>CM054379.1:59165770-69165770 GCA_028858755.1 Ara ararauna
TGTATGTATTGCATTGTCAAAGACTCATCTACATCTATAAAAAGTCTTTGTCCTGAATATGTTGCATCTAATTGGAAATAAACTAGTTTTTTGCATGCCAGCACCTAGTGTTTGCAAGGGTTTAAGCATTCTTGATCTGAAAAAGCATCAGCATCAGCAATTTATTTTGTCTATCTTGCATTTCCTGGCTAATATTCCTTTTTCAATGCCTATTTGAAGTGAGATCTCATTTCCCAGCAACCTAGGCTTGCTGACTATGCATCAACCTTCACCCAATATTCTGGAGTTTAATTTCAATGCTTTAAGGTTCTTCTGAGGGACATGTAATAACTTGAAGCAAACTGACCACAGCCTTTCTGAAGGTTACAGGAGAGACTGACAGCTGAGACTGTTCAGCCTGAAGAAAAGACAGCAGGCAGCTCAGGGGGTATTTGAGCAATGTGTATAAGTACCTGATGAGGGAAAATAATGAAGACAGAGTGTCATGGTTTAAGCCGTAAATCCCGCAGTTGCTCTCTCACTCACTCCCCTCTCTTTCTTCCCTCTGCTCCCGGGTAGATGGGGAGGAGAATCAAAGGAATGCAACTCCCACAGGTTGAGATAAGAACAGTTTAGTAACTAAAGTATAACACAGGACCACTACTGCTACCACCAATAATAATAATGACAAGGCAAATACAAGGGAAGAATACAACAGCTCACCCCTTCTAATACAAAGCCCGACTACTCACTTCCCCCTCCTTCTTCCCCCCCACTCCTGGGGGGAGGGGGGAAACTGGGAGAAGAATCAAAAGAATGCAACTCCCACTGGTTGAGATAAGAACAGTCCAGTAACTAAGGTATAACACAAACCACCACTGCCACCACCACCCACAACAATGACCAGGGAAATACAAGGAAAGAGGGTACAATTGCTCACCACTTGATGATCAAGCTGTGAACTGAACTCTTCCGGGTTCCTGCCCCCAGTTTTACATCCTGGGCATGACGTGCTGTGGCATGGAATAGCTCTTTGATCAGTTTGGGTCAGGTGTCCTGTCTCTGCCTCCTCCCGGCTTCCCCCCCTCCCTGGCGGAGCATGAGACTCAGAAAGTCCTTGGTCAAGCCAAAACATTCTAAGCCACAACTATAAACATCGGTGTTATCAGCGCTGTTCCCAGACCAAAAACTGAAAACACAGCACTGCACCAGCTACTACGAAGGAGAAAAAATGACTGCTGCTGCTGAACCCATGACACAGAGACAGAATTTTTTCACTGGCACTGAGTGACTAGACAAGAGGCATAGGGCACAAACTGAAATAAGTTAACTACCCTATGAATGTGAGAGGAAAGAAACACGCACACAAAACCACAACAGTAATGGTGAACAAACACTACAACAGTCTGCCCAGAGATGGTGTAGAGTCTCCATCCTTGAAGATATTCTGAACCTAACTAAACAATACGCCCTGACAAACATGCTGTAGCTTGGGCAGGTGGAGTGGTCTAGACTGTCTTCAGAGGACACTTCCAAAGTTCTGTCTTTCACTGTACTAAAATGCAACAGTTCTGTGATGAAAGTACTTCAGTTTTTCCAACTACAGAATCAAGACCGTTCTCTTTGAACAGTGATATGAATTAGCATCCAAAAGGGATAAATAGAAGCTACTGGTCATCTTTTGATTTGAGTCTACCTAGTTTCATTTTCTGCACCTAAATGATTCACTTGTAATAGGAAAGAAATTCAAAATTCTGAAAGCTCTTTGTAAAGTCTGAATTCTTAGTATTTTATCCATTCCCACTGCTGAGGACAGAATTGTCTAATTTGGCTAGTATAAATGAAAAGACATCATGGCTTTGAATCTGTCATGATGCTTTAGGGAGAAATAGCGCAGTAAGTGAAATACTGAAAGCCAGTGCTTTTAAGCACTTTTTGAATAGTTGAGCTTCATATTCTCACCATATATATGATGCACATATTTAGTTGATGCCTTCTTTTCACAAAGATCAACCAAGAACCAACTGCTTTGCCTCTGTAATTACTTTAACCTTGTAAATCAAATTGGGGAACAGAAATCTGCATGAAAAACCTGTCAGCTCGTCTTATTTAGTTTAGAAATATATGGAACATCACTTCGTATAACAGTATCAGCTGAAACTTATTATCACTTATAAATGCAATGTGAAACTTTGTAGGAATTCTGACAACTTTAAAGGCTTAATTAACTATTTTTTTAGTAATTTAATTGAAAATTTCCCATATTTAAGATGGCATTATTGTTATATGTACCTAAGGCCACTTCATACCTCACATACGATGAAACAGCTAATGGCAAAAAAACAAAAGCAAAACCAAATCTTAATTGTTTTCAGAATTTCCCCTATAGCCTTGCAGGAGGGTGGGATATTCTGCAAAAGCATGAACTGGGTTTTCATGTCTGGACACTTTTGTTATGACTTTACATTTTTCTTGTCTTTCAACATACTTTTGTCTGCCTGCCCAAAATCTTTATGTATTGCAGAACTTCATGTAGCATTTTGTCAGACTTCCTTAATTCAGCTATTTATTGCTGGACAGTATTAGACAACTATGTTCCACAAAAGAGGCTGTACTTGCAAGCCATTTGTATGTGAGTGTTACAGGTTTGCAAGAAATTTTTTTTGTTTGTTTTTTTAAAATGTACTATATAAAGATGAACTATTTTAGCTATGGTAAAAATGATATCACTGAATTTCTCAGTACAGGTTTCAACAACAGTGTCTTCCTGTTCTGCAGCTACGCAGGTCAACACAGGTAGAAACATTATAGTGTCTTATGATTACTATCTTTTAAAACTGTCTGTATGTTGCAGTGCATAAAGAGTCTAGGAAAAATGTTACTAACTTTAATTTATTTGAATTCAGTATTTAACCTGTCTTAAGAGCCATGATTTAGAGCTGTTTACAATGATAGCCTGAGGAGGAGCTAAGAAAACTAAACCGTGTTAAAAAAAAAAAAAGAAACAAAATTAAAAAAATGGAATATTCATGTCTAATGCAACAATGTAATAATGAACTGAGTATTTAATAGAGCAAAAAAGAAAGGCCTTCTTCATTCTGTTCAAGTTATCATGGTACTACAAAAAGAAATAGAGAAAAATGCAGTATATTAACAATTAAATCTGTTATCTTATTAATTATAGGCACTCATCATACATGCATTTTTGTAATTTACTCATCATAGAGGATAGATATGTTCTGAGCTAGTTACAAATTAATATACTCAGGGATGTACCCTTCCCAGTTCTAAAATCAGAAGTACTTATGAATACATGAATGGCTATTGTAGTCCTAAATGTTTCTTGTATTCATCTAAATTTGATATCAGTTATGTTGTATACTTATATCTGGAAAATTATGAGAAATTTAATATGAAATAAATCTCAGCTACACGATCCCTCTTGGTTACATTTCAGATTTATAAACCTACATGAACGTTTAGATGATGGTTGTATAATGAAATGACCAGAAATTAGCATGACCTGGGAATTATGACTGGGAAGAATTGAAAACAATTAGAGAACACACCACTTGTGAGTGGGTTTTGATTACATTTGAAGAAAATACTGATTAAAAATATTTCTTGTAGCTTGCCTTTCCCAAGCCATACATATTGCTCGAAGGTGACTATATATGTAAAGGAATAGTGAACAGCTTTGTTTAGGATTTTGTTTTGAATGTTTGCAGTTTTAATGAGATATGGGGTAGCTTAGACTGCTACAAACATCTATTGAGGATTTTCCGTTGTAGAAACAGCAGCTTAATGAATATTTAATATTTACAATGTCTAATATTTCAATATGATAATCTTAGTGCAGCATGAAGTGTCAGGGTTAACAACTGGAATCAGGAAACACTTTTTTTTTCATCAGAAGTGTTAAACCACCCCAATGAATATTTCATTCCTATACACTCTTTGTGAAACAACAGTAAAATTCAGAGCTATGTCTTTAATCAGAAAACAAAGAATGGAAAATGCAATGCATATGGAACACAGCTGAATTAAAGTTGCAAGTATTTCTTATATTAGACTTGCCGCTTTAAAGTTTATCTCTGATACTGTCCACAACATGGGAAGTGTTTAAAGAATTTTGAAAGAGGTTTCTTCATGCCCGCAAGTCTAAATGTCTGTGAGCTACAGAAGGACAGATGGTAGAAGAGTAAGAAGTATGGTTTTTATTAATATTTTAATTTATCTCATATTTTAAGGTGTTAATAAAAAAATAATAAAAAAAGTATATAAATATTACTTACCTCTTGGGTGCGTAACTTTTCTATTTTTAAAAGATTATTGTCCACTCAAAATTTATTTATACAGCAGCTGTTTTCACTTGGGGAAGCGTGTTTGAACTCTGTGTGTCTGGGATGTTTTGCTATTAATTCATATGTACCTTAGAGGTGAGAATGTTTTAAGTCTTATCATTTCATAAATCATAGAATCATAGAATCACAGAATAGTTAGGGTTGGAAAGGACCTTAAGATCATCTAGTTCCAAACCCCCTGCCAGGGGCAGGGACACCCCCCACTAAACCATGCCATCCAAAGCTATGTCTAATCCAGCTTTGAACACCACCAGCGATGGAGCATTCACAACTTCTGGGCAAACCATTCCAGTGCCTCACCACCCTTACAGTAAAGAATTTCTTCCTCATATCCAATCTAAACTTCCCCTGTTTAAGTTTGAACCCGTTACCCCTTGTCCTCTCACTACAGTTCCTCATGAAGAGTCCTTCCCCAGCATCCCTATAGGCCCCCTTCAGATATTGGAAGTCTGCTATGACGTCTCCACACAGCCTTCTCTTCTCCAGGCTCAACAGACACAACTGTCTCAGCCTATCTGCATATGGGAGGTGCTCCAGTCCCCTGATCATCCTCGTGGCCCTCCTTTGGACTTGTTCCAACAGTTCTATGTCCTTTTTATGTTGAGGACACCAGAACTGTACACAATACTCCAAGTGAGGTTTCCGAAGAGCAGAGTAGAGGGGCGTGATCACCTCCCTCAACCTGCTGGTCACGCTCCTTTTGATGCAGCCCAGGTTGGCTTTCTGGGCTGCAAGTGCACACTGCCGGCTCATGTTCATTTTTTCATCAACCAAAACCCCCAAGTCCTTCTGGGCAGGGCTGCTCTGAATCTCTTCTCTGCCCAACCTGTAGCTGTTCCTGGGATTGCTCTGGCCCAGGTGGAGGACCTTGCACTTGGCATGATTAAACATCATCAGGTCAGCATCAGCCCACCTCACAAGCATGTCAAGGTCCTTCTGGATGGCATTCCTTCCCTCCAGCGTATCAACCGAACCACACAGTTTGGTGCCATCAGCAAACTTGCTGAGGATGTACGCATATGCAACAACAAATCAGCTGTGAGGCACGGAGCTAAAAGACAGGAAAAATGTTCACTTAACATCACAAAGGTACATTTAGAATCAAATTCCCTCTCCTGGTGCAATGAAAGGATCTCAGGTTTGTTCTGTTTTCTTAAAAATACCTGAGCAGTTGCTACTTCTTACGGAAGTAGCTAATTTTGCTGAAGAGAGCATCTTTTGATCTGTGGCTTTTTAAATTTTTTTAGTATTAGTAGTATTATTTATTGATGGGCCTTGTTTATTTACTTGGAGTTAAACTGAGATCCAGATTTTGGGTTAAAGGAGAATCTGATCCTGTGTCAAGTTTGGAGGAACTGTTTTCTTTTCTTTTGATTAGCTGCTCTTCTCTTTACTGTGGGTATTGCTTGCTTCCTATGATTGCCAAAGAATTTTAATCCATCAAATCTCCAGCTATAGCAGTGGTGTTACTCCATGACCTGGAAAGTGTCCTTAGTGATCTTTTCTTGAGAGAAAAGAAGCTGATATTGAGAATGGAGCCAGGGACTGGTAACTGACAGAATCCCTTTCCTTTCTTCATGTGTTGCTTGAAGACTTGAACCTACAGATAGGAAGAATGAACCAAGGTGTGTTGACCCTTCTCTCTATCACTTCCTTCCCTTTCCAATTAGGGAGGGTTAATGAAGTTAGGAAGCAGAGGTGGCTGTGACTTATACAAGAAAAATGTTTCTGTGGAGCTAAAGTGCGTGCTTCTCCTATACCCAGTGCCCTGAGCTGCCTGTTCCTTTTCTATGACACAAGTGTGACTGTCAGTCTCTATTACTGAGCACTGACTACACTACAGATTCCTGGAAGGTGCTTCAGATGGTTCCTCCCAGTCTAGTCAGCTATTCCACAGCTATCTGTAAATGAAATCCCTTCCATCTTGTTTCTGTTATGCCTATGACTGCAGTATGCATGACACTTAAGAGAAACTGAAATCCACATACTGTATCATTAGTTATCCACTAACAAGTAACGTGTGTTCCAAAGGCCTGAGCTAAATTTTATCTGATAAAGACAAATGGAAAGCTTCAACATAGTAACTGATGGTCAAAGGTAACAGAACAATATAATGAACAAAACTTTCAAAAATGATTTAACTAAGCATGTAATCAATTTGGTGGCAGAAAATTTTATCTGTGAATCTTGATGGTGCCATGAGAGTTGAGGCCCACACTGAATTTGGTACTTCTTCCTTTCACCTGCTAAAGCTAGAAATTGAATTGGTTGCTTTGTTGAATGCAAAATATTTGCATACAACTTTGAGATCTAGATATTAAAGGAATATATTTCCTGTTACATGTGGCTTTCTCCTCCCAATAAGTACTTCAGTACTAGAAGAAGTTGATGACCTAAGATTTGTACCTAGGTTCTGAGTGTAGTGGTATATTTATAATGACCTTTCTTTTTCAATTGGGCTAAGCATACAGAATATGAAATAATGTTGCAAGATAAGTAGAATAGTCTTTGGGGTTTTAATAACAAGATAAAAATGTCACAGGAGCAAAAGTCTCTGTCAATAGTGTAGGAGTTTTCAGTAAGCATTTTTCTATCTAGGAAACCATAAGTGACACGCAAATATGTCTCATTGGTACCAACTTTCAAAATACCAGACAATTCATAGTGATTTCCTTTGGTAAAATGCACCTGGAATGGTGAAAGAAAAAAGTTACTCATTCAATTTTTCTTAACGAAGGAGTTAGCAGACTGCTTCTATTCTTTTTTTATTTACTTAGGGTTAAATTCAGTTCTACAGGTCCCAATATGCTCAAACTCTTTTTGTATTTGATGGAATGAGTAAAACAGCCTAAGAGTAACCAGAAAGGAGATTTTACTGAATTATAATCTAGTAGGAAGCAATTTCAAAACCAGCCAGATCAGCAGGATTTCAACATAGAAATCTGTATGCAGTGAAGTCTCAATATAAAAAGCTTATGTGCTTATAATTTATGATTAAACATATCATTATTCACATAAATCTTTATATACTGAGACTTCAGGGCAGAAAGTTTACCTATGCATAAATTCTGCAGTATTTCTGAGACTTTGTTATATTAGTTTTGTACAGATATTTCAAACAATAGAATTTTATGCAAATTTAATTTTTATTTTAAATTTTCATAAGCAGGTAACTGCAAATAGAAAATATTGCATCCCTTATTGAGTTTGTGGATCATAGAAAGGCACCAAGGTCTCTGTAATCCATAACAGAAGGTCTTAAGATTCTTCTGACAGAAATTCTCATTCCTTCAAACAGCAGCTAGAGAGGGGTCAGCAAATACTGTATAGTGTGTTCTGTAGGCCCTCCAGTCCCAGTTTGTCATGGGAATCACTCATTATTTGATAAAGAAATGAAAGCAGTAGAAACCAGAAAAAGAGAAGAGAAAAAATCAGATATTTCTCCACTGGATTTCTCCCTTTCTCAGCACTCACTGGAAGATTACATACTCATCTATCTGTCCCCTCCCAGTCTTCTCCCATGCACAGACAGGTAAGATTTTTTTCAGATGCTTGACTTTTTGTTGACTTTTTGTTTGTGAGTCATAGGAGCCGGGGACTCTACATTGAAAGGCACAGAGGCACCCATCTGTCGGCCTGACCCATGATCAAGGGAGGTGTGTTTCCTTCCAGGGGCTTGGATCAGGGGTGTTGCAGAGAGGCTGCCTGGTCTCATAAGTCCTACTATTATCCATTTCTAGTGGTTCATGTGGGTGCTAGTGATATACACAGCAGAAGCCCAGAGAACATTAAGAAGACCCCTGGGAGAGGAGGTTAGGGGCTCCGGAGCTCAGATAGTCTGTTCATCAATCCTCCAGAATAAAAGGGAGGACCTTAAAAAGGCTAGTCAAATTTGGAAGGTTAATAAATGGTTAGAACAATGGTGCTATAGTCAGGGGTCAGGGTATTTAGAACACGGGACTTGGTTTGGGAAGCCAGGTCTACTGGAGGCTGGAGGAGCTGGTCTGACAACAAAGGGAAAGAGCAGTTTTGGTAGGAGGCTTGCCAGGTTGGTCAAGAAAGATTTTAACTAGATGTGCAGGGGGAGGGGGACATCATTCCATCCCAGCACTCCCAGTCAGTTGCCAGCACCTATAATAAATGCTCGGAGCAATGCAAAGATATTTCAGCTGCTCCAGCCAATGAGCTGTCTTCATTTGGTGCTCAGCTGAGATGTCTCTATACAAATGCCCATAGCATGGTAAAGAAACAAGAGGAATTAGAGATGTGTGCATGTCTATGGGGAAATGATATAATAGGTATCACAGAAACATGGTGGGGTGGATCCTATGACTGGTGTGTTGGAAAGGAAGGTTACAGGCTCTTTAGGAATGACAGGCCCAGCAGGCAGGGAGGGGGAGTTGCTATTTATGTTAGGGATAGGCTAGGGAGTGTGGAACTCTGTCTGGGGGCCGGTGATCAGTTAACAGAGAGTTTGTGGGTCAGGGTTAAAGGGAGAACAGCAATGGAGGACATTACTGTGGGGATCTGTTACAGACTGCCTGACCAAGAGGACTCGGTGGATGAAGCGCTCTATAGACAGATAGGAACAGCCTCATGACCACAGGCGCTTGTCCTCATGGGGGACTTCAATCATACTGATATATGTTGAAGGGATGGTACGGCCCAGCACAAGCAATCTAGGAAGTTCCTCGATTGTGTGGAAGACAACTTCCTTCTGCAAGAAATAGAGGAGCCAACAAGGAGAGGTGCCATGCTTGACCTTGTGCTCACCAACAGGGAGGGGCTGGTCGGAAATGTGATGCTCCAGGGCAACCTTGGTTGTAGCAATCATGAGATGGTTGAGTTCCAGATCCTCAGGATCACTGAGGACAGTGAGAAGAGTGTGCAGCCAGCTAACTACCCTGGATTTCAAGAGAGCAGACTTTGACCTCTTCAGGAATCTGCTTAGTAAGGTTCCATGGGATATAGCCCTAGAGGACAGGTGGGTCCAAGACTGTTGGTTGACATTCAAGGATCACCTGCTGCAAGCTCAGGAGCGATGCATCCCTACTAGAAGGAAGTGCTGTAGGACGGCCAGGAGACCTCGATGGATGAATAAGGAGAGGCTGAGGAAACTTAGAGGAAAAAAAAAAAGGCTTTTAAAATGTGGAAGCAAGGACAGGCAGCCTGGGAAGAATACACGGATGTTGTCTGGGAAGCCAGGGACCAGGTTAAGAAAGCTGAGGCTCACTTAGAATTAAACTTGGCTAGGGATGTGAAAGATAGCAGGAAGGGATTCTATAGGTACATTGCAAATAACAGACAGACTAGGGACAACATGGGCCCTCTCCAGATGCTGCCATGGGAGCTGACTACCCTGGATTTGGAGAAGGCAGAGATTCTTAATGACTTCTTTACCTCAGTCTTCGCTGGAAAATGCTCTGACTATACCACCCAGGTCTTGGAAGGCAGATGCAGGGACAGTGAGAATGAAGAACTTAGGCCCACTGTAGGAGTGGATCTGTCCCGAGACCATCTTAGGAACCTGAACGTGCACAATTCCATGGGACTTGATGAAATCCACCCGCGGGTCCTGAAGGAGCTGGCAAATGAATTTGCTAAACCACTGTCCATCATATTTGAAAAATCATGGCAATCAGGTGAAGTTCCTGATGACTGGAAAGAGGGGAATATAACCCCTATTTTCAAGAAGGGCAAAATGGATCACTCAGAGAACTACAGACCAGTCAGCCTCACCTCTGTGCCTGGCAAAATCTTGGAGCAGATTCTCCTGGAAGGCATGCTAAGGCACATGAAAAGCAACAAGGTGGTTGGTGACAGCCAGCATGGCTTCACTAAGGGGAAATCCTGCCTGACCAATCTGGTGGCCTTCTATGACGGGGCTACAGAAGTGTTGAAGAGAGGTAGAGCAGCTGATGTCATCTACCTGGACTTTTGCAAAGTGTTTGACACTGTCCCACATGACAGCCTTGTCTCTAAGTTGGAGAGACATCAATTTGACAGGTGGACCACTCGGTGGATAAAGAACTGGCTGGATGGTCGCACGCAAAGAGTTGTGCTCAATGGCTCAATGTCCAGCTGGAGACCAGTAATGAGTGGTGTCCCTCAGGGATCGGTGTTGAGACCGGTCTTGTTCAACATCTTTGTCAGTGACATGGATAGAGTGACCCCTCAGCAAGTTTGCCAATGACACCAAGCTGTGTGGTTCGGCTGATATGCTGGAAGGAAGGAATGCCATCCAGAGGGACCTTGACACGCTTGTGAGGTGGGCTGATGCCAACCTGATGAAGTTCAACCATGCCAAGTGCAAGATCCTACACCTGGGTCGGAGCAATCCCAGGCACAGCTACAGGTTGGGCAGAGAAGAGACTGAGAGCAGCCCTGCAGAGAAGGACTTGGGGGTGTTGGTTGATGACAAAATGAACATGAGCCGGCAGTGTGCGCTTGCAACCCAGAAAGCCAACTGTATCCTGGACTGCACCAAAACGAGCTCAACCAGCTCGTCAAAGGAGGAGATCCTGCCCCTCTACTCTGCTCTTGTGAGACCTCACTTGGTGTATTGTGTCCAGTTCTGGTGTCGTCAATATGAAAATGACATGGAACTGTTGGAACAAGTCCAGAGGAGGGCCACGAGGATGATCAGGGAAGTGGTGCATGTACTGTATGAAGACAGGCTGAGAAAGTTGTGTCTGTTCAGCCTGGAGAAGAGAAGGCTGCGTGGAGACCTCCTAGCATCCTTCTAATATCTGAAGGGGGCCTATAGGGATGCTGGGGATGGACTCTTCACAAGGGACTGCTGTGATAGAACAGGGGGTAATGAGTTCAAACTTATGAGATTACCACTTTTAGGACAAGATAATACGGTATATCAAATACAAATATTGCAGAGGAGGCACCAAAACCCCAATAGTCAGTCCACTTCACAGCTTTTTGTGCAAAATTTACAAATTGCCAACAGTAACTGGCGCAAATACTGTTATATTAAATCACTATCAACTGCACACTTCTAATGCAGTCCTCATAAGGTTAACTAATTGTAGATAGGATTTGTCCATGCTTTATGGGTTTGGTTTATGAATTCCTCTGTTAATTCATTTTTAAGTGCTTTAAATGGACTAGAACTGTATGTGTACAAATCTGGTCCCTAGAATATATGCATAATGTATGAAGAATAGTTGGTACTGCCTATATTTAGACCAACAGAAAGTGTGGAAATGAAATGCAAATCCATTTAATTAGAAAGCAGCCTGTCAGATCAGAAGATGGCTTAAACTAGTTCTAAGATTATTTCTTAAAATCGAATGTTATTTAAGTTGTTGTTAAATATTTATAGGCAGTGTAACATTGAAAATATCCCCAAGATATTATAGGATGCACTTACACTTCCCCAGGCTCTTGTGGACTACTCACTTTCCTTCTTCCATCTCACTGAAGAAATGTGTCAGGTATAGAATTCTGCAGTTTCAGCATAATCAGGATCATCTGAAATGGTGTGACTAAAGCCCCTGCATGCACAAGAGAGTAGTCTTTTGTAAACATAGTTTAGTTCCTAATACAGAACATCAATGGTTTTGAAGCATAGATGATAAAAGCACAAATTCTTGCAGCTTAAATACTTTGAGGCCATCTTTTCCCACCTGTTATTCTGGAATAAAGTAAAAGTCCAGAGTGATTTGTAATTAATGGTTCTTTCTATGTTTCACTTCCACGCTGGTACAGCAACCCTTTGCTGTTGGCTTTATTCTCATGATAAGATATAGATATGTAAGAAGAAATCAAAGAAATTAAGAATAAATTGAAAGAAATTCCAAAAGAAAATTTATGTTTTCCAAGAATGTAAACAGTATAAAATATCCTATCTATGTATTCCTTCAGCTCCTTCACAGCTGATCCCAGTACACGAAATAGTCAAATAGGCAACATTTCTCTAAAGGATGATGAGGATTTTTTAAAAAGTTATCAAGTTAATGAAAACATATTTTACTACTCAGCCAAATGAAACAGTAATAATTATAGCTAGTAAGCAGCATTATTATGACAGAAAAAGAGGAGTTCTTTGTAGAATTGCATTCATAGCACATGAAAGATAGGATGCCTTGCCTTTTCATCTGCCTTTTTTTAATCCCCTGGTAATTCTTAACCACTTTAATGAAGAATCTTTTGTTACTGTTTTCAAGGGAGGAGAAGAAAAATAATGGCTTTGTCTTTTCCTTTAAGATTACACAAATTTTAACATAGAAATCACTTCTATCTGATTTGATTTAGTCCCTAACATTCAGAAAAGAACTTTCTCCACTGGCATTTTTCATTAATTGATGAAGGTTTTAAAATACTCATTGAAAACTCCTTACGCATTATATAAAGACAAAGAGAGCAGATGACATGCAAAGATGTGTCACTTCCCTTTGAACTGCTCCTTGAAATATTGAAGTGTTCAAAACCAATGAATTTATTATTCTTTTAGAATAATGAATTATGACAAAGAAATACATTAAAATATGAAAATTTACATCCATGTTATCCAAACACACTTAACCTTATCCTTCTGAATACAGTGCTACTTGGTACTGTTAATAATCAAGTGCATGCTTGGACGGCATCTTTAGTGCCTGACAATCTATCAAATAGAGACTTTTTGTGGTCCTGAGGCATAAATTTTTGTTTCTTTTTTTAATAAATTGTATAAGATGTTTGTTACATATCAGACCTTGGATTGGGTTTAGGGTAACAAGCTATGAAACAACAGCCTATGGATTTATATATATTAGACTAAATTTAGTGTGGCATAATTAAAAGCCTGATGGAAATTGAAAGATTAATATTTGCCTGGATATAATAGTTGGACATGAATATGTTTGAGACCAAGGGACTAAGTGTAATAGCACTTGTTGCATTGTGTTGCCTGGCTTACAGGCATCACCAGCTGGATCAAGGTCTGTGCACATATATTTATATGTGTGTGTGCACGTCAGTTTGTGTTTATGTGTGACTAGTGTGGTGAGATGTATATGGCTTTTCAATAAATGTTATAGTAGAGGATATACTTTTTCCTGTGCATTATATCACATTTTATTTTTATCAGCAATAACTAACTTTCCTTAAAATAGACCCCATCTAATATATGTTACCTGTGATCTCTTCAGGTTCTCCATATAGAGACAAGATCACTATAGCAATTCTTCAGCTGCAAGAGGAGGGCAAGCTCCACATGATGAAAGAGAAATGGTGGAGAGGCAATGGCTGCCCAGAAGAGGAAAGTAAAGAGGCCAGTGCTTTGGGAGTTCAAAACATTGGAGGAATCTTCATTGTGCTGGCAGCAGGATTGGTGCTTTCTGTCTTTGTGGCAGTAGGGGAGTTTTTGTATAAATCAAAAAAAAATGCCCAGTTGGAAAAGGTAAATATTGTCTTTTCCTATTTTATTTTATATCAATGTTTTATTTAAATAATACTTTAAGCATCTGGTAGTGAAATGTAGGTGATGCATACTGATTTTTTACCATATAGTACAGTACTTGTATAACAAAGGTTCACAGCAAAGTCCCCAAAGTCTTACATTTGCAGCTTTTAATTTGTCTTCAATGTGTTTAATTGTAGCCAGATTTCAGGACACGTGACTATTTCTCCTCTTATTCAAGCCTGAAAAAAGACAGCTTTTTACTCCTGGAAGTTCACTGCAGTTAATTTTGTGGCTTAAGAAGAAATCCGAAACTGTAATGGGAAACAATCTTCTACAGATAATTCTTATTTTCAAAAGACAAACTGTAGCTCAAAATCTAAAAATGTCTCTGTAGAAATGTTCTTTACAGAAGTTTATACTTGCAAAGTGTCCTGCTAGCATCTGTAAAAGATTACATCAGCATGGATTTTTTTGAGTGGGTTTACTACTGATAAGCTGTCATGGAATTTCAAACTGAGTCAGTTTTAAAAATTCTAGTGTTAATTTATTCTGTACTTGCAATTTATAAAGCCACAATACTTTAATTGTATCAACTCTAGTAATATCTTGTGAAATTCTTCGTTGGAATTATTATTTTTTCATAATGACTAGATCTTTACATTTGTATGTATCCATATTTGAAACTAAATTCAAACTGTATATTTCATTGCCATGACGAATTCTGAATTTTTAAAATTGTGAGAATCTGTTAAATTTTATTAGGTCTTTTTCTTTTTTTCTTCTCCTTTTGAGGAACTTTTGACCTATGGCAATTTCTATATTTCTATTTAGAAATTTAATGTAATCAAATCAGCAATAAATCCGACAGCTATATTTATTTTGTTACTTTTCCAGATGCTATTGGGGAGTTTTTGAGCTTGAATCATTGCTTAGAAAATTTAAAATTTGTTTCAACTTCTTTTGAGGCAACATTTTGGTATACAAGTGTCCTTTTAAAAATATATTAAATTTTTTTTTTCTAATACACACAAAGGTAGTGTGAGGCTACAAGGTCCTAAGCATAGTTTGAACATGGGCGCATTTTATTAAATTGTTAAAGGACCATTTAGATCCTCTTTTTTATGATACTAGAGGCTAATTCCTTTCTGTTAACATACTTTTGGAATGTTATGTTTCTGAAATGAAATTATGAATACAAAGATATCAGTTACTTAAGTAACCCGTGTAATTCTCAATAATTTTTATTCATTCCTAATGTGGATATAGATTTCTTATGGACATCAGTATAGTTTGGTTTAGCTTTTCTGGATTTTTAACAAGGACTCAGAAAAACAGCACTATTTTGATAATAAAAATCTTGTAACATGAGTTTAGTGGTTTGCAGAGTGTGAATGCATATCTTATGTGACAATAATAGTCTGTTGGATGTTCTGTGAGGAAGTAAACAGAAACTTCCTAATTAGGGACTTGCTTCTCTAAGCCTTGTGGTTGATTTTTGGAAGTATCTAACCTTTTCACAGTACTTATGTCAGAAAAGTCTCATCATCAAGTACTGAGATAAAAAAAGTTAGGAATGAATCTGAAGCAGTCAGGTCTCTCTCCCCTCCTTCCTCCTTGCCACCAATCTCTTTCCTCCTTGCCACCAATCTCTTTCCTTCCCTCTTCTCTTTTCCCCACTGCAGCCACACACCCTAATTGCAGGGGGCAAATAAAATTTCAGTAGCACTTTACTTATGAAATGAAATCAACAGGAAAATTATGCTAGCATCCCTACACGTGGCCTACCCTATCATCCCCTCACCCTATCTTCTCCTGGCACTGACAAACCTCCAATGAACATCTTCTATCCTCTCCAAATGCAGCAGATACCTTTTGCCTAGGAGAGAGAGTAGCAGCAGCCAAAAGGGAGATAAGCAGTACTGTTATCTGTCTCCAGTCTCTGCATCTCCTCTGCTGGGATGAGTAAACCATGCAAGTCATGCTGTCTTGGCTATCCCATGGGGAGAGAGGAGGCACCTATTTTTGGTGATATTTATAGTTTCATCTCTCTAGAATCAGAGTGTCATTCTGGTATTTGTATAATGCTTGTCAACATTTGGAAACAGGGAAGATCAAAGGTCACATTAACAACCAAGGAAACAAAAGAAATTAGCTATTTTCAGCTGCTGAATATATGTAGTATCCTGGGATATAACTGGGCATATTAGCATGTGTGTCTGCTTTTTAATGTATACAAAATTAGAGTTGCACTTTCAGTGGTGAGTCAATGCAGATTTAAAGTGCATAATCTAGGTATGTATTTTTAGCATTTTCAGTGTCACACTGCTCCCAGAGTGCGCATGTAAACAGAGACATTGGATTGTGTGAACCTAGTTGGAGTGAAATGTTGAAAGGAATTGAGCTCAGGAAGCTGATAAAATTGTGTTCTTTTCTAAATAACTACTGCATCTTATAACCAAAGTGGTTCAGAACATCTATTCTCCTATATGCTCAAAAATCAAAGGAAACCTGTGATACTAGCTGGAGTCTTTCTGGGAAACATGAATTCATGCCACCACAACACTTTCCAGACACAGAGAAATGCCTTTTTTATTGACACCTTTCAAAAGCAAAGATAAGTTTGGATATCACATTTAGACTGTCAGTCACTGACACATACAGTAAGTTTGTTTGAAAAATGGGTGTCCTAATTTACTAGGTATTTTCCAGAAGATCAAGGTCTGATGGATATGAAAATAACAGTATATGGATTCAATTCTGCTGTAATCCAAAACTCATTGAGCCATCAGCAAGTCAGAACTAGGTCTGCTTGTGAAAAAAAAGCAGATGTGCAGTTTACTAATTTCGAACTGTTTAGTACCTCAAATAATGTGAAATGAGACATGTCAGTGTACCCTGTTTGTTTCACAAGGAGAGATCTGGCTATAGACTTCCTATAATACAAAATACTAGATTAAATCTTAGAGTATACTGAAATAATAATGCCAACAAAGTTTTTCTTATCAAATCATAACCTAAACATCAGTTAAATAAGCCTTGATTGCTCTGATTGCCAGTAATTCTGAACTTGCTGTCTACATCAAACACACATTTGAGTAAGGTGGTAACCTGTGGTGTATTTTGAGCTAAATAACCCCTATAAGCCTACCTAGTACATAGTTTCACTGATTTTTTTTCAGAGAAAATATTGGGAATGACTAAGCATTGTGCTTGTGTATAGCAGAATTTTGACGTTCTAGTTGGCACAGAAGGAAGGGGTAGGACCAGATGGAAAGCCAGATTATCCTGACTGCATTCCTGCAAAGTAGCCACAAGATGGTGCCTTCTAATTTCTCAGAGGGAAATTTAATTCTTTTTAATAGAATTTCACAATGCTCACCTTTTTTCATTTCAGCCTTTAGAAAATATTTTAGTCTTATATTATTTTCTATTGTTTATGATACAAACATCTAATTATGTCATCTGCTTGTAAGCAAGTTATTAAGCAGACCTTTTTTATCTAGCCAATCTTGACAATAAATGCCCAGTCATTTGCATTTTATAATTGCTTTCGCTGTGAATTACCTGCTCCTTGATTTTAACAAGCACTCAGAGGGCAGTGAATAAGCAATGTTAGAAATAGAAGCCATTTAAAACAATTTCTATGTCCTTTTTTTTTTATTATTGATGTGCTTCAGTGTGTTATGGGTTTATGTCCATTTAATACATTTAATTTTGTATAGCTCATGTTATTACCATAATGACCACGGAAAACATTGACCTTGAAGACCATTAATATTTAGCATAATATATTGATGGTTCTCAGTTTGAGAATTTATTGATATTTCCTTCATTTTTGTGTTTGAGTTTGGGTTGGGGGTTTGGTTGGGTTTTTTTTTTGAGGGTTCTCTGAGATTATTTCCATTTTGATACCACCTTCACATAGTGATTAGATATAAGATATTACCATAAGCATCAGCTCTGTGGTAGAAACTGCATGTGCACTGCTGAAAACTTTAGGATGAAATTCACAGTATTGTTGAAGGCAATGTCAAGAGTATATAGATTATTTCTTGGTGTCACCCTTGCAAATGGTTGTCTTTGTACTTATCCTGGTCATGGTTTCTTTGGAGAAGATGGCATTTGCTTGAGAAGTTTTCTTGAAACCTGGTCTCATTAATGTAGTGGACCCACACCCTTCCCAAGAAGCAATGAGGGACTAAGGGCTGCTCAGCTGAAAAAAATATTGCCAAGGTCCTTCTACAATCTGTTTGCAATAGGATAAATTAATTTGTTATGTCTTAGAATGCTGCTTTTTAGAATTGAGGTGAGCAAAATGCATATATGTAACTTGTCCTATATGGAATGTTCTTACAGCAAGAACTTAATCAGTAATGAAATATTGTGAGTGCTTCTTTATGAACAGGATATGTGTTCATTCTTATAGTGTAAAACAAAATTACCTCAATAATTAAATATGAACTATGAAAATATTTTTAGGATCCATTCTTACTTTACCAAAATACATTATGTTGGCCGTTTCTTTTCCAAATTTCACTAAATTAGTTTTCATTACAGTCTTTTTCATTACTTTAAAAAAAAAAAATGCAGTTATGTCAGTGTTATTAAAGTTCTGAGAATATTCTTGATGGTTTAATACCAAAAGCCTTTGCTATGTGGGACAGTTTTGGAACAACCCCAAAATAAATCCCAGTCAAGTTATTTTTTTATTTCTTTTCCAGGGTGAGGCAAGTTCAAAAGATTTGAAAGATAAAAAGCCTGTTTCTCAGGCTACAATAAGCAAAAGAATGTGGACATTCTTGGTAAATGAAAATAAAAGCTTTGGGATTTGTATTCCAACTAACTTTTATACAATGTACAGTCAGTGATGTAGTCTATATTGTTATGCCACATTTTGTGATGGAATAACCTCAGAATTTTTAATGTTAGCTGGGAAAAGGAGCAGCAGCTGTGACAGCTCGTAAAAGAAAATGTTCCTCCAACTTCAGCACATTCTATTCTGTAAATATGCAGCTGGAAAATTATGAACTTCTATCATTCTGTACTCCCTTGAGCACTCTGTGTGGATGCACAGACTTGTATGGCTAATTTGTGTGTGTGTAAGTGTACGGATTACTTGAAGTTGAGGCATTAATTATAATTAAATGCCCTCTTGGAAACCACCTAACTACATATTAGAGGATATTCTTTAATGGAAGAAACTGTTTAAAAAAAAAAAAAAGAAAACTGGGAAAAAAACAGCAACAAAAAAAAAAAAAAAAAAAAAAAAACCAAACAAAAAAAACCAAACAAACAAAAAAACCTACCAAAAAAAAAAGGCAAACAATCAAGAAAAACCCCACCAAAACAAACATCCCAAACCCACAAATACACCCATCTTTCACAGGAAAAAAATAAACACTATGAAAAGACAGAAATGGAAAAGGTGAAAAGGTGGAAATAAGCAATCTGACTGTAGCATTCTAAAAAAATCAGTTGCAACAATAAAACATTCAAAATAAGTTCTCTATTTTGATGTTTTATTTCACCTCAACCAATATCTATTTGGTAATGAGCCTTGCTTCTGAAGTACTTTTAATATCTTAAGTTGCATCATTCAAGTAAAAAGAATAGAAAGATTAGAAATGCACGTAAAGCTGACCCATTGCGCAAGTGCAAATATAAGAATGTGATTTCAGAAGGCTTACTATTGTTTCATGAATATTGATCCTCTGAAAAAAAAAAAATTGTTCATTCTCAAAGAAAACAAAAGTCAGACTATAGCACATTCATGTCTCTCTAATATTTTTTATTTGATTCCCCTATATAATTCTTAATATATGGTATATACAGATATTCTAATATGAAAATATTATCCTTTGCATTTTTATTTATCAACTATACTATAGCTAAGTTTAGTAGTAAACAAAATTTACTCCATGTGATTTTATTCCTTTGAGTTTTGTATAAACCAGAAAAGTAATAACAAGCACTTTCAGCTGCCTTTTAGATTGAGAAAATGTCAAAGACTGACAGATAAAACCATGTAATTTTGGAGAAACCAACGCTAACAATTCTGCTACTATGTAGTGCGGTAGGACTATAATAGTGTTTCCAAAAGTCTAGAAACTGTTGACATTAAATTAATACTAATAGTCTCTCTCTGTTCAATATGATTTGAGGCCACGCCAACTTTATATTAAATTTATACTATCACACTGAACTATAAAACTGGCATAATTATATATAAATAATGTACAGCGGACTTGAGCTCAGCAAACTATAAAAAGATGTTTAGATATAGCTGAACTCAGGTAAGACAGGTTTTATATACTTTCTAAATTAATCTGTAGGGAGGACTATTTATTTTCAAATAAAACTATATGGTGTGATATGCAGTATTTTAATCCAGATAGATCCATACTACAAAAGATTAATTACACATCATCAGCACTTCCTTTCACCATGCCTGTAGATCAACAAATCCAATCCTCCTTGGACGAACAGAGAATTAATTTAGATCTAGGACCAAAAATTATTTAACAGGTGAATGAACTTTTACATCCAGTGGCTGAGAGATCAAGATCTCACCTTTGGTGCAATCAGGATAATTTCTCCCGAAATGCAGTGAAATACCCTGCACAGCTGTGATTGCAACACAAAGAACCATTAAAATATTGCACTGGATAACATACTGAATCACATAGGCAGTACCATATATTGTTATTTATTTGCTCAGAGGTAGCTACATAGCTGAAGTAATGTGAATTGCTATTAGCATTTTATAAACACCTGGCAGCCATTTGTAGCCATTGTCAAGGGGCAATGGACTGCAGTAGTATGTCCTGGAGGAAGCTGGTGTGACAAACTTAATACTGGTAGAAATTATTATCACTGGCTGAATCATAGGTGACAAATAGTACTTAGCACCACTGATCCAGTTTTAAAATCCAAAACCAGATTTAGGAATCTAGAGGAATCTTGAGACTGTAAGCCTCTTTCACAAGAGGTGGAAATGAATAATACATAGATAAACTGAATAAAAGGGTAGAGATTATCTTCTGAATGCTTCTCTTGTCCAACATAGCACCTAATTCCCTGGGATTAAGCTGCCACCATACCCCTATTTCAGCCAGGTCCTGGAAGCACAGAATGATTGCACCATCCTGCTCTCACCATCCTGGAGAGTAGGACTGTGTATCATCTGCGTGCTGATGACGCCACAGCCAAATTATTTCATTATCTCCTCAGTGGTCTCATATACATGTTGAAAGGAGAGATGACAGGATGAAACCTTGTGGAATCCCGCATGAGAAAGAGCCCTCGGGGCTGATGAGCAATTGTCCTATGCCATACTCTGGGATTTCTCTGAGAGGAAAGAGTGGAACCACACAAGTGCAATTCCATCTGCCCCAGCCTAGGTCCACAGGTGAGTCAGAAAAACATAATGGTCAGTGAAACGGCCAGAAAGGCTGCTGACAGTGCTAAACAATGCCACCTTTGAAAATGGTTTCTGCACCGATAGGAGTTCGCCATCAGCCACAGGATTTAGCGTAGCTGTCAGGATGCACTCAGACTGGAACTGGGTTTAACAGTTTCAGAAGACTTTAAATGGACTCAGAGCTGCTTTACCACAAGTCTCTGTCATCCATCCAGAGTACGTTTTGTTTTGTCTTGTCAGGAAATAAATTTTAGAATTTGAGAGTGGCTGAACTGGGTTTTTTTGGATTCTAATTATTTAAGGCAAGCTGGGATCTTATAGTCCCAGTGGAAGACACTAACATCTGCTAGAAGTGGCCTGCAATAAGGTCCTCTATGTCATCTAAGTTTGTTGCACAACTCTAAAACCCAGTGAGCACTTCAACCTGCAGAAGATTATTTCAGTGTTGTTTTGTTACAGGAAGGGTCAGTCTCATCAGTTACTTCTTGATCCTCTCTATGAAATAGATAGAAAAGTCCTTGAAAAAAATCAGCATTCAATTCAGTTAGAGGGTGAAACACCTCATGCTTCACCAAGCTGTAGGGAAAAACTCTACTGGTCTTTACTTTGTATGGTTGACTTACAGTGGAAGAAAAGCTTAGTTTCTGAAACTCAAATATTTATTTTGCTTGAATTTATTGTCTTTATTTAAGTAGGCAATGAAATCTCCCATTCATTTTGGAATTTAAAGTTATTTTGAAAATAGGTTTCTAAAATGGCTGCTCATTCTACTTCTACCAAAAAACCAATAATTGCTAAATCTGAAATTGAGAATATGATGGTGATATATTCAGATATTTAATATGAAATTAGTCTGCGGTGTACTTGTGCATTATGCTTGCTATGGATTGAAAAGGTACTACATCAGAAAAGTGTGGGAAATTATTTTTAATGCAACCATATTATGTATATATAGGTATATATGTATGTACATATATATGTGTGCAGCTTTTGATCAATAATCATGTCTAAGACTAGGTACACAGCTAAGCAACCTGTAATCTGATGGTTACAAGTACGCTTTAACTTCTTTGGTAATGCTTGAACTACAGTGGAAATGGTAATGCTTGAACTGCAATGAAATACAATTTCTCTTTTTCTGAGGCTATTTTCATTCCATTAATTGATCAGCTCTTTATGATCCTAAATCAATATTTTGCTACGATTCATGATGGCATAGAGGGGGTTTAAGATTGACAGGTTTTTCATATACACATTCAAAACCCCTTGAGGATTTCCATGTGGTGGCAGAAACTGATTAGGAAGGATGGACAGGTTAGGGCTGTGCATTCCTTCTCAGTAACTTCAAGAGGATGAAAACCAGTTTAATTGATATATCTTACTAGGTGCTACAACACTGACCCATAATACAAGAAGTCAATGCAGGATTACTGCTGTTAATGCTTTAAGAAAATTAAACAAGGCTTCAGATAATATCTGACACACAAGACTGGAAGAAATGAACTTCTGAGTAAATCTTGAATTTTTTTATTGAGTATTTACAGTCAGCTTTATATTAACTTCATCAAAAGTGAGAAAATAAAAACTGGCAACTGATTGGAGATTTTTATATTTAAAACACATTGAATAGTATTCACTTACATCAAAATGCCGACTGGTGCAGGCATGTCATTCCTGTCTTCCTGTTGCTCTTTTTAGGCTGACAAAAGCAAAATCTCTGGTAGTAGTCTCACAATTATGTGTCTAATGAATGCTAATACAATTTCTAATTACCTTTCCAATTTCCTGTAACACAATATAATGAAAACACTTTAAATGTTGTGTACTTTTCTTATCAATGCATACATACAGAGGTACATTTTTTCTCAGGCAGTAAAACCATGCACAAGCTGTTTAAATAGATTGTAAACAGTGGTAATGCTTAGCAAAATTATCATCTTAACTATATATGATTTGAGAGCTGTCAGCTGTGGCAAAGAATTAAGGAGGTATCAGTTACTTCTTTACTATCCTTAAGGAGATGAGCTTTTCAAAATTGTTTTGTGTGAAAAGGTTAAGAAATGCAGTTCTGATTAAAATTTTCTTTTGTACACTTCAACTCCCCACTCAGAATTGCAAATTTATTTAAATATTTTGTAGTGATTTGTTGCAATCAAATAGTTGCACTTAATTGCACTATTATTTAGAGAATTGTATGCCTTCCTTCAACTTTTCTACTATTTGATTGTATATAAGGTGACTTGAAGGCAGCATTTAATTTCTGGCAACATTTCAGGAGAAAACTTGCAATTTTGTAAGAGTAGGTGAAAAATCAATAATAACTGATGTTTTCATAACATGCCTGAAGTGTGGAAGGTAAGATGGGGCAAAAAGTTATTTTCTTTGAATTAAGCAGTCTTGTAATATGTACTAAAAGTGTTCTTTTTCATGATAGACAACAGTTTTGAAATAGAGTCAGTATGTTCTGTAAGCATTTTACTCTTTTCCCCTAACAATCTAAATGGTCAATTGAAATCAGGATCAAGACATTGAGTTGTGTTTTCTAAAATCGTATCTGAAAATGTCATTTGTCTGTCACAAAAAATGTGTCACAAAAAAAATCATGTCTTATTATTCCGAAACAGTAGAAGAACACAAAGTCTAACTGTACAGAAAATGGATTCTGCACACAGATTGGAATTGAAAACAGGCAATGAAAGAATTTCTATTAAATAAATGTCAAACATAAAGTAATCTTTTGTAAACTTTTTTTGAGCATGATTTTATATCAATATGTGAGAAAACTCTTCCTTGTATTTCTCAGATAGAAGGCAAAGAAGAATAAGCATCCAGGCCATGAACTTTTGCATAGCTTTGGATTAATCTTTTTAAAATACATAGCTATTTCAGTGTCTGAAATCTGGAGGCAAGAGGGAAAGTAATATTGCTCTTATTCAGTGCTCAGTTACTAAAACAAGGGTACTGCCTGGGAGCTAATACTGTTTATAGTTTTAAGACATAGCAGAAATATACAACTTCGTAAATGAAGTAATTTAATAATGGTTTTAATACCATATATGCAGATAAATTCCCATGAACTTAATTTATACAAAATAATTTCAAAACAAAAAATGAATGCATTTTCTAGATAAAATAGCTATCTGAAAATTTTGTTAACTGCCTTTTTAATATTGCTAGTCTTGCCAATGTTTTTTATTTAAAAAGTTTTCAGATCCAGGTAACTTTCTTAGATAAAATGTGTTGGCAAGTTTCATGAAATCTCATTTGAATGGTATTTCAGAAAGTTGGCATCAAGTGCATGTGTCTTCTTACCTCTTGACTATTGATTGTAATCCTGTTTCTACCAATATTACCGAAAAATTTATACTCTTTGATAAGAGTTTGCAGATCTTTGCAAAGGTTTTGGTGGATTAATGCGTCTTGAAAAGGAGTCACTCTGGTTTGGCACTTGTGTTAGATGTCTTGGCAAAGAATAGGACACAACCTTGAAAGTTTTAAAGTGCTAATGTACCGTATCTAAATTTAGATGGATTTTGTTTCTCAGAATGTTTCACTTAGATCTTTGTTCCAGAGATGAGAGCCAAGTAATGGCTGGAGGTGGTGTAAGGCTGAGAGTTGCAGTGTTTACTTCTTGGTGGATTCCCTGTGAAATTCCTGAGTTATATTCTAGGTTCCCCACATAGTGAAAACGCCAAGATCTGCAAGCATTAGCAATTTAGCCGGTAATCCACTAGGGAATATTAAATTAAATTTTACCCTTTGGAAAGACTTGGGGATTATTTTCAGGTTTTTAATCATAACTGCAGTTCTGATGTTAAGTAAAAGCACTTTCTAAAAAAAAAAAAAAGAGAAGGTCTAAGAAGTTCTAATTAAGCGTTTTCCTTCAAAGTAGAGCTGTATAAAAAGTAGGTACAGTTTCCTGCTTTCAGCACACTGCTAAGCAAAGTATTGCTTATGCATGAATATCTGACATATTACATCTCAGACCATTCAATTAGAAATTTTAGCCACCTCATTCAAAAAGCCATAAATTCTGTCTTGAATGTCAACCCAGTCACTGGAACATCTTTAAAAGCTATTGCTAATGTGTGTTCCTTGAAGAAGTCACTCCAG
Organism: Ara ararauna; assembly: GCA_028858755.1. Lineage (NCBI taxonomy): Eukaryota > Metazoa > Chordata > Aves > Psittaciformes > Psittacidae > Ara > Ara ararauna. The sequence continues at coordinate 59,191,047 of CM054379.1, forward strand.
CTAGAAATGCCAGCCAGAAATTAACATTTTTTTACTGAAATTTGGTCTCTGAAGGTCTTGTGCTTGACTATGCACCAGAGAGATATACCATCCTCTCTTTTGGACTAAAATCTTAAACATTTCCTAGTTGTAGATGTCATTCCTTTATTTCAGACTTAGCAGAAGGGAATGTTTGAAATGAAGGGTATCACCTTTTTCTTCCACCTGCCTATTCCCTTATTCATGCAAAGGATCAGGGAAAAAGGTGTTTGTTCAGGATTTGGGGGATTTAGGTTCAGTTCTAACCCGTGACTGAGATAGCTCATGGTTGCACTCTTCTATTTACAGAATTTTACATTAAAATATTGTATTCATCACTGAAACAGTAACTACCACTGAAGCCTTTTCTTGTGTGTTCTAATCTGTAAAGTACAGAAAAAGCCCATATTCTCTTCTCCTTCCCTTTCTCCTGCTCTACCTGTTAACCACTTCTGTGCCAAGTGGAACAGCATCAGTAGGTGGAAATGCAGGTGTTTTTACCTTGCAATGGTCTAATGCTTGTATGTTGCAGCCATTTGATGAGCACTGAAGCTTAAAGCTCCTTCGGCAGAATACACTATTGAAAGACACACATGGAGAACTTGAGTGTGAATTCCCTAAATTCTGACTGCATCCAAGATTAAGCCAAGCACCAATGTGCTTAGCAGAATTTCTACTTACTATCGCCAAATGACATCTATAAAATTTAATGTGGAAAACTGAGTGCCTCACTACTCAGAGTGCCTTCAGCCCTGAAGGTTGAAAGCTGAATGCAGGTTCTGATAAACAGTTTCAATTTAGGTTCCCAAAGAAGTAGGTAGGGTGAAATACTTAAATATTTCTGGATCTCACCTCCAAACTTGAGGCTTGTGCGAATAATAGTGATGTTAACAGTTTACAAATAAAGCAGAGTTCTTGATTTAGGAAATAAATCAGACAATTATATATTGACGGATGATCTATTACTAATCACACAAAATCAAACATTTGTCAAGAAATATTTTCAGCAATTCTAGGTTCTCAGTCTTCCCCCCCCCCCCCGATAATTTCTTTCTCCTCATTAGTTACTAAGAAAGCAAAATTCAAAGGGCTACATTATACCTCAAATTTGCTTTGGGTGAGAGCAATTATCAGAGGCTTGGGCTCTGGGATGTGTTATTCAGTTAATAAATTTCTGCATTACATAGGAAAAGTTGATGTTAAAGTATATTATTAAAATGGTTAATTCACATATCCCAAAGCTGAGACTCTCCTTCCTTACTTCCATATTTCATCCATACTCTAATTCTCACGCTGAAGAGAAGCTAGCTGCTCAGCACACTATTAGCACTTGAGAATTCGTTCAGACTGAGGGACTAAGGGAGATTTTATTTTACTTTTCTATTTACTTCACTGAAAAATAAAAAAAAAGTGTCCTGAGGACCTAGATTTCAGTGAAAACATGTTAAACGTTTTCCAATAATATGCACAATAAGAGATGAACTTGTTTTCAAATATATACTCAAATGATATTCAATAGTGAAAGAAGTGTTTCAATACAGAAGTTGTTAAAAGTAATGGACTAGATGATAGCAGTTTTCAGTAATTCGACTGCATTTTCACCTTATTTAAGCATTAATTGAGGTAAACTTCCTACACTAAGGCTTGTTGTTTTGTTGAGGAACAACTATTTAAATCATATACAAATTAAAGTATTACTTTTAAATATGGGAAAGAAGATTTTACTGAATACCTAGTATATATTGCATTCAGATTCTATCCTCTAAGTCTAACCTATGTTAACAGATAGTCTGCTAGATTTTTTTTTTGTGTATCATATGCATCTATAGTCAGTAGGTGCCAGACAAATAGTTGTAGGTGATTTTTTTCACTGAGTCATCACAGCTTGATAAGTCATTTGTATTATTATGTGATGCATATTTTAAAGACAGACATTTGCGATGAGCTCCAGACTGAGACAAATCTATAACACTGACAAGGCTGTGCCAATAAAGTGAATCTGCTTTTAGACATTGCAGCTAGACATTTCTTACAGATTTTTTTGTTCTTTTCTTCCTCTATTTCCCTCTGTAGAGGTCCTTCTGTAGTGCCATGATAGAGGAGCTAAGGATGTCTCTGAAGTGTCAGCGTCGATTAAAACACAAGCCACAGGCCCCAGTTATTGTGAAAACAGAAGAAGTTATCAACATGCACACGTTTAATGACAGAAGGTTGCCAGGTAAAGAAACCATGGCATAGAGCTGGGAAGCCAAATACCCAAGCACAAACTGTTATCTTTTTTCGAAACAACCTTTCAAGAATGTTTCCTGTGGAAATATGCAACCTGTGCAAAATAAATGAGTTACCTCATGCCGCTGTGTCTATGAACTAGAGACTCTGTGATTTCAGCAGTTAACAATGGCCAGACTTGAATCACAAGCATCATGGATCAATCAAGTTATGAGGGGTTAACACTGTTCGTCATGGGTTTCCACCATTCTGAATGAATGAATGTTCCATGTGAGTTTTGTGGCTGGTTTCAAATGCAGTCTCAGTGAGAAATTACAGGTTCCTTTTGAAGTTCAACGGTTGCCAGGAGATGGAAAAAAATGTCCAAGATGATACTAACCATGGAAGGAGTCTAGTAAGCATAATGTCTCAGAACTGTAGTGGAGCAAGAAACCATATGCTCTTCTGAACTTCCAAGCATAGAAGAGTTGGTAACTGCTGGTAGACTGAAACTACCATCTGGACAGGCAATACGAGCTTCCTGGATGGGAGAAATGTCAAAGTGAAGAAGCATGAATCCCATGATTAGAAGGATAAATATGAGGATGCTCACCTACTTTTTGGACTGTCTGTGTCACTGAATTAAGTAAATAAATAATAATTAAAAAAATAAATCAGTAACTTAAATTTACCTGGGCTGGAATTTTAATATATATATTAAAAAAAAAAAACAAAAAAAAAACACGCAAAAAAACCAACCAACCAACCAACCAAAAAAGAAACCAACAACAACAAACAAACAAAAAAATCCATAATTTTGACCTGTTTTAGATGAATGAAAATTTCCTTGATACAAAGAAATGTATCTTACAACCTTTAGATATGATTACTTTTTTTCTTTAATTGTGAAAAGAGGAAGGGGGAGGGAATCACTGTATTTCACACATAGAGGGCTTGCATTTTAGCCTGAATGGGTTTTGAAACCCTTGTTCCTGCTTCTAATTGAACTCAATGGAGCCTGCAGAATTCTCACTAATACTGGAAGTAGGATGAGTCACCTAGAAGTGAATGGGGAGAACTTTAAAGAGGACTGCATTTTTCAATACAGTCACAGTAGTAAATGAACAAAATTCTTGAGCAGGTTTTTTTTTTTTTTTTCAAAAAAAAAAAAAAAAGTGTTCAGGTTTCTTTGTGGAAATGCAAGATTTCTATGAAAATAGTTTTTGTATGGAAATTTTTGTAATACTTTTTATCAACAAAATAAGAACATGTGTTTCTGTCAGGGGTGTGATGCCAAGCATGAATGGTAGTGCATGTACACCACCAACGTTTGGTGAAAACTATTTTTATCAAGAAAAAGGAATCTTAGAAGAGACATATTTTGAAGTTAGATAATATAACAAATAAGTGCACTACCAACACTGCTTACCATGCTACACCCCTGTTTTCCACTAGGCTGATAACATGCTGTCATGAACAATTGTGTGTAAAAGGTAAAAGACACAGACCTCTTGACCACATTGTGATAACAGTTAAAGTGCACTCAGTTTGCTGTTTGAAACCAACGCACAAAATTAAAAAAAAAAAAAAGTATTAAAATTATGTCAGTTTTAGTTGTTTTGGTTTTGCTGTGTGATTTAAGCAACATATGTACAGTACTTTGTGTCTGTACTGGTACTTATCCTCAGCTTAGGGCCCTGTTCTGCTGATTCTTGCTATGAAACGCATGGCCAGAGATTTTTCTGGGATTCCTGAGGAAAGCCAGTGCAACACATTATGATAATTTTTTGCAGGATCTAGCTATTAGTTGCTGCAAAGCTAGTTTATATGCCCTGCCTGTGACATAAAGTTCCTGGACATAACATTTTTAATACTGCCCTACAGATGCTGAATCTTGCACATCCAGTTGCTGTAAATTTATTTGTATATCAACAAAAAATATATAGGATGGACTATGAAGGAATGATATGTTAGCCAAAAAATATTGTGAAGATTGTCTTTATACAAAAAATTAGTTCAACTAACTTAAACCAAACTAAAATTATCACAGATAATTAGTCATTGGTGAGTAATGAGATCATTTGTTTACTAGGATTTAATTTAATCCTACTATCTTTCTAGCACAGGAGTATAAGATATATCATTCAAATTATAGAAATTTTATCATGAATTTTGGGGGAAAAGGGGAGGTTTGTGTCTACTACCCAGTTCTCATATATCATCATAGAGACTGAGCTGGCCATTTCTGTTTTGAACAGGGACTGAGAAAGCAAATTCTCTTGTATTCATGAAAACTTCATCCCCATTTATGTGATAACAAGGAAGAGGTTATCTTTGTCTGAAGTATAAACAAGGTAAAAACATCTTCAGCAAAGATTCTGAAAATGAATATATTTACATAATAAAAATTTAAGTTAATTCTTTAAAATACAAAGGGCAAGAAAGTAACTGTCATACAACAGAATGAAAATTCCTAATTATGGTGGTTTGGAGTGGACAAAAAATTAGCTATTGCATTTGAGTGATGATTTACTATAAAATTTGTAAAATCATGTAATAAAATGCTGTGTTATATTCAACAAACTTTTCTTTTCTCCATTAAGGGTGTTGAAATAAGCAGGATTCCATTCTCACCTTGATGCACATGACTAATTCTCATTAAGCTTCATGTGAGCCAAAGTAAGTGTAAATGCAGAATATGTCCCAAATGTTTTACTGGGTCAACGTCCCCCAGGAACAAAAAAAACAAAACCAGAATTAATGTGACTTAATTAAGTTTTCAGTGAAAATTTCAGCCTTCTATTATTAAGGAAAATATGAAAACTAACTGAAGATTTGTATTTAAGATCAAGACTAGAAATGCATGGCTCCACAGATTCGTAGTAGCATAATGTCTTTTAAAAAAAAATCAGACACTTATTCATAATGTTACTTTGTTACGCATTAGTAAGTATTTCTCTATGTTTCACAGAAAAATAAGATACTTGAGGGAAAATTACTAACAAAATGTTGACCACAAAAGCTGCAAAAATACCACTGGTAGTTTTGTACTCAAAACCAAAAATGTAATGGTTCCTTTTCCTTTCACTGTTGTGAAGGAAATCCTTAATTCTGAAGAAAGCTTCCTCATTTTGATAGGCCTCTGAATGGTTAGTTCTAAATTCCCAAATTCTCATGTAGCATAAATTTCAACAATGCCATTAAAATCACTGGAACTACACCAAGTAATACCAAGTGAGTATCTATCTGGCCCATGGACATTCAGAATTTGTACATAACTGCTTATGTGGTTTCAGATAATAGCTCAGTCTGTTGATTTCCCAGGACACAATGGGTGCTTCTCTCTCTGACCTTGAATGTCATTCTAGAGATGACTTTTGAAGCAGTTATAACTCAATTATATATGGTGCTACCTGGTGAATGACAACTGAGGTAAAAACTGAACAGTACTTTTTTCTTTTTTTTTCTTTTTTACTGTATCTGTTTCAAGGAAGACTGATGTCTATAATCTTTAAAAATTCTCAAGACAAACAATTTTAATCTTCAAGTTGCCTCAGCATGGTTATACAGCAATGGATAAACTATGTGTAAAATACAGAATAAATGACAAAACCCCCTTTAGCTTATCTATAAATAAGAAAATGTGAAAGGACTGGTAGTAAAAAATTCTAAGCCAAATAGCTGGATGAAATCAAGAGATATGTGGAGGTTTATAGTAAATGAGGATTTCTCTGGTTTTCCACATTGGCAAGCCATTTCGTAATATTCTTCTTACATAAAAACAAATGCAAACATATCTAGGGAGTATCTGGCAGGTTTTTAATGAGATACTACTTCATAAATTTTCTGTCTCAACTTTCATTTGAAGAATTCAGTGTAGGTTTGAAAGAACCTTTTCTTTCATGTTTATACTACATGCATTAATCCTTCCTAGTTTTATCCATAAAGTTTTTCAAAACCACCAAATAACAATAGAAAAGACACAATGTATGAAGAAAATAAACTCACCAAAATCCAAAATCTCAAATAGAAGTAGGAGAAATACCATGATATCCTACAAAATCAAAATATTTTCATGGAAAAGGAGTCATGAGCGGAGATAACAGCACACAAAGAGGTAAAATATAATGTGATAAAGTATTTTTTGTATTATTATATTAAGGATATTAGAATAATATTTAACATATTTTAGATACAACTTCACTTAGTCTCCAAATACATTAGAGTTTCAAATACATCAACAATCACAAAATATGATGACTAAAGTGCTGACTACTTTGAAAGGAGTTTCCAAACTCCTACTTCAGAGAAATCAAAGTTTTGTCCGCAAATGTGTACTAGTACAATATTAAAGGCAAAATAAGGATTCAACCTGCATTAAGGTTTTTGCCATTTTTTCAAAGATGTGTAGGAAAAGAAAGGGTTGCTGAGGTTGACTTGTCCAACATCCAAGATTCTTTCCAACCTCAAATATGCTAGTGTCCTGTTCTCTTCCAGTCTTGCCTCTCTGTCTTCCTACAAGCACCTCTGACACTATCAAATTTATTTTCAAAATCCTTCTCTTCTGGCTTTCCCATAAAATGTAGTTCTAATTAAAACTAAAGGTACTCAAGCACCTCACCTCCCTAGTTTGTATCCACAAAGATAAACACACTAGCTTTTTATGTGACTGTAATTGTCCTTCTTTTCATTTACTACCCCTTTCTGTCCCCTGCCTGTGTTATCTTCCCCTGTTGTTCATGTATTTGCCTAGACTGTAAGCTCTGAGGGGGCAGGGAATCTGTCTTTGATTTGCTCTATGTAGCACCATGAACTATGGAGCTATATAAATAATAAAAAAGTAGATCTTCTTAAACGATTTTTGAATTGATAGTGATCTGATTGACTGCCAGTGTAGTAATACATTGTTTTAACTCATTGCCTGAAATCCTAATCACTACAGCAAATAATAATAAAAAGAAATAAAAATAAAATCAACCCAAAGGAGCTATCACACTGGCTCATCTTACTGGAAATGTCTCTACATAGGTGGGGTTTAGGAATATAGGGCATCATGTTTGTACAGCTTCTATTAAGGTTTACATATGAAATCAGGTCCATCAAAAATTGGAAAATGTAGGGTAACACAAAAAGAAGGGCTATATACAGGATGAGCCTTGTGAAACAAAACTTAAAATTGGTTTAGGCTTGGTAAATCTATAATCAAACAATTTTTTAAGCTGGACACTAGGCACCTTGCATTCCTTCATTGAATCTGCTCACTTAAATCAGCAAGTCTCTCATTATCAAAATTGATGCTAATTCTATCAACCTGGGCTAGTGCATGGAGTTATTCTTCCCCAGGCGCCGGACTTGTCATATCCCTTTGTTCAGCTTCATGAAACTCTTGTTGGGCCATCTCTCCAGCCTGTTGAGGTCTGTCTGAATGGCAGCACAAACTTCTGCTTTATCAAACCCTCCTCCTTTGAGTAATGCAGACACTTGCTGAAAATACAGTCATTTCCATCATACAGGTAATTAATTGAGATGTTAAACAAGTATGAGACACAATATGGACCCTTTTGATATATCACTAGTTGCTGTCCCACAATTTCCCTGGTCTTCCTTTTGCTGTAGATATGTTTATACAAGCCGTTCTCGCTACCTTTCACAATGCTTTCCAGATTCAACCTGCGAGGGCTTTGGCATTTGTGAGACTGCCTCTGTGTTCCATGACTGTTTTCCTTGGGATTCTTCTGAGCATGTCTTGGAAGGCCAAAGGCCAGATTCTGCTGTCCTGAAATGTGGGATTATTGTCTTATTTTTTCCCCTTATCCTCTTCCCTCAGCACCCTGAAATCCGTCATCTGCAGCCAGTACTGTCCCTCACCCTGATTCTTCTGCTTGCAAGTGTGAGATCCAGCACAGAATCTCCAGGCTCAGGAAGTTATCATCAAAGCACTATAGAAATCTGATTGTGCCCTGCTTGTGTATCATGGTGCTTGAAGTCCCCATGAGAACTTGTTGGGTTTGTGAAAATGAAGCTTCTTTCGGTTGACTGAAGACATAATCAACTTGGTATTTGCAACACCCAAGAAAAATTATGAACCAGACCCTAAATACCTTTTAATTTTCATTTCATCATGAATATTCTTTCATCTTTGTTCCCTTAGAATTCTTACTCATTAGTAAAAAAGAAATCCTGGCTTCTGCTTAGAAAATCACAAAACGTACATTATTTTTACAGATTTTTTTCTGCAAAGTCATTTCTGAACATTACCAGGAGAACCATGACTAAATATCTGTCTAGCTGGACTTCAAATTTGAGTGACTTCTCTGATTAGGTGTAAAAAACCTAAGAAAATTTCAACTCTGCAAACATGATGGACAATGTTCACTATCTTAGAGTGAGGAGCATGGTGACGAAAACCACTGGTGCACAGTTGTGCTTTGAAGCATTTCAGAATGATTAGTTACTTCAAAATAGATATTTATTTTCAGCATACTTTATTAATAGACATGATTTCATCTTTCTCTGTGAGAGGCTTGAAGCAAAGTTGCCTGATGTGAGAAAAAAAACCCAACAACCAAGCAAAACAGACAAAAACTATTTGTGTCAAGGTTCATGAGATCCAGCAGCTTTTTCTAGACCAGAATATTATCCTATGACTCAGTAAGCTCACAAATAGTAGAATTTTAAATTACAGACTCATATGAGCTTGGTAACTGCAGAACCACATGTGTAGCTTTCAAAGTACCAAAAGAAGTTTAAGTAGCTGCCATTATTTGAATCAGTTGTAAATTAAGAAGAAAGTGTCCAATAAGTATTATTGAGGTACAGCTGTATTTGTACTTCTGTTTGATAAACTTACCACGCTTTTTCATTTTATCTTTTTGTTTCTTTCAATTACTGGTGATCTTTGGCCAATAGTCTAGCCTGAGGGAGGCAACATATGGCCCTTATAATCAAAATAACCCAACTATAACCAGGCTATTGAAATTATAAGTCATCCACATTTTAGCTCAAAGCTTTCTTTTCTGTTAATGGGTATTGTATTCAGATCGCTAGACTTTTTTTTTTTTTTTTTTTTTTTCTGTACTCCTGCTGTACATGGATTCATGCTACAGGTATCCTAGTCTAACATTATATTCCAGAAAATACCCGAATATACCTGAAGCATAGGGATAATTTTAGTTTCCACAAGACAGTGAATCAACTCATATTCTACTTGTGAACCTGTGATACCTGCTATTAACAGGCTGTTTCATGATAACAACTTCATTTTTCATGTAATTGCATTGCCTTTTCTCTAAATCTGTTTTAGTCTTGATAACTGCATTTCATTTTTTGGTTTTGTTTTTAAGCTTTATGTTCATGTAGAGTGCCTGCAAAAATGGAATGTTAACTAAATGCAACCATTACATAATAGCAATAAGAAAAAAAAGTAAGTGTTTTCTCAGAATGTTATCTGTCTGCCTCCAAGATATTCTGGTCCAAGAAGTTTATGTGATAAACTTGAGTTAAGGACCCACTTCCAGGATAGCATTTGTTCAACTTTCCTCAATGTGTTTGGGCCCTCTGTATTATCAAAATCTATATTACTAGCATTGTTTTGATAAGATCAAGTTCAACAAACTGCACATCAGTAGTACATCTGTTATGTCTTTTGCTTTTTACAGAACAAAATTTATTTGAATGATTACTGAAATTCTGGTACTTAAGTTTATCTATCTACATACCTAACCTACAGGAAATACCTTCCACATTTTCTTCGGAAGCTGGTAAAAACCCACAAACAATACCATAAATCAATTAGCTATTTTTAAACTGTTGCTCTGAAAAAAACACTACAAGATGTTGTTATGTTTTAAATCGAAGATACAATGAAGTATGGCCTTTGTAACAAGCTATTCATGGCTGAATACATGCTAGATGAACCACAGGAAGTCTGGTTCAAGAATATAATTGAATGACCCAATTTTCCATCTGTTGTTAGGATATTGGGCTCTTAACACCTTACAATTAATATTGACATCTTTGACACTAAAAATTGAACAGTATGAGCTTTGTTTGCTTGTTCTGAATTCTACAGACTTTGATTTTAACCAGGTTTATATATCTCACTTGTTAGGAAAAGATTATGAGAACTAGATAATTGATCCTGAGCCTGGTGAGTTGAGCACCATATTAGCGGTACAAGTTAATTTTTAAAATGGATGCTGTCCCTTGTCATCCATTTTTCATAACAACTCATTATGAAAGTGAGTGAATATGCTATAATCATGACACTTATCTAACATCTTGCCCAGCAGAAATGAAATTAATGGGAATATTTACAGAATATTTGGTAAATTACAAGAAATGGCATGTGTCAGTCCACACTTGCCTGTGTTCCTCAAGGCTCACTCAGGTATGGTATGGTGGATTTTTTCAAGAACTATATCAGTGCACTGATTGCTATATGAAGCTTATGTTCTTGGCCTCCTAGGCAGATGCATTTTATAATTTTGCTGTCTCTTTTTAAAGTGAAAAATGGCTTTGTGAACATAGAGCAAGTTAAACAAATGTAGCGTAAGTTATTTATTTTAAAACATGTTAGGAGAAGGATCTAAAAATAAAACTATATCATGAACATGTAAATATTGTTTAATCCATTGAAGAGTCAGTGTTAAGGCATTCATTAAAATTCATTGTATCAAAAGGCAGATAAGATTGCCTATTCTTGAATGAAGCATTTTTGTTTAGCTTCTCATTAGAAACCTTTAATCCTATTTCTAAACTCGTATCAATCTCTCTTTAAAGCTGTCAGATAGCCAGCAAGTGGATGATAAGAGGTTTCATCATTTAATTCTCTTAAATTTCCTTTTAAATTTTCTAGATGACTCATAATTACAATTGACTCGATTTTTTTCTGCTAGTTTAATTACAAAATCCTTGAAGTGTGTCAGTTTCCTTGAAGATTTTCAGATAACTAAATTATGGATAATTTTTATTATAATTCTGAAAAATTTGCTAAAAAATATGGATTTTTTTTCTTTAATTTTTTGAAGATGCTACCAATTGCCTTGTTTCATACTGGAAAGTGTTAGAAGAGCTTGTAGATAAAATTTACCCATATATTTATACCTCCATCTGTTGAAGATGTAGATATTTTCTTTGTGCTCCTAAATATCTGCAAACAAAATTTTTAGTTTAACTTTCCTTGTACTTGTATTAGTTTCATTTCATATATATTTCTAATGGGTTCTTCATTACTGTGTTTGAATTTCTAACAGGCATTAATATTTTCATCATTATGATGACCTCAAAGAGATCGCTTTCCAATTTACAGAATGGAATAAGTGACACAATGAAAAAAGAGTTGTCTATGTTTAGATAGAAGGTCTAGTGTGAAGTTAACAGCCTACTAAATCCTTAATCTGGGTGGATTGCGGTTACATAGCCACTTGAATTCAGCATAAATTCAGATTGCTGCCAAAAGAAGAGATGCTGTTCCTTCTACATTTTTTAGTCTTTAACCACATTCTCAACTGTGGGACATCACACAACTTTGGGTTTTCTGTTTGTGTTTTGGTTTTTATTTTTTTGTTGTTTTGTTCTGTTTTTGTTTGGGTGAGGCCTTTTTTTCAGTGGCCATAGAGTGAGAAGGGTCCCCGCTCCTACAGAAAACTGAGAATGTAAAGGAGGCAGGGAACATGAGTTTCTGGCTCATGAGAGCCCTTAAGTAAACTATGTATTATCACAATTATAACAATTTAGCAAGGACAGCAATTTAATCTCCCCATATCTTTTTACCCAAAGTTGAGACAGAAACAAGACACATTTCTGTGCTTGAAGGGAACTGGAAAATGATACTGGGTTGTGTCAGTTCTAGCACAACTTAAGTAAGGGGAGGCCACGTCCTGGCATTGCAGGCTGGGATGCTTGTTTGACTTGGATGCTGGCCAGCCCTCATATGCATAGTTGTTTTGGGAAGAGGGGTCCTGCAGCAGGTGACCCCACAGCATCCCTGCTAATGAGCACCCTGGCATGGTTTAAGCAGTAAATCACGCAGTCTACTCACTCATTCCACCCTCTTTCTTCTCCCCCACTCCAAGGGGGGGAGTGGGAATGGGGAGAAGAATTGAAAGAATGTAACTCTCATGGGTTGAGATAAGAACAGTCCAGTAACTAAGGTACAATACAAATCACTACTGCTACCACCAATAATAATAATGACCAGGAAAATACGAGGGAAGAGGATACAGTTGCTCACCACCCGACAACCGAGCCATGAACTCAACTCTTCCGGGTTCCTGCCCCTAGTTTTTCCATCCTGGGCATGATGTGCTGTGGTATGGAATACCTCTTTCATCAGTTTGGGTCAGGTGTCCTGTTTCTGCTTCCTCCCGGCTTCCCCTCCTCCCGGGCAGAGCATGAGACTCAGAAAGTCCTTGGTCAAACCAAACATTCTAAACCATAACTATAAACATCAGTGTTATCAACACTGTTCCCGGGCTGAGAGTCGAAAACACAGAGCTACACCAGCTACTAAGGAGAAAAAAGACCACTACTGCTGAACCCATGGCACACCCATAGTTGCTCTGCACACTTTCCCTGCCTGCAAGTATAACAGCTGCTCAAGCCAGCCAAGTCCTGGTTTTCAGCTCTGCTCATTACCAGAATTCAGTTCTCTGACTTGTTTGCAGCTGTAACACTGCTGTGAGTGAGGAAACTGCAGCAGAGCATGGAGAAAACCATGATATGTGCCTGGGTTTTGGACAGAAAAAAGCATCATCACTTTGGAATGGCTTGAATCAGAATTTTCTTTCTCTGTGCCATCTTAAAGGTAGTACTGTTTTCCAAAGTAATCGTCAGTTATAGTATTTTAATTCCTATTTTGCGTAGTGGAACATAGATACTCACAAGTACATATAGTATACATTCCTGGGGAAAATAAAAAAAGAAAGTCTTTACAGTGCTCAAAAAGTATGCTGTTAAATTGCTTGGAGGTGCAGTTTTTCAGATATTTTATTCTTTGTTGTCACTTTTTTTCTCCTTTCCCCTAGTATTTATTCTTATTCCTTTATCACAGTAAGCTGTGAACTGTGGAAAGCTCACTTTTATTCTATATCTGTTCTTCCTTAGTATCTTCAGATTCTGCTATTCAAATTCTCTCTGGGACAGAAATGTAGCAATACATATTTTCTTCAGTAAGGACCAGGTGCTTCTCTTGAGTTTATACTGTTTTTCTTGCTCTTATTCTCCTTACTTGAAGAAAGCTTCTGTATGCTAATATGGGTAGCCGTAGTTTTTCAGAAACTACTTCTCAGTTTACACATCACAATGCCATATTTGCCAGACAGAAAGAAAAATCTGTCACATGTAAAAAAGAGACAAAATAGTGACACCTTCTGCAACAAGAACATAAAGTGAAAATCATTTTGCAGTTGTCCTTATGAGAAGGGGAAGTGTTACTCTGTATTTCGGTTTCTGTGCACAGAAAAAGTGAAACCAATAATAATCAGGTTTAAACTCTGGTAATAAGTGGCTCTATTAAGTGACATGGAGAAATTTTCAGGAAACGTGATCTGCCAGACTATTTCCACTTGCAATGCAGATGTGTCAAACCCTAACCAAAGTTGTGTTCACTCCACCCATATCTGCCTAAAACTATGATCATACATGTAGTTTTCCATTACAGAAATCCTGATGTTGATTCAGCTTACCGCAGTGTGATGTAATCCTTACTGTCTTGAGGTGCCTGTTTCGTAAATCAAGTTTGTGCTAAACACAATTTGTTCATAATTGAGATTCAAGAACATGACACTTTTTTATTCAAGCAGTTGCTGAGCAGTTCCATCTCCCAAAAAGATATCAGCTCTTTTTCAGCCCTGCCACAGATATTCTGGAATGGAAAAAGAGATCGCTATTGCCCTGTATTCACAGAGCTCTAGATAGACCACAGGCTAAAGACAGACAGCAATTAGATTTTTGCATAAGCTCTGCATTTACATCATGAGCCAGTGGCAACTGTTGTGGCTGCCAGCGCATGGGACAAGTCTGCTACAGAAAGAGTCAGAGCCTCTACCCAACTGTGATCTTGAAAGGGAAGGACGTGAAGGTGCACTTGAATCTTCATGCTGTTTCTTATTACTTCTTTAGAGACATACAGGAGCTTCACCTTAGAATGGAAACAAAAGGAAAGATAAAGGTTGATGAGATTATGCGCATGGCCTACAGAAATAATGAGAGGATGACCAGCCCTTCCTTTTTCTCAACCCCTGCTTTTTCTTTTTCCTTTTCTTTTTTTCCTTATATCTTTTTTCTTTTTTTTTTTTTTTTTTTGGTAATTCTGCCTGTATTATTTTCTATTTCTTTCTTTTTAACCCCCTTTATCTTTTTTTTTAAACACAGGAGTAACAATAATCCCAATAAAATTCTATCTATCCGATGTACTGTTCTGTCTGTGTTGATATCTGTTTGCAAGCTGCATTTTGTCATTTGTAGATTTTCCTCTTTACCCTGGGATGCTTGTGCTTCCTCTACTGTGAAGAACATTACAGTCACAGAACATTTATTTGGCACCGTGAAGACAGATTTTTGTAGCTGCTGTGCAGGGAGGGAGTTAGAAAATGAGAGTGAAAAGAAGAATCAACATCTAATAATCTCTCTTTGTCTTCATTTTGTTAGCTCAATTCTCTGTAAGTATTGTCTGGGGAAAGTAATAAGTGAGAAAACATGCCATCAAGGGATTTCCTGCAGGAGGGGTTATTACATGATCAAAGACCTATTAGTGAATAGAGCTGGCTTAGTGTTTTCATACTTACTCTAAAACTCTGCCCATATCAGTGGCTGGGCAATCAAAGCACTGAACTGCAGCTGGTATTTTTAGAGGAGTCTGACTCACGCCTAAACATTAAAATATATAACCTTATATTTTCATTTATCTCAGCAAGGCAGCAGATGTAATAGATCCTCTAATAAGAATTTTAGCTGCTGAATATGTGGTTCTCTTAAACAATGGTTCTGAGAAGCTTTTCAGACGTGAACTGAAGGGGTGATATCAAAGAGCGGAGGAAGGTAATGTTGGATATGGGATTCCAAAATGGAGAGTTCTGGTTTAGCTTCAATCATGGTGGATAAAACTCTCTTTGTGAGAGAATTACCACAGGAAAACATGCTGAAAGCTTTTAAGCTATGACTTAAATGATTTGAACAGCACTTGAAAATCTGTTCTTGACCCTCATTCCCCAAATGCAAAGATCAAGAAGGCTCTTTTCTACAGATTATCCAAATGGAGAGTTTTTCTCATTCCTGTTTTTAGCCTTCTGTTGTTAGGCTGTGCACAATCTTAAAGATGAGCCATAGGACTGAAAACTTTTCTGGCTTTTGTTTTTAGATTTTAACAACATAATCTGCATACTGTTATGAAGACAATATTTTCATATTATACTCTTGGAATTTTGTAAACACAAATCATCCATAGTTGACCTTGTCCTTGACATTTTCAGTTTTCTGAAATATTTTTGGCATATGCTTTTTAAAAATGTAGGGTTGGCAATTTTTTTCATGATGCTTGTTCTGACAAGACACTGTTTTCTTCTATGAAGCTTGTCTGGTTCCAAAGAGACATGTTTAGGCTAGTGAAAATATGCCGCTGAAGCTATAGAACAGATGCCTTTTCTTGGGGAATGATGCTGCATTGTAATGTAGACAGCTGCCAACTGTAGCAAAATTACAGTGAAGGACATTTTAGCACCATAAGGAAATTCAATATCCAGATCTATAAGAACACAGAAGAGAAAGAAAAAGAAACAAACAAAACAAAAAAGAGTAGTATTGTCTCTGCTAATTCACTTCATGTCGGTTTTTAAGCTTCCAGACTAAACGGTATATAGCAGGGTTGTGTCCCATGAACATATGGCTGACTAAATTCTGGACATAATTTTTCCTTCTTACCTCTTCTACAAGACTGAGAATTATCTCATTCTTTTATAGGGAGCAGTTTATTGCTGCCTCTACAAGACAGCTACTGTAACCAGCACACAAAAGTCATGTGTTCCTCCATTCACTAGTTCTCTTTGTTTCGTTGCAGAATGAAAGGGTAAAATGAATTATGTTCTTTGCTCTCCTAAGGCAATTCTAATTTCCCCTTTGATCTCCTATTCATCCAAGATAGGTCCGTGACAGTGTAACCTTAAATCATCTCCCTGAAAAATGTAACTTAACAGAAGCTGAGAAAATGCAACACAAATTAGTTGTGTTAACATTCAAAGCTGGAGCAAACCACTTATTTTATTTTCCTAATTTTATTAGTCCTAAATGTTCTTTTATACAAATGCAAAAGAACAAATGGCTTAACTTTGCCAGTCTTTTAGTCTACTTGGAATTTAGAAGCTGAGTTTTGTCAAAAAGCTTGGGACAGTCTGTGACATATATGACTCTTAAAAGTGCAGACCTATGTTCTGCCTTGGGCTGAAAAACTGAGTTTACAGGGTCTGATATAAAAGATTGCAGTTATAGCACTGAATCAAAATACAGGCAGTTTGACAGATGAGGAAGAGGGAATAAGTGCTTGGTGAGTGTTTGAGATTACTAGAGCTTTAAAAATATCTTTCAAATTATGGAAAGCTATCAACAGTCCAGAGAACATAATCTATGATAGTGAAGGTGCAAATTGTAAATGAAATTGGCAACAATGATCAAAAGGGTTTTAGGATTAAATATTTATGCTATTTACAAAACCTAACCCCCTGCTATGCCTTTTAGGGAAAATATAACAGACATGGCATTTTTTCTCACTGCATTCTCCCTTCCATTTTTCTTCCCTATCATTGTTACTGGAGCCTTAGAAAAGGAAAATGTGACAGAACTTGCTGATTTCTTTATGTCTATCTTGATATTTCAGTGTGTATTCCAATGTACGTGAAAGTATCATTGGAAGAATAATTAAACAGTCAGAGTAAGACACCAGTTCACTAAAAGGTTTTATTTACCTTTATATGCAATATATAAACTCAAGTGTGTTTAGACCTTAGGTATTGCAGGAGCTATTTCCCCACTATTCCATTTACATCCAATTATGCTTTTTGTGGACTTCACTGAAACAATTACCATAACCCAGAGAACAGCCTTTTAGTTAGCTACACAAAAAGCCTGTTATTATCATTCACTGTTAACAGAAGCAAGCTGAGGAAATAGCAACAAAAATAAAAGTAACTGCTCATGTGACTTTGTGGAGGTACTGTTTAAAGACTCCCTCTGTGTGAAGGTTATTTGCTGACAAAGTGATCATCAGGAAAATAAGGGAATAAATGACACAGATAATGGTTGAACTAGGGTATTCTGAAAAATCAGGCAGACATACACATGCAATAACCAGGACAGCGCCAGGAGGCGGGATGGAGACTTGTATTTTGTTTCCTTGATATCATGAACACTCAATGACTTTACATGATATACACACCCCACTGAACCCAAGAAAATGTAAAACTTCACCCTGGTTAATTATGGGTTTAAAGCTACAATGTATTAAAAAAGAAATAGCAGGGACCTGACACACAATGTGAAATCATCTTTGTTCTAATTTTCCATCTCTTTGAAATAAAGAAAAGGTATGGAAAAAGGCGGATTGTCTGAATAGTGTATAACACAATGAGTGTAGTAGCCTAGGTTGTTCTAAGTTACCTTCTCTGTGAGAATGAACAATAAGTACTGATATTTACAGACTGCGACAGTGACTATTCCATAAACCCCCCGCTGTGTGCTTGTGTCCCTATCCCGGCTTGCAGCACTAACCCACCAATCACTTTGACTTTCCATGTACTTTTTCATAATATAAATGCAACAAGGTAATTAAAAAATGTTAATGTTTGAGCATTTTATGTGCTGTTAGGGACAGTGAAAACTGTTGTTTTCTGTAACACAGAATTAATTAAAAAAATTGGGTCTTGGGAGCTGCACATTTTCTCTCTCAGGGTCAAACATTGTGTCCAATGACTCAACTGGGAGGGCTGAGTTTTGCATCCGTGCCTGTAACTGTCAGTGAGGCAGCAGAGAAAGGTAAATATAAAGGATATATCTGAATTTTTGCTGTAGCAGGAACAAGAAGTAGTTGTGTCTATCGGTTAGCTAGCTGACATAGAAAGACAGTTTGCTATCGGTTAGCTAGCTGACATAGAAAGACAGTTTGCTCTACGCATTGAAATACAGCTACTTTCAGTAAGGGCACACTAAACAACAGAATTATTCTTATGTGTTTTGGTTTTTTTTAATAAAAATTTTTCTTCTGAAGTATAAATAAAGGTGGACTTTTAACAGCTTTCTTAATGATAACAACTGTGTTTGTGTTGCTAATCATGCGTCCTTATACTAAAAATCACTGGCAGGTGTTACAGATCCTCCTGCTTTGTTTCAGTTGGTGATCACACAGCCTGTCCCCCTACAGAGTGTCCCCCTCCTTGTGATGGTCAAAAGTCCCTTTTTGTGTTTGTCTCAAAATAGCTCAAAAGATATAAGGAACTGACAGCTCGTTACCACTTGGGTAAAGGGGGTCCATGGGCAGAGTATGGATTGAGCTTTTTTTTGAGAAAAAAATGACCAGCGGTAAGAAAGGTGCATACAATATGTCAAAGAAATCACAGGAAACTGTTAAGAAACTGGCTAATTGTGTCAGAAAAAGAACAGCAGACAGGGCAGACATTGAACCAAACTTGAGATTTGAGTATTTGAATTGTCTTAGCTGTATAGAATTCCTGTGATTTTTATCTGAATATGAACACCCTAGCGAACAAATGCCATTGTGTTGCAAAACACACTGCAGTAGCCTGTGTTACCCTCTCGAAGATTTCTAGGCATTCAAATCGGGATTTCACTTTGCTGATAAACAGCTGATCTTTGGTGCTTTCAAAACTGTTTGTAAAGCAGCATTATTTTACACCATGAACCTTTCCAAAAGGTGATACAAGTCCTGGATTTCCAGCACCCAGACACAAGACTGCTATTCTTTCTCTCGTCCTTCCTCTTTCATTTGACCAAAGAATCTTGAATTTATTTTTTCACTTTAAAGCTTCTTCTGAGTGAAAAGGGGATGAGACAGAAGCAGCTGAAGTGTGTTGTCTTCAAGTTGCATTATTTTCACTCTCTGTACTGTAGCATATTCAGGAGTTAAGAGTTTCTCTTCTTGTAGATATTCAAATTGGAGATTTAGAAACAGAATTAAGCAAGTTAGTGTTAAATTCAGATTTTTCATACAGAACATTCACAGTAAGCGCCCATAATCTGCTTTATGTGTATCCGGTAGGGAATCATGGGCTTATGATCTCTTTGTTTGTTCCCCTGGGAAGTTACAATGCCCTGCCATGGGCGGGAACACCTTGCAGTAAACCATGTTACCCAAAGCTCCATCCAAAATGGCCTTGAATGCTGCGAGAATGGAGCATTCACAATTTCCTTGGGAAACCCATTCCAGCGCCTCACCACCCTCACAGTAAAGAACTTCTTCTGTATATCTAATCTAAACTTCCCCTGTTTAAGTTTTAGCCCATTACCCTTGTCCTGTCACTACAGTCCCTAATGAAGATCCTTGAGTATCCTAGATAATGAGTATCCTTGTGGGCCTCCTTCAGATACTGGAAGGCTGCTATGAGGTCTCCACACAGACTTCTCTTCTCCAGGCTGAACAGCCCCAACTTTCTCAGCCTAAAATCTTAGTATTTTTGAAGATGCATTGATTTTCTTCAGCTATGTTGCAACTTACTTGATGTAGAAATGAAGACATGCACTAGAGCTATTTTGTATTTTCTAGGCATCTGGCATTTAACATAAACGTCTTTCTCTGACACAGCTTTTTGGAGGCTGGTGCTTACTGGACATAAAGTCCTGTTTTTCAAAAAGTATACCTTCTACTTACAACCATGAAGTTATCATCTTCACCTTCTGCAGCATTTAGGAGCTTCCTGAGTGTGGTTTCCATTTGTTTTTTAATTTTGTATAGCCTGGTAAAAAATCAGATTAACTGTCTCGAGACATTTTATTAAGAAAGAATAAAAAGAAAACATGGGAAACAATCTCTAAAAATACAAATTCAAAGCTTTGTCAGAAATAAATATTCAGGAGCTATGAAATTCAGTGACTAATGAGGTGTTTGGATAAAATTGTTAGGCGTAAAAGAAGATACTTCTAGTCAACTTAGTTCACCTTCAAATCCAGATGGATTTTCTGTTTATCCCATAAGTTATGTAACATGTTCAGACACAAATCAGTGCTAGATGGTTTACTGCTTTCCTATGTGATTTATTCCAGTGTTAAATGATGCTTCCTACTAGAAAGTTTTTATAGGTACATCCAGATGTAAACCATAATTTGTGTTCTGAATAAACTTGTTACTGCTCAAACCACAAAGAATGGATAATGTTATTGTACTTCATTGCAAAAAATTAATTTTTGTAAATTCAGTCAAATTTGTAAATTTTAGACAATTTACAAAGATTTTGCTGAATAGTCAGCATGACTAAACATGTTTGAGATCAGAGAAAAGTAATCTCCCTAGTTTGTATACACCATTTGCATCAAAAGCTCCTACTTGAGGACAGTCAAGCCTAGTATTAATTTATTTTTGCAACCTTGATTTTTCTGGCATGTAATGCCTTTTAGTTCCACCTACAACAAAGTCATTTAAGTTCATTTCTGACTGTTGCCATTTGTCATGGTTCAAGCCGAGCCGATAACTCAGAACCACTCAGCCACTCCCTCACTCACTCCCTCTTTCTCCCTTCCCCACTTAGGCAAGATGGGGTAGAGAACTGAAAGAATATAAAACCCACAGCTTGAGATAAGAACAGTCCAATAACTAAAGTATAATACGAAACTGCTACTACTACCAAAACTAATAATTATAAGGGAGAGAATATAAAACTGGCAGACCACGAGAGGCTGAAAAGTCCTTGATCACGGTAAGTGCTACTTAGCAACAACTAAAACATCGGTGCATTATCAGCATTGCTCTCAGACTAAAGCCAAAACACAGCACTGCAGCAGCTACTAAGGAGGAGAAAAATAACTGCTACAGTTGAACCCAGGATAACATTGTAGAAGAAAAGAATTACCAAAAGAACAGTAAAACTACTAAAAATATTCAGCCGCTATTTCTTTAAGGTTCATTTAAGTATAAGGGAATTGTGACGATTCTAAAAAAAAAAAAAAAGGCAAGCTCAGATCTTGCAGAATATAAAAAATGCAGTAGAACTTTCAGTGAAACTTTCTTCTTTTAAGACAAAATATTCTGAAAATAACTTTTGCCAGCACTAAATATTATTTCTCAAGAGAAACAAAGTGGATAAGACATTAGAGAAGATGCATCTTAGATTTTTTATATCCATAAGTGGTTTTTTGCTTGCTTGTTTGTTTGGGTTTTTTATTGAAAAGAATAAAAAACAACAAACAAACCTAACCCAAAACAGCGTAAGGGTAGAAACTCACAGTACAACTGTATCAAATCCAGATACAGGAGTTGCCAGGCAATGATGTTGAAAGTGTTTTGGAACTAATGAGCATCAGAAGAAGGTTCATTATGAGTTAGACTGGGGAATTTGGGAAGACTGCAGTTTTCTTGAGAAGGCTGCTCATCCATTTAATTCCAGAAGTTCAAACGTGCTTGCTCTAAATGTCCTGTCCTGTGACACTGATAAATTTTGAGAAAACAGAGAAAAAGAAAAATAGAACCTTCTCTGATTCAAACGAATTCAATAACAACATAGAAAGCAGAATCCAGATGAAATCTTCCAATGTGATTTTTATGAACAAAAAAACCCAAAAAAGAAACAGAAAAACAAACTAGAAAAAATCAAGCGTCTATGCAGCTTAAATTGACTGCATCACTTCAGGAAAAATTCCGCGGCATTTGAGGCTTAACAGAGACTCTCTGAAGTAAATGAAAACATTCACTTTGGCCCTAAATATGTTTTGGTTTCTAAATCATAGAATCATAGAATAGTTAGGGTTGGAAAGGACCTGAAGATCATCTAGTTCCAGCCCCCCTGCCAGGGGCACGGGCATCTCACACTAATTTATGCTGCCTAAGGCTCTGTCCAACCCTGAACACCGCCAGCTATGGAGCATTCACAACTTCTCTGGGCAACCTATTCCAATGCCTCACCATCCTTACAATAATGAATTTCTTCCTCACATCCAATCTAAACTTCCCCTGTTTAAGTTTGAACCCGTTACCCTTTGTCCTCTCAATACAGTCCCTCATGAAGAGTCCCTCCCCAGCATCCCTATAGGCCCCCTTCAGATACTGGAAGGATGCTTTGAGGTCTCCACACAGCCTTCTCTTCTCCAGGCTGAACAGCCCCAACTTTCTCAGCCTATCTTCATATGGGAGGTGTTCCAGTCACCTGATCATCCTCATGGCCCTCCTCTGGACTTGTTCCAACAATTCCATGTCCTTTTTATGTTGAGGACACCAGAACTGCACACAATACTCCAAGTGAGGTCTCACGAGAGCAGAGTAGAGGGGCAGGATCACCTCCCTCGACCTGCTGGTCACGCTTCTTTTGATGCAGCCCAGGATACAGTTTGCTTTCTGGGCTGCAAGCGCACATTGCTCACTCATGTTCCTTTTTTCATTGACCAACACCACCAAGTCCTTCTCTGCAGGGCTGCTCTCAATCTCTTCTCTACCCACCCTGTAGCTGTGACTGGGATTGCTCCCACCCAGGTGTAGGACCTTGAGCTTGATACAGTTAAACTTCATCAGGTTGGCATCAGCCCACCTCACAAGAGTGTCAAGGTCCCTCTGGATGGCATTCCTTCTCTCCAGCATATCAACTGAACCACACAGTTTGGTGTCATCAGCAAACTTGCTGAGGGTGCACTCAATCCCACTGTCCACGTCACCGACAAAGATGTTGAACAAGACCGGTCTCAACACTGACTGGACTCCTGAGGGACTCCATTTGTTATTGGTCTCCAGCTGGACATTGAGCCATTGAGCACAACTCTTTGTGTGTGGCCATCCAGCCAGTTCTTTATCCACCGAGTGGTCCACCTATCAAATTGATGTCTCTCCAACTCATGTTTTAAAGCATTTGACAGCGTAGTCACGTACTTACATGTATTTGTGGAACTGGTTGTCACTGAAATAAGAGGATTTTGGATTTCAAGATTAGTAGATGTTGTCTTTAGAGGGAGATCCTCAGCACATGGGCTTTTAGCTACTCCTTCTCCTGAAAATCTTTTTTTGATGGTTGGGGTTATTATCAGGTTTAACCACCCATATATACACACATCCCTATATAAACAACTGAATGATATATTGCCTGAATTACGAAAATCTCTTTCTTTTGTGGTTGTTCTTGTAGCCTTGAGAGCTTACAAAATTATTCAGAATACCTGATGAAAAAGTGCAAACTAGTTAGTGCTGTCTGACTTGTTTCTCTTTGCCTTAGAGAAAAACACAGACACCTACTTGTGTGAGGAACTATCATTCAACAGAGTATACCATTTATTTGTATATTTTGTTTATATATGCATCATATTTATTAGTAGTTGATTTTTAGAAATATACCTGCCCTGGTTTCAGCAATAGCAGTCATTTTTCTCCTTCTTAGTAGCTGGTGCAGGGCCATGTTTTTCACTTTTGGCTTGGGAACAGCCCTGATAACACCGTTTTTTTTAGTTGTTGGTTAGAATGTTTAGTCTGACCAAGGACTTTCTGAGCCTCATGCTCTGCTAGGGAGCAGATGAAGCCGGCAGGAAGCAGAGACAGGACACCTGACCCAAAATGACCAAGAGGTATTCCATACCACAGCACGTCATGCCCTCTATATAATCTGGGATCAATCACCTGGAAGAGTTAGTTTGCGGCTCAGCTGGGCTGAGTATCGGTCTGCAGGTGGTGAGCTGTTGTATTCTCTTCCCTTGTTGTTTCCCTCATCATTATTATTGTTGGTGGTAGCAACAGTGTTTTGTGTTATACCTAAGTTACTGGACTGTTCTTATCTCAACCCAAGGGAGTTACATTTTTTCGATTCTCCTCCCCATCCCTCTGGGAGCAAGGGGAGTTAGGGGAGGGGAGTGAGTGTGCGAGCTACGTAGCTGACTGGACTTAAACCGCAACAATACCATGTAAAAGCTAATAATAATTTGAAAAGTATTTTTGTGGAAAACTTAAATAGTGAAGGACAGTGCTAGTCTTTTCAGTTATGTCCTAATTCAAAATTATTTATTCAGAATAAAAGACACAAATAATTCTCCAAGCTTAACTAGAGTACTTCTCAATTTAAGAGAGAAGTGAATGAAATTGTTACGTTAATTCAGTCACTGTATGTAGCGCAATTATTATACTGTAGTTCCAGAATTACATGTAAGCTGACAAAATGAAATGCAAAATCTTCACTGTCCTTCCGGAAATAAGTGCTTAAACACTAATGTTTTTGCCATTTCGTTAAATTTACTGAAAAGATTTTAAGAACTTGCAAAAATACTTATAAAGCAAGTGACAAGCTGGCATTGTATTTTTAAATACAATCACTCTGAAATTGCACTGTAGTACACATTGCTTGCTTATAGTGACAGATGACTGATGGAGGAGACCTCTGCATTGATTTTAAAGGGAATATTTTGGTTTTGCTCCAGTTATCCATATAAATGATTGACCAGAGAAAATTACTGAAATTATGCAGTATAATTCTTACTGAGATTAATGAGGCAGTAAAATATATACTAGTGGTAAATCAGAAGCAAGCAGTGAGACTTTGAAATTTGAAGTTTTGACTTCTGTACCTAACATCAGCAGGATGGCATTGGTTCAAGTTTAGATCAAATGTTGGAAACATAGTTCACTCCTTGATCAACATTTAACCACCTTGGAATTAGGCCTGGTCTTTAGGTATTATGGAATTCTACATTGTCATAGCAGACACTGCTCATTTCTTGAAAAAATGTAACAGCTGTAGTTTAATTAGTAATTGATATTTTTAAATGCCACCTCTTCCCCTTTTAGTGGTTTTGCATCCTTAAAGCTATCTTCCCAAACATGGGTAGAACTTCCTTTAAATCAGCACAGAAGTTATTGACTTGTTAAAGGGAACAAAGATAGTTTCAGTACTTGTTGATCATACTGATTTTTAAAGATATGATTCTGCAGTCTCCTTTCATGAAGACTTTGCTTTTCACATAGATTCTCAACTGTATCGTCCTTTCACATAGATTCTCAACTGTATAGTCCAAGAATAAAATACCACTTGCAGGTATTCAGACTCTGAAATACTCACTGATTAATAACCAGATAGAAGCTAAAGCTCTAATAAGAGCAAACAAGAGCAAGATGCCAGCTGGAAAAAAAACCACTTTATCAAAATATACTCCTAAACTCTGTTTCTCAAGTGGTATGTATTATCCTCCTTTTGTCAGAGTATATTTTCAGAGCACCCCGTGATACTTCACACCTGCCAAGGTTCTGAATAGATGTGACAATTTTTTTTGTCAAGTTTGAAACTCATATACATATATGAAACCTATATATATGGAATATTTGTCTCCATGTAATTTAACTGTTAATTTGAAAAGCTACATAAACATAGATTATTTCTTTAATTAAAATTCTCTGTAGTTTATTGAATATGGTAGGTTTGATTTCAGGAATTGATTAAACGGCTTATTTCAAAGAAAAAATAAAATAACTGAAATAACTTAGCATTTTGAGGTATTTCATTCAGCTTGAAATATGAAAAATAACCTAATAAAAAAGGTAAATTTATATTGAAACCTTGCAGAAGAACATAACTGTCAATAATTTTGAGTAAAAGTGTTAATGATTGCTGAACAGTTTATGATTAGGCATTTTGAAATAATTTCTTACTTTTGTGTAAATGTTCCTGGATTAGGCTTGTATAGCCAGCCAGTGAAGTGTGTTCTTTTTTATTTGATTGGGTTCTATTTTGCTACATCTCTGAAACAGAAGCAAATCTTCTAATAAGAAAGCATACATTTCTATTTTCTAGTCAAATAAATACAAAAAGCCATCCTCCATACTCAAAGGAGGATCCTTGTGAAGATCCACATAAGAAGCCTTATTCAGCAACTTAATGATTAAAATGGTTTTTTTGTTTTTAAATCCTGTGTAAATGCATAGAAGTCAATCTGACTTCTTCCATAATTATAGAAGTATTTTGATGAATGAGTTTAAATATGTCATCAAATTTTAACAAAATGTTTTGTTGAAGACAAGCCTCTCTGTTGAAAATGGAGAACATATTCAGAATTCACTCTATGTTGTGAAGCAGGGAGCTTCTGAAAGAACTGACAGCAAAACTATTGAATCCTTTGAATATTTACCTACACAAAATGATACAGTGCATTCGCATGGTGTTTTTCTCCCTTATTGTCCATTTCCACTTGTCTATACTGTCTGTTGCTAACAATACCAGACATGCTAACACCTCTATTTTATATATTAAGTTGAGGTAATAAAATAATTTGTCATACATCATCCATGTCTTGCTATAGAGCAAAGCAAATCTCTTTGAAACTACTATAAAATAAAATCTGCCACTCTGTGCTTGTTAATATTCTAAAGTAAGATATGTTTCAAATAGCCAGAATAAATTCTAGTGTCAAATACATGTTGAAAATCTTAACTCAGTAGTTTATAATACTGAAAACATTCTAGGTGTGACTGTCTATAGAATATATCTGTCACTGATGATAAAACAGATATGGAAATGTGTAATTTGGAAAGCAACTAAAGTTTCCAAGATGAAGGCTTCAGACAAAGAGATGTGAAAATTATGTGTGTTGTAGTTAAAGCCCAGCTGGTAACTCAGAAACCATGCAGCCGCTCGCTCACTTCCGCCATTCTTCCTCCCCCCACACTAGGAGGGATGGGGAAGAGAATTGAAAGAAAGTAACTCCCACAGGCTGAGATCAGAACAGTCCAGTAACTAAGGTACAACACAAAACACTACTGCAATCACCAATAGTAATAATGATAAGGTAAATAACAAGGGAAGAGAAAACAGCCATTCACCACCCACACACCGATACCCAGCCCAACCCGAGCAGCAGTCTAGCCCTTCCAGGTGATTGCCTCCAGTTTATATACTGGGCATGACGTGCTGTGGTATAGAATACCTCTTTGGTCAATTTGGGTCAGATGTCTGTTGTGTTAAAGGGGGGAAAACAAACCCCTTTCTTTATTTTCTAATATGCAACTACCGGTCTGACCGCGTTCGCTTATATCGAATCTCTACTGGTCCGGATTTCAATCCGAGCATCTTTGCTTATATCAAACCTCTACTGGTCCAGATTTCAATCTGACCGCGTTCGCTTATATCGAGCCTCTACTGGTCCAATTTACCGATAGTGGCAATTGGCTATCGAAACAGTGCGGTTTATTGATTGAGTTTATTGAGGCAACAGATACAGGTTCTTATGGATTGCCAGTGATAAATACTGTCTGCAAAAGCACGTGCAAATAATAGCCACATGGATACAAGCGCTTGGTAAAGTTAACACAGCATAGCTCTGAAGTATACAGGTGACAGTAAAAGTAACTCCATAGAGATTCTAAGTTTTCCCAGGGAAGCCCTGGATACAGTGCAAGTCTTACCCACAAGTGTCCCTATGGGGGGGAAGAGAGGTCCAGCCCGTCGTCCGGTCCCAGGAGTCGGTTGATGTTATCTTCCTTGATTCGTCCACGATGGTATCTTCCCTAATATCCCTCACTCTCTTGGGTCTTTTTATATTATTTTCACCTTCAAGGTGGAGCTTGAGTGACTCTAGTCATACATACCTTTATTACTATTGGTGTAAATCTCTCTCACTTCTATTTAAAGGTATATGACACCAAAAATTCAGAGCGCATGCTCAGAGAAGGGTGGTCTCCTTTTGGGGGGGGGGGGGGGGGGGTCGCATTGGAGATGGGTGTGTATTTTAGCATGTAAATGCATTATAATGACATTATAATGAGACAAAGTTCACACTGAGGACTGTATTCTGTCAAAAGATGACAGGCTGTTGGCTCAGGGTAGCAGGCATGCAGCTTATCAGTTTCTTGTACCACCTAGTTCCCATCTTTTTGCTGAAGTTAGGACAAAGCGTAACCGTGAGATATCCACCTCTCTCTACCCTCCATCTGTGTTGTCACGGGAACCACTGTGGAGTGCACATTCCTGGCATACCAGGCGTGGCTGCATCTTGCCCCGAGAGACCCTGAAAGTCCGTTTTTCCTCATGTGTGGACAGTGCTGCATTTTGAATATTAATTCAATTCCTAATTATCCTACATTTCCTAATTATTCCATATTTCCTAATTATCCCACATTTCCTAATTATCCCACAGTGTCCTGTCTCTGCTTCCTGCTGGCTTCCCCTCCTCCCTGGAAGAACATGAGACTCAGAAAGTCCTTGATTGGAGTAATCATTACTTAGCAACAACTAAAAACATCAGTGTTATCAGCATTGTTCCCAGGCTGAAAGTCA
Organism: Ara ararauna; assembly: GCA_028858755.1. Classification (NCBI taxonomy): domain Eukaryota; kingdom Metazoa; phylum Chordata; class Aves; order Psittaciformes; family Psittacidae; genus Ara; species Ara ararauna. Next base: position 59,219,717 of record CM054379.1, read on the forward strand.
AAAACACAGCACTGCACCAGCTACTAAGAAGGAGAAAAATGACTGCTACTGCTGAATCCAGGACATTGGGAAATATGCTTTCAAGTTTGAATGGACATGCCTCATTCCTTGAAGTGTTCAAGGCCAGGTTGGACAGTGTTTTGAGCAAGCTGATCTAGTGGAGGATATCTCTAACCATGGCAGGGGGGCTGGAACTAGATGACCTTTAAAGTCCCTTCCAACCCAAACCATTCTATGATTCTGTATGTCTCTAACTAGAAACACTCCTGTAGCTCCTGTGTGCTTTAGCGACAGCTGTAGCAGCAATAAACCACAAAGAATATCTGATCCAACAAAGCCAACAGCAAAACCCAATTACTTCAAAGTTTTGTTGAAAATATTATTTTTCCTACATCTTTGTTGGATGCTCCTGTTACTTTTTTTAAGAAATTCCATATTTTGTAGGCATGTGGTGTAATTTGCAGACTTCTTGCAAGACACCAGTATAATTAAAAAAGATAGTAAGACTGAGATAAATTCTGTTTCTACATAAGGTAGCATTCCTGAGTTGTCTCCCTTAGCTTTCTTAGAACTTGACCTTTTCCTTAGAACTGCAGAGATATAGAGATCATGCCTGAAGCACTGTCTTTCTCACTGCACTGTCAAATCTGTCCATTGTCTCTGTTGTTGTTCATGGCTTTCCTAATTTGCAGCTGGCTAATAACTGGCCAGTTTTATCCATGACACAGTGATTGAGAGCAACAGATTGAAAAATGGCTCATTTCTTTGTACTGATGGTGCTCAGAACCCAACCGTCAGCATAACTTAGAACATCAAAATTCTCACAGGATGTTGTACTTTTCTTTAACCATAAAATGCTCATTGTGACTAGCCTTCCCAAATGTGAAATGGAAGTAACATTTTTGAATCTATTACTTTTTTGGTAAAAAAGGAATACTCAGTATACATAAGAGAGAGCAAATGGTACCAAGGTAAGGTAATGAGAACAGAGTGCAAGTTATGGAAAGAGGAGAAAAGACAGTAGGGAAGGCAGAGTGAAGGTTAGAGATAAGGAAGGGAACAAGCAGATGTGCTAGAAGCTGCTATCTTCTTGCACCAGAGAAGAGTCTAATATTTTCCAACTTGGCTAGTAATTCTGTTATGTTTAAGTGGTTGGTGTACTCTTTTGTAACTTTGTGATTAGTTTCACCAATAACCATACAACCAGTTGCCTTCAGCCAGTTCTACTAAAGGTCTAGCTTGTATCTAAGCTTAATGGAATGTTATTTATTTCATAATGCTGGCATTCAGGGACCTAGCTCAAGAGCACAATCTAATTGTTCTACATACTCTGCAATAGTGGAACTAAATCCAGGTTTTTTGAGCTGGCTGTCTAGCTAGAGAAAACACATAAAAAGCAAAAGTGACAATAAAACTGCAGATTCATCATCAGAGATACTAGCAAAAGTAATTTTAATAGAAATTTATAAATATGTGACTCAACACAATTCAATGGCAAAAGTTAGAGTCTCCTACCTACAAAAAGAGATTGTATTAGAATTGGCAATGATTTATATACAATTAGACATAATGTGTCAAGAAACCAAAGATACAAAGGAATAAGAGAGACCCTCCCATTAAGTCATGATGTCCATAATAGACCCCCTTGCTTTCTAAACTCCTGACAGAGCCTAGGTGCAACTGGTTCTAGTCCTAGTCTCAGACTTGGACAGCTGTTTATGTCAATGGAATGTGAAAGGAAAATTGAGGTAGAGGGATTGAAGGTGAAAAGGGTAAATTAGACCCACTCATTGAGTCACGAGTTTCAGATTGGAGCATCAAAAGGGGGAGGGAACATCCACTTGAGTACAAGAAATCTGAAGATTAAGACTTGCTGCAATTTTTGTTTCTCTGTTACATGAATTCTCATTGCAATTGTGAGAACACTGAAGTCGTATTGCTGTCAAAGACATATATGAAGCATGTGTATCAAATACATATGCAAGATATAAAATTGCTTTACCTCCCAGTATCATCAAAATCTATTCACCTACTTAAACACAAAAAAACACATTAAAACACTACTTAAAAACACAAAAAAACCCCCACAAAAAAGGTGTCTTGACAGTGCTTACTGATATTACTGCTCACACAGAACTTTTCAGACATATTTTAGTCTTTGAGAAAAGAAAAAAGCTATTATGAGTATTTCTGGAAATTTTTCTCTGTGTTCTTTTTAATTTTTTATTATTTTTACTTTTTGTGGGACTGGAGCACCTCCCGTATGAAGACAGGCTGACAAAGTTGGGGCTGTTCAGCCTGGAGAAGAGAAGGCTGTGTGGAGACCTCAAAGCATCCTTCCAGTATCTGAAGGTAGCCTATAAGGATGCTGGGCAGGGATTCTTCATTAGGGACTGTAGTGATAGAACAAGGGGTAACAGGTTCAAACTTAAACAGGGGAAATTTAGATTGGATATGAGGAAGAACTTCTTTACTGTAAGGGTGGTGAGGCACTGGAATGGGTTGCCCAGGGAAGTTCTGAATGCTCCATCGCTGGCGGTGTTCAAGACAAGGTTAGACATAGCCTTGGTTGACATGGTTTAGTGGGAGGTGTCCCTGCCCCTGGCAGGGGGGTTGGAACTAGACGATCTTCATGTCCTTTCCAGCCCTAACTATTCTATGATTCTATGATTTTATCCTGGTAAACTTGACTAACAACTCAATACCCTGTGACATCTCTGTGGTGGGCTTTCAAATTTGCTTTAGTCAGAAATGATAGTTTAAGGATCTCTGTAGTAAGCTACAGTTTCACTCTGGGAATAATCTGTTAAAAAAAAAATCTAGCATAAGGATTCTGCAGGTTGCTATTTTATAATAAACTCCAACTATTCTTGGTTATTATTACCATTTAACTCGTTTAACAGCCTTCTTACCTAGTTTCAGTCAACAATGACTTTTGTTGCTGTTAAATCAAAATATGTTTTTAGCTTCTATCTGCATTTCTCTTATAGCAGATTTTCAATTCCTTATCCAAATAATGACACACTGCAGAAAAAATTATCATTTAATTGTATTTCAGAAATAGCTTGAGCGCCTACTGAACTGATACCTTTCTGACTAGGAAAGCTTCATTGATTTTCATCATAGTTTCCCTGCTGCTGTTCATAGAGTTTCCTCTGCAGAAAATGTTTTTCTAAATCCCTTTCCATGACTCATACCATTTTTACGGGATATCTTAATGACAGTTTCTTGTATATGCACAGGTTGATGTGGATAATTAACAATGATGATGCATTTTGGGAGCTAAGGAAAAGGCTTTTTCAGGGTTTTTTTTTTAACTAGACTTCCATTGGATTTCTCTCTTAAGGAAATCTTACTCTTTCTCAGTCCTCATAGATGATACTAATCAGGAGTGGCTATTTTTAGCACGAATCATCTTCTTTGTTCCCAGCTAATTTATACATATATTTGGCACAGAAAAAGCCAAACATCTGTAACAGCAACCCCAAGGTAAGACACTTACATGTGAAATTGCATGTATTCATGTGCAATACATAGAGATCTACTATGTGCACCAATATTTTATAACTTGGTCGATCATCAACAAACTGCTTAGTCCAGTTTTGTGATTAAGCTTCTGAAACTGTTATATTAATTGCAAAGAAGGTGAAAATTAATTGCTGAAAACAGGCAAATATTTCTAGGTGGACTTACTTAAAACTCATACTGCTACTTTATATTGGAATGCCTCAGATGTGAAGCCAGAAATCAATGGTGTTAGATTGAACATACAGGTGCTTCTTTTTAGGGGATTTCAGTTACTACTCTAAAGTAGTCTAGAGGTACAGTGAAAGACACATTGTTTTAAAGCTTGAGTGGTATAGAAGAAACTTATTCTTGAGTGGTGTAGAAGAAACTTATTCGCTCACTTTTTGGTTTTGACATATTGCAATGTTATGGGGAATGCTCCTTACGTATAAACCAAAGAACAACTTTTGAAGTGGTGGAATCTGTCAAATAGAATAAACAGAGCCCCTGAAGCCCATTGAAAAAGGACTGCCTTGTCCTTACTTCTTTCTTCCCATTTCCCTGAAAAAATAGCTGAAAGACTCAAAGCTGTAAGTAAGTTCGGATTTTGATTCAGGTAAAATTAAGTAGTAGCTGGACTGTAAAAGTAACTTGTTGCTGTGTTTGCACTTCCAGCCTGGAGCCTGAAACAGGCTTACCAATAATTTATTAAACCCCTTAAGCAAGTTTTTCTTTTCCAGTTGGGAAGGCCTGCAACCAGCTGTCTCTGCAACTGATGCTACTGTTTCATCTGGGCTAGAGAAGCTTTTATTCAAGATGGTTGGCTCAGTCACCTTTTCAGCTGTGTGCATCTTTACCATAACCCTCAAGACTTTCTTCCAGCTCACATGCTTCATCATTTAAGTGATCTCCAAATGCAGGTCAATTCTCCTTTCAACCTTTATTATTCTAGTTTTGCGATTTGGCATGTGTCTGTTCACTAGTTTTATTACTTTTCTGCTATAATAAATTTTACAACTTTGTAAAAATCATAGATTCATGGATATAGAGCAACCCAGGACGGAAGGGATCTCAAAAGCTAACCTGGTCCAAACTCAAAAAAAAAAAACCACAAAAAAACTCATTTTAAGCTCTGTTATATTACAATAAAGCATCCATGAAAGCTAGACAGTAACTATGCAATAGGCAAAATTTTTCTGTAATAAAATCTCTAGTCTCATTGAGTACTGGCTCTTTTACAGATAAATGCAAATATTGTGCCTTTTTTAAAAAAAAGTGCAATATCAAAATTATATATATGCATGAAATGAAAACAGGCAACAAGAGATAATAAAAACATGCATTCTGTAGGCTTTCTTGGATTTTTTTTTTTAAATGTGCCTAAACATTCAATATGAAATCGTGAATCTCTGATGGAGTCCACTTTAATGTCAGCAATGCTTTTGCAGGCATAGTCAGTGTGGGAGGTACTTTTTTCTGCTGGGGCAGGACTGCAGAATAGATAGAGGTGTTCTTATACAGTATGAGATTCTTCAAGATTCAAGAGTTTGAGCAAATATTTTGAATTAACATTTTGGAAAATGTTAAGCTTAATTAATAACAAAGTTTTTCTTAAACTTATCCTTGCTATACAAATGGGTAATAAACAAAAAGAAATCTTATATTAGTTGATGAGAGCATTTCACACGGATGAGAAAGTATATTCACTGGTTTATATTTATCAATCCCAAATGTGTTTCTAAGGTATTTCTTCAAATTCTTCATGGATTAGACATTTGAGTTACTGTATAGCCACTTTACTGATTCTGTCTGTCTTAAATTAAAATGTTGGAAAGATAAAATATAATACAAGTTTCAACTCTAGGGAATATACCTGACAAGTCCTAGTATCATTGGAAGCAAATTCGGTGCTGAAAAATAAGATCCTCTGTTCCTTGCCTTAGGCTTAGTCTACATCATGAAGATAGCACACCAAGAAATTTTTGGTTATTGCAAAATGTAATAGTTTCTGTTCCATTCTTTTTTCTCCCCTGATTCTTAAAGCAAAGAGCTGGTAGACACAATAATCTGTTTTTCTGTGGCTGCATAACCTCCATTTCTGTCAAAAGAGGCCTCTGGGTATTTTAAAAAAATATTACTAACACTTCCAAGTGACTGATCCACTAACTTTAATACCAAAGTTGTTATGCTAAACTTGCATTCAAGAAATGGGGCTCTAATTGTGAGAACCATGACAGTTTCACTTTGTACTGTCAGTTAAAACTTTCTCTATATACCATAATAACAGCAAATTCCAGTTACCCAGCTTTTATTAAAGAGCTTTAAGGCAATTTTCCGCAACAGGTCCTCAATAATCTCATGACATGGCCCTTCAGGATCTGAAAGCAATGAAAATGTTGTCAAGATGGAAAACCTGTAAATGAACTAACAAAGCACTACCAACAGCCCTGCTGAGACCTCATATATTACAAACATATACAAAAAGTAGTATCAAACTTGCAGAGGTCCAATTTATAAATTTCATTGAGTCATTACATTACTAAGGCTAATACAGATGGATAATTTCAAAGTACTCTGGGCACTGGGTTTATACAGGTATAGCTATGAAAAAGTCATATACCCACAACCTTGTAATTGCTTCAATGTCCTTTAAGAGTTTAGAATAGAAAGTACCCCTGATGGTTATGTAACGTCATTTAGTAAATTCTGATTTAAATGGTTTCTACTCAATATGGTCATAGCTCTATTAAAAAGATGTCTGTGCTTGAATGTTGGCTTCTGGGAAAAAAATTCTTTTTAATTATTTTAAAAAGAAATATTTTATACCTTTGAAAAAAACTTCTTAAATTAAGATTTTTTTCATCTCAAAATCTGTTTACATAAATAGAAATTTTGCAAAGTTTTTATTTCTTTAAAAATACTTGCAAATTTGACACAATCTTTTTTTTATATAATTTATAAAGCATTTTTGTTATGTTCTTTTTTATGTAAAACCTGCACATATTATCTTACTTGGATGTCTTTGTGGATTCCAGATTAACAACCCAGTATTCCCAAGTTTTCCAGAAGCTCATTTTTCACTAGAGATTAGATTTTGTGTTATTTAGGTATACTATATATTTTTTTTTTTGCAACACATTTGTGTTGCTAATCTTTTATGCGTTCTAGAATAAATCATTGAAAGGACAATTTTTACTCTTAGTACTTCACAGCTCATGATTTGGTGCATCAAGAACTTCTTTGTTGTTGTGTAGCTGGGCAGACTGAAAACATGCAACGTAATAAATGGTAAGCCTCTTTCACCTCAAGAAAGGGTGCTAAAGCTTTCTTTCCAACATCTAAGAGTCTGTAAGCTCTAAGTCAAGTTATTAAAAAAACCTTTCCAATCATTAAAACATCCAGTCAGAACCAGTAAATGTAACAGGAAAAAAAGCTCAGCCCATATCTCATTGGCTGTTGAGAAATTGTAAGACACAAGCTGCCTAACATGTAATTCCCACTAACAGGTTTGCTAAAAAAACCCAACAAACCACAACACAAAAAAACCAAACCAAATCAAAATACCTTCCCCTCTCCCCCCAAAAAAATCCAACCCAAAACAAAACAAAAAAACTATCTGGTTCTGAGAAATATGTATTCAGTCTGAAAAGAACCTTATACCAAAAACTTCCTGGCAAATAATTCACTTTCAGTGTAAAAAATCTTGTTCACATTGATGAATGTAAGCGATTACATTCAACTATTTTAGAATTTCAAGTGTCTGTAAGGCTGAGTCCATAACAGCAATTTATCATTCAGTTAGACATTATTTATTTTTTGATATTTGTGTTTAAAGTAACTTTTTCACGTTTGGACATGTACTTTCTTCCTCTGCATACAATGTCCTAATCATTTTAGGTACATCTGATGCAAAAGAGCTAACAAAGATTAGTGAGGAAAGATATGTTCACTTTCAAAGCAGGGTGGAAATTCTGATTTTCCTCTATAGAAGTGTTGCTATTTATGCAGGTAACATTTACTTGGAATTCTGAAAGAGAGAAGGTCCTTAATATTTATCCCACTTATACCTGTAAATTACCTCAGTAAATTAAAAATATAAAATGTGCATGGAAGTCTGGCTTTGATGCAGTGTATTGGAAACTTGTCTATTCAGCAGCCATGTTGACTGATTCATGGTGAACTACTTAGCAAGTGACTTGGGATTAACAGCATGTATTTCATCATGTTGCTTTTCATTAATTTATACATATCAACTTATTGGAAGTTGCATACTGGTGATCACAAAGAACAAAAAAAAATCGCTAGTGGAAACTTAGGAAAATTTAACAATTGCTGAAAATAGAAAAAAAAAACTCAGAAAAAAAAAAGGTGAAGCTTTCTTTTTTTTTTTTTTTCCCCCTCCTGTTATTTTTATAATAAAGGAAATCACTACCTTCTTTTGCTGAGGAATGCTTATTGATAGCAGCAGGTAGTCCAAACCTCTGGACTTTATTAATCAGAAGAGCTCCTGGCACTGCAGACTTCATTTGAAAGAAAAATAGAAATAAAGAAATACCTGTATTAAAACTTCTCCATTTCACTTGTTTGGTTTTGAAAGATGCTCTTTAATTCATTATTTCAAGCCTTCAAAGGAATTTGGATTAAAGCATATATGAAAGATAGGACCTTAGCTCCAAGACCTTTTTCCAAAACTCACTTTTATTAGTGGCAGAACTAATGTTAACTGCTTCCCAAAATATGTTTCATTATTTTCGGTAAGTATGGTCGTCTTTATTCCAGTTCCAGAAATTTTTCCAGTTTAGAAAGGGTCTCTAACTCAGTCCCATACTTCCCTTAACTCTGTCTCTCCTCATACACAAGTCATATCTAAGTATTTTTTGATTATTTTCTTAATGTTTTCAAGAAGTTATCTTTCCTGTTCAGACACTAAGCTACTGCTCTATACCAGGATCCCATTTGTTCAACTTCCTTACTTTAGAGATGAGAAAGAGTCAAACGGGGAGGTGAAATGACCTGCCAAGTGCTGCCTGGGCAGGCATCAAGCTACCCAGTAGTAAAGCTAGATACAGAAATCCAGTCATGTGGAAGGGTTCCCATTATTTCCCATCCAGCGCTGCCTGAGTGTTGGTCTGTATTCTCCAATTTATGCCAATGTTACTAAGCACTTGAACCATAATGATGTCTATTTGTCAAGACAAGTGTCCATTTGTTAGCTTTAAAAGCTTTTTTTCCCCCTCTTTCCCCTTGGAACAGCATTATATCTGTGTCACAAGAAAAATGAAAACTTCTTCCTTACATTTTAACTGGATTGATTAAATATAGGCTTCATATACTACAGCAAAGTTTCACAATGAGCATGCACTATTCCATTTCCAAATTACATGCTCCTCAATGTATAATGATTTAAACCTCAAGGAACAGCTTTCATTGCTTCTGCTACATTCATTACTTTGTGTCCCAATCCAGATTTCTTCTTTATACAATAAATAGATACTTGGAATAATGTTTTTATACCTATTTTTAAATAGATCAGGTACTTAAAAATGAAACTGACAATGAACTTATATTTGTTGCTCCTTTTTCAGTGACTTAATGTTGTCAGTGAAGGACATTATTTTCTATAACTATACACAGTTCTGAACATAAAAGTAGTAAGGAAAGTACTGAAATATAAAAGAACTTTTTCTATAAATTATAATCTGCAAAGTTTTACTCAGCTTTTTGTTCAGTGAACAGTTATATTGATAAATTAAAAAAATCCATATTCCATTATCTTGCAAGATAAATTAAAAAAATCCATATTCCATTATCTTGCAACAGTGTGTATAGTTCTTTATGCACATTAAAAAAAGAATGACCATAGCTTGCACTTTCTATGGAGTGGAGCTCAGCTCAGTGCTGAAGTACAGAAGCTCCTCTGTATTAACCTAAACCGGCAAGCTGCAAAATAGAGACAACCAAAAGTCTTACTCTTGTGAAAATGCAGAGGGAATGGTACGTAAGGAAAAGGCAGTTTTTGTCTCCTCCCTACAATATGACAAGTCATTTCAAGTGTATATAGGAATAAAAATATATTCAAGAGAAAGTGATAGAGATTATATCTGCCCTGAAGTTAGATTGTGATTAGACAGCAAATTATGAGAATGTCTGAGTTCAATCTTTAGTACTTTCATGGAGCAGCATAGTGTTTTTACGTCTTTAAAGACAGAATTGAATCCAATTTTCCTTTTCATACTTATCTAATTTCATCTGACTTTGTATATAAGATTTTCTCTTAGGTGGTTTGTTCTTTCCAGGAGAGCTGATATGTGCATGAGGAAACAGACCAGCATAATTTCCTAAACTAAAATAGCAGAAATATAAGCCAGAGAGAGAGCTTGAAAGAAAAGCACTTACAAAGTTTGTAACCCACCCTTCTTTCAATAATTTTAACATGCTATACACCACAGTGAAGGAAAATAGAATTGTGTAAAAAAATAAAAAGAAAATAAATTTTATTAAAGCAGAATAAAATGTTCTCTTACAGATATGGAGAGTCTTATCAACTTACTGAGTTGAAACATATTAATAAATGATATAGACTTCTAAAGCTGAAGTTGATTAAAGACATTTCACGTATTAAATATTTTTTTTTACTAATAGGATTTTTTTCTTTTTTTTTGAATGAGCAGTTAAATTATGTGTTTTTGTCATTATTGGTAATTATAATACTGAGGAGTTATTAATTCAATAATATTGAGATAAACCAGTTCATTAGTGCACTAAAATTAGCAGTCTAATAATATGTCCCATAGAGCAATCCATAGTTTTCACCCTCATAAAAAAAATCAGGACAATTCAGTTGTCATGCTTTAAACTTAGTATTTGGAATAAAAAAATCAATTTTTTTAATTTATCCATTCTTTTCTAAAAGAAGGCGCAAAAATCTAGTTTCGCAATCAATTTCTTTCTTCTTTTTGGTTCATTTCTATTTTATGTAACTGTTTGCCTCTCTCTTTTATTTCCCTAAAAGGTTATGAAATCAATAATAAAAAATGATAAAACATTGCACTTATTTCCTACTAAACTGACTTCTAGTGCATGCAACACTAATAATTGCACCACATTCTGCTTCTCATTTTCAATTGTCCTGGTCCAGAGCCATTTTGTCCAGCAACTAGAGGGGCACTGCTTATAAAGCTTGATTTTAAATACAGCATGGGTAATTTATGACACTGTTGGCTCTCTGCACACTAAGCTAATTCAAAAGTTTACCCCTGTCTGCTCATCTATTAATAGCCAAATATCACACAAAATTTCAAATGTAGCCTGAGTGAGTCTCCTGGTGCCCTTCCAAGTGCAAACAGAGTAATGAGAATTATTCAGATTTTAGTTTTGAACAGAGAATGACTTCTAAATTTTACCAATTTTGATAGGAAAATCAGAAGCTTCTTTTTCAAGCTTTGAACAATTCAAATTGGTTGTATCTTGAGGGTATTCTGATCTTCCTAATTCAAGTTTATCAAAGACTGTTTTTCTACCTGGTTTTAGGATGTTCAGTATAAAGTTTTGTTTGCTTCAACTGTTATTGTTGATAAAAACAAACGATTGCATGAAAAATATGGAAAAGAATTTTTTTTTTCCTGAGAATTATAATTTTATACTTTTTCAGAGCTGAAAGTCATTGCTATATTGTACTTTTTCCTGATGCCTATTGAAAACAATTACCACAACTACTCTAAGTTTAAAGAGAACAGTGAAGTAATAAGTGCTTCCTGTGCTGCTGACAGAAGAGGTGTTGGAAGGCTATTTATTTCTGTAAATAATTCAGAATAATTAATTATTCAGAATAATTCATTATTCCAGAATAATTCACTGAGGAGATAGATACAGTAGTTTTACATATTACCAGGTTGATTGGTCAGAGGTTTGTTTTATTGACTGCTATTCATGAATAACATGGGTATAAAATTAAGATTTCATATCTAAAAAAACCATCTGATGTTCTTTATATGCTGGAGAAAGTTTTGCAGGCAGCTGGAAAGCAAGCTTCAGGAGAACACCTGATTAATTGTTTTTTCTTATCAAAATTATCAAAAGCTGGTAACATCCAGCCTGACGTGTATGTTCATTCCCTTATTTCATTTTTAAAATATGTCCTAAGTTGAAAGACATGAACTTCTGAGAAAGCTGCTTCCTCTTGCAGAAGCTACCTGTAATCCATCAAGAAAGATCCTTTAAGAAAGTTTTGTATCCATTAAATCATTTAAATGGTGTAAGATGTATAATAAATAAACGCAGTGTAGACTTAAAAGAAGGTAGTACTGAAACTCCTTTTCCGTTTGCTTGGGACTTTTTCTGTTTGTTCAACTGATATATAGGACTGGTATAAATGGTCCATCAACACATGACTAGCCTATGTTTTGGAGACTCCACAGTAGTAAAAAAAACTCCAAAACAACAGCAGAACATTTTATTATTGTGAAACTGTTATATCTATGACTGCTAGAAATCATCAACACCACAAGAAAAAAAACAAAACAAAACTGTGGGTGGGGTGAAAAACATGGGGTAATCTTTGTAACAGCATCCCAGCATGGCTCACAGTTGTAAATATGTGCCTAGAAAGAGGCACTGGTAGATTGGTAGACTTGTAGATTGATAGATTCTGTAAGGGTACAAGCCTCATGTTTCTCCAGAGGAAAATTTAGTACTTCCAGCTCCTGTATTAAGCTCCTCGGGATGCAGTCATGCTTGTGCCAGAGCCTCTGTTTTGATTTTATTTCTTCTAGAAGCTAGATGTTTGGAACACTGATGGAATATAGTTTTTGAAGAGGTAGTTCAATGCTTTGCTTAAAGAAATGCGAAGAGAGCATATATGACTAACAGTGGTTACTACAACTACCCACCCTGAAAAAAAAAAAGAATTAAGAGCTAACACCCACCAATATGCAAGTCTTATTGACAGGCCAACTTCCTATCATTTTAAACCTGGCCATGCACTTTAAAATTATTTGTGTTGGCTGAGAAATACTGTGTTTAAGAAAATACTTTTTTTTTTTTTTTTTATATTTGTGGTGCAGAACTGAGAATGGGCATATTTTTTTGATGCCTCTGGTTTCTTACTAACTTCATTAGATTTATTGTTTGGAGAAGACAAGTGTTGTTCTGCTCCAAAGTTTGTGTGTTAGTTCACATGTCTTCTGCATATGCCTTTGCATATGCTGTGCTCTATGATACCACATGTAAAATGGAAGACTAGAAGCCCTAACATGCAGTTAGCTGGTAAGTAGGTTGGTTATTTACTGTGTTACAGCATTGCCTCCTCAGTAACAAGATGACATATGATATCATCATATGAATCTAAATGATAGTGATGCTTCCTTTTGCATCACCAAGGAGAGTGTGAGAGAGTTTAGAAGTCTGGAAGGGAATGTGTACAACAGTAACTCTTCCTGCTTTATGACATATTTGTTCACTTAATTAAAAGCTTGTGAAAACATCTGATATTGTTCTTACTTGTTTCTTTGAATTGCTTATCCGTAACTGTGACAAATAACCCTTTTTCATTTTCCAGGAAACTTGCACATTGAAGAAATGAGACCTATTCACAGTTCAGACGTACTGTAAGTAATTCTTACACTTACAGTGTATGCCATATATCAGGCATTGTGCAACAGAGGGAAGCTTTACATCTGCACTGTGACATCTTCATCTTATGCAGTTTGTTTTCTGGTGTCTTTATAGCCTGGCACATATCCCTGGCGCTTATGAATCTTATAGGGGACAAAAAATGCAAAAAACTGACCAATCCATGTTGTTGTGACCAATATCATCAATAATAATACTGGATAAACCTGTGTTAGATGTTAGGACATCTATCAGGAATATGAACAATGTCTAAATGGTTAGAAATGGAAAAAAAGAAACAAGATTTTATTTTTTTTTTTAATATCTACTTCTTATTCTGCTACTGATTCTGAAGATTTTGGACAAATCTTTTTAAGAGTGGCTATGAATCTGAAACAGACTAGAAAAAGAAATAACCCAATTGCAGTATTGCATCCTGTCATCTCTAAGACCTGATAAAAATAATACAGATTTTTAGAGTGAGGATTTGTCTTGTCACTCTTTAATACAACTCACTGTATTTCTGCGTCTGTATAAAACAGATTTTAATATAACAGTCACTGTGTCTTATAATAGAGATCTATTTCCATTTCTGAATGTAAAATATGTTTAACTTATGCTCATGAGTAGTAAAACCCACTCATTTTAAATTTATAGCATATATGAGAAGGCTAACAAAATATCTCACGGTTTCACCAGCTTCTTGGAATTTTCTATATGTAATATAAAACATTAAGAATTATACTTAAAATAAACTAAAATGAGAACTTGGAATTAAACCACAAATTATTCTTCCAGATATAAAAGGCAGAAAAAACCTTTACTGATTACTTTTCCAATATGGATAACCACAGAACGCCATCACTTCTTACCCCATAATTAGTTGATAAATAGAAATATGCCTGTCAAAAAAGATTCTAATCTTCATTTAAGCTTTCTAGTTCCACCCTATCCAGTGTCTATGTTCAGAATTAGGGAATATGCATCATCATGACTGCAGCTAAGTCAAACATATGTTGTGACTGCACAGAGATAGACAAGATGGATGCCAAATACAAGCATGTACATGTCCTTTCTGTCTGGGAAATGTACCATTTTATTTTGTTTGCTCATTTAAAGCCTGAGAAAACCTAGGAGCTTCAGTTTGAGGCACATGTGTCTTCTAGATTAATATGAGGCAAAAAAAAAAAAAAAAAGCCTTTCAAGAGAGATTTCCTGCTTTCTTCACCTCTTGTCATTTTAAACACACTGTACTGAATATTTGAGTTGCTCAACATGGATCATTACATGCAGAAATAGCTGGCAGTGCAGCCAAAATGTATAAGGGAAAAATGAGACAAAAGAACTATCCTACTTCCCAGACCTAACTGAAGAATGAAGTAGTGGAATATTTCAGTGATAATTTGGAAAGCTGGAAATTGCTTTAGTTAAATAGATTGTCAAAGTTCTGCATAGAAATATTTTTCCTGAGTAAGTTTCATGGAATGAGGAGAATAGAGATTCCAGATGTTCTTAGTGATCTGATCAGTCTTGCTGCTAAAGAACTGTATTGGCAGTGTGGTGGGAAACTAATCAAGTTTGTTTGCAATTTGAAAGCTATTTAAGTTTTAGAGAGTAAACAAATTGTGGTGATGATCTATATTGCAAAAAAAAAAAAAAAAAATCTGATTAGATTTACTCACAAGTATTTTCCCAGCCATTGTTCTCAGGAAATACTGACTGATAGTAGATTTCGTATGGTTCAGTTCACCTGAAAAGATGGTCACTTTCTTCCCCATCTTATTTCTTTAGATTTTAAATTTTTTTTTCAGGATGAATTTTTTGCATTTTTTTTTTCACTAGCTGAGAACATTCTTAACTGAAAATAAAATCCTAGAAAACCCTAAATCCACCAACTCCAAACAACCAAAGAAAAACTCCTTCATTGGGGAATTCAATGTGCAAGCAGAATTACTGTGTAGCTGTTCTAGTCTAAAGGTAGCAAACAAAAAAAAAATACTTTTGTCACTTAGCCCAGCTTTTGAGTTTGATACTTGGGTAATTTCCTAAGTGTTGAAATTCTGCTCCAATATTTTATCAAATACAAATACATAACATATATGTCATTCCTTGATTATGATGATTTCATTCCATCACACTCACACTGCTGACCACATTTCGAACAGTTAAGAGACTGAGAGTTAAATTGTAAAAAGCTAGCTATGAGACCAGAAGAAAAGTCTTTGGTAATCCTGAAATCAAATCCATCTATTATCCAAAGATAATTTTATCTGAGAAAATGCATAGAAACTTCATTTAGGCATATTTTCTACAGTAATGAGCTTTAACAAGTCCAAGTCTTAAAAGCTAACGAAACTCCCCCAAAACTCTTTCAGCTCTCCATTAAGTCTTCGATCAACATTTCCAGTATGACAGTAAAAATCATTGTATTAAATATTATCAAATACATACTGAGAGTTAATTCTTATTCCAAAAAATATTGGAAATGAAATGGTAAGTATCTGAAAAAAGAAGCCAAATATAAATAACTCCTTATTTATATGACACAGGTAATTCACCCAAATTTTACAAAATCCTGCAGGTAAGCTTTAGAAAAGATATAGATAAAACCCACTGTCGTGGTTTAAGCCTCTATAACTCACACAGCCCGTTCTGTCACTCACTTCCCCCTCTTTCTTTCCCCCACTCTCGGAGGGATGGGAAGGAGAATCAAAAAGAATGCAACTCCCACAGGTTGAGATAAGAACAGTTTAGTAACTAAAGTATAACACAAATCACTACTGCTACCACCAATAACAATAATGACAAGAGAAATACAAGGAAAGAATACAATTCTCACCACCTAATACCAAGCCTGACCACTCAGTGCACCCCCCCACCCTTCCGGGTCTCTGCTCTCTGCTTTTGCATCCTGGGCATGATGTGCTGTGGTATGGAATAACCTCTTTGGTCAGTTTGGGTCAGGTGTCCTGTCTCTGCTTCCTCCCGGCTTCCCCTCCTCCCTGGCAGAGCATGAAACTCAGAAAGTCCTTGGTCAGACCAAAACATCATTAAGCAGTAACCGAAACATTGGTGTTATCAGCACTGTTCCCAGGCCGAAAGTCAAAAACACAGCGCTGCACCAGCTACCAAGACGGAGAAAAATGACTGCTGCTGCTGAACCCATGACACCCATCTCTCTATATCTTCATCTAGCTCCTTACAAGCTTATGAGCTGTAGCTGGTCTCTTTGAACTTACCTATGTCGACTTGCAGGCATATAAAATGTGGTTTTGCTGTGTTCTTAAGTTGGATACCATATAATTTTCATAACAATTAATTGTTGCAGAGGAATAAATAAATAAATTCTGATTTTTTTGAGACATCAGATATCAAAGGTACAGGTAATGAAATAACTTTTTTGGTGCACTAATGAGCATCAATGACAGATAAGCAAAATCAACATTAACTCACAGAATCAGAGAATAACTGAGGTTGAAGGACAGCTCTGGAGGCCATCTCTTCCAACCCTCTTGATTAAAGACCTAGAATCATTTGCTCATGTTCTGACCATGTTCAGACACCTTCTGTCCTGGTTTAAGCCTCTATAACTCGCGCAGTCTCTCACTCACTTCCCCCTCTTTCTTCCCCCCACTCTCGGAGGGATGGGAAGGAGAATCGAAAAGAATGAAACCCCCACAGGTTGAGATAAGAACAGTTTAGTAACTAAAGTATAACACAAATCACTACTGCTACCACCAATAATAATAATGACAAGGCAAATACAAGGAAAGAATACAATTGCTCACCCAGCCCAAAACCAAGCCTGACCCTGCAGTGCACCCCCCCACCCTTCTGGGTCTCTGCTCTTTGCTTTCCATCCTGGGCATGACGTGCTGTGGCATGGAATAACCTCTTTGGTCAGTTTGGGTCAGGTGTCCTGTCTCTGCTTCCTCCCGGCTTCCCCTACTCCCTGGCAGAGCATGAAACTCAGAAAGTCCTTGGTCAGACCAAAACATCACTAAGCAGTAACCGAAACACTGGTGTTATCAGCGCTGCTCCCAGGCCCAAAATCAAAACCACAGCGCTGCACCAGCTACCAAGAAGGAGAAAAATGACTGCTGCTGCTGAACCCATGACACCTTCTGAATAGATCTAAGTGTGGAAACTCTGGAAAATATCCAAGCAACTTCTGTCAGTGTTCAGTCGCCCTCAGAGTAAAAAAGTGTTTCATGAAGCTGTGAAATAAGAAAGGAGTTGCCTATGGAAACTAGGGCTTTTCTGTTTACCTAAACAAACTGATAATTTTTTCACAAATAGCAGTATTATACCATCTTTTAAACAGCTGTATTTTAAATAAAAGTAAATTACACAGTGCCAATACTTACAATGGAGCATTGTGTACAGTTAATGTGTCCTCAGCATAAAAAGGACATGGAACTGTTGGAACAAGTCCAAAGGAGGGCCACGAGGAGGATCAGGGGACTGAAGCACCTCTGGTATGAAGATAGGCTTTGAAAGTTGGAGCTGTTGAGCCTGGAGAAGAGAAGGCTGTGTGGAGACCTCAGAGCAGCCTTCTAATATCTGAAGGGGGCCTATAGGGATGCTGGGGAGGGACGCTTCACGAGGAACGGTAGTGAGAAGACAAGGGGTAATGGGTTCAAACTTAAACAGGGGAAGTTTAGATTGGATATGAAGAAGAAATACTTTACTGTATGGGTGGTGAGGCACTGGCATGGGTTGCCCAGGGAAGTTGTGAATGCTCCATCGCTGGCCGTGTTCAAGGCTGGATTGGACATAGCCTTGGGTGGCATGGTTTAGTGGGAGGTGTCCCTGCCCCTGGCAGGGGGGTTGGAACTAGGTGATCTTCATGTCCTTTCCAAACCTAACTATTCTATGATTCTATGAAAATGCCAAACTTCTATTTTGATTGAATCTGTTCTGATTGTAAGATGTACCTTTTTTATAAACTTCTTTTCCCCAAACTAAAAAGAAGTGTTTTAGCATTCTTTATTAAAACAATAAATACAAATCCAAAATACTCTTAACAGCTATAGAACTACTATTTTATCTCATGAACTGAATCTACTTAAGCTGTAGTTCAATTTTTGAATACGTTTTTTGTCAGCTGTACAGTACATGATGTGTACCAGAATGTCTCTTTGTGTATCAAAGTTCTTATGAGCAAGATGACAAAATTCAGCTGTATTGAACAGAATCATTATATTTACTATTACTCATGTACAGTCATTTTACCAGCATAATTTCTGATAAAAAGTTTTTGTCTTGATCAGAAATATATAAAATTTGAAATTGTGAAATCATTAAACTTTCTAGGGGATTTGCTGCTGTACCTGTTCTGCACTGGATCTCTTTTTTAGTCTTTTTGCTGCTCGTTGTCTGTAGATCTCTCACACAAGCAAATGACTTGAGGAACAATTCATAAATGAGTAGTGCAGCAAAGCAGAAAGACTTCTGAATTTCTCTGGCTTATGCCTTTCACAAAAGATTAGGCAACATGATAGACACTGAGACCTGGGGACTGTCTTTCTGGAAAAAAAAGTAGATTTGGAAAATTGGACCTCAATAAACATACAAAGGCAAAGTTTACATGACAGTTTCATAACTAGACAAAAATAACAGATGTGGGGATTGTCATGGTTTAAGCCTCTATAACCCACTCAGTTGCTCTCTCACTCCGCCCTCTTTCTTCCCCCCAGCTCCAGGGGGATTGGGAGAAGAATCAAAAGAATTCAACTCCCACAGGTTGAGATAAGAACAGTTTAGTAACTAAGGTATAACACAAACCACTACTGCTACCACCAAAAATAATAACGACAAGAGAAATACAAGGCAAAAGAATACAATCGCTCACCAACTATATCCAGCCCGACCACGCCGTGCACCCCCCACCCTTCCAGGTCTCTGCTCTCTGTTTTACCTCCAGGGCATGACGTGCTGTGTCATGGAATACCTCTTTGATCAGTTTGTGTCAGGTATCCTGTTTCTGCTTCCTCCCGGCTTCCCCCCGGCTTCCCCTCCTCCCTGGCAGAGACTCAGAAAGTCCTTGGTCAGACCAAAACATTACCAAGCAGTAACTGAAAACACCGGTGTTATAAGTGTTGTTCCCAGGCCGAAAATCGAAAACACAGCACTGCATCAGCTACCAAGAAGGAGAAAAATGACTTCTGCTGCTGAACCCATGACAGGGATGAAAGATAAAATACAATGTAGAAAAAGACATATGACAAATAAAGGATTCGTATCAGTATTATTTTAAAGATCAGCCAATAACTATCAAAGAACAAGCAACCAAACTCAAGCATGTTTACTCACCAGCCAAAATTAGACTATAGCTGCAACCCAGGGCAACATTATATTTCTGTGTAAGTCTGCCAACATCCATTTGGATCTTCAGGTTGCAGCTGTCCATGATGCCCTACAGTGATAAATGAATACTGGTGCAGAAAACTGCATAATTTAAAACAAAATTAATAAATAAGGATAGTCTTAAAAATTGCCCTTTGTATAAAATCTGTAGCTTGGAGCTGCAATGATAAACTTCTAATTTTTTTTTTTTTTTTAATAGTTGTAGATTGAAAGCACAGCAACTAAATGTGAACATTGTCCTGTTTGGTAAACCACACATTTCATTCCCTTAATTTGTCATCTCATGCTGACTCCCAGATAGGTATTCAAATCTATCAGTTTCTCAGATATGAAAAAGTGTCACTGGCCTTCTTAGAATAAAGGGTATTTTTACACCTCAGAAGTATGTGCTACCCGAGACCTTTGAAATCTGCCATGTGATGTGCCAATAGCTTTTCTTGGAGACAGAATGATTTCTGCGCTGTTGTCAGCTGTCTGGCTCAAAACTGCAGGGTTGCTTTCATATTGTTATGGAGAAAGGACCAAAGATGAAGCTTGATTGTTGAGTTTATTGTCTAATAAGACTGTGCAAATCAGGAGTGCTGGGTATGACTGATCAATATTTTTGAGTGCCAGTTGGGGTAAACTGATCCCCTTTAATTGCTGTTTCATGTGATGCTTTGGTGATTAAGACGTGATGCTTGGAGGTCTTAGATGAAAACCATTTTTTTTAAGGAGTGTCACTTTGCTAAATGCTTCCATCTTCTTTAAATTTGTATTTGACTTAGTCAAACAATGCAGTTTCATTTATCTTCCTTTGTGAAAGACATCTGCAGTCCCTGAGACTCTGAATTCATTGTGTAAGGTGAATCTTCAAAGACAAAGTCTTGAACAGGATCTCTTGCTTCCAAAAGTAAGTCTAAATACCCCCTGAAATTGTTAAAAACATTGAAGAAAAAAAAAAAAAAGCCTTCTATGTGAGTGTAGGGAGCTTCACTTAACATAATTTTTAATGCTTATAATATCGATTTCTCTCATGCCAGTGGAGTAAAAGAAGGCATTTCTAAGGTATTTATGTGTAAGTTTACAAATACTTACTCTAGGGTAGCATTAATCATGGCTTGAAACTTTTCTCTCCTGTGGCCATGAAAGCAGCTTAGGCTTTCTTGTATAGTGGTAGACCTGTAGAAATTCACATCTGGTCAGATGAATTTGACCTTCAGTTTTCAAACTGAGAGTAGTTTTAATTACATAAAGCTAATATGCTGAAAAGAGCTTGCTCATTGTGGGAAACTAGCCTAGAGCCTTCTGACTGCTTTTTTATTTTCAACTCACTTGTCTAATATAGTATGTAGTATTTGAATGTATAGATGGACAGGAAGAGTCTATAAATCATAACATTATTTTCTGTCTTAAGAATCTCTGGAGAAATCCTTAGTGCATTGTGTGGTTGCCAAATATATTATTTGGAAGCTGAGTTTCAGTACTGATGCTTAGTGACTGAAGGAAGTTCATTTTAAATATGTAAGGTAGACATGCAAACAAATACCATTATTGAAAAGTTATTAGGAAATAATAATAAAAAAATGACTGTGAAATCATCTTAAACAAATCTGTTGTTACACCAATGTTCCAAACATGAAATGTAATCTTTAATTCATTTCAATGTGAAATTAGTTTTGAGTGATGTACGATTGACAGGAATGGATATTGATTTGGTAAATTCAACAAAGACTGAAAAGCCATTATGAAACAGGGAGTCTTTGACAACATCTGGTCTGATAAAGACAGAGGATTTTGACAACTATAAGTCAGTTGTATTTAAATAAACTACTGAATGGAGAGCTAGCTCTAGAAAACACTTGTGCGGATTCAGAAAGCATTCTAATCCCAGGATTCAAGGGAGTGTGGAACTGGCTGCCAAATTACGGAGTAAGGAGGAGAAACTTGGCTTTTAAATTTTATTTTTTTTAAATTTTATGGAACATGAAGCCACTAGACTTCTAGAAAAAAATAAACTGGTTAATTCGACTATCTTCCCTTTCTGCAGAAACAAGAATGCATCTTCTAGGAGCAGGACTAGCAAACTAGGAAAAAAGAAAAGTAAATGTTAATTTAATACAGAATTGCCAAGAAGTGAATTAATCTAAGAACAGTGAGATGTGCAAAACAAAAGTTGATTGGGGTTGCTTGGGGTTTCTTTTGTAAATGTCTAATATCTCAGCGCTAGAGGTCTTGTTAAAAAATGAGAAGAGTTGGAATTGCAATCACCATATGTCCTTCTGTTACCACCCTTCTGCCATAAATTTTTTGTTGTTTATCTCAATTTAAAAGCTGCTGAACTAGCTGTGATCTGGTAACTTGTGAGAGCAAACAGTACACATTCCACTGTAACATAGGAAGTAATATCACACAATTATGAATAGACGGTATAAGCCTTATGGACGCAACAGGTCATTCTATCTTCGAAGCAAATTTTGAAAAAGTTGTCACACATAATCTGGTTTCAATGCAGTGCTCCAGCAGGCAAAGATAACTTGTTCCTTCTACTTATTCTTCCTATTATTTTGTATTCCTCCTGTTATTCTATACCTATTCTTTCTTTTACATATAATTGCAAATATTTACTAGGAGAGAAAAAAGTTGTAATACTAGTATAGTTTGATTTATTGGAATTCTGTATGTAAATTAGATGGTAACATTGCAAGAAGGATATTGAAACAGTTAAAGAGGTTTCAGAGAAGAGCAGTGAAAGTGATTTAAGTAATGGGAACTGTGCCTTAAGAGAAACTGTCAGAAACCAATTTGGTTGCAAAGTAAGCCATCATCACAAAGAGGATATGATGACATTACAAACACCTGCATGGATGTAGAAATCTGAGGAAACAGCAGTTAATCATAAATTTCAATACTTTTATTGGTTTTACTGTATTATTGTCTTAAGCGCATGCACTAAACAAAAGAATGCAACACTGTCTCTCTGGATGAGATAGTCATTTAAAAAAATTAATAAATTACTGAATAGGCATTTTTAAAGAGAACAAGAGAGTGACAGTGGTGAACTTTTTTTTCCTAGAAAGTTTTCTGAGAGCTTGGTTTCCAGCTGAGTTATTTATTCAGCTATTTAAAAGCTGAAAGCGAGAGAAAAGATGTTATTTATCACTTGACAAATTGAATCTCAAAATTGGAGGTCATAATTTTTCACCTGCAAAAATAAACTAAACCACCACAACAGAACCAAATATAGGAAAACCCAGAACACAGGAAAGAAATCCAAAATCCTGAAAAGATTTTGAGGCACCTCTTAAAAAATTAGTCAGGTGTAATGAAAAAATTAGGAAGAGATTTATCTGAAAGGCCTATTTATGTTGCTGAGGTATAGAAATAACCTTTAGTTTCTAGAAATTCATTCAATTTGTAGCTTCAGCTTTGCTTGTGCAGCACAACGTTTCTAGTCTGATGCATTCAAATTTTGAACAGGAGGTCCCAAAGAAGTGACCACAGTTGCTTATGCAATTAGGGAGATCAGAAATGATTCTCTGGTCATGGAGATTGTTCCTAGGAAGTGCTCCAGGTGAGATGCTCTGCCAGCGGTGCTAAAGACAGCTGCTGGGTACAAACCTATCACCACGGCAGCTTAGGAAGCAAGTGTGAAAATTTAATCACAGCACTTCGTGTATGAAAAGTAATGCTCAACCAGGCAGGCATTACAAAAATTAGGAAATAATTTTATCCTGTCCTGGTCTGTGAAGAAAATAGAAGTCTGGCTTGCCCATAAAATAAAAAATATTTTTCAAAGGCAAATTAAAGCTAACCATACAGGGCCACTGATCATATGTGCTAACCAGGGTGATAAGTAATCATTGAAACAATTCTCAGTAGTTGCAAAATATTCTTACCGCTAAACTTTACCCAAAGGGTTATGTTTCTCTAAAAATTGCACTTTTCTTTTAAACCCTAGCTATTGGAGTGAGGAACAGAATCATAAGGGTAAAAGTGAAAAAATTTGTGGGTTGAGATAAAGACAGCTTAATATGGAGAGCAAAAACAACATACATGAGCAAGCAAAATAATGAATTGATTTATTACTTCCCATGGGCAGGCAGGTGTTCAGCCATGTCCAGGAAAGCAGGGCTCCACAACATGTAAATATTACTTGGGAAGACAAACACCATCAAACAATCATCCCCCCCTTCCTCCTTCTTCCTTGCATCTTTTAGTCCTGAGCATAATGTCATTTGTCATGGGATATCCGTTTGCTTATTTGGGGTCAGCTGATCCAGCTATGTAGCACCCAATTTCTTGTGTAACCTCAGCTGACTTGCTGTCAAGGCAGCACAAGAAGCAGATAAGACTTTGATGCTGTGCAACCAGTGTTCAGCAATAACTAAAAAAATCAACGTTAACAGACAACACTGTTTTCATCATGAAATCAGAAAATGTGGCCCCATGCCAGCTACTATGAAGAAAATCTATTCCAGCCAAAATGAGTACACTCCAGAAGTCAGTCATGAAAACATGCTTTACTTCAGCGCTGTCAATATAGCGCTGTTTGTTTTTCTGGTTTCTTTTTTTTCCTTACGTTTATTTTTGCAGAAATAAATTTCTAGAAGAAATTAAATGCGTAAAACAACTGTGGAAAGAAGGCATGGTTCAAGGATATATAGGAGCCTCTGGGGAACTGGCCTGAGTGCTGTTCTGGTTACCAGATTATTTCCTTCTGGTCTGCAGTGGAACTATATTGTGTTGATCCTGTAATTCGTGGTAGAGAGCTAATACTACTTTAACTGAATTTTCAGTTGGGAACAGTTGTTGAAGGCAAAGGCCTTTAAATTGTAAGAGAGCTACGCTACTAGTTCTTTTCTTTTCCTTATGCTTACGAATTTTGGTCTTAATACTATTTATTTTGGCTAGTATTGTCAAAAAATGTCTCATTAATTTGCATCAACTGAAGATTCCCCTTAAAGAATCCTCTGAAATTAATAGGATTTGATTGCTTATAGTTCTACATGCAAATTAATATGATCCAACAGGCATTGCTTCTGTACATAAACAGTGTGAAATTATAATTACAGCTAGTAAGTAGAGCAAGAGAAGGAAATTCATCTAATTTTCATGCAAGCTTTATGTCTGCCTCTTTTTTTTTTATTTCTTCTATTAACTTCAGTTTAAACATATAATTCATTCTGCTCTGGCAGTACTATGAAGCATGAGGGAACAGTGAATAATACTGAATATGATTTGGAATACATCAATGTCCCATAGAGTAATGTGTCATTGAGACAATTCTAAGCAAGCCCAAATAAAACTGGATGCTACTTAATCTAGCCTAGTACCCTCATGCCTAAGCTGATTTATGGATATGCAGCACCACAGTGTAGCAGTAGGGCAAAGTTTTGCAGCTTTAAACCATTCTAAACTTCTTTCACCCAGTTGCATACAGATAAAAAAAAGATTGGTTTTGGTGAGTATGATAGTTTTTATGCATTATTCAGTCATGTTCCTCCTAAGGTGAAGCTAAATAGCAGTGATGATGAATCCGTATTTTCTTTGCTGCTGTTGCGCATCAGGTCAGGCAGAGCCATTTAGGAAAGAAACTGTATTAGAGGAACAAACATAGAATTATGGAATCAACTCAGTTGGAAAACACCTTTAAGATCAAGTCCAACCATTACTCCAGGACTGCCAAGACCACCATTAAACCATGTCACTGAGGGCCTTATCTACATGATTTTTGAACACTTCCAGGGATGGGGGACTTTGCAGAGTGTTGTGGAGCAGGCACTTACTTCTTCAGTCTACGAAAATGAGTTGTCAGAATAGTAAAGACTTGGGGTGGAGGTAGGGGGAGCTTTGCTTAAATGAGCTCCTCACAGACAGAGTAGGCTTAGATAAAGTATGCTTAGTTTATAGACAGGTGTTGGCAGATCTACTTCAAAGGTTTGTTTCTCAAGGTCTCGGAGAAAAACTTTGGTATCAGTATTCTACAGCTGGGCAATTTATCAATGTATATCCACTCCACAAATTAAAGCTTAAGCTGTTTCCTGAGCTTGAGCCTGATAATTCAAACAAATCTGTAAAAACATTCTACAAAATAACAGTTACTGTACCATTCCTTAACACTGTAAAAAGCTATGATAGATTGATTTTAAACTGACTAATTAAGTTTTTGTAATCAAAACATTATCTTAGTCTGCAGTCTACTTAATCACATGAAGCAGATGCATTAGAATAAATTGATCTTTCCTTTCAGACTAAGTGTTGTCCAAAGGACCACTGTGAAACTCTTCTGAAATGTTTTTTTTCAGACAATTTTTTCTCAATAATGACAGTATAATAAAGTGATTTGTTTAGTGATGATGGTTCATTCATTTATAGAAGAAATAATTTGATTTGAGATTGTCAAAAGTGACAAGATAAATAAACTTCTAAATGATGTGATTTCAAAAACCCCTGTTATGGGTTCAGCAGCAGCAGTCAAGTTTCCGCTTCTTGGTAGCTGGTGCAGCACTGTGTTTTTGATTTTAGGCCTGGGAACAGCGCTGATAACACCAGTGTTTCGGTTACTGCTTAGTGATGTTTTCGTCTGACCAAAGACTTTCTGAGCCTCATGCTATGCCAGAGAGGAGGGGAAGCTGGGAGGAAGCAGAGACAAGACACCTGACCCAAACTAGCCAAAGAGGTTATTCCATACCACAGCACGTCATGCTCAGGAGGTAAAAAGCAGAGAGCAGAGACCTGGAAGGCTAGGGGGTGCACTGCATGGTCGGGCTTGGTATTAGGTGATGAGCAATTGTATTCTTTCCTTGTATTTGCCTTGTCATTATTGTTATTGGTGGTAGCAGTAGTGATTTGTGTTATACTTTAGTTACTAAACTGTTCTTATCTCAACCTGTGGGAGTTGCATTCTTTTTGATTCTCCTTCCCATCCCCCTGGGAGCGGGGGGAAGAAAGAGGGGGGAGTGAGTGAGAGATAGTCTGCGTGATTTACAGCTTAAGCCATGACAACCCCAGCAAAAGCCAACTTTAAAAAATTATCTCTTTATATCACATGAGAGTGCACTGTTAGGCTCCAAATTCCTCAAGCTTTTACCTTCCTCTTAAGGGGACTTTTAAAAGGAGCCAAAATTAAGATGGCTCTCAGTCCCAATATTCTTGAATGCAAAGTGGACAGAGGAAAATAAAGATTTTTATTAGACAATTATATAGATTTGCATTGTATCTTGATCTGAGCGAATAAAAGTAGATAGTCTTTCAAGTTCAGGGCAAAGAACAGTCTCGGTAAGTGGTGAAAAAAAAGAAGAAAAAGAGGTTGCTCAGAACTGGAATTGGGAAGGACTGCTGAAGTCTCTGCTCCTGAAAGGAAATTGTTCTCATCTGATGTATCAGCAATAAGAGTGGAGATAGAAAGAGCTCTGCTTCAGAACAAGCAGATTTGCTGTGAATCCAGGCTGATTGCAGAGACAAAATAGTGGAGGCAAAATCCTGCCTGCTTGCAGAGTAAAAAAAAAAAAATATCAACCCCCCCTCCAAGCAACACTTTATCATTTCACCTTTAATACTTGATCTTGATTATCATTCTGTGCACAAGGTCAAAAGCAAAGAGCAGTGAAATCTGGAGGAGATGGTAAGTGTTAAGTGGCGATTGTACTTTAGCAAACTGTGATAACTTCAAAATGGCAGTAGATACCCTCCCAGTGTATTGAACACTGAGTCAGTGAAAAAAAAGATCAACAGATGTCAACCCAGGATCCAATTTACACAAGGAAAATGGGGAAAAAATCTCATATGGAAATTTTTTTCTGCCACATTCAAAGAGCAATATGGTAGGGGCTGACATTCAAATTGAGGCAAGGCCTGCAGAAAAAAACTAATTAAAGATATCATAGCTTTATTGAATTTATGGAAAAAAAAGATTTCTGGAGATTGGGTTGTTGTTTTTTTTTTTTTTTTTATATAATTATTGATCTGTCAATTCTCCAGGATACAGGGCAGGACCTCAAAAAGGCTAGGAGGATTGGCCAGGTTAATAGGGTGGTGCTATAGTAGAGGGGTTTGGGTACCTTGAATATGGGACTCAATTTAGGAGGCCAGGTCTACTGGGGGCTGGTGGAGCTAGTCTGACAAAGAAAGGGAAGAGTGAATTTGGGAGGGGAAGAGTGGATTTAGTAGGAGGCTTGCCAGACTGGTCAAGGATGCTTTAAACTAGATGTGTTCGGGGAGGGGAGCATCATTTCCTCCCAGCACACCCAGTCAGTTCCCAGCACCTATAATAAACGTTCAGAGCAATGTAGAGATATTACAGTTCCTCCAGCCAATGAGCCAGCTTCAATTTTAGCTCAACTCAGAAGCCTCTGTACAAATGCCTACAGCATGGGGAACAAACAAGACGAATTAGAGTTGTGTGCATGTCTATGGAGGTATGATATAACAGTTATCACAGAAACATGTTGGGATGGATCCTATGACTGGTGTGTTGGAATGGAAGGTTACAGGCTCTTTAGGAATGACAGACTCCGTAGGCAGGGAGGAGGAGTTGCTATTTATGTTAGGGATAGGCTGGAGTGCATGGAACTGTGCCTGGGGACAGGTGAGCAGTCGACAGGGAGTTTATGGGTCAGGGTTAAAGGGCGACAGAGATGGGAGATATTATTGTGGGGATCTGTTACAGACCGCCTGACCAAGAGGACTCGGTGGATGAAGAGCTCTATAGACAGATAGGAACAGCCTCGTAATCGGGGGCCCTTGTTCTCATGGGGAACTTTAACCACCCTGATATCTATTGGAGGGATGGTACGGCCTGGCACAAACAATCCGGGAAGTTCCTTGATTGTGTGGAAGACAGCTTCCTTCGGCAAGTAATAGAGGAGTCGACAAAGAGAGGTGCCATGCTTGACCTCGTCCTCACCAACAGGGAAGGGCTGTTTTGGAAATGTGATGCTACAGGGCAGCCTTGATTGCAGCGATCATGAGATGTTCAAATTTGAGATCGTCAGGACAGTGAGAAGAGTGTGCAGCAAGCTCGCTGCCCTGGACTTCAAGAGAGTAGACTTTGGCCTCTTCAGGAATCTGCTCTGTAAGATTCCATGGGATATAGCCCTAGAGGGCAGAGGGACCCAAGGCTGTTGGTTGATATTCAAGGATCACCTGCAACAAGCTCAGGAGCGATGCATCCCTACTAGAAGGAAGTGCTGTAGGACGGCCAGGAGACCTCCTTCGATGGATAAGGAGCTGCTGAGGAAAATTTGAAGGAAAAAAGAGGCTTATAAAAGGTGGAAGAAAGGACAGGTGGCCTGGCAAGAATACAGGGATGTTGTCCGGGAAGCTAGAGATCAGGTTATGAAAGCTGAGGCCCACTTAGAATTAAACTTGGCTCGGGATGTTAAGGATAACAGGAAGGGATTCAATAGGTACATTGCAAATAAAAGACAGATTAGGGACAGCGTGGGCCCTCTCCAGAATCTATCGGGAGAACTGGCTACCCTGGATTTGGAGAAGGCTGAGGTTCTTAATGACTTCTTTGCCTCAGTCTTCATCGGAAAATGCTCTGACCATACCGCCCAAGTTTTGGAAAGCAGACGCAGGGACTATGAGAATGAAGATCTTAGGCTCACTATAGGAGAGGATCTGGTTCGAGACCATCTTAAGAGCCTGAACGTGCACAAGACCATGGGACCGGATGAAATCCATCCGCAGGTCATGATGGAGCTGGTGAATGAAGTTGCTAAGCCACTGTCCATTGTATTTGAAAAATCATGGCAGTCAGACGAAGTTCCCGATGACTGGAAAAAGGGTAATATAAACCCCCATTTTCAAGAAGGGGAAAATGGATGACCCAGGGTGCTTCAGACCAGTCAGTCTCACCTCTGTGCCTGGCAAAATCTTGGAGCAGATTCTCCTGGAAGGCATGTTAAGGCACATGAAAAACAACAAGGTGGTTGGTGACAGCGAGAATGGCTTCGCTAAGGGGAAATCCTGCCTGACCAATCTGGTGGCCTTCTATGATGGGGCTATGGAACTGATGGACAGGGGTAGAGCAGTTGATGCCATCTACCTTGACTTGTGCAAAGCATTCAACACTGTCCCACATGACAGCCTTTTCTTTAAGTTGGAGAGACATCAATTTGATAGGTGGACCACTAGGTGGATAAAGAACTGGATGGATGGCCACACGCAAGGAGAAGTGCTCAATAACTCAATGTCCAGCTGGAGACCAGAAACAAGTGGTGTCTCTCAGGGATCGGTGTTGGGACCGGCCTTGTTCAACATGTTTGTCAGTGACATGGACTGTGAGATTGAGTGTGCCCTCAGCAAGTTTGCTGATGACACCGAGCTGTGTGGTTCGGTTGATACGCTGGAGAGAAGGAATACCATCCAGACGGATGACACACTTGTGAGGTGATCTGATGCCAACCTGATGAAGTTTAACTGTGTCAAGTGTAAGGTCCTCCACCTGGGTGGGAGCAATCCCAGGCACAGCTACAGCTTGGGCAGAGAAGAGATACAGAGCAGCCCTGCAGAGAAGGACTTTTGGGTGTTGGTCGATGACAAAATGAGCATGAGCCGGCAGTGTGCCCTTGCAGTCCAGAAAGCCAACCGTATCTTGGGCTGCATCAAAAGGAGTGTGACCCGCAGGTTGCGAGAGGTGATCACGCCCCTCTACTCTGCTCTCGTGAGACCTCACTTGGAGTATTGTGTGCAGTTCTGGTGTCCTCAACATAAAAAGGACATGGAACTGTTGGAACAAGAAAAATGGAGGGCCATGAGGAGGACCAGGGGACTGGAGCACCTCCTTTATGAAGACAGGCTGAGAAAGTTGGGGCTGTTGAGCCTGGAGAAGAGAAGGCTGTGTGGAGACCTCATAGCATCCTTCCAATATCTGAAGGGGGCCTATAAGGATGCTGGGGAGGGACTCTTCATGAGGAAATGCAGTGAGAGGACAAGGGGTAATGGGTTCAAACTTAAACAGGGGAAGTTTAGACTGGATATGAGGAAGAACTTCTTTACTGTAAGGGTGGTGAGGCACTGGCATGGGTTCCCAGGGAAGTTGTGAATGCTCCATCGCTGGTGATGTTCAAGGCTGGGTTGGACATAGCCTTGGGCGGCATGATTTAGTGGGAGGTGTCCCTGCCCCTGGCAGGGGGGTTGGAACTAGGTGATCTTCATGTCCTTTCCAACCCTAACTATTCTATGATTCTATGATTACCATAAAGTACAATGAAACAAGAACCTTAGCCCAAGGCCCCCAGCTGATAAACACTAACACAGCAAATACCGGCTGTAAATAAGTTGCGACATGCTGAAACTCTGAGATCGAGAGCAACAACTTTGAGAGCCAATAAATCAGCATTGTGACGAGTGACTATTCATCTGAAACAATGAATGCTTATCACAAACACAGTTAGACAGACTCCGGTCAGATCCGATGCTATCTCCACCCTTCGTGCCCCATGCTGAGCACCAAAAGGAACTGTCATGGTTTAAGCCCAGCCGGCAACCCAGAAACCACGCAGTCCTTAGATCACTCCTCCCCTTCCTCCCCACTCTCCCAGAGGGATGGGGTGGAAAATCAAATGAATGTAACTCCCACGGGTTGAGATAAGAACAGTCCAGTAACTAAGCTATAACACAAAACACTACTGCTTCCAACAGTAATAATAATGATAGGAGAAATAACAGAGGAAGGGAATACAACCGCTCACCACCCACTGACCGATACGCAGCCCGAGCTGAGCAGTGATCTAGCCCTTCCAGGTAACTGCCCCCAGTTTTTACATCCTAGGCATGACGTGCTGTGATATGGAATACCTCTTTGGTTAGTTTGGGTCAGGTGTCCTGTCTCTGCTTCCTGCTGGCTTCCCGCCCTCCCTGGCAGAGCATGAGACTCAGAAAGTCCTTGGTCAGAGTAAACATCACTGAGCAGCAACTAAAAACATTGGTGTTATCAGCACTGTTCCTAGGTTGGAAGTCAAAAATACAACACTGCACCAGCTACTAAGAAGGAGAAAAGTGGCTGCTACTGCTGAACTCAGGACACTCATTCTTAGAAATATTCAAAATCAGGTTGGATTGGGCTCTCAGTAACCTGATTTAGTTGGATATGTTTCTGCTTATCTCAGGGAGTTTGGACTAAAAGATCCTTTCCAGCTGAAACTATGTGATTCTGTGCTTTCATAGAAGTAGTTAAGGATTTTCAAGGACAGCATGGCAATCGATTAGGTATGTGTCCCGGGTGCAGCAGCAGCAGTCATTTTTCTCCTTCTTAGTAGCTGGTGCAGTGCTGTGTTTTTGACTTTCAGCCTGGGAACAGCTCTGATAACACCGATATTTTTGTTACTGCTCAGTGATGTTTACTCTGACCAAGGACTTTCTGAGCCTCATGCTCTGCCATGGAGGAGGGGAAGCCGGAAGGACACAGAGACAAGACATCTGACGCAAACTAACCAAAGGGGTATTCCATACCACAGCATGTCATGCCCAGTATATAAACTGGGGGCAGTTACCCGGAAGGTTTAGATCACTGCTGGGTCGGGCTGGATATTGGTCTGCGGGTGGTAAGCGGTTGCATTCTCTTCCCTTGTTATTTCCGTTATCATTATTATTATTGTTGGTAGCAGTAGTGTTTTGTGTTATAGCTTAGTTACTGGACTGTTCTTATCTCGACCCGTGGGAGTTACATTCTTTCAGTTCTCCTCCCTATCCCTCTGGGAGCAGGGGGCAGGAAGTGGGGGAAGTGAAAGAGCGGTTGCATGGTTCTGAGTTACCAGCTAGGCTTAAACGACGACAGCATCATGTGATGATTCCGACGTTTTTCAATTCACTATGTACTATTCCTAGTTTGGAGAAATTTTCAAGAGAATCTCTGATGCCACTGCACTGATTCCCTGTGAATCTCTGTCTCCATCATGGGCAGAAATTGTGAAATCAGCATTCAACTGAGCCAAATTTCTGCACTTGGGCTTTTCAAAGGAATTCCAAATTAGTCAAGTGAGACAAAATATCTTCTTTGACCTTCAAGACAAACTAGAAGGAATAAAGCAAGATCAGTTTTTCACAGTGTCTGCTGAAAAGTCCTAGGCAGCACTGATATGGGTGAATCAAGCTGATGCTTTTAAGGATGAGGCTTTGTGCTAACTTATGTTAAGGCAAAACGTTTCATACTTGTTTAAACAGAAAAGGAAATTGCTTTCTTGCTGCCAGAGTCTGCCATACCATTTTATATGCAATCAGAGGGGAGGGAGAACAGAGAACTAAAGAAAGCTCTTTCTCCTCATGACTCAACCACAAAATGGCCCAGTAAAGGTTTCTAGTCATTTCTGAGCTGCAACCTTCTTACGGAAAGTTGCATCAGTCCAGTTTAGGTGCTGGATGCAGTATCATTGTTTTTCTATTGAATAAAGTGATGCAACTTGAATTGTTATTAATAGTGATGAACTGTTTAGAAAGCAAATGGCTAAACAACACTCAGGGAAATATTGTAGAATATTCAGAAATAAGTAGCCATTTTCAATGTCTATTTCTGGACTCAGAGTAACACTGAGTGGGAAGTTCTCAATATGTTCTGAAAATCATAGTTTTTAAACCAGCTCAAAATAGAGAAAGTGAATATTTTAAGTTTGAAGAAAGCCAAGATATGAACATGCAGAAAAAAATAATGGCAAAGCAAGGATCTCAAATGATCACTAAACAGATAAAGAAAAAATAGTATGCTCATAGGTGGCATGCATTTGGTGGCTTTACTTCTATTTCTAATCTATCCCACACTGTTTATTCTTTAGCATTCTAAACATGAACAGTTGTTAACGTGTCCTGACACTGTAATTCTTGGTACCAGTAATACATACATGCTTTCAACTGGGAAGTTCATTCATAAAATAAAACTACCAAGCTAAAAAAACCCCAAGATCTGAGTTACTCTTGTCCATGCTTCAAGATGGGCACAGTAGGCTGAGTTGCACAGTTTGATCTATTCAAACCATGAAAGAATGGTCCCAGCATACACACAGAATAAGGAAGTATTTAATTTGTATTTAGAAACACTTAAAGCACATTAGCAATGTTCTTTACTGCTAAGTGAAAATCTTGTATGACAAGTGGCATACCAGGAGTAATATTCTAACATGCTCCCTAGTGTTAACCATTGTAAGTTTAGACTGTGCTTTCTTGAAGGTCTTAAATATTGTTTACATTTCCATTTTCAGAAAAAATGATTTAATTCTTTTTCAAAACAAGATGCTTTGCAAATTAGAGATCTTTTTATGTTCTCCTTTGTTTATTGTGTGCATGCCACAAATTGCCAGTATGCCTTAGAATAAAAATAGAAGATACTCAGGCCAAATATTAGCTCATGCTAAACTTTTCAAATTAATGACCTGATATTTATGACCTTAAGCTTGTCATAAAAATAGTAACTACATGCTCTAAATATAATGGATCTCTCCTTTAGTTTTCCTAATAAAATAAAAAAAAATCCTTCTTTCTGATTTTGGCTTTCATTGTTGCACATCATATCAAGCAAGGGAAAAAAAACAGACACTAAATATAGTCCTTTTAAAATAGAGAAGGTGTAAATACTCTCTAAGCTACCATTAAGAATGAATACAAATCTTGTATAAAACAGGAAAGCCATGGAAGACAGAGATTATTTTTGCATTGGATTCCAGTCCACTCTCACAGAGAAAGAAGTAGAAAAGGATCTGTAAACAGTCTTTACCTGAAGACTAGGATTTCAACCTTATTGAAGTAGGAAGACAAACAGGAACCTAAGGCCATTTGCTTTTTTGAAAACAGATTAGCTGTAGAATTGTTTTTCTGTTACATGTTCTGCAAGAATCTGCATACTGAAGTAGCTATTGATGAGTTCAAATAAATTATTTAATGATATGTTATGCAGCCTGGATTCAGACTACTACTACACATTGCACAACTCTGAGGAAAACCACACTAAAGTAATCTTTCCTCATAGGCCCTTTCACTGCATTCAACCTGCCCCACTGTGAAGCTGATTGCAGTGCAAAGTGGCTGTAGGAGAATCTGAGAAAACTAAACTTCAGAGCTGAAGTTGATTTCTAACCATATAGGATTGACATCACAGACCTCACCACACTGAAAAGCACACATTAAACTTGGTTACACTGAAGCTAATACCCAAATTACCTTATTTCAAGCCAGTTATTTCTAGACATTTTTACTGTCACCATTTTGATTTTACACACCGTAAATTGCATTTTCCAGTGAATAGCATTAAGGAATTTTTAGTCAAGTTAGTGAAGAGAATTATTTGCCTATCCCAAGTTTCTTTGTTGATTCACAAAAATACTGGGGTTCTGCTGGTATTAAAATGATTATTAAATCAAAATGACTAACCAAACATGAATTTCACTTTCATAAAATTTGATTTAAAGTGTAACTTGATTTAGCTTAAGTATGATTGATTCTGCCTTTAAGCAGGGAGATAGAATTAAAGACCTCTTCCAGCAGCACCCAGAATTTCTGTTTCACAACATGGCAGCCAATAAAAGATTATCCTTGAAAATATGGAATTGTTCAAATATCAAATTACATGGTTTGTTGGGTTTTTTTCCAACTACTGAGGTGAATGTGCAATTGAAATCTGCATGAAGAGTTTTGTTGTTGGGCGTACTGTAGCAGTGCCTAAGATAGTAACATCACTGTTCAACACTGATGGTTTTCTGGCGTCAGTGGCATTTCAGAGTGGCATTTCACTTTTTCACAGTGGCATTTCCTTGTTTAACCTACAAATTTACACTATGTTCCCAGTGGCTTATTTCAATTCCAATTGTCTACTTAGCATTGTTTTTATTTTAATTGTCTGAAATCACAGAACATAAAAGTTATAAAATATTATACATTATGACAATTATTTCATTTTGCCTTTTGTGTTTTCCTCTGTTCACAGTAACTGGTATAGGTCCTTTTGTATACTTAAAAATTTAATTAGTAAAAAATGTTGGTTTAGTTTTATCATCATGTTTTGCACACTAATGCTTTTATGTCCCTATAGGTCTCTCTGTGGAAGGGGAGCTGCACTATTGCATAGCTTTGGCAAAAGTAACATCCAAATATGTGATCAGGCATCAAAATGTTGTGACTTCGAATGAAGAGATTCTCCTCCTTTCTGATTACAGAGGAAATCCAATGCTGCTATCATGTCACTTTTGATACCCAAAAAAGTTGTCTTGGCAACCTTTGCTTTTGGTGCTATTATGTACTTCTATGTGATAATCTTTAACATTTTCATGGATTAAGAAGAATACAACACAATTTGGTCCTAAAATCACATGCTACTTCTGTTGAGGAAGTCTTCCATTTGATATCAGATACTTAATTTAATGAAACAGGCAGCATTTACTACAGATACATTGTGGCCGTGGTGCACTAGAAAAGCAAACAGGAGACAGCTCCTAAATGGAACATAGGGCATTCCTGAGTCTGCTGAAGAAACTTATAGTTCAGAAAGGAAACAGATGTATATTAACTAGGCTTTGCAACTCAGCAGAGTGTACCTCATTGTCATCCATCTTTAAGTACTGGTTCTTTCAGGAATGTTTCATAGGTCAGAACAGGTCATACTGTTTTCACTAAAAATGCCAGTTCTGAAGGTTCTTGCCCTGATAAATTGGATCTGAGATTGCCTCTGTACAAACAGTAATTGTGTCAAAAAAAATATGTGTGAATAAAAATAAAGTTCACCAGAGTCCAAATGAGTATTTCTGATTGCTGTTCAGGTACTTATCCTTTTCATGATTTTAAGCTGATGAGGATGATTTCAGTTTCTCTACAAGGCTAAGCTAGTGGTAGTCAGTGAGAAAGAGAGCTTCTTCATGATTTATGATAAAGAAACCATTTTTATGATAGTGGTTTTCTGGTTTTGATGGGATTTTTTAATGCTTGAGTCAGTATATGACTAACAAACTGGAAACTTCATAGCCCGAAACTAAGTCAATGAAAATAAGAATGTAGAGGAAATAAATTGTCCTCTTTGTGTGTGTGTGCATGTGTGTGCATGTGTGTATCTGCGTTATGGGAGTGTGGGACTGATCCTACCAAATACTGCACATTCTTTTTCTATTCCAGCAGAGCACTGAAGCGCGCGCACGCACGATAATTGGAGGATGCGCATTTCATGACTGACCCCTTAATGCAGTACTGCTTAATTTTCACAGGGTTCAGTTTGTACCTGGCCAGATCACGTAAGTATTTTTTTGGGGGATTCAGTCAGTTCTCAGGTATTTCTCTCAAACCACATTTCCTTCTTCCTCTCCAGAAAAGAATATGAGACAATATTCAGAAGTCCCTGTAAAGTAGTGAAGGAATTATTAATAATTTATGTATGCATTTAACCATTTTAACTTTCAAATTAAAACGTTATTTTATTGTCACATTTTCTCTCTTCCACTATCACAGAAAAAAAACAATTTTTTAACTACTTAATCATTTTTCTCTTGTCTGTATAGATTTTTCCTTACATGTGTTCTTACCTGATGTTAATGCTTACTCTTTTATATAAAAAAAAAAATCAATATTGTTGCCTTAACATTTTAATAATTTCAAAATGGCTTCAAGACATTATTCCTCAAAAGCATGTGTATGACTTTCAGTACCTCTAATGAGTTACTCTTGCTCATCAAGGTGAAAATTTGTGCTGTAGTGTTGCATTTAATTTTCTTTTTCCTTCTTTGTCCTTTTCTTTAGCTAACTGCTTAGTAATGAGATGTTAATGAAGATACGACAAAATATTTAAAATTTTTAAAAATCAGAAATGGAGTTAGCTTAACACTTAAGTCTGTCTTTGAATATCATAATATGGCAAAGCAAGATACAGTGTACTTACAGCAATAATTCTTACTACATTTAGTGTAATTTTAGAACTTTTCATCTGTCATGTCCACCATATGAAGACAATTATTTCTTCAGTCCAGAATGAGTTAGAGTGATCCCAGTATTGGCTGTGCTGCATCTGAAAAGGAACACTTGACTTCTATTTTGGTAATGTGAAATCTTTAACCCAAGAAATGTCAAATTGATTGTTTCTTTCCCAGATATTACCCAGGTGAGGTTTTCTGAGTTCACTTCTAACCTTGCTGTCAGCTCATTTTAATGGAATCTTATCAAACAATTTTCATGTTCTTCTGCACAGCATGCGGTCACCCTTCAGTTTACTTAAAACAAAACCAGTAAAATTCTGTGTGTTGTTTGGCTGGTGCCTGTCTTCTGAACTGACATGAGATCAAAACTGACTATTATTTTCACAACTGTAGCAAGAATTAATAGAAGTGTGCAAAGTGTAGAATTTATTAACTTTCTGGTACTTTTTTATTTTAGATTTATTTGCTTCAACTTCAGATCTGAAGCTAAAGTTATATGTAGTAGTTGATATGTAGGCTCGATCTGCTGGATTTTGCAATCTGTTACAGCTGGTCACTCCTATTTGAACTTTTTCTAAAGCACAAATAAGATCAGCTAAGCCACTTGTGTATTTTCATGATCCCGTCTTGCTGCACATGACACTGTGACATACAAATAAGATAATAATAGCACATACAAATGTATATATTAGTCTACAGATTACTTTTACCTTTATGTCAGAAGCACTTTCAATAGTGTGGATGCTTTTTACCCAAATAGTACCAGTTTAAAATCATTAATTCACTTCTTTTTATAATTTTTTTAATTTTTTTTTATAATAGTTCATTTATCACATTCATCTAAGAGAAGACTAAAGAAGACTAAAGAGAAGACTAAGGCTAAACTGCTTTTGCGAAACTTTTCAGATCTCCTTTTTCTCCCCATTCTTTCCCCATTATTATTTTTAAATAGGAAATATGTACTTTCTATCTAAAGCAAGAAATTCCATACTACTTAAAATGGTTTTGTCATCCTTAGCTATTTTTTTTTCGATACGATATCCCACTATCTCACATTAGTTCAACCAATTAATTTTTATCATTTGTAGGTAAATTTTGTCAGCCTTTCTTCCCTAGCCCATAAGCCCAGAAGGATACCTTCTCTATTTTTCTGTTGTTTTCCTTGCACCAATTTTCCCTTTATATTAACATTACCCAACATTTTCTTGGCACTAACCCTTGAGATCATTGAAGACGCTGTCTTTTTTGCTGTTTCCCAAACAATGATCTTGTGCTTGGATCAAATAAAGAGGTTTCAGTTTCTTTGGCATGCCACTGACTTGCTAAGTTGCCCGATATTAATTAATCTTGTATGATCTTCTAATTATCTGCCATTAAAACTTGTAAATAACTAGATCTGTACATTTTTCACAGATGCAGTAGAAGTCTTGAAATAAAGAGCCTGAGTGAAGTGCCTGAAGGACATGGAGCTCTTAGAACAAGTCCAGGGGAGGGCCAAGAGAATATTAAAGGGGCTTGAGCACCCTCTGTATGATGACAGCCTGAGAAAGTTGGGGCTCTTCAGCCTGGAGAAGTCTGTGTGGTGATCCCATAGAAGCCTTCAAATATCTGAAGGGGGCCTACAAAGATGCTGGAGAGGAACTCTTCATCAGGGACCTTAGTGGTAGGACAGAAACGAATGGGTTTAAACTTAAGCAGGGGTAGTTCAGGTTAGGTATAAGGAAGAAATTCATTACTGTGAGCATAGTGAGGCACTGGAACAGGCTGCCCAAAGAAGTGGCAAATGCTTCATCCTTGTCAGTGTTAAACGGCAGGTTTGACAGATCTCTGGGCGACATGGTCTAGTGTGTGGCATCCTTGCCCATGCAGAGGGGTTGGAACTAGGTGACCTTAAGGTTCTTTCCAACCCTAACCATTCTACGATTCTATGAATACACTTGAGGGAAGAAAAGAATAAAAATTCTTTAAAAAATAGAGCTTGGGTCTCTCAAACTTACAAAGCAGAGAACAATGAAATCTAATGCTTATATGGCCGCATAGGACAGACTACTTTGTGGGTTTTACTACGTTCATTAGCTGCTTCCCTAAATGTGGCATTTTGTGGAGATCACCCTTTTAATGGTTTCTTGTAATTTGCACCCTGGAACTGATTTGATTCCTGGAATAGAATTCAAGCATACATATATGCACATTTTTTTTTATATGTACACATGTGTACATATACATGTTGTATATATCTTTGTGTGCATATATATACACACATGTATATGTATGTATATGTAAATGTACATACACATATAGTTTCTAGGGAAGAAGAACTTCTGAAGTACTGCATCTAAGCCTAAGACACCAGATAACATTGATGAGAGGAATTGATAAATAGCATTGTTGAGTAGCTCTGGAGCTATGTGTCTTCAGGATGCCTCACTTTGCAGATCTCTTTATAAGGCAGAATGAAGAAGCCCATAAGGTCTTTCAGGTTCTGGCTTTGCTGCATAGAACTTTCAATCTCCGAGATCATCTCAACCCCTCAGAGCTTTGCTGCATTGTGGCTCATATGCTCACAGACTGGAGGCTTTGGTAAGACCATCAGCCACTGTGCAGAGTCTGAAGACACAGAATCTTGATAATTTGTTAGTTACCAGAAAATTCAGTCCAGAACTGGAAACATCATAGCCAACTGCTGCCAGGATCAGTGGCTCCAGAGCAGATCTATCATGTAGACTGACCCAGAACAAATAAGTTATGTGAACCTGCCCCAGCTTTTGACAAACAAAGCTTCAGTTTTCCTGTTCTGGAAGTAGTCTTGTTAATCTGTCCCAGATCTGCCAAACTTGGCAGCAGTAAATTGATTGCTCTGAAGCAGTCTGTCAGGACTCTCTGTTTTGCCTTCGATTTGGCAAAATGTAGCCAAACCTAAGAAAAGAGTTAAACAAATCATTCAGGCTCTTTTAGACATTTTTTAACTAAAATATTTCTGTGGTAAATATCTGACCATCTGCACATAAGCTAATAAAGCCAGCTCTCACTATGGTCATAAATATGAATTGCATGTATTTCCATTAGCATGCATTTCCATTAGCATGCTCTAATCACAGTTTTTTTCTTCCTAAATATAAACTCAGGGATTTTGCTATGCACATAGCATTTCAGTTTTTGACCAGCAGCTTTCAGCAGTCTTTCTGTTTTGTTTCCTTTTTTCATACATGGTCTGTGTGCATCCTAAACTGAGCATGCATTCTGCAGCTGTTTAGAATACTGTCAGTATAACTTTATTCCATAGGACCTAATCCTTCCTCCATGGCTGTGCTTCAAGTGAGTAGCTGCCTTACAAACTAGAGTTATTCAGGTTACAAAACAATCAAAGGAAGTCCAGTTTGCATCATCTATCTTATGACTCCTGGATACCCCAAGTCCATCATGGCATCAAAATGCAAGATATATGCACATTCCTCCTTCTCCTATTTAGAAGTGCATCAGAAAGAATCATTGCATCTGACTGAAGTGCAGATCAGACTGAAATAAGGGAAGATGGACCTTTTTATATTAATCTGAAGTTATGAAATATATTAACAAATATAAAATTATGATCTCTAAAAAGAGTGATATTAGCTTGAAACTGTGATGCTGAAAACATTTTCTGTGCTAACCTTTACATATGGTAAAAAATCCATCAGTTTTTAACTGGATATCTTGATTCACTTCTCTTGCCCATGCCTTAGGATTCATACATTCGGTATTTCTCAATTTATTTCTCATCAAGACTTTTACTCAAACCTGCTTTGAAATTTTCCTTTTGTGTTAGACTGTTAATATAACATGTGGGAAAGCTGGTTTTGGTCGATTGGTTGGTTTGGGTTCAGTTGGTTTGTTGGTTGGTTGGTTGTTATTTGGGTTGTTTTGTTTGCTTTTTCTCTTGAGGAAATCAATCTCACATCTATGCTTTTTCTCTTGAGGAAATCAATCTCACATCTATTTCCTAGATGAAAGTGAGCAATGCACCCTCTGCCCCCTACCTGCTCCTAATTCTAGGGAAATAAATTAGCAAGGATCGGGTGAAAATAAGAGGCACCTTTTCCTCCTAATTGTATAATAATAATGCTTCTTCTTGAGAATGAGGAAGTCTTGTATTTTCATCCTAGCCATATAGGTTATACTTATACTAGTAAACTAAGTGCCCAGGTCATGAAATTGAGTACATGATGACTACTTAACCATACCCTTTAGCGCCTGATCGGGGGGGGGGGGGGGGGGGGGGGGGGGGCTCGGCATCCAGGAGCTTCAACTCAGCGCAGCAACAGGCATCGAGGGAGCCTCAAGTCTTAGACAGGGCTTGCCCAGGAGCCGGCAGCTCAGCAGACGTGAGCAGCTGCCTCAGAGGGGGCGGTGCCAGGAGGAGCGGCACCAGCCCTGAGTGGTTAAAAACCTGCCCCAGGGAGCGCGAGCTACCAGGAGTGCGGTGAACAGGGCGGGTTCGAGGTAGTTTGCGTGGCAGTTCTCGCAGGCAGGCGTGCGGGATGGTGAGCACTTGCCATATGACCAGGGTCTGATCTGGGAGCTCTGCTCTGGATGCCCCAGTGATGGACAGGGTAGGCACACAAACAGAGCTGATGAGAGGGGAGGATGCAGTGCAGAGCTCTGGGTGTAGAGAGTGCCTGTGCTGCTCTCCTGCGGGGAGAGTGTCCAATGGGCAGGGCTGCACTTTGTGCACCCTGGTGGAGGTCCTCCTGCAGCACGTGGCTGAGCTGCGGGACATTGTTACTAGGCTGTAAGATGTCAGGGAAGCTGAGAGGAAGCAGCACTGCTTGCTCCTGGACCAGATTGTGAAGGGGCCTCAGGCGTCCACTGTCGCTCATGCAGGAAAGGAGGCTGCTAACCCAGGAAGTTGGGAAACGGTAACCAGCAAAAAAAGGAGGAAGAGGACAATTAAAAGCAAGGGACTTCCTCCTAAATCTGTTGTCCCTACCCAGAACCACTTTGCTGTCCTGCAGGGGGCTGATGAGGAAGCACACTCCCACCAGGAGCAACCAGCTGATGCACTGGTAAAGAAGATCACTACTGGTGCTGCCAGGAAAAAACGGAGGATCATAGTAGTATGGGACACTACTCTGAAAGGAACAGAGGCACACATCTGTCAGCCTGACGCAGGCTCAAGGGAGGTATGTTGCCTACCAGGGGCTTGGATCAGGGATGTTGCAGAGAGGCTGCCTGATCTAGTCAGTACCCCCGACTATTACCCACTTCTAGCGATCTATGTGGGTGCTAGTGATATAGATAGCCATAGCCCGGAGAACATAAAGAAGGACTACAGGGCTCTGGGAGAGGTGGTTAGGGGCTCTGGTGCTTAGATTGTCTTTTTGTCAATTCTCCAAGATACAGGGGAGGGTCTTAAAAAGGCTAGGAGGATTGGCCAGGTTAATAAGTGGTTAGAAGGGTGGTGCTATAGTCAGGGGTTTGGCTATATACAACATGGGACTCGATTTAGTAGGCCAGGTCTACTGGGGGCTGGTGGAGCTAGTCTGACAAAGAAAGGGAAGAGTGGATTTGGTAGGAGGCTTGCCAGACTGGTCAAGGATGCTTTACACAAGATGTGTTTGGGGAGCGGGGCATCATTCCATCCCAACACACCCAGTCAGTTGCCAGCACCTATAATAAATGTTCAGAGCAATGTAGAGATATTGCAGTTGCTCCAGCCAATGAGCTGGTTTCAACTGGGGCTCAGCTCAGATGCTTCTAGACAAATGCCCATAGCATGGGGAACAAACAAGAGAAGTTAGAGATGTGTGCACGTCTACGGGTGTATGATATCATAGGCATCACAGAAACATGGTGGGATGGCTCCTATGACTGGTGTGTTGGAATGGAAGGTTAGAGGCTCTTTGAGAAAGAAAGCCTGGGCAGGCAGGGAGGGGGAGTTGCTATTTACGTTAGGGATAGGCTGGAGTGTATGGAACTGTGCCTGGGGACAGGAGAGCACTCGACAGAGAGATTGTGGGTCAGGGTTAAAGGGAGAACAGCGATGGGAGACATTATTGTGGGGATCTGTTACAGACCACCTGACCAAGAGGGCTCGGTGGATGAAGAGCTCTATAGACAGATAGGAACAGCCTCATACTAGGAGGCCCTTGTTCTCATGGGGGACTTCAACCACCCTGATATCTGTTGGAGGGATGGTACGGCCTGGCACAAACAATCCGGGAAGTTCCTTGATTGTGTGGAAGACAGCTTCCTTCTGCAAGTAATAGAGGAGCCAACAAGGAGAGGTGCCATGCTTGACCTCGTCCTCACCAACAGGGAAGGGCTGTTTTGGAAATGTGATGCTACAGGGCAGCCTTGATTGCAGCGATCATGAGATGTTCAAATCTGAGATCGTCAGGACAGTGAGAAGAGTGTGCAGCAAGCTCACTGCCCTGGACTTCAAGAGAGTAGACTTTGGCCTCTTCAGGAACCTGCTCTGTAAGATTCCATGGGATATAGCCCTAGAGGGCAGAGGGACCCAAGGCTGTTGGTTGATATTCAAGGATCACCTGCAACAAGCTCAGGAGCGATGCATCCCTACTAGAAGGAAGTGCTGTAGGACGGCCAGGAGACCTCCTTCGATGGATAAGGAGCTGCTGAGGAAAATTTGAAGGAAAAAAGAGGCTTATAAAAGGTGGAAGCAAGGACAGGTGGCCTGGAAAGAATACAGGGATGTTGTCCGGGAAGCTAGAGATCAGGTTATGAAAGCTGAGGCCC
This sequence comes from Ara ararauna, assembly GCA_028858755.1. Taxonomy (NCBI): domain Eukaryota; kingdom Metazoa; phylum Chordata; class Aves; order Psittaciformes; family Psittacidae; genus Ara; species Ara ararauna. Next base: position 59,263,804 of record CM054379.1, read on the forward strand.
ACTTAGAATTAAACTTGGCTCGGGATGTTAAGGATAACAGGAAGGGATTCAATAGGTACATTGCAAATAAAAGACAGATTAGGGACAGCGTGGGCCCTCTCCAGAATCTATCGGGAGAACTGGCTACCCTGGATTTGGAGAAGGCTGAGGTTCTTAATGACTTCTTTGCCTCAGTCTTCATCGGAAAATGCTCTGACCATACCACCCAAGTCTTGGAAGGCAGACACAGGGACTATGAGAATGAAGGTCTTAGGCTCACTATAGGAGAGGATCTGGTTCGAGACCATCTTAAGAGCCTGAACGTGCACAAGACCATGGGACCGGATGAAATCCATCCGCAGGTCATGATGGAGCTGGTGAATGAAGTTGCTAAGCCACTGTCCATTGTATTTGAAAAATCATGGCAGTCAGGCGAAGTTCCCGATGACTAGAAAAAGGGTAATATAAACCCCATTTTCAAGAAGGGGAAAATGGATGACCCAGGGTGCTTCAGACCAGTCAGTCTCACCTCTGTGCCTGGCAAAATCTTGGAGCAGATTCTCCTGGAAGGCATGTTAAGGCATATGAAAAACAACAAGGTAGTTGGTGACAGCGAGCATGGCTTCACTAAGGGGAAATCCTGCCAGACCTATTTGGTGGCCTTCTATGATGGAGCTACGGAACTGATGGACAGGGCTAGAGCAGTTGATGCCATCTACCTTGACTTGTGCAAAGCATTTGACTCTGTCTCACATGACACCCCTGTCTCTAAGTTGGAGAGACATCAATTTGATAGGTGGACCACTAGGTGGATAAAGAACTGGCTGGATGGCTGCACACAAAGAGTAGTGCTCAATGGCTCAATGTCCAGCTGGAGACCAGTAACAAGTGGTGCCCCTCAGGGAACGGTGTTGACACCGCTCTTGTTCAACATCTTTGTCGGTGACATGGACAGTGGGATTGAGTGTGCCCTCAGAAAGTTTGCCGATAACACCAAGCTGTGTGGTTCGGTTGATGCGCTGGAGAGAAGGAATGCCATCCAGAGGGTCCTTGACACACTTGTGAGGTGATCTGATGCCAACCTGATGAAGTTTAACTGTGTCAAGTGTAAGGTCCTCCACCTGGGTGGGAGCAATCCCAGGCACAGCTACAGGTTGGGCAGAGAAAAGATTCAGAGCAGCCCTGCGGAGAAATACCTGGGGATGTTGGTCGATGACAAAATGAGCATGAGCCGGCAGCGTGCCCTTGCAGCCCAGAAAGCCAACCGTATCCTGGGCTGCATCAAAAGGAGCGTGGCCAGCAGGACAAGGGCGGTGATCCTGCCCCTCTACTCTGCTCTCGTGAGACCTCACTTGGAGTATTGTGTGCAGTTCTGGTTTTCTCAACATAAAAAGGTCATGGAACTGCTGGAACTAGTGCAGAGGGGGGCCACGGGGATGATCAGGGGACTTGAGTACCTCCTGTATGAAGATAGGCTGAGAAAGTTGAAAAGCTGTTGAGCCTGGGGAAGAGAAGGCTGAGTGGAGACCTCATAGCAGCCTTCCAGTATCTGATGGGGGCCTATAAGGATGCTGGGGAGGGACTCTTCATGAGGAACTGTAGTGATAGGACGAGGGGTACTGGTTTCAAACTGAAACAGGGGAAGTTTTGATTGGATATCAGGAAGAAATTCTTTAGTGTAAGGGTGGTGAGGCACTGGAATGGGTTGCCCAGGGAAGTTGTGAATGCTCCATCGCTGGCGGTGTTCAAGACAAGGTTGGACATAGCCTTGGGTGGCATGGTTTAGTGTGAGGTGTCTGTTCCCATGGCAGGGGAGTTGGAACTAGATGATCTTAAGGTCCTTTCCAACCTTAACTATTCTATGATTCTACGATTCTACGATTAACGTACTCCATGAAAGTTTTAGTTCATAAGAGCTAACACCTTTCCAGGCTGTCAATGTAGTCTGTTGAAGAACAAAGAAGTTTTTGAGGAGAGCTAAGGGTGTTTCTCTTAAGTGTTTTGGACAAGGCTCCCTACAGGAGGCATAAATGACAGTTTAGTCATAGCAGTGTTAGTCCTAGTCCCTTCTGTTTACCAATGTAAATATAACCAAAACATCTGCATGCCAAATGAAAGTCAATGACTGAAATGTTGAGATAAACCTTGGATAATACAGCTTTCAGACTTTCTCACCCCTTTGTTGAATGCTCTTGTCATAAGATTAAAATGTAGCTTACTGCTCCTTCTGGTTGACTGATATTTGTTACTTTAAAGAGGAAATATTTTCAATACATATCTGATATGTTTGTCCTGATATTGAGAACAAGGAAGATAGGGCGGTCCTTCTGCAACATGACACGTGAGAGTCATAGACTGCAAGTTATTAAAATGAAGAAGAAGGAATTAAATGCAGTGTCCACATATTTCTTTTTAAGATGAACATTTTTGTGGGACCTATTTTAAGATGTCTACCTTGTCTAATGAGTCGTATAAGGAGCTTCATGTTAGGAGTCCATCCTTGGGACCAGTGCTTGCAAATTAGGCATTGAGATGCTTTAGCTCCCAAATTCCCTTTGAATCTAAGCCAAGAAAATTTAGCATTTCTAAATCTCCACGGAATAATAGTGAGACAGGAGAAGCAGAAAACTGAGTTTTAGCCAGTCTGCCTAAGACTAAATCATAGCCCTGAGGATATATGCTTATAATGCCTCTAACAGGAATTAATTGTGACTTTGATGAGGAAGGGAAAGACAGAAAAGTCAAATGCATCAAAGTATAGAGAAACCTCCAAGGAAACAAATAGTGTTGGAATTATTCAGCGTGATTATACATATTCCAAAACCCTCTAAATGTAGACTGGTCTTAAAGCATACGTTATGGTCCAGTGGGATAACTTGGAAGAAAACCAAGCTTCAGTAATCATACTGCACCTATAAAATTTGCATTTAAATAATGTTAATGAATTAAGTGTCAAAGTCATTTAAAAGAATTTAAAAAGTCCTTCTTGGTCAAAAAAAGTAAGTTACATTTTTAAAATATATAAATGCCCAGTGAGTCAAAAGACCTGAAATTTTAAATATAGAATTTCTTTGAGAAAAAAATTTTGAATTGACCTCTTTACTAGACCCTTGCATGCATTTGTAAGTTACAGCTCTGGTGTGAATTTGATGTTGCAATTACAACATGTTCTTTCAAAAGGATAGGATTTCAAAAGTGGTGATTTAAACACATGAAATGTTATCCTTAAGCATTTGTCAGTGAATTTCCTTGACTAAATCTGAACTTCTGTGAAAGGGATTGTCCTTTCTGCCGGAAAGAAGATTATTTTATCTCCCAGGATTGTACCAGTCAAGCACAAAACCATTTACTCTGATCATATATTTTTGTGGAATGGAACTCCATTAGCCTTCATTCAGAACTGCTGCTCATCCTCCCAGTCACCCTCTTTTACCCTTCCAGGAATCCTCCAGTTCCTCTTCAAGTGTTCTCTTTGCTATTGAGGATTTTCCTTTCTTCTTACCATCTGTCTCTAGCTCAGAAGGTGGATAAGCAGGCATTCCCTTTATTTTTTAATCTTCTTTGAAAGTCTGTCAACTAGTTAGGTTGTTTTTTGTGCTTGGGTGGCTATGCGCAATTTGTTACATTGGTATCCTGAAATTCTGTGCAGCTTCGACCCAACTATTTTCATAGGAGAGATGTAGTTGCTGTTGTTATTGGAGCAAGATTTTGGTTGTTGGTTACTAAGACTATGCAGGTTAATACTTCAATTAAATTGAATTGGGGAACTACCAGACATCTGCTAGAAATACAACACAATACAGTGGAGAGTGAACAGTCCAGCAGGTTCCTGGAGTGTGCGGAAGGCAACATACTGACACAGCTGTTGAGTACACCAATAGTGGAAGGCACCCACTGGACGTGTTGTTTGTGAACAGAGAAGGACTTATGTGTGACCCGATAGTTGGAGGCTATCTAGGGCATAGTGATCATGAAATGAAAAGAGTTTTTAATTCTTGAAGGAGGGAGGGGGTCAGAAGAACTGCTACCTAGAACTTCTGGAAGACTCTTCGCCAGTGGGATGGGGAGAGAAGTGAAAACAAGGTAAAACTCATGGGCTGAGTAAACTTTATTGTGAGTTATTTGTATTAAGACTGCAGGATTAGCTTTTCTGAAGTGCTTGTGTCCTGGGTTCAGCAGTAGCGGTCATTTTTCCCCTTCTTAGTAGCTGGTGCACTGCTGCGCTTTTGACTTCCGGCCTGGGAACAGTGCTGATAACACCGATGTTTTTTAGTTATTGCTCAATAATGTTTACTCTGACCAAGGACTTTCTGAGCCTCATGCTCTGCCAGGGAGGAGGGGAAGCTAGGAGGAAGCAGAAATAGGACACCTGACCCTAATTGACCAATGGGGTATTCCATACCACAGCACGTCATGCCCACTATATAAACTGGGATGAGTTACCCAGAAGGAAGATTGCTGCTCAGGTCAGGCTGGATGTCGGTGTGCGGGTGGTGAGCAGTTGTATTCTCTTCCCTTGTTATTTCCCTTATCATTATTATTATTGGTGGCAGCAGTAGTGGTTTGTGTTATAGGTTAGTTACTGGACTGTTCTTATCTCAACCTGTGGGAGTTACATTCTTTCGATTCTCCTCCCCATCCCTTCAGGAGAGGGGGTGCAGGAAGGGGGAAAAGTAAGCAAGCCACTGCATGGTTCTGAGTTACTGGCTGGGCTTAAACCATGACAGTTTGCTTTTCAGTTTATAGTAAAATGAGGATGTACTAAAAATAGTGTTATATTTTACAAAAATTCTTCTTTTGAGGTGCAGGTGATTCCTTCAAGATCTGTAGTGGCTTCCTCTGTGTTCAGCCTTTATTAATACAAATGATATTACAGATCAGTGCAACGAAAATAAAGTACCTCTGACACCATGGAGATTTTATTTAAAATTTGTTTCAGAGAAGAAAAGTTAAGTGATTAGGTGTTTCTGTAACGTTCTGTTTCACTGTTTCCTGAATTTCTTACATAAGGTTTCCATTCAAAAAAACTTATCACTGTACAGTGCAAAAAATAAAATATGAAATTTGAAGGTAAATATTTAAATTGAGGCAATACTTAAAAAACTTGAGTGGTGTTTCTCTGTCTTTTTATAGGCCATGAAATACTTTAACCAAAATTCACAAGAAACATCTAGCTCTTTTGAAAAAAGAAACTACCCCTGTCCCATCTAGTGCTGGATTTGTGCCATCATGAACAGTATAACCTCAAAGATCATAGAATCATAGAACAATTAGGGTTAGAAAGGACCTTAAGATCATCTAGTTCCAACCCCCTTGCCAAGGGCAAGGATGCCTCACTACAGACCATGCCACTCAAGGCTCTGCCCAACCTGACCTTGAACACTGGCCCGGGCAGAGCATTCACTACTTATTTGGGCAACCAGTTCCAGTGCCTCACCACCTTCACAGTAAAGAACTTCTTCCTTATATCTAATCTGAACTTCCTCTATTTAAGCCTAAACCCAGTCCCCCTTATCCTATTGCTACAGTCCCTAACGAAGAGTTCCTCTCCAGCATCCTTGTAGGCCCCTTTAGATATTGGAAGGCTTCTATGATGTCATCATGCAGCCTTCTCCAGGCTAAATGCTCATTTGCACTCTTTAGAAGAAGTGTTCTGAGTTTTATGAGTTCACAGCAGTAAGCTGTTATCACTCTTTTCTGTTCCATTTGTTTCCTTCCATATGACTGGGGTCATGAACATGAGGTCTAATACATGCTTTAAAAAAAATAAATACATTACAATGATTTCATATGCTGTTCCCATGAAACACAGGCAGAGAAACAATGTACTAAATTTTAATATGTTTTGTTTCATTCTCAATCAGAGAACAAAAACAAATGTTGAAAACTTGTGTGAAATGCACCTTTTCTCTTGAGTCTAACTGTGATTTCAAAAAGTATTCAGATAAGTCTGGCTGTAAAGATAATCTTTACCATACCAATTATGTCAGTTGTCTGAGAAGAAATATCTTGTGTATTAGATCTATATTACAGCTTGTACATATCTATAAGCACACAGTGATGTAACTTAAATTCATTTCTATAAATTATGCCCATAGGAAAGCTATTTTGTTAATTGCAGCAAGGTGCATTTATCTCTTCAATACTCAGCAAATTAACAGTGTAGATGCCCTTTGGTAACAGGAATGATAAGTGTCTTTTATGGTCCCTCCAGTACAAATCAACCTGCCAAAAAGCAAAAGGTGGAAAACATAATTAATATAGCCCACGTATGTGTTAGATTTTGATGTGCTTGTCTGTACATCACTCAGTACAAGAGACTGCAACTGAAAGGAAGAGGAAACTAACAGCTGCCAGGGATGCCACTGTAGGACAGTGCAGATGTCATGCTGCATTCTTATATGTGCATAATGTGTCCTGAAACCAGGACACAACTGTAAGGCTAAAAGGGCAAAGGTAACAGCTAATATGGAGGAAATGTTCAGTTCTATTGAAATTCTCATTTTGTACCTGGTATGAGAAAAATATCTGTTACAGTTTTTCTACCCATCTATAAGATATGAGTTTAGGAAAAGAAATTAATGCCCTAGTGATGTATAAATACAGAGGTGGTTAAATACTTTCTTGATACACAGTATGCTAGCTCAGATTTTTTTCTGTAGGTCCTTTTTCTGTACAGTCCTTTTGAGAGAAAGACAAGGAAAATTATAGCTTCTCTGTAAAGACAGAGAAATCCTGTAAAAGATTTGGAGCTGGATATTCACAATCTGAATCATGAAAGAAATTACTTCCTGTGGCTAGGATCTATGTTTACGGCAAATCAGTGTCATGATCAGAGTTCATCATCATGTTGGAGATTAAGATTAACACCTAATAAAATGTCTTTTTAACAAAGCATAGAGAAGAGAAAGACGTGTCTCAAAACCCATCGTTTTACACTGATTACTGGTTGGGTAACCATACATCTTCCTCAGCCAAGATGGGCATTTCTGCATTGGCTCACCTGTGTTTAATTAGAAATAAGAAGGCAAAAAAAAAAAAAAAAAAAATCACAGAAAACAAACCAAATGAAACAAACAGCAACAACAAAAAAAAACCCACAAAACCATAACCCACAGATAAAAAAACAAAAACAAAACAAACAACTTTTGCCTTAAATGTCCAGATAATTTCAGAGATCCAAGGCATTTTAGGTTGCTTTTTAAACACACTACACATTTCTGTCTCAGTGCACATATCATCATGTTTGAAATATTAGCAGTGCTGTGCATTAGATTAAAATCATATGCTGCATCTGAAGCATTAAACTTTTGACAAGACTACGCTGGGTTAGTTGACAAGAAAGCACTCTACAGAGAAGACCCTAAAACAGCCTATTAGCTGTTCAAGTAATTATCTTCATATGCATTTGTGATGTTTTTGAACAGCAGAAAATTCTATTTAACTCATATGGCTCTGAAATATGGCTAATTAAAAAGACTGAGCTCTGAATATGAACTTGTATGCTGTCATTATAACCCAAGCTCTGAGAGATCAAATATCATTCAATAGTCCAGCTGAAGACATTAGTAAAGCCTAGATAAGTTTCAGCATAAAATTGATTTAACTACTCTAAAAACATATATGCTACATAAAAAGCAACACAGCCATGAAGCCTATTAGAGGCAATTTGAAAAAGACAAGGTCATTAAAAAAAGGAAAAAAAAATATGTTTTGAGCTATTTTGTTGTTCACTGATGGTTCAAAAACTCTTTAAAATCCTGAAAACATCTGAAGCTTTAAAATACATTTTTACATTACTTGTCATTGCCATTCTGAATATGTTGCCATCTTAGCTAAGTTGTACTCTTCTTTGTTTGGTTTTACTTCTCTCTGCCTATAAAGAGACTTCAAAGACGATGGAAATAGTTTATTTTGTTAAAATCCTCTGCTGCTGGGCTATCTGTTTGCATAAGGATATGTGGTAGCCATTTCTTGACTGCCTCTGACTCATCCTTCTAATGTAATCTTTCTGTGAATGCTCAGAGTAATTACCTGTATTTTCTCATGATTATTTTCCCAAACAAATGCTATGGTGGCATTTAGAGCAGATGTTCACTGTGTTTTATTTTTGAAGTTGTTTTTTTGGTTTGTGGTTTGGTTTTTGTTGGTTGTTTTTTGTGGGTTTTTGTTTGGGGTTTTTTTATGTCTTTTTTTTCTAAATTTCATGAATCTTGAAACTCGTATTATTGGGGATATATCAGTACATCACCATCCATTTTATTGTCATCCGCATGCATAGTAAACAATAAAGGGTGTTCTGCTAGGATAGCTTTATTGCTTATAATGTATGAATTAATTAATGTGTCTTTATGTTCTTTCATTTATACCCACTCTGAAATCCTACATTAAGAAATGATCCGTCTGTCTAAGGAGAGTCAACTGCTGAGAGATACTATGAAGCAAAACACGGGTGGTGACAATGGCTTGCTTTCTTCTCTAAGGCTTTATTTCTATTTTTCTGAAAGCGCTATTGAGTATATTGTTGAAAGTGCTGATAGCTAGAAATTATATTCTCTGCGCATGAGGATTCATACATACCCTTGTATTTCCCATATTTGTTACTAAACAGGAAAAAGTATACCAACATTCAGCAAATACTGCAAAATTCATATCCTTCTGTCAATGGCAAACTGTTCTTCAGGAAAAAAGAGTATTCAAAAAAGACTTATGGTAACTTAAAATTGCCTTCATTAATCAAATTTTAAAAATAGTTGCAATGGCTATTACTTGGCAATTCACCCATTTATAATTACACAGACTGGGAAAAAAATCCCCAGATAATATACTTTTATTGCTGTGTTAAGGTGAATACCCCTCGAAGGCCAAAAGATTTTCACTTTTCTTTATATATACATATTTCTTGCTTACTACATTAGCAGCGACTTTCTGCAGTATCTTGCAATGAAAACTGGTTTTAGAGCTCATTAAAATCTTTCCTTGATTGTTTTTATAAGGCCCTCTTGTGGATTGCAAAAAATTTTTTTGCTTTGAGCACAAAAATCACCACAAACAGACCAAAAAGACTCACATGACATGTTACATACAGTAGTGTTGTTATATCTTTAAGCTCAGCCTTTGAAAAAAATATCAATGCCTTTAGCAAGGAGGTGTGACATTAAAAAGAGTCCTAGGATTTCGGGTTCCAGAAATTACAGTTTGAGCTACATGGAAGAAATTAATATTGTATAAAGTAAAACAAATAGCCAGTTATTGCAGAAAGCTGTATTAAAAATGCTGCATAATTTCCATATTGTGTACTATTTTCCACCTTGGCATTTTACTATGTAAATTGTACATAAACTACCTGTTAAGTAATGGATCTTCCTTTCTCCCTGCATCTTTTTCTGCTCTGTTACAAATGAAACTTAAGAAAAATTCTAGCTTAGGGTATGCTGAGGGAACATTTTAAGATGCTTGCAAGCTCTCATAGCATAAACTATGTTTGGGAGAAATAAAGAAGCAGCAATAAAAATACTCATGTGGGTAGAAAGAAGTATATTTTCTAAAATGATTCATCTGTCCCTGTTGCTTCAGTGCTTCCTGGCATGGACCACTTCTTACCTAGTTTCTTTCTGAAGTAGTGATTAAATGTGGAATTTGTTATTATCACAAAATTTGTGCGTATAATGAACTCAAAAAATATTTTCAATATTTAGCATTTTTTGCTTTATTTTAACAAAATCATTGAATTTATTCTCTGCTTCTGAAAACACTGGGCTGCTGAGACCTTCAGTTTGCTGATATGACCTGTGTATAGTCTCTTTTGAATGTAGCAAAGAGTTATGTTCTTTTTAACATGATTGTTTGCCACTTTAGGGAGCTGTGAAATTTTTCTTGATTTTTTTGTGTTTATAAATTGAGTATTATATATTTTAAATATTATATTTCCGTTGAAGACAATGCAGATAGAGTAAAAAAATACCATATTCAACTGTGGCTTGGAGAACACAAATATTTAATGAAGATACATATAATTTACAATGCATGTTTTACTGGATAAGATAGAAGTGTTTCCATTGATATTTGGCTGCTTTCATGAATATCAGTTCCCTAAATAGAACACTCTATGTTACTGATACCACATGCAGCTCAATTCTTACAGATTGTTTATATAATTTGATTTTTTTATATACTCTAACAAGTCACTGCATTTTAAATATTTGTGCAAGTTTATACAAATTTATCTAAGCTTCTGTCTCTTACATGTGTAAAAATGACCATTCAGTTCAGCTTGATCTTCTTTTATCTTTCAAGGCTGCTCTTTGCCCTGAAATGAGTCCTTCATTTGAACCATATAACATGCCATTTTATTGCTTTTTCTCTTTGAACTTGTCCCTTTTGTCTTGCATATCCAAAAACTCTTACCAGGGACAAGAAAAAAGTAATACTTCTATATTTTGGGGCACCAGTGCAATAATGATGCAAAAATTGGATTTAATTTGAACACTGGAAGTTTTAGCACCTTTTTTATAAACATAAAAAGAATAATTATTGGAATTTAAATAGATGCCTTAAACTCTGTCATATATTTTAAAATTATTTTACCTACATTCAGCATTTTTTAAAGAAGTTGTTTTTATCTTTCTGTAAGACTTTTTTCTTTGTTTATTATTGTTCAGAAACAGACAATAAACACATAAGTTTTATCTTTGGTAAAACAAAGTCAGACTCTCATTCATTACATCTGTCTTATTCCACATGACAGTTTTATTTGAGAGAATTACAGAACTCTATACAGTTTTCTAGGATTTCTTAGAGGGGTTAAGACAGGGAATGAAGCCTAGAAGAAGGATAAGGGTCATTGTGGTATTGTGAATATCAAGTAATAGCTGCAGAGATTGCAGAATTTGGGACTGGGGTGCCCTTTGTCAATGCGGAGAAAACTTGTTAGGAAAATATGCAACCTGAAGTGTGGTTAGAGGGGCTTGGTGTAAAAGTCATGAGCTGGATTTGTTTGGGTATAAGAAGGATTTAGATATTTGGGCTAGGGCTAAAAATAAAACACTATGAAAGAGTATTTTTGACAATATGGGTGAACTGTGGTGGAGAATAAGGACTGACTAGAAGATGACACAGAACCAGGTAAAATGGAAGGTTAATCTTCAGAAAAACAATAAATCAAGACAGAGGTAAGGCAGTCTAGAAAGAATCTAAAAGGGGAAAATGTATATAATTAAATACTTCTTGGACAAGACTTGAAGAGATTCGGTAGCAATAATGTTGGGATTAAAGGGTGAAGCAGGATGATAATTGAGAAAGATTTTTAATTTTAAGGTAGCAACAAAAGGTGAATATTTTTATGCACTTCTCAAGGAAATTTGGAATAGGATTTTAAAGTGAGAGAATGAAAAAAATAAAGCAAGGATTGTAATTGCATTACGGAGCTCTGAGAACTGATCCTGATTTGTAGGGGAATATGCAGATGATTCTGTTCATGTCTTTACAAGATTTTTGAGTTTCATGAATTCTACTAGCAATAGGTGACAGACAGAATGACAAAATGCTTAAAAGCTATTCATGTAGTAGATAAAATACATTACTGTTTTTTTACCTGTTCATATTGCAAGTTGTCATAACAGAGAGGTGTCTTTATAAAACTCTTTTTGTTAAAAAAACCCCATAAATCTAAAGTTAGAAACCACATTGAAAGAACATAATAACATACTGCAAAGTCAAACTTTAAGAAATGTCAGATCAAATGCTACCTTGAATGTTAATACAGTGCTGAAATTGTTATTTACAAGTGGAATAATATTTTTGCATTTACTTCATTGCATAGGACAGATGTAGATACAGCAAGAAAGACTGTGTAGTGATGAAGGTTGTAATTGCTACAGCATTTGTAAGTATGCAATGACTAAAGTAGAATCTTCATCAGATAGAAGGATACTCTACTGATTTAGTATTCTAAAAGCTATTTGGAACAAACTGCAATTTTATTTGCTTGATAATTAAGCAGATATGAAAGAAGCAACCTAACAAAACCCTTTGAAAATGATAATTCATTTTTAACAATTGTCAAATATGAGATCTATCAAAACAATTTACTGAATATGCTATATATTCACAATAGCAATTAGAACCAAAGGGACATGTGCCTTGAACATGTCAAGTGCTACGTAATTACAATTACTTAGGCATAAGGGGTTCCAGCTGTCTTGTGCCCAAAATATAGCAGTTTTTCAATTTTTATCTTCCTCTATTTTGGCTCTCCAGCTATGAAATGGAATTTTACTGATCCCTCACCTTCCAAATATATTTTTAAAAATTCAAATATTTTAGAATAATCCAGAACAGACTGGGGGATAACTAATAATAAGTAATCAGAACAGTATTTAAATAATGCCCAGTAAATAGACCTTAAAGCTATACTTTGACAATAAGGTTAAAACAAAACCAAAATAAAATATAAAATATTAATTTTGGTGGAACCAAACAATTTTATTTTTCAACCAAATGAAGCAAGAGAGTAGGGAAAAATATGACAACATCAGAAAACATATATAGAAGGACTTTGAAATAAGTTTGTAACAGCAATTTGAATTTTCTGAATATTTTTTCTTTACTTGACTTTGCAGGTGCACTTCAGTCAAGTCAATGATCCCAATGCCTTTTAGGGGGAAGAAGCTCTAATTCTTATGTGCTGATTGTCAGGCATTTCCATGGCTTAATACACATCAATAGCTTGTGTCTTAGCTGTCGCATGGCTTTCATGGAAGCCTCCCGAGGCACCATGCAGCACTCTACTGTGGATTCTGCCAGCACCAGCGTTGCTCCCCTAGGCAACTGAGTGAATCTGGTAGTGTAAAAAAATCTTACACAAAGGTGTAATGTCTGGAGCAGCAATCTGCAACTGTGAACTGTGAATGTGTTTATTTGCATATGTAATTGCTGGGTATCAGGTTAATAATACACAAACACTATTAGGTTTCCAAAGTCAAACTAGATTAATTACAGGACAATTCACATGAGCAAAAGGATAGGCAAGACAAAGGGGACCAAAGTGGGGAAAACAAGCAAAAGAGGTTTCATGGTCTTTCTAAGTTTGACCTTTGACCTTTTAACTGTATATATGTACAATGTTTAGAATACTGGGACCCTGGGGCATGATTCATGCTCTTGGCTTGAAAGACATAGTAAATAAGCCACACATACAGGTGACAGAATTTTTCAACTGAGAAAATATGAAATCAATAGCAGAAAGTTAGTCACTGATTTTCTGGGGGGGGAGGGGAGAGAATGGGGGCAGGTGGGGGAGAAAAAAAGAAAAGAAGAGAAGAGAAGAGAAGAGAAGAGAAGAGAAGAGAAGAGAAGAGAAGAGAAGAGAAGAGAAGAGAAGAGAAGAGAAAAAAGACAGAAAAAAGAAAAGAGAAAAAAGAAAAGAAAATAAGAAAAAGAAAAGAAAAGAAGAAAAGAAAAAAAGAAAAGAAAAGAAAAGAAAAGAAAAGAAAAGAAAAGAAAAGAAAAGAAAAGAAAAGAAAAGAAAGGAAAAGAAAAGAAAAAAGAAAAGAAGGAAAAGAAAAAAGAAAAGAAAGAAAAGAAAACGAAGCAAAAAGAAAAGAAAAGAAAGAAAAGAAAAGAAAGAAAAGAAAAGAAAGAAAAGAAAAGAAAAGAAAAGAAAAGAAAAGAAAAGAAAAGAAAAGAAAAGAAAAGAAAAAAAGAAAAGAAAAGAAAAGAAGAAAAGAAAAGAAAAATACTCAAAAATACTCAAAATACCCTAAACCAAAGCCAGTTACTACATTAATGCACATACATATATATATTTTAGTTAAAGAAATAAGGTCAATGTCAGTGTGACAAAATAACTTCATTGCACTGATGGGTTCAGTTCCCCAGTATTTAATTATTTATGATTTCCATTATTTCTTTCTTATATAAAATATTTTTTGTGCTTTTAATTTATCATGCTGTGAAGCATTTACTTAGCTATTCTCTGAGCACTTGGATACCTGTCTTCAGGTATCATATAATGCTCTAGCACTGTATTTGATGCACTTCCAAACTATGGCAGCTACATTCTTAAAATCTTCTGATAAGGTCTCATTGTGCCCCCTGTTTACTTCATTTCAGTTTTGTTTATTCACTGTGCCTGCAGGGAATTTCAGTTCCACATACTCCTGTGACAAGTGATTCATCATGTTCGGGCCAGACTCATGTACTATCCCTAAACATCACCTCCTACTATCATTATCTGTCATGGGTTTAGCAGCAGCAGTCATTTTTCTCCTTCTTGGTAGCTGGTGTAGTGCTGTGTTTTTGATTTTGAGCCTGGGAACAATGCTGATAACACCAGTGTTTTCAGTTACTGCTTAATGATGTTTTGGTCTGGCCAAGGACTTTCTGAGTCTCATGCTCTGCCAGGGAGGAGGGGAAGCTAGGAGGAAGCAGAGACAGGACACCTGACCCAAACTAGCCAAAGAGGTTATTCCATACCACAGCACGTCATGCCCAGGATGGAAAGCAGAGAGCAGAGACCCGGAAGGCTAGGGGTGCACTGCGTGGTCGGGCTTGGTATTAGGTGGTGAGAATTGTATTCTTTCCTTGTATTTGCCTTGTCATTATTATTATTGGTGGTAGCAGTAGTGGTTTGTGTTATACTTTAGTTACTAAACTGTTCTTATCTCAGCCTCTGGGAGTTGCATTCTTTTCTATTCTCCTTCCCATCCCTCCGGGAGTGGGGGGCAAGAAAGAGGGGGAAGTGAGTGAGAGAGAGACTGTGAGTTAGTCTTAAACCATGACATTATCAAAGATGGAAAAGTAATGTAGACAGACCATTATCTACCCAACTGCATTTCTTCTATTTTTTGATCATTATGTTTTCTTACTGAATGCAACAAGACTGAGAACTTTACTTATTCAAGCTATAGAGAAATTTCAAAGCTTTTTTACTTGCACATTGTCGTGGTTTAAGCCTCTATAACTCACGCAGAGTATATATAACAAACTTCAGTAAAAAACATAAGGCACCTTGAACGGGTGGAAGTTAAGGGGTAACTGGTAATTTTGGACTAATTATCTCTAAGTTTTGAGTATTATTTACATTCCAGGTAGTATTTTCCCATAAGGTGTTCCAGGCATGATTGTTTGGAATTGGTAAAACAATCAGGGGTATGCCTGGTTCCTCAGCTGATTTAGGCAACTGGGTACAGGTCCAGCAGCTACTTTTGTTCAGAACCTTAGTCACATTTTCCATTAGTCTTAGATATAAGTTTTGATCCCATGACTGTATCTCTGTTATACAAAATCCAATTAAACAATATACTATTAAAAATCATTTCGCTGAATTCGAAGTTTCAGTGGTCCTGCGGGCGCTGTCTTCCATATTCCTTCTGGGGCTCTCTTCACTCTCGAGTAGTGAATCCAGGCCGGCTGTTCCTTGATTTTGATTGCAGTGTTGGTAGTCAGCAGGACTTGATATGGTCCATCCCACTTTTTCTCTAGTGGCTGTCCTGAAAAAGTCTTTATATACACATAATCACCAGGCTTGAAAGAATGAATTGGTAAGTCTAGGCCTCCAGCCTGGACTCCCAGGACCAATTTTTGTATTAAGATATGATTAAAATGATAGTAAAGCCGTCCTGTAATGCTCAAGCCAGAACCAAAAAAAATTCCTTATCAGTGGAGTTCTCTCACCCTCTTAATTTGTTCCATTGTCTGCTCTATAACGCTATCATTGTATCAAACTCTTTCTCACTTTTGCCTTAGCATTTTCTAGCAGCTGCTGCAAATTTGCATGCTTTAACATCTGTTTTACAATTGACAAATCCATACAATACAAGGTATAGTTTCTTATTAGCAACTGGCTAATAGGTACTGGTGGTTTTATACACAAAATCACAGCCTCTGTTAGTAGCTCCTTTGCAAGCACACATATTCAAGCTGTTACTTTTCAGTTGACTCTAAGTGATGTTTTACAATCACTCATTTTTTCTCTTCCTCTCTTATTCTGCTTGGGGTATTCACGATCAGCTCTTATAGCTGAGGCATCAGGTTCTTCCACTCGTCTGTCCAGCTCATGGTGAGGCTTGAGAAACTTTGCAGGTGGCTGCCATGGACCTGTAGGTATGAGGATACAAATACACCACTTTCCCCAAGTTATCAGTTCTTGAAAAGTAAGACAGGTTAAAGAGTTTCCTTAAAGCAAAATTATTGTGATAAAACAGTGTGAAGCAGCTGCAGAAGCAAACTGCACGGTGTTAAGTCAAGGAGTTTGCTGCGTCATAAACCATTTTTTCCTTTCTCTGCCACCCTGATGCTACTTAGGTGGCAGCTGATAAAGCTTGTAGTTGCACTACCCCTCCTGCTTTTTCAGTTAGCAGTTCCTGTTTCAAGTCTTAGATTCACCCCCAGGTTACCTTAAACACACTAAGCAGGACTCCTCCCCTGTGCCCGGTGTATTGTAGGCTTCTTTAAGCTTTGTTTGTGGTGTCTCTACAAAACTGCTCCAATACTTCAGTAGATCGAGAGGTTTTTAATGCTTTCTTTTTCAAAGTTGTTCACCCTGCTTTGCCAGCTACAAACGCTAGCCTGCACGGCAGCAGCCATAAATACCTGCCAGCAGCAGGACTTTTACATTAACCTTTTCTTGCCCAAAATGTTAATCTGCTACCCATTAAAAACTTTTACATAAATCTGACAACAAATAAATACACAAAACACTGTCTGCCCTCAATACACACACACATGGGATCCCATAAACACACTCCACACAACTACAATATTTAAAACACAAAATCCAGGCAATCATTACTTTCACTACACGGTCCCACATACAAAACATGATACAATGACCCTGTGAAGACAATCAAAAAACCAGCTCCAAACAGCGTCAGCGCAATGTAAGGTGCCAGGCTCAATCTCAGCGGGCGTCCCCGCAGAGGCTCTGCCTCCCTCACATTGTATGAGGCTTGGGCTTCTAAGCTGACCAAAATGCACACTTGTTCCGATGCAGGTGATCAGTCTGCATCAGAAGAAGTGGCCAGCAGCATCCATAGAGGTCTGCAAGGGTCGATAAAAACATGAACATATTTTTTCGGTGCATGAATATCACACAGAGACTATAAGCATACAATACATCATCAACTTGAATAAAAAACATAAGGTAACTTAGGGATAACTGGGGGCAACACTGAGTGGGTACGTTTTAAAAGCAGTTGCTGGTGTTCTACCAACAGAAGGTTGACTTTTTCCAGCTGGCTCTTAACAAACAACATGAGCTTATTTAGTATACAGGGTCTAAAGATCAGTGCCATGATGATTACTGCAATCGGCCCTATCAAGGTAGATATCAGGGTGGTTAACCACGGTGAACTGGTAAACCAACTATCATACCAACTGCGTTGCGATTCCCTTTCTCTTTGCTGTTTTTCTAGGTTCTCTCTCAATTTTTCCATAGTGTCTCTTACTACTCCAGTGTGGTCCGCATAGATGCAACATTCTTCCTCTGAATTTGGATCGGTTGCGAGCCGCTCGTCCCAGCTAGTGTCTGATCTGGAATCAGAACTCGACTGATTGGTTATTTCCGAGCCCCGATACTTTTTTGTGTGGCTCCGGCCCCGCCCCCTTCCCTTGCAGGCTCCACAGGTGGGCGGCACTCTTCCTCTACTCCGGTCCCACCCGCCCCCTTTCTGGGCGGGCCGTTCCGCCCCTCCTGAGTCGCCCCGCCTTCCGCTCGAAGGGGTGTTTGTCTTATGAGGGCACCTTTTCGAACAGCCACTTTGATTGGCTCTCTGCCCCTCACTCGCGCTCCCCTCCCTTTCCCGTTTGTGTGCGCATGTCAGTTCTAGCACTTCCTCCCTGTTCCCGACGGGGACGTCCTCGCCCCGCCCTTCCCCTTGCCGCTCGGCGCCATCTTGGGGCGCATAGGGCGGTTGTCTGACCCAGTCGTTCTTAGACTCTGATTTCTCCGCGGCATCCCTGGCCTCCTCGATTAGTCCACCCCAGAAGGATTTTGCTCAGTCCTGTCCCTCCGTAAGTGGTTCAGGGTTTGGGGATTTTGGAGGCATATCACCCTCCCGCGAGTCTTTAGACTCAGGAAAATTGCCATTGTCTGGTGGGCGCGGGGTCTGTGTGGCTGCCTCGACTCCCAATTTTGGGGTGACCCACAAACAGTCCCTTGCCGCCTTCCAGGTTTCCTGCTCCTGCATGGCCTTTTGCAGAGCTTGTACGACTTTCCCCCACGACTTAAGAGCTTTACCACGACCCGAGGACGTCGTCTCCTCACATAACGCTTTAGAGCATTTGTCCCACACTTGTGGGTGGAGAATGTCCACCGGCTGGTCAGTGACCCCAATTTGTAAAAGTCTCGCAATGGCGAGAGTAAAATCTTTGGGCTTACAATCAATACCCCACTGCTTATGTAATTCTGATATAACCTTCACAAGGGCCTCCATCGTCCTTGCAGGTCCAACCTTCACAAGGGTTTCCCCCTCGCAGGTCTGGGAGCGTCCTCCCTGCCGGGCTGGTCCAGCCGCTCCGGCCGTCGTTCACACGCTCAGGCGATTCCCGATTCCAGGCGAGTTCCCAGGTTTCGGCACCATTTGTTGCCTCGCGTGAGGCACAGTGACCTGGTTTACGAACGACACGGTGACCAATCCAATGGCCGCATGGGTCATCAGCACGCTGACACCAATGTGGTGGACGGCAAAATGGCGTTTATTGCTGGGTGACACAACGTTATATAGCCAGGGCTTACACCGTCACTTCCGTCTGCTTACGTCGTCAATCAAACGCTTATTGGCTATTAAAAGAGGGGCCCTGTCTTTCCGTACAACGCGACATCTTCCGGCCGCCGGACCTTAACTAGTGACACAACACTTCCCTAGATAATAAGCTAAATTTTCAAATTTGCATTGGTCTTTATTTCTGAATCTCATATAGCAAAGTTTGAAAGTGAGATACATTTTATTTTATTGCTTGCATTGCAGTGAGTACCTAAGTGAAGAAGCAAGACAAAGGCTAACATAAGTTAATTGCTATTCCTTCAGTCCTTATGGAGTGATGGGAAGACAAAATGTGGATCTACCATAAAAAAAATTAGCTCATTGTGCTAAAGAAAAAAAGAAAAAAAGTAAAACTACTGAAAATTAATGATTCTCTCTCTAAATATGTCTTAAAATGGAAAAAAAAACATTCAAAATTTAAAATTGAATATCCAGTAAAACTAATCAGAACATGTTAACTTTGTTTTATAGAATATAGATTATTAAAACTCTACTTGCTAGTATACTTTAAACAATGTAAACAATAAAGAACCAAATTACTGTAATAGGTTGAAGATAATCTTATTCCTCTAACCGGCTTGTCTGCAGCCAGCAATAGTCAAGAAACAATTTAAACAAATGGCATTTGTTGTCCCTTTTCAAGTTTTCAGTGCAATAGGAGCTGAGAGTCTTCTTGAGAAATTCAGGGATCCATCGTCCATAATCCTCCTATCTTGGTTGATAGTGTTATTTAGGTTTGGCATTTTTTTGATTCCACAATTCACTTTTAAGCCATTTAAAGAAAGTCTTTTTTTCTGCCAAATGCAAGTAACTTTTCTCATATTTCTATAAACTGCATTTCCTTAGACAAAATACATTTTTATCTGAGTTTATTTATTTATCATACCTTAAAAAATTTTTTTTTAGATTTAATATATCTTCAATATTTTGATTACCTTCATAACTTTCCTTCGTAATTGTTAATATCTTTATTTCTTATGGGTATTTTTTGGGGGGGAAGATAGCTTCAAAATCACTGTCACTAACTTTACTACAAAATCTGATGGCTTCACTATTTTCAATATATTAAATTGCCTGGGGTTCAGCAGTAGCAGTCATTTTTCTCCTTCTTAGTAGCTGGTGCAGGGCTGTGTTTTTGACTTCTAGCCTGGGAACAGTGCTGATAACACTGATGTTTTTAGTTACTTCTCAAATGTTTACTCTGACCAAGGACTTTCTGAGTCTCATGCTCTGCAAGGGAGGAGGGGAAGCTGGGAGGAAACAGAGACAGGACACCTGACCCAAACTAACCAAAGGGGTATTCCATACCACAGCACATCATGCCCACTATATAAACTGGGATGAGTTACCCAGAAGGGCTAGATCGCTGCTCAGGTCAGGCTGGGTATCAGTGTGTGGGTGGTGAGAGGTTGTATTCTCTTCCTTTGTTGTTTCCCTTATCATTATTACTGTTGGTGGTAGCAGTAGTGTTTTCTGTTATAGCTTAGTTACTGTACTGTTCTTATCTCAACCAGTGAGAGTTATACGTTTTCGATTCTCCTTCACATCCCTCCCCTCCAGGAGGGAGGAATAGAGGTGGGGGGTGAGCTAACGACATCGTGGCAGATTTACAGCTGGGCTTAAACCATGACATAAATGTAATTTTTTTGTTTTTTTACAACTTTCTAATCTAATTACCAGTTTGAAGATAGCAGAAAAGATTAAAAAATGAAAGGAAAACCAGAAGGAAATCCATGCATAAGAAGTATGCTAAGAGAAAACACAGTCTGGATAATAGCAAAAATATCCTGACAATGCAGTGTGCTAGAAATTTAAACCAACATGATCCTTAATTGTTAGTAAAGCATAAAAATGTATACTGTATTTTTCAATGTTAAATTTTTGAGTAGTATTTTTCTGTGTTAATATTACACTTCCACAGATAAAATATCCTTAACTTTCATACTGGGTATTTAGTCCTTGCCAGTTCATAATACATGGCTGACCAGTGGGCAAGAGCTTCACTCATTCAGAGAGAGAAAGAAAGTACAAACTCTGGTATTTACCTGTTTTTCAAACGTATGTATTAAAATGATTGCCATATGCTTGCAATGTTCTGTTTTATTTTTCATGTTATAAGTTTAACTCGCTTGTTACAACTCCTCATCTTTTAGCTCTGTGCACTCTTGCACTCCTGCCTTATTGATTTATAAGCAGTTACAATTTTCTAATATTAATAGCTGTGAGACAGATTTACCAAATTTTTATTTTCAGACCAGATTTCACCTGCTTCATATTTCTGTGGTTTGGGATACAGAATATAGCCTTTCTTCTTCTCCTTTACTATTTTGAAGGTATGTTACTGGTTTTCCAAACTATTTCAGGTAGAAATCTCTTTTACTTTGACTCTTACCACCCAGCGTATCCTAGAGTGTTCTTTGATCCTTGACTTCATCTTTTCTGTTATCCACGTTTCCATTTCGTAAGGATTTTTTTCTTGACTTCAGCCATACAAGCATATCCTAGCATACCTTTAATTGCCTGGTAGTCTTGGACAATTGGTTTTTAAGAAATTTCTTTAACAAAAGCTGGGATATAGCTTCATTGATGCTAAGTCAACTCAGCTAAAATGATTATACCTGCAGGCCCTTACTTTTAGCCAAGTTTTGTAGGTTACATTTTAAAACCATTCATAAAATGGAACCTTCCTTCTCTTCCCAGTTTTTTTCAAAGTTGCTCCTATTGGAATGTTTTCTTACAGCTGTATTTAAAAATTGCATGACCATAAAATAATGTTTCCTAGTAATTTTCAGAAGTGAAAATCTCTGTATTTAATCCATTTTAATTGGATCCATCAATGTCTGTTTGTAATGTTATTTAATGTTCTCTATCTTGTCTTGCTGTCAGTTTATCTGTGTATTACAAGATTGTAATCTATGGCTAGATCTCCTTATCTGCTGAGCAGGTCAGTTTGCATTTATATTTCAAGTAATTCACATTATTCATGCTACTAGAAGCGGCAAGTGTCGCGATCTTCAAAATTCTGTGGAATACTTCTGATGAAGGGAATAGACTTCTCATTTCAGTGTTACCAATTCCATTTTGAAATGGTGAT
This sequence comes from Ara ararauna, assembly GCA_028858755.1. Classification (NCBI taxonomy): domain Eukaryota; kingdom Metazoa; phylum Chordata; class Aves; order Psittaciformes; family Psittacidae; genus Ara; species Ara ararauna. The sequence continues at coordinate 59,285,641 of CM054379.1, forward strand.
TAATTTTTTGGTATCTTTAGTCTGAACTTTCTTGAGCCTTGGGACAAAAAGCTGTCCTTGACATAAAGATGACTTTTGCTAAGAATTCCAGTGGGATGGTTTTTTAGACAAAACGTAACAATCCTCCCTCCCAAAGATCAAGTAAACTCTTATATATGCAACAATAAAGGAAATTATAAAAAGTTTAGTCTGGTGGCCCCTGGCAAGCTTAATCATCTGGAAAATGAAAGCCATCTTATGTATCTTAATAGGACATAGCAAAATGAATACAGCATCTGTTTCTGTATGCGTAGGTTAAAACTTTTTAAATGCTAAGTAATTAGTTTCTGGGTTCTCTGGAAACATCACCACTTAGAATTCTCATCATGGTTATAGCAAACATTGCAACTAATTTGGAAATTGAAGTTTGAAGATTCAGAAAGAATACTGAATAGTTTGGAATATTACAGTGATCTTTACGATTCAACTGTGGTGCCAGTTCAAGCTTGTCTTTAATTAATCATTTCTATTTCTATGCATAGCCATGCTTTTGGAATAATTATAGAAAATTTGAAGTTTGATGTAATTTAAGTAAAACCTCTCTGCAAGATTTTAATGGAGAAATTGGGAGACATATTCTGGTTTATTTGCTGTATGGAATAAAAGTCTTTAATTTTAAAAGCTATGTTATGTCAGTTGCAAATTTTAGATATATAATTTGCTTACAAGCAAGTTCAGGTTAGCAGGATAACATATCCAGGAGTTCTGTTCTTAAAGATGATAATGTCTTCAGGCTTCCCTTCACAGGTAAAAACAGAGCCTAGCTGGAAAATTTCACCAAATTTAAGTACATAGATACACATTATAGAACATAAGAACTCTTCCCAGGTCAGTAACCTAGACATTGATTCATTTTATGATAATATGATCAATTGAGTTCATGTATTATTTGAGGTACATGTTTTAAATAAGAAAGAAGAAAGCAAATTAGAAAGCCTTTCTAGCTAAAGGTTGTAAGGTAAAAGCAAAATTTATTACAAATGCTTAGTGTGTATTGTGGTTTTTTTTCAAGAGCACATTTAACCTATGCCTTGGTCTCTGTTGTGGTTTAAGCCCATCCATAAATCAGCCACACAGTTTGCTCGCTCACTTTCCCCACTTCTTCCCCCACCCCGCTCCCAGGGGGATGCGGAGGAGAATCAAAAGAATGTAACTCCCACGGGCTGAGGTAAGAACAGTCCAGTAGCTAAGCTATAACACAAAACACTACTGCTATCACCAAGAATAATAATGATAAGGGAAATAACAAGGGAAGAGAAAACAACCGCTCACCACCCGCACACCGATATCCAGCCCAACCGATATTAGCCCTTCCGAGTAACTGCCCCTAGTTTATATAGTGGGCATGACGTGCTGTGGTACGGAATACCCCTTTGGTCAATTTGGGTTAGGTGTCCTCTCTCTGCTTCCTCCCAGCTTCCCCTCCTCCCTGGCAGAGCATGAGGCTCAGAAAGTCCTTGGTCAGAATAAACATTCTAAGCAGCAGCTAAAAACATCAGTGTTATCAGCACTGTTCTCAGGCTGAAAGTCAAAAAGACAGCCCTGCACCAGCTACTAAGAAGGAGAAAAATGACTGCTATTGCTGAACCCAGGACAGTCTCTATTACACTTACTTGAAAATGCTGTTTAAATAATAATGTTACAAGAAAAACCATACTGAAAAAATACAGCCAAAATAAGTAGATGTTATAGGACAGTCATTGCAATACATAAATATTTACATCTGTTTTAAATATTTAGAACAAAGGGAATGTTTTACCAGGCTATGCAGTTTAAACAAATTGAAACACAATTTTCTTTCAAAATGACAGAGTTTATTCAGCTTTCCTTCATTGGTTTCAGTGGGGAAGAAGGGATTTGAAAAATTTGCTTATTTTACTGAAATGTAGTGATCAGTATTTTAGCACTTCAGATACGGTTTAATGAGGAGATTCATGGTGAAGTGGATACAAATACAGGGGTTGAAAACAAATCTTCCCATTTCATTATTGTATCTTTTTCCTGATCCTATTATTGAAATTGTGTGATTTTGGTTTTGATTGTTTCTTCATTTGTTTGTTTGCTTTTTTCTTAAATTACTTCTTTAAAAAAATTACCTGGAAAAATATGAGTCCCGTTTTAAAGATGTATTGAGTTGCTGATGGCAAAAGAATTATGAATTAATAGGCAAACAAAAGGATAGCTGCAGAGCTCTGAGAAGAAGATTATTTTTAAGATTCAAAACTTATCTGAGCTCCAGAAAGCAAACTGCCCTGAATGCTCACTTGAGGGACTTCCTAAGGAAATAATTAGTTTATTTTCTGTGGTCTAACAAAATAAGAATTGTGTAATCATGAAATGTTCACACTATTTTTACCCCAGGTTTTATTTCTACAGTTTTGAAAAAAACTAGAATATTTAAAAGAAGCATTTTTGTATACCTGTCCCCTTTCTTAAATTCAGTGTGAAAAAAATATATCATTTCTGCTTCACCAGTAATGTAAAAACTCTCACACTTTATAAAAGTATATATAAGAATCCTTCTGCCTTTGCTAGAGATAAATGAATTTCAAGACTCAGAACACTCAGAAGTTTAAATACAAAAATAAATATCCAACAAGCCTTTGAGTCTGCAAGACTAGATCTGGAGTTCTTGTGAATAGTTTCCTCAAATTTATTTTAATTTTTTTTCTTCTAAAGGAGATTATTCTTTTGCTGTATGAACAATAGGCTATTGTTTCACTCTCAAAGGTAAAAAAATCATACACTGAATGCAGTAAATTAATCATAGTTAAGACAACGAATATTTCTGTCCTTACTAACTGAGCATCAAACAGCTTTTTCCTCCCTCACACTGATATTGGAAGCATAAGGTATTATTATTTGTAGTTCTTTGAGACTCTCTGATTAAATGAGCTTATGGAATGAAAAGTTTTATTTCATACTTTTTATTATTTGTTACTATATTACCTTGTCCTGTTGTTATTGAAAGAGTCCACATTCTCATTAGCAATCTCCCCACTACAGAACTTTGCAGTGGAAAAATCCTTAGTAGTTTTATGTTGAGAAGATGAGACACATGGAACTTTTTTGCATCTTCTTATGTGTGTATGAGTAATGGGTGAGTACCACTGCCACACACACTGGTATACGGGACATGACATCAAAATTGCCATTTTTGTATCCTAAATGAGTTTTGATGGTATGCATCTTTTTTATTTCTGTTAACTAATATATTTAGTAACATCTGTTTTGTTACTTTTGCATGTAACAAAAGACTGGAATGGTGGGCATGAATAATGGCTATTAATTTTAGTTGAGTAAATTATATCTGCAAAATCTGCTCGACAACCTAGTGCTTTTCAGATTTACAAATCATTATTATGAGATGCATTCCTAAGAAATACTAAGGTACTTCATTATCTTTCCATGTGTTTCAGTTTAAAAAGATAAAATCACCATTATTGATGTCAACTATTGATTATTCAAATGATAGTGGTCAGTCAGTCAAAAGGTGAATTGACATCTGTCACTTTTGACTGGAACTAAAATAACTTACTATTTATCTTTCACACATCAGAGATTCTAAATCCATGATCTTATTGTATGAGTTTTTCAGTTTATTGGTTGGGATTTATTTTCAAAAGAAACCTAAAGTAATGATCTACTTCTTCTAAATGAGTAGCTAAAACTCACCTCAGATTTCAAATGTTTTGTCCATATATTGGCTGCCGTGGAGCACCAAGAGCAAGATAGGGAAGAGAAGCCACGAGCAGAGCTGACAGGGCAAGACAAGATTGCCATTTGTTGGCGCACTAACAAGTGAAGAGCAAGCCTAGTGATAATAACTAGGGTCAGCCACAGTTCAGACATTGCCAGAAAAATATGCAGTGATGAGGCAGATCCAAGTTCAAGCCAGCAAACTAAGTCAGCAGGTAAGGTCAATGAGGTACCAGGTTAGGTGCACACGTGTTGGCACCGGCATATGCAGATCAGGCAAGGATCAAGAGCGAGAATTGGAGCTTCAATGTGGTAAAGCTCGCAGCAGTCTGATCCAAGCACTATGTGAAATTTGAATTTCAGTGCATTTGAGAGCTAGCTAAACACCTAGAGTGCAGAGTAGGGGCAGTGAGAAGGGTTGCAGAGCTTTTTCACGCACTCAGCTCCCTGACAGCAGCTTCAGCAAATAAGGGGTTTTTGATTTTAAACTATTGACGCAGTGGCCTAAAAACTATATAGTGTTTGTTTTAAAAATCCTGGTCCACCCGCACAATCTGTAGAAACAGAGATGTTAAGGAATAGGTAAGTGAATAAAAATAAAACTCTTCAACAATTGCTTAAAGATTTTTTTTGTTTCTTTCTCTCTGTTTTATCATTTTGACTTTGATAATGTCTGAAGGCAGCAAGTTTGAATGGGTAAAGCTTCTAAGAAAGGAGCTACAGTGGGGTGATTTGAAATGAAAAATAATATTGCTGAAGATATAATACTAGCAAGATGCTCAGAAAAGAACAGTAAACACAAATGCACCTTGGATCTTTTGGTGTGTGACATTCTCTGATCTTGTGTCGTGGTTTAAGTCCAGTCAGCCACGCAGTTTTGCTCACCCACTCCCCCCTCTATCTTGCCCCCCACTCCCGGAGGGATGGGAAGGAGAACCGAAAAGAATACAACTCCCACAGGTTGAGATAAGAACAGTTTAGTAACTAAAGTATAACACAAATCACTACTGCTACCACCAATAATAATAATGACAAGGCAAATACAAGGAAAGAATACAATTTCTCACCACCTAAAACCAAGCCCGACCACGCAGTGCACCCCCCACCCTTCTGGGTCTCTCCTCTCCGTCCTCCATCTTGGGCATGACGTGCTGTGGTATGGAATAACCTCTTTGGTCAGTTTGGGTCAGGTGTCCTGTCTCTGCTTCCTCCCGGCTCCCCTCCTCCCTGGCAGAGCATGAAACTCAGAAAGTCCTTGGCCAGACCAAAACACCACTAAGCAGTAACCGAAACACTGGTGTTATCAGCGCTGTTCCCAGGCCCAAAATCAAAAATACAGTGCTGCACCAGCTACCAAGAAGCAGAAAAAATGACTGCTGCTGCTGAACCCATGACATCTTGTCTTAAATTCTTATACGCCATTCATAGAATGATTACTGTAAAACATGGTATGCACAAGCATCGAGAGTAGCATACTTACCTTATGAAGTACTGTTCATAAAATGAAAATAAACTACCTCCATTCAGAAACATTAATGTGCAGCTGGGATGTGCTAACAAGTCTCATCTGCCAACTCCATCTGTGGACAGAGCTGACATGACTACCGCTACTGGACATAGGTAGACATGCCCAAATTTTCCTTAGTGTTTTAAGTCCTGATCTAATGACTCATTGCAGTAGATAGAAAGAAATGAACTGTAAAGCAGGCAAGGCTCAGAAAGGGCTACAATGAGATGGAGTGAGTTCTCAGTGAGCATGGTAGATGTTTCCAGTGCATGTGTGGCCTCTCTGTGTTTACTGGGTTTTATGGAGGAACAGATGCTTTGCACAATCAGAATTAATATATATTCTTCTTGTCCTCTTGTTCCTACTTCCCCCTTTCTCTCATCTATTTTATTGTTTGCCTTACAGCTTTTTCATCACTGAGCTCCCTGAATACCAAATAACAGCTAAATCTTCAGCTGATATAAACAGATTCTTTTGTCTCCAGTGGAACTATGCTAATTTCCACCAGCTGAAAATTTGGTTCCCCTTTTTATCACTTGATGTATTTTATAACCTTATTCCATATTTGCAAAGAATTCATTAACTAATACTTTTTTTTTTAAAGGAGAAAACCATTTCTTCACTGGACTCATCACTTCCCTGTTTTTATTTCTACAGTATTTAGAAGGCAACAGTGAGAATCATGATTGTGTCATGCTGGAACACACATTTCACTGAGCTTAGAGGGAGTGTCTGGTTTTGTTATCTGGAGTTCTCTTTGGTAAAATAAAGTTAGAAGAGAGGTTTTAGAACATTCGCTTTTGTTAAAATAAAGCTTTTGCTAATATAGTCTTTTAAAATACTGTTTTATCATGACACACAATGAGAGAACCAAGCCTTTTCTCTGAATATATTCCTTAATTTCAAGCAAATATGCATTTAGGCATTATCTAGTTTTAGAAGAAAGATGGATACTTTTTTGTCATCAAAAGGTGTATATGAGTTGTAGGTAGTTACGGGATACCTCCTTCGTCAGAATGTTAGCTAATGAGTAAATATTTAAATGAGATGACTGGAGAAAAAATAAGAAAAAGAACACTACATTATAAAGACTTTTTATTCTATAATTTTAAATATATATAAATATGTATATTATCACTCACCCAAGTTATAATATTCAGGGAGTTCAAACTGACTTTTTTCTTCCAGTTTGTCCCAAGCTTTGATGCTCTGTGGTTTTGTTTTTGGTTTGGTTTGATTTTGGTGTTTTGTTTGTTTGTTTGTTTGTTTGTTTTAAAATCAGATTCCCATTTTTATACAACAGTGTAAGAGTTGCAGAATTCACCTATGAAATGCAAGAGCCAAAACCCATTCACTTTTCTGCAAAAGTGTATGTCATGGTTTAAGCCTCTCTAACTCATGCAGTCTCTCTCTCACTCACTTCCCCCTCTTTCGTCCCCCTGCTCCCAGAGGGATGGGAAGGAGAATCGAAAAGAATGCAACTCCCACAGGTTGAGATAAAAACAGTTTAGTAACTAAAGTATAACACAAGACCACTACTGCTACCACCAATAATAATAATGACAAGGCAAATACAAGGAAAGAATAGAATTGCTCACCCAGCCCAAAACCAAGCCTGACCCAGCAGTGCAACCCCACCCTTCCGGGTCTCTGCTCTGGTTTACCTCCTGGGCATGATGTGCTGTGGTACGGAATAACCTCTTTGGTCAGTTTGGGTCAGGTGTTCTGTCTCTGCTTCCTCCTGGCTTCCCCTCCTCCCTGGCAGAGCATGAAACTCAGAAAGTCCTTGGTCAGACCAAAACATCACCAAGCAGTAACTGAAAACACTGGTGTTATCAGCGCTGTACCCAGGCCCAAAATCGAAAACACAGTGCTGCACCAGGTACCAAGAAGGAGAAAAACGTCTGCTGCTGCTGAACCCATGACAGTGTGCAAATCACCTATCTTCCATATTCCAAAACACCTGGACAAAGAGAACGAAATCTTTATCTCTGCCTTGAATGCATTCTGCAGTTAATTTGGTCAGAAGAAGAAAGTAGTACACTTTCTGTTGTACATTTTCTGATGGAGTCAGACATTATCACAGGAACATTATCATGGGACTATCACTTACATTAGGAAAGAATGTTTGGAATAATTCCCAAAACATTTCATAAGAAGAGGTAAATATTATCTTTGCTAAAAAGATTTCAGGATTATTTAACTTTACGAAAAAGAAAAAAAAGAAAAATATCTCACAACTGAAAAACCCCAGAGGTGTGTTCAGGAACCATTCTGTACTCTGTATCGACCAAATAATGTCACAGTGCCAAATATTGTGACATCTATGTCTATTTTGCAGACCTTACCATAAGCCACCAGACTGAATTTTTTACTGCTGCTGAGAGGGTGTAAGATGATAATTTATTTTCTTCTCCAAAGCAAAACCAGTTTTCTACCTTGTCTGAACGGCTAATGAAGACATGAGGCCATTTGTAGAGGTCAGTATAATGAAAAGAAATTACTCGTTTTAAGCATCTTGGTCCATTTCATGGCAGACTTCCAGTGTGATCAGTGACCTCTTGCATTTGGCAGGTTAGGAAATATTAAGGGCAGGCAGGAGTTACTTATGTATCACACTGTGCATCTAAGGTAGAGGTCTGATGTTTGTAGGCTAAGGAAATTGAGAGAACCACTAATCAACCTTTCTGAGTACAGGTAAGGAGAAAGTATGTGTCACACCAACATGTCAGCAAGTTCATACAGTCTCACTGACTGCTTCCAATTGATAGATTTTACTTCATATTATGCTCACGTTTCTACAGCATATGCAAATTGTTCCGTTCCCAAATATAATACACTGTGAACAGGAAAAAATTGTGTCTTCCTGTGATAATAAGCAATCATTTCCCTCTAAATTGAAATTTAAAAGAAGGTTTATTTTGGTTGATTAGCAAACTCAGACATAACTTAGAATTGTTTAATCATCAGTGTTCCCTTGGTTTAGTGTGACCTGTCTTATTTTCTAGTTCACTGAAATCCAAAACAGCTTAAAGAAGATAAACGTTTCAACTATCAAAAAAGAAGCAATAAAGTTCAGAAGTTGCTTGTGTTTTCTTTCAAAAGTTTATATTCACACAGGATATTTTTTTCTACTATTTAACCAGTCACTGGCTAAATATATATATAAATATAATAAAATAATAACCTGGAAGGTTTTGGTTTATTTTTTTCCTTGAACTAGCTATGTTTTCAGGCTAGGATTGAATTTAGACATTGTTCTGTTCTGTGAAAACTTAATTCTTGTGTTTGGACATAACCTTTTCTTTTTTTTTTTTTTTCTTTTTTCACATCTAAGTGAAATAACTTATAAAATCATTATATCATTTAATGGCTTTCTCTGTAAGATATGAGACTTGCTGTATGATCTACTGTATCTAGGGGTATTTTTGCAATGTGAGACCAGGATGAATTACTAAGATATTTTATCAAGAGTCCACTCCCAGTTTTGGTTGCAGCCAGTAAAATCTGCTACTTATGCATTTATGTATTTAAAACAAAAAAGCCCAAAACAATAACAAAAAAAAAAAAAAAACCCACAAAAAACCAACCTGAACATCCTCCCCCCCCCCCCCCCCCGAAACTCCCAAGCAAACAAACGAAAAAACAACCAACCAAACCTACAACCAACCAGCCCAGCGTTTATTCCAATTACTCTATTGACTAAAATTTTCAAATTTAGCAAATTAGGTAGTTTTCAGTAGCAAGCCTCTATTGTGCATATTACCATTTGCTGTTTGCAGCTTTTAATGTTCCAGCAGGGATGAATCAAACAATGATAAAAAATTTGTTTACCTTGTCAAGGGCAAAATCTACTGTGATCTCATAAAGAGAATGCATTGCTGCTGATGGGGAAAACTGGCACTGAGGAAAATATTCTGTGCATCTGAAATGCTTCTAGGGTATGGAAGGGTTAGAGCTTCCCACAGAAAGGTTTGGAGGACACTTGCATAGAACACTGCACTTTTCTGTGAGTAAATATCCTTTTAAGGCTTTCCGGAAAGGTTAAATAGATCTTAAGGTCCTTTCCAACCCTAACTATTCTATGATTCTATGTATGAAAAATGTTATTCAAACTGAAGGTAGGCCAGAAGATTTAAACCGAGAAAAGGGGACCGTTGAATCCCAGCATTATTTATTGACTCCTTCTAAAGTCACTTTTCAAAGTGACAAAAAGTGCTTTAGAAATGTCCCTCACAAAAGAATTTCTTCTGTTCCTGAAGAATATGTTTGGCTGTCACAGAGGTGCTAACTCTTGCTCTTTGGTTAAAATCCATACCTTCACATCCATTAGCTCCCATAGGGTTTCTCATAGACAACTGCTAGAGGCAAATGAGAGGAAACCTGAAGTTCTCTGACTGAGATTATCCTGTTAGGGTTATAGACTGCATTTCTATTAATGAAGCACTACATGCATCATTTTTTATTGCCTAACAAAGCATCCACTCCTCATATTTGGAGGATTTACATTTATATACTAAAGCCTTCAGTTGAAATGCAAGAGAGTTTTTGGGTCTTGAAGATGCCTGGTCACACTGGCAGTGTATAAAATGCAGTATAATGATACAGAATCTATATTTCTAGTTTTCACCTTTCAGGGTACTGCAAAAATTACGAGGAAACTCCAGGACAGCAATACTTCAGTTCATTAATTAAAAAAAAGTCTATGTTATGATTTATGGGATACAAAATTATCTGATAAGGATCTAGTCCTGTCCACTTTTCTTCATCTCTTAACATAGATCAGATTTCATTAGTGCTTTCAACAGACACTATAAAGTTAAAGACACAAAATATATTTGCAGTTTGGATGTATTCTTTGTGAATTCAGGTTAGAAACGGTGAAAACTGCCTATCAGCTGTTGTATTAATATTGTTAGATATATTAATAAGATTTATTCAGCTATAAAACCTTTTACTGTTTGTTGTTATACTAACTGTGTGCACATAAATTATAAGAATTGAATTTTTCACAATGTTTTTTACAAGAATAGGTCACCAAAGTAAGGGCTAGTAAACTTTTGAACCTTTTAATACAGTATGTATGGGGTTTGTTATGAAGAGAAGGAAGCACACTCCTTGCTAGTGAGCTACATTCCTTAAAAAACACCAGTAACCTTGAATATTTGTTTGGCATTTTTTTTAGGCCTGAGAACAAATGGTTGCCTTAAACTTCTAACCTTTCCTATAAAAATGAAATAAACCACAAAATGTTTGAAGTATTGCTTTTTATTAGCTATAATTAGTTCTAAGCTAATTAACAGGGTTGTCAAAAATGTGGTTAAGAGTTGTAAAATTTCAAGTTTACATCCAATTGTTTATTCAGCATCTTCAACATTGTTTAAATACATAAAGACAATATTTGCTGAACTAAACAGTTCTTTAACAATATTTGCCATTGTATAGACAATGTTCTTTTGAAGACAGTTTTCTAAGTCTTTTCTTGCTTTCATTCAAAAGCCTCTTAGAAATCATTTTTTAACTACAAAAGTGTAGCCTGAAAAAACCTGAATTATTATAGTCATTAGCATATATACTGATTTGGCAAAGAAATAATAAGACTTTGTTATTTTTTCCATTTATAATTAAGAACTCCTGTACCAAATTATACCAATGGTAAATCTGCTGTAGAGAAAGAAGTTAAGTAGTTCAAAATTTTCAGATAAATTTTTTATGGAAAAAATGTTTTCTAAATCTTCAGGGATTAGAAGTTGCCTAATGAGATGACGTTTTCTCTTTCTTGGTTTTTTTTCATTGTTATATTTCTGCATGATGGTGTTGTACTTTTTCATTGCTCAATCTCTTTTTCTTATTTTTGCGTGAGGTAATGTTTGATATGATGTTAAATTTGGTTGGCTTATAAATTATGTCTCTGAACTTTGTAGACAAGCAAAACAGTCTTGTATGTATAGGTTAATAATTATGGTCATAGCAGTTTGCATTAAAAAGAAAGATTCCCTATATTTTTTTAGCTAACATGAAGAAAAAACATTATTAGAGAAAATAGGCAAGTGACTTAATAACAGATGATAAAGAGACTGAAATCTTTGCTATCATTCCATTAATGATATGCAAATATTCATGGTACATTAGCAACATTCATGTTATTGTACAAATATACTATAAGTACTAATGCATATGGACAGTTTGAAGTTTGTTAATCACATAACAAAAATGTTTCCTAATAATGCTTGATAGAACTATATTAATAACATCTGCTTATAATAACTATGCGGAAACAATGAAAGACAGGTGCAAGATCTCTATACAATACAAAAAATGTGTAGGCAGATAGTATCGACGAAACATTTCTGTTTAAGTGAAACAAGTACTGCTTTTGATGTGTCATAGAGCCTTTAAATCATTGATCTAATACACTTTTAGCAATTCTATTTCTGTCTCAAAGATGTTGAGAAATTTTTACTTTCAGGACAACTGTGTCTCAGTGCAGTAGAAAGGTAGTTCTAAATCACACAGATCATTTCTGGCTGGAAATACAGCTGGAAATAGAATTTAGATTTCTTAGCTACAAGGAATCATTTTCCTTAGGTACAAGGCAACATTTATGTAATAGATATATCTTCCTGTATCATTGTTTTATATGCAACATACAAAGGAGCAAATAAATCAGCAGCCATAAATACAGAAATGTATGTGTGTTTACCTTTAGTGTTTGGATCCGTGCCACTTCTTCCACTGGAACAGAATTGTTAGATACAGATCACAGAATCATAAAATCACAGAATCATAGAATAGTTAAGTTTGGAAAGGACCTTAAGATCCCCAGTTTCCAACCCCACTGCCATGGACAGGGACACCTCACACTAAACCATGCCACCCAAGGATCTGTCTAGCCTGGCCTTGAACACTGCCAGGGATTGAGCATTCACAACTTCCCTGGGCAACCCATTCCAGTGCCTCACCACCTTCACAGTAAAGAAACTCCTCCTTATATCTATTCTAAACTTCCCCTGTTTCAGTTTGAACCCATTACCCCTTGTCCTCTCACTACAGTCCCTAATGAAGAATCCCTCCCCAGCATTCTTATAAGCTCCCTTCAGGTACTGGAAGACTGCTCCGCGGTCTCCACACAGCCTTCTCTTCTCCAGGCTGAGCATCCCCAACTTTCTCAGCCTATCTTCATATGGGAGGTGCTCCAGCCTCTTTATCCTCATGGCCCTCCTCTGGACTTGCTCCAACAGCCCCATATCCTTCTTATGTTGAGGACTCCAGAACTGCACACAGTACTCCAAGTGGAGTCTCATGAGAGCAGAGGGGCAGGTTCACCTCCTTCAACCTGCTGTTCATGCTCTTTTTGATGGAGCCCAGGATACGGTTGGCTTTCTGGGCTGCAAGCGCACACTGTCGGCTTGTGTTAAGTTTCTCATCGACCAACACCCCCAGGTCCTTCTCCGCAGGGCTGCTTTGAATCTCTTCTCTGCCCACCCTGCAGCTGTGCCTGGGATTGTTCCAATACAGGTGTAGGACCTTGCACTTGGCTTGGTTAATATTAGCTTCCTCTCTAATTATTCCGGTAAAAAGTCACTTCTGCTTTCAAAGACAAGCTTCTAAAAAAACAATGCAACCTGATAATAATATGGTATAGTGTGACCTGGGAGGGAATCTGAACTAGTATTTCTGGTTTAATTGAAGCTTAGAGTACCAAGTTTTCACCTACAGCTCTACTGCTGACTCTGACTTTCAGCCTGTCACTTCAACATTTCATGCTGTATTTAATCCACATTTATAATAATATTAGTGATGATTATCCTCTTAAATAAGTGATTTGAACTCTCAGGAAGGAAAACTGCTAGATATTATTATGAACATGCTAATGAATTTCTGAAAGGGTTACCACAGGCACATCTTAATTAAAAATCTGATTCTGCATGGACATCAAATGTAAACTAAGATCCCAAGTAGGTAGCATAGAAGACACTCAATCACCTTACAAAAAAGGGGAAATATGAAAGTATTATGCTATCCAAGAATTAGTTTAAGTTGGTCAGCTCCAGCTCCCAGATGTGTATAATTTTGATACAGTATTTCAATGCTGTATTTTTTAATTCTGCATCTTTTTTCTTAATTTGATTTTCATTAAAAGTACAACAAAAAGAACAACAAAAACAATGTTAACTTGACTTTGAAAAGCAAGCAGTAGAAATTAAAATTAAGTGCTAAAAAAATACTATTCCTCTATCTTGTAGCAGAACAGGGCATTTGCAATTTGTAAGTCCATATAGAAAGTGACAAGAATACCACTTCATAGAATTCTGTTACTGTTGTTGAACTGGCTTAGTAATATGCTTTTAATTATACTGATTGCTACTGCATCCTTCGATTATGTATCAGACTGATTTATATATTTATCTCTAAAAGTAGTTTTTCTTCCCATTTTATTTGCCTTAGTTAAATGAACATTAAATTTTACTTTTTTTTTTTTCAGCTACTCCATTTGTACTTACTACGTTTTCCTGAGATACGAAAATCACATCCAATGTTAGGTCACATCTGAAATAGAGCCAATAAACTCTTCTTAGAAATACTATACCCTAACATTCATAATCATAAAATCACAGAATCATAGAATATCAGGTTGGAAGAGACCTCAAGGGTCACCTGGTCCAACTGTTCTTGTCAAAGTATGACCTAGACTAGATGTTCCAGCATCCTGTTAAGCTGAATCTTCAAAGTGTCCAGTGTTCAGGAATTCACCACTTCCCTGGGGAGATTATTCTAATATAACATTTATTTGCTCTCTGTTTCTTGTCCTAAATTGCACATGTTTTTGCTATATTTCTCTTTACAAAGATTTGTCATTATTTGACTGCATAGGTTGAACTACAGTATCTCTGCTGTTTAGCTTTTGAAAGAACAAAATTTGTTCTTTCAGTATCCATAAGCTAATTAAATTTTCATCAAATTATTTAGAGTTGTTTCTCTCTGTCATCCATGTCTAAAAAACTCCACTCTGCCCTTTGTTTCTTCTTTATATTCTTTAATTTAATAGACCACTTATCCACAGTTCTCTAGAATGTGTACATATCCTTGTCATTTGGCAATTATTCAGCCAAAAAAAGGATTCAGTAATAAAATTCTACTCAGTATAGTTCAGCCAGAGTTAACATTACATATTGATTTACATGCAAGATGCAAACTGATTAGTCGCTGACTGTCTCTAGTCAATTAAATAGTATATACATTGAGAAATTTTATATTTAAACCAGCCATAGTTAACGATTTAAATTAGCCTTCAAAGTGATCACCCCATACATATTTAAAATACGTGCCGTGTGACATGGATGTTTTCAATTTACAAGGAAAAGAATATTTAATTTTCTCTCCAGCAACATGTGGACTAAGTCTGTGCTCTGGTCGCATAACCATAACCAGTTCTCCATTATTAACAAAGGTTCCAAAACTCTGCCCACTTGATGCTATTGTTCTCTGCTGTCTTCAAATATTGACCTCCATGGAAAGTTTTGGCCCACTACTAGAAAAAGCATTCTTTTTTTATTATGGGCAATGACATTTTGTGTAAGAACAAGGGCAAATAGCTATGAATTTGTGAAGCACAGACATGTTTGAGTGTCAGGTCATTTAATATTGTTTGTACAACACTGCCTTTGATCTAGTGAAGTCTACAAAAACAGTATCGCTTTTTTAGCTCCTACTTTAGCTTTCATTTCCCCTCAGTTTCTCATCCCAAATCAATCAGCATATAGCAGGGCATATAGGTTTTCAGACTGGCCCTAGACCCTGGACTGCTTACTGAACTTCCCAGTTATCCTCAGTGGGGGCATGGTTGATTGCAAGAAAACTTGGTGTTTTTTGTCTGCGGTCTGGGGTGCTCAATGTTAAAGAGAAACCATATAATTATCTTAGGATCCAGAACTGAAGACTTGTTCTTAAAGCTCCTAATTGCTTTCCTAAATATAGCCACCTTTTCTAGTTTTGCTTGGTAAGGCTAATAGAAAAGGAACTTCTTCAGAAGGTGAATAAAATATGAATAGGATAATTCTTCTTTAGCACTCAGGTGTTGCTGGCAGAAGCAAGTATGTGTTTCAGTCCTTTTACTCTCACTTTTTATATGTTTTAACTTAAATAATTGGATTAGAAGCATTCAATCATGGGTGAAGAGAGCAGAACACTAGTGCCCTAACTGCTCAGCTACGAGATCTTTTTTCTCTTTTCCTTCTCTCACTGACTTCTCCATCTAGTGTGTATGTTTGAACAGAAAGAGTATAATTCAGGCCGCTCTCTGTTTACACATTCTTCTGGAATGTGCAAGCTGTGGCTTTATAGCCTGGGGATAGCACAGATCTGAGAACTTCCATTTTGTGAATGACTTGAAGTGTAATAACATCATCACCTTTAGCTGATGAGACCAAAAATATAAAATGCCCCCTGAAAAGAAAGGATCATAGAGAACATTCCAGCTGCCATGACCTGAACCTTTCTGAACACTTCCTTGTGGTTATCGATAAACCATAAACACAAGTCAGGCTCTCAGGTGGCTAATTGGTACTGGGCATGCAGAAATACGTTATTGCAGGCATCGGTCAGACCTTTGTTTCAAACTTAAGCAATAACTGAGTAGTGGTTTTTTGAATAATAATTTGGAACAAAGCATTAGAGATTGAGAGCAACCCTGCAGAGAAGGACTTGGGGGTTTTGGTTGATGAAAAAATGAGCATGAGCCGGCAGTGTGCACTTGCAGCCCAGAAAGCCAACCATATCCTGGGCTGTATCAAGAGGAGTGTGACCAGCAGGTCAAAGGAGGTGATCCTGCCCCTCTACTCTGCTCTCGTAAGACCTCACTTGGAGTATTGTGTGCAATTCTGGTGTCCTCAACATAAAAAGGACATGAAACTGTTGGAACACGTCCAAAGGAGGGCCATGAGGAGGATCAGAGGACTGGAGCACCTCCCATATGAAGATATGCTGAGAAAGTTGAAAGGCTGTTCAGCCTGAGAAGAGAAGGCTGTGTGGAGACCTCATAGCATCCTTCCAGTATCTGAAGGGGGCCTATAGGGATGCTGGGGAGGGATTCTTCATGAGGAACTGTAGTGAGAGAACAAGGGGTAATGGGTTCAAACTGAAACAGGGGAAGTTTAGATTGGCTATGAGGAAGAAATTCTTTAGTGTAAGGGTGGTGAGGCACTGGAATGGGTTGCCCAGGGAAGTTGTGAATGCTCCATCGCTGGCGGTGCTCAAGGCTGGATTGGACAGAGCCTTGGGTGGCATGGTTTAGTGTGAGGTGTCCGTTCCCATGGCAGGGGGGTTGGAACTAGATAATCTTAAAGTCCTTCCCACCCCCAACTATTCTACGATTCTACGATTACGTTCTACCCAGATTTTTTTGGGTGCCAAAGACCTCTGCCAAAACAGAAGCATGAATGTAACTAAGCACTGACATTAAATCTCAATGTAAGGCAATGTTACCTTAGAAGTCTGTGTACTTAGCACCTCCTGTTGGCTAAATGCATTGCCATACTTATAGAATCATAGAATAGTTAGGGTTGGAAAAGACCTTAAGATCATTTAGTTCCAACCCCTCTGCCATGGGCAGGGACACCTTGCACTAAACCATCTCACCCAAGACTCCATGCAACCTTGTACTGCATCACCATACATTTTGTAGAACCATTCAGAGAAGCTGAATTCTTCTGTTACACTCTGTAAGGAATCTGAACACCTCTATGGTAAGTATTCTTCTACTGGGCTGTTACTATTTTTTTTTTTTACAAGGATATGTTGTAGGATTACTTTTTTCATGGCATGATGCTCAATTACTGGGTCTAGTCTGAGGTTCCAAAAATTTTTTAAACTAAGCTCTGGAAATATGACTCTAAGAATAAGTGAAGAATCTGGTTTAGATCACTCAGGAAAGCCTAGATTCACAACAGAACATATATTTAGGAAACATTAATGGTCCCTTTTAAGCCAATGGATATTTCCAGTTACTCATATTCCAGCAATTTTATTTTGGTAAAAAGTTCCAGGCACAGAGTCATGGGAATTTTATATGATATGTCTGTCAGAAATAAATGTCTAAAGCCTGTATTTGAGTATGACAACATTTTCTTTTCCATAACATTATTTGATTTTCTTAAAACATTTCCTTTTATCCAAACCTTGCTTTTTCTACTCAGCAAAGTGACAGCACCTTGATTTATTTTATTATCACATTATCAAGAGCTATCAAGCAGTTCAATGATTACATTAATTTTTCATAACCTCACTTGCACTTTCAAATGTATTGCTTGTCAACATAATTACTTTTTATAATAAAATGAAAATATTTACATGTACTTTAAGAATCACCTGCATTTCAACCTAATTTACTTTTAATATTTAAATCTAATCACAAATTGTATTTCAGAAATTATAGATGTCACATTTTTATTTATTTAAGTGACAGAATTTTATCTAAGGGTATGTGAGAATTAACACACTTTAAATCAATGCAGGTAATGTGCAAATTGAAAATAAAAAGAACAAACTGGTGTTCCCAAATTTAATTAGCAAAAGTATCAAGATAAGTAATGCCAATTTTTAAACAGTGAATACAAATAAAATGCTCTGAATTTCCTCTAAAATCCAAGGGGAAAGTCGAATTTTTAAAGAGAAGAAAGTGTAAAGGTTATTCCATATGGTAAAATTATCAGGCTCTAGTTACCTTTGCTAATTCAAATAACTTTGCAAATAAGGGTGTGAACAGCTGTGGTGGATTGACCTCATCTGTCTGCCAGCTGCCTACCGAGCTCCCCTATCTCTTTTTTCAGAAGGACAGGGGCAAAAACAGATTGAGTTAAGGACTGGGAGATCCCTCACCAATTAATGACATGGGCAAAACAGACTCAAATAGGAAAAAAACAATTTATTGTCACCTAATAACGGAGTACACTAGTGAGAAATAAAACCAAAACTAAAACCACTTTCTCTCCACCCCTCCTTTTCTTCTCAGGCTCTATTTCACTTCTGAATCTTTGACCTCCTCCCCAGTGATCAGCACAGAGGAGACAAGGAATGAGGGTTATGACTGGTCTTCATTTCTGCTGCTCCTTCCTGCTCATGCTGTTCTCCTGCGTCAGTGTAAGATCCCTCCCATGGGATACAGTCCTTATGAACTTCTCCACTATGGGTCCTTCCCACATGTGCAGTTCCTTGAGAATTGCTCCAGCATGAGTCCTTTCCATGTGTGCAGTTCTTCAGGAGCAGACTGCTCCAGCATGGGTCCCCATGGGCCACTGGTCTTTCCAGAAAACCTACTCCAGCAAGGGCTCCTTTCCACAGGCTGCAATTCCTGGCAGCAGCCTGCTCCATTGTGGGCTTGTCTGTGGGGCTTAAAGGTGAGTATCTGCTCCAGTATGGTCTTCCACAGGCTGCAGGCTGACAACCTCTGTCACCATAGTCTTCTCCACAGGCCGCAGGGGAGCCTCTGCTTTGGCACATGGAACATATCCTCCCCTTCCTCCTTCACTGACGCTGGTGTCTGCAGGGCTGTTTCTCTCACATTTTCTCACTCCTCTCTCACACCTGCTGCACAGCATTTTTTATCTTTTTTTACAAATATGAATGATGAATTGATGAATAGATGAAAAGCAGCCCAGCAGAGACAGACTTGGGGATATTGGTGGATGAAAAAATTGGATATGAGCTGGCAATGTGCATTTGCAGCCCAGAAAACCAATCATATTCTGGGCTGCATAGAAAATAATCATGGCCATCTGGTCGAGGGAGGTGATTCTCCTGCTCTACCCTGTGCTTGTGATATGCCACCTATAGTACCATGTCCAGCTCTGAGGTTCCCAGCACAAAAAAGTCATATACCTATTAGAGCAGATCCAAAGGAAAAAACGCGGAAAGGCTGAGAGAGTTGGAGTTATTCACTGTGGAGAAAATCAGGCTATGTGGACTCTGTTGCAGCCTTTCAATATGTAAAAGGAGCTAACAGGGAACATGGAGGGACTTTTTACCTGAGCGTGTAGTGACAGGACAATGGGGTAATGGTTTTAAACCGAAAGAAGATAGGTTCAGACAAGATATAAAGAAGACATTCTTTACAATGAGGGTGGTGAAATGTTGATACAGGCTGCCTGGAGAAGTTGGGGATACTTCATCACTGGAAGTATTTGAAGTCAGTTTGAATGGGCTTTTTAGCTACCCAATCTAGTGAAAGATATCCGTCCTCATGGCAGCAGATTGGACCTGATGATTTTTAAAGGTTCTTTCTACCTCAATCCATTTTGTGATTCTATGATTCAATGTGAGTGCTGAAAGGCTCAGCTTTGGCTAGCAGTCTTGGAGCCAGCTTAAACTGCAGCTGACATGGTAGCAGCTTCTGGTGTCTTCTCATAGAAGCCACCACTTTGTCCCTCTCCACTAACAAAACATTGCCACCCAAGTCAATGACAGTTTTTAATTGTAGTTTCCCACAACTGTATCTTGAACTGTGAGTGTAATATGACCACAAGATTCACAGGAAGGAAGACAGTGTATATCACCTTTTCAAGAGCCTCTTCATGCATGAGCATTTTCACGACACACCATTTTGAAACATTTACTTTACAAATGTTCATGGTGAGCTTTCATGTCATAAACCAGAGATTTTAAGGCAGTGAAATTTTTTCTGATTGTATGGCAGTCCAAGAAAAGCTACTTACATGCCAATAATACATGCAGTATCAAATTAATTTACTGAAACTGCACTGTTGATAGTAGAAAAGGTAAATGTAAATGGAAAAAACTTTTTCTTGCTGACTCCCTTATCTTAAATGGGGGAACTCTTGAAGTTGTCAGGAATGGTTCTCTAAAAAGAATTTTCTCACCTATCTATCCTTTCATATGGAAGAAGCAGTGATACAGAAAAAAAGATTCAAGAACTCTTCTGCAAAGCTCACTAGACAGAAGGAGGCTGAGAACCCTCAGAAACCCTACTAAACCTTTATAGGTTTTTATTGAGTAGAGATATTTTTACTGCTAAAAAATAGGTAGAAGTCACAAAACATTAAGTGGGAAAAATGAAATACTCTGTACTTTGACTGAGACTTGGATACAGCAGCTTTTGAAGGTGGAGACACTTCTAACGTAGCAGCTTAGTTGAAGTGGTACTAGTCTGGTAAAAGTTAAGCTATGACCAAACACACAAGGCAGTAAAATGAGCTGGTGTTTTGTCAGTAATAAAAGAAGTGTGGCTACTATGGTAGCAAAATGGAGAAGGCACTTTCAGTCAAGCATGAAAAAGGAAATGAAAAAGGGCAGTTTGTCAGAGAGGTAGAAAAAGAAGAAAAGCAAAACAAGACAAATAGTCGAACAGAGGCAGATGTGTTTTGATTCACATATTTGTTTACTTGCACACCATAATTTGCTTTAGCATTGTCTTTGAGTGCCTAATTATCTAGATCTATAAGCATGCAGTTCTTTGAAATTCATATGAGTTACTGGAAAAAATGCTGCTGCATTGGTAAATTTTTTTTTTCTTTTTCTTTTTGTTCATGTAGCAGTGGAAGGATTAAAGCAAACACAAGGGGCATCCACATTAAGAATAGCAAGGAAACAACAGACCAGTTTTTTCAAGGTAATCAGGCACTGAAGGTATTGACTGCACTTTTCACAAACTCATAGACACCAATAATATCTGTGGACATCTGACCAAGTTTATGAAATCTGGCTGTAAGATATCAGAATATTCTGCACATTTTTAGGTTAATTACTCAGAGAACTGGACCTCTAGTGATTGCAAAATTTGTGTTAATATATTCTCCATATTTCTTTTCAGAACATTTTAAAACAGAGCCTTTTTGGACCTCAGTTTTTGTAATGCATGAAAAAGGGGATTTGGAGACCTTGAGGATATATCATTAATCCTTTCTTTTTTTTTTTTTTTTCACTAACTTGCCTCACTGAAAAGGTTTTTTTGTACAGAAGAAAGAGATAACTGTCTTTATAAAGTGCTTAAAAGTTAAAAATGTACTGACAATGAAAATTACTCTGTTTTAGAAAGTGACCCAAACTTCACATTGAAATTTAATCTGGACACTAATTAAGCATCAGTCTTGCACTGTAATGATTGAAACAGGCTATAATCTGTTTGGAAACCTGTGTAAAGGTCATTTAAAGGTCTCTGTCTGGTCTAAGATCGCCAAGAAATTTATTCCTCATGAAAAAAATTGCCTTAAGGATTTCTGACAGTATATTGGTGTCACTTTTATATTGACCAGTGTCTTCTGTTTTGGATCACTGCTCATTTGGGAAAACATTTATCATCTTGCTGAAGTTTCTGTAATATTTCAGGGCATATAGAAAAAGAGTTTATTATATTAAAATGCAAACCTAAAAATAACTTTGTAATTCTGAAACAGAAAGTTAAAGCTGAAGATACAGCTTGACTAGAAAGGCCGTACTGTTCATGCTTCTGTTCCTATTGGGGGAGAGCTTTTTTTAATGTCTTGTCTGTTTGATTTTAGCTTAGTTTTTCCCATACTCTTATCCCTTCAACTGAGTTACTGCATTAGAACTATTTGTACCTTCAGAAGCCACTACATCCAGAGTATTAGTCATACTAAAAAACATTTGGTTTTGCTCTCTCCAAGAAGTAATGTGATGTGCATTATGGCAAAAGGTAATGTGATTTACCTTATAACTATATCTGACTAAGGTTTGGCTTTAGGCTTTCTTCTGTGTACTCTTCAATTATCAGATTGCCAAATCAACCAAGATCTTGTAGCAACTCAGAAGTCATCTCTTTGTCATGCCCTAACCTCCAGCCGCTCTGAACGTGTACTACTTGGCATCAGAATCCCTCTGAAATGAACTTAAGTGCAGGCTGCATGTTTATCAATTGATGATATACCTAAGCTATTAACAGAAGTCTCTGTGCACTGTGACACAAGTTTTTTTTTTTTCCTCACATTTTTTAGGTGAAGATATTATTGTATGGTTTTTCCAGCTGGGTGGATTAGTCTTGCCACCTGAGAGGTGGTAAAGAAGAAATTTATTTACAAGGCGCAGACTTAAAGCCTAATTGTGTCACTGGAGGAATCTGCCATGTCAGGTGTATGAAGCTTTAGAACAATTCATTATACAAATTTGTGGACAAAATAAATTAATGCTGTTCTTCCATCTTGCTGGAGATAAGATATGAAGGTCAATGAAAATCATTGTTAAGAAAAATGTGTTTGAAGAGATCAAAAATACATCTTGCATAGTATGGGAATTCATGGTGGCACCCTTACAAGTCCTTTACAGGAAGGGCCAAAAGGTCATAAATGGAAGTAAATACAATTCTTTTCTGCACCTATGTATTGGGCCTTTTTCTTAAAAAAAAAAAAAAAAAAAAGGAGTAAGCCCAGATTTTACAAGCCATTTATTAATCTTCCACTGATCCAGTTAAAATTATATGAGAATTCAGGCTTGAGTACAAAGTATAAAAAAAATTTTAAAAAATAAAGCAAAATTAACAAGATATGCAATGCATTTATACTCTGGAAGAATATTACCATGCCCTCCTTATAACTAATTACTGATATTTAATTATTTGCAAAGATTCTTTTATTTTCTGTCTCCCCATCAGAATGCTAGCGGGAAAATGCAGAAAATTCAAATGTGCGTGACTTACGGCAATGAAAACTCTTTTCTGTAGTTGTTAGTGATATTTGTAGATGAGTGCTTTTAAAGGAAATAGAATCCCATGTTCCACCATTAACCGGTAAGCAAGTCATAGCTGACAGTGACTTCATGCTTGCTAATGCATCTACATCACAATGAAATGGGGTCTGTAATGGGAACGAGGCTGTTATAGCATAAAGCTTCATTTATTTTTAGTACAAATGACAGTGTAATTCAGTGCTCAACAAACATGCTCTTTTGCTTGTTGCTCAAATTCATTATAAAGCAATTGGTTTTGCTTTTTTACTCTACGTACAGAATATTAACCAGGGCATAAGGAGACCTGGAAAAGTGGCAAAACACATGCCCAAATACGATAAACATTTCTTTGATATATTGCCTCTAGCCACTGCATTTGCCGAGCACTCTAATAAGGAGTATTAAGACTTCCTCTAGTGAGAAAAGGCAGAAATTACACTTTATAGTATAGCTTTTACATCATGATGCTCTCTTCTGATATTTATAAGGCTTCCTCTTGCTCAGCTTCTCCATTTATCTGGAACCTTCCTGAACTTTCTTTTTCCAGTCTAGGTGATATTACTAATTAGCTTATTCTGTAATCCATCTAAGCTTCAAATGTTAATGTATCTCATGTGTGAACCATTTTGTGACTAATGATTCACACCATTATTTCTTGTGAGCATATGCTATTTGCTGTATGATGTGGGCAGAATACTGAGTATTTCTTTGTTCCTGATTCATTAAAAATTCTGACTAATTCATGATGTCTTTTTTTTTTTTCATGGAAACAATGTTTTCATACAGCTGTTCAAGAGTCAAAGTTCACCATCTGTACAACGTGATGATGAAAGCAAAGATGGCTGTTAGCAGAAAGGAGCAGTTAAAAAACTTTGCAGCCTTAGAGGACTATCCTGTAATGGAGACAGTTTCTATCAATTTCCTTCAATATTTCTAAATAAAATTAATTCTATGGATGTCTCAGTTTGTGAAAAATTTTGAGCACACAGTGATTCAGAGGTGCGGCTATCTGATTCCACAATTTACAGCTGAGAAGATTAATACGTTCATAATTAACATTAAAATTGCATGATAATGCAGATAATGTTGGTGTAGCAGTATGGTGTATAGTGTTACTTGTAGTATGATCTGGAAACTTCTGACTGTATTAACATTTGGGTTTTGGTTCAGTAGAATCATTTTGAATAAAATTCCTCAACCATTCTGCTTCCTGCAAATTATTTTGGTTTGCAGAATGGTTTCAGAGAGTGCAAGCAAGATACCTTACAGAGGAAGCTGAACTAGAATGTCTCCCTCAGATGGACAAATGTGTGTCTATCTGAGTAAGACTTGTTTAGTCCTCTGGACAGCTTTAAATCAAATACATGGAGAAGACTATTGGTCCATAGGGATAGGATAAATTTTGTTTGAGGTAGCACACTGAAACAATGTATAGCATAGGTATGGGGGCTTCACTAACCAAATTATTTATCCTACTGCCTGGGATTACTTAGTAATGCACTGTGCTATAGTATAGCACAGCTCTTCAAAGCAAATATTATTTGTTCCTGAACACCAGCCCTTGGAACAGCTCAGGTTCAGTTGCAACAAACAAGTGATAACTTCAGAATGAAAGATGATGATGGCAAAATACTATTCGAATAAAGAACAATTCTCAGATATCCATTTTGTGCTTAGCAAACTGGAGATTATATGTACAACTTCTTGGTTGATGAGGTGAGGGACTAATTATAATGATTATGCAATCAAGAGTAGCTGCAACCCTTTTCCATGTGTTGTGTAAGATAGCAAGGGAAAAAAATAAAGTGAGGTACTAATGAAGAGAAATGTAAGTATTCTGGTGATAGGTACATGTGGAGACAAGGAGACACACAGATGTTGTCTTCCTGATGTTCATTGTATTTTATTATTCTTGAATGCATTCTACCAAACTGCCTGCTCTACTCACAAGAGGAATAGCTATAAATATCCACACATCCACACTTTCAAAGTAAGCAAATTCTGAAATAATTTCCCTGAGGTACATAGACAAATCTCTTCCTCAAATACCAGTTTCAATACAAGGTCAGGGATCTGGTCCCCAGGATTACCTTGCAAGCTCAAATTTGGTCAAAATTCTAGGTCAAGCTTCTTGCATTGTTCGCATTAGAATTTTAACACTATGTGGATAACTGTGTTGTTTGATAACTGAAATTCAACAACCTCTTTACAATCAACTCACGGAATAAATTCTATAGCTTTGCTCGCAATGCAAATGTGATATAAATTAGGGATTAGCAGAGACTAGGAGAACTGATTGTCACCAAAAAAAAAAAAAAACCAAACCAAAAAACCCGCAAAAAAACCAACCGAAAGACCAAACCAGAAGTCATCAAATTAAATCATAAGACAACAAACTGAAATGTCACTGACATGTGGAGATCAGTGCTGTAGACACCTCAGGCATTCAAGAGCTAATATGGGCTCGAAAACTCATAAAAGCTTTCCTCAAGAACTCATAAATAATTTTGAAAATATGATCAGTGGTCTTTCTACATTATTTCTGATTGAAAGCAACTGACCAAAGCTTGTAATGCTACATGGAATACGCTCATGCTAGGTAACAGCCAGAATCTATAGCTCTTGTTTGGTCCTAGCTTTTCTGTCTTCTGAGAGACTGCTCACACAGTAAACTCAGGATTAAATATTTACTTATTTGATTACTACAAAAAGAATATATTGCCTATAACTTTCCAATTTTGTCAAATTAACAAACCCACGCAATTAGTAGTAAGACTTACACATAATTAATCAGCGTAGCTGAAGAGGTATCTTAGCTGCTTTTTATCTCTGGGCAGAAATCCATCATCTCCATAGTAATTCACTTCAGGTTAATAAACAGTATCTCTTTAAACATAATTAACCTTGCCCTTACTAATATAACATGCCAGGCTAATGTTGGTTTGTCCTTTGAAATACAGTGCAATGCATTTATAGCAAGAACAAGAATTTCTTTGTTTTCTACCAGAAGCAGCAGAAGGAAGACCACAGCACCAAGAAGTGGAAAAAAGAACATAAACATGTAAATACAGCATCAGAATGTTCTCCCAGTAAATAGGAAGATCTTCAGAAAAGCTCCTTGTCTGAAATTTCAGCTTCACAACAGTGTCCCACTAAGTTTCTGTTTGGTATCTCTTGGAAGGAATAGGTAAATATTATTTTAATAACACATGATCTGTTTGAAAGGGACTCAAGTTTCACTTCTGGAACATTGCAAATGTATCCTGGTAACTATCCTCATCTAGTACACTTTCTCCTTTTGCTTTATTACTACCAGAAGTTTAATTTTCCATGGTCTTGCTCTTAGTGCTTTCCTTTTTCTTTACAAGTTTGGACTTACTCACAGACTGTAGTCCCTTAGGGGTGTACCTGCTCCAAGTGGAGCCTTATCTATGAGCCAATCTCTCCAGGGGTATACCTGCTGGGACATAGACTTATCCAAAGCCACAGTCACTTTGAGGTTCCAGCATGGCCTAATCCGTGGGCCACAGTGCCTTCACAGATATATGTGCTCCTGTGTCTCCTTAACCACAGGCACAGTCCCTTCAGAAGTAAGCCTACTCCAACATAGCTTTACCCATGGCTGCAGTCCTTTCAGGGGTGTACCTGCCCTGTTGTGGGCTTGTCCATGGATGCATATTTTGAGATGCTCCAGCATACAGCTTCAAGGTGTACCTTTTCCAGCTTGGACTTATCCTTGGACTGCAATCCCTTCAGAGGTATACCTGCTGCATCACAGACACAATCACGGCCACAGATGCTTCGAGGTGCACCTGCTCTGGCATAGGCTTAACCATAGCCACAGATGTTTCAGTGTCTCATCCACAGGTCACAGTCCCTTCAACTCGAATTCACACTGGATTTCCCAGCCTGTCTGATAAAGCAGCTCAAACCACAGAGATGCCACAGCCACCTGCTAGGCCAGGCACATCACCACTGCTGTTATCAAAATGTTCCCAGCCACAGCAGAGTCTGATGATAAGCTGTGCATCAGTACAGCAAGCAGTGAAAGCAAAATCAGCCACTAATGAGCACTAGGCTTCAATATACAGTAAGGCAAGCAAGCCCCATGGCAAGCACAAAAGCCTGACAATTATTAGCTAAACAGCAATAATAGCTATAAATTTCATCTAGCACATTCCAATCAAATCTGTTGTTATCTCAAAACTTTCAGGCCCCATGCTGGGCACCAAAAAGGATTGTTGTGATTTAAATTCAGCTTGCATCCACACAGCTGCACACTCACTAAACTGCCCCCACT
This sequence comes from Ara ararauna, assembly GCA_028858755.1. Classification (NCBI taxonomy): domain Eukaryota; kingdom Metazoa; phylum Chordata; class Aves; order Psittaciformes; family Psittacidae; genus Ara; species Ara ararauna. The sequence goes on from CM054379.1 coordinate 59,312,877, forward strand.
TGGATGGGGAGAAGAATCAGAAAAGATAAAACCCATGGGTTGAGAAAGAGTGGTTTAGTAATTACAACAAAGTATACTAATACTAATAAAAGCTAGTAATAAAAAGGGAGATAACAAAAAGAGAGAGAAAATTGAAAAAAAAAAAAACCAACAAAACAAAAAAACAAGAATCCAAAACCCAAACCAGCAGTGATGTACAACACATTTGTTCATCACCCACTGACCAATGCCTAGCTTGTCCCTCAGCAGCGATCAGCCCCTACCAGCCAACTCCCCTAGTCTGTATATTGGGCATGATGTAATGTAATATGGAATACCCCTTCAGCTAGTTTGGGTCAGGTGTCCTGTCTCTGCTCCCTCACAGCTTCTTGCGCCCCTCCTTACTGGCAGAGCATGAGACTGAAAAGTCCTTGATCAGGGTAAGTACTATATAGCAACACCTAAAACATCGGTGTGTTATCAGTCTTGTTCTCAGACTAAAACCAAAACATAGCACTGTACCAGCTAAAATGAAAATTAACTCCATCCCAGCTGAAACCAGGACACACACATACTCACAGATGCACACAAAAAAGCTCCAGCTACTGTGAGATGAGAATATGAACTCAGCACAGAACTTCCCAAGACAAATTTGGATCTCTGAAGAGCTGCAGTTCCTGAAAGGAGATGTGATAATCTTGGGACTCTGGAAAACAGGTGTGCATGCCACCTTAACATGACTGAGGGAATGACAAAGTGCAGTAGCTGCAGAACTGCAACAGATATGCTGCCACACTGACTGAAAGAGGCTCTGAAGGCTGTATATCCCTGTAATTTTCCTTCTCTGTTTCATTCCTTGCTAAATCTGCACTTGGAAAGACAAGCTGGAAGTCTTTAAATTATAGCAAGTTGTTCAGGCAAGAGGAAGTTTCAGAAATTGTAGGGCAAGAGCTTCAAGAGAGGAAAGATTGCCCAGTGGTTACTGTACTAACCCTCTGTGAAGGCAATTTAGATTAAATTTTCTTTTCTACTGCAGACTCACTCAGATTTGAAACTGCCAGTTTAACATTTCTATCTGTGTTCCCATTCTGTAGAGTGGAACTGATAATTCTAATATGTTTCTAATAGATATCATCACTGTGACACACATAGGTAACAAGCCATAGGAGAACTTACACTGAATTGAATGATGACTTGAACTGGACTCCTGAATTGGAGATGATGACTCTTTGTTTTCTAATATATCTGTACCTATAAAGGTAGGATATCTTAGATATCTGACTCAAGCCTTGAGAAGGAAAAGGCACAAGAAAGAATGAAGGATAGAATAAACATTTGCTTGTAAGTAAGCCACCTGGACTCCTGGTGGACTCTCTAACAATTATAAGGAAGAGAACTCTTCAGTTAATGTTTAGGGAAACAAGTTAAAACCAACTAAGGAGCTGGCAAAAAAACAACAAGGGTGGCCAACTCCAAAGTTCAGCCAAAGGACTAAGAGATGAAGAGGAAGATGATGAAGAAACAACCACCAGGGGACCCAAAGACCACTACCACATTATTGAGTGCATGCAGGAGGAATTTTCTAGAAGAATGATGTCATGTATAAGTAGCTTTATGAATATGCATGTAATATAATGAATATGTATGTTTGATTACTATATAATCACGGCTTGTTTTGTGCTCAGGCAAGACATGCTCAGAGGAGCTATCCCTTGTGTCTCCAGTACTGAGATAAGAATATCTGCTTGTCAACTTAAACTTTATTGGCGAGTTCTCAAGAGTTTTTATACAAATCAGCCAACAGAAAAAAAGGATGTCTAAAAAAGCCTGTTTACCTCTTGTACTAACAATCTTTACTACTTCTTAAAGTACAGAGGCTTGAACCTCAGCTTACAAGGATTGCATTTTTTCTTGCATCATATGGATTACATTTTTTAATCATTCATAGTATTTTTCTACCCAGAACAAAATTACATAAAAATGTACTTTGACATATTTTAAAAACAACATGACTTTCAGGTTCTTAACTATTTCTTTGCCTCAGTCTTCACCAGAAAATGCTCTGACCATACCACTCAAGTCTTGGAAGGCACATGCAGGGACTGTGAGAATGAAGACACTGGGCCCACTGTAGGAGGGGATCGGCTCGAGACCATCTTAGGAACCTGAACGTACACAAGTCTATGGGACCGGATGAAATCCATCTGCGGGTCCTGAAGGAGCTGGCAAATAAAGTTGCTGAGCCACTGTCCATCATATTTGAAAAATCATGGCAATCAGGTGAAGTTCCTGACAATTAGAAAAAGGGAAATATAGCCCCCACTTTCAAGAAAGGGAAAATGGATGACCCAGGAAACTACAGAACAGTCAGCCTCACCTCTGTGCCTGGCAAAATCTTGGAGCAAATTCTACTGGAAGGCATGCTAAGGCACATGAAAAAGAACAAGGTGGTTGGTGACTGCCAGCATGGCTTCACTAAGGGGAAATCCTGCCTGACCAATCTGGTGGCCTTCTATGATGGGGCTATGGAACTGATGGACAGGGGTAGAGCAGTTGATGTCATCTACCTGGACTTGTGCAAAGCATTTGACACTGTCTCACATGACAGCCTTGTCTCTAAGTTGGAGAGACAACAATTTGATAGGTGGACCACTCGGTGGATAAAGAACTGTCTGGATGGACGCACACAAAGAGTTGGGCTCAATGGCTCAATGTCCAGCTGGAGACCAGTAACTAGTGGTGTCCCTCAGGGATCGGTGTCGGGACCTGTCTTGTTCAGTATGTTTGTTGGCGACATGGACAGTGGAATTGAGTGTGCCCTCAGCAAGTTTGCCGATGACACCAAGCTGTGTGGTTCAGTTGATGCGCTGGAGAGAAGGAATGCTATCCAAAGGGACCTTGACACGCTTGTGAGGTGACCTGATGCCAACCTGATGAAGTTTAACCATGCCAAGTGCAAGGTCCTACACCTGGGTGGGAGCAATCCGAGGCACACATAGAGGTTGGGCAGAGAAGAGATTCAGAGCAATCCTGCAGAGAAGGACTTGGAAATTTTGGTTGATGAAAAAACTAACATGAGCTGGCAGTGTGCATTCGCAGCCCAGAAAGCCAACCGTATCCTGGGCTGCATCAAAAGGAGCATGACCAGCAGGTCGAGGGAGGTGATCCTGCCCCTCTACTCTGCTCTCGTGAGACCTCACTTGGAGTATTGTGCAGTTCGGTGTCCTCAACATAAAAAGGACATGGAACTGTTGGAACAAGCCCAAAGGTGGGCCACGAGGATGACCAGGGGACTGGAGCACCTCCCATATGAAGATAGGCTTTGAAAGTTGTGTCTGTTCAGCCTGGAGAAGAGAAGGCTGTGTGAAGACCTCAGAGCAGCCTTCCAATATCTGAAGGGGGCCTATAGGGATACTGGGGAGGGACTGTTCATTAGGGACTGTAGTGATAGGACAAGGGGTAACGGGTTCAAACTTAAACATGGGAAGTTTAGATTGGGTATGAGGAAGAAATTCTTTACTGTAAGGGTGGTGAGGCACTGGAATGGGTTACCCAAGGAAGTAGTGAATGCTCCATCGCTGGCGGTGTTCAAGGCTGGATTGGACATAGCCTTGGGTGGCATGGTTTAGTGTGAGGTGTCCTTTCCCATGGCAGTGGGATTGGAACTAGATGATCTTAAGGTCCTTTCCAACCCTAACTATTCTATGATTCTATGATTTCATATTAGTTTTCCTAACATGTAAATTTAAAAAATGCAAGGAATTATTCAGCCCAGAAAAAAATCACACCAAAAAGTTCTGCTGTTTTTCAAATCTGAGTGAAGTCTGTTCATCTTAACATACTCAGTATTTGTAAAACATATGATCAGTATAACACTGACATCTCAAATATATGTATGCAGAAAATTTTTCAATAAATTGTGTGCACTCCATAAATTGTTCTACCAGCTGCAGAACAAACTGTGGACTGCTATTTCCATTGTGAGCTAGGAAGTGAAGGATGGACCAAAAAATTACTGGCTGAATCCCATTGATTTCAGTAATTCAAAGATCTTTCTTATCAACAACAACACTCTTCCTAGTCTTATAAAATACAATTTATTTTGATTTCATAATTTTATTGTGCCTAAGTAGTACACACATTTTATTACATCTAAGTAGTTTCATTTGAGGTTATTCATCAAATCTTCACTAGTAAACAAAAGAGAAATCTTTCAATTATTTGTACAAATTATGAACCATGTATTTTAGATGGATTAGTACTCTTCCAATACACATGTAGTAATAAACATCAGTAATACTTTTGGCATCTGAAAAATTGTTTGTAAGTATTCCTCTCTGATTGCAGTTGTAATACAGAGAAAACCTGGAGCTTCCATAAGGCTGATTTGGAAAGATACTCAGCCAACAAAATTATTAGAATTCATAGTCATTTTTTCCCCTTGACTTTTTTTTTCAACCTTCCAGTTTGCATTGAGCTGCTCAGACTAATGTTAAAAGGATGTAGATATGGTAGTTTTTCCTTAATAGTATCCTTTCCTATAATAAGTATACTTTCCTCTCCTGGGAAGCTTTTCATTTGGTTTAACACATGCACACACAAACCATTTTTTGAATAATGTATTTTGAGCTAGATCCCCAAGCAAGTTAAGAAAGGAAGCAATAAAGAGTCTGTTTCTGAAAGCATGCAAAAGGACTCCCTAAAATCATGTCCCTTCTGTTGCTGTAAATATGCTCCCAGCTGGCAACCTCTGTCTAAAGAATAGGTGGAATAAGGTTTCTGCCACTGTTAAGCTGTAGTCAATAGAGCTTCTAAGTAAAAACCTTAAAGGGGCATGACACACTGCTCAGTTCTCCATGTAAAGAATAATGTAATCTGCTGTGAGACATTTTAGCAATGCCTACTGCTGCTCCCTCTGGGCTGCGGAGTGCTGATGGTTTACGCAGTTGTGTGGAAGTCAAATATAAATGCAATTCCTGACAGCAGCATCTTTTCATGGAAAGAGAAATTCAGGTATGCAAGCAACAATATATTTTAGTACCTAATTATTCATTAAAATATTAACCTGAATTTACTTTTGAAGTCATGAGGAAGTTAGAAACCTAAAAATGCACTTTTGCAGCAAAAATTATATGGGAAAAACAGTGGTGGTAAGATAGTTTAAGCTAGTGAAAGATCTGAAATAAAGTACATTCAGAAACATAAATGATTTAGAGTTTGATTTAATGCGTAGTTACTATATTCTGTATAACTCTCCTGTGACAAAACCCCAAAATTATCCCATTTTTGTTTTCTTCCTTCTGTTATAAATAAATGTCTTCTTTAGTTATAGGCAGTGAACAGTAAGCATATTCAAAGCAAATGTATTTAAGGATGCTAATTATAATTGCATAAGGGTATATTTTTTCCAGCATTCCACTATCTCTCATATAATGTGTCACACAATTCTGCTTCATAAGGCCTTGTTTGTTGCTTGTGGCCTCCAATGACTTTGAAGTATATATACAAATGCTAAGAGATCTGAACTTAAATGCTGATTGATAGCTTAACCTTTGCCTTTGCTAGGCAAAGCTCTCATTTATGACAAGAAAGCATCTGTCCAGAAAATGACTCTAGAATTCATACCTTGAGTTTTACATGTATTTAACGGGTGAAAGAAGCTTACAGACAAGTTATCGTTTCCTGGTTAGATAAATCTTTCTGCATATCTACATGAAGATTAACATAATATAAGCAAATGCATTTTCCTATACTCCTTTGCACACCGTAGGGTTTATTTTGTAAAACTGTGAACTATTGTGATTATTAGTGAAAGACAGATGTCTGAGTTATTTAGTTCAGTAAGTCAAAATACTAACCAATATTTATTAATAGAAAAGTTCCTAAAACATGGGTATTCTGGTATTTTATGAATTATAAACAGAAAGGTGGGAGGGAAAATAAAAAACTCAGGTTTTTGTAGTCAGGTTTTGCTTTCATCTCTAAAATATTAATTTTAAGAAAATTTTACTTAATAAAAATTAAATGTATAATTACATTAAATCACACTGAAAGTAGTTCATGTGAATTGTTAAAAAAAAAAGAACCAAACCAAAACAAAAACAGTGAAACAACCAAAAATATTAGAAAATATCACAGATTTTCAGGAAGAAAACTCCTTGAGAGAAGTAGTGGCCTTCATTGCACCCGGAGACTTAGAAATTAACCTGAAACAGTTCAAGACAAAAGTCCTGCACATCCAGAAATATACCACCACTCTCTTGTCATCAGATGTCTGGCTAAAAAAAAATGCTCATGATCTGGTGACCCATGTCACTCTACAGTTACACCTGCTGCTTCGAACTTGGTATGATGAAGAATTCTCAATTGATGAGGGCTTGGTAAAGCAAATGCACACCCTGCCATGAATCAGAAGGGATATTTATCAGAGGGGTAAGCACTAGTTTTATCATACAGGGCACTCTTGACTTAGAGAAACAGAGAAGATACTGAGTAGTTATTGAGAAAGTTAACTGGGTTTATGAAGGGAACAGAGATCCTCAAAAGAAAAAAAGTTTTAAAGCTTAGTAAAACAAAGGGTGAGCTCTGATTTTGTATCTGTAGAGAATATAAATGCCAGGGAGGAAATGAGATATTGCAGCTAAGGAGCACAGTTTGCATCATGATGAATCAAAATAAACTGGTTGGAAATTATAAGAAGATTCCTAGTTATCAAAACAAAGAGATTTTCTAATTGCATTCCAGTGGATTGAACAAGGGATTGCAACACATTTGAGAAAGGGAGAGGACATGATTAGTTCTTGTAACGGTGGAGTCTAGACTCTATGACGCAGGAGATTCTTTCTAGTAGGCTCTCCCTTTTCATTTGGGCATATGTCATTTCAGCCAAATATTTGCAGAGGTAAATTTAGTAGGATTCAATATTAAGTCATGACAAGCCAAATTGCTAAAGGTATTCTTCTACTCGATTTACTACACATTTTGAAAAAATGAGAGCTTTATAGAGAAAAAGGCAGATCTCTCTTTGTACAGACACTATTTTAAGAGTAGATACAGTTAAAGCATAAACACTTGTACATTTGAACTGTGGTCTTTATTTATGTAGAAATGCATAAAAGCTAACTTCCAGGTAGAATTCTTTATGATACTCAAAACTAGAAACATTCAGTCTCTTTTCAGTATTTCTTTTTTCTTAAATCAGTCTCAATCTGAAAGTTACAAACTTTCATGGACTCATGGAATTATTCACATGGTCATAGAAACAGCCTTTGCAAAGTTTCAGATTTCTATCAGCTTACCCACACCTTTCCAGTAAGAAGAAAAGCCACAGTTTCCTCATGCTGTCCAGCTGCTCTTCATCTGGAAAACAATAATGAGAGAGAAGTACAGATAGTTGTGCTACTTGCATCTCCTCATGGTTAGTTAGTGTCATTTGAGTCTCATCACACCCTTACTGTACCTATAAAACTTCTTGTAGAAATGGTATTTTAGCAGGAATTTCTGTCCTGTTTCAATATTTTCATAATGGCAATCCTCCTTCTAGCTAGCATATTGGAATATCATTCTTTCCAATAAACTAGGAAAAGCATCAGTGATAAGCATTTCAATATGTAAGTCTGGAAAGAAATGCTCTGTTGAAAGCTGTTTTAAAAATATCTTCAGATACAAGTATACAAGAAAGCAATATACTATGGAAATGTTATTTTCTAGTCAGTGAGAGAAGACAGCCAAGGAAATCTTATGAAAGTTCTGCAGTAACTTCCTGCTGAAATTTTTCATCATACTTCTGCCTCATTCTGCAGAGAAATAAGATACCCCTGAATTCTCTAAAAAGGACTTCCTTACCCATGACAGTTCTCTCGGGGAAGAAGCATTACAGAAATAATGTCTTTTCAAGAAAAAGAAGATAAGACCTAGGTTATTTTTGCTAGATGATGTGTCATCAGTTTGATGGTAATTGCATAAGGTATGCATTTCAATGAATGAATGACTAGTACAGTCAAATATACATCTGTTTCTAAATCTGTACATACACATCTATATAGATTTTTATGTTCTTGTATCTGTCTTTGCATGCAGGCTAAGAAACTTCTTGCTTGGAGCAGAGAAAAGAACAGGGCACAAGTTGATTCCTTCAGTCTTTTTCATTTTCCTGTATTTCTTATCCAGTTCAATACATAGCGCGGAGCATACAAGAAATTACAATGCAAATTATACAGATTAAAACCTCATCAAAGCCTATTTCAATCAATGATAAAATTTCCTTTGGTTTCTGAAGTAGATGGGAAATATTTTCTTTTTTTCTGTATTATGGTTATTAAAGCATTGGAAATTACTCACAGGAACTATATCTTGTCGGTTTTACACTTCTCAAGTTTCCTTCAGTTGGTACTTCTGAACTTTTCTCTTTTGTCCTGTCACAATCTTACATTAGCTTTACCCTTGTTTATTGATTATTCGTTACATGCTATTGAACTACAAATAATATTATGGTCTCAGTTCTGAGTAAAAGAAAAAGCATCATAAGAGTTCCATGATTACTTTTTTGCACAAAGACTTTCAGCTAACGAGGTAAGGCAGAACGAGACCCTTATTACTACTTAATGACCAATACGTGACAATAAAGTAATGAGTGCCTTGTGACATACCTGAGTAGAAGCACCTCTGTTTTCATCACTGCAGTTATCTTGACTCGGTAAATTTTAGAACTGGTTTTCACTCAAGTTTTGTTGTGTAATAATTCCTTTATTCATTTTTGATCACTGAAAACAAGTTCATATAAACTACTATTAGAATTGCTTTTTTACCATTTCAAAGAGGACTGATTATTACTTTGACATCCTAAAAGGTAAGTGTTATTTCAAGAAGGTTGTTTAAAAAAAAAAAAAAAACACCATTTGGTATAAAATTGTATTAGCTCTGAATATGTTTTATTCAGCAAGCAACTCATGCTAATTGCTTTACAGAATGTAAAAAATTCAAAGTTTCTGCCTGAAGAGCTATAACCTAGACAGATAAGCATGAAGAGATGAAGGGGCAAGTCAAGAGGAAAAGATCTGCTTTAGCTTATGTGACACAAAGCATGGAGTTTCACCAAGCATAAAGAAATGAGGCAACAAACAGTAAAGTTTGTAAAACATGTTTAAAAAATCTTACAAAACAGTAGCCCAAATTAGGGCCTAGATATAAAATGTAGTATTGGAATCACAAAGCCTTTAATACAAATTGTTATATATTATGTGGTACATTATAATAGAATCATAGAATAAGTTTTTGAAATGGCTATGGTAGAATATGATGTATTATGAGAACAAAAGCAGGAATTCAGTCTTCATTCCTACAGTAAAGGGTATAAGACAAAATTTTAGCCTATAATATTTGATTTTTGCTTCTCCTGGTGGCAAGGCAAAGTATCATTTACTGGAAAACAATACAGCTCTCGATCTACCTGCCGAGCAACATCAGCTCTGTCAGTCTCTAAAACAAGAAGTGGGCTGGCAGGTGTGAGCATCGCAAAACCCATTATGACATAAAAGTATTTTTGTGATGGCTTCTGAGTACTCAAATGCTTGCATAGGTAGAAGAAATGTTTATGCAACTTCAAAGTGGCATAGCACCTGGTGAGCTAAGATTGGCTTTGAAATTCAGTCTTTGCAGCTAGATACTTTACTTTCACCTGTCATCTTCTAAAAACTGACTAAAAGGAAAATTTTCTGTGGTGATTTGCAAATGAATTACTGATTAAGGACTTTTAATGGAGCTTGTTAGACCTCAGGCTCATGATAGTCATAGAATCATAGAATAGTTAGGGTTGGAAAAGACCTTAAGATCATCTAGTTCCAACCCCCCTGCCATGGGCAGGGACACCTCACACTAAACCCTGCCACCCAAGGCTCTGTCCAACCTGGCTGAAGTTGTATCATCTGACACAAACTGACCAAAACTAGTGCTATCCTTGACAATTCATCAAGCTGAAAAGACTACATGACCTAAGACCCTGTTCTTATATCTGTAACTACAGCTGAGAATTTGTCAAAATTAGGAATTGTCAAAGTATACAGGATCTTATTTTGTTGAAGTGAATTTATCGAGAGCATCTCTCTCTCTTTGTATTGTGATTTTACTATGTATGACTGATTTTTTTCAGCTTTTTTGTGAGATGCCTGTTGGTCAGGACCAGATATTTTCCTAAGATAGCTACTTTATCAAAAACGCAGTACAGGATTCTGAGGATGAAGTTGTGACACTGAAGGAAGAACAACATCAGCTAAGAAGAAATCCTGTTAAACTACTACTACATTTTTATATATCTATATTCTCCAATCTGTTTCTAGTAATGTAATTATAAATGTGACCTGAAGTTTATGAAATAAATCTGTGATTTTGCTATTAAAGCCATCTGGTTCTGGAAGACAGGAGTGAAAAAAAGGCATAAAACTTGTAAAATTAGTATTAGCTGTCCTTGAAGAAGTGATGGACCAATAGAAACCAGGAAACATTAAAATTGCCTGGAAAGAGACTGCCAGAGGCTTCACCTGGGTAAGTTTCAGGGGCCATAGAAGCGGCCAGGAAGCAAGTGCCCGTGCGTCCAAGTGCTGGCTTACATAGCACATCTCATTCTACTCATATACAAATAAACTTTGGATGGGTATATGCTAGCAACAGCTACCTCTTTTTAGTGGTCTTGATAGACTCCAAAGACTTACCATAATAGCCATCATAATTGTTTTTCTAATAATAATTGTGCTAGGTAGTTTATAGGATTTAAACACTACATGTAGTAACAATGTGTATGCTAAATAAAATCAATTAACTGGCATGTGTAGCTTAGAGATGGTGGCAGGGACACAAAATATGATTTAATACAATTCAAAAATAATTGCTTGTTTGTGCTCTATCCTTGATGCTTTCTGATTAGCGGTAGCACCTCCCACTAGTACCTATGTCTTCAGTGAGTTTCTTTTACCATTTGAGGTAGTGAAAAAAAAAAAAGAGGAATAATTAGAATAATTTTGAAATGAGAAATTAATATTTTAAGATACACAGGACTAGTCATATATCCACTAGCCATGAAATAATTTTGAAGTAATTCTTTCTCAGAAAAATCTCTTTTTATGAAAACATACCAACAAGACAACAACCAGTACCCTCATTTCAGTTGCCTTGAGTTTTCTATCCTTGTATCATTTAATTAGAGTTTTGGCCAATGGCTGTTGCAGTCACTATTACGCGGTGTTAGTACATTGCTGCCAGAGAAATTCTCTCTGTTTAAGTGATGCATGATTAAATACCTGTGTCAAAGTTGTCAGAGGGTAAGAATCAAGTCTGTTCAGCATGAAGATCAGCCACATTGTATTACACAGCCTGAAGTTCTGAAATTACAGTGTTGTCTCACTTCACAAATGTCAACAGGCAATATATCACCCAGACAAAGGATAACTTTACTTCGGCAGTCTAAAGAGGACAGGGGAGAAAAGAGAATAGGGAGAGAGAAGAGTGATTACCAAATGAGATATTAAGTGATACAATGTAAAACTCTGCATGTGAAGTATGTGCTTCATTTAGGATTTTTTTCTTTTTTGCTTTTTTCCCATGTGATTTTCCAACTGCCATTCTGGAAGAAAATGGATTTCTGTCCTCATAAGCTCTGTTCTTTTGTTGCATGTGCCAGATCTGTGCAGTCATCTTGAATATCCCAAAGAATGTCAAATAGCACTGGGTGCCAATGCTTAGGCGACTAAATCACATTCCATATGTTGTAATTGTCAGAAGTAACTTCTTAAACTTCTATGGGAAACTAGAGGGAAAGAAGATATCTGAGAAATACACGGAACCTAAGCATGCACATGCTACATCCAAGCAAAAACAGACATGTGAAGATGTAATGACAATTCCTGCTAGCAATTTCTAGTCAGGCTTTTGTACAAATAATTTACAGTTCAGGTAAGCAAAACTATTTGCATTTGTGAAAAATGGATATTGGCCATTAAATGTTCTGAAAAGCAGTACTTCCAATCATACACAGAAATTAAGCTCAGAAAGTTCATGATATATTCCTGTCAGTTACAGCAGTATACACCCACTTCTGCAAGGAGGTTTTGTCTGACTTAAATAGGCATAGCTAATCTGCAAAATTAGAAGGCAAAGCAAGCAAGGTGACAAAACACTAATTTAGGGTGAAGTAAATTCTAAATGGGGTCAGCCTGGCCTCTAATCCAGGCAAAGGAATCCCAGCCATGGGTCACTTCTGTTCCAGAAATACACATTCAATTCACCCTAGAGGTAAATTGTAGGAATAGCTAGTACATTAGTGACACTTAAGATCTATTTCATCAACTTTTAGTCAGCTGACTCCACTGATTAAAATTAGAGTTTAGAAAAATACCTCATAGGTAGAATTTTACATTGTGACATTAAATTTAAGGACTGAATTTTTCTCTTTCATCAGATTACTTTCAGGTCCTGTGCCATATCTGTCAACACTATGTAGATGTCTTGGATATCCTTCCGCGTTTTAATAGGACTAGATCAGCATACTTATGCAATAGAGTTTAGCTTTAGTTTAGTACATCAAAATCAATTATCCTGGACTCTCCTTTTTGTAAATGAAAAGAAATAGGGTCTTCTAATGTGCAAGTCAACTGACCTGTTTTAGATATTTAAGGTGACAAGAAATGCATACTATTAGGCAAGTTACCTAATTGTTCCATTAACTAAAAGAGTACTTAGAATGACTTGCCCAGGTGTCCGTATCTTATAAATCCAGCCTTGTTCTCTTTTTCTTTTTAATATACTTCATAAATTCTGTTTTAACTCATGCTTTACAGAATCTGTTACAATTATAGAATAGTTTCACCTGCAAATTGCTGCAACTGGAACTAAATTAAGACACTGCCCAAATCACCCAGGTTCCCTGTTTATGCTGTCCTAAACTAAATCCAGGGGAAAATTTGTTCACATGGACATAAGTGAAACCTACCTAAAAATAAAATATATAGGTGCCAATGAATTGTCTAAGACACTTCATAGTCAATCCACAGGCACAGGCAATGTCCCTGTTACTTCTTCCCATTATCATCTAAAAAAATAAGTCAGTGTTTGAGCACCTAAAAAATTATCTGTCTCTGAAGTTGTGAAGAGGGCTAGGCAGGAAAGAACAGTGAATTACAATTATCTTGAAAGCAGACTGCTTTCTCTTACCACTTTTTATTCTGGCTTGAATGTTGATTTTTTTTTTTTCCTCCATCTGCTTGCTAAACGATGTCCTTAGTTACATTTTCATAATTCTTGCTCACAGAAAAATCTCTGCATTGGTTCACGGAGCCTTAGCTCCAGTATAAGACCAGATCTAAACCCTGCATTTTAAGTTTGACTTTAAAATGTGAATCTCTGTAAAAAAAAAAAAAAAAAACCTGACTGCTTTGGGATGACAACATAAAGGAGTCAATATCCACCTTTATAAATTTAGGAAAACACATCAACTTAAATGTGAAACCTCATTATGACTGTAATCTTTCTTGCTATAATCCTTATTAACTATTTGTGACACTATGACTTGGTGCAACAGAAAGCATTTGGCTAGTGAATTTTTTTTAAATTGGAGCAAGCAAGGATCAAGCAAACAGCTGGAGTCCATCCAGGAAAGCCACTATGGAGACTGAAATTAAATGTGTATTTCTGATTATGAGCCATATTGCTCAGTTCCTTTCTAAGTTGTGTTAATAGAGATATATGCTTTATAAACTGGTTTATATCTCTTAAGTTCTTAGTAAAAAAAGTAATAGCAGATATTCTACAAATTAGTTTGCTCCTTTGTAGTGCAAACAAATGTTCTGCAAACTGTCAGAACCAGAAAGTGAGGGCAGGTTAAAACTGCTCCAGTTTGTTTTAAAATTGTTTAAAACAAAGCTTCTAATTCTCTACTGTGAAGAATCTACATTGCTTAAAGTAGTCAGCTCAAGAGTTAATACTTTTACAAGCAACATGCTATGACTGAATCATGGTGTATGGGATTTGAAACAGAAATAACTGGTTAAATAATATTTGTGGTCAAGTACACTTACTCAAAGGTATCAGACTGTATTATACTTAAGTCTTGAAATAGTATCCATATTTATATGATGTGACAAGTGAACATGTAAGTGTATGAACTGAGCCTACATATAAAATCTATTTTGAATTAGTTTATTTTATTTATTAGTTTATTTTAGAAGTCATGATGAAATTCAAGCACCTTGATCAGAGGGATGAAAATGTAGCCTAACTTTGTGGAAGATTACTTCGTCTGAAAAAGTCACGCATTTCTTAAGACTTGCAAGAGTAGAACTGGTTGTGTAGAACTGGTCTGCCATCTGCCTCACTCTGGTAGTTTCTTTAATAAAACCACTTCAGCATGTGCCCAGAAACAAGGGTCTCTACATTTATTTGACTTTATCCAAGGAATTCTGTGAAAGTTTTTATGAGTTTTATCTAACTGTATCTTACTTAGTGTACTCAGTACTAATTTACTTTTTATTCACAATTTTTCCATAGTTATATCATCATTGTTTCTGGATGATTTCAGATTTTAAAAAAAGTTAAAAGAGCTGTTTATTTTTAGCAAAAAATGAAAAAAAAAATACTTTGCAGGTTTTTTTCTGAACATCCATCATCAGGTACCACTTTGAGGAATAAAAAACCTGACACAGAAAAAATTCTCAAAACAAACCAAAACACCTCTGCATCGAAGTTACAATTCATTCTCTAATTAAAATTCTACTTTCATAAAAAATTTCTGCTGGCTAGTTGCTGGAATCAGTTATACACATGTTTTATTACTAAAAAAGTATTGTGGCAAAGGGAATTGTTTGAGGAATAGCTGATGGGGCAGGAAAAAAAGTTCTGGATTTATCTTGTTTGTTTTTTTTTAACTGTCTTGGGTGTTGGTTTTTATTTTTGTTTTGTTTTGCTTTTCCCAAATTATATAAGTCCCTACTTTGGTTTGAATAAAATTATAAAAAAGGTCTTGTCCCAGAGAGATTTTATAACTACATTTTTAAAGACATTTCATATACTGAAGAAATTTTTAAAGATGTAATATTAAGGATAAAAGTTCCAGAAAAAAATTAGTTTTCTATATATCACAAGAAAAAATGTTTTTGCTTAACGTATGCAAAACAGATGGTACTGATCTTTTCCTTCATGTGTTGCAAGCTTCTGTGAAAGTGGGCAATGAAATTCAGCTGCAAGTAAAATCCAGGCAAGATTATTTTCTCTTACCCACTGGACAGCTGACTTAGCAGTCATGCTGTGTTTGTACACGTTTCTTAAATGGTGTTTGGGGACTTCCACAAAACATTTGCTCACCAGTTAAGACCGGAGATAAAAATGATGGAAATGCCCTTAACATTATCAGAGAGATTGCAAATATTTGAGAGGTAGAAGTGTCAGAACTCCTTACTGTAGGACTACTTTTCATTGAACCGTATAAAGTCTTTGTAAAGTATTGGGATGCGTAGCATAGCTCAGGAAACACTTTGCAAGGAGACAGTGTAGCATATGTATACCCTAACCCATTCTATTTGATGTCAAAGGTTTAGGGAGATAATAGCTGCTAATGCTCATTGTGTAGATGTCAGACTATTCATTTTCCCCCTTATGAGGCACCATTAGAGTTCTGCTACATAGTAAAGGTTGCAGCATGAAAAAATTTATTGGCTGTGAGGAAGGGCTTCAGAACAGCGATGGGAGAAATTATTGTGGGGATCTGTTACAGACCACCCAATCAAGAGGACTGTGGATGAAGCACTCTATAGACAGAATGGAATGGGTTGCCCAAGGAAGTTGTGAATGATCCATTTCTGGCAGTGTTCAAGACCGGGTTTGACAGAGCCTTGGGTGACATGGTTTAGTGTGAGGTGTCTGTGCCCATGGCAGGGGGGTTGGAACTAGGTGATCTTAAGGTCCTTTCCAACCCTAACTATTCTATGATTCTACTGGAAAAAGAGAAATATAACCCCCATTTTCAAGAAGGGGAAAATGGATGACCTGGGGAGCTACAGATCAGTCAGCCTCAACACTGTGCCTGGCCAAATCTTGGAGTGGATTCTCCTGGAAGGCATGCTAAGGCACATGAAAACAGCAAGGTGATTGGTGACAGCCAGCATGGCTTCACTAAGGGGAAATCCTGCCTGACCAATCTGGTGGCCTTCTATGATGGGGCTATGGATCTGATGGACAGGGGTTTGAGCAGTTGATGTCATCTACCTGGACTTGTGCAAAGCATTTGACACTGTCTCACATGACAGCCTTGTCTCTAAGTTGGAGGGACATCAGTTTGATAGGTAGACCACTCGGTGGATAAAGAAATGGCTGGATGGCCGCATGCCAAGAGTTGGGCTCAATGGCTCAATGTCCAGCTGGAGACCAGTAACTAGTGGTGTCCCTCAGGGATCGATGTCGGGACCTGTCTTGTTCAATATGTTTGTCGGTGACATGGACAGTGGGATTGAGTGCGCCCACAGCAAGTTTGCCGATGACACCAAGCTGTGTGGTTCGGTTGATGCGCTGGAGAGAAGGAATGTCATTCAGATGGACCTTGACACGCTTGTGAGGTGGGCTGATGCCACCCTGATGAAGTTTAACTGTGTCAAGTACAAGGTCCTACACCTGGGTCAGAGCAATCCGAGGCACGCACACAGGTTGGGCAGGGAAGAGATACAGAGCAGCCCTGTGGAGAAGGACCTGGGGGCTTTGGTTAATGAAAAAATGAGCATGAACCAATAGAGCACTCTTGCAGCCCAGAAAGCCAACCTTTTCCTGGGCTGCATCAAAAGGAGCGTGACCAGCAGGTCGAGGGTTGGGCAGGGAAGAGATACAGAGCAGCCCTGTGGAGAAGGACCTGGGGGCTTTGGTTAATGAAAAAACTAACATGAGCCAATAGAGTACTCTTGCAGCCCAGAAAGCCAACCTTTTCCTGGGCTGCATCAAAAGGAGCGTGACCAGCAGGTCGAGGGAGGTGATCCTGCCCCTCTACTCTGCTCTTGTGAAACCTCACTTGGAGTATTGTGTGCAGTTCTGGTGTCCTCAACATAAAAAGGACATCAAACTGTTAGAACAAGTCCAGAGGAAGGCCACGAAGATGATCAGGGGACTGGAGCACCTCCCGTATGAAGATAGGCTGAGAAAGTTGGGGCTGTTGAGCCTGGAGAAGAGAAGGCTGTGTAGAGACCTCGGAGCAGCTTTCCGGTATCTGAAGGTGGCCTAGGATGCTGGGGAGGGACTTTTCATTAGAGGCTGTAGTGAGAGGGCAACGGGTAACGGGTTCAAGCTGAAACATGGGAAATTTAGATTGGATATAAGGAAGAACTTCTTTACTGTAAGGGTGGTGAGGCACTGGAATGGTTTGCCGAGGGAAGTTGTGAATGCTCCATCACTGGCGGGGCTCAAGGCTGGATTGGACATAGCCTTGGGTGGCATGGTTTAGTGTGAGGTATCTGTTCCCATGGCAGGGGGTTTGGAACAAGATGATCTTAAGGTCCTTTCCAATCCTAACTATTCTATGATTCTAAGTTTCTAAGGGTAAATGGTTACACCTGCCTACTTACTCATATGTTAATAGTGGTTCTGATCAGGTTTCTTGCAGCAAAAAGAAGAGTATGATGCAAACCAAAGATCCATCTAACTGCAAGGATGATCTGCAAACTGCAACACAATGATGCATCCAACATTTGCCCCCAAAGTCTGAGAGAATTAATGCAAACATGAAGAAAGTAAGATGATATAACAGTGTTCCAGTACCTAAAGGGAGCCTACAAGAAATCTGGTGAGGACTTTTTACAATGCATGATCTTGATCAAGGATAAAGTATCTGAAGCAGTCCATTCAGGGAGGCTCATGTTCTTTAGCTCCATGACTGTGCTCTGGAACTCAGCATGTTCCCCTGAGCAGACAGCGCCCTGCCTGACCTCTCCTGTCAAGCAGTTCAGCCTCTGTGTGCAGTCAATTGAAATTCCAGGCAACTCAGCTATTTGAAATTGCTGCTTGGAGGAACCTAATCTGTTGCCATTGACTAAATTGATAGACTAGTTAATTAAAGAGGTGGTCTGTATTGCCCAGAAAGAGGAAGGTGCTTGGTTTTTAGCTGTTGCAATGCCAAAGATAGTTGCCTAGAGCATATAGTCTGTGTCTTGCTGTTAAGCTCTGTTGACTTTCAAAATCTGAAATGTTTATTCTGAAGCACATTTCTGCACAGTGGTGCTGTGATCACTGACAGACATGCACATCTATTCACAGGCATTTTGGCATTCTAACTGTGAATAGAGAAGCCAGTCCTACTGTTTGCGGGGCTCTGTAATTCAATTAGTGAACCTTATTTTTTTAACACAGAAGTGTTCCCACTGAAACTTTCAAACATAAACAGCTCACACAAATTATTCACTCCTACACAAAGCTACAAGGCTAAAGGTACCATTTTCAGGACATCTAAATGATATAGAATGTGTCAACAGAGAAGTGCTGTGAAAAGTAACGCAGGCTGTCCCTGACAAAGACTGTTTCAGCAAATAACATAGTTGCATTAATATTCTAGGTAGCAAGAATTGCTCTTTGACATTGTATGAATGCTGCAGGTCCACCCAGCTTCCATACCTAATCTAGAACTGCTGTGTGTTACCACACTATCATGTGGAAATCACAGCCTGAGTCAGTGTTAGCTTAAAGATCAATGCATTTCATCCCGTCAGGAGATACAGACTTGGACATATCTACTTAAGCCCTCTTCACTAAATCCTCAGAACAAGAGGCATCTAGGCATGGTTTGACTTCATCTGTTGTCACCTCAGACTAGCAAAGCTTCTGTGCCTGAATGACTACCGTTAAGATCAAGCATAAATCTGGCTCAGCAACTCAGTTACTGAAGGTTGCCTTAGTTATGGGAAAGTCCTGTTTCTACTCCTTCTGCAAAACTCTTTTAGATACATTAGGCTTTGCCAGTACATGGGTGTAGAAGATTTACTACCATGGTATTTGTATCTTGGAATACTGAAATGCAGTTCTGAGTATTGGAACTCTCTTGGCTTAAACTCATATACTGGCAGCATTCAGTCAAGCTCAAAACATGACTGGCCATAGTTTTTCTTATGAAACTGCAGTGTTCAAAATGTTTTCGAGAAAAGTCTAGATTTTTGATCCTCATCAACCTAAGTATACTAGAAAGAAGACAACATATGTCTGAGCATTATACATATATATATATGCATTAGCTAGGAATTCTAGAGATCCACTTCCTGCTACCAAGATAATAAGGATTTTTTTTCTTATTCAAGAGGAATTTAGTGCCTTATTTTCCTGTTATCTTACTGACTGAATAATAAACACAATGTTAGTTATTTTATTTAATATTTAATCTACTGATAAGGTAACTGAATTTATGTTTCATTAATTTCCACTGTAATAGATATGACCTGACTTTCCAAAATTTTAAATTTACAAAGAGGCATTTGCATGTCACAGCGAAGGTGGAGACAGCCAGCTTGTGTCTGAATAAACAGTCCTAATTACAGTGGACTACATACCCTGGGTCAAATGGCATGGTATGTAGCCTAGTCTTGCTGAAAAACTGATTCTATCTTTTTCTCCAAAAACTTACATTTAATTGGCTCCAAAGTGTAAACTGAATAGTGTTTGGTTTAAATTGGTCAGGAAACCTTCTATTAAAGAGGTAAGCCAATAAATTCTCGAGGAGTACAAGTCCTCATCACATTCTGAGGTTAAAACCACCACTTTGAAAGATATGGATTTTTAGCTTCTATCTTTTTAGAAATTCTGCTTTAGAAGATCCTGAAATAACCATTAAGCTTGGCAGCAAGGTGACTGCAGAGTGGTATATGAAAGATTCCACCAAATAGATTTAGCTTAAAAAAATTTTTATACAGATGGATTCTCAAAAATTTATGAAGTCCCTATATATCTGAACCAAGTGCCCCTACTAGTCATGCACTGCATGTCTGTCATAAATTCCAGTGACTTCATTTTATTCTAGAAGTTTTCTCCAGAATGTTAAAGTCAGTTCACTATGTCCCAATATAGGAGACATCGCTACTATAAGCGCGCAAAAGTTAAACTTGTTCCCTTGTTTTTTCCCCTATTTTTCTGTAAATTCTGATGTTTTGGTATTTGTGGGTTATTCTTTTCCTTACGACTAGAATGACAAACTGGAATTTGTCAAACCCATAAAGTAGAAATTCCAAAATATTTATCTAATAATACTTGACTCCATAATTTTGACCGATGCCAAATAATCTCATTTCAGTAGTCATTTTTATCTTATGAAAAGCATTGCTTCAATAACTCTGAAACACTATAATTAATATAGATACCTTACGCATTCACAATATTATGTCAAATATAATCTAAAGCATATGTTTAAACTAAACAGACTTGAAATAAAGCCTTTTTGCTCATTGAAGCAATTTTATTTAATATTGAAACGAAACACAAAAGTGGCAATGATATGTTTTGACACTTGACATGAAAAAAATAATCAATATACTTCTATGAACCTTTTGCATTTTAATGGGTTACATTTTCTAAGGAAAAAAATATTTGCAGCCACCTTTATTTTCAGATTTCTTTTCTCCAAGCCAGTTATTAGTCTTGCCAGTTATCACCTCCTTTCAATTTGTTTTCGGTTATTTGTGGTTCGTGTGGCTCTGTTTGCAAATTGTTAACCTATAAACCCTCTGGCATAACATATAAAATATATGTGTCATGTCCTGGGCTTTCCACATTTTATTTTCTTGCAGACACTGAAGCCTGTATTCAGAATGCAATAGCCAT
This sequence comes from Ara ararauna, assembly GCA_028858755.1. Lineage (NCBI taxonomy): Eukaryota > Metazoa > Chordata > Aves > Psittaciformes > Psittacidae > Ara > Ara ararauna. Next base: position 59,333,673 of record CM054379.1, read on the forward strand.
GCTTGTCACCCATAAGAAGTCCAGGAAGAAGGTAGTGTTTTACTGTTAATGGGCCTGAACTTCTAGAGACCTTGCAGGAAATTTTACTCCACAGCTGTATACTAACATAGTCACTCCTTCACATTACAAGAAGTGGTCTTGCTATGTGAAAACCAACGTGATGTGTATATCTCATACTGGAGCCTGAGTCACGGGATCAGATGTAAATTAATATATTTCCCTGCTAGATTAGTGATTTAATTAAAACCACAACAACAGCACTTTTGCATCATCTGAAGATGTGACACTGCAAATGCCCCTGATGCTATAAGGTGGTACAGCAGGAAATCTGTTTGAACCAACATCACTGAGCATCATCTTCTCTATACACTCTTGCAATGAAACGAAGTGGTATTTCTCAGACTTTAAAATACGGCATCCTGTTTCTTGAGTCATGGTTTAAGCCTCTCTAACGCACGCAGCCCGTTCTCTCACTCACTTCCCCCTCTTTCTTCCCCCCGCTCCCAGAGGGACGGGAAGGAGAATCGAAAAGAATGCAACTCCCACAGGTTGAGATAAGAACAGTTTAGTAACTCAAGTATAACACAAGACCACTACTGCTACCACCAGTAATAATAATGACAAGGCAAATACAAGGAAAGAATACAATTTCTCACCACCTAAAACCCAGCCCGACCACGCAGTGCACCCCCAGCCTTCTGGGTCTCTGCTCTCTGCTTTTACATCCCAGGCATGATGTGCTGTGGTATGGAATAAACTCTTTGGTCAGTTTGGGTCAGGTGTCCTGTCTCTGCTTCCTCCTGGCTTCCCCTCCTCCCTAGCACAGCATGAAACTCAGAAAGTCCTTGGCCAGACTAAAACATCACTAAGCAGTAGCTGAAACACTGGTGTTATCAGCACTGTTCCCAGGCCGAAAGTCAAAAACACAGTGCTGCACCAGCTACCAAGAAGGAGAAAAGTGACTGCTACTGCTGAACTCATGACACTTGTCAGGTTTCAACTGGTTTAAAGATATATTATTATTTTACTCAGTACCCGTTTTGAAATCTATTCCTTTTTATCCTCAGAACTGTTAAGGGCTTTCAAAATGACAGGTCTGGACCAAATTAATGCCTTTGATCAGACTTCTGTTTCCTATAAATTTTAGTTTGAGACTACTGAGGCACAGCAAATAAAATGAGACTAAAAATTTCCTCTAAAGAATCTGTGGATCAGTTTCTGGGCTTGAATAGACAGTTTTTTCTGTATTTAGTGATTTCTTTCTTTGATCAGACAGCTCACCCACCTGTTCTTGTGGAATGGTTTTCCAGACTGTTAGATTTAATTGTTCACTTCAGTATAATTATGATAAAGAACAGTTCTGAAAGCATACATGTTCCCCTGCAGCCTGAAATACTAACTGTGCATTCTCATCTACAATTAGTGGCACTGACAGCAATTTGAAATTTAAATTTAGACAAAGACATTTTTCAGGTTTTTCTTGGGTACATGCAGAGGATTTTGCTTACTCAGCAGAAGTCCTAGTGGAAAGCCAGATACATAGGATAGAAGCTGTCATATTGTTTTAAGGTATCAATGATTGAAAAATGGTATATGCCAAAAGCTATATTCTTAAAATTATATAAGTATTCATATTTTTTGAGTTATATTTATATCCAACAGTAAGTATCACTGAACCCTACTCAGAATTTCCTCTGTGTTTTAAGCAGTCATTTAAAAAAAAAATAAGAAATGGGATATATCTAAGTCTCTGTAGAATTATAGAAGGTTAAGATAACTCTTTACACTTATAAATGCAGGGTGAGGAGATTTGCAACTTGGAAGGCGTAAAAGAGTTTCATTACTTACTCAGAGTTTCTATTTAACCAGTCAGTAGGGGCTACATCTTCTCTATTGATGTCAACATGATAAAAGATTTATATTACTAAATGCATGTATAAAGCACGGTCTCTAGTGAAATGGAAAAGTGAAATGATTTATTCCTTGGAAAAATTTTAAATGTCGTCAGTTAGTTTTAAGGCACACATTTGCCAATAGATATTAATTACTGCAATCTTACCAACAATAAAATATTTAACTATTTCAGTGTCATGTGGTAATAAAATACACAAATAAATGTAACTATTTCAAAGGAAATCCAGGTTATTGAAAAACCATGTGTACGTCTCCTTTATACAGTTATAACCTTAACTTAAAATATAGATAATGCTGACTAATGTACACTCTTTAAATAGGAAAAGACATTTATTCCCAAATGACTTCTGTAGGGATATAAGATGCTTTTAACTTTTAACATTCTATGTCATCTTCTGTTTTCAACCCTTGATTTGATTCTAGTATAACCCAAATGTTAAGATTAATCTAAATATCATAGAATCATAGAATCATAGAATAGTTAGGGTTGGAAAGGACCTTAAGATCATCTAGTTCTAACCCCCCTGACATGGGAACGGACACCTCACACTAAATCATGCCACCCAAGGCTATGTCCAATCCAGCCTTGAACACCACCAGTGATGGAGCATTCACAACTTCCACGGGCAATACATTCCAGTGCCTCACCACCCTAACAGTAAAGAATTGCTTCCTCATATCCAATCTAAATTTCCCCTGTTTCAGCTTGAACCCGTTACCCCTTGTCCTATCACTACAGTTCCTCATGAAGAGTCCCTCCCCAGCATCCCTATAGGCCCCCTTCAGATATTGGAAAGCTGCTCTGAGGTCTCCACGCAGCCTTCTCTTCTCCAGGCTGAACAGCCCCAACTTTGTCAGCCTGTCTTCATACGGGAGGTGCTCCAGTCCCCTGATCATCTTCGTGGCCCTCCTTTGGACTTGTTCCAACAGTTTTATGTCCTTTTTATGTTGAGGACACCAGAACTGCACACAATACTCCAAGTGAGTACTCATGAGAGCAGAGTAGAGGGGCAGAATCACCTCCCTCGACCTGCTGGTCACGCTATTGAATAATGACAGTTGTACTTTCCTTTGTATCATTCTATTCCTACAATAACTCATCAGAATAGATCATGTATAGCAGGTACTAGAAATGTTTCATAATGATTGCCAGGTATATAGGGCTCTCTTTCTACCATTTTTTTCATACTGAATGCCTTACAATGTCAATACAAGATGTTTTCTGCCTTTTGTACTACGACTGTAATGAAATTTGTGTCATTTTTATACAGTTTACATGTAGGTTCAAGCAGAAAGAAACCCATGTGTTTCATTTGCAGCTTGAGTAGCAACGTTGCTTTACAATACTAATTACTGTGATGTAGCTTTCCTTGTTTGTCATCCTAAATGCATTTAGTTTTGTTGTTCTGAATTACTGACTACATCACTTGTTATATTCCCTAGGAAGGTTGAAATCTTGAAACCTTATTCTGCAGGATGAGTAGCTATTTCTATGTTTTCCAGGTTGGGATCACTACTAAATTAGAGCATATATCATTCAATTCTACTGAAACTGAAGTACACACTCAGTGTAAACCAGCGTAGGGGATAACATATTTCTTGTTTTCTTACTGAATAATCTTTCCTTGAAGAACAGACTACCAAATAAATTGTTTTAAGTAATTCTAAGTGCATATGTATATATGCATATCATAGATGTAAACTATATGATTATTAGTGCCTCCTCTTGATGTTTTTTTCTTTATTGGTAGCATTTACACAATTTTTAATAAAACAGTATCACTTCTTTCTCCCCAGAAGCACTTGCTTCCACCATATTACAGTATTCACAATTCTCACTTAGTAAACAGGTAGTATATTTTTTCTAACTGTCGAGTAGCTACTTTACTAAATAACCACAATTTTAAACTTGGCTCCAAGAACAGACAAAATATTTTCCTGTGGTCTGTTGTGGTGTTTATTAATCTTCAAAATGTATTTTGAATTATAGTCACAAAACCTGCCAACTGCCCCAAATATCAACTATTTTTAAGTGCAGTGCATACATAGAGAAATGTAGTGTTCTCTTTGTTGAGATTACTGTTACCACTTGTCCTGGGTTCAGCAGTAGCAGTCATTTTTCTCCTTCTTAGTAGCTGGTGCAGTGCTGTGTTTTTGACTTTTGGCCTGGGAACAGTGCTCATAACACCGATGTTTTCAGTTACTTCTCAGTAACGTTTACTCTGACCAAGGACTTTCTGAGTCTCATGCTCTGCCAGGGAGGAGAGGAAGCCGGGAGGAAGCAGAGACAGGACACCTGAGCCAAACTAGCCAAAGAAGTATTCCATACTGCAGCAAGTCATGCCCAGGATGAAAAAACTGGGGGCAGGGACCTGGAAGAGGGGGGTCACTGCTTGATCGGGCTTGGTATCGGGTGATAAGAGGTTGTATTCTCTTCCCTTGTTATTTCCCTTGTCATTATTATTACTGGTGGTAGCAGTAGTAATTTGTGTTATACCTTAGTTACTGGACTGTTCTTATCTGAACCCATGGGAATTACATTCTTTCAATTCTCCTCCCCATCCCTCCAGGAGTGGGGGGGAAGAAACAGTGGGGAGTAAGTGAGTGAACTGGGTGAGTTATAGCTGGGCTTAAATCACGACACCACTGATCGTGTAATTTAAAGATAGTATAAAATACGTATGCACAATAAAATTTGATATCTAAAACCAGTTTACAGTAAGGAGGTGGATGTGTTTCAGAAAGTAAAGGCAATTTAAAATATGTCACATATTCATAGAATGTTTTTGTTTGGAAGAGACTTTGACAATCAGTTGTTCCACTCTCCCACCATGAGCAGGGATACCTTCTACAAGCTACGTTGCTTAAAGACCCATCCAGCGTGTACTTGAGCACTTCAAGGAATCCAGTTTCTCTGGGCAACCTGTTCCAGTGTTTCACCACCCACAGTAAACAATTTGTTTCTGATGTCTAATCTAAATCTAGCCTTTGTCAGTTAAAAGCCATTGCCCCTAGACCTATCACTATTTATACTACATGTATGCCCTTAAAATGAACACAAGACTTTCAGTTATTTAAATTTCAGTAGACAATACAACTGTCAGCTTATACAGAAGATTTACTAAGTTAGCCACATACATAACTTGAACATTACCAAGTATTTTAACATGTTTCTAGATGCATTAAAATGTCAAATGCCTAGTGCCAATACCATATTTGATCCTGCTGGACACCATCTGCTGCATTTTTATAACAGAAAATCAAACCACATTAAGAAAATGGAATATTTTATAGATGTTTTGGCTGTATCAGGTAATTCTTGAGTTTTGCTTGTACTGATGAGATCCTTTAACTAAGTCAGGTCTTCGTGATTTAATGGCAAATTAGTCTGGGTATAACAGTTACTGAGAACATAATGATTTTCTTAAAACTAACGTATTTATAACAGCACAATTTACAGATTTTGCAGCTTCAGATTAGTTAGAGTAGATTTATCTCTGCATCTTTATTAAGCTAAATAATTATTTAAAAATAATTTAATATTTAAGATAGAAGCTCCATTATTAATTCTTAATCGAATGCTTGTGTGAAACACTGTAAGTAAACTTTTCTAACATAGAGCTTGACTCCCAAAAGGTAGGCCTTCGATTTTCATGACAGAAAGGGACAATTTGTTTGTGGAGAACAATAACAGAGAAGCAAGAGGATGTCAAAGGAAGTACAATGTGAGCAATTAATGTAGTTTTGTGAGATAGAAGCTGAATTTACACACAGAATCTTTAACCAGTTTTCTCCCTCAGGACAACTGAGGAATGCCTCTTCCCTAAGACAAGTGAGATAACTGGAAGTGGAAAACTAAAACATTTTCATTTCAATTGAATGATGTGAAAACTACCTGTGAAAAATGCCTTTTTCATGCTTCATATAACATAAGGTTGCAAGGCCATTCCTCGTTCCTTATCCATTGCTCTTTCCATCATTTACAGCCCACTTCATTGCTAATTGCTTATCAGGGCAAGAGAAAGAAAACGTTGGTTTCTTTGCAAGTAACACAAAGAACTGAAATACAATTCATGTCTCCAACAAGCAACATCAGACAGATATTTTTAGCAAAGGCTTTACACAGTATGGTTGGAGACCAGCTTCCTATTAAGTGAACACTTGCCTTTCAGTCCAAAATCAGGACCCTTTCCTAGCAGAAATCAAGGTGAGATAAAGCAGAATTTATGTTTTTTAATTTATTTACAACACTTAATCTTGCTATTCAAGCAAATACCCCTGCCACTTTAACATCTAACATGAATATCTGTATACATCATGTCTACTTCACAGATCCATGAAAAACATTTCTGTACATACCAATCTTCATTCAACTGGGTGCTCCCTCTAATCTTTTTCCTTTCTTGAGACAGTAGTTCATTTAAACTGTTGAGAAGAAAAATAAAACACTTATTCAGACCTACAGAAGAAGTGACAATGCAGGCACAGGGATGACTAATGATTTTGAAGTAACAATGGTAACAACAGTTATAATGATGATATTGGGCTTGTCTAGTTTGGAGAAAAGGAGGCTGAGGGCCAACCTCATTGCTCTCTACATCTTCCTGAGGAGGTGAAGCGGAGAGGGAGGCATTGAGCTCTTCTCCCTGGTATCCAGATAAGACACATAGAAAGGGCTCAAAAGTGTGCCATGGAAGGCTGAGACTGGACTGTAGGATGTATTTCTTTACTGAGAGGGTAGTCAAACACTGGAACAAGCTTCTAAGAGCAATGATTGATGCCTAGGCTGGTCTGGCCTGGTCTGTTCTTTCAAAGATGTACAGTTATTGTTAAGAATTGTTTTTTTTAATCACTACATCACTGATGCGTGCAATTGTACTTTGTTAGTAAGGATTAAAATACACTGTTGTGGATGGCATTTTTTAATGACATTTATTATGCAAATGTGACAAAGTGAACAGAGTTATTTTCGTACAGTTATTATTTTTATACTTTTTTTTTTAGAGTTCTTATTTTTAACCCTACTGCTTAAAGACAAGAGATCCATGATTATGCACCTTTCATTAAAGGAAGAATAAATTAAAAAATAAAATAAAAAATAGTTCAATGTGTATAATACTTCTTTATAATCAGTTTCTGTTTTAGGATAACTTGGTTGTGTAGTATGGTAATATCAACCATTTCCAGTGTGTTTGCTGAAGGTACTAAATTGAAAAGGACAAAGAGCTACAACTGATGCTTATGATTAGATTCTTTGATATGTTCTCATTATTTCTGAATGTTCAGACAGTGGATGAAAAACTGAAATCTCTCATAAATCCTTTGGTGAGAATTCTCCCAGAGTGAGTGATCTGTCAGGCAACTACAGATTAATTACAATTGGGTTTTGTACCCTAAATCTCTGCAGAAAACGAAAATGTCTGGAATGGACCATATTCTCAATATCCCTAATGAGCAATAGTTCTTGTGGACTTGAATCATCTGCCAGAAATGAGTAGGCTCTTGTGTGATTAGCCTTAGGCTGAAGGCGGCATTATGGCAAATATACGTAAGCCCTTTTCATTTTCATCTTCTTTTGGAAGGAAGAAAATGAAGGTTCTCTTATGAACAAATGAAGAAGGATAACCAAAATCATACTTCAGTGCTACCAATATGACAATTGATTTTATTTTGCCAGAGCTTAACACATTTGTAAGCAATAATACCCTTTCTAACTTCAGTTCTGAATAAGGTTGCTGAAGGGCACACTGCCAAATATTATTAAAAAAAAAAATAGTTAGTATTGACCCAGAACATGACCATCTCTCAACAGAAGTGTGCATAGCCCATAGGGAAAATAATAAGAGGTAACTGAAAATGCAGGACTTCTAGATTGCATAGATCTTTTGTGGAAATCAGGCAATATTTAACAATTAAGGACAAAGTCTTCAGGCAAAGGACCAGAAAAACATTCAGTATACATTGTTTTCTAATGTAGTCTCCCCAGGGGTCCAGTTTAGAGTACTGAAATAAATATATGATATCCAGAAATCAGATTTGAGACTACCTATTTGGCACTTATGATACATACTATTTAGTTACAGAACTGAAAGACACACTTGAACTAGTACAGCTTTAATATGTATTAATGCAGACATTAAATGCAGATTTTATCAAGAGGCAAGGTTTCAAGTGTTTTGCTTTTTTGTGTATTATGACCATTTCTTTGTTGACTATATAGCCCCTTCATTCTTGATGCTCAAACCAAATAGCATGTATATCCCTTGCTCCCTGCATCACGCTGTTTTGCCAGTTGCTTTATCTCTCTTTACTTGTAATCTACAAATTGATGGCTCAGAAAAGATTGTGAATCTAAGGGCCGCCTTCTCAAAACAAGCCAAGTAGACTTCTGTTTGTTATAAATTTTTTTCACAAGTTAGCTTTTTCTGTAGACAGAATTTTGTACAAAACTCACATTATACAAATTTTTCATCTCTTAAATGTGCCTCAGATCTTATAAAGTGCAATACTATTTAATCAACAAGAAAAAGATAAATGACACTGAAATTTTATTACAAAATTCTATAAAGTAAATAATGAGCCAGATATACTCATGTTTCTTTGCAAAGAAAAAAAAACAAAAAACAAACAAAAAACCCTAAACAAGCGAGTATGCCTGATCTTAACAACCATCAAATTAATATCTGGGGGAAATCTAACAAAAATAATGTGATTTTTAGAGATTCTTTAAAGTTTCTATCCTCAAAATTGCCATCTTATTTAATCTCTTAATTAAAATTAATTAATTCATTATTTTTATAATGGAGCTTAAAAGGATCATGTTCTCACAAAAAAATTTATTTAGAGTCCTGGTTTAATTTTGATTCATAATATCTGAAACTTCCTTTTCTTACTTAAGTAAAGGGATGTACCTACCTATATTTTTTGGATTAATGGCAAATTCTAGTTTTTATCAATAAGACTTTATCTTTAGGCTTCTGCAGAACAGCCTCACTATCATTTTATTTCTAGTTATTTACAGGAAATCTTTGTCCACCAGACAACTGTTCTCCCAGTCTTCTTAGACAATTTTTGGAATTAGTGGAAACTTCGGTCTTATTATTTATTTATCTTGAGAAAACACAAATAATATGGTATTCACAACTAATATTCTAGCTGACATTGACAGTAATGATTGTTTGCTGTCTTCAGTGTATAAATTGGTTATTTAGAAGTTATTTGATGGAATCCAGGTTGGTAAAATGAACTTCAGTCATCCAAGGGAAGAAGTCCTTTGAAATATACTTAAGTGACATTCTGGGAGAAAAAAAAAAAATTAAATTGGCAAGAAGAATGAATGTCTGCAGGGTGACAATTTGGTGTCCCTACTATAGGCGTCAGATAGATGTATTTAGTCACCACATTAAAAATTGAATTGCTTCCACTAAATTGCTTTAAGAAGACCATGAAATTCATTGGATTGCAAAAGATATACACCAGACAGTGAGTATGTTAAAAGAGCAAATACACCAGGCATGAAGGGAATGATGATAAATATGCAATTGAGGTGTAAATGAAGTGGTTGGGTCCTTCATCTAAATGCATTTTTTAGTAAAATTCTCACTTCTGAAAAAAGGCACTTCACCAACTAACACACATGCAGACACACAAACCAACCAAACCCCACAAAAACTATGACAACAGGGAGTACAAACTAAAAGTTTCAGCTAACTTATGATTGTTTAAACACATTTGAAGTCACCTGTAATGTATTTAGCTGAATCAAAGGTCAAAGAGGTATGTGAAAAAGAAAAGTAGTTACATGATTGTTTTGTATATGAAACTTAGTAATCTTGTCTGTGGAAAACTATTCCTTTCAGCAAGCAATAACACACCTACGTAAAGTTTTGTAATTAATACAAATGAATAGTTTAGTTTTAGACTGGTGCCACTGACAATGTGGCTAGCAGCAGTTATATTCCCTGCAGGATTTAACTTAAAGATAGACCTCTTTTTTTTATAGACCAATGAGATATTGTCTTTTAAAGTAACTAACTTTTTTTTTAAGTAAAAAATATATCAAAGACTTTCCGTGTATTTAAAATAAATTAAAACAGAAAATCAATGCCTATCAAACATAATAGAAACTAAAAAGAAAAGAGCGAAAAACTGAGGGTTTGTTTTCAAAAAAACTTGTACGACTTTCTTGTAACAAAAACAAAAGCAGTTAATCTGCTATACTAGATTAAAAGAAAAACCAAACCAACAATTCTGTTACTTGTATATAGATTCCGTTTCTGTAAGGCAAGAACAATAAGCTTTTTTCATAACCTAAGGATGTTTCAGAAATCTATGCTGAGAAAATGAAAAGCTTAATGCAGCTGATATTGAAAATGGATGAGACCTAAAAGAGGTTTGCCTCTCTTTGCTAGATTTTACAAGGGAATAATATAAAATGGCACTACATTAAGCTTTCTGATAGCATCTGGATTTCAGAAAGCAACATTCAACAGATCTTTCCATGCAACCCTTTCATTACTCTCCTCCTAAGTTCATTCTTTTCAGCAAGCATCTGGGTAACTGAAAAAGAATCCCCAAAACAACTTCAAAAGAATCAACCATCTACTCCAGACCCTTGATATCAGTGTAAAATGACATTTTCTCAAGCACTAATAATATAAAAGAGGGTTCATTATTAATATTTATAAATTTACTTCATGGATATTGAAATTTTTTAATTATTTATTGAAATATTTCCCACATATGTAGATTTCACATTCCTGGAGAGGAGGATTGGGTAAACAGAGAGATGAGAGATATTTACTTCAGAATCGAAGGTTCTCAAGATTAATCGCATGGCTTAAGGTGGGTTCTTGCATATCCATTTGAGATACCTGAGTTAAATGTTTCCTTGAGTTTCGCAAGTTTTAGCAGAACACTCATTTTGATCAGAAACTCTTCCCCTGCTTCCTAAATACTTATAGCTATCTCTGAAAAATTGCAAAAATATCACTTTTTTGTCCATAAGATTCCTTTACCAAATATGAGATATTTGGGAAACACTTGTATACTGATTTTTACAATAATGTCAGATTTTTAATGTATAACCACACTTGGAATACTATGTGCAGTTCTGATGTCATTAACATAAGGACATGGATCTGTCAGAGCAAGTCCAGAGGGCCACAAGGATGATAAGGGGCTGGAGCACATCGCATGCAAAGACAGGCTGAGAAAGTTGGGGCTGTTCAGCCTAGAGAAGAGAAGGCTGCATGGAGACTTCTTAGCAGAATTCCAGTATCTGAAGGGGGCTTACAAGAATGCGGGGGAGGGACTCTTAATTAGGGACTGTAGTGATAGCACAAGGGGTAATAGGTTCAAACTTAAACAAGGAAAGTTCAGATTAGATTATAGGAAAGAAGTTCTTTACTGTGAAGGTGATGAAGCACTGGAACAGGCTGCTCAAAGTGGTAAAAGCTCCATCCCTTGCAGTGTTTAAGGCCAGGTTGGACAGAGCCTCGGGCAATAAGGTCCAGTGTGTGGTGTCCCTGCCCATGGCAGGGGAGTTTGAACTAGATGATCTTAAGGTCTTTCCATCCCTGACCATTTTATAATTCTATGATTCTATGATTCTACATTTAGTTTTAACTCAGCTGGAGAATAATGTCCACATTGAGGAAGATACACTCTTACAATGGATGGCTATTAGAAACCCTCTATGGAGAGCAGTACAGAAGCAATTGTAACTGAAATAAAAGTTGCAAAGCAATTGGTTTCTTTTACCTCAGTCTTTTGTTCTTTATAGGTAAATAATCATAATTAATTGTTATAATTATTTTGAAGTTGATTTTTTTGATATCTACTGACATCTGGAAAAACCCCTTGCGGCAAAACTTCTACGTGGGATTCGCTTCTGAAGCAGATGGAGGTATGGTGAGATATTTGGGACATCTCAAATGTAGCCTTGTTGTGGTTTAAGCTGTAAATCACGCAGTTTGCTCTCTCACACTCCCCTCTTTCTTCCCGCCAGCTCCCAGAGGGATGGGGAAGAAACTTGAAAGAGTGCAACTCCCACAGGTTGAGATAAGAACAGTTTAGTAACTAAGGTATAACACAAACTGCTGCTGCTACCACCAATAATAATAATGACAAGGCAAATACAAGGAAAGAGAATACAACTGCTCACCACCTGATACCAAGCCTGACGCAGCCACGAACTGAACTCTTCCAGGTTCCTGCCCCCAGGCTTTTTTCCATCCTGGGCATGACTTGCTGTGGTATGGAATACCTCTTTGGTCAGTTTGGGTCAGCTGTCCTGTCTCTGCTTCCTCCCGGCTTCCCCTCCTCCCTGGCAAAGCATGAGACTCTGAACGTCCTTGGTCAAATCAAACATTCTAAGCTGTAGCTATAAACATCGGTGTTATCAGTGCTGTTCCCAGGCCGAATGTCAAAAACACAGAGCTGCACCAGCTACCAAGAAGGAGAAAAATGGCTGCTACTGCTGAACCAAGGACAAACCTCAACCCTGGTTTTTGGGAGATTGAGTCCGGGAAGGCTGGTCAAAGCAAGCAGTGGTGAATGGAGCTATTCACTTTACCAGTTCTTCACTTCAGGGAGATTTTTGAGGATTTTTTGTTTGTTTGTTTGTTTGTTTTAATTCACAAATGCTTATCCAACCAATTGAGAGCGCATAAGAAAAGTATTGATTCTTATGGTTAGGAGCAGCCTAGGAATTACGGAGCTCACCTAGGAAATGACAAGACTTGGCATCCATGCCTTGTGCCTGTCATTAGATGAACATTTCATCTCATAATTGTTAAATATATATGAACAGGGCTGTGGACAGCACTGCAGTGTAAATTGGTAAGAAGGTTATGGGGAGATGCAATTGTGTAACTGACTCAGACTTTGTCTATGACTCCAAACAGGAAAGATCACAAAACTTTTTATTCCCAAAAGGAAATCTGTATGTGATTTACTGATAAAAGACGGGAATAAAGATTATTTGCGTCTTGCTTTTCTCCCTCTCTTTGACATATTTTTTCTAACTCATGCAAGTGTATACTGAATGTTTCCCTGTTTCATGTGATTTAAACAAGTTCAAAACAGTGGAAGATAATGTCATTATCTCATCTGCGTTTCAGTTTACGTCTTTAATGTGGTCACATAATGGATTCCGACTATTTATTTAGCGTGATCTCAAAATTTTTTATAAGTTTGAAAGCTTAATTCTTATATTTACATCTAAATTGCCAATTTATATTTATAAATAATTAAAAATAATACTAAGCATTTATCATTCTGTACACTTGTGATTAAAAATCTTTTAATCTTGTCAGATTACAGAATGAAAACTCAAAAATTTTTGGAGGAGTTTATGCAACACAAATGTATAAAGGAAACCAGGAATGCACTTAAAGCAGTAGGTGAGCAATTTTTCAGCCAAAATAATTGATGGTTTTATTCATGTTTTTATAAAATACTGTTTGCCATAAACTGTTTGGCTAGCCCCTGAAACATAATACAATTTCTTGAGCCTTCCATTTTTCAAAGTATTAAACCAAACTTCTATTCAGCCATTCTAATACAAATAGTTTTTATTGCTAACCTTTCAAGATGTCTTGCAATATATATTCATGAGCACATTCAAAAATTAAAATGAGGGTTAGAGGTAAAATGGAGTGAAATACAGTAATGTGATGGAAAAAAATAGTCTGACTAGTTCAGCCTCAGTTTATCACATTTTATTGATTGTTAAAAACTCAAAATCATCTGCTCTGTTCATTAGATATTTCTAAATAAAATAATGGGTGTTTTCAAGTGAATCATTACAAAAGCTGTTAGTCAATAACATTTTTGTTTACTCAACACTTAAATGCTTTTTTATGTAACACTTGAATTCTAAACATACATCAGAAAAGGGGGGGAAAAAGTATATTAGTATATTTTCAAGGCTCTGAGGTGGTGTAATTCTACTATAGTATGGCTTTATAGAGCAAACCCATTGTTTAACTCTCTTCATAATAAAACCTGAAGTATAGATAACGTAATATTGCATATATAACATAATATACACAATAAATTTTCCTTTTTTACTACTGCTGCTGAAAATTTATTTTCAGATCTATTCTTGGGATAAGCTCAGTTGTTCTGGTATCTGAAACATTCTCATGAGGCACCCCAAGTGTTAAATTCTTCCTGAAGTTAAAACTGCTAAGAATAAGAAAAAACCTGAAACTTAGCAATACATGTGAAATTTTAACTGCTACAAATGACAGATGTGGTTGCAAAAGAAAGTGGTATCATTGGTTCTGAAGACATATAATTAGAAATTTGGAAGGAATATTTTTTTTAAATTCTTAAATTATTGGAAGGGGGAACAAGGGAAAAAAAATATCCTACTGAAAGTTTTCACTCCGCTTCCCTTTTTGCAAAAATTACCCTAAAGATGACAAGAAAGCTGCCAGGTAAAATGTTTTGCTTAAAATTATGTTGGTAATTTATTTGCTTTCATTGAAATCCAAGAAAGCAATCTAAACTACAATCCCTCAGAATCTGTTTTCTATAAACACTGGCTTCTTCTCAGAGCAATATTTGGGAAATCTAATACTTACCGTTATTATCAGTAGTCCAAGGGAATGTGATCTGTCTATCATACTTGAGAAAAAAATTTCCATTGTTATAGCAGACTTCTCATTAACATTTTGCCTTTTTCTTTTTCCCAATGCCTTGCCTCTTATTCTTCCACCCACCTTTTTTTCTGGATATTTTGATTGGAGCTTGGCTCAGATGCTTCTAGACAAACGCTCGTAGCATGGGGAACAAACAAGAGGAATTGGAGATGTGTGCACACCTACGGCGGTATGATATCATAGGCATCACAGAAACATGGTGTGATGGCTCCTATGACTGGTGTGTCGGAATGGAAGGTTACAGGCTCTTTAGGAAAGACAGGCCCGGGTAGGCGGGGAGGGGGAGTTGCTATTTAAGTTAGGGATAGGCTGGAGTGGATGGAACTCTGACTGGGGACAGGTGAGCACTCGACAGAGAGATTGTGGGTGAAAGTTAAAGGGAGAACAGCAATGGGAGATATTATTGTGGGGATCTGTTACAGACCACCTGACCAAGAGGACTCGGTGGATGAAGCGCTCTATAGACAGATAAGAACAGCCTCATGCTCACAGGCCCTTGTTGTCATGGGGGACTTCAACCACCCTGATATCTGTTGGAGGGATAGTACCGCCCAGCCCAAGCAATCCAGGAAGTTCCTCGACAGTGAGAAAGACAGCTTCCTTCTGCAAGTAATAGAGGAGCCAACAAGGAGAGGTGCCATGCTTGACCTCGTCCTCACCAGCTGGGAAGGGCTGGTTGGAAATGTGATGCTCCAGAGCAGCATTGGTTGCAGCGATCATGAGATGGTCGAATTTGAGATCCTCAGGACAGTGAGAAGAACAAGCAGCAAGCTCACTGCCCTGGACTTCAAGAGAGCAGAATTTGGCCTCTTCAGGAATCTGCTCAGTAAGATTCCATGGGATGTAGCCCTAAAGGGTGGGGGGGCCCAAGACTTTTGGTTGATATTTGAGGATCACCTGCTGCAAGCTCAGGCGCGATACATCCCTACTAGAAGGAAGTGCTGCAGGAGGGCCAGGAGAACACCTTGCATGGAGAAGGAGCAGCTGAGGAAAATTCAAAGGAAAACAGAAGCTTATAAAAGGTGGAAGCAAGGACAGGCAGTATGGGAAAAATTCAGTGATGTTGTCTGGAAAGCTAGGGACCAAGTTAGGAAAGCTAAGGCCCACTCAGAATTAAACTTGTCTAGGGATGTTAAGGATAACAGGAAGTGATTCTATAGGTACACTGCAAATAACAGGCTAGGGACAATGTGGGCCCTCTCCAGAAGCAATCAGGAGAACTGGCTACCCTGGATTTGGAGAAGGCTGAGGTTCTTAATGACATATTTGCCCCAGTCTTCACTGACAAACGCTCTGACCACAACACCCAAGTCTTGGAAGACAGACACAGATACTGTGAGCATGAAGTCCTAAGTCCCACTGTAGGAGTGGATCTGGCTCGAGACCATCTTAGGAACCTGAACGGATACAAGTCCATGGGACCAGATGAAATCCATCCGCGGGTCCTGAAGGAGCTGGCAAATGAAGTTGCTGAGCCACTGTCCATCATATTTGAAAAATCATGGCAGTCAGGTGAAGTTCCTGACAATTAGAAAAAGGGAAATATAGCCCCCACTTTCAAGAAGGGGAAAATGGATGAGCCGGGGAACTACAGAACAGTCCACCTCAACTCTGTGCCTGGCAAAATCTTGGAGTGGGTTCTCCTGGAAGGCATGCTAAGGCACTTGAACAACAACAAGGTGGTTGGTGACTGCCAGCATGGCCTCACTAAGGGGAAATCCTGCCTGACCAATCTGTTACACCAGTAACAAGTGGTGTCCCTCAGGGATCGGTGTTGGGACTGGTCTTGTTCAACATCTTTGTCAGTGACAGGGACCGTGGCATTGAGTGACCCCTCAGCAAGTTTGCCGATGACACCAAGCTGTGTGGTTCGGTTGATACGTTGGAGAGAAGGAATGCCATCCAGAGGGACCTTGACACTCTTGTGAGGTGATCTGATGCCAACCTGATGAAGTTTAACTGTGTCAAGTGCAAGGTCCTACATATGGGTGGAAGCAATCCCAGGCACAGCTACAGGGTGGGCAGAGAAGAGATTGAGAGCAGCCCTGCAGAGAAGGACTTTTGGGTGTTGGTCGATGAGAAACTGAACATGAGTGGGCAGCGTACACTCGCAGCCCAGAAAGCCAACTGTATCCTAAGCTGCATCAAGAGGAACATGACGAGAAGATGAAAAGGAGGTGAACCTGCCCCTCTAATCTGCTCTTGTGAAACCTCACTTGGAGTACTGT
The DNA here is from genome assembly GCA_028858755.1 of Ara ararauna. Classification (NCBI taxonomy): domain Eukaryota; kingdom Metazoa; phylum Chordata; class Aves; order Psittaciformes; family Psittacidae; genus Ara; species Ara ararauna. Next base: position 59,350,486 of record CM054379.1, read on the forward strand.
GTTCACTGGAGTTCTGGTGTCCTCAACATAAAAAGGGCATGGAACTGTTGGAACAAGTCCAAAGGTGGGCCACGAGGAGGATCAGGGGACTGGAGCTCCTCCTGCATGAAGATAGGCTGAGAAAGTTGGGGCTGTTCAGCCTGGAGAAGAGAAGGTTGTGCGAAGACCTCCTAGCATCCTTCCAGTATCTGAAGGGGGCCTATAGGGATACTGGGGAGGGACTCTTCATTAGGGACTGTAGTGAGAGGACAAGGGTTAACGGGTTCAAGCTGAAACAGGGGAAGTTTAGATTGGATATGAGGAAGAAATTCTTTACTGTGAGGGTGGTGAGGCACTGGAATGGATTGCCCAGGGAAGTTGTGAATGCTCCATCGCTGGTGGTGTTCAAGGCTGGATTGGACAGAACCTTGGGTGGCATGGTTTAGTGTGAGGTGTCCTTTCCCATGGCAGGGGGGCTGGAACTGGATGATCTTAAGGTCCTTTCCAACCCTAACTATTCTATGATTCTATGATGCTATGATTTCTTTCATGCTTTAAGTTAATGATAACTAAGTGTGGGGGATGAGATTAGTTGGGTTTGTTTGTTTGCTTGCTTCCTTTTTAATGTATTTCTACACTTGACCTCTCCCTCTCCTCTCCTCTCCCCTCCCCTCCCCTCCCCTCCCCTCCCCTCCCCTCCCCTCCCCTCCTCTCCTCTCCTCTCCTCTCCTCTCCTCTCCTCTCCTCTCCTCTCCTCTCCCCTCCCCTCCCCTCCCCTCCCCTCCCCTCCCCTCCCCTCCGCTCCTCTCTTTATTCTCCTTCTCTTTCACTTTCTCTTATCACAATTTCACAGTTTTTTGGTTTCCAGATAAAAAATGGAGAACTATTAAATACAACCCAATTTGCTTACTTCATTTTTGTTTTGTTTTCTTGTGATGCAAGGATTATTAATTTCTTGCATGTTTCCTTCTAACAGTATTTATTTCTGATTTTAAGAGCCAGCTAAATCAGACTTTCTCTAAGTAGCACAATTTGCTTCTGAGCATGAAATTTTGAAGTCAAGACAGTGTAATATTCAGAGCAGCCTCCCCATCCTAAAGAGATATTTGTACCTAACAGGGGCCTATGAGAATCTGGAGACAGACATTTTACAAGGGCATGCAATGACAGGACAAGGGGAAATGGCTGAAAGAGGGTAGATTTAGAATAGATAGAAGGAAGAATTCTTTCACTATGAGAGTTGTGAGGCACTGGAAGATGCTGCCCAGAGAATCTGTGGATGCTCTGCCCCTGGAAGTGTTGAAGGTCAGGTTGGATGGTGCTTCGAGAAACCAGTGGGACTGCAACTACATGACCTTTAAGATTCCTTCCAACCCAAACCATTCTATGACTCTATGATCCACAAAATAAAACCTGAAAGCAGGTTTCTCCTACTTCATAGGATCGTAGAACAGTTACGGTAGGAAAGGACCTTAAGATCACCTAGTTCAAACCCCCTGCCATGGGCACAGACACTACACACTAAACTATGTCACCAAAGGCTCTCTCCAACCCAGCCTTGAACGCCGCCAGCAATGGAGCATTTATTACTTCGTTGGTCAACTTTTTCCAGTGCCTCACCACCCTCACCATAAGGAATTTCTTCCTTATAACTAACCTGAACTTCCCCTGTTTAAGTTTGAACCTATTACCCCTTGTCCTATCACTACAGTCTCTAATGAAGAGGCCCTCCCCAGCATCCTTATAAGCTCCCTTCAGATGCTGGAAGGCTGCTATGAGGTCTCCACACAGCCTTCTCTTCTCCAGGCTGAAGAACCCTGACTTTCTCAGCCTGCCTTTGTATGGGAGGTGCTTCAGCCCCTCTATCATCCTTGTGGCCTTCCTCTGCACTTGCTCTGATAGTTCCATGTCCTTCTTATGTTGAGGACACCAGAAGTGCACACAGTACTCCAAGTGGGGTCTCACACTAGCAGAGTAGATGGGCAGTATCACCTCCTTCAACCTGCTGGTCACAGTCCTTTTTACACAGCCCAGGTTACGGTTGGCTTTCTGGGCTGTGAACGCACGCTGCTGGCTCATGTTCAGTTTCTCATTTTTCATAGAAAATTATATTAAAATGCCCTTATTAATTACTTATTTCTGATCCCCTTATTTTCTTTGGTTAGCACTCTTTTTTCATATAACCAGCTCCTAAGTGCGATTTTTTTAAAGTTCAAAATTGAGGCGAAAATTATACTTTTTCATGACGCTTCCCTCCTCCCTTATGTCCTGGGTTCAGCAGTAGCAGTCATTTTTCTCCTTCTTGGTAGCTGGTGCAGTGCCATGTTTTTGATTTTCAGCCTGGGAACATCGCTCATAACACCGATGTTTTTAGTTGCTGCTCAGTAATATTTAGTCTCACCAAGGACTTTCTGAGTCTCATGTTCTGCCAGGGAGGAGGGGAAGCCGGGATGAAGCAGAGAAAGGACACCTGACCCAAAACTAACCAAAGAGGTATTCCATATCACAGCATGTCATGCCCAGTATATAAACTGGGGGCAGTTACCCGGAAGGATTAGATCACTGCTGGGTCGGGCTGGGTATCGGTCGGTGGGTGGTGAGCAGTTGTATTCTCTTCCCTTGTTATTTCCGTTATCATTATTGCTATTGGTGATAGTAGTAGTGTTTTGTGTTACAGCTTAGTTACTGGACTGTTCTTATCTCAACCCATGGGAGTTACATTCTTTCGAATCTCCCCCCCATTTCTTCGGGAGCAGAGGGAGGAGGGGGTTGGAGTGAGTGAGAGACTGCGTGGCTGAGTTGCCAACTGTGCTTAAACCACAGCACCATATCTGACACTAATTTCTTGTTGGATATGCATGCACAAAGAGGTGGATTAGCGTGCAAACATAATTCAAAAGACTGTTTCATGACTTAACCATCATGACTTCTCTTTCGGAGATTACATCCAAAAGAAACTAGGCTCTGATTACTGCCAAAATGTTAAAGCTTCACCTTTTTTTTAAAGGGAGGAAGTCAGTGTAGGCATGGTTATACACAGGTGAAAAAAATGTGGGGACAATACCTGCTGATTGTCAGGAAAAGGTGCTTTCAGAATTGGATTGTTCCCAATATCATTTTCTTCTGCTTTAATTGAGATGCTGCCAACGATTCAATTTTGAAAATGTCTCCATGAAGAACACAGCTACCTGTTTAAAAAGTAATGATTCTACTTCCAAGTGTATTTTGGTGAAACCTTGAAGAAGAATAAAACAAAATTTGCCTTTTTTTCCCCTCAGGTTTCCAGTTTCTTTTCTTAGTATACCTTCAAAATAAAAAGCTGTGAGCGTGTCAAAAAATCCCTAAAAAAAAAACAAAACCACAACCAAAAAATCCACACTTGCTTGTCTTAGTGATTTGACTAAAATCACCAAGTTCAGTGGTGAGCATTGTTGATTTTAAGAAGTTATCAATGCTGAGGTTTTTTGTATTTTATTAATATAAATTTAACTCTTTTGAGAATGTTAGATTTATGACTTGATGGTCCTGGGGTTTACATTAGGTCTCTGATTTGACAGTTCTGGACTTCGTAGTCAGTAGAAGCATTGGGTGTTCAAATAAATGCAAATCCAAAAAGATTTTTTTTTTTTTTTTAATATGGGGACAGCATATCTTTCAGACTGTAAAGAGTAAAACCGGTTGATGCGATCCAGAAGGTAACTGACTTCAGTTAGTTAATATTTGATTCACAGAATAACAGAATCATTTCATTTGGAAGGAATAGTTTGAGATTACATTCAATTCCCCAGCTCAGGTAGGGTCACCCAGAACAGGTTGCCCAGGACCACATTGTCAGATTTTTGATATCTTTGAGGATGGAGATTTCACAGCCTCTTTGGGCTACCTGTGCCAGTGTTTGACAACCCTCACAGTAAAACTTGTTCAGATGGAACTATTTTAATTTCTGTCCTTTGCCTCTGGTACTGCCAGAACAGAGAAGAGCCTGTCTCCTTCCTTGTCATTCCCACCCATTGGGTATTTATAAATTGCAATCAGACCCTCCCTGAGCCTTTTCTACTCCAGACTGCAGAGTCCCAGCTCACTCAGCCTTTCTTCATATGAACGATGTTCCAATTCCTTAGTAATTTTCATGTTCCTGTCCTGGATTTATGCCAGTAAATCTAGGTCTTTCTTGTACTAGGGAGCCCAGAACTGGACATATTACACCAGTTGATTCCATGTGTCTAACCTGAAGAAGATAAGAAATTTGTTATTTCAAACAGAAATGTTAAAATATATATTTGAAGCAAATACAATGTAAAATTATGAAATTAACATATTTTTACACTGCATTGCAATTTTTAACTTAATTTCAAATATTAAATTGAAAATTGTTATTTTCCATAATAACCAAATGCTATGATCAGCACTGTTATAAGTAAAGCAGTTCTTTCAAGATTCCTGATCAGTACCAAGTTTTGCAGATCAGTGGGGTACATTTATCTCCAAAAGCTGATCTCTGAGATAGAATCAAAGGTATGAAGATAGGCTGAGAAAGTTGGGGCTGTTGAGCCTGGAGAAGAGAAGGCTGTGTGGAGACCTCATTGCAGCCTTCCAGTATCTGAAGGGGGCCTATGGGGATACTGGGGAGGGACTCTTCATGAGGAACTGTAGTGATAGGACAAGGGGTAACGGGTTCAAACTTAAGCAGGGGAAGTTTAGATTGGGTATAAGGAAGAAATTCTTTACTGTGAGGGTGGTGAGACACTAGAATGGGTTGCCCAGGGAAATTGTGAATGTTCCATTGCTGGTGGTGTTCAAGGCTGGGTTGGACAGAACCTTGGGTGGCATGGTTTAGTGTGAGGTGTCTGTGCCCATGGCAGAGGGGTTGGAACTAGATGATCTTCATGTCCTTTCCAGCCCTAACTATTCTATGATTCTATGATTCTATGTAGCTTTTAACCTGCAATGACCATTTAGGCATGCTATAAAGAAAAAAATTATTGGATTTTACTATCAATTACAACACTGGAAGGCACTTTTCTTTTTGGGTTGGGATGATGTTACTTAGCTTTACCAGGTGAAGATCATCTTACCTTTAAGAATCTAATTTCCATAATTGAAAGAAAATAATATTAGTCAATGAAGTAGGTACTTTTAAACCATTAGTCAGTTTATCTGCTAGCAATTAAATGGGGGTAATAATTCTCATCCATTTCAAAAATGTCCAGTTTACCTACTATTTATTTAAGGAAGAGGAAGAATAAGATAAAAATATTATATTTAATGAAATTGCATGAGGACATATTGGTAAAAGTGAGTGATTGAATGGACTGTAAATTAAATTTATGTACCCCTTGGTATTGCAGAAGTGGATCCCTTCTCCAACACTCACACATATCTTCTGATATATATGTATATATGATGAATTAAATTCCCAGCAAGGTGTACATTAAGACTGTGATACAGTCATTATATTCTCTATGAAATATCATTAATGTCATGGCAACTTTTCTGTTTTCTTTGATTAATGTTTTTAACTGTCTTTTCTAAGAGAAATTTTATTTATTAATTTTATTTTTATAAATAATAATTTTTTTTATAAATAAAACCAAATTGTACTAACTAGATTATAAAGTGTAGAACACCACTGTTACTTCATTGCTAGCAATAATATCAGTAAAATTCTCCCTCTGAATTTTAACAATTCAGATAATTTTCACATACTTTCCAAATGAGGCCTGAGATTTTAGCACCATTCATGAAATAAGTCTGGGGTTTTAACACCTCTGAGTTTGTGAGGATTCCCAGGGAGGACTCCCCATTACACAGGCACAGTACACTGCTTGGTGTTCATAGGCCTAGTAAATGAGTGGTCCATAGTCAGCATAGCAGGAAAAGAGATACGCAAAGACTGCACAGTTAAAATGTTCTGGATGAAATTGGTTCCACTGTTTCCAAATTAATGTATATGTACAGTATCCTTTTCTTCTGATATTCTTGATGCATTGGAATGGAAATCTGCTATACCATAAGGAAAATCTTTTATGATTTATAAGTAGAAAAAGAAAAGAGAGAAAAAAACTTCTTCTAAAGCGAAATGTATTCAATTTAATGCATCTCTTATTCATTCTTTTCTTATTTGTCTCCTTCCTCCAACAATTCAGCCATTCTCTTTCCCTATGAATAGTTACATTTCCTCATGTCACTTCAAGCTTGAAATCTTTTCCATAGTTCAATCTCAATTTAAGTCAAAAATTGAATATCCACTGTGATTTTTACACTTCTTATTCTTCAAATAAAAAGGTTTTTTTTATTGTTACCTAAATAGAACAATCAAATAGAAAGTCATTAGAGATAAATGGTATGATTACTGTAGTAAAACAAAACAAATAAAAGCAAAATCTTTTATAAAATTTAAAGAATACCCATTAACTCAAAGTAGTGTACGCATTTTAGGCATCAAAATGCTCATATTATTCAATGTCCAATTGATAGAATTTTGGCATTCTCAATATTCACTTAGCTGCATAGAATCCTTGTAAAACACCTGCCTACAGATACTCGCTTAAAATTACCTACTTTTCCTAAAAAGCATTATGACTGCATCTGCTCCCACAGTACTCTTGTTAAAGGTTTTGACAGTTTGGAAATCGCTTGACAAATTATCCCACAGAAATGTAAGGTATGGAGGATCTATGAAAGTCTTTCTCTGAAGCATAACTTCATAAAAGATTGGAGTTACATCTGATAATCTGCTACTCAAGGAAAGATTTATTGCATTTGTTTTCTTCCAAAAAAAATCCTAGAGTTTGATCTTGAACTTGTATGAAATTTTTCTCCTAGAAAGATTTGGATTCAATGCTTCAATGACTAAAGTAACTTCTTGTATAGCTCTAGTTGAGATTTTCCCCCTCCTTGGTGTAAAATCTGTTGCATTGTGAACAGTCAGCTTCAGCGTGGTTAGTGGGAGCTGTATGTCAGTTTTAATATTGAATAAATGTGCTACAAAGAAGAAAAGGCACAGGTGTTGAAAGTCCATGAGTGTCATGATGTGTGGCATTAAGAAATAGTTAAATACAGAATAATCCTATGTGGTTGTATTTCAGCAAATTACTATATGCATATTATTATTAATTCTGTTTATTTGACAAAGTTTTGGTATTGGCAGGCTTCAGGGGTGGCTTCTTTGAGAATACTGCAGAAGTTCCTCCTATGTTGGACAGAGCCAGTTCCAGCTGGGTCCAAGATGGACTCACTGCTGGCCAAAGCTGAACTCATCAGCAATGTTGGTAATGCCTTTGTTACAATGTATTTAAGAAGGGGTAAAAAACTCTTCACAGCAGATTCCGGGAGAAAGGAGTGAAAATATGTGTAAAAAGCAACTGTGCAAACACCAATGTCTGTGAAAAAGGAAAGGGAGGAAATGTTTCAGGCTTTGTAACTGAGATGCCCCTGCAGCCCATGGTGAAGTCCATGGTGCTGCAGGTTGTCCCCCTGCAGCCCATGGAATTCCATGGTGTAGCAGATATCCATCCTGTAGGCTGTGCATGATCCCATGCTGGAGCAGCAAGATCTAAGTGCCTTGAAGGAAGCTGTGATATTATGGAAATCTCACACAGGAGCAGGTTTTCTGGCAGGACCTGTGACCTCATGGGGAACCCACACTGGAGGAGGCCAGGAAAGACTGTATCCCATGGAAGGGATCCCATGCTAGAGGAGTGGAAGAGCATAAGAAGGAAAGAACTGCCAAGACAAAGTGTTCTGAACTGGTCGCAATCTCCATTCCTCATGTCCCTGTGTTGTTTGGAGGTAAGGAGGCAGGAAAAGTTGGGAGTGAAGCTGATCTTGGAAAAAAGGGAGAATTGAGGAAAAAGTTAGGTTTGTTAATATTTCTTATTAGTCTACTGTTTTTAATTGGCAATAAAATAAATTAATTTCCCCAAGTTAAGTCAGTTTTGCCCATGATGGTAATTGGTAAGTGATTTCCCAGTCCTCATCTCGACCCATGAACACTTTCACCATATTTTCTTCCCTGTCCCGTTGATAAGGAAGTGATAGAGTGGCTTCATGGGCCCCCAGTGGCCAAGGTCAAGTCACCATATATTCTTGCATCAGCAAGAGTGTGGCAAAGATTTGTTTCCACCAGAGAAATTCCAGAGAGGTATTAAAGTCAGACAGGTCAAAAATGCAGTAGATAGATGAAGGTCATGCAAACCAAATAGTTGCTTACAAGGTTATTTCTTATCTTGTGAAAGGCACAACTGAGGGTGTAGAAAAGGCATCATTAAGAAATTTATATTTCAAAAAGTAGTTAACAGTTAGGCAAACCATAGATTTGATTTTAAATTTTAAACATACATAGTTTTCAAGTATTGAACTACTATTGAGCTCTGAAGCACTGAAGGCCAAATCCTTCCAAATAGCATAAGCAAAGCTGTGTTAAAATGTTCCTGGTTTTGGAATTTATCCATGATATGTTATTTCCAAAGTGAGAGGAAAAAAAAAAATACCCAACAAAAAAAGGGGAAAAAAAGCAAAATTTAATGGTGAAAACACCATCTCTATTATATTGCTCATTACAACTTCTGAACTGTGAGGTTATTATATCCGTAAAAAGTATTAGGATAAGTACTAGAATAAACTCAAATATGTGGCTTAAATTCATGTTTGCATGTGGAATCAGTTATGCAGATCCAGTAAGACTGAGATTTTCATATTTTCATATCTTTAAACTAAACTATGTTATGGCTAATTACTACTTTGACAGAATCAATACATCACTTCACTTAATTTACTATGAATTTACCCACTGAGTAATTTTTTTTAGCAATGTTTTACTTGATGAAAAACATTTGAAATTCGTATATATAAAGTCCATGGTTAACCTAAAGAAAGAATAGCAAATAGGAGTGCAAGTATCTTTTAGAAGAGCAAGGAGAGTTTCACTAATTCACTCACAGACAATTACAGTCTACCTGGCTGACAGCTGACACTGATGACAATTGAGAATGAGCACATCACAAATAAAACTCTTTAATATACACACGCATTTCAAAACTTTCACAAAATATGCAGTTTCAGTAGTTGCATGTCCAGGGCATTAAGTACTGGAGTTTACATCTTCCAGCAAGTGAAATATGAACAGTACTTTTAGCAAAAAATACTGTTTGGGAAAAACTCTTCAGCTAAGTTGAAGTAAACTGGAAGAAACTCTGCTGAATTTAGCTGTTGGTACATCTGTGTATGTGAGAAAAGAATCAAATCTAGGATTAGCTGTAAAGTATCTCCGTAGGCACAATGGTTTGATCCTTTCACATACAAGCAATGCCCCTAACAATAATTCTGCCCCGAATTTTCTTATGAAGACAATGACTTTTTCTGAATAATAAAAACAAAGAAAAAAGATCAATAAGACAGTTTTCCATTGCACATTTGGTTTAATGCTGATAAAAGTATTACACAAGGAACCAGCTTTCATTGTGCTGGAATTTGTGGCTATGCATTGCCTTTTTGACACAGAAACAAGAGCAAGATGCTATTAAAGCCTTTTATCATGTTATGTTCTTATGTATTCCAAGGAATGGTTATTCTGGGAAACTGCTGGTGATTGCGTTTTATGATACTTTGTCTACTGGAATAACTAATAAATTGAACTTGTTTCAGAATGTCCACAAGCAAAAAAGCCTGTGGAGTTCCATTAGTATAAAACTAGAAGAGCACAATAGTGAATTATGTCTAGGGTTTCCTTTCCGGTTTCTTTTAACAGCTTGATAGATTGGCTTTGATTCTAACATATCTTCATGTGATTTACACTTTAGAGAAAAAGATTACTGAGGTAAAAAAGCCTGTAACAATTGTCTGTTTCTCAATAAATTTATTCTTTTCACTCAAACCAGCTTATTTATGATTATACAAATTATATTTAATCTTGAAATGTGAAAGAAGAGGATATTTTTCTACATTTTCTAACTCAAGTATTCAGATGTCTTTTCCAGAAAGAGAAAAATATCTGGTGATTTGATTCTTATTCAATTTTAGAAATCTATGAGAATAATTGAAAATGTGAACTAAGAACCAAACAACAAAAAAAAAGCAGACAGAAAAGAAACTATAGAAAAATAGTAGTATTCAGATAAAAGTAGCAAAACCATGACTATCTTCTAGCTTCTTTCAGAGAAAAATCAAGCCTAGAATCCAGGAAAAGCACAGTCACATAGCATTTAATTGACTTGCCTTATATACTCATTATAATTTTTCTTTAAAGTATATGTAGATTTTCCCAACATTAGCTTTTTCTTCTGAAAGCTTCTTTATTTTCTATTACCATTTTCTGAATTGTTTTTCATATACTAACAGGGTTCAGAATTGGTCCAGGAAACTAAGACCACTATTTTGTCAGATATTTTTTCACAAAGTGAGCACTTTCTCATATCATAGTTGTACTCGTATTGTAAATTATGAGTACAATCATATTCTTCAGTATCTGTTGTTTGTCATTAAGTTTATTGTTTTTTATGGCATATAATCGATCTTAAAACCTTCATTCTATATCTAAATTAAGCAGTCCAGTATCTCTGCAAGAATTTCTCTACCATTTCAGTAAGCCTAATACTGTTTTTTCAAATTCCAAAATGTAAAAGATATGTACTTTGGAGGAAGGGAAAATTAAATCTTTTCTCCTTTGTATTTCTGGAACAGCAGGTTAGTTCAGCCATAGAGATACAGTTCTGTAGTGTGATCAGTAAGTTAATAAATCAATCCCTAATTAGAGCACTGCTTAGGTTGAAGTCGTATTGCAGTCATACTACAGATATCCTATGTGATGCACTAAATCTGTACCTCAAGTCCTCTGTAAAATGTGCTTTATAACATTTTATCCTAATGCTGTAATAAATACAAAGATGATTAGAAATATTTGGAAGTGTGGTAGTGAGTATACTCAGCTATAGGAAACAGACACGGTATTCTAGTTGCCATTATAATCCTGATGCTACTGACTGTTGTCTGTGAGCAGTGTGCATTAAGCACAACAACTGACTTGCGTGGCATCATACATCATCAGGCACAAACACATGTATTCTCAAACAGCCTTTCCATTTAAAAAAAAATTATTCTGCCCTCAGATAGTAAATTTAGGTGTATCTATCAGGTAAATAGGTATATTTAACATACCTTTTGAAAATAAATTAAATTAATAAAAACACAGTCACACTTCGTTGTAATAGTCTTGTAAAAAGGTGCATGCTAAGGTTCTGTTGATTATGTTAGATGGTTTCTCTCTTTCCTCACACATTAGATTCATTGTTCAAAATGCCAGACTAAGGAAACTACTCCTCTATCAGTCCTTCTTCTTTGGCAGGCCTCAGTGGTACTTGTGCTGGCAAATTTACAATTACCTCTCTATCTCTCAGAGATTAATCTGTTGTGCTGATTGAGAGTATACTGGTCACCCCTGAACATAATTTTCTTTTAATTCATTTCCCTATCACTGCATTCTACTGTATGTAGGAATATATTTAGTTTGAAGGGAAATTAAGATATATGTAAAATACATCTGCTTCTTTGATTTCCTATAACAAAGATGCTTCAAAAGTTGGTCTTGTTGCTAACAGGCCCTGTATCCCAATGCCCCAACAGTGATATACAACAGAACAGCTCATCATATTATTGTAAGATAATTTAAACAAATATTTAGTAATTGAGATAATAATTAAAAAACTGGAAGTGAATTTATGTGACCAGGTTTTGGTAGCAGAAATGAGGGGCTGGATTCTGTTAGAAGGCACCAGGCTCTACCCCCATGTTGAACAGAAACAGTTCCAGCAGGCTCTCAAAACAGAACCACTGTTGGCCAAATCTGAGCCCATCAGCGACAGTTGTGGTGGCTCTGTGATAACTTATTTAGGGAAGGGTGAAAAACACTGTTGTATTGCAGTATTTACAGAAAAGACAGTGAGGAGAAGTACCATCTGTGCCAAGGATCCCCTTAGGAAAGAAACAGTTGGGTGAGATTGGAAAGTGCATTGGCCCGTGAAGTTTGTTGCCTTGAAAAAGTGTCACCATTTAAATTGAATTTAAGAGGCTGAACTTAAAAAATAATGTTGATATAGTCTTAATTTTGAACAAATGACATTATTTGCATAATTATTCATTGTTTTCAAGTACTTACCTGCTGATTTTCTATATACAAGAAGCTTTTGGTTTAAATCACCTGTTTATGTGAAAGATCTTGTAAAGATTATTTTGCATTGGGAGTAGCATCAGGCCACTGTAAATGATGTCATTTCAGAAGCAAGTCGAACAATATTTCTCTGTTCTGTAGTATGAATCTTCAGATCTGTATGGTATACCACAGCCTGCTGGATGGTTCAATCATCATGCTATTGCCATGAATCTTCAGAGTCAAAGGAGCTCTAGTAAAACAGGTTCTGCGCACAAGCCAAACATTAGAAACATGTATATCCAGCTACTATTCACATATTCAAACAAGGATCAGCTTAAACAAATAAAAATATAATATTGACTTTTAGAAATGGTATATCTATATGCATATTTCACTATGGAGTTCAGAAAAATGGAGAGGGAATCACAGGTGCTGCTCAGACTGCTAATTTTATCACTATTCGGCATTTAGATCTTGTTGTAGAAAAGCAAAATCATACCCAGGCAATATACTGTTTTCCTGGCTGAAGCTTTCATTGTGTAAATACTACCACATGTCCCACGAATATTTTATAACATTGGGTACCTATTTCTATTAGAAATCATCTTGTCACACTGTAATGAAATTATTGTCAGTAGCCAAGCTGTTACACAGTCACTATGGTTTGCGTAGTCATCTGTGATTTCTTCCCTCCTATGAGATCATGATACAGTTTTACATTACAAGATCCTTCCATGTATCCTTCAGCTTGTTTTGTTTTGTTGTTTTTTTTTGGGTTTTTCATTTTTCCACAGTAAATATATGGTAATACATATGGATATAAATATATCTTGGTTGATATCCGAATCATATTTTGGAAACAGCTTTAGAGAAGTTGAGAGAAAATGTGTCTAAGCAACTCGTAATCCAAACCTGCATAGAATTAACTAACAGCAACATTTCCAATAGCGAAAACAATGATCAATAGTTCCTTCATAATCTGCAGAATGGTTTGATCTTTTCCTATCGGAATTCATGATGCTTAAGAAACAGAGCTAATATTTGTGTCTATTATATTGAGAAAAATCTGGAAATACAGCACATTTACTTGAATTGTGATTGGTTTGTTGAGATCATAGAATCATAAAATCATAGAATAGTTAGAGTTGGAAAGGACCTTAAGATCATCAAATTCCAACCCCCTGACATGGGCAAGGACACCGCACACTAGACCATGTCATCCAAGGCTCTGTCTAACCCAGCCTTGAACACCACCAGCAATGGAGCATTCACAGCTTCCCTGGGCAATCCATTCCAGTGCCTCACCACCCTCACAGTAAAGAAATTCTTCCTTATATCTAATCTAAACTTCCCCTGTTTAAGTTTGAACCCATTACCCCTTGTCCTATCACTACAGTTCCTCATGAAGAGTCCCTCCCCAGCATCCCTAGAACCCCCCTTCAGATACTGGAAGGCTGCTCTGAGGTCTCCACACAGTCTTCTCTTCTCCAGGCTGAACAGCCCCAACTTTGTCAGCCTATCCTCATATTGGAGGTGCTCCAGTCCCCTGATCCTCCTCATGGCCCTCCTTTGGACTTGTTCCAACAGTTCCATGTCCTTTTTATGTTGAGGACACCAGAACTGCACACAGTACTCCAAGTGAGGTCTCACGAGAGCAGAGTAGAGGTGCAAGATCACCTCCTTTGACCTGCTTGCTGGTCATGCTCCTTTTGATGCAGCCCAGGATACAGTTGGCTTTCTGGGCTGCGAGCGCACGTTGCTGGCTCATGTTCATTTTCTCGTCGACTGACACCCCCAAGCAGAGCAATGGAAAATCACAGGCAACTCTACTGATTTAGGACCTTGTTATATTCATCTAATCTTGGCATAGAGTCATAGAATAATAGAATGGTTAAGGTTGGAAAGGATCTTAAGATCATCTAGTTCCAACTCCCCTGCAATGGGCAGGGACACCTCACACTAGACCATGTTGCCCAAGGCTCTGTCTAACCTGGCCTTGAACACCACCAGGGATGAAACATTCACAACTTCCTTGGGCAGCATGTCCCAGTGCTTCACCACCCTCACAATAAATTACATTATCATGCAGAAATTTTCATTAAGCCTGTATACTTCATAATTAACTTGTGAATACAACAGCCTCAAAATCCTGTGGACTTGTGTGTGATGCCTATGGCACGCGCTAGTAGGTAGTTCAAACATTTCTGTCACCTGATTTTCTTTGCCTCATGTGAATGTCTTTTTTTAAATACATATTTCCTTTACTATAAACTGAATTGAAAGAATTGGAAGTGATATTCACTTCTTAGGCTCTTGGCATAAGCTTTCTTATTATCTCATTATATGCCAACTAAATTAACATTGGCATTAGCATGTCATTAGCTATTATATGGATACCCTCAATATTCCCACATGTATAAATACTTATTTTCTTTTTAACGAATTGCAAGTTTTAAATCTTCACTTATTTCAAAAGGCAGATAAGAATATGCATATCTGCCCCAGATTTTACTGAAGTGTACAGCTCAGATGATTCCTCATTTAATCTGACTTGCCAATATCTGTTTTTCAAAGTCAGAACAGTAAATAAGTAGTAATAAGTAGTAATAAGAAAACCAAAGCAGTAGTTCAAGTGCAAAATTCTTTTGTAAGTTTATTTTGAAAGCCTGTCTGAGAAATCATGCAAAGAGGGGAAGCAATTCGAATTGATTCCCCTAATAAGGTGACAGGACATTTCAAGTTTCTTATTATGCTGCTTTAAGCAGTGAGGAGTGTGTTCCGGCAGCATCTGGTTTAATTAAATATTTTTGTAGGTTTAAATGTTATTTCACTGGTCCAGAATATGAGAGGAGATTATTCTTTCGGAATCCTTCCACAGCTTGATTCTGTAAAAATACCCCAAACTTCTGCTCTTACATTCATGTATTTATGCCGCAAATAGAACATTCGCTCCCTAATAGTGGCCACTTTCAAGATGTTATGATATTTCTGCTGCAGTTTGTGTAACGCTTGATCTCAGATTGAAGTCTCAAGAAGAGCTATCTTTATTAAATAGACAGCATTTATTAAAAATTTGACTTTAATATGTACTAGTCTTGTGCAGTCATTCTGTCTGAATCTTCTTAGATGTCTTTTTCTCATTCAATATAAAAATTCTACTTTTTCTCTTGTCTTTAATTGATTTAATAAGGAAAAATATACATGCAAATATAAGATTTTGTTTTTCTCCTTGAAATTATTCAATATCTAATTAATCAGTCAATTAACAATTAACTTTATAACTTTTTTATCTTAGAAAATTTATGTGAATAAAAATTTTATTTCACATTATTTTTGTACTAAATTGGTCTTGAGAAAAGCTCTAATTTTTCAGTAATTGAGCAGCCAAGTGGAATCACTTCCAAAATAAAAAAGAATTAAAGAAAAGAACAATTTAAAGAGAAAATAAGGTTGTGAACTTCTGCCATAATGTATATTGATGAAGACATTAATATAAAGACCAATATGAGCCTAAGGCAGAGTTTTGAGAGATAAACATAAATACATTTTTAAACTTATCACTCAGAATTGTTTTTCTCTCTGAATATATCTTAACATGTAGAATTATGCAAAGAAGACTGCAAAGACAGTTTAAAATACAGCCTTGGGAAATGGCATTTCTCAGTTGCATCACCCTGGGAATACTGAACTATGGAATATACTAGTTATAAATGTTGTCATAGGTCCAGCAGTAGCAGTCATATTTTCTCCTTCTTGGTAGCTGGTGCAGTGCTGTGTTTTGACTTTCTGCCTGGGAACAGCGCTGATAACACCAGTGTTTTGGTTACTGCTTAGTGATGTTTTGGTCTGGTCAAGGACTTTCTGAGCCTCATGCTCTGCTAGGGAGGAGGGGAAGCTGGGAGGAAGCAGATACAGGACACCTGACCCAAACTGACCAAAGGGGTATTCCATGCTGCAGCACATCATGCCCAACATGTAAAACAGAGAGCAGAGACCCGGGGGGGGGGGGGGGGGGGGAGGGGTGCACTGCTTGGTCGGGCTGGGTATAGGTGGTTAGCGATTGTATTCTTTCCTTGTATTTGCCTTGTCATTATTATTATTGGTGGTAGCAGTAGTGGTCTTGTGTTACACTTTAGTTACTAAACTGTTCTTATCTCAACCTGTGGGAGTTGCATTCTTTCAATTCTCCTTCCCATTCCTCTATGAGTGGGGGGAAGAAAGAGGGGGGAGTGAGTGAGAGAGCGACTGTGTGAGTTATAGGGGCTTAAACCATGACACATGTATGTATGCATGCTTAATATTAATTATGCCAATAGATATATATTTACATTTGTATCTTTATTAATCTAGGAATAAAGAACTCCAAGATATAGTGTAGATACAGGTTAATAGAGAAAATACTAAGGAATAAATAAGAAGGTAGGTAGGTTCATACATATTTAGATATTGAGAGAGCAGATTTATCCCAAGAAAAGATTAATTATGTCTCAGTAGACATCTCAACTATTTATACAAAGTGCGTCTCTGCTGTAGAACACACAACCTTAAGAGCAAATCAATAAAGAATTTTAAGAAAGGCTCAGAATAAGCTAATCTGGATGAAAATTTTAAAAGAAACATAGCAACATACTTTGTGAAATTTTGACAAGAAAAATAACTTCTGGAAAAACATTTCCCTACATATTATAATGTATTTTGCTAGACTTTATATGTATGCCCATGAATGTAAACTACACAGTAAACATGCCTCACACAGGATCCCTCCAGTTGCCTAGTCTACTCTGGCCTGAGTTAGATTTAATTTGTTTCAGCTGTGATAACACCTGTCTTGGGATCAAGTGATTGCTGTCGAACCTGGTTTAGCTTTAATTCTGTGAGTACTATGGTAAATGTAAGATACATGAAGAAGAACTTCTTTCTATATAAGAAGAAATGAAAGGAAAGCAAATTGCACAAGTGAAGCAAAAAAATGTCTCTAAGTGAACCCCAAGGCTGAAGAGGAAGTAATCTATACCATCAGTATGAACTCCTAAAAAATAATCTTTTATAATGCCTGGAGGTATTGATGGCATAAAGAAGATCAAATATTACACAAGAATATCACATCATTTAAGTGTTCTTTTCTGACTGGAAAGGATAAAAGAACGAAAAATGTGGACATTACTGATTATGGAACAGAAGAGAAAGAAAAGAGGAAAAAAAATGGTTCAGCTTTGATGAAAGAATTTATGTTCATGGCCAGGCTACATCTAGTTAGACAGGGAAGAATCAGTACCATCATGCAAGACACTGGTAAAGCCACTCTGGAATACTGCATATAGTTCTGGAAAAGCATGATCAAGAAAAATAAATTCAAATTAAGTAAATACAAAGTCAGCCTTTGAAGATTATTCAAGAATATATTCCATATTATAAAAAAAAAAAAAGTTCTAAAAAGTTCTTGACTCAATTAATTTTGCAAAACAAAGACTAGGAAGGAATTTGGTTTTCCCTGTAAATATATGAGGAGAAACAAGAGAAGAAAACAAACATACAAATGAAGTAGGGATATGGAAAAAATATCACACAAAATGGTCAGAACTGGTTTTAGCTTAAATTAAAACAAAATTTCTGCTCTTATATTGGTGAAGACTTCTAACACAGTTTTTTTAATCATAGCAATTCATGAGATCTTCTATTCTCCATGTTTTTTCCTTTCTCTCCTGTTGTTGGTTATTTTCTTTTTTTTCAGGTTGTTTGTTTGTTTGTTTTTCTGTGCATTTTTTCAAAGATGAAAAGTAAGTAACTAGGGATTTTGGGATTAATGAGAAAAAATTTTTGATAACAAATGTGAAACTGGACTATTGACATTTAAAAATGAATGGAAAGCAGATCAAAGTATATCAAGGAGGCTAGAAATCCTGAAGAAGCAAACCCCAAAATGTCACAATTCATTACAACCCTGAATAGTAGTTTAACAATTTCTTTATAATATGCTTACTATATCTGCAGTGAAACATAAAAATTAAAAAAGAAACCCTCAGTTTCCTCTCCTTATTTATCACTGCCCTTAGTTATTTACCTTCTAATTTTATTTAGTATTTGATTTTAATTTGCTTTAATATTTTCATATGTTTGTCATGGGTTCAGCAGCAGCAGTCATTTTTCTCCTTCTTGGTAGCTGGTGTAGCGCTGTGTTTTTGATTTTGGGCCTGGCAACAGCGCTGATAACACCAGTGTTTCGGTTACTGCTTAGTAATGTTTTGGTCTGGCCAAGGACTTTCTGAGTTTCATGCTGTGCCAGGGAGGAGGGGAGTCAGGAGGAAGCAGAGACAGAACACCTGACCCAAACTGACAAAAAGAGGTTATTCCATAAGACAGCACGTCATGCCCAGGATGGAAAGCAGAGAGCAGAGACCCGGAAGGGTGGGGGTGCACTGCGTGGTCGGGCTTGGTTTTAGGTGGTGAGAAATTGTATTCTTTCCTTGTATTTGCCTTGTCATTATTATTATTGGTGGTAGCAGTAGTGATTTGTGTTATACTTTAGTTACTAAACTGTTCTTATCTCAACTTGTGGGAGTTGCGTTCTTTTTAATTCTCCTCCCCATCCCTTCGGGAGCAGGGGGTAAGAAAGAGAGAGGAGTGAGTGAGAGAGCGAAATTGCATGGCTGATTGGACTTAAACCACGACAGTATTTTTCACAATGCATCATAAATATCTGTAAGAAGCTGTTATTTGCATTTATCTTAGATAGTGATAGGTTAAGATCTCTTTCACTCCTCAATATACTGAATATCCCAAGAAATTTAGGAAGTAAATTTAAAAACACTTGGAAGTACCCACCTCACAATAATTTTCAGCTGTTTAATAGACCAACAAAATATCTGTATGGCTGAATTGTTCTCTCAGTTCTCTCACTGTCCAAATCATCAACGTCCTTCTATCTCTCAACAAGCCAAGACTAAAAGGTAAAACAGAACCTTGTGGCTAAGATGCACAAAACAAGATAGTAATTTATGACCCTAAAGTGGTGCAACTTGAATTTGTTTAGCCATTTTCTCTAACCTCAAATTATGATTCAGAAAGGCTGATCTGTCTGCACAGATGAAGTCCTTGAAAAGAGTAGCTCTTTGCCATTAAGCCTGAGGTGAACTGATGACTGAATTGGAGATCTGGCAGATTCAGGAGTAAAATTTACTTCCTTAGTTACTACCTAATAGTCTGCTGGGTTATTATTTTGTTTTTCAAATTGTGTTGATAATGGCATTGGCACATTATGAGGAATGAGTGTTAACAGTTTATGAAGCAGTAAAGACAGAACTGTGAAACAGCATTTAAAGTCTGTATTGGAAAAGAACTGAGTACATGTGTTTGTAAAATACAACACTAACAAAATATTTCCATTTTATTAGGAAACAAGGAGGAGGCAAGGCAATGACAAGGAAAAATCAACAGCAGTGAGTTTGGCTCAATTTTATCCTGCATGAAAAGCTTGGTTGTTGCACTTTCAAGTCTGTTGATGGTAATTTTTAATAAGCCTCACAATGTATGACAAAAAAAATATGTTAGTCTTCTAGGAGAACAAAATGATCTGGTCAATCAAAGTTGCTAATAATTACTTTTACACATAATAATGGTCAATCAAATAAATTAAAAAAAAGAAAAGATTGGCGTCTATGTCTATCAATTTGATCTTCTGCAAAAGAAGTCTTGGAACAGATATTTCATATGTTTATATGTCAAGAGTAGAAACTTTACTGGCCAACTTAGCTGTCTCAATGTGTATTTACTCAGAGTGCTACAAGGTCTTTAACCTACTACACCCAACAATTATATGCATATTAAATGAAATACCAAAATGCAGTACAATCATAGAATCATAGAATGGTTTGTGTTGGAAGGGGCCTTAAAGATGATGCTATTCCAACCCCCCTGCTGTGAGCAGGGACACCTTTCACTAGACCAGGTTGCTCCTAGCCCTGTCCAACTTGGCCTTGAACAATTTCAGGGTTATAATTCTCTGGGCAACTTGTTCCAGGGCCTCGCTGCCCTCACAGTAAATAAAATAAAAATTAAAAAAGAGAAGATAGAAAATATAGTCTAATATTATTGAATTCATATTAAACCTATATGTTGTTGACAGCTAACAGGCCTACACTGGGCTTGCCTGAAGCATCCGAAGTGCTGCAGTAATGGCTTGCCCTCATACCCAGCTGAACCAGTATTAGTTACTGCTAATATGCAATCAACCAATAATATACATAATTATTTATATATTAATAATAATATAATGATATATAATTAGTTAGTACTAAATCTATATGAAATAGATTAAGAACACAGTAATTTGGAGCTCTTAAGAAGATCAGAGACAGCAATAATAATTGTCAAATGATTATTTTTCTTGGTAGGTTTGACAGAGATACTTGTCAGCATTCTCACCAGCAAGCTGCAGTGAATATGAAAATCTAACTTGCAAAATTTGTGTGTGCAGTAAATACAGATGATGTCAGAGGAATCCTGATTGCTTTGTAATCTTCATCCATCAGGCAAAATATTTACTATGAACATCTGTACAACAGAAGAGAGGACACGTTTTCAGAATGTGAACCACAAGAAAGAGAAAAGTAACTACTGTCGGTGAGAGATGCATTTGGAGCTGTAGTGTGACAAGGAAGAACTCAGCATCCTGCTTCCCTCTGTAAATTTGAATGTTGTTAATGACAGAAATCTATTGTCAGCATGAGCAATAAAGCTTTGTCCTATCTTCTAAGCAGTCATTAACCATGCAGTCAAGCAGTTAAATTACCTCACTTTAGCATTTGGCTATGCTAGTAAGCATTCAGCTGAAGTGTGCAATGACCTAGTACAGGCTGGCCAACACCAACGGCAAGACGACATGCTTATAGAAGTGAGTACCTCTCTGCAGACCTTCAGAGCAGAAGCATTCTCAGAAATGTTAACTATACCTGTAATTCTAATAGTATGTTGATTCTAATGAAAAATGGCAGTAAATAGTTTGTCAACATCTGTTAACTGATACATGGGTTAACATTTGGTCCAGAACATCAAGGTCCCAGGTTTTGAGGTAGGGATTTTTAGGAATTCTTATTCTGGTGTCAGTTGAAGTGAGTAATGCAGTGCAAAATGAAAAATTCAAATTCCCATTAGAAGACCTGAATAGAATTGTTCTATTTCCATGAAAAATGGAAATAAAAATACAGAAACTTACCCTCTCCATAGGTTAAAATGTATCTAGAATTGTTGGGGATGGAGACCTTGTATCTTCCTCATGACTGAAGAAGCATAAAATGTCTCAGAGAGAGACTTTCTTTTTAAATATCTTAAAAACTCATTAGGGAAAAATTAAGCTACAGGGAGGAAACATTTCAGAAGGGAGAGAGTGCTGCAAAGCTGTTTCTGCAGCAGCTGCAGCACAATGCGGTCCTAAGGCATTTCCCAGCACATGGTCTTTCATTTTATAATAAGAGACCTGTAGTTTATGAACATGTAATAATATATGAATTTTTGTAGGCTAGATTTACAGAGCATCATTCACATTAAATCAAAGATTCAGTCACTGATATTATCCAAGAAAGAAAATGTTTCACATATAATAATATGCATTTTAGTCCATAACATATATAGCTTTCAGGCAGCACTAGTTGGGATCATTAAACTCCATTGATGTTCTTGTCATTGCAGTTTCCATAGAAACTAGTATTGCAAAAGAAAATGGAGAAACAGGATTGAGAACATGGGGGGAAAAAAAAGGAAAATAAAATATAATTGGAAAAATGCCTCATTAAAATAAGCGAGTTGTAGTTTAGCAATATTAGAACCTCAACCCAGTGATCAATCTGTGTTTAAAAATCCTGTCAAATTTAATGGCAGTTGTGACAGACACAGCTGCATCAATTGCTTTGGTGTAAGTGACATTGGATTATTTAGGGTACTACAGCCAATTCAAATGTTGTATTAATACAGTGTCTTATCTGAGAGCTTTGTGTGTTTGTTTTTCTTGGGAAGAAAGAGGAGAGATTACAACCTAGGGCACAGAAAATACCTTTAAGTTTTCTACAGTCAGTGTCTCTCAAGTTTTCACTTTCTTTCTGTATGAATTGACTTCACATGAAAATATAATTCTGATTTGTCTTCTCATTTAATCTTCTGTATACTTTATCCCTATAATATACTTCATTTGCAACACTTCCTTGTTGCTTCACTTCATTTAGTTGGCACAATAGAAATAGAAGTTCTATTTAGTATATGCTACAATGATGAAACAACTTCGGCTTTACAATGAAACCATTACATATTATATAATGGTAGCTCTTTGTACCGCTGGAGCATGTGCTAAAAATGCCATTGGTTTATTTATTAGAATCTGATAATATCAGTCCTATATTACTTACAACCTGAAAGTACTTCCAAAGTGTATTACCAGAGCCTCAACTAATTATGATCTGAAATGTATATTAGAATAATACAGAATTCTTGGGAGGGAAGATTTTATTTTCTAATGGTTTCACTGTCCATGTTCATATTCTGTACATCTTACATTTACAGCACACCAGAGACTTTCTTTTGTCTTTGACCCTGAAAAAAAAAAGTCTTGATTCTAAGATTGTGAAAAGAAACACACCACACTTACTTAAAAAAAAAAAAAAAAAATCAAATGTTACACTTGCCATTTCTTACCAAAGTAGGATCTGATGTACAAGAATCCCATTGCAAATAATAATTCCTACATTTTCTTTGGAAATGGAACATGGGGTTTGGTTTTCAGATGGAGAGAACAGTGTTTAAATCCCATGTGACTTATTCAAAGATGTGTAGCAACTTAACTACAAAAACCCATGAATGCAAGTCAAGAGGGCATTAGACCATAATGTTCCTCACTTTATCCATAACTTAAAATTCTAACCAAGTAATAAGGACCAAACTCAGTTATTTCTATAATCTATGGAATTTCTTTGTGAGAATTGACTTGGGTTCAATTTTTTATTTTTTTCCCCCACCTCTTTTCAAAGAAAGCAGATGCTGATATGTAGTATAATATGGAATGAGAAAGAATAATATTGTAGTTGTTCTATGCAGGGGTCATTACAGAACACAAGAAACATATAAGACTGCACATGGAAATTATCCATGCAATAAGAATGATCAGGCTAACAGATGATATAATAAAGAATTTCTTGAGTGCAACAATATTTTCAATAAAGCCCATTTTACACAGTTGGCATGTAAATAACTTACAATTTATTCTAATAACTATAGGAAGAATATTTAGGAACTGTTTGTTGAGATTCTTTACCCAGAGGGCTCTAATGTATTATGACTGCCAGTCAAAATTTAATTTCCTCCTGGATAACAAAGTTCAGTGATAGCAGATTTCCTGCCTTTGGTTTTTTGGTGGTTTGGTTTTTGTGGTTTTTTTTTTTTTGTTTTTTTTTTTTTTTTTTTTTAAGTGCTTGAAATATTCTTCCCTGGAATTGTCTTTAAAAATTGCAGCCTAAGGATAATTCTATCAATTAGACACAATAAGTTTTTTTATTTTGCAATAATAACATGTGTAATTACTATGTTACATTTCAACCCTGTAAAGTTGATGAAATAGCAGATACATAGAAAGAACAGAAAGCAAAAATTTGACATGAAAATCTCACCTAGATAAGTATCGTATATATGTATATTTTTATTATCCTGTAAACTATACTTTGGTAATTTATCACTATGGTCTGGATGATTGGGTTCTAGTTCATATTCCAAGGTCCAGTAGCCTTGGGTGGCATTGTTTAGTGGGAGGTGCCCCTGCCCCGGCAGGGTGGTTGGAACTAGATGATCTTTAGGTCCTTTCCAACCCTGACTATTCTATGATTCTATGATTCTATATAGAAAAATTCTGTTTATGAAAATATCTCCTTTTAGGTAAGAAAGACCTACTGACCTATCACTACAGTTTTATTCTCCATAGATTCATCATAGAATGATTTGTAAATCCCAAATTTGTGTCCAAGGAATAATATTGAGTAAGCCATTATGCAATCATTCCAGGTCAATTTAAATTCACCCCCTCTCCCCTAAAAATCATATGTTTTCACTTATTTTCTCTCTTTTGCTATCTCCTCTTTTAATTATACTTAGAATACATTGAGTATTTGGACAAAGCATGCAAATTCAGAAACTCATGCTGGAGACAGTGGGGAAACACAGGTTTTTCTGAAAATGATCCTAATCTTCCTGAAATGCCCAGAAACTGGAGCTTGGGAAAGCTTTTTCAAAGGTGGGAGACAAACTACTGTCACAGGGGAAAAATGCCCGTCAAAAATAGTGTTGGCCAAAAGCCGAAAAGATATAAAAGGAGCTTTTACTGTATTTGATTGCAGCACTAGTGTTATGGAGATGATGGCTGCTTTTGGTCTGACATGCCTTACTCAGGTCTGATATCAAATACTGATGAATTTTATTATAGTTAACATTGAAATTCCATAGCTCTCATAGGTTTCTACATCTTTGATTTATTTTTATAGACTGTGCTGAAAGTCACTAATTTTTTCTAAAGTTCTTGGAAGCACAATGAAGATTGACAGTTTCATGTCGTGGTTCCTTAGGTTGGTACAAATATAAAAATGAAAATAATTGTATAACTTTGATAATTACTATTTTTGGAATACTGCTACTGTTTTTTTTCTTGTTTTATTTGTTTTAAAAGCTGAATTTTTGTCAGCTTTGCTGCTTCAAGAGTGTATATCAAGAATAGCTATAGCTCATTTGTTTATTGGAAAATGAGTCCAGAAAAAATAAATACTGAAGACAGGTGAATTTAATAATCAAGAAATAATCAGTTCTGGTTATAAAGCCAGAAAGAGCCCTTGAGCTAGTAAAAACCCACCAACCAACCAACCAAACAAAAAAACAAAAAACCAAAAACCCCCCCAAAACATAAAACAAGCAAACAAAACCAGAAAGAAATTATGGTGTGTTTTATTTACTCATAATTTACTGATCTCTGAGGTTGACAACCATTGTGAAGTTTTGGACTTCTATCTGAACCAAAACAGTAACTGTATAGAACAGAAACTGCCTGAATTTTAATACTAAACTAGAAGCTAAGACTTTACAAACCACTTGGGGCAAAATGCAGGTAGTTAAAATGAAAGGTGGTCAGGGTTCAATATCACTTAAGGAAGTTTAATGATTTCCATTTGTTTATTTTCCTGCAAAAAAAGATTTATAGTACTTTTGAGAGAGAAATCTCATTTCAGACTTTGATAAAAAACCAGACACGTCAGAAGATATCATTTTTATGAGATGCAGTATGAAAAACTCAATTTCCTGTTTGAAATGAATTTGTTTAGAAGTTCATAGGAAAGTTACTTAGAGCCACAGGATAAATCAGGTTGGAAGAGACCTCAGGAAGTCTCTAATCCAACTTCCTACTCAGCGCAGGGTCAACTCTGAGATCAGACCAGGTTTGCTGAGGACTTCATCCAGTCAGGTCTTAAAAGCTTTCAGGGATACAGACTGTACAACCTCTCTCAAACCAGCTAAAAAACCTGAAAATATCAAACTTGAAATAATTTCAAGGACAAATAAGCAATTTTTGGTACTTTGATATGATTTGAAACCTTTGGGGACAATCAACTTGCAAACAACTTTGTTCATTTGGAGCAGGTGTGCCTGTTTTTTTCAGTTATTATTTCATAATTATTGTGTTATAATTATTAGTACTGGAGAAGGAACACACAGATATAGCAATATTCTGGAACATAGAAACTTTGGCTACCTGCCATCTGCATAGATCATTTTATTTAAAGTTTGATCATATTCCAAAGGATCATTCACCTGTAGGGTGTAATGGAGAAATTTAGGAACCAGATTTGCTCAAAGCTTTGGTACTGGCTGGTCCTAATTTTATGGTTTTCTGTTTTTCAAACCCATAAGAAAGATGTATTGAGCGACACCAGAGAATGAGTCACCACCATTCTTTTCTGAATGCACCAGTTTTTACATGGTTCCAAGCTAAGATACAGTAAAGGAGGCATTAAGACTGTAAGGTAGTCATCACATAATTTAATATATTTATGCAAATTTATTCTTTCTGTCACACTAAATAGTTGCCACAGATGCCACTGGCCACTCATGAGCTATCTCATAGCTTTCTAAAAGGTATTATACTTGTGTAAGGTCTCAACCTCAAACATGGAGACACATGCATTATAGATTTATAGTTCTGCCTTTCATTTTCTCATCAAGAGATGCTGTAATGGTACATTTTCTATCTTCTAATTAATGAATGTAAAAAAAAATAATTTCTATATTTTATGAGTGAGAAGAAAGTTCCAGTGGAAAAAATAAGTTAATCAAATAGGTACCTTGCAGAAATCTATACCTTAAATACAGCTAATTATTTAAATATTATCATATATTTAACATATTGTCACAGATTGAACAAATCAATACGCATTTTTTCCATACAACGCAGTGATGATACTGGTTCCAATTCCACAAGTAAAAACCATTTTCATTGCTGTATTCCAATTTATTAATTAATTTAGATATTAGATTTAATCAACCACTTGCTTTCAGTACAATTTTTTAAAAAACATTAATTTACAATGTTTTAGAAGAGGTTTCCTTATCACAGATTGTAACAATATTTTTAATTCAATACTGAATATATAGTTTATCATTGCAACTGTGTCACTCATTCAGAAAGGGACATTTAGTCACATTTAATGGAGATAACTATATAAAGTAGTGGAGAAGTATGGCTTTGATGACACTTTCATTAATTGGAGGTTGCCATAACAACTGAAGGTCTGCATTGAAACCCCATCAGTTACAAAAGAAATCAGTTGCCCTCCACCACCCTTATTCTCATTTTTTAACACTTGTACATGCACAGTATGCTTAAGCAGGATGAATTTATACTGAGAAATGCTGAAAGTTAAAAGCACATGACATAAATGAAAGAAATAGCAACTACTAAGAAGTGCCTGTGTGCTCTCAAGTGGCCAGCATAGTATGAAGTATAAAAAAATGCAATTTCAGTACCTAACTTGCATGAAGATGCATCAAGATATCTTTGCACATATACAGACAGGCAAAACCAATATGAAGTACAAAACCTAGTTATTGATTCTGTGCCAGAGGTCAGCTTGCACAGAAGATTTAATATTTTGGTTTCAGCTTTGTTTGTCTTATAATTATTAAAATTAATAGGACCTGTCCTGAAGCAATGAATGATATGCTGAATACATGCAGTCAAACATTAAATTCATAAAAAGATTCATGAAAAATTACTAATTTTCAAGAAAGAACATATATCAGAAGTTTTTTTCTGGAAAAGTTTTGTGAACTTTATATCTTGCTCAAAATCAATCGTTTAAACAGAAAAACTTTAAACAGAAATTTTCTTATTAAATAACAGTTTAATTTAAAAATATATTATTTTTATTATTTATTATTAAATTAAAATGATAAAAAATATTATTAAATAACTGTTATTATTAAGTAACTGAATTCAATGACAATCGCAGAGCAGAATGATGATTGTGGTGATCAGTAGCTGAAATATTAAGGAAGCCATGCAAGAACCAAAATAAAGATCAAAAGAACAGATTGATGGCAGTGGGTATTCTAAATGACTGTGCTGTGAAGAGGGAAGAAGGAAAAGGTTTAACACTTGCAGCATCTTGTTTATCGATTATACTTACTATCAAGTATCATTAACCTATAGAATGATGCATATGTTGTTCACAATTGCATCCAAGTTCAGCCTTTTACAAAGCTAAATACTATGAAGAACTAAAAACCAGAAAACTATAATATATATGATTAAATATATAAATTCATCCATGTGCATCCATATGTGCATGCTTATAGGTATACACATGCATCTTGATAAAAAAGGACCTGTAGGACTTGTATAAACACAGAGATCTCCTATTGCTGCAAAGTTTGAATATATAATACAAGCGGATTTTTTGAACAGTAAAACTTCGTTGAATTTTGTTTTTCCCAGTAATGCATTCAAAACTTATTTCTCCATATTTGTTAAGAGAAATATATTTACAAAGTAGGATAGAGGAAATAGAAATAATTCCCAATGCTCATATGTAAATAGAATCAGTTTTTCTGCAACTTCAAAACTGTTTTTTTCCAAACCAAAATTTTATGCATTTTTGCTGGATTCCAACACTGAAATGGTCAGGGAAAGCTACGAAATCATGTGCAAACATTCCTAGGGAGGTGATCAAAATACAAGGAGAAAAGGTTTAGTCATTTGATAATTTATTCAGTCAGCTAACTGGAAAACTCCTACAGTAAAAATCTCACCTGGAAAAAAATAAAATGGCAGATAATAAGAGTTTACTAAAAACATAGAACCCCAATTCCTATTTCATACATTAAAAATTAATAAAGTTATCTAAATGTTTCTCAGCTGTTATTTTTTCCATTTCTGTACCAAATATTTCTCTATTTCCCCTTACCACCTCATGTTTCCATTTCTGTACCAAATATTTCTCTATTTCCCCTTACCACCTCATGAGAGGGCTGCTTAAGCAACTAACTTTCACTCTGCATTATCTGGAGATGAGACATCAGTTATTCAGGGACCTAAAAGTATGAAAACTTACCCACTCTTAAAACTTCCTACTGCTGTTTCAAAATGTCATTGGGAGTCTGCACAGATCTGAAACAATGTGCTATTCAGTACTGGAAATTCAGGATTCGCTATTCTTTTGAGTATAATCTTGGAAATACCTAGAGTTGGCTGCCGCTCTTACAAAATGCCTATGAGGCTTTGTTTGCTCCTTTTTATTTACTTGACTGACCCTGTTCTCCAGTTCCCATTTTTGTTTCCATTGTTAAACTTTTTAACAAAAATATCTTTTCCCACCATTTTTTTTCTCAGCTTTTACTACCTACATCTTTTTTATTCTTTCCCACTCCTTGATCTCACCTCTCTGAAAGATTTTCTAACTCTTTTGAGATTATATCCTCATGCTTTCTCAGTCTCATTCAAAGCAAATTGTCACCCCCTTTGATGTTACATTCATTCTAAGGCTAATCTTTCATACTGGAATTTCCTTCACTTTTAATTTATGCTTTATCATTTTCACAGGTCCTTGACCTTAAATTTGCACAGGGTCTTCAAATCTATAGAAGCTAAATCTAATCAGAACATTGAGAAATATCAGCTATGTGTTTTGAATAAATTGTATTTAGATATATTGTATTTTTTACAATTCACAGATTGTATTTTTTACAATTTTACAATTACAGATTGTATTTTTTACAATTCACAGATTGCTCATTGGAATAGAAAAGTCAAAGAACAAAATGGTATGTGTAAATAGTTAGCATCATCTTTCCAGTCATTTTTTATGAATTATGTATTTTGAGTTATTTAACTTTTATGGTAAGTTCAGGCAGCTTACTTAAAAATCAGCTCAGTGACTTTAATCAAGACAGAAGTACACACGAAAAAGTTATTGAATAAAGTGCCATGAAACTTTGCTTTTCTTCTATAAAAGTTAAAAAGTACTCATTCCTGGGGGATGAGAAAAAGGAGAACAAAAAAATAAAACAAAAGAAAAACAACACTTTAGAACTATCTCTGCCTTTACGTGAGATGAAAAAACATTTGAAATATCGCTGGCTAATTTTTACCAACACAGAGAATTTGTTTTTTCTTTTTTTTTTTTTTTTTTTGGTGCATTCTGTATTGCACTGAGGTTTTTCTGAGAGAAGTTTGCAGAGATAAATGGACGCATAGGTCACACTAATAAAACTTCAATTTCCAAATTCCTGTTCTTAATATTGGAGATTTATCTTTGGACTTTTGCATTGCTCAGATCAAAACTTGCTGCCAAATGTATTTTCTTAAACTACTGACTTTCTTAGGACACATTCATGAGAGATATTACAAAGCAGTAATAAAAAACTGGGCCACTAAAGGGCAGCAGCCCAGGAAATTCTTCAGTATCCCTTCACTAATTAAATTATGATTATACATATGTACAGCTAATGTATTAAAAAGCAGTTTCGCGGCATAAGCATCCACGGTGCACTGCAACACTTCCACCTGTTTCAAAGCCTAAAGTGGCCTGATTTGCCAACTAATACGTGTACATGCTTATACATGTCATGATGCATGTAAAAATATCACATGTATCAGATATTCTGTGACTTTCATAGCTCTTCTTGACATTTCCTCTGTGGGTTTACACCTATGAGAGGATCCCTTCCCTTTAAGTTCACAAGTGGCCACAGGCCTCTGTAAGATGATACTACACTTTTGTATATCTCCTAGTTTCCTTATGTCCTCTTTCACTGTTTGATTGTATGCTTTCTTCTATTTACACACATATGTATACAAACTCTCTTTACTATACATAAATGTAGCAAATATTTAATATATTAATGTATATTTAATGTATGTATATTTATAACATACATATATATACATGTATAGAAAAAAAGTAGATTTGTGACAACAATTACAGGAATCCTTACTCAGAATTTACACAGGATATCTATGAGGTCAGGATGATAAACAGAGATAAATCTATGAGAAATCTGCACTCATGGATGCACATCAAACTGCTCCCATCCAAGAGCAACAGTCACACCTGCTGAGCCTTACGATATATGGAAAACCAAGTGACATTACAAGAAAAATTTACTGCCAAAACAGAAGCTGGAATAAGTCAACCTTTATAAATGTGATGGTATATTGACAATGTGGAATCTGAGCATGACGTGAATGGTATGGAATAACGGGTGGATAATGTCATGGGTTCAGCAGCAGCAGTCATTTTTCTCCTTCTTGGTAGCTGGTGTAGCGCTGTGTTTTTGATTTTGGGCCTGGGAACAGTGCTGATAACACCAGTGTTTCGGTTACTGCTTAGTGATGTTTTGGTCTGGCCAAGGACTTTCTGAGCCTCATGCTCTGCCAGGGAGGAGGGGGAGCCGGGAGGAAGCAGAGACAGGACACCTGACCCAAACTGACCAAAGAGGTTATTCCATAACACAGCACGTCATGTCCAGGGATGGAAAGCAGAGAGCAGAGACCCGGAAGGGTGGGGGTGCACTGCGTGGTCGGGCTTGGTTTTAGGTGGTGAGAAATTGTATTCTTTCCTTGTATTTGCCTTGTCATTATTATTATTGGTGGTAGCAGTAGTGATTTGTGTTATACTTTAGTTACTAAACTGTTCTTATCTCAACCCATGGGAGTTGCATTCTTTTGATTCTCCTCCCCATCCCTTCGGGAGCAGGGGGTAAGAAAGAGAGGGGAGTGAGCGAGAGAGCGAAATTGCGTGGCTGATTGGACTTAAACCACGACATATCAAAAATTAGATAATTTAATTTATGGCCACAGGACAGACAAAAAAATACTCTGCTTCCCCTATGCTTCAGGTTGGCCAAGGAGGACTAGCAAAAGAGCAGAGTTCAGCATTATATATTTCCCACCTAAGAGAAGAGAACTTCTAGACCAGAAGTCATTTATCAAAAAAATTTAATCTGTTTTTAGTATCTTTTCAAAAATTAATGAAGTTCAATTACTGTGACAACCACCATGAATAAATTTTTTGTCTTTAAATACATGTATATATGCATAGTGTACATGCCTATATAGTCTCACTTGCATATTGAATAATAGGTATATATGGAAAATAACTCTAACTGAACAGAAGTCACATTATTTGAAAGGTTACAAGCAAGAGCTGGAAATATTATTTTTTATATCTAAGTTATTGTAAAAAGTTAAGATATGGTAAAAACAGAGAGGTGCTGTTGATGCTTCTGACACCACTTTGGTCTGATGGCCTGATACTCAAGATTGCACAGAGTTTAATTCATTATTGCCATAAAGAGTGCCAAGATGTGAAGAGGCAGGCCTCACTGCTGCTGCTACTTATATATGTGTCTTTGTAATAACCAGCTCCTTTCACAAGAATAGAATCTGAGTGTTACAGTGATTAGGTGTTACAGTGATTACAGTTAGATAGACATATGGTTCATTCTGTATAGTTGTAGGTGTTTGGTGGCTTCTTATATAAAAGTAGATGTTTAATCCAGACACTAATAACCTGGGGGTTTGGCTTAAGGAACATTTATGTCAATATTTCTGTATTTGCTATATTTAAAAAATATTTTAGATGGGTTTTTATATATATATAATGATAATAGAGTTTTTGTCTGATAAGACATAGGTAAAGTCAAATAAATTCAATGGAAAAATCCCTTTTTGCAAATTCTGAATTAATTCACAAGTAATTATGGTAAATGCCAAATTTTAGGCACTTCGTTATGGTAAAAATTCACTTACTTTTATAAGACCTTTCTTAAGAAGGGAACTGGCTTTATCCTGTTTATACAAAAGATCAGTTTTTGTTACCTGACCCAGACTGGCCAAGGAGGTATTATATACCGCAACACGTCATGCCCAGGATGTAAAACTGGGGGCAGAACCCGGAAGAGCTGAGTTCACAACTCGGTCATCGAGTGGTGGGCAACTGTATCCTCTTCCCTTGTATTTCCCTGGTCATTATTATTATTGGTGGTAGCAGCAGTGGTTTGTGTTATACCTTAGTTACTGGACTGTTTTTATCTCAACCCGTCGGAGTTGCATTCTTTCGGTTCTTCTCCCCATTACCCCCCCCTCGGAGTTGGGGGGAAGAAGGAGGGGGAAGTGAGTGAGTGGGCTACGTGATTTACGGCTTAAACCACGACAGCCATCCAGCCAGTTTTTTATCCACCGAGTGGTCCACCTATCAAATTGATGTCTCTCTGATTTAGAGACAAGGAAGTCATGTGGGACAGTGCCAAACGTTTTGCAGAAGTCCAGGTAGATGATGTGAACTGCTCTACTGATGTCCATCAGTTCCATAGCCCCATCATAGAAGGCCATCAAATTGGTCAGGCAGGATTTCCCCTTAGTGAAGCCATGCTGGCTGTCAACTATCACTTTGACATTTTTCATGTGCCTCAGCATGCCTTCCAGGAAAATCTGCTCCAAGATTTTGCCAGGCACAGAGGTGAGACTGACTGCTCTGTAGTTCCCTGCGTCATCCATTTTCCCCTTCTTGAAAATGGGGGATATATTACCCTTTTTCCAGTCATCAGGAACTTCACCTGACTGCCATGATTTTTCAGATATGATAGACAGTGGCTTAGCAACTTCATTGGCCAGCTCCTTCAGGACTCACAGATAGATTTCATCTGGTCCCATGGACTTGTGTACGTTCAGGTTCTTAAGATGGTCTCGAGCCAATTCCCTCCTACAGTGGGCCCAGGGTTTTCATTCTCACAGTCCCTGCATCAGCTGTCCAAGACTTGGGTGGGGTAGTCAGAGCATTTGTCAGTGAAGACTGAGACAAATAAGTCATTCAGAACAGCCTTCTCCAAATCCAGGGTAGCCAGTTCTCCCAATAGCGTCTGGAGAGGGCCCACATTGTCGCTAGCCTGTCTTTTATTTGCAGTGTGCCTATAGAATCCCTTCCTGTTATCTTTCACATCCCTAGCCAAGTTTAATTCTAAGTGAGCCTTAGGTTTCCTAGACTGGTCCCTAGCTTCCCGGACAACATCCCTGTATTCTTCCCAGGCCGCCAGTCTTTGCTTCCACCTTTTGTAAGACTCTTTTTTCCTTCGAATTTTCCTCAGCAGCTCCTTATCCATCCAAGGAGGTCTCTTGGCCCTCCTGCAGCACTTCCTTCTAGTAGAGATGCATCGCTCCTGAGCTTGTAGCAGGTGATCCTTGAATATCAACCAAGAGTATTGGGCCCCCCTGCCCTCTAGGGCTATATCCCATGGAACCTTACTGAGCAGGTTCCTGAAGAGGCCAAAATTTGCTTTCTTGAAGTCCAGGGCAGTGAGCTTGCTGCTTGTTCTTCTCACTGTCCTGAGGATCTCGAATTCGACCATCTCATGATCGCTGCAACCAAGGCTGCTCTGGAGCATCACATTTCCAACCAGCCCTTCCCAGTTTGTGAGGACGAGGTCAAGCATGGCACCTCTCCTTGTTGGCTCCTCTATTACTTGCAGAAGGAAGTTGTCTTTCTCACTGTCGAGGAGCCTCTTGGATTGCTTGGGCTGGGCAGTACCATCCCTCCAACGGATATCAAGGTGGTTGAAGTCCCCCATGAGAACAAGGCCCTGTGAGCATGAGGCTGTTCCTATCTGTCTATAGAGCGCTTCACCCACCGAGTCCTCTTGGTCAGGTGGTCTGTAACAGATCCCCACAGTAATATCTCCCATCGCTGTTCTCCCTTTAACCCTGACCCACAAACTCTCTGTTGACTGCTCGCCTGTCGTCAGACAGAGTTCCATACTCTCCAGCCTATCACTAGCATAAATAGCACCTCCCCCTCCCTGCCTGGCCTGTCTTTCCTAAAGAGCCTGTAACCTTCCATTCCAACACACCAGTCATAGGAGCCATCGCACCATGTTTCTGTGATGCCTATTATATCATACCTCCATAAACATGCACACAACTCTAATTCGTCTTGTTTGTTCCCCATGCTATGGGCATTTGTACAGGGGCTTCTGAGTCAAGCTGCAGTTTAAGCTGGCTCATTGGCTGGTGCAGCTGGAATATCTGTACATTGCTCTGAGCATTTGTTATAGGCGCTGGCAACTGACTGGGTGTGTTGGGATGGAATGATGTCCCCCTCCCCCAACACATCTAGTTTATAGCATTCCTGACCAGTCTGGCAAGCCTCCTAATTAACTTTAAAAGTTCATGCATTTCCTGGGCTGGTAGGTTTTAGGTATTACTGAGATCTTCATAAAAGTAATTTATAATGGATAAAATCTTTGTCTTTTCTGTTACTCAGAAGGCTAAAGACATCATAGGATGAAGTACAGTGTCTGTCATCTATCTCAATTTACAATAAAATCACCTGGTTTTTTTGTTGAATTCTTTCCAGTTAATACTTTCTTCTCTGTTCATGGAAAATTGGTGCTAAAACATCAGATGATAAGTAAAAAGTGCAGTCACTTCCTTTTCTTCATCAAATTTCTGTCTCTTTACTTTCCATATTGCTTGTTTTAAAGGTTAATCTTTATATAAGCATCTTCTTAGAACTATAGGACTTAGCTAGCTGCAAAATTTCTTATTAAGTTCAGGCATGATATACCAGATGGTGAAATAAATATATGGAATGCCTAGAATAAGTAACACAGCTGCTGTATGCACTGTGAGTTTTAGGAAGCCCTTTTTGGTGATCTTGTTAAAGGTAGTTGTCATGCTATACAGAAAGTATCATTTTTTAAAACAGGATGAAATGTCTAATGGCATAATTTGGTTCTTCAGCTGTGCAATGACATTTAATCAGCAGTACTTCCCATAATAATATCATAAAACTACAGATCTTAAATGCAATTACTAGTCTAAAATACACTGCTGATCCAAAATATACAGGGTAATTTAATTAGTTGATGTTCTGTGACCAGAGATATCTGCAGCTTCCTGAGGCTAATATCACCTCTCTTTTCTAATTCATCTCTGTATTCATCAGAATCATGTTTGAATTCTGAAATTGTTATAAATGTTTTTATAGGAAGTGAAATGGATATAATGCAAACCAGATATTTTCTGTTGTCTTATTCTGAATGGCATCTGAAAGATTTTCACTTGAAACCATATAGGTACAAGAAGACAGGTAGAAATTAGTGGATGGATGAGGCTATCATGTCACATAATAATTTTATTTCATTTAAAAATATCTGCATTTATCTTAATATTCTAGGTTAAATACAATCAATTATAATGGTGAGAAAATACATGGTCATGGAACATCTTTGAATAACTGTATGCATGGTTTTACCTTCAGCTATGAGGTAAAATGTATTAAATTTAACCTTTCATGGCAATTTCATTGCAACCTGAATTTACGATTAAACAATGATTTCAACACCTCAAGTTCAATTCTTAGAGTCAAGGCATGAGCTTATGTACAAAAGCATACATGAATCCCAGAAAATGAAACAGATGTAAGAACGCAGTTGGAAAATGTTGGGGGTTTTGCTCATTTGTGATAATATACCATTTACCAGTTTTATAGCCATCATCTCTTTTCTTTATTTCACCTAAGTTAGGTATAAAATAGAAGAAGCGTAAAAAATTGTTTAAACCAGCAAAGATCACAGAAAAATACTGTCTGAGCACTTTACCTGGTTTGAGTGTTTGTTGCAAAGGTTGGGGAATGTGTGTTGGATTTGGGTATGTTTAGGAGTGGCATCTGCCAAAAAAGGCCAGGGGACAGAGTGCCAGCTCTTCAGTGGACCTACCTCACACAATAATTAATCCCATCAGCACTGTTTGTGGCAATTCTGTAAGAATATTTTTGAGAAAGGACAGAAAACACCACAGAGAGGAAGAGGGAACAAAAAGGAGAGAGAGACAGCAGTGGGAACACCAAGGTCAGAAGAGGAGAAAGAAAAGGAGGAGGAAGAGGAAGTTTTGCAGGTGCCAGAGACTGACATCCTCCTTGGGTTAAGGCTTGTTCCCCTAATTAGGTTATTGGGGTTCCCCAGATGGCCATCATGCCTTGGTGTGCCTTTGTGTTTGTGGGAATGAATTTCTAGTCACATAATGAATGAACAACAAGCAACTAGGACATAGCCAATTAAAAATTTAATCATTACTGTAAATAACAAATGCTTCTTATATTAACAAGAAAGTGACAGAAGGACAAAAAGTTATGCAAGTATGCTATGTAATTTGTGCAAAGACTTGTTCAGGAAGAAAAGTGCAGCAAACTGGTCTTTCCATGAAACTCTTTCAGATATTTTTGAGAAATTCCAAACTTATGTATTTTTAGAAACATTATGACATTTTTATGGCAATTTATTACTTGTGTAGGCAAGTTCATGCTAACCTTGGACTCAGATAGCCTAATAGGAACTTCTTTAAAAATAGCCAAAACAATGAAAATTGCTATTTCTTGTTAACTTCTACTTTCTTCCAACTTGCTTTTATTCAGTGAAGATTCATGAACAAGTTTTAATAAAAGAAGTAGCGGCTTATAAGGTCACTTACCATTAATAAGTGTACCAATAAAGTACAGTCATATGTAAAGAAATATTATTTCAAAAGCTTCTGCTTATGAGGGAAATTTTGTTTAAATGCAAGCCCAGTTTGGGATCTACACTGATTATTTCTATTTATTACCAATGCAGGTAATAACCAATGTGTGTCTTCTTTCAGAGTAGGTTGCTAAGTGTCATGTGGTTTCTTTGTTAATTTTTTAAATTATTATTCTAAATCAATAGAAAAAAGACAATCACTTTCTAGTACCAAACGTCATCTTACAGGGTTAGGCAGGATAAGAAATTTGATTTGTTATACATGGTAAAAATCCATGATTAAACACTCTGGGAGGGGGAGGAATACATTACTTGTTTTATTACTGAATGAGAAAAATAGCACTTGAATGGATTCCTAGTAGAAACGGTGATGGCTTTTGGGGAATTTCCTTTCAGATACATTAAAATATGTGACCGAAAAAAATGAATTTAAGATACTGGCGCTTAACAGATTAGTACTAGCTCTGGTGGTAGGAATTATTCTGAGGAAAGATTATTTTTCTTTGTTTGACCCACTCATGCCAAAACTTTTGTCTACTCAAATTTTGTTTCAACATCGTTACAGACCTCAGTACTCTGTAGTACTTACTTATTCAAGGGAATAACTCTGAGTATTTTCACACTTCCACATAATTGAAGTTCCTAAACTTATATTTTGATTTGAAATCATCTGTTATTTGTGGTGAAATATTCTGACTGGTAGAAAATAGATATTCCTGTGTGGTTTTAATTGCAAGGTAAATGAAATTATAATTCTTCATAAAAATAATTTTGTAACTATTGGTTAGTTTGATTATTGCATTGAATAGATGTTTTTAAACCTGAAGCTTTCAAGACAATGTATCTTCTGTGAAAATTTACATAAGCTTAATATGCTTCTATAAATGTCACAGTTCCGATAGACAAAAGGAGACTATGGCTAAATAATTCAACAGTTGTCACTCTAACTAGTTGATTGGTCCATGTCTGGATTCAAAAAAAGAGTCAATAACAAAGTACAAATATTAAGTTTGTTTATATCTTTGAAGCAAATATAACTAAATTTAAAAAAAAAATCTATACAATGTAAAGTCAAGACAATCCTTATGGGAGTTGGCCAAGCAGTATGTAACGGAAGAAGGAGAATTTTTCATCAGAGTTGATTACTAGATGAGTGTGATGGTGTCGTGGTTTAAGCCTCTCTAACTCACGCAGTCTCTCTCTCACTCACTTCCCCCTCTTTCTTCCCCCTGCTCCCAGAGGGATGGGAAAGAGAATTGAAAAGAATGCAACTCCCACAGGTTGAGATAAGAACAGTTTAGTAGCTAAAGTATAACACAAGACCACTACTGCTACCACCAATAATAATAATGACAAGGCAAATACAAGGAAAGAATACAAATGCTCACCACTACACCCAGCCTGACCAAACCGTGCACCCCCCACCCTTCTGGGTCTCTGCCCTCTGTTTTTCCATCCAGGGCATGACGTGCTGTGTTATGGAATAAACTCTTTGGTCAGTTTGGGTCAGGTATCCTGTCTCTGCTTCCTCCCGGCTTCCCCTCCTCCCTGGCAGAGCATGAGGCTCAGAAAGTCCTTGACCAGACCAAAACATCACTAAGCAGTAACCGAAACACTGGTGTTACTAGCGCTGTTCCCAGGCTGAAAGTCAAAACCACAGTGCTGCACCAGCTACCAAGAAGGAGAAAAATGACTGCTGCTGCTGAACCCATGACAGATGGTCAAGAGCCCCTTTTTGTGTTTGTCTCAAAACATCTCAAAAGATATAAGGAACTGACAGCTTGTTACAGCTTGGGCAAACGGGGGCCAGGGGCAGAACAGGGATCAAGCTGTGCGAAAGTGGGGGATATTTTCCTCTGTTGTCTGTCCTAAGAGGCCTCTAAGATCAACTGCCTGGGCAGCAAAGTGCCTGCAGACAGCAACACAGATATTGCGGTGCCCATCAAGGCACAACATGAACTGGGTCTGGGGCTCACCAGATCCCCTGCGAATGAGTCTCACCTGTGGGAGGGGTACAAAAAGGCAGCCAGGTGGTAAGAGTCATTCCACCCTGGGCTCCGGTGAGTGACTGCAAAGACCCCAGCTGAAAGAATTGCAATTGGAAGATTTTCCACTCACTGGCTGAGAAGGGATCTCTGGATCCACGGGGTGGTGATCCTACTTCACTGGTTTTGTTACTTCTTTCTTTCTTTTCTACTTTTCTTCTTCTACTTCTGACCCTTTTTAATAAGAACTGCCACCTCTCGACACAGTTTTAGGGAAAGTTTGCAATAACATTCATTCTTGTTTCACTTTTCAATCTCTGGAGGGCCTGTGGGTTCTCCTGTGAACCTTGCAGAGAGTGGTAAAAGACCCTCTCCCTCCGGACCTGCCAGAGGGGATGGGACAATGGGTAAACACAGAAAATGCCTCCTAGCTGAGCAGTATTTTACATAGGAAGAAAACCTTTATTTTAATTAAGCAGGTGACAGGAATGATTATGTGATCTGGACTGTCCAGATATCTGCCAAAAAAGGCAGTGTGGCCATAGTAGCTTATTTATTTATTTATGAACAGAATGAAAGGTCTGAAATGTTGACTTCTCCTTACTAAAGAAACAGGTGGTCAGCTGGATGAGACAAAGAGCTTTCAGATGTATCCTCAGTGGAAGTAGGGTAAGCTTAGCTTTAATTTTATTTGTTTAATTTTGGTTTAATTTGCTTATTTTTTTTGTTTTTGTTTTTTTTTTTAATCCACGCAGCAGTGTACTAAACGTTTATATGCTCTAGACATCTGAGATACTACAGAAGTGCTTCAGTTTCTCTGCACATTTTTCTTTTCATCAAAATATTAGTAGACTGGGTCCACAGCTTAGCTGTTAGGGATGGTTGCACTTACAGGGTGAAGAGAACTAAAAAATGCTTTCCAGTGACTTGTAGAGATGTTGAAATTCTCTCGTGTAAAATAAGAAATTGAGAACACAAATTTAAACCTTGAGGTCTAGAAACATGTTATTAGACATGTAGAATTTATTCTCTGAAGATATTAATAATGACAGAGTGAATCTTGACTAAAGTGATGTGCACTCTGTGTGCAGTCATTGTGTTTATTCAGTTCTACTTCTCTTTAAAGCATAAGCTAAAGGTGCAAAAGTTGCCTTATAAAAATCAACTGAAGTAAAGTAACTTCAAGATTTTTCTATGTAGAATTTATTTCTATGTTTGGGTTTTTTTTTTCTTCAGCTGTAGAAATATAGTAACCAATTACTCTAACTTTAGTCTCATTAACAAAAATATGTAAGAAAGATGCTGTAAACGTCAGTGTGGCTTTTAGAAACAACCAATACTTAATATTTGGACTGGATTGTTGTATCCTGACTTATTTTCTACTTTTTTCTACTCTGAAAAGTTTTTGGTTTTTTTTTTTATGTCTTTACTTTCTTTTTGACTCAATGTATTAAGAATATCAATACCACAATCCAAATACCTTCACTTCTATTTAAAATCCTACCAGAAGTGCTTTTAATAAAGGCAGTGGTCTGTTCATTACAGTGTCTTACTAACTTTTATACCTGGAAATTGCCACATCTGCCTGTATTCTGTTCTATTTTCCCCATAACAGTAGCATAAGATGTCAAGATTTCTTCTAAATAGGAAGTACTTTTATTGGTACATGCTATACCAGGTTATCATTATAGAATCTACCTAATTTAGTACCATTATCTGTGGTTACTTGGTGAATTTATAAGATTTAAATGAAAGGTCCTTTATTACTCAACATCAAAATAATTTAGGTTGATTTTATTTTCAGGGATTGTTAATTTTTTGCATTCTATATACAGATTTTTATTTGTTTCTTCTACATTTGGCACACGTTTTGAAACAAGCTGATGCGGCATAAACTATGGATTTTTTTGTTGTTGTTTTTGGTTTTGCTTTTTGGGGGGGGGAGTTGGTTTATTTTGTTTGTTTGTTGGTTTTGTTTTGTTTGCTTTGGTTTTTTTTCCAAAACATGCTTTTTATTTTTTTTGAGACCTGTCAGAGACTGAAAAATGTTATAAGAACTGTCAGATCTTTCCACCTAGTTTCTCTGTACTTGTACACCATTCAGTTTTATAAGCAGAGGTATGAAAGGTAACACTGATAAAAGGTTGGGCTTTGGTTTTGTTTTTTCTTTTGGCTGGTTGTTTTTTTCTTTTGGCTGGTTGGTTTTAGTTTTTTCTGTTTCTTTTTGTGTTTGTTTTTTCTTGCTACCTGTCTGTATGCTGACATCTATACCACCACTAGAAAATGGCATATACAAAACATTAACTGAATGTCTTTGAATTATTGAGGGCAGTGAAAGAGCCTCATTTCAGGCTCATTTGTATTCTTTATCCACTGCAAAGTCAGGTAGCTGTAGCTTTGTTGGGAGGCATTTCATGGAGTGTTAATTACACAATGCAATTTGAAGAAGTGATGCAGTGACAATGGGTGGAACTTCTTTTCTGCAAAAATTCAAACACCTTTGGGGCGTTCCATGGAATTAATTTCAAATTGAATCTTCCAAGTAAATGAGAAGTTCCCTATTTCTCTAGGTT
Organism: Ara ararauna; assembly: GCA_028858755.1. Classification (NCBI taxonomy): domain Eukaryota; kingdom Metazoa; phylum Chordata; class Aves; order Psittaciformes; family Psittacidae; genus Ara; species Ara ararauna. The sequence continues at coordinate 59,392,251 of CM054379.1, forward strand.
GTCTGAAAGCTATTAACAAACTTTAGTTTTGTTAATGAAGAATTAGAAATCCATCTTCCAAGCTTTGCTTTTAAAGTCAATAATTTTGATTTATAGCAAGCCATGGCATAAATCAACTGAACACTAAGAAAGCATGCTACAACAACTAGTCTAATTCTGCAGACAAAAAGGTATGATTGCTGACAAAGCCAGCTATCTGTTTTCCCAATCTGTCTTCTAAACTAATAATTTTCACAAAGTTAGCCTCTTTCTTATTTCCAGGATTCATTTTCTTTATCAGTTCCCATAACTTCAATTTGAGCCTTGTAAATGGATGGCACAAGTTCCCTACTTTTCTATCCTATGGAATAAGAATACCACCAAGGTTGGTAAAGTGACCTGAATTGCACTGGTATGGAAACAAACTATGTATATTACTAGTAGTAACCTTAAGAATTATTCTGCTGCCCATACTATTTTTACTTGCGTATTTGTTTACAGTTGAAAGTTTTTCTAATTTTGTATGACATCATGAGCTTAGTCACTGCTTTTATCAGGTGCACAGAAGTAGTGACAAAGAGCAGACCCAGAATTCACATATGCCTGCTGAAAACTTCTATGCCTTCTGTGATAATTTGGCTGAATAGGTTTGGTCAGAAGTGACTACAGGGTTTGATGGGAAGGCAAGTCTTTACATCCAGGCAAACATACAGAAGTTAGTTTCTAATATGATTTTCCCAAATACTTTGTTAGATTTTGATCACGAAGAATAAAGCTAAATGGCTGTGACTGAAAAATAAAGCTAAAACAGGTGTGACTGGTATATTAAAAAAAATTGTTTTGATTACACATTTATTTGAAAAATGCAACAATAGAATTAATGTCTTCAAATTATTACAGTTAGATCTGGTTATATCATTTGCTGTAAATACATTCAACCATAAATTCTAATGTTTTTGGTGAGTGAATTATACATTAACATTTTCCCATTCTCTGACTAGCTCTATATTTTATCATCTCTTACTCAGAATAGTCACCTTGCTTATTTTCTTTCACATTCTGTTGTCACCAGTACAAATGATTTGCAAATGATTTTGTTATTATCTGGCCATTGATACTGTAGAGACGGATGTATTATAGCTTTCTACTTATTATTACTAATTATTATAATAAGGGAAATATGTAACTTAAAATAGCTAATGAATTTAACTGTATCTAAAATCCTTAGAGGACCTGTCTACTCTGTAATACCTAAACTCAGTCTTTTGCATATATATGTATTTACTAACTTCAGAGCCTAGAATATCCCTCAGCCATTTTTTAAATTCATGGGGTTTATGTCTGTGTTCCTTAATATGGTCTTCCGAATCTTATATTAAAACTCTGAGATGATCAGGGAGTGGAAGCAAATCTCTTTAAGTATAGGTTACTGGATCATTAGTCCACTCCTAGGAGTACTAAAACTCTGCATAGTCGTATCAGAAAAACCATGGAAGGTTTTGGGATGAGGCTGATTACTGTAACACAGTTTTAGGATAAACTGGGTTAATTCCTGTGATGTTACATATTATATTATTTAATATTTTGATTTAAAATGAAGCATTTTCAGGCACTGCTGGATAGTGTTCAGGGAATCTGAAAGAAAAGATCTGATAATCTAACTTTCATAGCTCCAGTTGTTACCCCTGGTACATGTAAACAAGCCTTTCAGTGAACTGAACCCTGCCTGCACAGCAAGATGAGGTTATTGCAGCCAGGAGGAAAAAAAACCAAAACATCCAAGCAAGTGTTCAGGTCTGTGACTTGTTAATATTTCATGTAAGACTTCCACTTAAATATTAGAGAATATATACTCTGGCACTTGTGAAATTTTGTATAGGAATTTCCATTTAAAACAGTTTCCTTCTCTCAAAAATTTAAATATAGTGAATCAACATTAATAGTTTGAGCTGCATATTTTTTGCAGCTTCAGCAGAAGTATCAACTAGATTTAAATCGTATGTTATATAAATATGGATTGTATAGGTAAATTAAACTAAGACTCCGTAGCATATTGAAGTGCGAGATTTTCTGAATGAGACAACCTTTGCTTTAAAAATGTGGAATAAACAACTGAAATATGTTCGGATATGTTTTCCTTGTAACAATGCATCCTATGTTTATCCTGTTAAGTATCATTGCTGGTTAACTTAGTAGAACAGCAACTTCTGAAAGAAACATAACAAAGTTAACATATGAGTCTAAAATTATTCCCTAAAATCTGTGGTTACAAAAATTTCACAGCTTTTCAAAGACTCTTTTCAATATTCAAACATTGCCTTACTTCCTGTTCTTTATTTATAAAAAAAATATAAAAGTAAATTTAGAGTTTGTGAACTTTTTTTAAAAAAACCCTCCTGAAATATTGATGCAAGGAAACCAAAAAAGAGGCATTTGAAACAGATGACACATATTGAATGTTTGCTCCTGGTGAAGTTTGGAATTTCCAAACTTGGCCTTTTGTAACCTGAAATCAGAACAACAAACAAAAACAGGGAAGTTTCAAATGTATGGAACTACACCATGCGTTTTGAAGACTAAGTAGTTGCGTTATGAGCAAAAGCGTGTACAATGCATTTTCTGAGTATGAGCGCATCTTCTGTAACTATGACAGAAGGAAAATGAAGGGGGCTTGGGCTTTAGTTAAAGGCTTTTTTGTTCATGAGAGTAGTGTGTGTGTTTTCCCCCATTGTTTTTGCTGTTTTTTTGCTTGGTTGTGTTTTTTTCCAGTTATTGCCATGTTGACATTTACAGCACCATTCCACTACCAAAAAAAGTTATCATCCTCCTTTGCAGAATCCACATTCTTTTGTTTTCATGACATCAAGGTAAAGGCAGGAAGAAATTGAAAAATATGTTTAAATCTGTTTTTTAAGATGGAATCTAATGACCTTTCTCAGGAGTTGCTGAGCTCCTTGGCTTCTGCAGGTTAGGCTGGAGCTCAAAATGCTCTGCGTCTTCCTGAAGGCATGGAAGGCAGAAAATGAATAAGCTAAGGTATCTAAAATGCAGACGTTGCTGCTTGTCACCATAGGCTCCTTCTCTACTGTTGATGAAGAAAGAGACTTTTAAAAAGCTTTTAAATCTGATTTATCATGGATTTCCACTTTAAAGGAAAACAAATTATGCCCCAAGGTGCTTATTTCTCTGTTGACTACAAAAGGAGTGCTGAATTACTAGTTCAGGGAAATTTCATCAGTTTACTTCTGTATGTAGTATCTAAATGAAGAATAGAAAAGTGAGAAAGGCACAAAAAGGCAAGGGAAATAAACTATAATAAAATTCCAGCTCTTCAAACCTGCTGGATATTTGATACATTAGTTTCGGCAATGTACTTTGAATAGGTTTTGCATGTTTTTAAACACACGTATCTTTTATCCAAATCTACACGAACTTATAATCTTATGTGTATCCAAAAGAATAAAAAGTTATTTGCAAAATAATTGCACACAGCTCAATCTGTTATTCAGTAGACCGTAATGTGAAATCAGTGGAGTACTGTTCAATGCAACACATTCATACCTGATATGGGTCTAGCTCCAACAGTTGGACTTCTGTCAGTTCAGAGGAACTTCAGGCACTTAATCCGAATGACATTTTTTTGAGTCAATTACATTTGTTCAACCAATCAATGACTTGGATTTTATTACAACATATTAAGGGGATAGAAAATAAACAAACTTGGTGCAAAAGTACAACTTTAAAGTACCAATAATTTCCATGTAAATTAAAATTAAAATTGTATAGCTGAAAGGGAAATAAGTACTCTGGAGAAATATTTGGCAATCTGCCTACTTATTTCAGCTGTTCAGACACCAAACAAGGGTGTCAAGGCTATTTAGAATTACGTCTGTAACTTTTCTTTGATGCTGAGTATTTGTAAATTAGTGAATATGGCTTAAGGGTTGGTCTTGGGGCTTTGGGATGATGCTGAAAGGAATGAAGCTTGGTAGCACTGCAGCTAGGAAGGTGGAAAAGCTTGAACTTTCTGATTTAGTCCTATAAAGAATGTAATAGTATTTATTTCACAGCAAGTCTTTTGGCTGATTCGTTGTACATTTACATAGCCGTCAGGAGTATTTCTTTTGCTTCTCCCACCAGTCAGACTAAGAAAAAAATAACATCAGCTATTTTGATGATGGTAAAAGCAAGGGGCTAAATTGGAAAACTACATTCTTAGTCACTTTAAGTCAGCAAACAGAAAGAAACTCTTTGTTTTATGTGTAAGAAAAGTGAGATGAGCAAGTTACTTAACTGTGCAAAGGGTACCATCTTGTTCACAAGGCTGGTTCAGATAAAAAAACATGTGAAGGTTAGTCACCAAGATGGAATAATTGTGTCATATTCAGTCTTCCTTTTTTTTTTTTTTTTAATGACTATCATAGAAAGCGTAGGACTTATGAAAAAAACAAATCAACAAAAAAAAAAAACAAAACCTCATCAGAGACAGAATTTGAACAGTGTAACTTTTAAAAGTGAGCAGGCTAGACAAAACAAATGCAGAAGTTTTATAGGGTTGGTCTTTTCCTCCAGGACTGATCAATTCAACAACTTTCAAGGACTTGTAAGGTTGTAGCAAATTCTTTTCAGGCCTTTCCAGGTTGCTAAGAAAGTTGTTTTCCTTAATTCCTGAAGCTATACTTTCTCACAAGTCTCTTAAACTTTCTGTACTTTAGAATCTTTAGTATATTGTTGTCTCTCATTGTCGTTTTCCCATCTAATATTCGATATAGCTTTTTTTCTTGAGAAGAGCATACTCATCTGCCTTTAGGCCAGGAATGCTCTCCCTTCCTTTTGCACCAAGCAGAGTGAAGGAGCCAGGACAAGGAAAACAGTACAGCACACGTTAAATCCTGATGTTCAGTTCTGTTAACAAAACAGAACACGTAGTTAATTGACAACTGCAGATGAGCTAGTAGATACCACTTCGTAGTAATCCCCAGGGTAGAGGAAAGCTGGCTGCATCTAGACTGGTGTCTAACAAAAGCTAGCACCTACATTTTCAGATCAAGGTGATATGCAATAATCTGTTTCAGCATGTAGACACCTCTAGAACTTACCTAGAAATATGTGTGAGACTGAAAGAATGAGGTCTAAACTGTTGTTCAAAAATTTATTTTAGAATTAACTGTTGTCATTCTATTTTATAAGGCGATATAAGGTGATCTGTTTTTTCCAATTTTTTTTGAATTCGTGGCATCAGATATATTCTGTAAAAATCAGTTCCAAAATAAAATTATTCTTGATATGGTAAAAGTGATTCCTTGCATCTCTTTGGAAATAATTAAATTTCATTAATTGTACCTTTGTTTAAGTGGTATTAGAGAGGAAGATTTTCAGAGGAAGATGAGAATCCCCAGTTTCTGTTTATACAGCATTTATTATTTTATGAGTATATTATGTCTTTCTTGCATTTACTTACTGAAAAAAACCCAGTCTTTTCCATGTTCCTTTTATGGAAATGCCCTTATATCCACACCATCTCATTTGTCATCTCTGATTCTGCTCAAAAATTCATATTTAATTTTTTCCATTTCTCCCTGCCCCACAATGAAATAAGACAGACAACAAGAAAGGTTTTCTGGCACCAACATCCTTTAGCTTTGTTAATCACAAGAGTATCAATAGACTGACATACATAATTACATAATTTTATCCTGAATGCTTTTTAATGTTTATTTTAACTCTTCCTCTTCTAAATCTTTAATCACCAATTTCTGGAAACAAAGAATTAAACCTACTGAACAGTAGCAAGACGTTCATGAACTATTGTGGAGTCTGTAACAAATTAGAAGTTGACTTCTTAAAATATTCAAATGATCTACACTGATGCAAAGTGAGGTACACTAGGTTGCGCCATAAAAAATACAGTATTATAAATGGAATGACAGATGGTGAGGCACAGTTTTATTCTCATGTTTCATATGTGTGCTGCTTCAAGGAACAACACATTGTAATGAGTGACATGCTAATCACAGTTGATCAAGTGATGAAAAGGTGTAGTCAAAAAGCATAATAGTGGAAAAATGCAATCTGAATAAAAATGATCAGAAGTACTGCAAAAAAGTAAAAGTTGCACGAGAACTGTCTTCATCAGGTATGAGAAGAAGATTAACAATATTGCAAAAATAATGTATTAATGTTTAGATTGATCAATGTTTGTTTACAGATGCTTCAAAACAGCAGTTAAAACTATGATCCATGAGTATATTTCCACTGATGTAAAGAGTAAAACTTTTATTGAACTCTAAAAGCAGTAATCATCCCTGAATTCCAAGTGTATCTCTTTACACTGGGCAACTTCAGTGGCAGAACATGTGAAATAATAGTTGAGATGGAAAACTAACAAATATTTTGGTTTAAGGAACCCTCTTAGATAATACTTCCATCTTAAAACTTTTGAAAGAAAAATTAATAACGAGGGTGAAAATACATAGCTTTAGGATTTCACCTTCACTTTCCCTCATTCACAGTCCAGGTGTATTTTCTTCTACAGCTGTTGAACTTTCTGATTTACCATTGACCTTGTCTTTTTTTTTTTTTTTTTCTCCCTGTTGTATTTAAAAAACCCAACAAACCAGAACACATGGTTGCAAGCAGAATGCCCCAGTTTTCTTTTTGCTTGATCTTCTGGAATCCCCTTCATGTAATTTTGCAAAGATTGTTCTTTCTGTACTTAAAACTTTTTGATACGGTACAGTTTGGCCACAACTTTTTCTTTGAAACTTATGTACATTTACTCTTGCATACACAACCTCATTTTCTGGAGAGTTAATCATCATTCAAGGATAATTATTATTACACTTAGTATGCTTGTTTTTGCAATTTCTTGAAAAACAACAACAAAAAAAAACAACCCCAGAACAACAACCACAATGAACTACCTTATTTTTCTGATTTTTCATGTAAATGATAATTAGATAGCAATCATGCCTTCACAGATTTTCACACTGTATTTGAGGAAAGTCTATTTTTCAGGATTAACAAAAGATTCTTTTGTGGGGTTTATCATTCTTATTGTCACAATTATGCTCCTGATTTCTGACATTTTGCAGTATATTTGACATGTTCTAGTTAGAAGTATTTCTGAATGAGATAGATATAATCAAACTTTTCTATTCAAATATTTCTTCCTTATTTCTGCTTAATTTCTATCAAATTCAGGAAAACAAATCTTGATTGTGAATCACTACTGAATGCAGACACTTGCAAGAAGCTCAAGAATAGTGTTAACTCTTTCTGAGCTGATGGGAGACTTTTCTAGATCTCATTCTAAGTGACATACTCCTGCGTTTCATGTGTATTCACTGTATTCTCAGAGTGTGTTGAAAGACTGTATTTCTGCCAGGAGTTTTATGACAATTATTCTAATGCCTAAATCCTCTCATGGTCTAACACACCATATTCACTTTTAACGGCAAATGCTCAAAAGAAGTATAACTGCAGTCTCTTCCCTTCTATGCTACATCTCTTTGTTATTAGAAAACATTCCATACTTATCCTCAATTCTGTGACCCATTTTAACATAGTTAACACTTTAAAATATAAAAATTAGAAATGGAAAGTGTGTGAGAGTTAGTAATAGCTGAAAGACCCAAAAAGGCAAAAAAAGCAAAGTGCAAAATTTTCAACTGTTGTCACAGAATATATTTTTGACACCAGCAATTGTTCTGGTAGGTTGAAATATTTGTTAGGTGTAGAATAAATGGCTAACATACAGAATTTTTTTTCTTACATTAAATAAGCTTGTCCTTTTTTGCAGACTGTTTATACAGAATTCATATTATTTATATATGGCTGTAATGAAAGATGTGTAATTTTCATTTATACCATGCTTTAAAAACGGTATTCCTTTCCTAAAAATAAATAAAAAAATAGAAACATTGGTCTGACTTCATCTGCATCCTGAAGTTCTGCTGACAGGAGATTTTATTTATGGACAGATGAAAGAAAACCACATTTTGAAGAAGTGTCTAAATCTATGCGTCAGAATGAGCACATTAAGAAGAGTAATATGAAATAAATTTAAAAGTCACAAAGACCGGTTTCAGGTTGTGCCTGTTTCTTTTTAAAATATGATTCTGACATTGAGGCAGTATCTCATGTAATTTAGTTTTTTTGAAGATTGACAAGACTACAAAACTAAGACCAGATGTGTTCAAACTTTTGCATAAAATCTGTTGTGCATCAAACTCAAGTGGATGCATATGTTTTGCAACACTGTACATTGTTAGAAACAGTGTTTAAAAAACCATCAATCCTTCATATGCTTTTCTCTGCTGCGTTGGGTTTTACCACTGTCTCAAGAGCACAACTGGAATTACCAAGTATGTGTAGCATGAGAAGTTCTCAGAGAAAGGCTCCATTTTGAATAAAAATAATTTAATATCATAGAGACATAAGAGGGCATAGAACACCACCACTCTAAGCAGTCAATAGGTGCTCTTAATTTCCATTTTTCACCAATAGAGATGATGAAGTTTTTTATGTTCTTTCACATCAGTTTTTGGTTTTCCAGATTATTTTCCTCTTCTTAAAGTTAGAATAGCAAATGGCATTAACCAGTTCTTACTTTCTGAAGATATTTGCACCTTTTACCAGACTATTTTTCACCTTCTCAGATGGTAAGTTACCATTAGAGTTCCTTTGCACTTATCAATAGTATCTTAGGGTATCTCCAGTTTCTAGAAACCCAGCTGTTCTTCAAAGACGCCTGTTGAACTTCTCAAGGATGCTTCTAGTTCAGAGGCCTAGTTCTCAGACTGGCAGACATTTTCTCTGTCAGTATCTTTCAGCAGACATTTACTTCTCTTAGTAATTTTCCACTTCTAACCACACTGCTTTTGTGACTGCCTACATCATATCACTTGATAATGCACCTGAAACATGCTTAGCAGTGGTATATTGTTAAGTATTACAAAAGAAAATGAAAAGTAAAAATTAGACCTTAAAAATGTGGAGAATTGTATCTTGAAATGCAATCATAATCCAGGCAGTGATCTCTGCATGCTAGAATAATATACATACGAAATAATAATGAAGGCTATATATAAAAAGCTATTAGAAATTCACTTACATATCTTTTGATAAAGACAGAGAAACTGGCTGTGGGATTTCTTTTATTTTATCATAATAAATAACTTTAAGTATACTCCAGACTTTATGAAAAGAGGCATTAAATTTCTCTTGTGGGTAGCACTGTCCAATAATCATCTGCTAAAGAGTTTCTTTTACTATCTGAGTCTCTGTCAAAGTTAAGATATTTGGCTCGATAAACTACCGGTCTTATCCATTACTGCAATTCTTATGTTCCTATGGCTTCATATTTCCTCGGTAACAATTACTTTGAACTGGATAATATAATTTAATGCCTACTTACCTTGTTATTTGGAATGAATAATACTCAGTATAATAGGCAAGTCTTACAAAGAGCTTTTACTTCTGAGTAGTGAAATGATGCACGGACATTTTCAGTAGTGAATAGGTTTCACAACTGACACATTAATAGTCTTTAAATGGAGAAATGTCTGGTTGTATGCCTTCAAAAAGCTTTTGAACCGGAGATAAGTCTTTCCGGTATGAAGATTTATTTCTTTTTAAGATTACATATTGTTAAAATTAATGAATTAGACCCAGGTATTGTTGCCAGCCTTTCTTAATTTCAAAATTCTGTGTCAAAATATATACTTATGGGTATAAATAATTTGATATTTTAAAAGTGTGGAGAGCTGAGGCTACCATTAAGTTCCGAATCTTAGCTGCCTCACAAGGCATATGTTCTTGTGTGTTTTGTAAGCATATTAGTGCATAACATTGCAAGATCTAATGGATAACATTTTTGTCATGATCTTATCTATTTCCAAAAGGTACTAAATAGTGCTGCTTCAATAAATTGTATCACAACTTTGCTGAACTATGGAACCTAGTATCCTATGTTATGAGGACATTAGGCTTGGAAATTCAAAATTCCCCATTAAAAACTTTTTATCCTGCATAACTCCTGTGGGATTTTTGACTCATCATTTAGGGGACTAAGCAAAGATAATATAAAGAAGACCAAAAAAAAAAAAATTTCCTCCTTACTTTGTCCTTGTATCAGGAATGGACAAAATTGATAGTACTGCTCTACATATTAAACTTCAATCTCATCTGTATTAGAATAGGATAGAATTTCTGTGGAGCCAAGAAAGTATGGCAGAAACAGAGACAAGACACTGTAGATGGCTTCTCAAGTCTCTTGCTGTTAATAGTCCAAACAAACTTACCTCTACTGCTGAATGAAACTTTCATGTCTAGGTTTCACATGCTCCTTTATAGATACTGTATGTCTCTATTCTCCACCAATAATGTATATGAATTCTTATGTAATGTGTTTTGCAAGTGTAAATTAATTAAAAAAACCTGAAAGTGTTCTAAGGAGCTTAACAATAATACAAGTATGGAGAGCAAAGACAGAATGGCACCAAAATTAAATTAACTTTTTTTTTTCCTCTAACAAAAATCTTCTGCTTGTTTACTCAAGTAGAGAAAAAAAAGTAAAATATGCAAATAGGAACAGCCTCACGCTCGCAGGCCCTTGTTCTCATGGGGGCCTTCAATCACCCTGATAACTGTTGGAGGGATGGTACAGCCTGGCACAAGCAATCCAGGAGGTTCCTCGATTGTGTGGAAGACAACTTCCTTCTGCAAGTAATAGAAGAGCTAACAAGGAGAGGTGCCATGCTTGAGCTCGTGCTCGCCAACAAGGAAGGGCTGATTGGAAATGTGATGCTCCAGGGCAGCCTTGGTTGCAGTGATCATGAGATGGTGGAATTTGAGAACCTCAGGACAGTGAGAAGAGCGTGCAGCAAGCTCACTGCCCAAGACTTCAAGAGAGCAGACTTTGACCACTTCAGGAACCTGCTCAGTAAGGTTCCATAGGTGTCATGGTTCAGCAGCAGCAGTCATTTTTCTCTTTTGTAGTAGCTGGTGCAGTGCTCTGTTTTCGACTTTCGGCCTGGGAACAGCTCTGATAACACTGATGTTTATAGTTATGGCTTAGAATGCTTTGGTCTGACCAAGGACTTTCTGAGTCTCATGCTCTGCCAGGGAGGAGGGGAAGCCAGGAGGAAGCAGAAACAGGATACCTGACCCAAACTGACCAAGTAGGTATTCCATGCCATAGCACATCATGCCCAGGATGTAAAACTGGGGGCAGGAACCTAGAAGAGTTCCGTTCAAGGCTCGGTCATCGGCTGGTGAGTAGTTGTATCCTCTTCCCTTGTATTTGCCTTGTCATTATTATTATTGGTGGTAGCAGTAGAGATTTGTGTTATACCTTATTTACTGGACTGGTCTTATCTCAACCTGTAGAAGTTACATTCCTTTGATTCTTCTCCCCATTTCCCCAGACCCCTGGAGTGGGGAGGAAGAAAGAGGGGGGAGTGAGTGAATGGGCTGCTTGATTTACAGCTTAAATCACAACAATGGGATATAGCCCTAGAGGGCAGGGAGGCCCAAGACTCTTGGTTGATATTCAAGGATCACCTGCTGCAAGCTCAGGAGTGATATGTCCCAACTAGAAGGAAGTGCTGCAGGAGGGCCAGGAGACCACCTTGGATGGAGAAAGAGCTGCTGAGGAAAATTCAAAGGTTAAAAAGAGGCTTAAAAATTGGAAGCAAGGACAGGTGGTCTGGCAAGAAAACAGGGATGCTGTCCCGGAAGCTAGGGACCCGGTTAGGAAAGCTAAGGCCCACTTAGAATTAAACTTGGCTAAGGATGTGAAAGATAACAGGAAGGGATTCTATAGGTAGGTAGTGAATAAAAGACAGGCTAGGGACAACGTGGGCCCTCTCCAGAATCTATCGGGAGAACTGGCTACCCTGGATTTGGAGAAGGCTGAGGTTCTTAATGACTTATTTGTCTCAGTCTTCATTGACAAACGCTCTGACCACAACACCCAAGTCTTGGAAGGCAGATGCAGGGACAGTGAGAATGAAAACCCTGGGCCCACTGTAGGAGAGGATCTGGTTCAAGACCATCTTAGGAACCTGAAAGTACACAAGTCCATGGGATCTGATGGAATCCATCCACTGGTACTGAAGGAGCTGGTGAATGAAGTTGCGAAGTCACTGTCCATCATATTTGAAAAATCATGACAGTCAGGTGAAGTTTCTGACAATTGGAAAAAGGGAAATATAACTCCAGTTTTCAAGAAGGGGAAAATGGATGAGCCGGGCAATTACAGATCAGTCAGTCTCACCTCTGTGCCTGGCCAAATCTTGGAGCAGGTTCTCCTGGAAGGCATGCTAAAGCACATGAAAAACGACAAAGTGATAGGTGACAGCCAGCATGGCTTCACTAAGGGGAAATCCTGCCTGACCAATTTGGTGGCCTTCTATGGTGGAGATACGGAACTGATGGACATCAGTAGAGCAGTTGATATAATCTACATGGACTTGTGCAAAGCGCTCGAGACTGTCTCACATGACATCCTTGTCTTTAAGTTGGAGAGACATCAATTTGATAGGTGGACCACTTGGTGGATAAAGAACTGGCTGGCTGGCCGCATGCAAAGAGTTGTGCTCAATGGCTCAATGTCCAGCTGGAGACCAGTAATGAGTGGTATCCCTCAGGGATCGGTGTCGGGATCCGTCTTGTTCAATATGTTGGCGACATGGTCAGTGGGATTGAGTGTGCCCTCAGCAAGTTTGCCGATGACACCAAGCTGTGTGGTTTGGTTGATACACTGGAGAGTATGAATGCCATCCAGAGGGCCCTTGACATGCTTGTGAGGTGATCTGATGCCAACCTGATGAAGTTTAACCATGGCAAATGCAAGGTTTTACACCTGGGTGGGAGCAATCCCAGGCACAGCTACAGGTTGGGCAGAGAAAAGATTCAGAGCAGCCCTGCAGAGAATGACTTGGGGGTGTTGGTCGATGAGAAACTGGACATGAGCCAGCAGTGTGAGCTCGCAGCCCAGAAAGCCAACCATATCCTGGGCTGCATCAAAAGGAGCGTGACCAGCAGGTCAAAGGAGGTGATCCTGCCCCTCTACTCTGCTCTCGTGAGACCTCACTTGGAGTATTGTGTGCAGTTCTGGTGTTTTCAACAGAAAAAGGACATGGAACTGTTGGAACAAGTCCAGAGGAAGGCCACGAGGATGATCAGGGGACTGGCTGAAATGTTATTAATTGAATCATTTGTACCAGAAATGGCTGCTATTTGAGGTTATGAAGATGAAAAAAAATCTTTCTTTTTTTTTTTTTTTTTTTTTTTGCTTGGTGGTGTTTCAAAGAAATGTTATTCTGTTAAAAATATTTAAATGCATGAAAATGAAAAGATTGTAAAATTAAATTACACTATTAGATGGACCTTGAATAGTACCATAAGTGTGAAAAGCAAATTGGTTTTTAAACTCTTTATGTTCTAAACTGTCTTTTCATGCATGAGCAGCTCAGTTCAGTGGTATTAATATTTTGATTTTAATAAAAAATTTGGCATACAGAAATTTTTATTACTTTCTAAGTGAAAATAAATATACTCAATGCTGCTATTAGAATAAAAATATTAAATTACAGGTTTTTTCTACGATGTTAAAAAAAAGAAAAAAAAGACTTTTAAAATTTCTGGAAACCACTGTCTAAATTATTAGTCATATTTGCTACTTTTTCATGCCCACCCAGAGAAAATAAGCTATTTTCTACTGAAAAATTATGTAAACATAGCTCCGATGACTTCTTGTTAATACAAAAATAAAACAGCAGCTTTGACATGGTGGATGCCATTTCCCTTGCCTTTTTTTTTTTTTTTTTGGTAGATAAATTAATAAATTGTGTGAATGTCTGAATCTAATCTGAATGTCTGTTTCTCTTCCAAATCCTCTTAGAAAAATACAATGCCAATTAATAACTTATTTTGCTTTACAGATCATGCTTTATTAGTTCAGAAAACAAAACCAAAGTTAAACATTCCATCTTCTCTATTCTTCTTAAGACTGACTGTTTACAGATTTGTCAGAAATATTTTAAGGAAAAATGTTTTTGCCTAACTAAACATTTATGCTGATTCTAGAGATTATATTCATATCTATAACTATTACATCAATTATTACTTTAAGATTTTTATATTCTTATTTTATAAATGTTCTAATATTTCAGACTCTTCAGTGGGTGATTTTGTCAATTTATAGGATTTTTATTTTGAAAAGAACAGTTGGATTTTAAACCAAAAAATCATATTTTCATTGACTCTCAGAGTATTTAAAATCAAATATTCAGTTTCACTGAAACATAGAAACAAACAGAACATTCCAAAGTAGGGTGGAATACAATAAAGTGGTAATACTATGTAAAAAAATAGTTTGGCTAGCTAACATTTTCCCAAAGAAGCATGTTATTTAATATAACATTCCATTAATTAGACAGAAGATGTGCTTGCTCTCATGTTTGTTATTGATTCATTTTAACTTCTCTTTAACTCAGCTACTGTAGAGACATTAGGAAATGTGATAATATTCTAAAGACAAAAAGGATTTACTAAACAGATACTGAGAGCAATGGATACAACAAGAAAATATGTTTTGTAAGAAAATGCTTATCTAGCAAGGTAAAGCGAACATGGAACAAGAGCACTTCTTCAGGATTGTTTTAGAGGAGAAACAAAGCCAAATAGTTTATCAATGTGATGCTATACTGGTTTTATATATACCATGCAGATGGCATTGTGGAAGGGAAGATTAAATAAATTTTAAATTTACTTCATTTGAATTATAGGTCATTACTTTTACTTTAAATTTGGATGTTTTCTTAGCCACAGTCCTGATCAGAGGCAATGCTAAAGTGCCAATAAGTGAGGAGTTGTCTCTTGATATCATTGTAACTCTGAAATGCACTCTGAAGTAGAGGTAGATGAGATTTTCTACAGTGCATATTAAAACGATATAGTATCTTTTTCAAGGCTGTATCTGAATATATACAGACTACAAGTTCCACAATGGGATGAAACATATCTCAAGGGAATATTTATATATGTTTCTAAAATAATTATATAATGATATCCTTAACTGTTACCCTGAGAAGTATATAGTAGATGGGCTTTGGCACAAGGCTTTACAAACTATATACCTTGCTTGTCTTTCTATTAGTGTGAGAATAAAAAAACCTCTATATCACCCCTGAGCTAAATACAAGATTCTTGCTGAACTGGAGGAAAAAGACCAATAAATTAATTTTTTTTTTTCCTGGAGACAGAGACTTTTTCTAGGAATATTGAAGTATGTCAGAAGACAAAGAACAAAACAATTGTTCTCTAAATATTAAGGAATATATCTGTAACATTTTTTATGAATAGAATTCACGTGTCCTTGACCTTTCCTAGCTGATATTCCTTGAACCAAATTTTAAGAAGAAATTTTAATATGTGTTTGATCCAAATCAAAAAATAACAACTGTGAAACAAACTAATGAGTGAAAAATGGAAGTGACAAAAATTATGGCACTGATAAAATTAAGGTCCAGATACAACAAATTGCTAAGTACAACTTCAGCTGGAGTTGATGTGACTTACAACATGGCCTTCATTAATTTCAAAATAGCAAATATATCATTAAACTTTCCTTAGTCCCAGAGCAACACCACTGAACAGCTGCTATTTTCTACTCCTAGTGTACAGTGCATGCTAAAAAAGAAAAGTGGGTTTACTCCATGGTGGTATCTTGAAAATGAACTCTGCTTGATGTTGCAAATTGTTATGTATTTCATACATGTTGTTATTTTTAGGCACCATAAAATTATCAAAAAATGAAAAAAAAAGACAAGAACAATTATGACTTTTATCTCCTTCGGTCAGTAGTCTTTCTGCCACATTCTTCTATTGAATTGCATTTTATATATTCTTCTCCTAGTATTACAGACTGTAATTAGTTGTCCTATTCCCCCATAAGATAGGTAATATAAATAATAATTATAATACTGAAATCCTTTTCATATTGAGTTATTAATAACAGAGATATTATTTAACTTTTAAAAAGCCTCTCAAGACAAAATGGATAGTATGATGTTCTGCATAATACAGACTCTTTACTTTCTCAGTGAATAATTTCTACACCAAGGCCAATGAATGACTGAAATGTCAAAGCCTATATGTAGAAGACAGCCTAGAAGACTGAGAATTCCTTCTAGCTTAAAGCCTGTCAGTTTATGAACCCATGGTTGAACTCAAGCAGATCTTTGAGAAAGGGAGAACAACTATTAAAAGGAAACATTAATGATGAGAAAGTTTCCCATCAGATTCTCCATGAAGAGGAAAATTCAGGGAAGACATGTGAAATGTGTTCTCTGGACAACTAATTCTTGTTGCATTATCTCTCCCCTCAAGTTACCACATGTTTTTTATCTCTATTACAAACTTGAGGTGTGAGAAGTATGTAATGTGTGAAAAAAATTATGTGTCTAGTCCTTTGATTAGCTGCAAGGTGGTTTTGTATGCAGAAAAAGAAACCATACATTTAAATGTTGACTGATAAGTAAAATCTCCATGTTTGAGCAACATCATTATAATATCTTCTGTTGATGTCATCACAGAAAATCTCAGATGTCTGAAAATGAATTCCAGTGATTAAAAAGAATAAAATTCTTCTAAGAAGGCTCAGGTTCTTCCCATGACTAAGTTTAATAAACCGACTGATTTTCAATTTTATATTCCATGTGAATAGAAAGTGAAAAGGGGAAAATGTGAATGCCAGTGGATTTAATAAAAATTGTCATGAGCTTTGCTTTATATAAGAAAAAAACAGTTCTTCTAGACTAATAAATATTATTTTATTTCCTATAATCTAAAGTCAAATCCCAGATAAATAGACACTGTATTTGTCATTTTCTATATCTAGTTAAACTATTAGATACCGAAATAGCAACAATGCTTTTTTAACAGTAATAAGCATCAAACCTTTAGCAAACAGATCTTTAGATCATAAGTCATTCTCAACTTCCTAAAACAGTATGAACATGAACAAATTAACACACAGAGTTAATAGATACATTTTCAAAAATAAACCTAAAAAAGACTATTTCAAATATTGGGACAAATTTACCTGAGCTCCAAATATGTACATTGAAAATATCTATAAATATATATTTAAAATATATTTGGGATCTATAACTATGCTGTCTGTAATAAGTTAAGACCCTGACCTTTTTTTCTCAGATTTTAAGAAAACAGTCTTATTGATCAAACCTCTGAATGTAAACACAACAGTGATGTTTTCTCATCTTTCCATTAATTTGTCACTTTTAGTAATTACAGATATTTGAATTTGAATCTAGTAAATTATTATGGACAGAATATTTGACTGTAATTCACTATTTTTCTAATCAAGATGTTTGCAAATGCCAATCCCTTTTCTCTGATTTAATAAAATGATTTTGTCACAGGGATTACCCTAAGCATTCATAAGACTACGAAAAGAAAAAAAGTTAAGATGTACATTTAAAAATGAACTAAAAGAGCATAAAAGTCTCTCTGAAGGCAGTCTACTTCTAAAGAACAGTTAAGCTGTTGTCCTGTGAATCAAATCCATGCCACTTGAGATACATAACATAAGTTGAGTAATATGTTGGAAGTGTGCAGAACGAAATTTTTAAGATCGTTTTTATTACTTGTTACTACAAAAATCTCAGTTCTTTCAGGATTATATATCTGATTGATGTTGCCTGCATGAGGTTATAGGCAGCCTGAACTGAAGTCACAAACTATTTTAACCTCCAGCTGACCCTAATAGATAGACTACAGTGAGCAATGAAAAGCAAAGGATAAAGATGTTCCTTGGCCCTACAACTGAGTGTCGGTTTTTTTATTCCTAATGTTTGGGTTTCATCCTCTCAAAATAAAATATCTTCAGGCTATATTTGTAAAAATGTAAGTTTTTGGAAATACCCCATCTCAGACAACATTAATCATGTCATCTGATCTTGCAGCGTAATACTCAGTGATAATTTCATATTCATGTCATGTTATAGCTAGAGGATCTTTGGAAGCCAAATGGTCTAATCAGACAAAGTTATTCTTGTAAGAAGGTAGACTGCTGATTTATCAGGATTTAAAGTTTTCTTTGCAGATACAGAGAACTCTTTTGCCTTCTTTAAGGTTCTATACAAAAGCTGAAAATAAATAGACATTTATATCTTTTTCTGAGTAGGAAAATGAACCAAAGAATATAGTATTTCATATAAAACACCAAAAAAAAACAAAACCAAAAAAGAAACCCCAACAGGATTATACAGATTTTAACATTAGATTTGGAAGAGCTCCAGAGCTGAAAATGAAATTCAGACAGATAAAATGTCTGGAACTTAAGGAATCCTTGGTGTAATTCAGAGAATCATATTTACAAAACCACATGCATTAGTGTTCCTGAGCTATGCAAGCAAATAAGATGGGTTTAGGGGATTTACAGCTTTCTAATGTCCTTATCAAAACTCCTTACTCAAAAGCCCTTCAGCAATTTATCTTCTATGCTGTGCATCCTGGATACACACTTGAAAAGTGGATCATTGAAAAGATACTGATCAGCTTTGATTTCTGACATCTATTTCTTTTAAGTTCTTTTCTAAAAAATACTCTTCAGTGCTTATTAGTAGTTATGTATCATGTACCATATGCTCTGTTTTAGAACAAAACAGACAGAATCCTTACCCTAGGATGCTTCAATTGCAAAGCTTTAGTGCTATAAATAAATGTTTCACTGTTGTGTAAGCACAAACTTAAGATAAGCAAAAAATAATTTCAACCTGCACACCTCCCAGAACTATTGTACTTTGTGCATGCACCATTGAGAAAATCTGCATTAAAAATGTGAAGCAAAGGTAACTAAAATATTGCAACCTTTTAATTTTACTTTTTTTTTTTTTTAATAAAAAACTCCCTTGTGATGTTGAGGGAGAGTATTTAGCTGCAACTTAAATAGGAGTAGGCTTGTGAAGTGTTTAGTAACAGGTTTTATTCTGTTTTCCTGTCCTGATAATGTTAAAAATAGCTATAATACGAGAATTCTATATGGGATTTTTTTCTTTTTTTTTTTTTCCCCCACAGAATTGCTCTAAACTATTATTATGCAGTACTTAGTGACTACGTACTTAAAATGTTTCATGTCAATTTTGTCTGAAGCCTAATAACCTGCAACAAGAAGTCCTTGACTGTCTGGGTCATTAAGTGTTTTGGTTGAGTAGGTGAAGATGGAAGATTATAAAGCTGTTATTTACTGTTTTTAAGTTGTTGTTCAGGTGCAGAGTTAGTATAAGTGCAAGAGCATCATCAAGCCTTGTTAGTAAGACCATCACATTTCTTTCCCTTTCCCTCTCCCTTTCTCCCTTTCTCCCTCTTTCTCCCTCTTTTTCCGTCTCTTTTTTCACTCTTCACTTTCCCCCCCTATTTTTCCCTCTTTTTCCTTTTCCCTTTTTACCCTTTCCCCTTTATCTCCTTTTCCCTTTTTCCCTTTTTTTCCCTTTTTTCTCCTTTTTCCACTTTTTCCCCTTTTCCTCTTTTTCCCCTTTCCTTTTCCTTTTCTTTCCACTTCTCTCCCTTTCTCCCCCTTTCTCCCACTTTTTTCCCCTTTTCCCCTTTGTATGGCTTTTTTCCCCTTTTTACACCTTTTTCTCCCTTTTCCCCCTTTCCCACCGTTTTTTCCCCTTTCCCACTTTTTTCCTCTGTTTTCCACCTTTCTTTCTCCTTTTCCTTTTTCCCCTTTCCCTTTTTTCTATTTCCCCTTCTTTCTTCTCTTCGTTCTTCTCTTTCTCTTCTCCCCCCTACCCCCCCCCCCCCCCCCCCTTTTACAGTTAATGCCAGATCACAATTCTCAGTGCAAAGTTGAGTGCTTAGGGTTGCTGTATATCGAGCAAAAGCTTATAAGCAGTTGGACTCCTGAAACAAGTAGCAACAAAGTGCCTAAATTTATATTTCTTTTCTACTTCTTAAAACTCAGATGAGCTGCTAAAATGCTCAACACATGTTTTGCAATTTGCGCTTGAGTATTTTTCAGAGTGAGTGTTGACCTTATGGCGAATCACTTTCTTGCAGAATTTAAAAGGATGAGAAGGAAGGAAGGAAACTTTTCTGTCTTTTTCTTTCTTCATTTTAAAGGAAATGCTAAAGCAAGAACTCATCTGGATTTAACAAAATGTATGCATCCAAATGTGAAAGTTGTAGTGAATTTACCAAAGTTCAGCATCATACTCCCTCATTGCTTAACAGAACTCACATTTTTACCATCAGCACTTTGAGTCATCTGAACAGAGAAAACCTAAAAGTCTAACATCTGCTTCGGTAAGTTGTAAAAATAGTCTGAGTGTATTTTGAGTTAAAATAAAGTGAGTGAGAAGACTGGCTAGCAGCCAGAGACAGATTTCGTATTGAGTTGCTGTAGAAATACACATTGAAAATATTTAAAAGAATATTTTAAGGTCATGAATGAATGCTTTAAAAATCAGGAAATTAATTTCCAGTGTGTGTATATTCACTAAATGCATCTTTTAATTATTCAATTAACTATTATTGCTTTCCAGAAGAACCATGCTGGGTCATTCATTGGGGAAGATATTTGCACACTTTGGTTGGAAATACAAGTCTTGAAAAATTCACTGAGGTAAGACTCAGGGATAATAATTTTTGATATCTAGGAAGTCTCTTCTGAATAGATATATTCATTGTAATTTTCAAAAGGGTTACATCTTTAGCTAATCTTTGTACATTTTCAGAAGTACAGAGAAGGTGATATTATTGAAATGAAGCTGCACAGAAGTCAGAAACAGCCCAAAACTAGAACTTTACATAGAAACAATGACCATGTTTGTTTGTTTTTTTTTTTTTTTGCGTACATGATACTATGTAATTTTTTTCTTTATTTAAAAAAAAAACCAAGTCATGTTTAATGTAATTTGCCAAAAAATGTATTAAAACAGATACTGAGAATAGATTAATTTTTCTCAAATGTGAAAATATTTTCAAAATTATGAACAGCAAAAATCTAAGTCTTTTAATAATAAATGTTAATTATTAGATTGAGCTTTACATTAGGCTTAGCAAATTTACATGTGACTTTTACCGGAACTGGTTCAGAATAATCACATAAAAACTACCAAGACAATAATAAGATTATTCTGGGAGAAATCACAAGGTAAAGTTAATATTCTTTTACCATTAGAATCAAAGTGACTTTTATATACTACTCATTGTTTACCTCACAGTTCCTTTAATATGACTGGAGGAAAAGGGAACCTAAGTTGTAAGAAATAACTGTTCAGGGAAAGAACCACAAAATATTAGTCTCACAAAAACTATTTCTTTTGTCCATATAGTTTTCCACCTGTTTCCTGACTCATTTGTTAAATAACTTTAGAGGGGATTCATATTGTCAAATGCAATCTACAAATTTTATAATTACTGTAAAAATTTTGTTAGCATATGTTCTAATTTTCTAGAAGATAGATAACTTATAGTATAGGAAGATAATTTTTAAGATGCATAATTGCATTATTACATTATTGGTATTTTATACTTTACACTGATTACTAATGAAAACAGACTTTGGAAAAATACCTTGTTCTAGTTTGTGTTTCTAATCAACAAATAATAGTAACTAAGTATGTCTGACTTTGATGAAAAAAACGTTCTTTGTATCGTACTCATAATTCAATTCACATAAACAAAAATTATTCTTCATTTCTTTCAAAGCCTGAGAATTGTTTAAACTTATTCTACTTTTGGGCTTCAAACACACATCCAAGAAGAAAGGGACATTTCTTCTGAATCTTTGTCTTAACATAAAATCAGTACATTTGCATAGGTCAGGGTGCCTTTCTGCTCAGCCTTGATGATGAAGTAGCCTGAGCAAATAACAGGCAACCTCCAACTATAGGTGGGTTCCTATAAAGGTTATTGGCCAAATGCTTTTCTGTCTTGTGCTCCTTATGTAGAGCCTGCCTTCATTGTAGATTGTATACACTGAGACTTATACTCAGCTTGCACTTTTTTACCCCACAGTTACAAAGCAGTCTCTGTTTATAACTTTCAGCAACTGCCAGTAAAAAGAAATTTGCATATCTTGGTTTAATTAGCAGGAGGGTATACACCCTTTAATTAGACTTGTTATCAAGAGGGAAGAGAAATGTTCTTCTTAATTCTTTCTTATTGTGTCTTGCAACACAATTATGGCAGTCACTCAGGGCAATTTTACTGGAATGAAAGCTTTATTTTGAAAATATGCTTGCTGTGAAAATGTCACGTTTATACGTGGAGGAAATTATTAAATATTCACCATTTTGTCTGTCTCCCCTTGAAAAACTGGGTTCAACAGTTAATAATGAAGAATGTATGTCCCAGAAAATTATTATCATTGTTTGAGACTATATTATGATCAATAGGTCCTAGCAAGTTTTCCAAACAACTTTGTTTAAACTCTGAGATTCCACATAATGTGTCCAAAATTCATCTGAATGGAAAAAAAGACCCCAAAAAGCAGATCCTGTTCTCTTCTTTTACATCACATTAACACAGCTATGCCACATGCAATTGTGCCATTTGATGGTGGCTTCCCAGTGCAGAACTCCAAAGACCTGGGAGAAACCCCTGTCAGAATGATCGTCTATCCTAATCATCAATGGAAGGACAGGGAAAAGACAGCAACTAAAATCAGATTTTCAAACACTAAAAAAAAGATTAATGTATAGGTTGAAATGTTATTTAGTAGTGGCATATGGATATCTTAACTTCTGTTCAGCAGTGTTGACTTACCTGAAAGGCCAAATTAAATCTTTTCCTCTTTGCCTTTTTTCTATTAAATAGTAACTTCTTTATGCCAAATACTGATTTTCATTCTTCTAAGTGAACTGTGTGGGTATAAATCCAATTTTCTTTTTTAGGTCACTCTCTCTTTAGACTCCATGGCATGTACAGCTCTTCAGTCAATGGAGTTCCAATTTGTTTCAGCTTGGAATAATTACTGTGCAAAAGAATTACTGTGCAAATGATTAAAAAATAATGAGAGTTGCTGACTGTATCCACATCCATACAATGCATGGGCACTGTGTGTGTCTAAAGGTGTAACAAGAAGTATAAATAGATATTTATGACTTAGATACTTTGATTAGTGTGTTGCATTAAAATTGTCTTTGAGCAGGAACTGCTCTTCCTAATACACCCTTGGGGGCATTAAGTGGAGCACTTCCAGTAGACGGAGGGAGGTGATCCTCTGCTTAGCACTGGTGAGACACACCTGGAGTGGTGGGTCTCAACTTCCCAGAGAGACAGGGACATACCTTGAGTGAATGCAAAGAACCACAAAGATGGCAAAGTGAATGAAATATCTACATACGAGAAAAGGTTGAGATCTAGGATTGTTCAGCCTGAAGAAGAGAAGGTTCAGAGAGGAATTTTACCAATGTACATAAATACATGGTGGGAGGGAGTAAAGAAGATGAAGTCAGACCCTTGTCAGAGGTGGTCAATGACAAGGTGCAATGGGCACAAACAGAGATACAGGAAATTCCACTCAAACAAAATCTTTTTCGCTATGAGAGTGAGTAAACTCAGTGTCATGGGTTCAGCAGCAGCAGTTATTTTTCTCCTTCTTGGTAGCTGGTGCAGTGCTGTGTTTTTAATTTTGGGCCTGCGAACAGCACTGATAGCACCAGTGTTTCGGTTACTGCTTAGTGATGTTTTGGTCTGGCCAAGGACTTTCTGAGTTTCATGCTGTGCCAGGTAGGAGGGGAAGCCGGGAGGAAGCAGAGACAGGACACCTGACCCAAACTGACAAAAAGAGGTTATTCCATACCACAGCATAGCATGCCCAGGATGGAAAGCAGAGAGCAGAGACCCAGAAGGGTGGGGGTGCACTGTGTGGTTGGGCTTGGTTTTAGGTGGTGAGAGTTGTATTCTTTCCTTGTATTTCTGTTGTCATTATTATTATTGGTGGTAGCAGTAGTGATTTGTGTTATACTTTAGTTACTAAACTGTTCTTATCTCAACCTGTGGGAGTTGCATTCTTTTCGATTCTCCTTCCCATCCCTCCGGGATCGGGGGTAAGAAAGAGGGGGAAGTGAGGGAGAGAACGGGCTGCGTGAGTTAGGCTTAAACCACAACACTCAGAAACAGGTTGTCAGAGATTCTGTGGAGTTTCCATCGTTAGAGATACTCCAAACACAACTGCTGCAGTCCTGAATACCCTGGTCTAGCTAACGCTCCTTTGAGAAGGGGGCTAGAATACACAATTTTCAGAGGTCCTTTCCAACTCCAGCAATTCTCTGATTCTGTGTAGGATTTCCAGGGCTTTTTAGTTCTCTAATTTTAATGCTGGAAGAATTTTACTTTTTAAGTCAATTAGCATGATGTTTTGTGATAAAAGAAGGTGCCCATACAATTTCTTTATCAATGTATTACTTTTTTCAATGTACTTATGTTCTGAGTAGGCGCTGTAATTGTCATGTATTTATCATGTATGTGGATTATTCTACAGGTGCCAGTAATTTTAAAAAATGTTTTACTGCTATTTTTTTTAAAATGCTTCATTATCTGACATTATTTCAAATACAGATTTCTCTGCATTGAGGATGTATAGTTCATTAACTCTTCTGGTTTACTAATTTTGCCTTTTTCGTCATTGCTATAAAAAGAGTTTTAAAAGAGAGAGAGTTCTAGACATCCCTAAGAGGTGTTGTCTCTGTATATCCTTGACAAAAAGCCACTCTTTGCATATATGTTCAGACAGTTAATCCCTGAAGTGTGTTTCCTTTGGTTGCGATCCTTCCTTATGAACAGTAGCTCAGAGTCTGCAAAGGATTCTTGTAAGATCTGATGGAACAATAGACCATAGCAACTTAAAGACTTTAAGACACACTATTATGACCTCACAGGAATGTCAGAATAAGCTTTTTTAGTTCTGGATGTCTCTACATTCACCTTTGCACTTTGAGTGTTCAGTTTAATAAGTATACTAAAAAAATACAACCTCAGAGTGGGAGCATCCTCATTTATGTGATTCTAGACTCCTCTTTTCCACTGTGTGCAATGAAATTGCTCTTTCTAAACTCCCTCCTTTATCTATTCCTAAAGTTTTCATTTAGATGTAGAAATAGTTTCCTACTTGTCCAGTGCTCAGTACAATTTCCAAATAAAAATAAAGTTTGTGGTGGCTTGCAGCTGCTTATGTTCTCCTTATTTAGTGCTATGCTTGTTTAAGGAATGTAACACTACATATTTTTTATTTCACACTCTAGGGTCACCGCTAAAATGACCTCTCCTTCCTCAGGATGTTATTGGCCACTTCTATCCTAACATCTTATTTACTCATTGTCTCTTGGATGAATGAGGAAGCCAGAGTGAGATCAAAAATACATAGGGATACATAAGTTAATAATTGGACTTGATGATAACAAAGGTCTTTTCCAACCTAGTTGATTCTATGATTCTAAGTTATCAGACAAAAACTGTTTCCACAAATTGAAAGGCTCTGATACAATGTATATATGCTATGACAGATTCTACTTACCTGCAAGAAAAGAAAGGAGCAACAGTTAAAAATTAAAAGGGTGGCTAAAAGGAAATAAAGTGCTGGTCCTTGGAATAACAGCTTGCTATACATAATATATTCCAGTAAAAGTAAAGTGCAAAAAAGGCATCCCTGATGTAGACAGAAAGAAGTTGACCAGGTAACCTCTGCTGGAAAGATTTTCTCTGGCCACTTTCCAGAATAAGCTTGGAAGGACTGAATAGTTTTGATTTTATTTTATATAAAGCTGCATCACAAGGGTGACATATCTGTTTCTTAAGGTCTAATTAATTTTTCTTTTAATTGCAGTGAACTTTGCATATGCATTGGCAGCTCAGTAAAACAGTATGAAACATATTAATATCCTGATTGCCTTGCTATTCCTCACTTTTAAGGTGAAAGTCAAAGCTGATTTAAAGATGTCTTGCTGGAAATATTAAACACACACTGATGTTTCAATAACAAAATCTACCATTTAGGAAGAGGGCAGTGAAACATGTTAATCTAGTCTGATTGTGGAACAGAAAAATGTCATTAAAATGATTAAACACACACATAGTCTACAAATAAATCACAGTGATTAAAAAAACAAAACAAAACAAAGCACAACAAACCCAAACAAAACAAAAAAACCAAAACCAAACCAAACCAAAACCCACCAAACCTCAGGATCTAGATTCTAGGCCTTTGGAAGACAGAAAATTAAAGAAAAAAAAATTATTTAGCTTTTGTGTTTGCTTCTTTTATTTCTGCATTTTCCCGTGCCTTTTGGCACTTCGATATAAATAATGATTTTAGCACACATTTTTTATTGTGGATGTATATCATATCTATTTTTTTCTTAGATATTTTGAAGTATATTCTGTAAATGTGAGATGATTAATGCACATCTCATACATAAATGTAGTAATATTTAATAGTATTTGTAGCCATAATCTTACTGTCTTTGACAAAATAAATTTTAGCAAGTGATTTTTTTTTTTTTTTTTAAGTAAATTAAATAAAATTTTTGTATTTCTGTTGGGGTGAATATATCAGTATCATATGCAATATAGAGTTTTTTGAAACACATATTTATTACACATTGCATGGATGTTTGGTTTTGGGCTTGGTTTGTTTGGCTTGTTGTGAGGCTTTTTTTTCTTCCCAAAAATTCCCCAAATTTTTTCAAAAAGCAAACCATTTTACTAAGTATGATATTTTCTGGAAGAATCCACTACAATGTTAGTATACAGACAAGAACTCAAAAAGCAGATTACTTTCACATTTTCTATGAAAACTTAAAATTATCTATGAAAAATCCTATCTGTATTTGTATAACAGATGGTATCTGTGAAAAAAAGCAATTAGCACAAAACATTTTTTTCTTCTGTATTTTCCACTGAGCTAGTAAAACTGAATGATCTAAATAGCATTCTCAGAGTCATAGTTTCATTACAGTTTTGATAACAGTTTCTATTTCGTCTCATACAGGCGTGGTATCTGGGTTATTCCAGTGAGTAATGACAGTTCTGATTCAGATAAGTTATATTGCTTAGCCATGCTAGATTTCCTTATTTCTTTACCCTGTATTTTCTTTCTTGTTCCAATCTTGTGTCTCGCAGTTATCCTTATTTCATTGCTTCAGATATGTCAGTAGAGTTACTCCAGTTACTTTTGTTTCCTGTTAATCTTAATAGTATGCTGTTGAAAGACTGTGAAGAATGATTGATTTTTAGACATGCAGATTGGTACACTGTAGATAACATATGTCCTAACTTGTTTGACAGTTCTGCCCTAACACCATACCTTTGCTAAACACAATCATATCTGAATTTCATATTTTTTAATGGCAGAGTATGGAGAAACCTGAAGGCATTCAGGTGCGGTTTCTTTGTAAAAATTGCAAACATGGACAAGTGATTGAACTGCTACCAAATCATGACTTGGAACAAGCAGCACAAATACAGAAAATAGTTAAAGAATGTTGATGATTTTTGTGACTTTCAGCTGATTGCAGCTGTTCTGAAGTTGCAGGAGACATCCAGAACTTCTAGTGAGTTTCCTCATTAAGGTTAACACTTTGATTTAATGTTGAAATGAAAAGGCAAATGACTGCAAATAATGGTGAATGTATCATGTCATTGTTCTCCCTAACAAAAAGGGAGCATACAATCACTCCGTAAATTTTTCAAGAGGTCTGCAGATGTCATATATGTTGCAGTAATTCAGACACATGGACAGTACCAAGACACAAGCTGCATCTGCAACTAGTCATTTCATTAGAAATTAAACCAAGCCAATACATTTATATATGGCTTTCAAACAGTTAGTGGGTATTGCATACTTGATTCACGATGTTATATCTCTCATCTGAAGTGAAATACTTGTATTTTCCTTCACACACTGCTATTAAGACATAGTGTGAAAAGATTATGTTTAAATAGTAGTATATTAATCTAATATGGACAGAATGTTTCCAGAAATCTATTGCCAACAATTATTGATCCCAGCCAAAACTGGGTTTTTATGTGCTGAAGACTGATGAACCCATGGGTAGTTTCTGAATCTTCAGAGAGTTTATGTGAACATAGCTAAGACCATCTTTTTTTTAGGCCACTGTGGGTTAGCACATGCAGGATTATTTTATCTCAGTTATTGCTGAATGACAGTGACATCTGTTCATCTAAGAATTAAAGCATAAGTCATATTCAGTAGAATTTAATCCTACAGATGGTTTTTGGTTTTCCACATTCAGAATGCATTAGGATCCTGCTTGAAAAATACACTGAAGTTGTTAAAATTAACTTGTGTCTTCAGTGAAGGTATATCTTTAGCATAAAACAAAGTAAATCTGAATAGTTTGGAATCCGATCATGAAATTAAGGCAGGAATAATAAACATGTCTGGAATCAGATGTAGGTTGTCATAAACACTATATAATCCTGAATTACAACTTAACTCTAAAATGAAATATTTTCCTCAATGTGGACCCAATTAAATAACAAATCAATATATTTGCTATTCACAGTTACAACAATAAAATTTCTGTTGTAAAGGAAATGCTATCTTTTTTTTTTTTTTCTTCTTTTCTCTTTTAATAACAGCTGATGAATCCTTAAATTACTTCCGCATACTTTCTGGAAACTATTCCTATTACCTTATCCTTAGGCTTTTGGGATTCTTCAAAATGTTCCATTACATAGATGAGTACAATCATGAAATTGTTTTTTCTTTCTTCCAAGAAAGATATAGATATGGTTCTCAAAATCATAAAACTTACCAAAGCCTTTTCTGAAAATGTCAGTATACTTTGCAAAAGATATTACAAACTATTGTTCTATGTTATACATATTTCATACACACCTATGCCCAATCCTAGCTAATGACACGCACTGGTATAGGAGTACATAAAAATAGCAAGTTCAATAAAATTATTTTACATAATTTTATGTTCTGTAACATTTTTTTCAAGCTTTATTTACCTAAATAAATTGATAAATGTCACCTATCTATCAAACAAAAGGATATAAAATGCTGAAAACAGGTAGTCAGTACCTAGGATTTGTCTGAGCCTGATAATGCTCTGTATGCAAATTCCTGCTTAAGTTTAAATTTGCAATATTTCTCAGAAATATATCCTAGCAGCTTTTGTGAAAAGAACCAGAGCCATGCACTGAAACAAAATTTCAGTAAGACTCTCCAAATGTATTTTTTTACATTTCATCACATTTTCAAGGTATTTATCAATAAATTTAATTATTCAGCGTACTCTGATAAGAGAAAAAAAATTACGTGGTCATTTGACTCCTGATTGAAGTAACAGCAGGTACTTAATGAATAAGCAGCATATACGATGAATTACCTTCCAAAATTGAAAGATAACATCTGAAGTTTCACTACAGTGATATAAGAAGGTATACCCCTTGGCTTTCTTGAGCAAAGTAACAGTGATAAAATAATTTAATTTCACTTAAAATGCTGAGTGTAAAGTGTTATTTTATAGTCTATGTTGCATAGCACACAACTTACAATATTTTTAATTTAGCATAGCACTCTGATTTTTATATATATCTATAGATTTAGGGTTTTCCCAAGCATAGTGTCAGGTTAGATAAGACCTTTAAGACCATCAAGTCCAAGAACTATTTTAACTGTTTTGAAATTCATAAATCACATGAACTGGTGTGTGATACTATATTAGCAAGGATATGTTTGTGGTAAAATCCCTGCTTAAACTAGAAATAAAAAATAAAAGCAGATGCACCATGTGACCATTTGATAACTAATAGCATCAATTAAGCAGTCTGTAAACATTAAAATTTCCCCATTTTCTTTTCTGTTTCTTTGTACTCTTGCTTTCTACTTACATAAAATCACAGCATACTCTGTATTTTCAAACATTCATAGATTTAGCTAGAGTAATCACCTTTACAAATATATTTCTACAGCTTCATCTGAAATGTGTGGAGCTACCTTAATTTGAACCAGCTGTAGATCTGCTTCAGAAAATTCTTTGTAAAATTACATTTTAAATACATGATATTTCTATCAGGGGATTTTAATAGTAACTGATGGATGTATCAACAAAAGCTTAGTGAATAGCAGTGTGTATACTTCAGTTCTTCATATTTCATTTCTATGATCTCATATTCCTCATCTTGTTAGTTTTACTGCAACTTCTCTGAATTTTCTCATCATCTGGGAAAAAGAAAAAAAAAAGAAAGAGATTAAATTGTTGGAAAACTGTGAACTGGTAAGGTAAACAAGAGTGAGTTCTGGGTCTATTGCTGTTTCTCTCCAGGTTAAGCATTTTTTTCAGAATCAGAATTGGACAATGTTAACCCTAAACTGTTTGCAGAAGGGTAAGCGTGTAACGAATATAATGTGTGGCCTCAGAAGAAGAAAATGGTGGAAAAATACATGTGTGCAGAGTAGCACTAGGGCATTCTGCCTAACTCCAGTGAGGACTTCAGCTGAAAACAATTTGCTTAAATAAAGCATAGAAAAGCAGCCAGAAAGTTCATAGGTTCTCATTTGTACCGTAGTACAGGGCAACTTTTGCTCTGGAGGTTAGGGCTAAGGTCTCTAATGCAATGGGTTGATGCCTGTCCTCAGTAAACTGGGGCCTGGTTTGGAAACTATTAAGAAAGTAATGAGAAACCAGAAAACCTTTTATTTCACAGATGGCTTATATTGTTATGGCTAAGAGTTTTGGTTTTTTGATAGATAGAGGGTAAAGAGCAAATCACTTGTTCCTGTTGTTAAGTTCAGATGATGTGGTCTAGCCAGGAGCTGCAGACCAGTCTTGTAGATCATGGCTTTTCTATTTAGCAGTCAGTAATTAAAACATACTTTTAGATAATTCTGTAACATGGTGTTTGCAATAGTTGTACAGTGGACAGTTCTGCCTGTAATTTTGTTCTGATAATTTGACCTTTTTAGGATCTCATATGTTGCTAAATTAAAAAAAAAAAAGAAAAATAGAGCCAGGTAGCACACCTCAAAGTATATCATGAAGTTCATACTCAGGTTATCAGAAAATACTCCAAGCTACAGAAAAATGATGTCATGTAGAGAATCGGACAGGAATCCTGATCATTCTGACCAGTCTCTAAAAGAATGAAAGGACTCTCATGCATTCAAGCATGCAAACAAACTGGGACAAGTAATAATGTATTTATCCTACCTGTGCTTTCTGTGATCTCTTTCTTTATAACTAATATGAAATTTAATAAATATTCCTCTAGTTATACTAAGTTTAGATGGACTTAATGGCTGCAGTACTAATTGAAAGCTCTGGAGCAGCTACATAGCAGAAATACTGCATATATGCAGGGAAGATTTGAAGTACTTTTAACATGACACATTGTTTTCTTCTGCTTTAGATCCCTGAACTATGTTTTTTAAAGTGGAAACTTGCTTTTGTTTTCTTTCTTCTGATGATCAGCATATGATCACAAAAAGCTCAGTTTAGCTCTCCAACTAACATCTGATTCTGGAAATTACTTGATTTCTTTTGATAACCTAGAAAGGTTAAGCAATTAATAACATGAAAAATTAATTCATATTCAGTGTAATACAAAATGGTATGACTATAGAATTGGGGTGTCAAGAAAAAAAATGTTTCCTTTGTAAAAGCTTTGTCTAACAGAATAAAATCAGATTAATCTCATTCATAAATATATTGTATTTAACCATACAAGTAGAGCTCTTAATTTATTGCTTTCCCTTTCTCTACTGTTTTCAAAAAACAAGAAATCTATAAAAATGTGCTCTATCTTGCTTTAATAGACTAAGCTCTGTGTGTCTCATTCTCTTTGAAGGGTGATATGAGGAACTACATTGGTTTCAACACTGTTGGTGTCAATACTGAAAAAAAGGAAGCTACATGTAACAGACTGATGTTAGCCCTTCCAAATCTATAATAAAAAAAAAAAAAAAAACCAGACCAAAAATAAACTGATAAAGAAGTTGAAAGGAAGCTCACCTCAAGTGAGCGTACATAAATGTGCTCTGTTTCAACCTAGCCAAGTGAGTCTCCTGACATATCTTTCTGAGTACAGGGGTGAACTGTTTGTTCACTTGAATGATGTTGCCCTGAGGGACCTGACAGCTTTCCTAAGTTCCTTTACTAGCATCTTGTCTGGTCCTGGTTCACAAGCTCTCACACAGTGTTTCATATGCCCCTCACAACAGCTCGCTATGTTTGAGCTGCTCCTTTGCATAGAGGAAACACACCCTTTATGTATCTGTCTTCCCATCCCATGTTTCCATGTCATTTGGCAGTTGGATTAGTTGATTGTTGTCTATTCTGTCTGTTTCCCAGGCCATGTGCATTTACGTACATATAATCAAGGGGGGAGCCTTTTCTATCTCTTCCATGATTTTATTGTTTCTGCAGTTCACTCAAAACTTGGATGAGTAAAGAAATGAAGTACCTTACAGAGTACACTGCCACCTGATAATATTTTGAAGAATCACTTTTCCAGGTCTCATGTTACAAATATACAGATTGAGTCAGATAGAATAAAAGAATCATCCTCCATGATAGTGTGCCAAACCAAAAATTTATTGCAGCATTTTTTGTTCATATAGCTCTCTGCATATATAATTATCTAAATGTGCAGAGAGGTCAGAAAGTGTTAGCAATTTATTGTGCTCGACACTGAAGTCCAGGGAGCAATGCTTTGCTAAAAATACTGATCCGGGCAAATCAATGAAATAAGCAAATCCCAAATTTCAATCTTATTGTTCTCTGAGGTGTACCTGCTACATGCATTATATTGCTATGTTTCTAAAATATTAATGTAAAATAATAGTCTTTTTTTTTTCTGATGTCAAGTGAATAGATATAGAAAATAATTTAATCCACAGTAATTCTTTAAAATTTTAATCCCAAATAGTAGGTTTCTTTCTCTTTTCCTCTTTTAGGCAATGCAAATCAAAGTGGAAAGTTGGTAAAATGTGGTAAGTTTTATTATCTAAATTCAATTTTCTTCAGCTATGCTCCCTCAAGGACGTTAGCAATTTGCCTACTAATTTACCTTTAGTTAGAAAGTATCATGCAGTTTTATCTGAAAACACTGGAAAAGATCAGTCACAGGACTATGAATTCTACATGGCCAAATGATTTACTGCTGGATCATCCAGCAAGACCTAATAATAGCTGTAACAAGGAATGCTTTGAAAAAAGTGAGATATTGTTTCACCATATGCCCATAATAATAATTTTCTTGCTGAGGGTCATAGAATGGTTATCCTTAAAAGAATGAGACAAGAAGCATAGACTTGTCTGTTAATTGGTATTCTGTAAGCAAAAAACAATTGGCACAAAATATGTTGAAACTTGTGTTTTAGCTGGTCAAATCATTAGAATACTTGAATTTACTTGGTGATGAAATACTTTTTAAAGAAGCAACAACAACAAACAGATGGCAAAAGAAGGAAATAAATTGAGGGTAAAAGGTTAGATGGAAAACAGAAATCAACAAGCAGATGAAGACAAAGAAATGAAGAGAATAAGCATAGTAAAGAAGATTAAGACTAAATTTTTTTTTTTTTTCAAAATTAGTTAAGAAGTTTTCAACCTGACTTTCTGTTGCTATTACTTAATATTCCCTTTAAAAATCTGAAGTAGCAATTCATGCAATTTTTAGATGTCTTATCTTACAAATTCACTAGCTTTGTCTTTTCTTAGGGTAATGGCTAGCAGTTAGCAGCAAAGGAAATTAAAACGATCAGTGCTAAAAGAACAAGTTCATGAAACAAATATAAAATAAGCAAAATGCAAACAAAATAAGCAATACATAAACTAGAATGTCCTGATCTAAGACAGAAGAAAGGTGGTTATCCTAATGCGCTTTCTCTTTTTTTCCAACCAACTTTGAGTTCTTAAATTAGACTGAGTGTAAACATAGTACTAAAAATATTACTTTACTGGTGTTTATTGCTTAACCAATCTTTCTTCATTAGCTGTAGTGCTTCTGGTCTCTGACTACTCTCTTGAGATTTAAAAACAACAAACTTAAATCTCCTCCTTAGTAGCTGGTGCAGTGCTGTGTTGTTGACTTTCAGCCTGGGAACAGTGCTGATAACACCAATGTTTTTAATTGTTGCTAAGTAATGTTTAGTCTGACCAAGGACTTTCTGAGTCTCATGCTCTGCCAGGGAAGAAGGGAAGCCGGGAGGAAGCAGAGACAGGACATCACCCAAACTAGCCAAAGGGGTATTCCATACGACAGCACGTCATGCCCACTATGTAAACTGGGATGAGCTACCCAGAAGGCCCAGATCGCTGCTCGGGTAGGGCTGGGTATCGGTCTACTGGTAGTGAGCAACTGTATTCTCTCCCCTTTTTATTTCCCTTATCTTTATTGCTATTGGTGGTAGTAGTAATAGTTTTGTATTATACCTTAGTTACTGGACTGTTCTTATCTGAACCCATGGGAGTTACATTCTTTTTATTCTCCTCCTCAACCCTCCGGTAGCAGGGGGAGGAAAAAAGAGGGGGAAAGAGCAAGCGGCTGTGTGATTCTGATTTACCAGTTGCTAAGGGCATGCTGCAATCCAGAGGGCACAGCAAGGGGCTTCCTCTACTCTGCAGAAGCTCTTTCTACAGAAAGTCAGGATTTTCCAGCACAAGGTGTGCCACAGCAGTATTGTAGTAATGTAAGTAATGTAGTAATGTAACCAGCTGGGCTTAAATCACAACAATGGATAAAATACTAATTGCGTCATACTGACTATGTAAAGTAGTCACAGCACTGAAAACATTCAAAGTGTGTGTTTGTAAACTTGATGATAACAAGGCTGTCTCTTGTTCAAACATGAAGAGCATAGTATCACACTGATATTCTGAAAACCAATGTAAACATGCAACAGTGCAGCCCAGAGAAACAGAAACATATTGTGACCTCTTCAGCTTTGCATAGTTCTCTGTATGAGCCCAATTTGTTAGTTTCTCATCTGGAAAGAGTTAGAATTGATAGCTTTGTCTTCATCTATCTCTCTCTCTGTATGAAGTATAATATAGTTGTGTTTGAGAATCAGACCGTCAATCCATTTGAGCTGTGTCCAGGATGAGGCAGCCCCAACCTCTCCTCACAGAGGCCATCCTGCACACCCCACTGTCAGTACCTGGACATGGATGCCCCCCACACAGCGCAAGGCTATTTAACACAGCTCTGATAAGTAAGTACATTGTTTTACGCAGCAAGGTCATCACAAGGGTTCTTTGTCAACCCAGTTGCTCTGCAAGGCACGGACCTCCTTGTTGTCACCATTACACTGCAAGACACCAAAATGGATGAAGTTTCTAATTGTAGTTTTTGGAGAGGTTTGTGTCACTGAAAGACAGAGTAGAAGAGCCAGAGCAGCTCCAAATACAAGGCAGCGATTTGGAAAAAATGAGATATAATTTTGTTCGGTGATTTGTATCTTTGGAAAGCAAGAGTTTGGACATTCTTTTAAATAATAATTGTTCCTAAGAAAGACTGGCTACCAAACTTTATTTAATATTTTATGTCAAAAAATGCTAACAATTGTATAGTCCCTATAGGTAGGAGGGTATTTCTTTATTCTTTAGTCTTTAAAGAGAAGTTAAAACAACCAATGAGAAATCTACCTTTGTGATAGAGATTTCCATTATCAAGATATTCAATTGTATAGTCTTTGAATCAGCTCAAGTCAATATCAAAAGGTCCTATAGGTACATTTTTATTACAAAGTCATCATGTAAGCTTATACCATCTGGAATAGCAAATAAGAGTGGGTTCATCTAGATAAACATTAATGCTACCTATACACCTGAGAGCACAGCAGGGATCAACCATACTGAGAGAAGCACATGCCCCCATAACCTTTCTTCTCCTGCTAATGGAAATATCAATGCAGAAAACAAAATCATACCTCTACATTCAGCAGCAGATTTTCTTAGCTGTTAGCATGACAACTGTTCCTTTATTTTATTGAAGGCAAATCTAATTGAAATGTTTTAGAATCAACTGCATGTTTTCTGTAGGATTTCCCTTTAATTTTCTTTATTTTCCCCTTAGATAATGAAACATGAAATAACTGTCAAATCTTTTGTTTATATAGCAATATTCATTCTAGTGAATAATAGTAAAGATATAGGTTGTCAGTGAAAGGCTGGGGGTCAATCAGGCTGAATAAATACATTGATCCTTTGTGATGCAAGGGAGCAGCAAAATTACAAGTGTAAGAAGTGTAAGAAAAAAGTTAATTTAAGAAATCAACAATGATGTTTTTCTTTCAGGTGCCATGAGCTTCAGTGAAAGCCTTGAAAAGTCAAAGAATTTGTTTTTCTTCTTCTGTTTTGCAGCCTTTTCTCAAAATTTTCACAGTTCTCATATCAGGTCCTTACTGACTGTACATTAGCATCACTGAAGGATAAGGGACTGAGTCAGCCAAATGATAATCACATAAGTTTTTTCCCATTTGTTGTTTGAAACTCAGTCTTATTTTTTTTCTCATGATTATATATGACACCCATAACGCTACAATATAAAAGCCATAAATCTCAGCCTATGGGTGCTAGAAATATAACAGGATAGAAAAAAAAAAAAAAAAAACCCCAAAAAATTAAAAATTAAACTTCTGTGCATCTAGTACATAAATGACCATGAGATAAATACTGGATACTTCCAATGAAATCATGGGATCTAAGTCAGCATCATGTATGCTATCTGCCATAAAGAGTAACTCATTCTCTCTTCCATTCTAAGATCAATTAAAATAAAATAACAAAGAATTAAAAAAAAAAAACAAAACCAAAAAAAGCCAACCCCACAACAAAATCAAAACAATAACAACTACCCAAAACCAACCAACCAACCAAAACCTCAGAAAATAAGAAGAGATAAAGGCAAGATAACAATGATTCCACTACAAAAATACTTGTTTTTTGTTCCTCTTCCCATTATGCAGAAAAATAAGTAATGGCAATACTATGACAGTTGATCAATGACAGCTTCATAGGAAGAGTTTTTATGTCCCTCTGGACCTAATTAAAATGGTAATTGGTTTTACATAATGAATAGGACCAGCTTTTTTCTTCTACTACCTGGTGAAAATCTGTAGTAAGAATATTGACTTCAGAAACGTTATTCTGTATTTACAGTGATTCGAATGAAACCGCAATTTGTTGTTGCTTTAAAGATGGTTGGAATTTACTTTAGTAATTTCTTCTTGCTCTGTTTAATTTTTTCACCACCACTAAGGCTTCTAAAACTCCTTTGAATTTCTGTGATTTCTTTCTCTATTTTGCTGTTCTCTGTCACAGAGGAACTTGAACCTCTTTGTTTTGACCACCTTCTTTTGCTGCTCTTTTAACTTTATGCATTTATTTATGATTAAATGGGTTTTTTATTTTTCTTTCCCCAATGTGGCCTACCAAGAATAGATTCTCATTTTTTCCACACTTGATTTTACATGAATTATTGAATTTTGGTCATTTTTTATTCAACTTGTTTTACATTTCCTCCAAGTCAGCTTTTCTTACAGTGCAATATTCTTGTGTTTGCTGACCTCCTTACAGAACCCTATCAGCTTTTCAAGCTTAATGATATTATAACAATGGTATCCTATGTGCTTTCCAACTTTAACCTTGTTATTCTTAACAGCAGTAGCCTCATTTTCAATTATTTGGCCCTTTTGAACTCATTTGCAGTTTGTTCAACTTACTGTGTAAGAAAGAAATATTTTCAAAACTGGTTCTGAAGCTTTCTTATTTCTATTTCATGAGCTACAATTTTCTTTCAGGAAAGAAAATCACAAATAAGTATGGCACTGTATTAAATAATTATTTTTCATACATAAAACTTTATGTAACATCGCCTTATACTGTTTAGACCTGTCACAGCAATGTGAAATCTTTTCAACAAAAGTCTTGTTTACCTTTTCAATTTTTTAACTCAATCCTTATTATTTTGCTATATCAGTCAAAAATTCTTTAAGCAATTAGAAGTCTCCCCAGTGTGTATTTCTGGCTCCACATATGCTGCAATATGTTAGTCTAGTAATAAAAGTTAATGTAACAGGATTCTGGAGAGTTGTCGTTTCAGGGATCAAAGCAGAAAACAAATATCACTATCAGCACTGTAGCACTGAGTAGCAGTTTCAGTTTTGGAAATCTTGAAAAAAAGAAGACTCTAAGTGATATACAAAATTACTTAGTTTGCACTCTCAGATACAGTTCATGTTATTTTTTGCAAACATTATCTCATCTGTTTTTGTTAAGCTCTTATTCTGCAGATTCTACCATTTCACCTACCTGTCTGTTCCAGTACTGTATTATTTTCATGACTAAGCTTTTCTTCTTGTGTATTGTTACTCAATTGAAATCCAATATTTCTTGCCCAAACCCCTTCTCCATGTTGAAAACGTTTTATTATCCTTCTCCTACAATAGCTTCTTATTTTTGGAAATACTTTCTAATATATTTTTTCTTCATCTATAGCCCAAATAGTTCTGATCATTTCAATCTTCATTTGTAAGCCATGTTTTATGGAACTCACTAAATGCTTGCTTCTTTATTTTGGACTTTCGGAATTTAGTACCAAGCTGTCCTGGGTTCAGCAGCAGCAGATATTTTTCTCTTTCTGAGTAGCTGGTGCAGTGCTGTACTTTTGACTTTCAGCCTGGGAACAGTACTGATAACACCGATGTTTTCAGTTGCTGCTCAGTAATGTTTAGTCTGACCAAGGACTTTCTGAGTCTCATGCTCTGCCAGGGAGGAGTGGAAAACGGGAGGAAGCAGAGACAGGATACCTGACCCAAACTAACCAAAGAGGTATTCCATATCACAGCACATCATGCCCAGGATGTAAAAACTGGGGGCAGTTACCTGGGAGGGCTAGATCACTGCTCGTCCCCCCTTATCATTATTATCATTGGTGGTAGCAGTAGTGGTTTGTGTTATACCTTAGTTACTAAACTGTTCTTATCTCAGCTCGTGGGAGTTACATTCTTTCGATTCTCCTCCCCATCCCTCTGGGAGTGGGGTGAGGAAAGCGGGGAATGAGCTAATGACTGCATGGCTGATTTACAGCTGGGTTTAAACCACGACGGTTCTTTTTGGTGCCTAACCTGGGGCACAAAGGGTTGAGATAACGACAGATTTGGCCAGAGTGTCTAATCGTATTTGTGATAAGCATTCATTGTTTCAGATTAATAGTAACTCATCACAATGCTGATTTATTGGCTCTCAAAGTTGTTGCTCTTGATCTCAGTTTTAGCATGCCATACCTTACTTACAGCCGGTATTTGCTGTCTTAGTGTTTATTGGCTGGGGGCCTTGGGCTAAGGTTCTTGTTTCATTGTACTTTACGGTAATGACTTGTAATACAATAGAATAATTGATCATGAAACTGACCTGGCTTGCGTTCTCAGTGTGGTCACCACCTCTATACTTTGGGAGGTATATAATAGAAGTGTTTAGCAATTACACATCTTTTTTCACCTCCTTGGGTGGTCAGCACATGAGGGAGACATTCCCATGCACCCTAGTGTCAAGTACAGCAGCTACTCAAACTCCGACTGCAGCAGACAGCACAGCTACTCCAGCTCCAACCACAGCAGTTACACCAGCCCCAGTGACAAGTACAGCAGCATCATTTGAGAGTTCTGAAGGGTTTGAATGGCCTTTGCGTACCTTTGAGACCTGCCTGTTGATTGTGATGGGGATCATCATGTTGGCACACATACAGAGTGTGTTTTATCCCTGACCATTTTGTCTGATCACAAAGTTAAGTGGAGTCATGTTTGGGTCTTGTCTAGGATTATATGATGATATAGGAGGACCAAGAGATTTTCCCTAAGGCTGAACAGTCATGAGTGGCAGAGTGTGTGGGACAGTATGGGTGAGTATCTAGTCCACTGGGCTCCTCCAGTGCTTTGGAAGTATCAGAGATGGCAAACATCTGTATGGAGTCCCCACCAACAAGCTGCAGAAACTGCTGGAGGGAAGGGTGAATTATTTTGAGCCTGGTGGGCCCATGACACCTCAGGCCATCAGGGCAGAGATGCAACATACAGATGGACTCATGACAGAGGGGTGAACTTAACAATGGACACTATTGCCCAGGTTATTCATGAGTACGAAACGCGCTGCAATTAAGTAAGCCAAGCAGTTAAAGCTTCTTTGGTATGGAGGACAATGGCTGAAGTACAGGTAGGGGAGGCCTGGCAGACTGACTACATCACACAGCCTCTCCTGCCCTGACAGACTGTTACAAGAGATGGAGCCCGACATCATGGA
Source organism: Ara ararauna (assembly GCA_028858755.1). Lineage (NCBI taxonomy): Eukaryota > Metazoa > Chordata > Aves > Psittaciformes > Psittacidae > Ara > Ara ararauna. Next base: position 59,432,546 of record CM054379.1, read on the forward strand.
CAGGATGGACTCAGCAGCATTATAGGGATTGGTCCATGCTCTAAGGAATGACCTCTCTCTCTCTCTCTCTCTCTCTCTCTCTCTCTCTCTCTCTCTGTGTGTGGAAGTATATATATGAGATAAAAGTGCTGGTATATTGAAAATGTGGGATCTAAGCATGACGTGAATGGTATGGAATAAGGGGTGGATACTGTCCTGGGTTCAGCAGTAGCAGTCATCTTTCTCCTTCTTAGACTTGAAAAGAAAGACAGCCACAACAGGCATACAATCCAAGATTTCAAGCAATAGCTTTCAAAATGCATTTTATATTCTTCAAATTGATATATTCTTCTGTGATATACTATGCCAAGCTGTGTCAGCTGAACAGTTTAATAGAAGGGGTTTCTTAAAGTCACTAACCAAGGAAACTATTATTAGAGGAGAAAGAACTTGCAAGGTATACTAACTGCACACACAGAAAAAGTTTTCCACAAGTTTTTGAGGATAATTAGTGCCATACACTATTCCTTTCCAGCTACACATATAAATATTTAACATTCTAAGGTAGTAACACTATTCCATTTATGAGTAAGGTTATCAAAGAAACAAGCACTTTGCTCTTAAGCAAATGACAATTTACATAGTTCAGTGCAAAAATTTCAGCTGAGAAATGTAAACTGCTTTCCAAGAACAAAGTTGATATTTTCAATTTCAAATCCTTGCTTCAGCTACATTGCATTATATTGATTATAGTCCTTTTTATTAATAAACTATCAATAGTAGGGGATCCAGTAACAAGTTAGGGTGCAGAGCATGACAGTCAACATCGGAATATGCATTTTGATCTCGAAGGCACAACATGTGAGCAGAGCTGGAATGATTGCAAGTTAGGGGTTACTTGCATTAGAATGGCTCATACTTTATGTTCTGCCAGCCATTGACTCTAGAAGATGTTTAATATCAGCATAGTTAAACATAATTTTGTTATGCATGAGCATGTCATAAAAGACAAATTTTATTATCAGAATTCTTATAGCTATAAGAAAAAATATTACCAAACTTACTGTAAATCAAAAAACACCAGAACCAAAACCCACATATATATGATTTCCATACTGTGCAAGGGTGAAGAAGAGAAAAGTTTAAGAAGACAATGTCTTGATTCTCTTGCTCTCACCAGCTCCAGTGGAAACACAAACAAACAAACAAACAGAAAAATCAGAACAAAAAACACCACAGAAGAACTGCTCTATTTAATACTACAGGTGGCAATAACTTCTACCAATAAACATGTATTTGTTTGGGTGAGAATTTTAACTATGCATTTCACTTTTTTCAGGTAAATTCCTTCTAACAGCTCACATTATTTCTACTATGGGTGTGAAAGAAGGAAAATGTATTTTCACAGAGTACTCACTTTAAGTAAGGTGGAACCAATTGTTATGAAAGACTTGTCTTATTTGTTATTTGTCAGCATGAACTGAACAGTGAATGAAGTGGACTTCTGTCAGGTTTGTTGATGTAAAGGGATGGCTGAACAAGATGAAGGTTGCCAATATCTCCATCATTATACAAAGTATTCCACTGTTCAGAGCAGTTCTTTGGTTGTAAGTATTTGTTATCAAATACGAGTACATCTGCACTTCCGATGATCTTCGAAAATGTTAGATTCAAAGAGGCAATAAAATATGGGAATTTCTGAATGGTAATAACTTTACAGACAGGGCAAACATGAAATTCCAGCTTTAAGATATCTTCACTAGATTATAACTTTGGTTAACATACTCTTAAAAAAAAAATTAAAATAAATTAATCTGCATGAGCTCATACCAAGCCTTTTCCCTTGAAAGAAAGAGCAGTGTATATAGGAAAATTAAATTTTTTGTAACTTCCAGGTGTCTTCAGTGAGATTCATTTACAGGTATTCTAATTTCATTCCTATTAAGAAAACTGTAACTATGTGTGGAGAGATGTCATATGACAGGCTCCATGCAAACATATATGAAAGAAAATGTGTATGTATGCTGTTGCCCTGCAAACAATTTATTTATATATAATTCTATTTGCACTTGCATATACAATTAAATACATGTATATATATACAGGTCTATAAAATATATAGCAAAATGTGTCTGTCTGCAAAAAGTATATAGAGATTTTATACATACTACAAAAATATATATAGGCAGACTTTTAATTTTTATACCTTTGTGCTTAACAGACAGAATTAGAAAAGAAAAATTCTTTATTCCTATTTTTGTCAGATTTTTGTGGAATATTCTGGAAATATGTCCTTTAAAATATTGATTTCCCATGTGGGCTAAAGGGAAAAAGAAGGAAGAAAATAGAATCTACTTAAAGAAAATAGCATTTCAAATACAAATAAAGAAAAAAAAAAAGATGAAACCACTGGAGTTCTATCAGAATAAAGCCCAATGTTGAAAAATCTGAAATTCAAACTTAGCCAAAGTATACTAATTAAACGTTTGGGAAATATTTGCTCTGAAACTCAGAATGAATATTTTACCTTTGTTTCCATAGAAATAATGCATATAATAAAGTTCTCAGAATGACAGATTGAGAATAACAGAATTGTCAACTAACCTACCACATCAACTTGTGACACAATTCCTTAATCACCTCTTACAAGATTAATTCAAAAAAATAAAACGAAAAAAAAAACCCAACAAAACACAAACAGTAAAAACCCTAAAGGATTGGTTTAACAAAACTGAAAAGAGAAGCATAGAATCATAGAATCATAGAATAGTTAGGTTTGGAAAGGACCTTAAGATCATCTCGTTACAACCCCCGTGCCAGGGGCAGGGACACCTCACACTAACCATGCCACCCAAGGCTATGTCCAAACCAGCCTTGAACACCGCCAGCGATGGAGCATTCACAACTTCCCTGGGCAGTCCATTCCACTCGGTACTGGTCTCCAGCTGGACATTGAGCCATTGAGCGCAACTCTTTGTGTGCAGCCAGCCAGTTCTTTATCCACTGAGTGGTCCCCCTATCAAATCGATGTCTCTCCAACTTAGAGACAAGGATGTCGTGAGACAGTGTCAAACGCTTTGCACAAGTCCAGGTAGATGACATCAACTGCTCTACTCCTGTCCATCAGTTCTGTAGTCCCATCATAGAAGGCCACCAGATTGGTCAGGCAGGATTTCCCCTTAATGAAGCCATGCTGGCTGTCACCAAGCACCTTGTTATATATGTTTTTAAATATGTACAAATAGTGTGAATGAAATGGTAGTTGTTTTGAAGGGTACATGCGCATACTTTGTGAAGATGAAGACATTTTTGTGTCTGTAGGAATAATTGTACAAGGAAGAATCTACAAAATGCTTATTGATACTTAATGCAGCTCTGTCCTGTGCACTAAATAATGTATGGGTTGTATGGCAAAAAATGATTGCATCATTAAGTTACATATTGATAATATATATATATAAGGGTTTTGAATTAATGCCTTAGAGACCTTTAAGTGCTTGACTTGAAAACATTCAGAATTCCCTTCTTATTAAAGTTTAATGTTTAAAACCACAATCAAAACTGTGGACTTCCCATCTTCTTTGCATTCATGGATCATCCAGATGGTCAGATGCACTGCATAGGCATGTACTACCTGTGGAGGGTTATTTGGCTGAGAAATGGCCACGTGAGCAATCCAGACAGTTATTTGACATTAGTGAAGTAGTGAACCAAAGGCTTTGAGGCCTTGGCTGAAGGTTACTAGAGGACGCGTACGTGCAAAAGTTTGAGGGGGTTAACAAAGGACACCTGTGTAGTGAGCAGAATGCTTCATAGGCTGCTGAGGGGGTTAACAAATGACACCTGCGTGCTGACACGGAGAGGAGGTGTTTCCTGAGCTGCAACCAATCATTAAGCTGTTGTTAACACTCAACCAAGAGGCGTTAACCAATCAGATATTGCCAAATGTTCTAGTAGCTTGAAACTTTCTATAAAAGGCGACACTTGTGTTACAATAAATTGTCAGCACCTGATTACATTAATCTGCGTGTGTTGTCCATGATCTCCTGCAACTACCAGAGCAATTAAAGCAGTGGTAGGAATAGAAGTAGCTGTCAACCTGGGGAAGGGAAGCTGGAGAGGGCAGATGAATTGTGAAAATCTTGTCATTCACAACTTTCTCCTGGGAGCTAAAGAGTGGATTTCAGTCATCCTTTTTTTACCACAGATTAGCAGGTTTTACTGCTGGTAACAAACTTGCTTGTTTTCCAGTCCTCCTTGTCCTTGTCTCCAGTTTGATTTTTGTCCTCTTCTGAACTACAACTGTCCTAGATCATTCATCTTCAAACTTTCTGTTTCCTATCTTATGCCAGTTTCCTCTCTCCAGGCTTCTAAGTCTTGCCTCAGTCTACTTTCTCCATACAACTATATTTTCCCTCTCTGGTATTCTAACTCATATAACTCCTTTTTACTTCTAACCTTGTCCACACTAATTCTTTCAGGTCCTATGTCTTTCTCCCAGCCAGCTGAGCCTACTATTGCTTCTAGCTCAAGGTCTAGCATTTTGTGGTGAGTTGATATTGGCTGGCATGTAAGACCCAATCCTGTCCTTACCCCTCCTCCCTCCAGTGGAATGGTAGAAAGAATTGGAAGGTCAAAAGCAGATCAAGAGTTTAATAAGTGAAGGAAAAAGAAAAAAAAAAAAAAAAATAAAAGGAAAAGAAAATAAAAGAAACAAGTGTTGCAAAAAGCAATAGCTCACCATAAGAAGATGAATTCTCAACCAGTCTCTGAACAATGGCTACTCTAAAAAAAAATTCCTACACGGTTTTATTGCTGCTCATGATGTTACATGGCATGGAATATCACTTTAGTCATTTCAGATCATCTGTCTTCATCCCTTCCCAACATCTTGCCCACCCACATTGTACTCAATGGGGCAGGAGAGTGAAAAAAATCTTGGTGCTATGTAAGCATCATTCAGCAGTAGCCAAAACACTGTTGTTACCAATACAATTCTGGTTACAAATCTAAAACAGAGCACCAAATTATCTTCATCTCAGCCTAATCCAGTACATATTTGCTTCTTCTGAATTAAAGAGGGCAGATTTTTCAGTACTATCAACATAAGTGTGGCATGTACTGAAGCACAGGGGGACTGACTCCCTGTCCCCTTCTCTACTCCAGCTCAGCTCCAATGTCTCAGTGTTGGGGAAATGTCTTACTGCTACTCTAGCCTTCCTTTTGACACATTCAATGCAGACATGTTAAAGTGTTTAGAAGAGAGATACTTCTAGACACACAATCTTGTTTACATGTGCCTGAGATTATGTTAACTGTTGTGGGAAATAATGGAAAGAGAGGAGAGGAGAATGATGAAAAGAAAGGGGCTTGGGCTAAAACACAGCTTGTTTTGTATTATACTGAAAAATATCGTTATGCACAAAAAATGGAGCACATCTTATATATGAAGACAGGAATTGTCATTTTAATCCACTTTTTTTTAAACTATTTTAACTAAAATACAATGAATGGGTTTGGGGGTTTGTTTTTTGGGGGCTGGTTTTTTTTTTTTTCTTTTTTTTTGTTGTTTTTTTTTTTTTTTTTCATTTATAGTGATACTCTCTTAGCACGTAAATATATCAACATGCAAATATATAATAACATACAATATGGCTCTATACTGACGTATTTATTATAATAAGTACATGGTCTGCAAATGCATCCACAGGCCTTAATTCCCCCAACTGGCCTCATCTGTGACCTTCACTGACATTCTCTGCCCACATCCCAGAAACTCCATTTAAGTTCATTCCTGATGCAGGTGTCCTGTGCTCTGGTCCTCTGGACATTGTCACTGGGCTTCCTGGAGGGATCCTGAACTTGACTTGTTACCTTGCTTGTTTAGTTGTCACCAGCTGGTTGAGAGAACCTGTCATGATCACTGACCTTCTGCGGTTGGTGCAGTCACTGTGGTGTGTGTTACCACCTTGGCTCCTGGCTTCTCCTGTGAAGCATTTTTATAATATACTTGGAACAGGAAAATCTGGCACATGAAAACATGTTCAAAGAACAAAATTGTAAAAAGCTAAGCAAATTATAGTAAGTTTGAGGAGAAATATGCATTCATTAGCTCCTGTTCTGGCTAAACAAGTTAGAAAAAATGTATATGCAGTCTCAAAATTGTGAAAAGTAAAATTTTGAAAATATAAATCCTGCTGCCTGCCACCAGCAATGGCAATACTGTATTTAATAGATGGCTTTTCCTACTTCTTCAAATCCTACTATGTGTGTTTAGAGCTCTAGCTACTTTAAATTTCTGCTCTGTAGTGTAAATTGCAGATACTTTTCAACAGCTTTCTCTATCCTTAGTAATGCACTCAGTGAAATTGCTTTAAGCCTGCAGGGTGCTGTTCAACCAGAAGGATCAATATTTTGCATAAGTATGTACTGATAGAGGGTTTAAGAGTAATGGTTCTGCCGAATCTGAAACTGCAGAGTCAGGGAGCTGTCATTATTGTGAAAACTGAATAAATTAGCTATGGTAGTAAGATATACACCTTTTTCTGTCAATGGCTCATTTGAAAACAATGATTTTGAAAAATACATTCATCATTCTAAATTACTCGTGTATTATGGTGTAGTCCTAGCCTATAGAGTGTCAGCGAGTTATTCAGCATTGTCTAAAGAACTGAGCATTCTGAACTTGCTCATGTAAAGCCTCATTGGCCTTGATTCTTAGGTCTAGCAGTATGAGACATCCATTTGAAAAGAAGCAGAAATTTGCTTTAGGATGACTTAGCAGTTCTATAGCAGTCAAAAGATGATTCATTCTTTTTGACTTCACAGAATTATCAGCTGAACTTTCTCATCTATCTACATGTTTTTGTGTGTAATGGTTGCCATGATTCTTTTCTAGAACACAAAAATTAATCGAATACACTGTATTTGTCCTAGAACTTACCTTTTGAGAACTTGTACAGGTGAAGGGATTCAGTCTGAGAGATGCAGATGGGAGAAAATTACTGTACATTAGGTACTTTGTATTCTCTCCCATAGTTCCACACCACAGCCTCCTATTGAAATCTCATCTTTTTATCAAAGAGTTATCTCTGACTGCTTTGATAAAAAAGGCTGTTTAGACAATATAGGATAGAGTAGTTCAGTCTCTATTAGAAAAGGCCATTTAGGCACTATAGGATAGGGTAGTTCAGTTTCTATTATGCATGTCAACCAACCAAGATGTTGCCAGGGATGCCATCCTGAACACTGTTTTTTAGTATGTACTCAGGAAAAAAAAAAAAAAAAAAAAAAATTAAAAAATGTAACAATCATGAAAACAAACAAACTAAAATCAGCTATACCTCCCTCTCTCCAAACATGCTTATTTTTCTTTTGAGATATACCATTGTCCTGGTTTTGGCTGGGATAGAGTTAATTTTCTTCCAATTAGCTGCTACAGTGCTGTGGTTTGGCTTTAGTTTGAGAATAATGCTGGTAACACACTGATGCTTTAGTTACTGCTGAGTAGTCTTACCCTGATCAAGGATTTTTCAGTCTCTCATGCTCTGCCAGTGAGGAGGGGCACAAGAAGCCAGGAGAGAGCAGAGACAGGACACCTGACCCAAACTAGCCAAAGGGGTATTCGATATCACAGCACATCATGCCCAGTATATAAATTGTGAGGAATTACCCAGAAGGGACCAATCACTGCTCACATTGGTCTGTGTATCGGTCAGTGCGTGGAGAGCAATAGTTTTGTGCATCACTTGTGTTTTCTGAATTTACAGTTCTGTCTTTTGTTGTTGTTGTTTCTCCCTATTTTTACTATCAGTATTGCTATTGTTAGTAGAAATGTCTTTCTGTGGGTTCAGCTTCCTACTTTTTATTCTTTAGAATGTTAACTAAAAATACACATAAGAGTGCAGGGAAAAAAATCATCTTGCATCTCTGAGCCTAGTGTAACGCAGAAAATGCATGATTGGTGACAGCCGACATGGATTCACTAAGGGTAAATTGTGCCTGGCAATTTTGGTGGCCTTCTATGATGGGGCAATGGCATTGGTAAATAAGGAAAGAGCAACTGACATTATCTATCTGGACTTGTGCAAACTACTTGACACTGTCCCACAAAACATCCTTCCTTTAAAGCGGAGATGCATAGATTTGACAATTGGACCACTCAATGAATAAGGAAATTATCTGGATGGTCTCACTTAAAAAGTTGTTGTCAACAGGTTGACGTTCAGGTAGATATCAGTAATGAGTGCCGTTTCTTAAGGGCAGTACTGGAACTGGTGTTGTTAAACATCTTTCTGGACAAAATGGACAGTGGGATTGAGTGCACCCTCAGCAAGTTTGTTGACAATGACAGACTGCACAGTGTGGTTGACATGCTGAAGGGAAGGGGTGTCATCTGGATGGAGCTAGACAGGCTTGAGTGGTGGGCCCATGCAAACTTCATGTTCAAGGCCAAGTGCAATGTCTTGCACCTCGGTCAGGACAATCCCAAGAACAAATACAGGCTGGGCAGGGACTGGTTTGAGAGCAACACTGAGGGGAAGGACTTGTGGGTGTTGGTTAATTAGAAGCTCTACATGACCCAGCAGTGTGTGCTTGCAGCCAAGAAAGCCAACCATATAGGGCATAACCAGCAGGTTGAAGGAGGTGATTCTCCCCCTATACTCCACCTTTCTAGACCCCACCTGGAGCCATGTGTCCAGCTCTAGGGCACCCCATATAAGAAGGGCCTGTTAGAGTGAGTCCAGAGGAGGGCCATGAAGATGATCAGAAGGATGGAGCACCCCATCTGTGAAGACAGGCTGAGAGAGTTGGGATTGTTCAGCCTGGAGAAGAGATGGTTTAGGGAAGACCTTATAGCAGCCTTCCAGTATTTCAAGGGGGGAAACAAGGAAACTGTGGAGTGACTTCTTTAAGGGCATATAGTTATAGGATAAGGGGTAATGACTTTAAACTGAAAGAGGGTAGATTTAGATTAGATAGAAGGAAGAAAATCTTTGCTGTGAGCATGGTGAGACACTGGAACAGGTTTTCCAGAGAAGTTGTGGATGTCCCATCCCTGGAAGTGTTCAAGCCACGTTGGCCAGGGCTTTGAGCAGCCTGGTCTAGTGGAAGGTGTCCCTGCCCTTAGCAGAGGAGTTGGAAGTAGATGATCTTTATGGTCCCTTCCAATCCAAACCATTCTATGATTCTATGGTTAGGTTGTTCTACAAAGAACAGGATAATATACTGTAGTAAGAAAGTACTTGAAAGAAACTTGATAACATAATCATCAAAAAAAAGCAGATACCATCAGTATTCTGGGTTTGATCAATACCTTGAGTAACTTACAGTAGTCATTCAGATCTCACGCACATTCTGTTATATTTTGTCTAGTAAATGTTATAGCAGAACTTATAAATGGGGTGGCATATGTAGAATCATTTTAGAGACTGAATAAGGCTTATCTCATCTATCTTTGCCCTCTAGCTTGTCTATACCTTTTAGGTTGCCTCATAAACCTGCCCCCTTGCATTATTATCTTGTCTTTTCCATTAACAGACAGGTGCCTTGGAAAACCTTCCTCAGGAATCTACATAAATACTTTAGCTTAATAGGGAGCATATTCCTCCAGAAGCTTCTAAAGGCACTTCTTTCTGTTGAGTTTTCATAAGAATTGGGTACTCCGAGAGAACCAAGCCAGCATATTCAAAGAAATGTCAAACACATTGGCAGATTGTTACCAGATAAAAATAAGATGCAATCCCAATTAACAGTTTATACTCAAACTGATCTATTTTAGGAAGGGCTCTGGGAGAAAGTATTTAAAGATATAATAATCACCATTCTTTTAATGATCTCCAAACCTTGCTTTGATTTGAAAGTCAGACTATAATTTCATAGACTTTCAGTAATGGTATGAGGCGCAGGTACATTTAAAGGCTGAAAAGAAGTTGTTGGAAAAGATACGTAAAAACTTAAAAAACTTTAGTCATAACACAAGTAATTTCAGTGCCTTACCCTTCATTATGATTTAAAAATAATATCTGCTTTGGCATTTTATTGATGAGCTAAATAAAAGAACATACATTAACAAACCCAGTTATTACATATGTCTATTTTGCCAAAAATAATTATTGACTGCAAAACCTGCTGTGCAAAAGCTTACGATAAAATAACTAAGTAAATAAACAGCAAATAAAGGATTATCTGTGTTTGTAAAGAGTATTTTTTAGTGGGAATTATAAACAGGGACCTTGACATTAAACAGGGTGGATTCATAGGAAGTTAAAAGTAAATATCCAGTACTATTACCTTAGCAGCTCTAAGTTAATGATTTAACTGGGCAAATATTTAAGATTAGCTATAAACAGAAATAAGACACAATATACTCATCCAGCCACACTTCAGCAATAATCAGGCTTCAAACTTTTTTTTAATAACAGATGTTGTCTAACTTGCGCAGTTATCTTTTATTCTCTCCTTTTGAGCTCAAATTACTTTAGAGCTGAAATTTTCAAACAATAGCAAATATAGAATCATAGAATCATAGAATAGTTAGGGTTGGAAAGGACCTTAAGATCATCTAGTTCCAACCCCCATGCATGAGCAGGGACACCTCCCACTAAACCGTGCCACCCAAGGCTCTGTCCAATCCAGTCTTGAACACCGCCAGCGATGGAGCATTCACTACTTCCCTGGGCAACCCATTCCAGTGCCTCACCACCCTTACAGTAAAGAAGTTCTTCCTCATACTCAATCTAAACTTCCCCTGTTTAAGTTTGAACCCATTACCCCTTGTTCTATCACTACAGTCTCTAATGAAAAGTCCCTCCCCAGCATCCTTATAGGCCCCCTTCAGATACTGGAAGGATGCTATAAGGTTTCCATGCAGCCTTCTCTTCTCCAGGCTGAACAGCCCCAACTTTCTCAGCCTATCTTCATATGGGAGGTGCTCCAGTCCCCTGATCATCCTTGTGGCCTTCCTCTGCACTTGTTCCCACAGTTCTATGTCCTTTTTATGTTAAGGACACCAGAACTGCACACAATACTCCAAGTGAGGTCTCATGAGAGCAGCGTAGAGGGGCAGAATCACCTCCCTCGACCTGCTGGTCACACTCTCCTTTTGATGCAGCCCAGGATACAGCTGGCTTTCTGGGCTGCGAGCGCACACTACCAGCTCATATAGTCATTTTTTTAATTTAGAGAAGCATTTAAGTTTTAGATGTTTATTCAAGCTGCAATCTACTCTGAAATAGGACAATTTTTCAAAACATAACCGTCCTGCAATATTATGTCACTCTATGAAATTAGACACAACACAGAAGATATGGTCCTTATTTTCCCCTGCTCCTCCCCCATCTTTGTCATGTTCTCCTGTTTTCTTAACAACTTGATGATTAAAATTGATAAGTGGCCATCCACTGAGCCTTAGAACAGACTGTTAGTTCTCAAGACATTTCAGAAATGTCCCTTACCATAATATCCTGAATTTGTGTTTCGCAGTTGCATTTCCATATCATTGATGGAGTTGCTTTGTAAAACAACCAAACAGATATTAGTGCATATTTTTTGTAAACAAAATCCTGTAAACATTAAATGCTCTCAAATGCCTGAAGATCAAGACAGTGAAAATATTTTCAGTTATCAAGATCACTTGAAAGTGAAAAGCTGCATTATTGAAATTCTCTCAGCTTAGCACTGCTTGTTATAGGATTAATATTTAAGACAATTAAAAAAAAAAGGGCTTGAACGTTATAAAGAGATTGACCGCTATTTGAAATTGAAGTTTTAGACAGGGTGGTCTCATGTTTTCAAATATGGCAGTTTCAACTTATTTTAGATATATGCATATTCTAAACACTGAAACATTCCACCCGTTTAATATGTATAATGTAATTTATCATTATAAACATTTAATTCTACACCAAGTTTAAATACTTGCCATTTTTCATTGGGCAGATAATTCAGTTTTTACTCTTAATGAATCAGTCAATACATTTACAAAAAAACCAGGATTTTAGAGGAAATACTAGTATTGTAAATTGTCCTACAGTCAATTACACCCTTGGAATATTCTTTTCAGACTTGAGTATTTGTTCTTCCTATTTCCTCATCCATTTGACTTTACAGATGGTTGATATGCATTATTATGTTATGTTATATTATATTAAGTTATATATATTTAATTTACTGGAATATGTTGCGTTACGTGGTGTATTGTGGATCATTGTGTTTGAGACACTTACATTGTTAACACTCTGATACATTGTTACAGTGCTACATTGTGTTTGTTGCATGAGTTTACTATATTGTTACAGAGCATTTGCTACATTGTTACATTGATTTAGCTGTCATTGTTGCACCATTCACTTGTTACACTGTATTTGCTATATTGTTGCATTGAGTTTGATACATCTCTTCTTACAGTGTTATTTCTACTATAGATATAAGTGAACTAGAAATAGAATACTAGAATATAATAGAATATCCAAGTAGAAGTAAAGAAAATTATTTCTATTATTAATATTATCTATAATATATAAATAAAAATATCAAAATAGTAGAGATATCCAAAATCCATCTGCTAGGCTGTTCTTTACAAACAGGAACATTTTGTCTCTTATATATAGGGATCAAATACAATAACAAAACCTGCAAAAATTTACATGATGCTGTATACTGTATTGTATAATCTAGTACCGTCTGTAACAAAATAATTCAATACTACTTTCAGAATATACAATTTGCCTTTTCTAGTATCTTCTAACTCGAACACTTGCTGCAGTTCTCTAAAATGTTCAGAAAGCAAAATATACCTCCCTTGGTCTGTTTCCCTGAGGAAGAAATTCTTCAACTCCTTTGTTTTCTTTGTTAATTCAGATAAATTGCTTCTGTGATGCTTCTGCTACTGTGGTTGGCTGTTCAGCAAATCAACTTTATTTTAACCCATTTTATTGAATTTCACGAACAGGTTCCACTTTTTCTTTTCTCTCTTTTTTTTTTTTTTTTTTTTTTTTTGGTTGAGTTAACTAAACCCAATCAAGATTATGTTGTTATTCAGATAAGGACAATTAAATTATGTGCTTGATTTAAAGAGATTACTACCGTGAGAAACTATTACCAACAAAGAATTGTTACACTTGAGAATCCAAATTTTTTAATTGTAAAGACTTCTAAAATCTTGGAGATTGATTTGGGCTCTTGATATTTCTAAAAGTCTCGGCTAACTACTTTATATATAAAATTCACATATGCAGGTATCCAATTTTTATTTTTTTAATTCAAATGGTTGCTATCATGTCAGATCTTCACAGAATCACAGAATCACAAAATGGCTAGGGTTGGAATGGACCTTAAGATAATCTAGTTCCACCCCCCCTGCCATGGGCAGGGACACCTCACACTAAACCATGCCAACCAAGGTTCTGATTCATATCACAACCTTTTTATATTAATATTCTGCTGGAGAGTATCTTCTATTCCCTCACAGAATACCATTACTCTGTCTGCATCAGGCACAGGGTGCCACATCTGAACCCCCGAGTCTCAGAGTTGAGCCATAAAAAACTGTTCAGATGTCCAAGCCCAAAGAGTGGTGGTGAATGGAATTAAATCCAGTTGGCAGCTGGTCACAAGTGGTTCTCCCCAGGGCACGATACTAGGGCTGATATTATAGGATATCTATCTGCCCAATCCTCCAGCTACTGCTTTAGCATTTTACAGTCTCCCACTGGCCCAGTGTCACATCTAACAGTACTGTGTACGTTTCAGATATCCTAAGAGAAGTCAGATGACACAAGATGCCTATCTCGGAGCAATTGTTTTAGTTCAGATGAGTTATTTCAGTCACTGTGTCATGGAGAACTATTTGCATGCCTGAACACCATTGGGGCATTCACCTGACATAAGATTTCTAATGTTTATGCACTGTGGAAAATACCACCTGGCTATCAGCTGCCACTTCAAGAGGCTTCAGAGATTGCAGATATCCTGTAAGGTCTCTGCCGTACCTACTGTCCTTGTGCAGATATGCATACTGCTAAGATGTTTTAAATGGGATTAGGTACCTGTGGGTAAGCAACTTAATCCTTTTTTTTTCTGTCTTCTGACATTTCAAATTTTCCTTAGTTTTCACTGACTGCCGGGGATTTTAGGCATGTTCTGTCCCCACACACATAAAGGAGATCTTAAAACTTTGACAGAATCTTTTCTTTTTCTATCAGTAGAGTGAAAATGCTGTTACAGATTTAGGCTAACTGAGATAATTATCAGCTCCTGTATTTCTGTACTCTACCTCAGTCAATATAGAAGTGACTCTGTTTTCATAAGAATGGCTATCCTAGGATGTATAAAGCAGCTCTCATATACAAGGTAGTTGATTGCCAAATCAATTTACTTCATATTCATAAAAACAGAACATTGCCCAATTAATTACACAAGAAGTCACAATGAAAAAAATAATAAAACCTCTCCTTAAAATAGTATTAGCAATAACAATAATAATATTTGTTACCATAAATCTCCAAGTCCTTTTTTGACACATTTAATAATTTTGTCTCATCAATACTTGAGACAACTACATCCTTGTAGAATATAATTTATTTCCAACTGAAATAACATACACATTACCAAACTGTTTGGAAATCAATGGTTTCTAAGAAATACCTGTACATTAGTAAAAACAAGGATGCAGTCAAAATCAGAATATGGACATCGAACTGATCCATTTCATCAGGCTTGTATGTCTTTCTGGTTGTATATTTAGATAATGCACTGGGTTTTTCGGTTCCCATGTAAGATTCCTTCCAGCAGTGTTGAATTTTAACTAAGAAGGATAAGGATCATAATCAATTGGACCCTGTGGACCTCTTTCTAAGAAAATGAAAACAATTGGCAGCACAGGAAATTTTTCCATCTGTGCATTAGAAAAAGCAGAGGTCAGCACCAGTGATGACCTTTAACAGAGATGAGTGGTTTCCAGTAAGACACGCTAAGAGTGAAACCAACTGCATATGCAAAATTTTAGCTTGTCTCTTGTGTCTTTTCTATTGAAAAGATATATTCAGTTGCTCTCAAGCAGATTGGTTCTTAAGAGTTTTTTATCCAGGGTAAGGCTGCAACTTAAATTAAGAAGTAGATACTGTTGCAAATATAAAATCTATCAATGTATCCATGTTTTTCAAGCCAAACATAATTTTCTTCCACACTGTCTCTCTTAATTACAAGCACAAAAGTACAAATTATAAAATTAGAATTTAAGTACAAAAGTAGAAATTACCAAAAAAAAAAAAAAAAAAAAAAAAAAAAGAAAGAAAAAAAAAGAAAAAAAAAAGCAAAAAAAAAAGCCAAAAAAAGCCCATTAATGAGCATTTGTGAGTAAAAAAGAACCATTGATATACTGCAAATAACAGTTGGTAATCAAATTAAAATACAATCAATAATACAAGATCAGAGGGTTGTCAGTACCCAGCAAGACTGCAAACAGATCAATGCTAGCATTATTTGAATCTGAGCCTCAGTAATTCATCTACACATTTTCCCAAATAGCAGAAGCATTTTGTAGTCTGGATCAAGCACAAGTAAACAATCAGCTGTGTTTGGTATAATTTTATTGTGGAGGGTTATTTTGCTCATCTCAATGCTTATTGATCAAAGTTACAGAGGTAAATGTAACTCTGGAAGAGGACTTCAGGAGTGCTGTTCCTAAACATAAAAAATCCTACCTTGATATTTTAAAAATTAATTTGAGAAAGGAAAATACTATTAGACTGCAAAAATTATTTCAATAATCATTTACCTTGTTAAATTAAATTGGCATTACTTACAGGTGTTAAGCTCCAAACATTTATACTTAATGAAATGTTATAAACTCTGCATTTACTGCAGTGTTAAAATATACACATATCAGTTACACAAGGAATCCTTA
Source organism: Ara ararauna (assembly GCA_028858755.1). Taxonomy (NCBI): domain Eukaryota; kingdom Metazoa; phylum Chordata; class Aves; order Psittaciformes; family Psittacidae; genus Ara; species Ara ararauna. Next base: position 59,448,432 of record CM054379.1, read on the forward strand.
GAATGCTTTATACCTACATTAACTTGCTTGTATTCATAATAATTTCCATTGTGAATGTGAAAAATCTAACAAATCTACTCACCACATAGGCAGTTAGACAGTGTTCAAATAATTCCTGAATCTTCTTTTAATAAATGAAACTGTATTAGAGTTTCCAGTGTGAAAATTCATACCTGCCTAGTCTGTCTTTTCAGCTACTTTTTTGCCTTTTTATTTTACAAATATCCATTTTTTTTAATGGCTCTGTGGAGCTGCATTACTATATAGGTAAAATTAATCATAAAGATGCTTAATGGACAATAAGTATCTGAAATCTTTCTTGCTCAAAAGCTGGAAAAAGTATATGAAATATATTCGGCAATGCAAATCCTATTTTAGAAGAAGAAATTGAAAAGCTAGTGCTTCCCAAAACAAGCAGGTGCTTCGGATGGCTGTTTTTCATTATGAAGTCATCAGTTTTGCCATTTTGCCATGTATACTTCACCTTCATTCAACTTTAGCATTTTATATTATACAAACACTTCTATTTACATTATTGCCGAGAAGAGATTTATCTAACATCTCTCAGATTTCAAGTGGTTTATTTTAAATCCAAAATTTAATTACAAATTAGGTTGGTATGCGCTGAGCCTTTCTCAGGCCTGGCAATTAAATGGAAAACCTACCATGATAATAATTATTTAAAAATGGCCTACTAAACACTAAAGTTGAAATCTTAATAATCCTTGAAATCAATTTAACTTACTTCTTTTTTCGCTTAAGTCACTAATTTCTCATGCTGTATATTTGTTTTATAACCAATTTTTAGTTTTCATTTGTCATTTGGTAGGTTCTGTTTGAACTGTACAATTAAACAGTCCAGTGCATGGCAAGCTTGAAATAACTAACCTTTAGTCCCAAACCTGGTAATATGAGTAAGTTGTTTGACAAAACAGATTCTCTTCCCGTGTGAAAGCATCATGGAGAAGGCTCTTACAGATATATATGTGGGCCATTGTATCTACATAATTATGTCTTCTAAGCCCCCAAGGCCTTTTTTCTGACACAACAAAGCTGCATATGAGGTACTCTTCTACATGCATGAGGTAAAAAGACTGCACAGAGCCCTCATGTCTCTGTTGCTCTGTTCCAGAATGAAGGAACCACTAGGCTGCAGCTGGCAGATTTTTTCCTTCTTCTGGATGGTAGAAGTTAAGAAGAACTGCTGAGAAAACCCTTTGTTGAGATTGTATCCATACAAACCACTGGCTTCAAGGGAGGGGGATATCTGCTGTCTGAACTTGGGAGGAAGAGATGCCTCAGATTGATTTTAAACTTAGAGATTTAAGGCTAGTTTGTTCAGAATTGAGTTCATTTGCCCTCTTGAAAGAGATCTGCGGGTTTGGTAGCGAGTTAAATATGAGTCAACAGTGTGCCCTGACAGCCAAAAGGGCCACCCGTGTCCTGGGGTGCATTAAACACAGCATCACTAGCTGGACAAGGGAGTTGATTGTCCCACTCTACACTGCACTGGTGCTTCTCCACCTCGAGTATAGTCTGCAGTTTTGGGTGCCTCAATATAAGAAGGACATCAAACTATTAGAGTGTGTTCAGAGAAGATCAAACAATATGGTGAAATGTCTTGAGGGCAAGACTTATGAGGAGTGGCTGAGGTAATTTGGCTTGTTCTGCTTGGAGAAGGCTGAGATGAGCTCTCTTTACAGTCTGTAACTTCCTCAAGTGGGGCAGCTGAGGGGAAGGTACTGATCTCCTCTCTGTGGTGATCAGTGATAGGACACAGGGAAATGGAATGAAGCTGTATAAGGGAAAGTTCAAACTGGACATTAAGAAAACATTCTTCACTGAGAGGCTGGTAGGTCACTGAAATAAGCTCTGCAGGGAGCTTGTGGTCCTTGGTTGTCATGGCACCAAGCATATCAGAATTCAAGGATCATCTGCATGGTGTTCTTAGTCATATAGTTTAGTGTTCGGTACTACTATGAGAATCATGGAGTGGGACTTAGTGATCCTCATGGGTCTTTTCCAACTTGAGATATTCTATTCTATGAGATTGAATGTTCATGGCAATGATGAAAATTGTTTTCCTTAATCATCCTTATGATTCCATATCAAACCCTTTCCAATAACTTAAGAATTTCATCTACTCTGGGTTTTGGTTTTATTTTTTGGTTGGTTTGGTTTGGTTTTTTGGTTTTTTGTTGGTTTGGGGTCTTTTTTTGTTTTGGTTTGGTTTTTTTTGGTAAACACTGAAAGTAGATACTGCATTACAGTAGTGTGAATAGTAGAATTGAGCTAAGGCTGAGTTGTGGGAAATCAGTGTTACCAGTGTTAGCTACAGAAGCAGTGCAAAGTCACATTTCTTTTTTCTGTTAATTTACCTTTGCTTAGTCATTCTGACCACAGCACTAAATCAGGGTCTTATTTTAAGCAAATTAATCACCACGGTCATCAAGTTTTTCAGGGCAAAGTAGTAAGTAAAGGATAAGTGCCCTATACTTTTAAGTATGTTTTCCTTTTTACGATATGACCTTATTTTGTCCTTATGAAAACATGTTCCTTGGTAGAAATCAGTGTACCAAGAATTCTAGTTCTTCAGGTAAAAGTATTTTTTCCCAGGTTACTGTTAATATAGTTTAAGAATAAAAAGTGGATTTGTCAGTGGAAGTTGGTGACAACAGAATTAATTGATGATAATTCCCTGTTAACAGTATAATACGTAATTTGATTTTGTATCGTATTAATTTTTTCAGCAGTTTGGTATGAAAAGAAAACTCAATAACGATGTTAACATGACTGATACGTATTGCCTTGATTTCTTTGAAATTTATTGAAATTAAGTCCCTGTTTCAAGGCATTTGTTCATCGTCAATAAGATCATAATGAATGTTTTCCTCCTTTGGTATGTAACTTTACAGCTCCTGGTAAGGATAAGGCAAAGGTGGGTTTACTTTCTGTGAAATAACTGCCAACAGTCCTGGATAGAGATAAGTCAGGAAACACACACAACCGGTGCACATTATTCCTGGACTTAAATTGGCTGACAAATTTGGGTCTTAGGGATTAATATTCCCTTAATGTTATCAGCAAAGAATGCTTTTGTTTGATTGTTTTTTATCTTTCTTTTATCGCACAGAGCATTTTCCAGGAATCTCACCTTTTAAATTGCTTTTAAATGTAGGAACCTAGGACAATTGCGATGGTTCTGTCTTCTCAGCTTGACCTTGCTATTTTAAACAATTATTTTAATACATTTTTAGTACATGTTTAATACATTACTGAGATTTAGGGAGTATCTTGTGGTTTTCCCCATTATGGTATATGAAGCAGATGCTCTGAAGTTTTCTGAAAAAAAAAAGGTTCTTTTAAGTAGTTACAGAGATAGTGCTACTGGAAATAATACCAATATGGAAATTTCAGAGCATCATCATATTTCAGAAATTATGGCAAAGCTCTCATATTTCTGACATTCTTTCCTGGAAAGTTATACTAAAAACAAGATCATAGCTATTGTTTGCTGTTTCTATCAAACAAGAATACTCTAAAAAGCTAAGAAAACCGTTGATTGAAGCAATTTAGTCAGAAGAACTTGAAAGCAGAGAGGATTCAAAATTTGTATCACTCATAGTTGCCAAAATTTTCTTGTTTCCTAAGGGAGTACATAAGTACTTGTATTGAAGTGGCTTGGAGAAAAGATCTGTAAATCTCACAGGAAAATAACCAGTAAACCGGTGGTTCGCAGAAACCACACAAACAGTGGGAAATTGCTGATCATCAAGGAAAATTGCCTCAGTGATTAGTGATTTACAAACATATATCAAGTTTAAGTTTATAAAGTAAATTTAAATAAACAAAATATTAAATGTTCTTTTATACAAAAGAAAACAAAGGCAAACATATGAGTAGAGATTGTAGATAGAATATGGCCCAGAATGCAATTCGTCAGGGGAATTAGAACTGAAAACTAGAGGTTTAATGAAAAATATTTAGGATATCTTTATCAGCTCTCTCTCAGAATGATAAATGAATTTGCGTATGATGTCATCAACCCAGTGACAAAGGTTTTTAATAAAAAATATTAATTTGTGTTGGATGCCATTTCAATTGAAAAGTAGCAAATATAACACTAATGTGAAGAAGAGGAGCAAAAATTATTAATTTGACCTTGACATTACACACCACCAATTTTAAAGAAAACAACAATTAAAGATATAGAGACATGACAAATAAATAATTTTTCCAAAAGTAGATTCTGTGAGAGTAATCTAATAGCTTTCTTGTGTCAAGAGAACTGCAACAGCTCTAATCTCCCCAGGCTTCAGTAAAACTTCTTAGTTTGTCTTTGATCACTTTAAGGTGACTGATATTAGTGACTGGCTCAAAAAAAAAAAAAAAAAAAAAAAAGAATTTGCTAATGAAATATTCTAATTATATGGTGATGTGAGGTGCTACTAATGCAGAAGATTAAAATAGCATATGGAAAGATTTGAATGACCTTGAAAGGTTGAGTAATAGATTGACTTTAAAAGGTGTATGTGTAAGTTCAGACAAAGAGTAATTCGTATCTGTTATGTGCTTACCATACACAGTATGCATACTGCCACTTTTGTGTAGATCTAGTCACTCATGTACGTTGTGAAGATAAATTATGAGTAGAAGGTGATTAAAAAGAGGCTGCTAAAGTTGAAATTGGGAACCCGCTGCATAAAAAGTGGCTGGAAAACTTACTGAATAAGTTGGCACCTTTGGAAAGGTATCAGTTTTGTATGCCCTACCAAACACTAATTCAAAACCAAATAAAAAAAAAATCCCAAGTCAAACCCTATTAAATCCACCAGATAAAATTCATAGTAAAATAATAATAAAAAAATACAAATAATTATAAGACCATAGTACTTCCTCATAAAAAAAAATAAAAAAAATTCAGTGTTACTGTAAGTTGCCCTTCCAGGAGAAAAGGGTAAAAACTTCAATTATTATTATTACATCTCTTTCTCTGTTTCTGGAGGTCATAAATGAAAAATTAGCTGATTAATTATTTCAGCAGCGCAGGAAGTCCTTTGTTTCTAAAATTTCTTCACACGTGAAGTAGAATACTGACGTACATCTAAGAATTGCATCAGTGCTATGACATATATCAGGCATGGAGTCCGAAGAAAAAACTAGAAATTTCATAAATTCTGTTTTCAGTGAATCAGTATTAATTTACATTATCGTTATTATTTGTTTGTTTTGAATCTTTTAGTCTTTGACCCCTACATGAAATGTTCCAGTGTATTCCTGGCATCAAAGGTAGGTTATGGACATAAACTTATGTGGCTCATCCTGCTTGTCTTTTTGAAGTATTGACCCATTAATTTTCTTGCAGTCCTCTGGAGCTTTCCTAGTGTTCCAAGACTTATTGAAAAATCAATGTCAATTGTCTAGAGAGCCCTCCAGCTGTCTTTTTCAAAATTATTGTATGCAAGACATTTTAAAATATCTAGTTTTAGGAGCTGCTAACAACCTCCAAGTTACTGTGTGAGTGGGAGGTATTTCATCCTGATCATCATTTGATATGGATGCACCATCTTGACTTTTTCTAAATACAAGAAGACACCATGAGTTTATTTTTGCCTCTCTGCATTATTATTGACATATTCATATTTTTTAAATATTGCTAGATAAATATCAGCCCTAGGATTCCTTTTGCAGTTGTTATTTTATTGTGGATAGTTCCCACTTTCTGATTTACACTCATTGTTATGAAATTCAATTTTATCTGGATCTTAGTAATTAAAGTACTTATTTGGGTATGAATTTTATAAAAATCAGTAACTTCTTTAAATTTAGACTGTTTAGCCAGAAAAGTACAGAGCAACTTGTCATAGCTGCAGTGCTGTTGTTCTAGAATATTATGAAACATTTTTTTTCTTACATTTGTTTTGGTTTTGTGTTCAGAGAATAATATCTTCACATCTCCAATCTAATGAAAATATTCCTTCCCCTTTTGTGTACATTTTACTTAGGTAAGTTTTGCTTCTCTGAGATATTCCATTAGATCCAGCATTTCTCCATTCTGTTCCCTGTACCTAAGGAAAATTTCCTTTCTTCCATATTGTGCAAGTGACCCCTTTTTAGTAGGTCATATAGGCCTCCTAATTCTTTACAATAATTATAATGGTGCCAGCTGTTTTCCTGCGACACCTGCTACAGCAGAATTATTATAAATACTTAGAAATATCTTACAGATTCTTAAGGGAGTGTTCCTACACTCTTAACAGACACCCTATGAAAGATTTATTTGAATTATTTGAATACTCCGGGAGTTGGGGAGGGGAAAAAGGCAGGGAAAGTGAGCAAGTGGCTGCGTGGTTCTGAGTTACCACCTGGGCTTAAACCATGACACAGTGTTACTATTGTACAGCTTTTCAGAAACAGGTTTAAATTCTGTTCTATCATACCCCTATTGTAACCAAAATTTATAATACATTCATAATTTTTCATTGTCAGCTTGTTTTATGCCTTGTTAATAGTTTAGGTCTTGACTACCACGGATGCTCTATCCAAAGATGCTTTGAATATTTTAGTTTTAGATTTTGCACTGCTCCATGAGATAAGGTTGTTATTTTGGTTAAATAAAATCACTTTAGAGAAGTACTTCACAGAAAAGTTATAACTGACATGTGCAATGATATTCAGATTAATTTTTGAATTTCCAGTGACCGATGCCTGGAAAAACATGGCTGAGACTTACAGTCATGGAACTGAGCCTCCTTCAGCTATACTTCCACCTCCAGTACCATTTTTAATTATATTTTCTATAATCTGCTTTACCTAATTGTTTTCTAAACCTTAGAGTTTATTCCTGAGTTCAGTAATGCCAAAAGTAAGAAAACAACTGTAAATTAATTATAATTTTAGATTTGCAATTTTATTAGCTTGACCATGGTTTCCTCATTGATTGTTCATTAATTTCTGTTGGGTTTTGTTTGGTTTTTTTTTTTTTTTTTTTTTTTTTGTTCCCTACAATTTGAGTAATTTGTTTCAATAGTAAGATCATATTTAATATGGGTTCTTCAATTAATTTATAGCTACTGCCATCTGGCTTAAATTATTTTGGTCATTTCTTAACCAGGAGGGAAACAATTTCTCTTTCAGTCTTCAGAAGGTTTTTAATGACTATCTTTCATTCTTCTCTCTGTGTATTGCAATAATTAGAATCTAGTTTTTGCCTACTACATAATATTCCATCTGTACGTGAGATCTTTGTGCTTTTCCCAACAGTATCTAAAGATTTAAGGTAAAAATTACAAATAACACCACAACCCAATACATGTATAATTTAACATAATTCTTACATATTTTACAGAAAAAATGACAAAATAAAATTCACTAATATAAATGACATAATTTTTTAAGACTATTTTGCTGTTTTTTAGTTTGATGTCCATAACAGAGATTATCTTTATACCTTTTTATGATTTGTTAGAACATCAGTAACCATTGTTGATTCTCAGATTAGGGTAAAATTAGATTAACATTTCTTAATATTGCCATGTTGTGGGAGGCTTTCCCTAGAAAATAATACTTAGGTTTTTAAATTAAATATTTAGTAATTAACTGAATTACCAAGGTAAAATTATTAAGCAGCAGTAGCAGCCTTTATGACTAGAAAGAAAGAAGCTCTCTTGAAGTGCTCTTGCTAGCATTTTTTCTTCATTATAACCCCAGTCTCTGTCCTGACAAAATAAAACCCACATACATATTGAAAGAATTATGTTGGGAAAACTTCTAAACACACATTTCTCAGATATTCCACCTTTTTTTTTTTTTCCGGAAGACTTTTGAAATTTTTGGTTTAAAGAGTCATATGATAAATCATCCATCAGCGTAGCTCTTATCACTATTTCACTGGAACCATCAATTAATTTCACTTTCAATAATTTCTATCTTAATAACATTAAATTCATAGCAACTTTAAAACTTTTGTATCAAAATCCTTTACATAAGAAGAACTTACACTAACCTCTGAACAAACTGATATAAATTTCTTAAATAAGTTTTTATTCCATAAACAACTACATATTAAGGCTTCATATTGTTTCATCAGACAATTGAGAAAAGAAGTAAGTGCTTCCAGCTTTCAAAAACTTGTACTATCTCTGCTGTGTCAATTGAAAAAAAAAACACTAACTAGATTCAAGAACCTTCCTTATTTTGACCTGCAGTATCATAGCTGCTGCATGTAAGAGGTCAATAGCACAGTTACGATTTGATAAGTGTTTATTAGAAACTATTGTATAAGTACTATTAGTTTTGATGAGTTATTGATGTTTTTCGCTTTGACTACTGACTAGTTCCCAAGATAGATTATAAGAAGTGATTTAAAGAAAATTTATTGCACACCTGTACATCATGTTCTAACAACAAATTCTATAATGAATTAGCTTATCTGCTCCTTTCTACAACTACTCTTGAAATTCTTTTCAATATATTCATACTCTGAAGAAACATCATGACTCCCATCTACTAGGATATCCACAAGACAAAGAATCCCCCATTTTTAGATATTATTCTGGTTATCTTTGTACAGCAAAGGTTTTCCTTTCACATTCTTGAAGACAAAATTTAATGGAACTTTTTTTCTGCATAAAACCAAATTCAAATCTTACTCTTTGTTTTACTCCAAGATTTGCAATTTTTATTACAACAGCATTCTTTAAAACATGTTAATTTTCCATAGTAACACAAAACCATTATTGCTATAATTGTATTTCTTTCTAAGTCAATGCCTTGTCTAAATAGGCACTAATTTGAATGAACTGAATGTCTAGACATTATGAACACCTAATTCTTTAAATATAAGGCTCTTGTAGGAATTCCTGGTAATGATTGTGTTAGGAATGTTACCAGAGCAGGTTCTAGATCATATATACTTTTCATTAGCAGTAGCCTTTGCCTTGTGGAGGGAAAAAAAAAAAAAAATTTTTTTTCTTCTGCTATAGTTGCTTGAAGTTTTATTCTTTTAAGCTCACATCAAAATAGGATTTTACTTTTTCTCATATAATCTTTCAGTATAAAGAGTCAGAAAGGCTGGAAAAAAAGTAGATTCAGCCTATATTTAGCAGAGATTTAAATCACAGAAACATTGTTCTAAGGTAAGAAAGATTGAGATCACTGAAAAAAAACACCTGTGCAATCCATTAAGAGGTAAGCTCTATCTGATCTCTCTTCTCATGATATTGTGGGTCATACATAGGCCAGTAACCATTCTAAAGGTCTTAATATGTTCTTAATTTTTCTTCTTGGAAAGAAAAGAATCTCCTGCACTTTGTAACTTTCCCCTTATGCCTGAAGAAGGATTTTTTCAATTAATTACCCCAATTATGTGACTATGTAGACAATTAATTATTCTTATCAATAGGGTGGTGAGATGGATCTTCAAGGAAATTTTATGGTATCTTTTAATCTCTTCTTAGGAAGGTTGTTTCCAAATAGGCTGGTTATGCTGCTAATCATAAGGGTCGCACTGACATTTATATTAAAATGTGACGTTCACATACTATGTTTCATAAGGTGGTGTAAACACTTCAGATAGATGAAAATTATGCTGATGGTGAACAGCTCCAATTCTATTGCTCATTCGATTGCTCACAATTACAGAGCTGGTGAATCAGTATTAAACATTTAAAATATATCACTGTTCCTTGTATTATACTTTGCTCTTAACATTGGGATTCAGTACACGTCCCACTTTCCTTTCCCTCCCCCCTTTGACAAGGGGACAAAAGTGTTGCTATTTTCAGATCCTTTCAAACAATTTAAGAACCTGAGAATAATTTGTGCTTTTAAAATATTGTTAACGTTACTGTACAACACATCATCACCTGTGAAGCATACATTGTAATCACTGTTTCCAGTAATTGGAACATTATAAACTTATTCCATTTTGTGGCCACTTACATTCATCCCACTATCCTTTGCTGAACAGTATTTTGATACTTTTTATCATGACTTCACTTAGAATGTGATTTGTCTTGTTAGCTTAATACTTACCTCTATCTGTCACATTAAACTGTATGGATTCTTTAACTCGTCATTGCAGATCATGGAAATTTTGGATTTAGTATTTCATTTTCTAAAGAAAAGAAAGAAGAGAAAACACTGACCCTCTATTTTTGGTCATCAAGTTGTCAAGGTAAATCCTATAATCATTCATAACAAAACTTAAAAGAATATTATATGAATATTTCCCTTTCTCCACGTTTCTGGGAAAAACAAAAAAAAAAAAAAAAAAGGAAAAAGAAAAAAAGTGCTTGAATAAAATGACAATTTTAAATGTTAATTTTAGGTGCCACTAGTTTTTTGTGGACATTTTGTTTGTTTCTTAAACTGCAATTAAGTGGTACAGCTAACACTAAAAAAAATCACCCTGAAACAACCCAAAGCCAAAACAAAACAAAACCGCGACCAACCAAACACAAAGCCAAACAAACAAAAGTACTAGCACTAGAAATAAAGACTCTTTTCAAGTAAGGATCTGTAAACAGAAACCTTTGTGACCATCTGAGAAACATTTACCTAATCAAATATATGTTCTTGTTCTTATTATTGTGAACTGCGATACTGGACAAATAAAGAAAACTGGCTTGTGGAGGAAAAATGAAAAATGCAACAGCAACAAAATGGAGTGAAACAGAGTAGAAAGTCATCTGGGAAATTAATATTTTTGCAAGTCTTCAAGGACATGCTAGAAAAGATGGAAAGTAAAAACAAGAAACAGCCATTCTACTATAGGAAACCAAATTGAACATTCCAGTCAGATGGTTTGATAAAGGCTTGTTGCAGTCAAATAAACTGTAAGATCTAGGCCTACAGAATATAGCAAGACTTGTAGTTGTCCATTTGTTACTATTGTCTCCTGATCTTTGAGGCATGTCCTGATTAAGGTCTACTGAAATCTTTCCTTTTCTCCCAGGCTCATTACTCAGTCTCTCACCCTGCACTCTATAAATCCTTACTCTGGGACTTGCGTTAATTTAACACTGAATCAGAATAAACATCAGGCAAAAAAAATTTTCAACATGTTAGAACATGTTATCTGTCTCCTAAGTGCTGTCTTCCAAAGCAGAAGCTAAATAATGTTTAAGCAACTCCATGTCATTACAATGGGTATTAACTTATTTGACAGCATTTATAAGAGTAAGTCTTGACACTAAAAAGTGAATACTGGTGGGTAGTGTGCAAATAATTCCCAGGGCTTACTTTCAAATATGATTATTGCAAATTAAATAATGTTTGTTAATATTCATGTTCTGTAGTGACTGGAGATTATTAAATTCTTCTTGAAGTGGAATACAAGTAACTGTTAAGTACTAAACATTTGCAAGATACTGTTACGTATATTATCAGTGCTGAGAGATAACTCTGGACATTTCTAAAGAAATTACACCCCCAATTTCCAAAGAAATGCAGTCACTCATTATCATCTTTTTTTGTTATTTACAAAAGAAAGAAAAAATCTGTTCTAAGGGAATACATGTTATAACGGGAACATTAAATTCTAATTAAATAGTATTCTAGATATCATAAAGCTGAAATTAAAAAGCTGTTTATAAAAATGAAAAGAAAACTTACAGCATAAAAATTGGTAAAAACATCTCTCAAATTTGTAAGAATACAGTAAAAAACCAAAGCAAATTTCTTTTGAAATCCACCTGCATTTTTCTTGGGAAAAAGTCCTTGTATCTATACAGCTGTATTTTCTAACTCTTCTCAGCAGTCCTTGAATACCTTTGTATGTGTTGAACATTAGGTACAGAAAATTAATATGGTGATAGATCTGAACAAGTAAGACTTTGTATACCTCTGGATGAACGAAAATACATGTGAGCATTCAAATATTCACTTTACATTTTTAACTGGTTTTGGTTACGTTAGTTCCACTTTATACTAAACTCCCAGCAAGAATTTGCAGCTCTGAAAATAACTAATTTATACAGCTGCGATATACCAACTGCTTTTGAGTTTGCGGCTGAGACTGCATATTTATGTGACGTTCTTGAAATCACATTTTTTCAAATCATATAGAGGAGCATCTATACATTCATTAATATATTTATAAACATGTGAGACCGTATCAATGAGTGTCATCGTGTCTGTAGTGTGTATGGGAAGGATGGAGCAGCCTATATGGGGCTGTGCTTTGCATTTGTAGCATTAAAAGTGTTGATGACATACCTATGCTTTAGCTGCTGCTGAACAGCGCTTGTACAGCATCAAGGCTTTCTCCACCTCCTCTCCCCCAAGACAACAGGGATTTGCAAGAGGTTAGGAGGTGATGTAGCCAAGAGAGCTGACCCAAAATGGTCCAAGTCAAACAGTGCCATACCTAATAACATCATGCTCAGTAACAGAAGGAAAAGGAGGAAGAGGGGAATGTTTGTAGTTACAGTGTTTATTTTCCCAAGCAATTGTTAGATGTATTGAGGTCCTGCTTTCCTGGAAATGGCTGAATATCTGCTCTGCTGATGGGAAATAATGACTAAATTTCTCTTTTTGCTTTACTTATACACATAGTCTTTGCATTCCTTATTAAAATGTCATTAACTCTATCCATGATCCTTTTTGCCTTCTTTCTATTTTTCTCCTTATCCCAAGGGAGAGGCGAGTGAATGAGAGGCTAAGTGGGTATTTGGCTGCTGGCTAGGGTCAACTCACCACAGTGTTTGATAAGTAAAGTTCTGTTACCCTTTGTCATGTAATATACACACATGTTTGAAGAAACCAGCCTCTGTGCTGGGATTGTTGCTTAGGCAAAATTTTCAAACCAGCCTTATCCATACAACCCATGTTCAACAAAAATAAACATCAAGGTAAATAAATCCTATTTTACAGTATATCGACATGTGATAACTGTAGTATTCTCATCTAAAATTTAAAATCTCACAAGAAACTCCTTATATTTCCACATGAGACTAAATGAGAAGTAGATGCACAGCTTGACATCTGGTGTAAGGAATGTGATTTTATGAGATTACAGTTCCAAATGGATGGTGTGATCTAGGTCAATCAAGTCGTTGGTCAAAAGTAGTTGAGAAAAGTCATTTTCTCATCTCTCTAATGAGGATTATGATGTATCTCATGAGGGTATCAAGTTATGGAAGTTCAAAGTAATTAGCAATATTTCACCAAATCAATTCCCTGAATAGGAGATTCCAGGAAATTAATTTAGCCCTATAGCCTCAATTAACCAATGCACCTAAGTACATGCTTCACTCTCAGTAACTTGAATTATATTAGCTGTTTAAGTATTCTGACTGACTAGAATGTGACTAAGTGTACATTTGAAGGGTTTGGTAAACTGATATCTCTCTAAGGGCATGTAACAATTGCTATACCCTCCTGGCAAATGTACCAGAAATATAGCTTGATGTTTCAGTTGCTTTTGAGAAAGTTTTATGACAGAATTTGAATGAATGTGTTCTAAATAATTACCAGTGACATTATTCAATCTCCCTGTTTTCCACTCTTCTTCCAGAAACAATTTCATACTTAAAATACAAAATTCAGCATTTTTCTGAGCACTGGAATGGGTTACCCAGGGAAGTTGTGAATGCTCCATTGCTGGCGGTGTTCAAGGATGGATTGGACATAGCCTTGGGTGGCATGGTTTAATGTGAGGTGTCCCTGCCCCTGACAAGCGGGCTGGAACTAGATGATCTTAAGGTCCTTTCCAACCCTAACTATTCTATGATTCTATGATTATCCACACTTTAATGAAAAAGTAGTTATAAACCAGCATGTCTTTGTTTAAAAGACATCTTCCTATGCCTTTCTTGTGTTTTGTTTGGGGGGTTTTGATTGTTTGGGTTTGGGGGTTTTATGTTTGTTTGTTGTTGTTGTTGTGGGCTTCTTGCTTGGTTTGTTTTTTTTTTTCCCTTTGGCAAAAAAATGCATTTCACTCTCTTTGAAAGTACATATCATACTAAATGGATTCTATTAAGTTAAATACTTGTCACCAACTGCCCATTTAGGCACATCAATTATGAACAATTCCTTTTAAGCATGCCTTCTCACCATTTGCTCCCCTCCTATCTGTTCCACAGCTCCAAGTACTTCTGTTATGTTTGTCTGTTGATCTTTTCCCTTAAATTTCCTTCTGTTTTTTATTGTCCTATAGATAAAGACAAATCTGCTCAACTTCATGTTTCTCTGATACCTTTTTCCATGTCTCACATAATTTTTCTCACTAACTTTGCTCCAGCTACTACAGGACTAGTATGGAGCCCTTTACATGTAGCTGCACAAATCCATCCACTGACTGATTTATTCTACTATCCAACAAAGAAAATGGCTAATGTAACTGCCTTTTGGAAGAAAAATGTGTCTTTGACTCAAGGATTCTGACAGAGATCATAAGATCTTATGAGATCTCTCAGATCATGAGAGAGAGATCAGGGTGGGTGAAGGAGAAAGATTAATACTGAATAGACTTGCAATTCTTTCCTTGGATGTTTTCTTTTTTTTTTTTTTCTTCTAGCTGATCTCTCACCTGTCTCCCAGCTAATCTCTCACCTATCTTCTATCTGTCCTTAACCTGTGTGTTTAGTATCTGACTGAGTGTGCCAGAATTCCCCAAATTGGAATTCCTCATATTGGACTTGTTCTTCCACGTGTCACGTTTTTATCATCCTTTGTATCTACACAAACTATTTCTCTCTGTTCTGATTTCATACTACTTTAGGTTTTAGCCTTTTTCTAAAAAAAAAAAAAAAAAAAAAAAAAGGGAAAATAATAAAGTATAAAACTTCACTGATATATTCTGAAGTTTGTAACAAATTCTAAAGTAAGAAACATAATGAAAGATAAACAGCTGGATGTGGCAAGTTTTCAAAGGGAACAGGAGACATGTTTTTGACATTTAGTATTTCTAAACAGAATTTTTCTTATTTTGGGGATGAGCAAGGTGACTTAGAGTGAGAAGCTAAAAAATTTATTGTAAGAACCCCAAAAAACAAACAAACAAACAAAAAAAAATACCCCTCTTCTCTTGCTAGCTAATAGTTCTGTCATGTGCTTATCGCTAGCTTCTCAAAAGATTAGCCTAAGATTTTCGTAGGGTTCCAAAAGTCAAAGCTGATTTTGGAAAGACACAGTGGATCAGGGGCAAATATGCATGACTGCATAATACATTGCAATATTAGGGGAGATACTAGGCTTTGGGAGTTCCAGTAAGTTTAAATTAATACTTACTTCAGCCAATATTTCAATAATGTTAAAATATTTGCCTAATTTTTAATAAAATTTTTATACCAACATTAATTTTATTTTAATTGATTAATGGATCAATGAAGCAAAAGTACCAATTCATATAGAACATTAAAATGGTCATCAGACCACAGAAATTTTGGGGACTTGGTAACACTTTTCTGGGGGCTACTGTCCTGGGTTCAGCTGTAACATTTATTTTTCACCTTTTCAGTAGCTGGTGCAGTGTTTTTGACTTTAGCCTGAGCACAATGCTGATAGCACACTGGTGTTTTCAGTTGTTGCTAAGTAGTGCTTACCCTGATCAAGGACTTTTCAGTCTCTCATTCTCTGCCAGTGAGGAGGGGCACAAGAAGCCAGGAGGAAGCAGAGACAGGACACCTCATCCAAATTAACCAAAGAGGTATTCCATACCACAGCACGTCATGCCCACTATACAAACTGGGGGCAGTTACCTGGAAGGCTTAGATCACTGCTCAGTCAGGCTGGGTATTGGTCGGGAGGTGGTGGGCAATTGTATTGTTCATCACTTGTGTTTACTGTTTTCCTTTTCCCCTTTTAGCTTTATATTCTCTCCTGTCCTGGGTTCAGGGCACATCTCCCCATGTTATCTCCCTTATCATTCTTATTATTGGTGCTAGCAGTAGTAATAGTTTTTATTATGCCTTTGCTTATTTCAACCCATGGGATTTACCTTCTTTTGATTCTCCTCCCCATCCCTCCGGGAGCAGGGGGGAAGAAAGAAGGGAGTGAGCGAGTGGCAGCGTCGTTCTGAGTTACTGGCTGAGCTTAAACCACGACAACTACAAGAGCAGGTATGACTAAGTTTATAAATGTTATATAATAGTTGATGAATGTAAGATTTCTAAAGACACCTCAGCTTTGATGGAAATGTTTTATTTGTTCATAGTTTAAAATGCAGAAAACTATTGTTGTGTTGTAAAGCAAAATTAATTGAAACACGTAGAAATCAGAATGTGTGTTCATAATAAACCATTCTGGCTTCACAATAGATGAATCTGCTACTGAATGTATTCATTGAATGAAATAATGCAATATCGCTGTTTAGTTTTTTTCTGTAACAAGTGTTACTTGAAGAACTCCAGACCATGTCTTTCAACTCAATATTTTTCCTTAAATTTAATTTAATACATAACATTAGAACCTTGCTGAAATAGTTTATGCGATTTGAATATTATGTTTAGAAACTTATGAGTCCCTCATAGAATTTTCCATATACAAAAGGGACCCACTTCTGAGTTCCGTATAAAGTTTGATTGAAACAAAAGTGACTGACGGCAACTTATGAAAATATTGCAGAAGGTACAAAGCAAAAGTGTTGAGAAATTTAAAGTGAATATTTTTATTTCTTGGTCATATATGCGAAAATATATGAGAAAAAACTATGGAAAGATAAAGGAATTTCCTCTGCCTTCCTTCGAATATTTTAATAGCTGTGTTTGGTTATTCCTCACTATCTAAGAGATCTGTATTGGGAACTGGGATAAAGGATGAGGAAACAAAGGTCTTTGTAATTGATAATATAGCCAGTCTAATTAAATGAGTACTCTGTCAAAGGTCATTGCTTATTGCTTTGGAGGGACCAGAAAAAATAGAAATCAAGTAATAACCACTCCTGTGATCAGAAGCTAGGAAATTAGATGATCTTGCACATCTAAATCGTTAAGAATCTGACATACATACTGAAGAATGAAAGTCCATATCCCCTGCAAAAATATTCTTTAAAATAGTTATTATAAAAATATAACAGAAATGTGTCTTTTTATTATTTTATTATAAACATAATAAATTCTGTACCACAGTTTGTGAGGTGAGAAATTTTAAGTTATCCTTATTTATAAGCATGATTCAAATCAGTATCATAACACAGAATCAGTCTTTCTCCCCACCATTATCTTCTTCACTGCAACTTTGTCTTTTGCTGCATTGTTTGCTGAGCTCCTGTACGAAGTTAGTGGCAATATTTGCAATTTTTGCCTTGCTAAGCTTTATCCAAATAAAACTCGTAAAAATAACTGAAATACCTTGAGGAACAACCAAGGAACATCCAGAACCTATTCAAATTGGACAGGGAAAGCAAACTGAGAGCAGTGAGAAAGCAGGACCAAGACTGATTGCAATTAGATTGCTTTAGGATATAATTTGGGAAGCACAACCTGATTGAAGACATTGAGATGTTAAGGCATGCATTTTAATTTCAAAATTAGAACTAATTTCTTTCCCCATATGAAAAAAATGTTATAGTTTTATTGGGAACAGAAGAACACTGCTGTAATGTCTTCTGCTTATATAGGCACTGCCACTGTGAAAAAGAATCGACTTATATACAAAATACATGTGTTAAAACTGAGAAAGGGATCTTCAGAGTAACACTTTTGTAAGTAAAGGAAGGACAGACATACTGAGTGTATGTAACTAATAATACAGGATGATAAATATTTTTAAAATGATACATCCTTACACTCTTTTTCTTTCTAAACTGAATCTATTGTATGACAGGAATTAAAAGAATTAAAATATCAGAGGGAGTTACAGACAAAATTTTTCCTCCACTTAAGCTTTACAACACACCGAGGAAAAGGATGTGATTTCAGACATAAAACATATTGCTAAAATAATTTTTTGTCTCAATCTGATATAATGTTGTAAATAGCTTCAGCTGTTTTAAAACTGTGTTGTGTGCTACTCCAGGGAAACATCTCCATGACAGAATTTGATGAGCATTCTCCTATGTTCCCTTTCTGAGAAGTCTTTGCTGGGTTAGTAAGGTAAGGTAAACTGCAAACAAAGTTTTGATTGTGGAGGATCACACTTGTGTTAGAGAAGAATGAAGTATTTCTTAGAGATTAGTGACCAGGATCTGACATAAGCAATGTCAATGAGAACTTCAACTAGAAGTACATGAACTTTGGTGTACAAGTTTCTTTTCCATCAACAATGAACTCTTTCTCCATCCCTCTCTGCCTCTTTTGATTTTGTTTGCCCTCTACTTCCATTTGTTCCTTCTCCTTTCTCCTTTCTATTCCAATTCTTGTGTCTTACTTTAATGAAATTTTGAGAATCCTTTTCCTGCAACTTTCATCATTATATTTTCTGCTTTCATCTTTAGTGTCATCTCTATGGAGGAGCAAATTCATTATGTGTAAGATGCACTCTCAGCAGTATAGGTATTGCAACTGCAATATTCCAACTTAATAATCACCTTTCTCCTGCTCAGCAAGAAGAGTCAGCTGGATGTCATAGTTTATTCTGGAGTAGACCATAGCATTCAGACTAACATCTTGTATCAGATTATGTATCTGAGTGTATTGAGTATATACACATATAAGAATTGCATGAGGTTTTTTCAGAACCATGCTATACTAGTATCTGTTTTCTCACTCTTTCCTAAAACCATTTCTGAGTTACTGCTTTTGACTCTTCCTAATTTATTGTTAAAAAATTCTGAATGCTAGCCCTTCATGTTCCAAATGTCTTCCTTTTTTTTCTGAAAATATTCTTTTGTATTAAGATTGCAAATATCACACAACTTAAAACATATCAGCATAGCAAATATAATATTTTTTCACATTCTCTCGGTGCTCTGAGTGCTATATCAGTTGTGGCTCCTTGTGTGTATTTAAGCTATAAGTTCTGCATTTCTACCCTCAAAATAGAACTTGCTCATCCTGTAAGTAAGATCAAAAATAATATTGTTGGGTTTAAGCGTTTATTTACATGGGTAATTACCAACAAGTTGCAAAAAGGCAGAACAACAGGCTGTTTAAAAGTTTTATATAAGCTATTCATTAAGAAGACTGATTGGAAAAAACTGAGGTATAAGACCAACCTTTTAATGATGCCATAATGGAGACATCCACACAACAATGTTAATAAATGTGTTCGATTTTTAAGCCAGACTAGTTTGTTTGTGATGTTTACTTATGTAACACACACCAGCAAGTTCCTTAACATAATTGAATTAATACAGACTGCTGGCTGAGCTTAATAAAGCCCTTTAAAATTTTCATGTAACTTAGAGCTCTTTGAATTATGAACACAGTTCCATATAAAGCAGTGTACATGTCATAAAGTGTATATTTTTTGTTTTTCTTCTCATTGTAGATGAAAAAGCTGAAGCTTTAATAATATTGGCATTTGTAGTTACAGAATATACCACAGAAACTGAAAATGTAAGAATGAAAGATTAACTAAAATTGACTTTTGACATTAACAATTGTTTGAAAGATGATCTTTTTCTTTTCTTTTTTTTTTTTTTTTTTTTTTAAGGGAAAGGCAAGGTAAGGCAATGTAAGGCAAACCAAGTCAAGGCAAGGCAAAGCAAAGCAAAGGCAAGGTGAGGCGAGGCAAAGAAATGTGAGGCAAGGCAAGGAAAGGCAAGGAAAGGGAGAAAGAAAAAGCAGAACATTCTTAAAAGTTTATAGCTGACTTCATAATAAAGATGTTCCACAAATAATAATAATACTAAAACTAAACATAATGGCTTGAATAACTGTTTCAAACAAACTTTACTGAAAAATTTATCTTGTAGTGGAAGCAAAATAATATAGGTCACTCTCAGACAGCAAGATGACTGCACTACTTTCCCAGCTACCGGAAGGTATAATTTAACACCTTACGAATCAGTTTCTGCTGGATTGATGCACCACAAATTAAAATGGTTTACTTCCAAATAAGCTTCCAGAATGTTTGAGGGTATTTCTAGTCCATGCAACAGATTCAGTGCTCAAGACAGAATCCACAAAAAAAACAACAAAAATTAGTCAGCTAAGTAACTGGGAGTTAACCCATTTAAAGTCAATGAAAGACTGGCTTCAGTGAGAGTCTGACTATCCATGCAGCTTATAGAAACAAGCTTGATGTGAAAGGAAACGTTCAGTGTAATAAATAGTCTACAAAGCAGTATTTTGAAGTGTTCTATTTGTGAAGGTTAGCACACCAAATATCAGGGACCCAACTAACACTTTAGACAGTGGCTGATAGTAGGTGAACCACCTTGATAGTAATAAGAAGGAAATTATATTAGTTTCCTCATATGTGGACAGCATAAGGTTTTCTTAAGAGTATAAAACACTAAAAATGAAAGAAAACCCCTCATGATCAAATTTCATCCAGGGCAAAACTCTGGTTTTGATTGGTGATATTCATGTGGTTTTTTGGTTTTCTTGCTCTTTTTTGTTTGTGTGTGTGTGTTTTGTTTTGTTTTGTTTTTTTTTGTGTTTTTTTGTTTAGTTAGTTGGTTGGTTGGTTGGTTTGGTTTTGGTTTGGTTTTGGGTTTTTTTGTGTTGGTTTTGGGCTTTTTTGGTATGCATGTTTAGGGGTTTTTTTTCTAAGTTAAAATTATGTTAATTTTTTATACCTTAGAGCAATGGCTCTTTGATATACACTCTTGGTTGTTCTGGAAACGCATTACAAATGACATAACAATTGGTAAAAGTCCTTTTTATTAATAGAAGTGAGTTTTTCAAAGTTATAATATATCATTCCACTGATATTGAGTAGTTTTTTTATTTTGTTTGATTTGTTGTTTTTAGTTGTTTGGCCTTCCAGTTTGTTTTATTTTGTGCTTAATCTGTGTCATTTAAGAAATCAAATTATAAGATTTTGTTATCATTACTCCAGAACAGATTTATGGTTTTCACTCTAAAATGTCTCCTGGTTTTGATCACGAATATGATCATTTTATTAAGCATAAACAAGAAATACTGTTGGGAGGGGAAAAAAGATCACTATGAAGACAGGTAGACAGATTAGATAGGTAGGTAGTTAGATTGATTTATAGATAGATAGATAGATAGATAGAATGTCGCTCTGTTCTGATACCTGTTTTGTACTGATTGCAGTTCTGGGTGGCAGAAATTTAGTGGCATTTTGTAGCAAAAAGTATAACAAATACATATGTATATTCCACTCATTAGAGAATACCTGGCTTGGACCTCAAGAAACATTTGGGATGAGATTTTTATTCTCTTAAAAGATAAAGACTTTCTTCAATCCTCCATCACCAAAGAAGTAGAAATATATTTTTAAAGGTATAGCAAACTGATAAAAAATTATTAACTTGTTTTCACTGCTTATTAAGGTAGTACTTATTAAGCATACCTATTCACCTTTTTTAGGAACATTTGTGGATTTAGTTTCTCTAGTATTTATTAGTTAAATCTGGGGTGGAGTATATTCTAATGAGTAGGAAGCATATTCTACAGAGACTTTTCATATGCTGGTTAGGATTTTCCAGAGTCATTTATATACATTTTTAATTGAATGCATTGTAAAGCCATCTGGTGAATGCTGTTTGTAGTTTTTTATAGGGTCACAAAGACCTTTCAGGTTTTCCTCTCAGTTATCTCATTTACAAAGCTGTTAGCTAATTCCTCCTTAAAAGTAAAGCTCTCTTTTCTCTTTTCTCTTTCTCTCTCTCCTTTTACAAGATGTTGAGTTTGTAAGATTATTCTTACCAGGTATATACGGTGGGTTTTGCAGGGGTTTTTTTTAACAATACTGCAAGAAGGCATAGGTCAAAGTTTCATTTCTGCTATCCAATTTTTTTTGCACTTTTACTTAGAAGCTGTATTTCATTCTGAAAGTGTCTGAAACACACACGAACGTAATAAAAAAGAAGAGGATCATTGGTAGAATTCACAAATACATGCTTTACATTTTAAAAATGGTAAAAAATGGATTTAGATGAAGTGTTTCAAATAGATTAAGTGGAAGCAATGAAGATGTTAAGGACAACAGAGAAAAAGATAATGTAATAAGGGGAGAAATAGTAAAGATTTTGCTAAGAGTTTTTGATGCCTATAGGAATAAAATCAACTTCATATTTCAGAATAGGTAATATATTTAAATGAGCTATAAAGATAAAATATGTATTTCCTTTATAAGCTAAGTTTCCAATTTATTATTTTTCATTGAATTGCAATATCCACAGAAGTGTAGGATTATTCAGGTTGGAAGGGACCACAAGACATCTCTAGCCCAATTCTCAAAGCACTGTTTAAACTGAATTCACATCATATCACTCAGACTTTTGTCTAGTTTGATGTTGAAAACCTCTGAGGAGGAAGATTCCATAACCTCATCGGGTATCCTGTTTCAATGCTTAATTACCCCATCATTGATTTTTCTTTTTTCTCTCATTATATTCAGTTGGAAACTCCCATTTCAATCTGTGATGTGTCAATGATAGTGTCTTGTTTGCATGCTGTATAACTTCAATAAAAAGTCTGGCTATGCCTTCCTACCAGGCAGGGGGGTTGGAAATTGATGATCTTAAGGTCCTTTCCAACCCTCACTATGCTATGATTCAATGATTCTTGTGGTAACCTCCTCCTACTGGAAGTTAACTGCTAAGTCTCCCGCACATAGCTTTCTTGTCTCCATACTAATAATCCCAGCTCTCTCAGTCTCTCCTTACACAGATTGTGTGCTCCATCTTCTAACCACTGTGATGGCCCTTCGATGAACTCACTGAAGTTTATCAGTATCTTTCTGGTACAAGGTGGCCCAGATCTGGTAACAGTGTTTTACATATCATCTAATGAGAGCGGAATAGAGGAGACTAATAACTTCTCTTAAACTGCTGCCTATGCTCCAGTCAGTCCCTACACCATGCCGATGCTGAGCAGTTAGTCTGCTCCTCATGCAGTACTTTGCATCTGTTGAATTACATGCAATTTCTGTTGGACCATTTCTGTACCAAGTTTAGGATCCTCTGACAGGCCTTCTGAACTCCAGCATGTCAAATGCACCCCTCTCCCTACCCAATCTGACACCATCTGCAACCCTGATGAGGGCATGTTCTGTCTCCTCCTCCAGGTCACTGAAAAGCAGGTTATGTTGCAGGACAGACCTTTGCTATGCTGCAGGATAGTGGAACTGCACTTGTAACC
This sequence comes from Ara ararauna, assembly GCA_028858755.1. Lineage (NCBI taxonomy): Eukaryota > Metazoa > Chordata > Aves > Psittaciformes > Psittacidae > Ara > Ara ararauna. Next base: position 59,471,597 of record CM054379.1, read on the forward strand.
AAATTTCATGTAGATTATCAAAAACCAACCACTATTCTTCAAGCCTCACAATCCAGCCATTTTCATTCCATTTAGTAGTCCCTCTACTCTTTTCCCATTTAGTGTCATCTTGACAGTACCATCAAAACTCAGATACAAGGATGCTGTAAGAGACTGTGACAAAAGTTCTGCTGTAGTTGAGGTAGATAACATATGCTGCTCTTATTCTTGTTAGATCCAAGCTGGCTAGTTCCAATAACATTCTCCTCCTCTTTCAGAGGCCCAGGAATGGTTAGCAAGAGGACTTGTACCATGTGTTTCCCAGGGATTGAAGTGAAGTAAACTGGACTGTAAAGAAAGACCTGAATTGTCTTTCTTCCCATTTTTAAAAATGGCTTCAACATTTGCCACACATCTTTTAGTTGTGGTTATTACAAGCATAAGTAAAAAGTCAGGAGCTGCTATTCATATGACAAGTAAAATTAAGTTGGCATGGCGTCCTGGGTTCAGCTTTAGCAATTCTTTTTCTCCTTCCTAGTAGCTGGTACAGTGCTGGTTTTAACTTTAGTCTGAGAACAATGCTGATAACACAGCATTTTTAGTTGTTGCTAAGCAATGCTTGCTCTGATCAAGGACTTTTCAGCCTCATGTTCTGCCAGTGAGGAGGGGCACAAGAAGCCAGGCGGAAGCAGAGACAGGACACCTGACTCAAACTAGCCAAAGCGGTATTCCATACCACGGCATGTCATGCCCAGTATATAAACTGGGGGAAGTTACCCGGAAGGCCAGATCATTGCTTGGGTTGGGTTGAATATCAGTCAGCAGGTGGTAAACAATTGTATTGTGCATCACTTCTGTTTATTGTTTCCTTTTCCTTTTACCCTTTTAGTTTTATATTCTCTCTCCTTGTTATTTCCCTTATCATTATTATTATTGGCGGTAGTAGTAGTAATAGTTTTGTATTATACCTTAGTTACTGGACTGTTCTTATCTCAACCCATGGAATCAGTTCTCCCCTCATCCCTCTGGGAGTGGGGTTGAAGGGAAGAAGGGAAGGGACTGAGTGGTTCCAAGTAACCAGTTGGGCTTTAACAACGACAAATGGCAAGTTCATATTCCTAATTTCTTAATAGGCCAACCAATAGAGCTAGAAATAACAGACAAGCTTCATGTTTGTTTATTTAAAGGCTTGTGTGATTACATGAGCTGATCACAAGTTATTTCTTCTTCCTGCAATAAGATCTAGGAAGAGGCCCAAAATTTTAGGTCATAAAAAAACCCTGGTTCTCTGCAGCAGATATACTGCATTTTTAAAAATTCAGTGGTTTGTTTCAATGCTTACCTATGTGAAAAAAATGTATGCAACTGAATTTAAGTACAGCCTAGAATATTCATTTTTTACTTCTTTTGAAAATTAATTTTATGCACACAGAAATTTGGCAGCACTGTGCTACAAACTTTGTCTCATCAATAAGGTATGAATAACATGAAAATACAAAGAAGTTAGACTACATTCTGAAACCAATTTAAACCTTTTACATTTGACAGTGATAAAGTTATTCTCATTATCCTCTCTGATACTGTGAAATCTTACCCTCAACTATATCTGCCATTAGTAGAAGACAACAATGAGTTTCTTCTAGGAACTTCAACAAATAAAATATTCTGAATGCTTTTTTGCTATACTTATGTAAACAAGTGAAGCCATAGACAGTTTCACATATCTCAGACATTAATGGATTAGTTCTGTTCAGGGATAAGTATTTGAATCCTATCCATCCCAATTTCATGTTATGTAATTTAAATTAATCAGATACTTTGTAAATTAATCAATCTGCCATGCATACAACTCTGACTATGGTGTCAATGGAGCTGGCACCAAATGCAGCTCTACAAGGTGGAGTGTGCACTCTGGGGTGAAGAGGCTGATCCTGATCTTGCAGGCACATCTTTCCTGTCCAACCATGACTTTCTGGATGCTGCTTCAGGGCTGGTGAGTGCATAGGTTGCTAATCTGACAGTTGAACTCCAGCTGCCTTTTGTCTGCCTGAGCCAAGAAACAATTGCTTTATACTTAGAAGGTGTATGTATGCTAGTTTCAGTCTCAACATACCCCATATAAAATTTCTGAAGAAGCAGACCAAGAAGATTGGTAAAGGCATCTGCCCTCTGCTAAGTAATCTCTGAGTGTCTGATTTTACTAAACTAGTCAACAGAATTGACATTAAAAGGAAGAGTTGACTCCAAATGACAAGAAGGAGAAGAAATCCCCATATTGTTATGGTATCTGGTATAGAAACAAGTTAAAGGCATGGATTCACTTAACACTTAGTAAATTTCAGTATTGAATATAATCTGGAACTGTTCTTGTCTTATTTTTCTCTTCAGTTTTGCAATCAAGTACTTTCTGTTTTAAATAAAAATTTGCAATATCTTTTTTGCCCTAAAAATACCTTAAATGTGCATTTTGAAGAAGCAGGAAACTTGAAATTTGTGCTTCATATACGGACATATTCTGGCCATCCAATTCCATTGCAGAGGCTATTCAAATACATGAGGTCTCTAACCCTCAAAAATCAGTTTTACTTCAAAATTGAAACTGCCTTTGAAATGAAACATGTAAGAGTAATATTTCATATAGTTTCTTAGAAAAACTGCTTCAGGGCTGGTTTGTGTAAATAACCAAATCAAAACAAACAAACAAACAAAAAAAACCCCAACTCAAATAGGTGTGGTTTACATCAGTACTCTAAAAAAACAATTAAATCTGGATATGTGGTCTGCAGCCATTCTCAGGCATTATACTCAGTTCCTCTGAACAGCTCATTTGATATCTTGGAAGAAATTATGCAGATCCTCACTCTGTCTACATATTCAGCAGTCCAGGGCTGTAAAATCTGTTATGACAGCCAGGAGCCTAACCTTTGGACTTGGCATTCGCAGATGAGAGACTTTATCAGGTTTCCATGAGAAGTCCTTGGCAGAGGACAGAACCTATGCCAGTTTCTCAAATTCTAGCTTAGCTTTCTTCTCTCTCTAATATTATCCTCCTCTCCTATTTTACACAGTGCCTGATTCAAACAGGCATATTCCCTCTTAACATGGAATTAAGAAGTATAGAGGCTATTCAGAGATTCTCTGCATCATTATTAGCTTTATCTAATTAAGTTCATACTCTTTTTACTATGTAAGCAGAAGTAAAATTGGCATTTGTCATTTAATAGGAAGGCATAGCACAGTATAAACAGCTTGCTCCAAGAACTAAAAGCATTTTTCTTTGACTTGAAAAAATAAACTGTTCTCAATGATACCTCTTTCCTGTGTACTGTCATTTCAATAATGCATTAAAACATTCACACTTTGAAATACTGGAATAAAGACAGCTGCAAGCTTTCTTATATGTCAGTAGATTATAGTTTTCTGCCTGGATATACAATAGTTACAGAATTTAAAACCTATATTAAAATGTTTGCTGCCCATTTGAGTATATTTAACATCTGTTCTGATTGTGGATGCATAGACAAAATAAAAATAGCTTTCTGTCATAATTCCCCTAAATGCAACACACTATGTTTATGTACTGCTTCTTTCTGTGAGCTAATTTGCCAGTAGTATCCAAGGAAACTTTCATGCTGCCATGATTTTTTTCATGCAAAATCACCGTGATTGCACTTGATTGGAACTCTCAAATGTTTTTAGAAATACTTTTAAATGTGTACATTTTGTCCTTTTAAGCCATTAGTCAGTGGGTTGTTTTTATTTTTCCACCTCTTTAAATTCTTCTGGGAAATATTTCTACAGTAATAAAATTCCAACTTTTCCCCAGACCTAGTAAATGATGAGTACACAAGCATGACACCAGATTTGAAGTCAGACATCACAGTATTTGATTCATCTCTTTTTCAGTTTGTAAATCTGGATGGGTTTTTTTCCCTTTTGGAAATCTGGTATGTGCTGTCCTATTCACTTGCAATTAATACACGTCTGTTACAGTCCAATGGCTTTAACAATTGCAAACCTTCAAATATTTCTTCAGCTTCTCCTAAACAGGTGTTGCCATGGTATCCAGTCTGGCAGGAAAATATAGCACGGTTTGCTTTTGACAACTGTGTTGATGAGTATTACTGCTTTGTCTTATAGCTCTAATAAACATACTCATTGCTAAAAAATGCGTGAGGAATTTGATTATTCCATTATGTTAAAAGATTGCACATAACTTGCTCATAATACTTTAAGCAATTTTACAGCTTTATTGTTCATATTTTGAAACAGTGAGCAGGCATTCATGTACAGGATGAAATTTTACTGTACACTAATATAAATCATCAAATTAATATTTAAAGGCAAACAATAAATGAACATTAAAATTAATGAAAACAGCATAGTAACAACTCAAAATTGAAATTCTAGATGGACATGAAGCGTTGTTTAGTGATCAGTCCTTCTAAAAACATGTATGTTAATCCAAATGCTACTTTGATTATTAAAATATGTACTAATATAAATGACATATGTTATAAAAACCTAGAGGGTCTTTGTATATGAATGATAATCATTTAGATAAAGATGAAACTAGACAGATTTTTTTTTTTTTCTGAATGGAAGCTGAGGGGATGTGTAGCTCCTATGACTTTTTTTAATTACATGGATATTCTTAAGGCAGTTCACATGCTAGGGACAAACTAGCTTTTTTAATCACATTGTATATTTTCTCAAAGTAAGCTTCCTACTAGCCTCCCAAACAACCACTGAAACTCTTTAAGTGGAAGATGACAACAATTAGACTGAAACAATACTATAAATTAGGCAGTAGCTTTTCCTGAATGTCATTAGCTAGATTACCTGGCAATGAAAAGCAAATGTGATAAGAAAAGCTTTACTAGGGTGCTGAAAATTAAGTGATGAAAATGTAAGATTAAGTCTACTTCTCTAATGTATATTAGAAATGTTCTTAGCAGATATTGTTCAATATTATTTAAATACTATAGCATAAATATAAGAATTACTCTACTTCCAACTAAAATTTTGCTGGTAAAGGAAAATTTTTGTTCTGAGTGTAGACCATTTTCTATCCCATTTTACCAATAAGGGAAACAAAACCGCACATTTTTATACACTATGGTCTAAATCACCCAGAGGAGGGAGAACCCTAGCTAAGACTATAAGGTGACTTCTTACAGATGAACAGACGAAAAAAGAAAGATACAGAAGGGATGAAAATGTAAAATATGATATTATATTAATTTTCAACAGTGCCACAATCTTCATTATCCCACCTGTGATTATCAGGCAAATTTGATATACATATACAAGAGGCTTTAATTACTAGTCTGCATTTAGGATGTCTAGTTATTAGATTACAAATGTGCTGCTTGATAAACAGAGATGGTTGTTAAACACAAGGAAAATTTACATGTGAAAAATAAACTGCCACCTGTAGATCTTGTTGTAATTTTACATATGAAAAGATGAAGGTATATATTTTCATTAATTCAGAAATGTTGAGCACTTGAAAGATGTGTCTGAGTAAATATCAAATTCTTTTTCAAATTACTATTTTACATGACTTCAGTTAAACAAGTCAGGGCTACTGAATGACATATCTGCAACATTAGCTGCATATATTTAAAAATTATCTTCTGATACAAGCACTGCAACTGAATTTATGTCAATTTAATTATTCAGACATATTACAGAATTTTTACTTTATTGCTCATCAGTTGAAAAAACTTAGATATTATTGTGACTTTTAGTCATGCTTATATAAATTTTCAGCATTTATTTTTATTTATATTTACCATTCATCATTTCTATTACAACTATAATTATTACATCACTTGAGCTTTGTTAAAAAGGTGTAAGCAAAATGTAAGTCTAATATCTTGAGGAGAATATTAAAGAACAGATTGAATTTTATGCATTGACTAAAGTAGTGTTACTGATACATTTAAAACTCAGCTCATATAGATTCACTATTAAATCTTTTTGGAGAGCTGTACAGCTGCAAAGATTTGTAGCTGCAGAGAAAGAAAATGGCATATAATATGAAGATATACTAAATGAGCAAAAAATTGAATATCATTCACAACAACTCTTAGGTTGAAAAGTCGTCATTCTCTGAAAAATTTGAAATACTTATGAAGGGTCATTTTTGAAGAGAGATACCTAATGCAAATTTAAGTAGACATTAAGAGTCTAACTTCAAGCTTGTAATTCCCCTTTCTCTACTTTTCTTCCCCTTGGAGCTATCAAAGCTCACTAGACTCTTTATTTTGACATTTCATTATAAATTTTTAAGTCTCACAGTACTCACCGTTCAGCCTGAGCAATTGTTAATTTCATTTCCTCCTCAATTAGACAGTGATTGATCAAGGGCAAAAGGAGTGGAGAAGGGAGGTGGAGGACAAGTGTAAAAATTTAAAGATTTGGAAATGGGTACTAAAACAGCCTGAATTTTATTCCAGTGTAAACTTTTAAGTGTTCACGAGTTTCTTCAAAAGTAATTAAAATATTTTTCTTAGAAGCCTTATAAATTATTTTGATAGCTATCTGTGGATTTAAGAATATATCTCTAAGTACCAAAATAGAAGAGTTTAATTTTAAAAATAGATTTAATGTAATGTATTCAATTGTGACAACCAGGACATAAATTTACCTCCATGTATATAACTGGTGGGTAAAAAATTTTTTAAAATTGTACCCGTACAACCTATAATTCTCATAATTAATCCTTATTTTGCTCTAGCTTCTTCTTTTGTCTCAAAAGCTGGCTGAAAACAGTTTAAGACAGGGCTCTGCATCATTGCTGTCACTAGTCTGACAATTTCTTTAGTCCTAGGGGATTACTATAGCAGAAACCAAAAGTTCATCCTAACCATTATAAAATTCTCTCCGGTGCTTAAGGTTCATTACTAAGTCAGAAAGGTAACAGAAATGTCTGTACTGACCATTTTTTTAATTTAATATGTTCTGTCACAGAAGTAGAAAAAAAGTCGTAGGTGACTCTAAATTATGGGCACATAAAATAAAACAGGGAAGTTCTTCTGGACTTAAATGATATGAAAGTTCGTAAGTTGATACAGAAGGCTTTTAGAACTATAGTAGTATAAATTAGATTATTGTCTCTTCAAGTCAATAGTTCATGAAAATTCAATGTTTCTTTTCTATTTAAAATGTATATTGCATCTTGCTGAGTTTTGAATGCTCTAATCCAATAAATATTTTTTCTTGCTTTTACTGCAAGAATTTCTGTAGTTTTTAGGTTGAATAAAGTTTCATAAAGTACTTAGGCCAGCTGTTAATGAGGAAAATCTTCCTCTTTTATGACTTCATTTTGATTTTCTTAATCTAAGTTTGTCAGATGAATGCTTAGAAAAGCTGTATTTAAAAGAAAATGAACTATTATACTGGACCTCAGAGGGCATCCTGATCCAGATACCTGTCTGCATTAATCAATTAAATGGACTGAAAGCTGAAGGAAGCTCGTAATTATAAAAAAAAAATAATGTCTCCAACAAGTACAATCATCTGAACTGGCTATCAGCTGGTGAAAGATGCATGTGAATAATTTCTTTTCTTATAATGATCTCAATAGCATGGTAGAGTTGGCTGATTCTGGGTTTTTTGCTCTGCATCACCAAGTATCAACACTTCATGAGAGTACATCAATACATGTGAGTGACATATGCAGCAAAGTAGATAAGATGTGAACAAGTCTTTCAAATTAAGCGATACTTGCAGAGGATAGGTATTAGGTGACACAGTGTTGTGGTTTAAGCCTAACTGTAACTCATGCAGTTTGCTCACTCAATCTCCCCTCTCTTCCCCCCAGCTCCCAGGCAGATGGGGAGGAGAATCGAAAGAATGTAACTCCCACAGGCTGAGATAAGAACAGTCCACTAACTAAGGTATAACACAAACCACTACTGCTACCACCAATAATAATAATGATAAGGGAATTAAAAGGGAAGAGAATACAGCTGCTCACCACCTGAAGACCGAGCCATAAACTAACTCTTCCGGGTTCCTGCCCCCAGTTTTTACACCCTGGGCATGATGTGCTGTGGTATGGAATATCTCTGGCTAGTTTGGGTCAGGTGTCCTGCCTCTGCTTCCTCCCGGCTTCCTCTCCACCCTCGCAGAGCATGAGGCTCAGAGAGTCCTCGGTCAGATGAAACATTAGAGCAGTAACTGAAAACAGTGGTGTTATCAGCACTGTTCCCAGGCCAAAAATCAAAAACACAGCGCTGCACCAGCAACCAAGAAGGAGAAAAAATGACTGCTACCGCTGAATCCACGACACCCAGTGATAAGGGGTTGTTCTTAGCTTCCATTGACTGGAAAAGGTAACTGGTTACAGAACTGTACTAATGGTAGGTTGGCCATTTTGCTATGGGCAGATATTTGTAAAAGAGTAGATTAGAAGCATGGAATCAAAGAAGAGTTAGGGTTGGAAAGGACCTTAAGATCATCTAGTTCCAAACCCCTGCCAGGGGCAGGGACACCCAACGCTAAACCATGTCTCCCAAGTCTCTGTCCAACCTGCCCCTGAATACCGCCAGGGGTGGAGCATTCACAACTTCCCTGGGCAGTCTGCTCCAGTGCCTCACCACCCTCACAGTAAAGAACTTCCTCCTTCTATCCAAACTAAACTTCCCCTGTTTAAGTATGAACCCGTTACCCCTTGTCCTATCACTACAGTCCCTCATGAACAGTCCCTCCCCAGCATCCTTATAGGCCCCCTTCAGATACTGGAAGGCTGCTAGGAGGTCTCCACACAGCCTTCTCTTCTCCAGGCTCAACAGCTTTTCAACTTTCTCAGCCTATCTGCATATGGGAGGTGCTCCAGCCCCCTGATCATCCTCGTGGCCCTCCTCTGGACTTGTTCCAACAGTTCCATGTCCTTTTTATGTTGAGGACACCAGAACTGCACACAATACTCCAAGTGAGGTCTCACAAGAGCAGAGTAGAGGGGCAGGATCACCTCCCTCGACCTGCTGGTCACACTCCTTTTGATGCAGCCCAGGATACGGTTGGCTTCCTGGGCTGCAAGCGCACACTGCTGGCTCATGTTCAGTTTCTCATCAGCCAACACCCTCAAGTCTTTCTCCGCGGAGCTGCTCTGAATTTCTTCTCTGCCCAAGCTGTAGCTGTGCCTGGGATTGCTCCCACCCAGGTGGAGGACCTTGCACTTGGCATGGTTAAACTTCATCAGGCTGGCATCAGCCCACCTCACAAGCGTGTCCAGGTCCCTCTGGATGACATTCCTTCCCTCCAACATATCAACTGAACTACACAGCTTGGTGTCATCAGCAGACTTGCTGAGGGCGCACTCAATCCCACTGTCCATGTCACTGACAAAGATGTTGAGAAAGAACAGCCCCAACACTGATCCTTGCGGGACACCACTTGTTACTGGTCTCCAGCTGGATACTGAGCCATTGAGCACAACTCTTTGCGTGCGACCATCCAGCCAGTTCTTTATCCACTGAGTGGTTGTCATGGTTTAAGTCCAGTCCTCCACGTAGTTAGCTCACTCACAACACCACCCCCCCTTTGTCTTCCCCCCAGCTTCCGGGGGGATGGGGAGGAGAATTGAAAGAATGCAACTCCCACAGGTTGAGATAAGAACAGTCCAGTAACTAAGGTATAACACAAACCACTACTGCTATCACCAATAATAATAATGACAAGAGAAACAACCAAGAAAAAGAATACAACCGCTCACCACCGATACCTAGCCTGACCCCGCAGTGAAGCCAACCTTTCTGGGTCCCCGTCCCTCATTTATACATACTGGGCATGATGTTCTGTGGTATGGAATACCTCTTTGGTCAGTTTAGGTCAGGTGTCCTGTCTCTGCTTCCTCCCGGCTTCCTCTCCCCCCTGGCAGAGCATGAGGCTCAGAAAGTCCTTGATCAGACCAAAACATTCTAAGCAGTACCTGAAAACATTGGTGTTATCAGTGCTGTTTCCAGGCCCAAAGTCAAAAGCACAGCGCTGCACCAGCTACAAAGAAGGAGAAAAAATGGTTGTTACTGCTGAACCCATGACAGTGGTCCACCTATCAAAGTGATGTCTCTCCAATTTAGAGACAAGGATGGCGTGTGGGACAGTGTTGACAGCTTTGCACAAGTCCAGGTAGATGACATCAACTGCTCTACCACTGACTGACTGAACTGACATAACTAATGCATGTTAATTCCTATCCTTCCTCCAGAATATAAAGAAAAAATTACATTAGTATCATGAGAAATATTGGTATGACAAAGAACATATTTTTGTAAGTTTTCAAATATTGCATAACCTGGGTTTGTAAGTACAATGTATATCCTTTGTCTGGAATAGAGGAACTGTATCTGTCCTGCATCATTCAATTCTGGTTGCTGGAGTGACATATTACTTGCATGTTCTCCACACCTTCCATGCTGAAGACAGGAGAAATAGAATAGTGACCAAGGCACGAATGTTCATCCAGGATATAACAAATTTAAATCCTGTTACTGATCAATTACAGAGTTAATGTCTACTCCAAGCATCAAAACAGTTCATTTCCTTCTTAGTATTTTTTTTTTCAGCATTATATTCACTAATTTTTTAGATGGTGAAATCCTTGAATGAAATCCTTGAATCAAAAAGTTGTTTTTGTGCAGAGAGTCATCAGAGGCCTGAAGGCATCTTTATATGAGCAATAAATAGTATTTGTCACTATTCCATTAGGTTCCAGTTCAGCATGACACTGTTTTCCTGAAACAGATTGGCCTGGTGCAACTCATATGCAACAATAGCAGAAAAATGCTAGAACAGAGTGTTATCCACCGGCACACGTACATACATACCCCCATCATTTTCTTTCAGAGAAAAAAGAGTTAAAGAAATATAGAACAAGAATTTAACTGAAAATACACAATAAAATGAAAATTAAATAGAAGAAAAAGCTTTACATTTTTTGAATTATCATTTGAATACAGTAGTCTTCTGATTAATAAGACAAATAACTATAAGAGCAGAAGCATAGCAAAGGATATTTTATCCCATTCTCTCAGATAAATTAGATGATAAGCCTGTGAAAACGAAGAATTCAAGATTTACATAAAGTGCTAAACCTAATCAGGCCCTAGAAGGACCACTTGTTTCCTGCGTTTTGTAACAGGGTTAGAATTTTTAACAATTATCTTTGGAGCAGCTTCTAAATTGCCGAGATCAAAAGAGAAATTTCTTAATTTTAGAAATATTCATAATTCCATTAATCATTTCCATTGATCCTTCAACTAACGTGATTTTTCAAGAAACTGGCAAATAACAGTTTTCATTCATTGAACAAGAAAATAGCTTAACATATTTCTAAAATGGACGAAAGTTTAATAAGTTTTGAAAAGGAAGTTATCCTTCATCTTCTGTTGTGAATCAGAGACAAACCCAATTTTTTTAAAAAGTTTAGTTTGTGTCATTTGCAGAGTTTCTTAGCTTAGCAGAATTTTTCATTGAAGAAATTGCTCTGCAAGTTTTAGCATGTCTTACATGAAGCTGTTCTTGAATCTTCACACAACAGGTGCAAAATCACTGATTTTTCCAATCCATTGACTCACAGCCTAATAAACTGAACTATGGATGTATATCATCACCCAATTTTTTTTATAATGAGATATAAGTAAAATGAAGAAGCACAACTGGAAAGGATACAGTCATAAGCCACATATGATTTTGCATCTTGTATTAGTAGTTCTATCATCCCGGTCTTATAGATTATGTAATTCTTTCAGCAAGAATTTCTTCTCCTTCATAGTATTTGTTATGCCTGGCAATTTTCTATCATCCCCCAACCTCAAATCTCACCTACCTAGTTTATGCTCCTAGGACACTGACTAATACAATTAATAGTTGAGCAGCACTGCCTGAACAAGAGTGAACTCCATGGATCACAATTAAATATTGGAGATGTCTACATTTGTCAATATTTCCTTTTGCAATATAAAGCAATGAATCCATACTTAAATAACCTAAGTAAAAAATTAGTATCCTTATTTCTGAACCATGACCACTTTTACTTATAGGAAGCATCAATATTTGTTGGGGTTAATCTTGCTTTTCCTTTGCAGTGTTTATCTGCAGTACTTCTTTAATAAAAATAACACATCTTCCTAGAAAATGTAGTTCTAGACTAAGCAGTATTTTTCCACTGTGTTTTCCAATTCACTTAATTAGTGCTAAGGTTTTATTCCATTCTGACTAAATTTGTCCTTTATTTTTTCGTGTTTTCAGTGACCTTGCCTTCACAATGTGTTGATGGGCTGCCCGTATTTTTCATGGTACAAATATTATTTTGAAAAACCTGGTTACATTAATTGGTCTCTAAGAAGCTTTCCATAATAAATCTATCTCACTGGTATTCAGAAGTACATATTAACTCTGCCTTCCTTATCTTCATTTTTCAGCAGAGCCATGCAAAAGAGAAGGATGTGAAGCACCATGACAAATGTGGTGTCAATTTTTCCTTCTTTACACTTTACTATTCAGAATGTAAGAAAGCAACAGGCATGATCAGAGAGGGTTGTATGACCTCTGCTGTTCCTTTGCAACCCCTGGAAAAGATCCAAACTCTCTGAGAACACATACAGTTTCTTCAAAGCACAACCAGACTCCATTGTATAATACAGGTCCAGTACCAAAGTATATTAGGCAAATTGACATATTCCATATTTAAAGATGGAAATTTTCACTTCTGATGTCTTCAACTTCTCTGAAATCACTCAGAGAATGTGTTTGTTAAAGGGTGAGGGAAATATTGAGGTCTTAGTATAGGCTAGCACTTGCACAGGGAATTAAATCTCACTTAAACAATAGCCAATAGCCAATAGCCATTTGATGGTGCATTGCTCACCACCTGCTGATCGATACCCAGTGCAACCCAAGCAATGATCTGGACCTTCTGGATAACTCTCCCCAGTTTATATACTGGATTTGACATGCTGTGGTATGGAATACTGCTTTGGCTGGTTTCGGTCAGGCATCCTGTCTCTGCACTCTCCTGGCTTCTTGTGCCCCTCCTCGCTGGGAGAGCACGAGACTGAAAAACTCCTTGACTGGAGTAAACATCACTTAGCAACAACTAAAAAAATTGGTGTGCTATCAGCATTGCCCTCAGACTAAAGTTGAAAACTCAGCGCTGCACCAGCAACTAAGAAGGAGAAAACTAGCTGCTATAGCTGAACCCAGGACAATTAAAAAGAGCAACTGAAAAAGAACAGATTATAACAATGACTATGGAACTTTTAATTAAAGCTTATTAAAGCATTAAACATTTATAATTTCAGATCTATGACCAAACTTCCAGTAACTATGAGCTAATAATGCTCCATGTTCTATAATCTTCTGCAACATCTAAGGGCTGCGTATCTGCAGTAAGCCTTTTCAAACAATTCTAAGAGCATTTTCAAACTTCTCAGAAGTCTCAGTAATGCTGGAATGCTTAAGTTCTAACTTAAAGAAAAAGAAAGAATATTAGAAGCAACTAATTTTTATTATTAAAATACAAATGATTAGATCCCTTTCTCTCTTTTCTCACTTTTTATATGGTAAGTCAAAGTGAAGGAAATAGGTTCATGTGTGCCTGCATGTATACATGTGTTGATGTATTTTCAGATTGTAAGCATTCACTTCTAACTTGCAAACCATAAACCTAAACAAGCAAAAGTAAAGTTTAAAGTTGTTATTCCATAGTCAGATCCTCTTCAAGCAAATGTCAACTGTTCTGGAGGTGGAGGCTTTGTTTCCTTGCTTTTCTTTTTTTCCCCTTTTTAAGTATCAACACTAAGCTAAGGCAGGTAGAAATGGGAGTACTGTTCTTTTTGGTTTTATTCACATCTCATTATCTTCCAGCACAATATGGTGTGATCTGATATTTTCTGACTATTTTTATCACCCAGATTTCCTTTGCAGAGATTGTGAGAGTTTTTTCCACAGATTTGCTTAAAAAGTCCTATTTTGCTCATGTTAGCTTCAAGAAATAGTAAACAGAGAACAGTAGTCATTAAAGTCCCCAGTTGAAATCCGTTCTTTCAATTCAGCAACACTTAATTATACTTTATGAAGAATTTCAGGTGTAAATAGTGCTGTGTAGAAAAAGTCTGAAGCATACATGCAGCTTATTTAGTGTACTGACTGTCACTATACATGAGGGCAATGAGAGCATACTGTAAATCTGAACCTGTGTTTTTGTTTTTCCTGATACTTCCCAAAGCCTCTGCTACTGCTGCCTGAAGATGCAATAACATTTTTTTGAGAGGTCATTATGCTTTCTGCTTAAGGAAGAAGCACATGTAGCTTTAGGCTGTGGTCTTTTCAGTTTCCATGATCTAAATAATATCAGTTTTACCAATGTCAAGATTTTATTCTCGCATTTTTAACCAGTAAGCTTAATCAAACATGTATGTACTCCAGAGGGTTATGGTTCTGCTCCCTATTCAGCAAGTTTGTGCATTCTTACATCAGTCAGGGAGGTTGAAACCATGCAGGTATATCACTCTTGTCATCTGTAAAGACCAGAGCTGCATTCCCTTCAAATATCAGGATTTGTATTTGTTTCACTTGCCCAATTTTTATCCATAATATAATATTCAAATGTCTCCTGCAATACCTCTCTGTTGATACAGTCATGACTTGAAGTCAGGATAGCCAGCAACTGGGAGATTCATGTAAGTACAGTTCTTTTAGTGGCATAAAATTCCTCTCTGGTATCTAAATTAATATGATAAAGTGTCTTTTTACAGAGATTTAGTAGGGAGAGGAAGATTAAATCCCAATTTCCACCTCATGATTCTGTGTTCAGAATCAGATTTTGGGATAACAGTATAAATTAGTAGTTTTAAGGGCAGTAAAGAAATTAATGACTGTCACAAGACTGGGGATTATAAAAAGAAACCCAAAATAAGCAAAAGAATCTGTTAACACTCCCAGCTGTGTGGATATAAATATGACAAATATTTGTAAATATGTCTCTAAAATTATAAGCTTTGAAAGATTGGTTATCCTGAATGAAAATTAACTTTTCTGAATACTGTTCTGATTTCTTAATGGCACAGAATATCTATCACAGGAAACAATGCTAACGTGATAGGACTGATATCTATGACCACCCGTGTCACTAGTGGGTAGAGTGATGCTGAAGATACTTTCCAGGAGCGTCCTTGTGTTTGTGACAGATCAGGCTGGGAAGGCAGCCGGAAAGTCAGTGTGATGGGCAACTGTGTATCTTTCTGTTAAGGAAAAAAAAGAGTACCGTTTAGCTGCATAGAGCTGTATTCTAATAAAGTGTCCTCTGTATCTACAGTCATTTTCACAGCTGCAAACATACATAAATATTTTCTCCTGAAATTTCATTTCCACATTTCTAAATTAGCATTGCAAATAAAATATTATATAGGAGAAACCTAGGCCTAATCAAATTCAATACTAGCTTTAACATCTACTTAAATGAGAGCTGAATTATACTGTGTAGAAAAGTATTTTCAAAGGAATGGAGTTCTTATCTCCTTTTTTTTTTTTTTTCCTGTCATGTGCTATTGCTGTGCTTGCTTAAATGTTTGATGTATTCTACCAGATGGTTGGATGTACTGCAGTCAGGAGTACAGGGTCTTGTTTTGTACCTGTCTGCTTTGTAAACAGTAAACATGTGGATTACAGAAAGAGTAAGGTAGGATACTTATGTAAAACCATTGTGAACTGTGTAGCTCAGATATTTTTGTTACTGTTGCTTAAAATCTGTTTTAATTTGAATATAGCTTGAATAATTTTTTAAATGTAGGACAAGCACCATCTCTCAGGTATTTAAAGCCAATGCAGTTGCTAGATGTTTAAATAGAAATAAAATTAGAAATTACTAGTTTCACATTATCTTCTGTACTCCTGTAGCACAACGATGTCATTTAAAATATGATTCTTTAGTAGGTAAAGTACAAAAGTCATCTTTTTAAGAAAAGCAGCTACTGCATATGAATGGGAATGTTACTTGACATAAAATCACAAGGCCTTTCAGCACACTAATTTAATGTGCACGTGCAGCAATCTTTCTGACACTATAAAGTTTCAGAGGATCCATTACTGTCTCCTAGTTTACAATCTGTGTACTAAAAGGTTTCATGATAGACAAAGCTATTACATACTGTGTTCAACCAACGTTATTACTTCAGAGAGAGAGAAATTAAGCAAAAGATGTGAAATAGAAAAAAGATAGTAACATGTAACAAAGTTGTTTAAAATATTAAAGTACATTTGATGCAATATTATATAACATAATCCAATGACTCTGTCATTTGAATAAAGAATCAAACCAAAAAAATGGTTTAGATTCAGTTCTTTCTAATCGTGATTGAAACCACTGCTGCTGTGAACTAGCTTGAGGGACAGCATTGCTGAAGCACACCCTTGGAAAGCAGAAAAGTGACTCCTCAAAAAGCAACCTTTTCAATTAAGATCATTCACTTCTTTTCCATATCACTTTCTTCTGAGGTCTTTCTGAGCCCTGTCAGTGACAGAATCATGCTTTTTGGAAACATATGGTTTGTTTTGTTGTGGTTTTACTTTAGCAAACAGCAGAATAAGTAAAGGCACATTTCGTCACAATCCACTTGCCTTATGGCCTTCACGTTCAACTCTACAGGGCACCTATTGTAGATATAGTATAGGACCTACAGCCTTGTCTTTTTGTAAGGCAAGGCAGGCCTGTGCAATCAGTTTCTAACAATCTAAGCTGCTGTGCTGAAGTTGAAGAACCAAATTCTACTTCCATGTAACAAACCAGAGAATTCAGCTGTGTAAAAATAGGTAACTAGTTTCATCTGAGATTCCCTCAAGAATTCCACCTCGCTTTCACCTGCCAGAGCAGGATGGGCTTGTCTTCCATGTTCTATGTCATATCTCTCAGGACCATGTAGACGTCTTTCATGTTCCACAGTCTATGAAACAGCAGCAAGCACCTATGTCTCAGCAAGTCTATATACAAAAGAAAACACTCCTAATGAGAGCAGCAAGACAAATTCTTCATAAATGGGGCTGGAAGTTAAGAGCTGCTGTATAAATTGTCTTCCAGTTTATCAAGGCTCGATTTGCAAGTCCAGGTAACTGACTTTGTGGACTAAACCCGTGGCACTTTCTTCACCATCCCTAGACCGTGGAGTCTACCATGTTCATCTGTCTTGTACAGAGCAATAATTTCTTATAAGAAATTATTATGATTATCCATAGCACAAAGTACACTTCAAGGGATCAATTTCATTATTTGCAGATCTGGATCAGTTTATACATTTCCAAACTGAGCTACACTGCCCATTCCTTTGGTGTATTTTAAAAGACTTATATGTTTACCAAAAGAAGAAAGTCTTTTCATATTTTGATCTTTTAACCATGCTTAAAAGCAAGAAGCTGGCAAAACATCGAGATTGGAATGATTTTATAAATTTTGCACAGATGTTCATAAAATTAATGTAGTCTTTATAATTGCACTTATCATTTGGACATTCACAGAATGATAGCGAATTTAATTACAAAACTCATCTGAATACTAATGAAGGTGTCCATTACTGTGTGAATACAGTCTATAGCTTTTGGAGTATTGGCACATTTCAGTATGATAAAATCCTGTAAGGCTACACAGTAAGCTTGGGGAATCAAGTATCAATTAAAAAAAAAAAAAAACAAAAACAAACAAAAATAACCCCCATAAACATTTATGCAACAGCTGCTTTAATTTGCTTGCACCTTGACAAAAATAGTTCAGTCCAGCTCTGTAACAACTTTGTTTGGGTGCCAGCTGGATGACTGACACGAACAGGCCAAGCATGACATTTTTTAATGACATTTCCTTCAAACATATCAGAATACTTAAAGTCTGATCCCATTTAATTGAAAACAGCATATAGTTTCACATTCTATTCTTTAAGAAAAGAGCCTTAATTTTAATCATTTGGAACCATAAAGTCCCTAATTATTAAAAGTTAAATATAAAAAGGTAAAATAAAGTTTAGAATAATTACAACCTGTGCATTATATATTGTTTTGCTGACAATGGAGCACAGTAATGTTTCCCTGAAGCACAGCTTTTTCAAGCTTACAGTTACACAATTTATAGTAAGATCCTACCTCTTTGGCCATGAAAGCATTTGTAAAGCTGATAGATGGAGGATAAATTGTACTGGGCAACGAGGAGCGATTAAGACCTACAGCAGTTAAGATACCCACTTTCTTCTGATGGTTGGTAGGAGAATACAAGAAACACAACATGCTGTCATCTTGGGAGTCCAATGCAATAGAAAAATCACTGTGATAACATAACAGAAAAAGCAGAGAAGTGAGAAAGGCTGATGTGGTTGGTAACTACCAAAATTATGCAAAATCTTTGTTTCTGGAAATGTGGATTTTGACCAGATATATTAGACCACATATAATAATATGTATCAATTATATACCCTAGATAGCATATAAGAAAGAACACATGTTGCGGATACAAAAGGAAAAGAGGGGTATTGTTGGGGAATGGCTGCTGGAGAATGGACACGATGAGACCATAGGCCCAGCAGTAGTGAACCAAAGGCTTTGAGGCCCTAGCTGAAGGTTACTAGAGAGCATGTGTGTGAGAAGAGATTGAGGGAGTTGGCAGAGGAGCCTGAGAAGTCGGGATATGTAGGGAGGAACTGATAACTGCAACCTTGAAGCACAGCTGCAAGCTGGAAACCCCCTGGAACATAACCAAGAGGAAAACTACAGAGGGGGGTGGGATGTGAATGTAACCTTTGAGCTGTGACCAAGCACATACCGATCATGTAACCAATCATGTATCAATTAGTAGCATAAGTAGCCAATCATATGGGAGTATCTATCGCGTGGACAGCAACTGTCGACCAATCAAGAATGTAGCCTCGGCGCGTGATAGAAATTGTGCAATGTAAGCCCTAATATAAGCACAGATTGTTAGCAATAAACTCGGACTGCAACCTGCATCTTATAGATGTGTCGTTCTTTCCCGCTCGCCTGAATGCCCGCAGCAAACACATTTATTTCTTTTACACTCCGAAATTTTTATTTTATTATTCCCTTTTGTCTTTTGAGAACCTTTTAAGAATTTCACACACAGAGGTTGGAAACTTCCCATAATGCTTTGATTATATAAAAACTGCTTTCATTCCCATTGTAATGAGTAGGAGGTATGTTTTAATACTTCAAGGTAGAATCTAGCTTTATCTCTGGCACATTTCTAATTCAAGTACACATTATAAAAAGAAATTCTCTCCCCTGTTTTCATCAGAACTGAATGCTTAATTTTATTTTTGTGTTAATGATGATGTCCCATGGCTCATTTGTTCAGTAATAGAGTTTTACTCTTCACTGGTAAGGAATTCGGAAGCATTTACTTCTGTGGGTTAGTAAAATGATTTCTCTACCTTTTTATTAGTTTCTTCTTAATTTGAATATGTGTTTTATTCTTTGTCTTACTGTTATAACCACAGAAGCAATCCAACTAGTGACCAACATTGAAACTTACAGTATAAGTAGCTTCCTTTCTGATATGTTTGAACTGACCTACTATCTGTCTGATCTAACTTGCTGAGTAATAGTCCAATCAGGAAAAAAACAACACAGCATTATGGCAACATTTTGCCCTTTCGGGAGAATCTGCTCCTCATCAGCACTTGCTGTGTTCTTTGATTTTGCCAGTAGAATTAAAAAAGTAGAAAAATATTGGTTTTCTTTGTTTTTTTTTTTGTCAAAATCATATTATCATCAGAAAATATAGGACTTAATGAGATTGAATGAACTAGAGGCAGGAATGAATGTGTGAATAACGCTGGCCAGACTTTTTTTGGCAAAGCCACCTTATTAAGCAGTGAGATGGAAAGTTTCTCTGTGTGTATGTAGGTTTTGTATCTGTAAGTTGGAAATTAATTGATATATTTCCACTTTTACTTTATAAACTCCAAACTAAGAACTTTTTTTTGTGGTTTTAGCAGAACAAACCATCATGAATTAGTGTCATACAATTATGAAAGACAATTACATTATTTTTACCTTATCTATGTGTATGTATAAACACCCCAGTTATTAAAAAAATAAAAATAGGTATTTCAGAATTTTATCATATAGTTCTTCTGCTAACTATGCCCACTAGTAAAATCATATGAAGTTATTAAGGCTGAAAAGTGTTTCAGAGGAAAAGCTGAACCACAGAGAAAATGACGGTTTGGGAAGCTGAGGCAAGATTAGTAGTGCATTTTACTTCTTTATTGAATAGGTTGTTAAAAAGTTTAAAAGTGTGAAGCAAATTCCGATACGGAGCACTAGTTTGATAACTGCAAAATTCAAGACGGATTAGAAGAAACTTCTGTAGGTGTCTATGGTGTAATTTTAATATTGTTCTGCACAGATTCTTATGACAGCGGAGGCTTTTTTGTGTGTGTTTGGCTTTGTTTCCCTGGCTATCATTCTTTTGAAGAGCAGAGAATTGCAATATAAAATCACATTTATGAAGAGACAAATTATGGTTTAGGGTTTTTTTTTGACAGAGACTGAAGAGATATTTACAGCCCAGCATCCATGAAAGAAACGTTTAATTCTATAAACATTTCCTTATTGATATGGAAAGCTGTTTATATCTGTAAAAAGTATTACATTTATTAGTAATTTCGGAAGAAACCCTACTTATTCTTCTAAATGCTGTTTCACAGAGAAAATGCCTGGCACAGTAGGACCTATAGAGGATTGAGGAAGAAATTGAATTCTCTGTGAAGACTAAAACAAAGAAATGATCAAATGCTGAAACATCAATTATACCAGAAAGCATGTTCTAAGTTCTGTCTAATATTACAGCCTATGAGAAGTCCCATAGCTTAGAGCTCTGAGAGTTAGGTCTGCAACAAAGCAAAAAACCAGCATGGACTATCTCAGAACAGCAAGCTATGAGAAAGAAAGTGTTGGCATGAGTGTGTATGCAGTGTAACCTCAAAGTGAGCAAATCTGATGGCTTTCAGGCAAATTAACAGAGGTATCAAGAAGAAACAAAGTTATAGACAAGACTTCTGCCAGGGAACTGAAAGTAGTCCTGGGCTCAGATGAAAAGAAACCATAAGAAAATATTAAATTCTTGAATAATAAATGATGTGGTCTTTTGGTTTCTTTGTAATCTAATGCAATATAGATTTTGTGTTTGCATATACATGTATTTGACTTCCCAGCATCCTCATCTATGCCGGGGGGGGGGGGGGAAAGGTGAACGTATATTTTCTTAGTATCTTTCAGTATCTTTTAACTTTCTCTTTTCAACTATTTCCTGTGGATGATTTCTTGTTAGAGAACGGACATATGCCTGCTCTGAATGAAAGCAACAATGCGTAGCTGGCCATGTAGCAGGGGTAACTCCTGGTTACTTCTGCGCAGCCAACCATGGAAAAGAAGTAACTCCTGGATAGCTAATGAAACAAGAATGCAGGTCTGGAAGATAAGAAGGAGCTAAGATAAGGAGGGTGCTAAATTGGACTGTAAATCTTGCTTTCTTACAAAAACCACCCTTTGGGTTCTCACAAAACATATTAACCAATAGTATGTCTGTTGCTAAGTATATGTGACCAAACATAGAAGGATATGTAATATTAGAGCTGTAAGCCTAAAGTAAATAAACTGTAGCTTCACAATCAATAAATGGGCTTTAGTCTAATCATATTGATTCCTGACTGAGTCCTCGCGGCAATTTCCCTCTTGCCATCAAAAAAACCCTGTAATGAATAGAATTCTGCCCTAAGAAGGACTATCTTTGATAGTTTTCTCTTACATGCATTTATATTGTCTTATTGTTTTATTATACTATATTTCTTACATAATTACACGTTTTGCTCAAAGGAAGAAGAATGCTATGCCGATTAATGAAATAATTTTACCTACTTTTTGCTTTGTTTTCTAGGTACCTTTACTTCTATATCTTATTTACGCACTTTTGCTCTTTCAGATTCCTCAAACTGTTTCTATTTTTAATATCTGCCATTCTTTTCATTAGCTTTTGTCAGCTGTCTTAGCCAAGTCCATTCTTTTCCAGTTATCCTTCTCACCTTTCTCTTGATACACTTCGGCTTTCTTCTTACAAATTATAAGCAATAATAAATAGGTAAAAAATAAATAGACAGAAATTCTCAAGGAAATCAAAGACAATGCAGCACATACTAAAGACTGAGAAGAGGAAGAGGAGTAGTCAGCTTTTACCCAGGTTTCCCTCAGGATTAATTTCTAGAGTTGAAAGCAGTTGTCCCAAATGAAAAGCGATTTTGGGGGGATATTTGAACCTGTCCTAGGTTCTTTGCTAGTCATGGCTATATTAGTCTCCTTGCGCAAGGGAGGAGAAACTTACCTTTCCAGAATAATATCATCTGATATCTTAGACAAATAAATGAAGATCTAGGTAACATCTGCTTTTTCTAAACCAAATTTGTGTAGTATACAGAATACCACTTTACTGCTAAGAAAAGTTTCTGAGATCATATTAATTTGGTCATTTATAAAAATGCATTATAAAAAATAAGGCATGATCACTGATATGAATGCTAAAATTTTATTATTTTCTATTAATATTTTTCTTCTTTCACTTCTGTTAATTTGTGTGTCCTTAGAATTTCTTTTCATGTATTGCAGTAAAACACTTCAAAATGTCAGACTCATGTCTTGCTGTCTCATACTGAGATCAGCCATAGAATTATAAAATTATTCTTGTGGGATAGGATCATGGGAGAGCTCCTCAACGTCCTGCTTCACCTTTCTAAAACAAGGTTGATAACCATGTACCTCTAGTTTACATCCATCAATGGCCATGCAAATCTTCTAAGTGTGCTAGTTCTTAGGAAACTTATTTTTAACTTCATTTTTTACTGCTAATTCAGGGTAAATTAGAGCATCTTTCCAATAAAAAATAGCAATTTCCAAATTGTTTTTACATTGCTTACAGTTTTATGACTTTACCTGGATAACTGTATTTTTTCCTACTACAATGTCTTATATTCTAAATGCATTATGCAGCATACCATATACACATTATATATTGTATGAAAATTACAACAGGTTCAGCAAAGTTTAACAGATCTTCTGAAAATCCTAGCATGCATCTCAAAATACAAGGAAATTCAGATATTTTTAAAAAACTTTATTTCCTTCACCTCTTTTTTTCCCTTTTTGCCTCTCCTTCAGTTCTTCCTTCACTATTAGAATTTTTTATGAGTTACATGGAGTGAAAACATTGATGCTTTTGTAGTTAAAAAAACCCTTATAATATGCTTTAATCAGTCATCAGTAATTTCAAACCCCCTTTTCAATGACCAGTAAAATATCAGCTGCTATTAATTAATGTTCCTCAGACAGATTTTCTTTTTTTTTCAATGCTCTTAAATAGCTTTTGAGTCAGTGCATGCAGATTTACCCTATCATCATTCTATTGTGGGAAAAAGAAAAAAAGTGATTGGACAATCTGCAGAGAAAACAAGGAAAGACAATTATTTTATGTTCCACTCAGTCACTTTTAATTGACAGTCCTAATGGAAGTGGGGAATTTATTTGATGCAAGTTTGACTAACAGTGTTGAGCTGGCTCCAAAGTCACTGTTTTACTTACCTGAAGTTAGAACTAAGTCAGCAGTTTGTTGGGCTCAAGGTAAGGAGGATTCACACAGGTCGATCATTTAAAGTATAATAAACAGCAGATACAGTAATTCTGCTTGGCAGTTACAGTGCAGGCACTGAGAGCTGCAACCACAAATCAGCACTCCTTACTCAAATGTTCCATGACTCTTACCACTTTTTCAAAAGTATGTCATCATTCAGTGAAATGAACATGCTGCCACTATTAAAAATATAGAACCAAGCTATAGTTCTAAAAGGTTGAAAGCCACTTGAACCTATATCATTCTCCACTCCACTAAGCCAAACCACTTTTATGTTTTTAATGTTTCATGCAAAATCTTTCTAGCTTTACTTATTAGGCATCTTATCTGTTGAGGACTTCACCTCAGCATAAAAACCACCTCAAAGTTAAATAACATGAAATGAAACAGAGCCAAATAATGCAATTTCTTTGAAAAATAGAAAAAAGAAAAAGAAGAAAAAGAATATTTTTATATCTTGCAAAAATTAAAACATGCCAAATCTGATTATTATTTAAATATCTGCATTTTTTCAGCTCTTTAGCCTGAGTTTTGGAAAGGTTTGTTCTGGAGAGACTGTAGGTATATATAAAAAACTTTATCTTATCACATGGCTTTTCAATTTCAGTTGGAACTGCAAAGCTAGCAGAGCAGTAATAAAGCCTTAATCGTAGAGGGGTATTCAACAGAGAGCATTCGCTATTCAACATTCCAGTCTACAGACTTGCTGCTATAAAAAAACGTTGGAAGGAAGCATCAGGGTTGTATGAAGCACGAGCAAAATAGAACTTTGGCAAGAAAATCACCAAGCAGAGGTTTGTGATCATGTGATGTGAACAGAGTTATCAGGCAGAAGCAGAAAAATTTCAATAAAATTATTATTTTAAAAAATACTTTCCTATTACTTATTCACTTTTAACATTTCATGCATGCCCTAGCTTCTATATTTCTTATACTGCTAATTAACTAGCAACATTTCCTTATGGTAAGGAAATACAGAGAATAAACTTCAAAATTAACTATATAAATCTGTAGGTGGAAATAAGAAAATCTAGGCCTTACTCTAACCTTATTTTCACAACTTTGTTATCCAGACATATTCCACAGAAGCCAAGATAACCTTTCAAATGTGTGGAATATCAGAATAATATACTTTAAGAAATAAAATTTTTAAAATGTGCTTCAATAAGGTAGTAACTGATAACATAAAACTGGTGTCATGCTGAATGGGCTACAATAGTTTGAAACAATGAAAGCACACACTTCTTTCTAAATAATTCGGCTTCCATTTTAATATTTTACCACTATATACAGCAACTGTTTATTCTGTCTGGCAGTTTTCTATGTCAGTGTTGAGACAGCGACTATTAGACGTATTTACATCAAGGGTCACCTGGTCTTAGCCAAAACAACTTGTAAAGGGCTGTTCTTTCTAGACCAGTTGGGACAGCCTATAGCTCTTGTCCTTCTGTGCTTCTGCAAATATTTTTGGGATCGTATACAAATCCATGGGACCTGATGAAATCCATACGCAGGCCCTGAAGGAACTGGCAAATGAAGTTGCTAAATCACTGTCCATCATATTTGAAAAATCATGGCAGTTGTAGGTAGATAAGGTCTGGCGGCCGGAAGATGTCGAGCTGTACGGAAAGATAGGGCCCCTCTCCTAATAGCCAATAGCGTTTAGTTTATGATGTAAGCAGACGGAAGTGATGTTGTAAACCCTGGCTGTATAATGTTGTGTCACCTATCAATAAACGCCATTTTGCCGTCCACCACATTGGTGTCTGCGTGCTGATGGTCTTCGCGGCCTGAGGGGGTGGTCGCCTGTGCCGTTCCTGAACCAGGTCGTCACGCCTTGAGAAGACAACAAGTGGTGCCGAAACCCGGGAACTCGCCTGGATTTGGGTGAACGGCAGCAGGAGCGGCAGGACCAGCCCGGCAGGGAGGACGCTCCCAGACCTGCAAGGACGATGGAGGCCCTTGTGAAGGTTGTACAATTCCCGCATAAGCAGTGGAGTATCGATTGTAAACCCAAAGATTTTACTCTCGCCATTGCGAGGCTTTTACAGATTGGGGTCATTGACCCCGGACCAACAAGGCAGATGAAAACCCTTGTGAAGGTCGTATTACAATTACAAGTGTGGGATAAATGCACTAAAGTGTTAGCCGAGGAGACGATGTCCTCGGGTTGTGGGAAAAATCTTAAGTCGTGGGGGAAAGTTAAACAGGCTCTGCAAAAGGCCATGCAGGAACAGGAAACCTGGAAGGCGGCAAGGGATTGTCTGTTGGTCACCCCAAAACTGGGAGTCGGGGCAGCCACACAGACTCTGCGTCCACCAGACAATGGCAATTCTGCTGAGTCTAAAGACTCACGGGAGGGCGATATGCCCCCCAAGTCCCTGAACCCCGACCTGGTTACGGAGGGACAGAATCAAGCAAAGTCCTTCTGGGGCGGGTTAGCTGAGGAGGCCAGGGGTGCCACGGAGAAATCAGAGTCTAAGGACGACTGGGCTAGATCACCGCCATATGCGCCCCAAGATGGCGCAGAGCGGCAAGGGGAAGGGCGGAGCGACGATACCCCCGGCAGGAACAGGGAGGAAGTGCTAGAATTAACAAGCGCACACAAACGGGAAGGGGAGGAGCACGAGAAAGAGAAAGATGGTGGGGACAATCGGGAGACGGAGGGGAGCGTGAGTGAGGGGCAGGGAGCCAATCAATTCTAATTTACTAAGGGGAAATCCTGCCTGACCAATTTGGTGGCCTTCTATGATGGGGCTATGGAACTGATGGACAGGGGTAGAGCAGTTGATGTCATCTACCTGGATTTGTGCAAAGCATTTGACACTGTCTCACATGACACCCCTGTCTCTAAGTTGGAGAGACATCAATTTGATAGGTGGAACACTCGGTGGGTAAAGAACTGGCTGGATGGCTGCACGCAAAGAGTTGCGCTCAATGGTTCAATGTCCAGCTGGAGACCAGTAATGAGTGGTGTCCCTCAGAGATTGGTGCTGGGACCGGTCTTGTTCAACACCTTTGTCGGTGAAATGGACAGTGGGATTGAGTGCGCCCTCAGCAAGTTTGCTGATGACACCAAGCTGTGTGGTTTGGTTGATACGCTGGAGAGAAGGAATGCCATCCAGACGGACCTTGACATGCTTGTGAGGTGGGCTGATGCCAACCTGATGAAGTTTAACCATGCCAAGTGTAAGGTCCTCCACCTGAGTGGGAGCAATCCCAGGCACAGCTACAGGGTGGGCAGAGAAGAGATTGAGAGCAGCCCTGCAGAGAAGGACTTGGGGGTTTTGGTTGATGAGAAAATGAACATGAGCCGGCAGTGTGCACTCACAGCCCAGAGAGCCAACCGTATCCTGGGCTGCATCAAAAGGAGCATGACCAGCAGGTCGAGGGAGGTGATCCTGCCCCTCTACTCTGCTCTTGTGAGACCTCACTTGGAGTATTGTGTGCAGTTCTGGTGTCCTCAACATAAAAAGGACATGGAACTGTTGGAACAAGTCCAGAGGAGGGCCACGAGGATGATCAGGGGACTGGAGCACCTCCCGTATGCAGATAGGCTGAGAAAGTTGGGTTTGTTGAGCCTGGAGAAGAGAAGGCTGTGTGGAGACCTCCTAGCAGCCTTCCAGTACCTGAAGGGGGCCTATAGGGATGCTAGGGAGGGACTCTTCATGAGGGACTGTAGTGATAGGACAAGGGGCAACGGGTTCAAACTTAAACAGGGGAAGTTTAGATTGAGTATGAGGAAGAACTTCTTTACTGTGAGGGTGGTGAGGCACTGGAATGGGTTGCCCAGGGAAGTTGTGAATGCTCCATCACTGGCGGTGTTCAAGGCTGGGTTGGACAGAGCCTTGGGTGACATGGTTTAGTGTGAGGTGTCCCTGCCCCTGGCAGGGGTGTTGGAACTAGATGATCTTAAGGTCCTTTCCAACCCTAACTATTTTATGATTCTATGATCATCTGAATCCAAAATTTAGGAAATCTTTAGCTCAGCAGTGCCACAAAAGCAGTATTTAATATAAAACACATTCCAAACACGTAAATGATTAAAGTTTCAATGACAAATGATTAAACGTAAGTAATGTTCAGTTTTAAGCAGCATAGTTTAATGTTGCTGCAACTGCTATCGTATTTAATTTCCAATGCAACTTCCAGTGTAGTTCATCACTGTGAATGTGGAGTTATATTTCTTGACAATCCCAAAAGAGCTGGGTTTTCATGACTTTCTTAAGGGTCTTTTTTGGTAGCTGTTACTTAGACTTTTCTACTCAGAGCAAATTATTCCAGACTCTTCACAATCACTTTAGGAAGGTACTGATATGTGATGTGATATGAAATATCTCACACTGTAGATATGTGCTATTTTTATCAAGCAAGAAGCCCTTGCATTTTAAATTCTGTTGCAGTAAGACCTATAAAATGCCAGGACTTCAAAGGGATGGAACAAAAAAGAAAAGATACAGTTGGAAGTATCTTGAATTTGGAAAACAAATATAATGCATTTGAAAACAGTTGGAGCTTCTCATCAAGTTAAACCCCAGAAACTTAAACAAAGCTATTTGAAGCTGTTTTGGCTTTAACAAAATTTGATACTTACCAATTTAGTTAGGCACTCTTTATCTATCAGAGATACCATTTAAACTTCTCTTGTATTGAGGCAGCTTTCTTGAATTTCAACAAAGTTCCTTCCTGCCATGGTTTAAAAGAATCAGAATTTTCCAAATGGTCTTGTTACATTATTCTGTGCATTCACAAAAATGAAAATGCACTAATGGGCTTTACCACCATATACCTGGACTACAAAATAAACAAAATAAAATAAAAAAAAAAAGTCTTCTCAACAGTGAATGACAAGCAGAAATGTTTCCGCTAATGGTGAGTGAATTTTCCTACAGTTAATGCAAATGGCACAGAAAGGTGGAAGTCTTGAGTAATGCACACATTAAAAGTTGTAGGGAGTAGTCCTTAATTCGGTAGGGGAAAATAGAATAAAACTTGATGCTTAATAGGAAAAAAAAAAAATAAACTGAGGCAACTCTGGCATTTTTTAGATATGTAGTAAGAGGCCTAAAAGAAGTGTCGCAAGTTAACTAGAGAAAATATTTTATAAGTGAATTTAATACAGTAAGAATGATGGCACTGGTAAATGAAGTAATGTATTTATTCCCATTAAAAGACACAGCACTGACTGCACTATTCAAATACGTCTTGAATCATTTAGGACTTGGATTCTGTTAAAAGGAATGTAATGTGGCTTAAATACTGTTTAGACTAATCCTAACTACGATCCAGGAATTTAGCATTTTAAAATGCTAATAAAATCAGAGAAGATGTCTCTCGAAGCCAGTGCAATATCCTTTCTGCTGTATTTGGTCATTGCCCACAAGCGCTGAGGCATGTGGCCTGTGTTAGTACAAGGCCACTCTTCACAAAAGGCAATCAGGGGAGGGTCCTGAAGACAGGAAGAAATGAAAAATCACTTTTATCTTCAGGAAGGGAAGAAGGAGGATCCAGGGAACTGCAGTCTGGTCAGCCTTACTTCAGTCTCTGGGAACATGATGGAGCAAATAATCTTGGAGACAATTTAAACCTGGAAACATATTAAAGACTAGAAGGTAAAGGGAATAGTCAGCATGTATATGTGAAGGGGAACTCAAACTTGATGAACCTGGTGGCCTTCTACAAAGAAATGACTGACTTGGGGATAAAGGAAGAGCAGAAGACACCATTTACCTTGAATTTAGTAAGGCTTTCAGCACTATTTCTTGTAATATCTTCATAGAAAGCCTGATTAAATAGGGATGACAAAAGTGGGCAACAAAGTGGACTGAAAGCTGGCTAAAAAGCTGTGATCAGTGCCATGAACTTCAGCTGGAGGCTAAGCAGTAGTTGTGCACTGAGAGGCATATATTGTATCAGTACTTCTTAAGACAATC
Organism: Ara ararauna; assembly: GCA_028858755.1. Lineage (NCBI taxonomy): Eukaryota > Metazoa > Chordata > Aves > Psittaciformes > Psittacidae > Ara > Ara ararauna. The sequence continues at coordinate 59,501,192 of CM054379.1, forward strand.
TGGAGTGACATGGATAATATGACAGAAGGGCACCCTTAGTAAGTCTGCAGACAATACAGACCACATGGTTGAGCTGCCATTCAGAACAGCAACAAGCTGCAGAAATGGACCAGCAGAAACCTCATCGAGTTTTACAGCAGAAAATGCAAAGTCATACCCCTGAGGATGAATAATCACATGCACCAGTACATGCTAGGGACCACTGAAGCAGATTTGTTTCATTCTGGTGAACAAGAAGTTGAACATGAACCAGAAATGTGCCGTTGTGGCAAAGCAAGATAAGAGCATCATTGGCTGCATTAGGCAAAGCATTGTTGGAGGTCGCGGGAGGTGATCAGCCCTGGTGAGACACATCTGGACTGCTGGGTCCCATTCTGGCCTCCTCAGTAGAAACAGACATATATGGAGCAAGGCCAGCAAAGAGCCATAAAGATGACAAATGGACTGAGCACCTGGCGTATAAGTAAAGGCTGAGGGAACTAGGATTGCTCAGCCTGGAGATGAGAAGGTTCAGGGGCATCTGGTCAATGCACATAAATATCTGACAGTGAGGAGTAAAACAGAAGGAGCAGACTCCTCCTAGTGATACTCAGTGAGAGGACAAGAGGCAAAGGACACAGACAGAAACATTAGAAATTAAGCATAAGAAAACACTTAAGTGAGGGTGATCAAAGACTGGAAAAGGTTACCCAGAGAGGCTGTGGAGTCTCCATGCTAGGAGATATTCAAAGCCCAAAGGATGTGTCTCTGAGGAACCAGACCTAGCTGTCCCTGCTTCGAGCTGCAGGGCTTGGGCTCGATGATCACCAGAGGTCCCTTCCAACCTCAACTGTTCTGCTATTCTGTTTCTGCTTACTCTAGTTACTTGGTCAGTAGTTATAGGGAGATGCAATGTCACTGATATTCTGAATTACAGTCAGAAGCATGGGTTGTTTGGGTTTTTTTTAAATGAATTTTAAAGTAAAGAATAATTCCATAAAAGGGCAAAAAATACATCAAAATTTATCCCATTGCTTGTGATATTGTGTAATGCTACAAACTTCCAGAATTTTACAGATTGTTGCAGATTTCTCTTTGTAGCATTTTATTGCCTGAAACAAGAAATGCAAATTAAGATATTAAAAACTCATGACTGTTTTACTTCAGCACTTGCAGAAGTCTATTTGAAATGCACAATTTGTTTCAATTGACCACAACTTGAATTACTATGCCTGATATGCAAAAAGGACTTTTTCACAGTCAAACTGATAAAATTTATTTTGGAAGCACAGTAGATGATAGCAAATATTCCAGTATAGGTATTCCAAGAAATGAATAGAAATTATGAAAATCATTGGGCCTTAACATTATGAAAAAAAGAGCCTAATACTATTTTAGGATAACTTTTTTAAATTGTAGAAATTCAGATTTTAAATTCATTCACCAAATAATGATTTTGTCCTATTAAGTGGAAAAAAAAGTTTACACTGTGATTAATACTTCAACATTTCATTCTATTTCACTTTTATAGAAATTGATATAATATATTCCTGCATTCCCAGCTGATTTTAAAATTGTTTGATAGTTTCTCAGGAATATGTACACGAAACTTTGCACATACGGATAGATGAGTTTTGTGAGGTTTCTATATAATCTGGAAAAAAAAAAGCAATAGTCTTTAGGGGAAGCAAACACACTGTTCTTTCATAGGCTACTTTCAATCATAACCACCTTTCAAACATCCCCTAAGGATAAACTAATACTCTGGATCTATTTCATTTTCCCAAACAAAGCCACAAAAAAAAAAAAAATCTTCCAGTTCAAGGCATAATGTCTCCTGTCTAAATTTCAGCATAAAAACCCTATATTTGCTTAAAGGTAGGTGTCTTTCATGAATAAATATATCCTAGGAATGACGACATCAACTCCAGAGCAGAAACCTCACATATGCCATTTCACATGGCTCAAGAATGGCATTAAAAATCTGATTTCTTCTTCCGTGTTACCATGATTTTCTCTCATTTAAACTTGTTTTCTGTTCTAGTCAGCCATCAGTCACAATTAAATACAGTGAAATAATTTTTAAATTATAGAAGAATATTCACCAGAAAAGGATATAGTCTGAATATTACCACCATTTTCAAGTTTGGCAGGAGTCAGCTATACAAGTCTTCTTATTGAGCTACTGTTGGGGTTCTGAGCGAACCAGTAAGTCCACAATCACTATCCTCTTCCCAGCATTTTAGCTTCCTTGGTCCAAAGTCCTCTCTGCTGTATCACAGTTTTTGTAACCGTGGACCAGATTGGTTCGGCAGCAATGAAGTCGTGAGAAAGAGCTGAAAAGAACCTTGTCAGGAGCCTCCCTCCTTAACTGGACAGCTGCTGTTTCCTCTCTGTCCTCTAGCTTTTGCCTGAGCAATGCTGGCAGTGTACCACGTCTGAGCTGCTGCCATGCTGGGACTCGCCTTCCCTAACTGGCCTGACTTCCCAAATTGTCGTTAGGGATTTGTCTTCCTACTGGTAATTACTCTTGTCTGAGCAGCACATAGTCGATGAAATGTAGATATATTGAAATACATTGACCTTATTTATTATGTTCAGATTTGTAGCAATTGTCCAAGATAAGCTAACAAAAACAAAAAAAAATAACCAACCAACCAACCAAAAACCAACAAAAAACCCCAAACCTAACAAAAAAGGCTTCAAGTGTCTCTAAGTTGCCTTTTTAATTTTGGTTGAAAATCAGAATAAAATATGGAGGATTTTTGAATGTTCACCTTTAACAGGTTTTTAGAAATATCTTGATAATGCATATATATCTTAAACAAGTATTTTCAGGCATTCTTTCATAAGAATATTTTCCTTTAGAAAGTTACTTTACTGCTAACAACCTTTTAAAAGTTTCAACAAAATAATTCACTTAACCTTACTACCTGCAGCCTTCCCTCCTGGAAGCATTTTACCTCCTCTTCCCACCCATTCCCTTCCCATGATACTGTGCTGTTTGGCATAGCCTGAAAATCCCTACGCAAGTGACATTTTGATTGCTGTGACTGCAGCATTCTCAGTCTCTTTTTTTTTTTTTTTTTTTGAAAGTTCACAGCAGGTTTTGCATCTACATGCTAGAAATTAAACTGATTTTACACTGGGTTTTTTTCACAGGATAAGAGAAGAGTAACTTAGGCAAGAAGCCTAAGGCTAGAAGCTTGAAGTTTAGCGAGATCAATCCATCCCTGGTTCCCAAAAAATGAAAAAGCACCTGAATTTAAGCTGGGAATCTGGCATAAAATCTCTGTGAAATAACAAAGCAAGAAGTATTTCTCTATGTATAATAGAAAGTAGAACATGTTGCCCTTCTTTGAGGTTCTGTCTTCCTCTGAAACATCCAGTACTGGTATATACTGGAGTGCGAAAAAACAGCACAATAGGGAGAGAATAGACTGCAACAAACACACAATTTCTTTGTCTAAATGAATTGGATTTGGTGACTGACTGCTATAGATTGAAACATTTCAGAATACGAAAAGAAAGTATCTCTAATGTGAATTGAGGTTATATACCAGCCACCATGAGAGAGCTGATGGCCTGAAACAGCTCTGTAATCACCCTAGGCAATTACAGTTTAGGGCACGTCTCTAATGTGGCCCTTCTTAGCATGTTTGTGAGAGTCATGGCTTCTGCTCATAAAGCTGTGTGGGCTGTTAGGCCATACATTGAAAAGTCTTGCAAAATATTTTTGTAGAGGAAAAAAAAATTTTTTTGTCTTATGAAGCATAAATATGAAAAAGTATGACAGGAATAGTCTCTTAATGAATGTGTGTATTACTAACAATTATTAGAATGCTGTGCTAGTATTTAGTGTTGTCTCACTGATAGTACTTACATCTAAATAATGAGGGTTAGTGTGGAATTATTAGGAAATTTGGGATAATTGGGAATTAAATCTATATTCGAAATGCAGCATTGTCCACACATAAGACAGAAACGGGCTTTCAAGGCCTCTCGGGCTAAGATGCAGCCATACCTGGTATGCCAGGAATGTGCACTCCACAGCGGTTCCCGTAACAGGCGGAGGATAGAGCGAGGTGGAGATCTTGCGGTTATGCTCTGTCCTAACTTCAGCAGATAAAACGGGAACTAGGTGGTACAAGAAACTGATAAGCTGCATACTTGCTACCCTGAGCCAGCGGCCTGTCATCTTTTTGACAAAATACCGTCCTAGTGTGAACTTTGCTTCATTATAATGCTAAAATACACACCCCTCTCCAGTGCGACCCCCCTCCAAAATAAGACCACCTCTCTCTGAGCATGCGCTCTGAATTTTTAGTCTCATATACCTTTAAATTGAGGCGAGAGAAATTTTCACCAATGGTAATAAAGGTATGTATGACTAGAGTCACTCAAGCTCCACCTTGAAGGTAAAAATAATATAAAATAGCCCAAGAGGAAGGGGGATTTCGGGGAAGATACCATCGTGGACGAGTCACGGAAGATAACATCAACCGACTCCTGGGAACGGTCGACGGGCTGGACCTCTCTTCCCCCCCCATAGGGACGCCTGTGGGTAAGACTCGCACTGTATTCAGTGCTTTCCTAAGAAAACCTTAGAATCTCTACAGAGTTATTTTTATTGTCATCTGTATCTTTTAGAGCTAAGCTGTGTTAACTTTATCAAGCGCTTGTATTCATGTAACCATTATATGCACGTGCTTTTGCAGACTGTATTTATCACCGGCAATCCATAAGAACCTGTAACTGTTGCACCAATAAATTTAGTCAATAAGTCGTACTGTTTCGATATCTAATTGTTACTATCGGTAAATCCAGACCATTAGAGGTCCGATATAAGCGAACGCGGTTGGATTAGCCTCCGGACCATTAGAGGTTCGATATAAGCGGACGCGGTCGGATTGGCTCCCAGACCGTTAGAGGTTCGATATAAGCGGACGTGGTCGGACCGATAGCAACGTATCTGAAAGTAAAACAAGGGGTTTGTTTTCCCCCCCCCCCACTCTTTAACGCAACAGTTAGTTTTTGTTATATTCCAAAGAGAAAAGTTGCACACAGGGATCTTCTTCAAAGCAATTTCACTTAATCACAAGTAATAATTACACTGCCTCAATGAAGCCCTAAAGAGTTAGACTAGTAGCTTAAAAAACTATGTTGGCATGGCTTGTTTTTTTTTGTTTAGAAAAAAAATGAGAAAAGGAGAATATTTTTCCCCACTTAATGGAAAAGGAATAACATTCTACTTCTCAATGGACTTCATAATCATCTAAAAAATTGCTTTAATATCACAAGAAGAAAGTATTATGCTATTTATTTCACAAAACTTCAGTCTAAAAGTTTTGTAGTGAACCTCTGTGGCACATTGTATGCCATAGATAGCAATCCATTTTATTTAGATAGATCTCAATTCCTATTGATGGAACTTGATGGTAAAATGGCTATTGATTATAGTAATGAAAAATTGTGCCCTAAATTGCTTATAATTAAAGTATTTTTAATGGAAATTATGAGCATGTTTCTGATTTTTCCTGTAACATTTGTAAGTGTAATTTTATCTGTGGGATCTTAGTTCTGCGTGTTCAATCATGATCTGGACTAACCACTGAATTAAGGTGAGTACTGTCATACATTCTAGATGATTCAGAGTTGTTCAGCTGCTAATCGTTGCTAACTTTAAAATTTTTATACTTTCTATAGTTGAAAATTTGCAAGTCATTTGTTTAAAGACCTAACATCACAAGATCACTGTCTTTGGTGAGCGGCAGAAATGCCAAGCAAGATCTTTTTGGAGGTTAACCACAAATTGTTATGAAAATACTGGTTTTTTTCTTGATGTTATTTTAAAGGCTTCTTTGTTAAAAAGTAAAGATTTAATCTCAGCTGAACTATGGCTTTGATCTGAGACCTGGTGCTGTCCAAATGGTTTTCTGAAGTCAAGAAAGTTATTTAATCGGAGTCTGCTATAAAACATGGAAACAACAACAGAAGTTTTTACCCTTTAATACAAAACTTGCTTTTATAAGTAAGCCATAAACTAACAGCTTCCTGACTATCTGCTTAAGATGGTCTCAAATCTAAAGAAAGACTTCAGAAAAACAGCAATAATGTCATGTTTCTGTGGTGGACAAGGCTTATGATGTAAGGCAACTAAATGTGACCCTTCCGAATTGAACTAATTTTAATGTATCCTCAAAAAATATATATTTATGAAAAATCTGAAATTTCACGAAGTAAATTAACACCGCTATTTATAGAATAACTCTGATAACATTTCAATTTTATAAGGCTTTAATTCCTCAGTCATACTTATTAAAAAAAAAAAAACAAACAAACAAACCAAAACCAACATCATAGTAATATTGGGCAGAGAAGTGATTCAGGGCAGCCTTGCAGCGAAGGACTTGGAGGTGTTGGCCCACAAGAAACTGAACATGAGCTGGCTTCAGTGTGCACTTGCAGCCCATGTCCTAGTCTGCGTCAAAAAGAGTGTGACCATAAGGTCAAAAGAGGTGATCCTGCCCCTCTACTCTGCTCTCATGAGATCCCACTTGAAGCACAGTGTGCAATTCTGCTGCCCTCAACATAAAAAGGACATGGAATTGTAGGGAACAAGTCCAAAGGAGAGCCATGAGGATGATCAGGGGACTGGAGCACCTCCCATATGAAGATAGGATGAGAAAGTTGGAGCTGTTGAGCCTGGAGAAGAGAAGGCTGCGTGGAGACCTCCTAGCAGCCTTCCAGTATCTGAAGAGGGCTATAGGGCTGCTGGGGAGGTACTCTTCATTAGGGACTGCAGTGAGAGGACAAGGGGCAATGGATTCAATCTTAAACAGGGGAAGTTTAGATTGGATATAAGGCAGAAGCTCTTTACTGTAAGGGTGATGAGTCCCTGGAATGGGCTGCCCAGGGAAGTTGTGAATGCTCCATCCCTGGTGGTGTTCAAGGGCAGGTTGGACAGAGCCTTGGGTGACATGGTTTAGCGTGAAGTGTCCCTGCCCATGGCAGTGGGATTGGAACTAGATGATCTTAAGGTCCTTTCCAACACTAACTATTCTATGATTCCATGATTCTATTGTGGCAAATATACCACCTTACCCTGTATACTATGCAAACCCACGAAGCTCACAATTGAGCTAAATGACATTTCAGTCTTCATAGCCATTTGGTTTTCGGTTTCTTTCCACTGAGAATTCCTTCTTTAATCATTATGTTTTCTTAAATATACTAGAAACCAAAATAATGTACACATACCGGATCACATTATTTCTATCTTTTCACCTGGGTTTCTAGCTCTAGCACATTTTACAAGGAGAAAGAATGATGGGTGTTCTAAAAAGACTCTAGAATGCCTGTTGCAGGAAATCTGAAGCATTTATTTTTATTTAATAGCAATCCTATTTCTTTCTGTATTGCAATTACCCTAGCTTCTTAGTCACTCTTTTCTAAACAGCGGATAAACTCAAACTAGTATAAATCCATTAAAAGCAGTAGAGCTACTCCTAATTTCCATTTCTTGAGATCAAATTTGAGATCTAATTGCCATTGGTGTTGAGTAACATCTTGCATTTGTACATTGCTCTTTACTTGCAGATCTCAAACTTCTTACAAATGAGATAATCATCTTCATAATCTCTATTTTGCAGAAAAAGTAATTGAAACTCAAGAGGTGAAGTGGCTTGTTCAGCATCTTTTAAGTCTTGTACATGTACTCTTTAGACTGCATTGCCTAATTAGCACATTGGGCCCCTGATAAATCAAGTGCCACATTTAACATATCATCTCTAACCAGGTATTTAAAATCCCTTTCATGTCCAAGCTAAGATTCTTTTTTTCCTTGGAGGAGGGGTGATGAGGATGTTTATTATTAATATCATTATATTGTATCATTACTATTTTAATATATTATTTTTAATACCATATTGAGACTGCTTTCCTCTAGTTTAATTAATTTAAGCCAATATAAAGAAGTAAGTATTTTCTATAAATTTAATTTTTAAAAATTCAACTACGAATGGATTGTGAAATTATTATTAATAGTATTTTATTTTAAGGTATCTAACTCTGTATTATGTTCTATAAATCCTGTGGAGTTTGAAAGACAAATAAAGTTTTGAAAGTTCAATGAAAGATGAGAGGAAATATTTATATTAGTATGCTTTTATGTAACACTGGAACCATTTCTATCGTAGAGAGCAGAGAAAATAATAAAAGCAGTATAGAGGTAGAATGGAAACGTTCCCTCATTCACTTTCAGTGCAGAAGTAAAAATGTCCTCCTATATTCTCAATTAACAAAGAAAATACTGTTTCACATTATGAATAGTTAGCTTGTGCAACTCATTTATACAGTGTTCCCAAACTTTGGGAAAGTACCACTCTTGCATGAAATCTGCTTGAAGAGGACTAAGAGAAAAGTAATATGGAGTATATAAATGATTCACTAGAAATCATAGGAGGTCCTCTAGGATTTTGCCTTGGGTAAGAATACCTAGTTTTTTCCTACAATTGCTTGTAGATACCACTAACCAATCCTGGAAATGCAGTGCATGGCCAGGTTGAAGCAGAAGTATTTAACTGCTCAAACGAGTCTGATAAGTTCATTTCATCATTGCCCTCACAGGTATTTTACCCAAATTGCTGCTATAAAGAAGATGCTATACCAATAGAAATTGTTGCTTTCTCCCATTCAAGAAAATAACAACACACTTCACTAGGCAAATTGAAACATGAATATAAAGATTTCATGGTTGATTAAAAATATCTAAACTGTGATCTCTTGTATTGTATACACAGATACACTTCAATGCCTATAGACTGTTAGGAAGGGATGGGATCCGTCTGCCTAGAATAGGCAATGGAATCTTTGGCAGCAGGCTGGCCAACTTCGTGAGGCAGGCTGAAAATTGAAGGACTCCAGTGATGGGGTCCAAAGTGGCAACGCTCATGCCATTACAACCAAATGGGGAATAAGTCAGGCAAACAGGAACAGCAACAAGTGTTCCTTAGCTGCCTCACAAAATGAAAACCAGAAGAACAGCCACCTCAGGTCACTCCCATGTATAAGAAGGGCTTACAGGAGGATCCATGGAATTATAGGCACACCAGTCTTATCTTAGTCCCTGGAAAAGTTATGGAATGAGTCCTCCTAGGCTCTATTTCAACTCCAAAGAAGCACATGATTGGAAAAAGCCATCACTGATTCACCAGGGGCAAATCATGCTTGACAAACCTGATCATCTCCTAATTCAACAAGTGTAAGGTCTGGCACCTGGGTAAACACAATTCAGGAGTCTAGCACAGGACAGGCTCTACTTGGCTAGGGAGCAGCTCTGTGGAAAGAAACCTGGGGATCGTGATGGACAGCAAGCTCAATATGTGTGAACAGTGTGCAGCTGTAGCAAATAAACCAACAGAATGCTGGGCTACATCAATAAGGACATCATTTGAAGAGATAGGAAAGCCATTATCTCACTCTACTCAGCACTTGCCAGGCCACACCTGGAATTCTGTATTCAGTTTTGGTCCCCACTACACAGAAAAAGATGGAAATAAGCTGGAAAAGGTCCAGAGAAGGTCCACAGGGATGATCAAAGAACTTGGAAACCTGCAATATGGGGAAAGGCTGAGAGAAGTGGGTTTGTTCAGCATTGAGAAAAGAAGATTCAGGGGAGACCTTATCACCATGTTCCAGTATTTAAAGCTGGAACATGTATGAAAAGCTACAGAGAAAATGGAGACTCCTTTTTTAGAAGGACTCACAAGGAAAAGATGAGGGGTAATGAGTATAAGGTACTCCTGAGCAGATTCCAGATGGATGCAAAAGGAAAATTTTTCACAATGAGAGCAATCAGCCATTAGTTTAATTTCCCCAGGGAAGTGGTGGATTCCCCAATGTTGGATACTTTCAGGATTTAGCTGGACAGGGTGCTGGGCCATCTTGTCTAGACTGTGCTTTTACCAAGAAAGTTTGGATTAGATGATCCTTGAGGACCCTTCCAGCCTGGTATTCTATGATTCTGATACACTTTCTTTTTACATCTTACTGGTTGTTTTTTTTTGTTTTTTGTTTTGTTTTTTTTTTTTTTTCATACATAGTATCTCTAAATTTTTAATCATAATACAGCAATATTACCATCTCGATTTGGGTATTAATTGATTAGACATTTTTACAAATTTGGCCTTACTTAGCAAAATTCTTGTTTCCTGTATTTCCTGAGCAACCTCTAATGAAAGACACAAGGTATTGGGAAGTTGAAAGATTGCTCATAACTTCTCAAATGGACTTAGACAATGAGATATAATTCCCAACAAATGACAGTGGTAATTATGTATCCTAGACCTTTCAATTCTGTGCTGACTGTAAACCAAAGGGTCTGAGTGTCACAGTCCTGAGTACCTTAATGACCCTGACTAATCTCACCTGGGCCTTCACCCTTCCTTTCATAGCCATTTCATGTCAGCTGGATATGTTTAATCCTACCTTGGGTTATGGTGCAGTTGCAGTTTGTTGGGCTGCAGTCCTTGTTTCTGAATAGATCTGGAGTCTGCCTGGACAGAAGTCCTGTCTATTTTTTACTTCTGCTTACACCTTCCTCCTTGTACAAAATGGACTTTGGATCTTGTTTGTTCCTTTGCTTTATCTGGATCTTTGATGTACACATTTGTCAGCCCCTAGTACTGCCCATTGTCATCATGAGGGCATGGTCTGTGTTGGTATCCCACTCAGCTCCTGGTTTGTTCCCCTTACAGGGCAGTGTTTCCCTGACACTCATACAAAAGTGATTTATTCATGCTGTGACATAAGGGTCCATATCCCTGTCTGAATTACACTGTTGGTTAATTTAGTCTATCTGTGTGAAATAAGAACATTTTTTACAAGTCAGTCAATTTACCTGAATGATATTAACGCTAGTAATGGAAGGCCAATGGCATGGCTTGCTCTCTTGTAAGCAAATTACAGAATTTGTCCTTTGAGTAATTTATTAGCCTAGCATCATTTCTGCTTCAGAAGTCTCTGAAAGTCATGGCTTTCTGGTTGCAAATAACATAATACCCTAAAATTATCTTCTTAGATTACACTGGATTCAAAAATTAAATGTATCACACCGGAAGGTTTAGTGAACTTATATTTTCTCTTTATGATATCAAGGAAAGCAATAAGATACTTTTTCATTTGTTCTAAGAATTTTTTATAGGAAGTGTACTTAAGAAGTAGTAAGATCTTGTGAGACCTATGAGATCTGTGAGTATCCATCCTTTTTTGTTATAATCTTGATTAAATTTGCCATCCACTTAACTAGCGGCATGGAGAGGGTTGCATGCAGCATTTCTGCCATTCAGACAGTATCTTGTGTACCTTCTCTCACTTTCTTCTAGTCCATCAAAATGCACTAATGAAATGCCTTCCTGTTCCCCACTTCTCAGTAAGATATATATTGCAATAGGAAACTTACTGAAGAAAATAAGATACCTCTTTTATTTCTTCGAAAGACAGAGAATTGTAATGTGATCAGGAAGTGAAACCCCTGTTTTTAAATCAAAACTCCTATATTGATTTGGTAGGATGGTAGCAGAAATGGACTTTCATAAACATTTTTTCCTTACCTTGTTTTGCTTGTTGGAGTCAATGTTGCCTCTGACAGTGAGAACAGTTTCTTGCCATTTAAAGAGAAGCTATCTACCTCCTAACAGATAGTCTTCTTCAGAGTGGTTATGAAGAAACAGATGGGCTTGTGGGACACTTTGTCCCAGAGGACCTGTTCTACTTGAAATATGGAAGACAGCTCAAAAGGTGACTTTTCTAGAGTCTGAGAAATCACAGTTTTCACAGTTGAGAGCTTTCTTTGAGAGTAACCAGTCTTCTGGACTAGGTCATCTAAAGAATATAGACATTGGAACCACTTCACAAAATGTTACAACTAGCGGTTGTTACCCTCTGTTCTCCATTTTGCTTCCATGTGATTTGTGCAAGAATGATGCCATAGATTTCAACCTACAGGTCCCAATCAACTGTGTTACTACTGCTCTGGTCCCCTTGTCCTTTCTTTTCACTTGATGAGAAGCTGTCAGCAGCTTGGATTCCCTGTTCTCCTCCTTGTACATGGTGTTTGATACTTTTATTATGTGAAAGGTGGCAATTCCCTGCACATGAAGCAGATGTGTTTCATAGGATGTGATTTACTAGTCAACTTTGATGCAGTAAGTCTCTTCTGAAAGCAGCCTGACCATCCTTTTCACTCTGCACTAAATTCCTTTCCACATCTCATTCTTCTTTTAGTTGAAATTAATATTGTGTGATTAACAACCTGCCTGGAAAGCTTTTGTGGGCTAAATGTGGAGAAGTCAATGATCTACATGCTCCATTACTTTAAACCAAAATCTGTTGTTGTAAGATTACTAAATTGAAATATAATTTTACATATATTTACACAGACTTAAAATATAGCTCTATAAAAAAAGGGGGGAAGAGGGAAAGGTTCAAAGTATGCCTTCAGTAGTAACCTCTGAAATAATGTATTAGCTTGAAATTGCTCCTTTTTTTTTTTTTTTTTTTTTTTTTTTTTAATACACTTGCTTTGATGTCTTATAATGGAGCTGCTGTATTAACCCCTGGCTCTGAAAATATTAATTATTCTATTCATTCGGTGAAGATACCTGGCAGATATTAGCTGGTGCAGTAAAAGATGAAAAAGAGTCACTAATATAAGGAAATTACGACATTTCTTCTGTTCCATTGATTCCTGGCAATAGTGAGCCGCTGCTATGAACCTTAAATGAGAGTGGAAAGCAGATTACCTACTATCAGTATAATTTCAAAAGTATTTCATCTCCACACTAAGAAGAAAGCACTTAACATTGCTCCTTATAGCAGAAATTTTATATAGAGTACTTCAGGTTCAAGGCCCAAAGTTTCTTATTTTTCTAGCCCAGGTTCAGTGCAGTTTCTGCTGTCTTTTAATTATATACTTTGAAACACTCTGTCTCTGATTCTGGAATCCAAGAATGAATAGCTGCTGGAATTTTTCCTATGCTAGATAATTAGTATGATACTAAACAGTTATGTTCTGCTTATATCATACTTGAAAAATGTTTATAAATTGGTTTCATGAATATTCATGAAAAAGGAAAAAAATAAATAGCAGTCCAGACTCTCTAATGTATTCCAAGTTCTTTAGGAATATGTACTTATCAATTTCCAAAACAATACTTTGCTTGCTATTTCATCCATAGTCCCAACCATATTGTCCCTAGCCTAATTCTGTTACAATTTTGTGCTTTATCTTAGCATAGGGTCTTTAACATGTTCAGACATTTGTTCTACAGTGCATCCTGTGTTTGCTTGGTAGTCCCAGCATGTATGGCTGAATTTCAGTGCTTGTCCCCCTTTTAAGCCAATTGTTTGTCCTCCTACTAGTCTCCTAAATTGTTTTTCCTTCCAAATCATGCATTCCAAATTAATTTTTTTATTGGTTCACTCTATATTTATGAAACCAAACAGCAGCAGCAACAGGACTGGGATAATTTCTCATTCCTTCTCTATTTTGTATCCAGAATCTAGAGAAGCAGTGGATACAAAAATTGAAAAGAATCTAAACTGGAAGGCAGATAATATTTTTTTTGGCAAATGAACTGTCAGGTACTTTAAGGAGCAGGCAAGTCTCCACTTAACATCTGCAAGTTCAGATTTTGTGAAGGAGTATAACTTAGCCGGGTTCTTACAGCCTTTCACTGAAATGGCAAATGTCAGTCACAGGGAAGCCCACTGAATAAGTTAAGACTCTGATCCAAAGCAGTGAGGTGAGATAAGTTTCACAGATAAATAATTTTCGTTATTTTCCATGAGAAGCAAGCAATACATTGCTCTGATTTCTCATTCTTGGATGCAACTAATGAATTGAAGCTGACATTAAGAAGAACAATTCACCAAAGGCTCAGCAAACACTTTAAGTAAAGCAGATATCTAAGCCAGACACTTCTCTTTCAGAATTTCAGCCAAAGTTACTGTATTTTATCAAAATAAAAACAACTAAAATAAAATTTTGCTATGAGAACTCTCCTTTTATTATGTATAGAATACTGACAATTTGTGCAATAAGAAATCATTTTACAAGTGCTGTATTTTAATTATTATCAGACTTTGCTGTAAATACGAGTCAAAATATTTTACATCCTTAACAAATTGTCAAGAAGTATTCCTGTGGCAATCTGAACGGAATAAAAAGAAAAATGTCTGAAGGGAGAGCAAATTAAAAAGCACTAACAGAAGTTAAAACCAAAGATCCAAGAGAGATTTTTAATAAAGAAGCTATCCTGTATGATAGCCAGATTCTTTTTGAAATGTCACAGGAAAGTATGCAATTGTCTAATGATCTCAGATGGCTTCATTTTTACATTCAGAGCACAGTCCTGTTAAATTTACGTATATTCAGCCAGTTTGAATAGCCATTTTAGAAGTTGTCGTGGTTTAAGTCCAGTCAGCCACACAGTTTTGCTCACCCACTCCCCCCTCTATCTTGCCCCCCACTCCCGGAGGGATGGGAAGGAGAATCGAAAAGAATGCGACTCCCACAGGTTGAGATAAGAACAGTTTAGTAACTAAAGTATAACACAAATCACTACTGCTACCACCAATAACAATAATGACAAGGCAAATACAAGGGAAGGATACAATTCTCACCACCTAAAACCAAGCCCGACCACGCAGTGCACCCCCCACCCTTCTGGGTCTCTCCTCTCCGTCCTCCATCTTGGGCATGACGTGCTGTGGTATGGAATAACCTCTTTGGTCAGTTTGGGTCAGGTGTCCTGTCTCTGCTGCCTCCCGGCTCCCCTCCTCCCTGGCAGAGCATGAAACTCAGAAAGTCCTTGGCCAGACCAAAACATCACTAAGCAGTAACCGAAACACTGGTGTTATCAGCGCTGTTCCTAGGCCCAAAATCAAAAACACAGTGCTGCACCAGCTCCCAAGAAGCAGAAAAAATGACTGCTGCTGCTGAACCCATGACAGAAGTATTTAAGCAAATCTAATGCTTAGAATAAGAAGGTTAAAGAAGCCTGATTTTCAGTACTTTGCCCATGCAAATTTTTTTATTTTAATAAAAATGGGACATTTAGTTTTATTTTAAGTATTCTGTGGCTTACCCAAGTGCATAATTAAGTAAAAGGCACCTGAAAGCAGACAGCTAGAAACCAGAAAGATGTAAGCAGAGCAGTCTATATGGGACTTTTGTTTTTTTGAGAACAAGATTAATAACGCCCCTAGAGTAAGATAATCTATTCTTGTGTTTAGAATGATGTAATTTCTAGTACTTCAGGTCTGTATTTTGTTTTCTTTTTGTTCTTTATAGAAACAAAATGGTATTTACAGCACAAAGGTTTTGTGTCTCAGTCTGAAAAGTTTGGGGAAAGAAAGAAATCTTTTCCCCTGTACAAAAAAAAAAAAAAAAAAAAAAAAAAAAAACCCAAAAAAACAGCAGAAAAGAGAACAGAGCAGCTAGATGGTAATGACAGTAAGGGAAAAGCCACCTCTGATTTGTGAATAAAGTTAAATACATGAATTTCATTAAAAGATTTTTCTAGTTTATTGACAAAATTGGTGAGATGGTTTAGGAATAATTATGAAGTACAGCTGTGCACACTGATGTAAGTAGCCAAGGCAAGAAAACAGAGAAATTTCTGAAATAACAGAATCATAATAGTGTAGTAAGCATGTGAGCTATTGAAAAAAATAGTAGCGAAAGAAAAGGCATGAATTGGTTATGTGCTAACATTATTAACATTATTTCCTGTATCAGAAAAGAAGTACAGTAAAATATATTTGGGTCAAAACCAGTTTAGGAAAATAAGATTATATTAACTGGTAAAATGCTGGAAATTTCACCATAAAGTCAAAGGGATAGTTTAGAGATGGTCAGATTTGTATCTTTTAACAACAACAACAGAATTCTTAGAGAGGTAAATACCACTGAAACTGTGTTATAATGAAAGTCTTGGCATTCTTAGCTACCAATTAGAAACAAAATTATAGTAATAATTATAATAATAATGTATACAAGATATTATGAATGAGATGCCCAAATATGTCATTGGATTAACCTAAAAGATTTTTTTTTCTTGATTTATTTTAGGAACTACTGACAAGTTAAGACGAGGTGGCTGTAGACTTTACAGAAGAGCTAGTCACAGTGAAAAATTTTAGACTGACTAGCAATTGGCTGATTGTATGCAAATAAGAGTCTCTAAAGCCTGGACCTCATAACCAAAAAGCAAGGTAAAGCATTCATTAATCAGTTCCAACAGACCGTTGAGGCTTTTGACTACCTCTGTAAGATCAAAGGCATTATACTTATCTGCACCTGAAGCAATCATAATGAACTTGTTTGGAGTGCTACATCCCCAGCTGAATGAACAAATAATACAGAAAGGATATTAAGAATTAGGAAAGATTCTACAAACATGATAAAAAAGAGAGATCTCTCAAATGATACTAGACATTTCTATATTGTAATGGTATTGTTCTCTACCCAGTTGTAACCGTGCTGTGGCCATACTTCCTTTTTTGACTTAATCTTTTCCAATTTGGATAGCTGAGGAACTTTTTAGCTGTGTCTATATGCACTAGTGCTAATAAAAATATATAAATATGTAATAAACCTGGCTGCTAATATCTAGATAGAATGTGCATTTTCTCTTGACAGAGTTGTTTGTAAAAGAGGACTACAAGAACAATTAAGGGAATGATAAAACCATTTTATGAGCGGAGTTGGAAGTAGCTTGCAATGCTTGGTCTGCACTGGGGGATGACTGATGTCGTTACCACCCATTGAACAGAAAGGGAGGTGGGGAGAAAATTAGCACTAGGGAGAGAATTTCATTACAAAATGTAAACATATGAAAGAGTGGAAGTGGATAGGAATGTTACATTAATAATGAGCATGTAAATTTACTGAAATATTTAGGCTTAAGACTATTAAAATCAAGGCTAAGTTTGTTCCATTTTCAATGTAGGTAGAATGTAGCTTTCATTTGAGACTTTCTCAAGAGCATAAATAGAATCATAGAATCATAGAAACAACTACATTGGAAAAGGCCTTTAAGATCACCAGATCCAACCTTTATCCCAGGACTGCCAAGTCAATAAACAGAAATTTTCCTTTAGAAAATTAAGACTACTTCACTTTTGGTGATCTTCGTTCTCTGATAAGAAAGACAGAAATGTTCTTATTAGAAATAATTTTAGGAGATTAGTCTGTGCACTGCCTTTGTCTAAGCCTTCTTTAAGTACACCTCAATACATCAATAATTTTGTAGTTCAGAATACTTGTTCTGTTTTGCTTAATATTTCAAGCCTTACTCTATCCTTTCGCTATCATTAATATGGAAGTAAGAATGAGACCATCAGAAAATTGAAACAGATAATATCAGCATAAAGTATCTTGTAGATAAGTTTAGGTTCTCACGGTGAAATGTTAACTGCAGAGAAATCACTGACCAAAACCGCAGAAATATCTTGCATTTTTCCATACTTGTCTATTGAATTTAAATTATAATTTCCTCATGGTAATGGGTTTTTATTTTATATTAAATGCATACAAAGTTACTCTTTCATCTGTAGTAACAGCATGTGAAAGAAGTAAATATAATAATATGCTCAGGGGGTTAGTTAGTAAAGTGATCAAACTCCAGAGCGACTAAACAATAATTTACAAAGCTAAAAGTTCTGTGATTTTATTTAATCCCCATGACACTATGCAGAGGTCAAAGGGACTATTATTTTCAGGAAATACCATGTTAGCAGAAAAGCAGACTAAAGAAGTGCCCAGTAAGAAAAGTGACGATAAAAATAAAATAAAACTAGAACCAGAAAAATACTCATTAAAAAATAGAAATTAATTTTGGGTGAAAAGAAAGAGAAGGAAAAGAGGTAGTTCCAGTATCTAAGAGGAAATATTTACTAACAGTCATTCTTACAGTCCAGTCACTACAGATAAGTGTTTATGCGAATAAATCCATAATGCTGGAGAGCAGGACTGGAGTCCACCACAGAGGCCGCCCCACCAGCGTGGATCCTGTGCCACACTGATGTCCCTCTGCACAAAGTCTGTGTGAGAACTACAGTGGAAACAGGGCAGCATTATCCAGTGGAAATGGACTGGATTTGGCATGCTGCTTTACTGTACCATTTGGTATACAATGCATATATTTATAGATAAACATATGTCATAATCCAGTGCCAGACTCCCGCCGGTAAACTGTAATTTGTATGCAATGATGTAGAGGAACTATGAAAGGAAAAGCAGCCATAACCTTTAATTATGAATTTTATTTTATGATCACCTAAATAAGTAATTTTATTTACAGATTTCTGTTAATTTAAAATATAATTATATTTTATTTATGTATTTTCTTTATATTGATATGCATTATATATATAAAATGAATACCGAAGTTAGTTTCTCATGGAGACAGGATTTCCTTGGAATACAAGATTAATGTATATTGAGTGAATGTTAGAATGGTAGCTAAAGGTAGCTTTTTAAAAACAGAAATACTGTAATTAATAATTTGAAAGCTGAAAAATTTTAGACTACTCAGCCAAGAATATTCACATCAGTTTGATATGTAAGGCCAAACAGAAACACATACATCTTACTGCTTTTTGTCACAAATTTTGAATTAAGAAAAGCAAAGCAATTAATTTCAAACACATCACTTTTCTTTCTTTAATTTCCAATTTTGAAAATAAATGGTTTCATTTAAAATTTCAGACTTTTATTAAAGTTACCAATAACTGTAGTATAACCAAAATTGATGTGTAGGATTTTACTTACGATTATAAACATATTTTGCACATGAAGTCTAGACAATTTTTATCTGCTCTTAAATGTAAAGCTTCAAACCAGTACGTTTCTTTCACACCTGAATACTATTGCTACTACAACTACTACTAAACTTTATGTTTCATTGTAGCTAGAGAATATTAAATACTAAGATAATATTCTTTTTTTATATTTGGTCTTTCATCTGAAGGAAATAATCTACATTGAAAAATATAAGGAACAGTTTCAAATAAACACTTTCAAAATAAGAAAACCAAGTTTGCAAGTGAAAGGACAACAAAAAGCCCAGGCAAAAATAAAGTGCCAGTTGAAGGAAAGGGTTTTTTCTGTTTACTTGAAAAAAATCCCCACCAGCCCCAACCAAAAACTTAAACAAAACAAATAATCACCAAAACAACAGACAAGATGTAGTTTGAAAATTACAGGCATTTTTTATCTTAAAACAATTATTTGTATTCAAAAGTTATTGAGGGCAACTCCAGAAGATCTCTTTTCTGAGCCTCTCTGCGAAAGGTTACATTTACGGGGAGCTAATATTTACCATTTCCCCAGGAACCTGTCAAGGTGGGGTATGAGAATCTAATTAAGGTGGTACAGGAGCATCAACTATGAGATTATTTTTTTTAATGCAAAAGAATTACATAATGTAAGAATTCTAATTGCTGAAGAAAATATCTCTACATTTTAAATTGGTGCATAAGGGATTTTTATGCTGATATTTTAATAAGCTTTTATGATAATCCTTTAGAAATTGTTTTGTGTACTAGTAGACCCTCGAATGGAAAAAAAGTTGCTACTTTCAGTTCTAATACATTCACTGAATGTAAGACGGTACTAAGACTCAAAAAAGAAAATACTACTTCCGAAAGATATCACACATAGAAGCGACCTGTTGTGAAGGGGATCATGTGGGTTTTGTCTACTATTTTTTTTGATAAGAGAAAAGATACAGTTTCAGGGCTAGGTGTGCTACCCCTGACTCTGAAAAGTCATCAACAGTGGGACCATCTTCCCCATGTCACAGGCAATTTGTTGCTGCCTTTGCCCAGACATCTATTTTGACAAAAGAGGACACGACCTCTTTTCAATCCCTAGGAGATTTGAGGTGGTCAGTAAAGAAAAAAGTGTGAAACAGCTTTATTTTGGCGGTGGCATGGAAGGAAGGATTGGGCAGTGTGCTGAAATTGAAAAAATGTTTATAAAAAACTGAACAACCCTACACACACAATTCCTGCCCACCCTCCCCTCCTCCCTCCCCTCCCCCCCCCAAAAAGAGGATAATTTTCAGTATTCTTTTAAGACAGGAGTGAAAGGACAGGTATAGTATTTTTCAGTTTGTTGGTGGCTGTGGTTTAGGCCCTGTTTAGTCCGCTCATATTAAATATAACCTTTCTCATTTAAGTATAATTTATATGAGAAAGGTCTAATACTTTAGTGTTTACTACCTCATTTGTAAGGGGATGAAGGGTCTGCCATATGTATCTAGTAGCAGCCAGCATTTCCCTTCCCCTTGTAATTAATACAGCTAGAGTCCTGGATCTTATTCTATAATGTACTGACATGAGCTAACATATAAGCCTCTTCAGTTCACAGCAACCAATTATACCTGCTGACTGTCTGCTGGTAGCCTTGGTATCTGCAGGCTTTGCTGGTTGCTCTCACAGCAATCTTAGAGCTTAAATAAGCTCAGACACTGGCTCAGGTAGTTCAAAATTCATACCATTCTGGCTTTTGCAGAGGGGTTACACTGCTACTCATTAGGGACTGAAGTGCAAGGCTGTGGAGCCCAGAGGACTTTGTGATATGCCAAGTAAACTTCACAGGAACAGAAGGAATATATTTTTCTTAGCTTCATGCAGATGTTTCAGCAAAATTTAGCAGAATTTCAGAGCTTCTATTAATACATCTGTTCTTCATCCAAATTTGGTTTTGTGCTGTGTCTGATAATTTTGTGAAATACATCTGCAAATGATGTATGGTGAAATTAAAAGATAAAGTCAAAGCTTTCCAATCTATTACTAATCACTGAATTTGCACAGATAAACATAATCGGCCAAGCACTCCCTGTCATGTCTCCATTCTTGTTTCATGTATTTATAATTTGAAAAAGAGAGCTTTGCAAGGAAGATGACTACCATCAGCCTCAGTTAAAGTGTGAATATGACTTACTTTCTAAATCTAATGGAAAAGCTTTTGGGTTTGAGTCATTAAGAGGATTTGGATTATTGAATGTGAATAGATGCACAATTTCAGCAAAGAATTCCCCTTATCACAAGGAATTAACATCTAAAAGAACAAATTTATTGTGTAAAAGTAAGACATTTTATCTGTGGTAAAGTACCCTTAGTTCTAAACACTGGCTCATACGGAGAAAGAAGAAACATTTCCAGGTAGCAGGTACACTGTGCTATTCTGCAATCTGTTTCTACTGGATAGACTTTGCAGAAGAGTAATTGGGAAGCATTACTGCTTCTTCCATACCTTCTTCTTCCTGCCTAAAGGAGTTTCATTCAAGTATTGACTCTTATTGTTCAATTATGTCACTTCTGAAAAGAAGGATCTGTCTCTTTCTGAACTGCATTTCTACCTTTACTAACTGAAATTCCTGTTAAGATTAAAGGTGTGCTAACTTGGACCTCTCTTTCTTTCTTAGGTCTTTGGTCTCAAGTCTCAAAAGGTCCACTTGTTTTAACACCTGAACTGTACATAGACCCCATTACGTAATGTTATGTATCTACCTTGACAACCACAAGAAAGAAATGAACACAATATATTTTTGCTGATTTTTAGTTGCCCTAAACACAGATTTTGAAAAATCACTTTTTGAGCACTATTGTTTGTCTAAAAAGGCAAAATTATTCAGAGGTTCATATTTCATCCTTCAAAAGGCTATCTGAGCTCCATGACTTTGAGCTCTTTTTCCAAACAAACTAAAATCAATTGACATCTTGGAATGTCCTCTAGTACAATTCTTCCTCCACCAATTCAGTTAATACTTACTATGCTGTATTATAACAGAATAATAAGATGATTTTCTATTAGGATAGCTAAATATTAAGATAGAAAAAATCAAGGAATACTATCTTTCTGCATGACAAATATAATATTGCTCTAATGTTATATTTTTTCATTTTCTGCCTTCTTTTAATTTTCTCCAAGTTCTATCAAAATTTTATTCTATCCTGAGATGTTAGGTGTTTTATCTAAAAAACTTCCTTTTATTAAAGGAAATTCACATAATTACTTCCACTTTCTAAATGCCCACTGGAGTTGGGGACAGCATGCATTACAGCAATAGGGTCTGTGACATTAATGCTACGTGGAATTCTATAATGTTTATTCATTCAAAGTGCAAAACCAAAACCTGCATGTGATCATGTGTAAGCAACTTTCTTCAAATCAAATCTTGTGAAGCTGGTAAGTCTTGATTATCACAATCTGTTGCTCATTCTGTTCCCCACAATGTTACACTTTAATTTTGTATAGTCATTGGAGATAGCACACCCTATGCCCATAAGAACTTTAAAATCCTCATAAAATATTACTGATTCTTATTTCCCTACTGTGCTAAGCATATCCTAGTATCAAGCCCAGCACCACAAAACACTGGCAGATGAATTATACTGCACCTATATGTTGAGAGCCTTTCTGGCATTAGAGCTTTCACAGATCCTCAGTAGTTGAAAATGATGTGATTTTTCTCCAAGGAAACCTCACACAGTAATGGACACAGTAGAAGAACGTTTTATGTGTGGGGAAAAATTATTTAGAGAAGAAGAAAAGAGTAAACATATGTGTCCTGGGGTCAGCTATAGCAGTAGTCATTTTTCTCCTTCTTAGTAACTGATGCAGTGCTGTGTTTTCGACTTTCAGTCTGGGAACAATTACTCTAGAAGCATATATATGATCATGTAGTAAACCGATGATGGTTTATCCCAGAACAGTAACAGAGACAACTACTTTTATATTCATTTGTTCACAAAGAGTATAATCTCATACTTTCATTATCATGAAGGCCACACAAAACCTTTTGAAATCAATACTGACCTTTATATTTTCAATGATAGGAAAGTATTTTCCATGAAATGTTGCCTGATCATATCAGTTCAATGAACTTAAAAATTTGCACATTTAAAATGTCATTAGTTTTACGGCAGATAAATTCCACAGCCTTATTTGGTAGTCGGTGCGTACGCTTGATAGAAAATAAAAATATTCAAGCCTGTAAAGCTATTACATGAATAGTAATTAAATGTGATGGAAAACCACAAAATGTATTAGGTGTAACAAAAAATAGTTGTAAAAAAACAATGATACAATGCTCTATTATTCCTCAGAGGGCTAAAGATAAAAGAAAACACAGAGAACTTAATTAGCTCAAACAGCAGAAGAGTTTATCTAGATATATTGAAAAATATCCCCTTTATTTCACTGCACCATTTGGACGATAATAACAGGACCAAAATGTCTTCCGTAACTGTGTGGTTTAAGCCACTATAACTCACCCAGTTCGTTCACTCATTCCCCCCTTTCTTGCCTCGCTCCCGGGGGGATGGGGAGGAGAATCGAAAGAATGCAACTCCCACAGGTTGAGTTAAGAACTGTTTAGTAACTAAGGTATGACACAAACCACTACTTCTACCACCAATAATAACAATGACAAGGGAAGTACAAGGAAAGAGAATACAACTGCTCACCACCCGATACCAAGCCCGACCACACAGTGAACGCCCACCTTTCCAGGTCTCTGCCCTCCTTTTTTTACTTCCTGGGCATGACGTGCTGAGGTATGGAATACCTCTTTGGTCAGTTTGGGTCAGATGTCCTGTCTCTGCTTCCTCCCGGCTTCCTCTCCTCCCTGGCAGAGCATGAGGCTCAGAAAGTCCTTGGTCAGACAAAACATTCTAAGCAGTAACCAAAAACATTGGTGGTATCAGCGCTATTCCCAGGCC
Source organism: Ara ararauna (assembly GCA_028858755.1). Taxonomy (NCBI): domain Eukaryota; kingdom Metazoa; phylum Chordata; class Aves; order Psittaciformes; family Psittacidae; genus Ara; species Ara ararauna. The sequence goes on from CM054379.1 coordinate 59,524,970, forward strand.
CAAAGTCAAAACCACAGCACTGGACCAGCTACCAAGAAGGAGAAAAATGACTGCTACTGATGAACCCATGACAGAGCTGTACACAGTGGCTTATATCTACTTATGCATTTCAGTGTGGTGGGTTAATCCTGGCTGGACACCAGGTGTCTATCAAAGCTGCTCTATCAGTCCTTTCCTCAGATGCACAAGGGAGTGGAAAATGCAACAAAAGACTTATGGGTTGAGATAAGGACAGGGAGATCATTCACCAATTGCAGTCACAGGCAAGAGACTCGACTAGGGGAAAATTAATTTAATTTATTACCAATCAAATCATTAGGAGGTTAATGAGACAATTAATACTAAATCCTGAAACACCTTGCCCCACTTCCCTTCTTCCAGGACTCAACTTCTCTCCTGATTTGTCTTACCTTCTCCCCTCAGCAGTGCTGGGGGATGGGGAATGGGGAGCGCAGTCAGTTCATTGCACAATGACTCTGCTGCTCTTTCTTCCTCACATTCTTTCCCTGATCCAGTGTGGGGTCCCTTCCACAAGATACAGTCCTTCATGAACAGGCTGCTCCAGAATAATTTCCCTCAGGGTCACAAGTCCTGCAGCAAAACTCCTCCAGCATGGGCTCCAATATCCATGGGGCCACTTGCCTTGCCAGGAGCCTGCTCCAGTGTGGGATTCCCACAGGCTTACACAGCCTCCTTCAGACATCGCCCTGCTCTGGAGTGGGATCCTCCATAAGCTGCAGGTGGAAATCTGCAGCCCATGGAGGTCCGTGTTGGAGCAGGGGCAAAGCCTGCCTCACCATGGTCTGCTCCACTGCCTGGGGAACCTCTCCCCCTCCTTCTCCACTGATCTTAGTTTCAGTGGTCGTTTCTCTCACACATTCTCATTCCTCTTTCCAGCTACTTTTACTATTGTGCAGATTTTTTTCCCCTTCTTAAATATATTATCCCAGATGCTCTTCACCTCTGTATCTGGAAAAATTTTGGAGCAGATTCTCCTGGAAGGCATGCTAAGGTACATGAAAAAAAACAAGGTGCTTGGTGACAGCCAGCATGGCTACACTAAGGGGAAATCCTGCCTGACCAATCTGGTGGCCTTCTATGATGGGGCTATGGAACTGATGGACAGGGATAGAGCAGTTGATGTCATCTACCTGGACTTGTGCAAAGCGTTCAACACTGTCCCACATGACATCCTTGTCTCTAAATTGGAGAGACATCTATTTGATAGGTAGACCACTCGGTGGATAAAGAACTGGCGGGATGGCTACACACAAAGAGTTGTGTTCAGTGGCTCAATGTCCAGCTGGAGACCAGGAACGAGTGGTGTCCCTCAGGGATCGGTGTTGGGACCTGTCTTGTTCAACATCTTTGTCGATGACATGGACAGTGGGATTGAGTGTGCCCTCAGCAAGTTTGCCAATGACACCAAGCTGTGTGGTTCGGTTGGTATGCTGGAGAGAAGGAATGCCATCCAGGGGGACCTTGACACGCTTATGAAGTGGGCTGATGCCAACCTGATGAAGTTTAACCATGCCAAGTGCAAGGTCCTCCACCTGAGTGGGAGCAATCCCAGGCATAGCTACAGGTTGAGCAGAGAAGAGATACAAAGCAGCCCTGTGGGGAAAAACTTGGGAGTGTTGGTTGATGAGAAACAACTTGGGCGATCAGTGTGTGCTTGCAGCCCAGAAAGCCAACCGTATCCTGGGCTGCATCAAAAGGAGCATGACCAGCGGGTCGAAGGAGGTGATCTTGCCCCTCTACTCTGCTCTCGTGAGACCTCACTTGGAGTATTGTGTGCAGTTCTGGTGTCCTCAACATAAAAAGGACAGGAATTGTTGGAACAAGTCCAGAGGAGGGCCACAAGGATTAGGAGGCTGGAGTACCTCCCATATGAAGACAGGCTGACAACTTTGGGACTGTTGAGCCTGGAGAAGAGAAGGCTGCGTGGAGACCTCCTAGCTGCCTTCCAGTATCTGAAGAGGGCTATAGGGATGCTGGGGAGGGACTCTTCTTTAGGGACTGTAATGACAGGACAAGGGGTAACGGGTTCAGACTTAAACAGGGAAAGTTTAGATTGGAAATAAGGAAGAAGCTCTTTACTGTGAGGGTGGTGAGGCACTGGAATGGGTTGCCCAGGGAAGTTGTGAGTGCTCCACCCCTGGCAGTGTTCAAGGCCAGGTTGCCTGAAGTCCTGGGTGGCATGGTTTAGTGTGAGGTGTCCCTGCCCATGGCAGCGGGGTTGGAAGTCAATGATCTTAAAGTCCTTTCCAACCCTAACTATTCTATGATTCTGTGATTCTACCACCACCAGTGATGGACTCAGCCTTGGCTAGGAGCCGGTCTGTCTTGGAGCTGGTTGGCATTGGCTGTTTTGGACACATGGGAAGCTTGTAGTAGCTTCTTACAGAAGCCACTCCTGTAGCCCGTGTGCTATCAAAATCTTGCCATTCAAACCCAATATATGCAGTACATTCTCCTTGCTGTATCACTGGAGGGCTTCAGTTGTTATTCATTGCTAGGCAGATATTGGCATGTCTTCAGGGGAGCAAGGTACACTTCTCTGAGCACAGAGAGAACTGCAGTGGGTATTCCCTGTGTCTGTTTTTGTTCACTTCCATAACTAGCTAAAGGAGAGCCCAGGTAAAGGGCTAAGAGGTTTCACTGATGAAAACATAAGCCTGCCTCAAAAAATCGTTTTGATAAAAACACTGATTTACTTAAAATGCAATTCAACCCATTGATATTAGGGCTCCCAGAAACAGAAAATAAGCATTCAATGAATGTTTAGTCTTGCACTTCATGATTTTATTGATTTATTGAGTAAATATTATGATCTATTGATTTATTGGGTGAATAGTATAATATTTGAGACGTTGTTTTATTGTGACATTTAACTGTAGCCCTGCATGGCACACCACACAGGTCTGCACAGCCCAAAAGGAAACAGTTCACACAGATTGTTCACACAGTAGTGTTCTTCAGAGCTTTTCAATTACTGAGTTTATTTGATTTAAATTATTTAATCTTGCTTTGCTTTGTATTTGCTCTGCATCCTCTGAGTATACCTATTTTGTTATGAATTAATAATAACATAACATAACACAAGCATAAACAAGGGCACTAATAATATGACAATGATGAATAAACAGACACTGGTGCTGTAAACAGTTTCAAGCTAAAATGAACATTTCTAGGATCCTCACTAAATATTCTTAGAAGACAGACTGTTTATACAGGCCTCACTTTTATCAACCTATTGTGAAGTTTTCAATAACCAGAAAGTCAACCAAACATACAATAAAATAGTATTCTTCTCTAAAAAAATAAGATATTGCCTTGAACCATTGGTATGGCTACTGTGAGAGCAAGTCTCTAGTACCTAACTATTTTTCCACCAAAATTTCAAATATGTAGCAGGTCTTACTTGCTGCAAATAGACATTTGTTTTGCACTGGGTAATTTTTTTCCACCCACACCATTAAAGTTAATAATACATTGCATTGCAGTTAATAGGTGCTATTAACAAATTTAAAGTACAACAAATTCCTTTCTACAGTTTAATTCTTGAATCACTGGAAGTTTTTATTAAATTGGGTCTGTACATACTAATTCACCTTGGCAGAGAATTCATGCTATTATTATTCTTTTGATAATGCTGTATCAGAAGATGAAAACATAGCATATGGAGAATCTATCCATGCTTACTCTGCTCTTGCAACCTCCCTCACTTTATATAATAATATTAAGTAAAGCTCTAGCAATGCAAATCACATTTTTTATTCTTAGTATTTCAGGAGCATATTGTCCCTTTTGTAGCTAATAATGACTCTTTTTGTACTTTAAATAATGCTAATAGTTCTACTAGCTTTAGGAAAGCACCACGTAATATTATTTAAGAGAAGTTAATTTTCGCTTTTAATTTCTCTTTTTTGAGCCTGAATAAACTACAGTAAGAGTGCTTATTCTCTTTGTGCCCAGTGTTCCGATCACTCAGTAGGGTAAATCTAGTGAAGAAATAACACCAATTTCACTATTTGAAAACAAATGGCATAATTAATATAAGGTGGATCTGTTTCATGGCTTCCATTAGCTTCTTCCTACTTGTCTCATTCAGAGCTTAGTCAGCTAACTTTCCTTAGAAGTATCTGGAAACTGGAATACATTAATATGAGGAAGTTCAACAAATAATGACTTTTTCTCTTTTCCCTCACCTCTGCTTTGTAAAGCAGTAGGCATTAAAAATTTACCTGCTTAAGGGGTTTAATGGCAATGAGTTTACTCAAGAGCAATTTATTCTTTTAAAAAGTGATGCAGGTTGTCACAAACAGAAATAAAGCTCTTTACCCTCCCGTCCTTAAAAAGAGAAGATTTTGGGAAAGCATCAGGATACCAAGAAGATAGTTTCATTTTTATTTTTCAGTAAATAACTCAATGCTCAAAATGATCATTGATTTCATATGTTTTTGAAATAGAAAAGAAAGAGATTCTTTGAAGGGAGGACGCCTTCAATATGGGAGCAAGGGGAAATACTGCATGCAGGAGCCTCAGTTCTGAGCGGTGAGAGCCACTGAAGGAGCATCAAGCCCTCCCCAGACCTTGCCCAGGAGCCGGTAGCTCCTCTGAGGAGAGCAAAGACTCACAGGGGGTGGTGCCAGGAGGGATGGCCACATCCTGAGCAGGGAAAACATGGTCCTGGGCGTGTAGGAACAGGGCATGGCAGGGCAGTTGGCACCGGCAGCGTGAGCAGGCAGTGGGCGGAATGTGAAGTGCCCTCCTCAGGGCGAGGGACTGCTCTGGGAGCTCTGCTCTGGCTGCCCCAGTAGTGGCAGCGTCGACACCAGACAGAGCCGATGAGAGGGGAGGCTGCAGAGCAGAGCTCGGGGTGTAGAAGGTGCCTGCGCTCGTCTCTTGAGGTGAGGATGCACAATGGGTAGGGCTCCACTCAGTGCTCCCTGGTGGAGGTCCTCCTGCAGCAGGTGTCTGAGCTACGGGATGCGGTCAGTAGCTAAAATATGTCAGGGAAGCTGAGAGGGAGCTGGACTGCTTGCTGTAGGCCCAAACTGTGCAGGGGCCACAAGCATCCAACATAGCACATACAGAAAAGAAGGAAGGTGAAGATGGGAGCTAGTAACAAAAACAGAAAAAGGAGGAGGACAATTAAAAGCAAGGGTCTTTTTCCAAAATCCAATGTCCCTGCCCAGAACCTCTTCCCAGTTCTGCAGGGGGCTAACGAGGAAACTCTCACCGCACCAAATGAACAACCACTGATGCACCAATAAAGAGGATCACTACTGGTGCCTCCAGTAAAAAGCAGTGGGTCATAGTAATAGGTTGACTCGACTTTGAAGGGCACGGAGGCACCCATCATAAGAGAGGTGTGTTGCCTACCAGGGGCTTGGATTAGGGATGATGCTGAGAAGCTGCCTGGTCTATCAAATCTGCTGACTGTTGCCCACTTCTTGTCATCCATGTGGGTGCTAGTGACATAAGCAGCAGTAGCCTGGGGAACATTAAGAAGGACTTCGTAGCCCTGGGAGAGGTGGTTAGGGGCTGTGGGGCTCAGTTTCTACATCGATCCTCTGGGTCAAAGGAGAGGACCTTGAAAAGGCCAGGGGGATGTGGCAGGTTAATAAATGGTTAGAACAGTGGTGTCATAGTCAAAGGTTTGGTTATTTAGAGCATGGGTTTTGATTTGGGAGGCCAGGTCTACTGGAGGCAAGTGGAGCAGATCTGAAAAAGAAGGGAAAAAGCTGCTTTGATAGGTGATTTGCTAGGCTTGTCAAGAGAGCTTTAAACTAGATACGTTGGGGAAACATATTGGCATCATTCCATCCCAACACTTCCAGTCAGTTGCCAGCACCTATAATAAATGCTTGGAGCAATGAAGCTGCTCTTGCCAAAGAGTCGGCTTTATTTGGAGCTTGGCACAGATGCCTCTATACAAATGCCCATAGTATGGGGAATAAACAAGAGGAATTAGAGATGTGTGCATGTCTACAGGGATATGGTATCATTGGCATCACAGAAACATAGTGGGATGGCTCCTATGGCTGGAGTGTTGGAAGGTTATAGGCTCTTTTAGGAAAGACAGGCCAGGTAGACAGGGAGGGGGGAGTACCTATTTATGTCAGTGATAGTCAAGAGAATATGGAACTCTGTCTGGGGACAGGTGAGCAGTCAATAGAGAGTTTGTGGGTCAGGGGCAAAGGGAAAACAGTGATGGGGGACAACACTGTGATCTGTTACAGACTGCCTGATCAGGAGGATTCTGTGAATGAAGCGCTCTATAGACAGATAGGAACAGCCGCATGCTCACAGGCCATTGTCCTCATGGGGGACTTCAACCACCCTGATACCTGTTGGAGGGATTGTACAGCCCGGCATAAGCAATCCAGGAGGTTCTTTGACTGTGTGGAAGACAACTTCCTTCTGCAAGTAATAGAGGAGCCAACAAGGAGAGGTGCCATGCTTGACCTCGTCTTCACCAACAGGGAGGGGCTGGTTGGGAATGTGATGCTCTAGGGCAGCCTTGGCTGTAGCGATGATGAAATGGTCGAGTTTGAGATCCTTGGGACAGTGAGAAGAGTGTGCAGCAAGCTCACTGTCCTGGACTCCAAGAAAGCAGACTTCAGCCTCTTAAGGAACCTGCTTAGTGAGGTTCCATGGCATAAAGCCCTAGAGGGCAAGGGGGCTCAAGATTGCTGGTTTATATTCAAGGATCACCTGCTCTAAGCTCTAAGGAGTGTTAAGTGCACCCTCAGCAAGTTTGCTAACAACAGTAAGCTCTTTGGTTGGGTTGACACGCTAGAGGGAAGGGGATGCAGTCCAGAGGGACCTTGACAATCTTGAGAGGTGGGCCAACAGCAACCTTATGAAGTTCAACCAAGCCAAGTACAAGGCCCTACACCTGGGTTGGAGCAATCCCAGGCATAGCTACAGAGTGGGCGGAGGGGAGATACAAAGCAGCCTTGCGGAGAAGGACTTGGGGATAGTGGTTGATGAGAAAACAAACATGAGCTGGCTTCTGTGTGCACTTGCAGCCCAGGAAGCCAACCGTATCCTGGGCTGCGTCAAAAGGAGCATGACCAGCAGGTCGAAGGAGGTGATCTTGCCCCTCTACTCTGCTCTCGTGAGACCTCACTTGGAGTATTGTGTGCAGTTCTGGTGTCCTCAACATAAAAAGGACAGGAATTGTTGGAACAAGTCCAGAGGAGGGCCACAAGGATTAGGAGGCTGGACTACCTCCCGTATGAAGACAGGCTGAGAACTTTGGGACTGTTGAGCCTGGAGAAGAGAAGGCTGTGTGGAGACCTCCTAGCAACCTTCTAGTATCTAAAGGGGGCCTATAAGGATGTTGGGGAGGGACTCTTCTTTAGGGACTGTAATGATAGGACAAGGGGTGACAGGTTCAAACTTAAACAGGAGAAGTTTAGTTTAGGTATAAGGAGAAAGTTCTTTACTGTGAGGGTGGTGAGGCACTGAAATGGGTTGCCCAGGGAAGTTGTGAATGCTCTATTCCTGATAGTGTTCAAGGCCAAGTTGCCTGAAGTCCTGGGTGACATGGTTTAGTGTGAGGTGTCCCTGCCCATGGCAGAGGGGTTGGAACTAGATGATCTTAAAGTCCTTTCCAACCCTAACTATTCTATGATTCTGTGATTCTATGTTGGAAGGTATTTTTCTGCTCGCTGAAAAATGAAGTAACAACAATGCTAACCTGCTAACCTTACTCTGATATTATAGTAGCTGAAATAATGCTAAGATATTTCACAGGGTCAAGTAGTCCTATAGTGTTCTGAGTGCAGCATTCTATCTTGAATATTATCTTCTTTGCCTGACAGTGAAACAATGTTTAAAGCAGTTTGTTTTATTTAAATCTCCTGGTAATATAATAATAGCAAGAGTAAATGGCAATTAAGAAACTAAGCTTAAAATGTCTTCCAGAGATATAAGCTATTGGTTGCGTTGAAAAAAAACCTCATTTCATTATGAAAAGGACAAGGACTAGCACTAATTGGATTAAACACCCACTGGACATTAAATAAGCCATTTCTAAGTTATTATTTTTTAATGATTTACAAATGCCATATTCATATTCCACAATGAAGATTGAATATTGTATTTAATCAACCCTTAACATTGTCTAAAAGCTGCTGTAGCTAGAAATATTTGGCATATTTCAAAAAGAATGTCCTTTTATACACAACACATGTAGACTGAAAGAAAATGATACACTATGGCAATTTCACATAAAACGTGCAAAACAGTTTTCTTCTAGATCAATTTATCTGTAACTGTGATATGTTTTCCTCAATAGTAGTTCTGTCAGAGCTTTAAGATATTCACTCTTCTTTATAGTATTAAAATTCATGAAACAGATAATAATTGGCAAGACCTTGTGGACAGAAACTTAGATGAGACATTTTCAGCTTTGACAGGTAGTTCTATGCTATTCTATACTGAATGATGCGTGAGAATGCTGCTGTCAAGTTTCCTAGCAATATGTATCATTCTCCTTTGTAATAAGTATCTTCAATGGCTGATGACTAGCAGGGGACAAGAAGTGCGAGAACATTTAGCTGCTTGTCTTGCCATGCACTGTCATTTAACTTCATCTTAAAAGCTGCCTTCAGATGTTATTGAACAAAAGTAAGATGATACAGACCAGTACTTTGAAATTAATCTCTTTTTCGTGTTGGTATTTTTATCCTGATGTAAGTCAACTCACATTGTCAGTACAACTAAAGAACAGCCAACACCCAAGTCACTAACCGTTTAAGAATTCTCTTATTTTCATCAACATTTATATATTTATATGCCATTTAATTTATTTTCATATAAAGAACAGTACATAACACTAATATTTTTCATGTATTGGCTAAATGATATTAGGAAACTTCAGCTTATCATAAAATCATAGAATCATAGAATAGTTAGGGTTGGAAAGGACCTTAAGATCATCTAGTTCCAACCCCCCTGCCATGTGCAGGGACACCTCCGACTAAACCATGCCACCCAAGGCTCTGTCCAAGCCAGCCTTGAACACCGTCAGCAATGGAGCATTCACAACTTCCCTGGAGCACCTCCAGTATGAAGATAGGATGAGAAAGTTGGGGCGGTTCAGCCTGGAGAAGAGAAGGCTGCGTGGAGACCTCATAGCAGCCTTCCAATATCTGAAGGGGGCCTATGGGGATGCTGGGGAGGGACTCTTCATGAGGGACTGTAGTGAGAGGACAAGGGATAACGGGTTCAAACTTAAACAGGGGAAGTTTAAATTGGATATGAGGAAGAAATTCTTTAGTGTAAGGGATGTGAGGCACTGGAATGGGTTGCCCAATGCATAACATTTTAAAGAAAATAATTCTACAAGTTAGTTTAATTACTGCTGATCTACTGATAATGTTACTTTCACTCTTTGTAATGCAGATTGTACCTAAAAATTTAATTCTTCAAAACCACGAAGGTATGAAGTTCTATTGGTTTTTAAAATGTTATTTTCCCTTAGGATTTCAAAGTATTTTACTTACATTTCAGCAACTGAGCACTGTGAGTGATAATTTTTTAGCATGTGTAACATTACTTTCTCAGCCTACTTACTACTTCAAGGTTTATACTTGGCCAATGATGATATTAGCTCTCCTTTACAATAATATTGCACTGGTGACCATGTTGTTAGTTGTTCATTTTTCTTTTTCCCTCTCTAAAACACGTTATCTTCATTTCATCTATATGGCCCTTAATTCTTTTTCATATTTGAGTAAATATTATTTTGCCTTCATTAAAATGTTGTTTGCTTAGATTGACTCTATTTCTTCCATATAACTGCTGAGTCCTCCCTTTAACTTCTTAGTGTTATCTATTAACAGTGAAGTTATATTAACTTTTTCATCACTTACAAGACTGTGAATGCAACCAGTCTTCCTAATCAGCATTTTTGAAGTTCCTATAATGCAGAGAAGATGCAACACAGCATTTTTTACCAAAAATTTTTTAGATACTTAATGAATATTCTTAGAGAAACCTTGTATCAGGTTTTCTGAGTTATAAGTTACATTGATAATAGTTTATTCTATATCCATCTTTTAAAATTACATTGACATTAATCTACTGTATACCATTCTTTAGTTATTTTTAAACAAATCAGATATTACCACACAGTTACTGGAAACATATAATACCTATCACTTCCTGAATCGCCCTGTTTGCCCTTCTGAATATTTTGTACACTAGCTCTATGTGTAAAGAAATTTCTGTAGTATGTCAACATTAAAATAAAAAAAAAAATTAGCAAACCACATCTTTTCAGTCAGTTCTTTTATAAGTCAAACACTGAAGTTATCAAGACCATGTGATTTAAAATTTTTTGTCTCCTGTAAATCCTTATTGGAATATTACATTCCTTTAGTAATGTAAAATATAGTGCTTTATCATTTTTATGTGATATATTCTTGTTTCTTTTCAAATACATAATTTATTGAAACTTTCTCGTTGTTCTATCAGTGCCTTCCTAATCATTGTGAAAAATGCTACCATATCTCTCTTGTTATAAGACTGTTATTTCTAAGATTTCTTTTGTTTCTGTCATAATTTGAAAGCATCTATTTTTTCACTCCTCCCAACATGTTCCTCACACCTCCTTGATAATTATCTCCATTCAGTAACTAATTTGGAGTTTATTTAACTTTTTCTGTTATTTGAATTTAGTTCTAATTCCTAATATTCTTGCTTACAGTCTACAATTAAGCATGTTACAACGCCATAAAGATTAATTAATTATGTTAGATGTCTTGGACCAGGTTCAAGATCAGTAATGTATCACAATTAAACTTTGGTTAGGCAAGCTGTACTTAAGAACAAAGATTACTTTTACAGAAATGCATATTTAGCTATTAATTTATCTAGATAGACAAGATACAAAGTTCAGAGATCATAAACACTTTTCATTTTTTGGTTGAGAAAAGAGCTTATAGAATGAGCAGATATAATTCAGAAGTGAGATCAGATGCGTATTTGATGCATTTGCAGCTCATGATGCATCATAAATGAAGATGCTTCTATCACTATCTTCTTTTTGCTTATTACTTTTCTTTTGGAGTTCTTTTGTTTTCTTTATGTGCATCAATGCATCTGTCACCTTAAGCAACAAAAGGTAGAATATTTAGGATTCTTCTCACTTCTTCTGTATCTCTATTTTTTAAATTTTTTTATTGTAATTTAAAACAAATGCAACTTATCTTTCTTGATTAAAGACTGTGAAAAGAAATACTAACTGAAAAGAAAGTTATAGAAGTGAGAAAACAAACCAAAATAGCAGGTAACGGTATACTGAAAAGTGGGACCTGAGCACGATGGAAATAGTATGGGATAAGAAGTAGATACTGTCCTGTTTTGTTTTTTTTTTTTGTTTGTTTGTTTGTTTGTTTTTTTAATGGGATAGTTATTTTCCCTAGTAGCTGGTGCAGTGCAGTGTTTTGGCTTCAGTCTGAGAACAATGCTGATAACACATCAGTGTTTTAGTTGTTGCTGAGTAGCACTTACCCTGATCAGGGACTTTTCAGTATCTCATGCTCTGCCAGTGAGGAGCCTCACAAGAAGCTGGGAGGAAGCAGAGACAGGACACCTGTCCCAAACTAGCCAAAGGGGTATCCCATACCACTATATGTCATGCCCAGTATTTAAACTGGGGGGAGTTACCCAGAAGGACCAATCACTGCTCGGGTTGGGCTGGATATTGGTTAGTGGGTGGTGAGCAATTGCTTTGTGCATCAGTTGTGTTTTCTTATTTCTTTTTTGTTGTTGTTTCCTATTATTATCAATATTGTTGATATTATTTTTCATTATATTTTACTTTATTTCAATTATAAACTGTTCTGATCTCAACATGCAGATATTACATGCTTCTGATTCTCCTCCCCGGCCCGCCGGGGGAGGAGGAGACTGGAGGAAGTTAGTGAGCAGCTGCGTGGTATTTATTTTCCAGCTGGGTTTAAACCATGACAGTTACCTACTGGTTCATCTAAATGCTTCCATAATACAAGACAATAAAATATATTACGTCAACATACAGTTTAATTAACTGCGGCATCCATCATGGACTAAGTTCAAAGTAATTTACTTAATGAAGCATTTCTTTTTCTTTCTAAACAAAAACATAAACTTAAAATTGATTAAAGCTGTGTTTAATACTTTGTTTTCTGATTTTCTGATTTATCTGATTCAAGACATTTCCATAAAATTATTCAATACAGTATAATTTGTTCCTGAAATCTGTTTTCCTCCAAAGATCAAGGAATAACCAGTTGAGGTTTTCTGCAAGAGGATGCATTAGATAAAACTGAAATGTAAGCAGAAACTTTTAGTACAATTTTTTTTAAAGTGTATAAAATAAAGGTCTATTCTCAGTGCTACAAGCTTTCTGTTTGTGTATGCACATATATGGATATAATTTTCCAGGCATGTCTGTGACTGCACATGTCAGTATGTGGATTTGCTAAAGTTCTAACTCAGCAAATGTGCTGGAATTGGCTGGAATTAAGTTACCTTCCTTCATAACAGCCTATATGGTGCTCTGCTCGGTATTTGTGGCTAAACCAGTGTTGATAAAATGCCAATATTTTAGATTTGAATCATCCTTGCACAGCATCAAGACTTTTAATCTTTCCCCTACTACTTGCCCCAAGGTGAGTAGGCTGGGGGGGGGGGGGGGGGGGAAGGAGAAGTGCGGGGGTAGGTGTGTTTGGGAGGGGGCACAACACGGAGAGCTGGCCCTAACTGACCAAAGAGATATTCCATGCCATATGATACTGTTCTTTGCAATGAAAACTTAGGGGGACAAGGAGAAAATTGGGAAGTCTGTGGTTGTGGTACTCATCTTCCAAGGCAACTGTTACGTGTACTGAGGCCCTGCTTTCTAGAAAATGGCTGAACATCTGCCTCCTGATGGAAAGGAATTAATTCCTCTTTTTCTTTGCTTACAACAAAAAGCCTTTGCTTTCCAAATTAAATGGTCATTGTCTTGATCCATGAGTCTTCTTGACTTCTTTTTATATTTTTCCTTATCCCATAGGATAGGACAATGAGTGAAAGGCTGGATGGGTATTTGGCTGCCAACGTTCTTTACTCAACTGGCCTCCACAATGTGAAAGAAAAGGACCTATCCTGCTTGTCTATTTGGTTATGGTTTGTGCTCATTAGCTGTGCTAATTAGCTTGGAAGAGACCAATGACTTAGTATTTGACATTAATTATCAAGGTTCTTAACTAATTTTTTAACACTTTTTTTTCACAAGTAAGATGAGTTTAATTACCAAGTGCTTCCAAATTCTGCTGAGAATAATATTTAGTGCTGGGAGCAATTTCCATTTATGGGCTGGGTGGCAAAATCTTCATGGTTCTACACTACATTGTGCAGAAACTTAAGCATATAAGGGTGAAAAACTTAGCATCAACTGGAAAGGCTCCCTCTACTTCATTTATACTGTAAAGGAAACAAAAGCATATGCTAATTGGAAGCATTAAAAGAAATCAATCCAATTAGTTACTCTATTTTTAAGGTTCTGCAGCTGTTGGCTACATTTTGTTGTATCACAAATAGCTGACACACTGAATTGTAGCTCAGTTAAAAATCAATGTGAAACATATCCAAAATGACCTTGCACAGCTTTAAATAAATGTTGAAGAACTGTTTACACATCTAATCTTTGTTCAGAAGCACACGCTGCTATGCATTAGGAGCTGATTAACACAAATAAGAGGCTCTATGATTGTGGGAGCTCCATCCATCTTTTAGAACATTTTAATTAAGACCACAATGAAATTCTGATGCATGTTAGTACTTTTTATTCCAGATTACAGTTAACACATTGCTGAAACCTCAGCGGAAAAAAATAACAAACCCCAGAACAAACCCCAACAAAACCAAAAAACAAGTAATAACAAAAAAACCACAACAAAACATGCAACACAAATCATTAATTCTCTTTTCTGAAAGAAAGGTATCAGGAAAATAAAATCACTTATTTTAGTCTAAAAAAAAAAAAAAAAAAAAAAAGAGAGATTCAGAGCTGTGGACCAGAACCAGTAGGCTGCAAAATAAGGTATTTTTGTCACAGCTATTGGAAATAAAAAATTAATGGTATAAAGAAGCAGGTAATTCACAGGTCAGTGGAATTGACATGTCTTAAAAATGCATTTTGTATTCTGCGTAAGTCAAAGAATATACGCCTATTTGGTAGCCTCCTGCACAGCTGAGTTTCTGCTTGATTTACTCACTGTTGAGGTTCCCATTTGCTGTCATTGTTTAAGTCTACGCAATGAACTTTCCAGAATCATTTCACAAGAAGCAGAAAGAAATCCCTATCCGTCTTTGTTTGCTTATGGAATGGGAAGTTTATTTGCAATGCACTGGAAATTAAATATGTTTTTCAACATTATAGCCTTGCCTGGATGGGAAGAACTGGATCATTTTTCAACTGCCTTTTTTCCTTATTCTCACTAACTTTTTTCATAACATGTGAACGTGCTTCTGAATGAACACTGAAGATTCTTCAGGCATAAGGAGCTAAGTCTGGTAAGCAAACATGATTGAAACACCTTAGGAGCCCCTAATGAGTAATCCTATACTCATCTGAACATAGAGATAATCTTGCCTGTCTCAGCCTTTGTACAGAAATGAGCTTAGAACTTCCAAGTGAAGCTGGATGTATCTGTGATCTGCCTGCAACAGCCTGAAATTCCGGTGGAAATTTCTACATACCTGAGTACCTGAAAAGAAAGTGTAAGACACACAAGAGCCAAGAGTCTAGGCATTCTGGATGACTTAAAAAGAAAAGTAAAGAATCATTACCATGTTGTTTGGGGTTTAAAAATAAAATAAATAATAAAAAAAAAACCCTAAACCCCAAACCATTGATTTTTTCACTATCTCAGAATAATTCTGATTAATAGTGAATTTAGGGAAGCATTTTGGACATTCCCTGAAAATGTCATGCCAGCAAACTCCTGCAAAACTAGAAATGGGCCAAGTCAGAAACTATAAAAGAATGCGAAGCATAACAAAGGCATAATGCTGTAGTGCTGCTGAAATAAAGCACAAAAAGAAAAGAAACAAAAAATAGCATAGCGTGAAAATCAGTTCTTGTCTGAATGTTTATTATCTTGCTTTCCACCTGTCTTGAATATTCATAATTCACATGAACTAAAAATTAGGACTCTATTTGAAGTCTTCACAGTAGAATAAAAGAGTTTTAACTACTATTAGGCAAGAAATAAATAATACGGGTGTCAGGAGGTTCTTTTTTGTGTTTTTATAATATGCTTCATTTTTGCTTTTTTAGTTGTTTTTCACAGCGCATTGGTGAAATGAATGTGGATCCAGCAATGTAAAATCTTTGTATTACACGCGTTTGTTAAAGCAATAAGAACATTTAATCTCTAGGCCTGTATCTTTAATGATAGTTAACTATTATTACTATATGAACTATTAAACACGGTAGTATAGCTGTAATATCTCTCATTTTCAAATGAGATAGCTTCCTCAAGAGAATTAGATAACTCTGAAGATTCTCCCTCCCCCCTCCCCCATTAAATGTTGGTATGTTGGAGCACACAAAAATAGAAAAGTACTGTTTATCCATGGTAGATCCTCCCTGAAAAGCCCCGCTTTGGCTCCTCCCTGGAGGGTGCCGCTTTGGCTCATCCCTGGAAAAGTCCCAGCCCTTGGAGACCTTTCTAGATATAGCTGGCCGCTTCTTCTGATGTAGGCTGGCCCCCCACGTCAGAATTAGTGTGCATCTTTGCTAGTATAAAAGCCCAAGCCTCAGGAGATGGGGGGAGGCAGAACCTCATACCACCCGGATCAACGTTGCCTCTGTGGGGAAGCCCGCTAAGGTTGAGCCTGCCACCTTGCATTGTGATGATGTTTCTTGGAGCTGGTTTCTTGATTGCCATTACATGGTCCTTGGGGTTGGTAGATAACCAAACATCAAAGATATCCTTTACTGTATCTTTTGTTACCTTTATATTTCCCCTGTATTAATAAACTAGTTATGATTATTTATTGTGTTGCATTTCTCTCAACCCAGAATCCTTGAACTCCGGAACAGTATGTTGGATTACTTTTATTTCTTGACTCATATAACAGAAGTTGCCACTGCTGTCACAGGAAACATTTACACAGAAAGTATTATTTCTTTTAGGTGGAAGAACTTAAATCTCATCCGGAGTTCAAATTCTATCCTTACAAGATTTAGCTTTGAATTTTTAGTTGTTTGTGAGCCCTCAAAATTTCTTGGATTACAGTGAATGAATATGATGGTTTAAAATTATCATGTGTAGGTGTTTACAGTGTAGGGTTAAGAGTTCAATCTGAGATACGTACCTACATTTTTGTAGCAATGTGCCTGAATATTTGATACCTTTGCTATTTGCTTTTATAGGCAGTGGACTTTAACTATGCATTTAAAGGAATCTAGAGACTGACTCAGCTAATTCAATTACTTGCCTACGCACTGGGATCTAGTCCCCTCTGTGACTCTTTAAGAAACCCAATTCATATGCAAAGGGATTAGAGATACAAAATGCAAGAGATCTGAAACTTTCTCCAGTAGGAGATCAAGGCAATGTAAATAGCACTAAATGCTTATTTCCAGGCAGCTGATTCTCTTCCTAGAGGGATTCAGTGTCCTGTGCACAGGATGAATCTGAGTTTAGCCTCTAGATGTCAGTCCACAAAACAATGATCTGTTTATCTTTTGTCATACTGGCCAGTGGGTGTCTTAATTCAAATGTCACTATATTCCTATCTATAGGAAACTGGCATTTTCTACTATATCTAAGGAGAGCAAAATTGGTTTTATATCTCCATTAATGATATCTATTAAATCTTTATTGAGTATAATAAAGTATAATAGGAGCTTAGACACCCATCTCACTTCTAGGCACTTAGAGATCTAACTTATTTTCTGAATCTGCAGCTGAATCTTGCCATAAGTCTTTTAGAAGGGACCACCATATAAATGCTTGCAGACACTCAAGTCAGCTCTAAGGACTACTGGATAGCCATTACAGATCTCTGTGAAATAAAAAAGCTCACAAGGTTCATCAGTCTATGGGCTTTTCTCAAAGCATTTTAGAAACAGAATGGTGCAAAAATAGACGAAAAAGGCCTCTACGATTGAATAGTCTGGTTATGTCCATGCTAGTAAATTAAATTCTGTTTTGACAGTTTAACAGTATAGATGATCACATATTAGTGAATAAGAACTTAGTATGATCTTACATATATAGACACTGTTTTAGGTTAGATATTCAGTCAGCTTTCAGGCTGGATCATTAAAATAAGTTGCCTATCATAGATAGAGTGTGAGGAAGAGGTTGAGACATGTAGCATCTGAATTTTGGGTGGGAAAATTAAATGCTACTTGTAGTGTGCCTTTAGTATACAGAAGAGTTCCTTCAGGCACATTACAAAACTGAACTATACCCCTAGTAAAATATAAAATGGTTTTGTGCAGAAGAAAAAGAATTTTAATTAATTAATTTCTATAATATAGTGGAGAAAATTACTTAAATTTATCATAGGTTTTTATAGCATTTTTTCTGCTTTCCCAGAGTATTTACTTAAAGACAGCTACACAAGACAATTCTATTCAAATACTTTCAAAATAACTGATCTACCAGTCTGTGTCAAGAACTTTTCTGTTCTAGGTAGGGGTCCACACTTTGAAGTAGCAACAGCAAAAGCATAATCTGCATCATGCTATGGCTCCTGATCATGCAATCTACCTCTTTCTGAATTATTATAACTCTTGAACAGTTCCTCTTATATGTAGAACAAGTTAGCCTCAGTTCCCAGAGTAGGAGAAAATTCTTTCATGTCAGAAACTACATAAGAGAAGTCGCACCTGGCTGGCAGCAATGTAAGAAAAAGGTATAATATGTGATGTAGAATTTTGTGTTTCTCTCATTAATACTAAGAAAAATTATCAAGGCAATTTTTTATATTATTGCAACAAATTAATTTTTTTGTCTCTATAAATACTTTCAAACATGTTGCAACATTTGAGGTACTGAGATTACAGGCTACACTACTACAAAAATTAAAAAAAAAAAGAAATTCTTATTTTCAGCCTTCAACCTCCAACATATGTATGCAAATGCAATACTTACTAGCATTTTTTAAAAGTGCAAATTGGTTGAAGTATATGATAGCCCACAAAGCTTTTAATAGTTCAGATAATGTCAAGAGTTGTCTTGCAGTCAATGAAATTTGTTTTCATTTTTTTTGAGCTTAACTGACTAGATTCAATACCTCTTAAATAGGACATCTGAGAATGTATTGTTCACTCATTTTCTTAAAAGCAGGAGGCCATGGTCTGAGTTTTTCAAATTCATATAGTTAAAAATATGCTTTCCACATAAAGCTTCATATCTAGATTTTCTTGCATCATTATATATTCCAACTTTTGCTGTTTAACAATACAATTTGATATTTAACAATATAGTTTTGCTTAAGTTATATTTCTAAAGTAGTTTGATTTCTAAAGGTAATTTGCATTAAAAAATTATTCAGTCATTATTGTACACATGAAAATAAAATGGCATTAAGGAGACTCAAGTTTATCTCTATTAAGTTAAACTTAATATCCATGACAGTGTTCTTAGTACCTTTGATATTCAGACCCTGCAGGAGAGAAGTGGGGAAAAATGCATTTATTGCTGTTAATCAATCCTTTTCTCTACCAGAAATACTTCATGAAAGATTACACCATGCTGTTAGATTGCACAGGAACTGATCCATAGTGTGAAGTGCCAGGAACTCTCACAAAGACAGCCTTGGCTTGCAGCTTGGAGTGCCAGCAAAATGTCAAATCTCAAGTTGGTGGCAGGAAACCTCCTGAACAGAGCCCTAAAGAGAAATATTTTTTAGCTTTAAATAGATGAACGTAGTCTGCTGGCTGTCCAACAAATATAAGTGAAGAAATATTTATTCCCTTCAATAATCTGGAATGAATTGTAAATTTTAAGTTTGACATATAGCCTAACAGTAGGAATGCTGACTATATGGCTAAGTTAAATGTTCACTTACACAATGCGCAATATATTTAAGTAGAATTAATAAAATGAAAATCCCTGGGTGTCAGTTTCATTGATGACATCATGTCATTATATTCTATTAAGCTTTCTAACTTCTAAAACCAGAAACATATGGATATAGATATGGATAGGCATAAGGATATACATTTGCATGTATAAAATAAGAAAGGATGTACATTTTCCAAAAGTCAAGAAAAAACTATTTTTTGTGATCTTAATTAAAAAGTTCTGCATCTTCTGTTCACAATCTCTCTGTTCTTCATTACTGTGTATCATAGAAAAAAATATATATAAAAGAAAAAGAAATTGGAACCCTAAATGAAAGCAATCCATAGAATCTAAATTGTTTTACATTTGGAACTTAACAGGCCAGCTGTGTGCACTTCTGCCTATTTTTTATTTCATAAATATGTACCTTAGTTAACTGCACATTTGATGCATTTTACAAGCCAACCGAATGATCCATGGGAAGTCAACTGGATTTTTTCCTTTCTTCCAGTAAAGCTGAATCTTAAAAGAGCTATGAGACTGCAGGATAAAATGAATAACACTGATTCACTTTCTGATGAACCAAGTGAAAATTTAAGGGTCTTGGAGAGAATTAAATGGGATGCAATTTAGGGTGTCAGAGAAAGCTTTGTAGTCATTGCTAGAAATAAATTGTGCTGCATAACTTGAAGAGAGTTTGAGTCAGAGTGAAGGAGACAGAGCTCTGCAAGTGTCTACTTTATGTTCTTCTAAAATAACAGTAATCAGGAAATGTAACCCCATTCTCAAAACAGGTTATTAAGTCATGCTTTGGTGAACAGGCAAATAAGAAGAAAATACAGGCAACACTGTGAGACCATCAACTCATACACAAAATTTAGACTAATTATCTTAAATTGGAAGGGGACTCCATTATGCTGAGTTTATTATATGGATACATACCTCTGTTCCACTTCTTTCCTCTAGAAATCAAACGACTGCAGATCTGGAAATATATTCACTTTTCAAATTATGCAATTGTCCTCTCGCGTCCATCACTGAAATTAGAGTATGCAGCAAAGATATTGAGCAGCTAAGTTATAGGAACTTTTAAATATAGGGAATTTTCTAATCTGTGTATGAATGGCTTATAAATTCTGAAAAAGTTTTCTGCTCTGGTGTGGAATATTCAAATATTGGTTGTTATTTCAGGTTACGTAGTTCAGGTATCAAGTAGGATCAGAAATCAGATTCTCAAGGGATACCTACAGAAGATGAGAAGAGGTAAATTTTCCCCAAAGGTATTGCATAAGCTGAAGTGAGACAACAGGACATAGAAACTGACTGGAGTGAAACAGGACTTTGTTACATGGAAATTTTAAAAAACAATGATTGTACCTATGTTTCAACGTCAAAGGCTTTTTCATGGCCCTGGAAGTACCAGACTTTCTCAAGTTCTTCTTTCCCCATACCTTCAACTCCAGATAGCTTTACTTTCAAAGATTTTTCACAGCACTTACATTATTACCCTTGAGCAAAGGTATCTCACTGTAGTTAGAAAATATAGCTTTTTCTGGCATGACAACGAGCGAATGAGCTCTCTCTGGAATCCCAGATTTTCCATACTACACACCCATTTTATTAAAGTAGAAAAGCTCCTAAGCCCTGCACCCTTTTACAGCAGCTTTATATGCTTCACTCAGAGGAGGTTTGACTGACAATCAGGAAAACTTTAAAGTACAGAAGATGCATCATTGCTTTGAAAATTAGTATAGGCCATTGACTGTAGGTCACTGAAATAGCCAAAGAGAGAACTGGTACATTTGGCTTACATTACTTTTACTTCGAGGTTAAAGAAAATGTGAATTTAATTTGGTTATCCTACTGTAGTCCTCAGTGGAAAGCTGGCTAGTTCAAAACCACTGCAAAACTCAACACAAATCTGACAGTCTTGGCACAAAGAAAATGTAGGCAGCCAGTATTAGAGCAGCAGAGGTGTTGTAAGTCAGGAGTGGAGTGCCTTTTGCGGAGATGTATAGAGATTTTAATCCACAGCACCTGTCAGCACTGAGCCTTGAACCAGCCTGTACTATAAATCTCTCATTTTTGTGAACAGTAAAATCCCCCAAACTTACAAAGAAATATAAATGCAATAAAAAACATTTTTCCTAGCCCAAACACAGTTTATTCTTTATAAATATACATGTGCATCTTTGAAGTATACTTTTAAACCAGGAAGCTGTCAAAAGTTGAATAAATAGTAGCTAGAATATATGCAAGGTCCTTAAAAAAAGGACAAAAAGAAAGAAAAAAAGACTTAAAAGACTTTAAATATAAACATGAACCATTTTCTAAGGCTTCTGAAATACACTGTGCTGGTTCTAAAAATCTCTGAAGCCCCCTTGAGTAACTCCACTACAAACCAATGGGTAAATTTGCTTTACCACCCCCAGGGGCATGGTTTTTTTTAAGATTATCTGCTAATAAAAATAATATTAAAATACTGCATATGAGGGAACAAAAATCTGTCTTGATATGAATTCAGGCTCAGTAAGATTTCAGAACTAGATGAAGCCTCCAGAAGAAAAGCTACATTAATTATTTTTCATGTTGTCGTGTTTTAAGTCCAGTCAGCCATGCAGTTTCGCTCACTCATTCCCTCCTCTTTCTTCCCCCTGCTCCTGGAGGGATGGGAAGGAGAATTGAAAGAATGCAACTCCCACAGGTTGAGATAAGAACAGTTCAGTAACTAAAGTATAACACAAGACCACTACTGCTACCACCAATAATAATAATGACAAGGCAAATACAAGGAAAGAATACAATCACTCACCAAAATACCCAGCACGACCAAGCAGTGCACCCCCACCCCTTCTGGGTCTCTGCTCTCCCTTTTACATCCTGGGCATGACGTGCTGTGGCATGGAATACCTCTTTGGTCAGTTTGGGTCAGGTGTCCTGTCTCTGCTTCCTCCCAGCTTCCCCTCCTCCCTGGCAGAGCATGAGACTCAGAAAGTCCTTGGCCAGCCTAAACATTCTAAGCTATAACTAAAAACATTGGTGTTATCAGCACTGTTCCCAAGCCAAAAGTCAAAAACACAGCGCTGCACCAGCTACCAAGAAGGAGAAAAATGACTGCTACTGCTGAACCCATGACACATGTTTTTTAGTTTATTGTTTGTCTTAAATGTTTTGGCACATTTTGAATTCATGAAATACAACTGTTATCCTGACTGTTGTATAAATGAAATGATTTATCAAATTACAAGTAAACATTAGTATAGTTTTAAAGCAGTAACAGTAAAACCTTAAAACATCACTTATGGGCATATTTTTAGAATTAAGTGATTTCAACTTTCTGCTTGCTTATAGCATTTTCTAATACTGAATTTTAAATAATTTCTTCATATTTGTGGTTCTTCTTGATTATAATACATTCTGTGCATGAGTTTAATAATATCAATGAACAATTTTGTAACTGGGATATGAAATACCTACATTGCACTGGTTTTCTATATGTTCTTCTATGACACATTAGTATTCTTGTACTGCATATAGCTTATTATATCTCAAAACTCGTATCATTACATTTTTCATATCCACACTCTTTAAATGGGCTTGATAGATAAGGCTTAGTAAAACAAAAGAGAATATTTGTTTGTGCAAAGATTACGTTAAACTTGCTGGAAGCAGCAGTGAAAATCTGAGGAGAAGAACCAAAAAACAAGCAGGCAATCTGTGAGCTTCTCAACTTTCTTCAGTTCTTAGAGGTTACATATAAGAAGATTAGGAAACAACACACAGATACAACTGAAATGCTTCCTAATGAAAACAAATGTGCTGTGTTTGATGGGTTATATATATCATCATTCTTTTGACAGGTTCATAATGTGGAAAGACAATTTAATGCAATAAAAGATTTCACTTTCTAAGCAAATTGTTTTGGAATGTTCTGCTATGAAGTAGAAGAATTGAAATGATATTGGAATAACCCAATTCCAATACTCCCAAGAACCAAATGGGCATTGATGGGAGTGGCATAGTTTAGTGGGAAGTGTCCCTGCCCCTGGCAGGGGGGTTGGAACTAGATGATCTTAAGGTCCTTTCCAACCCTAACTATTCTATGGTTCTATGATTCTATGATTCTATGATGCTATTCTTTTGATGTTTATTTAATTTTCCCAGTGAAATTTTAGAAAACAGAATAGTTTGAATAGATTGGTCAACATATGGTATCTATGGGCACTGCCATGACACCCTTGTTTAGAAAAAACTGATTACCACACACAGGAGAAATCTGAAGAAGTCATACCCAAACCATCCCTTGACAAAGCAGTTTTAACTGGCTTAAGCTGCAGAAAAATAATCATTCTGGTTTGAACTTCCTTATGTTCAGCTTTATAGCAGTACTTCTCAAACATAAAGATCACCGCTTCCAAATACTAATATATACTAGATACTTGTTTCTGCCATCTGTAACCTTTATGCTTGATTATTCACATACTCAGTATCCCTTAAAGTGAACATCTTTCCTTGGGCTTGTAATCCCTTCCTTCCATTTTGTCAGTGTTCACCTTATACTGCTTAAATTTGAATTCCCTGCATTATTCTGAAGCTATGAGTGAATCAGGCAAGAGTATGGAATTTGCTTAATTTATTGTTCATTTGACATGGCTGCCAAACAAATTTCACACCCTGTTGGGCTAAAATTCACATCACTTCCACTGTCTTCCTCTGGAGTTCCAGAAAACTTCTACTGACATATTGCAATCTGTGTGGGTACATACACACTTCAGCAGAACCACTAAAACTAGATATAATTCAGTTAGTAACATTGTACTAGCATTGCTTGTTTCACAAGAATGAATTTTAGTAAACAGGGGAGCATGAGACAAACTTAATAGTACAATCCCAGAATCCCAGTTCAACTGCATAGTCCTGCACTTGATTTATTTAATATGAATTAGAAGTATTTTAAGAAAAAAAGTGAATATAATTCTTACTGGGGGAAAAAAAACCCAAACCATCTAAGGTTACTTTGAATGTTATTTAATTTGGGCTGAATTAGTGAAAACCTGACAAAACACTTTCTTCATATTTTTCATTTGTATTCTAGATTTATGTTTTATATCTTACAATATTGCGTGATATATTTAAAATAGCTACATGTAAACTGATAAAATAAACAATTTTTGAGGGACAGAACTTGTGAGGATAAACCAGAGATATTCAGGGCTCTCTCAGGGGTTTCACAGATTCAGGGCCAATGAATAGTTTGAAGTAGAACAGCCTCAGTGAATGGTCTTCTGGTTCAAGCTTTTAAAACTTACAAACAACTGCCCACTGATGACATTGAATGACTAACAAACATTTTTACTAGCTTTGAATCTATCTAAAAAGAAAGAGAAGAAGCCAAAAACTAAGGTAATTCCAACTGAGTTATCTGCAGTTTTGAGCAAGTGAAGGGAATGAGGAAAGACCATCCATTTTCTTGTTATGGATGACAGATGAATTTGAATTCTTTCCTAAATAAAGAACTTTAGTTTTATTTAAAGTGAAACAAATTTTCTTTCTCCTAAGTGATCTAAAAGATGTCTATCTGAAAATCTTCTCTCTGAACACATGCTCATGTTCATTGTGCCACAAAATCTTATTATTCCAATAATCGTGTGCCAGTATAGTGATTTAAGCTCCTCCCATAGTTCGTTCACTAACTCCCCCCTCTTTCTTTACCCCTGCTCCCGGGGGGATGGGAAGGAGAATGAAAAGAATGCAACTCCCACAGGTTGAGATAAGAACAGTTTAGTAACTAAGGTATAACACAAACCATTACTGCTACCACCTATAATGATAATAAGGCAAATACAAGGAAAGAATACAATTCTCACCACCTAATACCAAGCCCGACCAAGCAGTGCACCCCCACCCTTCCGAGTCTCTGCCCTCTGTTTTTACATCCTGGGCATGACTTGCTGTGATATGGAATACCTCTTTGGTCAGTTTGGGTCAGGTGTCCTGTCTCTGCTTCCTCCCGGCTTCCTCTCCTCCCTGGCAAAGCACGAGACTCAGAAAGTCCTTGGTTAAACCAAAACATTACCAAGCAGTAACTGAAAACATTGGTGTTATCAGTGCTGTTCCCAAGCCGAAAGTCAAAAACACAGCACTGCACCAGCTACCAAGACGGAGAAAAATAGCTGCTACTGCTGAACCCATGACAGCCAGCAAAGCACTTTTAACTATAAACATGTTTCCGAAAAGTCATTCCATATTACAAAAGATCACTGATAGTACTGAGTAAAAAGACCATTGTTTATTGGGCAAAGGCAGAATTTTGAAGAGAAGACATTTCTTGTGCAAACATTTTATTTTTTTGAATCTCCTTTTACACATACTTCCTTAACTACGGCATCATGTGTTATTTTTCTATTAAATTTTCCTGAAAAAAGGTATTTTAGTTCTATATTGGGCAACAAAAACATAAGATTTAAGTTTCTCCCAATATAGTACATAATTTTGCTTTTAGATGCACAGAGTCACATATAACTCTTCAGGGAGATTTTCTCTGCTTGGCCCCAGCATAATTTCTACTTAACTAGCACATTTTAGCTTGATCTAGAAATGAATCCCAGATATCCTTGTACATGCTGCAGAGTTCTGGTATAACTGGGCAGGCAGAGCACAGATGTGCTTGAAACTGCTCTTCCAGATCCCATAAAAGCAAAATTGCAAGCCCAAGTTCTCTTTGTAGGTCCTCACATGAAAGTGCATGGGACAAGAAGGTCTACACATGCAGGTGGGATCTTAAAATCATCTTCTTCTTACTTCTACTGTAAGAGGGCACTTCCCTAGGAGGAGCAGGTCATCATCGAGAGAGACATAAGAGCTGTCAAAAATAAAAGAGATGGTATTCTTTCCATCTAGGCAAAGGAGGTGCTTTCTGACCTTTTCTTGACAAAGTCCA
This sequence comes from Ara ararauna, assembly GCA_028858755.1. Classification (NCBI taxonomy): domain Eukaryota; kingdom Metazoa; phylum Chordata; class Aves; order Psittaciformes; family Psittacidae; genus Ara; species Ara ararauna. The sequence continues at coordinate 59,550,989 of CM054379.1, forward strand.
TATTCTTATTCCTTGACTTTTTCAAAGTTTTCACCTACATAAATCATCTGTTTTGGGAACTAAGTCAAAAAAGCATTTTAATTGGAAACCTTCCAACACTTTGACTTCCTCTCTTTACCTTTCTATTCTTGTTTTACTCAGGAAATTCAATTTCGCTCCCTTTCCCATTTTCTCACCTTACAATTAATGAAGACTATCAAACTGATTTGATAAGAGACTTTAAACTTAGGAGTTGAGAGGTGCAGAGGATTGTAAGAAGCTATGGGAGTAAGTTATAAAAAGAGGGCTTCAGACTGGAATTAAAGAAAAAACTTTTCATCGTGACGACAGACAAACATGGGAACAGGTTTCATAGAGATACTGTGCAGTCTGTCCTTGATGGTTAGAAAGGTTTGACTGGACACATCCCTAAGCAGACTGCTTTTATCTCAGAGCTGACCCTAATTTGAGCACTAGAGATGTCCTGAGGACCCTTTCTCCCTGAATTGTCTTATGAAGACAGGCTTTTTTTGTGTCCCACTCTGGTTGCTTTTCAACAATTCAATAGTAACTTGAATTTTGTTCAATTCTCCATATTATTTACAAATATTATCAACATTAAGAATAATTTTATATAAAGCAGTTTCTGTTACGTTTGTATCATCTTTGGTTTCCTTACTTTCCTTTTAAAACTCAACAATGGGCTGTTGGCTTAAGAATGTACATAAGTTTAATTAATATGCTGTTTCTGTTTTTCCAGGTCATTAATGAAGATGTTAAAGCCTGACTTAACACATTGCTTCAGTTATAGTCAACAGAAGTCATGAAACTTTTTTGTAGAAGTAACCCAATATGCTAATTCCTTACAGTAATTGGCACTGATGTTGATATAACTCATAATTAGCTGAATATCAATTAGCTTGAAATATGACTGACAAATTTATATTAATGTAAATAAAATGCTTCATTTACATTTACAGGTGGTTTTAATTATTTGAACAATCACCAAAAAATTAAAACCTGCTATCAGAGAAGTTTCATTTTCACAGATTATTTTCTGGGGATTTAGTAAACAAAGCAGATGCAAGTATGATGAATTATTCCTAGGACTTTGCCTTTACAGCTACCTGTCAATAGCTTTTATTACAAAAGCTGGATATTTCATACATGTTTATTAAGCTCCAATTAAAAAAAAACAACAACAAAACCATAAATAAAAACACAATCAAAAAAACCCCAACAAACCAAAACCCAGTACCTCCCCAAATCCATTTCTTCCTCTTTTGTTTACATCTCTATAGTCCAGACAATTGTGCCTGTTGATGTTTTTTGATGTGAAAAGTTGTTCAAAATGTGGCATTCTGCAAGATTTATTACCTTTTAATAATTTACAATGCAATTAACTTGTAATGCCTTTGTAGAGACAGGTTTTCCTCTTCCACCTATCAAATTTTCCTTTCAGTCACAGCAGAATCAATTTCTGAAAAGTATTTTTAGCATTTTTATCGGAACTATTTTCTCGGAACAAGCAGGAAGACAAACAGTCTTCTCACTGGTGCTTTAATGAGACTTCTCAATTCAGTCATAATTGTGTAAGCTGGAATTGTCTACACATGTCTTGGAGAACTACACTCCCCAAACTCTTTGAAGAATATGATCTAAGTATCCTATGCCCTTACTGTCTTTCAAAACATAGTCCATAAATCCAAAACATAGCACCATCCAAGCAACTATGAAGAAAATTAACTGCATCCCAGCCAAAATCAGTACACCCCCAAAGAACTGATTCAGAATTTTCAGTAATTCCTGGCTACAATATTTAACTATTAAAACCAAACCAAGCCAAAACAAAACACCAGGGATTGTTTTATTTTGATAAGGACCTCTTTAGATCTAGTCCAATGCTCCTGCTCAGGCAGGGTCAGCTACAACTGATTGCCTGCGATCATGTCTAGAAAGGTTCTGAATGTCTCCAATGATGGCTATTTCGCAACTTCTCTGGGAAATATGTTTCAGTGTTTGACCACCAAAGGCAAAAAAGGATTTTTAAAACTGAGTAATAGAGCTGCGATTGGTTGACTTTGGACAGTTGCCAGCTGCCCATGCAGCCTCTCTCTCACCCTCCTTCCTCAAGAGGAAGTGGGAAAAATAAGGTGGAAAAACTCATGGGTCAAGATAACTACAGGGAGATCTCTTACCAGTTACCACTGTGGGCAAAAGAGACTTTGGAAACCTTCAGTTTCATAATCAGAGATGTATCCAGGTGGGGATTTGGAATACAGCCACTTCACTCAGTAAGCCTGATGAAGACTAATTATGAAACTAAGAATATTTAAACAGTTACTGAAACAATGGTAGTCAGAACATGTATGCTACTGGAAGAGAAACCAGAAGTTTGTTAAGACCTTGGAGAAGTTTCTCTAGTTTTCTAGAGCAGTGGAAATCCTTTTTCTTCTTTTCCTTTTGTTGTGGTTTAAGCCATAAATCACGCAGTTTTCTCACTCACTCCCCCCTCTTTCTTCCCCTCGCTCCCGGAGGGATGGGAAGGAGACTCGAATGAATGCAACTCCCTGCGCAAACCCAATTTGTGGAGCCAATGACCTCAGAAGACGGGCTATGGGAAGCAGAGGGTGGGCCACCCCAGGAGCCGCTGGCGGCCGAAAGGTTCCCGAAGCGCGGCTCCGGGGACCATGAGCTGAGCTCCGCAGCTACCGAGCGGCAGGAGGAGGCGCGGAGGAACCGAGCCCCGCCTCCGAGCCCAGCCCCACGGCGGCTGAGAGCATCCCCTGGCAGCCGACTGCAGAGTCCAGTGAGCCCGAACCCCAGGAGGATGCAGAAGACCACGTAGCACTTCCCAGCAAGGCAGAGGAGGAAGATCTGTACTCAGACAAAGAGAAGCTGGTGGTGAGAGAGTCGGCAAGCACAGCAGATACACCAGCCCCAGTGACAAGTACGGCAGCCTCATTTGAGAGCTCTGCAGGTTTTGAATGGCCTTTGGGTATCCCTGAGACCTGCCTGTTGATTGTGATGGGGATCAGCATGTTGGCACACATACAGAGTGTGTTTTACCCACGACACCTTTCTTCAGTTAATGACTCAACTTAAAAAGCTTTACACTCATCATATTGACAATAAATTCACAACTACTTTCTTTTTGTAAGCCTGATAGAGTAAGCTAGTTATTGAAATGATAGGGAACTGAGTAGTACTTGAATTTTATATCTGGTCTGTACTTTAAGAGTGAGATTTGTCTTCTTTATCCTAACAGTTTGATGAGGAGACATAATAATAGGACAACAGATTTTGAAGTTTAAAAATTAAAAAAAATGGTTTAGATGTAACGCTTGTTAAAGATTATAAATTCTAATCTAAAAACAACTTGAATAATGTAACACTGAAAAAAGGCTACTGTAAATTAGACACTTTTGTATTAATCTGAATAAGAACGATGAGAAGATAAAGTCAACATGAAAAGTAGGATGCCTTGTCATTTAAAGACTCTCATTTGACATATTTGAGTTTTCTTCATGGTGGAAATGCTCTCCAAGTTGTTACCTGTGTAACTACAGCAGTTGTCCTAGGCAATGACTTGTTACCTTAACATCAGGATGTGGAGAATTGCAGTCCCTTTGTCTTCTTCTTTTGACACCTTTCTGTAATGTGTAATAATATATAGGTTCTCTGCAAAAAAGGGAAGAATTATAACATGCAAACTGCCATACGCTCCCTGTAAAGTCCATTAAAAAAAATAAATCTCAGCACATTTCAACTTCTAAAACTGCAATAATTTTGTGTGTAGGTTTTCTGATTTCTTTGCCTGCCTCGGAATCTGTAATACCAGTCAGAGCAAAAAGATTTACAAACATCTTGCACACACTGAAACCACTAAAAGAATGTCCTCCCTCCTACACAAAAATGGATGGACTATTTATAAGACTTCACATCTTACGGCACTTCTAGTACTGTGAATACAATGCTGTTAAGATACTTAAGCAGTAATGAAATATGACATCAATTACAACCAATGCAAAAGGTGTTTGGGTTTACATTTGTTTTGTCTCTTTCACTGATGGCATTCAAATTGTCTGTCTTACACAACTAAATTTTAACTTCTTTGCAGATTTACTTCTGTGTTTTGACTTTATATTTCTTCACATGACCATGAAGTAGCTTTTGTGAGAGACAAGTTTTGGGATGTTTTGGAGAGGGGAAGTAACTTATTCTTTTTTTCTTCCATTTAACTTTCTGCATGTGTTCAGATTTTCTACCAGTGTCCTTATGGTATAAGAAGGCAGAAAATGTCTCATATTAGAAATAGAGCACGCCCGTGTTTAAGTCACCATCCAATTAATATTGTTGTGAACCTGAGAGTCCATCGTTACTCACACTATGCAACTGCGGTTAGCCTTGCAACCAAGGTGCAATGCAAGGGGCTTGGAATACTTAGGTCTGTCCTCAGTTCTCGCACAGCACTTTATGGAGTCTTGTGAAAATTTAGCAGAGCCTTAAGCAGGCTCAAATGGTTTAGAGCCTAAGCCGTTAGGTTTAGATACTTATCCCTTAGATAGCCATAATTAGGTAAGATTAATGTTTTCCGTTTAGTTTTTTAAATAGCTTTGAATATCTGAATATTATTTACTAGTGCCAAAATTTCAGACCTATAAAACAGGGCAATTATGCTTCGTTTCTTCTGTTCTCTGTATGTTACACATGGCATTCTTATAACACTGCAAGTAAAGGAATCATAATCTGGGCCAGAGAACAAAATCTAAATAAATAAAAATATAATTATGAGTGCTTTGTAAAGGAGGTTATGTACACCTTTTTTTGTATTCAGAAAAATTAAGTATTATCTAATTTCCTAAAATAATACATTGATCACCTTGGAAATTTGCCCAATTTTCTAATAGATTCTCGGCTCTTTTGTAATAATTAACAATGCAATTCAGAAATAAATAGGAAGAAATAAGAAATATTCACCCCTAAATCTTCTGAGAGTTAATGTTCCTCACATGTCTACATTTTAACAAGCATCAAAAAAGAAATTCCCTCCATGTCATCTCTGAATCACAGGATCATAAAATCATAGGATGGTTTGGGTTGGAAAGGTCTTAAAGAATATTCACCCCCCCGCCATAGGCAGTGAAACCAAAACCACATGTATCCCCAGTATCAAATTCCCATATTGTATCTTCCAGCCCTTATATTTCTAATATTAATACTGATTTGACTTGAATTCAGATCTTTTTTTAAACACTTGAAATTTGCAGTCAGTCACTGTAACAGTGCAAGATCAAATGTCAGTGTTTCTGTGCATCTTTTCAGATGTTGGATGACAGTTTGAAATAATCCGAAAAGTCAGTTAAAGCTCCTTCATTAAGAAAAATACAGCTAATGTGAAAGGTTGCTGCAATTTTTTTCTAAATTCTGAACCTTATTTAATATCTATATGATATTTTCCTGTGTATAATATAATATAATATAATATAATATAATATAATATAATATAATTAATATTATATTGTGGCAACATATATCATATCATATCATAATCATATCATCTCAATATAAGGCATTTTTAAATTTTAAACCTTCCAAAATGCTGTACAACATTCTACAGCTAAAGAATATTCATGTGATATAGTAAGAAAGTAACAATAAGGCTGTGTTATTTTGGAAAAAAAAGACTGAATTGTATTTGCCAAATTATTGTCTTAAGGAAATTTCAAGTTTGAGAAAAAATATAAACCAGATGTTTAATTTTATCCAATCAGTGAACTAAACTACTGATGTATCTCCTTGTCCTGTGCATCAATATAAAACTTGATAAGCCACTTGGCTTCATTAGTGTTATTTGCATCTCATCTATGTGACATTGGAAGATGCATCCGTAATTTTTCAATATTTTCACTGAGCACATATTAGTAAGTACATAAGTCACCTAGCTTTAGGACACAAAAGACTTGAAAGCAAAAAATGCATTAATCTAGTATTCACACCTTGCCTAAAGGTAGTGATCTTTTTTTGGCAAAGAAAAATCGATACTATCTCCCAGGTCTCTGAAACATGACTTTAACAGCTGGAGACTGAGAGTTTCAAGTTAAAAAAAGGGAAAAAAAAAATGACTCAAAGAAGTAGAATGCCTTGAAGTATAATTGAAGTTTTGCTCATTAAGGGTAGACCTGTGAAGACTTGACATTTCATCAACTTTTCAGCTAAAGTTCCTAAGAAAAAAGGTTTGAAAAGGTTGTAGAGAGGCCTGAAGATCCTTTGCAGTGTTATCTTTTGACACAAATTTTAGAGTCTATTGCTCCGTTTTCTAGAAGCCGATAGCATAATTGGGAACATTTTGGCCGTATGTTGTCCAAGAAGAGCATAAGCTAAAGGAACTTGCTCTGTCGTACTCGTTAAAAACAGACCCTAGACACTGCCATTGTTCCAAGTACTCATTGATTTCCCTCTCTAGACAGGTTCTGACTCTTTGATACAGCTCTATAAAGGACTAAAACTTGAGGTAAACAACTCCAAAATAGATAGAGTCTCTTACAAAGAAAATATGGGAGTGTCAACAGTATAATGGTTGTTGAGAAACATAACTTCTTCTATGTTTCTGTGAAGACAACAAAGGCATATCTATCCAAATGTTTTAGACCATGAATGACTAAAAATATACTCTGAATCTTCAACCCTACGTGATTCAGATACAGCTTTCTCTTCCCCCTTCCCCCCCTTTTATTTGGTTTTGTTTGTTCTTCCTCCTCCACCTCTCCCTTTGGTAACGTCCCTTTCTCCACATCATGAGTTGTTCATTTGAATATCTATATCCTTTCTCTGAACAGCAGTCCTTTCTCTATTCCCTTTGCAGTTTTCTCATAGAATGTTACCATTACTTGACACCCTTACCTCTTTCTTTCTCACATCATTGCCAAATTTTAGATAGTCATTCCAGAATGGTGATTATGAATCTTCTTTTAATGTTTGCCTACATTTTTTATGTAATGACCAGCATTTGTGCTATTAAGATTGCTGGATTAACTGCTGGTTAAAGACACCTATCTGACATCATGAGTAACTAAGGGCAAGTTTTACACACTCATTGTTTCCAAAAAGACTCATGTCTTGTGTAATTATTTATTTTATCCAAAATGTGTCATATCTTGTGACTATAAAGACTAGTTATGACAAATTGTTACCACGTCTCATACTTCAGTCATAGACAAGATAGATCTAAGAAAAATAAAAATATGAAAATTTCAACCTTTATTGAGCTAGAATACCCACAGGTTCATGATTTACAAAGAAAAGCTTCATCAACAGTAATGATACGGCAACAGACTTAACATTTTGAGAAGTGGGTTCACTTGCAGGAAAGATTAATTTATTATATCGAGATCCAAGCTTTTTTGGCATAGGTATAGCACTTTTGAATTTGATCTGTGTGGTACAGATTAAAGAAGAATTCAGGTATTTAAACTCTAACCGAATCTTTTGGTTGTGGAATCTAGTTTGAAGGCTTTAGAGAGGAGTCAGTGTTCCCTACTGAAAATGAGACTTTGTTGAAAAGACTAAATTGAGTCTATAATCTGTCAGGAAGATATTCTGTTTAGAATATCACAGTGTTAAAGCAACCACTTGCAGTACTTCTGACCTTACTACAACCATACTGTATAGTACAAAATAACTAGATCAAAAATTCTTTCTTTGAAAGACATCTCATAAACTGTGCATCTAAAGTCTGGCACTAGACATGTTGGACACATTGCGTATCTTCAGGTGGTCTGCAAAAGCCCAGTAATCCTAGAGCTAGGCATTCTGTATGTGCTTAAAATATCTTTATATTACATACATATATGGCATAAAGTCTCTCATGATAGACCTAACAAGGTGCATCCTCAGACCCTCAAATAAATTCAGTAAAAACCTATGACGTTCAGGATATTTTCTAAGCCAATACTTTACTCTGACAGAGGAAGAACTGATTCAAACAGTGTGTAACTCTCTATCTAGGTTCAAGAGTCCTAATAAGATGTGTTCCAGATGGCTCTTTTCATGGCCTGGCAAAGCTGTGACTAAAATACACGCATATGCATTAAGCCAGAGCAAAGGTATTCAAGAGTACCACTTCCCTGCAGCGGGTACCTCACTTCTACTCCATATGCACAGCTATAATAAAAAAAAAAAAAAAAAAAAATCAGGGTTACTGCCATCATAGAGCAAGAAGGAAATAGACTGAAACCCACCAACCATTTGGCCAGTCGTATGAAGAATTTACTATTTTGATTTGAACCACCCCTAAATTTGTATCTGTTCTTCATCACTGTAGTGTTCATTCTATATCTCTCATTTTGTTTCAGATGCTTCGATACTACTTTTTGCATTCTGAAGACACTTCCTCCTAGAAATTTTTCTGTTTGTATTGGGTTTGCACAGCAAAGTTTTGGTAGCAAGGTGGCTACAGGAGTAGCTTCTGCGAGAAGCTGTTAGAAGCTTCCCCTGTTTCTGACAGAGTAAGTGCCAGTTGTCCCTTGCAGTCCATGGAGGACCCCACACTGGAGCAGGGGGATGCCTGAATGAGGCTGTGACCCCATGGGAAGCCCTCACTGGAGCAGGCTCTTGGCAGAAACTGCAGCCCCATGGAGAAAGGAGCCCACACTGGAACAGGTTTGCTTCAGGACTTGTGACCCCATGGGGGACCCCCATTGGAGCAGTCTGTTCCTGAAGGACTGTACCCCATGGAAGGGACCCACACTGGAGCAGTCTGCTCCTTAAGGACTGCACCCCATGGAAGGGACCCATGCTGGAGCAGTTCATGAAGAACTGCAGCCTGTGGGAAGGACTAACCTTGGAGAAGTTCTTGGAGTACTGTCTCCTGTGGGAGGGACCCCACACTGGAGCAGGGAAAGAGTGTGAGGATTCCTCCCCTGAGGAGGAAGGAGTGGCAAAAAAGATAGTGATGAACTGACCACCGCATGAAGAGGTGAGGAAGAAGCTATGTAAAATAAACAAATTTACAGCAGAGGAAAATCTTTTTTCCCTAATACCCTTCACTTACAGTTACACATTTTTTATAATAATAGCAGGTATGATGTAGGTACTGTTTAGTGAGCACTAAATGTCAGTTAGAAATACATTTTTAACTTTGCAATATTCCTGCAGTAGAATATAAAATTTCTTTAAAGCTTTTGCAGGCAATTTTTTTTCCAGAAGAAAAGCTGTATATGCATGATTTGTTTCATCAGAAAAAAGTAGGTTTGTTTGTTAGTTTTCCAGTAACTGTTGAATAAACACACTTAACAGATCCAGAAATAAATGGGATAAATTTTTACCTTAGACATAATCTTACTGTAAATCTGTGAGCTACGTATGAACTACTTTATATTAGCCCTCTAAGTCTCAAGTATTAGATTGTAATCTATTTAAAGTTGATTTAGAAAGAGAAATAGGTGTAAAGCAAAAGGAGAGTAAATATTGATTAGACAGGAAGTTCATCCAGCAGCTCCTAAGTCATGAAAACATACCTGGCTTCTTTTGTTCAGTATATTCAGATCTACTTTAGTGCTTGGATCTATTTGCACTCCTTTGAGTGGAGCCTGGAGTTGAGGGGGCATTTGGTATCACCTGGTTTTGTGTATATGGGTGAGAGAGAACTAAAACTGCCTGTAAGAGGGGGAGCAGCTGGCACCATCTGCAAAGAGGCAAGCTCAAGCTGTTGAAACCATCTGGGGAGAGAGATATGGAGAGACAGAGGTACAAGCTTTAAAGACCAGTATAAAATACTAAAGCTGAAAAGCTACATTCTGAAGTAGCAAACCTACTCCAAATGCGTTCCTATCTATAGACACTTTCTAGGTGCTGATAGAAAGAAACAAGTTTCCTTGGTGACAGAGCTGTCTGTAAGGCACACCAGACATCAGGAGTCTCAACATGCCCTATGTATGGTGCATATCAGTGCATGGAAGTCCATGTGCTGAAATGTGAAAAAGCCCTCTGACTTCGATTTTTGAGATGGAAAGGCAGACATGTCAAACTTTGCAAACATCTGTTCTTAAGTCCCAGTCTCCTGACCCCTGCTATTAAACTGGTGCTGTTGAGAGGTTTATGTATCTCTCTGAGGAAGGAAATTTTGCTTCCTTTTTCTTAATCATATTTAAACTTGTCTCCTTTAAGTTGATTTGTATCTCTTAAACTGGTATTTCTAGGTGAATTCGTGCAAATCATTGTACATAGCTTTGTTCATAACTTGTCACTTTTAAAACCCTTCAAGGTTAATATCCACATCATATGCAGTTTTATATTTACATCAAGGAAGCAGATTCCCACTGTCATCCTGGCTGGAATCCTGGCTTCTGATCATCTGTTTGTTGCATTTCTGACACAAACAATGTCATTTTCTCATATTCCCATTTCTGTGTGGAAAGTAACTCCAAAAATCCTTACTTCCCCTTTAAACTTTTCCTTCAAATCTTGTCTTTGCGGCAATGATAGAAATCACTTTTCAGTGATTTGCCAGCTGGTGTGACCACTGCTTATTGCATGGGTTACAGCTGTCTTATTGCTATTTTTGTGTTTCCTCTCCATCCATCTTATCCACCTGCTGTCTCTCATTTTGAACTTAAATTTAAGCTCCCTGGACAAAATCTCACAATTTGCTATGCTTTTGCAGTACCTAACGCAGTGTGTCCTTAGCTATATGTTCTCCTTCAATACAAACTAATATTTGCTAAGCTGACTGAGAGGGATGATGCAGATTCTGAATCTCAGGGTGATTTACACTGTCTGTTCACTGATACAGAAACCTGAGCAAGTTTGAACACCACTGCGCATTGACCTGTTCCCATGACCTGAGAAGCAGTGTGAAATAGCACATTTTGAATTCCAGGCTGTCATGACCGGGCTGAACAGGGCTTTCTTTACAATGCAGTGGAAAAGGTGAACAAAGGAATGTACTTGATGGAGAAAGGAAAACATCTATGCTTTAGGTATTGTAACACACATACATGTTTGTACAAGTTACATGATACTGTGCACAATACTGTACATAATACAGAATCTCATACACAATGTTTACACTGTAGCATTATTTACTTTTCACCTAACCACAGAACAGGCTGAGTAACAGGCACAGAATCTGAAAGAATAGAAGATAGAAATTGTGAAGTTGTTTTATCTTCACCATTCAAAACTTATCTTGATATTTTGTGCCAGTACCCAGTTTCAGACATACTTTAGGGATTTAATTCCATTACAGATTAAAAAAAAAAAAAATATTATTTTTTTTTAAATAAGAGGATATCTCTCTTTCCAATAAGGCTTTTCTAAATATTCCTAGGTCCAATCCAAATGTTATGCAACACTTTATGTCACATTTCATAGAATCATAGAATCATAGAATAGTTAGGGTTGGAAAGGACCTTAAGATCATCTAGTTCCAACCCCCCTGCCAGGGGCGTTTCAAATACAGTTCAAAAATTTTAATTAATTGTAGAAACACACTGGTAAATCTGTATGTATGGTTGAGAAGACACTTCTATGATACATGTGACATGGAAAAACTAACTCTATGAGATCAAATTTCTGACACTCATCTCCTGAAGACAAATTTACATGCTCAAATTTAGAAAAATTCCATCTGCTTTTCCATAAATTTGCAGCTACGTAGGGATTAAGGCATTGTACTGCAAAGCACTATTCAAGTGCTTGATACTTGCTTTTGACATCCTCACGTAGAAGGAGTGGGATGGAATCAGTTTGGGCTATGAATTTAATGTACAAAAACTAAACTGCAGCTAATAGATTGTCATGTCCTGTTCTATGGATGTCTGCCAGTAGGTTAGGTTTATTTATTTTGAAAATTCCTCAAATGCTGCCCTTGTTAGTTCACTGCTTTGAGAAACTTCAGATGTGTGTAATACAATGATGACAGAACTAGCAGAGATACTATCAGTGACTGGAAACTCATGAACATCGTTAACACTTAGAGTGATACTGTCTGCACTTTTATTAATGATTTGTGCAAGTCTTTCTGAGCTGATAATTTTATTTGTAAGTGTTAGAAAAGAAAAAAGAAGGAAGAATTCAGTCCAGAAGTTTACATAGGTATCAGTAAAAAACAATTAGATAAGAGGATATAAATAAAAAGGATGGAACAGCTGAAACACCTACCAAAAAACCAACTCACCACCCAAGCAAGCAACGAACTGATCAACCAACTTTCCCTTCTGCAAAAAAACTGACCCAGGACAAAAGCCTCAGAAGATCTTAGATTTGGCTGTGAACATTTCTTGGCCTCTGCTTCTAGGCACACTTCATCAATAGGAATGTATCCCAGTAGCATCCAAATTCCCTCTCTTGCTTTCCTCCTCCCTCAACCCCAGCCCTCCACCCCTTGACTTTTATGCAAAGAAATCAAGCACCACAGGCTGAATTGAAACAGTGAAATGGTCTAACATATCCTCTGATCTGGTTGATTAGAAACTGAACCTCCCAAGCACTCTGTAGCTTGCCCCAGCAACTAATTGTAAATTGGTATACCAGGGATTAAGTCTTTTAGACTTAGAGAAAAGGAGAAACAAGAACCAGAGGCAGGAAACTGATTTGCAAATTCACAGGAGAATTACAAAACATTTAAACACAGAATTTTATTTTAAAACACTAAGGAGTTTATAATTAAACTGATGAATGAAGTAATGTTTAGTCTTATAATAATAAAATGTTTAGACCCTAGCAGCTTTTATCATGCATATGTTTTTGTCAGCTGGAAGTCATTGTGATAAATATAAGATTATGATTACTAAATTAATTAATATAGTGCAATACAAGATTGATTTACCTTCTGGTGTTGTAAGTGTGGTCAGTGGGTGGAGGAAACTGATTCTACCCTTCTAATCCTTTCTTCCTAGTATAAACTGTGCGCAGATCTGGGTCCCACGTCACCTAACTGCATTTGCAAGTGGGGGCACCTATGTTTATCTCCAATGTTCAAATCTGAAGTTAGAAAATTACAGTTGCTAGCTTCTGTGGTAACTACCTTTACTCAGGCACTGGCCAAAACTCTATGATAACAGGCACTGTCACCCAGAATTTGAAAATATAGTTTCAGGTGACAGGCGGTGACAGGCTAATATAGTTAACATTAATTTCTGTAATTGCCTGTGTCCTGGGTTCAGCAGTAGCAGTCATTTTTCTCCTTCTTAGTAGCTGGTGCAGTGCTGTGATTTTGACTTTGAGTCTGGAAATAGTGCTGATAACACTGGTGTTTTTAGTTGCTGCTCAGTAATGTTTACTCTGACCAAGGACTTTCTGCGTCTCATGCTCTGCCAGGGAGGAGGTGAAGCCGGGAGGAAGCAGAGAATGCCTTCTCACCACCTGCCTACTGATACCCAGCCTGACCAAGCAGTGATCTAACCCTGCTGGGTAACTGCCCCCAGTTTATATACTGGGCATGATGTGCCGTGGTGTGGCATACCTCTTTGGTTAGTTTGGGTCAGATGTCCTGTCTCTGCTTCCTCCTGGCTTCCCTTTCCTCCTGGGCAGAGCACGAGACTCAGAAAGCCCTTGGTCAGAGTAAACATTACTGAGCAGCAACTAAAAACATTGGTGTTATCAACACTGTTTCCAGGCTGAAAGTCAAAAACACAGCACTGCACCAGCTACCAAGAAGGAGAAAATTTACTGCTACTGCTGAACCCAGGACAGCCTGTGTTTCTGCTTTTGCAGTTGCAGTCTCCTTTTTTGAATGTCCTTAATAAGATGATTAAAAGCCTGTAGTGTTATTGATTAATCTACACTTCTTCATTACTTTCCACCACTGCTTGTTTTCTGTATGTTTCGCATTAACACATTTAATTTGTGTTTGTTTTTTTGTGCGTTTTTTTTCGCTTTTGGTTTTTTTTTTCTCCAGATAGTTACAAATAAAACCTGTTTTAGCAGTGTCTCTCAGGGCTATTTGTTTCTCATCTGGGGCTATTTCAAAGTCCTTAATTTGCTAATTAATATAGATTGAAAGCACTAATTGTAGCAGGTTTGTGGAATGTTTTTTCAGTCTTCTTGTCATCCATCATTATGATTGATAGTAAATATATTGTGTGGCATATAGGCTAAATTAAATTGATCCAGGAGATTTTAGCATTGATGAATCTAATGCTCTAAAGCAGTAGTGTGGCACTAGGTTTGCCATGACCGAACAGGTTCTGTATGTGGATACATTCATTGGTTTCTGCACACAGTACATGGTTGAAGATGTTAATAAAATTCAGAAAGATCCTTCTACTCTGTCTTGAGTAACAAAAAAAGTATCCAGAATACAGCAGTACAAGATATTTCTTTCCTGTATATGGTTGCTCTATCTTCATTCAGGATCTTCCACTAAATACTACTGCAGAGGTCTACTTGCATAGTTTTGAGATGGAGATTAATAAACAGCTGAGCCTGTGTTTCATCATACAGTTCATTACGCATATTGGTCATAGAGCACTATAAAAATATCACTATGATCAAAAAGGCTGCTCATTCTTCTCAGATGACCTTTCAGCTGTGATACGAAGAATAATGGACAAAAATGCCAATTCTCTGGTTTCATTGCTAATTTTCTTTCCCAGTGCATAGTGCTTAAACAAATAATGCATGTTTCAGTAATTTTTTCACTAAGGCTTTTAATATTTGCAGCCTGATTTTTCTATCAGCTTTGACTCCAGTTGCAATTTTTTTCTCATTTTCATTGGAGTACTTCCTGTGAATCTTGGCGACTTGTTTCTTCCTGGCATACTTACCCCTTCCCCAGGAAGAAAAGGAAACAAAACCAGTAGAACAATAAGGTTATTAAATGAAGTTTCCTTCAAAACTCAATTACTTCTCATTTCTTTTATATCCTTACTCACTGCAACCACTGCCTTTTTTGGTTAGTTAATTATAGAACCATAGAATCATAGAATAGTTAAGGTTGGAAAGGACCTTAAGATCATCGTGTTCCAAACCCCCTGCCATGGGCAGGGACACCTCACGCTAAACCATGCCACCCAAGGCTATGGCCAATCCATCCTTGAGCACCACCAGCGATGGAACATTCACAACTTCCCTGGGCAACCCATTCCAGGACCTCACCACCCTTACAGTAAAGAATTTCTTCTTCATATCCAATCTAAACTTCCCCTGTTTAAGTTTGAACCCGCCACCCCTTGTCCTCTCTCTACAGTTCCTCATGAAGAGTCCCTCTCCACCATCCCTATAGGCCCCCTTCAGATATTGGAAGGCTGCTATGAGGTCTCCACACAGCTTTCTCTTCTCCAGGCTGAACAGCCCCAAATTTGTCAGCCTGTCTTTATGCAGGAGGTGCTCCAGTCCCCTGATCATCCTCGTGGCCCTCCTCTGCACTTGTTCCAGCAGTTCCATGTCCTTTTTTTTTGGAGTACACCAGAACTGCACACAGCACTCCAAGTGAGGTCTCACAAGAGCAGAGTAGAGGGGCAGGATCACCTCCCTCGACCTGCTGGTCACGCTTCTTTTGATGCAGCCCAGGATACAGTTTGCTTTCTGGGCTGCAAGCGCACATTGCTCACTCATGGTCCTTTTTTCATTGACCAACACCACCAAGTCCTTCTCTGCAGGGCTGCTCTCAATCTCTTCTCTACCCACCCTGTAGCTGTGACTGGGATTGCTCCCACCCAGGTGTAGGACCTTGAGCTTGATACAGTTAAACTTCATCAGGTTGGCATCAGGTCACCTCACAAGAGTGTCAAGGTCCCTCTGGATGGCATTCCTTCTCTCCAGCATATCAACTGAACCACACAGCTTGGTGTCATCGGCAAAATTGCTGAATGCGCACTCAATCCCACTGTCCATGTCACTGACAAAAATGTTGAACAAGACCGGTCCCAACACTGATCCCTGAGGGACACCACTCGTTACTGGTCTCCAGCTGGACATAGAACCATTGAGCACAACTCTTTGCGTGCGGCCATCCAGACAGTTCTTTATCCACTGAGTGGTCCGTCTATCAAATTGATGTCTCTTCAACTTAGAGACAAGGATGTCTTGTGAGACAGTGTCAAATGCTTTGCACAAATCCAGGTAGATGACATCAACTGCTCTCCCCCTGTTCATCAGTTCCATAGCCCCATCATAGAAGGCCACCAGATTGGTCAGGCAGGACTTCCCCTTAGTGAAGCCTTGCTGGCTGTCACCAACCACCTTGTTGTTTTTCATGTGCTTTAGCATGCCTTCCCGGAGAATCTGCTCCAAGATTTTGCCAGGCACAGAGGTGGGGCTGAGTGGTCGGTGGTTCCCTGGCTCATCCATTCTCCCCTTCTTTAAAATGGGGGTTATATTTCCCTTTTTCCAGTTGTTGTGAACTTCACCTGACTGCCGTGATTTTTCAAATATGATGGACAGTGGCTCAGCAACTTCATTTGCCAGCTCCTTCAGGACCGGCAGATGGATTTCATCAGGTCCCATGGACTTGTATATGTTCAGGTTCTTAAGATGGTCTCGAACCAGATCCTCTCCTATAGTTGTGCCAAGGTCTTCATTCTCACAGTCCCTGCGTCTGCCTTCCAAGACTTGGGTGATATGGTCTGCGCATTTTCCGGTGAAGACTGAGACAAATAAGTCATTAAGAACCTCAGCCTTCTCCAAATCCAGGGTAGCTAGTTCTCCCGATAGCTTCTGGAGAGGGCCCACATTGTCCCTAGCCTGTCTTTTATTTGCAGTGTACCTATAGAATCACTTCCTGTTATCCTTAACATCCCTAGACAAGTTTAATTCTAACAGGGTCTTAGCTTTCCTAACCTGGTCCTTAGCTTCCCAGACAACATCCCTGTATTCTTCCCAGGGCGCCTGTCCTTTCTTCCACCTTTTATAAGCCTCTTTTTTCCTTCGAATTTTCCTTAGCAGCTCCTTATCCATCCAAGGAGGTCTCCTGGCCCTCCAGCAGCACTTCCTTCTAGTAGGGATGTATCGCGCCTGAGCTTGCCGCAGGTGATCCTCGAATATCAACCAAGAGTCTTGGGCCCTCCTGCCCTCTAGGTCATTATCCCATGGAACCTTACTGAGCAGGTTCCTGAAGAGACTGCAATCTGCTCTCTTGAAGTCCAGGGCAGTGAGCTTGCTGCATGCTCTTCTCACTGTCCTGAGGATCTCGAATTCAACCATCTCATGATCGCTGCAATCAAGGCTGCCCTGGAGCATCATATTTCCAACCAGCCCTTCCGAGTTGGTGAGGACGAGGTCAAGCATGGCACCTCTCCTTGTCAGCTCCTCTATTACTTGCAGAAGGAAGCTGTCTTCCACACAATTGAGGAACCTCCTGGATTGGTTTTTCCAGGCAGTACCATCCTCCCAACGGATATCAGGGTGGTTGAAGTCCCCCATGAGAACAAGAGCCTGCGAGCATGAGGCTGTTTCTATCTGTCTATAGTGCTCTTTATCCACCGAGTCCTCTTGATCAGGTGGTCTGTAACAGATCCCCACAGTAATGTCTCCCATCGCTGTTCTCCCTTTAACCCTTACCCACAAACTCTCTATTTACTGCTCACCTGTCCCCAGACAGGGTTCCATACTCTCCAGCCTATCCCTAACATAAATAGCAACTCCCCCTCCCTGCCTACCATGCCTGTCTTTCCTAAAGAGCCTGTAACCTTCCATTCCAACACACCAGTCATAGGAGCCATCCCACCATGTTTCTGTGATGCCTATGATATCGTACCCCTGTAGACATGCACACATCTCTAATTCCTCTTGTTTCTTCCCCATGCTACAGGGATTTGTTTAGAAGCATATGAGATGAGCTCCAATTGAAGCCGGCTCATTGGCTGGAGCAGCTGGAATACTTCTACATTGCACTGAACATTTACTATAGGTGCTGGCAAGTGACTGGGTGTGTTGGGATGGAATGATGCCCCCCTCCCCTAACACATCTAGTTTAAAGCATCCTTGACCAGTCTGGCAAACCTCCTCCCAAATCCACTCTTCCCTTTCTTTGTCAGACCAGCTCCACCAGCCCCCAGTAGACCTGGCCTCCCAAACGGAGTCCCATGTTCAAAGTACCCTAACCCCTGACTATAGCACCACCCTTCTAACCATTTTTTAACCTGTCCAATCCTTCTAGCCTTTTTAAGGTCCTGCCCTGTGTCCTGGAGAATTAACGAAGACGATCTGTGCTCCAGAGCCCCTAACCACCTCTAACCACTACCTCTGTAGTCCTTCCTTATGTTCTCTGGGCTACTGCTATCTATATCAGTAGCACCCACATGGATCACTAGAAATGGGTAACAGTCAGTGGGACTGACTAGCGCAGGCAGCTTCTCTGCAACATCCCTGATCTGAGCCCCTCGTAGGCAACACAGCTCCCTTGAGCCTGAGTCAGGCTGACAGACGGGTGCCTCTGTTCCTTTCAGAGTAGAGTCACCTACTACTACAGCCTGCTGCTTCTTCCTGGCAGCTCCAGTAGTCATCTTCTTTACCAGTGCATCAGCCAGTTGCTCCTGTTGGGAGTGTGGTTCCTCATCAGCCCCCTGCAGGACAGGTAAGAACAACAGATTTAGGAGGAAGCCCCTTGCTTTTAATTGTCCTCTTCCTCTTTTTTTTTTTTTTTGTTGTTTTTTTCTGTTGCTGTTTCCCAGCTTCCTGGGTTAGTGACCTCCTTTGCTGCATGAGCAACAGTAAACGCTTGAGTCCCCTGCACAGTCTGGTCCTGGAGCAAGCAGTGCTGCTTCCTCTCAGCTTCCCTGACACCTTTCAGCCTAGTAACAGCTTCTCGCAGCTCAGCCGCCTGCTGCAGAAGGACCTCCAGCAGGGAGCACAGAGTGCAGCTCTGCCCATTGTGCACCTTCTTCTCAGGAGAGCAGTGCATGCACTCTCTACACCCCGAGCTCTGCACTGCAGCCCCCCCTCTCATCAGCTCTGTCTGGGTGCCTACACTGGCCACCGCCGGGGCAGCCGGAGCAGAGCTCCCAGACCAAGCCCTGGTCATACTTCGAGTGCTCACCATTCCGCTCACTATCCCGCTCGCATGCCTGCAATACACTTTTAAGTCTCTCAGACTTTTTTCTTTTTATTTTTTAGAATATTCTATCTTCTTATTCTTATTTTTATAAATATTAAGCTACTATTCCGCTGTGTCATAGTCTCAATTATGCAGAAACCCTAACAATGTGAAATCAGTGGGATAACATCTTTGTATCTTACAAAAAGATGACTAATCTGAGAAATATATTTCTCACTAAAGAAGAATTCCACTAAAACATGAATCCATCACCTACTTCTTTACATAGTTACAACAGTGTCTGGACTTGTTTTCTATAGCTTTTCTAGTTAAAATTGACCACTGCTTTTCTATTGTCTAATCTATTTGTATCCATTATACAAAACTTCTTTTGGTTAAACCAACAGAAAGACCTGGAAGATGCTGATGAGAACACTCCTCAGGGTGGCACCCTCGTGGCAGAATGCTTTTGTGTTTTTACTGCTTTGTCATCTTTTTATTAGAAAACATTACACTCCAGGATTTGTTTGGGATGTTTTTGTAATTCAAAATATTTTGGGTTTCTGCTTTGTAATTGCTCATTTTAGATGAAAATAAGCAATGTAATATTAAATCAAAAGAAAAATGAAAAAGAAAATTGAAGAAAAAATTGAAAAAAAAGGAAAAAGAGAAAGGGAGAAAGGAGAAAGAAAAGAGGAAAAGGGAGGAAAAATAGAAAAAAAGAAAAATAACATTGCTTTCAGTCAGTAAATTCATAGATGTGCCCTCACCATGCAAGCAATCTCTCAGGTGACCTAGTTATAAAAGGCCCTTGATCATGATAGTTAGGAAGACAGGTAGAGTAGACCCATCCTTTTCTTCTTTTAGGTTAGGGACACAGAGATAGCTTTAAATTTGGGAATTTGAAAAGAGATATAAGGTTCTGGAAAGAGGAATGAACCTCAAGAGTTTAGTCACAGAATGAAAAATTCAAGAACGGCTTCTATGAAGCAGTCATATCCCAAAGATACACTTTTTCAAGATTCTACCTTCTACTTCTAATACTACTGGAGGAAAGCTATTTATTTGGTTTGTATTCAGGAAGAAAGAGATAACAAAGGGTAAAATATTCAAATGAAACAGCATGTGTTGTGGCACAAGCTAGGGCCAGGCGGCCGGAAGATGTCGGGCTGTACGGAAAGACAGGGCCCCTCTCCCAATAGCCAATAGCGTTCGACTTATGACGTAAGCAGACGGAAGTGACGTTGTAAACCCTGGCTATATAATGCTGTGTCGTTCATCAATAAACACCATTTTGCCATCCACCACATTAGTGTCAGCGTGCTGATGGCCCGCGCGGCCTGAGGGGGTTGGTCGTCTGTGCCATTCCCGAACCAGGCCACCACGCCTCGCATGCAACAAGTGGTGCTGAAACCCGGGAACTTCGCCTGGGTTCGGGTAAACGGCGGCCGGAGCGGCAGGACCAGCCCGGCGGGGAGGACGCTCCCAGAGCAGCAAGGACGATGGAGGCCCTTGAGAAGGTTGTACTATTACTGCATAAGCAGTGGGGTATTGATTGTAAGCCCAAAGATTTTACTCTCGCTATTGCGAGGCTTGTAAAGATTGGGGTTATTGACCGGCCGGTGGATGTTTTCCACACAGAAGTGTGGGATAAATGTACTAAAGCGCTAGCCGAGGAAGCAATGTCCTCGAACTGTGGAAAATATCTTAAGTCATGCGGGAAAGTTACACAGGCCCTGCAAAAGGCTATGCTGGAGCAGGAGACCTGGAGGGCGGCAAGGGACTGCTTGTCAGCCGCCCCAAACTCAGGAGTCGGCGCTACTGCGCAGACTCCGCACCCCCCATATGATAGTAATTCTGCGGAGCCTAAAGACTCCCGGGAGGGTAATGTGCCCCCCAAATCCCCGGACCCCGTCCCGCTTACGGAGGGACAGAACTCGGCAAAATCCTTCCGGGGTGGGCTAGCTGAGGAGGCCAGGCGCGCCGCGGAGAAATCGGAGTCGGAGGGTGACTGGGCTAAACCACCCCCCTATGCGCCCCAAGATGGCGCCGAGCGGCAAGGGGAAGGGCGGGGCGATGGTGTCCCCAGCGGGAACAGGGAGGAAGTGCTAAAATTGACATGCGCACACAGCCGGGAAGGGGAGGAGAACGGGGAGGAGAGAGGCAGTGGGAGTGACGGGGAAGAGGAGGGGAGCGTGAGTGAGGGGCGGAGAGCCAATCGGAGCAGCCACCTAACAAAACGTCATCATAGGGCAAACACCCCCCCGAGTAGAAGGCGGGGCGAGTCGGGAGGGGGGGAACGACCCAGCTACAAGGGAAGTGGGTGGGATCGGAGCTCAAGAGAGGGGCGGGACCGGAGCAGAGGGGGAGGGCGGCCCCTCCGCGGAGCCGGCAAGGGAAGTGGGCGGGACCGGAGCCCAGGGAGGGGGCGGGGCCGGAGCCCGACGAAAAAGTATTGGAGCCCGGAAGTAACCAGTCAGTCGAGCTCCGACCCCGGATCAGACACTAGCGGGGACGAGTGGCCCAAAACCGATCTAGAATCAGAGGAGGAAGAAATGAGGGTATGCAGACGTAAAAGCCAAACTATCCCCATCCTTAATGAAGAAAGACCGAAAAAGGAAAAAACCCCTTTCACGGACTGGAAGGAAATAAAGAAAGCATGTGCCGAATGGGTCTCACCATCCGTGTTAGCAATCCCGGTCCAGATAACTGAAATGGACGATAAGGTTTTTTCACCAGTAAGCCCTAGAGATATACAAGCAATTGTTAAAGCAATTGCAGACAAGGGGATTAATTCTCCTATGGCTATTGCCCTCATAGATGGAGTCTTTGGGGGGGATGACATGCTCCCATTCGACATAAAACATATTTCTAGGATAATTTTTGATGGGGCAGGGGTGATTGTTTTCAAACAAGAGTGGGAGGACAACTGCGTGAAAGAACTAGCCCAGGTAACTGGGAGGTGTCACCCGCTGCATGACTCCAGTTTGCCACGCCTAATGGGCACAGACCCGGCAATGCTCACCCCCCATGCACAGGCCCGAGGCATGCGGGCTTCCGAAGTCGCAACAACTACTCGTGCGGCTAGAGAAGCCATCCACGCTGCCGCACGAGCTATTGTCAGGCCATCCCCATGGTCCACGATAAGGCAAAGTGAAAGTGAGAGCTTTACACAATTTGTGGACCGCCTCCAAGTAGCAATTGACTCCTCGACCCTGCCTCAAGAAGCTAGAGACCCGGTCGTTGCAGACTGTTTACGGCAGCAGTGTAATACAAAACCCAAAGAAATCCTGCGTTCACTGCTGGCAGGGTCAAGTGTTGCGGCTATGATCAAACATGTCACGAATGAAGAGCATCTGGCCCCATTTCAGGCAGCCGTTGCAGCAATGGCTAATGTGATGGCGTGTTTTAAATGTGGCCAGAAGGGGCATGTGGTAGTTAACTGCCCTCAAGCGGGGGATCTGCCAATAGCATCCGTCCCCCGCAAAAATATAGCCAAGGGACCATGCTGGGTCTGTGGCAGGAAGGGACATTTCGCTAGGGAATGCAACCTTAAAGCTCGACCCCAGGGAAACGGGGGGGGGGAGGGGGCACCCAGGCCACGCTCAACCCTCTCCCATTTGGGACATGAGGCGGCCCAACTATGCCAACCCCCTATGGAGCGAAGCGCCCCCAAACCCGCTGCCCCTCCGCGAAGTGACCAACTTCACAATCCAAGCGGCAGATCAGCCGAAGCCACCCCCGTTTCAGGGACAACAAGAACAGCTCTATGGGGACCAAACCCCAGGGTGGCCCTGGCACTAAAGTGTGACAACCAGCCAGTGGTGTGGGGTATCTGCTCCCTCCATAATAGCTCAGATGACACTACTGTTAGTATCCCCTTCTTGATTGACACTGGAGCAGATGTTACAGTTATTCCTGAAACGAATTGGCCCCCACATTGGAAATTGCAAGATGCCCCCATGGTGGGTGGAGTCGGGGGAGTAACCCAAGCTCGGAAGAGCGCTCGATTGATAGCAATCACGCTTCACACTGAAAAGGGACCAGAAAAAACCATCACCCTTTTTCCATATGTCATGCCAGAAGTCCCACCCCTGTTGGGAAGGGACGCCTTAACCGCACTAAAAGTGAGGGTGACAAATTTACCGTAAGGGCCACTGCCGCACACCCACCCCTACCAATTAAACTGAAGTGGAAATCGTCAGACCCAGTGTGGGTCGAGCAGTGGCCCCTATCGAAGCCTCGAATGGACGCTCTTCTTGAGCTGCTTGATCGCGAGCTACAGCGAGGTCATGTAGAGCCTTCCACTAGTCCCTGGAATACCCCAGTCTTCGTTATACCCAAACGAACGGGCGAGGGGTTTCGTCTCCTCCACGACCTCCGTGAAGTAAACAAAACAATCCAACCAATGGGACCTGTCCAAACACTGCTGCCTATGAACTCTATGATACCAGAAGGCCAACCTTGTGCCGTCCTTGATATTAAGGACTGTTTCTTTTCGATACCCCTGCATGAGGACGACAAGGAACGGTTTGCTTTTTCTATCGTGTTTCCAAACAGCCAACGCCCCAACCTGCGCTTCCAATGGAAAGTGTTACCCCAAGGAATGATCAACTCACCCACTATCTGCCAGATTGCGGTGGATCGAGCGTTGGCACCGATCCGGCGCAATAACCAGACTGCGACCATCATTCAATACATGGACGACATCTTAATCTCTGCGCCTTCAGGAAGTCAGGTGGACCAACTGGTGTCAGTGGTCTCAGAAACTCTAAACACAAATGGCTTTGAAATAGCGAAGGCCAAAATCAAAAGAGGACCGTGTGTAAGTTTTTTGGGAGTGGGGATCACAAGCACTCACATAACCCCTCCCGAAATAAAAATTCGTCGGGACATCAAAACACTCCATGATATGCAGCAGTTAGTAGGGTCCTTACAGTGGCTCCGCAATATTGTTCTGATCCCTCCCGAAATCATGACCCCCCTGCACGACCTTTTAAAGGGGAAGAACCCATGGGAGCAAAAGACTTTAACGACGGAAGCAATGAACTCCCTCGATTTTATTCAGCAACAGCTGTCATCAAGCATGCTCGCCAGGTGGAACCCGAGTGTACCACTTGATCTGTACGTGCACTTCACGAAAGGGGGGGGGGGGGAGGGGCGCTAGCCCAGGGCCCTCCTGAAAAAGCCCGACCACTACAATGGATAGTCCTAGGGAAACCATCACGTGCATTTTCTCCGGGAATCGAGTGTCTCGGCAACCTCATCATGAAAGGCAGAAAACTTGCCCTAAAACACCTAGGCCTCGAACCTGCCAGGATATACCTGCCCTTCCATAAACAGCTCCCAATACAATCAGTGGTGATGTCAGAGTACCTGGCCGTGGCCCTCGTTGGATTCGACGGAGAGATCCGGTACGCCACAAAGCCCCCCTGGACTCAAATGCTAGCAATCGTCGACATCGACCTTCCACAGAAGATCATGGACCGGCCCCAACCAGGACCTACAGTCTTCACAGACGCATCCTCAACAGCCTCAACCGCGGCAGCAGTGTGGCAATCAGAAGAAAAGTGGCACTGCGTTAAAATGACTGACCGTGCTCTTTCGGTCCAGCAGTTGGAAGCGACGGCCGTAGTATTAGCATGTGGACTGTTCCCAACAGAACATCTCAACATAGTAACAGACTCCATATTCGTGGCCAAACTTTGCTTGGCCATGTCAGGGCCCGGCGTGTCCACATCCACAGCAGCACTAATACTGGAAGAAGCACTTTTTTCACGAAAGGGCACTGTGTCGGTCATCTATGTCAACAGTCACAGCCCTATTAAAGGGTTCTTCCAAACCGGTAATGATAAAGCAGACACCGCAGCAAAGGGACTGTGGACACTAAGAGACACCCGTCAGCTACATGACTCCCTTCACATCGGAGCCAAAGCGTTAGCAAGGAGATGCGGGATTTCATTCACTGACGCGAAACACATCGTAGCCACATGTCCCCACTGTCAGAAAGCACCACTGTGGTCCAGTGGAGTAAACCCCCAAGGTCTTAAAGCCACCGAGGTGTGGCAGACGGATTTCACACTCTGCCACTTGCTGAGACCTCGACCGTGGCTAGCGGTAACTGTAGACACATATAGCGGGGTACTTGTAGCCACTCAACCCCGCAAGACTGACTCCAAAGCAACCATCCAACATTGGCTAACAGCCATGGCGTGGCTCGGTGTTCCTAACCAGATAAAAACGGACAGGGGTCCAAATTTTATCTCTAAATCGGTCCAGGCATTTGCTTTAAAATGGGGCATTACTCTGGTACACGGCATTCCGTATAATAGCACGGGACAAGCCATAGTGGAACGAGCAAATCAAACTCTAAAATCGAAATTAGAGGTGTTAGCAAAGGCAGAAGGCTTTGCTGACGCCATTCCCTCAGGAGACCAAGCACACCTATTGGCGACTGCTCTGCTAGCACTGAATCAATTCCCCAGGGGGGAGGAGGCCAAAAGCCCCACCCAAAAACATTGGGCCACTCGAGCATTAGAGGAAGGTCCGTTGGTCGTAATTAGAAATGAGCTGGGAGAATGGGAACAAGGATGGCAGCTGCTTCTGACAGGGCGGGGGTATGCCGCTGTCAGAAAAGACGGCACGGTTAAGTGGTGTCCACTTAAATCTATCAAACCAGATCTTCAGAACACAACTAACGAAAACTGTGAGTTTTTATCTACAGGATCAAATCATCAGACGCCCCCGTAACCTGCACACCCCGGTGCCGAGCAACCCGTCCAAGCCTGAGAGCTCCACACTGGCAGGATCCAGACAACGGCAAAGTAGCCCCGGGGCAGGGGGGGAGAGAAAGGGGACTGCGATGCTTTTCGTAATCTTAATTATACTAACGCCACCCGTGGGGGAATCAGGCCACTAGCCCTTTAGATGGGCACTTAAACAGATAAAACAGTCTAAAGTACTTAGCTCACAATCACTTCGGGGTCACCTGTTTTTAGTGCTTATCCATTTGTTTATCACCTGGTACTTATAGTCTTATTAATGGTCATGTGCTGGACCCTTACAGATCCCCGCGGATGCTGCTGGCCACTCCTTCCGAGGCAGACTGATCACCTGCATCTGAGCGAGTGTGCATCTCGGTCGACCTAGAAGCCCAAGCCTTAGACAATGTGGGGGAGGCATGCACCCTGCATTGTGCTGACGCGATTCGGGGATGGTTTCTGAAACTTTGCAGGGTCCTCGCACCTTGTTCTATCAAAGATTTCTATTTTAGATTTTGAGTTCCTGTGCACTCTTTCTATAGGGTGGATCCCGGTTAAAGTGCCTTATGTTTCTTACTCAGGGTTATCACACATACTCTGTAAGACTGTTATAAAGTATAGAATAAGATTATAAGATTTTGTGCAATAAGATATAGAATAAGATTTTATAAGGTACAGATAATATATAAGATTTTATACTCTATGAGACTGTTTATAGAATAAGATTTTATAAGATACAGATAAGACTTTATATAAGATTTTAAACTCTATAAGACTGTTATAAGATATAGAACAAGATTTTATAAGATATAGATAAGATATAAGGCCTTATATTCTATAAGACTGTTATAAGATGTGGGATAAGATTTTATAAGATATAGATAAGATTTCAATCAGCATACTTTAGCTAATTTAGTTAAGCACAGGGAGGGGGGAAGTGTTGTGGCACAAGCTAGGGCCAGGCGGCCGGAAGATGTCGGGCTGTACGGAAAGACAGGGCCCCTCTCCCAATAGCCAATAGCGTTCGACTTATGACGTAAGCAGACGGAAGTGACGCTGTAAACCCTGGCTATATAATGCTGTGTCGTTCATCAATACACGCCATTTTGCCATCCACCACATTGGTGTCAGCGTGCTGATGGCCCGCGCGGCCTGAGGGGGTTAGTCGCCTGTGCCATTCCCGAACCAGGCCACCACGCCTCGCATGCAACAAGCATGTAAGCTAAGAGTTTTATTTTGCTTTTAAACAGCATTTGAGATTCTTAGTTGTTGATTTTATATTCACCTTACTGACAAAATTAAGATTTCCAAGTTTTCTGGTAGTCAATATTATTAGTGTAGCAAGGTCAACGAGTAATTACTGCTGTTCATTCATCTATATACTCTTTCAGATTTGTTTGCTTCAAACTCCATCATATCTATGAAATAGTAATTTAGTGATGACTAGGACCAAGATCAATTTTCAGATTTTTTCCTTTTCTTTGGTCATGTTTCTTTTCTCTGAGAAGAAAGTAGAATCATCTTAGAACGTAAGGCACCTGGGTTTACAAAGCACCTCTGACCTACTTAAAGACAATATGAACTGTTGCATCTGTATTTGTTTAAGGAGGAGGAAAAAATATATAGTTGTAAGGAATTAGTTATCTTGTGGGACTATAAATTGTTTGCTGCTTGCTTTTATAAACAACATCCCTCGTAAGCTTGTGTGCTGTATAAAAGAAAATGTATTTTATACATAGAACATAGCTTTTGGAGAACTGTAGCACAGAGTGCACCTACAGAGGGACCTTCTGCATGAATGTGAGGTTATTACAGCCCTCTGATGTAAAGTAAAATTAAAATTACAGTCAAAGAGGCCCAGATGCTGAAGCAAAGAGCCTAGAGCTATTATTTTTCCACACACTTCCTGACTGAGAATTTTTCAATGCATAATATCACTGAGCGAGAAATGCTACATTTCCTGTGCAAACCAATCTTTCAAGATCAGAGTGTCTATCCTTTTCCAGTGCATAACCTTATCTTGACACACCAGCTAGTAACCATGTTTCTCTAGGATACTGCATACTTCGATAAACACAAGTTGGTGTCACCATTCTTTGATTTTAGCACACTCTCTCCAGCTCAGGGAGATGTGTTACAATCAATAATGAGACTGGTCAGTGTTATTCCCGGCTTTAACAAATGCAGTATAAACTCTAAACTGTTTCAGGGCAGGGTAGCTTATGCACAGAAGAGTAATGTATGAAGGGGGAAGACACAGATACACACCCAAAAAAGACCTACTTTATCCCCATTGGAGTTGTACAGACAATGTATGTATAAGCAGAAAAGAAACTTGAAAATATTGGTAGATGGACCTTTTCTGACCGTAGCAGAAAAATCTCAGTGAAGAAGTAGAAACATTTGATTAGTGTTTAATGTAGTGCTATCAAAAGGATCATCAACAGGAGCATGGCCAGCAGGTTGAGGGAGTTGATTATTCCCCTCTACTCTGCTCTCATAAGACCCCACCTGATGCTCTGCGTTCAGGTTTGGGGTCCCCAACACAACAGGGACATGGACCTGTTGACGTGAGTCCAGAGGAGGGCCACAGTGATGATGAGAGGGGCTGGAGCACCTCTCCTGGGAAGACAGGCTGAGAAGAGTTGGCTTGTTCAGCCTGGAGAAGAGAAGGCTCAGGGAAGAACTTATAGCTGCCTTCCAGTACCTAAAGGGGGCCCAGAAGATATCTGTAAAGTGATCTTTTACATGGACATGTAGTGGCAAGAGGGAATGGCTTTAAGCTGACGAAGAGTAGATTTATATTAGGCATTAGGAAAAAAATATGCACTATGAAGGTGGTGAGACGGTGGCACAAGTTTACCAGAGAAGTTGTGAACACCCCAGCCCCAGAAGTGTTCAAGGCCAGGCTGGATGAGACTTTGAGCAATCTGATCTAATGGAAGGTGTTCCTGCCCAGAGCAGGGGGGTTGGATGTAGATGATCTTTATGGTCCCTTTCAACTCAACCCATCCTATGATTCTATGATATCTCTCCAATTAAAAAGTTAAATACAGCCTTTGGTCTACTATGAAGACAAATCCACACTCTCTCAGCTACCTGACATATCCAGGATAATCACACACAATTTAAAGTTTTCATGGAAAGAAAAAGGATAAGGAGCAAAATTGAAATGATGTAAAGAAAGCGCCCTAGAGGTTGATATATGCATTAGAATAGTAGCTCTTGTGCCAAGTCATCTATAGAAGAACTGAATTCAAGTATCAGCCATATGAAGAAAGGAGCTCTTCACAGGAGAAAAATGAAAGCAAATGCAACAAACAAGAGTGAAAAAGAAGAGAGACTTGTCTAAATCTGTGTCTGGGATCCCTTTCCCCACACCACCATTTCACTGATAGAAAACTTTTTTATAATTACATTATTGTATCTGATTCCAAGCGCAGAGGGTGAAAGGGATGAAAAGTGCTTTATTTAATAGTTATTACGCCTCACCAAAAAGGTAGAACTTCTAGACAGAGAAGGCTAAGTTTCCATTTTGTAGGGAACAAAGGGGTAGCAGAGTGGGAGTAAAGCAGAAAACTTTAAACTTCTGTGAATCCCCAAAGTATGTCATGACAAGTTTACATACTAGTTATTGCACATTGCTAACTGCTAGAAATGAGAGCATCTTAAGTCAAATGGTTTACAGAGGGTTTCTTTGTACCCCCAGATCTTCTCTTGCTGCATACTGGTATCACAGGACAATATACAGAAAATTCATAGGTCATCTGTGGTCACCTATTAGATTAATCCAAAACCACTTCTGCGGTAACCCCAGTGTTGCTCTTTTATAATGTTTATATGAACAATCATAGTATATAGAGACGAGAAAAAAAAGTGAGTTGAGGAAGATTTTTACCTTCTATTGTGATCCTCAGTGGTCTCCACAGGTCAGAAATATTTCTGTAGTTTTAATTGGGGGGCTCTACTTCTGGGAATGTTCCATTTTATTGCTATGAACATCTTCCCAAATTTAATTTTTCTGCTATCAATGAAGTAACAGAATAATATCATAAAAAACTTCTTTTAAAAAAAGGGAAAGAGGGAAGAAGCTTTTAAAGGGTTAATTTTATTTTTCCCAGTAGCTACTCAAATTTGCAAGTACTATATAGACCATTCTTTAAGAAGAAAAGTTAAAACTACTGAGTTAAAAAAGGTAAAATTAGATTTTTTTCCATTTCAACAAAAATCTGGTGATTATTTGACATTACAAAAAAAAATCTAGCTGCTGAAATGGGTGCTATGTCCTGATAGGTTTATATCATGGCCCTCACATTGAAATTCCTAAATGAAATGCTCATTAATGTCCATTCTTGGAGCAATGTGACCATGCTTTGCAGAAAAAAAAAACAAACCCAAACAAAGAAACAAACCAAAAAGCCGCAACAAACACCAACTAATCAGTACAGATTGATAATAAGAAAATAAGGCTAAAAGTCTTTTGCATCACTTAGACTTTAAACTATCTCCACACAACGATATTAAGGCTTCAACTTTTGCTGTAGAGAATGCTTTCCAATTTTGTTTTCCAGCTAAGGTTCACTTTCTCTGATTCAGATTGGGCAAAAGAGAGACAGGAAAGTATAATTGACCTAATTTAGTTTAATTAACTCAAGAAAATGGAGACAATTAGTTAATGCATCTTAATGAATTAAATTATGAAATGCATTGCTCCCAATGGGAGCAAATGATCCCTGTAATGGGAAAAGTGGGCACAGAACACAAAAAACCAAACCAGCAGAGTGCTTTTTCTTTATATTAGGGTGATCTATCCAAAGTAACTCGAGTATTACAAATACATCACATACTCTGCAGTGTAGATTCAATGCTTTGCAGATGAATCCTGCAGTCCTGCTTCATCAGTTCTAGGGGAAGTCGATGCCTTAAAGTTACCCAATGGGGCTAAATTCCTTTAATTTCTAGAAATGATTGTCAGCTTTAATTCAGCTTTCAAGGTATCTTAGTCAGCAACTGTTAAAGTGTGGATTTCATAACCTAAGGGAAATAGAGAAAGAAAAAAAATAATTAATTAATCCAACTACCTTTTAGGGTTACTAAACACTACAAAAAACAAGTCAATTCATAGAGCACAATAATAGATAAGTCAATTCATTAGTTGTGTTAATTCTGTTGGTTTATTCATGTTACCTAAAATTCAGATCACCATCAAAAATAATAACCATAATATCTAGTGACTTGATTTTACTATTCTATGTTTTCTAAGAGAAGTCAGCTGAAATGGTTTAGTCACTATTAAAGATGACAAAATTTAAGGTAATTGAAAAATTCTTACCTCTTTGAGTGTATAAATAATTTAGTTGGGAAAAATCTTTTATATTTGGAAACTGCCTTATATTTTAAGTTTTGTCCTTCTAAGAATTGCTCTTCAATGTTTAACTGGTGAATAGAAGAATAATATTTGGTTACACTGCATAGTATTGTCCATTTACTTTCTTCTAAGATTTAATTTATTCATCTAATGCAACAGACAGAAAACAGGTAAGTTCAAACCATTCCTTTGCTAATGCAGCGTCAAGTGGATTACTGGAAAATAACAAATCCTACATCCACTCAGTTGTATACATGAAATCTAACTGTTACTGCTAACCAACAGCAATTTTTTGGCCACAATCATAATTTTTCTCTAGCTTCTTAAACTACTATTCAGTTGCTCCAGTTTCATACTGCTTGATGGCAGAGGTGCACGAAATGGAAACATGATTAGGAGACTGAGAGGCAGTTTCAGCACATCCAGTGTTTCATTACCTTGTGAGCAAAAAAATATTACAGGTCTCTGATATACAGGGTCAAACTAGAACACCGTCAGAAATTTTATTCACTGTAAAGATACCATTTGTCTATTGAGTCGAAGAAAGAAAAGGGAAAAAAAAAAAAAAGGAGAAATGCAGTTATCCTTGAAGAAAACACACTTGCTGGTCTACTCATTGCTTAAAAAGAGATGTCCTACTTGTGGTCTTTTGTTATGTAGCAAGCCATTTTAATATAATTCCTCTTACAAATCATAGGTAGAATAAATAACACACAAAATTAATCATAAAATATTTTCAGCTTTGTTTCCACATCTTTCTAAGTTCCTCTGGTTTCCTTTGAAAAAATTATCATACTGCATAACTATCAGAATGAAACAGCAAATCAATTAAGAGTGGCTGTCTCACTGGTATCAACTTGGAAAGAGTAGTGGCAGTCTGCACAGTCAATGCTGCAAGGGCTTCATTGCAGTGCCCACCATGATGTACCCATTCCACAGTACAAAACCTATGTGATGCTCATACTAATGCTTGCCCTTCCAGGCAGCCTTCTGCTTGCTAATAAAGTAAATTCTATCACCTGTAAAGTGAGCCCACAGCTACATCAGAGAGAGTTTTCTGCTTGTATGTGTGAGATCAATTTCATACAGAGGGCTAAAAATGAACAATGTATGAGGTTTGTAGAAATAAACTCAAAACGTTTCCAAAAAGAGTTAACAAAACTTTGGTAAATTATGTTACATTGGGAGTTAGCTAGGTGGTGCTAAAAGCTATGTATGTGTTCCTTAAGCTAATGTGACCAGAGGCAACAATATCAGAGGTAAGAATAAACCCAACCATTTGATGTGACTGGCAGTTTGATGGTTGCTATTGGAGGGAGGGGGCAGAATAGCTTAAATAAAACAAAATAGTTTCAGTGTTCAAAACAGTGAAAAATACAATACTAGGAAAACCAGTGCTTTGCACAGATACTGTCAGCTGAGCAGCAAAAGACATGAACATCTCAACATTTCAGTGGAGATGTCTAAAACGATAGCTAGGAGGAGGTTATTACTTTCACTATGTCAATTACACAAATCTCATTTTTGGTACTTAGGCATATAGGATCATGATTAATTTTTTATCAAAAAGGGACATACAGATAATAATCATATTACTAAAAAAAAGCCATCCTCCTGACATTCACTACCAGTGTGTCTTGTATGGGATTGTCATGAGTGACAAAAGCCAGGAAAATATTTTTCAAAAAAATTTGGTTGTATAACGTTTCTTCAGATCACATAAAAGTAAATGCATGAAATAGAACAAAGGAAAGCTAGATATAAAGTAACTATTATCTTTACCAAATAAAAAGAAAGATTCTGTTTATCTGCTGCCATATTATATCCACGTGTTATGTGTATATGCATGTCAATGGTGATATGAAACAAGCTACTCATACAGGAACATGTTTTGAATAGCAAGTACTAAGATCTGCTGTGGTATAAACTCATTCTAGTAGGTGCTTTTTTAAAGGAGAACTGTGCCTCAGCTGCATGTTCTTTTGCAGAACTCTGCTTATGTCCAGCAATAACCTCCACTATTACTGGTGGAAGCAGCAGCAGCAAAAGCCAGTACATGGTATGCTGGCATTATCACTCAAATCTTCTGCTCCAGATTCTTTAGTCTGAAACTAGGCAGACTTCCCAAGCACAGGGAATGAAGGCTTGAAAGAACATGAATCAGTAGTACATTAAGTAGTGCACTGCAGGTGAAACACATTGGGAGTTTTCTGCCATAATATGTCTCTCAACAGGGAAAAAAAAAAAAAAATCCGATAGGGAAAATTGTGCAAAAAGTTACCTGATAGAAGAACTGTGGGTATGTACTACACACCCCCTAGAAGAAATTGCATCAGCTTAGGCAGAGATTATTTATTTATAACCTTTTCTTCCCCTCAGAAAAGAGAAAATATTTGATCCAACAAGCCAAACTGTTCACTCGGCATGGTCCCTGTTATCAGAGACATTTGGATTAGATCTACTTTAAACCCTCTACTCACAAGAAAAGTTATCCATGTGCACTTACAGAAAATTAAGCTGTTGCCACTGGGAGAAGAAATAGAAGACAGTGGGACAGGCCACACCTTGCTGGCAACAACGTTATTTCTCAGTAATAGACTGTGAAATAAAACTTAGAGAATTAATTTTGACCCCTTGTGAAGTATTTTTTGGTCAGAAGTTCACTCCTCATTTTCAGTTGGGGAAAGATCATTGTTGGTACAGTGTGCAGAGTTTTTTGCAGTGCACCTGTTCATATTATCCTGGTTTAGATATATTTGAAATTAATATTTTTCCTCAATACTAATGTCACAAAACTTTATGATCTGTAATAAAAGTCAGCTTATCATAATTTATGGTTAGCTCTTTCTTTTTCTAAAGAGAATGCAGAAATCCAAACCAGTCCCCCTGCTGAGATTCTCTTTAAAAAGACATTTTCAATTCCAAACTCATCTCTCTCTCTTGCTCTCCCCTTTGCTTCCTTTTTCTTATTTCCATTTTCTCCAAGAACAAAGCAGATGAAAGCAATGCTGTCCTGTGAAACTGAAAATAACATGCATTCCCCATTCATGCTGGAATCACAGTCACCTTTCATACATGTGAAAACACACTGTTGAAAAAGCTTGTAATTTAATAAAATAAGAATTAGGCATCTCTTTGTAAGATAATTTAGGCACAAACTTCACACATCAGTTGTTACCAGTATTATCATTTAGTACCACTATCTTTGATGTAGCTATAGTTTGGAAATTTAGTCTGAATGCACTAAAAATAACTGATTTCATAGCAAAACCAGATCTAATATTTATTTAAAGATCAGAAATGTCTGTTTTTTCTAAAAATATCCATTGGGTGTTCAGTAGTATTGAGCAGGAAACTGTTAAGTTAGGTTTCAGCAAGCTATTTTCCAGTTCAGATACAAAAAAATTCTAGTCATGATGAGAAGCTTCACCACTGAAATTCACAGAATCATAGAATAGTTAGGGTTGGAAAGGAACTTTAGATCATCTAGTTCCAACCCCTCTGCCATAGGCAGGGGCCACCTCCCACTATACCAGGCTTCTCAAGGCCGTGTCCAACCTGGCCTTGAACACTGCCAGAGATGGGGCAGCCACAATTTGGTTGTAACTACCAGATTGATTTAAATGCTATGCTTATTCCTATTTCTGTCTTCCTTCAAAGAGCACACTATTGCTCATTTTTGGAATGAGCACAAAGAGACCTCCCAAAACTGAAAACAAGAATACATAATACATTGGTAAAAAGATTTTGAGTACGCTACAGAAGCTTTTTTTCCTACGTTTTGACTTCTTTTTCACAACACAGTTGATGTTGACAGAATACATCATCATGATGATTCCTATGTTGCCACTTCTGCAATTCAAGTTATGCAGATGAAGCTGTCTTTGTAGCTATATTTTCACTTTCTAATCAAGAGATGGATAGAAGAGTTCCTTTCTTCTGAACCTTTGTTTCTGGGAAAGTGGATGCATCAGGATTCTTCTCCCCATTCGCCACTAAACAATAGGCAATGGCTTAGCAGCAAGAGTATTAGACTGCAGTATTAAACTTTCAAGAGACAAAATGTGTTTTCAACCAGTAAAGATTTGGAGCCTCAGCCACACAATCTTTATTTCATTGTAGTGATCAAAGTGATACTGTACCACCAATACTGCTTTTTTTTCAAAAAAACCTGAACGTCTCATCAGGTAATTTCCAAGCTTTCTCACAGGAGTTTAAACTACACTAATTCTCACGCAGAAAACCTAATTATTATTCACATTTGGTATGACAGCACATGAGCAATTAATTATATTTCTCTGATCTGGAACACTGACAAGGATATTTGCTTTTCTTTGTTTCCAGCTGAATGAATGGTATTTAAATTTTTGGTTCAGTTAGGTGGTTTATTCTAGTGATGGTAGCATGTATTTCAGCAGAGGCACTTGTATTTCTCTAGTGGGTTATGCAACTTGCTCTGCTCATGAAATAAACTGCTACATATGCCTTAATTAATTTAAAGTTGGTTTGATTATGTGTAGACTGAACCATAGCCAGTGAAGTATAAAATTATTTTAGAGAAAGTTTTGACATAATAGCTTTCTAATAAATATGTTTTCACAGTCAAGTTACTTGGCCATGAAGTAATTGCTGTTCTAAGAAAGAACCTCTGTCCTAGTCACATCAGGATTGTGAACCCTACTGCATTAATCCAGAGCCTGCATGCTTGTCTGACTGTATGAAATAGGAGCAAACACTTTCTATAGTGAAGTAAACCTCAGACTGCTGAAAAAAAAAAAAAAAATAAGGAGGTGAGGGCACTGGTTTGTAAACTGTTTGGTGGGAGATTTGGAGTCATAATAGTGGCATCCCTACTTTGGGAAGAAGGATGTGTGGTGCTAGTTATAAGGGATAGATCATATGTCAGGGGTCACCACCACTGTTTCTGAGGTCTGCAGCTGAAGGCATAAGAACTCCTGCTACTGCGTCTATGGGTTTTCTACATGAAAGTGAAGGGATACACAGTCAAAAAGCACAAACATAAGCTTCATTGCGCATTAAACATTTGTGCACATGAAAATAAGACTGATAGTACCTCCAGAAAAGAAACCAAAACCAACCAACTAAAAAAACAAACCAACCAACTAAAAAAACCAACCAGCCATCCAAACAAAAGAAGAACA
Organism: Ara ararauna; assembly: GCA_028858755.1. Lineage (NCBI taxonomy): Eukaryota > Metazoa > Chordata > Aves > Psittaciformes > Psittacidae > Ara > Ara ararauna. The sequence goes on from CM054379.1 coordinate 59,587,235, forward strand.
CACACACACACAAAACCCAACCAACAACAAAACAAACTAAAGCTTCCAGGGAGCATTAGTCTCACTTGCCCTGAGCATTCAAGATGATTTGGACATTTGCATCAAAAGTAGCCAGCATTTCTGAGCCTGCAAAAATTTGTTACTATTATGTAGCTGCTCAGACCATGATGCCAGATGTCTGGGGTAACCAAGCTCAAGCCTTAAAAAATTTCTTGATGAATGTCTTAGGTGGTGAAAAACAGAACTGGGGCATTAAAATTTAGCAATATGTACACCCTGTGGGTGTGAGTAAGGAATTGGAAATTTCTCCCCTTACAACAGGTGTTGCACAAGACCCCACTGCTGTTCATAGGGTACTAGAGTTAACTAAGTTTAGAAATTCCTGCATTGAAATACAGCATGTTTTCCAATAAATCATTCCTGAAAGAATGGGTTCACTCTCTCAGCAGCTGAAGTGTTATGTAAAGAAAAATACACTTTTAGGTCAGCAGGGGAATGAAAAAAGTTATCAGAAACCTGATAGTTACCATGGATGGCAGATTTTCTTGTCAGAAAAAAAGGTTCCTGTAAACCAGGAGACTCCTTTCAGTAACTTCTCAGGTTTTGCGAATCATCTTCTGCAAGAAATAGGTCTCAAAGCTGTATGTGTCTGGGCCATCATCAGTAACTGCCTGTGTTGTTACCCTGGCTCCTGGGCTGCCTTCCCTCACGAAACAGACGTGTTTCTGTTGCTCCTAGGCATATATCTAGCTGTGAAGAATGATTCAATCTGTGACTGCTGTGTACTGCTTGCTAAAATGTCAAACTGAAACAAATAAAATTATAATAATTTAAACCTGGTTAATTTAATTTAATCAGGGATTCAGTATGACATTACTGCTAAATTGGTGGTACTTCAATTTGGGTTTTTTCTACTTACTATTTAAACTATCAGGATTGAGTGGAGTAAAGTAGAATATGTGAGTTAGAAGGGACCTACAGCAATCATCTAGTCAACTGCCTGTCCAATTCAGGGCTGACCAAGAGTTAAAGCATGTTGTTAAGGACACTGCCCAAATGCCTCTTAAACATTGACAGGCTTTGGCATTGACCACCTCTCTACTAAGCCTGTTCTACTGCTTGGCCACCCTCTCTGTAAAGAAATGCCTCCTGTGTCAAATCTGAACCTTCTCTGATGCAGCTTTAAGCTGTTTCCATGCATCCTGTCACTAGATCATAGAACAGTTAGGGTTGGAAAGGATCGTAAGATCTCCCTCTCCACATCCCCTCCTCAGGAAGCTGTAGAGAGGAATGAAGTCACCCCTCAGCCTCCTTTTCTCCATGCTAGACGAGCCCAGTGTCCTCATAGGACATTCCTTTCAGCTCTTTAACCAGCTTTGTTGCTCTCCTTTGGACACATTCAAGTACCTTAAATATTTACCAAGAAAATATGTAAGATAGCTTTGTAACAAAGCCACCTATTTATATTCCTTCAGATCATGCTTTCCAGGTATTTTCCCTTTGAGTTAATCTTCAAAATAAAATATTTCATAGTTATTGAAAAGTTATTAAAAGCTGCTGTTCAATGTCTTTCTCAATGTATTTCAATGTCCTTTGATTCAATGAGGAAGAAATACACTTCTGGTAATATGGCCCTGTAAAGCTTTTCCAATTTGCTTTCTTGCTTCGGAGCTCACCCAATTTGTTTTGTCTGGGGATAAACTCATAATTTTGATTTCTTAAATAATTCCTTCTGAATTTTCAAATGTATATAAAAAAAATTATGTTCTTACCTGGAGTAAATGGATAATGAATACTTAATTCAGCTGAAACTGAAACCCGATGATTAGCTATGATAAATATGTGTATGCATTTAACAGCTAGGAATTTTATTTTTAAAATAACAGCCAGCCTGTCTGCTTTTGAATCTTACTAAATGCACATGCAATGGTATAGCAATTGAACTTGTTCAGATACTCTGTTGCCAGTGTTGAAAAAGATTTTATATTTTTGTTTGGGTTTCTTGGGTTTTTTTCCTGAAGGTTTATAGCCTCTTCTAATTTGCACTTCTGCGTCTCTCTCTTTTTCCTCTTAAACAGTTTACCAGCTTTACAACTCAGCAACTGGACCCATTTACTGGAGAGAAAGAAGAAACTATCAGGTGTTGGAAAGATACTACTCCGCTTTTTTGGCTGAGGTAGATATATTGTATTAAACAAAAACCTTGATACTGGCAAATCCAGAAGTATTTAAAATTTAAAACTCCTTCACATTCATGGCAGGGAACAAACACAATTGTTAAAAATGCAGTTATCTTTAATCACACAGTGAAAACTGTTCTTTAGGATGTTATTAATTCAGCATATTCTTAAACTATTTGAAGATCAAACAAGTCTAATAATTAAAGAAGGAAATCAATAGCTCTGAATTTTTATTATAGGAAAGTATATATAGACTGCAATTCTTTCCATTCAGATGCTAGAGATAATGAAAATACTATGATCTATCCAAAAGACTGAAGAAAAGTAGGAGAAAAGGCTGTGAGACACCTATACAACAGAAACTACATGCTTCTTCTGCATTAGAGGTCTTCTGAAAGGTTACAGTGGATCTATTGTTGCTGAAATAATTTGATTATCACTGTCTTACAAACCAGTTAAAATTCCCCATATGGTGCTAAAAACAGTGCATTTACTATGTTCCAAGGATATATAATGAAAAGAACTTGACTATGATATGACTATATTCTCAAATGTATAAGAAAGAATTACTCATGTATCATATTTTGTCAGGTGCAGACAATGAAAGAAATCTGTTGAAACAAAAATTATTTCCTTAACAGCAATATGCAAATGTAAAAGCATTGTAACAACTGAGTTGTCAAAATACCTGGGTTCTAGCTACAATAATTTTTCTGTCTCAACTTAGAAGTGAAAGAGCTCCTCAAAGACTGGCTAACAGACATCACACAAGGTATTTATTTAACAGTTTCTGCTTATAGATCTAGAAGACACTGGAATTTTTCTGGAAAAAAATTCCTGCTTCCAATAAAGATATTTTATTTATATTTTATTTCAAATTATTGCAAAATAATAAGCATATTCAAAATGCTTAGTAATTACTGTGGAGCTAGTACTGCTTAATCAGAAGAGTTCCACCAGTACTTTACTATAGGCTTTTTATAGTTAATTATTTTTGTCTTTGCAGTCAGAGAACTAATGGTTTTTGCACACTTCTCCCTCTATCAGTTGAGAACTTCCTAAACAACCCTGGCTTCTTCTCTATCTGTATTTGCAGACACACAATCCCCACTTTGGCCAAAACCTCACTCCTTATGTCCTTATGTTGCATTTGTGAAGAACAGCACCTGAAGAAGGAAAACACTATCTTTTAACTTCAAATCTGTCTCCCTCCCTGCCCTTGAAAAAATTAATCCTTTTTAATGTTGCCAGGAGTCAATTTTTAACTTATTACCTTAATTTACCAATTGCTACTACCTCTATGGAAATTGCGGTATTACTGACAGGTCATGGGAAGTCATTCCTTCCCCTGACTTTATGTGGAAACTTGTTAAAGACTGTTAACTCATTGAAACAATTTTTGTTTTAGTAAGCTAATCTGCCATCTCATCATAGAACCATCAATTTTATATAAACCACAAATAACCAACATAAGTTTTATCTATTTATATATTTGTGAAGAATGTACCAGCTCACTAATGCCATTGACTAGTGACAGACAATCTACTTTGGTCAAAAGTTATCTTGAAGTGGCTTCTATCGCTCTGTGATTTTATAGGGATTTTTTGACATTTTTCCTCCTAACCATTATCCCTTTAGGTAATCCAGGCAACAGAATCAAAATATTTTAGTGCAAAACCATCTTGATGTATAAAAAGAAATTAAAGCTTTTTAGAACTAGAAGAGAAAGGTAAGATGTGGCTCTACAGAAAAATGTTAGATACCAAGAGAAAAAAATGTTCAGTTGTAACTCTTACTTTCACTATTTTATTTTCTCTTTTCTATCCCAGAACAACTTCAAATGAACTGTGTATTATCTGAGTTCCCCTAAATCCAGTCTCAACAAACTACAACATTATAAAGTCTCCTGTGACACCTCAAAGCATGATTTTGCCTCTCTGTGGCACAATACAGTAATTTCAGTAGGACAGAACTATGTGGAAGGTCATCAGGAGCAGCAGAATTTCTTGATAATGCCTGGATTTGGAATACAGATCCTTCAAATGTTCTCTTGCTGTATTTTCCATTAAGTGTGAGCAACAGAGCATAAAGAAATAACAGACAAATTTAAGTATCCTTGGCCTATCACTTTTATCTCTTCCATTATATCCTATATATATAGAGAATCCAACAAATCTATTGACTTTAAAAGAGGATCCAGATCCTTAAGGTCTACGGGAAAGTGAGATTTGTTGGGAGTTATCAGCATCAAACAATATTTGCTTCAAAACAAAATCTGAATCTTTTTGTTTCATATTTTTAACACAACTCTGCAATCAAAACCCTGTGTGTGAAGCCAGCTGTTTTAGTACCAAGAAGCTTTGCTTTTATTTATTTCCTTGGAACTAATTTTTAACCTGAATTTTGAAATTGTGCCAGCAGTTTACTTAGTATTTGTCTCCTTCACCGAAAGCATATCCATATGCACATATAAGCATGAACCCCACAAAGAATCTGTCACTGAAAAAAGGAAATATAACCCCCATTTTCAAGAAGGGGAAAATGGATGACCCAGGGAATTACAGACCAGTCAGTCTCACCTCTGTGCCTGGCAAAATCTTGCAGCAGACTCTCCGGGAAGGCATGCTGAGGTACATGAAAAACAACAGGGTGCTTGGTGACAGCCAGCAAGGCTTCACTAAGGGGAAATCCTGCCTGACCAATCCGGTGGCCTTCTATGATGGGGCTACGGAATTGATGGACAAAGGTAGAGCAGTTGATGTCATCTACCTGGACTTGTGCAAAGCATTTGACACTGTCTCACAAGACATCCTTGTCTCTAAGTTGGAGAGACATCAATTTGATAAGTGAACCACTCAGTGGATAAAGAACTGTCTGGATGGCCGCACGCAAAGAGTTGTGCTCAATGGTTCAATGTCCAGCTGGAAACCACTACCGAGTGGTGTCCCGCAGGGATCAGTGTTGGGACCGGTCTTGTTCAACATGTTTGTCAGTGACATGGACAGTGGGATTGAGTATGCCCTCAGCAAGTTTGCCGATGACACCAAGCTGTGTGGTTCGGTTGGTATGCTGGAGAGAAGGAATGCCATCCAGGGGGACCTTGACATGCTTGTGAGGTGGGCTGATGCCAACCTGATGAAGTTTAACCATGACAAGTGCAAGGTCCTACACCTGGGTTGGAGCAATCCCAGTCACAGCTACAGGCTGGGCAGGGAAGAGATTGAGAGCAGCCCTGCAGATAAGGACTTGGGGGTGTTGGTTGATGACAAAATGAACATGAGTGAGCAATGTGCGCTTGCAGCCCAGAAAGCCAACCGTATCCTGGGCTGCATCAAAAGGAGTGTGACCAGCAGGTCGAGGGAGGTGATCCTGCCCCTCTACTCTGCTCTCGTGAGACCTCACTTGGAGTATTGTGTGCAGTTCTGGTGTACTCCAAAAAAAAAGGACGTGGAACTGTTGGAACAAGTGCAGAGGAGGGCCACGAGGATGATCAGGGGACTGGAGCAACTCCAGTATGAAGATAGGCTAAGAAAGTTGGGGAGTTGGGGTTGTTGAGCCTGGAGAAGAGAAGGCTGCATGGAGACCTCATAGGAGCCTTCTAGTACCTGAAGGGGGCCTATAGGGATGCTGGGGAAGGACTCTTCATGAGGGACTGTCGTGATAGGACAAGGGGTAACGGGTTCATACTTAAGCGGGGGAAGTTTAGATTGGATATGAGGAGGATGTTCTTTACTGTAATGGTGGTGAGGCCCTGGAATGGGTTGCCCAGGGAAGTTACGAATGCTCTATCTCTGGCTGTGTTCAAGGCTGGGTTGGACAGAGCCTTGGGTGCCATGGTTTAGTGGGGAGTATCCCTGCCCCTGGCAGGGGGTTTGGAACTAGATGATCTTAAGGTCCTTTCCAACCCTAACTATTCTATGATTCTATGGTTCTATAATGGTAAATTCATAATCGGGTGGACTGGCACAGAGGTTAGTGACCATACCTTTTATGGGCTTTAAACAAAATTACCTGTAAAGAATATGGCTATATTCTCTTTAAAACATAGCTTGACAGATTCACACTTCCAGTTGCACAATTTTCATTATCAAGTTCTGTTCTTAACATCATCCTGAATACAGTTCAGTATGTAGTCATTACAAATTTATTTACATCTTAAGCATACTTTTCTATGGAATAAAAATCCTATAGATGTTATCAGGCTAATAACTATTTATAGTGTAATACAAAGTATTGCAGATCTAGTCAGAGAGAACCAGTGGTCTATTTGTACCTCAAAATATATGTTGATATTTTTGAAGCTTAAGTAAAAGCATTTTTATATTATTTTTTTAGTTTCTGGCAACCTTCAGTTTATTGATTTCAGTTTCATAGCCAATTAAACAATTCCTGATATTTATATCAATTTCTATTGTCAGATTCATTAAAAAAAAAAAGTTAATGCATGATTTTTTAAGTAAGGGAATTAATTAGCTCTTCATGAGAAACAAGATGTTCATTGGGTCAGTAATTTCAGCTTTCAAAAGAGACTACATATCGTCCTGAAATTATGTATCCTATGGTTAAGTTATGCTGACAATATCCCTTGAGAAACAGCTGACAGGTGTCAATCAGATTTGCAAAATTGTTTTTGTTTAGCTGTTCAGCATTATTTATCTTGGGAATTTACAAACGCTTTGACACATTCAATGTCTAATTTTGCTCTAATTACTTTTTTAAAGCTCAGGAAAAATGCTGTTTTGGGCAATTAAAAAATTTTGAGTGCTTTTTTAAGATGTAAAAATATCTTTGCTATCACATGACATATTTTGTGCACAGTTTGGGATGATGCATTATTAAAGCTACAGAAAATATGTGTGTTTGAATTTTATAAGAACACTGTCATTTGAGTTTGGGGTCGTTGACTCCTGGGTGAACATAACAAACAGGGAAAAAAGTTCAATTTCTTGGTCTCCAACTCCACCATAAATAGGTTATGTCAAGAAAATGTATGGGATGAAAATCACAGGAAAGAAAGAATTCACAGAAAAGAAGGTGGAAAAACACATGGAGGCTCTAGAACACTTTAAAAATTTAAGATTTAAAAATATTTAAAGCTTCATTCATAGCTCACACAGAAGGACAAACATTTATGACAGTAAAATAAGAGATTTATACGACTGACAATTACCAGCCTTATAGTCGTAATAAGTTTGGCCCGATTAATTTTAAAAACAGTATAGATATTCTTATGTTTTCAGTATGACATCTGGGAAAATAAAAAAGTTCATTAAAAGTTGTAACGTAATCTGATCCCAGAACAATGCTGCCTTAATAGGTACACTAGAAATATTCCATAATGTTTGGTCAGAAGCTATCTTTATCTGTCTTCTCTAACCTTCATTCTGCTTTAAAATTATTACATTACTCTTTCTGCAAACAAAATGTGACTTTTTTGTCGGCAAAACACCATGCAAAAATGCCTGAACTATATATCAAGCTGTGAGGTTCGGCTGATATGCTGGAGGGAAGGAATGCCATCCAGGGGGACCTTGACATGCTTGTGAGGTGGGCTGATGCCAACCTGATGAAGTTTAACCATGACAAGTGCAAGGTCCTACACCTGGGTGGGAGCAATCCCAGTCACAGCTACAGGTTGGGCAGAGAAGAGATTCAGAGCAGCTCCGCGGAGAACGACTTGGGGGTGTTGGTTGATGACAAAATGAACATGAGTGAGCAATGTGCGCTTGCAGCCCAGAAAGCCAACCGTATCCTGGGCTGCATCAAAAGGAGTGTGACCAGCAGGTCGAAGGAGGTGATCCTGCCCCTTTACTCTGCTCTCGTGAGACCTCACTTGGAGTATTGTGTCCAGTTCTGGTGTCCTCAACATAAAAAGGACATGGAACTGTTGGAACAAGTCCAGAGGAGGGCCACGAGGATGATCAGGGGACTGGGGTGCCTCCAATATGAAGATAGGCTGAGAAAGTTGGGGCTGTTCAGCCTGGAGAAGGCTGTGCGGAGACCTCATAGCAGCCTTCCAGTATCTGAGGGGGGCTTACAGGGATGCTGAGGAGGGACTCTTCATGAGGGACTCTAGTGAGAGGACAAGGGGTAACGTGTTCAGACTTAAGCAGGGGAAGTTTAGATTGGATATGAGGAAGATATTCTTTACTGTAAGGGTGGTGAGGCCCTGGAATGGGTTGCCCAGGGAAGCTGTGAATTCTCCATCCCTGGCATCATTCCAGGCCAGGTTGGATATAGCCTTGGGTGACATTGATTAGTTGGAGGTGTCCCTGCCCCTGGCAGTGGGTTTGGAACTAGATGATCTTAAGGTCCTTTCCAACCCTAACTATTCTATGATTCTATGATTCTATATATGAACAACAATACTTTTCAGAAGGCCATGCTTCTATTATTTTTACATGGCATTAAAATGGCCTAATAGCCCCTTGAAATTCTTCCCCAAAAATATAATGTGATAGCTGAACTTGTTAGCACTAAAATAAACTGCATGATAAGATGGTTTCCTGGGAAGAAAAAATAAATAGTGTTTTCAGTGCCAGTGAGTACAGATATTCATCAAATTACTATTATTTTTTGTCGGCTGGCAGCTTTTATACATACGGAGTATTCTTAAGCTATGTTTGATTCTCCTTGCTTGGAAAATTAGATGGTTCTTTCAGATCTAAGATAGACTGAACCAAAGTTTAGGAATTACTCAAAAGGGGACTTGATTTCCGACATAATATTGAAATAAGTTTGAATTCCACAGTTTTTGCGTATTCACAATACAAGATATCATGGAAGGTGTAAAACTGAGTAAGTATGAAAGTCAGGTATTACTCAATTACTGGAAATTATAGATTAATAACAATAAAATTCTGTACGGTGTCTGCTTTGTGACACAAAATGAGCAAGAGGGAGACTCCTCCAAACTGGAGAGGAATATGAAGCTTTCCTGGGAAACAAATACAATGTCTTAGCTATGCTGCAGGCCCTATGAGCTACTTGTCTCGCCTATAAAGACTTTTAAGAATGCTCAAAAAATATGCAATCATCAAATCAAAATAAAAAGATCCTGCAGTAATCCTCTCCTGAATGCTACAACCCTGTTATACTGGCAATAAACGGAAAGAAATGCACTTTTCCAGCTCAGGCCTGTATTGTCCTTATGAATGTCATGCATCTTGATATAATTTCTTAAATCAAGGGAAGGCCACAGCCAAAGTGTAAAAGGATGAAAAGATTAAATAATGCCACCATGTTTAATAAACCCCAAATAAATTGGTCTATTTTTTCCCGTACAACTAACTTAGGTCATAGACTTAATAAAGAATACCTATCAGCAAAGTCAAAGGCATTAACCTTTCTCTTTTACTTTGATAGATGAAAACATACTTATCAAGAAGAACTGTCCTCTAATTCTTCATACTTTACACTTTTACTTGCAATGCGCAGTCTTTCATGAGATTTTACATCTTTTAGCCATACAGCCCACTCCTGAAATTCAGCAAAACCTTGACATAAATCATCGAAATGTCAACGCTGTCAGCATTTTCATCAGTCTTCGAAGAAGCTCCTTAACTAAGGGACTTTGACTCGCTTTTCACCCTTTATTGTACAATACATTATGAAAATTAATAAAGACTTTCACAATGAGACAAGTGAAATGAATAGAATACCATAATAATCATCAGTACCAGAATTGAAGTGGCTTGCTATTTTGTAACAGAATATGCCATTTAAAAAAATAGCAAGCTACATTCTATACAAGCCCTAGAGGAATCTCTGAACAAATAACAATGTTACACATAGGTTCCACAGAAAATCAACACTGGTTATTAACCAATGAGATATTCAGTACAGGATTAAAAACCAGGAATAGATGCTTGGACTAGAGCTGTGTCAAAAGTTATTTTAAATTACTGTGCAGCTATAATTACAACTGTGACATGGTAACAAAACAAAGACTATCACATGATTTTTGCAGTTATGGTCCAACTATAAGCATACTGGTTTAGAGAACTGTTTACTAAAGCTATTGACTTTTTAATCACAAAATCAGAGCATTTTGTAGGTGGGGAGTGCAAACCCTGTTTAACAACTCCTACTATTTGTATTCTGCAAAACCTATCACACTTCAGGGAAAATGGAAGGCAATTAAAAAATTGCAAATTGAGAAGACTCACAAAAAGGAAAAAAACAAATTAACAAAAGCATAAAACAGATTTTCTTAACATTTTACACTGAAGGTGATTAATCAGCAGCAACTTAGACTTTGGGAAACGTCAGATTATACATTTGATTTCCTTTTGTAAACTAAGATGGAAGACCTTTCTCTCCATGTTGTTTTATAATCATGAAGCACATTCTTGTTCTTCATCAGACATTAATACTTTTTTTTCAATAGTAGAAGGGAAAAACTTTATAATTCATGTGTAAGGGTTAACCCCTTACCATACACGAACTGTAACATTTTAATAATAACATATCACTTTCTTACCAGCTTGTACATTGAATATTTGCAAAGAATATATACGTTGAAACTAGAACCGTAGATGTAAACTTTAATTGAAAAACACAGCCTGTGTAAGTTGGAGAAAAAATAGTAGCTTATGGGTTTTTTTCTTTTTCATACTGCTTTTCTAGGCTTGATCACAAAGTTTTGCTCATTTTGTTATGGGCAAGAAAGTAAAATGCCAACACCCATTAAAAATTCAAAAAGTTTATGTATAATCACTTTGATAATAGAAATTTTTCAAAAATTTCATTATATCCAAAATTTAGACAAATTCCCTAGGTGTTAAGAACAACAAATTTAATTAAGGGATTTTTTTTGAGTGATTCAAGTTTTTTTATGCATTTACAATCTGATGTTATTGGTAGCATTTTACATTCATGTAATTTTCCTTGTATCCATAAATGTTTATTACATTTGCTCTGTATCAATTATATACATTTGTAATTATATAACACGTGCATACGCATGTACCATTTGCTTATGAGAGAAAAAATAATTATTAAAAGACATTTAAAAGGTAACAAATTTAGGACCACAAAGGCACTTTTGGGATATGATGGTTGGATGCCTTTCTCTTTGTAAGCATTGGCCTTCCGTTCATTGGTGCTGGGTATACAAACGTTCAATGTGTCATGCTGTGACGTTCAAGGCAGTAAAGCTGAAATCTCTACAAAAGGAGTTTATCTAGCATGTAACATAGATAGTTCAAGACCTAAATGTAAAGTAGAATCATGAATGGCAAGAACTTCCTAGTTTTGAAAAAAATCACTAAATTGCAAAAAAAAAAAAGCACATTCCTAAAAGACTGTTAGGTTTTTTCTTAAGGTGAAGAAATGGCTTCAAAAAACTTGATGTTCTTTCAATGATCATTAAGCCAAATGAAACAAAACAAAAACAACTCCCCAAAATGGATCATTCAGCTAATGCTCAGAATAGTCCCCGAGATTCTTTGAGGAAATCAGGTATATATTTTCCCTAGAGGAAATCATAGAATCATAGAATAGTTAGGGTTGGAAAGGACCTTAAGATCATCTAGTTCCAAACCCACTGCCAGGGGCAGGGACACCTCCCACTAAATCATGCCACCCAAGGCTATGTCCAACCTGGCCTGGAATGATGCCAGGGATGGAGAATTCTCAGCTTCCCTGGGCAACCCATTCCAGGGCCTCACCACTCTCCCAGTAAAGAATATCTTCCTTATATCTAATCTAAACTTCCCCTGTTTAAGTTTGAACCCATTACCCCTTGTCCTCTCACTAGAGTCCCTCATGAAGAATCCCTCCCCAGCATCCCTATAGGCCCCCCTCAGATACTGGAAGGTGGCTATGAGGTCTTCAAGCAGCCTTCTTTTCTCCAGGCTCAACAACCCCAACTTTCTCATCCTATCTTCATATGGGAGGTGCTCCAGTCCCCTGATCATCCTCGTGGCCCTCCTCTGGACTTATTCTAACAATTCCTGTCCTTTTTATGTTGAGGACACCAGAACTGGACACAATACTCCAAGTGAGGTCTCACGAGAGCAGAGTAGAGGGGCAGGATCACCTCCCTCGACCTGCTGGTCACGCCCCTTTGGATTCAGCCCAGGATACGTTTGGCTTTCTGGGCTGCAAGCGCACACTGCTCACTCATGTTCATTTTGTCATCAACCAACACCCCCAAGTCGTTCTCCGCAGAGCTGCTCAGAATCCCTTCTCTGCCCAACCTGTAGGTGTGCTTGGATTACTCTGACCCGGGTGTAGGACCTTGCACTTGTCATGGTTAAACTTCATCAGGTTGGCATCAGCCCACCTCACAAGCATGTCAAGGTCCCTCTTTCAATGTAAAGTCATTCCTCTTTGCTTGTTACTACCTGCCCTTGGGAAAAGCTTTCTCCAGATTTGATGTGGGCCCCCTTTATGTAGTAGAATACTGTCATAAAGTCTCTACTGAATATTGAAAGTGTACAAGACAAGAAAATTCAGTGAAGGGAATAGAATAAAATAAAGAAGTAATCAAAGGTAGACTGTACATAATGGAGATTTAAAACGTTAAAAGTTGCCAAATCTTTTTTGTTCTCTGTACATGAATAATTCTTCAGTCCTTTCCAAAATACTTCTCTGCCTGATTCTAACAATCACAGTGTTGTCAGTTCTTGTTTCCATCCATCTTCAGGAAGTCCAAAATATCCTCAAATAACATCAGTCTTATCTCCCACAACTGTAACTGTTATGCTAAAAGAGAAATGAACATTTTGATTAAGTAATTTTTACTTTACAACTTCCCAGTTTTTCTCTGCAAGCGTATGCAATGGATGATGTAAATCATGTTAGCTGACTAAGTCCAACTTGAAGTCCGGTCATCAGCTGTAAGGAAAAAGTTGTTTTGGCCTATTACAAGAAATTCTCTTAAGTACTAATGCACATTAAGATCAAAGTGAGTGAACTTTGTTTAGTTTGTGTTTCCTCACCCTAAATGCATATTTAAAAAATTGTTGCAGCTAACTGGCTTCAAGTGTTTTGGTTTTTTTATGTAATTGTATATAAAAATGACGGGTAAGCTTATTCCAATTTATTCACATTTATTCCCATTATGCAGCAAAACCAGAATCTACATTTTTATAATATATCGCAAATAAGAATTTGCCTAATATTGAAACTCTTGTTGTCCGTTATACCACAAAACCAATCCATTTCTAAAATGTGTACCTGAGGTGTATTTCTCCTGACTGAATTTTACTTTGTTTGGCCCTGTGCCACTCATTCTACTTCTCTGCATGCAAGACCCATCAGTTCGATAATGACTACTGTTTTACTGCGTACTGATCAATAAAATTTTCAGAATTTTTTTTCCAAAATCTTCCCATGAAAGGCACTTCTCCATGAAAATGTTTGGCTAAAAGCAACAGTTAATTTTTTTTTTCTTTTTTTCAGTAAAGTGTCAGAATTAGGCTCTTATATACTTAATTCAGATACCTAAGGAAATAATCTTATTTTCATACATGCTGCATACTCATTAAATAGGAGTACACAGAATCTGATGGTAGCTCAGCATGCTGAAAAACATTAAACCACTGATTAGGAATTTCTACAGCCATTTAAGTTTACTTTTAACCATTCAGCTTTACGTTTACTTTTAACCATTCAGCTGTACCCAAGAAAAAAAAAAAAACAAAACTACACAGGACTGTCTTGAATGCTGCACTTCTGCAGTTTCAGTAGTGAATCTCAAACTACACTGTTTAACTTTTGGCAAAATTTTAAATATAGAGAATACTAAGGCAGCTTAATTTGCTGTCTTTATGAAAGGCTGGTTCTTGTATGAATTTATGCTGTAAGAAACAGCTTTAGTCGATTACTCAAACTTTCAAAACAATACAGATCTTAATCTCACCAGCTTTACTCACAAGAGACTTGAGAAAGCTATTTCTGTAAATAAAGCAGTTAAAACACATTTCCAGATTATCTGTCTGAGATTTCTGTCACGTTTCCATACCTTTTTTGTGTTTTACTTCAGCTTCTTTTAGTATGGATAGTATGAACTTCAATCTGGTGCTTCAGAGAGGCAAACCAAAAAAATTCAGGTTCAAAATGTATATGTACATTAAGGACAGATATGTACAAGTATATAAACAAGTTCATTACACTGTAGATATGTTAGAATGTAGAATTTGCTGAATTACACTGAAATATAAATTTATAATATTTGTAGCCCTGTTTGTTAGAAATGTTTTGATTAATAAGCTAACAGAAAGGCAATTTGAAACAAAACAGTAAGTTTTGTAAGACAACACAAATTTGGCAACAAATTTCAACTATTATTTAATTCTGATTGAACTGAATGTAGACAAATTGATGTTAATTAAGACTAGTTTAACTTCAGTTTAATCTCATGATCAAGAAGAGTGTTCAAGGTACATGAAAAAGGCTTGAAGAAAGATGGTGAGTTAGGAAAATGATAATCAAATGACTAGGAGTCATTAAATTAAAAGACATTAAAGTCATTAAAAAGACATTAAATTCAAAGGAAGGGTTTGACTGTCTTCTCATTTATATGAATATATACCAAAATAATCATGCAAAAACAGCAGAGCACACTTGTAAAACCTACAAGGATCAGAGCCAAATCAGAACCAGATGTTTTTATAAATATCAGTTATTAGATTGTCTCTCACAAGTACTTCAGCTTTTAGACTAGAATGAAATTTTGCTTCTATTTATACCCTTTGAAACTCATTTATACCAGCAGCTTTCACCGTTGTTTTCAATATCAAAGAGGTAGTAATATGCTTTACTGGAAGAAACATTACTGGTAGACATTTAAATAATATTTAAAAATTGCATTTATTTAAAAGTGGTTTTTTCCACACATTACAGATCTACCTATCAGGATTCTTTTATTAAAAAAAAAAAAAAAAATTGCTTCATAAGCAAAAGGTTAGCAAATACATCTGCATAGAAGTGAGAATATGCAGACATACACAGTGGGAGGAAAGAAGGTTTGCAGGTGCCTACAACAATTACCAAGTCCAACAGCTTGGCCAATTCAGGGCTGACCTAATGTTCAAACATATTGTTATGGGCACTGCCCAAACGCCTCTTAAACACTGATAGGCTTGGGGCATTGACCACCTCTCTAGGAAACCTGTTCTACTGCTTGACCACCCTCTCTGTCAAGAAATGGCTCCTATCTTAAGCCTGAACCTTCTCTGATGCAGCTTTGAACTGTTTGCATGTGTCCCGTTACTGGATACAGGGAGATGAACTCATCTCCCCTCCCCTCTTGCTCTCTACAGGAAGCTTTGAAGTGCAATGAGGTCACTCCCAGCCTCCTTTTCTCCAAGCTAAACAAGCCACAGTCCCTAGTTACTGCTCACAGAGCATTCTTTTCAGACCTGTCACCAGGTTTGTTGCCTTCCCCTGGGCACACTCAGGGATCTTCATCACCTTCTTGAACTGCGGGGCCTAGAACTGCAGAAACTATTCAAGATGAGGCCACACCAGCATTAAAAACAGCAAAATACACAACTTCTTATGCATAGAATATAGATTTACACTGACTAAAGCTTGTGAACATTCTTCATGTAGAAGCTCCAATGATTTCAGGAAGGTCTTAAGTGTCTTAAGACAGGCTGTGTTCCATGTGATACGACTGAAAATTCTCAATTACTATTAAATGTCTCAGGAATTATTTTGTTTATCTTTAATTGTAGACACAGAAATATTGGGGTGGGGAAGAGGGTGTCCTTCACTTTTCCAAGCATTTTTATTTTTTATAGGGATTTTATTTGTTCCATATTTTGTTGCTAACAGATCTGTCTTACAGTATTATGATTTTAAGTGGTCAGTGAATACATAAGGTTCCCCATTACATCTGAATGAATAGTATGCAGTTGGAACTAACTGTGGCTAATACTGTGTTTCTACTTAACCTCCAAGACATGCACTGAACTTGCTGAAGAACAGTGTTACCTGCTGTCGATAGACCAATGCCTGAAAAGACCAACCAGGAGAAGAAAGCCAGCTATCTGCACCACCGTGTAGACCCCAGGTACATCTAGTCTGATGATGGTCTTCCAGTGAACTGCTTTGACTAGTGAAGGTAGAGATATGTTTCTAGAGATATGCTTCTAATCACACCATTCTCCAGTTAGTGGCAGCTCAGGCAGAGAGATACCGAAGTAAGTAATATCGCCTGCAAATAACAAGTGAAAATGTCATACCACGGGAATGAGGAGAATAATTTCTGTTGCTCTGTAGTGAAAGCCCTACAACGTCAGCCAATGGCTTTTCAAAGATGCATACCTGATTGTCCATGAAGCTGTAATTAACAACTCAGTTTCATAAGGCTCATCTGTCTATGACCCAAGTCCCAGTTTCATGATCAACTGTGTGATTGTGGAAGAGCAATTAAGGTTAACACTTATTTACCTGATTATGGACAACCACAGGACAGCAGAGATAATCGAGTGACTATATTGATTCTTAGCCTGTTTGTCTGCTCCCAATCATTTACCATACCCTGCTAGGTAATGAATAATTGTGTGCTCATAAATTGTATGCAGAGAAAGCATTACAAGGCTATTCATCATCTTCCTAAAGCTGACTACCTCTGCCCTCGATATTCATGGAAAAATTGGTTTTTATTGCATAAATCTCAGGCATAAGTTTCTACACTCTTGCTTGCACTGCTGATACATACCTTTTATGTTCCACAAATCCCCCTGAATTCTGCAAACATGTGTGGGAAAGGAGGATTCACCTCACATAACTTCAGTCATCGAAGTCAGTGTTTTAAACTAGCCACCGTAGATTGCTTTTTATGGTAATGGGGGGAGGAAGAGGACACTCTCTCAAAGGGTAAATCAATGATTATAAAACACACTTCTGAAAAAGGTTTGTATGATTTACTGTCTTTGCCATTGTCTAAAGTCTTTGTCATTGATTAAAAAAGGACACTAGATGACAGTAGTAGAAGTAGAGGATTAAAAGTCTAAATGGCAATCATCTAATGTAAGGAGAGATGAGTAATAGCTTCAGAGAACTAGAGATGGATGAATCACAGAAGTTTGGCATCGTGTGTGAATTCTAACCTAAGCTACTCTGACAGTGTAAATGTTGTCCTTGTCTTTCAGTGGCAGTAGGAGAGTGCAAGAGCATTTGACCGTTGATGGGAATATTGTTGGAGCATGAAAATCTTCAGCTATGAATTACTCAAAACTGGGATTTTAACTATGCTCTTGAAGTTTTTTAACACCTTATGCTCTAATAAATAATTCTGTAATAAACAAATTTGCAGATAAATAGATGAGTATATATAACATCCATCTTTCAAAAACTCATGTACACATGCAGCTAAATGTAATTAAAGTTCCTGCTTCCTCTTAGTTTTAGCAAAATCAAACAATAGTTCAGCAGGAGTCCCCAGCTATATAAAACAAAACACAATGTGTCCTTAGAAACCCATGTATCACATACTCAGTCCACATTTCTATGATAGCTAATCAAATATAATGTAACAGTTTTTCTAAATGAAGAAAAAAATTCCAAGGAATTTGCCTAACTTTTAAACCACAGTTGCAGCCCATAGAAAGGAGCTCCCGAAAGAAGAAAGTAATTATCAAAATTATTATAGAAACATTGAGAAGTACAACAGACTGTTCAAAGAGATGTTATTGAATTCTTTCACTTCAGCTGCTCCTTCAAAAAATATCACAGATATGATACCATTAAATCTTAAATCTTCAGATAAAACCTTGTTAAAGTATTTCCAGTATTTTTATGATTGTATGAGGCTTTTCTTTTTCTTTCTGTAAATAGGAAGCTAGCTGACTGAAGAAAATATATTCTACAGAAAATGAAAAATATATTATTTTAATTTCTTCTATATTTGACTTGACTCTGTGTAAACATGTCTTAGGAATAACTAAAACATCCCTGTGTTATGAACATTGCCTTGATCACCAATCCAAAACAGCACGGTAGGAGCTACTATGAAGAAAATTAACTCTATCCCAGCCAAAACCAGTACAAACTCATGTAATTAAAGAATGCTATTTAAACATAAGATTTATATTTAAGATTTATTTACACTTAATTTTCACAAATAATTATGTGATTCAACAGTTTGGCTTGAAATATAGGTATGCTCTAGGATTAGTGAATATTCAAAAAATTTAAAAACAGTCTGTGTATTTTGACAATCGATATCCTATGATAAACTAAAAAATCAAAACTATTTTTTATATCACTATATGGAAAAAGGAACTACTTTAAATCTCTTACTTTATAGAAAAGGTTGTAGTATTTTTCATTTTTTTTTTTTTTTGTTCCATTTGCTTTATTTTTACTTTCCAATGTCCTTATCAGAACTTACTTTTAGCTCAGTGGTGTTCTCCAGAGCAGTGGTTTGGGTATCTACTCTAGGATGAAGATTCGCTTTTTCCTCTGAACACAATTTGTAGTATGCTATTGGATTTCTGAGTAGAGCAGTGACTTTTGAGGTAGAGTAATGAAACTACCTACTCCCTGGTATTTCTTCCTCTGTGCAGGGTTAGACTGTAATCATGAAAATGTAATTAGGGCAAGCAGAAGTCAGTATAATAGGTAAGTATTATTTTCAGAAGTTTTGCATATATACAGAATTTTTTTTTTCTCAGAACATACTGTTCATATAAGATGATGACACCAAATATACTACTCAGATTGCCAATATTTGTCTTTATCTGCTAAATGCTTTCTGGTTTTCTGCTTTTAATCTAAAAATGCAAATAGAAATTAAAGGTTGCCTGCCCCGTAGTTCCAGCCATCTCCTATGTCTATTTTGTTAACTCCACTACTAAACCCAGAAGTTTTTCTTTTGATCATGCTATAAAGGCTCAAAACCACCCACAATCCCAAAGATCTTAAGATCCATCAGCAATTACCTTCCAAATGGCATGAAACCTTAGTTCAGAGAATGAAACAATGGGAGCAGATGGAAGATCAAGAATACTCTTGCCGATATTCCAGGTATCTTGAATGCAGAAGGAAACTGCTGGCTGTTGAGATCTCTGTAGTGACAGGGCCAGTTCCAGAACAGATCTTGCCTATAACTGCTTCAGAATAAATAATTATGGAGAAATTATACTTTATGACTTAGGAAATAAATTTGAGCCCTGAAAATTACAAAAATATCGTTGTATTTTTAGTTTCATTAAAAAAAATTATTGTGGAGATACTTGCATGGCCCATCTTTGGTGAAAGAAGTTGGATAATTGCAACTATCAAGATGGGAGTATCAATGTAGCCAGTATGTGGAGTCGGGACACCCAAAACTGCGTAAGGAGGCATTTGACCAAAAATGATTACACTGAAGAGATGATGCCCACTGGCTGGATTAAAAAGTAACCATGGAATTGCAATAATATTTTTAAGACTAAGAAAGCACAAGCTTGAAAAGCATAGAAGAATCATGGAGATTTGTACCGGAGGGGCGACAGAGCAGGTAACAGAGCATGGTCCCAACAGTGGACATAAACCCCTTCCAAGGTCAGACAGAACAACTTGTGTGTGTGTGCACACATCTGTGTGCGTCACCCACTCGGCACTGGAGTGAGGTATGCATGTAACTCAGGGAGATCAGGAAGGGAATTTCTGTGGGTTAGTTACAGAGAGGTGTTCAGACTAATATAAATAAGCATTTTGTGTCTAGTACTGCTGTTTATTTGATATACTGCTGATACTGATCTGCAGTGTACAGGTCACTGACTGCCAGTTAATTATGTGTCTTTGATAAATTAATCTATTTCAATGCATTTCAAATTAAAATCTTATTCAGCTACTTCTGGTAAGAATACAGACTAGAACACTGAACTGATGCAGGTTCAGATGCTGTATTTATTATTAGCAAACAGTCAATAACAAAATACAAATATTCAGTCCACATTAGTTGAAAGGATTAACCACAAAAATAAAGTAGAAATTACTTAGCTGTTTAAGCCCTGACAGTAGCTCAGAATCACGCAGCCTCTTGTTTGCTCTCCCCTTTCTTCTCCCCCTCTCCCCACACACACACGCTCCTGGACTGACAGGGAGGAGAATCAGAAGTATGTAAATCCCACGGGTTGAGATAAGAACAGCCCAGTAAACACAGCACTGCACCAGCTACTAAGTAGGAGAAAAATAACTGCTATAGCTGAACCCAGGACACTTATTTTACTGAAGGAATTATAATCTTGAATTTTGGTTTCCTCTGACATGTTGAAGAATCTGTACAATGCTATCTGTTCACATCTAAGGATTCCATCAGATAAAGCACAATTTCATGAAGTGATACATTTTTCAAAGTAGTTCTAGGTGTCAGTTTTCTTGTTTCCTAGCACTTTCTGACTTTATAATGGATTTGAATTAGTAAGTAATAATGCATAGATTCCCAAGTATTTGATCACATCAAGTTCTTAGATGTTCTTTAAGTTAAATGCAACAACTGTCAGTTTTTTCTAGAACACTTTTACAGATATGTATGTGTCACATCTGCCACTTCTGTAAAACAGATTTTGGAATGCTCTTGGGTTTAAGTTGAAAGGTTGATCAAAAGCTAACAATCTGCTGGACCTCAAAATGTATGTAGCTTAGGACACTTATTTTGCTTCACAAACACTGCAGTTCTTATTTGGGTATCAGTTATAAATACTTTAACATTTGCACTCTATAAAATGTTTCTGCAGTATGATTCTCTTCTGCTGTAGAGCTATATATTTCCATGCACTGGATCACATTTTCTGTTGGTTAAATGTGATACAAAATTTCCCATACATACTTAAAATTAATAAGGACTTTGGTTACATTTAATATTTGTTACACAACCAGGAATTTATTGCCATTTTATTTTTTAAGACTGTGATTTGTTCTCTCAGGGTGTGTGTGTGTTTGCACGCACGTGTGCATGTCTCTCACTGGTAACTTATTTCAACTCTAAAGTAAATCCATTCATAACTCATTTATATCCTTATTTCTCAACAGAGGAGCCCTCCTCAAAGCATTACTAAAGCTCTTTTTATGTTCTGCCTATCAAGAATTGTGCATCTTACACGTTAAAGCTTTGGACATGGAAATGTTGCCAAATACCTCCTTGCAATCCTCACTTTTCTGGTAAGTATACTTTTTGCCTCTTTCCATCTTGATAGCAGTGTGCCTTAGTGAAAGATAACCTCTCAAAAATGTCATAGCTTTGTTTTATGAAGACAAAGTTTTCAAAGTGTCCACTCATCAGATCTTCAAAATAATACCTATTCTTTCTCTGTAACTGAAGTTAAACTAACAAAACTGCAATTTAGCCTTTCCTTAGACTTTTATTTACATAATGGTGTTACATAAGCCACCTTGTAATCTGTGAGGTACTAACTGAGCATGGTAAAGTGCCATTAAAGTCCACTCAGTATTTTAGTTAGAATGAAGTCTCATCTGTGCTATATGTCTTGTCATGGTAGCACACAAAACATCATGCAGTGTTGCAGTTAGTTTAACAGTTCCTGTTTTAACATCTGAAATCTGTTATTTTCCTATGAAGCAACCCCACAAAGAACAACTATCCCTCCCACACAGTGTTATAGACTTGTTCAAACTGCAGAGCACTTACAGAATGAGTCTCAAGAACTCTTCAATTAGAACTTGGATTGGTTTAATAGAAAATGTGCCATCTATGGCAATAACTGCTATGCAGTGTTTCTCAGTGATTCAATACACTCCTGCAATGCATAATGCAAGAATTAGATACAAAACAGTAACCCCTCATGCAAAATTTAGCAGGAAATCTTTATGGTACAATCTATCAAACTTGAAACATATGCTTTACACTGATCCAAATCAATCAATATTTTTTAATAGTCCAGAAAATAGGTTGTATAAACTGTAGATATACAAGTAGGCTAGAATCAGTTTATTCCCTAATTATAGTAGTTATCAGCAAGCATAACATCAGTAATACCTGCTACTATATGCACCATTATGACACCATTTATTTTAAGAAAACAAAATAATCAAGACCATAACCACTACATATTAAGCAATGTAAGACTAATCTGTTCTACTGTTTCTACTACTTTAAAGTTTCTTGTTATAGGTGCCTAAGCAGCGGTAAAATGGTAATGTGGAGCTTTTGTTACTAACAAAGAACAGAGCAAACTTGACTGCAGAGGCAGCAATGAACATGAAGGCAGAGAGGATCTCACAGTACCTTGTTTTTATATTGTCTCATCTCCTGACTCCATAGCTGTTCTCACAGGATCTCTCTGGACACATCTGGGTTATTCAACTTAACACTTCCAGGGCCTTTTCTCTAGCCTGACACAGCTGCCACAGTTTCTTTATAGCCACAGCACTGTGGCTATAAAGTACTTTAGCATCCATGACAAGTCTCCACAAGGAAACTGCTGGCATGAAATGATGCCTGCCCCATGTCTGGCTTCCATGTCTGGCTCCCATGTCTGGCTCCCATGTCTGGCTCCCACACTCTGCTTAGAAGAATGTTAGTTGTCCTTTCCCAAAGCTGCGCTCATGATCATTCTGACATTTAAAATACACAATTTTTTAGTTGCTGTATCCTTGCCTGTGACTTGACATCATTTATTTTATTAACATCTGTATAGCCAAAATGCTTGAGATTATGCTGTTGTTTTCCAGTTCCACAGAAATTAAAGATTAAGATGCAGTGTTACAAGGGATTTGATTACTCCTGTCTGCACCCCTCAGATGTCTTAAGCCAGGGCACATGAAAAGATTTCTTTACAGATATCCCTTATTTTCAAGCTTGACTGGAAGGGTTTGGATGTTTTCCTAAAAAGAAGAAGAAAATGCAAGGATGTTTAGTTATCAGCTGATTTAATGAATGACTCATTGGCAAAATAATTTTTGTTAGTAAATAGTTTTGGTTTTAAGTCACTTTGATTGAGGTTTTTTGTTTACGTGCTTCGGTTTAGGTTTCTAAAACACATTGTGAAAGAGAAAAATGCAAAGAAAGACAGAATATGTTCCATCTGTTTTTCTATGGATATTTTGTGATTGTGACTGATTTTGGTTTGGAAGCTTGTCTTCAAGTGGAAAAGGTAGAATACTCAGGTATTTAATTAGAATATTTACTCAAATAGTACTCTCATTTACTCAAAATATAAGCAAATACCTTATTTTTGAAGTATCACAAATCTTACAGACTCAAAGTGACTCTTAAAATTCTTACTGCTTCCAATGAGGCTGAATTAACATAACAAGAAAAAATGTTAGCAATAGCATTTTCTGCATCAATACTAATGTTTGTCCCTTCTGCCACCATGTCTCACAAAATACAATGCTTGATCTGTGCAGGCAGATGTAAATTTATTGTGGTATGGGTTGAGTGCTAAACTGAAAATCAGCTCAGGCTAAAATACTCATAACAGCAGCTGAGATTCTGCGCTACTGCTGTAAGATTTTTTTTCTAGGAGCCAAACTAACATCTTCACACAGCACTGCATTGTGTCTAAAATGAAGACACCTTTTCTGGAGTTAGCATGGAAGTATTTAGCATAAAGGTTCGGTGGATCTTCTCTGGCTTGAGATGTTGAAACTCCTGACTCACTTTCCCAAAAATTTGATTTTTGTTTGTGGTCAGTATGTTTCACCAGACAACTTTCTGCTGCTCTGTATATGTTTGATAAGACACTGGCACTGATGTTTGCGCTTGAAGAAATTGAAGCTTTTAACACTCCATGGAGTCCTCTTGATCTTCCTTCTTAGATTGCAAGAGATCTTTTTAGTTTTAGAAGCCAGAGTTCTCCACTAAAAAAAAAACACCACACACACACACACACAAAAAAAAAACCTTCAAACTTTAATCCTGAAAAGTGTTAATGGCCTTTTAGATGAACAAGAATTTTAGCAATTTCAGGCTCTTAACAGGGCAAAAGTGCATTCAATTAACCAAAGTAACAAATTAAACAGAGCCCTGTTGGATTTAGGAGAAGACACCTTTGAACTAGATTTCAAGAAATGCAGAAGCTTCTTGAGACAAAATATTTAATTCTTAGTTTACCAATGTCAAGGAAGGCATACATCATGGGAAGTATGTAGTAAATTTATAAAACTTCTTGATTAGAACAGTTTCCCAAAAGATTACTGTAAAGACATGTAGTATCCAAGCTTTAAGCTACTTAAATCGATTTGCATCTTGTTGAAAACCATCTGTAATACAATACAAAAAGTAGTATTTATAATAATAAAGTGTCACTATTCAAATAAAACTGAATGTTGTAATAATGTTCAATTTTATAAATATGCCCATAGTACCAATAATTCTCCATTAAACCATGAACTGTGTACAAAACCAATTTGAGTTAAAAGCCTATGGAGGACCAGAAGCATTAAAAGAAGCAAATCTATTACTGCTGACCCTTAAAATTTCAGGGATGTCTATTTAAACTAGTTGTACAGTCTAAAACATTCCGCAATGTCATTATTGTCTGAATCCTGCACAGGTAACTGTCAGCTATCACCCAGCATATGGAATTACTATGGCAGGCCATATGCTTTGTAACAGTTGGGTGTTCAAAGGCAAATTTACGAAGTCAAATAAGAAGGTGCCCCAGACAGCAAAGCCTAATTGCTAGCCCCTACAAGAAGCTGCCTGCTCCAACTCGAAGCATTTTCTTGTCAGCTTGTTTTTTTGTACTGAACTGTATTAAACTGTTCAACAACTCCAAAAACGCACTGGCAACATGAAGCTCTATTTCTACAATAAACTTAAGACCCAATAAGCTTGACTTGATAAGATATAGGTGATTTGAAATAGGATATTTACACTTGTTCTGTTTATCTGAGGCATGTTTATAGCATATCTGTAGTATAGGCTTGTCAGTATGCCTTCATGTGATCAAAAATATTGTAGTTATGGAGAAGCATGGGGCAATTATAAACTCAAAGCTTACAGACATTTCATACTACAACCTCAAGCACTAAAGGTCTGATTCATTTCCATCTGAAGTTGCCCTTTCTGCTTCAGCCTTTTTTCTGACACTTTTGTTTGCTGTATGTTTCTAAAAATCTGCTCTGGAATCCTTCTGACAGACTTTCCTGCCTATTTAAAGCTATATACCTTTCTCTTTAAACTTGAATCACTGCTTAACTTCTGAAGTAGATCTCTTAATCATCCTCACTTCCTGCGCTTAGCTTAGCATCATACCATTTTCTCTGGTTATATCTACAATAAAAATGCAGTACGCAGGAAGTTGGGGGTTTATAGTGTGATTTTTTTTTTTTTTTTGAGGGGGGTTGGGGGTAAGGTCTTTTTTTTTTTGTTGCTTTGGTTTGGTTTGGTTTTTTTCAGTTTTTGTTTGTTTTGCTTTTTTTTGGCTTTTTTTTGGGGGGGGTGGGGAAGGGAAAGGCAGATGAGGTGATGGTGCTTTTTTGGGGAGGGTTTTCTTTGGGGTCTTTTTACTGAAGTTTGCCTTGCATTTCACTGCCTTACCATGTGCCCTAGATGGCACCTCTGATGTATTCAAAGCAGCTTATTTCCCCGTGGAAGTAAAATTTAAGTCATGCAAAAGCATCATGTAGATTAATGTAACGCAGACTCATTAGCTCTGTCCTTCAGTTAGTTGACCTGAAGGAGCTGGCAAATGAAGTTGCTAAACCATGGTCAATCATATTTGAAAAATCACGGCAGTCAGGTGAAGTTACCGATGACTGGAAAAAGGGAAATATAATCCCCATTTTAAAGAAGGGGAAAATGGATGAGCCAGGAAACTACAGACCAGTCAGCCTCACCTCTGTGTCTGGCAAAATCTTGGAGCAGATTCTCCGGGAAAGTATGCTGAGGCACATGAAAAACAACAAGGTGGTTGGTGACAGCCAGCAAGGCTTCACTAAGTGGAAGTCCTGCCTGACCAATCTGGTGGCCTTCTATGATGGGGCTATGGAACTGATGAACAGGGGGAGAGCAGTTGATGTCATCTACCTGGATTTGTGCAAAGCATTTGACACTGTCTCACATGACATCCTTGTCTCTAAGTTGGAGAGACATCAGTTTGATAGGTGGATCCCTCGATGGATAAAGAACTGGCTGGATGGTGCGCGCAAAGTGTGCTGCTCAATGGCTCAATGTCCAGCTGGAGACCAGTAACAAGTGGGGTCCCACAGGGATCGGTGTTGAGACCGGTCTTGTTCAACATCTTTGTCGGTGACATGGACAGTGGGATTGAGTGCGCATTCAGCAATTTTGCCGATGACACTAAGCTGTGTGGTTCGGCTGATACGCTGGAGAGAAGGAATCCCATCCAGAGGGACCTTGACACTCTTGTGAGGTGGGCTGATGCCAACCTGATGAAGTTTAACCATGCCAAGCTCAAGGTCCTACACCTGGGTGGGAGCAATCCCAGGCATAGCTGCAGGCTGGGCAGAGAAGAGATTGAGAGCAGCCCTGAAGAGAAGGACTTGGGGGTGTTGGTTGATGAAAAAATGAACATGAGTGAGCAGTGTGCGCTTGCAGCCCAGAAAGCCAACTGTATCCTGGGCTGCATCAAAAGCAGAGTGTGACCAGCAGGTCGAGGGAGGTGATCCTGCCCCTCTACTCTGCTCTTGTGAGACCTCACTTGGAGTATTGTGTGCAGTTCTGGTGTCCTCAACATAAAAAGGGCATGGAACTGCTGGAATAAGTCCAAAAGAGGGCCATGAAGATGATCAGGGGACTGAAGCACCTCCCATATGAAGACAGGCCAAGAACGTTGGGTCTGTTCAGCCTGGAGAAGAGAAGACTGTGTGGAGACCTCATAGCCACCTTCCAGTATCTGAAGGGGGCCTATAGGGATAGTGGAGAGGGACTCTTCATGAGGAACTGTAGTGATAGGACAAGGGGTAACGGGTTCAGACTTAAACAGGAGAAGTTTAAACTGGATATAAGGAAGAAGTTCTTTATTGTGAAGGTGGTGAGGCACTGGAATGGATTGCCCAGGGAAGTTGTGAATGCTCCATCGCTGGCATCATTTCAGGCCAGGTTGGACAGAGCCTTGGGTGCCATGGTTTAGTGGGGGGTGTCCCTGCCCCTGGCAGGGGGTTTGGAACTAGATGATCTTAAGGTCCTTTCCAACCCTAACTATTCTATGATTCTATGATTCTATGAATTGAGGTGAGGTTAGTAATCCCTAAAAAAGACCAAGTTCTGCAGCTAGAAAAAAGAATAATTATAATGGGGAACTGCTGTTTTCACTGCATAAGCATGAAGTAACGGTTTTAACTAAAAAGCTAGCGTTTATTAGTAAGAAACTTCCAGATGTGTTCCAAGCATTACCTTCAAGTCTTGCTTAGGAAAGAATGAAAATGACATAGATCTAAATTATACTAGCTCACCTCAGAGTCACTGCTCCAATGACTTTACTAGCAAAGTTTTTCAAAGAGCCCATGAGCTGAGCTTGCAACAGTACAATAACATAAAGAATAGCAACCGTACTTATGGATTCAAATACAAAAACACAGCATACCAGCATCTGGAATGTCTACACCTGAAATAGGGGAGGCAAAATTCCATAGCAATTTTTTTTAAACAAATATCTCAAACTTCGTAAGTGACAGACAAGTGGTGATAGAAGAATATGACCTAGGGATACAGAAATAATTCCACATCTCACTTTTCTCTAAGCTTGCTGCAGATTTCAGGGTGTAGGACTGTACCAGGCAGTTGCAGTAATGTCAGCAATTTTGTGGCAAAAAAAAAATGTGGCAGTATACATCTCTGTGATTTTTCTGTTGGAAGTCAAATAGGTCAGGTTGCAGACTTAGCAGAAAATATGGCTTTGGGCAGTACCAAAGTTCGGGTCCCCCGTCCCCATCCCATTCTCCAAAGAAACATGGAAGCAACTGTAGAAAAAAACTGTGTCATTCACACAGGCTTATTTGGGGGATATAAATGCTGATACTATAGCCGACATGTTTGAAAAAGATCTCCATTTTTATCTTATACCAAGGGAGGACTCTGTGGATGAAGCACTCTATAGACATATGGGAACAGCCTCACGCTTCCAGGCCCTTGTTCTCATGGGGCACTTCAACCACCCTGATATCAGTTGGAGGGATGGTACGGCCCGGCCCAAACAATCCATGAAGTTCCTTGACTGTGAGGAAGACAGCTTCCTTCTGCAAGTAATAGAGGAGCCAACAAGGAGAGGTTCCATGCTTGACATCGTCCTCAACAACAGCAAAGGGCTGCTTGGAAATGTGATGGTCCAGGGCAGTCTTGATTGCAGCGATCATGAGATGGTTGAATTCGAGATCCTCAAAACAGTGAAAGGAGCGTGCAGCAAGCTCACTTCCCTGGACTTCAAGAGAGCAGATTTTGGCCTCTTCAGGAACCCACTCAGTAAGGTTCCATGGGATAATGACCTAGAGGGCAGGGGGGCCCAAGACTCTTGGTTGATATTCAAGGATCACCTGCTGCAAGCTCAGGAGCGATACATCCCTACTTGAAGGAAGTGCTGCAGGAGGGCCAAGAGACCTCCTTGGATGGATAAGGAGCTGCTGAGGAAAATTCGAAGGAAAAAAGAGGCTTATAAAAGGTGGAAGAAAGGACAGGTGGCCTGGGAAGAATACAGGGATGTTGTCCAGGAAGCTAGGGACCAGGTTATGAAAGCTAAGGCCCACTTAGAATTAAGCTTGGCTAGGGATGTTAATGATAACAGGAAGTGATTCTATAGGTACACTGCAAATAAAAGACAAGCTAGGAACAATGTGGGCCCTCTCCAGAAGCTATTGGGAGAACTGGCTACCCTGGATTTGGAGAAGGCTGAGGTTCTTAACGACTTCTTTGTCTCAGTCTTAAGGTCCTTTCTAACCCTAACTATTCTATGATTCTATGATAGCACCAGTTATTTGACATTATTTGTTTAAGGACCAGAATGCCTTCATGCAAAAAATTAAAAAAAAATTAATTCATTTTTTCTTTTATTTGCAATATATGCATCCAAGAGAATTCCAAAGTAAGAGGAATTTTACATTTGATAATATAAAAAGTTATATATATATATATTTTCAAAACCAAAAGCGACAATATCTCAGCAGTTATCTGACCGTATATGAAATTAGGCAGTATTTCAAGATGCCTACATAAAAAGTGGTAATACATCATTATGAAGCCAGTGGCTTCGGTGCTGGCCAGGGTGAACCCACCACAGCACTAGGAATAACCTTAGACACCAGATGTCTAATACGCCTGCAACTGCCCAGTTTTAAATATCTGGTATCCCTGCATTTAATGAAGGAGATTAATAGACTGTTCACAACTGTTACAAAGTACAGTTTACAATGCTTGCATGCATACTATTCATCATGTCAACCATTCTACCTTAATATCTAAAGTATTACAGGATAAAGTAATTTTCTGCCATTGAATGTAGTGAATGTAAAGCTTTCCCCACTCACCCCCCACTCCTCTCCAGATTCTCTCTCCCCACCCCCATATCTTGCTTGGTATAGGCTTGTTTATCACATAGGCTTCTTTCAAAAACTAATGTGCAAAATCGTAAACACAAATCTCCATTTCACAGATGTACTTAAATTAAGCACTGACAAAAGACTCCAAAATTCCATGAACAACTGCAGTTTATCATCCCCAATTAAAATTCACATGCCATAAACAAATGAATTTTTCTGCACACAAAGTTGTCACATCTTTTGACTGCATTTAGTATGATTAACTCTCCAACCGCTATAGTGGTTCTATGTCATGTACTAAAGAATGGATGTCTTGTTCTTTCCGTATCATGAGCAAATCCTTTCTCTTCAAGTAGACCCTCTATGTTTTATGTATTATTCCCTTTTCTAATTTTTCTACTCAGTACAGTATTTTCTAAATATTGATTAAGGCCTTCACAATGAAATCAGCTCCACCTGACAAGACATAGCACTTTGGTTTCTAAAAGTAATGTTATGTTTTAAGTATGTATTTCCACAACATAAACTGAACTTCAGTATTTAACAGTATCAGAACCCAAGGAGAAGACATTTTACTTCATTTGAAGAAGACTGGTTGTTTGGAGGGGAGAGTGTTTGTTTTTGGGTTTTTGGCATGGCTTTGCTATCTTTCCAAGTTGATCTGTATCACTGGATTTATCTGTATCACTAAGCTGATTTTCTCCTGACCCACTTTGCAGATGTGAAAATCAATCTGTTTAAAGATCAGTCAGTTATCTTTGGAAATTTAACCATACCCAAAATTATTCTGAACACAAGATATTAACTTTTAGATCCTCCCTACTGCATCTTCCATATATTTCATGCTCCTATTGAAATAGCTAATGGTTACTTGAAACTTCTTCAGTTAGCCTCCTGGAGCTATTAGCACACTAATTTAATGCAGTGAATTTGAGTTGGCAAAATACTTGAGCTTGACAACTCTATGGTTGCATTCAAC
Source organism: Ara ararauna (assembly GCA_028858755.1). NCBI lineage: Eukaryota > Metazoa > Chordata > Aves > Psittaciformes > Psittacidae > Ara > Ara ararauna. The sequence goes on from CM054379.1 coordinate 59,617,799, forward strand.
TTGTACAATAATTATTTCTCCTTAAAAATCTAAAAGTATCAATTTTCTTCGGTATTAATTACATGAAGAAGAAAGCTTTTGGTTTTATGAAGCATTGTTTGTTTATAATTATATGCATAAAATTCTGGTGATAGATGTCCGTCATTTCTAGTCTCAAGTCTTTTTTCTTTCCTCCCTCCTTGATACAGTATATACCTTTTTACAATATAAAAATAAATGAAATCAAAACATGAGCAAAGGATGTTTTAAGAGGAACTTGAATGCCTCGAAAGATTCATTTTGCATTTGTTGAATGAAAGTAATCTAAATATGTGGCCATTTGATGAAGCTTTAAAATGGTTATTTCCAAAGCCTGCAGTTTTTGAGACATTCCTTGGTAAAGATTAGTTTCTCCTTCCACTCCCAGGGGGTGGGGTAGATGAAAGACAAAAAAATACAGAAGCAGCCAAAACTAGTAGAAAAAATTATGTACTAATAGAGATTGAAACTGTAAGAAAATATTTTCAATACTGGATTGGCATCCAGAAGACCCAGGATGGTATTTACAGGGTAAGCACTGAAATTTTTGCAGCTGAGGTGGGAGGAAGCTGTGAATATGTGGCAAGGTAAACAAGAGCTGGAAATGGAACCTTGAAATCCAAACAAACCATTTTGACACATTTGCCAGGTGGACCATCAAGCTGACAATTAAAAAAAAAAAAAAATATCACTGACATAGCATAGTCAGAAAATAGAAAGAAATATTGACAGAAAATGTGAGAAAGAATATGCCACACATCAAGGTTCATTACAAACTGCTAATGAGAAAATAGAATCCAGGAAATGGGAAAAAAATCCAAACACAAAATGCAATAATATAAATTAGTGTGAAGTGCTTCATAATCTTAGGAACCAACAAGCCATTCTGGGCACCCAAAAACATGCCTGACCCAAAGGTTTCAAATACCTCTTGTTTTGATTAGCTTTACCACTCCAAAGTAACTGATGACATATCTAATGTGTACTTGAGATGGCGTATTCTGCCAATATTACTTTTTATATTCTGCTTGCCTGCTGCCAGCGCTTTGGCAAAGCTCCCATCACTACACATTATCTGCAGGATCACTCTACAAACCCAACTGTCTAAAAATCTTAACTGAATGAACAGAAGCACTCCAACCAGTAGCTTACCAGTACTGTTCAGCCGTTCAGTGTACAAGTATCAGACTGTCTTTAAACTCTCTTTAGGTCCATGACTGTCCCACTTCAGACATGAAATAGATGACAAATCACAAGTTTTGGCAGGTTCAGTTCTCAAATACAGGCTAGAACACTATGACAAACAGATGGATCAAATGTCCTACCTGGCATTGCATCCAAAAAAGCAATTAAGTAAGCAAGAAAACAGTCCTAGAAACACTTCACATGTCGCTGAAGTTAAAATATGTAGCATTAGGTGGAGAAACCCAAATCCAAACTAAGCCAACGTGTTGCTGGCAAGAATTTAAGTACTTGAACTTCAGGACCTTGTTTCCTTTTTAGTGCTTTCAAATTGTGGAGATATCTGCTGTCAATGAATTCTATCCTCTCAGCCATCCATCATAGTTAACATCATGCCCTACATATTGATTACAACTGTGATTAGCCTCAGGATTATATCTAACAAATTTTCTGCTTATTATTGCCTGTAATTCTCTTCCAGATTTAATTACTGTTACAATAAGAGATATTATAAATTACTATGAAATATCAAGAATATTTGCAAGAAAAAAATTAGAATTTTGCACTATGTCCTGGGTTCAGCAGTAGCAGTCATTTTTCTCCATAATAGCTGGTGCAGTGTTGTGGTTTTGACTTTTGGCCTGGGAACAGTGTTGATGGCACCAATGTTTTTAGTTGCTGCTCAGTAATGTTTACTCTGACTAAGGACTTTCTGAGTCTCATGCTTTGCCAAGTGAGGAGGGGAAGCCGGGAGGAAGCAGAGGCAAGACACCTGTGGTGGTTTAAGCTGTAAATCACGCAGCCCATTCTCTCACTCACTCCCCTCTCTTTCTTCCCCCCGCTCCCGGGTGGATGGGGAGGAGAATCAAAAGAATGCAACTCCCACAGGTTGAGATAGGAGCAGTTCAGTAACTAAAGTATAACACAAGACCACTACTGCTACCACCAATATAATAATGACAAGGCAAATACAAGGAAAGAATACAATCGCTCACCAATATACCCAGCCCGACCAAGCAGTGCACCCCCCACCCTTCTGGGTCTCTGCTCTCTTTTTTAACATCCTGGGCATGACATGCTGTGGCATGGAATAGCTCTTTGGTCAGCCTGGGTCAGGTGTCCTGTCTCTGCTTCCTCCCGGCTTCCCCTCCTCCCTGGCAGAGCATGAGACTCAGAAAGTCCTTGGTCAGACCAAAACATTACCAAGCAGTAACTGAAAACAATGGTGTTATCAGTGCTGTTCCCAGGCCTGAAATCAAAAACACAGCGCTGCACCAGCTACCAAGAAGCAGAAAAATGACTGCTACTGCTGAGCCCATTACAACACCTGCCCCAAACTAGCCAAAGAGGTATTCCATACCGCAGCACGTCATGCCCACTATATAAACTGTGGGCAGTTACCCGGAAGGGCTAGATCACTGCTCGGGTCAGGCTGGGTATCCATCAGCAGGTGATGAACAGTTGTATTCTCTTCACTTGTTATTTCCCTTATCATTATTATTATTGGTTGTAGCAGCAGTGGTTTGTGTTATACCTTAGTTACTGGACTGTTCTCATCTCAACCCATGGGAGTTACATTCTTTCAATTCTCCTCCACATCTCTCTCAGAGCAGGAGGAGGAAGGGTGGGGGAGTGAGCGAGTGGCTTCCTGATTTCTGGATTGCCATCTGGCCTTAAACCACAACGCACTATTGTGTTTATTATACCCATGTTATTTTTCCTCCTTGTTTTTAACAGATAGGGATTTAAACCTCTGTGTAAGAGGTGTCAGAATCCATTCTGAATGTTTTGACCAGAAGCCATTTTAATAAACACAAAGCCCAATTTTAAGCCTTTGAGCTTTTGGCTTTAACAGCTTTCAGTTACAAAGAGATTCACAATTTAGCTAGGCATTTTTTAAACTGTTTCATCAGGTGGAAATTTTCTGTCTTCATTTTCAGTGGCTCTACCTGTAACACGTACAAAGAATTACTGTAAATTAATGAGACACAATTTCTCTTTGTGGAATTCATATAATCACATTGCATTTTATGTTGTTAACCCAAATATCTCAGGGTTCTTTTTACTATTAATTTCATGATTATTTGAGAGTGAAATTTGAGATTTCATGATTATTTGAGAGTGAAATTTGAGATTATTTGAGTCCCAAGGAAGGTCTCGCTTTTGAACAAATAGCAGCAGTGGTCATTATGAATATAAATTTTTTGTTCTCCCTCTTTGCTCTGGAAATCTCTTTTTCATTCTGTCTCTTAACACTCAGTATGACAGTTTTCAGCTTTCTAAGAAACAGCTTTTCCTTTCATCCCTTTGCACATGTACATGCATCCTCCTTGTATTTTTATAAAATATGTATATCAGTCTAACAGTAAAGGCATACAACATGAATTCTGATAAAATTCAGATGTCCAGAAGTTAACTGTCCAATCAATTGTGTGAAAAAGGATTGTATCAGAAACACCAAAATTCAGCATTTCATCTTTATTTTTTTTTAAGTCAGTCAAACGGATCTGCACTATTTCTTACTGTCAAAATTTATTAGAGATTTTCTAATTCTCCTCTCACTCAGCTTCTCTGAAAATATTTGTTTTCCTACACCATCATCTTCTGACCAAATTCATCTTATACGCATCAAAATCTTAGGTACCATCCAGTCAGGGATGGCAATTGTATCATTCTCACATAAAGATATTTATTTTCATGTATACTTTCACATATGCATGTCACTAAAAGGAAGTCCCTACTTGTAATTCAATCTTTCCATTTTATACGAATTTAATAGTGACATATTATAGGAGCACAAAACAGTTAGGTTTGGAAGAGATATTAAAGTTCATCTAGTTGCAACCCCATGCCATGGGCAAAGACACCTTCCACTAGACCAGATTGCTCAAAGCTCATCCAGCCTGTCTTTAAACACTGTCACAGCTGGTATCCCACCCCACCAGAGACTTCAGAGGGAAGCTGGTGTTTTACTACACTCTGCACAGGCTGAAAAAACAATTTTATTGCAAACTTTCTCAAAACTGTCAGGAGGAACAAAAGTCTTGGCAAGTTGTTGCTCTTACGAGAGTAGAAAAAAAACTAAATAAGAGCATCCTACTTTGTGGATCCAGTGATGTCCCCTCAGTCAGCAAGAAAAAGTCCTTTTGGGTGTAGTCCTTGCAGCTCTTGTAGTACTTGCAGCTCACTGACAATTCAAGTGGAAGAACTCACACCAGACGGCGGCGTGGACGGCTGCCTTTTTATGGGGTTGGGTCTCTTGAACCCCTCCCACAGACAAGACTCATTTGCACGCTTGCACATGAGGTGTGAGTTGTTCTGGAAGGTTCCAGGTGGTGATAGAGGGATCAGGCAAACCACGACAAGCAGTTGACTCTGTCTTGATGGGGGTCTCAGTGTCAGTGCTGCTGTCTCTGGGCAGTTTGTTGACCGGGCAGTAGATCTTAGCAGCGTTAAGGCAGACAACACAGGAAAACATCCCCCAACTTCGTGGAACTCGATCGCTGCTCTGCCCCTGAACTCATGTTTTGCCCAAGTGGTAACGAGCTGTCAGTCCCTTATATCTTTTGAGCTGTTTTGAGAAAAACACAAAAAGGGGCTCTTGACCATCACAATGGAGTATCAATTTAATTCAGCTTATGGAATAATATTTGAGTCCTTTAAGTATTCTCTTTTCAAAACATAGACTTATTGCTGGTTTTAGCATTGAGGGGCTTTTTCCATCCCCTTCCTGCCTCCCCCCCTCTCCCTCCCTCCCCGAAGAAGTCACTGACTTCTTTCTTGTACTATATCAGGAGAGACTGACATTTTGAAGTAGTTGTCCTTTGGTACCTTCAGTGCTAATTCTTCTACCTAGCTGTATTATGAGGCCATATGAGAATTACAACACACAAAATAGTTTAAGAAATAAAGTTTTTTTATTTGAAATATTCATTTTAAAGTGAAGCATAAACTATCTAAATCAGATTATTCCTAAGGCACATTTGTTCTGAACTGTGCAATGAGAAACAGAACTAATGAATGCAGTGAAATAAAATATATTTTGAATAAATGTTGAAGCATTTTTTCCTCATAAATTATTATCACATACAGGCATTTATCATATCTAGGAGAAAGGTATACTGTATATATATGTGCGAACTAATTCAAAAAATCTATCAACTTCTAATATTAATTACATGCAAGGATAAAAGTTGTTTCTACTATTAGGATCTTGGTATGCTTTCATAACTAAATAAAAAAAAAAACCTAAAATACTTGAATGGCTGCTTCTACAAAGTCTGAGTATATGGTATACTGTAATATGTGGTTAGTTTGTTTCCTCTAGATTCTCCAAAATATGAATATTTTTCTAAAAGTACAAAATACCTGTCCACTATTTGTATATATGTACGAAATTAGAACAGCTTGCAGCTGCAATGGGGAATGAAAAGATTTTAAATTCATCTATATTTTTGTTCAAACATTGGGCCACATCTTCTTCAACCAGAGTCTAAACACCCAGCTGATGCTCCTGCTTGTTTGTGTCAATCAAGAAACAGACAGAAGCAATAAGTATGAATTTTAAAGTCAGTGCTACCGCAGAAAAACAATTACAGACCCTGACAGATTTTGGCTTTAGACTTCTGGATTTTCTGCCAATATGTAATCCCATGAAATAACATAATTGACCACAAAAAGTACGCATGCCAATTGTATTACCATGTGAAAAGTACATTCTTTGTTTACTTATTTCTTGCTTAGTAAAGCTAAGCTGTAAATTTAGCTACTACAAGATCTGCAGTAGCTCTGATAAGGTAAATATATTACTTGTGTCCTATGCATCATATCAAGAATTTTATTTAGGCAGATGATGTTGAAAATATTGTTGAAAGTAGAATAACTTTAAATCTAGTAGATTTCATTAAAACAAAACCAATGCATAATTGAAACAACATATTCCATTTTTCTTAGATAATAACATAATTTGTCTTAGAGATAATTTAAAATTATTTTTCTAGGCTATGAACTGACCAAGAATACTGACATATTATATCCTATCAGCTTAGTTCCCAGAATGTGATTACAGGATTTTCTCATTTATATGTATCTGAAACATACATCCTTGAAACAAAAAAGGTGACATTTTAATAGAGAACATATGCAAGAACATGCCTTTCCTTCTAAAGAACTACTTGAAGATGTAAAATAGGAGAGTACATGCAGTGAAGCAACGAAGTGAACCCAAGCTTCTCTAGATATTATGAATTACTTTAACACAGATTCTGACAATTTGTACCCTGAGTTTCAAAGTAGCTTTTCTTACAGGAACTATTATTAGCCTGTGAACTGTAATAATATGCTGTCCTACACAGAGTGATTTTTTTTTCCACAATTGCCTGGGGGGTCAGTTGTAACTAATTGAACTCACTTTTATTCCTGTGTCTTCCAAATGTTCTCCTTCAGCTGCATCCTATTTGAGAAATGTAAGTTCCCTCACAACAGCACTAGCTTAAAGATAGTTTGATCAGCATATCTAAGAGAAAAATAGCCTATTTTTAGATCATCACAAACATCTTTTTTAAAGTTATTCTTCACGGATTTTACTAGCATACCTAATTTCTGAAAAAATTCCCACTATTTTGACTTAATCATGATAAAAAAGTCTCCCATAGTATCCGTAGGGTCAAAGGACTCAACAGAAGGGCTCCTTCTTCCCTTAGGCTGAAAATATGGACTGTATCACTAGGTTTCTGGAAATTCTTGGGTTGAAGCATGAAACCAGGAGTACTCCAAGAGCTTTGGAGAACCACTTACTTCCACAATGTGCTACTCTGGAATCTGTTTATCTTTTAAGATAACTTATGTTTATCTGGTAAACTCTGTTTTAGGACCTCAGTTTAATCCAATAGCACCTACAAGCCATACAACCAAAAAAGAAAAAAAAAAAAAACAAAACCAAGAAACCACAACAATATTTTTGTCTTGATTCCTTTAAAAAATTTTTACACATTCTTTTCTTTGCCTGTTTTATTTAAATCTTTCCCACTTAGTTAGGGACATTTATGTTGATAAGGCATCAAAATTTGTCAGACTGTATTGCTAAAATACAAAGCAGAACTCCACTTTCCCAATATGCAGTTTCACAGCCTTTTTAGTTTTGTCAGTGTACAAGCTGCAACCAGGGTGGGTGCCCCACTTCCTCTCAGTCTTGGCCACATGTTCTTAATAATTCCACTGGATACAGTGCTAGTAAGACTGCTGGCTGAACTGGGGGAACTGGCTCCTTCTGCTGATGGTAAACTCATCATTTTTTTGTTTGATTACCCTCCCCCCCCCATCATAGGATTTACTCTGCAACCACAAAGTATCTCATACAAAATATAGTGATCTTTCCACTTCTTTCTAACTGAAAGAAGTTGTTTGCATATGTGTCAGTTTGCCCTATTTGCCCCTTGTCCCCTTCAGATATGCATCCTGCATTGCCAATTCTTATACAGCAAACTTTGCAAAAAATTAATATTTGGTATACCCTAAGATCTAGTGTTTGGAAGATTTTGCATCTGTCATTGTTTATCTAAGTGGCAAATTAATTACTCTATCATTGGAAGATGTCCACACAAAATATATACGATAGATTGTATTGATGAACATGATTGTATTGATGAACATGATTTTAAGTTAATAAAAAAAAGCACAGGAAATATGTCTTCAGTTTTGAACTAAGGAGAGGGAGCAGATTTTGATTTTGCAGTGATATATGCCATTGGTAAGACACACATAATTGCAATATTTTACGTAGTTTTATTCAATCAAAACTTTCATCTGTCTCTAATATTGTGATCAATTATTTCTGTCAAAAAATAAGTTCTTTTGTAGTACAGTATATAAAATAAAATATGCTTAACTTTGACATGAAATAATCTTATCTTTAATATAGATATTAGTGCTTGAGACTAAGTATTAACAGAAAGCCATTCAAATAAAATTGCCATGTAGACCAGTTACTTTTTCATCACCAAATTACAATATTTAAATTAGCATAATAAAATAATAACCACTTACACTGGCATCTATTGTTTGATGTGCTGGTGATAACTGTCTTTCCATGTGACTCATTTTTTTCCACTGTTTATTCTAAATTAGAAATCGGCAGGGTTGAATACAGTCATAAGTAAACTTATGATCTCTGCTGGCTCACCACACTATTTCCAGTGACAAAAAAGGCCTTTCCACATTGATAAGAAGTCAATAGCATTTTGAATTTAAAGCAGGTAGTTAACATCCTATCATCAAACTCTTCTATTCATATTATTAAATGATTTAAAAGATCAGTGCCTCTTTCCAAGGTTTTATCATGACACTTTAATGCTAGAAAAAATGCAGGCACATAGTGTTTGATCTGTTTCCTTGGAGACATAAAGCATTAATGCAGGTCTAGTTACAGGAAGTGCTGTCTGTTCAAGGAATCACTTCTTATCTCAGAGTTGCCAGCTCTGGTCTTCTACCTTAAATTTCTCTGGCCCCAGTTCCTGTGTGACCAACAAAGGGCAGGGTGGGAGGGAATTATCCTTTAGCAATTAATACTTTAGCGGCAACTCAGTATGTAAGAGTAATAGTAGAACTCTAATTTAAGTCTTATAACTCTGACCAGCATTGGTCTGTTAGTCCATTCCCAGAGCTATGAAATCACTGATATCAGTGGGACTTCATGGAATTAATCCCATAAGTGGAGTGCTGGGAAAGAGTGCTACAGGATGTTCAGGCAGGTAGGCAGACAGGAGAGGTGGAGGAGTTATACTGTATCTAAGGGAGAGGTGTGGCTTCACAGACCTCACAGTTAGGGATATTGTGGTTGAGAGCCTCTGGCTGAGGATGAAAGGCATGGAAAAGAAAGCAGACATTGTTTGGATGTCTACTGTTGTTCACCTTGCAAGGATGATGGCACTGATGACTTATTCTATAGGCAATTAGGAGTAATCTCTGTGTTGGTAACTCATCCTTATGGGGTGATTTCAACTTCTCCGACATCTACTGGGAATACAAGACTGCTGTGACAAGCTGGGAGACATATCTTTACTGAGAAGATTCCTACGGAGGTGATCAATGTCCAAAGCCTGCCAGCATTTAAGAGGCACTTGAATAATATGCCACTAGGGAAAAAAAGCATATTATCATGCCTTAATAATATGCCTTAACTTTTGTTCAGCTTTGAAGTGGTCAGGCAATTGGACTAGATGATCATAAATTACATCCAACTGGAATTATTAGTCTAGTCTAGTCTATATGGAAACCTAGAACACCAGCAAGGAAGACCTAGAACATCAGTATCAGCACATAAAATACAGCATATAGCCATTCTTCATCCTCACCTCCTGAGCATTAACGATTGTCATCTAAAAAATATTCAGAATTTAAATCATGCTTACTTGCATATTTATAATTACAAAATAATTAACTCTAACGAGCAATATATTTTTTTGCCTGGCAAGTTTTTATTTTTTAATAAAGCACTGGAAAGACAATGTGATCTGAAACTTTATAGGCAGTATGATGGCTGCTCATTAGTTGGCCCTAAATTCAGGTCCAATTATTAGATAATGTACTGAGGCGTAAAACTGGCAGTATCTATCAGGCAAATATATACAAGGACAAAAAATGTAAATACAGAACACTCAAAATTCAATGTGCGATATACACTGTTCAAGCTATGTGTAGGGAACCAGTAAAGACAGAAAAGAACTTTTAGTATGAAAAATCCTCAGCTTTCACATGTTTTCTAGTTACAAATACGAGGTCCTTAGCGCTGTTCTACTACTGCTATGAGTGTTTAGGTGAATAAAGTCAGGTTTAGTATCTCAACACCAAATGGTGATTGCTTCAGAAATCCAGTTAGGCATCCTATGTATCCTCTAGATACTGTATATGTTCTAGACAGTAGATGCTGTGACAGTAATCTCTTCTTAAAATTATCATCCAGAGTTATAGATTAGCACGATTGATTATAGCACCCTCCGAAATAGATTCATATGTACAGGAATCAAGTTTTCATACTGAAATAAGACATATTTCTTTTTCCTCTCTTTTTCTCCTAGTTGCAGGTATAGATCTGTCGTTAAGATGGTAATTTTTTTTTTTTTAAACTGATTAACTTTCATTTTCACTGATGTTTTAGCTGTTGCTCAGTAGCGCTTACCCTGATCAAGGACTTTTCAGTCTCTCATGCTCTGCCAGTGAGGAGGAGCACAACAAGCTGGGAGGAAGCAAAGAAAGGGCACCTGATTCAAACTAGCCAAAGAGATATTCCACATCACAGCACATCATGCCCAGTATATAAACCGGGGGCAGTTACCCGGAAGTGTTTGATTGCTGCTCAGGTCGGCTGGGCATCAGTTCAATGCGTATTTGTATTATGCATCAATGGCATTTTTTGGTTGTTTTCTTTTACCTATTTCATTTTATATTTCTCTTCTTGCTATTTCCTATTCTGCTATCATTAGTAGTATCAATATTATATAGTACCTTAATTGTTAAACTATTTTTTATCTCAAGCTATGAGTTTTGCATTCTTTTGATTTTCCTCCCCATCCCACCCTGGGGAGAAAGGGGAGGTTATTGAAAAGTGGCATGGTACTTAGTTGCTGGCTGGGTTTAAGGTACAATAAAATGAAAGAAATATTGCTCTAGGAAAAATAAAAACAAAAATGTGTAGCAAAGATTTTCTTATATGAAATGAATGTGTATATCTGATAATAGTTTGTTCAACTTGCATCTTTTCTATTAACTTACATGCATTTATTTGAGCCAAACTCTTTTTCTTATCGAAGCATTTTTACTAATGTGATCTTTTATATTTATTTGATTTATAAAAACATTGAGATTAGAGACTAAAATATCCACTACTCATCAGGAATAGTAAATATGGCAAAGACATTTTTACCCTAAAAAAAAAAACCTAGGGCGTTTCACTCCCTATACATGAATTATACATTACAGGATACAAATTACATTAGGTCTTATCAAAGCAGATTGTTTGACGTACATAGAAGTGCATACCAGCTAGACATTTAGATTAAAATTGAAAAGCTTATTCTTGCTGTAGAAAAAGTCCAATAGATGGAGAGAACCATGCTCATCATGTTAAAGTACCCCTCTCATGTGAGATTGTTTTTCATTCAGACTATGTTTTAAAAGACTCTTCTGGTTCTCTGGCACTTCATACCAGCCATTTCTCAGAAATCTCTGCTTTGTTAAATCTTTTACAAAAATCTTCCATTGCCTTAAGTCTTTTTCCTTTTTTTTTAAAGGGAGGTATCAAATAACATGGGAAGCATGGATAAAAACCCCACCCAACCACAAAACATGAGAAATAGACATCTTCTGTACTTCAAAGTAATTTTGATATAGAAAATACAGAAAGTAGATACCGAAAAAAATACTGTTGGCTGCAGAAGCGCTCTTTTGCACAAATAATCTACATTTCTCCTCAATTTTTTTTTTTTTTTTTTTTTTTTTTTTTTTTGTTTTGGTAGTTGTAGGATATTGCTGTCTTGCACAGCATTTTACAGAAATAAAAAACCCAACAAAATTACACAGATCAAAATCTGATACCAAAATATGATACTCTGGGCTATAGTATATTTATTAAAATGCATAGTATACTTTCTGATGCTGCATGTGTGTTGGACATAAGTGATTATCTGACAAGCTCTTCTCAACTCACCAAGATTCTGGGCACTTCAGTCAGTCCATGCTGCCATCTTATTGTAAAAGAGCTAAAACTTTCTGTGAAAATATTATAGAGAACATTGTTAGCATATGGACTAAAATCTCTCCACTCTCAGGTACAAAGCTGTTTCTAGGTGGGCTGTATGACTACTATCATGAATGGTGATTGTGGAGGATGCTTTAGGTGGTTTTAACAGCACTATATTAAAAACAAGAAAACCATTTTTTTAAAACTAGTTTTGCTTGCTGAATTCAGGAAAATCTGTGCTGAAAGGTGATAGACAGCATTCTTGGCAGCCTATTGAAGAAACTGAAAATTTCACGCTTAGCTTTTTCTCTGCTGACATAAGGAATCCACATTTATAAACAAAAGTTCACAGACCAACTTACAGATAGCTAACTTGGATCTTAACTTAGTTTTGTTTCTTGATTGTATTAGAACTGTAATCAAAAAATAAAATAAAGTATAAATAAAGTAACTTTGGACAGGATTGTGCTGCTCTGCCTGGGTTAAGCTGTTACATCAATTGTCATTCTCTTTGATCTCTTTTTAGCTGCTTCTATCCTGAGAGTTTTCCTGATCTGTCCCCGCTACCGTTCTGGACTCATTCATTCCACCTTTACTTTGGAAAACTCTTGACATGGTCCCAGACAAGTTCTGTAACTTTTCTTCCCTGTAAAGAAAAGGTCAAAAAAAAATGATCCTGCTCCACTTTATAAAAGATAAAGCCATCAGCTATAGGATCTGACCATTAGACACTTGTCGTACAAATATATTTTGAATGCCGTTTCTATATCTTTTTTTTACAACCTCAGACATTTCTCTTGAATCTCCCCCATCTCTCAAAAGCAGTCTGGCATTCAAAGCATTTAAATGATGATAAAAAATACATTAGGCAAACCTGGTAGCCTGACACTCTCCAGTTTGAAAACACAGCTTATGTTAATATAATGAGCCTTGAATAACTAATGGAATGAAAACAGCTAAGAAAAGTTGCCACCAAAATATTCCACAGATTCTGCCATGCATGCCTTTCCTTATCATTAGAGTTGTGGCTTTCAGGATGTGCTGTAACAATGCGTTCATATTCCTCAGAGGAAATATTTCCTCAACAAAAAAAACCAAAGAAACCAAACAAAAAAGAAGTTCCTGTGGCTTTTGGGACTTCCATGACTTCATTTGCAAGAGCCTGTGGACACATACAATTTTATATGCCTATTACAAATCCGGAGCACTAATATATGTACTGGATTGTGGATTGACAAAATTGTTTACCTTCCACAAGGAATTAGTTGCTTGCCCAAGAGTGCCCGGAGCTGGGGGAACATACCAAATAACGGCACTTCTGTTTAGTGAAATATGCATGAATAAAGGGGATGGCAATAACTAATTCTGAAATGGGTTTCTTGTTGCATGGAGAAATGGAAATAGTAAAGGGGTTTGGAAGTAGACTAACCAAAGTGTTAAGTGCTCTCTGAGAAGTTGGCATTGTCAAAGTTCGAAAGTGCTCAGATATGTGTGTATCAGTTCACTTATCTCTAAAAATATTTTATTCGCAACCTGTCTGAAAAAAAAAATGTAATCTGTGGGCACTGCAATCAACAGAAATGTATCCATGGGTTTTTTGATGAGTCTTTGATGAGTCTGACCATCCGCTTAAAGCAACAGAACTTTTATATCTCTATACTGGCTAACCACCCATGTATCAGATTAATGAGCCAAGCAATGTTGGGAAAGTAGTGTATGATTTCATAATTAGTGTATGATTTCATAATTAGTGTATGAAAAAGTGAAAGGGAGGAGAAGACAATAACAGTGTATTTGGAGAATTTATGGTGCAGGGCAATGAACTAGAAATGAAAGAAGAAACTACACCCAGCCAAAGATGAGGTGAAAGTCACCTGAGTGGAATTTACTGGTTTTATGCATGAGTAGCAAGTCATTGTAAGAGAAAGGGACTATTTTTTTTCTCATTACATTATTTCCACAATGTGTTACAGTAATAGGAGAAATTGGATATTTTTCATATGTGTGGAATAATTAGGAAATTTGGGATAATTGGGAATTAAATCTATATTCAAAATGCAGCATTGTCCACACATAAGACAGAAACGGGCTTTCAAGGCCTCTCGGGCTAAGATGCAGCCGTACCTGGTATGCCAGGAATGTGCACTCCACAGCGGTTCCCGTAACAGGCGGAGGATAGAGCGAGGTGGAGATCTTGCGGTTATGTTCTGTCCTAACTTCAGCAGATAAAACGGGAACTAGGTGGTACAAGAAACTGATAAGCTGCATACTTGCTACCCTGAGCCAGCGGCCTGTCATCCTTTTGACAAAATACCGTCCTAGTGTGAACTTTGCTTCATTATAATACTAAAATAAACACCCCTCTCCAGTGCGACCCCCCTCCGAAATAAGACCACCTCTCTCGGAGCATGCGCTCTGAATTTTTAGTCTCATATACCTTTAAATCGAGGAGAGAGAAATTTTCACCAATGGTAATAAAGGTATGTATGACTAGAGTCACTCAAGCTCCACCTTGAAGGTAAAAATAATATAAAATAGCCCAAGAGAAAGGGGGATTTTGGGGAAGATACCATCGTGGACGAGTCACGGAAGATAACATCAACCGACTCCTGGGAACGGTCGACGGGCTGGACCTCTCTTCCCCCCCCATAGGGACGCCTGTGGGTAAGACTCGCACTGTATCCAGGGCTTTCCTAGGAAAACCTTAGAATCTCTAGAGTTATTTTTATTGTCATCTATATCTTTTAGAGGTAAGCTGTGTCAACTTTATCAAGCGCTTGTATTCATGTAACCATTATATGCACATGCTTTTGTGGACAGTATTTATCACCGGCAATCCATAAGAACCTGTACCTGTTGCATTAATTAACTGCTCTGTTTTGGTAGCTAATCACAATAAACTGCACTGTTTCAGTATCCGACCGTAATTCTCGTACTCAAAGCACTCGGTCTGACAGTAGTCTATAAATCCGGTACTCAAAGCGCTCGGTCTGACAGTAGTCTATAAACCCGATACTCAAAGCGCTCGGTCTGACAGTAGTCTATAAATCCGATATTAAACGGACTCGGACTGATAATTGTGCACTGGGGCTGTTCCTGGCCCCTCTCTTCATAAAACCAGGGGTTTGTTTCCCCACTTGCCATTTAACGCAACAATATGTTAACAACTTGAAAATATATAATCAATTTCTCTATACTATGACGATTATTCCTTCTTCTTTATGGCAAAAAAAAAGGAAAGGCAAAACAAGCAAAGAAACAAAAAAAAAAAAAAAAAGAAAAGAAAAGCAGTGCTTCCATATACTGTTAATGGATGTTGTGCATAGATTGATAAATTAAATGTATAATAAGGTTAACAAAAATGAAAAGGCAGAAAAACCCCTTGTTATCAAATCAAATCAGATATTGACAAATCCCAGGAACCATGTTAACATTGCATCTGGCAGACAAGGGAAATAAAAAAAGCAATAGAATGCAATTCATGCAGTAATAAATAATTCTAGAAAGTAATGAGACAACAAGATATCTTTTTCACTTTTAACAATGAGAAAAGGTAAATGCATAGGCAGAAGGATTGAGACTCACCAAAGATTTTACTAAGCATATTGAGATCTTCAAGTTTTTGTTCCCTTCACCCTGAGCTATTGCTTGATCTCATTTCCAACACTGCCTGTTATGTGACATGTCCAATATATTCTTAGCCTCCTCTGTGCTGCATAACAAATTAGTCTTTCTTTTTTTTTCCTTACCTATCTTAGTTTTGCCTTCTAAAACAAAATCTATCTCAGTTGATCAAGGCAACATATTAGTCACTTATTCCATGGCTATAACTGCAGAAGAAGTAGCTTCTTTGTTTCTTCTTGGAACAAATATATCGCTTTACCAATAAGACAATGCAGCATGGATTCACAGGAAATGCTAAAAAGTTTGCGCCTTTCTGCTTTAGACTGCCATTTTCCATCAACAAGTTTGTAAGAGACAACTGCATTTTCTAGATTTGATATGTTTTTAACTTTTTTCCCCCATATATTTCTCTCCTTTGCAAGTAAACAAGAGTTTGACTTTAAAAATATGAAAAAAAGATAAAGATCAGCCCATTTCAACTCGCTATCTTTTGTCTGAAAAATAATATATTTAATGAAAATTAATGGTATCTAAGTGACTATTTCTTTAAGAAAAAAAGTAAATTTAAGTTGAACAAGGTCTATCTTGAAGGACTATGAACTAGGCTGGTTGTTAAAGTGAAAGCCTCCTTTAATATTACCTCAGTATTCTTTTAGCTGGATATTTTCTTGCTTCAATATTTATTTATTTTTCCCCAATGTTCAAGATGACAAGCATATTTTAATGCCTTAACTGGGCATTAAGAAAGAAGTCTGAACGTTCTTATTCCTCAGTATCAACATTAAGAACGAGTAGAAGTTCCATAGTGACACTGTCTGCAGGGCCATTTCGGCTGCTATTTCAAGTGATATGTCTTAACAGTGCTGCAATAAGTGTCATTCATTTAGTAGCAAGTTTCTCTGAAGACCTATCTTAGAAACTACTGTGACTTTGTCTCTCATATGACTGAAGAGGTTCATTGCAGTTTATATATGGATAGCATAGGGAAATTAGGTGATGGAGAGAAAGGAAACCATTCCTGGCACTATCACATTCTGCACATTTTGGTTCTTAAGTGTTCACAGAGAATTCCCTCATTATTGTATTTACAGTGACAACCCTGTTTATTAACTCCTTAAAATTCATGTGCCTCTATCTTAGATGTATCTAACAGAGCTATGCACCATTAGTTATTGTTAATAGCACGAACGCTTTGCTCATGATTAAATTAAATTAAATTGATACAATAACTTTAACAAGGTTAATAAATGCCTTAACACAGCAGTGTTTGACTACTTCCAAACCAAAAAGGTACATGTGCCTAAATTTACCCTTGAAACCAAGGTTTATATGTTTATACAGCTAAACAAACTCATAGTACAGGGCGGAAGAGGTAGATTTTAAAGGTTTTTTGAAAGTCTAAATTAAGTTGTTTTAACACTTCCATATTATTCCCGTAGAAGATATTTTCTAAAGGCCAAGTTGCCATAGTTTATAGGCTGTTTAGTTTAACAAATCGTTGCTCATTACAACTTGCTTTCTTACTTGAAAATGCTGCCGATACATTACTAGCTCACAATAGTAGTAACCTGGGCTTCTCTCAGTGAAGAGTTCTGCTAAAGCACAGTGACCTGCTCCTCCTGAACACTAGTCCAGTGCTGACCACCTTTGAGAAATTTAGCCAAATCCCTTACAGGAATCTATTTTGTATTTGTCCATATAGTATTGTGTATATTTCTGGTGTCCTCAACATAAAAAAGGCATGGAAGTGTTGGAAGAAGTCCAGAGGAGAGCCACGAGGATGATCAGGGGACTGGAGCGCCTCCAAAGATAGGCTGAGAAAGTTAGGGCTGTTCAGCCTGGAGAAGGTTGCATGGAGACCTCCTAGCAGCCTTCCAGTATCTGAAGGGGGCCTATAAGGATGCTGGGGAGGGACTCTTCATTAGGGACTGTAGTGATAGGACAAGGGGTAAAGGGTTAAATCTTAAACAGGGGAAGTTTAAACAGGATATAAGGAGGAATTTTTTACTGTAAGGGTAGTGAGGCACTGGAATGGGTGAAGTTGTGAATTCTCCATTGCTAGCAGTGTCCAAGGGCGGATTGGAGAGAGCCTTGGGTGGCATGGTTTAGTGTGAGGTGTCGCTGCTCATGGCAGTGGGGTTGGAAGTAGATAATCTTAAGGTCCTTTACAACCCTAACTATTCTATGATTCTATGGCTTACCAATTTATTTACTGCAAAATATTTATGGTATGGGTGATGCTAGGGGTAGCTGAAAAGTTAAAAAATTAGCCCTCTGTTAGGATAAGTGCCTTATTTCTCTTCAGTGTTCAAACTCTTCCACCTTCATAGCATGAAGATGCTACACAAGAAGTTCTTAGTCTGTATATGGGTCGTGTTCAAAGAATTTCCCTAACTCTGTGATAACTGCACTTATATAGCCAGGTACTTTCTATTCCAAACTGGAGTGCTCTTTACAGTTTTTGATTCATTCAATCATATTAATCCTAGTTATTTCCAGAGTAGAATGGATAAGAATGTTTTTATTAGAACTGTGGAAGCACAAACTAACTTTTACCCTGTCATGGGTTCAGCAGCAGCAGTCATTTTTCTCCTTGGTAGCTGGTGCAGCAATGTGTTTTTGATTTTGGGCCTGGGAACAGCACTGATAACATCAGTGTTTCGATTACTGCTTAGTGATGTTTTGGTCTGGCCAAGGACTTTCTGAGTCTCATGCTCTGCCAGGGAGGAAGCAGAGACAGGACACCTGACCCAAACTGACCAAAGGGGTTATTCCATCCCACAGCACATCATGCCCAGGATGGAAAGCAGAGAGCAGAGACCCGGAAGGCTAGGGGTGCACTGCGTGGTCGGGCTTGGTATTAGGTGGTGAGAATTGTATTCTTTCCTTGTATTTGCCTTGTCATTATTATTATTGGTGGTAGCAGTAGTGATTTGTGTTATACTTTAGTTACTAAACTGTTCTTATCTCAACCTGTGGGAGTTGCATTCTTTTTGATTCTCCTTCCCATCCCTCTGGGAGTGGGGGGAAGAAAGAGGGGGAAGTGAGTGAGAGAATGGGCTGCGTGGCTGAGAGGCTTAAACCACGACAGCTCTTTTTGGCGCCCAACGTGGGGCACGAAGTGTTGAGATAACGACAGGATTAATAGCCACTCATCACAATGCTGATTTATTGGCTCTCAAAGTTGTTGCTCTTGGTTCTCCTGAGCTCATGGTTTCAGCCTGTTGTACTTTACTTACAGCCGGTATTTGCTATCTTAGCATTTTTCGGATATGGGTTTTGGGTTAAGGTTCTCATTTCATTGTACTTTATTGGAATGGCTTGTAATACGGGCAGGCTCCGGAAGCAGGGGGGGGATGTGTACCTGGCAGTTTGGCTGCTCTTCACCGTCCTGGCCCTCGTACTCACCTCCGTCTTTGTGAGGCTGTGGGGAGCAGAGTGGGGGGGCCGCCCGGGGAGCCGCCGGCCGCCAAAACAGCCCGGGGAAGCAGCCCCGGGGACCAGAAGGTGAGCCCCCAGCTGAGCCCAGCATGGCAGCTGCCGAGCAGAGGGAGGAGATGACGGAGGAGCCGAGCCCTGCAGCCGAGCCCAGCCCCGCAGTGGTCGGGAGCATTCCCCAGCAGCCGCCACAGAGCCCCGCGGGCCCGAGCCCCAGGAGGATGCAGGAGACCACTCAGCACTTCCCAGCAAGGCAGAGGAGGAAGATCTGGACTCAGACACAGAGCAGCTGGTGATGAGAGAGCCGGCAAGCACAGCAGCTACACCAGCCCCAGTGACAAGTACAGCAGCCTCATTTGAGAGCTCTGAAGGGTTTGAATGGCCTTTGGGTACCCTTGAGACCTGCCTGCTGATTGTGATGGGCATCGGCATGTTGGCATGCACAGTGTGTTTTACCCATGGCTATTTAGTCTGGTCCCGAGAGGTAAGCAGAGTGGGGTGTGGGCCTTCTCTGGGGTTAGGCTACAATGTAGGATGACCAAGAGATTTTCCCCAAGGATGGACAGTCATGAGTGGCAGGGTTTGTGAGACAGTATGGGCAAGTATCTAGTCCACTGGGCCCCTCCAGTGCTTTGGAAGCATCGGAGATGGAAGGCAGCTGTATGGAGTCCCCAATGACAAGCTGCAGAAACTGCTGGAGGGGAGGGTGAATTATTTTGAGCCTGGTGTGCCCATGACACTTCAGGCCATCAGGGCAGAGATGCAGCATACAGATGGACTTATGATCGAGGGGTGGACTTAGCAATGGACGCTGTGGCCAGGTTATTCACTAGTGTGAACACTGCACACAGCCTCTCCTGCTCTGAAAGGCTATTTACAAGAGGTGGAGCCCAGTATCATGGACTGGATGGACTCAGCAGCTTCATAGGAATTGGTCCATGCACTAAGGGATGATCTCTCTTCCTTTCTGTGTGTGTGTGGATGTATACATATACATGTGATGGTATATTGAAAATATGGGATCTGGGCATGACGTGAATGGTATGGAATAAGGGGTGGATACTGTCATGGGTTCAGCAGTAGCAGCCATTTTTCTCCTTCTTGGTAGCTGGTGCAGCGCTCTGTTTTTGATCTTGGGCCTGGGAACAGCACTGATAACACCAGTGTTTCGGTTACTGCTTAGTGATGTTTTGGTCTGGTCAAGGACTTTCTGAGCTTCATGCTGTGCCAGGGAGGAGGGGAGCCGGGAGGAAGCAGAGACAGGACACCTGACCCAAACTGACCAAAGAAGTTATTCCATACCACAGCACGTCATGCCCAGGATGGAAAGCAGAGGGCAGAGACCCGGAAGGGTGGGGGGTGCGCTGTGTGGTCGGGCTTGGTGTTAGGTGGTGAGAATTGTATTCTCTCCTTGTATTTGCCTTGTCATTATTATTATTGGTGGTAGCAGTAGTGATTTGTGTTATCCTTTAGTTATTAAACTGTTCTTATCTCAACCTGTGGGAGTTGCATTCTTTTCGATTCTCCTTCCCATCCCTCTGGGAGTGGGGGGAAGAAAGAGGGGGAAGTGAGTGAAAGAACGGGCTGCGTGGCTGAGAGGCTTAAACCACGACATACCCAAAGAAGTAGTAGAGGTATTATGAAGTCATAATTAGATATATGTATATAAAGTATAGTAAAATATTGGGGAAAAAATAGAAGAAGAAAGCTCTCCCAAAAGACAGCTATGTTTAACTACTTTGCAAGTGGGACTATTTGAAATTGTTTGTGAAGTGTTTTTTTTTTTTTTTTGATCGGTTTGGTTTAATAGAAATTGGATTTTTTTTTCAATAAAATTCAATATTTTAACAAAAAATCCTGTGGTCTGAGTTGTTATTTCATAGAATCATAGAATAGTTAGGATTGGAAAGGACCTTAAATCATCTAATTCCAACCGCCCTGCCAAGGGTAAAGACACCTCGCACTAAACCATGTCACTAAGGACTCAGTTCAACCTGTCCTTGAGCACCGCCAGGGATGGAGCATTCTCAGCTTCCTTGGGCAGCCCATTCCAATGCCTCACCACCCTCACAGTGTTGTGTCACTAGTTAAGGTCCGGCGCCGGAAGATGTCGTGCTGTACAGAAAGACAGGGCCCCTCTCCTAATAGCCAATAGTGTTTAGTTTATGATGTAAGCAGATGGAAGTGACGTTGTAAACCTTGGATATATAATGTTGTGTTTTTCTTTAATAAATGCCATTTGCTGTTCACCATATTGGTGTCTGTGAGCTGATGGCCTGAGCGGCCCGGGTTTGGTCACCATGCCGTTCCTGAACCAGGTCGCCACGCCTCCATGAGGCAAAAAGTGGTGCCGAAACCTGGGAAATTCGCCTGGGTTCGGGTGAACGGCCGCCAGAGCGGCGGGGCCAGCCCGGGGGGGAGGGCGCTCCTGGATTAGTAAGGAGGATGGAAGCTCCTGTGAAGGTCGTATCACAATTATATAAGCAGTGGGGTGTTGATTGTAAATCCAAAGATTTTATTTTTGCCGTTGTGAGGCTGTTACAGATTGGGGCTATTGATCAGCCGGTGGATATTCTCCACCCAGAAGTATGGGTTAAATGTACTATAGCATTAGCCGAGGAGATGAAGTCCTCGGGTTGTGGGAAATATCTTAAGTCGTGGGGGAAAGTTGAACAGGCTCTGCGAAAGGCCCTGCAGGAGCAGGAAACCTGCATGTATGGGGCAGCCATACAGACTCCGTACCCATCGGACAGGGGCACCTTTGCTGAGTCTAAAGACTCGCGGGAGGGTGATACGCCCCACGAATCCCCGAACCCTGAACCACTTACGGAGGGACAGAATCAAGCGAAATCCTTTTGGGGTGGATTAATCGACTGGGTTAGACCACTGCCCTATGCGCCCCAAGATGGCGCCGAGCGGCAAGGGGAAGGGCAGAGAGAGGATGTCCCTGTCGGGAACAGGGAGGAAGTGTTAGAATTGACATGCGCACACAAACGGGAAGAGGGGTGGAGCGCGTGTGAGGCGCGGAGAGCCAATCAGAGTGGCCGTTTGAATAAATGCCCTTATAAGGTAAACGCCCTTCTGAGTGGAAGGCAGGGTGAGTCAGGAGGGGGGGAACGGCCCACCTGCAAGGGACGTGGGCAGGACCGGAGCAGAGGAAGAGAACGGCCCACTTGTGGGGCATGTAAGGGAAGTGGGCGGGCCCGGAGCCCAACAACAAGGTATCGGAACCCGGAAGTAACTAGTCAGTCGAGCTCTGATCCCGAATCAGGCACTAGCGGGGATGAGTGGCTCTTAACCGATTTTGATTCAGATGAAGAAGAACTAGGGGTAGATAAAATCAAAAGCCAAATTATCCCCTCCTGTAATAAAGGGAAGCCAAGAAGGGAAAAAACCTCTTTCACAGATTGGAATGAAATAAAGACTATGTGTGCCGAGTGGGTTCCACCGGCCACATTAGCATTCCCGGTCCAAGTAACGGACGGAGGACAGAGGATTTTTTCCCCTGTAAACCCTAAAGATATACAGGCAATTGTTAAAGCAATTGCGGATAAGGGGCTTAATTCTGCTATGGTTTCCACCCTTATAGATGGGGTTTTTGGGGGAGATGATATGCTCCCGTTTGATATACAACATGTTTGCAAAATGATTTTTGGAGGGCCAGGGATGATTGTTTTCAACCAAGAATGGCACGATAATTGTATGAAACAGCTAGCCCTAGCAATTTGGAAACGTCGTCCGTTATATGGTTCCAGCCTGCCACGTTTAATGGGCACTGATCCAACAATGCTCACTCCCCAGACACAAGCCCAAGGTTTGCAGGCCCATGAAGTCATGGTAACTACTCGTGCAGCTAGAGATGCTATTCATACAGTCTCTAGAGTTATTGCTAAGCCTTCACCATGGTCAACAATAAAGCAAACTGAAAGTGAGAGCTTTGTGCAGTTTGTGGATCGCCTTCAAATGGCGGTCGATTCTTCGGCCTTGCCCTTGGAAGCAAAAGGTCTGGTCGTCGCAGATGGTATACGCCAGCAATGTAATGCAAAAGCCAAAGAAATCCTGCGATCGCTGCCGACGGTATCAAGTGTCCCGGACATGATTAAACATGTTTCAAATGAGGAGCAGTTAACCCCGTTTCAAGCAGCTGTTACAGCAATGGCCAATATGAGGGGATGTTTTAAATGTGGTCAGGTGGGCCATGTGGTGGCAAACTGCCCCCGACAGGGGGACTCATCAACGGCATCCCCCTCGCTTCATAATCAATCTAGAGGGCCGTGTTGGGCTTGTGGAAAGAAAGGCCATATTGCTAAGGAATGTAGATCTAAAATCCCGGGAAACGGGAGGGGGAGAGGGCGTCTGGGCCGTACTCGGCCCTCTCCCGCTTGGGATATGAGGCGGCCCAATTATGCCAACCTCGCGTGGGGCGAAGCGCTCTCGAACCCACTGCCCCTCCGAGAAGTGACCAATTTTACAGCCCAGCCGTCAGTTCAGCTGAATCCGTCCCTATCTCAGGGACAGCAAGGACAACTTTGTGGGGGCGAGACCCCAGGGTGGCCCTGGCAATAAAGTGTGACAATCCACCAGTGGTGTGGGGGATCTGCTCCCTTTATAATACTTCAGATGACACTACTATTAGTGTCCCCTTTTTGATTGACACCGGAGCAGAGGTTACAGTTATTCCTAAAATGAATTGGCCCCCACACTGGAAATTGGCAAATGCCCCTATGGTGGGTGGAGTCGGGGGATTAACCCGAGCTTGGAAGAGTGTTCAATTAATAGCAATTGTGCTTCATACTGAAAAGGGACCGGAAAAAACTATCACCCTTTTCCCTTATGTCATGACAGGAGTCCCACCCTTGTTGGGAAGGGACGCTTTAGTCCTATTAAAAGCCAGGGTGACAAATTTAATTTAAGGGCCACTGCCGTATACCCACCTCTACCAATTAAACTGACGTGGAAATCGTTTGACCCAGTGTGGGTTGAGCAGTGGCTCCTATCGAAGCCTCGAATGGATGCTCTTCTTGAGCTGGTTGACCAAGAACTACAACGTGGTCATATAGAGCCCTCCACTAGTCCATGGAATACTCCAGTTTTTGTAATACCCAAACGAACTGGCGAGGGATTTTGTCTCCTTCATGATCTGCGTGAAGTAAACAAGACAATTCAACCAATGGGTCCTGTTCAAACGCTGTTGCCTATGAACTCTATGATATCAGAAGGACAACCTTGTGCTGTCCTTGATATTAAGGACTGCTTCTTTTCGATACCGCTGCATGAGGAAGACAAGGAGGGGTTTGCTTTTTCTGTTGTGTTTCCAAACAGCCAACGCCCTAATCTACGCTTCCAGTGGAAAGTGTTGCCCCAAGGAATGATC
Organism: Ara ararauna; assembly: GCA_028858755.1. Taxonomy (NCBI): domain Eukaryota; kingdom Metazoa; phylum Chordata; class Aves; order Psittaciformes; family Psittacidae; genus Ara; species Ara ararauna. The sequence goes on from CM054379.1 coordinate 59,642,170, forward strand.
AACTCACCCACCATTTGTCAGATCATGGTGGACCGAGCGCTGGCACCGATTCGGCACAGTGATCCAACTGCAACCATTATTCAATATATGGATGATATCTTAATTGCCGCACCGTCAGGAGGTCAGGTGGACCGACTAGTGTCAACGGTATCAGAAGTTCTAAGGATAAACGGATTTGAGATCACGAACGCGAAAATTAAAAGAGGACCATGTGTAAGTTTTTTGGGAGTGGGGATTACAAGCTCTTACATAACCCCTCCTGAAGTAAAAATTCGTCGAGATATTCAGACACTTCATGATATGCAACAGTTAGTGGGGTCCTTGCAATGGCTTCGTAATATTGTTCTGATTCCTCCCGAAATCATGGCCCCCTTGTACGATCTTTTGAAAGGAAAAAACCCATGGGAACCAAAAACTCTGACGGTGGAAGCAATGAACTCTCTTGACTTTATCAAGCAACAGATGTCATCGAGTATGCTCGCCAGGTGGAATCAGAGTATACCACTTGATTTGTATGTGCACTTCACAGAGGGGGGGGGAGTAGGAGCGTTAGCCCAGGGCCCTCCCGAAAAAGCCCAACGAGTACAGTGGATAGTCCTGGGAAAACCATCACGTGCATTTTCTCTGGGAGTCGAGTGCCTTGGTAACCTTATTATGAAAGGCAGAAAACTTGCCCTAAGGCACTTAGGCATTGAACCCGCCAGGATATACCTGCCCTTCCGCAAACAGCTTCCAGTGCAATCTGTGGCAATGTCAGAACATTTGGCCATAGCTCTTGTTGAATTCGGCGGAGAGGTCCGGTATGTTGTGAAGCCCCCCTGGACTCAAATGTTAACAATAGTCGATATCGACCTTCCAAAGAAAATCATGGACCGGCCTCAACCGGGACCAACAGTCTTTACCGACGCGTCTTCAACAACCTCAACCGCGGCTGTGGTATGGCAATCAGAAAATGAATGGCATTGTGTTAAAATGATCGATTGTGCTCTTTCAGTTCAACAGTTAGAAGCGACAGCCGTGGTACTGGCGTGTGGACTGTTTTCAACAGAACACCTTAATATAGTAACTGACTCAATGTTTGTGGCCAAACTTTGTTTGGCCATGTCGGGACCTGGCGTGTCAACATCTACAGTAGCTTTGATGCTGGAAGAAGCACTTTTGTCTCGGAAGGGCACTATATCAGTCATCCATGTCAATAGCCACAGCCCAATTAAAGGGTTTTTCCAGACCGGTAATGATAAAGCAGACGCTGCTGCAAAAGGATTGTGGACATTAAGAGACGCCCATCAGCTACATGAGTCTCTCCACATCGGAGCCAAAGCATTAGCAAAGAGATGTGGGATTTCAGTTCCTGAAGCGAAACATATAGTAGCTACATGTCCTTACTGTCAGAAAGCACCACTGTGGTCCAGCGGGGTAAACCCTAGAGGACTTAAAGCCTCCGAATTGTGGCAGACGGATTTTACAATCTGCCAGTTGTTGAAACCTTGAGTATGGCTAGCAGTAACTGTAGATACATATAGTGGAGTGATTGTAGCCACTCAACATCGTAAAGCCGATTCCAAAGCAACTATTCAACATTGGCTAACAGTCATGGCGTGGCTTGGGGTCCCTAATCAGATCAAAACGGACAACGGTTCAAACTTTGTTTCTAAATCAGTCCAGGCATTTGCTCTGAAATGGGGTATTACCCTAATACATGGCATCCCGTATAATAGTACGGGACAAGCCATAGTAGAACGAGCAAATCAAACTCTTAAATCTAAATTGGAAGTGTTAGCAAAAGCAGAAGGTTTTGCTGACGCTATCCCTTCGGGAGATCAAGCATGCCTATTGGCGACTGCTCTGCTAGCACTAAATCAATTTCCTAGAGGAGAGGAGGTAAATAGCCCCATTCAAAAATATTGGGCCACTCGGGCACTAGAAGAAGGTCCATTAGTCATAATTAAAAATGAGCTGGGGGAATGGGAGCAGGGGTGGCGGTTGGTTTTGACGGGGCGAGGGTATGCTGCCATCAAAAAAGATGGTAGAGTTAAGTGGTGTCCGCTTAAGTGTATTAAACCAGATCTCCAGAATAAATCTAATGAAAACTGTGAGTTTTTTTTCACAGGATTAGATCATCGGACGCCCCCGTAACCCGTATACCCCAGCGTCATGCGTCCCGTCCAAGCTTGGGAGTTCCACATTGACAGAATCCATACCACGGCAAAATGACCATCGTAGGGAGGGGTGGTGATGCTTTTGTGTGATTTTGGTTATACTCATGCTATTAGTGGGAGAATTAGGTCACCATCCCTACAAATGGGTGCTTGAACAGGGCCGATCGCAACAATCATCATGGTACTGATCTTTGGGCCTTGTATGCTGGTAGAACACCAACAACTGCTTTGAGAATGTATCTATTCGGTGCTATGCCTACTTAGTGTTACCTCAGTGCTATATCTACTTAGTATTATCTCAGGTTACTTTTAAGCTGCCTTAAGTTATGATCTATTATTACTAGTTGTCTTTTGTTTTCATTTTAAGTAGATATTGTAGTTTTTGTTTATAATACTGTGTTAGTCATGTATTGAAAATTGACACATGTAATTATGTTTAGGCTTTTGTCGACCCTTGTAAATTGTTATGAATATTACCGGCCACTTCTTCCGATGCAGGCTGGTCACCTACATCGGAACGAGTGTGCATTTTGGTCAGTTTAGAAGCCCAAGCCTCAGACAATGTAAGGGAGGCATGCACCTTACGTTGTACTGACGCTGTTTGGAGCTGGTTTTTTGATTTTTAGTAGGGTCATTGTACTGTATTTTATTAACATTTTGTGTTTTGATTCTTATATTTGTATGTAGTCTTTTGTAAGATCGATCTTGTCTAAGGTGTCTTATGTGTTTTACTCAAGTTTATTATATATATTTTGTAAGGTTGTTATAAGGTATAGAATAAGATTTTATAAGATATAAATAAGATTTTGATTAAGTATATTTTAGCTAATTTAGTTATGCATAAGGAGGGGGGAAATGTTGTGTCACTAGTTAAGGTCCGGCGGCCGGAAGATGTCATGCTGTACGGAAAGACAGGGCCCCTCTCCTAATAGCCAATAGTGTTTAGTTTACGATGTAAGCAGATGGAAGTGACGTTGTAAACCTTGGATATATAATGTTGTGTTTTTCTTTAATAAATGCCATTTGCTGTTCACCATATTGGTGTCTGTGAGCTGATGGCCTGAGCGGCCCGAGTTTGGTCACCATGCCATTCCTGAACCAGGTCGCCACGCCTCCATGAGGCAACACGCAGTAAAGAATTTTTTCCTAATATCTAACCTAAACTTCCCCTGTTTAATTTTTAACCCATTACCCCTTGTCTTATCACTACAGCCACTGAAAAGTCCCTCTCCAGCATCTCTGTAGGCCCCCTTCAGATAGTGGAAGGCTGCAATGAGCTCTCCGCCCAGCCTTCTCTTCTCCAGGCTCAAAAGCCCCAACCTTCTCAGCCTGTCTTCATACAGGAGGTTGAAAACAAGAGGCAAGAAAAGATTTCAAATAAAGTCTTAAAAACAAGAAGCTAACAGAGATACTGATGGCTAGATCCAGTTTCTGATTTGTCTCTAGTGTGGCTGTAACTTCTCTTTAGTTTTTTTTGAAATGCCTCTAAAAACATTTAGACACACATGCATATAACCCACATCCTTCAGAGTAGAAAAATAGGCATAACAGTTAATGTTATTGCCGTGTAACATGATCTGAAGTCCACTGAGAAAAAGGAAAAATTGTTATTGGCTGTAGACCAGATTCTGGTATTTATCACTCTGAATGTAGGGTTGGTATTACTATTTGTAAAGGAATCACTGTGTAAAAGAACATGAGATGCATTGTCATGGTTTAAGCCCAGCTGGTAACTCAGTACCACGCAGCCGTTCGCTCACTCCCCCTCTTCATCCTCCCCACTCCCAGAGAGATGCGGAGGAGAATCTGAAGAATGTAACTCCCACGGGTTGAGATAAGAACAGTCCAGTAAATAAGGTATAACACAAAACCACTACTGCTACCCCCAATAACAATAATGATAAGAGAAATAACAAGGGAAGAGAATAGAACCGCTCACCACCTGCCAATCAATACCCAGCCAGACCGAGCAGTGATCTAACCTTTCCGGGTAACTGCCCCCAGTTTATATAGTGGGCATGACGTGCTGCGGTATGGAATACCTCTTTGGTTAGTTTGGGTCAGGTGCCCTGTCTCTGCTTCCTCCCAGCTACCCCTCCTCCCTTGGCAGAGCATGAGACTCATAAAGCCCTTGGTCTGAGTAAACATTACTGAGCAGCGACTAAAAACATCGGTGTTATCAGCACTGTTCCCAGGCTGAAAGTCAAAACCACAGCACTGCACCAGCTACCAAGGAGAAAAATGCCTGCTACTGCTGAACACAAGACATGCATTTTGACCTTAAAATTTCAATACCATTACAGACACTTGAAATTTTACAGTGGGATATAGGGTCCAGCTTTTGTTGTTATTCTATTTACAACAAAATTTGTTTACAGAGGATGAGCCAAAAAGAACAGGCTGCTATTCCTAAAAATAACAGAAACCTAGAAAAGAGGAGTGAGAATATGTGAGAGAAACAGCTCTGCAGACACCAAGGTCAGTGAAGAAGGAGGTGGGGATGTGCTCTAGGCACCAGAGCAGATTCCACTTAAGCCCATGGTGCAGACAGCCCATGGTGAGGCAGGCTGTCCTGCTGTAGCAGTTACCCTGATCAAGGATTTTTCAGTCTCTCATGCTCTGCCACTGAGGAGGGACATCAGAAAATCAAGACATCAAGAAATCAGGAGGAACCAGAGACAGGACGCCTGACCCAAACTAGCCAAAGGGATATTCCATACCACAGTACGTCATGCCCAGTGTATAAACGGGGGAGTTATCTGGAAGGGACGGACCACTGCTCGGGTCAGGCTGAGTATTGGTTGGCGGGTGGTGAGCAACTGTATTGTCATAGAATCATAGAATTATAGAATAGTTAGGGTTGTAAAGGACCTTAAAATATTCTAGTTCCAACACCCCTCAGAGTTGTTCCCCCATAGGGACACCTCACACTAAACCATGTCACCCAAGGCTATGACCAATCCAGCCTTGAACACCGCCAGCAATGGAGTATTCACAACTTCACCGATTCCAGTGCCTCACCACCCTTACAGTAAAGAACTTCTTCCTTATATCCAGTTTAAACTTCCCTTGTTTAAGTTTTAACCTGCTACCCCTTGTCCTATCACTACAGTCCTTCATGAAGAGTGCATCCCCAGCATCCCTATAGGCTCCCCTCAGATACTGGAAGGTGGCTATGAGGTCTCCACACAGCCTTCTCTTCTCCAGTCTCAACAGCCCCAACTTTCTCAGCCTGTCTTCATAAGGGAGGTGCTCCAGTCCCCTGATCATCCTCATGGCTCTCCTCTGGACTTATTCCCACAGCTCCATGTTCTTTTTATATTGAGGGCACCAGAACTGGACACAATACTCCAAGTGAGGCCCCAGAAGAGCAGAGTAGAGGGGCAGGATCACCTCCTTCAACCTGCTGGTCACGATCCTTTTGATGCAGCCCAGGATACAGTTGGCTTTCCGGGCTGCACACTGCCGGCTCATGTTCAGTTTCTCATCTACCAACACCCCCAAGTCCTTCTCTACAGGGCTGTTCTCAATCTCTTCTCTGCCCAACCTGTAGCTGTGCCTGGGATTGCTCCGACCCAGGTGTAGGACCTTGCACTTGTCATGGTTAAACTTCATCAGGTTGGCATCAGCCCACCTCACAAGCATGTCAAGGTCCCTCTGGTTATTGTGCATCACTTGTTTTTATTTTTTTTTCTTTTTCTCCTTTTAGTTTCATATCTCTCTCCTTGTTTCTGATATTAGTATTAGTATTAATATTGTACTTTATTGAAATTATTAAACTGTTTTTATTTCAACCTGAGGGTTTTGCGTTCTTTGGATTCTACTCCCTATTCAGCCTGGGTTAGGGGAAAAACGTGTAAGCGAGTTGCTGCGTGGAACATCACTTAGTTGCTGGCTGGGTTTAAACCACAGCGCTTAACAATTCAGCATTCATTGGGCTTATTCACACATTAAAACTTACAGAAGTTTTCTATCTTCTATACAGGTTATTATAAAATCATTTAACACAAATGATGGGTCTCTGTCATTTTAAGACTGCCAGTTCTCTGGTGTTCAGCTTAGAAAGACAAATGGATGTGGCTTCAAAAGTATAATTTAGTAAAATAATTTTTTAAAAGATCATCTCTGATTATGAGAGAGTAGTCTGATGTATTAAAAAGACAGTTGTCTCTATGTATTATAGACTGCAAAAAAAGAACTGTGCAGAGCACCATATCTTTAAAAAAAGCTGAAGAGTATGTATCTATCCTGAAGGTGTACATCTGGAACTTTTACAAAAAACTAGCCCTTTTCGCTTGGTTTAATCCATGTACAAGCTGCAGGAAAACCTTTATCATTATTAGGGAATGTAAAGTCATTTGATAAGCCATCTGTGAAAGCCAAGGAGTAATGCAAAAAAAGTTCTTCAATACTTTGTCCAAACAGAGGTAAAACACCCACCACAGATTACTAGTCTTGCCTGTAAGCAAAAAGTAGAGTATGAACTCTCTGACCATCCAGCTGCCATTTAAATGCTGCTTTCACAGAAATATTGAATGGTTGAGGTTGGAAGGGACCACTGGGGGTCATCCAGCCTGACCTCCCTGCTCAAGCAGGGTCACCTAGAGCACATTACTCAGGGTTGTGTCCAGATGTCTCTTAAGTATCACCAGGAAAGGAGACTCCACAACCTCTCTGTGCAACCCATTCCGATGCTCAGTCACCCTCACAGTAAAGTTGTTCTTCCTCATGTTCAAGTGGAATTTCCTGTGCTTTAGTTTATGCCCGTTGCCTCACATCCTGTCCCTAGGTACCACCAAGTAGAGTCTGGCTTCATCTTCTTGACACCCTCTCTTCTCTTTGCTGCTCAAGCTGGTTTTTCATTTTTACTAGGTCTTATTCCTATCCTTTGGCCTAAAATATTTTAGCATTCACTTTATCAGGAGAACTTAAAAATTCAGTGGCTGTTTAAGCGAGCTAAATATAGTGAACACCACAATTATTGAATTACAATTGTAGCAGTCATAAAAGTCTTTTTCAACTGAAATCTAACAAAACAAGCTCAGTGCATGAACAGCAATGACACGGCCCCATTTAGAGGCATTGCATGGCCTGTGGGGCTCTCAGGGTGCCAGAGCCTGGTCCACAGCCCCAGCCAGAAGCAGGACAGCACAAGCCCTAGGCATCTGAGACCTCCCTGGTGCCAGGGTAGTGATGGGCTGGGCTTTGGGTGGGAGGATGAGATCCAGATCTAGACAGGGCAGGGATGTGGGGAGCCGAAAATTGGCACCAGTGGGCAGGGGTAGAACTCCCAGGGGACTAAAAAGGGGTTGTGGGCTGTGGGCAACTGTGAGAGAACCCCAGGAAAGGCAGGCCAGGAGGAGTATTGCCTCTTATTTCCCTCAGACAACTGACATCGTGCGCTTTGTGGACAACTGAAAAAAAATTAAGAAATCATTGATGTTTTTAGCAAACAATTCTAGCAGGATGCAGCGGGACAGGCAGTGCAGATATAGAATCATAGAATCCCGGAATAGTTAGGGTTGGAAAGGACCTTAAGATCATCTAGTTCCATCACACATCACACTAAACAATGTCACCCAAGGTTATCTACGACCTGTCCTTGAACACCACCAGTGATGGAGCATTCACAACTTCCCTGGGTAACCCATTCCAGGGCCTCACCACCCTCACAATAAAGAATTTCTTCCTCATATCCAATCTAAACTGCCCCTGTTTAAGTTTGAACCCGTTTCCCTTTGTTCTATCACTATAGACCTTAATGAAGAGTCCATCCCCAGCATCCCAAAAGGCACCCTTCAGATACTGGAAGGCTGCGATGAGGTCTCCACACAGCCTTCTCTTCTCCAGTCTCAACAGCCCCAACTTTCTCAGCCTATCTTCATATGGGAGCTGCTCCAGTCCCCTGATCATCTTCGTGGCTCTCGTGTGGACTTGTTCCAGCAGTTCCATGTCCTTTTTATGTTGAGGACACCAGAACTGCACACAATATTCCAAGTGAGGTCTCACGAGAGCACCGTAGAGGGGCAGGATCACCTCCCTCGACCTGCTGGTCACACTCCTTTTGATGCAGCCCAGGATACGGTTGGCTTTCTGGGCTGCGAGCGCACACTGCCAGCTCATGTTCAGTTTCTCATTGACCAACACCCCCAAGTCCTTCTGGGCAGGACTGCTCTGAATCTCTTCTCTGCCCAAGCTGTAGCTATGCCTGGGATTGCTCCCACCCAGGTGTAGGACCTTGCACTTGTCATGGTTAAACTTCATCAGGTTGGCATCAGCCCACCTCACAAGTGTGTCAAGGTCCCTCTGGATGGCATTCCTTCCCTCCGGTTTATCAACTGAACCAAAGAACTTGATATCATCGGCAAACTTGCTAAGGGTGCACTCAATCCCACTGTCCGTGTCACTGACAAAGATGTTGAACAAGACCGGTCCCAACACCAATCTCTGAGGGACACCACTTGTTACTGGTCTCCAGCTGGACATTGAGCCATTGAGCACAACTCTTTGCATGCGGCCATCCAGCCAGTTCTTTATCCACTGAGTGGTTCACTTATCAAATTGATGTCTCTCCAACTTAGAGACTGTCATGGGTTCGGCAGCAGCAGTCATTTTTTCTGCTTCTTGGGAGCTGGTGCAGCACTGTGTTTTTGATTTTGGGCCTGGGAACAGCGCTGATAACACCAGTGTTTCGGTTACTGCTTAGTGATGTTTTGGTCTGGCCAAGGACTTTCTGAGTTTCATGCTCTGCCAGGGAGGAGGGGAGCCGGGAGGAAGCAGAGACAGGACACCTGACCCAAACTGACCAAAGAGGTTATTCCATACCACAGCACGTCATGCCCAAGATGGAGGACGAAGAGGAGAGACCCAGAAGGGTGGGGGGTGCACTGCGTGGTCGGGCTTGGTTTTAGGTGGTGAGAAATTGTATTCTTTCCTTGTATTTGCCTTGTCATTATTATTATTGGTGGTAGCAGTAGTGATTTGTGTTATACTTTAGTTACTAAACTGTTTTTATCTCAACCTGTGGGAGTTGCATTCTTTTCGGTTCTCCTTCCCATCCCTCCGGGAGTGGGGGGCAAGATAGAGGGGGGAGTGGGTGAGCAAAACTGTGTGGCTGACTGGACTTAAACCACGACAGAGACAAAGATGTCATGTGAGACGGTGTCAAATGCTTTGCACAAGTCCAGGCAGATGATGTCAACTGCTCTACCCCTGTCCATCAGTTCCATAGCCCCATCATAGAAGGCCACCGGATTGGTCAGGCAGGATTTCCCCTTAGTAAAAACATGCTGGCTGTCCCCAACCACCTTGTTATTTTTCAGGTTCCTTAGCATGCCTTCCAGGAGAATCTGCTCCAAGTTTTTGCCAGTCACAGAGGTGAGGCTGACTGGTCTGGTTCCCTGGCTCATCCATTTTCCCCTTCTTGAAAGTGGGGGTTATGTTTCCCTTTTTCCAGTTGTCGGGAACTTCCCCTGACTGCCAAGATTTTTCAAATATGATGAACAGTGGCTTAGCAACTTCATTTGACAGCTCCCTCAGGACCCGCAGATGGATTTCATCAGGTACCACAGAATTGTGCATATTCAGGTTCTTAAGATGGTCTTAAATCACATCCTCTCCTACAGTGGGCCTAAGGTCTTCATTCTCACAGTCCCTACATGTGCCTTCCAAGACTTAGGTGGTGTGTTCAGAGCATTTACAAGTGAAGACCGAGGGAAAGAAGACATTAAAGACTTCAGCCTTCTCCAAATCCAGGGTAGCCAGTTCTCCCAGTAGCTTCTGGAGAGGGCCCACATTGTTCCTAGCCTGTCTTTTATTTGCAATGTATGTATGGAATCCTTTCCTGTTATCTTTCACATCCCTAGCCAAGTTTAATTCTAAGTGGGCCTTAGCTTTCCTTACCTGGTCCCTAGCTTCCTGGACAACATCCCTGTATTCTTCCCAGGCCACCTGTCCTTTCTTCCACCTTTTATAAGCCTCTTTTTTCCTTCGAATTTTCCTCAGCAGCTCCTTATCCATCCCAGGAGGTCTCCTGGCCCTCCTGCAGCACTTCCTTCAAGTAGGGATGTATCGCTCCTGAGCTTGCAGAAGGTGATCCTTGAATATCAACCAAGAGTCTTGGGCCCCCCCGCCCTTTAGGGCTATATCCAATGGAACTTTACTAAGCAGGTTCCTGAAGAGGCCAACATCTGCTCTTGTGAAATCCAGGGCAGTGAGCATGCTGTGCACTCTTCTTGCTGTCCTGAGGATCTCAAACTCAATCATCTCATGATCACTACAACCAAGGCTGCCCTGGAACGTCATATTTCCTCTCCTTGTCAGCTCCTCTATTACTTGCAGAAGGAAGCTGTCTTCCACACAATCAAGGAACTTTCCTGAATTGCTTTTGCCCATCCGTACTGTCCCTCCAACAGATGTCAGGGTGGTTGAAGTCCCCAATGGGAACAAGGGCCTGGAAGCGTGAGGCAGTTCCTATCTGTCTATAGAGTGCTTCATCCACCGAGTCCTCTTGGTCAGGCAGTCTGTAACAGATCCCCACAATAATGTCTCCCATCGCTGTTCTCCCTTTAACCCTGACCCACAAACTCTCTGTCGACTGCTCACCTGTCCCCAGGCATAGTTCCATACTTTCCAGCCTATCCTTAAAAAAAATAGCAACTCCCCCTCCCTGCCGACCAGGCCTGTCTTTCCTAAAGAGCCTGTAACCTTACATTCCAACACTCCAGTCATAGAGCCATCTCACCATATTTCTGTGATACCTATGATATCATACCTCCGTAGACGTGTACACATCTCTAATTCCTCTTGTTTGTTCACCATGCTATGGGTGTTTGTACTGATGCATCTGAGCTGAGCTCCAAACAAAGCCAGCTCATTGGCTGGAGTGGCTGAAATATCTCTACATTGCTCCGAGCATTTATTACAGGTTCTGGCAACTGACTGGAGTGTTGGGGTGGAATGATGCCCCCCTCCCCAAACACATCCAGTTTAAAGCTTTCTTGACCAACCTGACAAGCCTCTTATCAAAACTGCTCTTCCCCTTTGTTGTCAGACCAGCTCCACTAGCCCCCAGTAGACCTAGCCTCCCAAACTGAGTCCCATGTTCTAAATACCCAAACCCTCGACTATGGCACCACTGTTCTAACCATTTATTAACCTGGCCAATCCTCCTAGCTTTTTTAAGTTCCACCCCTTTATCATGGAGAATTGATGAAAAGACTATCTGTGTTGCAGAGCCCCTAACCACCTCTTCCAGGGCTCTGTAGTCCTTCTTAATGCTCTCTAGGCTACTGCCGTCTATATCACTAGCACCCACATGGATGACTAGAAGTGGGTAATAGTCAGTGGGACTTACTAGACCAGGCAGCCTCTCCACAACCTCCCTGGTCCAAGCCCCTGGTAGGCAACACACCTCCTTTGAGACGGGGTCAGGCTAAAAGATGTGCGTCTCTGTTCCTTTCAAAGTAGAGCACCTACTAATTTGACCCGACCCTTTTTTCCTGACAGCACCAGTAGAGATCTTTACCTGTGCATCAGCCAGTTGCTCATGTTTCGAGGTGTGTGTTTCCTTGTTAGCCCCTTGCATAGCCGCAAAGCGGTTCTGGATGAGGACATTAGACTTAGGAGGAAGCCCCTTGTTTTTAATTGTCCTCTTCCTCCTTTTTTTCTGGTGTGTTTTTGTTACTGTTTCCAATCTTCCTGGCTTAGTGGCCACCTTCTTTCCTCCATGAGCTACAGTGGACTCTCGAAGCCCCTTCACAGTTTGGGCCTGGAGGAAGTAGTCCTGCTTCCTCTCAGCTTCCCTGACATCTTTCAGCCTATAGACAGCGTCCCGCAGCTCAGCCCCAGCTGCAGGAGGACCTCCACCAGGGCGCATCGAGTGCAGCCCTGCCCATTGTGCACCTTTGCCTCAGGAGACCATTGCCGCCACTCTCTGCACTCCGAGCTCTGCGCTTTAGTCTCCCCTCTCATCAGCTCTGTCTGGGTGCCTACGCTGGCCACCACGAGGTTAGCCAGAGCAGAGCTCCCAAACTGGACCCTGGTCATAAAGTGAGCGCTCACCATCCCACTAGAACTGCCATGCAAACTGACATGCTCTGCTCCTGTTTGCTCTTGCTCGCTGGGGCGGGTTTTTAACTGTGGCGTACCACATCACGAGCTTAAGTTGATGACAAGACTCAAATCCAACTTTATTACAATCAAGCCCTTTTTATCCTTTTTTTCCGTACTTTCCCAACCTGCTTTAGCATGCCACATTCAGTCTCATTGTCCCCTGTAAAAATCCTCAGGTAAATAGTCCAGTCTCAATGCTGAGCACACATTATTCACACAGCGACAGTTTCACCTTGTGGCTTCAGATCTTCTCACGACCCCCACATCTTCTGGCCTCCAAATGAGACTCCTTGTTACAACACCCTGGTTTATCCCCCCAAGACTTGCTTGTTTATCTTTCCTGTCTTTCAACATTCCAATTTATCACCCCAAGGCTTGTTAAGTATCAAGGCCACAGAGCTTGTTCCCAGAGTGTTTCTCATGCAAATCCTATCGCCTTCACTCTTCGCATTTAACCAGTCAGGACTGGTGATGTCCCTCCTGGCGCTACCCTCTGTGAATCAGCTGCTCACGTCAGCTGAGCTGCCAGCTCCTGGCCAAGTCCTGTCGATATTTGAGGCTCCCTCAGTGTCTCTCGCCGCTCTGAGTTGAGGCTCCTGGATCTTGAGCTTCCCCCCCCTCCCCCCATCAGGTGTTGAAGGCATTCTTTCTTGAGGTACTCACCTCAGCAATTGACCTGTAAGGGTTGATGATGACCAGTTTAAATCTGCCAATGCCCCTCCTGGCTCTGCCCCTATGAGTCCCTGCTCCCGTTGTCTCAGCTTCCGGCTCCTGGGCAAGTCTTGTCTAGGACTCGAGGCTCATGAGGACCTATGACCATGGGAACCTTTTATTTTAGAAAGGAATACATGCCAAGCAGGAAAAGACAAAATTTTTTTAAAAATACAATATATAACTCGAAAACAGAGCTTCATCTCAAAATTTATTTTTGCAAACAAACTGTTGCTTCTGCCTGCTATTTGTGTAGAGTTGAACTTGTAAACTGGGATGTTGTATAAGCAGAAATTAATTTTAGGCAGATAGAAACAATGTGGATCTGGGGGAACGCACTGCATAATTTTCTGGTCTGAATATAATAAATGCAATTGTTAACTAGAAGTTCCAGTTGTAGAATTATTTTTCAGTTCCACTATTTTTGCTGGTTTGCCTTCAGTTACATTTATGCAACCTGGCTGAAAGCAATAGAGTTGCACAAGTGAATCTGAAGGCAATACTTGACCTCTAAAAATCTTTACTATTGGTGATCCATGAGTCAGATAGAAAAGTAATAAGCTTCCAAATCCCAATCCTAATTTAAAGGGCTGGCAGTCAGAAAAGCATTTCAATTGCAAACTGAATGAATTTGATTGAAAAATTATGGGGCGTGGAAAAAACCCGATTGAATGTGACAATATTATTTTGGTAGAGTTTTCAGAACAGCCTTGCACTTTAAGAATTAATCACTTTCTGTTGCTATTCCCTACTTGAAGGCAAAATGTTCGATTTTGATATTACAATTGGTTGCCATAGAAATTATGATCAGGTAAAAAAAAAAAAAAAGAATTAGTATCTCAGGTGAGGCATAATCTGCAGAAACCCTTGACAAACAAATAACTTTCTTCCTTGTGTCAGTCACAACATATGTAAAGAATGGAAATGTTATAAGTATTTTTACATGTACACACACACATATAAATTAAATTAAATAACGTATTTTTCTTTTTAGAAAACACAGCTCTATTTAGTCTCAGAGAAAGAATGATGGAGTAGCACATTGCTATTTAAGACCCTAACTATGAAAAACCAAATTCTAGTGTAGGTCTTAAAAGTTAGCACATACACAAAAAACCAACTTACCCAACCACAAATGCTCACCTCAAACAAAAAAAAACCAAACAAAAAACCCAAACAAACAAACAAAACCAAACAAAAGAACCCAAAAACCTATATATCTGTTTGCCATATGACACCTACAGGCTATTAATATTTTTTTCTGTCTTAAGAATAAGAACATGTAGTTATTATTTTTCACATTATTAGATATTACCAGCTTTTAGCAAGTGTTATGAAGGACAGAACCCAGATTGTGTCAGAATTAGTTATATGCTCACAAGAAAAAATGAAAGTCATATTTTTTATATATTTATACAAAAATTGGAATTTGTGGGTGACGTGATAGAAATAGCTAACAAAATGGATTCAGGTGTTATCACCCTGGTCCGACTTAAGCCTTGGGAACAGTGAAGAAAATACCAGGTTCCATTGCCATGGTTGGGCTTAAGCCCTGGGAACAGTGAAGAAAACACCAGGTGTTATTGCCTTGGTCCGCTTAAGCCTTGGGAACTGTAAAGACAACAAGAAAGGGTAAAGATTGGTTAGCAAAACAAAGCAAACAGTTTCCAAGATAAAGGAGGACATGCATCTCAAAACCAGACCAAACAATGTGAATATTTGTAACCCTTAGTGGTTTTGCTAAATCGGGATGATAAGGAAGCAAGAGAATAGAAAGTTACTGTCTACTTAGTAGACTATAAAAGGGATGGGAGATGCGAAATAAAGGTCTTCAGATATCATCAGAACTGGAGTCCATCTTTGATACGCCACAGGAATTGTTCTTAAAGAAAAAAGTCTTTAACCACCCTTTTTCTGGAGTCTGCTGAAGAGCAGATACAAATCTACTTAGGTGTTTATACAGCAGATCTGACCCTATAGTCATACTGCAAATTGCCAGATTAATTGCCCTAGATATGGTCAGTAGGCACACTAGTGTGATGAAGGAATGTTCAAGTAGTTTTTCTTTCTGAGTGGAGGTTATCTCATTGCAATGAGTGGACATAAGTTCCCAGTCAACATAGCCTTCTTGAATTATGAAAACAAAATACATGTGATACTAGTGTGGGTTTAAAATATGTTCATTCCATGGTATTGAACTATTACCAAAAAAAATTGCATTGATAATAAATCCCAAACTGAAAACAGCATTCATATTAACACAATTGCAATTAAAAGGTATAAGTAACCCTGTTAAAAATAGCACAACTTAATATCCCCTCTATGCAAATCATTCAAATATATTGAGACAAGGAGGCACCAAATGTGATCAGTTCTAAGTAACTGTAAAGTCTGGTGGCTTTGTAATGGAAAATAACTGAGACGCTTGAAGGTAATTGACTTAGTTTTAGGTCCTTCGGACCTTAGTACAAAAATGTAGAAAAACAGGATCTGGGGATGGGGAGTATCCGGGACCAGCAGAGGTCTAGGGAGGGAGCAGCGAAACTATCTGCTCAATAGGAAGACAGGATGATTGCTATGTCTGTAATGTTAATTAAGCTGGAGCTCCAAAGATTGCCAGCGGGTATGAATATTGCAAACGACTCTCAAAGACCACCATCACCTTTTGTATACATACGGGAAACTTACTGGAAAATGATGTAACTCATGTGAAGCCTCATGAATATGTATGAATGCCCAGTGACTGTATAAGGATGGCCTGTGTGGCAATACAGAGAGACACGCTTGGAGGAACTATCCCCTGTGTCTCCCGGCGCTGCAGTAAAGAATACCTGCTTGTCAACTTAAAACTTTGTTGGCGAGTTTGTTCATGGAGTTTTCTCTGAATCAATATATTCCAATGAGTTTCCTAAGAAATGACAATAGAGTGCCTATAAAGTTTCCCTAAAAAACAAGCATAAGGCAATGATCTCATTTTTCTAATCTTTTATTGAGGAATACTTGAAAGCATTTATTTTGAGGGGCTGGAATAAAGAGAGAAGGAGACTGAAGAAACATAAAAAAGCAGGAGTAGTCTAGAGAGAGATATGGGAATCAGGACCTTCACTCATCCTTTGTGAATACTCTAAACTTGAGGGCGATATCCTTCCATCTGTTTTTTTTCCTTGCCCTGTGAAGTATGCTTGGGAGAAAATGAAAGGTATTTCCACAGTCTTACCTAGCCTAATGAAAAGGGCATTTCCATAGTTAAGGTTGGTTCCTCAAAGTCTTTCAAATGAAGTACATACTCCTTTCTCCAATGTCCAGTATAATAATCTTCATTGTTGATAGTTTTTGATATACATTTTTTTACACTACTTCCTCTTTTCAGTGCTTTGACGATTTTTATTATCCCCCTTGAAATAATCTTTCTTTATTTCACTATCATAATGATTTCTTCCCTGGGCTACTTAATGTTTTATTTGTAGTTTCCTAAGGTGACAATGACAAGCATCTGCAAAGCATATTTGTGATGCTTCCATTTTTCACTCCTATTTTCACACTGTCATTAGAGGCTAATACTGAAAAGTTCTGTCACTGCTGTATTCATTTATTTATTTGCCAAACCTATCACTTGTGGATTTATTATGCAGTAGTCATAATTTTACTAACAATTTTGCAGCTGATATCAGAAAGTAAAACATGTCAAAAAACGGATTCAATATAAGGGAAGAAAAAAACCAATTGTCTTCTGAGTTAGTAAACAAAAAACTATACTGCATAAAAATGTCTCATTATTGGCTGTCAGAATCAGGACTGCAGATTAGCTCCACAAATTCACAAAAAAACCTATATGCTGTTGATGGATACAGATTATTATATAAGTAGGGTAGCCAGAAAGTCTCCTAGAACAGCATATTAGATGCGTAGGATGGGTTCAGAGATTCAGAAATCATTTAGTAGTGAAGTTTTCTTCCAGTGAGTAACTAAAATCAGTATAATTTAGTTAAGAAGCTTCACTCTAGATTTTTGGGGGTCTTTTTGTTGTTTTTTTTTTTTTTGTTTTTTTTTTTTTTTTTTCCCAGTGTCATGCATGAAGTATGTTTACTAATGAAGTGAAAAGTGATGCCAGATGCATAAGCAGCACTGCTGGCATACTTCAGAAGATTTCAGGACAGTTAATGTGTCTAATCTGTAAAAGCCAGAAGTAAAGTCAAGATCTAATTTTCTTGCCTGGAAGAAAAATGATTCTATTTCATCCATGACCATAGCAGATATCTCCAAAAAAACGCATGTTAAGCAAACCTGGATTTTGTTAAACCTGAATTAGAATCACAGAATCATAGAATAGTTTGGGTTGGAAGGGACCTTCGTAGGTCATCTAATCCATCCCCACCCCCTTGCAATGAGAAGTGTGACATCTTCAACTAGATCAGGTTGCTCAGAACCACATCCAGCCTGGCCTTGAATGTCTCCGGGGATGGTGCATCCAACACCTCTCTGGGCAACCTGTGACAGTGTTTTACCACCCTCATTGTAAAAAATTTCTTCGTCACATCCAGCCTGAATCTCCTCTCTTTTAGTTTAAAACCATTACCCCTTGTCCTATCATAACAGGCCCTGCTAAAAAGTGTCTCATTATCTTTCTTATAAGCCCTTTTTAAGCATTGAAAGTCCACAATAAGGTCTTCCTAGAGTCTTCTCTCCTCCAGGCTGAACAACTCCAACTCTCTCAGCCTTTCCTCACTGGAGAGGTGTTTCATCCTTCTGGTCATTTTTGTGGCCCTAGATTTCATCAGTAGTATATTTCTTCTTTTCACCTATTACTGGTTGCAAGACTGTATTCATACTTCATTGTCCAACATGCTAAACTGAGCAGAAGACCTGAAATGAGTCAGATCATTAAATTTGTACATATGCACTGTCTGCTCTGTACATGCTAGTTGAAACTGAACAGTCAGAACACAAATTTTTATTTCAGTTTATAAAGGCTACAGGACAGCAGGCTGGTTCTTAGGGATCAATGATCAAATGGGCTTAATGGCCCTAAAGAGCAGTTTGGGTTAAATAGGTGCTCATTAACTGAGGAGAAATGTCCACCTTGTTTTTTGGTCTTTACATGCCTTAGAATCTATGACTTGCATCGATCTCCTTCATGTCATCGTACACAGCTGTTACACTCAAGATACAAGATATTAATTTAAATACTTAATGTCAATAAGTCTTTTATTTCAGTCACCAAAAACTTCCTTGCTTACAACAGGTGATGATATGCAAGAGAAAGGTAATCTCCCCTGGTTGATATTCGAGGCTAAGAATAGAGCAACGAGTAAACTTGGCCTCAATAAAACTGTAAGTAGATTAACTTTTTTTACTTGAGACTACTTTTAGAGAAAATGGTGCTTATAAATCCTTGTAGAATACTGTCTTCTCAATATTGCAGTGAAAATATAAAATGTTTAAAAGTCTAGAAATGTGTACCACTTACTGATTACATTAGATGATTTAAGACACGGGGATAATATGACAAAATATATCTGTCACATTAAAAATAACTTCATTTGTTACAATGATTGTATATCTTTATTGATATTCATCACTAAAATTACAAAACCCTGTGCTTTATATGAAGTCCATTTAAGCAAGACCTGCCAGATGAAGCTCCTCTCTATTTATTTTTTTACTTCATTTTCCTCCTTTTTTATCATGACAGCACAAGCATTTGACCTAACTTACAGAAAAGACATCGACCTGAAAAGAACTTAGAAAAAGGACCCTCTCAGGCAAAGCAATGTCCCTACTTAATTCACTATTGAGCTGCAACAAGTTCTGTGAAAGGCTATGTAAGTATAGAAAAGAGCTTGAAGAGAGAATTCAATCTTTGGCAGCAGCGTTACATTTCATATATGTGAACTGATACATCCTTACCAAGTCAGTCACAGTTTGCCTATTTGGTCTACCTGAATGTCCTTTCACCTATTTTTTAAGCTCATAGCTAGACCTTTGCCTGGCAGCTGAATGATGTTCAGCTGAATGATGTCCAGCTGAATAAATTTTGTTGGACCTGTGTTGATTCAAGTAAAATTCACAGATTGAGAAGAAGATTCACAGAATGCAGTATTTTTTCATGCTTTCTGTCTGAAAGTGTAGGCTCAGGTTTCAGTGAGATTTGTTTTGTTTTGTTTTGTTTTGTTTCAGGGTGGCATTTTGTTATTTTACTTTCTTTGTTTTTAATTCCAAACTTATTTTTCTGTCAAAGTGTTCTCTATCCAACAATCATCCAGAATCCAGAATATCTGTTGTAATACTTCTAGACTAACTCTCACACTTTGTAGAATGAGTTAAATCACTCAGAAAATAGAGATGAGTTGGAAATAATTTGATATAGAGCAATTTATCTGCTCTTAAATTCTTCACTATACTCTGAAATTGTTGTTTAAAGTCCCAAACATTCTACATTTAATCTAAAGGGTTCCTATAGGGGCTGTGTCTGTGCATATAACCTGTAAAACATTAAAGTTTTTTTACCTAAACTTTTACATTTTAAACATGTACTTTTAAGAATGATTTTAACACACTGTAATTTGCCTTTCATTTTGAACTACAAATCAAACCTTTTGTATATTGTTCTGTATCTGAACACGATGTTCTGTGTCCTCTATTAGTTTTGATAGGTTACCAAGGAAACTGGAGGGAGAGAGAGAAAGAGAGAGAGAGAGAGAGGAGAATATGGTTATATGCGTAACTACGGTGAGGTGCATCCTTTTCCACATTTCTGTGAAAGAAATTAGTGACTGAATTATTAGACATAAGCCATAGAGCTACTTGTATTTTTGGCAGCATCTAAGTTATTAATGATTTATGCTAAATTTGCATTAAAAGCTTTTGTTTATACTAAAAGCATGAATGTCACTGACAGTGAAAGTTCAAGCTGTCTGAAATCTTTACGCACCTACACACCCAGCCAAAATGGGGCATAAGAGTAAAAGGCAAACCTACCAAATTGATGTGTGGTAAGGCATCAGAAAATAACTCCTGGTTCTAAAAAGAACAAAAAATCATCTCCTGGAGCCTATTGAAATAATCTCAGATTACAGTGACTTTTTGCCTTGACCAATGTGGGTTAAAATTAAAATAGTGATGAAAGGGTTTGCATTAAGGACAAATTTACAAGGTTATTCTACTTGAAAATGTGAGGAAAAAAAATACAACAGTGATGAAAATAAAGAGTTTTGAGTATACTTAATACAGATTAGATATAAAAAAACAAGGTTAGAGGATTTATTAGTTTTTTTAGGGTAAAAAATATTAAAAAAAGAAACCAAAAAATTTTTACAAATAAAAATATACAGAAATTTGACAGTGATATTATATATTACTTGTTATTACTTGCATTGGAGAAACTCAAGGATAACTTATAAAGTGTGTCATGTGGGGAAAATGAAATGCTTAAGATGAATCCTCTAACCACTGTCATATGCGTTATGTATTTGCACAACATATTTTAGACAGATGCCCTGCCTTTGTCTTGAACTGACTGTATGTATTCATTGTGAGATAAAATCATAGAATCATAGAATAGTTAGGGTAGGAAAGGACCTTAAGATCATCTAGTTCCAACACCCCTGCCTGGGGCAGGTGTGGCATATCACAGACAGACTCCAGTTCTGGTGAAATCTGAAGACCTTTATTTCGCATGTCCCATACCTTTTATAGTCGACTAAGTGCTAAGCAGTAACTTTCCACTCTCTTGTTTCCTTATCATCCCAATTTAACAAAACTACTAAAGGTTACAAATATTCACATTGTTTGGTTTGTCTTTGAGATGCACGTCCTGCTTTATCTTGCAAACTGTTTGCTTTGTTTTGCTAACTAATTTTTACCCTTTCTGGTTGTCTTTACAGTTCCTAAGGCTTAGGCTGGACCAGGGCAATAGCACCTGGTGTTTTCTTCACTGTTCCCAAGGCTTAAACCAGACCAGGGCGAAAATGCCTAAATCCATTTTGTTAACTATTTCTCTCCCGTCACCCACAGGCAGGGACACCTCCCACTTAACTATGACACCCAAGGCTCTCTCCAACCTGCCCTTGAACACCGCCAGGGGTGGAACATTCACAACTTCCCTGGACAACCTATTCCAGTGCCTCACCACACTTACAATAAAGAGTTTCTTCCTTATATCCAATATAAACATCCCCTGTTTAAGTTTTAACACACAATCTTGCCCTATCACAACAGTCCCTAAATTAATACTCCATCCCCAGCATCTCTATAGGCCCCTTTCAGATACTAGAAGGCTGCTATGAGGTCTCCACACAGCCTTCTCTTCTCCAGGCTCAACAGCCCCAACTTTCTCAGCCTGTCTTCATACGGGAGGTGCTCCAGTCCCCTGATCATCCTCATGGCTCTCGTCTGGACTTGTTCCAGCAGTTCCATGTCCTTTTTATGTTGAGGACACCAGAACTGCACGCAATACTCCAAGTGAGGTCTCACAAGAGCAGAGTAGAGGGGCAGGATCAACTCCTTCAACCTGCTGGTCATACTCCTTTTGATGCAAATCTTGGAGCAAATTCTCCTGGAAGGCATGCTGAGGAACCTGAAAAATAACAAGGTGCTTGGTGACAGCCAGCATGGCTTCACTAAGGGGAAATCCTGCCTGACCAATCTGGTAGCCCTCTACGATTGGGCTATGGAACTGATGGACAGGGGTAGAGCAGTTGATGTCATCTACCTGGACTTGTGCAAAGCATTCAACACCGTCTCACATGACATCTTTGTCTCTGAGTTGGAGAGACATCAATTTGATAGACAGACCACTTGATGGATAAAGAACTGGCTGGATGGCCGCATGCAAAGAGTTGTGCTCCATGGCTCAATGTCCAGCTGGAGACCAGTAACAAGTGGTATACCTCAGGGATCTGTGTTGAGACCGGTCTTGTTCAACATGTTTGTCAGTGACATGGACAGTGGGATTGAGTGTGCCCTCAACAAGTTTGCTGATGACACCAAGCTGTGTGGTTCGGCTGTTCCACTGGAAGGAAGGAATGCCATCCAGAGTGACCTTGACACGCTTATGAGGTGGGCGGATGCCAACCTGATGAAGTTTAACCATGCCAAGTGCAAGGTCCTCCACTTGAGTGGGAGCAATCCCAGGCATAGCTACAGGTTGGGCAGAGAAGAGATTGGGAGCAGCCCTGCAGAGAAGGACTTGGGGGTGTTGGTCAATGAGAAACTGAACATGAGCCGGCAGTGTGCGCTCGCAGCCCAGAAAGCCAACCGTATCCTGGGCTGCATCAAAAGGAGTGTGACCAGCAGGTCGAGGGAGGTGATCCTGCCCCTCTACGGTGTTCTCGTGAGACCTCACTTGGAATATTGTGTGCAGTTCTGGTGTTCTCAACATAAAAAGGACATGGAACTGTTGGAACGAGTCCAAAGGTGGGCAATGAGGATGATCAGGGGACTGAAGCACCTCCGGTATGAAGACAGGTTGAGAAAGTTGGGGCTGTTGAGACTGGAGAAGAGAAGGCTATGTGGAGACCTCATCGCAGCCTTCCAGTATCTGAAGGGTGCCTTTTGGGATGCTGGGGATGGACTCTTCATTATGGACTGTAGTGATAGGACAAGGGGTAGCGGGTTCAAACTTAAACAGGGGAAGTTTAGATTGGATATAAGGAGGAAGTTCTTTACTGTAAGGGAGGTGAGTCTCCGGAATGGTTTGCCCAGGGAAATTGTGAATGTTCTATCCCTGGCGGTGTTCAAGTGCAGGTTGGAGGGAGCTTTGGGTGCCATGGTTTAGTGGGAGGTGTCCCTGCCCCATGGTAGTGGGTTTGAAACTAAATGATCTTAAGGTCCTTTCCTACCCTAGCTTTTCTATGATTGTATATTTCCTGGCATCTTAAACAACCAGTCTTGTTTTGGAATGGAAGTGACTTGAGCAACTCTGTATTGCTTCAGAAAGCGAAGCATCCAGAAATAGGTACTGAAAATATTTGTGTGAAATACCTAGCTCTTGTTAGGTGCATGTGTATATGTTTTGAATTTACAGGTTTGACTGAACTTCTGCGCTTTGATTAACTTTTGCAGTTCTTAATTGATCCTTGAGTGTTGGAGCTTGACCAAATCAAAGAATCTCTGACTTAGTTAGGATCACCACTAAAATTTTCACTGTCTTCAACAGTCAGGATTGTTTATATATAAGTATAAAAACATAACTTCAAAATATTTATTAGAGATAGTTCATTAGTCAACTGCATGCAATGTTTACTTAACTTTACCATTCTAGCAGGATAAATTTAAATGTTCATGCTGAGAATATGAGATGATATTTGCAGTGAAACAAAAATGAAAGTAAATAATCTCTATTTATCTCAGTTATAATTCTGCAGAAGAATGTGTGCTAGTGTATGAACCATTTTCAGTGGAACAGAAGATAACGTAAGATACTAAAGAAATATCTTATTTAAAAAAAGGAATTGACTGCTTTGGCACATGTTTAAGTGACAAGAACGTTGAAGATGTAGTTAATAATGAAAATACTCTGCATATTCCCACCGGTTGAGTGTATTATCTATCAATGCTTTTACACAGGGAACATGCATCAGTCAGAAGCATTTTAATTTAAAATGATACAAAGTGGTCCCAGTGCAAACAGACACTGAAAAAATGATTAAGCTATTGAAAACTGTCCAAGTACTGAATTTTAAGATGACAAGATATATAAAAAATCATTATGTAATGATGGCAGTTGTACAAGATTGTATCAAGTGCCACATACAGTTACCGTTACTATCTTCGGCTTTCACATAAAGACAAAAATCTTATTCTGTTATTTAGGTACATTACTTTGATATTCAGACATACTTTTTGGAGAACTTATTTTTTTTAATCTCCACTTGTAAGGCAAACAATTTTTCTCAATTCATATGAATAGCACTAACATCATTGAGCAGATGTCAATTTCCGTTACCAAGGAACAGTACAGAAGCATTCAGACCATTTTAAAACTACACAAGGGCTCCACAGCCTTCACCATACTGATCAGGACACAATACTGTTCTGATTGAATGGTGTTTGTCTATAGAATTTTTTTGCAGTTTTAGTGTTTTGAAGCACGGGAATGAAATATTTCTGAATAAAAATAATACTATGAAAAGGTTTTTTAATGAAGAAATGAATCTTATCAATCAATAAAATTCATGCTGGAAATAACTAGTATGTTACATCAAGTAAGTTCTTTTTACACTATTCTGAAAAAGAATTGAGGATTTTCAGTGAAAGAAAGTTCCACTCATGGGTGTTATCTTTCCTATGCAATTTGATTTTCTTGCAGATAGGCATAGAATCTATTTTATTTTCTTGCAAATATTTTCTTTTTTTTTTTTTTACACTCTACTCAGCATTTGTCAAGCCACACCTGGAATACTGTGTTTAGTTTTTGTCCCTGCTATACAAAAAAAGGGAGAAAGAAAAAGAGATTGGGCGGGTATTTTCTTGTTTTTTTTTTTTTTGTTTGTTTTTGTTTTTTTTTGTTTTTTTTTTTTTTTTTTTCGGGGGGGGGGTGTTTGGTTTTGTTTTCTTTTCAAATAGTGATCAGGCTGGAAAATTAGACACTTTGGGATTTTTCACCCATCGGTAACATATGGCTAAGTTAGTGATGAACCACTGAAGAGGCTGTAGAGTTCGTTAGGGAGACTGACTGAAAGCATGCGTCTTCAAATTGGCAGAATGCCTAGTAAAAGCACTGACCCATCACTTATAGTAAGTCTTCAAAATATTAAGTGGACAGATCTATTCAAGGGAGGGGAGAGAGGAGAGAAAGCTTGCACAGACAATTTTTTTAAATTTTATTTTTTCCCTCCAAAAAGTTTTGAGGTCAAAACAGTTCCTCAATTCTTGCTCATGTTTGTTTCTGGCATAGTTTTTCCTACTCATGTCTGTTTAAAGGGGGTTACAGGTGCACAAAAAAGAGTGAGTTTTATTTAATTATTCACAGGTTTTAGAAAAATAACAACCAAATAAAAGCCCCTCCTTTGAAAAATGACCTTTTTTTTCCCCCTATGGTTTTAATACAAGCTTATTTTAAGCATCTGAAATGAAGGGGACTGGCATTGTTTGTTTTCATTTTTTATTTTGGTGGAACATTTATCTGTGGAAAATGTCTTCAATTTTTAGTTACAGTTCTAAGAGTAGATGCAGGAGGTTAGTATTTTATTGTAGACTAATGTCCTTTGTTCAGCAGTAGCAGTCATTTTTCTCCTTAGTAGCTGGTGCAGTGCTGTGGTTTTGACTCTCAGCCTGGAAACAGTGCTGATAACACTGATGTTTTTAGTTGCTTCTCAGTAACGTTTACTCTGACCAAGGACTTTCTGAGTCTCCTGCTCTGCCAGCAAGGAGGGGAAGCCAGGAGGAAGCAGAGACAGGACACCTGACCCAAACTAACCAAAGAGATATTCCATACCACAGCACATCATGCCCTCTATATAAACTGGGGGCAGTTACCTGGAAGGGTGAGATCACTCCTCAGGTCAGGCTGGGCATCAGTCGGCAGGTGGTGAGCGGTTGTATTCTTTTCCCTTGTTATTTCTCTTATCATTATTATTATTGGGGGCTGCAGTAGTGGTTTTGTATTGTATCTTAGTTACTGGACTGTTCTTATCTCTAACCTGTGGGAGTTGCATTATTTCTATTCTCCTCCCCATCCCCCCAGGCACGGGGAGGAGGAAAGGGGGTGGGGGGGAGTGAGCGTGTGCTGCATGGCTGATTTGCAGACTGGATTTAAACCAGGACAACTAAATATGGTTTTAGACCACAGGCTTCCTAAATTATGAACAATACTGATCTTTGTTACTAGATACTTCTATCAGAACTCATATTTGCTACTTTCTACAGCCATTAATTTACCTTCACAAAAAGTTGAATTCGTATGATAGTATCAGAAATTAGTATTTTGAAAACATAATTAGTTCTTTCACCTACGAAATTTATAATTCTAGGGGGAAATGTGGCCAAACTTCTGACTAATGAATGTTCTTATTACCCAGTTTACATCTTATCTTTGTTCTCTGGGTAACACCAGTGCAAATGATTGATTACATATTGTCTAAACATGCTAAACAGTAGCAGTAATAGCATGCAGTTCAGTTTTGCACCTGTCACTAGCTTGCATGTAGGTGAAGCTGGGTCTCTGACAGTGGCTTTTTAACTCCTGCATATTATTTAAAAGCATAATGAAAGGTACTTAAAATAATGTAATCTGACAAAAAGTTTAAGGTGTCTGCTTTAATTTTTCTTAATATTTCCTACAAAAGTATGTAGATATTCAGATATAAAATTTTGTCTCTTTGAACATGTCTGTGTGGTATAAAGATGAGTCCTGCCCATAAATTATATTAACTCAAGTGCTAAAAACATCAAAGACACATTCTGACTTACATTTGTACTACTTTAAAATTATATCTTTTTTAAAAGGCTGACTAGTCTAAACAAAGTACCACACTAATATAGCTGTATTTCTCTGTTATTCAAGCTTGCTGGTAAGTTCAGTGTGAAGACACCCCTTATTTTTGCACAGGTGTTCACACAGTCACTGCCTGCACCTCATTCAAACTCACGGGCATTACAAAGCAAAGAAGTAATTATTTCCTGCGTCAATTATAATTGTTACATCTTGGACATAGGTAAAATAAACTTTCTGGAAGTTCATTTTTATCTTTTTAAATCGCAGCCTGTTCACACATGAACTAAAATTTCTGCATCTCCCAGATCTCCACTTCCTTTTTTCAGCCTAGAAATGGCTACGTGGTGGGCTGCTGTATTTTCTCCTAGAGTTTGTTACAGTTTGATATTCTGCTACCATTACCCATCTATGAATATGCTATGCTAGCATATATGAATGAATATTACTCTACTAGTAATCATGGATGACATCAGAGTAACTTTTTTACGGGTATCACATTTCCTCTCTTTCTACAGAGATCTTCATCTGCCTAAGTTTGTACAAAACATATATAATAAAAAATCAGCTTTCAGATATGGAAACCTCATGCCTCTAAAATAAGTCTTTTAATATATGTAAGTTACTCTTTGATACAGCTTGATTTTAAACAGATAAATACTTTAGTCTTTCTATCCAGTATATAATTGAAAAGTCTGGAAACATTCTCAGGAGGTGTTCTTGCAGGAAGATACTCACTGGAGCCTGTTGGCATTTGTTTTTTAAAAAAACCTTTTACCCAAACCCTCCTTTAACTCTATTAATAGCTATACAAATAATTATGATGAATAGAAGCACCCAGGAAAAACACCTCTATAAAACATCGTTGTTGAGAGCCCTCAGCTAATAACGCCTATACAGACTGTATGAAACCTCAGTAATTTCAGGAATTGGTGCTAGAAAAGCAATACCTCATATCTGCTCTAATATTCTGAAGTCACATCATATTTTACATAATTATCCTGGGTTCAGCAGGACTGAACATTACTGAGCAACAACTAAAAACATCGGTGTTATCACCGCTGTTCTCAGGCTGAGGGTCAAAATCACAGCACTGCACCAGCTACTAAGAAGGAGAAAAATGACTGCTACTGCTGAACCCAGGACAATAATGTAGTTAAAAAGACCACTCAGTGGGTAAAGAACTGGCTGGATGAAAGCACGCAGAGAGTAGTGCTCAATGGCTCAATGTCCAGCTGGAGACCAGTAACAAATGGTGTCCCTCAGGGATCAGTGTTGGGACCAGTCTTGTTCAACATCTTTGTCAGTGACATGGACAGTGGGATTGAGGGCGCTCTCAGCAAGTCTGCCAATGGCATCAAGCTCTTTGGTTCGAGGGAGGTGATCCTGCCCCTCTACTCTGCTCTTGTGAGACCTCACTTGGAGTATTGTGTCCAGTTCTGGTGTCCTCAACATAAAAAGGACATGGAACTGTTGGAACAAGTCCAAAAGAGGGCCACGAGGATGATCAGGGGACTGGAGCACCTCCCGTATGAAGACAGGTTGAGAAAGTTGGGGCTGTTGAGCCTGGAGAAGAGAAGGCTGCGTGGAGACCTCCTAGCAGCCTTCCAGTATCTGAAGGGGGCCTGTAGGGATGCTGGGGAGGGACTCTTCATGAGGAACTGTATTGAGAGGACAAGGGGTAATGGGTTCAGACTTAAACAGGGGAAGTTTAGACTGAATATGAGGAAGAAATTCTTTACTGTAAGGGTGGTGAGGCACTGGAATGGGTTGCCCAGGGAAGTTGTGAATGCTCCATCTCTGGCGGTGTTCAAGGCTGGTCTGGACAGAGCCTTGGGTGGCATGGTTTAGTGGGAGGTATCTCTGCCCCTGGCAGGGTGGTTGGAACTAGATGAACTTAAGGTCCTTTCCAACCCTAACTATTCTATGATTCCATAAAAAGACCAGTCAGCACGGGCTTATGAAGGGAAAGTCCTTCTTGACCAACCTAATCTCCTTCTACAATAATGCGACCTGCCTGGTTGGTAAGGGAAAGGCAGTGGACATTGTCTATTTGGACTTTAATAAAGCATTTGTGGAGAAATTAGCTGCTCAAGGCTTGGAAAGGTGTACTCTACATTGGGTGGAAAACTGGCTGGATGGCAGAGCTCAAAGACTGGTGGTAAATTGTTTCACATCTAGATGGTGACTGGTGACTAGTGGTGGCCCTCAGGGCTTGGTATTAGGGCCAGTGTCATTTAATATCTTTTTTGGTGATCTGGATGAGAGAATTGAGTGCACCCTCAGTAAACTTGCAGATGACACCAAGTTGGGTGGCAGTCCTGATCTGCTGGAGGATAGGAAGGCTGTGCAGAGGGGTCTGGACAGGCTGGATTGATGGGCTGAGGCCAGTGGTATGAAATTCAACGAGGCAAAGTGCCAGGTCCTTCACTTGAGCTGCAACAACCCCATGCAAAGCTACTGGCTTTGGACCGGGAGTGCTGATTGACAGCTGCTAAACATGACCCATCAGAATGCCTAGGCAGCCAAGAAGAACAACAGCCTTGTGGCTTGTATCTGAAATAGTGTGGCCAGGAGGACTTTGGAAGTGATCATCCACCTGTACTTGGCACTGGTGAGGCCGCACCTCAAATCCTGTTTCAGTTCTAAGCCCCTCACTGCAAGAGAGATATTGAGGGGCTGGAGAGGGTCCAGAGAAGGGCAGCAAAGCTGGTGGAAGGTCTGGAGAATAAGTCTTAATGAGAAATGTCTGAGGGAACTGAGGTTGTTTAGTCTGGAGAAGAGAAGGATCAGGAGGGACCTTATCACACTCTACAAATACCTGAATGGAGGTTGCAGTGAGGTGGAGGTCAGTCTCTTCTCCCAAGTAACAAGTGATAGGACAAGATGTAACGGCCTTAAGCTGTACCAGGGAAGGTTTAGATTGGATGTTAGGAACAATTTCTTCACAGAGAGGGTAATCAGGTATTGGAACAGGCTTCCCAGGGGAGTGGTGGAATCACTGTCCCTGGAACTGTTCAATAAACATGCAGATGAAGCCCCTAGTGACATGGTATTGTGGTAGACTTGTCAGTCCTAAAGCTTGGACTTGATGATCTTAAAGGTCTTTTCCAACCTAGTTGATTCTGTGATTCTGTATGTCCCCTTTGATTATTTGGTTGGTAAAATCAGTTTATTGGGCATGTCAAGTTTTGGTAGCCGGGTGGGCTGCAGGAGTGACTTCCTTGAGAAGACACCAGAAACTGCTCCCATGTCTGAGAGAGTCAGTTCCAGATGGCTCCAAGACAGACCTACTACTGGCCAAAGCGGAGACCATCAGTGATGTTGGTAGCATTTCTGTGATAACTTGTTTAAAAAAGGACAAAAAATGCTGCACAACAACAGCTGGGAGAGATGAGGTAGAAAATGTGACAGCAAATGCACTGCTGACACCAAGGTCAGTAAATAAAGAGGGGAAGGAGGTGCTCCAGATGCTGAGGCAGAGATTCCCTGGCAGCCCATAGGGAAGACCATAGTGACACGGGTGTCATGGGCTCAGCAGTAGCAGTCATTTTTCTGCTTCTTAGTAGCTGGTGCAGCACTATGTTTTTGATTTTGGGCCTGGGAACAGCACTGATAACACCAGTGTTTTCAGTTACTGCTTGGTAATGTTTTGGTCTGACCAAGGACTTTCTGAGTTTCATGCTCTGGCAGGGAGGAGGGGAAGCCGGGAGGAAGCAGAGATAGGACACCTGACCCAAACTGACCAAAGGGGTTATTCCATACCACAGCACGTCATGCCCAGGGTGGAAAGCAGAGAGCAGAGACCCAGAAGGGTGGGGGTGCATCGCATGGTCGGGCTTGGTATTAGGTGGTGAGAATTGTATTCTTTCCTTGTATTTCTCTTGTCATTATTATTATTGGTGGCAGCAGTAGTGATTTGTGTTATACTTTAGTTACTAAACTGTTCTTATCTCAACCTGTGGGAGTTGCATTCTTTTTGATTCTCCTTCCCATCCCTCTGGGAGCGGGGGGAAGAAAGAGGGGGAAGTGAGTGAGAGAGAGAGTCTGCGTGAGTTAGTCTTAAACCACGACAACGGGTTATCACCATGCAGCCCATAAAGGTCCATGTGAAGAAGATATCCACCCTGCAGCCCCTGGAGGAACCTTCTCTTCCTTGCTCTTCTTTTCTAAAGAGTTTATACCCATCCATCGCAGCATTACAGTTGTGTGAGTCATTCCATCATGTTTCCATAATTGCAAGGGTATCATAATTTTCCCACTCCACAGTGGTTTCCAGCTCTTCCTGTTTGTTGCTGATGGTGTGTGCATTGGTGTAAATGCAATTCAAGTTGGGCTATTGATCCTGCCAACTTTCTGGGGCAACAAGCTTTAATACCTTCATGACTCAGTCCTCAGGCACTTCTGTGATTTCTAACACATCCATAAGCCTTGTGATGTGGAAAGAATCAAGTATTTAGAGAGATACTAAACAAATGTATTGCAGATAGCTTGTAGTAGTAAATTATGCAATTTTTTTCAGCAATTATAACAAGTACTTAAACTTTCGAGGTAAATCATTCAAATTAATTTGTTTCTGTGTAAGTCATCTTCATGGTTGAAGCACCATTTGGGAATCTTTCATGACCATTTGTTTTTGAGTAGTGAACTTGAAACAATTCAGAAAATTCACTAGAGGCTCAAGCATAATATAATACAGTTGAATCAGATATCTTTCCATTAGACATATACTTAATGAAAATGACACCTTTCTGGATTGATGAGTGGGAAAATTAATAACTAAGTACTGGCTTTCTGACAAAAAATGACATCTGTCAGAAAGAAGGTTAATGTTTAAATTCCATTTTTTGTTTCCACCTGCTTTTCCTCAGGTTACAGTAGATCTTTCAGTGCAAGATAAAGGTCAACTAATAACAAAGAGGAAATATGATTTAACATTACTCACGATATATTGCTTATTAATAGCAGGACAATATAGAATGTGTCACAGAAACCAGCTTGTTTTGATCATTTGACTTCTAAATTATTCAGTATGTTGCGTACCTGCATTCAGATATGCAGACATTAGCATTCAGTTAGTTAAATCAATCTACTCAAATATTATTGGAAACTGTAAATGTGCTATTGGAAAAAAAAAAAAGATTATTTGATTTTTAAATATTATTTGAGTCATCATAATGACCAAAATTGTTGGTATTAGTCTACAAGGTATTCGTCTTTGTTTTGCTTTATGTAATCAAAAGGAACATTCAATTAAAAAAAAAAATAGCTGGAATTCAGGACAAGCAAAAGTTTGGGGACCAATGGCTAGAAAAATTATGCTATCAATTACTACGTAGAAGTGTGTGTATATATAATTATATATGTTTGTGTGTCTGTGCATGTGTATAAACCTTTTCCTTTCTAATAAATATTGTACTGTTTTAATTTTGTTTATAATTTTGTATCAAATTTTCTCTTGCAATAAATACTTTGGAATAAAAGGATTTTAGCATTAGGCTTAATTTTTTTGCAACATTTCATATTCTGCATTACTCTGTGGAAATAATTATTTATAATGACCTTGTACATTAAAAAAAAAATAAAGAGCACCTGATGTCATAAAAATGAGTTAAAATCAATTTTTGTGTATCCCATGAGCAGATTTTTTAATCATTTTTTTCAGATTAATAGACAAGAATGCTAATGAGAACAACACAATGTTGAGTTTCTTCATGGAAGCCATCTTTAGACAGATCAGTGATTACGCTAGCATTCAAAACTGAAAGAGTAGTATCTGAGTCTGTTTCTTTATATTGGCAACTACAAATATATCACTCTGTGAAAAGTGATACTGTTATCTTTGATTTAAAGATAGAAAGCTGAAATTTAAATGGTAGTATTCACTTCTCTATTGACAAAATCTGCGCTTTAGACTGGGAAAGCAGCAGTGAGAAGTAGACAGTTCCATAGCAGAAGTGTTTACAGAAGAAAACAGAGGAAACTTCCACAAAAAAAACCCCAATGTCTCAGTATTTGGACCTGTAACTTTAACTTTAACTTTAATTTATTCTTCTATAAGTATAAAACATATTTTTACCTACTGCGAGGGTCCCTGAAGAGTTATGCATGCAATATTATTTTCTCTTGGGCAGCTATGAACAATTATGTCAAACCCTGGCTGTGCAGCTTGCATCAAATTTTGAAGTGCGGACTTTTTTTTTCTGAATATTATGTAAATCTGATTTCGCACAGGAGTATTAAGAGCATTTGATAAGAATTTTATACATAAGGAATCAAATACAGCAATGCATATTCAAGTTATGCTGTCAAATGACAGATTAATAGCTTCAAAATTATTTCTTAGAAATAATTATAAAAATATTAACTTTGAAAGGAGCAATTTGAGATTGTTATATCTGCAGATAATTTGTTGCTGCTACTTTCATCATAATAAAGCAAGGTGTGCTATCTCGTACTATTAACATGTCATTCCACTTCACTGCTGTTGAAAAAAGAAAAAAAAATGAGTACATTTTTCCTAGAAACTATTTACAGCAGTTCATGAACACGGATAATATGAACTAGGTTGAAAGTTTATCCAGTGGCTCTAAATCCAAAGAACATTTATTTTTTTTCCACAAAAACAAGATAAGACTTTGCAAGGTGTATGAAGATACGTCCTTGAGTGCCCTAAGTAGGCAAAGGTTGCATATTTTGCTTAAGAGCTACCTTTTTATTGAAAGAAGTATTCCTGTCAGGAGCTGATATTCGCCAGTGTATTTATAACAGGTATAAGTAATACATCTTTCAAAGTTGGATATATATTTGTCAAAACATAATACCATAGAAGAAAAGTAAATCATACATGATAAAAAAGCCACACATAAAATAGCAAAATAATTTTCACCAGAAATAAAAAGCAAAAACAACACACACACAAAAAAAAAAAAAAACAAACAGAGAAAAAGGAATTTGTATTCCAGTTCTCTATAGTTGTACCACATCTCTCCCAGTTCAGTGCTCTGGAATAGCCATTAAAAGTCAGTTTAGAGATCATATATTTTACCTTTCAGAAAGAACAGATACTGTTCTTTTCCTCCTTTGCAAGGGTGAAATACATTTTTAGACCTGAACAAAATTTTTTGTATTTTATATTGGTAGCACATAAACTGTAATGTAATGCAAGAATAAAATTTTAGTGGTTTGTAAAACTTTGAGATGCCAATAGATTTACTATGCATTCTAATATTCAAGTCAACAGTTTTATTTGCTGTCCAAAATATCATGAAGACTATAGAATCCTTAAAAAAATCAGAAGATGTTTTCCATTGAAAACACATTAAGAATATGACCTTGCTTTGGATTCCCTTTGCTGCAAGTGGATAGCGCTGATACTCAGTGAAGGTCATTGCTCTCCACTTATATGTAAAGACTAAAATAGACTACTGCAGTGCACAGGTCATGTGTGTCCTTGGAGAATGAGAAGTAGGATCATGGTTCTGATTTAATTTAATAGCTGAAATAACGTAATACCAGTTAAACGTTTGTTCACTGGAGAAATCAGGCAATTTATAACACAGCAATAGTCAGGGCTTGCTTCCATCTACTCTTTCACAGAGAACTGAATATTTGCATTTTTGAATTTTAAGGCCAACATCTGTGGATGTTGGAAATACAGATGGCTTTTCAATACCATCCAAGTTCTGTTGTATTGAACAGCACAGGTAGCTGAAATGACAAATCTGAAGTAATGCAAATGGTACTTCATCATATGTGTAGGTCCACCAGAGTAATGCTTCCGGAACTCCACTTCTGGTACTTTTCTGTCTCATTCTGGAACAACCTTACCAGTCAAGGATATGTTCCTTCTTGAAGTAAGGGGTTTAAGCATGTTTTTGGAAAGGTCATTAGCTTTGATTGAAATACAGAAATAGCTAGAGAATACATCACTTCCCTTTGCCTTTCACACGCTTTCTGAAGGACACTTAGAGGGCTGTAACATCACCCAAGTGCATCTTCACATACTGTATCACTGTGGATGACTCCTCATACAATTCATGTGACTTTGCTTCACTGGTTTTCTAACTCTGGATCAGTCTGTCTATCAATGGCGCTACCAGATCTGTGCCTTTTTCCTCTATAATTAATAATTCGCACCGTTTAAATATTCTCATCCTTGCAACCTAAATGGGTTCAACAGCATTTTCCATCATTTTGCTTACGTTATATGTCCTCCATTAGAGAGTGCATTTTTTCTCATATAATCTCTTTATTTTTTTAACTTAACCGAGTTTCCACAGAACCCATTATAAAAACAGCAATAAAAACTACTCAAATGGAAGTGTGAAAGACTTCTTAATAGCTCTTCAGTACGCATGCAAACCAGTATGTCTATGTGCATATAAGGCAAAAGAGAAGTAATTTTGTCAGCCTCAGAAATGTATCTGCTTCTGGAGAAAACAAACGAGAAAAATAATATCTTCTGGGAATAATCAGAATCAGAGATGAAGAATATGTGGAGTTTCTCTGTAGCTAACAAGGATAAATATGAAAAGACAATGTATATCATCTACATTTACTGTTACCAGACATAGGGACAATGCCCCTCACCTAGCTTTGAAGAAAGTGAAGTGTTAAAGTCTTTGGAAAAAAAAAAAAAAAAAACTAGTTTTTCTTCTTTTTTGATGTCTGCAGCTAGAAAAGTGATCCAAGAGAACATAGAGCAATTTCACTACATTATTTATATTCGCTGTCATGCTCTGTGTGACTAACGACAGTACTTCATGAAGGACATCCGCCAATTAAAGCACACACAGTGTTGTTCTTGTTAATGTGTAAACATGAACAGTAGCTTAGAATCATAGAATCATGAAATAGTTAGGCTTGGAAAGGAACTTAAGATCATCTACTTCCAACCCCACTGCCATGGGCAGGAACACCACCCACTAAACCATGCCACCCAAGGCTCTGTCCAACCTGCTTTTGAGCACCGCCAGCAATGAAGCATTCACAACTTCCCTGGGCAACCCATTCCAGTGCCTCACCACCCTTACAGTAAAGAATTTCTTCCTTAAATCCAATCTAAACTTACCCTGTTTAAGTTTGAACCCGTTACCGCTTGTCCTATCACTACAGTCCCTAACGAAAAGTGCCTCCCCAGCATCCTTAAAGGCCCCCTTCAGATACTGGAAGGCTGCTAGGAGGTCTCCACACAGCCTTCTCTTCTCCAGGCTCAACAGCCCCAACTTTCAAAGCCTATCTTCATACGGGAAGTGCTCCAGTCCCCTGATCATCCCCATGGTCCTCCTCTGGATTTGTTCCAACAGTTCCATGTCCTTTTTATGTTGAAGACAACATCCCTGTATCTTTCCCAGGCCACCTGTCCTTGCTTCCACCTTTTATAAGCCTCTTTTTAAACACAAAGTTTCCTCAGCAGCACCTCATCCATCAAAGGAGGTCTCCTGACCCTCCTGGCAGCACTTCCTTCTAGTCTGGATGCAACACTCCTGAGCATGTAGCATGTGGTCCTTGAATATCAACCAATAGTCTTGGGAGCTCTGCCCTCTATGTCATTCTCCCATGGAACCTTACTAAGCAGGTTCCTGAAGAGGCCAATGTCTGCTCTCTTGAAGTCCAGGACAGTGAGCTTCCTGCATGCTCCTCTCACTGTCTTGAGGATCTTGAACTCGACCACCTCATGATCGCAGCAACAAAGGCTGCCGTAGAGCATTACATATCCAACCAGCCCTTCCCTGTTGGTGTGGACGAGGTCAAGCACGGCACCTCTCCTTGTCAGCTCCTCTATTACTTGCAGAAGGAAGTTGTCTTCCACACAGTCAAAGAACCTCCTGGATTGCTTGTGCAGGGCCATACCATCCCTCCAAAAGGTATCAGGGTGGTTAAAGTCCCCCATGAGGACAAGGGCCTGCAAGCATGAGGCTGTTCCTATCTGTTTATAGAGCACTTCATCCACAGAGTCCTCTTGATCAGGCGGTCTGTAACAGAACCCCACAGTAACATCCTCCATTGCTGTTCTCCCTTTAACCCTAACCCACAAACTCTCTGTTGACAGATCACCTGTACCCAGACAGAGTTCCATACTCTCCAGCCTATCCATAATAAAAATTGTAACTCCCCCTACCCATCTAATGGGCCTGTGTCCCTGGGTTCAGCAGTAGATGTCATTTTCCTCCGTCTTACTAGCTGGTGCAGTACTGTGGTTTTGACTTTCGGCCTGGGAACAGCGCTGATAACACCGATGTTTTTAGTTGCTTCTCAGTAATGTTTACTCTGATCAAGGACTTTCTGAGTCTTATGCTTTGCCAAGTGAGGAGGGAAAGCCGGGAGGAAGCAGAGACAGGGCACCTGACCCAAACTAACCAGAGAGGTATTCCATACCACAGCATGTCATGCCTACTATATAAAGTGGGTGCATTTGCCTGGAAGGGTGAGATCACTGCTCAGGTCTGGCTGAGTATTGGTCTGCTGTGGTGAGCGGTTGTATTCTTTTCCCTTGTTATTTCACTTATCATTATTATTGGTGGTGGTAGCTGTACTGTTTTGCGTTATACCTTAGTTACTGGGCTGTTGTTATCTCAACCCAAGGGAGTTTCATTCTTTTGAATCTCCTCCCCATCCCTCCAGGAGGGAGGGGGAGGAAAGGGAGAGAGTGAGTGAGCAATTGTGTGGATGATTTGCCAACTGGGTTTAAACCACGATGCTTGTCTTTTATAAAAGGCCTGTAAGCTTCCATTCCAACACTTCAGTCATAGGAGCCATCCCACCATGTTTCTGTGATACCAATTATATTATATCCCCATAGACGTGCACACATCTCTAATTCCTCTTGTTTGTTCCCCATGCTATGGGTGTTTGTACAGAAGCATCTGAGCCGGGTTCCAAATGAAACCAGCTCATTGCTGTAGAGCGCTTCATTCTCAAAGTCCTCTTGATCAGGTGGTCTGTAACAGATACCCACAATAATGTCTCCCATCGCTGTTCTCCCTTTAACCCTGACCCACAAACTCTCTGTCGACTGCTCACCTGTCCCCAGACATAGTTCCATACTCTCCAGCCTATCCCTAACACAAATAGCAACTCCTCCTCCCCACCTGCCTGGCCTGCCTTTTATAAAGAGCCTGTAACCTTACATTCCAACACTCCAGTCATAGAGCCATCCCACCATGTTTCTGTGATACCTATAATATCATATCCCCGTGGACGTGTACACATCTCTAATTCCTCGTTTGTTCACCATGCTATGGGTGTTTGTACTGACGCATCTGAGCCGAGCTCCAAACAAAGCCAGCTCATTGGCTGGAGTGGCTGAAATATCTCTACATTGCTCCGAGCATTTATTACAGGTTCTGGCAACTGACTGGAGTGTTTGGGGTGGAATGATGCCCCCCTCCCCAAACACATCCAGTTTAAAGCTTTCTTGACCAACCTGACAAGCCTCTTATCAAAACTGCTCTTCCCCTTTGTTGTCAGACCAGCTCCACTAGCCCCCAGTAGACCTAGCCTCCCAAACTGAGTCCCATGTTCTAAATACCCAAACCCCCGACTATGGCACCACTGTTCTAACCATTTATTAACCTGGCCAATCCTTCTAGCCTTTTTAAGTTCCTCCCCTTTATCATAGAGAATTGATGAAAAGACTATCTGTGCTGCAGAGCCCCTAACCACCTCTTCCAGGGCTCTGTAGTCCTTCTTAATGTTCTCTAGGCTACTGCCATCTATATCACTAGCACCCACATGGATGACTAGAAGTGGGTAATAGTCAGTGGGACTTACTAGACCAGGCAGCCTCTCCACAACCTCCCTGGTCCGAGCCCCTGGTAGGCAACACACCTCCTTTGAGACGGGGTCAGGCTAAAAGATGGGTTTCTCTGTGCCTTTCAGAGTCTACTACTATTATGACCTGCCACTTTTTCCCGGCAGCTCCAGTAGTCATCTTCTTTACCTGTGCATTAGCCAGTTGCTCATGTTTCAAGGTGTGTGTTTCCTCGTTAGCCCCTTGCATAGCCGCAAAGCGGTTCTGGATGAGGACATTAGACTTAGGAAGAAGCCCCTTGATTTTAATTGTCTTCTTCCTCCTTTTTTTGCTGGTGCATTTTTGTGGCTATTTCCCTTCTTCCTGGCTTAGCAGCTTCCTTCTTTCCTCCATGAGCTACAGGGTATGCTTGAGAACCCTTCACAGTTTGGGCCTGGAGCAAGCAGTGCGGCTTCCTCTCAGCTTCCCTGACATCTTTCAGCCTATTGACAGCATCCCGTATCTCAGCCCCAGCTGCAGGAGGACCTCCATCAGGGTGCACCGAGTGCAGCCCTGCCCATTGTGCACCCTCGCCTTAGGAGACCATTGCAGCCACTCTCTGCACTCAAGAGCCGCAGCTCTGAGCTGCAGCCTCCCATCTCATTGGCTCTGTCTGGGTGCCTACACTGGCCGCCGCCGGGGCAGCCAGAGCAGATCTCCCATACTGGGCCCTGGTCATAAGGCTCACCGTCCTACTCACCTGCTCACCTGAAATACTTTACCCTGGTTGCTCATGCTCCTGGGAGCATGAGCGGTGGATTTTTAACCTGTCAGAGCTGATGTTGCTCCTCCTGGCATTGCCCCCTGTGAGTCAGCTGCTGGTGCCAGCTGGGCTGCAGGCTCCTGGGCAATTCCTGTTGAGGACTAGTGGCTCACTCAGTGACTCTTGGAGCTCCGAGTTCTGGCTCCTGGACGCTGAGCTTCCCCCCGCTCAGGCGTTGAAGGCGTCCTCTCTCGAGTCACTCACCTAAGTTATTTATTACTTTATTGCTTACTTGCGGTACACCCTGTAGTACAGATATGTAATTGATTAGTTTAGTGATTACTTGTAGTAAAAGTTATCCAATTAGATTAAAGTTCATTGTTATGAGTTCTAGAAATAATTTCTTTTATTAAGAACCCCATCCCCCACGAAAGGAAACATCTGTGCCACATGCAGGAAGAGCATTATTGTCTGTCATATGAGAACAACATAATTAGTGCTTAATTCCTACCATAGAATCACAGAATAGTTGAGGTTGGAAGAGCGTGAAGGGGAGGGAGGGAAACTGAGGAAAAAGAGTTCATAGAGAAATAAAATACAAGTGATTTCTGTGTAACCCCAGTAGGAAGGTAAACCCCACACAGACCCTCGCTCACTGCCCTGCAGTGGGATTGGAGACAGAATCAGAAGGATAAAAGTGAGAAAACCCATGGGTTGAGATAAAGACAGTTTTATAGGTAGTTGTGCAATACTTAGCAGAATAGATTTATAATTTGAGTGGAACTGTTAGGCTAATCAACATTTCACAGAACACTGACATTTGTCACCAACTAAAATTCCAGATATAAGAAGTGAGTTTCCAGGAGACCTCACCAAACAAACAAATTAACTAAAAAATCCCTTTATGAATTTTTAATTTTTTTTACCTATTTATTGCCAACATTATGACATAGTACTTCTGCAAGAACTGGTACATTCCTCAAAAAAGTAAAAGGATATAAATATGTACCAGATAACTCTAGATATTTTTTATGCTTAAGTTCCACAACTACTTCTGGCTCCATTTCACAACTTCCCTCCATATTATGGCAGGAATCAAGTACACAGGCTGTCTGCATATTCATCCTCTTTACCAGAAAGGAATCTTGAGTACCCAGAAGAAAGACTACATCAAGACAAGACACTCTGTACATTAGTTTACTCTTTCCACATGACCTAAAGCTAGACCAGGAGAGATATCAGTTTATATGAAAGATGGTTTAACTTCACTGTTGGAACTGAATGTTTGTTGTGTAGGAGTAAAAGATTTTGGACAGGAAAAATACTGTTTTTAATAGGTCAACGTAGAATATTCCAGGTGGTCTGAACAATTCATAGGGTTAGCTATGGCAAATGCTGTTGTAAGATCCCAAATCAAAATCAGTTATGGTCAACAAGAAATAAAGCCAAAGGTAGATTGCTGTCAATTGCAGCCTTCAGTTTCAACTTTGTGAAAGTTAGTTAGCATCTAAATTGAACTCTTTGAAACCTATTATCAGAGGGATGACCCTAAAATTGGAATGCAATAATTAATTTTCAATTGTTCTTAATTCAATTTCAAAAAAAAAAAAAAAGAAAAAGAAAAAAATGCAAAGGCAACAAATTACTTTCCTTCATCAGAGCTATGAAGCATGCTTTTCAGATTGGAAACTGGACATGTTTGTCCCATGGGATATAATGAAAAAGAAATTACTGTAGAGAGGCATGATTAGATATCAATGTTCATTGACTCTACAATGAATTGCTAATGATCTGCTGTGGGTACTGTGGTAATATATCTAAGTGAATGATAATTTAAATTCAGTAACAGCTGAATATAGTAAATAAAATAAAGCCCTATAGTTCTAGATCTAGAAGTGGAGGCAAATGTGCTAGCTTTTTTGATCATGAGATGGACGGATTAAGCAGTGCAATAAAATTCAAAGGAACAGGCTTAAATCAAATAGCCTTAACACCACTGTGATGAGCAAAAATTCATAAGTAAATAGCACACGTATGTGATATAAAGTGCCAAGAATCGACTTTTGATACCCATGTTAAGTGATGAGGTGAAAGTGAATAGCTCCAGAATATTTTGCCATCTCATTCTAATACGAATCCTCTGCAACAGTGTAAGTCACCAGCATTCAGGACTCTGACTGTCCCTCTAAAATCCAAGAGGATTTGGGACCTAGAGGAATACTAAGCATTGAATTATTAACCAAAATGAGAGGAGTACTTTCAATGTTTTTGGTCCATACTGTTATGTATCTCATGTGTATCTGTCTGTTATGACATCCTGAAAACTTCAGAAAGCAATGTTCATGTCAGTTTCTTCAAAATGAGCATTAGACATTTCAATGTGAATAATGAATTTCTACATAAATTCACTTCAGTACATTTTCTTGGATTTTATTTTGATTTCTGTTGATCTTTGTGAGAATGTTTGCTAAGGAAAACTTCACAAATGAACAGACAAACACATTAGAACAATGTAATTGTTAATATAATGGTTGGAATATATAAAACTGAGAGAATTTCTTTATTAGAGTCAAGGCAATAAGCACCATTTGTTATAAACTTTTCTGATACTTCTCACAG
The DNA here is from genome assembly GCA_028858755.1 of Ara ararauna. Taxonomy (NCBI): domain Eukaryota; kingdom Metazoa; phylum Chordata; class Aves; order Psittaciformes; family Psittacidae; genus Ara; species Ara ararauna. The sequence continues at coordinate 59,683,701 of CM054379.1, forward strand.
TAAATTCCCATGATCACCTGCAGTTGCAGCAGTCTGTAACAGTACAGTGGGTTAAAAGTTTTGAATATCAACTGTCTGACTCATTCTAAAAAATTGCAGAGATTTATTTAATAATTTCTGCATTTCTGAAACTGTGGCACATCATATTTATGGTTTATATTTTTAAAAAATATAGTCACTTTAATATCAAGAAGCACTTATTCACATGAGACTTTGCAGCATGGACTTGAAGATGGAGAAGAGGACTTCTGTCAAACCTTTTGTCTTTGAAATATATGTACAGCAGATTAGCTAGAAACTGTGAAGATTTTCTTCTTCATTGACTTAACCTGTTAATATACAACTGGCCTCTGTAAAATGCTCCAACTATGTGCCTTCCTAAGAGAACACTCTTTCCTTCTTATGGTCCCTGCATGTTTCTACAAAAAAAGGAAGATACGGTTAATATGGATGTTTCAGGGAAATTTGTGGACTAGTCAGATTAAATGAATTTAGAGACTTTTATTTCCTCTTTTTTTCAAATACCTCAGGTATGTACTAGAAATCAAAAGTGTAAGACTGGTCTTCAGAGCGAAACAACCTACCTGAATGGAGGCCAAACTGATGTTAAAAATAGCTACTAGTATGTAGAGATGTAATAACAAATTCTGAGACATTTTACTTCTCAGGTAGAACTTAAGACTCTGGAGTTTGATCTTTCCTTTGCTGTCATCAAGTGTGTCAGATGTCATTGTCAATATATGATCTATTTATTCTGCTAAACCTAATGGTAGAAAACTCTGTAGTAGATCAAAAGACTTGAGGGTAGTCACATACTAGTTGGTTGTCATACAATGCTAAGAAGCTAGAGTTTCTTCAAAATTGGTATTAATTTCACCAATAGCCTATAATCATCTTTTCTGCAAAACCAAATGTTCAAGTAGGTGACTAACTGTCCTTGGTGTAGTCAGATAGTGGATTCCATTTCTACCTAGAAGATAAGGTCAACAACTTGGAGCATCATGCAAAAATATATTCTGAGTGAAATGAAGAATGCCTATTGGTGATTTATTAGGAGTGATTTCATGTTTTTACTGCTGAGAAATGTAATTCTTAGTATGAAAAATATGAAAAATAATCCATAATTGGAAAGAAGCAAAACAAGAAATGAATATGTTTCCCCCTTCCCGATCCCCCCCACCCCCATGGAGCTGATTAAAGAACACACATTTCATTGCATTAGCAACCAAGTTTTTCTAGCTGCACTCTTGGGAGGAGATACCATAGCTATAAACAATGAGAATGATTACAGTTAATAATTAGTCTATTTTCTTGTGAAAGAAAACAGCAAAATAAAAAACACTGACATCTTTCCTTCCTTCCTTCCTTCCTTCCTTCCTTCCTTCCTTCCTTCCTTCCTTCCTTCCTTCTTTCCTTCCTTCCTTCCTTCCTTCCTTCCTTCTTTCCTCCCTCCCTCGCTCCCTCCCTCCCCCCTCCCTCCTTCACTCCTTCCTTCCTTCCCTCCCTTCCTTCTTTCCTTCCTTCTTTCCTCCCATTTCCTTTCCTTCCATTCCGTTTTCTTACTTTAAATAACGCTAAGCACAGCTATCTAAAAGTTAAAGTGACCAGTCAGAACTAATTATTAAGGCTTGGCTGTCATATATCCTCCAAGCATTATTATTTTAGCTCTATAAAAAACCTGCACAATCTTACATTCTTAAATGCCTAGCTCTATGATATACTGGCACACATTCATCTGGAGTAAGTCCTAGATATTTTTACAGAAAATGTCTGCTTCTGATGTTTCTGTCTGGGTCCTCTTTAGAATGAGTGGTGATACAGCCAGTATAATCAGTCTGGCCGAGGACTGATTCATTACATCATCATTTACAGTCAGCATCTAAACAGATGCCAGAGTGGGTAAACAAATCTACTTTTCTTAGAGTAGGAGAAGAAACTCTAAGATATTTAGATTGTATCCCACTTGTAGAAGATGTATTGAATCCAACCTCTAGTACTCAGTAGAAAGAACCCTGTTTTAATGTAATAACATATGAAATCAGGTTAGGTGACCACTAACATAAAGTTTAATGTATGCAATTCAACATATAATAGGTAAGAAGGAGTAAATAAATCTCAGGCACAGCTAAAGGTTGGGAAGAGGAGAGATTCAGAGCAGCCCTGCCCAGAAGGACTTGGGGGTGTCTATCAATGAGAAACTCAACATGAGCCAGCAGTGTGTGCTTGCAGCCCAGAAAGCCAACTGTGTCCTGGGCTGCATCAAAAGCAGAGTGACCAGCAGGTCAAAAGAGGTGATCCTGCCCCTCTACTCTGCCCTCGTGAGACCTCACTTGGAGTATTGTGTGCAGTTCTGGGGTCTTCAACATAAAAAGGACATGGAACTGTTGGAACAAGTGCAGAGGAAGGCCACGAGGATGATCAGGGGACTGGAGCACCTCCCATATGAAGACAGGTTGAGAAAGTTGGGGCTGTTGAGCCTAGAGAAGAGAAGGCTGTATGGAGACCTCCTAGCAGCCTTCCAGTATCTGAAGGGGGCCTATAGGGATGCTGGGGATGGACTCTTCATTAGAGACTGTAGTCATGGGACAAGCGGTAACGGGCTCAAACTTAAACAGGGGAAGTTTAGATTGGATATAAGGAGGAAGTTCTTTACTGTAAGGGTGGTGAGGCACTGGAATGGGTTGCCCAGAGAAGTTGTGAATGCTCCATTGCTGGCGGTGTTCAAGGGCAGGTTGGACAGAGCCTTGGGTGGCATGGTTTAGTGTGAGGTGTCCCTGCCCACGGTAGAGGGAATTGGAACTGGATGATCTTAAGGTCCATTACAGCCCTAACTATTCTATGATTCTATGATTCTTTGCATTGTTGTGATATTAGTTCGTGTTCTTACTCCTAAAATAGGAGAAAAGCAGATTATCAGCAGATGTTGTTAATCTTTCAGTGATAATAGCATTTTAATGCCTCCATTATAATCTTTTCAAGAAAAATTAGTCTAAATATGCTGTCTGTGTTACATCTTCATCTAATTATGACATATTTAATCTACGTGAAGTTGTGAAGTGAAAAGTTACTTCCTCTTGATCCTGTTACAGAAGTTTAATTTATTTTCTTTTGTATTAGTTGCCTACCTTTTAGTTGGTTTATGTAAGTAAAAAGTGCTGTTAAATCAAGGATTGGAGGACAAGAAATACAAAATATCATATTCGGCTCACAGAGATGTTTTAATATTGTTTTCCATCACTTCATTGAGAACAAAAACATCTTTCTTTCATGCATGGTTTCATTCAAAATTAGTTTTTATTGTCCTTTCATTAGCTCAGTGCCACAACAAGTCTTTTATATGGAGACTTTATTAATGTTTAGCATATTTGAATTATCTTTCTCCATGTGGAAAACTCCTAAACAATCCTTTTTCTTTCTGCAACCTAATACCTCAGATATTTGTCTAGTTTTGTGTCCCTAATCTCATGGCTTTCTTCATCTAAAAATACTGAAATGCCTTTTTTTCTTGAACTGTAATGTACAGTATTATCTACATCAAGACCTTTACACCATAATTTTATGATTAAATACTGCCATAAAAAGATATTTAATTTCAATAGTTGTTGTTTGAAACTTACATATTTCTGGGTTTTTTTGTTTTTTGTTTTTTTTTAACATTTCTGCATTTTTCCTGATAGAAAATTTTTGTATCGTTTAGCCAAGTGATTTTCTTTTTCCCTTTTTCTTTTTTTGCCTTTTCTCCCCTTTTTCACCTTTCCCACCCTTTTTCCTCAACTTTCCCTTTCTTTTTCCCACCTTTCTTCCTTTCCCACCACCTTTTCCCTGCCCTGCTATATCCTACTCTTTCCTATTTCATTTAATATCCGTATACACAATATAATTTGGGGATATGGTATTTAATTTCCTTTTAGCCCCTCCTCTCCAACCCAGTTCTCCAATTAATAGATTTTATTTTCATTTTCAATTCAAGATACAGACTGTGTGCTTACGTTTGTTCTTTTCCCTGGTCTTTACATACATTCTCTTCCCTCATCTTTTTTACTGTTTTGAGTTTCATTCTGTGCTTACCTATTTTAGGTCTGCCACTGCCACCATCTGAGCACCTTCCAAAGACAAACAGAACAAGCTAATTAGCTGTTCTCATAAATCATTCATTCTCCACTCCTGATGCTAGGTAGGAATGGTGTACAGGCATGTTATTGAGGCAACTGAGATCAATATAATTTGGAGGTTAACTTAAATGTGTTTCCTCCTTAAAGGTGTGTTCTTTGTTTTGATGTCAGTTATAACTACCTCAGGTTTCTTTACAATACAAACATTCAAAATATATATCTTTGAGCTTCCCTGTTGTGGTCTATTCCCAGGCAGCAACTATCCCCCACACAGATGCTTGCTCATGCCCACCGCCTCCCCAATGGGATGGGGGAGAGAATCCAAAGGGTAAAAATGAGAAAACTTATGGTTTGAAATAAATACTGTTTAATAAGTAAAGCAAAAGCCACACACACAAGAAAACAAACCAAGGAATTAATTCACTACTTCCCACTGACATCAGGGCTTCAGCCATGTCCATGATGGAGCAGGGCTCCATCACACACAACTTTTCCTTGGGAATGCAAAATAGCATAACTCCAAACGTTCTTCCTTTCCTTCTTCTTTTGCCGATTTATACTCTGAGCATGACATCATATGATATAGAATATCTCTTTGGTCAGTTGGGGTCACTGTCCTGGCTGTATCACCTCTCAACAACTTGTGCACAGCCTACTTGCTGGTAGCGTGATCTGAGAGGCAAAAAAGTCCTTGTTTCTGTGCAAGCACTGCTCAGCAATAACAGAAACATCCTGGTGTTAACAACACTGCTTTCAGCACAAATCTAAAACATCACCCCATAATAGATACTATTAATAAAATAAACTTTATTCCCGCTAAAACTGGCACATTGCCTTCAAAAACAAAAATAAATTACCTTGGTATGGAGGACCCAAGTTGTGAGGGAATAAATTTAATACCATCCTTGACTTTACTTTGCTAGAGTTTACCATAATTGCTAAAAAATACCACAGGCAGTGGACATCCATAACTGAGGAGTACACTTACTGGAATTCAAAGTCAGCCATTTGGACCTTTGGGAGTTGAAGAAGCAACAACCTCTTCATCTTTTCTACTACGTTGGTTTTTTTTGACCATGCAGGACAATTTAGATGTTATCTAACATAATTTGATGCTTAGATTTATTTCTACATACCTAAATCTATATTACAGCCATCTAAAAAAATGTAGCACTTGTTGTCAAATTGGTTTTCCTCCAGAAGCTGATCTCATGCAATGTGGTATAAGAACAGGTTGGCTGTGTTTAGGAAACAGGTTGCTGAGTATGTCTGTGTATCACCCACCAGTCCAGTCTGCCTAACTGGTGGCTGACATCTTGACTGAAATGAGGAAGTTGGCCTCCAGTGTGGAGTCATAAAGCGTATTGTTAGCATTGTGTAGAGCAGACAGTTGAGAATGAGGATAAAGGAGAATATAGCTATACCTAAAAAAATATCATTTAGAGGAGTTTTGTGAGTACAGATCTACAGTGAATTTGCATTTGCCATTATTTTTATGCAAAGAAGTGTGTTGTAATAACTAAGATGATGTCAGAAAACAAGATGGCAACAGCCATTGAGACCAAGCCTGGCTGAGATTTACAGCTATGAAATTGGCCAGGAAAAAGGTTTATGAAAATAAGTTTTGTAATATTAGTTTGTAATCAGGTCTCTGAATTGAATTTTCTCTCAGATGTCAAATGTGAATGATGCTGTTACAGTGAGTGAGTGAGATATGAAGGGGCCATGAAGTGTAAAAGTCCTGTACTAGTGTGAACTCATAGCTGTATGTCATTAAATATTAGCAAATTTTTTCTTTATTTATTTTAATGTTTTAGTAAGGACTCCATTTGCTTTTAAATCTAGACAACTGGTGCACAAAGATTACAGAATGGCCATGAGTCACCCAGACTTGCAGATCCCAGCTAATTCTACTGCTTCAGGCTGCAACTGATCAGAAAAGTGTAATTCAGATATAAGCCAAATTTGATGTTAAAATGGAGGTGAATTTTACCATACAGCTTTGCCTTAAAATGTGAAGACAGCAGAAACATTTTTACTGTAAAATAATATAATTGATGCTTATTTTCATTTGTTTATGGAATCAAAATGTCCTTAAAATAATGCCAGTGTGTCATAAATTATTATCTACAAATAAAGGTGAAAACTCATGGCACAGAATATTCTCTTACTCCTGAAAAGCGAGGGAATATTTATTTATAAGAAAGATGCTTCTCTTGGAACATCAGTTGTGATTCACCTGTTCAGCTCTAGTGAGGTTATGCAATAGCCTTAATCTATCAGTAAAAGAAGATCATCATCAATTTACAAATGGATAATAGTACTCTGGCAGTCAGCTAAAGCTCTCATTCCTGTTTTCAGCCTTTGGTATACAGAGCTGTATTCAGTCTTGATAAATAAGTCTTTAGGAATCTTATATTACGTTTTTACCTTAGCATTGAAATATTTTAGTGCAATAGTGATGCAAAAAGGACAAAATAGTGATTAATAACATTTTTATTGTCATACCAATTATCTTAACAATCCAGACTAATAGAGTATTGGACAACCTATTTTTTTATTGATATATTGAATGATCTCAGAAAATATTGTGCTTTAGCAGAAATTAAAGGAAAGTTATTTTGTGGGGACCCAGGATAACCTCTTGTTGTTTGGTTTTCCTGACTTCCAAGCCATTTATAATAGATCTAAATGCAACGGCGCATGAAGTAGAATGTATTTTTCTACTTAACTAGTAACAGAAGCATTTTCTTTCTTTGGTTTCTAAAAATGCTCTAAAGGCACTGTACTTAATATCTGTATTTATGCTTGCTGAAGTAATTAGGAACCATGCAAAACATAAGATTCCTCATTCATACGACATGCATGAGGAGATAAACATAACTTTGAAAATATAAAAAAGCTTATAAAATTATAATTGTTTTCTGTAGGAACAGGACAAGCCCATTAAGCATAAAATCAATATGTGGAGAAAAAGTGTTTTACTTCAAGAGGCTTTGAAGGTCTTTCACAGAGATAACCTTGTACTGCTGTTGTCACCGGCTATCACTGAATCTCTCATATAAATATAGAAAAGTAGAGAGAATAACAGATTTGTTTTGGAACTGCTTTGACCCTAGAGCGGTTGTGTGTTGTGTGCTTGCAGTATGTTTTTAGCATCAATGCTTTTAGAACCGGAAAATCTTGATTCCTGACAGGAATCTCTGATTTTTAAAATTTATTTTATTGATTTTCATTTTTCTTTTTTCACAGTTGGGCTCTACCAAGTAGTCAATAGCTGAACGAGGTACATAGCACAGATATTTTTGTAATCACAGTTCAGTAAAAAAGGTGAACAGCGCCATATCTACTCATTCCCCCAGTGAAAATCTTGACCAAATGAGAACTTTGATTTTGCCAGCCTGATAGTTGTAAAGCTGTCTTTCTGGAACACTTCCTGGCCACTAAAATGATGTCTGAAATGCTCAGCAGACACACAGTAATTCTAAGACAAATCTAATGGGGAATCCTCTGCTTGTGCATGCAACCCGTTTCAGTTTTCCCCCATGCCCAAAGTAAAGGAACATAAAATATGTATTATCGAACTGCACACAGCTCAATGGAGACCCTTTACAGAAAGGCTTTTCACCATTATTCTTGGAAATTAAAAGCACAAAGACATAACCAGGATAGTGTTACCCTACGTAATTTATATATGATCAAATACAACACTGAGGACAGCAAATTGCATGTATTTTTATACTGCATAAAAAAAGTTTTCAGTTTGGTTGATCTTTGGGCAGCCAAAGCTATTCAGCTAACAAACATTCTTTAAATGAGGTATTTTAATGCTAAAATCTAATAACTAAAAAGATATCAACATGTCTTGTGCAGACATTTCCTTTGAGGCCACTATAAATTAGTTATACTTGAATCAACACCTTCATCCTCTCCAAGATAATAAGTGGGGAACATTTGTTTTCAATGCAGTACTGAATATGATTTTGCTAGTCCTGAAGGCCAGGATATTTCTGTCTATATAAGATAGCTAGTAAATACAAGCCAAAAGACCCAGGCTTGAAACATTTTTCTTGAAAAACACAGAATTCTATAAGTCAGGAACTGTGGCATATAAAAGCTAGAGAATGGATATAAATTTCTCAAACTTGGAAACCCAAGGCTGTAAAATATTTTCCCATGTTCTGCAACACTAAAGATCTTCAATGTGAAAGGTGAAATATGAATATTTTCTGTAAATAATAAGCCACCTCTGTAGCATGAAATTACCCACATATCACCAATGTTGACATTATAGGTGGAGTTCATTGCAATTTTAGTTAACATTAAGTAAAAGTGTTGCTTGACATTTTCTATTGTAATAAAACAATGTTTAGTATATCATTTGGAGGGGAGGTTGTTTGGTTTTTCTTTGTTTTTTTGGTTTGTTTTTTTTTTTGAGAGAGAGGTTTGAAGCTGATCAAATCAGCTTCACTAGTCACATGTAATAAATTGCTTTCAGCAGCACATCTACTAATGTATACTTTATGCAAAAAGCTATCGTGCTTCTGGACAAGCCTATCCTGTTAGACACCTAAAAGTCGCAGGCACTGCTGTATAGGGCAGTGAGCAATATATTAATGTGTACCATTAATATGACATATTAAAGTGAATATAAAGAGATAGTATGAAAGTGTAGAAGAAGCAGGCTGACAGTACTGGAGTGATGCAGATTTGGTTGACATGTACAGGTCAGCTTGACAGCCCGTAAGCAAGAATTTCTGTGAGAACATTTGTATATATGATTCTTCATACAAGTCATGCCTGTTTGAATTTCCAGTGTTGCCACGACAGCTTTTCTATTCCCACAATTCTCTGCCTCATTCATTATTGACTTTCTAATTTCTAAAGCAATAAGTAGGCAAAGATGAGAGTGATCGTAAAAAGTAACCTCATTTACTATACAACCTTGAACAATTGCCAGAGAGGCATGTCTCTTGGGTGCACAAAGAGGTATAGTTCTGTGGCTCATTGTACTTATTCCCAAACCATATTTCAGGTTAAAATAAATATTTCAAGAAAAAGTTCTCTATTGCTCTTGAAACGCTATAGAAAAAAGTCAGTCTGAGAGATGCATGAATCTGCAAGATGGTACAAGACAGAGTCAGTGCAGATGTGTACAAAAAATTAGGAAAACTAAATGAAAATATTTATTGAGTACATATAAAATGATGTTTTTTTTCAAGTACTCGTAACAGTTTGGAAGTAGCAGATCTTACATATGACAGGGAGTCCAGAACGAACATTTCTGCTGCTGCCCCACCAGATACTGCATGTCTACAAATCTTGATAATTATTTTCATTAAATGTGCTCTGTAATTGTTTGCCAGGCTTGCTGCAGCTGTCAACAAAGAAGCATTAATATAGAATATACCTATTAGACTGAAGACTGAAAGCATCACTTGGTGTGTAAATGCACCATATAAGAATCTAAATAATAGAATTAAAAAAAAAAGTTTTTAATCAGAATCGTCACATTCATGATGAATATGTTTAGCAGGGGATTGAAAATGAGCACTGATACTGGGAAATGCATAAATCACCTGGCTTGGGAATATTTACATTCTATCTGAATAAGGTAAGAGAGTATACGGTACAGGCTATTCTAACAACACAGGTGCAACAACTGTACACAAGCCATGGAACATCTGTTCTTTGAAAAATGTCATGTGAGATTGCAAGTATTACCCTGAACAGTGGGTTATGCAATATGCTTGCTTTTGGAAAAAGATGTTATAGAAAATGGTAGTACCTACTATAACATAGGAAATTATTAGTTAAAATGACAAATTCATAGAATAGTTTGGATTGGAAATAACTTTCAAAGATCACCTAGTCCAACTCCCTGCCATGGTCAGGGATATCTTTCACTAAATCAGGTTGTGCAAAACTGTATCTAACCTGACCTTGAACACTTTCAGGGATGGGGCATCCATGACTTCTTGGGCGACTTGTTCCAATGCCTCACCACCCTCGTAGTAAAGAACGTACTTCTTATGTTTAATTTAAGTCAACCTGTTTTGGTTTGAAATCTTGTCCTGTCAGTACAGGCCTTGCTAAATTGTCTCTCCGCATCTTTCTTATGAGCCCCTCTTAAGTACTAAAAAACCTCAATAAGGCCTTCCTGAAGCCTTCCATTTTTACAACCCCAAAATTCATTCTTACAACTCCAAGAACTCACTGTAGCAGCTCATCTTGAAATCAATGAAGTCAACAAGCATGCTCAGATATCTGAAAATCCTCTTCTGCCCGTCCTGCTCACCCCCTTCCGTCTCCCCCCAGGAAGTGAGGCTATCATATTACAATTAGAACCAATTAATTTTTATGCAGCTAAGCAGACTGTCCAAATTAAAGTCTCTCCTTTACTATAAACAAGCTAAAGACCCAATGCACACTACATTCCACAGATGAATTTGTGGTGTTTGACCTGTCATGCTTCCTTCTGACACAAACATATTCATGCACAAAAGCACACTCATACACACACAGAAGCACACACAGATCTACACGCATTTATAGGTATAGAACATAATTCAGATTAATCTCATCGTCCCTTTGCAGATCACAATTATTTAAGCACTTAATGCCAATTAAGCTTTAGTCTGGTGCCCTGATGTGTTTCAGATGCTGCTGAATGTGTTAGATAGATTATGATTTTGTTACCATTAAGCAAACTGACAGATATTTTGCAAGCTGTCAATCACCTATGCCACACTGTCTTCTTTGTTGCAATTCCAGACTGCTCAGAGTAAGGGTATATATTTTTTTTTTGTCTGATGTAACCCCAAGGACCCTAACAGCAGAGTTTTTCTGACCAACGGTATGCATAATTTTCTTATTTGTGACATATTTCTTAGTAAATGCCACTGTAAGTCCAGCTGATAATCTCAAAGCTATGTTAAGTAATCATTAGTTTACTAAAATATTTCTTTTTCCTAATAGTGAAACATTAAATCTTGCCAAATAGCAGGTTGTCCAACATTTGTTTTGGAAAAGCTCTTAATTCTTTCATGATATTTCCTTTCAACTAAAATACGTATGAAAACAGTTAAATGTCATTAGAAACATTTAGGCAGGTTTTGACTCCTTATTTATGACATTAAAATCCTGTCAGTGATGGAAACGGACATTTCTAACCTTGGTTCATCCGAAGCATTTCATCACATTTTAATACATATTATTCTGCATGATTTCAGTTAGCTCCCTGTTACAACCCTCTGTGAGGCTATATTCAGCTCAAGTAAATATATTAATAGCAATTTATAATCAGGGATTAAAGCATTTCTCAAAAAAAAATCTTGGAAAAAAATAAATACATTCAGAACTGTCATTAAGTCATTATTCTTGAGATAATTTATAGTTTGCATTAAAGACATAATATAATTTCATTCTAACTTAACACATGCCTAAGTGTGCCCAAAATAAGAATGTGATCTGAATGTGGGTTTCTATGAATACTGGGATTTTTTTAGTTATATTTATATCACGGTAAGAAAAGTAATTGATCGCTGTATTCTTCATAAGAATCCACGTTTTAACGAGGAGAACTAATGATCCAGTGAGTTGTCTTGATTTAAACAGTCACTTTCCCACACATATCCAAAAGAAAAATTTTAAAACGTGGATATTCCACAGCAAAGTTCACGATAAATTAGTCTCTGGGCAAAATGAAGAGGAAACAGTTTCATTCCTAACTGAAGCAAGAAAGAGAAAGGCAGAAAAAGGTATTATATATTTCTTCTTTTACTAAATGAAATAGCAAAGGTTTTCCTTAGGAAAATACACCAAGTTTCTACAATAAATACATTTATTTACATAGAATCATAGAATCATAGAATAGTTAGGGTTGGAAAGGAGCTCAAGATCATCTAGTTCCAACCCCCCTGCCATGGGAACAGACACCTCCCACAGAACCAAGTCACCCAAGGCTATGTCCGACCTGGCCTTGAACACCACCAGCGATGGAGCATTCACAACTTCCCTGGGCAACCCATTCCAGTGCCTCACCACCCTTACACTAAAGAATTTCTTCCTCATATCCAATCTAAACTTCCCCTGTGCAAGTTTGAACCCCTTACCCCTTGTCCTCTCAATAAAGTTCCTCATGAAGAGTCCCTCCCCAACGTCCCTATAGGCCCCTTACAGATACTGGAAGGATGCTATGAGGTCTCCATGCAGCCTTCTCTTCTCCAGGCTGAACAGCCCCAACTCTCTCAGCCTATCTTCATATTGGAGGCACTCCAGTCCCCTGATCATCTTCGTGGCTCTCGTCTGGACTTGTTCCAAAAGTTCCATGTCCTTTTTATGTTGAGGACACCAGAACTGCACACAATACTCCAAGTGAGGTCTCACAAGAGCAGAGTAGAGGGGCAGGATCACCTCCCTCGACCTGCTGGTCACACTCTGCTTTTGATGCAGCCCAGGATACAGCTGGCGTTCTGGGCTGCAAGCACACTGCCAGCTCATGTTCACTCTTTCATCAGCCAACACCACCAAGAACTTATCTGCAGGGCTGCTCTCAATCTCTTCTCTGCCCAACCTGTAGCTGTGCCTGGGATTGCTCCCACCCAGGTGGAGGACCTTACCCTTGGCATGGTTAATCTTCATCAGGTTGGCATCAGCCCACCTCACAAGTGTGTCAAGGTCCCTCTGGATGGCATTCCTTCCCTCCAGCGTATGAACCGAACCACACAGCATAGTGTTATTGGCAAACTTGCTGAAGGCGCACTCAATCCCACTGTCCATTTCACTGACAAAGATGTTGAACAAGACCGGTGTCAACACCATTCCCTGAGGGGCACCACTCGGTAGTGGTTTCCAGCTGGACATTGAGCCATTGAGCACAACCCTTTGCGTGCGGCCATCCAGCCAGTTCTTTACCCACTGAGTGGTCCACCTATCAAAATGATGTCTCTCCAACTCAGAGACAAGACTGTCACGTGAGACAGTGTCAAATGCTTTGCACAAGTCCAAGTAGATGACGCCAACTTCTCTACCCCCGACAACCAGTTCTGTAGGCCCATCATAGAAGGCCACCAGATTGGTCAGGCAGGATTTCCCCTGAGTGAAGCCATGCTGGCTGTCACCAACCACCTTGCTGTTTTTCATGTGCCTCAACATGCCTTCCAGGAGATTCTGCTCCAAAATTTTGCCAGGCACTGAGGTGAGACAGACTGGTCTGTAGTTTCACGGCTCATCCATTTTCCCCTTCTTGAAAATGGGTGTTATATTCCCCTTTTTCCAGTCGTCGGGAACATCACCTGACTGCCATGATTTTTCAAATATGATGGAGAGTGGCTCAGCAACTTCATTTGCCATTTCCTTCAGGACCAGCAGATGGATTTCATCAGGACCCATGGACTTGTATATGTTCAGGTTCTTAAGATGGTCTCGAACCAGATCCTCTCCTACAGTGGGCCCAGGGTCTTCATTCTCACAGTCCCTGCGTCTACCTTCCAAGACTTGGGTGGTATGGTCAGAGCATTTTCTGGTGAAGACTGAGGCAAAGAAGCCATTAAGAACCTCAGCCTTCTCCAAATCCAGGGTAGCCAGTTCTCCCGATAGCTTCTGGAGAGGGCTCGCATTGTCCCTAGGCTTTTATTTGCAATTTATGTATGGAATCCTTTCCTGTTATCTTTAACATCCCTAGCCAAGTTTAATTGTAAGTGGGCCTTAGTTTTCCTAACCTGGTCCCCAGCTTCCTGGACAACATCCCTGTATTCTTCCCAGGCCACCTGTCCTTTCTTCCACCTTTTGTAAGCCTCTTTTTTCCTTCGAATTTTCCTCAGCAGCTCCTTATCCATCCAAGGAGGTCTCCTGGCCCTCCTGCAGTACTTCCTTCTAGTAGGGATGCATCACTCCTGAGCTTGCAGTAGGTGATCCATGAATATCAACCAAGAGTCTTGTGCCCCCCCGCCCTTTAGGGCTATATCCCATGGAGCCTTACTGAGCAGGTTCCTGAAGAGGCCAAAATCTGCTCTCTTGAAGTCCAGGGCTGCGAGCTTGCTACACGCCCTTCTCACTGTTTTGAGGATCTCGAATTCAACCATCTCATGATCGCTGCAATCAAGACTGCCCTGGAGCATCACATTTCCAAGCAGCCCTTCCCTATTGGTGAGGACAAGGTCAAACATGGCACCTCTCCTTGTCGACTCCTCTATTACTTGCACAAGGAAGCTGTCTTCCACACAATCAAGAAACGTCCTGGATTGTTTGTGCCAGGCCGTACCATCCCTCCAACAGATATCAGGGTGGTTGAAGTCCCCCATGAGAACAAGGGCCTGGAAGCCTGAGGCTGTTCCTATCTGTCTATAGAGAGCTTCCTCCACCAAATCCTCTTGGTCTGGTGGTCTGTAACAGATCCCCACAATAATGTCTCCCATCGCTGTTCTCCCTTTAACCCTGACCCACAATCTCTCTGTTGACTGCTCACCTGTCCCAGACAGAGTTCCATGCTCTTTAGCCTATCCCTAACATAAATAGCTACTCCCCCTCCCTGCCTACCACGCCTGTCTTTCCTAAAGAGCCTGTAACCTTCCATTCCAACTCGCCAGTCATAAGAGCCATCTCACCATGTTTCTGTGATGCCTATGATATCATACCCCCGTAGACGTGCACACATCTCTAATTCCCCTTGTTTGTTCCCTGTGCTACGGGCATTTGTCTAGAGGCATCTGAGCCGAGCTCGAATTGAAGCCGGCTCATTGGCTGGAGGAGCTGCAATATCTCTACATTGCACTGAACATTTATTATAGGTGCTGGCAAGTGACTGGGTGTGTTGGGGTGGAATGATGTCCCCCTCCCCCAACACATCTAGTTTAAAGCATCCTTGACCTGTCTGGCAAGCCTCCTACCAAATCCGCTCTTCTCTTTCTTTGTCAGACTAGCTCCACCAACCCCCCGTAGACCTGTCCTACTAAATTGAGTCCCATGTTCAAGGTACCCAAACCCCGGACTACAGCACCACCCTTCTAACCATTTTTTAACCTGTCCAATCCTCCTAGCCTTTTTAAGGTCCTGCCGTGTACCCTGGAGATGTGACGAAAAGACAGTCTGGGCTCCAGAGCCCCTAACTACCTCTCCCAGAGCCCTGTAGTCCTTCTTTTTGTTCTCCCGGCTACTGCTATCTATATCAGTAGCACCCACATGAATCACTACAAGTGGGTAATAGTCAGTGGAATCGACTAGGCCAGGCAGCTTCTTTGCAACATCCCTGTTCTGTGCCCCTGGTGCATATATATATAAACTACTTTTTCTGTGGTCAGGTAGTTATTTCGAAAATTACCAACTAGATTCTTGCTTTTCTGATACTATGGATGTGCTGCATGTTAGCAAGAAGTTTATTTATTCATTCAAGCTGTTATAAACACCCATTTTGTTGTAAAAAAACCCAAGGGCAGCACTGACATTAGCAGCTAATTTTTTTATTGTGCTCGTTGATGGGAGATAAGCAAGCAGGGCTGGGTGGGGGGAGTCATCACTCCACCCAAGCCGCACATGGAGGGGATACGGGAGCAGATATTTATTACACACAAACATGCATATTCAGTAGGTTTCCCAGAGAGAACTCATTATCATAAGTCTCCTCCCTTTTGGTGCTTGCTCACTGCCCTCCTACAGTCGTGGGCAGGGGTCTTCAAGATGAAGTAAGCAGTCTTCCTCAGGATGCACCTTTCACCTTTAGCATGGTTGAATGCCCTAGAGGTCCCAGGTAGCTGAAACCAGCTGTATTGTCGAGTTTCTGACAACTGATAAAGATTTAGAGCAGTGTCTCCTTCTTACAAAAGATAAGCAACACCATACAGGCAGATGAGGAGTGTTTGAAGATTAACAGATGCCCAGGAGGCACTGCATAAAAGCTGACTGGTATGTAGAAGGGCTATTAAATCTTATTAGCACATCACAGACTTACAACACATTGTTCTCCAAGTTAGGCTGAAAGTATTTTAACCCATGTTTTCCAAACATTTACTTTTCTTTCACCCAAAAAAGTAACGGATGGCGACTTTTTATTAATATTGTCTTAACTCTGTCCCATATTAATGTTTTCTCGTTTCATGAATTTTCATACCATATTTTGTAACAAACTATCATTTCTCCCTTTCCTTTTTTAACACGAATCATAGTCTATTCTATCACAAAGCTATAGCATTTTAAAGAGTTGGTTGGGGTTTTTTTTTCCACAATTGTAGATTTTTCTTCTTTTAAATATGCTTTGTATACCTCTATTTTTTCTTTAATCTAGCTCCTGGTTCTCCATTTATTTCAGAATTCTATAACCACGGTCAAATGAATTGAACTTGCTTTTTTTGATTTCCGTATGCATGTGAAAACATTCTCAGGACTAATGAGAACTCGTGTAGTTCCCTCTTGTGTTTCTGCATGGACTCAAATTAAAGCCTACTGCTTTTGGGGAATCAATTTTGCCTAAATATCAATCAATAGTTTTTCTTCTTTTACCTACATCTATGCCAGAAGTGACATTGTGTATGTCATTTGCATAAACAGCTGAGAAAATACAAAATAAAGTGATTAAAAGTAAATTAAGTAAACAGTCCATTCTGGACTCCTGGGTAATTAGGAAACATTGGTTTTGATAGTTATATATTATGCTTGTGCATTTACTGAATTTAAAAGCCAAATATAATTTGTTCACTGTTTAAATTTTACTTTGTTACTTACACATTTATTTTAAAATATGAGAATAAACATTGTTCAGCACAAACTGCTCAAATATACTTTAAAAAAAAAAAGAAGAAAAAGAAAGAAAACCCCATGGATTTCTTGCTCTATATATCTGTCTGATCTTTGGTCTACATGCAATTCTTTCCAAACTGCTTACATTGCTGTAGACTTTATCGGAGTACCACAGAACTCTATTTCCACATGCAGTCTGCCAGCAAGCAGACAACTAAAGAAAATTTTATTGGTGGTCAGTTCTTAGAAAGCCTTTTGCAAGTTCTTGAGGCTTCATATCACTCCTGAATCTCCTGTTTTAATTTTTCAATGCTATCTCTGGACTTAAGTGTATGACTAAGTAACTGTTCATCACCTAATAAGATTAAATTCAGTAGCTGTTCTATTAAATAGATAAAAACATTGAATCCTTTGTTTGAGTTTGCAATAAATTTAAAACCCAAAATAACATAAAAAACTACAAAGAATAAAGCTTGCAAAAAAGAGGCATTTCTTTTCCAGAATTGTTTTAGTTTGGATGGTAAAATAAATCTGACCTTAATGTAGATTATCTAAAGTGTCTGAGCCATCACATTCTTTTCAGAACAGACTGTCTCTATTTCTAACACTTCTTCCCCAGCACTCCTTGTCTTTCAGCAAATCCTAGGACCTTTGATGTGTGAAATCTCTGATAGGTTTAAAGTTAGAACTGCAAAAACATTGATGAAAATCTTCTGAAGTATTCATAAACAATTAATTTTATATAGACTGATGCTCTCTTCTGTAAGAAATGGGTCACCTGAAACAGAATTAAAAAGCTGAACAGGAGTTCAACTACCGGCTTTAAATGTCAGCTTTTCTTTAGACTTCCTTAAATGGAAATAGAATGCAGTTTTCAGAGAATAGTTGATTTTGTAGGAAAATAGGTGTCTAACATCTTTAGGATAAATCATCTATTTTTTCTCTGTATTCATGATAAAGATAGCTTGTATGAGTAGCTAAGAATATTTGCTTAGTTTTTTCGGAAGGCTAAACTTGGGTGATAAGAATCCTAGCTTATACATCTAATAACACAAATCGATATGTACCAGTTGTAAGTAAATACAGGTATATAATTTACCTAACCAATAAATCATGCAGTGGTCAAGTTACTGTATAGTGATCATAAAGTTTTGCATGAGAAGAAAATTTTTAACATTCCGGTAGTGTGCCTAAATATATTTTTTCTTAAATATCTGTGACGACAAGAGTTTTAAATCTCATGGCTTCTTTAGTTTGTTCATATTCTGAACACCTATAATTAACATTGACAAATGATCACAACTAGTGCAGAACAAATCACATCTTAAATGAGTGCAGTGAAATATGGTACCATAGATTGAGAACAAACTGAATAACCACTAAAAATTTGGCAAATAGTCACTTAAAGTCTTAACAAAAAAAGCTGCAAGCACTAAGACAAAACCAGAAGAGTGAATTCAGAAGTTAATTATTCACCTCGAATTTTCTGCCCATCACTCCCCACAAATAATTTCTTGACATTATGGGAAGCAAGCTCAGGTCTTCAGCTTTCTTTTGTTTGTGTGTTGTCTCTATCTCCAATTCTGTTACCAGGCAGCTCTTAGATAACTTTGGGGAGATGTCATTGACAGATTCTCCCTTGCCTGTGCACACAACCAGTAGGTTAGTGGGCTTCCCATACCTGCAGTGTATGAAACAGACTGATTAGTGATGCTTCTGCTCTCATCTGCCTTTAGATGTGGGCAGTAAAGTCTAGAGATACAGCATAGCATTTGCTGAAAGATGAAGTTGTGGAATTATTAGGAAATTTGGGGTAATTGGGAATTAAATCTATATTCAAAATGCAGCATTGTCCACACATAAGACAGAAACGGGCTTTCAAGGCCTCTCGGGCTAAGATGCAGCCGTACCTGGTATGCCAGGAATGTGCACTCCACAGCGGTTCCCGTAACAGGCGGAGGATAGAGCGAGGTGGAGATCTCGCGGTTATGCTCTGTCCTAACTTCAGCAGATAAAACGGGAACTAGGTGGTACAAGAAACTGATAAGCTGCATACTTGCTACCCTGAGCCAGCGGCCTGTCATCTTTTTGACAAAATACCGTCCTAGTGTGAACTTTGTTTCATTATAATGCTAAAATACACACCCCTCTCCAGTGCGACCCCCCTCCGAAATAAGACCACCTCTCTCGGAGCATGCGCTCTGAATTTTTAGTCTCATATACCTTTAAATCGAGGAGAGAAAAATTTTCACCAATGGTAATAAAGGCATGTATGACTAGAGTCACTCAAGCTCCACCTTGAAGGTAAAAATAATATAAAATAGCCCAAGAGAAAGGGGGATTTCGGGGAAGATACCATCGTGGACGAGTCACGGAAGATAACATCAACTGACTCCTGGGAACGATCACAGGCTGGACCTCTCTTCGCCCCCCATAGGGACGCCTGTGGGTAAGACTTGCACTGTATTCAGTGCTTTCCTAGGAAAAGTTAGACTCTCTATACAGTCACTCTTATTGTCACCTGTATATTCTAGAGCTATGCTGTGTCAACTTTATCAAGCGCTTGTATTCATGTAACTATTGTATGCACGTGCTTTTGCAGACTGTATTTATCACCGGCAATCCATAAGAACCTGTAACTGTTGCACCAATAAATTTAGTCAATAAGTCGTACTGTTTTGATATCTAATTGTTACTATAGGTAAATCCAGACCATTAGAGGTCCGATATAAGCAAATGCGGTCGGATTAGCCTCCGGACCATTAGAGGTTCGATATAAGCGGACGCGGTCGGGTAAAACCCAGACCATTAGAGGTCCGATATAAGCGAACGCGGTCGGATTGGCTCCCAGACCATTAGAGGTTCAATATAAGCGGACGCGGTCAGACCGATAGCAACGTATCTGAAAGTAAAACAAGGGGTTTGTTTTCCCCCACACACACTCTTTAACGCAACAGAAGTGGAGTACCATGCCTGCAACAAAATCAAGAAAGACTCACAAAGAATCTGGAAGAAACCAGTAAATATTGGTACATCTAAGAAGACCCTAAACAAGGAAATCAGGAAAAGGGTGACAAATACGTGATGGGAAAAGACAGCAGTACTGTGGTCTGTGAAGACAAAGCAGAAGAAAATGAAGAAAATGAAGAAAAAAACCAAACACGTGCATTGAAGCAAATTCTTACAAAGATACTGAGGTTATGCCTACATTACAAATACATTACTATTGGCAGTCCTTTATTTACATTTTCTCAAGGGTGTGTAGCCAGAGAGTAGAGAAGACAAGGTTGTTCTAAACCAAGTGTAGCAAAACGATGGTAAAATGATCATCATTTGACTGTACTCAATCAAGATTTCTGTTATAAAATGGGAAAAGGAAGACAGTAGAAGAGTGGAAGAAAAAGCAGAATAAGGATGAGGTGGAAGTAAAAAATGATCAGTTAGCAATTATGTAAAAGGTGTGAAAAAAACATAAGAAATGCGTGATCAACACAGTTGCAAGGTTAAAAATGTCTTGTGGTCCAAATTCTTTCCTCTCAGTTTCTTTGTAGGTAGTGTCCTAAAATAATTGCTAGGAGGATTCAAGTGTAGAGCAGGGAAGCAACATCAAAGTTGGATGCCAACTCAAGGGACATATTGAAATGTTCACTAAAGAATAGCAAAATAATCATAATGATAGTAAAAATGTAGAATAGGGAAATAAAACAAGAGATTAAGAATTAATCTCTTCACTAAATATTTGAAGTAGTTTGAGTGTATTTTTTAGATGATCTGCCTCTTCATTTTATGAATAAATTTTGTCTGACATTTACTACACACTGACATACACACTGTCTGGTCAAGATGTTGAGAGATAAGCTCAAAAGTCTTTGGTAAGGCTGGCAAAGTCTGTCTATTCCCTCCCAAACTATGCAAATTAGCCTAAAGGATGAAGGCTGCACATCCATGAGAAATATACATTAGCAATGCGACTCTGAAGAGTGCTGACCGGTAGAAACAAAACTCATTTTCCTCCCTTCAGGTTCACAAAATTGTATTTCCCTTGTTCAAATTTCAAGTCTTTGTGGTCAGAGTCTGGTTGTTCCAAATTATCATAATATGCCTGACTGTTTAATTTTACAGTCTCACAACCGTTAAAAGTTGTTTTTCTCTCAGATTGAAGTAATGATTGCCTGTAGTTAAAATATATGTATGTTAACATAATGAGCACAATATGCAATCTGAAGCTTGAACAAGAAAAGAAACAAAAAGGAATTTTAGAGGTAAAGACAGAATTTGTATTTCAAAAGCTATCTGTGCTTAAAACATGAGCAATTCCCTCTAAGCTAATGCATGCATATGAAAATAATTTATCCCAAATGTTAAATGTCACTTGGGAGGTTTCCCTTTGCTCCTGCTAAAATAATTAAGGAAGCATAGTGTGTGACGCACCCTGCTATCTCCAAAAGAGTGACTTCTCCTTTGTATTTTTCATATCTCATTGCAAACACTGTATTCCTGAGCAAATTTAATGCAGTTGAATATTATAAGGATTTTGATTAACATCATAGCAATCAAGGATCAGGGCATAGAAATGAAAATATCTTATTATTTCATCCCACACCGGTAGTGATGTTCTCAGGCCTGAAAAAAGTTACAATAATGTCTGATCTCACCTCTGAAGTCTAAGAATCTAACAGCCTTATGTTGAAAAGCATATCATATTGAAAAGTTGCCTGATTTGTTGTTTTGATCCACTGGGATTTTACCTCTTCTACAGTGAAAAAAAAAACACCAAACAGCACTATTTAAAAAATAATAAAAATATACTGCACATAGTAAAGTTCTTTCCTATGTGTTAATGTAATAGTGAATTTCGACTGAGAAATCAGAAACCCTGACTGGAAAGCAGGGGGTTTTTTTACATGAACATATTTTTCCAGAGTCTGAGGATTCCAGGTGAGAGAAAATGAGAGACGAATAGAGAACTCTCAACTAGTTTACTAATATAGGAAAATATAGAGATAGTAAGGGATCCAGTAAAGAATACTTCTGATGTTTGATTATCTTACCAACCCCAAGGACCCTGTGAAGACGATCAGGAAACCAGCTCCGAGAATTATCATCACAGTGTGAGGTGACAGGCTTAGCACCTTAGCAGGCATCCCCGCAGAGGCAGCATTGACCTGGGTGGCATGAGGTTCTGCCTCCTCCGCATCTCCTGAGGCTCAAGCTTTTGTACTGACAAAAATGCACGCTCATTCTGACTCACGGGGCCAGCCTACATCAGAAGAAGTGGACAGCGATATCTAGAAAGGTCTCCAAGGATCGAGACTTTTCTGGGGAGTTCTAAAGCGGAACTTTCCAGGTAGGAACCAAAGCTAGACTTTCAGGGGAGCAGCCAAAGATGGACTCTTCGGGGAGGAGCCAAAGCAGACAAACAGTACTTTTTTATCTTTGTTTCACCACAGACCATTATCTATTGTCCCTGACACACATATAAAGAAAGTAATGACAATTCCCCTTCTGCAATTGAATGAATGCCATTTTTTCCACCCAAGTCTTCAGCAAGATAGAAATTAGGATCTCTGCTTCTAAAGCTTAAAGAAAGTCAAAATATGGAAAGAGAAAAAGTTAAAAAAAAAGAAAAAAAAAAAAAGCTACAGCTACTTTAATGATACCTAACAAAAAGATAGGAGATTCAAGATCAAAACCTTGCCTGAATCTAGTGAGATTATGATTTAGAACATTTTCTTCTATCCAGTGGAAAATCAAACCTAAAATAAGCCTTCCATTCTACCTGCCATAAACACACTTCGTCTTTGTACGAAGGCATGAATAGTCAGGTAGAAAAAAAAAAAAACCAAAAAAATGACCCTTTAGTCTAATGTCTTGGCCACTGCTTTGGAAAAAACAAAAAAAAAAAAAATTTGTTTTACAAGTACTGGATCCAAATATTCTAGCTGCACCTTAATCAAGTGGTTTTGAAAGTACTCAGATTGATAGAATAGGAAAATAGTAGAGGCTGGAACAGAATCCAGCTTTCCTTCCTCCTCAAAACATACTGCAATCATGAAATTATAAATGAGGTGTTTTCCTCCAATAGTTTTGTGAACTTAGACTGAATATTTTTTTTGTGTCATGGTGAATTAGAGATAAATTTTCTTTTGTTTTCTTTAATAAATAAAAGAAGACATTCCACATGAAGCCTTTGACAATGTCTGCTTTCTGGGAAAAATATATAAACAAAAAATAATGCCTTTATTTATGTGAGTACTTCCAGCTACACTTCACTTCAGAAAGGGAGCCCTATTATGTTTAAAAGGGTTGAGTTTAATTTGAGTATAAACACTGCATTATTTAGAATTCTATTTGAAATTTCTTGTTGTATTATACATTATATACTTTGCTACATAATATACCTTACTCTGTAAGGAAATAGTTATTGTTTCCCTCAAAAACAAGTTCGAAGTTTTCGCCAATGCATTCCATGAATAATTTTGAGAAGTGCAATATTACTTCTGGAAAATAGATTTGCCTGAGATTTTTTTTTTCCCCTTAAAATGTAAGATGAGCACATCTGTTTATTTCTCTATACAAAGCAACAAGTTACCATTTCTCTGATGACAACAGGCTATTACCAAAACTGTATCATATGATGAGCAGCTTTTTCCACATCATGTAGCAGCACATTTAAAGGTGTGTCAACATTTCATGTACATCAAAACACTATGACTATTAAAAGTAAGGGAACAAATAAACACTAACACTTGTAATAGCATAAATTCCCTGGACTATTGAGTTATTCAAATCAATAGATGATGACGATGTCTGCCTTGATACTGTTAAAAGAACCATTGTTAAGAAAGTATTTTTAAAAAGACAGATGCGTGCACTACAAGTGAATGGATGGTGTTTGACAACTTAACTGGAACTGACACAAAACCCTTAAATAAAACCTAGATCAGAACACTTTGTTAAACAAGATTTCAAAAAAACCTGTGATGTAATATCATGATCATAAACACAAGTCTGGATTAAAAAAATGCATTGCTCATATTAATGTAGGGAAGATGACTGTGTGATCTGGATTATACCAGTTACATCAGTCAGCAGTAGGAGCTAGCTAAATTCAATGGAATTACTGAATTTGTCTGAGAATAGGATTGCTTTTTATGTAAATTGATAGTGTGCTGTTAATCTGTTCTAGTCACAAATGGGCAGGCACTCCATGAGATTGGATTAATCCAAAATTAAAAAAAATAATGAAATGTTTCAGGTATGAATGTCAGGCTGTTAGCACTAGCTGTTTAACTCCATAGATCTACTTCCACAGGTTGATAATAATTATGCAATCACAAAGTGCTCAACTCATTTTGAGAACTAGAACTCATTCTAGTTGGTTCCTGCGGGTACTATGTAAGTACTGTGAGTTGCTAGCTAAGTATTCAAGCTATCTAAGGAGCTTCATTCATACTGTCCATAGTCACTAACTTTTTAAGTAGTCCAATATCTTAAATTTTGCTTGATTCATATAATGATGGTTCAGTTACTCAAAATGCTCAACTCCCACTACCGAGAATTTCAGGCTCCAATAATTCTGGTGCTGCACAGCTCCTAGTTTCTTGGGAATGTCATTACTTTGACAGAAAACTTTGCTCCTGACATGTATATCACATTTTCCAATAAAACTGTCTGACTCTTTAAGGGATATTAAAGTTGCAGATTCACCAAAGTTACTTCATATGGTGTTTATTACGAAAGATAAACAAGCAGTGACTTTGTTTGTTTAGTTTAGATTTTATCGCCTTTGGTATTTAATCCACAAGTCCATTATTCTCAATGATTGACTGGTATTTTTTGTGTAATTTTGGATTTTGTAGTACAAGGAAATTTCTACCTCTCTTATTATAGGTATCTTGAACATAGTCTTGAAAATGTATTTCCATAGGATCACCACCAGCATTTTCAGCATTATGGAATAAAGGACACAGATTAAAAGTAAAAGCATGTTACTTTTACTATATTAAACAGTAAAACAAAACTCAAGACCCCGGTTTTTGCTGTGGAGTGGGAAATTTTTAGTTTTAAAAAATCTTGTCTGCCTTTCTTAGAATAGTGCATGGGAATAGCTAACAGTGTTGGAGTATACAGCAGTAAAGGAAGATCTATTATTTCTATTATTCTATTTCTATTATTTCTTCTTTCTTTGAAGAAAGAGATGTGACAGTCTGTTCTGTGATTCTTCCAGCAAGAAGTTTCTGTGGTTATTGCCGTTGCTGCCGTTGTCCTTTCTGAAAATATTTTTTCCTGAAAAAAAATTATGCACAGCAGGATAGAAAAGAATAGTACAAATATAAGGAGAATGTACTATTTTTAGCGTTGCCTCTTATTTGTGACCTCTCTGCTGGAATGACAGACATAGACTTGTCCTGCACATTCACTCTAAGACCTAGCTACCATGTAGCATCAGTCTTGTTAAAGCATCTTAGTTATATCACAGCTGTGTCACAAAGAAAATGGATTAATCTGGCAAAGACAGGTTATTTTGGGGTATTTGGTGGGGATGTTTTGTTTTGGTTTTTAAGAACAATGCAAGATGAAGACATGATGAAGAAATAATGTGGAAGAAGTTATGGCAGAAGAGATGGTAGACAGTAGAAGAGAGAAAGACTAGGGATATGAAAAGACACAGCAGTCTCAAACTTGCACTGTTTAAAACCTGAATATTTTCCTGTTTTGGAACAGTAGAAACACCTGAGCTTCTGTGTCTTCTGTCAGTTCTTTGGCAGTTTACTTGGACTATATGATCATGGAAGCTGCTCTGAATGAACAGCAGAATGAATTTATATATAAAATATAGCTAATGTAATAATAAAAGACATTGTATGTAATAATAATATATAATTACTATTATATGTAGTATAATACTATAGTGTACATAATTATTAAGTAAAGTTATGCAATTGCCTTATGTTACAACAATAATACAAATGAAATAATGAATTTAAAAGAATTCAGAAAGCAAGACAAAGTGGAACTGGAAGAGAAAAAGGTAGGATAGAAGAATAAGCACTTAAACTAAGAGTGTAATTCCAAATGGCCTAATATTCATGAATAATTCTTAGCAGATGATGACTGAAATTGTTGTAGGAATGAAATACATATTTCTGACAGCAAATCAGTCTTAATCTGCTTATTATCTCATATTAGTTTACACTGCCTTCCTTTTTTCCAAAATCTTGTTTTCCTACGGCTACCATTCCATTTTAGCTCTTATTTCTCTGAGTCTGGAAAAATGGTTTCTGGAGGATCTTTAGTGTAGAGAAACCTACTTTAAGATGGAAAGAACTAAAAAAGTTCCCCAATCAAGCAGCCAAACAACAACAACAGAAACCACATAAAACCTCCACATTGAAAACATAAAAGTAATATTTGAAAGCTCTCTGTCTTCACAAAAAGCAATAAACTTTTAAAACCATATTGGTACCTTTTATATTAATTCTGGCTTAATTACAGTATCTATCAAAAATAAACCATAAATATGTCCTGCTTCATAAATCAAAAGTTAGAAAGAATAAGAAAGTGTCATTAGCATGAAATGTTCTCTGGAATTATAGGATGCTAATGTATGTTTTGTGGGCTGTGGAAGATATTAGACACAATTTTCAGTGTTTCCTATATGACTCACATTTCCCTACCATCACTGCGGTATTTTCAGCAGGAGGCTAGAAATCAGTGTTGTGAGCCTATTAAGAATATCTCTCATAATTCTAAACCTCGGCCTTCCTTCTGTGATTTATTATTGCTTTAAAGATCCTTTTTTTATGGAACCCAGATGCATATTCTTTAGAACTTGCATTTGTCTACTAGCCAAACTAGTTCTATTAACTCTAGTCTCATCTTTAAGAATATCTGCTCATCTCTGGTTTTGCACAGCCTGATTTAAACTGAACTGGGAGCAAAAGTGTCACATTACATACAGGGTCTCATTATTTATGCTGAAGATATGTCAGTTGTTCTCTGAAGGAAGTACTAATAGGTTCCTATTTTTTATATTTTTTAGATACCCTGACAGTGTTTACAGATTAATCCTACATTTTATTCAGCTTCAATGCTAATTAACTGTGATGAACGCTAAAGACTGCAGGAAATTTTTCCCCAGATCTATAAGAGGGTTACAACTAGCATTCATATTTTTCAACATACCGGGGGTGGACAAGTCTTCTCAAAAAACCAAACAACCCACCTCAGAAGTCATGCATGACTTATATGTAGGTGAAGCTATTTGCATCTTAAGCAACTATCCTTTAACAACTGGGTGTTGTCATCTGAAGATCCTTTCAAGAGCTGCTGTTACACGCATACACACAACCTGGTATCTCTTTTATTGTGTCATGCTGCCAGGCTAAGTAAGCTGTTAAGGAGTTCCATAGTAATAATATGCAGATAAAAACAGATGGGACTCAAGATCTTGATTAAAGAAACTAGATTTCTTCAGGTTGTAGACCTGCTCTTTCAAAGCTTTGTTACAGCATGCCAATCAGCAGCACCAGTTCCTGATCATAGGATTCTCCATTTACTTCTTGTAGGAATGGATTAGAATTTCTTTCCATAGGGTCAGGAGTAAAATCAGCCCTTCCACTCTGTCTGTAAAACTGTCCACTGGAGACTGGAGCAGCAGATTTCCTGGAAGGATCCTCATTTGTGATTCTTCTTCCTTGCAATTCACATACCCATGCCTCTAGGGTCTAAGTAGGTTTTCTGCCCCAGTCCTCATGTCCTCTCCGTGGTCTTGCAGGTAAAACCACAGGCTGCCCTCTAGTGTGTGCCTTCTATATTCACTCCCTTGAGAAAAAGAACACTTGCTGTCAATAGCTGAGATGCTCTGTATAATTGAAGAGTTGGATCTTACCCTCTTTGTGTTGTTGGACCAATTTATCTGCAGCTAAGACAAGTGAGGAGGAGATATATTTGTATTCCTGCTTTTTTTTAATAAAACCCAATGTTTTTCCTCAAAATTAAACCGATTGTAGCATAATTTAGAACAAGCAAGTCCTAAACAGCACTACAACTTTGAAGAAGTGTGCTGCTGAATAGTATTTATTTGCAAAAGTTAATGATTGACAGCCTGTTATACTGAAAATGTACAAAATCACTACACATATAAAACTCCAGAGCTAGCTAGCTCAAAATGCTCTAATTAATCTTAAATAACAGGATTATTTAGTATTATTATATGTATGCCCATATTATGCATGTATCCCCAAAATACTCAGACTATATATTGAACATGAACATATTGACAATGAAAAGTCTCAGAAAGCCAGTCAAGAAGCTATAAAGGACAGGAAAAATATGCATGACAAGTCCAAATATAACTGATAATGGAGGTGGAAAATGGCAGATATCTCACACCATTTTTATCACTAGAGCATCTATATAGCAGTAGTACTGATTTTTACAGCTGTATATCAGAAAAATTATAAATATAATAAAAATTTTTTATTTTTCTCTATAGAAGAGAGTATTAAACTTTCTTGATATTCCTTAGATTTTTTCCCCTCTTGTTGAAATATCACAAGCAGGCATACAAATACTTACACTCATCTTCCTTTACATATTTTTTACAGTTGTGATAAACTAAATTTATGCATTACTAGATCTAGCAACGTCTTATATTCAGTTTTGTATGTAAACATAAACATAGAGTAGGAACCTAGACATGACAAAAACATGCATTTCTGCATTCTTGAATATAGAATCATAGAATCATAGAATAGTTAGGGTTGGAAAGGACCTTAAGATCATCTAGTTCCAACCCCCCTGCCATGGGCAGCGACACCTCCCACTAAAACATGCCACCCAAGGCTCTGTCCAGCCTGGACTTGAACACCGCCAGGGATGGAGCTTGTTGTAGGCTTTTCTTTCTTTGTGGGTATTTTTAAAAAAACTTTACACTAAAACTCATGATCTTTCCCTGTCACTGCTCTGCTCAGAAACTTAATTTTCTGTGTCTGTCTGATACTCTCAGCTTAACTTTTTCTCTAAGCACAAAAGATTAAGACTTCGTGTTAAGCTCAATACTGGACCAACTGCATTCTCTGTTCTTGTCTTTTGTGTTATGCTGAAAGGTACTTTAAGCTGTCTGAAGACAACAGCGTGGTTTTGTGATTGGAGCACCTGATGGTGGAGTACAGACTGTTCCTATATGTCTTTTATTGTTTTCTCATATCAACACAGCAGATTTTAGATTGAATGCTCCTTTCATATTTGAAACTGTATGTGTGTTTTAAAGTGTATTGAAATCTTGTCTCAGATATTGAAAATGTTAAGAAATTCTGTTTTACTCCTATTTTATCTTGAAGGTATAAATGATGAACAAAAAGAATTTCAGGTGTTTTTTGAGTCTGCCATGGGCTTTAGGCTCTGGCCAATAAGCAGGGCTAGCTTAACCTCTCTTTGTATTCAAGCAAAAGAGAGAGATCTTCTGAGTCTGAATCAGTGCACACCACAGATCAGGCAAGAGTTCTGGCAGCCTAAACCTCCCAGAAGGGAAAGGAAACAGGCTGCAGAATCCACTGGTACATTCAGGGTCAATATCAAAGGAAACATATTACAATATGGTTTTAACATGTACAGTTCCAGGAGAAAATAAGAGTGGACTAGGAAATATTAATCTCTAAATGAAATACCAGTCTGTGCCTTAGGATTGCTGGAAATCTGGGAGGACAGAGGAAAAAATTATACTTTCTGACACTAAGAACCAAAATAATCAACATGGGCTTTTGAAAGTGAGTTTACTTAAAATACCAACTCTCCAAAAAAAAACCAAAAAACAACCAGAAACCAGACCCCAAAACCAGCTAAACAAAACAAACCCAACATAAACTGAAAACAAAATCCATAAAACAGGACCAGCAGAAATTATCAATCCCAGAACCAAAGAAAACAAAAAGAAGATATGTTACCAACAGATTGCTAGCTATATAGTAAAAATTTATGTCAAAATTATGCTGTATTCACAAGTTATTTCCTGTGTTGCAGGTCTGATTAGGAAGTCTGAGGACGCTGAAATGCTCAATGATATACACAGAAATTTAGTGTTCAGTTCACCAGAAACCAGCAGGATAAAACCAAGATAAAACGAAGATAATTGTCTATAAAGCACTGATACACATATGAGATGTGAATAGAATGTGTACTGTATTCTTTAAAGTATAGGCAGATTCAAAGTAAAAATAGTGATAAACAAAATTTGCTGTATTAAGCCACTGGTACAAACATTTTTAGAGCATGACTGTCAGTTGGTTGAAAACTGTCCTTTCATCTGTTCTTAAGTCCTAAGTTTAGCATTACATTGACAAAAAAAATATTTTAACCTAATTTAGCTGTCTAAAATAAGTCAAATGCACCACAACAAAAATGATTCCATGGATACCTGTTATACTGAATCTATTGAAAAAGATTAGATAATTAGCTTAGATGCAAATTTTTATGCTGCTGATACAGATGTCAACTAGCTAGATCACGAGTCACCTCAATATTTCAGGAGTTGAAAACAACACTAACCATTCTATGAGTCTACGATTTTAATGTGTCTTTTTGTGATATTGTAAGAAGAATCAGATCAGAAAGATTAAGCAGAAATTCTCTATATTGTTTTTTCCAATTAGTAATTTAATAATGAATGCTCAGTTAGACCATAGGAAATAAAAGGCAAAATTGCAGGAATGTCATCTCTCAGTTGAATGCTCCCACCAGCACTGTAAAGTCAGAATTCCCTTTCTGAAACAGCCTATGGACTGGTGAATAGATCATCTTCCCATGAAAACAGTAGAGTGAAGCTCTTCAGATTGCAATTTTGAGCTGAGAATCTTAAATGCCATACCGAAGTCTACTCATTGATTTAGCTCCAAGGAAGCTGCGCGCAGCTGACAAGGGAAACCGGGTACTTTGCTGGGAAAAGCAAAACTGCACTTTCTTGTCCATCTGCAGTATTCTGGGCAGATGGGAGCTCACTCTGTGTCAATTAAAATGTAGGCAGAAACCAGATATTATTAGTCTGAACTAAGTGATAAACTGTTTTCAGTGGCCTCTGAGTATGAACAGACAGCTTTAAATGCACTTGTTGTTGTTCCACTATAATTGTCATGCAAAACCATGTCTGCTCAGAGTCAAGACTGTACACTTGTATTCACCCAGGAGTAAAAGTAATCCGTAGTTGTGCCAGACATGATGCAGTACCTCTCATTTTAAGAAATGTAAAGCACTGTCATCTTGACATTTCCTGTACCACAGAGCTACTGATAAAACAAAAATCTGGCCATTCTACTTATGCCTCCTATCAAAGTACCAGAAAGGTTTTATGGTTAATTCTTAACCTACCCAAACCTGAGCTGATCAACCGTTACAGAAATTAGGCCTCAGATGCAGAAGAAAATGTACTTACTTTACAAGACAAATTATGTGTGCCCTCAACAGGAAAAAAAAAAAAGGAAAAAAAAGAAGGGGGGGAAGGACAAAGACAAAAAAGATGAAAATGATCCAAATCTGCTTTGTAAAACAAGGTTTCTTCATTGTTTCTCTGGCTTTAGCAAGATGTCTCTGCAGCAAGGATTGTACCTCTCTCTGTGCCAGCGCACCTTGTCTCTGCTTCTGACAGATGTGTTCTAACAAGTTGATCAGCAATGGTTACTTCCCAGAACCAGTATTGGTGGCAAGTAGAGAACAAGCAAGACAACCTTGCACTGAAAACATGTTGCAAGTACTCCGAAAAATTTCTGATTTTCTATCTTGATTTCTACATGATAGATGTAACTGACTAAGTAACTTTTTCCAGGACGTTTCTCTATTTGAGCTACCAGGATACAGCAAATGCAAACTGTATGCTTCCTCATGTTTTTAAAAACCTTAGTGAGAAACTGCAAAATAATCATTGACACAAGAAACTGTTAACTTAATACCTGAAAATTTCTGTAATTCTAATCATAAATGAGGGCAACAAAATCAAAGGAAATCACTTAACATTAAAATTAAAATCTTGTAAACTGGACCCTCAATCTGAACTCATAGTTCATAGAACAGTTAGGGTTGGAAAGAACCTTAAGATCATCTAGTTCCAACACCCCTGCCAGGGGCAGGGATACCTCACACTCGACCATGTCACCCGGGACTCTGTCCAACCTGGCCTTGAACACTGCCAAGGATGAAGCATTTATCACTTATTTGGGCAACCTGTTCCAGTGCCTCATGACCTTCACAGTAAAGAACTTCCTTATATCTAACCTGAACTTCCCCAGTTTTCATCAGAACGCATTAACCCTTGTCCTATTGCTGCAGTCTCTAACTAAGAGTCCCTCTCCAGCATCCCTATAGGCCCCCTTCAGATACTGGAAGGCTGCTAAGGGGTCTCCACGCAACCTTCTCTTCTCTAGGCTCAACAACCCCAACTTTCTCAGCCTGTCTTCATACAGGAGGTACTCCAGTCCCCGATCATCCTCATGGCCCTGCTCTGGACTTATTCCCACAGTTCCATGTCCTTTTTATGTTGAGGACACCAGAACTGCACACAATACTCCAAGAGAGGTCTCACGAGAGTAGAGTAGAGGGGCAGGATCACCTCCTTCAACCTGCTGATCACGTTCCTTTTGATGCAGCCCAGGATGCAGTTGGCTTTCTGGGCTGCGAGCGCACACTGTTGGCTCATGTTGTTTCTCATTGACGAGCACCCCCAAGTCCTTCTCCGCAGGGCTGCTCAGAATCCCTTCACCCTGTTCCTCCTTGAGGAGGGTTTTTCCTGCTCAGGGCGGGGCCATCCCTCCTGCCACCGCCCCCTGTGAGTCCCTCCTCTCCTCAGCAGAGCTGCCGGCTCCTGGGCAAGTCCTGATGAGGGCTTGAGGCTCTCTCGGTAGCTCTCGACGTTCAGAACTGAGGCTCCTCCATGAGGTGTTTCCCCTTGCCCCAGCGTTGAAGGCATCCTCTCTGGAGCTATGCACATTGGCAAAATA
Source organism: Ara ararauna (assembly GCA_028858755.1). NCBI lineage: Eukaryota > Metazoa > Chordata > Aves > Psittaciformes > Psittacidae > Ara > Ara ararauna. The sequence continues at coordinate 59,716,534 of CM054379.1, forward strand.
TACTAGTTCTCTAGATATGGCAGGGATAAGTTCATAACAGGAAGAAGTAAGAATAAAAGAATGTGAAATGACATTGTAGCTCTACTCCAGCAGAAGACCATAAAAGCTTTCGTACAGCACTCTCAGCTTATGAGGAAGTTGTAGACAGCAATGAGGTCACCCCTCAGTCTCCTCTAAGCTGAACAAGCGTAGTACCCACAGTCACTCCTCGTATCTCATGCTCTCTAGTCTCTTCACAATCTTTGTTGCCCCTTTTTTGATGCATTCTGATAGTTTTATATCCTTTTTATATTGTGGACCCCTAAACTGCAGGCAGTAGATGATGTAAGGTAACATCAGTACTGGGTACAGTCAGCTTTCTCACATTTAAACTTCAAAAATCTGCAGGGATTGCTGTCTGGTCTTGGCTAATTGTGTTGTTTGGCTTTGAAATGTTCTTGATTTGAAATTTTAATTTCCAGTAAGGACTGGTTTTAGACCTCCTTTGCTTTGAGTATCAATGTAGAAATGCAGTTTTATTTTCCATGCAATATTATCTTTTGTACTCCTTTTGCACCTTTACATCCTTCAGCAACTATTTCTAGCAAGCTTCCTGATTCTGATGTTCTTGAATCTGGTGTTATTTTTTTTTGTGCTTTTTCAAATTTCATTTGCTAGTTCAAGCTTTTTTTTTTTTTTTTTTTTTTCCCTGTAACACTTTTGACGTTGAATAATGAACATACTGAAGATTTTGTGGTGGTGTATTTTGTTTTCTGTCCCCAGATGGTTCACCCAATTTACCCTAGCTTGGAAGAGATAATGACTATTACTGGTTCTGGTTTGTTTTTTTTTTTTTTTTTTTAAATTGAACAAGCTTCCTAAAATTAGTTAAGGTCCACAGTAACAGAGTAATGTCAAGTAAATTTCTCAGATAGAAGCACAAATATTTATGTGTTTTTTTCCATGGAAAGTAGTGAAGGGTACCTTGTTATGTTTAGTATTAATTTTACTTTATAATGTGATTAATTTGGTAGCATCCATTTGTACCAAAGTTATTTTTGAACGTAATGTATTTCATATTCTCCCTTTCTTCTTGGCATCGCAACCTAATGTAAGAAGTTATTCAGGACTAATTTAGAAATTTAAAATATTTCTATTCCTTTCAGTATGTTTAGTATTGCTTGCTTTACGTGCATGTGAGAGTTGGGGGGGGGAAATATTTTCATTTTTCCAAGTGTCAATAACAGCAATTCCATTGTATGTTTCAAAAGTATCCGAAACTAAGGAGTTGTGACGAAATTACTGAAGCAAACTATAAAAGGATATGTAATGTATGTAAGAGATCATTTATTATAATAAATAGAGGAAATTTAAAAACAAACAAACAAGTAGAAACCCCCTCCATCAGTAACAGGAAAGGAATTATGCATCTAAATCTATGGATTACATAATATGAAAGAAGATAGAAAATAAAGTCAGAGACAGTTTAAAAGCTAAAAACCTTTTTTGTGCATGACTTCAAAATCAATTTCATTTCTATTGTCTCACCATAGTTTGTTGGCACATGCACCCCAATATTTCTAATACTGGAAATTTTAGGATTAGTGAACTATATTAGTACCTATTAAGCATTTAAACTTGATATGATAAAAAAAAATACTACCAGCAGTCAGGTTTCAAGAGTACTTTTTTAACTAGGTAAGAAATTGACACAGGAAATAAACAAACCTGAATGCTTTCTACCTCAAAGATAAAATTATTTCTATGACATTCTTTTCCATCTCAAGCAATCAAGCTCCTAACTTTCTAGGCCTTTAAAAATACTTGTTTTCAAAGAATTTAAAAAAACTTCTATAACTTGCATATATAAGCTGTGTCTCTCATAAATAAAATTATCTTAAAGAGTCTTTGTAGGCATGTTTGTGGAAACAGACAGATTTTACACTGTACTCTATTTGTTTCTGTATGGTGACTTATGGCAAAGCTAGGTTATTTAGACCCCTGCACAACATTAACATGTGAGGCAATGTATACTAAGGGGTTCAGCAAGAAATAGTTCCTGAAAGAATTACCACTGGGAAATCTGTTTACATTGTAAAGTCTTGATTATATCTGTGTCTCTATGAAATAAAGTTCTTCAGCCAATCAACTTTTCCTTGCATATTCAGCTCTGTCATGTTTGAATCATCCCTTTAAAGCTAGTTTAGCCATGCTTCTTCATATTTGCCTCATCTTCTAATACTGTGTCCCATACTTACGTAGACTATTTCTATTTTTCCATCTCAGGCTGGTTTTTTTTTTTTTTCTTTTTTTTTTTCTTTCTTCTTTTTTCTCTCTTTTTTTTTTTTTTTTTTTTTTCTGGTCAGCGCTCGTTATTTTTACACTTTTTAAAAATCTTCATATCCAGCTCCCACTTTGACCCACTTCACTTACCCATGTGCTACCTGCTGGCTTGGTTTCTGTCCTTTTCCTCCCCTGCTGGGTCATTTCTCTTTATCCACCTTAATGCACACTTTCAAACCACTCTATCTCCCAGTCTGAATTTTTCCTCTTTTTTCTGTCTTAGGTCCTGTATCTGTATCGTTTTACTTTGACATATGTAACCTCTTAAGAGATATTGTTTTTATTCTGTTATATAGTCATAGTTCCTTGCTTTTGGCAGCTTCAGTCTTCCTACAGGTTCTGACATTCTGCATACATGCAGGTATGCACATTCTGAAATCTTCTCTAAAATGTCACCCCTTCCTCCTCTTATTACTATCTTATGGCCTCTCACTCCAAATTCAGATGCTCTAAATTCAATCCAGGCCAATTCTATTCTACTAAAATATTTTTCTTAAAACATGAGAAAAAACCCTGCTATCCAAAGTTATCCTTCTTTAGCTTTGCATAACATTAAATAATATAGAAAGATCTGTGATAATAATTTATTTTTAATGGTATCCCTGTACTACCTACGAGCAGTTTAAATACTCCACAGAAACAGAATACCTTATTCAACACTGTCTCCGTTTTTTTCTACATTTATCTCAAAATGCTCAAGCAAAATATAACATGAAATAAAAAGTATTTCAGCTGAAGATATTTCTGAAGTATTTCTAAGTGCCTGTGTATTTCAAGCTACAAAATACATGTTCATGTACTTCATCTGCAATGTGAAGAAAAGATAAAGTGTCTTCAGAAAAACAGGGAGGTATTAAATGGCTGGGCAGCATACCATGTAGATTCAAATTGAATAGTTATAGTTTCATATATTTTCAGTAACATTCTTTTATGGGCAAATGCTTTCTGCATCCTTTTTCTATGCAAATTAGTCATTTATTTCCAATCACTGGGCCAGCAAAAAAGTGTGTAGGAAACAGAATTATTTTTTTCTCCGTTTGATGTTAACATCTATCTTGAAGGTCTTATGAAAACCTGCACACCATTAAAAATGCAAGCGGAAAGAGCTTTTTAAATGAAAAGCTTGAGTCACAGAAGACTATTTGAAAACTTTATTTTTGTATTATTTTTCAGACAAGATCATGAATACACTTTTTTTTTTTGCTAGTTTATTGCCTCAAAGACAATGTGATATTTTGTTCTCCAGTACTTCTGTGGAAGTTCATTGAAAGTAAAGCTATATTAATGAAGACAATAAAATTTGTTCCATGAAACTATCAGAAAATGTGTAGGTATTTCTAATTGGTTTTCAGTGAAATTGCCAAGAATTTTTTTTTTTAAATAATATAAAAACAACAAACCAAAACCCAAACCCAAAACAAACACAAACAAATGGGAAATATCACAAAAATATATGCTTCTGTAGATAACAGAATATTTTTCTAGATTGTCAGCTTCTCAGATTAGTGTTTCAGTATGTTGAGAGCACTGTTTTTTTTCTGAGTGCCTTGAAAATATAAGTTATGCTTCAATGTACCGAATATTTTATTTTTTTATTTTAATCAAAACTGTGATCTTCAGGTGCTACATACTCAGATTAACGAACAAATGAAGATAGAAGATTCTACATTGAGCTTTTGGGCTCAATTATTCTTCTATATGTCCTCTATTCTAGGAACAATTCTATGCACGCATATATTAAGATCTTAGTTTTCTGTGTTTCCTACTCATTAGTTTGTTCAGAAGTCAACTCCTTTCTCGTTTTGCTTTCTTCCCTTGATTGCACATTTTCAAATTTGCAACTTTTTACACCCACTCTTTTTTGAAATATATGTGAAATACTGTTCACATTTGTCTGCACATAATTATCTTACAAACCTGAACAGTCTGGTATCACACCAAAGAATTCAACTTAACGACTGATCTTTTTGATCCAACACATTTAATATAATACATGAATGAAGTTTTCAGCATTATTCTTCTCAATCCTGTAACCCACACATCCAAGTCTTGGTGGTGATGTGGTGATCATTCACAGCAGTTTATCTTTAAATAAAAAAAACTCTGTGTCACTTACACAAAGTGCAAAGTGCTGGATTTTTTTGCCCATGACATTATTTCACCCATGTCATGTAAACATCCACAAAAATCCCCAAACATTAATGGTAGCAAAATTCCCATTTCTTTTTCTGTAACACTTCCCTTGAAAACCCTAATCTCTGCATAAAAACCTCAGGTTCTTTTTCTTAGCTTAAACATCTTTCATAAATCTTTCCTTTACATTAATCTACTTGTAGATTTGCCAATATAATCTGCAGTTCTCATTCTCTTCCTATGGGATAGCAAGATCCATTTCCCAAGCACTTCTGTGTTCATTTGTCTGCTTCATCCACTAAAGATCTTGTATACTGTCCGGGCTTCCGCAGCAGCAGTCATTTTTCTCCTTCTTAGTAACTGGTGCAGTGCTGTGATCTTGACTTTCTGCTTGGGAACAACGCTGATAACACTGATGTTTTTAGTTGTTTCTCAGTACTGTTTACTCTGACCAAGGACTTTCTGAGTCTCATGCTCTGCCAGGGAGGAAGGGAAGCTGGAAGGAAGCAGGGACAGGACACCTGACCCAAACTAACCAAAGAGGTATTCCATACCACAGCACGTCATGCCCACTGTATAAACTGGGTGCATTTACCGCAAGGGTGAGATCACTGCTTGGGTCTGGCTGCATATCGGTCTGCAGATGGTGAGCAGTTGTATTTTCTTCCCTTGTTATTTCCCTTCTCATTATTATTATTATTGGTAGTAGCAGTAGTGATTTTGTGTTATAGCTTTGTTACTGGGCTGTTCTTATCTCAACCCGTGGGAGTTACATTCTTTCGATTCTCCTCCCCATCCCTCCGGGAGCGGGGAGAAGGAAATGGGGGGTAGTGAGCGAGCAGCTGCTGACTGGGCTTAAACCACAACATATATTATCCTTCATTCGCATAACACTGTCTTTTAAAAAGTTTTTGGAAAAATCTCTCTCCACAAGCTCTCAAGTATGCTATCTATAACACTATCTTTAGGAAACCAGCATGCAGTTCTGAACAAATAAGTAGTAAACAGGGACAATTATTTGTAATGAATAATCTTTGATCTTGTGTAAATGTCAAGTTTCAGACAGACGACCTGAGTAATAACATACTTTTTTTATTCATTATGGTATTAACTTAAGACTTGGAATTGGATATCCTCTTAGGTATTTGAATACTATGGATCTAATTTCAAGGCACTGAGACTCTTTTCATTATAATCTTATAGTCCCTTTCTGATTTTTCATTTGAGTAGCAGAAACGTGATTCTTTCAAAGGCATACAAAGCAGAACACCAATCCAAAGCAGACCAAAAAAGATGAGCCAGATCATGACAGGCTTCTTTCCTGTATTAACGTAAAATTTAAACTTTGAACACTGAAAACAACTCAGCAGTGTTTATTGCTAGGCAATTCAGATCAGAAAATCCAACCAGCTCCGGTACAGTTGTGTGTTTTCTGCAAATATCTCAAATGGCAGCTGAGGTTTATGCTATAGAACTGAAAGTTAAAAATTATATTGCTTCATTCAATATTTTCTAGAAATAAACTAAAAATATGTAAGTACTGTAAAAAGTACAATTAATGATGTTCTTTATTATTTTATAGTATTATTTTCCCTTTAAATGATATCTTTTGAATTTATTTGGAAATTAACTATATTATTTAAATGCTAATTACTATTAGAAATACAGTACTATTCAAGCTTGAGGCTTTATAAACTATATAAAATTAATAACAAATGAGAATAAGCTTTTACATCTGGTCAGAAAAAGATCACAATGTGATAAAGGTCTGTCTCAGGGTATATCTTCATATCTGATTTTAAGTGATAGCTCTTAATAAAACACAGTGCTATTCTTTTTATTTTATGGATTTGTGTCACCTATAGCTATCTGTAGAAGTATATAAAATACAAGTTCTAGTATGCATAGACATTATCAAAATTTGAATCTCTCTTACTAGAAGTGCTGTTTTCCTCACAGTGGATTAACAAGCTTTTGTGTAAGTACTGATGCTGGAACATATCCAGTAACAATATCTGTGGTAGTGACTGGAGTCTCACTAAAAGGATCAAATAACAAGTGAAAAGGAGCAAGAGGTAAAGGTCTTGGTTATACTTTTAAAAGTGAGGTAGAAATATATGCATCCTCCAAAGAAAGGGATGACTTTACAGAGGTTGATACTAGCCAAATTTTTCTTTCTCAACCATAAATTATTATTGAATAATGATAGGCTACCCATTAAAGAGGGAGAAAACATTTTATATATTGACATGATGAATTTGAGTGAACAGTTTAAAGCAAGACTGAATAGCACAGGGTAACGAAACCTGAGAGATAAACAAATACAAAATTATTTGAAAATGTTCTATAATATAGCAGGAGCAAAGTCTCAGTGCAAAACTACTAAACTACTTAAGCAATGGTCTCTGAAATCTTAGAATTATTATAAGCTATGTTTAAGAGCTTGCACACATGGCACATACATTAGGATTTTGGATGATTTGAGAAGAGTAAATTCAATGTTAATACTTCAACTAAGAATTTAAAAGAAGCAGAGTTAAATGTAGACCAGTAACATGAATGTGACATAAGTACATTTAACTTCCTTCTATGGAAGAACATAACAGCTGAGATTGGAGTAATGATCTAAAATTAGGATGAAATCTAACAGTGACAAGTATCCAAATTCATACTTAAAATTTACTAGTTATCCGAATACATATGGCATAGGCAGTAATAACTGAGCAGGTAGAAGATTAGCAGGAAAAGGATCTAGAGGGGAAAATCCTTGAAATAATTTTATGAAACTTCCCATGAGAAGTACCAGCAAGGCTGTATCTGAATCTCTTTTAGATGCTGAACTTCACAATGATGAATTTCAATGAGAATAATCAGTTGTGTAAAAACACAGCCCATCAAAAACAAATAAGAAACTAGGCATGCTTACCTAGAAATTAAGAAAACTTGAAACTGTAAATTTCAGAAAAAGGAGTAGACCTGTTCTGATCCCTGGGACTAAAAAGATGAGAATAGTTATAAAAGTTAGCAGGTTTCATCAACAGGTGATCCTTTCTTTTAGAAGCAGGTTGACATTTAGGTTAAAAAGGAAACTAGAAAGTCTGTATATGAAGAAAAGTTTGTAAGGCAAGTATAGGGATCACTGACTGGGAAAACATTGTGCACAAAGCAGTTGGTGATCCATGTAAATGCTGGTTAGAATATGCTCAGATCTGTCCTGTTCTGCACGCCCAGCATGGCCTTCAAGCTGCATTGTCCTGCACAGATCCCTTGGCCACAGGATAAGCTTAGTAAGCTCACTGTAGCAGAGGAGCCTGAAGGCAGCTCCCACTTGGTACCATTGGTTATACCACCTGCATGGCCTCACTTATAATTGAAAGTGCAGCAAGAAATTCTTATGCAAACATTATTTCTGTTTAACTGTAAAAATGATGGATAGAGTTAGTTCCTTTCAAGAAAATCCTGCAACATCTCGAATGACTGAAATTGGAGAATCTCTTCTTTGAATGTAGTCTACGCTGCATGCTGCATGTGGATAAGAGTCCCACGCAGTGCTAGTCACTAGGGTTCCCAGCATCTAGAGCGATGTAAGATTATGTATAGTGTTTTCTCTGTATAGTGTTAGCTCTAATAAATAGCATTTTATGCTATTTATGCGGAGTGCTTTTCTCTCTGGCATCAACATAGAGAAGCATCTCCTGCAGCAAAACAACAAGTAAACAAAGAGTCAAAAAAACACTTTCCAGATGCCATCTTGGATTAACCAGATGTGGATTTTTTTGGGGTGTTGTTCTTTCCTCACCTATGTGTTTTCTAACACTCTTTGTTGTCTGCTACAATGAATGCAAATAGAAATGCATAGCTGCATTTATCATAGCATGAAATAGGTTAAGGGCATTTTCAAAATGAATGAATCCCTCAAGATTATAATATATTCATGATGTGGAGAACTAGGACCCTTTTAAAGGTTTTTTCGCTCTCCAATGCATTTTTTAGAACATCCAACAAAATGTCATGCCACAGATAGTATTGCATAGACAGGCCTGATAATCAGTAAAATCCAGCAGCAGGAGAGGAAGGAATGCCATCCAGTGAATAGGAAGTGTAATCTTTGGCTAAAATGCAAGGCAGTGCGGATCTCCCCAGAACTGAATGCATAGCTAGGGTGTTTATCATACCTTCTTTGTAGACCCTTACTCACAAGCTTGACAAACAGGAGCCTGACAGGATACAGAGATACAGATACAGAGTAAAGATACAGACTACAGGATATGACCTTGGACTGGGAGACGAATTTGGAGACTTTTTAAAGCACCTTCCAGCCTTAGGGCTGATTTTATGATGGGTACTCTACTGTGTCTTATTTAAAGCATAGGTAGGAAAAAAAAAGGATTTTTTTTTTTTGTTGTTGTTTCCTTTATTTCTGTAGAGTGTTATCTATGTACTTCAGTTGCATTGCCCACGACTGGATTCTCGTAAATGCATTCTTGTACTACATTTTCTCTGATTTTAAGAGTAAGTAGCTCAGAGTGACAAAGGAAAAAAAAGCTGTGCTATTCCTTGGACAATTTACTTTCTGATTAACTCTAGGCAATCTTAGGAGTAACTGGTAATCCAAAATCATTTTCATGGGCATCTGAAGAGTAGCAGGGTGTTTCTGTACCAAACTGTGTAAGTAGCATGATCTTATAATTCTCACAATAGAGTCGGTGAGGGAAAGATGCCTCCTGATGACTAGTACTAACAATAAATACCTGATAAAACAGAAAAATAGGGGGGAAAACCCTGGAAAAGTTTCTCCTGTTGTGGTTTTTTTTTTTTACAATATACTATAAATATTCATTACAAACTATATCCAAATGCTCAAGAAATAAGTGTTTTCATTATGTAATCACTATTATATATAAAACTTCCAAGCTTTAAAAAACATCAGCAGTGCCACCCCAGCCTGCTGTCATTAGTATGTATAGAGAAACTGTTTTTATTTTCTTCTTTGTACTTCATTTATAAGAGGAGCTATTCTTATTTCTCTTTTGCAAAACATTCTTTCCCATCCGATGGTAAATCTAATATAATCTAGTTAAGAAGTTGTTTTCCCTTTGAATGTTCTCAATTTGTTTTCAATAGAGCAGGAAAAGAATAGAACTTTTCACTAGTGCTATACATTAACATTAATTTGTTTCTTTACATAAACTGACGTTGCTATCATTTTGCCTTTAATATGAATGCTGTTTGGAGTACAGTTATGTTGTACAGAAGTCCCCATGTCTGATATGCACAAACGTAATAAATTTTTGTGACAATGTCCTTCCTTCTGTCCTTTCTAGGCCTTCTGTTACTGTAGTAGATCTTACTGTAACAAGTGTAGTTGCTTCTTGATTCTTTAGTTTAGTATGCCTTAAATAGAAACATATTTTTGTATTATAAAATAGTGGAGAGCTGACTGTGGAAGCACGCAGGGTTTCAAACTTATAGAAGTACTATTGTGGTAAAACTGATTCTAAAACTTCCAGGAAGGCAGATTTTTCAGATTTTTCTTCTCCAGTATCACTTCAAAATTTGGGAAGGTGTTTGTTTGATGACTTGCCTGTATACTGCAATGTCAGGCTTGATCTGTAACTTCTCTCTTCTTTGCCTTGTATACCTAATTTCATTTCCTTTGATCCTTTTTTCCTCTTTGTAGATATTTTCTTTGTTCTTCTTCTTCCCCCATCCCTGTGGTTTGCTCTTCTAAGGCTCAATCACTTTAATTTTCATGCAATTCCTATCTATGCCACCACCTATATCTTTGTTGTCATAATTTTGATGTCCCTCTACCAGTTACCTTTTTATCTGGCTATCTGATTTTGTTTAGTTTTTAGTCTTTTAAATTCTTTCCATTGCTAGCACCTTTTTTAATCTTCCCTTAGTACTGCTTCTAGTTATAGCTCTCGATCTTTCATAGAAAAGTGACAAAGCGGACAGGGATGATTGCTTATTAAGTTTAAATTTAAAACAATAATAGTGATTTTTTACTGTGTGACTAGAATTAAACATGTGCAGCACAGCAAGGCCTTATTTCTGCAGCTGAGGCACTCAGAGATTCCAATGGAGGCTTGTGCCTACTTAGAATCAGTGATGGGTAGACTTTCAGACCATGTATGACCTTGTTTCGTGCCAATTAAACTGAGAAGTTCTGTGCACATTCGAGCTACTCATACATTTCTGATGGAGGATTTAATTTGAAGTCAGGGGTGCTAGCTTAGAAGATTTGGCATACTTTTAATACATCCCTGGCCAGGAAGCACAGCAGCCAAGCAAGTGTTGGAAGTCAGTAGTGTGCTTGTCATTGATAGGTGTCATAGTTCGAGAAATTACCCGCAGTACCACACACCTCCTTCTTCTTGGTGATCCAGGGTAGGGCATCCCTGCCCCATGGCAGTGGGTTTGGAACTAGATGATCTTAAGGTCCTTTCCAACCCTGACCGTTCTATGACAATTCCATGATAATTCTATGATAATTATTAATGCCTATTGCCCACAATAGACAGGCTCCAAACAGGGTTAGTGCCTTGATAAATAGCCTCTTCACTAAGTAGATGAAACTAACATCTAACATTAGAGAGGAGATTCAGAGCAGCCCTGTGGAGAAGGACTTTGGGGTGTTGGTCGATGAAAACATGAACATGAGCCAGCAGTGTGTGCTTGCAGCCCAGAAAGCCAACCGTATCCTGGGCTGCATCAAAAGCAGTGTGATCAGCAGGTTGAGGGAGGTGATCCTGCCCCTCTACTCTGCTCTCATGAGACCTCACTTGAAGTATTGTGTGCAGTTCTGGTGTCCTCAACATAAAAAGGGCATGGAACTGTAGGAGCAAGTCCAGAGGAGGAACACGAAGATGATCAGGGGACTGGAGCACCTCTCGTATAAAGATAGGATGAGAAAGTTGGGGCTGTTCAGCCTGGAGAAGAGAAGACTGCGTGGAGACCTCATAGCAGCCTTCTGGTACCTGAAGGGGGCCTATAGGGATGCTGGGGAGGGACTCTTCATGAGGGACTGTAGTGAGAGGACAAGGAGTAACGGGTTCAGACTTAAACAGGGGATGTTCAGATTGGATATAAGGAGGAAGCTCTTTAATGTAAGGGTGGTGAGGCACTGGAATGGGTTGCCCAAAGAAGTTGCGAATGCTCCATCGCTGGCTGTGTTCAATGCCAGGTTGGACAGAGCCTTGGGTGACATGGTTTAGTGTGAGGTGTCTCTGCTCATGGCAGGGGGGTTGGAACTAGATGATCTTAAGGTCCTTTCCAACCCTAACTATTCTATTCTAACATATATGTAAATATCAGCCATTAAGAAATGGCATAAAAATTAAATGCTTTAGAAATTAAATTCCACATTTTAATGTGGATGTAAGAAAAAAAAAATAGGGAGAAGCATGAAAACAGACTTTTAGAATATCTGAAATATTACTTAGACATCCTCAGTGTTTCTGTGTTTGTGTACTTGGGTTAAGTTTCTTCCTGCTTTAGAGATCTAAAAAGATTTACACAGGAAGTCTTGTCTGTTCAATTTATTTCTACTTTTTTACATATGTGTGTATATGATCACATGTGTAAAAAGCACATTTATGCTTCCATAATCTAATTAGGAGCAAAAATAGCATACATATATTTATAAATGTTGAGATATATACATGCATTTATCTGTTTAAACTGAAGTTTCTCTTTAAGATTTCCTCTGAAATTCCAAGGATAAGAGAGAGAACTTGTTCAGCAGATTGATAACAGATATTTGTGGCAATCTATGATTCATTTATCATACTTTTGTCAGAGAACATCCACACTTATCCAAGCAATTTCATAAATGCATTTTTTAGGTTTGCAGGTTCAAGAGTTTGCAAGTGCATAGAACTAATGTGCAAATACATGAAATTAGCAGATGGCTAGAAAAAATGCATGTAGCTTTAGCTTCAGGTTCAGCTTTTCTGAAAACAGGATTTCTTTTTAAATTTCTTTCAAGTTTTTATAGATGTCATTGTGAGAAAATTTCTAGCAGTGTCATGGGTTCAGCAGTAGCAGTCATTTATTTTCTCCTTGGTAGCTGGTGCAGAGCTGTGTTTTGTTTTTTGGCCTGGGAACAACCCTGATTACACCAATGTTTTCAGTTACTGCTTAGAACATTTTGGTCTGGCCAAGGACTTTCTAAGTCTCATGCTCTGCCAGGGAGGAGGGGAAACCAGGAGGAAGCAGAAACAGGGCACCTGACCCAAACTGACCAAAGAGGTATTCCATGCCACAGCACATCATGCCCAGGATGGAAAAACTGGGGGCAGGAGCCCAGAAGAGTTTAGTTCATGGCTCGGGTGGTGAGCAGTTGTATCCTTTTCCCTTGTATTTCCCTGGTCATTATTGTCATTGGTGGTGGCAGTGGTGATTTGTGTTGTACCTTGGTTACTGGACTGCTCTTATCTCAACCCGTGCGAGTTGCATTCTTTCAATTCTTCTCCCCATTCCCCCAGCCCCTCGGAGAGGGGGGGAAAAGAGAAGGGGGAGTGGGTGAACGGGCTGCGTGATTTACGGCTTAAATGACGACAGTTCTTTTTGGCGCCCAACATGGGGCTCAAAGGGTTGAGATAATGACAAGATTGATAGCCACTCGTCACAATGCTGCTTTATTGGCTTTCAAAGTTGTTGTTCTGGTTCTCACAGGTTCAGCGTATGATACTTTACTTACAGCTGGTATTTCTTATCTTAACATTTTTCAGACATGGGTTTTGGGTTAAGGTTCTTGTTACATTGTACTTTATCACAATGACTTTTAATACAATAGACTCAGTGATCACGAAACTGACCGTGCTTTTGTTCCCAATGTGGTCACCAACTCTATACTTTGGGAGGTCTATAATAGAAGTGTTTAGCAATTGCACATCTCTTTTCACCTCCTCGGGTGGTCAACCTGTGAAGGAGACATTCTTTTATGCTCTCAGCCCCCCCACCAGACCGTTTACAGCATTGTTTGAGAATTTTGAAGGTTTTGAATGGCCTTTAGATACCCTTGTGACCTGCCTGCTGATTGTGATGGGGATCGCCTTGTTGGGGCACATACTGAGTGTGTTCTACCCACGACCATTTCGTCTGGTCCCGAGAGGTATGCAAAGTCGGGTTTGGGCCTTGTCTAGGGTTAAAGGCGATATAGGAGGTCCAAGAGATTTTCCCCGAGGCTGGATAATCATGAGTTGCAGGGTGTGTGGGACAGTATGGGCAAGTATCTAGGCCAGTGGGCCCCTCCAGTGCTTTGGAACTTCACCAATGAACAAAACGCAAAATCCCAAAAAATTAGTAAAACACTTAAAGGAGGTGTGCTGTCATTCTGGTCACACCAGAGATGGACAAATCATGGCAACGTGCTGGGGCTTGGCCTATGCTTACAGAGCCCTGTTCAACACCATCCAGCACCTTCAAAAGGAAAAAAATGTCCCTGGATCTGAAGGCAGAGTAACAGAGAGCGCAGCTACTCCAACTCCAGGAACAGCAGCTACACCACCCCCAGGGACAAGTACAGCAGCTACTCAAACTTCAACCATAATGGACAGCGCAGCTATGCCAGCTCAGCTGAACCCATGACAGGCAGTATCAATTTTGTTAAAAAAAAAAAAAAATTGTGTCAATACTGATATTTGGTGTCCCTTCTGTTTTTTGATATTCATATTCTTCAGAAAGCAAAATTTAGAGTTTACTTTCAGGTTATATCATATTTTAAAACATCAAAGACATAGACATCCCACAGAAAACCATGTGCCTGTTTTCAGACTTTTCTAAAGGGCATAGTTCATTAACAGAAAACTGAATTCAGAAAATGATGTAATGTTGCATAAAATACAATTCCCCTTTTTGCTATAGCTTTTAGCCAAGCCTAGCCTTTCTCTAAAATCCTCACAGGCCACTACTCACAGACAAATTTATCACTTCATGGTTCCATTCTAGGTGATTAACTTAATACATTTTTGAAATTGGACATATTCTTCCTCCCTCTTTATTGTTGCTGTTTGAGCAGTTCAAGAACACCTTAAAACTTTTTTTCTGGTTTCTTTATCCCATTGGCTTTTCCTGAGAGAGACCAGATATCAGATTTGAGGGGTTTTTTTATTTGGTTTGTTTTGTGGGGTTTTTTGATGTGTTGGTTTTTTTTTTTTTTTTTTTTTAAGTTCTGCGTACCACGGTCCTGCTGAGAAGCTTTTATAAATTCTGATAATTCTGATTAAATCCAACTTTTCACAGTTATCAGTGATCTGCTTTTACTCCTGTGGATCTTCCTCCCTTGTTCTTAGCCTTTCTTCACAGGGATCCTGAGCCAATCCAGTCTGTTTAATAGCTGTTTCACTGCACACCTAAGGATAGCACTGCAGGAAAACAGTGAGTGGACGGCTCAGCATTGACTTACAGTTTTAGTGAAGGTGATGGATTGATGGATTAAAGCATTACTGTGTCTGGCACACTGACAGACAGAAAGAGAGAGATAAGTGCGAGAGAAGTCCTCATCTACTTCACTGTATTCTGAAAACTGCCTTGTATGAAAAGTGGGTACATGTGTGACCTCCACTTCTTGCTTTTTCTGACATTTATAAAGTTTGTGGAAATTAAACTTGCTTTGAAAGTATAACCTCTAACTACCAAGCAAGTGTAGTTTTGAGGAAACCTGAAACATTAAACATTTAGGTTGAAACTCTAGTTGCCTTTCTCACATTAATAAATAAACTTGTGATGTTTAACTTGTCATTCAAGTAATATATTCTGCTCACCTAAATATTTAAAGGCATCTGGCTTCCACTTAATCAAACAAAAAGCTGTGGATTTTTAGATTTGAACATAGGTTTGTATGTTACTCCAATTTTACTTGTATAAGAACTCTTGTTTACAGCTACAACGGTTCAGCTGTACTCTCAATGATTACATGAAAAAAGTATTCATAGGCGCTTCACAGAGTTGCTAAAAAGCAAAAGTTGATATCTCAAAAAACATATTTAAACACCATTTGTATAAAACCGTGCAATAGGAAAAATTCAAAGGAAGGAAAATCTTATGTGATGAGGGTATCTGAAACAAAAAGAGCATCCAAGTGGTTCTTATTATTTATCATTGAGTTATCCTAATGAAGCCAAAAATTCTACTTATGCTAAGCCATAGTTATATTAAGACTGAAAATCTCTTAACAATGCTAATATTTCAAGCAAACATCAGGCTGTGACTTGATCAGTACTTGGATTTAATTGGTATGAAATAATTGGTATGAAGTAATGCAAAGGTGGGTATTTGACTTTAAGAGTTCAAAAAAAGATCAGAAAAATCCCAGTCAGTTTTCAAAACATCATGAGTAAGACTTTGTACTCTGTTATACAGGCAGATGGGATAAAAGGTGGGAAAAGAACAATGTCTCTGATGTCTGTGACATCAACAATATTGTGCCTTGGAATAAATTCACAAGGTCATCTATAGCATACATTTGAAGAAAAAACATGAAAGGGCAGGCCTGTGAATGGTAAGAAGTATCCTTCTGCCAAGCTGCCAAGCAGCTGTAGCACCCAGTGACTAGACACCCTCTAAGTCCACCTGCAGACTCTTTTTTTCCATCAATAGGATGTTTATGTAGGCTGATTGTGAAACCTCCACGTAGGCAGTGGATCTGGCAGGTAGACCACTTAAAATAAGTGCAAATGCAGTTGAAGTAACTTACACCTAAACACCTTGGAGCACTGAAATCCCCATTATTTTGTGGACTTGGAACTGCCTTCAGCCAGCTCATAAACTTCAGAATAGATTTGACAGAAATAATGCTGATTTCAGCAAATTGCTCATGTAATAGGTGCTTTAATAATTTCATGTGCTACAAACTAAATCTGTATTTACAACACACCTTTGTAGACAAATGAATCATTGTCTAATGTTTTCATTGAAATAATGATGATGAATTTGTAGATGATGTGACTTTTTCTACCCATTCTTCCAAAGCAGTTATTAGGATAGTTGTCGTCCTATCTTATTTTAAAAAGAATAAAACACAAATGTAATATACTTGACAGTAAGGGTATTTCAGAGATAAAGGTAGTAAATCTTGGTAGTTTAGTATTACTCAAAATGAAAAAAACCTTTAAAATATATAACACATGGGAAAGAGAAGCTAATATTCTCATTAGCGACAGTTGGAAAGGAACAATTTATTACTTAACAGAATTTCCTTGAGGGGATTCTTACATGAAGAAGGCATGGTTAATTGAAGTTGCCATAATCTATACAGGAAAGGACAACTATCATGTTCTTTAGGTTGAAATAAATCAAGGCAAAACACTTAAAGACGCAAGTCTGAACTATTTACAACAAAAATGTTACAGCAAAACAAAAATGTTGTATTCCAGAAGATACAGAGGAAGTTTTCTTCAAATACTAAGCACGTTAACACAGTGCATAGCAGAAGATACGCCATTTCTCACGAGACAGAATAGAAGGCGATCTACAAGGAAATGTATGGACTAATTATTTTTATAGTGAATACATATATTTATAAAAAAGGATGCAAAAAATATTTTCTTTTTCTATGAAGTCCTTGTGAGGGGTAAATATATCAATAGATTTAAGAAAAAAAAAAAAAGAGAAACAGTTTAAGGACAGTAACCTAGTTTCTAACCAACACAAAATAATTTCAGGGCACTTATGTCGATTTATATCGCCTGAGTAACAGATGTGTTAGGTTTAAATTGATGTTCTGTAAATATGGATGAAGAAGAATCTGCTCTCTGTCCTCACTAAATTGTTATTCTCAGCTATATAAAATGTTGCTAGACCCACCTTAAGGGTTATTTAGATGTAGAGTTATGGGACCTATAACTTTGAGCCTGAAATTTCTTTGCCAAATATTTCTTTGCCAAATATTTCTTTATGGACATCTCCATAGTAGCACCCTGGCATCCATGGTTTGCATAGGAAAACTGATCTGAGAACTGCTGAAACACCAGTTCACCAGCTTAGATCAGTCTGATGGTTTTATTCTAGAAGTAGTGACTAAGGACTTTCAAAGTTGGTCTGCTTTGTAAGTATGAACATTGCTTTGGCCTAGGATGAGCCAGAGGGTGGGCTACTAAACTGCTGATAACACTAGCTTTTTCAGGTTTTGCTTGTCTGGAGGAAACAGCCATGTGAGAAGTTTTTGCCATTGGTGCTTAAAGCCTGAAAGCATGTCAGTCTCTGTGGTCAGTTCACCAGAGCTTGTACTGCAGGGATCTAGTGGGAAAACTTTCAGTCCTGAGAAATGACACCTGCAGACCCAACCGCATGGCTGGGGCAACAGGGCCTTCTTCAAGCTAATATGAGAGATTCTTTGTCACCTAAGCATCACAGATTCATGCCCCTGTTTGTAGGGAATAGCGGTTTCAGTATGTGTCACAAATATGAGTGGCTGAAAGTTGCTCAAAGAATGGCTATTAAAGGTAGTAATAAGGATAGTTTTAACACAGATTTATAAAAGTGTGACTTAACAGGATTTGTTGGAAAGGTTCACTCTATTATTTCATAAAATCATAGAGCCATAGAATCAGCTAGGTTGGAAAAGATCTTTAAGATGCATCATCAAGTCCAACCATCACCCCAGGACTGCCAAATCCACCACTAAACCATGCCGCTAACTCTTCCAGGGACAGTAATTGCACCACTTTCCTGAGAAGCCTGTTTTTCCTAATAACCAATACAAATTTACTACATTGATAAAGCATACAAAAAAAAATTGAGGTTAAATCAAGTTAAAAACTTATTCAGATCAAATTATTGATTTGGCACAAAGGGTAAAAGAGGTCCTTCCACTGAGACACAAGGTTCAGACCCTCTTGTTTTCTAAACTCCTGACAGACCGTAGGCGCAACTGACTTTAGTCTTAGTCTCAGACTTGGACAGTGGCTTGTGTCTAATAGAAGAAACTCAGGAAATAAGAAAATACTCCTGTTGAGTCATGAGGTTCAGAATACACCCACTTGCTTTCTAAGCTCCTGGTGGAACCTAAGTGCAACTAGGTCTAGTCTCAGCCTAAGACTTTGTCAGCAGTGTATATCTGAGGGCGTAGAAGTGTACCAATTTACTACAGGTGGGATTTTTACACAGATTTTACCTTCTGGCAGTCTGAAGTTTTGGATCTTAACATTTATAAAGTAAGTTCATATAATTTACTATACTTGTCATAGCAGTTTATCCATACATATATGCATGCACAAATACAGAGAAATACAAAGGTATACCTGTTAAAAGTTCCCTCAAGTTCAGTGAAATATTCATGTTAAATGTCTCACCATTTCTCAATGAGTTGAATCTTGAGGAGACAGGGGACTTCAGCTCCGATCCGGTTGTTGGCTTTCGGCAATGGTCCTCCGATTATCGCAGTCTTAAAGAGTTCACGAGCTCTGAGAGGCATCCCACTGAGAGAGGGATGATAGTCACAGCCCACGGTGGTCCAGGAGAGTTTGAAGTGTTTCACTTAGGACAACTTTTATAGAGTCTCAAGATTATTTGCTTTAGTCATCAGAAAATCTCCATCCACAGCCTGACTTGGTAATTACTAGAAATCTTTGATCAGCGCCTCCCTCCTTAGCCATGCAAGAGTTCCTGGTAAGGTCAAGGGATGTTTCACCACTAAAGGGTGGTAAGGTCACATGGTAAGGCAAAGAACTGCTGGGAATTTGTAGGGTAACACAGAGGATTGAGGGGGCTTGGGGGTGGGGGGGGTGTTGGGGAAAGTTTTGCCACCATAGCATATTAGTGAAACCTCAAGAAAGTAGTATCTCTACCTATAGGCCATGTTGAGGAGAATTTCAGAAGATATGTATGGTAGCCGGGTAAGACCAAATCTCACATTTGACTGTAACGTAGAATAAAAAAAAAAAAAAAAAGGAGAATGAGAAATAAATTTAGAATTAAAAACCAGATCTTTTTAAATCTGCAGAATGCGTTGCCAGCACTGAGAAACAGGGAGCGCTGAGAATGTAAGGCAGTGGCAAATGCAGATTTTGAGAACCTCTGCTTTAGTGTTGTATTCCCATGGTAAAATTCACAGGAATCACTACTACAGAGCATTTCCAGACCCCAGAAAGTTCATCTCACCTGCAAAATGTAATGTTTCTGTTGTATAGCACTCCCTCACTATATCATTACATATATGTTTTAAAACATTTTATCTATTTAAAAGTCTCATCTTAATTCATGTATATTAAAGACATGTTAGTACACCATAATCTCTTTTCAGATTTTTTGAAATAAATATTTTCCTCACCATTTCTGTTCAGCAAAGCCAAATTCATGGATGAAGAAAAGTGGAATAACAATATGCATGTAACTCATACTTGCTACTGCTCAATTATACCAAGCATCTAGTCAAGTAAAAATAAGGTTTAAAAAGCTAACATGAAAAAACTGCCGGAGAAAGACCAGCAGTGTAAATACTCTGCATAAATGTAAGTTTCTGAATTAATTTCAAACCAGAAATTCAGATCTCAAATATCATATTGCTATTTCTATTACTCAAATTTTTAAGAAGAATCTCATGAAGCCCATTTAAAAATATTTAAATATAACAATACACAATACTATAAACCAATTCTAACTATTTTATTCTATACATTTACATTTGCATTTTACAATAGAGGGAGTAATATTTCACACCCTTGGGTTTGTTCTAATGGTGATTACACAAAGGATAACCCAAGCTGACAAGCTCACATTGACACTGTAAATTGTTATGTATGAGGCTGGGTTTTGAAAAATATGATTCAAATTCCAGCAGTCTCTTCTGAACTAACTTTGACTGCTCAGTCTCAAAAATAAAAGAAACTGAGGTGTATTTTATGACTTCATGGTGTGATATGTCATGTCAAATTAAAAATAATAATTAAAATGTTTTGGAAGTGTCAGCACCTTATTTGTTGATGCTAAATCAAATTTTGGTCCAACCCTAATTATCTGTATGCTTGAGTAAAAATAATAGCAAAATCACTGATGATCACTGCAAGAACAAATTATGTATGAATTATTTCTCCATGATTAAAAAATAATTCTTTCCTTGTACAGCAGAAGCAAAAAGAAGCATGGACGTACCATGAAAAACATTTCATCTAAATGATTTTTTTGTCATTAATTATGCTATAGTAAGCCTTTAAAGCTAAGAAAATAAAAAAAGAGTTTGTTCCCTACACCACATCTGAATGTTGCACATTGCCTTTTTGCATAAGTAACTAAAATTTATTTCTTTTTTTTTTAGTTCCTGGTCAATATCCAGTAAAGAATAATACTGTATGCTCATATGTCATGGGAAGTGAGATTTTTGTGTGTGAGTGTGTGTTTAACTAGACAATGAAGAGGTCCCAGATACACAGTTTGATTCTAAAAGTACCCATGTAGCACTTTGATTTTGGTTTCTTTATTAGTTTTGCATTACTAATTATTTCAGCATTTTTTAACCACAGTCTTGTCAGAGTCAGAGCACACAAGCTCCCACACGCCGACAATCAGACAAACACAAAAAGTGAAGTTCTGTCCCATATCACTTTAAATGATTTAAAAGTCCCTTGTGATACTCTGATCCAGACCTGTTCCAAAGATAAAGAAATGTATAATTCAGAAAGGTGCGGTGCCTGGCTCTGTTAAGAGAGCCCAGATTTCTTAGTGGTGCCCAGATTTCTCCCCACCATCCCCCCATTTTTCTCCTCATTCATTCATAGGGAGATTTCATAATTAACAAAAATATAAGGCATTTATTTATAACACTATGTTTCCAGCTTTTCAATTTCAGTTACTTTCTATATGGATATTTTCTTTTGTCTCTTATTTCTTTGTACGTTTAATTAATGTTAGGAGTAAATGCTTGTTAGGTTATGTGCCACTAGTGTGAGAATATCCTATAGCGGAAACCCAAACTGAAATTACTGTCAGTAACAGGGGGAAGTAAAAGCTCAAATGTCTTTAAAATCTGCCTAATTTGTCCAAGCAGAACCCTAACAGTCTAGCAGCTTTTATTCTCTAGCAACAAGGAAAAATTTTTCACTTTTTCACATCCTTAGTAATAACTATAGCAGCCTGCACATAATTAGACTATTCCAGTAATCTCATCTATCATATGATATCACCTACTTCGCTGCCAAAAGGTGGTGGCTCTGGGTCTGTATCCAGTCAAGTGAAAACAAACAATCACTGATATATCATCTCAGGAAAGAAAGTTGAGACTTATTGATTTTAAGTTTCATTCTTGTAGATCTATGCTCTATGTGAGGGAAACAGAAAAAAAAAAGACATTATCTTCAGATTAACAGCAAGAAATTAATTTTTTAATAATTCTAGTGGGATTTTAGTTAAGATAATTACATTTAAGATACATGCTTTCATTCACATTGCATTATAAACATCACTTATCAGGAACACTTAGAATATTTTAATTATTTTTTTTTCTGGAAAGATGCAAATCTTATCTAAAGCAATGTTTCTAAAGGCCTTCAAATAGCATTTATTTATTTATGATCAAATAACTAGATTCAGCCATTCCAAACGGCTTTTAACCTAAAAAAAAGCAAGAGCACAAACTGACTTGGAAGTCACCCCCTAACCCTACCTAACTATAGCATCAGTTTGAATTCTGAGGAGAGACAGTAAGTAGTCTTTGAAAGGTAAAATGCTGCAAAAATTCTGAGGAAGAAGAGATATCATGTTTTGTCTTTACATGCTTTGTTCACAGTTCATTGGCATCATGACTATGACAAGGTTCTTTGGCCTTTGAAATGCTGAATTCTGCCATTAATCTTATGTGCTTAAAAAGTGTGGGGTAGAATGAAACACATACATTTTTATCAAGGATTTGTGGATAGAAATCTTCAGTTTGTATTACATTAGGTATATAAAATAACAACAATAATAATTAGCAAAAATGGCAGCGGATGCTTTGGATTTTTTCTACCCCACACTGAGGAAAAAGTTCTCCTTCCTGTCATTAATGTTATGCACAAAAGGTTGCAGTTCATAAGCATTGACTTTTCATGATATAGCAGGTGGAGTAGACGGCCATGCCTTGAATAAAGAAGTTGCTATCGCCAGCCTTGGACCTTGTCTTTTTTGCCAAAACTTTTTCTTATCTTTAAAGTAATTTTTTTCTTGTTTTTCTTTTCCTATTTTAATAGGCAATAAAATAGGTATTTAAACTCACTGATCATGTACTCACAGCACAAGCTAACTTATTACAACAGAATTTTTTTGAAGGCATGCCTTGAGGATGACATTAAGTAGAATCTCCAAAGCAGATAAACTATCTCTGTTAGAGATTTTATTGGCAACTGAGAGAGATTACACCAGATGCTTCATTCTTCATCCTGGTTGAGTCCTGATGCTGGAAGCAGAGATCATAATTTTTTGGTGTAAGTAAGACTTGCACAATAATGAGAGTTTTTACTATTATTATTATTTTTAAACATTCTTTACTTTAAAAACAAATCAATTTAAACCAAACCAAGCAGAAAACCCCACACAAACTCCCACCCACCAAGTCCCCAAATGTATCTTCAAGCCTCAGAATTAAAGTTTAGTCAAGTAATTTCCATGAATCATTCCTATATCTTAAGTTGATGACTAGGTAGCCTCTTCTATTCAATACCCATAATGCATGAGGAAGTCATTTGACAACTCCTTATTGCACCAGCTCTATTTCAACAGTGTTTTATATGTGGGTGACATGGCACGATGTGTCAAAAAAGGCTACAGACTACAGAATAAAAGCAAGATGACTCATCAAACAATGCGTCTAGATGGATTAGAATTGACTTCTTTTATTTTTTATGTGAAATTTTATTTTCACCAGGGAAGTAGAAGAAAAAATATCTGTCACAGAAGAGAAACTGAACACTCAGTGCAGAGAATAAGACAAAAGGAAGCTGCATTTAGATGTATTGAGCAGGAAACAAAAAGCTCTAATGCAACTGACCTATACAGTGTTAGCCAAGCAAACAGACAAGTCATATGTAAGAGAGAGGGCAAAAGTGAAATCAGAGGGCAAAAATATTTCTTAGATGATCAAAAGACGTATTTTTATACACGGAGTTATTAAAATAAGGAAACAAGAGTGGATTAGAATGGAGGTGATAATCCGAACAGGTTGTTCATTTTTTCCATTAATGAGCGTAACAGAGCTGTCCTGATTTGCAAGTTTATGAATTTCTGGACTTTTAACCCAGAGTCTTCATAGCCAATTTGCTCACATTTCGTCTAGAAGCCATTAGTGCACCCGAGAGGTAGAAGTGCTTTGTGCCTGCTATATGATATTACTTTTACATGTCTGAAAAGTATCCAGCTTTTCTTCATTTTTGGTTCATGGCATCACCAAGTTATAGATATAACTCAAAGGTGTTATAATGAAAGTCTGAATTCCTGCTGACAATGAAATTAGTATTCATTTGTTGCAGCTGAAGAAGGTATATATAGGTTTCCTTGGTGAAAACAAATGAAGAATTATTTGAAGAAACTGTTTTTACTCTTTGTTGTATCACAAAACCAAGTGGTTTTGTATTATGACTTTATGGGGGATTCAAGAGTGGTTGTGTTGTTAACTAACTAAAAGGACTAGTTAATCTAGATTATAAATTGTGGAAAGAATGGTACATATCAATATTGATGCACTATGTGCTGACTAGGTCTGATTAATAGTTTCAGGGAAAAAACAAAAAAAAAAAAAAAGAAAATGAAAGAGACTTACTATTTTACTATTAATCTGGTAACTTTTTGCAACATTCATCCTTTTCTAAAGCTGATGAAAACTGGCTGGGGTTTCAATAAGTATTCAATCAATCGTTGTGCAAAAAAAGATGAAAATTTGAGGAGAAGCAAAAAAAAAGTTAAACAATGGAAAAATAAAACCCAGTTTGTATTTCTTTTTAATTTTGGCTCTTCTAGTTACAAAACAAATCAATAATTAATACAGTCCTGAATATGTGGAGAAAATTTACGTTTTAACTAGTTTCAGTTTGATTAAATAAACAGTCAAGTATAGGACAGAATATTTTCACAAGAAAACAAAATATGTTGAAAAAGTTCTAAACTGTGTTGTGGGTTTGTTTTGGTTTTTATGGTTGCGGGTTTGTTTTTTTTTTTTTTTTTTCCAAATAACTTTTTTGTCCCATTAAATGCCTTACTTTTGCTTTGTTGCACTATGCAGTGTTAGCATGAAAAAAATACGTTTCGTTTCTTTTCTCATAATTATTTTTTCCTTACATTGGTCTCTCTTTTTCTATTTTTTTCCATATATTATTTATTTATTATAGTGATATTTTCCTTCAATTTCTCATTTCTAGAAGCAGGGGTTATTTTATTTATTCTTATTAACCACATTGTAAGAATTTATTGTGCTATTTTTTCGATGGAAATTGTGAATATTGTTAAAGGAAAACCTGTTCAAGCTCTTTAGCCTTATGTCGTGGTTTAAGCCTCTCAGCCACGCAGCCCGTTCTCTCACTCACTTCCCCCTCTTTCTTCCCCCCACTCCCGGAGGGATGGGAAGGAGAATCGAAAAGAATGCAACTCCCACAGGTTGAGATAAGAACAGTTTAGTAACTAAAGGATAACACAAATCACTACTGCTACCACCAATAATGACAAGGCAAATACAAGGAAAGAGTACAATTCTCACCACCTAACACCAAGCCCAACCACGGAGCGCACCCCCACCCTTCCCGGGTCTCTGCTCTCTGCTTTCCATCCTGGGCATGACGTGCTGTGGTATGGAATAACCTCTTTGGTCAGTTTGGGTCAGGTGTCCTGTCTCTGCTTCCTCCCGGCTTCCCCTCCTCCCTGGCAGAGCATGAAACTCAGAAAGTCCTTGGTCAGACCAAAACATCACTAAGCAGTAACCGAAACACTGGTGTTATTAGCTCTGTTCCCAGGCCCAAAATTAAAAACACAGCGCTGCACCAGCTACCAAGGAGAAGAAAAATAACTGCTGCTGCTGAACCCATGACACCTTAGAAAACTGTTGTCTTCTTGAAGAAAAAAAAAACTTCTTAGTGTAAAAAAATTTAAAAAAAAAGAACAGAAAAAAATTATTGATCCTTGAAACATTTTAATTTTTCTTCCCAAATCATTCATCAGACTAGAGAGGGGAAAGTATATATATTCCTAAGCTCAATTTTTCAGAAATTAACTCTCCTGTGAATTCATCCTTATTCCAAAGGAAAACTCTTTACCCTTCCATCAAGTATTCTAGGGCTTTACACTGTATCCAGAATATAAAACTGCATATATATTCTAATATTGAAATGTATTGAAAATGCACCTGCACAAGAAGACACCTATTACAAAATTCTAACTCCTTGTGCACATGAGATTGACACCAACAGAGAAGCATGTTGAAGCCAGAACCTCTTAGGCTCTGAGTACTGGACTTCCTGCTTACCTACACTGGAGGACAAAAGTTGTACACTCGGCTTGCCTTCTTATACAAGAAAAGCACCAGAAAAAAGCTTTTCTCTTGTTTTTATCAGAGTAAGCTGCCTGACTCCAGTCACTATGGGAGCTATGCCGTCCATCTGCTTAATTCAGGAATCACGCTGGTTATTGCCTCACAGGTCAAGGTACTGATAAACAGTTCAGACCATACTATATCTTTACCTGACAAAATCTTTTGCCCTTCGTGCCCATAGAAGAGTGCTGCAGTAACTACATTAGACACCATGCATGAGACTTCACTTTATCTAGCTTTAACTGTCTAAAATCAGGTGACTAATCCATATCATCCCCTAGCACCCCTCTAGGCATTTCAAGGCGATTCGCCTATCTAACAATATATGTTCAAGATAGCAAGGATGAATTGTCAGTCGGAATGCCTTTCTCTCTCAACTGACAGTAATGGAAGCCTGCCTTCCCTAAAATAGGAGCATAATTTTATATGGAGCTAATAAAGTAAGATAAACCCACTCTCACAGCAGAAAATATGAGCACGGCCCTATGAATATAAATAACATTTCCTAAAAAACTCGGAGTCTTGATTTCAAACTAACCAATTTATTACACACAATAAAATATTTTATTTCATTTTTTAACAGATTGACTGTAATATCCATAAGTCACACTGGTCACAGCAGCCACTTACAAACAGATGGTGTTACTGGACTGGCAAACCTATGGATTTTAGCATTATGTCAAGCACTTTCTTGAGGCAAAAGAAGCTGAAGTTTACAGAAACATAAAAGCAGAAACTTAGAATAAAACTACCAAACTCGCCTGCCTTAGAAATTCAACTATAAAATGTGAATGACTGGAACATAATTGTACTCCTGAGACCAATCTCCTATTTGCATACTTGATTATTTCAATCTTAATAGGTACCCATTCAATTAGTAAATAAATTAACTCAATATGAAGCTTTACCAACAACCCATAAACTTCACAAATACTAGAGTTAAAACTCTTGGAGACCATGAAACCTTCAGCTTAAATTCTTCTTTGTATGACTGGAAGTCAGAAAGGTGACTGTAGAATATTCAAAAAAGAATAAAAATAAAAACATAGTCTGACAAGCAGAAGCACTGTAAAAGAGGGACAAATACCGAAAGATAGCATGTCTGCTGACAAGGCTGAATCAGAATGTGTCAAGCAAGTATATTGCCAGAATATTAACTGATTAATAGTGTTGTAAAAAACTTGAGTGACTGAAAGAAATAAGTTACATCTTCTGACTGAAGAAAACATTAAGACAATTTCTTTTTTTCAGGGTACAAAAGTCAAATATGCCGTATAAACCCTCTAATTTGAGAGTGCATTTCTGACATTCTGAGCTAACAAATTGACTTCATGCCTAAATGACTGGCTTTCAGAATGGTTAAAAACATTAGTTTAAATTTTATAGATCACTATGAAAATAACTTTACATAATCCAGGTTTTCCATGACAAAATTTTAGAATGTTTGACACTGAATTCATAGTGTATGAATTCCTTATAGTTTCAGATGAAAAATATGTATAGTGATAGTTTGATGTATTTTAGCCTCTCTGATTTTACTTCTATTAAACTTTCACAATTCATAGCTTCCCACATCTCTTGTCCTTAGATTTGCTCAGATCTCTTATCCTCAGTACAAAGACAGCTGTAATTAAAAAAAAAATTATTAAAATAATATTTTTTTAATTTTCTAGACAGAAAAGCATAGAAGTGAATGGAACAAATGTTTCCTCAGTAATTACTGGATGGTGTACAGATACTGCAGTAAGTGATGTGATACAGTAATTTAGCCAAAGCAAGGTATCTGTTGAGACTGCTACTGATTCAGGTAATTTACAATGCTTAGTTCTTACTTTCTTTTTTTTTTTTTTTTTTTTCATTTTCTCTTATTCATAAACAATCCCATCTGTGGGACTATGATGACAATATGACAATAATGTGGAAAATTATTAAACAGCAAACTAACAATGTTATTGATTAAAGTTATGGTCTCTAATGTAACTTTACCTTAAGATGAGTTCACCTTAGCCTCAAAATCCAGGATTTTGAAAGCAGTGCTGAAGAGTTACAAAAGTTCCCAGAAAACAGAAAATAGAACCAATCTAGGACTGTAAAACTCAGCCTCCCTTTACTCTAAGTGTTTTACTTTTCAGGTAAGCACATTCAGCAGTGCTTTACAGCTGAAATACCCTGCAGCCAAGTGCCAGGGGAATTTTGGTTCACACCAGGGTTTTTTTTCACGTGAGCTGACATGCTGCAAAATGAATAGTGGATATCTTGCAGGTGCATAACACTGCAATTAGACATAGTCACTAGGACTGAAGTTTGAAAAAGGCGAACACATGCCTGAGTAGAGACTCCATCAACCTGAAACCCTCCTGAACAGGGACTGAGAATGTACCAGCTGGTAAGCAACCTGGTTTTCTTTAACTCCTCCAAAACAGATGTTGAACTCTTCAGGGCTTATACCTCACTGTCATGGGTTCAGCAGCAGCAGTCATTTTTCTTCTTCGCAGTAGCTGGTGCAGTGCTGTGTTTTCAATTTTTGGTCTGGGAACAGCACTGATAACACCAATGTTTATAGTTATGGCTTAGAATGTTTTGGCCTGACCAAGGACTTTCTGAGTTTCATGCTCTGCCAGGGAGTGGGGGGGGGGGAAGCCAGGAGGAAGCAGAGACAAGACACCTGACCCAAACTAGCCAAAGAGGTTATTCCATACCACAGCACGTCATGCCCAGGAGGTAAAGCAGAGAGCAGAGACCCGGAAGGGTGGGGGTGCACTGCGTGGTCAGGCTTGGTATTAGGTGGTGAGAATTGTATTCTTTCCTTGTATTTGCCTTGTCATTATTATTTATTGGTGGCAGCAGTAGTGGTTTGTGTTATACTTTAGTTACTAAACTGTTCTTATCTCAAGCTGTGGGAGATGCATTCTTTTCAATTCTCCTTCCCATCCCTCTGGGTGCGGGGGGAAGAAAGAGGGGGAAGTGAGTGAGAGAGCGGGCTGCGTGAGTTAGAGAGGCTTAGGGTTAGGGTTAGGGTGAGGGTTAGGGTCTTTGTTTAACTAATATTTTGTTAAAGATGATTTATCTGATATATGCAAATACTAAACTTATGTAATTCTTTTTATATTTATGTAGTTGAAAATTTTTGTTCGAAGATCTGAGAACTTTTCAACAGCGTGTTTTAAGTAGTTTAGTCAATATTAACTCCTCTTGAATATTATTTGTTTTTCTTTTAATTGACCTTGTAATTACTAAGGCAATAACCATACCTAGCAAAGGAAGACAATGTTCCCTAAAGGAAATTACTTTATCTTTACGTATCATTATATTTAAATGGCAAAATTTATATTGTTTTTGTAACTTTTTTATTTCCGTGAGAAAACTCTTTTTATAAATGTTTTTATTTCCAAGGGATATAGCCCTAGAGGGCAGGGGTGCACAAGACTGTTGGTTGATATTCAAGGATCATCTGGTACAAGCTCAGGGGTGCAGCATCCCAACTAGAAAGAAGTGCTGCAGGAGGGCCAGGAGACTTCCTGGGATGGATTAGGACCTGCTGAGGAAAATTCGAAGGTGGAAGCAAGGACAGAAGATCTGGGAAGAATACAGGGATGTTGTCTGGGAAGCTAGGGACCAGGTTAAGAAAGCTAAGGCTCACTTAGAATTAAACTTGGCTAGGGCTGCTAAAGATAACAGGAAGGGATTCTATAGGCACATTGCTAATAAAAGACAGGCTAGGGACAATGTGGGCCCTCTCCGGAAGCTATCGGGAGAACTGGCTACCCTGGATTTGGAGAAGATTGAGGTTCTTAATGACTTCTTTGCCTCCGTCTTCACTGGCAAATGCTCTGACCACACCACCCAAGTCTAGGAAGTCAGACGCAGGGACTGTGAGAACGAAAACCCTGGGCCCACTGTAGGAGAGGATCTGGTTCGAGACCATCTTAGGAACCTGAACGTATACAAGTCCATGGGACCTGATGAAATCCATCGGGAGGTCCTGAAGGAGCTGGCAAATGAAGTTGCTGAGTCACTGTCTATCATATTTGAAAAATCATGGCAGTCAGGGGAAGTTCCCGATGACTGGAAAAAGGGAAATATAACCCCCATTTTCAAGAAGGGGAAAATGGATGACCCAGGGAACCACAGACTACTCAGTCTCACCTTTGTGCCTGGCAAAATCTTGGAGCAGATTCTCCTGGAAGGCATGTTGAGGCACATGAAAAAACAAGGTGGCTGGTGACAGCCATCATGGCTTCACTAAAGTGGAAGTCCTGCCTGACCAATCTGGTGGCCTTCTATGATGGAGCTACAGAACTGATGGAGAGGTGTAGGGCAGTTGATGTCAGCTCCTCAGACTTGTGCAAAGCTGTCGACACAGTCTTGCATTAGATCTTTGTCTCTTAATTGGAAAGACATCAATTTGATAGATGGACCGCTTGGTGCATAAAGATCTACCTAGATGGCAGCACACAAAATATTGCGGTGAATGGCTCAATGTCCAGCTGGACACCAGTAACAAGTGGTGTCCCTCAGGGATTGGTGTTGGGACCGGTCTTGTTCAACATCTTTGTCCGTAACATGGACAGTGGGATTGAGTGCAGTCTCAGAAAGTTTGTCCATGGAACCAAGTTGTGTGGTTTGGTTGATACTTTGGAGGGAAGGAATGCCATCCAGAGGGACCCTGTCATGCTTGTGAGGTGGGCTGATGCCAACTTGATGAAGTATAACCATGCCAAGTGCAAGATCCTACACCTGGGTGGGAGCAATCCCGGGTACACATACAGGTTGGGCAGAGAAGAGATTCAGAGCAGCCCTGCAGAGAAGGACTTGGGGGTGATAGTTGAGGAGAAACTTAACATGAGCCGGCTTCAGTGTGTACTTGCAGCTCAGAAAACCGACCATATCCTGGGCTGCATCAAAAGGGACATGACCAGCAGGTTGAAGGTGATGATCCTGCCCCTCTACTCTGCTCTCGTGAGACCTCACTTGGAGTATTGTGTCCAGTTCTGGTGTCCTCAACATAAAAAGGACATGGAGCTGCTGGAACAAGTCCAGAGGAGGGCCACGAAGATGATCAGGGGATTGGAGCGCCTCCCGTATGAAGATAGGCTGAGAAAGTTGGGTCTGTTCAGCCTGGAGAAGAGAAGGCTGTGTGGAGACCTCCTAGCAGCCTTCCAGTATCTGAGGGTTGGTTATAGGGATGCTGGGGAGGGACTCTTCATTATGGACTGTAGTGATAGGACAAGGGGTAGCGGGTTCAAACTTAAGCAGTGACAGTTTAGTTTGGATATAAGGAAGAAGTTCTTTACTGTAAGGGTGGTGAGGCACTGGAATGGGTTGCCCAAGGAAGTTGTGAATGCTCCATTGCTCGTGGTGTTCAAGGCTGGATTGGACATAGCCTTGGGTGGCATGGTTTAGTGGGAGGAGCCCCTGCCCATGGCAGTGGTGTTGGAAGTAGATGATCTTAAGGTCCTTTCCAACCCTAACTATTCTATGATTCTCTGATTCGAACTGTACAGATTTATGCTGCATTTAATTATAGTCAAGTAAGACAAGTTGTCTCTTCCACTCTGCTGAGGTTTATGTGTTTGTGAAGTTCCAGGCTTCAGATGTTCAGAACATTCTTGGAAATCTTAAAATTAAAGTTTCCAGAATGCTTTTTAACTTGCTTGTTACAGATGTGGACAAAGAATACCTTGGCATTTCACGACACGGACTCAAGTTAGTGCAGAGACTCAAATCCAACTTTGTTACAACCAAGCCCCTTTTATCCCCCTGTTCAGTATTTTCCCAACCTGCACACGCATACAATGTTCAATCTTCTTGGCCCCTGTAAAACTCTCCAGGTAAATAATCCAATCACAATGGGGCAGGCCTTATCAGAACCCCCACATCCTCTGGCCTTCAAAGCCCCAACCCATTGCCCCAGGGCTTGTCAAAGCATGGAGGCATCAGAGCTCATTCCCAAACTGTTCTTCATGCGAATCTTATCAGCTTCACTCCCCACATCTCCCCCTCCTTTTTTTGTATATTAGCTATTAACTTCAGCTTAAGGGCACAGTTAATAAGAAGCTGCTTAAGCTAATAAAAACTAACAAAACAAACAATCTTAATACAATTTTTTCACTTGTGCTCCTAGCCTAGCAAATAAACAGTTAAAGAACAGTTAACATTCTGCAGTAACAATTGGTTTTGAACTATATAATGAAAATACAGATACATATCCATTTTCACAGATTTTCACAAATCAGTTTCCTGTGGCTGTTTTGTTATACACCCCAGCCATCCCACGTGTCCACAGGATTCGAGGCTACCATTGCTTCCAACAGCAGTCTGAAAAGACTCATAGGTGTGGCAACCGACAGGCACACGTGTCTTGTCCTGTTGCATTGGTTGATGCTCTCTTTTGGCTGGGCAGGAAACCATGGTAGGCTTAGTCTCGTGTGATGAAGAGACAGAAGACAAGGCAGGACGAACCCATCGTGCAGGGACCCAACAAAAGCATACCCTCGTCCCCAGGTTATTAAAGGGAACGGGCCTTCCCATTCATGAGTTTCAAGATTATGTACTTTAACATGAGTTCCCCTGTTCAAAATTCTTAGAACCCCTGAAATGGCACTGTAGAGGAGGTCTATCCTCCATCCAGCAATTTAAAAAATTCAAACCATAACAAATTTTTGCTCTACATTCTTGTGAGGTTAACCCTGAACTCCCCCTTTTTTTTCTGCAACATAGTTTTAAGGGTGCTATGTGTGCATCCAGTAATGTCTTGGCCTGTGGGAGAATGTGGAATACCTGTGACATGTTGAATTCCCCACTGCTGAAAAAATGCTTGTGTTTTTTTGTGCTATATAACCTGGATCATTGTCTATTTTTATGGTTTTTGGAACTCCCAGGGTAAAATATTTATTGGAG
The DNA here is from genome assembly GCA_028858755.1 of Ara ararauna. Classification (NCBI taxonomy): domain Eukaryota; kingdom Metazoa; phylum Chordata; class Aves; order Psittaciformes; family Psittacidae; genus Ara; species Ara ararauna. The sequence continues at coordinate 59,749,379 of CM054379.1, forward strand.
TAGTCCATAATTTAAAAGCATGGACTACAGCAGAGAGTTCTGCTACCTGAGGTGATCCGTGACAATGTGCATATAATTTTTCCAGTGTCCTTCAGCATCTTTCCAAACTATTACTGCTTGGCCTGTCTTGCCACACCCATCAGTGAATACTGTGAAGTCCTCAGTTACTGGCGTAATAATAGTTAATTGTGAAGCAAGCAAAAGTGGAAGAGCATGTAGGGATTGCACAATTTTTTTGTCCTGGGAAATGAATATTAATTTGCTCTGTAAAATGTGCTAGAGCACATTGAAAAGCAAAAGGCTGGTGAGTTAAAAAGGTTAGCTGTTTTGTATCAAGAGGCAGAAAGATAATATTAGGTTCAACACCATCTAAAGTCAGTAACCGCTCTCTTCCTTTCTGAATGATCACAGCTATCATTTCAATGGCTGTTGTAACTGTTTTTCCAAAATTATGTGACAAAAATATCCATTCCAAAATAATCAATGAATCTACGTCTTGTGGAACCCACTGTGCTAAAAGCCCATAGGGTTGAAAAGATGAATAAAAAATGAAAAGGCTAATAGGGTGGTCCATTTTTCGCCTATAAGCAACTTGACTGGTTAATTTTACAACCACTTTATCAAGGACAGTTAGTGCAGAGGGGGTGAGTGTTTGAGGAGATGTCAAACATGGATCCCCCTCCAATAATTTGAAGAGGGGATGGAGCTCTTCCATAGATATTCCCAAGAGAGGACTGATCCAATTTATGGTTTCTTAGAGCTTTTGTAAATCTTTTAGAGTCTTTATTCCTGTCTGCAGGGTGATATTCTGAGGTTGAATGTTTTGTTCGGATATTTTCCATCCTAAATATTTCTAGGGTGGAGCTTCTTGAATTTTTTCTTCTGCAATTTGGAGTCCTGCTGTTGAGACTCCTTGGATCACTTGCCATTTCACTTTTTGGGCTGTTTGTTCCAATTCTGCAGCAATTAAAATGTCATCCCTATAATGATAGATTAAAGCATTCTCAAAGCATTCTTGTATAGGGCTTAAAACTGCCACTATGAATTGTTGGCATAGTGTAGGACTGTTTTTTATGCCTTGTGGCAACACTTTCAAGTGATATCTTTTATGCGGCTCTGCAGCATTGATCGAAGGCACAGAAAAGGCAAATGGTGGTGCACCTTGTGGAGCAAGAGGTATAATGAAAAAACAGTCTTTTAAATCAATGACTATGAGAGTCCACTTTTGTGGTAGCATTGTTGGTGAGGGGAGCCCAGGTTGCAAAGCTCCCATATCCTCAATGATCTCATTTATCTTTCTTAGGTCATGTAAAAGCCTCCAAGCATTATTTTTCTTCTGAATCACATAGACAGGTTTGTTCTATGGGCTGGTTGTGGGACTTATGTGACCAGCTTTCAGCTGTTCATCTGCAAATTTGTGTAATTGCAGCAGTTTTTCTTTTGGGAGGGGCCACTGATCTACCCACACAGTCTCATCTGATTTCCAGGTTAAAGGTGGGACCTGGTGCAAAATAGTGGCCCCTAGGAAAAATCCATGCTTAAATGTACTCCCCATTGGCTTAAACAGTCTCTGCCCCATAGGGTAGGAGATCCAGATAACATGAAAGGCCTAATCGAGGCAGATCTCCCTTCTGGTACAAAAATAACAAGCTCACTGCTCTGCTTTGGAGAGGTTTGACCACCAATTCCCGATAATGAGGCATGAGCGTCCATTAAAGGCCAATGATCAGGCCATAGTGATGCAGAAATGACTGTAACATTTGCTCCACTATCAATAATTCCTTGCAAATGACCACTGGCAGTACAAAAAGACCCCTTACTGCTGTAGAGAAGCATCCAATTAATAATGCTGCCTTTCCATGCCCGAGTGGGCCATATGTGCCTATTGGAATGAGCACAACTAATGTGTCTTGAATTATTGTCTCTCCCGACGTGGCCGGGTCCATTCCGGCACTGCCACTTGTGGTGGCGCACAAACTGCAGCAGCTCCCCAAGGGTGCCATTTAGAGGGGTAATTTGTTGTCATGGTGGGGTCCCTCTCCATGCTTTGCTTGAGGTTTCCTGCTAAAGTTAAAGGCTGGCCATCCCGGTCAAATTTCAATCGGCAATGACTTGCATAATGATGCCTTTTACAACAGTGCGAGCAAATTCCAGATGCTCCCCTTTTATTATTTGTTTTTATTTTTGGACAGTCTTTTTTCAAATGGTCGTACTGACCACACAAAAAGCACTACAGTGACTTAACTGACAGCGCCGCAACTGCTTCTGCAGAGACAGATCATTTTGTCTAGACCCAACATTCATACAAGCATTTAACATATCATCACGCTTGGATCTCTTAATGGCCACAATACTTTCTGACAGTCAGGGTTAGCATTCTCAATAGCAAGCTGTTGGAAAATATATTCACTTGCTTTCTCATTGCCAATCTGCTTCTCCAGAGCTTCATTAAGTCAGTGTAAAAACTTCATAAACTGTTCATTTTCCTCTTGTTTGATTCGGACAAAAGGCTGTCTCTTTTTACCAGCATCAGGGACAGTTTTCAAAGCCCGGAGTGCCAATTGTTTAACTTGCTGCAAGTCCACCTGGCAAATCCTAGCTTGCATAGCATTGGTGCTAAAATCAGCTTGACCCAGTAATACACTAGCGGCAACCATTAGCTGTGCGTCACGTGCCCTCAATGCTATCTTTTCAGCAGCCTACCCACCTGCTAGCTGCCTCATTTTTGATTCCCACAGAGGATATTGTATGTCTGTCATTACCAAATGAAACAACGTTTTGAAATCATTTGGGATAAATGCATGAGTATCTCAGACAGACTGTATCAACTGAGTTGTATATGGGGCTCCGAGTCCATGGTCCATCACTGTTCGCCTGATACCTTTGATAAGAGCATACGAGAGACCTTCCCATCACTGGTCTTGATCCGGCACATACACCACCAAGAAAGCAAGCAATACATCTGCATCCCCCGCCTGTCTCACTTCTTCTTCTACAGCTACCCATTTGTCATAAGGATCCAGGAGATATAAATGAGGCTCCATTTCTGGATCAATAGGCCCCAGGTCAAAAAGACCATACAGGTCATCATTAGAATTATCAGGCGGCAGAACCACAGGAGCAACAACAGCAGACTGATTTTTTGATCTCATGGCAGAGTCTGGACAAGAGGGTGGTGGTAAGGGAGTTGAAGCTTCTGCTTCCTGTGCTTGTGAAATGGCATGAAGTTTTAAAGTTTCAGAAATAACTTGCCAAGTGCTCAATAAAGTGGTGGTAACTTTATCATTTTTTGCAGCACAGTCCCACAAATTAACACCAATTTTGTCCCAAATCTCTGGGGTATAAATATTAGTGGAATTAATAGATGGATCGATTTTGATGCCCAGAGAAGGATATGTTTCAATTCTTCCTCATCAACTTTTTTCCCATACTGCTTAAGAATTATAGCAAAAACTTCTGGAACATTTCGCTGCTCTTTTTTTAAAGCAGACCCCATAATTCTCAGCCGCTTACCCACATCCTGCGAGAGGCAACCCGCGCAGTTTGAATTCGCTTCCTTTCAGCATACACCTTTGCTTACTTTCAGCAATCAGTTCGGCTGAGCCACACCACCAGATTGAAGACTAGTCGCTTTTCATGCCCCATGCTGGACGCCATTTGTGGCATTTCACGACACGGACTCAAGTTAGTGCAGAGACTCAAATCCAACTTTGTTACAACCAAGCCCCTTTTATCCCCCTGTTCAGTATTTTCCCAACCTGCACATGCATACGACGTTCAATCTTCTTGGCCCCTGCAAAACTCTCCAGGTAAATAGTCCAATCACAATGGGGCAGCCCCTTCTCAGAACCCCCACATCCTCTGGCCTTCAGCACCCCAATCCATCTCTCCAGGGCTTCTCAAAGCATGGAGGCATCAGAGCTTATTCCCAAACTGTTCTTCATGCAAATCTTATCGCCTTCACTCCCCACAGAATATGACCTCTGTATATTCTATTGCTACCAGAAAAATATAAGTCTTTGTCGGGATTTAAGCTGTAAATCACGCAGCCCGTTCGCTCACTCACTCTCCTCTCTTTCTTCCCCCTGCTCCCGGGTGGATGGGGAGGAGAATCGAAAGAATGCAACTCCCACGGGTTGAGATAAGAACTGCTTAGTAACTAAAGTGTAACAGAAATCACTACTGCTACCACCAATAATAATAATGACAAGGCAAATACAAGGAAAGAGAATACAACTGCTCAACACCCGATACCAAGCCCGACCATGCAGTGCACCCCCCACCCTTCCGGGTCTCTGCTCTCTGCTTTTACCTCCTGGGCATGACGTGCTGTGGTATGGAATAACCTCTTTGGTCAGTTTGGGACAGGTGTCCTGTCTCTGCTTCCTCCTGGCTTCCCCTCCTCCCTGGCAGAGCATGAAACTCAGAAAGTCCTTGGCCAGACCAAAACATCACTAAGCAGTAACCAAAACACTGGTGTTATCAGCGTGTTCCCAGGCCCAGAATCAAAAACACAGCGCTGCACCAGCTACCAAGAAGGAGAAAAATGACTGCTACTGATGAACCCATGGCAATCTTACAACTGAAGCAGAAAGGTAGTAAGTGTCAGAAGAACTGTGTTTAGCATGCCATGGTGCAGCCCTGGGAGTCACACGCAGTTGCTTGCTCATTCCCTGCAGTGGTATAGGGGAGAGAATCAAAACGGTAGCAGTGGGAAAACTCTTTGGTTGAGAAAAGAACCCTTTAGTAGGTAAAACAAAAGCTGTGTGCACAAACAAAGCAAAATGAGGACTTCATTCACTGCCAGTTTCCTGCTACCATAGACAAAAATGAGTCTTTAACTATGACGCATCTTTAGGTGCTAAAACATTTCTTCTGTGATTTTTTTTTTTAAAATGTTCATTTTTTTGTCCTCTGGAGAATGAAATCTTAACTTCATTGTTTGTCCTTCAGAAGTTGATGGGTTTTTTTTTTCTGAGTAACCAAATTCAGATACATTGTTTGCTTCTAAATTCACTGCAGTATATTGTAGAAAGGATGGGTTGTCCTTACCAGCGTTATGCTGATTGAAAACATCTGCTTATGTAGTCAAACAAGCAAAAACAGTTTAAAAGTTTAAAAATGTGAGAAAGAGGATAAGATTAAAAATTGTGACTATACCAGAAAATCAGTGTTGATGCTTTCACATGCAGCACACGATCAGTTTTGGGCATGTGTAAGTCAAAAAACATATGGTTTTATTACAGCTATGGGTGTCTAAATTTTAGTGGTCCAACAATTCTTACCAAGCAATAAAAGCAAAGAAAAAAGACAATCTTGTTTTTTCTCTTGGGATTTTTTTTTTTTTTTAAGGAAAACATTAAAGCATTTAAAAGCGCAAGGTTTCTTTCACATCCATCAGGGATACAATAGGTAACTAAAAATATGACACAGAAGGACTTCAATGCATACAAAAGCTAGAGAGCAGATTGATGTTTTTGAAACTTCACACTGAAGGGAGAAATGTAAGCCTGATTAGTGCATTCTATTGATTTTAATATGAATTAAATTGAATTTTTTTTAATAGGTTCTTATTTAAGATCAGTGTCAACAACACACTATTATAGGAAGAGCTACAGATGAGCACTTACTATGCAGTTCAACAAGAGCCACCTCTTTACTAAAGTTTTTAAGGAAATTTAGCTGATCTCAAAGAATTCTCAATATATACAGAGTACTGAATTTTAAAGACATTGCAGATTAAGCACTTCTCTGAGTATTTCTATAATAGACATTTTAAAGAACAGTTTTGGAACTCATTTCATTTCAGCGCAGCAGGAGAAAAATCATTATTACTGAACACTTTTTCTGTAGAAGAATTTGTATTCACTCATGTAAAACCTGTGCATGACCAAACAGATAGAAAAATGTCTGCCTTCTTGAACTGTAGTTGCTTGTCCACAAAATAAAACAAGCACTGAGACTGAAGACTACCTTTTGCTGCCATGGAGGAAGAAAATATTTATGCTTGACATTTACTGTTACCATGCAATAAAAAGAAAATTGACTATAAAGTTCGAGAAAAGACAATATGTACAATACAAGTATTTAAAATTCTTTGGCAGCAAGAGAATCAGTAAAATGTGAATACAATGGCATCTTTTGAAGCTAACAGACCCATTAAGGTTATGCTATTGAAACTAAATTACAATAAAACCCCACACAACACATTCAGAAAGTATAAAATAATTTTTTTACACTTTTGGGGAAATAATTTTTTTGCTAATGAATTATTTTATGTATGCCTGAATAAGGCTATGAAGAAAACAGTTTGAAGCTGACAAAGCTATCTCTTTGCTGTTAATTGGGACAAATTCCAGCTTTTAGCTTACCCATCAGTCTAGATGAGTATCTTCCTAAACATCCAGAATTAACCTATAATCACAACTTTTTTGTCTATAGCACCAAATACACACATCCAATGCCATTATAGCTTATTTGTGCTCTGTTTTAAAGAGCACATATGGGAATCTGCATTGCCAACTCTGAAGTCTGATAAAATGAGAATCCCCAACCAGTACTTGTAGTGACATTTGAATCCAGCTCTGTATTGTGTATGGATGAAGTCCAGGCAGACATTATGGAGAGCCATACTGAGAGACTTTGATGAGATCATTCATTTGGCTAACTGTTTCTAGTCACTGATCATGTTAATTAGGAGAATGAGGCATGAAACAGCAATAGGCTAGAGATCTTGCCAATGCACAGGCATAAAATGGGTAGAAGCCTTTTTAAGATTGTTGTCAGACCATTTTGCTGTATTTTCTCCTTGCTGTAGAGGGAATACTGGGTTGGGAAGAGAAGAGAGAATTGCACTTTTTCTATTGCTCTCTAGTGCCTTTCATCTCAGTTCCTGAAGAGTGTTGTATGCTAAATTATATTTAATTCAATACATAATATAAGCAACTGTTTGTAGGACTCTAAAGTCCACCCCATGGACTCTAAATAGTCCTTGTCACCCACTCAGTTTCTAAATTGCACTTCTGGGAGACAAGCATTGCCTAAAAATTAAGCATTGCAAAAAGTCTTTTAAAACTGTTTCAATTTATCCTGAAATTCTCTGATCCCCAGCACAAACAATGACAGCAGCCTAGCTCTCTCATCGGCTGCTGAGCTGTAACATAAATAAATATAGAAAGACACAGGAAAGCTCTTAAATCTATCACTTTTCCTTACTTTGAGCAAACCATGTAGGAACACATTCCTTTGTTGTTTAGGTCAGGTAATACTAACTAGTGCTTGTATTTTGGTGTACACATTTAACTGTTGTCTAATGCATTCTGTGAAAAGTGGTAGTGAAGGAAACTAGATCAAACTAGCACCACTCGGTTCACTCTCCAGTTCCCTAGAGTAGGCTCTGGTCTTCTAGACCAGAATCTATCAAGCAGAAAATATTTTCTTCCTGCAGAGGCAAGCTAGTAGAGAAACAAGCCACCAGAGAGACCTTTTAGTTTATCTATTACTACCATTCTACATTACAAAGAAGCATTTAGGTGCCAAAAAGAAGATTGAAATGAAAAGACACTTCAATATATTTTTTAAGATTTAAAATGCTCACAATTGGTCACTTTGCCATAGAGTTAAGTCAGTAGAACTGTAAAGGTATACTTTCAAAACATTGTCTGGGGCTCTGACTTTTACTCATGGTTTAGTGACAAATGTGAGCAAAAGTTCATTTAAGGACAACCCTCTGCATTCACTAAAAAAATGTCTGATGACGATCTCGACACTGTTGCAAGACCATAGCATTCACGTTTTTAAGGGCTAGTGAATTCTGGCACTTGCTGTCAGTACTGTGATGTAGCAGCCTCTTTCTGTTGATGAGACCGTGAGTCATGAGAATTAAGATCTATTCTTAACTGCTATTATAGAGTATCTCATTAAAAAATACAATGAAGTGTTAATTCCTTGGATTTGGAGTCAAGCTTTTACAAAAAGCTGTGTGGTTTCTTTCAGTGTCACTGTGCACCAGAGTAAAAAGGGGAAATTGAAGGAGATGTTTATAAAATTCTTTAAGCCATAGTTTTCAAAAATGCTACATTTTTAATTCATTTTACCTTCTCCCTTAAAAAATAATAGTAACCAGTATTAGTATTTTTTGAGGTAAGAAGAAAAGGATGGCTTTTCTTTGGAAACAGAAAATTATTTTATGTATATCAGAAAACTATTTAGAAGGATAATTGAAGGAAATTTGGAATATTTTATACTTAAAGAATATTTGCCAATGTGTTCTTAGGTAGAATTGCTACAAATATTATTCAGGTAAGCAGTAAACAAACTTTTCAAAATAATAATTCTTCATCTGGGAAATTATATATTCTTTTACTACCTGATTTTTAACTGCAGACATGCCAGAAGTAATGTGTTTTTACAGTCTAGGCCACTCATCACAGCTTTGTTTGGAGGCCTATGCTAGTTCACACTTGTGCCAACCTAATGTTGAGTCACAGTGGCTGAGAGAATTCATATGCAAAGTATGTCGATTTCAGCATTATCTTCCTAGGAAACAACATGACAACACTTCATGAAAATTATATCCTTGAGTGTTAATATTCCAGTGTCAGGAGAGAAAAATGTGAAAATTACACACAGCAGACTACAAACACTGAAAAAATATATGAATTCTTGAATTGAGACATAACATAGAAACCATAACCACAAAAATTGATATGACTAGAAATTGTGCTAAAGTTGTAATTACACATGAATTGCTTGTTATTTTTCTAATTATGTCAGACGAGAAGTTGTTTCTGTAATAATTTCTTAGTTTTAAATTAGGACAACCACTAACACATCTCCAAGGAATTTAACAATTTACTGTAGTAGGTTTTCATTTAAATATTTCTAAAAGTTGCTTTTAGACCTGCTGCTAGAAACAAAAATATAAATTTAAGCTCTTTTTTTTTTGTCTTTTAAATTTACATTTTAAAAACGTAATTTTTACAATAGTTATTTTAAAATTTTATTTTGGCAATGTGGGGATTTTTAAGTGTACAGGCTGAAATATTCCCTTCTATGTTCGTAGGTAAAATCATGGATACTTCAGAACACAGAGACTGAAGCTTCATTTTGGGAATTTGTTTCTTCAGCTGCATAGTTAAGTAGAACAAAACCATTACTATTACCCACACCTTCCTATTAAAAAAAAACACATCCTATGGCTTTTGAATGCTTCAAGCAGATTACTGAAGTTAATAGATTTTTTCTCATTGAGTTCATAGGAAGATCTAACTTTTTGTCTTTTCAGTGAGCAAATAGATGCACAGATCATCTTTGGTGGTATTTTTCAGAATTTTTAGAGGAATAAAGTAATATTTCAAATATTTCAGGTTTGTTCTGATGTGAAGCCAACCTGCTACTTAATGTAGACTGGATTCCTTAAAGCTTGATCTTCTACCTCTGAACCCGGTAGATATATTTAATTTATTTCATTAGTGCCCAATGAGAAAACCAGTGAGCTGTAAGCAGTAGCTATGGATATCTCCTTCTTTGCAACTGGAAATGCTGTCAAGTCGGCTCCTTAGTGTATCTCAGAATAAAAGGTGTGAGTGTTCCTTTGATACATATGATTTTCTGCCAGCAAGTAAAATTTGTTTTCATTCTAGAATCATAGATCTGTGAAAAAATACATGCAATTATCAGCAGTGAGCTAGTGAGTACCCATGGCAGGTTCTCACATCCTCCTTTGTACTTTTATTAAAGAAAACAATATATTGATGAACAAACACCTGTGAAGGTTATTTTTGCCTGTGGTTTGTAGCTGCCTTGGATAGATTTAATCTTACAAAATGTAGATGCCTGTAACACAGAGCTAGTTACTCTGAAAGATCCCTTTGAGTGAAAGTAAGGAACATTTCTAGCTTTTAGGTCTTATCCTAAAGCATACATCTGAAACTAAACAGATCTCTTTACACAGAGCCTATTTTCTCCATTACTTCTAAAGAAAGTTTTAGTGGGATGCCATTCCTGAACCCTTATGACCCATCAAAAACTCAATACACAGGAAGACCGTACAGAAGGTTGGTTTATATTGTTAGTTAGAGCTGCCTGCCAGAGAACTCAGCATCTTTTTCTAACAGAAAGCTGTAACTTTAATCTTGTATTAATTATCTATTTTTCTAGGTGGTGGTTGTTTTGGAAAAAATGAGAGAAGCATCTTCTTCAAAATCTTCTGGCTCAAGAAATCACCAACTAAATCCTTAACAGTGGGAAGATAACTTTCACTAAGGATAAAAAACAATGTGGTCTTTTGGAAATGGTATTTTGAACTGTTCATTTGGTTTTCAGAGATTGCAAGCACTGGTACTGAGCAGGACAGAAGATTTTTTTTTTTTCATTGTGAAGAATGATCTTACTAGCATAAATTCAGTGTTCATTTTGTTCCCCCCTTATAGAAAATTGTGTTTCTGGAAACAACAGAATTAAAATGAGGTAATGCAAAGAATGAATGCCACTTATTCAGTTTCTTTTTGATGAATTGTAGAATTAAACTACTCGAGATGAAGTACGAGAATCATCATTTGGATTCTGAGCTGCTGCTAGTCCTAACAGAACTTCTTTTTAGTCCAAACTTTTTTTGCTTTGGGTGTCACAAATATAAACCATCTGGTATGCCAGCTGCCTGTGTTCTTCTTACATATACAGCAAGAGTGGGTGGAAAGGCTCCAAAACTGCAGACATTATCCTTTGACTGCTTATGATCATCATCATCACCATTATAATCCTTGTAGCATTTTAATATATGACTTTGCTTCTTTGTGGCCTCTGAGATCTGTCAATATGTTGTAGAATTGAGTTTCATTTTGCTTCCAGTGAGTGCTCTGTGTGATTCAAGGGGAACAGAAAACTGGAATATATCACATTAAGGCTTTGCTGTTCACCACGTGGAATAATTTATTCTACAAGTTGACATAAATTTGATTACTATATTTATCCACCTGTCCATTTTTAGAACAGTTTAATTTCTTTGTACAAAATAATTTTAAGTGTGGTTGTGAAGTATAATAATTCTAACCTGAGGTTGAATTTTGTTCTCTGTAATTTATTTCACTTAGAGTTTTGCCAGAGCTTCTGGCAAAAGATGTGTCTTCTGCTGAAGTACTAATAGAACAATAATTTAATTACACTTTAGCTACAGTTTGTCACCCATCTGCCTGAAAAAAAAAGCAAAAAATGTAATTAGGATTCAAAGGTGAATATCTTGCTCATATAAGTGCACTGTTCCATGCACAGTTTCACTCAGTTTAAAGGTGATCCCAGGACTCTGGTCCATTATTCTCAATAATTGTCCAGACTGTTATTCAAAGCTTTTTCCAGGCATTTCTTGGGAAGCCAGCTTTTCTCTAAACTGCATAAACTTTTATATTCAACATAACTTCTCATGTACATGTCAGAGGAAAAAAATATCCAGATAGAGAGTTATTTTTCTGTTAGAGTCATCCCTCTGGGTAGATAAAGCCTTTGTCTAAATGGGGTTTATGAATTTGGAAGGACACCAGAGACTAAAAATTTGAAGATTGATTTCACTCCATAATCCGTGAGCACAATGTGGAAAGAACTAAATGAACACCACACTAGTCCTTTCTTCAGGAAATTCACCCTACCCCTCCGGTTGTCAAGGGAACATTATATGACAGCACATCAAAAGCAAAATATCAGTTAATCAGCCTTATTGCTAAAAATCAGAGTAATTGCACTCGTAAAGGAAAACCTGCTAGGATTTTGTTCTGTGTTTCCATACTGACAATCTTGTTAAACTTCTTTGCTTGACAGAACAAGATAGTTCAATTCTGAAGATACTACCTCAGAGAAAAGTTGATCTAAACTAGTAATCTTTACCATGGCTCATTGTTGAAGTTGTCAAACCTTAGAACTGTCCTTTGGTATTAATGATAGAAAAAGCTCTATAAAGGCAGAAATATACATTGAAAAAATCATGTGAATAGAGCAATGGTTGTGTTTTTTAAATAGATTATGTTAGTGTAGCCCTGTTTTGAAGAGGCTCCATAGAGTACATGAGATTGATGACTTAGTGGAGGTGATAGAGAAACAAATTTGTCATCTTGAGCCTTAGTGTGAGATGGTACAGATATATAAAAACATATTTTTTTTTCTTCAATTGCACAGGAACATTAGTGTGCTACAGTACATAAGTAATCTCAACCTGTCAGGAAGTATCAGACTTCAGTGAAATCCTAAGGGTGACAATTTTCTAGACTTTTAAACATCTGTTTGGGCGTAATATACAAAAGAACAACATCTGGGTAACTAAACTGCATGTAAACCAGAATTAGAAATATAAATAAGATTAAATAAAAATCACAATGTCTTATGGGCATAATTTTTAATGATCTAAGAAAAATTTAGTGAAGAGTCATATGCCTTTCTGTGTGAGGTTCAGGACTCGTCGTATGACCAGGGCTCGGTCTGGGAGCTCTTCTCTGGCTGCCCCGGCGGTGGCCAATGTAGGCACCCAGACAGAGCTGATGAGAGGGGAGGCTGCAGTGCAGAGCTTGGGGTGTAGAGAGCGCCTGTACTCCTCTCCTGAGAGGAGGGTACACAATGGGCAGGTCTGCACTCTGCACTCCCTGGTGGAGGTCATCCTGCAGCAGATGACTGAGCTGTGGGACGCTGTTACTAGGCTGAAAGGTGTCAGGGAAGCTGAGAGGAAGCAGCACTGCTTGCTCCAGGACCACACTGTGCAGGGGCCTCAAGCATCTATTGTTGCTCATGCAGGAAAGGAGGTCACTAACCCAGGAAGCTGGGAAACAGAAACAGAAAAAAACAACAAGGAAAGGAGGAAGAGGACAATTAAAAGCAATGGGCTTCCTCCTAAATCTGTTGTTCCTACCCAGAACAGTTTTGCTGTCCTGCAGGTGGCTGATGAGGTAACACACTCCCACCAGGAACGGCCGGCTGATGCACTTGTAAAGAAGATCACTACTGGTGCTGCCAGGAAAAAGCAGCAGGTCGTAGTAGGGGACTCTACTCTGAAAGGAACAGAGGCACCCATCTGTCAGCCTGACCCAGGCTCAAGGGAAGTGTGTTGCCTACGAGGGGCTTGGATCAGGGATATTGCAGAGAAGCTGAGTGCTCTAGTCGGCCCCACTGATATTACCCACTTCTAGTGATCCATGTGGGTGCTAGTGATATAGATAGCAGTAGCCCGGAGAACATAAAGAAGGACTACAGAGCCCTGGGAGAGGTGTTTACGGGCTCTGGAGCACAGATTGTCTTTTCGTCAATTCTCCAGTATAGAGGGCAGGACCTTAAAAAGGCTAGCAGGATTGGCCAGGTTAATAAACTGTTAGAAGGGTGATGCTATTGTCAGGAGTTTGAGTACCTTGAACATGGGACGCCGTTTGGGAGGTCAGGTCTACTGGGGGCTGGTGGAGCTGGTCTGAAAAAGAAAGGGAAGAGTGGATTTGATAGGAGGTTTGCCAGACAGGTCAAGGATGCTTTAAACTAGATGTGTTGGGGGAGGGGGACATCATTCCATCCCAACACACCCAGTTAGTTCCCAGCACGTATAGTAAACATTCAGAGCAATGAAGATATATTGCAGCTGCTCCAGGCAATGAGCTGGCTTCAATTGGAGCTGTATGTCTCTAGACAAATGCCCGTAGCATGGGGAACAAACAAGAGGAATTAGAGATGTGTGCACGTCTACGGGGGTATGATATCATAGGCATCACAGAAACATGGTGAGATGGCTCTTATGACTGGTGTGTTGGAATGGAAGGTTACAGGCTCTTTAGGAAAGACAAGCCTGGTAGGCGGGGAGGGGGAGTCGCTATTTATGTTAGGGATAGGCTGGAGAGTATGGAACTGTGCCTGGGGACAGGTGAGCAGTTGACAGAGAGTTTGTGGGTCAGGGCTAAAGGGAGAACAGCGATGGGAGGCATTATTGTGGGGATCTGTTACAGACCACCTGATCAAGAGGATTTGGTGGATAAAGCACTCTATAGACAGATAGGAACAGCCTCACGCTTCCAGGCCTTTGTCCACATGGGGACCTTCAACCACCCTGATATCTGTTGGAAGGATGGTACGGCCCGGCCCAAACAATCCATGAAGTTACTCGACTGTGAGGAAGACAGCTTCCTTCTGCAAGTAATAGAGGAGCCGACAAGGAGAGGTGCCATGCTTGACCTTGTCCTCACCAACAGGGAAGGGCTGCTTGGAAATGTGATACTCCAGGGCAGTCTTGATTGCTGTGATCATGAGATGGTTGAATTTGAGGCCCTCAGGACACTGAGAAGAGTGTGCAGCAAGCTTGCAGCCCTGGACTTCAAAAGAGCAGACTTTGGCCTCTTCAGGAACATGCTCAGTAAGATTTAATGGGATATAGCCCTAGAGGGCAGGGGGGCACAAGACTCTTGGTTGATATTCAAGGATCACCTGCTACAAGCTCAGGAGCGATACATCCCTACTAGAAGGAAGTGTTGCAGGAGGGCCAGGAGACGGATAAGGAGATGGATAGATAAGGAGCTGCTGAGGGAAATTCGAAGGAAAAAAGAGGCTTATGAAAGGTGGAAGCAAGGACAGGTGGCCTGGGAAGAATACAGGGATGTTGTCCAGGAAGCTAGGGACCAGGTTAGGAAAGCTAAGACCCTGTTAGAATTAAACTTGTCTAGGGATGTTAAGGATAACAGGAAGGGATTCTATAGTTACTTTGCAAATAAAAGGCAGGCTAGGGACAATGTGGGCCCTCTCCCGAAGCTATCAGGAGAACTGGCTACCCTGGATTTGGAGAAGGCTGAGGTTCTTAATGACTTCTTTGCCTCCGTCTTCACTGGCAAATGCTCAGACCACACCATCAAAATCTTGGAAGGCAGACGCAGGGACTGTGAGAATGAAGACCCTGGTCCCACTTTAGGAGAGGATCTGGTTCGGGACCCTCTTAAGAACCTGAATGCATACAAGTCCATGGGACCTGATGAAAACCATCGGGAGGTCCTGAAGGAAATGGCAAATGAAGTTGCTGAGCCACTCTCCATCATATTTGAAAAATTATGCAGACAGGTGAAGTTCCCAACGACTGGAAAAAGGGAAATACAACCCCCATTTTCAAGAAGGAGAAAACGGATGAGCTGGGGGACTACAGACCTGTCAGTCTCACCTCTGTGCCTTGCAAAATCTTGAAGAGGATTCTCCTGGAAGGCATGCTGAGGCACATGAAAAACAACAAGGTGGTTGGTGACAGCCAGCATGGCTTCACTAAAGGGAAATCCTGCCTGACCAATCTGGTGGCCTTCTATGATGGGCCTACAGAACTGATGTCATCTACCTGGATTTGTGCAAAGCGCTTGGCACTGTCTCACATGACATCCTTGTCTCTAAGTTGAAGAAACGTCAATTTGGTAGACGGACCACTCAGTGGATAAAGAACTGTCTGGATGGCCGCACGCAAAGAGTTGTGCTCAATGGCTCAATGTCCAGCTGGAGACCAGTAATGAGCGGTGTCCCTCAGGGATCGGTGTTGAGACCGGTCTTGTTCAACATCTTTGCCGGTGACATGGGCAGCGGGATTGACTGTGCCCTCAGCATGTTTGCCGATGACACCAAGCTGTGTGGTTCGGTTGATATACTGAAGAGAAGGGATGCCATCCAGAGGGACCTTAACACGCTTGTGAGGTGGGCTGATGCCAACCTCATGAAGTTTAACCATGACAAGTGCAAGGTCCTAAACCTGGGTGGGAGCAATCCCAGGCACAGCTACAGGTTGGGCAGAGAAGAGATTCAGAACAGCCCTGTGGAGAAAGACTTGAGGGTGTTGGTCTATGAACAAACGCACATGAGGTGGCAGTATGCACTTGCAGCCCAGAAAGCCAACTGTTTCCTGGGCTGCATCAAAAGCAGAGTGTGACCAGCAGGTCGAGGGAGGTGATCCTGCCCCTCTACTCTGCTCTCGTGAGACCTCACTTGGAGTATTGTGTCCAGTTCTGGTGTCCTCAACATAAAAAGGACATGGAACTGTTGGAACAAGTCCAAAGGAGGGCCATGAGGATGATCGGGTACTGGAGCGCCTCCTGTATGAAGATAGGCTGAGAAAGTTGGGGCCGTTGAGCCTGGAGAAGAGAAGACTGCGTGGAGACCTCAGAGCAGCCTTCCAATATCTGAAGAGGGCCCATAGGGATGGTGGGGAGGGACTCTTCATGAGGGACTGTAGTGATAGGACAAGGGGTAACGGATTCAGACTTAAACAGGGGAAGTTCAGTTTGGATATGAGGAAGAAATTCTTTACTGTAAGGGTGGTGAGGCCCTGGAATGGGTTACCCATGGAAGTTGTGAATGCTCCATTTCTGGCGGTGTTCAAGGCTGGATTGGACATAGCCTTGGGTGGCATGGTTTATTGTGAGATGTTCCTTCCCCTGGCAGTGGGTTTGGAAGTAGATGATTTTAAGGTCCTTTCCAACCCTAACTATTCTATGATTCTATGATTCTAAATAAGCCTTCTGCCGCTTTTAAAGGAGGGGAATCAATGTGGGGATCTTTTACTACCTAGACATTGCTCAAAACAGTGAGAAAAACCACCATAATAAGGGGAAAGTTAAACAGAAAATAAATGACATGCATGACATCGACTGAAGTTCTTTATGTTACGAATAGATCTTTTAAATAAGGAAGGAAATGCGGGGGTTTACAAAACCACACATGGACAGCACGACAGACCAATATGATCAAAGGCTGACAACTTTATTCACCCTCACATGCAGCTTTTATAGAGCTCTCAGACAGCAAAGCATTTACGACACAGCTGGCAAGATATAATTGAACAGTGTTTTGCTAGTAACAACTTAGCAATTAACTAACTGTGTAGCATACATTCCAAGGTTACAGTTATCAGTTCCTCCCTACATATCCTGACTTCTCAGGCTCTTCTGCCAACTCCCTCAAACTCTCTCACGTACGTGTTCTCTAGTAACCTTCAGCCAAGGCCTCAAAGCCTTTGGTTCACTACTTCACTAATGTCAAGTAACTGGATTGCTCACGTGGCCATTCTCAGCCAAATGACTCTCCACAAATCCCCCTTTTTGTTTTTGAGCAATCCAGACCTGATTAACAGCATGAGATAACATGCCAATAATACACTTCCATAGAGAACCAATGCTCAGAGAGATTCATAGAACACATTCCCTCAAAGTCTTCACAACCGCGTCCTTGAGCTAATAATATAAAATCAATAGCTGCCCTATTTTGTAGGGTAGCATGTCTTATGCTGTCTACATCTAATAATAAACTACTCTTACTAAAAAAGGAACCACAAGCGCCACATACAAGCAATAATCTTACTGTAACAGGTACATATTTTTGTCTTCCAAATTCAGGTACCTGTGTTACATCCATCTGCCACAATTCACAAGCCTGAATACCTCTGGGATTAACCCCTAATCCCAGCCCTGTGCCGTGCTGACTGCATTGAGAACAAGCTTTTATAATACCTTATGCATCTGTCCAAGATAAATCAGATTGCCTCTTCAAAACTTTTGCTGACTGGTGAAATAAAGAGTGACTTTATCTAGCCATTGCAAGTGAATCCGCAGGCTTCAGAAGAAAAAGACTCACCACTGAGTCTGCTATGGCATTTCCCTCACCTAAGCCCAATTCACTTTGATGGCTTCAAATATGAATAACGCAACAAGCCTCTGATCGCTGCCATATACCTTTTGGTGCTGTATTAGGTGGAAGTAACCATTCTAGAATGGCTACTTTCTGTTTTCCCTTTCTCTCCTCCCCCCCCCCCTTTTTTTTTTTTTTTTTTTTTTTCAAATAGGCCATTGCAACAACAGTGCAAATGGATGTGTGGGGTGATTTACAAGGAGCAAGCTAAGGGGAGTGTCTTCCATTAATCGATCTGCCTTAGTCTTGCACTGGGATGAAGTGTTCAACAGACTATAAATTCCAGTAGTAGTCTCTCAAAATGGTCTGCTTGACCACATATCCAGCAGTCTTTCAGTTGCATATAGTTGACCAATTCAGTTAACATAGCCACATACATATTACCGTTAAAGATAGCATAACAAACTGACAATAGACAGCGTAGGCCTACACTGGTCTGAATTCCTGGGTATCCCATTCTTTTTATAGTTTACTAAGTGCTAAGCAGTAACTTTCCACTCTCTCACTCCCTTATCGTCCTGATTTAGCAAAAGTAAGGGTTACAAATATTCACATAGTTTGGTCTGTCTTTGAGATACACATCCTGCTTTATCTTGCAAACTCTGCTTTGTTTTGCTAACCAATCTTCACCCCTCATTGTTGTCTTTACAGTTCTCAAGGCTTAGGCCTGCTCAGGGCATTAACACCTGTTGTTTTCTTTGCTGCTCCCAGGGCTGAAGCCAGACCAGGGTGATAACGCCTTAATCCATTTCATTAACTATTTCTATCCCTTTACCCACATCAAAAGACAGTTTTTATAGATTTATGATCTACCTTTGCCAAAGTCTCTATATTCTCCATTAGCTATTGTAGCGAACAAGGCACACAGATTAGGATATGATTAAAATGACAAAATGATTAAGATAAAGTAAAGCCATCCTGTAATGCTCAAGTCAGAAAACACTTTGTTCAACCAATTCAGTCCCTCATGTATTTGGGGTCTTCCCTATTGTTCCCCTGTTTGCTATACTAGCATGTTTTTTACAATTTGCTATGTTCGCTCTATCTGAAGTCACTTGAACCTGTGTAACATGTGACATATCAGTGACTCTTACACATCATGTAGCAGGTCAGAATAATAGTGGATTTAGACCAGATCATATCTGCAACATATGTCAACCACAGGCTTCTTGGCCTGTGTTTCTCTCTTATATAGCTCTCTGATAACAGGGGAGGCCATCCCTCACATCAAGGTCTGGCATGGCATGTGTCTCCACCACTCAACGCCTGCTGGGTTGCAACCAACAGCAGAGCTAAAGGTTCTTCTTGGTGGCAAACACAGAGGCCAACCCAGTCTTGCCCTTGACTGTGGTAGGAGGCATTTGGCCAACCTCAGTCCTGGTACCTCGTTGTCAATGCAGAGTTTCACCTGCTTCATCCAGTAACAAGTCACCACTATGGCAAAGCACATACAGATTTACAATAGCAGTATGTATACTACAGGGTGCAGCAGCATGCTGAAGATGCTTGTGGCAGTGAGGGACCAGCCAAAGAAATTTCTTATCAGTGGAGTTCTCTCACCCTCTTAATTTGTTCCATTGTCTGCTCTATAACACTATCATTGTATTAAACTCTTTCTCACTTTTGCCTTAGCATTTTCTAGCAGCTGCTGCAAATTTGCATGCTCCAACATCTGTTTTACAATTGACAAATCCATACAATACAAGGTGTAGTTTCTTATTAACAACTGGCTAGTAAGTACAACTGGCTAGTAAGTACAGGTGGTGTTATACACAAAATCACAGCCTCTAATAAGAGCTACTTTACAAGGACACATATTGCTGTTACTTTTCAGTTGCTCCCAAGTGATGTTTTACAGTCATTCATTTCTCTCTTCCTCTATCTCCTTCTGCTCAGGATATTCACGGTCAGCTCCTGTAGCTGAGGCATTGGGTTTTTCCACTCGTCTGTCCAGCTTATGGTGAGGCTTGAGAAACTTTGCAGGCAGCTGCCATGGCCCTGTGGGTGGGTGGGTGGGTGGGGGGGGGTGGTGGTGGTGGGGAACACAAATATACTCCTTCCCCAGGGTTATCAGTTCTTGAGAAGTAACACAAATTAAAGTGTTTCCTTAAAGCAAAGGCATTCTGATGAAACAGGAATGTGAAGCAGCTGCAGAAATAAACTGCACGATGTTAACAGTCAAGGAGTTTGCTGCGTCATTGTCCATTTCTTTTTTCTTTCTCTGCTACCCTGATGCTGCTTGGGTGGTGGCTGGTAAAGCTTGTTGTTGTACTACCCCTCTCACTTTTTCAATTAGCAGTTCTTATTTCAACCAATTGGTTCTTCCAGGTCTTGAATTCACCCCCAGGTTACTTAAAACACACTAAACAGGACTTCTCCTCTGTGCCCAGTGTGCTGCAGGCCTCTTTAAGCCTTATCTGTGGTGTCTCTACAAACTGCTCCGAAACACTGGTGTTATCAGCGCTGTTCCCAACCCCAAAATCAAAAACACAGCGCTGCACCAGCCACCAAGAAGCAGAAAAATGACTGCTACTGCTGAACCCATGACAATATTCACTTCTTATTCCATACCATTCATGTCATGCTCAGATCTTACATTTTCAATATACCATCACATGTATATATATATATACACAGAGAGAGAGAGAGAGAGATCATCCCTCAGTGCCGCTTTGTGCGGCTACAAACGCCGGCCTGCTCAGCAGCAGCTACAGCTGGCAGTCTGCCGAGCAGCAACCATAAATAAATGTCAGCAACAGCACTTCTGTATTAACCCTTTCTTGTCCGAAATGTTAATCTGTTACCCATTTAAAACTTTTACATGAATCCAATAACAAAAAAAATACACAGAACAGTATCTGCCCTCAACACACATACGCACACATACATAGACATGCATACACATGAGATCCCATAAACAGACTTCACACAGATACAAAATTTAAAACACAAAATGTGGTGCAATGACCCTGTGAAGAATCAAAAAACCAGCTCCAAACAGCATCAGCACAATGTAAAGCGGCTAGCTCAATCTCAGTGGGCGTCCCCACAAAGGCTCTGCCTCCTTCACATCGTATGAGGCTTGGGCTTCTCAACTGACCAAAATGCACGCTCGTTCTGATGCAGGTGGCCAGCCTACATCGGAAGAAGTGGCCAGCAATATCTATAAAGGTCTGCAAGGGTCGGTAGAAACATGAACATACTTATATTTGTTAACTTTTCGGTGCATGAATATCACAGAGAGACTATAAGCACACAATACATCTGCATCCCCCACCCATCTTACTTTTCCCTTTACAGCTGCCCATTTATCATGAGGATCTGGGGGATATAAATCAGGCTTCTTTTCCGGATCAACAGGTACGGGGTCAAGAGGACTATCCAGGTCAGCATCAGAATTATCAGGAGTCAGAAACTCAGGAGCAGAAACAGTAGTTTGAGGAACGTGTACAGGCTTCTCATAAATGTTGTCTGGAGGTTCAGCGTTACCAAGTGCAATTAAAACTTTTCTTCTCACGGGTTTTTGCTGCCCTTTCATCCCTTTTATGGGCCATAAATTGCCCAGGCCAAAAAAGGTTTTAACCTTATTCATCTTTGGAGCAGGAGGAGGGACAGCCGCTGGGGTGACTATAGTTTGAACAGCCGCGGCAGCAACTTTCGACTCGGCTTTCATGTTAATTAGGGTGCTAGTAACAAAACGCCACACTGAGCCAAATGCAATGACTTTTTTTTTTTTTTTTTCCCCCGATATGGTGGTGTCCGAGATTCAGGCGGAGCTGATGGCCCCGGGCAGTCAGTATCGTTCGCAGCCGCTCCCCCCGACCGCCTCACTGTTACCGGCATCCCACAGGGAGGCGGCGTCCAGTCCTCTCCAAGCTTCCTGGCCGCCTCACCGGCGACCTTCTTTTCTGCATGATATTTCTGCAAACAGTTCATAACCTCCTGCAATAATTCTTTTGTTGAGTCATTTAGTTCTTTCGGTTGCTCTGCTTCTTCCGGGGTAGAAACATTAGAGTCAATGGGGGAACGGTTTGGGGTGGAGGTAAGGGAATATTCTAACGCACCAGGCCTATAATCTGTGGATGCCTTCACCTCGCAGTGAGGTTCGATATCGGCAGGATTAGTAACAATATCAGATTTTGATCTCTCCCCACCGGACATAGCCTGAAAACCCATCTTCACTGTCTTCGCAATTTTCGGGCGAGTTCTCCCCCCCCCCCCCCCCCCCGTACAATGTTCAAAGGGATTCCGATCGGGGCTCTTTGCACCCGTAATCGGCTGCTTTGTGGGTGATTGGGAGGCGGGTAGGGCTGGAGGCTCAGGCAGAGGCACGGGTGGCATTACCGGAGACAAGGCTTTAGCTGCCGAAGCAGCTGCAGCTCTCTCTGATTGCATGTCCCGCAAAGTTTCTTGGATAAGCTTCCATAGAGTGGAATATTTTTGGGCCTCACGAGCTGCTTTCCCGCCATCAGTTACAGTGTCCCAAAGCTGGGCGCCTATCGCCTCCCTTGCAGATATTTCAAACGGTGTTCCAACCCCGCTGAACAGCCCCTTTTCTTTACTCCGCTGGAGTAACCCCTTAAGAACATCCTCTTCATATTTAATCCCTCTCTTGGAGAGGACATGTTGGAGGAGATGAAGGACAGCTGCCTCTTCCTTTGTCTGAGCCGCCCCCATTCCTCCCTGACCGCCACTTGCATTTTTCGGAGTGGACTCTCTAATCGCAGATACACCTTTGTTCCGCGGGACGTGCACGTCCTCCTTCTACATCGGCAGGGCTACTGCCGGCTCCTTTTCGGTCGGCTTCCCACCCGTCAGGTCTGCGCTGATCTTCACCACCGAAGCAGCTCTCAGGAGGCAAATCTGAGGGTCCCTGTTCAGGCACCAGTTGCGGGGGTTTACAAAACCACACACGGACAGCACGACAGACCAATATGATCAAAGGCTGACAACTTTATTCACCCTCACATGCAGCTTTTATAGAGCTCTCAGACAGCAAAGCATTTACGACACAGCTGGCAAGATATAATTGAACAGTGTTTTGCTAGTAACAACTTAGCAATTAACTAACTGTGTAGCATACATTCCAAGGTTACAGTTATCAGTTCCTCCCTACATATCCTGACTTCTCAGGCTCTTCTGCCAACTCCCTCAAACTCTCTCACGTACGTGTTCTCTAGTAACCTTCAGCCAAGGCCTCAAAGCCTTTGGTTCACTACTTCACTAATGTCAAGTAACTGGATTGCTCACGTGGCCATTCTCAGCCAAATGACTCTCCACAAGGAAAATAAAAAAAATCAAGATAAAATCTTGCAGCACACCAAATAAAAAGGCTATTGAGCAACATTTTATCTATCAATGGTCAGTGAAGACAGAAAGTGATACAGATAATAAAAAAGAGTGAAAAATGAAAAGTGAAAGGTGTTATAGCCCCATTGTTTCAGTGAAATAACAGAGGCACTGGAAATATGCTTTAGGCAGTATAATTCTTCACAGATATATGAAAATTTGTAACTAGCAAATAATGAACACAAAGTGCGGTAAGAATAGGTCAGGAGTGTAAGTTACAGAACAAAGGATACTTTTAGATAAATATAGAATTAAAGGCACCTTAAGGAAGCAAGAAAGGAGTCTTTGAACCTTCAATAGCTATAATAAAAATCATAGTGATCTTTTGGAATATTAGAAGAGCACAATAATAATTCTTTTACTAGAAAAATGCAAAGATAATGATTGAACAGTATAATTTTATAACGGGAAATCTGGAAAAAATAGTTAATATCCTATTAGCTAGCCCCTAAGGGATAATTAGGTGGGAAGAAACAGGGGACATGCATTTGTCACGAACAAATCATATCAGACCAATACACTAAAAATCTGAGTGATGGAAGATCGTATGCTTCTTACACTGATTTGGGAGAGGCTTCAAGACCTATCATTCAAAATTATTTTGATGCATTGGAGAAATGGTGAAAAGTAAATACGTTTAATTTTAGTACAGGTACATATTATAGTCTCTCTTAAGGAACGGCAGGATTGAAGAGGTGTGGGAATTTGTGAAAGGGCTGACTGACAGTTGAAACTCATAAAAAGTGAGACGTAAAACATTCTGAAATGTTATAATGAAGATTTGCAAGTGTTATGTAAGAGATAATAAGAAGTGTCAACACAGAAAACTTTATAGATCTGACAACATATCATTTTTCAGTCACCAGCTGTGATCTTTCAGTTCAATAGGGCATTACAAATGAAGCATTGTGAGTTTATTATATTCACTCGCACAAACTAGTAAAAAACCTTACTGGTAATGGAATGAAAAGGTTAGAACAGTGCAAGAAAACAGTTGTTTAATAAATATTGTACGGCTTTGCACAAGCTATAGCATACAACCATGACCTTTAATGACAACAACCAAAGCTTATCTTTTGGAGGATAAACCCATGATACTATTTTTTTACTTCAGTGAACAAAATAACACTTTCAAGAACCTAGTTAAATAAACTAGGCTTTTGCACACTTCCAGCTTACTCTGTGACTCATTATTAAATATTGCTCACATGCTGTTATTAATGTAGACATTTGGAACCAAGATTATGAAGCTGATAGCTTGTTATACCAAGAAGTGTTTTAAGGAGATAATTAGTAATGGTAAAATACTAGCGCTTCTGACTGGGAGAGAAGTTTGTAGCCAGTTCATGAATCATGTGTCCTTTTATACTACATCTATAAGCTAAACTGCCTCGGGAGACCTTAAAGTATGGATTTATTTTTCTTTTTTTATGAGAGTGGGTTTTTTTAAAAATTAGTGATAACAATTTTCACAATGGCTACAGAACCCCTGAAGATAACAAAAATACAGCAATGAAGGGGAAAAATTTTGAAAGTTTTGTTAAAACAAGAACTTCCTCCTCATTTATACTGACAGGAATTGCTGGAATTTGGTTTCCAGCACTTCTCCTCTGTCTTGTTAATATAAAGTTTCTTTTAATGAAAGACCAGGGCTATGACATAATAGATTTCTATTTTCTTTAGAGGCATGCCCAAAAGCTTTTAGATTCTCAAATAAATTTATTGCTAGAACAGGAAGATGTTCCACATCATTCTTTCTGAGAAAAAGAGGTATATTTTTTGTTGTAAGTCTAATAAAAGGTCAGCCTTAAAGAACAACAGAGGGTAGCTTGATGGAAAACTAGACAAAAATGACAACAATACAAACGTTTAATCATTTAATAATTCTGCAGTAGCCAACACTTATCCTTGTGCTGAAATATTAATTGCAGTCTTTTACTATAGGCAGAACTGACAGTAGCATCTATTCAGGTTTTTATCACCTGAATTTCCTAATGTAAACCACTTCTGATTGCGTATATTTTTAACAAAGATTTCAGTGATTTCTTTATGAAACTGGAGAAAAATGTTTAACTATGCTAATGATTCTGGCAGTCTACCATATCAGTGGATATATCTTACTTTAGTTTATTTGAATACTGATCTGCATTTACAGAATAAAGATAATACTACCTGCATGCCATAGAAAGGAGCTACAAAAAGAAAATTCTCGGTAGCTTGGAACTGCTAAGGTGCTTCAGTTGTGTGTTCTAAAGAAAATTATATGCGAGTACATTTGCTCTGTGCAGATGACATTTTTTGCATTTAATTTTTTCCACTTTGGTCACTAGTTAAAAAAAAGGTTCACAAAAAATATCATAGAATGGCATAATGATATGACTTCATTCACCAGTGGCAAACTAAAATTCCTTAGGTTAGATTAATTGCTAAAACTGATTCCAGCATTTCTTATCTTCCAAGAGCTTGTCCTTGAAATCATAAAAATACTATACCTGTTATTTAGTTTATATTTATTTGTCTATATATTTTATTTTTCAATGGTTATTTTAAATAGATTGTTCTATGAATTTTATGGAAGTTTCCTTAGTATTTTTCACATTTGATTCTTCCATATACCAGTTTAAATTAATGCCTTCTTGAATGTTTGTAATCTAAACTTTTGCATATCTGGATTTAACTGATGAATGATTGTCTCTGTAGCTGAAAGATGAAAAGAATATATTACAGAGAATATTACAGGTTATTATCTCATTTCAGCCATGCTGTAGACTGATTCCTGGTCAAGGAATCACCCAGTTATTTCAATATTATTCCATTGACAGACATTGCTTTACCAGATTTAAATTTCAAAGCACTTGACAACTCTTCAAATTGCTGATTTTTTTTTTCTTTTCCTTGTCATATCCATGCTTCATCTCCCCTTATGGAAAGCACAAGGAAGTCAACAATGCAATATTGAAAAAACTGTTGAAGAAAGGGAAAACATCATAGTAGATTTGATGGCCTGTTTGAAGGGTAAATATAATGTTATTGTGGCTTACCTGCACCAAAAATATGTTAGTTTAAGATCTTGTAAATTTATGTAGTTTACATGATAGCAAAGGGGAAAATCAAAGACTTTTTCTTTATAATTTCCTACTTTGGACCTTCATGCTCAAAAGTTTAAAATTAAACCATTAAAACATAATGCAGAAAACTGTGACTCTAACACAATGAAAAGGAGTAAATACACTGAGTTAAAAGCCACACTTTTTTTTTCTTGATATATAGGCCATTAAAATAACTTTTTCTCACACTATTTCTTGTGTTAAGATTTGATTTGGTATGTTATTCATATATTGTGAGATAATAAGGAAAGAAATCGGCTCATAGCTATAAAGAACAGAGGAATACCTTTTTGTTCATTGACAGATTCCATCTTCACTGCAGAAATATTTCATTATGATAGAAGAAGTCTCGCAGGTAGGCAGTAAACCATTTACCTCTGGTATCTTCACTTCATATACCTGTTAGATAACTCATTTGACTGAACTGTCTTCTTGGAGTAGAGAAAGATAGGGGCTTTATATTATTAGTGTTGTTAATACTAAAATTCTAACGATTTCCCAGAAATAAATAAGAAGAACAGAGGGAAAACCCACTGAAAAAAAAAAAGAAAAACTTAAAGTGTATCTTAAAACAAAGCAGAAAATGTTTTGAAACAAATGTTGTCCTGAAAAAAGAAAAAAAAAATTCTATAATAATTTAGTCTGTTGAATTCAATAATGAGAGGAAAAAAAAAGGGGGCTTTTTGGCTTATGTAACTGCATTCTTGATAACAATTTTTTCTGTTAGCTGTATTTGTAATGATTTTGAGAGATTTTGAGGCTAAGGAATATGAACCAATAAAAACATGCATATAAAATGAGTGAACAAGAATGAGAAAGCAAAAATCTATCACAAAATTATTTGGACATGTAATAAAGGTAGACATTTTCATTTTTTGCATTACATACTTGTGAATTCTTGGAACGCAACTTGGAGGTTACCCAGGAAGAATGTTGTAGACTTAGGAGGAAAATAAGGTGTGTATGAGACATAAAAATCAAAAAGCTTCAAGAAACAATCCAGCAATGGAAGCTGAAGCAAATTGGACTATGCCTTTTTGCAGCTCTTTAAATCTGAGATAGGAGAGAGAGGAGTGCCTAACTTTGCTCAGTAAGTTTTAAATCTGAATTGGAAACGGGCCTTCATATTCCAGTGTGAGTGAGAAAGAAACTTTTAACTTCTCTGCTGGAATAGCAAGGTTTTTTTTCATATAATACTGTGCTGATCTAGCATCTAGCTGCTTTGCTCCACTTACCTGCTCTTCCAGCTTTCTTCATATTGTCATTGACATTTTTCTGCTGCTCAATGATCTGGGTCAGAGCCGAGGACTCATTCAAGAAACAAGCAAGTAGTTTTACATTGGTTTAGCTCCTGAACAAGACCACTGATAAGGGTCAGACAAATGTCAGTGCTGACACAGGGAAAGACAGGGAAGAGGGCAAAACCACTTATTTTGGCAGATTTAATGAGGTTAGCTATATCCTCAAGTTTCACTAGCATATTCTGGCTCTACATCAACCTTTGATGGAGTTTTTTCGCTCTCTTCTTCTTTCTCTCTTCTAGCTAAATCATAAGACACTGTGGAAATGAACATTCTAGTTTAAGTATCTAATTTGGGGCTTAAAATGTAAACATACACACATAAAAATACATCTATTTTGTGGCTTTATAGGTTTAACATTTAAGTCACAGCTTGTGCAGTGATGAATTTGCTGTCTTGTACTTAGATGAAATGGTCCTATGGCACCCTGTTTCGATTCACCTGCTAAGTTCAATCAGCCATTAAAAAATAAATCTTTAAAGCCACATAAGGGACATGTGTGCACAAATCAAATTATTTATTAATAATATACCTCAGCAAAATGTCTGTGTGGACTGAAGACCTTCTGCACATCTCTTTAAAAATAAGCTCCCTGGAGCCCAACCCATAAAAATTGATTGAGTGCACTAATGTATTCTTGTGTATTCCTCTTGATGCTGCATTTATCTCATGCATGAAAGACTTTGCAGGGCATTATGCAAGTTCTTATCTCCTTGCTTTTAAAGGTGTTAAGCTAAGAGTTTCCAAGTATACCTAAGCATGCATGTGAAAAAGCAATTTTTTACAAATATTTCTGGAAAAAGCACATAGTGTCAGGAATGAAACTTTGGTGTTGTTCCATATTTGCTTGAATAAGTCAGAACTATTTAGTTTATTTGCAAAAGAACTTATTGCAGCATGGCACACAGAACCTGAGGTGAAGCCAAAAGTGAGAAGTGAACATGGCTCCCAAGGAGATGTTTTATCTCATTCCATTTTAACACACCTCTCAGTCTAGCTTGCCATGTAGGTCTTGTTTCTATTCAAAGTAATTTCTCTGGATTTTCTCAGTTTATTTCTGGATCCCATATTTTGTTGTTCTCTCCATTTTAACTGCTTCTGTTCTCTCCAGTCTCTTATTTGCCATAGTATCTTCCCCTTTGTGAATTTTGTGACAAGGCAGCAACAGATACATAGTCTGATTTTCAGTTAAGAAAAAATATTCCAAATTATACTTCAAAAAACACTCTGTAATGGGGTTCTTTTAGTCAAATAACAGGTTTTTGAGATATATCTTTACGGTATATGCTTCTATAATGTATGTTTTCTTAAACATTAGTATAGCTTGCTATCATGTTACAGAAACGTGTAGTATGTATGTAAAATGTATGTTAAAATTTCCCCAAACAAGGTGTACAAGTAAGCACTGAAGCAAGTATCAATTAGGCCGCTTCTGAAATGTTCATCTTTACCAAATATTTTAACTAAATTTCACAAACCAAGACATATGGCAAACGACATTGTCTCTCCCAACATAACAAATCTGATTCAGTTTTCATGTAAACCTATTCTGACAATTTCCTGATGTGATTTACGTATGCATTTTGTATTAAACTAGTTACTCTGAAGCAAATGTTGTGTGTTGTACACAGTGATTCTAGGGGAACACATATCTAGGTTTTGTTTTTCTAGAATGCCCCTGTAAGCATAACTTTCATAGACTAGTTAAAATTTTATTTACATTATAGACTTCATGATGACAGATTTTTTTTAACTTAGCTTGAATATGATTGCAGCATAATAAAGATAAATTAATGCTCCTTCATTTTAAGACTACAAATAGCTATGAGATTCCTTGCTTGTTCCTGTCCAGTGAATACTTTTAATATATTTGCTTTTTCATTAAAAAGGTCAATAGTTGTAAGACAGCACAATGAAACAATAATGGATCTGGGATATTTATAGTACATAACATAATTTCTGTAGCACGAATTTTAGATCCCTGAACTTTCTCATCTAAGATCTGGGAAGGGTGGTGATTCACAGGAGATTGTGAAGTTGACTAAAATCACTGTTGTTTGATAAGCTAACAAGATTTACATTAAATAAATTTTGCAAAATGAAATCACTTTCTGTCAAATTTATTTCAAGCAAATATAGAGCAAAGCTTTTTCCTTTTTTTTTTTTTTTGCCTTTGTGAAATTAGAATAATAAAATAGGAAACCTATGATTTTTTTCATAAGAATTAATATATTTTAAGGCAGGGGTTTTTCCTTAGAGGCAGTATACTCGAGTATCTCACCTCCTACTGTGTTGAATTTTTTTGTTTCTTTTTCTCATTCTAATTTAACGAAATTTCTTCTCAATATTTCAGTCAAACAACTAGTGAAACCCCCAAAGCTCAGCTGGTTCTTCAATTTTCTAGCAATATTAAGCAGCTTTGATTAATTAAATGAGAATTAGAAGACATAATTAATGTGGGGCTTCTGTACATGTCTGCCTTCTGAGGAGACCAGAAAGTATTTGCATAATCCTTTCAAAAGGAAGGAAGAGCCTGTGGTGAGGCAGTTTACTTCCTCCACAAGGGTTCCTGATCAGCAGCGAACCTCTCTTAGAGTCTAAGTTTCTCTCTAGAACCTGGATTTCCTTGTGATGCACATGAAATTTCACCTCCAGTCTTCCATATTTACGAATGTTTAATTTCTAGTTCTTTTTGATTCGTAGTAAATTAAAACCCAGGTATTAATGCACTTATGTAAGTGCAGACTGTGCAAGTCATGCAGTTTGAGTTCACAATCTTTTGAATGTTTTCAGCACCTTAATACAGCATCTGCACAAAGAATTCTGAAACCTAGTATGCCCATTTGCAAAAATATATATTATGAACCCTTTAAAAAATAAGATAAAGCCCCAATAATTTAATGACTAAATAGTTGCAAAAAGTGCACTCAGAAATACTTTCATATTTTCAGATCAAATTCAGCAAGAAGTTTTCTTATTTCTTAAAGGCTTTACTAACAATCTGCTGAAGATTTAAAGAAGTTGGTCTTGGATCATATCCTAGAACCTGCTTCAGAAGAACACCGAGGAACTTTATCAAGTAGGTGCTTAAGTCCCCATGACTTCTCTGAAACTTTCATGACTAAATTGTTCTATTTTCTTGCAATTATGAAATGAATGATTTGAGCAATACTTGATGGTTGGCTTCAAATAAAGATGTCTATCCAAGAAATGTCTTGCATGTATAGTTCCTTTATGGTTGCTACTGAAGTGGCAGGGAGAGTGGTTTTGATACATTCCCTCAGGATTGCAAAAACAGTATTCAGAAAATAGCCTCATTAACGATTTATTGCATTTTTTAAAAGTCAATTTATTTTAAGAAAGTAACTTATCTCTTTATCACTATTCACTACAAATGAGAAGAATAGGATTTCTGAGGTACTAATTGGCTGGCTTGTCTCATACTAGAAAAGAATTGTAGAAAATCTACATCATTGTGTTCTACAAAATAAACAGATATAAACTCTGAGACCTGGCTGGTGTTAATATAATGCAGGAGGATGACACAAAGAGTGGAATTCATCTGATACAAAATACAAATACAACATGTCTCTTTCAACTTTGATGAACACAAAAAGAATAAAACTTACAATATTTGTAGCAGTTGTTACAGAACAAAAAGCCTGTCTAAACAGATACTATTATCATCAAAGTAGGATAGGAATATTGCCTGAAACAACGTTCCTTTAAAAACTCCAACTCTGAATCACCTAATTTCCTAGAATTAGTTAAAAAAAAAATCACAGTTGTTAAATGGATGAACTAAAGCTGATAGATGGCGTTTTGCTACAAACAGCTCAAGATAGATGAGACTCTGAAGACAGATTTTTTCCTGTAGCTTTTCTGAGCCCTAGTATTCAGAGATGATCACAAAAAGAGGTTCAAAGATAATCACATATGTTAACATGAAGCCACAGTAGGAAGTGGTGATCAGAATGGTTTCTTGGATTGTGTGAGCGTCTTATGTCTTCAATCTGAGTTTCTGTCTAAATGTAAAAATTAAGAAAACAGGTAAAAGTAGCATAACTTAAAAGTCCTGAAAAGACTCACTGTAGCCAACAATGGGAATGTTTCCGAATTGCACTTCCAACTTAAACTTAGTGGTTTGTCTTGCCATTATTGGCAGCTATTGTTGGTAAAAAGTGCTAAATGTGCCTTTTGTCGGCTGGAGCTTGCAGAAAAAAAACAAGTTAAGACTGGTTAATTAAAATAAATCTTATCCTCTACTATATATATGTGTGTTTATATACATGTGTGTACCTTATACATATGCATATACATACATATATTCTGTGTTATGTGTAAGAAAAATAATTGGGTATTCTCCTTTCATGTATGTGTTAAAAGTGTAGAAAAGCTTCTGCAACTTGGGAAAAAACACTGTTATTTTGCAAAAAGCAATAAAATATTTAAATGTGAACTAAGACACCTTAAGGTAACCCAGTCCTATCCCTTGTCTGCAACAGAGGCATATTCACTTTTGGAACAATAAGAAATACCCAACTTACTAACATAGGATATGACATTTTCTAATATCTCGTGTGATATACCAAATCCTTTTTATAGGTACTAATACCACTTAATGTTTCTTCCTTGGGCAATCTTACTAAGACAAAAGTTAATTCTGAGATGCAGTAGTATTCATTGTCTATTCAAATAGTCTCCTTTCCTTTCCTTTCCTTTCCTTTCCTTTCCTTTCCTTTCCTTTCCTTTCCTTTCCTTTCCTTTCCTTTCCTTTCCTTCCCTTCCCTTCCCTTCCCTTCCCTTCCCTTCCCTTCCCTTCCCTTCCCTTCCCTTCCCTTCCCTTCCCTTTCCTTCCCTTTCCTTCCCTTTCCCTTTCCCTTTCCCTTTCCCTTTCCCTTTCCCTTTCCCTTTCCCTTTCCTTTTCCCTTTCCTGTCTTTTTTTTTTTCTGCTAAGAAAGTATTTCTATTTCTAGAATTTGGTTGAAATATGAGTTATTGTCTGGTTTTCTGATACAGAAGAAAAAATAGTTTTGTATATGGCTGCCTACTTGAGTATTCTCAATTATAATCAAACGAAAATCTTAAGACAAAAATGTAGTTAGGATTACTGATTTAGTATTATTTCAAGTTCCCAAATCCTCTTTTACACATTTCTGATATGATGATGAGATCCATCTTTACAAATATAATTTGTTTTTAGGAAAGTTCTAAGGTAATTATTTCTGGTCTTCCTTTTCTTTTTTTAAATAATAACTGATGCGTTTTTTTTTTTCTAGAATTACTACTACTTCAATACTAAATCAATAATTCTTT
This sequence comes from Ara ararauna, assembly GCA_028858755.1. NCBI lineage: Eukaryota > Metazoa > Chordata > Aves > Psittaciformes > Psittacidae > Ara > Ara ararauna. Next base: position 59,782,113 of record CM054379.1, read on the forward strand.
GCTTGATTTATAATACAATAGAATAATTATGCTCAGAATAATAATCCAAATTTTAGATTTGATTACTTTTGTACCAGTTAGATTTGTTCTGCATAACAGTAATTCACAGTGTTCTACTTGGCAATAGTTTTTAAAATGCCTATGCTATGTATTTCTTGAACTGCTAGGAAAAGCAGAGGTCTTAGTTGCTTCCCTCTCTTCAATACTTTTGAAGTTTTCCATTTTTAACTCTCTGAATCAGTAGGAAAACAGAAGGATCTCAATCCTCAACAGATGAGCTTCCATAAAATATAAAAATACAGGTATGTGAATTGGAGTATTTATGGCATCTTTTGAACATTATCCATCTTTGGGATCCTACCTTTTATTTTGATATTGAAAGGACTGTTCTGATTTAAGGGAAAAACTTTCTTCCTTTCATTTTTTTGGATTGTCTTCTGATTATAACAGCAGTCTTGAGCTAATTGGAAGCTCAAAGTGATATTAATACTATTGTCTCCTTGGATCCAAAGACCTGAAAGTCTCTAGCTGGTGACTTAGTGGTCTCTGGACTCAACTGACAGAGTCTTCATACCATGTTTCTCAGCTGGCATATGTGATTTCATCTGTAATTAGTGCACTAGTATCAGGGATGGTCCTTTGTCTATGCTAGAAATGTTCTTGCTGCTCTTACTATGTCCAGAAATTGTGTGAGGAAAGAAGAGAAAGAAAAAAGTATCACAATTGTATTCTGAAACTGTTGCTAGCATTGTCTTTTCTTTTTCTGCAACAGCACTTTAATATGCAAAAGTAACCACGTGAGAAAATAAAGAGGGATTATAATAGGGTATTTTGATTTGGCCTTGAGCATTTGAAAGTTACTCTATAAAAACTTAATTATTTGTTATGTATGAACATTTTTGAAAGCTTCCCTATGTCATTCTTCTGTGAGATTATCAGTGAGATTTTGGCCCTTAACTGTAATTTGTTTCTTGACACTAAATTTATCTTACTATGTCTTACTGTGTCTTAATGACTCCAGCTGCCAGTATGAGCCTGTCATAAGAAAATAAAACACTTTATTGTTAAGTCTCTTGTCTTTTTTGAATACTTTTCAGCTATAATTGATTTTTCTGTCTTTGACACATATTCATTTTATTAAGATGAATAATACATATCGACTAAGAAGATGAAACAATTTACATAAAGGCATAGAGAGAAAGAAGTGGAGGAGCTGACTAGAGCATGACCACATAGTGAGCAGCTATAATGTCCACCTTTCAAAGGGGATTACTGCTGGAGCATGACAAACCATTTGAAAGCTTACTTCCTCCAAATATTGAGTAAAAATAACTAGTTTTGTCTACATAAACTTCTATACTTAATTACATTTTCCAGTGAAACTTTGTTTAGCAAAACTAAGGTTGGTACCTAGTGCAAAGCAAGTACATAAATATTTCTCAAATATCCCAAACTGCACATCAGGTAAGTTATTTGAAGTACACAGTGGCTCAAAATACTAAAAGAGAAGGATATTGCACTTGTAGCACTCATCTACACCCTTGAGCTTCTACAGAGGAGTGGGTGTGAAGCTGTGAAGAAAAGCAATTCCATTCTCAGTAGGCTACCACAGTACGTTTTCTAAAGTTTCTAATTGAAGATATGCTTCATTTCCCTTAGCTATAAAAGAAGTCACATTTACTCATGATTATGTCTGTAAATGACCTCATAAAAAGTAGTCTCAAAAAAAACCAAACTACAAACAAACAAAAACCCCCCAAACTACAAGACTAAAAGGAAATCCAAGTAAAAGTAACAGTTGGAAAGCATTTTTAATTATATGAAATTGTACATTTATTTTTTGTATTATCTGTTCAATATTGACTAAACTCAATTCAGAACTATTTTGATTGCAGGTATATTATCTGTACTAGGAAAATGCTTCATTCTAAAATGAAAATGTCATGTATTAAGGTTCTCAAAAACAATACAAGAAAATAATTATACTACTATGATTAATATATTATTCATAGTTAATACATTTAGTGGATCCTTCAAAATGATGTGTTAGAAATTTTTAATAAGCTAACACAAAGTTAAATGCAAGAAAACTAAGAATTTGATACACAAAATATATTAATTTCACTGACAATTAATTCTACTTGAATAGTCAAGCGCTGATGAAGAATAAACTTTCAGTGAGAACATTGGCTTATCTGGAAGGCCACACCTTTGCTTTCTACATAGGATTTTCAGTCAATCCAATCAGAATGAAACAGTGCAGAGCCTATGTACAGGCCTGATTTGCTTCAAAATAATAAAGTAGGACAATTGTGAATTTCATGACATTTCATTCACAATTTTTTTCACATTTCATGTTGGGAAAAGAGTAACTTTGTTTCCTTACCTGAAGCAGAAATAAATCATGAAATATTAACAAATTTAATATTAATTCAAATTGCTTTCAATTATCTTTTATTTCAAGTTCCTAAGTTTTAATTTCACTAAGGAAAGCCTCCAGGAACGTTGAGACTTTGCTGTAAAAAAGTTCTCAGAACTCATATTTGATTAACATAAAGTAGAATGTTTCAGGGCTGGTGTCTTTGTCCTGCATGGTACCCCAAGCTCCCCAATGGACCACTATTATCTATTGAACTTTACTTCAGCAAATAGTGTGCATATTTCTGCAAAAATATGTACCTCTCCATGATTTACAGGTCAATTTATGGTGTTTTCTCTGAGTTCAGATAATGAAGGAAAATACAGACCTGTTCCAATTTTTTTTCTGTTCTTCCTGGAATAAAAGAAACTATGCTATATCATATTTGCATCAGGGATTTGTTTATACAACAATACTCTGGGATGTTTTCCTACTGAGTTTAAATTAATGATGTTTACTTTTGAATTTTATTTGAAAAAACTACATAGTTCACAAAATAAATGCTTGAAGAAATACGTAGGCAAATTAATAGATTACTAATTTAGCCTACTTCTATTATTTGATTGCTTTTTTCTAATGAAGAAACCTTTTCTCGTTGCAAAAATTCATTGAAATTACTCTGATAATTTGCAACTCATAGCTTTGAAGAAGGAAGGGTATTGAGCTAAAGAGAGCTTGTATGCATATGTAGTGTGCACATGTCACTAAATATAATTATCATGATATACTGTATTTCCACACAGCCTTTCAGGTTTTGAGCTGGTTGAAGTCAGAAAAAAATGAAATTGGGAAGTACTATAGTCAGCTGCTTTATTTCACTGCCAGCTTTTGTAAGTTAGTCAGTTCATGAAGTTTATGGGCACTTTTCGTTATTTATTTAATTATGGTTACCCAACAGGCCAACATATGCAATTTAATGGTGTAATTTGCAGAAGTTACAAAGAGAAAAATCCCTGCTGGAAATCTAAAGAAGGAGTGTACCTATTTTCTGCTTCTATTACTTCATCTAATGGCTTCCCAGATGAGAGAGAGTAACAAGAAAACACAATGCTGATGATGCATAACTTACACCAACTGCTTGTGAATTGAAAGCAGATGTGGATAGTGGGAGGCTCGGCATCTCTAAATACCATACAAGTAACTGGAAAAAAATCGAAGTCTACCAGTGGTGTTCAAGAATGTATGTCACAGTTAACATCTGCTTCCTTTTAAGTGGGTAGTCAGAATGACAGTCACCATGACACAGAAAGAAAATTATTTCAAATATATAATGTAATTAAATAAAAAAATAATATATAACATGAAAGATAAAGCAGTAGCATCGCTATGATCATGTATATTGCTATGTGCTTCTTCAGCTTTACAGTAAAAATATCAGTAGTATTCAAACCTGGATACATGTTGAGTATCAGCGCTGCTGCACTGCAATAAAACCATGTCGTGGTTTAAGCTGTAAATCACACAGCCCGTTCACTCACTCCCCCCTCTTTCTTCTCCCCCACTCTGAGGGGCGGGGGGAATGGGGAGAAGAATCAAAAGAACCTCCCACAGGTTGAGATAAGAACAGTCCAGTAGCTAAGGTGTAACACAGATCACTACTGCTACCACCAATAATAATAATGACCAGCGAAATACAAGGGAAGACGATACAATCGCTCACCACCCGATGACTTAGCTGTGAACTGAACTCTTCTGGGTTCCTGTCCCCAGTTTTAAATCCTGGGCATGACGTACTGTGGCATGGAATAGCTCTTTGGTCAGTTTGGGTCAGGTATCCTGTTTCTGCTTCCTCCTGGCTTCCCCTCCTACCTGGCAGAGCATGAGACTCCGAAAGTCCTTGGTCATACCAAAACATTCGAAGCCATAACTATAAACATCGGTGTTATCAGCACTGTTCCTGGGCAGAAAGTCGAAAAAAAACTACGGCACTGCACCAGTTACTAAGAAGGAGAAAAATGGCTGCTTCTGCTGAACCCATGACAACCCACTATTTTGTACGGAAAAAAATCTCTGTTAAAAAAGGAACACATGATACGCACACACATTGCTTTTCAGTATACTCTTGAATGAATATTTCAATTCTCTGGAAAAGGGAAAGCCAACTAGATTTGACTCCTCTAGCACAAATTCCTAAGTCTACTACACATTTCCTACATTTTCATTGCATGTTTTTTCTATTTCCAACTGTTCCTTATCATAGTACTATGATTAATTGTAATTCTTCACCTTCCCAGGTGTATTGTATTTCTCTTTTTTAGACCCTTTCACAAATCAACTTTATTTACTAGCCTTTAGGTTTCTATCATAAGACGCTCAAATATATTCATAGCTTTTATCTCACTAATTCTTTTTGGTATCTAAACAAAATAAACTCTTTCCTACCCTCAGTTTACTAGACTTCTTTGTTAAAGATCAATGCTAAGTACCCTTAATTAATGTTAAAGCTCTCCTGGTTTTTTTCAGGCTGTACCTGATTCAATTTTATATTCCATATACTGCAGTGAAGGTTATTTGTCTTCAGAGACGATTTTACTAGAGCCACATTAAATCACTTTCTGCATACTGTGACAACGTTTAGCTTCCTCTACTTACATTATTTTTCTAGTTTTCAATATGTTTTTGGATATACTACTAATGGTAACTCTTTTTCTTTTTTTTTTTTTTTTTTTGTTTGCTCACTTCAGATTAAATCTCCGTTTGGCTTGGGCATTTTGGCATCTATCAGAGGGTGAGACTGTTCATTCTGATTTGATAATCAATTCAACTCCATGTTCTTAATTTCTTCCTGTGAAATTCATGCCTTTTTCTGGAATATGGAACTTTTAGTCCTTTCCTAATACTATAGTAAAAAATTCATATGACATTTTTGCATCAGCTAACTCAAATTTCAATAAATTACTATCTTCATTTTTTAGAAGCCATACAACTCCATCCTGTAACTTATGCCCCTTAAAAAGACTTGGGGACAAAAATCTATTTACTTCTATTAATATTCAGAGGCATTTTCTTTGCACACTTATCTCTAGTGGTTTTCTTAGCTATTATTATTATAGTTACATTTGCACCATGATTTTTCTACTCCTTTAAACAGGTTTTATACCCTTTCCCCCCTTTCCCACCCCCACTAGCTTTTCCTTAAACTTTGAAGAAAATTTTGGAATCTCATTAATATGCCTAGAAAAAAAACTGCTGCAGACTTCAGTGAAAACAGAATAAGACCTCAAAAGTTCTTGTAAAATTCCTGAAATGTTGGGATTTTTTATAAACTCTTGAAATCAATCTTGCACACTCACTGTTATTCAGTGGCATCTTTCCTGGGGACTTAAAGAACGGTACCATTGTGAGTTTTCAGTATTAAAAACAATAACCATTTTGTACACCAGGAAAAAAGAAAGGAAAGGAAAGGAAAGGAAAGGAAAGGAAAGGAAAAGGAAAAGGAAAAGGAAAAGGAAAAGGAAAAGGAAAAGGAAAAGGAAAAGGAAAAGGAAAAGGAAAAGGAAAAGGAAAAGGAAAAGGAAAAGGAAATGAAAAGGAAAAGGAAAGGAAAAGAAAAAAAGAAAAGAAGAGAAGAGAAGAGAAGAGAAGAGAAGAGAAGAAAAGAAAAAAGAAAAGAAAAGAAAAGAAAAGAAAAGAAAAGAAAAGAAAAGAAAAGAAAAGAAAAGAAAAGAAAAAAAAAGAAAAAAGTAAGAGAAGAGAAGAGAAGAGAAGAGAAGAGAAGAGAAGAGAAGAGAAGAGAAGAGAAGAGAAGAGAAGAGGAGAAAAAGAAGAGAAGAGAAGAGAAGAGAAGAGAAGAGAAGAGAAGAGAAGAGAAGAGAAGAGAAGAGAAAGAGAAGAGAAGAGAAGAGAAGAGAAGAGAAGAGAAGAGAAGAGAAGAGAAGAGAAGAGAAGAGAAGAGAAGAGAAGAGAAGAGAAGAGAAGAGAAAGAAGAGAAGAGAGAAGAGAAAAGAAGAGAAAAGAAGAGAAAAGAAGAGAAAAGAAGAGAAAAGAAAAGAAAAGAAAAGAAGAGAAAAGAAAAGAAAAGAAGAAAAGAAAAGAAAGGAAAGGAAAGGAAAGGAAAGGAAAGGAAAGGAAAGGAAAGGAAAGGAAAGGAAAGGAAAGGAAAGGAAAGGAAAGGAAAGAAATGAAAAGAGAAAAGAGAAAAGAAAAGAAAAGAAGAAAAGAAAAGAAGAAAAGAAAAGAAGAAAAGAAAAGAAAAAAAAGAAAAGAAAAGAAAAGAAAAGAAAAGAAAAGAAAAGAAAAGAAAAGAAAAGAAAAGAAAAGAAAAGAAAAGAAAAGAAAAGAAAGGAAAGGAAAGGAAAGGAAAGGAAAAGAAAGGAAAGGAAAGGAAAGGAAAAGAAAGGAAAAAGAAAAGAAAAGAAAAGAAAAGAAAAGAAAAGAAAAGAAAAGAAAAGAAAAGAAAAGAAAAGAAAAGAAAAGAAAAGAAAAGAAAAGAAAAAAGAGAAAAGAAAAGAAAAGAAAAGAAAAGAAAAGAAAAGAAAAGAAAAGAAAAGAAAAGAAAAGAAAAGAAAAGAAAAGAAAAGAAAAGAAAAGAAAAAAAAGAAAAGAGAAAAGAGAAGAAAAGAAAAGAAAAGAAAAGAAAAGAAAAGAAAAGAGAAAAGAAAAGAAAAGAAAAAAGAAAAGAAAAGAAAAGAAAAGAGAAAAGAAAAGAAGAAAAGAAAAGAAAAGAAAAGAAAATAAAAGAAAAGAAAAGAAAAAGTATTTTTGAAACTAAGTAACTAAGATAAGGAAACAATGAAAAGAAAATGCATAAGAAGTTCTTGAAATATGCAAGGAAAAATATGTTTGAGGGGAAGTTTTTTGTCTTTCAGGATTAAAGAACCTGTTAGAAATATAGCTGGTTTTCAGTCTCCCTTGCATTTTTTTTAGACTTCTAATGGGATATAAGATAAAATATTGAGAATTTCATAATTTCTCTGGCAAAAGACAAGTAATTAATCTTTAAAATGTAGAAGCAAAGAATTGCATGTTTTCCTGAACAAGTAGACTGTATTTTAAGTGTGACTGCAGTCCAAATTTTGTTTAAGTGTTATGCCCAAACTCATCACAAATAAGGCAGTGTTGAATTTTGAAGCATATGTGATATCACATCCATGACAAGTCTTAACACCCTGAATCTACGTGTATGGGTCTGTATTCACCCATTTCCATAGCCATAGGTATTTCTATGTCGTTCATTTCCATGGATGAAAGAAAAAATACATTTCTTAAAAAAGGCCGGCAATTGATCACTCTAACCTACACTGCCTGGCTTCAAGGACTCATGGACCACAGACAATCATACGAAGAGGGAATAGGCTAGATGAGTAGTCACAATGCCCTCCACATCAAGGGCATTTATTCCTGATTCAACATATTGGACCAGGTGTCAGGACTACTGAGCACAGGATGACTCACAGTATGACTGAAATCAAGAAAGTTCTTACCTTTGTCTTTAATGTAATTTCATTTTTTTACTTGAATAAAAATCACAAGACAACATTAAGACAGAGTTTGCATCAAAACTTTATATAATTTCTTTTTCCACTATGCATACAGAATTATAAATAATATATATATATTCAACATAAGAATACAGGGCACAAGTCTCAGGATCTTTTAGTCTAAGATGGATATCCCCTCTTTTGGTTTGTTATGCTTCTGCAAAGCTGTCTTGATGGTTCATGCCAGAATGTATCTGTAATCTGTGCTAGACAATAGCTTAAAAAAGGCCTGTATTTAGAAAACTGGATTATTATTATTTTTTTTAATTAATAAAGCAACAATAACTTAAAATAAAACCTTAATAGATGTACAGGACTGTCATGGGTTCAGCAGCAGCAGTCATTTTTCTCCTTCTTGGTAGCTGGTGCAGCGCTGTGTTTTTAATTTTGGGCCTGGGAACAGTGCTGATAACACCAGTGTTTCGGTTACTGCTTAGTGATGTTTTGGTCTGACCAAGGACTTTCTGAGTTTCATGCTCTGCCAGGGAGGAGGGGAAGCCGGGAGGAAGCAGAGACAGGACACCTGACCCAAACTGACCAAAGAGGTTATTCCATCCCACAGCACATCATGCCCAGGATGGAAAGCAGAGAGCAGAGACCCGGAAGGGTGGGGGTGCACTGCGTGGTCGGGCTTGGTTTTAGGTGGTGAGAAATTGTATTCTTTCCTTGTATTTGCCTTGTCATTATTGTTATTGGTGGTAGCAGTAGTGATTTGTGTTATACTTTAGTTACTAAACTGTTCTTATCTCAACCTGTGGGAGTTGCATTCTTTTCAATTCTCCTTCCCATTCCTTCGGGAGCTGCAGGAAGAAAGTGGGGGAAGTGAGTGACAGAAAGAGCTGCGTGAGTTAGAGAGGCTTAAACCACGACAAGGACACCGCAAAAATAAATTACCGGAGCATACAGAACATGCAACTGTTTATTTAGAAAAAAATATCATGCATATATTTAGAAAGCGAACTTAACAGTTTTGGTTACTTTATCCTTAAGATCTTAGGACCAGTATATATCATTATTGCATTCTTAGTCTGCATGCATAGCCCACAAATCACATTCCTCCTTTTTCATTTCCATTTGGTTTCTCAAATTTGAGCAAACTAGTCATTGAGTCAATCTACTCAAATGCAGAAGGAGCAGATGTTGTCAGAAGCAGTTTAGCAGTTCAACAGACTGCATCAGTTTGTATAGCCAGTGGCTTTTGCTAGTCCAGTAGTTCTGATTTCCTTAAACTTTTGGCAGCAAATATGCTCTACTTCATACTTTTTTCAATGAAATGTAATAACGCTCAAATGAGTTTAGGCTTGGCTGTCACAGTAATCATCTCAAATTAAAGGCTTTTAATGTATGGAATAAGTATAACCAGTCATTTAAATAAACACTGGAGATGTTTTCATACATCATTGCATTTAAAAACAGTGCTACAATTGGTCTGTGGTTTGTTTGAGATTCCTTATGAGTATTTTGTCAGCTATCTGTGACACAATGATTTTTCTCTGTTGATCGAGGTCCTTCTCCTCCTCACCTGACTTTCACATAAAGTATTGTTTTTAATCCCTTCTCAGCAAGGTAGGATGTCCTCATGTCCTAGAGTGCAAGAGGGATGACTTACAAGATAAGCAGTTGTCTCTCACTCTTTTCCCAGAAGAGGCAGGACTGTATAGCCTCCCAAAATACATCCCTCCATATGTGTATGAGACATTTTTTCACTTTGTTTCAAAGTTTGTTCTTCTTTATCCTACAGAGGGCAGGAAGGACTTGCTAATTTTTATTCAGTGCTGTGATAGTTCAGCTAGATGACTGTGAGACTGATCTGAAAGTGGGTTCCACTGTCCATTGTCTCAAAGATTGGTATGAGAAGTTGAGGTGGGATTCCACCTACCATCGCCTCAGAGGTGGGTTGGAAGATTCTTCCCATTATCTCAAGGATTGGTGTGAGGAATTGCTGTCCGTTATCCCAAGAATTGTTGCAGGCATGTCCAGTTGAAGAGCTGGCTGCAAGATCAGTGAAACTGGTCCACCAGGAATGTGCAATATGTGACATTAAGAACACAGGTACTCCTCCCAGCTCCTTATAAAAGGAGGAAAAAAGCATGAGGGCAACTCCACCAGTACAACTCCAAAGGCTCACCTTCAAGGATACAACTCCAGAAGGACCTCCATGAGGACACCCACCTCCGATGACTACTACAGACCTGCAGACTCTTGGGGACACTCTGCTTGATACTAACTGCAGACCCTGAAGGACTCCAACCACTTCTGATTATGACTACAGATCCCCAGGACACTGCTGGATCCATGGTGGCTACACTCTCTCTGCACCACAAACTCTTGCTTCTTTTCGCTATTTGCTTTATTACAATAATTTCCCTTTTTTATAATAACTGTCTTTTTGTAATAAACCAACTGATCAGTTATGGCACTTGACCTCGTTTGCATCTTAATTTCACTCTTGGGATTTCACTCTTGCCTAACACTGTGTCCTGTAACATGAATCTTTGAGCCATACTTCTTTGCTCAGAATAGACATGACATGCACCCTTACCACACATCAGAGAAGGCACTTAGATAGCTAATCCTCATAACTCTTACTAAGATTTATGGCTTAGGGTCCCAAATGCAGGAAGACATTTCCAAGACCTGATCCTGCAATGACGAAGTTAAGAATTTCTTCTGTAGTGAGTAAACTGAGGGTAGATTTGGATGCAAAATATGACAGTAATAATTAATAAGAAAACATATTACACACTTACCATATTTCTTCAAGGTATCAGGAAATGGAATATTTGCACCTACTTTTCTTAATTCAAATATTTAAGCTAATAATTTTTTCAGCATTTTTCTCTGAGTTCTTGCATAACATGCATAATTACCTTGTAAATTAAGAGTAATTAACAATTGCAATTTTTGCTCATGTTATGAAAACAAGTGAGTTAATCAAAATGGCACTATTTAAATAAGGTGTAAATATTGTGCAGTACAGAAGTGTTCAGCACCTGAGAAATGAGATTTTCAATTTTAAAAGTACTTCAGAATTTATTTAAGTTATAAAGTGCATCAAGCTTGGGTTATTTTTCTGCTCTTTCATCTAATTAAGCTTTATCTTTTTGCAAACTGCTTCTCAATACCTTTTTTGTACTGAAAGAAAGCCCTCCAAAAATCAAAGAAGCTTATCTCCATCACTGTGGATTATGCACTTATCTTCATCTTACAGAAATGTATAACATGCTCTCTGTCCCATTGGTGCCACTTTGAATGAAAATTGGATGTTTATATTTCCAGTCCATAACTGATAGATTAAATGCATCTAAACCTTCTGCTGTCTCTAGTATTTGAGATGTGCACATTAATACAGAAGTGATCATATAAATTCATATTGATGTTAATTACTGACACTGCCATACACTATCCATTTATATTCATGAGTATTGATAACACTAATGAGCTTGTTTTCTTACAATCTTTCAGCTAGAACTCTGCAAAATGCCCCATTAAATATTGTCTAGGTTTCAACAGTAGCAGTCATTTTTCTCCTTCGTAGTAACTGGTGCAGTGCTGTGGTTTTGACTTTCAGCCTGGGAACAGAGCTGATAACACTGATGTGTTTAGCTGTTGCTCAGTGATGTTTACTCTGATCAAGGACTTTCTGAGTCTCATTCTCTGCGAGGGAGGAGGGGAAGCCGGGAGGAAGCAGAGACAGGACACCTGACCCAAACTGACCAAAGAGGTATTCCATACCACAGCACGTCATGCCCACTATATAAACTGGGTGCATTTACCCTGAAGGCTTAGATCTCTGCTGGGGTCAGGCTGGGTATCCGTCGCCAGGTTTTGAGCAGTTGCATTCTCTTCCCTTGTTGTTTCACTTATCATCATTATTATTGGTGATAGCAGTAGTGGTTTTGTGTTACACCTTAGTTACTGGACTGCTTTTATCTCAACCCGTGGGAGTTGCATTCTTTCAGTTCTCCTCCCCATCCCTCTGGGAGCAAGGGGGAGGAAGGGGAGGGGGTAGTGAGCGAGTGGCTGCGTGGCTGAGTTGCCGACTGGGCTTAAACCATGACAGTTCTTTTTGGTGCCCAATGCGGGGCACGAAGGATTGAGATAATGACAGATCTGACCACAGTGTGCCTAATCCTATTTGTGATAAACATTCCTTGTTTCAGATTAATAGTCACTTGTCACAATGCTGATTTATTGGCTTTCAAAGTTGTTGCTCTTGATTTCACAGTTTCAGCATGCTGTACCTTACTTACAGCTGGTATTTGCTATGTTAGTGTTTATCGGCCAGGTGGCTTGAGCTAAGGTTCTTGTTTCATTGTACTTTATGGTAGTGACTTGTAATACAATAGAAAAATTGATCATGAAACTGATCTGGCTTGCATTCCCAGTGTGGTCACCACCTCTATACTTTGGGAGGTGTATAATAGAAGTGTTTAGTAATTACACATCTTTTTTCCCCTCCTCGGGTGGATATCCTGTGGGAGTTAAATTCTTTCGATTATTCTCCCCATCCCTGTGGGAATGGGGAGGGGGGAGGAAGGGGAGGAGGAATGAGTGAGCGGCTGCATGGCTTAGTCGCCAACTGGGCTTAAACCATGACAAATATTTACAGTCTGTGTAATGAAGTCAATAGAAGTGTCATGGATTCAGCAGTAGCAGTCATTTTTCTCCTTCTTAGTAGCTGGTGCAGCACTGTGTTTTTAACTTTTGGTCTGGGAACAGAACTGATAACACCAATGTTTTCTGTTACTGCTTAGAATGTATGGTCTGACCAAGGACTTTCTGAGCCTCACGCTCTGCCAGGGAGGAGGGGAAGCTGGGAGGGAGCAGAGACAGGACACCTGACCCAAACTGACCAAAGAGGTTATTCCATCCCACAGCACGTCATGCCCTGGATGTAAAAAACTAAAGGCAGGTTCCCGGAAGAGGGGGCGGCACTACACTGCTGGGTCGGGCTTGGTATCAGGTGATGAGCGGTTGTATTCATTTTCCTTGTATTTGCCTTGTCGTTATTATTATTGGTGGTAGCAGTAGTGGTTTTGTGTTATATCTTAGTTACTGAACTGTTCTTATCTCAACCTGTGGGAGTTGCATTCTTTCGATTCTCCTTCCCATCCCTCCAGGAGTGGGGGGAAGAAAGAGGGGGGAGCGAGTGAACAAACTGTGTGAGTTACGCCTTAAACCACTACAATAAGTTTCATAAATTCACTTTTTTTTTAGATTTTGCTTAATATATGCTTTCAAGAATGAAGTCATATTGTGTATGCACCCTGTTGATTTACAACTGGATGATGCCTGACTTTGTTCTATGACATCAGGTGTAAGGTCCACCTTTGCAGTACCCATTTTGAAAAAAATTCTTTTTTATGTTGCATGACGTTAAAATCTCCCAGAACGTAATATATTTTTTAAACTTAATCCCATGAATTGAACCGTGATGTATCTATCTAAATCTGAATTTCAGATAAAGCAAAGGAACAAAAGTATTGTTACTTTGCTTTTGCAAATGAAATTGTGGTCACAGTAAATCGTATTTCATTTCTCCAATAGAGGCTTGTTTTTACCCTTTTTTTTGGGGGGTTGGTTTTTTTTTTTTTTGTTTACAGTATGAATAGGAGTATCTGACAGAGCATGTGATGGTTTAAATTAAACTTGCAGAAAGATTTCCCTGTCCCAAATATTACTGCTGAGAAGCTGTTAAAAAAGAAACTTTTCAAAACTATAAATAGTTAATAGTTTATTTTGTATTCCAGGTGCAACTGAGATAGCTGTATAACAATACATATTACAATTCAGTGAGAACATCTTTTGTAAACCTCATAAATAATGTAAGAACTAATATTGCATTTTTAAAGAAGAGTAGATATTTGCCTGGCAGAGATCCTGCAGGTAGTAGGTGTGGTTATGCAGTGAATTAAAAACTGTTTGAAAAAAGTACATTAATGAGTGATGTCTTCAGAAAGACTTGTGTATTTTAAAAATATCTCCTCTTTTCAATATTCGACTAAGATGATAGACTGAGGTGACTTGAAAGATTTTTCATACAAAGTATATTCATTTGGCACAAAAAAAACTGTGTACATAAAGCTTTACACCTGCTTGAAGCCTATAATAATGTTCACTCAGAGACCTGCATGACATAACACTCTAAGGAACAACTTATAGCAAACTAGACCTTTCTTTTTACTTTCCTCCTCCTCCCTACCAGCCCCATATATCAATGTCTACAAATGAAAAAATCAAGTTGTATGAGAAAATAACTTTGGTTTCCATTTTCTGCTTGTAAAAAGCTACAGTTCCATTGCCATGATCCCATAGGTAATTCTCAATCAATCATTTCACAGTATGGTATTAATTTTAAATGAGAAGAGCTGGGTAGCATTCTGTTCCTTAGAAAGCTGAGAAATATGCTGGGTTTTATTCATAATTTCCATGGGACGTGAAAGGTTTTACTGGAGTTGCTATTTATGTTAAGGATAGGCTAGAGAGTATGGAACTCTGGGGACAGGCGAGCAGCCGACAGAGAGTTCACATGCATGCCACCACTGATAATAAAGCCATGATTTACGTGACAGTACCTAGCCTAGTAACATTTTTAAACAAAGTTCCCTGATGAATCTTGCTTAAATCTATTTGGAAACAATCCAAGAAGACCTGGATGTGTTCCAGAGTGTGAATGCGTTTTTTTCAGATCGAATGGTAACTGCTGCACACATTCCTGTAATCTACTTATGTTAATCATGAGCAGTAAATATTTTACACCTTTTCTTTTAAAGTTTTGAGTTTTTTTTTTTTTTTTTTTTTTTTGTTGGTTGGTTGTAGTTTTTTACATTGAAGAGTTATGTGGGAATAACTATGCAAAAATGTCTTATATATTTCATTATTTTATTTCCTGTGCAATTTTATTTTTTTATTAAAACTACAGAGGAAATTAAGTTATTCTTTTAAGAAGGATTTGTTGTTTTCTTTATACAACAGAAATCCTCATGCATATGGAAAATAATTGTAAATATATTCCTAGAATAAGATTGACTTAGTACATGACTTTATATCTGTCTGAATGTACAATTAGTTCAAAAGGAATAGTAGAAGTTGCACTTCGAAATATCATTATGAATTATTTTAGACAATGTTATACAGTTTTATTTGGATTGACAAAGAATTAAATTATGTTTTTCTTCTAATAATGAGTATTTGGAATAATTTTGTGTATTAGAGGAGATGTACAAAATAAACCAGAAATTTTAATATCCCTTCATTTCAGTTTCCTTAATCTAAGATTCTTTTGCTTATTTTATTAGGGTCTCACAACCAGCTAGAAATATATACACTTAACACTACATATGAGAAACACTCGGTCTCTAAGACAGAGTTTTGTATGAGATTACTAGTAAGCAGGAAGAAATTAAAGTGAAGCAATTGTTGATTTAGAAACCAAAAAAATAAGCACTGGGTATTGCTTACTGAAAAAGGAAAACAGAATAAAATTATAGGTACTGAAAATCCAAATTCTTAACAGTTATCTCAATTAGTACTCAGAAGATTTAAGGCTTGTGCACCATTATTTTTAATCATGTACCAGCTAGGACTCTTATACCACAAAGTTGAGTAGACATGAATTATACAGTTCCTGCCCGTTTCTCTTAAAAATGCTACATCACTGGATTGGATGTGATAATGTTCTGATTAAAACATTAAAACCTACATAAAATGCTAATCCTGACACATCTTTAATATATCTGATCTCTTTCCAGGTAATAAATTGTACTATTCTATATTCTTTGATCTACAGAGAAACCAACATAGTTAGACATACAGTTCTCTATACTTTGGTTTATTTCCAAAAGGCAATACCTTCTACTGTATATAATAAGAGCTCCATGTTTTGTAAAGTAAAGCTATGCAACCTCGTTCTCTTTCTACCCATAATTCCAGGCTCTATATTCCTTCTTTGCCAGATTCATGGGAAAGAAACAAATTGTCTTTTCCCATTTACAAGTCCCTTACTAACTTCCTCTTTCCTCACTTGCAACCTGCCATTGTATTGCCCACCCCAAATATTACACAGGTGATACATAGTTTTCTGGAGTGATTTACAGGTGCCTTGTTAAAGTTTATCTTTCAGGCAGAGTTGCAGAGAGTCCTTAAATTTTATTTGGAGGCAATTTGTTTCTTTCTCAAAGGGAAGAATTTTTCACCAGTCCCGTTATTTGTGGAGAAGCCAGTCAAACCGCTCCAAAATGCTGATCACAGCACTGCAGTAGTAACACCCCACAGAACTATGAACTGTGGTACTGAATGGAGATTACTGGTGTAAAATAGCAATTTTCTGTTAGAACAACTGTGGTAATTTGCATTTCTTGGAGCTATTTTTTCAATTGTAAATATACTGGGACAGATTTTATTTTAAATGGTTTCTGCACATTCACGCACAAACAGGAAACAATGTTTTAATGATAGCAGAGATCTTGATTTTCACTGTAGCTGAAGTGGGAAGCAGTTTTTAAGTGACATTAAACTAAGATTTGAAATTTTCTCATTTTGTTTTAGATAGCAAAAAAAATCTTTTTTTTTTTTTTAGTAACAAAAAAAAAAAAAGTTCAGAATTACAAGAATCACATGGATAAGTGTGTCACCAGAATGTGAGAGGCTCAGATTTGTACATTGGAAGCAAGTGGAGGTAGAAGGTACCCCCTGAGCTTGTTTAATTTGTTTGCTTTAAACAAGGTTTTACTATAACTTGCTTACACAGAAACTGACATAAAATTTGTCTAAATTTTTTATAAAGTAATGATGCCTCTGCAAGCTTTTTAAACTGCTTAAATAGTGTCATTAGCTGTCTTTTTTTTAATGGTCTTTTTTTTTTTTCTTTCACACACCACGTTTCCCCCACCCCCCTCCCAAAATGGACCTTAGAAGATTTTTCTGCAGGCTACATTTCTTGTTCTCTTGATGTCAAGAATATTTTTTTCATTTCCTTTGCAAATTCTTGTGTGGCCTCACTTGGAATATTGTGTCCAGTTCTGGTGTCCTCAGCATACAAAGACCATGGAACTGTTGGAACATGTCCAGAGAGCCACAAGGCTGATCAGGGGACTGGAGCACCTCCCATATGAAGATAGGCTGTGAAAGTTGGGGCTGTTGAGCCTGGAGGAGAGAAGGCTGCATGGAGACCTCATAGCAGCCTTCCAGTATCTGAAGGGAGCCTATAGGGATGCGGGGGAGGGACTCTTCATTAGGGACTCTAGTGAGAGGACAAGGGGTAATGGGTTAAAACTTAAACAGGGGAAGTTTAGATTGGATATAAGGAGGAAGTTCTTTACTGTAAGGATGGTGAGGCACTGGAATGGGTTGCCCAGCGAACCTGTGAATGCTCCATCCCTAGTGGTGCTCAAGGCCAGGTTGGACATAGCCTTGGATGACATCGTTTAGTGGGAGGTGTCCCTGCCCCTGGCAGGGGGGTTGGAACTAGATGATCTTAAGGTCCTTTCCAACCGTAACTATTCTACGATTCTATGTGTTTGGTTATTATGTTTTTCCCGGAACTATGTAGCAATGAATCTTTACATCTTTTCTCTGTATCGTGTTTTCTAGACTTGTAATTAGTCTTAAGGCACCTCCATGCTCTTCCTCCTATTTTATATTTGAACTTTGTTTTTCTTGGCCCAGGGAAGGGACCTGAATGTGCCTTCAGGTAAACAGTGATATTATGACCATTCTGGTGCAGGTCTTCTTAATTTCTCTTAATCTTTCTTAGTCTAAGGAAATGAATAATCAATGAAAAAGCAGTCAAATCTGACTCCTTAGGTCTGAGGCTGAATAGCCAGAAATGCACACAAGAGCAATTCAGAACATTTTTCCTCCAAGTTTCTTAAAGACTGATGCATTAACTGCCACTCATATCTGCCATTTTTAGTCCTTAAACTGGGAGGCAGAGAATGTCATTATTTACTATTTTAGAGTAATGATTAATGTCAAAGACATGTAAAGCTCTTCAGGTCAGCAAGGAGTGTCATTTCTTGAGGTAAAGATGAATACATTGCATGATAAATGATGTGCAAGAAGGTATAATGCCTGTCACTGGTATTATACCTTGCAAGATGGTCAGACAGTATTTTTCCCAATCATCACCCTTGTTGCACCCAGAAAGAAAAATCTTCAGTGTCCTTTATCACCGCTAAAGATACATACATAAATATCTTCAACATTAAATTAACTAGTACATAAGTATTGCAATGTTTCCACTCATTTTATTAGTTTGTTATAAATTTGTATCAAATCAAACTATAAATGGAATTTATATAATAATTTTTGCATAATAGTTCTTTATTGGTGCTTTTATGGGCTTTCTGCAGTTATCAATAGACTAGATATCGATGACTACCTCAAGCTATGGAACATTACAGAAATACGAGCAACAGCTCATCTCTGTGATTCATTTGATCTACCTTAATATGTTCTGAGAATCTAGCGTTTCTTGTTACTGTCTCACACTCTCTGATAGCTGCCACTTTTTGAGTCCTTCATTAAAAATACCAGAGAAGGAGATTGAACATCTAGTAGTGCTGCTATGGTAATTTAGTAAGAAGCAAAAAAAAAGGAGTATTATTACAGACTGAATTCATACTAAAGTATGGGTATTTTACAATTAATATCTAGCCAATAAAGTCTGACTTTATCACAATTCTTTTGCAATTCTTACAGTCATGACTATAAAGTTAAGCCATTTTTTGTTTTGAAGAAATTAGTTCTCAGAAGAAGAAAACTTCACCATATTCAACAAGTACATAGAAAGCTCACATCCTGTATTTTCTTTCTCTAAGAAATAAATCTAAAAATATAATTTTCAAGAGAGAATTATAAAAAATAAAATATTCTTTTCCACTATTTTCAGGTGTCCACATTGCTTAGAGTACATAGACACTTCTAAAACCAGGCATATAAACCATATCATAGAAAAAATATATAAAACAAAAATATCGTGGGAACACTGAAGCAGTTTAAATACATCCATAGACTACACTCGAGAAAGTTCACTGAATCTGAAAACTAATAGTTCCAATGCTGGTTTTAATATAATTTGAGGGAAAAAAAATCCACTTTGCAATTAAAAAAAAGCTCTGGGAGAAGTGGTTAGGGGCTTGGGAGTGCAGATTATCTTTTCGCCAATTCTCCAGGATACAGGGCAGGACCTTAAAAAGGCTAGCAGGATTGACCAGGTTAACAAATGGTTAGAAGGGTGATGCTGTAGTCAGGGGTTTGGGTACCTTGAACATGGGACTCAATTTAGTAGGCAAGGTCTACAGGGGGCTGGTGGAGCTGGTCTGACAAAGAAAGGGAAGAGCAGATTTGGTAGGAGGCTTGCCAGACAGGTCAAGGATGCTTTAAACTAGATGTGTTGGGGGAGGGGGGCATCATTCCATCCCAACACATGCAGTCAGTTCCCAGCACCTATAGTAAATGTTCAGAGCAATGTAGAGATATTGCAGCTGCTTCAGCCAATGAGCCAGCTTCAATTGGAGCTCAGCTCAGATGTCTCTATACAAATGCTCGTAGCATGGGGAACAAACAAGAGGAATTAGAGATGTGTGCACATCTACAGGGGTATGATATCATAGGCATCACAGAAACATGGTGAGATGGCTCCTATGACTGGTGTGTTGGAATGGAAGGTTACAGGCTCTTTAGGAAAGACAGGCCAGGCAGGGAGGGGGAGGTGCTATTTATGCTAGTGATAGGCTGGAGAGTATGGAACTGTGCCTGGGGACAGGTGAGCAGTCGACAGAGAGTTTGTGGGTCAGGGTTAAAGGGAGAACAGCAATGGGAGACATTATTGTGGGGATCTGTTACAGACCGCCTGACCAAGAGGACTCAGTGGATGAAGCTCTCTAAACAGATAGGAACAGCTTCACGCTTCCAGGCCCTTGTTCTCATGGGGGACTTCAACCACCCTGATATCTGTTGGAGGGATGGTACGGCCTGGCACAAGCAATCCAGGAAGTTCCTTGATTGTGTGGAAGACAGCTTCCTTGTGCAAGTAATAGAGGAGTCGACAAAGAGGGGTGCCATGCTTGACCTTGTCCTCACCAACAGGGAAGGGCTGCTTGGAAATGTGGTGCTCCAGGGCAGCCTTGATTGCAGCGATCGTGAGATGGCCGAATTCGAGATCCTCAGGACAGTGAGAAGAGTGTGCAGGAAACTCACTCCCTGGACTTCAAGAGAGCAGAATTTGGCCTCTTCAGGAACCTGCTTAATAAGATTCTATGGGATATAGACATAGAGGGCAGGGGGGCCCCAAGGCTATTGGTTGATATTCAAGGATCACTAGCTGCAAGATGCAAGCTCAGGCGCAATACATCCCTACTAGAAGGAAGTGCTGCAGGAGGGCCAGGAGACCTCCTTCGATGGATAAGGAGCTGCTGAGGAAAAAAGAGGCTTATAAAAGGTGGAAGTAAGGACAGGCAGCCTGGGAAGAACACAGGGATCTTGTCTGAGAAGCTAAGGACCAGGTTAGGAAAACTAAGGCCCACTTAGAATTAAACTTGTCTAGGGATTTTAAGGATAACAGGAAGAGATTCTATAGGTATACTGCAAATAAAAGACATGCTAGGGGCAACGTGGGCCCTCTCCAGAAGCTATCTGGAGAACTGGGCACCATGGATTAGGAGAAGGCTGAGGTTCTTAATGACTTCTTTGCCTCCATCTTCACTGGCAAATGCTCTGACTACCCCACCCAAGACTTGGAAGGCAGATGCAGGGACTGTGAGAATGAAGACCCTGGGCCCTCTGTAGGAGAGGATCTGGTTCAAGACCATCATTAGAACCTGAATATGTACAGGTCCATGGGACCTGATGAAATCCATCAAGAGGTCCTGAAGGAGCAGGCAAATGAAGTTGCTAAGCCACTGTCCATCATATTTGAAAAATCATGGCAGTCAGGTGTAGTTCCTGATGACTGGAAAAAGGGAAATATAGCCCCCTTTTTCAAGAAGGGGAAAATGGATGAGCTGGGGAACTACAGAGCAGTCAGTCTCACCTCTGTGCCTGGCAAAATCTTGGAGTGGATTCTCCTGGAAGGTATGCTGAGGCACATGAGAAACAACAAGGTGGTTGGTGACAGCCAGCATGGCTTCACTAAGGGGAAATCCTGCCTGACTAATCTGGTGGCCTTCTATGATGGGGCTATGGAACTGATGGACAGGGGTAGAGCAGCTGATGTCATCTACCTGGACTTGTGCAAAGCATTTGACACTGTCTCATGTGACAGCCTTGTCTCTGAGTTGGAGAGACATCAATTTGGTGGATAAAGAACTGGCTGGATGGCCGCACGTTATGAGTTGTGCTCAGTGGTTCAATGTCCAGCTGGAGATCGGTAACGAGTGTTGTCCCTCAGATATTGGTGTTGGGACCGATCTTGTTCAACGTCTTTGTCAGGGACATGGGCAGTGGGATTGAGTGTGCCCTCAGCATGTTTGCCGATGACACCAAGCTGTGTGGTTCGGTTGATACGTTGGAGGGAAGGAATGCCATCCAGAGGGGCCTTGACACGCTTGTAAGGTGGGTTGATGCCAACCTCATGAAGTTTAACCATGACAAGTGCAAGGTCCTAAACCTGGGTGGGAGCAATCCCAGGCACACATACAGGTTGGGCAGAGAAGAGATTGAGAGCAGTCCTGTGGAGAAGGACTTGGGGGTGTTGGTCGATGGGAAAATGAACATGAGCTGGCAGTGTACGCTCGCAGCCCAGAAAGCCAACCATATCCTGGGCTGCATCAAAAGGAACATGACCAGCAGGTCAAGGCAGGTGATCCTGCCCCTCTACTCTGCTCTCGTGAGACCTCACTTGGAGTATTGTGTGCAGTTCTGGCGTCCTCAACATAAAAAGGACATGGAACTGTTGGAACAAGTCCAAAGGAGGGTCACAAGGCTGACCTGGGACTGCAGCACCTCCCGTATGAAAATAGGCTGAGAAAGTTGGGGCTGTTGAGCCTGGAGAAGAGAAGACTGCGTGGAGACCTCATAGCAGCCTTCCAATATCTGAAGGGGGCCTTTAGGGATGCTGGGGAGGGACGCTTCATGAGGGACTTCAGTGAGAGGACAAAGGGTAATGGGTTCAAACTTAAACAGGGGAAGTTTAGATTGGATATGAGGAAGAAATTCTTTACTGTAAGGGTGGTGAGACACTGTAATGGGTTGCCCATGGAAGTTGTGAATGTTCCATTGCTGGCGGTGTTCAAGGCTGGATTAAACATAGCCTGGGTGGCATGGTTTATTGTGAGGTGTCCCTGCCCATGGCGGGGGGGTTGGAACTAGATGATCTTAAGGTCCTTTCCAACCCTAACTATTCTGTGATTCTATTGCCTCTACCTTGTCTTGCCTATACACACACATTAGCATACGCATACAAGAAGCATTATGCTAGAGATTACATTCAAAATTACATTGCGCAACCAAAGATTTAGTATAGGGAGTATGTTATCCTCTGTTGAACTTTCAGAGTTTAATTTATAGATCAAAAATGAAAAAGAAAAAAGTTATTGCATATAGACATTTTCAGATATCGGAAATCCAGTGTGTGTCTCATGGGCAGAGATGAAATAAAGAAATGCAGAAAGCTGGGGTGGGATTATTCTAAATAGACAGTACTGATGAGTTAATGTAGCTTTTAAAAATACGGGGTTTTATTTCCTTCTTCCTTTCTAGTATTTTCATTGGGAGGCCTTTGAAACAAACATTCTTTCTAGGGAAAAGACAGAAAAATGTAAAAATTTCCTTAAAATGTAGGATAATTTGGTAAGCTGATTACCTTTGCTTGTGTCGTGGTTTAAGACTAACTCACAGTCTCTCTCCCTCACTCACTTCCCCCTCTTTCTTCCCCCCACTCCCAGAGGGATGGGAAGGAGAATCGAAAAGAACGCAACTCCCATAGGTTGAGATAAGAACAGTTTAGTAACTAAAGTATAACACAAATCACTACTGCTACCACCAATAACAATAATGACAAGGCAAATACAAAGAAAGAATACAATTTCTCACCACCTAAAACCAAGCCCGACCACGCAGTACACCCCCACACTTCCGGGTCTCTGCTCCCTGCTTTTCCATCCTGGGCATGATGTGCTGTGGGATGGAATAACCTCCTTGGTCAGTTTGGGTCAGGTGTCCTGTCTCTGCTTCCTCCCGGCTTCCCCTCCTCCCTGGCAGAGCATGAAACTCAGAAAGTCCTTGGTCAGACCAAAACATCACTAAGCAGTAACAGAAACACTGGTGTTATCAGTGCTGTTCCCAGGCCCAAAATTAAAAACACAGCGCTGCACCAGCTACCAAGAAGGAGAAAAATGACTGCTGCTGCTGAACCCATGACAGCTTGACTGCATGTTTGCAGTCAGCCAGTCATACACTTCTGAAGTAGTAAAATATTTCTAAATGGTCCGTGCAAGTAAGGAATTATTAAATAGTAATATATTGCAACTGTACCTATTATTTCATCCCATTTTTATGTTTGGGGGGGTGGGGTAGTTGTATTTTAAAATTTTGATTTTTTAATGCTTTGTCTCATCTGAATAATTGTCACTTATAAAGTTACTAACCAATCACTTTAAAGGACCAACCATCAGTAAAACAACCTCTCCATACTCTGAAGAATCTTCAGATACTTGGAGGTCCCTGACCCAGCAGTTTCTATCAGGGATATTTGATTTTCCAGTTGAGCATGCTGCATTCCTCTCTTTGATTCTGAGGAAGGGATAAAATGTCTGCTGCTTTTTCACTGCCTTGGTTTGCATTCACAGCACATTTAATCTGTATAGTCACAACTGTGACTTCCAAGAGCTATCATGCAATTCATAAATACAGGTGCTAGTGTTTGAGGCTTTTAAGGAGAAAGGACATCCATCACCATCAAACATTTCATGAAATTCACATGTGATTGCCTTATTCCTATGGGATCTACAGGAACAGGTAAGTATGTTGCACTGGAGGTCAAAATTTGGAAACTCTGTGCTTTGGATGACTAGTTTAAAAATTGCTTTGTATGACTAGTATAAAAATTGAGCCATGAACTTTGTACAGTAAGAAGATGGAACATCCATGGAGTTAGTCATCACTCCCTAAAATCAACATTTAAAACAACAATGTTGGATGTCCTGATGTAAAATGACATGAATTTAGAGCATTATTTTTTTAAATTCTGAAGCCTGGCAACATGAATATCTTCTTAACTGTAATAATACCAGTAGCATAGTAGTTTATCAAATAAAGTAGTACAGTACAATAGTGACAAAATAGTTTTAAATCCCTAATTATTGTTAATAATGTGGTAAATTTCAGCATTTTTTTCACATATTATTCTATATTCCACTGTGGGTTTAGTTCTGTATTTCTCTTTTGTTGTTTTTTGAGAGTAAGGAATAGCTCCCTTATCTGAAGGTCCATTATTATGCCTTAACTCAATCCCTAAATTGTATTTGTTTTATATATCCATATAAAAGTATTTCTAGTTTAAACTACAAAATATGGACCAGACAAATAAAGTACTGTTTTAGATAAATCGTAGAAATTTTTGGAAAATATTTCCTGGTAGAAACATATTTCTGGAGTATTCTTAAAAAGATAAAAATTATTAATAATCTGAAACCAAAAAAATGTAATTATTTATTTGTTTGCTTTAGGCTGTTTACTGCTCCTACATGCAGAACCAGCATACCAAAGGGCTCTGCCAGCTTGCAGAATATTCTATTAATTTATCCTCCAATAACACTAAATTAGTATTTTAATATTCAGAAACACTGTAAATTATGCATCTTCCAGTGATTCCTGAGAGAGAATACTGAGTCATCTCATTCATCAGAGAGCTCTGAAAATTTCTGATATTTATAAGTTCTACCAATGAAATACATGCACTGTAACTGGCACAAAGTTCACCAGTATCATATTAATTATAGCAATATGAGCTGATAAAGAACCAAAATTGGCATCCCATTTTCTTTTTAATAGTGATCTTAAGAAAGAATCTCATGAAGAATCATTCCATGTAAGATTATCATTATATTATATAAATAAACCAGTCTGTCTCAAACCTATTTATCTGCCACCCTATCTAATAAAAAAAATCATTATAAGACTGAAGGATATGTCCAGCACAAGATGAGAAGAACATTTTTTTATTCAGGTTAGGCAAAAATAATGATTCCAACTATTTCTAGGTGTTACTAGATGTTAAATAAATATGTGGACATCTCTGAATCAGTTTTGAGCTCTATTTCTCTCCAGTGTTCTTGGACAGAGCATAAAGGAGCCACTAGCCCTAGCATTTCCAGTTCTTAAATGCCTTAATGTAGATTATTGCAACAAACTGATACTTTTCTGCAAAATTGGACAACTTCATTGACTTGGAGATCACTAAAGTTTAGCTTACTGCTTTAGACTGTTTAATCAATTTACCCTGCAAAAATCTCTTTTCTAGCAATGGACAGGGAAAAAAAAAATCCAAAACCAGTGGGAAAGTATTTCCTTTTCCTGGAAATATATTAGTCATTTCTTTTTCTTTCATTTGAATGTTATTGTATAAATTCAATTAATTCCTGTATAAACTGAATAGGCTTTCTTCCTTTAAGACCATCATATCTTTGAACAGTCTGAAAAACATTGCTGTAAGATATGATAAACTCCTAACAAGTGTATTCCTCTTTTAGATGCAGTTTATACTTTGAGATATTTTTTTACTTAACCCATTGTCATGGTTTAAGACGTAAATCACGCAGTCGCTCTCTCACTCACTCCCCTCTCTTTCTTCCCCCTGCTCCTGGGTGGATGGGGAGGAGAATCAAAAGAATGCAACTCCCACAGATTGAGATAAGAACAGTTTAGTAACTAAAGTATAACACAAGACCACTACTGCTGCCACCAATAATAATAATGACAAGGCAAATACAAGGAAAGGATACAATAGCTCACCCCTTCTAATACAAAGCCCGGCCACTCACTTCCCCCTCCTTCTTCCCCCCCACTCTGAGGGGGGGGGAATTGGGAGAAGAATCAAAAGAATGCAACTCCCACTGGTTGAGATAAGAACAGTTCAGTAACTAAGGTATAACACAAACCACCGCTGCCGCCACCACCAACAACAATGACCAGGGAAATACAAGGAAAGAGGATACAATTGCTCACCACTCGATGATCGAGCTGTGAACTGAACTCTTCCGGGTTCCTGTCCCAAGTTTTACATCCTGGGCATGACGTGCTGTGGCTTGGAATAGCTCTTTGGTCAGTTTGGGTCAGGTGTCCTGTCTCTGCTTCCTCCCGGCTTCCCCTCCTCCCTGGCGGAGCATGAGACTCAGAAAGTCCTTGGTCAGACCAAAGCATCACTAAGCAGCAACTGAAACACTGGTGTTATCAGCACTGTTCCCAGGCGAAAGTCAAAACACAGCGCTGCACCAGCTACCAAGGAGAAAAAATAACTGCTGCTGCTGAACCCATGACACCTATAGCAACCACTAGTAGTAATATTCTTTAAACTTTTTTTTTTTATTTTTTTGAACAGACACACACTTTAACTTTGTAAATGAAAAATTAGAAATTTTATTCTGTGTTCGTTAGCTTACTCCCAGACAGTTGCAGGACACTTTTCAGGAAATACAGAAAAGAGAACTTTAGCTTAAGACCAGACACATTCTTCTTTCTCAATAAGAAATAGAAGTGTTCTAGACAGCAACAATGTTTTCCTTAAAAAAAGGTGCAGTTGTACAAAATTGGTGCTGTATTCCTTTTAAAAAAGAAATTTTACTATTTATTTGAACAAATTAGATTTATTTTAATGACTTCTAATTTTTTAGTAGTCCAGATAAAGTTAAAAACACTAATCAGTTAATGATGTTTATTGCTCAAGTATTTTTTTATAAATTTAATTTTGCTGCCAGTGTTGCCATAAATGCAGCTTTCATTGCAATTACACATAGTTTGGATTGCAAGTAAACTCAGAAAATGAATTGTATTTCCCATATATAAAACCTCAGCAACAAAAACATTATCGCATGTAACCAGTGTCTTCCCAAATAATATTGTGATGATGTTCAGAAAAAAAAAGCTTTGACACTACACATAAGTATGCGCTTAATCTGATTTTTGATCCATCAGAGAAAACAGATCACTTAATTAGGAACTGGCCTGGTACAAATCTTTTTACCTGAAATTCTTTCATTATTCAACAAGCTTACAAAGCTATCAAAATCAAGAAACTTCAGCTTTAAGAGATTATATTGTTCATCTCTAAAAATATAATCTCCTTTGCCTGAAATCAGCAATTTAGGGCTTCATTTATTCCCATTTCTCACTTCTGCATTTTCCATTTCTACGTCCTTGATTCCTAATTCATTTCTTCCACACCACCAACCAGATCCTCATGCTCCCTAAGGTTCTTGTCTACATTTCCATTTTGGTTAATAGTATAACCTAAGCGAGTGTGAAAGTTAGATGCTGGAAGCTGGTGGGCACCCTGGCACATTTCAGGATGGAAAGTTTCTTTAAACTCCCTCCGGTCTGGTCCTGTGTATTTGAGCATTTGATGCGTGTTCCTGGAGCACATAATCTCATTCCATTTCATGCATAGAGACATGCACACATGTACTTATATATATAAGTATATATAGCATAATGTATAGCTTCTGTTAGAGGTATTGTTGAGTAAGAGGTTGTGTTAATAGCCTTTAGATTCACCTTTTGTCTTTACAAAGACTGCTCCTTTTTACAATGTTCAATTTCTTTCATCTTTTATGCTGCAGTTTCTCTCAGTGACTGTTAATATACTTTTTTTATCCATATACTTATATAACCTAACAAAGGTTATGTGTTCTAGAGTTTCCTAGATTGACATTTTTTGTTTATAAAGACTAAGGTAGAAAAAATAGCTTTTTCTCCTGAGAAAAGTTAGATGGTCCTGAAATTTTTTCCATGAAGCACTTTTCATAATAGCTACATTAAAATGGTGAAAATTCTAGGGTAGGTAAATTTGACGGATTAAACTTTTGAGTAAAGCAAAGAAATATTATATTCTATCTATAACTCTCCAAACTAATACAAGGACATTCAGGAAGAATGTGGCATCTATGAAGTACTTGTTGCGTTTCATAGCTCTGAGAGCAGTGGGAGACTTATGATAGAATTCCTTACAGATAGATCACATACACACCAGCAGCCTGTTGATATCAGCAATGCAACGGCTTTTGAAAAGCATAAACTTGACCTCAGAAGGAATATATCGTAGCGCAACTAACATTTGAATGTGAGCATACAATAGGTCCAGGGAGAAAAATACTTGAAAAGATTCACTCTCAAGAAGACTTTGGGGGCTTCCCTACATCCTGAAAATGAATAAGCAGAAGAGAAAGCTCTAACTTACAACAGTGTTTCCTCACGAGTTTTTTAGCAAAAAGTTGCTGAATCTGCCAAGCTTGCCTGTCCAGTGAGACTTACTTTGTGAGTGTGTTAATATATAGCATGTAGCAATTATGTTTTGTTGGATTTTCTCTCAATAGAAAGCTTGCAATGAAATTGCAAAACTCCCTAAAGGGAGTATCTTCTCTCTCTTCTTTATTTGCTACTACTGAATTATTTATTTTTCGGTATCTATTCTGCCATAAGGAAAACAAATGAATCCATGGGAATTTTGGTAGCAATAAGAGCTGTCTCGGGGTTTTAGTTTCTAACATTCCGATCTTAAAAATAAACTCTTTGTCAGTGATACATTTATGGACATGGCTTGTTCCTTAGAATTTTCAGTTATCTTTGCAGTTTGACCACTTTTATGGGAATTACTCTAGGGCAGTAGCATGCTCTCAAATTATTAAAATTTGTCACTCTGTTCTTGTTTCAGTTGTGCCTTGGCTTAACCCCAGCTGGCAACTAAGTACCATGCATACGTTCACTCACTCACCCCCTTCCTCACCCTCCAGTATTACGGAGAGGAGAATCAAAAAAAAAGGCAAGACCTGTGGATTGAGATGAGAAAAGTTTAATAATTGTAATAAGACAAAATAATAATAACAATAAGATTTACTATTATCATCATTATCATTATTATTATTATTACAGTAAGGAAAAGGAAAAAGAAAGACAAGTGATGCACAGTACAATTGCTCATCACCCACTGACCAATGCCCAGCCCATCCCCAAACAGCAATCAGTGACTCCCAGACAGCTCCCCCCAGTTTATATACTAAGCAGGATATTCTATGGTATGGAATACCTCTTTGTCTAGTGTAGGTCAGCTGTCCTGGCTGTGCTCCCTCCTGGCTTCTTGTGCCCCTCCTTACTGGCAAAGCATGAGAGACTGAAGAGTCCTTGATCAGGGTAAGTGCTACTATTTAGCAAGAACGAAAACACTGGTGTGTTACCAGCATTATTCTCAGGCTGAAGCCAAAACACTGTACCAGCCACTGGGAAGAAAATTAACACTATTCCAGCTGAAACCAGGACAAGTTGTTTTAACTGCAAGAGTTAAATTCTGCTTCAAAATTTTCAAGTATGCAAGCATTCAAAAAAATGTGTGCACAAGTATTGTAATCTCCTAAATATACAACAGCATGATCAAAATTTTAATCATGACTGATTTCTACTCAAAGCAGACTGAATGTGGTCCAGACCTGTCCAATTATGTCTTTGTGATCTCTGATCTATATTTTTTCATTGCAGCTAGAGCACACAATGAAATTCTTCAAAAGCAGTTTGGTTTCTAGCTACCATTTTCATTTATTTATTTATTATGCTATCTGTTTATTTGTTTGGTCACTTGTTATAATCTAAATCATAAATATTCACAGAATTGGCAGAAATTAAAGTGATTTAAATTAATTAGAAAATTCAATTTCCAAATACTTAAATTGCTTGTTCATATCTAAATATTCTACACCTACCAACTTCCCAATTCACTAAAATGCTGCAAAATACTAAAAAAAACCCTGATTTTCCTGCACTACTGTCACTGAGCGTTATCTTTCTTAGTATTTTCACCACAATAACTTTCATAGTCCACAATCACCTGTTACTTGAACAATAATATTTTAGTTAATATTTTTTACACTTTTTTCTTAACAGTTGATCCATTTTATACTCTTAAATTCAGGAAAGGAATAATTTTTGCTACTGACATATGTTCTGCATTGAAGTTTTTCAAGGATGTCATAACCTGCTTTTCATCATCTGCCATAGAAAAAAAAAAGTTTAATTTTCTACACTTTCAGAAAGAACTGAATGTTCAGTACCTATTTAAAGAATCTGGTTTGAACACAGCTCCCTGGTTTCATTCCTGAATATCTTTGATCATAAGCTTTCTACACTTTTCCTTCAAAAAGGTCAAACTGACTGCTTCAACAGTCCCAAACATTACACAGCTATTATGTTTCTATTCTGTGTGACAGCTATTACTTCTCAGGATTGAGTAGGGCTGTCATACTTTACAATTCTGATATTTGTTAAATATTTTATACTTCTGCTTTTGCAAAATTATTGTTTCGGCAGCCATGTATTTAACCAGCAGCTGGGCTCATATTTCTTTAAAGGTTTCTGAGAAGATTGTCAGTAGAGAACTGTATTCCATTGCTGCCAATCTCCAAAGTCAGAATACTTTTCTGCTTTTGTGTTGCAAAAAATCTCTCTTCAAGTCAATACATTTGTTCCTGTCCTAACTTACCATCCAATTTAAAAATATAAGCAAGAACGAGTTTGAGTAGATCTAAGGCCGAAATTTTCTGTTGTACGTCTGTGAAGAGTCTTCACCATAGTCAGGTCTTCAGTGTACTTCTGTTATTCATGAGGCTTTGAAGAACATTGCATTTTTTTCATTTCAGGAGTTAAGCAGGTTAATAAGAGACTTCAGTGACAGCATTAGAAATCATAGTAGTGTTATGGCAAAGGACTACTCAAGGTTATTTCACATTTTGTTCCCAGAAATGAGGATGAGAATAGCAGCGGTTCTTATAGGAGCAATGATACGGTCTGAGTAATACAGAATCCCTCAAAATCATTTATAATAGGAATTCTTATTCCACATGAACCTCTTCTTGCCTACTCCAAACCTGTTTCTATTCATCTGGCTGGTCAATATGTTCTGCTACACCATCTGGGAACTTGTCATTTCAGACCATGACTTGTCCTTTAAAAGTTGCATACACAAATTACAAATAGCATCATATAATACCTTTAAATTATTGCTAACATACTCTAGTAATCTACAGGGATGTTAAGATGGTGATTCTCAGTTCCTCGTTTTGTTTTTTTGTTTGTTTCTCACTACATTTTACTCTTACCATATGTTATAGAAATGTGCTTTTGAGAACTCACTCATTACTCACAAACATGTTCTGTGTGACCATACTAGAAAACGTCTCCTCTTTTTTAAGAGCATAGCTGTGTATTTTTATAATTCAGAAATTGGGTTGGTTTTTGAATTTCATATCTAAAAAATGTCTATGTTTAGCCTTAATTTTTTTTTACACCCCATGAGAATTTTGTGAGAATGAACTTTGTAATCAACTTTAACTTTAGTGAAAAAACAGTACCTGTCTTTAAGCTTTTAGAAGTATTATCACCAGTAAAAACTGAAAATCATAGGCTCCATTTTTTTTCTTAATGTGTATATAGAATGTGACATCACTGATAATGAAACATCACCAGTGAAAATCTTTCCTAACTTACAGTATTCTAAAATTCAGGGTATAGGAATCTATTCTCAATTAATGGTGTATCAATTACCTATCAGAATTCTATGTTTTGTGTATTTTCATCTCTATCTTTTCAACAGTTTTGAAAGAGTGGAGAGATATGAGCCAGCAATGCTTCAGAAGTTTAATTTTCTCTTTATCTTTCTAAACAAAAACAAATATATCAATCCATCCTTCAAAATATATGTGGAGGATTGAAAACTGATTAAAACAAGCAATATGGAATTTATACCACATAATTCTTCCTCTTTGACAGATTGTTTCTCTCTTTGGTAGCCAAAAATAATGCTGTGAAAGTGTGATCAGTAAGGTTTGCAGTAAATAGATTTTGAAAAAGCTGTGAAAAACCTATACACAAAACAGAGCTCTTAAAAGAAAAATTAGCAGCCAAAATTAAAGTAGATATATTAGTCAGTACTGAAAAGTTGATTCTGTTTTGCTTTGGTTTGCTTTGTTTTTCAGTTTAGCTACTTGTTTAAAGTTTAACATGTTGACTAACTTAGAATGGGAAAGAAAATGTGTATCTAGCATCAGCAAAGCTAAAAGGATGTTTTGGTGTCGTATGCAAATGCAGAATTCTGAGAAAAGCAATTAGATTTTGTTGGTACCAGAATTAAAACCATGCAGTTTCCTTGTTTGTATATACTGAGTAACTTTGAATCTGTGCTTGAGGTTGGAGGCGCTCATAACCTCTCGGGTGCAAATATTGAATAGTCTTTTCCTGTGGTTTTGGAATCTGTAATGATGCAGTACTATGCAGAATTTCTGGTGCTTGATGTGTTTGGCATAATGCTTTTAGCCTTTATTTCTGTGAATATGGTAAAAATGGTCATTCTGTCTACTTCAGCAATATTTTTGTGATCTCAAAAAATGTAATATATTCTCAAGTTTTTCTCTTTCTGTCAAAATTCACCATGTTCAAAACTGATTAGAAAAAAATAATGTGTAAGTATATTTTCTTATAAAAACACATGAAAATAAAAGTAGTAACAAATGAACAAGAACAGA
Source organism: Ara ararauna (assembly GCA_028858755.1). Classification (NCBI taxonomy): domain Eukaryota; kingdom Metazoa; phylum Chordata; class Aves; order Psittaciformes; family Psittacidae; genus Ara; species Ara ararauna. The sequence continues at coordinate 59,814,734 of CM054379.1, forward strand.
GGGGCAGGAGGAATGGGGAAAGAGAGAGATGTTATTGTAGCCTTTTGACATTATGAAGAGGAAACATGCATTGAATGGCTAAATAACCCTTCATTTGTTAAAATTTAAAGAAAATTTTGTCATTATTTCATTATCTTCTTTCAGTTACTTCTTTTCTGGACATTTTGGAGCCTTCAACACATAAGGATGAAAATGCCTTGAATTAAATTATCAGCTTGTGTTTGGATGCAATACAGCATTTTAAAAGCAGCCTGATTTTGCAATTATATAGAAATAGTATCTCCTGTTATTCAAGAAAATGTCTCTTCCATATTCATGGAATAGCTGATCAAAATACAGTTACTACTCCATAAAATATTATAAGCATTTTTAAAACACTGCCTGGTGAGGGAAAAAACCCAACCAAACAAAAAAATAACCACTAACATTAGAATTGTACACAATTTTTTCAGGAAAGTTTACATGTCAATCATATATTCTTTATGATAACTTATGATCATTTATATTCTGCTATGATTTAAATCATGGATTATGGCTTACCATTAAATATAAAACAAAAGTTTTTATATCTGCCAGTAATGGTTGGTGTAAGTAATTTATAGTTAAACTAGCAACTAGTGTGAAGACAAAACAATGGTTTAGAAGCAAAGTCATCTTAAGGGAAGGAAAATATTTTATTCTGTCAAGCTGTAGTTTCAGGATTATTTCATCCAGAATGGCATATTGCTGTGTTTCAATACCAGCGTATTGGAATTTTTTATCAGAATACAGCAAAATAATCTTGGTAGTATTTTGGGACTTCTTTTTTTTTTTGCCATTTCTGTTGCTATTATGTCTTGGTTTTGGCTGGGCTAGAGTTAATTTTCTTCGTAGTAGCTAGTATGGATCTATGTTTTGAATTTGTGCTGGAAACAGTGTTGATAATGCACTGATGTTTTAGTTATTGCTGAACAGTGCTTGAAAAACATGAAGGCCCTTTCTGTTTCTCACATTACCCCACCAGCAAGCTGGCCACTGGGAGGGGAGAAAGATGGAACAGCTGACACCAACTCACCAAACAGATGTCCCATATCATATGTCATCATGCTCAGCATTAAAAGCTGCTGGAAAAGGAAGGGAGCAAATGTTCAGGCCTATGGCATTTGTCTTCCCAAGGAACCATTACATGCGATGGAACCCTGCTTTCCTAGAGATGACTAAGCATCTGTCTGCGAAAGAGAATGAATATTTTGCTTCACTTGGGCACTCAGCTATTGCTTTACCTACTAAACTGTCTTTACCTCCACCCAAAAGTTTTCACTTTTCCCCTTCTGGTTCTCTCCCCCATGCCACTGTGGGAAAATGAGTGAGTGGCTGTAAGGTGCTGAGCTGCCTACCATGGCTAAACCACAGCAGGCTATTAAGACTACTGTCGTGGTTTAAGCCTCTCTAACTCAAGCAGTCTCTTTCTCACTCACTTCCCCCTCTGTCTTGCCCCCCACTCCCAGAGGGATGGGAAGGAGAATCGAAAAGAATGCAACTCCCACAGGTTGAGATAAGAACAGTTTAGTAACTAAAGTATAACACAAGACCACTACTACTTCCACCAATAATAATAATGACAAGGCAAATACAAGGAAAGAATACAATTTCTCACCACCTAAAACCAAGCCCGACCATGCAGTGCACCCCCACCCTTCCGGGTCTCTGCTCTCTGCTTTCCATCCTGAGCATGACGTGCTGTGGTATGGAATAACCTCTTTGGTCAGTTTGGGTCAGGTGTCCTGTCTCTGCTTCCTCCCGGCTCCCCTCCTCCCTGGCAGAGCATGAAACTCAGAAAGTCCTTGGCCAGACCAAGACATCACTAAGCAGTAACCGAAACACTGGTGTTAGCGCTGTTCCCAGGCCCAAAATCAAAAACACAGTGCTACACCAGCTACCAAGGAGGAGAAAAATGACTGCTGCTGCTGAACCCATGACAACTGCAGAGTTAGAAAACCAGAACTTTAGCAGGTGGCCTAAAAACTCAAGGAAAATTATATTTTCTCTGCTCCAATTGAATAGTGACATTGGACACTTGTTACAGCAAAATTTTCATCCTCCGGTACTCTGAAAATATTTTGACCTTTGCTATTGTGATAGATAGCACATTTCCCACTGCAGTTCCAAGCTTAAAATTGTCTTCAATACTTATCATCGTCATAGCATAAAAAGTAAGGTTGTTTATACAATTTTATATAAATTATTATATTTGTATTGTACACATCTTTGGGAAATGGTGTTTATACAAAGATATTGAATAGATTAATAAATCCTCATGTGTTAGAAATGTTTGGGTTGATAGCCAATATACCAGAGTTTGTAAATCAGCTAAAGTTAACAGCAAAAAAGACCTACATAGTCACCTTGCACAGTCTGTTCTTTAATTGAGATGAGCTCCGTATAGCCTCATTTCAGTGAAGGTCAAATGATGGTCATGGTATTTCCCTTGGGTGGCTTTTTCACAGTCTAATCAATTTAATCATTCAGAATTTGTGTATGAATAATCCAATGACAAGCTTCCCTTCCTCTCCCTCCCTTCCCCCCTTGTTTTATCATACTCCTAGTTAGAAATCACAATACTTTTGGTTGGAATAATGATTAAATATTTTGTATAATCATTTTAATGGTTCACTTTGTTGCTTCTAAGTATATATTTTTAGAATGTCAGCCATAAAAAAAAACAACCAAAAAACCCCCTCTTTTTTCTATTGCAGTGTTAGATAAAATCTTATTTTCAAATATAAAACTTCTCCCAGAATAGAATAGCTTTGATCAATTAAGAAAAATATTCTTTGGCTACTGCTCAGCCATTAGTTTGGCTTCAACAGGAACTGAAGCACATACAAGCTGATTTGTAACTTGTTTTCCTTTCCTTAAGGCAAAATTAAACACCTCCTTGGTTCCATATTTTTTATTTCTTTTTAGATTTCCACAGGTATTCTTTCCTGAACATATTAACAACTGGAGGTGTCTCATTACCTTTCAGAAGTGCTTGAAAAGATGAATTTAGAAAGTAGGTTTGGTGATCTTATCACATGTAATCAATTCCCACTATTTTACTAAGGTCATTCTCTTTATTGACATTTTTTACGAATATTATTCAAATTAGTTTGAGAGAGAAGATTATAAAGATTTTCAAAATATATCTTAAAACTAGTATATTTTAAGAAGACCCTTTCACAAAGTTCAAAATATTATGTCCCCTGTGAGAAATGGGTTAGTGAAATTAGATTATTTGTTTTCTTTATCCAAAATGCAAGGAAAAAAAGAAACCAAATAGTCAGAACTGATAGACAGAAATAAATTGCGTGATAACATCAAAAAAAATTGAATTTTCTCATTTTAAACTGTTTTAGCTGAGTGCAATGCTGTGTGTCCTATGCATATTTGTCAATTGTTTTCTTTCACATCTTAAGAAGGTTTGTGCTAGAAAACTTTATTGACCTTTGTTTTTCATTTCGTATTATTTTGATCTCACTGCCTCAGTATAATTATATATATTTTTTTTGAATCAGCATATAGCTAGGGAGGAAAAAACAGGATCATATAATGCTGCTAAAATCTGTTAATACCATATGACCTAAAAATTTATTCATAAGCCCCAGTCTGTCTGTTCCCAGCCCATCACTATAAGCAAGCTATGCAGAAGAGCAGAGTTAGAAATTCAAGAGTTTCGCTATTCAGCTAGCCGAGATAATAACTGTTGAAGTTTTGATCTTAGAGTTTGATCAAATATTTTTGTCACACTGAAATTTGTAATGAACAAATCCAATTTCCTGGTAACTATATCAGTAATTAAAAAAAAAAAAAACCAACCAACCAATCAAACAAACAAAAAACAAACAACAAACTGAAGCATTATACACCCCAGAAATGTAACACTTTTTTGTAGTTTCAAGTATCTAGAACTCTTTTTAATTTTTCTTTACTATAGTAGTCTTCTATTACACCGTAAATAGAAGCAAAGGTTGAGGCAAAGAGGTTTCATATTTGAAATTCAGAATTCTATCTGATCTGGTATTTAAAAACAAAAATGTATTAAGACCTGTCACATTTAATACTAGTTCAGATACCTTGAAACTTTCTACTTGTTTTGTTGTGCTCTTTCCTACCTTGTAAAGATACAATTTGGTTTAAATTCATCAGTGCAAAATTTAACAATTTAACAATTCAAACCAAAGCTGGTAACCATTCCATGAAATCTCAAAGTACCTGTTATAGAAGACTATCAAAGCATTTCATACAAATTCATAGAAAAGAAAGGAAGATTAGTGGTCAGTTTTTATGATTTTGAGAAAACTTAATGAACCAAGATGCATTTTGTATGTCTGGTTTTGAATTATTAATGACATTAGTCAAATCAAGAGACAGTTTAGATTAAAATTTTGAATGATTTCAAAATTAAAATTTAGAATAGATATGTTTAAATCAAAATCTAACATATATACAGACTCAGTGATTCTCCAGTAAATATGAAATTGGATACTAATAGGGCTCTTACACCATTTCTTTCAAAAAACTTGGCTCCAGTGATGTATTAATTTACTTTATCAAAGTTATTTGTGAGTACCATGAATGAAAAACCACAGATCATGTAGTTACTGTTAGACTTTATAGTCACTGTCTAAAGCCAGAATTTAAGAGGTATCTCTCCTCCATTTTCTACTTACATTTCTGTATGGTCTTATGATTCTTTGTTCTGCAGATTGTAATTCTGTTTCTGTACAACATGCAGAGATAGATACACACCAGGGTAAATTTAAATATACCTCAGGTTAAAGCCATATTTGATGAGATCCAGAAACTGCAATCCCCAAGGGTCTAATCCAAAAATCTTGCTTTGAGAAGAAAAGAGAGTTTGCTCAGGAATCTGTGTCATCAAAAAGGTTGTATGAACTCTGGGGAGGTAAATATTACTAAAGCATTGCTATCACAGGCAGCAGGAACATTAATTTTTCTCAAGGTAGACAATACCCAAGAGGGATCCTGGTCGTGTCTTTTGAATTAAAAAATTCATAAAATAAAATTTCATAAAATAACAGGAAATTTACTATTCTAGCTTTTACTCAGGGCTGTTTGCGCATTTTGCATGAAATATCATTGAATAAAAGCTGAATTAATTTTGGAAATAGGATACTACATTTACAATGCACTATTGAAGATATTAGATTAGAATGGAGAAATGTAGAACTGAGATAACGTGACCATACTACTGCTAGGAGCATAACTTATAATATCTTGATTACACTTCTGCATTTCTATATAAGCTATTGCAATAATTTAATCATAGCTCTTTCAGGGAAGTGTCAGCAGTATCAGATTCGTCTCTTATCCTTTTTTCCCATGTGGAGAAGCTATATGTGTAGTTTAGTGCTCTAATGTTGCTGAGTGTGTTTTTCTTTACTTTTTATCATACTCTTAGGTGTTTCATAGAAGTAAAGGCAAAGAAATGCAGCATGTCTTCAAAAAGAAGGAGTTTTACCAAGACTACTAGTTCGTGTAAGAAATGGATCTGTCACTGAAAAGACTTAAGTTTCCATTTACAAAAGTGATTTCTTTTTTTCCTAGTGATTGATCTGGGCTAATCCCAGATCTTAATCTTAGTCTTCTCTCCTCTGCTCTCCTCTCCTTTTCTGTCTGTGGTTTTTCTGTGGAGATTAATTCTGTTTTGTTTTGTAAAAATACCAGGGCTTTTGCAGAGGTACTCAGGTGCTGGATATAGCAGCATAGATAATTACAGGATCAACACTCAGATGCAGCTTACATCAGGCCCAGAATTAAAATGTGTCCCAAGAGTTTATCCTTGAATCAAGACATGGAGCATAACCATTAAGAGGATATCATAACCTGGGTGTTTGCATAAGTGGTGCCAACATGAACCTTTATCTACCCAGCTCTTTTTCTAGCATTGGGCACGCACATCCACTTTTGTCCTTATATTTCGTATTATATGAGGTCATAGCATGAAGGGAAAAGTGTGGTCACGCTCTGCAGAGCAGAGCTGGGAGCACAGGCAACAGTTATAACTAACTTTTACTACATTCAAGTGTTTTTTCAAACTCAGCACTCAGAATCTGCTGTGAGAATAGAGTCTGAAGAATCATTTTGATACTAGCACTGTGCCAGGATAGGTCCAACATAGACCTGAAAAATCTGGATAGTGCATGTATCCCTCTGTCATTTTCTCTCTTTTTATCTTAGGAATTTGGTTTTGTTACTTTTATCAGTATGTCAACCATGGCAACTGTGTTTGATTCTTTTTTTCATCCGTTTTGCACAGAAAAACAATTATTCATATTTCTAGATAAAATCAACCCAGTGCATAGATTTTTTTAACTATTTGGGCCTGGTTTATAAGAATTTTTTTTTTGTTTGTTTTTGTTTTTGACTGGCTTATTAAGTGGGAGGCCTCAGATCAAAAATATATCCACACTGCTTCCATATACATTTGAATTAGTCACCACAGCTTCTTTGTATAGCTAGTGGAAGGAAATAGGCATTCCTAACACATGAATCACTTTATGTAAATGTCTAAAATAGGTCAGATGAATCATGTCCTAAAAATGTCTCTCTATTCATTGTCTGTAAAGACTGGCTAGCATTGCTAGTTCAGATGTAGATGACTAAGTTAAATTAGATGAGAGTTCTCCATAGAATCTTTGAAATAAAAAAAAATTAAATAGCTGTAACTACCTGCTTCTACACCTACCTTTCATCCATGATCCCAGATAAAAATATCAGTTACCCAAAATTTAGGCTTGCAAATCTGAAGTCCCTTTCTCATACCATTGACTCGTGCCAAGTAACATTTCACCCATCACCATTACCTGTTCTGAACTGGCAATCCAGAATAGAAATAAACTGACAGCAAAGACAAGGAAACAGGTTTTTGATACATAATTAAATAGATACACAGTTTGTATATGAAGGTATTATAACATAAGTACTCTACTATGTACTACAGCATTAAATACAGGGTACACCCAACCATTGCTTTTGGATTAATTTATTGTATTATGTTTTATGCAGGTAGAAAGATAGCCATTTGCAAAAATGGAGTAGTATGCATTCAAATAATGTTCCTAAAATTACTTATCATGAAAAATTGATATTTTTAAAGCACAAGTATATGCTTTCCCATTGCCATCCCAAATCTCACAAATGAACTTTTCACTTTCAGCCCGCAAATGTTTAGTGTATGCACAACTGAAAAGGAATAACTGGAATGCTCTGTATGTCTTCCTCCACCTCCCCCCCCCCCCCAAGAATCCATGTTACTTACATAACTGTGGTATATAGCAGATAGTAGTGAACTGAATGCTTGTAAATAAATGAACTTCATTCCTATAGACTTAGAGAAAATTATTTCAAAAGGGGCTTCTAGCAGAAAGCTCCATGCTGCCAGTCATTAAAAATGAACTTCAAAGGACTCATAGATGCTGTATATAAATGAATATTACTCTATAGAATTATTTGATCCATATTCTACAGAGGACAAATATAGGACATGAATAAGTCATTGCCAATCTTAAGCTTTCACTTCACTGCATTCATAGCTGTAATCCACCTGCTTCTTACCTATTTATGCATCATTTATGTGTTATTTATTTCAGTCACTTTGGGGAGTTATAGCTTTATTACTGCATTTTTATTCTACCCCTGAGAAATATGATGCGTTTTAATTTTAGGAAAAGTCTATTAATATATAGGGTTTTTTTGTACTCCAGACCTTTGTTAGTCACAGTAGCGAATTACCCACTGAAGCGGAAAATAAAGCAATCTGGATTTGGTTTATAATAAATAGTAACAGATTATGCCCAGAGGCCAGAGTAGGAAGAGATTGTTCAATAATGTCAGTTCATTAAACATTAGAGTATTGTGTTCTCTGCCAGAGTTGCATGTTGATTTCATATAGAGTAATAGTTTTTGTTTCTGTAAGTACATGTTCCTATAAGATCTGGGATTAGCATTTTATATACAACCATCACTACTCACATGAGGGAAAAATACTGCTGTCCTAAAAGTTAATCTGTGCAACTGTAAGTACCTATGAATTACTAAATGACATATTCTGAATTCCAGAGGAGGAAAGGAATGGGGAAAAGATTGGTGTTGTTTATATCTGTCTTGTGACAGAGCATCAGCTAATACATACAGTTAGCAGAATTTACACCATCATTTTTACTCCCTTTTCAGGTTGCATAGCTTAAAAGTGTGATTGTAAATAGTTCTCTGACTTTGAAACCAGGCTTCAGTTGGACATTTTTATATTGATTTATTATTTACAGTTCATATTTTTTTCATGAGCTTTGAAACAAATTATGGTCACTGTATATGCATGGATAACTAGCAGCACATTCAGTTCCCTCTAATTAATCTGAGCCAACTAAGAGTTATTTTCTGAGAGGTGCCAGGCTTCATATACAGGCTAACTGTAGAAGGAGCTGAAATCCACTGTTCCATTCTTAGATCACTGCTGATTAGCTTTAAAAATCAGATGTTCTTCTCAACCTTTATTGAACAGTATTTCACACAAGTAATTTCCGCTCCTTCTGCTGGTCTGACACATACTTGTCTGACACCTTTTTTCTGTGAAGAACTGTTTCCATGATGCTCTTTGCAAAGTGATTTGGAAGAAGCATACAGTATATTTTAAATGTTATATTTGCTGAATCATAGTTGCAACTATGTCACAGCAACCTTTTACAATGACTGTACTAAATGAATGAGTCTCATAACATCTAGCATACTGGTTACAGTATTTAGAAAAGAAAAATATACTAACATATTTACTTGGTGGTGACTAAAGATAGTCAAAGTTCTAAAGCAATAGAACTGTTAATTTCAAACTTTGTTAAAATTCAGAATTTTAAAAAAAAGGTCTGTAAAATTCTGTTTCAGAAATACCAGTCCATATGTTGTTTTAAAACCAAGACATATAACCCATGTAAGGTATCCTGGAGCATTTGCTACCTCCTGCCCCTGCAGTAACAAGCCAGAAACGCTCATCTCATTGGCTGAGCTCAGTTTCCGAATTATTGTAGGCTCAGGGTAGCAGAAGCAAAAGCAAAGTTCTACATTCAATATGTTTCCAGCCATCGGTGGTTGCTTCCACCATGGTAAGCACATGACACTTGCCTTGGCGGGTTAATGGGAGTGTGATATAGTCAGTCTGCCAGGCCTCCCTATAGTTGTATTTCATCCATCGTCCTCCATACCAGAGAGGCTTTAACCACTTGGCTTACTTAATTGCAGCATGTTTCACATTCGTGAATAACCTGGGCAATAGTGTCCATTGTTAAGTCCACACCTCTGTCATGCCTCGAGCCCAACTATATGTTGCACCTCTGTCCTGATGGTCTGAGGTGTCATGGGGCCACCAGGATAAAAATAATTCACCCTTATGTTGCCAATCTAAGTCCACCTGAGCCACTTCAATCTTAACAGTTTTATCCACTTGTTTGCTCTGGTGTTCCTCAGTGCCCCAACTCTTGGGTACATGAGCATCTACATGGCGTACCTTCACCACCAGGTTCTGCACCTGGGCAGCACTATCCTGCCACAGTGCAGCAGCCCAGATGGGTTTACCTCTGCATTCCCAGTTGCTCTGCTTCCATTGAGGCAACCACCCCTACAGGACATTTGCCACCATCCATGAGTCAGTATAGAGACAAAGTACTGGCCTCTTTTCTCATTCAGCAATGTCCAAGGCCAGCTGGATAGATTTCACCTCAGCAAACTGACTCGATTCACCCTCTTCTTCAGCAGTTTCTGCAACTTGTCGTTGAGGACTCCATACGGCTGCCTTCCATCTCTGATGCTTTCCCACAGTACAGTAGGACCCATCAGTAAACAAAGCATATTGCTTTTCATTATATGACAACTCATTATATGGTGGGGACTCTTCAGCACGCATCACCTTCTCCTCTGGTGACATTCCAAAAGCTTTGCCCTCTGGCCAGTCCATGATGACTTCTAGAATTCCTGGATGACTGGGATTTCCTATTTGAGCTCATTGTGTAATTAGTACAGCCCACTACTTCATGCAGCATTGGTTGCATATGTGTAGAGGAGACCCTGCCTTTCAACATCCAGCCCAGCATGGGCAACGGGTGCCAGGAGCTGTGTTTCAGTGCTGGTCACTTCTGAAGCAACTCGAACCCTTTCATAGGCTGCTAGTATCTCTTTTTCAGTTGGGGGATTGCTGGCCTCAGATCCTCTGTATCCCCGACACCAAAAGCCAAGGGGTTGACCTCGAGTCTCCCCTGGTGCTTTCTGCCAGAGACTCCAGGTAGGACCATTCTCCCCGGCTGCGGTGTACAGTACATTTTTAACATCAGGCCCAGTCGGGACTGGTCCAAGGGCTACTGCATGAACTATCTCTAGTTTAATTTGTTCAAAGGCTTGTTGCTGCTCAGGGCTCCATTTAAAATCATTCTTCTTCCAGATCACATGATAGAGAGGGGTTTACAATCAAACTGTAATTTGGAATTTGCATTCTCCAGAACTCCACAACACCAAAGAAAGCTTGTGTTTCTTTCTTATTAGTTGATGGAGACATTGCTGTTATCTTGTTGATCACATCTGTGGGGATCTGGCAATGTCTATCATGCCATTTTATTCCCAAAAATTGAATCTCCTGTGCAGGTCCTTTGACCTTACTCTGTTTTATGGCAAAACTGGCTTTCAGCAGGATTTGGATTATTTTTCTCCCTTTCTCAAAGACTTCTTCCGCTGTATCACCCCAGACGATTATGTCATCAATGTATGCACGGTGTTCTGGAGCTTGCCCTTGTTCTAGTGCAATCTGGATCAGTCCATGGCAGATGGTAGGGCTGTGTTTCCACCCCTGGGGCAGTCAGTTCCAAGTGTACTGGATGTCCCTCCAAGTAAAAGCAAAGTGTGGCTTGCATTCAGCTATCAAAGAAATTGAAAAAATGCATTGGCAATATCAGTTATGGCGTACCATTTGGCTGCCTTTGACTCCAGTTCATATTGAAATTCTAGCATGTCTGATACGGCAGCACTCAGTGGTGGTGTGACTTCATTCAGGCCACCTCATTAGTCAGTCTTAATATTCTGAATGTCATCTAATCATGACTTATTCCAGCAGTCATGCACTGTGACAGTAAATATGGACAAAGACAGACAGACCCTGTATGATCCTGCTTTGGTAGTAGCATACATAGAATCTAACAAAACAAATATTAATCTGCAACATGACCAGACATAGAGAGAAGTGAGAGAAGTGAGAGATGGGCTAGGTTAGTTTCTGTTCTGCACTCTGGCCTACCTCAATTTAGAAAGAATAAACCAATGATTGTTTGTTTACAAAATCTATTTAGTGAATGTGAAAACATCATTTTTGAGTAAGCATGGAAAAGTAAACATGTATGTTCCAACATTTTGACTACACTTTTGATAATTGTATTTCCATTGTCAAGAAACCTGGTTTAAGTAGAATTTTTTTTACCTTTTCAGCTGCTGTGCATGAAATCTTGGCTTTACACATTGTGGGGAGAGTTTGTTTCAGCCTTTTACTACCAATATACGTATGGACTGTTTTTTTCTTATTCAGCGTTAATTATTTAAGTTAGTTGCCTGTCTTGAATTACTTAGCTAGGCAATTTCTGGAGTCATATAGTAATGCTAAAGAGGTCATTTATCAGCCTAAGATTGATATGAAAATTGGATGACCTATATTTTCCCCTTGGATCACTTAATTTTCTTCATTAATCATAAAGAATATCTAGACAATACAACAAAACTTTGTGAGATGAGTATGAGCTTTACTGTTGAAGTAAAAAGGAGACATGAGAAAATGGAAACATAGAAATATACTTTACTATTAGGGAGCAAACTGATTTAAGAATTCTTTTACAATGGACTTGGAAAAGAGCTTTTGTAAAACAGGAATATGTGTAGGTGGACAGTAGCACCAATAACACGCATAAGAAATATACAGGGATATCTTATTTTCAAGTCACTCCACTCACCATAGAAATATAAGATCTCCTTCAGAAGTCCAAAAGTTAGTTTAAAGAAAGGCAATTGAAGGAATGAAATCTAAAATATTATTAACATACTGTGGATTTTCTGGTAATGCAAGCTACTTCTTTATCTACAAAATCCTTTTGCAGATATCAGATAAGGAGAGAATAAATAACATCATGATAGGCTTAAAGACATAGTTCAATGAATTAACTGTTGTCGTGGTTTAAGACTAACTCACACAGACTCTCTCTCTCACTCACTTCCCCCTCTTTCTTCCTCCTGCTCCCGGAGGGATGGGAAAGAGAATCGAAAAGAATGCAACTCCCACAGGTTGAGATAAGAACATTAGTAACTAAAGTATAACACAAATCACTACTGCTACCACCAATAATAATAATGACAAGGCAAATACAAGGAAAGAATACAATTCTCACCACCTCATACCAAGCCCGACCACGCAGTGCACCCCCACTCTTCCGCATCTCTGCTCTCTGCTTTTACATCCTGGGCCTGATACGCTGTGGTATGGAATAACCTCTTTGGTCAGTTCCGGTCAGGTGTCCTGTCTCTGCTTACTCCTGGCTCCCCTCCTCCCTGGCACAGCATGAAACTCAGAAAGTCCTTGGTCAGACCAAAACATCACTAAGCAGTAACTGAAACACTGGTGTTATCAGCGCTGTTCCCAGGCCCAAAATCAAAAACACAGCACTGCACCAGCTACCAAGAAGGAGAAAAATGACTGCTGCTGCTGAACCCATGACAACTGTACAGAAGAATGATGTTCAGAAAAGGTTGTGAATCTCCTTGTCTTGAAAAATAAGATTGATCTTTGCTGTTAGAATATAAAAAACTTGTTCTGATAACCAGCTGTAGGTCTCAAAGTAAATGATGCTTTACACTAAGTATTCTGTGTTTCACTTGGCGATGACTGACAACAACGAACCATGTTGTTTTGGGGTTTTTTTGTTCTTGTTTTTTGTTTGTTTGTTTGAGGGTTTTTTTGCTCGGTTTATTTTGTTTGGGTCTTTATTATTAAGAAGAAAATATATAAAGAGAAGATCAAAGGGTGGGTGGAAAACAAAAAAGAAAAGTATCCAGGGCTATTGTTCAGACAGTTTGTTAAAACATTGTTAGAGCACTTATCCCACAAAAGAGAAGCAGAAGATACAACTCAGATGTGCCAGAGATGAAGGCATATGCATGGCAAACATGTCTCTGGGCCTGTAGGAGGATTATACTTTTATGGAATGGCACTGGGAAAAAACAGAGACAATCTACAGCTACTGAAATAGCACTAGAAACTCATGTGGGGGAATAACTCAAATGGAATTGATATAATTGTCAAAAGAAAAGATAGATATAGAGTGGCAGTATTGAGCAAAAAGTGGTTTAGATTACAATTTTCAGCAGCAAAGCAATCAAATATATTGCAACTAGATGTCCAAGGTTTTTTGGTTTGTTGTAATTTATTACATAGTTGCCAACAACCAACCGGAAGGCAAGGAAAATAATAATAAAATATTCTAATTGATGGAAGGTTTGAATGGAACTGTTCCCACCATAAAGCAATCTATCTTAAAGCAGAAATTTGTAAAAAGGACTTGAAAAATATCCAGAAATATTTGAAAGGAAAGTTTTGTTGTCTATGAATTGTCAGATGTTGACAAAAATCAGAATGATTCATTTTTCAAGCAAGCTATTTTGGCAGAAATATTTCCACTATCAAAAATATTATTCACACGTTGAAAGAGAGTCATAAACTATTTTATTTTTTTTATTATTGCACTTTGTAAATCAATGGGTAGTCAAGCAGCATCTGTTTGGGGTGAAAAGAAGTCATTTATGTGTTAACAGCTTCTTCCAATGCAAGAAATTGGCAGCCAGTCCTAAATTGCAAAATATCAGTATCACCTAAAATAAAAAGCCAAAGATCAGAAAAATTAGTCAAAATCAATAGCATGATTTTCATTCAGAGAGACATAAAAAGAATGTATAGTGAAATACCATGGAAATCTTAAACTTTAATATACTTTTGAATTCCTAATGAACACTTTTGGAATGTGCAGAGAAGGAAAATTATCCTAAAATAAAATAACCTTTTAATGTATTTTCAGAGAATTAGCACTCTTGGCCAAATTAAATGATTGATCTAGTAATATATATTGTGTTCTGCCACAATATGAGAAAGCAAAGATTCTAAGAACTACTGACATGTCTCAACATGGATGTTGAAACCATAGTAAGACATCATGTTACTTGTGAACAATTGTTTGTTGTAGTTATGTTCCACCAAAGAAGACAAATTTCCTTGAGATTTCAAAGTGTATGACCCTCATCTAGAATTCAAATTTATTTTATTAGATCTCTCAAAAAAAACACCCCAGGGATTGTAAAGAAACACTTTTTAGTGATGATTGATTCCTTTATTACATGGGAAGAGCATCTTTAAATTAATTTTTCCAAAATAATAATATCAACAGACTTCAAAGTTTTAGCTGAGAAAACTATGCTCAGAACATGCTCTACATGTAATGGAATCAGACAGCTGTACCCACCCACTATGTAAAGGCAATTACTAAAATAATTTGTAAAACACATGAAATCAAGGAACAATTTAAAAAATCCTACCATGTACACAGAGGCAAGCAGGAAAAGAGGAGTAATAGACCATCAAGAATTCACTAGAGATGGTTGGGAGCATTGTCAAAGGAAAAGCATGGGATACAAGTATTCTCTTGATCTTGATGGTCTTATGGACAACACATAGAATTTCCACTGGAGTTTCTTGATTGGAAGTGATGGTGAGGGAAACAAAATGAGGCTACCGAAAATGTGATATGTAGCAATATCTCATGAAATGCAGTTGTTAAACAGAAAAGGGTTTTCTCTTCAATGAAAAATATTAAGCATACAAATTTACAGGCAAATACTTGTTCCTTGTTAGCATTTATGTGCAAACAACATAATGGTAGAGTAGGAAATATGCTTTTTTTTCCCATTATAAATGAATATATAAAACTTGGTTAAGGTTTACCTGTAACATTTTGGTATATGAAAATATAAACCGAAGTTAAAAGCAAAGAACTGAAATGAGTTTGAACAAAATCTTAATTGTCTACAGTAGGACCTTAGAGAGTGGTGGTATTGTGTTTGAACTCATCATTTAGGTTAGAAAAGATCCTTAAAATCATCAAGTCCAACTGTTAAAAAAACACTTCAAGTCCACCACTAAAACATGTCCCTAAGCACCTCACATACGCATCTGTTAAATACCTCCAAGGATGGTGACTCCAACACTGCCCTGGGCAGCTTGTTCCAGAGCTTGACAAACCTTTCAGTGAAGAAATTGTGCCTAATATATAATCTAAACCTCCCTTGATGCTGTTTTCTTTTGTTCTACCAGTTGTTACTTGGGAGAAGACATCAACATTTCTTTTGCTACAACCTCTTTTCAGGCAATTGTAAGGAGCAATAGGGTCTTCCCTAAGCTTCCTTTTCTCTAGGCTAAACAGCCCCAGTTCCCTCAGCTGCTCCTCATAGGACTTCACCAGCTTTGTTGTTCTTTGGACCAGCTTCAGAACCTCAATGTCTTTCTTGTAGCAAGGAGCCCAAAACTAAACACAGTATTTGAGGCATTGTCTCACCAGTGCTGAGTACAAAGGAGAATTAGAAAGAATACTGTACAGCAATAAATAATCATATTAATAAATGTTACTTCAAAGGATATTATATTGTCAGTTGATTCTTCTATAATAACTTCAAATTAAAAGTTTAGTGTTATTAAATATTTATAACTACTTTCCTAAAATGAATAATTTGGGCATCAGTGAATTTCTATATAAAACTGCTTATTTACTTTTGTGACCTGACATTCAAGTGAAAATAATGAACTAAATGCAATCAGGCTGTTAGTTGTCTATGTCATGGATACATTTAATCAATGAAGTGAAACTTTTGTTGAAAGATACTTTCTTATCTGAAAAATTCCAACCAGATATTGAAAGTGAAGATGATGGCCTTGCAACTCTTTGAGGCCAAGGGTTCTTTGCAAATGAATCAAGCACAACAAATGACTCCTAGAAATTTACAGGTTTATGGGGAAATATAATTTTATTCTAATTAGGAATATTAGAATATATTGTGTTCTGCCCCAATACGAGAATGCAAAGCTTCCAAGAAACACTGACGTATCTTAACAAGGTGGTTGAAACTGTAGTTCCAGTTGCCTGTTTCTGGAGAGAACTGAATGAACTTCAGGATGTAAAATTAAACTGGTTTCCCCTCTCTAAATACACCAGAGAAGTAATTTAGTTATAAATCCTGACTAAAGAACAAGACAGTTCTGTTTTGAGGCTGTAGATAGATAACTGTTGTGGATAGTAAGTCATATGGAATCTATAGGTAGTTGAAAATATCAGCTAGATGCAGTAGAAATAAATAAATAAAAAAAAAAAAAAAAAAAAGGACAGATGGAGAACTGACAGAAAGTTAGCCAAAACTCCAGGCAGAGAGGTTGCCCAGAGAAGCTGTGGCTGCCCCATCCCTGAAAGTGTTCAAAACCAGGCTGGATGGGGTTGATTTAGTGGAAGGTGTCCTTGCCTATGGCAGTTGGGTTGAAACTAAATTATCTTTAAGGTCCCTTCCAACCCAAACCATTCTATGGCTATTAGCTCTAATACCAATGTACATTACCCTACCACCTTTTTTTCCTCCTTCTTCATCTCCTGGCCCAACTAGGAAAACTAAAGACGTATTTTTTCTTCACACTCTTTTATTGCATGCTAGCATAATGTCCACAAAACAATGCAGTAACTAAGGTATATAACGACTGGATGTCATTCATTCAAATTGCAATTTCCTTGATCATAAGGAGTAATAGCAAGAAGGGCAGGAGAGCCTGAGAAAGTTATCATGACTGTCCTTTTGTATCACAGAAGTCCAGACCATCGTCCCAGCTTACCAGACAAGCTAGTGACACTGCACTGTTGAAAGCCTTGCTGACAAGAAGATAACATTCATTACTCTCCCCTCACCTACTGAGCTAGCAATTTAATTTAATTGTAGAAGTCCATTAGGTTAATGAAGCAAGATTTCTTCTTCACAAATCCATTCTGACTATTCCAAATCACCTTTTTAATGTTTGGAAAAAAAAAAAAAAAAAACAGGATTATTTCTTCCATCACAACCCCAGGAACTGAGGTGCAACTGACCAGCCTGTAGTTCCCCAGATCCCCCTTTTTGCTTTTCTTGAAGATAGGACTGACATTTGCTTTTTTCTAGTCATTAATCATTCCATAGGATTCCTGAAAAAGCTAAGATTTTCTCTTCTATTTGCCTTTTTCCCTCCCTTAGGGTCCTGAACTGCACCCCTTCAGAGCCATGGCAGCAAAGCCTGCCCCCAACCTTCACATCCCAGACTGCTGAGCTTAAAAGGAAGCCTAGATATTGCCTTTAAAAGCAGAAAAATATTTCAGGTTACTGTGCATCTAACTAGATGATAACTCAGCATTTCTCAAATACAATTTTTATTCTGTAGATTTAAAATAAGTACATGTACAGTGCCCATATGTACACTTGTAAATAAATTTACTTTCACAATGTCTAAGAAAGCCTAAAAGAATTTTTCAGAAGAAAAGCATTTACTATGCCTTTATTGCCCTAGGAATGTTAAGAAATGGATATAAATGGAAAAAAAAAAAAAAAACCTAAAAAACAAAAAAAAAAAAATAACAACCAAACAAATGGGTTATGGTATTAGTATTTGTTGCCTTCAACACAATTTTGATATGTGCTGCATTCAACTCACGCAAAAACTATGGAAAAGTTATTAAAAATACTATGCATAATCACAGAGTTAGTGTTAAACTGGAAGAATGTGAAATATACTTTATAAATATAAATAAAGAATTTACATTTCTTACAAACATCTGGCCAAAAATTCTTGTGTGTTTCATGTAATGAGACTCCTCGGCTTAGACTGGGTTATTAATTTATATTCAATGCTATATATCAGAATTATGACCCTGTTCTCTCTCCCTTCAAGTCTTAGATTAAAATATACATTTTATATCAATTGAATATACTTTCTCTGGATAACATGTGCTACCCTTACAAACCTTATTGTCAGAATTTAGTATAAACTTTCATGCAATTCTGGAGCAATCAGAGAGAGAGACATACACTACTGCATTAAAATAAAATCTAAAAAAGCCACAGTGGTTGCATTATTATGACGACTAACTGCTAGAGAAACAGGAAGAGACTGCTTGTGTTTTGAATACTGCCAATAGTATTTTCTTCTTAACATTCAGAAGGGAAGAGGCCACAGCCTTCATAAAATATATTCAGTTTGATTTTGTTTAAAAATGAACAGAGACTAGAATAAGAAACATCTGCTATTGGTATTGGCAAGAAGTATTTCTTCTGTGCTCCTTTATATGCCTAACATTTTTCAGAGATTTTTTTTGTCTGCCATGGCATACTGTTGTGTCTTTTCATGATAAATAAATATTAGAAAGTATTTATTCTCATTCAGTGAGCACACCTTTATAGTGATCAAAGCTTTCTCAATGATGATGGAGTCAAAAAGAACATTCAGCCAGATGCACTTAGCTCTTATGTCAAGACAACTCAAGAGGTTTTTCATCCCTTATCTCTGCCATGACTTAAACTGTCCTTGCCCACAGCAGAAATAAGGTTGTCAAACTGAATTTTCAAATTCATCAGTTTAAAACCTCTTTTTAGGGCACTCAGTTATCTGTATTGAATTAATTACACAAACACATAGATCTATGCTTTATCTACAGTCTGAACAGACTGGAAGCAGGTGAACGAGGTGACTTTCTGACCTGTCTTGGTACATTTGCTGCAGCAATTCTAGAAAATAATTGCCTTTATTTTATTTTTTATTTCTTCTCCAGACACTATGTGCTTGGCTGTAAAATTATCAGCTGTGTTTAAGCCCACCATTAAGTCTGATAAGGGAGAAATGCATTAACAAATATTTAAAAAAAGTTAAAATGCAGTGTGGTGGGTTGATATTGGTTGGATGTCAGGTACTCACCAAGCCTCTCTATCACTCCCTCCTCAGCAGGACAGGGAGGGCAGAAAATAACGGAGAGAAAAAATCTTGGGGGTTAAGATGAAACAAAAGCAAAGGCTGCACATGGAATCAAAGGAAAACAAAAGATTTATTATCTACTACCCATCAGCAGGTGGTGACCGACACTTCCCTGGAAGTAGGGCTTTAGTACATGTAGTGGTTGCTCCAGAAGGCAAATAATTAGTGAATGCCCCCACATGCCTTCCTCCTCCTTTCTCTTAGCATTTATTGCTGAACACACAGCATACAGTGCAGAATATCTCTTTGGTCAGTTTGGGTCATCTGTCCTGGCTATGTCTCCTTCCAAGATATTGCCCGTCTCCAGGCTACTGGTGAGGGGAGGATGTGGAGTGACAGACTTGATGCCATGTGAGCACTGTTCAGCAGTAGCCAAAATGTTGGTGTGTTATCATACCTTTCTAACTACCAGTACAAAGCACAGAACTATGAGGGCTGCTGTAGGGAACATTAACCCCATCTTAGCCAGACCAAATACATGCAGTTTTACTTTTAAGAATGCATTCTTTAATAGAAACAGAAGAAAGAACACCTTTCATATCACTTCAGATTCACTAGACTTACTTGAGTAACACAAAACAAGATCTGAAATATTTTCCTTTAACTTTCACATAAAGTAAGGTATCATAGAATGGTTTCTAAAGATCATCTAGTTCCAGCCCACCTGCCGTTGACAGAGACACCCTCCACTAGACCTGGTTGCTCTAAGCTCCTTCCTACCTGACCATATTTCGACATGGTAGTTCCACTGTAAGAAGTCCATGGAGGTTAGAGATGGTTAACTCCCACTTCATATTTCAGTCCATCAGAAAATTTGATCATCCACCCTCCATGGGGATCAGTTCCCTTGAAAGTAATCTCTCGGCAACAAGCTGTCAAAAGGTACCTTTTAAAATTAACATTATGGGATTTCATACTTCTCTAACTGAATGTAGTGAGACTCTAGTGATAACATGACAGAGGATTTGGCATTTTCCTTGTAAGTATTTGAACTTTCATTAATTAGTTTTCTTGTTCTTTATTGGTGATCAGTACCTCTACCTCCCCAATAATAAAAAGGTATCTTGGACAGACAAAATATTCAAGATAATATGTTTAAGAATAAATTGTTCTACTAGATTGAATACAGCCACCACAAGTAAAAAAGTTGTGGGAACTCTGCTTTAATTTCTGAGGTATGGTATCAGAAATTATCAATAACATAACATCATGAGAACAAGGAGAAAGGAGTGATTTAATATCCATTTCCTATTTTCATTCCTCTCCTTTGATTTGGGTTGAATACATTTGGTTCCCTTATTATATTATGTTCTTATTATAGTAAATCGTTACAATTGACATAGCAGTATGTAAACTCTGCCATTTTTCTTCCCATTTTAAAAGGAATCGGTTATTAAAGAAATTAAATAAAACATTGTGGTAGCAAATTATGTACTACAATTGCCCATGAAAAAGATTCTAACATATTTAGAAAAGCAGGGAAAATTGATTCTTCCAACACAAAAGTCTTAAGACCACAAAATCATTTAGTCATATTGATGTATTAGGTTTGAAGGAAATTTACAATAGGCAAAATGGTGCTGTGGTAACACCTTTGCCAGCAGGCAGATGCCCACCCTGCCTCTCTCTCACCTACCTTTTCAACAGGACAGGGGGAAAAAATAGGATGGAAAAGACTGTGGGCAGAGATAAAGACACAGAGATTAAATAAAGCTTACCATCGCAAGCAGAACAAACTCAACTTGGGGAAAATTAATTTCCTATATTGACAACTAAAATAGAGTAGGATGGTAAGAAACATAGATACTAAACTACCTTTCCCACACTCCCCCCTCTAAGGCTCAATTTCAGCCCTTCCTTCCTGAGTCCTCTTCCTCCTGCCTTAACCGCAAGTGGCACAGAGGAGGTGTGGCATCAGGAGTTGCAGTCAGCCCATGACAGTTCCTCTCTGTAGTTCCTTCCTTTTCAGACTTTTCCCCTGCTCCAGCATGAGGTGCTCCACATGCTGCAGGGAAACACCTGCCCCACTGGAATCTCTCCTAAAAATTCCACAGGATGTAGGAAAATCTCTGCTCCTGTCCTGGGTTCAGCAGTAACAGTCATTTTTCTCCTTCTTGGTAGCTGGTGCTGTGCTGTGTTTTTTCTGGGGAAGAAAGAGGGGGGAGTGACTGAGAGAGCGACTGTGTGAGTTATAGGGGCTTAAACCATGACAGTACTTTTTGGCACCCAATGTGGGGCACGAAGGGTTGAGATAACGACAGGATTAATAGCCACTCATCACAATGCTGATTTGTTGGCTCTCAAAGTTGTTGCTCTTGATCCGCTTGAGTTCATGGTTTCAGCCTGTTGTACTTTACTTACAGAGAGTGTTTGTTACCTTAGCATTTTTTGGATATGGGTTTTGGGTTAAGGTTCTTTCATTGTACTTTATTGGAATGGCTTGCAATACGGGCGGGCTCCGGAAGCAGGAGGGGCAGATGTGAATGTGGACTTGTACCTGGCAGTTCAGCTGCTCTCCACTGTCCTGGCTCTCATCCTCACCTCCGTCTTTGTGAGGCTGTGGGGAGCCGAGGGGGGGCGGCCCCAGGAGCCTCCAGCAGCCGAAACAGCTGGGGAGAATGGCCCAGGGGACCAAGAGACCAGGAAGGTGGAGGCAGAGGAGCTGAGCCCCCTGCCGAGCCCAGCTCCACAGCTGCCAAGCAACGGGAGGGGGCAGTGGAGAAGCTGAGCCCCGTGGCTGCACCCAGCCCCGCAGGGGCAGAGAGCATCCCCTGGCAGCCGCCCACAGAGCCCCATGAGCCTGAGCCCCAGGAAGATGCAGGAGACCACTCAGCACTTCCCAGCAAGGCAGAGGAGGAAGATCTGGACTCAGACACAGAGCAGCTGGTGGTGAGAGAGCCGGCAAGCACAGCAGCTACACCAGCCCCAGTGACAAGTACAGCAGCCTCATTTGAGAGCTCTGAAGGGTTTGAATGGCCTTTGGGTACCCTTGAGACCTGCCTGCTGATGGTGATGGGGATCAGCATGCTGGCACGCATACAGAGTGTGTTTTACCCATGGCCATTTAATCTGGTCCCGAGAGGTAAGCAGAGTGGGGTGTGGGCCTTCTCTGGGGTTAGACTACAATGTAGGATGACCAAGAGGTTTTCCCCAAAGCGGGACAGGCATGAGTGGCAGGGTGTGTGGGACAGTATGGGCGAGTATCTAGTCCACTGGGCCCCTCCAGTGCTTTGGAAGCGTCAGAGATGGAAGGCAGCTGTATGGAGTCCCCAATGACAAGCTGCAGAAACTGCTGGAGTGGATGGTGAATTATTTTGAGCCTCGTGGGCCCATGACACCTCAGGCCATCAGGGCAGAGATGCAGCATACAGATGGACTCATGATTAAGGGGTGGACATAGCAATGGACACTATTGCCCAGGTTATACATGAGTGTGAGCTCTGCACACAGCCTTGCCTGCTCTGAAAGACTGTTACAAGAGATGGAGCCCTACATCATGGACTGGATGGACTCAGCAGCTTTATAGGGATTGGTCCATGCATTAGGGGATGATCTCTCTCTCTCTCTGTGCATGTGTGTGGATGTATATATATACATGTGATGGTATATTGAAAATGTGGGATCTGAGCATGACGTGAATGGTATGGAATAAGGGGTGGATACTGTCATGGGTTCAGCAATAGCAGCCATTTTTTCTCCTGCTTAGTAGTTGGTGCAGCACTGTGTTTTGACTTTCGGCTTGGGAACAGCGCTGATAACACCAGTGTTTTCAGCTACTGCTTGGTAATACTTTGGTCTGACCAAGGACTTTCTGAGTCTCGTGCTCTGCCAGGGAAGAGGGAAAACCGGGAGGAAGGAGAGACAGGACACCTGACCCAAACTGACCAAAGAGGTATTCCATGCCACAGCACAGCATAGCCAGGATGTAAAAACAGAGGGCAGAGACCCGGAAGGGTGGGGCGGGGGTGCACTGCTTGGTCAGGCTGGGTATAGGTGGTGAGAGATTGTTTTCTTTTCTTGTACTTTCTCTTGTATGATTATTGGTGGTAGCAGTGGTGGTCTTGTGCTATACTTTAGTTACTAAACTGTTCTTATCTCAACCTGTGGGTGTTGCATTCTTTCAATTCTCCTTCCCATCCTTCTGGGAGCAGGGGGAAGAAAGAGGCAGGAGTGAGTGAGAGAGAGACTGTGTGAGTTATAGGGGCTTAAACCATGACAGTATTAATGCATGGAGCCCCTGCTATGAAAACCTTGGCACCTACTCCTAGTGCATTTTTCTGACAGTTTCTATAATGTCACGGGGCACTGTTCTCAGAACTCATACTAATATCCTGACTTTTGCTCTTTTACTACAATGTACGCATGGATACATACTTGTGCAAGATGAGTTAGAGTTAGGAAAAGGATCCACATGCTTTGCCGATAGCTTCAAATATATTTTGCTCACAATTCATTACATGACTTAACAAAGTTTATGCAATTCTTTTACTTAGTCATCTCTCCAGCTTAAATTTTCATTTTGTATTTACATCTCATTTACTTTTCCATTTTGCAGGATTTCACAATAAAGCTCAGATGATCTATCATGGCCATCCTAGTTTTATGCAGCTTAAACAGTTTGTGCTTGTGTGGCTGATATTGTTTAAAGAATTCCCAGTTGTCCTAAGCACTTTTATCCCATGTATTTTCCATAGAAACTTCTGCACTGATTCTCCTACTTCTTGAACTTTGCTTTTGTGAGTCTTTTTTCTCCTGTTCCCCCTTCTTACACTGCAAGATGTGGATTCTATATGGTCTTTGACATCTTAGTTGCTTTCATATTGTTAACAATAGAATAATGCCAGAAAGAAAACACTTCTGAGACCTGAGAGAAAACACTTCTGAGACCAGGTCTACACATTGACTTCAAAGGAACTATCTTCAGTGAATAACTCTTTCAGGTCCGGGATACAATGTCTTTTATTATAGCTGTATAATATCTCTTATTATACTGCTATATAATAGCAGTTTAGAGGGATCCTTCTGACATATGTACATAGGTTTTAGCCATAAATACATACTCTATATACCTCCATTAAAAAACAAAACAAAACAAACAAACAAAAAAATTTAATTTGGAATTTCAAATTTACCCACATCTCTAGGCATTTCTGCATATTCTATAAAGAACAAATTTTCTTTTGTATTTTACAGGAAAGCTTTTAAAACAAAATATAAATATCTGCTACTAAGTGTGACTGACAGTCTTTTTTCTCTGAAAATTGAACTAATACAAATGTAACCAGTTTTGCAAGCTTGAAATGCTTGGGGTTTTGCATTTGAAATCTCCTCACAAGCAGAAACGATGTTTTCAACATGCTTTCACTTTTAATATTTAAGTAAACTAACAGAAAAGGGTTGCATATACTTCGATTTTGAAGTTAAAATTGCATGACAGATTTTTCCATAATTTCACAGTCTTAAATGTACTGGAAAAGTATTCATTAGAAAAAAATTCAAATTGTAAAGAACATCTCTATGTGAGAAGAAAAATAAGTTCTACTACATATCCTTTCCCTCTGTCTGAAGAGATTTCCCCGCCCTTTTCTATCACACCCTTCTATTCCTAAAATAATGAATAAATCTAGAGAATAACTTTTTTCATAGCTCAAACACATAAATCACCTCCTTCACAACATATTCAGAAACAAGTTGAATATTTTATCTAAGTAGGTAAAAATACTGTCATGGGTTCAGCAGCAGCAGTCATTTTTTTTCTCCTTCTTGGTTGCTGGTGCAGCGCTGTGTTTCTGACGTTCGGCCTGGGAACAGCACTGATAACACCAGTGTTTTCAGCTACTGCTTGGTAATGTTTTGGTCTGACCAAGGACTTTCTGAGTCTCATGCTCTGCCAGGGAAGAGGGGAAGCTGGGAGGAAGCAGAGACAGGACACCTGACCCAAACTGACCAAAGAAGTATTCCATACCACAGCACGTCATGCCCTGGATGTTAAAATGGAAGACAGAGACCCGGAAGGGTGGGGGGGTGCACCGCTTGGTCGGGCTGGGTATAGGTGGTGAGCGATAATATTCTTTCCTTGTATTTTCTCTTGTATGATTTTTGGTGGTAGCAGTAGTGGTCTTGTGTTATACTTTAGTTACTAAACTGTTCTTATCTCAACCTGTGGGAGTTGCATTCTTTCGATTCTTCTTCCCATCCCTCTGGGAGTGGGGGGAAGAAAGAGGGGAGAGTGAGTGAGCAAAACTGCATGAGTTATAGAGGCTTAAGTCACGACAAATACTCATCCCAATCAAGACACTGGAAATGTATATGGACTATGTCTGGATTCAGAAGATGAGCACGAGGTAGACACTGACAGCAAAGATCACCCTTGAGGATATTTAGAGGAAAATCTATCATCTGTAAAACTGAAATGATAGCAGCCATTAACTATGAGGAAATTATTCCTTGTCAATTTTCCAAAAGAGAAAGTGCATTTACTATAAAGATAAACTTTGACTGTCAGGCTGAAAAAAATAAAAAAAACCCTACCAAACCAACAACACAAAAAACCCATCATACCTAAAACCAAAAAAAACCCCAAATGATATTCTTAGCATTGACAAGCTTAGTGACTAAGAAGATTTTAACAGACTACCATAGTGGGACAGTTTAAAAAGCTATTGTATATTACGGTCTAAGCATCTGTTTATGAAATGGGGCTACCTCTTTCTTCTGGACAGTAAAAAAAAAAAAAAAAAAAGAAAGGTTATTTAAAGTAAGAAAGCGTTTTGTGCTGGGTTCAGCAGTAGCAGTCATTTTTCTCCTTCTCAGTAGCTGGTGCAGAGCTGTGGTTTTGTGGTTTTGACTTTCAGCCTGGGAACAGTGTTGATAACACCAATGTTTTTAGCTGTTACTCAGTAATGTTTACTCTGACCAAGAACTTTTCTGAGCCTTGTGGTCTGCCAGGGAGGAGGGGAAGCCAGGAGGAAGCAGAGACAAGACACCTGAACCAAATTAGCCAAAGAGGTATTCCATACCACAGCATGACATGCCCAGTATAAAAACTGGTGGCAGTGACTCAGAAGGGCTAGATCGCTGCTAGGGTCAGGCTGGGTATCGGTCAGCAAATGGTGAGCAGTTGTATTCTCTTCCCTTGTTATTTCCCTTATCATTATTATTATTGGTGGTAGTGGTTTATGTTATACCTTAGTTACTGGACTGTTCTTATCTCAACCCGTGGGAATTGCATTCTTTCAATTCTCCTCCCCATCCTTCCAGGAGCAAGGGGGAGGAAAGGGGTGGACTGAGAGAGAGACTGTGTGGTTTTCTGAGTTACGGCTGTACTTAAACCATGACAGTTCTCTTTGGCTCCCAACATGGGGCACGAAGGGTTGAGATAATGACAGATCTGACCACAGTGTGTCTAATCACATTTATGATAAGCATTTATAGTTTCAGATTACTAGTCACTCGTCTCAATGCTGATTTATTGACTCTCAAAGTTGTTGCTCTTTATCTCATAGTTTCATCATGTTGTTCCTTACTTACAGCCGGTATTTGCTCTTTCAGTGTTTATCGGCTGGGGGTCTTGGGCTAAGGTTCTTGTTTCACTGTACTTGAAGGTAGTGACTTGCAATACAGTAGGCTCATTGATCATGAAACTGGTCTGGCTTGCATTCCCAGTGTGGTCATCACCTCTATACTTTGGGAGGTCTATAATAGAAGTGTTTAGCAATTACACATTTTTTCTGGTCCCCCCACCAGGTTATTTACAGCATCATTTGAGAGTTCAGAAGGTTTTGACTGGCCTTTGGGTACCCTTGAGACCTGCCTACTGATTGTGATGGGGATCACCATATTGGGGCACATACAGGGTGCATTTTACCCACTACCATTTCATCTGATCTCGAAAGTTAAGCAGAGTCGGGTTTAGGTCTTGTCTAAGGTTAGATGATGATATAAGAGGATCAAGAGATTTTCCCCGAGGCTGAAAAGTCATGAGTGGCAGGGTGTGTGGGATAGTATAAGCAAGTATCTAGGCCAGTGGGCCCCTCCAGTGTTTTGGAACTTCACCAATGAACAAGTGCAAAATCCAGAAAAATTGCTAAAACCCTTAAATAAGGTGTGTTGTCATCCTGGTCATACCAGAGACGGACAAATCATGGCAACGTGTTGGGGCTTGGCCTATGCTTACAGAGCCTGTTGGGGCTTGGCCTATGCTTACGGAGCCCTGTTCAACACCATCCAGCACCTTCAAAGGGATAAAAATGTCTCTGGTTCTGATGGCAAAGAAACAGACAACGCAGCTACTCCAACTCCAAATACAGCAGCTACACCAACCCTAGTGACAAGTACAGCAGCTACTCGAACTGTGACTGCGACAGATAACACAATATTGCTTGCCCTTGTACGCAAGGGGAAAAGCAAACAAGATGCACAAAAAGCAACCTGTACAGCAAAGAAAGATGAAGAAACAATGAATTTACTACACAGGACAGCATCTGATCAGGAGTTATTATTACGTGAATCAGAGGAAGAGAAAGAAGAAGAGGTAACTTCTCGACCCCGGACCTCAATCAAGCTACAGAATATATGAAAAGATTTTACCCATCAACCAGGGGAGGACATCATCACCTGATTGCTCTGATGCTGGGATAATGAGGCAAACAGTCACAAACTAGAAGGTAGGGAAGCTAGGCAGCTGGGATCACTTGATAGGGAAGGGGGAATTGACAAAGCAATTTCAAAAGAGTAATGGTCTCTCAGCCTTTGGAGGCTGCTCTTGGCAGCTGTGGTACAAAGGTTTCTGTACAAGGACGATGTTATGAGTTGTTCAGCCAAGTAGACTACACTAGAGAAAGGCATCCAGTCTCTGAGGGAATCAGTGTCGTGGTTTAAGACTAACTCACACAGACTCTCTCTCACTCACTTCCCCCTCTTTCTTCCTCCTGCTCCCGGGTGGATGGGAAGGAGAATCGAAAAGAATGCAACTCCCACAGGTTGAGATAAGAACTGTTTAGTAACTAAAGTATAACACAAATCACTACTGCTACCACCAATAATAATAATGACAAGAGAAATACAAGGAAAGAATACAATTCTCACCACCTCATACCAAGCCCGACCACGCAGCGCCCCCCCAACCTTCCGGGTCTCTGCTCTCTGCTTTTACCTCCTGGGCATGACGTGCTGTGGTATGGAATACCTCTTTGGTCAGTTCGGGTCAGGTGTCCTGCCTCTGCTTCCTCCCGGCTCCCCTCCTCCCTGGCAGAGCATGAAACTCAGAAAGTCCTTGGTCAGAACAAAACATCACTAAGCAGTAACCGAAACACTGGTGTTATCAGCGCTGTTCCCAGGACCAAAATCAAAAACACAGCGTTGCGCCAGCTACCAAGAAGGAGAAAAATGACTGCTGCTGCTGAACCCATGACAATCAGCCACTGTAGAGATGATCTATCTCAGGGTGAATGCCGGGAATGCACTCATAGATCCAGATGAAGTTGAATGTACACAACCCATGTGGCGGAAATTTACATGGAATTCACCATCATCATATGCCCATTCATTGACAGCAATAACCTGGAATGACATAGTACCACCAACAGTGGATGAAATGGTTCATCATCTCAGTTTGAAGGCAATCTCACCCATTCCATCATTTCAGCTGTGGAAAAACTGTCCCAGGAATTCAAACAATCGAGAGATGATCTATACGGCCTTACCATCCCTGCTTCCATTGCTGCAACCACCCTCATAGGGTATTTGCCAACATCCATGAGTCAGAAAAAAAAAAAATGTTTCTGAGCTCTCCATTACTTTGTATAGTAAACAGGACATTTCAAACTGATAATTATAGCACATTCTTGTATTTCATAAAATAAAAAAGGTTTTTGGAAAGGGAAACAATCTCATTTCTGTTAATTTAGACCAATAAAATGCTATTCTGTTGACCAATAATATGTTTAAGAATCATAGAATCATAGAATAGTTAGGGTTAGAAAGGAGCTCAAGATCATCTAGTTCCAAAACCCCTGCCAGGGGCAGGGACACCTCCCACTAAACCAGGCCACCCAAGTCTATGTCCAATCCAGCCTTGAACACCACCAGCGATGGAGCATTCACAACTTCCCTGGGTAACCCATTCCAGGGCCTCACCACCCTTACAGTAAAGAATTTCTTCTTCATATCTAGTCTCAACTTCCCCTGTTTAAGTTTGAACCCATTACCCCTTGTCCTCTCACTACAGTTCCTCATGAAAAGTCCCTCCCCAGCATCCCTATAGGGCCCCTTCAGATACTGGAAGGCTGCTATGAGGTCTCCACTCAGCCTTCTCTTCTCCAGGCTCAACAGCCCCAACTTTCTCAGCCTATCTTCATACAGGAGGTACTCCAGTCCCCTGATCATCCTCGTGGCTCTCGTCTGGACTTGTTCCAACAGTTGCATGCCCTTTTTATGTTGAGGACACCAGAACTGCACACAATACTCCAAGTGAGGTCTCACAAGAGCAGAGTAGAGGGGCAGGATCACCTCCCTCGACCTACTTGTCACGCTCCTTTTGATGCAGCCCAGTATACGGTTGGCTTTCTGGTCTGCAAGCACACACTGCTGGCTCATGTTCCTTTTCTCATCAACCAAGACCCACAAGTCCTTCTCTGCAGGACTGCTCTGAATCTCTTCTCTGCCCAACCTGTATGTGTACCTGGGATTACTCCGACCTGGGTGTAGGACCTTGCACTTGGCATGGTTACTCTTCATAAGGTTGGCATCAGCCTACCTCACAAGCATGTCAAGGTCCCTCTGGATGACATTCCTTCCCTCCAGTGTATCAACCAAACCAAATTGTGTGATAGAAAATATACACATGCAGTGAACTCCCATTAAAGGTAATTTCTGCTTTAATTCTCTCTAGTCTGGTATGGTATTCAGAGATAACATTAAATCATCAGATTTTATAATGGTATCGGACAAAATGATCAGATAAACATCAGACAAAAAAATGGTCATCCCTCATCCAAAGTGATTACCTTCAAATATCTCATTAAACAAGCACTTCATGTACATGTGAATATGTATATACTTATACAATATATTAAAGAAAATAATGTTCAGTTAAGCACTGAATATTTTTTTGTTATTTATGTCTGAGCTTTAATTTAAATTGTGTAAGGCAGAAACTCCAGCCCTCTCCATGAGACATTACACACACACACAAGCAGAATGAATGTTGTTCTTTTCCCAAATTGCTTCTAGTCCATAAATAATAACAGGCAAGTGCTTCAAATATCTTGAAGCACAAGACAGGCAGGGGTTACTAATATAACAGATATTGTTATAAGTAGCACTCACAGTACATCAGCTGGATTGTTTGAAACTTGTGTTGATTGACTAAAAAAGCTCCAGGGACTGTGAGATTCCTCAGCAATAACAACATAGAGACAGTCTTTTGAACAAAACACTACAGATGAGAATTCAAATTAGTTTTCCTCAAAAGAGGTACTCCTTGGGAGGCAGGGGAGAGAAGTCCTATGTTAGTGCCTATGTTAAACCTCAAAGAATGTTTAATTTCCTCTCACTGAAATCTACCTGAAGAAAACACTCCTCAAAGCCCGTTTTTGGACAGGAATGAGTAAGGTGAAGATCTCAGGAGACTTTCAGTGAGGCTGATATGAAAACTACAGATACATGAGTGCGGCAGGACTTCATTGCTTCCAAAGATTTTCACAAGAGCAGCCCTACAGAGAAGGACTTGGGGGGTTTGGTTAATGAAAAAATGAACATGAGCCGGCAGTGTGCGCTTGCAACCCAGACAGCCAACCATATCCTGGGCTGCATCAAAAGGAACATGACCAGCAGGTCGAGGGAGGTGATCCTGCCCCTCTGCTCTGCTCTCGTGAGACCTCACTTGGAGTATTGTGTGCAGTTCTGGCGTCCTCAACATAAAAAGGACATGGAACTGTTGGAACAAGTCCAGACGAGAGCCACGAGGATGATCAGGGGACTGGAGCACCTCCTGTATGAAGACAGTCTGAGAAAGTTGGGGCTGTTGAGCCTGGAGAAGAGAAGGCTGAGTGGAGAACTCATAGCAGCCTTCCAATATCTGAAGGGGGGCTATAGGGATGCTGGGGATGGACTCTTCATGAGGGACTGTAGTGAGAGGACAAGGGGTAATGGGTTCAAACTTAAACAGGGGAAGTTTAGACTGGATATGAAGAAGAAATTCTTTACTGTAAGGGTGGTGAGGCCCTGGAATGGGTTACCCAGGGAAGTTGTGAATGCTCCATCGCTGGTGGTGTTCAAGGCTGGATTGGACATAGCCTTGGGTGGCCTGGTTTAGTGGGAGGTGTCCCTGCCCCTGGCAGGGGTTTTGGAACTAGATAATCTTCAGGTCCTTTCCAACCCTAACTATTCTATGATTCTAAGTATAGAGGGAGATTGAAATATCTCAGCTAAATGAAGCAGCAAGCAAGTTTTGCAAAATTGAATCAGGATATATTAAAACTGAAACCATGACAGTACCATGGTCAGTGACTGCTCTTTTATCTTTCTTTTAGCTGGTGGGAATCACAGCAGAAAATACTACAGCAAATGGGTATGTAGGTGGGTATGCTTACAGGTCAAAGACATAACACACTTTAAAGGAAAAATACCATATGAAAGAAGAAAAGTATAGGTTGTTCGTAATTAAGGTTATACTGGCAAAATAAGGATATTTAGTTATATGTTGGTGTTGTGGTTTAAGTCCAGTCAGCCACGTAGCTCGCTTGCTCACTCCCACTCCCCCTCCCCCTTCCTCCCCTTTGCTCCCAGAGGGGTGGGGAGGAGAATTGAGAGAATGCAACTCCCACAGGTTTGAGATAAGAGTAGTCCAGTAACTAAGGCATAACACAAACCACTACTGCTACCAACAATAATAATAATGTTAAGGTAAATAACAATGGAAGAGAATACAACCTCTCACCACCCGCCAACTGATACCCAGCCCAACCCAGCAGTGATCTAACCCTTCCGGGTAACTGTCTCCAGTTTATATACTGGGCATGACGTGCCGTGGTATGGAATACCTCTTTGACCAATCTGGGACAGGTGTCCTGTCTCTGCTTCCCCCTGGCTTCCCCTCCTCCCTGGCAGAGCATGAGACTCAGAAAGTCCTTGGTCAGCCTAAACATTACTAAGCAGTAGCTAAAAACACAGGCATTATCAGCGTTGTTCCCAGGCTGAAAGTCAAAACCACAGCACTGCACCAGCTACTGAGAAGGAGAAAAATGACTGCTACTGCTGAACCCAGGATGGTTAGAAAAAATAAAAAGAAAAGAAGCCTATTAACTTGTAAGGAGCCTTGTAAGAATCCTGTGTGTGGTCATGCATATCTTACTACATACTTGTTTCTACAAGCTTGGAAAAAGCCAGCAAAGTGCTTACTGAGAGCTAGGACACTGCTGCACAAATGCAGAACAACTCTGTATTGCATTTGAACACTGGTTTAAAAAAAAAAAAAAAAAAAAATACTTCGGAACCTTAGTGCATGTCATTAGTTGCTGTATGTTCTCTTACATCTGCACTATAACAAGCAACAAGTAATTATTTATTTTAGTGGGTTTTATAAATTTGTCATGTGTCTGGATTCTACTATCCACAGAGTATGAGCCTTCTCTGAATGTGAGGACTGAACAAGCCCAGCTCAGTCTTCCGTGTAGAAAGAACTAGCCATTGAGCCAAATTTCCTCAGCCCCCAGGATTAAAACCATCAGGGGTAAGGAATGTGTTTGCTGAAAATACTTTTAGCCGTCTGGCAATTGGCTGTGTTTTTAATGTTTGGCTGTACCAAATTGGCCCAAACTATTGCCAGCATAGCTCAACACGATAATTACAACAGTATTGTAGAATAAAAATAAGTTTCAAAGGAGCAAAGTAAATGCACATTGAAAAGGAAACTCAGAAGATTGTTCGTATGTGTTACAAAAAATATGATGCATTTAACTCTTGTTCCTTTCAGAGAGTATAGCCCAACTGATATGTTTATATAAACACTAAGAGATGCTTGAATTATCAGAAAATATTTAGGGTTGATCAACATTTTAACTACAATGATCCAGACAAATTACAATAGATACACAGCTTATAAAGAGCACCTATTAGCTCTTAGGAAGCTGAAGCACTTGGATTGTCTTTCACAGGCACTGATATTAAGCTTGAAAATAATCCAGATGGAATATATGTTTATAAACCTTACTGATATAGTGGAATTTATAAGTCCCACTGTTCTGCTAGGTTGTCTACTCAGCTGAAACACTGACAGTCATGGAAGTTGTAGGCTTCTTTAGAGCAGTAGTCAATTTCAATAATATTGCTGTACTGTGTTTTAGTAAATTATACATTTTCTTTTCACATGTCTATTCAAGTGAAGAATTCAGTAAGAAATTCAGTCTATGGGAAGTTAGAATATTTTTTCTTTTTTTGAATTTCTCAATCACTGCCTCCAAACATCACTATATACACGGCCAACTAGAATTCTTCAAGACAGCATTATTCTCAGTGAGACAATACCTGAATAGTTATTATCATTCTTTCCAGCTGATTTTGACAACCAGCAAACCTCAAATAAAATATCCATAACTTTAAGCATGACTGCTGATGGTGCATATGGTATCATTTCTGATGATATCAATGTAATAAAACATGCAAAATGGCAATCACTCCTTACCTCCTTCTCCAAAACAAATTATGGAATACTTAGGGTTGTTCAAAACTCTCACAAATTCTCCACCAATATGGATCTAAGATAATTTTATGACTAGTTACTAAATTAAATGTTAACATCAACATGTTGAGAGTAAATTAGAGAATTACATTCACCTGAATATTGAAATAAAATTCTAATTGGTTACATATTTCAAGTTTTTCAATGTGCTACAGTCTATTTATGCTAATTAAAGCTATGTGTATGATGGCGAAAAAAATGCATGTTATCTTTTACCAAAATATATCCTTCATTAATCTGTATCAATTGATTACTTATGCAGAAGGAAATTTAGCCAGTCAAAATACCATTATTTCATTTTGAATTCTTTATTTATTTGGGCTAAAAACCCCATAGCTCAAATCTGAAGCTAAGCAATTTGTTTATTTCAGTGACATTTCAGCTTTTTTTGTAACTGCCTACAAAGAGAAAAACTGTTGTTTACACAGTTTTATTGGAAATGTTAAGTGCAAAATAGAATTTTAAAATGTATTTGCTGTGTTGACAGGATAAAGCAGAAATTTCAGCCAGAAAAGGAACATCATTTTCTCCATTCATATAGAAGGATAGAATAAACAGTCTAAAATGATCAGAAAAAAAATTGCGATATGAATTAAATAACTCAATTTCATGAGTTGCAATCAAGTGAATACCCAGTCATGTTAGGTCGCATGTAGAGAGAATATAAAAAAAATATTGTAATCGAAGTTTTCTTGCCTCTTTAGGTCTCAGAAGGGCACTATTCACCTTGCTTGTTTCTTTTCTCCAGGTGCATTATTCACTTTGTTTATTTCTGTTGTGTGAGGGTTTTTTTTGGTGGGGAGTTGTTTGGTTGGGTTTTTCTGTGCGAAGTTTTTTCCTTCTTTCTTAAATTACTTTCTTGCAGATTAAACATGCAACAGTAATTGGGATATATTGCAACAATTTGAACTTCACTTGATATGCTTTGAAGCCCACAGGCCAGACACAATCTAGTAAAGCAAAATTTCATATAAAAAATTTATTTTCCATGCGCAACAATTCAAGTGCATTTCCTGCTTGATGTTAATCAACAAAAGTAGACCATGAGAAAACACAAAATCTGTCTTTTAACGCACAAGAAATTAAGTTAAACAAATGTCTGGACAAGATTTTATCTGGAAGTTTATCTTCAGTGATGACATTACAAAAGTCTTATCATATTTTATGGTTATCTGTATGGAAACTTATAGAAAAGGGATTTTTTTTTTAGGATATAACCTTAATGTAGACTTACAGGTTTTGAACTCTTTTAAAAATCTGTAGATCTATGGATTATGAGAGCAACATCATTTAATCTTCTGATTTCATTCACATGTGATTCCTAATAAAATTTCTCATTTGAGCATAAAATACCTTCTAGTATTTGAGGAATTCATACTTACTGTGTTAATTCAGAGGTCAACCTAAAGGTTGAAATAACCTAAAACTTTATACTAAATTTATCATGATGTATTTTATCATGCCAGATGTAAATATTACTTGTAAAAAAAAAGTGACATTTTATTTGTTGTCCGTCAAGTAGGTATGAAAGCATGAAGAAAACAGTTCTCATTATATTCCGTTCAATTCCTAACTGTGCTATCCTTATTTATGTACAGTAACATTTGAGAAAATGACTTCACGAGGTTTGCAATTACTATAATTTCCTTATATTTCAGAGTTCGTTACCATAGCTAAGATGCTTGTTTTTCAGTTTTGCAGGAGACAGGGAATTCTTTTTTGAGTAAAACCTGCAAGATGAGGGCTCACATGGTCATCCATGTGGCTAACTGTTTTAAAAGAGATTTTTTTTAAACAGTGCTAAGAATGGCTGATATATGATCAGACAATATTAACATGCAGCTAAAGGGGGAAAAAAATGGTAAGAAAGGTTAAAACAAGAGGAAAACAAAGCAGTAATAAAACTTAAAAAATCAAGTAAGAGAAGAAACCAGTGAATTTTGATGATTCGACTGAAATGAAAAACAGAAAATGCTAAGGCACATTTCTTGTATCATCTGCTTTCAGATGATACATGATCTAAAAAGCAAGTAGGATTGCACTCTTTCAAAGTCCCTGAAGTTGTGCCTTGTGATTCATACTCTCACAGCAAGCTCTCCTGAGCTATGATCCAGTTTATTTTTACACGGTGCAGTTCTATCTGTTTGGGAAAATACCTGCAGCTATATTTAAAACAGTGCCCTAAGCAGCGGTGGAGCTTGGGTACTGCTGCTCAACTGGCTGTACTGCTAAATACTTGCTGCAGGTACAACAGCAGAAATCTGGCATACTTTTCGGCAATACTAGCTGGCACCCTCCCAGAAAAGTCATGGGCAACTCTGGGAGCTAGTGCAGGTCATTTATAAAAGGTTGAGTACAGCTGCTTCATTTCAGAAGTTGGGAACGTTTAATCCTATAGTCATGGGTAGGTTCTGACAGTTAGCAGGAGCACCAGAGAAGAGTCTCTTTTCTATATTTACTATTGTAGATATATTTTACCTGTACACAGCTCTAGAATTTCTGAAAAACACTGGAGTATTCATTTGGCTTGTTTGCAATATTTCCAATAATGAAATCTTAACAAGCTCACGTTGCCCAGGGAAGTTGTGAATGCTCCATCCCTGGCGGTGTTCAAGGCTGGATTGGACATAGCCTTGAGGTGCATGGTTTAGTGGGAGGTGTCCCTGCCCCTGGCAGGGGGGTTGGAACTTGATGATCTGAAGGTCCTTTCCAACCCTAACTATTCTATGATTCTATTATTCTATGACTTTTCTCTTTGCTTAAGGGAAAACTGTCTCACAAAGTACCATGAATGTGATATATAATTCATGCAGATTAGATGCTCCTCTAGGAACCCTGTTAACTGGGATTGTTTTCCTAATTTCAACATCTCTTCTACAAAAACAAATTCATAATTTAGCTACAGGGAGATAATTGAAAAGCAGCAAAAAAATAAACTGATGTGAAATTACCATCAGTTCAGGCTAAAGCCTGAAGTACACAAAGTGGAGAATTTCAGCATTTCCATATTAACAACTTATTATTCCAAACAATGTGCAAATCAAAAACCATTCATGAAAAGCACCTATGAATAATTTAAAATAATGATTAATTTCAATGTTTTTGTAATTTCAGGAGGCACAGGTCATGGTAAAAAGCACGGTATACAACTTCTTCTATAGAGCTGTTTTACTTAGGACTCTGAAATTAATTCTTAAATTCCTCCTAGTTTACGTAAGAAAACATAAGCTGCTGCAGGTCAGCTTTTACAGAAGCATCCTTATTCTATGAATTTAGAGCACCTCTCACAACTCTGTGTTAACCCAGGATGATAGCCTCTTAGAGCTATAGAAAAGATCATGTTGTCATGGACATCCAGTAAAGATGAATTTCTTTCTCCACATTTTAACTTATATTTGTGCCACTTTTTCTTAATTTTCAAATACATTAGTTAGCTTCCATGTAATTTTTCCTCATTGTATTTCCTGTTTTACTATTGTCCCTGCCCATTTTTTATGTTTGTGTGTATGTTCATATGTATATGCTCTCTAACAAAGAACAGTCTATTGAAGAAAAGTATGAAGCATAATTTTTCACTGTATGCTATATTTAAGGTGTTGACATAAAACTTTATATTACTCATAAATGCAGCTACTATTTTTTAGCAAGATTTATAAAGAATGTGTTATGAACAGATTTGACTCAAAGAATGTTAACCACCTCCTGACTTTGCTGAATTTTAGAGATAAAAGGTAATATAGCTTTGCTTAGATAACTCATGTTATTCAAAGACATGTAACAGTTTTAGAAACAATGAATTTTTTTTTTTTTTTTTTATTACAACAAGGAGAGTGTCTGTATTTGAACTCCAGCTAATTTTGTTACAACATAGAAAGCCTGATCCACTGAGAATTTTGTATCCAAATAAGGGACTTCAAATTTTCACTGTGGAAATGAAGTGGCATTCAAAGTTAATACATGGCAAACTCACAATCTGTCGGTCTTTATTTGAATGTCAATAGTACACAATATTCCAATGAGAGGAGACCTTGCCTGAGGAAGGAAAATTCTAAGCCTGTCAGAAGTCAATTTTTTTTTTTCAGTGAATGGAAAATCATTTACCCATGCTTAATATTTTCTGTCTGTGGCATTTCAGATATAACAGCTGGGTTTGGTGGAATGCTTGATTATTTTCTACAATTGGTGGGGAGATACTACTCCATTGATTGAAGCTCCATTCAATGTGTTGCTTGCACTACTTGTTTAAAAACAGATGTCTTCCTCTAAGATCTTTAAATAGTTTGTTATATTTGAGAACACTACAGTTCAACAAAATAAATACAGAAGGGGCCATATGCACCATAGCCTGGTAGAGAAAGGAACTGGTTTAAATAGGACGTGTGGAAAACTGTTCCTTATATATGGTTTGAATATATTAACTGATGTGCTGTTGCCTTAGTATACACAAGTGCAGAATACATACGTTGCAAACTTTTGACCAGTATATTTATTTTGCAAAAATTGTGTAATTATATTGTGCTTAAAGAGACACAATGCAAAACAACATTTTTATGCTCTTACAGATAACCTGTTTCAGGGGTTGGGGGAGAATTCCAGTTACTGGTATGACAGCCTTAATACAATAATCTATTTTTTTTTCTCTCGGTCATTTCTGGTGTAGATGTTACTTGGGAGAGTTACCTGACTGCTATTTTGTCCCCAGATTCTGACATCAGAAAGAGGTCTGTGCCCTCTCTGTGGAAGACCATGCCTTATTTCAAAGTTGTAAGAATCCCATACCTGATGAAGCTTTTCAATAGCGTAGGATCTTATTAGAAAGGTCTCTCATAAAAGATTATTTTTTTAAACCATCTAAATAATGAGAGGTAATAAACAATTTTAGTTACAAGTTAGCTATCTTTCATGTTCAGGCTTGTTTTTCAGAGATGGTGTGGATTAGTATTAAGTAGAACATAGGAATCTTTGTTCCAAAGACTTTTAAACAAAAACTTTTCTAGATAAGGGACTTTACAACAGTTCTTCCTGATATCAGCAGAATAAGATCTGGGTTAATTCTCGGACATCCTTCCCTAAGGATTTTCAGCATACAGTTTTGGCTGGTTTTAGTAAGACCACTTTTCCATACATTGGACATTCCTCACTAGGATCTTGTCAAACAGTATTTGAAGTCTGTATTGGATATATCTTTGTGACAGTTTTGCTAACTATTGGAAGTATTTTAATATGGAAATCGTTAAGGAGTTCATTAGTTCCAACAAGGCAAAGTGGCTCTATGTATGCAAAACAGATAATTGTGTTTCAAAAATTTTAAAAGCTTGAACAAAGATATTATGAGGGTTTTTTAAGTATGCAAAAGTTTAAGTTGACAGGTTTATGATGCAATATGCAATCTACACACATATAACAAATGCGTTTGTGCCTACACTGTGTTAAAAAAATAAGAGTCGCAGTAATTAAATATCTGTTTCAGTTCAATTTGCTTTCTATTGAGAACATCTCATGCTGTTCTATAGTACTTAATAAAATCTAATCCATTAGACAATGTGATAGAATCTTATAATATATACAGACTGCAGGCCCCCTTTTGTTTTTAAACCAATTTATATGCAGATTATATCCATTTTAAACCTCCTCCAAAATAATTTAGTTTACAGTTTCAAATAGTACAGGCTAAATACTTCTTGAAGGCCAACATCAAGTTAACAAATTGTTTTCATTGTGCTGCTCATGTAAAAAAAGATAATAAAGCTCAAAGAAAAAGGATTAATTTTTTCAAGGTACATGCTAAAACCACAAAATATAAGTTTGGAACTTGTTCTGAAAGTTCATTGCAAACATATGTGAAAATGCGAATTCATAGATATAGTAAATGAGAAAATTTCTGGAAAAGAAAACGGAAAAAAAACCTTTGTTTTCCTAACCAAGAATTGATCTGCCTAAAGCAGAATTGCTTGTAAAAAGTGTTTTTGATTAAAAAGATATCTGATGTAATTAAAAAGTTATTTCATTGCCTCTTTTACACAACTGTTTGGATAGTATATGTTTTCAATTTTTTTTCTTTGCAAATGTAAATATAGTAAAATAAGAAAATAAAAATAAACTGAAATAGAAAGAAAATACTTTTATGAAAGTAGTATGTATTAGACAGCTGAGAAGGAAAGTAGAGTTTTATCTATCACTCAGACTCAGAAGGAAAAAATTCCAAACCACGACTGAATCTTGATAACTGCAGGACAGAAAAAGTACTTCCCACATAGCCTTATGAGAAAACCACACACCATTAATTTGATTGATATGAACTTTACTTATGACAAGTAGAAAACATTAGAAAGAATAAGTCCTGCATCTCTAAATTAAATTTTATTATTCTTTTTACAAGTGACAGACTTGCTGCAGTCTTTTTGCTTCTAAAAACAATGTTCTAGGGGTCTTACATGAACAACCTCTACATATCACAATTCTGACTGTTGGTGGATTCTCCTGTTGAATCCATTACCAGAGAAAAGGTCAGAAATCTCAATCCTCTATCTAACAGAAGGGAGTCCTTTAAAATGTTCAATAGCTGATTACATTTGCAGAGGGGGTCTTTATATGCTACATTATTTGCCTGGCCCCAAAAAACTTGTTTAGTATGACCAGAACAAAAGAGTTAAAACAGCAGGGTTTGGTCCTGCACACTGAGAGATTAAATTTAGGGCTATTTCTCTATGCCTGTAAACAGTGAGAAGACAATAGAACAAATAAAATAATCTGACTTCTATTTCCAATTTTACACAAAAAAATGCTCGTAGAAATTAGAAGCTGGGAAAAGTTAGTTAACACAATTGAAACTGGAAATTTATTTTGTATAATTAAGTCTAAATTATAATTACCATGCACCCTTACTAAAACACTTCTGAATTTGAGAACACTATTCTCAGACAAAAATGCTTTGTTTAGGACACATATAACATCATGCTTTACCCTCAGAGCCATTACCTTATACATAAATATATAGAATCATAAAACAGTTTAGAATAGAATAATATAGAAATCATGCTGGCAATATTTTATCAAATACATTCAAAATAAAGATTCCTACACTGTGGCCCAAGTGCCAAAGACAGTCATCGTATTTGCTGAGATCTTTCTGAGAAATTCATCTCATGTTTCAATAGTTCAAAATTTGAAAGCTTATTTTATTTACCCTAAGCTCCTTTGTAGCAGAGAGGGAGAGAGAGTATCCTGCATTTATAGTAAGAGGGGTTTTTTTTTATATAAAGAGAGATTTTCTGGGATAAAAATACAGCAAGCTTGCTACCAATAAAATCTTTATTTGACTGGAAAGCAAAGCACACACTTATCTAGCACTTGATAAGGAAATTTAAGTAATAGAGGACAAACTTACTACAACTGGGAGAGAAGAGCTAGGGGTGTTTCTAGGTACTGGTGGTATGACCTATTTCTCTCTCCATCTCCCCTGATTCATTTAGAAATCCCTGAAACTTTCATTATCTTTTTTATTCATATTTCGTTGTTAGACCTTTTCATGTAAGACAGTTACCCCTAAAGCTGTCCTAAAGCATATGCTTGTGAAGAGAAAGAGAAGAGGGTCCCAAATACAAATAGACATAGCCAGATTAATTGCATTACCATTTAATGGAATAAATGTTCAATTAGTTTTGCAGGGGCTTTTCAATTAAATAAACTCCACATCAAATTTAAATGCCAGAAAAATGTGATTGAAACTAGACTTTAACTAAAAATTTAAGTCCATAGATATTTTTTACTACCCTTATTTAAAAAATATTCAGTTTTATGAAATAGTAATAAAGTAGATTATCTACAATTTTTTTTAATGAATTGCAGTGTAAATTAAGTGCATCTCTCCATAGAGGAATAGTTGCAGTAGTATCTAGTGGAAACTAAAGATTACTGCACATGAAGATTATCATCTTCATGTTATTATGTCCTTGCAAACACGTAGAAATTCCTACATGTATACTCACTATTACTTTTAAATAGCAAAATTGAATGAAATAATGATATTGTAAATATGTTTTGAATTTTGAAACATATTGTGGAAAAAAAAATTAACATCACTGTTATAGATATTTTCCCTATTATTACACAAAAATAATTGTGAGCTATTTCTGTGTTTGTCATGTATACTTGAATTTTCCAAGATTTAAAATTTACAATTTCTCAGATTATAAAAATAATGCAAAAAACCATAAGCAATTTAAGATCACAAAGCTGATTCAGCCCTGTGCCAGTAACATGTGGCAGTAAAAATATGAGACCAGATTGTTTGCTGCTTTAAGTATTAGAATAGCTCAGCTGATGACAGTGAATATGTGATCCAAGTTCCACAGCTAAGATTTTAGGTCCCTAAAGCTGTTTATAAAATAACACTGATATTGAGTTAAATTTGTCTTCTTGCCTTCTTCCTTTGTCAAAGCAAAGCCACCTACCTAGTCCGATTCTACCATGACACCTCCATTGACTTCTATTGTGAGCTTGAGCTGTTTCAGCTATATTGATTTTAATAGAGCTACTTTCATGAATAAAAGAAGGTTCTTACAATACTTCCAAGAAATAAGAAAGTTTATTGCTACAAAAATAAAACATCATCTCAGTCTTTACATATAGCTGCCTAAAACTGAATTTGATCAGAGATTCAGCTTTCATATGTAATATACAAACACCTAAGTTTAATATAATATATTGGGGTTTAGGTGTAATGAATAATTCAGAAGTACCGTAGCTTCATCGTTGTAACTATTCATTTTGTAACGAATTGCAAAACCATTAGATTTCATATTTTAGACTATAGGCCCAGATCTTTGTCTAAGCAAACATACTCAAAATACTGTCTCAATTTTGTCTCAAATATTGGTCCAAGTTTGATTTTGAAAGAAGAGCAAGAACTGAATAAAAAGTCCACTGACTAGCCTCTTATTTCCTGACTATTTCTAACTCTTGAAGTCGTCTAAGCTGTCACAGTTCACTTATTTGCTAATATTCAGTAGATTTCTCTTTCTCTTCCAAGCTCCCGTTGCACAGTCTCCACTTAAAAAAACAAATAAAGATTAAATTCCTTTAGTTCCAAAGTCCTACCACCATTGTGAGTGAAGCCATCTTAATTTCTTCTTAACCTGACTGCAGGCAATATTCTTGATGTTGCCTTGCGCTTATACTGGAGGACAGTGGATAGTTACTGCTCACCCTATGTTG
Source organism: Ara ararauna (assembly GCA_028858755.1). Taxonomy (NCBI): domain Eukaryota; kingdom Metazoa; phylum Chordata; class Aves; order Psittaciformes; family Psittacidae; genus Ara; species Ara ararauna. The sequence continues at coordinate 59,857,825 of CM054379.1, forward strand.
CTTATGATTCTGCAAACCAGGGTCACATTCGCCCTCTCCCTCACAAATTATCTCTTTGCCACGAAGTCACATTTCGATGAGTAATTGGTTAGTCACCCTTCAGTCAATCCTTTTTCTTTGTGAACCGATTAAAATGATTCTACATAAATGTATCCTACATAAATGACATTTCACACAGTGCCTGAGAAATGTTATTATTACCCGAACAAAGTTTTGCTTTTCAAATCTTATTTCATTTCTTGTTTCTTGTAACCTCAGTGGTGAAGTTACTATTTATACCACTATGACTGACTTCAACCAGTAATATGATTTTTAGCTCTATTTATGGATTAAGCACTCAATTAGCTGAAAGTGACAAACTGAAAGGAAACACATTTTTCTCCAATACAGAGGAATAAAGAGTGAACAGTTTCATTTATGACAGAATGTAGGACAAATCATGAGTTATTTAATTTAAAAAGGAGGGGAAAAAAACAACAGACACTGAACTTTATTAGAACTTTTGCTGACAGATGATATAAAAATGGTTCTTTGAAAACACTGTATACATTTATTAATAAGCAACCCTGCTTCTCTTATGGGCAATTCCACAGAGTTGTCACAGAATGGAGAGAAATGAACACTGAAATATTACCAGTGAGCAGCTTTTTTTTACAGACATAATACACAATACTTTACAGTGCCACAGATATGGAATAATCATTTTCACCTGTACATTCTTGCAGAAAGGCGAGTCTAATAGTCCCTTGTACAAAGAAGAAGAGGAAAAAAAAGCAAAAAAACCCATAAACAAGGACTGACACTGGCTGCCCTAGTTTATCTCAAAACTCTGAGGTCAAGTTGAGTGAATATCTATCTCTTGAACAAACCATATAGTCATTAAGTCAGTGTTGTGCCTCAGATTTGTCATGGTTTAAGCCCAGCTGGTAACTCAGAACCTTGTAACCGCTCGTTCACTCCCCTTCTTCCCCGCCTGTTCCCAGCAGGATGGGTTGGAGAACTGAAATAATATCAACCCAATAGGTAGAGATAAGAGCAGTCCATTAGCTAAAGTATAACACAAAACTACTACAAATAATAAGGGAAATAACAAGGGGAGAGAATATAAAATTAAAAAAAGGAGGGGGCAAAAAAACAAACCCAAAAAAACATACAATAAATACAAATGATACACAATACAATTTCTCACCACACACTGACCAATATTCAGCCCAACCCAAGCAGTGATCTGGGCCTTCCAGGTGACTCTCCCTAGTTTATATACTGAGCATGGCGTGCTGTTGTATGGAATACCTCCTTGACTAGTTTGGGTTAGGTGTCCTGTCTCTGCTTCCTCCCTGCTTCTTTTACCCCTCTTCACTGGCAGAGCATGAGACACTGAAAAGACCTTGATCAGGGCAAGCATTACTTAACAACAACTAAAACATTGGTGTGTTATCAGCATTGTTCTCAGACTAAAGCTGAAACACAGCACTGTACCAGCTATTAAGAGAAAAATAACTGTTACAGCTCAACCCAGAACAAGATTTCATTCTAAAGTGAATTTTACTCTTAATTTATTTACCCTTCCAGGAAAACAAAAAACAAAAACAAAAACAAAAACAAAAAAAAAAAAAAAAAAAAAAAAAAAGAACCAACAAAATCAAACATAAAGTAACCCAAAAGCACCAACAAACAAAAATACCAAAGTTGTTGGGTTGGTTTTTTTTATTTACTTCAAGATGCACAAAATCATTGAAGTTTGTCTACCTAGTATGCAAATTAGACAGTATGTTTTCTAGTATGCATGGTAACGACACTGTAGATGCCTAGAATTTATCCGTATTGCACTGCTCAGCTCATGTCAATACCAATGAAAAGATAAACAATTTAGGGAAAAACCCTTAAAAATGCCTTTCCATAAGAGAAAAAACTAAAAAATAGAAAAATAAAAAGGGCAGAAAATCAACTTAACCAACTTCAAAGCCACAACAAAATCTTCACATTAACTACCTGTGCTTGTCCTATTAAAATGTTTCTGATTTTAAAACTTTCTCTAGAATGAACTTTTCCTTGCACCCTTGCACCACAATCCCTTCTGAGGTATACCTGCTATGGCACAGACACAAACATGGCCACAGATTCTTCGAGATGTACCTGCTCTGGCATGGACTTATGTGTAGTCACAGACATTTTGGTGTGTCCTGCTCACACGTTGACTCATCCAAAGGTCACAGTCCCTTTAGCTTGAGCTCACATTGGAGTTCCATCCTGTCCTGTAGAGCAGCACAGAAAAAACAGTGACACCCCAGCCCTCTGCCAGCCCAGGCACATCTCCATTGCTATTATCAAAATGTTCACAGCCACAGCTTTATATGCAGAGCATGATGCCTCATGATCTGGTCAAATAGGATCAGCTGTTCCAATTGTGTCCTTCTTGTGCACCCACAGCCTACTTGCTGATGGGGAGCAGAAAAGGCCTTGACTCTGTGCAAGCCATGCTCAGCAGTAAATAAAATGTCAGCGAGTTATCAATGCTTTTCAGTATGAATCCAAAACATCGCCCCATACTAGCTACTATGAAGAAAATTAACTATACCCTAGCTGAAACCAGCACGTTCTCTCAGGTATTTTTAAGTTGTGTCTTCTAAACAAGTGATAGTGAGGCTGGGATTCATTTCACTTAAACATTTAAAAATTAAGCACCTCTTCAATCCTGGTTTTGTAGGTACACTCTTTGTCCAAAAAGTGGGAACACATCTCATCTTACCTGTTCCATGATTTCACTTTTGAATTAAACCACATTTATTCTGCAGATTAAATAGAAGAAGTGAAGATGCACATTTAGTCCAAATGAACAGGAGAAATGTGATACAATTTTGCAAAACTAGAAGAAAATGTGAGGAAAATCTGTAGAGGGACACTAGACTTGCAGACTTTAAACCCCAGTGGATTTCTGCTTCCAGCTGTGATAGATGGAGGCTGCAGCTTTTGTACAAGAATACCAAAGTCTGAATACCAAAGGTGCAAAAACACACACACAAAGAGAACATATGAAAAGCTATATGAGTCAGCACAGATAGAGCAGTGCCCTTACCAGTGCTCACTTCAACTTAAATAGCATTCAAATAAAGAACAGCACAGAGGATCAGTCATACACTTCTCCCTTTGATAAGAACTGAAGTTTGCTGGGGATCATACAACTACCCTCACTCTCACAAGCATATTCGCACCAGTAAGTCTCTCAAAGCCTCACGTCTGTTAAGTCCACATGGTATAAATATGCTGGGCTTCTTTTCCAGCCACTGTTTTTTTACTCATGAGTGATGCCTTCTCACTCCATAGATACTTCAGTTCCAGGCTGGCTAATAGAACTTACATATAAACAAACACAACAGAGAGCATAAAGAACACATTCAGACGGTAAAGAATTAAAGAGCACAGCTATTGTTCAGGGCTTGGACATATAATCGTGCTACCAAGCAAGCTGCTTATACATGACCAGATCATTTTGTTCTCTCTTCATTTCCACACACTTATTTATATTAATCCTCATATTTGGTTTTTTTTTTCCTTAATCTGTGACTCTATTTTTCTTAATTATTGCATAAGAAGTTTCACTGATTCATTCAATTCCCTTAAAATATACCACAGTGAATTTTAAACAGTCCCCTGGTCACTGATATCTATTGCTCCATAGGGTTTGTGGGTTTTAGGGCTTTATGCATAATTACTATTAACCAGATATCAAATGACATCCTTATAAGCCAGATGTTCTTGCATACAGGACGTCAGATTTGTGGAACAGAATCAACATAACCACAGTAAAAATTTTACCCCAGTGATGCATGCGTGCTTTAGGATGAGAAAGTCTATCTTACCATCCAAACCTTTTATTGAGAAGCCTAAGCAAGCAGAAAAAGCAGCTGTTTGGGACATGCCTTATTCACATAGAAGCTGTTGTAAGGCCCTCAGTTGTTTTGGGGATGTTTTAACTCCTTGAACTTCACCATAGCAGCAGACCCCCACTGCCATAAAACTTTCAGTTGCCAAATCTAATACATGAAATTAAATCTAGCGCAGTTTTTGCCACTTATATCTAAATCTAAGCCCTATCCATGAAAAATCAGCTGCAGTGAAATTCTTTAATAAACTTCCCAAAACCTCTGCCATTTTTCCATTTTCAGGAAAGAATTTCTGGTTAGGGGGTTAGGGTGCATGGGCTTTTGTTCTTTATTAAAACTGTATTTTTTTAAGGTCAATCTGTTTGGTTTTGATTCAGTAGGGTTTATTTGGTAAAGGTTGATATTTTTGTGAATGTCATGACCACTTCAGAGGACACCACTCACGTAGATCTGTTGACCTAGCATCATACCAACACGCATTGGTCTTGTGAGCATGGTAGCCATGGAAACATGGAGCTTCCCATGTTCCACTGAAATTGTACAGGTGGCTGTTCTGCTGCAAGCAAGACCTGAGGTATCTCATGAAAAAGTAGCTGATTTACTTAGGTTTTGGTGAAGGCAATGCAGAACACAGCCAAACATAACCCTTCAGAGGACTGAGTGTCTGAAAGGCTTTTCATTTACAAGCTGGCCAAAATATAATACAGTATGGTGTCTGTAGCATGTTTCAGTGGAATTACTGATCTCAAAAACATGAACTGTAACAGAGACTGATCATATTTAACAAAGCTGGATGACAACCGTATTTAACAAAGCTGGATGACAAAAACATTCCTAGATCTTTTGCAGATCTTAATATGTGCTTGTCGTGGTTTAAGTCTAGTCAGCCACACAGTTTCGCTCTCTCACTCCCCCCTCTTTCTTCCCCCCGCTCCCGGAGGGATAGGAAGGAGAATCGAAAAGAATGCAACTCCCACAGGTTGAGATAAGAACAGTTTAGTAACTAAGTATAACACAAATCACTACTGCTACCACCAATAATAATAATGACAAGAGAAATACAAGGAAAGAATATAATTCTCACCACCTAAAACAAAGCCCGACCACGCAGTGCACCCCCACCCTTCCAGGTCTCTGCTCTCCGTCCTCCATCCTGGGCATGATGTGCTGTGGTATGGAATAACCTCTTTGGTCAGTTTGGGTCAGGTGTCCTGTCTCTGCTTCCTCCCGGCTCCCCTTCTTCCTGGCAGAGCATGAAACTCAGAAAGTCCTTGGTCAGAACAAAACATCACTAAGCAATAGCCGAAACACTGGTGTTATCAGCGCTGTTCCCAGGCCCAAAATTGAAAACACAGCACTGCACCAGCTACCAAGAAGGAGAAAAATGACTGCTGCTGCTGAACCCATGACAGTGCTCTACATTCTTGTTTGTAACTTACACCACCTCTTTTATTTACCTACCAAAATACAAAAATCTTTCAATGCTAGTTAAAAATGAGTACCAGAATGCTTTAGAAGAGGTTATATGCTATATGTAGGTTTTGTACTTTTAATCCTTTTCATGGGCAGAATATTATCTCAGAAGCAGTTTAAGGCAACTTCTATTTAGAAAGAGTGCAGTCAGTAGCCTTGATTTCTGAGGGAAGGTATATCTACAAACAACTAAATGTGGTACATACACTACTTGCTTTATTCCAAAAAGCAATATTTATGTGAGGAAAAAAAAAAAAATTAGTCGTCACATCCCTCTGATTAGAGCTGATATTTTCATTTAGGTTCTAGATAATGAAATCTCTAAACTATGAAACCACAAATGCAGACTTTGAGGTGATTAAAGCCTGAGGCCTATTACTGCAGAAAATGACCTTATTTAGGAAATGAGAACAATTTGATGCTAATGGATTTGGAAAAAGAATAGATGAAAGAGGTTTTTAATGTTTATTTACTTTTCTTTGTGGAAACATGAGTTTGTTTACAAGTATTGTTCTCATTACATATTCTAAATAGTAATGGGTGCATTCAATTTAATTACATTTAATTGAATTGCATTGCATTTAATTACAGTTAATTAGAATGCTAGTTATCTATGTGTTCCTACATAGTTCTAATCTGAAAACATGAAAAGGCTGAAATGGGAAAATTCAGATCTAGTCCAATTTTAGAGTAGTCATCTACAGTATGCTTTTTCAAAAGCACAAAGTGAATTTTGGGTACTTCAAATCTATAGACACTTCAGTGCTTTTTACAAAGTTCCTTAACTTACAGGAAAAAAAAATCAGCTTTTGTTAAGGGTTGGAACTATTGCTATTTTTGCAATGCTGAGAACTCTACCCAGTTTTGCAACTCAGCCTGGCCAGAAATCCCAAAATAATTGATAATCTGGTTAAGGAACAATGATCCTTACAAGCCTTGTCTTAGCATGTCCAGCACACACTAATAAAAACAAGTCTTAAACAGAACATGGAAGCCACAAGTATTTCTATTAAAAAATTGAGTAGCAGGAATGCATTTTATACCTTTCTTAATAAAACCTGAAGGTATAGTGCAGACATGATACTGAAGAACTTCATTCTATGCACTCATCAACCAGAGGTATTTTACAATTAACTACATTTGCAAAATCATATATGAATAGTAAATGAAAGCCAGTGGCTAGGCTTTTCTGAGCAAATATTGATTTACCCGTTTTTCTTTATTAAAAAACCCAATATTTTGGTGGGCACAACTAATCAGTAGTGATTAATGTTCGCTGTTGTTTATACAAGAGCGTACCACTGTCCTGGGTTCAGCAGTAGCAGTCATTTTTCTTCTGCTAAAGTAGCTGGTGCAGCACTGTGGTTTTTTTGACTTTCGGCCTGGGAACAGCGCTGATAACACCAGTGTTTTCAGCTACTGCTTGGTAATGTTTTGGTCTGACCAAGGACTTTCTGAGTCTCATGCTCTGCCAGGGAGGACGGGGAGCCGGGAGGAAGCAGAGGCAGGACACCTGACCCGAACTAACCAAAGAGGTTATTCCATACCACAGCACATCATGCCCAGGATGTAAAACAGAGGGCAGACAACTGGAAGGGTGGGGGTGGGGGGGGCACACTGCTTGGTGGGGCTGGGTATAGGTGGTGAGCAATTGTATTCTTTCCTTGTATTTTCTCTTGTATGGTGATTGGTGATAGCAGTAGTGATTTGTGTTATACTTTAGTTACTAAACTGTTCTTATCTCAACCTGTGGGAGTTGCATTCTTTTCGATTCTCTTTCCCATCCCTCCGGGAGTGGGGGGAAGAAAGAGGGGGGAGTGAGTGAGTGAAACTGCGTGGCTGCGAGGCTTAAACCACGACAGTTGTTTTTGGCGCCCAACATGGGGTTCGAAGGGTTCAGATAATGACAGGATTAATAGCCACTCGTCACAATGCTGATTTATTGGCTCTCAAAGTTGTTGCTCTTGATTCTCTTGAGTTCATGGTTTCAGCCTCTTTTACATTACTTGCAGCCAGTATTTGTTATCTTAGCGTTTTTCAGATATGGGTCTTGGGTTAAGGTTCTTGTTTCATTGCACTTTATTGGAATGGTTTGTAGTACGGGTAGGCCCCGGATGCAGGGGGGGGGGGGCATGTGGACTTGTACCTGGCAGTTTGGCTGCTCTTCACCATCCTGGCCCTCGTCCTCGCCTCCATCTTTGTGAGGCTGTGGGGAGCCGAGGGGGGGCGGCCCCAGGAGCCTCCAGCAGCCGAAACAGCTGGGGAGAATGGCCCCAGGGATCAAGAGGCCACGACGGAGGTGGCAGAACGGGTGAGCCCCCCAGCTGAGCCCAGCCCCACAGCTGCTGAGCAGCAAGAGGGAGCTGTGGAAAAGCCGAGCCCCCCCACTGAGCCCAGCCCCATGGAGGCCAAGAACATTCCCCAGAAGCCACACACAGAGCCCCCTGAGCCTGAGCCCCAGGAAGATGCAGGAGACCACTCAGCACTTCCCAGCAAGGCAGAGGAGGAAGATCTGGACTCAGACACAGAGCAGCTGGTGGTGAGAGAGCCGGCAAGCACAGCAGCTACACCAGCCCCAGTGACAAGTACAGCAGCCTCATTTGAGAGCTCTGAAGGGTTTGAATGGCCTTTGGGTACCCTTGAGACCTGCCTGCTGATGGTGATGGGGATCAGCATGCTGGCACGCATACAGAGTGTGTTTTACCCATGGCCATTTAATCTGGTCCCGAGAGGTAAGCAGAGTGGGGTGTGGGCCTTCTCTGGGGTTAGACTACAATGTAGGATGACCAAGAGGTTTTCCCCAAAGCGGGACAGGCATGAGTGGCAGGGTGTGTGGGACAGTATGGGCGAGTATCTAGTCCACTGGGCCCCTCCAGTGCTTTGGAAGCATCGGAGATGGAAGGCAGCTGTATGGAGTCCCCAATGACAAGCTGCAGAAACTGCTGGAGTGGATGGTGAATTATTTTGAGCCTCGTGGGCCCATGACACCTCAGGCCATCAGGGCAGAGATGCAGCATACAGATGGACTCATGATTGAGGGGTGGACATAGCAATGGACACTATTGCCCAGGTTATACATGAGTGTGAGCTCTGCACACAGCCTTGCCTGCTCTGAAAGACTGTTACAAGAGATGGAGCCCTACATCATGGACTGGATGGACTCAGCAGCTTTATAGGGATTGGTCCATGCATTAGGGGATGATCTCTCTCTCTCTCTGTGCATGTGTGTGTATGTATGTATATACACGTGATGGTACATTGAAAATGTGGGATCTGAGCATGGCATGAATGGTATGGAATAAGGGGTGGATACTGTCATGGGTTCAACAGTAGCACTCATTTTTCTCCTTCTTGGTAGCTGGTGCAGCGCTGTGTTTTTTGTGATTTTGGGCCTGGGAACAGTGCTGATAACACCAGTGTTTCAGTTACTGCTTAGTGTTGTTTTGGTCTGACCAAGGACTTTCTGAATCTCATGCTCTACCACGGTGGAGGGGAAGCCAGGAGGAAGCAGAGACAGGACACCTGACCCAAACTAGCCAAAGAGGTATTCCATACCACAGCACATCATACCCAGGATGTAAAATGGAGGGCAGAGATGCGGAAGGGTGGGGATGCACTGCTTGGTGGGGCTGGGTATAGGTGTTGAGCGATTGTATTCTTTCCTTGTATTTCTCTTGTATGATTGGTGGTAGCAGTAGTGATTTGTGTTATACTTTAGTTACTAAACAGTTCTTACCTCAACCTGTGGGTGTTGCATTCTCTCGATTCTCCTTCCCATCCCTCTGTGAGTGGGGGGAAGAAAGAGGGGGGAGTGAGTGAGAGAAACTATGTGGCTGCGAGGTTTAAACCACAACAACCACTCAGGCTGAAATTTCTCCCTTCCTCCTTTTCATCTCACAATCTAAATATATCAGCCAAGAATTCAGTGTTATACCAGGAAGTACAGGTAGTCTAGTGCTTAGATATCTCTGACAGGTTGCTGTTTCAAATATCAATATAAAATCTAGACCTGTAGTTGCTGATAATAGAGGCATATTATATCAAATTAACATTAAAATGCTTCTATTATTATACGGAGTAATGGGATTTTTTCCTAATATTTTCCTAAAATATAATCTGCACACAGTTGTAATATTTAAATGATCTTGAAGTATATCTTATGATATGTATGAGATGTATAAAATATGAGATATTTTACTCGCATTATTTACATTAAGATATAGAAACTGTGGAAGTAAGAATAACAGACAGTGCTTAACAACTAAATAACAGCAAAACAGCTACATAGATTAGCTGCAGAATAAAAAAGAATAAGTAAGACCACGCAGATTTATAGTCTCCTTTAGTTAAAATAGAAAAAGAAATTATTTAAATTTTAACTTTTTGTTTGTGGAGATAGCAGTAACTACATGATATTAATTGGAAAGGTCTTGCAAAAGGTCTTTTTATGTGAAAGTGGAAAAAAACCCAAACCTGTGTCATGCATTATTCTGGCTTTGTAGATAATCACTTTGCAATTGGTTGTATTTGATTAAATGACCGATGGCCCAAAAAAGTGTCAGGATACTTTTGTTCAGGGACAAAAATCACATTAGAAAAAAGGGTTGTGAATTTGCACCATTTCTGAGCATTTGTACTGAATGCCTTTGTGTTTCAACAACCTTTTACAGGACACTTTTAAAGTGTTTAATCTCAATAGCATTTGGGTGGGTTTTTCTTCTAGAATCTTTTGCAAAATCCAAATCAATGTTATGTCAGCAGCAAATATTTCACTTATTTTGCATCTAAAGAAACACAGCTGCTGAAGAAACTGTGTAAGTTGGAGGGCAGAACCCCATATATAAGCAGCTTTCTTGCTGCAGTACTCTTTTCAAAGTCCCAAGTTTTTTTTTACCTCATGAGGTTCTCTTATTAATTAGCTTATAGTAGTTGTCGTCTATTGACACAGCAGAATATGTCATAGAGAAAGTTGTTTTAGAATTAAATCAGGTTTCCTCTAACATATTTTAGTATAGTTAACTATACTGTACTGTACTATGCAGAAATACACATATCACAGCCTGAAACACATCACAATTTCATAAGTAGTGAATATTTAAGAACAAGGGAATGAAAATTTGTCAGGATTAGTTTTGTCTTATTTATTTGCCACACCTAGTGCTTCTGAAATGCCCGTGAACAATCTGAACTGTAGTGCTAAACACTGCACAAACACAACTATGAAACTGTTTTATCTAAAAATATGACAACTCATTCCTATCAGATAAGCATTAATCCATAACTATCTTTTCAGTTAACATTTCTAGCTTTTTTCTTTACTTGTCTGATTTGTTTTGGTTTTGAAGGACAACTTCTAAAGATAGCATCATTATTTTAACCAGTTTTTATATTGCATGATAATTTCCTCAGAAACATTCATTAGTTTTAATTTGTTCATTTAATGCTCTTCCTTTGGAGGTTTCCCAAAAGCATCCAAAAATATGGATATGTTTATTCTCATTTGCTGCTTTTTATCACTTTGGAATAAAAACAAGAGAATTTTGAGTCAATTAAGGACACTTTCAAGATGAAACTGAAACCCTTGGCATAGTGTTTCAGTTGTCTGTGATCCAAGAGCAGCTTGGTGCAACACAGCTGTGTGATGCTAATTCAGTTTTGTTGAGAAAATCATTGTGAAAAATTGTATGGGCTAAAACAATTAAACATAAGAAATGTTAAAGTACAGAAGAAGTTAAATCATTAAGATAGGAATTATTAGGAGCTCAAAGACACAGGAGGAGTAATACTAGCTGGAAGCTATTACATCTTACAGAAACAAACAAATAATCAGAAGATGGTAACTTGGAAACACCAATGACCAACCTTCTTCCAGGAGCACTTGACCACTACCCATTGATGATGACAACCTGTCATGGGTTCAGCAGTAGCAGTCATTTTTCTCCTTCTTGGTAGCTGGTGCAGCACTGTGGTTTTGATTTTGGGCCTGGGAACAACGCTGATAACACCAGTGTTTCGGTTACTGCTTAGTGATGTTTTGGTCTGGCCAAGGACTTTCTGTGTTTTATGCTCTGCCAGGGAGGAGGGGAAGCCAGGAGGAAGCAGAGATAGGACACCTGACCCAAACTAGCCAAAGAGGTTATTCCATACCACAGCACATCATGCCCAGGAGGTAAAGCAGAGAGCAGAGACCCGGAAGGGTGGGGGTGCACTGCGTGGTCGGGCTTGGCGTTAGGTGGTGAGAATTGTATTCTTTCCTTGTATTTGCCTTGTCATTATTATTATTGGTGGCAGCAGCAGTGGTGTTGTGTTATACCTTAGTTACTAAACTGCTCTTATCTCAACCTGTGGGAGTTGCATTCTTTTCGATTCTCCTTCCCATCCCTCTGGGTGCAGGGGGAAGAAAGAGGGGGAAGTGAGTGAGAGAACGAGCTGCGTGGCTGAGAGGCTTAAAACACGACACAACCCAACCAACAGAAACTCATCAGGTGTCTCATTTGGGCTGCTGAGCATGTTAAAGAATGTCGATGGGTAGCTTAGCTGCTTGTGACTTGGTGTCTATTGCATACAATAGAAAATAAATAATTTCACTGTCGACTGCAAAGCCATAAAAAAACCTGCCTGAAGTCCCTTTGTGTGCCACAGAAGTTACTCAATGAAAGAGACACAGAGAAGAACTGCAAAATTTCTGTTGAAACTGTGCTGAAGAAATATGACTTCTCAAATAGGAAAGTGCCATCACCTTTACTTCCTAGCAGTCACACTCTGACAAAAGATTAAGGAAAGTTGACAATGGACATGAGTAAAATAAGATCTGATGTTTACTGCTTACCCACTCACAGCAAATGTCATTCTTTCTTTCATGCAAGCCAGCTCATAGTCAGAAGCATATATAAAATATTCACAATGGTCCTTATCCCATAGAGAGTATATTGAAAAAATAACAGCACAAAAACCTGTAGTAAAGTCAAATAAAGTAAACAAAACATTGACTCATCCACTAGATTAGACATGTTATATAGTGTAAAAAATCAAGATGTGTATTTTTCTAATATACATGTTTACTCTTATTAACTTTTAAAGAATATAAACTTCTGCTAAAATGATGCTTTCAAGTCCTCCTTAAAATGAACTCACAAGCAGAGAACTGAATAGTATTCCTCTTTCCAGACATAAGTTCCAGTATAAGAAAACCCACTGCCAGAGGAGACTGAAAGGCAGATTCTGATCCACACTGCAGTTAACCTCTGTTACATCAGCTTTAGTAACAGACCTTAAACCCTACCTATCTCAAAATAAGCTTTAAAGGAATTTAAGTTGTCCTGCTAGCTCTGCAGAAGTAGTATTTAAGAAACATTTGTCAGCTCAATAGGGTATATGTATTCCAACTGTCCTGAAGCCACTTGGGAGTTATTAAAAGGTCTGAAGAAGGCTAGGTTTTTTTCAACACAAGTTACAAGTTGCACCTGAGGTTTCACCAGCTCTTTGAGAACTGGATGAGCACAATATGCAGCAAAAAGCCACTTTCCCCTATTTTCTTTCAGTCCTGTAATAATTAATATAACCAAGTGAGGGCTGATGATCAGAGTTCAGATGTACTCCTGAGAAAAAGCAGAAAAGCAGGTAACCTCCTGGTATGAATTTAACAAATATACTGGGCCTGGCTAGAACTTTCCTACCAAAATCTTTTTTGAAAGAAAACCAGATTTTGAGTAAAATGATCCCTATCACCTTTCACCAACATCTCTCAGAGCAAACTAGACAGTTTTCTGTGAAAAATAGGAAAATTTTGAGTGTGGGGACTCCGTGGGGAAGGAGTTGTAGAAGTGAATATTTGTTTGCTTTTGGGGTTGGTATTTTTTAATTTAACAATATTAATTTGATGGAAATATTTTGACATCCCCCAAAAATTTATGTTTTCTCTTTCATTTTTGAAAAAAAAAATTAGGAAATGTTTTATAATGTTTTACAATGTTTAAAGATAGCTAAAGATTTCCTATTTCCTCGTGCTTAAGAGTGGCTAGTTGTCACAATTGTTCTTTATATGAGCAGAATCAATACAATGCTACTTAGCGGTTTTACAACATAATTGGTATCAGCTGCAAAGTAGCAAAACCTGCTTTGTGAAACAGACAATATATTAATAATTAAATGAGAGAAAAAAAAATCCAACCCCACATAAATACTATAGTTCAGCAGCTCGACATTCCTGAGAAGTCAAATTGAATTTAATTGAAGTTTGCAAGAAGGCTGAATGAAAAATTAGTAAACACAATATCTAGTGTTAAGAAACCACATAAGGATTTCAGCTTTTTAAATCAAAGGTAAATATGTGAAATGATAACGCTCAAGTCATATCTGAATCTTTTTCACTCCCCAAGTTCACATTTTAAAGACTGAAATATATGTTCTTGAAAATATCATCTACAGTAAACACCTAACTTTATTCACAGTAACAGTTTTGTTAGATATATCAGCTACTCTACAGAACAAGTGCAGTTGGCCAACCTTATCATCAATATTTATTTATAATTTTACATTAATTTTCTTTGAGTTTTAATGTTGACAGTATAATATTATTAAGAGGAATTCTCTTCTGGAAGACTGGTTGTAAAAAATATTTACAAAAATAATTAATATTTGGTGGTGTGAGTCTGAACTATCTTCTGACAACCTTATTGGAACCTTATTCTTGGAATTACTTATCCAGTTTGCAGAGTGTGCATTCTTACATAATTTAGCAACAGTCCATGTGCATCTAAATGTGTAAGCGTTTGGTTGTTAACAAAACAAAATATTGGTCAGTGCCGCATAGCTGGCTTATCTGTGAGTCCCAGCTATCACTGGAGAAGACAGAACAAATCACAGACTGAAAGTGAATTATCCCTACATTCAGACCAAATCATTCAGCAAGCTTTTTGTAAGTCAAATTTTCACAGTGTCAATTAGAAACATTGCCTGCACAAAGATTCTTGCAACAAGTCTCCAATGCATATTGTTGTGCATATGAAAAACAAAACTGCACATTTCCAGTAATGTTTCTATTTAAACATGCTTTTCAAAAATTGACCAATTTTCAGCTGCAGATTTAAAGTATATGGCCTGTTTTTCCCAGGGATTGTTCAGAGCTGTAATTCATTCACCTTGTGAAATGTTTTTTCTTTAATTAGGTTCACTGTCAAAAAGACTTAATTTCTCTTTTTGATTTGCTAATTTTTTCTTGCCATTGCTTAATTACTTTTTTGGAATGCACTGTTATCTGTTCGTTTGAGTATACTTCATTTTAAGGTTTCAATAATCTGACATTTAGTTCCTTATCTTCCCCTTTCTTGCATGGAATTGTTTGGAATGTTTTCATTTAGCTTATCTAAGTGTTTGCTTCTAGAGATTTAAGTTTTGTGTCTGCTTTTCTGTGCTGGCTTTATAATTCCCGTTAGAAATCTTATTTAAGTAGCCTTGCAATTCTTTATTCTGTGTTTTTGAAGTGTTTTACAATAACTTTGTGTATCAAACTTGCAAAGACCAGTCTCTTTAACCACAGTCTACTCATTCTATGAGTTTCTGAAGAAGTGAGGTATTATAATTTTCCCCCTTTGCAAAAATGTTTTGGTGCAGTGAATGCTCAGTTCTTTGCTTGCCTGTGTCTGATATAGCTTTTTTACTACTTTCCTTTAACTTTTTACTTTTTTTTTATGGCAATACAGTTTTATCTTGTATAATAGCTTCCTTACACACTCTACATAAAATGTAGAACTGAATTATATGAACATGAAAATATACAAGGTAGAAAACAGAACAACCTTATTTTAATTAAAGTCATAGAATCATAGAACAGTTAGGGTTGGAAAGGATCTTAAGGTCACCTAGTTCCAATCTCCCTGCCATGGGCAGGGAAGCCTCACACTAGACCATGTTGCCCAAGACTCTGTCCAACCTGGCCTTGAACATTACCAGAGATGGAGCATTTACCACTTCTTTGGGCAACCTGTTCCGGCGCCTCACCACCCTCACAGCAGAGAACTTCTTCCTTATATCTAGCCTGAACGTCCACTATTTAAGTTTAAACCCATTCCCCCTTGTCCTATTGCTACAGTCCCTGACGAACAGCCCCCCACCACCATCCTTGTAGAATCCCATCAGATGCTGGAAAGCTGCAAGGAGATCTTCACACAGACTTCTCTTCTCCTTGAGCACAACTTTTTTGTCTTGTCTTTGCATGGGAAGCGCTAAAGCTGCCTTCAACCTTCTTGTCATGCTTCTATTGATGAAGCCCAGGATACGGTTAGCTTTTTGGGCTGCGAGCACACACTGCCAGATCATGTTCAATCTGTAGCTGTGCCTGGGATTGCCCTGAACCAGGTGTAGGACCTTGCACTTCTCATAGCAGTTTAAAGCTGCCTTGGCCAACCTGGCAAGTCTCCTACAAAAGAATTTCCCCCACTTCCTTTGTAGACAGGCCCCATTAACCTCCAGTAGACCTGGCTTCCAAAAGCAAGTCCTTTACTTTCAAAGCTAATGAGAACAAGAAATAAGCAGACATGGGGGGGGGGGGGGGGGGGGGGGAAGAAAGAAAGATTTGCTACTGAAAGTGGGAAGTGAATAAGTATACAGGAATATGTGAAAAACAGGGTACTACAGAGAATAAAGTCTTCATTCCAGAAGAATCAAGATAGCAAAGAAGTTAAAAAATGGTGATAAAATTGTTAAAGTTTGTTAGATATTTTGAATTTTGATGATTCAGAAAGGTAACAAATGCAAGAGTTTAGCCATAAAATCTCAAAAGAGGTTGTCATGCTGGTAAATAAGAGTATAAATGAGGATTTGAAATATAAAACACAGTAAATTGAGACTAACCTCACCAGTCTATTTCTTACCAGTGCCCCATGTGAGTAATTTTGGATATATCATAATAGGAAATTATTTCATTTATGGAATTTCAGGTATAGAACATGAGGAAGAGCAATAAATTCTATTTTGAATGAAAAAACTGAAGAGCACCAGTAGATTCCTATACAAATGAGCATAAGTGAGAATTTTACCAACCATCTTAGATATTAACTCAAGTGTTAGATATCCTCTCTACAGATAAAAATTTTAAATTTTTGTTTGTTCCTTTTTTTTCTGACCATAAATCAGGATAAATAACATAAACACTGTATATGTGGATGTTACTATGCACAAAAGAAATGAAGATGGAAGAAATATCAGCTTTAACATTTATTTGAAGTGAAATGCATTAAAATTGTATGTTTGAACTTTTGCTAGATTATTTTAATGTTTCAATGAACACTTCATTATAAAAAATATAATTAGTGATTGTGAATCTTATCTTGAAGGTTTAGATAATCCCTTAAGCATCACAAGCCCCTGTTTTCAGAGTTGACAAAGAATATAGAAACCTGGAGCAGAGAAAAAGTCTCATTTTTCTAAGATACACTGTTCTGTTATGTATTGACTTAGGTGTATTGATTAATGATAGATTCATCACAAAGTGCTGAAAGTATGTATTACTGACACTAAATCATCATTCCTAAGTGAAGGTAAGATTTTTTAAAGGAGCAGTGAAGCTGTTTGTCATAGTTTAAGCCTCTCAGCCATGCAGTTTTCTCGCTCACTCACTTCCCCCTCTTTCTTCCCCCAGTTCTGGGGGGATGGGGAGGAGAATCGAAAGAATGCAACTCCCACAGGTTGAGATAAGAACAGTTTAGTAACAAAAGTATAACACAAAACACTGCTGCTACCACCAATAATAATGACAAGGCAAATACAAGGGAAAAGAATACAATCGCTCACCACCTGATACCCAGCCCGACCAAGCAGTGCACCCCCACCTTTCAGGGCCTCTGCCCTCCACTTTTACATCCTGGCTATGCTGTGTTGTGGCATGGAATACCTCTTTGGTTAGTTTGGGTCAGGTGTCCTGTCTCTGCTTCCTCCAGGCTTCCCCTCCCTGGTAGAGCATGAGACTCAGAAAGTCCTTGGTCAGACCAAAACATTACCAAGCCATATATAAACATCGGTGATAACAGCGCTATTCCCAGGCCAAAAATCGAAAACACAGCACTGCACCA
Source organism: Ara ararauna (assembly GCA_028858755.1). NCBI lineage: Eukaryota > Metazoa > Chordata > Aves > Psittaciformes > Psittacidae > Ara > Ara ararauna. Next base: position 59,875,250 of record CM054379.1, read on the forward strand.
GCTACTAAGAAGGAGAAAAATGATTGCTGCTGCTGAACCCATGACACTGTTAGAAAGGATTCTTTAAATAAGGATGAAATAACAAATCCAACTGTTTTTTCAAATAATTAGTACATCAACAATGGATGAATTTTAAAGCATATGTAGCTCCATGTTGGCTGCGACCTTTCCTGAGATTCTTTCCTTAGCATAAACAAAGGAATTTGACTTGAGCCTGCACAGTGATTTGATACTAATCATACACTGAGCTATATAGGAACTGAGTATAGGAATTACTTGTGAAGGAGGATGAAATCATAGAATCATAGAATAGATGGGGTTGGAAAGGACCTTAAAATATTCTAGTTCTGACCCCGCTGCCATGGGCAGGGACACCTCCCACTAAACCATATAACCCAAGGCTTTGTCTAACCCAGCCTTGAACACCACCAACGATGGAGCATTCACAACTTCCTTGGGCAACCCATTCCAGCGCCTCACCACACTTACAGTAAAGAATTTCTTCCTCATATCCAATCTAAACTGCCTCTGTTTAAGTTTGAACCCATTACCCCTTGTCCTATCACTACAGTCCCTCATGAAGAGTCCCTCCCCCGCATCCCTATAGGCTCCCTTCAGATATTGGAAGGCTGTTATGGGGTCTCCACACAGCCTTCTCTTCTCCAGACTGAACAGCCCCAACTTTCTCAGCCTATCTTCATACAGGAGGTGCTCCAGTCCCCTGATCATCCTCGTGGCCCTCCTCTGCACTTGTTCCAACAGTTCTATGTGCTTTTTGTGTTGAGGACACTAGAACTGGACACAATACTCCAAGAGAGGTCTCTGAAGAGCAGAGTAGAGGGGCAGGATCACCTCCCTCGACCTGCTGGTCACGCACCTTTTGATGCAGCCCAGGATACGGTTGGCTTTCTGGGCTGCAAGCACACACTGCCAGCACATGTTCATTTTTTCATCGACCAACACTCCCAAGTCCTTCTCTGCAGGGCTGCTCTGAATCTCTTCTCTGCCCAACCTGTAGCTGTGCCTGGGATTGCTCCCACCCAGGTTTAGGACCTTGCACTTGTCATGGTTAAACTTCATCAGGTTGGCATCAGCCCACCTCACAAGCGTGTCAAGGTCCCTCTGGATGACATCCCTTCCCTCCAGCATACCAACTGAACCACACAGCTTGGTGTCATCAGCAAACTTGCTGAATGCGCACTCAATCCCACTGTCCGTGTCACTGACAAAGATGTTGAACAAGACCGGTCTCAACACCGACCCCTGAGGGACACTACTTGTTACTGGCCTCCAGCTGGACAGTGAGCCATTGAGCACAACTCTTTACGTGCGTGCGACCATCTAGCCAGTTCTTTATCCATCGAGGGGTCCACCTATCAAATTGATGTCTCTCCAATTTAGAGACAAGGATGTCATGTGAGACAGTGTCAAATACTTTGCACAAATCCAGGTAGATGACATCAGCTGCTCTACCCCTGTCCATCAGTTCCATAGCCCCATCATAGAAGGCCACCAAATTGTTCAGGCAGGATTTCCCCTTAGTGAAGCCATGCTGGCTGTCACCAACCACCTTGTTGTTTTTCATGTGCCTCAGCATGCCTTCCACGAGAATCTGCTCCAAGATTTTGCCAGGCACGGAGGTGAGGCTGACTGGTCTGTAGCTCCCCAGGTCATCCATTTTCCCCTTCTTGAAAGTGGGGGCTATATTTCCCTTTTTCCTGTCATTGGGAACTTCACCTGACTGCCATGATTTTTCATATATGATGGACAGTGGCTTAACAGCTTCCTTTGCCAGCTCCTTCAGGACCTGTGGATGGATTTCATCAGATCATCTAGCTCCAATCTCCTTGCCACAGGCAGGGATGCCTCACACTAGACCATGTTGCCAAAGACTCTGTCCAAACTGGCCTTGAACTTTGCTAGAGACGGAACATCTACCACTTCTTTGGGCAACCTGTTCCCGTGCCTCACCACGCTCACAGCAGAGAACTTCTTCCTTATATCTAGCCTGAACGTCCACTATTTAAGTTTAAACCCATTCCCCCTTGTCTTATTGCTATAATCCTTGATGAAGAGGTTAGAGTATGCTGCTATTTTGACCCATTTCCAACCTGTGTATTAAAAATTGGCTTCCATTTTCCATTTTTCCATGTACTGCTTCTCTGTCCTATGAGGAACAGACAAAACAACATGTACTAAAAATGAGATTTCATTGTTTCTGTCTTTACATGAAACATTCTGTGTTCTCTCCCAGTTGGGTACATTTAACATTCAGAAATAAATTATTTATTTCTTGTTATGATCTTATTTTCACTCTTCATTCTTTTTCATCCCTCACAGTAATATATTGCAATAAAAGAATATTGAAATATAAGAATTTTCCAGTGATATTTGTAACTCATGAATGGGCAAGTCCACAGGCAGTGTAATAGGGGCTAATATCTTTTAAGATACAATGGAATTCTTTAATTTAATTGATTAAATTATTACTGTCCAGCCTTTGATTATATTAGCACAGATGTTGCCAGATATCAAGGGCACATGAATGCTACCAAGCAGTTTAGACAGTGACAGGGATTTTTTTGCTCTGAGTACAAAATATGCCCTGTATATTTTACTGCACTATAAGTGACATCTGTTATCTATATTCTGTGTTAAGTTAAACTAAACGCGGGTGAGAAATTACAACCGACAGTTAATAAGGAAACAACGGGCAGAGATGGAAAGCAAAGAGTGGAGATATCTGAACAAGAGAGACCTCAGAATGATCAAAAAGGTTGAAAGGAAGACTGCCTCAAACATCTGTATGTAAATGTTTGCAGACTGGAAAACATAAAGGAGAAACTAGAACTCCTTACAAGATCACAGAACGTGAAATCACCAGAATAACTGAGAGCTGGTGGGACAGTTCACATGGCTGGGGTGATATGATGGATGAGGAATACCTCTTTGGCTAGTTTGAGTCAGGTGTCTCGTCTCTGTTTCCTCCCAGCTTCTTATGTGCCTCCTCACTGGCAGAGCATGAGAGACTAAAAGGCGCTTGATCAGGGCTACTTAGCAACAACTGAAACGTTGGTGTGTTATCAGCATTATTCTCAGACTAAAACTAAAACAATGTACAGGCTACTAGGAGGAAAATTAACTCTTTCCCAGCAGAAACCAGGGCAGTAAGGAAGATGAGGAGGTGAGTGTGCCCTTTAGGTAAAGCTTGGATGTACTAAGATCTCTTGTAGAATAGACAACAGGTTTGCTGAGAGCTAATGGGTCAGGACCAAAGAATTGGTTAATAAAGATGGCGTCATGGTGAGAGTTTGTTACAGACCACCTGATTAGGGTAAGGAAGTGGATGATGCCTTCTTCATATAACTGAAGAAATATCTTCATCAAAGACCCCAGTTCTTGTGGGAGACTTCAATCTCTTTGACACCTGCTAGAAGGGTAACATGATGGGATGCAAGCATTTGAAAAGATGTCAAAAAGAGGAAGAGTATTGGGTGCAACTGGTCAAACAGGTTGTGACACACAACTGAATCCTCTATTCACTAATAAGGAATTACTGACTGGGAATGAAATGTTTACTGTAAGCCTTGGCTGTAGCAGAGTTCAAGATCCTGGGGGAGTGAGGAAGGCAAGTAGCAGAGTACAAACCCTGAACTTCAGGATATCAGAATTCAGCTCATTCAAGGAAAAAATTGCAAAACCACTTTTCCTGAGGATCCCACATCTCCACAAAGAAAAGACAGCTGGTTAGAAATTACTTTTTCTTCTTTAGCCATAACACTAGATCTTTGTTGAGAGAACTTAACATTAGCTAAATGTGGAATAAAATTATGATATCTGGACTACAGAAATTTAAAGTTATTCTGAAACTGTATATCAATTTGCCATATTGCTTTTTTTTTAGTCCTTATCTTGCAGATTTATGCCGAAGAAAGCTTTTAGAGCAGTAATTTTCAGATTAAAGTTACACTGCTGTTTATCAAATCCATTCTCTTCCTATCTTCTTCTTTAAAAATGCAAGTTAATTTGAATTATTGTTGTCATATCAAATCCCAAATCTAAAATGTAGTTTGAGAAATTCAAGCACATTTCAGTCAGTGCTGATTAAGCAACTACATAATATTAATCATTTGTGAGATGCTGAAGTCAGTAGAACTAGGCATATAACAAGGTGAGAAAACTTGGTTCACTTTATTATAAAAAACTTACCTCTAATTCAGCCTTGTTAGTTAAAATCCTCTGCAGGTGAAGGAAACACTTAAATGTGTAAAGTAATCATTTTGCAGTGTATTTTGTTTTCTTAAATTGCAGATAGACTTCAAAAAAAGGTGCAGAATGGATTCATTGTGAAGTCAAAAGAATTTCTCAAGAGAATCATTTGAGATAATTTTTTATTTGTCTTAGATTAAAATTTATTTACTATCAGCAGTACTTCACGTGTTCTGTAAGGGTTTTTTTACAAAGTTGTGAAATAGCATGGTAGAACATTTTAGGACAATAAATATAAACATGAAACATAAATATATACTTGTTTGGTCTTTTAGGCTTTTTGTTAAACTTTCAAGATTTTATAATCACACAGTAACTTGGAAATGTTTTTCTTTTAGGGACTCTAACTGAAATATATATTTCACTGAAAGTCACTCATGATTTAATTAACATATTAATTGAAATAGGTTGTGAAGCAGGTACACAAAGTTCTAAGTCAACCTAGCTTCAATAGCATGATGGGGATAACTTTGTCTTTAAGCTAGACTAGCCAACAGTTTTGTTATTGCACTGTCTCTTATTTCAAACCTAACAAAGAAAAATACAAGCTATATTTGAGAATTTCACAATTTTGACAAGCATGTGAGGTGTTTTTCATCGATTTCTTATTCTGCTTAGAGAATGAATCTGCTCCATATTATCATCTATATTCAGATCACAGCAATTGTTTATTTCAGTTTTATTTTTGAATGCTGAATATTTCCATCAGGGTATAGGCAAACACTTTTGCTATAGGCATTTTAAGGTACTGCCTCATTGGTTTCACTGCTCTGGGTTCACTGCCTTCAGTCCCTGAGTAATTCTGCTTGCCTCTGCTTGTCTGACGCATGTAAGTGTGAGAAAATAGGGAAAAAGTGCCTGGGTATGAGAGTGTCTGTGTGTATGTGTGTGTGTGCATGCATACTGAGAGGAAGAAGGGAAAATAAAAATCTGGCTTGAGAGTCCTGCACAGAATTTCATAGGGAATACATGGCAGTTCGAGTCCTGTTCTCCAGGGTAGTAGTACAGAATCATCGAATCATGGAATCATAGAATACTTGGTGTTGTCTGCAAACTTAAGAGGGTGTACTCGATCCAGCTTGTACTGGAGTGGTCCTAAACATAATGACCTCTTTCGTTTGCTTCGTTGCTGCTAAAAGAGCATGCTGTATATTAAATAACAACAGGTCCTGCTGCATGAAAGGCAAAAAAATAATCATTGTAGTTATATTTTGTATCATAAAACATATACAAGGGAGCTAAATAAAGATCCATTAGTGCTAGCCTGTATTGAAATATGACGGCTATTTAATATGTGACACTTTTAACATAGGTTATTTGTCTGTGGTTTTCTAACCTTTTAAAGAACAAACTGTAAACCCAGAAGGTTAGATGCATGGCATACCATGCATCAATGTTAATGATTGCATGGATCATATGAAAGATTTAAGTCTGTATATGAGTAATACATACCTGCGGCATTTGAGCTAATGAACTAGCAGATAGCATTAGTAGTTTTTCTGTGTAGATAAGCTAGAATAAACACACAGGATTAGCCTATATGCCGACTGCAGGGCACTGTACCTCACAAGGCCAGAGCTGTATTTTATGTCCTGGAGAACAAGGTATACTAACCATTTTCCTTCTCTTTCATCTGACCCTGAATTAACCCATTTTCTACCCCATTATCCTTGTTTCAGGCCTAGCTTCTTCACTTAAGTTTCATATGAGGACTAAAATCCTTTTGCTCACTTCAAACTTTGGCTCACACATTCTCTTCAGCTCCCACTGAATCAAGCCCCACCTCTCTCTGAGGCCTCTGGTTCCACATATTAGTTTTCTCAATATACCTAAGGCTTTATTTTGTTACCTGTGCATCACAGTCTTGGTGCGGATGGGCCACAGGGGAATGTTTAAAATTGTAGATTCAGAGTTTTAATTTTCCTATCTGATATCCTTTAGAGCAAAGCAACAAAAATTGTAATTTTGAAAAACTTCCATCCAGCTATTGCATATGTCATCTGGAATATGTAGAGTAAAAAAAAAATTCTTGATTTTCCTCTGACACTCAGTAAGTCTCTTGTGAGCAAATTCAAGCTGTAGTTTTCTGGAACAGAATTTAATTATATCAATTAGGTAGATTATTCAGAATAAGGGAAAAGATTAGAAGTGAATTACTAAGAAGTTTTGAAGTATTTTTATTCAAAGTATGTAGAATATTTCCCCCTGTTTTAAACAGAGGTTATTTTTGGTGGTTTTTTTTAATCTACCTTGGTTCACAGGTATAAGCCTTATTTTTCACATCTATGAATAATATTAATGGAATTCAGTTCTTCAGGACTGAAAATTTGAACAAGAGGCACAGAAAACAAATACAAAAACAGCTAGAAGAAAACAAAAACATCTTGGAATGTTGGATTCCATACCATAAGCCCACAGTCAACTAGTAATAACCAAATTATTAGTACACATAAATTGAGGTTCATATAAATGTCATGGTTTTAACTTAAAACCTAAAGGGCCAGTTAAAAAGTTGTATTTTTTTTTTTTTTTTGAGAGAGAGTTTAATGTTATGCATACACGCACCACAAAAAGCACACCATCCACTATATCTCATAGCCATGGAAGCAATAGAAGCAGTTAGCTCTTTTCGCTATTTTTTTTCCCCCTGTTCCTTCTTCTGCCCACCCAACCACTGTTTCCTCCAGTTCTGCTGAGCTCTCTGGTGCTCCTCTGAATCAAGGGGACTTTTCCAGCCCAGTGGTGCTTCTGCAACTTATTCACTGAAGGTTCTCCTTAGGAAGCATTCCCACACTCTGCCTCTTCCTTTTGATGTCTACTGTGTTGGGGACGGTTTGCAACAGGCCTAAACTGGGAATGATTCTGGTGCAGAAGCAGCACAGGGATCAACAAGCCACAGTTGTGTCTTTTAGTAAAGCATTAAGCTATTCCGATGCCAAATACTGCTCATTCAGAGCCAATTCAGCTTCAGTTGAAGTCAGCAGGAGTCTTCCATGGATTTCAGAGATCTTCATATAAAGCCAGGAGAAAGCAAAACCTTCTTTCTTCTTTGTGTGAGCAAGGTAACGAAAAATGAAACAGCAATGATTGATTATGTAGGTCATTGTCAGTTCTGTGAGCTATGTATTATGTATAATGTATTAAACCAACCCTAAGGAAAAATAGTTTGTGATGGAAATAGAGATGACTAATTCTAGGTCCTGGGGTACTTGTTTTGATCATCTAGACAGGAATAGCTCTTGTGTTTCACTGGGTCATGGTAAGACAAATATAGAAGCAAATTTTCCTTAGATCTTCACTCACAGTGTCTATCGACTTAAATGAAAACTGATCTCACTTTGTTAGGGCAGAATTTCAGCTTTACACTTTTGAATTTTTGTGGAATATATATCTATGTCCTAAGGTGTTATGTTAACTTCTCCAATGTTGTTTTCACTTGCCAGTTGTTATTTTTAATGTTTTTAAAATAAATATGTGCTCCCAGTAACAAAATAAATAAAAAAAATCCTCTTTTCACTGTTTCTTATTTTTGTTTAAGGGTGCCCTACGTATTCTATAGTGCATGCTTATGTAAGAAAAGCTTCGTTACTAGGATTTGTCAGTCTAGAAATCATTAAGAATATGGCCCTAAAGAACAACTTAAAAGTGTACCTCAAATGAATATCAGAGCACTAGGCATAAATCACAGGGATATATATCTCTGTTGCATTCCCTAATAAACACAGTATTCAAAACAACCACTACAGAAGTGTAACTTGCAAAAGCCTGGAGTTACTGTACAGTCTAATTATCTAGTAATTTTCTGGTTTGGTTGTTGGGTTGGTTTTTTTTAAATGTATTGCTGGCAATGGGAAGAAGTAACGCAGAGAGTAAGAAAAAAACTCTTCCAATCATTTCGGAAAACCTATGTCCTTTCCAGAGGTGCTTGATCTATTCGTGGTAGCACAATAAGCTGTTCCTTTGGCAAGAGAAGGTACACTAGGTGGTTTATACAACACAATTTGTTTACAGGACTTAAAGCTGCAACAGCTGCAACTCTATTCTTCGCTGGAAGATAGAGGAAATGCATCCACGTGCAACATAAATATAGGAAGCAGATTTGCCTCTGTCAGACACCATCCTCAAAGGCATTTCACTTGGAATGAGTGAACTGAAATTTCCAGATCTTAAGTTCACACTGAGAAAAAACAAGAATGAAAACAGAGCATTTAAAAAATAGATAAAGGGTTTATTTATTTATTTATTTATTCTGGGATAAAGCAAGGTAATAATCTAAAGGATCTTTTAAAAGACATATTTGAAACAGTCTGGCTGGAACTTTTATCTTTTTATCAAAGAACACAGCTTTTCTATATTGCATGGTGCCAGCTATTCAGCCAGTAAAATATTTTTAGTGAAAGGCAAATTGCATATGCTTGTTGTGATTATTGAAGATTTGTTTCCTTTTAATAGTATTATGTCTGGATGAATATTGAATTACCAATGGATCATTAGAAGTTCTTACATGCTAAGCATGTTAAGTCTTAGGCAGTCACATTAGGATTAAATGTCGCATGTAAGAGCTATCTCACAAGAGATATACAGGAAGTAGTACAGTTCCTTTATAACACTTTAGTAAATCCCAGTTACAGTTAGAAATGGGAAATTGCTTTGGTTCCATTCAGTGCCCTAATCCCCAGATAAAGATTTTTCAAGATAAAGGATTTGGCAAGAGTATCACCTGTTGGTCAATTGCCATCGTAACAAGGCCATGAAATGCTATTTTTCAGACTTGTGATAGGATGGTTTCAGCTGCGCAGCCTCAGATTTCACCCTTGACTTTTGCCGTGGCCAGCATGATTCTACAGTAGAGCTGTTTCCAGCATTCCTGCTTCCCCATAAAAAGTAGCCAATTCAGGATCCATCCTTACAGTAAAGCAAGAATTAAATAATCGGTGGGTGAGATTTCTGACAGCAAATGCAATAAATGACTATGATGTTAATTGAATTGAATTAAATTTGTTTATATTTTGACTTGCTCAGTTGATGGAAAGGTGTAATGGTGACAGTGAGATTGTGAGTTTTGAGAATTTCAAGATCCCATTTCTTTTGTTGTACAACTGCAAGAATTGTTTATCATTTTAAACAGCATTACTGGAATGAATATCTGCTTAATTAATTTATTTCAAAGAGTACATGTAATTAATTTTAAGCTAATAATTTAGCATTTCTAGCATTTTAATATTAAAGGATTGCCAATCACTCCTTTTTAGCTAACAGATGGTAAATGTAGTATTTTAGTAAGATACCATAAAATTTAAATACATTAAAAGTATCCTTTAATGTTGCAGATACTATTTTTCCTATTAATTATGATGTATGTGTTTATATGTATATATATATTTATACCTATGCATGAGTAGAAATCTAAGGAAATGTGCAGTATAAAAGATTTCATGAACTTAGGTTGTTTATCTTAGAAAAGATTTTGGAGACACATTGTGACAGTCTTCAAATACATGAAAAACTACTGCATAAAGGAAGGCAGCAGTCTGTTTTCTGCATCTGTGATGGATTATACAAGGAGCATTAATACAACAATTCAAGTGAAAATTTCCAAATACAAGGACAACTGTATTTTATTATATTTAATAATAAAATTTTTAACCTTTGCTTGTAGCTCACTCAGTAAACAGTTTTAATGATCAGACAGCACAGAAAGCTGAATTTCTTCAATTGGACACATGATTCACATCAAAACATACTTTTACTTGACTGCATAATAAAAAAACAAATGTATTCTGTAAATATTCATGTTAATTGATAAAAAAATATTTCTATAAACACTCAATAAAATTCTTTCAAATTCTGACTATTGGGGACAATATTCTTCTTGCAAGTACATCAAATATTCATGTAATCCAAGTTCTCAGTAAAGAAGATAATAAATTAAAAATTGATACAAAATTAAAAGAAAACATCTGGCAGCATTTTTTGCAGCTCAAGTTATGTGTGATGATAATTTAATACAGCAAGAGTGATCTGATAAGTGGAATAGCCATGAGAGGATGGAAAAGATTCAGCAGAAAGGAGGCGAAAGAAAATATGTTTGACATATATTGTACTTGCTTGGAAGTTCTGCTTGCTGATTACACATGATGTGAAAAAAAAAGATATTAATAAACAAGGGATTCTGTTGATTTTTATCAGTGTTATATTATTTGCCCTCATGTAAACTGAGTGAATATGTAAACAGTTAAGTTTAGTAAAGATTATCTATTCTTTCTGCTTGATCATGTGGAATTTGTATTATTCAGAATTACTTCTATGTCAACACATCATTATCTAGGCATAGCTATATAATTAAAGAACTTGTAATACTCATGTGCCAGCAGCAGTACCTCTTTCCAAAAAGAGGAAACATCTTTCCCCCCAAAACCAAACCAAAGAAGCTAGGTATGTCAACATTAAAAGAAATACAATAACACCTTTCATGTACTGCATTTCATGACTTTTTTTCGTAGTGGTCTAGAGGTGTGGAGAGATATAGTTCATGTAACTACTGAAATATCACTAAAAGAAAAAAAAAATCATAGATTTTGAAATTCAGAAAATAATAAATATGGGCAAAGGCTTTATATGTTTTTTAAACATATCTTTTAAACATATTTTTAAACATATTTAAAGGTATCTGGTTTCTCTCTAAGGTGTTTGTAGATCACTTGCTACTGCCATATCAGAGCACCTACTTACTTTAATAGAAATCATAGAATCATAGAATTTTAGCATTACAGAATCATTTGGGTTGTTAGGGACCTTTAGAGATCATTTAGTCCAACCCCTGGAATGTCCCTGTGGGACATAAAATGGATATTTACACATGAGAAATTGGGACAAAATTGGGTTAACTACTTGAGTTATATATATCTTGCATGAATTAAGTATTCCCAAACGAGATTCACTAAGTAGGTGAATTTTACTGCATGCATCAAGGAAGTGTTAATGTAAACCTGATTTCTTACTTTGTGCAAGTTGTGTCCAAGAGCTGTCTCAGATTAGTTTCTTTGATTAAATTATGGAAAAGAAATGGTTAGTAACATCCATAAAAAAGAGAGTCTGGCTTCCAGAGCTTCCTTTACCTGGAAAACCTTGTTCTTACTTATCTGAAGAGTAGGCATCAAGTTTAGTGAGAAAATTAACCTTCATCAGTGTGGAAGCAGTTTTGCTTCTTGTGCAAAAAGCTGAGATGTACAAAGTAAGATTTACAATGAGTAAGACTAAGCACATTGCCATGGGGGAGTTTGGGGCCAAGGGTAGGAGGGGGTGAGACTGGCAATGGCAAGTTGTTCAGGGAAAAGAGGGAGCATGATGTGGCAGTAACCATGGGTGGGAGACTGTGCCATCATGGACAGGAGCAACCACAGGCTCTGTATGCCAGCATCATCCTGTGGACTTGGGTGATAAGCTGTCCATCCCTCACACAGTGCTTCTGGAGCAAGGTGTTTGGAAGGGCTCACAGCCCACCACTGTTATGCCTGCCATGAAATGCAAGTGCAAGTGAAAGGGAGGAGTCTGAAAGTGAAGCAGAACATGCTGAGGAACAGAAAATGACTGTCTGCGAGAAAAAGCTCCAAGTCATATGGGGAGGTACTCTGACCACTGATACCCAACAAGAGCCTTTCCCAGCCACTTTTCCCTGCAAATATTGAAGTGTAATGTAACTCTTATGTCAGCATATTTTATGTCACAAAATTTATTTGATTTTGTGAAATAAAATTAAAAAAATATGTCAGGAAAAGCAACTTACCCAGTTTATTTTTTTTTGAGAAACCAGATCTTGGGATAATTTCATATGGCCTAAAATATCAAAGAACTTTGACAAGATTTATGAAATTTCTTATTTCTTATATAATTTTTCTTGAGCCTTCAGTCTCTTTACATCTGTAACATCCAATTTCAGAGCTATGCTTTTCAAACCCATTAAAACAAAGCAGTACTGCATTATTTCAGGACTGTATGTCAAACACATTAGAAAACTGAACACTGAGCATGATAAACTCAAACAGAACAAACTTTCTGATCCATTGACATGGATTTTTCTCATGGTTTTACTTTAAAATAATTTTTTTTTCACTATTAGAACCTAAAAATAAAAACATCATTTTAGTTAAACAAATACTGTGCTGCTACTTCTTGGGAAAGTAAGACTGTCTTAAAAAGGACATTAACCTAAAATCACCAGTATTTCTTTGAAGTAAATTCTTTTGGATATCTGAAAGAAAATGTGAACTTGTCCTTATGCTGACATTTTTACTTTATGTGCAGGCTAAGCAAAAGAGGTTTCTCCCCTCTTGCGCATTTTCTAATAATTTTGGAAAAAAGATCCCCTCTACCAATGTTAGAAATTCACAATTAAATCCCACCTTTCAGTAAACATGTTACTTATCTGAAAATTCAGAAAATATTAAGTATCCATGACTGTTTTTATCTTTGTTTCTATTTCTAGGTCAAGAATTTCTTTTCCAAGAATGTGGATACCGTAATGAAAATGCAAAGCAGAACACTGTTTAATGCATACTCTGGCCTTCTAACAACATGCAGAAAACTTATTGCCTCAGATAATATTCTAAGACGGTAGTGCTCAAATTATAGCTCTTAAGGGATCTGAACATGGCTCTCATGGTACCCATGTGTCTCATTTGTGTTCCTGTTGTTGTGTTTTAGTCCTGTGCAGGCAGAAGAACAGTACTAAGAAGAATAGTAACAACCCCTGCGCAAAATCTACCTGTAAGGTAGAGAATCGTTTTGCAACCTTTTAAATTAAGTGAAAGATGCAGGGAAAAACAAAAGAGGTATAAGGTAGTTACTTCTCTGAACAGAAATGCATGTGTGAGTAAGGAAAAAAGTACTTTTCAACACTTAAAGCTCTTCTTGCCCTGCTCACTGAGTAGAGATGTTGAGTCAGGCTAGTAGACCCTAAAAAAAAAATCAAACTTCATTGTTTCAAAACCCTGTTTCTCCTTTTAAAGACTTTCAGTTTCTACAATTGCAATTCAACGTGAGTTTCCACTTCTGTCACATCGTTTTCTTCATTTACCTTTCTCCAAAATATGACTTCAAAGGCAAAAGGATAAAATAACATGTCCCTCTACAAATACGTTTTGCTGATTTTTAGTCTTATCTTGCAAACTTGTGTTTCTACACATCTATGAACATTCAGTGCAGATTGAAAAGGAAGATATTAAATAAAAGAGGATTGGATGTTAAGAAAGTGTCTTTTAATACTTTATTAAATTATATTTTATTCCAGAGGCAGAAAGATACTTTCAGTGATGCTCATGTAGGTTTGTTCCAAAGTCACTGCTACCCCCTTCTCATGTGTTATTGTTGACATTTCCAGAACCTTATGCACACAAACTTTCTAATGATTTAATTTTAAAATGCAACTGGAAGAACTGTCTAAATACCTTGATTACAAAACAGCTGTTTTATCCTTCAGTATTATATCAGAAGAAATGCTGCATATAAAACGCTGTATAACCATATATCTAATGCAGTATTATATATATGGACAACAAAAAAATCATTTGAATGAATTGTTCCTGCTTATTTGTTTTGACAGTTTGAAGGAAGGTCCAGTCCAACAGAATACTGTGTGCTTCAGTGTTAAGTTTCATACAAAAGATGTCAGTGGTTGCTTAGAGCCAAGTACTTTGCCCTTGATGCAGTGCGGCAGATAAGCATGTGCTTAGCTTAGAGTACAGGATCGGCTAACTAGGGACGCATGGTGACATTTGAGCATTTGACTCAGTTACTGGAGCACAGCACCAGAGAAGAAAGAGATATTTAATGATCTTAAGGTCAATAGACCTTATGCTGCAAATATACTAGCTTCAGAAAAATAAAAATCAGTGTATTTGGTTTCCATGGCAAGGTTTCAGTAGCAGGGGGGCTACAGTGGTGGTGGTCTGTGCGAGAAGCTGCTAGAAACTTCTGCTGTATCTGACAGATTGCAGGAGCAATTGTAGCCAGAGACAGATATGAGAATATGGGAGAGAAACAGCTCTGCAGGCACCAAGGTCCAGAAGGAGGAAGGAGGTGTTCCAGGCACAGGAGCAGAGATACCCCCGAAGCCTGTGGTGCAGACCATGGTAAGGCAGACTCTATTCCTGTAGCCCCTGGAGGTCCATGGTGGAGCAGATATCCACCTGCAGACCATGGAGGACCCCATGCCAAAGCAGGGGGATGCCCAAAGGAGGCTGTGATCCCATGGGAAGCCCACACTGGAGCAAGCTCCAGGCAGGAATTGTAGCCCCATGGAGAAAGAGCCCGTCCTGGAGCAAGTTTGCTGAGGACTTGTGACACTGGGGAACTCACACTGGAGCTGTCTGTCCCTGAAAGACTGCGCCCTATGGAAGAGACCCACGCTGGAGTAGTTAATGAAAAACTACAGCCTGTGGGAAGGACTGACATTGGAGAAATTCATGGAGGACTGTCTCCCATGGGAAGGCCCCCATGATGGAGCAGGGGAAGAGTGTGAGGAGTCCTCCCCTGAGGATGAAGGGGTGGCAGAGACAAAGTGTGATGAGCTGACCACAACTCTCTTTGCCAGTCCCCCTGCACTGCTGCTTGGGGAAGATGTAGAGAAATTAGGAGCTGAGCCCTGGAAAAAGGGAGGGGCAGGGGAAAGGTGTTTTAATGGTTTTTTGTTTGTTTGTTTGCTTTTTTATTTCTCATCATCCTACTCTGATTTGGTTGGTAGTAATAAAACTGATTTCCCTAAGTCAAATCTGTTTTACCTGTAACAGTAATTGGTGAATGATCTCTCCCTGTCCTTATCTCAATGGACAAACTTTTTGCTATATTTTCTCTCCCCTGTCCAGCTGAAGAGGGTCATCAACATCATCACCTTTTTACTCAGTCTTTGAGATTTTTGAAATAGGGTGCCCAGCCCTCAGCCCCTCAACAATATCCATGACGTACTGGTGAAAAAAACATTAAAAAGTAATCATTTTAGACATTATAAAAGTCCCATTTGTCAAATTTGCATATTTATCTTGATTTTAAATTCTGAATAGAAACATTATGGTCTGTGTAAACAAGGAGCACTCTTTCTTTCTGGTGTTTTTTTTTCCCCCCCACGAGTATGTCTGGGTACCTAATGCAGTAATTTAAATGAGATTAAGATTTTTCTGTACTGGAGAGCTTGGTAACACTTGAATATTATACTTTTCTCTAAGACAGAGATTTGTCCTTGTATAAGGTACTTGCCAGTTTAATAGACAGTTCAGGGAATGTCACATTTTGGGAATAAGAAGAAGCATTTGTATCTGTTCTCAGTAATGAAGAGTATGCTTCAAGGACTCATTACTCCACTCTGCCCACACCAAACCCCGACTGAAAACTCATTTGGGCTTACAGTGGCTATGTCTGTCTGATCTTATGTAAGATATGGAGGGAGAAAAATGTTTTCTTTGCATTGCGGTAATCATTCCATTTATTCCTTTCAAAGTTCATTTCTGGCTGGATAAATACCTGTCCTGTGAGGGAAACTAAAATCTGTTGTGATGATTAAGCTAACTGACTCTACAGATGTTCAGAAGTTCTCTGTCACTGCCTTGGACTACAAAATGACTGCAGTGCAAGGCATCTTAATGTTTTATTTGAAACCTCAAAAGTGTGACAAAAAAAGAAACCTTGTGGGCTCCAAAGAAATAATTTCATATTAGAATAAGTGCAGGAAGGCAGTTTAGCAGTCATCTCAGCTTCAGATACTTAAATTGAGATATAAGCATTTATAGCTGCTTCCCACTGCATTGCTCAGAATTGTTTGTCATTTTATAGGTAGATCACTACTTAACATTTTTGTTTTAATTCACGATTGTGTGATGTTTGTGCTATGCTAGAATGCTGAAATCTCTGTTGCAATGTACTGATTCCTATGCTTTTAGAAACATCTGTAGACTGTCTTGTAACTGTACTGTGTCATCTTGATATTATTTTACTGTGTACAAGTTAGTGGTTGCTGCTGCTTCTGTTGTTTTTAAATTGTGATAGTTCCTATCATTCCGCCCCTAACTATTCTATGATTCTACGATTCTATGATCCTAATTTTTTCAGCTTCTCTTCAGGATTTTCAGAAGTCTCTAATCAGCTTAAGTGATGCAGAAATAAATAAATAAACCCCAGAAAACTCAAATAATGAAAGTCGAATACATTATTCTGCAAAAAACTCTGTGAAGCACTGTATGAAGGCTAAACCAGAAGGATATGAACTGCAGATACTGCTTACCATTAATCATTTTCAGCTACACAGCCAAAATATTTTGTCCAAGATGCACTGCTGTAAGAGTGAAAGATAATATGTTCTAAAATTTTCAGGTCACATGATTAAATAAACTTGATTCAGCTGTCTCATTAAATGAAAAGTTTTACCCTTGGAGTAATGTCATTTAAACCTATGTCCAGAGTGGATTCTTCCCACAGTATAATAAAGATAATATATCTCCATTATTTTCTTAATTTCTTTTTTCCAAAACCTTACTGTGCAGTGTGGGGGAAAGGAGGACATGTCCTTGTATTGTACTTTTAATTCTACTGTTTTCATGACAGAAAACATAGAACTGATCTCTACTATAGGATAATTAAAAACTAGATTTCCTTTACTCAGGTTCTAGCTTACAATATAAAAATTAATTATGGATAATAACAAATAGCAAAGTGTTCCCTTTCCAGAATAAGTTCCACAATGGGATGTAGAGAAAATGTTAATAATTAATCAAATAGTCTAGCTTAGTATTATTTTTTCTTCCTCACACATATGCAAAACCCCACTGATGCTGTTTGACTGACTTTTTAGTTTCATAAATATTTATATATAAATGAATTTTCATTGTAAATTACATGTTTTCTGCCCAAAGGGAGGAAAAAACAATTTCTGTATTAATTTTATCTATCTCACTGGTTTTGTTCAGCTACAGTAGTTCTATATATAAAATAAGAGATTAGATAAAAAGAAATGCAGCAACTTGTGTTTGTTAATTTAAAGAGTAATAATTAGGGGGTGTTGCTAACTTTGTAGCAGTTCAGGTACATTGCTACCTACTTTCATATAGTGAAAAGCAAGCAATTCAGCGTTTCTGTTCCCACCTCCCAAGTTTAATACTTGTTTAGATTCTGCTGCCCCCTACAGAATAGTTGACAATATTTAGGATTTTACAAACCCAAGGATTGATGTACATTATTTTTTAATCTTACCTGGACAAATAAATGCACAGCTTTCATAGTCTTCTAGGGAAGCAGAGATTTATTTGTTGTCATTCTACTATTTTGATATGCTCTGTGGGACCTGTAACTTAAAAATATTGCTACTCTGTAATATATTGATAAGCAAAGATAAAAGCGATAGGCACTGTCACTGAACAACTGAAATAAGATAAAACATACTTTATATCCTCTAAGAAAACAGAAAGCAAGTTTACTAGCATATGAGTATCAGGAAGTAAGCTAATTATATACTTTATCAACTGGTACCTGTATACGACTATTTTTTCCAGATCCTATCTGTAACAAACCGCAGAAGTTTAATGCAGTGATGCACTTAAGACTCTAATAGAAAACAGACTGTGAATAGGACAGGGGGGAATAGAAAACACTCCAAATGTAAATTGTATACTTTCAATTACAATTCAGAAATACAACATGCTCTTTAAAATCAAATTAAAAATAGCGCTTGTACAAACTGATATTTAAAAAAAAAAGCCCCAGCAAAACATTAGTTAACTAAATAAAATCCAAGACCTAGATTATAATTCCTGCAGTTAACTTCAAAGGTGAATAGGAAAATCTGTTCTCCATAGGTTCAAACTTAAACAGGGGAAGTTTAGGTTACATATAAGGAAGAAGTTCTTTACTATGAGAGTGGTGAGGAACTAGAACAGACTGCCCAAGGAAGTTGTGAATGCTCCATCCCTGGTAGTGTTCAAGGCCAAGTTGGAGGGAGTCTTGGGTGACATGGTTTAGTGTGTGGTGTCACATTTCTCAAGCATCTTGTGTTTTCCTGAGTGCTCCACAAAATGCTCAGAGAAGATCCTAGTCTAGAGGAGACAGGTACATGTTACATCTTCCAAGGCCTATGGTGAAGGTATCATGGAGCACAAAGGTGTTTGAAGGTTTTTGAGCATGGCTGGGTTTGCTTAGAAAATAACTTTGTAAAGATGTCAGCAAAACCAAGAAAACTTAAAGGCATTTTGATGCTTCAGCTTCTTTATATCTTTGAAACAAGTTTTGATCAATAGCTCCTAGATGTCCAAAATCTTTCTCATTCTACTCTTGTTTAAGTCTTACCTTCAATATATTTTCTGTGAATCTTATTTTCCCCTGTTAATGTCCTTTTTCTTTAGCCTTGACTCTCCTGATATTTTAACTGAGTTTCTTGTCTCTAAGTATTTGCTTTTCTCTTGCTATTGTTAGGACCTACTATTAGCATTCTTTGTTCTCCTCTATTACTTATAAGAGAAACCTTGAGAAATACGTTTCTCTGAGTTAACATTTGCCTTTATTTGAAGTACCCTAAATACATCCCAGATGTTTCTTAGGAACTGGTCAAAGTCAGTTGAGATTATGTCATTAGATCCTTCTCTGCCTGTCAAGATTTTCAGTATTATAAATGTCTTTGGTACTTCAAGTACAAATTCATATCACAACTGAGCTGATCTGACCTATTACTGAAATTAGCTGGTTATTTTTCAGTTCTACCCATAAACTCCTGCTGCTATGCTTGTGCAAGTTCCAGTGGTCTTCTAACCATTTAATTCAGTAATAAAGCATGAACAAAAGAATAATCACCTTCTTTAGCTCCTTATGTCTCCTTACCATGCTGTAATACAGTCACTATACTAAATGCAAAAGAACCATGCCACTTGGAAGCGACAGATCAATGACGGCTAGCTTAGGTATAGCAAAAAAATTCTGCCTCAGGTTATAGGTCATTGCACAGCACTTTCTTTCTTATTCTCACTCTTAAATGAGGTCTGGGTCCTTCAAAGATTTTATCTATGGTCCCATAAACCATCCAGCTCAGTCCAAGGGAAGTAAACTCCTGGTTGAATGCCGTGCACAAAATATTTTTGAGAATTGGTCCTGTCATCTTCTGAGGAAATATTTGGATTTCTTTTGGGCTAATTGTATGCTAAATCTAAATTTTTAGTGGAGCCTTTACCTATAATTTTTTTGACAAACTAGAATTACCTGTAAATGGGTAAAAGATCCATGAAGACAAACACATTAACGGGAAGTGTTGCTTAAATAAGCATAGCACAAATTTCCTCAAAAAATTTAAGATCTTTCTCAGATGAGCAAAGTATTTTCTGATCATAGCACTTGTTGTAGCAATCTCTGCATCACCAAATGTAACAAAGACAACAGTATGTGTGTGTGGAATAGCTTGTCCAGAGAAACTTGCTTGACAGGATTCTTTTCAAATAACAAACTGTTCACTTTTGAAATGTATTTAAGTATTTTCTCACCTGCATGTTTAAAAGATAAATGTATTTCCTGGAAATAAGGAAACAGAAAGATGATAAAGAGGCTTCAGAAAAAGCAGGGTTTACTTTTTGAATCCTTAGAGACTTAGGCTTTTTTGTTTGTTTGTTTGTTTTGGTTTGTTTGTATTTTTTTCTTTTTCCCATAAAGAAGAGGGAGATTAAAAGCAGGAGGGGGAGCTTCTTCATAAAGTACCTGCTAAATGCATTTTCCAACTTTCATCCCTTCTCTTGTTCTATCTAAAAATATGCCATTCACTCATATAGTGCATTTATTTCCTATGCAGGTCAGGAACATATATGTTCACTATCTCACAAAAAGCTGTAATATAACATACAGCAACTGGCTATTAAAGCTAAAAGCTTTCAGAATAAATCACAAACCTGACATTTTCTATGGTTTTAACTCGACTAGGTTGGGAGGAGTAACTGAATAAGAGAACAGCTTTGCAAGCTTCATCTAGTACTTCAAATGGACTAAGTGTAGATTTCATATATTTAAATATTCACATTAATATTGATTTACAGGGGTATCAGGGAAGAAAAACAACACCATTAAAAAGATAGAGACATAATTCTAATTATAGTCGTCGGCAATGGAGCTGCTGCATTACTAAAAGCTACAGTCTTAGATTAGAGAAACACAGTAGTGATTGAAATCCAGTGAGAAGATAAAAGGAACGAGTAACATGCCATTGCAACAAAGCTAGAACCAATAAGGAATGTAAGCATTGAAACAGGAAGACATTATTCTTCCCAATAAAGCTGTATGGAAGAAAAAGTCTCAAATGGTTATTGAGCAAAGGACCAGAGACCTGCAGACTATGAATGAGTCCTGGGTTCCAGTTCTGACTTTCAAGACTCTTTCTGTATTTTATTTGCTGCTCTTTAAATAATAAAGAATTTTTCTAGGAGCAGAGTGTGGGAACCATAAATCTCTCTATGAATTCTTTAATTACTAGGGTACAGTCAGGCGTGTGTTTCTCTTCACCCTTCTCCCTTACTTTCTCCCATGTACTCAGCCCCAGTCTGAGTCTTTTGTATAACCCCAAAAACCAGAGTGCTACCTCAGCCAACTTACATTATAGACTGTTGGGAGAAATAATTATAACTGAAAACTGGTCATGAGAGCCCTTACAATATGGGTTCCAGCATGTTTCAGGCATGAATAATATGGTCTTGAAAGTCAGGTGATCTCATGCCTGGTATGATCTGTTAGAGGGAGATGGAGGAGTGTGAATGGAAGTTGCTTTGGGGTACAGATGCAAGTTCTCTGCAAAGATAACTTTTCTTTATTACAGTGTATATTTCCTCTTGTTTCTGACAAGAAACCAGTTTCATTGTTTTGATAGCAGCAGCATTAATGTTAAGTCTCATCTGTCCTGTGAAATATAGTGCTAAAACAAATTCCTTGGTTTAATACAGAATTTCAATATTTCACTGGGAGACATACAGATGGAACCTGAGGAAGTGATTTTCCTCTACAGCTGATGAAGTGTTTCAGAATTTTAGAATTCAATTTTTTTTTCATCTAAATGTAAAAACGAGTACTTTTTAGACAACTTTAAAACTGTCCTTGAGATCCCCAGGTATAAAATAATGATAATTTACACAGTTTTCTCTAAAACTCAGGCTTATTTGAATTGTTAGTCTTAATCACATCAGAGAGTAATATATGCTTCCTTTAACTTGGATGATCTTAACTCTGGATTTAAAAGATCTTTCAAACATTGATTGCATTTTGTCTTTCAGGCTGTCGTGGTTTAAGATCTGCTGGTAATTCAGACAGTGCAGCTGCTCACTCACCCTTTCCCTTCTTTCTCCCCTGCTACCAGTGGGATGCGAAGGAGAATCGAAAGAATGTAAACCCATGGGTTAAGATAAGAACAGCCCAGTAACTAGAGTATAATACAAAACTACTACTGCTACCACCAATTATAATAATGATAAGGAAAATAACAAGGGGAGAGAATATTAAACTAAAAAGGGAAGGAAAAAAAACCCAATAAATGCAAGTGATGCACAATACAATCTCTTACCCTCACTACCTGCTGACTGATACACAGGCCAACCCAAGCAGCAGTCTGGGCCTTCTGAGTGACTGCCCCCAGTTTATATAGAGGGCATGACATACTGTGTTATGGAATACCCCCTTTGGTTAGTTTGGGTCAGGCGTCCTGTCTTTGCTTCCTCCCAGCTTCTTATGCCCCTCCTCACTGGCAGAACATGAGAGACTGAAAAGTCCTTGATCAGGGTAAGCATAGCAACAACTGAAATATCGATGTGTTATCAGTGTTGTTCGCAGACTAAAGCTGAAACGCAACACTACACTAGCTACTAAGAAGAACAAAAATAACTGAAACAGCTGAACTCAGGGCACAGGCCCTGGTAGACACTTGATTTCTGTGAGGATCAGATCTGCCAGTGCATCAAGCATCTATTCAGGTTTAGAAATAAAGACGTGCAAAAGAAAATTCCTCACACTTTTAACTTTTAACTTCCTTCCTTCTACAATCACTACTAATGCAAAATAAGAATGAGGCTTTGACAGTTTAGGAGCAGGCACAGAAATAACTACAGACCTGGCTCTCTGTATGTAAGATTACTTCTTTCTTTATAAATTTTGGATTGTGGTTTTTGAAGCAGTTTGATTTTGCCAATTTTGTTTCTTACGAGACATTTAGAGGAATATTTATATACAATGTAAATGTTTCTCTTCCTAACTTGCCCTCTCAGATGTTAAAATGCATCATAAACAGGAAATTTAAAATGCATCTGAGTATCAGAACATATTTTTAATTTAAGCTACAACTCTTTATGTCAACCTAACATATTTAGTTACTTTTTATATAGATATGGTATTCCATATATTATATGGAGTTACATGCAATGGAAGTAGCAGTGAATGATAAGCAAGTCCAACACCGTAAGTGTAGTAAACAACTGTCATAGGTTCAGCAGCAGCAGACATTTTTCTCCTCCTTGGTAGCTGGTGCAGCACTGTGTTTCTGACTTTTGGCCTGGGAACAGTGCTGATAATACTGATGTTTATAGTTACTGCTTGGTAATGTTTTGGTCTGACCAAGGACTTTCTGAGTCTCATGCTCTGCCAGGGAAGAGGGGAAGCCAGGAGGAAGGAGAAGCAGGACACCCGACCCAAACTGACCAAAGTGGTATTCCATGTCACAGCATGTCATGCCCAGGATGAAGAACTGAGAGCAGAGACCCGGAAGGGTGGGGATGCACTGCTTGGTCAGGCTGGGTATAGGTGGTGAGTGACTGTATTCTCTCCTTGTATTTGCCTTGTCATTATTATTATCGGTGGTAGCAGCAGTGGTCTTGTGTTATACTTTAGTTACTAAACTGTTCTTATCTCAACCTGTGGGAGTTGCATTCTTTTGATTCTCCTCCCCATCCCCCCAGGACTGGGGGAAGAAAGAGGGGAAAGTGAGTGAACGAACTGCATGAGGGGCTTAAACCGCAACAACAATGCACACACAAGATGCTGACTACTGGACATGAATGCACCGAAAACCTATTCCTTTCCTTTTGTAATTCTGGTTTACAAAGTTGTCCTGGGTTCAGCAGTAGCAGTCATTTTTCTCCTTCTTAGTAGCTGGTGCAGCGCTGTGTTTTTAACTTTTGGCTGGGGAGCAGTGCTGATAACACCGATGTTTTTAGTTGTTGCAGTAATGTTTAGTCTGACCAAGGACTTTCTGAGTCTCATGTTCTGCCAGGGAGGAGGGGAAGCCAGGAGGAAGCAGAAACAGGATACCTGACCCAAAACGACCAAAGAGATATTCCATACTACAGCACGTCATGCTTAAGATGAAAAACTGGGGGCAGTTACCCAGAAGTGTGGGTTCACTGCTCGGGTCAGGCTGGGTATCGGTGGTGAGCAATTGCATTGTCTTCCCTTTTTATTTCCCTTGTCATTATTATTATTGGTGGTAGCAATAGTGATTTGTGTTATACCTTAGTTATGGGACTGTTCTTATCTCAATCCGTGGGAGTTACATTCTTTCGATTCTCCTCCCCATCCACCCAGGAGCAGGGGGGGAAGAAAGAGGGGGAGTGAGTGAGTGAACTACGTGGCTGGCTGGGCTTAAAACACAACAAAAGTGAAACCCTGGGATTTGGTGTGAGTGTGATGACAGTAGAGATACGGTTTGCTTAAGGAAAAGGATCCTCTATAGCTCAGTGACTCAGTGAGGAATATAGTTTCCCCTGTAACGGCTAGAGTTATTCTATTCACTTAATGCCTTCCATTGCGGATCATAATTTTAGCCTATCCGTGCTCCACCATATAATTTCTCTTATTTAGTCCTGCAATTTGACAGACAAGGTCACCTTGATATGCAAAACAAAATTATTCTGTTGAATTCACATGCGGTATAAACCAGTGGGAGACTGCATGATCTCATTCAGCATACTTCAGTGCCCAGAAGTTCCTGCCTTGTCAAGATACTGGCCCACTAATCTTTTTACAAAAAAATAAGAGGTAGCCAGAAAAAAAGTATTAAAAAATTAAGAGCATATGCATCCATTCCTGCTGGAAGTGAAGATTCTTGGGTGTTACCAGGACAAGAAACAGAAAATAGTACTCTCTGGCTGTCCAGTTTTAATCTGAGAAGCAGGATGAGCACTGGATGCTGTTACTACTTCAATGTCCTGTGAGTTTGCAGCAGTTTGTAACATAGGCCCTCACTGAACTACAGGTTGTGTTTGTACAACTTTACTTCAATACTTCTTCATGGACTCAGGGCTAAGCACTGTACATAATATAGTATTGTCTGGAACTGCCTCTTTCTTTTTTTTTTTTTTTTTTGGTCATAAAAGACATAACATGAGAAATGGTAGCCAACTTTTCCCTGTAAGTCTGGGGTTTTTTTCTATGTCATTAATTTATCTCTCTTCTACACCTCCTATCTTTCTGTTTTCCGTGTTGAAAATTCCTGGTCTAAAATAAATACTCCTGCACATGTTGTATAAACTGCATTGGCTTTTTGTCATTATATCACATATATATACAAGTGCATACCATATTAGTTCTTGTGATTGTTTGCTTAGTAAAAGTCGTTGATCACCTTCATTGCCCTTCCTTTCATTCTTTCTTCTGCTGTCTTTTTTCTTGGACAGTCTGTTGCAGGGTTGATGAAGGTCAAAGAGCAACAAGTGAGAATCGCAACCACAACAGTGCACAGGTGGCAATATTGCACCAACCGAGGCTCCCTGATTCCCACCAATAAGCTGATCCGTAGACCAGGAAGCCAAGAAGTGATCAGTAGGACCCACTCACACTTTAATAGCCCCATATGGCCAGTGCGAAAGTCTAACGGAGAGTGGAGACTAACAGTGGACTATCGTGGCCTGAATGAACTCATACCACCATTGAGTGCTGCTGTACCAGACATGCTAGAACTTCAGCATGAACTGGAGTCAAAGGCAGCCAAGTGGTATGCTACGATTGATGTTGCCAATGCATTTTTCCCAATTCCGCTGGCAGCAGAGTGCAGGCCACAGTTCGCTTTTTCTTGGAGGGGCGTCCAGTACACTTAGAACCAACTGCCCCAGGGGTGGAAACACAGCCCTACCATCCTGCCATGGACTGATCCAGACTGCCCTGGGACAGGGGCAAGCTCCAGAACACCTGCATACATTGATGACATAATCGTCTGTCATGATACAGCAGAAGTCTTTGAGAAAGGGAGAAAAATAATCCAAATCCTGCTGAAAGTTGGCTCCGCCATAAAACAGAGTAAAGTCAAGGAACCTGCACAGGAGTTTCAATTTTTGGGAATAAAATGGCAAGATGGACGTCGCCAGATCCCCACAGATGTGATCAACAAGATAACAGCAATGTCGCCACCAACTAATAAGAAAGAAACACAAGCTTTCTTGGGTGTTGTGGGGTTCTGGAGGATGCACATCCTGAATTACAGTTTGATTGTAAGCCCTCTCTATCTTGTAACCTGGAAGAAGAATGATTTTAATTGGAGCCCTGAGCAACGACAAGCCTTTGAACAAATTAAACTAGAGATAGTTCATGCAGTAGCCCTTGGACCAGTTCGGACGAGGCCGGATGTTAAAAATGTAGTGTAGAACGTAGCTGGGGAGAACGGTCCTACTTGGAGCCTCTGGCAGAAAGCTCCAGGGGAGACTCGAGGCCCACTCCTCGGCTTTTGGAGTCGGGGATACAGAGGATCTGAGGCCAGCTATACCCCAACTGAAAAAGAGATACTGACAGCCTATGAAAGGGTTTAAGCTGCTTCAGAAGTGACCAGCACTGAAACACAGCTCCTCCTGGCACTCCGGTTGCCCGTGATGGGCTGGATGTTCAAAGGCAGGGTCTCCTCTACACATCATGCGACTGATGTTACATGGAGTAAGTGGGCTGCACTAATTGCACAATGAGCTCAAATAGGAAACTCCAGTAGTCCAGGAATTCTAGAAGTCATCATGGACTGGCCAGAGGGCAAAGCTTTTGGAATGTCACCAGAAGAGGAGGTGATGCATGCTGAAGAGGCCCCGTCATATAATGAACTGTCAGAAAGTGAAAAGCAATATGCTTTTTTTACTGATAGGTCCTGTCACATTGTGGGAAAGCATCAGAGATAGAAGGCAGCTGTATGGAGTCCCTGACTACAAGTTGTAGAAACTGCTGAAGGAGAGGGTGAATTGAATCAGTTTGCAAAGGTGAAAGCCATCCAGCTGTCCTTGGACATTGCTGAATGAGAAAAGTGGCCAGTTCTTTATCTCTATACTGACTCATGGATGGTGGCGTGGATATACATGGTGGGTAATGCAGGAAGATGGGGAAGTCCGATGTGTACCTCGAGGTGATTTGATATGAAGGGAAAGCAGCCAATGAACTCAATTGTATGCTATTGCCTGCTATGTAGCACTTTTGCAGCCTGCCAACTAGATGTCTTCAGGTCACCAAACACTGGTCCTGACCTCCCTCCGACCAACATCCCAACAAAGAATGAACTTTGATGAAACCAGACGAGTTTCGTGGTGTCATCAGCAAGCAACAATCCAACACGGCACACAGTCTCTCCTGCTCTGAAAAACTCTTACAAGAGATGGAGTGCAACATCATGGACTGGATGAACTCAGCAGCTTTATAGGGTTTGGTCCATGCACTAAGGAATGATATCTCTCTCTCTTTCCATGTGTGTGGATGTATATATATATATATGAGACAAGAGTGATGGTATATTGAAAAATGTGGGATCTGAGCATGACGTGAATGGTATGGAATAAGGTGTAGGTACCATCATGGGTTCAGCAGTAGCAGTCATTTTTCTCCTTCTCAGTAGCTAGTGCAGTGCTGTGGTTTTGACTTCAGGCCTGGAAACAGCGCTGATAACACCGATGTTTTTAGTTGCTGATCAGTAATGTTTACTCTGACCAAGGACTTTCTGAGTCTCATTCTCTGCGAGGGAGGAGGGGAAGCTGGGAGGAAGCAGAGACAGGACACCTGACCCAAATTAGCCAAAGAAACATTCCATATCACAGCACGTCATGCCCAGTATATAAACTGAGGGCAGCTACCCAGGAGGGCTAGATCACTGCTCGGGTCGGGCTGGGTATCGGTTGGCAGGTGGTGAGTGGTTGTATTCTCTTCTCATTTCCCTTATCATTATTATTATTGGTTGTAGCAGCAGTGGTTTGTGTTATACCTTAGTTACTGGACTATTCTTATCTCAACCCTTGGGTGTTACATTTTTTCCATTCTCCTCCCCATTCCTCTGGGAGTGGAGGGAGAGGAAGGGGGGAGATTGGGTGAGCAGCTGCATGGTTCTGGGTTGCCAGCTGTGCTTAAACCACAACAGCTTGACACTCTCCCACATGACATCCTTGTCTCTAAATTGGAGAGACAGCAGTTTGATAGATGGACCACTTGGTGCATAAGGACTGGCTGGATGGCCGCACACAAAGAGTTGTGCTCAGTGGCTCAATATTCATCTGGAGACAGTTAACGAGTGGTGTCCCTCAGGGATCAGTGTTGGGACCGGCCTTGTTCAACATCTTTGTCAGTGTCCTGGACAGTGGGATTGAGTGTGCCCTCAGCAAGTTTGCCAATGACATCAAGCTGTGTGGTTCGGCTGATACATTGGAGGGAAGGATGCCATCCAGAGGGACCTTGACATGCCTGTGAGGTGGGCTGATGCCAACCTGATGAAGTTTAACCATGCCAAGTGCAAGGTCCTACACCTGGGTGGGAGCAAACCCAGGCACAGCTACAGGCTGGGCAGGGAAGAGATTCAGAGCAGCCCAGTCCAGAAGGACTTGAGGGTGTTGGTCCATGAGAAATGTAACATGAGTCGGCAGTGTGCGTTTGCAGCCCAGAAAGTCAACTGTATGCTGGGCTGCATCAAAAAGAGAGTGACCAGTAGGTCAAAGGAGGTGATCCTGCCCCTCTACTCTGCTCTTGTAAGACCTCACTTGGAGTATTGTGCGCAGTTCTGGTGTCCTCAACATAAAAAGGACATGGAACTGTTGGAACAAGTCCAGAGGAGGGCCATGAGGATGATCAAGGGACTGGAGCACCTCCCGTATGAAGATAGGATGAGAAAGTTGTGTCTGTTGAGCCTGGAGAAGAGAAGGCCGCATGGAGACCTTATAGCAGCCTTCCAATATCTGAAGGGTGCCTTTAGAAGCTGTGAATGCTCCATCGCTGGCGGTGTTCAAGGCTGGGTTGGACAGAACCTAACGGTGACATGGCTTAATGTGAGGTGTTCCTGCCCGTGGCAGGGGGGTTGGAACTAGATGATCTTAAGGTCCTTTCCAACCCTAACTATTCTATGATTCTATGATTCTAAAAGTTATGCCAAGGTGAACTTGGCACAGCAACAACATTACTCCTTCCACAGCTTTCTCATTTCGGCCTGCCATGGTGCTGGGGATGTAGGCCTCATCTGTATAAACTAAAATAAAATTAGGGTTAGGGTTAAGTTTAGGGTCAGCTTTCAGGTATTCAGAAAGTCTTCAGGTCCACGGACACTAGGCTTGCAAAAGGTATACCAAGTGGAAGGTGATACATCATCAATATTACACCTTACACACTTTTTTCATTTGAGCCAGCCATGGTGCTTTGGAAGTAGTTTTCATCTCTATGGTGCCAGCTTAAATTAGGGTTAGGGTTAGATTTGCCATTCAGAGATCCACAAAGAATACACCTATACAAATACTATGGCTGTAAAAGCATGCCAAGGGGAACTTGCACAGCAGCACCATTACCCCTTCCACACCTTTCTGATTTGGATTAGGTCTTGTGCTGGAGATGTAGGCCTCATCTGTACAGTGGCAGCTTAAATTTGTTTTAGGGTTAGCTTTCAGAGATCCATAAAAACTACAGCTCCTTGGACATTACGGGTGTAAAGGGCATGCCAAGGGGAGCCTGGCATAGCACCAATATTACTCCTTATACACCTTTCTCAGTTTGATCGTTCATGGTGCTAGGGATGTAAGCCTCATCTCTATGGTGCCAGCTTCAATTAGGCTTAGGTTTAGGGTTAGCTTTCAGCTATCCACAAAAACTATAGCTACAAGGACACTATGGCAGTAAAAGGCATGCAAAAGGGAGCTTGGCACAGCAACATTACTCCTTACACACCCTTATCATTTGGGCCCGCCATGGTGCCTGGGATGTAGGCCTCCTGTGTAGGTGGCAGCTTAAATTAGGGTTATATTTAGGGTCTGTAAAAGGCACCCGCAGGGGAGCTTGGAAAAGCAACAGCAACAGCATTACTCCTTCCATTTTTTCATCTGGTCTAGCCATGTTGCTGCCGATGTAGGCCTCATCTCCATGGTGCCAGTTTAAATTAGGTTTAGGGTTACGGTTAGCATTAAGCGATCCACAAATTCTACACCTCCATGGACACAGATGCTGTAAAAGACATGCCCAGGGCAGCTTGGCACAGCAACAACATTACTCCTTCCATACCTTTTTCATTAGGGCAAGCCATGATGGTAGGAAAGTAGGCCTCATCTCTATGGTGTCAGCTTAAATTAGCGTTAAGCTTATCTTTCAGAGATCCACAAAGACTATAGCTCCAGGGACATTGGGGCTGTAAAAGGCATGCAAAGAGGAGCTTGGCACAGCACCAATATTACTCCTTCCACACCTTTTTCATCCGGGTTTTCCATGGTACTAAGTATGTAGGCCTCATCTCTATGGTGTCGGTTCAAATTAGGGTCAGTCTTAGGGTTAGGTTTCAGAGATCCTCAAGGCCTACAGCTCCAGAGACACATGGGCTGCAAAAGTCATGCTGAGGGGAGCCTTTAACAGCACCAACATTACTTCTTGCAAGCCTTTCTCATCTAAATCATCTGCTTCTTCCTTTCTCTTGCTAGAAGCCTGCTCTAGCATGGTCTTCCCAAAGTGTCAGTCTTCTTGAGGCATCCCTGTGCTCCACTGTGTGGTCCTTTACTGTCTGTACGTAAATATCTGCTCTACTCTGGATATCCATGGGCTGCAGGTGGGCAGCCTGCCTCACCATTTTCTGCACTACTGGCTTCACGGCGTCTATGCTCTATCACCTGGAGCACCTCTTCCCTCCTTCTTCCCTAATTTTGGTGCCTGCTGGGATATTTCTGTCACATATTCTTATTCTTCTCTCTGGTTGCAGGTTGAAGGAGGTGATCCTGCCCCTCTACTCTGCGCTTGTGAGACCCCACTTGAAATACTGCATGCAGCTCTTGTGTCCCAACAAAAGAAGGACACAGAGCTGATAGAGCAAATCCAGAAGAATGCCACAATGACAATAAGGGGTCTTGAGCACCTCCTGTACAAAGACAGGCTGAGAAAGTTGGGGCTGTTCAGCCTGAAGAAGAGAGGGCTGTGTGGACACCTCAGAGCAGCCTTTCAGTATCTGAAGGGGACTTACAAGGATGCTGGAGCGGCTCTCCATCAGGAACTGTAGCGATAGAACAAGGGCAAATGTGTTTGAACCTAAACAGGGGAGATTCAAGCTATAATTAAGGAAGACATTCTCTACTGTGAGGGTGGTGAGGCCCTGGTTGCCCAAGGAAGTTGTGAATGCTTCATCCATGGGAGTGTTCAAGGCTGGGTTGGACAGAGCCTTGAGTGACATGGTTTAGTGTGAGGTGTGGCAGGGGCGTTGGAACTACATGATCTTTAGGACCTTTCCAACCCTGAGCATTTTATGATTCTGTGATTTCCAGCCTTGGTGGCATCTAAATAATTTCACTCACTATCCTACTTACCACAATACCACAGTTTTGGAACTGTCCTCTATCTTTTGGAATATAGGATATGGGTCCAACAAAATGGGAATGAATAACACACTATTGGTATTGATGGACGTGTTGCACAGGAGCAGCAGGGATTTATTTATGAAAGCAATATCATTAAGGCCCAAGACATTTACCTTTACACTTACATAAACATCTGTCATTTCGAAACACATCCTGATAAAACCTCTGTAAATGCGCTTGTATACATTGGAAATGCATCTCTTTGTATGAGAACCCTTTGTGATTCTACATTTACAGACAATACCACCGTGGAAAATTGTATTTATTCAAATATCTGTATTTGCAATTTTAAGAAAATTATGGGATGTGACTTTAACTGTTCAGCTCCTGCCACAACCCATCAATGGTTACAGTCTAACTATATATTGTATAAAGATTTACTGCCTACCCCCATTGAAATGAATCTTACCTTGTTAAGAAAACTGTGCAACATGATGACCTGACTCAGTTTTTAAAACAAATCCAGAACAACAAAGAACCATGATTGTTGTATATCAGGATGCAGAGAAGATACACAATGTCTTAGAAAGTGTGAAATAAGATGGAGAACATCATTGGTGGGATACCTTATTTGAGTAGTCACCAACAGCAACAGGAACTTTAATGCTTCAACAGATTGTGATTTTGTTAGCTCTAACAATTATGCTTATTACTTATAATAATTTTATATGTAAAGGTTCTGTATGTAACTAGGCAAATAAATACTTCTTGTTTGTCATGAGGAATCACCCAATAATGTAATTAATAGCAATATTTTATATTAAAAGCTGTTTGTTTACCACGGAACTGCAAGGAAGCCAACATAGTATTTAACTAACATTAATTATGACACTTAAACTAAACAGTTTATCAACTCATTAATCATACTAGTGGTAGTTAGATACCGGCTCCAAAGGAGGAAAAGGCCTCAGCTGTAGCTGAGCCAAGAACTCCTGTAGGAAACCCACAGAGTGACACAGTGAATATTGATGCATATAAGCTTGGAACACTGATCATGCAATTAACAAATGAATAGCAGGTGGATTTTTGAAGACATATATCAATAAGCAAATAAAATTGTGGGTAAAAGGAGTCTCATACATCCATTTCCCTTTCAAATTTCAGGCTTGAAATTTGACTAAGAGACAATCACTTCACTCCATAAATAAGTGAACCTTCTTTGAGCTTTCCCTGCTAGGCAGCGTGGTTACATAATGTTGATCTCCCCTTGAGCTGGGACACCAATCACAGTTACTCCTCAAGGCAGAGAGACCTTTAACCAGTGGCTAAGTGACCAATATTGTACACAACCTTGTAATATGTTGACTCTTGTTGTGTCTTTAATTTTAACTGTAACTTTAATTTGTGTCTTGGTAGTTTTGAATCATAGTTCAGATGATTGTACTGTACAGTAATACAGTGAACCAAGCCACTGAACTTTGTGAAGTTGCAATTTTGTAACATCATATTAAAACCACTTTTGCTAATACCTTTTTCAGTGGTGCTTTAAGTACTCTAAATCACCCATTCATGACAATGTGCAACCCAGACTATCTTAAAGACAAGGATATGTGCACAGAGAACTGGGTGTTTTATATTTTATTTTCTTTCTGGGTTTAAGGGAAGTTATTACCTTTGTGTTTGGTTTGTAGTATATGACAAGGGCCTTTGAAATTTTTATTCAGTAAATATTTTTTTATGGAAACTAAAATCTGCAAATAAATACCTATGATGGGGAAGTGTATTCCTCCTGCAAATAAAGTACAATACTATATAAATCTGTAAAGTATTCCGGATAGGATGGTATTATGCTCAAGGCATCATATATATTGAGCAATGATTGATTTTAGTCTTGCCCACTGAAAAAACACTCAATCTCATAAAAGTGAGAGAAAAATGAATAAAATAAATAAATCAGGAATAAGAAAAGCTGAAAATATTAAAATGTAAGTCAGACCAATGTTTAAGCAGATAGAGTTTATGGAATCTTTCTCAACATATTTATGCCTATAAAGGGGTCTTAAAAGTTGTATGCTGGTTTTATATCTGTAAACTGTCTTTATAATTTATATAGTAATTCTACAGAGAAGTCAACATGAGTACGTTGCCGGGATGTATGATTCCCAAACATCAAAGAAAACTGAATTCTATTTAGGGAGAAGGGTAATTGACCATGTCAATAACATTTTATTTAGCAACATATATATGTATACCAATAAAGAATACTGTGTTGTATCTGATCTATTTTACAGGTTTAAATACCCTTGGATCTTTGAGACAATATTAGAAGAAAATCCTGTCATGCTTAGTTTCATAAGCCTATAAAAGTGGAATCAGATATCAGCACAAAAGCTCATAAGCTAACAGTAGCAAGTTCTAACAAAATTTAGGAAGAACAGCAACAAATTATTTGATATTGATATTTATCATATGTAGTCATATTCTACAGTGGTTTTAAATAGTGCCATTAAAAAAGGAGAAGAATTACAGGGTTTTTTTAAAACCTGGTTTAGTGCTTTCATGTCAAAAGAAATGACCCACCTATTTAATTAAAGTAGTTGAAAACATTGGAAATAAATTGATTCATTTCTATCCTATGAAGTCTAGATAATATTTCATCTCTTGTTATGCTGCTCAACTTTTATATACAGCAAAAAGAGGATTTTAATTAGAAAAGACCCCGTAAGACTGTACCCCATATTAATATATGTCTTCCACCAAAGTATTAATGTAAGATAAAACTTTTTTATATAAGTGCACTTCTATCTACACTGGCTCCTGGAAAGTCATACTTTATAATTTATTCAGGGTGAAGACTACACTTCTAAAAGCCACTTTTTTTTTTAATATCATCTTTCCCATAGGATGCATGTACGAAGCTTACTCTTTTATTCAGGGCCTGTAATGGATTGCCCTGAACTGAGAGAAATAGACTTGTGCTAGTCCACAGCAACAAGACAATCAATCAACTAGACCCTCCAGCTGTAACATATAACAACAGGAAACTAAAAATAATCTAGAATGCAGAAGGCTTATTTCAGAGTTGCGCAGGTAATGAGACAATATTTGGGTTTTTGTTGTTATTTTTTTTTCATACTTCAAGATCATGGAAATTGTGCTGAATGGCAGTACAGGAGAGGAGGCTTGATCTGCCTATGCTAAAATAGATCTGTTGGCTATTACACTTTAAGTGATGATGTTTTAGTTTGCAACAAAAACTGAACTGGAAGTGAGAGGTAGTGCTCTTCTATTCTTCACAGTTCCTTTAATTTGTATATTGGAGAGACTTTAAATATCCTGACGTGAACTACTGTGCCTTTGGAAGGCAGGAGGATGTCTGTTCAGAGCTTCTTTCTGATATATCTCTGTGTTATGTGCAGGTTCTAGGGAACCCATTAAAACCTGGAGGTGTAGAAAGGTTTGGATAAAACCTGAAATGTGCATTGTAATTCATCATCTTTCATTACATATTTTCAAAAAGTTCTGCAAATTCTGTTTGCAGTACCATGAAATGTTGTGCTTTTGCCCACTGCACTCCATCTTTTCCCCTCACTACCGTGAGACCTTTGCATAAAAGGAGTTATCCTTTCCTCTCCATCAGTACTTTAATAGGTGTCTGCAGGTGAAAAAAGACTCGGATACATTTTCATGATCTTTTCTTGCTTCTATATATATATATCTTGACATTTTCATTTAAAATACAGGGAAGAAGGTCTTCTATAAAACACCCAGCAACAAAACTAGAAGTGGTAAATCAATATTAATAAAATTATACATGTTACTAAATTGTAGCCTTATTTTTCCAAAGAAAAATGTGAAATTTTAACTGCATTAATAATCTCTTTGAATTCAATACAGAAATGACATGTCATGAATAGGTGTTTCAAACACTAATGGAAAGGTGCAAATCGAAAGTAGTGATTACACTAGCTTTAGCCAATTTGCCAACAGATGTATTTTGTAAATAATCATAGTAATTATAAAATCTACTGAAAATATCTCCCATTTAAGTCACAACTTGTTGGGCAAATGCCAGAATTCCTAGTGTAAAAAACAATAAACAGCCCTGTCCGCTGTTCTATTACATTAGACAAAAAGTGTTAATTCACTGAGAAATTGTAAAGAATATGCAATGACACATTGAAATGTAAAATTTGGAAAAATATGTGAGATGAGTATCCAGATAATATGGACTTTTTTCTAGACTTAAATTTATGTACCAATTTTCTGGGTTTTAAGTTTCAATGTTTTCCATATCCATGAAAACTGAGGATTAAAATCTACAGAATGAAATTACTTTGTAAGTCTGAAGAAGACACATATTAGGTTTATGGGTTTTGTACTTTTACATGTTTTCTGATTTTTACATATTTCAGACTTTTGGATTCTTACTTAAACAGAACTGAACTGAAGGTTCTGAAATCAAAGTTGGTGACAAAGTTTTAAACCTCATTTATGAGAATACTTTTTTTTCATATTATATACGAATTAGAGAAAGAAAATCCTCTCAAATATCTTAGTTCCATTCACCTAATCTATAAAGTGGATCTCAGATGTCAGACTTTTTTCTCTGAAACAGTAGCAAACACAATTCAAAATACTTATGGAAGACTCACTTCCCATATAAAGATTACAAGAATTTCCACAGAATATAGAACTTTTTGGAAAAATCTTCCTGTCAAGTTTACCAGAAATATCTTCTCCTTCCCTTTTCCCTTCTTCCACAATTTTCTTCTGTATCAGTATTTGTAATGGATGGGAGCCTAGCTGAGAATTGGTTCCCTCTCATGGCTGAGATACATAATCAAGTTTATGGGTTCTTTTGTCAAAGTATATTTGGTAGAGTATATATGTGTGTGTTCATCATGACTGTTTGTTGGAAAGAGGCAGGAAAACATAGGGGTGCAGATGTTCTAGGAGCTTCATTCTTGGCTTCACTGGGACGTCTGGCCAACACACTCAGTGTGGACAATAGTGAGATCATGAGAAACTGCATGGCCCCACAAGTAAACAGTTACAGATCTGGAATAAAGCTGATTGTTTTTCTAAGGGTACAAAAGCAGGACCCTCTTGCAGCCGAATCTACACTTCACCTATGGGTGGATGCACTGCATAGGAATTTTTGCAATTACCTGAGACTCCTACCATCAGTTACAGCAGAGCTTCCCAGTTTGAAGTGTGGGCCTGAATGATGATTCAGTGGTGATTGGTGATGTATTTCTTCTTAATCACTATTCTCTCTATGCAGCAATGATTTGATTCATTGCTAATTTTCCTCCATACTTTACTTTATACATATATATATGATTTGCTTTATCATACTTATTTACTATATATACAGATATATATCCAATTTGCATTAGCATGTTTATTTGCTTTAGTGTGTTTGTTTAATAAACTGTGCATGTTATACAGATAGTGTGGGGATGTTTTTTTGCTCACCCTGCCTGTCAGCAGGACAGTATTGGACTGACAAATTTACACACTTTCCAATGTGAAATACAGTAACTAAAATTAGAGCAGTTGGAAAATCCTCAGACATCCAAATGCTTGCAACCTCCAAAATGAGAAAAAATAGCCAGAATCTGAAATAGTAGACAGAATATCACATAAGAAGAATAAAATTTGCATCTAAAATAGAAGTTAATAGCAGAATTGCATTACTGAAATTTTGTTCAGCTTACTTTTTTCTATACAATTTTTCACTGAAATTGATAAACAACAGGATTTATTGAAACTAAGTTATGAAAAGTTTCTTTAAGGAAATAGATTAAAGGAGACAATATTTCATAGTGTAGCAATTCTGCCATTCACAATTGGTGATACGATGCATATAGAAATTAAAGGCCTTTTCTGTGCTGAAGAAACTTGCCTTCTTTAGTATTTCTTTAATTAAAATATTATTTGACTTATAAAAAAAACCAAGATAAATTTCTGTAGTGTGATGTGCAATGATTCATTTCAGACATGTTGAGAACATGGGGAGAATGGCTGGCTTTCAAGCAGTACGACTGTTATTTGTCATCCTAATGTGAAGTCAGTTGTGGAAGACAGGGAACACAGAATGTCACTGGTTTTATACCAAGGCTGGTACAACTTGCAGTTGCCTTAAAGGAGAACTTTGCCTATAAGGAGCAATGAGGTAATTTGGATAGCACTCTTCTACCATTTAACCATTTTAGACATTACTGAAAAATGTTAAATTCATGTAATAACTATAGATTAAAAATAGAATAGGTGTAGAGAGGTTGCAAGTTCTTTCAATTTTAACTTGTAAACTTGACAAAAATAGCCCTCAGGAAACTAGCCATGATTTGCTGAAATAGCTTTGAATGTTATCTTTCTGTGGTCACTGAGTTTACTAAGACATTTATAGTAGTGAGAAGAAACATTCTGGCCAAAGCAAATATGCATTATCAGTAAATATATATTTAATACAAAACTGAAAAGAAAAAAAAGAATGGGAGGAAAGTATGTGCCTTCCACAGTAGGAAGAGTGTTCAACTTCAAAATTTTTGGGAAGAAACTAAAGGGGAAAAAAGTATGGAATATACCAAGTAGAAAACTTCCATCAGAAAATGAGTACAAATACCTTCTCTCGGACTCATCAGCCTTTCACAAGCTACAGGTTGCACCTCACAAATTAGATTATTCTGCCTCCACTACTATAGCCTGAAAACTTTTTGCTTACTCAAGGGCACAGCAGATTTTTTTTTTTGAGTGTTCATCTATATTATATAACGTACTCCTGGCTGTTTTACTCACCTCTGAATTTGTGTTTTCTGACAGAAGAAGTGATCTGACAGCTGTTGAAACAGTTGCATTCTTGTAATTATTCTGCTTCTCAGGAACTTTGATCTTATCTAAATTTTAATCTGTTTGACAGGGGAGAAGTAGGTACATGGTTTCTGGGTTTGGTCTTGCTTCAGGTCATGGTGTCTGCAGACAATGAACCCCTCTCATAAACGGTGCAAGAGCCTTGTTTATAGACTGCTCTAGACTCACTGGATGGTGCAATATTGGTTTCTGCTAGAGCTAAGTTAGCTGCTAGGAATCTTAACATCTGGGAACACGTGGTGTACCGTTTTTCCATATTAACTGCAAAAAGTTTCTCATATTCCTATAATAGGCTTGTCCTTTTCCCAGGAATCCTCAAAGTTTTCACATAATTTTGTTTGCAAAGTCTGCTACTTGTTTTGGCCATCTTATCGTCTTTCTCACAAACATATTTTAGACCTCATTCTTACGGCTACTTATGACAAATAAAAACTGGCAACAGTATTACATTGCACTAGTCAATTAAGATAGGTGCCAGCCTGCATTTCTCCATATCTGCTGTCATCTGTCTCTCCAAGCTCTCCAGAGAAAGATGTTTAAGTTAAGGAGAAAAAAAAAAAAAAAAATATGCAAACAAGCAAGCTTGTTGTAATAAAATCTAGAGAATTTGTTTTTATAAATATTACGTACCTTACAGTAAAATTTCAGATGTGTTATTTTTAAAAGAGATCCAGTGTCAAAATCTGAAGCATAGTAGCAAGGAAATACTTTGCTGTAAGAAGCATGAAAAATGTAGCAAATATTGTTGGGGTTTTTTCACTTTATGGTAGTGTCTTTTATAATGAATCTCTCTTTGACATTTACATTCATATTAGCTCCATTTGTGAAGATCTGTTCATGTGTTTAATTGGTTTTAGTAATCTATGGAGTGTCTACTGTGTCAGTTAGTCTCTGATTTTCTTTTATGTGTTGGGTTTCCCCCACCACCACCCCCTATGTGTAATAATGACTTTGTGTAGTGTTTAATCCAACAATCCAGTTTCACTCAGTTCTTCAGTGAATACCATCACTCTAACACAATTTTGAACTATTTTACCTCTATATTTAATCATGCAAAACTGATGTGATCATAAAAACTAAAGCAAAAAAAGGAGAATAAATCCTGCTTTTCGTAATCTTTCTAAGACAACTGTTGCTGTGGAATGTGATCTTCAAAAAGCTGACTATATATTTTCAAAGATGTATGTTTGCATTTGCAAGAAGCCAGCTATGGAATTATACATATATTGGTAATAAAAAGGCAACAGACACTATTTTGCCCAAATGCGGTAATGGCTGAGAGATAAAAGCCATAACTCCCACTTAATTGTGAATGTGCCCAATGAGAGCCTTTTTTGAGAAAATTACTTGCAATAAATTGTCACTGAATAAAGGCATACTATCCAGTGTCAGTGCATACATGAGCTGTATCAGTGATCGTTTTATTACATATCTTTTTAGAGTTTACCACGATGCTCCTGTTATCTTTATTTAGCCTTCGTGTTTATAGACATTCTGTCTTGCTAAAGTGGCACTGTAATTTGATTTTGTTGTGCTAAAATAATTTGATATGCTATCAAAATTGAAGAAGCTGCAACAAATGTCTTGTTTACTTACTAATGGCAGCTTTAACTGAGGAAATGTCCTCAAACTCTATGAAACTGTGCCCAGATCTTAAAACAGACTGATAATCTGTGATATTTATGTGGAAGCTGTAAACATTTTACAAATGTTCTTCATTTTCCCTCTTATGTTAAACCAGAATTCATATTTTGAGAAAATTATCTGGTTTAGATTTGTGAAAAATAAACAAAATTAGCATATATTTTTCAGGATACTGAAGAGAGGATTTGTTAGAATTAGGCACATATCTTAAGACAATCAATTCGGGATGGAAAAAGGAAATGAGGATTTCTTTACAAATAGATCAGAGAAGTTGGGAAAACAGGAAATGGGGATGTCTTTACAAATAAGTTAGAGAAGTTGGGAAAACAGGGAATAAGGATGTCTTTACATAGGTCAGGGAAATTGTGTAAATAGCAAACAGCACAGGAACAGAGACAGCTGTGCCTTCACAAAAAGAGTGTTATCAGCAAATAGCAAAATGTTGTAAAACTAGAAAGTTTAAGGCCATGAAGTAAGGGAGGATACACACTGAGAAAGAACTTGTAGTAGGCATATTGGGAAAACTGCATGTCCCCAGTACCTTAGCCAATGGAGAAAGAGAGAGGGCTGCATGTGGCCAGGTGGATAAGGTTAAAAGAGGCTGTGTCTTCTGATTGAATTGAGAGACACTGCAGGGGAATGTCCCTGTGGACTCTCCCTGTATTTGAATAAAGTCATTAAAAGGTTCTTCTGTCTCTTTTTCGGATATTAACTGGTGATTGCCAGACAGCACAAATCAATAACTTATATAGCATTGAGGAATTTATTCAGGTGCCCACACATAGGATTTAATACTACTGCTGATGTCCTAACACATTCTCCTAGGTCTTCAGCTGCCACTTCAAAAAGGCATGAGTTTTCTGTACATCTTTTATTATGTGTTACTTTGGGGTATCCAACTGTTCCCTATATTTTACTTTATTTTAGTTATTAAACTGTTCTTATCTCAACCTGCGGATTTTATGCTCTTTCAATTCTCCTTCTGATCCTGCCCAGGGTGGGGGGACGAGAAAGGAGAGTCAACGGAGTGGCTGTGTGGTACCAAGTTACTGGCTGGGTTTAAACCACGACACTCTGATATAAAGTTCTAAATGTGTTTTTAAAAAAGTGATGAGGAAATTGAAATTTTATGTGAGATGGGATTTTTTTCTAGAAAAAATAATATTCTTACTCAGAATGAGATGGCAAACTCAAAAATTCAATACTTAAAATCCTCAGCATTTAATTATTAAATGTTTATTAATAAACAAAATTGCACTGGACATATGCTATGTAATAGCAGTTAAATTAATCCAACATTTCAGTTGAATTTGTTGCTAGTAGCGGTGGAATGCAACAACATTGCAGAGCTAACAGCTCTATCAGCAGTACCGAATAAGATCCCAAAGATTTATCTGTCTCTTTCTGGCTTTGCTGATAACTGATTTCCCAGAGCGTGAGTCACACAGCCCAAGTGTCTACAATACCATGGATAATATGCAAATGATATGAATGTCATGTAAACATTCTTTTCGAGCCAGGGCTCCTGTGGTTTTCAGAGCAGTCTCAATTTCAGCTAAACTTCAAGCCTTATGCTCTATAAGAACAGAAAGGGTAGCTACAGACTGCAGAAACTGCAGTTCTGTGCTCTGCACCGACAAAAGCTGAGAAATGGCAGAAGATTCCAACTACTGTTTTTTGTTTGGTTTGTTTGCTTGTTTTTTTCTGGGAAATTTCAAGGAGTGATTATTGACAAGAGAGAAAAGTTGGTTTATGCTTTTGAAAATGATGCTGGCTAAATTTAGAGGTGACTAAAAAGGTTCAAGGAAGATTAAAAGTTCTTGCTTATCCTGTCTATTTTTGGAGAGAACTTGTCTGTGAATGTGTGCAGGGTAGAAGATTATAGGTGTCTTTTTCAGGCAAGTTTCCCAGCAAGGCTTTTGGGAGTCATTCCAGCTAAAGGAATGACATTAAAAAAAAGGCAAATTCTCTCTGGCCTTATATATATTTGCTCTTTAAAAAGTGCTGATTCTTAGTGAAATTATTGGATGGAAAAGGATTTTGCAGGCTTTTCTTGACTTGGTGGAATGTATAGATTGTCCTAGAGGCAAGAGTTTTAATCCATACAGTTAAGCATACCATGCTTTTAATGTTAAAAATGAGAGAAAGACATAGCACAATTAATTTAGAACCCCAAATTTGGGCATAGTTCATCTTCAAGACTGGGATGAAAATTGACTATGTAACTCAGACCTCAGCTTCCTCCACAGTGCTCAAATTTTGAACAGTATAAAGGATATCTTGTATAAGACAACTCCTTAAATGTCTGCTGGTATCCTACACTATCACTGACATATTGTTCTAGCTTGAATGTCTAAAAAGAGGTGGTTGTGCTTTCTTGCTAAAACGTCAAGCATACTGAGCGCACTTACCTGTTGAGGTACTTACACATTGAGGTAAGGATCTCTCTCCAACTTTCTTCTTCAGCGATCATTTTTTTTTTCTTAATTTCTAGCACAACATCCAGTCAAAAGGCAGCCACCTGTTTTTCAGCTTCTCTTCATCTAGCTTATAAGTACTCTGAAATAACTTGTAATCTATGGCACATCATCTTAAACTGTGAGATAACTAATTAGCAATTCTAAATGGAAAGGAAATTGGAAGCATAGAGCTACGCTCCCACAATAAATATGCCTGGCAATTTGTGAAATCCAGGGCATATAGCACTTACAGATAAATGTGGTG
Source organism: Ara ararauna (assembly GCA_028858755.1). NCBI lineage: Eukaryota > Metazoa > Chordata > Aves > Psittaciformes > Psittacidae > Ara > Ara ararauna. Next base: position 59,917,510 of record CM054379.1, read on the forward strand.
AAAAGGCAGAAAGTGTACGTTTGATGCTGGGAACAAAAAACATCATGTTACTGAGGCAGTCAACAAAGCATAATTCTGAAACTCTAACCATCATATACTGAATGAGTTTGTCTACTGAGTTCATTAAGACATCAGAAATCCTACAGATAGAAAACTACTCTTAGAAATACCTTTTAACTCAGTAGGTTGAACACAACATTCCATTAACCCTGTTGTAAAAACCAGAGTAAACGAAATAGCTGCAGGTCAGATCGTAAGAAGAACTATGCATCAGTGTCTGACTCTTGATGATCTCTACTTCTTTTTAATACGCTTTAAAATCTTTCTTAGTTGCTTTTAGTTTCTTCCAAACAGATGTTTTTAGTGAATGGCTACAATGATGCATGTGATTTCCCCAAAACAAATTCAGGATGCGAGTAATTTTCATAATGTCCTCTAATTTGCATTGTATTATTTTCATGGTTTAAGCACAGCCAGCAACCCAGAACCATGCAGCTGCCCACTTACTCCCCCCTTTTCTTCCCCCCTGTCCCAGAGGGATGGGGAGGAGAAACAAAAGAATGCAACTCCCATGGGTTGAGATAAGAACAGTCCAGTAACTAAGGTATAACACAAACCCACTACTACTACCACCAATAATAATAATGACAAAGGAAGCAACAAGGGAAGAGAATACAACCGTTCACCATCTATACCCAACCCGACCAAGCAGTGAACCCACTTTTCCAGGTTCCTGCCCCCAGTTTTTACATCCTGGGCATGATGTGCTGTGGCATGGAATACCTCTTTGGCTAGTTTGGAACAGGTGTCCTGTCTCTGCTTCCTCCCGGCTTCCCCTCCTCCCTGGCAGAACATGAGACTCAGAAAGTCCTTGGTCAAACAAAATATTTGAGCAGTAACTAAAAACATTGATGATATCAGTGCTGTTCCCAGGCCAAAAGTTGAAAACACAGAGCTGCAACAGCTACTACGAAGGAGAAAAATGACTGCTACTGCTGAACCCAGGACAAGAATGAAAACTACTGACTGCTGAGATCAAGAGAGATCTCCTGCTTTACCTAAAGGCTTACAGCTGTGAAACTAGTTCACCTCAATCAAAATTGAAGAGGAGTCAGATGTGCTTTTAAGCCAAGCATTTGGGCCACCTCATCTTAAACCATGAAAAGTTAATAGAAGGAAGTGGAATGCAGGTAGGACCATAGTACCATGAGCATGGCTGGATTTCACTGGTGGTTAAAACAGAGTTATGTGAGAGACAGCCACAATGTCCAGAAAGGGAAGGGGAATATTTGGGCCTTTTCAGGAGCAGAGTCTTGGAGGGTCAGCAGTGCCTTGGTGGCCATATCAGTAATGAGGTGGTATAACACTGAGGCAGCAGTATCAGAAGTACCAAATTTAGGTGCAGAGGTAGCAAATTCTGGGGCTGACAGGAACAAAGCAATTACAGGTTGGTTGTTTATGTGATAGGAGGCAATGCTGGAACAGGCCTCACTGTGCAGGATCTCAGTAGACAAGCGAGGATGAAGGGAGCCTAAATTGTTTTTCATACTCCCTTGCAGTCACAATGCTTTACCCTGGATGACGCACAGATGAAGTTTAACCATAACAAGTGCAAGGGCCTACACCTGGGTGGGAGCAATCCCAGGCACACATAGAGGCTGGGCAGAGAAAAGATTCAGAGCAGCCCTATCCAGAAGGACTTGGGGGTGTTGGTTGATGAGAAAATGAACATGAGCCAGCAGTGTGTGCTTGCAGACCAGAAAGCCAACCGTATCCTGGGCTGCATCAAAAGGAACATGACCAGCAGGTCGAGGGAGGTGATCCTGCCCCTCTACTCTGCTCTCATCAGACCTCACTTGGAGTATTGGACCAGTTCTGGTGTCCTCAAGATAAAAAGGACATGGAACTGTTGGAACAAGTCCAGAGGAGGGCCACGAGGATGATCAGGGGACTGGAGCACCTCCTGTATGAACACAGGCTGAGAAAGTTGGGGCTGTTCAGCCTGGAGAAGGCTGGGTGGAGGCCTCATAGCAGCCTTCCAGTATCTGAAGGGGGCTTATAAGGATGCTGTGGAGGAACTCTTCATTATGGACTGTAGTGATAGGACAAGGGGTAACGGGTTCAAACTTAAACAGGAGAAATTTATATTGGATATAAGTAAGAAATTCTTTACCGTAAGGGTGGTGAGGCACTGGAATGAGTCGCTCAGGGAAGTTGTGAATGCTTCATCCCTGATGGTGTTCAAGTCCAGGTTAGCCATGAAAATGCTGATGTATTCACCTTCTAAAGTAATTCATGTGGGATGTGGATGATTCAATCTTCAGTCACTTCTCTATGTCTAAATTTAAAAATGTCAAATTCATTTGTAAATAGTAATCTCCATTCAACGTATTGATTTATATTTGACATAGAATTTGGCTCTTTATCATATTAAAAGTTTGGGTTTTGAGATTCAAAGAAATTTCTGGATTTTCTTTTTTGCTCTTGAGAGATCTTTCATGTTTGCCCACAAGAGTCTATTTAGTCAGCTCTCTATTTGAAATTTTTCTTTTTTTCTTTAGACCAAAACCATTCCCTGTTAAAGACAAATAAATCCTTAGAACATAACTACTCACAGCTTACAAACATACTATAATAATTTCTGATAGTTAAAAAAAATGAAAAAATAAAAATATTATATTTTGAATTCCTTAGGTTTAAAAAATATAACCTATGCAGATCTTGGAGCTTAAAGTCAGACTTCTCAGAGCTTGATGTATTTTGACAGTGACTAATTTGGACAGTCATCTAGCTGTCCTAAAAGCAGACTTGTTTTAGAAAAGATCAACTCAAAATGGAAATTTTTCTGTTCATCTATCAATGCCATATCTTCTAAACAGTTCTGAAAAGAATCACAAATTAGTTCACTGGTATGTATGTCCAGTGAGAAGCAATAGGCAAGGTCTGTACATAACATTTCGTGCAAAAATTTATAGATGTATACCTATCTACCAAGAAGGAAAACAATTATTTATCTCCACAAAAGAGATTTTAACATTCTAAATGAACTATTCATACAGTTTTATGTATCTGGCTTATGTTTAGCTAAATCTCATTTTTCCAACACAATTTAAAAGAATTCAAGAATTTTTTTCTTTTTATTTAATAGTAATTCTACAAAAATAAGTATATCTATGAACAAGTATCTATGTATGGGAGTTTACAGGCTTTTCTGTGTAGAATTTCTGCATTGGCTCTGTTGTTTCAGTGATAGGTGAACAGTCCTCAATAAATATTTCCAAAATGAAATGCCTAGATTTCCTGTGCCTTAAGCTATGCATTGTCAGAATCTGGACTATGAATTTTTCATCATTTCTTCTCATGCAAAAGATTTTTTTAATGATGGAAGGTGAGAATAATTTTGTCTTTTATCTTGACTATAGTTTTATCCTGAGCTAGGCAATGGCGAATTACTTGATGAAAATTAATGATTAACTGTCTTTTTTAGAAGTGACTTAATTATAAGTTTTATAAATAATGGATTAGTAATTCATTACATAACAAGCTGTTGAAGTTAGCCTATTAATGTACCCTCTGCTATGGTTACAGGAGCCTGCCATATATAGTGATCCAACCTACAGAAAATTTTTCTGTGCTGCAGCAGCGCTCACTAGAACCATGATGATTGAGCTAAGGTTCATTTAAGATTTCCATTATAAATCACATTTTTCAGCTTCTAATTTCTCAGTCATTTCATAGACAATTTGGATAAAACCTTATGCCAATATTTAACACTCAGTCTCTTCCCCTTCTCCCTTCATTGTGCAAAAAAAAAAAAAAATAAAGACAAAATATGGAATTAAAAAAAATTATTTCTCTCTATATAATTAATTTGGAATATTATTGAGGATGACTTAGCTGGATATGAATTAAGTATGTATATACTGATCTCCCTGAGGTTAACATAGCCATTTATGCGAGATGAAATAAAGTAAGAAACTTCTGAATTACTACAATATGCAATTTAAAACTTTGCTACCAGATATGTACAGTTTTATGGGGTTTTTTTTTTACATCTCATTGTTGGAAGTCCAATCTTCATTATGCTGCCTTTGTTACAAATCAAAATTTTACTTGTATTATATGCCTATGTTCCATGGAATTTCACATTAGCTAATTGGATATGATTCTACAGTTGCGATTTTATGTCACATAAAAAATTCAATACAAGATACACAGTTCTTTTGAAAAGACATTTTACCACTTACTTTAAAAAGAAAAGGAAAAAGATGCCAGGAAATCGGAAAAAAAAAATTACTCTCAGATAACACTAGAAGTCGATGTAAAAGACATCTGAAAGATCTTCTACTACTACGTTACAGCATACATTTTTTTAAACGACTGATTTTGCTCCTGTATTGAGATTGTGTGGAAAGGTTTTAGTAGCAGGGAGGCTACAGGGGTGCTGCTAGAAGCTCCGAATTAGATCTGACAGGGCCAATGCCAGCTGGCCAAGGCTGAGCCCATCAGTAATGGTAGTAGCACCTCTGGAATAACATAGTTAAGAAGGGGGCAAATCCCTGCATAACAGCAACAGCAGCCACAGAGAGGAGTGAGAATATGAGAGAAACACTTTTGCAGACACCTAGGTCAGTGCAAAAGGAGAGGAGGAGGTGCTGCAGGTGCCAGAGCAGAGATTCCCCTGAAGCCTGTGGAGATGACCATGGTGAGGCAAGCTGTTCCCCAGCAGCCCATAGAAGAAAATGGGGTAAGAGAAGGTGTTTTTTAGATTTGGTTTCATTTCTCATCATCTTAATCTGATTTGATTGGCAATAAATTAAACTAATTTCCCCAAGTCAAGTCTGTTTCGCATGTGATCTTAATTGCAAAGTGATCTCCCTGTCCTTATCTCAACCCAGGAGCCTTTTGTAATATTTTCTCTTCCTTTTCCAGCTGACGATGGGAGTAATAGAGCAGCTTTGGTGGGCACCTGGCGCCCAACCAAGGTCACCCTGCCACAGATTAGAAATCTGGAAGCAGGCTAACTTAGAAATGGCTCAGAAAAACACTTTTGCATAAAGTTAATTTAAGTTAATTTACTGACTGGTCCAGTGCAAATGTGCTAAAGTTACTGTTTTCAGCTCCAGTCTTTAGAGTGCCAGACCTCTTTATACTTGTCCATCATGATTCAATATTTTGCTCGAATTACCTTAACATTTTTTAGTGTCTTGTAGAACTGAATGCATCATATTCTTTCTAGGGTCAAATTTAAACTTTTAGCTGTCCCAAAAAACAAAGTTCAGACTGTTAATTAATTTCAACCTTCAAACTCAAAGACAGTTTGGATCACTGTTAATTACATGAATAAACAAAAACCTTTTCAATTTATGAGCTATTGTTCACATCAAATCCAATAGACTAAATCCATCCTCAATTAGGAAACCATCTGTAGCAACTTTTTTTTTTCTCTTCATAAAGATTTTTATTTACTTCAAAAATTTCCTACACTAATCTGAGCCACAGTTGATGCACAAATGAGGAGAACTGAAACGTGGAATATTGCTAATTTTAGAGGTAGTGTGCTATATTATTTTCACCACATCAGAATTTCTGTACCTCCTTAAATTTTGCTTTCAGTCCGGAGTTTGAAAGTCCGTCCAAGTAATTCTCATTCAGCAAGAATAAGGCTTAATTTGAGGATGTTGTACATAAGAGGTCTGTTCAGGACTCTTGAAGAAGCATCTGAAACAGTAAAGAGCATAAGCTTGTTTCTCTCGGTATAAAGCAAGTTTGTGTCTGTTAGTTCAAATCACCAAAACTGCATTAAGAAGATTATGGGTCTTAGATATAACATGTTCATTTTTCAGAATACAGGGAGTTACATTTCAAACTTTACATATATACTGACAAACAAATAAGATTAAAACTGTAGACAAAAAATTCTTCCTTAATTTTGTATAGCTATCTAACCATCTATGTTGGTGAGAAACCAATATGGTGTAAGGATTTAATCTTAAAGTTGTTAACATAGATGATCAATCCTTACAAAAGTCCAGTGCCATGGTGTAAGCCCCTCACGCAGTTCACTTTTTCTTCCCCCCCAGCTCCCGGGGAGATGGGGAGGAGAATCGAAAGAATGCAATTCCCACAGGTTGAGATAAGAACAGTCCAGTAATTAAGGTATAACACAAACCACTGCTGCTACCACCAATAATAATAATGACACGGGAAAATACAAGGGAAGAGAATACAACTGCTCACCACCTGACACCAAGCCCGACCCAGCAGCGAACCCCCCTCTTCCTGGTCTCTGCCCTCCATTTTTACATCCTGGGCATGACGTGCTGTGGCATGGAATACCTCTTTGGCTCCTCTTTGTTTAGTTTGGGTCAGGTGTCCTGTCTCTACTTCCTCTCGGCTTTCCCTTCTCCCTGGCAGAGTATGAGACTCAGAAAGCCCTTGGCCAGACCAATCACCACCAAGCAATAACTGAAAACATCGGTGTTATCAGCGCTGTTCCCAGGCCAAAAGTCAAAAACACAGCACCACACCAGCTACTAAGAAGGAGAAAAATGACTGCTGCTGCTGAACCCAGGGCATCCAGTCATTTTGAGGAATAAATGAACAAAGACTACAGTATAGTACATGTTTCAGAGAGTGTCCATTGAAAAATAATGTACAGAATTTAAAAGCCATATTTATACTTTTTTGGATATTTTCAGAAGCTGTTTTCTAAGGTTGTTTTGGGTTTTGTTTTTTTGTAGAGAAGATATATACATTGATTTTCAGCTAAATAAAACAGGATATTTGTTAGGTGTAATGCAAAAGTGAGTAATAGAAATAAATTTTCTTTTGGAAGTATGCTTGGGGGTTTGGGTGCTGGATTTGGGTGGTGTTTTTAAAGAGTATTGTCTATTCTCTCAAATATATAATTATAAAATCAAATTAGATTTATATTATTGCCCACAGGAGGAGAGACTATTAATTCATTAATAATGTGGATTTGTGCCAAATATATGAAAATTCTAACTGAAATTTTGCATTTACTGACAATCAAATTTCTCCAACAATGTTCTGCAATGGACTTATGAGTTTAGTGGATGTCGTAGTTTAAGCCTCCATAACCCACACAGTCGCTCTCTCACTCACTTCCCCCTTTTTCTTTCCCCCCGCTCCCAGAGGGATGGGAAGGAGAATTGAAAGAATGCAACTCCCACAGGTTGAGATAAGAACAGTTTAGTAACTAAGGTATAACACAAATCACTACTGCTACCACCAATAATAATAACGACAAGGCAAATACAAGGAAAGAATACGATCGCTGACCACCTATACCCAGCCCAACCAAGCAGTGCACCCCCACCCTTCCAGGTCTCTGCTCTCCATTTTACATCCTGGGCATGACATGCTGTGGCATGGAATACCTCTTTGGTCAGTTTGGGTCAGTTGTCTTGTCTCTGCTTCTTCCCAGCTTCCCCTCCTCCCTGGCAGAGCATGAGACTCAGAAAGTCCTTGGTCAGACCAAAACATCACTAAGCAGTAACTGAAACACTGGTGTTATCAGCACAGTTCCCAGGCCTAAAGTCAAAAACACAGTGCTGCACCAGCTACCAAGGAGGAGAAAAATGACTGCTACTGCTGAACCCAGGACAGTGCAGTTCCCAGGCCAAAAGTCAAAAACACAGCACTGCACCAGCTACCACGAAGGAGAAAAATGACTGCTACTGCTGAACCCAGGACAGTGGATTACAACTAATGAGTCAGTAATAAAACATTTAACACTTACTTTTACATACAAGTGGCCACAGACTTATGTTTATAATACAATTTTTCACATGTGAAGCAGTATTGGATTTAACTAATTTTCAATTAGCTACTTAATTAATTGGAGTTATTACTAAAAACTGAGTTTCATTGTGAAAATGACAAACTCTTGTCCTATTTATTCCTATCTATATTCAAGCAAGTTTGATGAATTCAAACTTTAGCATTAGTAGCATTACTACTTTAGCATTCAAACTAAAGCATCAGGCTTTTTTTTATGTTATTCTGGTGAATGATCACAAGCAAAAATCTCCAATACCTGCAGTTTCAGTTACAGTCACTCGCCTGAAAACAAGTGAGTGGGGAATTTTATTTTGATAATTACTAGCCACACCAATTGACCAAATTAAGTCTATTAACAATTCAATAAAACTCAGAGAGCACCTCAGATGCTTCAGGTGGCAAGTGCATCTCATACCCAAATACCTCATATAGTGCATGTTATAATGGATGATCTGGGAAAGATGTGGTGATGAAAACTATACATATGGACAAAACGGGGAACACTCTATGTTCATTCTCCTTGCACTAGCATGTCAACTGGATGATAAATTTTGCATGCAATTTATTGGTGCATGATGACCAAATCAATATGTCAGTCAATTAAAAACGAGCCAAGTAAACAATTACTTCATACACAATCTCAGATACGCTTATAAATCAGCTTGCAAAATTACCTCATAGTAGAAGTAATGTGATACTATTTCCTAACTTATCCTTTCAGTCATTAAATTCCTTAAAGATTAGATGTATGTTATAAACTTCCTATATTGTGACTGAATTTTCATGCATTACTCAGTATCAGCTAATTTTCATAATGTAATTCTCTATTTCTTCTGTGTGTGATAAAATGTGCCAAAAATTGCTGAATACAACAAAAATGTGAGTTATACTGCACAATTTCACAAGCTGACAATACTGTTGGCTATTATACCTTTTCTTACAAGAACCTTTGAAATGAAAGATTCACCCTTGTCAAGAACACTCTACTAAGACAGCATTTACAGAGCACTATTGTGAAATTCAGCTTCAGAAAAAGAAAAATCAATTCACACTTTACACTTCAGTTAACAAATTCAGAGCTTTACCTTAAATGAAATGTCAAGGAATAAAAATTGAATTTCATGTAATAAAATACATGGAGGAAAAATATTAATAACGCCTGACAGCAAGATTTCTGACTCTTACAGGCATTTCTTTTATGATGTAATGAGTCGCTAAGGCACATGTAAAACTGGATGTGTTGGTAGGGCAAATGATGCCTCTTCTGGAGGGCTAACAAGATAAACTTTTTCTTAGTACTGTTGCCAGAACTGTGTTATGGAACCTCATCATGTCCAGCAATGTCAGGTGAAACCACTTGAATTACGATCACCAGAGTGAAACTAAACTCTGCATCACCTATAGGTGAAAACTTTTCCTCTAGGTTGCCCAACCACTTTTGTTCAGTAGCTTTTTGTTAATTAGTTAATTATTATATTTATACTATAATAATAATGCTGTATTATGCAACAGATTTATGATAAATTCAATTTGATTACAGCTTCACATTAATATCTATGTAGTTTGTATAGCTCACTTGAGCATTTTCATGGTGTTTTATTTTCTTGGGAAGGAATTCTATTATGTAAATGTCTTCTTATTCAAATTAATAGCCCATTCTTGTTTGATGTGGAGGGTAATTATATGGTGTTAAATTAATTTTAATAAAATCAAATATCAATTTTTCCTCACATCCATCTGTATATCTACCTAATTAAAATGTCACGTAATGTTTCTGGAGGATAAAGAAATAGCCTGTTTCAGTGTACTAGCATTTTAAGTAAATATTTATATCAGATGATGGATTCAATAGCAATAGGATTATCCTCTTCCATACTGTGTTACAGGAAGTTTTTCACTAACAGCTTAAGGAATGGTGTTTTTCTGAAAGTGCTATGGAAAATTCTAATCTGTTCCAAGGCTTTTTACCATTAATTCATTTGTAAAGTATAATTCATGACCATATTTATGCTTACTAGGGGATTTAAATATGTTCCTTGACTCTTTCTAGCTACTTTTTCATGCTTTAGCATTCCTAATGTGACAAATGTAAACTTAGTTCTTGTAATAAGTAATGAACATGAGACTGATTCAGATACTATTTACCACCAACATCTGGGTGTGGCCTGTCAGCCACTTCCCCACCCACAACACAGACCAGTTGTCAAGACCATAAGATGAGAGTTTTTGTAGTCGGAGGCTGTGAGAAACTGTACTGAAAGCTTTGAAGAAATCCAGGTAGACAATGTTCGCCGTTTGCCCTACATCAACTGAACAGGTTACTTTGTTGTAGAAAGTGATCAGGTCTGCCAAGCACAGTTTGCCCCTGGTGAATTTGTGCTGGCTCTTTCCAATCAAGTGCTAGATTTGACTTGTGATAGCTCCTAGGAGGATATACTCAATAATCTTTCCAGGGACTGATGTAAGACTGATGGGCCTATAATTTCCTTGACCCTCCTTTAGGACCTTCTTGTAGATGGGGGTGACATTTGTTTTTTTCCAGACTTCTGAGACAGCCCCTGATCTTCATGACCTGTTAAAGATAACAGAGAATGGCCTCATAACAGCATCAGCCAGCTCTCTTAACACCCTTTGGTCAACCTCCTGTGATAAATATTTCACATACCAACTCTTCCTTCACTGATGGTGACCTCATCTGTATTTAATTTGTTCTTATTTTGTTTACTTTGTTTACTTTGTCATCATTAGTACTTTCTCTAGGCTGGCATATTAATGCAAGAATCACTAACTAGAGTCCATTAGCTTGGTTATCATCTATAATGGCATTTTGCTCATTGAAAATTTGTTACTTGAATTGAAGCAGTATTTTGGCAGTACATTTACGAAAATTACCTCAAAAGTCATGAACGTCACAACTTTCACTTTTCTCATCAGTGTCGGGAACCATTCTGGGGATCTGACCCTAGCTGGCAACCTGAAAAAACAGAAGTATTCCTGATAAATATCAATAATATTCCTAATAAATATCAAATGGTGTACCTTTCTCCTAGGTCTGATTCCCTTCCTTCTTTTGTCTTCTGTAATTTGAAAGGAGTCAGTGAGAATAAAATAGGTACCACCTATTTTATACCAGTGTTCAAAAACTATGAAGAAAAATTTGTTCTCAAAGTTATAAATTAAAGAAGCAGATCTCTTTAGACTTCTTTTACAAATGAGAACTTTTAAGCACAAGAGAGGTAGAGTGATTTCTTTGAGCTCATCAAGCAGCTAAGTTGCAGAACCTGAACTAAAAACTTGAGCCATTCACTTTACACTCCAGTATACTAACTTAAACATTTCACAAAAGCATTACCAGTACATATCAGGAAGAACAGCCCCTATGCTTAAATATATCACAAGAACTTTGGAAGTCCCTGATGCCCACTATGGCTCAGGAAAGCATTTGAGCCTACAGTTAACCTTCAGACTGTTCAAGCTTGAGAGTACAGTATTCATTATGTTCTTGATTGCTCTGGCTGTATAACATTTGTACTACACATTCTATTAATATTTTAGCATACTTTAATTATAGAGTCAGGAGATTTTCAAGAGTAAGATTCTTTTATTAAAGATTACATATACACATATGGATACGTATCTGCAGTGAATCCTAGGTTTTAGAAATTTTCAGAAATCTGTTTCATGAACAGACAGAAAGAGTTTCATATCTTCTTTTCTTGCCAGATATCTCTAAGGAAATCACTAAAGGAAGTTTAAATGAGCATGTTATTTCTCTACTCACTTGGGTGCACAAGCGTTTCTTGCTTACAGTTTAGAAAGAAGACATTACAGTACATTTCGCTAATTAATGGATATGCAGTTGTCTGCAAGAATTTGTTAAAATTGCAGTAATATGAGTTCTTGCTGCTGATATTTAGTGAAAGTGTTTTCATAAGATGTCATGGGTTAAGAATCTAATTTATATTGAGTTTTAATTCAACATACAAGATCTCTAGCAAAAAAAAAAAATTATTTCAAAGCACTGATGTTATTCTGAATTGTCATTTTGGAGAAAAGATATGAAAACTTAAAGCTACAGTTGGTCATTATCTATACTAATTTGCTAAATTAGAATTGAAATTGTCAGATTAATTATCTGTCTGCTTTTCTGTTGAATGTCCAACAATTGTCTTTATTTTTTATTTTTTTTAAATGCACACTGTATTTCATATTCTACCTTTCTACTTCTTCAGGCACAGTATGAGTAAGACTTAACTGTTAAGATTGAGACGGTATTACAACTTCTTGGATTTGTGGTATCTCTCACACCCAAAGTCTATACTAGAATCATAGAATCATAGAATAGTTAGGGTTGGAAAGAACCTTAAGAACATCTAGTTCCAACCACCCTGCCATAGACAGGGACACCTCCCACTAAACCATGCCACCCAAGGTTCTGTCCAAACCAGCCTTGAACACCACCAGTGATGGAGCATTCACAACTTCCATGGGCAACCCATTCCAGTGCCTCACCACCCTTACAATAAAGAATTTCTTCCTCATATCCAGTCTCAGCTTCACCTGTTTAAGTTTGAACCCATTACCCCTTGTCCTCTCACTACAGTTCCTCATGAAGAGTCCCTCCCCAGCATCCCTGTAGGCCCCCTTCAGATACTGGAAGGATGCTATGAGGTCTTCACACAGCCTGCTCTTCTCCAGGCTCAACAACCCCAACTTTCTCATCCTATCTTCATACTGACATGAGCAAAGAAGGAGGATAGAAAGGGAAAGAGGGAAAGAGGGAAAGAGGGAAAGAGAGAAAGGGAAAGGGAAAGAGGGAGAGGGAGAGGGAGAGGGAGAGGGAGAGGGAGAGGGAGAGGGAGAGGGAGAGGGAGAGGGAGAGGGAGAGGGAGAGGGAAAGGGAAAGGTCTTTGTAAGTCAGTGAATAAAAAAAAAAAAAAAGATGTTCTTCTCCAAGCTAATATGCTTTCTCCTGCTGAAAATATCTTAGGTGTTAATATAGAAATGAGTATTTCAATGTTGCAAATAATATCAGGGTTTTTTTCTGCAGTATGTTTCTGTAGCAGAAACTTATCTGCTAACTGATTTCATTGTATGTGGGTGCATATCTTATACACTTTTTAAGGAATATTTGTCAAAATTTGTAATGATAACAACAACAATAATAATTTATTATTAAAAATATAATAGAATCCTAGAATCCTAGAATGGTTTGGGTTGGAAAGGATCTTTGAAGATCATCTCATCCAAGCCCCCTGGCCGTGGGCAGGAACATCTTCCACTAGACCAGGTTACTCATAGCTCATCCAACCTGACCTTGAACAATTCCAGGGGTGGGGCATCCATAACTTTTCTGGGCAACCTGTGCCAGTGCATCACCACCCTCAGTGCAAAAAATTTCTTACTTATTGCAAATCTAAACTGCCCCTCTTTCAGTTTAAAACCATTGCCCCATGTCCTGTCACTATAGACCCTGGTAAAAAGTCTCTCTGTCTTATAAACTGCCTTTATATGTCTGAAGAATCATAGAATCAGAGATTAATTTGGGTTAGAAGGGACCTTCAAAGGCCATTTAGTCCAACCCCACCTGCAATGAACAGGGACATCTTCAACTAGAACAGGTTGCTCAGAACCACATCTAGCCTGGCTTTAAATGTCTCCAGGGATGGTGCATCTACCACCTCTCTGCACAACCTGTGACAGTATTTCACCACCCTCATTATAAAGAATTTCTTCCCCACATCCAGCCTGAGTCTCCCCTTTAATAGTTTAAAACTATTATCCCTTGTCCTACTGTAACAGGTTCTGCTAAAAATTCTCCCCCACCTCTCTTATAAGCCCCTTTAAAGAACTGAAAGACCACAACAAGGTCTCCCTGGAATCTTCTCTCCAGGCTGAGCAATCCCGGCTCTCTCAGCCTTTCCTCATTGGAGAGGTGCTCCAGCCCTCTCATCATTTTTGTGGCCCTCCTCTGAACCCTCTTTGACAGGTCCCTATCTTTCTTGTACAGAAGACTCCAGAGCTGAATGTAGTACTTCAGGTAGACAGCAAGATTCACCATCCTTTACCTGCTGGCCACACTTTTTCAGATGCAGCCCATGATACAATTTGCCTTGTGAGCTGCAAGTTCACGTTGCCAGCTGATGTCCAATCTTTCATCCACCAGCAGCCCAAGTCCTTCTCCTCAGTGGTACACTCAATACTTTCATCTCCCCAGCCTGTATTGATACCAAGAGTTACCCCAACTCAGGTGCACTTGGCCTTGTTGAACCTCATGAGGTTTACTTCTCAGGCTTGTCCAAGTGCCTGTGGATGGCATCCCATCCCTTGGCCATGTCATCTATACTTCTCAGCAGTTGAAAGACCTTACTAGAGGCCTTTTCTTCTTAAGGCTGAACAGCCCCGGTTCTCAGCCTTTCTTTATAACAAGGTGTTCCAGCCCCCTGCTCTTTTTCATGGACTTCCTCTGGATCTGCTCTAAGAGGTTCACATATTTCTTGTACTGGGGACCCCAGAGCTGGGCACAGTATTGCAGGTAGGGTTTTGGAAGTGAGGATTTAGAGGGGGAGAATTGCCTTCCTTGACTTACTAGCCATGCTGCTTCTTATGCAGTCTAGGATGACTGGCTGTCTGGGCTGCAAGCACACGTTTCTAGTTTATGTCAAATTTTTCATCAACCACTATACCCATGTCCCTCTCCACAGAGCTGCTTTAATGCACAAGTATTATTGTAGTTCTGTAATACTGTAATACAATACAGCTTTGAACTTAGATCGTACTGGACATAAATGCTATAACTATATATTACTCTGTTTCACCTATCATTTGTTGTTTGTGTGCCTGTTCCAGTAGAAAATATATTCATAGTAACCAATCACATTAAAACATTAAAGAATATATACAATTATAATTAACAACAATTTTTTAGTATTAACTCCCATCTTGCATTATAATAATGCAGGTCTATAATTTGTCCTTTTCTGGAGCTTAATATTGTTTATTTTTAAGGACTAAAGCTACACTATGCTTGTCAGAAGTTGTTTAAATTCCATTAAATAGAACAAGTTATAGAAGTGACTATCAGGAATTTTTTTTTCTTTTTTTGTGACATATTGTATCTATTTCTTTTCTGTTTGTTTCCTCCAAGTATCTTAACATTATCAAACTGAAATAACACTTTCATTCTGGTGTATGTGATCCAACAACTGTGAAAGAAGAGGTGACACATTTTATTCACAACATCAAACTATGTCTTCATGATACTGTGATGCTGTTGATCTCCAGGATCAATTATAGGGGAGTTTATATTATATAAAATGAACAGCAGAAATTTGCTGAAAATGTTTTAAAATTTTACGGACTGATAGCCTCTTGGGTACACAGCAGTTTCATTTTTATAAGGATGGTTGACCATAGCAATCTGTCTCATGGGAGATGAAGACTGGAAATGACTCATTCTGGGGCCTCCAAGCACTATCCTCTGTATCATAGCTAGAAAGAGGAGTATAATCCCTCCAAGGGCTAAAGCACATAGATTAAGCAGTGATCAGACACTCCAAGACCAATAATGAAGCAGCAAGTTAGTTTAGTTTCTGCTAGAATGCTTAAAATAGAGTACAAACTAACCCATTTTCAGTTAAATCTAAAGAGCATTAAACCTTTTGTACAAGGAGTATGAATCCTTTTGTTTAGCTCTTCAGGGACTAGAGGAAGGTTTGTATAAATTCGGAGACAGTAAATTAACAAGAAAGAGACATAATAGCCCACTTAACTGGTGCAAGTTTTACAGGCTTGTGAACAATGAAGGTTTTTTGTGGATAGCATTT
Organism: Ara ararauna; assembly: GCA_028858755.1. Lineage (NCBI taxonomy): Eukaryota > Metazoa > Chordata > Aves > Psittaciformes > Psittacidae > Ara > Ara ararauna. Next base: position 59,933,142 of record CM054379.1, read on the forward strand.
TATGGGCAATAACTTATTTCCACTGAGGGCTTTCAAGTGAAAACACAATTGAAAGTGAAGTCTCCCAGTGGAAGACAAAATCTGAAAAGAACAAAAAGGATACACAATATAAAGCACCATGTAATCACTAAAAGCAAGGCATCTAGAGTGTTTCTACAAGCCAAAGCTACTGGGAACCTTGAATAAGTCTCATACTTATGACCAAAGAGCTCCAGACTAAGTAAAATGCGAAATATTAGCCAGATATGCCTCCAAGGTGCTTTTCTGACCTTATCCCTTCACTTTCTACATGTTAACTTTGACCTTCTACAGACAGATGACTGTGTGAAATGGGGTAGGTACACCACCAGTCTTTTCTTATATGAGCACGCCTTTTATGAGGAAAGGCTGAGAGAGTTGGGATTGTTCAGCCTGGAAAAGAGAAGATTCCAGGGTGACCTTGTTGTGGTCTTTCAGTTCTTTAAAGGGGCCTATAAGAGAGATGGGGAGAGAATTTCTAGCAGAACCTGTTACAGTAGGACAAGGGATAATAGTTTTAAACTATTAAAGGGGAGACTCAGGCTGGATGTGGGGAAGAAATTCTTTATAATGAGGGTGGTGAAATACTGTCACAGGTTGTGCAGAGAGGTGGTAGATGCACCATCCCTGGAGACATTTAAAGCCAGGCTAGATGTGGTTCTGAGCAACCTGTTCTAGTTGAAGATGTCCCTGTTCATTGCAGGTGGGGTTGGACTAAATGGCCTTTGAAGGTCCCTTCCAACACAAACTATTCTCTGATTCTATGACCACAAGTTTCAAAGCTCTTAACTCAATTCTGTAAAAAAATACAACATGACATTTACCCTTGCAGTTCTACTTCTCATGAAAGGAAGTAGAACACCTAAATAATATTTTATACTGGATCTACAGAGACTTATTAGGGAATATCCAAGTATTGCTAAATGTCTAAGTGTTGTGGTTTCAGCCCAGCTGGTAACTCAGAACCATGCAGCAGCTCAATCACTCCACCTCTTTTCCCTCCCCACACTCCCAGTGGGATGAGGAGACAAATTAAAAGAGTACAACTCCAACAGGTTGAGATAAGTAACTAAGCTATAATACAAAACTACTACTGCTACCACCAATAATAATAATGATAAGGGAAATAACAAAAGAGAGAATACAACTGCTCACCACCTGCCAACCGATACCCAGCCCAACCCAAGCAGTGATATAACCCTTCCAGGTAACTGCCCCCAGTTTATATACTGAGCATGATGTGCTGTGATATGGAATGCCTCTTTGGTTAGTTTGAGTCAGTTGTCCTGCCTCTGCTTCCTCCCGGCTTCCCCTCCTTCCTGGCAGAGCATGAGACTCAGAAAGTCCTTGGTCAGAGTAAACATTACTTAGCAACAACTAAAAACATCGGTGTTATCAGCGTTGTTTCCAGGCTAAAAGTCAAAACCACAGCACTACACCAGCTACTGAGAAGGAGAAAAAATTGCTGCTAGTGCTGAACCCAGGACACTAAGCAACATAGCTGCCACTGGTCTTCAAAAGTCCCTGCATTCCTAGATCAATTCAGTATAGTTGAAAATCCCATTTCATATAATTGCTTCATTGTATTAAGACATATTTTATCATGGAGGCTACCACAACAATTACTAAGAGAATGTATTAACATTCCAACTGTATTTTCAAAACATTAAGTATTTTAAGTACTAGAATATTTATTCAAATTCAAACAGGTTTCCAAAATAAATTAATTGAGAGAAAAAAAGTTTATTGAGTGGTTTCAGCTATAGCTGAAATGAACTCGCTTACTACTGATTGTACCTCTTGACATTTCTTCTTTAGCTCACAGTGCTGAATCTCCAGTACTCTGGCAATAAATGCCGAAATGTGGGTGAAACTCAAATTGGGTGAAATTCAACATGAGTTCAAGTACCTAAGGAAGCATGCATTCCATAGTGTGATGAGAATTCATACCTCTGAGGCAAGATGAAAGAGAGTACTCTAGGAACTGTCAGTATTGGGCTCATGTGGCAAACCACCAGGTTACATGTAGTCTTCTTAAATTTTTCTTCATTGTGATTAAGCTCAATTTTTAGTCTTGAAAAAATGTCTATAGTGCTAGATGTACACAAAAGGTTCCTTTTAATATAAAGACACTTAAAGCAGAAGACCTAAACTTAGTGCCATACATTGTTCTTTGGTGGAGATTTCAGGACTCACAGGTTTACTCATTCTTGTTTATAACTACAGTGCTGGTATCAGAAGAGAGCACTGAGTTTGGAAGAAGCCAGAATAATTCTCTTATGAATAGCATAGCACAGAACACAGTTATTTACGTTTTTGGCCACTGTAGTGCAGAGTTTTTACTTTAATTTTAGCTCCTAGCTGAATTTTTAATTTCATCATTATTTGGAACACAGAAGCTAATGAACGTTTTGAGAAATAATAATAATAAGGATATTTTAGATTGTTTTTAATACTAATACTAGAGATATATAAAATTCCAATCAATTTCTGCAGGAGCAAAAATTCCTCTGCAACCTTTGGTACAGACCATGGTGAGGCAGGCTGTCTCCCTGCAGCTCATGGAGGCCCACTGTAGAGCAGATCACCACGTGCAGCTTGCAGAGGACCCCACGCCACAGCAGAGGAATGCCTGAAGGATGATGTTACCCCATGGGAAGCCTCCCCTAGAGCAGGCTTCTGACAGGACCTGTAGCCCCATGAAGAGAGGAGCCCACACTGGAGCAGGTTTGCTGGCAGGACTTGTGACTCTGTGGCAGACTCAAGCTGGAGCAGTCTGTTCCTGAAGGACTGCACCACATGGAAGGGGCCCACACTGAAGCAGTCTGTTCCTGAAGGGTTGCACCCATGGAAGGGACCCACACTGAAGCAGTTTGTGAAGAACTGCAGTCTGTAAGAAGGATTCACTGCAGAAGTTTGTGGAGAACTGTCTCCTGTGGGAGGGACCCCCCGCTGGAGCAGGAGGAGAGTTTGAGGAGTCCTCCCCTGAGGAAGAAGGAGCAGCAGAGACATCATGTGTGATGAACTGACAGCAACCCCAAATCCCAATCCCCTTGCACTGCTGGGAGAGGGTGGTAGGTAATTCTGGAGTGAAATTGAGTCCTGGAATAAGGAAAGAAGGGAAGGTGTTTTTAAGATTTGGCTTATTTCTCATCATCATTACCATGGGTTCATCAGTAGCAGCCATTTTTCTCCTTCTTGGTACCTGGTGCAGCACTGTGATTTTGACTTTCAGCCTGGGAACTGTGCTGACAACACCAGTGTTTTCAATTACTGCTTGGTAATATTTTAGTTTGACCAAGGACTTTCTGAGTCTCATGCTCTGCCAGGGAGGAGGGGAAGCCGGGGGGAAGCAGAGGCGGGGCGCCTGACCCAAACTGACCTAGGAGGTATTCCATGCCACAGCACATCATGCCCAGGATGTAAAACGGAGGGCAGAGACCCAGAAGGGTGGGGGTGCACTGCTTGGTTGGGCTGGGTTTTAGGTGGTGAGCGATTGTATTCTTTCCTTGTATTAGCCTTGTCATTATCATTATAGGTGGTAGCAGTAGTGGTTTGTGTTATCCCTTAGTTACTGAACTGTTCTTATCTCAACCTGTGGGAGTTGCATTCTTTCGAATCTCCTTCCCATCTCTCCGGGAGCGGGGGGAAGAAAGAAGGAGGAGTGAGTGAGCAAAACTGCATGGGTTATAGCAATCATACTCTGATTTGACTGGCAATAAATTAAACAAAAGATCATTGTCCTGGTCCGTTTCTTTGATATAGTGCAGGCCAGTGGAGGTTTCTGCAAAAGATAAAGTGCTGATATTTGTGTAAAAGATAGTGTTTTACTATCTTTTGGGTTTGGGGTTTGGTTGGGGTTTTCAGTATATGGGGTTTTTTTAAGATGTTTCATTCTATGGAAGTATTTGAATGAGAGAGAATAAATAAAAGTAGGGTGTGCTGCAGTTGCCTCAACTCCCTTCTTCCCTGTATTTTCAAACATACAGCAGGGAGAAGCAATTTTATTAGAGAACAGTAAAGATCATCTTCAAAATTGCATTATTTAATAAAGTCTGTACAATCCCCAGGCTGAGAATTGAGATATAATAAAAAGAGAGTAGAGACTTTACATAAAATTATAACTGAGAACTGCAAACAAAATATAATGACTATTGCTGAGGTGACTGTCTCGAGAGGGGATGCCTGCAGCGCCTGATTGGGGGGGAGGCTCAGCATCCAGGAGGTTCAACTCTGAGCAGCAACAGGCACCGAGGGAGCCTCAAGTCCTTGACAGGGCTTGCCCAGGAGCCGGCAGCTCAGCAGACATGAGGAGCTGACTCAGAGGGGGTGGTGCCAGGAGGAGAGGCAACAGCCCAGGCTGATTAAAAGCCTGCCCAGGGAGTGTGGCGAACAGGAGCAAGGTGAACAGGGAGGGCAAACAGGGCGGGTTCAAGGCAGTTTGCGAGGCAGCTCGAGAGGGCAGGAGAGCGGGATGGTGAGCACTCGCCGTATGAAGAGGGCCCAGTTAGGGAGTTCTGCTCTCGCTGCCCTGGCAGTGGCCAGCGTAGGCACCCAGACAAAGCTGATGAGAGGGGAGGCTGCAGTGCAGAGCTCGGGGCGTAGAGAGCGCCTGCACTGCTCTCCTAAGACGAGGGTGCACAATGGGCAGGGCTGCACTCTGCGCTCCCTGGTGGAAGTCCTCCTGCAGCACGTGGCTGAGCTGCGGGACGCTGTTACTAGGCTGAAAGGTGTCAGGGAAGCTGAGAGGAAGCAGCACTGCTTGCTCCAGGACCACACTGTGCAGGGGCCTCAAGCGTCTATTGTTGCTCATGCAGGAAAGGAGGTCACTAACCCAGGAAGCTGGGAAACAGGAACAGAAAAAAACAAGAAAAGGAGGAAGAGGACAATTAAAAGCAAGGGGCTTTCTCCTAAATCTGTTGTTCCTACCCAGAACAGTTTTGCTGTCCTGCAGGGGGCTGATGAGGAACCACACTCCCACCAGGAACAATTGGCTGATGCACTGGTTAAGAAGATCACTACTGGTGCTGTCAGGAAAAAGTGGCGGGACATAGTAGTAGGGGACTCTACTCTGAAAGGAACAGAGGCACCCATCTGTCAGCCTGACCCAGTCTCAAGGGAGGTGTGTTCCCTATCAGGAGCACGGATGAGGGATGTTGCAGAGAGGCTGCCTGCTCTACTCGGTCCCACTGACTATTACCTACTTCTAGCGATCCATGTGGGTGCTAGTGATATAGATAGCAGTAGTCCGGAGAACATAAAGAAGGACTACAGAGCTCTGGGAGAGGTGGTTAGGGGCTCTGGAGCGCAGATTGTCTTTTCGCCAATTCTCCAGGATACAGGGCAGGACCTCAAAAAGGCTAGGAGGATTGGCCAGGTTAATAAATGGTTAGAATGGTGGTGCTATAGTCAGGGGTTTGGGTACCCTGAACACAGGACTCAATTTAGTAGGCCAGGTTTACTGGGGGCTGGTGGAGCTGGTCTGACAAAGAAAGGGAAGAGTGGATTTGGTAAAAGGCTTGCCAGACTGGTCAAGGATGCTTTAAACTAGAAGTATTGGGGGAGGGGGGCATCATTCCATCCCAACACACCCAGTCACTTGCCAGCACCTATAATAAATGTTCAGTGCGATGTAGAGATGTTCCAGCTGCTCCAGCCAATGAGCTGGGTTTCGTTGGAGCTCGGCTCAGATACCTCTATACAAATGCCCATAGCATGGGGAACAAACAAGAGGAATTAGAGATGTGTGCACGTCTACGGGCGTATGATATCATAGGCATCCCAGAAACATGGTGGGATGGCTCCTATGACTGGTGTGTTGGAATGGAAGGTTACAGGCTCTTTATAAAAGACAGGCCAGGCCGGCGGGGAAGGGGAGTTGCTATTTGTGTTAGGGATAAGCTGGAGAGTATGTAACTCTGCCTGGGGGCAGGTGAGCAGTCGACAGAGTTTGTGGGTCAGTGTTAAAGGAAGAACAGTGACAGGAGACATTATTGTGGGGATCTGTTACAGACCGCCTGGCCAAGAGGAATCCGTGGATGAAGCACTCTATAGGCAGATAGGAACAGCCTCACGCTCGCAGGCCCTTGTTGTCATGGGGGACTTCAACCACCCTGATATCTGTTGGAGGGATGGTACAGCCCAGCACAAGCAATCCAGGAAGTTCCTCAATTGTGTGGAAGACAGCTTCCTTCTGCAAGTAATAGAGGAGCCGACAAGGAGAGGTGCCATGCTTGACCTCGTCTTCAACAACAGGGAAGGGCTGGTTGGAAATGTGATGCTCCAGGGCAGCCTAGGTTGCAGTGATCATGAGATGCTCAAATTCGAGATCCTCAGGGCAGTGATCATAGCATGAAGCAAGCTCACTGCCCTGGACTTCAAGAGAGCAGACTTTGGCCTCTTCAGGAACCCTCTCAGTAAGATTCCACGGGATATAGCCCTAGAGGATAGGGGAGCCCAAGACTGTTGGTTGATATTCAAGGATCACCTGCTGCAAGCTCCGGAGTGATACACCCCTACTAGAAGAAGGAGTTGCAGGAGGGCCAGGAGACCTCCTGGGATGGATAAGGAGCTGCTGAGGAAAATTCGAAGGAAAAAAGAGGCTTATAAAAGGTGGAAGCAAGGACAGGCGGCCTGGGAAGAATACAGGGATGTTGTCTGGGAAGCTAGGGACCAGGTTAGGAAAGCCAAGGCCCACTTACAATTAAACTTGGCTAGGGCTGTTAAAGATAACAGGAAGGGATTCTATAGGTACATTGCATATAAAAGACAGGCTAGAAACAAAGTGGGCCCTCTCCAGAAGCTATCAGGAGATCTGGCTACTCTGGATTTGGAGAAGGCTGAGGCTCTTAACAACTTCTTTGCCTCACTTTTCACTGGCAAATGCTCTGACCATGCCACCCAAGTCTTGGAAGGCAGATGCAGGGACAGTGAGAATGAAGACCCTGGGCCCACTGTAGGAGAGGATCTGGTTCGAGACCATCTTAGGAACCTGAACGCATACAAGTCCGTGGGACCTGATGAAATCCATCGAGAGGTCCTGAAGAAGCTGGCAAATAAAGCTGCTAAGCCACTGTCCATCATATTTGAAAAATCATGGCAGTCAGGTGAAGTTCCCAATGACTGGAAAAAGGGAAATATAACCCCCATTTTCAAGAAGGGGAAAATGGATGAGCTGCAAAACTACAGACCAGGCAGCCTCACCTCCGTGCCTGGCAAAATCTTGGAGCAGATTCTCCTGGAAGGCACGCTGAGGCACATGAAAAGCAACAAGGTGGTTGGTGACAGCCAGCATGGCTTCACTAAGGGGAAATCCTGCCTGACCAATATGGTGGCCTTCTATGATGGGGCTACGGAACTGATGGACAGCGGTAGAGCAGTTGATGCCATCTCCCTGGACTTGTGCAAAGCGTTTGACACTGTCTCACATGACATCCTTGTCTCTAAATTGGAGGGACATCAATTTGATAGGTGGACCCCTCGATGGATAAAGAAGTGGCTGGATGGCGCGTGCAAAGACTGCTGCTCAATGGCTCAATGTCCAGCTGGAGACCAGTAATGAGTGGTGTCCCTCAGGGATCGGTGCTGGAACCGGTCTTGTTCAACATCTTTGTCGGTAACATGGACAGTGTGATTGAGTGCACCCTCAGTGTGTTTGCCAATGACACCAAGCTGTGTGGTTCGGTTGATACACTGGAGGGAAGGACTGCCACCCAGAGGGACCTTGACACACTTGCGAGGTGGGCTGATGCCAATCTGATGAAGTTTAACCATGCCAAGTGCAAGGTCCTACACCTGGGTGGGAGCAAACCCAGGCACAGCTACAGTTTGGGCAGAGAAGAGATTCAGAGCAGTCCTGCAGAGAAGGACTTGGGGGTGTTGGTCGATGAGAAAATGGACATGAGCCAGCAGTGTGTGTTTGCAGCCCAGAAAGCCAACCGTATGCTAGGCTGCATCAAAAGGAGCATGACCAGCAGGTTGAAGGAGGTGATCCTGCCCCTCTATTCTGCTCTCATGAGACCTTACTTGGAGTATTGTGTGCAGTTCTGGCATCCTCAACGTTAAAAGGCCATGGAACTGTTGGAACAGTTCCAAAGGAGGGCCACGAGGATGATCAGGGGACTGGAGCACCTCCCGTATGAAGATAGGCTGAGAAAGTTGGGGCTGTTGAGCCTGGAGAAGAGAAGGCTGTGTGGAGACCTCATAGCAGCCTTCCAATATCTGAAGGGGCCCTATAGGGATGCTGGGGAGGGACTCTTCATGAGGAACTGTAGTGAGAGGACAAGGGGTAATGGGTTCAAACTTAAACAGGGGAAGTTGAGACTGGATATGAGGAAGAAATTCTTTACTGTAAGGGTGGTGAGGCACTGGAATGGGTTGCCCAGGGAAGTTGTGAATGCTCTGTCGCTGGCGGTGTTCAAGGCTGGTTTGGACAGAGCCTTGGGTGGTATGGTTTAGTGGGAGGTGTCCCTGTCTATGGCAGGGTGGTTGGAACTTGATGATCTTAAGGTCCTTTCCAACCCTAACTATTCTATGATTCTATGAGGGGAATCATCATTTGAGGGAGCTGTGTATTCTACAGACTCACAGCAGATTCTTAAAATAAGGAGTAATCCCACACCTATTATAATAAGCATAAAACATAAATTAACATTTCAGGTTTCTTAATTCTGCCATAAAGATATAGAGTCTATTGGACAGCCTGGTGAGAGGGCTCATCCTTTAATGATCCCATATCACCGCCTACTAGGAATATGTAAACCCTTAACAGACGCAGTGGAAGCAGGCTGATAAAACCCCTTTCCAGAGTATCCAACCTGGGTTCCTCAGCCACTCCTGCTAAAGATCCTAGAAATGTACAGAGGCTTTGTGGGGACAGCTATATTCTATGCGCTAGCACTGCTATTCAGGGCACATGCTGCTCCAGTGACTATATGGTATCCGTGGTGCAAGGGTGCTCTACAATTTGATACCTCCTTTTTACTCTAGATTGGTCTCTGTAGATTTTGTCTGATACTGAACTTATGAAAGCCCATGTAAAACACCTAAATGACATTATCAGGTTTATGTCTTTTATATAGCAGAGATTATTACTGAGTTTTCTAATCAGTTAGATTTGCTTGTCCAGTATTACAGTTTATTATTCTAATCTGTAATATATAATGGAAAAGCATGTTTTATTTTCAGGCACAGTTGAATAATTTTCTACTGCAACATCAGTCAGTCCAGCTCAGATTTGGTAAGCTGAATATATGACAGTCTGTGAAAACCTTTGGTAAACCAGCTGAATCATGGTATTGGAAGAAAAATACCTTTGAGGAATGGTTTTCCTATAGATTAATGTCAAAAACACTCAGCCATTGAAATCTGAAGACAGAAATATTTCTAAAATCTGCATGGTTTATAAGAAATAAATGGATCAAATCTGTGCAGGACCTAGTGGTTATGACTGATCTGGCTCTTATCTGAAAGCATGTTCTCTAATGACAAGTTGTTCAACGCAAGTGAAAAAAGATACCAAAACACTCTTTAAGTCATTCAAAACCAATGTTTTTTTCAAAGGCAGTTTCATACAAAGACAAAATTGTGGCATTAGCTACAAAAACCCAATAAGAGGTGCCTATTTACTCCAGTGCGATGAAGTACAAATGTAGTAAAGCAAACATAAAGTCAGGCAAACCTGGTACTGACTGCCATGCTACAGAGTTATGTGTGCTTCTGATATTCATAATAATTAATTTCGAGCTAGCTTTGCCTTCTTTATAGGCAATGGATTTATGCCATCTAAGCAGTCTGCAAAAAAGAAGTGGGTACAAAGGAAGTAGAACAGGGCGTTTGCAGTATACACGAACCGTAACACATAGTACAAAATAGAGCAACATTCTGAATAAGGAGAATCTCAATATACAAATTGTCCAAAGCCACAGAGTTATTAAGAATAACCTACATGAGGTAAATTAAAAAACAGGAAAAATACTTCCACAGTGCAAGGACATGCTTTTGAGCACTTCTGTCCTATTTCAAATAGGCTTCTGGATTTATTGGAGGGCAATATCTACCAACTTCATCTTTTTCTACAGAAATCCACATAGAAAGTTGGAGACTTTTATATGTTTCAGTTGGGATATTTTGTTTGTTATTTTATTGTTCCTACAATGCAAAGGAAAGTAATGAGGCAAATGTAAGTATCTCATTAGCTCCTGGGCAGATATCCCATTACATTCAGAATTGACACTGGAATACAAGTGAAAAAGCATCTTTGGGAACAAATACAGGAACAAATATATAAATTAATACCATGCCATGATATAAAAATTGTTTTTATGGGCAAGGTTAGCTGTAAGATTGGTCTATATTATAACATATTCTAGGAGCAAAAATTTTAAGACTGAAAAAATTAAAACCGGTGTACTCGGTAAAAATCCTAGGCAAGATTTTCATGTATGAAAATCTCAGTCATGGTTTTCATGTATTAAAATCTCAGTCAAGTCAAAAGATACTAGTATTCAATTTACCTAGCTTGGATGTCTGAGCATCAGTTATATAAATCTCAGCTCACCACTCTGAAGTTAATAAGGAATATTGCTGATTCACTTTAACTTAACAGGTGTGTCTTATATTGGAAAAATAAACTATCATCTTTGATAGTTGTTTAGCTAGCATCATCTTAGTGAATCAGCTTCTGAATTGTAGTAGTAAGATGAATCCTATTAAAGATTACTTGGAAGGTATTGATGTGAAACAAGTTTTCTATAGAAAGGCTATCAAGAGTAAGCCCAAAAATTAAGATAGAATTATGACATGTGGCATAAATAGCTGAAATTGAAAGATGGAAGAATGCTCAAAATAAATTAATTTGAAGATTGCAGAAGAAGGCAATTGATCTGGATATGCAGATGACTAAATAGAAAACACAAAATACAGTGCTGATGGAAAAACACTTCAATCTTTTCACAGAAGATTCATCACGTAAAATCTCCTTGGCAAATTTATGCAATTTATTAGATTCTCTCTCTGACTGCAGACAGATTAGGCAGACCAAAACAATCAGCAAGCTAATTACTTGAAGTGCAGTATGGAAGCATCACGCTTCATGATTCTTTCTAGAGGAAAAATTGCTCTAGTAAATATTTTTTTGTAAGAAATATTTTAGGAAAAAAGACGTGTTATATACTGAAAGACCTGAGTGCAGCTGAAGTCTTGTTGATGTGCTTTTTCTTTAACTGCACCAAAGCATGTAACTGCACCAAAATAGGAAAACAGCAGAAAAATAGGTAAGAGGGATAGAGAAAATGTAGAGTGCAACTTAAAACCAGATCTCAGCAAAGTGCCAGCCAGGTTTGAAAGAATCATGGAATCATGGAAGAGTTAGGGTTGGAAAGGACTGCTTTAGCCAGTTCTTTGAAACAGGAGACATCAAATCTGTCTAAACAAACATAGGATTGTGCTAAAGGATTTTCTAGCACAAATCTCCAAAGGATAACTGGAAACTATGGTGTATAAAATTCTTAGTAGGGCTTTGACATTCACATGGTTTAAAGATACAATCTACAAATAAAGGCCTCCTGAAGGAGACTGAAGTGCCACATCTTGGTAGATAACACTTACTTGATGCGATCTTCGATGATGTGGACATTTGGTAACAACCACGAGCCATATGTTCCCTTCAGCTGGGCACTGCCATTTTCCTGCAGGATATCACAGGAGATACTCAGCCAGCTGGCTGCTCTGCAGTGAACATGCACAATCAGACTTGACACCAGAGCCTCAGTGCCGTCAGTGCCATGCCCGCCCTAGGTTCAAGCCTCATATAGCTTGAACAAAAAGCAGTGATCCACTCCAGCAGGAGCAGCCAGAGCCAAATCAGGTCCTCTAGTGCCTTGATGCTCAGCTTGGCCTTCCTGGCCCCACAGGACCTCATGACAGAGAAATGTGTCAGACCATCTGTGCCTGTTTGTCTCAAGGCCAGCTCCATTAGAGAAACAAACACTATGGCTCACTTTCTTTCACTGTAACAACAGCTAAAATAGATCTGCTTTTCCTCTCTCCTCCTACTTTGCTGATCAACCATAATCATCCCCACCCTCTTCTATCCGTCCCTCTGTCTGCTATCTGTCTTGTGCAGCAAGGCTATGTGCTTCCTTCTCTTCCTGGGAGCTGCAGCTTCAGGCTTTCCCGTATCCTCTCTCTGCTCTTTCTTTGCCTTGTTCTTTTTTACCTATGTCTTTCTTTTCTTCTTCTCCATGCTCCACAGAGGCAGAAATCCTCATTAAATGTTTTTCTTTCCCCTGTCAGTCAGATCACACCTAGGGGTTTGTTACCTATTGTCTTGTTAGTTATTCTTTCCCAATACTGCATTGTTCTCTGTATTTGTGCTGTCTACCCAGGCACTTAAATATCCTTTAGTCACCAGGAAATAACATTAACAGACAACATATGCCTATTGCAAAGTTTACTGTACTAAACTTTGGTGTTCAGAAGATGTATTTAAAAGGAAAGAAATGTAGATACAAAAGCAGAGGGAAAACAACAGGCCAGGAAAAGTAACCAACTAACTAATTAACAACTAACTAACTACATAAATAAAGTGGTGTGTTGCTTCCAAGCCCTTGCCACCACAGGCATTGTGATGCAGGTCAAGGGAGGTGATCATGCCCCTCTACTCTGCTCTCCTGAGACCTCACTTGGAGTACTGTGTGCAGTTCTGGCGTCCTCAACATAAAAGGGACATGGAACTGTTGGAGCAAGTCCAGAGGAGGGCCACGAGGATGATCAGGGGACTGGAGCACCTCCCATATGAAGACAGGTTGAGAAAGTTGGGGCTGTTGAGCCTGGAGAAGAGAAGGCTGGGTGGAGGCCTCATAGCAGCCTTCCAGTATCTGAAGGGGGCCTATAGGGATGCTGGGGAGGGACCCTTCATGAGGAACTGTAGTGAGAGGACAAGGGGTAATGGGTTCAAACTTAAACAGGGGAAGCTGAGACTGGATATGAGGAAGAAATTCTTTATTGTAAGGGTGGTGAGACACTGGAATGGGTTGCCCAGGGAAGTTGTGAATGCTCCGTCGCTGGCGGTGTTCAAGGCTGGGTTGGACAGAGCCTTGGGTGACGTGGTTTAGTGTGAGGTGTCCTTGCCCCTGGCAGGGTGGTTGGAACTAGATGATCTTAAGGTCCTTTCCAACCCTAACTATTCTATGATTCTATGATTCTATGAATGTAACCTATGGAGTCCCAGGAGATAGTCCCATCCCAAAAGAGGGTTAGATTCAAATAGATTAAACAGTCACCCTGAAGGTCGTCTCTGTTTCTGTTACTTGAGCCACTCCTGCACATGGGTGAGGTCAATAGCCCACTGCAAGAAGACCAGCTGAGGGTTGCATTGGGTCAGCCTATGGCTCTAAATAAAAGGTTTTCAAACCCATACTGACTGATGCTCTCATGCAAGGCCTTTTCTGTGCTTCTGTAGATGCTTTCTAGCAGATATTATCACCAGATGTCTCTGTGAAATCCTCCCTAGTAGCTGGAAACACATGGCATAATGCACAGTTTCCCGCAGGAACTTTCCTTTAACCTCATTCATTGGAAGGTCAGGTCCAATGAAAGGTTTAGGTTAAACCCATAGCAGAAGCTGGGGAAAAAAAACAGGAAAGAGGTCTTGGTTCTCTAACAAGCTAGTGACTATGTTCAAAGTGATAGGACAGCAGTGTCCTGGACTGACAGCACTGTCCTGGACTGTAGCGTAACAACCAGGACATCTGAAATAACAGCAGGAGGGAGACAAAGGCAATGGTGTGGATTTTGGTCATGTTACTAAGAGATAGCAATCAGACTTCCTTGCTGTCTCTTTCTAGCCTGCTTTGTATGGGACATGGAGTGAGCACGTGGTACTGCAAGAAAAAACTTAACCAATGGTGCTGCAAGTGGAGGATTCTTTCCAGGAGAATGGAGGGGTGCTGGCCAGTCGGCTATGTGTTCTTTGTGCCGTGCTGCTGCCCTGTCAGGTACAAAAGTAGTCAGGCTGGGTTTCAGGGGTCTCAAAAAGCTGCGCAGCTGGCACACTTATACCTGTAATGCCAACAGTTGCACAGAAAGGGTACACAGTGTCCCAGAGGAGTGGTAATGTTATTTTGTAGAAGCACCACTGTTGTAACCGCGTTCTCTAGACTCAGAGGCTGTCCTATGACAGGAACCAAAAGATGATCATTTTTACCCTGAATATCAGAAGAGATAGATTTTGTGTTTGTTAGCATAATAGACTAAATATGGTTTCTGCCAAACTCTGATAGGGCTGGCTTGGAAATGGGACATGGTCCAGATTTCTGCAAGACCTCAGTGAAAATCAGCAGGTAAAATAGACCTGTGTCAGGATGGGAGAGGCGGAGGGCAAAGTTACATGGCTTAGCATTTATTTTGAGCGTTCCAAGGCTGAGTTGGTTTATGTGAGACAGGAGATGCAAGAAAAAAGTAAGGGTGGCATGTTCCTCCTGCTTCATAAGTGAAATGACATTTGGTAACAAAAGCTGCATGTATTGCTTTCAGTAATGTGGAAGGTATGGTTTTTCTGGGGGCACGTGTGTGTAGAGTGTCAAGGGGTGTGTACAGTGTCATTTTTGTGGGTAGCATGGCTTCTTTTTCATTATGCAGAGGACAATCAGAAACATTCACATATGCGGCCATGTGGGGAGTCCTGACAGGATCCATCTTGTTCAGGACATGTGAGTGTGCAACTGTTTCTGCTCTTACCACACCACATACCTTTTGGGGTAGCACCCTGCTCTGTTGCACAGCTGGTTGCTATGCAGACATAATCCATCAGCTGACAATTTTTTTTTCTTTTTCTTCCACTGAGTTGCCGTGGGAGACTGTCAGGCTGCAGCAATGGCAGGTTCACCCTCTCCCATGCAATTTTCTTCTCCGTATATGCTGTCCTCAGTGTCACTGAGCTTGAGGTTCCCCTTCTTTCCTCGGCCAAGAGCATAAATACAATCTACATTTGCTAGATCTCTCCTCAGTTCTTCCCTCTGCCCCTGGACTTGACAGTGATGGCAGCAGTGGCAGGACAGCCACTCTGTCTGTCCTGTGTGTAGGTGTCCTGTGTGTAGGTGTCTGCCCTTGGCACAGACTTAGGAAAAACGTCCTGCAGTGCAGTGCTAAGCTACTCCTCTGATGGGAGGGTGGTGCAGCTGCAGACCTCAAATGCTTGCCTTGTATGGTGAGGCAGCAATCTGGCATCTAAATGCTCACTGTGACATATAATGTGAGAAAATGTGGGAAGCTACATGGTGAGACATACCCAGCCTGAAAGCAGGAGGGTATTTTTGTTGTCATTGTGCTGCTGAGCACCATGTTCTGCCACAGGCCATCTTGCCACCTCAGCCTAGACCAAACAGAAGACTGTTACACCACCTGTGTGCCAGATCCTTTTAATGTTGTTCCAAGGGGAACATGGAGTCTCTTTTGATGGTTCTGAGTTGCCTTGTTGCAGTGTTGTTAGACTCTACATGGAATAGGAGGAGCAGATGATAACCTGCAGGGTCCACCAGGATCAGCGGCCTCACAGTGGGGTCATGAATACGAGCTCCCCATAGGCAGCTCAGTTAGGTAGCTCCTCCATTTCTTCTCCCACAGTGGCTGGCAGTGCCTCATGACTGCCTGAGCAGAGGTCCTATGGGATTCCCCAGCTGTGGCAGTTTTGGGGTGCAATTGGCTGTTTGTATTGGCGTCATCTCTGGGTGGACCCAGCTGCACCCGGCACAGGCAGGTCACAGACACCTCCCACACAGGGCATCCCAGAAACCCCCTACTATTCCAAACCTTACCAGTTATGCCTGATACAGAAATCCAGATAAATCTCCTTGAATTCTGGTTCCTCTTCCTTGCAAACAGTTACCCTGTTAGAACCTCGTATCTCTTCACTGTTTCCCCAGTTGTAAGCTAATGAGAAAACTGAAAAGCAGCACCTTTAGGGGCAAGTATTTGTAGTACAATATCAGTAGTGGCTCTGGGCTAATTCAGGAACAGCAAGGGAGCAGGAAGGGACAGATATGTAGCCTTCCACCATCCACCATATTGCTGCAAGACTGACTGAGTGACACTGCTAAGTCTTATCCATGCTACGTGATTTCGTTCCAGGGCCAGTAACAACAGGCAGGCAATGGTTAACACTGACACAGTGCCAATTGGTTTAGACCAACGTAAGAGACAGAGCTACCAACCTAGCAGTGCAGAGGACTGCAACCACACACTGACAAACTTCTTCTCTGATCAGGATGATAGGACAGAGTTCATCCTCAGCAAGTTTACAAATGATACAAAATTGGGAAAAGAACCTGTCGGATGGCTGTGCTGCTCTTCAAAGAGACCTCAACAGGCTAGAGCAATGGGCTAACAGGAACCTCATGCAGTTCAGCAAAAGGAAATGCACCTGGAGAGGTATAACTCCATGTACCAGTACATGCTGGAGGCTAACCAGCTGAAGGACCAGGGCAGTTTTGCAGAAAAGGACTTGAGGATCCCTGTGGACAACAAAATTAACATAAGCCAGTGTTGTGCCTCTGCAGCTAAGCAGAACAATAGCACCCTGGTGGACTATATGCAGACAGCACTGCCAGCAGATTGAGGAAGGGGAGAATTCCCCTCCGCTCAGTCCTGGTGAGACACATCTGGAGTTCTGGTTCAGGTTCTGGGCTCCCCAGTACAAGCGACACAGATGTACTGAAGGAAGTTCTCTAAAGGGGCATGAAGATGATAAAGAGGCCAGAACACCTGACATAAGAGGATAGATAGTTTGGGATAATTTTTCCTGGAGAAGAGAATACTCAGGAGGAACTGGTTAATGAATATAAATACTTGATGAGGAAAGTACAGAAGACAGAGCAAGAGTTTTGCTTTCTGGTCTATTGAGAAAATTACAGGGATTTTATATTGTTCCTCTTGAAGATCTTCCAGAAAAGAGTTGCCCCAGCTGTATCAAGTCTGTCAGTTGTAGAAATCGAAGCTCTGAATAGTGCTCTGAATCAGAGCAGATCTACATATGGCCACATACACACATTAGCAGCACTGTACTTGGGTTTAAAATTCTAGCACCCTTTTAGAATTTCTAATATCTAGCAAACAACCATATTTTGGCACACCACACTCTCTGGAGCTGTCCCAGGCTAGCCATCTCAGAATATGTTTTCCTCTTCTTTTGTAAATCCACTTAGACATGCTGTAAGACCAAGACATATGCTTTTAGTTTTAAGCATGGGAGTATATTTAGGCAAGTATTTAAAAGACTTGTTAAGAAAAATCTCATTTAACTTCACTATATTTCTCCACTTATGAGAATGTTCTGCATCAGGCAATACCCCAGAAGGTAATAATAGAGGACAGAAATGAATGACAGATCTGAACATCACTAACCTTTGAAGGATCTTCAAAGATGAGAATGAATTTTTATGCGGCCTATGAGGAAAAGCTCTCACTCTGAACTGAGCAATAAAGATATACGAGTTAAAGCTTGTCCAAACAGGATTCTATAGAAAAACTCCCAGATAATATAATCATCTTTAGACTGCAGAGTAGTAGACCTTCAAAGGCAAGGAAAAAAGGAATTGTGGTTATATTATACAAATTTTTTTTCTTTGAAATTTGATGTGTTTATTGAAGGAATACTATTTTAACATATAACATAGTGAGAACCCATTTGACTTGAGTTTGTATTTGGCCTCAAACAAAAGACAGACTAGGGATAATGTGGGCCTACTCCAGAAGCTATCAGGAGAACTGGTTACCCTGGATTTGGAGAAGGGTGAGGTTTTTAACAACATCTTTGCCTCAGTCTTCATTGACAAATATTCTGACCACACCACCCAAGTCTTGGAAAGCAGATGCAGGGACTGTGAGAATGAAAAACTTAGGCCCACCATAGGAATGGATCAGGTTCGAGATCGTCTTAAGAACCTGAACCTATACAGGTCCATGGGACCTGATGAAATCCATCGAGAGGTCCTGAAGAAGCTGGCAAATGAAGTTGCTAAGCCACTGTCCATCATATTTGAAAAATCATGGCAGTCAGGTGAACTTCCTGATGACTGGAAAAAGGGAAATATAACCCCCATTTTCAAGAAGGGGAAAATGGATGAGCTGCAAAACTACAGACCAGTCAGCTTCACCTCTGTGCCTGGCAATATCTTGGAGCAGATTCTCCTGGAAGGCACGCTGAGGCACGTGAAAAACAACAAGGTGGTTGATGACGGCCAGCATGGCTTCACTAAGGGGAAATCCTGCCTGACCGACTCGGTGGCCTTCTATGATGGGGCTATGGAACTGATGGATAGGGGCAAAGCAGTTTACCTCATCTACCTGGACTTGTGCAAAACATTCTACATGGTCCTGCACAGCATCCTTGTCTCTAAATTGGAGGGACATCAATTTGATAGGTGGACCACTCAGTAGATATAGTTTTGGCTAGGTTGCTGCACACAAAGAGTTGTGGAAACCAATAATGAGTGGTGTCCCTCAGGGGTCAGTACTGAGATCGATCCTGTTCAACATGTTTGTCGGCAACATGGTCAGTGAGATCGAGTGCACCCTCAGCAGGCTTGTTGACAACAGCAAGCTATGTGGTTCAGTCAACACACTGGAGTGAAGGGATGCCACCCAGAGGGACCTTGACACGCTTGAGTGGTGGGCCAATGCCAACCTCATGAAGTTCAACCAAGTCAAGTGCAAGGTCCTACACCTGGGTCAGGGCAATCCCAGGCACAGCTACAGGTTGGGCAGAGAAGAGACTCAGAGCAGCCCTGTGGAGAAGGACTTGGGGTGTTGATCGATGAGAAACTTCACATGAGCTGGCAGTGTGCGCTCACTGCCCAGAAAGCCAACTGTATCCTGGCATGCATCAAAAGAAGAATGACCAGCAGGTCGAGGCAGAGGATCCTGCCTCTCTATTCTGCTCTCATGAGACCTCACTTGGAGTCTGTGTACAGTTCTGGTGTCCTCAACCTAAGAAGGTCATGGAACTGTTGAAGCAAGTCCAGGGGATGCCACAAGGATGATAAGGGGCTGGAGCACCTCCAGTATGAAAGCAGGCTGAGAAATTTGTGTCTGTTGAGACTGGAGAAGAGAAGGCTGCATGGAGACCTCATAGCAGCCTTCCAGTATCTGGAGAGAGACAATAGAGATGCTGGGGATGGGCTCTTCATTACAGACTGTAGTGATAGGACAAGGGGTAAGGGTTCAGACTTAAACAGGGGAAGTTTAGATTGGATATAAGGAAGAAATTCTTTACTGTGAGGGTGGTGAGGCACTGGAATGGGCTGCCCAAGGAAGCTGTGAATGTTCTATCCCTGTCAGTGCTCAAAGACATGTTGGATGGAGTCTTGCATGACATGGTTTAGTGTGAGGTGTCCCTGCGCATGGCAGGGGAGTTGGAACTTGATGATCTTAAGGTCCTTTCCAAGCCTAGCTATTCTATGATTCAATGACCTGCTACTCACGCTTCTTTTAATGAAGCCCAGGTTACAGTTGGCTTTCTGGTCTGCATGTGCATACTGCGAAGGTTATGTTGAGCTTCTCACCAACTAGTGCCCCCAAATCTTTCTCCTCATGGCTGTTCTCAATCCATTCTGCTCCCAGCCTGTGTTTGTGCTTGAGATTGTCCCTGCCCAGCTGCCAGAGCTTGCTCTTTTCTTTGTTGAAGTTCATGAGGTTGGCACTGGCCCACCTCTCAAACCTGTCAAGGTCCTCTGAATGTCATCTTTTCTCTCCAGCATGTTGACCATTCCACACAGCTTGGTGTCACCGGTAAACTTTCTGTGGGAGCACTCAATCCCACTGTCCATGTCACCAACGAACATGTTAAACAGCAACAGTTCCAATACCAACCCCTGAGGAACACCACTTGCCATTGATCTGCTCTTGGACATCGGGCCATTGACTAAAACTCTTTGAGTGAGGCCATTCAGCCAATTCCTTATCCACCAAGTGGTCTATCCATGGAATCCATGTCACTCCAGTTTAGAGACAAGGATGTCATGTAGGGCGATGTCATGTGGGGCAATGTCAAAGGCTTTGCACAGGTTCAGGTAGGTGATGTCAGTCACTCTTCACTTATCCATCAGTGTTGTAACCCCATTGTAGACGGCCATCAATTTTGTCAAGCACAATTTGCCTTTAGTGAAGCCATGTTGGCTGCCACCAGTCACCTCCTTTTTTTTTCCATGTGCCTTAGCATAGTTTCCAAAACGACATTTTCCAAGATCTTGCTGGGCACAGAGGTGAGGCTGACAGTTCTCTAGGTCTTTATTATTATTTAAAAAATGGGTGTTATTCTTCCCTTTTTCCAGTTTCTGGGAACTTCACCAGACTACCACAAATTCTCAGGTATGATGGATAGTGGCTTGGAAACTTCACCTGCTAGTTCACTCATCAGTATCTGCATATGCATCTCATCAGGACCCATGGATTTGTGCACCTTCAGGTTCCTTAGATAGTCTTGAACCTGATCTTCTCCTACAGCAGGTGGTTCTTCATTCTCCAATCCCCGCTTTTGCCTTCTCCAGAATGGATGGTGTGGCTGAAGCACTAGCCAGTGAAGACTGAGTTTAAATGTTGTTCAGTGCCTCATCCTACTTTATATCTCAGGGAACCAGGTCTCCTGTTTCATTCCAGAGAGGGATCACATCTTCCTTAGTCTTCACACATCTCTAAAATGGCAATAAGATGGTAACCCTGCAGGTATGTGCACATGTTTAACTCCTCTTGTTTATTCCATATGCTAGGTGTTGGGCCCCTGATGAAGCTGACTTCAGCTTGAGTGGCTGGAATTGCATTGTGCTGCTCTTCAGGTGCTGTCCTGCTGAACTGTGATCCCTCTCTGGGCTCTGTGCATCTCTTTCTGGCACTTGTATTGAACTGGTAGGCATGAGTTGGATTGAGGCTCTCCTCCACCAGCAACTTTACTTTAATCTTATTCTGCAGCTATAATAAGAACTTGAACTGATCTGAGACCTAGTTTCTTATCTGGACGAAGGGTCTGCTCAGCCTAGCTCAGAGAATTGAGAGGGAATAAAGTGTTTTCTAAATCTAGTTGTTGTCAATATTTATTATTATCTTTCTTAGAAAATAAGAACTGTCAGTGAAGTGCTTGAAACCCCCAGGGTAATAACTTTCTCAAAACTCTGAAATACCATGCAGCTGCTATAAATCAAAATGCTGTGTGTTTTCATTTACTTTCCTGTAATTAGAAGTCGCTTTGATGTCTCAGAGCACAAGTATACCCAAGAATAGAGTAGCTAGAAAGTGTTCCTATTTGACACTTCTGTAAACCAATGCAATTTACTTATTATTAATAACAGAAATTAAAAAAAAAGTCTTTAAAATCTTCCTTGTAAAAGTTTTGATATAATGAATCCTTTCTTATAGACAATGACAAACAAACAAAAGTGGAAACTGGGGGCAGAATACCCTCTGGTTTACAAGACATGAAAATTGTTGGGACAGTGCGTAAGTTGTAAGAGCTTGACAAATTAAGAAAAGGACACATTGTTTGAATTAAACTTATGGGACTAGTGTCTTGGGTTCAGCTGTAACAGTTATTTTTCTCCTTCTTAATAGCTGGCGCAGCACTGTGTTTTCAGCTTTAGTCTGAGAACAATGCTGGTCACACACCAATGTTTTAGTTGTTGTTAAATAATGCTTACCAAAGACTTTTCAGTCTCTCATGCTGCTATGAGGTCTCCATGCAACCTTCTCTTCTCCAGGCTGAACAGCCCCAGGTCTCTTAGCCTGTCTTCATAGGGGAGGTGCTCCAGTCCCCTTATCAACATCATAGCCGTCCTCTGGACTTGTTCTAACAGCATCATGTTCATACATGTTCTAACAGCTGGAGACACCAGAACTGCACACAGTACTCCAAGTGGGGTCTCATGAGAGCAGAATAAAGGGGCAGGATCACCTCCTTCGACACGCAATTTGACTTGCTGATTTATGGGGAAGTGGACAGAAGAAAAGTGTTCATGCAATTTAAATTTCTCAGATGTATCTATTACTGTGCACCCCAGAAAAAAAATGTTGTGCTTAAACCAAAGATGGAAAAAGTTATTCCCGAGTAGCTGTGTGAGCAGGTGCCATGGCCACCTGGATCTGAACACATATGTGCAGCCTTGTAAGGTTAAACAGCTTATTTTCTGGAATTCAGCCACACTTGTGAGTCATTAGTAGAACACGTATCTCAGCCAAGGATTCCTGTTATTCTGGAAGCACCTAGTGCTTTTTGTAGGTATTCCAAGTCTCTTACCTCTGAGCAGATGGGCACATTCTCCTCACTTCTCCTGTTTTTTATACAGAGCCATGATTACTAACTGTGTAAAGAGACAGAAAAGGATTACATTTTTATGTGAGCTAATAAATTGTCCTACCTTGGTGTAGTCTTTTAAGGACTTAGGGAATATTGACCCAACTGTATGTTCTATAAGGTATGGAGTATTTCAGATTTTCTAGTGTCTCCCTTCAACTTTATGGATTAAACTACAGATGTGAATGTGCTGCCTATATTTACTCTACGTTAATTATGTAACTCAGACCAAAAAAGTAATCAAGTCTCATTACCAGTCATCTGGGTTATGCAGTTCTCCAACCTAAACAATCCCTTTTACTGTTTGAAAATAGCCAATGGATTTTCTTTCCCGTGGTATAAAAATTTACTTCTTTTCCAACACTACTTCAGATAAAAGGCATCTTTTGGAATAAAAAGCATTAGTTTTATCTATGTTAAACAAGAACTTTTTCTTGGTTTTTTTTTTTTTTAAAGTCTGAATATGTGCACTTAAAATGTCTTCCACTCCTTGTATGGCTGAGACTCTGCATAATTTGGAGCTAACGTAGCAACATCTTGGAAATGTAAATAAAAACCTCTCACTGACATCAAAGTTGCAATGTCTTAGCCTTTGAATAGTTTTGGTCCAATGAAAAGTTAACATTCACCATCCATACTGTGCACAGGCTGTGTAAGAAGTAGCAGGCATTTCAGAAAAGAAATCAAACACCATTAGATGGTTAGGAAGATGTTCAGGTTTACTCATTAGGAAGTGCTAAATCCTTTTCTCATGGGTTCAGCAGCAGCAGTCATTTTTCTCCTTGGTAGCTGGTGCAGCGCTGTGTTTTTGACTTTCGGCCTGAGAATAGCGCTGATAACACCAGTGTTTTCAGTTACTGCTTGGTGGTGTTTTGGTCTGACTTTCTGAGTCTCATGCTCTACCAGGGAGGAGGGGAAGCCGGGAGGAAGCCGAGAAAGGACACCTGACCCAAACTGACCAAAGAGGTTATTCCATACCACACAGCACATCATGCCCAGGATGGAAAGCAGAGAGCAGAGACCCGGAAGGGTGGGGGTTCGCTACTGGGTAGGGCTTGGTATCGGGTGGTGAGCAGCTGTATTCTCTTTCCTTGTATTTGCCTTGTCATTATTATTATTGGTGGTAGCAGTACTGGTCTTGTGTTATGCTTTAGTTACTGAACTGTTCTTATCTCAACCTGTGGGAGTTGCATTCTTTTCGATTCTCCTTCCCATCCCTCCAGGAGCAGGGGGAAGAAAGAGGGGGAAGTGAGTGAGGGAACGGGCTGTGTGATTTACAGCTTAAACCACGACACCTTTCCTTCTCTCAGGAACACAGTTTTATAGTCCAGAGCAGGAAGCACGTAGCTCTATCAATACTGTTCCAGAACTTCACAGTAGACAATTAGTCTTTTTAATTTTTTTGATTTCTGTGCTAAATTGGAAGAAAAGGGTTTAGTAACAAAAGAAGAGCAGAACAAAGCAGCGGTCATCATTTTGTGGTGTCATTTAGGAATGAGGAGATCTTGAGTACTTGTCCTTATCACAAGAATTATTTAAGACTTCCAGGTGGTGATTACAAATGACTGGGATAGGGCTAGGACTAGGTGAAAAATTCATGCCTACTACTGTGAATGTGTGCTTTTCAGTCACTTATAAAGAGGAGGTTTCTGCTGCTAAAACAGCTGAAATTCTCATTTTATTTTTCATTTGGCTTGTGACTACAGCATCTTCTTGACCAGGGTATTGGTCTCTATCTGTGCAAGTAAACATTGCAAGGTGGGTCTAGTAGGATTTATGGTTTGCTGTTGTTCCCAGCTGTCTCTGTACTTCCTGTTACATTGAAGGAATAACCACAGTTTATTGCTCAAAGCTGTAGTAGGAATAGCAAACGGCTCAGTGGAAAGGTCATGTATTTTGCCTCACCCATCCTCTTCATGCCCAGAGGGATTTTTCTGCATGTATGGTGAAGTATTCTGATGAAGCAATACTTCCTTACATTTATTCATCCTGTATAGCTTGGGTGTAGAGATTTATTATTTAGCCTTTATTTTATGGTAAATCTGAGGCATTAAAATGCAAGAATAATTTTTAGCATGACATGGAAACACAACTGCAGGAGTATAATTTAGTGCATTAAGTGTCATTAACCTCAGTAGAAAATCAAAACTAGTATTGTTGCACATAAAATCATAAATGTTCATTTCCAAAGAAGGAAAAGAAAGACTCTGCAATAGGGTTACTTTTGCATTCGAAATCAACATAAAACCAATCTGGATAAAGCATGAAATGACTATCAGTTGAGTTTTGGGGCTTTTTTTCTGCTTTACAAGTAACAGTAGGAATTCTTTACTTATATTAAGAAAGTAAAGAATAGTATTGCATGTAGCAAACTTAATGAAAAGGGCGGAGAGTCAGAGGATGCTGAAATATTCAATTGTTATTGATTGAGAGCAGTCATTCATAAGTAGGTTATTTTCATCTCTGGTACTGAGGAATATACTCAAGGACTTCCTGCTTTATCAGAAATCTGTATCTTTACACAACTTCACATTTACTTTTCCTTTTAATTATGATTAGAAAAATTCAGCCCTAAAGCCATATGAGTGTTCACAGTCATGAGAAAGTTTGTGGAGAGTTCACACTATACATGTTCAGGTATGACTTTTAGCAATGACTGGGTCTGAGTGGATTTCTGGAATTGCACAGAAACATTTATGTAGATTTCCAACTGTCATGGCTATAGAGGCTGCTTTTAATATGACTCAACGTTTTTTCTTAATATATGTTTGTTAACTAAAACTTGGATATAATTTCTAATTTGAAATAAAATCAAAGGAACATACATTATCAAATATTTATCAACTGGAAGTTTTAGCCAGAATTATACATTATTAAAACTAAGAATTAATTTACAAAATAGAAAATATAGTACAAAAGGAATAATACTTTTTTCACGCTCAAGGTTTTGCCTCAATAGTTGAAATAAAGACTCTTTATTCACCATACCATGTTTGTTTCCCTCCTTCTGAAGTAACTGAACTACAAGTCCTTTTCTTCTAATTTTGGATCTTGAAAAAAAGAAGAAAAAACAAACAAACAAAAAGCAGCTTAATCTAAGGTGTTTACTGTTTTTCCTTCTTTCTGTTTTCTCTCCAAGTCTGACTCTCTTGTTTGCAAAGTCAGGAATGGAGCTCCATAATTTGGCTGGAGTTGACTAACCAGGCACATGTGGAAACATTTCAGCTAAATAGAGGGATGCACAGGAATTTAATTCTTTTCAAAGACTGGGTAGCCACTTAGTAAACTTAAGTGATTTTTAATCTCAGTTCCAGAATATGTTGCATTCCTTCTTTTTGAACTAATCTTCTGCAGAGAAAACTTACAGGTTTTCAGAAGTTTATTGATAAAATGGTCTGTTAAATACAGATTAGTTTTGGAGAAGTACCTGAAGTCCTGTACTCTTCTATGTTCAACCCACCTGGCACGGAGTTCCAGCCTCTCTCTGAAGTGTTTCTTCTTTCAGAGTAATTAAATCTGCTTGTTTAATAATATCTCAAAATAATCAAACTGCCTTAGTACCACACATCTCACACATCTTCTACCTTCCAGGGCACACATCAGCTCTTTCTGAACCTGTCAACTCAAAGCAAAGGTGGATGAAGGAGTTCCTTTACCTGAAGAAATGGCTGGTAAGATTTGTAGCTTCCATTATTTGACTTATGGATTGAAGGAGAGCTGTTGGTAGTGGTTTGTTTTCATTCAGCACAGGAATAAAAAAAAATGCACCTGATAAAAATAAGCTTTGCTCATTTGCTATATATTTTGTTCATTTGAATCTTCAACTAAAATGTCATTATTTATTTTCTGATATTAATTCACTGAACTTAATAAAAAATTGGGAGACTTCAAATACTTTGGGTTTGTATTTCGTCATCTCAGTACGCTGCAAAATTGTCACTAACTCATTAATCTTGAGCCATATCATAAAATATTATTTATAACATTTGAATTTGTGTATCCACATGTTCTTACCATCCCATCATTCCCTTTGTGTCTCAAAGCACTTTCTGATTATTATAAATTCATACATTTTCTCGTTTAATTCCTTTGAGCATTTTCTGCTCCTAGCATACTATCATCTTTTAGACCAAGTAAATATAGCATTTCACTTGTTCAATATACTATACAGATTTTAATAAATGATTACAAACACACTCATCCAAGAGAGCTGTCTGAATAATTCATTGAATTTCTCCTATTCTTCAATTTACATGAATAATTGCTAAGCTGTAGACTGTTCACAAATAGTTTATTCTGAGTATTCACTATTCAAAATCCCAAATCCATGCTTGTTTTTTGATGTGTAGGTTTTATGTACGACATGAAATACCATATTTTGCTTCCCTGATTACTGAAATTCTTATCTTCAATGCAAAATAATGAGTTTGTATGAGAAAAAGCTGAGGGAGATGAGACTGTTCAGCTTAGAGAAGTCTTGGGATGATTTCATCAATGTATGTAAGTATCTAAAGGCAGGGTGTAAAGAAGATGGGATGTAAGATCTTTTCAGTTTTCAGAGATGCCCAATCGGAGAAAAAAAGGCAATGGAAACAGACTGAAACACAGGTTCTGACTGATCATCAGGAAAGACATTTCTTATTGCAAAGATGACCAAGCCCTGGCAGCTTGTCCAGAGAGGCTGTGGAGTCTCCATCCCTGGAGATATTCAAAAACCATCTGGACACAGTCCTGGGCAACTGTCTCTAGGTGGCCCTGCTTGATCATGGAAGCTGGACAAGGTGATCTCCAGAGATCCATTCCAACCTCAACCTTTTTGTGAAATTGTGATTCTATCAGCTTGCTGGCAGAGGTAGTGTAACAGCCACCAACAGGAGCTACAATCAAGTAGCAGTGTATCTAGTTGAGGACCATGAGGATTAGCATTATGTTTTTCAACATTTTGGCAGTGATCTGCAGTAAAAATATGAATGCAGCATTGATGAAATATAGAGGAAAAGATTGGCAAAAAAGCAAAAATATGGTAAAGAAGGCAATTATTCGTAGAAATGCAGACTACTTAGTAAAGTAAGCATATTTGCACAAAATGTGTTTCAATATAGCCAACTGCACAGCTTAGGAAGGGAAAAATTGAACCTAATGATTCTCAAAAGATCTAGAAACTGCTAAAAGCAACACTCAGTGATGGTATCCATTATAGCCCTGACAGAAAACGGACACTTTGATAGAAAAAAATGTTTTAGCATGTGTAAATTGATTTTTTAATGTCAAGTGACAGTTATGTGGATACATTTAAATAACTTCTATTGGCAAATTGAAGCAGGAATGTACAAAACAAACAAAAAAAATGAAAAGGTCTGGAAAAATTAAAAGACTACGTGCAGCTGAGAAGCTTCAAGAGATGCATTTATTTAGCTTAGCAAAGAAAGCGCTGCTGAGGCATAGCTTGCTTACAGTCACTAGAATATCAAAGAAACTCAAATTTAAAATAAAATATTATCCTTGACAGTGAGCAGTACAGAATTTTTTTTTTTTTCTCTATCTCCCTGCTCTCCCACCCACCCAGTATGTTTCTTTGTGGAAACCCTGAACTCAGATTGGTGCATGTACAGGTCATCTTTGGCAAATTTCTGTTTCTAGTCTGGCTGTCAGCAAAAAATTGAAACATGAGATCCCTTACAGCTGGACTGTTGTCCAATTAGGAACCAGAGTCACATTTTGATTATGCCCATAGAGATTTTACAAGGTCTTAATTTCATTCTATAATGGCATTAAAATGTATCTCAGTGTTTCTGGATTTTTACAAAGTTTTATTCTTTTTATTCTTTCTAGCTCACCTTCAGAGTTAAATATTGAAATGATTATCAAAATAAATAGAAAATATTTTTTATTTTGCATTGCAAAAATGGGAAAAAAAAAACAGTACTACTCCTTGGGGTGGAAAGAGTTTTGCCAGGTACAAATTATTGCTCTTCAGACCAAGACAAACATATGAAATACTTCCATCTGAGTCACACAGGATGCTTGTTTCATGATCAGATGTTATTTTCTGTCTTTTTAATCTGTGATTATTTGAAAAAAATCCCAAAGCAGTGAGAAATTTGGAGAAATTAAATTAACTGTTTCCACAATTTAGATTGCTCTGGTTTGGAAAGATTCATAACAAAAGCCACCCTCATCCCTGAAAGAAAACCAACAAGAGATGAGTTGCAACCCTGTAACACAGGCCCTTACTATTTCTTTACCCAGTAACCTAGTGATTAAGGCATTCATCCAAGCCCATGACAGAATTCTTTTGCTTTTCTTCAGGGATCTCAGCCAAGATGTCCAGTGAGAATACCCTATGACCCCATAGTCTGCTTTGAGAAAGGATTATGTCAGTCTCTCACAGAGACTATGCTCTACCTTTACTAAATATTTAATAGTCATTGTAGTAAGATTTGGAAGCTAGGTGTCGTGGTTTAAGCTCAGCCAGCCATGCAGTTCGCTCACTCCCTCCCCCCTCTTTCTTCCCCCCAGCTCCGGAGGAGATGGGGAGGAGAATCAAAAGAATGCAACTCCCACAGGTTGAGATAAGAACAGTTTAGTAACTAAAGTATAACACAAAGCACTACCACAAATAACAATAATGACAAGAGAAGTACAAGGAAAGAGAATACAACTGCTCACCACCCGATAGTAAGCCTGACCCAGCAGTGAGCCACCCACCTTTCCAGGTCTCTGCCCTCCGTTTTTTCATCCTGGGCATGATGTGCTGTGGTATGGAATACCTATTTGGTCAGTTTGGGTCAGGTGTCCTGTCTCTGCTTCCTCCCGGCTTCCCCTCCTCCCTGGCAGAGCATGAGACTCATAATGTCCTTGGTCAGCCTAAACATTCTAAGCAGTAACTGAAAACATTGGTGTTATCAGCGCTGTTCCCAGGCTGAAAGTCAAAAACACAGTGCTGCACCAGCTACCAAGAACAAGAAAAAATGACTGCTACTGCTGAACCCATGACACTAGGTATAGATCTAGATAACTCAACACAGACCTAAGCTTTTTCTTGATGTTTTAAAGAACAGCTAAATATTTACTATATCAAAGAACAGTATCAACAGTAGAGACTAAGGTTTGTCTTAAAATGCATGGTGTTGGAAATGCACTTTGACTATAGTAGAAAAAAAATTATTCTGTCTCTTCTTTGCACAAAAAAAACCAACAAAAACTGAAACCAACAAAAAACCCCACAACAGATTAAATCTATAAAAACGGATTCTACATCTTGCTTGAATTTTGACTGCTGCCATACTGTACAGTGTAAGAAAGACTTCTACTATCCATTATAATTTCTAACTGGAGCACCTCCTGTATGAAGATAGGCTGAAAAAGTTGGGGCCGTTGAGCCTGGAGAAGAGAAGGCTGCATGGAGACCTCATAGCAGCTTTCCAATATCTGAAGGGGGGCTACAGGGATGCTGGGGAGGGACTCTTCATGAGGAACTGTAGTGAGAGGACAAGGGGTAACGGGTTCAAACTTAAACAGAGGAAGTTTAGATTGGATATGAGGAAGAAATTCTTTATTGTAAGTGTGGTGAGGCGCTGGAATGGGTTGCCCAGGGAAGTTGTGAATGCTCCATTGCTGGCAGTGTTCAAGGCTGGATTGGACATAGCCTTGGGTGGCATGGTTTAGTGAGAGGTGTCCCTGCCCATAGCAGGTGGGTTAGAACTAGATGATCTTCAGGTCCTTTCCAACCCTAACTATTCTATGATTCTATGATTCACTCTTTCATTACCTTCACTTTAATTTAATATCTATTGGAACATTTCAGAAATTCTAAACCAAATTTAAACCACTGTATTCTAAAATACACAAGTATTTTCTATTCCTCACACATATTTAATTGCCAAAAGACAAAAAGTAACGTGGACATGACTGAACCTGAGTTTCTCCTTGGTCCAGTCCACAAAGCAAAAAACATAATATTGGCATGATTTAATCAGGATAACTTGTCACAAAATTAGGACACACTGGAAGGATCTGATATTTTCCTTCTTTTTTTTTTTTTTTTTTTTTTGTAATAAACACTCAAAATATCATATTTTACGTTACTTTTCTTCCATTTGTTTTTATATTTTAAGTGTAATCACTGATATTTTCCAGTTAATTTCATGCGTTACAGTGCTTTTTCCGCTACAAGTTAAATCTGTTAGATCTCTACTTAAGTTGAAATCATCCTATATCTGTAATCAGTGAGGCTCCTACAGGGATATTTTAGCAACCTTTGGGGTAGCAGCACTGTTGTTGAATGCCTTCTGTTAGCCTACTGTATTAAAATGTCCAACAACTTAGCAATATGTTTTTTGTAACAAGGAGTCAGCAGCTTGCTTTTGCATTTCAACCCCTCTAAATTTTTAATCATGAGACCCCTGCTGGTAAATGAGTTAAACTAATTATAGTGAGGACTTAAATAATAACAGGAACTTCATAATTAGAAAGTCATGCTATTGATCTTGCTATGAACTGCATTAGAAATGTCTAGAAATTACCATTCCCCTGAAAATGCTTCACAAAAATAGACATGCTTAATTAATTGTAATACAAGGACAAACTTAGTCATTTGTTTCAAAATCTGAAACACTCTAAATTGAGTCTTTAGCTTTGAGGCTTTTTTTGTTTGTTTGTTTTTTTGTTTTGTTTGGGTTTTTTTTTTGGGGGGGGGTTTATTATTTTAGTGATGCAGAACAAGAAATGAGCATTAAAATAAACAAGAAATATCAAAAGCAACTTTATGAAAATGAAGTTTCTACATATTATCTATCTTTCAAACAAATTAATCCACAGAAAGAAGTCATTTCTCTCCATATAAATATAAAATTACAGCCAAAGTCTTCTGTGGCCTTT
The DNA here is from genome assembly GCA_028858755.1 of Ara ararauna. NCBI lineage: Eukaryota > Metazoa > Chordata > Aves > Psittaciformes > Psittacidae > Ara > Ara ararauna. The sequence continues at coordinate 59,964,376 of CM054379.1, forward strand.
ATTTTGTATAGCAGCTACCGGAAAATATCTTTTTAAAAAAAAAAAAAAAAAAGTTTAAAGTAAATATAAAGTGAATTTATTGACCCTTCCTTTTTCTTTCTTTTCTTCCCAATGATAAAGCAGTACATAATGAACAAGCCTAGTTTTAGCTTTTACAATGAGAAGGCATAGTATGACTCTTTTTTATTTTACTTTGCTTTTGTGGAATATAGCCTGATATGAGAGATAGTAATACTACAAATACCCAGTTTTAAGTATCAATTGCATAGGACATAATTTCATAATGTCTATAATCTTTGCAAAAATGTGACTTTTTCAGCTTTGATGTTGAGACAGCTAAAGGAGAAAAGGTAGAAAAAAGGTAGTAGCAAAAAACAATTATGTGGACTTTCTAATTTTGTTTTTCAGGAGGACAGCTTCTCAGAATAACCAGTGGTGAATGACTCAACTTATTTCTTGATATACTGTGTATTCTACAGCATAACTTATGAAATGTTATGAACTGCAGATGGTTGTGAAGAGGCTCTTGAGGATCCTCCTCATCCCATGTAGGCACCCAGAGCATAGGCACCTGTGGCTGAGCTATTTTTACAAGCTCTTTTTACAGTCGGAGAAGTTTACACACTGTTGGGATGGTATTAATCTCATTGTAATGTACACTTAACAAAGAGAAATGATCCATTTCTTCCTGTGAACTGTAAAGGAAGTCAAATGCAGTTTATAGACATTAGCAGAGATGGTTGGTTTCTATTGTTACTGTTCAGGCTGAGTTAAATTTTGGTAGCTTAGAAAGCATGAGTAAAAACTGGCCTAGGCCGCAAAGACTTAGCAAAGAGCGGCAGAAGAGAGATTTGAATACCCCAGTCAAGAAAAAAAAAAGCCAGGCCCATAAAGTCCTGCTGTGTCATGCTGTGGAGCCAGGGTGGCAGTTTCCAAGGAGGACATGTCTGGGCAGTTACAGCGGGGTTGCGGCTTGAGACCCTGAAGCTGTGGTAGGACTTTCTGCAAGATTGAGTCCTGCTGCGGACACTGTGTTACTGTGTTACCGCTCTGCCTCACTGCTGGGGCGCCACCACCCTAAAGGACACTCTGGCGTGGCCGGCTGAACACACAAGACCCCTGTGTGCCTGCTTTTTAGTGGATCTGAATGTTTTCCCCTGAACTGGACACAGGTTTTCCCTGTGCTTCAGTTGGCTACTTTATATAAAATCAGCTGGAGTGTAGCTTGTGTTTGACTAGTTGCTTCTTTGGATAAAACCAGCATCGCGCTAGAGGCTAGACTCTGACTGAAAAGCACTCAAAATAACCCCATGTGTCTTTGGAGGTGCTGTCAGTTTCCAAAGGGAGGGAAGGGGGGGTGCGTGTGTGTGTGTGATGGGGAGTGTGTGTGTGTGTGTGTGTGCTGGTGAGCAGGTGGGTGTGGTGGAAAAGGAGGTAGAGAAATAAATTAATGGAAAATTTGGAACTCCGTCCAAAGTTTTACATTACTAAATGTCTTCAAGTTCATTAAATTCAATGAAAATGGAGGACTTTGAGCAACATACATGCTTGTAATATACCATCCACTAAGCTGCTGTGGGAAAGAAGCAGTTTCAGCATCTGAAAGAACACTTGTGGCTATAAAAATATTAGTAAACTGAACAGTGGTGCCACATAATCCTGGATGCTGGGATTTAGCTGTCTGTATTGTTAAATTGCAAGAATGGTCCACAGATGGGTTTCAGGCTAGGCGAAGTAGCTTTCCTGCCACAGTTCAAGTTGTGGCTGGAGTGATCATTCCCAGGAGGCAGTCTATGTGCTCTGCGTTGTACTCTCAGATCTAAGAATGCTTATTATTAATGATGGGCAACTCTGAGCCACATTTCCTCAGCATGATTCCCTACTATGAATACAGGCCAGGACTCTGCATGTCCTACACATAAACTGTCACTCTTACTAGCAGTAACTGTCTGAGTAATTACTGTCTCTAGCTATTAACAATTATTATGCATGATTAGCCAGCATGATTACTGTTACTCTGCTCCTTTTCCTCAGTGAAGCCTAACTTCAGGCTTGGTCACAATGCTTGTGTACTACTAGCCACACAAACCCACTTTTAAAATATTTCGGTTAAATATACTTTCCCAAAGTACATCAGGTTCCATGAGCAGTAAAAACAATATCATTTTAGAAATCTCAAACACCTTTGATAGTGGCAACTGCTTAGACATTGCCTTAAGGGCACTGTTCTTTATATGGGTCAGTGCATGAGCTACTAAACTTTCAAGAAACTGCTGAAAAAGTACACTGAGTCAGTCCCACTCTCCCTCCTGAACCCACCTCCTGCTCTGGGACTGCAGATAAAATTTACAACACTTTTGCCTTTTTTTGTTTGGACATTGATAGGTACATAAGGAAAAGTAACCTCCCATCCTGTTAGGGATGTCCCTCCCAGCTCCTTGTTCTTTCTCCGTGTCTTGTAAGCAGCAGTAATCTCTGAAGAATGTTTTGATTCCGTGATATGCAGTATGTCAGTGCTGGTCATACATCAGACCAAAATGCTGTCTGAGAAGCATTCTTCTGTATTTACTATTTCATTGGTAGATGAAGAAGAAAAAGAAGAGGAAGAGGATCCCTTTAAATTTGCAGCATCCTGTTGTGCCAAACTGGAAAATATACGAGAAGGAAAAAAAAAAAAAAATCAGACTGTAATATAAGAAAAAAGAAATTAACCTATTCTTTCCTGAAGAAGGAAGATTATAAACCATGGCATAATTAATGTGCTGAAACACTAGAACTAGCTGCCCAGAGCAGCTGTGGGAATTTTTATCCTCAGAGACTTAAAAAACTTGACTAAAACCCAAGCAAACCGATCTAGCTCTAGTGATAGTCCTGCTTTGAGGAACAGGTTAGCATATATGACTTCCAAAAATCCACTCCAGCCTAATTATCCTGTAATGAGCAAGAAACTGTTTCATAGAAAGTACTGATCGTATTGCATCAGTTTACCTCTATTTCCATATATTTTTTTCTTAATAGTGCTCAAATAAGTTTGATTTCAAAGAAGTTGAAGTCTGATCATTGACTAATCCTTACTAAAAGTTATTTGGAAGATATCAGCAGAGATAATGCTCTCTCTTGAATATTCTGAAATGTGGCTATAAACAGAAATATTTTCTGTTATTAAAAAAAAATAATAATAATCCAAACCCAACAGTGTAAGTAGAAAAATAAAATATAGCTTTAGCTGTCAATTTTTCTCATAGGGTAAATTATGAACACCTTGTCATCACTAAATTATCATTTCTGACAGCCATTGACAATTCCCTTAAGACACAGAATATATCTTTAGAGTCCATGACATTAGTTTTCCATAGATTTTTCCTGTCTCAAGACCACTAAATATGATATCTGTCACAAAAACTGTATCCTGAGCCCTAGGAAAGAAGCATCCAAGAATTTGAGAGATTCATTCACACCTGTTGTCAATATATATTTTTGTCCTTAGAGTATATAAAAATCTCAGCTGAAATTTTTTCACAAAAATATCAAAATATTGTAACAGGGTGCTGAATTGATAAAATAATCTATTTTTTAATTTCTTACAATATCAATTATTCTAATTCATGATGCTGAGTTCTGTTCATTCAATGACAAATAACTCTATTTCATTTTTCCTGGAAAAACTTTGTTCACTTTATCTCTGCAGTAAAAAATGGATTAAAAGAAACAATATGTAAAATCATGTTGTTATTTTAATGCAAATAATCAAGTTGTTGTCAGTATGATACTGCATTTTTTATCCTATATTGATCAATCTAAAGTTTGATTTGCTTCATTAGCACTTAGGTCACTGAAACTTTGCATCTAGCTGAAATTAAACTAAAAATTGTGTGTACATATTTATAAGAATATGTTGATACTATGATAGAGGAAGAAAATCAACAAAAATTGTTGAAAGTAACTTGAAGAAAAGATTCGTTCTTGTCTGTGAGGGATTTCATCAAATCTTTACTAGAATAAAACTGTGAAGATAAAAGTGAGCTCAGGAGCAGACTCAAGGCAGCTGTTTCAAATACACCAGTCAGTCAGAATTTATAGCTTAATCCTAAATATCCCTGTAGAGTCTGTATCTCTCATGTGTTTCTCCAGAGAGCAGAAATACTTTCCTAAGGGATGGTGACAGAATCCAAACTACAAACTGAAAAAGTCTGGCAAAAAATTGTTAAATGAGCAAAACAGCTTTTCCCTAGGGTTCGCTCTTCCTGAGTATTCCCAAAAGTATTTCAAGCTGTGGCTTGAGAACTGGTGAGTAAAGTTCAGATCAGAGAAGTTTTGTCACAAAGACCAACAATATTTTCAGCTTCTTCTAATTCCTCCTCAATAATGCAGAAAAGATTTTTTTGTTTCCCTACCATTTCCAGCACTTTGCCATTAAAAAGACTAAAAAAGGCCTTGCAGACATACCTCCTGGAATGCCTAATGACTTGGGAAGGCAAAAACATTATTCTTTCCAAGTTTCATTTTTTCCTGGGATCTCCATTAACAGCGATTGTCTTGATCTTTTTTCACATTAAGGTATTACTTCAGGTCTTGAATTAAAGCTGAAACTATTGTTCACCCACACTGTCTTCATTTTGACTCATATTTGATGCAAGTCAAAGGTGTTCTTTTTATCTAAAACTCAAAGTCAGAATTTCAACTGTGGTATCAATAGCTATTGATATATATATTTTATATATATATATGCATATTGATATATACAATTATATTGTATAGATGTAAAAATACAACCAGAACTGAAGCCCTGAAAATAAACATCTCATCCTCATGCTATAGGCATTAGAAAATAAAATGAAACAAGCCAAATCTGTGTTAGAAATATTCCACTAACTTTCCCCAGTGATGGGCTTCCATACTGCCTAACCTTGATCCAAAACCCGAACTTTCCCTTTGGAGAACTGTCAATTTCAGTTGGTTTGTCTTTCTGTATATTTTGAGCTACTAACAGATGTGTTCTCCTCCTCTTCATAAGCAAAACAAGGGTGATCTGAGTCCAAAATCCTCTTTTCATGCACAGAGACAGATGGTCACTAGTGACAACTAACAGCTTTCATTCATTCATTGTTCTGGCATGCAAATTCAGGGCTAATATGCAGGAGAAAAAAAAGGCTTTTTTACTCTGCAAACTCCCCACAGTTTCTATCTCCATGTTATGAGTGGTACTCAAGCAATGGTGTACTAAGCAATAAGAACAATGGTTGAATATATGTATTTATCAATAAGTCAACCTGAAATACATTGGAAATCTCAGAGTAATAGTTGAGGTGACTTTTTCTGATTTTCAGCTCATACATCATGATTAGCTAGACCTAACAAAGGTAATCTGCAGTCAGCTGAACACTGTTGCTAAGAGTAGAAATCATCTGCTCACAAGACAAGCTGAATGTATAAAGGGTTGAAAAATGGACATTTGAAATTGAAAATTAATTTGACAAATACATGCATCATGTATTAAGAAACAGACATAGAAAAGGCTAATTTAACAGAATTCCTTCCTTGATACTTGGGCAAATCATATATTTTTCCTTAATTAATTTCATGATCCTGATCCTTCTGGTCCCATAGTCGGAATTTATGAAATAATTTTATGAAACATTTTACATGAGCATACTTCAAACACATTTTAACTGATGGATAATATAACTTCTCCTGATTTATTTTATCTGCCCCAAACCTGGAATCTCATTCCATTTAAATATAGTCTTTTCAGATAATATTGTTCACATTTTCTGTAATTGTCTGCATCCTAAAATAATTCCAACAGATTAATGGACTGCTGTTACGTATACTGTTACTTGAGTATTTTTCCTAAGAAAAATCTATCCTGGGCCAAAATGTTAAAAATTTTATTGATATTTAGTAAGTATTTCCATTATAATAAATATCTCTTTGTTTTTTTTTTTTAATCTCCTCTAAAGAATGCCTTCCAGAAAGGAGCCCATGATATTTTCCATGGAGCCTTTTCAGTGAACTGATAAAACCAGATTCACTTAGTGGTCAGAGTAGTCCAGTAGGATAGTGACACAGAGAGAAATTTAGTAAAATTTTAAAAATACATTATCATTATTTCTCCATTTTTTTCTCTTTTATTTCCATCATCTGATATTATCACATCTTAATGTATCTTCTCCATATATGGCATGACAAAATCTTCAATATCACCACCAAACCTATCAGCTCACGAAATAGTTATTTTTGGTGATAAAATATAACTAAGTCTAGTCAGGGAGAACAACTTAGGAAATAGAGAAAAACCAAGTTACTTGACAGAAATGGAAGAAAAAAAACCCTAAACTCTCAATACTTCAAGTAAGAAAATACAAATAGAACAGATCTTAGGAGTCCAAAGAAAATGAAGTTGTTTTTTTGAATTAGTTACAAAAACGTAACAGAAGAAAAAAATTCTACTTTTTTACTCTGATGTTATTCTAACAATGAAATGTTAATACTAATTAATTAACAGGATCTTAAGAAAAAGCTACTTCTGATTCACACTGTAATACAAAACATGGTTTATAGTTAAAGAAAGCAGTGATTCTGAAAAGCAAAGCTAAATTTTGACAACATCCAAGTTAAAAGTAGTCTATAAATTTTGGAAAAAAAAAAAAAAAAGTCTAGGTCTACAAGAAAACCTTACATACCAAAGCCTATGATAATATAACTACTTTCCAAAACACTAAGGCAAGAGTAATAAGGAGTTTTTCATGTTGGAAACAAACAATGGTCAGTGATGTTTATTTAGAATGTGAGAGCCAGATTGAGCCTCTGTTCAGTTAGCAATTTAATGTCATTGAATCATTTGGATATTAAAGCTAGTGGCCATTTCCAAGTGAGTTGCTGTCCTGGGGTGAACAGGGCTCGTTTCAAGCCTTGACATGTTTTGCTTAGTAGAATTCATGTATTCTTACTCACCTGCAGTGCAGCTTTTCTCCTCCTCCTTTTATTGATTTTTCAAGATCTGTTTTATTAGTCCACATGCAACCTAATCCTGATGCTAATGGATCATTACCATTTCTGATATATGTTTCTGTCTAACAAAATCAGCTGTGTCCTTAAGGTTTTCTCTTAACATGATATTTACCTTCTGCTAAAGCCTGCCTTCACAGAATCTCAACAACACAGCTAGAAATTTACCTCTCTGCTACATTCTCATGTATTTTCATTATTTTAACTGTAAATCTCTCATTATATGAGGTTTGATGAAGTCTGAATTCCTTGCATTATAGTACTATTTATCCTATTACTAAAATAATTACAGATTTTAGATGGTTTAGCTTAGGAAGTAACCTGAATCTACACTGTGAATAGCTAAGAAAACCATCTTCTAATGAAAAAGATTCAGTGCCTTCAAATTGTCCACTTGCAAAATTGTCCAGAAATATTTATATGATCCCAAAGTCTTCTAGGGCCTAATCAATCAAGTAGATAACATTTCAGCCTGAAAAAAACTTCAAAGATCTTTATCTCTTTTCATTAACTGAAACCAAAAATTCAGGTCCCCGTACAATAAGGTGAATTTCATCAAGTAAAATTGTGAGACCCCCCAGAACCAGAAGAGAATATTATTTTTTTAGCACCTGCATCATGTCTGTCAGCTTTCTGAAGATGTGTCTGCTTACCTAAGCTGTCCCAAATGGTTCTAGATACCACTGTTGAGGCAGCTGGATCAGGTTCTGGATATTATGAGTTTGAGCCAAGTCCCACTCAAGATCTCACCCTAATATTTTTATGTTTCTTAATTAAAATTAAGACAGAAAATATATCAACATTATGTCTCGAGGGTCAAAACTCAAAAAGAAAAATTAACAAATGAAAATAAATTTACTGATTCATTTTCTCTAGCTCAGATTTGATGCTTTAATATTTATTATATTCTTCTTGCTAGCTAATGAAAGATATGATAAATTAAGATAAGGAATCAATGAGTAGTTTTCCAACATAAAAATACAAAAAATTAAAAAATATCTTTTGAAAAAGTAATATGAAACTAAATACGCTTCTTGAAAGACTGGCAAGTATGTAGTTTTAGTAACTTCTGGCAGTGTCACATGCATTTGGAAGTGATAAAGAGTTTGGAAGGCCCAAAAGGCAAAACTGGTAGGGTAGATGGATCAGCCTACCCTGGTAATAGGATATAGAATCTCTATGTGATTACTACAAATCTCGAAATTATTAAAGGTCATAGCCAAAGGAAAAGTTATTTAATGCCCATCTTCAAAGTGAAATGGAAATTGACCAGGTAAATTGGAATGCGGACTGATCATTAGAGAAGAGCATTACTCTTCCAACTTATAGGAAGACAAACTGCATAGGAAAGTGTGGAAATCTATTCTATAATTGTTTTATGTCTTGAATCCATCAGCACAGGTGAGGACTTCCAAGGGAATTAAGAAGAAAGGTTTCCAATAATTACATCATCTAGTGAACTATTTGTTTATGCAGAACATGTTGGATGCAGCTACACAGCTGCTTAACTCTTTACTCAGATCACAGTTGCATCTGATGAAGTGTCTTGTCATTGTGATAAACATGCCTTAGCAAGAAAACTGCAGGATATCTGTAAGGGTCAAAAAGGAAAAAGTATTCTGATGTGAAACAGAAGGGCATGTCTTGTTTACATTTGTGGCTGTTTCTTATTTCTCAAATTAATGTATTCTTTCTTATTTTACACATCTGAGAAAGCTGGTTGCAAGCATACAAGTTTTCAAACGCAAAAATAAAAGATGCCCACTAAGAACAGAAGAAGCAGTTAGTGTCTGAAGCTTTAAAACATCCACCTATATGTTGATGCTTTTGCCCATAATTTTCTCATTCAAATTCAGCAGTTTCTTTCTCATGTGCAAAAGCATTATTAATACAGGCAAATCATAGTGTGGCATGCCTTCACTTTTTAACAGAATTATTTCTGAATACTGTATAGACTGTATTGTGCTAAGTCATCAGGGAAGAAAGTAAAAGCCTTGTGGTAGAAAATGAGTAATGTACACCTGTGGAGGACAAGGACTGGCTGTATACACCCAGTGTATACAAAAGATGTATTAGAGGATCCTCATAATAATAAATAAAATAAATTAAAAATAATAATAATAATAATAAAATTAAACATTGGACCAATCTGAACTCCTTATAACAAAAATACTCAGGGCCATTGCACTATTAATGTTATCTTAAAGGCCACTCTGTTGCTCTAAACCAGGCTGAAGAGGACTATGTAGCTCTACACTGCAGGCCTTTATCCGGTCAAAGCAGGTTCATTCTGTACCAGCATTCAGGACACCATGCCCACAAACCCAAACCCAACATCAGCAAATCACGGCTTTTCTTCATTACAAGTACAGCTTGAATTCACAAGGTAGGTCTACAAAGTAAATCTTGTTTGAGCCCTGTCATTACTTACAGGTATATCACTGAAATTTCTGATGCAGACTGTATCTCTGGGTTAACTACCAGAGGATGTTACCCATTACCTCCAACTGGCTGTTACTCATACCCTCTGACTGTACCTAACAACAAATATAAGGATTAATATTATATCAGTCCCTTTCATACCCAACTTTCTTTAATGTCTCACTTTATCATTCTTTTACCAATTACCTGGCGTCTAGATACCTACTTATGCGTGTATTCCCTAGCAGGATTATATTCTGATTTGTGTTATTCAAGAATTGGCCAATGACCACAGGCCATGATAGCAAAAAAGTGGGGAGTATATTACAGCTGAGATGTTTATGGAAATAAATATTTTCAGTAACGTGATGATCTATGGAAAAGAAGGACTTTCTGAGAACTGCTGTCAGTTAACAGAGAGTTTATGGGTCAGGCTTAAAGAGAGAACAGCTATGGGGGACATTACTGTGAGGATCTGTTACAGACAACTTCCTTCTGCAAGTAATAGAGGAACCTACAAAGAGAGGTGCCATGCTTGAAGTCTTGCTCACCAACAGGGAGGGGCTGTTTTGGAAATGTGATGCTCCAGGGCAGCCTTGGTTGTAGCGGTCATGAGATGGACGAGTTTGAGATCCTCAGAACAGTGAGAAGAGCATGCAGCAAGCTCACTGCCCTGGACTTCAAGAGAGCAGACTTTGGCCTCTTCAAGAACCTCCTTAGTAAAGGTCCATGAGATATAGCCCTAGAGGACAGGGGGGCCCAAGTCTGTTGGTCAATATTCAAGGATGACCTGCTACAAGCTCAGGAGTGTTGCATCCCAACCAGAAGGAAGTGCTGCAGGAGGGCCAGGAGACCTCATTCAATGGATAAGGAGCTGCTGAGGAAACTTTGAGGGGAAAAAAGAGGCTTATAAAAGGTGGAAGCAAGGACAGGTGATCTGGGAAGAATACAGGGATGTTGTCTGGGAAGCTAGGGACCAGGTTAGGAAAGCTAAGGCCCACTTAGAATTAAACTTGTCTAGGGATGTGAAAGATAACAGGAAGGGATTCTATAGATACATTGCAACTAAAAGACAGACTAGGGACAATGTGGGCCTTCTCCGGAAACTGTCAGGAGAACTGGCTACCCTGGAACATATACAAGTCCATGGGACTGGATGAAATACATCCATGGGTCCTGAAGGAGCTGGTGAATGAAATTATTAAGCCACTGTCCATCATATTTGAAAAATCATGGCAGTCAGGTGAAGTTCCTGATGACTGGAAAAAGGGAAATATAACCCCAATTTTCAAGAAATTTATGTCATCTACCTGGACTTGGGCGAAGCGTTCAACACTGTCCCGCATGACATCCTTGTCTCTAAATTGGAGAGACATTAATTTGATAGGTGGACCACTCAGTGGATGAAGAACTGGCTGGATGGCCGCACACAAAGAGTTGTGGTCAATGGCTCAGTGTCCAGTTGGAGATCAGTAATGAGTGGTGTCCCTTGGGGATCAATGTTAAGATCAGTCTTGTTCAACACTTTTGTCGGCTACATGGACAGTGGGATTGAGGGTGCCCTCAGCAAGTTTGCTGACAACACCAAGCTGTGTGATTTGGTTGATATGCTGGACTATTCTATCCAACCCTGACTATTCTATGATTCTATGACTTTCTGAGAACTGTTGTCCTTCACTTGGGCAACAAATCACAAAACATCCTCAGATTTTTCAAATTCCTGACAGGAATGAAAAATGGTAGTTTTTTCGAAGGAATTGCCTCCGTTGTTAAACAGTCCATATAGTGTCTCATAGGCAGACTTCAAGAAACATTAGGCCCCACATATCAGTGCCCTGTAATACCCAAAAAGCAGAACAGTAATAGAGGGCTGTGTTTACAGATCCCTTCCAAAGCCTAACGAAGAAAGACAAAACATGCCAAGACTCCCTCATTCCTGTCAGTCTCATGAAAGACTGATGACATAAAACCTCTTTGCTGACTATCTTTCACTGATGTTCTCTGAATTAATTGTGGCCAAATGTCAATAACATTTGCTTCTAAATACTGAATCTCAAAACCAAAAGGTACACATTTCTCTGACCTTTCAAACCAGTCTCCAATTTAAGACTGAGAATTTTCTGCACAAGCAACTCAGCCAGTTGTATAGGATATATAAAAAAAAACAACAGTGGTGCATCTGTCTTACACACAGAGAAATCCAAAGAATAAGCAACATATTCAGAATATCTCAAAAAATTACTTGATTTTTTGGATTTTTTCCCCTGGTTTTCTATACCCACCTAGAACAATAATATCCAAAAGCAAAGAGATATTTTTAGTGGCAAAGCTGCACAAGAAAAAAGGGGAGATATGTTCTATGGGGCTATTAAAATAATTTAGTCCCAGGTAGTAAATCCGGTTTTATTTAAGGTTTTCTCAAGCTTTTGGGTTTCTCTTAGAATTTTTTCCTGCATCTTCTGAGAACTAGGGAGTAACCAAAATTAAACCTTTCTGTATTTTTGGAAAATGACAAACATACCACAAAGAACAGGGTGTCACTTGGAACAAACTCATAGACTCTATTTTCTGGTAATGACTGAACAGCAAAAGCATCATTATGGGATCTGAGTTTGTGGCCACAAAAATCAATGAACACATTGCTGAGGCACCAAACGATAAAAACAATGGAAAGTTTCAGTGGAAAGACTAAAGAAAAAAAATCCAAAACAAGTTTGTTCTGCATATACCTGAAATGTTTCATTGAACTTAAAATACCTTCTATTTCCATTTAACTTTGACAAAACTAAAAATATATTTCAGAGTGAATGAAAACAAATTAGTAATTTTTACATGTTCTAACTTTCTATTAATTTAATCTTCTAAGTGGAAACACTTTTTTTTAATCTGAACAAATTTTCATTTTTCTTCTGGAAACCATGTTTTTTTTCCTATTTCATTATTTAATGGAGTTCTACTTAGTGAGATGGTATATCTGCAGGTTGGTAGAGTCACATGTCTCTACAATAACCTCAGTTATGAGCAGTCATCACCTCCAGAACCAAGACCTAGGTGCACATACTTACACTTATGAAAATCTAATCTAGTTGTATATTCAGTTGATTGAAAAAAAAAACTCACTTGCTATACTCCACCAGGCCACCAGCTACTCACATAAGTAAGCACAAGCTATCTGTAGGTCTTATATCATATCTTCCAGAAATTCATGTGAATTTCTCAGATGCCATAAGACATTTCAAAGGGCACTAGATAATTCTGTGGGGCAGATGAATTGAACTTTAAGTGTCTTCTTCAGAATGAGTTGAATTGAGGTTTACCAAACATTAATGTATCTAGGTCTTCACTGATAGTACCAGGGGTATTGACAATTAACACATATGTACATCGACATTTAGACATTCATATGTAAGTGTCAGTCTGGAAATTAAGCCTACTTACACTGTCTGCTTCTAATTGCAGTCCAAGAAGGAACAGAAATAAACACTGATTTCACTTGAAATTCTATGATTTGACATCTGTCACTACAAAAGTAAACTAAAAAATTTGTTTGATTTTTTCCTATGAAACAGTATTTTGAACCTGAGTTTAAGAATCAGTTAAAACATTCTTATTCAAATAAAATTATTCTTTTTTAAACCTCAAAAAAAAATTTAAAATTTTTCCATTGCATTCTTGGTGGATACAATTTATGCCAAAAAAAATTCATCATTTATAAATGAATGTAAAAAAGTGCATCCATGTGTATATTTTTGTAAACCACATAGCCTATGGAGGGTGTAGTGGATGAGGAATAACCCATTTGCGGATTAATGGGGGAGGTCTGCAGAACCTTGTAGTTGCAAATTAGCAGTCTAAATCTCTACTATTGTGGTTTATCTGTTGCACGGCTGATACTAATCCCGAAAGTACAAGTCACTGATTGCCAGTTAATTATGTGTCATTGATAGAACAATAAACCACTTAATAATTTGTCTTAAACTATGTGAACTGAGCAGTTTTTCCCTGTGACATAAGTTTATAATAATAAAAACTTGACTTGAACTGCAAGGTCCTTCCCAGAGAAAATATTTATTTACTTTCATGAAGAATCATAGAAACAGTATTTGGCGCAAATAGTAAAGGACTTTGATAGATGAAGCTGTCAGTCAGGCTCTACAGTAAGCTTTCCATACTTTGAGGAAGCAATTTTTTTCGATTAGCTCTTACTTTGAAGGATCAAGAGAAGATTCAGATTTGCCTCTGAAATAGGACCCTAAATGTATTCACAGAAAGGAATAAAAGACCAACTGCTATTTAAACATTCAGATTGCACAAAAGAAGAAATAACCACAAGCTAATTGTCTTACAAATTAATGAAAGCAGATTATTCATGAAACAGGAAGTGGCACTTCTTTTCTGAACGAGTAGAGTATATAGATTAAATACAGGTGAACCTAGACTAGATGTTTTTCAGTACCACAGTATGAAACATTTTCTTGCTATTAGAACTTCCTAAATTAAGAAATCTGTGCAATAGGCTATTCACTTCTTATACAGTAGCTTGTTAACTTTCTGCAGTAGTGCATGTGGCTGCACTATTTATCAATGCAATAATTAAAATTGGTTTTATAGAATCAGGTCTTTCCTAATTCCATATGTAAAGGAACAAAGTCAACAATGAATATTATTATCTTCACTGAATTTGCATGATCTTGCTGCTGTAGAATCACTGCTGTGATATACTGAGATATATTTTTCTGCAGTACTTAGCTTTGCAGGCTTAAATGGAGGCAATGTAGGCATTTATTGGCTCCAGCATATCTCCACCAGACATTAAGTCTGGCAAGTCACTACAATCAAGCCTGTGTTCACTATGTTCCCGTTAGAAATGAGTGATGTTTTAGAGATTTTCAAACCTTTGAAGTTCACTTTTCAAGACAGGGTGTTATATAATAGCAGGTAAAACAATTTTTTTTTTTTATCTTCCAATTGAGGTTAAAAAAAGTTTTGCTGTTTTTTCCTATAAGCTACAGTCTCACCAATATATTTTCTTGGAGAATACACTCATGAAATCATTGACAGGCTGGGAAACAGGACCCTTACATTAGTTATTCCAAACTCATTTAAGTTATTTCATTTATTTCAGTGTTATTCCAACTGTATTCTTCAATACTTGAATAGCAGATGTTCAATAATAGAAGTATCTGGTTTGGATGTGATTTTCCTTTAGCTTCCAACTGCTGCCTCATTATATTTGGTAGCATGTTACATCTAGTTTGATATAGAACAAATGATGACATAGAAATCTGCTTCAGTTGAGTATCTGAAAGGAAAAAATAAAAAAATCTGTTTGTGTTAGAAAAAATTACATTTCAAAGTGCTCCTTTAAAACACTTCAGTTCTGAAATAAAATTGAAAAACACAGGGGTTCAATTCCCATTTTAGTTTGTGTCAAATTTTTTGCCTGCTCTTAGGTGCAAGTAATTTCTGGTGTTTAGCTCAGCTTTCTTGCTCTAATTTGAAATGCTTTTTACTGATTTTTCTAGTGACATTTGGTGAATTCATAGTATTGCACTCTTCTGTCTACATTTCTGTAGCAATCAGAATAATGGTAGATGATTCCTTTCCTCAAAATAGGAGGTTTTATCAAAAAAATAAAAAAAAATGAAATGGTCAAATCTCTATCATAATAATATATGCTTCCTAGATAAAACAAGTCTGCTTCATGGTAAATGTGATTTTAATATTTTTTCTTTTGACTTTTTTTCCCCTGCTTTTTTTTCTCTCCACTGGGCAATCTGATGAAATACACAGTTATACTACCCTATTAGACACAGGAAAATTGTTTTCCCTACACTGCTGTTCTAAGTAAGCTACAGTGATATCAACTTCCCACAGTTCTGAGTCTGGCAAAATTATCTAATAAGTGACAGACAATAAGAAGTTTCTCCTTCTGCTAATCATGTGAGATGTTTGGGTGTTTTTTATTGTATGAACAGGCCAATTGCCAACTTATAAAACACAGATGGTAGACTGTATCTAATGAATGAAGACCCCCAGATTGTGCAACGGATTTTGAGATCTTTAAATTCAGCCTTAATTAGGTTCAGAACAAGGACAGACCAATTATTTTGTTTTGCAAGGAAGAAAGGAAAAAAAAAAAGTTGCAATAATTGAAACACCTGAGAATGGTACTGCTCCTACAGACCTTTATTCTTCAGACTTGTCCACACCAGTGTAATTTTTGATGGATGTCACCAAAGTGATACCCATCAGAATCTTTACTACAGTCTGCATGTTCACAAGGAGTAATCTACCTGGAAACGTCCAAGTCTTATAAGATTGCAATGAGGATATATAAAGATTACAGACTACCTTAAAATTCTGCAATGAAGTGATGAAAGTAAGATTTGCACTACATAAAAGGAAACTCCTTTTTCAATAGCTGTTCTCCCACTTTTCCTTTTCAGATGCCCAGGGCTTATTCTATTTACAAGTACATCTAATTTCCTGCATACTGAATTAAAATCCTCAGGTTGACGGATAAAAAGGACAGAGTATTGCTGGTTTGGGAAATAAAAATAAAAAAGGATTTCCCTCTGAAAACATCACCATATTTCTCAAAGCCCTTTTTCTCCCTCCAGTATCAGAAATCAGATGTGTTCTATTTTAAGACTGTAATATATCTTCCAGGGTCTTATGGTCCAGAAATGCCAGGATATTTTCATATTTATAGAATGCCAACGCAGGTAACTAAGATTTGTTCTTTCAGACTTTCTCTCCTGTTTCTGTGACCTGTAAGATTTCCACTTCCTCCCCTCCCCTCTCCCCCTGCCCCTTCTCCTTCTTTGTCACAGGACTTTCAAGAGCACATCTGCACTGCTGTGATCAATAGCAAGAGGGCGTGAGCCTTCAACAACACTCAATGATATTTGCTTCTCCTCTCAAACTGTCCCGAAACTACTGACAGGTTCTCCTGGTTCAACTAAAGTAGTATGAGGACCTGTGACAAAATTGTTCCATTGCAGCATTGTGCATGCGTATATACATTTTTATTTATATCCTTTTGAATATTGGTAATATATATGAGATAAGTCACATACTTTTGAATTATACACTGCCCCACACAACATAGAATCACAGAATCATAGAACAGTTGGGGTTGGAAAGGACCTTAAGATCATCTAGTTCCAACCCCCCTGCCATGGGCAGGGACACCTCACACTAAACCATGCCACCCAAGGTTCTGTCCAACACAGCCTTGAACACCACCAGCAATGGAGCATTCACAACTTCCCTGGGCAACCCATTCCAGTGCCTCACCACCCTCTCAGTAAAGAACTTCTTCCTTATATCCAATCTAAACTTCTCCTGTTACCCCTTGTCCTATCATTACAGTCCCTAACAAAAAGTCTCACCCCAGCATCCCTGTAGGCCCTCTTCAGATACTGGAAGGCTGCTATGAGGTCTCCACACAGCCTTCTCTTCTCCAGGCTGAACAGCCCCAACTTGCTCAGCCTGTCTTCATACAGGAGGTGATTCAGCCCCCACATCCTTGTCTCTAAATTGGAGAAACATTAATTTGATAGATAGACCACTTGATGGATAAAGAACTGACTGGATGGCCGCACGCTATGAGTTGTGGTCAATAGCTTAATGTCCAGTTGGAGACCAGTAATGAGTGGTGTCCCTCAGGGATTGGTGTTGGGACTGGTCTTGTTCAACATCTTTGTCGGTGACATGGACAGTGGGATTGAGTGTGCCCCCAGCAAGTTTGCCGGTGACACCAAGCTGTTTGGTTCGGTTCATACACTGGAGGGAAGGAATACCATCGAGAGGGACCTTGACACATTTGAGAGGTGAGCCAATGTCCACCTTACGAAGTTCAATCATGCCAAGTGCAAGGTCCTCCACCTGGGTGGGAGCAAACCCAGGCACACACGCAGGTTGGGCAGAGAAGAGATTCAGAGCAGCCCTGCGGAGAAGGACTTGGGGGTGTTGGTCCATGAGAAAATGAACATAAGGTGGCAGTGTGTGCTCGCAACCAACTGTATCTTGGCTGCATCAAAAGAAGCATGATCAGCAGGTTGAAGGAGGTGATCCTGTCCCTCTATTCTGCTCTCGCGAGACCTCACTTGGAGTATTATGTGCAGTTCTGGTGTCCTTAACATAAAAAGGACATAGAACTGTTGGAACAAGTCCAGAGGAGGGCCACAAGGTTGATCAGGGAACTGGTGCGCCTCCTGTATGAAGATAGGCTGAGAAAGTTGGGTCTGTTCAGCCTGGAGAAGAGAAGGCTGCATGGAGACCTCATATCATCCTTCCAGTATCTGAAGGGGGCCTATAGGGATGCTGGGGAGGGACTCTTCATGAGGGACTGTAGTGATAGGACAAGGGGCAAAGGGTTAAAACTTAAACAGGACAACTTTAGATATAAAGAAGAAGCTCTTTCTGTGAGGGTGGTGTGGCACTGGAATGGGTTACCCAGGGAAGTTGTGAATGCTCCATCGCTGGCAGTGTTCAAGGCCAGATTGGACAGAGCTTTGGGTGACGTGTTTTAATGTGAGGTGTCCCTGCCCATGGCAGGGGGGTTGGAACTTGATGATCTTAAGGTCCTTTCCAGCCCTAACTATTCTATGATTCTATGAATACTGTGAAAGTACTTTCCATTCACCACAGCCTCCAGAAACACTCACTGGGCAACCTTTTGCTGTTGCTGTTTATCAACCTAGTTTCCAAAGAAGCTAAAGATGATTCAGCTCAGTTACTGAGATTGTGAATGTATATGGGAAAGAAAATATGTTTCTCTGTTAACTTCTGAACACCTTGTCTGATTTCTTCCAGATGTGGCAGAAGAGGTGAAATATAAAGGCAATTATAGTGTATAAGGTGTTTTTGAAAAATAGGCAGCTGATGTTGGAAAGACCTTATGTCTCTCTCAGGAGTTGTCACAAAACTTTCTACAGAGAAAGGCTAAAATTAAACACTAGAAGTTCTGTAACAAAGGCCTTATTGCTGTTCTGATCACAACTATACCTTCCACTGAAGCACACAATTAACCAGGAGATATAAATCTATTAAAATCAGTCTTGATTAGATCAATGATTACAGAACTAGTAGTCTGCATTGCAAAAACAGTCAAAACCTCAGCCACAGGTCAGATTTCTACCTTCCTAATCAGTATACAAATAAAAGCAGAAAGTCCTTTCCCGTGGAGCTTTTCCATATACTGATAACATCATTAAGACTTATCCTTTAAACCACTTAGCCTTTTTCACCCACATCAAGGGAAGCTGCTTCAGGGAATCTGCACAAAATGGTCAAGCTTAACAAGTTTCTTACCAAACTATAAACATCTCTAATCTTAGAAAACTTTGAGAGAGTCAAGATCATAGGTTAAACTTTGTCTTCCTCTCAGGCTGTGCACAAAATTTTGATAGGATTCATGGTTTCAAAGCTTAAAGCCAAGGAGATGACTGTACCACCTACTCTGATCTCCTTTATAGCAGGGACCTTATTTCATTATACTACCTATTTAGTGAATAGATAACAAGTGCTAGGCCAAAGAACATCATCCAGAAGTTTACACAGTCCTGTGATATGCTAACCTTTACTAAGAGCCAAATGCCGGCCCAGCTGCCCACCCACTCTCCCGCTTCAGGGGGACAGGGCAACAAAGAATACAAAGCTGATGGGTTGAGATGAAAATAAGATTTCTCACCAGTTATTGTCACAGACAAAACAGACTTGGCTGAGGGAATATTAATTAAAAATAGCTTGTGTTCATCTTCACATCTACATCAGAAATATTTGTCGGAACAGTTACTTCCAGAATACATTCCTCCATTACATAAGATACTCTCCCTAAGAGAAAATATTAATGAGATTTCAGACTGCGAATATTTTTTGTCCTTTCTTTTGCATATGGACCACTTCTCCTTTGAAGTGAAGGCAATATGCTAGATAAAAAATTTTTTCTTGTCTTATTTTCTTATTTCCAACTGTTACAATACCATAAGAAACTGAGGCTTGTTCAGGGTTAGCCGACTAATTTGTTTTAAAGCAGACCTGTCTATTCTGGAAAAATGTTCAGTCCTAACTGAACAGGATTTAGAGTCAGTTGTGGAATCATGGCAAAATGGTAAAATGTTGTTTTCCCCACAAAGAGTCCTCAGTTTAGGAAGAATTAACAATATTTTTTCTCCTAATTCCCCATCTACAGCATTTGATTTCAGTTTTAAAAATGTCATTAAATTGGATAGGGCTTCTTGCACTTCTCCCAGAAGAGTAACTTCAGTGTATTAAGCACCAGCAGCTCTTACTGTCATGGGTGCACTTGATTCATGTTTTCAATTATTCAACGCCCCTTACACGGGCATTCTCTAACAGTGGGAAGAAAAGGACAAGTAAGAATTTTTTATAAGATTCTGTCAGGCCAGCTACATTTTCTGAGCTCTACCCTAATACAATGCCCATCACTGCCTTTTTATGACTCACATATAGCATCACATTTATCCTTGCAACATTTCTGTAAGAAAGGAAAATATTTCTTCTTTTATACAAATGGAGAACTAATAGAGAAAGTGACTTTAACCCTTATCTCCAGAGTTTTTGTTATATTCTTGGATGTGATCATTCATCACATTTTTCACCTGGTGGCATGTATAAAATAACAGCTCTCTACTTCATCTCTCAATCAGAATTATTCACCTTTTACAAAAAATACCACAGCAGGCTCAACCACACAAACCCCTACTGACATGGAAGGCAGGTTGCTGTTTTTTCTTTCTTATCAATGACTCTGCACTCAAAAACCAGCAACAGTGTTGAAGCCCATATTTCTAAAGCAAGTGAGAGCAGAGTAAGAGTAACAGAAACAGAAGTGTTAATTGCTGTCTACATACTTAGGGTAATTAACAGTTGATATGCATAATATTGTTTCCATATTTCAAGGTCAAACTGGAACCATATTTTAAGCTAAATATAAGCCACATTTGTCTTTGTGGTGCTATGCAAGAACAAATCTCTTCATGTTTTATGCCAAGAAAGAGTTGATAGATGAACAGATGGAGAAAATACTGTCTCCTGTCAGCCGTATGCCGTTGTCAGAATGGCAGTGCATAATAAACACATTAATATATTTTCGTTGTTGTCTTATAAGTGGTAAATTTTCTGACCAACCGTGAAACAAAATTGAACATGCTTGTCTTTGTACCACACATTTCTTAAATCCCCACAGAAAAGTGTACAGAGTTAACATTATTGAAAAATGTAACCATGTACTACACACACTGGGTGGTGAAAGATACATGGATATTACAAATAACGTTAAAGTAGTTTGGTCACCCTGAGCTGTTTTATGAATGCTTTCCAGGCAATTATTCAGCTCTGTTCAGTCTTTCCGATAAAAGGCTGGCAGCTGAATGATTTAATTAACATAATTATTGCTATGAATTTTAAAAATATCACTGCAATCAAGAAGGTGCACAGTCTGTACATTTGGTATTAATGTAGCCATGTAAAGTGTTGATTAAACAACATGAATTTATATCTGAATTTGTAAAAGAAGAAGGTTATAAACTTCAAGTTACGGCATGTAGATACCACATGGATCCAAGTGTTGAGCAGTTATGACAATAAGGAACATTTTTAATAAATGTAATTTCAGCACACGTGCAGGAGAATAACAAATAAGTGGCTAGAGCACTAGATAAAGTCGTGCATGCTTCATCTCCTATCCACAGTGTTCTTGAATAGCCTCAGGCAAATCACTTATGGCTAGATGCACAAATAGTTTTAGTTTCCCATGTGTCCTGGGTAGCCACCCAGCTGCCAGCAAATCACAACATTAAAACTCCAGTCCTTCTAGCAAGCACCCCTGAAAGGTAGGACAGAACACACTTCAAGGGAAGGGAAGGTGTGCAAAGAAAACTCTTGACTTTTGTTCTTTCCTTCCTTTTATTTTTTTTTCACCTGCTTATTTCTATCTCTTAGAGTTTGTTCTGCCAACCTTATGAAGAATTTAGCAGCTACTAAGTTAACAGGATGACACACAAGCAGATCTGCAAGTGTATGATTTGTTGGTAAAAGGGAGGATGACCCAGAAAGAAACAAGGTTTTGAGCGAGAATTCAAAGCATTCTGGGGAAAAAAAAAAAAGAAAGCGGGTAAAGTTTCATGGAACTATCTCAAAGACCTAATTGTGAATCTAATTCAAGGTTATCTCCTAGTAGTCTAAACTCCCATTACAGTCAGTCGAGATCTGAGGTACAACGTCATATACAACAAATAGGTGTATAGTGTCTTTTCAGATCATATAGGATAGCCCACCTGGGACTTCAGATGCTCTTGCAGGATGACAGGTCTCCTGTCCTAGCTACGACATTCATCATGTGCTTAAGCAGCTGCTAAACATGCCAATGTAGTGACTGAAGCCCAGAGAGCAGCCTGACTGGCATGTCATGAAGGATGCACAGGCAGTTGTGTAAACTGCGACCAGTAGGTCAAAATAGGGACCCAACATGGAAAAAGTAACTTACATCACTTCTCAGAGTTTGGAAATATCAACTCTGTATACACACCATACAGGAGAATGGTGAAATATGATAGAATACTGCATCGCAGAAATGTAGTGAGTTTTGTCAAAAAAAAGAGAAACCACCAACCTGAAAGCAAGGGAAATAGCTATCCTTTTCAGAATGAACAACAGTACACAATCCAAAGCAATGACAGAGAAGATATTAGAGAAGCATTCCGTCAGAAGTAAATGCACTGAAACCTCACCTTTCATTCTTTTTATCTACACTAAAACATAATTGAATTATATGAAGATTTTAGAAAAAATGCTGTTTCTATTATTACTTTGGAAATGGTACTAATTATACGTTGTGTTGTCAACTTATTAGAGAAAAAACTAATAAATGTTGAATTTGAGAATATTTCTCAAGCATCAGAGAACTCTCAGATGAGTACAGAGATGACAGAGGCTATAATCAAGTCAGAGCTAGGTAGACGTACCCATTGCTGTAAATATCACGGAACACATAGAAGCTTCACATTGAATGTGCTTTCTAATCACCATGGAATAAAAAAATCCAAAACCAACCAAACCAAAATATACACCATACCTAAAGAGGGAGAAAATATACCAAACATACAGAATAAATAACTAAGCAGTACCGTTTTACAGTCTGAAGTAATTAACATCCCAAGAGGAGTTTGAGATGGGATTTGCCTTAATTTTGATGTCTGCATCTGAACTACTAATCACCTGGAATACTTTATGCTCAGTGTAGCAGAGCAAAGTAATTACTCTTAATGTAGACAATTTAAAGCAAGTCAAACAAATAATTTTCAGAAAATACCCTTTTCTCTTGACTGACCATAAAAAAGCCTTCACATCTGCCTTTGGGATTAGAGAAGTACCTCTACCTTGCAATTTAAACATGCGTCTGAACTTTGATATCACAAGTATTCTAATACAGATCAGGTATTGCAAGATTGAGATAGTGTTAGCAGACTGACTGACAAGGTGATACACTGTCTCTTTCCGTCTCTTACTGAGAAATTTTTCCGTAAGATTTGTTGATCAATCTGTTTTTACATTAAAGCTTCAAAGTTAAAAAAACCAGCTCAGAATTCACAATTTAAGAACACAGACTGTCCTGGGTTCAGCAGTAGCAGTCATTTTCCTCCTTCTTAGTAGCTGGCGCAGAGCTGTGGTTTTGACTTTTGGCCTGGGAACAGCACTGATAACAGCGATGTTTTTAGTTGTTGCTCAGTAATGTTTACTCTGACCAAGGACTTTCTGAGCCTCATGCTCTGCCAGGGAGGAGGGGAAGCCGGGAGGAAGCAGAGACAGGACACCTGACCCAAACTAACCAAAGAGGTATTCCATACCACAGCACATCATATCCACTATAAAAACTGGAGGCAGTTATCTGGAAGGGCTAGATCACTGCTGGCGTCAGGCTGAGTATCGGTTGGTGGGGGGTGAGCAGTTGTGTTCTCTTCCCTTGTTTCCCTTATCATTATTATTGGTAGTAGCAGTAGTGGTTTGTGTTATACCTTAGTTCATGGACTGTTCTTATTTCAACTTGTGGGAGTTACAGTCTTTTGATTCCCCTCTCCATACCTCCGGGAGCAGGGGAAGAAAGGAGAGGAGTGAGCAAGTGGCTGCATGGTTGTGGGTTGCCGGCTGGGCTTAAATCACAACACAAGCACAGTGTTTCACAGGAAAATATATATTAAATAATATACAAAAAATACTAAAACTAGGTAATTCAATTTTTTCATTTGAGGAAAAGTTGCAGAAGAGAGTCACATCTTATGTTAAACAAACAATACAAATAATACATCTAGCAGAAGTTTACCTAACACTGGTTATGTACTTGTCTGAAGCTATCTGCATGTGAGAAATAAGGATAATGAATCCTTAAAATGCAGACATTTCTAGGGGATATATGCAAGCAATCTAGATGCTTAAATCAGCAATTTGAGAATGCCACCATAAAAGGATATCTGTTGTATATAGGATGCAAGCATCAATTAATAATTTTAGGAACCTAGAAGAGTTTGGTAGTACAGCTCTAAATCTTGAACTATTTTGAGCAGAAATTCACAACTTAAGTTGAACACTGGTGATTCTAAAGAAAAGCTGTTAAATTGTGACAAAAAAAAACAAAACAAAACAAAACAAAATAAAACAAGGGTCAAATTGATGAGTGGCTTATTTATCTGGAACATTAAAGTAAATGAAAATAGGGAATTTCAGCTTTACTTAAAGAATCAGATCAAACAACATGATTAGCTGTTACAGACAGTTCATCATTTATCGACAATACCAGCATGTCAGATTCACATACCAAATATTAGTGTCAGATGTGCTGATTGTAAACATTCCCTTGAAGATGCTACTTTGAAGTACACTTCAGTCGAAGCCCAGATTCAGAAATTGTGTATAAGAATTTAGTCACAAGAAATTAAAATGTCTGTTATTAAAAATAAAAAAACACAAACAAACACCACAACTGTTGACAGAACTGTAAAACCTACTTCTGAAAATCCCAGTCAGGGTGCACCCAAATAATATCTCAAATTTAAGAGGTATTTCTTTCCTAGATAAGATTAAAAACCGGGAACAAGAATTATCATTTGTTGCAGTAAAATATATTTTAAAGAAATATCAAAGAACTGATAACCTGTGAAAAGATTAACCCTCTGCCTCTATTACCCTTTTCATCATCCCTGAAGTTTGTGCCACCATACTGCAAATCAGATCAATTCATTATTTGTTCTAAAAATTAAGGGAAGGGGCATTGAGTCAAATAGGCAAGGTGACCTGACTGACAATGTGGCCATGCAAGTTCCAGGGAGCTGGTCCAGGGGAGATTACCAAATTGTACAGAATCTCCGAGAGAGGAAAGGAGGAGAAGAGTCAATAACCCAGTCCTTTCATCAGTCATGAGAGGACTCATGAAAGGACTCTTCAGATTCCTCCCTGAAACTGTGTTTCAGTCAGTGGGGGAAATACAGCAAGACTATGTTGTATGCTAGTGTCATGGCAATAAGGGATTAATGCTTGGATGAAAAAATTGTCATTGAGTTGTCAGTTGAATCACCCTCAAAGTTTTAGGCAGGTACTGTGTCTATGACAGAAATCAGTAACAACCCTTAAGGAAGGTGGGGAAAACAGGAGAAGGATAAAGTGACGTTCCCCTGCAACAAAGTTTCTTTCTGTAATTTGTGGTTGCAGCTGGATCACAATGTTTAATAGCCATTAATAAAGCCATTACAGCCATTAATAAAGCCATTTCTCTTAAACGTCTCTTTTTTAATCCAATTTGTATTTTTAGTATCCATAATAAATTGTAGCAAAGAGTTCCATTTCTCAGTGGTGTCTTTTATGAGAAAGCATTCCTCTGTTTCTTTAAAACCCACTGCAGGCTGATTTAATTGGATGCCTTAGTTCTAGCATGAGAACTAGTGAATAAATGTTCCTGCTTCCCTTTCTTCATGCCATTCTTGGATTAAATTAGGTTCCCTGGGTGAAGAACTAGTTAGCTTTAATAATGTTAAATTATCTTCATTTAAAACAATTAATTGTTACACCTCAAAACTAAAACATTATCTTTTTTTCCTGCCAGCTAATCCCATAAAGTTTTCTCCACAAAACCACAATATGAAACAACATACTGGTTTAATGTGGCACCAATGTTGCGCCAAGAGTACCGTGGTCTTCATTAGCCTCAGCCTACAGCATCAAAGCCTCTTAAGTAAATGGAGTCCATATTATCTAAATACTTTTAATTAAAATAGCCCTATTATCCAAGATTCACTTTAATGACAAAAGGGCAGACAGCAACCCAAGCCCATGGTTGATTCACTGCTACATTTAACAATCAGTTTTGAGTGAGCTTTGGGTAAAGGTTCAACCGTAAGGTATGTACTACAGAAACCCAGAAGCTGCTCTGACTCAATTAGTCTTGCAGAATGGGCTGTGAAGATCTCCCTGTGAAACAGCCCCATTAACTGATGTCAATCATGCAACATTACTGCAAGGCAATACGGGATCTAAGATGAGAAACTTACCTGAATGAGTACAGTATTGCGCAAGCTTTTTTACGTGTGGGTGTACTGTTGTCTAGTGTTCTCACAATGAACATACAGCTTGCAAAAAACGAGTGTTGTCACTTAACTAAAGTCAATATGTTAGTTAAGCAGTGTATGAGTTATCACCTTATTAGCTTCATGGATTTCACTATGGAGTTCCCTTTCGCAAAAGCAATATAGACATATTTAGCAGATTATCTCAGGTGTACAGAGTTTCACTGTATTTTGGAGTTAGCGAACCTGCTAATACGATCCTAAGAACCCCTGTAATGAGTTATACTGATGTTGTGGCACAAGCTAAGGCCTGGCGGCCGGAAGATGTCGGGCTGTACGGAAAGACAGGGCCTCTCTCCCAATAGCCAATAGCGTTCGACTTATGATGTAAGCAGACGGAAGTGACGCTGTAAACCCTGGTTATATAATGCTGTGTCATTCATCAATAAACGCCATTTTGCCGTCCACCACATTGGTGTCAGCGTGCTGATGGCCCGCGTGGCCTGAGCAGGTTGGTCGCCTGTGCCATTCCTGAACCAGGCCGCCACGCCTCGCATGCAACATACTGAAATTCAGTCTAACAATCTAATATGGTTCTTTGCCTTTAACAGTGGCTGAGAGCAAATACATCATGTATCCCATACCCCACAGCACCAAAGTCCACTACATAAAGAACAATTTTTTACTATTTTGAATTGTCTTTCTAATGAAAAGGTAGTAAAGACCTAACCTGCATTCACCTTTTTAATGCCACTCAGTTTTCATAACCCGCTTAAAACACATCTTTTCTGAAATGCACGGTCCTAATCAGCATAAACTCCCTCTGGTAGAAGGATTTCTTCTTGCTTTCACCTCCTCCTGTACTTGTTCCTCAGACAAGGTTTGGCAGCTAGGTCTTTCACCAGATGATGAGTTTAAGCTATTCGGTTCCTGGAGAAAGCTCAAAAC
Organism: Ara ararauna; assembly: GCA_028858755.1. NCBI lineage: Eukaryota > Metazoa > Chordata > Aves > Psittaciformes > Psittacidae > Ara > Ara ararauna. The sequence goes on from CM054379.1 coordinate 59,991,336, forward strand.
TCAATTTTCTAACAGAGGAGGGAACTCTCTGGCAAAGGAGAAACTTATCACTCTCTAGCCAGCTGGCTACTTAAAAGCTTCATGCTTCCCTATTCACTTCTGCCCAACATAAATCTTCAATCATGGATAACTTGGAAATTTTTCCTTACCTGAACATGAGAAGGCAATGGATGCACATTGAAACAAAGGATTCTGCTTCATTACAATCAAAGCACAGCTGAGGATGTGGGCTTAAGAGATGTGCTAATAAGAATTTTTGCATCGAATTGGCATTACACTCACACTTTCAAGGTTCAGGCAGACATACTCTTCTACTGTGATTTTTGTTGTGGTTCCCCCTTCCTACCTCCCTTGCCCTGCAGTAAAATGAGCTATGTTTTGTTCAGTGCCCTCATTAGTTTCAACACAATTTACTACATAGTTCATTGTGACTTAGTAAACCAAACTGAAAACCCATAGTATGGAAAAATATGATCTTGTTTGTCACTACTGAGGAATAAAGAATGTAGTCCTACTGAATGAGATTGATTTTGCCCCCTTTTTCTTTAGGGGTGGGTGGTAGAAAGGGGGTAACCATACTTCTTACTAAAAAACAACAACAGCAACAACGAACCTAAACAAAGCCCAAAGTTTTTGCTGAAAAGAGAAAACAAAAAGCAGATATTGAATCTTCAGTGCAATGACTCTCTGAACTTTGTCCTCCCAAAGACTTAACAGTAAAACCAAACAGAACTATGAATAAAGAACCGTTTGTCAAGCATGTAATTTTATTATGTCAATTGCTGTCATTGGAAAAAGAAAACAAATATAATTCACTCCATGCCTGTACCTTTTATCTCAGGACCATGATCACCAGCAATAATAAATGGAAAAACATTCATGTTTAAGAATGAATATTCTAACATTTTTTTCCTTCTTTGAAGAAAATATATCCTTATTTCACTGCCTATTAGTGATCTTGCTAATTTGACAGGAAACAGCATGTCTATTTTAGCAAACCCCCAGAAAAAAAAAAAAAGATGTTTTGAAATATTTGACCTGTAGAGCTGCTGAAAATATAAGAAATATATTGGCTGCTCTGGGACCCAAGAATTTACTCATAAGAACCTGGAATCATATCGGCGTTTCCCTATCAAAGATAACATGACCGAAGTCATGTGAATTGAGCGAAAGTAGAATGATAGAATCATAGAATAGTCAGGGTTGGAAAGGACCTTAAGATCATCTAGTTCCAACCCCCCTGCCATGGGCAGGGACACCTCCCACAAAACCATGTCACCCAAGGCTCTGTCCAACACAGCCTTGAACACCACCAGCAATGGAGCATTCACAACTTCCCTGGGCAACCTATTCCAGGGCCTCACCACCCTCTCAGTAAAGAACTTCTTCCTTATATCCAATCTAAACTTCCCCTGTTTAAGTTTGAACCCATTACCCCTCGTCCTATCACCACAGCCCCAAATGAAGGGTCCTTCCCCAGCATTCCTGTAGGCCCCCTTCAGATATTGGAAGGCTGCTATGAGGTCTCCACACAGCCTTCTCTTCTCCAGGATCAACAGCCCCAACTTTATAATCCTATCTTCATACAGGAGGTGCTCCAGTCCCCTGATCATCCTCGTGACCCCCCTTTGGACTTGTCCCAACAATTCCATGTCCTTTTTATATTGAGGACACCAGAACTGCACACAGTACTCCAAGTGAGGTCTCACAAGAGCAGAATAGAGGAGCAGGATCACCTCTTTTGACCTGCTGGTCACGCTCCTTTTGATGCAGCCCAGCATACGGTTGGCTTTCTGGGCTGCAAGCGCACACTGCTGGCTCATGTCCATTTTCTCATCGACCAACACCCCCAAGTCCTTCTGGGCAGGACTGCTCTGAATCTCTTCTCTGCCCAACCTGTATGCGTGCCTGGGATTGCTCCCACCCAGGTGTAGGACCTTGCACTTGGCATGGTTAAACTTCATCAGGTTGGCATCAGCCCACCTCACAAGCATGTCAAGGTCCCTCTGGATGGCATTTCTTCCCTCCAGTGTATCAACCAAACCACACAGCTTGGTGTCATCGGCAAACTTGCTGGGGGCGTGCTCAATCCCACTGTCCATGTCACCAACAAAGATGTTGAACAAGACCAGCCCCAGCACCGATCCCTGAGGGACACCACTCGTTACTGGTCTCCAGCTGGACATTGAGCCATTGAGCACAAATCTTTGCGTGCAGCCATCCAGCCAGTTCTTTATCCATCGAGGGGTCCACCTATCAAATTGATATCTCTTCAGCTTAGAGACAAGGATGTCGAGTGGGACTGTGTCAAATGCTCTGCACAAGTCAAGGTAGATGACATCAACTGCTCTACCCCTGTCCATCAGTTCCGTAGCCCCATCATAGAAGGCCACCATATTGGTCAGGCAGGATTTTCCCTTAGTGAAGCCATGCTGGCTGTCACCAACCACCTTGTTGTTTTTCATGTGCCTCACCAAGCCTTTCAGGAGAATCCACTCCAAGATTTTGCCAGGCACGGAGGTGAGGCTGACTGGTCTGTAGCTCCCTGTCTCATCCATTTTCCCCTTCTTGAAAATGGGGGTTATATTTCCCTTTTTCCAGTCATCAGGAAGCCCTCTTGACTGCCATGATTTTTCAAATATTATGGACAGTGGCTTGCAACTTTGTTTGCTAGCTCCTTCAGGACCCGTGGATGGATTTCATCAGGTCCCATGGACTTGTATGCATTCAGGTTCCTAAGATGATCTCGAACCAGATCCTCTCCTACAGTGGGCCCAGGGTCTTCATTCTCACTGTCCCTGTGTCTGTCTTCCAAGACTTGGGTGGCATGGTCAGAGCATTTGCCAGTGAAGACTGAGGCAAAGAAGTCATTAAGAACCTCAGCCTTCTCCAAATCCAGGGTAGCCAGTTCTCCCAATAGCTTCTGGAGAGGGTTAAATAAATTGCACTTTATTTCTTGCTTCATCTTTCATATATAATATCTGGAGTGATTTGGAATGTAAAAGACAGGTGGAAAATGGTCATAAAGACTCTTGAATGCCAGCAGAATACATATGAAGCCAGATTTACACATCAAGATTCAAAAAAAAGAATAAGACCTTGAAGGTAATAAATTACAAACCTAGATTTCTGTAAAATAATGAGATTGGTGTTTGAAGCCACAGCGTCCTCCAGCACCGAAGGTGTCTCTGAGACCTGCTATTTCAGATATTCTGAAAAATGCTTTCAGTTTTCTGACAACTGCAAGAACATTTAATAAACTCTTTTTTACTAAGTGTTTTTGACAAATCTAATGCCCAGCTATTTTTAAAATTTAGATGTTAGAGTAACCTTTGACTTCCCATGGGAAATTAGAAAATGGCAAAGTTATTAGAGGAGGAGATTCAACAAAATTACAATCACGACAAGCTTGAATTACACCATGTAATTGAATCTATTCAGAAGCCAAAAATCAATGCAGTCAACCAGAAGTATACCAAATGTGACATTCATTTTTTCTGCTTTATCAAGCTTAATTGATGTCTCTAGGAACTAAATAAGAGTAATAGGCAGCCTTATGGTAGAAACCTCAAGAGATATTTCAAGTGGCTATTCATAAAAGCTCCAAATAATTCACAGATGTAACTGTCAGTTGATGTGGTAATCGAGTAACTATGTTGCTTTTAAATACCACATGCACTGCATTAATTTCACCCCCATCCCTACAGAATTCCTACTGAGAGAAGTGCAGACACAAATAAATCTAACTGGTGTATCCTGATTTAGAGAAAGTGTTGATTTGTCATTTTCATTTTGGACAGAAAGTTAACATACCATGGCTAACAAGCTAACACTGTTGACATTTCTTGGCATTTCCAAATACATTTTGTCAAAATGCATATACATGCATCTCCAGGATCCGACAAAGGAGAACACTTCCATGAACTTAACATAGGCAATACTTCAGAATGATGCTTCATGACCCTGTCTCCTAGATCATGTCTAGAACAATGCAATAGGATCTAAGCTACAGTGATACAAGGATCACTGAAATGATCACCACACAATGTCAATTAGTTTGAAATTTACCAAAAGAATCTGAACAATACAGAATGATTCTAAGAGCAGCTCTGCTGATGTCCTGTGGAGTATACTGAGAAGTAGCCGTCTACTTTTCTACCGAGCAAGAACAAAATAAGAACAAAATATATGAAAAGAGACAACTATCTACTAGAAAACAAGATCTGGCTGAACATTCCATTAATCAAAATCATGACTGATTTTTAAAGCTTCATGATATATAGATTATAGTTTACTAGAAAACTACAATGTCAGTATTCCAATTTTGATAATTCAGTTTTTTCTTGATTCCTTTATCATAATTTAGTATCAACACTGAAGAAAGGAGCTGTGATCAACAAATCTTATTCCAAGAATACTTCTGAAATAAGAAGCCTATATTGCATCTTCCTTCTCTCAAAACTTTGTCATTTTCTGAAACCAATGGTCTTCCTTTGCCTAAGGATAGGCAGATTTCACACAGGATTTAGTAGTCAGCGTGATGATGTAAATAATGATACAAAACTTTCAACATACTTAGATACCCCGGAACTTGTAACAGCGGAAAAATATTTGTCCTTCAGACACTTGGAAGACTCCATCTATGTGACAAAGAAACCGAATAAGTTTAGCTGTGTTTCTGGTGCTTTTTAAAGTAGACTATTTCCAGCATATTTACTATCAACATCATTCTAGCATACGAAGACACAAGGTATCTGAAAATGACTCAACTAGACATATCACCAAATAAGTGGGCAACTGAAATGTCTACCCTGAACAAGTTTTCTTCATGTTTGAACTGTTTAAAACTCCACATACACACTTTAGAAGAGACAGTATTCATAGAATCATAGAATCTTAGGGTTGGAAAGGACCTTAAGATCATCTAGTTCCAACCCCCCTGCCATGGGCAGGGACACCTCCCACTAAACCATGTCACCCTAGGATCTGTCCAACTTGGTCTTGAACATCGCCAAGGATGGAGCATTCACAACTTTCTTGTTGGCTGATGGGGGAGAAGATGCAGCTTTAAACATTGCATTTCTCCAGTCATTAAAACTGTTGAAGATTGCCCATTTCTCATCATAACATCTAATATAAGATATACAACTAATATAATATAGATGTATTATATAGCTTATGGAGACTTTTTGTGGCTCTGCGCTTGACACACTATAGCATTTGAGATTTCCTCCTGATAAAAGGGCATCTTCAATAATTTGGAACATTTGCCAAGTTTCAAGTTTTAAGCTAGATGGACATAGAGCTTTTCAAATATACAAACCAAGGCCATGCTTTGGCTTGACACTGTCCTGTTATTCTGTGTACTCATCGCTGTCATGTTCCTGACACACCACTGAGCAGTACTAGCTAGAGTTTTCTCCAGAAGCACATAGTATGGGGTCCTTAAAGCCAGTAGCCTTTGTGTACAACTTGCTTATTCTTACCTTAGTGAATAAGAAAATATTTTTTACATCTTTACTGCATTGATAACATTAACATGAATGTTGCTAAACGTGTGGGTGGCTGCTGTTCTCACATAAGGAATCATAGACTGGATAGGATTAGAAAAGAACTTAAGATCATCAAGTTCCACCCCCACTGCCATGGGCAGGGAGACCTCCCACTAAACCATGCCACCCAAGGCTCTGTCCAACACAGCCTTGAACACCACCAGCGATGGAGCATTCACAACTTCCCTGGGCAACCCATTCCAGGGCCTCACCACCCTTACAGTAAAGAACTTCTTCCTTATATCCAATCTAAACTTCCCCTGTTTAAGTTTGAACCCATTACCCCTTGTCTTATCACTACAGTCCCTAATGAAGGGTCCCACCCCAGCATCCCTATAGCCTTCCTTCAGACATTGGAAGGCTGCTATGAGGTCTCCACGCAATCTTCTCTTCTCCAGGCTCAACAGCCCCAACTTTCTCAACCTGTCTTCATATGGGAGGTGCTCCAGTCCCCTGATCATCCTCGTGGCCCTCCTCTGGACTTGTTCCAACAGTTCCATGTCCTTTTTATGTTGAGGACACGAGAACTGCGTGCAGTACTCCAAGTGAGGTCTCACAAGAGCAGAGTAGAAGGGCAGAGTCACCTCCTTTGACCTGCTGGTCATGCTCCTTTTGATGCAGCCCAGGATACAGTTGGCTTTCTGGTCTGCAAGCACACACTGCTGGCTCATGTTTATTTTCTCATCAACCAACTGAAATATCTACTCTGAACAAGTTTTCTTCACATTTGGACTGTTTACAACTCTGCATATACACTTGAGAAGAGACTGTATTCTGTCAAAATAAAACAGTACAAGGGGAGATTTGGAAAAATCAAGGGGTTTCGGACTAAAGGATATGTAAAATACTTGCTATTGCAGCTTGGAGAACTCAGAATTAAGTTTCTGGATTAACTTTTAATAGTAAAAATTCATGCAGTTCTGTTCCAGTGCAAACTGTACTGAAATGATCAAGGATAACAAGAAGCAAAGATCATCTAAAAGCGCTGGACTAGATAAGGCAGGCTCACTTTAACAAGCCCATTTCCAAACAGCCTGCAGAGCATGGATTAGACACATATATTGCCAAGCTGTAGAGCCAAAAAAACCCCAAACAAATAAAAAAGAAAACAAGCAAACAAAATAGGAAAACAAAGAAAAAGAAAGAAAAAAAAAAAACATAATTCTGAAACACATTAAAATCTCATAGCTTGGCATACAAATACTTTTCAACATAGATGTTATTCATTAAGAAGCATTCTTCATTGTTCTTACATATGTACTCCGTAGCTGCACACAAAGAAATTCTGGATGCTGAAGTAGTGTTTTAATCATAGAACTCAATTACCAAATCCATTAAAAATGTAGTACACATCTATATTTGTGTTATTTTATCAGCTCTTGTAAGAAAATGGCCTGTAATTCCATAAATTCATTTAAGAATTACTTCTATTTGGAAGAAATTGTTAGTTCAGTCTGAGTTCCACATAGGCTTAAATTTAAAATCCAGCAATTGTCAAGACCACCTGTTTTTAACTCCTCTCCTGGAGCATAATCTTACCTTCTGTGAAATATGCTACTGCGCTTCTCTTTAGGCATGTTATAAGTAAGATTTGCCAGCCTTGGAAGAAACCCCGCTTTCAAATTCCAGTTAAGCCCAGATAGTTGCTATTTCTGTCATTTCCACTGCATGACAATCAGGTAAAATATCAGCCACCATCTCAATCAACTTTTTAGAATGGCAGCTGAATGTTAATTAGGCATTACTTTTGCTGTAAGGAAGAAGGGCTGATAAATCAAACCTCAAGCTATCAACATCTAAACATGCAGTCTGTTAAGTAAATTTATGCTGCAAAATGGTACAAAGAAACAAATTAGCAGCAAGAGACAGATCCTTCTAAGAAACCTTTAATTCTGTATCCCACAATTTTTTCATATACCAGGCAGCATGGAAGTTCAATTACACTTTTAAGTACACTTATACAGATCAAAAAAAATCAGTACAGAAACACCCACCTCCTGCCCCAGCATCCTTGATTCAGTAAAGATTTCGCTAGTACCAGAATGGAAACTATCAGCAGCATGGCTCTGCATGAAGGCATTAACCTGAGAAGTACACCATTTTACATTGTACTGGTAGGTGCTATCCTGCCTCAATCACTTTCTGCATTTGAACTGAGTTTTCTGGTTACTGCAGAACTCTGAATATACCAGCTAAAACCTGCACAACCAACATGGGCTTTCTGTATTGACATTGTATATAAGAGAATTTTGGTTGGGATAAAGATCTGGAACTGCATAGGAGCTAAGGGATATACTCCCACCTCTGAAAATAAATATCAATCTGTCTCATAAATGTGACTTTTGGAGGTGCCTGAGAGCAGTTTTTATAGCTGAGGAAAGAATTTCAAGGGGCTTTGTACTGGTGGAAGATTGAAGACCCACTCAACCTTGTTAGGCCTCCTCCTTCTGACATTCCCTAGTCTCTATGATGCCTTGCTTTCACAAGAGTGGTAAGGACACAGCACATATAAAGAAGAATTATTATGCCAGAGTCCCTGCAAGCAGCAGCCAGGCTTTAGCCAACCTTCCCCACTTCTTTTCAAGAAATTTGCAAATATTTTATTGTAACAGCACATTTCAACTCCCTTTCTCTTTTCTAAAAAAGGATAAAGACAGCAAACCAAATAAAAGAGACTTTCATATAGTAAATGAGATACAAGCCCACACAACTTTAAAACGTAACATTCATCTTGTATTCATTCTTTTTTTCCTCCCTCCAATTAGCAACTAATCTCATCCATATAGCTGCAGGCTCCGAACTGGTAAATGTTGTGATTCACTAAGAAGTAGTTGGGAACATTTTTCTTATAATTACAAGATATAAGTGCTTTTGAGCTTTCTTAGACCCTTCCATGATTAGCAAAGCTTTTGCAAATTGTAGGCAAAGCATTTATATTTTTAAAAGCAGAAAATTTTTTATTAAAATAAAATAGATAACACCACCACCCCGCCCTGAAAACCGAAGCAAACTAGCAATTAAATGTCCCTGGAGTACATTTGAGACACACAAAAGCAGGACTACAGGACCATCAACTTCTTTACATTGAAAATAGGCAATGATATTGTGGTTATCAGCATAAAACTGCAACATATATATTCAGAAAAGAAAGATCTTGCTGGTGCAGGGGGTTTAGAAGGTGGCAGAGCAGAAAGACTCAAAGGGTTGGTTGAACCTTTGTGTGATGCCCTGTCTGGAAATCAAGGGAGAAAGAAAAGAGAAAAATTCCTTTTCTCCCCTAGCAAGGAGCTGAAAAGCAGCAGAAGGCTGAAGGTAAAAATGTAGGCTGGAGTGCAGTCTGTGCTGCAAGTGTACAAATATAGCTTGGAGAGGAAACATTTCTGGGCAGAGGAGCTCAGCTCTCTACATTAGTAGAATTAGAATTAGAATTAGAATTAGAATTAGAATTAGAATTAGAATTAGAATTATTAGAATTAGAATTAGAATTAGAATTAGAATTAGAATTATTAGAATTAGAATTAGAATTAGAATTAGAATTAGAATTAGAATTAGAATTAGAATTAGAATTAATTAGAATTGCCCCTAGCATGCTTTTAGGCTGTGACAAATACAACTCATGAGTACATGAGCAGCTAGCTCAGGTCAGGACCAGCTTCCACTTGGAAACTTGCTTGAACCAGCCCTGCTCTGTAAGGCAAGAATTCTTTTATATCAGCTCAAACAGTTCTGCTGTAGCTGTCCTCAGCGTCAGCCAGTGGTCCCAGGAACACTCCATTTACTAGGATAGAGACAGCACTAGTGCTGAGGAAAGCATCTGTGCAGGAGTAACACTGTGTGACATCTACACTGTATCTCAGCATGCTGTGAAGAGATCTCCAAACCAATGTTGACCTGATCCTAAAAGTCAATGTAACATGCAGATGAAAGGTAAAAATAAGGAGTTCCTTTATTTGGCTCTTCATCTGAGCTAGTTAGTCTTTTCTCTTGGACCTTCACCTCAGCTCAGAAATGTATCAACACAACCATATCACTTCAGGACTTGATCCAAGCTCAAACTATCATATGATTGCCTTTGTGCAAGTTAGTTTGTCCATGATTATGTATGCCCTCTTTAAAACTTAGTGACATCCCAGGATTTATAAATAAAAATGATAAACCATAGCTTTTGGTGTGTTTTGATAATCTGGAAAGCAAGACAATTGACTCTGAAGGGAATAGAAACAACAAAAAACCCAAAAAGATGTTTTGTAGCTAATTTCTCAGAATAGAGTGAAATAGAAACATGGGGAGAAAACACCTAGATATATGACCAGGACAATCTAGAAAGAGCATGTTAATGGTCTACATTTGCAAAGAAATCAATGTAGATGAATAAAACAAAAATTTATTACTGTGCTTTTAATTCTTTTCTCTGTCTTGACACAACAGGGAAGTAAAATTTTGCTTTACCTTCTTTCTCTCCATCTTTCTGGATAACTCTTCTTGGCAAATGTTTCTAAGTTTTATGTTTGGTAAAGGAAGAGTGTGTCTGAAATTTATAAATGTTCTACAGTAATACATACTTGCAAGACAGGCTGACTGTAAATATATTTGAATGCAAATCTTATCAACAAAATATCAGTGGTGTCCTGGTGTTATTACATACAGTCACAGTATATTCACTACTGAACCAGAAAGCTACTCACTAGGGATTTAAACTTTAAGCAAAGACAGAAAAGAAATATGAACCCTGTATGGTTTCAGATAAACAAAGCTACCTCCCTGGACACTGTAGTTTTAAATAAAATTTGAAACAGAAGGTTTTATTCTGACACAGGCAGGCAAAGAACAAAATAGTTATTATTGTATCTTTAGCACATTGGTGCTTACATAATGCAAGTTGAAAGTTACATAGGTTTTCTTACCAACTAAATATGATACACCCTTGCTTCTGCCTTATTCTGGATGTAACTTCTTTTCTTGTGAAAACCAAACTTGTCTGTATGAGAGAAATATGTATTTCTGCAGTTAACTGGGAAAAGGTGACATTCGGCTATTATTAACAACAGAATAGAAGATTGTTTCCCAATTTTTAAATCATTCTGAAACATTTCTGTGAGAGTGGCCTAGATAGGAATGCAGCTAAGATTAACAGCTCTTCTGTAGGAGGAAAAATATGAAGACCGTTATTTTTAGCTAATATATAACACATCAATCAATCACTGGTCTGTTGCTGGGGGAGACATCACTACACTTGTCACACACTGAGGTTTATTTTAACATTGTTTTAAGTTTAAAAGAAGGAATTATTACAGAGATGAAAGTATTTTGCAACTTCTATTATGTCTCCCTTGTGTGCTCTATGTAAAAGACACCTGTTGACATCTTTTGTGGGGACCCTTTGGAGTGTGGCATAACATGGCAAATGATAGAAAATCTTTTATTTCAAGATCACCAGTTTAAATGCAGTACATCTGAATTTAACTGAAGTAAATCTTTGCAACCCCTTCAGAGTGAAAAATTCATGTGTATGTCTTAACCAATGGCAAATGATATAACATAACAAATCCATTTTCTGGTTAGCTGGAGGATCTGGATTTACTGTAAACACCACAACAAGGAGCTTTCAGAGTCTCACTCAAACAAGAGGAGATGCTGAAATTTGGAGAACCAACAAAAAAAAAAAAAGAGACATAGAAGGAAAAGAAAACTGACATCCACAGATGTCTGAGACAATAGTGTTTTGAACAGAAACTTTTCAAAACATTTGAGCATGGACTATATTGTGCATGGCCTTTGCTAAGCCAATTACTATGTATCTGTCTCCTCAAAATTTGCCCTCTTCCAACATCCTTAAAACAGACATTCCTCAACCAATCTCTACTGAAATGAGCCACACTGCTCAGGGTTTGCAGAACTCAAAGCTTACTTAAACTGCTACTTCTGATGGCTTGGGTTTTAGAAATATGCTTCAGGAGACCCATTTTGGGACTCCCTGCACAAAGGACAAAAGATTAGGATTGAAGATGGTGCATCACAACAGATTGTGCTAATCACAGCTATGGGAAACAACTGCCTTTTTGTAGCTAGCTGTGCTACTGTGGGCAAGAAGTGCAAAAGCCACACAGGCCAAAAAAGAGCAGATGTTTGCAGTTCAGCTTGCCCAATGGGAAAGATGCAGTCTTGAGTGGCTGCTCTCAGAATTGTTCTTAGTTTGGTTTTGTTCCTTCATCTAGCAAGTAGCAAATGCAAACTTCATCAACATCCCAGGGAACAAGAGCACCACTTGTCAAGAGTGCTATTATCAGATGAATGTGCAGAAATCCAGAACTCTGCCTTCCAGCTCTGGGGAGTGCAGTCCCTGAAGCAGACAGCATTTCAGAAATACTCTGCTCTTCCACATATCCTATTGATTGGTCCAGGTATCCCAGCACTGAACTGTACAGTCAGCTGTCAATCACACTTTGCTGCAAACTGAAATTACTTTTATTAATTCTGCTCTTAAGAGACAGGCTCTGAGGTTGGGGCTGCTGTGTGCCACATGTCATTACACTTACGTCTTTTAACAAGATTTAAACAGTAATCTTCTTAGTTCACTGTTTTTCCTAAACCCACACACACAATTTTGAGATAGGCAGGAAACTATTGCAGTCTGGTTTTAGAGGTTTTTTCATCAGTTGAAGTCCAGTCCTACAGAAACTATAAATTAGTTAAAAATATATAGCCATACACGTGCAAGTGGAAGCTCCTCATCTTGACTGAGTTATCTAAAATATTAATACAATAAACACTACAATAAAAATGAAGCTATCACCATTTGGGGCTATCTTTGCCTAATTTTTAGCTAGATACATGTTTCAGGCAAGATTGTAAAATTCTTTAAAATGGTCATTTCCTCACAGGAACTGTGTTAATCTTAGGATATCATATAAACACGGGAAAACACCCACACCAAATTATTCAACACATCATAGAAGAGGAATACTTACTAGCATGAAATGTTTTCATCTGAGTTACCATATGCCTCCTACTACTTACTCCTTTCTGCCATCTCCTCTAGCATAAACACTTCCATCCATTAACACCCTTTCAAATTCTTTACACTTTAAAGATCATATAACAACACAAGTAAACAGAAGTTTGCATTACTTTTATTGCACTCTTGGTACAAATTCACAGCAGCTGACAGCAGAATCTCAGCTCAGTGGAGGAGATGCATATCTGCTCACATGCAAAATTTTATAAGCAATAAATCATGTCGAATGCCAAATAAACCTCCACATTAAGTTGGTAGTATTATGCTACAGCATTTCCACTGATTTATCTTTGTAATTTCCTTCAAAGTGCCTCTGATATTTAAAAAGAAAAGAAAAAAGCAAACAGGTGTAGGAAGAAACTATATTTACCGCTGGCTATCTTAAAGGCAAAACAGAGCAGCTGGAGAACATTCCTGGGCTACAGGTTTGACTGTACAATAAAATGAGAGAAGTCCTATTAAAGTCAGTGGGCCCAATTCCTTCCAGGTACCCAAGTAATGGACAGAAAATAGGCAAACTGCTGTTTCAGAAGCCTGTTGAGGAGGCATTAAAATCCTGAACCTGTGTCAGAGTACAGATTTTATGGTCCAAGTGTTTTTTGTAAGGACAGTTAGCTTTCACAAGAACTTTTGTTTTGATAATAAATATTTTTGCATTCCTTTTCTGAAGGACTAAAACTAAACCACCATGAACCTTAAGCTTTTACTTCTGATTTGTTAAATTTTATAAAGACAATGTAACAGTGTCATGGGTTCAGCAGTAGCAGTCATTTTTCTCCTTCTTGGTAGCTGGTGCAGTGTTGTGTTTTTGACTTTCGGCCTGGGAACAGCGCTGATAACACCAGTGTTTTCAGTTACTGCCTGGTAATGTTTTGGTTTGACCAAGGACTTTCTGAGTCTCATGCTCTGCCAGGGAGGAGAGGAACCTGGGAGGAAGCAGAGACAGGACACCTGACCCAAACTGACCAAAGAGGTATTCCATGCCACAGCGTGTCATACCCAGGATGTAAAACAGAGGGCAGAGACCCAGAAGGGGGTGTGTGCACTGCTTGGTTGGGCTGAGTATAAGTGGTGAGCGATTGTATTCTTTTGCCTTGTATTTCTCTTGTCATTATTATTATTGATGGTAGCAGTAGCGGTCTTGTGTTATACTTTAGTTACTGAACTGTTCTTATCTCAATCTGTGGGAGTTGCATTCTTTCAATTCTCCTCCCCAGCCCCTCGGGTAAAAAATTACTGAAATCACCCTTAATGGAAAAGCAGTATGAAATCAGAATAGATGTCCCTTTTTATAAACAACAAAATAAACATCACTCTTAATTCACTGTCACAACTTTTCTCCCATGGCAAAGAAAGAATACTCTTGCTCTTAAATACGATTTTAAACAATTTTAAAACATCCACAGTTAAATAAATCATCTGAATTAGATGTAAATGGTTATTTCAATGAAAAGGCAGACTTTCAATTATCTTTCTCAAGTTAGTGTTATACTATAGAACTTATGTGCTAATTAGAGAAATCTTTCCCTTAAAATAGTGTAAGACTTGAAAACGTTATCTTAAACCATAACTGAATGTAGTACTTTGTTTTCAAGCTACCAAAAATCTTAGCCATTCTTTAAGTCTTCACTTGCCATTCAACTACCCAATAATGAAATCTCTGTGGGATTATAAATTATAATTTAATGTTTGCAAATTCTTTTATTGCAATTATTAAGATCTTGGATTATTGAAATTCCTGTTGCAAAAGTAGCAAGTGGACATTAGTGATAATACACTGTCATCTTGCTGTAAAATATTATGTATATAAGTATATCAATTTCTTCTTAAACATTAAAATGAAACAGTATTTCAATTGAGTTTTGACCATGCAATTCAGCTAATGGTGTTTTAAATTAATTGCACTTTCATTTAAATACGTGCTTTATAGTGCTAATGTTAGTCTGTACAAATTCATTCTTGCAATACAGGCTCAAATTTTACTCTGCAGTTCAGCTGAATTTCTTTTTTAATTCTTCACGTATAAAACATCAACTGTTTACAAGAATGAAACATGAGTGTTTGCAGGGGCTGCAAAGTGTACATGCTGTAATTCTCTGTCGTTGGGCAAAATGCAACATATTTAGAAATTTAAATAAGTCCATCCTAACCCACAGAAAGGGGATAATCCTATAATCAAGCATTTGCTCTGGAAGGCGCTGCAATTTATGCTAAAAGCTTTGCGTCACCTGGACCAGAATCAGAGCCATAGAATCATAGAATAGTTAAGGCTGGAAAGAACCTTAAGATCATCTAGTTCCAACCCCACTGCCATAGGCAGGGAGACCTCCCACTAAACCATGCCACCCAAGGCTCTGTCCAACACATCCTTGAACACAACCAGCGATGGAGCATCCACAACTTCCCTGGGCAACCTATTCCAGTGCCTCACCACCCTTACAGTAAAGAATTTCTTCCTCATATCCAATCTAAACTTCCCCTGTTTAAGTTTGAACCCATTACCCCTCGTCCTATCACCACAGCCCCTAATGAAGAGTCCCTCCCCAGCATCCCTGTAGGCCCCCTTCAGATACTAGAAGGCTGCTATGAGGTTTCCACACGACCTTCTCTTCTCCAGGATCAACAGCCCCAACTTTATAATCCTATCTTCATACAGGAGGTGCTCCAGTCCCCTGATCATCCTCGTGGCCCCCCTTTGGACTTGTTCCAACAGTTCCATGTCCTTTTTATATTGAGGACACCAGAACTGCACACAGTACTCCAAGTGAGGTCTCACAAGAGCAGAATAGAGGAGCAGGATCACCTCTTTTGACCTGCTGGTCATGCTCCTTTTGATGCAGCCCAGCATACGGTTGGCTTTCTGGGCTGCAAACACACACTGCTGGCTCATGTCCATTTTCTCATCGACCAACACCCCCAAGTCCTTCTCCACAGGACTGCTCTGAATCTCTTCCCTGCCCAACCTGTAGCTGTGCCTGGGATTGCTCCCACCCAGGTGTAGGACCTTGCACTTGGCATGGTTAAACTTCATCAGGTTGGCATCAGCCCACCTCACAAGCATGTCAAGGTCCCTCTGGATGGCATTTCTTCCCTCCAGTGTATCAACCAAACCACACAGCTTGGTGTCATCGGCAAACTTGCTGGGGGCGTGCTCAATCCCACTGTCCATGTCACCAACAAAGATGTTGAACAAGACCAGCCCCAGCACCGATCCCTGAGGGACACCACTCGTTACTGGTCTCCAGCTGGACATTGAGACATTGACCACAAATCTTTGCGTGCAGCCATCCAGCCAGTTCTTTATCCATCGAGGGGTCCACCTATCAAATTGATATCTCTTCAATTTAGAGACAAAATGTCTCTAAATGTCGTGTGGGACTGTGTCAAACGCTCTGCACAAGTCAAGGTAGATGACATCAACTGCTCTACCCCTGTCCATCAGTTCCATAGCCCCATCATAGAAGGCCACCAGATTAGTCAGGCAGGATTTCCCCTTAGTGAAGCCATGCTGGCTGTCATCAACCACCTTGTTGTTTTTCATGTGCCTTAGCATGCCTTCCAGGAGAATCCACTCCAAGATTTTGCCAGGCACAGAGGTGAGACTGACTGGTCTGCACTTCCCCTGCTCATCCATTTTCCCCTTCTTGAAAATGGGGGTTATATTTCCCTTTTTCCAGTTGTCAGGAACTTCACCTGACTGCCATGATTTTTCAAATATGATGGACAGTGGCTTAGCAACTTCATTTGCAGCTTCTTCAGGACCTGCGGAAGGATTTCATCAGGTCCCATGGACTTGTATGCATTCAGGTTCCTAAGATGATCTCGAATCAGATCCTCTCCTACAGTGGGCCCAAGGTCTTCATTTTCACTGTCCCTGTGTCTGCCTTCCAAGACTTGGGTTGTATGGTCAGAGTATTTGCCAGTGAAGACTGAGGCAAAGAATCATAGAATCATAGAATAGTTAGGGCTGGAAATGACCTTAATATCATCTAGTTCCAACCCTCCTGCTATGGGCAGGGACACCTCCCACTAAACCATGCCAGTCATTAAGAGCCTCAGCCTTCTCCAAATCCAGGGTAGCCAGTTCTCCCGATAGCTTCCAGAGGGGGCCCATGTTGTTCCAAGCCTGTTTTTATTTGCAATGTACCTATAGAATCCCTTCCTGTTATTCTTTAAATCCCTAGCCAAGTTTAATTCTAAGTGGGCCTTAGCTTTCCTAACCTGGGCCTTGGCTTCCCGGACAAGCTTTCCGGACAACATCCCTGTGTTCTTTCCAGGCCACCTGTCCTTACTTCCACCTTTTACAAGCCTCTTTTTTCCTTCGACTTTTCCTCAGCAGCTCCTTATCCATCCCAGGAGGTCTCCTGGCCGTCCTGCGGCACTTCCTTCTAGTAGGGATGTATCGCTCCTGAGCTTGCAGCAGGTGATCCTCAAATATCAACCAAGAGCCCTGGGCCCCCCTGCCCTCTAGGGCTATACTCCATGGAATCTTACTGAGCAGGTTCCTGAAGATGCCAAAGTCTGCTCTCTTGAAGTCCAGGGCAGTGAGCTTGCTGCGCACTCTTCTCACTGTTTTAAGGATCTCGAATTCGACCGTCTCATGATCGCTGCAATCAAGGCTGCCCTGGAGCATCACATTTCAAACCAGCCCTTCCCTGTTGTTGAAGATGAGGTCAAGCATGGCACCTCTCCTTGTCGGCTCCTCTATTACCTGTAGAAGGAATGCTCCATCCCTGGCGGGGTTCAAGGCTGGGTTGGACAGAGCCTTGGGTGACATGGTTTAGTGGGAGGTGCTCCTTCCCATGGTAGAGGGGTTGGAACTTCATGATCTTAAGGCCTTTTCCAACCCTAACTATTGTATGATTCTATGTTTCTATGATGAAAAGGTTGCAATAAGGTCCCCCTGGAACATTCTCTTCTCCAGGGTCCTACTGAGCATGAGAGAAATAAATATCAAAGTATTTGAATGAATAATTCTCAAACTATTTTTATTCTTGCAAACTCTATATAAATTATTTTAAATTCAGTAGTCCAACTTTATGCCTAAATACAAGACATTTACTGTAACTTTGCTTATGGAAATAGGGAAAACCTGTTAAATGACTGTCAATGTCCTATTTTCTGTCTGAGTGATATTTTGAACCAAGAGTAGCAATTGTTTGCTGAAAGTATGTCTCTGCATTTGGAGAAAGTCTTTCAGAGATTAATAGCTTGTCACAAAAAGATCACTCTGTTAACACTGATTTCTAAAATCATATGTTACAACATATGAGCACATTTCATGCTCAGAATTAAAATAAAGATGCACACTTGACAGTTCCATGTAACAGCATGGAAAATGTCTCTATTTTTAATGGAATGAAAATGTGGGTTTGCCTTGGCTACCTGCCAGGTGCCCACTAAACCTGCTCTATCACTCCACTCCTTAGCAGGACAAGGGAGAGAAAATATAACAGAAGGTTCGTGATTCAAAATAAGAACAGGGAGAGATCATTCACCAATTACTGCCACATGCAAAGCAGACTTAACTTGTGGAAAAATAATTAATTTTGTTACTAGTCAAATCAGAGTAGGATAATGAGAAATAAAACAAAATCGTAAAAACATTTTCCCCCACCTTTCCCTTCTTCCAGAGCTCAATTTAACTCCTGTGTTCTCTAATACCTCCCCCTCCAGTGATGTAGGGGGACTGAGGGTCTCTGTCAATTTATCACACATTGTCTCTGCCCTCCTTCCTCCTCAGGGGAGGACTCCTCACACTCTACTACTGCTCCAGCATGGGGTCCCTCCCACAGGAGGCAGTCCTCCAGAAACTTCTGCAACATGAGTCCTTTCTGCAGGCTGCAGTTCTTCACGAACTGCTCCAGCGTGGGTCCCCTCAACGAGGTGCAATTCTTCAGGAACAGACTGCTCCAGTATGGATCCTCCACACGGTCACAAGTCCTGCAGCAAACCTGCTCCAGAGTGGACTCCTCTCTCTATGGGGCCACAGGTCCTGCCAGGAGCCTGCCCCAGTCTGTGCTCCTAATGGGGTCGCAGTCTCCTCCAGGCATCCCCCTGCTCTGTCATGGGGTCCTCCATGGTCTTCAGGTGGATGTCTGCTCCACCATGGACCTCCAGGGGCTGCAGGGGGACAGCATGCCTCACCATGGTCTGTACCACAGGCTGCCCAGGAATCTCTGCTCCTGCACCTGGGCTACCTCCTGTCTCCTTCTGCAGTGACCTTGGTGTCTGCAGAGCTCTTTTATGTATTCTTACTTCTCTCTCCAATTGCTACCAATGCACTGCTGCTCAAACCCTATACAGTTACGTGCCAGAGATGGGATTTATTAGGTGACTTCAATGAAACTGCACTAACTCTAGTCAGTTTGTCTTCATGTGTTTGGTCTAACTCAGGCAGAGAGTCTTCTCCAGAGAATACCACTTATCTTTCTTTTAGACACGTCATAGAATGAGTTAAGTCTTTCTGTGCTGATTTCAGAGACCGCCTAAACAACTAATTTAGGTTAAGATACTTGCATTCTAGGAGCCTAAAGCAACACTGCATTAATATTACACTCTTTGACAAGTTTGGCATGCAAATCAACATATTCATCAAGTACTATTGCAAATTAAATTTTCATCTAAGAGATTGTTGATCTTAACACTGTTCTGAAGAAAATACCATTCACAAGTTTTAGAAAATGATACCAATATTTACGCCACTACTTAACTCCCCATTCCAAGTAATGTTAAAATGCATTTATAAAAGACTGACCTGATTTTTTTTTTTCCAAAATGCATAATCTGTATTATTCAACATTTGATTATGATATAGCTATACAAAGGTAAGCACAAACAAATTTTTCAAGCCACTAATTCAAACAGAAGTAGTTTTTCTTCATTACAAAAACATTGCCTAGTGAACTGGTAATTTAAAGGGGGAGTTGAACAATTGATTTCAGCAGGGCCAGCATATTTCCCCAAAATGTCCACAACTAGAGCTAATCTATGGTAACAGAATGTCTTTCTGTAACTTTGGATTGTTTTAGTTTGGATATAAAGCTTTATTTTTTCTGAAAGGACTAAAACTACTACTCTCTAACATCGATGCTTCTGACATTTGCATCAGAGGACCAGTTCCTCTGTGGCATCAACACTTGTTGCCTTGCCATCAGCAGTCTGTTCCATTAACTAGTGCCATGACTTAGTTATTACTTTCTACGGAATATATCTTAATGAAAACATTCAGAGTTTTCTGAAAACTTATAATGGCCTTCACTGTACAGAAAACTGTTAGAAAATGTTGGTGCTTACTTTCCATCTACTCTTAAAACACTGGCTTTCTAAATTAGTTTTATTCTTTGTGTAACTTCAGATGCTTTCTCCCAAGCACGTCACATCACATGTAATTGGACTTGGTTTATTATATAAATAAGGCATACAGACTACTGCAAACTACATCTTATACTTCTTCACTTTTCTATACACAGTATACAGTACTTTTAATGATATCCTTAGAGAGCTAGTCAAAGAGCTTGGGGGTGGAAATGTGTTAGTGGCTGTAGGTTCCGCAGAAGCTCAGAAGGAGCTCAGGATTTGTGGTATTTTGTTCGTTAGTTCTCTCTTAAAAACTCACCCTTCAGAGTAATAAGATGAGCATCAAATTCTGCCTCATGTTTGACAGGCATGTAAAAAGTCTCCCTTGGGCTGGAAAATATAATGAAAAGGACCTAGAGAAATGGTAATGCAACAAACATCATTGCAATCACTGAATCATCCTGACCATATCTGTAAAGCAGAATGAAAATAGAATAAACTTACAAAATAGTTGCATGTCTGAAGAGTGTGTATGTACAAAGGAACCTCTAGGCTCTAGGAAATTATGAATGGCATACAGTCTCAGAACATTTGACCACCCTATACAATATCTAATGGGATTTGTGGCAACAATTTATATGATTTGGCAACAGCTATTATTTATGGCTACAGAGAAGAAACAATATATCTGTACCTAACCACAAATACAAATCTAAAAAGATGACCTAATTTTGAAGATTTCTGGTGAATATTTCTGCCTTAATACAGAATTTAAATATCCAGCCTCAGTACTGAAAAATGTGTATCTCGAAGATTATGGACATTGGCTTATCAGAAATCATGATCAAATATCAACTTGCAGTTATGATCAGATATTTCACCAGCACAGATATAAAATGCATTTGATATACAAACCCCTCTGAACACATTGAGTCAATAATGGTAGAATAAGCAACCATGACTAACATCCTTCAAGGAGATGATTATACATACCAAAGTCATTCTATAAAGAAAAAATGAAGGCATTTAAATAGAACTCTTCCTCCATGTAATGGTTTTCTACTTTGAAAGTAGGCACATTATGATTGTGTAGCATATGAAGTCCATTATATTTTAACTATGTTTCATACAACTGATGCTTAACAAATGTGTCTGAGAGATCACTGTCTCTTATTTAGTCTGCAGTGTTCATTTCAGGTTTTTTCACATGTTCAGACCCAAATAATACCAGTAGAGAAAGAGGATAAAATTTGTGATGAAAAGTCTCAGAGACTCAATTTAATATTATAATTAAATTATCTATTATTTACTGAAAGAAAATCAGTATGGAATGTACTATACAGCAACGTCATTTGGAAGCTTCTAGAAAGAAGGCTCAGAAGACTCCAGGAAAATATTCAGCCATAGTGGAGACAGAAAGTACAATGTAGAATTTCCAGTTAACCATTGCAAAAGACTGCTAAGGGAAGTGATGGGCTGCCATTATTTAAAGTTTTCATATTTTTTCTTCAAGTCTTGGAATAAGAACGTCATTCAGCCTAAGTGCTCCAATGGTCTCCATTGGCCCTGTATTTATGAAATTATGATTTTTTTAATAATTTAGAATAAACATAAACAACCTATTTTATCCCTATTATGGAATAAAAGCATAAGGATAGCTATAAAAATAAAGAAGTTAGAATATTATTATGAAATCAATTACTCCTGAAAGCACCTACATTTACCAATGTGGGCTGAGTAACACCACCAGCTACAGTAAAAGAAATAGCTGTAAGACAATTAAAACCTAGATGAATGACATAACTTCTTGAATTTAACCCTTAACCATAGCATAGTTGGGTTTTCTGTACCCCTGTGATCTACTTTGTGTTTTAACAGCATAAGGCTTTGAAAATCTAACTGAACTCAACACTGAGATTTAGGTACTTTCATCTGAGAATGTCATCTGAAAGGTCTATAGTGTTGTTTAACTTCAGTGTAACTTGCCAGGTTTTTCTCAGTCTGACTGGTCTAGAAAGGCAGGCTCCTCTACCAGTTCTAAAACTCCATCAAAAATTGGATGCTTTTCCACCATATGTCTCCGCCTATGTAATGCACATCTTCTAAAATTCATGAACAGAACTTGCCTTCCCTCATATCCATTGCAGTACTGGAAGGCTCTGTTTCACCTTGCTTGCAGTATCTGTGAGCTGAAATAGTCACCAGATACAAAACTGAAAAAAAAAGAAAAAAAAAAATTAAAAATAAAAAGTGAATCAAGAACTGGAATGCAAGTTTTTCTTCCCCTGATCACTTTGTCAGACTTCCTTTCTATTGATACCTTCTCCCAGAAGGATGTTCCATAACCAGATGGTAGAAATGAGGGTTGTTTTGAAACCTTTATCGAAAGTGCAAAAATGGAAAAATATTCACTTTTCTTGACAGTAAGCTCAATTCTTAGCCTATTTGGGGGCATAAATGTACTGTCTATCTTAAAAACAAAGGTGCTACACAAAGAGAAAGTTCCAACACTTTCCTGGTCTTTTTATGTACATATTTACATAGATTTAGGCAGAGCCTCCTCAGCACACCGCTTTTCTTGTTTGACCCTTAAGTAGCAGTGATCTCACAGTCAGAAATTCCATAGAGGGAGCTCAAGGATTTGGATGTTTGGTCTTAAAAGCTTATTATGTTCCCTGTATCACTACAGCTCACTAAAAAGTCATAATTCACGGAGAAAGCAGAATAACAGGGCACAAAGGCAATTTTCAAGACACCGTAGGAATATTTGTATCCACTTTTATTTATATTTAGTTTACTTATTTATGCACAAAATTCTGAACTGCACTTGATCTAGCTATTTAAGGTTCATCAAAAAGATTCACTGCTCTCAAAGTTGACGAGGAGTCAGACATGTTCAGGAAAGAATCACAGCCAAACCTCTAGAGAGATTTCTTTCCTGACTGGGGCCAGGATCTGGGATGTTGTAGAGGGGCTGCTGAAGCCTTTGACTATTACCCTATACTCTTATTCCATGTGGTTACAAATGATACTGCCATAGAAAATTTGGACAGTATCAAAAGTAGAGAGCTCTGGGACTGGTAGTCAAGGGCATGAGAACTCAGGCAAAGAGATGGGATCCTTCTCACAAAGAGCGAAAAAGCTTTCTCATCAACAGGATGTGACATCATCAGGAGGGATCTAAACTAAGAATGATGGAGGACAGAGAGAGTAACCAGCAGCTTTGTGAGGGAGTGACAGATATGGACCCTGAGCTAAGGGCATGAGGTGATGTGACAAGAAGGGATTACAAAATAATAAATTGGGTGGTGACCAGTGGCACAAAGTCTATTTGGAGGGCAGTAACAGTATCATCCCAGGGGTCGATAGAGGGTTCAGTCCTGTTTAATATCTTCATTAATGATTGGGATGATAGGGCAAGTTTACTAATGACACAAACCTGGAAGGAGTGGCTGATATGCCAGATAGTTGTGGCCATTCAGAGGGATCTCAGAAGGCTGGAGGAATGGGCAGACAGGAAGGAACCTCATGAAATTCACAAAGGCAAGTACAAAGTTCTGTATGTGGGAGGAAAACCCCCATGCACCAACGCATGCTGGGGACACCCAGCTGGAAAGCAGCTTGGCAAAAAGGAGCTGGGGGTCCTGGTAGACACGAAACTGGACTTGAGCCAGAAATATGTTGTTGCAGCAAAGAAGGCTAATGGTGTCCTGAGTTGCAACAGGAGAAGAGTTTAGGCCAAACAAAATGATCCTTCCCCTCTACTCACACTGCTGAGGCCACACTGTGGAGTATCCAAGTTCTGAGCATCTCAGTTATGAGCTCCCCAGTACAAGAGAGACACAGACATGCTGGAGAGAATTCAGTGAATCAGAGAGAGTTGGGACTATTCCACCTGGAGGAAAGGAGGGTCAGGGGTGATCTCCTCAATGTATATAAATCCCTGAAGGGAAGATGTAAAGAAGACAGAATCAAACTCTTTTCAGTGGTGCTCACTGAAAGGACAAGAGGCAAAGGGTACAAACCAAAACACAGGAAGGTCCCTCTGAACACCAGGAAACATCTGTGAAGGTGGCTGTGGGTTGCTCAGAGGAGCTGTGGAATGCCATCCTTGGAGTTATTCAAAAACCATCTGGACAAGGTTACAGGAAACTGGCTCTAGGTGGCCCTGCTTCTGCAAGGAGTTGGAACAGATGAGCCCCAGAGGTACTTTTAAATCTCAACCATTCTGTGAATCTGTAACTGATGGAACAGCTTTCTCTTTTAATTTTAACAAGCAGAGAAATCACATTTATTGCTACATGCATGAACCCTTCCGTCATTGTTCCATCCTTGTCCTGAAGTTTTATTTACTAGTTCTTTCTTCAACAGAGATCATGTAAGGAATGAACACGTAAAGCAAAGAAAGAAAAACCTTGCCCTCTACCTCTTTCCCAACCTTTCATTTATGTAGTATAAACGCTACGTAAAGAAACATTTTTACTTTCATTTTAGACAAGCCAACTATGAACTTGCACTGCAATGTAATATCAATAAGCTTCCATGTATTTATATTTCAGCGGCAAAAAAAAAAAAGAAAAAGCCTACTTAAGTACCAGGGTTAAAGATTCTGAACAGTCAAAATTCCTAATCTACTTAGGCACTTTTTCTAACTATAATCCCTGAGTAGGCAGATACTCAAAATTGCAGAGAGAGGTTTCAGCTTTCCCTTTCTCTCCTACAATATGTTGCATATACTTGGTACCTTTAACAAAATGTTACTCACTTTGCATTCTCCATTACAGATGCTCAGGTAGTCTGCATGCAGATAACAGATTGAGACTTTTGTATAGTTAATCATATGATGGGGGAGAAAAAAATCTTCCTAGAGAATGAGTTGAAAAAGTAAATATAGAAATGCAGAACTTGCTTTGCATGAAATTGAAAAATTTGCTTTAAAAAAACTCCCTGAAAAATATTAAGATTTCAACAAGTACCTCATAAGTTATGTTGTAAGATATCTTGCACTTTCCTTTACACTGCTTAATGTAAAGGAAAGCATGAGAGAGCCATGACATTCTCCGTGTTTCAAGTTTCTTTCGTTTAGAGTAAACTCTTTGAATTCTTGCAAAATACCACATAATGCGCACATAAAATCACACTGATGATTCAGTAGCCCTAATATTTATAGCTGTCAGGAAATTTGAGATTTAGTTACCAGTTGCTTTTGAACTATATTCATAGCTTATTATAAAATTGAAGAAATGATTTATAAAGATACAAAGATTTAAATAGTGAAATGGAAGAGTGGGAAGTACAAATCAAAAATTCTTAGATTGTAGTATGCAGACTGGTTTCTTATGGAACCCAAATTTGATAATAAGAGATTAGTATAATCAGACTAAAAATGTATTTTGTTTACATGAAAAATGAAGAAGTTTGTTCATTTATGGATGTAATAAGTCATGAGAATTTCCTAAATCAAAGCAAAGCTTACTACTGGCTAATGAGCCTAATTGTTAATTTTGGAGTTCACAGCTCCAGAAGCTATTAAGAAGCAACCCAAAACAAAGATTTTTACTAAAATTCATGAATATACAAAAATGTGCATTTGTAATTTCTTACAGACTAATTTTGACACCTTATCTAATCAGGAAAATTACATTAAAATTAATGTGAGAGTTACAGGAATTAGCCACACATATATCTCATTTTCTTTTGTATAGCTTATTCGTTAAACCTATTTAAATCTACAATGAACGTTTAATTCTGAATGATCACATACAATGTAATCATTTCCCTTTTAAATAAGTATCAAAGATAAGAGAAAATGTAAGCCCAATGGTCTTTTATGCTGAGCACTGTAGTTTAATAGTAAGACAAATTAGTATAAACAGCCACATAATCAGACATTCTGTACTGATACTGATGCCTTTTAATATCCTCTCATGTGGCTACAAGTGCTAATTCATGCAACTTTTCTGCTTTCAGCACTACTACTACTGCATCAACATGTCACCTAAATAACTGTAATTAAGTATTCTCCGTAGCTGCTGATTACGGTATGCTGATGAACATTCCCACTGGATTTAGCAGCCTCTTTCCTAGCAACGACAATAATCATCTCATATTATAATGTCTGTGCTTCTGAAGACTTCTTAAATAATCTAAAATTTTAATTGTACAGACTGTTGATTATTGCAATCTAAAGTTCAACAGGAGCTTAATCAAAAAGGTTCAAGTATCACATTAGTGACATCTATTAAGCAATATGGTAATATATATCTTGGGAAATAAATACTTAAGTTACTTGGTCTTTCAGCCAAAGTATACTTTTTACAAAGGCCCATTATCCTCTTGAAAGGAGCGCTGGAACTTATTACGCCACATTCTGCTGCAAAGAACCAAGCCAATTTTTCTTTCCTTTCAGTGAGGATTTCTCAGTTTTTTGAGACCTTTGTCATTTTGCATTGAGAATAATGACATTCAAAGAGCCAAAGTGCAGAATGCTGACTCTTATTAAGGTGTTTTGCATTGTCTCTATGGTTATTGAAAGTTAATGGATCACATTTCTTTGAACTGAAACCAGGTGAATTTGATGTGTTAGTCACCAGAACCAGTGTACTGTCTGTGATGATCTCTAAACTCTTTGCAAACAGTATTACCCCTGTTGTATTTTCTTGCTGTTACTTCTGCATAGAAAAACCATTCCATGCAAGGAGTGGGAAACCCTTTGATTTATCTCATCACTGAAATTTTGTTAAGTCTGTGAGGGTCTGGGTTGAAATATCTTCTGTAGGCGTGAAAATGAAGCAACTTAAATGCCTGGCTTTAACGTTACTTTCACAACTTTTATCACACTTTCCTATGCAATTCAAAATGCATTAGCAAAAAGGGCAGTGTTCTTTCGAGAGAGGAGCAAACCTCTCATTTTACATTGACAAGTCTTTGAAAGGGACAGACAAAGAGTTAGGAAAATAAAGAGATTTTATCCTAAAGCAAGAAATATTTACAATACTTAAAATGAAGCTGTTTTCAGCAATCCCATTTTGGTATGTAAATACAAAGAAGCAGTATCTAGAGAAAAGACTCAGAAGCAAATGCCTTTCACCGCAGCTTTTCCACTTTCTGCATTACTTTTGCTCCTAAATCTTAGGATGCTTTGGCCTTCTCTGTTACCATTCAAAGCTTTTGTGAGAGATCCTGTTGACCTTTAAGTTCCAGGCAGCAGTTAAGTTTACCTACTGTAACATATCCATATGAATGGTCTGGGATAAAAACCAGGTCAATTTTGCCCTTTAATTCCCTGTAATACAAGAGAAAAGAGTAAGGGCAGAAGGAAATCAATCGTAACTTATCCCTTGATGAATATCAGCAAACACTGTGTCACAAAACCAATGTGAAGAAATGGAGTATGGATTTTCTGCTGACATTTGTAAAGTGTTTGTGTCAAAGTATTTTTCTAATATAGCAAAGGTTACAGTTTAACAAATTAAAGCACATGTTTCTTTTGAACTGACATGCTGGTCATTTAGGTTAATTTAAGTGGCTTGTATTTTTCTAATAAACTTTTAACCTAACCTACTGTGATTATGGCCACTCTTTGCATTAATCTGCCATAAGTAATTGCTTTTTCATCAAAATGAGCTGAATGACAACCTAAGCAATATTTTAGGTTTGATATCTATAATTTCTGATTGCTCAAGTGCTTTTTCATATTACAGGAATGCTTGAACAAGATTACTATTTTTCTGTGAGTTATAACTTCTGTCACTAAATTTCCTAACAAAGACAAAATCCGTCTTTGCTTGCCTAGTCACCATGACTTAATTTATTTCAAACTAGTTTATAAAAATATTTAGTACTTTTGAATTATGGTGTGACAACCTATAAGGAAGACAGCATAAATTCAAAGTTGTCATTGGATTGTCATGCAATAACTCAGTACTGATCATCCCAGGAAACTCCACTTTAACTAATAATTTATAACACCAAATATAATTTTGCAAGTCATTTTTTATGATCTACTCCCAGTATGTTGTTTTGTTTGGGTTTTTTCTCACATATGCAAGACTTTTAGGAAAATCCTTCATAAATGTAGTATCATTGTAAAGAATTCCATAATTTTTCTACGTGTTATTCATGAAAATGTTTGTTGACTTCCTAGCAGACTGTTCAGTTAGTGCTAATGCATTTCTTTATATGCAAAAAAAAATCAAACCCAAAACATTTTTTTTTTTGTATATTAAATAAGAAACAATGTTTTAGAAGACATAAATCTTATAAATAGTTTGGATTATTTTGATATTAAAGCCATGAAGTAGATTCTTCTTTTTTTAATATTTAAGATGTCAGTGAGATGACAAAAACTAGGAAATTTACTATAAGGATACGGTCTAACTGGTCCCTTCATAAGAATGATTTCACCGATATTATGTGTTAACTGATATGCCCCACAACTTTAAGTGAGCATCTTTATTTTATTTATAGTGCTACATATGACCAAAATGTTATATAGTTTTCTGCTGCCATTAGTGTCGAGAACACAACACTTGCATGAGAGCTTCTCAAGCTTTCAAAATTTAACTAAACTGTCACAGATTTTGCCTAACTGCACATACACACACGTACAGCTAACTGTGTGAGGTATATGGAAGGCCTCTCAAAAAAATGAACTCTGTTGAAGAGGATAAATAAAATCTTTCTAGTTCTGAAGTTAGACTCTCTCATAAAGGGGGTAGGACCAAATGTTCTCAGGATTCCTTCATAGATGAAGAGCATGGCAGAAGCTTGTTTTATTCAATATTTAAATCATATGATCAACACTTTTGCAACATGTCTCTGTATAATACAACAAACGAAATTCCACATTTTCCTCTGCTTAATAGTGAGAATCAATCATTGCAATAAACATTACATAACTTTCAAACCCAAAAATATCCAAATAATCAACCTATTGTGTAACAATAATCAATCAACTACTGAAGATTCTGTGCTAATATGAACTTATGGGTGTCCTTGACACAATTCATGTTTAAAAGCAATAAATCCTTAGACATGGTTGTGTCATGTCCTGGGGCTCAAGCATAACAAGGCTTTTTAAATGAAGGGCAAAAACTCTGGGATTACAGTCACTTACCTTTAACTGTTGTTAACCATTTCTTATTTTCAATATAAGAATTTTAATCCACCTTTAAAATGTAACATAACTTCATTTTCAAATGAATGAATCTCCCTTAATAAGGACCTTACTATGTGTAGTCAACAGAAGTTAAAAAATCTCCAGTTCAAACTCAAGATTGATATTATAATGATCTGTACTGGAGGATGAAATGTTGCTACAAATATGAAGGTAAAGTATTCCAAAGCAGAAGCAATTAGGATAAGACAGTTCAAGTACCAGCTAACACAGATATTTTCTTAACTCTCTCAATGTAAACTGTTCAAATGTAACATAGTTTCCATTTTATTTACCTTATAAAAAATAAACATTCTACTTCTTTGAAACTCAGACTTAAGTTCTCATAAAACAAATGTGACAGTAAGTACATATTTAGTTTAATTTGCCTAATCTCTAAGATACAGCATTCTTCATTTTTTCAATTTTCTTCCATGTAGCTGTGAAATAATGGCTTTATGAAATATAGAGAATTTTGAATTTTCTACAAATATTTTTCACTGCAGAAATATATGTTTTGGTTTTTGGGGTTTTTTGGGGTTTTTTTTCAATAAAATCTTTGGTATTCACAAACTTGAGCAGCAGCGAATTTAGCTCTTTAGATTTGTTTCTTGAGTTCAGGAGAGATTTCTGACTTATTCTTTAAGAAAAAGACTAAGGGAATAAGCAGGGCAAGTATATGAGATGCAGGATAGTGACATGTAACCTTTTTGTCATGTAAGATGAACAGGGATGCATGCACCCTTTCCTTCCACAGCTCATTAGTTTCCCTAGCATGGGCTTTGGCCTTACAGGAGCATAATTTTTGGTGACTTAAGTTTTTTCCACTATGAATGCAGACCACCAAAATACTTCAGAAACTCTTCAATTAAATTTCGGGTTTGAACAGGAATTCAGAAGTTTTAGAGGCAGGGTCAAAAAGTAGATTACTGCCTTTATTTCTGTTCTCTGAATTGACAGGGTTATTTCCCTTCTTCACTGTTAAGCACATGATGGTCTTTTCAAACCTTCCACATTGCTGCAGTCTTTGCCATGTTTTCTTCTACAGAATATGAATGAATTTAAAAAAAAAAAAAAGGAAAAAAGGTAAGCACTCCAAACCAAGTGCCACAGGATCACTTGCAAAGCAGATGATCGCATGTACAGGGAGTTACTGTGATTCTAAACTATTTGCTCTTCATTTTGCTACTGAACCCATGTTCTGTCTAGATGTAATACAACTGTGATACTGCAGGGTGGTCCTGGATCAGTGCACATGCTGAATACCACAAAGTAATAAATTTGTAAGTGATGACAATACTAATGTACAATACACTTCCAACTCATTTCATCAGCACAGTTTCCAGAAAGACTCTAATAAAGTGTATAGAACATCTGTTTGTGGGAAACTAGAAGAAGAGTCAAAATTACCTGTATTTTATACCATTCAAAGAATTAACCTGAGGATTTGAATTTACTTAGTATCAGAAAAGACAATGTCAATACATTACAAAAAAATGAGTGGAAATGAATCTGCATAAAAATGCAGACATTGTTGTCTGTGGCTTGTCTAAGCATAATGAGCTTCTAACTCTAACAAAATGTGGTGAAACTGAAGTCCAGCATCAAAATCGCTCCCACTCAGTTGTGTCTTGCAGCTTCAGTTCTCGTCAGACAACTGAATGGCCTAATTCAGGTTGCTGACCTTGAGGGAGCTGTGAAATGTGTTTCCTGAGCTGAGAGAAACAGGAAGAGTTCCAAAGGCAGATCAAAAAGATCAGAAATATGCCATATGCCTTTGGTCACTAGGATTTCATTCAGAACAATAACTGAGGAAAATATTTTATTTTACTGTGTTTCTAATTCATATCAAAAAGTGCCCAGACTTAAAAGAATAGATGCTTCTTCTCATGGAGCATATGTAAGACTAAAATACAGTGATATCATGCTGATAATTAAAATACTGAACAATAATGTCCATCTGACAGCAGAAAAAGGAACAACCTGCACAAGAATTTGTGCCCATTTTCATTTCAGCTGCTCAAGTACAAGATAGAAACCTTACCTGTCTCAATCTATTAAGAATTACCTGACAATTTTCCAAAATCAGAGTTTACTCTAGAACACAATCAAGACAAATTATTAATCCGAAATTCCGCTTCAATACAGTGTTATGAAAAATAGTTTACTATTTTTGTTTAAAGCATCACATAGAAGTTACATTGTGTTAGGTACAGAAACAGACAGGCCTCGCTCAGAAGACATGCATCTAATCAGAAAAGATAGAAAATACAATTACAGATACAGAATTAGTAGCAGTTTTCCTTGATTTACTAACTTTGATTTTTTTTTTAAAAAGGCACCTTCATTATTGTCCGTCTTGCTATGTATCAAACTCCTTGTGTTCTGTCTTCCTTCTACCTTTTAATGGATGAGAAAGCAACACTGTGACTTGGTTTCCCCAATGTTATCACAGGTGATTATTTTTAACTCTTAATGCTGAACAAAGCACACTCCCAGTTGACTTACCACCCTCTTTTTTCCATTTTATACATTTAAATCAGATTTGAGTTAATTACTTTGAATATCATTTACTTTTAGTTGTGGTGGGAAGCTACCACTTCTTTTATTCCAGAATTTTAAATCATAACAAGTAATATGGGACTGCTTTTAATGAAGTACTTCCTGTGGAAGTGCTCTCATATGACTGTGATATCGTTCTATTCAAAAACTATGAAATATTTGTTATGTATCTGGATCACCTACATCAGATAAGACTGTCCTTTCTGCCCTGAAGAATTCCCTTTTCCTCTTGTTATGTGATCTGTCACAATTATTGGCACAACCAGAATTTGAATGCACTTCAACTACATCATAGTCACTTGCTCTACTAAAAAAAGCATGAAGTTGTAAAACTGGTTTAGCACTATGGAATGCAATAAGCTTAAATCGGTGGAAAATAAGGTTGTAGACCAGGATTAGGAAGTTCTGACTCTGACTAGATTTGACAGGGAAAGAAAAGAGGATAAAAAGAAAGCAGTGCTTGGATTCAGGGGAATAAACTCATTAACATTTATAGCTCTGGACTGTGATTATTAAGCATCTAAATATTTTGCTGTGATAGATCTTTGATGCTTAACTAGGAAAGCATGCTCTGCAATAAAACATGCAAAAATGGTTTGAAAAGGGGAGAGAAGTTCATCAAATTAATAGACTTAGAGAATACAAAAATGCAGTATGACTATAAAATAAAATAAATTTAAATTAAAATAAAATAAAATAAAATAAATTTAAATTTAAATAAAATAAAATAAAATAAAATAAATAAAATTTATTCAGAAGTATTTCAAAGAATAGCATGTGTGTGCTTGCATATGTAAGCAAACACACTGATTTATCAGAGCCTAAGTCTTGTGGATAGCTGGTGGGGAAAAATGCATGTGAAATAATTTTAATGTGCATCTCTAATATAATATAAGCTATGTATGATGACCTGTGTTGCAGGTGAACTAGATGCCAGAGATGTGTATTTCAGCTACATGCCTGCAGATTTGGTTTATTTAGATGAGATTTTCAATAGAGAAAAGTAACTTTGGGTGTCTAGTGTGGAGTAGCTTAAGGGTACATAATGTTAAACTGAAATCCATTTATAGTTTCTCAATTCAATTACAGCAGCTGATTTCAAAAACTTTGTCCAACAAAGACACAGGTCTGTAATCCGTGAGGAAGAAAATGTAGCCCTCCTTTTCACCACTGTCAATAATCCCAGCCTACAGGCTCAGAATCTATCCCAGCTTTTCAAATCAGACATGTTCATTACTAGAATGCTAAAGTTTCCACCGTGTATTGAAAGAATTTACAATGTATGAAGAAAAAAGTGGTCTATCTAGTCATGGATGGATGTGTCATAAAAACATAACAGTTAGCCTTTTTACTTAGAAACATACAAGAAATTAAACACAGGAAAAATGTTCTTTTGCAGAACAGTCTAAAGGGAAGTAGAGTTGATCTGTCCATTTTTATCTCAATAAGCAGTTCTAGCGCACATGTATAATGAAAATGTTCTTTGCTCTGAGGGTGGTGAAACATTGAAACAAGTTGCTTGGAGAAGTTGTAGGTGCCCCATCCCTGGCAGTGTTCAAGGCCAGGTTGGATGGGGCTTTGAGACACCTGGTCTGTCGGAAGATTTCTCTGCCCATAGCAGATGTGCTGAAACTAGATGATCTATGCGGTCACTCCAACTCAAACTATTCTGTGGCGCTATGAATCTGTGATTCTGTGATTCTATGATTCTATGAAGTAGAATCATTACCTCTGTCATTATTTGGGACTGTTTGCATAATCTAACAGTTGATGACACCATTTCAAATATAATCAAAGCTATTTTTATGCATACTCTGTTTTTCTCTTCACGTGCAAAGAAATCTTAACTGAAAACATGCCAATCTTATGTTCTATGTCAAAACATGTACAAACATGTAATGAATCACCTTAAGTTTCTTCTAAAGCCAGTGGTGAGAAATTACTCCTTTAGAGGCCAATTCATTGTAAATATGTATTTTAGGAGGAGCTTAAACACCGCTCTAGAGGTCTATTTTTCCCTACATAAAGGTGGTGAATCTACACTTAAGCAGAATGGGAATAAAAGCCTTCTTGGAAAACTACATATGTTCCTCTTAAGAAAAGCTCTCAGTTAAAAGCCTCAAGAGTAGTAACAATAATTGCAAGGCAGGTGATGCAGTTAATCAGTCTCAGTAAGCTTTGACCTGTTCATTGTCTGCTTCAATTAGAGCTCTACCATTACACAAAGAAGTTGTTCAGAGGTTCCAGGTCTGTCAAATAATTAAATTCCAACCACTGTGCTCTTTCCAAAATAGTTTAAACCTTTGCCTGTAAAGAACTTGCTGTCTCTACAACACACAGTATATATTTACTATTTACACTGTCAAGTTATTTCTTTGACTTCTTATCCTTTAAGTAGCTGAAAATAGAGTAGCCCGTAGAATAAACTGTGTTCCTATCCTTCTTTCACCATACTATTTTATATTCTGTAGAGTCATGTTGACATGAAAAAATGGTTAAAAATGGCTACTGAAGTATTATTCTGTCAGATTTGATTTGTTAATTTGTTCATCATTTACAAATAGACTATGACGATGTTTCAAAGATAAGCCTTTTGGGGAAATATATGTATAACTGACCTATTTCTTTGGGTTAACAGCAGCAGCACTTATTTCTAACATTCACTAATGTCTGATAACAGAAAAATAATAGTAAATTATAAGTCACTGTACTTTACAGCCCAGCTGTCAAATATTCAGACATGGACTGAGCAGACTTATCAGGAGAGCTCGTACGGCTTTAGCATTCCTATTAAACAGAGTGTCTTTCAGCATTGCCAAACTATCACACTCAAGGCAAAGTACCATGAATTTTTGTGCACATCATATATAGCACACCTAGAATATTTGGATCACAAATATTCTTTGAAGTAGCCTGGGCATGTCTACTGAGCCCTGAAGGAAGCAGACTTTTCTGTGACCCAAGCCTGGATTGCAAAATACAGTGCAGGGCGAATAATTTCTGTATTCTACAGCATAATCACAGATGCACTGCTTTCCAATCATGATTCTCATCTCTACTGCACTTAGGATGGCTTCAGCTGTAGATTCAAAGCCCAGCTTTCAACTTGTGTTAAATGTCCTGCTTCATATATGATGCTGTCCTCTGCTCCCACAGTGTCACAGTACATTACTGCACAGAGACTCTTGGAGTCAGTAAATACTTTAAGAACATCTCCCTAGGATTTTAGTTACCTCAGCAACACAAGAGAGCGTCATTAAATAATGATTCTGAACCCAGCATCACATGCTAAGAACAATATTATTTTCTGTGTAGAGTTAGCCATTCTAGAAACCAAATATTCTAGGTAACATACAAGATTTTTACCTTGTACTAACTATATTTAGATCTACAACAACTCTTGGTCCAGAGTTAACTGTGGTCAGCCTAGGTTGTGACATTCATTTTATGAACTCACTTCTACATGTAACTGTTTCTGCAGACCATGTACCATGCAGGTTTGGAAGAATGCTTCCATCTCAGATCCACAAGAGAAAGAAGGAAAGTTTCCAGTTGCACTATGCCTAAGCACCATGGTCCTCCTGGGACTGGTGGTAGGGAATGAATCACTGTGCACCACAACGGGCACTCTAAACCACTGTTAAAATTGCTGTTTGGTGTGCATTACAGGGTAGCAGCCAACCATATCCTTAGTTGCCAGCTGGAATAAAACTACAACATCCTTATTTAGACACCAGTGCTCCCAGCACCCTTCCATGTCCTTGGTCACAGTAGTACCTCACAGCTGCAAAAGCTAAGATTTTTTTCTTTTTTAGAGCACAGGGGTAATATATATTTCTGATACTTGTATTCTATTGCACAAAAGAGCCTTTTGGTGGTTTGAATACTGGTAAATTTTGCAAACAAATTCAGTATCACCAAGTCCACTTGCTTTAACAAGTGCTGATGTAGCCATTAATTTGTTTATTATGGCTGCAATGTGCTTTCAGAAAGAACAACTACCTTCAGGCTCTAATCCAGATAGTCATTACTTTATTTTTATTATTATTTTTAATTCAGTCTGGAAAGCAACAGTATAAAGGTTGCCAACGATGATGACTACATTTGAGCATTTAGAAGTAAATTACTAAGTATAATGAGAAGATGTGGACTTAATTTGCATTTACCATAAAAAAAGAACTGGACATCAGCCAGGGTTCAGATTTATTAACACTCAGAAATGCTGTCAGAGCTCATGTGTACGTGGAACATTAGTAATGCATTTTGTTCATCTAACATAATATAGAACATAATTTATCAGAACATCAAAAAAATAGCTTTTACTCAATTTCCCCATCTATATGAGGATACGCACAATAGGTTCTGAAGCTATACATGCACTCTGTTAGAGCTAATTGAAACTAGATGATACAATTAACCTGCTTCTTAGTAAAATCATTAAAAAAATGTTAAATTCTAATCACAATAAAAGAGAGCAACATTGGAAAGAAATGCAGAGTATAACTGCAAATCATCCTTCTTAATTTCTTGAAAAAAAATGGAAAAAAAATTACCTTTAAAGGGAAATCAAAAATATTAAAAACATCAGCTGGATCAGCTACTGTCTCTACCTTTGTTCATTGTATTCTGATTTCCAGTGGAAGATAACACTACAGTCACTTTCAGAAGTGGTAAGTACATTAACTCCTGGTATTTAGATGAAATACAAGAGAGATGAACTGGTGGTCAAGGCAGGAATGAGTTATAAAGATATTCTGGTCACACTACACACTGCTCTGTTATAAAATTTTTAAATTTTCTGTTTAGGAAAGCATCCCAATAATGCATGAAAGTGTCTTAATTTTTCTGTTGATTATGCTGAATTTTAATGCAAAGAGTTGTTTTTTAAATAATTTCCAGGACTGCAATTTCCATGTTTCTCCCAGAAAATTGAAAAAAAACTTGTTATTTTCATCAGCTGATTCACAAGTCTTATATTTTATTTCTTCAATTTTCTTTTTCTACATGCAAAGAAGAACAACAGAAAAACTAAAAAATATTTAGCAAATGACAATATGCTATGTAAAAGTTTGTGGTTAAAGGTCTTAAAAATGTAATGCACCATAAAGACTGCAACTGTATGGAGCAAAATAGATTAACTCAAACATCAAAAACAAATTATATGGTACAAATATAGGATGATTAATGCACAACAATAGATTTGGGACTGATTAACAGGCAATACTGAAAGTATTTTTAAATTAATGCTACTGTCTGTGATAGTTTCTAGAGTGTAACCTTAGAGAATTAAATCATCTGGCCGACAGCAGAACAAAAGACTAATACACAGCAGAACCCCAATAGTGTAGAATTCAAATGAAAAAGAAATACCTCTTTTTTGGTTTTTGTTTTGTTTTTTTTTTTTCTTTCTGCAATTCTATAAGGTCTTCAGGAAAGCTGAATATTTAGCTGGATCATGGGTTGACTGTGTGCTTTGAGAAAAAATCAGATTTGCTCATCCTGCTGGGAGTGTACAGGTAGAGGAGGGAGAATTAGCAGCTGCTGCTGTCTTGAATATTTCCTTGCTCTCCTCAACAGAAAGACCTGCAAAACTTTTCAAAGGAAATGTAGGCACTAAGGCTGTAGCTGCCCCAGGCAACTGCCTACTTAGCCTGCATCTAGGGTATAAAAAAAGTCTGGGGTGAAGCAGTGAAGAAATAAAAAGAAAAAATAAAGGAACCTTGTCATTTCCAAGTGCAACTGTCAATTATTTATGGGTTTTATTTGCATACCTGCTTTCACTGGAAGCTTGTGTAGCAAGAAAAGTATACATTTAAATCCAATTTTTGCTTGTCTAGAGGGTTGTATTTTGTTTTTCTCTCAAATTTCTACATTAAGCTTCCTGGAATCCCTTGAAAAGTCTATTCGTACACACAGACACACTCAGCTTGACCCTTTATCACTGTCTGGCTTATTTATTAGCTTTAGCACAGGTATGGGGAGAAAGACGGTTTTGAACACTGTTCTGTGTAAAACGGACAGAAATACGTCTTAGTCCTGGTTTATTTTTCCCCACACCCCCCCTAGAGACACTGCAAGTGGTCAGATAGAGCAACAAAAAAGCTTTTTCCATTTCCCTTTCTAATGAAGCAGAAATACCTGCTATCATTGAGTTTTCTTCATTAAATGCAAAAATGGTTGAAACAGGAAGACCTGAAAGAAACATCTGTACCTTTGCTCTGTGCCATGGGAAAGCAGGTCACTATGCCATTTACTTTCCACAGAAGTCTTTGCTTTCTCTTGTGCCACTGCCGTCTTAATCCACAACATAAAATGCCTGCATATGAAAGTTTCAGAGTGATACACTGGTTTCCCCATACCAATAGAAGCTGAAGGAATTAATGTGTAATCTGTGCTTTCCACCCTCCTGGCAGGAACAGACCTACAGCTGTAGTGGCAGATCTCACTCAGACTTGACACTTCCCAAGTATGCAACTTATCTCATGTCATGAAAGGCTGTTGCACATTATTCCAAGCCTTGAAGTCCATCATCCCAAGGAAAATGCCAAAATACATCAGAAGGTCAAGGGATTTAACTCTCTTTTATAAATCTGAAACAAAGATGAGGGAATAGCTGTGAACAAAAGAGAAATTGCATGTTATGAATTCATTTGCCAGGGAAAATATGTAAGCATTTTATTGAAAGCAGATGTTCCAGCTTGGAACATTATGTCTATTTCAGAAAGACACAGAAGAAAAAGTATGTAAAATCAATTTACATTTTCAGAAGACAACCCAATTACTTATGATCTTGATATCATTCATAATTAAGTCAGATTATTAGTCTAAAAACAGAATGAAAGTGTCATATAAGCACTTCTGTGAGAGTAGCATACTTAATGTTTACTAGAATTTATTAAAAATGAGGTAGAAGAAAGACCACTTAAAAGAAGGGAGAGCAATTCCATACTGCATTTGAAAAAGGAGTTGAATTTAGTGTTAGTATAAGATTAGTATTGTAATATAAAATTGCACTAAAGGCAGTAAGGGTTTTAAAATTGTAAATAATGTGAAATTATTAAATGTGCATTTAAATGCAGTAAAAGTAACAATCTGCTATCTCCTGAAAAAAAATGCAAGGTTTTTTTCACGGCACTACTTCAAAAGATATCACATAAAGGCTTTGTGGTTGTCATGTTTTTTAATAATAATTTCTAAGACCACTTAAACAATCAGAGGAACTAGAAGGAGATATTTTAAGCATCCTGTAACATAAGTAGCAAATGAGTAATTAGGGTAATGGATAAGATTTAAATAATGTAAATTATCTCTGTCTTGACATTTTAAAACATGATTTCCAGATTGAATTTCAGATTTTGGTCCTCACTTAGTCCCTTTCAGTGCAAGAGGAAGGAACCTCATTCCAAGTGGAATTTAGATAGTGTAAAATGCAAACCCAAGCTTTGTTATTTCATAACATGATAAACAGGTAAAGTACAATAAGCATTTTCTTCATCAGTTCTTTGACCAAATCCCTCCTCAAGTCATGAAATTTACCATTAAACTTGACAGTTTGG
Organism: Ara ararauna; assembly: GCA_028858755.1. NCBI lineage: Eukaryota > Metazoa > Chordata > Aves > Psittaciformes > Psittacidae > Ara > Ara ararauna. The sequence goes on from CM054379.1 coordinate 60,030,477, forward strand.
AGCTCACAGAGCTCTACCCTGCTCTTGCTGTAATGCTCATAACTGAGAATATAGTAGGAGATTTATTCTTAGGAGCCCTCTTACTGACCTAGCTTATTGCCAAAACTATGAGGATTGAAGGGAAATTACACAAAAGTAGTTCCATCTGAAGTTATGAAGAAGAGGCAAGGAGTAAACTGAGCAAGACTGAGGCATCTTTCAGTCAAGCAATTCTTCTAGAGTGACAGGAAGAAGGCTGGTCCAAGGACACTAAGCTACTACTTTGTTGTGTTAAACAGTAACAAATACCAGGATGGGCACTTGGCAAAAGGAGAAATGATGTAATGAATGGCACCGTCTGTTGTGGGGGAGAACAGTAACAAACACCAAAATTGCATTCTTCTTTTGTAGGATGCTCTATTCACCAGACAACTGTCATATTGTTCTAAGATGGCCATGTGCATTTTTCTTATAGTTTCATTCATCTTTAAGTGTCATTGTTTTATACACAAAGTGCTTATTAAATGAAAGCTTTGTGTTCACACAGCTGCCTAGGAAAGATACACAGCGAGATCAGAAATTTCCACTAGCTTAAGTTAATGCTTTCTCCTAGTCTCAAGAGAGACCAATAGTTATCTGGACATGTCCCGTAAAAGTAAATCACAAAAAGTTAATTTTCCCAAGTGTCATATGTGGTGTGTGTTTTCCAGCTTTCTTTTTGTAAGCTTTCTCTGTTTGAGTTTTGGGCTTATTTAAGTTGTACTTGGTGAGCCATTAAATTAGTTTAGGAATGAAGAAAACTGAATTTGAATGACAGCAGAGCTTTTATGAAACAAGAGCTCCCATGCATTTACCGAAAGGTATGAACAAATAGCTGATGAGCAAAAAATGGGAGTTTTACTTCTTTTATCTGTGAAGGTCAGATTCAGAAATGAACTGGGGTTTTACTGTGCTCAGCTTTAGGCACCCCAACACCTGGTGGACTTCATAACCTTGATCAGCGTATGTGCTTTCCCTGTGCAAACATGGGTAGGATTAATGGAGCCCTGGAATGGAGTCCACCACAGTTGATTCACAACTGTTGGGAGTGATGGAAAAGTCCAAAGGAGAAACTCTTCCAACTTTTCTAGGTAGTGCAATCTGATTGCACCTCTGAGATGGACACCATATAGACATCAGTTTTCCCAGCCTGAAAACTTTTGGAGGTAGGATTGGGATCTATGTTAGACTACAGATTAAACTAAACAGCACAAGTGAATGTGTCCTTTCAAGTTAAAATACCTGGAGTAATGACTGGAAGATTCATAGGACCAGTGAGGGAATGAACATTTGGGAAGTTATGTCTGTGGCTCAGTGTGGTATGCCCCAGAAAAGGAGTTATCTAGTGTTTTATTCACTGTTGCATAGATCAGGCTCTGCATTAAAGCATGTAAGTATCATGCTAATGTGTAATGAAAAACAAAACAATAAATCTATAGAATTAAAAATTAAAGGATATTAAACAGAGCTGTTTAAATACCAAACTGGAAGATACAGCATTGTAAGCTATTTCTCCCCAACAGTTATAAGTTACCTGAAAAAGAAAAAAAAAAGGTTAAATGAAGAGGTATTCAAAGCAATGTGGAGCCTAGCAATTAGGATTAATAAATGTGAGCACTTAAGAAAAAGAACTCCGACGGATAATAAAGAAATATGAAATCTAGTAGAATTTGAACATAAAATTAAAGACATTGAAAAAAAAAAAAAGCAGCTCTGATTTTACCTATATGGTGATGGACTCCTGAATGAAATGTCAGCTTTTAAGAACAGGGAGAAAATAATATTGAGATTATAAAGATAACCTTATTAAAATGTCAGTTCTCTGCTGAGTGGTAGTCAGAAGAGCAAAAAGAACCTTGTGAATTATTAGAAATGTAATAGGGGACAGAACAGCAAAGCAACAATATATTCCTTTATAATCTACAGTATTGAATGCAGTGTGAATTACCACAGTAGTACTGGAAAATATTCAGAAAAGCATAGAAAGCATGATTAAATGGATAGAGTAAATCACATAAGGTTGTTGACCTAAGGAGACTACGGCTCATCAGTGGGGAAAAAAATGACCAAAATGGAATATGATAAAAGATTACAAAATCATGAGTGTCAATGAGAAGATGAACAGTGATTGATTGTTGCTGTCTTTTCTGGTGCAAAACCAAAGGGACATTAACTGACACTGGAAAGTGGCCTATTCAGGTGATCAAAACAAGATACAGTTTCACCCAGTTTATAACCAATGTGCTTTGTACTGTAAGTTTTCCTATGTCCAATGAAATAAAATAATAGTGGAGAAATTCTTTCAAACACTTAAGAATAATTTCAGATTCCATGAAACCAGTACTTGGAAACTAGAAGAATGTTTTGGGGAAACATCACAGCACCTGTCATTGAGTTTTTCCATATACATCACCCAGTATAAACATGTCATTATTCTGATTTGTGTCATGGTTTAAGCCTCTATAACTCACGCAGTTCTGCTCACTCACTGCCCCCTCTTTCTTCCCCTGCTCCCGGAGGGATGGGAAGGAGAATCAAAAGAATACAACTCCCACAGGTTGAGATCAGAACAGTTTAGTAACTAAGGTATAACACAAACCACTACTGCTACCACCAATAATAATAATGACAAGGCAAATACAAGGGAAGAGGATACAATTGCTCATCACTCAACAATCGAGCCATGAAGTGCACTCTTGCGGGTTCCTGCCCCCACTTTTACATCCTGGGCATGATGTGCTGTGGCATGGAATACCTCTTTGGTCAGTTTGGGTCAGGTATCCTGTTTCTGCTTCCTCCCGGCTTCTCCTCCTCCCTGGCAGAGCATGAGACTGAGAAAGCCCTTGGTCAGACCAAAACATTACCAAGCAGTAACTGAAAACATTGGTGCTATCAGTGCTATTCCCAGGCAGAAAGTTGAAAAAAAACACTGCACCAGCTACTACGAAGGAGAAAAATGACTGCTGCTGCTGTACCCATGACATTTGGTATAGTCATAACCATGTTAACAAAATCCAGTTCTGCAGCAGAATGTTCCCATCAGTGAGCTCTAGAAATTTATTTTCTCTGTTCTCCGCCATAAAGTCTTTCCCTTAGAAATGGAAAAGAGAGAGTGTACTTTTGAATCCTTGTGGGCTACCCTGGGAACTGAACCCATGTCTTATAGCTGACATGTAATCCTCAAGGATTGCTATTTTAAATGAAAGTACTCTGCTTTTGTTTTGTCAGGCACTGTCAGTATGTGAACTTTCAGAGCACATCTAGAAAACATAGCACTCACAGCTTTATGGGCAGGGACACTCCTTTGGATAATCCTGGGCATTTCTAGGTGTTTTCTACTAACTATTAACACCCCTGGTATAGAATCATAGAATCAGCTATGTTGGAAATGACCTTTAAGATCGTCAACTCCAATCATTACCTCAGGATTGCTGAGACCACCACTAAATCATGGCAAAATACAAGGATCTGTATCACCAGACTCTGGTTGTCTTGTTGTAGACCCAGTAAAGGAAAAAAAGTGTTCTGGATGAAGATGAGACTAACAGTCCCAAATACATGGGCACAGCCCCTGCGTTATAAAGCTGCCTCAGACCATCTTCTCATTTCTGGGTTCTGAAGAGTAACTATTAGTCACTGAGGTGTGCATAGTCTCAGATTTCCAGCCAAAATTCAATGACTATTTGTAGTTCTTCATTGGTGTGACAAAACTATCCTTTAAGACAAAGGAGTCTCCTCTTTCCTAGGTGTTTAGTCATTTGATGTATGTGATCTGAACAATCATAACCCCCCCTTGCCTTGAAGTTTAAAGCACTGGAATGGGTTGCCCAGGGAAGTTGTGAATGCTCCATTGCTGGAGGTGTTCAAGGCTGGATTGGACAGAACCTTGGGTGGCACGGTTTAGTGGGAGGTGTCCCTGCCCATGGCAGGGGGGTTGGAACTAGATGATCTTAAGGTCCTTTCCACCCCTAACTGTTCTATGATTCTATGATTCTATATTCAATCAAACCCAGCTTCTGAGTGCTGAGTTATATCATGCGATGCAATGAGGTCTTCATGGGAACTCTGTAGACCCATGGATTGCAAAGTTAGGGGTAATTATGTTATTATGAGGTTCTGTTCCCTTTGCACGGTATTACATTAAAAGCACTTCTGTAGAGATTTGAGAAGGGTGCATTTTTTTCTCTGCAAGTTGATTTCCAGGGGACAATTCCTATGTTGTCTTTTTGTAGTTTTTGCTGGGCTTTGTGTCATTTTGTGATTTTAGTCCTCCTAAGAGCCTAAGACAATAAATGCAAGAAAGAAATATTTGTGTATGTATGCAGTGCAAACTTCACCCCTTGTCTTGTCATATGCATGTTTTATTTCTTTAGGGTCATGTGTTTATAGCTACTATTACCAGAGAAAAAGATAAATATTGCAATGTTGGCAATAGAGAAAGTTGATGATATCTCATTCACTAAGTGGATATGCCTATTTAAAGAATATTAATATTTTGATAGATCTTCCTAGTATTAACAAAAAAAAAATTGCTTGTCTCTGCCTAGTGCACAGTGAAATGAAATAGCTATATAATAGGCTCTCTATATCTCACTGAACTGCATGTTCACAGTTGTTTAAAGCTTCCTTTTCCTGGGAAACTATCTATTGTTCAGGAAAATCACATGTAATTGTTAAAAAAAATACTGAAAGTTTATTGAGCATAAAATAATAATAATAAAATCAATACTATAAAAATGTTCTGAGATAGTAGAGACATTAGTCCTAACTGCCACAGAAAATGTTGTTATAGAATCAGATAGAACACTTAAAGGTTATGGACTACTGTTTTATTTCCCTGCTTAATAAGGCTTTACTTCAGTGTCAAATGAGTATGATTAAATTTTCAGATGCATCTTTCTTTTGTGAGACAAAATTCACCGTAGCACTGATCAATAAGCAAATGAAAAGTTCAAAAGACACCAGGGAGCCAAGTTAACAATTTAAAATTAGAGGAATAAAGGGGCACGATTATTCGCTTTTTCATGAGTTTTATGCCAGTGTCACCCTTTGTGTACCAATGTGAATTGAGTCTAATGCACACCTCTCATGACAGAAAAACTAACCATGGGAGCCCCTTCACAAAATTAAACATTCATTCATGCATGCAGCCTATTTCTTTTAATCTGAAATAAACATATTTTTTATGAATTCTCTTGATTTTTTTATATCATTTGGCAGTCAATTTCTTATGAAAATAGTGAACATAGCTCTGTCACACATTACATGGGTAGCCACCAGCAATCCCTTTATTTCAGTTAGCATTCTCCTGGGAATCTCATATTTTTTAGTATAAATGTTCATTGGAGGAGAAAATGGTATCTCATTTCTCTACAAAAACCTCCAGGATGGTGACGGGTAAATGTGTCTTGTCAGCAAGAAAAGTAGATTCAGGTTCTCAACGGAGAAAGTCAAGAACTGAACCCAACTACTTTACGTGCCAAGTTACTGTTACTCATCTGCCACAGGGGTAAAAACTTCACATTCTTTTTTAAAAAAAGAAAAAAGACATGCTTATGTTTTCTTGGCATTAGAAATCAACTAAATTTTACTAGTAGATAATCCTTTAAAGCATGAACCATTTCATGCAAACAAACCTTCCACCAATGACAACCCACCAGCGTCACCTCTCCTCTTGACTCAAGATTTTGCAATTAGTACTGATCAGCCCCAGATTTGCTGCTGTTGTGCTAGTAGAGAGACCTCAACTAACATGTCAAATCCATTCCTGTTTAATTACTGGGGTCATTTGCAAGCTTTCTTGACTTCCATTATTTTCCATTACTTAAAAATGTGTTTTCGATACCTGTCAAACCAACAGACAAGCCCAGTTGTAGAATGGGAAAGGACTTCCTCCAGTGATTTCTCCTTTTACTGAAGCTATGTTGTAGATTGAGCAGATTCTTCAGATATGAATGTTGTATTAGTGACTCACAGTACTAGTTAATTCAGTATGTACAGAGATGTTCATGGTCGTTGAACTGTGATTATTTACACAGGAGACCTGTAGCAACAATATGCAGGCTAAACATGTCCCGCCTAAAACAATTCTGATATGTGGGTTGGTGGTTCAAAGACTCCAGGAATAGCCATACACTCATAAAGCTATCAAAGCTATAGAAACTTGAAGAAATCAGAGTACTTTTCTGTGCAAAGACTAGCTGTATACCAGAAAGTTGCATGATCAATATTGAGACCTATGGCATCAATCAAAGCAACCATGATGGCTGAATAACTTGTCTTTATTCAATTGTCATTTTGATTGTAGCATTTGTTACCTGTAAGTTATTTGGCCAGAGAAAGGAAGAAGTAGTGAGGAGCACAAAAGAAATGCCACTTTTCATTTTCTTGCCTGTTTTCAGCTCTCTACTGAACTTTTCTCATTTTACCTCCACTTTTTTCATGCTGGTAAATCAGTATAAGACCTTTCTTTCTGGATAAAGGGTTTGAGTATCAAAAGCAAATGTTTAGTGTTTAGCAAGGTAGCACCAAATGACCAACTACTGCAAATAGAAAGGAGGGGTACACAGTGTGGAAGCAGCTGAACAGATGGTATCAAAGTTGTAAGGGAAAGAGCCATTTCACCTAAATTTAGATATTTAAATTATGTACCTGAGATAGTCTTTCTAAGCTCTCTTTATATTCATTGAAAAAGATGGATAATCTGATAGTGACTAATAGTCACCCACTTTTTAATACCTCAATTCAGAAGTGATAGTCCTCCATCGACTAGGAAGGGAGCTGTGGGGGACTATCTCGAACACAGATGTCTCCCAACAGCTAGATGGATCCCAACATAATTGTGTTATCCTTGTGCTTTTTTCCAAACCCATAACAAAAACTTGTGACACATCTGGAATGCCATGGTGCTGCAAGTACAGTGGTCAGGAAAAAAAAAAAAAAGCCCTGCAGTTCAGTGTCGTGGTTTAAGCTGTAAATCACGCAGCCCGTTCTCTCACTCACTCCCCTCTCTTTCTTCCCCCTGCTGCCGGGTGGATGGGGAGGAGAATCAAAAGAATGCAACTCCCACAGGTTGAGATAAGAACAGTTCAGTAACTAAAGTATAACACAAGACCATTACTGCTACCACCAATAATAATGACAAGGCAAATACAAGGGAAAAGAATGCAATCACTCACCACCTATACCCAGCCCCTCCAGCAGTGCACCCCCCCCACCCCACCCCCCACCCCCACCATTCCGGGTCTCTGCTCTCCATTTTACACATCCTGGGCATGACGTGCTGTGGCATGGAATACCTCTTGGTCAGTTTGGGTCAGGTGCCCTGTCTCTGCTTCCTCCCAGCTTCCCTTCCTCCCTGGCACAGCATGAGACTCAGAAAGTCCTTGGTCAAACCAAAAAATTACCAAGCAGTAACTGAAAACACTGGTGTTATCAGCACTGCTCCCAGGCCCAAAATCAAAAACACAGCACTGCCCCAGCTACCAAGAAGCAGAAAAATGACTGCTACTGCTGAACCCATGACACTCAGATAAGTCCATTTTCCCAATGAGTACAGCTACTGCTACTATTCATGCATTAGAATAAAACCAAGATCACTTTTCTTATTTTTCTAAGGCCAGTACAACACCCCTTGATGTTTTAGTTCATAAACTTTTTAAGAATTTGGCCCTAAAGGGAGTTTCATAGCTCCCTTAATTTTTTACTGGCAGTCTAAATCACAGCATCCAGTTATGTTTAATTTTAAATTTTCTTGGTTCAAAATGTATTCCAAAGAAATAATCTTGGAACAATAGATTCTCTCCTAAAGGGCACACTGTGGTACTCTTCTGAATTTTGTTTTGCAGTTAATTCTTTCTCTCCTTAGGTAAAATAAAAGAGTTAGTAATCATGCCAAGCTGGCTGATCACTGAAATTATTTGACAATGATGTTACTTTTAATTATCTTCCCTTTAATTTGCTAAGTGGGTATTTTTTTGTAATTTCTGTGGACCGTTCTCCCTCATCGTTTCTGTACTGTCATTTGTTCAGCTACATTTGGGGGGAAAAAAACTTTATTAAAACCTGACAAACAAATAAGCATACTATGGGAGACATAGATATAAAGAATAATCCTTCCTTCACAGTGCAAGAGACTCCAGGGTATGGTGGACTCCACCCTGTGTCACTTTATGTGTCTCTCTTTTCAGACTCACATATAACTTTATTTCACAAATATATTAGGCTCGTTCATGTTTCTTGCAGTGCATGTGCAGAGAGAAATTTTGGCCCTTATCTTTAGAGAACCACGCCAATGGCAGAACTCTGTTTATTCTGTGTAAGGCTGTGATGATATTTTGGATATTTGCAATCTACACCTCATATTTGCCCATGTTGAGGGCAAGCAATGGATGTAATTCTATATACATCAGTTTTTCCTTTTAAAAGAAACTGCCACTTCTGCTATTTCATGTAACCAAGGGAGTTGCCCTAAGCCTTGACAAAAGCAGTAGCTGGTAGTTCCCATGCAGAACTGCTCTCACTGCAGCAGAATTGCCACTGCTCTGACCAATGCAGTAACTTGGGTGGCAGGGAACAACATGTCCCGAACAGCAATATCTTCCTCAAGTGTATATTAAAGGGATTCTTCCAAGAAATAGAAACACCAAGTACAAAGAAGATATCCATATCATTCAGACACTAGTTTGGCACACCTTGTGCTCCTGGCTGCATAGTGATTAATGTGTTGTGCAGTCATATAGAGGTGCAAACATGCTTTTCACACTTTTATATTTGTCACCTGTACAATTTGTGTCTGGCATGATCACATAAAATAATAGCCAATTTAAAATTTCCCAGCACTTTTTGGAAACCAAATGTTTGTGCCATTACAGTATTTAAGGTAGAGAAGTTAGTTTTCCTCCTTCATTTAGTTTTTCTCTTCTGTATTCTTAACACAGTGACTTCTTCATCAAGGTTTGCTGCCTCCATGATATTTTTGCAAAATGGGAGACTTGAATTCATGAGCCTGATTAATGTCTTGAATGTTAAGACACCCAGGTACAACAGCAGTAAGTGAAGGTGCAAGGAATTCCAACAGATGCCATCATAAACTATTTAATAACACATGCAATATGAAGTAGTAGCTACAATAACTTTTTATAAAGTTTGTTTAACAGGAACAGTAGAAAGACGCTGTGATTCTGGTTCCTAAAGCTGTCATAGTAATCGGGGCTTGGTCCATGGCCTTCCAAATGCTGATTCACAGTTACAGTGACAATTAAGGACTGTATCATGGGCTGCATCAAAAGGAACGTGATCAGCAGGTCGAAGGAGATGATCCTGCCCCTCTACTCTGCTCTCGTGAGACCTCACTTGGTGTAATGTGTACAGTTCTGGTGTCCTCAACATAAAAAGGATATGGAACTCTTGGAACAACTCCAGAGGAGGACCACGAGGATGATCAGGGAACTGGAGAACCTCCTGTATGAAGATAGGCTGAGAAACTTGGGTCTGTTGAGCCTGGAGAAGAGAAGGCTGTGTGGAGACCTCATAGCAGCCTTCCAGTATCTGAAGGGAGCCTACAGGGATGCTGGTAGGGACTCCTCATTAGGAACTGTAGTGATAGGACAGGGGGTAATGGGTTCAAACTTAAACAGGGGAAGTTTAGATTGGATATAAGGAGGATGTTCTTTACTGTGAGGGTGGTGAGGCCCTGGAATGGGTTGCCCAGGGAAGTTGTGAATGCTCCATCGCTGGTGGTGTTCAAGGCTGTGTTGGACATAGCCTTGGGTGGCATGGTTTGGTGTGAGGTGTCCCTGCACATGGCAGAGGGGTTGGAACTAGATGATCTTAAGGTCTGTCGTGGTTTAAGCCGTAAATCATGCAGCCCGTTCTCTCACTCACTCCCCTCGCTTTCTTCCCCACTCTCAGGTGGATGGGGATGAGAATCAAGAATGCAACTCCCACAGGTTGAGATAAGAACAGTTGAGTAACTAAGGTATAACACAAACCCACTACTGCTACCGCAAATAATAATAATGACAAGGCAAATACAAGGAAAGAATACAATCGCTCACCGCCTATACCCAGCCCCCGCAGCAGTGCACCCCCCCACCTTTCCAGGTCTCCGCTCTCCGTTTTACATCCTGGGCATGACATGCTATGGCATGGAATACCTCTTTGGTTAGCTTGGGCCAGGTGTCCTCCCAGCTTCCCCTCCTCCCTGGCAGAGCATGGGACTCAGAAAGTCCTTGGTCAAACCAAAACATTACCAAGCAGTAACTGAAAGCACTGGTGTTATCAGCACTGTTCCCAGGCCCAGAAATCAAAAACACAGCACTGCACCAGCTACCAAGAAGCAGAAAAATGACTGCTGCTACTGAACCCATGGCAGTATCCACCCCTTATTCCATACCATTCACGTCATGCTCAGATCCCACATTTTCAATATACCATCACATGTATGTATATACATCCACACACACACACAGAGGGACAGAGATCATCCCTTAGTGCATGGACCTATCCCTACAAAGCTGCTGAGTCCATTTGGTCCGTGATGTCAGGCTCCATCTCTTGTAACAGTCTTTCAGATCAGGGGTGGCTGTGTGCAGTGCTTACACTCGTCAATAACCTGTGCAACTGTTTCCATTGCTAAGTCCACCCCTCGATCATAAGTCTATCTCTATGCTGCATCTCTGCCCTGATGGCCTGAGGTGTCATGGGCCCATCAGGTTCAAAATAATTCACCCTCCCCTCCAGCAGTTTCTGCAGCTTGTCACTGGGGACTCCATAGAGCTGCCTTCCACCTCTGACGCTTCCAAAGCACTGGCAGGGCCCAGTGGACTAGATGCTCGCCCATACTGTCCCACACACACTGCCATTCATGACTGTCCCGCTTTGGGGAAAATCCCTTGGTCATCCTACATTGTAGTCCAGCCCCAGACAAGGCCCACACCCCACTCTGCTTAACTCTCAGGAGCAGATGAAATGGTTGTGGGTAAAACACACTCTGTATGCCTGCCAACATGCTGATCCCCATCACCATCAGCAGGCAGGTCTCAAGGGTACCCAAAGGCCATTCAAACCCTTCAGAACTCTCAAATGAGGCTTCTGTACTTGTCACAGGGGCTAGTGTAGCTGCTTCTATGATTCTATGTTAATGGGGTCTCTAAAATAACAGTTGTTCATCGACACCGGACAGTTTCAAATGTAAATGTATACAGGTAATCTTCAACTTCTGAGGCTCGTGATGTGCTTACTTCTTTTTAATGTCTCTGCTCATGCTCAGGATATTTTTAATGTTTAAAACAAGTCACTCCAGGTCTGGAATTGAGGAAGAAACTCTAGTATTTTTCAAAATCTAAAATATAATTTTCTCTTGGACTGCTGACTAAATTAAGAAGAGTTTTTAATCTGTCTAATTTTGAGTAGAATATTTAGAACAAACACTTGTCCAGCAGACTAGAAATATAAGTGAAATACATAACTAGAATATCCAGAATGGATGTCTTTTCATTTGGGCTATATTTCTTCATATGACCACATTTTCATTTGCACAGGGCCCTGATCAGAATCTAAACATGCCATAGGAAAAATTAAAAAGAAATGGATACTGTGCATCGTATCTTGGATTGCAAGTGGCATCTCAAAACAAGCTCAATAAACGTTTTTTTAAACAGTATTTCTATGCAGAGCCTGTCTTTAATTTTAAGGTAATCCAGTGCCTCCTTATACTGTGAAAATTTTCTACAGTAGTACATATGACATCTACTCTTTCATTTCCTTTTTCAAAGGGAACACAGTTATAAATCAATGACAAGAAATTTTACTGAAGCATTCTGAACTTTTTCACTTCATCCAATGACTGCTTAACCACTAAGATTCATAAGAAAAACAAACAAACAAACAAACAAACCAACCAAGCAAGAAGTGGTTTTTAACCTTATTTTAAGGTTTAAATTTAAGTGTGGGAAAAGGCCTGCTAAATTAAAAATTGTTGTGTGAAACTGTACATGTAACATGCCATATAACACAAGTATTTAGGATACTGACATGTAATACCTAACAGCAATGGGCAAAAGTGCATGGTTCCTTTTTTCTTTGGAAATGGTGCAAGCTGAACAATACTGCAAATGTGCTTAAACTTAGATACTATCTTGTTGAATAAATACTACAAATTTCCTGGTACCGTTTCCACTCTTGAGATTTAGTTCAGTGTACAGATTGGGTATTCAAAATAATATCTGTGAACAGAAAGGCAGGTTGTTATTTAGTGCTTGTTCCTCCATTTCTAATAACTAGCCTGCTCAAAGAAAAGGACAAGGACACTATGGCTGATATTCTGTGTATGTGTAAACACTTTTAAGAGTAAATAAAGTCTCCACTGATGACAGATAGCACGTTTTCTGACTATGACAGATAGCTATTCTGTGAATTTTCTGTATATCCGCTGCACAAATTCTTTTTCATCAGCCTGATACAGAAAAGTGATAGCAGATAGACATCTGTGTCAACACAAAGTAAATTAAAAATTAGGATCTTTCATCCAATAGTATCTTTTTATATAATGCAATTTTTTTTAGCTAATGTTCTGTTTTACTTCAAAAGGTTATAGAAAAAGGGTGGCTGATGGATTATAAAGGAAATGGGTAATGTTGGACAGAAGGACATAACATCAAGTGTAACAAAAAGTAGTTGTTCTAGTATATATTTTAAAACCCTATTTGTTTTCCCTTTCTAAAAGCCATACATTCCCTATTGCTTTAGAAAAACCTAGATATTAAGGAGAAAAAATACATTCAGACTTACTAGTATTGACATTGCTCATTTCCTGTCAAGAATGATGGCCAAATGACAATAATGCTTGCATACTTCACACTCTTCAAACTTTCTTTTATGTTTATATTAGATGTGATTTTATTCAATCCATGTATTTTAATATTCAAGGAATTCAGGAAGCCAAAATAGAAAGTTTTAAACAGTGAGTAGAAAATCCCATGCAAAAGTCCTAATCTATAAACAGTGGTGGGATATGTTTATCTAATTCTCCATGGTTTGTATTGAGAGTTCAGTCAAAAACTCTAACAATGTAACATCAGTAGAATACTGATTTATTCCAAAAGATTTCTAGGGACATCTGGTATTCACAAAAAAACCCCAAAAGTGACAATTGGGCTACTGAATTTTTCAAAAGAAACTGAAACATACTGATTTGTCACAAATAGAAATGCCCATCACTGTTTATCACCAATTGCTTTAGAAAGATGTTTAAAAAGAGCAATATTTTTAATATATATTCTATTTGTAAAATCAAGTGTTCTGTGGTAATCACCATTGTCTTTAACCTTGAATCAACTCACAAAATACAATTAGTATGAGGCAATATAAGAAAATAGAACACAAGAATACATTAAAATTACTTTTTAAAGTAGATTACATTATAATAATTTCATGATCAACAGTTATTTCAGCTGTCATTTACATGTTATTATTTTTCACTGAACAAAAAACTGTTCACAAAGTGCAAGTCTGCACACTTACTTGCAAAGCTAGCACCTATAATCTATAAAATAAGTATTAATGAAAGGTGGGGAATTCAATAATTCATCTCACTGCATTGTGCTGTGATTTTTTTAACTTTTTTTTCTTTTGCACAGCAGGATGTATTAAAGGCCATCAGTATGACATCACTTTATTGTGCATTTAGTGGATCTGAAAAATAAGGAGATAGATAATTCTGGAAAAGTCTTCCATTTACTTAGTGTTAAGATTGATCCACAATACTTGGTTCATATGATTTACAGTATTTCTTAATAGCTCTACCTGTGACATGATATTTCCATTCAACTCTTGACCCAGAAAATGTCCCTAAAACTTGAAAAATAAAGTAGGCTTTGAATTGCCAATTCAAGAAAGCACTCAAACACATATTTAAGCATAATTATGTGTTTGATTCCTACTGACTACTACAGTTAGCTGAATATGAGTAGTTTCCTGCACTACTAATGAATTTTTACAAGCCAAATTTCTCATCCACAGTCTAAGGAATTCAGAGAGAACCTCTGTGCAAAGAAGATTTAAAATGGTTCTTGGGCAAAGTTATCAAAGTACCTTTATAGAAATGTGCTATTGAATAAAAGAAGTACTGTAGATATTGGATCCAGCAAATGACTGACAAAAAAATATAATAGAAGAGCAGATCAATGGCCGTAAAGTTTCTACAGAAAAGTTATGAAACAGTATTCACTTATTTGGGGGGTTTTATAATGGTATTTTTTAGGAGACATGAAAGATTTTGTCTTAAAAAGAAACAAGAAGATGTTACTAGAATATGAACAAGCATAACCTATTTGCAAAATTACAAAGACAAGGAATAAACCAAGTGAAAAACAGAGCAAAGGTTTTGATTATTTATGAAAATAGGCAACAAAACATCTGGGGTTTTTTTTTATTTTTTATTCAAAACAAAACCAGAAACACAGTACAAGATCTAACAATAAAATCACATGCAGAGGAATTTAAAGAAATAAGAAAATCCAGAGCAAAATCTTCAGCACTTTCAAATATGCTTCTCATGTCTTACAAATTACAAATGTTTCTTTCGTGTCATCATGTTAAAAAAAATACCCTTATAAAAGCACTTTAGACATATATAAAAAATATAAGTATTACATAAACTTTTATTTGAACTTGGATAGATGAAAACAATGTTGTTTACTGAACTTTGCATGGCATAACAGCCAATTACCATCAATAGCATGATTTGAGATTATTATAAATGCTTATAATAAGGACATTATACATGTATTTGCCTAGATTCTGAAAGCTGTCTGATAGTGGAAGTGATATAAATGATTCAGAGTGTCTGCCTGCACAGAATTTTCCTTACAGAAGAATTCAGCCTTGATAAATTATCCTGTATTCACACAAAATATTTAGTTTGAATTGAAGCATAGGATATAAAAAGCAGATCTATTTTGCGGGCATAGTGACAATGTCATTTTTCCCTGGACTCCAAAGTGGTTTCTTATTGGTGCAATTTTAAAATATAAATTCCATTAAATTTATCATGCACTGAACAAACCACATAAAGTGATTGAGGTGTTTTAGAAACTGAAATATTCTTGTTTGTTTTCTTTAGAAATTGCTGAATATAGATATCTCTGTGGGCACTCTCCATCATTAGTAGATAGAAGGACATTATTATAATAGTCCCTTTTCTACTGCAAAGTTTTGCATGCAGGTGAAAATGATGTTTCACAAAAGTGTTCATTTTTCTGTTGTGTTGATCAGGTGTTCATTCCATCTACAGTGCTAGTAACTGTGATGATGTTCCTCTTATTTAAAAGTCAGAGATTTCACAGAAATGCAGATAGATTTATCAAGAATAAACCCCAAAATCCTTTTCACATTTTAAATTAATATTTAAGAACTCAGTATAGAAATCCAAATATCTGTAGAGATTCTGAAATTTATTAAATAGTTTACAGGATATTTTGTTTTCTGTGGTAGCTTACTCATATAAATTTATTTCCTACAATTGCATCTTTCACATTTGTATTTTTCATAATGTCTCAACATCTACAGCTTTACAAAGATTCTGAGCTATAAGATGACAGAAGGAAAATGTAAGATAACATATATTAATAAATACAGTCAGCTGAAAAACCCGTAGCAATTGAGAGATCTTATTTGTTGTGCTATGATGTATCTGACTCTGCTTTGCAATATAGCTAATTGTGCTCCACTATTTTACAAATTACACATAGCCCAGTGCAAGTGTTGTATAAATCTGCAGCTTCAATCCTTCTTTCAGATACTGTTAGTATTTCTTTACAAGCTAACATGAATGGAGTACTATAGCACTTGTAGTCACTTCAGTTATTTGCTGAATAGCTATTTCTGTATCATCTTAATATTAGCCGATATATCGTAAATATGGCAGGACTTGTAAAGAAGGCATTTGTGAACCTGGAGTTCTTTTTTCTAAATAAATACATAGAAAAAGGTTTGAAGATTCTGTTACTAGTCCATTCCTACATGCATCCCCTAACACTCTCCATTTGAAAAACTAAAACTCTGAAAATGTCAATATAGTCCATGTGCATCTGAGCCTCTAATTGGCAGGTCAAGGAGAAGAGAGAGGTTTTGACCCATTCAGAATTTATATCTAACAATTAAATAATTTTCCCTTATGTTTTATGATGTTTTGTGGTTGTTTTTTTTTTTTTGGGGGGGGGGGGGGGGATTGTCCGATTTTTTGGCATTTGGATTTTTTTTTTTTAGTAACCCAAACCCTGCTAAAATATTTAATTTTCCTTAAAAAGAAAAGAGGTGGGAGCTTACAAGTTAATTGCTAAATAATGCAGACTGGAAAAAAGACTGACCTTTCTCAATCTTCCTACTGTTCTGTCTGGAAAGCTTTTCTGCTCTATTACTTTTCTTACTTGAGGATGTTTGGATGCACACAGGCAGGTGTAACAGAGCTGAGAAAAGCACAAGAAAAATGGTAATTTGATACTTTGTAGTCACTATTTGGGGCAAAATTCCAAGTAGCTTTAATCAATATCTTTTACATTGTAGAAAATTTGCTGCTGTGTTTTTTTAGCTTTTTATTAGGGATGATACTGATTGCTACATATGTACCAACAATGGGTTATTGATCAGGACATTCTGGAGACAAAGATAAAAATTGCTTTGTGGTTGCCATAAGTCTGGTTATTAACAGAAAAGAAGAAACAAAATGCACATGGTACAGCAAAAAGCATTTTCAATGTGATTTTGTCAGGTTAATTGATGTTCATTCCTTGTCATTTTCAGGAAAATTTATGTCTTTTGGTTGGCCGAGGTTCAAGTTTACAATGTCATCACAAAGAGATGAAGAAATGATTAGACCCTGTCATTTCAGTACTGGAGAAAACTTGTGATCTCCTCCTTCTTTTTATTCCTCAGGTGACTGAAGCATTAGGCGGTAATGCTAGTTGCCCAAGACTCTGTCTTTTGTGAGCCAAACTCTTAACTGTGTTAAAGCACCAGCAATTCCTGATTTCATTTGCAAGCACTGCCAATGGAGGCAAGGAGAAGCAGTGTACAAATCAGTATAGGTTAAGAAAGGCAAAAAAGACTGAATACAGGGGGAATTAGATGGGATTAATACCAGTTATTGACTTCTGTCTCCTTGTTGAAAACCCCTCTCCTTTTGATGATAACAAAACCCCACCATAAGTAAACTTGGAGACCATGTTTTTTTAACATTTTATTCTTTCTTTATACTGAGGGTTTTCCTCACATGCACTGAAATTAATATTACCTCACTCCTTTTCTACATATTTGCCTAGTCCAATATTTCATGGAATTTTAAGGTGATAAGTGTATTTTCTGAGTAGAAAACAATCACCCACATAATAGACCCCTTCAAAGAGAGTAGGACCACAAACACACAAAATTAAAAAAAAAAAATAGATTGTAATCAGTTGAACACATCTTTATGTTACACAACCTGCTGTCCCTTCTGTATCACAACAATTTCTTTATAACTGCATACAGATTCCCAGGCACTGAAGAAGAGCTTTCACCCGTCTTGCTCATCAGAGTATTTCATGACTTGCTAGCTGGACTACCAGAAGGGTTAAAAGGGATGTCCCTGCAAGATGGCTTTTTGTAGAAGGGAAAGCACACAAGGAAATGGAAAGCACTCTTGACAGACTACAGTTAGGAATGCAAATATGTACTCACAGCTTGGAAAAATGCTCGAAATTATTTTTTTTAATACTTTTTTTTTTTTTAATTCACCATCCGGTGTTACCTTTTAAAAAATGGTGGTGTGGTGCTATGGTGCTTAGTAGCACCTTTAGTCCAGCTGGTGAGTGTACTAATACACATTTCACTGAACACTGGCCTAAAACATTTCAGAAAAAAAAATCCTGTGCTTTTTGCAAATCTTTCCTAAATTACATGAATATTACATTACATGAATATTACATTACACATGGGGTTTGTGGGGACAAAGGGGGAAAAAAGGAGGAAGATGACCGTATGACCAGAAAATAAGATCTTATTGGTCACTTTCTGTGCCCTTCATAACTGTTCTGTTATTCACTCACTGAAAAGGGTATGAAAGCACTTAGAATTAATTTTATGCCACACTGAAAAAATATCAAATAATTTCTTAATTCAGACTAAAAATTTGCTGCATGTTTTTATATCATTTTATTTAAAAAAAAAAAAAAGAAAGTATGATTATTTCCCCAGAAATGTTTTGTTCATTTGTTCTTTTTTGCTATATACTTTTTTTCTAGGAGGCTTTTTTCAGCTTAATATGGAAGAATAGAAAAGCAAATGATATTACACTGAGGACATATTTGTGTTTCTGAGGTGACAGTGGCACTACTTTACTACTTCCACGTTTGTTGAAAATTACAACTAATTAAACTTCTCACAACTGATGCTTGAGAATTTAAATAATTTCACTTATATACTAATGGGAACCACCACAAAAGCAAACTGGTAAACATGCTGACAAAGAAGGATATATTCTTCATTGAAGTCCCAAGATATCTCTGATAAGCTCACCCAAAACTTCTGTGGTGGGGAGTAGCTGGAAGGACAAAGAAATCTTGATGGGTGCCAAACAAAGAAACTGATAATGAATTGACCTTCAAGGAAAACAGGAGACAGTGACTACTATTCCAGGAACTCATGTCCTACGTCCATTTATCAACACTAAAATGGTACAAAAAGTAAATCACTACCTACTCAAAGAGAGCTTCTCTGCATGTTTTTCCAGTGCTTGGTGTGTACAAGATCTCACAGACATCAGATCCTGATGTGGATGCCTGTCATTCCATGACAGATCATCTTTGAAGTGAACCTTTTTCCTTTGTTGATTAGAGTAGCTTGGTGAGTGTTGTAGCAGTAACACCCTGTATAATATATTCATGAGCACACACACAGAGGTAAAAGTTCATAAGTGTATATTTACTTCAATAGATGGAATTCACTATTTTCCTGACTTTTAAAATGCATACACTTGCTCTCCTGGGGGCAATTTTGTAGTGACTTGTACATATACACTATATACTTGGTTTTGCTAATAGTGGCTTTGTAGGAACTTGTAATAATGACATTCTCAGACACCCAGACCTCCACCTGTACTATGGAACCCTGAGAAGCCCACGGTCATGATCTTTGCACACCTGCCAGTAAGAGAACCTTTGCAGATCATGACCACAACCACTGCAACACCACAGCAAAATGAGATGTTAAATGACTGCAAATGCTAATGGAAAAGAGCCTCCTGGAAAAGAGCCTCCTAGCATAATGGCAGAACATCTTTGATGAGGTCAATTTCCACAAATCTGATAAGGTCAATCTCTGCTGTCCACTTCTAGATAGGGATTTTTTATTGTCATGCACCAATTCTCGTTTCATCAAGACTAATATCAAACAAGGAGAATACCCTGGATATTTTTTCATTACATTTTTTATAAACAAAAAAATATATTTTTTGGAATATCAACAGCCTTATATAAGTTATATCTTAGCATCCTAGCAATAATTTATGGACTATCAGTGAGACAGAACCATTGCCTCAGCTAAACTTTTCCATATTGTTCAAAATCTTAATTTTAGTTAATGCACAATATTTAATATAATCAAGTTGTCTCCAATGAAGTATAGGGGAAATAGTGTTCCTCAGCTTGCAAAGTTCAGCCATGCAATGCTGAAGTCAGGAGTTATATCACTCACCTGAGTGAGATCAATGTTAGGATTTACCATAGATGTTGGACTGGGGTCCCTAGAGGATCATTAACTCAGATAGTTCTGAGTACCCAAAATAAATCTCAGAGGCATCAAACCATTTCAAAAACAGAGCTCTCATGCTGATACAGACCTGAATCTGACTTGTCCTTGAATTGGTAGCTCTTTAGAATAAACTGTGAAAGTGATAAGGGAGAAATATTTTTCATAGATCTCCAGTAAGTAATATATTCCAGTAAGAAATATATCATATTACAATAAACATGTATTAAAACCCATAAATAAAGATTAGTACACAGATGAGAAATTGATATATTCATAAATTTTGATCTGGTTTTACTTTGTGTATGACCCCATTTAATTTCTGCATGTTTTTCAGGTTGCCATAACAATCTCTTCAAATCATTTTTTATTATTAAATGATGCTTTATAAGACAGTTCTGTAATCTGGTCAATGGCCATTTCACCATACACTTTAATAAATGAGACTTATAAGTGAACTGTATCTATCTGCTGGTAAGATAAATATTCTAAAAGTTGTATGAACATGGAAAATAAAAATTCTCTATTAGAAATGTGCCTCCATATTTCCAGTTATGAATGAACAGCTCTGCCATTCATACTTTGTTCATACCACAGGACATATTTGTCACTTGCTCTGCTCCAGCCCGCCATATATCTCCTCCTTGACTTCATACTCGTCTCTCTAAAGGCAGATAGCATACGTAAAGAGAAAAACACCCCTTATTCTTTCAAATCATTTAGTCTACTGTCACATTTCAGCATCATATTGTACTTCATCCTTGCAAGTGAAATAAATAGCCAACTTAGACTATCTGCAATCATAAAAATTTAAATAAACTACTTTTTAAATGGTAGCTACTATCTCACATGTATATGAAGCCTCTGGAATTGCTTGTGATCTAGCATGGAATTAAGCATTATGTGAAATTATGTTTCATGTTAATATACCGTGCAATTAGGATTTATTTTGATAGTGGGGAAATGAATTGAACAGGTCAGAGGGTAATCACTTTTTCTGTTATTTAATTTACTTTGTGAATTTACTAAATTTATTCTAAAGTTTGTGCTAGTTATTTTATTATGTGAACCATATACTCAACTGTCTGTTATCATGCCACCTGCTTTTTTGCATTATTTCTTGTTCAGTGGCTGAACAAGCATAGAGATATGTCACACAACAGTGGCCCAGCTCTGCAAATGTGACATGAAGCAGAGCTCTGAACAGCAGCAGAAATCCAACTCCTTTCATGTCTCAAAACTACTAGTTTCCCCTCTTCAACTTCCACCTGCCATGTAAATAACTTCCTTGTAAGAAAGCTTCTGTAAGTACTTAGCACTAGATTACCCTGCCTTATGTCAGGTAACAGCTAGATGTATTGCTCCAAAAGTGGAATCCATGATGCTGGGATAAGTACTCAAGGTCAGTATACTACATATGGGGAAAGATGATCACTTCAACACTAGATGTGCAATAGCAAGAATGCTGAATAAACGAACTGTCTGAGTAATAAAGAAATGTAATGGAGAGAGTGTGTCTTAAACTCTGTCCTAATCCACAGCAGAAACACTTAAATGAAGGCTGAATGGAAGTAGCTGGTACCTCCAACCAGTATTTTCAATCAGAAACACTTCAGAACTTAGAGAATATATTGTCAACAAGACAGCAAAAGAGGAACAGATCATCTCTAATGGCATGGCAAGAAGAACAAGAAGGGCATGAGGTGGGGACATCCAAATTGTCCTTCCATTAGCAGTTGTAATGCTAGCCAGAAATTAGCAGTAGTACACATTCACTTCTGCCTGTCCTTGGAAGGAATTATAATTCCCTCCAGGTCTAACCCATAGCTACTGCCACCACAGAAGCAAACACTCTCCTAAGCCACAGTTTATTGTGGACTACCTAATATTTTCAATACTGAATTAATTTTCCAATTCCTCTCTATTTCATCTACTGAATTTTCTAATCCTCTGCTCCCTGAATTCCTTTTCTAATCTGTTCTCCTCTGCTGCATATCATAAGCAGTTTGCACCTACTAGCAGAGGCTCCATTGAACAGTGTTGCCAATCTTCCTGAATCATATTTTACTTTCAACTAACAATGTGAGTTGACACATTAGCTCTGGATGTGGGTTTTCTTTCTCATTGCTCATAACAATCAGCAAGAGAAACGGATGACCAAATTACCTCTGATACTGTGTTTTGTCTTCTTTCGTGAGTGTGCAGTTTTAGGAAGACAGGTTCAGTCTCAGCAAGAACTACAATAATTCTAGAGTATCTTCACTCTTTTCTCTTTTTCTCCCATATGAACAGTTTCTACTACTTCTACTATTGTCCAAAAGATGGCCATCTAGGCTTTTTCCCTCCGTTAAAGCTTTTGGCAGTTAAAGAAAAACACAATTAGGAAAACAATATGAAGTTCTGCTGCAATGTCTTCATTTTCAGCTTACTGTATTTCTTGGTACAGATGAGCCATCCACTAATAAGTTTTTCAAATTATCCAAACAAATTCTGAACTTCCTGCTGGTTCATTTCTCTGCATCTTTCTCTTTTCTCTTGTCAGCGGCATGGTTCCTGCCATGCTGTTAGACCACCTGTTCAAAAGAATAATGATAACAATACCCCTTACTGTTAAAAATATAGCATTTCTCCCAAGTTAACAAATCTCCCATTACACCACTTTAAAATTATCTTGGTGCAATTAACATATTCTGATTGATCCCATTGGAAGTATCCAGGCACTATAATGCAACTAGTTAGTCTCCACAGGAAGAATCAGCCAAATACCTGTTAGTACTCATAATGAGGTCTCAATTCAATTCCATGAGCACAAGCTCAAGCAGAAGGCATCATTTATTTAATAACTGCCAGGAGTAAGCTGTGCTATTATGGAAGTGTCTGCCACATTCCCTTTACCACAGTAGTGCAAACAAAAAAGTTCAGTCTAGTGGGTCTGCCACAATCCAGTATAAAATCTCTTTCCTGCAGCTGGGCTTCCCAGCAACAGTTACCTCCAACAGCAAAACGGTTCCAAAATTAAATTACCTTCCCTCAAATAATAAATCTAATAGTTTATATTTCTCTAATTACTCTCATTCCCATAGCATCTCTTCCCAGCTCTGGTAAGGAGTTGAGTGTGAAAGTGTCTTGCCCATCCTCAGACCTGGCAATAAGGTTATTGGCACTCCCTCGCAATAGCTGTATTGTTTAGCAATACCCTAAGGCTTGTTCAATTGGGGAATTGTGATTTTCTTCTATTCTACTACAGTTTTCCCCATGGGATTGCTTTGGGTCTATATCAGCCTTTCTACAACAAAGAAAAGTTTAATCTCCAGCTATGGGGTGGAATCAGGTGCAGATTTTTGTACAGTTATGAAACATACAAATAGATAGTGTACTCCCACAGATTGCTGAGTCAAGATCTGGTCAACAATACAGATGTAAGTGTGGAATACAACACAGTTGATCCCAGGATTTATCTTATGCTGTGAGAACGATGTCTTGGTTTTGTATTAAAAAATAAAACAAACCAAAGCAAAGAAACAACAATGAATCATAAACCAAACAAAAAAAACCAAACAAACAAGCCCAAATCAAACAAACTAATAACCAATCAGATGTAGACCCCATCATGTTAGATTCTAATTAACAAGGGAAGAAAGAAGCAGTTAGTGCCCCAAAGAATTGCAATCTAACTACATTAAATAGTGTCAGTTCTTTTAAGAACAGAGGACAGAGCAACAGATTGTATATTCAAGTTTTTTGCAGAAAGTTATGAGAGAAATACCAGAAGTGATTGAGGAAATGAAGACAAAATGTCTCAAATTCAAACCTCAATCTTAATCAAGCTCAACCTTTTCTTTCTCTGAGGGTCCTGATTGACTGCACAAAATGATTGATCCCAAGTTACAGCTTATTTTGAAGGCAGTAATGATGTAGGTTGAGGCACACCTGTAAATTCTGATGAACAAAAATGACATCCAAGGTCATAAAACCAACCAACCAGCCAGACAAACAAACAAACAAACAAACAAATAATCATGGGGTTGCTTGGATATGCCCCCATCCCAGTCCTGTGAAACAACTATATTCCAAAGATTCCTGGGAGAATCAAATGGTTTCCTGAATAATTCATTTACATTGCTGGAAGAAGTTCTTCCAGACTTTTTTGGCCATGCTGATGGTGTAACTCCAAAAAGGAGAGAAGCATTCCTTTCCCATCTAGATTTCCGAATTCATGCTATAGCCATCATTAAACATGGTGACAAATTACTAATGGAAATCTTATTAAAAATATACCTTTTGGCATAATTTAAACTTCTCTGTCATGTTTACAAAATCAGCTCCCTGCACTTTAGAAGGAATTTAAAGTGTCTGTTCCTTTAGCAAAACATCAAAAGAATAAACTCTGCTGTAACAAAAGAAAATACTCAGCATAGTAAACTCTGTTCTTTAAAGGTTATGCATGTAAAACAAATTTTGATATTTTAACATTAGGCTTTGCTAATATTATTCTGCTTTGTTTTGGGTTTTTGTGGGTTTGTGTGTGTTTGGTTTTTTTTTTAATAAGTAAGAAGCAAGGCAAGTTTGTTTTTCACTGTTATTCTGTTTTGGTTTTAAGTCAAAGGCATGTTTTTGAGTTTGGTTAGAAACAAATTCCCATGTGTCATGGGTCTGAGAGGAGCATGGAACAAAAGGTCACGTTTCACTTGCTGCTGCATGTTTCTGTGTGGAAGCCGTACCCACAATGAGAGAACGATATAGCCTGAGAATGACTTGTGTGGGCACAGAAAATCCTCAGAAAAATACAATTTAAACACAGTTGTGAAAAAGAATATACCTAAGAGAGCCATATTCTTCCTTTTTGATGTTGCTGTTGTAGGTTTGGGATTATTCTGCCGGGGGTTTTATGGGGTTTTTTGTTTGTTTTTTTAGAGCTGAATGTTAATGATTGCCTACATAGAGAAAACACATCCAAGATAGTATGTTTTCCCTAAACGCTTCTTGTTCCATCTTCCTGGCAGATATTCAGCTTCTATTGCTATTCACAGCTATCTTAAATATGTTTACTATCTTCTGTATGAACCACTTCTCCCAGAACCAGCTATTTGCTCAAATTTCCTATTTCCTAGATTACATCCTCTAGCTTTGTAGGAAATTTGGCTTCACAGAAGTAAGCAAACATTCCTATTAATGTTATCATCCTGAGTGATGGTTCTGAAGTTTTTAATTTCATTACCTAAAAATCTTCTCCAATCAGATGGAGATAATTGGAAGGTCCTTATTTTTCATTGAAACTTAAGACACTTGAAACTCAACAACATTTTGTTGTATCATCTGAAAGACATTAATATCCTTTCTATAGATCAGTGAGTAATTGTTCACAAGATTTTCTACCAGAAGACTCCCAAGTGCATTGTATGACAGCAGTATAACATTCTGCTTAAACTTCTCTCTTTCCGCTGGTACTGACTCAGATTCTATTTGTGTTTCTAAAGGATGCTCTGCATGGAGTAATCAGTTTCAGTGATATTTTTCCCTCCTTACAGAATAATCTCATTTCCTAATCACTGCATTGAAAGCTTCCTGTATTTCAGATTAGTTTTGAAAATATAAGCAATACTTCTCTGTGAGTTGCTTTTATTTCTGTTGGAAGGTTCTCAGAAAATTTGCTCTTACAGACAAGGATTGTGTTTGTTTAGATCACCAAATCATTAATCAATGAAATAAACATCAAAATCAACACTTCGTAAATAGACACCCTTTTACTCAGTAATGTGAAAGCAAAGCTGGCAGGACTTGAATTTCAGGCTTATTAATGAAAAATCTAATCCTTTTGAAAGGAAATTGAAGAGAAAATAGGAAATGAGAGCTTGATTTATACAGAAGAGGGAAGAAAGAGGAAGAATTAAGATCTCTTTTGTACAGCAGAAGATCCATGTGACAAGGAATACATGACAGCATGGTACATACGGATTTCCATGTGTGTGCGTATATGCGTATGCATATACACATACATATAATCTCTGATACATTAACCTGACATAAAAGGTTTTATCATAACCAAATTCCATTAATCTGTCAACAATATTTTTTCCAATTTTTGTCTGAATTTAAAAACTGATAGAGAAATGTTCTTTTGTTTCCTTGCCTAGATACAATTTCCTGTCATCTGACATCTGCTTCTATCAAAGCCAACTATTGATCCTCACTTTAGCTACCTAAGAATGGGAAGAGGAATACTCTTTATTTTTTAAATTTCATTTTCTAATTTTAATTTTAGCTGCTTTGCAAGTGTCCCAAAATCAAGAGTGAAGTCCCTGGCTGTTTTTGCTATATTAAATTGCACAACAGTTGCTTAAAATTCATTTGAATTACGACTCATGGAGTAAATGAGTTTCCGAGCTTTCTCTGGATGTTGCTTTTTACAGATGAGTAACACTGTGTGTTTCTTCTGTTTCAGATGCATGGATATCAGGCCTAGGACACACAGAGGAGGATTCATCTGATACAATGTAGATGTTAGCACTAGTCTATTCCTTTTCTGTCGGGGGAAAGAATGGGCATTTCCAGGGCACAATTCTTCTCATCTGCAAGTAGACATTGAACTGACAAATTACCTCAAATGATTCATGCTTTCACATGTTTATTTCTCTGTACTGAGAAAAAGACATTTAGGAAAATAACTCAGATCTTTGGTATAGATATCTAGAGTTTAGTGAAACAAATCAACCTTCCCAGCCAGGTCTGACATTTAAAATTGGCTTAATTTGTGCATAGCGCACAGTAAACCACAAAAATAGTATAGTCACAATTTTGTATACCATAGCAATGCTTTTTCTTTAATACTTTAAATAAAAAAATAAATAAATAAATAAATATAGTGTGGGATACACTACGGAAGACAAGCAAAAGAAAGGACGGAACTTATTATTGCTATTCAATAATGCATTTACTGCTAACAAGAAGGGATGCAACTTCATCTTACTTTGATGGAGAGGCACAGCCTAGAACATAGTAAATGACACAGCTGTATTTATGGTTCTTCTCTGTTCAAGTTTTTGTTTTCCAGAGATCTCAAAGCACATCATAAACAAAAGAAATCTCATTATTTTAATTACATTGAGACATAAATCGAAAAGCAGAGAAAATAAGGTATTTAACAAAGATTGCTTATTAAGCCAGTGATAGAGCTGGAGTGAAATTTTCCATAATCCCATTTGAAGTCACATTGAACTTTTAATGTGTTTCAGTTCTGTAGTCTTTCACCTATTGAAAAGGAAGAAAAGAAAACATTGGCAATCAGCATTGTCTGTATAACCATCTTGAAGAAAAGCCAGTAACAAATATAGTTGTTCGCAATGCTGATAAACCAGTTTCTATGACATTATTAGAAACAGATTTTATCCAAAATGCATTCTTTCCTTACAGATAGAACAGACTCACAGGATTACTAAATGATAATATCTTTGTGGGGGGGGAGGGGGAAGGTGTTTTCGAAAAGACAAACCCTTTCTGGAATCCTTATTCAATCTGTAGTATCTCCACTGCTAAATGCAATTTAAAACTACACTGATTTGAGCATGTGTATTGGAATGTTTGCATGAAGGTTTTCCACATTTACAAGAAATGACTGTACCAGCAGAGCTGTGTATACAGACTCTTGTGTAATTGTCAAACAGATTCCAAAGCAGGCCTTTTCTTTCTTATTGTACTAACATTACTTTTAAAGTCCCTTCTGAGGAACAGAAATCAAAATCAAGTGAGGAAGAGTCAGTATAATACCACTAAATCAGCATTTCAGAGACAAAACAGCATCTTTGATGCAGAAAAGAACCCCATCATATCTGCAAATAAGCCTTTTAAAAATGCATCATTAGAATGTAAAACTCTTTCAAGATATTGAAACTTTGATTTTTTTTTGCAAATTGGCATATGACAGTGAACAAAACCTGTAAAAGTTATGTATTTATAAAAATTAAGAATGCATGTGGTATATAAGTTAATTGTTAATTGATAAAGTGAATTAATTCTTCAAAATGTGTTATGTGAACACTTTCAGAACAGACTTGCCCTTGAAATATAACATTATAGGATGAGAAAGATGGGGCTGTTGAGCCTGGAGAAGAGAAGGCTGCACAGAGATCTCATAGCAGCCTTCCAATATCTGAAGGGAGCCTATAGGGATGCTGGGGAGGGACTCTTCATGAGGGACTGTAGTGCGAGGACAAGGGGTAACAGGTTCAAACTTAAAGAGGGGAAGTTTAGTTTGGATATAAGGAAGAAATTCTTTACTGTGAGGGTGGTGAGTCACTGGAATGGGTTGCCCAAGGAATTTGTGAATTCTCCATCCCTGGTGGTGCTCAAGGCTGGACTAGATGGAGTCTTGGGTGGCATGGTTTAGTGTGAGGTGCCCCTGCCCCTGGCAGGGGGGTTGGAACTAGATGATCTTAAGGTCCTTTCCAACCCTAACTATTTTATGATTCTATGATTCTATGATTATAGGGGACTGATGAATTGAGCTATGCTTCGATGATCCTAGCAGGCAGCCCACGCCCCATGTGGCAAAGAAGGCAAAAATGTGTGCGGGTCCCTGCCATGCTAACATGGGAGGAAATACTTTCCTGAACCCACATATAACAATTGTTTTGTCCTAAGCCCACCACCTGGCACCAAAAATAGAGGTTATCATGCAGCAATAACAGCAACCACAGAAAGAAAATAACAAAAAAGCAAATGTTGCATCAAAATATCAGGGAAAATGTCTTCCCTCATTCTCTAAAGTAAACAACTGAAGGCCTTTGCAATTTTAATCATTGTCTTCCGCCAATTGCAACTCTTCTGAGTCTGCTGAAGCCATCTCAGGCAATCTTGTCAACCGCTTTATAGATTAAAAAAGTAGAGAGGCAGACAGGTTATGGATTCATAAATTCCAGCACCATAAGGTAACACCAGGGCTATTCAGCTAACAAACACATGGGGAGATTGCAGGAAGTAAGATGTGGAAGGTGGTCATGTTTAGTGATTTTTTTCACAGTAAAATTGTAATTAAATTTTATGAGTCATGGAAAATACATAACTTTGAAGAAAGAACTGGGACATTCTTTCTGCTAAAAGACATATGAGAGCTTTCTATACCAAGATTTTTAAAAATTCCTGCACAAACCCCAGCTATGCTGTTCTATGCAAATTTCTCCTGGAAAATGTTTCTTATCTGTACATCCATAGCCCCCATATTGTCTATTTAAAAATAACAATTGAAAAAACAAAAAAAAAAGAGAAAACTGTAACTCAGCGACACTGTAGGTTATGAGTCAACAGATACATACAGGGAAATATACTCTTTCAGTCTTTTATAAACTGTCCAGCTTAATTTCCATACCCCTAGCTTCTGCCTCAAATCTCTTCTAACTTGCATTCCCCTGTCTCTGATACTGTTTTAAAGGTCTGGATTTTATGACCATGAAAGTTATCTATGGGCTAACTTTCAAGTCTGGATATTTTTAAAGAGATGCATTAATATGAGATTCAAATAATATAGATATGACTTTTTATTGATTTAATAGCATTATAATTAAGACTCTACTGAGTATTTTCACTTCTTATAATGCAGTGCATTTTATTTTTACTGTCAATGCATCATGCATGCTTCACAGTAAACTAAAATTCACCTAGGAAAACTACTAAATTGTTGGAACAGCAGTAGAATAGAGTTGTCTATTTTCAGAGTTTAGTATTCTAATACACTCATAATTATTACATGCTTTACTGCATATACTATCATTAATGTAGAAACAAGTGAAAATTTACATGCTATTGGACCCCATTCATCAAAGATTATTAATAAACACATACAGCTGAATAAGAAGTTCTTTTGTTTAACAGTGCCCAGTCTCTTAATTTCTGTATATAAGGTTGTTTGGAAAATTAATGAAAAAACACAGCAGTCTGTTAATTAAATCTAGCAAAAAAAAAAAAAAAAGTTAATATTTTCAAGGCACTTCTTTAACACAGGGACAACTCCTAACTCATCAGACAAGCTGATAACTTACAAAGCCTATTTAAAGGACCCATTCCAAGACTTAAAATCCCTATCATGAGAGGAGTTTGTCATGACAGCAAATAGGGAAGACCTTACAGTTTTGCAAAAGTGCTGATCCTCTAGATTAAGGGTACGATGTAGTGAGAATTTGACCAGCATTGGATGAGGTCATACACAGCTTTGTCTAACTGATAGTCTAATGGCAGGGCCTTTCTGTGTAACTTCACATGGTTTCTGTTGACCAGACTGCAAGTTTCTCATGATCCCCATGTTTAAAGCCACTATTTCTAATCATCTGCAAATTTGTTAATCATGCCCTGTGGGTCACCATCCAGGCTGCTGATGAAGATGTTGAAAAATAGGGATTGTGGTGTCTAGCATTCAAGCATGGCAGTCCAAGCAATCTACTTATTAAATATACTTATAAGTCCATTCTTCCAGGCCATATTTCCTTAGCTTTCAAAGTGAAGTTGCAGGAAACATCAAAAGCCTTACTAAAGTCATGGTATGTTACATCCGCCAAACACTCCTCATCCACTTAGTAATTTCATCACAGAAAGCAATCATGTTGGTCATGTGCATGATCTGATTTTCTTTTTACCCTTCAAGTAACCAAAATCAGCTTTGAGGGCATTCTGCATAAGCTCTTCAAAGATTGAGTAGGAAACAAATGGGTCTAGTTCTGGGTCCTGTCACTTAGAGACAGATATTTGCTCACTAGCAGAACACCACAGTTGTAAAATCCACACAAAAAGGCACCCTTCTTGAATACACCTCTCCCATGGTCTCTGGTAACGTGGCTGCCTTTGTCCATGTGAGAGGATGAGCTCTAACTGAATCAATTTGATGTCAGGTGCAGCCCTTGCAAGAAACGTCAAGCAAGCTTCTCTGTATCAGGCAAAATGATCAAAAGAGAAACAGGCTTTCTGTAGAGACCCTGCAGCAGCAAGACTTTTAAACTGCTTGAAGACAAGAGGGGTTACAAGAACTAGATGGGACAGCATGAAGGACTGGGTCATGGTCACAGACTGCTACAGGCTCTGTAAGACTCTCTGTGGGAGGGAAGGGTAAGAAGAGTCCTACAGTAAGTTGCTTTCTGACTGCCCAGAAAATCCAAGAAGTGCTTGTTGAGAGTATCTGAGTCAAGGGCAAATGTCAGAAGTGAACATAATGCCAGGGATATTGTGGGAGACCTGTTACAGACCAGTCAGCCAAGAGGAGGTAGTATATGATGCTTATCCCAGGTAATTAATGAAGTCTTTCACTCATAAACCTTTCTGAAAGCTTCAGCCTCTGCTGGAAGATCAACATGGCATTATATAAACACTGCAGGAGGTCCTAGGCTGTAGTGATTTCCTGAAACAAATTATAAAGACAACCACCAGGAGTGGTGGAGGGAAACTTCTGATGAGCTATAGCTGTTGAAAATTGCAGGAGTCTCACTCTCAGTGAATAATTTGACCAGTGCCATGACATTAAGCTGCAGCAACACAGTTAGGTTAGTACAGATATACACTAGCAAAAAAAAAAAATGGTGGATGTCATAATGTCAGTTAGATTCTAAGCAGGGTATAGTACATAACAGTTCCATCATTTACATTGAAATAGAGGTTAAGTAGAGATATTAATCTCATGCTATAAAATAATTTCAGGACAGTGATGAAAATCAAGCTCTGGATTTATGGATGTCTGACTAGAAAACTCTTCCAAAGTTTGCTGGATTTTACTTCATACCACTGTATCAGCTGATATACTTTATAAAGACATCATGCAGAAAAAATAAGTTACACAAAATAATCAAAAGGTTGTTCATAACACAAGGTGACTGATGGCAATATGAATTTATGAATAAGCCCCTATATGGTCCCCAGTGGCAGAACAAGGGCAATGGGCACAGAATTAAATGTCAGGAAACACTTTTTTACTGAGGGTGATGAGCACTGACACAGGTTGACTGGGGAGGTTGTGGAGTCTTCATCCTTGTGAGTATTCAAAAAACCACCTAGATATGGTCCTGGACAACCAGCTCTATGTGGACTTGCATGAGCAAGAGGGCTGGAAATGGTGACTTGCAGAGGTCACTTAAACCACAACCATTCTATGGTTCTGTGATTCTTCAGCAGATGTTGTATTTTGTACTTCACAAAATGAGGGAAGGAAGGAAAAAGGAAAGAAATGAAGAAAGAAAGAGAATGTTAGCTGACTTAAAAAAAAAAAAGACAGAAAAAAGGCATTCAAAACTGAATGTTCATATTATGGTTATGCTAAATATACTTTATGCTATTTGTAAATACCTGTTAGCAATGTAAGATCCAACATTTTAATGTAATTATTAAAGTTACATCACAATGAAATACTTAATTGAAATAATAGCTTCCAATAATTTTCATATTAGGGAAATATAGAAATGCTGTCCCCTATTCTGAAAAAGTGCAATATCACAACAAAACACATAAAATGGACACATTATGGAATTCCAGCACATCATTTATACATGCCAAAGTGTGATATCATGGGATGCATCACCATAAGTCTATTATTTAAAGCACTGGAAAGGTCACCTTCAGACTTAGGACAATGCCAGCCATATTGGTTTTGTTAAGACAGTGATCAAAGTAATCATTGAAAGAGTGCTATTCACACTTTGCAAGTACAGTCTGTTTTTTCCGCTTTATTTTTGTCAAGGGTGACTTCCTTGCTGCTAAAGAAAACAAGAAGCAAAAAGGCAGAGATTCTGACTTAAATGAGTTTATTAAATAGAATGTTGATTGTAGTGCATCTAGGTAAGGAATGGCAGGTTGCTATAAATTAAATGTAAACTGTACCTGAGAAGGTGCCTAGAGAATTCCAAAGTCTGGAGGAAATGCTTTATTAAGTTCACAAATGTATCGCTTTATGAAAGACCAGCATACAAACAGTCAAATCGAAGCATGTAGAAGGTGCTGGGAACAAATAATATATTTCTGCATGCATTGTGAAAGAATTTATTTTATATTCACAACACCAGTTATTCAGATCAGCATTATTTTCAATGACCATAGAATATTAAATTGATAAATTGGTTTAAGAGGATAATATGTCTGGATGAGCTGCAAGGTTTCTTATTACTGCTATCTGCTATTAAAAAAAAAAAGTACTCATCTAGTGTCAGATGAGTTAGTACTCATCTAGTTTCAGATTAACACTTTTCTCACCCTCTAGAATATTCATACCAGCCTAAATTTGCAGCTATGTGGAAAAATATAGCAAAACTGACATAATGCTTTGCTTCAGTGAGAGTATAAACACTGCAAAAATTTTTTCCAGCCTTTGGTGGGAAGCTGAGGTTCACCAGAAAGGAATTGCTTCTCTAAGCAAAACTCTCAGCTGCTATTCACTGCCACAGAGTACTGGGCAAAAAGTTGCCCTCCAGCTTCAGAAAAATATTGCTCTAAAAGAAACAAACTGTTTCACAGAATGTACTTTCTCAAGAGCTCATTCTCTTTGTGATTTCAACTTTTGCACCACACATTGGGGTTTTTTTTGTTTGATTTGGGTTTGTTGTTTGGGTTTTTTTTGTGCGAGTGTGTTTTTTTGTTTTGTTTTGTTTTTTTTATTATTTGGTTTTGATGGGGTTTTGTTTGGTGGTTTTTTTGTTTCTGGGTTTTTTGGTTTGGTTTGGGATTTTTGTTGTGAAAGTGCAATAAAACCACTCTTCTCTCTTTTATGGAACACCTCTCATTTGAATTTTACCTTGATATTACATATTGGAGACATAGCTGACAATTGCCTAAGCCTCAACTGGTGATCTATTTGATCAATGTATAGGGGATCTAATCTTAAAACACTTGTATATTTCGCTTGTAATGAAATCAAAGTATCTGTAAATTGTTCTTCTTTTTCA
Organism: Ara ararauna; assembly: GCA_028858755.1. Classification (NCBI taxonomy): domain Eukaryota; kingdom Metazoa; phylum Chordata; class Aves; order Psittaciformes; family Psittacidae; genus Ara; species Ara ararauna. The sequence continues at coordinate 60,064,184 of CM054379.1, forward strand.
CTGATTCAAAAATAAATCTAAAAAAAAAAGCTTAAATTTAGATATTTGAATGTCTAAACATGTTGAAAGGTGAATTTTGCTTTCTATCTTCAGTCTAGATTCTGTCTTTCACACTCGTTGCAAAATACTTTTTTTGATAAGCTTATTTGAACCAAACATTAGGACCTACACACTGCCTTCTATCTTCTTGTACTGTCTGGTTTTACTTTTGAGCCAAGCGGTTTCTTCAATATAGTCTTCCTTGGTCTTCTGTAATTCCATTTTATCCTAGATGTCCTCTAGCTCTTAAAGATTTATCATCTTCTCCTCTAGGTGTTTCCCATCCTCTTTGCAGTGTTTCTATAGATCTGTTGCAAGGTTCTGAGATCTTCTCTAGGCTATCTTTGGTAACCTCACCCATAAGCACAAATGCATCTATCATCTTCATAACAAAGTTACTCTGATGATTCTGTGAACCTTCTTCTTTCTATTTTCTTCAGGAGTGTCTCCTTCTGCATTACTGACTGACATCTTCTATAGGATATCCTGACTTAAAGCTTTCTATTTTCCTCTCCAAAACCATCCAACTTGATCACTGTGAATATCACCTCATTACTGCCCTGTCACACCACACCTTAGGAGTATTTTTCTTCACTCAAATTCCTGCCTAGGATCCTATGTCTGCATGTCATTCATAAGATTTTTATTTCAGTTATTCCAAAAGAACATGTTTTCACACAGGTGGTTTATCTCTTATTCTAATGCATGTTACATCCCATTGCCCAGCCTGAACCTGTGTGATCAATGTACATCCATTGAAGTAATTGCTGCAATGCATCAAATCATTCTTCATGCTTCGAATCAGTCATCAGCTCTGAAGAATGTGGTTGATTGAAGAATAGGGTTGATTGAAGAATGGGATTGATTAAAGAATGGGGTTGTAAATAAGTAACATCAAGAACATTAAGCTTTGTTAGCAACTATAGCCATAAGGAACTGGCTAAGATAAGCATTGCCTGGTGGTTACTGACATAACAACGATCCTAAAACGAAGTGATGAAGAGGAAGTTGATGAGGAAATAACCACCAGGTGTCCCAAAGCCCACTACCGCATTTTAGTGCATATGCAGGAGGAATTCTAAAAGTATGATGCAATGTATAAGTAACTCAATTAATATGTACGTGAACTAATGAATATGTATGTTTAAGGACAATATAATCATAGCCTGGTTGATACTCAGACGAGACACGCTAGGAGCTATCCCTGGTGTCTCCCGGCGCTGCAATAAAGAATACCTGCTCGTCAACTTCAGCTTTGTTGGTGAGTTCCTGGAGATTTCTCTGAATCAGCTTCTACCATTCTGAAAAATGTTGTGTCATGGTCTTCTCACACTTGCTTGCTTCCAACTACATTATTTTGGTGCCTAAATATATGTCTGTTGTCGTCTGGGATTCTTTACAGTACAAGTGAGAGGCTCTTACACTTTCCCATCAGCACCTGGAGACAGACAGGATTTAAATTAGCATCAAAATTATGCCTTTGTTATGGCAACTGAGTTCCACCATTCCCATTTTATACTTAACTTCCAGATGGGCCATTAGTATTGCTCTTTCTTCACAGTGCCTGCTAATACCCACCACCATTCAAGGTCACATCTGGGGCTGTCAGATACGCTAATGCAAATAAAATTACAGTCAATGGGGTGGTTTCAACTCCTGTTCCTTCTCCATTTTTCCTGTGCAAGGACAATTGTAGTAGGGAAACACAGCTGATCATTGGCTCTACTTTTGTAATTAGCACAATTTAGAGGAGTGTCCTCAGGTTCTACACTTTTCAGACTGCAGCAATCTGAGTATAAAAACTGGTTCATGCTTCTGCAAGTTGATCGAAGAACTGTTCACACCTCTCTTTAAAAATATCGGGTTCAAACTTGGAAAAGCTTGAATCAAACCCTGTGCTTCATGTCTAAATGTCTTTCCCTGTCACATTCAACAAATAAAATAGAAGAGAAATTATGTCTGCCTGTCATAAAAACAGCAAAACAAGTAAAACAGGAAAAGATTATGTTGGAGGAATTTTCTTTGTATAATGAGCATTCTTGTTTTGTATGGAAAAAGAATCAGAAGAAAAACTTCACTGATGTAGTCAGTAAAATAAAGATATTTCTATCTTAACAACAATATATTTCTTTCATCAACAACTTGAGTTGTACATGGATCTATTATTTTAATCAGAAAAAAGCTCCATAAATTGTTATATTTTAAATACTGAATATAAGTCAGATACTTCCCCTGCTTTAACAGTATAAATTATGAAAGCTACAGATCTTTTATTATATTTTCATCCAAAATACAGTAGTGTAAATTATCTTGACAGAAGAATATGAGGCTCAAATGGCTTTGGCAAGTAATTAAAATACAAAGGAAAGTGGTGAACAATTGAAACATTGCTTGTACTTGGTAGGTGACAATGCTATGCATTTACAGTGAAATAAAGATCAAGAAACAATAGCAAAACCAATTTTTGTTGGTGGGAAGATTAAAAATGGAAAATCTTAAGGGTTGGTAGTCTTTGAACACACACTGATGTTCTTCAAGCAGCTCCCTGAATAAGATTTTTTTTTTTTTAGCAACTAGATAGTCCACTGCGACTATCAGATGGCATATAGTCCATTCAATATACTTTAGTCTTTCCTGAATTCATTCTTCAGCCTCAGACACTGATAAACCAACAGAGAACAGAGCCTGTCAAGTCCAACTTTCCCCCTTTGGTTTCTCTTCTGAATTGTGGCTGGCCTGGGATTTACCCCAGGAAAACCAACTTGCAGGATTTGGCACCTTCACAGCCTTTTACATTTTCATTCACAGCTCCACCATGGGAACTACTTTTCCACCAAAAAAGGATCTCTCGTCCCCCCACCCCGTCACCGCCAGCACAGCCCCTGTGCCAATATTTATACCCTGCCTCTTGCCCATCTCCTCTTCTCAGATCAGATTCTTTGAATTCATTTGCTCTGGCTTTTTTCAAGAAAGGACCCCCAAAGTCCAGGATGAATGCCTTTAATGTACAGATATGCTGCTAAATGACTAGGTATCAGAGAAAGGGGAAACTAGCAGGGATGGACAGAGACATCTGCCTCTAATTTTCATCAGGTATGCAGTGAAGATGAATTTTGTAGACAAAGGACCAATAGGAAGAGGGAGTTGGATTTTAACCAAATTCGAAACAGCCTCAGGAAAGCTGCATTTTGAAAGACTGAAATTAATAAAGCTGTACTAAGACTCCTCTGATTAACAGAGTATCTGATTATAGAGAAGGGCTGAAAGGAACTTTCCTGCCATTTCGCACAGCCCAGCTTCAGCAGATGTGACTTTGGAGAGAGAAAGTCTTACTGTGACAATGGGAAGCTGTTTCAGGCACTAACTGCTACATCAATCAAATACTTTCAACAGAAAAGCTTCCCAGCAGTAAAAGATTATTTCAATATAAGGAAAGCTTCCAGCAGCAAGATTTTCAAGGAAATCAAAGCAGACAGACTGGACAACTGTCTGCTGCCAGCATCTGCATGCCCCAGCTGTCTCTCTGGCAGTAGGATGGCTGATGGGATCTTATCCAGTTTGCCATGAACTGGTGGCTGGAGCCAGGAATAGCTCCAGTTTTCAGATTTTATGAGATGTGAGGAAAGGTACCTTAATAAAGAACAAAGAATGCAGTGGATCAGTAGCAAATAGAAAATGTTAGTGAAATGCAGATTGCAGTTTCTGAAATAAATTCTTTATTTGACCCTATCTGTTAAAAATGTTGTTGGTTTTTTTGTTTGTTTGTTTGTTTTATATCCAGTTACAGTTTATCAAGCTTCATCTACCAAATGGTAATCTTTAGATATATGAAGAGCCACCATAAAATATTCTGCTTTAGAAAATATCTTAGATTATTTTTTTTTCTAGCAGTACTTGTTTATGATTTTCTCTGGCAAAGAGCAACCTTATTCCCATTACATATTTTAAATAGCAGTGGTTTTATATATTTATTGCACACACTGATTTTAAGAAAGCTGACGGTTAGTGAACTGTTGTGGGGTATTTTTCTCTGTTGTTTTATAATTTTCTGCAGGAAGTGGCATTGAAAACTTCTTTTCAAGTTAATTATCAAATTCATTTAAAAGAAAAAGAAAAAAGTGAGAAAGAAAACTGACTATGGATCTAAGAGTGGAGAACTATACTTTCAAGCCTAGACAAATTTGGGTTTGTGTGAAAAAAACTAACCAAATTTCAAATGTTAGGATATAATTAGATATCATTAATGACATAATTTAAAAAGACATTTACTTTTGATTTAGTAACTCTGAGGCATGGAATAGTAATTGTACCCCAAAGAGAATAATTTAAATTACCTTTAGAAAGTACTCTATTTGCATTCTAGAACTGGTAGTTTCACATTCTGGTTAAGATTCTGTTTAGGATTACAAATATTTTTAAACAGGAAAATGCAGGCAGTTATTCACATTATGAGAGGCTTCTGTCCAGATGTGAGAAGTAGTTGTTGGAGTAGTCTTTCAACTAGAATAATTTATAATATTTTTCATAACACCACATTGGAAAGGCATTAATTATTGCTACTGCTGCCTACAATTCCTTGCTAACTGAATGCTTAAACTAAGTCTTTTCATGGGCTTCAAAATCAGAAGACAGTTGTCCAGTGCATCCCATTTAAGCTCCTAAAATACCAGTATAAAGTATTATTTTTTTCTATAATTCACACTATTAAAAATGTTGTTGATTATTTATACCAGCGACTCAGAAAACCTGTCAATATTTTAAAAACTCTTGAACAGAACTGATGCATTCGAGTAGTTGGAAAAAAATGTTTAACTGGAGAAAATACTTATTACACTTCCAGATAATTAATGCTGAGAAAACAAATATACACTGTCATCTAGCTCAGAGAAGCTATACTTACTAAATGTTCCTTCCTTTCCATCAATGAGATGAAGACAGTAACAAAAGACCTTCCATCTCTGATGTTTCCATTTACTTAATTAACAAGGCATCCAGTCTGGTCCTGTTTTGGTAATCTGGCACATGCATGAACATTTAAAGGTGGCATTCATGGGCTTCCACAAATAGTAGATCAGACTCTGAGAAAAAAGTGGGAATTAGGGAAGCTAGGGGGGAAATGGCAAGCATTAAATCTTATTCTTTTTATGCTTTCAAAAGGATGGAATATAAATTTTGGGGCTTAGACTTAAATTTGCTTAGAGTCATCATTTACCAAAACTAAGGAGAGACCAAGATGGAACCTCCTTTGTTTCATTCTCTTCCTGTTCCTCTTTCAAAGCTAAAGATATGTCAACTCTTTTTAGAACACAGAAAACATCACCAATTTCTTCTGATTCATGACGAATATTAACTGATTTTCTTTTCAGATTAATTCTTTTTAAAATATTAAAAAAAACTTGAGAAATAAATGAAATTATTCTGACTGATGTAAGATCCAGGATGGTCTTTAATGCTTAGATGATGCAAAACAAGACCCTCTCTGTATAATTTCCAAAGAATATTGTATTCCTATGCAGTGTAGTCTATAATTCTGCAACTCAGTAAATACGAAAAGACCATCCTACTAATGTTATTGCTCATGGAAAGGTTAATCATAATTGTTATACCAACATAGATGCAACTTTGTGGTTTATCTGGACAAGGTATGCAAGAAAGGAAATGCATCTCCTCTAAAATAAAAGAGGCTGCTGTTTTTTCTCATGGGTGTCTGTTGCAGGGGATTACTTTTTAAAGATAAACTTTTATGTAGAAAGCTACCAGCTGGGAAATGAATACCGGGGGTATCTCAATATATGTCAAGATCAGGTACAGTGGATATGATGGAGTCTAGAGCCCAAAGGAATAAAAGGATTGGTGGGAGTTCATGAATTCTTAGAGGGAATAGTTTTACTAATGAATTTTCAAGTGAATTGCAAAACCAAATGTTATCTGTAGGACCTGAGGACACTGGAAATTGATTGTGTTCGTAGGGCATAGAGAGTAAGTACCTACTCTGAATGAGTTTTTTCTTTTCCTACCTCTGTGTTAGAGTTTATGGTTGATGAGATGATCTGCAAGGGAAATGATATGCAATTTCCACCATCAGCTCCTAAACAATAATTGCATTGTTTAAACTATTAGGGACTTCAGGACTCCAGAAGCTTGCTTGTGTGTCATTGTTTCATACACTCTATGCTTTGCTTTGTAATCCTGTTTTTCCTATGAAAAAAAAACCAATGCAAAACCCAAGGAAGTGGAGACAGCCTAGCACCCAAGAGTTCAGAGAACCACTAACCTTCACTAAGCACTATTTCCCCAGCTGGAAAACATTTAAAAGTAATTTTTATTTCAGTTCATATAAAATCTGACTTCAGAGTGTACGTATCATGATAACTCTATTGATATGCAGTCTGTCATTCAACAGCTGTATATCTGGTTCTGATTTGTGGTAGCCAAATATAACTCATCACACGTTTCTTGTTCATTATTTGCACTATAGGTACTACTTGTAAAGACTTGCAAAAGACACTTTACTCCATGCCTTTAGAATAGAATCCAGTGTGTCTTTGTTTTACTCCTGTTGACACTGTTTTGGAAACTGGGAATTAAGAAAGAGCAGCCTAAATAACAAGCATGTAAGTTAGAAGGAACAGAATGAAAAACAGAATATCAGATTCTCAAAACATGAAAAAGCTATTTATACCATACTGAATCCTAAGCATGGCAAACACCAGTCAACATCATCAGTACTGATTCGTAGGTACCACAATAACAGTCGCACCCAAGGATTCTGCTGTGTTAGAGACTTCAGAGAAACAGGACAGCCTTTTCTCTTTTGTGTTTTTGCATGAAAGTGAATAGATTGCAGTTTGGTCTGGTTTTGTTTTGGCTTTTTTCTCCTTTGATTCTTTTGGTAGAAACAATGATAGGGGGCCAAAATTTAATTACATTGTACTGTTTGTCTACCTTTTTATTTTTCTTTTTATTGTTGTTGGCTTGTTTGTTTGTTTTTATGCTAACAGCTATAGAGAGATTTGCAGTGACAAATGATTGAGGTCCTTCAGAAATTTCTTCTGTTTATTGTCACAGATCCACTGCACCTGTGGTTCTTTTTTGGCTTTCACTTTCATGGCTCTGGAATGTCCCCTTCTATTACTCATTATTACCTTTTCTCCCCTCCTGTTCCATTCCAATGTATTATGTTCCATTCCCTAAGTTCCATGGTTAAGTATAAATAACTAATAACTTAAGGAGTCTGCACACAATCCCTATTTCCCAGCCCGTCCTGAACTCTTACTGTAAAATTACCATTTCCTGCTGCAAAGATCTTTTGTTCTTGTTGATATCAATAGCAGCTATATTTCTACATGTTAATTTTAAGAGTTAACTTGAATCCAGTTCACCATCTACCATCCACCCAAGTTTGAAGTGGGTTTAAATTTCTTACAGTGATCTCAACTGTAATTCTAGCCTATATCAGTTAGGAATAGGCACTTTAATTCTAACCTGTTACAATGAAGAAGATAAAATAAATTACATGGTTGGAGAAAAGTTTGACTTTTCTTTTTTAATTTCTTTAGCATAACTTCCCCAATTATCCTGAAAACCACAGCTAAACAAATTATGGATCTAAATTTCATGTTATCAGATACCCTCACATGATAGGTAACTTATTATTGTGATTTAAAAGGTACAGTATACATATAAAGAATTATTTTTGCCAGTACAGTTTAAAAAGCAAAAACATATTTAAGGTAACTTGAAAACATAAGTCTTTATTAAAAAGCCAAGATCTCAAAATGGTGGGGTGAGTCATTAAAGACGCATCATAGCAACTCACTAATATAAAATGTGCAAAGCAGGAACATGAGGTACTTCAGAAATAAAAAAAAAATGTCACCATAAATATGACAAGATATCTCCCTAGAGTGTAAAAAACATGAAAGTTAGAATCAAGGTAATTCATAGTAACACACTCAAATTTTCTGAATTTTTTATATGTTATGCATTAATTTTACATTAATAGCTTCATTCCTACAAGTTTCCAGTTTTAAAAAAACAGATTTCAGACTTATGAAAATTATATTTATATTCTTTCTCATGTCATATAATTACCAATTTATCTATTTCTACTTTCATGATTTATATTCTTTCCATGTTATATACCCATTTCAAATAAAAAGATTTCATCAGCCAGAAGTAACAAACTACATGCTACACTGATGTTTCTAAAAGTGAAAATTAAATGTCTTCAAAACTTCAAGATTAGTTTCTTAAGTTTCTCAGTTTGAGATACAGTATTACATAACTTATTTGGACAATCATAAATAATTGCTTTTCTGCACGTAAGTCTAGTTTGATTTCATACTAGAATATTCAGAAACATCTAGTCAGCTTTTGTAAATATAAATGTGTTTGGTCTGTCTGCTACATTGTATGAGAAACAAAAAATTATTAAAGAAAAATAAATCAGATTTGCATTACAGTTTTCTGCTCATTTTTCGATATTTGATTTAATATCAAATTTTCAGCATTTAGGGATATTTGCAGATACAGCTAATTCTGTTCTGTATAGAACTTATTCTGATCAAATCCCCTAAAAAAAAAAGATGTTCTAGTCATTTTAATCTGAGTCATGTAATCTGTAGAGAGATTTCTGAATTAGACTGTAAGTCAAATGAAAATAGAAGATAAACTGCATAATGAAAGAAATACCTTTGAAAGAAAAAGGAAGAGTTATTGTAAGCCAAGAAGGTCCCTGTGTAAAACATACCAATGCATTGAAGAAAGTAAAAAAACCCTATTTGAATTAGCAGTAGAAATGACAAAACAAACATTTTGTCCTACTGATTTGCAGAATTAAATTAGGCAGTTTCCCAGGCTAAGATCACGAGTTTATATTTTCACTTGATCCTTCCTAGACAATGACCAATTACAACCACCACAGCAGAGTGTTTGGAAACTGTAATAATCTGATTTTGCATCCAGACTTTCAACTGCTGCAGGTAAGTCCTACCTGTTCAGCTTCTTAAAGTGTATTAGCTTGTTCAAACACACTGTCTGAATTGCCATTAATGTAATTTGAATACTCAACAGAAAACTTCAGATTAAATCTGCCATTTTTAAAGATTCTTTTTTTATAAAAATATACAAATATTAAAGGTTTTGGGTTTTTCTCTTCCAATATTAAATGTCAAGAAAATCCTAAATAGTGCTGCTTTTTCTAGCATTGCTTAGAAGCACTACCCAACTGAGATCTGTAGCACACAGTTGATCTAATTTTCCTCTTAGTTCAGATGGAAAAATGCCAGAAAGTGACTTTGCCAAGAACCATATGCCAAATGGTGTGTCTCCCACCAGGATTTTTCAGAACACATTAAGATATTCATCTGGTGCTCTGTAGGAGAACAGCTTTCATCCAAAAGAGGAGGGTAAGGAAAAAGAATTGGAATAAATCAGCCTGGTAAGTTGTCCAATACAGTTACATATGCATCAGTTCAGAAGTGCTAGAAAAGTGAAGCAAACTATTTAGAAGTGCCCAAGGAAGTTTTCAGATCCTCCTAATTTTCCATGAGATTTTGGTTTCTTTGTTCATTTACTTCTTACAAAATTTGGGATCAAGCATTGTGAACAAGAAATGCACAAAGTACAGCTGGCATTAAGCTACAGCCTTCTCACTATTTTTCTTTATTTTCATCAAACAGGAGGCAAGAAGCACAGTTTCATGCATTTAACCAAAAGTTCTAATCAGACACTTGCACAAGTTCAGCAGCTGTACCTTTTGCCATACATGGAGAGTTTTTAGTCTTTTAGTCTGACTACAGTACTATAAAAGGAAGAATAGAGTGGGAAATAGTTGCAGAAAGATGTTATCTTAGGCAGATCTTAAGAAAACTAAGAAGCCTTAATAGTCTTAAGAGCTAGGACAGCAGATCTTTCAAGGACAGCTGCCTCAAAGCAGCAGTTTTTGCAGCCACCTTGACTTTTTTTTTCTTTTTTAATTTTTTTGCCTGCTCCACCCAGATTCTTATTCTCCTCCGTTGCACAATGAAGTCCAAACACCCTTGTAACTCACTAAGTACTTCTGAACTGCAAAAAGTCCAGTCCTTTCTTTTTAAAGAAATAATGGTTTACAGAAGGTCTGTTGTTCAGTAAGGGAGAATGTGCAGTTCTTTCTCAGAAGGAATTTCTGATGCGTATATAAAACAATGCTGAAAGTGGGATTTTGAAACTTGGGTTGCAGCTGCAGTTTCTATGTAGCTTACATAACTATATAGCACTATTAAAGAGAAAGTTTTTTTATTTTGGGTTTTTTTGGATTTTGCTGGGGTTTCTTTCCAAGTATTAGGGTACTATACTTAGGGTGCTAACAAATTTAACCAATGCTCACCTAAGTCTGTTCCCAGACAGCTGTTTTCTTATGAAGAAAGTTTAGGTGTGTGTATGTTTGGAAAGAAAGGCATTCAAGCCTTTGTAGAAAAGCTTAGAGGAAGGGAAGGGAAGGGAAGGGAAGGGAAGGGAAGGGAAGGGAAGGGAAGGGAAGGGAAGGGAAGGGAAGGGAAGGGAAGGGAAGGGAAGGGAAGGGAAGGGAAGGAATCGTTTGTAGGTTAATGGTTTTCAACTTGTGGCTTGCAAATTCAGGGAAAGAGTGATCCATGAGATGTTTTTCAGTCTGAAAAACAGAACCTAAATAAGCCTGTTGTCAGCAAGTATACGGTCACTGCACAGAGGTTCACTGTATATGCTGAGGAGTTTGCAGTCAAAAAAGTTCTTGTTCCCTTAGTTTTGGTGTTGCTGAACATGATGACCATGAATACGAAAACCATTTTAAATTGGACACAGTAGTGTCCAGTAATGGCTTGTAGCTAAGGATATAAGCGTAGTACCAAAAATTCATTCAGACCTCCTAACTGCTACTTTTTACTATTTCAAATCTGATGAGTGGGATGGAAAATAATGTCAATAAAGTAGTACTGTTGCATAACAAGAAAATCAGCCTGGTGCCAAGATCTTAGGAGAGCTGGGCAGCACTTCTCTGACAATTACTATTGTCAGTTGATTAAGTCAATACAGTGGAAAACTGCATTTTATTGCTCAATGTTGATAGTGTTTTGTTAATTGGAACTATCATCTGTCTGTGAGAAGAAAAAAGCAATATGCATTTTTGAAGTTTGGCATGAGTAGGTGGTGCCCCATAGTACCTATAATTAAAATGCTAATATTGAATGAGACAGACCACTTTAGAATTCTGCAACTACCGAACAACACATTCTAGACCCTTATACCAGAAAAGAGGCAATCAGGTTCCTCTTTATCATTGCAGCTACTACTTATAGCTATGCATCTGGGATTGTCAAACGTGGTGCAGTGATTACACAACCTTAAAAAAAAAATCCTCTTGCCCTTGATAACAAGCCATAATGTTTTACCGTTCCAGTGTATTACTCCAGCAGCTTACATCTCATAGATTCAATATTCTGCTCCTCTCTGCTGTGACTGACAAGAGTCCTACTGTCTCCTACATATGCATCTTCACTGCAGAAGGACTCACCACTAGGTAACTGTATAGGATCCAGGAGGTTTTAATCTTCTCTCTGACCAGTGTGGTGAAATGTTTCAGCATAGCTCAGAATTATTAACATTCAGTACACTATTCCAAAGGTATTACTTCCTCACAAGACTTTTTTTGTTTCAAAAGCATGCAGCTTTTGCAGTTCCTGTTCAATAAATCTCACTGAATAGGACAGAATCAACTATGACATAATAGAATAGATTATGATAGAATAGAATGGGATAAGAGTAAAACAGAATAGACATGAACTAAAAGACTTATCCTCTGATTGACTTGTCAGCAACAGACCCCTTAAACTGCCTGATGGAACATGCACTCACAGGTAGCCAGGGCAGATTATATTCTTTTATTTTAGGTAGAAATATCAGTGCAAAGCATATCCTGGATTACTCTAACAACCAGGTGCTAGGTGCTGAGGTTTTGTCTATTTCATTTGGACCTGGTGCATCTTCAAAAGATGTGGATAAATATTAGAAGTTTTCTTCTTTTCCAGTCAACAAATTCATGCTTGTTAGAACATGGACTGGAGCCAAGTATATACAATGGTTCACACTAGGGTTTATGCAGTCTTGTTTGAATATGAGTGGAAGGTGGGAAATTCAGACTGGATACAAGGAAAAAATGTTGATCATGAGGTTCATCTAATGCCAGAACAAGTTTTCCAGCATCACTGTGGAAGGTGCTCCAGGAAGGTGGTCAAGACTCAACTGGCTGTGGCCCTGAGCAATGTGATCTGATTAGACCTGTTTTCAGCAGAGGCTTGGACCTCCAGAGTGCTCTAGGTAGTCCACTGCAAGTCAGTGTGAAAGCTTCTCAGTAGCTGTCTGATTAAATGTATCTATACATAACTCCTGTAGATATATGCAACATAGGTGATTGTCTGTGAAAACTTACTTGTGTTCCTGGGGTATTTAATATCGGAGTTCAGGAACACTGCAATTCACATTTTCTTACACTTATTTGAACAAGAATGGTTTCCACTCTGAATTGGTATTTGTTTGATGCTGCTAGTAGAACCTATACTTAGACATATAGCTAAACCTCTGATGTAAAAGCAGAGGAACCATACTAAAATGCTTGGAGAAATCACTCTGTATGATAAAAATTTTTGTGCATCTTCATATTAATAGCGGTCAATCTCTGATAACCGACTCTGTAAAAGTGAGACTTTGGCAAGTACTTAAATATATAAAGGGTAATGGTCTTATATGGCTTGGAAGGTGAATGTCGTACCGGAGTAGGAACTGTGAAAAGATGTAGGAGCAGTGATGGTCTGAGCCTAAGCCATGGGCTCCCAGCTTGAAAGAGCTGTGGGCTACCATGAACAGACTGAACAGTGCCACTGTATATAAACAGCAAGATTTGCACCAGATTTCCTAAGCATGTACAGAAGACACAGACTAACATCCTGTCCCTCCATTCAGATGATTTAAGACTTACTCTCACCTGCCCAATGCCTGAAATCGAAGACCCCTTGAGAAGAGTTCACTAGTTGTCTGCTTCATTAATAGACGAAGTTTCTGTAGCCAAAGTACATTAGCAACCTTAGTGGTTCTTGTTGACGAAAGCCAATAGTTTATTTGTGTCTGAAAAATGCCTCTGTGAGGCATTTAAGAAAATCTGATAAAGGTTCCATGGATATTTCAAGGTCTGTGGTTCCTTTGCAGGGTCAAATGGGAACTGCCCCTTTATTGATTGCATTTGTCAAATTCTCAACACTTTGGTTCTCTGGCCTTCCTGAGTGTTTCAGTCAATACCGATTTATTATTTTTTCTTACTTAGCTTCTGGTGCATCAAATGTGAGAAATTTCAGGCATTGCTTGGATTTCCCTGATATTAGGAGCTATTTTCTTCTAAAGTACAGAATTCATATGTCCTCTAAAATATCACCCAATGTAGCTGCAATACAGCATTGTGCGCTCATCAGAAGCCATTTTTAGCAGTAGAACACGGTAGCTATTTCTGATGAGTACAGTGAAGGTGGCTGATGATTCTACTATTCTTAAAAGAGAACTCCTGTTCTAGGGTATTGACATTTGCCAAGGATACATTCAAAAAGCGTCAAAGCTTTTGATAGGAATTTCAAAGCTTCATTCTTATCCTGGCTGCATATAAACTTATCTGGTACTACATTAAAACATCTTTCTTTTACTTTGTAGCTGTCCTCTGCCCATTTTCTTTCTCCTGCCTTCAAAAAAAAAAAAAAATCCAAAATTCTTTTCCCAGCAATCTAACTTTTTAAGAGGAAAGGTATATCTGCCTTTACCTTCCAAACAAAAGAGCAGCAGCATAAGAAGATTTTTACCCTGAACCTGATACAATCCAGCAATTGCTGTGTTTTTTGTATAAAGGAAGAAATAGAATTTGGATTAGGCACAAAAAAACCCAAAACATATATATATATCTGGGACTACACCCATATTTAGTAAGTAAAATGGTAAGGAAGAAAATGTTAAGGAATGCATTATCAGGTAATTCTGAGAAAAGAAAGAACCTATTGCAGTGCTTTTTAGTTACAATGAAATGAAATGAGCAACATCTAACTTTGTTGAATCCCACTTAGGCTTATGAAAGAAATGTGAATGAGGATGATATGAACTTTTAACATTTCAAAATAGGAACTCAAAAAATTATCTGCATAATAGATACATTTTCAGTGTAGTGAAAAATAAGCTCTTCCTTGGATGTAAGAGACAGGATGGTGTCTGCCCCAAAGTCCTTCTAATCTAATTTTAAAACACAATAAAGAAGAGTAGCAGGAGGGAGGAATGCTGGCAAGAATTCTAAGAAAAGGATTACAAGGTCACTTATATGTCAGGCACAAACTTGTGGTTCTTCTATCCATAATAATCTCTGTATTATTGAATTCATTTTGCCTTGGCACCTCAGTCATGGAATGTGCCACTGGCAGACACTGCAGTGGACATTAATGTATCCCCTCAGAGCTACAAATCTTCAATATACAAATTACAAGCAAGCCAAGAATTCCAATTTTATGCTTAAGAATAAAGATAGTTTAATGTGCTGAATCTCAAAGTTCTGTATATTGAACTAAAAAAAAAAAAAAAAATTAATTCCCTTAAGAATACAGACACTAGTGTTTCTTACAGCTATGCTCCCTGGATATTATTGCTTTCCTAAAGATTACTTTAACTCCTATAAATAACTTCACAGAATTCCTGACTAATATCTGATGCTTTCTTTGGTTCATGAATTCGGTCAGTTGTGCTATCCTTTTGCTTATGTCATCTGAAGAGCATTTCACTTTCATGATGTGAAATGCATAAAATGTAGCTAAAGGTACTCAGGAGTGAACAGTGAGGTCATAATTTACTGTCAGGATTCTGCTGACATTTACAGACCATTTAAACTTTGTTCTTTTGCTTTATAACATCAGCATCAGCACAAACCTCGATGTGCATTGCTGCCTGCAGTGTGGCTGTAATGGAACTCATATGAATAACTAGCAAAGTATTTGAATTCCTGTTTATGATTTTTCTAAGTACCAACTGTAAACGTGTTAGTAAGAAACACTTCATTATGGAACAGGTGAATTAAAATGAACTTTGAGCTGAACTTTTAAAAAAGAAAACTTTCTGTGAGGCAATTAAATTATGTGACTTCCTCACAAATTAATAGTGAATTAAAGAAGTACCTTTTCTCCAATGAGGACAGTGAATTTTTTTTTTCTCCTGACACTGGATAACTAAAAACATGCTTTTTACCCATTACTAAAGGAAGGAATAATATTTTGGGATGTTGTAGACCTGTTTAAATATGAAAATAGGTATTATTGTGCTCAAAAAAAACATTAACGAAACCAGAGAATTCTTTTCATGTTTGTATTACTGGTGTAGTTCTTAAGAAGTACTCTACTTGGACAGAATTTGATAACTTAACAACAATACCGAGAATATTTATTACCATGAAAAAAAACCCTAAAATGTATCAATACTTACATAAATACATATATTTTCCTATAACCATATAAAATTAAGTATATAAAACATATGCAAGATTTATACTGCATGTATTTCTACTGAATCATTGAATCATAGAATCGTGGAAGAGTTAGGGTTGGAAAGGACCTTAAGATCATCTAGTTCTAACCCCCCTCCCATGGGCAGGGACACCTACCACTAAACCATGCCACCCAAGGCTATGTCCAATCTGGCCTTGAGCACTGCCAGGGATGGAGAATCCACAAATTCCTTGGGCAACCCATTCCAGTGCCTCACCACCCTTACAGTAAAGAACTTGTTCCTTACATTTAACCTAAACTCTGCCTGTTAAGTTTTGAGCCCATAACACATTGTCTGTCACCACAGTCCCTAATGAAGAGTCCCTCCCCAGCATCCCTATAGCCCCCCTATGAGGCCTCCACACAGCCTTCTCTTCTCCAGGCTCAACAGCCCCAACTTTCTCATCCTGTCTTCATACAGGAGGTGCTCCAGTCCTCTGATCATTCTCGTGGTCCTCCTCTGGACTTGTCCAATAGTTACATGTCCTTCTTAGGTTGATGGACACCAGAATTGCACACAGTATTCCAAGTGGGGTCTCATGAGAGGAGAGCAGAGCAGAGGGGCAGGATCACCTCCTTTGACCTGCTGGTCATGCTCCTTTTGATGCAGCCCAGGATACAGTTGGCATTCTGGGCTGCGAGCACACACTGCCACCTCATGCTGAGTTTCTCATCGACCAACACCCCCAAGTCCTTATCCTCAGGGCTGCTCTGAATCTCTTCTCTGCCTAACCTGTAGCTGTGCCTGGGATTGCTTCGACAAAGGTATAGGACCTTACACTTGGCTTGGCTGAACTTCATGAGGTTGACATTGGCCCACCTCTCAAGCTCGTCAAGATCCCTCTGAATGGCATTCCTACCCTCCAGGGTATCAACTGAACCACACAGCTTGGTGTCATCGGCAAACTTGCTGAGGGCCCACTCAACCCCACTGTCCAAAGATGCTGAACAGGATAGGTCCCAACACTGACCCCTGAGGGACAGAGATGAGGCTGACAAGATCCCTGGGTTTTCTATTTTCCCTTTCTTGAAAATGGGGCTTATATTTCCCTTTTTCCAGTCATCAGGAACTTCACCTGACTACCATGATTTTTCAAATATGATGGATAGTGGCTTAGCAACTTCGTTTACCAGCTCCTTCAGGTCCTGTGGATGGATTTCATCAGGTCCCATGAACCTGTGCACATCCAGGTTCTTAAGATGGTCTTGAACCAGTTCCTCTCCTACACTGGGCAAAAGGTCTTCATTCTCACAGTCCCTTCATCTGCCTTCCAAGACTAGAGTGGTGTGGTCAGAGCATTTACCACTGAAGACCGAGGCAAAGAAGTCATGGAGAACTTCAGCCTTCTCCAGATCCATGGTAGCCCGTTCTCCTGATAGCTTCTGGAGAGGACCCACATTGTCCCTAGTCTGTCTTTTATTTGCAGTGTAACTATAGGATCCCTTCCTGTTATCTTTCACATCTCTAGCCAAGTTTAATTCTAAGTGGGCCTTAGCATTCCTAACCTGGTACCTAGCTTTCCTGACAATATCCCTGTATTCTTCCCAGGCCACCTGTCCTCGCTTTCACCTTTTTAAACTACTTTTTTCCCTCTAAGTTTCTTCAGCAGCTCCTTATCTGTCCAAGGATATTTCCTGTCCCTCCTACTGCATTTCCCTCTAGTTAGGGCGCAACACTCCTGAGCTTGTAGCAGGTGATCCTCAAAAATCAACCAACAGCCTTGGGCCCCCCTGCCCTCTAGGACTTTATCCCATGGAACGGTTAAGAACCGTAAGAAGGTTCCTGAAGAGGCCAAAGTCTGCTCTCTTGAGGTCCAAGGCAGTGAGCTTGCTGCACGCTCTTCTCACTGTCCTGAGGATCTCAAACTCGACCATCTCATGATCGCTACAACCAAGGCTGCCCTGGAGCATGACATTCCCAACCACCCCTCCCTGTTGGTGAGCACGAGGTCAAGCATGGCACCTCTCCTTGTCAGCTCCTCTATTACTTGCAAGAGGAAGTTGTCTTTCACACAATTGAGGAACCTCCTGGATTGCTTGTGCCAGGCCGTACTGTCCCTCAAACAGATAACAGGATTATAGAATCATAGAATCATAGAATCATAGAATAGTTAGGGTTGGAAAGGACCTGAAGATCATCTAGTTCCACCCCCCCTGCCAGGGGCAGGGACACCTCCCATTAAACCATGCCACCCAAGGCTATGTCCAATCCAGCCTTGAACACTGCCAGCGATGGAGTATTCACAACTTACCTGGGATGGTTGAATGAACAAGGATTTCCACAGTTATACAGGTTCTTCCACTTTTTTTCCTCTTGGTGCTAGACTGACGGATGTTCATCTTGTGTATTCTCTGAAAACTATCTGAGCAAGAGGTTATACTCTAAAATTAGGAAAGGAGCTGTCAAGCCCAGAGGCAACAGAGCAGGATAGGAACAGAAGAGGAAGCTGTGGTTGCAGAAGAGAGCAGGAATGACAAAACAGAAGAGTTAGAGAGACTCATCGGTTTAAAACCCACTTGGAAGAGACAAACTCTAAACACAAAAGTCTGGTTTTCAAAGGAATTCTGAATTGTTTTAGGAGACCATCAGAGTAAGTCTCACAGTCAGAGTACCCTCCTGTTTAATTGTCTTGTACTGATAAATTGTCATAAAATAGACTGAGGTACCCCTCTCATGAAAGTGGCACAATAAGCTGATGTACAATACATTGTTCATGAGCCAAATGCTACTTCTAGTAATCTGATCTGAACTTATCACTTTGAATAGTATGTCACAAAGCAGCTGTAATGTAACTTTTAGGTTGAAGTTGGTTTAAAACCAATTGGCCTGGAGTACAGCTAGAGTATGTTCGCATCTGCTTGCAAAATATTGTGTAGAAATACCTTTCTCTGCTTGGTCACATAATCATTTTTGTCCTGTTGCATCTTGATGTGGAAATTTTCTTTCTTTTTTGCTTTTTTTTTGTTTCTTTGTTTTTACAGTTTGTAATTGTCGAATTGGAAGGTAAACAGATCTTTTTAGCTGAGAACTTTGATTCTATTATCCTGAAGTGTGGCTTCCTCAGCTTTCATGATTATGACAATGAGAAATTTCAGTTCACTCCAAGTAATGAAAAGAGCATTTCACTCCAGCATTTTTCTCACACTGTTAGATTTCTGTCTAATGCTTCTTGCAGTCCCTTATTAGGACAAATTGTCCTTCTCAGTGTTCCTTGTCTTTTCACACAGACTTTTGGTAGCTGACCTTGGTAGTTAATTTATTGAGCTCATTTGACCCAAAGTCCCACTTCAAATTCTCTCTTATTCCAACTCTCAGTTTTAAGCAGAAAATCTATTCTTTTATGGTCATGGTCCAGCTTGCTCCAAGCCTCCAATTACATGCTGCAGTATGCAGTAGACTTGTCCATTTAAGGTTTTGCAGTAAAGCATAGTTGAAGCTTCTTACATGAAAAGCACCCTCTCTGGCATTTTTTAAGAACATAAAATCTGGTCATCTACACAAGTCACGAATAACCCTTTGTGTTCTCTGATTACTAATGACTCCAGATCCTGTAATGCAGTATCAACATGCTAGTTTTTTCACTTTTCTAATTAGCTAAATTAAGAAAAAAAATCCATAATAATGAAATAGATTCTTTTTAGTCAGTTCATTTAAATGAGAACCTACAATGCAAGAAGCGTGTCTTGGAATTTGCAAGCTGAAGAAAACTTCCAGAAAGGTAAAAAAGCAAGGGAACTTCCCATATACCATTCAGAAGAATGACTAGTTCAGAATTTGGAGAAAAATATGTCGAGGAGATCCTATAGCATCTATGTTTTCATATAACCCTCTTCCTCATCTCACCATTTCTAAATGTTATATTAAGGCTTCCAGTTTGATGATTTGGCATTTCAGTCTCTAATATGCTGATAGATTGAGTTCAGCTTTCTAAGTAACCTTGTAACTGCAGCAGTATAATAACTGTAACTATAACAGGGCCTTTTTTGTTTAGAATATTGATGGTCATTCAGGTTAGTCCAATTGACTGGTTAATATCATACCCCCATTATGCTTTCTGAAATCCTTTAAGCTGTGGATAATTGCTTCTGGTCCTGGAAAAGAATGAAAGTTTCTTTCACAACTTACTGGTTTGGTGGTAGTGGCTGTATTTGATTTAAATTTCTGTGGGGGTGTCTATCAAATAGATCAAATGACACAATAGTTCTGCTGCTGTATTAGTCATGGTTTTTTAAGGATTTATTGCAACTTCAATAGGAACATCTGTCAGTTTTCCATGGGCCCAACCAAAACTGGAGGACTTGGAAAACAGTTTTAAAGAAAACTTGGTTTTTTTTCCACAGGTACAAACATAAAAAACATTTTTTGCTTCTGCTGAATCTTCTCTCAGAGAAAGGTCTTAGGGGAATTCCACTTAGCAGCTTTACTCTTTTTTTTTTTTTTCTTCTTTTTTTTTTCTCTCTTGCATGTTTTATGTATTCATTTACTATTGTTGCTAAAACAACTGGTTCACAAAAGGAAATCACAAAACATACAATGCCTTTCACAAATTACTATTTTTTTTTATTTACTGCCCAATAATTCGACAGAATGGTACATACACACACATTTATGCATGTATATTTAGTGCCATACTCTTACCTAATAACTTACTCAAAGTAGCAGAAGTAATGAAGCATATACACAGGTAATAACAGCAACACTTGCGTACACAAACTTAGCAAGCAGTTTCAGCAGCAAGTACCCACACTGCTCTGAATAAAAATAATTGTAAATTTTATTCCTCAGATTACAAGAATCATTCCAAGGGCTTGCCCAGACTATTTCTCCCCTTTTCAGTCATCCTGGCCCAGCAGTACATCCAGCCTTCCATACTTTCCTCTCTGGCTTTGCATAAATTAATTTTACCCAACTCCCAAGGTTGTCCATACCTTTAAGCACTAGTAACTGGTCTCTATGGGTTTGTTTGAATACTCTACCCCTTGGGTATCAGCTGTCAAGTCCTCTACTACCATCCCCTCTATGTACTCCTGCATGCTACATTTTTGTTCTAGGGTTATAGATTGCTCATGACATACAGAAAAATGGCTAATTATTAATATATGTTAATCACAGAATCTTAGAATGAATGAGGCTGGAAGGGACTGCTGGAGGGCATCTGATCCAATCTCTACACTTAGTCACCTACAGTATGTTACCACGCACTTACAGCAGATTAATCACACTCAAAAAATGTGTATAAACACATTTTAACAATAAGCCACACAACTGCACAAAGCTAAAGCTGAAACCGTCATGCCTCTATTGCTTTGCTAGCCATGCAGATTTCAGGGTTGGATTTCCTCAAGGCAAACAGTGTGAGCCTGGTACAGCCACGCTGTAGGCCTTTGTCCGGTTTCATGTGAGTTGTGCGCATAACAAACTTTCATGGTAGAGTGCACACCCAGTTTTCTCTAGTAGAATTATAGAAACATAGAAATTTCATTTAAGGAAGAAAACATTCAGCTCTCTGTACCAGTAATTGTCTTGGGTCTTCATCAACAGCACATGACTTTCTCATGCCTCTTCTCGAAGCATTGCTTCTGGAGCCATACCATTCTTCCAGCAACTTAACTGTCATGTACACAGTGCTGGCCATTCAAAACAGTAATGTGAGAAGTGATTGATTAATCACTAATTGTATGCTCTGCCTGCAAGTAGAAGGCATCAGAGGCATTGGCAGAAAGCCTACATACACGTTGTCTGAGCAGATCTCTGTGGAGCTGAAAGGCTGTTCATGTCTCTATAAAACATCTTTCCTGAGAGTCTGTGATTATGTGCACAGGAGACGCTGCTACAGTGGTATATTGCATGCTCCTAAGAACTGCAGACCACTTTGTGAATGCTGAGACTGACTGCAACTAGAATCATTTTTCAGTCTTGGGCCAGACCACTCCTGAAATATCAGTGACAAGCACACACCTATCTGCAATGTAATCTATGCCACAGATGGGTGTCTTATATTCCTGGCCAGATAATACAGACCATCATTGGTTCATCATTTTGGCTATGAGCTCTTGGAATGTCTCCTTATAATAACGGTTTAAAGGCTTAACCTCAAGATGGCAAACTCCCATGGCTTATTAAGGTACCTGCATACAGAACTGCATGCTTTATTGTGGCTTTCAGACTATGAACAAGATCAAAGACCACCTTCTTCTAAACTGGATCTAGGCACTGGCTCATCTTCTCCCTATGTAATTAAAATTAACACAGGCAGTAAGCCCACTTCTCATAAGAAAGGACAATCCATGAGGCAGCAAATGTGCATGCTTTATGACAGCACACTACAGCAAGTACATAGGTAAGCATGTGGGCCTGCAATACTCACAAATACTGCTAATTTATAATCTCCTCAAGCATCTTCTCCATTTCGTGTAATAAACCTCCTCTCCTCACTCTTTCTTCTTCTACCCATTAACCTGCTTCTTCTTTACCAATATACAAATTATTCTTCAAAAAGACTTCACTCTCCCTCCCCTAGAGTGAACTGCTCTTGCAGGTGTACTTAAACAAACCAATATCATGCACAGAAAGCATTTACTAATTTTTAACACTTCAGCTTTTATAGAAAGTTATCTTAATGCTGTCTTTTCAGAAAAGTGAGTGTGTTTTTACTCACATTAAAAAAACACCAAAAGCCAAATGAAACGAAAACCAAACTCAGTTTTAAAAAGTATTTATTTTCACAAAACCCCAAAATGGTTATTAAACAAGTAACAAAACACATTACTATTCACAGGTGTGTATGGGGAGTCCTACTAGCTTTCAGGTATAGAAGAAAGTGTACACAGAAGGGTCAAATATCCTTGAAAATCAAGTATAATTTGCAGTGCAGTAGTGATCACTGCCCAGCAGATTTAGGGTGTCCCACAACACAATTAAAGGAATTTCTTCATAACTGGGAAATTTTATAGGTGTTTTAAGTCTGATACATTACTGATCTATCTTCCTATATTCTTTTACTTCTTTTACAACAGGGTTGTACCATACTTACTAAATATTCATAAGCAAATTCATGGCAGGGTATCAGGGTAGCAGTAAAACTTACATGCATTTATAAGGGCAGGTAGCACCTTGGGGATCATCTGGCACCTTTCAATAAAAGAATGACATCTAGTTGTAATCGTTTTTTTATACCCAGTTAATTAAAATGTGATTACCAAAAGGATTTTGGCAGTTGTTAAAAACTTGTTAACATAGCAGTGAAATATAATGAATGAAATATTGTTCCATTCAAACAACAAAAAGAAAAGGTTACCCTGTTCCCACACGATGCCTTGATCCTTTTAATGTTGTATAAAATATAGTTGCCTGTTTGTGCTTGATAGAAACCAATGCAACAGGTAAGGGACTACAATGCTTTTCTACTCAACCCCGAATTTATTTTTCAAATTCCATTTCTCTCATGTGTCCTGAGATCAGGTACTAATAATATATGATTTTTGATGTTGTATGTTTTTTCAACAGTCTCTCACAAAGACATGTGGATAAAGTATCTCTTTATGTCAAGCCGCACAGAATACAACCTCATTGAAAATCTCTCAGATCCCTAAAATAACCATATGAATGCGCTGACAATTATTGCACTCAACCTTCATTCACACATCCAATCCTTTGTTCATACAGATCAGTCTCAGCGCTTAATGTGTAGCTTATGGTGACTTTATCTTTTCTTAACAAGAAGGAAACAAAAGGAAACAACTGCTTTTTTTTCAGTTATATAACTTTTGTATGTCAAGTATGTAAACATTTAAACACACTTCTTTTGTAGGAACTATGCTGTAGCCAAATTGCTTTCAAGTGGAATTTTCTATAAATAAATATAATTAAGTTACAAAGCCATGAACAATAAAGCATTAATGAATATTAAATGAAGATGACCTATTAACATGCTCTTTCTTTTAAGCCTGTTTCAGAAAAGCTCAACTTCTGTGTCTCATCCCAGAATGGGAATGTGAATGCAGAATGCAAAATGGAAAGGATACTAAAAAATTATCCTTACTGCTGTCTAAGTAATAGGCTCTTTGTGTCTAGTACTTAAAAAGTGACACAATCTGCATAGAAATATTTGTAGGTTCTAAAATAAGAGAAAATATTAAAAACAAGTTGGATGAAAATATTCACAGTTTGTTTTAAAATAAAAAAACACTGAGATGAGAAAAGGACAAGCTGGCTCTTCAGTTATGTAGTTATGTTAATAACATGAGTTATTTTTCAGGAGTTTTTGTCTTCAGAATTGACAGATAAATGAATGGGGCTGTACAAAGACTCTGCAGTGAACTGAGTGAAAAAAGTCAATCCACAGAAGCAACTAAAGCGATTTTATAACTGAAGTCTTGTGAGATTAATATATTCCTTGGAATGATTATGATATATGTCCGAAGAGAAGATAGCTGGTTGCTAGATGCATCTAGTCCTGTTTGCTAAGTCCAGCTTTCGTAGAGAATGCTTGTTGCATTTGAAACTAAATGATCAGCAAAATAATCAAAATAGGTGGGAGAAGGAGGAAGAGGTACAGTTTAAATATTCATCCAGAGGGTGAGACAAACAGATCTGGATGATTTATAACATATGTAAAAGTGATTCACTAGGTTACAAGATTTCTTCTGGCAGAGACAGATTTTGATATTGCAACATGGTGACAGCCAACCTGAGGATCGTAGAGCAGGAGACAAAACAGTAAGTAGTAGACGCCCAACATGCAAACTGAAGCAAGTGTAGGAGCTGACATTATGATGTTACATGTTACGTTGAGAAAACTGTGTCTTCTCCCTATATGACTGGTAGAAAGTCAGCCACTATGAAGCCAAGAATACAAGAATTAAAAGACTGAAGGAGAACTGGAAAGAGACAATACTTACCTGGAGGAAAGTTGCTGGATATGAAAGCACACACAAAGAGAAGCACTATGGAACAGCTTTCAGCATTTCGTTTCCTTGATTCACTCAGGATGTAACACCAGGATCCCCAAGGTGCCTGTCACACCGGTCTCAAGACTCATGTACTCTTTTGCCTTTTTGGTGGTCTGACAAGGAAAGAGCAGGGAATGAAATGTTTCTCCCTACTGCAATTTCCATCCTGAGACATCAAAACCAGTCTGCAGTCTAAAGGTTAAGAAGTTGATGGGGTGAGAGGTGGAAGGGGCAGATATGAATCTTTGCAGGCTACACAAAAGATAAAATTAAGACTTTCTATGTCACCAGCAAACTGTCTAATATTGGCTGTTGTATAGCATATGGATATTCCCACCTCAACACAAAGAGTGCCAGCTAACAGCTCCCAAGTTCACATCTCAAGCAGCTAAACTTCCCGTTATTCCTGGGTAGATGTTTTCATCCTGTGAGGACCATGCTGTGGACCACATTCATCAGATATGTCCTAATGACTAAACTGCTATGCAAAGATAGCAATTCTCTACTCTGTAAGCCTGAGAATTAGCTGTTATCTTTCTAGAATTTCTGGAAATCTCACATTATTCCTCAGTTCCTTCCTTTTTTTTTTTTTTTTATTTAATATTTATGTCTCAGAACCAGGGCAGAGGTTTTGATTCTAGAAAAAAAAAATTATCCAAATAGGGTGGAATCGGATTTTCTTCCTTAGATTCTTTCACGTCTTATCTTGACATTTAGTGCATAAATATGTCATAACAGCTGAAATAGGACATTGAGGTAAGGATATGTGAATTCTTTCAAAGCTTCTCAGGTCTCCAATGTAACTGCGCCGTTGACTTGGGTAACTCGGTTAATATGTGTGCCTCTGCTTTCTCTTACTGTAGATATAAGTTGCAAACTTATCTGTATTGTGAAACCACATGTGTGAAGACTTCCAAAACCTGATTATAAATTGCTTTCTGAGAGCCTCATAAGAAGGGTGTAACTTACAGCTAGTGACAGGAATGATTATTATCAGTAATAACAATGAGATGTGCTATGCTGTTAAAGCAGTCATTCTTTTTCCCCTTGTTAGATTAAGAAACTTTTCTGCAGTCTTTGCGTTATCAGATATATGGATAACATTTTGGGATCCTTCAGGGTGAAAGAGACAAATAAAAAATGTGACATGAATCACCACAGTATTAATCATAGCATTAAATATTCAATAACTGAGCATTTAGAATTGGGGGGGGGGGGAGAAGGTGAGAGGGAATTACTTTGCACTACACCCCAAGCTCAAATTTGTGCAATGCTTTGAACAGGGCAGAACAAGCTGAGCAGGCAAAGCCAGCAAAGATATTCAAAGAGCTCTGGCTTTCTCTTCATTGATTTCTGTCCCTGACTTAATGTCATCAGCGGCTTGGTGATTTACAACATACTGGTAATAAAACAGAGGTATGTGAGCACAGAGATAGCAAGCTTTTTTTTTTTCCTGCTCATACCTATGGTTTATTCCTTAGTTAAAGCAACACCATGGTGACAATCAGCGTGAAGCAAAATGTAATGAAAGGGAAGAACTGTGGGCAGATTATGCTGACAGAAAGATGCCTTCTTTCATTGCACTGTGATAGTCTGTCAAGCAAACACAAGCCAATGTTTTTGAGCTCCATCTAACAATACAAACAAGTCAGTCCAAAAGCCTAAAAAGCTCTGGTGTTCAGCAGAGGGAAACTTGCAATGGAATTGTAATGCGAGAAAATGCATTTCTACAGATCTGCTGAAGATGAGAGGCATATCTATTCTATAAAGTTATTCAATCAAGTGAAAATCCCCATGGCCAGTATGCAACAACCACAGTTTCACAGTTGTTCTTGTTTGCTCATTTGTTTGTTTGCCGTAAAGGCTGGAAATTTAACAGTGTTTGAAAACTCCTAAAATCTTCCACAGTGGTAAAAACATTCGCAGTACACTTTCTATTAGTTTTCTTCACCAAATTGGAACATTTATTAAAGATTATAACAACAACATAAGTGTACAAAAATAGCATACTTACAATTAAAACCTAAAAAAGACATGCAGGCAGAAAATTTAATTACAGGAGAGTAATCTTTAGAAAGTGTATAAAAGGGAGTAGAGAATGGTGGTGTGTGTTCAGCACAGATAGAGCTTTATAAAAGTAAAATGCACATTTTAAACTATGCCATGTTGTCAACAAAACCTAACAGATAAAATTAAAACCACTGCAGTGATACACCCAGTATCAGACATCAGTGGTGTGAAAATGTGAAGCTATAGGAAGAGACAGCAAAGTGTCTGGACTTACTGAACCATTTAGGTAATATTAAGCCTGAGATCCTATTTTAAGATAAATTATAAAAGAAACTTCTACGATGTCTCCATTAGTGATTATGTTCTAATCTGCGCAGTTAACGCACCAGTATTTTGAGCACTTGCTAAATGTTACCAAAACTACTCTTGTATTTTAATCAGGAATGTTAGAACAGAAACATTAGAAAAGAGGAATTCTTCAAGTCAGAAGAAGTTTTGTAATTGACAATTTTGATTGTTTTCCAGGCTTCCATGTTTACTTTTTTAATTTATTTGTTTTTATCTATAACAAACGTAAAGTATTTATTTCTTGTAGTTTAAAACAAAAAGAAAAGAAAAGAAAACTTTTCATCATACTGATTTATTTCCCAACTCTACCTGAAACTCAAGGCAAAGCAAGTAAAGGCAAGGTAAAGGAAAATGGACTTATTTTCTAAACCCACAGACTAAATAAAAACATTTTTAAAGTTTTTTCACATACAGGCATAGTCTTACGGTCATCATGGTTTGAGCTGGGTCTGACTAAGATTCCTGAGATTTGCTATTTAGTCTAGAAATGACAACATTTTTGCATTTAGCAGGAGAATTCATTGTTACAGGATCAAACCAAAAGCAAACCATTCCAGAAAGAATGTGATGTAATACCAATTACATCCCCAAAATTTTATTAAGAAAAAAGGAAAAATCAACAGATTCATAAATTTAACTCTTAAAAAGTTAAAAAAGTTCATTAAAAAGAAAAAATTTCTTCACTCATTAAAAACACATTTCATTTATAATATTATGATGACACGTACTTTTTTTTACTTGGTAAAAATAATGTTTTTATTTGTAGACAGCATGAAATGGATGATGCCTGTAAGTATTCAAAGTTTATCTTTTAACTGTTATTGTTAATGTTGTTATATGGATAGCAGGGTAGATTTTGCAAACATGCAAGAGAGAACTGCACGCACATCAGAACAGCTGAATCAGAGCCAGATTAAAGCTGAAAACTGCATAACTGCATAGCTATGGCTAGTGCTAGACTGATTTGGCACTGTTAAAGCCTTTCTGATAAACAATGTTCATTAACTTGATGTGGATACAAAAGTATGGGCCTTTATGATGGTTTGCATTCAGGTTTCTCAGTGAAAACGTCAGGAAAGGACGTGATAAGCTTATGTCTTCTGGCAAAATCCATTGTAGATAAGCATGAAGCAGCCTTCTTATTTCATAAATTCAAAGGGCTTGAAAAATTAGTATTTTTGTAATATAATTTCTTTAGGCACATCTTCTAAAGGCATTCTTTTGAAGACTGAAATACTCTTGAAAAATTAGCTTCCAGAGCAAGCCAGCACAGAGTTTTTTTCATTAATGTGCTTTGTTTATCACACTTTTGAAATTTGCTCATACAGGTTAGTCCACTGCAGATCATGAAAATACACAACCAGGGTAAGCCCTTTGGTATTTCCTGTATTTGCGATTTAGCTTTATTATACCTCTGCCAAATTACAGATTTTTTAAATTTTTTTCCCAAATCCTGCCAGATAACATGATTTCACATTTACAATAGGAGGCTGGACTCTAAAGTAACATTTATGCTAGTATATAAAATAGTTGAGGGACCATTCTTTGTCACAGCAGACAGCTGGCACAGCATGGCTTGTCCTGATAAAGTTAAACTTCCTTATTTTTATATCAGTGTGGCCACACTCATTTTCTTCCCACTGGAAGTGGTCCTTGGCACATGTCAACACCCATGTGCTGGCATTGTAAGATACCTGTCTACAGACTTGACATTGTGGATGGCAAGATGTTAATACTCACATGCATGCCCTAGCCCTCTAGCTTTCTAGTTAGCAAATGCTGTTCTTTAAAAGTGGTGGTTTTGGCTAAGTTCAGAATCACTGCATGTAACTCTGCTAAAGCAGACCTTCATGTCACCTGCAGAATGTCTACTAATAAACTTATTATCTAGCAAATTCTGCAGCCATTGTCTGCAGATTTCATTGTTATTGTCACAATGCTTATATGATTGTACAGAAACAGAAAGAAATTAAGTAATCTGTGTTTCTCTGTACCAAAATAGTTACTAGTCATTTGGTCTTCTAAAGCGACAATTCATGGAAATTAACACCAATTTATTGTGATGCCACTTTTTATAATATTAATATATAATTGTTCTTGTTTTCCCAAAAAAGCTTGCTTTGCCCTTACCAGATCCCCATCTGTCCTAACTATAAGTACATGAGTCTTCACTTGTGTGCAGTGAAAAATAATCTGACATATTATTCACTGAATGTAAGGTTTCACTTTAATTCTGTTTGATTTTTGAATACTTAATAATTGAAAGTGGTTAAGTGAAAACTGTATATTATGCTTATGAATATCAAAGGAAAATAAGCCAAATTAATTTATATTGCCTTTGCCAAAACTTGAGGATCTCAAACTACTCTGAAATCATAATGAGTTTTAAAAGATATATGACTACCTATAGGTTTGATCGTTAAGTCATTGTCTAGGCTTTCTTCCCAAGAGTAGCTGCAGCTTTGCCTGTGCATTCCATGTTCCATAGAATTTGATAAGGAACATATGCGAAACAAAGTATATCAACTGGAATCCTTAGAAAGGAAAGCCTAAAGCATAACATACTGCAGCATATTTTCTAATAAAATATCAATACCTTTAATAATTTTTTCTCAGAAGCATCATGAGCAACAAGCTACAATCACTGTTATAATCCTTACAGAAAAATAATAGCTGCAAATCCATCTTTATCCAAAACAAGATAACAATTATGTTAACACATTCTTTGCCTCACAAATATTGACATCAAAGAAATGCAAAAAAAAGTGTGGCTTTAAACAAACAATAAAACTTATAAGATACGCAAGCAGTAAGAAAAATAGGTGGAGAGGAAATAAACTGAAAGCTTTTGTCTGTGGGTGATCAAAAACAAATGCTATTTTCCACAGTAATATGAAAATCTGCATTAATCAATTCCCTAGTTCAATTATTTTTCCCCCATCATCTACTGTCTGCTTCAAACGTTTTTAATCACTTAACATCCTCTTTTTAATGATGCAAGTGCAAGAAGTAATAGCTGAATTTGCATTACCAGATATCCAGCAAAGTTTAGAGAGTAAAAAGAAATAGAAAACCCAGCAAAAGAGCATTTGGAATTGCATTATTTCCCTGTTCCCTCTGGCTGGGATTGAAAGTAAGCTACCCACAGCCAACCAACCATATTTTATACTTAATCTCCCACTTCACTTTTTATTGAAAAAAATCTTCCAGCTCTCTTCAACTTATCATTAGTATGAGTGAAAATATGTAATTGGGTATTGATTTGGGAAATTACACCACTTCACAGGGCATCTACAATTAGCTAAACACCATGTATCTGCAGTAACACTGCATTTTCTAGATACACAATTTTATTGTTCCCTGCGCTAGGAATGCAGAGAGAAGTGCAACATTCGAGCTTATATTTTGCCTGTATTTTTCTAAATTTAAAAACATGGAAACCGTTTTTCTTATTTAGACTAATTCTTGCAATGTTCTGTATTAAAATCTTCAATGTAGATGCAATCTTCAGTCATGTTGTATTTGCAAGCTGGACAACAGAAGTCTATTATAATGATTTGAAGCTTTCTGCAAAAAGACATGTCTGTGATCAATTCCTCAGGAGCCTGCATAGCCTCTCTTGCTGGGGGGTTTAGGCAAGAACTGGAGGGATGCTCAGGGGCTAACTTCACAGTGTTGCAATTTCACTCTGCCTGATTACAATTCTCATATATAGTCACTCAAAGAATATAAGAGCAACTGATTTTTGGTTAAGAGATTTAAAAACCAGGATGTGACTTGTATGCACACATCACATCTTAAACAGAAATATAATAATAAACATTGGTATTTTCTGTTTTCAGTTCCAGTTGAAAGCTATCCTGGCCAAGTATAGTTTTTTTTTTGTGCAGCCAGAATATTTTTTAAATGCATTATTGCATTACTATTTATAAACCAGTATTGTATACATGTTGATTTGTAAGCTGACATAACGGACAACCTGAAGATAAAGCAAGTCTGACAAATTGGCAGAACCTAGATATGTAAGGGAAAACTGACATGCAGAATATTCTTAAAATAAGCAAGAATAGGCTGGATTTGAAAACAACCTTGGAAATACAGGGCATATTAACATATCAGACAGACCTCCTTCTATCCAAAGTATCAATTCTACCATAGGGTTTTCATTACATTTTTTTCCATTCTTTTAAGGAGGGAAGTAGAGAAAGAAGGAACTGATATTCTATTTAAAGTCACTATATATATATAACCAAGTAATGGCAGGAGCAGTGTGGAAATAGTGATGGTTTGGGGATATGTGAGCCAATGTTTGTAGGCAGAGGCAATAGCATAATTAGAACAGCTGATACAGTATGACAAACATTGAGAATGGGGAAAATAAGCCACAGGTAAACATGGCTCTTTTGCAGGATTTTAGAGAGTATGACATATAAATGTTATAAAACCAGTTTCAGATTATGTATTTCCACCATTCAAAAGTCTTTAACAGACAAGGAAAAAGGAAATTATTCCAGTAATTTGAATATTTGCATATAAATACCTACTAGAGTAAATACAATTACATTTAGCAGACTTAAACTTACTAGATAAGAATAAAGAGTATATTGCCTGACACTCTAAAACGGTAATTTAGGATTAATACCTTATTTAACAGTGTGCATGACAGAGCAGCAGAACAGCATTTCTAACATGAGGATTAATCTTTCAGAGGCCACTCACAAAACCTTTTCCCACTTCTCTCCAGTTTTCCCCATGCTTGTGTGTTATAAGTCACTATGTTAAAATCCATGTTCCTCACATCTTTTGGAGAAACAGTCTTAAATTTCCTGAGAAAATCTTTCATACACTAACTATTCCTTTGCACATTTACAAAAAGTCACCTTTTGCTGCAAGGAGTGTTAAAAGCACCTGTTTCTGTGAAACTCCACTATAGATCAAGAGGCAAGTTTCCTAAAAGTGTTAATTACTTATTTTGTTCAACCCATTAAACACTGGTTGGAAAAAAGATTATGATGATGTCCCATAAGGTTGTGCTCCCTTTCATAAGCTTGTTCATGAAAGCAAGCAGCAGTAACTATAGTAATTGGTAACAATAAGAGTTTTATTAAGAGTTAGGAACCAATCCTTACAAGGACAATTAAAAGCATGCTTTATAACATTGCTTCCTTACAGGAATTAGGACACTTCCTTGCAGGAAAGAGATTATAATCAATATGTGATTAATTTCCCTGAAGCTTCAAAACTGCAATCTCAACATGAAGGTATTCAAAAACTGTAATCTCAACATGAAGGTATTCAAAAACTGTAAGTAGAAACACATGCTACTTGTCATCTAAATGGCAGATTGAAATTCTTGTGGTGAGTCTCTGCTATATGCGAATACACTGCATCTTATCGTTACACTGAAAGCAAAATTTCTCCTAATTTTTTCAGCATCCTCTGAAATTGGAGGTAAGGCTTACACTGACTACAGGGGAGCTTGGCATGGACAGAATATAACTATGTAGCAAGAGTTTCTTTCATTTAAATACTATTATTTAGCAGTTCTGCCAAAATGGTAACAGGTAGTTTTAGTTGGTTTACTGCTTGTTTCTTTTTTCCATGCACCATGTCCTTATCCAAGTTTTCATTTCTTGGAAAACTCCAACCAGGTAGACATGTCTTTAACCTCAAATATGGAACTTTGTCAGAAACACTTTCTAAATGAAAGATAACTTTGTAATTTCATTAGAAAATTTGCATTAGAGCTCAGAAATGGTTTTATCAGAATCCTCTTTTAATCATCAAGCTTGCACAGTCTCCCATCATAACCTCTGATTTCTGGGTTGAGGTTAAAATAATTTCCTTTGCAGGAAATCCTGACACCTGAAGGCTTTGTCATGACATTAATTTAGTTACTGAACTTTTATGATGAATTTATGGAAGTATTTTGTTTTCAAGAAAGTATGATGGTTTTGGGTTTAGGTGTTTTTGGTTTTTTTTTTTTTCCTAGAAGTGTATTCAGAATATATTTAAATGTTTCTGATGAAATACATTACCTCGTACCTTGTTCCTTAAGGGCTTTCAATAACATTTCTTTGGTTTTGGCTG
Source organism: Ara ararauna (assembly GCA_028858755.1). Lineage (NCBI taxonomy): Eukaryota > Metazoa > Chordata > Aves > Psittaciformes > Psittacidae > Ara > Ara ararauna. The sequence goes on from CM054379.1 coordinate 60,097,195, forward strand.
GGTTTTGTGGTGGCTTTTTTTGTTTGTTTTTGTTTTGTTTTGGGGTGGGTGCTGGGGGTGGGGTTTTTTTTTTTCTGGTTGATTTTTTTTTTGTTTTGTTTTGTTTTGTTTTTTTTTTTCTTTTTTCCTTATATTTCAGCTCCTCTTGATTGATACTTAACTCTCACAAGGCAAAAAGATCATTCCAACAATGAAACATCTGTCTTCTTATTTCCAAGATTCTACCCTTCCCCTAATGGTTCAGTTATTTTCTAGAGGGATTATTTCTATAGAACACATAATTCAACTCAAGGAGTCTTAAGAATCCGTGACTCTTATATTTATACTTATATCTGATTCACTTAAATACTCTATAAATATAACTTTATACTCAAAATTTTTCCGTGAGACCAGAATTTTTGTGCAAATGGGGTGGAGCTGAGTCCAATTAGCAATAAAGCTTTTTGAATGCTGATCCTGGTCCACCCATACTCCAATATTGCTATATGCAAACAGGTTACTTTGTAGCTAGTTATCGTGATAATTTGCATGAAGTAGTTAGATCTACTCACATCTGCCAAGAAAAGACTATACAAATGTACTTACAAATGGGATTACCTACAATAAATCTCTTTCTTAGAACTGAGAAATGTGTTTTGTGAAAAAGGAAACACATTCTATGAAATGTAGACAAAGGCCAATAGGTGCATATCTGTGTGTGTGTTACGTATGTGCATTAAATGAAGAACAATACCAAGTTAGAGATTATCCTGAAACCAGATTAGAACATTTTGTTTGTAGCAAATTGAATTAAACTAATGAATATGCAAATTGGACTATAATTATGTAAATTGTAGTTTCAATGTTTTGCTTGGTGGATAACCATTTCAATACTTTCAGTTCAAAATTACAATTTTCTAAGTATCATATATTTTAAGAGGGAATTGCTTGATAGTATATAAAATCTTGGGGAAATATTATTTCTTTATCACATACTATCCTACAAACACCTTACCCACAGATTCAATCACAAACCAAATGCTGTTACAAGAAATGAGTGGAAAAGCTGTACAAGACACTTACATTTCCTTTCAAGACACATTTCCTTTAGCTTCATTCATCATGGAAAATGTCTCATGAAATAAATCTGTGCAAAAGACAAACTTTGTCACTTTCTTTCCAGTAAATCCTCACTCATTCATACACTTTTCCTCTTTCTTTTTCTCTCTCTCTCTCATGGAAACAAATACACATGGCCTCTTTTTCACATTTCTCCTTGAATGAGAAATAGAAATGCTAATAATGGAGCAGATGTTTTAACAGGTTTTCTTTATTCTATTGAAATCCAATTTACTTAATAATCATGTCTCTTCAAATATTTTCATAACAAAATTAGCAAATCTTCATAATCCCCCTGAAAGCAGTTCATCTAAGTATTGTCATTTAATTTTTTATATGGAAGAATTTAGTATTGCCAGATTGTGCTAGGGTAATGAAGGACAATCTTCGGTCATTACAAGAATAGCTATAAACAACATTTGTGTAAAGTTGCAATATCAGTCTTATTCACCTTGAGAATTGCGCAGTTGCAGTTTGCATGTGACAGACCATCCCCCTTAAATTGTTACAAAGGTGGAGCTGGCCTTTCTGCTTTTCAGTGATGTCCCAGGCAAATCCTATTAACAAATTTCATGTTGCTAATCACCTGAAGAGAACAACATATCAACGCCTACTAGCCTTTTAATGACAGTTACGTGTTAATTAATATCATGGTATAGGAACACAAAGGGAAGGTTGTTGTCTTGTACCCAGAAGCAATGCTTAGAAGAATCCTTACTGGTAATCAGATGTTATATGCACAAACTTTCAGATTCTACAGGAACAAGCCAAATTCTCCATCACTTCCAAATTCCCTTCTTTTAACTCACTTTTGTCTAGGAATGATAAGAACTGCTTGTCTTTCTCCTTTTTCATAATGGATAGTGTGAACGAAAGTACTGAAACATCAATAAAATATGATAGTCTTAAGATGGAAACCAGAAAATTTCTCAGACCAAAAAGTGCCTCAAGGATCTTTTCTGTAATTTGTAGGGCAGTTTTCTGACAAAAGATTAAAAAAAAAAAAACAACACCAGCAAACCAAACAAACCAACAAAAAATAAGCCTAACACAAAAGAAGCAAGAGGAGAAAGAAAACCCCCCATATTGCACTCTGCATATTAGAAATCTGTAGAATGTCTGGATATGTTGCCCCGTATAGCGCAAAATCATCCTGCACACAGCTGATAGGCTCCCACTGAACAAACTTATAGTGCAGTTTGCAGCAGCTGGCAACATAGCATGTTAGGGAAAATATAAGGAGGGCTGCAGAAACAAAAAGCCAGTCATACTTTTCTTTCTCTTGTCTGATATACACTATATGGAATCTGCCTGGATTCTGCACCTTGGAATGGTGTGTGGAAACTGCAAAAGTTCCGGCTCTAAGGCTACACCTTGTCCTGCCTGCCCTTACAGCAATAGCGGCAAGCATATGGCTTGGATGGAAAGAACAGATATTCTTAAGAATAGGAACATGTACTGTATAACTCTTCCTATTTTTAATTAACATCCAAAATATTACATAAGATTCTATGCTCCTTTTCATACTACTTTATCTCATATCAGGGGTGCAACAGGAAATTTGGAATGGGCTCTTTATTATTTCCTTCACAATTTGTCCTAGAAGAAAAGAAAATTAACATACTATCCATCATAGGGGAGGATATGCAAACTGTCAGTATATGGCTTGGTTTAAAGATGCTCTCAGCAGTGGTACTAGAATGTCTTATATAGTTTTGTATTTTCCAGACTACTAAAGTTCATTTTTAAAAGGAAAAACAATGACATCTCAGCCAAGATGCCAGTTAAGAGTGTGAATTTACTGTGTAAAGTCCTACTTATCAAAGTGGCTGCAGGGCATCTATTGTAGAAGTTGAGGTCACCAAGAACATTGTGAGTTTTGGATGAAGGACAAATATGGTTATTGAAGGTGAATTTGTATTTGCATACTTAAACATCAAGAAAAAAGTATGCAAAAGGGTTTTGAAATTTTTTGTTGCTAAATCACTCTTTCAATTAACTAGTCTGAATAAAGCAAGTGTTAACTGGTCACTGCACTCCTCTGAGACATGAGGTAAAGATTTTGTTATGAAGTGGGTTAAGATTGCTACCAGAAGCTTTAAAAAAGAAGAAAGATGTGTTTTCCAGCAGCAATTAGCCCTGGTTAATAGGAAGTTTGCCCACATGCTATTAAAATAAAGGTTCTGACATTGTTTCTAGAAAGAATAGGGAACATTAAGATCTAGAGATCCTCTGTTGCAGCTAGTGCTTTTAACGAGCAGATGAGGCCTGAAGGTCAGGTGAGTTTTCAGGGAGAAATGCAGGATGGACCAGAGCAATCAGAGAGGTAAGAGAATAATCAGTATATGATTGAGATTAATGTAGGAAAGATAATCAGCAGTTTCTGAATCAAAAGTGTTGACCTGCACAGCAGGGATTGGATTTTACTCAAGAAGCTAAAATGCAAACAGAAAAAGTAATGACTGCTTAGAGATAATGTGAAGGGAATTAATCATAAACAAACTAAAAGAAGCATAACACTAGAAGGGCAAAATATGGACCATAAAATATTAACAAAAAAAGGAATCTTAATTTTAATATACAATATAAAAAAATAGAAATGGCAGGAAAAAAAGTTAGTGTTTCACTTCTATGTAGAAGTGGAAGGCAATGTGGCCCAACAAATGTATGTGATATATAAATAATGAGGAAACCAAGAGATAATGTCAGACTTCAACATTATATATTCAGCCAAAAATTCTCATTTAAGTTTGAAACATCTAATAGGGGGAGCGCTGGTTTCAGTTCTCCACATACACTTCCTGTATATCTTCTCAGGTCACTAGAATTAAGATTTTCAAAGGTGCCTTAAGACCCTAAGCACCATTGCCCTGTAATGAAATGTAAATCTCTGTTACCTATTTTAATTCTACAAATGAAGTTTTCCAAGTGTTTTGGAAAACTTTGATTTCATTCTATCTTCTTATTTTTCCATGTGCTGACACCATCTGAATACACAGAGGTGTTTTTAAAAGAAAGAGTATATTAACAGAGGTATCCTATTTTAAAGTAATCACAAACAGTGAAAAATATGGACAGCTGGATAGAGATGACAAAGAGAAGTCATTTTCTCTGATTGATAAATGACACATATCAGACTAAGAAATACCTAGAAGTAAACATCTGTGGAAGAGAAATTTTCTTTTCCCATCGCAATGTTTTCTATCATAACTGAAAAAATGAGAAAACTATAATCTGCAGTACAGGAAATCTCTCCTGTATTATAGAAAGAAAATCATCTTTATGAACAGAGCTAGAAGAGGACTATGGGCAGAATGACAGCATCTGCATACAATTTCATGATTCCAAGAATAGTTGGCACAATCCATTTAGTTCTCAAAAAAACTTTAGGAAATTATATTTAATTTTATCCGGCAGTAAAATTTCTGTCCCTGTGAAAACTCAGACATGTCTCAGGCTCCATGAAGTTGTGAGTCCCATCTAACAACACCCTTGGGGATGTAGTAGATGGTGGGGTTTTTAATGAGGTTACCACACAGCTATGGGTTCTGGTTGCGCACATTGTGCTGTCTTTTAAATTATCATATCCCTCTTTTTAAAAACAATACTTATGCTAGGGTGATTAGCTGAAATTTTGTGCCTCCTTATTCTGAAGAGATATAAAATCATTTCTATTTCCTCTGCACTCACTTGAGTATCCCAATCATTTTTTAGGCTATAGGGCAGACATAGCTATGTATACATGCATGCATGTTCAACCTCACCACACCGCAAAGTTCACTGTGTAGTAGACTTGAGCTTCACAGAGACACAGAGGAAAAGGAAGTGAGTATCCTGAGTAGTATAGCATTTAGCCTAATCTGGGTTGTTTCTGCATCCTGATCTATGCTCCTAGTCCCTTACCCATCTCTTTGTCTATTTATTAACTGTTGTGAATTTTCCACACAATGCAGCAAGAAGGAAAATTGTAGTAATTTTAAATAGGCTGCCCTATATTAAGCATACTAATTGATTAACAAAGTACAATATTACAGCAGCTGTCTTTATTCCATCTCAAAAGCTCTGGCTTTAGAATTTCAAGAAATCATGTCTGCAAACATCAAGCATTAATTACCACTAATGAGAAACATTTTCATATTGAATTGGTATAAACACAAAATTATGCATGCACATCTAACTGTTAGGCATGGTGAGTTCTTTTTCTAAGGTCTACCCTTCAGGATACTGAGGTATCCAGGGCAGCTCTGAGAAACACTTACTTAGAGTTACAGTAACAAACAAGAAAGGAAGGCACCAAATTAGAAGTAACATTCCTGAGTTTTGACTGTTGTTGTCACTCAAACCATGATTGAGTTTTGATGAAGCATAAATCCTTTTAAAGCTGCTGTTTCTGTCACCCAGATCAAGTAAAAAAGAAAGCTTTTCAAAAGGACTGCTACTGTGATTTATAATCATCAGTAACAACTGAGCCTAAATGGCTAGACATATAAGACCATGGAAGGTCAGGAAGAAATGGTAAGAGATCTTTCAGGTGGTGTACTTTCATAATTTATTAAGCACCTTAAAATCAATATGAGACCTCAAAGGTGCTTGTGACAAAACTACAGGTCATGCAAGTAGAATATGAAAAAATTCAACTTCATCTGCCAGAAAAATACATACAACATCCATTGGAAGACATTGCAAATGTTAACATACTACAGCTAACCAGAGGTGCAAATCATTTAACTTCATTATGATATGTAGCATCCACAATTGCATATAATAGATGTCAATACCTAGGATAAGAGTATGCAGTGTGAGGATCAAAAGGAAGTGAAAAACAGACTTAAGTGGCATTTAGGAAATTGTGGCACATTGATGAAAAATCCACTTTAAGGGTCGAATGTAAGTATTAAAAATATATAAGACCTACATAACTCATTGACATGTGCCAAAGCTTAAACTGTATTAGATGGATGTTGTTTACTTCAGATAAAGGCAAATGAGACAAAACAGACTATGAGAGTACCAGCCATCCCTGCTGTGAATAAAGTTATGGAAAACCCCAGAGCAAATACTGTCAAAAGAAACAATAAAAACTGTGCTACAGTTACACATTTGGAAAAGCACCATTAGATTCCTAAAATCAAAATTACTTCTTTTTTTTTTTTTCTTGATGTAATGGAGTCTTGCGTATGAGGGGATAACACTGGAAAAAAAAAAAATCTGATCTTCACCATGAGAACATTGGCATTACAGCACAAACACAAATACAGTGGAATCCCAACTCCTTCTCGTGAGTCAGTGTTTTGTCTATCAATGCTTTCTGTTTCACAATTACTATTTTCATAAAATACAAATGGGAATACTGGGGCAGATATATGTAAGACATAGCTCATCTCCTGAGACAACTGTCGTGATTTAAGACTAACTCACGCAGTCTCTCTCACTCACTCACTTCCCCCTCGTTCTTCCCCCCGCTCCCAGAGGGATGGGAAGGAGAATCAAAAAGAATGAAACTCCCACAGGTTGAGATAAGAACAGTTTAATAACTAAAGTATAACACAAATCACTACTGCTACCACCAGTAATAATAATGACAAGGCAAATACAAGGAAAGAATACAATTCTCACCCCTTCAAATACCAAGCCCGATCACGCAGTGCACCCCCCCCCCACCATTCCGGGTCTCTGCTCTCTGCTCTTCCATCCTGGGCATGACGTGCTGTGGTATGGAATAACCTCTTTGGCCAGTCTGGGTCAGGTGTCCTGTCTCTGCTTCCTCCCGGCTTCCCCTCCTCCCTGGTAGAGCATGAGACCCAGAAAGTCTGTGGTCAGACCAAAACATCACTAAGCAGTAACCGAAACACTGGTGTTATCAGTGCTGTTCCCAGGCCCAAAATCAAAAACACAGCACTGCACCAGCTACCAAGAAGCAGAAAAATGACTGCTGCTGCTGAACACATGACAACAGGCAACACATCACAGAGCCATACAATAATTTCTGTAATTTAGGGTGGGAGATCTATGTCTAATCTTTAAATGTCATCTAGTCCAACCTCTATTTTTAATTTTCTAGATTTCTTCTAAATACCTAGGAGCACTCCTAAAAAGTGGTTTACCTCTTCATCAAGTAAAGGCCTGATAATGCATTCATTATCAGAACTGTACTCATGCCTTCCTCTGCACTGGCTGTAAGAGGAGTTAACAATTTCAGATGCACACATCAGAAGCTAGGTGAGGTGAATCCTCTCTACAGTGATGTCTACACTGATAGCTATGATGTATATTTTTAAGATGATCAGACTAGCTCTTGAAAATTGTATCATCAGAATTGCAGAAAAGTGTGGAACAAAGAATGTCATCAAAATGTGAACAAAGAAGCTTGAGTGCTGCCAGCTGCTACTGACACAAGAGAAATTGCAGATCCCTGGCAGTAGCTAGGAAGTGTCTAAAGAGTTAGAAGAATTTCAGTGAGGGGAGGGGAGAAAAAAGGTGCGATTCTGCTTGTTTGCCAAACATCTTCCCATTGATCTGACTACAGCAGAAGCAGTACGTTAACATACCTCTGCCCAGACTAATATACCCTGCTTCCTCTTGTGAGTCACAGCAGTTTTCACTTGTATGAAAGGGCTACCATGGCACATAGTGATTTAATCTTTTCATACTGAGCTCTCCCAGTAATAAGCCACCTCAGATCACTGCGGTAAATGTGTTTCAGGTGAATCATTCTGAGGGAACAAATGTAGCCCATTTAAGTCTCACTGCTGCTGAATACATGTCCTGAGTATATGTTTCAAATTCCTTCATGTAGAAAATTTTATCACTGTTGTTTCTATTTGCATTTCAGAGGATTTCTATAGTCAGGTAAAAACACACCATTATGTGAAATAGTCTCCAATAATACATAAGCAATGCTATCTATATAAGTTACTATTCTGTAAGATTTCAAGACATGTTCCAGATTTAAAGAGTTGCCACCTCATCTTTTAAAGTTAAAATTTTGAAATGTTTTATAAGTATTAATTATTTAGTCTTCGCAACACCTTTGTGACCAAGAAATAAGCATTATCAAAGCAATTTCCATTGCTGTCATACAGTTTTAGAGTTGTGATGAAAAGCTGCTCAAGGGTCCAGGCATTAGAAGCCCCAGCTGAAAAGTACTGCAAGTATATTTGTGTACAAAGCCCAAAAGTACAGAAATTGACCCAGAAGGCAGCTTAATTGTTTTCTATTAACATTAAAACCAAATGGCTTTATACACATTTCTTGCCTGAAAGTGAACAAGCCACATTTGTAGAGAAAGGCCTTTACATCCAAAGGTATTTTTCAGTTTAGAGGGAAAGATGGAAATGGAACAACAAAACAACTACAGAAAGATCTACAGCTCATCTTTGTTTGAATGGAAGAGGATCAGAGACACAAAGGTGGATACTGGCATGGACTGAAAATAAGGATCTCAAATCCCCAGCTCTTTTTGACTCTGCTTTCAATTATCATGCAAGTAAGTTTTAAAGTAGAGTATATGGTATAGATGATGTGTATAACTAAATCAGCCATCTATGTGTAAGGAAAGGTGTACACATGAGAAGAAAGGTATATACATACCCACTAAGAAGAACTTTTGCCTACTTAGCATGTTCTATACTTACACGTGTGTGCTTTATTTATACCTGCTTAACTTATTCCCACAAGAAAAGGATAAAAATAGATTAAAACAAGGTTTATCCCTCCATTAAAAAAAATCTAATTAAAAATTTCAAATACAAATTTTGTTGTGGTCTTCACTGCTGCTACAGTCCAAAAAGGTATTTGCTGCTTTCAATTAAAGACAATAAAGAGGACTAGGTTTTACCCCTTGAGAGGTCACAGGGAATACTTGTCAGCTAAAAGACAAGGTGAAGATATAGATAGCTTATAAAATTACTAGCTCAGTTACCATCATGCAGTATTATTTTTCCATAGCTTCAGTCCTAATGAGCTAATCAAAGAAGATATCACACATTTTCTTCTTTCTTAGACAAGTTGTAAAAATGCTAAAAGTAACGAGACTCTGCAGCTGAATCACAAAATCCAAACTACTGAAGCTGACTTTGCACATGTCACTTCTACATTCTCTTTAACCAAGACAACAATCTTGTGTCTTTTGAGCTTTCATTTAGAAATACTTCAGCAGCAAGAACTGACAATCCTAATCCTCAAAATGTTACTTAATTTTTTTGGTTAGGAGCCACAAAATCAAGAAAAGAAAGTCAATTTGACTGTATGAAAGTACAGTATGTGCTTATCAATTACAGTATTTATTGCTATTATTCATTAACCTTGAGAAAATTGTAGGTTTATTTCGTAAGGAAACTGTCTTCTTCCATGAGATGCTATTATCTCTCCTGTTCACCTACCTGAAACCTTCTTGGAACCACCAGCCATACAATGAAAAATTTGTGCCTGCAATAGAGTGTAATGACAAATGACAACAATCATACAGTTATTCAGTATCAACAACTAATAATTAAACAGTGAATGAGCCTGACAGAATATCTTTAAGATGTTGCCAAACTCTATATGGATGAACTGAATGTTTAAAACACATCTAATAATTTCATCAGTCTTTATTGTAACTGTGTGTTCCAGAGTTCGAGGATTCCAGGTTGAGAGAGAGAGGCGAGACACAATGGATAAAAAACCCAACTATTTTATTACTATAGGAAAAGATAGGGAGGAAGAGCCGGCAAAGGGTAAAAGAAACTTTGACAGATATTTTTGGTGAGTGTTTATCTTACCAGCCCCAAAGACCATGTGATGATGATCAGGAAGCCAGCTCCAAGAGACATCATCCCAGTTGGAGGTGGCAGGCTCAATCTTAGCGGGTGTCCCCGCAGAGGCAACGTTGACCTGGGTGATACAAGGTTCTGCCTCCCTGCATCTGCTGAGGCTCGAGCTTTCATGCTAGCAGAAGTGCACACTCATTCTGACATAGAGGGCCAGCCTACATCAGAAGGAGTGGCCAGTTATGGCTATTTGCCACAACTGTAGAGTTATTACAGAAGGGTCTCTGTTCTGGGATTTCCAAAGTGGACTTTGGGACTTTTAGGAGATTTTGGGGGGGGGAGCTACTACAGACCATTACCTCATGTGTTTGGCAACTGGTATACGATACTGTCATGGGTTCAGCAGCAGCAGTCATTTTCTTGCTTCTCGGTGGCTGGCGCAGCACTGTGTTTTTGGCTTTCGGCCTGGGAGCAGCGCTGATAACACCAGTGTTTTCAGTTACCGCTTGGTGGTGTTTTGGTCTGACCGGGGACTTTCTGGGTCTCATGCTCTGCCAGGGAGGTGGGGAAGCCGGGGGGAAGCAGAAACAGAACACCTGACCCAGACTGACCAAGGAGGTTATTCCATGCCACAGCACGTCATGCCCAGGATGTGAAGCGGAGAGCAGAGACCCGGAAGGTGGGGGGGGTGCACTGCGTGGTCGGGCTTGGTATTAGAAGGGGTGAGTGATTGTATTCTTTCCTTGTATTTGCCTTGTCATTATTATTACTGGTGGTAGCAGCAGTGGTTTGTGTTATACTTTAGTTACTAAACTGTTCTTATCTCAACCTGTGGGAGTTGCATTCTTTTGATTCTCCCCATCCCTCCGAGAGCGGGGGGAAGAAAGAGAGAGGGAAGTGAGTGAGAGAGCAAAACTGCGTGGCTGACTGGACTTAAACCACGACAGTTCTCTTTAGCTCCCAACGTGGGGCTCGAAGGGTTTGAGATAATGACAGGATTAATAGCCACTCATCACAATGCTGATTTATTGGCTCTTGAAGTTGTTGCTCTTGATTCTCCTGAGTTCATGGTTTCAGCCTGTTGTACCTTACTTGCAGCCGGTATTTGTTATCTTAGCATTTTTTGCTAACAGCAGTGTTAATTACTCTATTTTCAAGGTTATGTTTCCACAAAACATGCCAAACATTACTGTTTTATTTTTTGTGTTTCATCAAGGACCATTATCTATTGTCACTGGCACACCGTGGCTGAATGAGATGCTCACATGCTCTAAAAGTAATGAAGAATGTGTCAAATCTTTGAACAGAAACAATTAACTTATGCTCAAATATTTATTGTTTTGCAAATAACCAGAAACTAGGGAAAATTATGGTGGTTACAAGACAAAGTCTATTGTCTTCACAAAAGAAATTGCCTTATACAGCAACTTTGAGTAGCAAACTCTTTGAGTATATTTAATACCGAGTTTCCTTCCCCCAACTGTAGAAATATTTACAAAATACCTTGCATTTTAAATAGAAAGAGTTGCTCAGTGTTGACAAGCTCACGTAACATATGCTGTTGTTACTGATATATGAAAAATGTATTTAGTGTTCAAGGTCAGGATGGGGCTCCAAGAAACCTGATCTAGTGAAAGTTGTCTCTGCCCATGGCAAGTTTTCAGATTAGATGATATGGTAAGGTTCCTTCTGACCTAAATCCGTTATATGATTTTATTAGTTACGCTCTTGATTCCTCTGTATAAAATAGGCTTATTCCCTGTGGCTTAAGAGAGGGGAACAATGCAACTCGTGAACTGAAGACATAATTTTTAAAAAATATGTATTTTCAAAAACTGTGTGAGCTAATCTGTATTTATCAGTATTTCTGGATTATGCTTTGTGAAGACAGAGTAAACAGGAGCAGCAATGTATGTAAGTGACAGACTACAGTTATTAGCAGTAACAGTAAACCCAGTAAGGAACACAAATAAACACATAAAGGTGAAAACATCTAAAATAATGTTATGATTTGGTCTGGTAGTATGATTATAAAAGTTTTGTATCAGGTTGAATTACTGGGCTTCAATGACTTCACTAGATCCAATTTTAATACTTAAGACATGACACCTGAGCAGAAGATAAACATTAAGGATTAGTTAATTGTGTATGCTGAAGAACAAACTGAAATTCATCACAGGGTGGAGAACAAACTGCCAGTTGTCTGTGGAAGAAAAAGTATTTCAGGAATTAAGAGGATTCTTTATCAGCAGATTGTTGGAAAACTGAATGTCTCTGATTCCGAACCAGGTTCAGAAATCCATGCTGCAGGGCAGGATGAACAGGGAAGATTTTGGACTTCATGAAAAGCAAAAGTCTTTATGAAAAGCACTCCTAGAAATATTCTGAACTAGTCTTTACAATTGTGAAGAAAACAGTTCCAATGGAATAAGTAGATCACCCTCTTTACTGCATGGCCCATGACTTCACAAATCAGAAAAAAGACTGAGATAGTCTTCAATTTTAATGTTTAAAAAAGGATGGACATTATTGAATGTTTCTTTAACATACTGAAATTTACATTTTGCTAAATAGATGCTGGATTATTTTTTTTAATAGTAAAAATGTCATAATGCAGTGGTCTTCAAAGTTTTAATCAGACAACAGTCTTCAAAGTTTTGAAGAACAAAATCAATCACCTTCAAAGCTTTAATCAGAAAAAAACTGTCCTGTTGCCCAACGCTTCAAGTTGAAATGAGCAAGTATTATGGTTGTAAGGAAGAGTCACATGGGTCCCAAGATTAGTCTAGCCAATATGACCAGATTTTTTTAGCTAAGAAAATCTAAGAAAGGAGATTGCTAACTCCAATCAAGTGGAAAAGGTGGACCAGGTCAAAAAGTGAAGAGTGTTGGGGGATGTGAACAAGACAGGCCTTGTAAGCAACAAAAGAACCAAAAGGAGACTCATCCTGGTGTTAGGAGAGACAAATTCATTTGGAATTTAATCTGGGGAAAAAGAAGGGATTGTACAGTTATATTAGCAACAAAAGGAAGATGGGGGAAAATGTGGGTCCACTCCTCCATGGGGCAAGGGACCTGTTGAAAAAAAACATTAAAAGGCTGAGATACTCAATGCATTTTCCACCTTGGTCTTTACTGGTATGATTTGCTCTCAGTAAGGTCCCTGAGACCAGGGGAAATTCTGGAGCGAGGAAAATTCCTCAGTAGAGAAGGATCAGATTAGGGAATATGTAAACAAACTGGACATACCCAGGTCCATAGGACCTGATGGAATGCACCCAAAAGTGCTGAGTGAGCTGACCAAAGTCACTATGAGGACTCTGTCTATTACTTTTGAAAGTTTGTGATGATCAAAGGAGGTTGCTGAATGCTGAAAGAAAGCAAATATCGTTTCTACCTATGAGAAGGACAAGAAGCCAGGGAACTAACTACACATTGGTCTGCCTAATCTAGAACCCTGGTAAGACAATGGAGAGAATCCTCTGGGAAATTATTTCCAAGCATGTTAAGGATAAAAGAAGGTGTAATCCTAGAAGTCAGTACAGAGGGCAGTACCATTTAATATTTTCATTAATGACCTAGATAACAGGACAGTGCACTATTAACAAGTTTGCGGATGATACAAGTCTGGGAGGAGTAGTTGGTAACAACAATTACTTGTACTGTCATTCAGAAAGACCTAGACAGATTGCAGAAATGGGTTGACTAGGTTCTCAGGAAGTTTTACGGAGGGAATTGCAGTATTCATAGGAGGTAGAGAAGCTGGGAGTGGAGATGAGTCCAGGAAGAAGGGAAGGGTGGGGGAAAGTTGTTTTTAGATTTGTCCTTATTTTTCGTAATCCTACTCTCATTTGGTTGCAAATGAATTAAATTCATTTCCCCAAATCTGTTTTGCCTGTCATTGTAATTGCTGAATGACCTCTCTGTCCTTATCTTGACCCATGATTTTTTTAATCTTCTTTTCTCTTCCTGTCCTGTTGAGACAGGGGTTTGATTGAGTAACTTGGTGTGTACCTGCCAGCCAGCTCTGGTCAACCCACTGCAACAGGAAGTAAAGGAGATGGAGCCACACTCCTCCCACTGTATCCAGTGGAAGAACAAGAGGCAATGGGCACAAACTTAAATACTGTAAAAACATAACAAAAAGCCTGTTTATTGTGGGGGTGGCTGAACACTGAAACATTGCAAAGACGGGTTGTGAAGTCTCCATCCCTGAAGATTCAAAGCCCTACTGAAGCATCCTTCTTCAATTAATCCTGTTTTGTAGAAGGGTTTAGATGGATTAGATGGTCTCTAGAAGTTCCTTCCAGCCTTAAATATTCTGTGATACTGAGAAACAACAAGTTTTCTGAAGTAAGGTTTAAGTAGGACTTGTGTTGTACAGGAATTACATTGGCTCCCTGCAGAAAGGCAAATTTCACTCCTCAGTGTTCAGTTACGCTCATGAGCCTGCAGGTTGAGAATGCAATTTTAATACCTTTAAATACAACTTAGGGGTAGAAAAGTTAGGAAAAGTAAGTGACAATTCTTCTGTAACTGAGAATGGTCTATTGTAAATAGTTATATAGCAACATACCCATGTATATGGACCTCATTGCAATGCAGAAAACACAGCTAAAATTTTGCAGTAAAGTGTCTTATGCTTTTAATATTCAGTAGTTCTTATTAAGTTCAAGATCATGTCTTGGACTGATTTATTTACTTTTAAATAGAAAATATTTTCTTAGCCCTGAGAACATTGCTTTAAAGAACAAAATATTTCTACAGGCAAATATGATGAAAATTAAATTCTGGTTTGTGTATACAAAGGCAGGAAATACTAATGCCTCAAAATAACCAAAGCATATGGTAATGACAGACATGATGAGCAAATTGTAAAATAATAATACTAACGCTGTAGAATAAATGCCCACAACTAGCAGATGTCTCTAGAGTACTCTTAAATGTCTGATCACAATGAATTATGAATATTTCCTGGTTTTGTTCTTTTCCCTGTGGAAGGCTGATCACTGACCTGACTAGCACATGCTGGATACGCTTGCCCAAGGACAATCTAATCACAGCAAATACGGCAGCAGCACGTGTTAAATCACAACCCTAATCAAGGCTAAAGGGGAAAGGCCACAATTTCTACCGTATTTCAAACATTTAAAGCACTTATCAGCCCTCTGCAGGAGAGGACTCTGATGACTCTGCATTTGAAAGAGAATAATCATGTGGTTTTCAGCTCTCCTGGTTTAGGCTGTGATCGTTTTTAAATGTGAAAGTAAAAGGCTGCAAGCAAATATAAAAGTGCATATTAAAAGCAAATCACATCAAGTAAACTACTCAAGATGTACTCTGGGGTAAAGACTTGCAGCATATATTCATTTAATGCACAAAATAGCATAACAAATACAGGCATTGCAGATCAAGTTGTGGTTCACTATGATGAGCTGGTTGTTAAAAACAGATAGACTTCTGAGAAAATGAACCCTAAACAGATGCTAAGAAGGCTTTTACCACTAGCCATAATGCCTGAAACTTTCCCTTGTGTGTCCTGTGGAAGACTTCCAGTTTCCTATTTTAAAAAGTAGTTGTAACTACTTTTGACTGCAAACCCTAAGGAAAGTAGAAAGGGCAGCTTTAAAATAGTCTTTTCCTCTTCAGATTCTTACCTATGTGGGAGCACAGTGATCTTTCAGAGTACCAGAAAAGTCACCTGAAGGCCAAAAAGCTCTTTTCGAATTTACCTAGAGCTGATAATTCAAGTGGAGGGGCAGCTGTCACCTCCAGCACTAGGAGGCTGCTGCCTGCAGTTATCTGCACAGGTAAAAGTTGCTCCAAAATCTTTGCAGCCTCTCTGCTGTGGTCTGAACTACTTTTGCAGCATTTCAGATGACAAGCAACTTCTGACAGTGGCATATAAATACTGTAGCTGGAGGCATATTCCCTCCTACATGTGAATCTGCTTTAATACAGGGGCAGTTAATAAGCTTATTGATTTCAGGAGGGGGTTTTGATATCAGAAGTACAGTTGAGTAGGATTATGATGGACAAAGTCATGTGTGAGCTGCATATATTAATTCCTTTATTAAAAATTCATAAAGAAAAAACATCAAAACTATTTTCTAATAAAAATATTCCTCTTGTCATTAATTTAAACTGTACACGCTATTGCCAGGCTGCTTTGCAGTGGGGCTGTGCTGTAAGTGGAACAGAGATGGTAAGGCAGAACAGGAGAATATTTTTCCTTCACTGAACTCCTGAGCATACAGTCACATCAGCCCTCCTCAGGGCACTCAGTTCCCTGAGTTGAATGGCAGAGATAGGGAGCTGGTTGAAGTCCCCATAATTCAGGAAAAAATAGTTAGAGACCTCCTGTTCCACTTAGATGTATACAAGCCTATGGGGCTGGATGGATTCCACCCAAGAGTGCTGAAGGAGTGCTCTCCATCATCTGTCAGTGGTCCTGGTTTAGTGGGCAGGTCCCAGGGGATTGGAGGTTGGCCAACATGATGCCTCTACAAAAAGGGCAGGAAGGAAGACCCTGGGAGCTACAGGCCTGTCAGCCTGACCTCAGTGACATGGAAGGTCATGGAGCAGATGATACTAAGTGAGACTTGATGATCATAAAGGTCTTTTATAACCTAGTTGATTCTATGATTCTATGCAAATGCTGTCACAGCCCACTATGCACTTAGATATTACAAGATATGAAGGGGTGAGGAAGAAATGGAAGCAGGGTTGCATACAGCCAATCCCAAAGTAGATTAGGGTATGATGCATAGGCTAGAACATTAAGCACTCCTGAGACATTCAGCCAAAACAATTTGATTCTATTCTTATGTCTTACTGAAATACACATCTGGTGGATAAAGGCAGGTCATTTTCATAGCAGTGTGGAATCAAGTATACCTTGTCTTTTTTCTCACTGGCATACACTTGCTAACATTATCAATAACTGTTCAAACATTCCATTACCATGATTGAAGTCTTCTAAGATTTTGGAGTACTGTAAAAATAGCAATTTGATGTTACTTTATTAGCGTCCTGTATTTAAATCATAGGGATTAAAGTAGGCGAAATTTTCTGGAATAACACTAGCTTTTTCCTTGAAGTTCTGAAATAGGAATTATGTCCTTACCAAATAAATTATCAATGCATGGCAAGAAACCCAGGGGCTCTTTAAGCCTGAAAGGAGAGAGCAAGAAGGAGAGAGCATACATGCAGCCTAGTAACAATGGTGTTGACCAGCATTTCAGTCCTGTTCTAAATACTTGTTTTGTTTGTAGCAGGAAGAAATGTTACTTCCTTTGGAAGGGGGACAGAGCTAGCATTTTCCTCTCCTGAGCCAGCACCCTAAACATTTTGTCTAAGAAAAAAATACCATTCTGTGTCTTTTGAGGAGCTCCCAGCTATAGCTGTGGGCTGTGTGCTCTGTGGGAGAGCTCAGTGGGAAACAATGGAATAACATGAGGCAAGTGACAAACCACTCAGCTGTACCATGGAGGAGGCCATTCTGGGCACGCACAGAAGCAGAGCTTTATGCTCTTGAGGCACTCACCAAAGACAAGTCTGGTGTTTCTGGGTCTTATACTCTTTTGAAGTGAAGAAAGAAATTTTTTAAGCTCCGTCTGTCTCATACTAATCTGAATCTCAGAATAGGGCAAGCAAATGATCAGATCATACTGTGACACCAAGAACCTCAAATCCCTGTTCCCAAAATCCAAATGACATTTCAGTACTTTGGAGACTAATATGGCCTCAGGATTTTCTTCAAGTGAGAAAATTCAAACATAGCATTTAGCAATAGCATTCAGAGCACGACAAAGTATTCGTTTAAATTGAAAAGGGCTTTAGATGAACAAGAGGCTTTTTTTTTTTTTTTTTTTTTTTTTTGCTTCTTCAATAAGACTACTTAATCTTCCAATCCCTGTTTAAGAACAGTTTAAATTTTTGGTTTTATTATTTCTCAGAAGTCTTAAATATTTTAAGGGACAGAGAAAGTACATTCTGAAAACAAGTGTTATGAAACAGTTGTGGAACTGTTATGAAATGGTTGCAAGTTCAAGGAATTTTTTTTTAATGTTTCTTAGCACTAGATCTGAATATACATAGAACCTCCATACCTCCATCCCCAGATTAAGCAGACTTTAAGATAAATCAAACATCTTAGCTTCCTAACTATATTTAAGCGTGTTATATTTTACAAAATATAGTCTTAAAATAGAAAATTATTTTTTACTTGGCCTTAAAGACCAATTAATCTGAAAATTTTAATAAAATCTAACAAAAAAATGAATAATCTAATGAAGTATTGCAGTAATTTAGGGTGGTGGCTAAAACTATTACCACAACAAAGAATTAAAAAAAACCAGGTACTTTCCATTTCTGTGTTGTCATGATTTCAGAACTATAATGGAAGATAGAAAGGTTTATTTTAAAAAATGTTTAAAAATACAATAATTGTTCAGACCCTACTAGTCTTTTCTTCAATTTAAACAAAAATATATGCATATCTAGAAAGGAATTCAATGTCATGATGCCTATGGGCACACCTAAGTTAACAAGTAACCTAGCAGAAAGTAGGAGTAAATGTGCATTAATGGAGTTCATGTAGAGTAGTCAACATCCACAGTACACACATTTCAGGAAGGGAAGTGGTTTTGACTATCTATACAGCAGTCCCAAAGACTGAATGTCCATTAGCCATTGCATGAAATGTATTCTTGGCGCATATTTCCCATCTTAATGTAATCTGAAAGTAACCAGTTTGTGGTCTTTGTCACCTCCATGATGACAACCAAATGTGAGAATGGGAACATTTGGGAGGATTGCTTGCAAAACACTGTAGTCTAAACTAAAAAGCAGATGTAGATGCACCCATCTGGTAGCAAAATCAGAACACGCTAAATTTTGTGAGGGAAGGTGCTTTTAGATGTTTACATATACTAAAAAAAAAAATCATTATGGCACAAAAAGTGGTTTAGAATGTATGTTCACATGGAACAAGAGAGAATATAAGTGTCAGTCTACTAACTTGTTTAGTAAAAAACAGTAGTAAAAAGTATAGAAGGACTTACATAGTGTTCCAAAATTAAAAAAGTATTTTATGGAAAGTGATAGATATCAAGGTCTTTCACCCTTTCATGTTGCATAATGGCAGGTTTTATTCTTGTTCTATTAGAGGTGTAATCCTAGAAATAATCGTATGTAAAAATACAATTTCTATCATTCAAATGTACTTTCATAATATATATAACTATAGAAATAAGTTAGAGCTAAGAGAGGACTGAAGGAAATCAATTCATGATGGATTTCCAGATTTTTAAATGCATTTTTGTTTTTAAAGTAACCTAACTCTTCACAAAATGAACACCTATGAAAAATACAGTTTTACATCTAAGCATTAATTCTCCATTTTGATTACATTTTATATTTTAATAGATAATGCAAAAGAAATATATGAAACAATAGGTAAATTCAAAAGGAACTGTTACTGCATTTCATTTATAAAATATAAAAATAGAGCATTTCAACATTTACAGGACTCCTTTCTTCCCCTTATTCTCCCTTCCTTCAAACGACATACTGACAAAGGCAAAATCAATATTATGAAGCATTTGGATCTTGAACAGAATTGTGCTGTTCTGCAGAAAAGGACCTGACTCAATTTTTTGCCTAAACTGTTCTACTTACAATGTTGAATTTGCATCATCAGCCACAAATTAAGAAGCTTCTGATGAAACTTTATGAAAGGTATAACAGATATAATCTGCAGATTAAAGCAGGTTCCTACTGCCCAGATACCCATACCAACTGTTTCATAAACACAGTTACTGAGTCTCTATAAGCCATTTAAAATGATGCAATGATAAAAAGTAAAATATCATTTTAACAAAGCAATTAAATTGCTATAATCTTCACAAGGACAAAGCTGATGAAATGTCCTATACAGGAAAGTATATGCAAATAGACACTTAAAGATAGGTCTGACTAAAGTGTTAGGTATTTTAGGATTTTATTTGCTCAATTTTACACATATTTTTCCTTAAATTTGCTTCAGTTACTGTTCAGAGAACAGCTGAACTGCTTGATATTTGATGGGGGGAAGAAAGAAGAGGAAACAACAGTTGATAACCCTTGCAGGAAGGCAAAAAAACAGACTATTTTGAAAAGAATCTCTTGCAAGTTCATTTCCATTTTAATTTTAGAAGCAAAACAAATCATATCGTATCATTTGCAAAGACCTACATATGAGCTTCTCTGTAAAGACTTCTAAACCTCAGTAGAAAAATCATAATTGTTTTGCCTTCCTAAACTGGACCACCATCCAGTACCTCTTTGTGATACATCATGTTGTTCCTATAACACAGCCTCTGTCCCTGCCTCTGCTTTCTGCTTTACCATGACAGAATTCTGCTGATAACCTCAGACAGGGAGGTTCACATTAGGCATAAAATAGATAAATAAATAAATAAATCTTCCTGTACATTTGAACTGACAATAATTTGATTATATGGTGTATTACTTGATTACTTACTATATTTACATTACATTACTTATTACTGACTATAGTTTTACAGCTGATATCAAGCAAAGAATTCACACAGCTGGGTCCTGTATCATCATCTAGTAGAAAAAGCATGTAATCCAAAGTAATTCTATGCGTCAAACTCAGTTTTGTAATTCAGCTGATGGAGAGGACTGGTGTCGTTCAAGTGTTCATTCAGGCATGCTGTCTTCCACAACAGTTACAGGCAACATGGGAACTAAATCAGTGTTCCCAAGAACATGAGCACTGTAAAGCCTGTCTGGATTTTTCTAGTTTACACACACACACAAAATATCTGTTTATTCCATTAGATTTTCTTTGGCAGAAGCCAGTAATCTGACATAGCCTCTGTCAGATTCATTTATAAAATATAAAAATAGTGTGTTACAACGTTTTCAGGACTCCTTTCTTCCCCTTATTCTCTCTTCCTTCAAACGACATACTGACAAAGTCAAAATCAATTTTATGAAGTTCTTAGTTTCTTTCTTGACAGAAACAGAAAAGAGGCTAACACACGGAGAGCATGGTTCCATACAACTTTATCCTTCTCTGGTGTTCTCTCTTCACCACATAACAGAATCTACCTATGGAGTAATTCATATATACCATATAAAGGCTTGTGCACCTGGTTATATTTTTCCCCCATGGTATTTCCATGTATAGGTGTCTGATTCACTGCTCTAGTCCTCTACCACGTTAAAATACTATGAAGAGAAAATACTATGACAAAATGTATGTTGTTATTGCCTAAGTGGAGCATTTTAAATAGTTTTTATTTTCCCACTTTTCAGTTAGCAAATATGAAGGATTACAGGCTAAAATGTGGATACATTAGTTAGATCCAATATTGAAACACCATTTTGGAAACAGTTCTTTCCAGAAATAAACCCAAACACACTTTGAACTTCAGAAATGTCCCTTTTGTGTTGCTCAATCTTCTTTTTCCATCTATTATTTTAAAGCTTAAATGGGTTGGGATACTGTAGGCATACCACTAAACTTGTCTTTGCTAGCATCTGTCCCACGAGATTCTTCCAAAAATTCTGTCTTTAGTGCCCTTTGAATTTATTAAGGGCTAAGTGCACTCATCTTTCTGTCTCTGCCTGAGATGTTAGCAAATACATTGGCAATGATCACAGCTAACCAGCAAAGTTCACTTTCATAGGCCTTCATCCTATAGCACTGCACATCTATTTCATATTCTGAGCTGAACAGAAGTAAAATGTACAGGTTTTGTCTTGCTGATTTTATAATCTGTTGCTCTGCTATCCTGCAGTTTTAACAGCTTCATAATTTATTAATGCCACTTTTCTCTAATCTTCCTTCATCAAACACAGCAGGGTAGCCTTCATTCACGCAAAAGCCACAGTAGTGCAGGATTTCTGTTAAACTCTGCACCTACACAAAAATAAGCTTTTAAAAACACATGGTAGAATTAGATTTAGACTTGGGGGTCTGGGGCTCATTATTCAATAATTATTGAAGGAGAAGTATGATTTTAAACCCAAATGAACTCTAGGTATCTAATAATTACCTTAGTTCTGGTACAACTGTGGAAAGCCATTACACAACAACCTATTATACTTTTTTTGTTACACCACTCCACACTTACTAAGAGTCATATTTTTTTATGAAGAGAAAATTCTTAAGCAGATGCATTGAAAGAGAACAGATGTGTGC
This sequence comes from Ara ararauna, assembly GCA_028858755.1. Classification (NCBI taxonomy): domain Eukaryota; kingdom Metazoa; phylum Chordata; class Aves; order Psittaciformes; family Psittacidae; genus Ara; species Ara ararauna. Next base: position 60,119,260 of record CM054379.1, read on the forward strand.
AAGAACAAATTTTCCATGCTCTATTTTCCACTATGTGTGCTTATTTGTTTATGAAAGTAGGAAACATAATTCAGGCAATGGATGATAAGGGACCTGACTATCCATACAAATTGTATCTGTTTAAACATTGACTGGAAAGGACAATTCATTTTAAGGGATTTTCTTAGGTCTGTTCCTGTGCCTAAAATTTCTATAACCTTCTTCAAAAGTTAATGGGCTTTACACTCTCCAGTCACCTTTATGGGGTGAAACTTGCAGTTGGTCTTAGGAAGCTCATTCCTGTGCACCTGCTACTATTAAAGGGCGAGTGGCAACCTTCCCTACAGATGCTTTCTGGAGAAAGTTTGCATATAGAGAGATGAACCTAGGTGAACCTATCCTATTGTTTACTAAGACATTTTTTACCCTAAAAATGAATTCTTGAAATAAACCACATTTTTTTTAATATGTACAAGAAGTCAGTAACTAAACTCTAAAGCTTTTGAGTGAAACTTCTGAACATTACATTTTTTCAAAACTTTCACCAAAGTCTGGTATTTATTTAGAGGAGAAGAAAAGATATATTGTCTTCTTTATTTTTAGTAGTCATGTGTTTTGTATAGAAAGAATGCAACAAGATATCTGTCAGAAACTCTCAAGAAAGCTTTCCACTCTGCCATTTATTGAGAAATTCTATCCTTTGCATTTATTTTAGAATATAGTTGGTTAAAAAGATTAAGTTTAGTTTAATATCCCTTATGGTTTCCTGCAGTCACATAGCAATTCATTACCCTCTGCAATGTTTTGTGATTGATGCTATAAGGCACAATAGACTGGATTAATCAAAGAGATAACAAGTAGATTTTCACTTCTTGAATATTAATGAATAACTGGAACTCTTATTCATTGATGTTCAAAACCAGATAAAGAACCAGCAAGAAAGCTGTAGTAAAGGACAATTGACACCCAATTTCTGCCTTGAAGTTAAAACTGTCAAAAAACACTTCTAATAACAGAAGAGTTAAGTATTTATGAAGTACAGTTCGTTTAAGAACAAATTATAATACCAAGGCATTAAACCAGAAATTAGCAATATAATATGTGCCTGTTTTCCTATTTTAATAGCTAGAAACCTCATTTATACAGCAGTGGCCAGTTTACAATCGGTAAGTACTGCCCCGGTACAATGCTTCCTACAACTTCTATGTTAGCAGAGAAGCCAGCACAGCTTTATCTCTTTTTCAAGCAACAGCTTAAAAAATACTCAAAAGGCCTCCCATCTTGGGTAAACCAGGAAATGGATAATTAAAATATACACAAATTAAATATGAAATCCAAATTGCTAATTTGGGCATGTACATTCTGAAACCACAAGAAACCACAAGGCCTCTTTACAAATTTCCTTTCACTCTCATTATTACTGATGTCAGCATGGCCTCTCCTTAGCTCTATAAATGCTTACTTTTGTGCTAGCAGTTATACACAAAATATATCAAGCTCTATTCTCAGATTATTTCCATTGTCTGCTTAACTCTATCCAAAATCATTCTCAGCCTGCACAACATACTGCTGCAGAAAGGTCTGTTCTGGCTGGATTGGGCATATTCATCCCACCAGTCAGGAAATATCAACTGTACCTATACCACCAAATAATATCTAGGGAACATCCCTGAGCACTGCAAGTCTTTTGTCAACACTTGCATTTTTAAGAATGATCTTCAGACAAAATTTTCCCAAAGTCAGCACATTCCAGGCTAACAGGTGGGAACTACCCTCAGAGATAGAACACAGTCATAAGCACATCCAATTTCTTAGTATGAATATAGTCACAGGGGCCAGGAACTCGCACCTTATTCTTCTAAATTGCAGAAGAAGTCTTTAAGCACCAGGATATAACAAATGCCAGGAAGAGTACATCCGACATTCTTTTTTCACCTTCTTTAAATCTTATTAATTTTTAATTATGTAGTTAGTATAGAAATTCAACAAGATAAAAATGCAATTTGAGAATCCACTGATCTGAGGGCTTGGAAATGAGAAAAAAAAACTGTATTATATCTTCCTTGCACAGGCAGGCAGGTTCATGTTTTGAAAATATCCTTTTGGAATGCAAGCAGTGCATGCTATCCTTAGGCTGTTAGTTACTCCTGGTACTTTATACTGAGCATTTTGACTATGTCTACACAGAGGAGTAAAAGCAAAAGTAGATGAGGCTTCTTGTTCCAGTCTCACCAGCTATGAACCCACTTCACAGAGCATTAATTTCTGTTTTCATCAATTATTAGATAGCTCCCATTTTGAGGTTGTCACTTTTTGTGAACCCCTATTCTCAGGTAATGACTCCTGCTACGAATTACATAAGAATGAGTGCACCTGACTGTGGAACAGTTTCTGTAACACAACAAGAAGTCCACAAGTCAGGCTTTGCAACAAGTACACTGAAACAAGTTCTCCACAGCTCTAAGTATATCCATCAATAATTTGACTTCCAAAGATGCTGGCTATATATCAGTCCCAGTGAGAGCAAATTAAAAGTGCAAACAGAAGCAGGAGTTTGTCAGCCCTCCTTTAAAACAGCAAATGTATTTTGTACAGTTGAAATACAAAGCTACTGCTGCTGATGTGAAAGATTATACACCTTGCATCCAAAATTTTAGTCACAGAAGGTAATGGTCTATGAAAGAAAAACCACACACATAAGTGAAAAACAGATATTTGTGCATGGTGACAGAAAATTAGCTACATGGAAGTCACAAAAATATTACTGAATATTTTGTAAATAACATTATGGCATGTATATATGAAAGTTAAATTAACCATGTAAAAAGCATATTTTGACTTAATCAATTTGCACATTAGACATTTTTTGTGTCCAAACAAGAAAACAATAACAACACAAAAAGTAAGGTTTATGATATTTTCAGTAATAAAAAATCATGTCAGACCAAAAATGCATCCATCTCACATATAATATGTGAATTTTCTTTCATTCTTTAATGAGATCTGACTGGTCCAAGGAATCATCTCCTGTTTTGCTTATACACGTGTAGGTTCAATATTTTGAATAAATTCTACATGAAGAAAATAGGAAATAAACCTTTCACTTTAACATGACTCAAAATATTTAACCTCAAACTGAAAGAATTTGCTGCTGTATCTAGCACTTTATTTTGTTGTAAAATTTTTGAATATTATGTTTCATAAATATGCTATCATCATTTCTCACTGACTGTATAGTGCCCCAAAATTTTAAGCACAATAAATCAGCAGTACACCATGGGAAATGCAGTTTAGCCTGCAGCATGAGACATTAAGGAACCAGAACTAAAATTCTCATGAGGTACATGAACAGCTCTGGCTGGCAAATGTGGACCATTTCCAAGCATGTAAGTCTTAAAACATTTTTGTTCCATGCAGTGTTATTCTTTCAACTGTTGCCTTAAATCTGGGTAACAACATAACTGGAAATACCATCATTTAGTATCACACACAAGTTGCCTTTGAGTGTCTCCAACACTTGTTTTTTCCTTATTCTGTATGCTGATATGACCGTACCAGTTTACTACTCTGGAAATTATATACATCATCCATATCTCCTTTATTCAATTTCATTTTTCTGAACATTTTCTTTCCCTATTCAAACAAACCCTGCACCTATTTACATATTGCTCCCCTTTTTATTTCCTTTGTAATTCCAAAATGCCTATTTTGGTGCCTTTTTTTCATCGTGGCATATCCACCTCTCTTATCCCATATCTCTTTCTCCACTATGTCACTCCTTGCAGCTTTGTTGTTTTTTATGAGCACCAAGTGCTGACATCATTTTTCCACTTAATGCAATTTGGAAAGCTGACTGATTGACATTCAGAATTGGAGATGAAAATTCCTAGAATATGACAGTACATTTCCAGAGGAGACATTGACAACAGTGACCACGTGAGCATCCAGATTTCCTCAAAGAAGAGGTGGCTTGATTCTTTGAAAAGCACTTCAATAAATGCAGAATCAAACATTAATCTGTAGAATCTGCTTTTGCATCCTTCAGATTTAATAAGAATTGATTTTAGAAACAATTAGAAAACCATAACTTGTATATGCAACTTTTTAATAATCCTATTTTTTCGAAATTGAATGTGATTATCATAATGTTAATGGTTCTTAGTTACTTTACAGTGAAGAAAGATACCTTCAATAGAATTGTTAAGTTTATAATAGCTATATTACTGATCTTTTACAATTGTTTAAAAATTGACCCTATGTTTAGCTCTGAAAGATGCTTACCATCAAGACCATTTTTCTTTAAGAAAACTGAAACTTTGTATAGTGTTAAACTAAAAAATAATTGTCAAGTACTTAAAGCATCCAAACAGAAAAATCCTGACAGTACTCTCATTAAATGGTGACTTCTCAAGGATAATAAGCTTCTTGTCATATTTCTTAATGAAAGTGTATGAAAAATGTGCTGTTCAATAAATGAATATCTCAAGTCATTTCACTTCTTTAATTTTAAAAAGTGCTGGTAGCAAAATCCATAAATCTAAGGGAGCATTTAGGGGAGCAACCATACACAATGGTACAAAAAATCAGTCTTGAAGTAGAAGGGCATATCTGTATTGGCATATAGGGAACATATTTATTCTTATAAGTGTAAGATTTTATCTTATCTCACATCTTCATTACACCGAAGACTACCCTTAAGGAATGACATATTAATTTTTCACTTGTTATGATTGTTTAGTGATTCCTTGGAAGTCACAGTGACAAGACATGATTTCATAAAGCAGTATTTCCAAAGGGTTTTTTTCAGTTGCACCTAATGAGAGCAATTTGTATGAGAAAAACTAAGACAGTGGAAGAGGTTGAAATAGCCTTTTACTGTCAACACATTTTCTCAAACCTGATCTAGGATTTGAGCATACTTAAAGTTTATGAACTCTAAAAAGCATTCAAATACTTCACATGTATTTCCAGGATAACACTCAGCAAGAAACCTGTTATGACTAATGACCTAATTACATTTTATAACTGAAATTCTTTATTTCAAAAAAGAAACAGAAGACTTTAGGAGAAGGAGGTCTTAATTTTCTTCCAGATTGATGACCCAGAAATTCTAGAATAAATATATCTTAGGAAAAAAAAATGTGGAGAAGAGCTCTTTATCAGAGCAAATAAATAACCTCTTAAAGAAAGATAAGAGTTGCATACAGAGGACCAACAAGAAAATAAAACTGAATTCAAACGGGTCATCAAAGAAATTCCTAGACTCTATTTGTTCAAGGAGTGTAGAAATAATCTTAAACTTTGAAAATAAGACTGAGGCAGAAAAAAATAACAATGGAAATCAAAGCAAATGACAAGAGTCTTTTCCTTTGCATCGAGAAAGGGAGTGTATAGAAAGAAGAAAAATGGAAGGGCAGAGGGGACAAAAAATATAGATAAGGCTCAAATTTTTTTTTTAATCCTCCTAAATGCACCTACTGGGTTTCAATTTAGAGCAGTCACCAACATGCCAAAATTTCTTTCATAAGGACGCATTTTTTTCTTGAAGGATAAGATTTTCCAGTTGCTGCAAATTCATGTGATAACAAATTATCAATTTAAAACCCCTGTTCAAAAATTAGTGGGATATTGCAAAGATGAAGTGAAATGCATCAGTATGAGGTTCAAGTATACCTAAATTTCATTTGGCAAAATCAAAACTCAAAGTTTCATGCAGGCAGGTCTTCAAAATACCAAAAGTTTAATTGGAGTGGCCAGAAAACATGATTCTTCAGTGAGCAATTTTACTGGTGGTGGTTGATTAAAGAGAGGAAATAAACTAAGCTCAAGAAAGAGTGATTATGGGCAAAGGAATGAGGAAGATATGTTCTCAGTAAAGAGAACTGCTATATTGCCCCTTGCTCTTCCAAGTTACAAATATAAAAGGAGATATGAGGTTAAACAGGTATACGCGTATAGTCTGGAAACATCCACGTTCACAAGTGGAAAGGGAAGAAGTTGAAGCAATAGTTCATTTCTTTCTGAAGAGGAAAGAAGAGCAGAGAAAAAATAATTTTATGCTTGCTTATTGGGAAAGCAAGATACTTCGTCTCTCTGACATTCTTAGTGCTAGACTGTTCATTATGGCTTGCTGAGATTTAATGTTCTATTTCTGGTGCAAGAAGAAATTCTGATCAAAGTAATTTTTTCCTCAGGAAAAGAATTTCTATTAAAGAAATTTCCACTATTTTTCTTTGCCAAATGCACATGTAGAGATGCTGCTTACTACGTGTAATTATGTTATTTCTTTGCATAAATTACATTAAAATGAAATACTGATTAATGATCAAGAGTTCTGCTTACTTACATTACTCTATTTACATTACATTTCTTATATTATTTTTACTAAAATTACTCTATTTATGGTGCTGGACCACCATAGACTTCCCACCATAGACTAGTTTCCAATAGGCACAGCTACTCTGCAACGGACCTAGGGTACACTATGACTATGGGGAACTCCTGACCCAATTAAGGGCATCATTAATGTTATTTGGATAAAAGGAACACAAATCTCAAATAAGACTACAGTAAATCTGCTTGAAAGACTGAAAAAAATTAGAAGTTGCAAAAAATTTAATTGCCTCCAAATATGGGCCAAGTGTATGTCTTCGCACCAGAAAAATAAGCATTTACATGCTCTTTTTAGCACAGATTTTTTTGGATGTGTTATCTAAAGCAATTAAACTAACAATAGTGGATACCCATCAAAGCAAAAGTGTATCCTTTCAGTCAGAAATGACACCTCATGCCTTTTATCACATGCTGAGGGGACATAGTGGGTGAGGTGGTAGTGAAATATCTGAGGTGGAAGCAGGATATTCAACATCATTTCATAAGACAGGGATGCAAGTGAACAATAAACATGGGAGTCAGTATCTCTGCATCTCCTCCACTACCCCTACGTATATGTGGAAGAAATGCAGATCAATGACATTTTAGTGTAAAATTTTTGGGTCAATAAATTTGTTCTGACTACTTTATAATTAGAATACACAAAGAGTGAATAATCTCTGCCACCTGAGCAATGCTGCAAAGGTTGCCTCTTTCAGTTAAATGCAGTAGATGAGGCTTCTGTGGTGTAGAAGTGGGGTAGTTTTGCCTGTTGTGGGCACAGAGATCTCAGCTCCACAGGAAATGGTTCCCACAGAACCTGCCCAAAAGTTGCTGCTATTTAAGCAGACGCCCTTGGCATGCAACTTGGAAAAGCAGATCTGGCAACTGGACTTTAATTTTTGGTAGAATATCTGAAATTATTTTAAGCGAGATCAATCAGGGTACAATTAAAGCAATCACATTCCTGGCGGTGTTCTTCTGCAGTCAGCATGAATGCTGTGCTGGTGGCTCTGCCAGCTGGTAATGGAGCTCCAGAATTCACACTCACAGCCCTACTCAGACGTGCTTCCTGCTTCGGCATGATAACCACTCAGAAATGAAATGCATGTCTGTCTCACCACTCTTTTTTTCTCTCTCCCTCATTTGTCTCCATTTTAAGAGCCAATAATGAGATGAATTAAGTGGTGATGCCCTTTCATCTTTCCTTATTAGGGTTGCTGGCTATTTCAGTTTTACCCACGCTAAAGAATTACTTCAGGGATGCAACCATCTTGCAATTCCTCTTCATTAAACTGGAGGAAATAAAAGTATGTAAAAATCACGCTGTCCCTGTTGCGTCAGCAGTCTGGGTGAAGAATTTAATGGTTATAAATGGGCTGTCTCTTCCAAAAATAGCTCATATGTGCAAAGGTAAATACAACTTTATAATGTTATATATGCTTTGCTTTTGTTCATCTCTTAAAATGCTGCCTAAAACTTAGGGTTTGTCCAGGCTTTCTGCAAGTGATGAAAATTTAATTTGTTCTCTCAATTTTAAGATGCAAAGACGGGTAATACTTATTCAGCATAAGGAAGAATGAGAAACCTAAATGTAACTCTATACTTTTCTCACATTTGAATTCCATTTTTGTCTCCAGTACTTTTTATTTCCACAGAATGCACAAGAACAGCTATCTGACTCACTCCTAGCTCTGCTACCTTTCTGTTGATGCTACAGATGATAGACACAAGTATTGAAGGTGCATTTTCCTGTTACAAAGATAGTGTTACATCAAAATACATTTTTGGAGAACATTTCTCTACACACCAGCTGAAAAATAACATTTCAGTTTTTCAAACCAAGGTTTTAAAGTTCAAACCAATTGTTTCATCAGCATTACTTATCTTGAGTGGTTTGCAGTAAAAAGTTCTAAAATATTAAAAGTTACAATATGTTATTATAAACAATTTGCATCAATTTTTTTTCCTTACAGTTTTTAAATTTTGATATTCTGGATTTTCTTATAGAAATTCCAGCCCACATTCACTAATAAAAATAATTTTAAGACAGTTGGAAGAAAGAGTTTCCTGAGAAAAATTAAAACCTCAGTACATTATCATACTCAGAAGCAACACAGTCATGTATCACATTCCACTGGGAAAAAATATATCTGATTTTTGAAAAGATCTTTAAACCACAGCATCTTTACCATGGTGCCAAAATGAAAATTAATGCTTCATATTCTTGCTCATACAAAATTATTTTGGTGTTGCTATTCTAAAACAATGAGAAAGGAATAATTTCTGCAACTCTATAACTTCTTAAGTCTTTAAATAGAAGTACAAAATGAAGAAAAACATAATAGAATCTAATATCTATCATATTTAACCCAGTTGACTGCATTTATTTATGTTTAAAGTGTCTTTGTGTCTTCTCCTGTATTTTTTCTCAAACAAAAACAAAGGGAGAGTGGGATAAAATTAAAAACTATTAAATATCCTTTCTCCCTCCAGATCGATACCATGATGTTATTCGCTGTATGAGTTGTAACAGTAACTAGGGTGCAGAGCTACTTTGCTTGACTTCCATTGTAATATCTATTGGACAGTGAAGTTGTGGTCTCAAGCTACGTTGAGAACTCCCTGTATCTTTTGTTTCTCAATAACCACTATCTGTGATAATAAACAGAGATAAACATTTGTGGCCTAATAGATCATGGTACAAGTCTTTGCTATTCTACGCACAGAATAGACTTTTCCATTCATTAATGTCACTTTGGTAAGAGGCAACAAGACTTTCTTGCTGTCCTTACCAGAGAAGTGCTGAGCAGCTCTCCAGTCCTGCACCCAAATGGATGCCAGAGCCGCACGAAGTTTATGCCACTAAACCCACTATGTTCACATAAACATGAGTCACTGACCTGTCTTGAAATGTGGGGGAAAAAACATCTGCTTTCCTTAGAAAAAGTGTTGCTACAGATCCTGGCATTTTTAGGAGCTACTGATGTCCCTCTCCTCACCCTCCACAATGTCTAATAGAAATCCCTCATTATTTAAAATATGTGTTTGTAAAAAAGATTTGTGAAATGTTTGTTTTTCTTACCACAGATTTCACGAAGACCATCCTACCTTCCATCATCTAACAGTAGCAAGAGAGATTAGAAAAGCAGTTCCATTGCACAAGAAGAAAAATAAATACAATTGTTATTACTTTTCATTAATCTATACCACAATTATAAATTATAGGACTGGTAAATACAGCATGTCATTATAACTTGTTATTTCATACAAACATTATTTGCATATTATGATTTTTCATTTATAAGCCTTTATGATCATTCTTCACTTTTATTTGAAGTGCAATTCATTTAGATGTCTATAACATGGATAAGAATCTAATTTGAAATATAACCATACTGAAGGTTTGTAAATTAGTACTAAGGTAGTAAAAAGAAACAGACAGCATTTTCTTCTTCTCTGCAGATGGACCCCAAAAACATGCAAAGAATTCACATACCTTAGACCAACAAGCATAATTACTTTTTCTAAAACTAAACTATTGGGAATGGCATTGCAAGGCAAGCAACATTGACAACCATTTCAAAATGGCTATTTTTTTCAGTTTCTTTTTTTATGGTGCTAAATGAAGACAGAATTATTAGTCATTAGCACTGCTGACAATCATAAAAAAACATAAACCCACAATATCCTAAATCTAAATAAAGATAAGTAGATGCAAACTCTGCCTCTTCAGAATAAAACACTGCTAAAGCCAAGATGCACAAAGACTGCTCAGGAATCCTTGTTTCTACAAAAAAAAAAAAAAAAAAGAAAACAAAGCACAAAAAAAAAAAAAAAAAAAAAAAAAAAAAAAAAAAACCACACAACAAAAAACCTCCAAAAAGAACCCCACTTAAGCTTCAGTAGTTGTAAACAATTGCAACTACATGAGTCCTGACAATGCCAGGCTCTCCATTCTCTAAAGCGCAGTTATGCAAAACAATTCTGTACCCATCTTGCTTACAAAACCACTTTCAGCTCACACACTTCAAAATGAGGGCTGTGCAAAACATGTAGTAGAACTAGATGATATTCTTAAACTTAAAACCTCAGGTGGTCTTCCCATAGTGATCAGAGTTACTCACTTTCTCTGACAATTTGCGTAGAAGATAAAACCTGGATACCTAGTGTATTTTACTGGAAAAGGTCTTCTCAAGCCCAGGTTTCTAGACAACTTTAATAAAAGAGTGTCTAAATCTTTACATTCCCAGCTCACTTTGCGATCATTGATTCCACATCTGCCCTCTCCTACACAGAATCATAGAATCAACTAGGCTGGAAAAGACCTTTAGGATCACCAAGTCCAACCATTTACCCCAGCACTGCCAACTCCATCACTAAACCATGTCACTGAAGGCCTTATCTGCCCAAATCCTGCTTGCAGCAGAGTAATTCTCAAGCTGAAGTACTTCCAATTCTCTTGTCATCAACTGAGATTAACTTCATTTCAGTTAATGTTGAAGCCCATAGTAAGTTTTCCAGGTCTCTTACTACTTTGTAGTAACTCTGTTTATAGCAAATAGGAAGAAATAAGGACCAACTGAGTATACCTCACCTTGTTCAAAGACAGCATCAAAACCAGATGAGACAAGTTACAAGTTACTTTGTGAAGGCACGTGTTCTCTTTGATTATAAAGGATAAAAGGTGAACTACTTTAGAGCAAGATTATTCCATTTTAGGTGTCTTAAAACAGGTGAAAAAAGGACCCATTAACGGTTAGATTTTGTGCTTCTGCAGGGCATTGCAATGCTTCATTATAAAGTGGTACCTGGCAGCACTGACAAATGTATATGATCTAAGCAATCTTCACTTCAAACACCAGGCTGTACCAGTCCTGGTGATGATATGTCTGCTTCAGCTGCTTTTAACATACACTGTTTCTGAATATCCTTGCAGAAACCTGTAAGTGGGTGAAAGCCTTCACACACGTACCCAGAGCTGCTTGTCCCTGTTAATAACCTGTTGGCACCTTTACAGTAGGAAGGAAGTTGCACAGCAAAATTGATTATATATTGGGAAGATTAGATATTGGGAAGAAGTTTTTCACTATGAGGGTGGAGAGGCACCAGAACAGATTGACCAGAGAAATTTTGGCTGCCCCACACCTGGCAGTGTTCAAAGCCAGGCTGGGGCTTTGAGCAACCTGCTCTAGTGGAAATTATCCCTGCCCGTGGAAGGGGGGCTGGAACTAGATGATCTTCAAGGTCCCTTCAATCCAAGCCATTCTATGATTCTATATTTCATAGATATTTAAAGTTCTTTAGCTGTTCAGCTGTGTCTGTGCTGTTAAACCTCCTTTCTGGAAGGTTTGCATTGCACTGGAGTAGGTTTGCAACTGTAACTAAATAAATAACTTTCCCTTTCAATGCAGAGTTCAGGCCCAGCATCCAGAAAGTTTAGCAACTGTTGTTTTACTGTATCCTGTCAGAAAACGCAGGACAGAAGAGCATTCAGCCACAGGCAATAAAAACTTCTGACAGGGCTTTTATGTATGATAAACAGATACCTCATATCCAGTGTAAAGTCATTACAATTTAATATTGCATATAATGTTTTGAGTGCAGTGCTCACCTGGAAGAGCAATCCATTAAAAGAATGGGCTTTGCAATTAAGATTCTATTTTAAAGGCTGCAGGTTGCTGATGGAAGTCAAAAGTAGGTAAAAGAGCTTGACTCACTTGTTCAGATGATATAGCATGTTTATTTAATTTCTTGACCAGGTGCTGTGCTTATGTTTTCATCAGTTGGCTTTCTTCAGGCAAAGCACCTGCTTAGGAAGTGAAATAAATGCAGAATGTCAGTAGCATAGGAGAGGTAAGCCTTTATTTCACTAGATTTCACTAGACTTTAGCCAACATGAATATAAAATACTTAAAATTTAAAGGGTTCTTACTACTTTGGACATGTTTTTTGACACCACAACAACATTTCACAAGCCTCCATGCAGATTTAAGAAGTCATGTATTTTGGTTTCTTCTGGACAAATGGTAACAAGTTTAGGGTCAAGTCCCAGAACTAGTGGACACAATTATGAGGGGTAAGGGTAGGAAACAGTCATTCCCCGGAAAAAGACACAAGTTTCTAAAACCAGATCATGCAAAGCATTTCTTCTCCCATGCAGCATGGCAAGTTTGCCTGATGCAGTCAAAATGAAGAGACAGGACATTGGCGCAGTCAAGACAGACAAACAACACACACACATATCTTTGGTGACTTATTAGGAAGAAAAATAGGTAGGTCTCTTTATTACTACAAACCACTACTTATATACCTTTTCTAGCACACATCTTATTAGCCATTGGTTAATTAGTTAGCAACTGCACATTATTGGATTACCCTTTACAGCATTACTAAAGTCTATTGTTTTGCCAAGTGCTTCCTTTGTTGCTAGTTGCTCTCCTTATCTGATTCGCTCCTCCAGATGCCTTTTACTTTCCCATTCGGATGCCTTCTACTTTCCCACTCGGATGCCTTCTACTTTCACACTTGGATGCCTTCAGTGCCCCATTTCTCATGGATACACTTTAACATCTTCAAGACTGAGTTCTAACTTCGTGTCTTCAGTCAGGGAATCCACCAACCTGCCGTAGCCCCCCACCACAGGACAGCCCAGTAAACCCATAATTGATTTTGCTTAAGAAAATGCTGACACATAAAGCTCCTCTTGTCCACCTCCACCAAGATTATGCTGTGTACTGTTATGGAAAGTCTAACCCAAGGATTAGCTAGAGTAAACTCCACACTGAGCCAAAATTTCTGACTATCTGCCCCTTCTAAACCTGCTCAGAGCAAAGGTGACAACACTGTGAGGATTACCAACAAGGTAATATTCTCCTCCTAAATAACAAATGGCACAAGGGTACTTCATTCCTTGGTATAAACATAACCTACATAAAGTGAGGGTATGTTGATTTTGTCGAGGTCACTATCTCAAGAGAGGACACCTTCAGCACCAGAAAGGACACCTTCAGCACCAGAAAGAACTGGCTGGATGGCTGCACATATAGTGCTCAGTGGCTCAATGTCCAGCTGGAGACCACTAGCGAGTGGTGTCCCTCAGGGGTCGGTGTTGGGACCGGTCTTGTTCAACATCTTTGTCGGTGACATGGACAGTGGCGTTGAGTACACCCTCAGCAAGTTTGCCGGTGACACCAAGCTGTGGTTCGGTTGATACATTGGAGGGAAGGAATGAAATCCAGAGGGACCTTGTCACGCTTGCGAGGTGGGCTGATGCCGACCTCATGAAGTTTAACAATGACAAGAGCAAGGTCCTACACCTGGGTGGGAGCAATCCCAGGCACGCATACAGGTTGGGCAGAGAAGAGATTCAGAGCAGCCCTGCAGAGAAGGACTTCGGGGTGTTGATCAATGAAAGAATGAACTTGAGCCAGCAGTGTGCGCTTGCAGCCCAGAAAGCCAACCATATCCTGGGCTGCACCAAAAGGAGTGTGACCAGCAGGTCAAAGGAGGTGATCCTAGGTGATCTACTCTGCTCTCATGAAACCTCACTTGGAGTATTGTGTGCAGTTCTGGTGTCCTCAACGTTAAAAGGACATGGAACTGTTGGAACAAGTCCAGAGGAGGACCATGAGGATGATCAGGGGGCTGGAGCACCTCCCATATGAAGATAGGCTGAGAAAGTTGGGGCTGTTGATCCTGGAGAAGAGAAGGCTGCGTGGAGATCTCATAGCAGCATTCCAGTATCTGAAGGGTGCCTTTTGGGATGCTGGGGAGGGACTCTTCATTAGGGACTCTAGTGAGAGGACAAGGGGTAACGGGTTCAAACTTAAACAGGGGAAGTTTAGATTGGATATGAGGAAGAAATTCTTTACTGTAAGGGTGGTGAGGCATTGGAATGGGTTGCCTAGGGATGTTGTGAATGTTCCATCACTGGCAGTGTTCAAAGGCAGGTTGGAAAGAGCCTTGGGTGGCATGGTTTAGTGTGAGGTGTCCCTGTCTATGGCAGGGTGGTTGGAACTAGATGATCTTAAGGTCTTTTCCAACCCTAACTATTCGATGATTCTATGATTCTATGAAAGTGGGGAAAACATTGTCCAGGAGTCTCTTTCTTGAGCAAGAGCCACCAAGGGAGCCCTAAGCCCTTGCCAGGACCCTGGAGCCCTGGAGGCAGCAGCTCTTGCTGATACAGCACCTGACTCACAGGGAGCAGTGCCAGGAGTGATGACCACCACCCCTGAACAGATAAAACAAGGCGCAGCAGTTCATGTAGGCAGTGTGCCCTTTTAAAGGAGACACATTCCACAGGTCATCTGTCTCACATCCTAACTGATCCTTGAGGTAGAATAGTAGGCACTCGTAAAAGAGCAAAGCTGCAGCTCCTGTGGAGAAGACTGCACCATCTACTCAGATGGTGACTGATGCCTCCACCCAGATGGAGAGCCTGCAGTGCAGACTGGGCTGCAGAAAGTGCCCAGACCTCTTTCACTGAGAGTCATCCAGAGTGGAATTACTCTCATCCTTGGGGGTTGGGTAGGCAACTACTTAAGCTTACAGTAGTTGTGGCATTTCTTAAGAGGACACTTAAACATGCAAAACATGTTAGAAGTGGCTATTTCTCTCTGTTGACTGCATAATGCAGTCTAGGTCAAAGGCAGATACTTGCTTTGTTAAAATTAGAAGTTAGCTGAAATCATTGCAGCACTTAAGGGAAATCCTATTTCAAGCATAAACATTTCCTTTGTTTGATTCTTGTCACTGCTAATAGTGATTTTGTTGCAATTTTTTTTAGTTTTAAGTTAGATCCAGAAACATGTTTCAACTTAAACAGTTTGCAAAACAAGAAAATGAACTATGACAAAGTTTCCCATAAAAAGTCTATCAAAAAATATTTCAGATGGAAAAAAAAAAATCACAGTGTTTATGCAAAGAGCTGAAATTGTAAATTATCCATTAATGCCGGTGGTCCTAGACACAACATGGGAGTTAAAGCCATTTTGTAATGTCCTCATTCTGTCTGGTTTTGACACAGTTAAATTATCAGCATGCAGTGAACAGCTGGTATAAACAACAACTATTCCACTTATTAAACAACATGAAGCGAGGAAGCAACTTCTCAGATTGTTTTCTAAACCACAATTGCTCATTTCATGTTGACAAATGAAGAAGCAAACAGAACCTAATCACATTCAAATAACACGTTTCTGAGCTACAAATGTCAAACACTTCCTTATGAGGTATACTTCAGCTAGCAACTGCATAAG
Source organism: Ara ararauna (assembly GCA_028858755.1). Taxonomy (NCBI): domain Eukaryota; kingdom Metazoa; phylum Chordata; class Aves; order Psittaciformes; family Psittacidae; genus Ara; species Ara ararauna. The sequence continues at coordinate 60,134,874 of CM054379.1, forward strand.
CCAATTCACATATGTTTTGACTAGAATGTAATGGGAGGACATTCAGCAGCCCTCTACACAATTTTTTGTCCATTAAATGAACAATTCAGAAATCTATTAATTTTCTTATGTCATTTAGTGTAAAGTCATTCAGTCTTGACAGTCAGTGTTCAGCATAAGCGGTATTAAAATTAAACCACATTAATTATGTAAATGTAATTATCAATGGCCATTGAAATGACAAGAATTAAGCATTTTACCAAGATTCTCTCTGGAGAGGCAGGGTCCATTTATTTAAATTCATTTTTATGTAGTTAACGTAAACAATATCAGACCTTAAGAGGAGTCTCCGAGTGTTGACTTCACTATCAATTATAATTTAACATAATTCTCAAGTATATATAAAGTACAATTCTAGGATTTTAATTTAATAATGTATGCCAAGAGTTTTACCACTGCTTTTGTCAGGACAAAGATAAAACCAAGGTAGATGATGGATGGATGGATGGATGGATGGATGGATGGATGGATGAATGGATGGATGGATTGATTATATTCCTATGATTTCTGGACCACAGTAGATTTTCAAAGTTTTTGTGAATTAACATGCACCATTATGATTAAATTTTTCAAGTAACAATTAAAAAGGTGACACATATCCATAGACCAACATACAAACCACTTGTCATGATCTTAACAGTAAGTAGACTTACTACTTTAGCCTATGTAGCAAGTGCCACAACACTTGAATTCCAAATACAATTGTTATAGTTTGTTGTTTCAAACATTATAATCACTGTGAAGAGAGATTACTTTGCTTCTTTTTGCACACTTTCATTATTCTTATTGTTGGAATTCAATCTTCATACCTAAATATACATAATATTTAGACTATTACATGCAATTCTCTTTGAATTCCATAGTTAGAGTACTTGTACTACATCTTTGGGCACTGAGATACAGGCAAACTATAAATACAGATAAGTGACTAAAAGAGTCATTAATTCTTATAGTTAGTTACATTTGGAAAAAAAAAAACAAACTACAAATAAAACAACCCGACAGCCAAAATTCTTCATGCTTTTCAATAAATAATACAAGAACCATTCTCTTCATCAGGGACTGTAGTGATAGGACAAGAGGTAATGGGTTTAAATTTAAACAGGAGAAGTTCAAGTTAGATGCAAGGAAGAAGTTCTTTACTGCAAGGGTGGTGAGGCACTGGAAGAGATTGCCCAAAGAAGAGGTAAATGCTCCATCCCTGGCAGTGCTCAAGGCCAGGATGGACAGAGACTTGGGCGACATGGTCTAGGATGAGGTGCTCTAGCCCATGGCAGGAGGGTTGGAACTTGAAGATCTTGAGGTCTTTTCCAACCCTAACAATTCTATGATTCCTTATGTGAGAACAGCAGCCACCCACACGTTTAGCAACATTCATGTTAATGTTATCAAAGCAGTGAAGATGTAAAAAATATCTTATTATTCACTGAGGTAAGAATAAGCAAGTTGTACACAGAGGCTGCTGGCTTTCAGGACCCCCATACTATGTGCTTCTGGAGAAAACTCTAGCTAGCACTGCTCAGCCGTGTGTCAGGAACATGCCAGCGATGAGTAGACGGAATAACAGGACAGTGTCAAGCCAAAGCATGGCCTTGGTTTGTATATTTGAAAAGCTCTATGTCCATCTAGCTTAATACTTGAAACTTGACAAATGTTCCAAATTAGTGGAGATGCCCTTTTGTGAGGAGGAAATCACAAATGTTATAGTGTGTCAAGTGCAGAAGCACAAAAAATCTCCACAAGCTATATAATACATCTTTGACTATATTACATTAGATGTTATGATGAGAAATGGGCAATCTTCAACAGTTTAAATGACTAGAGAAATGCAGTGTTTAAAGCTTCATCTTCTCCCCCATCAGCCAGTCTTTCCTGTCTGAAGTTGCAGTTTGAAAGGTCTAAACTAATGTGGAGTTTCTGCTTTTCATTATTCTATTTATGCATCATGCACACAACATAAGGCATTTCAATAATAGAGGATGCAATGGTTTCTGAAGTTTGTTTCAATTTCTTCAAAGAATGCTGTCCTAATTTTTGCAAAGCTCATTGTCGTGGTTTAAGCCTAACTCACTCAGATTCTCTCTCAATCTCTCCCCCCTCTTTCTTGCCCCCCACTCCCGGAGGGATGGGAAGGAGAATCAAAAAGAATGCAACTCCCACAGGTTGAGATAAGAACAGTTTAGTAACTAAAGTATAACACAAATCACTACTGCTACCACCAATAATAATAATGACAAGGCAAATACAAGGAAAGAATACAATAGCTCACCACCTAAAACCAAGCCCGACCACGCAGTGCACCCCCCACCCTTCTGGGTCTCTCCTCTTCGTCCTCCATCTTGGGCATGACGTGCTGTGGTATGGAGTAACCTCTTTGGTCAGTTTGGGTCAGGTGTCCTGTCTCTGCTTCCTCCCGGCTCCCCTCCTCCCTGGCAGAGCATGAAACTCAGAAAGTCCTTGGCCAGACCAAAACATCACTAAGCAGTAACCAAAGCACTGGTGTTATCAGCGCTGTTCCCAGGCCCAAAATCAAAAACAGAGAGCTGCACCAGCTACCAAGGAGGAAAAAAATGACTGCTGCTGCTGAACCCATGACACTCATACAGACCTCAAATAAAATTTTTTTAAAGTACAATGAAGGTAAACATGACTACACATTGAATTCCATACTGTGTCTTCATACATTCAAATTACTCAGATGTTCACTACTATCTTCATTTTTGTCTTTAAAATACTCCAAGGTTTCAGTGACTCAATATTTCTGATAATTTGAGAGTAATTTTTTTTACTGAGTAGAAAAGGAACCATAATTTTAATAACAAAGAGCAAAAAGTAAATATTGTACATTTAAAGTGTATACAAACTTTAAAAAAAAAGTTTTTTGTTTAAAAAAAGTAGAAATTAAAACTCATCTGTTACTGTAGAAATCCAAATCAACTACATATTCATAGGGCTGGAATAAAATTTTTAGGATTGCATACTTGTTATCTGTCAACATTCTCTCTTTTGTTTTCATCAGTGAAACTTTTTGTTATTGTTTGCCAATGGAAGGCCCCTCTTGAAAGCTATAATAACAAGCAAAGCTACACTGAACTCCACTGGTATTTTGGATAAAGTTTATAACTAAGAAACATTGAAAAGATCTGTTAATGTGGTAACTAGAGTTACCAAAAAGTAGCTTAAACTCATCAGTAACGATACTATTTTCATAATCTTAGTTTAGAAGTCTTCATTCCATTACAAACTTTTAAATTGAAGTGTCATTCATTAGTGGCTGAAACACTGCATGCTGACATGATTTAAAAAAAGACAAAAATAACAAATTTAATTATTCCTGTTCTGCTTAAGTAAAATCCTTTCATTTCCAAACAACATTGTGCAGTTGTTCTCCAGATTCTTTCATTTTTTATAAGAAATATATTTTCAATTGAAGACTGTTAAAGCCATTGATTTACCCTTTGTGATGAAACTAAGCCAGCAGGCACAACTTCAACAGAAGTGGTTTTTATTTTTTAAAATAAATAGACCTGAGCTAAGACAGCTAGTTCCTGGCATCATTGAACTAGCAATTATTTGCTTCCCTGAACAGGCATACATGTCCTAGAAAAATGGTATCAATAGAAAAGCTGTAAAATATTTTGTTACAAACCTCAGAACCAATTTTGTGGTTGGTTTTTTTCTTGGAAATCAAAATATGGCAAATTATGCAGACAGAGATTAATGGAATTATATTTGGTTTGTGAGCTTTCTATATGGTGGGCTAAATTGAAATCAGATTCTCAAAGATTAAAAAGTTTGGAGGTATCCACCTGATTCACCAGAAGGAGGGGCCTGACATCGTTAGGGAAAGAAATAGTCTGTTATTAAAATAAGGAACTATTTGTTCACAGAGTTCCTTAAGACCCAACAAATTCTTGTGAAGCATCAATCTACAAAAAGCAGCTGACAATATTTTATTACCTGGCTACGTTAGAGCAGTATCCAAGCTACATGGTTAACAGCAGAACCTCAGACCACTCTTTATGAGGGGAATAATTTTCACATTTAGAAGCTCCAGAATCTTTAACACTAACTGAACAAACCCAACAGTGTAATTCAGTTGAAAGTAAATGGCTTTCAAACAGCTGTTATCTGTCTTGACGTTCAGTCTGCCTCCAACAAAATAGATAATAAAATACTTTGCTCCATATTCACAGAAATATATAGTAAATTATCTGCTAGAATTTGCATTATTCAAGGAGTTAACAAAGAAGAAAAACATATTGTACTAAATATGTGAATACAAGGTTAAGCAGATTAATACAAACTCTTCAACTGATTAAAGGCATGATAAACTTTAAAATGAAAGTTTTTATATGAAAGACTGAAAAAAAACCCAAAGAAAATGTTGAATTTCCTAGTGATTTTAGACTTTAAAGTAGAGCAGTTCTATACTGGAACAATTTTCCGATATAGGAATCTGCTTCTGGTGAATTGTAAACAAATTGAGAGATACCCAGATATCCATGGAAAATTTTTGTGTTTATGGGCATGAAGTACTAAGGTGATGAGCATCTTGCACTCTTCCAAACGTGCATTCATTTGTGTTAGGCAACTGCTTAGCAAAGTGTAAGCAAAAAATTCAACAAAGGAAGGTAAACAGCACTGCGTAGAAACAAGCAGCTTTTTCCCTTTAACCTGTTTCTGGGGCAGTAAAATGTTTGGTTTGGTTTTCAACAGGGAGCTTTAAACAGAAATAAATAGAAGTATAAAAGTTATTTATATCAGTTTAATGTTATAATTGGGAATCTGAATGTTGAAAGATAAATGCTTAATAATTCAGAGGAAAAGAACCAGTGAAAGAAGGAGTGCATAGCAAATCAAAGTATGTGCAAAAAGAGGAAACAATTTATTGGTATAAGGAAAGAAGTAAATTGGTGTTCCAATTATTATGTTTGCAGAATTCCTTGGTGAGTAATTCTTCTTACCATTAGACAACCCAAAATAATTCAGTCTTGAGGAGTAGGTTTTCAAAGTAACTTGTGGGAATTAAACCATAAGACTCAATAAGTCTGAAGGGAGTCTTATAACTAATCTCTGTTCACCAATATGCTAAAGGTATTTACATCTGAGATAGTTTTTAAAAGTGTTTAAACCTTGACTTCAGAGTGATTAGACTCCAATATAAGGAGGGCAACCTACCCTTGGCAAATATTTGCATGTGACAGAGAATTGTGATTTATTTCTACAAGTGTTTTTTTCTCAGCTTCAGTCAAAGGAAAAATCCACCTTAACTTATTTTGATAATGCGCATCTTTTTCCGTATTATACTTCCAGTTTTATAAAAAAATTTAAAATGTCAATGACCTTTTCTATAAACATATCTTGTGTTACTTAGGTAAGGGACTTCAGAAGATTGGAACTTTCCAAGAGTCTTTAGCATGCCAGCAGTGTTAGAAAAACTGTTATGAGGAGTGTTTTTAATGCAAGAAGAAATAACTTAGAATATGCCTCCCATAGACACACAACTCCCAGATTGATTTGATCTCCAGTATAAAACCACTTTAGCTGTAAAATACTTTGTTCCCCTTAAAAACATTTTGAAGACCTCTACCATCCGGAAAGATTGTATCTGCCATGCTTAACAAAAAAATCCCCCACACTGAAGGAGTCAAATTCAGAGAAATTTTAGAGAGCACAAAAGCACACCAGAATTCCTCAGGCTTTGAAGAAATAGGATTATATGTTTCCAATACATTTTCAATATTTAAAGTGCAGAGATACATAAAGCAAACAACTTTATAAAGTCTTCATTCTTCAGCAACATATGCAGCCTTGAAAATAAAAGGGATGTCACCATCTTCTGTTCTTGCACATTAAGGTCATCCTTCTTATCCTCTGTCATAGAATCATAGAATCATAGAATAGTTAGGGTTGGAAAGGACCTTAAGATCATCTAGTTCCAACCACCCTGCCATAGACAGGGACACCTCACACTAAACCATGCCACCCAAGGCTATGTCCAATCCAGCCTTGAATACCACCAGCAATGGAGCATTCACAACTTCCCTGGGCAACCCATTCCAGTGCCTCACCACCCAAACAGTAAAGAATTTCTTCCTCATATCCAGTCTAAACTTCCCCTGTTTAAGTTTGGACCTGTTCCCCCTTGTCCTCTCACTACAGTTCCTCATGAAGAGTCCCTCCCCAGCATCCCTATAGGCCCCCTTCAGATAATGTCATTAAAGTGACTCTAAAATTCTCTCTCAGGTCATACCAACCATGCTGCTCGGATAAGAAAGAGATAATGCTGCAACAAACAGCCTAGAACAGTTCATAAGTAAACAGCTAAAAAAAAACCAATCTCCAAAACAAAGAAAAACCCCAAACCTAAAAAAATGCAACGGTATAGGCAACAAGCAAAACACAAATATTTATATCACTGTCTGACCTATTTTTCACGACTTTTCCTAGATCTGCACTGAATATTCGTGCTTTCAAAAACAAGACTCAGAGCCACCTGTATTTTGGGCTCTGTATGTCCATCCTGAATGCATCCCTCAAGTAACAGGCTTTACTGGCTTTCCTTGCATTTTTTTCCAGTGGGTCCATGTTGTTTTCCTTTTGAGAGACACCTGCAAATGTTCTTCTCCCTGAGAACACGTTCAAAACTAGTCTTTTCCAAACAGGCTTGTCAAAAATTATATATAACACAGAGCTAAAGGAAGCTGCAACAGTGGCCCAACATGCATGTTTCCCTTCCTTTCTGACAGGCTTCGGCGGTTACATCCAGATTAGTTGAATCTGGTTTTGCTGGAAAAGACAGGTTGTGCTTTCTAATAGAGAGCTCATAACCTGTTTACCCCAAACCATTTCTGTGTAGCTAGTGTTTGTTAGCATATATATACTGGCAGAAGCTAGTATAGCTTAAAAAAAATAAATTATCTTTTTATAGCTAACTTTGTAAGTACAAATCTTGATAGAGTATTGAGACTACACAAGGACTATGCAAGCATGGGCTTTTTTATCTTTTCTTCGCATAAAACCCTTGACAATTTTTTGACAACGCCATTATGGTCCATTCATTCTTTCTCCCTCTGTTCTCTCTGTCTTGCACAAACAAACACGCACATAGAGCCTACTTTGAATTAACTAAATGCATTTAGGAAAAAAAAAAAAAACAGGTAGATGAAAATCGAAGACCCAGGAAACTACAGACCAGTCAGTCTCATCTCCATGCCTGGCAGGATCATGAAGCAGATTCTCCTGGAAACCATGCTAAGGGACATGAAAAACAATGAGGTGTTTGGTGCCAGCCAACATGGCTTCACTAAGGGCAAATCATGCCTGACCAATTTAGTGGCCTTCTACGATGGTGTTACAGAACTGATGGATAGGGGGAAAGCAGTTGGCGTTGTCTACCTGGACTTGTGCAAAAGAGTTCAACGCTGTCTCTCACACAACTGGGGGAGCATCAATTTGATAGATGGACCACCCAGTGGATAAAGAATTGGCTGGATGGCTGCACACAGAGAGTTGCGGTCAACGGCTCAATGTCCAGTTGGAGACTGGTAACAAGTGGTGACCCTTAGGGGCTGGTGTTGGGACTGATCTTGCTTAACATCTTTGTTGGCGACATGGAAAGTGGGATTGAGTGCTCCCTCAGCAAGTTTACCAATGACACTAAGTTATGCGGTTTTGTTAATACACTGGAAGGAAGGGGTGCCATCCAGAGAGACCCTGACATGCTTGAAAGGTGGGCCAACGCCAACCTCATGAAGTTCAACTAAGCCAAGTGCAAGGTCCTACACCTTGGTCAGGACAATCCCAGGCACAGCTACAGATTGGGTGGAGAAGAGATTCAGAGCAGCCCTGTGGAGAAGGACTTGGGAATGTTGGTTAATGAGAAACTTAACATGAGCTGGCAGTGTTCAAAGACCAATCCTGAACTGGCAAAGATATTCAGGTAAACAGACCGAAATTTCAGATATTTGCCTGAAAGCTCATGGGAAGCTGTTTGCATTTTCTGTTTGCATGCTCGTATTTCATAACAATTTTACTGTTTCAAGGCAGACTGTACTCTTTCTCACGTATCATTTGAATTAATTAAAAAATAAATTAGGCTAGAAATAGTGAGGGATTTGGTTTTGATTTGGTTTGGTTCATGTTTTTTTCTCCCCTAAATGAAACTGAGGTGTAAAAGTCCTTTAAGCAATTATGCAAGTATACTGAGAAATAAAAGAAAGGATGCAGTATTAATATATTTAAATGTATTGGTAAAATGCTGTTGTTTCATGGTCAAAATATAGCTAATATTTTCCATGAAGTCTTTTAAAAAAAATCAGCTGTATGCAAGTGTCTTAAATATAAATTTCAACACTATAGTCCAACTCTACATTCAGGAAGGCCTGCTACACTCTTAATTTTTAACAATAATTAAAAAAAAAAAAAAGAAAAGAAAAATCTATTTTTTCATTCCTGTGGACTTTAGGTACTATTAAATTTTTTACACTACAACAATATAAGCATATATAGTGTTTTGGACATTTTGAAAATCTTTCTTTAATACCAACACCACCCTTTCTTTCCAAGTGTTCATTTCTAATCAGAAAAGGGTACACCTTTGCTTCTACTCAGGCAGGCCAGGTGGCTGAAGATTGAGCTTGACCAACCTATCAACAAAGTGTCTGCCAACACACTAATCATAGAATCATAGAATAGTTAGGGTTGGAAAAGACCTTAAGATCATCAAGTTCCAACCCCCCTGCCATAGACAGGGACACCTCCCACTAAACCATGCCACCCAAGGCTCTCTCCAACCTGGCCTTGAACACAGCCAGTGATGGAACATTCACAACTTCCCTGGGCAACCCACTCCAGTGCCTCACCACCCTTACAGTAAAGAATTTCTTCTTCATATCCAATCTAAACTTCACCTGTTTAAGTTTGAACCCATTACCCCTTGTCCTCCCACTACAGTCCCTAATGAAGAGTCCCTCCCCAGCATCCCAAAAGGCACCCTTCAGATACTGGAATGCTGCTATGAGATCTCCACACAGCCTTCTCTTCTCCAGGATCAACAGCCCCAACTTTCTCAGCCTATCTTCATACAGGAGGTGCTCCAGCCCCCTGATCATCCTCATGGTCCTCCTCTGGACTTGTTCCAACAGTTCTATGTCCTTTTAACGTTGAGGACACCAGAACTGCACACAATACTCCAAGTGAGGTTTCATGAGAGCAGAGTAGATCACCTAGGATCACCTCCTTTGACCTGCTGGTCACACTCCTTTTGGTGCAGCCCAGGATATGGTTGGCTTTCTGGGCTGCAAGCGCGCACTGCTGGCTTCTGTTCATTTTCTCATCGACCAGCACCCCCAAGTCCTTCTGGGCAGGACTGCTCTGAATCTCTTCTCTGCCCAACCTGTATGTGTGCCTGGGATTGCTCCGACCCAGGTGCAGAACATTGCAGTTGTCATGGTTGAACTTCATGAGGTCGGCATCAGCCCACCTCACAAGTGTGTCAAGGTCCCTCTGGATGACATTCCTTCCCTCTAACGTATCAACCGAACCACACAGCTTGGTGTCATTGGCAAACTTGCTGAGGGTGTACTCAATCCCACTGTCCATGTCACTGACAAACATGTTGGACAAGACCGGTCCCAACACCGATCCCTGAGGGACACCACTCGTTACTAGTCTCCAGCTGGACATTGAGACATTGACCACAAATCTTTACGTGCAGCCATCCAGCCAGTTCTTTATCCACCGAGTGGTCCACCTATCAAATTGATGTCTCTCCAATTTAGAGACAAGGATGTCAAACGACACAGTGTCAAACGCTTTGCACAAGTCCAGGTAGACGACATCAAATGCTCTACCCCTATCCATCAGGTCAGTAGCCCCATCATTGAAGGCCACCAGATTGGTCAGGCAGGATTTCCCTTTAGTGAAGCCATGCTGGCTGTCACCAACCACCTTGCTGTTTTCCATGTGCCTCAGCATGGCTTCCAGGAGAATCTGCTCCAAGATTTTGCCAGGCACAGAGGTGAGACTGACTGGTCTGCAGTTCCCCAGCTCATCCATTTTCCCCTTCTTGAAAATGGGGGTTATATTTCCCTTTTTCCAGTCATCAGGAACTTCCCTGATTTTTCAAATATGATGGACAGCAGCTTAGCAACTTCATTTGCCAGCTCCTTCAGGACCCATGGATGGATTTCATCAGGTCCCATGGACTTGTATATGTTCAGGTTCCTAAGATGGTCTCGAACCAGATCCTCTTCTACAGTGGGCCCAGGGTCTTCATTCTCACTCTCCCTGTGTCTGTCTTCCAAGGCCTGGGTGTATGGTCAGAGCATTTGCCAGTGAAGACCGAGGCAAAGGCGTCATTAAGAACCTCAGCCTTCTCCAAATCCAGGGTAGCCAGTATTCCTGATAGCTTCTGGAGGGGGGCCAAGTCTGTCTTTTATTTGCAATATACCTATAGAATCTCTTCCTGTTATCTTTCACATCCCTAGCCAAGTTTAATTCTAACTGGGCTTTAACTTTCCTAACCTGATCCCTAGCTTCCCAGACAACATCCCTGTATTCTTCCCAGACCACCTGTCCTTGCTTCCACCTTTTAAGCCTCTTTTTTCCTTCGAATTTTCCTCAGCAGCTCCTTATCCATCCCAGGAGGTCTCCTGGCCCTCCTGCAGCACTTCCTTCTAATAGGGATGTATCACTCCTGAGCTTGCAGCTGGTGATCCATGAATATCAACCAACAGTCTTGGGCCCTCCTGCCATCTAGGTCTGTATCCCATGGATACTTACTGAGCAGGTTCCTGAAGAGACCAAAGTCTGCTCTCTTGAAGTCCAGGGAGTGAGCTTGCTGTACGCTCTTCTCACTGTCCTGAGGATCTCGAATTCAACCATCTCATGATCACTGCAACCTAGGCTGCCCTGGAGCATCACATTTCCAACCAGCCCTTCCCTGTTGGTGAGCACAAGCTCAAGCATGACACCTTTTCTTGTTGGGTCGCTTACTCTATTACTTGCACAAGGAAGTTGTCTTCCACACAGTCGAGGAACTTCCTGGATTGTTTGTGCCAGGCCATATCATCCCTCCAACAGATATCAGGGTGGTTGAAGTGCCCCATGAGAACAAGGGCCTGCGAGCGTGAGGCTGTTCCTATCTGCCTATAGAGTGCTTCATCCACAGATTCCTCTTGGTCAGGCGGTCTGTAACAGATCCCCACAGTAATATCTCCCATCACTGTTCTCCCTTTAACACTGACCCACAAACTCTCTGTCGACTGCTCACCTGTCCCCAGACAGAGTTACATACTCTCCAGCCTATCCCTAACATAAATAGCAACTCCCCCTTCTCCCCTGCAGGGCCTGTCTTTCCTAAAGAGCCTATAACCTTCCTTTCCAACACGCCAGTCATAGGAGCCATCCCACCATGTTTCTGTGATGCCTATTCTATCATACCCCCATAGATATGCACACATCTCTAATTCCTCTTGTTTGTTCCCCATGCTACGGGCGTTTGTATAAAGGCAACTGAGCCAAGCTCCAATTGAAGCCGGCTCATTGGCTGGAGCAGCTGGAATATCTCTACATTGCTCTGAAAGTTTACTATAGGTGCTGGGAACTGACTGGGTGTGTTGGGATGGAATGATGCCCCCCTCCCCCAACACTTCTAGTTTAAAGCATCCTTGACCAGTCTGTCAAACCTCCTCCCAAATCCACTCTTCCCTTTCTTTGTCAGACCAGCTCCACCAGCCCCCAGTAAACCTGGCCTACTAAATTGAGTCCCATGCTCAAGGTACCAAACCCCTGACTATAGCACCACCCTTCTAACCATTTATTAACCTGGCCAATCCTCCTAGCCTTTTTAAGGTCCTGCCCTGTATCCTGGAGAATTGACAGAAAGACAATCTGAGCTTCATAGCCCCTAACCATGTCTCCCAGAGCTCTGTAGCCCTTCTTTATGTTCTCTGGGCTACTGCTATCTATATCACTAGTACTCACATGGATCACTAGAAGGGGGTAATAGTAAGTGGGACTGACTAGAGCAGGCAGTCTCTCTGCAACATCCCTGATCTGAGCCCCTGGTAGGCAACACACCTCCCTTGAGACTGGGTCAGGCTGACAGATGGGTGCCTCTGTTCCTTTCAAAGTAGAGTCCCCTGCCGCTATGACCCTCCGCTTCTTCCTGGCAGCACCAGTAGTAATCTTCTTTGCCAGTGCATCAGCCAGTTGTTCTTGGTGCAAGTGTGTACTAATGAATTATCCTTGTGCATTAGTGTACTAATGTTGCTCTTAATTAGCTAACACTGAATTATTTTAAATTTTATCTAGTGCAAAGGATTAGATTCAGCATTCTACTAGAGATATAGGTGTCTACAGGTGAGATAAGCTTTCATTATGGTTAAAGGCAATCTAATCAATATAATCAATGATGAGTGATTCAGTAGACCAGCCACTTGAGTAGAATTGCATTACTTAAATATAAGCAATATCATGTTATTGTCTCTGAGATGCTTTAAGGTATACAAGACAGGAATCAGCAGATAAGACATAGGACCAAAGGGTGACCCGGGCCCCCAGGTCTGGACTAGCAGCAACCAGGATACTACAAGGTGTCTACCTCCAGTGTCACCAGACAGCTCTAGTTAGACAAAGAAGTCAATGTCCCTTGCATCTTCAGTCCAGAGGGTTAGATTGTCCTCCACTTACTATTTATGATGTTGGTAAATGTTGGCTTAACTAATGCTTAAGAACTATAACTCCCTCCAGTGAATCTTAAAATTGTTGAATGTGCAGGATCCTGCTTCCTGCGTAGTCACTGGTGGATAATTAAAAGGCGAAACCACAGCTAGTCCTCCCGTTTCAGCTGAGATCAGCATAGGACTTCCTGGGTTCACAGTCTGGGATTTAAAGAAATTCCCCTGAAGGAGAGTGGTATCAGCAAGGTCACGGGATGTTTCTTCTCCCAGGAAGCCAGGACTCTCCCTCCATTATGCTACAGGGGTATTGAAGGGAAACTTAGACAAGAAGTGGTGCTCCATCGAAAACACAGTTGGATATGTATTCTTACCTTACTTTTGAATCCAGATAAATCTTGGGTCCCTCTGTAACTCATCTTATAGTGACAGGTTCTTCAACAAAAGAAGAACAACAAAAAATAACACACTAAAAATTAAGTGCACTTAAGATGTGATTCAGTCTCTAATACTTTCGTCAGTGACCTCAGGGAAGTATTAGCAGAGATGGGTCCTCATTTATTGCCTTCAGCTAGGTAGGATATCTTTAGCCCTATGGCTAGAAGACAGTCAAAGATAATACAAGGTAATTACGTGTCCTTATTTCTAACCTCCAGAAGCCTGTTAGAATTTTATTTTGGAGGTGCCTGTTAGCATATTTTGATGGAGACTAAGCTTCTGACAGACACTTATTTTTCAGACACTCTTTTCATCTTCATAGTTCAGTGAAAGCTAAATTGGGTGCCACAGAATAGACTGTCAGTCTCTTGACAAAGTATATTTTGCCTATAAGCCACAAAAGACATTTCTGGTGATTCTTAAGAGAATTTCAGTTCTAAAACAAATAAATATTTTTTCTTATAAAAAGCAAAATTGTTTTGGCTTTTTTTACCTGTCCCAAGGAAAATCCTTCAATCAAACATGCCATCATTTTTTAAAAAATCAAGGCAAGTCATTTTATTCATAAGGTTTCTTTATAATACCACAGTACCTACACATATATCTACTCTGACTTCAAATATGAAAGTCTTTACAATTATTTTTCAGAGACTAGTCTATAGTCTAACAGAGAATGACGGATACTAGTCCATATGTAAATGCAGGTATTAAACTGCTCTTTCTACAGTATCCCAAGCTGTTAGTTAAAAACGATATTTTGGAATGTGTTTTGATGCTGTGAAATGTTGGAAAGGTTTTGGCTCTGAAAAAATTTTAGTGATAAAAGAGTTACATGAAATAACAGCTAGAGAAAAACACCCAGATTTTTAGACATTCCAAAAGTATGGATTTATTTTGAAGATTTAGAAAAATGCATTCTATTTCTAATGTATCATGAAGCTGGTTTTATTTTTCCTTCAGAAAAGATATTCAAGGGTGAGCCTATTAATATCTAACCAAATTCATTATTCCTGTTTCTACTACGGAATTTAATGCTACTGTACCAGCAACAACTTTCATATCCTTAATAGTATTCAAGAAAAATTTTATAACTGGTTTTATAGATAATAGGGAAATATTTCCCTGACCAAATTAATGTTATTTAGAAGGTATAATTTTATATCAAGCAAGGACAGATGTGCTATTTTTAAATGACTCATGAAATCCATCAATAATAAATCTGTTGGGAGCCAGGGACACTTTTTTAAAAAATAAAGAGATCAGTCTCAGCTAAATAAAAGGAAAGCCATGTTAAATAAAAACATACAATGGAATCAGGCTTGCTTATTTCTCTTATTTCTTAAACTGTAAGTAGTTCTGGGCTTGTTTGTATTTTTTTCTCGTTTTCTCCCTGTAAAAAAAGTTTGCAAGCCTAAGTAAGTCTACTTGTGTCGCGGTTAAGCCCAGCCGTAAATCAGCCACACAGTTCGTTAGCTCCTCACCCCCACCCCCTTCCTCCCCCCACTCCTGGAGGGATGGGGAGGAGAATCGAAAGAATGTAACTCCCATGGCTGGAAATAAGAACAGTCCAGTAACTAAGGTATAACAAGAACCACTACTGCTACCACCAATAACAATAGTGACAAGGGAAACAACAAGGGAAGAGAATACAACTGCTCACAACCTGCAGACCAATACCAAGCCAGACCAAGCAGTGAACCAACTCTTCCGAGTCCCTGCTCCCAGTTCTTACATCCTGGGCATGATGTGCTGTAGTATGGACTACCTCTTTGGTTAGTTTGGGTCAGGTGTCCTGCCTCTGCTTCCTCCCAGCTTCCCCTCCCCTCTGGCAGAGCATGAGACTCAGAAAGTCCTTGGTCAGACTAAACATTTGAGCAGCAACTGAAAATATCTGTGTTATCAGCTCTGCTCCCAGGCAGAAAGTCAAAAACACAGCACTGCACCAGCTACTAAGGAGAAAAAATGACTGCTACTGCTGAACCCAGGACAACTTGGTAGCAAGTGTTCAGTCATGCTTGTAATGATGGCTCTAATCATAATTAATGAGGTACAATGTATTCAGGTATTATTCATGCAATAAGAAAATATAGTGAAAAGAAGCAAAAATAAGTTAAATGGAGTCTGGTTTTGCAAAGGTTGAAGAAAAGGATAGGCTTGGGGTCATTTCCCTTCTAGTCAAAATAGAGTTACTAGTGGACACCCACATGCAGCTTTGGGAGAAACCCTGTTTGGGAGGAAGAGAGGAAGAAAAGAGCTGAAGCAGGGATTTCTATATGCATATATTCAAGAAAATAAAAAAATATTGTATCTGCTGAATGTCTTTTCTTCTTGTGCTTAGAGACACCTTCACAAAACTCCAGCAGGTCATCTGGTGGGGTTTCACTTTCCAGAAGCTGTGCTGAGCAACTCTTCTGCTTTGAGCAACCTGCTCTAGTGGAAGGTGCCCCTGCCTATGGCAGGGGGCTTGGATCTGGATGAGCTTTAAGGTCTCTTCCAACCTAAATCATTCTATGATTCTATGATTCTATAATTCTCCTCTGCTCCACCCTCTTACCAGGGAAAGAATTTAAGTTTGCGAATAGTTTCTCCTGGGAAAAAAAGAATGGATGGAAGTTAATTGGGATCATTCATACTCAACAAATTGTATTTACAAATATGCAAAGCTGGTCAGTTTAAGCTGCCATGGAAATTGTTTATGAAAGATAGTGGCAATTATAGACAGAGATGCTGGACTAGTCCAAAAAGAAGGTTTCCTTATTTTTTTTCTAACCATCATGTTTCAGTCACATTTTATAAAAGAGAAAAATGGACAGAGACTACCAAACATCCTTATTCCTGTTTAAAGTCCAGTTTAAAATGAAAACTAACACAATAACCCCAGGGAAAAATAAACAGAATGGGAATATTCCTTTAAAACACTTTTCTGGATACCTTCATTTATAGTTACAGCAGGGGACAACTAGCCTTAAAGAAGCTTTATTATCATGGCAACTATGACTGCTATCTCTTCAAATCCATTGTGACAGCATTATCTTATTGTTCTAATTCTTAGAGATGAACAAATGAAAAAAATTCAAAACCCAAACAAAAAAACAAAGTCAAAGAGAGAAAATCACCCAGAAAAGTTTACCTATCTTACAGGTACCAACGAAGTGTAATAAAACTTTCTTTCTCTTATATTCCCACCTTTACATTTCTCCTTTTTCAACAGTTATCTGGCTTAGACATCCAAAACTGTGTCTTTTCCAGCACTGCTGTAAGATTGTGATGAGACAGGCAGCTGAAAAAGTCTTTTACAGGCTCATTCTGGGTTTGATCTTGCCATCATGGCAAAGCACAGGATGTGAGATAGTAAATCTGCAGCACAAAAGCTACAAGTATGGTTTGACACCAGGAAGACAGAAACATAATTTGCTGCCTGTAATTTTTTTACCTTTCTCTGTAGAAGCATTTCTCACTGAGTAGCTTTGTGAGCAATCCAGCCCTTGGCTTAGCCCCATCTGTCCAGTGAGCTGAGGCTGTCAGAGGCTGCTGTAGGGGTTACTATAGGACACCTTTCCAGAAGCCTGCCAGAAGTTGCCAAAAGGGGACGCCCACTTGCTGACATAAAGAGACGCTCCAGGCGCTGCCACCAATCACAAGCCGTTGCTAGGATCTGACTCAGAGGCAGAGCCAATCAACTGTTGTGGAATGTTCTGGTGTTCTGTAACTTTTCTATAAAAGAGGTGCTTGCACACAATAAATTGTTCAGCGTTTTGATCACATTGATCAGAGTTGCGTTGTTCCATATCCCCCGTCATTTTTCTTTTGTGTAACTTCGTATTGTTGTATTTAAGAAAAAAATACTCCAACAAGAACAGCAACAGTAACACATTCAGTCAACTGCAACTTTTCCTCTTTCATAGAAAAGGAAGAAAAAAGCTCTGCCTACGATAACATCTCAAAGACTGTCATAACATTTTTCACTGATAAACAATATTGCCATGTAAATAGCTAGTGCAGCTCAACCAATGTGAATTCTGAATGCTGTTGATAGGACAGCCTTATTTTACACTCTATATTTCAAAGCAGAAGATTAAATACAGGCCTAAACATAATTTGGAAAGGGAATAAGTGAAGGAAGTTGGACCTGCTGAGTTAGACTAGCTCCCACAACCTGCATTAACCGTTTAATGACTGTTTTAGCAAGAGAGACATACAAGCATTTCTATCCTTTTATTCTATTGACTGTAATGTAACAAAGTCAATTTCAGCTAGCATTTGTAGGCATTATAACTCATAGATTCATTGCCATCTTTCAGTGCCTTTAAGAAAAAAATGCTGTGGCTGGAACAACACACAAAATTTATTAACATTGCTCAACTGAAGTTTCCATTGGGACAAACTCACCTCCAGAAACTATTTGGAAAACTTTTCTTGATCTAAAGCTACCTTAGCAGTCTATAAATACTGCTTATTCTTGGCTGCATCATGCAGAGCACTGTCTGTGATTTTTCCTGTTCAAGTTCAAACACACTCCTATGCCTCATGGACATTGTCTCTGGAACTACCTTTGCATAGTATCTTTTCATCCAAGCTCAAGTTTACACTCACCAATTGTTGCAGACCAGTAAGATCTCTGGTCATTAACTTGCTGCCTCCCGAGATCCTATTGAACTGTTTTTCAAGTGCTGCAACTTACGCTCCAGGCCTGTAAATCTAGAAACCCCTACTGAGGATACAATACTGGCAATCAGTGAAGATTTCAGCTGTTTAGCTGTCATGGGTTCAGCAGCAGCAGTCATTTTTCTCCTCCTTGGTAGCTGGTGCAGCGCTATGTTTTTGATTTTGGGCCTGGGAACAGCGCTGATAACACCAGTGTTTCGGTTATTGCTTAGTGATGTTCTGGTCTGGCCAAGGACTTTCTGAGTCTCATGCTGTGCCAGGGAGGAGGGGAGCCGGGAGGAAGCAGAGACAGGACACCTGACCCAAACTGACCAAAGAGCTATTCCATGCCACAGCACGTCATGCCCAGGATGTAAAACTGGGGGCAGGAACCCGGAAGAGTACAGTTCACAACTCGGTCATCGAGTGGTGAGCAATTGTATCCTCTTTCCTTGTATTTCCCTGGTCATTGTTGTGGGTGGTGGTGGCAGTGGTGGTTTGTGTTATACCTTGGCTGCTGGACTGTTCTTGTCTCGGCCAGTGGGAGTTGCATTCTTTTGATTCTTCTCCCAATTTCCCCCCCCCCCCCTCGGAGTCGGGGGGAAGAAGGAGGGGGAAGTGAGTGGTCGGGCTTTGTATTAGGAGGGGTGAGCTATTGTATTCTTTCCTTGTATTTGCCTTGTCATTATTGTTATTGGTGGTAGCAGTAGTGGTTTGTGTTATACTTTAGTTACTAAACTGTTCTTATCTCAACCTGTGGGAGTTGCATTCTTTTTGATTCTCCTTCCCATCCCTCCGGGAGCGGGGGGAAGAAAAAGGGGGAAGTGAGGGGGAGAGAGAGAATCTGCGTGAGTTAGGCTTAAACCACGACATTAACTTGCTGCTTCAACAGACAGTGTCTGCCACTAGGCATTCTTATTAGGTCAAGTAAGCAAGAAATAGCAGCAGAATAATCCAACTCTCAAGAATGAAGCTTTTTTTTTGTTGTTGTTTGTTTTCTTTTTTTTTTTTTTTTATCTGCAGAGAAGCTGGATCCGTAGATTCAGTCTGAACCCAGGATAATAGGACACCTCAGTTGTTTTTGGCTGGTACTTGACCATTTCAGTAACAAATACTTTAGCATGAAAATTTGTGGGAAGAATAAATACTTCTATTGGGACAATGAATGCAGAAGGAAACAGAAAGGCAAGCTTTTGAAATCAGGAAATCATAGAACCATAGAATAGTTAGGGTTGGAAAGGACCTTAAAGATCATCTAGTTTCAACCCCCCTGCCAGGGGCAGGGACACCTCACACTAAACCATGCCACCCAAGGCTATGTCCAATCCAGCCTTGAACACTGCCAGTGATGGAGCATTTACAGCTTCCCTGGGCAACCCATTCCAGTGCATCACCCCCCGAAAAGTAAAGAATTTCTTCCTCATATCCAATCTAAACTTCACCTATTTAAGTTTGAACCCATTGCCCCTTGTCCTTTCGCTACAGTCCCTAATGAAGAGTCCCCCACCAGCATCCCTATAGGCCCCCTTCAGATACTGGAAGGCTGCTATGAGGTCTCCACACAGCCTTCTCTTCTCCAGGCTGAACAGCCCCAATTTTCTCATCAAAAGCAGAGTAACTAGAAGATAGATACAGCTGCTCCAAGTAAAATGAAAGTTTTTAATCAATTAGAAGACTTGAATGCGAAGATTAGTTAGAATCCAGTGAGCAAAAACATTCTGCTTTAGTGCATCAACCTCTGACAGAAAGATCATGGTGAAGTGAATGCCTTCTTGATGGCCCCTCTATCTGCTTTTCAGTGAGTCTATAATTATAACAGAAATGGCTTGGATCACCCTCCAACACTCTTTTTTAGTATTCTTTTTAAAGCTGATATAAAAAAGAAGACTGGAGTATAGAAGGGGAAGGTGAGGTGATAAAGAGATGAGAAAGGAGAAGAGAAAAAGCAAACAGTTAAGAGTAATGGGAGAGAAAAGAATGTAATGAAAGAGCAAGAACCTTTAATTGGGCCCTAGCTCATTAATGAATGTTGAATCTGCAGCTTTGTACAAGCCAATTACAAATTAATTTGTTCTGAGACATGCTCATGGATAAAATCATGAGCAAACCGACCTGAAGTTACAGATGACTCTGTTTTGATCAGGAGGTTTGACTAGGTTGTCTCCTGCAGTCCCTTTCCACCTAAATTATCCTATGTTCCTGCTGTTGCTACTCCACTTTGGTTCTGTACTTATGATGACCTTTCCAAATGCATATCTTACTCTTTTAGATAAATAAATTTGGTTTAGACATATTGCTAGACCTCTTGCAAAACCTTTTATGTTGAGAAAAATATAGAGTGAAGACCAAGAATACTATTCTGTCAAAAAAATTAATTAAAATCAAAAAAATTAATTAAAATCTTGCAGATCTTAAATTAAGAGCAATTAATATGGAGATGTCTTTAAAAATTCCTGATCTGTGGTTGTTTAAAGCTGTGGACTTTGTATCATTAATTATCATGAGGTGACAAGTTACTGTAGCTTCAGGTAAAATGTAATTTTTGCTAGTGTTATGGATTTAAAAGCAGCTTTAAAGCTCACTGACTCAAACATTTAACCTGATTTATGGGTTGTGCTCTGAGAGTTCTAAGGCTAAGTCTCAGTAAGATCATTTTAAATGACTTTTAAAATTAAGTAAAGAACTGAAGGTAACTACTAATCTAAACATACTGTGAAATATTAATTATGCATTTTAAGTGAAGGGAATAACCGAGAAATAATTTAATCTGTGACATATAATAAATCCCAAAATGTATCCTTGCTGAAGACATTTTCCAAGTAAACTCTTGTTTTCAAGCCACAAAGGAACTGAAGTTGAAAACATTCGTTATTGACTCAGAAGCTGTTTATTAAAACTTTTTTTTTTTGCAGTTATCTGTTAAAAATACATAAATGTTTCTAAACGGTGAATACATTGAGGGAAAAGTAAAATAGCCTAACAGGAAAGGGAAGGAAACATCTTTGTGTTACGCCTGACAACGTTTGTTAGTGAGATAAAACTGCTTCAGATCAATCGCAACTGCAGAGCTGATATAAAATACATTTGAAGTTCATGCAAAGTTCTAATATTTTTGTCAACATACTATACAACTGCAAAAAATGGGACCTAAACAAAAAATTGTTCAAATTGCCTGTGACTCTCTAGGTAAACTTTGCTCATATTTTCATACAGGAAGTCCCCTGTTCAAAGCAAGCTCTGCACATTGCAGAACCTAAGTATCACATATACATTCTAAACAAACCTTGAAAAAAAAGTCCTGATAATGCTGACCTCTGTGTACCAGACAATTTTGTCAGTACTAGAATAAGACAGGTCAGGAAAACCTTCCTGGAGTATAAACATTACTCCTTCATTATTTAATCCTTTCAAACCTTTTTCTGTACAATTTGAGTACTACGGGGCCATGTACCAGTTTACTACTGAAGAGATAACGTGTTTTTTTCTCGTGAGCTATGCAGATATTGGATATATAGACTCCATAGAGAGACTATTAATCTTAGAAACATTGTAAGTGGAATCCTACTGCCCTTCAAAATACATGAACGAAAGAATACCAGAATTAACCTTTGACCAGTGGAGTTTTCCCTGCATGACCTTTCTTTAATCTGAGTAACAGTGTTATCTCACAGAACACTCACATGGGGGATCTGGAGATATGCATCTACAGAGGTGAATATTTAATAAAAAAGACATAACAGGATGAGAACATTTCAGACACTTTGTCTAGTATTGTTCACTTTCAGCTTTTTTCCTTGGCAGAGCAACTTTAAGCAATGGCAAGAAGACAATCACACTGAAATCTGGACTCAGAGGACCCTTTTCCACACTCAAAGTTCCTACCTTTCCATGTTTCCCTCTCAGAGTTGCTACCTTTCCTTTTTGATCCAGACAGCCCAGCAATTATAGATCTGAGTCTTGACTGGTGTACTACTTATATTTCAAATGCTCAGTATAAAAATTTTCCCAGGACCCTGTGCCTTTAGAAAGTCCCATCAAAGTAAGAACACAGATCATGGCCAAATGGCAGTCTAATTTTATTTTTGCTGAGTGCTCTGTATCTCCCTAAACAGCCCTTCATTTCTACTTCTTAGTCTCAGTAAACACTCACATGTACACTTCTGCTGCTGAAAATCTGCCTTATTCCTAGTTTGACTTCGTACATTTTCTTCTGAATATGTTGATGCTGTACCATCTCTTTTTCAATAATCACAGCACATACAATTGATCATCATGTAAATATGTTTGGTTTACATGCTTTTACTCCTCAGTTTCAGAACTTTGTAAAACATTATTAATCTAGTAATGCCATTAAAGCTCAGCTACTTGTGATGGGTTGACCCTGGCTGGATGCTAAGTACCAGGCTGCCCTATCACTCCTTTAGATATAAACGGAAAAGAAAATCTAACGAAAGGCTCATTGGTCAGGGTTATTTTCTCTTGGTCCTTAAGCCATTAGCCACTGAAATCCCTGCTATTTTCAGGTGTAAAGTGCATAATCTTAGAAACAAATGGACTCCAGCCTCTACAGCATTTCAACAAAAGAAGGCTGTCATGCCAGACGGAAGCAGTATGGTTCCAGTGTGTGTGTATATTTCTATGTATACTGTACTGTGCATTGTTCTGAAGTACTCCAGAAACAGAGTATATTGATTCATAGGGCCCCTTGAAGAGGAGACATGCCACAGAAATACACTACAACCTCTGCACACCATGACATTTTTTCCTGTGGAAAAAAACAGGACAGTGAATATGGGTTTTGTTTGGTGTTTTATTTTGTTTTGTTTTAGCAAAGCTTTTGATACTGTGTCTTGCAGTATCCTTAACAATCAAGTACAAATGCAGATTCTGCACCTGGGGTTGTACAATCCTGGATGTACATATAGACTGGGGGAAAAAACTCTGTACTGAGAGGGCTGTCAAGCAGTGGAACAAACTCACCAGGGGAGCAGTCATGGACCCAAGCCTACTAGTGTTCAAGAGACATTTGGACTATGCTCTTGTATATACGGTTTAACTTTTACTTTGCCCTGTGTGGAGTCAGGAGATGGATTTGATGATCCTTGTAGGTCACTTCTAACTCAATATATTCTATGATTCTGTCTTTGTCCTCCTCAGACAACCTCAGACAACCATTGATGCAGGTTTGATAAAGAGGGGTTAAGGTTATTTGCTGTTATAATTACCTGTCCTCATTAAAAGTGTGGCAACACAAGAATTAGAAGGGCCTCCTTCACTCTGTGGGAAGTCTAGAATAGTGTACATACACCCAGACACCACAGTTAAAATTGCTGGAGCCAATAAATCAAAATAAGATGCTGGGAAGCGATGACAAGGCTGTGCTCTTAAAAAATAGATGCAATTTAAAATATTGTATCCAAACATCACCATCTGTGCTGTTACAATAGTGCAGACACTCAGAAGAGGAATCAAGAATTCTAGAGGAACAACAGAGAAGTTCTACTGGTAGCAGAGAGGTGATATTCTTGTACCCCTAACCTTAGCATATCAACAGGGGATGACTTTGCTAGATTTGTAGTGCTTAAGTAAATGCATCCTGGAAGCTACAGACATACAGGAGCAATGTCCATTGAACTGGAGACTCTTTGCCCCTTTGAAATTGCTGTGTCTGCTTCACCCCATTTCTTCTAGCCTTCCTTGATGATACTACTCAGCCCTCAATCAAAAGAAAGGAGAGACACCAAAATTCAGCAATCAACAGCTGAAATACATAACCTCTTTATAGCTCAAAAACTATAGCAATGTTTGGCAGGACTTAGGCAGGAATCAATCTATGAGCAATAACATGCCTTACAACAATCAGGTATCCAGTGAATAAAATCCATTTAGAAGAGTCTGGGTCTTGACATTCAGCAACGATTGTGAATGTTTAAAAATACAAACACAAATGCACGCACACATGTATGTATATGTGTTTATTCATAAGTATACATGTGATTGCATATATGACAATAACAATAAAAAGCTTTTTCCAACCTTCAGTAATGAAATTAAATGTTAAAAAAAAATGCTTTACATCCTATCTGTGTCCTACGTTGTAACCTAAATCAATTTAGTCAGTTTGTGAGCATGTACTTTGTCAAGTTACAAACTGATAGACTCTCAAATAGGGAGATTTAATTGTTTAGATTTTTATAAAAACATACATTCACTGAGTTACTAACATTCTGCATGGTGTTGCATATCATCTACATTTCCCGAAACAGAAAAAGAAAAGTTCTGTCAATTGAAAGAGAGGACTTGGGTCAATTTACAGCAGGCACCCTGAACCCTGCAGGATGGGAAATCCTTCTGGGCATGTATTTGTTTTCAAAAATGTTTGCAATTTGTATTTAAGTGGTGACAAGTGGTGCATGGATGAAAAAGCAAAATGTCCGTTTCGTGCTCAGTGATACATAGGAAGATGATATACGTGCTCTACAAAAGATATTGCACATCTGTGCACTTAAAGCTTCATTTTTCAAAACATTCCAGGATACAAAACTCTCTTCAGAGAAGGGGGAAGGGGGAGAGAGAGGCACTTGCCTTATTTTATTCCTGTGCCTATAAACGTTTCTCTCTGCAGAACTGCAGCTAGCCACTGTTACAAAGATAAAGGACACAATCTCCAAGAAATAAAAGCATTAAACTGAATGCTTCTGAAGTTTAATCCATGCACAGTTTACAACACTGAAATCATCCATCACACACAATGCACACACTACAGTCACACACACCGATCAGCGATGGATAATCCTTTCAAACACTCCATACTATGACACAATCACTGAGAAAATGATCCCCTGCATTCAAGAGTACGGTAGGATTCCCATTCAGAGCTGGTTGACCTTTGTCCAGGTTCCAGTTGTATGCTTTTCATCGTGTGATTTTTAGAGGTTAATTTGTCATCATAAGGAAGACCATGCTGCTGACGGTAAATTTATGAGCCTAGAAATACTGTTCTGCTTATGCTTGAATTCTGTACAAGCAGCTTGTATTAAGCATTTTAGTTCTTTTGCTGTCATAAATTAGTTTAGATTATTCTTCTCCATCAGAATAACATGTTGCCAGTGAAATTAAGCAGCTGCTTAAAGTGAAATATAGCTCATGGTCTATATAAAGTAACCTGCCGCTTCCATCTGACTTTCTTTTTAGTCATTGCTATCAGAAGTAGGCTGACCTATGTACATCACAAAAGATTCAAAATCATGTTTGCTGACTGTTCTGGGCTTAAAATCTCATGCATAAGGTTGCATTAAAATGAGGCTTTGTTTTTGTTTGTTCTTTTGTTAACACAATCCCAGGACAGTGAGCAATATAATCCAACCGGCTGCACTGTTGTCTACAAAATGCTAGTATGCATTTTATTGCTTGTTTTTAATAATAGCAAGTTGTGGTATTTGGAGCATTCTCTCACTGTAATATCTGATATCCATTAAAAATGTTGTGCTGTTATAAATATGGCACCTGTCAGCTGGCCCAAAGTCATACAGTGGTACTTTGCATATGGCTGCATAAAGCTACAGCACAACATTTCATAAGAATATGTGAAAACAGACTCTGAAATGTGGCGTTTCACGACACAGACTCAAGTTGATGAGGAGACTCAAATCCAAATTTGTTACAACCAAGCCCTTTTTATCCCCCTGGTCGGTACTTTCCCAACCTGCACAAGCATGCCACATTCAATATCATTGGCCCCTGTAAAACTCTCCAGGTAAATAGTCCAATCACACTGCTGAGCACACGCTGTCCAGACGGCGACAGCTTCACCCAACCATTTCAGATCCTCTCGCAACTCCCACATCATCAGCTGAGACTCCCACCACAACTGCATCCTGGCCCATCCAACCAAGGTTTGTTTTTCTACCTTCCCTGTCTTTCAACGTTCCAACTTATTGCATCAGGGCTTGTTAAGCATTAAGGCCTCAGAGCTCATTCCCAAAATCTTTTTCATGCAAATCTTACCAGCTTTACTCCCCACACAGAAATGCAGAGAAAACTTGACCAAAACTTAATGGACCGTTTACTTGAAACTTTACTAATTGGCAATAACATCACTTATCAACTCCATAGTGAATCTAACCCTATGTAGATGGGTAACTGGCTGGATATTTGATTTTCACAGCTACAGAAGAGACTTCTTTATTTCTCAGAGAATTTTGTTCTTCCCTCTTGTCCTGGATTCAGCTGTAGCAGTCATTTTCCTCCTTCTTTGTGGCTGGTGCAGTGCTGTGCTTTTGATTTTCAGCCTGGGAACAGCGCTGGTAACACCGACGGTTTCAGTTGCTGCTCAGTAATGTTTAGTCTGAAAAAGGGCTTTCTGAGTCTCATGCTCTGCCAAGGGAGGAGGGGAAGCTGGGAGGAAGCAGAGGCAGGACACCTGACCCAAACTAACCAAAGGGGTATTCCATACCACAACACGTCATGCCCTGTATATAAACTGGGGGCAGTTACCCGGAAGGGCTAGGTCACTGCTCAGTCAGGCTGGGTATCTGTCGGCGGGTGGTGAGCGGCTGTATTTTCTTCCCTTGTTATTTTCCTTATTATAATTATTATTGGTGGTAGCAGTAGTGGTTTGTGTTATACCTTAGTTACTGTGCTGTTCTTATCTCAACCTGTGGGAGTTAACATTCTTTTGATTCTCCTCCCCATCGCTCCTGGAGCAGGAGGGAGGAAGGCGGAGCAGTGAGAGAGAGACTGAGTGGTTTTCTGAGTTGTCATGGGTTCAGCAGCAGCAGTCATTTTTCTCCTTCTTGGTAGCTGGTGCAGTGCTGTGTTTTTGACTTTCTGCCTGGGAACAGTGCTGATAACACCAGTGTCTCAGTTACTGCTTAGTGTCTGACCAAGGACTTTCTGAGTCTCCTGCTCTGCCAGAGAAGAGGGGAAGCTGGGAGGAAGCAGAGACAGGACACCTGACCCAAAATGACCAAAGAGGTTATTCCATACCACAGCACGTCATGCCCAGGATGGAAAGCAAAGAGCAGAGACCCAGAAGGGTGAGGGTGTACTGCATGGTTGGGCTTGGTATTAGTTGGTGAGCAATTGTATTCTTTCCTTGTATTTGCCTTATTATTATTATTGGTGGTAGCAGTAGTGGTCTTGTGTTATACTTTAGTTACTAAACTGTTCTTATCTCAACCTGTGGGAGTTGCATTCTTTTCGATTCTCCTTCCCATCCCTCCGGGAGCGGGGGGAAGAAAGAGGGCGAAGTGAGTGAGATCGAGACTGCGTGAGTTAGAGAGGCTTAAACCACGACATGAGTTATGGCTGGGGTTAAACCACGACACCCCTCTTGAAGAGCTTGATGCATCTCATTATATATATTTATTAAGTGGTAGTTTTCTGATTCCTAAGGAGGTTAAATGGCCTGGCAGACTGAGCATGATGCCAAAAGCCAAACTCCCAAGCAGTAACATTGGCTCTGACATCAACTCAATCTGCAGTTTGGATTTAACAGATGCCATTTTTCCCTAAATGAGGGAAGTATTATTTAAGAACCACAAAGAGAGCAGAGAGGAATAATTATTATTTTACTGTGTTTGAAAACACAAAGCAGCAAATTTATCCATTGAGCTACGCATGAGTCACTGAGGTTTCAGAGTTTTCCTGGGTAGTAAGGAGAGGAGACAGATTTCGCTGGAGACTATGCCATCAGCAGAACAAAAACCAGTTGCTAAGTGAAGATGTATGTGGATACTGTGAGATGAAGCCCAGATTGAGGAAATCTGATTTATTTTCTAATCTAAGGGTGGAGTAAACAAGTAATTGCATCAGTCTGAGGGGAGAGCTGCTGAGGAGGCTTTGCCTGACCCCCCACCTCACTCAGCACCTGTCTCCAGCTGGCAGCTGAGAGCTATGCAGAGAAAGCAAGCAGACTTGGCATAGCAGGGATGCCAGGATAAAGCAAGAGCCAGGAGGGAGCCAATATGAGTGGGAGGCTGCAGCTGGGTGACCCCCACTGAAACACAGAGCATTAACTGCAAATGCCACCATGGGGCAGCCTGGCATCAGTCTGGCCAGGAGCAGCTCCAGGCAGCTTTGACAGCTTCTGCACATACATCTGCTCTTTGATCCCACCAACACTGGGAAGGCACCAGTCTGTATGAAGAGCTAGTTTATCAGCCCAAAGTCCACAGATCACTTTGGACCTGCATCAGGGAGTTGAGGGAGAGTGTCATCAGCCAACAGCACTCAGACCAAGGCTAAGCCCAGCCCCATGGTGCTCCTATCTTGTTGCTGAGACACTCAGCAAGCTTCCCCTGTACTGGAAAAATCACCCCAACATTCTTCAGCTCCCAGACATGATGTGTGCTCTTAATCCTTTCTCCAGGGTGGGAGGTGGTCAGGTAGGGGCAAGTACCAGCAGGTGAACTGCCATCATCTGTGTCATCCCCAGGCCCCTGCTGTATGGCTGGCCATGGCAGGCCTTTCAGTGACAGGCAGGATAGTCTTTCACTCTTAAGCACAGCTTTATGTGAAGTTTATTTGGACAACAGGCAGCTTTCAAAGATTTCATAAATCAATAAAAAGCAACTGTAAAAGCAGACTTTTCTGGACACAGCCATAACCGCTGTATCCTTTGAGCCTACTAACGAGATCCTAGGGCTTAGTCTGTAGTTCACAGGACTGCTGGCTTATACTAGCCAGCTTTGTGGGAACTTGCTTTCTGGTGGCATTTCCCATTAAGAGCAATGAAAAAACAATACTGGGTGTTTTTCTCACTCTTCACAGTTTTTCACAATCAAAAACACTCAAACTATTTCGCTATCTGGATATGTGTTAGGAAGCCAATATAGAAAAACACCAATCAGATGCACTGAAAAATAGCAGCAGGCTAAAGTACTAACTTTAAAAGCTATTAGAAATCAATCAGGACTTCATCAGGGCCCAAGGGGCAGAGCAATGTAATGGGAGGTAGTCTATTAAATCTAAAAGTCAATTACGCAACAAGTTCAATGCTTCTGTCCTCCATCACAAAAAATTAAAGCAAAAGAGATGATGCCAGCTTGGTCCCTCATCTTGTCATAGGCTCACAGCCTAAGGGCTTGTGTCTTACAACTGTGGTCCCATGGATAGATCCAAGTAAAGGACAGTCAGGCAGGTATTTTTAAGAACCTACATTCAGAAAATAGTGAAGGTGGCTACTATCAGATCAGGCATTCTGGTCTGGTGTTTGAGGACGGTGCCTCAGTGCTACTTGGAGATCACTTTAAAAACTCCTTTAAAGTGCAATGCCACTGATTATGAAAAAAAAAAAAAAACAAAGCATTTACCAATGCCAAAGGAAAGCTTAGGGGAAAAGTACATCTCAAGCACTTCTTAAATATTACCTACATATTCCTCTCTCAGCGAGATCACTTCTCATTGGCACTTAAAAATAAGAAACATAAATTTTTCCTGAAATATTTTTCTTACTGCTTTTCATCTTTTCTACCACTTGCATTACATTCATACATTCAGAAACCAGGTATAACCATAAATCCAAAAATGAGGCGAAACATTTGTACATTCTAGCCCTTGGTCTCTGAAGAAAAGTGCTTTTAATAGTGATTCCAAAATGAAATATGTAAACCCACATACTTGCTCAGTCTTGTTTGATATTACCAGTGCTGGCAAGAGGCATTGCTCAAAACAGCAGACTGAGCGCAGATTTACAGGAAGTGTATCCTGTACTGTAGGAAAGCCTTAATGTTGGTTTCAAACTAATTAATGAATAACCTTCTGAAGAAATAAAAGTCACAAATTTCATCTATATGTTAGAAATACACTAAATACTGAGAACTGCGGGAAAAGCACATCACTGCATTTGATCCTATTGTGCAGATTTTATAATATGTAGAAGAGCCTATAGTTAGGGGAGAAGAGGAACCTAAATGTCTGAGAGGCGCTGAAATGTAAATGCCAAGGGTAAGGTGGAAAATATTTGTAGCTCACTATTGCCCTCTAGTGTGTGATGCTCAAGGATATGTTGTAGTTTTACGTGATGGAGGGAAAAAAAGATAAGTACATCTCTTTATTTTAAACGAAAAGATAACAGCACTTTCCAGACAACTGGAGTTTTGTATAACTTCAAATTAACCTTGAGAGAATCTGGAGTAGGAAGGGAGAGGAGTGTAGTTTGGAAAGGGGGTGATAATACACCATATCTTCTCCCCCTTGACTTGGGAGAACAGATATTTTGCTTGGAAAACATTTGCTTTACAGACCTTCTATCTTCTAATTTAGTTGCATCGTGTGGCAACAAACAGTTCCATTACAGTTATAAGGTAAAAAAAGGCAACAGAAGATATTAAGTTCCAGCATGAGACAGAGAGTAAGGAAGAGCTTATTGAGGTTTATTTTAAAGAAAGAAACTTGCCCATGGTAATTTGTCATATATATTTTTTCAACTTAAGAATGTCTTAAATCTAGAAGGATTTAAAGAGGGTTCTTTAGATACCAGGATATCTAAAACACTAGGATGATAAATCTGATTGAATATTTCTGAGAGCAATGTTCCCAGAATGCTTTATGTCCAGGAAAACAATACTGCTGCAAGTTAAATAAATGGAATTTTTAGCATTGAAAAATATGTCTAAAGAGATAAGGAAATTACTTATGCAATTTCCTGCAAATAAAACTAGGGTTACTGCAACTTACTGAAAGACTGAGAGAGAATGCAAATAATTAGCACATTTAAGATAGGATGGAAAATATGCTCAGAAAAAATTAAAAAATATTTCCCTTGCTAAGCACTTGATTGCGACCAGTCTCTATGTAATCTTGAATGCCATCTGGTTGTGCCAGAAAAGGAGATTTCCAGATCCATTTCTAAGAATTACTTCTTGTTCTACCTGCAGCAAAGCTCCCTGCTTTCCCTGCCAACGTTAATATTTTTCTTTTTCCACTCACTCCCTGCTCATTTGTTCAGAGCAGGGAGTAGGATCTAGCTATTCATTCATAGGCATGTGCAACATGGACATACAAATTTTTGTTTGCTACTGAAAGTCTCTGTAGTGAGTGAAAACACACAAGTACTAGAGAGTGTGATTTACCTTAATTTTAAAAAAAGCATTGAAGAAATCAAACCCTGGAAAGGCCCATGCCTGAGCCTAAGGTGATGAGCCCACACGTAACCATCCACATGGAAGACCTCTAAAGTCAAGCAAGATGAGACCCTGAGCCTGGTATCCAAATACCAAGAACATATTGAAGATCCACCTTACCTTCAGAGCAGAGAAATTTGGGAAATAAGGTGCTTCCCTCTTTCCCTTGCTGTCCTGCATGGATACAATGATAAAATTTTATTTTACTTCCAATTTTATTCATCCAAACTACCTGCTTCAATGCAGCTATCCACAGCCATTTTCTGGAATGTATTTAATCAGAGTCACTTAGCCACTGCAATGATATTAAGCCTTCATTCTTTTAAGTATTCTATTGTTAGCATAAATCAAGAGTAAAGAACATTTGAAACCCTGAGGACTGTGTATTGAATGTCAGACCTGTGCAATTTGATGAACTGGGATGAAAAAAAATCCCTCAAATGACAGAGTTTATCATGGGGCAACTGACAAACTCTTAGCTTAAGCACTACTGGCACGGCATTATCATACTGACATGAATTGCCACAGCAGATCAAGTATGGAAGTTTGACAAGTTCATTCTTTCAGAGAATCTGATTTGATAATAATTATTATTTTACAAGGACTAACCCATAGATTAAATTAAAAATTAAGCAGACATGCTTTGCTCTCTCATGCTCATCAGATAGTATCTCAAGGATCATAGTGAATAGCATATACAGACATTAATTTATTCATTACTTGAATCCAGGAAAAAGTTTCATCTCGGTTTTGATCGTATTTACCTTTCTTCCAAAAGTGTGAGGTGATTATATTTACAAAGCAGCTACATTACTCTGATTACATACAACTGCACTTCCACTGTCCACATGTTTCCATTGTCTATGGTACTATGAATTATACTGGTATGTAACTGAACAATGGGAAGTCAGACATAGCAGCTATATAACCATGGTTAAGGAACTTTTAGATTTGAAGTAGTTAACAGAAAAATAATTTTACCTTTTCTGAAATACACTGTGTAAAAATATCACAAGAAATCAAAAAATCTTGTATTTGAAATAATCCCTAAACAATAAGGAGTGAACTTTACCTCTTCTAAGCAGCCATATACCCTGCACCTTGGGTTAAAGCCCAGTTTTCAGTGCTACCCTTTTCTAATTCAACAGAAACACTCAACGCCCCAGCTGAGATAAGGGGTGTACTAAGTTATATTAATAGAAAAACAAATCTTACCTGAAACGTTCTAATCTAAATAGAATGCGGGGGGGGGAGGGAGGGAGAAGGTTGGGGAAGAAAGGAGAAAGAAGTGTGTTTTTTCCAAATACTTTGTCCAACACCCTTCGTATGTCTAGCAAGATGTCTGCCTCCAGAACAAGGTGACCACACGCAAACTGCGTCAGAAGAATCTCTCTCACTTCATTCTAACTTCTGAGTCTCACCCAGGGACTCTCTGTGAAATGCTGGTGGGCAAACGTTAACACATTAACTCCAAGGAGCCTGCTAGGACTTTACAGACATGGAGGACAGAGTGTCAGCACTGAGAAATATCCTGCACACACAGCTTGAGATAAAGCATTGGTAGAAACTTCCTGGCAAACCTGTTTCTGTCAGATCGCCCCAGGACAGCTCCTGGGAAATAAATTAAGTTCCCTGTCTTCAGCGTTCAGACACAAGTTGGATAGGGAATGGCTATGTGAAACTTGACTTGAAGCAAAAAAAAAAAAAAAAAAAAAAGGAAAAAAAGTTTAATTTATTGCTTACTTTACTATTTTCCACACAGCAAGAAAATTTGGAAACTGCACATTTTACTTGCTTTGTTAGTGGGTTAAGGAGGAGGACTGTTCTCTGCAGTGAAACTAATTTTAGAATTTCCAAATATATCACAAATCAGAAATTCTGGCTTTCAACTGACTCTTCTTACAACTAAAGAAAAATGTTGAGCAGCGAAATAGCTGCAGTAGGGAACTAATTCAAAGGCAAACAAGATGCCATTATGTGACCCAAGAAAAGAATAGTGCTCTGTTTTTTGATAAAAATAAGAAGTCAAGAGAAGGAAGGAAAATTCAAGGTGATTCAGAGTCAAATATGGCTTATATCCAATTAATTTTCAAAGCTAAAATTCCAGCCAATTTGTTTTCCACCTAGTGTGTATTTTATGCCATGGTGCCATATGCTACAGTTTGGAATACTGTCTCCCTCAGTTGTCTTTTAATTGGCTTGACCTATGGGAAAGACGGCAGGAAACCAAGCTAATTATATCAATTCACCTCATGCTCTATAAAATCTGCTATAGAATGACATGTCAGGTGAAAAAATAAAAATGAAGAAATAGTAGAAATGCAACCACAGTTTCTTAAGATATTTCTACATGCTGGACCTTGCTTATTGCTCTGTCATAAAAATTTCCAAGGATCTTATTGACAAAGTGAGCAGCTTCAGATCTCAAACTACAATGTAAAGCTAGGACAAAAAAACCCCAAACTCATACATTCATTTTCCATAGAGCTCTTTTTAAAGCCATTAACAGTACTTTCAAAATAAGCAGGCCCCAATCCAGAAGAATTACCTCATTTCCAATTAAAACTAGATTCAGTATTTTTATACCTTCTACTCAGTGTACATTCATGTTACTCTCTGGTTGTACTGCTTTAAATTGAAATATCATTTCTAAACTTTTGAGAAACTGGATGTTGATGTCAAAAAAGCTGTTAAGAGTGCTAAGTGACATGAGTTAGACAGTGAAGTAGACATCAGAACTGTAAGAAAGACTTATTCAAAGCCACAATTGCATGTCCCATATGTCAGTAAAGTAAGCATCTTATCCCAACTAACATCATATCTACTTTACAGACTGATATTTGAAATGATGAACAATGGAAAGTACATTTTATAGCTAACACGGAGTGCATTAGATACAAATGGGTAATACTTTAATGACTACCTACACTGAGATGATAGTTTGGCTTAGAGAATTTTGACCACCTAAAAAGTGGTAGTCTATTCTAGTTCCCTAGTCTTTGTTAGACCAGTATCACTCTCTCACTCTTCGTTGGCACTGGAAGATGGCTGGATGACTGAATAAACTACTAGTGACTTGAGTTTGGTGAAATGAGCACCATGTTAAATCTTAAAAATCAAGTCCTAAAAATTAAAACCTTGAAAATCATTTCTGGGAGATTTAATCAATGATTTTCAACAAATACCATGCATACATAGCTGCTAGTTATTGTATCCTTTCCACATATTGGTTTATAAGGACAAAACTGCACCCTCAATATGCATTCAAATATATACCTACAGTTTCCAACAGACTTTTAGAAAACATTTCTATTTGCATCTTTGTTTTGTAGATATGAGAATAGCCTACTAACAAACCCACTTAAACAAAATAATTCACAGAATAACTATCGAGGCTTAATGAAACCACTGGGAAAGAATTAATTAACTGCTTCCACTCAACAGTTCAACTTAAATGCAACAAAGCACTTGGATATTTGTTTAATTCTGACAACAGAAATAAGCACTTCTTAAACAGTCAAAGAAAATTCAAGAGTTTCAGCTAAGCATAAAGTATGTCAATGACAGTGTTGTGCATAAATGCTATTGCTTTCTTACATGTAGTTTTCCTGAAGTCCTAGTCTTTTCATTTTCAAAAAAAACCCCCTGTATATTACCAGATTTTGGTGCTTCACAGGGTTTGATACATGTGACCCAGCCTCAAACTGAGCTGATATGCTTACTTGGCTAGTTTAGTTTTAAACTCACTATCAAATTTCCATTTTGATACACAGACTGCCAAACTCGATATGAATCTTTTCATGGATTACAATGGCACTGTGTTAGCATAGTCCTTATTTTAAGTTATATATTCCACGTTTTGGGCACAGATGCTTTCTGCTATCTGGGTAACTGGGCACAGATGATTCCCACAAATCAGTTATGAAATAGCCCTGTTACTGTGTTAGGGTCCAACTGGAGAAAAAACCCAGTGCCGGATCCTGTTTTGGTTTGTGATCCTAAGAGTGATATTAAGACACAAACAAGGTCAAGTACTGTAATAGGACAGTTTGTTCATTAGAAATTGCAAAGAGACAGTTACTATAAAAAAGGGAAGTTACTGTAAGAAAGGGGATAGTGATGGGACAGATTGGAAAAAAGGTAGAAAATGAAGCAAGGATTCAAGGTGCAGAGAGAGATAGTCACCACCAGTGGTGGATCCAGTGGTGTCCTGGAGATCCGTTGTCGTTGTTGGTGGTGGGACTTCAGGGTTTGTAGTCTCATAGTATCAGAGCAGAGTGCCCCCCAAGAGTCTGTCAGAGGTGGGTGTCTCATGGAGGTACCCTTCTGGAGTCCCCTGGAAGGTACCAATTTTGGCAATGCTTTACTTCCCCTTTTATCACAAGCTGGGGGGAGTCCCTATGTTCTTCAAGTCATGTATTCCTGTTCCTGGTGGACCAGTTTTTCTGGTCTTGCAGCCAACTGCACGTCTGCACACACATAGGTGTCTTTAGCAATTCTTGGGATAATGGACAGCAATTCCTCACACCAATCCTCAAGGTAATGGATGGAAGAGTCTTATCAACTCTTTTTGATTCATCCCTCAGGCAATGGATGGTGCAGTCCCAATTCAGCTCCTCACTCCCTTCTCCCAGGCAATGGATGGAAAAGTCTTAACTCCTCCCACCCACCTCTGAGACAATGGTTGGTGGAGTCCCATTTCAATTCTTCACACCAATCCTTGAGGCAATGGAAGGAGGAGTCTTATGTCAGCTCTTTCCCACTCATCCCTCAGGCAGTGGACAATGGAGTCCCTTCAGCTTATGGTAGAATCATAGAATAGTTAGGGTTGGAAAGGACCTTAAGGTCTTCTAGTTCTTATCACTTTTTGAGACAATGGACAGTGGAGTCTGATTTCAAATCAGTTGCTCACATACTGTTACATTTTTGTAGTGGAAAGAGTTGAGCAAAAATTGCCAATACCAATGGGTCATAATAGGCTTATATTTATTTTTTCCATTTTGGCAGTAGTTTACTGCAAAAGTAATTACAGGAAATAGGCCTAACTTAAGGAGAAAAAAAAAATTAAAAAAGATTGAGTAAACAGATACATTCTGTGCAAAATATTACTCTTACTCTCCACTGTGTGAGAACACCTAATGGGTGCTTGTAGAGATAGTGTGCACTCTCTGAAGACAATAATCTTTAAGTCGCTCACCTGAGACGTATTTCTTGTCTGAAAAAAGGAGAGCATTCTGCAGTGCCCTTTGAGCACACTGTATAGCAAAGTATTCTCACAGAAGAGACTTCTTCACCCTGTCCCTCCAAAAGATACAAGAGATTTAACCACATAAACTGTTTTTGTTTGAAAGTAATAGGATTAAAAAAGTGGGTTTGTATATTTTTAAAATCTCAGGCTCAGCTATGGCTGACTGGGGCTTAAATCAACATCTATTTGCTTTCTCACAGCTCACCTAAATTCATAATTATCTTATGGTGAGATCACTGCAAACTGCTGCAATACCACAGATCTAACACTGGTAGAGTAACAGAAATTGAACTTCTAAAGAACAAACAACTTGTTTCCATGTAAGGACTTTCAGCAATTCAGCATGCTCTAGTAACTCAATCACAAGCTGTTACATTATGTGCAAGAGTCCCTGGGTGAAATTGTGTAGTTTGGGTTATGCAGGAGTACAGCCAGGATGATCATAATTGTTCCCTGCAGCCTTCAAATGTATTAAAAAAAAAAAAAAAACAAAAAAAAAAAAGAAAAGGATAAAGAGACAGCTGAAACTGGCCCATATGTAGGGAAGGTAGAATTGTTCTTAAATCTTGCTCTTTCATTTTGCTTTCCTCAAGTGCTGTTCTTCACCTGAGATTACAACTTCTTCAACAGAGCTGGTATGATCTAGTCAATCAATCACAGTGCTCTTTTCCTAAAAACAGAATCAAAAATCATAGTGATCCCATAATTTTTAAGACGAAGCTCATGAAAATGAGATGAAACAGCAGATAGTCTGTACTTGACAGTGAGCTAAGAATTTATATACTTTTTTGCATAACAAAATCTTCTTCCATCCGTACGTAACAGCTGTTTAAATAATCACTGAAACTAACCACAGATGGGGGATCCAATGAAAGTTGCTGCACTGTCCTGACAAATTTTTCAGGTCTTTGAGACCAGTGTACCTACGAGAACATGGAGATAGTTTATTTTAATATAAAAAGCACAATTGCTCTTCTGCAACGTAAAAAGCAGAAAGGAAATTCATGATGGTTTGGGATTTGAAATCTTCAAAACACTGTAGCTTGCTAAAGTTTGACTTCAGACTCCTAGGAGATGTTACTGCAGCCTTTCAGGTCTTAAAAGGGCCTATAAGAAAGATGGGGAAAGACTTTTCAGCAGGGCCTCTGGCAATAGGAAAAGGGGTAATGTTTCTAAACTAAAAGAGGGGAGATTCAGGCTGGACGTGAAGAAAATTTTTTTTTAAGTGAAGGTGATAAAATACTGAAACAGGTTGCCCAGAGAGGTGGTAGATCCTGGAGGCATCCAAGGCCAGCTCTGGGCAACATGATTTAGTTGAAGATATACCTGCTTATTGCAGGGAGGTTGGAATAGATGACCTTTGAAGGCTCCTTCTAACCAATACTATTTTCTCCATTTAGTTTCTAAAATAATTAACAAGGACAAGCTTTTTCAGCTGCAAGTGAATGCTGAGTGCAAAACTGAGCATTGCAATAATAAAATTAATAAAAGAAAGTAGAAGTCTCAGAAAAATATATATAAACATCAAGCAAGCCATTTCTGATGTTTCCAGTAATATATTAAGATGTTTATTTATTTAAGTATAATTCTGTGAGAGAAAAGTAAAGAATATGGAAAATTCATCTGGAGTTGTTTCTATATGGGAAACAAGTCAATCCCCAAGAGGCTGTGAAATCTCTATTCCTGGAGATAGGTAGGAATAACTCAACTGGACATGTCTCTGGGCAACCTGCGCTATCATTGTAATTACTTCTGATTTGAGTGAGGTTCGTACTAGTCCAGAAATTATTTTCAACCTGAATTATTCTACAGTTCTAAATACATGGAAATTCCTGCTGAGCAGAAGAAAATTTAAAATCATACTTCACTGGATAGTTTTCCTATATAAGTCTTTTTTTTCCCCCTATATTCCATACTTTCCACTTTGGTCTCATGGGATTGTGCATGTAGTCCAAGCCTGACACCACTCCTCTTCTTCCTTTCTTCAGAGAGGCGCACACACGTGATATCAGGACTCAGAGACAGAAAAAATTGCGCACAGCTTGTTGCCTAAACCACCCACATCAAGACAAATCAGGGGTCACTTCTAAAATGAGTAAGTAAGGTAGTCTCCCAACTGAACTTACCACACAGTGGCCCAGCTTCAAGCATTACGCATTCCTCACCTATCACTCTCTCCAGATTCTCTCAAAGTTGGAGAGATTTGAAACCCTGAGATATGCAACAGTCTCCGTTCTGCCACTCATGAACAATTGGCATCACCACTGAGCTGTCATGCAAAAGAAAACAACCACACACCACCTCTTCTGGGTGATGCTTTGAATATAACTGGCTGATTGTATTATGAAAAAGTTGTTCATGTAGGTGACTTTAGGGCTTCCCTAGTCCTATCTCACCAATTAGGTTCTTCAGAGAAATTAAATGGCAGAAAGTTTATATGGGCATTTCTAATCAGAATAAGACATAATAGAGATGCCATGTTATTTGGCTACTGGACTGGATGAACTTGAGTTTTCCTCTAAAAAATTACTAAAGGAGTGCGGCAGATTAATCTTGTCCAGCTGCCAGGTGCCCACCAAACTGCTCTATCGTTCCCCTTCTTCAACAGGCGGAGAAAATATAAAGAAAAGATTGTGGAAAAACTTAATGAGAATGAGATCACCAGTTAATTACCACCATGAGCAAAACAAAGCTGACTTGGGGAAGTAATTTCATTTATTACCAATTAATAATAGAGTAGGATAATTAAAAAAAAAAAAAAAAAGGACAAAATTAGAACCTCCCAAGCAGTGCAGCGGCAATGAGGATTAAGTATTGTAGTCAGTCAATAACACTTTGTCTCTGCTGCTCCTTCCTCCTTACACTCTTCTCCTGTTTAGCATAGGATACCACCTGCAGGAGATAGCCCTTCATGAACTTCTTAAGCATGAGTCCTTTCTGTGGGGTGCATTCCTCCAGGAATTAACTGCTCTAGTGTGAGCTTCCCATGGAGTCACAGCTTCCTTCAGGGTACATCCACTTGCTCTGGCATGGGATCCTCCATGGGCCTCAGGTGGATATCTGATCCATCCTGGACCTCCATGGGCTGCAGAAGGACGGCCTGCCTGCACAGGCTGAAAGGGAATGTCTGCTCTGGTGTCTGAAGCACCTCCTTCCCCTCCTTCTGCACTGACCTTGGTGTCCGCATTTTCTAACTCTTTTCTCACAGTTGCTGTGGGTTTTATACCTTCTTAAACTTTATCACAGAGATGCCACCAGCAGCACATAAGGGCTCAGTTTTGGTCATCCCTTCTGGAGTCAGGTGGAACTGGTTCTGACAGAGACAGTGTCTTCTCAAAGAAGCCACCCCTCTAGCCCCCACCAACAGCCCCTGCTGGTACCAAAACCTTGCTACATAAACCAAATAAAGCAGAAACCTAAGCAAAATAAAACCCAATTCAGATCTCCCAAATGCTGGTCTACCACTGTGCAACCTCTTGTTAACCTGATTTAGCATTGATGCATTAAGTAAAAGAGGATATGAGGGGGTTTATCATTTTTGTTCATGTCAAAGAATTTTACTTTCTACCTAGCCTCTTAGAATTATTTAAAATATTAACTTTTTCTTACTGGAGAGGCCTCCTGACCTGTACCTTCTGGAAAACAAACCTTTACTTTATAGATATATAGTATTAGAGATCCTTAGCCCACTTGCAGAAACAGATTGAAAAATAATTTTACATCAGAAGAAAAAAATGTTTCCCAGGGAGGGGGGAATAAATAAAAATCAAAATTAAGTGCCACTGTGTGTGTATTAATGCACATTTGAAAATGCATACACCACAAAGCTGAAATTAAGATAATGCTAGTAAGAAAATCTTTCCCTAATGGACAGTAACCATTGTTCATAGTAAGAGAAGAAAGACAAAATACTGGATAAGTAAGGAGATAATGTTGTGCAAAAGATCCACTATATTTGCACTGAATCATATTTTTCGTTTCTGCTTTCATCCAATGGTGTGTATAATAAAAGATGGTTGCCACTGAAATTTGATGTTCCAGCAAGTATGAGCAAACATAGAATGTAATCTGGAGCATCATTTGTATTATCAAAATTCTCAGCTGGAGTCCTACAGAACTACAGATATTGAATAGATTTATTGCCTATCAGTTTCATACCAGAGGGAGAATATCTGCTTCTCATGGTGAAGAGATGCATTATAAAAAAGTAGCCATGATACTAAGAAATCGTCATTCAGCCAAGGTAAAATAAATGATAAATTCCCTTTGTGGCTGATTTTTATCTGGCTGCACCTGACAGCAAAAATTTTCACAGGCAGATACCCACAGATTTTAGAAGGAGAGTAACTCTAAACAACATTTCCTTATATCAGTTTAACCCTCTCCTTCCTCTTCCCTATTTTTCCAAGCTGTTGACTAGAACCAACTTATCTTGAGTCTCTAATGAACTCAAAAGAGAAGTCTGGCAAAACATAGAATATAAATTTTCGCTCCCATTTTACACCTTTAGCGAAGTAAAAGTGGTGATGGCCTTCTCTAGAATTTTCTGCCATAGTCTGGAACTTCACAGTCTTTAATAAAGTGTAAATGACTACAAGGATCCTGAGGTCTTACAGTGTGTGAAAAGTATGATTCTGCATCATACTTGTGCTAGTAACAGAAACTAGGGGAAAGACCCTTATTCTAAGGGTCCATACTAACATGAAACCCAAGCACAAAAACATAGATTTTATGATCTATGAACTATAAAGGACATACTCTATTAAACAAACATAGCAAACATATCATAGCAAAGTTAATATATTATGCCATGGTAAAGCATTCAATAATTAATCCCACTTTTGTTTTGCCAGGATCTGTAAATCAAGAATCATAAAAGATAGAAGCACACCAACAGACAGGTATAAACACCTTATAAGTCCCACAGATAAAATACAAAAGTCACAGGTCAACAGTAAATCTGAAGTAGTAGTCTCATCCTCTTAACATAAAACCAGTGTAAAAGGCTTATTGTCAGTCAAAAGTTTTATACTTTTTTGTATCACTGCAAATAACCAAAGAGCAGCAGTGTAACATGCATTACTTTACTATTCTGAACTTGCTTGTATTTTTTAGTCTGTACTCCATAAAGGATGGGTTTTTTTTCATGTGTGTCTCTTTGCTGCACATCTCTTTCTTTTCCTATTTTTTCTTCCTTTTTTTAGTAGATATATAGTATAGATATTTACCTATTCCTAATGGATTCTTTGAGTGTGATGTGGAGTACACTTTTCAATACAAACTCATCTGATGATATTGAAATTCAGATCCTTTAACTTTCCTGAAGTGTGTTTCTTTTAAGAGCTGAAATTCATTTTTACTGTGAGCACAAAGCTGTTGTTTGTAAGGGATTTTGTGTTCCTTTGCCATGGGAGCTATTTCCTGTGAAAGTGAGCATTAAGCTTTGAGCAATTGTACTATGGGTTCCAATGAAACTGTGCTCCAACTTTCACTAGAAAGTCCTCAGGGTAGGAAAATGCAGAGACACTTAGGTCTTCATATAACAGATAAAATATCTTGTAAGTAATAGAAAGGACCTGTACCTTTCTGAAAAAGGTGAAAAGATATCTGGTGTAGCCAGAGATCATGTCAAAATTAAAGCACAACACATTTCACATGAAGAGAAACAGCGAAAGAGCTGTATTTGACACTGGTTAGCTCTACAAGGAAGGACAAATCTAACACTCCCTGTTCATAGATGATATATTGAACATGAAGGGAACAGAAAGCATCTTTGTGTAAACACTAAATTCAATGCTTTCCCTCTTTCTCTCATGTTTTCCTTTTGGATTGAATATGCACATTAATTTCATTAAGAATTTTATGTGTCAGGTTTGGTAAATAGAATTATTTATCCTGCCAGTGGAAGGTTCCCCTACATTCACAAGTAATAAAACTTCCTGACATGATTAGACCCCTTTTAGTCTATGTTCTAGCTCATTTTTCCCTCTCCTTTCTCCCTTCACAATTTTTATTTTTTCTTTGAACAATTATTCCGATAAATATACAACAGCTGGATTACTCTGGGTGTTACAGGGTGGGGGCAGGGGGCTGCTAGGGCTTCATTCTTGCAACTCATTTTGTGCAAACAATAGAAAACAGGTTTAACGATTAGTACTGTCTTATATTTAAACCTGAAGAAGAGGTCCAGAAAGACTAATATGGTACTATTTGTTCCATATATTGAAAGACGTAGTTATCCAGGTTGACTCAAATTACCCCAGCCCAAACAATAAAACAAACAAACAAAAAAAATCAGCCCTAGAAGAAAGACACTAACATTAAATATGGTTGATAAAACAATTCTGTGAAATAAAAGGCTCTGTATCAGCCTAACCACATCAAAAATATTGTATAAGGCAGGATTTTTTTCAAGAATGAAGCCCAAGTTAAAATAAGATATCAGTGGTGGTGCTTCCAGTCTTTGCTCACTGTTTTTAGCATTTGTATTTACTCTTTTACACACTCAAGGAAGCATAATAAATTCAGACTAGTAAGCTTCAAAAAACTCTTGCTTTTGTGTACTCAAATATGATTTTCTTCCCAGCCCATTACCCTTTACCACTACAACCACCCATGAGTTACCTCTGCTGTATAAGAGTAACAAATGTATTTTTCTCACTGCATTTTATTTGCATTGCTTTCTGTCTACATTTATGACAATTCAAACAACTGGATTTGGCATACATCATTAGTCTTGATTGGTTTTAACCAGTAAGGACTTTATAAATTTTTTGCATGGCTTCTGAATTTACACCAACCACAAAATAACTCCAGGATATTTTTATTTCCAACTAGCTTTAAAAATTCATTTAGCGACAACAAAAATAAAGTTTTAGGTAGAGCAAAAGGGCTTAGAACTGAGCTTTAAAATTCCTATATTTCTTTGCTTTTGCCTAGCTCAGTACAACACAGATGAGCAAACCAGACTTGGAAACAAAATGTGCTCAAGACCCTGAGGCTGGCTGTCACAGAAGAGCAGTGTCTACATTCTCAAGCTCCTTGGGCCTCTTAAGCAGGGTGGCCACATGGAAAACATCCCCAGTAATGCTTCACAGACTCTGCTGAGCTCCAAGGCAGCACCTGCTAATTAGTGGCATGGGGACAAATGTCCCAGACCAGAGCTGTATCAGGGAATCTTCCAACAGCAACAATGGGCAAATGCCAGTCATCTGCCCTGGCACTGCTCAGATTAGTAATGCTGGCCTGCCTATAAAATCTAAGTACTTTGGTTGCTGTTTTGTGAATGGCTGAAGCACCTACTTCGGCCAGATGAACTGTTTGAGACTTGCTTCACACCTCAGCGCAACTGAGATCTATAAACCATAACTTTGCCATCTGTATACTATAAATTCAGTCTTGTGAGGTTTCTCAAAGCAAAAAAACATGGCTTGGGTGACTGCTTCTTCATTCAAAATCCTTCATCAGGCAGTCTGAGAAATAAGAGCTGTTTTGTTAGGGAGTGTGAAAGTGTGTGTGTGTGTAGTGGGAAAGCTAATGAATGCTCCCTTTAGATTCAGGATGCCGGCTTTCACAAACATGCAGAAACTGCCCACCTACATTTCTAGAGAGATTTCACAGATCCCAGCCAAATCATCTGCAAAGCAAAGGATGTGTGAACTGCTCAGCAGATCAGAACAGGTGGAAGCTTTCAATTAGGCAGGAGAGCCAAGGGCCCCTGTCCCTCTGGAGATGCTTCTTTAAATATGCAAACTATCCTGGAGCAAACCTACAATTAGTGATGACCTGAAAATGAGCTATTTGTACTTCTTTACCCTTCTCCTCTGTCA
Source organism: Ara ararauna (assembly GCA_028858755.1). Taxonomy (NCBI): domain Eukaryota; kingdom Metazoa; phylum Chordata; class Aves; order Psittaciformes; family Psittacidae; genus Ara; species Ara ararauna. The sequence continues at coordinate 60,178,885 of CM054379.1, forward strand.
CCATCTGATCCAAAGCAACTTTAATGCTTTTGCAAAAATGAATGAATTCTATTAAAAACATGATCCAGAAAGGCCTCTTTGTAGTCTGGCAGTTAAGGCATTCCTCTGCAAGATGCTGAAGTGAGGACAAATCACAGCCACACAGTTAATGCTGAATGGTGAGGCACAGCTTACTGTCAGGGTTCAGTAAGACACCTCTGTTCTGAAGGGGGATGTACTTCTCTAGAAACTCACACCCAGTACGCAAGAAGACACAGTCTTGTGCTTGTGCCCATCATGGTGCTGTACTCTATTGTGATCTCCTTATTCAGTGAGCTGTTTAGGAGACAATACTCCTCTCTAGGATTCAGTATTCATCTCTGGGCTGTGGACTTCAGTTAAATGTCATACATCTAAAAGTGAATAGTGCCATTTGATCCTGAAGTAGCCAAGATCTCTTTGCATTCTGACAATTTTTGTTCCTGACTTGCATTTGATAATCTCTTCAGGAGCCTGGTCATAAATTCAGATAGGAATTACACGATTGGGCAGGAAATAGAATATCTGTCCTTCAAGTCTTAGGACAGGAGGTTGCCACTGAAATTCCAAGTATCTGGGCATGTGAAAGCTCAGAGTAACAAGTTTCTCTCTGCTTCTTTCTCTGCCTACTTCCAGAGTTAAGCAACTATTTAAAAATGGAAGAAAAGTTTCTCACAAGCAGATTTAGCAAATGAGCATGCCACAGAGGAAAAAAAAAAACCAACCAAAAAAACAAAACTAAATAATTTTTTCCTCAAGTGGTTCACTGTTAAGTAGATTTAAACTGGAAGAGAGTCAGCAATAGATGCCCTTTTTCCATCTACACTGGAAAAACAGCCATTTCATGTACTGTGCACAGGTGAGCATTTTCCTGTAAATGTGAATGAAACAAAACCTCAGAGACTAAAGCTCAGTATTATCATCATACAGAAGGAAAGGTATGAAACATTTCATGTCCTACTCTGCCTTATATCCTATTCACACAGCTACAGGTTGGGCAGAGAACAGATTCAGAGCAGCCCTGCAGAGGACTTGGGGGTGTTGGTTGATGAGAAAATGAACGTGAGCCAGCAGCGTGCGCTCACAGCCCAGAAAGCCAACCATATCCTGGGCTGCATCAAACGGAGCGTGACCAGCAGGTCAAAGGAGGTGATCCTGCCCCTCTACTCTGCTCTCGTGAGACCTCACTTGGAGTATTGTGTACAGTTCTGGTGTCCTCAACATACAATGGACATGAAGCTGTTGGAGCAAGTCCAGAGGAGGGCCACGAGGATGATCAGGGGACTGGAGCACCACCCATATGAAGACAAGCTGAGAAAGTTGAGTCTGTTGAGCCTGGAGAAGAGAAGGCTGCGTGGAGACCTCATAGCAGCCTTCCGGAATCTGAAGGGGGCCTACAAGGATGCTGGGGAGGGACTCTTCATGAGGGACTGTAGTGATAGGACAAAGAGTAATGGGTTTAAACTTGAACAGGGGAAGTTTAGATTGGACATAAGGAGGAAGTTCTTTACTGTGAGGGAGGTGAGATACTGGAATGCGTTGCCCAAGAAAGTTGTGAATGCTTCATAGCTGGCAGTGTTCAAGGCTGGGTTGGACAGAGTCTTGGATGACATGGTTTAGTGGGAGGTGTTCCTGCCCATGGGAGGGGGGTTGGAACTAGATGATCTTAAGGTCCTTTTCAAGCCTAACTATTCTAGGATTCTAGGATTCTATATCAGTTGAACATCAAGTTTTCATACTTGGAACTGAAAGAAAGTTTTTCAGTATTACAATGAAATTATAATTCTTGATTTACAGCCATGGAACTAGTTTCTGGAGGATTTTCAAAAAGCAAGATGTCTCAACAACACGTATTTCCAGACTGTAGTTTTTAGCAGGTAACAAAAAAACCTCTTGCTGGGTAATGTGTGCTAGACACCAGTCAGTACATTCTCTGCCAAAACACTTGATGTCATTTGATCACATCCAGGGTGGAGGGAGGCCAGTGAAAAACCTGTATATAAAACAACATGCAAGATAATAGAAAGATATACCTTTCTGCTTCCTTTAACTGCATACTGACTGTCAGTTCAAATGCTGTCATCTATCTGCAGCTGCAATAGCTCATGTATAAAGCAGTGGCCTACATTCTGGAGGGGCAAGTTTCATTCAGTATCTAGAGTGCTTCTGCGCATTTTTGACAATTCTCTCATGCTCTTGAGCTGGTCTACCTGGCATATTAATACTTGCATTTATTAGTGCAGTATCTTAAATTGTCAGAGCTTTCCTCTTTTAGGTACATAAAACATGACTTGTACAACATGCCAGCACACTTTTTCACACTACCAGGTGACATTTATGTTTGTACTCCTTTTTCCTTTTTTCAAGTGACAAGTTGAGGATCCTTCACCTATCTCAAGGATGGGATCTTCAGCTGCTCAGACTCCTTGACTAGAGCTCCATCTGTTTTCCAGCTTTGCGGAAGACAAGACAACCAGCAGAGCTGAGACTCTCCAGAAACTGAAGGCTCTGGCTGATTAATGGCTCAGAAAATGGATTTTCCAGAACAGTGTATCTATTTACTTGGAGTGTATAACACACAACACAAAGTGTCAGAACAACCAAGTGTTAAAATGTATATTTTCTTTAACAATACGACAATCTGTCCTTGGAATATATGTGAGGCTCTCTCATCCCAGACAGGCTAAGAGCACCAGATTGATCTGTTTATAGTAATGTCATGGGTTCAGCAGCAGCAGTCATTTTTCTCCTCCTTGGTAGCTGGTGTAGCGCTGTGTTTTTTGTTTTTGGGCCTGGGAACAGTGCTGATAACACCAGTGTTTCGGTTACTGCTTAGTGATGTTTTGGTCTGGCCAAGGACTTTCTGAGTTTCATGCTCTGCCAGGGAGGAGGGGAGCCGGGAGGAAGCAGAGACAGGACACCTGACCCAAACTGACCAAAGAGGTTATTCCATACCACAGCACGTCATGCCCAAGATGGAGGACGGAGAGGAGAAACCCAGAAGGGTGGGGGGTGCACTGCGTGGTCGTGCTTGGTATTAGGTGGTGAGAAATTGTATTCTTTCCTTGTATTCGCCTTGTCATTATTATTATTGGTGGTAGCAGTAGTGATTTGTGTTATACCTTAGTTACTAAACTGTTCTTATCTCAACCTGTGGGAGTTGCATTCTTTTTGATTCTCCTTCCCATCCCTCCGGGAGTGGGGGGCAAGATAGAGGGGGGAGTGAGTGAGCAAAACTGCTTGAGTTATAGAGGCTTAAACCACGACAGTTCTTTTTGGCGCCCAACGTGGGGCACGAAGGGTTGAGATAACGACAGGATTAATAGCCACTCGTCACAATGCTGATTTATTGGCTCTCAAAGTTGTTGCTTTTGGTTCTCTTGCGTTCATGGTTTCAGCCTGTTGTACCTTACTTGCAGCCGGTATTTGTTATCTTAACATTTTTCAGATATGGGTTTTGGGTTAAGGTTCTTGTTTTATTGTACTTTATTGGAATGGCTTGTGATACGGGCGGGCTCCAGAAGCCGTAGGGGGCGGATGTGTACCTGGCAGTTCGGCTGTTCTTCACCGTCCTGGCGAGGCTGTGGAGAGCCGAGGGGGGGCTGCCGAAACGGCCCGGGGGAGCGGACCCGGGGAGCAGGAGCCGAGCCCCCCCGCTGAGCCCAGCCCGACGGCTGCCGAGCAGAGGAAGGAGGTAGCAGAAGGGGTGAGCCCCCCTGCTGACTCCAGCCCGGCGGCTGCCGAGCAGCGGGAGGAGACGATGGTGGAGGAGTCGAGCCCCGTAGCCGAGCCCAGCCCCGCCGCGGCCGAGAGCATTCCCCAGCAGCCGCCCGCAGAGCCCCACGAGCCTGAGCCGCAGGAGAATGCAGGAGACCCCGCAGCACTTCCCAGCAAGGCAGAGGAGGAAGATCTGGACTCAGACAAAGAGCAGCTGCTGGTGAGAGAGCCGGCAAGCACAGCAGCTACACCAGCCCCAGTGACAAGTACAGCAGCATCATTTGAGAGTTCTGAAGGGTTTGAATGGCCTTTGGGTACCCTTGAGACCTGCCTGCTGATTGTGATGGGCATCGGCATGTTGGCATGCATACAGAGTGTGTTTTACCCACAACCATTTTGTCTGGTCCCCAGAGTTAAGCAGAGTGGGGTGTGGGCATTGTCTGGGGTTAGTCTGCAATCTATGATGACTAAGAGATTTTCCCCAAGCCTGGACAGTTATGAGTGGCAGGGTGTGTGGGACAGTATGGGCGAGTATCTAGTCCACTGGGCCCCTCCAGTGCTTTGGAAGCATCACAGATGGAAGGCAGCTGTGTGGAGTCCCCAGCGACAAGCTGCAGAAACTGCTGGAGGGGTGGATGAATTATTTTGAGCCTGGTGAGCCCATGACACCTCAGGCCATCAGGGCAGAGATACAACATATAGATGGACTTATGATCGAGGGGTGGACTTAGCAATGGACACTATTGCCCAGGTTATTCACGAGCGTGAACACTACACACAGCCTCTCCTGCTCTGAAAGGCTGTTGCAAAAGATGGAGCTTGACATCATGGACTGGATGGACTCAGCAGCTTTGTAGGGATTGGTCTATGCACTGAGGGATAATCTCTCTCCCTCTGTGTGTGTGTGTGTGTGTATGCATATACATATACATGTGATGGTATATTGACAATGTGGAATCTGAGCATAACGTGAATGGTATGGAATAAGGGGTGGATAATGTCATGGGTTCAGCAGCAGCAGTCATTTTTCTCCTCCTTGGTAGCTGGTGTAGCGCTGTGTTTTTTGTTTTTGGGCCTGGGAACAGTGCTGATAACACCAGTGTTTCGGTTACTGCTTAGTGATGTTTTGGTCTGGCCAAGGACTTTCTGAGTTTCATGCTCTGCCAGGGAGGAGGGGAGCCGGGAGGAAGCAGAGAAAGGACACCTGACCCAAACTGACCAAAGAGGTTATTCCATACCACAGCACGTCATGCCCAAGATGGAGGACGGAGAGGAGAAACCCAGAAGGGTGGGGGGTGCACTGCATGGTCGGGCTTGGTATTAGGTGGTGAGAATTGTATTCTTTCCTTGTATTTGCCTTGTCATTATTATTATTGGTGGTAGCAGTAGTGATTTGTGTTATACTTTAGTTACTAAACTGTTCTTATCTCAACCTGTGGGAGTTGCATTCTTTTTGATTCTCCTTCCCATCCCTCTGGGAGTGGGGGGCAAGATAGAGGGGGGAGTGAGTGAGCAAAACTGCGTGAGTTAGAGAGGCTTAAACCACGACAAGTAACAACCCTACACCATACACAATCCATCTGGATTTCAGTCTTATCTTTTGTAATTTAGCCCTATTAATTAGTTCAGTATACCTAATTTAATATTACCTGTAATTCTGCATATTTGACATGGAAAGACTATACATTAAAAGACCAGCTGTAAAGCTGTCAAATAAAAGTACTTTTACAACAGCTCCTCCACTGTTTTTTAGACACTTTCCAAGTGTTTCTATCTTTAACAGCTCCCCTTTCCTCTAAAACATTTTTTGATTTAACTGTGTATTTTCTGAAAGCTTAATGTCGCACAGGTAATTAGTCAAATCTGACATTTATTAGATTACTACAACAAACTTTCCTTATTCATTAGGTAAAATAATGAGATTTTTACTATGTGCTTATCAAATAAGTATTTGACTATATTCATTAAATGATACTTCATTTTCTCTTATTCTGGTCCAGAGCAACAAATATTTTTTTGTGATCCCTTCCCCTTCCACCATCCATATTCTGACATAATCGTCACTCCTAAAATAATCTAAAGTTTCACCTCCAACTTGCTATTTCAGCAGATAAAGGAAAATACAGGAAAATGCTAGGAACATGTTAAAATGCTTAATATGTCTAAATATTTGCTACCAAAGAGCTGCATTATGTGTCAAGTTCTAATGTAAACCTTTCCATAAATATTCCATGGGCCTCATTGCAGTGCCTAAGGCAGGCAGTGAGACAGAAAATCACTGGTCATGACCAGTGAACAGTGGAACTACAAAAGAGAGCAGGAGGCTTTTGTAGATAAGTTAGTAATTCTCCTAGCGTAAAGGAGACAGATATGTTTGCTCTATTCACCACATCTTTATGGAAGGGTTGGCTCAAGTCCAGTGTTTAAAATAAATGGGGAAATTTAAAAAGTGATACTTGACCCTAAGTATTTTCTTTTTTTCCTAACCTGACAGACTGTATTTGAATCCATTTAGGGTAACACTATCAGTAACACTAGCATAAGGAAAGAAACCTTCAGAAGCCTGCAACTGAAACAACTTCCCTTCTACCCACACTGCCTGCAGCCACACTGCACTTGCATACACCAATGGGAACATGGACTGCCCCAACTGCCTTGGCTGCTTTTCCTGACTGCCCACCCACCCATATTGTCTTACATTTACATGTTCTTGTGAAGCTCTGAGGAGCACCACACACCATGAGAGTAATCCAGGTGAAGATTTCTTTTCCTTTGTCTCCCTTCCCAGAGTTCTGCTCCCAGCATGGTTCCCACAGTGGCTCTCCTCCATTGGCAGCTAGGGACTCAGGACGAGCCCCTGTTGTGGCTGAGACTGCTTCTTAAGTAGTAGTGCTGTCTTACACTGGTTAGACATAGACAGCATCCTTGGTCTATGGTGAGAAAGAATACAGGTCAGCAATATCATACTACTTCAGGCTCATCAAGATAACAGTGCAGAAAAGATAAAGAAGTGAAAAGTGAAGAGCAGAGAGTTGCTCCCTGAGTATTTATAAATGGAAATGATGAATAAAGACTGTATTAATCCCTGGAAAATTAGGATATTGAAATTTGCTTTTAATGCTAACATATGCTATTGAATTTTCGTTTGCAACAATTTTTCCCTTTCTTTCGCTATTATCTGGTAAATTTAGGTAAAATCCTTCAAACAAAAAAGAATTTTAACAAATCTCTTTTTTTTTCACATGCCAAACTGCAAACTAAGTAGATTTCACTGTGGCTGAAGGTGAATGCATTTAAACTTCACATTTTACACATACATTGAAACTAAAGATTATTGTTCTCTCAGGGTCATTTGAAAACAAGTGTTTGCAAAAGATAAAATGTATGAGGGCAAAAAAACAGGTCCCACGAGCTGCTGTAGGTAGTCTTAATTATTAAGTGACAATCACATGTATATACAGAGTTAAGTAATCTCTGTTAAATCCTTAACCAGCTGAGTTAAGAAGCAGGGATCTGGGAAGCAAACTGCCTTTATTTCATACTATAGGACAGAGGCACAGTGTTTTATCTTGGCAAAGAGATAAAGCCCATTTTTTGTTTATTTACTTTTCTCTTCTTTTTTAGTTTTAAGTCTCCAAATTCTTGCTGCTCTAATGTCTTATTTTCTAATTGCCTTCCACAATAGCTAAGTGGAGAAAGAAAACAAAACAGAGTGGCAGAGAAGGGGAAAGAGAGATATGGAAACCACTATATTTGGAAAAATTTAACCATAAAATGAAAACATCTAATTTTCCACATACACATTCCAAGTGTTCTTAAGTTTGTTCAGTTTTCCCTTGTCCAAAAAATAAATATGAGCTCAATTTGACTGATTTGTACTGTCCCCTTCCTGTTGTGCAACATACAGTTGGTCATATTTCTGGCATAATCAGAGAACATGCATCAAGTTTCTTATTCAGGGAACCAAACTCACACGACTTCTGAAAATCTCTTAGGCACACCTAAAGAGATTGGCTGAAATCTGAGTATTCCTTTTCCACTGCTTAAAAACTTGGAAATACCTTGGACTTCACTTTGATACAAGCCTAGTGTTGCTGAAAATTAGAATATTTAGGAGACTTGTTTCTTTCTTATGTATTCACAAGGAGTATATTTATTGTTATTTCAACAAGAATTAGTCTCCATAAGAAAAAAGGTTGAAGTTCAAAAGTAATGTAATATAATTTAACAACACTGTATATTCATGTGCATTCAGTACAATGGGGTCCAGCTAGCTGTATCTTAATAGTTTGCTGTCTGTGTACAGCAATCATTTTAAAAAAATGCTTGCTTACTGTATCTATCATGCAAAAATAAATCTAGCATACAGTGATAAATCAATGTTGGTTTTAACATCACCACCGAGAAAGTCTTATACAGAGCACCGTAAGTGTGCTACTGACCTTATACTATATTATATCATCTTACAGCCGTTCTTTCTACATTTTTATATGATACTAAAATCCAATCCTACAGTGCTTAGACAAATTCCCATTACATCATATTAGTTTGCTATTTCAATAATAGTTATCCTTCCCTAATATTAAGCAAAAACCTTACTGTGTTCATATTTTCTTCCAAAACTTTTCTGAAAGTTCTTATCCAAAACCAGAATTACATTTGTACAAGACTGAATAGTTTTGAATGGTTTGAGGGTAATCTAAGGATTAAACATCTGTAGAAGCAAACGTGAGAGGAAATGTGTCAGACAATTCATTCTGACCATAGGTTAATTCTTTTCCTTGCCTAAACAGCTTACTTTTGACTCAGAATTTTTTAAATCCTTGTGTACTTTTCAATAGCAATTTTTAATCCCTCCTCTCACTGTTGTTCCCACATGCACAAAAAAATTGCAGTATTTGATTTCTTCCCATTACAAGCCACACTCAATAGGAACAAACTGAAATATGTTCTCCTGCTAGAAAGATCTAAGCGAATTTCCCATCTCCTTTTTCACTGCCTGTAAACCTTTCCATTTTACCAAAATCACCCTCCAGAGAAGTTTAACAGGCGCTGTGTGGTCTTTGTCATAGATAACACAACTGCTGTAAAAAAACCTACAGCTGACCAGGGGGCTTCCAAACAATATTACCTACAGGTACCATTCCCTACAGGTACATTCCCTACAGGGACCAACAGGTGCTGTCATTAAGGCTAAATTCCTTGGTATAGTGACACTAAATTAGCAATTTTGTGGTCCCCTACGTGTAAAAACAGAAGACAACAGGTAACTATTCTGTCCCTTTCACCTATGGGTTGTAGTGGGGTTCCAGCAATTATTTTGCAGAATTTTCTTCAGGCCTCAGATGGACCTCAGGTATCTGGTCCATCTTTCCTCCTGACAGAAGCAACAGGCTGGATGGAGACATTAAATAGTCCAGGTGCAATCCTTACGCTACCATTTTGACCTTATGAAGTAATACTACATTATGAAGAGGTACAGATGTGAAACATGTCCTTTCATGTCTATGATACATTTGCAGTTTTTTTTAAATCTTCATGGGAACTTGTGTGTGTTAAGAAAGTATGAAATCCCTAGGAAAAAGTTTTGGACACAGCTGCAAAACTCTGCTAATACAAAGCAGCACACACAGCAAAACCAGTGGGCAGTATGCTATAACCTCTTACAGATTGCTGTGTTGTTTTTTTTTTTTTTTTTTGTTAATTTATATAAGAACACGGTGTCTATCAAATTCCTTGGCTACAGAGGATTCACACACTGACTTCAGACAATTCTCACACTTTTTGTTTAATAACACCTTTGCAAACACAACCAGAGTTCAAATTACTTTGGCACCGAACAACAAGCAAAAATGGACAGACAAGCATAGTTTTGACTTATACTACTTCACAGAAGTTTCCTATGCCAAAACTATCAGTATATCAATATCAGACTATCTCCATCCTTTCTTCAGACATTGCTACAGCCTCAATTAGCAATGCCAACATGTTGCAAGGAGTTAAAGAGGAAGTATGGATCAAAAATAGATCACCTCTGTGTTGATTAAGGAACAGTGAGTATTGGGTGGGAACACCTATCAGAAAATGTTCTGAGCTGACTGACAATCGTCCATCGTGGAAACGCACAAGTTCACTTAGCAACCTCAAGTCATGTCCATTTCCAGCTTTGGTGGATTTCCCATTCAGGTCAATGCAGATCAGCCTTTGCCCAACATCTCTATGTATTCCACTCCATATCTACTCCATGTTCAGGGACTGAAGACAATGGGACCTAAGGCATCTCCTATAGGTGTAGCCTAGTTAAACTGATACAGGTTTTATCCGTGACTGCATTCTTTGTAGATCGACCAATACCATTGCCAAAAATGTCTGCTAGAGGTTAACCCATTCTGACATAGAAATGCTTATAAAGCATTATATAGCCTCTAGTTACTCATTTAATAGACTCAAAACACAATCTATAAGTCAGGATTGTAAAAAAACTCTGAAAAATGTGTTATGGACCCCACAAACATAGGGGAAATTCTGGAAAGATGCTGAAAAATTATGCCAACTATCATGCAAAAATATTCCATGAATCATGAACTTTCAGGGAAAGACTAGACACTTGGTTGCAGGTACTTAAAACCTTTTTAAATTACCTACCTTTTTTTAGGAGTTTTAATCATAGGTTTTACCAAGAGCATGTGAAGAGAGGGTCCAGGGCCTCCTACTTTACCCTCTTAAATAGGGAGACTCCAGGAGGAACCAGTTTGATATTCCAGCGCTTTCACCATTCAGAGTGAGACATAAAGTGCAGCAGTGTACTGATGGGATGAAGCTGGTGCCACTACATCTGTGCTACTTACCTCACCCTGCAAGAGCTCTCACTGGTTTCATCTCAGCTGAGTGTATTCTCTATCAAGTGTTACAGCCTAACAGTCGTATAATTTAGCCCAAGCAAAATAAGATTATCAGCTTTCTTGTCTGTAGTCAACAGGTTAATACAGAATTTAATTAGTTGAAATAAATGTTAGAGGGTTTCTGTTTTGTTTTCCTCTGGAGTAGCATCACAGACTGGGATATCATTGATTTGCAGCTCTAATCACAAACAGAATCTATTAAGATCGGAGTTGCCATAATATTATTAGTTTCTCCTGTGGGAAGTTGGCATGGGATTTGCTATCTCCTGTTATCTAGAGTTTTAAAAGCATTTTTAATTATGATACTAAATAATTACATACGTCAACAGTCACATAGCAAATAAGAATTAAAAATATCTATCTACTATCAGCCTGTTTTCCTTACTGCAAAACAGCTGCATAATACTCAGCTCATGATTTGATAATCCTGACCCAGAGGAAAGAAGGAAACAGGTGATTTATGTCAGCATGAGAAATAATTTTTTTCACCTATTATTTTATTAGTATAGATTCAAAGGCACAGAGATGATAATTCTGGCCTGGAAAATTAAATTCTTCTCCAGAGACCCTTTTCAAACTGATTTGTGCAATCAGAGCTCCCTCCTGCTACCTGATCATGGCTATGGTGCTTTAGAGTGTCTAATCAAGAGATGATTAGAGATGATGACATTAAGGAGGTTCAGGTTCAGTGCTATCATGGTAGCCAATCAATAATGCAATTGTCCAGCCCAGCTCTCAGGGGATCTGTGTATAAGTCCTGTCAATTACTAACTCTTCATGTACTGTTAGGAAAACAAAACTGATATGGTCTTACATTGTAGAAATTCTCAGTTTAAGAATATTTTGTCAGGTATAAGCATTAACATCTCTGAGACAATTTTTCAGTTTCCTTTTGGCTTTATGGTGATTATGAGTGTTTCAATACTTCCAGTGATTTGTCACTTCATCCATATTTCATATGATCCAAACCCAAAATAAAACCCGGCTGTAGTTCTGTGGATATCCAGACCTCTAGTGAAAGATGTCCTCACAATATTTAGAGCCCTTTGATACTGGTTTTGGAAAAGGAGTCTGATCAGGGAATTTAAAATTTTAAAAGTTATTCAAAAGCACAAACTAAAAGACCTCTGGGCAAACAAAGAACTTATTATGAAATAGCAACAGGTTGCCCTTCGTACACCATCAGACTGCCTTTTTTTCTTGTGATTCAAAACTAATAGTCATATCTTTGTTGATAAATAATTTTACCTGGAGAATCCCAAGACTCAACATCTAATGATTCTCCTGTTTTCTGACTAAGCATTAGATGTTCTACTTCAACTAAAAAGCAGCAGAATCTAAGAACTCTTTCAAAGACCTTTTAGTCAGAATGAACTAGCAACAATGTGCATCAATTAATTAAGACTCAGAGTAACCTAGCTTTATTTACTTTGCTGCACTGTACATTTCTGCTTTAAACCAGAGTACAGCATTTCTATAATATCCTCCAAGATTTATCTGTAAATAGGCAGTTTGCCACTCACATTCATGGGTAACTATATTCTGGCCATAGTCACCCTGTTGTTAGTATAAGTCCAAGGACTTCTGTGTTTTCATCAGAGTAACTGCAATCTGGATTCAGCAGAGGATTTACCAAATTTCAATCTAGTCGCTTTGCTTTTTATTCTGCAATGTCTTAGCAAAAGAACCAACGGTAACACTGAGACCATACCAATACTGTAAGTAAATAACTGTAGCTAACATTAAATTCTTCTGAGTAATTAGGATGTAATTACACTGTTCCCTGACTATCTAAGTGACAATCTGCACGGCTGCTCCATTTCTGAATTCACTAGGGCAGAAAAAGATCATGCAATGGTGTGGGTCAAAACACTTTGAACAGAAGCTCTCTTGGCAAAATAATTTCATCATTCACTATTTAATGAGATAAAAAAATATATCAATTATTACCTTTTTCCTGGAATAGTGGACAAGGATTGTTGCTTTAGTCTATGATCATTCTTTGAAATTTGATCATCAGGTCAGATCAGGTACTTCTTGTTCATAGATGTTGCCAAAGCGTAGGGTTTTTTTTTTTTACATAGGGAGTCAGATTCAGGTATTTATTGATATATAACATCAATGTGAAAGCCAAATAAGCTTCAAAGGGTGAAAGTAGAAGTGAGACTTGAAATTTACAGCTACCAGATTTAAGATACTTCAAAGATTTGTACCTGTTATCTGTATAGGCATGCAAAAGTGTCTTTTGGCAGTAGTTTTCCACTAACACTTTTGAGCTGTGAGCAAAATCTCTTCTGCTTATTATTTTTGGGATGTTCAGACTCTTATCTGAGAGAGTGTGAAGAATTTGATCCTAAAAAAAACCTAGCAAAAGTAAATAAAACAACATACTGAGACCAGAGGTAGCTAACAGGAGCAAAAAAGAAAGCAATCAGTGCTTAAGTTCTCCACTACACAGCATATTTAAGAACATATACAAAAAAACAGCAGAGAAAAGAAAAGAAAAAAAAAAAAAAAAAAAAAACCAACCCAAATCCAAAAATCTCAAAGAGATAATTTTGAAATAAAAGGTAAATGAAAAGTGCACTTAAACCAGGTCAAATACTAAATACACTCCCCTAAAAATAACAAAGAACTAAGACAACAAAAGCAGAACTTGATATTAGTCAAACTAGAAAAATGCATTAAATAGATAGTGCTTTAGAATAAGATGCAAATAAGTGGAAGCAAAATAAAGGGGATATTTTGCATGATAAAACCAAAGATCCTCAATTTATTGTACAATAACACTATGCAGGAATAAAACTACACAGACAACAAAAAGGACATTCAAGTTATCTGCATTTGACACAAGAATTCAGGTCTCAGGTGTCAGCAGGAATGGCTGCAGCAAGATTTTAAAGGGGTTTCAAGCCACTCATAGTTTTATTTCCTTGCTTTACTTATTTTTACACAAGCGGTTGTAAAGCGATGAGCTACAGGATAAGCACAAAGTGATAATAGAATTTGATAAGACAGAACATGTTCAGTGCCGTGCAACTCATGCCATATGGTGAAACTAGCAGAAGTTACAAACAAATAAAAGATTGTTCATTCAAGTCCAAAGCTGACCTCCCAGAATTCACAGGGAGAATGTCAGATATAAGGAAGAAAACATCTTTGCCCCATGGCATAATTTTATGTAAGCTACATTGCAAGAAAACTCATGCCTAATCAATTACTCGTCTTCTTTCATATTTATTACTTTGCCATATTTTAGTTCAATACCAAGTCAACTCCAGTTCAAAGTTCTCAATACAGTTGCTACATTCTCTCATGCAAAAGATGTATTTCTTCCACCACTGCTTGATAACTCCTCTTCAAAGCTGGGTGGCAATCCTAGCCAAGTCCTAGTCCAAGACTTATTGCAGACCACTGCTAAACCCTCATGGGATGAAGAGGGGAGAAGCAGGGGGAACAGCAAAACCATCAGAAGCATAGAGTCATTCATTCTTGCAACTCACAAACCCCTAGGCCCGATATGTTAAAACACAAGGAATTCTATTGCTCAAGGAGAATTTTTACAATACAGACTCCTGCCAACAAATAAATGCTTCAAGATTATTGATTTTCATCAGAGAGACCATCATCTGGCACAGTTTTGACATTTCTGGTCTGAGCAGGCTTCGAACTAGCAGCTGAAAGAAAAGTCTTTGTTATTCTATGTCAGCCATACACTTCCCTACAGGCAGGATAAGATTTGCCAATACTTTTGTAATACACTCGTGAGCATAACAAGAAAGAGTATTACTACTAAGCAACAGCACTGACTTCACACTTACTAACTCCTCTGATCTCCTCTTCCTCTGTTCCTAATTAGCAGGGGATGCTTGCTTGCAGGCTTCAGGCTGGAAGCGGTCACATTCGCATCCAGTTGAATGTATGGCAGTAATTGCTGCAACTGCAAAGCCACCATTAAAGTCAGAGGTCCTTCCAGCCCTAGAGGCTTGGGGCAGCTGCGCCTCCTCCTGTCAGCCTAGCTGCTGCAGTGCAAATTAAACCTAATCTGGGTGATTACTCTGCTTCCACAGCTCTTTTGTAAAAAGTAAGAGCCTAACTCCCCATTGCCTTGGGCAATGTGCTGTCATTTACCTCTATGCAAAGTAGGTATAACTACTGTTGGAGGAGTATATTAGACAGATGAAAACTACTAAGATCAAGCTAACAATATAAGGAGGTTTTCTCTGAGCAAGAGACTTCGATAACACACCTTCAATTTAAGTGTAAAATTCTCTGCCTTTCGCTGTATTGCACATTCAGCGGGGGTCAGGTCTTTCACAAGCAAGCCTCTGAGTTGGTATATTTTTAGGCTTCTTGTTTTCCTCATAGCCCAGCAAACACAATCAAGCTGCCATTGTAAAGATATTTTACCAGGCTTACCTGATTCACACAGCAGACTACAATGACAAGAGATCTGATGTGAAAGCAGACTGACCCAGAGGAAAAGAATACTAATCAAAAATAAAAATTGATAATGGAAGGAGGAAAAAAATCTTGAAATAGCTATGTCAGAAAAAAATGCTAGTAAAGAACAATTTAATTGCTAGGTTTAATTACAGAGAATCAAGCAGGGGGTGAGGGGATGGGGAGATATGGCAGACAACAAGAAAAGTCTACTGTCTCCAAAGATGAAAGTTGTGCTCCTCTTGCTCCATACATATTATAATAAAATAAGCCCTTAATGAAGGTGGCAGTATGGATTTGGGAAAAAGGCAAGAAAATGAGGCAAGGCCATCAAAGTAGTAAAAAGGAATGATGCAGTGCAGTACACATTTATGACCTGCAACATTTAACAGCCCAGAAGAGAGGCATACCTGATTCTTTACTTTTGTTTTTTTCTTTTTCTCTGATTGCTAGTTCCTAGTTTGTTTTATATCCATTCTCTGTAATTCCACACAATATGCCCTTACTTCTAACTTTATAACTGAGTGTTGGGGGGGGAAGAGGAGTATATCAAGATGTAACATATTGTGGAAGGAGAATACACAGCCTGAAAGAAACTGTGTTTGTGCAGCATCTTTCCCTCTACCTACAGGCCTTGGGGCTGTCATAACATACTGTTTGAAAAGCCAAGAGTGCCTAAGTAGTTCAAACATCAGTTATGCTATGTGTCCAAGCATGTCTGAATTGCAGTCAAAAGCAAAACCATACAAGCTATCTTTGAACTAGACAGCTTGTGTGCCAACAGCAATGTATCTCAGCGTCACCATGGTTCTTCCTTCACTGTTCCATATGAATTTCCTAATGTGATCTATATAAAGAGAATTACAGAGTTCAGCACACCTGTCCCTTCAGCTTGAGCAATATTAGTAATAATGGCATTTCTTTCACAGTAGAACTACAGTGCCGTAAAAGAAGAACATGCTGCATAGAACAGACCTTTTTAATTAACCCTTATGTTTTTCAGGGGAAACATCATTTCTCCTTGTCTAAGCATCAGAAAGATCTGACCGTTATATTTGATCAATACTCTATCCATCCGTCTACCTGAAGATATCTCACAGTATGGTGCATTTCCATCTCTCTCTATGGAATCCCAGAATTTTCTGTTAAATGAAACAGAGGCAGGCACCAGTCTGTGGGCAAACGGTTTAGCTTAGCTACATCCACACTTCACAGCACCTAGTATTCATCTTTCCCTGGCCCTCAGTCACCTTAAGTCATGCTTATCATCTCTGTATGTTTTATTTACAGTTGAATGTGTTTAGACTCCTGAGAAATCTGTGTTGTAGTCTATCAATGTTTCACTGTTTGAAACTGGAAGTATTTTGGAGCCTCTGACTTGTAGCCTAAATGTGGGCATGTGGGAATGCTTGAGGGTGCCAATCTTGCTAGGGTACTGTTGGAGGACTGTACAGGCAGAATTGTTGCACTACCTACCCCTGATGGGCAGGGATGTAAGACACATGCTATCCCCCAAATTCCACCTAGACATTGTCTCAGAAAAATTCTGGCAGGTGTCAAAACCATGACTGTGAGCATGACAGCAATTTAGTAACATGTATGGCAACAGATCAAGTCCTTAAGCCCACTTTCTGGATCTGGTTTATTTAACAGTGTAGATAGAACTTATGATGCACACATTCCTGACTAATTTCTTCGACTTCTTTTGTCTTCTTCTTTTATTAATGCCCCCAGGCAAAAGTTTCGTACAATGCAATTGAGTCAGTGGAATCTTTTAACCAGACCTAACAGTCAGCAAATAAAAGCATAGAGACAAGAAGCAAGTATAACAAAATAAAAACCTGATTACAGCAAAAAATTATATGCAATTAATGGTAATCCAAATCTGAGAAGGAAACAAAGGCTTAGATAGCCATGGCAGCAGTATTTCCACTGATGTGGTGACCTATTCAAACATTCAAGTTATTCTGTCCCCAGTGTCACAGATCACTGTTAGAGCAAAGCTATAAATGATGTTCTAGGGTTTGGGGGCTTGTTTGCTTTTATTCCCCTCAAAAAAGAAAAAAAAAAGTACAAGCTAGAAATCCAGCTGCAAAAAGAGACAATAACAGCTGCTTTTTACTGACAAAATGCTCTAGCATTTCAGATTGGTCCTTGTTGCTTTGCAATTAGTTATAAGTTTTTGAAGCCCTTTTCTCCTTGCAGAGAAGATACAATAGAGATGACGAGGACTGATCATGGTGTTTGAGCCAACACTCCCATTTGTGGGCTTTGATGCAGTTGCAATTCTGATAACGACATCTGAGCACTGATCAGTCTCTGGCACAGAAAACCTGAAGTAAGAATTAATATAGACTGTAATCACATTTATAAAAACACCTACAAAGAAACTGAAAACTAATGAATATGTGCAAAAAGGATGTGCCCTGTTTTTCTGGGGACATTCACATTAGGAGTTATTTTGCTACAGTTGGTCTTCAAGTAAATGAAGGCAAAGTCATTATCTGCTGACCAGTATAATTTAAAAAGTGATTACTTTAACAAGTAATTGGTAACAAAATGCCTAACCAGTAATCAGAAGCACAGGCCATATGTTTTTAAATATGACCAAATCATTTGCATACTGTTTCTGTGCAATAAATTAAAGCCAAATGGAAAATCTGCTGACAGGAAACAAGTAGCAATAAGGGTAGAGCAATATGTTAAATCCTTCATTCTGGCTCATTTAGGTAATGTCACGTTCATTTTAGATTCATGAGTAGAAGCCTTTACAGATTGGGCATGCATACCATAAATATCAGGTTATCCATTATTAGGTGGCATTCTGCTGTTTGCAATTGTACATGTTTACTTTGTGCATAATTAACTGCATAATAGCTGTGTTCTGCACAGAATTTACACTCAGGCTCTCATCAAAATAAATGACTCTAGAAAGTAGGGCAGTTCCATTAAGCTCTCTGCAATCTGCATTTTTAAATACTGGTTCTCAGAAAATGGAGTTGGGGCTTTGATTTTTCCAACTGCAATCAGAATAAAATCCAGTCTTTCAAAAGGTCCCATGTTTGTTTTTCAGGGTATTTTATTAAATCTCAAAGTAGTAGTTGGAAAGCCCAGGGGTGGAGACACAGTAAAGCTGAGAAGACCTAACAGAAGCTGGGATGACACATTTCCATAAAAATAATAAGCACATGGCAGATTTGGACAAGCAATTGATCATTGCACAGCTCCATGCTATGGATCAAAGACTTCACCCCACAGTTTTTCCATTTCTGTGCATGCTTACCACTACTAGGTAAACTACTTCTTCCATACACTTTCTTTACACACTGTATGTCAGCAAAAGCTCCCAGATTTCTTTTTCCATGATGCAAAATTGGATGAAGGAGAGAAAAAATAAAATAAAATAAGGACAAAAGAAAGGAGGGAAAACTACTAATAAAATAATCAGGCTCAAAGAAACAGGGAAAAGCTGCTAAAATGGAGGCCTGCAGCCACAGAATAAAATGAGACAAATTATAGAGAAGTGGTGAATTTGACTGCTTCGTGGAACTGTAAGCTGTTGACTTTATTTTTTTAAATGATCTAGGTGCTACATAAAAAATATTTAGTACAAATGGAGATATGCAGTGAATATTATTTTACAGCCGATCTGCTGCATAAAGAAAGTGTTTCGTAACATGAGTTTTTCGAAAAGTGATTGCAGAGAATGTGTGGGAAGAAATCTTATAGCCTACCCTTGTGTTTGAAGGAAGTATTGTGATAAATTGTGACTATTATGGTGCAGAATACTATAAATATTCATAAGAAAGAAAATCTCTCAGATAGGGCAGCTTTAAGCTAAAAAGCATGAAGAATATATATGGCCCACTAATGCTAATTACCTTCCATTTTCCCCCTGTAAAATGATGTGGTGATACACGAGGGAAAAAAAATGCAAAATTAATTGCAAAGATAAAAACATATGCTTTTTATAAATTTCTTTGTTTATGTTGTTTTACAGGTTGCTGTAATGTAAATTTGCAGTTTGTTCTTACAAGCAGTTGTATGCTACATTCACTTTAGGTGGGAGAGGGAATTTTTTGTTTCCTGGTTTTCCTTTTTGCTTTTAAAAGAAGCTGTGGTCTCTTTTAGGACAGCAGTAGGAGGGTCTCCTTATTATTTTTCTAATTGCTTTTCCTGGAAGGATTCTCCCTCAGTCCCCTACCTTCATCCCCCAGAGAAGTTTGGTATGCCTGATTCATGTAATATCAGCACGTAGTCAGATTAAAGTAGATATATATTTCTACAGCCTGGAATGGTGTGGGGTTTCTTTTTTTCCCCCAAACTCTTCACTATTGAAAAGTACGTATCAAAATCAAAACACACCACATTCTGCAATTTGATGTCTATATATTTTTAAATTACCTGGATATTATGGAAACAATAATTAGTAGCAATGCAGCTATGCAGTGAATATTATTTTACACTGATATGCTTCATAAAGAAAGTGCTTTATAATAGGACTTGCACTCAGACCTCATACTGATCAATCCCAATGTATTTTTCTGCTCCCTTTTGTTTTTGAAATACAAGGGTTAAGCAGATAGCAAACAAGTTTCTACTGCAGGATTTCCCAGGCTGAGGTTTATCTATTTCTTATCAAGTCTGCTTTATAGGTTGCCTTTCAGCAAAACACCTCATTATTAAAAATTCCTTTTGTAAACCGTTATTTTGTATTTTCTTATAGACAATTTATTAACATATACAGATACCTAAATTTAATTAAAGGGGTCATCAAAAGATGTTAAGGACACAACGGAACTTTTAGAAGTTTCTGTTTATTTCCCTCTGATGCTTTCAAGAGCCCCCTGCTCTCACCCCTGCTAGCACCATTGTATAAGTTGAAATACAAATCTGCTTTCATCAGCTACTCCAGCAGAGTCATCCTTTTCATTCCCAAGCCTCCATCATCTTTCTTATAAGAAAGAAGAAAAAAAAAGGAAAAATAAAAAGGGAATAAAAAAGAGATGGATCTCTTCAAAGAGATGTGGAATAAAACTGTAGACATTAAATACCGCTGGGACACATGCACATCCGAGAGGTACCTGTATTAAACAAGTACAGCTCAGAGTCTTAAGCAAACTGCTCATCTCAGCTGTGATCAGATTCGATACTTCAGTTTGTGTATCTGCTGCTGTAAAGAATCATAGCTTCCTGGCTTTCAGGCAGTTTGTTCATTTTCATTAATTGAGCACTTGGTTCTTTACAACTTGTGTTTCCTCTTGTTATGATTAGGTAGCATATGCATATTATATATGCATGTTTTGGGTCTGGCTGAGATTGAGTTAATTTTCCCTTAGCAGCCTTCATAGTGCAGTGCTTTATATTGGTAGCTAGAAAGGTGTTTTGGCTACTGCTGAACAGTGCTCACAAGGCACCAAGAGTCTCTCCAGTATCCTCCCCGCACCAGTAGGCTGGGGGTGGGAAAGATTTTGAAAGGGGGCACAGCCAGGACAAATGACTTAAACTGACTGAAGGGTTATTCTGTACCATATGATGCCTGTTCAGCCATAAAAAAGAAAGGAGCAGGAAGGGGTGGGTGGCTTTTATTATTTACAATGTTCATCTTCTGGAGCAACTACTACGTGTACTGAAGCCCTGCTTCCTAGGAAGTGGCCAAACATTGCCTGCCTATGGGAAGTAAAGAAAAGCTCCTCTCTTTTCCTGTGCTTCCACATGTGACCTTTGCTTTTGCTTTATTAAACTTCCTTGAGCTTCACCCAAGAGGGTTTTTTCCATCTTATTTCCCCCCACACTGTCCTAATGAGAAGGGGAGAGACAGAGTAGCTTGGTAGGCACCTGGTGTCCAGCTGGTGTCCAGGTCAAACCATCACAATCTACAAATGAGTATATATGTATAACTTTGCTATGCAATTTATAAACACAAATATACATACACATGTTGTGCTGTGAAAGGTTATTTCCAACATATTTTTTAACAACAAATACATATAGAAGCAGGTTTGTTTCAACTAAGTTGGTCTATTTGTGATTTTAGCATCCTCATGAGAACATTTTGTGCAATGAGAAAGGTAAAAGATTAAGAGAATGAGAAAGAGAAACTTCAGGACTTTTATTAGCTTCACAATGCTGATGATATGTAGTACAGTGTTGAAAAGCATGCATAGATGAGATGAGAGCATTTACTAATGAGCCTTCAAATATGCATAGCAAGAACCCAGAAAACAGCATTCTCTGTTTGATAGGCATCTTTTTATATAATAGCTCATGATTTTAGGGTCAAAAACCTTTCCCTTTTTTTTTGTAATACAGAGTAGTGCATAAGTTGCTCGTCTCTAATGGCTCCATTGATCTGCAGAGGATTCTCCTTCAGGAACAAAATTAACCAATCTGGCACTTTCTTCTACCTGGAAGTAAGCAGTGAATCAGGGAGTATGAAGACGCATGTTTACAACTTATTGTTAGTCAAAATTTAGATAAATGAATAAGTAGGAATGGCCAGAGAGGGGAAGGATAATCCTGAGCAGCTTCATAGAACTATCTCAGGCTTAAGTTATAGTTTGTTTTCATCTGCAGGAGCCCAGGACAAAAGTGGAGTAAGGACTTTTCAACTCTTTTTTGACAACTTGCGTTAAAAAACCTCTCACCTAACAGCCCACAGTCATTGACAAGTCAGACATCTGTGTATGAACCACTGAAGCCTGGTTCCCTTTCTAGGCAGTGGAGAGAAAGAGATGTTTCCAAGGTTTGGAGTCCTATTTTAGACAGTTCCCATGTGATGAGTTGTTCTGAACCCCAGAAAACCTCTTTCTCTGACAAAGAAGAGAATTGAGATACATACCTTGGTAAAAGCTACCCACACTGTAGATGTCTGTAATTTGGTCAAATGAATCCAAAATCATTTTCTGCCTTAGTTCTCAGTATCCATATCAGTTCTGTTCAAGGCCTTGACTCTAATTATTTCTCAGGTGCTGTAGCTTTCTGGAGCCTTGTCGTGGTTTAAGCCTCTCTAACCACGCAGCTCGTTCTCTCCCTCACTTCCGGAGGGATGGGAAGGAGAATCGAAAAGAATGCAACTCCCACAGGTTGAGATAAGAACAGTTTAGTAACTAAAGTATAACACAAATCACTATTGCTACCACCAATAACAATAATGACAAGGCAAATACAAGGGAAGAATACAATAGCTCACCGCTTCTAATACAAAGCCCGACTACTCACTTCCCCCTCCTTCTTCCCCCCCACTCCGAGGGGGGGAAAACTGGGAGAAGAATCAAAAGAATGCAACTCCCACTGGCCGAGACAAGAACAGTCCAGCAGCCAAGGTATAACACAAACCTCCACTGCCACCACCACCCACAACAATGACCAGGGAAATACAAGGAAAGAGGATACAATTGCTCACCACTCGATGACCGAGCTGTGAACTGTACTCTTCCGGGTTCCTGCCCCCAGTTTTACATCCTGGGCATGACGTGCTGTGGCATGGAATAGCTCTTTGGTCAGTTTGGGTCAGGTGTCCTGTCTCTGCCTCCTCCCGGCTCCCCCCCCCTCCCTGGTGGAGCATGAGACTCAGAAAGTCCTTGGTCGAGCCAAAACATTCTAAGCTACAACTGTAAACATCGGTGTTATCAGCGCTGTTCCCAGACTAAAAATCAAAAACCACAGCACTGCACCAGCTACCAAGGAGGAGAAAAATGACTGCTGCTGCTGAACCCATGACATTATCCACCCCTTATTCCATACCATTCACGTCATGCTCAGATCCCATTTTCAATATACCATCACATGTATATATATACATACACACACACACAGAGAGAGAGAGAGAGATCATCCCTCAGTGCATAGACCAATCCCCACAAAGCTGCTGAGTCCATTCGGTTCATGACGTCAAGCTCCATCTCCTGTAACAGTCCTTCAGAGCAGTGGAAGCCGTGTGCAGTGTTGGATCGTTGCCTGCTGATGCTGATCGTTCCTTTACTGTAGAACTCGCCCGGTTTCATTAAAGTTCATTCTCTGTTGGGATGACGATCAGAGGGCCCGTCGCTGATGACTTGAAGACTTCTAGTTGTCGGGCTATGAAAGTATTACATGGCAGACAACAGCATACAATTGAGTTCATTGGCTGTTTTCCCCTAAAATCAAATCCCCTTGAGGTACACATCGGACTTCCCCATCTTCCTGCATTACCCACCAAGTATATCTGGGTCCCTGAGCAAAAGCAATCCCACAAGTGGGTTTGCCTTTATCTGAAGCAGGAATAACCCAGACTGTCTTCCCCAGCAAATTCTTTATATGCACCACAGGAACTTTGTCCCCCTCCACAGTATGTAGAAGTTCTGACTGGGCTGGGCCAGCCCTGTTGGCAGATCCTCTGGTGTTGACCAGCCAAGTGGCCTCTGGTAAATGAGTATCCCAATGTTTGAAAGTCCCACCACCCATTGCTCTCAGTGTAGTTTTTAATAGCCCATTGTACCGTTTGATTTTCCCAGAGGCTGGTGCATGGTAGGGGATATGATATACCCATTCAATGCCATGCTCTTTGGCCCAAGCATCTATCAGGTTGTTCCAGAAATGAGTCCCATTGTCTGACTCAATTCTCTCTGGGGTGCCATGTCGCCACAAAATCTGTTTTTCAAGGCCCAGGAGAGTGTTCCGGGCAGTGGCGTGCGGCACAGCATATGTTTCCAGCCATCCGGTGGTTGCTTCCACCATGGTAAGCACATGGCGCTTGCCTTGGCGGGTTGGTGGGAGTGTGATATAATCAATCTGCCAGGCCTCCCCATAGTTGTATTTCAGCCATCGTCCTCCATACCAAAGAGGCTTTAACCGTTTAGCTTGCTTAATTGCAGCGCATGTTTCACAGTCATGAATAACCTGGGCAATAGTGTCCATTGTTAAGTCCACCCCTTGATCACGAGCCCATCTGTATGTCGCATCTCTGCCCTGATGGCCTGAAATGTCATGGGCCCACCGGGCTAAAAATAATTCACCCTTACGTTGCCAATCTAAGTCCACCTGAGCCACTTCAATCTTAGCAGCTTTATCCACTTGTTGGTTGTTCTGGTATTCCTCAGTGGCCCGACTCTTGGGTACATGAGCATCTACATGGCGTACCTTCACCACCAGGTTTTGCACCCGGGCAGTGATCTCTTGCCACAGTGCAGCAGCCCAGATGGGTTTACCTCTGCGTTGCCAGTTGCTCTGCTTCCATTGCTGCAACCACCCCCACAGGGCATTGGCCACCATCCATGAGTCAGTATAGAGATAAAGTACTGGCCACTTTTCTCGTTCCGCAATGTCCAAAGCCAGCTGGATGGCTTTCACCTCAGCAAACTGACTCGATTCACCCTCTCCTTCAGCAGTTTCTGCAACTTGTTGTCGAGGACTCCATATGGCTGCCTTCCATCTACGATGCTTTCCCACTATGCGACAGGACCCATCAGTAAACAAAGCGTATTGCTTTTCACTTTCTGACAGTTCATTATATGGTGGGGCCTCTTCAGCACGCATCATCTCCTCCTCCTCTGGTGACATTCTAAAATCTTTACCCTCTGGACAGTCCATGATGACTTCTAGAATTCCTGGACTACTGGAGTTTCCTATTTGAGCTCGTTGTGTAATTAGTGCAGCCCACTTACTCCATGCAGCATCGGTTGCATGATGTGTAGAGGAGACCCTGCCTTTGAACATCCAGCCCAGCACTGGCAACCGGGGTGCTAGGAGGAGCTGTGCTTCTGTGCCAATCACTTCTGAAGCAGCTTGAACCCCTTCATAGGCTGCCAGTATCTCTTTTTCAGTTGGGGTATAGCTGGCCTCAGATCCTCTGTATCCCCGACTCCAAAAGCCGAGGGGTCGGCCTCGAGTCTCCCCTGGAGCTTTCTGCCAGAGGCTCCAGGTAGGACCATTCTCCCCGGCTGCAGTGTACAGTACATTTTTGACATCTGGCCCGGTCCGAACTGGTCCAAGGGCTACCGCATGAACTATCTCTCGTTTAATTTGCTCAAAAGCTTGTTGTTGTTCAGGGCCCCATTTAAAATCATTCTTTTTCCGGGTCACATGATAGAGAGGGCTTACAATCAAACTGTAATTCGGGATGTGCATCCTCCAGAACCCCACAACACCCAAGAAAGCTTGTGTTTCTTTCTTATTAGTTGGTGGAGACATTGCTGTTATCTTGTTGATCACATCTGTGGGGATCTGGCGACGTCCATCTTGCCATTTTATTCCCAAAAATTGAATCTCCTGTGCAGGTCCCTTGACCTTACTCCGTTTTATGGCAAAACCAGCTTCCAGCAGGATTTAGATTATTTTCCTCCCTTTCTCAAAGACTTCTTCCACTGTATTG
Organism: Ara ararauna; assembly: GCA_028858755.1. Taxonomy (NCBI): domain Eukaryota; kingdom Metazoa; phylum Chordata; class Aves; order Psittaciformes; family Psittacidae; genus Ara; species Ara ararauna. The sequence goes on from CM054379.1 coordinate 60,204,316, forward strand.
CCCCACACGATAATGTCATCAATGTATTGCAGGTGTTCTGGAGCTTGCCCCTGTTCCAGTGCAGTCTGGATCAGTCCATGGCAGATGGTCGGGCTGTGTTTCCACCCCTGGGGCAGTCGGTTCCAAGTGTACTGGACGCCCCTCCAAGTAAAAGCAAACTGTGGCCTGCACTCTGCTGCCAAAGGAATTGAGAAAAATGCATTGGCAATATCAATCGTGGCATACCACTTGGCTGCCTTTGACTCCAGTTCATACTGAAGTTCTAGCATGTCCGGTACAGCAGCACTCAAGGGTGGTGTAACTTCATTCAGGCCCCGATAGTCTACTGTTAGTCTCCACTCTCCGTTAGACTTTCGCACTGGCCATATGGGACTGTTAAAGGGTGAGTGGGTCCTACCGATTACTCCTTGACTCTCCAATCTACAGATCAGCTTATGGATGGGAATCAGGGAGTCTCGGTTGGTGCGATATTGCCGCTGGTGCACTGTTGTGGTCGCGATTGGCACTCGCTGTTCTTCGACCTTCAGCAACCCCACAACAGAAGGATCCTCTGAGAGACCAGGCAAGGTGGACAGCTGCTCAATTTCCTCTGTCTCCAAAGCAGCAATACCAAATGCCCATTGATACCCTTTTGGGTCTTTGAAGTACCCTCTCCTGAGGTAGTCTATGCCAAGGATGCATGGAGCCTTTGGACCAGTCACAATGGGGTGTTTTTGCCATTCCCTCCCAGTCAGGCTGATTTCAGCCTCCAGTACAGTCAACTCTTGGGACCCTCCTGTCACTCCAGAAATATAAATGGGTTCCACCCCTCGACAGCTTGATTGCATCAGGGTACACTGTGCACCAGTATCTACTAGAGCCTTATACTTCTGTGGGACTGATGTGCCAGGCCACTTGATCTACACAGTCCAGTAAATCCGATTGTCCCCTACCTCCACCTGGCTGGAGGCGGGGCCCCTCTAATAGTCATCACATTGGTCACTCACATCTTGTTGACAGGAATTATTCCTTATCACAGGAGCTGAAGTAAAATCATCTCTTCCGCTCCATCTGGGAGCCTGCTCACCAGAGACTGAAGCCGCAGCCTTCATGGGGTGATCAGCCTTGACCTTTATTCTCCTCTTCAATTCACGCACCCGTTCCTCCAAAACTGAAGTAGGCTTTCCATCCCACTTTGTCATATCTTCCCCGTGATCCAGCAGGTAAAACCATAGGGTGCCCCGTGGTGTATACCTTCTATATCTTCTCTCTCGAACAGTAGGACGCCTTTTGTTAATAGCTGAGACGTGTGTTGGTACACGTGAGGAGCTGGATAGATCGTCTCTCAATTGTTTGAGGTCCTGGGACAGTTTTTCCACAGCTGAGATGATGGAAGGGGTGAGATTGTCTTCGAACTCTCTGAGTTTATGAATCATTTCATCCACTGTTGGTGGTACTACGTCATTCCAGGTTACTGTTGCTAATGAGTGGGCATATGATGGGGGTGCATTCCGTGTAAATTTCCGCCACATAGGTCGTGTACATTCAACTTCATCTGGATCTATGGGTATATTCCCATTATTCGGCTTGATATTGTAGATCATCTCTACAATGGCTGATTCCCTCAGAGACTGGATGCCCTTTTCCAGGGTAGTCCACTTGGCCAAACAACTCATAACATCGTCCTTGTATGGAAACCTATCTTTCATAGCTGCCAAGAGCCGCTTCCAAAGGCTGAGGGACTGTTTCTCTCTTGCAATTTCTTTGTCAATTCCCCCTTCCCTAGCAAGTGATCCCAGCTGTTTGGCTTCACTGCCTTCTAGTTCATAACCGTTGGCCCCATTGTTCCAGCATCGGAGCAACCAGGTGATGATGTGCTCCCCTGGCTGAGGGGTAAAGTCTTTTCGCATATTCCGGAGCTCGGTTGAGGTCCGAGATCGGGAAGTCACCTCTTCTTCTTCTTCGTCATGTGATGATAACTTCTGATCAGATGCTGTCCCAGGTGGTGAGTCCGTTGTCTCTTTTTTGCTTTTCCTCCTGCGTACAGGGGCAACCGATATTGGTACGAGTTGGTCCTCTGGTTTAGCTGCGGTGATTATCACTGTGGTTTGGGTAGCTGCTGTACTTGTCACTGGAGTTTGAGTAGCTGCTGTACTTGTCCCTGGGGGTGGTGTAGCTGCTGTGCTTGGAACTGGAGTAGCTGCGCTGTCCGTTATTCCACCCTCAGACCCAGGGACATTTTTTTCCTTTTGAAGGTGCTGGACAGTGTTGAACAGGGCTCTGTAAGCATAGGCCAAGCCCCAGCACGTTGCCATGATTTGTCCATCTCTGGTGTGACCAGAATGACAACACACCTCCTTTAAGTGTTTTACTAATTTTTCTGGATTCTGCATTTGTTCATTAATGAAGTTCCAAAACACTGGAGGGGCCCACTGGCCTAGATACTTGCCCATACTGTCCCACACACCCTGCTACTCATGACTGTCCAGACTTGGGGAAAATCTCTTAGTCATCCTAGACTGCAGACTAACCCCAGACAAGGCCCACACCCCACTCTGCTTAACTCTCGGGACCAGACGAAAAAGTCGTGAGAAAAACACACTCGGTATGCGCACCAACATAACAATCCCCATCACAATCAACAGGCAGGTCTCAAGGGTATCTAAAGGCCATTCAAAACCTTCAAAATTCTCAAACGATGCTGTAAACGGTCTGGTGGGGGGGCTGGGAGCATAAAAGAATGTCTCTCTCACAGGTTGACCACCCAAGGAGGTGAAAAAAGATGTGTAATTGCTAAACACTTCTATTATATACCTCCCAAAGTATAGAGTTGGTGACCACATCGGGAACAAAAACCGGGTCAGTTTCATGATCATTGAGTCTACTGTATTAAAAATCAGTGCAATAGAGTACAATATAACAAGAGCCTTAACCAAAAACCCATGTCTGAAAAATGTTAAGATAAGAAACACCGTCTGTAAGTAAAGTGTCATACGCTGAACCCGTGAGAACCAGAACAACAACTTTGAGAGCCAATAAATCAGCATTGTGATGAGTGGTTATTAACCCTGTCGTTATCTCAACCCTTCGTGCCCCACGTTGGGTGCCAAAAAGAACTGTCGTGGTTTAAGCCTCTCTAACCACGCAGCTCGTTCTCTCCCTCACTTCCGGAGGGATGGGAAGGAGAATCGAAAAGAATGCAACTCCCACAGGTTGAGATAAGAACAGTTTAGTAACTAAAGTATAGCACAAATCACTATTGCTACCACCAATAACAATAATGACAAGGCAAATACAAGGGAAGAATACAATAGCTCACCGCTTCTAATACAAAGCCCGACTACTCACTTCCCCCTCCTTCTTCCCCCCCACTCCGAGGGGGGGAAAACTGGGAGAAGAATCAAAAGAATGCAACTCCCACTGGCCGAGACAAGAACAGTCCAGCAGCCAAGGTATAACACAAACCACCACTGCCACCACCACCCACAACAATGACCAGGGAAATACAAGGAAAGAGGATACAATTGCTCACCACTCGATGACCGAGCTGTGAACTGAACTCTTCCGGGTTCCTGCCCCCAGTTTTACATCCTGGGCATGACGTGCTGTGGCATGGAATAGCTCTTTGGTCAGTTTGGGTCAGGTGTCCTGTCTCTGCCTCCTCCCGGCTCCCCCCCCCTCCCTGGTGGAGCATGAGACTCAGAAAGTCCTTGGTCGAGCCAAAACATTCTAAGCCACAACTGTAAACATCGGTTTTATCAGCGCTGTTCCCAGACTAAAAATCAAAAACCACAGCACTGCACCAGCTACCAAGGAGGAGAAAAATGACTGCTGCTGCTGAACCCATGACAAGCCTGCAGTAACAAATTTTTTATTTATAAACCTGTGGGGCAGAAATCCTGCAGCAGCAGTATTTAATCTGGTCTGGCCAATTGAATCATTCTAGAAAAAAATCTGTATCTAAACTCATAGTCTGAGTAAATAAGCAGGTAATATCTTACTGCTGGTTCCATTTTTTGGAGCCTGTTCTGCCTAGATAATGTCTAACAAATGTGACTTTTCCTTTCAAGTTTTTTCCATGTTGTTGAAATAGCTCCAACTTATTTTTTCTCCAGAAATGTTTTTTGAATGAGAACTGTCTTACTCTGCCTCATCTGATAGTCTGTATTACTGAGAAAATTAGGCCACAAGGAAGACAGGCTGCTCTTCCTGAACTGCTGGTGGTGAGGCTACGTGAGGTCTAACTGCAAAAGGTTCCAGTGGTTCACTCACCACAGCAAAGAGGCCACAGACTTTAATCCTGTTATGAACCTACTGTAACAACTACATTCACATTCAGGCTGATCTTAAAATCAGTGGAAGAAACTCTACTTGAACTTCTGGATTCCATAAAATCATAATACCCTGTGTTATTATTTTAGTCACTTTCAACTATGCAAATATATGTTTTGTAGACAATTAAAATGCATCTCTATTCACAAGATAAAAAGTCCTGCTCCTGTGTGAGTTACCATTTTTCAAGAACAAACAGAATCATGAATGTTTAACATATGAAAGTGGGAAAAAGCAGGAAATAATTGGGTGAAAATTTATTTTATCCCAAACACCCATTATAATGCCAAACAGTCTTCAAATGAACTGGTTCTACATCCTGCATGTCTAAGCCATAGAAATTCCAATTTCTCTCAAACGGCTACAAAGGAAAACCCCAATGAGAAAAGCAGTCGAAGATACCTAATCAAAAGCTAAGCAACATGATGGCCGCCATTCCTGTTTCCTGACTGAGTTTTTATTCTTGCAAATATTACATGTAAATTTAGAGCTCAACTCCAGCTTCTTTGGTGACTTGTAAATATTAACAGTTATTATCTTGGGTATACTGGTCAATGCTACAATTACTCTGCTAATTTTTCTTATTCTGGGATTTTGATCAAAAACTCTATTGGGAAAAGTTATCTTCTGTCTTGCTAGTTTTGCTTGTTCGAGGTAGCAGGTTGCTTTCTCATGGCAAAATTCGTTCTCATTTCTATATTGTGCTATGATCAGACTAAAATCCTGAGGCTGGTTTTCTCAACAATGCTAAGCTGTTATGTGTGAAAGTGATGACTGCTTAGATGTATACTCCAGAATGTGTGTGTAAGTGCAAATAAAACAAGTTATATTTAAAATTTATGTCACTGATTTCTCCTATAGTAGGAAGAGGAGTTATAATGCCCTGGGCATTTGTAAGTATTCTGTAAAGGATTAGGTTATGAAAAAGAGCTACTAGCATTGACATTCATAAGAAGCATTTCACAATATGTCTTCCACATGTGCAGATCCCAAATTATGCAGAGTTTACTTAATGTTTGATGCTTCTATATGATTTCTCCACACTTTTAAAATTAATTTGTTCACACAGTCATAGAAAATGAGCACTCTAAAACTATCCGATATAAAGAACCTATGAAATTTGTAGAAGTATTAACAGGGGTCACCCTTGTCTGTTTTTCACAGAGTCATGCTTGAATCCATACTTAGAGCTCAGTTCAGTTTGCTTTCAGAACACGATAGCAGTTTGTACCAAAGCAAGGTATCTGCAGCAGCAGGAGCTGTTACAAAGCTAACTTCAACTTTTGTTTATAAACATCAAATCAGGAAAATAAAAAAGCATATTCAGTTCTACTGTAAAGACAAATGCTTCTCAAACATATTGCCTCACTGTCAGGTTCACTGAGGTTGAAAGTATTTTTCATAGCTATAATGCCCTATATGTTGCACAACTAAAATACTCTGATATCCAAGTAATTTCTTGCACACTTGTAAAGTCATCTTAAGCCAGACTCTATATTAATCATATCACTAGTGTTGACTGTTTCATTTATTTTCCAATCTAAGTGTCTAAGGCACACTTGAATGAAAGACATGTCAGCCCATAATGCCTGGCTTCTATTCAGTAATAGGAACGACAAATGTATAGTCTACTGCAATTTATGTCAAACCAGTGCCATGTTATTTTTAAACTGTATTTGGTAGGGAGATTGAAATGTTGTGAATAGGGCTATCAGTCTCTCTACCACCTACAACATCTTGTGAGACAATTTTCATCACATTTGAATAATGCTTTGGCACAGGAACATTTTATCTCTAAGATCTGGAAGAAGCACTTAGACACAGTTTTCTTACATTTATCATGCCATATCCATTCTGAAAGAATTAATAGAAACATACCATTTTCCTTTCTGTCTGTCTGGAAGTTCTCCTTCAGTAGGGCACAGACGACCAGAAACAAAATTAGGCATTCTGCAATTACTTATCCAAACACACAGTAAGAAATAACACCACGTCTTCCGCAAGAAAAACAGACTACCATGTTTTAACATTTGTGCCTTCTGTCTCTGTAACAGTCATAAAAGGAAACTAACTTTACTGTCACCCACAGCCTACTAATGCATGACAAAAGAGCCATATATATATATATTACATATAATGGAAGATGGAGTACATTCTAAAGAGGAGATTTCATTGACAAAAGAACTTCTATCAAAACCTAGTGAAGACATCTCCCTAGGGTTTGGCAACACCCTTTTATACAGAGCAATGTGAATTAACACTGCCTGTATTCTAGTCTACACAGCAGTCAGGAGCTTATCTGCAAATAGTGGCAGATCACCATGACAACTTACATCAGTCTGGATGTTTACGATTTGTTGTTTCTGGTAGAAGTTTAAATTCTGTTCCTTCCTCAATAATCACAACACATGAAGACTGAACATAAACCCTATGTATTTCTCTTTAATTTCTGTTTACTGTTATATGCCTTTTCTGATTGCTCTCATTTCAGCTTCTCTGTCTCTGTCATATTCTTAACTTGTATTATATTTCCACTAACAATGATGTGAGCTATGCATTGCAAAAGGAACTGTAAAAATGAAGATAAAGAAGTTGCCTCTTGCCAAAAAATTTTTATAAGTGGCAATGTTTTCATAAGACATCAGTTACATTAAAAAAAAAGAGGAAAAAAAAACAAACGTCAAGAATACAGCTAACATAAATTTGTATAGTAATCAGAATTCATGTACTTTCTTTCTAATGAAGCATTAATGAGCCATCAGTTGCACAAGACAAAAAAAAAAAAAAAAAAAAAAAAAAAATGAAAGCAGAAAAAAGTGCAAATTACTTTAATTGTTAATTTTAATTTCTCCTACTTTTGATCAATTGTTGTTAGAAACAGACTCTTTATTTATGCTTTTATTTTTTCCTAATTCAGCAAAATACCATTTCTATTTTATTATTTAATAAATAACTCAATGTCTTAGAGTTAGTGGGAAGTGCTTGGATCAAGGGAAATCAGTCTGCTAATCCCAAGGATCTTACTGTGCATGCCATTCATCTCCTTACTAGAAGTGGAATTGCTGCTATTTTGAAAGAGGAGGTCAATGCTTCTCCACATTAATCACCATTAATCAACATTATTGTAGTGAGAGGACAAGGGGCAACGGGTTCAAACTTAAACAGGGGAAGTTTAGATTGGATATGAGGAAGAAATTCTTTACTGTAAGGGTGGTGAGACACTGGAATGGATTGCCCAGGGAAGTTGTGAATGCTCCACCGCTGGCTGTGTTCAAGGCTGGATTGGACATAGCCTTGGGTGGCATGGTTTAGTGTGAGGTGTCCCTGTCTATGGCAGGGAGGTTGGAACTAGATGATCTTAAGGTCCTTTCCAACCCTAACTATTCTATGATTCTATGATTATTTAGCAGTCAGAAGAGTCAGATCCGATCCTTCACTTCTGTTTTGACACATTGTCATGGGTTCAGCAGCAACAGTCATTTTTCTCCTTCTTAGTAACTGGTGCAGTGCTGTGTTTTTTTCGACTTTCGGCCCGGGAACAGCGCTGATAACACCAATGTTTATAGTTATGGCTTAGAATGTTTTGGTCTGACCAAGGACTTTCTGAGTCTCATGCTCTGCCAGGGAGGAGACGAAGCAGGGAGGAAGCAGAGACAGGACACCTGACCCAAACTGACCAAAGAGGTATTCCATGCCACAGCACATCATGCCCAGGATGTAAAAGTGGGGGCAGGAACCCAGAAGAGTTCAGTTCACAGCTCAGTCGTCGGGTGGTGAGCAATTGTATCCTCTTCCCTTCTATTTCCTGGTCATTATTAGTACTGGGGGTAGCAGTAGTGGTTTGTGTTATACCTTAGTTACCGGACTGCTCTTATCTCAAACTGTGGGAGTTACATTCTTTTGATTTTTCTCCCCTCCCCCCCCCCCCCCCCCCGGACTGGGGGGGGAAGAAAGAGGGTGAGTGAGTGAACGGGCTGCGTGATTTACAGCTTAAACCACGACACACATCCCTGAATACAACAGCTTTGAACTTTCAATGTTCAAAGTGAAAATTTAGAAGAGATACCACAAAAAACTTTAAAGTAACACTTACCTGTTCAAACATGTTTGTTTCAGCTTAAAACAGAAAGGAAACAGGAAATATTTTAAGTCTAAGTACCACAATGATGTGGCGCCATACATAGGATCATTTTGAACAGTTAGTATTTACGTAAAAGCAGACTGTGAAAGGGAATTAGAGCCAAAGGTCCATCTAGATCAGTATACTGACTCTAATCATAATGTTATGCCTTGAAAAGTGAAAATGAGGAAAACATATATAATGCTTTTTCTTCTATCTTCAGTTATTTTCACTTTAGTTCAGTTCCTGATTTAAAGATATGCTTTACTGTCATAAATATGGCTACTAAGTTATGATTACAGAAGGATATAGTACTCTCTAGATAAAAAAATGCCCTATCAATAAGGCAATTGAACTATCAAAAGTGATTTAGTCTATACAGTAAGGTTTGCATGGGTTAATTTGTCTTGATTATCACCCAATAATGTCATACATAGCTGGGCCAGTTGGGCCTACTGCTCTTGAAGTTAGCTAATTTAAACCTAGCTCCACATTAACATGATGTCATTATACCAACTGCAGCATAAAACATTGTGGCTTTTTGCAGAAATACTTCAGCGTGAGGTTGGTGCTCCACAGGTAGACACACCAACGCCCAAACATATTCCTAAAAACCAGAAGTTTCTTGACTTTCTCTATTAACTAGGGATGAGCCTAAGCCATGCCTCTTGGATGAATAATGAGTAAAGGTGAAAGTGGAGTGACACATATCCCACCCTTGTCACATCAACATGCATCACTGTTTTCTGGTATTGTTTTTTGGTCTAGTTTTCTAATATGCCTAGTATTCATTATAACTTTTGTTATTTGGTGAGAAACAGAATATGTTGGAGATCCAAATGTGAAAATTTTTTGAGCAGGCAAATGAAACTATTCTGGGGACAGCAATTCCTAATGCAAGGGCAAGATCAATAGTTTACCATAAATTCAGTCAAAGATATTTAATAATGAAACACACTATTGCTCACACGTGCTCTCTGTAGTTTCATCTCAGACTTAGGCAAATTTAGAAAAAAAGTTGTACTGTTGTTAACACACCTATTTACTGCCCCATTGCTGCAGCTGTGTTAGAGATACAGACACAGGTCATGTCTTTGATGGATTGAGATGCTGACATTGCTAGTATTTAGTAAATCCTTTCAAATTCATCTAAAAGAGAGACAATTTGAAGTCATCTCAGCAACCTTTTCTGTTTCATAGCCTGGACATGAGGCAAGTAATTACTCTCTTAATTTCACCATGTTTTCTGAAACCACTTATTTAAATGAACAGAGACCATCTCTTCTCTAAGGACACTAATTTTGTAGATTTTATATGGCTGATCAAGTTCACTAACTTGTTGCTGAAGGAACAATATTACTTCAATTGAAATCTAATAAGCACTTCAGTAAGCATAGTCTTTGGCAAGGTACAGCACTGCTAGAGCTGTTACCCTTTCAATGAGGTGTTACAGGGAAGTCACATCTGCTTGCCCCTCTTGACAGATGGAAGTCAAAAAGACCCCCAGTAGTAATACACTCATGCTAATCCTGGTGTCCTTGTCAATGTTCTTTTATCTATCAAAAAAGTCCTGATCTTGGGTCCTGTAAGCTTGAGTCAGTGTTGAACATACTGCATATTGCAGTAGGCCACATTGTGATTGCACAACCATTTTCTAACCTTATTTACTGAAATACTGAGACGCTTCACATATGAAGTTGCCTTTGTAGAAACAGACCTCTGACAAAACCACATACCTGGTCTTTCTGAATTTGAAGAAACTTGTGTTTCCACTCTTCGGAAGCAACTTTCTTGGTCCAGTCTTTAGAAACAACTTTCACATAAGTAATCTGGGAAAAATAATTGTTTACTTGATGCCTTGTGAAATGGGTGCAAAATCATAGGCAGACCCCTTGAATCTGTCTTTGCACTGTATGGATGAGCCAGGATCCAATCTCTAGAGAAGTGCATCATGATCTGAATTTTATGATGCAAGGCTGATTTCTAACGTAATTCAGAAATGCACTGTACCCTGGCATGCATAAAATGAGTAAAGGACTTCATTTACTCTTATCTCTATGTAAAGCTTCAGCTCTTCACTCTTTTCTAGTGTACATCCAAATGACTTTAAGTCGTCTCTATATTCCAGTCTTAAACTGATATTTCATTTATTTCTGCTCTGTGTGGTTTGTACTCAAGAAAAAAAAATAATAGAAACTTTATTAGATATTCACTTTGACATTCAGGGCCTGGAAGAAATAACATTAGCTTCATACTTATCCATCTGTTTTTCTCTTTTAGCTAGAGAATCTCTGCTTATAATTTTATAGGGATGTGTGGGCGACCTTCCAGTTGTGCCATTAAAATCCATTACACTCTAACAACATGCTAATTAATGTTCTCTGATGGTTTTGCATGCAAAACTGCAATGAAAAATGTGTTCCAAAATGAAAAAGGTTGTAATTCAAAAATAAAAGTCAAGTGATGTCTCCTACTTTCTTCAGTTGATATGAAACCTCAGTTTTACATAACTGCAATCATATTTAAATAATAATAGTTTGAATTTCAGAAAAGAATACATAAATTGTGCTTCAAAGCCAGCTCTCAGAAGAAAAAGGCTGACCACTCATGTTGCCTGGCAGCTCCATTTTGTTACAGGGAATCCACTATTGGATTGTAATGATTCAAGTAGTGTTAGTGAGAAGTAATAATTTGCATGAGAAAGATATTAATGCCTGTTTTCATTAGGAACTACACCTCTATACTAAAATTGGTCAGAAGTAGTCCAGAGTCAGCCATCTGCCTGGCTTTGATTTTGTTTGAATGAAATGGAGGTTAAACATTGTACAGCCAGCAAGGTATTTATGAAACAACAAAGTGACTCAAAAATTAACGCAAAGCAGGGGCTGGGGGATGATGTGTGAAACAGAATCTTGCTTGGCTTTTCACACTGCTAAGACAGTAGCATATAGCATGTTTAATAATATATCCTATCCAAGGATTTCAAAGCAGAGACCTCTACAAGCATTGAAATTAGAAATTATAAGTTATCATTTCAGTCCCCACGGGCAGGGCTTCCACTGATCACATCTAGCAATTTTTTTTTTCTTTCGTTTTGCACAATTTTTTAATACTGGTATAATTTTCTCTTACTGCCTCTTTTTTTTTATTGCTTTTTGTGGGGGATTGTTGTCTTGTTTTCCTTTTCTGTAAAGCACTGATACTCAGCACTTGGGAGACAATTTAGGTATTAAAATTAGCATTGAAAAGACACGGTTGCATCTGCTCCAGCTCTGTGTTCCTATGTAACATTTCTGTGGACTAATGTCATTCTAGACAGTCTAACTCAGAGACAAACTGACTGGTAAGAAAAAGGCCCTAGTGGGTCATTGCATATTTTTGGTTTTTTTCCCTGGATGTTAATTTTTTGTTTCAATATAGGCCTTTAAGAAGTTCACAAAGATAAAAAACAAAGGCACTTCATCAACATACCCAAATCAAACGGTTGTTTACATTTGCTGAGTTCTGACTTCTTATGTCCAAAATGTTAAAGTGAGTTGTATTTATAAAGCTTTGCATCTCCATCTGCCTTTTATATCTTGAGGAATTGTATTTGCAGACCTTTTAAACTTCTACCAGAGGAATTATTACACTCTGATATATTGTAAACAAATCCTACAAGCTTACAGCTCATGTTTATGATGGATACAGCAGAGCAGAAATCAGGTCCATCCAGACTGTAAGAAGCTAGTTTGGCTTCTTGAATCGGTGTTTTCTTCAATCATGAAGCACCAATTAATATGCTTCATTTTAAGCCTGCAGGCAGCCCCACTGAATTATGACTCACATTGAGCTCCACAGAACTAATCTCTTACAGAGGCTAGAGAAAGACTGGAAAATGAATAAGATATTGTACTCCCCACAGTGTATCCTCTCAGCTGATACTGGTCTATGGCTGAAGAACATACTGAGTGAAAAGGTATACCTACATATTCATATTAAATAATCTCTTTTAAACTTCTTTGCCATTAATTCATCTTACTGCTCTCCACTTTCTCACACTTGTGGCTTCTAGAGCCACAATGGAGTCTAGTCTTAAGTCTGTGTTACATAAAGAATAATTCCTTTTTTTTAATTCTGCTGCCTGGTAAGTTCCTCTGGTGTTCTCTGATATGAGAAATAACCACCTTGTCTTCCCTGCATATCTTTTGCCATCATTTCAATACCTTTAGGAAGAAATAGTCTGCCACTACAGACTAAGCAAAATAATTACAATGAGTAGATATATGTTTTTATAGAATCTACCATAAGATCATCTGTTTCTTTCCCATGTGTCCTGGGTTCAGCAGTAGCAGTCATTTTTCTCCTTCGTAGTAGCTGGTGCGGCGCTGTGTTTTCAACTTTCGGCCTGGGAACAGTGCTGATAACACCAATGTTTATAGTTACGGCTTAGAATGTTTGGTCTGACCAAGGACTTTCTGAGTCTCATGCTCTGCCAGGGAGGAGAGGAAGCTGGGAGGAAGCAGAGACAGGACACCTGACCCAAACTGACCAAAGAGGTGTTCCATACCACAGCACATCATGCCCAGGATGTAAAAACGGAGGGCAGGGACCCGAAAGGTGAGGGTTCAGTGCTGGGTCAGGCTTGGTATCGGGTAGTGAGCAGTTGTATTTTCTTCCCTTGTATTTCCCTTATCATTATTATTGGAGGTAGCAGTAGTGATAGTGATTTGTGTTATACCTTAGTTACTAAACTCTTCTTATCTCAACTTGTGGGAGTTGCATTCTTTCGATTCTCCTTCCCATCCCTCCGGGAGCTGGGGGGAAGAAAGAGAGGGGAGTGAGTGAGCGAACTGCTTGAGGGGCTTAAACCATGACACCATGTTAAAGTACCTTCTATTTAATGTTTGTACAGAAAGCATTCCATACTTTCAATTGCATCCGCCACCACTACCTTTACCTCTCTCTTTTCCTCATTCTTTCTCTTTTCTTTTTTTCCAAGTAGAACCGAAATCACATGAAGTATTCAAGATTTAGCTCACCAATGACTTCTGTATAACTAGGTTTTCTTTTTTATTCCTTTCCCAATAAGGAATTCTCAAATTGTGTTGACAAACTGGCTGCTGTTGACTACTGAACATAAAGGTAAGTAAGTACTCATGTATCTGCTACATTAGAGTTCAAGGATGTTTGTGTATTTTCTAATGTCAGGAATGAAACAAAAAAGGCTCTAATTTTGATCAAGGGTCAACTCATAATGATCACATACTTTAGTATTTTGGGATAGTTATGTTCTACTTGATATGTTCTACTTTATATGTTTGAAATCTAATTCTGCAGTAGTCAGAACCACCAATCATCCCAGGAGGTTGTTTGAACTCAAGAGCAGCAAATATCACATCGTATCTAAAATGCTAAGCAAGAAGTGCTGACCTGATGCAACTGAACACAGAATTCTGTCCAGCTGGAGCATGTTCAGAGATAGCTATTTTAGGGGGTAAATTGAAATTTATCTCTGAATAGCTCAGAACTAAGGTATTTATTGTTTCAGCTGAAAGGCATATTGCTGCTGAATGGTGTAGTCCAAATATCCTGTCACTGGTCAGACGAATCATTAAGGAAGAGGATGTGTTGATGGTGGAAGAAATGGCTAATCTCAAAAGAGATCATAATAAGTACCTTACTACATGGTTGCCATTCATTGTACTCATTGAAAAGATCAATGTTATAAGCAAAGAAACACCATGTCTACTTAAAATGTACAAGGCTAAGCCAACTGTTAAAATACCAGGTTATTATTGTTTGTATCTTCATCTGCATTTTCTCCAGTGACAAGAGCAGCCACAGCTACATCATTTTTCTTATTAGAAGTGTAACTTCTCACCACAGCTCTCACCATAACTCTGTGACACATTATTCTTTTTGATCTGAAACTTTTTTGTGGGTACTATTGGTAGCAACAAGGTTCCAGTTCAAACATTCCTTTCAAAAAGCCCTTTCAGAATTAACAAATGTACCACTTCTGGATCTTGCTTTCAGTGCCCTGATTTCGGGTTCTTTTTCCTTCCCTATGCCAGGATTTTGGCTTCCTGAGCTCAGGGACAGGTTTTGGTGTCACTGAAGGGCCTTCAATCAGAGAGCTGTGGGGAAAGAGCATTATAAGATAAAGCAGCAAAATGTAGAGTTATCCCTATCTTTGTTCAGAATCTGCATTTAATCCTTAGCATTCCCTGTTGGTCCTTTCTTGCACTACAGTGTGGCTACACCCTTGCCTGAACACACGCCTAGCTGATCCAGACTGTGATCATCACCTGCAGATTTGACTTCCAGGTTAGACATCAGGAAGACTTGTCTCATCACTACAGACTTGTCTGGCATTCAACAGACTTTTGTCTGACCCTGGATATGTTACCATCACTGGCGCTGCTGCACCCACTTTTTTCCAGCTCAATGGACTGGACCCTTCTCAGTGAGACCCTGGCCTGCTGGCCCTGCTGTTGCCCCCAGAGTCCAGTTCCCCTTCCTGTGCAGAGCAGTCCCTCACTGCTCCCTAACAATCACCTAGAAATTTGGGTGACCAAACAAATTCATCCAGCATTCTTAAATAAGCAAGGTTTTGTTGAAACTGAAAGAAAACAAAAAGAATTATTCGGAAAAAAAATACAATTTAATGTGCTAGCAATAAGTAAATCCATATTTATACAAACAGAGGCAAAATGGTTAGCATGTTGATATCTGAGGTATACTCTCCCACTGTTCCCACACCTGAGAATATGTATATCAGCCTGATATACATCTCCTTGAGACAACAGCTATTACCTTTAGGTGCAACTCTGTCATAACTTCTTGTCACTGGTGAAAAGTGTCCCAAAGCCCATGGATACTGAAAACACAGCCAGTGTGGTTATGCTGATATACTTGTTGTCACCTCTGGCAGTGAAGCTGGACTCATCATCAGTAGGTGCTTGGAGAGATCTTTCATCTGACATATTTATTCCACATGGCTGACGAATATATAATGACTTTAGATGCAATTGCACCAAGAGTGTGAAAGTGATTATATTTAAAATATGTGTAGATATCATAGAATCATAGAAATGGACTCTTCATCAGGGACTGTAGACAGTGGGCCTAGGGTCTTCATTCTCACAGTCCCTGTGTATATATATATGTGTGTGTGCTTTATGTATGTATACATGTATATGCAGAAAATTTTAGGATTAGAATTCAATTTTCTTGAGTACTTTGAATATGTTTACTTAGATCGCTTTGTGTTACAAAAGTAATCATTTTTTTTGAGCTGGCAAAAATCCCTACAACAAATATATATGGAAACATGTTTCAGCCTGTACATATATCATTATCATTTGGGTGGATCAACTTAAAACAAAGTAAGCAAGGACTAAATCAGCTGATTAGGAGAGTGTATTGCTTCATCTAGGCTGATCTGATTTGATCTGATCTGAAAGAGATTTCAAAATGTTTCTTAAATAAAAAAAAAGATAACTTCTTATTGTAGCTTATTTTTATTTCACAATATTAGATTTTCTGAAAGTTCATGTCACCATGTTTTCTACAGAGTTCCCTTCAGAATTAACAACAAGTTCAAGTCACAGTGCAGTTCAATACAAGTACCTGACATAGTTAAATTTACCTGGATAGTTAAACGCAAAATTTGACCCTCTAATGTCCTAGTTTATGATACAAATTTAGTTATTCCATGATCTTTAAAGTATCTAAAGATTTATTGTGGCAGAATTTGACATTCAGAAAATATTATCAGCTTGGTTCACATGAAAATATTTATGTTTGTTTCACCTGATTATTAAAGCCATTCATTGTAACAGACTGAAGTGGATGTATTCAGACCTTTCTTACACATGTAGATTATAAAAAACAGCCCATATACCTAGTGGCAAAGCTTATGCACAAAAGTACTAGCCATTTCCTAAATTTAAAATGCTAATGCATAAATGTACATTTAGCTTCACAGAAGCATCTTTTTAAATGCCAAAAATTTTTAATGCATTACTGGTGTCTCTCCAAACAGCTGTGGCATTATACAATAAGTATCTAAAGGACATTAAATTACATAGATGAATGCACATTATAGGATTAGTAGTGATATTATGGATGTTTCCAAACTATGAAGGTATACATTATTACTTATGCCACAGCTCCCTCAAAGGAAAGAGCCTCAGAATCCATTTTCTGAGGACAAGAAAACTTTTTAATAATATCAACCACTATTTACGTATTGTCAGCTGAATTATAAGAAAACCTTTGCTGATCAAAAACTCACAAAGTTCACTGTGTTATGTCTGTTACATGTTTTTTTCACACTGAAGTGTTGAGCACCATGCAGCTTTTTTTAGGTATGTCATCAATTTTCAGTTTTGGCTTTGGTATTTCATAGTTAATGTCAACATTTTTACAGTTGAATTTCTCCAGAAAAATCTTAGAGGACTGGAACGAGAATAAGAAACATAACTAAGACAGATGGTAAACCAGTCATTCTGCAGTGTCAACAAGTGAACGTATCTGCTTAAGTGTAAGATTTTGTCAGGATTTTGTTAACTTTGAACGGTTCAGAAACGGTAGCCAATTCAAATAAATGTGGAAGGCTCTCATTTCTCTCAAATGAGGGCCTAAGCAGCAATGCTAACATTCAGCAGACTGCCTATCCCCACCTCCCACCCAGGTGGGGTGGTGAAGTCAGAAACCAAAGAGCACCCTCTTTTGCAGTCAACAATAGATCTTGATCTGTTTTCTGTTCTGATACTTCCATCTTCTGTTGCTGCTTTATTCTACTTTGAAATCATATTCCTCCGTTCATCAGAGAATGGATTGTCTGGAAAGCACTGAGGTTCAACAGTTATTTTTAAAAAATTCCTGCAAATGTGGGAAAAGGAAACATTCAAATACCATACAAATAAAGCTGATGTGGGCTAACTTGGGGGGGGAGAAAGGATGAAGTCTGAAATTATATAAAAATAGTAAATAGCTAACTAAAATTTATCCTAGTTTTTCTTTAGCTATACAGACCTCTGATTTCTTCTTTTTTCTTTGCAAAGGACTTTTCAAGATAACAGAAAAAATCATCAGTATTTCCTCAATTCATTTCATTTTAATTAAGAACTCAGTTCAGCCTTATCTTTCCCAGCTTGCCAGGAAAACAAAAAAAAAAAAAAAAAAAATATAAAAGAAGTCATTCATTAAGGTATTAAGGTCATAGCACAAATGTTTCCAATTGCCCTTATACATGACATACAATAATCAAATATTATCTTTACCTCGCTGTCTCTTTAGAAGCAATTACCTTATTTCACATTCTTTCAGATATATTTGTGCTTTTTCTAAGCTCCAGTCTAAACTTGAACTTATTCTCTAATCATCATAACCATGAAGTCTGCTCCCATCATTGTCATTCTTCATTTCTGCTCCCCTTTTCTTTTGAGTTTTTTTGGCACCTTCTGGAAAACACTAAGAGCATTTCAGTGCTGAAAACTTAAAATGTAATAAAAAATACTAATCTATTTAGGTTGGGGTTTTTTTTCATCTAGAAAACCACATTGTTGAATCTTTTTCTGGAAAGAATTCATCAATATTCTAGTACAATTATACCTGGAAAACCTCCTAGTGAAAGTACTATTTATTTAAAGACATGGTTTTGTCAGTATCACTGATTTCCAAAACGCAACCTTTATAAGCATTTTTATTTATAACTCTATTCACCACACAGATATTGTTGGTTAATGTAAGATTTTTCTTTCCATCCTTTTTGCTGACAAAGAAGGTTTTTCATCATAAGACACTAAGCTTCTAACCCAAGCACCGTTTTCCCCGTTCAGTCCTGACACAGCCAATTTCAGAAGTTTCAACTGCAGACTAATCAAGAGGTCTTTTTTAGTCAGAGGTTTGTTTTGGGTGTCCGCATTCAGGTGCTGGCAGTGGGTGGGCTGCAGGGGTAGTCTCTGTGAGGAGAGGAGAGGGGCTGCCCCATGCCCTACACAGCCACTTCCAACAGACCCTTCACAGGACAGTGCTGAACCCTTCAGACTAGTGGTGCCTTGGGTAAAATGTATTTAAGAAGGGGAAAAATGAGGTGTGGGAAATAAAACTACCAATACTGTGAACACCAAGGTCAGGGAAGATGGAGAGGAGGGGGTACTCCAGGAGCTGGAAGAGGTATTTCTCTGCAGCTCATGGAAGTTTTGCCAGAGCAGGTGGATATTTCCTGAAGAAACTGGAGCCTGTGGAGATAAGCCCAAGCTGGGGCAGTTTTATCCTGAAGGACTGCAGCCCATGGAGAGGACACAAATAGGAGCAGGGGAAAAGAATGAGGAGGAGGGAGTGACAGGTGCTCAGCTTCTTATTCCCCATCCCACTGTACTGCTCAGTGTGGGTGAAGAAGCTAAAGGAGTCGGGAATGAAGGAGTGAAGTTGAGCCTAGAAAAAAGAAGGGTTGTGAGGAAAACATTGTTTTAATTTGCCTCACACTCTCCAAATCTATTTTAACCGGCAATAAATTGCATTCATTTTCCCCAAGTCAAGTCTGGTTTGTTCTGACAGTAACTGGTAAGTGACCTCTGTCTTTATCTTGGCCTACAAGTTTTTCCATTTTTCTTATCCCCCTGTCCTGCTGAGGAGAGAGTGAGAGAACAGCTGGGTGGGTGTGTGGCCGTAAGCCACATCCAACCCACCACAAGCTTTTACATGTCCTTGGTCTAAGGTACTTACCAAAGTTACAATTTATGTTAAGAACAAGACTATAGATTCTTATTAGACCAACAGATAGCTTATTCTTTAGGGCCCTGAACTTTTAGAGTAAGCTGTAGATTCTTTCTTTCTGGTTTTGGGTTGTTTTTTTTTTTTTTTTAACAAGCTAGAAAGTTGGTTTGGACTTGTTTAATTATGGCTATTTTGAATAATGTGTCTTCATTGCTGAGTAGCATTATGTAACTACATAGCAAACATGATGCATTGTACAACAGTGATTAGGCGTAGTGTGTTGTAATAAACAGGTTCATTGTATTAGAAAAGGGTAATTTTTTACATGCTGATGTATCACCGATATGCAGGATTTTGAGTGTCAAGAAATGAGATAGTTAAGAGCTTCTCATCTTTACTATTTTATCAAAGTGCATCCACTGGAACAGTGCATACAAGTGGAAAGCAATTCTACTGGAATGTGGCAGTATGAAATATTATTCACTAACTATTCCCATTACTCATGTTAGATAGAAGCAAGATGTCATCAAAGGAATCTAACTGCAGAGACTCAAATGGTGAATAAAACTAATTAGAGTCACATTTAATATCTTTATGTGGTTTATGTCAAACTAACAGTATGTCTGTACTTCCTATGGCAAGTAATAGGTCTCTTAATTTTTCCACAATAAATCACCATAGTCCTCCATCTCGGATAATACTTGAATAACGTGAAATTACAAGAATATTGTTAGAGAAGTATTTTAATCTTCTGTCTACCTTGCCAGGAAGAATGTTAATGTACAAACCCAGTTTTATGGTTAATGTTTCAATCTGAGGTGTAAGATAATAACAACTTCTATTTTCAGCACTACATAGATTACAAAAGGACTATGTTACTTATTGTGAATAGACTAGTTTAAATAAAACTTGACTGGTAATAAGAGAGATGGCTTTCACATTTTCTGTTATATAGGACTTATCCTATAGAAATAGAAAAATAATTCATCAAAATCAATGAAGTCACTTTGGGTTGAGACCATTGTAAGTCAGACAGAAACTTGGATCATTGAGTATAAATATCAGGAAATAAAAGACAAATTTTTCCTTATATGAGGAATTACTTACATTTTCAGATCATTTTCCTATGTTTAAATGCCTAAAAAAATGCAAATGAAAGGGAGAAAATATGTTATTCAGTTCCTCTGTAAAAATACATGGTATGTAAGATATATGTGAAAGGTGATCTCAATTTACCTTTGAAAATGCAGACCTGTTAAATATTACGAAGGGATTTTATCTACCTCAAACTAGTCACATTAATGTTAATAATTCATATGAAAGATAGGCATCTCAAATCTATTTTAAATATGATGGAGAGAAATAGGTACACTGAATCAATCCCGAAATAGAATAGAATAGGTGCTCAAAGTAGGTGAAATGAAAAGTCATGTCATTATTTTTTCCCCTTTCCAATTTAAATGAAAGCCTAAGAAGGCTGATTTTGCAATAGGCAAGACCATTTAAATGAGATGCGATCCAGTCTGTCATATGTTTTTTTAAAAATAAAGCCATGCTCACTTGGTTTGTGTTACATGTAATGACTCATAGGCACCCACAAAACCAGATGTCTGGCAATGCCCACTTGGATGCGGGTGGTGCAATTTTCTTTTCTACATCAACAATGGGTCAAAAAAAAAAATGTTTGCCTCCACTCCAAGTGCAACTGTTATCAGCAATAATAGCAGAGAGTTCAGAAGAGCTGGTCCAGTTTTACTCCAAACCAAGAAACTGCAAATCAATATGAGTGCCCATTCATTTAAAAATGATGAAAAAGGAACCTATATGCAGATTTATGACAACCATGGTTGTTACAGATCTTTATTTCATCGTATTTAATCAATATTCCTATTTAGCACTAGTTAGCATTAATTAGTAGTAATATTTAGTACTAAGAAATATTAAATATTTCCAACACAGTAAAATAAAACCAACTTGTTCAAAATTCTCACGAAAACAGAAAACAATCTACATTTGTAGCTAACCAAATTTTGTTCTGGTTGTAATTGCATTGATGAATGTTATAGATCAAAACTTCTTCTTCTGGAAATGCATTTTCATTGTTGGAATTGAACAAAATTGAAGGAATTTTGTTCTGTTTCCTTGTGTTCACCCACACGCATGCATATGAGCTTTTAAAGTGTTTTCCCAAAGTACAGAATATACAATAAACAGAATAGGACTCTCTATAAAATATTGTAATTGAGCATCTCATGAATGTCCTGGGTTCTGCAGTATCAGTCATTTTTTCTCCTTCTTAGTAGCTGGTGCAGTGCTGTGCTTTTGATTTTCAGCCTGGGACCAGCGCTGGTAACACCGACGGTTTCAGTTGCTGCTCGGTAATGTTTAGTCTGACAAAGGGCTTTCTGAGTCTCATGCTCTGCCGAGGGAGGAGGGGAAGCCGAGAGGAAGCAGAGACAAGACACCTGACCTAAACTAGCCAAAGAGGTATTCTATACCACAGCACGTCATGCCCAGTATATAAGCTGGGGGCAGTTACCCGGAAGAGTTAGATCACTGCTGGGTTGGGCTGGGTATCTGTCGGCAGGTGGTGAGTGGTTGTATTCTCTTCCCTTGTTATTTCCCTTATCATTATTATTGGTGGCAGCAGTAGTGGTTTTGTATTATACTTTAGTTACTGGACTGTTCTTATCTCAACCCATGGGAGTTACGTTCTTTCAGTTCTCCTCCTCATCCCTCCGTGAGTTGGGGAGGGGGAGGACGCAGCAGAATGTGCTAACGACTGCATGGCTGATTTACTGCTGGGCTTAAACCACAACAATGAAATACATAAACAAAGATCTAACACAGCTGCTAGTTATGTATAGGCTACAGAACTGACACATTGTTTTCAGCATCTTTCAACAAGCCCTTGTACAATATTTTGCATGTCAAAATACCTTATTTCAAAATTTTTAACTTTTCACAAATCCTTTATGTTCCCAGATGAAAGGTGCTACTACTGTATTCTCAATATACAGAATTAAAAAAAAAGAAACATCATCTTCAAAATGTCAGGTACACTTTACAAGACAACTATACACAGGGTGTATAGGATTGACATTTTAAAATAATTATGAAAATTAATTACAAACAGCTGATTAAATGTAACTTTAATATATAACTAGCACTCAGTAATGTCCAATAAAAGATTTCTGTATAGTAAATCACTTTCTAGCAATTAGTTAACATCTTATTCTATTTTATTGCTGGTGAAACCAGGTTGATTACTAGTTACTTCTTTTTAAAAATTTGAGACCAGTTTTATAAAACTATACATTTAAGATTGAGTCACACATATTTCTATTAACAATGCTGGGAGTTTAAAAAGCTCATCTTGTAAAACCAAGAATTTACGTTTGTCAGTAATGAAATTGATATCATGCTGTCGTGCTGGAAGTTGGTGAACAGCAAGGTAATTTAATATTCCAACATTATAGGTGAGACATGCACAAGCCTTTCAATACATATTTGCTACATTAAATTAATTTTTCAGGAAAAACTAAGGGATGCAGTAATAATTCATAACGAGAAAAACTTTCGTGTCCTTAACAACTAATCTTATTTCAGCTAATGTTATTAGCAGAACAAGCATATTTGGAGATGTATGTAAGTGCATTACTTTTGTATCTGTTCTATAGCATTGCAGTACAAGCATAAGGCTTCGGTAAATATATTCTTACTCAAACATTCAACAGCCAGGCATGAGAACTTGAGAAGAGAAAGGCACAAAAGTTAACTTCCTGTAAATAAAAGTCCATAAACCCATTAATAGAACATACTCTTTTAAAAGGTGCTAGAGTATTTACAGTGACAGTATCATGTTTATTAACCACCACCTGAAAACTAGCAAATTTTCTGTTTGTTTTGACATTCATATTACTTAAAGCTGCTTCAGAACTTTGCTGTGCTCTGGAACAAATCAAACATCCATTGTTGTAACTGTCGTTTTAACAATGCCTCTCACTTAACTACTAAAATACATGTCAGTCTGATTTCTGTTCTGGCTAGTGACATCATCAAGCAAGTTGGCAGATGCTGATCATTTTCAAAAACCAGGTGCCATATCATAAAGCCTAATGGATGAGTTTTCAAGTCTACAAAGAAAGCAGCTCTAATTTCATTTCACTGTCCATGAGACTGTAGACATAAAACAGCCAAGTGGAGAACCCTGATGAGCACTGGTCTATGCAAGCTTGCCCTAAAACATTGCTCCATAAAAGGATCAGCTTTCTGGAACTGAAAAACCAAACCCCCACAAAACCCATAGGAGCTCTCATGTAGGGCCCATTTTGTTTAATTCAATCGTCAGATTTGTCTCTTTATTTCAGCTTCACTGTTACGCTAAAAATATCAAACTGGGATTACAAATCTAGAGTATGTTCTCACAGGTGGGAATACTGTAAGTATGAAGACAATGGAAGACCTTAGAGAATTAATGGAGAAAAAGACCAAAAACTGTAAATGCTGCCCACGTCCTTTAAGCGCTGTGTTTTTATTATAGGCTATTTTTTTAATTCCAACCAGAAATATGTGACTCATATTTTGATTATAGGCTATTTTTTTAGTTCCATACCAGAAATATGTGACTCATAACTAGGAGAAGAGAAGGAGAGAAAGAGAAGAATAGGTAGTAAATAAGCTAATTTGCCACTTGAAGATGAAGTGCACCACATCAGTGCAAAGGTTAATAGACCTTAACACAGTTTGTCTACCAGGTGTGTGTTTTTAGAGTATTAGGTGCTTAATGGTGTCACTGAACAGTAGATTTCATGCTGTTATAGAAAAAAAAGAAGTGTTTTCCAATCTTTTCTCTTGATGCCTAAAATTTTTTCGCTGGTGCCTGCAGTAAACCACAATCTGCAGATGATTCACAATGTGATTCACCACATCTTGTGCTAGGTGAACAGCAGCACATCAGAAATACTTTCTAACCAGTTAATTGAATCTCTACTAAGCAATATATTCACTTCATGTTGCTTTTCTGACTTATAAACTGTTATTAAATAGTACTGATCCTTCTTTTCATGCTTAACTCGTCTGTTCTGTATCTTCACTTTTTAACTATTAAAGATAATTTAGGCATCCATTTTTGTGCCTTTTATATCACTGTGAAATATAACTAATAGAAAACAAGTACTCAATTTAGACTGGGTTTAAAAGTTTTCTCATCTTTCTGTCATTCTGCCTTTGCTTGGGTGTTATGCATACACATTGACTTAAAGAAGCACCTCTTCAAATACCTGGAATTGATCTAGGCAAAACAGAGGAAAGGTAAGAAGTATTACTATCACATTTTCCAAATAAGAAACCCAGAAAGATCAACTACTTTGTGTAGTCATACTGAGTGTCCTACCTCAGGCTGATAAGATTCAGTTCGTCCATCACAAGACAAAGACTCTTTGAAACTCTGGGGTTTCAGGCATTTGCTTCTTCGAAATGTTAACTTCCATAAACCAGTTCCTCAGTTGTAAGGAAAGTTTAATGGATTTTTCAGTCTTTTTGATGACAAAGGGTTTGGGAGGTTTGGGGTTCTTTTTACTGTTGTATGCAGTGAGTCATAAGACCCTGAATACGCTCTGGGGTAATACGAAACAAATGTTAAAGTCAATGTCATGAGCATCATCCTTATCATCTTAAGTATTAATTGTATTTAGGGTAGTGTTAGAAAATAAGAGAGAACTGCTGGAGTCCAGCCCTGCTCCCACAGAATTTTTCATACCATCATACTCAAGCTGTGCAAAGACAATTCATTTTCCTTTTCTCATCTTGTCAATATTGACATAAAACTTTTTCATAAGGAATATGAGACAGACAAGACCTACTAATTGGGAGGGGGTGGGGGGAAGAAGGTCTTTCATTATCAGCACAAGCTGTGCAGCCTTATGAACAGTGAGTGATCAAATCTAATAAAGATAAACCCTTGAATTCCTGCTGGTCTACTGCAGCAACACACTGTGAATGCTTCAGGCACTGATTTCCGGGAAACTGAATCCAAACATATGGAGGGACTGCCAACAGACATGCTGGAGAAAAACAAAGCTGAACTCGTGCATCTCTATTTCCTGCTGCCTCCCTCTGGCCTTTGGCTGCAAAGCCATTTCAGATGCTGATTTTTAACAACAAAGAATGAAAATCAGTTAGAAATTAGTCTTAGCATACAAACAGTTTCTCCTTAAAGAAGTCAGAGTATTTGGTATAGCACTGTCCTAGGCTCAGTAGTAGCAGTCATTTTGCTCCTTCTTGGTAGCTGGTGCAGTTCTGTGCTTCTGACTTTCAGTCTGGGAACAGTGCTGGTAACACCAATGTTTTCAGTTGTTGCTAAGCAGTGTTTACTCTGATCAAGGACTTTCTGAGTCTCATGCTCTGCCAAGGGAGGAGGGAAGCCGGGAGGAAGCAGAGACAGGACACCTGACCCAAACTGACCAAAGAGGTATTCCATACCACAGTACATCATGCCCACTATATAAACTGGGGGCAGTTACCTGGAAGAGTTAGATCACTGCTTGGTCGGGCTGAGTATCAGTTGGCAGGTGGTGAGCAGTTGTATTCTCTCCCCTTGTTATTTCCTTTATCATTATTACTACTGGTGGTAGCAGTAGTGGTTTGTGTTACACCGTAGTTACTGGACTGTTCTTATCTCAACCCATGGGAGCTACATTCTTTCAATTCTCCTCCCCATCCCTCCTGGAGCAGGGGGAGGAAAAGGCAAGCAGCTGCGTGGTTGCCTGCTGAGCTTAAACGATGACACACATAAAACGGGACAGGGAACTTAAGGAAAAAACAAGGGTAAAGTGAGGATGATTAACTGCATTTTCTCTACAGAAATTTCCAGATTTAAGGTTCAACTGAACATTTATATGCATGAAAAAAACCCACCCCTATTTCTGATGCTGAAACATTTCCTGGAGAAACAGGACATTTTTCTACCATTTGTGTAAGGCATAGACTGCATGATACTTTCCAAGATAGGGCTGACTGATTGATGGAAGGAAGGAAGGAAGAAAGGAAGGAGAAAAAGAAGGTATATCAGAAAGATGCAAAAAGGAGCATAGGTCAGGATAAATGTATGGCCCCTGCATTTCCATCTATATTTCAATGGGAGTTGTGAAACAGAAAGTAGAATTATTAAAAAATTAAAACAGAAACAGAAGAGGATGTCATCTATCTAATTGCACAAAAATACAACAAAAAGTTTATAATGGCAAGTGTGATTGAAGCTGGATGCCCTTCTTCATAAGAAAGCACTGACATAGATTATTTATTAGGCTGGAGGGTCTTCAGCATTGGAGATGGAAAGATACAGGAACAAACACCTAACTGTAATAATACAGGGACAGTTAATCCTCCCTTCAGAAAGACAGTCTGTTTCAAAGTCCTTTTAATTCTGATTCACTAAGACCCATTGTTTATTAAATGCACCCTTTTTGGGAAAAAACATTAACACATTTGGTGTTGTACAATGATAAGGAGTCTAGCTGCTTGGTGTATTTAAGTGGGCACAGTTGTCATCTTTTTTACCTCAGCAAAGAAAGGAACAGCCAAGTGGAGTTCTATTTCTGTTACCTACTTTTGTATTCAGTTTTTTGTGATCCGTCAGCCTGTTCAGGATGTTATATGAGCAACAGCAACGCAGATCAAGTGCTTACTGTTCAATCAACTAAATACCTCAGTATGAAAAAATATGCTTTTGTAAAGTGCAAGGAGGGCTTCTCCATGTGAAGAATTTCATTAGAGAAATTAAAAATGGTGAAATACCACTACTTCAAATGTTGTAAGGTACTTACAAGTGTGTCTCTTAAAACATCTTTGGAAACAATCACTCACTGTTCCACGTTATTCAATGAGATCCTCACAGTGGGCAAAAACAACTTTTCAATGCAAAATAACTTTTTTTCTGTTACCATGAATAAAGAGTGAAAAGCCTTGGGATTTATGGGCTTTTGGGGTTTTTTGGGGGCTTTTCTCTTGTGTTTTTTTTTGTTGTTGTTGTTGTTGTGGTTCTGTTTTTGGTTTTTTTTTTTTTTGTTTTTTTTTTTTGTGGGTTTTCTTTGTTTTGTTCTTCCCACTCCCTCCCTCTCCAATCCAGCAAAATATTGCTATATTCTCTATTTAAGTTAGATATTAAGATTTTATTTCCAAGCCTAATAAACCTCAATCTAATTAAATTTAAAGGTAAGCAAAAGGAGGAAGGGATGTTAGAAAAAAGCCATACTCCTGAATCCCAACCAAATTAAAATATCTATATTAAATTGTGTTCACTCATCCCTGAACACTAGTACTTACTTATCAAGTCTCTTTCTACTAAATACATCAAAGAAACTGGAGCACTGTGAAATCTGGATACACTAAAGCAGATATACTTGACTGCATTGAGAAAAGAGAGAGAGGATTTTGTGGGATTTTTGAAAGAAATTGCATCTACTAATACCACAGAACATCATGATTTACATTATTACAGAGGAGTGCCAAATGAGTTAATAATCATTAGACATTTATGCTAAAGCGTCACAAGAAACTCTTTAACAATCACCTGCCAGAAATGCGCAAGTTCAAAAATCTGTCACATGCAGAAAATGTCACAGTACATAGTGAAAAAGCAGAAGTTCTATTCAGTGTACTTTTTGCTAACTCATCAAACTACAAACTTGAGCTTTCACTCCATTCACCACCTGTGAGTGACACCAAAACATGCAACTAACGTAACAGCTTGTGTAGTGTTTGTTCAATAGAGACAAGAAAGGATGTGAATCATGCCTGAGTAAAAATGTTGTCACCCAAGCAAATAAAAATAGATTCTCATCTGGCAGGAATCTTGTTAATTCTCCTGGGATTTGACATTTACTTTTACTATAGGCTGTTATAAATTTTGGATAGGATCACCCATCTTTCATGTTACCAGAGACTTGCAAGGAAAGAAAGATTCATTAAGGGAGAAGAAAAAATGAGAGCAAAGGCAATATAAGGTAGCTCAGAAGTGAGTGCTTTGCTCGGAAAGAGGCTGCCAGAGGCTTGGGGGCACCAATGGGCATTGCTGTCCCTGCCAAATCCTTCTGGGGTTCTCCAAACCCTCCCTACACCCTGAGACTGAATTTCAGCTCCCTAGCTGCCCTGTCTCCTGGCTGGGACAGTGGGATGGGTCCTGCCTGCCGTGCCTTACTCTGCCAAACCTGATGGAAAACCCCTGCCACTGCAACTCTCCAGGGAGTCCCTGTCCCCTGCCAGATATAAGAAATATCAGGGTTCAGATTCCATTTCCCAAGCCAGGCTGAGATATCGAGTCTAGTTACACTTTACATGGTTATGAAAAAAAGATCAGAGACCAAGATTTACAGCCTTGACAGTGAGCCCCAACCACTACTTCACACAGTTGTCCTTTTTTCTGTTTTCTCACTTTCAGTTCTCTGTTGCACAGTGGTTCAGCAACTGTCTATAAGAATTGCAGATGACCCTTTTCTTAAAGTCTACTGTGGAATTTTCTGTATTTCTTTGTTTTCACCATTACTTGCAGACAGAAGGAGGGATGCTTACTGTTCTGGACCCTCACTTTCCTCAGGCACTGCACAGTGCACAGAGCCCAGGCTGCCCTTTGAGGAAGCAGTCTGCTCTTTCCTCTAAAACCACATTTTCTAACACGACAGGAATATGTCAGCCAGTCAGTTTGGTCAAAACATGACCCTGTATTCAACATATTCTTTATGAAGATCTAGCCCAAAAATCGTTGTTTTCCCAGTAGAAGAACAAAGCACTGGGACCCAGATCTGAAGTTGGTATCAGTTGTTTTAGATTTGTTAAAGATAGTCCTATACACATCAAAGCAGGACATAACTTTTGCCAGACCTCTCTGCTTGATTTAGCTAGCTATTATGTCTTCAGTAGTGGCTTTATTCTAAGACAGTTCAACTTCTAGGTGAACGATGAATTCTATCTGTATTTCAAATTTTAAGTTAAGAAAGAGATCTGAAAGGTGCGATAAGAAAGTATTATCTGCATCATTCTTATACTTGCATTTACATATGAAAGAACATGAAGGAGTTTAAGATTGCTGACTCAGCTTGCAGATAAACGTTTGGGCCTACATAGGTTCCTTCTCTGGACAAACTACTTATATCTAAAATGTTTTAACGTTGCATTTATTATCCATGTAAAGCCTTGAAACTAAATACCACTGCAACTGGAATGCACAAAATCAAAAATACAGAATCTGATTTAAACATGTTAAATATTTCAACTCAATCTTAAATTCAGATGCAACTCTTTCTTGGTTAAAAATAACGGACTGCAAATAGACCTTTACATTAATTCAATATGATATTACTAAAATTACTAGAAAACAAGATACTTGAAGACATATGTAAAAAGTACTTTACACACAATCTAACATCATTATGGTGTTCTTTTTTAAGGTGCGCCCCAAGATACTTTTTAAGATGGGCCCTTTATGAGTCTGTAGCTCTATGTTTTCAACATAGTAATGAAAAAAGCTTCCAGTAACAGATATTCACTAGAGGTATTGCCTATTTTAGAAAAAAATGGTCTAAAACTCCTCTCTGTAGCTTGTACACCACCCTCAGACAGTAGCACAGTGCTGCAAGTTTTACAATTCCAAAACAGAATTTGATGCTTCTGTTCCCACTATACAAGCTGAAGCATCAGCAGAAAAAAATACCAAAGTACTATGGTTAAGATTTAAGGAAAAACAATTTCTTTTCAGATCAGATACCTGCTGCTTCCAATTTAGATATTGGATAACCTATCTGAAATGAAAGCAGCAGACTGAGAGTGCTTTGCTAACCTCCTCTAATTAGAATCAGCTAGTTCAGTGCAGCTCTAACCAGAATCACCTCCTCTTCTTTGCTGGACCAGGGTGACCTGCCAAACGGGAGGGGTGAATGTTTTCAAGGAACATCACAGCCTCCAGATAAGGAATGAAGGCTTTGAAGAAACTGTGAGCACACTCTGGAGAAGAAATTAGACTTGTGAACTTAGAGGGGGGAAAAAAGGCATACAAATTGTTTAAAGAAGAGCTGAAGACGAATGTCAACAGGGATGTTTCCAGCTGGAAATCACCTGCTGGGGAAGAAATTAGTTTTGAACACCTAACTTAAATCAATGGAGTAGATGGGAAATGTTTTAAATTGTTCATCTTTGTCAGGAAATCCTGGGTTTTATCTTCCATGGCCTTCTTTACATAAAGTGTGTCACTGGAAATGTATAACCCTAGATGAACTGCAGTGTAATAATAAGAATATAAGCATAAGAGCAGAAAAGCAAATATAATGCATCTGAGCAAAGGACCATGTAACGTGTATCACTTTTCTGAAAGAGGCCTGTAATAAATGTATACTGAGAGAGCTTAAGAATTGCAAAAGAAGAGATTGCTGCTTTTCCTCAATACTGTTCTAGCTTCCAGCAGTCTGTCATATAGAGAATTTTTTTTTTTCCCCCAGTTAAAAGCTGCATCTGCATCCTGTTTGGTAGTACTTGATTGATTCTTTTTCCGTGAATTTGTCGAAGAGTTTTTCAAACCCATTTATGTAGAGTGCCTCCACAGGAGCCTCTAGTGATGAATTCCAGCCTTTCCCTGCATGCTGTGTGAAAGAGCACTTCCTTCTCTTTGATTTATACCTGCAGCCTGACCATTTCATTTTGACTCTCTACTGGTCTGTTGTTGTAAGAAAAAGCAGATAATTGTTCACTGTTACATTTCTCCATACTACTCTATGGCATATCTCCCCTCAGCTGTTTTCCAAAATGAAGAGCCCTCATCTCTTGAAGTACTTTCTGTACCATAATGGGACTTGTGGGGATGGAGTTAATTTTCATCTACAAATTGCAAAACTCTATAGTCAACCTCAAACCTTTAGTGTGAAATGCTAAAAGCTGCAAAACCTAAGCCTGATGCAATTATAGGATTGTTACCTTGTAAGAACCATATTGCTGTTGATAGCAACATATAAAAGTCCTTGCATTAATTTTGCTTAATGCTGGTCTTAAAAGACTACAGTCCTGGCCTATTAGGCCCACTATCAACCTGTTACGAGAGCTTACTGTGTGACCCAGAGATTGGTACCTGGTGTCCTTTGTTATGATGTTCAAGATTGAGATGACAGCAATGGGCTTGAAAACATGGGCACAGGTTGAAAAAAGACTGAATCCCCATGACTCTATATAACTCAGTGATGGCAATTGCTGATCACTGAAGAAATGCAACCTTAAGAAAAGACTGCTATGTGAATGACAAAGAAGCAGCAGCCAAGCAAAAAACAGCCACCTGATTTTGCAGGATAAGGCACATGCCACCATGTCAGAAAGCATTAATAGCATTGCAAGTATGTAGTCTGGAGAATGGAGGACAACGACTATAAGAACTGCCTAGAAACTCAAACAACTTATACAATTTGGAAAGGGAAGATGGGAATAGGAATTCCTACATGAGATCATCATGGGAATTGTCTCATTGGAACATCATCTGAGCTGGTGGTGCACTGCTTACTGGTTTTCCTGCCTGCTCCAATCCTCTCTGCTCCCATCCCCTACTCTCAATGCCTGATTCCTCAAGGCCCTTTTGACCTGCCGACCAGTTACCAAGGACAAGATACAAGGAGATGAGAGACTCTGTGTGTTTCTCTGTGTGTGTATTTGCATGTGTGAGAGAGTACATGTGCTGTACACTTACAGAAGAACAGAATTTTCTCAGAGTAGCATAGAAAATAAACTGCAACCCAAGCTATAGAGGAAGGTAGAAACAATATGTCCAAAACAAAGACCTAACTCCTTCTTGACAAACCTGGGTATCAGTTTAATTGAACACATGAGAAAGACACCTGAACCAGGCAGTCATGGCAATTTCCCAAACCTGTTGAAACAGCAGTGCAGCTGCAAAGCATCCTCTGCCCAGCTGTCACCATCTGGAATGCAGCTGGAGCTACTGGCAAAACACCAAGATGCTCAGACACAAAGGGACTCTATCAGCATCCTTCAAATGCCCTGAAGTATTGAGAAGATTCATATTTAACTGGAGTGATAGGAGATAAAAGAGTAGACTTACTTTTTTTTTTCATGGAAACAAAAGGAATAAGTGCCCTTGCTTAGTCAGACATCCTCAAAGAGTCCCACCAACTGTATGAGTGAGTCAGGATTTCCATTTACTGAAGCTGTACTGAGTCTTTCACAACATCCTGTGCTTTTCCATGTGCCCAGTGGTCTTACCTTTAAAATATTCTTAGCATGCCAGGGTGGAAATCAGACAGACTCACTCATCTGTAAATCCCAAGTTCCCATCTATGGCTCAGAGACTTTTTTGTGATGGGAGCTACTCTTCTAGCACAGCAAAAGTTGCATCGTACTCTGCAGTAATAGTTACAAGGCTTTGCCAGATGCTCTGCAGTTTCATATCTGAATTACTGAGTATTCAGATTAAACTGAACTGAAGTTGAAAATGAAACTGAAATATGTTTCAGAGGAATCTGAAACTGCAGTTTCACATCTGAAAGACTTTTGACAGATGTCATCCATTTCTGGGAACTTACCTAACTTTTCTGTTTAAACTAATTCCTCCTGTATATTCAAAACAAATATTTCTAACTCATTCAAACCCTCTACTGTAAATAATGGGCAGGAAGCTGGTATTATCAATGACTTCAGCAGTAGACTAATACAAAAATCTGTTATACTTCTTTTCTATGCCTTGTTCATTTCCAACTACCCCTTATACATCCTGGTCATCAAATTTTCTGTTTGCTTTCCCTCATGCGACAAAAAAGTAAGAAGTAAAAAAATGTAAAAAGCAAAAAAATGTAAAAAGCAAAAACACCCAGGAATAAAATCCTCCTCAGCCCCAACAATCATTACATTGCATGCACCAATCGGGTGGAATTCATATGAACTTTTGCACACTGTAGCAAGCATCCACCTAGCCATTTCAGCTTTGCTAAGCCAGAAGACATCTACAACCATACATGGCTTAGTGGGTACCAAGAACAATGAAGACGAACAGAAAAGTATTTCCAGGATAGTTTAAAAAAAGCAGCCTTGAATTTGAAATTAAAAAAGAAGAAAATAATAATAAAACAAAACAAACAAACAAGTAGTTGCTGCAAATGTCTTTCTGTGCTAATAAACCATAAGCTGCAATGGCTGAGCCTGGGTGTTTTAAAAAATGCATTTTCATTTCAGTATTCTGACAGAACAGTTTTCAGGCTGGAATAATTTCAGACTGGGACATGATGAGCTCAGCTTTGCAGTGTTATTTGATCCATAAAGGAAACCCTTGAAATGTCATTTGAAGTACAACCTTTAATTAATGTAACCATAAATGGAACCAAAAAATAAAACATATGACAGAGATTTGTACTGAATGATAAGCATTGACAGTAGATTGACCAAAGTCCACCGAACTGTGTTGGAATTCGATTTTAAAACTCATTGGACCTCATTCTCTATTACATGAAGACTCTTTCACACTGCCTGGCTGGAGAAACAGCCATAAGGTAAATAAGAATAAAACTTGCAGGAACTAGGTAATTCTTGTCACTATCACTTAGTCAAAATAGTGGAGGTAATCACTTCAGTGTGAGATGTGTTATAGCTCAAATCCAGCTTGAATTTAAACAAGCAGTAGAGATAAAGGAGATAAACTTTAGAAGGAAGGTGAAAGAAATGCAGAAGAGAATAAATCCACATTTAATATTTTAAAAAAACCCAACTAAACAAACAAACAAACAAAAAGCAGTAAAAGCTGGAAACAAAGTAATTGAGAGACTACAGTAGTTCAAAGAGATGTAGTAAATACATTTTCAACTTGATTCCAGGGTGCTTTGTGCAATAAAAAAAATTTTTATTTCCTGAAATTATATTCTGTAGTGTCACAGGGTCAAACACGCAAGGAAAATTTCAGAACAATAGGGAAATTTTTACCAATTTCTTGCTTAAGAAAGTGTGCAGTTAAGTATCTGTCTTTTTGGTCCAACCCAAACTTAAAATATTATAATCATCATAAGAGGCCAGGCCATTTTTCCATGCTAGGGACTTTGGCAGGAGACTTTATCTGTCCTGAGAAAATCAAGATCATTAGTACATTACAGCTTTATTTTCACTTAAAAAATATGTATGTTCTTAAATCACACTCAGTGGTAAGCAGTAAATATTTTGAGCTTAAATTCTTTTGAAGACAAGACACCTGCAGTTTTACTATCATTTTACTATAATTTATCATCACGCTCACAGAAGACTGACTCTGTGAACTCTCTTAGGCACTATTAGAGCACCTGTAACCAGATCACCCTCTCTTCTTCCACTTACATGCAGGCGTTTCTGCTTGAATTGTTCCTAAATAATGAAACAGCACATACAGTATTCACAACATGTTACAGACATCTGTATGTCCTTTGTGTGTCTTTTATGGTACTTTCTCAAACTACAGTTCAGGTGAGGAAAGTTATGTTGTGATAACCATGAATGCCATAACCTCTGTAAACTGGACAAAGACAGAACTAACTCGTATTCTTCCTGCATCACTCATGTTATAATAAACCAAAGATGTGATAAGAAATTTTACTGTTAGCTTAAGCAGGTTTATACTGCTAAGAGCATGCATATTCATCATTTTTACTTCTTCCTAAAAACTTTTCTTTCCATGAGGGCATTTATAATTGCCATTCTAAATTTCATTATTTCTGTGAGGTCCTGACTCTTGAGAAACATAAACACATACCTCATTGCAACAAGAAGTGATGAACTACAGCATGATCTTTAAAGTTTTGTATTTTAAACAAGTACTTGGTATATATCAAATCTTTGAGTTTAAATCCAATTCAGACTCCATACTATTGACTTTGACACTTTATGGCAACAGAAATAGTTGACTGATACATCACAAAAATTATTCCTTTCTGTTTTTGATCATGGCAGCTGTGCTGAGAGGAAACACCATAGCTGATGGGGCTCATGAGAGAAAGTTGTTACCATATTCTGTAATCATTACTGAGCCTTATTACTCAGATTACAATGCAAAATGTCTGCTTTAAATGACATTCTAGTAATAGACATGCAGATTGAACCAAATAGCTCTTACTAATGTCATACAAGTGATTTCTTCTTCAACAGGGTGAGTGGCACCAATATGCACATACATATTATTCACAAAAGTTTAATGGTTTAATACTGATTATTCACAGAAGTTGAATGGGTTCTTTTCATGTATCCAGAAATACCTCAGCCTTGTAAGTGACATCTGTATTATTGAATCTAGGAGCTCATCCATGTTCTCAGGTTCAGACACTCCCATGACTACCCACTTCCAACCCAGACTGAAGACTGGTGGCCGCCCAGACTCTCCTTTCACTCCATCTCTTCAGCTCCTCGTTTCCAAACAAATAAAATAGAAGCATGTAAGCTAGATGGGAGCAGCAGACACCTTCAATGAATTGCCAGAACAGGACAATGGGGAAACTGTGTTTCTTGCACATGCCTGCGTGAGCACTGAAACAAGAGGAATGGATTCATCCGGAGAGTCTGGTAACTTCAAACAGAAGTTGAACTAATTGCTACTTAGCAAGGTTGCTTCTGTTCTTGGTTGTGGTTGGGTTTTGGTTTTTTTCCACTTTTTATTTATAGTTATTGTTCTGGTTTTCTTAAAATGCCAATAACTTTCAAATTCCATTTTTAGAGGGATGTAGAATCCCTTACAGAATATTCAAAGAGACAGTTATTCTAATACTACACCAGAAAAGACAGAAAACAGAGGTCATATTTTTAGGAGGAAGTATCGGTCTTTCTCTGTTCTTTTAATAGAAAGATTTCATTTCTCAAAGAATGATTAAGAGCAAGCAGCAAAACACTGTCCATATCAGGATTTTTTGGTGTGGATCCTGTATCTGTAAGAAATGTTTTCTGTGGATTAAAAGTTGTACGCTAAGGTTTAGCCTGCATTTGTACTGATGAAT
The DNA here is from genome assembly GCA_028858755.1 of Ara ararauna. Taxonomy (NCBI): domain Eukaryota; kingdom Metazoa; phylum Chordata; class Aves; order Psittaciformes; family Psittacidae; genus Ara; species Ara ararauna. The sequence continues at coordinate 60,240,442 of CM054379.1, forward strand.
TATAAACCACTCAAAATCATAGTGTAAACAACTGTAATGGAAATCCTGATTTTGGAATTTTACTAGCATATGACAGAGCACTGCTGCAATAAGGTCCTTTAATTTGCATAAGGCTTTAGTATTTTGTTTTAAACATGCTCTAAATAAATTTAGCCACTCTCAATATTAATATATTGCATTTTAAGGGTTTCTCAGAAATAATTCTGTTATAGGTTAAAATTAATTAGGTTATTTTGCCACAACTACACTACAAATTGCATCTCAATTCATACTTCTCACAGGACCTCTTTCCAGTGAAAATATTATCCATTTCTCCTTTCCATACAAGGCCAAGTGCAGGCTGTCTGTGATTAGCTGAGCATGGAGCTTGAGAAAGACTATTTTAGTCTGGGTAACTGTGGAACCTCTAGGTAACACCAACACGGAGATTGCTTCTCTTTTTTGTCCTTGGTATCTGGTCACTTCCACTTTCCTCTACAATCTGGGATTCTAAAGATATGGGAATTTTATAGTCCTTTCTAGTTGCAGCAATGAAAATGAGAGCATCAAAAAAGGAAAGGAAGAAATTGTAAGACTAGTAAAGAGCAGGGAGTGTGAAAATGCAAGAATATAAAAATAGTCAATATATAAGAGCAAGAGATTTCCACAGCATGCATTACATTCATAGGCAAATACAAGAGGTTACTCTATTGTCATACTTTAGCAGTAAAATAGGAGTGCCTGAATGGAAAGAATATTGCAAACTTCCAAGCTTAAAATTATATTTAGAAAATAAAATTTGAAAACTTAAGACCAAATGCATCTTCAGTTCAAATTTTGCTGTCATGTAACGTATCTGCAAATGCTGAAAAATAATCACATATATATATATATATACATATATTTTTGGGTTACATAAGAGATATGGAAAGAAGCAAATGTTCCTGCTAAAGACGGAGTAATGAAAGGAATAGATAAATAGCAGTTTCTGGCATCCACAGAATACCTTATTTTAGAGTTCTCTCAAAAAATCACAGAATCATAGAATAGTCAGGGTTGGAAAGGACCTTCAGATCATCAAGTTCCAACCCCCCTGACAGGGGCAGGGACACCTCACACTAAACCATACCACCCAAGGCTCTGTCCAGCATGGCGTTGAACACTGTCAGGGATGGAGCATTCACAATTTCCTTGGGCAACTCATTCCAGTGCCTCACAACTCTTACAGTAAAGAATTTCTTCCTCATATCCAATCTAAACTTCCCCTGTTTATAAGTTTGAACCCATTACCCCTTGTCCTCTCACTACAGTCCCTAATGAAGAGTCCCTCCCCAGCATCCTTCAGATACTGGAAGGCTGCTATGAGGTCTCCATGCAGCCTTCTCTTCTCCAGGCTCAACAGCCCCAACTTTCTCAGCCTATCTTCATATGGGAGGTGCTCCAGACGCGTGATCATCCTCGTGGCCCAACTTTGGACCTGTTCCAACAGTTCCATGTCCTTTTTATGTTGAGGACACCAGAACTGCAAACAATACTCCAAGTGAGGTCTCACAAGAGCAGAAGAGAGGGGCAGGATTACCTCCCTTGACCTGCTGGTCACACTCCTTTTGATGCAGCCCAGGATACTGTTGGCTTTCTGGGCTGCGAGTGCACACTGCCAGCTCATGTTCATTTTCTCATCAACCAACACGCCCAAGTCCTTCTCCACAGAGCTGCTCTGAATCTCTTCTCTGCCCAACCTGTATCTGTACCTGGGATTGCTCTGATCCAGGTGTAGGACCTTACACTTTGCTTGGTTAAACTTCATGAGGTTGGCAACAGCCCACCTCACAAGCGTGTCAAGGCCCGTCTGGATGGCATTCCTTCCCTCCAGCATGTCAACCAAGCCACACAGCTTGGTGTCATCAGCAGACTTGCTGAGAGTGCATTCAATCCCACTGTCTATGTCACCGACAAAGATGTTGAACAAGACCAATCCCAGCACCGATCCCTGAGGAACACCGCTCATTACTGGTCTCCAGCTGGACATTAAGCCATTGACCACAACTCTTTGCATGTGACCATCCAGCCAGTTCTGTATCCACCAAGTGGTCCACTTATCAAATTGATGTCTCTCCAACTTAAGAGACAAGAATGTCATGTGGGACAGTGTTGAACGCTTTGCACAAGTCCAGGTAGATGACATCAAATGCTCTACGGCTGTCCATCAGTTCCATAGCACCATCAGAGAAGGCCACCAGATTGGTCAGGCAGGATTTCCCCTTAGTGAAGCCATGCTGGCTATCACCAGCCACTTTGTTGTTTTTCATGTGCCTTAGCATGCCTTCCAGGAGAATCTATTCCAAGATTTTGCCAGGCACAGAGTAAGACTGACTGGTCTGCAATTCCCCAGCTCATCCATTTTTCTCTTCTTGAAAATGGGGGTTATATTTCCTTTTTTCCAGTTTTCAGGAATTCCACCTGTCATGATTTATCAAATATGATATACAGTGGCTTAGCAACTTCATTTGCCAGCTCCTTCAGGACCTGCAGATGGAGCTCATTAGGTCCCATGAACTTTTGCACATTCAGGTTCTTAAGATGATCTCGAACCTGATCCTCTCCGACCATGGGCCCAAGGTCTTCATTCTCACAGTCCCTTCATCTCCTTTCCAAGACTTGTGTGGTGTGGTCAGAGCATTTGCCAGTGAAGACTGAGGCAAAGAAGTCATCGAGAACCTCAGCCTTCTCAAACTCAGGGTTGCCATTTCTCCTTATAGCTTCCAGAGAGGGCCCATCTTATCCCTAGTCTGTCTTTTGTTTGCTACAGACTTACAGAATCCCTTCCTGTTATCTTTGACATCCCTAGACAAGTTTAATTCTAAGTGGTCCTTAGCTTTCCTAACCTGGTCCCTAGCTTCCCAGACAATACCCTTGTATTCTTCCCAGTCCGTCTGCTCTCACTTCCACCTAAATAAAATAAACAAAAAGAGAAGGGCAATATCTGAAATGGGATTTTCAACATTACTATTTGGCAGCAGTAAGCAAACAGAAAGAGATCTGGCTGACAATAAAACCTTCCAAGCAGTGTATTTTGTGGGGAAAACTGTATGGGATTTATGGGGTTTCGCAGTAGGGAAGACTGTAAGGTAGTCTGTGATAAAATAATTCTAGAGGAATATCCAACTCAATGTATGAGACATCTGACACTGTGGAAAGGATGCTGATTCTGAAGCTGAAGACAGCATCAGAGCTGAAGAAGCACATAAAGGTTTAAGACGTTTTAGAGAATCTTTCCCATGAGAAGGAAAATGCTGGCTTTCTGATATACACTTCATCATCCCACCTAGTTATTTATAGCTGTCATAGATATCTGGTAAGAAAAACAGTCTGGACTAATTGTTTTCTGTGAAGCATGATTGCCTAGTCTAATGTCACAGAGTGTTTTTTTGTTTCCCTGATTAAGACCACTTGTTTGTTGAATATTTTTAAAGAATCCCCAAATCAATTTTATTGGAATAAAACTCAAAAATATTTTTGGAGTGTTTGGCTCTAGAAAACTCAAATGAATCAAGAAAAAGTAATTATCTGTGTCACTGACATTTTTTTCAGTTCATTTTCAGAAATATAATTCAAGAAATTCTACATATCAAAAGAGAAAAGATCAAAAAAAAACAACCAAAAAAAGCAGAGGAAAAAAAAAAAAAAAAAAAAAAAAAAAAAAACACCCAAACACAGACCTGTAGGGAAGGACATAAAGCAGAAGTGTAAGAGAGTCTTTTTTCTTCCCCACTCTTGCTCTCATTTTCCCACCATATTGTCTCTCAAATCAGTCAAAACAATTAAAAGTGGCACAGAGATGTGTCAAGTTTGGCAGATATATGAGTGGATACATGCATATACACAATATAATAACAATGTGCTAATGGTAATGATAGCTGGCAAAGATGCATCATTATGGCACTTTAATGGGTCTTATCATTACTACTCCTATTGGCTTGGAAGTGAACACTGTCTTCAAGAAACATAACCCAACTTGAGAACTTGTTGGAAGTAGGCATTTACTAATGTATAGAAAAAATTCTTGGCAATGCAGGTTTTTCATTTCACATTTACCAGCAGTCAAATAGCATGTAGGGGACGAAGTTTATTCGTAAAAGAGACAGAGCAGAGCCAACAGTTTTACCATTACAAAAGGGGACTTAATAGTACTTATATCTCTTCTTAGATCCTTGTGCTTGCTGTAGTCTAAGACTTCTGGGCTGATCATAGATTGGACTCCGAAAACATGTCTTCACTAGACACTCATTATGTTTGCAGATGACAGAATCTAGACTTTGGTCTGCAGGCCAAAGAAAAGAAAAAAAACCACAAACAAAAAACAACAAACCAAAGACGTTTAAGTATCAATAGGGCCAAACCTTGGCCATGCTGACACAAACTTGTGTTTTAGCCACTGACAGACAGATGCTGAAAAAATGTGGCAGAGGGTAAAAAAAACCACAACATATTTGTTGATTATGAAGCATGGAATAAAACAATGATTTTTTTATGTTCAAATTGTGACTGTAAGCCAGTGCAAATACTTTTCCAGGGGAGAAATTTAGTCCTCTAGTAAGCCATTGATGAATACAAAGCTAACATAAGTCTCTTAAGGATCTCTGATCACATCATATCAGCAGAGAAAATGTTTTCCTTTAGCTCTCCTTTTGATACCTGTTCGAAGACAGTTCACAGACTGAATGAGGGCTGCCTTCCTCCATTCCCTCCAACATGATAATAATTAAGGAAAGAATGACGGTCCTCACAATATGACCTTTTTTTATGTTGTTTTAATACAGTTGTATTCTAATTAAGCCATATTGCCCACACATTGTCTCGTTTTCTGTGAGGCTTGCCAGAGCTGATCTCAGCCTGATGTGTAAGCTGTAGGTAAAACTTTAATGAAGAGTGCAGCTTTCACACGAGTACATACATCAGGATAGAAATTGGAAGTGAGCTCCAGGGTGAAACTCGGCCATTGAGATTTCAACACTGCAGTGCCCAGAAGGAACAATACTACCTGGTAGGAAGAGTTAAGTCAGTACCTTATAGAGTGCCCTATGTAGTCAGGTGCCTTGATTTAGATTTTGGGATGACCAAAATATTAAATACTGGGAGTGAGGGGCTCATCCATAACTCCATTTCTCACTTTGTCTCAGTGTCATTATGGAAGTAAAAAGACTGACTTAGATGTCAAAATTATGCATTTGAGTACAGAAAGAAAAAGCCGTTTTCTTTTAAGCCACTCCTATGTCTAGGACCTATCTTTTGTAAAATGAATTTGTTATCACAAGTGTACTTTGTTAGCACAGTAGCCTGTGATAGAACCTGCCTTTACAGCTTCCCTGGAATTAGAGAAAGATTTCATCCATTGCTAGGATTTACTAAAATCCCTAAACTTTATCCCCGTCATGTCAGATTGCTGAAGTTATTTTAATATTTTATTTATTCAGAAACTTGTCTAGCCAAATTTGCAGTTATGTTTTTATTTTCATCTCAGCTTTCTGTTACTGTTGTTACAAATCTTTTGTTACAAACCAAACAAAGCACACTTCACAGAGAGCTAGGCTTGTTTAATCTTCTGTAGAAGGAAAGGCTGAGGTAGATTTACTATTTCTTTGCCTCTGGGACAACACAACATCTAAAATCAGCAAAGCATTTCATGCTGCCTCATAAAAATGAGCTTGATTAAATACTTAATATTTCTAGATTCTAAAGCCAATTCTGACCTTTTTGATCTTTACGTAACTTCTACAGTATTTTCAAGAAATCTAAATAAAAGTAGACACTGGGAATCTTTACTGTGACTTCTAAAACTTTGTTGATACATTTCGTATAGAGATACCAGAAAATCTTAGTAAAAGTAGCAAAGCAAGAGCATAAACTGTCCAAGCTTACAAGTACAGAGAAAAACAAATACTTGAAAAATTGTCTTTTGTTTCAGCTACTGGTAGTTTATACTAGAGAAAGCTATTCCACACTTAAGTGTGATTTCCATTCAAATTCCCGTTTAAATAGATCATGTTTGAAATCAATCCCACTTGACTCAGTACATAAAGGGAGTGAGCTAATCCTGCCATGGGAAGGAACTGCTGTGCCTCTCTGGTGTCTCCCAAAGAGGCTCATTGTCCTAAGAACATAGGACGATGCCCAGGAGGTAAACCAAAACTCCTGTAAAAAAAAAAAATAAAAAAAATAGCAGTTGTCTGGAAACAGGTCCCAGCCACCAACTGGTGGCCAGGACTCAACACAACCAAAAACTGACTTCTTGTGCTACATAGTATAGCAGGTCGAACGCCATCAGGTGATAACATGGCTGGTTTGAATCCCCAGTTTTGTTCCTGAAGGAGCTGATGGTGCTGTATCAAACCGCAGGAGCAGAGCTGATGCACAGCTCAGAATCAGCACCTGCTCCCCTAACAGGACTGTGGTAATATCTAACATTTTAACTCCGTTATTTTATACATGCATATATATACACATGCATGTACAAACACATTTATTATAAATATGCATTATGCTCATTTCCATCTCATTGACTTATTTTGTAAACTAATGGCCTTGGCTGTCTAATAAATGTGAGTAATTCTTATAAAATACGGCAACATTTTGAATACATGGTTATATGCAGAACAAATACCAATAAATGTTATACTGTTCAGTGTAAGGGGGAGCAGCTGTGTGTTTACTTACCACAATTGCTGAGCTGCCCATCAGTCACATTGGGATTAGGAACAGTAACAGATCTCATTTCTCTGCTTTCTCAATCTAAACTTTCTTTTACTCTGCTTCAACTCTGTAACTTTGAGAACTTAAAAGAAGAATGTCTTTACTACAGCTGTGACTGAGCCCATAGAATGCTACCTTTGATTTTCCTTCATTTGAGATTTAGGGCTGATCCTGATAATACACTGGAAATTAATTTCATGAAAGTTGCTTCAAAAACTGTTCAAAAGGCTTTACCTTCCACAGGATCACGCCTTCCATGCCCAAACTTTAAAAAGAAATGTTTTCTTCCTAAGAGTCTCCTCCAGACCATTTTTATACTTTCTTTTCATTAGCAATGAGCTCATATTCTGTCTAGTGAAAGCTTTAGCCTTTCACAGTACACTTATTACAGGATCAGCTGTGGTGTTCCCACCAGGGCAGCAAAGAGGTGATGTGTTGTTGGGAGCCACAGGTACAGACTGTGAATCAGACTTATGCTGCCTGTTGTATGTGAAAGCAGTGCAAAAGCTAAGGAGGGATGAGATACAGCCAGGCTACTCAGATCCTGGTTTAGTTCTGTATTTATACAGGTTTCATGCTAGTAATTTATATAATAAAATTTTTATGCTTCAGTGTTTATGCACATTATGTCAGCTAAATTAAGGAGTCAAACACCTTAAAATAGGCAAGCATAACACCCTTTCCAACCCTTATTATTCTAAAATTCTACGATGAAATAATGTCCTGTTCTAAAGTGTCTGATTTCAGCTTGATTTAGTAGCCTTCACAAATAATAACTTAATCCTTTTCTTTATGAAATTTCTGACCTGTTACTTGAGTGTACATACCCCACACTTCTATACCTTTGGAAGATATACCTTTACATCACATAAAAAAGAGACATTCAATATGACACAGAAGAGCTTAAAGAAAAATGTTTAAAAAGGCTAAGGTCAAAAGAGAAATACAATTATAGTTCTACACACTAAAATACGAAATGGATATTAGCAGTCTACTATATTATAGTGAAATATTGGTATCTGAGACATCTGCACAGGGCTGACAGAGCTGACATATGACTCAGAGTATATCCGCCCCTTGCTAGATCAAGAACAGGACGCCAGACCATCACCAAAAAGGACAGCCGAAAGCTATATCTAAGTACCTTTGCTACAGTTAAGTGAGACACATTTCATTTGCCCACTCCAAAATTGTATTCCAGATGGAACAACAAACAGGAGCAAAGTAAAACAACAAAAGCTAAAAAATAAACTAACAAGTATCCTTCCAGGGAAATGGGGGGAAAAAAAAAAAAAAAAAAAAAAAAAAAAAAAAAAAAAAAAGAAGAAAGAGGCAAAACCAAAAAAGAAAGAAACAAACTCCCAAAAAGAAACCACCAAAATACCACCCTTACACAGAGAGAATTTTGAAGACTACATATCTTAGTTTTAAGACTGGAATAAGAACCAACTCATCCTGCTGCTGCCAGGGTAATATGTAAAGCACAGGAAGACTTGCCCTGCATTTCCCAGGTTTCTAGAGAGGACTGCTGTGACTGCTGAGCCATTCACTGCAGATACATTTTAGACCAACCCCACTTCAGTCCAATTTTGGAGCACTTTTGAATCTTTAGAATAAAAGACAGTGAAATAGAACATATGAATACTAAGGTGCTACATGGACTCTTTGTATGAATATCATTGTGAGCAAGAGAAAACAAGTGGTTTGAATATAGTAAGATTGTGCAAAAATTGTGTATAGTAAGTTTGTGCAAAAAGTTCTGTTTATATTTCTTTAAGAAATTAGGAAACTGTTTCAAATTAGTCCCTTTAAAGTACTATTAATTTATGAAACAGAAGGAAAGGTTTTTCCTGAGGAACAAAATTAAAAATCATTTATCTATAAAATCACAGAACCAATTGCAGAATTGCTGAGGTTGGAAAGGATCTCTCAAGATTGACTAGTCAAACCCCCTGCTCAAAGCAGTCAGCTAGAGCAGGGTGCTCAGGGCCATGTCCAGTTCAGATTTATAAGTCTCCAGGTATGGAGATTACACAGCCTTTCCAGGCAATGTTTTCCAGTGTTTAATCACTTGCACATCTCCTTAGGTTCAGATTATGAACATTCATTTTGATTGCTCTCATTGGAAATTATTGTATTTCAATTTGTGCCTTTTGCCTCTTGTTCTTTCACCAAGCGCCACCAAGACTGACACTCACTTTTTCATTCCCTCCCATGAGGAATTTTTACATATTACGTAGATCCCCCTGACCCTTCCCTTCTCCAGGCTGAGCAGCCCTAGCTCTCACAGTCTCTCCTTACATGAAAGATACTCCAACACCTGAATTGTCTTTATTGCCCATCACAGGATTCAGACCAGTAAGTCTATGCTGTTCTTGTACTGGGGAGCCCAGAACTGGATCCAGTACACCAGATGCGTCTCACCAGGGCTGAGTAGAACAGAACTGCCAACTTTGACCTGATGTCAACACTCATCCGAAAGTACGCCAGGATGGTGTTGGAAGTTAATATTTAAATGCTATTTTAATTTTACAGGTAATTATTGGTAGTTTTGGCATGTTGCCATCTTTGGACTTCCTCGTTGTATTAATTAGCTAATGGGCATGAAAAAGAAAAAAAAATGCTTCAATGAAAACTGCTTCTATTGCTAGGAGCTGACCACAGATAATGGACTACATACATTTGTAAATTAAGCTATAGTAGAAATAGGCAGGATTTGTATGGGCAAAACTAATTATTGACAGGGACTGTGAGACAATGTTATGGACAAAGAGTATTACTAGCAAAGAGTAAGTGGAATCATAAAATTATAACTATATCTCATCTTCATTGTATAAATTGTAGTTCAACATCCTTATCCGCTCCATCTTTTATCAGCATAGTATATATTAATCTTCCAGTCATATAGTTTTGACATTAACTTTGAAGAACAAGAGACTTCTGATTCTTTTCTTCTGATCTTTTTTCATTTTAAGAAAAAAACATAAAGAGATGTGATATCTCATTTATTTTTTTTTAATTTAAAATAAATATCACATAACTCGCAGGAACAATGTACTCTACAAACTTTTTCTTAAGATATCAAACATGTTTCTTCTTAATCCTAGGTGAATTTTAGTTATTATATCAAAGTATTAGGAACAATTATATTAGCATAGGATTTGTGGTTTGGGAGGGATTTTTTTCCCCTTATTTTGCTGTTTTGTTTTTTGCGGGTTTTTTTACCTTAATGAACCTTCATCTGTAATTTTGTTGTGCTTTTAGGTAATTATATCCACCTATTTCATCAGGTGAGAGAAACAAACTGAGAGCAGGTTCTGAAAAGAAGGGAAGATACACAACGCAACACACAAATAGCTCCCACATCTTAAACCATTCTGACTTGTCAGCAGCAGGGAGATAGAAGATGGATATACTCTAAGGCACCATGATAACTGAATGTGTAATAACCTTTTTCATTAGTCAGACTGTTTTCCTTCTCCACAGCACCAAAGGAACTGCTTCTCCCTGGAAGAAGCTGAAAATCACCTTGGTCACTTGCTTTGTGCACCTTGGTATTTTTTTCCTTTTTCTTTTCCCTACTGGGGCTAGCCTGACTAAGAACAAATACTGTTCTTTCCCACTTCCACAACATTATAGAGACACAGTCAGGTTAAACAAGAGGTGGACCAAGACGTTCAGACAAGGAACTTGTAGAAATATTTCGCTGTCACAGTTTGCAGCTGGTGTACAGTGCAAGTATAAAACCACCTCTTGGCACTGAAAGAGTTGAGATTTCCTCAGTGGAGATGTCTACATGCAAAAAGAAGACCTAATATGTTGATAGACCAAAGTTCTCTTACAGTACCTTTCCTCCCCTCACCTGTTTGTGAAGATCAAAACCAGAGATGAATTAGAAAGACTAAACCATATGAGAGAGCCTGATTAAAGTACACTGAACTATATGCTGTAGGACAAACACCCTACAAGTCTTGCCTTTTTTGTTTTAATATAACTATGCGTAAACTATGTATGCTACCACCATCAAAACTAAGTCACACTACTTTCTGCCTCACACCAGAATATTCTGCAGTATAATGTCCTGCTCTTCTCTCCCCTTTCTTCTCTTTCCAGACAGATCTAATGCCCAGCCAATTAATACCAAATATAAGAATTAACCTAATAGCAGGATAATTTGTGAAGTTCTTTGCAATTCAGTATAAAGCATTTAATCTTTTCCCACTTACAAAAAAAAAAAAAAAAGCTTAAGTTTCCCTCCAATTATATTGCCTATGAGCAGTTCACTTAATAGATTTTTTAATTATAGGTGTAGAATGAGAAAAAAATTAGAAGGTATTTTTAGAGAAAAGTAGTTGAATTGCTTCCTTTATTAGTCTAAGTAACATCAGAGATTCCTTAAATGTTTAGAAACCTCTTATAGAAGATTTCTGATTTTGACGTTTATTATTACTGTTTTCACTGCTTTGAAAAGAAAAATTCTTACTCTTCACTAGCCTCCTTTCAGTTGTTTGGTTGGGGTTTTTTTCCTGTATATTATACCTCATGAGGATATTTATTAACTACTGGAGAAAAGCAAAAAAAATAAATGCTTTTCTAAGATTTTATTTATGATTTCATAATCACTCTTTCTTCAGAAGAAGAAACACATGGTTTATTTTAAGTTGATCCCACAAAAAGGGCTTTACTTTTAAATATATTTTATGGGTTCAGCTTCTTGGCATACAATGATTTAAGTCAGATTGTAGCTGCACATGTACATTATTCCTGAAAAGTCTGCTCTGGATTTCCACTCCACAAACTCTAAAGATCTGAATGTTCTATGTTCCTTGCAGCATTACTACATTTCCACATCAGCTCTAGTCCCCTTAGATACATTTTTAGCTTTAGAATCTATCAGGGGTTCCCAAATAAAACATAGTCAAGATTCAGAAAATTATTGAAATATTAAGTTAATTATATATATTAAAGCTGATTTGACTTGGCTTCTGTAATAATAAACATTAGTGACAATAACATTTCCTGGTTATTATTTAAGCAAGTGATCATATATTTACCTTTTTTATTATCAATTTTAAATAGTTTTCCAGCTCCTGCTTGAGATGGATTCTCCATTAGAAGCTTATGCCCTCTTTCAAAAGGCGGAGACACACATAGTGAGCTCATCAGTCTGCAAAACTGGAGCAACAGGCAACTCCATCAAGAGTAAAAATGAGTGAACGGCTAAGGAGAGGACAGGAAAGTCTCTTGGTTTTGTTTTGCCTTCTGACTACATGCAAGCAAGGTGCATTTTCCTGACAGAAGTGGTCTACTTACATTGCCATATGGCTCCTGGTACTCAGTTCCACCTTGGACATAGGTCTACCATTAATTTTTATGCCACTGGACATTGAATCTACTCACTGAACATTAAACCTAACTTTCTTGCAACGTGAGGAGAGAGATGAGGTAATGTATATTAGCTAATTAACAATCTCAGTGGGAAGATCTAGTGAGCAAATAGAAATTCTGCCCAGAGCATCCATGAATAATGAACATTCTTTAAGAATTAATGTGCGGGTGACAGTGGAGAACAAACCTGAAGAAATCTGAAGAACATAGAACTGGAAAACCCAATTTATTCTACAGTTATTTCTTTCCCCAGCGTTTCCATTACAGCATCACCTGGAATCCTTACATAGAGTTTTGATCTGCCAGAGTATGGAAAGAAGTAAAGCAAGGACAATCTGAGGGTGGAATTGTGGCAAGAAGCTAGGATGGACCTTCAAGAACTCAGACTAAGTTTGTACAGCTTCTCAGATGAAAAGATTTACTTGCTATCTCCGAAGGGTTAGTAAAGCATGGCTCTTGCTTTTCCACAGCATAGCTGCTGAAAAAGTTTAGCTGAACAGTCTGAACAAGATTGTTCAACAAGATGAATTCAAAAAGACTAGCAGAAGGTAGTCAGGGAGGATAACAGCCACAACACAAGTGAATGCATCATACCTAGAGGGGAAAAATCATCCAGGCAGAAAATATATTAAGGGCGTAAAAAGATCGGAGGCATACTATAAATTCATAATGCAGTGCTGTTGTAAAGGCAGCTCTCACTTCAGGATGTGTATAGTGCTACATAGAATAAGAAATGCAGCTATTGTCCTGTTTACTGGTAGTATGGGGTCATTAGCAGCAGAATTCAGGCTCATTTGGGACACCTTCCTCCTAAGAATGATGCTGGCAAGCTACTGACTCCAGAGAAGAAAGCTGGAGAAAATATAAAGATGCAAAGGGTTTTGGAAAAAGTGACTTTGGAGAAAATGTAGATTATGTATTTAGTGAAAAAATAAAAATAAAAAATTAATGGGCTGGCTAGTAAAAAACACAATTGTCTGCTATTACTTAGAAAGCAGTTATGAAAGGGGAGATGAAGACTTGTTCTTCACACACATAGGGGGAAGGACAAGAAGAAATCAGCAAACACTTTAGGTTTAGAGCAGTAAAAATGTTCTAATGAAGAGTAATGAAGCACTTCAGCAGGCTACCCAAGGATGTGATGAGCCATTCTTCACTGTTTTTAAGAACAGATTAGACAAGCATATGGTAGTTTTATATGATCTGTCTTCAGTTCAATGGATTGAACAAAATGCCTCAAACTCCAGAGATTCTTTATGATACCACATGCGCCATCTTTTCCTCTTTTCATGTTACTCTGAAATGTACTTTCAAAACATTACAGTGATTACACTTCAGTGTAATCATTCAGTATACAATACCAAGTTAATTTTTAAAACAGCATGGGCTAAAGTAGTCTCTTACACTTCTCTAATACTCTAAATGAATCCTTCATTTACAATATATTTGGAAGGAAGGCTTTCAATGCCATACGTCACCTAAGGTTCACCTCCATTACAATGCCCTTTTTCTCCTCTTAACTGCAACAAGAAAGGATTTTAATCGAATATCCTTAAAAAGATATCTGATGAGCAAAGTGAATATATTTAAATATAGCAGAAGCAGGCATGATTAAGGGCATAAAGAATTGAGGCTAGAAGTGGCTTCAATAAAAGGTTGAATAAAAATTAATTTTAGCGTAAGCTTTGTATGATCCTGCATAAGCTATTCTTTTGTTTCGTTGCCTCGTTTTTGGGGCCTTAATTTTCAGTTAGTCACTGGCTTACATCTTATCTCACACCATAATGGCAGAAATTAATGGGATAAAAGTACTCCATTCAAAGACAAATTATCATTTCGCTGATCTACTTCACTGAGTGCAAATTCCCTCTGCTCCCATTAAAAGCTTTAGAGCAGTAGAAAAATGCTAGTTAACTAAAATAGTGTTTCTTTTCTTAGACCATAAAATTTTAATTTATTCTGTCTGTAATACCCTTGTGTAAATACAGTAATTTTGAAACTTTTCAGTATAGTGTGATACATATTTTGGCATTGTTGCATGTCTGGATTTCTTCCATGGTAGTTTAATTTTGTGGTTCAGTGAGCAAAACTAAGAGTTCTCCTGAAGGGCCTGTGCTTAAAACACTCAGGGGTGTGTTGCCTGCTGAAACAGTCAACTTTTCCCTTGAAGAGTGTCCATCCACTGCTTGTATGAACTGCATCTTTGCTTAAATTTGCATCAGTTCTTAGCAGCAGCTTCTTTTAGGCAAATAACAAGCTGTAGTAGACAGCTAGACAAGGAAAAAACATTTTCAGAGTACAATACAAACACATAGCGCCTGTTACAACACAAGGGTTTTCAACATTTGTGGAGGAAGTTAGAAGTCAAAAAAACACCAAGAGATGTCTTCAGCTGTTTCAAGTTGGAGCTCCTCTAAACCGAGGAAAGGGATAACATTTGCATGTTGTTCAAGACTGAAGGTAAAAATCACAGAATTACAGAACCACAGAATCATTAGGGTTGGAAGTGACCTTTGGAGATCACCCAGTCCAGAGACCAAAATTTCTTCTGAATGAACATGATATAGATTAACTATAATTTCCCAAATCCAGGAATTACAATTTCTTTCATTGCTAGGAGAAAAAAATATTTCCCATTGTCATTAGAAGAACTGAGTTCTTTGATAATGTTAACCCTTTGGATCAATCCATGAAATAAGGTTTTACTACAGTACAACGCTACACTTGCTTTAGAGAGAGTATAAAGATATGTGAAGTCCTTTTGCATGCAGGCACATTTGATAAGTACACACACACACAAATGGCCATTCTTCTGAATGTATATATTCCATATATGAAACACTATTCATTAAGAATAAATGACAACTGTCAGTGTAACACAGATATCTGAACTACAGAATAGACTTTTTCTGCCTTGCATTAACTATCTCAGAATATTCATTAACAAGGCCCACTATATGTAACTGCTATTTGTAAGTATTACAATGTATATCAGTAATCATAGCCTTCAGGACAAACTAAATAAATCAATGAAAATACCAAAAGAATTAAAACCACCAACTCTTCTTCCTCAAAAACCCAATCCAGAATATTTGCTATGAGCATGATGAAATAAATTAAAGAAAAAATATATAAAACAACTAATTTCCACCTGTTTGTAAGCTTCCTACTAATTTTAAAAATACTTTTTTTCACAAATAATTACATTTGAAGTCCTGGAATTTCAGTCCTAACTGGAAGAAAAATTTAATATAAATCTTACAAATGAAACCCAGAATTGCTCTGACTGCTAGAAATTTAATTGGTTTCAGTGAACCATTGCCTAAGTATGTCTGATATAGCAATGAAGATAAGGCTTTAGTACTTTTTTCCTGTGCAGCTGGAGCAACAGAGGATGTAGTAATGACCAAGCCTGGCAGAGTAAAGCCAGGCACAGAGCCTTTTCTATGCAACTCACCTCAACCAAGGTGCCTTGGAAAGTCACCAAATGAATTCCTAGATCAGTAAAGACCAAGACAGTTTTAGCACAGAGAAAAATCAGGAATTTATTCAGTCGTTCTTGGTGGAACGTAACCACTTATCATAAACAGGAGCTTCAGGTTAGGGAATTCTGTGGGAAAAAGGAAAACCAAAAATCCTGACACAGATGGTGTCCTTGTTATTACATGCCCAGCAACAAAACAAAAAAAGCCATTGGACTAAGTCCATCACATTATTTTTTAACAATCAGAAAAAGTAGAAACTTTTCTCGGGGAACTTTTAAGGATGCAGAATAGTTAAAGTAGGGCCAGGTAATAAAAGCATATTTCTCTACGTCCTAGCTAGGAGAAATTTGTTCTTCTCAGCATAATGACCTTGTACTTCCCTGATCTAGATGGAAGCAGATCAGAACTGACAGAACACTATATACATGCCAAGGAAAGGCCTTTTGGGGCTGCTATTCACTGAATAAGTATTTCCAAAAAAGTAATGCAAAAGGATAATATAAACTGCATTTCCAAAAATAACATAAATTCAATCCTTATAAACTATTAATCAAGTCTGATTTAATGAGATCATTATAACTGGCATTCTGCATGTGCTAATAGAGTCTAATGCACAGATGCTTTTTCTGACTGTTGAATGAATAATGATTTGGGATTCAGGTTTCCTTAATGGCTCCTTAATATCAACCACTTGGGCTAGAGCTGCAAATAAAAATACATGACACTTATTTTATATTAGCAGCGAGGAAAATGTGTATATTTGCAATCAAGGTAAAATCTGACAATGTAGGCTTAATGACTTTTACTGAAGAGGAAATGATTATGAGGAGCACTGCTTCCAGCATATATATGAAGTGCTGTCACACTGAAAAGTGATGGGAGAATAAGCAAAATATTGATAAGACACTATGAATTTACATAGCAAAAATGAGCTGCTTTGTGAAGGAAATTACTTATAGAATCATAGAATCATACATTAGTTATGGTTGGAAAGGACCTTAAGATCATCAGAACTACTTATAAAATCATAGAATCATACATTAGTTAAGGTTGGAAAGGACCTTAAGATCATCAGTTTCCAACTCCACTGCCAGGGGCAGGGACACCTCACACTAAACCATACCACCCAAGGCTCTGTCCTACCCGGCCTTGTACACCGCCAGGGATAGAGCATTCACAGCTCCCACGGGCAACCCATTCCAGTGCCTCACCACCCTTACAGTAAAGAATTTCTTCCTCATATCTAATCTAAACTTCCCCTGTTTAACTTTGAACTCGTTACCCGTTGTCCTATCACTACAGTCCCTCATGCAGAGTCCCTCCCCAGCATCCCTATAGGCCCCCTTCAGATATTGGAAGGCTGCTATGAGGTCTCCACGCAGTCTTCTCTTCTCCAGGCGCAACAGACCCAACTTTCTCTGCCTGCCTTCATATGGGAGGTGCTCCAGTCCCCTGATCATCCTCGTGGCCCTCCTCTGGACTTGTTCCAACAGTTCCATGTCCTTTTTATGTTGAGGACACCAGAACTGTACACAATACTCCCAGTAAAGTCTCATGAGAGCAGAGTAGAGGGGCAGGATCACCTCCCTCAACCTGCTGGTCATGCTCCTTTTAATGCAGTACAGCATACGGTTGGCTTTCTGGGCTGCGAGCACACACTGCTGGCTCATGTTAAGTTTCTCATCAACCAACACCCCCAAGTCCTTCTCCACAGGGCTGCTCTGAATCTCTTCTGACTGACTGATCTTTAGTTCCCTGGGTCATCCATCTTCCACTTCTTGAAAATGGGTGTTATATTACCCTTTTTCCAGTCATTGGGAACTTCACCTGACTGCCATGATTTTTCAACTGACCAAAAGAATGCAGGAAAGCAAGGACAAAACCAGAATTTCATGTGTTTTTGGCCATGCAGCATGGTGGATAGAGAAAACAAACAAAAAAACAAACAGAAAAAGCTTTAGAGGACTGTAGAACAAATATATAATTATCCTATTGATTGATGAAGTTAGCTTAAGTCGGTTAACCTTATTGTTACACAATTCCTATCTGTGAAATTTGTATCTGTCATCTGTCTAATACATATTCTTTACAATGACTTGTTGGGCTTTTTTTGCTATGGAGGAAAAGATGTAAAAAAAACCCCAAACAAACAAACCAAAATAAAAAAAATACCAACCAAACCAAACCAAATAATACCATGAAAACCACGAGTAATAAAGAACCTAAATCTATTCCTTAGCACCATCAGAAATCTCACCTCATCAGGCAAAGGCATTTAAAGCAGTTTGAATATAGCTAGGCAAGTATGAACAAGGCACCTGTGAATGAATCAAGACTTAGTTCAGTTTGTATATGCCCATACTTAAAGCACAAGCCTCTGAGAATTTATTACTATGAGAAGTAGCTAAGTTAAAGATAACACAGATATGGTTACTTGCAGTACAACCACAAATTGTGAGGCTGTACACAGACACTGATATAATCTTAGCAAATATTCTTAATAGTAACACTGGTTTTATGCAGATGCATAATGATACAAGGTGAGCCTGTATTTGTGACAAACTCATACATAAGCACTTGTCTTGCTCAGTCTTAATGTTGCAAATCTGGTGCTTTCAGCAGGCCTTCCCTTGCTGGTAGGTGTCAGTAACCCCCCACAAGGAAGGAAATTTAACCTCCTTTGAAGATGACTTGACAGAGTATTTAGCTCTGCATACTCACTAGTGAGGGTGTCCACATTATGAAATAACAGTCACTGAGATAGTAGGTGACAGGGCCTTTCAAATTGGTTTAAAAGCTGCTTGACACAAGAATTGGAGTTATATATACAGGGATAGGACTCAATATGAGATCTATGTTTCAGCTACAGATTGGTTTAGGTTTGTAGTAAATACAAGACCTTATATTGCTACTAGAGAGATAATCAGAATCAAAAGAATCACTGAAGGAAAACCTTGGTCTTGTCGCTTTAATAAGTAGTTATGACATCACATACAAGGAAAAGCTCGAGTATGAATTCTGACCAGTGACAGTTTTACTTCTGCAAAACAAAACAAATACAAAAGAAAATCTCAAATTTAGATTCTGAAAGCAGACATGAGTCAGATTTTGAAGGTTAAAGTTGAAGTTTAATTAAGGAATGTTCTTATCTTGGAGCTTGATTCCTCTCACACACATACACACTCATTGAGAGAAATATCTCAAGAAAACGTGCTTTAATGTTAATTAATTTTGTCAAACTGAAAGATTTTTCAGTATGGGTTCTGTTAAATTTATGGATCATTAGTCTCTTCTCTTTTCATTATGGTTTCCCAAGAGGAACCATCATAAAGTTAAATGAACACTGTAGGAAATTATTGCAAGTCTCCTTTTCCTTTCAACCTACCTCCCTCACTGGAGGAGACAGGGTATCAATATATTCATTCAACGCAACAAATAATAAATAACTCATATAATTTGAAGTCTCTAAGGATCAGATTTTCCTGCCATTTTACAAGTGCTGTGATTAATGAGAAAGTTGTAATGTGCAGTTTTTTCCCAATACCAAAAGTACCATCCTACATTAAAATATGGAATCATAGAATAGCTAGGGTTGGAAAGGACCTTCAGATCATCAAGTTGCAACCCCCCTGCCAGGGGCAGGGACACCTCACACTAAGCCATGCCACCCAAGGCTATGTACAACCCAGCTGTGAACACCACTAGCGATGGAGCATTCACAACTTCCCTGGGCAACCCATTCCAGTGCCTCACAACCCTTACAGTAAAGAATTTCTTCCTCATATCCAATCTAAACTTCCCCTGTTTAAGTTGGAACCCATTACCCCTTGTCCTCTCACTACAGTCCCTCATGCAGAGTCCCTCCCTAGCATTCCTATAGGCACCCTTCAGATATTGGAAGGCTGCTATGAGGTCTCCACGCAGCCTTCTCTTCTCCAGGCTCAACAGCCCCAACTTTCTCAGACTATCTTCATACAGGAGGTGCTCCAGACCCCTGATCATCCTTGTGGCCCTCCTTTGGACCTGTTCCAACAGTTCCATGTCCTTTTTATGTTGAGGACACCAGAACTGCACACAATACTCCAAGTGATGTCTCATGAGAGCAGAGTAGAGGGGCAGGATCACCTCCCTCGACCTTCTGGTCACACTCCTTTTGATGCAGCCCAGCATATGGTTGGCTTTCTGGGCTGCAAGCGCACACTGCCAGTTCATGTTCATTCTTTCATCGACCAACACGCCCAAGTCCTTCTCCACAGAGCTGCTCTGAATCTCTTCTCTGCCCAACCTGTAAGTGTGCCTGGGATTGCTCTGACCCAAATGTAGGACCTTACACTTGTCATGGTTAAACTTCATCAGATTGGCATCAGCCCACTTCACAAGCATGTCAAGGTCCCCCTGAATGGCGTTCCTTCCCTCCGACGTATGCTTTAATAGAAGAGCAAAAAAGGAAAAATATTTGAAAGAAAAGTTAATGATTTGTTTCACTCCAATACATGGAAGCTAATACCCCTGTGCCTCAATTTCACAGCTAAGACTAGAGATTTGTGCACACAAACAAATTGTTTGCGCCCAGAAATATATGTTCTGCTTTTTAGCTATGAGCTTATTCTTATGAGTAACTGAAAGACCATTTGATACTTTAGAGAAGTGCATGACTATGCCAGTAATAAAATAATCACAAAATTCATTTCTTATAACTCATACTGCCAGAAAATAAACTTAAAGAAAGAGTGATCATTCATAGACTAAAATAGTCTCAACAGCACTTCTTGTAAATGTTGCAATACACAACTTCTATTTGCCCTAGGAAAGTAAGTTGCTTTTTAAAATGCAGAGCTCAATTTTCTTTGAAATCACATTTTGACTTACTAGGCTCTTCAGCTGTATTTATCAGAACTATGTTTCAGGGTTTTGTTTGCCTGTTTGCTTGCTTGTTTCCATTTTTGCTTGCGCACCTTGCCTGCTTTAAAATATATGAAAAGTGTCTAAAAATAGAGGGACAGAAAAAGAAGTGTTTTAGGCACAAGAGTTTCAGTGACCTGAATGTTTGTGCCTCTGCACTTTATCTCCTGCAAACAGTTTCCTCCTTGACATGAGACATAATTCACTAAAATAAAAAGATACAAAGTGCAGCTCCTAGCAATCAGAAGGAAGCAATTAAGTGTTCACAAATGTAATTTGAAATGCCTATGGTACAAAAAAGGGATTTATATTTAATTCCAAACCAAAAAGACATACTTGACTGCTGGATGAAAGTTACAGTATTTTATAGTCCTTTTTTTTTTTTTCTGTTTACCAGATGAGATAGAGGATATTTGATTTCACTTATTTTCCCAGACATTTCAACACCAAGATCAGCAAGATTCATGCAGTACCTGATAAGCTGGCCAACCATTTTCATGTTCATTTGGTGCACCTTCTGGCAAGATACTGCAATCAGAAGTCATTACTAAAAGCAGAACTCAGCAGTCATTTTAATCGGACATTGGCAAAGTCAGCAGCAAGTATGCTAAGTGGATATGTTATTTCTGAAATCTGACACTGTGATTGTAGTAGTGTTCTTGAAGGGAAATGACAGGATACTGTATAAAACCAATAATGACAGAATCAAGTACTTCTTTGAATGGATGTCACACTTGATTGTATAAAGAGACTGGCCATTGCTTATTCAGCTATAACTGTGGTTAATGACTCACCTGATGTGCAGATGAAGTGAGTACCTGCTGCATTACTAATGTAATTTATTTCTGACTTCCTCTACAGAACTGAAGACAGAGACATCAGGCACAAGGAAGTTTGCAGAGAAACGCGGAATAGTGCCTTCCTTCACAATGCAGTAATTCTTTCCAGTCTTCGGAGTTCTTTAATGCCTTTTTTTTTAATATAAGGGGAGAAGCAAAAATCTTCCAGCTTCTTAAGACAGCTAACTGGCAAAATTCTCTCCTGTGCCAAAACTTAGTTTTGAATTCCAATTTAATTATATAAGATAAACAGCAATGAATGTTTCTGCAACAGTTTTGGATGAAACTGTGCCTGCAATCTGGCCATTTGCTATCAACAGACACATGGAATTATGTGCTTCAGTGCCTCAAGTCCAGCCTTTTAGATTAAAGTGCCTTCTACTATAGTCCACACAAAGCTGTGAGACATGACCCTGAAAAGACAGTGTAACAGCTGCACATTCAGACTGGCATTAATAGACAAATTAAATCAACAAATCAGTTGAAATACAAAGTAAATGAAACTTGATAAATATTTTGTTTACAAGTAGTTGATTTAAGCCAGGAGCTGGCTGAGGGTGCCTTTACAGATAAGAGATTTAGCCCTGCTAGTGATCTATTTATTGCTTCCTGGTACCCCACTTCTTTAGTTTCACTTTTGCCCCTAACTCATCAGAGCCTGTAAGCATGATGCAAAATACATTGAGTATTTCAAAATGAAAAGCAGCAAAGTGATGAATTCAGTAAAGGATAATATCGTCGGGACACAGGAAATGTCAGTAATGTGGCTGGCTCCTGCTACAATCCATCTGATGCTCCAACTACAGAGACCTGAGAGATAGGAGAAGATAGCTTCCCTCCTCTCATGAGCGGGTAGATGGCTTCTTTAGCTCATATTCACTTTATTTGACTTAAGTGTGAGACTGAGACAAAAGCAAGGACAAGTATAAACGGGCATAAATTATCTACTCCAGATGTTTCTCTCTCTTCACTCACCCAAGTTTCACACCAGCTTTGGACAATTGGTGTCTCATCTTAGATACCTCAGGAAGATGATGAAAGACCCTAATAACTCCTTATTCTTCTGGCACAAAGACTGATGACATTTTTGCTTTGCAAGCAAGAAAATGAATTGTAAGAAATATACGTGGGTAGATTTCAAATAGACTACTAGCTGGTTCCCAGCTTTGTGAAGGAAATGCACAGGTGTAGGAGAATTTGCAACTGGAGATATGGTCAAAACTTCCTACTCAAATAATTTATTTAAAAGAATTAGTCAACTGGGAGGCACTTCTACATGATCAGTACGAACTTATTCCATACATACTGAAAGCACTTTACTGGTCTATATTTAACTTTTAATTAATATAAAAATTTGAAATTTGCAAAAATTATGTTGCATTAAATGATCACTCCAAAGATATGAGCAATACTAAAATCATTCTTACTAAGTTCTTGTATGCTAGCTGTTTTTCAACAATATTCATTTTCAGTTTTTAATATTTAAGAAAATGTAATAAGATAATTAAATGATGCAATTAAATAATAATCTAATAATGCAATTAAAAACTACTGACAACTATTAAAAAAACATAATCTTCAGAACAGTCATCACAGGCTAGTTTTGTGGAAACCTCTGGTTGGCAGATTTAATTGCTGTTTGGTTTTCGGCCATGAACCATACTTCTTGTATAGGATCTCCTTTCTTTCGATCTCTCTCTCATTCATTATCTCTCTTTTCTCTTACATATTAATATACTTTAGTGTGTATATATATTTAAAAGCATACTCATAGGATCTATTCCATATCTCTGACATCTGCATATTAGCAGCAAAATCCTAAAAGTTGAAGAAAACATCTGTAAAGACACTAGACTTTAAAAAATTACTGAAGATATCAATCATGAAATATAACAAACACATAAAGAGTAAATGAATATAGATACATTGTTAATTCATGTGCTACTGCGGTATGAAAATCATGCAAGTGATTAAAATGTGGGGACAGAGTGAAATAGAAAATAATGTAAAAATTAACAAAGGCTTTAGAGGCAGAGATCTTACTTTGTTTAGCTATGTTCAATGACCAATCTTTTAGAAAGAGTAGGATCTCTGCCTGAATACAGGTTCATGGGCAGAAAACTGTAATTACTATTTCAGTGGTTTCTTCTTGTTTGTGGGTTTTTTAATAGTAAAAAAATTTAACTTTAGTAACAAAAAGTATATAAATAATGTAAATACATATCTTAAACATAAAGAAGGTGTAAAGCATGCTTTACTTTAGGCCAATCAAGTCCTCTCTGCCACACTACTCTTATACTTCTTGGTTGCTCATCAAATTACTGTTTAGTAGTAATCTGCTAACAAATGCTAAAATGACATAAAATGACATAAGCTATTGACGCATGCTAAACTGCTCTATTCCCATCCTATCTCAGGTATACCATGTTCTCTATTAGACTTGGAATCACAGAATCATAAAATTGTTTAGACTGGAAAAGACCTTTAAGCTCACCAAGTTCAACTGTGCACCTAGCACTGTCAAGTCCACCATTAAACCATGTCCCTAAGCGCCATATCTACATGTCTTTAAAATACTTCCAGGGATGGCAACACAGGGCAGTGGTTGAGTCACCTCTTACAGTGCTTGAAAACTCTTTTGGTGAAGAACTTTTTATCTAATATCCAACACACTTCACTGTTCACATTCCCTTCCAAGCACAGACTGCCTGCAGCTCTGGGTTATAGCAAATGGAACCCCGAGAAGTAGGCTACAGGCTTGGGCAAGCGGGATGTTTAGCTTAACATGGGAGAAGCATATTGCATCCTGGGGTGGGCCAGATTCCTCCCAGCTGTTCCTGCATGGTACCACCATACCCCTCCAGCAATTTGACTGAAATACCATGTGTAGGCTTAGTCACACATGGTAAATAATTTAGCACTGCTTAAAAATTCACTATGTTATGTGTAAACTACTTGGCCACTCCAGCATTGCCAGTAGTTCTTTTATACATTTTTTTTAACAGCTCCCTCAGGCTTAGCAATGCCACTTAGCTTTACCTCCAGTCTTCCATAGAGAAAAATATTTACTCAGCATACTGTTACATAAAGATGTGAATGCTTCAGAAATCTCCTGGTATTTCACAAGCTATTTATCAGAGAACTACATTACTCTTTCCCCTTTGAATACATATAAGAAATGTCAGACACATAAAAAAAATCGTAAGAAGTATACCTGAGCATTCCAACCAAAGGTACCCCAAACCCAGCATCTTGTCTCCAAAGCTTGGTCAGCAACAGCTGCTTAGGGAAAGCACACAGAAACATGACATAAAGGGAAACTTCCCAATCAGATCTTCTTTCTAGAAAGCTCAAATGCTTAACAGACTTAAACAGCAAAGCAGATGACCCAATAGTCTCCAAAAGTGTTATATGAATTTTGTTCAGCTAGAGCAGAAGCTGCTGTTATTTGGAACCAATGGGGTTCAAGGGTCTGACTGTGAAGGTCACCTGTTATAGGAGACACCCTGGAAGCAGAGGCAGTCAGCCCCCCTCCACTGTACAAGCTACCAGAAGTAAGAGTTATCTTTAGATTGCATTAACAGGGCAGCACTGACCAAACTTGTTCAGGAATCACTACACATCCCAGGTGTCAATACTCTCTTTACAGTTAAACCTTTAAAGAACTGTTACAATCATTGCTATTTTATCAGTGACAGTTCTATTTGATGCATGTGCCAAGGCTGTTGGCAGGGTGGCCTCTGTGCTACAACCGACACACTGCAGGGCATAGCTAAGTCCCATAGCCAAGATGCTGGCACCTCTGGGAAAGCGTATGTAGGAAAAGGCAAAAAATTTTCACAGAGGGAAGAGATGGAAACAAAAATTGTGAGAAGTAACAGCAAGGTCAGAAAAGAAGGAGGAGGTACAGCAGGAGCTAGAGCAGGTGTTCACACTGCAGCTCATGGAGAGTCCATGCTGGAGTAGGGTAAATGTGTGAGAAGGAAGCAGCAGCAGCAAGACACTGCTGTGGACTGATACTAACCTGACCCATCCTCCCTGTGCCACTTGGGCTGGTGGGGAAGGAGTCTGAGTTCAGCAGGGCAGAGGAGGGGAGGAAAGCCCATGAGATTTTTCATCCAATTTGCTTCCCCTGTCCCACTGAAGACAGCAAATGAGTAAGTGAGTAGCTGGGTGGGCTTTGGCTGCTAGCCAAGGCTAACCTGCCACAGCAGAAGAGGTGAGAACTGGCAAAGGATACATAAAGCCCGTCTGGTAGTTACAAATATCTCACTGTGTGTCTCAGGACACAGCTGCACTTCCTGAGAGATATGGGCTTTGTACAGTTGAAAAAGCATGGCAATTGGTATACGCTCATTTTTCACTTACTGGTGGTAGCATATCATCAGAAAACAACAGAAGAAAACCCATTGAGATAAATTCTTTGGAAAATTAACTCAGTTTGAAAAAAGCAACAGCACCCTATCTGCCAGTCAACAGCTACAAACCAACACTGAAATATAATGGTGGGAACCTGGTTGTACTGAAGCAACTCCTTGCACACATTGGAGGGTAATTGAAGAGGGTCATATACATCTATTGTTCAAGTGACAAATGTCATTGAGTGTACAGAGCAGAAGGTATTAAACTTCCTTAGAGGACAGAGTTCATTATTTGACTAAAGTTGTCAGATTATGATTACACATAAATTATGGTGGCAACAAGGGAAGGACCAAGTCTCCTGAGCTGAAATGAGCAACAGAAAATCCCTATTAAATGTGCTCATATGTGGATCTAATGACTGAATAAGTCTTTTAAAGTTTCTAAGATATTCCCTACAAATAGCCAGATGATTTTTCAGTCATAGGTTCAGAGAGATTAAAAATCAAAGATCAATATAATTCATGCCGCTAATGCTTGCCTAATGCTGGATACACTTATTAAAAAAAAGTTTCATTTGATTCTGTGAAATCAACTGTATTATGAATCAAATCTAAAACTGCATTAAAAAACAATACTGCACCTGTTATAGCCACACTTTTCTTAGACTACTGTTCATCCCAGTGATACTAAGAATCAGTTGATTTAAAAAAGAAAGCCATCAGAACTATGTAAACCAATGCTTTACTCATGAAAACACTGATGTGTGGGATTTTAAACTGATACATTCAAAATAGATACAACTAAAGGTACTTTTAAATGAAAAGCTTTGGCCGCCTCTCCTTTAGAAGATAACTTCTTACATTACAAGGATCATAAATGAGCATACTACTATCAATGCAGTGGGCGTATTCAGGTGACTTTACCTGAAGAAACCTTTGAATCTGGCTTCTGTTCCTGATAACTCAAGTAAAAAGGGAAAAATACCTGTGTCTGGAAACATAAGCAGGAATCACGGAAGAAGAGCAGTTCATCTAACTGATATCAGTGGGTGAGTTGTACTTCTTGTGGTTTACTTGATTTTGATTTTCACTCATTTGCTTTCAAAGGATTGACTTGGAAAAGGGACCAAGGAGCAACAAGGTCTGGAATAGCAACACAAGGTTCATCGGGAGCACAAGTCTTTATTTCTTGGCAGATTTTAATATCTTCAGTAAATTTGGTGAGGCACTGGAATGGGCTGCCCAAGGAAGCTGTGAACACTCCATCCCTGGCAGTGTTCAAGGCCAGGTTGGACAGAGCCTTGGGTGATATGGTTTAGTGGGAGGTGTCCCTGCCCATGGCAGAGGGGTTGGAACTTTATGCTCTTAAGGTTCTTTCCAAACCTAACTATTCTATGTTTCTATGATTCTATGATTTACAGGAAAATTATTAACTAACCCAAAATACACCTGACCAGCTTTCAACATGTGCACACTAACCACATGTCTATAGGAAAAAAAGGTATCCAGCTTTTGGTTTAACATTTTACCATAGCCTTTAGAAACTCTGGATAAGATCATTCACTGTTACAAAGCAGTAAAGCTTATTTTTCTTTTTCTTTTTTTTTTTTTTTGTAATTTCAATTTTCTATAATCCTAGAAAGAATAATTGCTAATCACATGCAGTTGTTTCCACTTGATAAATATTTTATTATTTTTCATCTCTTTAATTTTAACTCTCCTCTTGTTAATTCCACCAGTCAGAAAGATCATAATTACTGAAGCCATACATCATCTCCCAGAAATCTCTAGCAACAAAGCAACTGCATATTCTCTGAGGTGGAGGAAAAAAAAAAAAAAAAAAAGAAAAAAAAAGTTGCTATACAATAAACTGCAGCCTAAATACAATCCCTGCAAAATCAAGCAAATTTTAAAACTCAAAACATACCTTTGAAATTCTGAATGAAAGCCATCAGTATTTTAAATAGGTTTAGTGTTCAAATATTTTAAGATAGTATCCCACCATAGATTACTAAGCATAGTATAAATACTTTAAAAATAATAACAAAATAAGTTCTTCATGTATGAAAAGTTAAAAACCTTGTGAGATTCTAGATTTAGTATGAAAAACAACCCACTGAAATTCATTCTGTGAGACTTTCCCTTCCCTCCTCCCCCAATTTTCTGGGCTTGTATTTTCTAGAGACAGTGTCCTTCAGCTCATGATGCCTTTTAAAATAGATTTCAAGATGGATCTTTTTCCATTCTTTTATCTCTCCCAAACTTAATTATTACAAGCATTTACTTAAATAACTTTTTATGAATTCTGCTTAGTTAAATGTACGAGTCCAAGTCTAGCCTTATGCTTTTGCCAGCTGAAAATCCTCTATAGGCAAAGTATTTTTAATCATTATAAAAGTGCTCTGTCACTTATGCTCTGAAAAACTCCTACCTGCCTTTTTTTCCTTCAGATTATTAAGAGAAGCAATCTTTTTTCATCATCTCTGGCTGGAGTGAAAGTGCAGAGGTTTAGATTTCAAAAGGCTTCCTATGGCAGACTTTTTGAGATTCAGCCATTAGTATTGTCCTGTTATTAAGTGTGAAACAATGGTAGGCACTAAATGGGATTTTTATACTGTGATTTAAAAGGAAGGTTTTGAAAAAACAATAGAGAATAATGTAAGTATATATACAGTCTTGACATGAAGAAAAAGCAAAGAAGAAAAAAAAAAACCAGGATCCCTGGACAAACAGAAGTGACAAGCTCACATATGCTTTTTCCCTGGAGCCTAATGTGACATGCAGCAGCCAAAGCTTAATAAAATTTCAGTGACTATGTTGATTAAAGTACAAGAATTTTTATTCACACTTCAGGCAGTTCCCATTCTCAGTTCCTTTTGCAAATTATGCATATACAATTTATTTTTGAAAAATGTAATTTAATGCTGTAATGGCAAGATTCTTTTTCATTGTTCTTGTGCATGAGAATAATCCCTGGTAAGTATGAAAGATGAGAGAAAAAAAAACACACATAAGACCTGTAGGGCAAATCTTCTATAGCAGAAAACACAAAGATGAGTTCTGCATGTAAAGAACTAAGATACACCATACACAAACCTGTATCTCAAAATGATTAATAAGATTTGGCTATACGAGTCAAATAGAGCAACCTCTACCATATATGGTTTGGTCACATTGAATCTCCATATAGACTGTTCATGTCATCAATATCCAACATTCTCCACCCAATCCAGCCAGCCTTGCCCTCTTCTACAGTTATACATTATTAGTGATGTTAAACCAGGTGGTATTAAAAACAAAAGTGTGGTAATCTTAATTGTCTTGTCTTTTCTGAATGTCCTTTACCAAGGAGTATCTACACCCATAGTTCAGCCACCAACCAGCAAAACACCAAAACTTGTCAGAATCAAAAAATCATAGAATATCTCAAGTTGGAAAAGACCCATGAAGATCAAGTCCAACTCCCTGATTCTCACAGTAGTACCTAACGCTAAACTGTATAACTAAGAACACCATGCAGATAATCCTTGAATTCTGATATGCATGGTGCCATGACAACAAAGGACCACAGGCTCCCTGCAGAGCTTATTTCAGTGACCTACCGCCTCTCAGTGAAGAATGTTTTCTTAATGTCCAGTCTGAACTTTCCCTTATACAGCTTCATTCCATTTCCCTGTGTCCTATCACTGATCACCACAGAGAGGAGATCAGTACCTTCCCCTCAGCTGCCCCACTTGAGGAAGTTGTAGATTGTAAAGAGAGCACATCTCAGCCTTCTCCAAGCAGAACAAGCCAAATTACCTCAGCCATTCCTCATAAGTCTTGCCCTCAAGACATTTCACCATATAGTTTGATCTTCTCTGAACACACTCTAATAGTTTGATGTCCTTCTTATATTGAGGCACCCAAAACTGCAGACTATACTCGAGGTGGAGAAGCACCAGTGCAGTGTAGAGTGGGACAATCAACTCCCTTGTCCAGCTAGTGATGCTATGTTTAATGCACCCCAGGACATGGATGGCCTTTTTGGCTGCCAGGACACACTGTTGACTCATATTTAACTTGCTACCAACCCCCCAGATTTCTTTCAAGAGGGTAAATGAATTCAATTCTGACCAAACTAGCCTTAAAGCTCTAAGTTTAAAATCAATCTGAGACATTTCTTCCTCCCAAGTTCAGACAGCAGATATCCCTCTCCCTTGAAGCCAGTGGTTTGTATGGATACAATCTCAACAAAGGGTTTTCTCAGCAGTTCTTCTTATCTTCTACTACCCAGAAGAAAGAAAAAAATCTGCCAGCTGCAGCCTAGGGGTTCCTTCATTCTGGAACAGAGCAACAGAGACATGAGGGCTCTGTGCAGTCTTTTTACCTCATGCATGTAGAAGAGTACCTCATATGCAGCTTTGTTGTGTCAGAAAAAGGGCCTTGGGGGCTTAGAAGACATAATTATGTAGATTCAATGGCCCACATATAAATCTGTAAGAGCCTTCTCCATGACGCTTTCACACGGGAAGAGAGTCTGTTTTGTCAAACAACTTACTCATAATATCAGGTCTGGAACTAAAGGTTAGTTATTTCAAGCTTGTCATGCACTGGGACTGTTTAATTGTACAGTTGAAACAGAACCTACTAAATGACAAATGAAAACTAAAAATTGGTTACAAAACACGTACATCATAAGAAATTTGATTTCAAGGGTTGTTAAGACATTAACTTTAGCGTTTAGTAGGCCATTTCTAAATAATTATTATCATGGTAGATTTTCCATTTAATTGACAGGCCTGAGAAAGATTTGTAATTAAATTTTGGATTTAAAATAAGCCACTTGAAATCTGAGAGATGTTAGACAAATCTCTTCTCAACAATAATGTAAATAGAAGTGTTTGTATAATATAAAATGCTAAAGTTGAATGGAGGTGAAGTATACATGGCAAAATGGCAAAATTCATGACTTCAAAATGAAAAACAGCCATCCGAAACACCTGCTTGTTTTGAGAAGCACTAGCTTTTCAATTTCTTCTTCTAAAATAGAATTTGCATTGACTAATAGATTTCATATATTTTTTCCAGCATTTGAGCAGGAAAGAGTTCAGATACTCATTGTCCCTTAAGCATTTTTATGATTAACTATACCTATATAGTAATGCAGTACCACAGAGCCAATAAAAAAAAAAAAACAAACTTGTGTGGATATTTGTAAAATAAAAAGGCAAAAAAGTAGCTGAAAGGACATTCAGACCAGGCAGGTATGAATTTTCACACTGGAAACTCCAATAAAAATAAAGTTTCCTTCATGTTTTTAATTCCCTGAAAAGCTGCTGAATGGTACGAAATACTAGCCTAAATAAGACATTTCCCTGACCTTTCTCTTTTCATTTTTGAGCATCAGAACTTGTAGTTAAAACAGCAGACAAGGAAGGAGGAAGGGAAAAAAAAAGAAAGGAAAAAATAAAAAGTCCCCAAAACCAACAAAACCACAGAAATGAGCATACAGATTATTATATTCTTCTACATATGAGAATATTAAGGAATAAACTTTCACTGTTCTCCCAGAAAGGCTGTTACTTTGATGTCAGAGCACTTGCTGTAATGGAGGTCTTCTTTTGAAACGCTTAAGTTGACATGGTTTTATGCAGCTTTGTAAAAAGAAAATGACAGACACTGAAAGCTGATGTCAGAGGTAATTCAGAAGGTGACAAGCATTTGGTATTCAGACAATTTTACTAAAAGGAAACCAGCCGTAAGAGACAGAAGGGCCAAATTTCTTCTTTGGACAGCAATATCAGCTTCCACTGGCCTCTGGTACAGGTATGGAAGGTAAAATTGACCTCTGCACTGTTCACTAAAGGAAAAGTGATCCTGGATGTTGTCACTGAGTGCTATAATACTACATGTTAGAAATACATGTTAGACTGTTTTTTCTAACAACTGACCTTACTATTTTTGTAATTAGTCATTAGACTATTCTCTAGCAGAAAAGATTTAGAGAAGCATCTTCAAAGTTAAGCAAAGCATATGGTTCATTGTGTATTTCACAACAGTAGTCAGATGCTTCAAATTAAATACGGCCTTTGTTGAACCAGGACTTTACTGAAGGCCACTTTGGTATGCACAATGACAAGCGTATTTCCAGGCCCATTCATTAAAACCGTACTGACTAAAAAATGTTCATCGATGAAGAATAACAAATCTTTTTGTATAGCAGTACACAAAAGAAAGGTGTCACAACAGGCAAGCGGGGGGCAGGGGAAAGGGAGTATTTGTAAAGGAAGGCTTCTGCATTAATTACCTATAAAACAACCTCAAAAAGTCTAAATAATACTTTAAGTTTAATCTTTGTTGCAAAACCATCATTATTACCTGCACCTAATATATGAGGGTCTTCTAAAATACTAAATAATAGATGTGCTATTAGATTATTTAGAGTGTCTTTTATTTGCAGACGTCATATACTTTCAGACCTTTACGATAAGGTCTTGCAAGGGATAAGGATGGCGTTTATAAGAAAGATTGATATTTAATGAATATGCAAGGTAAATGTATGAGATAACTAGATTTTGCATAGCCCAAAGTTGAAATGAGATGCATAATTTAAAACAAACATTCATAGAAATATCATTTTAATTTTCAGAATAATCTTTTTTTCAGGGGCCATATGACATGTAAAATGTATTAATAAGTATTGTGATATCAATGTTTCTTAATTGTTTATTTACTTCTAATAACATACTATAATACATTGCTGCTATACATTTCATTTTTTCAGCAGCTGTTTTTTTATGTCACCTGTCATTGCCTTTAAAAGTCTTAATAAATGCATCTTTACCATCTTAATAATAATGATTATTCAAAACAGCACATTCTCTGACATATTCTCTGACATTTTGAAATGGTACATACTGAAGTGCTGCATAACTTACAGGCAGATCACTGTTACGCATGTAAATGCAGCAACTAAATGTTGGTGCTTAGTAAAGTTTCTAATTATGGTGAATACATATATACTGTACTTGGATACTTAAAAGACTATTATATCTCTCAGATGATCTGTTTACTTTTGTTTTCCTGTAATGCATAGAATCATAGAATATCTAGTGTTGGAAAGGACCTTAAGACCATCAAGCTCCAACCCCCCTGCCAGGGGCAGGGACACCTCACACTAAACCATGCCACCCAAGGCTCTGTCCAACATGGCCTTGAACATCACCAGGGATGGAGCATTCACAACTTCCCTGGGCAACCCATTCCAGTGCCTCACAACCCTTACAGTAAAGAATTTCTTCCTCATATCCAATCTAAACTTCCCCTGTTTAAGATTTAACCCGTTATCCCTTGTCCTATCACTACAGTCCCTAATGAAGAGTCCCTCCCCAGCACCCCTATAGGCCCCCTTCAGATATTGGAACATTCAAGTAATTCACTTTTCATTCATCTTTAGTCTCTATAACTGATTAAAATGGTATAGAGCGCAGATATCCCATGTTCCAAGCAGTCACCAGATGTTAGAAAAGTAATCCAAAATCTTATTTTCAAAGAAACATAATTTTTTATATCAAATTCTGGCATTATGTTTAGCCAAATGTAATAGAGATACATTTCATCCTTTCTTATGCCTGGGCTACATTGTAAACACTGTATTAGTATTGGAGGGAAAAGATAACAGACTGAGATTTTGCTGTGGGTTTATATGATAAAAGATGCTTTGTCTTGCTGTGGATTTTGTAGTTCTTACTTCTCCACATAAAGGTAGATTTGATCAAGGCTACTCATACAATCTCTTTTGAAGGAAAGAAATAATGTTATACAACCTTGCTGAACTTCAAGCAACTATATCAATTTTCAACCCAAAGATACCCAGTATTACAAAACAGATTCCACTCTGCCTAGTTCTTATCTATTTACCGTAAAAATGAATATTGATAAATGGGAGTGGGTTCAAAAAATAAGCAATTTAAGTAATTCAATAAATTAATTTTTTAAAACAAATCAAAGCAGTGACAGAAATCCAAACATAGGCAAAACCAGAACATTTCAAACTATAGAAGGAACACACAGTACAATGACTAGGATTAGAAGGAGGAAACCTTCTTAAAATAAGGCACAGTTATTTGAAAAAAGAATATTAATGGTAAATTAGTAATTGATAAAATTTCTTGAGAAAAAAGTACCTTCCTGTTGCTGAATCTTTAAATTGTGACCAGAAAATTTTCTTTATAGTTTATATTTTTATATATTCTCATATTTTTATTTAAACATTATTTATATATAAAAATATGTTTACATTAATATAGATTATATTTATGTTTGTACATTTGCTTTTAATGAATATCTTAAGAGCTCTGATTAGGTTCTAACTAAATCACAGTAATGAAAGTGCTGACTTTCTGGAAAAACGATGGGACAAACAGGCTGAGCACAAAACTTCATTCTGGTCATTTTACATTAATATATGTTATATTTAGGTAAATATATATATATATATATAGGAAAGAAATTCTTTGCCTTTTGAAATTACTTGGAAATGTAGACATTGACATAAAAGGTCAGTATTTGCTATTGTAAGTGAATGTATATCAAAAAATGCACAAGCTAGTTCTGAGGTGAACCACATTAAGACAGACGAGAAAGGCCTGTGAAAGACAGTAAATGGCAGCACACGGGCAAGAGTCCATGCCAACCTGATTACTACTATTTTGAAGGGAAACATTATACCCTCCTGCATCTTTCCTCTCTTGCCTCCCTGTCCTGCCTCAAGATTTTTTGCCACTTTTGCATTAGAAGGCTGACTGAAACATTCTGCTAACCAGTTTAATTGCATTTATCTTATGTTACAGACTTATCCAGCATCTTGCAGTTTAACCCGCAAAAAAAAAAAAAGGGCAAGAACTTTACTCTCCTTGCACTTATTATAGGTTATAAGCAAGGTCTTACTAATTAACAAAATTCTATAGCCCAGACAAGGAACCCGACAAAGAATGAGAGACCTGTCCCCGTGAGCTGATAAACCTATTTTGTAGTCAGGAATTTCCAACATCAGATTATTCTACCAATCAATAATGCACCCAGTGTGTTTCTTTTGCCAGTCAAATATTGATCTAATATCTGATTTTAAAGATCTGCTTCTTCATACTTCATGGCCTGAAATCATAGAATCTGTGTAGAAAACTCTCTCTTTTCTCCAATGGACAAAAACAGAAGGCTGAACTCTTGGTAAATCCATTAGCTGTGGTCCCTTAACTGCAATAGGTCTTTATTTGTACATTTGCTTTTAATGAATATCTTAAGAGCTCTGATTAAGTTCTAACTGAATCATAGTAATGAAAGTGCTGAATTTCTTAAAAAAAAAAAAAAAAAAAAAAAAAAAAAGGGGGAAAAACAGGCTGAGCACCAAACTTCGTTCTGGTCATTTTTCATCCACATTCAGTGACGGCCTTGCTGACATCACAATTAATCTTTTCATTCTTCAGTGAAAGCATCAATAAAGTCTCAAGGGTATCCTTCATTATATGGCCCTTAGTACACGCATACCCAATCACATGTCAATTTGCAATTATTAGAACACATTAAAAAGTTGAATTTGTATTAAAATAGTTAGATGAAAAGAAGCTAGCAAACTCACATAAAGTGGAAACACAAAAAAGAAAAAATATATATGTATATACTATATAATCGTACAATTATATATACTATAACGCCAAAATTATCAGAAATGTATTTATATTCTATAACTCATCTTTGGTCATCACCTTTTTATATCCATTATGTGTATAGGTATTATGAGCTGTTATTTTTCATACATCACGGCCTTACTTTTAACATCGCTTTGTAAGGTGATTTACATAACTAAAATGTTTAGGTAGCTATAAAATAATCAGGGACCTGAATTAAAAAAAAAAGAAAAAAAAAACACAAAAAACCCACAAAATACCAAACAAACAAACAAACTTTATCTTCTTTCAGGAAATTTTTAGATTCTTAGAAAAGGCAATAGGTTTCTTTAGGTGGAAAAAAAGACATTGTACTCTATTCCAGTGAAATAATTTGCTTGCAATACTTTTATAGAATTTGATTTTTGTAACTTCTGCCCTGGAACTACAATATTACAGAACTGATTTACAGGAGGAAAAAAGCCATTGATAAAAATTAGTTCCATTAGATTTCAAAGAGGTAGGAGTTTTCCAGAGCCATGTACAAAGCCAGAGAAGTAATTAAAAAAAAAAGTTTGATTCAGTCTCTCAGGTCTCCTTTTTTCCTCACCATAAGGTAGGGGCCCCAAAACACCATGAAATTCACTGCAGCAGAGGCACTGTGGTTGTCAGAGAATTCTGCTGGATTCAGAAAGACCCACTGTGGGTTCTGCTCTTCAGAACTTCTAATTATTGTGAATGGATTAAATGTAGACATTACATTTGTGGAAAGGTTAGATCCTCTTGTAACGTTTGCATAGTGAAGAATAAGCCAGATCTGAGGACTTCTTAAGTATAGGAAGTATTCCAAATTTCCTTTGTACGTTTGGGGGTTTTTTCCCCCCCAGGAAATGATCTGAGTTTATTCAAATCTCTACTTACAGCCTTCATCATACTGATAATAATAAATTTTCTGCTATCCATTACAGCTCAACGCTATGGACAAATATACTTTTTGGATACTTCTCTGCCCTACTGCAGCTACTTGAAATCTCAACGATTACAGAGGTCCTACTTGTCATGGGTTCAGCAGTAGCAGTCATTTTTCTCCTTGGTAGCTGCTGCAGCACTGTGTTTTTGACTTTCGGCCTGGGAACAGTGCTGATAACACCAGTGTTTTGGTTACTGCTTGGTGATGTTTTGGTTTGACCAAGGACTTTCTGAGTCTCATGCTCTACCAGGGAAGAGGGGAAGCTGGGAGGAAGGAGAAACAGAACACCTGACCCAAACTGACCAAAGAGGTATTCCATGCCACAGCACATCATGCCCAGGATGAAAAGCAGAGAGCAGAGACCCAGAAGGGTGGGGGTGCACTGTTTGGCCGGGCTGGGTATAGGTGGTGAGCGACTGTATTCTTTCCTTGTATTTCTCTTGTCATTATTATTATTGGCGGTAGCAGTAGTGGTTTGTGTTATACTTTAGTTACTAAACTGTTCTTATCTCAACCTGTGGGAGTTGCATTCTTTTGATTCTCCTTCCCATCCCTCCGGGAGTGGGGAGAAGAAAGAAGGGGGAGGGAGTGAGCAAAACTGCGTGTCTGAGAGGCTTAAACTACGACACACTGAAATGACCCATAAAATGTCAAACTCAAGCTGTTTCTTATATAAAAAAAGAGGAGAACCTGTGAGTAAATCCTTCCCTATATCTAATCTAAATCTACCTATTTCAGTTTAAAGCCATTTTCCCTTGTCCTGTCATTACATTCCATTGTAAAAAGTTCCTCTCTAAATTTCTTGTAAGCCCCCTTAATGGCTGCTATAACGCCCCTGGAGACTTCTTCAGGCTTGTCCTGGGTTCAGCAGTAGCAGTCATTTTTCTCCTTCTTAGTAGCTGGTGCAGTGCTGTGGTTCTGACTTTCAGAAGGAAACCTAGGAACAACACTGATAACACCAATGGTTTTAGTTTTTGCTAAGTAATATTTACTCTGACCAAGGGCTTTCTGAGTTTCATGTTCTGTCAGGGAGGAGGGGAAGCCTGGAGGAAGCAGAAACAGGACACCTGACCCAAATGAGCCAAACAGGTATTCCATACCACTGCACGCCATGCTCAGTGGATAAACTGGGGGGAATTACCCGAAAGGGCTAGATCATGGGTCGGGCTAGGTATTGGTTTGCTGGTAGTGAGCAATTATATTCTCTTCCTTTGTTATTTTCCTTATCATAATTATTATTGGTGGTAGTAGTAGTGGTTTGTGTTATACCTTAGTTACTGAACTGTTCTTATCTCAACCTGTG
Organism: Ara ararauna; assembly: GCA_028858755.1. Taxonomy (NCBI): domain Eukaryota; kingdom Metazoa; phylum Chordata; class Aves; order Psittaciformes; family Psittacidae; genus Ara; species Ara ararauna. The sequence continues at coordinate 60,278,066 of CM054379.1, forward strand.
GGAGTTAACATTCTTTTGATTCTCCTCTCCACCCCTCTGGGAGCAGGGGGAGGAAGAAGGAGGGGAGTAAGTGAGCAGCTGCATGGTTCTGAGTTACCGGCTGGGCTTAAACCATGACAAGGCTGAACAACCCAACTATCTCAACCTGTCTTCATACAAGAGGTGCTCCAGCCCTCTGATCATCTTTTTGGCCCTCCTCTCGACTCGCTTCAACATGTCTAGATCCTTCTTATGTTGAGGGCCCCACAGCTGAACTCAGTACTCCAGGCTGGGTCTCACAAGAATGGAGCAGAAGGGGAGAATCTCCTCCCTTGACCCGCTGATGGTACTCCTTTTGATGCAGCCCAGGATACGGGTGGCTTTCTGGGCTGCAAGAGCACACTGCTGGCTCATGTTGAGTTTCTCATCAACAAAAACCCTCAAGTCCTTCTCCTTAGGGCTGCTCTCAGACCATTCTCTGCCCAACCTATATCTGTGCTTGGGGTTGTCTCAACCCACATATAGGACCTTGCACTTGGGCTTTTTTGAACTTCATGAAGTTTGAACTGGTACACCTATCAAACCTGTCAAGGTCCTTCTTTGTGGCATCCCTTCCCTCCAGTGTGTAAACTGCACCAAACAGCTTGATGTCATCAGCAAACTGAGGGCAGACTCAAATCACACTGTCCATGTCACTGACAAAGATATTAAGCAGCTCCGGCTCCAGTACCAACCTGAGGAACTCCATATGTTCTGAAAAGATGCAATGGTAAAGGTCTGGAGAAACAAAAGAGCAGATCCACCGAGTAGAATCAATTGTACAAATTCAAATGTCAAACAAAACATTTTACGTAGTTTCAGAAATTGAAGTAATTCGCTACTGAAACAATCTACCAAAGTGATTTCACTGTCATTAGAAATCTTGAATTTAAGATTGGCTATGTCCTAAAAAATGTGCCATACTTCAACATGCTCCTCCAACTTAGAAAAAAATTGCAGGCAAAATTGTCTGTCTGGTGTGGCACAGAGTACAATGGCCTTAACAGCTCAGTCTGGCCGTGCAGTATGTTGCTTATGAGCTACAGCACCTCAGCTGAAAGCAACTTTTGTGTGGCCTTCTTGCCATACTAACTCTTGAAATAGCCATATTCACTCGCCGGAGGTATATGTACCAAATAAAGTTTAACTGTATGCAGTAGCATCATCTTCTCAGAGCCAAGCTTTGTCTGTTGGGCACAATCCTCCAGCAGCCAATTTGCACAGTGATTAGGAAAGCTCACTGGTGTTGAGGACAAAAAAGATTATCTCTCCAGTACTTCCAGCTCTCTTCTGTGTTGTTCCTTTGTCTTCAATGCGCACTAAAAGGACCAGTATAATTCATTGTTTTCCATAAACTGAGACACTGCTTGGAGATTTAAGCAAAATTTATAAAGTACACAAGGCAGAGTATGGTTTATTTCTCCAGAAACTGCCACATGGATATCACTAAATAGATCCCTCAACAAAATATCCTTCAAAATGTCCTCTAGGGAAATCAACATATGTGAAAACTGATTAAGAAAAATCCTGGTGGAAGATAATGGAAATCTACTTAAAGCTTAACTGAAGAGGCTGAGGCAAAACTGGAACAGTAAATCATTGATAACCTTTGGCATAATTGGACAAGTTTGCATGGAAGTCATAGCAATTCCATAGATGATGTTATTAATTATTCACTTTACAGACATGCGCCTGGAAACCTCAATGTTCTTCACTGTGCCAGATACTACACAAACTCCAGGAAAAATTATCATCTTTAATGATCAGTTTGTTCAAGTAGTTACTTAGCATTAATCCTAAACACCATTTAAAAAAAAAAAAATACATCTTCCATTTGATTAATAGAATATCACCTTTCTCTTATAACAATAATGCCATCAATATTACGTACAACCAATCAATTCTCTTCTTAGCATTCACTTTCCAATGTATATCAGAAATACCAAGATTCACAAAAAAATGAAGAAATTCCTGAAAAACATAATGATAAATTTCTAGTATACTGTTGGAGTTGTCACTCATCCCACACTTTAACCACAAATCTGACTTTATAGGCACACAATAAGCATGAAAGATATTGTTGCCCATAATGGCCTACTTTCTACATTATTCTAGTATTTACTTTCAACATAAATTTGCCAAAATTAAATGCCAATGAATCAATGCTATCTTCTTGATGATCTTATGCAAAAACAAAGATAAACTCTTTTTTTATTTTAGGTAGAAAAAAAATACATCCCCAGCCACTTTCCTTATTTGTAACATCTGTCTCTTTATTGATGCAAGAGTAAGAAGTATTAAGGCAGTCCCCATATGATACTCCATATTTGCATACTGATTGGTATTCCTCATCAGGATGGGGAAACCCTTCAAAATTTTTGTGTAGCCAAGCTTCATTTGCAACACTTAAAATTATTATCTCTATTTTGCATGGCTTTTTTTTTCTTTGGTGGGGGGTGTGTGCAGGGTTAATTTTAGGACTTCATTCTTAATTGAGGCAGTAGATCAAAAATTTGCTAGAAAGCACTTCAAACTTTTACAAATTAGATAAATGTTCCTGAAGAAGTGTTCCAGGAATGCTAACAGATTTCACTACCTTTCTTCTAATCTTTAAACACCAACTGATTATTAGAAAGTGAGTGGAGGAGGAGAATTAACCTCCTTTTTTCTGCTTCAAAATGTCTACTGCGCAGGTTCTGTACATTACTTAAATAACATCTTTTCTAGTTTTTTTAATATGAAGTCTGCCATATTCAAAATTGCCAAAGAATTCCTCACTTGTGACTGGTTACTTACATAAGTTCAATTTCTTTTTAGTATAAAAAAAAAAATCCATTCAATCCCTTTCTTTTAGAAAGTGTACGTAAAGAAGTATTTAGCATACTTTAAACAAAGCAGCAATTCGAAAACACCAGTTTCTTGTGGTACTTCCCCATATGTATTAAATAATTACTGTTATTGTTCCTATATGGGAAATACATTTGTTTTTCACAAAAATCTGATTTGTTAGCAGATGAAAATTTTAAAATTATATTTGCAATTTTAAATGGCATGTTTTCTGCAGAATTCAGAATTCATTTTTAGTTTTGAGATGGGATGGGTTTTTTGTCTGTGTTTAATTATTTAGTAATAATGACATGAAAGAAAAAAGGCCTAGTTATTATTGTAACCAAAAGGAAAGTACAGTAGCAATTTTCAGAGCTACATGGAAAAAAAAAGTAATAATTCAAATCTAAAAGCAGTTAGAAAAAAGAATTAATAAAAGAAAAATTTCAAAATGAAAGCTAGAACTACACCAAAAAGCACACACCATGGTCAAGTTAACACCAGTCCTGCTGCTCATATACCTCTCACTTATGTTTTCTAGGCTTTTTGATAACTATTTCTGAACATAAATGCTTCAATAGTGATTTTTCAACCCTATGATTTTTGACCATATTATTCAGTAAGAATACCATAAATTCACAAATCACATTTGAGAGCTAAGTGTTCTTTTTGGTAAAAATCCTTGCAGTCTCACAATCACGGGCCATATATTTTGACAGTTTTAAAGGATTTTTGAGATTAGTGGTGGCTCTTCACTGGAACTACCATTTTATTTTATTTTCTTCCCACATTTATCAGCAGTTTCAGGTTCCCAAATGACACTTCTGGCAAATTCTTCATAGTTTCACCCACCCACCATTTAATGAAGCGATGCAGGAAGCAACCACAGTGTGCGATGCATGGAGTCCTCATAGCAGCCTTCCAGTATCTGAAGGGGGCCTACAAGGATGCTGGAGAGGGACTCTTCATTCAGGACTGTAGTGACAGGACAAGGGGTAACGAGTTCAGACTTAAACAGGGGAAGTTCAGGTTAGATATAAGGAAGAAGGTCTTTACTGCAAGGGTGGTGAGGTATGAGAATAGGCTGCCCAAAGATGTGGCAAATTCTTCATCCCTAGCAGTGTTCAAGGCCAGGTTGGATGGAGCCTTATGTGACATGGTTTACTGTGGCGGGGTGTGTGTGCGTGTGTGTTAGAACTAGTTGATCCTAAGGTCCTTTCCAACCCTAACTATTCCATATATCTATGTTCTCTGCTCCCTAGTAAGAATAACACTCCTTTACTGAACCTTAATCCATAATCTATAGACACTTGATATTTTATGGTATATTCACCCCAAAACAACATCAGGTAGGAAGAGAAGGGACAGAAGTTAAAATTCTGATTTTCTGCCTATAGGTCCATCTAAAATTAAAAACCTGATTTTTCAAAGTTACTTTCACTTCTAAAAAGAGATATGGTAGGAAACCAAAACACTGCTTTTACAGCAACTGTATCTCAGTTCATTAATTATACCTAAAGTAATATATGTTACTATACCTGCACGGCCTCAGAGCACAAACATAACAAACAGTATGGCTGAAATTTCTCTATGGAAAATCAAAAGAAAGATTTCACATAGTGCATTTATATCGACACCTCCAGATCTGCAACACCATCAGAGACAGCCTACTAGTGATTTACTATCACAGAGCTATGCCTCCATTCATGCCTACTTTTATTCTTCTGCGTCCCTCTTAGAAGCACATTTTACTGTCATATGTGCCAGTGAGAGATGGATCACTGGCCACTGCGCATATATAGAATGATAGAATAGTTTGGGTTGGAAAGGACCTTAAGATCATCTAGTTCCAACCCCACTGCCATGGGCAGGGACACCTCACATTAAACCATGTCAACCAAGGCTCTGTCCAACCCAGCCTTGAACACCACCAGCGATGGAGCATTCACAACTTCCCTGGGCAACCCATTCCAGTGCCTCACCAGCCTCACAGTAAAGAATTTCTTCCTCATATACAATCTAAACTTCCCCTGTTTAAGTTGGAACCTGTTACCACTTCCCCCATCACTACAATCCCTAATGAGGAGTCTCTCCCCAGCATCCCTATAGCCTCCTTCACATACTGGAAGGCTGCTATGAGGTCTCCATACAGCCTTCTCCAGGCTCAACAGCCCCAACTTTCTCAGCCTGTCTTCATACAGGAGCTGGTTCAGTCCCCTGATCATCCTCACAGCCTTCCTCTGGACTTGTTCCAACAGTTCCATGTCCTTTTTATGTTGAGGACACCAGAACTGCACACAATACTACACGTGAGAACTCACAAGAGCAGAGTAGAGGGACAGGATCACCTCCTTCAACCTGGTCACGCTCCTTTTCATGCAGCCCAGGATACGGTTGGCTTTCTGGGCTGCGAGTACACACTGCTGGCTCATGCTCATTTTCTCATCGACCAACACCCCCAAGTCCTTCTCCACAGAGCTGCTCTGAATCTCTTCTCTGCCCAACCTGTAGCTGTGCCTGGGATTGCCCCAATCCAGGTGTAGGACCTTGCACTTGGCTTGGTTGAACTTCATAAAGTTGGCATCAGCCCACCTTACAAGCGTGTCAAGGTCCCTCTGGATGGCATCCCTTCCCTCCAACGTATCAACTGGACCACACAGCTTGATGTCATCAGCAAACTTGCTGAGGATGCACTCAATCCCACTGTACATGTCACCAACAAAGATATTGAACAAAACCAGTCCCAGCACCGACAAAGATATTGAACAAGACTGGTCCCAACACTAATCACTGAGGGACACTACATGTTACTGGTCTCCAGCTGGACATTGAGCCATTGACCACAACTGTTTGCATGCAGCCATCCAGCCAGTTCTGTATCCACCAAGTGGTCCATCTGTCAAATTGATGTCTCTCCAATTTAGAGATAAGGATGTCATGCGGGACAGTGTCCAACACAAAATATCTATCATCTCAAGCTAATTTTAAATAATAAACAAATGAAGTAAAAACACCAAGTCGCCTTGAATTTCTTTGCTGGAGAAGGGCATGATTTCATTCTTCCAAAAGTGTATATAGAGAGAAACTTAAAGATACATTTAACAGAGCAAGCTTATCAGCAGTTGTTGATAGTGCTTTATCAGAGGGTGCTTTTGCTGACCAGTAATTCTGATGAACCAAAAGGAGCTAACAGCAAGATCAGCACATAAAACAGGAGCAGTGTGGAAAGCATTCAGTTACATAAAAAAAAAAAAAAAAACCACACAAAACAAAAAACAAAATATGGCCTTATAGGTAACTACTTTGGTTCTTTCAAAATCCTAGCTAGTCTCAAGAAGATGATTTCTACCAGTCATAAAGGGCCAATTTTTGACTACTCTGCTACCATTAATGACAAAAATCCTCATGCTGATTGCAACAACAGATTAAGCAGGACTAAATACTAAAGAATATACTCTTGTTAATAACTCCATACTATCAAGAAGATAGTTTAAATGTTTTTTTTTGAGTCTTTATTACTCCAGTTTCTGTAGTTCACAATCTATTTTCTTCCTGTTGTCTGAATTTTTAAAGAATGAATATAAATGTTTTTCAGTCCCAAACAGAAAGGGCAGTCTTGTGACCATAAAGGTTATGAAAACTTGCATATTGTGGTCAAGGAGAGTAAGGATTCAGCTGCGACTTCCAGCACCATTATGGCTTGTGCAGAGGAACAGCCTGGGACAGAAAATCCAGCATATCTCTGACCACTCTCCATCTGAATGTTAGAAAGCACTTTTTACTGTGATGGTGACCAAGCACTGGCACAGGTTGCCAGTGGGCAGGGACTAAATATCCTCCAGAGGACCCTCCCAACCTCAACCATTCTGTGGTTCTGTGACACCTATATTCAGCTCACACTGACTTTACGCCAAGATTAGATGCCATAAGCCTTTTACCTGACAAACCCACCTTTCCTCCATCAGTAAAAGAACAAAATTGTACTCGGTATATATTCTGGTTTCCACTTCCTATGTGGCTTTTATATACACACTCTCAATATTCAGTATGTCATTTTAAATATGTAAACATGCCATGAATATTTCCCTGCACAGACAGAGCCCTGTTTCAATGCCATTCAGTAGCAGAGTTCCCAAGTGTTTGCCTGCTTCCTGGCCTGCAAAGATCAGGCGCTTCTATATGAGTTAGAAGCTGTTAAGTACCTCCCATCTAAATCTTGCTTCATAGAAGCACATTTAAAAAAACTGCTGGCACCTCAAATATGCATATGATGTTATATCAAGGTGACAACGTTTTAACGTCCTCAAGCTGCCAATGAAGATATTTACCACCAGGGATAAATCTCATAATAGGCTGCAGGGTTTAAAGACCTGCAACAGACATTTGCTTGTAGTATCAAAACTTTACCAGGTAGCTTAGTCAATTATTATTCTATCCACTGATAATCTACCCACTAGAAATGCAGTCTGATATTATTTTTTATAAAGAAGTGGTATTTAACAAGAGTAGCATGCATACGAAATCTGATTATACTTTTATGCACATCTAAATCCTATTGCACAAAACCCCTGCGGTTAACTATTATTACGATACCTGTTGGCTATCTTTTACTGGTGTGCACTAAGCACTTCTCAATGATGTTTCATGGCTTGCAGAACATATCTGAACTTAGCTGAGAAATTATTTCAAAAGTAGACTTCCACTAGGAATGCTAATGAGGTAAGGATATTTTTGACATATTATCTGCATTGCTGAGCTTTATTTGATTTGCAAGAGGTTGAGTTGAAAGAAGCAGTGAGCTACACCTTAATGGAACAATAGCCTGACATCAAAGATGAGTGCAATTTTAAAGACTGAGTGGCAGCTGTTAGAAGGAGATTATAAAATCAGAGTCCAGGATCCAGTAGCATAATACAAGCCTTGGTAGGGAACACAAACATTCAGTTCAAGAATAATTTTAGCACATCAAACATGTAATCTAGGCTACTTTCTCACTTCCATATTTTTCTCTAATTATGTAAGAATCTGCAGCTTACATGACCATCTGAAATATCCAAAAAGAGCAATGTTTCTTTTCTACTTGTAACAGATCTATTTTTAGCCTGTTCTTGAAGTCATTGTCCTCACCATCTAGGGTATGATTCAGTGGGGTGAGGTCAAAAATGGCAATCCAGACATGTAATTTAATTTCCTGGGAAAGGAAAGCAGAGAGAAATTACTTGGTTCAATCCCTCATTCCTATACAGGGGATAGGTAGGACTCTGAACCTGCAACTCTCTGGTTGGTCTTGTTCCTGGGTAATGTATCAGTTAGCTGATTCTTTCCTAAAAAATGTATCCTTCCTCCCTGTTTTGTATTCTTTTTGAAATAAATAGCTGACCTGGTTTTGACATTGAGCTTTAGGACAGGTTGGGCAGCTGTGAGTCTTTCTGATCATGAGACATGCTCCTAAATGTTTGCATGACTAGGATAAGGCCATGCCTTAGCATTTCAGCATTTTCCAGTGACCAGTTGACACATGCTAGGAAACTACCAGTTTCATTCTTAGGCACTCAGCTCCACATACATCATATATGGACAGCCCTGGCATTTAACTTGGTCTCATAAATTCAGCTCCATGACGGGGCGACTAAAAGGAATTTAAATGTTCTGTCTTGCAAACCCTGAACAGGGGCTTTTACCTCAGTGATAATATAAGAGATATTCTGAAGTTAGTATGAAAGACTGAAGGTTGTAAAAGCATCCTGAAAGGTAGATCAGAATGCTTTCATATCTGGGCTGTGTTGTTTTAGGCGAGATAAGAGGCTTGAGGGAATGGACTTGGCTAGACACTCACATTCACTTTCTCTGGCTGGTAGCTTATCGAGAGGGTTATTTCACTTTATAAATATGTCAGCTCATATTAAAAGAAAAAAAATACATATTACAGAAGAATAAAAATAATCTTATGTATGACAGGATGGAGAACTGGTGCTTATGTTTCAGGTGGATCATTGGATCATCACAAGGATACTGTCATACAGGGATGCAGGAAAATAGAAGCTTCTAATTGTGCCCATAATAGTTATCCACACTCTCCTTCCCTCCAAGTTTTATGTCTAATTCACACAAGATATTTCAAGTATTCTGGAACTATGAAACGAGTAGATCTGTAAAACTGAAGTACCTATAAATGACATTCACATGGAGTGCAATTCTGCATCTTCCAAAATGACTACCTTCTCTACCTTTAAAAACACGGCTGCCCAGAACCAAAATCAGTTTTGAAAATCTGAGTTACATTTAGAGCAAACAGGTTGGATGGCAAAAACACAGAACTTCAAAGCTTCTGAAATATTGTGTTCAGCACAAAACCCTGTGTACTACTTTTACGCTCATTTAATTTCTACTACAGGTCAAATCTGTACTACAATGTCCATATAGTGAAGGAAGTCTGGCTGTGAAGACAAATTATTTCTAAAACTGAAGTCTTTTCCTCTTAATTCACATTATTGATACACATGTAAGTCTGCTTTATGAAACAGATGTGACAAGTGACACATCATTATAAAGATGCCAGACAAAATCAGACGTAGGTGTCATCCCATTATAACTGTTCTATATACCCCACAGGCATTGCTGAGGATGGTAACTGCACTGAATAAAGAACATTTCTTTTTTTAAAAGGAACAATTCTAAGCATAGAGCTTTTGTAATAGTTAATTTATCAGTAACAAAACAAAAATGTTGTCTCATAAACAAATGAAAATCAAGTTTTTAAAAATATTAAAACCACAAAATAATTTCAGAATATAATATAATAAGCCCAGGTAATTTTCAAGGAAGAAAAAAAATTTTCACTTAATTTACGGTGCAATTTTCCTTCCCTGTGGCCCAGTCTATGTTTCTAGACCCAGGTTAGAGCATCACACAGAGTTTAACTAATCAAACTGAGAATAGTTTATCTTCTTGACTTGACAAGGTGAAAGTTACTCAATTCACTGTGGATCTGTATACTGTCAAATGCTTCCCAGAGGCAATATCCTATACATGTGATAATAATCATTTCCTGAGCTAAGCAGGATAAATCATTGCAGCAGTTTGTAGGGGTTTTTTTCAAGTGTTAATTTTATTACGAACACTATGTCATCAAAGTAATTAAAAACTGATGAAATACAGTAATTCACCATAATAGTAACAGTCATGCAGTGCCTAAAATGGTCCACAGTGTTTAAAATGCCAGTAGATCTGATAAAATCATGGCATGTTTATAACTTGAACATTCAAAAAGTGTTCTCAGCCTACACTGTTGACATTATTTTTTCTCAAATCAAAATTCTGATATGAAGATGTTGAATAATTAATATTTCATAATGTAGTAATTATGTAGGAAAGTATGTCATGTAGTGTCAAAATAAATTTTTTAGTGCCAGTCAGAACAAAATTACTTGAAATAATTATTTTTGGAAAATATATGCCAAAATATGAAAGTAAAATATTAAATCCAATCTATAAATTCCTCTTTAATTTTTTTCTTTCTACAAAATAATATCCTTAAATACAGTTAAAATATTTAAGGCAAAATTATAAATTACCTATGAATGAAGAAAGGAGCTTTATGTGTTGGAATTACTGCATATGTAAACCTAATGAAGCTGTAAAAAGGAGAGCAAATACTTCAACTATTATTGCTGACCTAGTATTTTGACTACCAAGACTCCTGACCTTGCTCCAAACCTGAACATGCCTCTATCTGCTACACACAGTGATAATGCCACTGTCATCACAAGTATTAGATCAATGGTTGCTCCCACAAGGCTGCAACTTAAGAGTCGCATACTTTATCATTATGGACAATGTTAGACAGAATATTATAAGCTGCCTGTCCAGTACCTAAAAGCATTTATTTTTTGGTATTAGATAATACATCATTAAATCTCTCCACCTATGTCCTGATTTACTACAAATTCAATGAGATTGCTTATTTTCATCCTAATGATTATTTAAAGCAGTTTTCTGAGGCAGTTACGTTGTGCTGCGCTATGTTACTCATTCCCCAAGTCACTTAGCATTGCAAATGTTTCCTAGGATTTCTGTTTGCTGTGAATTTCAGTCTTTCAGATGACTACAAACTCATGTTAAAATTAATTTCACTCTCATAAATCAAGCTTTTCTTGGATTACCTATCAATATTCCAATACAAATAAAAAATAAGACTCTGCTAACCCATGATTATAATGCTACCTCCAAAGCTGAAATTTGCATTAAATGAACTTTTCAACGTGAGTAGCATGGTCTGATGGTCTCTTTCATTCCCCATCAAATTATTTAACTCTCCAAAACTTTCAACAAAATATTCTGCATTACAAGTTCTGGCTAAAGCAGTAACGTATACATTCTCATGATTAAAGCCTTATTATGCTCCTTTCCCCCACCTCAGTGGTCGCTCATCATACAATGTTTGCAGTTTGGCCATAAGAGCACTCTGTTTATCTGATAGGATTGGGGATTTACACATTTATGTCTAAAACAGTTAACTGAAGTTTTACAATTATAAATATAAAATGTTTTATAAGCATGCAGATAAAATATCTACAACTTATGTAAAGAAAGATGAGCCCACCCCCACCTCCTCAAAGGTTTTGATACTCTAACCATGAAAAAACTGTTATTCATATCAATATAATGAGCCCTGAAAGAGATTTAGGCATGTTTTACCCCAGCGAGAAAACACATGCAGGAAAACTGCAGCTAATACATTCTGTGTTACTACATAAAATTGTACATATGATTAATCAGGAAATTTTTACATCATGTTATGAAAAAGCTATTTTTATCAATATATAGATATGCATATATATTTTATAATTTTAATAAACCTTGTATTTCAGTGCTTAGCCAGGTGTTAATGCTGTAAGATTTTAAGTATTTCAACTCTACACCAATTATTTTAATGGACAATGGATAAATAAGACTTTCCTGTGTATTGCATCCCTTTTTATTGCTAATTTTTAAGTAACTACACTACCATAGCAAAACTAGGCTAACATGGATTAACCAAAATAGACCAAGGAATGTAACTGAAACTGGCATGGACAATACTATCAACAGAAAGAATGTGTTCTTACTTAAATATCTTCTGAAATAAAACAGCTTAACTAGGTAAATAATGGGCTTCCATGCTATAAATCAATATGCACTTTTAATTTCCCGCACTGACCTAATCCTTTAGAGTTACTCTCATGTGAAACACACATAGAAGTCTGGTGGTGTATATATCATACATCTGTTTGGAGCACCACCTACTTTCAGGTGCTTCGAGAGTATTAACTGTACAAATGGGTCTTGTTGAAAAAAATAAAAATAAATATCTTCCTTCTGATGATACCACATTTTGGTATCAACACTGATACCAGCATCTCACAAGTCTTAAAGGCATGGACACCTCAAAATCCTAGTGCTTTTACATGATCAAAAACTGGTGCATGTGGATATTAAGAAAAACTGATCACTGATGGATGAGCTTAGTAAAAATAAGACAAGACTGCTGTCTTTTCCTATAATCTCAGAATATACTATCCATTATGTTCAGATCTACTGTCCATGACATATTTGTAATCATGCAATCTGTCTCTCCAATCAGCTTATTTATTCATGACAATACATAGCACTTGGGGCTTTTAATAATGAAAGTGAAAGGCAATTATCATATTAATTTTCTGGTCATCATGACTCAAGAAAACATCAATAAACAGAGAGGTTGTGTAAAGAGAAACAAAATTTGAGACTAGGAATAAAAGAAAAAAGGGGACAATTTTTTCCTGGAAATGACAAGCAGAAAAATGACAGAATGAAAGCAAATGGAATAAACAGTTCAGAAAAATTAGATGGGGTTTTGCTAAGCACCCTTTTTTCATTCTTTTTTCAGGAAGAATACAGGTGACTGCATAAAAATGAAAGGCTGAAACACCCATCTGGTAGCAGAAAAACCTTTTTATCTGACAGCAACTAAACTATAGAGCCTCCAACTGCAAGTTATTGCTAGTGCTAATAAAGAGTAGCTTCCAGAAAAGGATCAAACCTGTAAAAAATAGTAATGACCTGAGTTATAGTAGAATAAAAACCTAAACAGGAATTTTGCTAGACATGTTCTCATATACCAAAGCACAAAATTTCCTTACTCAAAATGGTCCAGCTTTTTATAGCTGCAGTTACAAGTTAAATTTCAGCCATAGGATCTTCTCAAAGATCAGATTCCCTCTCATCTAACACATAAAACTTCCATTATCATCTGGATATAGTAGCCACAGCTCAGCCTCTATGAACCAGTCTGCTGGCTAGGATCAAAGAAGTATTAGGGGAAGAATATTTTTTTCAAAAGCCGCTGTCATCTCCTTTTGTTTTCTCTCATCTTTCTTTTACCGAGGCAGTCCTAGATAATAAACTTTCATTACAAATCTGTGTGACAAATCCTGTGTCTGCATTTGTCAGTGTCTGGCAAAGCTTCTGCTTCTCCTGTCTAGATACAAATAAATATAGGCAAGGTTTCTGCAAGGATGCTAGGAGTTTCCTACATTTTTAAACAGTTTTAAAACTGTGTTTTGGCAGCAGAAATATAGTCACTGTGATGATACAATTGATCCAGTTAATGTCAAAAACCTCAATATGAAAGCTCAATGAGAGCCCTGTCATATAAACACATGAACCCAATGTTCTGTTGCTATTTGTGATTTAAGTGTCTTGTGTTTGAAAGGAAGTATGTAGCAAGAGAAATGCACATGAGAAAATAAAAACCATTACCCAGAAGAGGAAAAACTAATTGTGTAAAATCCTTTCTGTACATAGTATTTATTAAAATTTTGCTGCTGGTAGCATTCATCCCTCTACTTTAACAGTTGTTTAATGAGCTGTCTGAAGTGTTTAATAAATTGACTTATAATAATAAATTAACAGCTTACCCAAGATGAGAACCATTTCAACCACACAAATACCTGCAGTTCCCAAAGGCTCCCATGGTTCTAAAACCTTATACTTGGTAAACGAAGCAGTACTTAAAGAATTTTTACTGATAATTACAGTAGATATATCACATTTTTTTCCTCTTTGAAGAGGATGCTGCAAGGTTATGGACTTTTCATAATAGCTTCTAGAAGCAATACTGACTCAAATATAAGCCATTAGTAATATAAACTATTGTGCTCTATAAAAGATGCCAGCCTGATGCTACTCTGTTTTCAAATCACGAATGTGTTAAAACTATAGCAAAGCAACCTTAATGAGAAAGTTCCATAGGTACAATAGCATGTTACAGAGGAACTACTCCGAAACCTCACTGCTAGAAGGAAATAATGAACTGATTGAGCACATTTGAGAAAATAAAAGCATCTTGTAAAATCCTAAGAATTTCTGAGGATACCCTTTTCACTACAGTTTCTACAGTGGCTCAAACATCAAAAATGCCTGCAGTTCTTAAGAGTAACCACTTCACATACACCTCCTGAGTAACTGCTTTGCATACACCTACAGTTCATCCTGTGGCACTACAGATGAGCCTTAAACAAATGCCAGAAATAAAGACATCTAAATTTTCATCTCTTTTGTATTTGAATAAAAGTTTTTATTGCAACTAGTCCACTGTAAGATACAAAACATTTATGGAAGAAAGGTCATAAAACTAGTATGTGGACTACATTGTGTATTTATTCTTCTGTATTTGGTTCTTAGGGGATCTTCCCAGTGAAATAGTTTGTTATGACCCACAGCTGAAGAATTGTGAGCAGGTTGCACATAATTTTAGCAGTTCAATAATTCTGATTTGGTCTCTGAGTAATTTCTTGTTAACAGAGGAAAAATTCTGTAAATGATCACTCTAGGGAGACTGGTGAAAAACCCATACGCCCTTGCAACCACACAGAGCATGTGCAAATAAGGAGAGATGTCACTTACCTTGTCTGTAGCAAGACAGTAGTCTTGCTACAGACTTCACGCAGTAGTCACATAATCATGCTAGGATATCATAGTCTGAATGCACAGACAACCAGATGGATGCTGTTTAATAACTTTATCAGTGATCTGGAGTAGGCAATGAACCCTGGTCTCACCAAAGTTGCAGAAGATGCTAAATCTGGGGAAGCAGCCTATATGCCTGAAGGTGGGCATTCAGAGTAATCTAGACAGGCTGAAGGAATACGCCAACAGGAACCCATCAAAATCCAACAAGGCCAAATACCAAGTCCTGCAGCTGCCAAGGAAGAACGCCAGGAAGCAGTACAGGCTGGGGGCTGCCTGTATGGCTGGGGAGCAGATCTGCTGAAATGACGCAGGCACGGTGGCAGACAGTGCACTGGGCACGAGCAAGCAGTACACCTGGAAGGCAAGGAAAGACAATATCCAGGACTGTATTAGCAGCATGAGGGAAGGAGTTATCCACCTGTACTCAGCGCACATGAGAGCACATCTAAATACTGCATCCAGTTTTGGTCTCCCGGATGCCAGACAGACATTAATAAAATGGAGTTCAGAAGAGGGTTGCCAAGACAGCGGCAGGGCTGGAGCACTTGCCTCGTGAGCAGAGCCTAAGGGAATTGGGCTTGCTGAGTCTGGAGAACTGGCTTCAGGGAGACCTAATTGCAGTCCACCAGCACCTATGAGGAGCTCATCAGTAAGATTTCGAAGAAAATACACAAAGATCTCCACAATGGTGGGCGGTGGGCAGACAAGCAATAACAGGCATATGTTGAAAATGAGAGGTTCTCGCTGAATACAGGGAAAAATATTTTTTGCATGTAGTAGGCAGTATAGCAAGTTGTGCCCAGAAAGGCTCTGCATTCTCCATCACTGGGGTCTTCTCCATCACTGGAGTTCCTCAGGACCCAGATGGATAAATCTGTTCCAATCCCAAAGCCAGGAGTGGGACTACAGATCTCCTGAGGTCCTTCACACCCAAGTTATCCTATGATTCTGCAAATAGCTATATGAATGTGTAATCTATGTGTCTATCAGATATGGAAAATAAAAAGCCTGCTAATTTCAATTAAATTCTTCAATAATTTTGAAATATGATCTGAAAGAAGAGCTAAAAGGTATTCACCTGTCCCTATTTCAGTTAGCAAGTAAACATTCACAGTATCAAGTTTGAGATGGTGTCATGGTTTAAGCCTAGCCGGTAACTCAGAACCTTGCAGCCATTCGCTCACTCCCTCCTTGCCCTCCCTGGGGCAGGATGGGGAGGAGAATCAAAAGAATGTAAACCCCACAGGTAGAGATAAAAACCAGTCCAATAACTAAAGTATAGACCTACTAAACAGCAACAATAATAACGGAAAAAACAAGGAGAGAAAATATAAAACTAAAAAGGATGAACAACCCCAAACACACCCTCCCCCCCCAAAAAAAAAAAAAGTAAAAAAGAACCACAAAACCACACAAGTGATGCACAACACAATTGTTCACCACACACCAACTGATGTCCAGCCCAACCTGAGCAGCTATTTGCCCTTTCAGGTAACTCCCCCCAGTTTATATACTGGGCATTACATGCTGTGGTATGGAATATCCATTTGGCTAGTTTGGGTCAGGTATCCTGTTTCTCTGCTTTCTTTCAGCTTGTTGTGCCCCTCCTCACTGGCAGAGCATGAGACTGAAAAGTCCTTGATCAGGGTAAGTGCTGCTTATCAACTAACACATTGGTGCGTGATCAGCACTGTTCTCAGGCTAAAGCTGAAACACAGCACTGCACCAGCTACTAGGAAGGAAAAAGAAATAACTGTTACAGCTGGACCAGGACAGGTGGTTTTGAAAAACATTATGTTTACATTTCCAGATTTCTTTATTTTTTTTCCCCCTCCGAGTTGTACCTACACATTAACAAACTTCTGTCCCTTCCATCTCCATTTCTTACCCAATTCTTACTCCAACAATTCACATCATATTCATCACATGTCAAAAGACTATAAAAAGACTACAAAAGGCTGCTTAGATGTAAGACACTGAAAGGAGACATTGAAATTAATTTTTTAATGAGTGCTACTATAGTATGTCATGAAGTGTTCTCACATGACTTCTGCCTTCATGATCGTAGATCACATTTAAAGATGAGGAGATTAAACAGAACTTCCATAAACTGCCTAAATATAGTGTAAATAAATTTCTTCCTTGGGTTCTCACCACAGACATTTTCCAAATACAATCTGTAAAGCTTTCTCATCAAGACTCTTTTATGATGCTGTAATGAAACCCGTTATTCATGCATTTTAGTTTTAGATTTACATTCATTTTTTGTACTAATAGAACAACAACATATAACAAGGTCTTGATTTCTCAAGACCCACTCTCTGATGAGAAAGTTGGCAATCTATTGAGGGCAGCATGCCAGACTGTTTCTTAGACATCAAAGAGGTCAAAAAATAATCTTTGTGAAGACCAGAAGACACTGCCTCTCAGAAACCACTGCCTCTCAGAAACCACAGGTGCCTTATCGGCAAGTGTATCAGCCTTTCTGTGAGGCCCAGATAGCAGGAAATGTGAACCTCAGCAGGAGTGAGCTGTTGCTGCCTTTCACTGCTGCTTTGCCCTAGATGATGTGGCTTACTTAACTCTTTTAGCTGACACCCTATACCAGCCTTTATACTGGGTTTTGTTCTTCTTTAATGAGTTGCTGATCCCTAGTCCAGTTCTATAAATGATTGCATTCCGCGACAAGTTAGACACACTATAATAGCAGATAGCAATCTCAGTTTTGATCTTTTCTATGGAATGAATCAGCTTTACAATTTAAAAGGAAACCCCACTCCAGGACTTCATAGAGATGAGACAAATCTTATAAAAAAATTACAAAAACAGATTAAATCATTGAAATCCAGATAACACGTATGCAGATAGAAATGCAACCCTCAATTAATACGGAATCACTTGCAAGAACAAAGATCTCAGCCATTTTCACTCAAGAAATGATGAAACAATAAAACAGCATGAAAAGTTTATCATACTACTTTAACAGTTTCCCATTACATATTAATAGGAACTGCCACTTTACCCTAGAGTCTAACACAATCATGGACCTCCATTAACTTACCAGAAGGGCTTTCTTCTCTCCCTGACATAACTGCTAAACTACACAATACTATTCTTTCCTTCTGTCAGAATACAGCTCCATCAGATTAACCATCTGTCCTGAAATACTTTCCTTCCCTGTTCAAAATCTGTTCCGTATTCCACCCAGAAGGTTTTTCCAAACACAAAAGGGCTATTCAGGCCTCACCATTTATCTGGAAGGGCAGAATTCTATCCAACTGCAGATAGACTCACAGCTGTGATGGCGTTCTGCAGAGAGTAATTTTCTATCCACAAGAGAAACTGTTTAATAAAAAGACAAACCTATTTCCAATTCATAAGGAAGGCTATATCACACGAGCATGAGGCCATACCACAAGTATGATTTCTCTTGTTATTTGTAAATCAATGCCAGTTAATCTTAAGTAATTCTGGCCAGATTAGATGGTCTAATTATATATAATATTTCAGCATATTTCAGGGAAGGATCTAAGTTAGCAGTCAAAAGAGTCTTCCTCCTCTACATTATCAATACAGACTTCAGCTATAACTGAGAGTACAATAGCATTACTGTGTCATTCCTAGCAAGGTAAACCTCTCTGATGCAATGAAAAAAACAGATCCCAAATTAGTCATTTCACTTTGAACCAAAATTCCAGGTGCACAAATCTCTACATGTTCTCTATACCAGCAAGACAATCCTCCTCTTTCATTTACCTCAACTGTAATTCAATCTTTCACCAATATAGAGAACAAGAACTGTTAAAAGCAACATAAGTGAAGAAACTTCTATTGTGGAAAATTCAGTCATTGTATACAACTTTACTCAAAGTCTTTTTCAAAAGTATATTTTAAATCTTAAATGAAGACAAACTCTTTCAGTACAGTAACTACACAGCATTATTATTTCCCTATTCTTTATATTCAAGAAAACTGAAGAAATCTTATTTCAAGTCATCTTAACATTCTGGTCATCCTTAAGAGCACCTATTTTGTCTCAAACAATAGTAAATCTGAATCACATAAGAGAATCAGTACATGAGCAATTTCTGCTTGCCTTCTTCAAAGTGTGTAGCTCAGAGAGCACCCTGTGCTAGTTAATTCAACATCCTGTTACCATTTGGCTCTGAAGCGCTAGATAAGAGGTGTCATATAGTCAGAAATCCCAGTAACATCAAGAACTGAAAAAATTAAACTCATGTTTAGGAAGTAAAGCTATAGACATAGTCTGGAGTTTGCTGAGAGCAAGAGTGCAGGTAAAATAGTCTAAGCATGGGGCTGTCTAGCCATTGGTGTACCTTCACTAGCTATAGTGGAAGCTGAGCATGCAAAGTACTCAAGACAGAGCCCAAATGACAGCAGTGGTATAAATACAAGTAGAAACATATGCAGTATTGTTTCACTGTTCAGCTGTTAGTTCCAAATATATAATTCTCAGTTTAGTGTCTTTAAGAGAGAAGATCCTTTCCAGATACATATGACTAGAATTCTTTCAAAAACCACAAAAATTAAGGTTTGTAAACAAAGAAGGGGTTTGCAGCACAATTACCAGGAGTGCATATACTAAGAAGTGTAATGGCAATCTTAAATAACTTGTGGTAGCCTAGAAACAAGAGACTTTCATTTTCAACTCATAATTGCTAAAATAAGATCTTTTATGTATCTGTAACATATCTATAAATAAATAGATCAAGGGCTTATTAATCTTTGTATTGTTACTCTTTTCCCTCCTCACTGAAGTGTACACCTTTTCACGTGTTCTAATTTCATTATAGATTTCTTTCTATTTACAAGACAGAATTGTTCTCCCTCTCTGGCTTCACTCTTCTTTACACAGACTATGAATTCTTTCCTTCTCTCTGGGTTTGCTTCCACTCCATGTTAATCTGTGGTAGTTTTTCCTTACAATAATGTGGTGGGTTGACCCTGGCTGGACATCAGGTGCCCACCAAGCTGGTTTCAGCACTCTTCTTTTCAACAGGACAATGCAAAGGAGAAAATAAGATGGAAAACACTCGTGGGTTAATACAAAGGCAGTTTAATAAAACAAAAGCAGAGGCCACACATGGAAGGAAAATGAAAAAAAAAAAAAAAATTGTCTACTTCCATCAGCAGGCAATGTCCAGCCACTTCCCTGGAAGCAGGGCTTCAGTACATGTACCAGTTGCTATAGAAAACAAACATCATAATAACGAATTCCCTCCTCCCCAGCCCTTCCCCTCATTCTCTCAGCTTTTATTGCTCAGCAGACATCATATGGCATAGAATGGAATACATCCCCCCCAGCCCTTCCCCTCATTCTCTCAGCTTTTATTGCTCAGCCGACATCTTATGGCATAGAATGGGATATATAGAATATCCTTTTGGTCAGTTTGGGTCAGCTGCCCTGGCTATGTCCCCTCCAAAGACCTTTCTCACCCCCAGCTTACTGGCGAGAGAAAAATCTTGGAGAGACAGCCTGATGCTGAGCAAGCACTGATTAACAGTAGCCAAAATGCTGGTGGTTAGCACCAATACAAAGCAAAGCAATACAAAGGCTGCTATGGGGAACATTAACTTCATCTCAGCCAGACCCAACATGAAGATTTCCTCCTGAGCTTCCAGGTTATCTTTGTTTCAGACACCACTTTCTGTTACTACCATGTTCATTTTCACAGTAAAATAAGTGTGCCTTTTATGTGACCATTGCCATCTCAATCTAACAGGTACTACAGACAAATCCATTAATCAACATTTTCCCACTGATACTCGAGTCTGTCCTCCCGATTTTCTTGTGGAATCGTGAGGAATTTTTCCATTATTCAAGTTTCTAACATTTGGGACCTGGGGATGGGGAGTGTTTGCTTTCCTGGAGAAATACTTCATTAACTTTAAGAGATCTTACACCTTGGCACACAAGTAAAAGGTGGAGTCAAGGAAAACAGTATTTATTCCTTTTCAATTCATGGAGTAAAGTAAATTGTTCCCTACATTCTTCCAGGACATATGCTTTTCTGTATCACATCTAACTCCCCTTTTCAGCTTTAGGCTAGGCTACAAGGCTCCCACTCATTTACAGTAGCAGTGATAGCACTGTTAGTTTTAATGAGACCACTCATGCAAATTGTAATTTGCTACTGATTTTAGGAAGATGCTAGGAACTAAGTAGGTTCAAATTCACTTGCTCAGACTGGGAAATCAATGCAGGAAAGATGAAAGGCACCTGTCATCATTCTAAGGCACACTCAGCAAAGTAATCTGAAGCTGGATGGATGTCAGTATGCTTTTGATGTCGGTGTTTACTGTAGAGTACTCTAATATGACTTGCATTAAGATGAGTAATCTTCTCTGAGTAATCTGACTATTGTAATAGGATATATTTGGTTTATGTTCTTGATATTAACAATCAAAATAACATATTCTTCTATATGATTCAAAAACATGAAATAAGAGATAAAAATCATTAAGATGAGCCTCTGGGCCAAATCAGAAGTGGGATATGTTACACATGAGAACAAGAATAAAACTCGAAATTAACAACTGCTATAACTAATGCACCAAGCAAGCAGAGTTCTTGTGCAACAGGGGAAGCTGAAAAGAACATGTATGATAAAGCAGTGTACTCTGTACAAGAAATGTCATAATAATTGCATGGTACTTCAGTGAAGCATATCAACCTTTTCAAGGGACAGAAAAATTATAGCTATATCAAGAATTAATCTGCATTCTGAGCATTTTATTAAATGTAAACCTGTTAAAATAATCAATGCAAACTCTTACCTTTATTTTTTTTACGTAGCTATAATTCAAAGGCTTTCTATTATAGGGCATCCTGAAAGTCATTTGCTGAAGGGGAGCTTAAACCTAGTAGAGATTGTGACTGTCATAAGTACCTAATCATCTGGGATGAGACCAAATCACCCAGGTTACTACTGATAGCATCTACTGTGGCCTAATGTAGACCAGCACAGCCCCAGCTGCTTCCCACACTCTCCAGTTTAAGTTCAGCATCTTATACATTCTATTAAAAGGCACTATTTTTAGTCAGGTTATCAGATGCTCTTTGCACTTGTTTTAAGGAAAGGCATTCAACAGCATGTGATCTGAAAACCTAGCTGAATCCTTAATACAGTATAAGCCTTCCATCACTTCTATTAGCTTAAGAGGTACAGTTATAAGAAAAGACAGGGTATCTGTTGGTTCCCTCCCCCCCCCCCTTCACTGCAGACAGACAAAAGTTTGGAAAATAAAAAACCTAAGAAGGTGAAAAGATGTTTTATAAATCTAGGGTGCAAGGGAAAAAGCATTCAGAAAAACAGTATACTGATTTTTCCAGTGGGTACACAATTTAAAACATGCCTGTGCCATATGGAACATTGATGATTTGCAACCAGGGGGCTTCAAGCTTGCAAAACGTATATAACTATTCCCAGAATATTTATTAAAAAGAGTAATAGGTTCCTCGCAGAGCAGCATTTACCATGCTAATTTCTCCTGTTTAAACAGATGAACAAAAAATAATCCCTAACTTAAAGGGCCAGCCATTTATTTGTTTCTTTGTTCTCAACGATGAGCTTTAACACAGCAATTTACCCTTATGTATTTTTCTTCTTGGCTAGCCTGCAAGTCTGGAAGGTGTCAAAAAATATTAGCAAAGAATGGAAGGCCATGGGGGCCTGCTGGCTACTGTAGCATGAAGCTGACACTCTCAGTCAGTCGATGCAGCGCGCTGCCTTGCCGACAGATGGAAGACCGGATAGTGTGAAAAACAGCTCCCCCAGCAGCATCGGGCGCAGCTGCACTGCACGCAAAGGAAGCGCGCTACAAAGACACAAAAGAAAAACGATCACTATACATAGAATCGTTAGCGCTGGAAAGGACCTTAAGATCATCTAGTTCCAACCCCCCTGCCAGGGGCAGGGACACCTCACACTAAACCCCTTCACACCAATCCAGCCTTGAACACCGCCAGCGATGAAGCATTCACTACTTCCACTGGCAACCCACTCCAGTGCCTCACCGCCCTTACAGTAAAGAATTTCTTCCTCATATCCAATCTAGACTTCCCTTGTTTAAGTTTGAACCCATTACCCCTTGTCCTTTCACTACAGTCCCTCATGAAGAGTCCATCCCCAGCATCCCTATAGGCCCCCTTCAGATACTGGAAGGCTGCTATGAGGTCTCCATGCAGCCTTCTCTTCTCCAGGCTCAACAGCCCCAACTTTCCCAGCCTATCTTCATACAGGAGGTGCTCCAGTCCCCTGATCATTCTCGTGGCCCTCCTTTGGACTTGTTCCAACAGTTCCATGCCCTTTTTATGTTGAGGACACCAGAACTGCACACAGAAAAAGCTGTATGGGTGTTTTCTCAAGGCATAAATAGGTTGTGGGTATAGCTTTGTAGGCAGCTAAGCCCCACATAGTACTTCCCTCATTTCCCCTAGCAGGGTGAGGGAGAGAATCGGAAAGTTAACAGTGAGAAAACTTGTGGGTTGAGATAAAGCTGGTTTAATAGATAGAGGAAAAGTTGCACACAAAAGCGAAGCAAAATATAGAATTCATTCACTACCCCCCAGCAGTAGTAGACATCTGTCTCACCCCACTGAGCAGGTCTTTTACCACACTGCATGCCTCAAAGGAGAAACCTCAGGTCCTCTAAAGACTTAAAAGTGAAGAAAAAAAAATAATAATAATTTATCAAACTCCCCTAAAAAAAAAGTAATAATTTATCAAACTCCCCTAAAGCTGTGTCACAAGAAACAAAAGTCTTAGCAAGTTCCTCTTCTTTTAAAAGAGCCAAAGTAGAAGGAAAAAGGAATAAAAGAAGATAACAAAGAAACAGGCTCACCACCTCGTGGGTCTCCTAGGTCAATGAATGGGAATTCTTTCAAATATCATCTTTGCAGCCATTGCTGAGAGCAAACCTACTGAAGCCCAGAGTGGAAAATGCACACACCACATATCTGCTGGCCGGCTGCCTTTTCATAGGGTCTGGAGTCTCTTGGAATCCTCCCACAGGTGAGACTCATTAGCAGGGCTATCAGGCAAACGCCCTAATGGGCGCCGCAGTGTCTGTGTTACTGTTTGCGGGCGCTTGGCCCCCCGGGCGGTTGAACTTCATGGCCTCAGGACAGACAATAAAGGAAATCATCTCCCAGCTTCTCTGAGCGCCATCCCTGCTCCGCCCCCGACCCCCGTTTGCCCAAGCGGCAAGGAGCTGTCAGTTTCTTATATCTTTTGAGCTGTTTTGAGAAAAACACAAAAAGGGGCTCTTGACCATCACACCCAGCGCTCCATCATGCATAAAAGTTATTTGGGAAGACAAACGCTGTAACTCTGATCATCCCTCTTCCTATTTCTTTCCCCCAGCTTTTATTGCAGACCCTCATGGTGTATCGTGTGGGCTATCCCTTTGGTCAGCTGAAGTCAGCTGTCCTGGCTGTGTCCCATCACAATCTCTTGCCTATCCCAAACCTACTCGATGGTGGGGTGATATGAGGAGCAGAAATGGCCTTGGCTGTATGTAATCACTTCTCAGCAGTAACTAAAACATCCCTGTGTTATGAGACTATTTTCAGAACAAATTCAAAACATAGCACCATACCAGCTACTATGAAGAAACTAACTCTATCCCAGCTAAAATCAGTGCAGACCAGCGGTTCCTTTAACATATATTGTAGGTGGGGGAAATACATGTACGCAAATCAAAGGTCCTTTGCAGTTTTCTCTGTGACTGATAAATCTTTCTGTTCTACCCATTGCAGTTAAGTAGATGGATTTTGTAGTACAAAAAAAGTCGAGGAGAATAAGTTCTCTGAAACTGAGAGTATGCTGTCCCTGATCCACTTTCCTCTTGTACTAAAACACAGAATTTGAGCTTGGCCCATGTGGTCTGTACAAGGGAAGAGCTGATCTCTAAGCCAGACATTAGGGACTAAGACTGCTCATCAAATAAAAGATGGCTTCTATCACCTTCCATGCTGGTCAACCATGCCATTTTCAGACACTAGCAGTATTACAGTCCCGGATATTATTTCAATTAAATATGCTGGAGGGTTATTGATACAGCTGCTATTAACATTCTTTGTAATGACATGATTATTACTCTGCCAGGCATTTTGTACTTACTATGCCTAACAACAATTATGTGCAAAATACTCCTTGTATGACTGTTGAAAGCAGGGGAAGGAAAAATTGGGGAGAATGAGTGACGTTTAGGTACAAATTAAGAATTACATGAGCACTAGTAACTTCTTAAGACTGTCTATTATTCTTACATTTCAGGAGTGGTTAATGGTTTCAGTGAACCTTGTTCTTTGTGTGGGCAACATCAACAGTACAATGGAACTGCAGCTTAAATAAAAGAAACAATGAATGCACCAATCTTCCAACAGTGAAAGTTGGTAGACATTTCTATTTTTATTTCAAACATAGTCTTTCTTAAGATTTAAAAATAGTTTACCTTACTTGTTTTTCTTTTCTTGTTCATTATGATCGTAGGTGAAGACCTGAAATACAAAATGAAAAGTTTCTTTATATATAACTGAAACCAGGAACTGCCACTGAGTTTAGTTTTCTGGCTTATTAGTAATATCTAGGAGATTTTAATTGCTATGATTAGGCTCAATTAAACAGTCAAACTAAATCCTTTTCAAATATAAATTATTTGTTGTTATTTGGAAAAAAAAAAAAAATCTGTTAGATTCCTCTGTGCCAGCAAGCACAGTTCACAAAGTACTTAGGACCATTAATTTCTCTATAGACACCCGCAGTTCACAGTGAAACTTCTTTAATTCCTCTTTCAACTCCCTCCTTTTAAATTTTGATGCAAAAATGAAACCTGAGAGAGGGATACAGCCTCTATAAGATACCTGTAAAACTTTAATATTCTGTCTTACACTTTCACTAAGTGGTTTAATTGATTCTCTTCCCTGAACGATTGATGTACAGGATTTTATGTGCTGTTGAATGCCATCTGTTCTATAATCATTTTAATTATTGAATTGCACTGCTGTACCAGCACCACCTTCACCTGAGTTTAAAATGACAGATCTATTTATGTCTTTGTAACATCTTTCCTTGCATTAAGATCTTAACTGCCCTTATTTGGGAAGTGGAACAAGTGGTCTTTTTCCTTTATTTGCCCTGTGAGTGTGAAACAGAAAACAGTCACATTATTTCATGGCAATCTTGGTTTTTAGGGTAACACATCTAAAAGTGGGGCTCAGTGAAATTAGCATAATCAGGGTTTTTTTAATCACTATAACTACTAAAATGTGTGGTCAACTACAGAGGAACTGGTTTGGTTTGTTTTCTTTGAATGTGGGATCAAAGAAAGCCGTAAACCTGGGGGAATCATTTCATACATTTCACTCCGCAATATAAATTCCTTTCTTAGATCACACCAAACAGCTGTGCATTGAGTGTATATGCTTATGGCTATGGCTGTGATAAAACCTTTGAAGAAAATCCCTTCTGTAAGCACATCAGTTGAGGAACATTGACAACAGAATGTATATCCCACACCATTTGTCTCGGTGCTTTTCCTTTAGTATGATACTCTTTCATGTCTATCTACAAAAGTCTTTGTAAACATATTTATTAAGTCACTTAGAATGTGCAAAATAAGTATTGCTTAGGACATAAAAAGAAACCATTATCAATAAATCACAATATTAACGTTACAGGTTTTAGAGAAATTGACTACTTTCACAACAAAATTTTCTATTTCCAGTGTGGTATCTTGGAGATTCAGCTATTCACCTATTAAGATGAATCTTCCTTCACATCAACTTGAATATGATGAGCAGATATATATAATATAAAAGGTCTCAATAAGAACATGGAAATGTATGGAACATATTCCTCAGTGGTGCCTGCACATTAGTTTAATAAAAGCGTTACAGGACTTAATGAAGAAATAAATTAATACTCCAATCTGTAAATTCTTGCAATGCCCTTAACTATTTTGGTTAGACTGCAGTCAGACAGAAAAAAGGAATGCCCTGCATTCTCCATATATATTGAAATGAAAAAGCTTCCTGGAAATTGAAATGAAAATCCTATGCTCAGTTTTCTATTTTGTTGTTTCATATGACACCAGAAGAAGCTGTAACTCCTTAGTTTGGTCTTTTACTGTAGCATATTCACAGCACCAACCTTCATTTTATCTCTGAACCTAAAATAATATATGCAGCTTTTATGTTGTGACATTAAAATAAGCTTTCCTGCGACTGCTACTGCTTTGTAGCAAAATTTTATTTCCAGATGTAAAACTCTGAAAGTAACCTAAATCTATAACTTAAATCTATGAGTAAGGCACAGGACAGCTAAGCTGAAACATAAAACAATTGAATAATAGAATGAAAGAGAATTAGATTTATATCTATGTACTCCTCAAAATCTAAATCCAAATCCAGGCTTGTATCATAAAAAAAAAATTAGTTTGAACTTCTCATTTTGGCATCTATTTGTGAAAATTAAAGTACTTTCATGAACTTAATGGTCACTGGTCAAGGGAAACATGAAACTGAAAGTCCCCAAGTGTTCAAAGTAAGCAGATGGAGAGTGGGATGGGATGGATGAGATAAATTGCCTAAAGCCATTCCGTTCCTAGGGACCATATTTGACACAAGCCAATGCAACTCATCTTGATTTTAGAGAGGGTGTAATAAAGCAGATAAGTCTCAGGTTGATAATTGGCTTTAAAATTATTAACAGAACAAATTTGGCATTGACCATGAAGTGGCAACAGCTCCTAAGAAGGTTTAAGAACTGTTGCACATATTCTTGAATATTAATTTCAGTTTAGCATTTTTATGGACCAAAAATTCCACTTGCTTCTCATTTTGAAAATGTATTAAAACCTTATGGAATTATGTAAATTAAATGGACCAACTTTTGTGATTTGTGAGTTTGCTGAGAGCAGTAGGTTGACTCCATATTGCGCAGTTGAGTCCATTTAAATGCTATTAATGACTTTTTTTTTTTCCAGTGTTGGCTTCCTTTGGGACTCAAGCAAAGAGACATTACAATAAGGAAAGCACAGAAGCCATTCTTGCCTTTTCTCTTCCTAACCCCACTACCTAATTTGTGGAATACTGGGAATACTTACAAGTGCATCTACAGAGCTAATTTTCACCTTTCAAGTCACAGTATTTTTAGCCTCTTCAGGAAGTGAAATGAAACCCAAAATACCCCATTTAGTCCAACAAATCACATCTGCCTTTTGGACCAGTGTGCATTGACGTTGCTGAATCATTTCACGTGTGTGACAACAGGTAACGAAATGTGGGCTTGAAAAAGGAAGAGGTTTATAACAACATAAATAACCCAAATTCCATTTCCACCTTACCATAGCTACCTAACCATAAAATACAGGAGTATTTTCCTCCTTTCTTTTATTTACATACTGTAGGGTATGATCCAGTCCTGCAGTACCATATACTGCAGCTTTTCCTTAAAAGGGCTTATGGAAATATCCATCCATTTACAAACAGCAAAGTGGGGAACAAACTGCTTGTACCTCTTATTCATGTCAAGTAGGGCTTTAAAGTTAAATTACAAATCTTGGTACTTAGAAAATATAGCTGCAGGCTGACTTTTTATAGCACAGCCAATGTTATTTCCGGTTAATTTTTATGGCCTACAGGAATGCCGGAGAAAGACTCTTCATCAGGGACTGTAGTGATAGGACAAGGGCTAATGGGCTCAAGCTAAAACAGGGGAAGTTCAGGTTAGATATAAGGAAGAAGCTCTTTACTGTGAGGCACTGGAACCAGGCTGCCCAAAAAAGTTGTAAATGTTCCATCCCTGCCAATGTTCAAGGCCAGGCTGGACAGAGTCTTGGGTGACATGGTCTAGGGTGAGGTGTTCCTGCCCATAGCATTGAAGTTGGAACAAGATGATCTTAAGGTCCTTTCCAACCCAAACCATTCTGGGATTCTACGATTCTATGAAGTGGGTGGCAAATTATTTAATAAAATGATAGCACAATACCTTAAAAAAGAAAGTAGCAATAGACTTGAACTTGAAAATAAGCCTGTGAGAATAAAAAGAAGAGAACCAAGAATGAGAAATAAAGAACAAAACAGGATTTTAGAAATTACCTATAAAAGAAATGAAACTGGAATATTTTCAGTTTAAAAAAAATATACAATCCACTAACTTGACATTGGGTTTTTTTCCATTTTTTTCTCCATTCCTACTTACAGGAGACTTGCAGCATGAATTCATCACAGAATCATAGAATCATAGACTAGTTTGGGTTAGAAGAGACCTTTAAAAGTCACCTAGTCCACCTCCTCCCGAAATGAGCAAGGACATCTTCAACTAGATCAGGTTGTTCAGAACTCCATCCAACCTTACCTTGAATGTTTCCAGGGATGGGGCATCTATCACCTCTCTAGAAAACCTTTTCCAGTGTTTTATCATTCTAGTAGTGGAAAATGTCTCTGTTATACCTAATCTAAATTTGCTCTCTTTTAGTTTAAAACCATTACGTTTTGTCCATTGCAACAGGCCTTACTAAAAAATTGAGGGACAGAATCACTTCACTTGATGTGGTGGCCACACTTATGCAGCCCAAAATGAAGCTGGCCTTCTGAGCTATGAGCACACACTGTCAGCTCATGTCCAGTTTTTCATCCACCAGTATGCCCAAGTCCTTCCCAGCAGGGCTGCAGTTAATAATTTAATCTCTTAGCCTGCGTAGATACCAGGGGTTGACTCAACTCAGGCGCAGGAACCTGCACTTGACCCTGTTGAACCTCATGAGGTTCACATGGGCCCACTTCAGCAGTTTGTCAAGGTTCCTCTGAATGACATCCATCCCTCAGGCATGACAACTGCACCATTCAGCTCAGTGTCATCTGCCAACTTGCTGAGGGTTCACTCCATCCTGTCTCTGTCATTGATGAAGATATTAAACAATACTGGTCCCAGTACACACCTCTGAGGGACACCCCTCACCACTGATCTTTACCTGCACATGCAGCTGTTGACCTATACTCTCTGGATGCAGTTACACTATCTGACTCACTTTTCACAGCTTAGCAGACAACTAGATGGTAAAAATACTGGAAGTGCTTCATATGCTTAGAAAGGTCTTTTTGAAGATGAAGCTAGAAAAAAATGCTCGTTGTCCATTCTGTCTTACAAGGGCTATAGATGCTAGTAACATTATTTTGTGAACCTTTGCTAATAACTCCAAGGCGATGTCACTTTCAGCCATAACTGTATATGCTGTCATTATTTTTTAAGCATTATAGTTCAGTCAAACATGGACAGCAGCTTCCTTTTCCCCAAGGCATGCTGTATCAGCAGCTCAGTAAAGTAGCCAAATATTTTTTCGTATTTCTAAGGGAAAAGAAGTCCAAAACCGAGCATTTAGTACTTTCTAATGAAAATAGAAAAGTTGAAAAAATTATCCTGAGCTGTGATCTCTGTTCAATGTCTGCCATCAGCTAGTAAAAAAAAGGTTTTCTTTTCAACTGCAGCTCTTACTTATGCAGAACAGATGAGAAGGAAAAGCAGATTTTTTTTTGCTATGATCAACTGTTTCATTTTATCATTTCTCTTGAACATGTATAAATGTATATTTCCTGAGTTAAGTAACTCTCTTAGGTATGTTGAGCTAGCAGGAGAGATACAGAAATGAGATACTCAAGACACATCACTTACAGAGAAACAAGTCACTATGCATCAACTGGTCAGTGGCAACTGCCCATATACATGCTCTTAGCCCACAGCAAGAAGCGTGTAACTGGGATTAACTTAGCCCTCAGCAGGATGATGTGTGCAGACAGACAGTTCACAGTGAGCAGCTAATGGGTGCTAACTTGTCCTCTACCATTAAATTGGTTGTCTATTTCAATCCTGTATGGGATTGTGCACCAAGGTTTTATATAAAACATTACTATATAAACTTTTCTTTGTGGTTGTGTAGTAAGTAGTGCTGTGCTGCCTAGACCATAATGGGGGTCTTAAACTAGATGTTATAAGGTGCAACACAAATTACAAATACCAGAAATAACTTTAAGCAGAGGATTTTTCACTTATGGAAGTAGGGTTTTACTGATTCTACCACAGTCCGACAGGTTTTCTTTAGAGTTAGCCTATGCTGACATACACTGACTTTGAACAACCACTTTTCACATCTAGACTCTTAAGTCTTTCAGTCTGTCTGTTTATATACATTAAGCATCACTAACTTTTCACAGTATAAAGGGTATTCTGCTATCAACAACATTAATTAAAGAGAAACATGATGTCATTTTCAGGGGAGAATGAAAGTGGAATGTTTCTGAGCTCCCTGTACGATGTGAGGTGGATTTTGAGAGATATGGCCCACAAATCAACCCACCTGAAGGAAGTTCTCAGTGAAATACATGACCTCACGTTATAGAGTTGAAGAGTAAAAGGGAGAAAATTCTGTGGTTGTTCTGGCAGACTCTGTTTAACATGTCATTCAGATTTTGCTGGTTACTTCTTTCTGAGTCCCAAAACTTGTGTTCAACTTTCAGAAAGGGCATCCAGCTGTGATTTGAAGACTGAAATACAATGCTAACTGAAGCACTTCCTGTGCTCCAGTGGTTAATCAATCTCACTTTTAAGAATATTCTGCCTCATTTTAGTTTTAACTTGTCATCTGCAGCTCCCAGTCATTGGTTTAGTGTTCTGAATTTTTTCTCTGAAAATATTCATACAGTATAATGAAATTAAATCTCAGAGATTGTGCAGTCTTCAATGGGCATTTTATTGTTTTTTTCTGTACCACCATTCCAACATCCTTTTAAAAACTGTTGATACCAGCGCATAGAATCATAGAATCATAGAATCATAGAATGGTTTGGGCTGGAATGGACCTTAAGATCATCTAGTTCCAACCCCCCTGCCATGAGCATGCTACTCCTGTACCAGGCTCACTACTGTCATAAGTAAAGATTAAAATCACTTTCTTGTTCCCATTTGTTGCCCCTCTTCCTATGCACCAAAGGATCTGCTAGCTCTTTGCTGCATAGCACATGCACCAATTGTTTCTTCCCACTATAGTGGGCCTCAACACTGCTTTCCAAGATGTAGTACCCCAGTCTGCTTGTTTTCTTGATTTACTTATTTCCTCTCCAGTTCAAAGATACTTAGTTTGGTAGTATATGCCTTAGAACAGAACATTAATGCTATGGTGTCAGAAAGGACAATATTACCTTAATTTGGAGGTAATAAATTTAACTAATGTCAATTGCCCGTTACAGATTGGAGCTCTGGACATGACATGGGTATCTGTGGTCACGTTGCTATTAGAACATTTAGAGATACACCTGTTACAGAGATGCATAAGACAAATCAGTGAGATAAAGAGAAAAAAACTATATATATTCATACATGCATGCATACATATATAAACACTCAAAGATTAATATATAGTAATATTCATTAATATTTACATCTTTACAAAATTTTAATTTTAATTTTTTGTAATTTTAAATTAAAAATTCTTTTTTTCATACAACTCGAATTTGATCACATCATTTGTACTGCACAAGTATCTGCAT
Organism: Ara ararauna; assembly: GCA_028858755.1. Taxonomy (NCBI): domain Eukaryota; kingdom Metazoa; phylum Chordata; class Aves; order Psittaciformes; family Psittacidae; genus Ara; species Ara ararauna. The sequence goes on from CM054379.1 coordinate 60,310,470, forward strand.
GTTTCACTGTAATTTTATTTTTTCTACAAAAAAATTGCACATCAAAATTGTATTATATATATACCTACTAGAAATTCTGGATCTGTAATCAGCAGCTCTCGTTTAGGCAGACCTATGCATTTCTACAGCTAATCATGGTGGGTTTGATTGTTCAGTTTCTTCAAAAGTGAATTATTGTAAAGATGTCAGTGGAAAGGAGAGCTTTCTTGTGCCTTCAGCTTGTTATATGCTGTAGGAAATTATACTTTTATGAAAATACTGAAGTAGTAAAACTAGCACTATCAAGGTCCCAGAGTATTTTGTCAATTTTTTTCTGGTTAAAGTTTGGGGGGTTTTAATAATAAATTGCAGGGAGAGGAAATATTGTTACATTTCTGTATTGTTTAGGCTAAGACATCTTTACATTGACTGTGTTTGCTTTATCCCAAAGTAGGACAACTGTATCAGATGATTTAGTATGACATAAAGACATACATGAGTTTAAACTGTGGTTTTAAGACCTTTTCTGTTGTACTGTATACTGGCCTCAGTGTAATGTTCATGGTCCACAGGGATTTTGAGGTGAACTCAGATTTGACCCACTCATTCTTTTCAAGTTCTCGAAGAACAGGAAAAAAAGGAGCAGAAGGAACCAAGAGAATCATCACGTAATGAGGCATAAGATAAAGCACAGCTTGGACTCAGCCCTTGAAACTGCCCTTTCCCATGTGTGTGGTTAAATAAATTGCCAAATAATTCTGCTACGTAGATCTTATCCTACTACAAAGCAACAACAGAAAACTTCCCTACTAACTTGACAGCAGAAAATCCTTTCTGGTCTCCAAAGCTCTCAAGCCTGATAGAGCTATTTCATTACTTTCATATCCTGCTTCAGACAAAAAAAGTAAGATTTATTTCCTGTTTTGTAAGGAACCCAGCATATCACCTTAATCAGATCAGCCTGTTATTATAATGAATGAATGCATGAAGTTCTGATTTTTTGGCCCAGCTGGAAGAACCTGACAAGTAAGTAAACATCACTGTAAGTACTAGGGCTATGTCTCACACATCAGGGACACAGAAACTTGATATAGCTCTGCCTGTGCAGGGTGTTTGGTGAGCACAGCATATATCAAACCCCAAAGCCACTGTTGAGCAGTGAAGAGCTGCGAATGGTGTGCAGCTCCAACTGTCAGGGACCTCTACAGTATCTCCTTTCTATGGTGCAGACACTCAGGTTATCACCGTTCTTTATCCTAGGAAATGCTGTCATTTTTTAAAGTTTGCAGTCTGAAATATACACTAAAAATATAAAATGAAAATAGAATACAAAACATGGCTGCCCATACCTAAACTAATATTTCAGAATTTATCTGTATATAACTATAAATATAAATACGAATATAAATATAACCCATTACTAGTTCTGTCCTCTCACATTCTTCATGTCCACTTATTTACCTCCACAGCTAATGCCCAACAGATCTTTCCCTCCAGGAAAACTGGAACTGTCTGAAAAGCAGGAAACATTTGGCAGAAATAACCATAACGAAGATAAGTGTTAACACAACGTGGTAAACTCAGTCTGGGACACAGGCTTTTAAACTGCTATTTCCAGATTGCATTTGAGAAACCATTTCAGGCAACATAAAAAGCTGTATCTAACAATTTCTGACAGTGCCATATTGGCTGGGAATTACATAAAAAGAGGTGTGCATGAAAAGGCAAGGATGATTTCACCTTCATCCCTATAAAAGGCATAGAATCATAGAATTCTGGAATAGTTTGGGTTAGAAAGGGCCTTCATATCATCTAGTTCCAGCTCCAGTGCTATGGGCAGGGACCACTCACCCTAGACTGTGACCCCCAAGGCTCTGTCCAACCAGGCCTTAAACACTGGGAGAGATGGAGCATTTACCACTTTTTTGGGCAACCCATTCCGGTGCGTCATCATCCTCACAGTAAAGAGCTTCTTCCTTATATCTAACCTGAACTTTCACTGTTTCAGCTTGAGTCCATTAGCCCGTGTCTTATCGCTACAGTGCCTAGTAAAGAGTCCCTCTCTAGCACCCTTGTAGGCACCCTTCAGATACTGGAAGGATGCTATGAGGTCTCCATACAGCCTTCTCTTCACCAGCCTCAACAGCCCCAACTTTCTCAGCCTATCTTCAGACGGGAGGTGCTCCAGTCCCCTGATCATCCTTGCTGCCCTTCTCTGGACTTGTTCCAACAGTTCCATGTCCTTTTTATGTTGAGGACACCAGAACTGCACACAACACTCCAAGTGAGATCTCATAAGAGCAGAGTAGAGGGGCAGGATCACCTCCTTCAACCTGCTGATAATGCTCTTTTTGATGCAGCCCAGGATACTGTTGGCTTTCTGGGCTGCAAGCGCACACTGCCGACTCATGTTCATTTTCTCACCAACCAACACCCCCAAGTCCTTCTCCACAGAGCTGCTCTGAATCTCTTCTCTGCCCAACCTGTAGCTGTGCCTGGGATTGCCCCAATCCAGGTGTAGGACCTTGCACTTGGCTTGGTTGAATGACATGAGGTTGGCATCAGCCCACCTTACAAGCGTGTCAAGGTCCCTCTGGATGACATCCCTTCCCTCCAGTGTATCAATCGAAGCACACAGCTTAGTGTCATTGGCAAACTTGCTGAGGGTGCACTTAATCCCACTCTCCATGTTGCCGATAGAGGTGTTGAACAGGATTGGTCCCAGCACTGACCCTTGAGGTACACCACTCTTTAATGGTTTCCAGTTGAAGATTGAGCCGTTGACCATAACTCTTTGCATGAGGCCATCCACCCAATTCTTTATCCACTCAGTGGTCTGTCCATCAAATTTATGTTTCTCCAATTTAGAGAAAATGATATCATGTGGGACAGTGTCAAGCAATTTGCACAAGTTCAGGTAGAACTTCTAAGCTATCAAAATAATCAGAAAATTAAAAAATAAAATACAATGAGAAACCAGCCAACTTTCCTTCCGGTAGCTTCAGTTGGAATATCAACAGGATCTTGACAGTGTTGGTGTCATCTGCCCTCTACAGCTATTCAGGAGTGAATTAAGAAACCCAAGCTTTAAGAGTGAAAACAGAAATAGCTATAATAGAGCAACTCAATCAAGGGAACAAAACTGTGCTATAGTTTACAGAGAGTTCAGAACAGAAAGGTGTGCACTTATCATTGATCAGGACAAATAAAACCCAGTGAATAAAGGTTAAATAAGGCAATAAGAAAGGTACCAAAAGTCACGGAAAATGGCAAGAAAAAGGACAAGCTGTAAACCTACATAGACCTTTAAAAGTTGGCTGCCCAAGCTTTGTCTAGCTGATATGTATATTGACAACAAGCTGAGAGCTAATCTGCATGTAACAGAAAGTAACTCAGCCTTCCTCTTTTCTTTTTGTTGACAAACATGTCAATTTAAAATTGGCATTGCATGACACACAAAAAAAAAAAAAAAAAAACAAAAAACACCAGCAAGAAGATTTTCCCAATTCAGTGCCTCAAGGACTGAATGCTGCTCTTCACCTACATTAATTACTTTCACAGTGTACTTGTACAGTCCTCAGCAGGGCCAAAACTTGCTCCCAGGGGCAGGCACTGAGATCTGGATGAGCAGTCTGTAAAAGTTCACAGGCACTCTCACTCTCCTTGTAGAATTAATTCCTTATAAATGGACTCAGGAGAGTCTAATTTTCTTTCCTTCACCAAAAGTCCATAATAGAGATTAAAACCAGTTTGGCCACTTCAGCAATTTTAAAAGTCTTGAAATTTGATTTTAAATGAGACAAAATATTTTTTTTTAACATTGCTTTTGTTTTGTTTAGCTTTCTAAAGTATAAAAAATATTCACTTGGTTTTATTTCATATTCTTTTATGTAATGTAAGGCCAGTCCACTGTTTTTCTAGAAGTTTCCAAAATAAGCAAAAGCGTCACTCAAAACATCCACTTGCAAAACAAAAAAACCCTAATGTTCTAAATTTATACAATGATATCTTGAATAAGATAAAATGTCTTTTACAAGGGTGTTAAAACCAGCACATTGGCAGACAATAAAGCCATGTGGCCAATCCAGTGCCCACTGCTAGATTTATTCACTGATGGCACTTTTCTGCAGACATAGAGCAGTGCAGACATACCCAGAGTTTTTACTTTGAAAAATGCATGAGAACAAGCAGCATGAGGAGTTACATAGCCTACTGCTATGCACCAATTGCAAAATTAGGATAATAGGATGAAAATTAAGTAATACAGTTGTTCACAGTCTCTGACAAATCTTATTCCTCATCAGGGCATTGGAGAACTGAAGGAAGATTTCAGTGCCTGAGCCAAAGACGATAGCAAAAGAATGGTGAAAGCTGCAGACAAGGAGACCCTAGCTGATGGAGTGTGCTTGGTGACATACGCAGAAAGAAGCCTTTAAGTCAATGCAGATGCATTATGCTTAGCTGTCAGGTTTGTTTTTGGTTTTTGTTTGTTTGTTTGTTTGTTTGTTTGTTTTTTTAACATGCAATAGCATTGGATTTTGTTAGAATAAGCAAAACAAAAGAAATATTTATTAGAATTTTCCAGGGAAAAAGCCCCACAACAACAATGCCTTTTTGCTTGGCAAGTACCAACTCCTCAAAGACTTTCATAAGAACTGTCTAATACAATGGTTATCTGTCAGAGTCCAACCAGTGTCCTTTTGGACACTCTGATTTCCTGTTATTTACTTACTATGGTGACTCTTCCCTATGTTTTCAGATATACAGAAATTAAATATCTTGGAAGTTGGCAGCACAAGAAATTAACGCGTTTCAGTTTGACTCCAGCCCTTTCAGCAGCAGTTCAACTTTTCCCCTCTACATGTATAAAAGAAGTATGCAGCTTCTTCAAACTTATTTTCTTCAGAATATAGACTTTGAATCTTTTAACAAGATAGCCCAGCTTTTTTCTTAAAAAAAAAAAAAAAAAAAAAAAAAAAAGAAGGAAAAAAGGAAAAAAAAAGTAAATACATGGAGGCTCTGTGAGAGAATTTTTTTATTTTGCTTTTTACTCTTCAGAAATTTTGCAGAAAGAATATCCCAAGTTTTGTTCCCCTCTTAGCATTGCTTTTATTTTCCTGCATGGAATGTAGCCACCTTTAATTCTGTGTGATACAATTTTATATGGGAAGTCCTTTCATTACGTAATTATAGATATTTAAGACAACTTTTGGCATAAATATGTTAAATGGTCTGAGCTGACCATATTAGTAACAGCTTTAGTCACAGTCGGTTATATTAATTGCTCTAATTTCTTCCTCCATTTCTCTTTCATCTTTCATTTTGTACTTTCTCCCTGCTGGAGATAAAATTTTGCATTCAAAGTAATGTAATACTTCAACAAGAAAGAACATTTGAAACCATATTGTTAAGACCTTTGGTTTATCTGACGTCAGAATCAAGCTGGTCTCCAGAAGGCTTTGGTGAATGTATTTGCACCTGCAAATTATGCTTTTTTTGCAGTTTGCACACCCTGGATCAGTAAACAGATGCATTAATGAGACTCTGAAATGGAAAATTCATTTGGACATTGCTCATCTGTGACCATGTGAAAAAACTCTTTTGTCTGGTGCTTTGGTTGTAAGGGATAATTTATGAGCTGTATCCTAGGAGAAGAGCCGTCACTTCTGTCTCTTTCATTGCCACAAACACACAAATCTGCTGGGACACAGGAACACTGTTGTGAGCAGAAGGAAGACAGCATCAACAGTGGTAATACATGATTCAAAAAAGTGACATGCACAGAAAAGACCTATAAATCAGATAACAAATTAGCAACAAAACCAGGCAGCTTCCTTGCTGTCAATATCCATCATCGCTGGAGTTAGGGAAGCATTAGACAGGCAATGTGCTGCTCTGATTCAGCAAGCCTGCAAATCCCTGGCAACACTCATCTGATGGTCAGCATGCAGGGATACAGTGGTTCCCCCAAACATGCAAATGACCTCTGAGGACACTGCTCCTGTGCACAGAGTTCAAGCCATGCATATGGATTTTTTTCCTTTTGCAGAAAGAATACTTGGGGCATTTATAAATGGGCTCATTCTTGTCTGTCTGATGTAACTAATTCTCCAGCATTTTATTACCTAAATTTCCAGGTGATAAAATTTATTGGTCTCTGAAGCTAGATAAAGAAACTGATGTGAATGTATCCATGTACATACATGAATTTATATGAGGAGAGGAAAAGAGGAAGCGTAGGATAAGAAAAAAGGCCAACAGATTTAATTTAAAAGCATATAATTTAAAATTATTTGCATAATTCTTACATGTTTATATAGCAGTGAATGCTATTATTCCACATAGGAAGTTACAGAGAAGAAATTAAAATAATAATTCCTTATTAGAGTTACAGTTAACTGATGAATGATAGCTAAGTTAGAAAGAAAAAATATACATAGAACAGCAAGGTATCAGCCAGTCAATAAACAATTTTATTCTGTAACATACTGGACCCTGAGAAAAGCTGGTCTTCAAATCTACAGATAACTTCATCATTTGGCAGAAGAAAGATCCATCAGTTATTATTAACCAAAACACTACGTATACAACCGATTGATGGGAGTTGAAAAGGCTCTCTAAGGGAAACTTCAATAAATACCTCTTCAGGAGCCTTTTTCCTACACTTGTGGTGCCAGCTTCTCTCTCATGGGAGACACTAGACTCAGCAGAGTTTTAGTGTAATCCAGTACAGCTACGATTTTAAACATTATTAGATGTGGAATTTCAGCAGTGCGTTTCAAAGACGCCTATTCTTTAATTTTTTTTTTCAGTAGTAGTGTACGCAAACAAGAATATCTCACTTTCCCACATCAGCTTTTTGAGGCTGTTCTGCATTGTCTGTGACTGTGTCTTCCTTCTCTACCTGCAACCAGCAGTCACTGGTGAGAACATTCTCTGATGCATCTATTGCTCATTTTAAGACATTTTAAAACACCCAGAACATCAGAGCTTGAGTCAAGTTTTACAAATCAGAACTTGTTTTCCATTAAAAAGTTTCCCACAAGACTTCTTCAGCAGATGGTGGAAAAGTTATATATTATTAATGCTATCCGATTCCATTAGAAATCATGGGTTTGCTATCTAGGACAGAGATAATTCACAATCTCCATCTGTATAGAATGTTTGATTCTGAAGAAGTTTTACATAAGCACTAAAAACAGGCAAGTCTACTCAATAGCTATTGCAGAATCGGAGTGCTATATAGCAGACATCTACTTTTAAACCCATTAAAGTTATTTCTTCTTATTTTTAAACCCCAAAATGTAGATAAGTAATGGAAATTAACAAGTCAAGCTGATTTGTTGAACTGAGTCTAAAATCATACCACTATTTACAAAATAGATTTTTTTCATCAAGTTCAGAAATATCCCTAAGAAATCTGCTTGTTTTGTAACTGTGTAAAATGTCACAACTACAAAATGTTGGTCTTTTTCATCCATAACGAAAAATATTAATATTAAAACTGTCTGAGGTAAGGCTCTTTCATCTATATTTCATTTCACATTTAGATTCACAGCCTCTTGTTTTACTGAACCCATCTGCATCTCTGTCTTTTTAAAATGTTCAGTGGGCAGAATTCTCCTCTCACCTTTACACCTTGATCAAGCTCAGTGGAACAATTACATACATTTTAGAGACAAGCGACATGTACTGAGTCTATGGTAAATGCTGAGAAGGCTCCCAGCTCCTATTAACTCTATTGTTGTATCGATTTTGCTCTCTGCATTGCACCAACTTAAGAAGATGGGCTAACTGAGGCACAAAAAATTAAGAGCTGTTAGGATTACAGAGTCTGAAGGAAAAAAATCTTCATCTTCCAACACTGCATAAAGGACCTTTATCGAATATGGATGCTAATTAATATTTTTAGAAGATAGAAAACACTTTTTCCAGTATTTTTGAGTTATAAAACCAAATTAAATTTATTGAAGTCTATCTTCCCACACACTCTGTTGGGCACAAAAATCAGTAGCTCACATTTACCCAGCCCATAAGTAATTCTGGTTCTTTCCATTTCTGGAAATCTAAAGGTAAAATATTCAAGCCACCTACCAAAATATAGATTAAAATCTCTACCTAGATACCTAAATAACTGGCCTTTGGACTACATAAAATTTCTCTCTTTCAATAACATAACAATTCAAATGAGACTTTTCAAAGTCACTGCAGTGTCCACTAACGATAAGGCCACCACCATTAAAGAGGGACTGCATTATTGATGGTCAGCCCTTATTAGGGCATCCCAGCTTCCTAGCTTCCAGACCATAACCATGTCAACACATGAGCTGATGGCTGCCCAGCACTCCTTGTGAACAGCCCACCTAAGTGGATTCCTGTATACCCCAGTGGTCTTCAGAGGCAAACAGGAATGAGACTCTGCTACCTTTGAGAAACATTCACATAACAATTCACATACAGTTTAGCGAAACACAATTTTTCCACCATTATTCTGAGACGAGATCACTGGAGCAATCTGACAGGGGTGTCTCAGAGATCTCAGCTTCCATGGCTGAGGATTTGAGTGCACAGAGCTGACTTTACACTGTAAAGTCTTTGAGGATCAAGTGTCTTTCTGTTTATGCTTGTGTGCTAATTTTCCTGTCATAAATAGAGGAGCATGTAGGCATACTGATAATAAAAATAATCACTAACAAAACAATAGCACTGCACTAAAATATGAAACCGTAATTCTGCACAGGATTTTTACTTTATTGTTATTGTATTGATATATTGGTGTACTGTACTCCAATACTTGTGAATAAATATATTTAAATCATGCTTACTATGGCACACCTATTCTACTTACGCATCCTGGAAAATCTCTCTTTGGACTTTTCAGCACTAGATTGATTTCAGTGAAAAACAATTCCTTTAGTCTTTCTGAAAGGGAATACTTCTTAGTGAAATAACAACTCAGTATATCAGCCTCTGCAATTTTGAAACTTATATATCCGATAGCATATGATGTTTCTTGCTAGTATGAAGTGTACAGATGGCTCCTCACAACATTAAAACATGAGACATACAAGATGTGACTCAGGCTCTTGAGGGACATTGAAAGTACTGGTTATCCAAAGTTGATGTAGCAGACTAGAAACAAGGGAAGCACTTTGACTTCCCAAACCACTGTATTATGACCCTCACACCTCACATCCAAATTAATTGGGTTGCTAAATCAGAGCCTGAATAGACAGAAAACACCTCTCTAAAACAGAGCACATTGTGTTTCCCACAGTTTAGTTTTCCACAGAATAGTTTTGATTGTAAAGAAGGATAGCCTCAGTCTGAGCAGGGCTCTACAAACACTACAGCTTGGTGGAACATCTTGTCTGTGAAGTATTACACAAGGCAAATTAAGTCAGCCTAAACTTTCCCTTATTTTTGTGAGTATAAATAAGCACAAGAGCTTGCTTTTGTTTGGTTTGAGAATATTGAGTAAATCCATAGAAAATGTTAAGGCATCACCTTCACAAAATTGTTATGCAGAATGTTCTGAGGCACTCCAGTTTCAGAGCAGCTCTGAAGCAATGGAGACAGTGACAAGTTAAAAAAAGGGCTGTTTGCCTACTGGAGCTCCCAAAGTGTTTCACATTACCCAGTCTAATTCCTTCTTTTCTTATACACTTATTAAATAGAAAAAAATCATGTGATGAATACAAAGAGTTAATTTTTCCACTGTTTAAAAAGAAATGATTACTGAGTTGCAGTGGAAAAAAGAAGACACATGCCTCCCATGTACTCACATTATGAACTATACTGGCCAGTCAATAAAAATATTAGTCTGTCTGATACCAAGTAGTTAACAGGGGAAATGAGTTCTGTATCTGAGAAATACATACTAATCTGACTTTTTTGCAGTTAACTGTGAGCTAAGACTAAGAGATGACAATGACTGTGACAGCAAAAAGACCAAACAACAAAAAATCAAATTTGGCGCAGAAGGGACACTGAAGTCCTGTCATGCCAAACAAAAGCTTTCCTTCTCCAGATGAGAATGTTTGACTCTCTAATATTCAGAAATAAAGAGAATGTAATAACAATCATGAGATGTTTTAACTTCATACAAGGTTATATTTAATTAAACTTTCTAAGCTTCTTTGCTTAACTATAAGACACTTAAACTTGCAATTTTTAAATGAATGTTGAAATTCTAGTGTAATCACTGAACTTATGGCAGTCCTTCAAGTACAGACACTTGCTGCATTAAAACCATGAGAGCTGGCAACGAGTCTGATGCTGACAGAAGCTTTAACACTTTCTAACTTTAGCATTGCTAATTAATGATTAGTAAGTTTGTTTCACACAACAATCCAATTTTTTTCTATACTTACTTTAATATTTTTGAGTACATACACTAGCAATGCATTCCATCCAGAAAGAGGCAAGTATAACATGGGCACTTATGAAACAAAAAGAAGATAAAATCTGTGACTCTGAACAAGTTTTTTGTTGCTTATTGACCTTTGATATGCCTTTAATCTTTCCTGAGAAAACAGCTTGCATAAATGTTATTTCTCTCAGCATATGGTAGTTGGATAATTTAGAGAGGAGATTTAGAGCTTTTTATGTTAATATAAACTACCAATTAAAAAAAACCCAAACCAACAGTGTATGACTGAAGCCCTAAGTCAATTCATGCTAATCAATATTATTAAACCATAATTTCTGCATGTATCAGGTGCAAATTAAAAAATTTCAATCTCTTCTGTAGCTAAATTGGGTGAACCAGGAGTTAAACAAGCAGAAAAGGTTTTAAAGAAATATCTGGTCTACTTTCCAACATTTAAAAACATTTCTTGGCACAGCTCTGAGATCTAATTTGGAGACTCCTTGCTTCCCATAGGAAACAGACAGTTCTGGGGAACTTTATAGAAATTTAAAACAAGTAACTCATTTTTCAAGCCTCAGAAAGGTTAGCAGTGTTTCAGCTAAGCAGCCTGTACTCACAAGAGCAGTACTCCGCAACAACTGCCTGCCTGCAAGAGTAACTGTGCTAGGTATGTTTTGGCCTCCAACATCGCCTCATTCTGTCTTTATTTACTCAAGTTTGTGTGCTTCATCATCATCATCATCATCATCACTTCTTTGGAACATGTGTTAGTCCTCACTTGCCCCACTCACCAGCACCTTAAACATCCTAAGCTGCCTTCTACGGCATTTGTCCCAGGTAATGTGTCTTTCTTCCTGCTGCTCTGTAAACTTGCAGCATGCACTGGAAAGTTGTGCATGGCAGAGGCTCCCACTGAACGCAAAAGCAGCAAAACAGGTTGGGACAGTCAGTCACACGCATGTCAAGTGTCCCTAATTCCTCAGCTTCTCCTTTAGGTCCCTGGGGCCACAAAGAAATTACTCATATCAACAGTGCACAGTCATAGCCGTTACATCTGCTTCTGGAGAGACTGTATATTCTTGGGAATATTTAAGCACAGCCAAACAGCACGAGTGCCATTAGATGGGTAAGGAGAATCTCTATCTTCCAATGAAAATAAGAGCTTTGAGCAAACTAAGAAAAGGTATTACAGGTATTAAGGTATGTATTGCAGCACACTTGTTTATTCTACTAATTCTCATTAATCTCTACAAATAAACTAGCTCTAGTAACAGAAGCCCCTAATATTAGATCAATAGATCTAATGATCACTTCCAAATTTGCAGTTCTGTAGGTATATATATCATCAAAACACAGAAAAGGATCATACACTAGGTCTTTTTACAAAATTTCTAACACACCGAGATTTTCCTGAGTTCCTTGGGTCATACAAGATTTGACATAATAGATAAGCAAAGAGACTAACACAGTAATGATTAATTTTTTATAATGTATGATGTTTTCTGTTGACCTTATTTGTCGTTTATATTTTCCAGACTGGTCCAAAATGCCACAGCACATCAATTTATACAGAAAGGACAGCAGGTATTTTTAATGCATAAGAAAAATTGTGTATTCCTTTCAAAAAAAACCAAAACAAAACAAAACAAAAAAGTCTCAACCCATGTGATCTTTACTAAATGTGGGAAGAGGAGAGAAGAAATTGGAGGAAGCAGAGCATAAAATGTCACAAATTAAATTTTATGAAGTTATGTATGCTGCACAGTGAGGCACAGCAATGCATTATTTAGAATTCAAACTGTTTACCCCAAGCATTAAGTTGTCTGAATAATTAGAAATTTAATTTAATTTAACGTAATTTAATTTAGTTTAATTTAATTTAACTTACCTAACTTTTTTGCCACGTTTGACATCAGCCAAAAAGGTTGTGATCCAAGAACTCAAGAACATAATCAATAATTTCCTTTTGATACAAATATCTAAGATTTTTTTAAAATTCTCTTTTAAGAGCCCTCTAGCAGGAGGAACATCATCTCTACTGGCAGCCTATGAAGGCAAGCATGAAAATCTACTTGGTAGATCTCTGCAGTTTTCTGCTTTATCGGTGTTACCTTAGAGTGCAACACACAGCTATTTGCACAGCAATGTTTCCCTCTTAGAATCATAGAATCATAGAAGAGTTAGGGTTGGAAAGGACCTGAAGATCATCAAGTTCCAACCCCGCTGCCATGGGCAGGGACACTTCACACTAAATTCTTATGGAATAAAGAAGAGCCCTTTGAGGTGAGTCCTTCCAATTTGGGAAAAGGTCTTTAAGCTTCTCTATGACTTGTTATTTCAAATAAGTCTGAAGTTCCTGTAAATGTACATGCATTTTCCTGCAAGCGTCATCTCGCAAATTTTCTCAGTTGCACCACCAGCTGTTCCCAGGTTCCAAACACAAGTAAAGCCACCTTCTCTATAGATGTACATCTGTCTTCTTACTGGCTTTTTAACACTGAAATTCTCATGGGTATGAATGGTACCTGCACATCATGAGGGATGGTGACTTGGAAGGGTAGGAATGTGGTTAACAGGCAAAAGCTTTTAGTCTAAAACTACCAATTAATGGGCAAACAGCATATATTTTCCGTTATACCATGAGCAAATGAGCACAAGCAAATACTTATCTGAAACAAGAAGGCTACCTTGAGTAAGGAGTAACAAGTAAGTACCATACAACACTCTGCTTCTCTCTCTCCTAACTTGTTGGATTTGGGGTTTTTTTTTCCAGCTTTAAAATATGAAGAGATTCCTTCTCACCATAGGAAGGCTTTATGAATTCACAGGACAATGAAAGGAAGGGGAAATTTTATGTTTGTATTCCTTCTCATATTTCTATGTGATTCCTAACACTGAAGCTTACTTACCATGCTCAGGGGGGTCTGTCTCTTAATTAATACCAGGATTTTACCAATCATACATTAAAATACTACACAAACGTATATTGATAGTTAATTTCTGTACAGCCAATTGGCAAAAAGCAATTCTTTGCTTCATCAGTTTGACAAGAAAAAAAAAAGCAGCAGAGTGGAGTAACTGTTGTTTCAAGAGAAATGCTGCTGAAGCTTTTAGATTGTTTCCATTGACTTTGGATAGATGTTTTTGTATGTGTCTGCATGACCAGGCAGGTAAAGTTTTTCCCTGTCTCTGCCCAATAAATTAGAGTGAATTGAAGTTAAAAGGAGAGAGGAAAAATGTTTTATGAAAAAATTTCCATTTTGCTTTCAATTTCTAGTAGGAACTTTTTCAATAATGGCTAAAAGCTTCTATTAGGAAAAACTATTTCAATGGTACACCAAAATGGAAAACATTATTTATAAGGTTATAGTTTTCTTCTAAGGTGTATTATTCAGTTCATCATGACATTTATTTAACATTTCTATCAACTTGTAAGTTTTACTCTGTTAAAATTATAAGAATCCCTTCATCTGAGAAGTGTTCATTTTTATGAACAGAGGAACTTTTTCTTTATGTGAAAAATATAATTTATATTATTGAAGAATTATAATTATAGAATTAAATATCATCAAGTGCCCCTCCTGTTCCTCAAAACAGATAAATCTTGACATTGAGAAAGCATCAGAAGAAGCAGTAGAAATCATGCTGTTCATATTTTAGACTAGAAGTTACACAACCACTATATGCATAAGCAGAAAATCTGCATTATTCTGAACTCTTTACATCCATACATGCATTCTTTTGCATGATGATATGGATTTAATTATTGTATCTTGCATTTACTGATTCTCAGTACTCAAATAGACATATACTTGAAAAATCACGGCAGTCAGGTGAAGTTCCCGATGATGGGAAAAAGGGAAATATAACCCCCATTTTCAAGAAGGGGAAAATGGCTGAGCAGGGGAACTACAGACCAGTCAGCCTCACCTCAGTGCCTGGCAAAATCTTGGAGCAGATTCTCCTGGAAACCATGCTAATACACATGAAAAATAACAAGGTGATTGGTGACAGCCAGCATGGCTTCACTAAGGGGAAATCCTGCCTGACTAATTTGGCAGCCTTCTATGATGGGGTTATGGAACTGATGGACAGCGGTAGAGCATTTGATGTCATCTACCTGGACTTGTGCAAAGCGTTTGACCCTGTCCCACACACATCCCTGTCTCTAAGTTGGAGAGACATCAATTTGATAGGTGGACCACTTGGTGGATACAGAACTGGATGGATGGCCACATGCGAAGATTTGTGACCAATGGCTCAGTGTCCAGCTGGAGACCAGTAATGAGTGGAGCCACGCAGCTATCGGTGTTGGGACCCGTCTTGCTCAACATCTTTGTCAGTGACATGGACAGTGGGATTGAATGCACTCTCAGCAAGTTTGCCGATGACACCAAGCTGTATGGTTCAGTTGCTACACTGGAGGGAAGGAATGCCATCCAGAGGGACCTTGACACACTTATGAGGTGGGCTGATGCCAACCTCATGAAGTTCAACCAAGACAAGTACAAGGTCCTCCACCTGGGTGGGAGCAATCCCAGGCACAGCTACAGGCTGGGCAGAGAAGAGATTCAGAGCAGCTCTGTGGAGAAGGACTTGGGGGTGCTGGTCGATGAGAAAATGAACATGAGCTGCTTTCAGTGTGTGCTCGCAGCCCAGAAAACCAACTGTATCCTGGGCTGCATCAAAAGGAGTGTGACCAGCAGGTCGAGGGAGGTGATCCTGCCCCTCTACTCTGCTCTCCTGAGACCTCACTTGGAGTACTGTGTGCAGTTCTGGTGTCCTCATCATAAAAAGGACATGGAACTGTTGGAACAAGTCCAGAGGAGGGCCACGAGGGTGATCAGGGAAGTGGAGCACCTCCCGTCTGAAGATAGGCTGAGACAGTTGGGTCTGTTGAGCCTGGAGAAGAGAAGGCTGTGTGGAGACCTCATAGCAGCCTTCCAGTATCTGAAGGGGGCCTATAGGGATGATGGGGAGGGACTCTTCATTAGGGACTGTAGTGAGAGGACAAGGGGTAGTGGGTTCAAACTTAAACAGGGGAAGTTTAGGCTGGATATAAGGAAGA
Organism: Ara ararauna; assembly: GCA_028858755.1. NCBI lineage: Eukaryota > Metazoa > Chordata > Aves > Psittaciformes > Psittacidae > Ara > Ara ararauna. Next base: position 60,325,889 of record CM054379.1, read on the forward strand.
AATTCTTTACTGTAAGGGTTGTGAGGCACTGGAATGGGTTGCCCACAAAAGCCGTGAATGCTCCATCCCTCTTGGTGTTCAAGGCCAGGTTGGACAGAGCCTTGGTTGACATGGTTTAGTGTGAGGTGTCCCTGCCCCTGGCAGTGGGGTTGGAACTAGATGATCTTAAGGTCCTTTCCAACCCTAACTATTCTGTGATTCTATGATTCTATATCAAAGAAAAGTGAATATTTGTTACCAAAAAAAATTACATTTATTGGGATTTTTGCAGCAAAACCACAAAATTAAAGCAGAGACCTGAGAAAGGTCACTCATATCACTTAGATCTTCCTGTAATACAACCAGTGATAAGCTGAGAATCATTCCCAAAAGCTCTATTCATGCTGCAAACCTCACGAATACCTTAAACCAAACATACTAGTATGAAAATTTCACAAATTTTAAGTAAAAATTGCCACGGAAAGAGCTCAATAGACAGTATAAATTTCAAAAATTACTGCAATAGCAGGCCATTTATTAAGTAATGTGGCAAAAGATTTATCAAATTATCTTAGCTCCTTACCCAAACATACCTATCTCATATGAAAGTGATTACCTTATGAATTTAAATCAGTAATAGTCTGAATTTTTATTATCTGGACAGTATTTATTAGCCAAGCCCTTGCAAAGTTTTTCTGTTGTTAGTCACACCTCGACAACTTAGCCAGTGTGCTGTCCACAGATCAAATGACGTCTGGTAGACCAGAGGAAGAAGAGGGGGACAAAGAAGAAAAGGTGCGTGTCTTTCTCTCCCCACCAGTGTATTGAAGCACGGTATTAATGTAATCCAAAGTGCAGCTGAACAGCTCTTCAATCTCCTTTCAATAACCCTGGAGAAAGCACTGCAATGACGCTGTAAGGACCCAAGGACACTGTAAGCTGAATTTTCTGCGTATGTAATGCTTTAATTTGTCATGTAAACGTTTCCTGAGGTTCACCAGGCTTCATAGCAGAGCAGGTTTTGCTCATCACAGTGCTATTTGGTTGTCCTATTGCTGTTCTTCAGTCTTGAGATCCTTGGAACTTTCTATTGCAGAGCATCCTGAGAAAGATTATTCTTCTGGGTGGAAGATTTCCTGAAGGAAATGAGGAGATAGCAATTTAAAATAAAATCAAAAGAAAATCCAATGTGCCTGCTACAATATTTTTAATACAGGTATTGATAAGAACCAGCATAGGTTAGTTGCTTTTTGTCTTTTTTTCCTGTATTCTTGTCAGAAACATGTCTTTTTCTTTCATGTAGCTCATAGATGCAATGCTACTTCATGTAGCAAACAAATCCTAATACCAGGAAGCAAAGAAGTTGCTTATATTTCTAACAAGGACAAAATCCTTACAAAAAAGTTCAACATCATTCTCTCTATTATTTAGAGTTGTCTGAACACAAAGAAAAATGGGCTGATAGATGGCAAATGACAAAATTAGAAATATTTTTAATAGCGGAAGGCTTGGCCACACATACATGAGCTCCTGAACAAAGTCCTTCAATTTCCTACCTCTTTTTAATATAGAAGCCCTACCTTCAAAATAAGTAAGAGGGTTTTTTCAAAGGAAAACTTATTTATCTACATGTCTTTTACACCTATATGCACCAAAAGGCCTTTGTAAACCATCAGTGTACCCAAGAGCAGTTAAAGCAAGAAAATCTACATCTTGATTTCAATTTTTCCAGGGACTGGACATAACACATGTTAGAAGAACTGTATAGATCAGGGACAGGTTACACAGATGCCAGAACTGTACCAGTTAAACACTGCTGGATCAGATAGTCAGCAGTTTGTTCACAGGTTTCTGCTGTGAGCAGAATCTCAGAAGAGAAGCCGTACAGTGACCCTGATTAGTGGAGGTTAGCAGCAGGGTCCTGAACACAGAGAGCTGGTGAAGCAGGTCCCAGGTCCACCCAGGAGCAGCAGGAGATGGGGCTGGAAATTGGTGCACCTGCAGCACAGCTCAGGCAAAATCTGGGGCTAGGGCCAAGAGTGGGGAGTCCCATGTGAGGCTGGGCAGGGCTGTTAAAGCCTATTAGTGCCCTCAGGACCTTGTCAGAGCTAGATAACAAAACGAAAGTCAATTGTCCTGCAAGTAAATGTGTACAAGTATCATTATAGTTGGATAATATAAACTACAACATAAAGATATGTCTCTAGTGGTAAGACTACATTTTGAATACTACACTTTTCCTCCCCCAGTTACCTCAAAAGTTTCTGAGAAATGAGTCCTCTGAAACATAAAGGAAACATTTTGGACCTGTGGACTTAAAGAGAGGCTAAACATTAAAGGAGAGCAAATATGTGTGTATGAAGAAGATGAAAAGTGGGTCCACTTTGTAACAGCTAGCAGGTGCTTATTTTCCTTTAGAACATATTCATAACAGAACAATTTATTAATGTGTTTTCCTAAACTTAAAATATCATTGAATAATTTGAATGCAGAATCAATTCAGCTAATTCACAGGAAGATAACATTTGAGAAATAATTCTAATCTAATCACTTGACAACTCTGATACAGAATTCTCCCGAGTCGGAAGTCTCCTATGGTACCTTATTAGGTACCATTTTCAGATGCAAAACCATTTCTTAAGTCCTAGACAATTCCTGTCGTAGTCTGCAACTTATACTTTCTCCTCGAGCTCCTTGAAGAGTAACTTCATCTGAAATAATTTCTACCAGATGAATAGCATAAATCAAAATCAGCAGTAAAATAACATGAAGTAAACAAAACTAAAAAGGAATACAAGTAAAATGGCCTGTGATGTTCAAAGGTTTTAAATAAAATATTTTGCCAAAGAATGAACCATGAGCATGCCTTGTGAAACTGTAAGGATCAATGCAACACTCTACATAACTACCCAAAACCATCTGTGTCTGGGAGGAAAGGCTGGTCTTGCACCTTGGGGAAAACAATTCCTCCCTGTTCTATGCAAGCATCCAATGTTTTCAGACACAGTGTCTCAGCCTGCAAAAATGGGTAGGAAGCAGAAAGCAAAATTAGCACCATTGGACCTCCACTTACCTTCTTCTCTAAAGAACAAGGACTGAACAATGCAGTCCCCTGCCAGGCTTAATTCCACAGTGCATGCTACCAGTTCAGATTCAGGCAGTAGAAACCGGACAAGTAACAACCTGCCAGCCGCTTTCTGCATGACAGATCCATGCAAATTTCATTTAGAAAATTCTTGAGGGAATTCTCCACTGTCCCTTGATGCAGTTCATTAAGTACTAGAAATACTGTCTAAAAAACTTCAGTCATCCTTTCAGCCCACTTGCAATAAAGCTCACGACCTTCTCATAGATTCTATTTGAAACTGTGCCTTTGTATAAGAAGCAATGATGTTTAAGCTTACAAAGATTTTCTTTATTCCACTGTAAGCCCAGGAAAACATTTACCCAAGCTGTTGGGATTTTCCAGATGTTTTTTACAACAATATTTCATTAAAAATATGCATTTGTTTCATCTTTTCATGTATGCATATATGTATATGTATTTAAAGATTGATTTTACAAAAATTTAAACTCACACAAGCCCACAAAGTAGTTACATTCACTGACATGTTCAATGAATGTGGGAAGAGTTCTGAAAAAGAATATATCTGATCTTCCTGGCAGTCACAAAATCACAGAGTAAAGCAACCTCTCCGGGCAGACTGGTCCAGTCTTTGATCACCTTCCTAGTAAAAAACAAATACATAAGTTGCTTAATATCTGATCAGGATTTCACATATTCTAACTTGTGACATTACTGATTAGCCTGTCCTTGGGCACTTTCAATGACAGTCTGGCTTTGTCTTCCATATCCTCTGGTTATACGGTTGTAGACAGCAACCAGGTCCTACCTGAGCCTTCACTTCTCTAGCAACCTTACTTTCTTTGCCTGTCTTTGTTCATAATGTGCTTGTCATGGGTTCAGCAGCAGCAGTTATTTTTCTCCTTCTTGGTAGCTGGTGCAGCGCTGTGTTTTTAATTTTGGGCCTGGGAATAGCGCTGATAACGCCAGTGTTTGGTTACTGCCTAGTGATGTTTTGGTCTGGCCAAGGACTTTCTGAGTTTCATGCTCTGCCAGGGAGGAGGGGAAGCCGGGAGGAAGCAGAGACAGGACACCTGACCCAAACTGATCAAAGTGGTTATTCCATACCACAGCACGTCATGCCCAGGATGGAGGACGGAGAGGTGAGACCCAGAAGGGTGGCGGGTGCACTGCGTGGTCGGGCTTGGTATTAGGTGGTGAGAATTGTGTTCTTTCCTTGTAATTTCTCTTGTCATTATTATTATTGGTGGTAGCAGTAGTGATTTGTGTTATACTTTAGTTACTAAACTGTTCTTATCTCAACCTGTGGGAGTTGCATTCTTTTCTATTCTCCTTCCCATCCCTCCGGGAGTGGGGGGAAGAAAGAGAGGGTAGTGAGGGAGAGAATGGGCTGCGTGAGTTAGGCTTAAACCACGACAGTGCTTCAGCCCCCATCAGCAGCTGCCGCCCAAGGAAGGCTTCACCACCCAGTGCCTTCTCCTAAGACAAGTCCACCAGGATGCTTCTTAACCACTGTGCCCTGATATGGTGAGCATTGTCACCACATGCTCCATGCTGTCCTGGCATCCAGTAGTTACTAACCCTACAGAAGAGTGTATGGTAGTTTCCAAAAAACTCTAGGAAAAATGGTGGGGTTTTTCTTCTTAATTTTAGAAACTTTAAGTAAGAAACAATTATAATATACACTATAATTACTTTGTATTTTTCATGTACAAAAAAAAAGTGTAAAATGTTTTTTCTCCTTGAGTAGGATCATGTTTTAAGGCCAATATGAATATGATTGTTCAAAAGAGGAAAGGCATTTTTCCAGTTCTATTTTGTTTAATAGATTAAATTTACAAATACACATATTGACCAACAGTTAACTTGAAGATAAATAAGTTTTTTAAAGAAATTCATCAATCTGAAATGGGCAAATGTGAAATAAATTGTGTTACTTCATACTGGAAATGAACATGGTGCATAATGAATATTTTCAGAACTTGAATATACTTTGGATATGTATTTTCGCCGATAAGAGATTCTTCTACTACTTCTTCTTAGTGTCCCTTAGGTTTTTACAAAGTCTTTGAGATAGATGCAAAGTGCTGTAGTTTGAAGAATAACGGAAACACTGTGTGAACAGCAGACATATGAGCTTCTCCATGTACCATCTGGTTGCTATGCGTGGACTGTAGGAATGGGAGTGTGGAGTGTATGGACTAAGTCAGTCAGCCTTGACACAGCCCTCCCACCACCTTCCACATATCCCTATGTTATTCTAAAACAATGAAGGCAATGTGCACCTGCATTATCCGCCATTTTATTCCTGTAGTGTTATACTACAGTACTTCATAAATTGATTCTTGTATGTCAAATTCAAGAAAATAGACAGCCAGGGTGCAAACAAGTCTCTCAATGTAGGATCTATGGTTACACCATGAAAACTCATAGTCTCGGTCTACTAATAAGAATAATTTGACAGAGAATCTCAGGAAGAGAGAAACTGGGAAATCTTTAAAAGGATACAACCAAAACATCCTCTTATATTGATTTTTAGTCTCTTTTTTTTTTTTGCTTGTGAGCTGACATGTTGTGATTATGTTTTAATGGATCATCAGACTGGCGATAGAACAAAACTGTTAAACTGCAACGGTAAAATCTTTATAACCTTCAACAAATATCTGCCCAGTTCTGCAAAGTTCTCTGCAGGTAGAGAAGCTTTAATTCGTGGGTAACATAACACTGCTGCCTTTCACAAATTTTTGCACATTTTTTTTGCAATGTTATTATTATTTGTAATTATACTGTCTGTGGGACAGTGGAAAAAATAAAAATGGAAATGCACTCAACCTGAAGATCTTCTGGTTTAAGCAGTGGAAAAGGAAATAGGACATAATATTGAGACTAGAGAAATGTTAAATTAAAGGCATTTTTTTGTAATCAGCTGCATTTTAATTATGCCAAATTGCAATTCACCTCAGGGTTTGAAGTTTTGTTTTTTCTTTTTATTTCTATGAAATCCTGTATTAACCTACCACAATGTTATTAAAACTGAGTAACAATACAAGTACGAGCCTTGGAAAGGAATTGGAAGGTAGTATACATAGTGATTTCTATTTTCTACCACCAGACACAGAATGGTCTAAAGTATAAGAGACACGGAGTTCATAGGAAAAGCAGCATCTTCAGATCACTTTAGATAATTTAACCCATTACTGACAAAAACATGTAGGCTTTGTGAGAAGACAATGCTTTGTGCTAATAGAAAATATTATGATTGTGTATTCTGAGTCTTGCCTTCATTTTACTTGTACCTTGAAAAAGTACTGATTTTGGAAAAAGAATTATATGAACTATTATGCAGTCTCAGATGTAAACTGGCTTCTCTACAGTATATTCCTGCATAGATCAAGCCATCTGTACTGTGTCATTGTTCTCCCTTGTGCTAGAAAAGGGATTCTGTGAACAAATTAAATGTGTAAGGTCAGGGTGCTCTTAACACATATTTCATAAAGATTTACCACAGAACGAGTTCCCTAAAAAATTGTCTTTCGTACTGAACAAGTCTGGTAACTCACTATTCCAATAGTGAGTTTAATTTCCAATTTAGCTTCACATACTGAAATAATGAGATTTTAAAATTCTGTAATAAACATAAAAGCTTATAACAAAGTTTTACTACCAATAACATTGACAGGCCTTAGTTCGGTTCTGTTAGATAATAACATGACCTCTTTTTTCTATGTGTCTTTTTTTTTTTCTTTTTTTTTTTTTCCTTCCACTAAACCCTGTAAAATGTAGCAAGATTTACCAACACCTTCCCATTAAACTTTGGGCATCCTATTGAAGAACAGACATTTTAATATAACAGCAATGTATAATATTTATATTTGAAACCAGATAACTTTATTAAAGACACTGGGATGTAAAAACATCTAGTTAGACTCTACTAAGAGTCTTTCCTGTGGCTCAGAGGAAGAACTCCAAGATTATAGCAGAGAGCACAATTTTCTCACTCCATTTTCTGGAGTTGAAAACCAAGTTCTCTGTAGATATATACATATGCCCTTCCTTTTCCTTCTGTTCCCATCCATTTACTTCTTGATGTCCATAGAAAGAAAAGAAGCAAACTGACTACACAGGAGATGTAACATATTCAGTATGTCCATGTTAAGCTGGCAGGCAAAAGACTAGGCAGTTGGCAAGGCCCTGCCGTGAGGTGAAGCTAGCTGAGCAGGATGTGAAAAACTACTGGACATGAGAAATTGCTGGACATGTCAGAGAGCAACATAAGAATCTGATGAAAGTTACAGATAGTGCCAAGAGGGATATCTGGCTTTGGCAGATGTTTCAGGGTTGATTATGTGAAAAAAGGTGGAACTTCACTGATAGTGGAGGGGAGTATTAGGACCTTTGGGGGAGCAAATTCTTGCAAGGCCAGCCATGCTTATATGACCATATCAATAATAATTTATGAGACCCAAATTATTTTTGTTTCAGAATCTTGAATACATAATCTATGCGCAAATGTGTCTTAACTGGGACCAATATGGAAAAAGTAACTAATTACAGTTGACCAGATTGTTTATTGTTATTTTCTGTTTTGGTTCAAGACCCCCAGGAACCAGTTTATACAGTAAGTTATTGGCTCATATTAAGACCAAGGGAGCAGGTTCCCCCATCAGGAAGTGTTGCTTTTAGCGGAGGTTGAACAGAGATTACTCCTGCTCCAAAGGTCATTGTAGAGAAGAATCAGCCACAACAGAGTCCTTCTCCAGCTATCCAGAGTCCAACTATTCACTCCATCCCTTGACAGTGGTCCATGCTTCCTTCTCTTTTCTGTACACCACAGAAGGAATGTAACACTGGAGATGGCAAAGCTACCTCCATAACGTGTTTTATAAGTTCACAACATGTCCAAGGGCACAAAATTGGTTGAGGTGATTGAAAAATTTAATCATCAGGCCAGATAAAGACCACTGTGTTTTTTAATGATGTTATCTGGCTTGCAACAACCTGAGACAATGTTAAATTGGAGATTTCTGCCTAAATGACGTACTGATTCATGAAAGCACCGTAACAGTAAATGAGATCAGTGATCTTGCCTAAGTATTTACAGTATTTACAGCTCTTCAGTTTCAATTTTTCTCTTTTAATTTTTTCTATAATCGATATGCAGTGCTTTCAGGTGGATAGTAAAGATTTGCTGAACTTCATGAAAAATGTCAGACTTTTGAGTCTCCTCAAACCCTTTAAATTAAGGATAAGAAAGTTATCTCAGAATAAGCAGTGCCTCACCCAATTAACCTGGTATTAGAGTGGAAGTCCATCTGAACAAAAAAAAAAAAAAAAAAAACAAAAAAAAAACAAACACAAACAAACAAAAAACCACCAAAAAAACCCCAAAACAAACTCTAGAGGTTTCTTTTCCTGCAGTGCAAGGCAGTGCAGAAGACCAGTACAGCAACCTTTGGCAGAGCTCACTTTTGAAAAGGTCAAAGTAAAACCATTTTCCTCCCTTTCAAAATATAAAGGTCTGGTAAGAGAAACTTGTTAGCCAGAATGACACAGTCTAATTATGAAGTCTGTAACATCTTTTGCTAGAAACTTTTGACAATCTTAGACTGCTATTTTGTTGCAGTCCTAAAAATACCAGCAACATTTGCTGAAGTTCTGCAAAAGTTTGGGAGGACAGTTCTTTGTGTGAATGTAGCACCTCAATGAATCGAGCCCTGGTGTGTCTGAAAATCTAGCCCTGCATGTCATCCCCTTTCTGTGCATCCACAAAAGCAAAAATCAGGCAGTAGCTCCTATTAAATGAAATATTTATCTGTTAATATTGGTAACCTGAAGGCATAAAACTGAGCAGCATGACATAATTGAAAATAAATGGCAGGTCCTATTGGTCACAGTGAGACAATCATAAGCCTAACCTTCTTCAGGTGAAACAAAGTAGCGTACACCATCCACTATATTTACAGACCCTGGGATCCAACTATACCTCAAGCAACAGATCCTTTCTAGAAAGTATTTTAGTCTGAAATTTACCTTGTACAATGTCAGGCTGCAAAAAGTTTTATACCTTCTGAATTAGCAGCAACAGACTGCCAATAATATTCTCAGTATTTAAACTGCAGTTCAGCTGAATTTCTTAGGGGATTCAAGCACTGCTCTTGCTACTACATACTGTCTCATGATTGCAGTAGGGCTTCTCTGAATCAGTTGTAATTTGCAGGGAATAAATGTCCTTTTATAATGTGAAAGCCACTAATGCTACAAGGGTTTTCCATACAGCAGCACAAGGGAGGCAGAGGGAGAGAGACTAAAAGTACCCTACTTCCATTCCCGTACTTCTGAATGGGAATGAATGCAAGATTTTTACCATTGAATCATAGACATACAAGTGACCGGAAGGGAGCTCATGACATGAATCAGCCACATCAAGTGAAGCCAGATCAAAGGAAGACTGAGACAAGAGCTTGCTTACAATTCCTAAAGCCAGTCAGTGAGAAGATTTTCTTTGGATGGATAAACTGTTTAAGCATTTACTATCCTAATAGCAAAGGTTTCCTAGTATTAAGTTTAAATACTCCTTGATACAAATGGAGTTAATTCTATATTGTTGTTGCTTAGCGCAGACAGAGAGCAATTGTTTGCTGTCTTTTTATATCAGCCTTTAAACACAAGATCATGTCATGACTCAGCCTCCTCGTCCCAAGACTGAACAAATACTCTTATTTCAAGCTTTTCTCACAGACCATACCTTTTAAATCCCTGTACTGTCCTTGGGCTCTCTCCTGGACTCTGATGCATTTTATTCACACCTTATTTTAAGACCATTAACCAAGCAGTGGTAAAAGTATTCTTTCTAAGGCCTTACCAACTTTCACCAAGTTACTCATTGTCTCTTACACAATATTCCTAGTTATATATATATATATATATATATATATCAAAATTACCAGTTTATATGTTTTTCACTATCAACTTAAAGTTAACTGTAACAGCTCCAAGGTGATGCCCATTCTCAGATCTTCATTTCATTTTTAGGATTCTTTTCTATAAGATCTGACTAACATCTTAAAAATGACCATTTCCCATTCACTTGGCTTCTTGGATTACCAGCCCTTCAGTCTAAAAGAGTTGTACTCTGCAGATTCCTAAGGACTTCTGAAACTACAAAGGGCTAGTGACCTTCTGAGAGTACTTAGCAAACCTTAATTATGTTTTCTACACCCTGAGGCATGAGAACCTGAACTTATTAGAAGCAGTGTACTCCTATATGAAGCAATACTTAGAAATACTGCTGAATATTTGGATACAATTGCCAGTACCATTACACCCACATGCCAGCACCCTGGCATGGTCCCAGAAAGAATTTGGTGCCATACTACCTGCCATTCTCCCATCCAGTTCCAGGGCATGGTTTGGCATAGGTCAGGCACCCCGCCTTAGTTTAATTGGAGCTACCCTGCTCTGGAAAAATGAAGTTTGGATGAACAAGTGTAGACCTCAGTGGCTAGGAAAGATCTAGGGTACATCGGATGCACTGCAGTAGATACAGCCTATATTCACCAGTATTTATCCTGAAGTCATTTTTACTGCCAAGAAAAAAAATTGCAGGCAAAATATAAGTTCATTCTAGTGAAAAGCCCAGTTACAGCATGATGACAGACACAGACAAGCACAACAGCTCACCTTATTACCCCTCTGATGCATTGCCTTAACTTCAGCATTATCTCCCATGTTTCTTTCAGCTAAATGAAGTAATTCTGCAGACTGAATAATCATCACAGCTTGAGAGAGTCTTTATTCAGTAAATGAGGAAGAAGACTTGAGACAAAGGTATCACTTTGGACATGAGTCCCTGACACTGACTAACACATAGTATGTGAGAGGCCCTTTGCTTCCATATATTTCCTTAGCCAGTCATTCCCCACTTGAGCATTTGATTTATTCTTGATGAAGCATAACCCTTTCTACTTGTCTTTTGTCAAGGGTTAATTGAAATCTGAACCAGCCTTTGAATGTGGTGGTGATCCTCCTAGTTTGATGGCAGACATAACACATAGCGTGCCATCTTTTCCACCATCCAAATCATTAGCAAAAAAGCAGAACAGAATAGGTCAAGGGCAAATCCAGCTGTGCACCCACCTGACAATAATTTCTCCTCAGCTGCATTTCCTTTGGGCTCCTGGGAATGGGAGGGAGTCATGGAAATAGGCTATTTGACAGGACAAAAGTGATATGTTTCGTGAAGCCAAAGCAGTACAGAAACTGTTGCACAAATGCGACTTAATTTAAAATAAGATTATAGCAAGTCATACTATTACAGTAAGAAAATATTAGAGAAGAAGACAGTAGAGGATTGTTTTCTACTGTTCTGAGGTATTTTTGGACAACTGTGTCTTCTTAGAAACATATACAGTTATATGTCATTACAAAACTAACATAAAAATCCACTAGCTATTTTGCAGACAAGATTTTATCTGAGACATAATTTTATGTTGATTTTGTTTGAATACTGACTTACACAAAAATACAGTGCCTAGGCTCTTTGGCTGCTTCCATGACTTCAAGGAGAAGATGGTATTTTATATTATCTCTTCACTCTTTCTCTCACATTAATGGGTAATATTAAGGGAAAAAATGTTTCTATTAATGAATATTTAGTACAGGAGATTAAATCCTGCAGTCTGTGTATAGAACAAGCTTCAATCGATACCAGTGGAAGTTCATCCTATGCAAAGACTGATAATTTTGTACATAGGAACTGCGTCAGGTTTTAGATGCAGAAACTTTACTCAGAGAAGTTAGAGAATATGATTATTTTTCAGGTTGAATGCTATGGGAATTGTAAAAAAAAATAAAAAAAATAAATAAATAATAAATGAATGCTGACGGTTTTGTGCTGAAGTCTTGAAAACCTTACTAAGTAGCTACTTTTAAATGTTTGGCTTTTGTGCTTCGTCCCTTGTAACTACATGAAATAATTTTATCTATAATTATTTATTAGAATGGGTTTCAAGTTAAATGTATATATATATGCTAACAAAAACAATAAAGTCTCAATAAGGAATAATAATGATAGTAACAGTTTTAGTAGCAGTGGTAATGACAATAATACAGATGAATGTTTCACCATTGAAGAATTAAAATTACTAAGGACTAAAAGTTGAAATAGGTAATGGAAAAAATCTGGGGCTTAATTCTCTTGTGATATTTATTTATTAAATTAAAGTGGACCTAGAGCAGCAGAAAATGCACCCAAATTTTATTCACAAATGTTCAATTTCCAATCCTAAAAATTCTTATGCATGGGATGATTATTGTTTTTACATCTAATTATTTAACATTATACCTAATCTTTAGAGCCATAGCAGAGTTGGCATAGGAAATTTTCAATGAAGCTATTGTTACTGATAAATAAATATAACAAGGCTTTTTGTTCAGAATTCCTTTTTCCTCATACAGGCACTGTGACTTTCAGTTTGCGACTAACCATTGCTAAAAGCACTAACAATTCTGTTGTACCAGGACCAAGTGTACTCAGAATCAGGGCTTGGTGTTTTTAGCACATTCCAAAATCAAAATTTTAATAAGAAAACAAAACCAAGGAACACTTTCTCCAGTGTATGCCCCACTCAAAAACTCCAAATATATATGTAATGTTACTAGTACAGACTATTCCTGTGTTTAAAATTATCCATAACTATAGAAATCTGAAGAATTAAGAGGCTATTTTTTCACGTATTTTACATGTCTTGCAGCAAAGAATCATATAAGCTTCTCATATACAAACAGGCGCTGGTGACACATTCATTCATACCTTAATTTTTTTTTTTTTTAAATAAAGGATGCATTTAGTCCTTAGAATGAAATTAAGTATAAAGATTGTTAAGTTTAAAGATTGTTGCTTTCCTTTACTCTGTTCAGCTGTGATATGGTTCCTTCCTAGACTACTTGTTATTTGGACAACAGAGCTCCATTCCATTTTGTGTCTTCATTAAGGCTTTAAAAATACAGGGTGGTGCTTAATAATCAGTACTGACTATCCTCTATGTTTTTTTTCTTGTTTTTTTTTAGTCAGCTAGATTTCCTAAGGTTTTCTGCAACTACTTTGTAACATTAAACCTTTATTTGAAATATTATGGAAAAAACAGGGCCAAGACAGTGCTTTTCAAAGTCAAAACTTGGAGAATGAGCTAGTGTGAAGCAATACTTCTAAAATTCAAGATGATAGTAGCAGTATGTCACATGTTGTCTTTCTTTCTCTAATTAGAAACATGCTAAGAATATCCGTAAGGACATTTCTAACATCTCAAATTTTCAAGCAACAATTTTGGTTTAGTGATCACAGCTATATCTCCTCAATTAGTTATAAAACAGCTGAGGAAAACTAGGACTGCTTAAGCAATTAGCATGCTATTTTGGACAGGAAAGTGAAGAAACCAGCAATGGTATAGCAACCTAATCAAAGAGAAGTAACTTGTTATAAGGAGTTGTTCTCTAAATACATTTTAACAAGGAAAGAAGTAGTGGTTTTAACTTGCAAGTACAGCAACTATTGTAATGAATAACTCTACATTCAATAAACTCATGTTTTAATAGTGTTTAAAATATCTCACATTTCTAAAGAAAGCATTTGTTTACAACCTACATTGTTCTGAAAATTGCATTCCTCCCTCTGCAATAACAGACCTTCAATTTTTTCATAGATACAAAGGCCAGAATTTTCAAAGAAACTGCTTCCCATTATCCCTTAATTTCTAAGACTAGATGGCCTACTAATCTGTTTTGGAAAGCTTAGCCAAAAAAAAGTGTCACAGTAGTTTACAGATTGCTCCCCTCTTCTCCGCTAAGCCCTTCTACTTTCCTAATTGACTTCACTCAATTACCTTTTGTGCTCTGCAAAATGTTACAATCCATCACGTTTATAAGGTGATCCTCTTAAGAAGATGACTCAGCCCTGATGTTCTTCAGCCTGCAAATATTGCAAATATAAACCACAATAAGCAGAAATTATTGTTTGCATGATAGCTCTGGAAAATGACTCAGAAGTGAATCTTAAGGAATTTATGCGCTTTACTTTTATAAGCAGAGGTCAAATAATAAGAAAAGATGGGATTGCCTGTACTATTTCAATTTGCACTGTATGCTGTGTCTTACAAGTAATGTTTTGAAATATGTGTCAGACCTCCAAAGAAGTTTCCCCTTTCCATGTTTTATCCTGGTTTAGTTTACTTCGTTCTGTTTTTGCAAAATGTTAAAATTCATGAAGGCAACCGGCTGAGTTAAAATTGGAAAGTTAATTATTTGTTGTTCCTTTTATGTGAGAAAAAAAGTTCCGTGAGTGGTTTTCTGGATCAGTAAATATCTCTCTGTAGTGAAGCATTTTCTTTCCTTTCTTAGCTATCATTGATTAACTAATTCTACTTCCTAGGTTGTTAAGTATGCTCTAATATTTGATCAGTGATTTTTCTTTTTTTTTTTTCCTTACTTTTCCTGTGTATATTGTCTACACTGGCTAAGAAAAGCAATATTCTTGAATTGCTATCCATCTTGAAGGAAAGAACAAACTCATGTTTTCCGTTCATTAACAGATTTCGCCTTTTGCAAATGAAAGTTCTTCTTTACGCAGTCTGTCTTCAACATGTTTCCAATGAGTTTAATAAGGTGGGTAAGTGCTCGCACACTAGATAAGAGTCTGCAGATCCTTACTCTGTGGATATTCACTACCCATAGAAACTGATTTACCTTTCTGGAAAATAAAATAGCTAGTTTACACAAGACCACATCCAGGAAAAACTACTCAACCATCTGGCTGACTACAACAAATAAGATTAATTTCTCACTACATTTTCTATTAACCTACAGTAGTGAAGAGTTAAGAACTGAAGGGTTAAGAACTGAAATAGAGCATAATGTTAATAAGATAAGTCTCTGATTAAATGCCACCATTCTACACTGCCATTTTATTTTTGCCAGCTGCGGATAGGTGGGTAGACACAGATTGTGATTACTTTCATTCCAGAGCCACAAGTAAAATTATTACCATTTCAACTGTATTATCCTTTCTATGAGATGGAATAATTTTTAGAATTTAAAAAGCTATTTCTTTTTACATACTCAGGTTGTGGCAGCAGTACCAGTGAGCTCCTTGCCATATTACAGGTCATATGTCTTATAGGTGTATGTTGTACTGCTTAGAATCTGACCATATATTCTTGAAGAGTTTGCTCAGTTGGCTGGAAAGCAGCTTGGCAGAGAAGGACCTGAGGAATGAAGATGATGAAGAGACTATCCATAGATAATCAAGGGACTGGAGCATCTCTCCCATGAGGAAAGGCTGGGAGAGGTTGGACTGTTTAGCCTAGATAAAGCTATATATACTGTATATGAATACCTGAATGGATGGTGCAAAGAAGGAGCCAGGCTCTTTCCAGTGGTGCCCAGTGACAGGACCAGAGGCAATGGGCACAAACAGAAACACAGGAGGGTCCATTCAGCCATAACAAACTACTTCTTGTGAGAGTGACCAAGCACTGGCACAGGTTGCCCCAGGAGGATATGGAGCTTCTGTTTTTGAAGATATTCAAAACTTGTCTGAACATGGTCCTGGGCAAGTGGTTCTAGCTGCCCCTGCTTCAGCAGTGATTTTGGACCAGACGATTTACAGACATCCCTTCCAACATCAGACATTCTGTGAAGAGATATTAAAAAGGATAGGCAGGGATACATCCTCTAACACCCCTCATCCAACATTCATGGGTGGAAGTACAGTAAAATGGGAAGATCCAGAGTGTGGCCAGGCTAACCTTCCACCCTAAACATCATCTCAAAGCTGCCACTCCAATAGGGTTGATCCGATAGGATATTGCTCAGCTCCATTTTGAAATGCATTGGCAGTCAGGGGAATTCCCCACAGACTGGAAAAGAAAGACAAAAACTGTTACAGTAGGTCAAGAGGATGTCCATAAAAGTGTTCAGACACTGGTAAACTTCTCCTGTTTTGAAAGGTTGAGAGATTTGGGGTTGTTCAGCCTGGAAAAGAGAAAGCTCTGGGGACATCTTTTGAGGCCTTTCAATATATAAAGGGGTCTTTTAAGCGTCAAGGTTTAAGCCTCTCAGGCAGTTCACTCACCCACTCCCCCCTCTTTCTTCCCCCTGCTCCTGAAGGGATGGGGAGGAGAATTGAAAGAATGCAACTCCCACAGGTTGAGATAAGAACAGTCCAGTAACTAAGGTATAATACAAATCACTACTGCTACCACCAATAATAACAATGACAAGGGAAATACAAGGAAAGAGAATACAACTGCTCACCACCTGATACCCAGCCCGACCCCGCAGCGAACCCCAACCCTTCCGGGTCTCTGCCTCTCGTTTTTACCTCCTGGGCATGGTGTGCTGTGGTATGGAATAATTTTTTGGTCAGTTTGTGTCAGGTGTCCTGTCTCTGCTTCCTCCCAGCTTCCCCTCCTCCCTGGCAGAGCATGAGACCCAGAAAGTCCTTGGCCAGACCAAAACGTTCTAAGCCGTAACTATAAACATAGGTGTTATCAGCACTGTTCTCAGGCCAAAAGTCGAAAACGTAGCACTGCACCAGCTACTATGAAGGACAAAAAATGACTGCTGCTGCTGAACCCATGACATTAAGAAAGACTGAGGAAGAGTTTTCTACCAAGGTTTCTAGTAACAAGACAAGGGGCAATGTGTTTAAATTGAAAGTTTTAAACTGGAAATTGAGAAGTAGTTTTTTATAATAGGAGTAGTGAGACACAGGAGCAGGTTGACCAGAAAAGTTGTGGATGCCCCATCAGTGGAAGTGTTCAACGTCAGACTGAATGAGGCTTTGAGCAACATGATCTAACAGAAAATGTCCCTGCCCATGTCAGGAAGGTTGCACTAGAAGATCTTTTAATGTCCCTTCTAATGCAAACCTTTCTTTGAATCTATGGTAACTTATGTTTTGGAGCAGTTCTGTATAATTTAAAAAAAAAAATTAATTACAAATTAGTTCCAGTTCATTATCTCTGTTCTAGGTCATTTATAACTGGAGTTTATGAGAATGAATTAATATAAATATACCATGTATATATGTACTCATTTCATACATATATAAGTATGCACTCATTTATGTATACAATAATGTGTGTTTATTCCTGTTTCGTTTTCAAGGAATATTTTTTCTAGCTAATGTTTTAATTTTTTGTTTTGTTTTATTTTTTGTTTTAATGTTTTGGTTTAATGTTTTAATTTTTTAATTTTTTTAATTACTGATTTTCCCATCATTCATCAAAATTCATGAATACTGCAATATGTAACCTTCATCGTGTAGGAAAATCATTATAGAATTAGTGTTCTTACTGTAGAACCAATTGTCTCAACCAGAGACATTCCCAGCAGTCTGCCCTATTTCACTAGAAAGGAACTCTCCATTCCCCACAGCTGTTTCTATTAATCCTTTCAAAAAAACTTTTGCTTATACAGAGAATTCACCAGTGTGTTTCTTTTGGGGGATATGACACCCTTTTTTTAGTTATTTTTTGCCTTAGAAATCATTATCAAGAATGAGAAGCCAATAAAATTTAATTAAATGCTTAGGGTTTTTCCCAGACTTTGTCACTTCATATTGCCTCAATAGACTTTTCACAGTGTATGCAATAATGACATCTCTAAATCAGACTTTGAACTGAGAATGGTTTATTAAATTGACTACAGCTATTGGAAGAGTATTATGATTATCATTTATAATGTAAAAGCACCTCAGAGTCATAAGCGTGCACATGTCATTGCACTAGATACCGTATTAGCAGAGAACAAGAAGATAGTTCTTGCCCTAAACAGACTTTCAATCTATTGTTGAGGAACAATATATAGTGAATGAAGCACTCTTTAGACAGATAGGAGCAGCCTCACGCTCGCAGGCCCCTGTCCTTATAGCGGACTGTCCTAGGTTCAGCGGTAGCAGTCATTTTTCTCCTTCATAGTAGCTGGTGCAGGGCTGTGGCTTTGATTTTCTGCCTGGGAATAGCGCTGATAACACCGATGGTTTTACTTGTTGCTCAGTAATGTTTAGTCTGACCAAGGGCTTTCTGAGACTCATGCTCTGCCAGGGAGGAGGGGAAGCTGGGAGGAAGCAGAGATAGGACACCTGACACAAAGTAACCAAAGGGGTATTCCAGTATCACAGCACATCATGCCCAGTATATAAACTGGGGGCAGTTATGCGGAAGGGCTAGATTACTGCTCGGGTAGGGCTGGGTATCGGTTGGCGGATGGTGAGCAGTTGTATTCTCCTCCCTTGTTATTTCCCTTATCATTATTATTGGTGGTAGCAGTAGTGGTTTGTGTTATACCTTCGTTACTGGACTGTTCTTATCTAAAACTGTGGGAGTTACATTCTTTTGATTCTCCTCCCCATTCCTCCTGGAGCAGGAGGAGGAAGGTGAGGGGAGTGAGTGAGCAGCTGTGTGGTTCTGAGTTACTGGCTGGACTTAAAATACGACAGAGAATTCAACCATCCTGATATCTGCTGGAGGGATGGTACGGCCCGGCACAAGCAATCCCGAAGGTTCCTCAATTGTGTGAAAGACAACTTCCTTGTGCAAGTAATAGAGGAGCCGACAAGGAGAGGTGCCATGCTTGACCTCGTCCTCATCGACAGGGAGAAGCTGGTTGGAAATGTGGTGCTCCAGGGCAGCCTTGATTGCAACGATCATGAGATGGTCGAATTCAAGATCCTCAGGACAGTGAGAAGAGCATGCAGCAAGCTCACTGCCCTGGACTTCAAGAGAGCAGACTTTGGCCTCTTCAGGAACCTGCTCAGTAAGATTCCATGGAATATAGCCCTAGAGGGCAGGGGGGCCCAGGGCTCTTGGTTGATATTTGAGGATCACCTGCTGCAAGCTCAGGAGTGATACATCCCTACTAGAAAGAAGTGCTGCAGGAGGGCAAGGAGACCTCCTGGGATGGATAAGGAGCTACTGAGGAAAATTTGAAGGAAAAAAGAGTCTTATAAAAGGTGGAAGCAAGGACAGGCGGCCTCGGAATAATACAGGGATGTTGTCCGGAAAGCTAGGGACCAGGTTAAGAAAGCTAAGGTCCACTTAGAATTAAACTTGGCTGGGGATGTTAAAGATAACAGGAAGGGATTCTATAGGCACATTGTGAGTAAAAGACTAGGGACAATGTGGGCCCTCTCCAGAAGCCATCAGGAGAACTAGCTACCCTAGATTTGGAGAAGGCTGAGGTTCTTAATGACTTCTTTGCCTCATTCTTCACCAGAAGATGCTCTGACCACACCACCCAAGTCTTGGAAGGCAGACACAGGCACTGTGAGAATGAAAACGTCAGGCCCACTGTAGGAGAGGATCTGGTTCGAGACCATCTTAAGAACCTGAATGTACACAAGTCCTGATGAAATCCATCCGCGGGTCCTGAAGGAGCTGGCAAATGAAGTTACTAAGCCACTGTCCATTGTATTTGAAAAATCATGGCAGTCAGGTGAAGTTCCCGATGACTAGAAAAAGGGAAATATAGCCCCCATTTTCAAGAAGGGGAAAATGGATGACCCAGGGAACTATAGACCTGTCAGTCTCACCTCTGTGCCTGGCAAAATCTTGGAGCAGATTCTCCTGGAAGGCATGCTGAGGCACATGAAAAGAAACAAGGTGCTTGCTGACAGCCAGCATGGCTCCAATAAGGGGAAATTATGTCTGGCCATCTGGTGGCCTTCTATGATGGAGCTATGGAACCTATGGACAGGGGTAGAGCAGCTGATGTCGTCTACCTGGACTTGGGCAAAGTTGTCCTGCATGACATCCTTGCCTCTAAATTGGAGAGACATCAGTTTGATAGGTGGACCACTTGGTGGATAAAGAACTGGCTGGATGGTCACACACAAAGAGTTTTGGTCAACTGCTCAATATCCAGTTGGAGACCAGTAACGATTGGTGCCCCTCAGGGATCGATGTTGGGACCGGTCTTGTTCAACATCTTTATCGATGACATGGACAGTGGGATTAAGCACGCTCTCAGCAAGTTTGCCGATGACACCAAGCTGTGTGGTTCAGTTGATCCCCTGGAGGGGAGGACTTCCATGCAGAAGGACCTTGACACACTTGTGAGGTGGACTGGTGCCAACCTCATGAAGTTTATCCATGCCAAGTGCAAGGTCCTACACCTGGGTCGGAGCAATCCCAGGCACAGCTACAGGCTGGGCAGAGAAGAGATTCAGAGCAGCCATGCCCAGAAGGACTTGGGGGTGTTGGTTGATGAGAAAATGGACATGAGCCAGCAGTGTGCGCTTGCAGCCCAGAAAGCCAACCGTATCCTGGACTGCATCAAAAGGAGCATGACCAGCAGGTCAAAGGAGGTGATCCTGCCCCTCTACTCTGCTCTCGTGAGACCTCACTTGGAGTATTGTGTGCAGTTCTGGTGTCTTCAACATAAAAAGACATGGAACTCTTGGAACAAGTGCAGAGGAGGGCCATGAGGATGATCAGAGGACTGGAGCACCTCCTGTATGAAGATAGGCTGAGAAAGTTGGGGCTGTTGAGCCTGGAGAAGAGAAGGCTGTGTGGAGACCTCATAGCAGCCTTCCAGTATCTGAAGGGGGCCTATAAGGAAGCTGGGGATGGATTCTTCATTAGGGACTGTAGTGATAGGACAAGGGGTAATGGGGTCAAACTTAAACAGGAGAAGTTTATATTGGATATAAGGAAGAAGTTCTTTACTGTGAGGCTGGTGAGGCACTGGAATGGGTTGCCCAGGGAAGCTGTGAATGTTCCATCCTTGACGGTTTTCAAAGCTGGGTTGGACAGAGCCTTGGGTGACATGGTTTAGTGGGAGGTGTCCTTGCCTCTGACAGTGGGGTTGGAACTAGATGATATTAAGGTCCTTTCCAACCCTAACTATTCCATGATTCTATGATTCTATTAAATGAGTCTAAGAAGATAATTAATTCTTGTGTCAGTCATTTTGAATTACTGCTGCTTGTTTCTCAATACAGTCTGTAGCCACTACAGTATTCAAGGCATTCATTAAATGCTCTATTAATAAAATATTTACTGCTTATGATGAGTAACAAGTCATTCAGGCCAAATATGAATACTTGCTGAATCCTCCTTAGTTGAGAAGATTTAAATTTTTCCTGAAAGAATTAGAAAAAAATTAGAAATATACTTATTTACAAACAACTATATTTTTTTTAGATTGGAATAGTTATTTATATGCTAAAAAGCTGTTATGACTCTAACAGTTGTAGGAAGAATAATGTAGTTGCTCAAATATTTCTGAACTTGAAATAAATAGTCATATCAACAAAGTGAACACATATGAAAAAGCATAGCAAGCAATTTATTGTATGACTGCGTCCTTGTAAAACTCCACGAGCCTGATGGTCAAAATAGTCACATTTTCCATCCTGTTTTTTTCCTATTCCAAACTCTTTCTCAAATAAATTACCTTAAGCAATGTAATAATATCCACAGACAAGGGAAAGTGTTGGGATTACAATGGCACTCCGTTGGCACTCTGCACAAAGTGTCATTGAATTTCCTTCTTTAGACTGGTTGTTCTGAGCTCTGTTTTATAACTTGGAAATGACTTTTGTTAGTGTCAAGAACTCCTTTAAAAAATCAGGCTCAACTATACTCTTTATGAAGAATAAATTTTTTTTTATAGATTAGTGGTTTCTTGAAATCACAATAAAATATCAGGAGAACTCCATACTAGACCAACATGTGCAGTTATATCATGAAGAGCCTAATGCAAGGGTAGATACGCTATAAGTAGAGGAGGGAGGCTTTACAAGTTTGGATTTTGCAGGTTTGGCTGATGCAGCAGGGCTCTTATGTCACTGTTTGATGTGGTAAATCCAAAATATCCAAAAGAAATGTAAAAATAATTCAAAAGGCAGTTAATTCTAAAAAACTATTCAGGTATTCTTTCTTTTTCCTGTCACCAATAAGAGGCCAACAGTTGGTGTGGAATGTGCAGCCTAACTTTAAATTTGCCCACTTTTCTCAGTAAAAGTCAATACGTCTGCTCTGTCGAGTCAGCAATCACTTTCCATAGTGCTGGCTATTTCCATATATCAAAGAGCTTTTGAGAAATCCAGGAGGCTAATTTGCTGTCATACTGTGGTGGAGAAAGGCTTTGATTCTCAGCTGAAGTTAAACACAGGCTAGGTTGCAGTCTGGATGAAGACTAAAGGCAGCAAAGTTGGAGGTTAGATAAATAAACACAGGAACCTAGTGCACTTCAGAAGCCCAAGGATATAATTTTCTGGCTGGCATACCAGAGACCCACAATCCTGTGGCATATCTGTGGGCCTTATGGGAGTGAATCACACTCCATCAGTAGTTTTAGAATTTAAATTCTTAATGCTGGATCATGCAATGTCTTAAAGATCAACAAAGAACTGCTACTAGGAATAGGATTAGGAAATCAGGGGCTGAAGAACCTTGCTTCTTACTTGCCCATGCAACATCGCTGAGATAGATAAGTGTTAAATACCAGAAAGAAAGAATGATTTTTATTTTGTTATAATTCCAGGAAGGATCACTACATCTCTCAGGTAAACTGCAAGCTTTCATTAGCATAAGATTTTATAGACAGTCTCTAATTTGGGTTCTTGCAAGACCTTCTAACAGAAGAGTGGCCCTGGTACTGCAATGAGAAATAGTTCACCACATATTCCAGTATGGGTTTTTCTCAGGCTTTTGCTTATTATTTAGAAGACTTAAAATTCTTTCTTTAGAAGACTACTTCTATCTGGACAGCTTTAACTGTGGAAAAAAAGAAGGGGACTTGCAAAGCAGGATTATACAAAACTAAGGAGTACGAGAGAGTTATCTTCTACACATGGAATATAACTAGAGCTAACAATACTGGTCACTGTCCTGCTGCAGGCACCCCATGGCACTGCGCTGACCAGCAGTCATCAGCCAGCTGGAAAGTATCAGGCTTAGTTACTGCCTAAAGCAGAATGAACCTTGATCTTGCTAAATTGCCATTCTCCTACTCTCTCTATTTTGTCTCAGAATTTTATACCTTTCCTTCAGGCCAGTATTTTCTTCCTGATCTACTGCTATTATTATCTTAAGTGATTTTATTTCTGACTTGGCTTTTGATTTTCTTACCTTGTAGAACTGACACACTCTCTCAAACTTGGGTTGTTTTTTGTTGGGTTTTTTTCCCCCAAAAAAATAGACAAGGTCATACCGCTGCTTTTTTCAAAACTAAGACTTGGGTCACACATAGATGAATTTTGCAAAACTTTTATTAGCTATTATTACTTACTACTGAAGTTAGCGTTTTGGTTAAACACACCATTATGGAAAGTAGATTCTGCACAGATAGTACTACATTGCACAACTACATTGACATGAACTAGACAAATGCTGAAAGATAATAACTTTTCTGTTTAGCTTTTCTCGCTATATTGCTGTAAATTGAGAGTGCAGAAGGAGATCATGCAGAGGATCAGCAGAAACCAGAGAGCTCCTTCCAGAACTCCATCAGGCTGCACAAGGACCAGTTTCAGAAGGAGAAAACTATAACTTACACTGAAAAGGGACTCCTATGCATGGAGATGAGGATGAGAGTACTACTTGGGGCTGGTCAGGACATGTGGTGCACTCAGGGCTGTGAATGCAGTATTGCACAGTTGTGTACTGTACAAAGAATTTGCTGTGGTAAAAAATGGCTTAGTGCCAGGAGAATGAGTTTTCTGACTACAATCTGTATGACTTCTCCACTATAATCTGAAAACTAGACTAAAATGTCTGCCGTTTCTAAGCCTATGCTTGAGCCAGAGCTATACTGTAATTGTTAGAAAAATAAGATATTCCTCTCTTCTGTGGCGTTTGCTTTGCAGAAAGTTGAGTATGAAAGAAGGAAATAGTTTTGTCCCTGCCTGGAGATGGTTCTCTCTCTCCTAAGACCGTGAAGTTGTGGAGTACAACAGCCAAAGCCTCCCTTCTGCCAAAGCTGCTTATTTTGGTGTAGAGTGAATTCTAGTGGCAGAAGAGAGTCACTTCACTAATGTTAATCCTTATATTAATGTATTAATGTTAATCCTTATATTAAGATTCATAGCACTGGTTTTAGAAACCAGTGCTGTAGCTACCAGATGATGGAGACATGAGGTTTTTTTTCTGTTGCATCCTGCAAGAACTGCTATACAATGCTGTTTTTATAAACAAAGAATAATTTTTATGTTGTAACACCTGACTAGGAATCTTTCATTAAGCCTAAATTAAAAGAAGGTCTTGAGAAGTACTGAATCCCACAGAGTTTATCAGTCATTCGTGAGTGATGATTCTGGAAGGGAAAATTGTTTCTATGGTTAAAAGCAGGGTGAGTAGTGGGTCAGAATTAGAGAAAGAGACTGATTTATACTGAATCCTTCAAAACATCCTTATATCAAATATTAGAACAGTTAATTCCAGAAATTACAATTGTAGAGCAAGTTTTGGAGCCTTAGGGTTTTGCTTAAGCAGAACAACATGTTAGGAGCTACAATTACTGCTGACTAAAGCCCCTCAATCAAGGCAGAGAATGGTAGTTTAGTTTGAGGTCTCTTTTACTGTCAAACCCTGGTTTAAGGGCTCAGGGTCAGAGAGAACTGGAGCCTGCTGATTCTGCAAGACTTCCTCAGAAGTGATAATGAATGATTCAGGAAGAAGCTAGTGACTTTGGGGATTTTTTCCCCCCACAATCTTGGCAGTGATGTAAAATTATAACAGATGTCAGAGCAAGAAAGTAGCTCCTATTTCATTCTCTTCTATGTACAGGGTCTCTGTATAACTAGTAAACCTAAACCAGTAAAGGATGAGTCATGGTGAGTGATTTTCCCAAGGTAGCTGAATTTTCAGCCGGGTTAGGTTTAGAAAGGAGAAGGAACGAAGTGCCTACTTTATTACTGGACCTTTAAAGGCTCAGGAAAATAAAATATGATCTAGTGCTACATTGAAAGAGTAATTCCTGTTTAACTCATCACCCAAGAGCAGAGTATCTCCATTCTTAAGTGCAGCATAACAGGTTAAGCTTACAATTGCAGATGGAATACTGGGAAAAGGAATATGGCTGTTGGTGCATGGATAACATCAGGATTATAGAGAAGCACTACTTCTCCATAGCATCCTGAAAACCTGCACCCCTGAGTCAAGGAGAAAGAACACATCGTATTTTTACTGAAGTTCACTTTGGAGCCTCTAGTTTTTTGATTAGTTTAGGTTTGGGTCTGAAGTTTGATTTATGCTTACCAAAGCCTGTGTGACAAGATTCTTTTCCTGTTCTTACCTCTATAATTATGACTGACAGAAACCTCTGGAAAAAAGCTAAGCTGAGCAGTGACCGTATCATGAATTAGCATCACCTTACAATAGTGTCTAAGAAATTTGCTTTATCATGGTTCCTGCTTGAACTAAAAACCAGAGGCAGTTTAATTTATATTTTGTCTTAAAATGGTTTGGAGGCTATGCAGTATGCTTTTAAGCACAGGAAAACTGTGAAAGAGATTAACTGTGGGTTCCTGGCAGAATTCCTGCTAGCTGTTCCAGAGAATGGCTGATATTTTCTTTTAGTCTAACAAGAAACTCCCCGTGTGTTGGCAGACATAGAGTTATGGTTCTGGTTAGGAAGACAGTCATGGTAACCAAGAACACCAATTTCCCTAGTGTCCTGTAATTCTCAGATGCAGTCTATTGCTGTAAGTGCACAATTTACAAGGCTTCTGCGGCCTAGGATGAGACACTATGCCAGACATAAAGAATTGCTCAATTTTTTTTTATCTCAGGCATTGGGAATATTTTTAAACTCTAGTCCTGGTAGGGTAGAAAACAGAGTGAAAGGGTCTTCACTGACCTATGATAAAAATCAGTGCCAGAAAATAGCTCTCTACTCCCATAAATTTGTATACTTCCTAACTGTCCTTAAGTTAGTTTCATTTTAAGATGAAGACCCAGTCTTTCTGGTTGATCCTGAAAGGCTCAGCCATCTATTTTGAGAAATTATTTCTATTTTCTTTTGATGGAATAGATAGAGATGAACCACACTGTGTTTTATTATTTGAGTTCTGTTTAAGTTTCTTAGAGCAAAGAATGGAGAGCGGATTTTACTAAGGCATCTTCCAATACCTGAATCATAAATCAACAAACAACTTATCTTTTGCTTTTCTTCATACATGGGCTGCCCACAGTGAAGTACAAACACAGGCTGCTGACTCTGCTGAGGTTTACAGAGCACCGAATGGCAGCAAGATTCAGAGAGCTGACACAGAAGAAAGCTTGGGTTTACATGTTGGAAGACTTTTTTGTTGGTATTTTGCTCTGTTCTTGTAAACATGTAAAAGCTATTAGCATATAAGTAGGGCTGTGGTTCATGTTAACTGTCCTGGGAGCAGGGGCTGAAGCCATGAAAATGTAAAATCATGTTTATCTCTCAGAACTCACTGAGACATTTTGTTCCGCTGTTCGTAAGTTTGTTTGACTGTTTGTTTCCCCTGTACATCTCTCTGTTCTATTTGAGAACCTAAGAATGGAGTCATAGTTATGGCTAACATCAAGGAATGGACAAACCAAGGAGTTAGATTCATTTGAGATCCTGTAAGGCTTATGACCCTGTGGATGGATGTTTATTTCTTCATGAGCTGGGAATTCTTGATACAAAAAACAGATCTTGATAAGCTAGTTTCAGTATTTGGTCCTGCAAATGGTACCAGTCTAGAATGAAGGTTTTGGGAAAAACTAAAAAAAGGCCTTTTCAGTTTTCTTCTGCTGGATATGATTATGGCTTAAACATTGGGCTGTGGGAAGTTGAAATAGAAACATCAGGTTTATGCATTCAAAAGGGCTCTAGGTGAGGAAGAAAGAAGAGAAACAGTTCATATTTTAACTTAGTCCATAGAGGGGCTTCTATTTAAATTTATAATAAGGATTTTGGAGTACAGGGAATTCAACAACTCTGTTATGAGGCCTTCTCCTGTCATGCCTACCATCAGAAGGAGGAAGGCTGGTTCTAAAAGAATAAAAACTTTATTTTCTCTTATTCAGGGAGCTTGGTTCTCTAGACCAATGTTTATAGATAGTTAAGTCTTGAGTAAGAGTTTGGTCAGAGAAAGCATAAACTGCAGAACTACACAGTCTGCTGGATGACAAAAGCCCTGTCAGTTTAGGCTGAGAGATTGTGCTGAAGAGAAAAGCAAATCTGTGGGTTCTGTTTATCAGTTTTGTGACACACAAAGAAATCTCTGGGCTAGGTTTGGTATTGCAAAGTACAGTTTGGAAAGGCAGCAGCTGAAGATTGCATTAGCACTGGATGATAATGTAAAATGTAGGGAGAGTTTCATTCTGTTCTGTTATGGCTAGATCTTGGGAGGGGTGTTGCTTCAGAGTACAGATTTGTTGCAGAAGTAAATAAAACTAGACCTACAAGTGAGAGTGCCTAAAGGCATACATTTACTCACAGAGTCTAAAAAAATCTACCTATTTAGGATGACAGCTGGTAGTAACAATAGAAGTGGTTTGTACTTTTGTGGTGCAAATGGTCTCTGGCTTGGTTTTCTTTTAAGCTACTCATTGTAGTTAAGATTAGCCTGCACATAGCACAACCAAAGTTTAAGATCTCATTTGTCATCTTGCAAAAATCCAGAGGACCATGGATTTTGAACCCAGAAAATAAGGATTAAAACTTGTCTTACTATATTTTCGAACATTATGTATTCATAAAATCCAAGTCATTTGTTTGTTTTGGTGGTTTTCGGTATTTTCCAATTTCTAAGATAAAAATAATATAAGTTCATTAACTTCAAGCCCATGAGAAGATGATCATTCCAAGATGAATTAGCATCACTGAAATATCAGATCAGATGAACAGGTTAGAAGATTCTAGTAATCAATTATTTGCTTAAAAAAAAAAAGTAAAAAAAAAAAAACCAAACCAAAAAACCCCATAAAACCACCATAAATAAAAAAACAAACCACCATTATTTTATAGAAAAAAGAAAAAAAAATTTGACATGTAATATCTAGGTAGTAACCCATAAGAGAAATTTTATTTGATTTCTTTCTTCTCTGTATTTTCATTAGCTGTGTACTACAAGACATTTGTTCCTTAAAACAGGCAACATTTTCATATAAAAGAAAAATCCAAACTGAAGGAGCCAATTTAAAACCAATTTTAACTGCAAACAATCCATATTTATTACTGGTGTGGTTTCATCCAACCCAAATTGGCTCTTTAACACTATTCTTCCACATAAAAACTAAGTGTGCTAGGCACTTCAGATAATGATGCATCAACATTTGTGACTTTTTTATCTTGGAAAATTAAGCCTAATTCTCAAGAGCAATGCTATGGGGAAGTACATTTTTAAGCTACAGTGCTATTTTAAGCTTGCTTGAAAAGTGTACTGCTACAGTATTTGAAACCTTAAAGTGTATTCAACAGAAAAGCCTTTCCAACACCAACATCATGATCCTAAGAATTTTTCATAAATAAAACTCTGGCATTTGCTCAGACTTCTTATAACATCATTCAGGGAGTGATCAAGTTAACCAGCAGTCCTACATGTACTAATCTTACAAGCATTCTGTCTCCTGGAGTACTGTCATTTATAATTTGCCGTTTCTCGTTGTGGATTATGGAGGTAGAAAGAATGTGTCCCTGAATACATTTCATACCACACGGTAAGTATGTTCAGACAAGGTTTTGTTTTGCCTTTTTTTGGGGTCACCACTTACCTGTTGTAAGAAAGAGAGAGCTATAAAAAGCAAATAAGCATTGAAAAAACCACAGGGAGCCTGAGATTCAAAACTCTGCTCATATGGCTGTCAACATGTAAATCACCTTCAATGCCTATGGAATGAAGCACATATGTGAAATGGTAAAAGCAAATGTTACTGGTAAACAAGTACAGATTCAGGCTGATATGTAAAATTATAGAAAGGTTTCAAAATTAATTAGCCACCTCTTCTTTATGATTCTCCTCTCACAGACATCTGCATAGATTCATTGCTATAGTAAGACATCATCCTGGGTCTCACAGTACTGAAATACAGTATCTTTCAGCATAAGGGGAACATGAATCTTGCAAAGAAGGAAGCATAAATCCTATTAACTAGAAAAGCCCACAAGATTGCAAAGTATTCAGGTAATACCTATTTGCTCACAACGTAAGAGAACCACCATTTTTTAACTCTTCACTTTGTAGAAGTCCAAAAACCAGAGTAGCTGTATGTGAAGTTCTCTCTCTTGTTTAGGAAGACTGCCTGAAAATAACAAGCCCACATAAAGGCTCCTCTGTTGCTCATCCTCCAGGTTTCCAGCATCGTATAATTCTAAAGGTGAATAAAACATAACCCTTGTTGTAATACTTCAACTGTAGCACAACTAGCATAAATAAATATTTCCCAGTGTCAATAAAAGCACTCCCAGCAATGATGACAGTATGCTTTATGTTTAGCTCTTTAGTGTTGGGAAATCAAGCAGTAATCCAACAGTCCAATCAAGCAGACTGCAGCCATCTATCACAGCACTACAGCGTCTTTGAAGCAGAAATGAGCTTAAATCAGAATGCAAGATCAAAGTACTCAGCATGAGCCCTGCCATTACTGGACAAATCTTAGCTTGCATTTTGAAAATACAAGTCTTCCCAGTTGCTCGCAAGTGGCTGTTTATGTGGTAAGGTTTTAGATGCACTATTTTCAAGTGATTTGTGAAATTCAGGCTGGAATGTCTTTATATTTAATGTTTTCTCTCAAGTTATTCACTAAAGCTACAATCCAAAAAGAACCTGCATATTGTCTTCTGTTTTCTTACCTGACCTGAGTTTTATGTCTAAATTTGACAAAATTCTAAATTAGTCCTAACTTTTGTCTCTCCAGCAAGAAAACAAGGCCTTGGTGGTCCTATCCAGGATCCCGCTCCAGAAAAAAACAAAACAAACCAAAAAGATTCTCCTTGTATCTGATTGCATCAATAGCACATTTTTTATTCATGTAGTCCACTACACTTCTGCCACTTCTTACACTGTTTTCTTCTGAACCTCCTTTTTTCCACTTGTGGTTAAATTTGTGGTTTATGCCAACACATAAAAATACAGATTCAGCTAGTGTGAGGATAGCCATACACACACATTTTTGTCTTTACCTCTCTCTTTTTCAAATACATGTAGCATAGTAGTCAGAAGGGATTTATCTTGACCTACTTATCCAATACAAGAGGAATACTTAGACTACTCCTTTCGGGCATTCATAGATTACAACTTCAGCCTGATGACCTACTAATTATCATTTCACTGCCATTAAGCTCATAGATAAAAAACCCCAGCTGAATCAGAATCTGCTTCACTTCTTCCTGTTGAGGGCACACTTCCATTTCCTTGTCCCTGTCCCAGAAATGCTTCTAACTCGTGTTTGTTGCAGCACTGGCTGAGACTTCAGCGGGCACTTGAACTTCCTTCAGATTGGTCATCTCACCTTTTATAAGAAACCAAATTTTGTTTCTTTTATGGACAACTACCCATTTTGCCCCTTTTAAATAAATCTGAAATGATTTACCAAGAGAAAAAGCATAGACATGTAATAGTGCCAAGAAAAATGGTCATGGTGTATTTAATGTTAAGTACTGCTCAAGACCGACGCTATCGAAGTTTGATTGGCTTGCTTTTTAAAAAATTTCTTTTTCCCTCCTGGTTTTAACTAGATACACTAAAAGCAGTTCTGGGAGCATAACCTATTGTTAAAGCTGCTCAGTATTTTCTAATATACAAGCCTGGTTTTTGATGCTCAGAGCTTTGACAAAACGATTCTGCTCTGACTGACATTCCTGTTCAGGCTAGCTCTGACTAACCCAGTCCCAGGATGAATTTTTCTCTTAAAGAAACCCAAAAACCAAAACCAAAACCAACCAACCAACCAAACAACAAAAAAAAACACCTAAAAAACCTACAAACAAACAAACAAACAAAAACTAACAAAACAACAACAGAAAACCCCAAACCAAATTCATCATTCAGTTTTTGTTGGGTCAAAAAGTACAGAAAGTGGAAAATGAGGAGAGAGAATGGAATTATATTAGTTAGGGTTGTAAGAGTTCAATTTTAAGACAAAAGAATTTTTCTGGGAAAAAAAGTTGTTTGACCTGGTGATTAAAGAAAGTATAATTATGTGTATGGACAAAGTAGTTAAATTAAAGCCGAATATGCAATTGGACTCCTAAAATTCTACATTTTGAAGATTCATTTCCAGACTATGATTAATCTGTATTTTAAAATGCAGAAAACTATTCACATTCCATTATACCTTGTGTAGTTTCAGCTTCACAGTACTTCCATGAGAACTTTTCTGCCTTTTAGCTGTAATCACTTATTGTCTGTTTTCATTTATTGTACATCTTTTTTGGCATTCAGGGCAATTATTGGACTTCAGTTCTGGCTCTGCATATGAATCATTTAGAAGTAAGCTGTAATGCAACAGTTCTGACAGATACACAATGACGCTATGAGCTAGAATGCCTTCCTCCCAGTACAGACACAAACAGCTGGGACCTGTACGTATCATCTTAAGTAGAAAGAATAGGATGCTAGGTATCCACAGAAGGATGTTTGCCACCCACTTTTCAGGTGCTGTCAGCTCTAAAGACAAGAATGCTCAATGGGAGTATCAAGCAACTTGAAAGGTAAGCCAGGAGTTAAATGCAGCACTTCTATCTATTTATCATGATCCACTTCTGTGAGAGAAAAGCTAATTTTGCTAGAATAATTCTGTCAGGAGAAAAGAAGGTATCTATTTCAAAAGTAATACACTGGACAATCAGAATGTCCAGTGACATGACATATTTGTCTCTGGAGAAATATATTTATACATCCGTCAAAATCTTTCCACTTCTCTCAACTATGTATTCTTGTGTAGGTAAAAAGATGGAAGTCTGAGCAGTTTGCATTTATACACACACACAGAGAAGTGTCTACCTAGATTCCCAGGCATACTGTTTTGGTGAGCATAATATGTCCATTAAGGCAGTAACTATTGAAATACAGTATTGAACACAGCAGGCAATAAGTAATACGGTTTCTGCCACAAAATTATAGAAAACACTAGGAGGCACACTGCAGCAACTATACACATTTACAAATGTCATTGCAGCAAGAGTCATGCAGAACTGCTGGAGGTCTAGATGCTTGCAGTGAAATCGGTTGTTCTTTAAATGGTTTCCTCTAAAACATAATTGCTTCATTCTGGATAAGAAATAGAGAAGAGGGGAAGCATGTATCCTTATTCATTTTGGAACTGTGTGAGCCAGAAGAGTTACAGCCAAAATTCTGAGTCAAGATAAATGACAAAGTCATTGTGCTTTTAACTGAACACCAAACAGATTTTCCTCTGCTAGTTTTTAGACAAGATTCATTTACTACAATAATCCCTTTTACACCTAAATACTGTGTTGGACACCATCTAAAAGCTTTATAAATGATCCTTCAGGTTTGCAGTATAAGACAATTACCTAGGAGCAAATCAAAGCTTGAAAAGACTCCAAGATATACAGCAGATTACTATTTTCTTTTAAAATCCGCATTTGCAGTATATGCATATAAATAGAGCATCCACCAAATGAAATTGCAAATGTAGATATGCATTTCCCCCTACTACAAAACTATACAGCATTTCAGCTGAAGTGTTCAGTTCTATCTTTTGCACATGAAATTTGTGCACCAAATTTAAATGTGTTATCCTACCTATCAATAAGCTATATGAAGCATGTTTCCAGTCTGTGTAAATCAAAGTCAATTCTTTAAATATATAATAGATATGCCAAATTCACATATAATAACATTTGTGCCAGTAATCTACTCAAAGGTAAATACAATCAGGTTATGAATCTATTTCTATACAAAGAGCTTTGGAAGTCTGAAGTATAATGAAACGAGCAAAACAGAAGCTGCAGTGAAACTAATGAAATAAGCAACCAACATTTAAAAAAAATAGACAAAGTTTGCAAGGGAGAAGAGGTGATGAAATAGAGAAGAGAGAACCTGAGATTCATGAGAAGAGTCAAATCTATGCAACTAGGGACTAATTATGAAGTGGAATTAATCATCACCAGTGTAGACTGAGAAACTGGAATAGCAAAATAACCACCAGTGTAAGGTTGTAAAGTGTGGGTCTGAAGTCAACGGAAGGCAGGAAAAAATCTATAATTATCCTTTATCCATAATTATCTTTAATTATCCTAATTAATCTTGATTGCCTTCCATGATGAAATGACTGGGTCTGCAGACCAATAGGAAACAGTGCGCATCATTTATCTTGACTTTAGCAAGGTATTTGACGCAGTCGGCCATAGCATTCTTGTAGGCACTCTGAAGGGGTACAGACAGATGGTCAAATTTCAAAGAGAGGGAAAAATGGACTGGATCATTGCACTCAAAGTTCAACAGTTCAGAGTTTAACAGGCGTCCAGTTACAAGTGTGGATCTCCTTAGAGCTCAGTATAAACACTGATACAACTAAACACTTTGGGATAGGTTCATCTAGTTCATGACCACCACCAAACAGATGGGAGAGGTTGATACACTGGAGGGGGAGCAGAGACTTTGACAAATGGAAAAATAGCTGACCCATGAAGATGGAATGAAGGTGAAAGAAAGCAAAGGCAAAGGCAGAATCCTGCACCTGGGATGACACTAACCCCGGGTAACAGCAAGGCTTGAGGTGACTGGTTAAAATCAGCCCTGAGATAACGGCACACTGGGCAGCAAGTTGAATACAAGACAGCAGTGCACCCTTTTGGCAGTGAACTAAATAACATATTGGACATTTAAAAATGTAGCCAGTAGGCATGAGTGGTTATTTCCTTTTGGTTTGCCCTTTTGAAGCTCCATCCAAAACAGCTTTGGATGCTTCCAGTAGCAATTGATGACTAGGATGGTTAGGAGACTGCAGCACATGACATACAGAGACTAAAAGGATCATTTTTTCTTTTGGTCTGTAAAAAAGAGGGCTAAGGGGAGAACAGATTGCTGCCTTCAACTACCTAAAAGTGAGCTATAGAGAAGACAGATCCCGACTCTTCAGCCCTAACAAGCAAAAGCATAAGAGAGAATTGTTACAAGGTGTAGCAAAGGAAATTTCCCAGGACCAAAGGAAAATTATATTCATGGTGAGCATGATTAAGCACTGGAACAAATAACTAGAGAAATTTCAGGATCTCCATCCTTGGAGATTTTCACACTTAGTTCAACATGATCCAGATCAGACCTTGAAACCGAGCTTGCTTTGAACAGGATTAATGAACTCCAGAAATCCCTTCCAAAGAAAATTATTCAATGATACTAAGTTTGAGGTGGATATGGAAAGAGTGAGCTCCAAAGTAACTTTTAAGCAAATCTTTACCTTCTAGCAAAGGGCAGGATTAAGCAGAAAGAGTGAGGAGGATTATGACTTGTGTTATAAAGAAAAATTGGGTACTTGATGATGATGATGACTTGCTTGTTGATTCACACCCAGCTGGGTGGGGGAAAGAAGCATTTTCCCAAAGATTTGTATATTGGTGGCTATTTATGAACAGGGATAGTCACTGTAACACCTAGATAATCAGTGCCTTTAAAAATTATACACAAAAAGCATCAGTCTTTCTGAAAATCAGTTAGCCCAGTTAAGCCTTTTTCAGCAGTTTATTCAGACAAGGATTTAAGTCAAGTGAGAGTCCACAAATTTTTCAGATATGAATCTGTACTCTGAAGGTCTGAATCTGAAAAGAAACTTGGAGAGAATTGATGGCACATAAGGTAATATGTATTCCCAAACAAGGACTCTCTTCAGTGAAAGTGATAATGTTAGAGAAAGGTTTTGTGTAATAAATCCTTCTGTGTGCAAGTCCATCTAACCATCCTGATGTCTTGTTTGGTCAAAGAAAGAAAGACACCTTTTGAACATGATGTAACATACAGATTTTCTTTTATGTATGTACTTCTTTCTGCAAACATAGTGACTGAGCTGATACTATTTGGATTTTATAAATGTTTACTTTATTCTATCTTAACATTTCTTAGCTGTAGGGGGAACTGTGGGGAACTGACATAAAAGACATTTTGCACATCTGATGATTATTAAAACCAAATTACTGCCTATTGCACCAAGATATGCTAAAGATGCTTAAGAGGTTGGAAAGATCTTTCAGAAACATTCGCATACCAGCTTAGGAATTGGCAACTTGCCAGAGGAATTTGGGTATACAGCATGAATAAATAGGTCCTTGAAGGGTCTAAGCCCTAGAGGTCCACCAGGGACTTTGCCACAGAAAAGGGGTCTCTGCACCTTCTCGTCAGACTGACTTCTGCTAAATCCTTGAAGCACTAAGATGCTATAAACAATGTAAATGGGGTTTATGAGACAACATTAAATAAAGAATGTTGTGGGGAGAGAATTCACAGCTGGTTTCAGTACACAGAGAAAAGGAAAGTCAGGTAAATGAGACTGCAATTATGGTTAAGAAAGAATGGAAGGTAGGAAGATAAATTAAAAAATCCACACACACACACCCTCCAGGAGACAAAAAAAATAAAAAAAGAAACATGATATGAAAATAAATGAAAGTAGAAGTCAATAAAGCTAATGAAAGTTACTGCAGTTAATTCACATAAGAAATTGGATGACTTCTGAGAAAAACAATTTAAAAGTTCTGAGGTTAATGCAAAAAGCCTGGACAACGAAACAGAGAAAATGGTGCTACTAGTACATGACATTAAAATGCTATAACAGCCATAAAAAAAAAAAGAAAGGACTAGCAATCCCAATGGGAAGTGTATAGTGACTTTCTTCAGAAAACCATAAATAAACATAAAGGCAGTGTAGTTGCACTGTATATTAGCAGTGTGACAGAGACTAAAAAAAAAAAAGAAAAAGTAATAACACATAAAGCGGATGTGGTTTATATTGAAACTATTTTAAGGAAAGACAGGTATCAGGGCAGATTTCTCTAAAACCCCTGAATCATATTTGCATTATGAAAAAGGTTTAATTGTATTACTATAGAGAATAAAAGATATCTGGAATTGTGTCAAGAAACAAAAAGGCCCAGATGTTTCTGCGTATTGTAATTGACAAGTTCCTTCAGCAACAAGCTTTGGAGTCAAAAATGTTAGGTCGTCTTTGGATTGGCAGTGAAAACCTAATCATACAACATATTATTGAAGGAAGTTGTTACAGTTGCCCTAAATGAGATTAAAAATATACACAAAAAATACATTTGTAATTGAAAGTTTCCTGTTTCAAAAGCTTGAACAAGAAGAATTTCTGGGAGCTAGTAGACAAAGTCTGGTTGTCTGAAAGGTTCAAGGAACTTTCCTCTATGTCAATATTCTCTGAAGCCAGTAGCATAAAACTAACTTTAGCTGGTAACCCAAGCACTGTGAAAATCTTGTGTGGAATGTTCCTGTTCTAATGGAATGAATTGATGTCTCAGAAAGGTTATTAGAAGTCAGTGGAGAGGTAACAAGCAAAGGGAAAGACTGACTGTTCACCAAAGAATGATGTAAAGACCTTGCTATCCTTCAGAGCAATCAGGACTTTCATTTCTATAACTGAGTAAAAAAAAAAATCTATCAAGGAAGGTGAAGTGGTTGTTACACTCTGTTCTGCCTTGATATCCTCAGTCCTGAGACGGGTGCCTTGCATCCAGAAGAAACTTGCACTAAAGACAGACAAGAGCATTTGCTCCTGGGTAGTGAAGTCTGATGAGACAAGTGAGACCATTTGACAAATTTCTATGAGGTGGGGACTGTGGAAGAGCAGGACTGGGGGAGGGATGTGTTTTGCCTACTTCCCAGGTGGATGTCATCCCTGTGAGTACATCACATGGTTCTGACTGAGTTCCCAGCCAATAATGCAAAAAGAATTCTTTATTCTGTACATAGGAAAGATGCAGTCAGGACTGATGCCACTTAGGTTTTCCTTACAGGTATTTGCCTTACAGACAGGATAATGTCTAGAGTATCAAAAGACATCCTGAAAATCAGATTTTGTATATTCCTCTCCATTGGTATTTACTCATGTGCTGGTTTTGGCTGAGATAGAGTTAATTTTCTTTATAGTAGCTGATATGGGGCTATGTTTCAGATTTGTGATGAAAACTGTGTTGATAATGCAGGGATGTTTATGTTATTGCTGAACAGTGCTTACACAGAGTTGGGGCCTTTTCTGTCTCTTACCCCACCATACCAGCAAGTAGGCTGGGTGTGTATAAGGAGTTGGAGGGGACATAGGCAGGACAGGTGACCCCAAGTGACCAGAGGGATACTCCAGACTGTGTGGTGTCATGATCATCTTATAAAGCTGGTGGAAGGAGAAGGAAGAGGGGACATTTTGAGTGATGGTGTCTGTCTTCCCGAGTAATTGTTACACATGACTGAGCCCTGCTTTCCTGGAGATGGCTGAATGCCTGCCTGCTAATGGGAAGTGGTGAATGAATTCCCTGCTTTGCTTTGTTTGCATGCATGTATTTTGCTTTACCTATTAAACTGTCTTTATCTCAGCCCACGAGTTTTCTGATTTTTACTCTTCTGACTCTCCCATCTTGCTGGCTGTGGCGAGGAGTGAGTGAGTGGCTGTGTGGGTTTTGTTGCTGCCTGGGGTTAAACCATAACAATTTGTTTGCTAGAACTTCTGTACCTTAGGTTATGCCTCAGAAAACCTTCATTCCTATCATGGAAAAATGTCAAGAAACTAAAGTGGTAAAACTGTCCTTTTTTATCCTTTCATCAGTTTGGTTTATATC
Source organism: Ara ararauna (assembly GCA_028858755.1). Lineage (NCBI taxonomy): Eukaryota > Metazoa > Chordata > Aves > Psittaciformes > Psittacidae > Ara > Ara ararauna. The sequence continues at coordinate 60,363,723 of CM054379.1, forward strand.
TTAAGTACCTGCAGCTAATACTTTTACAATGGGCATCAGCAGCTACTTCTCCCTGCCTCCCATGTTTCTTCTCACTCTTTGCAGCAAGTTCTGATTTATCTTTCTCCCTTTTGGTGATCATTTTATGTGTAAGTGGAAAAAGTGGCAAGTCAGGTGCTGAGCAATTAAATTGCCCTGAGAATCATAGTCCTTATGCAACAATTGTCAGACTTAAGTGTCCTTTAATGTTCAGGCTCTCTGTCTTTTGGTCCAGTTTGAAACATGTCACTTTCTCTGGTGGACATTAAGAACATGAACCAACAGCAAAAGTCACCTAAACTTTTGATTTATGGCGTTTGCAACTGTTCTGCAAGAGTTTGCATAAAAGTGACCTACAACAATCTCAAAACAGTCTGGGAAAGATTGCTGTTAGGGCAACAGCATTTTCAAATAGAGAAGCGAGAGTTGTCTTTTGTGACAATTGTCTTGTTTTATAATCTGCACAACACTAATTGTAAAGCAACATGGTGACGTACAGCTTGCAGACATTTCTCTTATTAATTATGTATTTAGAACATTAAGCAGTTTTGCATAATGTAAAATAACAAGCAAGAATACACATTTTTATAATACCCACTTTAAACCATGCTATTTGTGACAAAAACAACCCTGACAGTTCTTTGTGACATCAAAATCAACAACTGGGTTACATAACCTTATTCTCTGTGATATGCAAATTCCTTGGCTTGTGGAACAAACATCACAAAAGAAGTTGTGCCGGTATTAGCCTGGTCTGAATAGAAGGCAGGATAATAGCACAGAGATCGGCTCTATTCTCAATATTCAAGTTTGGGGATCAGAGAAAATGGATGCAAATCATTAATCACATCATTGTGGGGTTCTTTCACTGTTTCACGAAAAAACATCAAGCTGCGTGGCTGGCAGACTTGCCCTTTCTGTCAGTTAGAAAATGATGAAAGAGTTTCTTAAAATAATCTTAGTCTAATAGTGTGACTTTCATATGCAATATAAAATTGCCAGGTCTCTACCATACTTCAAAGAATATGATTATCGATGAATGCATTCTTTTTCTTTTGCTCTCATTTTGCAGAGACACTTGAAAATGGTAAATCTACTCAATGCTAGAAGTACTCAGCTTTTGGGGTTTTTTTTCTCTTTGTGAGCTGTTAGAGTGTTTAATCATCTAGTTAAAGGCAGCAATCATTTGCCTAAACCAGGAAATAATTCAAGTAATGAGATATGCAAAACAGACACATACGCGCACAAAAAAAACTTCATTCCCGTAAGACTCACTTTCTGAATTGGCAAAAACTAATGAATCTTTATGTCTGCAGTGATAAAGGAAGACTACTCACTCTCAGTATCTCCATCTTCAGTTAGATTGCTTGCAGATCCACTGAAATTAGATGTCAGTGTAAATTATGGTGTAGGCCAAGTTACTAGCCAAGGCTATGAAGGGTAGACACATAAAAACAAGGTGCTATTGAAGGTAATTGCTTCTGATCTTAAAGTTCTTAAGTGACAAAATTGGTGCTGATGTGGCATTTGCATCAGAGGCTCCCTTTTAATTGACACTGACTAGATCCAGGGCTTGCTTTTTTTCCTCGAGGTTTTATTTTTTTTTCTGCTTAATTCTTAAAATTCACCCTGTAAAACAGTGGCAGACTGCAGAATGCAATTCAGCTAGCAAGAAAAGGGTATTTGCTTTTCTCACAGGATTTAGGGAAAAAGCATGTGTGTATTTGCACATATACATATCACTTGTACACGTCTGTATTCATGTGAACGTGTATACATATTTTATACAGAGAGAGAAAAACAGCAATTTGAAATTCATAAACAAACCAGTTGTGTTTACAAGGATAAATCTGGAAAAAAAAATAGATGGCTAGACATATCATTGGAGTGCCTACCTCTCAGGCAAGCCATTGTCTAGTGTAGTGCTCACTGTATTTAGTTCTCCAAACTCCCCAGGTCATCTGTAAATAAAAACTCTAACAACACATTGAAGCCTTCAAGTCAAAGAAGGCACCACCTGAGCTAGCTAGGAGGAAATTATAGGAAAAGAGCAGAAGTTAAGCTTCATATATTTAAAGCTTTTAAGCATGTTAAGCCAGAGAGATGGAATTTTCTGAACCCCAGAGAGAGTTCTGTTTTGCAGCTAAATCCTTTTCAGAAGGGTTCTGCAAATGGAGTGATGCTTTCAAAATGTTCTGAATGTCCCTCTGGAGAAGTCCGTCTTCAATCTAGTTAGGAGACTGCCTAAATTCACCCAGTGCTCTCCTGAAAGTGGCTTAGCCAGTGGCTGGCCATTAAAAACTGGGCCCATGAGCCTGGCTCACAGCTGCCACCACAGCCAAGCTCTCCTGGGAACCACTCCATCTCCTCAGCCACTTTAGCAGGCACTTTAGCATCATAATATTTTCACATTCAAGTCAACACACAGGAGCATCCTGCTTCCCAAGATGTAACCACAATGTTAGTCCCTAGTCTTGCATTCCCACCCCATAGTCAACAGATACTCAGCACAGTTCAGTATTAGGCACCTGAGATAACTCTGATGATACATGTTGTGTACCCCCAGCCATCCCTGTACAGCTACGTTACATTAATACTCTTGATATCATCACTCACAGGGGTCTGACAACAAAACGAGCATGCCAGTAATGAACGGGTAGTGCTGTCTGGGCAAAAAAGAAAATTACAGCAAAGTTTAGGGAACTTTCTGATAGACATGAGTAACCTGCAAGGCATTGAAAAACTGATCCAGTGAACACAGCTCCTCATGGCACAGTCAGGACTTATACTGATTCTGCATACATACCTTGGCGAAATACTGTTAAATGACGAAACTACCTTTTTCTGGCATTGGTTTGCCAAACATTCTTTTCCACAGCTTCTTCTTGTCTCCAAAGAGTCAAATTATAATACTTCCAAAACATCCCGCTTAGTAGTTTAAACTGGGAAACTGCCAACACCCGCAAGGTTTCTCTTAAGGCTTTGCTGAGATAAAAAATTGCAGCTGTCTTTATTCCTATTTTCACATCTTCTGTAGTCATTCATTCTCATTGACATGCTCACATAATAATTGACTAGAAGAAAATTTACAGGACTCTAGTACCCATGTGTATTATAGAGAATTTATATAGAATATATAAACTCTATCCTGGGAAGGGATGTTATGCTTGTGTACTTTAAGAACAGAAAGAGAAAATTGAGACATCTGCATTTCAGTCAAAGAAACTAATTCAACCCCTGTTTACTGTGCATTCAAGTTACTATGCTATTTAAAAACACTTACACAAGGGAAAAAAAAAAAAAAAAAACAAACAAAAATACAAGAGAATTTACTCACAAACTGTCTGCATGCATTGTTTTCTTAGATTTGCAGTAGTTGTATGGTAAAAGTATCAGCCACAAAAGTGTTTCCATTTTCCTTTAGATTCTTTCAAGAATAAATTAGTGAAATTTCCCCTAATGTATTTGGGTACAGTTATTAGGTATAGTTGGAGCCAAACTCACTAGTCTCCAGTCTTATCCTTAGAGATCTTATATCGTTTCCATCTTTCATCTTTCTTTCCCCTACTTCCCCCTAGCAGTTTATTGGAGAGGTGTAACAAACACATTTGTGTTTTAAAACCTGAAAACTAAGTGATACAGAAGGCACAATGAAAAGCTATTTCTACAGATTATACAAAGCCCTTGACAATAGCTAATCAGTTAGTGTTCAGACACTGCAACTTAGCACATCCAGTGTATTGAGTTTTTTGATAGCTTCCCCTCCACCCCTCCCCTGCAATTGTTCTCTTTTACTGTTGTGCCTTGTCATATGTCAAGATAGTAAGCTCTTTACAGCAGAGATGATTTTATTATGCACATGGATGGTGCCTAGAATAATAGGGTCTTGAACCCTATTTGGGATCCTTAGATGTTACTGCAATAAAAAGCAATTATTATTATAATAAAATGAATTGGGTTGAGAATGGTTGGCATAGTGTAAATGTATGGAGACAGTTAGAACCAAAGACCGTTTTCCACTGTCAGAAGCAGAAGGTTTATTCAGCAATTTTTTTTCAGTTAGTGCCTTGTTTTTTCCCCTTCAGAGTACACAGATATAAGCTACTTATTTGTTTGTATTCTGAAAACAAAGGTGGAAGGACCACATATGGACCTGGCTAGCAGATAAGCCAGAATAGTACGTGATTTCCCATATTAATTTCTTTTTTATGCCTTCTGAGTTGTTCTATTATGTCTCTGAATGACAAAGAAACATACACTGTACTCTTACATTTTCTCTCTTTCCATTTCACATTTAAATAATGTATTTCTTTTAAGTGCCTTATCTGTAATAGAAGCATGTCCTGATAAAACTATTAGCAATGAAAATACAAAAAAGCAGCAAAGTAACCTTCAAAGCCACCATAAAAATCACAACAAAGGAATTAGAATTTAAAACATCAAAGTATCCAAACTCCTTTAATAGCTGAAATGGAGGATACAGGGGAAGGAGGGAGGGGTTGAATTTCCTACGTTATATTTTTATAACATAGAGATCCATGTACCTCAGCAATAACCTAAGAATAAAGGAAATGTATTTTAAAATACACAAACAAATGCAAATAGGACACTTCCTTTTTATTTCTTTCTTTCAGCCATTCTTTCCCTTAGCATGACATTCAGTGCTCATCTGAAGTCAGAAAACCCTGTGCAAGCCTCCATTTTTCCTCAGCTATTGTGATTTGCCTCTATTTTCTTGTTTAAAGAAGAGCATGCAATTTGCTACCAAAGGTGATTCAAATGCAGTGTGGAAGACTGAACGCTCAGTGACCTTAGCTCAGTGCCCTCTCACTGTAACAAATAATGCAGTCCCTTCTAATTGTCACAAGAAGGCAATCACATTAAAACTTAATCTTGCTCAAATATTCTCTCCGGATAAAAGCATATAATTTGTACACTCCAATGTATCTGTCTGTCAGACATGGATTTATTAACTTCACCTAGGACCGCTTTCCTATCCTCCTGTTTCTGTATCTTGCTTTAGTGATTAGAATTATTTTCATCATCTGATTCTATTTTCAGCTTCAAAACTCCTGTTTCTCATTGATCTAAAAAGTAGAATTCTAGCAAGACAATGTAGATGGAGCCAGAACTCAGTTTCCTTTGGGAACTCCACCTCCAAAACAGGGGTTTTTTTCTCCTGCCTACAGCATTTCAATTACATAAACTCTTTAAAACTCTGCTGTTATGACTGTAAAAGTATTTTCCTGGTAAAAAGGGATAAATAAACATACATAGAAAATAACTTCCATGTTTTTCTGGCAATAGAAAGCCTTAAAAATCTCAGCCTTTAGCAAAATTTAATTTGCATTCTTACCGGAATGCAAGCTTCATGACAATATGTGATGCTCACCAGTGAGATGTTCTCTACCCCATATTTTGGACCTCTTTAGTTTCCGCTATACAAAGTATTCACAAACCACAGGCCTAGTTTAAAATCTCAATCTCTCAGTTTGGATTTACTTTATTTCTTTTTGATTGGCCACAATTTGGAATTTATCTTCACAATCACAGTTGTTAGAGGTTTGTTAAATGAGAGGTACAGTCCTCATTTCTAGAATGTGGTACTACAAGCAAGTGTAAAGTGTTAAGAGCCATGCAATAAAATCTACAGTTGTAGATAAAAAAAGTCTAAAATAAATTTAGGGGGTCATCTAGATTTCCCTGTGCCATGGAAGGATTGGCTTCAGTGACGTCCTATCTCATAGATTTTTTTTTCATCAGTTCTTAAAGATTTCCATTTCTGCAGATTCACATCCTCCCCTGAAAATCTATTGCAGTGCTTCACCATTTCTATCATTAGAAAGGTTTTTCTAAAATCCAGCCTGAATTTTTCCTGATACAAGCTCATTTCTTTTCTCTCATCCACCAAGATTATTCTTCCGTTTTTTGCAGCAACCTTGAACTTACTTCACTGTGGCAGGTCTGTTTTTCTTTTATGGACTACCCATGAATAACTGCACACAAGATTAAGCCTCACAGATTGAGGCTACTTTTGTGATGCCAAAGTGTAGCATTTTCTGATGCTTACCTTGCCTTCCAATGACCCACTAAATCCTAGATTTCCACAATAATGCATCTTTGCTAGGATGGCTTTGTACTAACATTAAACCAGGAGCTGCATAAAAACAGTTCACTTCCCTCTTGTTTCATAAGTTACTGTTGGAGGTGGAAGGGGGATTTCTGCAGAAGGAATCCAAGGAAATAAATCTACCAGTAACATCCCATTTGTAGCCTAAAAGACACTGGTGGCTTTCAAGGACTGTTAAATTCAGAGGCAAATAATTCCACAAATTGTGCCGTGAAAAATATGCTCCCTCATGATCCCACAATGAATTTTAAGATAAAGCATCCAACCAAGACTATAAGAACGGAAAACTGCCTTCCTGCACCTGAGGGGGCACTGTGCCTTGTCATTACCTCACCAAAAAGCGAGCAGAACCCCACAAAGTATGCCAGTACACAGCAGGGCTGTGGGAGAGCAGAAGAGGAATGTTACCCTGCATGCCACACTGGGACAGAGGAGCTAGAACAGATAGTTTTCCTCACCAACAGACCTTCTATTTCCTGGAGCAGATCAAAGATTCTTGCAACTTGCTCTAACTGGAATTCAGAATATATTACCTGGGGAAAGGGACAGAGATAATAAGCACTGTTCTGTTCTCAGCAGTGTCTTTTGGGATGAGAATTTGCCATTTGGGTTCAAGCTGAGCTTTAGCTGTAAGACCCTTATCTGACAGGTCAGGACATAGAGATGGGCTGCTGCCACAACAAGAACCTTCTTATCTTAAAAACCATAAGGTTCACTGCCAGCCCAAGTCTCCTTCTGCCCAAGCTGTATTATGCACATACCATGCTTAAAACTGTAATTGTGTTTAGCTATGAGCTCACAGGACTTTCTTATTTTTTTTTTTCAGAGCCAACTCAACAACCTTCAGCAGAGTAAGCATAGCTGAATTATACTCTAAGACTAGGGACAAAGGAAACAATTTTGTTCCTTCTCACAGTGTGTGGAGAAAGGAGGGCAGAAAAATTTGATTTTGCAATGGGGATGGAGTTAGCACTGTGGTGGGAGACAGGGGAGAGGTGGTTGAGCTCTTGGACTAGGAGACAGGGATCAGGAAGGACCAAGAAGGACTCAGAGAGGCAATAGGTTTTAGGTAACATGGATGTGGTCAGTTGTCTTTCTCTTCCCTGTTGCTAGTTTTATCTCACTAATCAGGCTTACTTGAGTTTCTGGGATGCTCTTTCTCAGCTTGCAAGTCTCTTGGGAGCCCCATTGTCACAGGGTCTGGGAGCTCTACTCCCTTCTCCAGGAGCCAGGATCCACCTTGCAGCCCACAGTAACCATCCTCCATTGGTTCCACACAGTGCTGCTCTTCAGCATTTAGTATAGAGGTTATGAAGGGCTTACGTAGACCAGTTCTTGTGCTGACCTACTCTTCTGGCATACACACATTCCATAACACTTCTAAGACTGGCACTTTTTTCACAGGTGTGCCAAAAAATCACCTGCTATGGATTTGCCACTAGTTAATGAATGCAACATGCATGCTCACTTCCATGGGGTGAAGATGCAGCTGCCCTCATGTATTTGTCTCACTTTGAGCTGAAAACTAATCAACCAAAAACCCCACAAGTACAAACACAATTAAAAACTGTGCTTTGGGTCTGCATGAGGCACCACTTGCAACCATGGGAGACCCAGGACTGACTGCTGGGTAAGGTGTACATAACTAGTACATGGCATATGGCTTAAAGGCTGTCTTCTTTTTGCAGTATGAATGTTGTTTTGACACAGTTGGGGGGAATAGTCAGCTGTATGAGCAGACAGGAGCATGACAAGTTTAAACGATGTAAGCCTGAACTTCAGTCTGGTCTTTGCCTCCCATAACTCAGGCACACACCATAAGGCTTCTCATTAATTCCAGTCATTTTCAATCAGGCCACAGCAGTCTTGAGTTACACGATATAACTTTTAACTGCTTTAAGACATGTTTTGTAGTGTTGGCAATACTCAGCAGTATGAGTTGCCACAGTTTCCTAGGATTTAATGTCTTTTTCTTTTTTTTTTTTTTTGTCTAACATTTGGTTGTTTAATTTTCTTTAACTGTCTATTGTTTGCAATAACAGAGAGCATTTAAACTGGTGAGGAAATGTTCAACTTTTCTCCAACTTCTTTCAAAGGAGTGGAAACTGAAAGACTGATAAGCCTGAAGATTCTCAAGTCAGGAAAAGCTTTTACTGCCTTACTTTAAATGGCACCAGAGAAGCTAACCTATGCTGGCAAAATGTCTTTGAAGTTGACAGAAGGTTTAAGCCATACTCTTCAGATAAGAAGAAAAAGCAGATTCTGGACTTGTTGGTTCACCTATGAAAAAGTCTAAGTCTTACAACCCACTGGCCTTCGGTCAGCATAGGGCCTGGTCCACCTAAGTCTAGCTTAACCTCTAGTTTACCTGCTTAAGAGGAAATAACATGGCACAGCCCTCACTTTGGCACTTGCAGGAAACCACATCTCTAAGTTGGTTTATATTAGTTTTGTCTCACAGCCTCACTAATTGGAACCTCTTAATGGAAATCTGATTGTTCTCTTACCTCTGTTTTTTGTTTGTTTAGTTTGGCTTCAAGTTCATTAATTTACTGCAATTTCTTAAGTCTTGAATGCAAACTTCATACTGCACACAGAGTGGTTAATGATATCTACTTCAGCACTTATCATCCATCAATACCATTTAGCAAAGTCTTTCTTTTCTTCACAGAAAAAAACACATTTGTAACAATCTGTTGGTGCTCCTTCAGCAGCAATAAAACTGTACTCTGCAATTTACATTGGTTAAGCAAAAATGACTAAAGACAGTAAGTGAATGATACAACTAAGAAGTTCAGGAGTAACAGGACCATTAATCTACTTTCTTTTTTTATTTTATTATGTTAATAACTCTACATAAATCTCCCAGGACAAGATATAATAAATTGTTTTCTTGAAGGCAGTTTTCTCTCAAGGCTAAAGGCATCAGAGCTTAATATTCCTTACTTACCAGTGATAAGGATTATAAACAAAACTGATGCTGCCTGTACCCTTCTACACTTCCTCATATACACAGAAATAGTTATCTATGAGTATTCTTTCCTCTTAGAACTGAGGAAAAGATTATTCACTGAAAAGGGTACAAAACCCCAAGAGCTATGTGAAGGATTTTAATTCAAATTAAAGATTTAGTTTAAACTTAATCACCAGCTGGACTGCCACAGTTCCTCACAGTGATGTGTTACATCTGAAAGTAAAACAACTGGCACAAAAAATATGGAGAATTTAGGCTGGAAATTAGGCTAAATTCCAGTTATAATTTTGTTTCTGATAGACAATACATTATTCTGAATGCATTTATTAAAGTTTATTTTAAAACATTTTATGCTGAAGTTAAAGGAAGTTAAAAAGCTGAGATTTAATGCATTATTCTATTCTCCCTATCAATGGAAAATGTATTGCAAGGTCTAGCTTCATCAGGTTGATATAAAAGCAGAAATATGCATTTTGTAAGAGGCGTCTAAACTTACATATGCCATATCTGGAGAAATAAAAATATGGTATATACATCTGGCTATTTTTTTAGTTCAATAAATTTTCTTTTTAAATGAAGTTGGATAGTTATATTGTGATTTGAATATCCAATGATATAGAATGCCAGTATTCATACTGCTTTTGGAAAAAGCACTGGACTCCTGAGAAGAGGTAGACACCCTTGATTTTGAAATAAGGAGCTGCATCAAAAGGAATCATAGAAAAGATTCAAAAAGAATCAAACATCATAAAGTAATTTTTAATGTTTTGGTATTTTGCATTGTGATTATGTAATATTTTTCCTTGTGTACATGTATCATACCAGAAATTAACTTTGCAGAAACATCTAAAAAAGTATTTTTAAGCTGTGATTGCTTCATGTCTTGCAGTCTTTGGTAACTTTGAAAATTCTCACATTTTCATTTTGTATCTGTGTAAAAAACCACCAGGGCAAAGCAACATCTGCTGCCTTACTGATCTCTAGGGAGCCTCAGCAAAAGTAATGGCTTCTGTGGGACACAGCATTCACTGTATTGTGTTTTTTACTTTGCTTTCTTTTCATCTCTGTAAATCCTCAGTACAAAATACAGCCGGTGCCACTCAGGAGTCCTTATTTCACCACGGGACTCAGAATAACATTCAGAACATTTGGAGATATTAAAGGTGCTAAAAATAGTGAAAAAAACCCACACAAATATATATCAGTGGTTTAGTTTTCTGAAATACAGAGATAACCCTTGTCTGGGCTTCCCTGCCTACCCATTGGCAGCTTAGTTTTTCAGCCAAGCAAACAAATAAGCCCAAATCAATTTTTGGAATCTCATCACATGGAGCATCAGAGCTTATATGAATCCTCACCACTGGAAGAATAAAATCCTTCCCACACACACACCCCACTATGCAAAGCATAGAAAGCAGCTGGGGGAGGCTTCCCAGAACAGGGTAGAGAGATGTTGCTGTGACATGACCTCCTGATGAGATGCTGTGTAGGAAGGTGTTGGATATAGGACTACCAAGTTTGTGAAATAAGACTATACCACAGTCACTGATGGGCTACAAAGACACTAGTTAGCACCAAAATCTGGTAAGGTCAAACAGCCAAATGATAGCAAGGGTTTTGGAGCCTGCACCCAACCTAGCTGTTCTAAAGTTAATTCTGGTAGGTTTACATGTTTTATTATTGGCTACAGTATACATAATCTCTTCAGATACATTTTGGAGACTGTACTGGATTTCTAGCCCTTGAAAGGGGACACATACAGATATTGAGCATCCGTGCCCTAAAGAGCTAAGATAGATCAGTACTAACATCTTATTTCTTCCTTCCTCTCTCCTGCCCTCATTCTCACAGCTTTTCCTGAAAGTTTTCTCTGGAGCGTCTTAAACAAATCTGGCACCTCTACTGTTGAGTTACTCATTACGAAACCCCTTACCATCCCATTCTTTGGCCTGGGACCATTTTAGCTAGAGAACTGGCTGGTATCTCATCTGAGCTAGAATAAAAAGAGCTCCGTCCCTTGGCAATGCTAAAATCCTTATTCCAGGCATTACTCGTCTCAGTACAAATCTCCCTGCTGCATTTAGGGCTTTAAGTAAGTCTCCTTTTTCACGTACCAACTTGGTAGGGTCTTCCAAAGCCTTTTCCAGACCTTTTCTATTTGGCCACTTTCCAAGCATGCCAACGAAACATCTACGGACTTTATTTTCTTGATAACTTCAGCTCCTGTTTCTTTCAGGAACATTCTTTAAGTAAAGAAGCCTCCAATTATGTAAATACTGGCTAAATGAGAAAGTGCCAGCAGATGGTGCTCAAGAATATGCAGCAATGCTCTAGTACACTTTAAATGGCTTCTATCCTACTGGTTTATTCACAGCGTTCAGTCTCAAGAACCATACCCTGATGATATTTTGGCTTTGGGCTGATCCAGAAACAGATCTAAGCAGCACATGCAGTCTGAAAGGGCTCCTCCAGTCTCTAAATAGTCCGTGTTCAGGCATAACAAAGAAATTCAGACTTTCCATTAGAGTAACCTCACTGGCAATTTTCTTTAAAATTATTTATCTGAAAACTCTTTGTGGTTGAATACTATTATTTTCTTTGTACAGAAAAGAACACTGAGGTTGATAGTGTTTGAATGAACCCAAGATCAGCAGTTTCTATGTCAGGGAGACACTTCTGTCTACCCAGAGTTTCACTATTGCATTAAGTATCATATCAAGCAGATGTATATATTCTGAAGGGCATAATCTGGCACAGAGCAGGATATTTCAATTTTTTTCCTTCTGACACCCTTCCCACACATAAACACCTGAGTATGTGGCCTCATGGACTGTTATCTTTGGAAACTAATAAAATTCAGCCACTGAGAAAATGCGCTAACATCCCTCAAAAGCAGAGCTGTTCAAGATCCATGAAGCCCACCATGAGCTGCAGTACATAGTGAAGAAAAACTCATCTGGCAGAACTCATGTACCATATAATTTAGCATGTGAAAGCTGTAAGTGGCAGATTTTTAACAAAATGGCATTTCACATGGCAAGTCTGAGTTGGAACACTTCTTAAAAGAAAAAAATACAGTCACAGAAATTAATAGCATCAGTCAGGCTAGAAATCTGGGAAGGACAAATATGTCATGCAGTGAATTATCCAACATCTGTTGTCTAGGCAGTGACATTTAGAGGCAACACAGTCTGCAGATCTAGACCATCTTGGACACAAAAATCTCAGTGAAAGAGTAACATCGTGAAACAACACACCCACGATGACTGGCTGGCACTAGTAAATTATCACATTTGGTTACTGGGTACTACCTCTGCACTATGTCTTAGGCATCAATTAATGTCATATTTCCAACCTGCAGAGCTCCTTGTTGATGATGTTTAAGCCCATCCAGTACTCAGAACCACACAGCCGCTCGCTCACTCCCCCTTTTTTCCTTCCCCGGCCCCCAGAGGGATGGGGAGGAGAAGTGAATGAATGTAACTCCCATGGGTTGAGATAAGAACAGTCCAGTAACTAAGGTATAACACAAAACCACTATTGCTACCACCAATAATAATAATGACAAGGGAAATTACAAGGGAACAGAACACAACTGCTCACCACACGCCAACTGATACCCAGCCTGACCCCAGCAGTGATCTAACCCTTCCAGGTAATTGCCCCCCGTTTATATAGTGGCCATGACATGCTGTGGTATGGAATACCTCTTTGGTTAGTTTGGGTCAGGTGTCCTGTCTGCGCTTCCTCCCGGCTTCCCCTCCTCCCTGGCATGAGACTCAGAAAGTCCTTGGTTGGCATGAACACTACTTAGCAACAACTGAAAACATTGGTGTTATCAGCATTGTTCCCAGGCTGAAAGTCAAAAACACAGCACTGCACCAGCTACTGAGAAGGAAAAAAATGACTGCTACTGCTGAACCCAGGATCGTATCCACCTGTTATTCCATACCATTCATGTCATGCTCAGATCCCACATTGAAAAATATACCATCACTCTTGTCTCATATATATACATACATACACACACACACAAAGAGAGTGATATCATTCCTTAGTGCATGGACCAATCCCTATAAAGCTGCCGAGTTCAGCCAGTCCATGATGTCGGGCCTCATCTCTTGTAACAGTGTTTCAGAGCAGGAGAGGCTGTGCACAGTGTTGGATTTTTCCCTGCTGCTGACACCACGGAACTCGTCTGGTTGCGGCTGAGCTCGTCTGGTTTCATCAAAGTTCATTTTTTGTTGGAATGATGATCAGAGGGAGGTCAGGGCCAGTCACTGGTGACATGAAGACATCTAGTTGGTGGGCTATAAAAGTGCTACATAGGAGGCAACAGCATATAATTGAGTTCATTGGCTGTTTTCCCCTAAAATCAAATTTCCTTGAGGTACACATCGGACTTCCCCATCTTCCAGCATTTCCCATCAAGTATATTGAGGTCCCTGAGCAAAAGCAATCCCACAAGTAGGTTAGCCTTTACTTGAAGCAGGAATAACCCAGACTGTCTTCCCCAGCAAATTCTTTATGTGCACCACAGGAACTTTGTCCCCCTCCACAGTATGTAAAATTTCTGACTCGGCTGGGCCAGCCCTGTTGGCAGGTCCTCTGGTGTTGACCAACCAGATGTCTTTTGGTAAATGTGTATCCCAATGTTTGAAAGTCCCACCACCCATTGCTCTCAGTGTAGTTTTTAACAGCCCATTGTACCATACAATTTTTCCAGAGGCTGGTCCATGGTAAGGGATGTGGTATACCCACTCAATGCCATGTTTTTTGGCCCAAATGTCTATAAAGCTGTTCCGGAAATAAGTCCCATTGTCTGACTCAATTCTCTCTGGGGTGCCGTGTTGCCACAAAATCTGTTTTTCTAGGACCAGGATAGTGTTCTGGGCAGTGGCATGGGGCACAGCGTATGTTTCCAGCTATCTGGTGGTTGCCTCCACCATGATAAGCCCATGGCGCTTGCCTTGGCGGGTTGGTGGGAGTGTGATATAATCAATCTGCCAGGCCTCCCCATAGTTGTACTTCAGCCATCGTCCTCCATACCAAAGAGGCTTTAACCGTTTAGCTTGCTTAATTGCAGCACATGTTTCACAGTCATGAATAACCTGGGCAATAGTGTCCCTTGTTAAGTCCACCCCTTGATCACAAGCCCACCTGTATGTTGCATCTCTGCCCTGGTGGCCTGAAGTGTCATGGGCCCACTGGGCCAAAAATAATTCACCCTTATGTGGCCAATCTAAGTCCATCTGAGCCACTTCAATCTTAGCAGGTTTATCCACCTGCTGGTTGTTCTGGTATTCCTCAGTGTCCTGACTCTTGGGTACATGAGCATCTACATGGCGTACCTTCACCATCAGGTTCTGCACCCGGGCAGCGATATCTTGCCACAGTGCAGCAGCCCAGATGGGTTTACCTCTGCGTTGCCAGTTGCTCTGCTTCCATTGCTGCAACCACCCCTACAGGGCATTTGTTACCATCCATGAGTCAGTATAGAGATAAAGTACAGTCCACTTTTCTCGTTCAGTGATGTCCAAGGCCAGCTGGATGGTTTTCACCTCAGCAAACTGACTCAATTCATCCTCTCCTTCAGCAGTTTCTGCAACTTGTCGTTGAGGACTCCATACAGCTGCCTTCCATCGCTGATGCTTTCCCACAGTATGACAGAACCCATCAGTAAACAAGGCATACTGCTTTTCACTTTCTGACAGTTCATTACTGGGATTTTGTATTCGAGTTCGTTGTGTAATCAGTGCAGCTCACTTCATGTAACATTGGCTGCATGATGTGTAGAGGAGATCCTGACTTTGAACATCCAGCCCAGCACTGGCAACCGGGGTGCTAGGAGGAGCTGTGCTTCAGTGCCAATCACTTCCGAAGCAGCTCGAACCCCTTCATAGGCTGCCAGTATCTCTTTTTCAGTTGGGGTACAGCAGGCCTCAGATCCTCTGTATCCCTGACTCCAAAAGCCAAGGGGGTCGACCTTGAGTCTCCCCTGGAGCTTTCTCCCAAAGGCTCCAGGTGGGACCATTCTCCCCGGCTGCAGTGTAGAGTACATTTTTTACAACTGGCCTGGTCTGGAGTGGTCCGAGGGCTACTGCATGAACTGTGTCTCGTTTAAATTACTCAAAGGCTTGTTGCTGCTCAGGGCCCCACTAAAAATCATTCTTCTTCTGGGTCACTTAATCAAGAGGGCTTACAATCAAACTGTAATTCGGGATGTGCATCCTCTAGAACCCCACAGCACCCAAGAAAGCTTGTGTTTCTTTCTTATTAGTTGGTGGAGACATTGCTGTTATCTTGCTGATCACATCTGTGGGGATCTGCCAATGTCCATCTTGCCATTTTATTCCCAAAAATTGAATCTCCTGTGCAGGTCCCTTGACCTTACTCTGTTTTATGGCAAAACCAGCTTTCAGCAGGATTTGGATTATTTTCCTCCCTTTCTCAAAGACTTCTTCTGCTGTATCACCCCACACGATAATGTCATCAATGTATTGCAGGTGTTCTGGAGCTTGCCCCTGTTCCAGTGCAGTCTGGATCAGTCCATGGCAGATGGTGGGGCTGTGTTTCCACCCCTGGCACAGTCAGTTCCAAGTGTACTGGATGCCCCTCCAAGAAAAAGCGAACTGTGGCCTGCACTCTGATGCCAAAGGAATTGAAAAAAATACATTGGCAATGTCAGTCGTGGCATACCACTTGGCTGCCTTTGACTCCCGTTCATACTGAAGTTCTGGCATGTCCGGTATGGCAGCACGCAATGATGGTGCGACTTCATTCAGGCCACGCTAGTCTACTAAAGGGTGAGTGGATCTTGCCTATCACTCCTTGGCTCTCCAACTTTTCGTATCAGCCTATGGATGGGAATCAGGGAGTCTCGGTTGGTGCGATATTGCCACCAGTGCACTGTTGTGGTCACTATTGGCACTTGTTGTTCTTCTACCTTCAGCAACCCCACAACAGAAGGATCCTCTGAGAGACCAGGCAAGGGGAACAGCTGCTCAATTTCCTCTGCCTCCAAAGCAGCAATACCAAAAGTCCATCAGTACCCTTTTGGGTCTTTGAAGTACCCTCCCCTGAGGTAATTTATGCCGAGGATGCATGAAGCCTCTGGACCAGTCACAATGGGGTGCTTTTGCCTCTTCCTCCTAGTCAGGCTAATTTCAGCCTCCAGTACAGTCAACTCTTGGGATCCTCCTGTCACTCCAGAAATATAAATGGGTTCCACCCCTTGATAGCTTGATGGCATCGGGGTACACTGTGCACCAATATCACTGCGGTTGGAGTGGCTGCAGTATCTGTTGTCAGGGTTGGTGCAGATGCTGTGCTTGGGGGTTGAGTAGCACCAGCAGCTGCGCTGTCTGTTACTGTCGGAGTTTGCCTAGCTGCTATATTTGTCACTGGGGTTGGTGTAGCTGCTGTGCTTGGAGCTGGAGTAGTTGCATTGTTTGTTGTAGTCAGAGTTTGCGTAGCTGCTGTACTCGTCACTGGGGTTGGTGTAGCTGCTGTATTTGAAGTTTGAGCAGCTGTGTTGTCTGTTGCTTTGCCATCACATCCAGAGACATCTTTTTCCCTTTGAAGGTGCTGGATAGTGTTGAGCAGGGCTCTGTAAGTGTAGGCCAAGCCCCAGCATGTTGCCAAAGTTTGTCCCTCTCTGGTATGACCAAGATAACAACACACCTCATCTAAGGGTTTTATTAGTTTTTCTAGATTTTGCACTTGTTCAGTGGTTAAGTTCCAAAGCACTGGAGGGGCCCACTGGCCTAGATACTTGCCCATACTATCCCACACACCCTGGCACTCATGACTGTCCAGCCTTGGGGAAAATCTCTTGGTCCTCCTATATCGTCATCTAACCCTAGACATGACCTGAACCCAACTCTGTTTAACTCTTGAGATCAGACGAAATGGTCGTGGGTAAAACACACTCTGTATGTGTGCCAACATGGTGATCCCCATCACAATCAGCAAGCAGGTCTCCAGGGTACCTGAAGGCCATTCAAAACCTTCAGAACTCTCAAATGATGCTGTAAATGGTCTGGTGGGGGGGCTGAGAATGTAAGGGAATGTCTCCTTCATGGGTTGACCACCCAACGAGGCGAAAAAATATGTGTAATTGATAAACACTTCTATTATATACCCCCCAAAGTATAGAGGCGGTGACCACACTGGGAACGCAAGCCAGATCAGTTTCATGATCAATGATTCTATTGTATTACAAGTCATTACCATAATGAACAATGAGACAAGAACCTTAGCCCAAGGCCCCCAGCCACTAACACAGCAAATAGTGGCTGTAAGGTACGACATGCTGAAACTGCGAGACCAAGAGCAACAACTTTGAGAGCCATTAAATCAGCATTGTGACGAGTGACTATTAATCCAAAACAATGAATGCTTATCACAAATACGATTAGGCACACTCTGGTCAGATCTCAACCCTTTGTGCCCTATGTTGGGCGCCTGAAAAACCTGTAGTGGTTTAAGCCCAGCAGTAACCCAGAACCACGCAGCCACTCTCTCACTCTCCCCTTCCATCCCCTCATTCCCGGAGGGATGGGGTGGAGGATCAAAAGAATGTAACTCCCACAGGTTGAGATAAGAACAGTCCAGTAACTAAGGTATAACACAAAACCACTACTGCTACCACCGACAATAATAATGATAAGGGAAACAACAAGGGAAGAGAATACAACAGCTCACCACCCACCAACCAATACCCAGCCTGACCCCAGCAGTGATCTAGCCCTTCCAGGTAATTCCCCCCAGTTTTTATGCTGGGCATGACGTGCTGTGGTATGGAATGCCCCTTTGGTTAGTTTGGGTCAGGTGTCCTGTCTGTGCTTCCTCCCAGCTTCCCCTCCTCCCTGGCAGAGCATGAGACTCAGAAAGTCCTTGGTCGAAGTAAACATTACTTAGCAACAATAACTAAAATACATCAGTGTTATCAGCATTGTTCCCAGGCTGAATGTCAAAACCACAGCCCTGCACCAGCTACTATGAAGGAGAAAAATGACTGCTACTGCTGAACCCAGGACACTTGCGCAGTCAAAAGCTGGAAATTATAGGAAACAAGGACCAATATTAAGTGATTCCATGGCAGACTGAAAAAGCTTATCTATAAGCATCCAGGAAAGGAGCAGAAAAGCCAATTCTCTTGCATATTAACTTCCAGAATTTATAAGAAACTATTCCTTTGGACATCAGTGATAAGTCACAGCTGGTCTACAACAGTCTTCAGAAACCAAACAGATGGGCACATCCCTCTTGATTCCTGGCCCCCTATAGAGTGCTACAGGCTCATTTAACCCCTGTCGGTACCAATCTTGCAGGAGCTCTCATGTGTTTAGTTCACCTTTTTTGACAATCCTTTTTACAATAGTAAAGTTGCATGAAGATCTTGAACAGCATTTACTTTTGATTAGATTTCCAATCAGGAAACTGGTGGTGTCAGCAAGAGACAAGTAGTTGCTGATGCTCCTAAATTCTATCATCTACATTAATGTAAATTCCCAGACGAATTACGCTGGTGGTGTGTTTTGCATAGTTACTTTTAACACTCTAAGCTAGAATGGTGAACCAAATCTAGCCATAAGCTCTTTTCCAACCTAGTTGATTCTATGATTCTCTGACGTTTGACTTGTATATGCCAAATGCTATAAGTGACTGGCATGCTCTTGAGTGCAGGCTAGAACAATTGTACAGTTATTCTCATTTTCATTAGCTGTTAACAGCCACAGAGAACATCCCAGCAACTTCTGTAGAACCTGAAATCTGTGAAAATGTGTCTTCACAATTCTTTCCCTACAACCACCTAGGGAACCAAATATGTTGCACAAGGTATATTTTCCTTTTTGACTCCCTTCTGTACTGTGGTCTTTCGCACACAGAGAATGTGATAAAGTGCTTCATACTATGTAATTTCATCAGCATTGATAAAACCACAGTTCCATTTACAAAATGTAAGTTGCAGCGGCCTTAACAGAAGAGCTTTCTGTTTTAGACATTCTTTGCAGGACAGAAAGGGAATTGTCAGGACCACCACAGCCAAACAAATAATTCAATCTCCTGGACGATCAAGTTCAAAGGAAATTCCAGTTGTGCCATAAGCTGTTGTCAAGCAAGAGCAGGTAACATCTCCTAAACACTTTCATATCTTGCACACAGAGAGCTCATATACTTTGAATCTAGACAGGGAAGTTAACATTTCTCAGTGCCTCATAGACTCATCAAAAACAAACCTAAATTGCCTTCTGTTCTTTTTGCATTAAAGCTGGAATCCAAGCATATGAGAACTGCATAAGCAAATGGTCTTCAAACTCTTCCTGCCTCCAAAGATGAGGTCTCCTCAGCTGCTTGTGTGCTGAGTAACCACAATGAACATATGGTGAGCAGAGGAGGGCTGTAAATGTAACCATTCTGTGCTTTGTAGCCACTTAGCACTCTCTGGGCTGCATTCTCTTGATTGTCTACATGGTTCCCACCACCATCTACACAGCCTGAGGAAAGTCCATCGTTACATCCACCACATGTTACAGATGCTAAGCACAGACAACAAAGAGAAGAGTAAGTAAAAGAACAGTACCAAGAAAGCTTTTTGTATGTCTCCTATGCTGGCAGTGTTCAAGGCTGGATTGGACATAGCCTTGGGTGACATGGTTCTGTGGGAGGTGTCTGTTCCCATGGCAGGGGGGTTGGAACTAGATGATCTTAAGGTCCTTTCCAACCCTAACTATTCTATGATTCTATGATTCTATTGTCTCTGGGTAACAGGGCAGCCAAATTTTGTTAAATGGATAAGTCCCTATGAAAGAGCAAGAAATACTCTTGGGGGTGAAGAGTCACAACATTAGTAGTTGAGCAGTTTCTTCAAAATTTACTGATTTATAAACCTAAGAAATTATCCTTACAAATGTAGAACTAAAACTCTTTAAATAAAGTATGCCCTCCTACTGAAGAGGAAACGAAGCAGAAGCAAAGACAAAAAATTAGTAGGGAAGTTGAGAGTGAAGCATAAAACCTGAAGGACAGCAAAAGCACATACACATCCATCCATTGTTGAAGAGGTCAAGAAGATCATGAGACTTTATTAACATCAAAGCCATTAGAGTATGAGATAACAGTTTGTTACATTATAGAGAACAGCAGACAATGAATTATCATATTCCGTGTACTTCATTCTGTACTTTTCTGATAAATTCAAATTAAATATACTCTAAATGCATTGCTGAGCAGAAATTAGCCCATTTAAAATTTAAAATTATAAACACCGCTATTTAATTTGATATGTGATTTTCTTGTGCTTTTTACTCTGAAAAACTGTGTTAGAATGGCTTCTGCCAAATGAGATACTCCCTTTGAGAAGACATTTTGAGATATGCGACTAACTCACTTTCTGCCCTCTGATGGCTGTGTCTTCTTTTTTTAATTTGTGACTGTCATACAGGCTGCTGCAAAAATATTGCTGAAGTGGTGTTTTAGTTTAAAAAATTGAGAAAGCATTACAATAGCCTAGTGAATATTCTCATACGGGGTTGAAGAGATGCAAGCTAGAGATTCTGATAACGCTGTTTAGCATTCTGAACTCCTAACTTCATTCTCTAGCACAAATGTACAAGTTTTTCTCTTACATTAATGAATTTTCATTGCAGCAATATGGTAACTCCAGGTGGTGTGGTTATCATGAGATAATCACCCCCCTAGAGAATGCCTTTTAACACTCCAGAGGTGATGATAACCAGGCCCCCTCTCATGACTTATTTCTTATATATATGCTGATGGCAGCAGCTAGAAAGATTTGTTAAACATGAAGAGCATGCAAAATTAATCTGCACTGTCCATTTGTTAATTATAATGGCAATGAACACTGCCAGTGAGGACCATCTACACTTTTACATTGTCATCATAATTAAAAAGTTTTAGTATGTGGTTTTGTGTTGCAACAACATCGATCAAAGTCCATTTCCTGACATGTGCAGAAGAAGCAATATGTTCCGCATAGGTTATTTCTGGAATTGTATTACTTACTGTAATAAAGCCCTGTCATGCTACCTCTATTGCACCAAATATACCTGCCATGGCTGCAGCAGCTTATTCCATTTCCTGGCTCAGACTCTCTGAAGCATGCACCAAAAGGAATTGTTGACAAAAAAAAAAAAAAAAAAAAAAAAAAAAAAGGAATTGAATTTATATAATATTCTGCAGAGGATTTTTTTTCAGTTTTATGCACTGCAAGACTGATTTTTGTCTCTGGATATCCTCTAATATGCTGCTATGAATAGGGAAACATTTCCTACAGAAGTGGGCCAGAGAGGGGCCAATGACAAGGATTCAACACTAATGGAAACTCTGTTTAAAGTAATACTCCAGATGCAAAGCTAAAGAGCAGAAGTGGTGGTTGATGACTTGGGGCATTCATTCTAGTAGTGCAAAGCATATGTCACAGGGTAAGGCCACAGTAAAATTGTATACAGACCTTGCAGTTATGGCTCAGTCAAGCCTCAGCCACAGGGAACTTCCAGGCACTATTAAGATATGAACAGCCGCATCATTTCTTCACTATCAAGTACAATATTCTTTCTCAAGAAAGATAGCTCAGAAGCTTCTCCACTGAAGTAGAAAGAAATTACAGAAACTCAGACTTCAAATAGTGAACTATCTGTAAAACAAATATCAGGCATGCAGGGAGGGGAAATGAAAAAACCCCAACCCTACAATAATAAAGAATGTATGTGGTGGGAGAGAAAAGAGTGGGAAGTTTAGTACCCATTTTACATCTACGTCCCACTCGTTTGGTCTTCATCAAAATGCAGATCGGATGTCTGTTCTTCATTATTTTACTGTCTAGCAAATAATGCATTTTGGCACCTTGTTTTTTGCAGAAGAAAAACAAGAGAAAAGTTGAAAAACTGCAGTGCCTTGAAAATAACACCTTTCTTGCTTTTGATTTTCTATTCAGGTTCCATAAGTGTCATAAAGTAAGAAACAGATAACAGGTCATCTTTGAGGTTCACAAAAAGAAAAGACAGTCTAAGCAGGGAACTTGACAGGAAGATGATAGCATCCCTAAATGACACTATTGCTGATGGGCCACTGATTTTTTGGTGTTTGTGGGAGAAAGTCCCCCATAACATTTGCAGAATTTGATTTCCGTCCCAGAATTTAACTAACTGTAAAGAATTAACACACTGCCCTGCTGCATTGCAGAAATAATTTGCAGTTACAGCCAAGTGCACAATGTTCTATTACAGAAGCATGTAAATCATGCTAATTTCAAAAATACATAGCAGAATTTCTTTCTGACCTGATTTGTGCCACATGATACCTGTCAGAAATTAATATCTTCTCTAAGTATGACTTTACATGTGCTGTCTTTCAGTTGTAGAGTTGTGCTTTTGAATAGTGGGGACTAGATTATATATCTAGAATATAGAAGAGTTCATGTATTATAGAATAGAAACATAGAATAGTTAGGGCTGGAAAGGACCTTAAGATCATCTAGTTCCAACCCCCCTGCCAGGGGCAGGGACACCTCACACTAAACCATGCCACCCAAGGCTCTGTCCAATCCAGCCTTGAACACCGCCAGCAATGGAGCATTCACAACTTCCCTGGGCAACTCATTCCAGTGCCTCACCACCCTTACAGTAAAGAATTTCTTCCTCATATCCAATCTAAACTTCCCCTGTTTAAGTTTGAACCCATTACCCCTTGTCCTCTCACTACAGTTCTCCATGAAGAGTCCCTCCCCAGCATCCCTATAGCCCCCCCTTCAGATACTGGAAGGCTGCTATGAGGTCTTCACTCAGTCTTCTCTTCTCCAGGCTCAACAGCCCCAACTTTCTCTGATCATCCTCGTGGCCCTCCTCTGGACTTGTTCCAACAGTTCCATGTCCTTTTTATGTTGAGGACACCAGAACTGCACACAATATTCCAAGTGAGGTCTCACGAGAGCAGACTAGAGGGGCAGGATCACCTCCTTCAACCTGCTGGTCATGTTCCTTTTGATGCAGCCCAGGATACGGTTGGCTTTCTGGGCTGCAAGCGCACACTGCCAGCTCATGTTCGTTTTTTCTTCAACCAAAATCCCCAAGTCCTTAACTGATCTACTGGTTGCCATTGGACAAAGATGCTGTCATGCTCAGTAAAGGATATTACAAATGTGCAATGTAGGATGAAGACTTCCTTAGAGGAAGGAGGAATGGAGGGGAAGTACTCATTTGAGCTCTTGACAGCCAGGCCATGCAGCTCAGAAACACATGGGAAATGGATATAACATCACCTGGAAAATTTGCTCCTGAGAAACATTGGTGTTTGTTTTGGTTTTTTTTTTTTTAAACATGTTTTTTTCAATAATGTAGTTGAAACACATAACTGCATACTCCCAGTGAATGAGAAATTCACTGACTTTGAACACTTGTGGACATGAAATAGGATCAGAATACCAGAGATGTGGTTTCTCAATCAAGTGGGATAATGAACATGATCAAAAACAAAAGGCAAGCCAACGTCAGGATTACTGAAATCTCAGGCTAGGTCAGCTAGGTATGTTATGGCTTTCTCCCAGACCCTGAGGCCAGCTAACACAGTCACTGCTATACATAGAAAAGACTCTTCAAAACAGGGTAACGGTTTCTTTTTTTGTAAAGCTTATTTTCTAAACTGTGCTCCAGAAACTGCAAGATGCCCTGGGCCAACTAAGCTATATAAAAGACTACATTCCATGTAAAAAGTTGAATTATGCCTGTCCCCAGGTCTCAGCACCAACTAATTTGCTGGTATGGAGTGTCCTACGGTGTCCTGCTAGAGGTTTTTCCTCCCTGGTAGATCGTATCACCTCCTGAGATCCCAGGTATTCAGTCCTCAAAACAGGAAGAAGGGAAGGGAAGGGAAGGGAAGGGAAGGGAAGGGAAGGGAAGGGAAGGGGAAGGGGAAGGGGAAGGGGAAGGGGAAGGGGAAGGGAAAGGGGAAGGGGAAGGGAAAGGGGAAGGGGAAAGGAAGGGGAAGGAAAGGGGAAGGGGAAGGGGAAGGGGAAGGGAAGGGGAAGGAGAAGGGAAGGGAAGGGGAAGGGAAGGGGAAGGGGTAGGGAAGGGGTAGGGAAGGGGTAGGGAAGGGAAGGGGAAGGGAAGGGGAAGGGAAGGGGAAGGGGAAGGGAAGGGGAAGGGGAAGGGAAGGGGAAGGGAAGGGGAAGGGAAGGGGAAGGGAAGGGGAAGGGAAGGGGAAGGGAAGGGGAAGGGAAGGGAAGGGAAGGGAAGGGAAGGGAAGGGAAGGGAAGGGAAGGGAAGGGAAGGGGAAGGGGAAGGGGAAGGGAGGGGAAGGGGAGGGAAGGGGAGGGGAAGGGGAGGGGAAGGGGAGGGGAAGGGAAGGGGAGAGGAAGGGGAGGGGAAGGGGAGGGAAGGGGAAGGGGAAGGGGAAAGGAAAGGAAAAGAAAGGAAAGGAAAGGAAAGGAAAGGAAAGGAAAGGAAAGGAAAGGAAAGGAAAGGAAAGGAAAGGAAAGGAAAGGAAAGGAAAGGGAAAGGAAAGGAAGGAAATATGGAAACACTGACGTTTCTTGAAGATAGTAGATGGGAAAAGGGGAAGGGAAGGGAAGGGAAGGGAAGGGAAGGGAAGGGAAAGGAAATATGGAAACACTGAAGTTTCTTGAAGATAGTAGACAGGAAACCTGAAAACCTTACAATATTTCAGTGTTAATGAAAAGTACCTGTAGGGAATAGATTGTTTAAAGGGACAATAAAATATCACAGAGTTTCTCTTTGTACACTTGGTGATACTGGAGTAGTTACTAGCCGTAATTCAGCCTGTCAGCTCTTCAGAGGCATGTATGAAATTTCCCTTTGTAGCTTAGGGTGTCCATCCTCATAAGAGCTAACATTCCCCTCATCAGTGAGATCTGTACAGAGAAGTAGTAAATTGGTGTTACACAGCTCTTGCCCCTCTTTGTTAGTTACAGGAGCTGCTGCTGTGGAGCAGGGCTGTTAATTTTGCCTTCTAAGTTCAAGCTATAATCAATTGGGGGTTGAGGGAGAGAGAAAGAGAAACAAAGAAATTCATTATCTTCCCTACATGAGGCTTTAAGTCCCTCAGCTGGATCAGAGCTGTACAAACATTTGATTTTACTTCTGGGACAACAGAGGGGCATGAATAAATGGCTGCCTCCAGTGCCAATCTCCTGTTAAAGGCAAAAATGTCTATTCTATTGGTGTCCGTTGTCCTTTAGAAAGATACTTCGCCACATCCTGCTGCATTTTCTTTCCTTTTCTTCACTTTCTATTCTTCCTCATCCCAGCAGAGGGTCTGGCCCTTCAAAGTGTTTGGAAGACTGAACTGGTTCTTCATCTCTCTGCACTCTGTTGATGCTCTCATTCATTAAAATTATAAATATACAAATTATACATAAAAAGTACATATAATAGAAATTAAAAATATATAAACTGGTCAACTTTCACTAGCCTCAACAGGAACATACGTTGATGTTTAGCACAGGTACCAGTCCTATTCTCACAGTATGAAGGATTTTGTTCAGTTGTGCCTAATTACCTCTCCTTGGAATCTCATTACCCTGACAAATTATCCAAAAGAAAGTAGAAAAGTCCACTATTCACATATTTTGTGAACTGTTTTGCCCAAGGAATAGCCTATCTCTTGGTATTAGAAAGGACTTCAGAAGGGTCCTCTCCAAGCTAGATAGCTTGAACAGGGTTCAGTTGCACAAGCATAGATGCCAAGAGTCATTTTAGGCATTACAGGGGAACCTGCCTAGGCTCCAGCCAGGGCAATGTGCATTTGTCTTAATTGCATGTTATAGACAGCAGTTTCATGGGGCTGTCTCCCCGCAGTGAAATTCACTCAGCACTTATATCTATAGAATTGAACGAAGTGGGGACTTTGCTGTGGTATCAACATAACTGAAAAAAGGTCTGGAAAATCAATGCAGCAGATTGACCCAGGAAAGGGTCCTCAAAGTGACAAAAATAGGTACCAGTGAGAAAGATGGTGTTAGATCAAGCCTTGGAAACACTGCAGTGATTCAGAGAAAGAGAATCAAACAGCACGTGTGTGCAAAAGGATAAGTGTCATGACCAGACTGGCATGCACAGAGTAATTTGTATGCTGATGTATGTATGCTGGGGGAACATACTCATTACAGGCATGCAGGTGCATGTATGCATAAATATGTTTGATTTCAATGCCAAATCTTGAGCCACCTTGGGCTATGTCTAAACAGAACACCTTGACGTTTTTGTTCTCGTGCAGAACTGTGGCTGAATATTCCGTTTTTCCTCTGGATCACATATTCAGGTTTTCCTTCTGTGAAAGAAGCTAATATGTGTTATCAGTCTATCCTTACATGACTTTGAAAGGCAAACTTAGAGCAGATGGAATTGTAACACCAGCTTGCAGTCTGGTACATACCCTGATTCTGTATTTTGTACTACCAGCATGGCTTATGTTTGTCCTGTTACCACACTGGAAAACCTATTGTGAGGGCCAGAGCTCCACCACTTTTGCAGCCATTCAGCCCCAAAATGCCCCACTGTTTTGTAGCTGCCTAGAACATTGTCATAGTTATGTTCCTTAGTTCTTAGAGGAAAAAAATTGTCCCCACCCTGCAGAGTTACACTCTGTAAATTAAAAGGTCACTCATTATAAAAGTAAATGAAGTACTGATAGTTTAAGCAACTCTAGAATAGTATGTAGAAAAATATGGCTTCTAAACTTTTTACATTAAATGTGGTATCTCTGGCTCAGTGTTACATGGGTCAGCGCTGGGTCAGCACACCAAAATCAGGTGGACTCAAGTAAACCCCTCTTGTGTTCCTTCATCTCCCAGGCTACAACATTCAGCACAGCCCTGGTTCTGCTGGATCATGTTGGCTTCTGCTCAGAGCTTGGGCACCCTCTTCTATGGTCTTCCATGCTCTGCAGTGCACAGGTTATTTGCTTGAGCTCTGTATAGAATGAAATTATGTCAAGTTTGGTGTTCTTCCTAAAGCAATAACTCTCACAGATTATGGAACATAATTCAAAAGCATTTTCTGCATTGCCTTTCCCACAATTACCAAACCATGTGGCCATAGCATTTGACTAGCTCTAGTCCGCAGGGCTTATGAGATCTCACTCTGTGCCTTGCTGTAGTGCTTAACAGTACTTAATTTGATCTCACTCTGAAAACATGCCACTTTTTTTGCATTAATCTACTTTGCCAGCCCAGACCTATACCAACATTTTGGTTTTTCATTCTTGTCTTATTGTGTCTCTTCATCTCCAAATTTCCCACTTTTCCTACCCCTACTTCACTTCCCCTTCCCCTATGCCAGCCTCTTTACCTCCCCACTTTTCTACTATATTATCCCTAATATGTCTTGGAATCAAAGAGACAGCCAGGCACTCTTTTTCTGTCTGTGCTGTAGATAACTGAATAGTTATCACTGTGCCAGAAACAGTAAGCCACTAGGTCAGGCATTTGGCTTATGTTCCCCTAAAAAACAGGGGTGTGGGAGGGCCATTTGCATTATTTGCAGTGTTATCTATTCCTTTTTCCTCTCCTCCCATTTCCTCACACTCCCTTTAATCTGAGAAGAAAGCATACTCTGCAGCCACCCTGTGGTACTGGTCTGGCTACTGAAAAAGTGACTGATGAAAACCATAGCCCTGTAAGAGTAATTAAGTCAGCATTTAGGTTGCTGTGTCAGCTCCATTACCAAGCAACCATCTGTTGACCCTCTTCTTGCTCGGCATTTCTGCCCTTTCTAGTATCCTAGTAGTGTTCCTGATGTTCCAGGTGGTAATGAGTTTGCACTGCCCTGAAATTCAGTAAGACTAATTCTATCTTTGCTCTGAGTAGTTATGCACTATCATAAAAATAGCAACTACAGCTGGATTATTTTTCATTAAAAGAGCACTGAAAGTAGCCTCAAGACTCTAGAAAGAACAAGCTACAGAATTTCAGAACCTCCAAGGATTTTTTAAATGCAAAATATAAGGTTGCAATCTGTTGATTTTTCAAGTTTCCAAATTGATCTCTCTAGGGAGGTGCATTTAGTGGAGAAAAAAAAAAAAGGCACGTAACATGGCTTAAACTGCTTAGTTTGATCATGAGAATTTTTGGCAGTAACGCAGTAGGTGTTAAAGATGACATTACATGATCTTTGCATTCCATTGTGTTGTATGAGACCCACAAACAGATTAATTCCCTCTAGCTGAATGTCTGTAATTGAGATAGTCTGGGGATTGGATATGCAAGCAAACAGTTCAAAAGAGCTGCAGTTTTACAGCTTAGAATCATGAATAGTGTTGCTTTTTTTCATAAAGCTGATCTTTTATCAAATATCTTCAATTTTCAAGGATTTCTAACTTCCAAACCTTAACGGAACCCAGAAAATCTTGATATCAGCACCAATTTTTCTGAAAGTACCTCTTGTAATTACATCGCTGCACAGAACCTACATGAAAGTGCAAAACAGGTCAGGAGTTCCACATTAATGTGCAGAATTTCCACCCCCAGGCCAGCAGATCAAATAAGAAAATGTCATTGCAATTTAAACTTGTGTTGCTACCACTTGTTCAGGTGCTGGCACTTTGTTCAGCTACATGATAGTGAACATCAGTGGAGTCCTCTTTACTTTGTGGTGCTTTAAATCCAGAGTGTATTTACTATTCAATATATTCAGTATGACAGTATGTGTAAGCAGTGATGCAAAACATAAAACAGTAGCTGTTCAGAGCCCTAGCATCTGCCACAAATTCATGTTTGCTAATTTCTTCATAAGAAAATTGTCACCAGCCAGACTCCTACCAGTGTTTTATAAAAAATGAACACATAATCTGCAGTGTGATAGAAGGATATATTTCCAGAGGACTTATAATAATAATAATTATTATTATTATTATTAAATAAAGAATTAATATTCTTTGGAGATATTTCATGTGCCACTCAAGAAAATAAAACTGTGCTACCTACACACCATTTTTCTTGGTTTTCTTTACCCACATCCCCCTGACCAATAAAGAAACAGTTTCAATACCGTTTTATGTTTCAGAAACCAATGCAATTTTGAAACTAATCATGGCATTTGCTCTTTTAGGCTTGTCTTTTTTCCTTAAAGGCTGATCTTACTAATCACTTGGCCATTGACCAAAAAATTTTGCAGCATTATGATTCTGTAGATGTTTCACAAGCCTTTAAGTATATTTTTGAGGTTTGCTATTAAGCTAATCTTTGAGTAAGAATATTAATGGAAACATTTTGGAATTTTAAATAAACATATTTGGAGCAATCTAGAGGCAGAGCAAAATGATAAAAATGGTTATAAAAATCTAATTAACATTTAAACTGTGAAAAGCTTCCTGCTTTGATGTTACAAGAGAATAGTCTCAGACAGTAGATAAAATTAAATACTCCCATGTGGGCTTCCAGCAGATGAAACACTGCTATCAATATTTAATGGAATGTGTCAGAATTTACCATCATTTGAAAGAATGCAAACAGAGGTTACCATAGAAATCACCTTGACAGAATACTGCACAAAATGCAACAAAAACTACCCCTGAAGCATCCTCAGAGGAGTTAGTAAAATCTTTATCTGCTACCCTTTCATGTGGTCCCTTGAAAAGAAGGAGAAAAGGCCTGTTTGTCTGAATGTGTGTAAATTTACATTATGGTAAGTTATTAACTAAAGATAAATAAGAGAAAGAAGAAACCAAATCTATACCAAACACTTTCACATTGCAGATACCTGGACTTAGTTCAGTACAGCAGACCAAATAACACCAGTGAGTGGATTGTTAAAATGTCTCCATATAGTTATGAAAAACTTTATTGTGTGAGTCCATACCAAAAGTCTCACATCGATTTTGATACCAAAGGTTTGCAAACTTTTTATCTCAAGAAAGAATTTCCCATTACCAACTTTCAGCTTATCTTTTACTGCCTAAATACTTCTTTCAGGTCAGAAAAACCACGAACATATTGTTTCTTGTGTCTCAAGAGTGAGTGAAAGAACTTGAAGGTAATTCGTGATGATAAAATCTGCTTCTTTTGCAAGTTATTCTGAAATAGTTTAGAAAAAAAATGCAACTGGAATGTTACCTGCTATCACACCACAGATACTCATTGTATTCTTGTTGTTCATAGCTGAAATAGGCAATGTATGTTACTACATAGAAAAGTGAGATGCAGATTTTGGTAATGTGCAATATTCTTATGAAAAAATGTCTGAAATATTATGTTTTCTGCTTGCTTTGTGGAGGTTATATGTGGATTCAGGTAAAAATGCAGTTAAGAAAACTGTGTGTTAAAGTATTTTTTAGATTATTTTTGTAAGATGCAATAATAAGGCTCTTTAGAAAAGACAGGCCCAGCAGACGGGGAGGGGGAGTTGCTATTTATGTTAGGGATAGGCTGGAGAGTATGGAACTGTGCCTGGGGACAGGTGAGCAGTTGACAGAGAGTTTGTGGGTCAGGGTTAAAGGGAGAACAGCAATGGGAGACATTACTGTGGGGATCTGTTACAGACAGCCTGATCAAGAGGACTCTGTGGATGAAGCACTCTATAGGCAGATAGGAACAGCCTCATGCTCACAGGCCCTTGTTGTCATGGGAGACTTCAACCCTGATATCTGTTGGAGGGATGGTACGGCCCGGCACAAGCAATCCAGGAGGTTCCTCGACAGTGAGAAAGACAGCTTCCTTCTGCAAGTAATAGAGGAGCCGACAAGGAGAGGTGCCATGCTTGAGCTTGTGCTCACCAACAGGGAAGGGCTGGTTGGAAATGTGATGCGCCAGGGCAGCCTTGATTGCAGCGATCATGAAATGGTCGAATTCAAGATCCTCAAGACAGTGAGAAGAGCGTGCAGCAAACTCACTGCCCTGGACTTCAGGAGAGTAGACTATGGCCTCTTCAGGAACCTGCTTAGTAAAGTTCCATGGGATATAGCCCTAGAGGGCAGGGGGGCCCAAGACTGTTGGCTGATATTCAAGGATCACATGCTGCAAGCTCAGGAGTGTTGCATCCCAACTAGATGGAAGTGCTGCAGGAGGGCCAGGAGACCTCCTGGGATGGATAAGGAGCTGCTGAGGAAAATTTGAAGGAAAAAAAGAGGCTTATAAAAGGTGGAAGCAAGGACAGGCGGCCTGGGAAGAATACAGGGGTGTTGTCTGGGAAGCTAGGAACCAGCTTAGGAAAGTTAAGGCCCACTTAGAATTAAACTTGGCTAGGGATGTGAAAGATAACAGGAAGGGATTCTGTAGGTACATAGAGAATAAAAGACAGACTAGGGACAATGTGGGCCCTTTCCGGAAGCTGTCAAGAGATCTGGCTACCCTGGATTTGCAGAAGGCTGAGGTTTTTAACGATATGTTTGCTTCGGTCTTTGCCTCAGCAAATGCTCTGACCACACCACCCAAGTCTTGGAAGGCAGATGCAGGGACTGTGAGAATGAAGACCTTGGGCCCACTGTAGGAGAGGATCTGGTTTGAGACCATCTTAAGAACCTGAACATACACAAGTCCGTGGGACCTGATGAAAACCATCCACGGGTCCTGAAGGAGCTGGCAAATGAAGTTGTTAAGACACTGTCCATCATATTTGAAAAATCATGGCAGTCAGGTGAAGTTCCTGACAACTGGAAACAGGGAAATATAACCCCCATTTTCAAGAAGGGGAAAATGGATGAGCAGGGGAAGTGCAGACCAGTCAGCCTCACCTCTGTGCCTGGCAAAATCTTGGAGCAGATTCTCCTGGAAGGCATGCAAAGGCACATGAAAAAAACCACAGTGCTTGCTGACAGCCAGCATGGCTTCACTAAGGGGAAATCCTGCCTGACCAATTTGGTAGCCTTCTATGATGGGGCTACGGAACTGATGGACAGCGGTAGAGAAGTTGATGTCATCTACCTGGACTTGTGCAAAGCGTTTGACACTGTCTCACATGACATCCTTGTCTCTATGTTGGAGAGACATCAATTTGATAGGTGGACCACTCGGTGGATAAAGAACTGGCTGGATGGCTGCATGCAAAGAGTTGTGGTCAATGGCTCAATGTCCAGCTGCAGATCAGTAATGAGTGGTGTCCCTCAGGGATCGGTGTTGGGACTGGTCTTGTTCAACATTTTTGTCAGTGACATGGACAGTGGGATTGAATGCACTCTCAGCAAGTTTGCCGATGACACCAAGCTGTGTGGTTCAGTTGCTACACTGGAGGGAAGGACTGCCATCCAGAGGGAACTTGACATGCTTGTGAGGTGGGCTGATGCCAACATTATGAAGTTCGACTAAGACAAGTGCAAGGTCCTACACCTGGATCAGAGCAATCCCAGGCATACTTACAGGCTGGGCAGAGAAGAGATTCAGAGCAGCCCTTCCCAGAAGGACTTGGGGGTGCTGGTTGATGAGAAAATGAACATGAGCTGGCAGTGTGCACTCACAGCCCAGAAAGCCAACCGTATCCTGGGCTGCATCAAAAGGAGCGTGACCAGCAGGTCGAGGAAGGTGATCCTGCCCCTCTACTCTGCTCTCCTGAGACCTCACTTGGAGTATTGTGTGCAGTTCTGGTGTCCTCAACATAAAAAGGACATGGAACTGTTGAAACAAGTGCAGAGGAGGGCCATGAGGATGATCAGGGGACTGGAGCACCTCCCGTATGAAGACAGGCTGAGAAAGTTTGGACTGTTGAGCCTGGAGAAGAGAAGGCTGAGTGGAGACCTCATAGCAGCCTTCCAGTATCTGAAGTGAGGTTGTAGGGATGCTGGGAATGGACTATTCATTAGGAACTGTAGTGATAGCACAAGGGGTAACTGGTTAAATCTTAAACAGGGGATGTTTAGATTGGATATATGGAAGAAATTCTTTACTGTTAGGGTGGTGAGGCACTGGTTTTGCAACCAACAACTGGGTTGCCCAGGGAAGTTGTGAATGCTCCATCACTGGCTGTGTTCCAGCCCAGGCTGGACAGAGCCTTGGTTGACATGTTTTAGTGGGAGATGTCCCTGCCCATATCACATGGGGTAGAACTAGATGATCTTAAAGTCCTTTCCAACCCTAACTATTCTATGATTCTATGATTCTAATAACCCATATGTCAAATGACAATTTTTCCACGATAAAAACATATTTTGTCCACCTTTTCATGATACCTTAGCAAAAAAATATAGTGGTTCTAATATTCATATTGATGCCTTGAAGATTGTTTTCATCAAGCTACACACTTGACTAAAGCAGTGACCATCCTCCTATTGGAATTGTGTCATTGCGCAACAATTTCCAGAAGTGTATGAAGCTATGAAGAAAGGCAAGAAAGAGCCTGCTTCTAGGAAGCAGGAAACATTGGGAAGAGCCCTACTGGGGTGTTTCAAAGAGTCATCCAAGGGACAGATTATAGTTCTTTCAATTTCAACTGTGGCAAGCAGGAAGCAAGTATCTAGGCAGATTTTCCCATAAGAATTTCTGGAAATATTCAGTATTTGTTCTCTCAAGACAGTGAATCTTAATAGGCTTTCTGCCTGAATATAATTCATTGTTTTCCCCCTATATTCTTCTTCATTGTATGTCACACCCTAAAACAAGGGCCAAACTACTTTTTACTTTCCTCCTACAGGACTATACATGGTGTGAACTATACAACAGTATGTGGCAAGAATGACAGCAAATCCTGGATTGTCACACATCTGAGCTTAATTATCTTAATCCTACTTTTGTTCTTCATGGCTCTGCTCTATAGTCTTTTGAAGGGAAAAGGAGTGTCTCGTCTGACTTGACTGACTTAAATTGCCAAGCCTATCACTAACATTTTGCTATGTAAAGTCTTTTAAATCTTGTGACTTGTTAAAGATTATCCTTTAACTACTACTACAGACCACTGAGTTACTGGGTGATGCTACTGACAGTGTTATCTGAAAATACTGAAGTCCTTTTAGCCTCAGAAATATGAGTCTTCTATAAAATACCTGACCAGCATCAGGGGGTAGTGTAGCTCAGTTAAGCAGAAAGGCTTGGATCTTTGTGCAGTCATGAAACAAGAATCCTTTCTGAACTTCTGAAAAGTTTCACATACTGTTCCTTTGGTCACACTTGGCACTCACCCTGACCCAAAGAGCAGAAGTGACTGTAAACCAAAACATGTTCCTTGCAGCGTCACTGCCCTAAGCAGGAAGCACTTTAAATTTCACAGGAGTTCACACCAATTTTGTACAATTAAGGGTGATTCAAAGACATTTCTGAATCTGTTTGATTTTGGGGTTTTTCCTGTGGGTAGTATCTTTGAACTCAGATTACAACAAACAAATTTGTCCTAGCACATAACGGACTGAATGCTTTGTACTCCTTCTGAGATGACAAACAGATGAAAATGTGTAGATGGAAACTCTTCTATCTGCTTTGAACTGGCATGTATGTATTGTCATACCAAGCTCTCAATACATCATGAAATAAAAACATTTTCTTATATATTCTTCAATATTTTACCCTCTGATTTCTTTGACTTGCTTAGGTAGATACTGCCATTTTGTAATATTGCTACTTTCTTTTAGCTGGAAGGAAGGACAAAATCTCCGGGCTAGTTTGTAATCAATGCTAATATTGCATTTTAGACAACTTGAAATAAGACTAGTCTGCTTCCCTGGAGTCAAAGATCCTGGAGACATAACACTAGCATCTCCTAGCACACATCACTCTTAGCTAAACTTTTAGACTTGTAGAAAAAACTTAGGGGTTTTTGAATAGGTGTTCTTATACTTTCAGAAACATAACTCAGCTGCAGCATGCTACAGCACAGTCTGTATGTGTAGAACGCCAAGCAATTTATACAGTGATTCAAGGAAGAAAACATTTGCTTTGGTTTTTCATCTTAATGAGAAAGAAAACCACCAGCAAGTCTAGATTTTGTCCCATGTGTCTGTTACAGCTGAAGCAAAGTTGCAAACTCATCTAAACAGGAACAAGCTGAAAGACATCTGGGTGGGTGAGAGTGCAATAATTCTCTCCGCCTGTGGTAAACCCCACCAGCATATGGAACTAATGCAGACGAAGGGCTAAATCTGAAGCATATGGAAGTCAGAGTGCTCTTCAGCAATCTTGTCAGAAGTATACATGTGTTCCAGTGTACCATCTACAGACCAATGAAAACATTTCCTAGACTAATATATAGCAAATGCATGGCAAATATAGTCACTTTAACTGTTCACTATGTAATAATTTTATATTAATATTACTTCAAAACAAGATTGACAGATGTGGCACAGGTTCCACAGGTGACCTCTACACTTCTGGAGCAGAACCTAGACACCAACAAGGGTTCTTAGATGTGGATGGACACTTAG
Source organism: Ara ararauna (assembly GCA_028858755.1). NCBI lineage: Eukaryota > Metazoa > Chordata > Aves > Psittaciformes > Psittacidae > Ara > Ara ararauna. Next base: position 60,399,161 of record CM054379.1, read on the forward strand.
ATTCAGGTAACTGAGTCAACTGGCTATGTCAGGTGATTGGACACCTAACCGAAATGAGTAAACCCACATTCTTACCATCTAAGTTTAGTTGACTCACTCTGTAGCTGAAACTGACCTTCAGGTCTATTTAGCACTGTTTCAAACAGAAGCTTCCCTCCAATAGCAAGGAGAGGTGATGGAAATCCTGCCAGTTCTTTAAGGAATCATAGCCCAGGGTAGATCTGGTCCTTTCCTAATATTACTGTGTGGTGAAAGACTGCACTCCCATAAGGTGCACAGAGTTTCTGTCCTACTTGCTCTATCTTTGTGCTTTCAGATTTGAACAATAATTCGGGTTGGAAAGGAGTGGCAGTCCTAACAGCAGTCCCAACGTCGTCTAGTCCAACCATAGGACCTACACCATTATTAGAACAGGTTCCTCATGACAACAGCTAGTCAAGCTCTGAGTACCTCTGGTGTGGTTTAAGCCCAGCCGGTAACCCAGAACCATGCAGCCACTTGCTCACTCCCCCCTTTCTTCCTTCCCTCGCCCCCAGATGTATGGGGAGGAGAGTCAAAAGAATGTAACTTCCACAGGTTGAGATAAGAACAGTCCAGTAACTAAGGTATAACACAAAACCACTATTGCTACCACCAATAATAATAATGATAAGGGAAATAATGAGGGAAGAGAATACAACCACTCACCACTCGCTGATCGATACCCAGCCAAACCCGAGCAGTGATCTAGCCCTTCCGCATAACTGCCCCCAGTTCTTATATGCTGGGCATGACGTGCTGTGGTATGGAATGCCCCATTGGTTAGTTTGGGTCAGGTGTCCTGTCTGTGCTTCCTCCCAGCTTCCCTTCCTCCCTGGCAGAGCATGAGACTCAGAAAGTCCTTGGTCGGAGTAAGCATTGCTTAGCAACAACTAAAAACACCAGTGTTATCAGCACTGTTCCCAGGCTGAAAGTCAAAATCACAGCACTGCACCAGCTACTAAGGAGGAGAAAAATGACTGCTACTGCTGAACCCAGGACAACCTCCAAGAATGCAGATTCCAAAATCCCTCGAGGCACAAGTTCCAATGCTTGAGCACCCAAATGGTGATTTTATATTTTTTTTCTTCCAAATATCTGCTTGTAATTTCTCTTGCTGCAGCTTCTGACTGCTGCCTCTCACACTTTTGCTGCAGGAAAGGACCCCGGGTCTGTGTTCTGATCCCTCTTAGGTAGTTGAAGGCAAAAACTAGATTATACCTTAGCCTTCTCTTCTCTGTGTTAAAGAAAACCAGCTGCCTCAATCTCTCCTTAGACAACAGAATATTTCATTTGGTAAGAAATTTTTACAAAAACCTCCTCTCCTTCCTGAGTACCTACTTCTCCGTGGGTACTGCTGAAGCTAAACAGGAATCATAAATAAAATACACATCAAATGATATGCAGTGACACATACAGAAAGTCAAAGAGCTGAATATATGACATTCTTTAATCAAGTAACATGATCAGGATTTTCTGCATGTCTCCATATTTTATATTGCAAAGACAAAACTGTTTACTTCCATTTATTCAGAACAGCATTTTATTAGAATTTGTAAAACTGAAGTCTCTTCAAAAGTCAGAAAATTTTGTATTTTAATAATGAAAATTATCACTGCAGAAGCATTATTAAGTACATGCATAGCAAAACAACACTGCCATTTGTATGGAGTCAAAATCAATAACAGAACTTCCTATATCTGCTGAAGGATTTATTTTCAGGCTCATTTACCCTTGGACTGATAGAAAAGCTTCATAGAATTCTCTTCCTAAAACAGCTTTTGAATATAAATGCAGACTCAAGGGAGTAAGGAAAGAAGAGCTAAAATGGCTGAACTGAACCTTCACTTGAGTAGGAGCAGACACCTGAATTAATCTCCTGAGCAAGAACATAGATTAAACATAGAAGCAAGAACAGAGACTAAACTAATCAAGGAAGGATAAAAAGGTTGGGTTTGAAGTTGAACCTTAAATTCAGATTTAATCCAAACACTCTAAAGCCAAAGAAAAACTGATCGTTTGAAATTAAACATAGTATTCCATGTGCATGGGTTATGAATTGCAGCTGGAAATAGTTGAAATTATGACCAAAGCAGCACGAGAGAGAAGGGAAAAAAGTGAAAAATCATACTTGGATATAACAAGTAGAAAACTATCATATGCTGGGTCACCTAATAATAAATGTCCCATGTCTGGCCATTATAATGAAGCAGGGTATTATATTTTTGTAGTAGTCTGGTCTGGCACATGGTTTAATATTTAAGCCCTTTCAAAAAGCATTAAATTTATGTAATTTTCCAAAACATTGTAATGATTTTGGTTATGATCACAACTACATGCCATTCATGCCGTTCTGCCTAAAGATCTAAGCAGCTTCTGCTTTATTAGTCCTGGAGACTGAACACAGAATACAGCTAAATAAAAGAAAGTCTGAAAACTAGTCTATGTGGCGGGCTGCATTCTCAGCTTACTGAGAATTCCCAGCATATAGGAATGGCTTTGGCAGCAGACAGGCCACCATGGTCACCACCATTTTGACACAAGGAGCATGATCTGACCTCATCTTCATGTGCTTGAGTCCAGCTTGCTGCATCAACTCCTTTGTGCCCATAATTACAGCACACCTGAAGCTTATCCAGTCTCTGGATAAGCCCCCTTAATGCAAAGAAATAACACCTTTTGCTCCCTTGGAGTTAAGCAAAAGAGAGGCCTCACAGGGATTTGTCTCATGTGTCTTCTCTAGGGTCTCTTATGCACTTTCTGATTGATGAGATTAGCTTGTTGCATTTTATAAGAAAGTTTCAGGATTACCCTGTCTGAAATATTATTGAAATATTATTGAAAGAACAGTAGTGAATCTACCTTCCCAAAATTACCATGATGAAAACTGAGTTTCATTGTTTCTGTTTCCCAGGCACTCATTGTGAATGGAAACAAAATTGTATTTCCTAATGCTAGACAAAAGTTTACTGAATGTCATATGAGAAGAAGATTGCCTTTATGACACTAAAATGGAAGGGGAGCATGAATCAGAAGAAAACTACTCCTTTGCTCAGCACGGCCTCTGATCAATTTAAGTCCCTGTAACAGGTAGGGAGTATGGAAGCTGGCTTTGCCAGACAATGGTTGGCTTTGCCCCTGCCTGGCATAAGCCAGTATTGCTGGTGCAAGAACAGGGGAAAAAAAATAATCAAAAAATTAGAGAGCAGTCATTCTAGGGTGGTAATTTGGTGCCTGGCTCACCATGTAACACTACAGATATTTCAGGCTTCTTCCTACAAGTTGTCAAATAACTAGAGAGAAACCTGAACTTCAGAGGGATTTGGTTTGATATGAAAACTAGAAAGGATACCCCAAAATCCAAGTGATTAGTTCAGAAACTGTAAGGCTTCAGCCCAGCATTCAAGGCTGGCTAAAAAGGACCCTTTTCCTGTAATTCTGTCTTTACACATTACCATTGAATGCTTGTAAAAAATCTTCTATAAGTCACAGTCCACCTCTCTGTCAGATTACATTTTAAAAGCTATGCCCTTCAAAACAATAACTTCATGTGTTTTGAGTTTGGTTTGTAGATAAATATTTTGTAATTAGAACATTTACAGAACTTCCACATACCATATTTTTCTAAAATAAGATAGAGAGCACTGGTTACAATAACTATAAATAAATCTAGGCTATAGAAGCCCGATCTCCTCTCAGAATCTCTGGAAAAACCAGTCAAGCTGACTAAAACATAAATAGCACATGGAGAAGACTGGTCAACAACACCAACTTTAGAATATTATTTCATTTTAGAGGTCTGTGTGCTAAACGTTTGCTTAATTATTAACTGCATGATGACTTACAGCTTTTGGAAGATAAAAAAGTAAACAGCTCCAGATTGCGGAGCCAGGGTCCTTATGCAAAAGACCCAATAATGTTGATTTATGTAGTTTAATAAAGTTCAGGAAGAACTTCAGATAATCTTTTCTTTATGATTTTGAAACTTCATTTTTAGTTACTAAAAATATTTGAATAACAAATGTATAGAGTAGATGAGTAGAAAGCCTCAGGTTTTTGAGGTTTTTTTATAGTGGAATCAGATAAAAGTTAACGGGCAAAAACCATTATAAAAATCCCATTCTCAGGGATTTAGCAACGTAAAATATGCTTTCAGGATTCTGTTCTTACAATGTAAACTATTAGATGAGTGCATTAAAAAACATATGAGTTTATTTAAACACTTTGTAATCAATGAAGAGGTCTGCTTTTCTGTTCAAGGCAGCCCAGGAAGCTTTTAAACCCATTTCTCCTCCATTTACAGTCCAAATGAAAGCATTATTCTTTATAAATGTGCACATTGGAAAGAGAGAAGAGTTTTTCTCTCCTCATCTGCTTAGGAAGGAATATGAAAGCTGTTTGGTGTAAAAAGGGCAGCTTTCCACTCTGAACATGAAGCGTTTGCCTTAAGAAAGTTTTGAACTATTCAAATCAGCTAGCATGACGTAAGATGCCCACAAATGTTGGTATACTTAAAACACCATAGTAATGAACCCATCAAAGGTCCCACCCTGCCTTAGCTGTTCCCAATTATGAACTTTTACCCCTCTGGACATAAGTGTTTCCTAGTGTTCCATTTGTGGGTGGAATTGCTCCAGAAATCCTTTTAACATTAGTGCAGCTGAATGGAAATCTCTGTGTGGCAGCTGGTAATGGTGAGAGTAAAACATTTTTTATAATTATTTATCAAGAAAAAAAAGTAGTTTTTTAATGAATAAAACGATTCAGTCATATATTAACTGGAAACTCAAACTATTTCCTGACTTTTGTAGAAAACTTCTAACAACATTAATTTTTCAGGATTCTTTTTTCTACTCAGTTATGGAAAGGCAGGGGAAAAAATATCCAGTGAGTTCTGAGAATATTCATTTCATATCTATCTAGTTTTACATCATATTTCTACATATGGCTGAGGGAAGTGGGGTTGTTTAGTCTGGAGAAGAGAAGGCTCAGGAGGCACTTTATCACTCTCTACGAATACCTGAAAGGAGGTGATAGTGAGGTGGGGGTCAGTCTATTCTCTCAAGCAACAAGTGATAGGACCAGAGATAACAGCCTCAAGCTGTGCCAGGGCATTTAGACTGGATATTAGGAAAAATTTCTTCAATGAGAGGGTAATCAGGTATTGGAACAGGCTGCCTAGGGAAGTGGTGGAATCACCATCCCTGGAAGTATTCAGAAACCATGCAGATGAAGCCCTCAGTGATATGGTTTAGTGGTGATCTTGGCAGTAATGGCTGGACTTGATGATCTTATAGGTCTTTTCCAACCTAGCTGATTCTATGATTCTATGTTTCCATGTTATGATGAATCCTGAAAGGAAAATCGTTTAATCCGACATGGAAAATGATGGACATGGCAATTTTATACCTGGCAACAGCTGGGAATTAGATATTGTACTAAATAAAAAATAAGTACTTCAAGGAAAAGAGTCAGCATTGGTGACAGCTTCTTTATATTATGACAATTAATTGCTGTTTGTATAGTTTTATACACTCCTAATCTGTCCCTAACCCAGCATAAAAACTAACCTAGAAAATTATCATTGGTTAATTTGACAAGTAATGAAAAAAAAATTAAAACAAACTGAACATTGTTTTCCTGCAATGTTTAAGAAATTAATTTCTCACTTTTGCAGAGAACTGGTAAGCATACAATGCTACTGACTGAAAGAACTTTTCCCCATCACCTGGTCCACATGAGAAGATACTGCAGAGAAGTCCCTCTGTGCCACTGGAAGCAGCAGTACTGGATGGAGAGCTAAAATAATTAGTCCAGATGACTCACTGAAGCCATCATTTTGGAGGACAGCAGATTCCTTTCTTCCTAGTTGACAGTGGGCTATTATTCTCAATGTCTCATTGAAGAGATCCGTATCAGTCAGAGTTCAGACTCTTAATTTCAGTGAAAATCAGTACAATAACATTATCTGAGCATATTTGAAGAAGAATCAGAAAAAGGCGAGGAAATTAAAGCAGCTTTACTCCTGGAAATTATCTGCAATTAAAAAACATTAATGCAAAAGGAAAAGTCTAAGAACCTTTACAATATCTATTATAAAGAAAAGACCATTGTGGCTCTAGAAAACAGATCTCAAGCCTCTGCATACAGAAATAATTCTAAAAGAAATCGTAGCTGCGAAAGTGAGTCTGGCCTCTCAGTGAAGTGTTAAGAATATTCTTACTTCACTGGTTTTCTTGTATGCAAGGGAATACATCTTTCGATTCCAAGTTCAATGAAATATCAAAATGTTTCTAAAAATTTTATAGATTTCCAAAACAGTTATTATTAGTCAGTTAAAAAAAATAAAAAAAAAAAAAAAAAAATAAAAAAGGAAAAAGAAAACAAGCCAAACTTATTTTCCCTGACTGGAGAATCAAGTTAATGCTGCCAGAAACCAATAAAGGAAAGTCTACTGAAGTCAGTGAGTGCCTGTCTGTGTTATTACAATGGGATCTGTATCTTGCCTTCAGTTCAAATATTCATATGCATAATATTAGGATTGGAGACTGACACGTTTTCGATGAATGTTCACTGCAGCAAATTGCCTGCATGACTGTTCATAGAAACTGAAGTCATGCAAGAGTAACAAATAATATTTACGCAAAAACTCAAATGCATATCAAAACTTTCAGGCCTTCTGACCAGCTGCTGAAGTATAGAAAAACTTAGCATAGAAAAACTACATTGTTAGAGAAAAAAGCAACTTTCTTTACTCAGTGCAGCAGATATTATATGTTTGCACTGATATTTTCTTACACTGAGGATAGATTTGATGTGCTCCAGAAGTTCTTTTCAACCTAAGCTTTTCTACGACTTTTAGGTAAATTTAGAATTCTTACCTCTGATAAATATATGCACATTTTTTATTTACACAGAGATGACTGTAGGTGTGGAAGCAGCCTTTCACATGATAATACCGAAGCATCTAAAATTCATACCAGCAGGACCTGACACACCAATAAGTGAGTTTACATGCACTTATTTTAAAATAAGTCTTAATTATAATTCAAGAGATAAGAGAATGTTACAGACTGTTTTCAGATCAGTGATTATTAAGGATGAGCATTATTTAATCAAGTATTTGTCATCTACTTACACACTACTTAGAGATACATTGTACAATGGACATTAGTGAGCACTTCTTTACATCAGTACTAGAAGTATGTTCCCTCAAGGAATTACAAAGGGCATGCAGAGAGATTTCTGTCCAGCTAGATATACTAGAAATAGATGTATCTATTTAAATCTGTAGAACTTCTGAAGGCCTGTACTGCAGTAAGAGTTTAGCCGCCCCCTGTGAGTCAGCTCCTCGCGTTCCCTGAGCTGCCGGCTCCTGGGCAAGCCCTGTCGAGGGTTTGACGCTCCGAGTTGAAGCTCCTGGACGCCGAGCCTCCCCCCGATCAGGCGTTGCAGGCGACCCCTCTCGAGACAGTCACCTCAGCAATGGGCAGGAAATGGCCGATGATACCCGGGTTGAATCTGCCGCCCTCCTCCTGGCGCCACCCCCTCTGAGTCAGCCTCAAGTCCCCGACAGGGCTCGCCCAGGAGCCGGCTGCTCAGCGGACGCGTGGAGCTGACTCAGAGAGGGCTGCGCCAGGAGGAGCGGCACCAGCCCTGAGTGGGTAGAAGGCTGCCCCAGGGAGCGCGAGCGACCAGGGCGGGTTCGAGGCGGTTTGCCCGCAGCTCGTTCGGGCAGGTGAGCGGGACGGTAAGCACTCACCGTATGACCCTGGCTCGGTCTGGGAGCTCTGCTCTGGCTGTCCCGGCGGTGCCCAGCGTAGGCATCCAGACAGAGTCGATGAGAGGGGCGGCTGCAGTGCAGAGCTCGGGGTGTAGGGAGCGCCTGCACTGCTCTCCTGAGACGAGGGTGCACAACGGGCAGGGCTGCACTCAGTGCTCCCTGGTGGAAATCCTCCTGCAGCAGGTGGCTGAGCTGCGGGACGCTGTCGCTAGGCTGAAGGGTGTCAGGGAAGCTGAGAGGAAGCAGCACTGCTTGCTCCAGGACCAGGTTGTGCAGGGGCCTCAAGCACCTACTGTAGCTCATGCAGGAAAGGAGGTCACTAACCCAGGAAGCTGGGAAACAGGAACAGAAAAAGCCAACAAGAAAAGGAGGAAGAGGACAATCAAAAGCAAGAGGCTTTCTCCTACATCTGTTGTTCCTACCCAGAACCGCTTTGCTGTCCTGCAGGGGGATGATGAGGAACCACACCTCACCAGGAACAATCAGCTGATGCACTGGTAAAGATCACTACTGGTGCTGCCAGGAAGAAGCAGCAGGCCGTAGTAGTAGGGGACTCTACTCTGAAAGGAACAGAGGCACCCATCTGTCGGCCTGACCCAGGCTCAAGGGAGGTGTGTTGCCTACCAGGGGCTCGGATCAGGGATGTTGCAGAGAAGCTGCCTGCTCTAGTTGGTCCCACTGACTATTACCCACTTCTAGCGATCCATGTGGGTGCTAGTGATATAGATAGCAGTAGTCCGGAGAACATAATGAAGGACTGCAGAGCTCTGGGAGAGGTGGTTAGGGGCTCTCGAGCACAGATTGTCTTTTCGTCAATTCTCCAGGATGCAGTGGAGGACCTTAAAAAGGCTAGGAGGATTGGCTAGGTTAATAAATGGTTAGAATGGTGGTGCTATAGTCAGGGGTTTGGGTACCTTGAACATGGGACTCAATTTAGTAGGCCAGGTCTACTGGGGCCTGGTGGAGCTGGTCTGACAAAGACAGGGAAGAGTGGATCTGGGAGGAGGTTTGCCAGACTGGTCAAGGATGCTTTAAACTAGATGTGTTGGGGGAGGGGGGGGGGGGGGCATCATTCCATCCCAACACACCCAGTCACTTGCCAGCACTTATAGTAAATGTTCAGAGCAATGTACAGATATTGCAGCTGCTCCAGCCAATAGCAGGCTTCAACTGGAGCTCGGCTCAGTTGCCTCTAGGCAAACGCCCGTAGCATGGGGAACAAACAAGAGGAATTAGAGATGTGTCCACGTCTATGGGGGTATGATAGAATAGGCATCACAGAAACATGGTGGGATGGCTCCTATGACTGGTGTGTTGGAATGGAAGGTTACAGGCTCTTTAGGAAAGACAGGCCCAGCAGGCAGGGAGGGGGAGTTGCTATTTATGTTAGGGATAAGCTGGAGAGTATGGAACTCTGTCTGGGGACAGGTGAGCAGTCGACAGAGAGTTTGTGGGTCAGGGTTAAAGGGAGAACAGCGATGGGAGACATTACTGTGGGGATCTGTTACAGACCGCCTGACCAAGAGGATTCTGTGGATGAAGCACTCTATAGGCAGATAGGAACAGCCTCACGCTCTTGCAGGCCCTTGTTGTCATGGGGGACTTCAATCACCCTGATATCTGTTGGAGGGATGGTACGGCCCGGCACAAGCAATCCAGGAGGTTCCTCAATTGTGTGGAAGACAGCTTCCTTCTGCAAGTAATAGAGGAGCCGACAAGGAGAGGTGCCATGCTTGAGCTTGTGCTCACCAACAGGGAAGGGCTGGTTGGAAATGTGATGCGCCAGGGCAGCCTTGATTGCAGCGATCATGAGATGGTCGAATTTAAGATTCTCAGGACAGTGAGAAGAGCGTGCAGCAAACTCACTGCCCTGGACTTCAAGAGAGCAAACTATGGCCTCTTCAGGGACCTGCTTAGTAAAGTTCCATGGGATATAGCCCTAGAGGGCAGGGGGGCCCAAGACTGTTGGCTGATATTCAAGGATCACGTGCTGCAAGCTCAGGAGCGATACATCCCTACTAGAAGGAAGTGCAGCAGGAGGGCCAGGAGACCTCCTGGGATGGATAAGGAGCTGCTGAGGAAAATTTGAGGGAAAAAAGAGTCTTATAAAAGGTGGAAGAAAGGACAGGCGGCCTGGGAAGAATACAGGGGTGTTGTCTGGGAAGCTAGGGACCAGGTTAGGAAAGCTAAGGCCCACTTAGAATTAAACTTGGCTAGGGATGTGAAAGATAACAGGAAGGGATTCTGTAGGTACATAGAGAATAAAAGACAGACTAGGGACAATATGGGCCCTTTCCGGAAGCTGTCAAGAGATCTGGCTACCCTGGATTTGCAGAAGGCTGAGGTTTTTAACGATATGTTTGCTTCGGTCTTTGCCTCAGCAAATGCTCTGACCACACCACCCAAGTCTTGGAAGGCAGATGCAGGGACTGTGAGAATGAAGACCTTGGGCCCACTGTAGGAGAGGATCTGGTTTGAGACTATCTTAGGAACCTGAATGTATACAAGTCATGGGACCTGAAGAAATCCATCCACGGGTCCTGAAGGATCTGGTAAGTGAAGGTGCTAAGCCACTGTCCATCATATTTAAAAAATCATAGCAGTCAGGTGAAGTTCCCTACAACTGAAAAAAGAGGAATATAACCCCCATTTTCAAGAAGGGGAAAATGGATGACCCAGGGAACTATAGACCTGTCAGCCTCACCTCTGTGCCTGGCAAAATCTTGGAGCAGATTCTCCTGGAAGGCATGCTAAGGCACATGAAAAACAACAGGGTGGTTGATGACAGCCAGCATGGCTTCACTCAGGGGAAATCCTGCCTGACCAATCTGGTGGCCTTCTATGATGGGGCTACGGAACTGATGGACAACGGTAGAGCAGTTGATGTCATCTACCTGGACTTGTGCAAAGCATTTGAAACTGTCTCACATGACATCCTTGTTTCTAAGTTGGAGAGACATCAATTTGATAGGTGGACCACTCGGTGGATAAAGAACTGGCTGGATGGCTGCATGCAAAGAGTTGTGGTCAATGGCTCAATGTCCAGCTGGAGACCAGTAATGAGTGGTGTCCCTCAGGGATCGGTGTTGGGACTGGTCTTGTTCAACATCTTTGTTGGTGACATGGACAGTGGGATTGAGTGTGCCCTCAGCAAGTCTGCCAATGACACCAAGCTGTGTGGCTCAGTTGATAATTTGGAGGGAAGGAATGAGATCCAGAGGGACCTTGACACGCTTGTGAGGTGGGCTGATGCCAGCATTATGAAGTTCAACCAAGACAAGTACAAGGTCCTGCACCTGGGTCGGAGCAATCCCAGGCACACATACAGGTTGGGCAGAGAGGAGATTCAGAGCAGCCCTTCCCAGAAGGACTTGGGGGTTTTGGTTGATGAGAAAATGAACATGAGCCAGCAGTGTGTGCTCACAGCCCAGAAAGCCAACCGTATCCTGGGCTGCATGAAAAGGAGCATGACCAGCAGGTCAAAGGAGGTGATCCTACCCCTCTACTCTGCTCTCATGAGACCTCACTTGGAGTATTGTGTGCAGTTCTGGTGTCTTCAACATAAAAAGACATGGAACACTTGGAACAAGTGCAGAGGAGGGCCATGAGGATGATCAAGGGACTGGAGCACCTCCCATATGAAGATAGGATGAGAAAGTTGGGGCTGTTCAGCATGGAAAAGAGAAGGCTGAGTGGAGACCTCATAGCAGCCTTCCAGTATCTGAAGGGGGGCTATTGGGATGCTGGGGATGGACTCTTCATTAGGGACTGTAGTGAGAGGATGAGGGGTACCAGGTTCAAAGTTAAACAGGGGAAGTTTAGATTGGATATAAGGAAGAAATTCTTTACTGTAAGGGTGGTGAGGCACTAGAATGGGTTGCCCAGGGAAGTTGTGAATGCTCCTTCGCTGGCAGTGTTCAAGGCCAGGTTGGACAGAGCCTTGGTTGACATGGTTTAGTGTGAGGTGTCCCTGCCCATGGCAGGGGGGTTGGAACTTGATGATCTTATGGTCCTTTACAGCCCTAACTATTCTATGATTCTATGATTCTGTCATCTTCGAGTTGTGGAATTGCTGCAGTGACAGAGATACACCACTTTGGTGCCCTGAAATGAGAAGTCTGTGTAAGCCTGGCCAAAATACTGGGCACAATGGCTTAGATAGGGTCTTGCCAAATGCATTTCCTTTCAAAACTTCCAGCCAGTCATAGAATTTCAAAGGAAGGGTGGCTTTATGAGCATGCCCTCCCAAGTGGAGAATCGTCATTCAAGAGTAATTGCATTGTTTTTCATAACAGGACAGGAGAATACATCTGGCCTTCAGAATGCTGTTAAATCAAATAAATTTTGTTTTGTCGAGTAAGTCATTATAGAGAAGACAGCTAGAAGAAATTACACTTGTGTCAAGTTATTGTTTTGGTGAATAAATCGATGACTTTTTGAATAACACTTGGAACTAACTTGGTGGTCTGATATATTCCATTTAGAAGGAAGAACCTAGCTGCTAGTTAATTGTTTAAGTGCACAGATCAATCTAACTCTAATGTCAATCTCCATGTAACAATGACAGCTATTGAACAAGACTGGTTAACAAGATAAAGCAGCAAAGCTCAGGATAGGTTTTGATAATGTTTCATATGTTAACTTGTTGCCTTGAATTGCAGACAGAAAAATAATTGCAGGAATATTTAGGATTTAAAAAATTAGAGCCATGTAATATTTTTTAAAAATTAAATGTTTTTTTGTGCTGCTTTAGTACTAAGAATTTACTAGATGCAACTGGTACTGAAAAGTCAATAACATGAGGGAAAAAGTAAATAAAAATTTGCTGGGACTTCAGATAAGACAACCATGGCACTGCAATATATACATATTACTGACTACAATTTGTAGATTAGAAAACATTTCTGAAGAGCCACTGAAGAACTTGCAGCAAGGATGTTACAAGCTTTTATACATACACACTTTTCCCTTTTAAATACTTCACTACTAGAGCGTTTTTTTGAGAAATAAAAAAAAAACCAAACCCTTAAATTAAGCTTTAAAAGTTTTTTTTCACTAAGGGTATAACATAAACTTGTCAAAAAAGCAAATCTGTCCACCTCTAGTTTTCAGCTTCCACTATTAGATCATGACTCCTACAGTTAGTTTAGTTTCAGCACTGTGATGTCCCCAAAAATCAGTCACACAAATAGTGTCCCCTATTATTTTCCAGTCTGTTGAAGCTTATTTGTGAAGCCAAATGAGTAACATGTACAAACTATCCCAGCCTCGATAGAAAGAGCCAAGATTAGCAATGTGCACACTCCTAATATAAATGGAACTGTCTGGGGATTACATCAGCATTCAGATTCATGACTCCAAAATCTCCTAGATTTAGTACAGCAAGACTAGCCAAGGATTAAACAATGTGTTACCAAGGGAATAACCAACACGTCCTGGAAGAACCACTGAGAATCAGTGCAATCAGCATGTGAAAGGACTGGAAAGATAAATGGAAAGATTTGAAGCATAAACTATACACCAAAGAACTGAGTTAATACTAAAAACAGAAATGGAAAACATCCTGATGTTACTAAAATGTACATTAAAAACCTGAATATATCACTCTCTGCAAGATTTGCTACAATATTCTGCTTTATCCAAGAGCACTAATAAAATCATGAGTTAATTCACTAAAACACAATACTAAGGCAAATGCTAAACTAAAAACCATTCAAGGATAGTCTATTTAGTCTAAGAATCAATGCAAGCTTTCTTCTAAAATTTAATAACACTGAAGCAGTTGAGTTGTTGTTACAAACAAAATTTACTGATAAGTAACTGCTTTCACTCTTTTTTTCCTTCTTAACACAACCTTGTGCCAAAATGGGATAGAAGCAGAAAAGCTGCAACAGTTGCTGAGAAATTAGCATCATATCCCCAGGACTAAGAAGCCAACAAAGTTTCAAACAAGATGCCTTGTAGCCCTGAGTACTAAAAAACTTGAATTATTTATCTATTTGAAAATGAAAGGCATACATCCTCATGTTTGGGGTATTAGTTTGAAAAACCCCACTACTCTGACCCCATTGAATTAGCAGACGGACGAAATGATTTCCAATAGAGTGAAAAAAAAAAAATTAACATTACCTAGCAGCTACCAAGTGTCAGCTGTATAAGTGGCAGCTATCAAGCCAACCTGTCCCAGATCTACTAAAATGGACCGCAAACTTTTTTTGCTTCTTGTACCTTTGAAATACTCCTTATGTGAAGGAATGGATTGGAGGCAAAACAGCTTTTTTGCTATATCTTAGAAAACCTCAGCTGCACCATACAGAGTAGTTTTACAGCCACCTCATGCTGTAAGAAACTTTTGAAGACTTCCTTATTTATAAATTACTTCTAAATTTTTCTGCCTTGTTTGCATTCTTCATAAGGTATTCCCCAGATTTCACATCTGATGAGTGGTTCAGAAACTTTCCATATTCCACAATGTAAGGTAGGTGGCCTCTTATCCCCTTCTACTTAATTGTTCTGAGGACCATTCTGTGGAAGAGAGCTCCATCTGCATCAGTATTTCTTGTCCATAAAGCATTTTCAGACTATCTTTGACCACTCCACAGAGTATGAACCTTCTTAGTTACCAACCAACATCAAAGCAGGACATAACTGCAAAGCTTCAGCCAGGAGTTTCTGGCAATGTCTTGCCATGCTATTGCAGGAGACAATGCCCTTCTCAAGCAGTCAGCAGAACTCAGGCTTTAAAACTTCCAGAGCCAATCCCCAGCACCAGCACAAAGTATAGCCAGGTATTGAAAACCGCCATAACTGGACTCAGGCTTACAGTAACTCAACAACTACTCTGTAAAAACCTAATTTTGTCTGCTGCTAAGAAACCTTTCAGCTGGCTTATGTTTACTGGTTTGCTAGAAACTCATTTGTTTCTAAGTGGCTGGTGTTAGATCTAACCAACGTTATTTTAACATAACAGGATTTTATACTTTTGATACAGCTAAAATGTGATGAATGCAAAAGAACAATTTTTATAATGCACAGAACATCAACACAGGAATTTCACTAAGCCAAACCTACTCTAAAGGCAAGCCTCTGTCAATACAAGACTTTTCAGAAGGGAAAGAGATCCAGAGGGACCTTGACACGCTTGTGAGGTGGGCTGATGCCAACCTCATGAAGTTTAATCAAGCCAAGTGCAAGGTCCTACACCTGGGTGGGAGCAATCCCAGGCACACATACAGGTTGGGCAGAGAGGAGATTCAGAGCAGCCCTTCCCAGAAGGACTTGGGGGTGTTGGTTGATGAGAAAATGAACATGAGCCAGCAGTGTGCACTCACAGCCCAGAAAGTCAACTGTGTCCTGGGCTGCATCAAAAGGAGCATGACCAGCAGGTCAAAGGAGGTGATCCTACCCCTCTACTCTGCTCTCGTGAGACCTCACTTGGAGTACTGTGTGCAGTTCTGGTGTCCTCAACATAAAAAGACATGGAACTGTTGAAACAAGTGCAGAGGAGGGCCATGAGGATGATCAGGGGACTGGAGCACCTCCCATATGAAGATAGGATGAGAAAGTTGGGGCTGTTCAGTGCGGAGAAGAGAAGGCTGAGTGGAGACCTCGTAGCAGCCTTCTAGTATCTGAAGGGGACCTATAAGGATGCTGGGGATGGACTCTTCATTAGGGACTATAGTGAGAGGATGAGGGGTAATGGGGTCAAAGTTAAACAGGAGAAGTTTAGATTGTATATAAGGAAGAAATTCTTTACTGTAAGGGTGGTGAGGCACTGGAATGAATTGCCCAAGGAAGCTGTGAATGCTCCATCGTTGGCAGTGTTCAAGGCCAGGTTGGACAGAGCCTTGGTTGACATGGTTTAGTGTGAGGTGTCCCTGCCCATGGCAGTGGGGTTGAAACTAGATGATCTTCAGGTTCTTTCCAACCATAACCATTCAATGATTTTAAGATGGTAAAACAAGCTCCACTAGGTTAGCATGAGATCAGGTGAGAAGTAAAATGTGGATTTTTGCAGCTTTAAACAGCTAGTGATAAATAAGTCTGGGGAGGTCAGAAGAACATGGCTTTTTTTGAGCTTCCATTAACAGTGTCTCATTGCATTTCAAGCAGTCATCAAAGATCAACAAAAATCTGTTAATAGCTCATGACCAATGAAAAGATCTAAAAAATGCTTTGTAGTGCATTTGGCAGTTGTAATTATTCTAGGATAAATTATAATATATCAAAATAGAACATAAGATTACTGGGGATTCGGACCTTCAGCTTTTTTGGTTCTCAAGGGGTTAACTTAGTAGGTCAAGAATCCAAGCGAACATTGCAGTGCTAACATTTACTGCCAAAGGTGTCTCAAGAGGAAAGCTGGTTGCAAATCTTATTGCAAATCCCCTAAGCCAATATCTCTAAAGGCGAAAGTAGAAACTATTTGTGTGCAGCTGAAGAATTTAATTTTAAATGTTTTTCTTAGCGTCCCTTTCCATGTGGATAGTAGGAAACACATCAGACTCATTTGTCATCTGGATGAGACCTGGTTCTTCCTTAAGTTGAAATAATAGAGGCTGAAAGTTGTTTTATAAAAGACAGCAAACATCTTTTATTTTCTTTTTTTTTTTTTAATTTGAGAAGCTATTTCTAGACATCAACACTTGACTAGAATAATCTTTGACAAAAAAACTATTCCAGATCCTAATAAACTCTCATACAGCAAGAAAATATATGAGGAAATTAAATTGTCAACAAATGCAAAGCAAAGGCAGAGCATTCTTTTGGTTATTGAAGAAAAATATTGTCAGAAAATATGATTAAAGCAAGCAATAGGTTTAAGAGTTGTCAGCACAGTAATCTGCAAAACTTTGTATGAAAAAGACTAAAACTTCATATTTGATTACTGTAGGCTGATAAGATACATATTAAATTGTGTATTTTCTTCTTTTTCCATGGTTAATTCTCGAAGACTGTATTTGGAAACCTTGGCAAAGAAGTGAAACTCCTTACCATTTCAGTGCCAGGTCTGTACAGAGCTACTCTGCTGCTTACTGAGGCAAAGAGGTTCCAGGTACGGCCCTATGCTTGCCAGCTAGTGTTGCCTGAGGGCTGGAATGACAGGTTTTAATTGGTAAGAAAATAGTAATGGGTAAATTTTTACTCGCATTCACACCACAATTCCTAAATTTTCACTCAGATTGAGGTGTCAGATACAGTCGCCTCCAGAGTAGGCCTACAGTGATATCTTAGAGCAGTGAACTGCTGTCCTGACCGCAGAAAAATTTTCCACACTCTCCTGATGCCTGTCTATTTCCAAAGAATTTTCTCAGATTTCAGGTGGATATTTTCAATTTGTTCACACTGGCTGGAGGCAAACATACTTTGCGCTTTAATACCTCTGCCATTGTTAAGATAGAGGGGCAAAAGAAAGTTTTCCAAACTGCAAAGAAAATTTTTGCAGCAGCTTTTGTACAGCACTGTCAAGAACCACTAGATGATCTTAACGTCCTTTCCAACCCTAACTATTCTATGATTCTATAATTTACTCACTTTTTGTTCCATGGATGTTTCAAAAGTATTTTTAAAGTGAAGAAGTGATGAGGACAGTTTCAACCCTGTATCCTTTCAGAAGGTGGCAATAATTTTTCTATGCAGAACAAAAAAAAAAAAAAAAAAAAAAAGAAAAAAGCAAAGTAAACTGTTGAAGTTCACATATTTATTTGCTATGTGCACTGGGTTTACCTGGCAAGGTTTTGGTAGTGGAGAGACTGCAGGGATGGATTCTTTTGAGAAGACACCAGATACTGCCCTCATGTTGGCAGAGTCAGTTTTAGCCAGTTCCAAAATGGAAATGCCACTGGCCGAAGCGAAGTCCATCAGCAGCACTGCTGACACCTCTGTGAAAGCATCTAAAAAAGGGTAAAAAATGCTATGCAACAGCTGTGAGAGAGGAGTGAGAAAATGTGAGAGAAACAGCCCATGCTAGAGCAGTTCTTGAAGAGCTGCAGCTCGTGGGAAGAAGTTCCATGCAGGGGACCCCATGTTGGAACAGGGGAAGAGTGTGAGAATAAAGGACTTACAGACTGATTGCAATCCTCATTCCCCATCCACCTGATCTGCTCAGGGGGAGAAGGTAAGAGAGCTGTGAGTGAATTTCAAATCAGGAAGAAGGGGAGGGGAAGGGGTAAAGTAGTTTTAGTTTAGTTTTTGTTTCTCACTATCCTATTCTGTTATTAATTGGCAATAAATTATATTAATGAACCTATCTCCATACTTGCTTCAAGTTAGGACACTGCAAGCAAGAATGAGTAGGCTATTGCCCCTATTGGGGCGGAAAAGCAACCTGACAAATGATAGCTAGAGAATGCATCTAAAACTGTCAACACATGAACCTTGCCATGGCACTCAAATTTTCCTTACCTAATGCCTTTGGTTCAGATGTGCTTTACTGTTCCAGAGTAAAACTCTGTAACTGACAAATTAGTGTTTTTAAACAAAACAACAATATGTAAAAAAAAATTGTACTTAGGAGCTGAGTAAAGTGATTATGTTTTCATTTAAAAAATGTACAAATACCTCAATGTCCAGCTGGAGACCAGTAGCGAGTGGTGTCCCTCAGGGATGGGTGCAGGGACCGGTCTTGTTCAACATCTTTGTCGATGACATGGACAGTGAGATTGAGTGCGCCCTCAGCAAGTTTGCAAATGACACCAAGCTGTGTGGTTCAGTTGATATGTTGGAGGGAAGGAATGCCATCCAGAGGGACCTTGACACGCTTGTGAGGTGGGCTGATGCCAACCTCATGAAGTTTAACCATGCCAAGTGCAAGGTCGTACACCTGGGTTGGAGCAATCCCAGGCACACATACAGGTTGGGCAGAGAAGAGATTCAGAGCAGCCCTGCCCAGAAGGACTTGAGGGTGTTGGACGATGAACAAATGAACATGAGCCAGCAGTGTGCACTTGCAGCCCAGAAAGCCAACCGTATCCTGGGCTGCATCAAAAGGAGCATGACCAGCAGGTCAAAGGAAGTGATCCTGCCCCTCTACTCTGCTCTTGTAAGACCTCACTTGGAGTATTGTGTGCAGTTCTGAGAAAGTTTGGACTGTTCAGCGTGGAGAAGAGAAGGCTGCATGGAGACCTCATAGCAGCCTCCAATATCTGAAGAGGGCCTATAGGGATGCTGGGGAGGGACTCTTCATTAGGGACGTTAGTGATAGGACAAGGGGTAATAGGTTCAAACTTAAACAGGGGAAGTTTAGATTGGATATGAGGAAGAAATTCTTTACTGTAAGGGTGGTGAGGCTCTGGAATGTGTTGCCCTGAGAAGCTGTGAATGCTCCATTGCTGGCAGTGTTCAAGGCCAGGTTGGACATAGCCTTGGGTGGCATGGTTTAGTGTGAGGTGTCCCTGCCCCTGGCAGGGGGGTTGGAACTAGATGATCTTGAGGTCCTTTCCAGCCCTAACTATTCTATGATTCTATGATTCATAGAACATTGTTGAGAAAATATTCTCTGCAAGTAAGTAAAAAAAATTAAGGATTAACTGTGTATGGTAACACCAATATTTTTGCAATTACTGGAGAAAAACATAAGTAAAGAAACAAGACAGATTAATTATATAATTGATCTAATGAAACCTTCTAAGGAATAATTGATGTGCTATCATTACCATAACAAGTAATTCACATGACAAAACTGATACATGACACATTCTTAGAAGCCAGTTAAAAATCATTACTAATCATGCCATTCTCCATTATGGCAGATAGGATGAACAAAAGCCTATTTGTAAAGCATTTAGTACTGTAATTTTTCATAGTTCTCTAAATGAAATACTACGGGTCAGCACAATTAAGAGTGGAATGTCTCTGGAAAGAAGAAAGAACTGTACACTCCTAACACAATACAAGATTTATAACAGTGAAAAACACAGCGTCTAAAGATTGGCATAATGTATTATATTTTTCTAAACTGGAAAGAAATTCATAATACTCCAGTTTTTCTAAACTGGAAAGGATACCAACAGAACTGCCATGCCATGAAAAGACATTAACCAGTTTTGAATGGGCATTTGAATAAATCTATTTTCAGTGCTTTGCATTTTCATATTTCGAGGTGATTAAAAGCACAAATTAATTACCTTACAATGACTTTAAGTGGGGCAAAATTGTCATTCGCTTTCCAGGAGGGAAGCTGCTTTTGCAATACATTTTTTTCCTTTCACAATCATCCTGAGAAGTTCCTACAGCCATGAAAAGGGCAATAGCTTTTAAGAAGTCGGGAGAGGGAAAAATGCTTTAGTTAGTTATCCTTAAGAGGGGGCAAAGAATGACATTTTAAAAGGTTAAATTCGGCAAATTAATTGGCAGCGCCAGATAGAGAAATCAGTCCAGTTGAACAGATTGCAACTTTTTCATATAGTTCCAATGCACTTTGTAACACACTTCAGTTGTTCCTGGTACCTTCTCCCAGACTTAGAAGTCTCTCTTCTGTGAGGTGAGGAAAAAGGACATTTATTTTTCCAAATGAAATATGTCAAAATCATATCAACCTCTTAGCATGCAGGAATGTCTGGAGGAGCAAGGATGAGGACAGACAACTTTTTTTAAACTGAAGTTATAAGAGTATTCAGATATTCAGAAAAAAGTGTTATGGGCTTTCATAAGATGACAGAAACAATTTTAAAATCTAATTTTGGCACAGCATAACTCAATGATATACCACCCGGTTTTTACACCGTCATCTCCACTAAGCCCATTTTCTCTGCTTCTTATGTCATATTTTTTCGAACAATTTCCCATCCCTCTTTTTCTCTGGATGAAAGACAACAAAGGGTAAAATTCTCATCCTAATATACTAGAATATATATACATAATAGACTTAGTTTCTAAATAACCGTATTTGAGCCTGAGACTTTAAACATGACACTCACTTATTCTAAGGGAAGAGTTTCTACACTCATACAATGTATGCAACTAGAACTTCACTGTCTTCAATAAGATTCGTCTAGAGTAAGAATGCAGAGTCTACCCCTAATGTTAAAACAAAAGCATTTTGCCCCTTTTGAACAGTTTTATATGAAGACACGGGGGGTGACAGAAAGTTACCATGTACTATGATTATTTATTTTCAGTATTCAGTGCTGTTCAGTCCAACAGTTCTCCAGAGAAAAGAGAAAAAATGTCCTTACAAATATTGCATCAGGCCATTAGTTTCCAGGCCAGATGCCAAGTTCTGTCCTTCACCCAATTAAATTTCCCTAGCAAAAAATTAAATATGCTATCATTAGAATTATTTAGGGAAAAAAAATTAAATTAAACTTTGAGGGAAACCTAAAGAGCTGCACAAAATGCCTCTAGTGATTCAGCATTATCTGGGAACCAATACTCACCCATATCATGACCCGATGCTTCTCAGAGCTAGTGTCCTCTTGTCATAAGGATGACAGGGTGCAAAGAACTGCTTTGCTGGAATTGTACATGAGTCAAAATGACGGTATCCACTCACATGTGACTGCCACTGCTGACTTCTGTATAAACAGCTGAAAGCATTTTTTGATGGTTTGGGATAAGAAAACTATCTCAGTCATTAGAAGAGCTGTATAGGGATTTCAGCTAGGAAAGATGCTGATACCCACTCTCAGCAGACTTCATTGCACTGAGTCCAGGCCCTCTGTGGGTGATGGATAGGAAAACCCCTCCATCATGCTCCAGTTCAAGTGAAGTCAGTTGCAGTCCAGCAAGTTTGATTTACACACACGATAAATAATCAAATATTTTGTTCATATTTTTAAATTGGCAGAGGGCTAGGAGAGAAAAAGTCATCTTCATTGTTTGCAGAAAGGTTCAGCCAAGAAAGAGAAACGAAAATATACAGGAAAACAGTAGTATGAGCTCTTAGATAGGGGGTCCACAGACCTGTTATTGTGTTCAGTGTTAAATAACTTTGATTTATGATACTAGAGGGAGGTACCACCCTGAAGGTCTAGTTATCCCCCCTCCTTGTACTTAGCCGCAATGCCAAAAATCTGCAAAGAAACGTGCAGCTTTCATTTATTTGGAATGAGCAAGAGACACAGACAAACAAGAGCTGCATGGAGGCAAAAGTGCTGTTTTGCTTGCCTTGCAGAAACTGGTAGAAATGTAGGACTGCGAACAGCCCTGAGTACCAGACTGCTGAGGCCCCAGGCGAGTAACCTGTGAATCCAATTGGCTCCTTTTCTAGAATTCATTACAAAAGAAAAAGTGCCTTCCCACCCAGTTTTTGCATGGCTAAGTAAGCCATGAAGAACTAACCAGAATTTTTACTTTAGTGGGAGCTGGATGTCAACTTAGTGAAGCTTCAAAAAGCAACTTTCTTTTTTAGATGCTTCAGCAAAGTGAACCTCTGATTCATCAGCAGGATACTCAGGCTGAGACCAAAGCTAAATCACAGAATCATAGAATCACAGAATAGCTAAGGTTGGAAAGGACCCTGAGATCATCAGTTTCCAACCCCACTGCCATGGGCAGGGACACCTCACACTAAACCATGTCAACCAAGATTCTGTCCAGCCTGGCCTTGAACACTGCCAGGGATGGAGCATTCACAGCATTCCAGCCTTTCATCCGCCTCATGGTAAAGAATTTCTTCCTTATATCCAATCTAAACTTCTCCTGTTTAAGATTTAACCCATTAAACCCGTCAAACCGTATCACTACAGTCCCTAATGAAGAGTCCCTCCCCAGCATCCTTATAGGTCCCCTTCAGATACTAGAAGGCTGCTATGAGGTCTCCACGCAGCCTTCTCTTCTCCACACTGAACAGCCCCAACTTTCTCAGCCTGTCTTCATATGGGAGATGCTCCAGTCCCTTGATCATCCTTGTGGCCCTCCTCTGGACTTGTTCCAACAGTTCCATGTACTTTTTATGTTGAGGACACCAGAGGACACCAGAACTGCACACAGTACTCCAAGTGAGGTCTCACGAGAGCAGAGTAGAGGGGTAGGATCACCTCCTTTGACCTGCTGGTCATGCTCCTTTTGATGCAGCCCAGGATACGGTTGGCTTTCTGGGCTGTGAGTGCACACTGCTGGCTCATATTCAGTTTCTCATCCATCAACACCCCCAAGTCCTTCTCCACAGGGCTGCTCTGAATCTCTTCTCTGCCCAACCTGTATGTGTGCCTGGGATTGCTCCAACCCAGGTGTACGACCTTGCACTTGGCATGGTTAAACTTCATGAGGTTGGCATCAGCCCACCTCACAAGCGTGTCAAGGTCCCTCTGGATGGCATCCCTTCCCTCCAGTGTATCAACCAAACCACACAGCTTGGTGTCATCGGCAAACTTGCTGAGGGCTTACTCAATCCCACTGTCCGTGTCACCAACAAAGATGTTGAACAAGACCAGTCCCAGCACCGATCCCTGAGGGACACCACTCGTTACTGATCTGCAGCTGGACATTGAGCCGTTGACCACAATTCTTTGCATAAGGCTATCCAGCCAGTTCTCTATCCACTGAGTAGTCCATCTATCAAACTGATGTCTCTACAATTTAGAGATAAGTCTAACCAGCATCGTGCAGAAACACAAAATTTCACAGTTCCATGCATATCAGTGCATGGAATATGAGCTAGGGCATCTGCAGGAAAATGGAGTTTGCAGAGGTATGAGGTAGCAGCTTTGTTTGAAGCTATCTCAGTGCTTTCAGACAGCTTCAGCATTAGCTCAGACGGTTTTGTCCACGGCTCAGTCTTCATTGGTATGTCTTGACAGATTTATACTCCTAGGTTACACAGAAAACACTTTGTTTGCCTTTTAAACTAAGAATTAACAAAATCAAGTAGTGCCAGTATTCAGAATCATGCATACCTTCAAGAGGCTTTTCTAGATTTCAGCTTTAACTTAAATATATGTGGAGAGAGGCAGGTTCAGCTAATGCTCGGAATTATCTGAAGGCTTGGAAACTTCCCTAAGCTAAAGATAGCCTTATGACTATATGAGTACACTCTACTATATCGTTATGTTCTAAGTGTAATTAGAACATACAGAACACAGATTCATTCCTTAGATTATAAACACAAGGAACAAGGATTGCATAAGCAAACAATTAATTTACAGTAATCTTCAACATCTGTTCCTGTTAGCAGAGATCTAAATGCAGAATGCTGTGATAGCATTTCCATTTTCTTATTCTGTTTCCTATAAATGTAGATTGTTTTGGAATTAGCGTTAAGCTTTGAGTACTTTCCAAATGAAATAACCACTGGAGAACACCAACAGTGTTAAAATGAGACTTGTCAAAAAAGCAGCTGGGCAAAATCAAGGATAGCAAACCAAATGAACTTGTGTTCCATCTCGACCTCTTTGTCTTTGACCTCCAGTCCTTGGTCCCAGCTGTGAGCCAACCAACATA
This sequence comes from Ara ararauna, assembly GCA_028858755.1. Taxonomy (NCBI): domain Eukaryota; kingdom Metazoa; phylum Chordata; class Aves; order Psittaciformes; family Psittacidae; genus Ara; species Ara ararauna. Next base: position 60,423,342 of record CM054379.1, read on the forward strand.
TGACCTAAGAAAAAGAATCACTATATTGCCAAATGTTGCTATTTCAAATTACAGCTAAATCATATTTGCCAAAATAAAGCATGTTATGCAGAGTTATTTATTTTTGTGACCCTGCAGTTATTGGTAGTCTCAGGAATTTTTTCACTCATTTGCTGATTCACAGAGTGTGGTAACTTCCTCTCAAGAATGTCATGATGAACTAGCAATTTCCTGTCATGAGGAAATTAAAAGTAAAATTGCACCTGGGAAACAGATTTTGCAAAATCCTTTAAATGTCTTTGAACCACTCAGTAACTATTCATACTCTGCAAGAAAGCCCAGTGGTCAGAGATATAGGTATGCACACCGTAGGTAAGAGATGAGAAACTCTGAAAGCTATTGAACAACGAATTTTCACAGCAGATCAGCACAAACATATTTAGCACAGGGTTTTCTGTCACTTTGAAATGTCAGAAGAAATTTGAGAACATTCAACACTTTTCCTGCTCTGTGGTTTGCTTGTGCTCCTTTCTTTCCCTTAGTTTCTCTTTACTGAATTCTGACATGCTGCATGGCATGAAAAGTAACCTTTTATTATACTGCAAGGAGTTATCTAAAAAGATTTGACCAAACAAAATTTTGCTGACCTTAGTCTTTTACTCTTGTAGTCTTATAAAGAAGTGATTTGGAATAGTGACACAAAAGAAGTAATTAATAAAATTTCCATTTAGGTAGCTAATACTCCACGGAACAGTGTGTCAGACTGTAATGTATAAAGGGGTTGTTGACCTGTATCTTCAGCTATGTTCCTTAGGATAATAAACACTCCAGGAGAATCAAAACTACAAAGCATAATTAAACAAAATGCCTCACCACCAGCTGTTTTCTGAAGAGTCAGTACGTATATGCCATCGAAAGTTCAGTATCAACTAAAAATCACAGCCCAGTGGTACATAATGTATGAGTGCAATTTATTTTCCACTTTAAAAAGTAAAGCTTAAAACCACCTGTGATAACAAGCAGCAAATGTTGGCTTTACTATGACACCCACTGAAGTTCCCATCATTTCTTTCTCAGGATTCAGTAATACTTGTTTTGGATTCATTCCCAGCAATATCAGCTATTGGGAAAGTCAATAAAATATCCAAAACACATTAAGTTTAGAACTGCTTTCACAATACATTTTTTTATTATATAAAAGCAAATTAAGCACTAAGACACCAGTCTTGCAAACACACATCTGCATAAATCCCAGTCATAAAAGAAAAAAAAATAAATAAAAAGCTGCATTTTTTTTCTCTATAGGCATTGCATAAACCCTTAACCTATCAAACAATAGAGTTTGGTTTTGTATCACTGATGTCAGTGGTAACATGGACACACAAATAGAAGGAAGGTTGTAAAAAGCACTCATATACACGCAGATGATGATATTCTATCAAAAACATTCTTAGAATGCTGCTAATTAAGCAAGAATAAAAAAACACTAATTTGGAAAGTGAAAAGAAATAAATCTAATTCAAAAATATCAAGTCTTGAGCTTTTAAAAATATGTTGCAATTATTTGACAGTGCTTTCTTTTGTAAAAAAAAGGTAACACAAAAAAGGAGCCTATGATGAAGGCACAGAGAAAGAGTAGCCATGTCTTTTGTCCATGTTAATATGAAAGAGCAGCAAAAATGAAAGACTTCAGTCCTTTTTGTCTAGTGCAAGATCTAGATCTTGCTCATTTTGGAAGTTACGTTTCTATTTTTGTCTTGTTTTCCCCATTTTGAAATTACTCATGGTGTTGTTCATTATGTGCTTAAAGAATGCCTAGACTGTTCCCAAACTAGCATTTAATGAAAGCAGGTTATTCCAATTGAAGCTAGTAGCTGCTTATACTGTGGTTTGGGGCTTGCCTCTCTGACATCTATATTAAGGCATCTATTTTTGCTCTTTCATGAGGTTTTCAACATAATCTGGTGTGGGACTGAGAATCACACAGGCACTGCCTTCTCCAGGGTAAATAAAAGCAAAGGGGCAATATCAGAAAAGTCAGAGCAGAGGTAGGAGGCATGATTTATTCTGCCTCAGCGTGAGACTGCAACAAAAGAATGTGTCACAACTAGGTTTGTAACAACATAAACAAAATACACAGCAGCCATGCCAGCAGTGATCATAAATACATGTTTAGCAGAGCAGCTATAATAACTTGCACATCATCATACAAGAGCAAATTCTTGTCACACTCTTGTAGGTGGAAAAAAATACGCTCTCTAAAATGTTTCACATGAAAATTCAATGCTTCCATTACCAGAGAGTGCAGTTCTTACAGGACAAATAAGACTGCAGTCTGAAAACTATTTTAATAAATCAAAACTAAATACACTGCGGTCTATTTTCTCTTTAAAGGCTTATTTTGACTCTGGCTTGGGGTTTTGTAAAGCAAATGTGGCAGTGAGCTTGTGCACACATTTTCTCTTCTTTCTCTGCCTCTCTTTTTAAAGACACAAGACAGAAAAGAAGTAGCCCTTGCTCACAGAAGTACCCCATCCCAGAGGATCCTCAAAGCTCCTTCTAATCCCTACTTTTGCTAATAAATATAATATGAAGAATAACTAAGTGGAAAGCCCATCCTTTCAAACAAGAAGTGGATACAATATAAGCTGGGCTCTATTCCCACTTCTGCCTCACTATTTTCTGGGACTAAAGCGCAGAAGTATTTTTGACAACCTTAGCCTCCATTTTCTTGCTTGTCTTCCATCTTATCCTCTCATTTTAGACCAGAAGATCTACAGCACAGTGATTTTTGCAGGATCAAGATATCTTCAGGGTAGTCAAACTGGTGGAATAATACCTGTTCCAAATATTTGCCCTTGCACATTGTGGCATAAGTCAGATAGTTGTGCTTTCAATCTCACCTTTTATTTCTGCATACCTATATCTTTTGTGCTTACGAACATCTCTATTTACTCTTCACCTGCCAGGAACTAACAAGTAAGAACACTTATTTTAAATGCAGCCTCTGAATTTGGGCTGTTCAAAATTGTACACAACTCCACCCTAGAAAAATCTGATCCAAGAATGGCTGTCCTAATAGCCCATATGCTTCATTTGATGACACTTCGAGGTATCTGTAGCAGAGTCCAGTCGGATTTACCACTGCTGCCCTTAAGACTGAGATTAGAGCCTCGAACTCAGTCTTGCTGGGGAGAAAGCAGCTGTTCACTGTGCAAGTAGTTTCTCCTTTCACCCTAGTATTCTTAATGAGTAATAGTTTGCCATGGAAAGGTGCTTCAGATCTTCCCAGCTATGTCTTTATTGTTCCAACATTACTTTCACAGCTCACTTCTATTGAGTATATATCTTACTTTAATAAAACTATCCTTTAAGGAATTTTACTTTCCTAATGTCGTTGGAATCACATAGGGAAATGCACTCCTCTTCTGTGTTTTCTTCTGCTCTCAGCACTTCAAATACTAAGCATTTATTCAACCTTGTATTTCTGATTGTTCACTCCATGTATTTAGTCCTTCTCTTTTCTCTTGGTATCCAGGGAGTCAGAGCTACCAGCTTCTGAAGTCAGTTCAGATGGTTATCTACAATTTCTCTTTGTAGTGCTCTTCGAGGTCAAATCCATTACAGCATGTGTTCAGACTGACTTTCCACACTTAATTCTGCTGGGCTAACTGTGACACACTCAGCAGTTCACCTCAGAACCTGTTATCCGTAGATACAGCAGATGTTAAATTTGATATAGAAAAAGAACCTGATTCCTGCCTCCTTTTCACCTTAAAAAGTCTTGTGAACAGAGAGACATTTTTGATGAAAAAAATAAACATGATACTAAAGGCTAATTAGTACCACCAAACCCAAAATTACGAGAATTACATTCACATAACATACAGTACAGCCACAGTTGACAAGTTTAATCACACTGGCTATCCCAAAGAGCTTGAAGTTTGTGTTTTCTTACTGACATATCATAACAACTTGGAAAAAAATGTATATCAGCAAATAAAGCTCCTTAAATATTTGCAGCTGATTTCTAATGGAAAGTACAGAGCCAAGATAACATTATTTTCTTATGCACCACAGTCTTAGGTAAACTGGTGTATGTGAGGGGTTTTTTTGAAATACAGGAATAGATTTAAAATCCATCACAGACATACTAATGCTGAAACAGACAGTCTGATACTTGCAATTTACATTCCAGTTGCAGACTGATACATCAGCATTTTGCATCTGGAGATGGCAGGGGGGTTTTCCTCAGTTGTCAGAGGGTTTTCTTTTTCCTAATGTAATTAAGATGGAGATGATTATAGTCATTAGGACAAAGACTAATATCAATTAGACCAATAAGCAAGGAGTGAATGAATATTAATCCTTCAATTGAAGTTAATGTTCTGAATTTGGTTGGCATTTCCAGATTCCCCAGCCTAGCGGTGTCTAGGATGTCAAGGAGACTGAGACAGCCATTATAATCAGAGATTGAAAATCACTCATTCTCAGTTAAATTATTCTAATATTCATCTGTTCAAAAAAAAAATAAAAAATAAAAAATACAACAAACAAAAAAATAACAAAAAACAACAGAACGGGAGGGGAGAGGGGACAGGTAGGGCACTGATAAGGCTAATACATTACATACCAAGCAAGGGTATCTTGCCATTACTGTGACATCTATATTTTGGAAGCAGAGCTCACTACCTATGACTTTCAGAGACAGTCATGGGGCTGTTTACCCTATAGACATCCTGTCTCTCCCTGCTTCTCTAGCCAATGTTTTGATCATCACCCACAGGTGATACAAATTTTGACACTCTCAGAGCATTCATCAGCTTCTTCTTCCACAGCCTGGTAATCCCTTTAGTCTTAAAATGGAGGTTCCCTACCATTAACCCAACAGACACTCTGCTAACTGTAAGGATGGATGGAAAAAGGGAGAATTAAGGCTTAAAGTTAACCTTACTTTTAGCTTTTTCATTCATTTAGCATTGCAAGCTTATTCAGAGCTGAGGTGGTCAGATGTGCCTCAGCTAGGCATGAAAATTTTGCTTACTATCTCTGGAGCTACTTTGCCAAAAGCTAGTAGAAACACCCCAGAACATTTCATTACAATAAAAAGGGTAAAAAAATCCCAGATATAAATATCAGAAAAGCAAAGAGAAAAATATGTGGCCGTATCATCTGAGAACCGTAAAGTTCTTCTCTTAACTATTCAGAAAAGTGCCTTTGATTTTTAGTAAAAGGTGATTTGTATCTCAGAGGTACAGTACAGTATCTTGATTACTATCATGTAAAGTGGCATTTCCTAAGAAAATGACTTTTCTGTGAATGGCTGAGTCAATAAGCATATAAAATCCCTTTATTCTGTTGGTGTCTGTGCTATTGCTGCCCTTCAGCTGAAGTAATTATGCCTTTTTTCTTTTCAGAAAACTTACCCAGTGTTTTCTTTCTCTTTAGTATGACTGCTCTACTTCAATTTAATTACTTTATGTTTGGCAGTCTGCTTCTAATCATATGCTCTCCCATGCTATGAAATGAGCTGCAATAGACTGGTTAATACACTGGGTTAGAAACACTGTATCAGGTACAATTATCCAAATGAATAAACAACAAAAAAAATCACTTTATAGCTGAAATTAGAAGATTAATGAGCAAAATATATATTTCACAAGTATATCACACTCAGGTTTCTAAATAAATGTTAGGGGAGGAAGAAGATATATTTCCTGATCCCCAGTAAGTGAAGTATTAGCTGACTCATTTTGCTGTCCCTTCCACTTATTCAGGTGTTAGCATGTCTAAAGGAGGAGATAGAAAGCTTGGAATTCCCATAGAATATACACCACAGGATTAAGATATAGAGAGCAGGACCTTGAAGACTGGGATCTGTTTCCTGGCTTTGCCGTATACTGCTTAGCCGTAAAAAAAATTGGGTCTTTAGTCCTCAGTTTCCCATACTCATAAATGATGGTAGTATTACTAACTTGCTCCCACCCTTACTTTCTCTACTTAAATTTTACACTTTTCTCAGCACTGTGTTTGCAAACAGCATAGAGGCCACAACTCCAGACTCTAAAAATAGATTTTAAAAATAATTTATTTTAGCTCATAAAAGAAAATCCTAACTGAGGAAGCTACTGATACATATATAACTGAAGTCAGTGGGGTCACTTAAAGTTAGAGATATTCTTAAAGGCTTTACTGATTCAGGGATTTAACCTCTCAGGAACACATTGATTCATTGCTTGGGGTAGTGGTTATTTTGCTCTTCCTTTCAGTGTGTGTTTATTTATAAAGATTTTCCTTCCTGAGCAGACCTTATGGCCTTCGCTGTGCCGAGTTTCTGCTCAGTAATCCCACCTGTTTATAAAGATTTCTAAACATGTAATTAAAAACTTTTACATCTGTCAATGGATTGTAATGGGAGGAACACAAATCTTTTTGCTGAGAGCTTAATGGCCTGAAGTACAGCTGTGATGTTTGGAAGAATCTATTTGAGTGCCGTATATGAATTCCCGTGTGAACGTGGGGAGTGATTGCCTTCTTCATGGTTTTTTGCTTCCACACTCAGATAAGAGTAGTAAGAAAAAGGACAAGAAAAGTTTTCAGGTGGCATAGAACGAACAGGAGCAGAAGGAACAGATGCTCTTTAAAGGGAACATCCCTGGGCAAGGGAACAGCTCAAGTAAGCCAGGTTTTCAGCTTGGCTGTTTGAGACATTGAGGAGCATATCATCTGTTGTGATGTTCTAACAGTTTGGCAGATTTAGTTAGATACTCATTGACAAAGCACTGTGGTGTTCAGGTAAGACAGGAGTATCTCCCTGGCTATATTAAAACAGGAAGAGGAAAGACTGGGAGCAGAAACAAGAAATATACTGCATTATATGGAGGAAGGAGACTTCTCAGTTGTGAGTGAAGGTCAGAAATAGATGGGAGGAATCCAGCGCTGCACATACATGTTATCTGCTTTGTTGTTTCAGATAGATGTGCATTGTTTTTGTGAAAGGCACATCTCTCAACCTGATGCAGCCTGCATGTTTTTCCTAACTACCATATTTGCCCCAACAGGTGATCTGAAAACTCAAAACCCACACAGGCTGGACCCCTGTGGGACTGAGTCTGATCTACACTGGCTTGGAGGCCAAGGATGATGGGCTGTAAAATGCTATGTCTGTGAACAAGGAAGAGGTTGGCAACAGGAGATGGGAGCATAAAGAAAGAGGAGAGTGCTGTGACCTCCTGATGCAGTTCAGAGTACCTGGAACAGCCATGCTGGAACCCAAGCACAAGGGACGCTAGGGTGCCCAGCAGGCAGCCAGGAAGCTCCCCGGATTGCATGTCACAGGCTCCTTGCCCCTCTTTTGTGAGTGCCTAGCATTTTCTTGTGAGACAAGAATATTAACACCTTTGGAATATCCATGCTGAGGAAAATGGAAATGGGCACTGAGGTACCTGTTGTTCTGGCTTCCATCTAGTGAGAGATGAGAAATATCCATGTGGGTGCTGTGAGCATTGCCAGTGCCCATATTGTGCAAATTCCACAGGTAAGCGAAGGACTTGAGTTTCCATTAGTCTCAAGCTGGCATCTTTTACAAGCATAAAAATCCTATTTAAAAAAAAATGTTCGTTCATCTGCTTTCAGAGAGTGCCAATCTGGTAGCACACTGCAGAGATGAAAAACACTGCATGCCTTTCCAAGTTCAACTTCTGCCATCTGGGAGCAGAGCAATGGCTTTCAGTTTAGCAGGCCAGCAGGTTCATAAAGCAGCCCAGGAGTATGACAAGGCATTTCTACCTTCAGGAGCAACAGAATTTTGCTGGTCGGCTTTGAATGATCTTCTGCTGCTTTGTAACAGACCTGTCAAGAGGTTTAACTAATGGTATGTTTTCCAAGCACGTTTGTGTTGACTTTTCTGATAACCTTTACCTATCCAGTCATGCACAAAAACTCACCAAACAGATGCTAAACTTTTTCATAATAGCCATTCTGTTCGATTTCCTCTATCCATTCCTATATCCATTGATGTTTGTTGCATATTTAGCAAAAATCTTTATAGCTGCATGGCAGATTTTGATAAATCCCCAGTGCCAGTATGAAACCCAAGTAAAAAAAACCTAGTGTGGGAGCTGTCTGTGGGCTGAGACGCATGGTAACGGTGGCTTGACAAGTTACTGTGCATCAGACTGAGGCATCTGTGTGCATGCATTTCACATGAGCATATATAAGATGATGAAAATGAGATTTGCACAGGGATATTAAGAACTGCTCAGTAGACATGCAGCAGCTTGTTAAGGTGCCAAAGCATGATTTTGTGTCTTGCTGCATAACCTGTGCTAGGATAACATACAGAGGTTTTTCATTACCCCTCTGTTTATATGGACTAACATGACATTGTCAGATACAAACATCAGTCAGCATCTCTTAAGAGTCATATTACAGCTGCATGTAGGGACTCCATCATCTGCAATGATGACTTTGTCATGTTAGACATACAGCAGTGCCCATGGTGGCAGAAGACAGTCCCCAGTTTAATGGCTGACAATTCTAACAAAAGAGGCAGATGCAGTGGGTATTATTGCCTCACCTAATGTCAATGATTTAAAAACAGCTTGGAGCCTGAGATAGTTGCTTGGGCACCCTTCAGTGTAAGAGAAAAAAACATGTAAATTGAGCGGCCATTTTCCCAGCTGTCTGAAACACTTCTTTTATCTGAGATTAATGTGTCCCCTCCTCCTATAAATATAGGAAGAGCCCAGATTAATAGCTTGATACTAAGTCCTTGCAGGAATGAGAGTTAGGTAAAATACCTCTCCCAACAAGAACATGAATCATAAAATCATGGAATCATAGAATCAGCTAGATTGGAAGAGGCATGAAACAGGGACATCACACCTATGCAGCTGACAGAGAGCTGGGGCACAGGGATACCACTGTAAGTTGCCCAGAAGCTCTATGGTAGTCCCAGACCTGAGCCCAGATCCTTTCAGTAACAAAGCTACAAGCCCTTCTTCTAGCCCTTACAGCGCTGGAAAGAGCAGCTCCACAGAGCTTCAAGAACCAGCGCCCCCTCTCACCATGGCATTTCATTTGCTGCTCAGTTCCAAAGTGGAGTCAGGAGGGTCCCTGCTGTGTCTGCAGTTCTCTGTGAAGTATTTCCTACTTCACACACAGAACGCTGTTCCCCTAGAAACAGAATAATTCATTATGTTTAGTAAACCAGGAGCTCAGATGAATCACACTAACCACTATTAACAGTGGATTAATTGCTAAAAAAGAAGAGAGTTGGTTTTAAGGAAAGGGAAGAATAACGAGTGACTGCAACATTACCCACAATTAATTATCATGATGGTCAGTTACAAACAATTTAAAGCCATTTTTTTGTTTTAATGCCACTGTTGATACTCACCTTCTGGCTGGCTGTGCTGGAATCTCCCTGCACAGTGTGCTGTCTCATTCATCGCTTTGTGGGCTCATATTCAGAGAACCATTTGGCCTGCAAACTTGCCGGATTATCTGTAAACACAGTGAAAGGAGACAGTGATTGCATGAAACCCACAGAGTGCACCTGCATGCTAATGAGTTAAATGTCATGACAGAAACACAAGACTGATGTTCCATGCTGCCCTTTAGAAAGAAAGCAATTTACTTCTGTAACATTTCAAACAGAAAATTACAGTGTAACTTCTTGTGTCAATACATAATTTATTTTGTAATAAATAACTAAACGCATATTTATTGCATCTTTATTTTAATCCACAGTTGTGTTTTTCACAGGTTCTCCCTAGAGGGTACTGCCCTAGAGGTACTGTTCTGATTGTTTATAATATTTGCTGTCTAAGACTGCTGTACACTTGAAGCTTTATAACAATGAAGGTGTTTAGACCAAGAAATAGCTTTCATTCCCCTCCAAATGCCCCCAAGTTATTTATTTTGTTATTTTTGTTTTATTTTACCTTAGACTGAAGGAGTTTCTAGTACCAATAAAGAACAAACTGAAGACAGAATGAACTGTAAAGCATATAGCTTTATTTTATTTAAATCTGCACTGCAACTGTGATGGAAATCAACAATGCCAGTAAAGTCAGGGCTAAGGCTGTGGTCAAACTTTGATACTTCCACAGTAGTTAGGAACTACAATACCATAGAGGATACGGGATATATGTCAGTATAAACAGAGCTGTGGATTACAGTATGCAGCAATGCAGCATATTTGCAAGCTGTTTTCAGATTTCTGCAATGCAGACCCAAAGAGAATGAAAAGAAACTTTCTTTTTCTTCTGTGGTCTGAAGCTTATTCACTTTGGCAGTGATTGAGAGTTATCACAAGATGACTGTTTGACCATCCATGTAAAATGAGATGGATTTACTTTCTTTACATGGTGGGCATATACTTCTTCATAACTGACAAGTGCCTGCAGCACAGAATAACTTCTTGCAGATAATGCAAACTGAAAGTGATGGGTAAATTTCTAAATTCTACTTTTTATTTTTTAAAATACTATAAAAGAAAAAAAAAAGCTACATTTGTGTATAGTCTCAGAGAACTTTAGTTATGCATCACCAGCAAATGTCATGGATGCCTTATCATGCCTAGGAGAGTATCCTGTCCCACCAGGTCACACACAGACTGGGGAAGGCAGAGCAGTGGAAAGGAACTACCTAATCTCCCATCCAGCTTTGTGCTTAAGCCACCAAGCCATTCTTCAAACAGAGAAATAAATAAATTCTTACCCTAAATTATGTGGTTGAATTTCTAGCATTGGTAGTGTTGAAAAAACGCCTTCAGAATTAGGTGTTGCCAAAAAGAGTATCCCATTTAAATATAAATAATATGCCACTTGTGCCTCACCGCTGCATGGCAGCTGTCTCCTAAATGCAGACCTCAGAAGGACACATCTAAGCCAGACCTCATGGAGGCAGCAGAATCAGGGGACATGAGTAGGTCTTTTTGTCTGCTCTTCAAACATCTTACACCCAGTCAAGCTCCCCCCTGTCAAGCTCACCATTTGTCCTCCAGCGCCACACCAAGCCATGGATCTTATGCAGAGTGCAGATTTGTTTGGTAAATAAAGGGTCTAGATCCCACCCCATGTTTTCATTTTATAGAGGACAAGAAAAGGCATCCAGTGAGACCCCTTGCAGCAGAGGCAGCGACCCCAAAGTGGAGCCCAGGCAGAGCCATAGCAGGGTGCACAGCAGCCCCATAGGAACATTATTTCGCTTCCTGCAGCCCCTATGGCCTGCCTCACTCTGTTGCTGCTCTCAAAGCACTTGTGGGCAGAGGAGGTTCATGTCCACTGTCCACAGGTTGGCTGCTTCAAAAGTGTTAGAGCCTATGGGACAGGACACTGTGTTTTGTTATCCAGACCCAGCTGTGGTGCTTCCCCTTCCCTCCCTGCACAATAAAGGAAAGAATGAGGAGAGGAAAAAAATCTGAAAGCATTTTTCGTAAGTCATGTCAAAATACCTTCCGTATGACTAATTCATGGTACCCCAACCCATCCTATGTTCCCGTGCTGTCTAGAGCACTTCTCTTTTGGAAGGCAAAAAGAAGGGGAAAAAGTCTCTAATAGATATTTCTGAGGTGCAGAGAAAACACATACTCTAAACACATACAGAGCACATACACTTTCTGCTGCATTCAGATTTCAGGGGAGAAAGCATTTCCACCAAACAGGATCAAAGTTTTGCTCCCACTGCTGTGAGGGGGAAATTGTGAAAGGAAATAAACTGCATCCATGCTCTTGCAGTAAAGCTGAGAGGATTCTTACCTCCTCCCCATGAGCAGTGCACGCTTACAGGCCCTTTACAATGCAAACTCTTGTACACACCAAAGGATTTTAAGAGTGAAGGTTATTGAACCACCAGGCTGACAACTCAAAGCAGTGATAGTCCATTGTGTAAATACCTGCATGGGGACTGTTCCAGGTCCTCCATCAGCACTCTCAGGATGCAAACAGTGCTTCAACACCCAGCGTGAGATGATAATTTCTGACTCTTCTGTTTAAAGAATTCCCCAAAGGTGGCCCTGGTCCATCTATTTTTTGGAACAATGTCAGCAATATGCACATTATGCCAGCAAAGAAAGGAGCTGTTACTGAATCACAGAAGCAAAAAAGCCATCTAATGCACTCAGACCAAAAGAGACAAAGCTATTTTTACCAGGCAGAAATGAATCTCAAATGCAATAGCTTTCTATATCTACTGAAAATGCAGACATGTCTTTGATATGTAATAGCTGGGCAGATGGAGAAGTCTCCTGAGTGGTTTTTACTGCTCCTCTGGAAAATGGGGCATGACTCTTCCCTCAGCTGGGTTTACTCGTGAGCAGCCCTTGCCCCTCCTCTCTCTCTCTCCCCCCTCTTGCAAACTGTATTGGCTGGCAGCACTCTCAGGGGTCATATGTCCTGCCACTCCACTGCATTACCTAAACAAATCCTGGTACAGACACACTGCAAGGAGCTGAGAACCTCAACGTTCGTGTCTGCCTCAGTCAACCCCCAGAAACAAGCATGCTAGTTAGACTTTGGGACTAATGCAAGCTGCTAGGACTGTGTCCCTAGACACCTCCTGTGTGCTCCTGCTTCCTTGCTGCCTAAAAGGATAGCCTAATTAATTGACTTGATCGAATCTCTTCAAGGGTACAGGGTGTTGATGCGTCAGCTCATAAAAACAGAAGCAAAGCTACCACTTACAGGAAATGGCAATCTCAGGAGTAGGCAGGGTGCTTTGTGTTATGTGTCACAGATCATAATGGAGTGCAGTGGCTGACATCTTTATTAGCTCCTAACTTGGTATATGGTCCTGTGTGTGTGCACATGTGTCTACGTCTGCCTGTGTAGCAGGAAAAGGAAAGCAAAAGCAGATGCACAGAAGGTAACTTTAACATCTTAATATAACAGACTTTTTTTTATACTATAGATAAAAAACTATTGTAAAATAGATATGGAGAGTTTTTAAATATTTTACTATACATGGACAACAGTGTGTAAGGGGCCTTAAAAAGAGTTAAAATTTATTGCTGTTTTACTGAAATTCTTTTAAAAATTACACATTTGTAAGCATTTGGCTTAAAAAAAGTTTTTACATATTCTGATGGTATAATGAGGTCAAACTGCAATCTTGCGGAGCAGTACAGTCTAAATGAACTAATGGAAACTAATTTCAACCATTTCCTGTAAAGCATTGCTGTTAGAATATATCACCTCCAAATGCAAAAGAAAATGATAAGCAAAGACTTTATTCATCTAAGACCCACCACAGGGCTAAAGAAAAGGGTACACGCTGCTTTTTCAAAATGTCAGAAATCTATTTCACAGTGTTAATGATCTCCCAATGCCCACTTCATATTTAGACAGTGAGCTGCTAACATCTTCTCAGAAAAATAACCTGTCTGATACTAATCGTACCTGTGTGTTGTTCAGTTGGGTGAACCAAGTCTAAATTTTGAAAATCTAAGCAATGTGACTACTGAAAGCTGAGCACACATAAAACCGTTCAGTAGGGTCAAAGCAAAACTGAATATTCATTCCAGGGAGTATTTAGCTGTGTCATCTGCTCTGCTGCCATTTTAGCTAGTTATCCTGCAAAAATCTTCTGGATATATCAGCTTCCATTCTGAATTATACTGCTAAGGACCTTGGTCCCAGCCTTCACTGATTCCATAAGAACAAATTTTCTACTTTTCAAAGGTTTTTACTGCTCTTTTGTTAATCTGTTTCTGCAAGTGAAATTCTGCAAGCTAGACTAAAACCACACCTGCTTCAATAGACACTGTGCAAGCATCTTCTTAGAGCTCTGCAAATTCATTTCAATGTTGACCTAATTAACATTTCTTTTATTTAACATCTAAGTGCCCATAAACCAAGATTAAGTTAGCTAAATACCATGAAGCATCCATGGTATTTCAGACAAGACCAGCAAACTCATTTAACCACTGACCTCAAGCAGGCACAAGCCTCAGATTTTGGAACAGAAAGACTTAAAGTAATTATGCTCTTTTATGCTTTTTTAAGGAATTTATGCTTTTTAAAGAATGTGAACTTACTTTCACAGAAAGCGTTTCAAGAATTAGATAAGACAGCCTTACAAAACCAAAGGTTTCTGATAAAATAGTATATTTATTCATACTCTATTCCCAGAAATGCAATAGTTCTGATACTATAAATTTTAATAGCAGTTTATGATTCTTTTTTCCCTTCTGTTTTGGAACCTGTTTCAAAAGCTTAAGATTTAATCTGTGAATTATTTTTAAAGAGAATTGTGATGATTGATGCAAATATTAGTGACTGCATTGTTTTTTAGGGTTCTTCTTTGTTAGATGCTGTCTTAGAGCAACATCTAGTGGCACACTTATCTCTGCATCCTTCCTCAAAGTCACTTGTGATGCAAGAGAAGATTACAATACCAATTAAGTATTACAGGTTTACATACACACAGGTAGACACACACACACACTGTAGGAGTCATTATCCCCAGCCAGTGTGGGGAACCATTTACACGCCTTAATAGCACTTTTATTATATTTAGCGTGCAATCATTACTAAGACTGAACTTAGACATCCAACTTCCTAAGAACTGTTGTGCATCTCACCTTGTTTTTTGCAGCTGCACCCACGTTTAAAACTCTATTTTTTTGTCTTAGATCATCCAAAAGAAGTGCATTTTCTGTATAAACTTCTGCACTCAAAAAAGAAAAATACACATGAAAATTCTTTCCTGATAAAGCACTCCCTTTATTTGTGTGGCTAAGAAATATTTGCACAAAATTTGACACCATGACTCAAGCAGTTAATTATTGTTTGATTTCAGTAGGAATCAGTACTATTCAATTTATTTCATGTTAAATCAATTTCAATTATGTGCTTGAGGAGTTGTGTTTGTACCTTAAACTATTGTGGCAAAATTGCTTTGGTCTCTTTCGGTTGCTTTTCAAACATCCTCAGTACAAAACCTACTTTGTAAGTTTTTCAGTTTTGGCCTATACCCTTTGAAGAGGCAATAAAGGAAAATTATTCTGATTTTTAGACACATTAAGATACTACTTAGGAACAAAAATCTAAGAGAATATCACTCAAATTAAGGGACCAAAATAGCTAAAAAAAATACATAGAGATTTCAAAAGATAAATTTTCAGTAATGACTAAGGTTTTTCCCCTTACAATTTTTTGAAGACATTTTTAATTAGTAAAAAACAGCATTCAATTATAAACTATTTTTTTTTTAGGTAGCTAAAACCTGCAAACTGACAGGAAACATCAGGCGAGATCATGTGCAAGACTTTCACTGAAATGTTATGCTATCTTAGCTGCACTTTTTCAAGTGCTGAAAGATTTTTTCCCCCTTCATTCTGAGTTAGCTGTTTTGTACAGTATTTAGTTCGTTCAAAGCATAAAAATTGAGTGGGATTACAAGACGATACTTTGTCTTCTTCATCCAATCTAGAAACAAAAACCAGCCATAAAAGACTAAAAGCTAATTATTTTGAATTCTTGGGGAAATTGTAACCATAAGTAACTTGTTTAATTTACTAGCTACAATTGATACTTTCTCATTAAGAAATTAGTTGGCTCAAACTACAAAGTGTTTTAGTTTAAAAATGTCACGAGTCTATTTAAAGTAATTTTATTTAATTAATAAAAGGCTTTAAAAGATGTATTTTCTGCACTAAAATGGAATTCCAATTTAATAAATTTTCCATTTCCATCCACAGTGATTTGGCACAAAAAATAAATAAGAGTATCAGACAATAAAACAAATGTCATTTGACAATTTAATGATAAAATGTTAAATTAAATAGTAACAGTGTAATGTGTAGTTTACATTTAGTTGCAAATCAACATGCCTCTAGTTAGCAACAAATAACGATCAAGTATTTTGGGAAAAAAAAATAATTTGAAAGTAAAACAACAATGCAAGACTAAACCCAGTAATTAGTTCAGTCAAGATTTCTTGCCACACGATAGAAGTTGTGGCTAAAAAGACTTAGTGTATTAATTCTTGCATACTCATTCTATATAGACTATTTTTAAGCAACAGTATTGCATTTTTGATGTTTTTCAAGTTTTGTCAAATCTAATTGAGCCCAAAGACAAATTCTTAACAGCATGTCCATGTGTTTGCCACAGACTAAATAATCCATGACAAACATCACACCAACTCAATGACAGAAACAAATTGCAAGTGGGAAAAAATGGGAAGAAAAGGTACCAAAGCTACAGAAACCCTCAAAATAAAGAAAATGCTGCAGAACACACATGTTCAGAATACCTACTTGAACAACATTTTTAAACCACAATATATTGTTGAATCCAGTACAACCTAAATCCTAAATTCTGGGTCCTCCACAACATTCTGGCATGCTAGACGATCTCTGTGAAACCTTAGGAAAAGATGACCACTTCTGCCTCATGCGCATATTAAGGCACATCCTTAAAGAGTTACAATATACCTGTTCTCTGATGAAAGAAGGTGTCCATACCACTGACATTTAGGCATCTGGTTTAAATTACTATTCTCTTCAGGTGCTTGCCAATAGCTAGTAGAGAGAGAAAATCGTTCTTCCTGGAGGTGACTCATACCATGTAAATCAGACCTCTCTGGAGAGCCTGACAAAAGGAAGAGTTTGGTTAATAGGTTGATCATATCTGCTGCCTAAGACTGGATGATGTGAACATTTCCTTAAATCTTCTCAGATTGATTCAGCTGCTCATTATGAGCTATTGTACTTCAACAATTTGAAGTGTAAAACTTGGTTTGGTTTGAAGCATTTCCCTTTCCTCCTATCCGGACAAAAAAGGATTTACTTCATATATTTAAATAGGATTCTTTTATAAATCAAAGGCAGCTGAAAGGATTCTGCTGAATCCAAATACTCTCTCCAGTGTGGAAAGCTATGTCATAAAGGTGAATGTTACAGGAATTAATGAAAGTACAAAACCAGAATTTTATAACAGAAACTGATCTGAAACCACCTGATGATGTCTCTGTAAAGTGTCAGGTTGAAGCCCTTCTCAGGTACACCTCTATTTAAACATATATGTAGTGTAAGCATCTTGGAAGTTGAATTATTTGGTCTGACAAATTTGTAGGAGATTATAAGCATATGGATAAAGACAACCTGAGAATATGTAACTACTACAGCTTAATGCATTCAGAATTCTTTCTGATAAGTATTATATTGCAATTCCTTCACCTTTTCAATAACCTATTGTAAGAGGGAATAGTATTTAATCATCTGCAATGTTCAGTATCTGAGAGAATTCACAAAATTGCAACCTGAACATTATAAATTCAGGATGGCTCTGTTCTTCTCAAGATCATTGTCATTAGCTTAGTTTTGTCTGTGACTTTTTTGTCCTTATCACAGTCAGTACCACAAGGAAGAGATCAAAAATTCTGACGTCCCCAGACCCTGTGGAAGAAGAATTAACTGTCTGCTAACTTACCCTGTGTCACGAAGTTTAGTGACCTGACAGTACTGTTTTCCATATTCGAAACCTCAGAAATAGGCAAGTTTTGTTTCAGGGCTTTACCCAACTCTATCCTCTACCCTTCTCAAAAATATTTGAAACTTGAGAATGCAGTCATGCAGTGTATCATTTTCCTCTCCTGACTCTCAGAAATGCAAAATCAACACATTTGCAGTTGAAAGGACAGAAATAGAACAGAGGTAGGAGGTCATCACCTGACACCAGCCAGTAAGGACAGAGAAAGGGAGAATAAGAAGTTATCCAAAAATACCAAAACCAAATAATAAATCTCAGGAACATGTTAGGATAAACAGAGCAGATGAAGAACAGAGAAAAGGATCGGGGGGAAGGGGAGAGAGAGTAATGGGTAGGTGGGCTGGTGTAGATCATTTGTGCTGAACTTTCAATTCCATCTCATTCAAAATAATGATAAACAAAAATCCAAGATTATTTATTTCCTATTTATCTCAAACCCCACCACAGATTTCAATCCTGAAGTATTCCAAATAAAGTTCAGAAGGTTTGGAACAGCTTTTCCAAATGCACATATCTTCTCAAGCAAGCACTTCCAGACCTTAAGGGCTCAGCTCTACTGCTTGTCATACACTCAACAGATCCTCAGTCCTCAGCTGAGTACAAAGCTTGGCCAGCTCTTTACAGAAAGAGAACTGTGCCATCCCTCAGACTTTTTATCCTCAGGTTTTTGGAAACAACTGATACACAGGGTTCTTTTAGTACACAACTTGAGATGCCTTTAAAATGTCTGATTTCCAGAAAGTATCATTTTTCTTCTATGTTGGATGCACCACAACTTCAGACTTAGAATTATGAAATGGCTTTGATATTTTGTTCTACATAGCTCCTTTCAAATAGACTATTGTAAGATTGCATCACATCCTACATCCTGAAGCTTAAACGAGTGCTCACGACAAAGTATGAAGTCCTCCAGAATCAAAACTTCACTCACTACTTTGTGAGGAGACAATGACTCAGGGATCACTGTTAATAAAATAACCCAGTTTCTTACATTCTTTGCAAAGCATGATAGTAAATTGCTTCACTGAGCACAGAGTTTTTGTTATTAATGACAGACAGGTGATGAAATTCTCATGCACTAAGGTAAGCTTATGAATTTATGTCACCATCTGATGCTATTATTTGGAAAAATCTAATCAAATAATATGGGTTTTAGACATCTAACTGTAAATAATTATTGCTCATGTGATCTCGTTCACAACTGCTCACTAAATAAAATCTACTGGGTATGCCCAGTCATGTATGTGTGTGTATATATATAAACAATCACTTTGTAGCTCTTAAATGCAAAGTGTATTTGCATATATATGTATACAAAAAGGAGTGTGAGTGAGACCATAAAAAAATGTCATTTAGCCATATCATTATAAAAAGTATGTCTTATTATTTGGCTTTATCTCGTTATTTGTGTTTAACAGACTCAGATAGGCTTATATTCTGCATTTACAGGCATCCTAGCAATGTAGTGTAAATTCACATTGAATACATCTAAAAGGGGCTACTCAGTACATACTCTCATGGCAATGCTTTATAAAATGTTGAGTTTCATCAGCTCCTGAACTGAAAAGATTGATTTGCTTTTCATGTTGAATAGAGTCTAAAAGAAGTTTAAGGAACAATTGACCCTG
This sequence comes from Ara ararauna, assembly GCA_028858755.1. Taxonomy (NCBI): domain Eukaryota; kingdom Metazoa; phylum Chordata; class Aves; order Psittaciformes; family Psittacidae; genus Ara; species Ara ararauna. The sequence goes on from CM054379.1 coordinate 60,442,450, forward strand.
AGCAGAGCTGCAGCAAAGTCTTCTGGGCATCAAGCAGAAGGTAGCTCAAGATTTCCAAGATAACTCAAATTGTCTCAGTTATGAAAAACAGCAACATAGCTCAATGATGTGGACTGAAAGACTCAAGAGGATTTTCATAATTAAGACTAAGAGAAAAGCTCCTTAAAATACAGTTAAATCTCTACTTCCATATGCTTGGCAGAAAAAAAAAATCAATACAGATTTAGGTTTTGTATTACTTTCATTGTTATTTTCATTTTTAAACACAGTTCTTCAAACCTTATCCACACTGGTACTCTTGCTGAGTGAAAGAAGAAAAAATGAATTGGTACTGGCATCTCAGGGTAGATGTGCCTGGTAGCTGAGCAGGCTGGCCAGCACTTAATGATGCACGGTCACACATCTCAGGTTGCAACCCTGCCAGGAGTGGGAGCAGGTGGTCCCTGAAGGATACAGTTAGGGCCTACAATATGCACTAGGATTAATCTTCTACTGCCCTCTTTCACTTCTGTGTCCATGAACACCTGCAAATCACATGTTTAGGACAACTTTCTCTGAAAACTGAGAACCTCAGTCAAGCCAGTACCTGAATACAATAGGAGGTTTGAAAGTCTATTTCTGCTCACCCACTTCTCAGGCAGTTTTGAACTTTGTAATTCCTGGATATACAGAGACTTCACCCTATGTGTCTGTGCTGAATACGTCCAGGTGTCATCCCAGACATATCCGAAGTCTTGACAAGCAATTAATGCTAGAAAGAAAAATTGCAGCCCCCAGATGGCACCCATTCCCCTGTGATGGATTCATTTCAAGGATACTGGGTAGGGATCACTGTTTCCTATCAAGTGACAGTGCTTTGCTTGGGAACAGGACAGCTCTGCAGGGTGGTGAGAGCCTTGTCTCCTCAGGCTGCTATTCACTGTGCCACATTGTCAGTAAAGTCACAGGGACAGTATGTGAGACGTTGGACAGCAGAGTGTTCAGCCAGTGGCATACAGAGCTGAGCACTAAGCTGCTGATAGACAGGCTTGGTCCACAGCAGCTGGAGAAATTCCCTTTCTGGGGCAGGCAACCTGAATGAATACCTTATAAAAACTTTAACATATGACATAGCAAGCAGCATCTGCTCAGGAAGGGCCCAAAATAAGCTCATGCAATTCTTTACATGTGCACATTAAGTAACAGTACTGAAAATGAGTCAGTGAGAAAAAAATACCAGGGTTGCAACATGATGGATACAAAAACCTCACCACTGAATTGAGGCACTGAATGAAGAATTACAATTGGATTGTTGTACAATGAATTAGGGAGAGCTAATTTTTATTTTTTTTTTCCCCAGAAAGAAATATACATTTAAACTGAAATTAGAAAATGTCCATTTCTCTGAGATGTTCATTTAAAGTCAATTGAAAAACATGTTGATAAAGGTGAAATGTTTAGCTGTTATAATAAATTCAGACTTTTAGACCATCTCAAGGAATTACCTGTATAACAATTCTTTGCTAAACGCAAAATTGGTGCACTTAAGTCCCTTCATTATATAGCCCTTGTTATATAATATGTGTGAGCATATAATATATATATAAATACATATGTTCTGTTTATTTTTATGAAGGTTATACGTTTATGTAAATCATGAGGTTTTTTATTTTAATCATTTAATAATGCAAAATCATGTTTCATAATATTACTTCATTCCATGCAACAAAACATGCCAATGATCTCCATGCACTTTTTTCACATGAAGGGCAAAATATTCTTGAAACCAGCTGAGTTGCCCATAGACTTGACATTCCAGCTTCTGGTGATTTTAGGTCAGGGAAAAAATCAATAGCTAAAGAAATGCCATTTGATTACTATTGTATTTATTGCTTCTCAAAAGGAAGCGGATTGTTGAGATCTGATGGCTCAGTGAAATAGGGCAAGCTGAGGAGCACAGTCTGAGCTATAAAAGGCAGTAGCTCCTGTGGGCCAGGCTCTGCTGCATGTGGGTTACTAAGAAATATGAAATGCCAGTTGCAACTGTTGACTGACATTGCAGTTGCCCATCACAGACTGTCTAAAACATTTTAACTGCTCATTAAGTCTATTGAACTCCAGAGCTGAAGTGACAGTTATATGTACTCAGCATCAGTGTAAACACAACATGTAAGTCACATGCTTCTATTTTCAGGCCGTTATTTCAAATTTGGCTAATGAAGAATGAATGCTTTTACATCAGTGGATTCCAAGGTTGAGCTGCTTTATAGCATGCAAACCCAATCACCTCAACTGGCTGTGTTCCCACTGGCAAGGTGAAAAGCTGGCCATTAAATTGCTGTATAAAGTGATTGTGTGACCGCTGGCAACGTTCAAGTTAAGGTTGTGTCAGCAATAGCCTTTCCATTACAAACTCTCATTTTTCAGGGGGTTTTATGCCTTGAGGTAAAATCCAATTGTAATTCTTCATTCAGTGCCTCAACTCAGTGGTGAGGTTTTTGCATCCATCATGTTGCACCCCTGGTATGTTTTTCTCACTGATTCATTTTCAGTACTAAACACAAAATATTACAAAATGGGTACATGTAAAGAATGACAGCAAGCATAATGAGCAGTGCTTCTGCCATTTTTCTGACAAAGAAACGGGAAAGAGGCCTCAAACTTCCTACTATACCAGCAAAACTTCCCATTTCACCTCCGGGTATCTATCATGCATCATGTATTCTAAGTTAAAAACACAGTGGAGGCAAAATCTGCACTCTTGTGCAGAGTTACGGTGTGCATAGACTTCACTTGGATTTGTACCTCAGGCTACCAGAAATACATAGTACCCTGAGGTAAAACAGCTATTGAGATACTAAGACAAGCCCTAACAAGGATCCCAATCCTGCCAGCAGTTAGAGATAGGTTTATTCTCAAGGAGGCATTAATGGCCCGAGCATCACAGTCCTTAGGATGAATGGACAGACTGTAGTGTTTCTCGTTAATCCCAATGTTAGAGGCAGTTGAGCATGCAGAACAGTTGCATGTAAATAGCTGGCTGGTGCTAGGAGCAGTCTGCAACAGGAAACTTTCTTTTCTTGTTTCAGCTTAGATGATCCTTCCTTTTGCCTGAGCAAGAGTTGTAATGTTCTTAGATGGTGGTTAATTGAAAGTCAGTAGTAGAGTTGATAACTAAGATGTGTTCTAGATAAGAACAAGTAAACTGAAAAATAAACAAACCATTAGGTGAATAGGGCTGACAAGAGGAGAGAAAAATCTCTGTCTCTACCATTACCTGCCACTGCCTGTGTGCCTAACTGGCTTAATGGCAGCACCCATGACGCTTCCAGGACTGCCACATTTCAACAAAAAGCTGACAGGGCCAGACACAGCTACAAAAGCCACATAGGTTTCCATTGTCATCTTGCACCTATAACTGAGTTAATTGGTCTGCTGTACCCGTAAAAAGAGTCCTCCAAACACAGGCTGCTTGTGCGGCAAGGCAAGGGCATGGTGTTGTTCACGATGCTCCTAATGCACCACAAATTCAAAAGGTTATGTAGGCAGGACAGCAACAAAACCAGTTGTGTCTGAAGTTCTCGCACTTTCAGTAGTTTGCGATTTGTCTATTCAAACCTCTTTATCACAGTTACAAAGAGAATTAATGGAGAAAATCTTTGTCTGCACTTTTTTAATGACAAAATGCTGTCAGTGAACACTCCCTGTGAGTGATAATTTAAATTTGACAACATTGGGCTTTTTAATTCCTGTAAAGAAAAAAAAAATCAACAAAACACCATATTTTGCTTTGGTTTGAAATGACTCCAATAAAAACACTTAATTTCTGTTTTGAAGCTGAGGCTTGGCATCTATACACAGCTTCATACAAACAAGTTCTGCCACTCTGGTGTGGGGCTCAGTTTCTCTTGTTAAAACCTTTTCATTTTCTACAAATAAATGTTTCTGGAGCAAAGACTTGAAAGTCTGGCTGAATGACTGTAAAGAAATTATTCAAAGAGAAACAAGTCCTGCAGACAAGAAAGAGATTGAATCTGTAGCTGAGAGGTTTGCACTGAGAAGGAATTGAAGATCAGAGCCCTAGCAGATCAGTTCAACGTTTTTCTGCACAAACTGTTGCTGAACTTTGACAGCACAGTTAGCATTGCCTAGAGAAGAGAGACACCCTCAAGTCACTTATAAAGACTTGACCCTTCCAGCATGTAGACTTGTATACTGTATACACCAGTTACCTTCAGTCCTCAAGAGCTAGTGGCATGCTTTGCTGCTGAAAGATACTGCGCAGTGCTACTTCCCACTTTAATTATTTCAATTATTTTAGGGTAACATCAGCAACATTCAAGACACATTTAAATAAGACTTCTCATTGTGAATGGAATGAAGTGTTTAATGGGAATGCCATCAGCACAGCAAACAAATACCCTGACCTTGAAAATTTTCATAGCCAGTGAATACAAGACTGAATACAAATATTTATTTAGATGAAAATTTACTGCGCTTGGCTTTATCATTCTGAGTTACCCACATTTCAATTTTCTTAAATATGCTCAGAAACCATGGTTTGTGACAGAAAGGAGACGAGCGGATATTGTTGCCATGGAAACAAAAACATTTTTCTTCTGCTCCAAAAATGTTGTCTATTAGAGACCAGTGAGGGAAAATAATAACATACATATACCATTAATTTTACTCTCTGTCATGTTTTTCAGATTTCAATAGATTGTTTCTGTTAGGGTTTTCAGAAACAGAGATGCTTAACCACAGTAGGAATCTTTACAGGCAATGGGATGCACCTTTACTAATGTAGTGAAGCGAAGGTGCATTTCTCCTAGCTATGCCCACACTTCAGTAGGAAATTTATTTTCTCACTTGCTGTTGTATTGGATAGGACATTCATACAAGAGTTAGATCTGCATTTTATGTTTGGGATTTAGAGTTATTGCCTCTTGATATATTGCTGTTAACTGGCCAAATAAAAATGAGAGGGTTTTTTATGAGTAGACAGTTTGTTAAAATACAGGTGATCATTGTTTTTTCCCTAAAAGCTTTGCCAGCTTATTCTTTTCCAGACTGAGCTCTTTCTCTTGTTCTGTATAAGATAACCCAGCACTTTAATCCCAGTAGTAAAGCTCTAATTTTCTTCAACACTCCTCTGAGTTCTGGCATTCAACAAAATTAGACTTTTACCCTCACTCTCAACAGAACTGTGATCCCCTTCCTATACTTCGAAGTGTAAAAAGCATCGAAGAACTGTCTTCACTTAAATGGCATTTCAGGCAGCTTGATTTTTGTGCAAGAGAAGAATTAAAATACTTCTTTTTAATTAACAAATACACATATTTTTGTGAAACTTTCTACTTTATCTTCACATCAGCGTGTAAAAGATACACTTCATTGCCGGTAGGGAAGCACAGTAAAATACTCAAGTATTTTCCACTGTTTCAGTGCCCTCTGCTTTGGAAGAAGTAGATACTTTGTGCTCCTGTTGTCTTTCAAGAGTACATTGTAAGTAATTATGTGATTACTTATTAGCTTTTTGTTGATTTGAGCTGATTTGGTGCAGTCACTTGTGATTCTGCAGCACATGCTCTATCATCTCTTTGATTTTTTCCTAATTAATTGAAGAGTCTGATCATCTACTTCCAACTAGTTTTTAAGTACCCTCAATTATTTTTTCTTTATGAATTGATTTCGAGTTGAAACATGTCTCAACTAATTGCAAAACATAATACCACAAAACTGTAAGAATTAACAAATATTAATGCACACTTAACATCTATCCTAGATGCCAATATTTATACACACACAGAGAGGATGCTGCTACAGGCTGAAATTATAAGACAGCAACAAGGCAGTTTACCCAAAGTCTGTATTTCTCTAGTAAATTCATATCATGAATCAGCATGAGGAATATATCCCATTCAGGCTAGCTGTTGTACATCTACTATGATAACAGGACTTTCTATGTGACCCTTACACTAGCAGATGTTGTGCTTCTATTTTGTATTACTCAGTTAACATTCAGTGTGAGGTGTTTCCCCACCATGCTTTTAATGCTGTATTAATCTCAAAAAAAAAAAAAAACAAAAAAAAAAAACAAACCCAAAACCACCCACAAAACCAAAACCAAACAAAAAAACAAAACCACAGCATAAGAACAAAACACATATACTTCTAGTTTCTCCTGTTTGTCATTCAAATGATGTGTTTTAAATTTACCAACTCATGCAAACCAAAACCAACTCATATTCTGGGCACACCATAAATTTTCACAGGAAAAAAGGGTATTTAGAAACACTAGAGCTGTTTGAAAATTAAGTGGCACTATTTTTCAGTATCGTCCATACACAAAGTTTAACTACCTCATAGTATCAATAATCCAGCTCTACAGTATCAGAATACTGTACTTCATCAATGACTAAAAGTCACTTCCTCTTAAAATGTATCAAGCTCTTGTTTTTATGTGGATGGATATTACCACACCAGAAATCAACATCTCACTGAGAAAAAGGGGGATAATAAGAATAGGAAAACCATTCAAACAAGTCAAACCAAAGCAAATGCAAACCTCTTGCCAACTTCTTGAAAGACATTGACAATCAGAAGAAGTATAAGCACATGGGTCCTACATTTCCCCAGAACACAAATGATGGCAGATGCTCATCTGGCACTGACACATCAGGTAGCCATCACTCTGGGAGGACAGTTTCTCTCTGAAAACTGGGTGCTTTCAAAAATAGAAAGCATTTGGACACCAAGGTGCCCAGAAAGATTAATTCATTTTGTAAATACAGATTTTGCCTCTTTCTCAAATCTCTCATTCTTTCTTCTTTGCATGTGTCTTTTCTTCCTTGTTCAGCCTGAAACCAGAAAAAGGGGGAAAGAACACTATGAAACTAGAATCATGGGTATATATACACATATTAATTGTATACATCCATATCAGGAGGCAGGTCAATTTTTAAATGCCATTTTGATGACTTCTTGTTTTTGGTTTTAGTTAAAGATCTTCAGGAGATTTTCAGAATATACATTTACACATAGCAGAGACACCAAAAGGCTTCATTTTTGGTCTGGTAAGAGAGACTCTATTTCTAGTCCACATCTTTAAACACTGGATCTCTTCTTGTCTCCAGGAAGGTTGAAGGGGAAGCGTAGGAGGCCTGAGAACTTTGGTTTGCTGGACGGGCATTAACAATGGCCAAAATCATCCTGGATGAGGGAAAGAGAGGATTTTGCGTCATTTTGCAACTTTTGCCTTGCTCTGTGCTTTCCAGCAGCAGAGAGTGAGTCTTATGCAGACAGTTTGTTGAAAAAACTCTGCTGATTTGCCTTAACTGTCACAGTCTCCAAAAATTCAAAGTGTAAATTAGACAGAAAGTAGAATCAAGAGTTGTGTGGGCCTGTGTTGGAAGGCACACTAAAGCAGCTGGGTCTCACATTGCAGAAAAAGATCTCTGACAACCTTTCTATACTCTAAAAAGGTACATCACTGAGTAATCTGGAGCGACCTTTAGCCATTTTTAGCCTGCTCACACCAGGAGGGTGCTAAGTACCCAGGACTGGAGTGATGCATCAGCCTGGTGCTTGACACAGGCAGAGCACTTAATCCAGGCAGTGACAACCCCAGACGGAATCCTACTACCAGAATTTAGCTCTGTTTTACAGAAATTTAAATTACAGAGCGTTATTTCATTTTCATAGAAACACTTTGCATAGGAAAGTTTAGGATCTTGGGTTGACTGCCTCCTAGCCATAACCATGCTGGCATCAAGGAGCCTGTGAAGGCAGGAAAAGCTTTTCACTGGGTGAGCTGGTTATGCTAATCATGTGCATGCTCTGCTTCTGTTTAAGCACTTTCTAATCTTATTGTAGTGAAGAGCAGGGATTGCATGTGTTTTTATTCACAGGAACAGTATTATCAGTCCATAGGAGTGCATTGCAGACTGAAAACTACAACAGACTATAGAGATTTCTGAGCTAACTTTAAACAAGCAGCTTGGGTATCAGAAAAAGCCTGGTGTGGCAGCCCAGAGCTCAGTGCAGCCTAATTTAATCTGTTTAATTGTGTGTAGCTGGCATGGAAAGCAAAGCTAGGTTTTATCAGATGTATCTAAATGCTTCCTAATAACCTTTGCTTTCATCAGTGTTTTTTCTACTCCTTGTTCTTTGTGAGCAGTACTTAGCAGTTTATAGTCCTTCAGAGAGATGGCTGACTGCAGTTGTGAAGCGATCATAGAGAGCAGTGACTCAGATTTCTTCCTTTTTAGATATTCAGGCCCAAATGCCACACATTGACGACAGAAGTAACTTATACTCAGGTACTACATGACAGGGAAAATCAGTCTAATTGTCATGTCTTAAAGAATAAAAGGAAAATTGTCCAGTGGCCATCTTACCAAGACCCTGAAGACATGCAAGGCTGACTGGCTTAAGATAGTTATCACGTCTATACCTGGTACCACAGGGACCAAGCCAGTACTGCTCCCACACTGCAGGCTCTGGAGCATCATTAAGCATACCAGACTGCACCCCACAAACATCTGTGCATCTGGGTGCCTATAAAGCAGCCTGCTGTGTGTCTAAAAACATCAACACCTGCTAGAAACACGATGCCCTGCACCTTTCAAGGACTCATTTGAGGCTGTGCACAGAGCTTCCCAGCAGACACCAGAAAGAAGCCAAGGTCAGAGATGTGTTACTGGCACACTGGGAAGAAAGACTTCAGAGGAAGCAGAAGGTTCATTGTGTTTTCTGCATCAGCACACCTGGTGTCAAAGGAAAGCTTTATACCTTTTCCTACTGCCTATGAGACATCAACACAAAGTTAATAGAGCTTTGTCCTGCATTTACATTTGCCAGACTCCATCCTCTGTCTGGAAGTTCCCCTTACACTGCAGACATAGGGGTATATAGCTGGAACTGGCCTGCCCAGAAATTAAAGGGAAAGTAAAATATACCAAAGTGACAACTGGGCAGGACAGTACCTCTTTGGCAAATATCCCCTGCTCAGCACTCTCTAGAAAGAAGCATCAGGTATTTTGCAGGAGATGGAACAAATCTGGAAGAAATCATGGAGGTAATTTCTAAGGTCCAAGTGCAGGAAAGAAAACGGTAACTAATCAAAAAGATTTTAAAAAAAATAGAAAATTCTTAAACATATTTCTTAGCCAAATAAAATATGTGACCATGCACTGTGGAGAATGGAACATAGGGACATCCATAAAAAAAAATCCAGTTTTAATGGGACCTACTGGAGGTGAGGCTGTAAAGGCAATAGCTGTGTTATAGCTCTGGCAGGTGCATCTGGAAAACACTGAATCTGGGCAATCTGGGAAAACACTGAAAAAATGCACAAAACAGCATAAAGCCTTCCCAGCCTCCTTCCTAGTTTCTGCTTTTGATCATGTTATTACAGCTAATCTTTCCTGCCAATATGCAACTTGATCTAGACACAGAAATCCCACTGACATTAGAGTAGAACATGGTCAGTCATTTGTTACTTCAAATTGCAGAGTACTAATGGTTGAAGATACTATGTTATTCCGTCTGTAATTACTATATAATTTGCAACATTACAAGAAGATGGTAGTGTAAAAGACAGAAATTAGTGTCTCGTGGTTATTCTGTAATAACATGGAATATGCTGTGTAGATTCTTGGTCAAATTTTAGCCTATAATTATACAGCATTTTACATAGTAGCTTGTCTGCATCCGTTAGCATATACAAGAAACCAGCAGCAAGGACCCATACATGCATATTTGAAGCAGAAGCTTCTAAAAATCTCTTCTCTAAAGCCTTCTGGTAAATTTCTAATACTTTTGAAACTATTATTTGTTACATTTTGCATATTTTTAAAATAATCACATAATGTCTGAAGAATTAGATGGGATTGACCTAGATGGGTCTCAGCCTCTTACTGTTCTAAAGTTTCTTAAAAGGATAATAGTGCTATTCTGAGCGCCAGAAAATGTATCGGTTTCAGAGCTTGTGAAGAAAAATGCCTAAACTAAGTATCTTGCCTACTTTTATTTCCTTGTTTTCTTAATACATCTTATCAGGAAGACAACTTCAAAACAGGCATTGTAAATTCTGTGAATGCCAGAATAAAATACTCCGGGTCCATAGTTCACTCTCAGAAGATGAAAGAGCCCAGAGAATGGAGAGTCCATGCTGTGTTTTCAATAGGCACCTCAGGAACACATGCAGCTCCGTTCTGAAATGTTCCAACCTTGCTCATGCACTGTGAATTTATGGGTTTGTTTGCACAGTGAAATTTACAGATCATGAATATTCGAAGCCCTCAGCTCACCTTAAAGCACTTGATGCACCCAAGTGCCGTGAAGGCAGCAAGCAAAATTGACAGGGAGGGCACAGGCATGCAGAAGGGATGGAGGAGAGGTGGTGAAATGAAAGAAAGCTGTTCAGTAGGGAGCAGATGGCAAATGGCTGGTCTTCATGCTGCACTGAATTTAACAGCATCACTTCCACTGACTTCTTCAGGTGGGACCTTGGCTCAGAAGTGATACCGAGACCTCCCAGAGGACAGGTGCATGTCAAATCACAGATGAGGGAACATACCGCAGTCACAGCAGCAACCTCTACCATTATGTCTTAATTATTTTACCAATAGAGTGAAGAGTTGAATACAAATAATAACCTGGGATTTGTGGTAGAAATCTAAAGACCTTCTTGTAGTTTATCACCGCACTTAAAGAGGTGTTGTCCCTCCATAAACTGTTGCAACTGTTTATCTTTAAAATAAGAGGCTTGACAAAAAAAAAACAAAACTATAATTTTAGAGCAATGTAAAATAGTATTGATCTGCTGCAAAGCACTCTGCTGCACACAATGCATCTTAAAAGAGGGATGAATATCACTGTTCCCACTTGGAGGAAATAGTCTAGCATTTTCCCCCATACAGAATGCTTAGAGAGAGAAAAAAAAGAATGGTTGTTTTCCAGTTTATTCAAAAATATTAAAGTCAAGTGACAAGAGACAAGGCTTTTCACTGCATTTTCTCCATCTCAAAAAAAAAAAATAGAGCCCAGCACTAAGAATGTCTTCTGACAGCCTGGTTGTTTGAAGCTAGGTGAGTACAATAAGGAAGCTTTACTGTGTCTTTTGGTCTCATGTTTTCCCTTAATTTCCTGTTAGTGGTTTCTATGTGAACAGCAGATTGGATTCAGATTCTCATGGGGTTTTTTATGGAATATTTCTTCCCCATTTGGGAGCTTAGAGATGAGGTAGTACCTTCCAGAAAGCCAAGTACAGAGCTTCACAGAGACGTACACAGACTTTGTGCCACATCAGGACAGAAAGGGTAGACAGAAGTGAATGATACAGCTGCCATCCTCCATTCCAGATCCTTTGCAGGTGAGAGGGGTGAAAACCTGTTTCTTCGCTGTTCTCAGACATATCCCCTGTTGTTGCAAACACACTGTGTCATCTGTCTGATATTTGGGATTTTGCCAGGGTCAGAGGAACATGCAGCATGTCTCAGCTCTCAGGTACTTGCAGCTGTGCCAGGATTTCAGGATAACTGTAGCCTTTCCTCATACGCATCTGTTAATAGCCGAATTGACCTTCCCAAAGTAGTGGTGAGAGAGGTATGATCTGAGTCTTTGATCAAGACTTCTCTCTTCTTACAGCAGTAGGAATTTTTTGTCTCTAATACTGTTCCAGCTAGTCTGACAAGATACTAAAGGTCAAGTGTTCAGTTTTGTAGCTGACACAAAATTAGCTAGAAATTTTATGTTATTTTCCTCACAAAAAGGATATAGCTCTGATGAGTTACCAGAATCACCTTAGAAATGTGCTGCATCACAGTGATGCGGGAAATCTGTATGAAAAGCATGAAAATAACATGATCTGCAAAGTTTTCAGCTGCTTGTCAGTTTAATTTGGTTTTTAAATATACATGAGTGTTTCAAAGCATAAATGAATGGGAAAGTTCTTTGGATGCAGAACTATGCAAGAACTCTCTTGAAACAGAGAGTAATGATACAGTCTTTTTTCCAGCAGGGGGGTGATCCATCCTAGTGCCACACCTGGCACAACATCCATCCTGCCTGAGATCCAATGCACACAGTTGCAGCCACTTAAAGCAGCACAGGAAGACTGGGTCCTGCTCTTTTATATTATGCATGTGCTACCTAACCTTTGGGCTCTAGCTCCCTTGGCAAAGAAATCCACATTAATTTCATGAGACACTTACCTATACATAGACTTTCTGGGGTCATTTCCCATAGGAAACTCAGCCATGCAGCCACATTACAGTTTGGACCCATTCAGAGTTTGGTTTTGGCATGAAAAGAAGGAGCTAGCAATAGGCAGTTTAGAGGGTACTGTCCCCTTAGGACAAATTTATGGCAATGCAATGAAGTAAAGGAGAGGGAGAAGGAAGGATATCTGCCTCTTCAGGGACAGCCGGACAAGCAGGCAGCCAGCAGTCTGATTTTCACACTGTGCAACCATTGCAGTGTAGCTCTGTAGCTACAGTATTTGACAAGGAGAGCTGAAAGGGGCTCTCAAGATAGACCAAAGACACAAATATAAATGCCATGTGTGCAAATATATGTAAAAATGGCTGAAGGCTCTAAAGAATAACCCCAGGTCAAATTAGAAAAAATTTGAAGGTCATTTAATTTCATTAAGTCATATGCAGCAGCTTCAAGTAATTTTTAAGCGTGTTTTGCCTATAAAATGTATGTTTTCATTAAACGCATCATTACTTTTATGGCCTCTGCAATCAATCTCCCTTTTCCTCTTTTTTAAACATGAGAAACCAATCAGACATAGGCACAAACATTTATATTAATGAGTTTCTTTCTAAGTGTGTGTGATAGCTTAGAGGCAAGAGAATGAACTATCATTTCCTGACATATGATAAAAGAGGTGGTTTTAACTACCAGAGGAGAAACACACTTAAGAAAACAAGGTCTGGCACTGTAGATGGGGAAAACATCTATGGAAGATGGGAGGATACAAAATTATTTTTCTTATTCATATACTTATTTTTCTTTTAGTACATATTCCTTACTTGGTATAAGGCTCAGTATGCACAAATACTTCTCTTTTTCTGTAATACTTACACAATATACACAGCTCTATGCAATGCACAGGCCTGACATTTCAATTCCTCTCTTCTGTTTCTACCAAAACCATGAAACACACCATCATTTTATCTTTAACAGTGTCATCACCATTTCATCAAACTTCAACCAGTGTCAACAATGACCCATTCTAAGGACTTTTTTCAAAGAAATACAATCAAGAAAGTGCTTGGTATCAATACAAGATGACATTTCCCCCTAACTTACCTCTGTGAAACAGAGAAATAATAATTTTTTGGTCAACCTTTCAAAAAATTCAATCTATGAGACAGAAGCAGTGATGAAATTTTCTGCAGAATAAGAAAACTATCTCCTATTCAGACCTGTAGCACACCCTACATTATTAGAGAGGACAGATGGTTGGAATATTCTGGGAAATGGAGAAAAAGGTAGAAAGTGTAGGCTCCAGGGAAGCTCTGAAGAATACAGCGCAGCAGCAGCTCAAGGTCTCTTAACATCCAGCAGGATTTATTAGCAGCAACCCAGTTCCAGCTGAATTTTTCTTATGCTGGCAGTCTGTAGTTTAACTGTATAAAGTATTTCCAGGGTTGTGAGGTATGGGAATGATTCAGCAGCCTGTGTGCTACCCCCAGTGAGCTTGCTCTGTGCACACAGTCAACGGCTCGGAGGGCAGGCTGAGGAAGGGCTGCTGCCAGAGCCCAGCACAGTGGGGAGCCCACTGTCACATCAGGAGCCCATCAGTCACTTGTGTGGCCCCGGCACAACAATTCTCACTCTGCTCCTGAGTTAGCCCTGTACACAGCACAGCCTTTTTTGTGCAGTACAGCACCTGAGTTCAAAATAAAATCACTCAGGCTATGGCTGGCTCCACACACAGCTAGCAGGCGTGTTGTCCCATGTGTGATACCATAACTCCACAAACCAAAAAATCCTGTATGGATGATTGTGCTGACTGTATTTGTAACAGAAAGTGGTAATCAGCAGCCTGTAAACATTTAATAAAAGCTGCAGCCAATTAAAAATCCCCTATGCCAAGTACAATTGAGTGAGGATAGTGCATACATGTATGATTTTTGCCAAATAAATGTTAACTTTACCATTGCTGACCTGTGTAGAAGCTAAATTGCAGTAACTGCTTACATGCCTGTCTCTTACTACTGCATGTCTCTTATTACATGTTTGGAGTATCTAACAGCATGGGGCTGTGCTCTCAGCATTGTAAATAACAATAACTAAATGAATGGCTGAAATTACAGCCCCCATCACTGCATTCTTTTTCCCCCCTTTCTCATCCTGCTGCTAAAAACTGGATACCTCACCTCAAACTTAGAAATAAATTATTCAAAACCAGTTTATCACAAACACTATCTCATTGTTTACAGTGAAAATATTTGCTTTTGTGTTTTTGTCTAGATACCTTATACTTCAGGAATTCGGTGTTCCTTCTGGCCTTTGAGTGACTCATTAAACAGCAGATCTATACAGCACAAGCATCCAAAGGGAGGCAATGAAAATAATTAGCTAGTCCTGTGGTTCTAGAGAGCTCAATTAGTAATTAAAGTAGACAGCTCTGCAGAATGAGTCATTTTCTGAAAAGTAAATTAGCAAGTGCATTCCTGCTGGTGTGCAAAGTAAATGCACTGGTTAGTGCCATGGGCTGAATTGTTCCCTTTCCCCAGAGGTGAAGAAGGAAGGGGAAACTTAGACCATTCACGAACCGTCATGGTTGTCCACTGGGCCCAAAAAAAGCTCTAAGGGCAGGTGCTTCAACTCCTGGGAACAACTGGCTGGGGTTAAGGGGAGGACCTGAGAGCATTTCACACCTCAGCCAGAAATTAAGTCCCCTGAATCCAAGCCTCTCCCTCGCATCAGCTTGCTCAGTCTTTGAATTTGTGATCTTTTAATGCAATAAGGAAAAGTATATTGAATTTATTTACAATGGATATTTTTCTGTTTCAGCAACCCATAAAGTCTCAAAATGCATTTTCTTTTGTAATATATTCAGAACAGAGTGCTTGAATCTTTATAATTCCAGCTCCCAATGCTTTCTTAATGCAAGCCTGCTACATTCTATTTGAAAAGGAATCAGGAACATGGATGTAATTGCTGAATGAGAGAGAGAAGGAGAGGCACCTACAAACTTACTCATTTTGCAATAACTTCTTGCATTTGGAAGTCAAAAGACGATTAAAAACATCAAATCATGTCTGTGGCCATCTCCAGTTCATTGGGCTGTCACAACCAACCAAGAATTTAAACTAACATTTTAGTAGTAACCAAGAAATGAGAGACATGAGAAAACAAAGACAATTGACTCGTGATTGATTGAGAGAAAAGGGATGGCAGCTGAGAAATCCAAAGAGACAGTTAATTTCAAATCAATAGAGTAGAAAAAATACCTTTGCAGCTACACGGTGAGTGGATGTAAGCAAGACAAGAAGGCAGATGTCAAAGTAGGAGATTCCAAGGATAAAGATGTGAAAAGAACCACACTAGCAATGCATAAGCATGGATGGATAGGAAGGGCTGTCTAAGAAGCTTTCTTATGGAGTAAATCTATAAGATGCAAACATAACTGAGGACTTAAAAGAAAAAGCTCAGCATGTTACAGAAAGAAAATGAGTGACAGCTGCTGCTCAGCAAAAGCACCCAAAGGGGGGGACACTGGGTAAGGAGTTATTTTGTCCACACTCACAACCTATGTATTCTCTCTTGTACAATCACTGCCACTGAAGAGCTGGGTTTGTCTCCTCCACTGCTTGCCGCTCACAAGCCACTTGTGCCTTGATGGACAGCTTGGTATCAGATTTATCAACTACTTCTTTAATAAACTAAGATAACCTGAGCAGGAATGGATTAATATGGATACACATAAGCAGTGTTTAAGTTACAAATAAGCTACAAATTAAGAAATTATTCCATCTGTGCTATGAAAGTTTAAGTGTTTCAGATGACTTTTACATATAATCAAATGAAGCATGTCTTAAAGCAGAATTGTCTTTGTGTGAACAGAACTCTAGTTGATATAAATATCTCCAGACACTAAATAAATGGTCTCTCTGCAAAGCCAGAATTTGGACTTGTGCTAATGCAGCTACCATGTGAGGTGGGTGAGTTTGAAAGTCAAAAAATAGTTGAAAGATTTCATTAAGATTCATGCTTCAAAAAGAGTTCCTTGCTGAATTTACATATCTAATAATTTGTTTTGTTTAATTGAGTTGATCTTTTCTTGCCGCAGACAAGTTTCGAGGCTTTATGACAATATGCTTCAGAAATTAATACAGATTGGAGTTTTTCATGACAAATTTCAGCATTTAATTTTCTGTCATTTCAGCTCAAGGGTGCCTGGGAGATGATGTGAACTTATTACTTTTAATTAAAGAAATATTCTTTTGATTCTCTTGCAGAACACTTTCTCTTCAAACTGGAGAACAAAACAGGAAAACTTGTACACATTAAATGAATTTACTTGAAAATAAGAACAGCAGCAGTCAAACAGGACTACTAGAATGCTCAAGTGGCATTTGATTTTGTGGCTTTACTGGGTTACCCATCAGCAACCAGAACCAGGCTGTATTTGAGACTCTACATAAATGTGAGGTTCCATAATAATTTTTTGCTATGGTTAATACAGTGAAACATCAACTGCAAGAAGATTTTATAGCAAAATTTTAACTAAGATTTTTCTCCTTAACATATCTGTGTGAAGGAAATTTTATTTTGTAATTGTCAATATTCTTTTTTTAATTCCAAAGAAATATGTGCTATACAGACCAGCGAAGATTTTTTATCTAAAGGCAATCCATGCCGTGTTTTTAGGGCAACAAAAGGAATAAAAAGATCGCGCATGCACACACTTTGAAGTTAATGTAAAATACTAGGTAGAGAATTTGTATTTTACCAGGAACTGTATTTCAAAATCTGTGAATTTTGGTCTACCTCCAGGATTTCCCATTAGGAAAAGGACTCTAATTTTGGAACTTCATTTCTGCCTGCATACCCTGGGATGTGAGCCTTTGCAAAAAGCAGCCACCCTTTCGGAGGAAGGCACACGTCCTCATGCCCAGCAGTTCTCAGCAGCATCAGCATCAGTTTTCTGTGGCACAAAACAGACAGTCTTCACTAAGTCATCACAAAGAACAGCTTTTTGACTATTAAAATAGTTCAGTGGATGAGGACAGAGTGAAAAATCTGAAACCTCACCGTGGGAGCAAGAAGCTTCATCCTCACTGCATAAGAAAAAAGGTTGGACATCTTAGTCTGGGCCCAACAGCAAAGTAGCCTCCCCTTAAGCATCTGTGTCCAGGTGAGGGGGACCAGTCAAACGTTAATATGATGTTTCTATCTGGCTTCTGAAATGCAAATGATTGCATTTACCTGGTCTTGTGATTAATTGCTGCAAGTTAATAGTCATTTGTGTTTAAAAATCAATGGGAATTAATTCATAAGGACTAATTACAGGGAATATTTCCAAGTCTCTGCAACATTCTTTGGGTGACCCAACCATGGCAGCCAAGGGCATTTTTAAGCTCTCACACTAACATGTATGATGAATTAGTCTCTGAAGTACATGCAGCTTTTAATGGATCACAAGCTGCCAGAGGAGCAGCATCTCTTGTTCCTCTTAACAACATATACCTGTATGTAGGAGCAAAAAAAAGAGCTACCCAATTTGCTGGGAAACATTTCCTGGCCATGTAGCCCCTGGTGATAGTTCAGAGATGAGATGGAAGCATCTCATGACCTTGGAGAGATAATCAATGCAGGTTTAGTGCAAGCCAGAAATCTCCCTCGCTTCCTCAACTCTACTTCTAGTACTAATGGTACAGTTCTGATGGACAGATCAAGAGCCTTACATGCAGAAGAACCTAGGGGAATAGGGCAGATCAATATCTTCCGAGCAGATACTCCTACAGCATATCCATGGTCTGCAGTGTTCCTTTAACCAACAAAAAAAAAATAAATTATTCCAACCTAGTTGTTTGAATATAACTAAAAATCATATTTGGTAAAACAAAAGAGCTTCTCAAAATCCAGATACACTTTCTCTATCATTAGCTACAAGAGCAAGACACTTAAAGCTTGAGGTGACTACTTCTGTGCCCAGCTTACACCAAGAGGGTGCCTACAAATATATCCACTCAGACTTACAGTCTATTGTTATCTGCATGTCAATCCTTAGCATCTCCAGGGGAGAGCAAAGCAGAAAGACTCATATTCTCAAGCATAGGAGGCATTTTCCACCCGGCCCTTATGTGTGACCCCAGAAGGACTGGTACCTGAAATAAATGGAGGACTCCAGATTGTTCAAATTTCTCCATACTACTCTGAATGCTCTAAAACACGAGTGCATAAGATCTGCTAAACAAAACATCTTAGGAACCTCATGAAAAATCAGAATTTTTTTGTGTCCTCTAAAATCTCAGCAGACACTTAAGCAAGGAAAAGCTTGCTACAAAACAAGTGCTCCCAGAACAAATCTTAACCTAATTGAAACAAACTGCACGATATCACTGTGACACCAGAAACTTCCTCTAAGCAAGCCACAGACACTTGAAGTGTCTGACACAGATGACAGCATCTCTACAATTTACACTCAGCCACAACAAAATTTAGCCAAGAGCTTGTCTACCTGCTTCAGCTGTTGATGATCAAAAAAGTTAATTTTGGAGGTCAGTTAAGGACAAAAAAAAAATACTATATAAACCCTCCTTTTTATTTTCTTCTCTCCAGGGAGAAGCTGGTGAGCCACTGGAAAGCAGTACTGAGCAAGAGGAACAAAAATAAGCCAGTTTCTGGGCATTTTTCTGAAGCTTTGTTTTAGTTTTAAGTGCCTCTGGCAAAGCACAAAAACTCATGAGCAAGCTAGGCAAATATTTTATTGTTCACAGTGAATGCCAAACTCCCACTAAGATTTGCAAGGTGTAAATAGAGTTTACAAAGCACATTAGTAGAACTATCCAAGTCCTAACATCTGATTTTTAAAGTGTGAATATTAACTTACAATCAAATTAACTTCTGCTTAAAAACAGCTAAAAGCCAAGCACAGAGGCAGAGCTGTTCTTCCTGCTGAGATCCGAAGCTCCTACCCCAGGTCCTGATTCAGCTAAGTGCCCACATGCAGGGAAAAAGCCCAATGCACTCAGCTGGAGCTATCAGCTGACTTCCCAGACTGTGATTCACTGTCCTATTTGTATGACCCACTATATGCCTGACCACAGGCTAAAGAAGAAAATTAAATTAGCCCACATGAAACAAGCCAGCTGAAGACTTCGCTCTCTGTTTTACTTCTTAGATGAAGCTGATAGCAAAGTAAGTGAGAAGAAAAATAGTGAGGAGTTAAAAAAAACATTTTGATTTACAGTGTGCCACTGCTAAGAAATGTAAATGACCTCCTCTCAAAAAAGCAGCATATTTTGTCATTCGAGACCCTTGAAGGCTTCCTAGAGAAATTGTACTGTGGGTGTGACTGCCAGTCAGTTCTGTGAGCTCCCTACACAGTACGATAAACTCCTTGATCCACGGTGATGTGGGAAAGGGTGGCTCTTGCATGTGGTGGTCTTTTAACATGCATTTTATAATCTCTGGAGTACAGTACCAGAGACAGGAAAATCCTGAATGTGTCAGGGCATGAACAGAACAGCTATTAGTGCTGCAGAAATAAGGACATTAGTGCTCCATGACGGTGGAGCAACAGAGGTTGTATTACATGTCTTAATCAGGGACTGGCTGATGTAAAGGAGAAGCTTAACATGTAGCTTAATATTAAGCAAAGGTAACTTGCCTGTCATGTGTTAACACAGAAAAGGTGGTTTACATTCTCAAGAATGTGAGCAGAAATTAAAATGAAATGTATATGCAACACAAATATATCATTAACTGTGATGGAGAGAAGCTGCTTTTGTTCACATTCAAGCTACTACTGCAAAAATGTGAAATGGCTTTCTTCTCAGCACTCCTTTGAAGAAAAAGAAGATACATGTGCACAATAGTTCATGAGCCTGGTAAAACCATTTAAAAAAGAGTACCAAGACAAATGAGTTTCTTCACATAAGAATCATAAAAATATAAACAAATTTAGTTGACATTCTCTAGGTATTTGTAGGAATATCAATGCAGGATGGACGCCAGTTACTGTAGCTATGTAAATATGTATTGACTCCAAAACTATTCAAAAATCCAAGTGATCCAACAGATGATCAGATGAGCCTCTTAAATGTTAGAGATGCAAGCAAATTTTGTCCACAGCAACAAAAGCTTGATTAAAGAGACAAACAATAAAAAACAAGTCAACCAGTAATTCCCCCAATTCAGGAAGCTGCTGTAAAACATTCAGAAAGATGTAAAAAAAGAAGGAATAAGCTTGCCTCCTGAACAGAGACTTTAACTGGATCCTCTTAGTTCTGGGGTCCACAAGAATATTTCCTCTACCAGTTATATTCAATTCTTTTTGATCACCAGACCCATTCTTCTCAAATCTTCCATATAAATAGAAAGAGATATGAAAAACAGCAGGAAAGAAGCTAAAAGTCTATTTGCAAATAATAAGGCTCATTAGCCAGTTAATTTCATAAAGACAGTTCAGTAATTCCAATCTTAAATACAGCCATCTTGATCAGATAAGGAAATGCTAGAGGTGCTTGTGCATTTGGAGAAAACTAAATGAAGTTTGAGAAAACTATAATGTACTTTTTATAATTAATACCCATTTTACAAGCTTCCGCACAGACTCTCACAAGACCTTTAAGCACTGGGGGTTTTATCTGGCACTGTTCAGAGAATGGCAGGAAGCTGATAAAACACTCACTGGAATTTGCCGTTCATTTATCTGTCCTTTTGTGGCCTTTAGAATTTACAATTTTTATTTTTGAGGGGCTTTCAACAGCATGAAAAGATTTCTCCTACCACACAAGCTTGCATTATGGCATATTAGAATTAAATGAGAGGAAAAAACTTTTCATTATGTGGTTTTCATTGTTATTCATTCATGCATTCATGTAACAATACTGCCTCAGACTTATGTGTGTGTACTCTTAAGCTTCAACAAACAGTTTATCTCTCAGTACTTCATCCACCAGCCAATGCTAATTAAAAGGAAGAATAGTCCTTATTCCTGTCATTCTAAATAGCAGTCAATGAACTTCAGAGGTTCTGACTTTTATCAGAGCCCTCGCCAAAACTTTCATGCTTTTAAAAGCTTGTGCTCTCTGTACAAGCCTGGAAAAGTGGCTTAATCTTAATACAAGGCCTGTTATATTCAGAAAGGAATCGTCCAGTTTCTTGTGTAAGATCATATGTGTTCTGTAAGTGGACTACAGGACATTCAATTCTATGCAAGTGTTAAGAACAGAAAATTACACCTTATCATGTCAAAATAAACCACATTTTAACCACACATGGTACAGAGCCATATGTAATATCATCTAGACGACATGCAGAATTCATATTTTATGAGCTTATTCATACAGCCAGTAAGCACCAGTGAGCTGGGACAGTTTCATCCTAGCATTTTCCATATCTAACTTGAGGACTAGAAACCAAATCTGAAGACCTTTGAATAAAAAAGAACTTGTTTCTAATTTTGAACCAAAACAGAAAAGTGTAGAAATTAGGTCTTGAAATTAATGACCACTGCAGCTGTTTAAAAGGATGATAAAATTTTTGGGGTCTATTTTTAGCTTAATCAGATATACATATGTATATATATATGCACACATATTTACACCCCTGCTGCTATTTAGGTATGTAATTTTCTCAGTTCATTAGTAAGATATGGCTTTGAGATGGCCAGAATTCTAATCTCAATTCCTGTAATACACATAGAGGTCCAGGCTCCTCAGTGAATGCCAGCCTAACAAAAACATGTATAGAAAGAGAAATCACCCCAAAAATGTTTGCTTCCAAAAATACTATGGAATGGGGTGGAAAAGAATACTAGAGGATTGGATATTTTTCAGCAAAGCAATTCGATCTCCAGTGGTAGCCTTGCATTGTAAAGATTTGTGGCCGTCCTTGTAACAAGTTTCATTGGTCATTTTATCTTATGATAGGAATTAATCTTACTTTTCTAATTTCCTGTTTCTTTTACAAGTACTTTGTTCACAGAACATTTTTCCAAAAAGCATAGTGAAGAATGACTACATGTCAAAAATACAACAACTTGCCAGATTTAGAAGTTCAGTTACACAGTTATAAGAGAGAGAGAAACCTACCTCAGCATCATTGTCCAGTAGCTCAGCCAAGATAGAACAGTAGTAGGAATAGGAATCAGGATAGAAACCTTATTTGCCATTAAATTAAGTAATTGGGGAAAGTGTTGTAAATTGGAGAAAATGTTGGAAAAAAAACAACTTTGGTCCAAACCAGCAGACACTGACATTGCTACCTGACCTGTGTCTGCTGAACCCATGGGATGAAGGGAAAACTCTTGTTTTCTTTCTTCTTACCAGTTTGCTCATAATCGACTGGATAGTCATCCACTTTAAACTGCTGTGGAACATTTTGATCTTAAAACTCAGTAACATTATTAGTAAGGATGTGGTCTCATAAATCTTTGTTTTGGATTATGTCAAGATCCCTTTTTACAAAAGACAAGGTTGATGTTTCTCATGACATTTTACTTTTTTAGATTTATCTACTGACCTTACATTATCTGAAAGGACAGCACAAAATGCCTTAGAAATTATAGATCAAACTTGATTATGCTGTGAGTTATTTCCTTTCTCCAGGGTATATATTACTTAGAGAAAGCAGAGGCCAGTGCAGGTCTCCACTTACTGCAGGTTTTGTCTGTTTCTTTATGAAGGGTCATTTGAACAGCATGCTGTGTTAGAATCAAATTTAAGGACAAGATCATAGCTCAGATATGTTGGTGAGATTTTCTTTGCTTTTCCCATTCTTCCAGTATCTCAGTACTAGATGTTGGACATCAATTTACTGATATGATCAGAATTTGAAGAAAGGAAAGCAGTACTAGTTATTCTAACTGCTGTCCCAAGTTTATATTTCTTTTTCCTTCTCAGGGGCTTCATCATGACCGTTTGGACTTTTCTTAGCAATTCCCTTCAAACTGTAAGCAGAGCTTTACCTGAGTTGCTTGAAATGACACTGTTTATCACTGACACAACTGTACCTTTTTTAGTGAAATATTATTTATAATTCTTGTTACTGTGAATGACTTGCTTCAAATGTGAAATTACCACTTTATTATTAATTTACTATGATATCAGACAAGAGGTCCTCTTGTGAATCCTCTCCCATGATGCTAGTTACAATGCAAGTATATACAAAGTCCCTTGCTTAGAGTTTACAGGCACCCTACAAAGGAAAATATCATCCGCTGAGGCTAGCTTTCACATAATTTACTTTATCCATTTAATCTCACAGGCTTCCTTTAAAGCCAGTGTAGAGGAACACACTCCATCAGGAGGCAATACAGAGCAAGAGCTAATTTAGGGGCTTTGAGTCTACCTCCTCACTGAATATTGAAGGACCACATAAATAAAAGCCAGCTATGTCTGTTACTCACACTTGGGATACATTATTTCCTGAACCAGATTAAAAATTACCATAAAAAGAGCATAGGAAGACCTTTTGGTTTTGTTTCTGCTTGGAACATGACAGTGAATCAATTTTAAAATGGTTGTGCTGACAAAACTGAAGAGAACCTAGCATGGAAGCAGGAGCACAGAGTAATAACTGACAAAGCTAAGTCAGTTTCAACACTGAAAACACAGAAGACAACTTGAATTTAGGATTGGAAACCACTTCCTCGTGAAAGAAAAAGGCAGATCTAGTGACTCAAATGTTTATATTATTCCTATAGAATAATTTAAATTCAAATATTCGCTTTCATGTATTCTAAGAGGTGATGCTTCAAAATTTCATTCCTTAAGCATTTTTTGCTCTCATAAGTTGTCCTAAATAAAATAAATACCCAATTTCAGATCAAACAGACCTCTTTCAAAGGACTCTTTTTTTAACTTTGGAAATAGCCTTTGTTTATTTTTTATTGTCTTGAAATCAGATTCTTGAGTTCTGAGATTAAAAAATACTATTTACCAAAATTTGATTAGGTTTTCTGGATACTATGGTGATGTAAGTAAACAAACATCCTCCTAGCACACTGTGATCTTTTCCTACTGGTATTCTTTTCTGTTACCAGAAAATATGAATAGAAATTTGATATAGAGATATGAAAACTGGAGGGGAGGTGATAATAAAGAAGTGCTATGGTTATCCTAAAAACCTAGTGTGTGTAGAATTTAGAGGAATTAGACACAACTTAATTTTTCATACAATTTATTTCATAAATTTTCTGTAAAAACAAGTATCATAAAAAAATTTAAGAGGAAAATAAATAAAACCAAACCCCCCAAAAATATATTATAAACATACTACTTAGTTATGATAAGACAATAATTTATCTTTCAATTCTGAAGTGAATTTTCCAGTGTATATGGGCCTAGGAAAAACTCATTTGCTAAAGACATGCATTGTTGGAAGGGGTAAATACTTAGCAAAAAACCCAAACTTGCGCTTTTGTAAGCTAAGCAGAGCATAATTGCCTCTGTTCAATTTCTAAAAAGTTATTTGCAACCTTATGGTATTGTTCCTTTCTTCATGAGGAAGCAGTGTTCCTTTTATATTTCTAGAATTTTTCAATCCATCACCTTAGCAGTTTTTGCCATTTCAAGAGCTGCAAATAGGTAGCATATCCTCTTGTTCGGAAGACCATGTGAAAATCAAAACCAACCCTTGAAAATGATGGATAGAAACATGTATAAACAACACTAAGCATGCAATCTTCTTAAACAAGTGGGTAAACAAGCTCTGGGATTTAGCAAACTTAGCAACACTGTTTGTTGTGCTGCTCAAGCTATCCTGCAATGAATTACAGTGACTAGTACCACCAGACAAATTGGTTCAGTTTCACAGAAAATTTTCCCAGCCTACCATCATTAATCTTACCTGGGTTTATTACTAGTACTGTCACTTGCAACTTGGGTAGCTATACTCCTTAATATGCAATCTGTACAGGCAGTTTAGAGTTCATTTCCCATAGCAAAACACATTGACAGAAGGTGTCATGCGTACTCACATAGGTTTGTTTAAAGAGTAAGGATTGTAAACTCTAAGTATCCTAGATTGTAACTTCACATTTCGTATTCTCCAAAGAAAATGTTTTCTAACCATCACACATGTAACAGGGCTGCTCAATCAAATACTTGGTTGGAAATATTAATATCCTCAGGTGCCAGTGCACGCAACTGCTTTTAAGCATTATACTAACTGTTTACAACCACATATTTCATATGTATGTACCAAAATAATTCTATAAAGTATTTTCTATATTCTTCTGAAATTATTTCCATGCTCTATTTCACAAACCTCATAACCACTAAATATCCTCAAAGACAAAACAAACAAGGTTTCTTGTCTCTAAGGTGAAAGCACGCTTTTATTTTCACTTTGCAGGCAGTACTCACTACCTCCAAGAAAAGAGAGCTTTTCTTTTCCATCTGCAGTCTCTAAGGAGGAAAGAAATATGCCTGATTAGTAGTGATAACACAGAAAATAAATTGTATGTTTCAGAATATCAAGCTTCAGAAAGAGCGGAGATGAGCACTGGGAGGGCCTGCAGTGGTGAGAAACGTGAGGTATAGAGCGCCATGGGCTGCTCATGAGGCTGCTCAATCTCCTTCCTCTTTAAGCTCAGTGAAGGGGCCTAGATTATCCCACTTTAACAAAGACAGTTAAAAGAAATCAAATTAATTCCATCTTTAAGTGACAATGATTAAAAAGAGACTGGGAGTCTCTATAAGTCTGGGACACATATTGGTATAAACACCCTTGAGATATACATTTGGTAAAATGAGTTCTTTGTCTTCATCTCCCTGCCTCAGTTATGGGCACTGAGGGTTCTTGTACCCACCTGTGAGATACAGTCATCTCTCAAATGCATATATACAAATATATATATTCATATATATATATTTGTATATCATATATATATACACACATGCACAGTATGTTCAAAGAGTTATATTCTCTACTCATCTCATTCTCTCACCCTACTCAAATGAGTCATGGTAATAAAGAAAACCAAAAAGCAACCACAAAAAGTCCCATGAGGATGATCAGGGGACTGGAGCACCTCCCATATGAAGATAGGATGAGAAAGTTGGGGCTGTTCAGCCTGGAGAAGAGAAGGCTGTGTGGAGACTTCATAGCATCCTTCCAGTATCTGAAGGGGGCCTATAGGGATGTTGGGGAGGGATGCTTCATGAGGGATTGTAGTGAGAGGACAAGGGGTAATGGGTTCAAACTTAATCAGGGGAAGTTTAGATTGGATATGAGGAAGAAATTCTTTACTGTAAGGGTGGTGAGGCACTGGAATGGGTTACGCAGGGAAGTTGTGAATGCTCCATTGCTGGTGGTGTTCAAGGCTGGATTGGACATAGCCTTGGGTGACATGGTTTAGTGGGAGGTGTCCCTGCCCCTGGCAGGGGGGTTGGAACTAGATGATCTTAAGGTCCTTTCCAACCCTAACTATTCTATGATTCTATGATTCCTTGCACAAATACATACACAGATATGCATGATTTTGCCACAGATTTATATACCTATGTTTTTGGCTGGTGAATGACTTCTTTTTGTCATCTTTAAAAAGCAGATAAGTCAAAGTATAGAGACCACAGTGAAAACAATTAAGCAATCTCTCAAAAGTGTGAGACATAGGTCAACAACTTGTCTAAGATGTAAACATGTGCAAAAGCAATCTAGTTACTTTGGTAAAAAGTATGATAGAGGTCTAGACAGAGATTTTATTTGAGAGATAAATGCCACATGGTAAAACATAAAATATTCAAATTCAGACTTTCTTCCAAAGCACGCAATAAAAATCCATGACTTTGAAAGTGGTTTACATTATTTCAATTAATTCCTGTTTAACTATTAAGCTCTTTTGTTTAGGTAGTCATTTGTTATACTGAATTATAAATCGAACTTTCAAACACAGTGAAATTTATGGCTTTTATTTTACATCACCTTACAAACAAACAAATGTATGGTGAAATATTTAGTTAAGAAGTTTTCTGTGATTAAGACTGATTTGCCAGCTACCTGGAAGCACAGCTTCCCCATGGGTGTAGAAAGACAAAACACACCTCCCTTATCTCTCTGCCTGAGGGATCTACTACAGAGAGTTGGCTGGAGTCCTGCACTCATGATTTCCACAAATATAAGATAAATGCCAGTTTGGGGGCTGGGAATGTCCTTATTCTCCCCCCATCCCACTCACTTCAGATGTATGCATATAAACCGTAATTTACATCCCTGTGTTCTTCTTTAGCATCAGAAATGAGCTCTTTCTCAGGAGACAATACAGGACTTGTTCTCTTTCTCAGTGTGCAACAGTCCAGGCAGGTACCTCTCAGTTCATTTTCCAGCCAAGTGCCTCTTTCCTCCTTCCCCACTGTGTTTCAGCCTTACCTTACCCTCCTGTTCCTGCTACCTTTGTTTCAGCATGAAGTTAAACTCCACCTGTAGGGTTTGTTAAGTTCTGTCTCTGAAACCATGACACCAAAGTAGGACCTGTTTGGAAAAGCTTGTGCCATTCCCTGGCTCTAAAATGGTGACAGTCATTGTCCACTCACAAAGTGTTACACAGAAAGTTCTGTCTAAGATTACACCCTGTTATGTTAAACTTTGATGTTTCTCTTTTCTAAATTACAATTCCACTGAACTAATATTTAGTTTGATTCTCCTTGAAGGTCAGAAGAGAGACAATACCCAGAGGAAAGATTCATTCTTCAATCCAAAAGCTTTGAAAGATATCATTATCATTTAATTTCCACAGTAATAGCTTTTCATCGTATTATCATGCATCTTCTTCCTTTCACCATCACTGAATCCAAACACCTTACTAACCTTAAGAGAAGGCAGAAAGCCTTCTGGTTTGAACTGCTTTCATCCTGCAGCCAACAGAAAAATTACTCATCTCATTTTCTAACCTTCTGATTCTTATTTTTCAGCCCTATTCAATAAAACAAATTAAATTTGTTTGGATTTCAATTGAAAGGAGAACAGTACAGGGAGAAAATCATTAAGCTACTAAACAGTTTTTTCTGCTCTAGACCTTATTTTTTTGTCCAGTGGTAACTGCAGCCCTTCTTATTACTATTTACAGTGGAATTAGGCATATTCATAAATGATATGAGAAAAGGTACAACAGTGCAGTGAGAGAGTTTGCTGCTATTATTAGACTATGCAAAGCAGCATGCAGTAAAATGGCAGGTGAAATTCAACAGAGATAAACACATAACTATGAATCTATGAAAAAATGTATTACTTCACACATACTATTAAGGACTCTAGGATGCCTACAGGAGGGAGAAAGACAGTTCCATAAAAACAGTAGACATGTTCAGTAATAGCACAAAAAATGAGTTAAATATTAGGAACAAAAAAATAAAAAGAAAAGACAAACACCTTATATATCGATGGTTTCCACGGTTTGCCCACACTTTGAACACTCTGAGTGCTCTGATCCCCTCACCTCAGAGAAGATACGTATGAATTGGAAAAAGCTCTGAAGGCAGCAACAGTGATGAAAGATGTCTTTGCAGCGAGGAGTGAGGAACTGCTGCTCAGTGCAGAATTCTTCAGTTTGGAACAAAGACAACCTGATTTATGGTAGAGGTCTGCAAAGCCAAGTGGGAGTGAGCAGGGATTGACTGCTCAACGTTTCTCCTTGAGCAAGAACGGGGGGCCCTCTCAGAGGAAGCTGGTAGAAGCCAGGGTCAACTGAAACAAAAGGAAGGGATTCCTTCTACAATGGACAGAAATACTACTTAAATGATGATGGGTATGTGAGAAGGTGTTAGCAAACAGACAAAACCAAGCAGAATAAAAACTTTCTAAATGGAAAAAAGGTGGAATATGGGGACTATTAAGGAAGGTATCATATATACATATACGCATTTTTTTTGTTCAGAGGCCACTCCTGGAGACCAGATTCTGGGGTAGATAGACCTCTGGTCCAAACTGGTACAGTGACTTATATTCTGCACACATCTGAATTCACGTAGCAAATTGTGTTACAAACTTTCACTGCCAGCGCACAGGACAACACAACTTGGCACTGGATGCACCAGGTCCACCAAACCCAAAAGGATGTCTCCAGTGTTGACCAACAACAACTGCTGTGACTGCTTCCCTCCAAAGGGAGCCACATAAGAACAAAGTAAGCACAACATTGTTCTTACCCAAAATAGTCCCCAGGAAACTGTAATTCAGTCTTTTCCCAGTCACCGTTGGTATCTTTGTTTTTATTGGCTCATGCTGGGTGCTTCTTCCATTGACTTGTTCAGACATTAAAAAAAAAAAACAACTAAGAAAACTTAACAGCTATTATATCATTCAATTTTGAACATTTAAGACTCTTTAGGGAATAATGCAATTATTGTTCAGTCAATTTAACACCAGTGTCTCTATGCCTAGGCTGTCATATACTAAAGATACATACATACAAATAACAATCTTTCATAAAATGGCCAGCATCTATCCTTATAACCTTGTGGTAGCAGCTACAGGAACTCTAATACATAAAAAAAATTATTTAGAAAAATACTGATTGCTTTTGTTATTAAATTCCAAGGACAGTTTAACATAAAAATAGCCACAGTAAAAGAAATAGACCTACTTACTAGGACCCAATATTTTAAAAAAAAAAAAAAATCTAGTTACTTGAAGCCAAATTACTTTAGACAAAAAATCACACTGTATTACACGCAAGGAAAAAAATATTCCCAACATTTTTACCTTAATTATTAGACACAGAACAAATGAACAAATTCTCTAATTTGAATATATTAAGAAGTAGTTAATTTATTAATTCAATGCAAAGGAACACAAATTATATCCTCCTCTCAATATTTATAGTGAAATGCTAAACCTGACAAAGCATACGTACGTAGAAGTCACCAATGGGCACACTAATAGAGATAAACAACACAGAGGTGAAAGAGAAATCAGTATGGACATTTTTCTTCGCACGGGAAAAAAGACAGGATATCTATGTTCCTTTGACATTTGCTTTAGTTCAGGGCCGGAACAGTCATATTTTATTTGCACAGGTGTTGGCAGAAAGAACATTTTATGCTTACTTTTGCAAGTGTTCACACTGGCATACCACAGCATTCACAATCCTTACACCTTCTGGTCTTTTGCTGCAACCAGACAAGCAGGAAACAGAAATATTTCCTCTAAATTCATGACCAGCAACAAGCACACAGAGTATTTAGGGAACTTGGTTTTCAATGGCCATTTCAAAATGTTTCCCAGTCATAAAAAACAGAAACCAATGCTCACAAAACAGTACACAGCATCTTTGCCAGGCAGAAGCCGGCAACTGCCTGACAGCTGCCGGTATTGGTGGTGGCTAATTTTGCCACATGCCTTATTCACTGTGAGTCTGTTGGTTGATATTGAAGGATCACCTACAACAAGCTCAGGAGTGCTGCATCCCAACTAGAAGGAAGTGCTACAGGAGGGCCAGGAGACCTCCTGGGATGGATTAGGACCTGCTGAGGAAAATTCAAAGGAAAAAGGAGGCTTATAAAAGTGGAAGCAAGGACAGGCGGCCTGGGAAGAATACAGGGATGTTGTCCGGCAAGCTAGGGACCAGGTTAGGAAAGCTAAGGCCCACTTAGAATTAAACTTGACTAGGGATGTGAAAGATAACAGGAAGGGATTCTATAGGTACATAGCGAATAAAAGACAGACTAGGGACAACGTGGGCCCCCTCCAGAAGCTATTGGAAGAACTGGCTACCCTGGATTTGGAGAAGGCTGAGGCTCTTAATGACTTCTTTGCCTCAGTCTTCACCAGAAGATGCTCTGACCACACCACCCAAGTCTTGGAAGGCAGACACAGGGACTGTGAGAATGAAGACCTTGGGCCCACTGTAGAAAAGGATCTGGTTCAAGACCATCTTAAGAACCTGAACGTATACAAGTCATGGGACCTGACAAAATCCATTTGCGGGTCCTGAAGGAGCTGGCAAATGAAGTTGTTAAGACACTGTCCATCATATTTGAAAAATCATGGCAGTCAGGTGAAGTTCCCGATGACTGGAAAAAGGGGAATATAACCCCCATTTTCAAGAAGGGGAAAATAGATGATCCAGGGAACAACAGACCAGTCAGCCTCACCTCTGTGCCTGGCAAAATCTTGGAGCAGATTCTCCTGGAAGGCATGCTAAGGCACATGAAAAGCAACAAGGTGGTTGGTGACAGCCAGCATGGCTTCACTAAAGGGAAATCCTGCCTGACCAATCTGGTGGCCTTTTATGATGGAACTACGGAACTGATGGACAGGGGTGGAGCAGTTGATGTCATCTACCTGGACTTGTGCAAAGCCTTCGACACTGTCCCACATGACATCCTTGTCTCTGAGTTGGCGATACATCAATTTGATAGGTGTACCACTTGGTGGATAAAGAACTGGATGAATGGCCGCACACAAAGTTGTGGTCAACGGCTCAATGTCCAGCTAGAGACCAGTAATGAGTGGTGCCCCTCAGGGATCGGTGTTGGGACCCGTCTTGTTCAACATCTTTGCTGTTGACATGGACAGTGGGATTGAGTGAGCCCTCAGCAAGTCTGCCAATGACACCAAGCTGTGTGGTTCGGTTGATACGCTGGAGAGAAGGAATGCCATCCAGAGGGACCTTAACTCGCTTGTGAGGTGGGCTGATGCCAACCTGATGAAGTTTAACCATGCCAAGTGCAAGGTCCTACACCTGGGTGGGAGCAATCCCAGGCACAGCTACAGGTTGGGCAGAGAAGAGATTCAGAGCAGCCCTGCCCAGAAGGACTTGGGGGTGTCAATCAATGAGAAAATGAACATGAGCCGGCTTCAGTGTGCACTCGCAGCCCAGAAAACCAACCGTATCCTGGGCTGCATCAAAAGGAGCGTGACCAGCAGGTTGAGGGAGGTGATCCTGCCCCTCTACTCTGCTCTCGTGAGACCTCACTTAGAGTATTGTGTGCAGTTCTGGTGTCCTCAACATAAAAAGGACATGGAACTGTTGGAACAAGTGCAGAGGAGGGCCATGAGGATGATCAGGGGACTGGAGCACCTCCTGTATGAAGATAGGATGAAAAAGTTGAGGTTGTTCAGCGTGGAGAAGAGAAGGCTGCGTGAAGACCTCATAGCAGCCTTCCAGTATCTGAAGGGGGGCTATAGGGATGCTGGGGATGGACTCTTCATTAGGGACTGTAGTGAGAAGACAAGGGGTAATGGGTTCAAACTTAAACAGGGGAAATTTAGATTGGATATAAGGAAGGAATTCTTTACTATAAGGGTGGTGAGGCACTGGAATGGGCTGCCCAGGGAAGCTGTGAATGTTACACCCCTGGCTGTGTTCAAGGCCAGGTTGGACAGAGCCTTGGGTGACATGGTTTAATGTGAGGTGTCCCTGCCCCTGGCAGGGGGGTTGGAACTAGATGATCTTAAGGTCCTTTCCAACTCTAACTATTCTGTGATTCTATGATTCCATGTCATCAGTGATTAAGTTCTGCCACCAGACACACTTTAAACAAGGTTTTCTTAGAAGCAGTTCCCTTTGCAATTGGATTGGGAAGAATACCTGATAAATAGAAGTACAGTACCTGTCACAACCAATTAAGGCAGAATCCCATCTGGGTCTGTGTTCTGATGGTAACTATTCCCCAGGGTAGGCATTTACCTCCATCATCATAAAATAGTTTATGTTACCCAGTTTAAATGTCTAAGGCAAGAAGACTTCTGGTTGCCTCAAGAGCATGAATCAGAATCTCTGCAGAGGTAAGCTGGCAAGCCTGCATACATTGCATTGCTAATGTGAAGTCCCCAGAGGCTTTAAGTTTTAACAGTGTTTTTTCAGGACACTATTAT
This sequence comes from Ara ararauna, assembly GCA_028858755.1. NCBI lineage: Eukaryota > Metazoa > Chordata > Aves > Psittaciformes > Psittacidae > Ara > Ara ararauna. The sequence continues at coordinate 60,475,447 of CM054379.1, forward strand.
TAGCAATGCAGCAACTCCAGCAGATCTCAAATAGGGCTGGAATTTTATTGTCCTAAGACTGTATGAAATTTTTTGAAAGGCACTCTACACCCAGAAGCCCTTATGCCATAAATTGGTTAGAAAGAACAAAGGAGAAGGAAGGTGGCAGAACTCCAGATCCTTGTCTAAAAGCACTTTTCACAAAAAAAATATAAATCACAATAAAATAAAATTCATTCACTCAGTACAGTGTCTGAGGTTGAGTGTTCCGAAACACAATTCTTTGCAGTCCACACCACAAGGTAATATTTCACACTACCCATTTTTATTGTTTTGGATTTTTTAATTTGTACCTAAAATAAAAAACCTAACTCCTTACCTTTAATATGTACAGATTAAATAGCCTTTAATACTATCATAGCTTTAACACAATGAACTCAATTAGTAAACACAGGTTATCTTTAAATTTACTAAGCTGCATTTCCATGAAAGGTAGATCTTTTTCTAGTATATCATACCAGAAGTATTTTTCACTTCTAATGAATAATTTCCACAAGCATGCATGATTCAAAACTGACGGGCTCTTTTGCTTGACACAAGACTGTTGAATAGTGGTAAAGCATTGCAACAGAAAAGGAGCAATTTTTTCTAATGTCCTCCTTGATGCAAAGTGAATGAGTGGAAGGAAAAACTCCTAATGTTTGCCATGGATGACCAGCACCAGCCTACAGAGATTCTGGAGATATAAACATACATCAGAGAGAGTACTAAATAACATTTTGAGAGCAGATTTGAGCTTCAGAGAAGTGGTGATAAAAGCTACCAATTTGCAATAGAGTTTCAAGTGGGAAAAAAAAAATAAAAAAATCAATGGATGAGATTAATTCAGATGATGGATTGAGACGGATTCAGACTGTCCCCACTCAGGTTTTACACAGTAACGGCAAGGGATATTTATCTCAATTTGATGGCAATGGTCAACAACTAAAAAAATACATCAACCTTTGTTTACCATGCACTAAAGAAGGTTATTTTGAGAGGTAAGATCTTCCTCCAGGGTTAAAAAATGGTGAACTGTCTCAAAGTATTTTGTGCTAAAGTCACACCAACACATCTTCCCTCTGTGAATGTTCCCATAACAAGTACTTTACAAAAGCAATAGCCCTTTCAATCTGGGGTGTCTCACTAAGAGGCCATATGTGTTTCTCATTATGCTACCCGCTTTTTAACCAACCAAAATCCCCTCCATGAAATGAAGAGTGGCAGGTACTCCTAAAGGACAATTATTCTTGTTTACCTTGTATAGTCTAATATGGGAAACAACAATTATCCTCTGGAGGTGTCCTTCTCCAATGCTGTGAAGGGATCCTGGATGACTAAGACAAAATACAATCATAGAATGGTTTGGGTTGGAAGGGACCTCTAAAGATCACCTAGTCCACCATCCCTGCGATGGGCAGGGATATCTTTCCCTAGATAAGGTTGCTCAAAGCACCATGATAATGCAACACAATCCACTCACAAGGAAATTACTTTTGTTCAGGTTCACTGTCTGTGTGCCTGTGTGGTTAAAACAGGAAAAAATCCAATAGAGTTAAACATACTTTTATTGCCATCTTTGTAATTTTACTAGCTCAATAAACATCCAGAATGTGACAGTAGCTGAATATAAAATTATTATTTATAAAAAAAAGCAAACTCTGAAGGTGTATTCTCCCCATGGTATTCCTCTATGACAGTCCCAAGCACTAAATTGGCTATTAAACATTGCCTGTTGTTTGACTTCGGCAAAGAATTGTCATACCTATTCATCCATGCACTTTGTTATCAGTTTTTTTCAGGGATGAGTGCACATGGAAATCATTGGATGTGCAAAGTAACCCAAGACATACACTATGTTTCATTAAAGAATGCTGCATGAGATTACAAATTCAGTCACAGTTAGCTGAGGAGTTTATCTGCATTTCAAAAAGCTATCCTGATTTTTAAGATCCTGAAAACAAGGAACAGAAGCTGAATATGTACATGTCAATGCAAGAAATCTAACAACAAAATACAAAAAAAGATGTTGAAAACAACTGTAACAGCACAATGCTAAGGAAAATTAGAGAGGAACCACCTATAGTCGGGCTCCTGTGACAAATCCTCTATACATGTTATGCATAAGCACAATCTTACATCTTCTTGACTCAAAGCTACAGAGCTGTGACATTTGCTGAATAAAGTTTATTCTCTACTTGTTACTTTCTCTACCTCCACCTGATCAAGGCAGTAGTTTTTCAAACATTCAGAGAGATGCTCCTGAGGTCCAATCTTGATTTATTATGGGTATCTGGCAGATGCTTAAACAAACAAGCTGTGCACATTCAAAAAATGCCACTGAAGATGGCATTCGGTTTTTTCAGTCTTTTCAACCTGAGTTATGCAGTGATGAAGATAACCGAACCAGCTCAAAATTCTGGGAATAAAATGCTCAAAAATAAAGATTCAGTTCACACGGAAGGGCTACAATAGTTCCAGGCTGGCCATTTCAAGAGAAGGAGCAAGATTATTTTGCCACAGCAAGACATTAATGACATTTAGAAAAAATGATCATTCCTGAACAAGGCAGTTATGTTACAATATAGTTTACAACATTAAGATTTATTTTGGCTTGAGGCGAAGTTAAGATTAAAGAGATGATGCAGTTAAGACTACAAAGGCTCATAAAACACTAAGCCATTATCATGACCTTAATAGAGAACTTAGGATTCAAGACAACAGTGGTTATCATAGTCTTACATTAATTTAAAATTCAGCTACATTTTGTCACAGTCCCTTTTTAGTTTTTGTCTAAACTACCCTGAACTTTAGCTGCACAAAGTATTTATTATTTCTTTATTAGCTGCAAAATTCACAAGGTCCAAAGGTGGGAAACATCAAGTTCCTGAGAAATCCAAGAAGACATTGCAGTGTTCTACACACTGTCCTCCTGTTCTGCCTTTTTGTTGTACAAGGTTAATTTACAATATAATAGAAAACGGAATTTCTACAGTTTCCAGCTTGCCATGCAGGAATACATTTGCAGAGTGCATTGAAGACTAAGACAAAATTTCACGCCACAACCATGTAGTCATTAATAAAGACGACTGTGGCCCCTGTTTGTCAATATGTGTTGCTCTCACAAAATATCAAATCAGCTTTTCCTTGAGGATGAAGGAAGCAAAATAAGTTTGCCTGTGGATGCTCTTGGTTTCAAGTCAGTAAAAAGCATTATGCTAGAAAACTTAAAGTTTTGCACCTTCTGTTTGAAGGTCTACCTCAGTCTGGTAATTATTAAACTGTGATGATTTGAATGTTCCAGTCAAAACCCTGGATTCCCAGAAAAGTAAAGATGGTTATTGCGGAGCAAACTGCACAAGCAGAAGATCAGACTCCTGAAAGCAAAAAGGAGGAGGAAAAAAAAAAGTGTAAAGTTGCATTAATGCAAGTATAATCAACAACAAAATCTCTGTGAAAAAAAAAAAGACTTGCTGGTCCCTGGGCAAGTACTTTGTTGGAGGGAAGGGAAAACATGAGATATTTACTCTTACCATTTTTCTTCTGACAGGCAAAAAGCAGAAGCATTAGCACATATCTGAAATGCAGACCATAGGTAGCAAGCAAAAAGACTGTGATAACCCTCGTCATCTGATTTAGGTTTCTAATCACAGTTACAAGTAACAGGAATTTTGTAAGAGGGTTTTTGCTTGCTCAAGAGAAATTGTGAAAGCTACTAACAGAATCCCAGACATTATAGATATACACCCATATTTATACCCTTAAGCTAATACACACAAAGCAGATATTTCTAGTACTAATAAGAGACATTACAGTAAAGGTTTCACAGAAGTGTGCTGCTGGAAAAAATGAAGCTACTGAATCCAGTATCACCCAACAGTTTGTCTCTTTAGCTAGGATTTCCTGATAACACATTCATTTTCTGACTTGCTTTCTCACTAGGTTGCTAGCGTAATTTGCTTTGATATGGCCTCATAATGTGTCCCCCCTCAAAAATACTATCTTTCCAGGGTAATGCAGCGCACCTTCAATTTAAGGGTAACTTCTCCACCCTAAAATCTAATTAGGTGGCCACATCTTCTCAAAATAGAGCCAGCGCATGTCTGTGGGGTCCAGAAGCAAAGACCCCCCCATAGCTACAGCTTCCCCCTGGGGGAGTGGCATGTGAAGTCATACACTCAAAGGAGCACCCATAAGAAACAGATCTAGATCATAGTTTTTATTCAGTCTCAAAACCAGCAAGTTTTCAAAAGTAAAAGAAAATAACTCAGCCAAGCGCCTTTTCTTCAACAGGTATATTTGCCAAATATGAGTTACAACAAAAAAGCTGTTTCTTTACTCAGGTGGCCAAGTCCAGTTTTAACTCTTCTGGTTTTCCCTTTTTATTTAAGCCATTTTTAATTCCCCTCACCCCCTTTCCCACTCTATTTGCTGTAATGTATAGTTTCACACAGGATTGAAAAATGGAAGCAATCAAAGGGTCAGCCAAGGATCAAAAACCATAAGCTATTGTTCTCAAGTTTTATTTATGTTTATTAAATTTTCCCAACTCATTTCATTACTCCTCTGCTTACCTACCCTGCCAAGCACCTCTGTGGTGCATAATAAAATAATTCAAATAACAGTAAAACAGACATCTGATCCAATTTCTCTTGACAGGCAAGCAAGAGATGGAAATACCAGATAATTATGAAAAAAAAGAACATTACACATCCACAAGCATTTTGTAAACCTAAAGACCTCACTATCTAATCTCTACTTCCTTCTAAGTTTTCCAAGTCTTCAGAAAATTACATGATGTATATGTATCAGGGCATAAAATCTTATTCTCTGTGTGCCTCTGAGTACCTGTTAATGTAAGCCTCCACAACTGAACAAATTTAAAAGTCTGAGTTTTCAAATGCCCTATGAAGAACAAAGACAGAAGGCATCAAAACTAGTATCAGTAAATATACTTCACAAAGGAATCAGGAAAAGAGTTGCTATACCTGGCTGTGATGCTATTAATAAAAGATTAATAGATGAATCTTCATATCTTCATAGTTTATTAGCAGACTGATATCTGGGACAATAATCCTTCATAGTTGCTTCACTGCTTCACAAAAACAAAGATGAGTTTTAGTAAAAATTAGGCTGTTTGATCTCCTCCCATCAGTTTTCCTTATTAGTTCTATATAGTTTTCCACCCTCACCTCAAGGTGCTCTTTCTGTTCCCTGGCTGAAAGTGGTGTTGTCTTAATAAACAGAGTAACAATATATTAGAAGAACTGGACTTGGGTCACTGAAAGGAGCGAAGTATTTGTAAACCCACTGACTTCTTGCAAATTAGGGTTGTACCTCTTGATCTAGGCTGTGATCATGATTAGGTTAATGAGGTTGCACACACCACTTTATTTCCATCACAGTTGCATAATTCGTGGGAGGAAGTATCAGGCTGTACAGCTCCAGCCTGAGATCCCCTGACTAGATCGGTTACCTCTATTCAAAGGTTCCTGGCAGGAGAAATCACAGGTGTGGTTTCTGCATTTTTCCCTCTGAGCCAGGAGCAGAGCACAACCCCCAAGAGCAATACAGATGTTTGCATGCTGGCTCTCAACCGCAGCCCCTTGCAGGGTAAATGCTTTGCACCCTGCTGAAGGGAGCAGTGCTGCCAGCATCCTTCAAGCACATTTGCTAATTCTGTTGGCCTCTGATTAACATCTCCATCACCATTCAACTGAATCACTGTTATAAGCACACTGAGAAACACACTGGGGGAACACATATACTTCTGCTCAGGTAGATCAGTCAATGGAATACTGAAAAAAGAATTTGCCCCTTTTATCTACCTGTCTGAGTAGTACAGTTACTATAGAGCTTGAGAGAGAAAAGCAATTTTTTCTGCCCTCAGCAGCTCTTTCAGCCCCGATTCTTTCAATGCCAAAGTCTGACCAATTGCTGACTACGTCACGTTTACATGTAAGAAGCGCTGTCTTTTTAGTGCATTTTATTAGGATGGGGGAAAAAAACCCAGCATGAAACATACACAATGGTGTCAAGTTGATTATACCTTTATAAACTTCAAAGCATACTTTTGGCATTTTCCTGCACTTCACTGATACAAAGATTAGGCTTTGGCAGTATATCTCTAATCTTCAGTCTATCAGCCACTATTAAAATGAGCTGTCCAAAAAGTATGGGATTTCACATGTTTTATAGTCATTTTGTAGGTTGAAATTTGGCTGAACAGATTGACTTTGAATTTTGGAGTATGCCAGCTGCCCTCCATTCAGGCTAATTGAAAGAGGAGACAAACCTTAACTTCAGCTGAAAAAATAGAAAACTGCTGGTGGGTTAGATCACAAGTAAACCTTGACCACACAGAGTCCGTCGCAAATACAAGGGCAGAGGATTCAAGCAAGTGCAACTCTTCACTTAAAATTAAAACAGCATGTGATTTTGCCTCCACTTTGCCCAACAGAAGGCAGCTGACATGAACAGCAGTGCCACTCATGCAAGAAGTTTTATGGTTTGCCAGTCTGGTAATGTTGGCTATATAATCTTAAGGCTATATAACATTAACTGGGGTGTGTAAAACAAAGGACAGGCAGGAGGCGGGACTGTAAGCAAAGGAACAATTTTCTGCCATTCCTAAACAGAGAAACTGAACTTTTACCAAAAGAGTCTGGAAGTCCATGGGTTTGCATCTGAGTATTATTTGTCATCGCCACTGGTTTTTCAACTCCTAACAGAGTAAACCTTTCAACCTCTACCTACATAGAACAGATACAATGTTACTTAGAGCTCCATATCACAAGGAGATGAGCAGGATTTTAATGATCTTGCAAAATCCCCAATTTCCACTATCACCATATAAATATGAACTCAGGTGTATAGCGGGGATCGTGTTTATATCATCAGGTTTCTGTCTCTTCCTCCCCTCCAATCACTGAAGGCTCTGTCAGTGGCAGAAAAAAAAAAAAAAGAAGTAATTTTAGAAAGATTTCTTAGCCAGAGTAAATCATTGAGCTGATTTTTTCCCATTCAGAAATTCTCTATCCCAAGAAAAATTTTGTCAGTGTTTCAGAAATTATGATATGGTTATTCTGTGATTACAGTCGCTAAGGGAAAAGAATAAAGCAATGGACCACTGTGAAACGGAAAACGTTAAACGAAGAGTTTTGACTTTGAAATTACCCCAGGAAAAGTGTTATATGTCATAAGAGTCAATTACTTTAAAAGTAAACTACAAGAAATGGAGGCCAGACTATCTAATCATTGCCAAAAGCTCTGAAAAATCAGCCATTTATTGTTTTCTTTAAAGTAAAGAAAGTTTATGTGGCAGAGAGGACAAATTTTGAGGGATGTTTTTCCTGGAAAGGAGGGTGGGGGTTTTAATCCAGCAGACCAGAAGTCTTGGTCTTTCATCCAGCAGCAATATCCAGAATATCTCCAAGAACAGTGTAATTGCACTCATTTGCTAACATTTGAGTTCTGTAGAGAACAGACCTTGGGCTTGTAAGCTGAGTTTATCCATCCTAATGAGGTGCTTATTCACTACATTTTGTCATTTTATAAAATATTAGGACAGCATCATTCCTCTGAAGCTACAGTACGTAAGTTTTGTGTACATGTTTAATTACAAGTAATGATTAATCTGGAAACAAACAATTGTTCAGGTGTTATAACTTCTAGCTACACATGAGTAACCAAGCACTGGAGGTGATTCTTTAGTATGTAATGCAACCTCAAGGAAAATATTAGCTGAGAACAAGGCTGCATCACAAACCTTCACAGCAGTTAGTGTCATGATTTGAGCCTAAATGATAAAACAGTGCAAGTCCGGGTTATCTACAAACTTACATCCGATGAAAAGAGGTAACTTTAGCCAGACAAGTAGTGGAGGGGTTTTTGAAAATCTGCTCACTCTCAAAATTTACTATCATTTGGATTTCAGGCTCCTGTTTTTTATATATTAATATATCTCAAAAATACTGAGAAGCTTCACAGCTCTTTAATCAGATTCAGTCTATAAATCAGTCACAATAAGTCATATGCAACTCAGTATGCTACATTTCTCAATGGATATTAATAATAGGAGTAAATAACACAATAATAAATGTAGTTCTAAACATACTGAAACCTTGCAACCCAACTATAAGACTTGCTGTCATTTCACACTAATACCCAACTTTCAAGAAACAACATTATTCAGAAGGGATTGCAGCCTCACAGGCATGGTTGGCCAAGTGATAAATCAGGCCAGTGAAGCCATCATTGAAACAGATATTCACGATACACTCAAATCATATACAACTATGTAAAAATGAGAAGGTTTGTAGTCCACATTAACAAAATTTCACCAGTCTTTTGGCCAGATATGTGGGGTATCTTGGCAACCTGAAGAGACTTTATGTAAGATCTTTCAATCTGTTAATACCCCCACTTACCTCAGAAGTTGCCTTTTCTATCTCAGCTGCAACAGCTTTTCCATTATCCTTCCAAGAACACTTTCCTTAGCTTCATTTATTTCCTTCTGTTCTGCTTAGGGAGTTTTAAATCACAGTGGCAGCTATCCCTCCCATTACTTTTTATGGTTCAGTCATTGGTTCCTCATGTGAATGTGCTGCCAGGAAGAGACTACTTGGCCTAAAATCCTCTCTCTGATGGCCCTCTTAGGATAAAGGTGACTATAGGACTATCCAAATCAAGGTCAGGCATGGTAAGTACCTCCACCACTCAGCATCACCAGGGATGTAGCCAATAGCTGAAAGTTCTTTCTGGCATGTGGCCTTAACCAGCAAAAGAAACACACCTACAAGTCTACAGTCTTTGAACAGGTTGTCAGTTTGGCACTTTTTATCACTCAGGGAGCAATGACTTCATGTATTGGGTTTGCATGGCAACGTCTTGGTAGTGGGGGGGCCACAAGGGTGACTTCTGTGAGAAGCTGGTAGTAGCTCCCCCTGCGTCTGACAGAACCAGTGCCAGTCAGCTCCTAGACCAACCTGCCGCTGGCCAAGGCCAAGCGCATCAGTGATGGTGGTAGTGCCTCTGGGATAACATATTTAAGAAGGGGAAAAACCTGCCCAACAGCAACAGCAGCTGCAGAGAGGAGTGAGAATATGTGAAGAGATAGGAGAGCCCTGCAGACAACAAGGCCAGTGCAGAAGGATGGAGGAGGTGCTTCAGGCACCGGATCAGAGGTTCCCCTGCAAACCACAATGAGGCAGGCTGTGTCCCTGCAGCACATGCAGGTCCATGGTGGAGCAGATATCCACCTGAAGCCCATGGAGGACCCCTCGCAGGAGTAGATGTGTGCCTGAAGGATGCTGTGACCCTGGGGGAAGCCTGCTCTGGAGCAGGCTTCTGGCAGGACCTGTGGCCCTGTGGAAAGACAAGTCCATGCTGGAGCAGGTTTGCTGCAGGACTTGTGACCCCATGGGGTACCCATGCTGGAGCAGTCTGTTCCTGAAGGACTGCACCCCATAGAAGGGACCCACACTGCAGCAGTTTGTGAAGAACTGCAGCCTGTGGGAAGGACTCACATTGGAAAAGTTCATAGAGGACTGTCTCCCGTGGTAGGAACCCTATGCTGGAAGAGTGTGTGAAATTCTCCTTGTGAGGACAACGTGATGCTGAACATGCAAAAACAATATGTGATGAAAAATCTCCATTCCTTATCGCCCTGTGCCACTGAGCAAGAGGAATTAGAGAACTTGGGAATGAAGTTAAGCCCAGGAAGAAGGGAAGGGTGAGGTGTTGTAAGATTTGGTTTTACTTCTCATTATCCTACTCTGATTTGATTAGTAATAAATCAGACTGATTTCCGCAAGTGAAGTCTGTTTTGTCTGTGGCAGTAATTGGTGAGTGATCTCTCCTGTCATTATCTTGACCCATGAGCCTTTCATTTTATTTTTTCTCTCCTGTCCAGCTGAGGAGGGGACTGATCCAGACACTTTGGTGGGCATTTTAGCAGAGCTATATGTTCTTTCTGGAATGTGACCTTGATCAGCACAAGAAACACCTACACAGTCTTAGTTCTTTGGACAGGTCATCAGTTTGTCACTTTTAACCACTCAGCCACCAGTGGCATCATTAGTCATTGACATGACATTTCCCACAGTGGCATTAGCATTGCCACTACCCAACTGGACATTTCAGAAGCTGGATATTCCCTGGGAGTTCATGCTTGGATAGTACAGCCTGCTGGAAATCCGTAATGTAAAGTGCATTTAGAGACTTCAGCTATCTGGATCATCTTAGAAGAAAGCCAGGAGCCTTTTGCAGCTTTCATGAACTGATGCTCTTTTTGCTTTAAGAACTAAAGCTTTTTGGAATGATCCCTTAGAATAATCAGTTCTGGCAACACTCATCCCACTTCAGCCCATTCACTCAGTTATCCAAGTTATGAATCAATGCTTACTCTTCCTCTTTCATTGTCTTGAGGAATGAAAACAAAAAATATTAGTAACCATCGCTCATGAAAATATGACACTACTGGAAATGGTCTGAGAGCAAGTGCTGTTGTATAAACACTACAGTCATTTTTATGTCTCCTAAACAATAGCTGACATGAACAATAAAAGTGAATGTTCCTATTGATTTCCTATCTGGTATTCTTTTTCACTCCCAAGGCACATTATTTAAAATGTATCAGCACAGATTCTCTGTGAAAAAAAGATACAACAATTCACATCAAAATATGATAGTCACTAATGGAAAGACTGCAGTAAAAGAAACAGGATTTAACCTTATGATATCATGTCATCATGTTTTCTTCATTTATTGCTTCAATATGGAAAACTTCTGTTTCTCTCCAAAATCAACTAATGTATTTATTATTGGTATATTTTGTCAGGTATTGAGCATATCTTGGACAACTTAGGCATCCTTAAGGCCCTGTATAAAACAAGAGTTAAAAATCCCATTCAGTAGCATACACCTCCTCCTATCCATCAGAGAATATTTTTTCCTTAAATACCCAATGAAGAATGTCTTTTCACTAAGCACACAGCATGTTGCCTGATTCTGCCATGCAACTCAGGCTGTGTGCATTCAGTTCCTGTGGTATCTTCTCTTCCTGCGGTCGCCTGCTGCCACGGAGAGCAGCAGCAAAGCCCCAGGGGGCAGACTGGAGTTAGGAGCTCCCAAGGAGCTTTGGTTAGCACAAAAGTGGCCTTAAATCATGCTGAGTGACAAACAAAAAGTGAAGGGGGGCAATATATAACAAAATTTTAACTAATCTGACTGCAAACTTGCTGAGGTGAGCATCTCGAGAGAAGACGGATTCGACACCTGAGCGGGGGGAAGCTCAGCGTCCAGGAGCCGCAACTGAGAGCGGCGACAGCCACCGAGGGAGCCTCCGCGCCTCGACAGGGCTTGCCCAGGAGCCGGCAGCTCAGCGGACGCGAGGAGCTGACTCAGAGGGGGCGGCGCCAGGAGGAGAGGCACCAGCCCTGAGTGGGTAAAAACCCGCCCCAGGGGGCGCGGCGAGGCAGTTCTAGCGGGATGGTGAGTGCGCGCTGCATGATTAGGGCCCGCTCTGGGAGCTCTGCTCCCGCTGCCCCGGCAGTGGCCAGCGTAGGCGCCCAGACAGAGCCGATGAGAGGGGAGGCTGCAGTGCAGAGCTCGGGGTGTAGAGAGTGCCTGCACTGGTCTTGTGAGGGGAGGGTGCACAATGGGTACGCCTGCACTCAGTGTGCCCTGGTGGAGGTCCTCCTGCAGCAGGTGGCTGAGCTGTGGGACACTGTCATAGAATCATAGAATAGTTAGGGTTGGAAAGGACCTTAAGGTCATCTAGTTCCAGTCCCACTGCCATGGGCAGGGGTAGCTCACCCTAGACCATGCCACCCAAGGCTCTGTTCAACTTCGCCTTGAACACCGCCAGGGATGGAACATTCACAGCTTCCCTGGGCAACCCATTCCAGTGCCTCACCACCCTTACAGTAAAAAATTTCTTCCTTATATCCAATCTAAACTTCCCCTGTTTAACTTTGAACCCGTTACCCCTCATCCTATCACTACAGTCCCTAATGAATAATCCACCTCCAGCAAACCTATAGCCGCCCTTCAGATACTGGAAGGCTGCTATGAGGTCTCCATGCAGCCTTCTCCAGGCTCAACAGCCCCAACTTTCTCATCCTATCTTCATATGGAAGATGACCCAGACCCCTTATCATCCTCATGGCCCTCCTCTGCACTTGTTCCCACAGTTCCATGTCCTTTTTATGTTCAGGACACCAACATGTTCATTTTTTCATCGGCCAACACTCCCAAGTCCTTCTCCGCAGGGCTGCTCTGAATCTCTTCTCTGCCCAACCTGTAGCTGTGCCTGGGATTGCTCCCACCCAGGTGTAGGACCTTGCACTTGGCATGGTTAAACTTCATCAGGTTGGCATCAGCCCACCTCACAAGCGAGTTAAGGTCCCTCTGGATGGCATCCCTTCTCTCCAGCGTATCAACCGAACCACACAGCTTGGTGTCATTGGCAAACTTGCTGAGGGTGCACTCAATCCCACTGTCCATGACACTGACAACGATGTTGAACAAGGCAGGTCCCAACACCGATCCCTGAGGGACACCACCTGTTACTGGTCTCCAGCTAGACATTGAGCCATTGACCACAACTTTGTGTGCGGCCATCCATCCAGTTCTTTATCCACCAAGTGGTACACGTATCGAATTGATGTATCGCCAACTTAGAGACAAGGATGTCATGTGGGACAGTGTCGAACGCTTTGCACAAGTCCAGGTACATGACATCAATTGCTCTACCCCTGTAGCCCCATCACAGAAAGCCACCAGATTGGTCAGGCAGGATTTCCCCTTAGTGGAGCCATGCTGGCTGTCACCAACCACCTTGTTGCTTTTCATGTGCCTCAGCATGCCTTCCAGGAGAATCTGCTCCAAGATTTTGACAGGCACAGAGGAGAGACTAACTGGTCTGTAAATGGGGGTTACATTTCCCTTTTTCCAGTCATCGGGAACTTCACCTGACTGCCATGATTTTTCAAATATGATGGACAGTGGCTTAGCAACTTCATTTGCCAGCTCCTTCATGGATGGATTTCATCAGTTCCCATGGACTTCTGCACATTCTTAAGACGGTCTTGAACCAGATCCTCTTCTACAGTGGGCCCAAGGTCTTCATTCTCACAGTCCCTGTGTCTGCCTTCCAAGACTTGGGTGGTGTGGTCAGAGCATTTGCTGAGGCAAAGACTGAGGCAAAGAAGTCATTAAGAACCACAGCCTTCTCCAAATCCAGGGTAGCCAGTTCTTCCAATAGCTTCTCGAGGGGGCCCACGTTGTCCCTAGTCTGTCTTTTATTCGCTATGTACCTATAGAATCCCTTCCTGTTATCTTTCACATCCCTAGACAAGTTTAATTCTAAGTGGGCCTTAGCTTTCCTAACCTGGTCCCTAGCTTCCTGGACAGCATCCCTGTATTTTTCCGAGGCCACCTGTCCTTGCTTCCACCTTTTATAAGCCTCCTTTTTCCTTTGAATTTTCTTCAGCAGGTCCTAATCCACTCCAGGAGGTCTCCTGGCCCTCCTGTAGCACTTCCATGTAGTTTTGATACAACACTCCTGAGCTTGTTGTAGGTGATCCTTGAATATCAGACAACAGTCTTGGGCCCCCCTGCCCTCTAGGGCTATATCCCATGGAACTTTACTAAGCAGGTTCCTGAAGAGGCCATAGTTTGCTCTCTTGAAGTCCAGGGCAGTGAGTTTGCTGCACACTCTTCTCACTGTCCTGAGGATCTCAAATTCGACCATCTCGTGATTGCTGCAACCAAGGCTGCCCTGGAGTATCACATTTCCAGCCAGTTCCTCCCTGTTGGTGAGCACAAGCTCAAGCATGGCACCCCTCCTTGTCGGCTCCTCTGTTACTTGCAGAAGGAAGCTGTCTTCCACACAATTGAGGAACCTCCTGGATTGCTTGTGCCGGGCTGTACCATCCCTCCAATAGTTATCAGGGTGGTTGAAGTCCCCCATGAGAACAAGGGCCTGCAAGAGCGTGAGGCTGTTTCTATCTGTCTATAGAGCACTTCATCCACAGAATCCTCTTGGTCAGGCGGTCTGTAACAGATCCCCACAATAATGTCTCCCATCGCTGTTCTCCCTTTAACCCTGACCCACAAACTCTCTGTCGACTGCTCACCTGTCCCCAGACAGAGTTCCATACTCTCCAGCTTATCCCTAACATAAATAGCAACTCCCCCTCCCTGCCTGCTGGGCCTGTCTTTCCTAAAGAGCCTGTAACCTTCCATTCCAACACACCAGTCATAGGAGCCATCCCACCATGTTTCTGTGATGCCTATTCTATCATACCCCCATAGACCTACACACATCTCTAATTCCTCTTGTTTGTTCCCCATGCTACGGGCGTTTGTATAGAAGCATCTGAGCTGAGCTCCAGTTGAAGCCTGCTCATTGGCTGGAGCAGCTGCAATATCTCTACATTGCACTGAACATTTACTATAAGTGCTGGCAAGTGACTGGGTGTGTTGGGATGGAATGATGCCCCCCTCCCCCAACACATCTAGTTTAAAGCATCCTTGACCAGTCTGGCAAACCTCCTCCCAAATCCACTCTTCCCTTTCTTTGTCAGACCAGCTCCACCGGGCCCCAGTAGACCTGGCCTACTAAATTGAGCCCCATGTTCAAGGTACCCAAACCCCTGACTATGGCATCACTGTTCTAACCATTTATTAACCTAGCCAATCCTCCTAGACTTTTTAAGGTCCTCCGCTGTATCCTGGAGAATTGATGAAAAGACAATCTGAGCTCCAGAGCCCCTAACCACCTCCTCAGGGCTCAGTAGTCCTTTATGTTCTCTGGGCTACTGCTATCTATATAGAATCATAGAATCATAGAATAGTTAGGGTTGGAAAGGACCTTAAGATCATCTCATTCCAACCCACCTGCCAGGGGCAGGGACAACTCACACTAAACCATGCCACCCAAGGCTATGTCCAATCCAGCCTTGAACACCTCCAGCGATGGAGCATTCACAACTTCCCTGGATATCACTATATCTATATCACTATATACTGCTATCTTCTTCACTAGCACCCACATGGATCACTAGGACATGGAACTGTTGGAACAAGTGCAGAGGAGGGCCATGAGGATGATCAGGGGACTGGGTCATCTTCCATATGAAGATAGGATGAGAAAGTTGGGGCTGTTGAGCCTGGAGAAGGCTGCATGGAGACCTCATAGCAGCCTTCCAGTATCTGAAGGGTGGCTATAGGTTTGCTGGAGATGGATTATTCATTAGCGACTATAGTGATAGGACAAAGGGTAATGGGTTCAAAGTTAAACAGGGGAAGTTTAGATTGGATATAAGGAAGAAATTCTTTACTGTAAGGGTGGTGAGGCACTGGAATGGGTTGCCCAGGGAAGCTGTGAATGTTCCATCCCTGGCGGTGTTCAAGGCGAGGTTGAACAGAGCCTTGGGTGGCATGGTTTAATGGGAGGTGTCCCTGCCCATGGCAGTGGGGACTGGAACTAGATGATCTTAAGGTCCTTTCCAACCCTAACTATTCTATGATTCTATAAACTGAAGGAATAAATGTTACAAGGTAAATATCAAATATCTCTAAAATTCAGCACCCAGATAGATACGTTTTTAAAGGTATCCAAATCAAGTGTTTAACTATCACAGATGAGGTGCAGTACACCAAAGATGTACCATCCTCCTCTACTCCTGAAATATATCATTTAACTCAGGCTTCCCATTTCCTTTCAGACCATACTGGTTGCTTTCCAGATCTGTAAGATTTTATGCTCCAAAATTAGAACAGCTGCTGCTCAGCTCTGGCAACCCAGCACTGCCCTACTGTATCTGTGCCTTTTTTCATTTCCTTGAGAATTACTTCAGAGCCAATCTAAGCAGTTTGTACTAACTCCACATTTCCCCTGTGCCCTTGGACAAGTCCGGCACAACATACAGAGTAAGGAACTTAATGTTTCACATTTGGGTGCTTTGCTATAATTAAAATGATTCTTGTACATGAAATCTAACTACTGGTCATGATTTCTGCTCTGTATCTGTAGAGAATAGAATCATAGAATAATTTGGGCTGGAAGGGACCTTTTAAGGTCATCCAGTCCAACTTCCCTGCAATTAGCTGTGACATCTTCAAGTAGATCAGGTTGCTCAAAGCCCCACCCACCCTAGCCTTAAATGTTTCCAGGGATGAGGCGTCTACCATCGCTCTGGGCAGCCTGTTCCAGTGTTTTACCACCTCCATTGTAAAAAATGTCTTCCTTATATCTGGTCTAAATCTACCTTATTTTAGTTCAAAACCATTACCCCTTGCCTTATCACATAAGGTCCTGCTAAAAAGTTTGTCCGTGTCTTTCTTATAAGCCCCCTTTAAGTATCAAAAGGCTGCAATATGTTCTTCCTGGAGCCTTCTCCAGGAAGTGCAACTCTCACAGCCTTTCTTCATAGGAGAGGTGTTCCGTCCTCCTGACCATTTTTGTGCCACCCCTCTGGACCTGCTGCAATCAGTCCATGTCTTTCCTGTGCTGGGAACCCCAGAACTGGCCACAGTACTCCAAGTGGGGTCTTATGAGAGCAGAGCAGAAGGGCAGAGTCACTTCCCTTGACCTGCTGGTCACACTGTTTTTGATACAGCCCAAGATATGGTTGGCTTTCTGGGCTGAAAGTGCACACTGCTGGCTCACATTTAGCTTTTCATCCACCAGTACTCCCAAGTCCTTCTCCACAGGGCTTCTCTCAATCCCTTCATCCACCAGCCTGTATTGATACCAGGGGTTGCCCATGCCTCACCACCCTCACAGTAAAGAATTTGTTCTTTATATATTCCCCTAAATAGCCTTTAACTTTAGCCATCTAAGAATTAAAAATAATATTTAAATATACTTGTATCATGCTAAAAAGAATTTTAGGATAGGTGGTTCACAAAGCTAACTATTTCACAGCTACAACCACCATGATATGCTTAAATTAATATATTTAATATCTGGTTACATTTATTTATTACTATAATTCTATCTGATTAAAATACTGGAAACAATGGTCAAAATCATAGTTGATTAAGTTTAGAGTAACATGGCCTTCTTGCCATCAATATGTAAACCCCCATACAAATTTCCCATACAAAAGAGGGCAAAATCTAACCATCTGCCCTTGACACCTTTACCAGCAAATCCACCATTTTCTGCCAAACCTTGACACCAAGGATGGGCAATTAGATTTGATGAAATCTCTGCAGCTGCTTTCAGACCCATAGACTATGTAGCCGTAGACCCAGTGATTCACTTTTGAGTCTCCTATTTTCTGAAACCCTAGTTTATATTCAAATAAAGGAGTTTCTCATCTGCTTACTTTTTACTAGTATAAGGTAGTTAAATAAGAGATACTATCTTACCCTACAAACCCTGCCTTTTTTCTACTCTTCAGCCACAGCAGCTGCATCACTGTCACGAGGCTTTCTTTCTCCCTCCTTTCTTGGCCACACAGAAGAGATGACCAGATTTCACTATGCATGTACACAGCATTCCAAGATCCCCAAACTGATACAGTAGGTATCATGCCAAGGAAGCCTCTGTTATTGCTGAATAATCACTACATTGATGTGTGCTCCTCCTCCTACCATCATCAGGCCCCAGAACTGTATTTCTAAAGACCTGGATGCTGCTCCCATTGAAGTAGCGAACTTGCATACCAAGCTAACAAAGCCTTTAAAAAGTGCTTCGTTTCCAGCGTATGCATATACATGTGGTATTCCTCTGCATTGATTGATTTTTAAAAGCCAAGTCTCTGACAGATGGAAGTCTTAAGCAGCTATATTCTTCTTATTTATGTGCAATGATCCTCCATGGAGATAGATAAAGATTCATTTGTTGTCCTGAAAGAAAAGAGTCTTCTAAATAAGGAATGCATTCCATACATTCAACCTTTTTCAAGTTTAATTCATCTACTCATTATCTCAAAGATCTTCTCAAGCTGTTGACACAGAAAGGCATAGCACTTTAGTTTACTACCACTTCATTTTCAAGACACATTACATGAATATTACCCATGCAGTAAACTCTCTGCTGCATTTCGTAGAGTTCAGCCTGAACTCCAAAAACACCCAAGTGATTTAAGGCGCCTTGACTTTATATTGCCAAAAGCAAGAAGGTAGTTTAGGGGTCCTTAACTTTAGCAGCACCCATCTGCTATTTTGTCATGTGGAGCAAGAGCCTTTCAACATTTACTGTTTGTGTGCATGTTCATCACTTAGAACATCTCTCACTGTCTCTGTATCAGGTATAAAAAGCCAGAGGATCCCATTTGTAAGTTGCTTTGCAAATGTGAACTGAGGCTTGTTCAGGCACAGGCAGTAGGGTTCAAAGCAGGGTGGACAGTACAATTGAAGGAGTCCTTGTTTTAATTTGTATGACACACAACTAGCACTTTAATGAAGCCCAACTGAGGTCGTGTTAACTCATCATGTGCAGAGTTAAGAACTCATATCTAAAAATAGTTACTATGAGTAAACAATAGTAGATATCACTTGTGTCACAAAAACATGATAGTTTGCCTGAAGGTAAAGCTGAAATGTTAATCAGTTGTGAAAGTGCCTGTTTAGTCACTTACTAGAACATTTTGGCATAAGTTTAGCAATAAAATTTCTTTTCATTTTTGTTCACCTGCCTTTCCATGAGCTGTAATGTCTGTTTTCAAGCTTCATTGTTAAACTTATTCTGAAGGCAATTTAAAAACTACTAGATCTCAGTTTTTTCAACCATAGTTGCTATGGTTACATATATACCAATATGTATATGGATAAAAGGAGGAAAAGCGTCAGACTGTTTGACTCTTAAAAAGGAGAGCACTATGTTCCACAGCTAAAAGCATGACTAAAGATCAGATTTCATCTGCTCTGCTTCAAGTCAATGGAAGCAGGGCTAAATCCCATACCACCTTCTCTCCATCTCCCACTGACCATGGACCACTGTGAAGACTGACCACACAGCCCGCAAAAGCACCACTGCTACCTCTGCGCAAGCCATCATGCCTGGCAGGGCAGGCAGGATATCTGCATTCACCAGATACATGGGATGGATATCATGCCTTAGAGTGGTGCTCTGCACCCTTTCATAAAGCACCTCCACAATTATTCCCCTTTCTGCTCCCCATCACACTTTCACTACATGGTTTTCCAGTATAACGTGTATGCATTCTGTGTCACCTCCAATTTTGCTTTGTTTTGCAAATAAAGAAGGGGTTACTTTCTCTCCTTTCCTCACAGTTCGCTATCTTTGGTAATTGAGATTTAACTTTGTGGTACTGAATCAGACATGCTTCAGTTTTCAGAAACACAAAAGCCAGGTCTAACAAGTTATTGTTTAGTTCCAGGGACACCAGTGAATTGCATTTTGTGCCAAAATCAGGCCAGTCAGGTTGGCCATGATTTGAAGCAAGCAGACAAAAAAAGAAATCTAAAGGAATTTTGTGGCATTGTTTCTCTACAGCTGTTATGGTTTAACCCCAGTAAGCAACTAAGGCCCACACAGCCACTTGCTTACTCCTCTCCAGTGGGATGAGAGAGAGAATCAAAAGAGCAAAAGGTAGAAAACTCGTGGTTTGAGATAAAGACAGTTCAATAAGAAAAAGAAAGAAAAGGAAAAAAAATTATGCAAAAACCCCCAATTGCTTACCACCAACCAACTAATGCTCAGCCAGTCCCCAGGCAGTGACAGTCCTGGCAAACTTCCCCCAGAGATATTATTGCTGAGCACCGTGTCATATGTTACGGAAAATCCATTTGGTCAGTTGGGGTCAGCTGTCCTGGCTATGTTCCCTCCAGCTCACTGGTGGGGTGAGAAGCAGGAAAGGCCTTGGCTCTGTGTAAGCGCTGCTTACCTAGAACTAAAACATCCCTGTATTATCAGCACTGCTTTCAGCACAAGCCCAAACTCATGGCACCACATCAGCTACTATGAAGAAAATTATGCCAGTCAAAACCAGTACAATACCATTTTACCTTTTCACTGTTCCCAAATACCACAGTAATTCAGGTCATTAGTCACTATTTGAAGATTTATATTTTTGCTAGCGTGGAGAAAAAGTAGTTACTTCGCAATTACATCTGTGTTGAAAGATCAAATTCTGTAGCATTACCGCAAGGCATTGCTCCTGGCACAAAGAGCTTTAGTGCATGTGAATTGGTTTCAAATCTCCCAAAAGTGATTCTTCCACTTGTCTTGCAAAATTATAGGATTCTTTTTTTCTTAAATGAGCATAGTTCTTACAAGAGCACAAATCAATTGTAAGTAGACTCTAACTCAAGGGGTTTCAAACAAGAAGTCTTACAGCTCTTTGTCAAAATTGTAGAAGCTGCTTCTTACTGCATACATAAGATGTAGCCCTGAACAAGCCTCAGAAAATAGAAGCTCCACAAATAAACTATTTCTCCCCATGAAACAGAACCCATGGCAAAATATTCAACAGAGTTTTATGACCTGATCCAGCTGGACCGAGCAAGAAAAAATCCTAATTGCTATTATAGTGACTGGATAAATTATGAATATGCATGTGCTACCTCTTTCTTACCATCAATTGAAGTGAGGCAGTAAGAGGAACAAGATGTTGAATATTTCTCTCCCTTGGGAAACCTCCATTCTACTTGTGTTTATGTTCTATTCCAGTGCCATGAAAACTAATATTAAAATTACACTGTATTAATACTTTTCCACAAAGCCTGAGCAAAAAGGAGATAGTCATTACTGATATTAAGCTGCTGATACTTAAACAATTGCTTGCCTTTATCAGTCATTATCAAATGATCTTGTTACAGCTAAAGAATTACCTATAATCACTTGCACAGAGAGGATTTTAAGCCTGATTCGAAAAGAATCATTTAACATTACTTAAAATACTGCCTGTATGCTCTGTATTTGGCTTGACAGTTTGCAGGAGCAGCCTATTAAACAATTCCTGCTAAATGCAGAGGTAAAGCCAGGTGTGTCTGTCCTGAGTGCACAACTGGGAACTGGAAACATGACTTTAGTCCATTTATAAAGTTTTCTCATTAGGTTTCAATTCAGCAGCAATGCCACGATGGTATTTAAAGGATATTCAATCACTCATGACAGAAAAGCTAGAGTGACACTGCAACAAATAGTGTTTGATTATTACCAATCTATCATGTCAGTTAGCAGGAGGAAAAGATACATTTCAATTGATTTCAAAAGACTGCTGTGACAAATGCATTCCAGGAAGCAGGGCAGCAACAGATTTCAGATTCTGATTAATCTGGTATACACAAAACTGTATACCCTGGCCTTTTTTAAGCACACAACACACTCTTCAACAGAAAATTTGGTCAGCTACACGAGAAAACACTGGATTATTTTCTTTACAGTCTGTTATTTGATTCTTATGTTTGTAGGCTCAAGCTGACCAGCACATCAATCTGTTCAGCTCTCCAAGAGGTAGTGGCTGCAACATTCAATAAAAATCTGGACTTCTATTCATTTGTTATATTGTAACCATAAGTAAGAAGTGAAACAGAGTCTTTAAGAAAATGACCCAAAATACCTGGGGACTGTAGAAGTATGCTGGATTACACAGGAAAAAGTAACACAATTAGCCAGGGTATGCTCCAGTTTTGGTAGAAAGGGAATGTTACCTATAGAAATGGATTGTACAATCTGCTAGCTCCAGCTGCTCTGAGGAGTACCAGGGTCTACGAAAGGGTTTCCTTCAATAAGCAGGCCTATTTGTCAAAGAAACACCTCCACTGAATTATTTTTCCCTTGCTGTGGACACTGGTAGTGAAACCTGGTGTGTAGTGCTCTTGAGAAGAAAGGTTTGCCCATGTCTTCTATGTTCCCAGGTTTGTCTTCTAGGTAAACAGAACAGCTATTGACCTTCCAAACACAAAGGAAACATGAAGCAAACATAGTATGTTCCAATCCAACACTCTCCAAGCAGAGAGTACTTTATACAGAGGTTATCAGCATATAGGATCCCTTACAAACGGTTTCATTACAACATGGAAAGACTTGGAAGTTGGTTAAATTTATTTGTTCGATTAGTTGGTGATTAAACCAAAAAATTGTCTTTGCAGGGATTCACTTTCCTTTCCATATGGGTAAGATAGCCAGACATCTTTCCAGGTCTTCTCCACTCACAAATTAACATTTTTATTTATTTTTTTTTTTTTTTTTAAAGGTCCCTTAGAAGTAGATTTTCAAGACTTAAGAAAGGACAGGACCATGTGACTAGGGAGATGGCTTTGAATATTACTGTCATGGAAGACTAAGTACAAGAACTCATAAAAAACACTGGCTCATTCCTCATACTCCTTTTGCATTAACTCTGGTAGGGCAATCAACAGAAAGAGAAGTGTTACCCCTTTTGCTAATGTGACTAATGATTAACTAAGACTGTCTAGCACCGAGGGAAATATTCCAACAATTAATGGGGAAAGTGTGAAATGTAATTCTTCGTTAGCTGAAGAACTTGAGAAAAAAATTGAGCTTAACTGTAATTAATGTGGGCTTATGTAGTGAAAAAACATGAGAATTAATCCAATGGTTCAAAGTCTTGTTCTCTGATGTACCAAAGATACATTGTAGATAAACATATATTGCCTTCACATTGGGAAAATGAACCAGAATATGAATCAATGTGAGGCAGTCGTTCATTGGAATGACTGTAGATAGAGACCTTTTTGGCACTTCTTCCCCATTTCCTCCTTCTGGTAACTGGCAGGAAGCATAATAATCTTGGGCAACTCCCAGTAGACTGATCCATAACAAAGGCTTTTGAAACTCCCTGAATTCCAGATAGGGCTGCTGAATTCTTCATCATAAAGCAAAAAGGAAAGCAGGCAACGAGCTTCTTTCCATACATGCCCACAATTGGTGCTTTCTTACTGAGATTACAACTACGACTGAATGTTTGAAAGTCTGATTTCAGATTTTTCTTAAGGTTGGTTTCTCAGGACAGATGTCTCTATTTCCAGTTGTAATGGCAACAACTTCCAGGAAAAACAAAACATAACAAAACAAGCATCCCCAGTTTGCCTCACAGTGACGCTACAGTACAAGTTTTAATCATGACATGGTTTAGTGATGGACTTGGCAGTCCTGGGGCAAAGGTTGGACTTGATGATCTTAAAGGTCTTTTCCAACCTAGTGGGTTCTATGATAGCTAACAAGATGCTGAGCACAGTTTGTTCTGGTGTGGTAAGGCTATAAAGTCACAGTCAGAAACACAGCAGCCATTTATTCTTCAGAACAAATATTTGCACTCCAGTAAGCTTTTACTCATGTTTTCAGTGCCACTGCTTATAAAGTGAGAGGCTGTTCAGTGAGAGTAAAGGAAGCAGAAATGAGATCTGTGATTGGCACCATCCTTGTAGTCATATCAACCACAGAAAGGCATCTCTCTGGTCCTGTGGGGTGTTCTGAGTGCATGCAAAACCAGAACTGCTGAACTAATTATTTCACACTTCCCATAAGAACAAAAACCAAGACTACTCTTGGATCTGAATTCTTGTGTGACAAGTTCCAGTCCATTTACTGAAACCCCTTGACGTATGGAATTCATAACCACTCTGACTGCTTTAGTTTAAAGTGTGCTATCATAATCTATTGCTCAACATAACTACATATTCACTTTGTGAAATGTGGGCAGGCAGGGAGAGAGGGAGGGAGCATGATAAGGCTGCATGGAGCTTGAAGTGGGCTTCACTGTCTCGCACGATTTCTTGAAAAATGCACTTTGAAGTTAATCACATTGCTTTCACCTCAATAACCAATGTAGACCCTGAATGTTTAATTATGCTACTGGTTTTATACCTAATCAATCTTTTTCATTAAAATCCAGTGAAGCAGACAACTGAGATAATTACTGAAGAATCATCTTAATTAAAAATTTTAGCTTATAATTAAGAGTCATTGTTTACCTCATCAGAAAGCCATTAGCATTCAGGACAAGGTTGCCCTGTTCATTATGTTTTCACCTTTTTTTTTTTTTTAGGGGAAAAAAAAAAAAGGCTTTGGGCAAAGAGTGATACAGGATTTTGTATTAAAAAAAAAAAAAGAAAAAAGAATTATTATAGCTGTCCCATGAAAAGGGAGAATATGCACAATCCAGTGTCACCATTTGTCAGAAGCCTCATAGTATATTTACATCCAGAGCAATTGCAGAATATCTTTGCATATAAATTGACATTGCCTTGGTCCTTGAAGATAAAGCCACGTCTATACTTAAATGGACATGACCCCCTAAATTATATCTTTATTGCTTTCCAACTACAATGAAGATAATTTCAAAATCCCCCAACACCCCTATCCTGCAATCAGAAACTTCTCATTGCTTTTCATTGTTGTTTTCACAGAAGTCTGACACTGACTGAGGTCTTCTTCAACTTCAGGAAAGTACAGTCAGACATTTTAACTGTGGAATTGTAATTGCATAGCAGTTAAATGACATCACTGAAGATGTGCAGCTTCACCACGCTCACACTCTCTGCAAGGTATGAGCAGCAACTATACAGATACAATGATGCTTCAACTGACAGGATTAATCAGGGAAAATTATTACCCAGTCCTATAGCTTACTGGTTTCCCCTCTCTATATATTCCAAGGCAGAAGGAAAAATCAAAGACATTTCCATCTGGAAGGTTTTTTGCACCTTCACTGCTAGCAAGCATATTTATGAAAATCATGATTACTTCAGACTAAGAGGCTGAGTTCAGACATTTGAAATGCAAAGCTGAAATGGTTGTTCGTAAGTACTGACCATCTGCCATAGACAAAGTATATTATGCTAGGATCAGCACTAAAACAAAATCAAACCTGTTTTACAGAAACATCTTGTACCATGTGTCCATTTACTTAATTTTAGTGGCATCTGCAGAACATGGTGTAAAGAGCAATACAAATCTTCAGTTAGGCTTCCTAGCTGACTAGCTGACTTTTTGACACGAAGTGTTCACACTTGGAAAACTACTGATCCACATTTCCCATGAGGAATTGAGAAGATAGATAGTATTAAGAGTATGAAGCATTTCTTTTTCATGCAAGTTTTTTGTGACTATTTAAGTAGGTAAGTGTCGAACGAATAGCTGCCAGAGAATTCATGTAAAACTTTCGGGTACCTCACTCAGCTCCTGGGACGAATTTGCTTGGTTATAGGTCCTTGCCTCTGGAGCAATGATGGCAGTGCCCACAGCCATCACAGCCACTACAAACAGGTAGTTTTCTATATAGCAGCACAAGGTCTGGCAGAACAAGAACCTGGAACTGCTAGCCAGCAGTGGGCTCTGCAGTTAAGTGAATAAAAAGTTTGCAATGAAGAAATATCTCCTCAAAGGAAAACTAGTACAGGACAACAAGCTCTTGAGACCATTGCAGGAACAATGTTCAATTAAGTGTTTGTGGAAGGGGAAATAGAGAGAGTCCTCTGACTACAGTAGAAGACGGTTGTAGTTTTCCTTTCTGTGGGAAACTGATGGGTTTTCCATTCAAGGGGCAATATCACCTGCCTGCAAGACAAAAGGCAACCTGGGGCTGGACAAAGTGCATCAAAACCAGGCCATGTATGGTCACTCTTGCCTTCAAAGCTGTATGGCTACAAAGCTATGAAGCAAAGGAAAAAGATAATAAGGAATTACAGATAAACAGGCATTTTAATAGTCAGGAAAAGTGCTATCAGCCCTTTTAAGTTCTAGAAAGACATTACTAAACTGTATCCTGGAAAGAAAATGAAAGAAGAGCTGAGCCAACCTCTAGACCCGAGCACTGCATGCATGTGAATGAGAACAGTAGGATATAAGGAGCCATTTGTTACACATGGTAGGGGAATAAAGTGTTAAAGGAAATCTGTAAAATATCTAGATTTCATTCTGATTAGCACAACAGGAAAAAGTAAAAAAAAAAAAAAAAGGCAATGGCACCAAAAGCTGCAAAAATCATTAATCTTGGCAATATGCAGTGGAATCCACATAAGGACAGCTGAAGGCAGAGGAAATTAAGAGATTTACTGACATGTTGGAGAGCATGGGACATCTGCTAAGACAATGAAGAACTCAAGCTACCACTGAAAACAGTGCCAGTGGTGCATACAGAGCAACGCGCATCAGCAGCGTTACAGCCAAAGTGGGAGAGCAGTTCCAGCATACGGCATAATTAAGTGTAATTGGAAAGGTGGAGGAATCCTCAGAATGTGTTAGCTTGATTGCTGCAAGTAATAAAAAGCCAAACACATGCTGGGCCAATTTGAATGTGCAAAGGCTCTTGGGACCCACACACAGCTAAACCAGGGAAAATCATACCACAGCCACCCTCCCAGATGTAGCTTGCAAGGATTCCACGAAGGCTGGGTTCAGTGCATAGGAGCAGATAGAATCTACTCTCATCTCTTGGGGGAAGCATTACTCCTAACCATTACTGTGTTAGGAGGAAAGCACTTCATATCTTAGAAAAGGCAATGAGATTAAGAGAGAAGTGAACTGATCTAATCCTCAAAGGAGAAAACTTGCAAGCAATCTAAAGCACCAACATCCACAAAAAAACAGAAGCACTGGACTCTTTGTTAGTATTTACACAAAGATTAAGAGAAATGTCAGCAATTCCATGAAGTCTGAGGGATAAAAGAGAGTAACTGGTAGTGAAGGAGATAGACAAGAGCATCCAAAATACAAAGGATGAGAACTACACTCAGATGACTTGAATTAAAAGTCAGAAAAAAGAGAAAATACCGTAGCAGCTATCCTGTCATGCAGCAGGATGATGCCTTACAAAAGAGAAGGGACAGATGTTTACTCACACCTATGATCTGCTAACAGAAACAGAGAAATGGTAAGGGAAACACAGTGTGTAGATATTGATTTCTTTTAAATACAGACAGCAGGGCCTGGACATCAGGCACACAGCATGGCCATCAGAGATGTTCGGATTGAAAAAAATGCAGTCTCTGCATGTGGGATATGAACAAGTCCAAAAGTTGTTTCAAGAAAAAGATAAGGGGTTCCGGAGAATATTTCCTCCAAACATTTGGAAGAAAGTCTGTGAGGGATGCTAAAATGTGGCACTGTACAAAAGGCAAACAAGTACACAGGAATTTTCCAGAAAGACTTCACAAGTAACATAAATTCTCCTAGACTGTTTTATTTATGTAAAGTACCAGAAAAAAAACAGCAAGGAAGCAATGATAGTTCATGATGCACCTAATAGAGGCTTGGCAGCAATTTGTGCCTGATTTATATGAACATAGGCAGAACCACTACCTGCTGATACTTGATTATTACAGTCGTTTTGTCAAAGTAACTCAAGTTAGAAACACATTATACAGCACTGAAATGAGTCAGACCCCAGTAATATTCACCAGGCATAGTATTTACAGCAAGCTAATTTGGAATAATGGCTTGCAATACTTACCCAAGGAATTCCAAAAATTTGCAAAAGACAGTATTTCATACCCACAACAAGGAGTTTGTATTAGCTGCAGTCCAATGGAATGTCTGGAAACACACATTTGAGTTACTGAGTTGACATTACTCAAGACAAATGAAGAGAACTGAAATCTATACTTCAGTTTAGCATACTACCTAAACCAAGTTGTGGAGTTTTATCAGCACTGATGACAAAAGTGCAAGAAGCACCCTATCTAAGAAAAGATGCAAATCACTGAATACAACAAAGCATAGTTGACAAAAGATAATGGAAATTTCACTAAGAAACATCAGTGTCATAACATCACATCCAGGCAATAAGGTGCAGCAACAGGAGGATAAGACTATTTCAGGTTGTTCTGTAATATATATTGCACCTTTTCCTCAGGTTACATATTTCCCACTTGCAGCTGATGGATCTTCTCTTATCTGATAAGTTAAAGCCTGCTGATATCCCCAAGCAAATGCTGCACCCTCACAGATAACTATGGGATTAATATAAAATTAAATATAAAATAACACAGGCATGAATATTAAGGGCCTTAAGTACGTTAAGATTCAAGTATTCAGCAGTTAGAGAATATCAAGATAATGTTAATTCATGCATGCCTCATTCTGTCCCAGCAGGTATAAATAACATGGAAAATCTAAGCGTTTCTTTTATTCCACACAGAAGTGGCAAAACCAGGGCTGCAGAAAGGGGCTGGACCCAGAGGTGCTGTACAGACCACTCAGTTGCGAGGCATGTCCCACTCTTAAAAGCTTTCATTTTAAAGCTACCAAACAAACAAGAACAGAAGGTAAAACAGCGGCAGAACAAACTTTTTTGGGGTTACACGCCATGTCAGTATTCAAACTGGGAATGACACTAGTCTTCCTGAAGGCCAGTTCAGGGTTTATTCTTCAGACATTGATTTATAAGAAAAGTCAACCTTTGGCCAATAACTTGGGCACACCGCAGGATGCCATGAAGCAATCAATGTGGTTCTGAGTTTGACTGCAAATACTCATTCATCAATAATGAATCCTTCCTCCTAAGGTCCCAAGTCCTGCAGACTAGTGGTAAAGCAAACTAGATCTGCTGCGAGTAAACAGGCCTTGGGCTCATAGCTATGTAACAGAAATTCAAATATT
Organism: Ara ararauna; assembly: GCA_028858755.1. NCBI lineage: Eukaryota > Metazoa > Chordata > Aves > Psittaciformes > Psittacidae > Ara > Ara ararauna. The sequence goes on from CM054379.1 coordinate 60,504,014, forward strand.
ATTCAGATATTTAAAATAATGAGGACTTAGGTTTTTAATATCTAAATAATGCAAAAAAGCAGAGTAGAGGATGATGTCTCTCCCCAGACAGTTATAAGCAATGACATATTTTCAGTACTATGCTAACAGCAGCCTGAATATGCAATAGATTAAAAATACGCTGAAAGAGATGATTAACAGACAGTCCATTATGGGCTCCTTAAAGTAACATTTTTTGAAATATTAATATTTAATTATGGAGGTGGCAGCAGGCTGCAGGGTTTCTCTTCTTTCTTTTCAATGTGTTCTCCTTATCTGTCACTAAAATATTAGAGATAATGAGAAATCATGTACCTGTGCAAACTCTAATAGCAGTAATACGGCAAAGCAGAGCGAAAAAGAAAACAAAAGGCCTCAAGCTCTTCATGGGGTCTCTGGTAATTGGAAGAGTCAATGGCTATATGATTCAAGAAAATACCTTCCCTGGAGAAGGAGACTGATTGTCCCGCATTTATACAGCAGCTAACCAGCACCAAGCAGGCTTTCCTTTGCATATTATTTGTGCCAGCCCAATGAGGCAGAAAATTGCATCGTGTCATTTAATTTCCCAAACTTTGTTTTCATTGTATTAATCTTTTGGCTTTGCTTCACTTTATAATTTGAAGGCTCAGCAAGAAGCAAACCAAATGGAAATTCAGCTTACTTTCATGTCTAGCTGAATGTTCATTGCAGTTTTGGAAAGTTTAATTCTGCGTAATCTCACCCATGAATAATAATAATCTGGTTTTGTATGCAGACATATTAATGGCTATTAAAGACTGCCTTAAAAGTTCTTGGGATTGTGCCCAAAAGTCAATCACCAAAACATGATTAACAAATAGGTTACAGGAAAAGAGTAGATAGATTTTTTTTTGTTCCCAGCAGAACCATGTGCCCTGTTGTTATAGAAGAAAGTAAAGAAGTTGAAAATTTCCTGAACTCGACTCGTGTTTTTAAAGTTTAAAGTTCCCAAACTGGAAACTCAGATACTGAGGATGTTGAGACAGAGTGGTTATCTTGGAAGAAAGAGCAGGAAATACATATAGAGGTTTCATTTTAATATATTGAAGGGGAAGAAAAAAAAGAAAAAAAATTCTCTCCTTGTGCTTAGAGTTAGTTGGCTTACCAAGGGCTGTGTTGTGCTGGGTAACACTCAGACAAGCAGCTCCCTACGGAGAATATCTATTCAGAAGCAGAAACAGATTAGCAGGATCATCTCAGAGATAAATGCCTTGCCTCCACCTTGTCTGCTGTGCTGGGCAAAATAAGGAATAAATCCCAAGTTCAGGCCTCCAGCTGATTGATTCTCTTCCCTGCAGAAACATGTTGGCTCCTTGTAGAAAGCCTGGAAGCTCACTCACTTGCTCCTGGATGTCTTACGTGCCTTTCTCTTGTTTTCATTTATTAAACTATCATGAATACACACTGCAAATTTATGCAACACATCTAATATATATTTCATACTGTAGTTATATGATTCCCTGTCCATCCAAATAGGATTCATAAGCCATGCCTGATGAATAAAGCTATTTTTAAAATGAGATTTTTTTTAGTGATTCTGTATCTGTGTTGCAGAAAAGGGGATTTTTCTTGCAAGCGCAATCTCTTACAACCACGATGAAGAGTTTAAAGCCTCCCCTGAGGACATCTTATCCATAAAAGTTTGGGATTTTGCCTATCATCTTCCAATTGTGGGAAGTTTCCACACTTGCATGCACCTTAGTCACATGAAAAGAGCATACAACAAATATTGCTGTCACTGTCTCAAGACCAAAATGATGAAAACCTTAACAAAATGAAGCTTGTGTTTAAAAAAAAAAAAAAGCAGAGAGATTATCCATTAAACTTTCATGACCCAGGAAAAAAAGTGAGAGCACCGTGAGCTAGACCCTGCACTTTGGTGCACTTCTTAATAAGACACCCAAAACCTCTGACCTGCTGCCTACTAACTGCTGGTGAACAGAAGGACCCAAAAGAAACCACTGTTCGACAAGACAACCATGAAAACCAAGTTTCATTACATATTCCATCCTTGCCAGGGTGAGTAGCCCTACCCAGCAATTTTTCTGTTTTCCAAAAAAAGCTGTCCTCATGGAACACTTCAGGAAGCTGATTGTAATTAAAAGACTACAAGCTTGCTCTGCTGCTGTCACTTCCTCTACTTGTGTCCCCTGAATGAACAAATCAGCAATTGCTTCTTGCTACTGGAGCCCTTTGCAGCTTCCTACAATTAGATGTGTCAAAGTACTTACCATCAAGAAGTAAATGAGATATTTTAATACCTCTTGTGAGGTGGCTAGCGTTCATAGAGATGTGTTTTGGAGTTTAAAGATTTGATTCTTAAGCTTCATATTTTGAAATAGACTTCTGAATAGTTTGAGAAAACTTTGCTGGCATAACCCCTGCCCCAAATGGACCAGAAGTTGTTGTATTGGAGCATAAAATAAGTCAGGAAATTATCTATCTATAGTATTCTACCTGCATAATCAGATAGTCATAAGGTTCCCCATAGCTGCTAAATTTCACCAGAGAAGATATGCAGCAGCTCCATTAGTCTTACTGAAACCCTAGAAATACCATCCTCTTTCATCTGAGTTAATCTAGCCACAAGCAAACTCAGAGCATACAAGACTGCTTCAGTCTTCACCGTGAAAAAAAACATTCTTCTTCCATTGTAGACTCCCTGTGAGCTCATTTAAAACAGACCAGAGGTACCAAAAATAGTTTCACACATATTAAACTCCCTGACATAAATTCAAATACTCCATGGATTAAGTTCAATCAGGTTTTCAAAGTTCATTAGCACCAACAATTGGATTCAATTTCATATATTAAAACAAAACAAATTCCAGCAACAAAAGAAATTGAAGTTTTTTGCATTCTGACTTAAATTGTCAATTTTGCTTCACCAAATTGTAATTGAGGCACCAGCTGGAGAGTTGGCAAATACTGTGTCTTCTTACATAAAGGTTGATGTGTCTCTGAAAGTTAAGTGCTAGAGTTTCGTAAAAACTCTCATGTAGTTTCATAGCCAGGACCTGCCATGAACATATTACTGGTATAACTGAGAGAAGACGAAACATGTATCAAGACAACCAAAATATGAATGATAGTTTCAAGTTGTGAAGTTGGTAATTTACTTTTCTACACTTAATATAACTTTTTTTTTTTTTTTGTAGATTTTATGCTTTCTGTAAGAATATTTTCTAACTTGTTTTTTCCAAACATTTGTTTTTCCTTGCTGTCGTAGTTTGATGCAGAAGGGATGAGCCTTTTCTTTTGGAAGTATTGGCCGTTGAAGTAGCATGGGTGTTTTAGGCTGCATTACTGGAGGAGTAGGAATAATGCACACCTTCCCCCTTCTTCCTGCTCTACTTAAGAAGACCCCAGGATGAATCCATCAATCTTCAAAGACCTCTCTTCCACCCTGTTCATAAAACATGAGGAAATAGCCTCTTTTCAACTTCTCCCTCTATTCTGACCTGTTAAAAAACCTTCCAGGAAGCAAGAATTTTAAATACCAGCCTTTTGCAGCACCAGAGAATGCATGGTGGGTCTCTAACTTGGAGAGCAGAAGAGGACAAGGCAGATGGGCCCGAGCCTTGCCAGCACCCAAGGAGAACAGGAACAAGTCTAGCTCCTCAGCACAAGCATGTCAAGGATGAAAGAAGATAACGCTAGTATAAAAGCTTTTCTGCTATGGCTGAACCTAGATATTAAGGAGAAAAGTACAAAAAATAAACTGCTAGGCTTCCTCAGAAGTCTTTCCCAGAGATTTCACTTGACGGTTAATTTATGTCTTCATGAAGATCTGTATATGTGTAGACACATTCATCAATAGCTTAAGGCAACCATGAATACACAACTATAACTGGAATAATAATGAAGTAAACAGAATTAGAACATTAAGAAGGTTATGGACATCTTCAGAAAAGAATGAAAAGACCACAAAATGTTAAATAAACTAAATACACTCAGAGACGCTGACATGTTGTACAATAGATTCACCTCCACCAGAAATTACACATAGTGAAATAGCTTAATAAGCAGGTTCATTATAATGAAAAAAAATAAAAAAAGGAAAGGAAAGTTACAAGTAAAAAATTTCATAAGAATTATCATTAATATTATAATTATGCCATTTTTTTTCTTTGTCAATTATTCCTATTATCCAGATTGCATTCAGTGAAAAAATGAAAGCAGACTTAGTTTAGACTAGTCTTCTAATCTAAACGAGCTAACAAAGGCTTGTTTGGTACCAGAATTAAAGGATGATATCTTTTTTCTTTTTTTCCCCAAGCCGAATTCCCTAAAACATTAGCAAATCATTTAACAGCCATTTAAGTCCTAAATAAACAGAGGGGCCTGGGAGGGAAGGGGGTGGAACTTTATCCATAAACTTCAAGTTACCTATGCAAGAAAATACTGCAGATGTAACCAGGTTTTTGGTCCCCATAATATCAGAATACTCATTCAGAAGTAAAATTCTATTCATCCTGGAAAAAGAGAAAGCAACAATGAAGTGTTCACACTGGTAGAGAAAGTTCAGAAGTGATGTTAGGAAACTATTTACATATAAAATTATGGTAGCACTTTTTTTTTCTGTTCTTTTAGTTGCCAGAGTTTAAATTTGGTCTCGACAGCTCACTGACTGTATGCTTTAGCATACATAAACATATAATTCCTCCTTGCCTATCTAAAGATGAAAGTTCAAAAGAGCTGATATTAAAGAAACAATTCACAGTTTCAAAAAATAGCTTTCAAAATGTTTGGGATCTAAATTACGGCATTGTTTCCAGAATTTGTACCTAGTTGCTTGTCCAAAACCAAAACTCTCATCCTTCCCACATCTGTCTTCTGGATAGACTATAATTTTCTTTTACAATTAAAAGGAAAGGAGGAAAGAGTATGAGTTTGAACTTCTTGGGGTGGAGAGGAGGGTGGGGAGGAGGGATATGAGCCACAAGAAACATGTTACATCTAACATAATGAAAACAGTATTTTACGGTTTCCTGTGTTTTCAGATATTTGCATGGGGACATGAGGGACAGTAGGCTGCTTCATTTGTTCTTAAATGTCCAAGGACTGCAGAATATTTTTGTACTTTCCCATCTCTAAAACACTCTGCCTTAAACATTTAGCGTGGTAAAATACTTTGAAGCTTTAAAATATTGCAGAAAATTTCAGAACAGTTTTAAATTGCTCAATGCTATGCCCTTGAGACCACTGTAGCCTTGTAGTGCTAATAGAAATGATCTTTTGACTTTTATGGACTCTGGATCAGACCCTAACAGTATAGTTTCCGTTCTGCCTAATTGGCAATAACCATTGCCCAAAGTGTTGGACCCATATGCACTTCCATGATGTCTAGATATTAGTGCAGAAACCATGTACCCCATGTGGCACTGGCCTCTGATACCACTTTTCAGGAAGATTGTCACATTCAACAGTACTAGGAAGCTCTAAACAATAAGGGATTTCTGATGGGAGTGAGGAGAAGAGATGCTGAAGTTACGGCTTCAGGCAAGTGCTATTTTATTACTCCCTAAATACCTGAATTTTAGAGCCTCATTCTGGAGCTAGTCCCCTCCCAGAGATTCTGTCCTTAATTGTCTGTCACTGCTTGTAGGTGGCTGCTACTGTGTTTACGCTGGTATGCACCGCAGCCCTACCATGTCCCATGACCATCCTGAGACTTGCAGCTTCTTAGTTCTGCTCTATTTGGGAATAACATGGCTCCTAAAATGTGAGAAAAGGCCAACAACAACAAAAGAGAAGTTCTGCTAATAAGCACTATAGTCTCCATTTCACACAGAGGCAAACTAGGAAGGGAGATTTGTCTGCCTGAAATCACTAAAGAAGTCTATGCCAGAACCAAAAACTGGAACCAGACTCCACACTTTGACTGTAGCCAACCTATCATCAGAAAGGCATCACCCAAATCCTGTGGGGTGCCTTCAGTCACTAACCAAATCGTCTCTGATGCCAGAGAGAAAGTAAGGAGCAGCGATGGCATCATGTGAAAATCCTCAACCCAGCACCATCAGGGTGGTTTTTACATTCTTCAGAAGATATGCATGGCCCCATAGAAGTGTTGGAATGTGGACACTAAGACAACATGCTCATCCCACCATGGTGGGACCTGTGCAGGGACAACAAGGTGGGTGCTTTCAGGTAGATGAGCAAGCATGTCAGTGGGAATGAGAGGTTGCCCTGCACTGGTTTAAACCATGAACCTGCCAAGCACTCCACTGGAGAGTCACATCCCCCAGAAAGGGAGGAAAGGGAGAGCAAGAGGCAGGAACCAGCTGGAGCTATAAGGAGATTCATGGAAGGAGTGCAATTGGAAAAGGTGACTTCTCAGCTAGAAAGAATTTGGTAGTTAGAAAATGGGAACAGGTCAACACTCAACAGTTTATGTAAAGAATTTTGACAATAATTTGGAATAAACATTTCAAGTTTGCATTTAAAGTTAAATTGGGAGAGACAGCAAATAATAAGAAACAATGCAGACAGATAAAGAAAGTCTTATAATAGATATTTTAAATACCAATGCAGCTAATAAATGCAAATGAAGTTCAGTGCAGATAAGCACAGAATTATTAGACTGAAAGCAAAGAATAAAAAGAAGGAACTATCTGCTTAGTGGCAATCAGCTGCACTGTAATGACCAAGAATGAAATCTGGGGAATTACTGTGAAAAAAATCCCTAAAGCTTTCAGCCCAGTGAGGAAATGATTGAAATAAACAAGATGATAGGCTTTATTATACCACCAGAATGTAATGTTCATCTTCGAAACACTGCAAGGGCTAGGAGTGAAATGCACCAAAGCAAAGGATTAAAACCAAAAAAGCAGCTCTAACCTCATAGAATAAGATGAATTCTTGCCCTTGGCTTTTATCTGGAGTCTGAATCTTCTTGATTGCTCTGCTCCTTTGTTACTATAATGTCCTTTTTTATTATTTTTCTTTCTTTTTATTATTTTTTAGTCAGTCATATCAAACTTTATGAGAAGTTAGCCAAGAAAGGACATCTCCTTCACAATCACTATTGCTCAGGTCAGGCAGATTTGTAAAACATAAATCCAAATTCTACATTGGATTCCTGCCTGGATTATCAGATGACCTCAGAATTATGTGCAGGAACAGAATTAAAAGCAGTATTACAGCAGTATAACAACATTCAGAGGGGGTGTCAGCAGAGCCTGGGATGTAACAGGAGGAAGCAAGTTTGGCAAAAAGAGAGAAGGACTGGAACTGACAAATGTCTAGTGTGGAGATAATACAAGAACTATATGCAGAGGAAGCCTATCACTCCAGTAAGTCGACTTGCCCAGCCATCTCGCACCATAGGCTCTTCAGTACTGACTGAGCAGCACCTGGCAGCCATTGGCACCTCCTGTTACAATCTGATGCCCCTTCAATCCCATCCTTCATCCTCACTGATGATTCTAAGAACATGGCAGAATAGAAGAATGGACAAAGTGTGGCAGCCTCATACTTCATTCAGCTCAGACCTGATAAGGAATTAAGCAGAGATTAAATGCATAACAGTATTTTCCCAGGACTTTTTCTAGCTCCTAAATAAAATGCTGTTGTTCAAACAGGACATTGTGTTTCCATTTAGTTTGTCAGGTTATCTTTTAAACTTCTGTAAACTTTTAGCACCCCCACAATCTTGTGGCAAGAAATTTCACTGGTCCATCCAAAATACGACCATTAGTCTAGCTGAGGCCTTCCTACTGATGAGCAGAACAGAGAATGAAGTTTTTGTAGCTTTTGGGTTTTTTTTATATTCTGCCTCAAGAACACTCAGCTTGCAGTCCACAACAACCTTGGATTTTTTTTTTCCCCACAGAACTGTTTCCCAGCCAGCTGCTCTTAATCCTGGTTTTGGCAGCAGTAAACAATTGCACGGAGCATGGAGTCCTGCCATTTTATTATCTTTTTTTATGTTTAGACTGTTTCTGCATGTTGCCAGCACCATTTAACCTGTCCTTCACATGGCTGCTCTCCCCTCCTCATTTTGTTTCATTTTTAAATTTAATGGGATACTTCCTATCCCTCAAGTAGGATGTTAACAACAGCATTAACTTGTACCTGTGTTATCCAGGGAAATACCAAGCACAAACACAGGCTGGGCAGAGAATGGATTGAGAGCAGCCCTGAGGAGAAAGGCTTGAGGGTGTTTGTTTATGAGAAACTCAATTGGAGTCGACAGTGTGCTCTTGCAGCCCAGAAAGCCAACCTTATGCTGGGAAGCATGATTAGCAGGCTGAGGGAGGTGATTCTCCTGCTGTATTCTGTTCTCTGTTGGAGCAATTCCACAGAGATGGCCACAGAGGGCTGGAGCACCTCTCCTATGATGGCAGACTGAGACAGCTGGGCTTGTTCAGCCTGGAGAAGAGTCCAGGGAGACCTTAGAGCAGCCTTTCAGTACCTAACTGGGGCCTGCAAGGAAACTGGACAGGGACTTTTTACAAGGGCATGTAGTGACAGGACAAGGGGCAATGGTTTTAAGCTGAAACAGGGTAGACTTAGATGAAGTATTAGGAAGAAAATCTTTACTATGAGTGTGGTGATGCACTGGCACAGGTTGCCCAGAGAACACTGCCCCATTCGTGTAAGGTGTTCAAGGCCAAGTTGCATGTTGTTTGAGCAACCTTGTCTAGTGGAAGATGTCCTTGCTCATAGGGCTTTGCACTAGATGATCTTTAAGGTCCCTTCCAACCCAATCTGTTCTATGATTCTACAAAGAATAGAGCCCTACAGATACACTTCCATTCTGTCAATGAAATATTGTGTGAGTTCTTTCCTAATGTGCTTTGCATCTGTCTTGCTATAACTTCAGTCCAAAATTCCCAGTGTGCTCCCAAGAATGCTGTAAAGACAGACTGAGAAGCCTCACAAACTTCAAGGGTTTTTTTTTCCAGCAGGTACATGTATGTATTTCATCTACTCCTGTATTTTTCTATAGCTGAATTCAAGTTGACTGGCCTGCAGCAGCTGTTCCACCTATTTTATCCATCATGAAAAAAGAAACTACCTGTCTTTCTCCCAGAACCTCACCCACACTCCCTTTCCAAGATAAATTCCTATGGCTTTAGGATCATTTCAGGCTCTAAACATCCTAGTGCTAAATTTCTTACTGCTCAGCAGAATCATCAAATCCAAAGGCTTGTTCTTCAGATAACTATTCTCTGCCTTCCCAAACTTACTTAGGATGCAACTGAGCCTGCAATGAAAATGAAAAAGCAAAAGGCTTTAGGCAGCCTGTTTCGATGTTATTTTTGGTCCACTGCTCTGATGAACGAGAAGCCAACCTTTTCTTTGGGCATCATCTACTTCAGCAAGTATGGCTCAAGAATGATTTCTTGCTGCTTCTTATGTCTCCAGCTAGTCAAGGAAATTCTTTTCATGCAGAAGAGTAACAAGCAACTAAAATGACAGTGACACAGTGCTGATGTGATCAGAGTTCAAACCGCTGAGCTACAGGTGCAGCTCTCCCATTACCTGGTGATGTATTAAAAATGCCTCCTCTGGTCCATTCCTGCAGACAGCTGTTTTCAGATGGATTTCCGCGTAATTGCACTTTCCGGGGCATATTGCCTCTCATTCCATTCTAATCCTTCTATTTTGGTCAGTCCAGTGTACTAAAGCTTAAATCAAACACTTTCAGGCTGTCACAAAGGTTAAAAAAAGAGCCCTATTTACAACAAAATTAAACTCTCTCTTGTTAGAGATGCCAAGCTCCTCTGGACTCAGCAGGGCTCCAGTCTTTGTTAGGTTCTCTGAAAATAGCCATGCTCCTAACCATGAGCTCTCCAGACTGGGTCTTTTTGTCTCTGCAAGGCTACTTTGCATTCCTCTGCTGGCACAATGGGGAACAAAAGCAGAAGTAAGTGCTGTCTGGGCATTTCTAGACGGCACAAAGCCTCCATATACAATTCTAGCACTTTGCCTATACTTTCCCAACACAGTAGTACAGAACCGCTTTCTTTATCCCTTTGAGTCCTGATGTATTTATAGGGAACTCCCGAAGGGCAGAGAAATATTGTAGTAAGCCTTTCATCACCACCAAACCACCCAAACAAGTGCAAAATGTGCCTGGCCCAGGGTCAGCTGTGGCTCAGCAGCCCCAAGGGAAGCTGGCACATGTCAGAACAAACCTAGAGCGGGGAGGAGTGAGCATTGGAAGGGCTTAATATCCTATCTTTAGTGCCTTTTGATTGCAGGTCTGCCTTTGCGCCATTGACTTTGTGACTTTTTTCACACTGAAAAAAACCCACCAAAACCGAAAGAAGGACATTGGTGAAACATAAGCATTTGAAAAGTATGCCTTTAATAGCCTCTCCAGGGCAGAATCGGCTGAACTCAGATGCAAAACTGCTTTTTGCCAAACTGCATGAAAGCATTGTAAGATCTCATTTTATCTCTATTCTCTAGATTTATTGTAGTGGTGCCCTCTCATACTTCTACTCCAAAAAGCATTCCCATTACAAACCTCCTCCCATTTTCAAAGATTTTAACTCATCTCTCTGTGTGCATAATGCTGTAGCTTGGCATACAAAGTCCTTGGTCCTGATGTGATACTTTTTTTAAAGAGGCTAAAATGAGTTCTGCAGTTTTTGATTTACAGACACATAAAACCCATAAGATTTACACTTTAAAGAGCTAGGAAGGGTACCTGAAAAACATAAATGATTGAAGCTAGGGGGAAAATGAACTATCCCAGATTTTAATCCTGGAATCATCTATTTGAAAGGCAAAATATTTTTTCCTTAGACCTCATCTTCTGGGCATCTACTCTTTTTAAATATAGCAAAGGCTAAATTGATTCCACCTGCAATAAAAGTGCTACAGGGTAATATACTAGGAACAGAGAATTTTGTCTGTGATACATGGTATGAGAGAACAATTTTGATATTTGCAGTTATGACTCAAGGAGTTACAAGGCATGACCAAAGGAACTAATATCATGTCACCAGACACAGACAGCAGTAAAATGGGATGTTAGCAAAGCTGGCACTGCATGCAAAAGGTAACAACCTTTAATAAATAAAGAACATGGTGGCTGATCCTTTAGAAATACAGCTGCTAAAAAGATGTCTACGCACCCACATAAGGTAGTTTTCTGTGTGTGGTCTGAGCCCAGTCTAGCATTCCAGGTAGCCCCAATAATGCCAACTCAGCTTTGCTGACAAGTAAGATCTGCTACACACCAGTACTCAAGACACTCCAAACAGGGGCTGTAGGTGCCACAAAGCAAAGAAGGGTCCACCTCTGCTTTCCTTCATTATCTTGAGTCCACCCCTAACTGTTTAAACAGGCGTAAAAGTCTTAAAAGAGTTAGTTTACAGCAAAAGGAACAAGACACAGCTAGTAACGGACCCAAAAAGCAGTGTCCCTACTTTAACTGTCGAAAATATCTTGCACGGTTTTATAACCCACATGGTGCTCTCCATACTCAGCAAATGAAACCACCATCTTTTATAACATCCTGCTGATAAGATAGAGTGGGTAACACAAGAGACCTTTCTGATCAGCTGATTCAAGGCCAGAATGGACCACTGGTCTCATTTACTGCCTCCCTCTTAAACAGCTAAGTAGACAACACTGCAGTATGTAGCTCATGCCTCAGCTCAGCAGAAGCCATCAGAACCTAAACTCTCCATTCATCTGAGTACATATTTCATTTGCTACTCAGTACCATTGCACCTCTGCTGCTGCAACGCAGTCCGGCTGCAGCTCTTCCTGTGCAATGACCCATGTACAGCTTGGTCTAGGCAGACACACTGTTAGGAGACTGAGCTAATAGTTCAGGAAGTTGCAATAGGTTCTTGGTAGATGCATTGCTGGTCTTTCCGAGTAGAAAACCTAATTGACTAGGTTTTCTGCTGCCTCACAACAGAGGGGACCCCTTTTCATGTATTTAGCCTCCATGTACTCTGAAAGACATCCCAAATGCTGAGATGCAAGGGGAAACTGAGGCTGTGTCACACCCAGTGTCGCATCCTCTTTGGCTTTCCTTTTTTTACTTCACCATTACAGAAGCATTGAAACAGTCTTTTGGCTATTTCAAGGGCCATGCCAAAAATGTGGTATTTTACTAAGGCTGTGTGCTGTAAGAATGCTACCATATACTGCTTCATGCTTGGAAGTGATCCAAACAAGACAAGTAGAAACTTCACACTTAAATTAGACAAGTTCAAAAGTCAGATTACTGAAGGTATTTGAATAGCAAACCAAAATGAGTCAAGACACTGTTTATGACCTTGTCAATTGTTTCTTGTACATTGAGTAATAGAAGAGATAAAATAATGACTCTTTCATTGTGTTCCTTTTTGATACATTGCCTGAAAAACACTGAAATATTTTAAAACGAAACTCTAAAACATTTTAGATTTCCCCTGTCATTATTTTGCTATATATTCTAGGAAATATTTAGGTTATTGAGATGTAAAAGGAGGTGGAAAAATGAAAGTGACATCACAATTTTCTTTTTAAGATGATTCATAAACCCACATCTGAGTAACTGTGGATGGAAATATTTCAGTATGAACTTGAGAGTACTCAGTATGAAACTTCCCCAATCTGTTCTGCAATGAGCAAGAAACATGGGAACAGGAACAAAGGTGCAGCTTTCTGATAAACCATGAAACCAACAACTTACACTGCATTTAAAAAATTAACTGCATTTGCACTTATGTTGTAGTTACATTTTCTCTTTAGACCTACATGTAAATGCCTTTTAGATGCACTATTCTCACTACCCATATCCTGCAGCTGTGAAGGTTTTGATTTTCTGACTTGATGGTAAAATGATTCCCCAGTATATGCCTCAGTGGTAGGAATGAGATTTAAGTGGGTTTTGTTTAAACAATTCCAGAAAAGAAAGTAACATTGTATTGCAGTGCAAAACAGTAGCCTTTGTTTTCCAGTTTTGCTTTCCAAAAAAATTAAAAAGCAAACCACTTGAAAACAGAATCATTTAAAACTAAGTTAAGAGGCTCAGTATTTTCTGCTGTATTTGTTTCACTGAGCAAGCTCAGTTTTCAGCAGGGACTTTTACTCCAGAGCAATGGGTCCTGCAATAACATAGAAGAGTAGAGCATTTACTTTCCCACATAAGTTGTCACACTTGAAAACATCAAAGAAATGTTTCTATATTCTCTTTTATCAACATTAGTTTTATAAAAGCAGAATACAGGTTTAAAGAAGGCCTCAAATAATACATTACCATGACACTGTAAAAGCATGGTGTGTATGAGGTATGCTACACTGACATTACTACTGAGCTGGAGAGATCTGCAATGCAGTAAATGCTTGATAGGAAATGAAAGGCTAGGAAGGTTTTCATTTCCCTTATATGTACTCAAAGCATTTCATATTTCAACATACTTATACAAACATGCCTTTGTTTCAGGCTTTTAGGAAAATAAACAAGCACAGTTTACTACTAAATGACTACTATCTGCAAGTGGCAGTTCCAGCTAGCAACCTGTAATTTGTCAGGGACAGATAACAGAATGCTGTTATACTGCATCTGGTTAATCCTCACCCAGTTTATCTTGTGTGCATGTCTGCACAGCCCGGAGATGTAAGTGGTAACAAATCTCATGGCATATGCACACATGCTGCTACCTTGTTCATCGTAGTGTATTTTTTAAAGCCCCACATAAAATTTTCTTCTGAGGTTTGTTAACTACATAGTTAACTTTGAACTCCAGGACAACTGAAACTGGATGGGAACCTCAACTCTCATTCAGCTGTTTTGAGAGAGGTAACGAGAGAGGGGGAGAGGGGTTTTTCTGAAAAATGAGTTTTCATATTGGAAATAATCTATGTTTTAATGCATCATGGTAGAACATTAAAGTGTGCTGTGCAGGCCCTTAAAAGAGAGAATATTACCATTTGTGGTTAGTCACCATCCACAGCCCATTATTTGAAGGAAAAATACTATCCACTAATGGCAGCACACAGGAAATTGCTCTCTTCATAGAAATGGTTTACTTCAAGTAGGAAACAACTTTGGAATGGAGATTTGCTAATAGCTTTACCTTCTCTTTGCAACTTTTTATATTCTTCTCTGCTTTTGTTGCAAAGCTGACTCCTTAATAGGATAGAGCTTTTATCAGAGGATATTTGTTATTCACCTAGCTCTGTGAGCAGTGGAAATAAATCACTGCAAGTTGAAAATGTTTCTCAACTACCATGAAAAACATCCCTTTTAAATTGCTCTATTAGGTACAATTATTTTATTTATTTTTTTAGATTTATATTTTTCCATTAGTATCTTGTTCTAGGGACAAGTTTTAATATGTCTTATAAAAGCCACCTAACCCAGACTTAGGCTAAATTTAATTAGGAAAGCAACTGGTAATTATATAGTTCATCTTTAGCAAATATGAGATAAGTGCACTGTGCCCAGACTTTTACATTAGCAGACAAATACTACACAGAAAAGCATGTATCCAACATTAAATCTGGAAGCTGCATCTTCCATTCCACCAGCAGATACTGCAAAGTGTAGAAGTTCCAGTACAGCTATTTTTCTGAGTTAAGATTAAACCATGTAACTCCCTTACACACTACAGAACATGCATTAATAACTTCTTTCCATATTGTCTTTCAGCTGACTATCTCAAATTGCTTTTGAGGTATAAAAGTATAAATCAAAATGGTTAACATGGTACCAGATAAGATTTCTTTCTCTGCTCTTGATCCATTGAGTTTCTGCTCTCTGTATGGCCAGTATCCAAATATGGAGGTTTATTTTCCAGCCCGCCATAGAAGTCTCTTCAAAGAAGTGTTCCCCCTGACTTGTTTTGAACTGCTAACACATAATGACCTTCATGATATGTTGATATTTGCAGAGTGAAGCCCTTTCTTATTTCCACCCCCAGTCCTTTTCCTTGGGAGTTTAGAGGAACTGGAGAACAACTCATAGGCAAAAGTATCTGTTAGTTGGTTATATTGCAAGCCTCTGCCTTCAGTCCGTCAGAGAGAGAGTACTCAGTGTAGGAAGTGGAAGTCAAGGGAGATGCCTGCTTTCCCATAAAACTCATGGAAGCTAATATGGGAATCTGAGCAAGTAGCAAGCTTTTTGTCTGTCTAGGTGCCCCAAGGAAAAAAGAAACCTTATTATTCACCCCATAAGATTAACAATATGCTGAATTCACACCCAGTTCATGGTCATTTAGATTGTAACAGCCAATAGTTTGAGCAGATACCTATCATCCAAGAGAAACTGACTTACCAGTTTACATTCCAGCTGAGTACCTCCTTGCGTATTCAGAAGAAATGTTTGCAGGTTCAAGTCTTACAAATATCAGACCATGACAGTCCTCATGCTTATATAAATTGACACGTATTCTGCCAAAACTCTGCATAGCTACTTCGCATCTTAGCCCACAGCACAAACAATAGCAGAGCTTGTCTCTTTTAGGTTGTGATAATGAAAAAATTGCTAGCTCAGTTGGGCGTCCCTCCTGGTCAGGAGTACATGGAGGCACAACCCTCTTCTCACATCACAAACCCATTTCTCCAGAAGGCAATACTTTTAGTCAGCTCAAGGCTGAACCCAAACTGATCAGCTCTGCAGGGGGAAGAACAAGCTAATAACCCATCAGAGACAGGAAAAGCAAGATCCTGAGCCCTTCCAATAAATTCTTCCCACCTAGTAGGAACAAGCTGTTAGCTGTCTGCATATGTTAACCCACAATCCATACAATAAGGAGATTCTACCTGTCCAGCCTTCCCTCCCTGCATATATTGTAACAATAGCACATAACTCAGCTGCTGCAGATTGAAACTGTAATTCAGATGCCCAAGTACTGTATAGGTGAATTAAACCTGTGTTTGAATTTTGTCTGTTGAGCATTTCAGCTGGAAGAATATGAGAAAATTGCATAATTTATTATTTAATGTTTTCAATAGACCATGCTATTTCATACTCAAAAGCAAGTAGTTTACATGAGATGCATATATAGCCGGGGTTATAAAAAGGCTTTGCCAAAAGGTTTTATGGTGATGCAGATGAAATAAGAAGATTGCTTTATAAATATAATTGCTGTGAGGAAGCTCATTCAAAGACTGGAGAACACTTTGTTCATTGTCACAAATACATACAAGAAATTCAGGGGCTTTTAATGACTTTGGAGAGCGGGCCTCAGTCAGGCTCCCATATTTTGGTGTTACTCTTTCCTTACTTTTCATCATAATATGATAATTACCCATTTCCTAAATAAAGGTTAATTTCTTTAACATCCCTCACAAAAAATGAACCAAACAACACACTCCATTTTTTTTTTGGAACATCACCATTGCAAGTTACCTGTCCCACCACTTCTCATTTTCTATTAGCTAGATTGCTTAGTGTCATGGGTTCAGCAGCAGCAGTCATTTTTCTGCTTCTTGGTAGCTGGTGCAGCACTGTGGTTTTGATTTTGGGCCTGGGAACAGTGCTGATAACACCAGTGTTTCGGTTACTGCTTAGTGATGTTTTGGTCTGGCCAAGGACTTTCTGAGTCTCATGCTCTGCCAGGGAGGAGGGGAAGCCGGGAGGAAGCAGAGACAGGACACCTGACCCAAACTGACCAAAGAGGTTATTCCATACCACAGCACGTCATGCCCAGCATGTAGAAAGCAGAGAGCAGAGACCCGGAAGGGTGGGGGGTGCACTGCATGGTCGGGCTTGGTTTTAGGTGGTGAGAAATTGCATTCTTTCCTTGTATTTCTCTTGTCATTATTATTATTGGTGGTAGCAGTAGTGATTTGTGTTATACTTTAGTTACTAAACTGTTCTTATCTCAACCTGTGGGAGTTGCATTCTTTTCGGTTCTCCTTCCCATCCCTCCAGGAGCAGGGGGAAGAAAGAGGGGGAAGTGAGTGAGAGAGCAAAACTGCATGGCTGACTGGACTTAAACCACGACACTGGCACAGCGCTGTGTTTTTGATTTTGGGCCTGGGAACAGCACTGATAACACCAGTGTTTTGGTTACTGCTTAGTGATGTTTTGGTCTGACCAAGGACTTTCTGAGTTTCATGCTCTGCTGTTGGAGAATGGCTCGCAGAACAAGGTAACGGGTCACTGAAATCGCTTTGTGAGCAGAAGTTTGTCGGGCGCCCAGGTGCCCAGCAGTGTCAACAAACCAACAATAAGCATTGAAACCATAATTGCGCAGCTGGAGAGAACCTATCATCAGCAAGAACAGCCTGACTTTGGACAAGATGGAAAGTACCATAGGAACCGAAATTGAAGAAGAAGAATTGCAAAATGTAATCGCAAGATAATTATATTTAGTAATGATTGTTAGCTAGTTTTAACCAATGAAAATGTAACACGAATAGCTTGTAACCAATCATATGATATCAAGTATGAAACAATCAACCATTTGATCTATATAAGTCAGCATATTCTCTGAATAAATTGAAGCTTGCTTTATCAACCATATTGGTTCGGCTGCTTGCTTCCCCCACGGTCGCACTCTGCCAGGGAGGAGGGGAAGCCAGGAGGAAGCAGAGACAGGACACCTGACCCAAACTGACCAAAGAGGTTATTCCATACCACAGCATGTCATGCCCAGGATGGAAAGCAGAGAGCAGAGACCCGGAAGGGTGGGGGGTGCACTGCATGGTCGGGCTTGGCTATTAGGTGGTGAGAATGTATTCTTTCCTTGTATTTGCCTTGTCATTATTATTATTGGTGGTAGCAGTACTGGTTTGTGTTATACTTTAGTTACTAAACTGTTCTTATCTCAACCTGTGGGAGTTGCATTCTTTTGATTCTCCTCCCCATCCACCCGGGAGTGGGGGGAAGAAAGAGGGGGAAATGAGTGAGAGAACAGGCTGCTTGAGTTAGGCTTAAACCACAACACTTAGTAGTACCACATTGGGTTCCACCAGGAGATGTGCAACACCCCTTCCTCAATTCTTCTTTTGAAATGGTGTTTGAAAATACTGAAATCACATAATCCAGCTACTGGCACTACTCAAAACATGAACAGCAATTAAAAGTCAGGTATTAAACATCAGTGCTGCAGCCCACTAGCATTTCCACCTACTTTTTGCAGTGGTATAGGCATCATTCCATGCTGAAGACTTGATTACTGTATCTCATACAGCTAAGTCCTTTAAAGAGACAAAACTATTCCAGGTGCCAGCTCAGTGCACTGTGCTAATAGAAAATCAAGTGCACATTTGGCTTCACAATACCATGCAAAAATAAAAACATTTTTTTCTGTTATTTGGCCCAGACATCTTAACTACAAGACACTCCGATCTATAGCCTAAGAACCTGAGAAGGCCTTGGGATGAAAGGCAGAAGTTGATGTCATCACAGCTAAATTACCAGGTTGCTTCAACACTTCCACTGTCATCAGACACATAACTTTATACATCAGATGTTGCCAGCAGACTTGTAGGAGGCCAAATTCTCTGTGTCTAGAGACAGCAGCGATGACATGCCAGCTGTTTGAGAGAGAAAGAAAACCAACAATCCTAACCTCAAGGGCACAGTTCTGTATAGCAGCATTAGATGACTGGAAGTGGCAGGGAAACAGATACAAAATTTTGTAGACTCAAGTTCAGTCAAGGGACCCTGTGGGATACCAGTGGTTTGCGATGGAAGCGATCATCAGATGGGATGGAAAAAACACACAGATAATTGATAGAAGCAACATTTATGCCCAGATAACCCTCCAATTCTCAACTTACACTTAAAGGAGATGTCAAAGGAGCAATAGAGCTACCAATAATGATTATATCACTTTCCATCCCATAAGATCTTTGGATGCTTTTCAGACTGCAAGATTGCTCATCCATCGAGAAATTACAGCTGGTTACAACTGCCATTTTGCAGCACTATACAATAGCTATTATGAAGGAAATTAAGAATAAACTTCTATTGATCGAGAAATGGGAATCTTCAATAGACAGAATATAATTGCTTGAGCTAGAGGAAAGTTGAAAAATGGCAGTAACTATGATTATTGAAGCACAAACGAAGTTATCAAAGTCAGCCTTGAAGCAGCCAAGAAATCTCTATGAAAACTTACAGAGGATGCAGAGACAATCAACAGCAAGCCTTAACATAACATCAGGGAGCAAGGAAGAAAGGAACCCCAGCACTGCCCAACTATCCTACCCTCCTTTTATCACAAACATAGCATCCTTTCCAGCCAAAACCACCACTCCCAATACTCTTGTCACAGGAGTAAACAGTGACTGTATATGCAAATATAATTAGCTCTGTCTGAAAAAGCTGACTGAGAAAGGAAGTTAAAGAAGAAATTTTTCCAAAACAGTCTCCTCCACAGTTCCTGTGGGGAGTTACACTACTTGCAGCCTTCTTGGGTGGCATTCTCTGGCACCCACAGAAGCCCTGGGTTTGCTTACAGAACAACAATGTATCCTGGGAACACACAGAACTAACATTTCACAGTAGGTGCTTTGGTGTCCAAAAGTAGTTCCTTGAGACTCTCTCTTGAGGGGCTGGGCTTAAGGACCCACAAAGAAATAAAATAAGCATGATGTACCCAACTATTTTGTACTCAGATTCTGCAGTACACCTTTGTTGCCTTTAGTTATCAGCCCCACAAAATATGGCTGCTTCAGAGCACTAAGTAAAAAGGGATCATCAAATCTTACCATCCACAATATCGTTTTCTGAATGTGCATGTTTCCCATGCAAACCTGTTCTTTTCTGTATCAAATCCTGCATGGCACACACAACAAGAGAGAGCAGCCAGGGTAAATCAAAAATTTACTTATAAAACTCATTTACCTAAGACAGATAAATACTCTATCTTCTTTAAGAACAACTCTGTTCTCCTTAGATCAGCTCAGATCTTCCTGTCCTCACTGATGTCTTCTTATCCTGTCATCAAACTACCCTTAGGACTGTTTTTTCCATCAATGTCTTAAATGTTTGTGTTGACTCAGAATTTAAACACAAAGGACGTAGGATTTGAAGCAGTTGATTGGTGGGTTTTTAATTGATTTTTAATATTATCCAAAATATCTTTGACTTCAAACACATAAAGAATGTATCTTTTCACCCAACACTCATATATCCACATGAGAAACAAAGACCACACAATACCAGCTCCTGATAGTTAAGACCACACTTTGATTTGAGTCCTAGGCATCTGAAGGCTGCTTATTCATTTGAATTGCAAAATCTTGAGAAATGTGAAAAGAAACAGAAAGCCATTACAAATGACAGAATTCAGAAAATACATAAAAATCACTCAAGAAGGTGCAACAGTTTATGGATCATTCAGGGATAGACTGCAGTGTGAATAAGAAAGTGCATACCCCATCTTCCACTGGTATGGAGGAAAGCATAATATTAGTCACTGGAGTTCTTTACAGCTTCTATCACTTATCTAACAAAATCCATCAACCTTCAAAGAAAAAAAATTCATATAGAAAAGTCCATTTTGAAGAGACTTGTTGGACTGCCTGCTGTAATGAATATTGCTGCTTGGAAGTTGGCATTTTCTACAGCTTGCAGCAAATTAGATCAGCAAAGTCAATCTAAAAAAAAAGCTTTCATCTCCTGTTTGTCAGGAAACTGGCTGTGTCTCAGGTACGTTTAATCCATATTTTATAGACTTTGTAATATTCTGCAAACATTCCACTAAATGTTAGTTGTCGTGCTGCGGCATGATGCATTTCAATGACCTGATGACTTCATTGATTTAAATGGTCTTTGGATAAGACCCAGGCTTGCATCCTAGCCTAGTCTCGTATTTGCCAAAACCCAATTTAAAAAACATTAAATCCTGTGAGGAGAGGATTAACATTAAGAAATTATTTTAATTTAATACCCTTTAAGCTTAAAGTAATAGCTAATAACAGCAGTCAATGATTAAAAGAATGTCTATAGTGTTTTTAAGATAGAAAGTGTTCTTTGGTATTCACAATAAAAGAGAGAGCGGGTTTTGAGTAAACAGCATCTCTCTTCAGGGCACTGAGAAGGAATAAAGCAAGCTACTGTCTTTCAGTCTGTAAATAAATAGCTTTTGGGCTACTTGAAAAGGCTCAGGCAGCTAATAAGATTGGCATCTGAACCAGAAGATTTCAAGTGCTTTGGTGCTATTAGGTGCTAATCTATTTCTTTGAACACTTTCCAAAAAATAACCATCTTCATCAGACAACTAAAGTGATAAAAATCAGGTCTCATCAAGACAACTGTGCAAGAGCTTTCCAAACTACAGAAAAGGACACACAATTAATTATGGCCCTGATTTAATTAGCTTGGGTAAGCTACAAACTAGCTGCTTTAGTCTCATTTTTTCCCCGTAATTATACTCACAGTTACTGTGCTTCAGCGATCAGAGGCAGATGAATCTCACAGGTGAACAGTTCTCCCATGCGACAGTAAAAGTCTTAAATGTGTCGATCATTTCCACCCTAGAGTGTAGAGTTTGTTGGGAGTTAGAAGGATAGAGGCAAACCAGCCTAAGTTATATCACCAGCATGAAGCTGCATCTCCTAAACCAAAAGTTATTACAGCATGTATTAACAAGGGTTTAATTTGAAAAATAGCAAATGTGTTTTTCAAGAAACTCTGAGACTGCTGCCTTAATGAAACAAACAAGACCCTTGCTCCAGTGCTCTATCTTCAACACTGAGAGCAAGATTGAGCAGCAAGTCCAGTGTTCCCAGCAGTATCCCTCAAGGAGAGAGATGACTTTGGTAAGCAATGCTCATTTGGAATGTGGGTCTTAGCATGCGCAGCTTTAGTGATGTTGACGCTGAAATCTCCAAGGACAAAAAGGGGATAACCCATTAACATCACCAAGAGAGCACTGAGCAGCTCTGCTGTGAACCCATTACTTTTGTGTGGTCGCTAATTGCGCGTCGAATCTGTGATCAGCCTCAGTTTGACTTACTGTTATCAAGTGACATTGTAAAATCGTCTTCTCTGAGGACTTTCTTTTGGCTTTGCTATGTGGCGAGGACACAAACGCAGAGCTGCCTGCCTGTCATGGTCAGAGACCAGTGGGTGTGAGGTTGAGACAGGGCAAGGGTGACTCGTGACTCAGTGTGCCCACACACTGTGGAGCAATGGAAATATGTGGGAAGGAAGGAGATTGCCAGTTTTGCGCATTGCATGAATCTGTTACAGATTCTGCTTTTCACCTGGGGATGCCTGTCTGCCTATGCTAGATGCTGTCTGAAAGTATCTTTCCTTTCAAGTGTTTGCTCAGGGTGACTTTCAGCAGATAAGTGCTGTGAAAAATCCTCTTACCTGTGCTAATAACAAAGGCCTTTCTGGATCATGAAATAAAATCAGGATGAGTAAAATGACATTGAAATTGCACAGAAAATTATAGTAATGAATCAGCAGGAAGACAAACAGTATTTCTGCAATTACATGTGCTACACAGAAAGCTCTCTGTCAACAACTGACCTCTTCAAGTTGTCATGCACAGTATCTGATTGCACAATACAGCACTGGAAACAGTTGTCAAGCATCATTTCTCTATTATTATCATTTTTTCATAGATTCAAATGCTCTTTGAAGTAATCAGAGATTAATAAATAGAAATAATTGGTCTGTCCCACCACTCTGCAAACATTGACACAATCGTGCCCTTGGCAAAACCTTGTCATGCAAAGCTAACATGAACGTGGCAGTAAGAAAAATGTTCAATGGGCTCTTCCAGATCTTGGAGCAATCTACAGCTGCATCCTCTGGATCTCAGCATAGGAGTACAAGATGAGGCCTTGACCCGTAAAAGTTGAGTCTGTTTTAATATAGGAAAATAGATGAAATCAATTGAAATTTGCAGTATATTTTAAAAAAATCAGAAGAAAAGACAATACAGCAGGCTCTAATTTTTGATACTTTCCTGCTCTTATCACCAATCACCTCATAGGCCATACCCACAATACTTCCATGAGCTGCAAAGTGAGGTTAAATAGCATTCCCAAGCTTCTTTAGGAAGTCTGCTGCAGAAGGAAAAAGACAGAAAGAAAGTCAACCTAATGATCCAAATCGCCGGCCAGCCTTCCAAGCACTGGAGCATCTTTACTCTGCCAAGTACTTATCAGACCACTTTACGATTCATTGACTTTCCAAATAGCTTTTCACTGAAGAACAGTGAGCTGCAAAAGGGTTTGTAGATTGAGCTAGAAAGGTCTTCAGAAGGTGAGCCAGGAACGATTTCAGATACAGAAAGCAAAATGCTGTCTTGAAAGAGGTCAGAGAAACAGGCCCGTATCACTTCAGTGATGCTGCAAAACTAATATACTGAATATTTAGCCTCTAACATGAACTGAGGAGCCTCCACCCCCACTTCTACGCCCCTGCAGCCTATTATTTAGGTGCCATTTGGAAATTTTTCAGCTCCTTCATCTCTTACCACAGCTTCTCAGAGCTCATCTATAGTCCCAGGGCAGACTTATAAAAATAGAATTATGCCAGTTACAGATGTGACTTTTGATCAATTACTAGCATAACCTTTTATGTAGACACCAGGTGCATCATGATAGCATCATATGTGAACATTATTTCTTTTCCTCCCTATCCAATTAGACAACCAGCCTTACTGACCCTGTAAGCAGCACACAGAATTCCCATGACCAAGACCCATAAAAACATTTCTTATGTCAGAAAGCCAAAGGGGAAGAAGGGGCAGGTGACAAGGAAGACTAGGGGATAACAGCTGCTCAGACCCTAGGGCTCCATTGCAGGAGAGGACTCAACAAAATATCCAGCAGACCCAAGGTCTTCCCAGCAACATTCAGCCAAACAATCTAGTGATTGGATCTGGCAATGACCTGCTGCACGTGGCTCAGGAGACCCAGGCTGGCCATGTGGAAGTCATTGGTACCTCTATAAGACACCTTCATAGTGGTATTCATGGGTCTGTCCTGGATGAGAGGAGAGAATTTTGTGCCTCTGCTGTTACCCTGACACAACAACTTGAGCAGAACAACTTTCACATTCAACTTTCACAAACCTGACCAGAACAACTTTCACATTCAGGCAAAATGTCATTTCACAAAACAGGAAAAAAAAAAAAAAAAAAGGAAAGAAAGAAAAAGAAAAGAACTCCAGGACAAAACCTTCTCAAGTGGGTTTTGACAGAAAAAAATACTGTCACTATAGAGAGCCGCGCTCTTTCTGTCAGAAACTGTCAGCAGTCCCCTGCTTGGCAGAACATCGACTCCAGCACCACAGGGCTTGGGGGCTGCAGGAAGGAAGAAGGTGGATTTTAAACAAGTCCCATCAATAATGTCTTACTGGGTAAAGTGCAAGGGGTTATTAGAGCCAGGACTTTTCAAAAGACTTGTGGTTTTCTTCTGAAATCCTGCAAACTGAGTTTTCAGATTCACTGAATATTTTCCCCTGTCTGAACATAGAAAGTATAATCAAGGGATAAACAGAGACCTGGACATTTCACCTGAATACTTGTTTTCAAACAGCATATCCAGTAGTGTTCAGAAGGCAACGCCACATGAAGCGCTCCTCCACATTTTTCTTCAGGCTTTCTATAGCCCACCAGCACTTTTCAAAAACAAGACAACGCATCTGCAAAAGCACAGAAACTAAAAACAGCTGCCAGTTTATGGTCTTGAAGTCTATTTACTGCTGTGCTAGAGGAAGAAGACTGCAAGCAAGGGGCCTAGTATCAGCAGAAGAATAAGGAGGAATAATTACATAGGTGCTTTTTTCATCCAGTGTTCTCACCTCAACTTGCCTGGGGGAGGGAGAGAAGGCGCCTGGCTCAGGGGACTAACAATTGTTCAGTCGTTTTGAAAAGAAACGGCACAGAAAGAAAAAAAGCTTAAAGTTCTCCTAGTTTTGGGAAACTGTTACTGACTTCTTTCACTGAGTTGATAACGGTTTGGGGTGGGGTGGTCATTTTCTTTTCCACTCTGAGATGTCACTTCCCGGACTAAACTCAAGTCTGCCGGAAATCTGCTGCTATTTCTTCCTTGATTTACTGTCACCATTAGAAGTAGTTTGATTTAAAAGAACCAACCAAACAAACAATAGAGAAAAAAATGTTTTTATTTACAACTGCAATATATTTTAATACAGTTTTTTCTGTAAGATGATCAGTTTTGAGCTCTTGAAAACAAGAGGATGAAACTTAACATTATGAGGCATTTGTTTTCTAACTACCATCAGTACAACACTTTCTTGGATCGCAGTTTGGGTTTTTGAGATAACTTTACCTTTAAATGACACCACCGTTAGAAAGGCATCAGACATACCCTGTGACTTGTGAAAGTGTCTGAGAGGTGAAACCAGTTGAACCTAGGCTGCCAGCAAAGTGGGGGATGTAGTTTCCACCCCCAGAGACGGGTCCTCTGCCACGTACCCTCCAGCACATGCATGTTGAGAGCAGAGTTTCAGCTTTTGCCAAGGGCATGCATTGATTTTATACAACTGACAGAAAAACATATAAGCATCTGTGAAAACAGCAAGTATAGAGAAGATGTTTACTGTGAGTATGCCTGGATATCAAATACTGAAATGCTATGTGCTGTTATACAGCACATTATACATAAAAAATACAGAGAAATAAAAGATTTCAAAACACTTTTTAAAGCAACCTTAATAATAGGAGCTGGGGAGATATTAATCTCTTGTTTCTGGACAAGAATATCCATTTGGAAACTCTTCGCCACTATTAAGAGACATCATATTTTGATACTGTTTACTTATGATCAGTAGTTTTAGAGAGAGTTTTGGGGTTTGTGAATTTACTTGCACCACAATACATATCCTCATATTTCTTTGCTTCTGTATCTTACGATTAGTTTTAGCAATTTATTCTGACAAAACCCACAAATATATTTATGCTAAGGCATTAAAAACACATGCACTCTCCCAAGGATTTTCAATCTTGTTTATCACAAATGCATCTTTCATTTCTAATTTTTCCTTTCCACAGCAGTAGCTAGATGAGCTTTTGCTTGCTCATTTGCATCCAATCCTGCCTCCCCTTCAAAAATCTCAGAAATACACTGCCAGCCAGGTTCACTGTACTTAATTATTACCTGACAGGTTCTACACATTTGGAGCTGAATGGACAATGTTTTTGCTTCACACCATTAGCAAGCAGTAAGGTTGGACAGCTCTTTCATCTGACCACCACCTACCTATTCCATCTGGATCCCTAAAGCACTTTTGCAGTACAAGGTATCATTATTTGCAACAATCATGTGCACCTTATCTGCACATACAGTACATCTTGATGAGCAGCATCAAAGCAGCATTGCATTCTGTTGAGATCAGCAGTGCATTAAATTCAGTGCCAAAGGTCAGTGGAAGATTTCCCATATCAAATATTAAGGTGGAATGTGTTAAACTAAACTGAAGAGGGGAAAAAAAAGAAAAAAAACACAAGTTCGCTGCGATTTTCCCATTCAGTTGCACAGTGCATTTTGTCTTACATCTGCCTTTCAGTTTGCCAAAATGAAGTCAAACTTGGAGAGAACTCTAGAAACTGTAGAGGAGCCCCACATGATGCCAAGCAGGCATTTGCCCTGCCTAAAACTAGAGCCTAGGAAAAAGCTCCACAGATAGAAAGACATTTCAGCTAAAATACAAAAGCCAGGAGAGCTGCACTTCCAAATTAAGCACTTTTTATTTCCTTCTGTTCAAAACAGATATCTCTCATACAATTTTCCTAACTTGTAAGAAACACAAGAATTGCTGAAACAATCATTGAAAGCTCTTCCTCACGGAACAGAGAATTTAGACTTCTCCCACAGCACTTTCCCACATTTTAAGACATTGCTATTATTAAACCTTCCACATGTTAGAACTACATAAGGAATTTATCAGCTTCTGCATGCCCATTCAGTAACGGCATGGTCTGCTGGCCTATTGACAGCAACCTTCCAATAAGATCTTGCCATGGAAGAGCTGACAGCTAGGATTGGCTTGTTTAAAGGACCTTAACATTAAAAAACATCTCTTTGAATCTTACAGAGACACTGAAACATCCTGCCATAAGCTCAGTGAACTGTGACACCGAGTTTCCGTGAATAGAATCACAGAATAGTTAGGGTTGGAAAGGACCTTAAGATCATATAGTTCTAGTCCCACCGCCATGGGCAGGGACACCTCCCACTAAACCACACCACCCAAGGCCATGTCCAATCCAGCCTTGAACACTGCCTGCGATGGAGCATTCACAACTTCCCTGGGCAACCCATTCCAGTGCCTCACCACCTGAACAGTAAAGAATTTCTTCCTCATAGCCAATCTAAACTTCCCCTGTTTAAGTCTGAACCCATTATCCCTTGTCGTCTCACTACAGTCCCTCATGAAGAGTCCCTCCCCAGCATCCCTATAGGCCCCCTTCAGATATTGGAAGGCTGCTATGAGGTCTCCACTCAGCCTTCTCTTCTCCAGGCTCAACAGACCCAACTTTCTCAGCCTGTCTTCATACGGGAGGTGCTCCAGTCCCCTGATCATCCTCATGGCCCTCCTTTGGACCTGTTCCAAAAGTTCCATGTCCTTTTTATGTTGAGGACACCAGAACTGCACACATTACTCCAAGTGAGGTCTCACAAGAGCAGAGGAGAGGGGCAGGATCACCTCCTTTGACCTGCTGGTCACACCGCTTTTGATGCAGCCCAGCATACAGTTGGCTTTCTGGGCTGCAAGTGCACACTGCTGGCTCATGTTCATTTTCTCATTGACCAACACCCCCAAGTCCTTCTGGGCAGGGCTACTCTGAATCTCTTCTCTGCCCAAGCTGTAGCTGTGCCTGGGATTGCTCCGACCCAGGTGTAGGACCTTGCACTTGGCATGGTTAAACTTCATCAGGCTGGCATCAGCCCACCTCACAAGCGTGTCAAGGTTCCTCTGGATAGCATTCCTTCCCTCCAACGTATCAACCAAGCCACGCAGCTTGGTGTCATTGGCAAACTTGCTGAGGGCGCACTCAATCCCACCGTCCATGTCACCAACACTGATGTTGAACAAGACCAGTCCCAACACCGATCCCTGAGGGTCACCACTCGTTACTGGTCTCCAGCTGGACATTGAGCACTACTCTTTACTCGTGGCCATCCATCCAGTCCTTTATCCACCAAGTGGTCCACCTATCAAATCGGTGTCTCTCCCACTTAGAGACAAGGATGTTCAGCCTGGAGAAGGCTGCATGGAGACGTATAGCAGCCTTCCAATATCTGAAGGGGGCCTATAGGGATGCTGGGGAGGGATGCTTCATGAAGGACTGCAGTGAGAGGACAAGTGGTAACAGGTTCAGACTTAAACAGGGGAAGTTTAGATTGGATATGAGGAAGAAATTCTTTACTGTAAGGGTGGTGAGGCACTGGAATGGGTTGCCCAGGGAAGTCGTGAATGCTCCATCACTGGCGGTGTTCAAGACTGGATTAGACATAGCGTTGGGTGTCATGGTTTAGTGGGAGGTGTCCCTGCCCCTGGCAGGGGGTTTGGAACTAGATGATCTTAAGGTCTTTTCCAACCCTAACTATTCTATGATTCTATGATTCTACATCATGTGAAACAATGTCAAACACTTTGCACAAGTCCAGGTAGATGACATCAGCTGCTCTACCGCTGTCCATCAGTTCCGTAGCCCCATCATAGAAGGCCACCAGATAGGTCTGGCAGGATTTCCCCCTTAGTGAAGCCATAGCACTGAGAGAAGAAATAATGTTTAGTAAAAATATAAATTCAGAACAGAATTAAAAACAGATTTCAGTAGGCAGGAAGCTTCTCTATATTCTGTGTCAGAAATCAGTCATGATTAATCAGGCAAATCTGGGTGCCCAGCAAGTACTGAAGTGTGTCATCCTAATTTTCAGACCCTGAATTATATTTTAACGCTGTATTTTCCTTTTTATTCTAGAATTTGTTTAATCATTTGCAATACAGCAACAATTAATACATGATTTCTAACTTGCAGAGTTGTAGGGAATCATTCCTAGAGGTTCATTTTTACATTCATAGTGCCATAAATAATGACCTTCATTGCTAGCGTTATTATCTTTCCTGGTTTAGTATCTCTCAAATTAACATTTTGCTAGGTGCCTGTGTGTCTGAGATGGAGTAACAATACTCATAGGTGCTGAGCCACATTTATTTGAGAAAAATCCTCTGGGTTATTGACTTATGCTCCACCATGGCTCTTCTTTACATTTTCATTGCAAATTTTAGAAGTAATTATTTTACAGGTGGTTTCAAAGCAGAGCAGTGTAGCTTCTCACATAGTTTTTTCCTCTTGGAGGCATGCACTTGCATTAGCCAAGTTACACTCATGTTTTATTGCTCATAGATTGAGTTACATTTATCACTGCAAGCAGAAACAGCATGACTGCCCTTTTACATGTGAAACATGCAATTCATCGATTTCTGGAGCTATAACCACAGCTTTACACTTATCATATGTCAGTTCTGGTTTACTTAGCAGTCCCCTGTGTGGGACAATGTAGTTTAAAACATTGCTATTAAAGAGGTGGGGAAGAAATATTTCACATATGGTGGTAACATTCATCAGCTGTTCTTTGCAGAGTGATGTAGCACTATTTATCCACTACCAGTTTCCAATTTCTCTGGCAATAACTTCCTTACTGTTATAGACAGCTTGGATATGTAAGTACAAAATGACAAAAAGAACAGTTCAAATATGACCCATATAAACCTGCTACTTGTGCTGAACTACAGCCCCCGTTTTACAATAGGAAAAAGGAATTTTTGATCCCTGAACTTTCTGTCTGAATGTTTATATCAGCTTCATGACCCTTCAGGAAATTACTTTGCCCCCAAAATTAAAAGCTTCACTCCCAGTTTTGAAAATCCCCATTTGAGTGAACGACTCCATATTGATGCATCCTATTTCAGAAACCTCTGAATACCTCAAGCACTCAGCTTTGTGTAGGCAGCCCCTGTTGAAGGGGGCTGTCTGCTGAATGGATGTATTACAAACCCAAACCAACCTTGGCCATTTAGTTTTCAGATTAACTAAAAGTGCGGTAAGTGACAAAAACTTTATCACTATCTCAACTACTTCAGTTAATACCTGGAACTATGAAACACTTTTACCTACTTCTGAAGCTTTTCCACCCACTTGCCCCTTTTTTTAACTTATGGCTGTGATCAGCATGAAGGCTCTGACAAGTGATCAGGTGAGCAGGACCAGTATCTCTGATTCCTGGTCAAGCCAGCCTATTCTCTTGCCCAGGAAAGCAGATCTTCTTACCTTCTCTTCTGAAGGTATTACATGCACCTTTGAAATCCAAGACTGACAGTGGGAGAGAGGCTGCAGAAACACCTCTAGGATCATCTGCTATGTATTTGGCAAGCAAAATTTCAACAGCATGGATCTTGTCACATCTCTCTAAGCTTTAAGGAACAAACTGTATTTCAGCAGGAGGAGCAACAAAGTAGTGGTTTTGCCTGCTGCCAGACCTGGAGGCACAGCAGCTGCCTGCCTGACACCATGACAGTCACAGCAATGCAGTCACCCACTGACTCCTGGCTCAAGGATCTTAGTCCTTTGCACTAGAAAAGACAGCTCTTACCAGAAGGATAACTTGTTTTGGGGTAGGAGGAATGTGGTGGGAAGAGGGTGGCAGCTGTTACCACACCTTGTTCCTCCAACTGAAATACATTGTCAGCTGGCTGAGAGGAAAAGCAGAACTTGTTGTTGAATGACCACAGGTACATGTCAGCACGACTGCAGGAACCAGCAGAATTATACCTCTTATTGAAAATCTATTCTCCGAGGCAAATGAAAGCAGAATGGCTTACACAAAATGATGTCATCTTATGACAACCTTGAAGATTGTTTCTTTCTACCAGACGTACTTTCATGCAGTTTACAACATGAGTAACAAAATCACAGACTCCTTAATCTCAAAGCAAGTCCTATTTGTTTGCTGTTCTCTGTGCATGAAAATTGCCTTTCTGGTTAGTGTCAAAAATGTCTGAAATGAAAGGCTGTAAAAGACAATTTCCCAAAAAAAGTATCGACTTCTACTAGTGAACAAAGATATGCTGCAAGCAAAGAATAAATTATGTAATGATTTTATATGTTTTTATCTGTTTTATCTGTTCAGGACAGATGAAACAGGGCATAGGAAAAGATAACTCCCAAGAACTGTCATTTTCACCTCCTACAAAACTTGCTAGTGTGAAAACAAAGCAAGGTGTTTCCTATGTTTCTTATTAAGAAAATGTCACCATTTCAACCCATCAATTAGAAGAATCACTTGAAAAGCGGGAGATGGACATTTGAGATGTTACTGTCAGTTAGGTAAACCAGGCAGTTAAGACTGTCTTTCTCAGATCCCAGGTATGGAAAGGACATCAAAGGTCAAGTCATTTAACTTCCTTTTCTAAGTAGGTCCACTAGATCAGGTGGCTCATGGCCATGTCCAATTTAGCTCTGAATGCCTCCAAGAGCAGAGGCACCAAAACGTCTCTGGGCAGCCTGTCACAGTGTTTGACCACCCTCTTGGTAGAAAAAAAGGTCCTAATAGCTACTTGGAATTTCCCTTGTTGCAGTTAGTTTCTGTTGTTCATTCTTTCCCTATGCACCTCAGAGAATACAATTGAAGTTTAACCATTACTCATTGACTCCTTTCATCTACTCCCCGCAGAAGGCAGTCAGACTGGACAGGCACAATCTGCCCACGATATATCCATGCTGACTGTCTCCAATCACCTTCCCATCCTTCATGTGATTGGACATGGCCTCCAGGAAGACAGGCTCCACGATCTTCCTGGGGACTGAGATTAAGCTGATAGGCCAACAGCTCCCTAGGTGCTTCTCCTTGCTCTTCCTGAGAATGGCCATGACACTGCCCATTTTCTTTTCTCTGCACCAACTGCCATGACATTTCCAAGATGACAGAGGTCTTGCGATTGCATCAATCAACCTTCAGATGCAGCCCACGTAGTTCCTTAGTTTTGTATATGTCCTGTTGACTTAAGTGCTTCTTAACTCGATTCAGCTTTCTAGTAAGTCAAGCATCACTCTCCCAGTCTCCACCACTGGACTCAGAGACATGGGAGGCCTCAAAGCAAACCTGTGAAGTAAAAACTGAAGCAAGAAAAGCATTGAATATCTCAGCCTTTTCCATATCCTTTGTCCCTAGGGCCCATGCTCTGCTGAGCCATGGCTTTACAGTTTCCCATCTTTCTTTTGTTGCCAGTGTATTTGTAGAAGCCCTTCTTGCTGCTTTTCACTAGATCCAGGTCCACTCCAGTCGTGTAAATTACTCCAATGCATTTCTGTAATCCCACTGATATCATAAATCTGCAACTGCATGTTGACTTCAGATTCCTTTTGTTTGTTTCTGGTGCAGCATATATACCTACATAAATATCTGATTGATTAATTGAGAGTCTGCCTTTATAGAAAATAATATTTTTCATCAGAAGTTCTCTTTATCTATATACATATCAATGCTATCACAGTTCATGGCTATCTAAAACCTGGAATAGAAAGTTAAATGCTGTCTTTTTGCTTACATATGGATTTTATAAAGTCAATAGCCAAACACTCGCTATAACTCCTATGTCCATAGTCCAAAAGTAAAGCAAAAAAAAAAAAAAAGGAAAAATGAGAGAGGGTGAAATAAGGTCTAAAGGGACTGTTGTAGGACAGGAAGAGAGAACGGATGTAAAATCTGGTATTCTTGGCTACTGATATTCTTCCCTAGTAGTGATGAGTATTCCCCAATACTGAGCACAGTTTGAACAATTTAAGTGTCAAGAATTAATCAGAGGCAAGAAAAATTTTGGCCATGGTGTCCAAGGGCCATGGACATGGAAAGCACACCTTACAGGAGAAATATTTAATTGAATGGAATACAAAAAGCCAAGCTCCGACAGCAGTTGAAGCTAAATAAATTCCATTTTTATGTAAGTTATCTGAGATGATGTCCTGGGTTCAGCAGCAGCAGTCATTTTTCTCCTTCTTGGTAGCTGGTGTAGCGCTGTGGTTTTGATTTTGGGCCTGGGAACAGCGCTGATAACACCAGTGTTTCGGTTACTGCTTAGTGATGTTTTGGTCTGGCCAAGGACTTTCTGAGTTTCATGCTCTGTCAGGGAGGAGGGGAGCCGGGAGGAAGCAGAGACAGGACACCTGACCCAAACTGACCAAAGAGGTTATTCCATACCACAGCACGTCATGCCCAAGATGGAGGACGGAGAGGAGAGACCCAGAAGGGTGGGGGGTGCACTGCGTGGTCGGGCTTGGTTTTAGGTGGTGAGAAATTGTATTCTTTCCTTGTATTTGCCTTGTCATTATTATTATTGGTGGTAGCAGCAGTGATTTGTGTTATACTTTAGTTACTAAACTGTTCTTATCTCAGCCTGTGGGAGTTGCATTCTTTTCGATTCTCCTTCCCATCCCTCTGGGAGTGGGGGGCAACAAAGAGGGGGGAGTAATTGAGAGAGAGTCTGCATGAGTTAGGCTTAAACCACGACAGTTCTTTTTGGCGCCCAACGTGGGGCTCTAAGGTTTGAGATAACGACAGGATTAATAGCCACTCGTCACAATGCTGATTTATTGGCTCTTAAAGTTGTTGCTTTTGGTTCTCTTGCGTTCATGGTTTCAGCCTGTTGTACCTTACTTACAGCCGGTATTTCTTATCTTAGCATGTTTCAGATATGGGTTTTGGTTTAAGGTTCTTGTTTTATTGTACTTTATTGGAATGGCTTGTGATACGGGCGGGCTCCAGAAGCCGTGGGGGGCGAATGTGTACCTGGCAGTTCGGCTGCTCTTCACCGTCCTGGCGAGGCTGTGGAGAGCCGAGGGGGGGCTGCCTCGGGAGCCGCGGGCTGCCGAAACGGCCCGGGGGAGCGGACCCGGGGAGCAGGAGCCGAGCCCCCCCACCGAGCCCAGCCCGACGGCTGCCGAGCAGAGGAAGGAGGTAGCAGAAGGGGTGAGCCCCCCGACTGAGCCCAGCCCGGCGGCTGCCGAGCCGCGGGAGGGGGAGGCTACCGAGCGGCAGGAGGAGACGGCAGAGAAGCCGGGCCCCGAGGCTGAACAGAGTCCCGCGGCCGAGCCCAGCCTCGTGGCGGCCGAGAGCATTCCCCGGCAGCTGCCCGCGGAGCCGCAGGAGAACGCAGGAGACCCCGCAGCACTTCCCAGCAAGGCAGAGGAGGAAGCTCTGGACTCAGACAAAGAGCAGCGGGTGGTGAGAGAGCCGGCAAGCACAGCAGCTACACCAGCCCCAGTGACAAGCACAGCAGCCTCATTTGAGAGCTCTGAAGGGTTTGAATGGCCTTTGGGTACCCTTGAGACCTGCCTGCTGACTGTGATGGGGATCAGCATGGTGGCATGCATACACAGTGTGTTTTACCCACAGCCATTTTGTCTGGTCCCGAGAGTTAAGCAGAGTGGGGTGTGGGCCTTGCCTGGGGTTAGACTACGATGTATGATGACCAAGAGAGTTTCCCCAAGCCTGGACAGTTATGAGTGGCAGGGTGTGTGGGACAGTATGGGCGACTATCTAGTCCACTGGGCCCCTCCAGTGCTTTGGAAGCATCACAGATGGAAGGCAGCTGTATGGAGTCCCCAGTGACAAGCTGCAGAAACTGCTGGAGGGGTGGATGAATTATTTTGAGCCTGATGGGCCCATGACACCTCAGGCCATCAGGGCAGAGATACAACATAGAGATGGACTTATGATCGAGGGGTGGACTTAGCAATGGACACTGTGGCCCAGATTATTCATGAGTGTGAACACTGCACACAGCCTCTCCTGCTCTGAAGGACTGTTACAGAAGATGGAGCCCGATATCATGGACTGGATGGACTCAGCAGCTTTGTAGGGATTGGTTTATGCACTAAGGGATGATCTCTCTCCCTTTCTCTGTGTATGTGGATGTATACATATACATGTGATGGTATATTGAAAATGTGGGATCTGAGCATGACGTGAATGGTATGGAATAAGGGGTGGATAATGTCCTGGGTTCAGCAGCAGCAGTCATTTTTCTCCTTCTTGGTAGCTGGTGTAGCGCTGTGGTTTTGATTTTGGGCCTGGGAACAGCGCTGATAACACCAGTGTTTCGGTTACTGCTTAGTGATGTTTTGGTCTGGCCAAGGACTTTCTGAGTTTCATGCTCTGCCAGGGAGGAGGGGAGCCGGGAGGAAGCAGAGACAGGACACCTGACCCAAACTGACCAAAGAGGTTATTCCATACCACAGCACGTCATGCCCAAGATGGAGGACGGAGAGGAGAGACCCAGAAGGGTGGGGGGTGCACTGCGTGGTCGGGCTTGGTTTTAGGTGGTGAGAAATTGTATTCTTTCCTTGTATTTGCCTTGTCATTATTATTATTGGTGGTAGCAGCAGTGATTTGTGTTATACTTTAGTTACTAAACTGTTCTTATCTCAGCCTGTGGGAGTTGCATTCTTTTCGATTCTCCTTCCCATCCCTCTGGGAGTGGGGGGCAACAAAGAGGGGGGAGTAATTGAGAGAGAGTCTGCATGAGTTAGGCTTAAACCACGACACCCAATACTGAGCACAGTTTGAACAATTTAAGTGTCAAGAATTAATCAGAGGCAAGAAAAATTTTGGCCATGGTGTCCAAGGGCCATGGACATGGAAAGCACACCTTACAGGAGAAATATTTAATTGAATGGAATACAAAAAGCCAAGCTCCGACAGCAGTTGAAGCTAAATAAATTCCATTTTTATGTAAGTTATCTGAGATGATCTTAAGGTCCTTTCCAACCCTAACTATTCTACAATTCTATGGTTTTAAACTAGTGTGGCAGTTGACTGCTAAAGCTCATTTGTAAAGAAAAAGGTGGGGTCTCCAGCACGTCAATTCTCTTTACTGGCAGATTTTCTGGAAAATGTATTTTCATAGGTCAGAAATAATCAGTTCCTAAAAAAACATCTTGCGGTTTCTTATAGAAAAGATCAGATGAGAACATATCTCTAGACCTGAATATTAAGACTGAAACCAGCATAAAGCATGTAGTTTCTTGGTTTTGCCTACACAGCAAACAAAATATTCAGAGAGTCTCGTAGAAAGTCAGGGGTGTCCCCAGCAGCACCATAGTCAGTATTTTTGCTAAAGTGCTTTCTGCCAGAAAAAGATTAATTTTCCTTTTACTTTCATTAATAAATTCAGACAGTTTTAGGCATACTAATGTGAATACACCAGTAATGCAGTAGGGCAACAGCCTGTTCATATTCCTGTAGAATGACATTTATTACAGCAATGAACTTTACAAACAGTTTGGACCAGATGGCTACTGGTGTCCTTGATGGCACACAGGGGAAGGAGAGGCCCTAAGAACTGAGCACAAAGGAAATCTCAGCAGTTCACAAAGCAACATCGCCACTGACAGTAGCTTTCCTAAAGAAACAGAGCTTTTTCTGTTTGCCCTTTATATTGGGTAAGCCTGGCTGGGTATGAGCTCATCAAGAGGAACAGATGTGGCAACCCTGTCAAGATGGACATAGCTGTCACCTGCTCCTTAGAATCTTCAGAAACTGGGGCCTTCTTCAACTGAACTTCTGAAGGTAGTCTAAGCCCATGCTGAAGCGTATCAGAATGTTTGCAGAAATCCTAAAGTGAGAACAAACAAGGACAGTATTTTTTCAGGTCACTGTCCTTTTTTGTTCAGGTCTTTGACTATTGCTCATGTTCAGCAGTCCTTTTTTAGCTTTCTTTTTTTGCTACCAGATTCAGCCTCTTTTAAATAGCTTTCTGTCCTGACCCCAAAAGCTGCAGATTTTAATATTGGTCTGGTTCCCCCCCACTGGGATAAGCAGAAATTCATGCCCACACTGCAGACATGGGGCAAAGCCCAGCCACTCCAGCCAGAAAAACCTGGAAGCAGAGAGGTCTTTTTCCTCCCCTCTTCCCTAGAATAACTCCCATGTCCTGTTTGACTCTCACAAATAGGCTTTAAATTGTTTGCAGGTAAATGCCAATCTTCTGTCCACAAATGCACACTGCTGTCTGCACACTGCAGATGCAATTTTCTGGTTTTATGAAATGCAGATATTCACATCAGCAAAATTTACATGCCTTACCAGGCCCTTCACCATTAATTCTCATCTGTACTAATAACCAGGATGCTCATTGAGATACCCACTGAAGGTACTCTTTAAGCACTTGTCATTGCATACACAGTGCATACAAAATACCACTATTTGTGTTTACCTCTGCAGTGCAGCATTTGAGAATGTACCTTTTCATATTACCATACTGTAGGCAACAAATACAAGCTTAGAATAACAACGTGTCACTTTCAAAATCATCCAATATATGTGCTAGAAGGTCGACTCCACAGACTCATCTGCATATACAGCATAGCAAAAATGTTTAAAAAAAGAGATTTAGAAATAAAACTCTGGATGCTGTAATTCTATAAGTAAAAACCTAGAAGTTACAAAATCATGCAGACTTCAATTTGGACTAGCTGAACTTACAAGTACATTTGCTTCAGACATTTTCCCAAGACAATTGAAAGTCGCTGGAAGAAAAAGCATTTGTGTGTACAAAAATGTATTTTGTGTATGCAGACACATATTTATGCATGCATATGGTGTGATTTCTTCTTTGCACTGAATAAAGCATACAGGATCCTAGGAATTACCAGTTAATATGGTGGCTGTATCTTCAGACATAGAGCACATCTGCCAAAGGACATAAATGGATGGATCTCCACAGATACTTCTTTTTTCTTATTTGATGCTGATGTAATTTATACCAGAAGCAGAGCTGGAATGCTAACATGGACCAGCGGTCAGCTGTGGCCTCAGAGCATTAGCTCCCAGTTTCCTGTTAGTTGTGTACATCTAGATCTATCAATCTGTCAGGTCCAACTTCTGAAAAGCTCTAATGTGCTCCAAAGATAAACACTTCTATGCTGAGGAAAGAAAACAAGAGACTTCTTTAGCTGATAAATATATGATTTACAGCAGGCATTGGGATAGAACTTTTCCAAATGAAAACACTGCTTGAGCATTTTTTTTGTCCTCAATATCAATAAAATCAGAATGTCAGAGTAAATCTGTTTCTTAATTTTAGCTTGATTTATTAGAAATAATCCCCCTGAGCCATAGCTGACCTCCAAAGCATTCCATCTTACTGCAGGGTGACAAGGAATAAGAAAAAACATGCTACTGTAAAATAAGCAAGGCTGGCGTGATGTTTGTTCCTGTGTTGTCAGATAGACAAGCCTATAGCTAGTACTCAGCAATGATCAAATAAATGTTCAGAGACCTTTTTTAACAGACAACTCAAACTTCAAACAGTTTTCTTGAGCTAATTCACTCATGGTATGTGCTGATAAAGCAGTATTGGTCTCCTGCTTTAAATCAAGTTTCTGTCATAAGGCTCCATTAATCTCTCTCATGTTATCAAGTGTCTTAGAAGGAAATTATATTTTTAAATTGAATTTTGCTCTCTTTCAATGTAGCCAGAAATATTTTCTAAACTTCTAATAGGAAGTGTGAAGCCTGTGAGATGTTGACAATGCATTTGAATAAATAAAAGCTATAAAGTTACTTTCTTCCACACCCAGTCGTTAGACCAAAATAACAAAAATTGGTTACCTAGAAAGAAGAAATTAAATGCAAGCTTTTATATGAAAGTGAGGAGACAGCCGATGGTTAACTTTTTTATTTACCTTTTTATAGCAATTGGGTTTTTTAAAAAAACCTTTATAGTCAGATAATCTCCAGGCACTAACAAAACACTTACTGATTCTTAGTGCATATGCTTACTCTTAAGATGTCCTAACCTGCAGCCTCTACCATTCTTAATGGAAATAAATAATGTTTGCATACAAGTGTGTAAAGTTAGTGCCCCTTTCTTTCACATAGACAAATTTACAGTAAGTGAATGTCTCTGCATCAAATTTACTATGCTAAAGTTAAAGTTAGTAACCACAGGCAACAAAACAACTCGATTTTACGGCCACCTATAAAGCTGCAGAGTAGAGAGGGGTAGGAGGCAGCAGGATCTACTGCAGCATTGACACATTTTATGGTCATTGCTTTTCAAGAACAATACTACAGTCTCATTAAAGTTTAGATAAACTTGTCCCACAGACTTCTCTGAATGCTACCTACTGCTGACCATCATCATCTTACTGAGTGCAATTGGTCAGGGGCTTAGATCAGAGGTACCACCTGCATGGTTACACAGCAGTAAATACAGAAAACTCTTATCTATCAATATATTTGGATTTGCATTAGGCAGAGCACTCAAAGCCACATGCGTGGGCACCACCACTCAATCCACATCAGCTTTGCAGCCAAACCCAAATCCAGGTGGTGCAAAAGAAAGGAATCAATTTATCAGGCTTTGGATGACTAAGACAGATTCACTTTCACTCAGATGCAATTTACATTTAAAACCTTAAACCCTGTGTTTCCTATAGATTTACTCCCCCTCTACAGTAATTAGACTTTTCTCACAAACTGAAAGTCAGAACCCTTACTACAAAGCTTTTATTCTGGGAGAGGCTGTGAGGTGGGAGCGGTGCTGTTACCTTTTAAGTTCAGCTGGGAAACATGGTGTAATGATTGAATGCAACCAAGAGTACAGCAAGAAAGGAGAAAGAAGCATAAGCAGCTGTTACCTCAAGTTTAATTCTTAGCTGACCTTCATTAACTGTTCAGAACTGACTTGCTTTAAACTTTCCTATTCTCACTTCCATGACAATGGTCTCAGACTGCCTTCTGGTTTCACTGTACTTTTTTAATATATCCCAAATTTTAAAGTAGCTATCCTCATAATTAGAGTTGATGATGAACACATGAAATAGTTATGAGGGTTTTATATATAAGAAAAATTTATTATAAACATTTCCAAAGGTTCATATGGACACATGCATATTTCCAAGTAGAGCAGCCTCATACACACACAAAACAACTAATAACAGCAAGCTGAGGCAGCTATGGTGAAGAACATCTCTCAGATTCCTGGCTACTTTTGGTGGCAGGAACTAAATAAGATTTGATGTAGAGCAAAAATACAACTTGAGTGTTTCCACAAAACAGAGCTCTTGATTTTTGGCTTGCTTTCTTCATGACAAAGGATTATTTTCCCATTCAATAGAAAAACAGGATGGAGAGAGAAAAGAAACAGCAACAAAGAAAGATAGAAGGGAGGCTGAATCCACCAAGGCTTGGGGGAGCAAAAGCAGAATGCACCCATAGATCCAGAGGAAGTTGAATGCACATGACCCATGTGGTGTAAATTTACACGGAATGCGCCATCATCATGTACCCACTCATTGGCAGCAATAACCTGGAATGATATAGCACCACCAAAAGTGGACGTAACCATTCAAAAACTCCGAGAGTTCAAAGACAATCTCACCCCTTCCATCATTTCAGCCGCAGAAAAACTGTCTAAGGAGTTCAAACAATTGGGAGATGATCTATCCAGATCACCATGTGTACCAGCCCACATCTCAGCTATTAACAAAAGGCATCCTACTGCTTGAGAGAGAAGGCATAGAGAATCAGGGGCCTTTCCTACCATAGAATCATAGAATAGTTAGGGTTGGAAAGGACCTTAAGATCATCTAGTTCCAACCCCTCTGCCAGGGGCAGGGACACTTCACACTAAACCATGCCAACCAAGGCTATGTCCAACCTGGCCTTGAACATCACCAGGGATGGAGCATTCACAACTTCACTGGGCAACTCATTCCAGTGCCTCACCACCCTTACAGTAAAGAATTTCTTCCTCATATCCAATCTAACTTCCCCTGTTTAAGTCTGAACCCATTACCCCTTGTCCTCTCACTACAGTCCCTCATGAAGAGTCCCTCCCCAGCATCCCTATAGGCCCCCTTCAGATATTGGAAGGCTGCTATGAGGTCTCCATGCAGCCTTCTCTTCTCCAGGCTCAACAGCCCCAACTTTC
The DNA here is from genome assembly GCA_028858755.1 of Ara ararauna. Classification (NCBI taxonomy): domain Eukaryota; kingdom Metazoa; phylum Chordata; class Aves; order Psittaciformes; family Psittacidae; genus Ara; species Ara ararauna. Next base: position 60,544,905 of record CM054379.1, read on the forward strand.
TCAGCCTATCTTCTGCAGAAACAAATGCAGCTTCAACCATTGTGCAAAACACAGATTTAATTGCCAGTTATTTCCATCCAGACTTAATAGGAACAGACATCCTCATGACGAAATTGCAGGCTGAAACATACACATAACCAAGACCCCGCAAAAAAGAGGAAATACGGTCTTAGAACAATATCAGCAGAAGCACATGCTCCTCTAAAATTCAGGATTTTAAGAACTCCTCAAGAGTACATGTAAAAATATTTAGTGTAGGGCAGATATTAACTCTCATAGAATCACAGAATCACAGCTAGGGTTGGAAAAGACCTTGAAATTATCTAGTTCCAACCCCCCTGCCATGTTTCAAGGTGCTCTTCCACATGGAGAAAGAGAATCTAAAGAGAGTAAAAGGCTCCTTCAAGATAAGGGTCCTCCTTTGTATTGCCTGAATTCACTAAAGAATTAGATAAGTCTCTGCCCAGAACATAAATGTAGCAGTTTGGGACTAAAAAGAAAAGCCAGTCATCAAAAACAGAAAGGAATTACAAAGCAAGTTATTCAAAGGTCAAGCCCATACCTTCCATAGACAGCAGTGTATTAAAAAAGGGCTAGCATACAAACGCTGAATTTATTAGAGGAATGAGGAATTAGATTAATGATCATACTGCTTATTAGAAGAATACTGTATGATCCTCCCATTCCAGTAACTTCTTATACCAATCTGAAAGCAAAAGACCTTTTTCTTAAACAAGTTGTTGATAAAAATTATGCCTTTTCCCAAAAGTTAAAAGCCACGTACCTTTGGAATGTGAGCAAAGGCTTCTGAATAGAGACGTCTCTTTACCCACGAAGTTACACAAGCCTGATGAACAGGACAGCCAACACTTAGTTTGGCCTTTGACAGATTTAAAGCTTGGTATCCTGCAAAGATAGAAATCAAAGCATTCTACCACTGGCAAGGGAAATGCAACAACAAATAGTTCAAGGTAATTGCACTTAAATGCATTCCCATTGTTTGATGACACTGATTCACTCTTTGCATGAAGCGTGCAGCAAAACAAAACCAGATGTCTACCTTCTGATGTAACTTTATATGCCAAACCCCCAGCTTAAAACCCTGAAGTAACAATGTTTAATAACATTTAATGGTATGGCTGTCAAGATGATCTCACTTGTAAAGCAGGCTGCCACCAAAGTGTTAACTCTCCTGCAGTCAAAAAAACCCCACAAGTATCAGCAAAAGTGGGTGCCCCACAAGTAGCCCTGCACACTTCCATATCCGGTACTCCAAGATCAATTTGAATTTCATGTGCTATCATCAGAGATAGAGAGGTTATACCACCTACATGCATGGCTCCTGTATTTTCTGTCTTTAATCTTGCTTCCCGTGATGCCAATCCATGTATCACACCCAGGGAAATACAAATGTCTAAAATCTCACATAACAAAGTTCCTTTGCTTAAGCAAGTTCAGACATACTGAACTAGCGCAGCTTTATTGTCCAGGATCAGAGTAGGTATTATCCTAAGGCAGCAAAACCAATGGAAGTATTTTAGATAGATTTATACTTCACACTGCATTTTTTAGGACTAGATGAAGTTGATGGTTGCCATATATCACAACCTATATGTCACCTACAAAACTAGAAACCTTCAGACCTTGCACATTCTTTGCTGGTTTACTGCTTTCTATCCTTGCCTTCATCAAGACATGCTTTGAAGCCTTCTGGATGCTGTGAAGTTTGATTTGTCTGAAGACAAGGATGGAATTAAATGTAAAGATCAGATATAACACAGTCACAGGAAAATAAGGTACATTAAAATAAAACCAAAACAAACAGCGTCTCTGTAGAGCTGCAGAACAGCACCTTGGATGAAGAGACTGACACATTTCTGGAAAACCAAGAAACTCCCCATCCTTGCTCCCAGACTTTTTCTTTTTTCGTCTTCTTTAAAGTGCTTCCTGCTTCAAATACAGGCTTGGAGTTTTCCTTTGTATGCAACTGTTTGTATCTCAGAAAGATACAAAGCACAGAGCAAAACAGAACAACATTTACTTATCTTTACACTGTCCAGAAACTGCTTTCCACTTTGCAGTAAGCACCAACACCCAGCTCACTTTTCCCCTCCAGGAAAATTTTTGGCAGCAGGAGGAGGCACATACCAACACCAATCATATAAACAGTAGGCTTTAATGCAAGATGCCAATGCAGTACTGGAGAAAAATTGCTCAGGAGTTTGAGTTAGACAAAACCTGTTAAAATAGAATCATAGAATCACAGAGTAGCCAGGGTCGGAAAGGACCTCAAGATGATCTAGTTCCAACCCCCCTGCCATGGGCAGGGACACCTCCCAGTAAACCATGCCACCCAAGGCTCCGTCCAACCCAGCCTTGAGCACCACCAGGGATGGAGCATTTCTCACCAGCAAATGCTCTGACCACACCCCCCAAGTCTTGGAAGGCAGACACAGGGACTGTGAGAATGAAGACCCTGGGCCCACTGTAGGAGAGGATCTGGTTCGAGACCATCTTAGGAACCTGAACATATACAACTCCATGGGACCTGATGAAATCCATCCGCAGGTCCTGAAGGAGCTGGCAAATGAAGTTGGCCTTCTACGATGGGGCTACAGAACTGATGGACAGGGGTAGAGCAGTTCATGTCATCTACCTGGTCCTGTGCAAAGTGTTTGACACTGTCCCACATGACATCCTTGTCTCTATGTTGGACAGAGTTCAATTTGATAGGTGGACCACTCGGTGGATAAAGAACTGGATGGATGGGTGCACACAAAGGGTTGTGCTCAATGGCTCAATGTCCAGCTGGAGACCAGTAACGAGTGGTGACCCTCAGGGATCGGTGTTGGGACTGGTCTTGTTCAACATCAGTGTTGGTGACATGGACAGTGGGATTGAGTGCGCCCTCAGCAAGTTTGCCAATGACACCAAGCTGTGTGGTTTGGTTGATACACTGGAGGGAAGGAATGCTATCCAGAGGGACCTTGACACACTTGTGAGGTGGGCCAACCTGATGAAGTTTACCATGACAAGTGCAAGGTCCTACACCTGGGTCAGAGCAATCCCAGGCACAGCTACAGCTTGGGCAGAGAAGAGATTCAGAGCAGCTCTGTGGAGAAGGACTTGGGGGTGTTGGTCAATGAGAAAATGAACATGAGCCAGCAGTGTGCGCTCGCAGCCCAGAAAGCCAACTGTATGCTGGGCTGCATCAAAAGCGGTGTGACCAGCAGGTTGAAGGAGGTGATCCTGCCCCTCTCCTCTGCTCTTGTGAGACCTCACTTGGAGTAATGTGTGCAGTTCTGGTGTCCTCAACATAAAAAGGACATGGAACTTTTGGAACAGGTCCAAAGGAGGGCCATGAGGATGATCAGGGGACTGGAGCACCTCCTGTTTGAAGACAGGCTGAGAAAGTTGGGTCTGTTGAGCCTGGAGAAGAGAAGGCTGCGTGGAGACCTCATAGCAGCCTTCCAATAACTGAAGGGGGCCTATAGGGATGCTGGGGAGGGGCTCTTCATTAAGGACATTAGTGAGAGGACAAGGGGTAATGGGTTCAAACTTAAACAGGGGAAGTTTAGATTGGATATGAGGAAGAAATTTTTTACTGTAAGGGTGGTGAGGCACTGGAATGGGCTGCCCAGGGAAGTTGTGAATGCTCCATCACTGGCATCATTCCAGGCCAGGTTGGACATAGCCTTGGGTGGCATGGTTTAGTGGGAGGTGACCCTGCCCATGGCAGTGGGGTTGGAACTAGATGATATTGAGGTCCTTTCCAACCCTAACTATTCTATGATTCTATGATTCACAACTTCCCTGGGCAACCCATTCCAGTGCCTCACCACCCTTACAGTAAAGAGCTTCCTCCTTATATCCAGTCTAAACTTCCCCTGTTTAAGTTTGAACCTGTTACCCCTTGTCCTCTCACTACAGTCCCTAATGAAGAGTCCCTCCCCAGCATCCCTATAGCCCCCCTTCAGATACTGGAAGGCTGCCCAGACCTGCTGAATACAGGTATTGGGCTTTACCATATATTGAAGGTACATAATAGATTGTTACATAGATACTCAGACACTCAAAGACAAAAATGCAGACATTCTTAAATACAGATTATACTAGTGACAGCTTGTACATATATAGTAAATGTTATATCAACACAAGTTCAACTGTGGGTTCATCTTCAGCTGGCTAGCCTTGTTACGGAGGTTGCCAGGTGTTGTTGAATGGATACAGAAAGAGACCCAAACAAGAGGAGTATGACACTGACATCAAGGCCTCTGAAAATTGATTTCATTTCTGCTGCTAGGAGAAAGTAAGACTTCCCATAAGATAAACCCTACTACTCGAAAGCAACTTTCCAGCTTTTTCAGAAGTTGGAAAGCAACAACTAGAAACTTACCTGAAAGTTAAGGAAGTAGCATTAAACCATGGGGATTTCCCACCTTTATAAAACCTCTCCATTCAGGCCACTAGTTTCTGGACATAAAAGCCTCCAGCAACAAAGCAATGAAGGCTCTTGAGAAGACAATGATATGAGTGCAAGTTAAAGCCCCCGAATAACACCCCAACGAAGCATCCACACCAGTTCACTACTTCCTGAACACGACTGCTTTCCAGACAGATCATGGGAATGAACCTATTGCTCCACACGTTACCAAGCACGTAGTCAAGATGATAGGGGAGGACAAGACGCTTGAAGCAGAAGCAAGCCTTGGAGAGTGTTTGGCTGTATAACTGTGTGCTTGGCTTCTGTATAACTTTATCATCATTTTCAAAATCTGTGACCAGTGAGCACTGAACAGCATTTTCAAGATACAAAGGTTCCCTAACTGCATGTTTATAGCAGCCGTCCACTCTGGTTTCCTCCAGCTTGCAGAAGAGCTCAGCAGGATGGCAAGACAGAAGAGCAAGTAGACTCCTGAGGCCACACTCAAGGGCTGTCTTGAAGTCATGGTCACCAGAATTAAACCCTGGATAAAAATACAGGCATTAAATCTGGATACTGCCAGATGTCCCTACCAAACCCATTTGTTCTGTGAGGCGCCACAGTGGCACACAAAGCGTGTCTCCTCCACTCAGGAGCTTACAGCTTAATGATAATAGCATGGGCCTATGCAGAGAGACACTAAGTGTTTTACTAAGGTTACAAAGGAGGTCACCAGCAGAGATAGACATCAAACGTGAGCCTCAGCAGCCTCTGTGTAATCTGTGTGTCCACTGAACTTTGCTGGCTGTTAAACACAAAGATACAAGACAGAGCAAAAGCCCCTGGTGAACTCACACCAAACCAGTCAAGACTGAGTAACAGAAAAGCTTGGTACTAGAGAGAGACGCAGAAGCAGAAGCAAAACCTATAGCCCAGCAGTGCAAGACGCAGCCAAAGGGGGGGGCTTTCTGTGAAAAACAGTACAGAAAAGACTTTCTTCAGGCTTTTACACACACAAAGTACACAAAGTACACAAAGTACACAAAGTACACAAAGTACACAAAGTACACAAAGTACACAAAGCTATGAGCTGTAATTAACACATAGCTGGTCTAGAGAACAGTTTTAATCAAAATATTAATACAACTTGTAGAAAGCATGGCTTTACATTAATGGTTATCACACTCACTCATACATTTCCATTATTTTAGTCCATTTCTCTGGTAACAGTATTAGCAAAGACACAGGAAATCACCAAATACACAGAAACAAACTGTAATGAATAGCAAAGACTGTGATCATATCTGCTTGGTATTTCTAAGACAATTAAATTGACACAATCCAGTCAAGGCTGGAGATTGAGACTCTAAATACACTAAAATGAAAACACTTCCACAAGAACCCCGAACCTAAAGAAAGCAGCATCTATTTGAATTTCATCCAACTGGATTTACAAGCTTCGTGTGTGAAGTACACATCCCAGTCAAGTCAGAACTGCTCTTCGTTAGCAAGAAAGGCAACATCAGAGGTAAATTCAGAACTTTTTTAGGTACACACAGAGACTGTTTCCAAGACAAACTGGCAACATAAGTAAGATGCATTTCAAAGTTACGCCAATGCACTAAGGACCAAAAGCACAGATATGATGATTAATCCCTGTGTGTCCTGCCTGCAAAGTTCACATTTGGAGTTTTCTCACAGTAGAGAGAACTTTTAGCAATTACGCATGCCATTGTGCTTAATGGAGAGCATCTTGCCTCTACAGAATGGAGCCCCTTCTCATATACAAACTGAAGTGGTGCCCCTCCAACAGAAGCTTAACTTGCTTTAGCAAATACAAAGAAAATGTACCTTAAGGCATAGGGAGGTGAAAAAAGTATCAAAATGATGAATCATCAAAAGACTCATTCTGAACTAGCATCAAATGTGAAAAAGAAAATTCACCATCTCCACCAGCCCTCCTCTAGGCCTGCCAAGCCCAATCTGTTTTCCCAGTCTGAGACAGCAGACAGCAGCCTTCAGACAAGGTGGGGATGAAAAATGGATGACATCGTGAGGAGGCCTAGGCACTTTTCCCACCTGACAGATGAATGCCATATCTGTTGTTGAGAAAACACCTGTTATTCCACATTTACATTCAGGACACTACTCACCTCTTCTCTGAAGATACTTTTTGATTTCATAATCGTGCTTCTACCATTTATTTTCTTTTTCTCTCACTTATGTCTTATGCCAAAAGCATCACTAATATGTGCCACAAATCAGGGGTAAAGTGTGGTAGTTGTCTCTGGGCTACCTCACCAGGCTTAATTTATTATGGAATTTAGATTCCCAATAGTATAATTCCATCTTCCAGGTGACATATATCTAAAAGTCATACTGCTGTAGCATCTACAGGCATCCAAAACCCAATCAATAGCTGCATCACTATTTCCACAAAGATAGCAATTAGAAAAATTAATCTAAAATAATGCTTACAGACTCACCTAAATAGTCCAGAATAAACTTATTAGGATAGACAAACTATGTATTACATACCTGTAAAATCTTTGCCTAGGTGCATATAAACTAGTACTATTCTTCAAGTATTCATGTAATTTGTAGACCAAGGTTGTTTTATATACTGGACAGCACTAGGGTTCAGTTTCCTTTTATCAGAGGTTACAAATTTGACTAGACAGCAACAATTGCTTTTTAATCTAAGCAAACTGATCTGTCAGAGGCAATCAGTACAGTGAAGCTATCCCAGGAGAATCCTAATAATCCCGATGAATCACTCAGCACTGTATGAAACTCAATAGTTGAACTCTTGGCACAGAATGTCACAAGCACTTAACGCAGCAAGTATATACAGCTGCAACCAGCAGGCTCAGAAACCCATGCCTTCGCAGTGCTTGCGCTCCTGCTGAATTTCTATACTTTTTGGTATTAACCAGTTTCTAATCATATTAAGATAACTTGAAAAAAGAAACAAAACAAACACAACAAAACAAAGCAACACTTCCTCATGGAAAAGCAATTAATATACATTTAAGGATATTATTTGCTATTCCTATCCTATTCCTTACATTCACAGAATACGGTTCAGAAAAATCTGCGTAAAAAATTGGAAGGGTTCTGTTGTAAAAGAAGATTTATTCATGTACAGTAGGCAATGACATGAAGAGAACAAAATGGATGGAAGAAACTGATTTCAGAAGAAATATTTCAATGGACCATTGCAGCCTCTTTCATTGGTGTTTTGAGCCTGGCTGTAGCACTTAAACATACTGAGTATTTTAAAACTAACATGCTCCAACTAAATTATATGCCATGTATGGAAAGACATGTAATAATGCCATTTTTTAAACCATACTAAAGGTGCACAGGAAACTCATTCTATTTTAGTTCAAATTTTATGAATTTATTCTATTTGTTTGAATTACATGAAAATTTTCATGATTGCAACTAGAAATACTGGTTTATACACACAATTAGAAATGTTTCAACCTACCCAACTTTATAAAGCTATTTTCAAATGAAACTAAGTATAAGAGAAAGCAAGGAAAGCTAGTATAAGATTACTGATGTGGCTTGATTCCACTGCCTCTAAGCTACAGAAATCTCACAGAAGTATATTAACTATGATATGTCCTTAGAGAGCAAAAAAACTTCTTGAATTGACGAGTGTGTCTATACAACATACACCATAGTTTCTAGTCTACCAGCTGTACAATTATCTATAGTCAGTCTGGGTATAAACAGATGTTCTGACTTGAAAAACACTTATCTTTAGAACTCAAGAATCCCCAAGGAAGTTTAATCTAGTAGATTTAAAGCTTTGGTTCTTAGAATCAGTTTAGTAGTTAGCCAGTTTTACTTCTTATTTGGAAAAATAGTCTTCTATGGACATGCTAAAAAATTCTTAGTAACTGCTGCATCTACCAACTACTGGCCCATAATTTCAACAGTGTAGTTAAAAACCCACCCCCTATTTGAAAATGAAGGTAAGGAAAACAAACATATATGCAAAATCCCCAACTATAAGGCTCAGCTTGAAAATCTATTTTATCTATACAAAAATAATCCAGTTAATAGCATTGAGGAAAACAAAATCTCCACAGCCTGAAACACTCCAGTATGTAGCATTTTAGTATAGTAGTACTAATAATATTTATATATTTTTTTAAAATAAATACAATTACTTTGAGTTTATGTAATGCATATATTTAACACATATTGGTTCATATTTAAATATTTTTGGTTTATATTATACATAATATAGCATAGAAACTATAAAGAAAAAAAAAACTAGCCTTCAAAATCTGAAAAGCTGTCCCGGGGAACAGGGAAACAGCTTGTTCTCCACTCTTCAGCATCTGCATCACATTCCAAAAGCTTGTGGTGCAGATAAAAGGTGCTAAACACAGATCACTATGCCTACCTGATAACAATTAAGACAGGGTCATCTACTTCCTCTTTCCACAGTTTATTATTCTGTTAATTAATCAACTGTTTTTCTTTGAGAATTCCTTCTAACACACAGGAAAAATTCCCATAGAGATAGTACCACCTTTGTTTCCCGATTTCTGCAGAGGGAACTGATTACTTACTGCCTGGAATTGAGGATACCAGAACAGCAGTCAATAAAGACCTATGCTAAACCAATACTGCAGCTATTTGGCTTCCTAAAGTACCCACTACAGAAAGACTTTCTGTAAAAAAAAAAAAAAACCAGCTCCTAGGAAACAATCTTGCAGGAGAATAGTTTGTAGGCATTGAACCATGTAAGGGTTCCCTGGCAAAGAGCAGCTGTTCCTCTGGATGATGTACTGACACCGTCTCGGGTTTCTTCTACAAGCTATCCTGTCCTCTTGCTCTCACACCTCTGCTATTAATCAAGAAACCTGAGGTTGACACCTGTCATGGACCAACAACTTCTGTTATACAGACATAAAAAGAGAAGTATGTAATATGGGGAAAAAAAGAGAAAACAAACCTCGAAGAAGTCCTGCTTTGCACTCTGGCCTGCCAGCAGTAGGCAAACACCAGATATCTGACTCCTTCCTTAAACAGCCAGCATTACTGTACTTGAGCTCACTTTTCTCATCTGCTTCGCCCATCACTAGCCCAGGAAGCACTCCTCCTCTTCTGCCTTTTTTCCCCAGGTGAAAACTATAGGCCAAAAAGCTAAGATACAGAAGCAAAATGGGAACTTGGGAAGGGGAAAAATGAATCACAGGAAAATACTCTTATTTTTACAGACTATAAACCACTTGAGGTAAAGATTGTCTGCTCTGGAGACGGATGATGTTACAACCGGAACAAGCTATTAAGATAAGGCATTCCTTAACTCATTAGCTGCCTACCTTCTTCATAAATGTCCCCAAAAAAAATTTTGTTTGCAAATTCACTAATTTTTTGATATTATCAACACAAAAATTGTATTAGAAAGTGGGATATACCATAGTACTTTTTCCACTATCTTGTAGTATTTTAGTAAGTGCCTGAAACATGTATTTAATAGAATATTTTATAATAAGCACTTATTTGCAAGGTCTTTAAAATGGTGACTGAGTGCTCATACTGAAACTTCTGATTATGATGTTGAGGGGGTTCTTAATTCTAGAAGAAATGTGGAAAAATTGAGGAATTTGCCTGTTGTCAAGATTTGCTGACAAGCAATTATGAATGTTCCACTGCAAGGAATTCCAAGGTTACTACAGACAACAACCAACCATAACCAAACCCAGGGACTCTACTGAACCAAGAATACAGAACTCAGCAACCGTATTTAAATACTACTAAGACCAGCAAAGAGTAACAAAGAACTAAACCAGTGTTGTTACAAAACCACAGTTCATCCCATAGGGATCATTCATCAGCTCTGCTCTTTAGACTCAAGCAAGTAAAAAAAATAAAATATAAGTCTTGGTCATTGAGTGAACTTTGGATTCTACTTTTCAGCAACGGACACCTGGCTGGCAGAGGGCACTGGGAGGAATGGACGCAGACCAGTGCCAGCAAAAGATTCCCGCTGCCTGAACATCAAAGGACCTCTTGTGTCCGGGGAGCAAAATTGCAAGATTACTTCCCTTCAGAAAGATCAACCCACTACGTGTACAAAAGGAACTAATTGCTTGGTTCAATCTCTACACCCGATTCCTGTGTAATGCCATACAAGCATTACGGAAAACCACCTACACACTGAGACTTAAGAGGATCACCTATGGAATATTGGTTTTTTTGCATTTCATGAGAGAAAAATAAGGGTGTTTATTTGTTTATTCAAACGGCTTTAAAAAAGTTGTCTTATCTTCTACCCCTTCTTTGATCTACTCCCCATACACCCAAGCTGGATGTCATGAAAGGAGCTTCCACCCCTTCTCAGGCCTGAAAAAAAGGAAAAGCAAAGCTTTTCTGAGGCACCACTGAGTTGTACCTGCAGAGCTGAATCAGACTTCAAGAATAGTCCAAATACACTAAAACACTAATTTTCAGTTTATACTCCTAAATAAAAAGTTCACATGCTCCCAAAGCAGAGGTGGGTCCTAGTGTTTTTCTACTGTACACATGGAAGCCTCCAAGTCTCTGGAAAATTCAGACCAATCACCTTCTCCTTCTCATTCCATTTTGAATCTTACTGACTATGGAATATACAGCAGAAGTCATTAAGCTACTTTCACAGTTTATGGTTTTAATGGCTTTGCAACATTAGATGCACAACACATTTTCAAGCATCAAAAACTAGGCTTTGCTAGCTAACATTTCATAAAGATAATAAAAGTTAATGAGCGCTCATGATCTATGATCTGACAAGACATCTGTTCTGTACTTTCAGAGATAAAACACTCACCCTGTCTTGTTCTGGCACAGTGGGAGAGAGCAAATATAAACCAATTAATCATTCTAAACTATAAACTATATTAAGTTATAGTTCCTCAACAGGCTTTTCATACCCCCTTGCTAACAGGGTACAGGTGTCCTAAAAACAGTCTTTCAATGCAGTAATTAAATCCTACTAACTTCACATGGTCAACTGCAGCAGACAGTACTGTTTTGTGATTCAGCAGGGAAAAAAAAAACCCAACTGTTCACAAGCAATAACAAGGTTGCTGTTATACCAAGAGTGCAGCGTCAAGAGCTCTATTCCCACTTCCTACATATTGGGGGTTTATTACAGGAGTATTCTAAAAGAATTTCATTGTGAGCTACTGTGTGGGTATTTAGTATAAATGTTATAGGAAATGCTACGACATACCTCCATATGGGACATGAGTAACATCAGCACAGGGGAGGAAGGAGTAACCTGCTTCATCATTTGTGAGGCTGTAACATGGTGTCATGGTTTACACCCAGCCAGTAACTCAGCACCATGTAGTCGTTTGCTCACACCCCCCCCCTTCTGGGTGGGATAGAGAGGAGAATCAAAAGAATGTAAACCCCACAGACTGAGATAAGAACAGTCCAGTAACTAAGGTATAACACAAACCACTACTGCTACCACCAATAATAATAACGATAAGGCAAATAACAACAGAAGAGAATATAGAACTAAAAGGGGAAAAGGAAAATAAAACAATAAACACAAGAAATGCACGATACAACTGCTCACCACTCACCAACCAATACCCAGCCTGACCCGAGCAGTGATCTGGGCCTTCCAGGTGACTCCCCCCAGTTTATATACTGGGCATGATATGCTGTGATATGGAATACCCCTTTGGGTAGTTTGGGTCAGGTGTCTCCGCTCCCTCCCAGCTTCCCGTGCCCCTCCTCACTGGCAGAGCATGAGAGATTAAAAAGTCCTTGATCAGGGTAAGCACTAGTTAGCAACAACTAAAACATGGGTGTGTTATCAGCGCTGTTCTCAGTCTGAAGCCAAAACACAGCACTGCACCAGCTAATAGGAAGGAGGAAAAATAACTGTTCCAGCTGAAACCAGGACACAGGAAGATCTGTCACAGGAAACTGCTGACAACATCAAAATGCTGTTTTGTTACATTTCAAAACCAGTTGACCAGCATTTCAGGAACACAGAGACCAAATTCAGCTTGTTGATACTTATGTCACCTACAGTATAATACAGAAGTGCAAAATATAAAAATCTGATTTTTTTCACCGTCAATTCAGCCTTACAGTGTGACTGTAAGACTGATGTTTTGGATAATGTTTTGGGCACAAGGCAGTAGGCAAGGTTTTAGCTTCCTGCAGACTGCTCTGTATTACCATGAAACAGAACATGTGAAATGGAAAATGAGAAAGATCACAAATTACATAGTATTTAATGAACAACAGTATTTACAGTAAAACCCTGGGATGAAGACAAAAACCCATTTACATAAAGCAAAATACATAATTCCCAACAAATACCATGTATTGCTCAAAACACTGCCTTGCTATCAATCTACCTTGCCAAGGCACATGAAGAAACACGCTACGTAGCCAGGGAATCAAGCACTGCCCAACTGTGCAGAAAAGCAAAGTACTTTCACTAACTGAAGGATCCAAGATAACTGGGATTTAACACTTAACCCCACAGACACTCAAACATCTAACCTATCTAAATAATCTCAGGCTTCCTAGAGCATGTCAGAGAGGAACAGCATCTTTCGACTGACTGAAGCAACAGCCTAACCAGCTTTCACTGGATTACCCTGCTGGAAGAGTCTGCTCTTTCTCCTAAACCCAGTACTCTCCTTAAATTGCAGTCACAGACACCACATAAGGATTTAAACCAGCATTTACACATACCTGTGCACAAACAGAACCAGAAAGGAAATAACAGCTAACAAGTCTACGTTTAAAGCTTAGCCCAAAGGGAAATTATTGTGGCACCACTGAATCAGATGGTCCACAGATTTCTCTCTCACGCTCCCAGAAAGATTAAGTATGCTTTAGATTAAAATCAGTACAATCTGAAAAAACAGCACTAAGTAAGCAGCATACGCAGATCTCGGGCGACACATTCATTAGCACTTAGTGTAGGAAAACATGAATGGATCATGGCAAACAGTTTTTGAGGAGGACCTCAAATTTTACATGTTTGGAGGGTTTCCTATTCCTTAGCTCATTTACTAACTCTTCAGATCACTTAGGTCTTGCAGACGTAATTAATGTTCATCAATTAGGATTTGGTACATTTTTAGATAATGTTTTTCTGTTTAGTTTCATCTGGAAAGAATCCAGTTTGCATTCTCTGAAGCAAAAGCATGATAAGAAGGATGACCAAATTAGAAAGTATACATAACAATAAACAAAAGTCCAACAAAAAAACACCCACAACCAAAAACCTACTTGCAGCCTGAACCAAAACAATAATGTAGACCTACCCTAGGGTCCCTAAAAAAGCAGTTATGTATATGCACCATCTACCCCAACAAGTGCAGCTACTTATCAAAACCAAACAATGAGCCATTGCTGTGTATTTTTACATAGAGTAACATATTCTAATTTAATAAATTCTGACATGAGATTCTAATTATTATAGTCTTGTCAATTAACCTCAATATGCTCATGTTCCTTCCTTGTACATTTGCTTATGTCCACCCATACACTTTGACAATACCTTCTCAAATGCTGCCTCCATGACAACTTATAGTATAAGAACTAAAATCCATGGGAAAAAAAGAATAACCATCCACAAAGACACACAAACTTGTCGCATTCATATTTAGGTTAAAATACTAAAATTTAATAATACCTTTTGAACATACAATTATGTAAAGGAAAGAGTAAAGGCATTCAAACAGTGAATATAGATCTTAAATAATATTTACAAATTCTAAACTGCAAGTTGACTATAAAGTCACAAATACTTCAAATATATAGTAGAATATAGCATAAATTCTAATATAAATTAGATATTAACTTCATCTGTTATTTTTCCCAGTGATAAGTCTAGTCTTTACATACTATATACATTAAAATACTAAAAAGTTATAAAATTTTGTTACTATGCAAAGAAATGGAAAATACATCAGCTCTGTCTTACTGTACAATATCCCAATTGAACTTTCTATAGTGTTCTCTGCAAAAATAAACAGCACTTTGACATGCAACAAGGCATAAAGTACAAGTCTGTCCATTAGCAGTATGCCATCTGAGTGCAAAGGAACTGAAACGCAAATGTCATTCAACCATACAGTTGAAAAATCAAAAGCAAACTGTGGAAAGAGAGTCTGACAAACTTTCTGATTCAGACTGAAGTTATAATGAAAAGCATGTAAACTGATTTTCATACACCTTTGTAATTTTTTAAAAATGAAAGTACAGCATGCTGAGCAGTCCGTTGCGAAGGTATCAAAGTTACTTTTGACAACACATAGTGGAGGAAAAGCTGGTGATCCTGTAGGAATTCTGAGACCCAGCCCTGCCAATGTGCTGCAGCATCTAAGTTGCTTTTCTATCAACAGCTTTCAAAATTACTCCTGCCACCTGAAATTGCACATCAGTAGCTAAACGAGTTTTCTAGACTTCATTATGCCATTGTGTAACCATAGCTTCCACAGTGCAATGCCACAAGAAGCCTGTCCTTAAGGATTTCTTTACTTGGGTATTCAGGTAACTTGAGCATGTTGATACTGAAAAGAGAAAAAAAAAAATAGTCATGTCACAGTTCAGCAAGAAACCCGTCAGTAAAGTTTTCTGACTGAAACCCCTGATGTCACATTTAAGGAAGGAAACAAAGCTGTGCTGCACTACAGTACCCCTGAGCATTACAGCACCACTGAGCATTTGAATATATTGCAGGAAATAATACTTTTTTTTTTTACTTCAGTCAATTTTAATACAACTATTTAACTTGACTACTCCCTTATTAATCCCACTGCCTTTAGTTAAGCAAAATGAAGTAGTAAACGATGAGCAACATAACATCCATCATCTGGGTTAAACCCCACCACTTTCACACTGGATAGTGAATACTGCACAAACCACCTAAATTCATGGAGGGGGGTTCTAATTAAAACATTCAAAAGAATGGTATTTTTGACTGTGATCAGCATGAAAAAGGCCCATTTTTTAAGATATTTCAACATGACTAATTAACATACCATGTGCTTGATGTGGGTAAAAGATTCGCAGTATATGGCACAGCAGCAATTGTAAAATTTTGCAAACCGCTGCCACCCATTATATGGGCAAAGCCACCATGAGGCACCCTGGAACTGAGAAAATTCACAGAAATTAGACCATTATAAGAATTTTACAAGTCAAAAAACCTGTAGTCTTTACACTGCAAATATCTCTTCCTGTTAGTAATTAGCCAGTTACTAATGCTCTTATCAAGGTTCCCCCTTTCTTACCCATATCGAAATTCTCAGTCTAAATGTTTTTAATTACAATATTAAATAATGCATTTGTCTGCTTACATTAGGCATCAAATTGTTTGAATGACATTTGAGAGAATTCTGTTTGCAGGAGTGTGCATTTCTACAACCTGTTTTTATAACAGAACATTATCTCAGTTTAGGCCAACATCTATGACTATTTATATTAACAGTTTAAGAAATATTATATCATAAAGAAGTTTATTCTCCAATTGCTATCCATGGGACAACTGACCAAAGTATCCACAACATGTCTCTTCATTTACTACTCAGACTAATTATTTGAAGCAGCTAATAAAACCGTTACATCAATCACACTATCCCACAGTGACAATCTACAGCAAAACCAGAGCACACTAAAACAAAACAAAAAAAAAAAAAAAAAAAATCACTGGCATTTTCAGGAATGAATTCTCAGTTGCTCACATTATTCATAATTCTTTTCCTTTAACCAATATATTATTCAAAGATTATTCAAGGTGTAAGTAGACAACAGCCCTGGAGTGCCTCCCTATAATTTTAAACTGAGAAACAAATATAATGAAATGAAGGAATTTTTATATTAGCTTAAGCTGGTATGGATTACATGGTAACATGTTGTTAGCACAGCCCTCACACACACACACAAAAAACCATCCCAAAATCTAAAAAATACAATGAAAAGATAAGGGGATAAGGACTAAAGAAGTTGAATGCGAGGCAGCAAAGCATCCTTGCATAAAAGGCCAACAGGCTTTTGGGCTGCATCAGAAAGCCACCAGCAGGTAGAGGGAAGTGATCCTTTTCCTGTACTCAGGGAGAAACATCTGGAGTCCAGCAACAAGCTGCCCACTACACAAGGGACAGGGACATATTACAGCAAGTTGAACAAATGGCCACAAAGATGGTAAAGGATTGGAGCCACTGACACAGGAGGAGAAGCTGGGATTGTTCAGTCTGGAGAAGAGAAGGTTCAGGGGAATCTGATCAATATATATGAATACCTGAAGGGAGGAGTAAGATGGAGCAGAAGTCTAAAGATGGAGGACCGAGTGGTACCCGGTGACAGAAGACAACAGGCACAAGCTGAAATCCAGGAAATTTTCATTTAAACATGAGAAAAAACATCTTCACTGTGAGGTGGCCAAACACTGGAACAAGTTGCCCAGGGCAGCTGAAGTGTCAGTCAAAACCTGTCTGGACAAGACCATGAGCATCTGGTTCTAGCTAACCCTGCTCTACACATGGGGTTGTACTAGTCAATCTCCAAAGGTCCCTTCTAACTTTGATTATTTTGCAATTTCCTAGCTAGAAAAAAAAACCACAACAAAAAACAAAGAATAAAACAAAATAATACTTCCATCAATATAACAGCTGTAGGATTTTGCATTACAAGTACTTACATTAAAAACAATGCTCCCATATTCACAGAATTGAAGTGAATGTAGAAACCAGGAGCAAGAATGGAAAAGAATGAGGTAATGTTTCCACTCACAGTAAAACCACTTGGCAAAAATGCAAAAGAGTAAGGGTTGTTACTGCCAAATGTTAAGGAGCTAGGACACAGCTCACAGTAAACCTTTTTAAACATACCTTTAAGAGCTAGCTATAGCATAGTACATTAGTTAACACATAAGTCTGAATCACCTAGCTTAATGGCAGCAATGTCGGGCATATAGTTCTAGCACATAAGACAACCTCTGTGGTGGGAAGCACTGACTATTTGCAGCACACTATTTCTGACATGCAAATGTAATTGCGCTCACAGCCACAGATCAGAACAGCTGTAAAAATTTTACAGCAGTACTGCTTCATAGCATGGTTTTGGTTCGCATTTCTGACACAGTGCTGCCTCCCCTGCAGCATTTTTTTTTCTTGTTCCTTCAATGAACCAAGAGAATTTCACATTCAAATCAGCAATAGAACACAGAGCTAACTTGAAAATTTCATACAGCAGGTCAGAACCATACAGTACGATCAGGGCTTTGAACATTTAAAAGTAACGGTTACCAACTTATGCCTCCAAGAATGACTTTTCTTCCCAAGCAAAAACTGCCAATATAGTAAAATCAGACTTCCAAATATGTGCAAATAAGATCACAAAATCTTACCTCTCCTACTGCATGTGTAAATAGCCTTCAGCAAGACCAACAATACAATTTCATAACTTTGGAAACTTCAACACTTAAGATGCTTAAGTTTATATATGAATCTTATCTTTTCTACGTATTTTTCCACTTAAGAAATTTCACATAAATTACAACAGTGTAGAGAAGATACTTTTAAGTCAGTTTTCTTATGTTTTGTTCTACTTTTAAAAGTAGTCAAATACATCTATCACATTTATCAACTATATTAAATTTCCCTTAGAAGAGCATAGAGCTAATTACTTAACATAATCACAGTCCCTTAAGAAGTTGAACAGCAATCCTGATACCTACAGAACACAAATAAAGTAGAATTTATCATGATAAGCTGTCAACACTTCCCTCCAACTATTAACTAAAAACCTGATTAAAAGTTGCCAATTGATCATTAAAAATAATTTAACCAAATACTATTAAAAATATCAACTAGAACAAGAATGGAGAAAAATATAAAAGCATGTGGAATTGGAAATACCATTCCAAGAGCTACTAGCAAAGAAAAAGTAGGTGGTGCATAAGTAAACGTTCAGATCCTCAGCAGGAGGCACAAGAATATTTAGGCTTTTTCTTGAGCGTGCCAAGACCTCTTGACACACAGAATTTGCTATTCAAACATTGCCCATGGAAATTACTTTATTGTTAAAAGATGTCTCAAAATTGGTATTAATGATGAATGCAATAGTATCTCCTCTGACACTATCAAAGCAAGACTTCATTGCACTGAAGAGAAAAAAAGGTGTAAGAATGAGGGAAGATGAAGTTTACAAAATAGATGTCAGAGAAACACTAAAGACAATCACAAATAGAACTGCTTTATTTAATCCACTAAATAAATGCCATAGGCTTTGACTGGAAAGAAAGACTAATACCACTCCATATACACCAAAAAAAAAAGTGATTACGCAGAAGAGAGTAAAAGGAAATGGAAAAAACCAATGAAAATTTTGAATGCAGCCTGCCAACCCGTACACAGAAACAAATTCTTCACTAAGGAAATGTGACACCAGAAAAAGATTATATTTTGGAATCAGGTATAATTTTAGTGTAAATTTTCACTGAAGATACTGGCCTGTATAGTGTCCTGGTTTCATCTGGGAGGTGGGGAGTGAGTGAGCAGCTGCATGGTACTTACTTAGTTGCCAGCTGTGCTTAAACCACATTGACTAGACTAACTGGTATCTTAGCTCACAGACAACTCAGCATCTAAATCTTCCATGCCCAGAAACTAAGACTGTTTCGGGACTTACATGAAAAAATGCCAGCTGCATACTCCTAGAGGTAACTTTCTAAAGGCAATTTTTAATGGAAAAACATGCCTTCAGTAATTTGAATTACTGAAGAAAAAACACACAGGGTTCCTAGCTGATAAAAAAAAAAAAATAAACAATTTGGTTTTAAATTTCAGACCATAGTTCTAACAAGACATACCAAAAATTTCTTTCCTACTAACAAGAAATGGGTAAGAACAAGTCAGTATGTAATTTGTAACCAAAACGAATGGTGCACACACATGTATTAATCAGACAACGTAATTGTTTACTTGACAGAAAATGTCCCTTAGAATCAGTAGATTATCCCAAATGCCATAAAAATAGTGAATGCCACTTCAGTATCATTTGGAACGTTTTAAGAAGCATTTGAAACATGACCTTACATCTGAAAAATCCTTATTTGCCATCTGGATTCAGAAATGGACTAGTCCACTAAAAATGAAAGACCAGCCGCTGGCATGCAACAGATGTGCACTCAGAACTGCAGAAATCATTTCTGAAGATGACAAAAAGATCGATGTACAAAGAGCTAGTTTCTTAAATTATCTGTGATCCCTAAAACCAATGAAATTCATAATAAATCAAGTGAAGCTAATAGAATTTGAAGACTATGTCATTTGATGATATATCCGTGACTGTGAAATTCCTTGGTATAAAACACGGAGTTTGATGATCTTCATTTGTATTTTACCATTGCTTTACCACAAAATTTACAAACTAAAGGTCAACTACCCTACAAATATGAATAGAAGGGTATATCAAATTAAGAAGATTGTGCAATCTCTAACTGCCACCAGAATAAGATTCTGGTAGACTCCATACCACAGGTACCACATGTATCAATGGATCGATCCACTTTGCAACATGTCTGTATACACAAACTCAGCAACTCACCCAGCCCACAGGGGCATTGATTGCTCCAGACCTTTCCCTACTGCCCCCAAACCATAAAGGAAACAAAACTGGCCTTCCCTGAAAAACAACTAGAGTTTAGGACAAAAATCTTATATAAGGCAAACAGTCCAGTATAAAGTTACATCTTCACTTGATCTTGACACACTGCACTAACGTTGAACTCAACTCAGCTTTGTTCTGTTTACACTGACTGAAGTGATCCCTAGTTATCTCATATATTAAAGCCTATATTGATTACTGGAGAAGCCAAAAGCCACATAAATATGCAACAGGGAGAAAAATATAAAGTGCAGTTAAATTCATACTGTCTTCTTAAAAATTACCTGGGACAGCAATGAAGGCCTCTTGCAAATTAGTCAGGTATAATAAATATATTATCAACCATTTTGATGGCAGTACAGGCAGCTAAAGTATTAACACACTTTATCCACTTGGATCAACATATAAAACATGAAGTATGCAAAACAGTTTCTAGTTAAGTGATCTTGCATAGTAATCTGAAGTCTCCTGACTTATTACTGTGTATCCAGACAACATATTTGTTGTTACTTAAGAGTTTCTCACCTGCCAGTAACGAACTGTAACAGTAATACTCTCTCTTCCTGAGTAAGCTCTTCCACAACATCCCAGAACCACTAAATGAAAAATAAGATAGTTTTTATTTTCCATTCAATACTTGTAGCACTTGAAAAGATAATGGTAAAACAATAAATGGAATATTTATGCGTTTGTTACTTAAATGGTGGAAACTTTCACATGAAAGTCACTTAATGTAGGAATATAAAAAAGACCCACAAATTTCAGCCATAATAAGCTTCCACAAAGACACACAGAAAATGACAACAGCAGCAGCATCATTTTTTGGGTTAAAATGCAATAGTCTACACTATTCAAGAAAATAATTTTACCTGAATAACTTGGTCTCCTCTCTCATAGCCACTGGTGTATTCTGTATTTTTTAACCAATCATTCACATCGATTTCTGGCATACCAGACAGCAAAAGCTCCTTCAGAAGAAGCACACAGACTGCCATTAGTCTTCCTGACTAACCATTAATTTCAAGTGCTTATGCTATTTTAAGAAGTAATGCTTTAAGTCATACAAAAATTACAGTGCTTTCTTTGTTTAGTTACAACCTTATGGAACCTAATTTTTTGACAGAATTTTAATACAGGAAGATCCTTCAATTCAGGCAACTTCACACAATTTGTTTCACTTAAGTAGACAGTATCAAGACTGAAAAATTATTGCCAAAGAACCTAAAAGATAAAAGTGCTGAGTTTTCGTACACCTTGAGACAAAACTTGAGATCTGTTGGTTACAGACCAAAACACCACAAAAACTTCCTGGAATTTGATTCTGTGACTCAGAAAAAATTAAAACAACAGACACGTCTCCTTACTTTTAAAGGACTTCTGTCCTCCTCAAAGCAAATATGAAAAGGCTTAAAGGAGACAACATCCTGATCCCATCATGAAATTATAATTTAAGGCATTTACCACAGGCACATGAAGTTATCACATTCCAAGATGGTCATTCTAAGTAATTAGGATGAGAAGGAATACACATATTGAGATCCTCACTGACAAGATGTCCAGGAAGCAAAATGTAAGTGAAAGAAAATGTTCATTTTCTGGGTACTGAGCTCTATTTCTACATCACTGCATTACTGCATTACCGATGAAGTATGCTGAACAAAATTTTTTTAAAAAGTATAGGCATTTCTGCTTACCAGTTCATATTCATCAAAAAGCTGGATCAAAGACGGTGGAATGAACATATGGAAGCCTTGTAAAAAGGCATTTATCTGAGGCTGAATGGCTCTTGTCATTCTAAGCTCTGTGACAAGCTGGACATACTCAGCCTGCAATGTAGAATAAACCATTAAGATATACAATAGCAAGAACAGATAGTGCTCATGCAAACACATACAAATGCAGTCCTCAATACATACAAATCTCATCTACTATGAGATATTGAGTCCCTATGCACTTTTTACGTACAGAAGCAACCCAAAATTATCCGGAAGACCCTGAAGACTTCAGAGCCCTTCCCCTTTCTTTCCTTCCCAAATACAAGTGTTTAAATCTTAACATAAACCAGGGAAAAAAAAAACAATTAAAGAAAAAAAATAAAATAAAACCACCCACAAAACCCCACACGCACAACAGGGAGTTGGACTAAGGGAATTGGAGTAAAATAAAGGAACTGAGAAACATTTAGTTTGTCATGCCTGCATCTAATACAACCAGCATTGTGATCATCTAAGAACATAAATAAGGCAATGTTTGTAAAGAAAAATATTCTATTAAGCAAGCTGGAATAACTCAGGAAAAAGGGTAAACTACTGCAGGAATATTTGTGAGCCAAAAAACTTTTTTTTTTTCCTGTCTCGAAGTCTAACGGAATATATTACTTATCCCTGAAGCTTTGCTGTCTTAATAACAATTTCAATGCTTTCAAGAAAGTCTTGAAAAAACTATCCAGTTTTTGAAAAGGCAAAAAGCCAGAAATACATTTACATGTGTGAAATTACAGTATCATAGTTTGCATGCTTTAGAGATGTGGGAGCTCCATCCCCTTTAGAAGGGGATGCCAGCTAGAAAAGGAATCCACCAAAACTTTGGTTTTGTTGAAAACTCAAAAGCCTAGAAGGTGGTTAATGGAGGAAGGTTTTTAGAATGAGACAGACAAAAGTGCCAATAATAAAGCTGTATAAACATGTTTCAGCTACCCTGACAAAACTAATAATATATATAAAAGTCTAATAAAGTTTCTTTACTCAAGAAAAGAGATTTTGACTTGAGAACAAAATTCATTCCTGAATTAAGGTACTCAGTTTCAAAGTAATGAATCATGATTTTTTTCATAATGAAATCATGAAATATATCTCCCAATTAAACCATCTCAACTACCCCCTTCCTTCAATATAATATTACAAAAATACCACCTTGATTTTTAATTTTAAAAAACATTAAGCTAAACTACACCTGCACAAAAGCAACCAACCATTCTTTCTTTCCTCCCTTTCAGAATAACAGAATGAAGCACGAAACATTTCAAAACCGAAGAATATTTTTCAAAGGCAGATCCTTACATTCACATGTCATTTGCTTTGCAGTTGGAAGATATTTTTAAATGCATTACCACCATTTTATTAGACTGAGAAAACAATCTGTGAAATGCTCTGAGGAAAAGGAACATTACCTAATCATATCTTCAACTGCAGAGCTGTTCCCAAAAATCTAGTTTCAATTCAGTCAGCTCTCTAGGCTGCTTCTACTGCCAGTGAAACTGAAGGCACTCCCCTTTCTCTAAAGAATTAAAGGGGCAGCCAAAGGAGATCAACTGTACTAGACAAAAATTGGCCTCTGTGAACACATCTTATGAGCTCCAGGAAGAAATCGGAGGCTTTTAGCATTATCAGGATTGGACATGAACCAGTGTCTTAACACTGGTCTTCAATGTTCTGAAATACTTGTTTTACATCTCTGAAGTTGCTGTTACACAAATCAAGCTATTTAGAAAACAGGGTTGTAGACAGAAAAATTCACTACCTTATTTTTAAAAAATCTGTTAGAAAAAACGACAAACATTTATTTTCCGCATTACAAAAATATTTACTTTGAACTATTTCATTATGAGAGAAAACAGTCACTGTGCTTTAGGTGTAAGAAGAAATGTTTTAAACAGCCTGGTACAGCCGAGCATCCTGACTATCAGCACTGCTGCATGCTTGCAGCCCTCAGCTGCCATAGGATAGAATTTACAGTTAGAATTTACTATAGAATTTGTCAGTTAAAAAAAAAAAAAACCACCAAGTTTTTCTCTGTTCACTTCACTCAGATTTTATTCCCTCTCAGAAGCCTCAGGAGCACATTACAGAACAAACACCTACATAATTTCAGATCTATATATCCATTCCCAGATAGTGCATAAGAGGTACAAACCAGCCTTCTTTTAAGAAGGGAAATTTGACTGAACACACAATAGATGGGCATCACAAACACGATGACAAAGTTTAGCTTGGGTGAGGAGGCGTTCTGTATTTTCCTTTGAGGTAGATCAAGCAGAAATTATGCTTCCCTCATTTCCCTGAACTATGAGACAAGGAGTTCATTATTATGTTCAGATGCAGAAAGCAGCTCCATTTCAAAGCTGTTTGGAAAAAAAAAAAAAAAACGTAATTTTTTACTGCCAAACAGACAAGTCCTGGGAGGCCAGAGAAAGCCATAGCATTGTGGAGATATGCACCATTTTTTGAAATAGCATATGGACAAACTGTGCCTAGCTCTAATTTTACCTTTTTCCTAAAAAAAAAAAAGTAGAAAACTGCAAAAATATGTACAGCAAAGAACAAAGAGAAATGCCTAGCGTGGACATTGGACAACACCTGAATTTTCCCTTTGAAGTCTCCCCATCACCACAACAAAAGGCAGTTGAGCCACTACTATAACTGATACTTCACTATGTGGATGCTCCAAATTGCAACACTAGGACATTTGTGTTGTACAGTTGCACAACCATTCACCTATTACACAGTTGATACAAAAAAGAAAATTCCTTCACTCAAATGAAACAACTTTTTACAAACAGCTATTACTACTGCTCCTTAATGGGGCATTTATTCTCTTTTATTTTGGTTTTCTGTAAGAGGGAGATGGATTATTTGTAGGAGTTCTGTGAGGTTTTCATTTTTTGTTTGGTTGGGTTTTTTTGTGGGTTTGTTTGGTTTTTTAAGGAATAAAGATTCACTTGAAAATTCATTTTAACAAGTGCCATCCTTTAAACAGGTAATCTGCAAGTGTGCATACACAGCAAATTCCTTCAGAAGCTGAATTTTGTTCTCCCAGAGGTACAGCAAGTACAATGAGTTTTAAATAGCAATCTTTTATTCCTGAGGTAAAGGCAGAAAAAAAAGAAAGATATCTCATGCAGGGAAAAAAGAAAGATGTTTCATAAAGTAAAGTAGACACTCTCCAGCTAAAACCTGTTAAAACCGTTAAGCCGAAACACACACTGCAAAACCATTTTGCATTAAAGAAATTAAGAAAACATTCCCAAACACCACTAAAACACGGATCTACAATTTTCAACACCTTGGTTTACCACTGTCAAAAAAATCAGTGAACAAGAAAGAGACAGTGCCATCTTACACATTTGTTGACTTCACATCTTGCAGCTTCAAATTAAAAAGTCAATTAATATTAAGTTTCAAAGCCACCACAACATTCATCTGTTTCTTACCACCTTTCAAATAAAAGCTACACAAAGCCTCATACTTTTATGCCACAGTTGAGGAAGGCTGATGGGCTAGATCAGATGCATCAGATTCATCCACCCTTTTAAGTCTGTGCCCCTAGTCAGAAGTTAACAGAGCAATTTAAGCTACTAATGGGTAGTAAGTATCCTTATGTGGGCAAACTTCTAATCTCATGCTAACTGATAATAGTTTTTAAGTAGTTGTTATGAAACTACAATTTACGACAAGTACATCTATTTTATATACTGAGAAGCTGAGACTGCCCAGAAACAAGAATCAACATCCTTGCCTTCACAATTAGACTTATTTTACCATCTATATTCTTTCATAAATGAATATATTGCAGGAAAAAGTGCAAAATCAGGCTAATAATAAATATTTCTGGTTTTGGAATGACACTTTGCCTGAATGAGAATAAGGATTACCCATAAAGGAATGCAGTATCAATCGCTCAAACACAAACCAAAATTTTGTTAGGACACATGCTGACACCAAGTGGCCATTTACCAATACAGCAGCTACCTACATGACGAGAAAAACTGAACGAATTGTGTGTATACAAGAGTCAGGCTAGCTAAACACAAATGAAAAGCAGACAGAAGGATCAAAAGAGTAAATGATTCAAAAAATTGCAGATCAAGCAATGAAACTCCTGCAGTTACTCAAAACTATCTCATGGGTAACTTCAGAATTCAATTAGACTGATATCTATCTTAATTTCTACATGATATCCAACAGCTGTCAGTGTTTTACCAGATTTGTTTTTGAACTAACACTGCAGAGAATTCAAGGACTTTCCAAGCTGTTATTATTACAGTAAATTAAAAAGGTAGATTATTTCCATACACACTCAGTGACTTGCAAATGGCTGAAAAAGCTTCCTGTAAGCCTTCTACTCTGTTAACTACCTCAATGTCACTGCAGAGCAATCCAGTGCCATAGACTGCCCTAGCAGGCAGCATACTCTGCAACATTACCTACAGTTTTAATTTTAACAGTTCCTACTGTCTTACTTTCCTGGTATGCATATCCATTACTTAAATTTAGGAATATCTGTAACTTTTAAAATAAACTCATCATTTAAAGCCAATTCTATTTTCCTTCCAAAAATTCTGTGAGAAAGGTCTTTCCCCAAACCTGATCACTTTCAAAAATTTTAACTAGCACTACTTGTATAACATGCTAAACTAGGAAAAGGGGGAACAGTGTTGGAACTCTTATGTATTTCCTTCAAAAAAGGTATACCATATATGCTTCCAATTAGTCAAAAATTCAGTCCAATTGCTTTTCTTATACTCTCAACTTCTGAAAAGACCCATATACTCACCTTATTTTCCTGTGTAACAAGTATACTTGCACCCCCTGGCTTCAACGGCACTTCTTCCATTGCTCCAAACACATCAGTCTCAACAGAGAAGGTCAGCTCTAAACCCAGATCACTGATATCATTATCTAAAATCCACTGCAAGTTCTTTGCATACTCTGGATCAATAGATGCTACATCCTGATAATTTACAGGTATACCTAGAAAAAAACAAAGAAAAAAAAAAACCCTCAAATAAGCAGGATAAAGCAAAAAGGGTTCTAATAATATATGATAGAAGATTGCCCTCTAGAGAGAAAACAGAATAATGCAGTAATAGGAAAAAGACCATTACTAACTACAGCAGAGCTGTATTTACTACATTCTAGAAACAGTCAAGAATGAAATTTCCTCTGTATGTTTTTCTTTCCAGTGAAGCAAATGGCATACCACTTGAGCAACAATTTGCACAATTTAAGCTCACTAATGGATTGCAATAAAAGCATCAAACCATACAGAACGCACAATGTTAAATGAGTTTCCTTAAAAAAAAAAAAAAAAAACCAAAAAAAAAAAAAAAACTTAAAGGTTTTCCACGTGTCGTATTTCTCTATAGAATAACACCTTTTCCCCCAGAAAATACCTGGCGGAACAAGAGGGGAACAGGAGAAAATCCTTCTGTACTTAGAAAATCCTTTTCAGTTTTCTTTCTTTCAATCATGTTTGCTATAAGACCTACTATACAGATGAAAAAAATTATAGGAATTTTACATTTCCAAACTAAACTTTCAAGACATTTAGAAGCATTAAGAAGAGAGTTGCTAGAAGTCTGAATTCTATCCAAGTATAAAAACTGCCCGTTTACAGCCCCTTCACAGACATGGCACTCAAATTTGAGCAAATGCATCCAGATCAAGGTGACCCCGAGTTTGGGCACAAAAGCAAACCCCGATTACTTTAACTGTCATGACAGATACTTTAGTTCCACCAAGACACACAAATACCTGAGAAAAGAGGCAGTGGGTGAGCATGGTAGTAGGTTTAAAAAAACCCTAGTTATTGGGAAGTACTCTGCTTCACCATCTTATGTGCATCGTGAAATGTCACAGGGTGCCCATTAGAAGTCTTACCACGCTACGGACTACAGAAGCAGTACCCCAGAGAGTAACACAAAATTGAGAAGTTAGCAGCCAATGCAAACATCTAAGTGCAAAAACTGTTACAGTATTTCCCTGGAAGAGCTGACTAGTGCTGAAATGGTGCGCACACACTACAAGGCTGCAGATAATTTACTAACGAATTTTCACTGTCAACTCTCAAAAACAAAATAAAAAAAAAATCTAACAGCTGTCTAGTAGTTTCTAGAGGACTGTAAGTTTTGCCAACTAGTAAGCATATGTGCATTTGGCATATGTGCATTTCAAATATGAGATGTGGAAATAATGATGTCTCTGAGGGATATAAGCAAAATATGTGGGAAAAGGAGACTGAAAAGCAGGAATTGGAGACTCCTTTAGAAAAGAAACTGAACTGGAGCATTATGATGAGACTACACTCATAAGCATGTTGTGAGACCAAAGTACTAAGCTCACACATTTGCTTGACAGAAAATGTCACCTATCAATAGAGTCAAGCCAGGCAGTTATAAAGAAACGGTCAGATTTACCAAGACAGAATTTGAATCCCTTGAAATAATACATATCTTTCTGTTGCTGTACCCTTAGGGCACCTGTAGCTTGAAAAGGAAGAGAAATCTATCTTAGAACTGTGATAAACAGGTATTTCTATGCAACACAACTTCAAAAAGATACAGGCAAACTCTGAGACAAGTTCAACAAGTATTCAAGGATTTAGGCCTCCAGCTCAAAATACACTGACCCAGAAATTAATTTTTGTCTATGCCATGCCAAGGAGTATTCTCTATTACACCGTGAAAGATGGGCCTTTAATCTAACACCAGATAACACAGTTATGAATTGATCTGCTATGTGTCTTTGTGGGTTGGAGGTAGAAGTTTCCTTTTCCAAACAGAACAGTAACTGGCTCCTTAGAAAAAATACAAAATAACTGGACAACAGCACTACTGAAACCCTCTTCTTCTCCCCTGTTAAAGCAGAAAGCAGACAAACAGGAAGTTCGAGAAAAACAAACCTAGGAGGACTTATTAATTTCTGACTGCATTTCTGCCCCCATTCTACATCTGTAATAAAGTGCAGCCCTAATAAACATGAAGGCCTATGGAATAATGTTTGATTATGATACACACACAAAAAAATTAAGCAAACTACATATCTAGTGTCTTATAAAGCACATTAGTTCTCCGTCAGTTGGGTCATCACTTAGGTTGGTGATCTGTCCTTGCCCTTGCCTACCAGATACTGCTGCAGAAAGATCTCAGTTCATCACAGTGAAAAAACATGATGCATTCACCTGAGTCTCAAAAAAAGTAGTCACATTTGTTCATACCGGTTTTGGCTCCTAATTAAGGCACTTTCACATCATGTCTGTTGACTAAAGAGAAGAGTTCCTCTGAAAGAGTTTCACACAGTTACTCAGATACAGGGGGTCTTACCACACAACTGGTGGATTCAATGCCATCAACAGGAAAGGCTATAGAAAATTATCTCAGCGCAAGGTGAGAAACCAAACAGAATGGAAACAGTCTCAGGCTTTGAAAGATTCCATATTCCATCACTTAAGGCCGGACAAGTAGCTGAAAGCAATCTCTACATCTGCAACCTTGTAACTTGTATTTGGCATGAACAACAGCTAGCATAACCCACAGCTGAACCCAAAACAAAAACAAAGCAAAAACTCTTCAGAAGCATCTGCTGCTGTGCAACTCAGGTTCCTTAAACAAGAATAGAGGAGATGCACAAAGCTGAGGGAAAAGGCCTCAGAAAGGTTTAAATAAACCACTGCGCCTAAGGCAGAAAAAGCAACTACTTTGGAAAGTGGAGGTGTAATTTTTACAGTTCTCTGTCTCTGATCAATAACAAGAACCGATAAAAACCTGTTAACCTTTCGAACTGGAAGAAGTTGAAT
The DNA here is from genome assembly GCA_028858755.1 of Ara ararauna. Taxonomy (NCBI): domain Eukaryota; kingdom Metazoa; phylum Chordata; class Aves; order Psittaciformes; family Psittacidae; genus Ara; species Ara ararauna. The sequence continues at coordinate 60,574,561 of CM054379.1, forward strand.
GTGCACAAACCTACAGAGTTCCATGACTGCTCAACAGACTGATAAGACCTTACTAAGAGGGAGTGGTGAGATCTCATTAACAGAGACTACTCACTGCTGTTTGGTTTGCAGTAGTTACTCGAGAAAAATGAGAAAAGTAAACAAAAGGTTGTCAGTTGAGAAATCAACAAATCCAGTATCAGGAATCAAATTAGAAAAGAACCCAAATTGATTAGTAGTCATTTCCAAAAGATGACAAGAGCAACACTTGACTACTCTCAAGATGTCACTGAACAACAGAAAAATACATTTCTCTCAATTGTGAATACATCATATGAAGACTAGTCTGCGTCATTCTTTTGCTCACACAGAGGCATCTTTTGATGACAGATGCCAACCCTTAAGTCTGCCAAATTGTGCCATACAAAGATACGTCTGCTTTGGAACTGCTTCCATATGTGATGGATCAACGAATAGGAAAGCCTGATGAGGCACTGTCAACACGGTGCTGCTTCAGATTGGCTGACCTCCATTGCCTCTTACCCAGCACACAGTCACTCTCCTGAAGCAGAAAGTGCTACTGAGGGAGAGAAGTAAAATACCCTTTGTCAAGAAGATCCTGACAAAGATGACTGAGCCTGCACCATCACCAACTGCAGCAGTGCTTCCTTAACACTTTCAGGGAAGAGAAACAGCAAATCTGAAATTAAAATTTGATCTGTCCTGGTCTCAGCAAACATCACCAGAAGACAGTAGGTAGACAGACTGATCACAGAAAAACAGAATGAGAGGCAAACAATTCCTTGAAAACCTTGACAGGTCTTAAAATAAGGAGTGGTTTTTGAGAAAAAAGTAAAACTTTCAACATCAAGCTAAAGAAGATTAAAAGAATAATGCTTAAACACAAAGAAAATTATGCATGCAGCGGCAAAGGAATTTACATACTTAGAGAAGTAACAGAAATGCAAAAGGAACTTATCCTTCCATCACACCTTCATTAAAGAGGAAGTCTTTCACGAGAACATAGAACAGGGGCATCATGTTCAACAATCAAGAAACGCAAAGGTTCTCAAAAAAGAGCAGAGAAGAGCCCTATACCACAGATACTACCTGCCAACAGCTGTACTTCTCTATTAAAAAGAAAAGTTCATATTTTTATAAAGACTTCTAATCAGTCCTTCTGAATGCTGTATTAAGTGCAGTGATTCACCTTATTAAAGCATTACACGACTGAAGAACTGCAAGCACAATACAGATGCTCGACAGATTTTTCTGCCAGAGTTCATAGACATTATCAACTTTGTAGTGTTTGTCCTCAGTGAGCTAGCGAATGATTAAGTTTCCTTTCTCAAGAATGACGTTACATGGCAGGACAGATGAATTTCACAACTGTGATGCAAGAACTGCACACATCACAAAAACAATAGACTGACACTAGTCTGCCTCTCAGGCATTCCTAGTCAGCAACATTAAAGACAACTAAATTATATTGTTATCCTTCAAACAGATTAATGATGCCTTCCTTGGTTTTAGGATCCATATTTAAATATAAATGGTAAAATCAGCTATTTTATTAAAAGTTTCTAACTGTACAGAATTTCCTACATAGTTTTGCTAATGTATTTCTGTATTTTGCAACTACAACAGTTGTTAACAGAGGCTCAGACTGGAACAGCAATTACTGCCATACTATGTCGTGACTCATGCATTTAAAAGTTTAGCAAGACGTTTATTTCCAAAGACTTTTTCACTTTTAAAACTCACACAAAAAAAGTAAAAAAGCTTTCCTGCTTACATGACTAATAAACAGGATTTTAACAAAACCATACCAAGAATATGCTTGTAGAATGATCTCGTGAAATAGATGTTCACCAACTGCCTGTGATTCAGAGCTAGCCCCAGGATCTGTCCTGCAAAACGGAAGTAGTTCAAATGGTCTGGATTTACAGAAGAATTGCTGTTGGGCTGGAAAGTTGTTCCTATAAAATAAAATATTATCATGTTTCATTACATTTTAATTGAAGTTCAAAATTATCAAATACACTAAGCATCTAAAACCACTGAAAGTGTTGTATTTGGAGGTTTTAGAAGATTATCTGTGTTTTTTTGCTTATGCCAAAGAGATGTCAGAAAGAAACATACTAGAATGTAATGGCATCCTATCATTACAATGATACTGCTTAGCCGCTTTCCAAGGCACCACCCTGAAATAATTAACATAAGGGTAATCATGACCTGCTAAATTTGGTTCTCCATCTTACTATATTGCTAGACACATTACTTGGTTACTTTAACGGCCCACAATTCACAGCATCAACTTGTGTACATGCCCACAGGAAGGATAAGAATGCATGTACTTCCTTTCATCTGGCTCCGGAAAGATGCAGACAGGAAACAGTCTAGTTGTGGTGTCCTTAGAAAAGACAACTTCAAACATCCCTGTCCTTTTCTTTTGAACTTTCAGGAACTATCTATGCCTGTTCTGTTGACTGAGTTCCTTGCCACTTCCCAAGACTTTGTGGGGTAGAACACAAAACATTTATCACTTGATGATGATGTGAAATCTCTTATTGATAAAGATTTACTTTATATGAAGTACCAAAAAGACAAAAAGTCAAATACAAGGTAGATGTTTCAGATCAACATCTGGTTTTACCACAGAAATTAACTGACTGAATTAACGGATTTCTAAAAGAAAATAAAGGAATACCTCTACAGATCCCTACAGAAAACATTTTCTATACTGTCTTCAAAGTGTTATGTCCTTCTACTACCAGGCAGAAATACTATGGACTCATTAAAACCAATAACTTGTTCTCCTCTTACAAAAGAGAGAACAAAATCAAGGAAACTTCAAATTGGGAAAAATATTTCATCTGTAGTTATAAAAATGTACAATGAATAGATCACTTCTCTTTATATATGAAAACAATTCTGCCAGTGTTGCTTATAAAAAGTAACAATCCTACATTCTGAAAGCAATTAAGTGACTTTTGCATTATAAAAGATGACACCATAAAATTAGGAAAAAATAAAAAGACAGAGACATACCATCAGCTGACTGGGTAAATAAGGCATAATCTGGGTTAACTATTTCACTGGATAAGATATCAAACCACTCACGCACAACACCCTGTCCCTGCATGTCAAAAGAATAAAACATATTAGTACATAGAAATTCATATTAGCACAACCATCACTGCACAAACAGTTACACAGGGCAACCAGATATGTCTTAAAAAAGTAAAAAAAATATTTTAAATTAGGATTTTTCACAATACTTGTGAAGCAGAATATTTCCATACAGCAATATCATAAAGGAAAACCATGCAATTTTACCCACCATGCCTTCCTCTCCATGAAATCTCACAGCAATCCCCTGTTTTAGTTTTGCACAATTTGCTTTAGAAACAACTTCGCAGCTACTCCTAAAAATAGAATCTAAATAAAAAGCACCAATTACTTTTCTTAATCTTAATTCATTATATTTCAGTGTATTTCAAAGCTATACTAATTCCATTTATAATACAATACCTCTGTGAACCAAAAGGATGTCATTTTCATTGACAGGCCTGTGCACCATGTCTGAATCTGGCTGCCCAGCATGCAGATGTTCATAGAACCATTCACAGCGATCTTTAAATGGCTACAAAACAAGGGGTATACCACATTATATAGACACATTCAACCAAATAATTTCCCTCTCATAAGCATGACTGGAAAATGGTTATACATACTTCTCAACTCATTTTTGAGATGTGTAGAGCCACTTGGTGCTACCCTCAATATGCTATACAGTATTTTGGGAAGAGGAAAGGACTAAATATACCCTTGTGTGCTTGCTGAAGTCTGATATGCAGAAAGACTGGACCACCAATTATGACCACATAGAAGAAAAATAGCACAAAACTTCTCCAGGGCAGGGGTAAAAGGCATCTACGTAACAAGTCAGTCACTGGCTTCTGTAACACTACTTATTATCAACCATAGCTGAGCACATTAGCACAAATGATATAAACAAGGGGTATTTGAAGGAAGTTCACTGGAAAAAAAAAAAACAACCAAAAAAAACACAGCCCAAAGGGACCAGAAAGATTCCAAAGCAATTCCTAGCTGAGAAGGTCCTGGCTTGTTTTCAGTATTTAGATAAACATTTTGCAGTTCTGCCAAGACAGATATGACACAAGTATGGCCTTTCTCACCTATCACAATTCAGAGCACATAGTTTTAGTTGATCTAACAGTTCTCAGGGTATCTTCATTATTCAGAGATAATGAATTTCAAAAATGTATATTTCAATCAAAAGTAAACAATACACCGAGACCATGTTCTAAAAATAAAACAGAATTACCAAAAAAACAATGTACATCTAAAAATAAAGGCACAACTAAAGAAATAAATCTTTTGAAATAGATCCTCTACAATTATTGTGGGGTGGATGGAGGGTGTCTGATCAGAGGAATTTTACCTTTATTTTCAGCAAATTCTGTCTTTGACCAAAACAGTTTAATGTAAGGAACCTTTCTAATAGAGAACAAAGCAAAATTAAACCAGTGTGTGCTAAATGAAGGAATTTCAAATACCTCATTATTGGCCAAAGACCATCTTCATTCATAACAAAAAAAACCATGCAGCCTTGTCCCTCAGCTACAAGTAGTCAGTCATAATTTCTTAAGCTAAGTGATGAAAACATGGCAAATGCTTAACACTAAAGTGTTATGTAAAGCAGCAGACTTCCATATGGGGAGGCAAGGGTGGGGTGTTCACTCGCTAATTTTTCCACTTAACTACATTAGTCTTGTTCCTAGAGTAATACTTCAGTCTTGAATTCATGTCACATGTTAAAATGAGAAGCAAGTTTAGGTTATGCAAGGCATCAGGATTTTACAAATTTAAAAAAAATAAAAAAAAACCAAACAAACAAGCAGACCAAGAGTAACAAGACAATATGATGTCTCACTGAAGGAGCTATCGCGAATTAACTATGGCCAAACCAACTAATAGTGGTGTATTTATCCTCTGGTTTATCTTCAAAATCAAGTCAATTAAGGAAAAATCACGACATGTTAAAGCTGAATCTATTAGATGTGCACAAATAAATTTAATAATAGAAAGTAAATTTTAACTGAAAGTTGGACTTGTAAGACTTATTTAACATTGGAAATCTCAAATAAGACTTAAACATGCATTTCAAAAAATTAGAAGTACAAAAATTTGGCTGCCATGTCTGTTTAATCTGATCTTTCAACATTCCAGATTCAGAAGCACTGGAGCCCACACTTAGTTCTTCCATCCTCCACAAATGGATTTTTTTAAATTGTTATCATTATTATTAAACAAACTCATAGACATTGTAACCAAGCACCTCCTGACATTTACCTGGGCTTTTATGATGTGCATAAATCTGGACATTAGTTCAGGACACTCAAGAAGAAAATGGAAGTGATCAAAAATTATTTTGGGATTCCTGAAATAAAAATAGATTAGAAGCCTGTTAGTCAGAGATCTAACAAAAACAGTTCATGACACGTGATGTCTACATAAAGAGACAATGCAATTAATCACATAGAAAAGTTCCAACAAACTCTTTATTTTCATGTTTTCCTAATTAATGTTTCCAAATTACTTACACTACCTCATCCTTTTAGCATGGAGGATTACAAGCAGCTCTCCAGACAGAAGCAATATTATAAAGTGGGCAGTCTCAGAGAAACTCTGGAAATAGCCAAGTGTGCAAAGATGGTTTAGACTCCTTCAATAAGTTATTATGTATAACACATTTGAGGAAGAATGGAAGCTTTCACCTGCCTCAGTATGGAAGGCTTTTTTGGAATGAAGATGAAAGAAGAACACATTAAGGAAATTATTCTGTTGCTCTGTGGCAAAAAATGTGTTCACTAAATCTCACAATCAAACACAGAGCTCATTTAACTGAGCTCTCTGAATCATTAGTATGCACTCCCTTGATTTTGGCAGGACCACTGAAGTGCATGTGGTTCACATGTACTTTTAGGTTACTGTTGTGACAACTCATTAAGAAGAAAAATATGAGTTTGAATTATTTGGGGAGAAAAAAAAGCAAAGAAATTAGAAATTCCGTATTTCTTGAAGCTTACCGGTTAACAAAACACTTAAGGACATCATCATGTTTACAGACAAACTCTATAAAACGAGGCGACGTCATCCTGTACAAAAAATGCTTTAGTTAATGATATTGAAAATAATTTTAATTACATAAACTGTTGCTTTTTAATAAAATATTAAACAACATCCATTTCTATTTATATAGCTAGTCAATCATAAAACTAAATACTCCGCAGCATTAAAATTTCATAATAAGCTCACAGAAAAGGCAAAACCGACAATAATCAAAAAGGTCAAGCAACCTCACCACTAACTCTTATCATCTACATGAACGAGAAAAGCCCAAACTAATAGAGATACAATGAAACCCTTCCAGCTGTCAGCACAACAATGGAAATATTTATATGGAAAGAATGATGTTACATGCACAATATACATGATATGCATTGTTCTGTATTTTTGTTCATTATATATAACTCCTACTACACATCGTGTAGATTGTGGCAAGTGAGGAAAGAGCCAGAAAGAAATAACCTTACAAATTCAAACTTAATAATGGGGGACAAGGTTGTATTTAATGGCTTCATGAAACAACAAAATTACTTGCCAGGCAAGCATCTCATACACTAATATGGAATTGTATTTTTTTCCTCCTATTTATATCTGGAAAACAAGGTAAGGATTAACACAGGTGCAAATTTTACTCCTTTTATTTACAACTCTCTCCTGTATTTTTTGAAACAGAGAAATTCTTACGTGGATCCTTTAGCTTCCGCAAAAGCTAATACCTGCAAGCAAGAATAAACCCCTCTCATCAAGTGCCTTGAGAGGTTGTGAAAAATACTCTAAAAAGTCCAGGATAACAAAAAAAAAAAAAAAAAAATATATATATATATATATATAAAAAAAAAAAAAAATCAACTTAGCACGCACTCATCAGTTTTGATGCTGAAAATTCAGAACACTGTAGTTCAGTACATTAACAAAAGAATGCCTAGATTCAGTATCAGCATTTGCAGAAGAAAAGCAATCATGGCAAGTAAAAGAAAATAACCTCAATATTTCAAACATTAACCAGCATGAAATGCCATCTTTATTGCACGAATATTAGGAACAAGGGAAAAAGGTGCACTGTTTACTCTCCTTCGTTAAACAAAGACAGGCAAATATAAAATTAAAACCATTTAAAATTATTTTCCCTGAAAGTGTCATTTGTTATAATTTCAAATATTATTTGAAGATGGCAGCAGTATTGAATTACATCACTGTGCCATTTATTTCTATTAATATGAAAACATCAGTAAAACAGAATAAGTCTCAGATCTTTGTTCTTCTGTACACAGTTCTGAAAAGCCCTAAACCAACAGACAGTTCAGGTGCGCTCTGACTTACTTTCCAGTATCCAACAGAGTTCTTCCAGTAGTCACTGAAACAGCTCTTACTATCCTGGCTCCTAATTCTTAAGTTAAACTTATGTAGTACCCAGAGGAGTGCTCCCTAACTTGGAGCACAAAATATGCATAGGGGCACACCCATTTGGCAGGACACACCAACAAACCACCTAGGCACAGGGGGAAGTCACCTCAACTGAATTTTGGCATAAAGACATAAATTTGGGGAAAGTGTACTTAATCACTACTATAAACATTTATACTTTTAATTTGGCTGCTATAAGTAATATACTGGCATTTTTTCTTAGTAAAGTTTGATGGGGATTTCAAGGGAAACTACTAAACAGCAGACCCTTTTTCAAGTTGGAAAAAAAACTAAAAGTGAAAATATTGAAGTACTTGTGGAACATGTTGATCCCCAGATTGTCTTCCAGAGTGTCCACAGAGGAGTGTGTCCCAAACAGTGCTGGCTGACTTGAAAACTTTTATTCCACTCAGTTTGGCAGAGAAAGAAAATCACAGTGGCTAGGGATAACCAAGAGTTGTCATGTAGTGGAAACCTTGCTTCTAAATTCCTCAGGGAGCTTGTAAAACCACTCTACTTGCCTAATCTTCCACTCAAGAGGGTCAAAGAATCCTTTCCTTGCAAGTTCATAAATACAACCTATAACAATCTCAGACAAAGCCTTCAGTTATAGTGGACACACTTTTCTCCTTTTTAAACCAGGCACCAAGAGTATTAGATTTACCCAAGTTGTAGTGCCTGTTCCACACAAAACTGCCTGCCAAGTGAGCATTGAGACTGTACTCTCCTTATTATAAGCTTCTGCAATATAGGCAAACAACTTTTGCCCCAGCTGTCATTTTCACACACAAAGATAACTCACATTTTTCTCTGAGCTTATAGTTATCCTTGTTGGATAGCCACATTAAATTCATGGATAATTTCACATTATGAACCAAAAGCAAGAATAGCTAAGTTTCAAGAGACCAAAATTACATTACTTGCAAGTATCCCACATGATTACAAATTGCCATTAGACATTGAATACAAAATCTGCCTGAGTGCAGCTACATTCAGAGGCAGAAGCACTATGGAAATCCTGCTGTGCTGTTAGGTGTCACTAAAGATGGGAAGTAAAAAAAAAACAAAAAAACTAATACTGCATTCAATAGTGATTACCCTTGACTGTCACTAATATTACCTAGTCAGCACCAAAATTCTTCCAAGAAAGCATATAACAGTTTCAATAACTAACCGGATCCTCCCTTACCCCTGAGGCATCTGACAGGAGCAGCACATATAAAAGGCTTGAATGACAGCGCTTAGCCTGTTTGCTGTCATGGAGATAACATCCTGGCAATCAGCACAAGCTTCCTGCTTCCCAGCAACATCATACGTTTTCAACTCGCCAGCATCAGTGGAGAGCTCTTTTGTGCCCTCGGTTTCCGCAGCAGCAAAAGAAGGTGTAGGAGTAGCATTCTGGTTATCTGGTCCTTTTTGCTTCAGTAAAATAGAAGTAATGTTGGCAGAGTCCCTTTTGTTTTTCATCAGCTCTGTGGCTATAAGAACAAGCCATTCATCTAGAGAATGCCAGAGCAGTTCCAGTGGCTGCAATAAACATGCAAAAACAGACAAAAAAGGAACATGTTGACATTAGATAACATTAATGATGCGCTAAACTTCTTAAGGCAAATAAATATCACACACATTTAAAAGCTTTAAATGATCCTTCAGAAATCACATTAGAGATAGGAGTCAAATGCTCAAAAAAAATATAAATACTTGTTGCCATAGAGCACAAAGAACAAATGTCATATAGAAGGAAAATATCAAGCAGCAGATGGAGTAAAGATAAAGCAATTTAGAAAGAGTGAAACACTGAACTATTTCAGAGCTTGGCCTCCTGGTGGTTACACAGCACACCACAGCCTGACTACTGCAGCCAAGAAGAGAAACAGTAACACATATATTGAGTTTCCAAAGTAAGAGCATGTCAGTTCTTTTTAGAGCCCTGGTCAAACAACCTCCCTCTACCAGGTAGATGGAGCAAACCCCAAACAGCATCACTGAGATTCAGATTCATGTACATCTACTAAAATGTGCTTTATACATAGCGTGAGCTCATACAGCCCATTTTTTATACTCTCCCAGATGTCTCCAGGTAAGGGCCACTAATACCTAGCTTTACAAAATCGAAACAAGTATCAGCAGAATTGCATATTAAATTTTAAGCTATATATTTTATCTTAACAAAGTCATTCTTTATTCACTACCACGAACTCAAAACTGGTACAACTGAAATCTGGTGCAATTCCCCCGTCCCACATTTGCTCTGAGGTGCAAGACTACCACAGAGGAAATGGAGGGCTGAGAACTGCAGCACATTCATGAGCATTTAAAAAAACAAAAAAACCAACACAAGGGCTGACTGTGCTGTCCCTTACGGGTGTTTAAGGAGACCTTAATGGTGTTAAGGCTTGTTTCACAAGCATAGCATAGTGATCACAGGGATATATATCCTACAGGGAAGCAATTCCAACTCAAGTCTTTCACAGCATTCCAGAAGTAAGAGTAAACTTCTAAATGCACTCCTTTTTCTATGTATTACTGTGGCATCAACATTTTTCACCAATTAAAACACTCGAAGACTTAGCAGATATTGAATATTATCTTCTCATATTCTAAAGTTACCTCTAAAAGTTAAGATTCACAGCACACTATACCAGAAGTCTACATTATCTGGAGCACTGTCAGTACACCACTTACTGACACACTCTCAATACACCGTAAATTACTTCTCATGAAAGCTGTGTATTAAAATAATCTGTTAAAATTTACCATTTAAAAAAATTATCATTATGCTTCCATTTTTTCCTCAATAAGAACTTTGGGTAAAGTCAGCCTGATCTCCAAGACTGGTAGGCTTTGCTCAGCATGCTGTATGACACTCCCATAATCCTTATACTCCTAGTGACCATGCATTTCACGAGATGGTGACCTGAATACCTTGAGCGTAGGTATCATTTTCTACATAAACATCTGCCACACATGATCAAGTCAGCTTCTTTCAAGTTTGCCAAGACCTATCCATCACACCTTCACCACAAAACATAATGTAGAAAATTTTCTAATGGAAAATAGGGTTCACTGAGTATATGGGAAAAAACGTAGCTGTGTTCTTAACACATGAGAAACTAGCTAGTTACTTACTAGAACACTAAAATCTAGTTTACGTCTCCCAAACTTTTCAATGCTTAGCCTGCCAGACACCATTTTACTGCTGATATCTTATGTCTTTTATTTCCCACAGACTTAGAACGCCTTCCAGAACTCTTACAACTGACTTGTTTTTCCAAAGCTAGTTTTTTTACAGATTCTGATCACAAACTCATTCAGAAGTGTAGTCAAGCATAGTGACTTTAACTTTTTACTTTCCTTTTTTTTTTCTCTCTAGTCTAACCTCAGGATATAAAGCACATCTGTAAGTATTGCCCACCACCTCCATATCCATGGTGGTCAACATTTTTTGTTAGCATCCATGATCAGACCCGTTCAAGCATAATGTGGACATTGTCAATCAAACCATTAGCAACATGTTTTCAATACTGCAAGTCAGCATTCTTCTGTCAATTCCTACCATGAATCACGTATTAACCATAAACCTCCACTCAACCTTCAATTTTCATATCTGGCATTTCAGAAAAGCTCTTTGTAATTATACACCCAAGTCTGGGTACCAAGCTTTTACAACAGCATACCTAATCTCCCAAATGCAAGATTTAATTATGCAACACCTTCCTCTTTTCCTATCTAGAAAGCAGCACACTAGAAAATCAAACCTGTATTCAAACTACAACACTGAAGCAAAACCTTTCGGCAGGTTTGTTAAGACAGTTTGTTAAGACACAGGGAGCAGGAGATCACCAGTCCTTGAGGTTAGTCTGTCACAGCAGATAACTGAATTCTATTTCAGAAAAGAACACTATCAGAAATGAGGGGAATACGTTAGAGGCTTCCCAACTTTGTTCAATTAGGGAGATTTTGCAACAAGTTTCCGTAATATGTGATCATACTGCACAGCAACTGGAAGAGCAACACAGAAAAAAGTAATGAATGTGAAGTCAGTCAAAATTAATATTCAGGAACTTGCTCACTGGTATGATTTGGTCCAAGTTAGCATTGACTTGTTTGAGTGTTAAAATTCAATGATGATTTTGCTTCTTGCAAGACCAATACAAGAGTGTGTCTTAAGCATTTCCACTTCAAAACATGTGGATAGACCTGAATTGACTAGGCCTGTAATGAATTACATACAGGGAACTTCAATAAAACGAAGATGCCTCCGTGATTTTTTTTTGTCTTTGTCAAGCAATAGAATCCCTCAGCAGTCTCAGATCAAGATATACATACATTTCTAATGTTGTTCAAGTTAGACTACAGTGACAACTCTTCAAAATACATTAAACCAGTACAATACAGAAAGCCTTAACATGCATAAAGAAAAAAAACATAAGAAAGTTTTTCTTCAGTTCTTACACTGGATAAAATACGGTTTTGTACCAGCATTTTAAAAGAGTTATGAAGTAGATCTTCAAGGTAATCAGGTACAGATCTACTTGGAACTAACAGAGATCAGAAGGAAAGGAAACGATCCCTTATACTGTGCAATAAGGCCTGATAATGTTTGTCCACATACCCCACAAGGCTACCTACCACAAGACAGAACTCCTGCCACTGCTGCCCTCAGTACTCCCCAGATAAAAGTTTCTAAGTCCACTCTTGAAAGAAGAGAGTACTGAACAACAGATTAACTTCCCATATAGTAAAGAAAGAAAATATCTAGAGGTCTTCACTCACTGAAATGAACAGCATTCAGAGAAGTGGGTGGTGACCTGTATCACTTTCTCATGCTCTACACAGTACTGAAATCCCTAAGGGACATAACCCAGCAGTCTAAGAGACCTTTTCCCCATAAAACCTGTATCAAAATTCAAATTATCTACATTTATCCCCACAACTGAATTTAAAGATCAGTGCAATTTCCAATTTAAAGCTAATTTCCTCTAAAATTTTCAATTCGGAGCTCAAATTTAAAATCTTGAAGTTCCACGTTTACTTTTTTTTCATACAGATTTAACTCCTATTTTGCAGAAGCAACCTTTGTGGTTTCCTTAATAGTCTGTACTAAACAGTTACACAGCCTAAATTCAAGAAAAATTAAACAAAACAAAACCAAAACAAGTAAAAAAAAATCGCACCAAAAAAACCCCAAAAAACAACAAACAAACAAAAAAACCCCCACCAAACAAACAGAAAAGGAGTTCTTTATCTCTGACCTGCATGTCCCACATGCAAGTACTGGTACAAATGAAGACATACAACTGAAAGGCCTTCAAAGAGCCTCCATACCACTGTAATCATCTAGAGATATAGTGGGTTTTTTTCTCTCCTCCCAGAAGGCAAAAGGGACCATCACAATTATGTTTTCAAGGAAAGGATAGAAAAGAAAGAGTAAAGAGAAGGTAGGAATAAGAGAGAAGTCACCCAATTGACTCAGCACTATGCCTAATCTTTCACTACCTAGTTAATATTAATTCAGGAAAGAACAGGCTAATTCACCTACAACTGAAGATCAACTTAGTGTTGCTAGACCTGTGTGCCCCACTGCCAAAAAAGAGTAAGTTCTCGTTGGCAGTTCTGTATTTTTGAGTTTGAAATTAACATCAACCTTAAAATACCATGGAGACAACAGTGGCCCTAATGAAGAGCTGCCTCAGTTTTAATATTTTTTAAATAAATATATAGCAGTAATAATTTTAGAATTATCCTGAAATTTTTTGTTTGTTAGCTAATGCATGAGAAGCACATATCTTGCTCATTTATTAAAAAAAGTGTTGATTTACATAATTAAGATATTTTCTGGGACAAGCGTGCCAGTTGTGTCATGTAAGTTTACTGCACAAGACTTAACTCTATACTAAATGTCTTTCAGCATACAAAGTACTCTGAGCATACAGTTAAGTGATTCTGCTGAAATACAATTTCCTTTGCAAATTGCAGCTGAATTTTCCTGTTTGTTTCATCGTGAGTTCTGAAACAATCTGGAGTTGAAAGGGTTTTTTTTTGGTTTTGTTTTTGTGTGTGGGTTGTGTTTTTTTTTTTTGAGATGAGGTCAGCTACTCCTAAAACCTGAAGAAAAAAAGTTAACACAACATCTCACTGCAGATAGTTCCTCTATTAAACGCATTTAACATCTGCTTCTTGTTGTATTTAAACGAATTTTCATTAAAAACATTACAAATTGCGGTCTTTCATAAAATTAGTCTTGTGATTTGGGTAGGGCTTTGGTTTTTGAAAACAAAAATCTGGTTAAATGTGCCAATCTAGCTTCATATATTTTATTGGAACAACTGCAAAGGACAATTACTACATTGCACACTGTACAGTGGATTATATTTTGCACACAGTATTTTTCATACTCAAGCAGTAGTTTTATATTTATTGTATAAATCAATTATTAAAATTATTTTGTTATCAGAAAAACATTTACGCTTTTTTTTTTTAAATAGACTAATGCTTTCCCTATTTCCAAGAGAAGAAATTTAAACAAAACCTCAGCTACTTAACTAAATATAGCTGGAATTAAGACTATCATCTTTCATAACCTTATTGATATAGCTCAGTCTTGAAAGTCGTTAGTTAACCTGGGGAACACATATCATCAAATAAATACAGTAATATCAAAATATCATTTTCATGACACTGTGGAAGAAATACGAAGGTTAAGGAAAATTCCCATATAACCACTGGTGTCTAAATTTAGCAATATGAACTGTGTCATGTAAGAGTTAGGTGGAAGATAGGAGAAAGTAAGAGACTGCCCTTCAGTTCTTATTATTTAGGTGCTTTGAATAGTATGCCAGTTGTATACCCAATGTATGTTGAGTGGCATGCAGGAAACCAGGAATTCTTTACAGAAAGGGTAAGCTGTGATTTTATACAGAGGGATTCCTCAACCAAAAAGTTAAAAAGCACCCAAATAACCCAAAACAGAACCCCAAAAATCAGAAATTAAACATCTAAATGTCAAGCACCTAAAGCAGGTGTTTGAAAACAGCTATAAATCAATAACCTCACAAGAGTAGTAGTAGTAAGCTTGTATGTTTTAAAGGATGTAATAATAAAATTCAAGAACACCTTGGGGAAAAAAAAAAACTTCATGGTCACAGAGAAACAATGAACAGATTAAGAATTCAATTATTTCCATTTATCTTGTGAAGCTGGATAAAACTGAGTGATCAGAATTCCCAGAGAATCTCCAAATAGCACTTTGAAATTACATTAATACAATCTATTAAATTAGTAATACTCCATCTTGAGATTACTACACTCTTACACAACATAACGGAAATGAAAACAAAGTTTACTAAAATCAGCCGAGTAACTAAGCCTTCAACATCTACTAAACAAAATATTAAAAAAGAAATAAAAAGAAGTCATAAGATGAGATGTGCATCAGTGGTTAAATGAATCCAGGAGGGATAAAAAAAAATTAGAAGGAAAGAGGTAGGCTTAACTTAAGAAGGGATAGGGACATCAACCAAACTTACTTCCTGTTCATGAGATGTCTGATTAATGAATGCATGCTTTGTGAAATTCATCTCTTTAACGTCTATCTTCCTAACAACATCATATACTTTTCTGACCTTGAACACCTGACTTCTTGGAGTTTTATTTCCATTGTAGCCCATGTCATTTCCATTACTGGGAGAGGATGGGCCAATGCGAAAGACATGGCAAAATATCCTCACGATCCTTAAGAGACTCTTCATTTGAGCTTCATAATTACTTGACAAGCTGGGGGAAAAAATGGAATATTTAAGTTTTTTTTCCTTGATGAAACAATTTAGTATGTTAAGGAATAAGTAATCTAATGGTAGGGTCTGACACATACGCTGAAAAAAACCCCTAAGCTTTAAACCCTAACAAATTTTAATTTTCATTTCCTGCACCAGTCCCAAAAAGTCAAATATAACCACTATAGTTTTACTAACATATACTCAAAATTTCAACTAGAAGTGAAATAAGAACAGCAAATTCCAGATCATGCAAAATACTTATTTTGGTTTTATGCACATAGAATCATAGAATAGTTAGGGTTGGAAAGGACCTTAAGATCATCTAGTTCCACCCCCCCTGCCATGGGCAGGGGTAGCTCACCCTAGACCATGTCCCCCAAGGCTCTGTCCAACCCGGCCTTGAACACCGCCAGTGATGGAGCATTCACAACTTCCCTGGGCAACCCATTCCAGGGCCTCACCACCCTTACAGTAAAGAATTTCTTCCTCATTTCCAATCTAAACTTCCCCTGTTTAAGTTTTAACCCGTTACCCCTTGCCCTATGTACACTTCTTATGAACCGCTGGTAAGAAATTCAACTTAGTACAGTAAAGATTTCAACATGTGAAACAAATTGGGATATCCAGGTGAAAATGTTTCTCAATCCAGAAAAGACAGCATCCAGTAGCATACTGACTAATCAAATATGCTGCCACAGCCCACCCTCACCATTCTTCTAAATGCTTATTATAGACCTCAATCAGACAAGGAATCAGGATGATATTGATGCTGCTATTCCTACCTAGGAAAAACATCATCTAAAAGATACTACACAATAGCACCACTATGTTATTTATTTATTCAATAGATATAGGAGAAGTTTTATGCCATCTTAACTGAACTGGCCAACACTGAACTGCCTACCAATACAGTGCAGAATACGAGATACTCATGACTTCATGCACAAGCAGAATATTCTCCACCAAAGTCAACTCCGTTTTCTTTCCTTAAACCCCAAGTAGTAAGAATTCTGTTGTCTTGAACATGTAACAAAAAATGGAAGAAATTTAAACTTTTTCCACTGAACTCTACTCACACATTTTACATAAGTGAATACATATTCAATTCTATCCTTAAAGTACTTACAGTTAGAAAACATGCTTTTAAGTTGCAAGATCAGTACAGACCAGAAAACTGACATCTTAGAGCATGCTGTAAACCTCTGATGCAAATAAAGATGTTAATTCACAAATCTGCAACAGCTAGTTGTAACAGCATCTTCATCATGATGGCATGGGTAAAAGCAAAAAACCTGTCCGTTTTCAGCACTACATTTGAATGACTGCCAGAGAGGTATTAATTTCATAATGCCATATACCAAGAATTTTATCAAACTGACATACAAAGTACAACTTTCTTGTCACAATCTAGATTTTAACCAGAGTAGTTTTCAGTAAATAGAGATAAGAAAGAAACACAAAGATGCATTGTTAAGTTTCTAACCAGGTAAAGAAAAACCCCTGACTAGAAGGCTGTAATTACATTACCAGAAGCTCTAGTCACAGCCACAAATTAGCACTGGTATATAAGCAAAGATTTTAAGGTGAAAAAAAATAAAATACCAAAACCAAAAAACAAACAACCAAAAACCATTGGCTGAAGTTTAGCATCTCTCAACAGCAGTGTTTTCCTGGAGAAGTTTCAGGTTTAAATCTGCAGGAAGAGGACTCAACTATGTAAGACTACCTTCAAGCACTTAATAGTTTACTGAAGCTTTTACTAGCATGTTTGTAAACATTCAGCTAGGCCCAATCAGCACCAGCAAGACCAAATCATGTCACACTATAATTATTCCTTAGAAAGACGAAATATGCAATGGAGGTAATGCCAACTGAACAAGCTCCTTGCTGGTACTCAAAGCAGAAGTCTTCAGGCAGAAGCTCAGTGGTACTCCTGGCTACCTGATATAGAGGTTTTACAGAAAACAACTTCAGACACTTTTGAAATAAACAACAAACAAACCCAACAACAGTGGGCTGTGGGTTAATACCCAGGAAAATAACAGTGATGCTACTAAGTTCAGCTATGCAAAAATATCATTATTGGAGGTTTTCATGTACAAAGTGCATTTTACATACTACCTGTTGGAAGGACGAGAGAGAGGAAAGAGACCTAAGCTTAGAGGGTCTATACTCACCAAGTACTACCATCATCCTCATTATGTTAATAATAAAGCAGCTGAGAAATGCTTAGTTGAAGTAGAAACTGAAGCCTCTGACAGGGAAGAGAACTGGAGAGAACAGTTTTTGTGAAACTGTGTTTTGTAATAGAAAAAAAAACAATTCCATTTCCCTTACAACATATTACAAAGTACCCAAGAGAACTGGGCTAATAAGAATCCACAGGGCACCCTAAGAACAGGCATCTCTGGACATGCTTGCTCATCAATGCAGAGCAAAGCTTCCAACTTGTCCTCGGCCTCTGCTATAACCCATATGCCGCAGTACAGGAGTACATGCTGGCTCAAATTCAGAGACAGTACAGACACATAGATACTGTTTCTACAGCCATACTGAAGGAGCATTGCTCAGTACAGAAGAGTAATAACTAATAAATCAAATTTAAACACATAGTTTATCTCTGAAGATAATGAAAGAGAAACTAATACTGCCCCATATGATCTAATCCAGCTACCATGATTTCTGATAATGTCACCACACAAAGCAAGTTTCAAACCCTTTTCTGCAGAATGGTTTTACACTTTATCACAGTTTATTTGTGAGAGATCTATGGGCTCTAATGAAGTCTGGAGACAAAAGGAATGTGTTACAAGTTAAGCTGATTACACATTAAAGCCCACCAACAGCTAAAGCTCTTCAAAAAGTTATCTTTGTAGCAACAAAATGTCATTCATATGACTATGCACTTTAGCACCAACTATTTGAGGAGTTTAAGCTTTTTATGCTCATTCACTGAGGCAAACACTCATCAGAACAAGACAGTGCTTAACGGTGTCATGAATTTCCTAGAATTGCCTAGGAGTTCTGACCTGCTACCTACAAGCTCCACCCAAATTTAACATGACTGATGTTGAAGAAAATAAAAAAGGCACCTAGAACTAAGAACATATTATTTAGTCTCCATCTAATTGATGGGCTCCTCACACTTCAGCCCCACCTGAAAACAAGCATTTAAAGTCTTATTCTTCCACAATCTATGCTGACAGACCTCTCTGGTTACAGAACACTCTTAAATCTCTCTTTTCCAAAAACCCATCCAGAACATGTTACTAAGGAAATTCCACTCATGCTTTCAGGCTCTTTAACCTCCTTCAGCAAAGATTTTCTTGGCTTTTAGTAAAGCATAAAGGTTAGAGCAGATTCTGCTAGGTTTGGAAACAGTAAAATGTCACCGGTGTTTCAGTAGATTACATAACTCCCTCAAACAGATGCCATAAAAACTAGGAAAGCATATCAGGAAAACATGCTTGCCTGTTTTATGTGTTTTCCCAGGTAACTGCTCCTTGCGTTGCCAAGACAGCACAGTGGCACATAAATTTTTGTCTCATATATGTTAGTAGCCATAGAAGGCAATCAAAACCAGTAACACTCTCCTCACAAATAGTAAGAAAGAATGCAGAAAGGTTAAGATATGGAAGAAAAGGGGGGGGGGGGGAATGACTGGTAGTTTGCTAAAAAGCTTCCCTTCCCAGAGCTGACATAGTCAAACTAAACAAAAAAATGCACTTCTCTGCAACTCAGGCTTCTTGGCCAGCAACCATACAAGGACACCAACCTCCTCTCCTCAAGACAGTGATCTGAACAGGCACTGTCATAAAGAATCAGATGTGAGTTCCATCTACTCCAGCATGTGCCAGGCACGAGATAGTTCAGAGTATTAAAACCACTAAGTGGTATTAACTACCAGGTAGCTTATCAACTTACTTATGATCCTCTCACACTTACCTAAGCAGTTTGTGACCATTTGTTGTAGCAACTTCAGCAAGACTTGTTAGGATTTTAAGATACTGGCTTTCACTCTGCTGAGACAAGTGTTCCAGAACTTGCCGCAACTGATATATTAAAACAAAAGAAAATTCATATTGTCATGGAGAGTCAGATCAACATTTAATTTACAACATTATCACCCAAGCATTAAGAGCTAGCAGTATTATTGTACATTTATATTGTCCAACATCTAAACTAACCTCAGTTAACATATTATAATTCACAAAGACTACTGAAGTATACCTTCTAGTACGAAGGTATGATATACCATATTATAACTGAATGCTTAGCCACGCATTAATAATTTATAAGATCAACTTATTTTCATCTGAAAAAATTAGTGGGCTACATTTTCAACTTCCTAAAGTCAAGAGCATATATTTTATAATTCGTCATTTACCTGTCTCCCCAGTTCACTCCTTGGTTAGTTTATGACAATGTAAATGAACCTTGGATTCTAGAGTCTGTTCTCACTACCTTCATTGCTCAAGTTACTGAATATCCTTCCTTAGATAAGAAATCATACCCTGATAACCAATAATTGTTATGACGACTCTCTTCTCAAAATTGTCCCTTTTCTTGCTAATACCACCACTTGGCTCACAATGACTAAATGCTGCAATTGCCCAAACACTACCCTGTCTTCAAATCCCCTTTTTTCTACACTTATCTCCAGCCTAGACTTTTTTTGCAGATAAACCAAACCTTCAGCAGCACCACTCTTCATGCATTCCTACTGTATCCTCATCTACTTCCTTCTTGCTCACTTTCAGAAAGTTCAATAATCCTTCTCAACTTCTCCCGTAGTAAGGTGATATGAAAAGGCACCTCATAAAGGCCATTTATGCCAACACTCCACCTCAAGGCAGAAGCACTTGTATCTTCAATCCAAACTGGTCTGCCCAATCTGCCTGGCTGGTTTTCCTATGTCTTCTACTCTGGAATCTCTGCAGCTTCACTAACTGATTTCTTCTAATACTCCACTTTCTTGACTGTGTGAGAGTTTTCCCCCAAGGTTCAGGCGAATCCCTAGCTACAAACAGCTGAGGCAGTATCTTTCTCCCTGCAGAATGACAGTAATTTTCCAGTTTGTCAAGAACATTTAAGTTCATGTGAGTCCTGACTTCCAACATGCAACCAGTCTCTTCATGTCATCACTTTCAGAGAATATGAAGTGGTCATTACCCAAAACTTTGGGCAGAACAGCTCAGACTTGGCCACAGAAAACCACACTTAAAATGTTTCCATTTTGGCAATGAAGCATAACTGTGCAACATATTATCTAATATAGTATGCATACCCTCTCATTCAGATCTTTTGCACACACCTCCTCCATTACTCAGACAGACATTCATTTTTCTCATCTACTGTCTTCACTTATACAATATACGATAATATGCTTTGCCATTTCCCTTCCTGTAGAAAGTTTTTTTGTTCCATGGTTTTAGTTCTTTAACTTTCTTTTACTTGAAATCACCTACACTATTCCCCATGCGTCTAACATACACATTGAGAATTCTCACCTCTCTTGACATTTTACTTTGTAAAACTTAGACCTGTCTCAGAAATTTCAAGACTGTTTCTATATAAACTCATAAATGCTCAGGTTTGCAGTGGAAGTAATGGGACTAAAGAAAACAATAAAAACCTCAAAAATCAAGCAAACCAAGTTCAGTGAAGTGGCAGCCAATACCTTACTAAACCTATACTTTCTTTTTCAACTTACAGTCTGTAAAATTGTTTGCAGTTATTCTCAAGCAAACAATATATTAAAAACTCACAGCTATATAGATTTGGAAGGGGGAAAAAAAGCATTCCATGCTTCTTTCTCCCTATGCGAATCAAGAAACAAGAAAATCTTTTCCTTGCTTTTCCTTTGCTTTAGACTGCACTACCCCTCAATAATAAAAGAAACAAGGTCTAGAAGAACCACTGAAAAAGGAACAGAATAGTTTCATCTACAACAATAATAACCAAATGAAATTGCAGCTGCAATCTTTCACACTGTAATTGCACAAAGCAACTTCATACAGATGAGTGCTCATATTCCGAATGTTTCAGTTCATTCTAAACAATTCAAGCCTTGAGACATATCCTAGAATGGATGTCTCCAGATACTCACTAAATGAAAGAAAATAGACGCTATTACATAAAGTAATTGTATATACAGAATGGTCTACTAGCACCTTAGTACAAACAAGGTACAGGCTACTTGCAACAAATCTGCTTTTCCATTTCTTACACTGTCTAGCTTACTTTGCAAATATACAGTTAGAACACTAAGTTAAAATAGATCCTGCATTTAACCCCAAATTCTTGTGTTTAAAACTACATGAAGACTGTATATTTTTCATGGAAGGAAAGAAAAACACATTACGATCAACTACTGTGGCACTTACTGGTCAACTTCTGGTAGTGTATTCTAACCAGGACACTAATATTAAGCCATCAGACCTCCACCACACATATATAAAACTATATACGCGTAATTCTGCGTTACCATGTTTTCCCGTAGATCTTCATTCTGTGTCATTTGAATTATTGTCTGGAACAGTCGAGGATGGTATTGTATTAAGACTTCACAAGTCTCTCCATAACCACCCTAAAAAGCAACAAAAACCATTTTAATTAAAAGAAACATCAGAATTGGGGCTTATACTATTATAGGCATTAAAATCTACTAAGAATTACCTTTTTTTTTCACAAATGAACTGAGTAATCCAACCCTAACATAAATAAACATAAACAACCTAACATAAATAATCAACAGCTAGAACTTACCTTCATAAGCTTTTGAGAAAAATGTCTTCTAGAAATAACAGGACTTGAATTTGTGTTTTATTTGTATCAACTCTTATTTAACCAAGTTGCATTTTTAAGCAGGCACCTACCACCTGAATAAGTAACAAATTCTACACTGAAAAGATGACCTTGTAATGGATTAAATGCTGCAAATACAGAGGTTCCTTCTTTTTGCATGACAGTTTATAGCTCACTACAGTGATAACAGATTCATTAAATAGATTCATTTAATTGTTCCTGGTGCCAAGAAATCAGGTATTAAAACTAAAATCACTCAGAATCCACAAGAATTAATGAAAGTCAGTTTTTCAAAATCAAAGCAATACCAAAGTAATACTACCAAAGTTAGTAAGAATTTCAGTCTTTCATCTAGAAAGATGTATCTACACTGAAAAGCAAACTGGTAAGCAACAGAGGGGGAATAAAAAAAGAGCTAAAAGGAAAGAAAAAATTTTGCTTGCTCACACAGGAAGATCATCATTACAAAACAGCAAACACCAGGTGTCAGTACTAACACCTAAACATGTTGACAGAATTTTTATGTATAAAGCCATGCCCTAGGGACTGTAAAACTGCAGATTTAAGCAGACATTCAAAGCATTAATCATAAAAAACAAGGATTCCCAACTTTCTAGTCAACTGGAGTTCTGCAAAATCTTCACTTCTCATAAGCCCCTACCTTGCAAAGTCTTTAAAGATGCTAAGAACTTTTGCAAAGGCTACAAATTGGGGACCTGCCTGTAGGATCACTTTAAAAGTTATTTTTTTATTTCTCTTTCACCAATGGACAGCCATCTTTCCTAGGCTTTAAAAATAAAAAAGATAACTGATTGAGTGACACTGTAGTAAGTGACAAAAGTTCACAGAAAGAGTGCTGCTAACTCAATACCTGTACACAGAGATCCAGTGGAGTAACACCATTTTTGTCTGGTAAATATTTGGCTCCTCTCATCAAAAGAATTTGTGCAGTATCTCTCTGACCATGGCTGTTCAAAAGAAGAGAAGAGTTAACACAGCACTTATGCTCTACTATAAGTGATAATCTGAGTACTGCATCTAAAACAAGACCCATATAAGCCACGTGAAAACATACTTATGGTAAGAAACTAAAGAGAAACACAGGATGTAAGATAATGCCACTTACATTTTTCTACTACCTTCCAAGGCCACTGCAGAAGCACAGTGCAACATTAGGGGTTTTACAGTCAGACTCTGGGCATCAATACCCTTTCTCCAGCCATCATTAGCCACTGCTACCACATCCTGCTCTCCCTGTCATCAGGGACCTATAACCTTTCTTCCAAGGCGGCAGCACCACCAGCTGGCACTTCTGACCAGGAGATGTTGACCTCTGCTATGCATCCTGTTCATTCTACCCTGCCAACTGCTCCAACTGCTGATTTGTAAACTAACATCACTGCTTTACTTGCAACACATTCTCTTCTCATGAAAACCCTCCAAGCCAAGGCAAGTTGTTTAATTCTTTTAAAACAGATTCCAGTGCCAGTCCCGAAATCAAGCACCCAGGCATTCAATTAGCTAGCAGCTATTTATTTGCCACTTCCCTTCTTCTCAACTGCCAAGAGTCAGCATACACTAACTCCAGATACCAAGGCTCCCACAACATAACTCTTAGCAGGCCACCAGGTCAATCCATTTCTCCTTTTCTTTATAGTAACATTTAATCATACATGAACTGTTTAAACTGTAACCAAAGCACAGAGATTATAAAATTGTAGATGTTCCACCGAATAGCAAAAATGCTCCAATTAAAAGGTAATTTATCATATTTTATTAGTTTTGACATAAAATTAAACTGTGAAGAAAACAACTGATAAGCACAACAATATAATTTGGATTCAATATTGTAACTTTAAATCATATATGCACATTTCACGTGCACTGTAATACCATACTGTATGTTAAAGAATAGTGAAACTTGCCCTACAGAAGGTTGCATTTTCAGTGTACCCAGTATAAGTTGGTATATCTCTTTTTTTCCCCAAATAAGTTTAGCAGTTATTAATTTATGACTCGTGCTAAAACATACACAGCTGTGTTTAACATGGCTGTTATAAAAAGGTATATAAGCCTGCAGGACTAAGTATTTAGATCAGACACCAAACTACATTCAAACATGAGGCAAGATTAAGTACTAGTCAGCTTTTATGTCTCCTAAACGTTGTGCTTTCTAATCATTCTTATTGCAGAAAAGAAGGGGGGGGAAAGGGTACCCATTTCACTTTTAGCACAATATTCAAAAGTAAAGAAAATATAACCTGCAAGCAAAATAGAGTGGAGTTGCCCCCGACACATTGGGCCTGTTTATATCTGCACCGCTGTCTAGCAAACACTGCACCGTCTAGAACAGAAAAAAATGCCAGGATTAGAAAAAAAGGAACAGAAAAGTCTATTGATTTGCAACTACTTATTGTCATGCATGTCTAATTACACTGAAGGATTTAATTTTCCATATTGAATCTCAAAACCAAAATTCCTAAATGCTATATGGAAAATCATGGCTGTCAGAGCTCATAAAGTTTTTTTTGAGCTTCCCATTTTTTATAACTATGCGTTTTGCTGACCTTTCACTAATCCCAAAGACCCCTGGAACTAAAAGCTATTTAAAAAAAACCTGACATTTTTTAGAGAAGTAAAGCTCATGTTAGTGACACCTATAAACAACCTTATCACAAGATGAAGATTGAAACACGCACTAGAATAGATGTAATAAGTAAGCAAATTCCAAAATATTGAGCAGACTCTCAAATTTTGCTATATTCCAGTCACACAAAGTAGAAGTCTGTAGTTAACAGTTTCTCAGAATTTGGTCTTCCAAAGTTGAGCTCTGACAATGACAACAGAAAGGATCTGAGTAGAAAGATTTTTATTTTTTATTATTATTATTTGAACTGTAAATAGTACTGGAGACAATCTGTGTAACTCTATATGCTGTAATGCAGTTCAAGGAAAGCTTCCAGACTTGTACTCTGAGAGTAGTCAGCCCTAATACAAGGCCAGGCCTAAAAATTATTCACACAGATTAATAGAAGAAGAGTCCATGTGAACTTGTTTACTTCAAATATTAGAGATATTTAACTGACCCAACTCTGTAGTCATTTTTTATTCACAGTAAATTAGGATCATTTCAGATTTCAAAAGCACATGATTGCTGGTATAATTATAAATCAAATACATTCTAAAAAGTAAGGAAGAACATTTTTAAATGTTTAGCATTACATCAAAACCTGCTATCAACGAAGCAATAATAGTACTACAGAATGGCTGAATAGTATAGAGTAAGTCCCTTAAGCTCCCATGAACACCGAGGTCAATCATCTCCACAAGAATAAATTAGCTGTTCCCAAAGTGTATGCAGTAAATACTAAGACAAGCAATAGAGCTGTTCACACTTCCAACCATCATAATGGGCATGACTACCCTGAAGTTTATAAAGAAAATACAGCAACATCAAAGCACTACCCAATTCTTCACAAAGCCACTGCGTTAATAAAATTTAAAAACTTACTGTCTTATGTCCATTTTGACAAGCTACATGAAGGGCTGTCTGTCCCATTGCATCTTCAACATCTACATTACTGACATGCTGAACAAGATCATGAAGCAATTCTGTTCGTCCATTGACAGCCAACCAATGAATCTAAGTACAAAATGGTTATACATATGTTTTCTTTAGCAATGATAAAAATATTTCATAGATATTATTTTAAAACTGTGTTACTGTTGATGTCTTAAAAGAGAAGCTTTGAACAATACTATTATATGCTGAGGTACTTTGATCACAGCTTTAGATTCTTAAGGGCTCTGGCCACATAGCAGTTTTGTATATTTACATGTAAGGTGGAAGAAGTTTAAGAAATGAGAATCTTCAAATTCTTCATTCATTTTAAGAGCACCATTATCATGAGCAGCACTTACTGCAGTCAAGCCTTCATTATTACAAATGTTGACATCTGCACTGTATTCCAGCAGCTTGCTCATACATTTCTTCTGGCTATAAACAAAAGAAAACACATTAAAACCCACACAGGAAAAATCATTTACAAAGACTAAGTACCTTAAGAGCTCCACTCACACTAATTCATCATTGTATGAACTATAGCAGGTAGTTCTACTTTATAAGAGTATGGTGCTGAGCATGTGAAAAAGTGATCAGCAGCAGCACCAGACACTCATGCAGTACAAGTGTAGCATATGAGAGCACAGGGTTAAAAACATAGCTGAAAGTTTTTGTGGAAAGCACAGAAGTACTTAACCACCACTCTAACAGCTTCAGCTCAGCATGAACTACACTCTCAGGGTAAGAAGCTAGAGCTCAACTAATAGAAAGCCATGAAGTTCATCATCATCTGTACACTTTAGTGAACACATTTACAGAACACCACTAAATCATTAAATAATGAAATGCTCATTGTAACCTATATAAATCTTTGGCAAGAACAATAGCTGCCTTAGTGAAAGTAGGGCTGTTTTTCCTACTTTATGTTTTATTTGCTCTTTTAGTGCTCTCTAATGCTTCAAGTCCTTTACCCTTAGGCGTTTATTCTTACTTTTTATTTGGTACCTCTCTCACTTTCTCATGCCTCCTTTCCACTTGTCTCCTGTGCATATTTCTGCATTTCCTCATGTACCACTTGGCTGCTTCTGTCTCCCTTCTTCCACATACCTAAAAGTCACTAAACACTACCTCCTCATTTGAAGTACCAGTTATGATACAATTCAGTTACTGTAATGCATACCTGCTCTAAAAACAAAAAGACAAAATTACTATTATCAGATGTTTCCACATATTGCAATTCAAGAAGTAAGACCTTAAGAGATCCCAAAAAGGTGCTTGCTCACCATTTTTGGGTTTGATTTTTTTCCCCCCCTCTCTCCTAATACTGTGCATGCAAGCTTAGTATTCTTTTGCCAGCAGTAAAAGTTTCCTTGGAGACACTACCTGAGAAAACTCTGAAATCACTGCATCTTCCAAATCCTCCAGTGTCCTCTTTGAAATCTTTTCTTACTTAGCTAACTGAAACATGAATACATTCTTTGTTCAATAACTGTTGTAATAAACATTAAGCTCCTACTTAACAGAAAACACTAAAACGACTAGCACTAAAATTGGCATTTCAGACATAACTTCCTATTCATAATAAAAATATTTTCTGAATATTCAAAGTAACTTCCATGCTCCCTGTAAGTGCACCATCCTATTTTCAGAAGTGAAAACCAAAGTGCAAAAATATTGCAGAACATGTCAGCTCAAGTGCACTATGCACAAAACCTTCAAGAGGTTTAAAAACTTTCTTACCCATTCCTTGCTGCTAAATGGAGAGGTGTGCATCCTGAAATGTCCTGATAGTTTGGATTTGCTCCTTTTTTTAATAATAGAACAAGACATTCAACTGATCCACAGCTAAGAGCAAAATAAGGAAGGGAAAAAACTGTAATAAGGATATTTACAAACCAAATCTATATTGAAGACAACAGCAACACTACATACAGATTACATTCAGCAGAGAAATCCTTACACAAAACCGTTTTACACCCTCATCATTCAAGTTACACAAAGCTAAAGACACTTAAATGCAGTGAGAACTGAGTGATCATAATGTGCACTGCTGAACAGATGCTAGCCTTTCATGTGATTTTAGTGACTTTAAAACTCGACAGCGAATCTTTAAGACTGCCAGTTGTTTAAAATATAAACTGTTTAAAATGTTTTGCTTACTATTTTCTCTCACCTCCCTATCTCTAATCTATTCACAGGACTGAATTTTCCCTTTAGTAACAATTCCAATATAATTCTTTATTTTACATTTCACTGTCCAGAAGTTATATTTAAACCTTAAGAATCAGAAAACCTCAAACTCATAAAAATATCTTTGCTATTTATTTTGAACCTGTAACTCCATTTTTCTTTTCATAATATAGAAAAATCAGTATTACCAGGAACACAGAAACTTTGCATTGTATATTTATCTTGCTCCTGAACAATTCAAGAGGAAGAGCAGAATGGGAGGATAAATATACAGTATTTTCATATCTATCATGACTATCTTACCCATTGTTACTAATCTTGCCAATGACAAAACTGCTACCCAACAATCCAAAGAAACCGAAGACTGACAGTACAGTAAGTTGCAAAAACAGCATTTCTGTGACCTCTTAGTGACTCAGCAACTAGCCAAGATAAAAGAGAATCCAGAAACTAGCTGTAACACAATTTCTTGGGATTTATGATCAATGAAAACAGCTTTTCAAAGACACTTCTAAGATGTATGCTAAAAATTTGCTTTCATTTTTTTTTCCTTGAGTGCTTTCTCAAGTAAATTTTACATAAGGAGCATGCAATTCTGAGACAGAATACCTGGGAAACATATTTCTAGAACAGTCTGCTTAGAAAGCTGGAAGTCCTACCTACATTATGCCCAAGTACCTGCTATTCATATACGATGACACTAACATTTCTTTTATTTTTACTTTTTTTTTTTCCAGTTTAAATGTAAGGGCTTTCAACATATTCAAAATGGAACCCAAATATAGAAATTCCCTCATTAGTTTAAAGTTTAGTTTCCTGAAAGGCCATTTCAAAAACTATATGGTTCATTTCTATTAAGGTAATGTTAATCTGGCTGTTTCTTGACAATAAAGATTTATGTCCACTGAAGAGATACATAAATAATAAATAATCTAAGTCATGGGGTTGAAATTCGCACTTAAGCCTTTTATCCAGGATATAAAAATTTATTAGAAATGAGTTATATTCCTTTCAGGTATGGTCATATGAAGTACTTCGTAACGGCTGCTTCTCAGCGAACATCCAAGCACTTCTCAGTGGTTTAGAATACCTCAAAAACAAGCATCACCTGCAGACAAGATTTCTGTATATCTACAAAATCAAGAGTAATCCAGCTACACCAGATATACATAATGGCTACATTTCTTCACAAACTGAGACTTCACAGAAAGAAAAAAAGTATCCACCTAGGCTTCCTTCGCTAGAATTTAGAAAGCCATTTGATATTATGTGTAAAAACTATCCCCTCAATGAGGCAGGCACATTGCCAAAAGAACAAACAAAATACAAAAAAGAAGCGTAAAAACAAAGTGTTAACTGATACTACAGAGTTTCCCAGCTTACATTGGTGCCTTAGATTTGTGGTATTACTTTCATTGTTAACTTCTGGACTGGACTCAAGTAACTCTTACTTTGCTGCAATATGAAGCAAACTTCTCTTCACACGTCCAAATGCATAATTCACATCAAATTTTGAATTTGACAGCAGCTCTGAGACAGACCTTTAAACAAAAATATAATTTTAAATAAATTATCTCACAATATCCAAGCAAAGTACTGTACAAAAGTACCCCATATTTCTTTCTTGATCACTATTTTTTTTCCCTCTAACTAACAACATCCAACAGCTTGCAAGTATTTGCATATTAACAGTACTTTTACTCTTTCACTTCTTACTTGTACATAAAACATGAACTGTAACACTGGGCAACTGTTCCAAATGTAAACTAGTAAGAATTAGACCAGATGGTCAAATCACTTCATTACAAGCATGGAAAACAAGCATATTACTAACTCTGGTCTGAAAAAAATATAAATTCCCATTTTCCTCCTTATCTCTACCCCTATACCCTAACCAGATATCCAGCAGCTTTCTCAAACATAGGCAGAGTTCAGAGGGAAGACTGGTATGTGAAATCATCATAATGAAGTAGAAAGACACATGACATGACAACAGGATAATAAATTTAAATAGAAGCCTTCAAGCCTTAAGGAATTAATAAAGATAAAATATTAGGTAAGATAAAATATCTCAAAACAAGCAAAACTGCAAGTGAACAGGTGATTCCAACCTGTAGTAATGAGTTGATCACATAACTTAAAACCCTTGTACACAATCTCAACAAAATATTATTTAGTAGAACAAATGCTTATTCTGATTAGATAAA
This sequence comes from Ara ararauna, assembly GCA_028858755.1. Classification (NCBI taxonomy): domain Eukaryota; kingdom Metazoa; phylum Chordata; class Aves; order Psittaciformes; family Psittacidae; genus Ara; species Ara ararauna. The sequence goes on from CM054379.1 coordinate 60,604,644, forward strand.
CACTTCACAGTTTCAGTAAGACCTGCTTGCCTACAAAACTCATCAGAAGGTAGCACCACCTAGCTGACACTATACAACCCCCCAGGTCCCAATCACTCTAAGGATCACTGGGTAAAGGAAACAGCTGATCATCTGAGGAATTTCAAAAGAACCAGTCTCACTGTACAACTCTTATTCCATGTCTTTCCAAGATGCCTAATGAGACTAAAAGTTTCTAAGTCATCAATAAGTGCACATTCAGAGCTACACCCCAGTTCCACACACCAAAAAAAAAAAAAAAGTATTGTTCTTATCCTAGGACAAATTTCTCTCTGTGCATCAAAAGAACAAGTCTATGGCATAAAACAAAACAGGCTTCTCAGGTAAGAATATGCTGGAATGTACACAGCCAGTGACTAACTTCAGCTACAGAAGATCGCAGCAGAACTCCTGAGAGCATTCCAGCAGCTACAGCTCTTGCAAACATGCTGGTTTTTCAGACCTTAAAGAGCAAAAAAGAAAAAAAAAAAAAAGGGGGGGAAAAAAAAAGGAAAAAGAAAAGTAAGGAAGCTCTCACCTGTGCTGGTCAGCCATAACCATCGGCATTAGTGTATAGACAGCAGTTTCGTTGTCTGTGAAGAAAATAAATTATTCCATTATAACAAATGAATCTTTTCTGTGAAATAATCTAGCAGCACTTAGTTACCTTTTAAAGTGTCCATTGCTCAACAGATTATTATTTTTGCACAGGTTATACATAACTAAAGTTTAATTATAGAGAAAAAGCCATCATACTTAGAAGACATAATTAACAAGACTAATACATGAAGTTTCAATGTGGTGGGTTTTTCTTTTGCAAAGTAATAATTACACAATTTTCAATGGAGCATCAATTTTTCTAAACTGACAATTCTGTTAGGCCAACGTATTTAAGAAATGTGCATTAACAAAAAAAAGTAAATAGCTTATTTTAGGAAAGAAACTTCCAAGGTGACTTCCATTGTCCTGGATACAGAGAAGTTTGTAAAAATGATTTCTTTAAACTTAGTTGTTCCATAACCATTTGTTTTTGTCTCTAAACATGAATACCTGAACGCAATAAATTTCAATTTAATTTCTGATCAGTTTCATATTCCACGTTTGAAGGCAATACAAAAAAGGCCAGAACACAAAAATGCAAGTCAATGGTGAGAACAGAATGACATTCAGCTACACAGTCCATGCCAGGACTTCTGCTGCAGATATCAGCACACTGTATGGGTATGACATGCCTGTTTAGCCACTTATAGACTTTCTGGAGTAAAACATTATTTTTAAAGGACAAATTTAGAGCAGAGATTTAGATTACATATTAGGAAAAAATTCTTTCCTGTGAGGGTGGAGAGGCACTGGCACAGGTTGCCCAAGAACCTGTGGCTGCCCCATTCCTGGCAGTGTTCAAGGCCAGGCTGGACAGGGCTTTGAGCAACCAAGTCTAGTGGAAAGGTGTCCGTGACTGTGGCAGGGTGTTGGAACTAGATCTTTAAGATCTTTTCCAACCCAAACCATTCCAGGATTCTACAAATTTGACAAAACTTTGAAGCCTTTAATGTAGAATAATCATTAATAATACTGAGGTACATTAATTATTATTGATGTATAATTATTATAATTTCCAGCTTGAAGCAAACTACCCATTGTTTAGAGCACAATCTCCACAGAGTTTTCATGTAGATGCCAGCTTATGACAGGAGGGACTATAGTCTCTGAGAACCCAGGTATATAGCTCCTGGATATGGAAATACAGGACTGCTCTTATAAAACTTTTACTTTGAACTTCTTTTTCATTATCCTAATTGATCAAAATGTTCCAAATTATCCAAAAAGTTACAAAGCCATCAGAACACAAAGAATTAAACCGATCCAAACAACTGTAACTTCTCACATCTTTTATGCACAAGCTTCTACACATTCGGTACTTCCACTAGATAGGCAAACTGACATTTACCAAATTAATTCTTCAGCCTTATCAACTGGAGACAGAGAAAACCTTCTCATGCTGCAGTTATGCTATTTGTTATTATTCTTCAACAGTACTGCAAGTTTAGTGCTGCTACCCAGTATGTGAAGCAGTCTATAGGTAGCTTACAAAAGAAAGAAGCAATTTTAATCTATTATTATCTTTGAACACTGAAAAGAGATGTTATATTCAAAATCAAATAATAATGATGTTATTTATTAAAAAATTGAATAGTTTTAATATTGCCTACAGTAAATGCATGGTGGAAGAGACAAACCTCTCAAAACACCAAATCACATTTCCAAGCTGTAGAAAGTCATTCTAACCATCCCCAAGTTCAAGAGTTTGAACTGCCTGTAGATTGCTCCTTATAGCAGAGCTCTGAGAGTACTAGATAACTCCAGAAGTAGCATGTACCACTAGAATTTTTGCTGGGGTCTGAGAAGGGGGGAGGCTGGGTGGGAGAGGATACACACACAGAGGGGGAGTCTTGGAAATAAAATTGAGTAGATGCTAAATAAAGATAACTACTGTGAAAATGACTGGATCACTTTTTAAAATGTATTCATGATTAGCTTCCAGTGTACCTAAATGAAAAAAAAACAAACAACTTTCTTGTTTGGGCTCTGTTCCACAGATCTTTTGACAGGAAGACAAAGCTCTCAACTGAAACAGAAACCAGAACTTGAGAACGCTAACTAAATCATAGACATCCTTTGAATTTCCACAATCATGCCCTATTAAAGAGGCAGAAGAAAAAAAAAAAAAAAAAAAAAAAAAAAAAAACCAAAACAGAAAATAAAAGCTTTAAATACACCAGCACACTCAACTGAAATGCTTCATACTAATCCCAATTAAATTTAACTGCATTGCAAGTATAGCAATTTAGAAAAAGACAATAGTAAAATATGAGTGTAACTGGACCGTTAAATGTGTTTATGGTACAGTTACAAAACTAAGCTTTCTGCTGTTCTATTAACAGAATCTACACTGTGGAGCATGTGCTGATTTTCCCAGAATATTTCTGTACAGAAATAAAAGGAAGTGGAACTAAGGAACTTTTGTGCCTATTTTGGTAACTATTATCCCTATTCATAAATAAACACCTATTAACTTAAAGTACATCAGTGAAAGAAAAAGTATTATATGCCTCATGCACTTATAGAACATATTTATTATCTAACTTGCTTGCATGTCAAGTTATGAATATCTAAAGACAAAAAAACAAAGCACGCAAAACGCAGAGTCAGAACCAAACAGCCTAAAACCTACTGCTTTGGGCTGCAAGACCTAGCTTTTCAGGCACTTAACAGTAGAATCCAGAAACACTTACTTTATTTCCCAAGAGATTTTGGTTTGAATTTGGCAGAGATCACAAGCTTAGAGAAGTGTCAGCACCATCCATATAATATCTTAACGGCCACAGCACATGCATAGGAAATTAAATACCTGGATTTAGTGCCTTCTTCAGCATAAGAAGTTCAAACATACATTTCCATTTCCTAAGAGCGTACTATGACTCTCAGTTTAAGGATGGAGAGGTAAGCTATGTATCTTTAAAGCTATTTATGTACCAGGGGAGAGGGGGTAGAAATCATAATTCAAGAGGCCGGACACAGGACACAAGAAGCCACCAAACTGCATGCCATACTAGAATGGTGGTGGTTATTTTCTAAGCTGATCCTGTCAGTACATGTTTGGAGCAAAACACTACAACCCAAACCTGCTTCTCAAGTGGACTCTGGGCAGGCCTGAATGAACCTAGAGAACACCAAGATCAAGAAAGAAGACATGTAATGAGCTGTGATGGGCCATTATACATCTAACCAAAGTTAGATAGCCATCGAATGGGTTTTCTTGTAATTTGAGACTTCACTGCCTGAAAGTCCATTCATCTTCTTATTTCAGTTCAGCTGTGACTTGTTTCATGCAATTGTTACAGAATACATAGGATTGAGATTCCTTCTGCGCCACAGGGCAAGAGAGGTACTTGTTCGGAAGTCACGGGGCTTGCACTAGCATTGACATGTTTACCTCTGAAATGTAAGATGCCTTAGGTAAGAAGAAAATAGCTGAACTCAAATTCAGAATGAATTTGCCTATTCTGGTACTGGCATAAATTTAAAGCAGCTCCAACTGGCATAAGTTGTGCTACGCATTATTCATACCATCATCATCACTTCGTTAAACTGGTGCTACTACATTATTTCTCCAAGCCTGAGCTCACATTAACAGTATTACGTCAGTTTTCACTGCTGTCATCCCCAGGCTTGCTTGCAAGCAGCAGCAAAACCCATCTGAAACTTGTCTGTCAATTTTGTGACATTTATGAGCAACTGCACTGGCAGATACTGAAACTGCTGGCGGGTGACAATAAGGAAAGGCTGCAGCAGCTCAGTGCAGGGGGAAGAATATATGCAGCAGCCAGGAAGTCCAAACGGGGAAGACACAGAGAAAACAGAATGTTACTTGCTTTCTTCCACCACCGGAGATGAAAGCTGGCAGACAGACAGCAAAAGACTAGTCTGTAAAAATAAACCCTGAAGAAAGTACAATGACAGCACATGACTCACAGGAACAGAAACTTTTACATATCCAAAAGCTTTTACAGAGGTAGTCCTCCCAAAAACTGGATCTGCCTGGAACACTAAACTACTTGCTGTAAAAGCCTGAAGCTATATTTTCACATCTATCCCGATATGGGATGGCTACCACCCATGTGAAGTAGTTTAGAGGCAGAAAAATTAGCCTGTGATCAGTGATTTACAACACTATTTCATACAAAATTCAGTGCTATTAACAAAAAAAACTAACAAAACAACCAAGGATTTGTCATCAGTAGTGATGACACAGACGAAGCACTTAAGGAAGGATTCAAAGCCGGACAATAAGAGGGTCCAGCACCCCGGACCACCCTCTCACCCGAGCCCAGGGGCAGCAGCCGCGTGCAGGGGCACGCCGCACCCCGGGCACTTCCGTCCTTCAGCGGCGAGACACCGGGGGAAGAAAGAAGATGCGGAAATAGCTACTGTTGTTGTTACCACCGTAATAAACTAAAGCCCCATGGAGGCAGAGGGAGGGAGAGAGGGAGGCAGCCGGTTTCCATCGTCCCAGGCCGCCTCGCCGGACAAGGACACGCAACGGCCCCCGACTTAGCTCACCCCCGCCCCGCCACACCGGGCCGGGCCAGACCGGGGCGGAGAGGCCGCAACGCCACCGGGACAGACCGCGGGGACAGACCTCCCGCCGCCCCCCTCGTACCGTCCGGCAGCTCCACGGTGCGGGCGCGGCGCAGGGACCTCGTCAGCCGGTTTAGCTGCTCCATGGCTCTCTCCATCCTCGGAGCGCCCAGCCCGGAGCCGCCGCCTCTCCCTCAGCCCATCGCAGGGGTGGCGGTGGCGGCGCGGGGGCCGCCCAGGCCGCCGCCAGCCCCGGAGCCTCTGCGCATGCTCAGCTCCCGCGTGCATGCGCGGCTGAGGGAGCGTGGTTCTGTGAACTTCCGGGGGGCCGAAAAGCCGGGAAGCTTTTGGAATGCCGGTACTTAAACGTTTGCTTGTTACAGGAGGGAAAGGGTTTTCATCAGTTAAACTGCGAGCTTTAAACCTGACGGGTTACTGAAAGGGAAAAGAGGAGGCGCATAGCGAGGACGAAAAGTGTGAATGACTTTACTAGCACTTTCAAAGTCACCGCAGGAAAAGGAAGATATAGGAATTGTGACCAAAAACATAGAAATGTATGCAGCACTTAATAATAGCAGTCATAAATAGAGTAATACATAAGAAGCAAAGAACGAATCTTCATAAATTGTCAAGTCTTTTTGTGTTTCAGCCTGCACTCCAAGCTGCAACAAAGCACAGAAAGTACTTGAATATGTGGATAAATAGTTACACTCTTAGAATAGACTAAGGTGCACTGAAGTCAGCTGCAAATACTCAGTGGAGTAGAAGACACTTCTTTTTTACAACAAGAAAGTTAGCCCAGCTTGGGTTTATCACATTTCTTTTAGCAAATAATGTAACAAGCCATAGTATATAAATGAGGTATCACTATGTTATTCATGGGTTTGAAATCCCTCCTGTGTCACAGTCCACTGGTCCAAAACATTGTTTTCTTATTCTTCTAGTCCTGCTGGCCGCACTGTATCTGCTACAAGCCAAGATAGCATGGTGGTTCATGTTTCACCTAGGAGTGAACTAAAAATCTGACTGTATGATATTTCTGTGGGGTACTGCAGGTACACAGGAATGTGACATGTTTCCATTTGCCTTGATTCCCCTCCCTAGCAGTGAACTCTCAAGTGTAAATTGAGTTCCTTGGAGCTGCTCTGCCAGCACAGATTTTCTTCTCCACTGCATTTCAGTGTCCGGAGTCAGCACATCTTCAGAGTGTGGCTTTCCCAACAGCCCTGTGCTCCCTGTGGGCTGAGCCGGCTTCTTCTGGACACATTAGTAGGTTAGGGCTGGAAACTGCCTGCATCTTCTGTTCAGTAAATTGTCTGTGCTGAAAGCGAGGCTATGTAACAGAGGACCTCTGCAGAATTGTAGTAGAGATTGACTTAATTCACAGAGAGCTACTCAGCTACCTTTCTCTTTCCTGTGTTGTCATCAAAGAACATAAGACGTTCACATGACATATGTCTTTAACATTGGTATCAATAGTATTGAGGGCAAGAAAATGTAGCATTAAGCTGTTTCACTATTAACTGTTACCCAAACCGCAGATCGTTTCAATTGTTTCTTTTGCATATACATGTTAAAAACAATCAGTGCAACCTCACTTTTTTCAATGGGATCTGTAAGGCATTTAATAATGCATAATAAGGATTATGTCCCCACTTATTTCTACTGCCAAATGAAATGTGAAATTGACTGTGTTCAGATTTGAGTTCTGAGCATCATTATTTGTGCTATAGCTGCAAAGTTATACTAAAAGATGCTGTAATAATAATAATTCTTATTATTATTCACACAACATAAGTTCTGTTATTTCTATGTCTTGTCTAATTTTTGAGGAATATTCTCCTATGTAAAAAGATGCTGGTTTTGTAATCATAGAATCATAGAGTAGTTAGGGTTGGAAAGGACCTTAAGATCATCTAGTTCCAAACCCCCTGCCAGGGGCAGGGGCACCTCCCACTGAACCATGTCACTCAAGGCTATGTCCAATCCAGCCTTGAACACCGCCAGCGATGGAGCATTCACAACTTCCCTGGGCAACCCATTCCAGTGCATCGCCACCCTTACAGTAAAGAATTTCTTCCTCATATCCAGTCTAAACTTCCCCTGTTTAAGTTTGAACCCATTACCCGTTGTCCTCTCACTACAGTTCTTCATGAAGAGTCCCTCCCCAGCATCCCTATAGGCCCCCTTCAGATACTGGAAGGATGCTATGATGTCTCCACGCAGCCTTCTCTTCTCCAGGCTCAACAGACCCAACTTTCTCAGCCTGTCTTCATACGGGAGGTGCTCCAGTCCCCTGATCATCCTCGTGGCCCTCCTCTGGACTTTTTCCAACAGTTCCATGTCCTTTTTATGTTGAGGACACCAGAACTGCACACAATACTCTAAGTGAGGTCTCACGAGAGCAGAGGAGAGGGGCAGGATTACCTCCTTCGACCTGCTGGTCACCCTCCTTTTGATGCGGCCCAGGATACAGTTGGCTTTCTAAACTGGGATTTCTTAAAACCATTTTAATATCTTCTTTTAATGGACAAACTTAGTTCCCTAGATAATACTGAAAACCATGTTCTAGAAAAGTAAAAATTGTGTATACTTTGACAGGGTTTCTTTTAATTTTGCTATGAAGAGATTTCCTCAAGGGAGGAAATTCAGTCAGAAAATGCTCTGAAACTGAATATTCTGTGAGCAAAGTGCAGTTGGTTTGATTCTGACAACTGACAGGTAAGTAGTCACGGGTCAGGACATAACGTTAAAAATGTTATTGTCTATTTTTATGATGCATATGATTTACACTGACTCTCAACAACATTACGAAGCTAAAGGACCATCAATTACAGTTTGTGCAGCATCCATTTCTATTCTTTATGGAGCAGTTATTGCTACTTGACTCCCACCTGCATTTTCTTGAACCTGAGTTGCTGAAATTTCTCAGTAATAAAGCATCCACGCCTGAAGATGTATTTTTTAACTCTCTTTTGTCTAATATGTCCATGCCCCTTGTCTGAAGACACTCAGTTCTGTTATATTTTGGCTCTATTTCTGCTGCATTTCTGTTGTTTTAATTTCTCATAAAGAAGTTTCACTGTGCCTCAAAACAAATCCACAGTGCTCAAGGATTAGAGTGAAGATACTTTGAACTATTTTCTTAAAGTCATAGCCCTTAACTTCGCAACATCTTTACTGAAGCTTGAAAAGCTTACATGTATGCCTCATATTTAAAAAACAGCATCAGTCTTCTTTTAGTAAAACCCATCTTCTGCACAAAGCATTTTTGAGAAAAAAATACTGGAAGATGAGTGAGAAATAGACAGAAACAAGCCTTTGTGCTGCGAATCATTATGCTCCCCTCAGCATTAGAATCAGTGGTGGAATCAGTGAAAAGCCACCTATTTAAATATCTGCTTGGGCAGTAAGGACTTAATAATTATTCTGTCCTTGTCTGCCTAACTTTGGTGATGCTATTCTTGTAATGTTCTTGCTGGCTGTCATGTTTTCCCTGCGCCCTTTCTCTGGGTAGTTATGTTTGCAACTTTATTCTGTGCAGCTGCAGCTCTCTACAGATGTGAGGGGTTTTTCCTCCAGATAATTACAGCAATTTCTTTACATTCTCTTATGTTTCTAGAACATGCATATGTTCTGCAATAGTAATCATGACTTAAGGTCCTGTAATTCATTATCTCTGAACTCAGAGATCACAATAAGGAAACCTGAAAGGTAAAAAATGCTGAAACACTGTATTACATTCTAAACAACAACCTAAACATATTACAGGACCAACGGAACTAATTATTTTGTTGCATTTGTTGCAAATATAGAGTTTATGATATACTGAGATTTTTGTTATCTATAGCTGTTTCAGGTCCTCATTAACCCTGTAAGTATGTCATTCGGGCTTACACTCTTAGCTGTCATTCTAGAATTGATTCTGTTTTGAAGGACAAGCAAAGTCAACTCATTTGTTCCTGATCAACTAATTTCCTTCTTGGAAGTGTATTAAAACTGGGCTCTGCTGTTGGGACACAAGGGAGCATTCTGTCACTCAGAAAGGTTCAAAGGAAGGAAATCTCATTTCTTTTCAAAATAAATGAATTATTTATATACACATAAGAAAATATTGGGTGATCTAACCTTACTTAACACAATAATAACTGGAGATAATTGATCTGCCGTTTCTCTGCTACTTGCTGCTGATGCTATACAGGTGGACTCCCCTCAGTATCCCAAACCTCTTGCAAAGTATTGCTGCAGATTTTGTAACACCATCTTGAGATTAAAAAAACAATATAGCAATTGCTATACTCCTTGAACTGGCAATATTTCATGCTCTGAAATGGATCCTATTTTGCAGACACTGGAGGTGTGCCTTTTACACTTGCACCACAATATAATACATGATGAAACACTGGAGAGCACAGTGGTGCTCCCAGAAACTGTTTCGACTAAATGTATGCAAGAGGCAGGCCTCGCTATACCCATTCTGTTGGATGCTGGTGGCTATTAGTTCACAAAAGGCAGAACTTAGAGAGGTTTTCAAACTATACTCCACTATTACTCCAGCCAATGCCTTTAAGTCTGTTTAGTGATCCAGGGTAGGATTACTAAGGGTTTTAAAAGTGCTTAAACTGATAAATATCAGCATGTAAACAGAGACATGTTAAAGAAGGCTGTGATTGCAGTAGTAAGAATGCTTTCATACATTAGCAATTCAAAACCATAAAGCTCTGGAAAAAGAAGGAAGTAAATTTTGATACCAGCATTACTTCTTTTCTCAGCTCCCTGTTGGGGTTACTGAATAATTTTTAGAATCTTGTAGATAATACACAATCAGTGACATAGAGATGATGTACAATTGCTATTCACAAGGGAAAATTCAGTCTTTTCTCAGAAAGTCGAGCAGAAGGCGGCATACAAAAAGCAACCACAAGATGTCAGTCGTAACGGCTTACAGTGGATTATTCTTGCTGGCTCCTTTCTGATCAGTTATTAGATAGGGGAAAACTATCGCCCTGAAAATTTTGTGGGGAAATTAATCTCAGAATAATTTTGCTAGTCATAAACATATTCACAAAACGAATTATCAGCTCCAAATATAGCTCCTGTGCACATTTGTTCCTACTAGGAAAAAATAAAAATAGCTAAAGATTTAACCCTTCTGCTTGAGACTCACAGGAAGTACATAGCAGGGATTTGTCACTCTCCACATGCTGGTATTTTACACTCTTTCTCTAAGCATCTGCTCTCAGGGCTAAGGTATCAGACTAGATGGACTTCAGGCTTTTTCCTGTAAAGCTATTTTTAATTTCCTAATATTCTTGACCGTGTTTTCATCCTACAGTTTTCAATGCTTGTAAGATAATAGGAAAGCCCGATTTCCATTTCCAGTCCAGGTTTGAAGACATCCAAGTGACAGATATTGATTGTTGTTCCTGGAATACTTTGCAATCTATTCCCCCATAGTTCACCATTTGAAAGCTTTTTCCTTTTTTTTTTTTCTTGAGGGATGCTCTGTTTGCCTTTAGCTACTCACAGTAGCAATGCTCTTGCGTTTAGTGCCATTTGCTCACAGCAGACAGGTTTACCTTTAGCTACTGCCATGCATCACAAACCTCTGTTGTTGATTCTGCTGGTTGTTCATGCTGTGCTGCTTTGCTCTGCTCTACTCTGCAGTAAAACTGCTGACTGCTTCTGCCTCTGCTCAACCCATTCTTTCTGCAGTCCATGCAGTCTTTCAGATGTGCTTAGAAAGTTGAAGCAATACCCAGGATCTGCACAGAGCCCTTGCTACAACAGGCAAATTTCCCATCAGGATCTTACCCATGCTCTGAAAAACACAAAGCACCAAAAGATGCTTTGATCCAGATTTGCTTTTGATTTGATCATTGTGAGATGTAATGACAAGCTCCAGCATTTGCTCCCTCGGCAGTCACAGATAGGTTGGCCAGAATTAAAATTAAATTAAACACAATTAAAAACATTATACATTAACTTGCAGCTGAAATACCCCGCAGCACCACAACCCTGTAGTTCCTCCACTGGCTCTAAGCCTGCTGCAGGCAGGCAGGCTCTAGGCTCCCATCTTACAGGGTTCTCGCACAGGCCCTATGCTGCACCTCACACCTCCAACCTTAACTGAAGTTGACTGACTCTTGTAATTCAGCTATTGAGTGAAAGCACTTTTACCAAAGTTACTTTGGCCATAAAATTTAATTCGCCTGCTGTGTCTTCAGGTTTCATAATGCAACTTTTTGATAGTTGCCAGTCTCCCTTGGGGCATTTGCTTCTGGTTTCTAAAGAGAGCAGGCATCCTAATATGCAGATTAAAGGTTCTATGGGGCTCAGCACCAGGTTTCCCAGGGGTAAGAAGTAAACAGAGAGCATAGACACCACCCTGCAGCTGCCTAAAGGTACCCTCAAAGCAGGGACAGCCAAAATGTGCTCATACAAGGCAAGGAGGAAGATGCATTGGTGTGGAGCTCCAGACATCTGAATCTGCATCTCAGGGCTGAAAGTCACCTGCCATCTGGATAAGTGTGTTTGCAAACATAGATTATTTGTGTGCCTGGTTGAAAGGTGACTCATGTTCTGCTACGAACTGTGCTTTGTAAAATGAATGTGTTATGGATGTTTCAAAATTTAAGAGGTAAATTATTTTTAATGTTTAAGTTTCTTCCTAATACATCACTTGTTATAACAATATCCTTTTCTTATAGTAATCCTTCACAAATATTGACAATAAAAGGGTAAAGGATGAATAGCTGTTGTTTCTTGTTTCTGTCAACTTCTACCTTGTAATTTGTCTGGAATCTGTTCGGGTTTTGGTACGAAATCAGTTCCTTCCTGTGTACTTTTTTCTCTGGAAAGCAACTAAATATATTGACCACTACTGCAGTCACAAGGGATATAGAATCATAGACTCAGGATTTAACATACATTGATTTAGTATTTTGTAATATCAATTATTTTGTATTGAGTAACACTAGAGAAATGTAAAATGTCAGTAAGACAATGAAATATACCATGACACAACGAAACACCAGAACTTATCTAAAAATGTATCTGACATAAATACTTTCTGCAGAAAGTCTAATGCTTCCAACATGCAAAAATCAAATTTTCAGGCCAGTCAGTTGTATTTTTCAACATTTCTAAACAGAGTCTATTAGAATTTGCCATTTAAAGAGCTTGTTTGTATCACAAAATGTAGTGTAGCTCCCCACCTCTTACACCAGCAGCTCCTAGAGCACTTGATTTCATGGGTAACTTTATGTTAGTCAGTACAAGCCGAGCTCAAGTTTCCTTGAAGACAGCTAATAGAGTTACTGTATTCCATTAAAAGAGAGTTTTCTTTCCTTGCCTGATGGTTAATCAGCTGCTTAAACGTTATTCACTCATTCACCTGTTCTCAGTATGTGATTTTCTAGTTTTAACATTTTAAGGCAAAGTTACAGATGGATGTTTCTTTCAATGTGTGTTTTGAGCACATATAGGCAATGTACACCTTATCCCCATGGCACAATGCTAATTCACAATCTGTATCCTGCCCTGCATTCCTAAGCTTACCCATCACATTCCTTATCTTCTTATTCTGCCATTTTATTTTGGCTTTTAAAACTTGCCCACCCATAACCACCATCCCTCATCTTTCCCTTCTGCATCAGCTTCCAATATCACCTCAGGCCTTCAGAACACACGGTTGTGGGCAGAAAACAAACCAACCCAAACCCAATGAGACATGCAAAGTTGCCAGTTTTCTGCTGCAATCTCATTTTCTTCCTTGAACTAGAGTTTTCCCAGATGGCAGGATGTGGCTTAGTAGTGTGCCTGAAGAGCTAGCCGGCCAAATGGGATGTTATATACTTTAAGATAAGGTTTCTTTTTTGACAGCTTATGGGGAGACCATGGAAGTATAGGATTCTGGGTGTTATCCTGGTTTCAGCTTCCAAAAAAAACCAAACCCAAAACCATAAGAAGTTGTTTTCCAGATTTATTTTGTGTGGTTTTCTGTACTGCATGAAACCCATATTTGGATTTAGAAATTTTCAGACCTCTCAACGTCTTTGTCGCCCACTTTTTTCTCCCTCAATTTGGAGACATGGCAAAGCTCCTGTGGCTCGCTTCCTCCTTGAAGCACTGGATCATACAACAAGGGACCTGCCAAGGGACAAATATGCAGCTGGGGAGCCTGTTTCCAGCACATACTGCTGGAAACATACTGGTTTCTCCTCAGCCTAATGGCCTCCCATGTCCATCTTGCCATATGCAGCTGGCAGTGAGCCTTTCAGCCACACTTGGCCTATGGGACTCTGGAGCCAGAAAACAGATGTTAGCTTAGGGATGCACCCTGGAGATAGCTAATTGTTTGGTACCATGTGTTGGGTATATGGGACATAGGGGAGTTTCAGTGAGCATCAATTTTAAAGGACAATTTGACATATCTAGATTTAAGAGGAAAGGTCATTCCTTCTCTGTTACTCTCTAAACATCTGACAAACCTTAAGTACTAGAATAGAAATGTAATGATAATAAATGGTGAGATTATTATTTGTTCTTATTAAAGTTTTTTTTCTTACAGTATCCATAATTATTCAGAGAGGTTTGTCATTGGGATGTGACTGTTGGCAAAGAATTCAACTTTATGAGTGAAAGCAACCTTGTAAATGAAGAGTTAATCATCTAAAACATATATATAGTTGGGGAAAATAACTGTATGTAATACCCAGTCTTGTTACCCTTGCTTATGTCATCATCTCGGTAACTTCCTCAGAGCAAGAAGGGGGTGCAGATCCTGGGAAGAGGGGACGGGGTGTGCAGGACAAGAAGCAGAATATTTTGCATCTCTCCAAATTATTATTTTAGGCAGTTACTCATTTCCCTTTTTGGGCTCTTTGGGGCCACCTAAGAGAAATCAGTGAGATGAATGGTCTACTTTGTACACTTTGGGGAAAAAAAATCTCTATTTATAGCTCAGCTTTTTTGAAGGCAATGTATGTATAAAAAGATTAACTCATGGAAACTGAAGCTGTGATAAAAACACTAAAAAAAGCTATGGTAAACTGCTAAAAGATGCAGTTATAGCCAAAAAGCAGCACACAGCCGCAGATCATTTGAAAAAGTTTTCTCATATGTTGGTTATTTGTAACTTGAGTTACAGAAGCGAGGAAAAGTGACACTCTCTGGTGAGCTGCTGCCTGTAACATGCACGGGATGATAGAGAGGGCTCCTGACAGCAAAGAGCAAGGGCATGGTACGCCCATGATGTCAGTGGCCGTGTGGGACAAGAAGACAGGAATTCACAGGAAACAGCAGCAGCAGCAGAAGGCTACAGGGAGATAAGTACTACAGAGAAGTTTAATTCACTGCCTACCACTGTCTTTCAGGGACTGAAATGAGTTTCCCATGAAGAGAACACTACCAGCCAAGCCCCATTCTCAGGCCACATGTCCCAGCTACATTGCAGGGCTGCATGGAGCATCAGGACTGTGCTTTGGGGAGGTTGCCCAGAGGAGCACAGCAAAAACCTTGAGTTTTGAAACTTTCATGTGCATGTGCAAGGAGGTTTAGGGCATGAGGTCAAGAGCCTTCTGAGCTGCCACATAAAAATTGCTAAGGCAGCCTAGTACCCACACACTGTGCTTGCCTTCTGCTTTACTTGTCAAGTTTCACAGATGACACAACTGACATTAGCCTGTGCTACAATAAGACATGCCAGATCTCACATTAACAATATACTGCATTAGCTACACATAAAAATACAGAATATGATGGACCTATGACAGACCACTGAGATGCTTTCAGTTCTTGCAGTGACCTCATTTCTGACTGTTCATAAAAGCAGACAATAGCTATCTTAATCTGAAACTTTGATTTTCATAACATACCTAAAAAATTAATCAAGCAACAAACGTTATACTCTAACCATATTCATCTATAAAGGTACATGCAGCCATATATATACAAGAGAAATACGTTATCTTTTTGGCTTTGTTCTTAAAAAATCCCCTCAATAAAACTGAAACAGAGGTTAAATGATATTTTTTGACAGTTTTCTATTTATAGCAAGGGAATTGGATAAAGATTGGAATATTCTTCCTTGTGAGTAAGGGAATCAGAATCCAGCCATAAAGGAATTAATATTTAGCTATTTGCATACAAATTATGCCCTTATGTAAATTTAAATGAAGCACTGGGGAGATATCTATTGCCATGCAAGGCCAGAGTTGTATATGGATATGTATGTTAACAATTCTTTAATGTGTTATTAAGCAAAATCTGATTTCTGGATATGCTAACTAACTCTGCAGGACTTGGGTGTTTATTGTCAATATCTAATCCTTATTATTCCTAATCTTAAATCAGATAAAATCCTCTCCTCCCCTCTGCAATTACCTGATCTTGATTCCTGGATTACCTTATAAATACTTAATTGCTTCTTAACATGAATCATCTCTCTTTAAATATATATATTTTACATTCATATGGCTTGTCTTTCATTTTCCCAATCCTAAATGTTGCTCTTTTATACTATTAAGTCTCCTAGGTATTCTAGATATACCTAGAATATACTGTAGAAGATCATAGCTGGACTCATCTAATTTCTGAACATTCTGGACTGTTGCCAGCACTGGAACTGAAATGCCTCTATTGCTAAATTGCTGAAAGAGTCCTTGGAAGAGTTTCACACTTCTCCCAGGCAATTCCCTGTCATAGCTTAGGAACTGGCCAAAGCCAGGCACCGTTTCCTACAGGGTGTGCATATGGCGATCCTCATTTAGAAAAAAGGGCCAATACTCTTTGTTTTGTCAGCCCCAGAGAACTACTAGTTTGTTAATTACTTGACTACGCAGCCCGTTCCTCTATGGATGAAGTGTTAGTTCATTTAACTTTGTAGAGCTGATGATAGCTCCTAAAAAAGTCCTGAACTAGGTCTGGTAGAAGGAATTCCAAGCCTCCCACAAGGCACAATCTCCATGCGGGCACCATCTCTCCCAGGGCAGGCAGCAAGGATGCTCAGTGGTATTTTCAAGGGAGAATGATCCTGGGTAAATCAATGGAGAAGAAAGAACAAATAGAAAATGCCATTGAACCACTGAGTACTGTGGGCAGTTCTGCACTCTCACCATGCTCAGAAAGGATATAAAAGGATGTCAGGGATGGTTAAAGTTATGAAACTGTTCCCATCTTAGGAGTTTCTGAATACTAAAAAATACAGCTGGAGGTGAGGAGGAAGGTATAATAGAGTTCTGCAAAGTCAGGAATAGCACAGAAAAGGTGCACACCAAGTGATGATGGAGCAACAAGTAAAGTTTCTAGACAGCATTTTGAATACAAACAGAAAGATTTCAGACAGCACATAGGAAACTGAAACTCAGCGCCGCCAGACATTGTGGTAGCCCAAAGTATAGATGGGTTCAAAAAGCAGCTAGGGAAGTTCCAAGAAAAAAGCTCATCAAAGGCTGTTATATACTAAGTTCTGGATACAGCTCCGGCTCTAAACCACCAGTGGACAAGACCAAGAGAATATACTAAGTATCACTATATGATTTACATGCTTTAGTGAATCATACTGCTGATCATAGATTGAGATTAGGATATTGGGCTTTACATTTAAATCAGTAAAATCATTCTTATTTTCTATTCTCTGACAGAGTTAATTACTTAGTTAATTACAGAGGTAATTGTTAATTACTGCCAGGCCATAATTTGCATTGCCCATTATATAATGACTTTTCACTGGCTGTTCCATAAACTGTCAGTCTGTTTAATGTATGTTAATTAATGCAATTACAAATTATAGTGCAGACACTATTTACATATTTGTTCCATGACTCAAACATTTGCTCCTTAAACATGATTAATCAAAAATGTATGTGTCCAGTCTATAATACAATCATCTTAGTTAATTAATGTTCATTAACTGGAGCTTAAGCACTAATAAAAATTCAAGTTGGCCTTATCCAAAAAAAAAATGTTTGGTTTGGATCTTTGCCTTATTTAAAGGCAAATAACTTTGAGGAAGAATGATAGCATCTCATCAGATACTGGCCTGTGAGATATCCAAGGTGTGCAATTGAATACATGCTAGGGACAGTTTAAAAAGAACAAAGGAAAGCTGTCATGCCTGCCATGCCTGTTTTTAAAAGGATGTATCATTGTCACTGTAGCTCAGAGCTGGATTAACTTTGGATATACAAAAATAGCTTCAGCAGCTGTGTAAGGTAAGTTTTGACTTTGGGGGTTAGTGTTTTCCAGGAGGAAAGATACCCTAACAAAGTCTCTACTCACAACCCCTCTCAGGAACTGATGAAGTCAGGCCAACTGAGCTCATGATTCACTTCAGCAACAAGACTGAGAAAGTTTGACCTTATGTAGCTATGGACCTTAAATTAGACCCTTAGTAAGGGAGTTAGAGAAGAATGGGCACATGAAGTCAGACAAAGTTTATTTATTTCATATGCTGACAGGTCTTTAAGCTGAGCAGAGAGAACAAGTTTGCCCAATTTCTTTCCATCTGTTCATCATATGTATATTTTTCTCCCCCCCCCCTTTTTTTTTTCTTTTTTTAAATTATTTTATTTTTCCTCTTTCCTTCAAACTGTGGCAGAACATACATGTTTCTGAGTCTGACAACTCTATCTGAAACTGTACAGGGTGAAGGAGGTGGGGTTTTTACTTCTTAACTACCTGAGAGCTTAGCCAATGAGCCGGTACAGGTGCAGATCTGTACTTTTTAAATATTTTCCCTTCAGTAGGGCATAAGCTTAACTTATTATTGTTGTCAGCACAACTTTAGACTTAGTTAAGGGTCTCAGTCAGCTAGGCTTTATTGCCTCAATGTTCTTTTGAACAAATCTGTGGAATTACTGAATGCTCAGTCCAGAACAGAACAGCCTGGAATGTGCGCATAAAGTTGTTACAGTGCATATTAGTGGAAGATACCTGGATGGAAAAAGTAATCCCCTGGTTACAGGGGAAAATAGCATCTTAAATGTAGTCCTACAAAACTTTGGTTTCAAAATATAGCACGAGAACAGTTCCTAGAAATGCTGGAAATGAGTCCTGCAGTTTATTCCATTCTTGAGCTCATTTGTAAGGTAGAATCTTAAATAATCATATTAGAAAATGTGTGTGTGCCAAATTATGTGTCCACAAGTGCTGATGGCAATGCAATGCCATCTGGTGTTAATTCAGAAACGTAAGCAGAAATCTTGGGAGTTTTGCTGATGTGAATTTGAAAGTGACCCCACACACCAAAAGGAAAAAAAAAGGGCAAAAACTGCAGTAAATTTCACCAAAGCTCCAACCTTCTTTTGTAAGTTAAAAAAAAAAAAAAAATGGGGGCAGGGGGTTCTGGTTTTTTTTTTATGAAGGACAGCTGATGACCAGCTTCAAGAATATGCAAAATGATTGACGCTATAGGAAGGGCAAGAAAGTAATTTCACAGTTATGAAACATGTTACTGCACACCAGATCCTTTCTTATTGAAATTAACTATTTGGTAGTTACAAAACCTAATTCCTGTAGTATTTTATTGATAGATGAAACAGTTATCAGGCAACAGCAGAAGAAAAAATTCTTAAACACTCCCTTTGAAGAAAAAAGTACTTGAAGTAGGCATGGATCAGTGTCAAAAATGTTGAAAAGGTGCCTTTAAAAGAGAAGGGTTGGGGGCATGTCCTACTCCAGATCATCCTCTTCTCTAGAAGTTTGGTCTATCGCCGCATCTCTTTGACAGAGAAAGTATTGTCTCCAGCCCTTCCTTAGTTCAACCAAATCTTTGAATTGTCTAAGAGGAGCAGAGCTGTGGTGAAACTTCAAAGCTCAGGACATAACCTCTAATGTAGGTCACATTTGATAGATGGATTGGTTCAGAAGTCAGCAGAACAATGGCACTTTACCCCATGAAAATTTGCCTCCAACTACTTTGGTGTCTTTCATACACATAGCATATGATTGCTCTAAGTTTCATTTAGTT
The DNA here is from genome assembly GCA_028858755.1 of Ara ararauna. Lineage (NCBI taxonomy): Eukaryota > Metazoa > Chordata > Aves > Psittaciformes > Psittacidae > Ara > Ara ararauna. The sequence continues at coordinate 60,623,773 of CM054379.1, forward strand.
CTCACTCTCATGTGGGTTTGTTCAAGGTTCCAAGCAGACAAGACCAACAAAAAGTTGGTCTGCAGCTAGAGCTCTCCCAGTTAGGTAAAACAAGAAGCTGAACAATTAACTTTGGAGAAAATTGATTGGCAACCGTTACGCAATTTGCGCATCTCTTGTATGGTGTCTTGATGGTTTTTCAAAGAACAGACTTATTTGGTGAGTTCCAGTGAAAGTTAATAGTCCAAATTCATTTAATACATAATGTAAATAGGAAAGGGGCAAAAAATTATTTTGTTTCTTCAAAGTGTATTGAAGAAAGGCTCTTCTCTTGCCTTGCTGAATCCTGGGGTAGACATATCAGAAGGCTAAAACAATAGCAGCATTGTTTGATGGAGTCCCTGGAGACAATGAACTTTACACAAATTTGGAGGATGTCAGGAGTGCCTTGGGGTGGGGGAGGATGGGAGAATGAGAGAGGAGCTTAATTTCAAAGACTTTGATTTGCTCCCAGTCCACTTCTGTATCAACAGGGATTCAGCAGAAGTATTAATACAGGAGAGAGCAGGTGATAGGACTGCTGGCTCTGGAAGGCAGCAGTACTGTCACATCTCGAACTGCCATTCCACATACCCCCCACCACTGAACTTAATTTGTGTTGATGAAGTTCTCTGTTATTAAGATGTCAGTTCCTGTCTCAGGTCAGGCTCTAAGTCACCTATTTATTAAAATAATTACAAAAAAAATAAAAGAAACAGAAAAAAAACCCACAACAACAACAACATAACATAAACAAACTTTGTAATTCTTCCCATGCTGTTCACTGCACTTAGTAGGAGCTCTCTACTGCAAGGCCACTTCATTATTCTTTTACAGATAGGTCCGTTACACACCTTCCATAATGCCTGCAGGAAATATGAGAACAGTTAGGTTACTGGTGTGCTGTGATCACTGTCATCTCATTATCCTCATACCTTCCTATCAATCTTCATCCTTATTTTGAATTAAACTCTTTACTGAGGATACTGTCTTTTTCCCCCTCTATTTGCGTGAACCCTTACACCAGTAGATTTGACATTTAGATGTCATGCAGGAGAAAAAAACAAAGGAATTCACCTCACATAATTTAATTCACCTATTCTCTGCCTGCTCCACTCACTTTTTAAGCTCTAGGTCCCCTTGAATAAATAAAAGTTGCAGAAGGCTTGCATGGCTACAGCTTAGCTTTCATGAACAGAGCCTGAAGGATGCATCAGTGTGGGAGGTTGCAGACTCAGATGAAAAATTTCTTCTGTTTTTAACAGACTTTTTTTTCTGACCATAGAGATAATGATGGGATAAAGCCCTTATCTCTTTCTTTCCTTATTTTTGCTATTGCCCCCCTCACAGTTGCTGACTGGTTAGCTAAACAAAAGAAAAGGAAAAAAGGAATCCTGTTTTCTTTGGACTTCCAGCTGTGTTAGCATATTTGTTATTTAGATGTTACCAGGTCTGGCGCAGCACAATAGGATGGCTCCCAGAGCTGTACGAGACTTGTCTTCCCTTATTAAGTGTCAGTTTATGGTTGAATGGCAGAGGAATTTATAAGCAGAGTTAGATATCCAGACCTGGGAAGGAATATAATGAAGGGTAGAAAGTGTTTTGTATCTTTATCTATTAAGGGGTTACAGAAAACTCCTCATTGTGGTTCGGTTTCCATTTAATTTTCCTCTGTGGATTCCACTATTAGTTGTTAAGTAGCATACCCAGCATGCCATCAAGCTGAAGTAAGTGAATCCCAGGATTTGTCACCTATGCTAAGAAACGAGCATGCTGAGGGGGACAGTTCTCTAGGCTTTCTTGACTCTTCCTCAGGTCGGCAATTATATTTTTAGAAAGGCAGTGAGACTTGTGGTTAACAAACTTTGAGAAAAATTCTTTTCTCTGAAGCCTTTCATTAAGGGATGTTTTTATTCTCATGCTATAAAAAAAGGAAAGTGAGAGAATCCGGTTCCCATGGGAGAGAAAGTTTTTAACAGGCAGAATGGATTCCCCAAATTCCATTTGGTTCTACATTTAATATTGTCACTGATTCACTGAGTGATGCTGTACAATTTATTCTTTTATGTCTTAATTTCTGTATCCCTAGAGTGAGGCTGTATTTCTGTAAGTACCAAAAGTAACTCACTAGAAGGATGCTGAGTGACAAGTAGTACTGCTACTTGTAGTGTAGCATGTATGATTAGGAGAACACTGATCTTATCTGATTATCATCTTAAAGCAGTAACCAATAAATAAAAAAGAACTTAAGCCATAAAAAAATTATTCTGTCATTCAAGGACTCTTAAACTATTCTCATGAGGCACTCCAAATGAACAATTATGATGAACTTAGGGTAGCGAATTTACTTAATTTTAACAAATAAAAGTAAGTGTATCTAATTATGCTGTGCCTAATCTGTAATTTTGGGATACTTTCCTCTTTTTAATTAATCTCTAAATTTGTATAATCAAACTTAATTCACTTACCTTTTTAAGGTTTTACTTTATAGGTGTTCAAGGCCGGGTTGGACAGAGCCTTAGGTGGCATGGTTTAGTGGGAGGTGTCCCTGGCCATGGCAGGGGGGTTGGAACTAGATGATCTTAAGGTCCTTCCCAACCCTAACTATTCTATGATTCTACGATTCTATAGTTTAATGAATAGGCTACTAGGCTAAAAATAAAGTGGGGGTAGTTCATTTTCCAACTCAGGCATATAGCCATCAGCAACAACAAGAAAATACTTAGTGTTTTTAGTCTATATCTGTTATCTGTAAAATTAGAAGAAAACTTTTTTTTCTTTCATGGCTGTCATAAGAAATAAAATTCATTAATGGCTATGAGGCATTCAGATACTGGGATGAAAACATATGGATGCACATACAGTAGTAAACTAAACCGTGCCAGAAGACAGGTCTGAATACAGAAGCTTACTCATCTACACCAACACTGAACCAACTGGCTCTTTTCTCAGCAGTTTTAGGGCACAGCTCAGAAGTTAGCAAAGAGGGGGGTGGGAGGAGTGAACCATTTCCAGTTATGAGGTTGTGTCTTGCCACTGTTTGAAAACTAGTGAGTTTATTAACACAGAGCTTGGCTTGGCTATCCCAAGTCAAACTGGCCACAAGGCAGAGAATGACATGGAGCCTGTTGATCCTGAGATGCACTATTTATTGTGTTCCAGTAGGACTTATTCAATTAACACATTTCCTAGTGATTTATACATCACAATATATGGTATATCACTATTTTATGTGAGCAGATTTGAGGAAGGAAACAGTTTCCCATTCCATGACAATCAGCTTTTTAAAGCTTTCTGCTCTGCACCGCGCAGAAAACAAAGGATTTCCCAGTTTTGCTTTTTTTTTTCACTGAAGGACAGAGAACAAGATAGACACACTGGTTACCTCTGCTCCCAAAAATATGTTTGAGGGACCTTTTTAATACCAGCGTCTGAATTCAGCGGATAATTTCCTACTTACTTGATCAGCTCAAATTTGTGTGATGCACTTTAATTGCACTAACTGTATCATATTCCAACATTATAAACTCTACTTGGGACAGCATGGACTTACTCAATTGACTTGGACAGAGGAGTTCTTAACCTAAGATAAGAAGAACTTAAGTTTTTATCATTTTTCTTAATTTTGATGCAGCCTTACCTGAGCACTGGTCTTGCAAGCTTTGTGCACCCAAATGCAGCTACATACAGGTCCAGCTGAGCTGTAGATATCTGCCCTCAGGGCAGAGTTTGTGTTTATATTTAATTTTTAATGTTGAATGATTTATGCCATTTATGCTGGCTCTGATTATGTTTGTGCTTAGCTTCATTTTCTAAGTTGCAATTCACTTTTTGTTTATGTCTTATTTCCAGCACTAAAAACATCTGTAATAGAGCTTCCTTTAGCAAAATATTCTGTTTCTGCACCAAACCTCTTCCATCCCAGCTGTGTGTTTATGCTTGGGTTTTGTTTTTGTGAAAGTGTCTGGAGACCTCTGGAAGACAGGCACCACAGAATCATAGAATAGTTAGGGTTGGAAAGGACCTTAAGATCATCTAGTTCCAGCCCTCCTGCCATGGGCAGGGACACCTCCTGCTAAACCATGCCACCCAAGGCTCTGTCCAATCTGGCCTTGAACACCGCCAGGGATGGAGCATTCACAACTTCCCTGGGCAACCCATTGAGTTAGGTATTTTTGTTGCTATTTCATTATTACTAAACTCTGACCTCATGTTGATAATTATATATTTATGTTTTGTAACATACATTTTCTGCTGTCCATCCTCTGCAGGACCCTTTTATTTAGTGCTTATTACACCCCATATTTATTATGGAACAGTCTCATTTCTACTAGTTTGCCTTGTTAGATGTTTCCACCCTGATACATTTTCCTCTTTCCTTCCATTTGCTAACTTCTTCATTTTCTTTCTCTTTAATGCTAAATTAACCTATGAATCTTTTCAGGATCAAACAAATGCCTTTCAATATCCTGTCTTTTGCTGAGATTAGCTTTTTTTACCGGAACTACTGAGGTTAGTACACAAGTGGCCTCATTCCATAGATCACAGAATCACAGAGCTGCTGAGGTGGGAAGGGACCCTGTTCCTGCCTTTTGAACACAGTAAGTCAGGGACTAAATCAGACATGACAGGTGGGGTTGTTTTCCCCCTCTTCCCACCCAGCTCCCTCTCTTTCACTTGCACAATGAATCACAACTATGGGATTTAGCTACCTGGAAAAAAAATGTACTTCAGCCATGCCCATTCCCCAGGCCAGTTCCCAGTGAAGGAAGACACTGCCTGTGCCAGAATCAGCTTGAGGCAGAATACTTCTCTTCAGTGACCCTTCCAGCTTAGTGAAGGGCTCAAATTTTATGCATGAGAAGGTATGCTTATGAAAACAGACCAGACCTGGGAAGAGAACGAGGAGCTACCTCTGAGACAGGTATTGTGTAATCTAGACTATACCCACTTCCAAAATGTACTCTTATTTATTTGTGAAAACAGGTCCTCTAGATCAAGACCAAAAGATGTTGGTATCTTGCAAGAACGCAGCTATTTCCCTACTGTGTAACTACTCTGTATCTGATTCACTTTCAGAGGATTGTCAGTTTGTAGTCTTTTGTTGGTGTTACACTGGATTATGCAAGTTAAAAAATGGGTCAAGTACAAACCCTACATATATCAGCAAATATCTTCTGCTTTTTCCCAGAATGTCTTACCCTCTACTTGCTTTGTATCTCTTCACTGTTCCCAGCTGCAGAAAGTTCAGTTTTCATCTCTCTAATGAATGCTCTATCCTTTTACTTAATTCCAGGGTTTTTTGTTAGCTTTTCCCTTTTCTTCAGAAGAAAGCAAGCTTGATAGGTCTTTAATAATGATCAAATCATCTCCTCTAACTATAATGCATGTATGATTAACAATAGAAGCAAAAGGTTGAGTAAACCAGAGGTCACGGCAGTTGAGGCTGATTTCATTAGACAGTGTCGGCATGTTATTGTTCCCAATGCAGAAGTCTAGGTTTAAAGGCAGATAATGCATTCATAAAACTGGGCCACAGGAAATGATCGTTCTTCCATTACTTTTGGGTCACCTGCAACTATTACTTTAATTAGGGTCACAAGCAGCCACTGCTAATAAATAACCTGAAAATTATATATGAATGTGCTTTCATCAAAATAATTCACAAACAATTAGATTCTTCCACACTAACTTACAGGGTAAAATTTCCCAGTATGACTAATCAATCATATGTGTAGGGGTGAAAAAGTCTCTCCACTGATTCATGCCACTTCCATTTTAATCTGTTGGTAATAAAAAAGGAACAGGACACTCTGTTTTAATTTTGATAAATTAAAATAGAGCTAGGATTAGGAAGGGATACTCATTCTATCACATGAAAACAGGCTTTTAAAGAAATACAGAAAAAGAGCAGCTTTCAGCATCTTAGATGAAGTATGTGTGGCTGACATGATATGCTGGAGGGAAGGAATGCCATCCAGAGGGACCGTGACAGGCTTATGAGGTGGGCCAGTGCCAACCTCATGAAGTTCAACCAAACCAAGTGCAAGGTCCTACACCTGGGTCGGGCAATCCCAGGCACAGCAACAGGTTGGGCAGAGAAGAGATTCAGAGCAGGCTGTGGAGAAGGACTTGGGGGTGTTGGTCGATGAGAAAATGAACACGAGCTGGCAGTGTGCACTTGAAGCCCAGAAAGCCAACCGTGTCCTGGGCTGCATCAGAAGGAGCATGACCAGCAGGCCGAGGGAGGTGATCCTGCCCCTCTACTCTGCTTTTGTGAGACCTCACTTGGAGTATTGTGTGCAGTTCTGGTGTCCTCAACATAAAAAGGACATGGAACTGTTGGAAAAAGTCCAGAGGAGGGCCACGAGGATGATCAGGGGACTGGAGCACCTCCTGTATGAAGATAGGCTGAGAAAGTTGGGGCTGTTCAGCCTGGAGAAGAGAAGGCTGTGTGGAGACATCATAGCAGCCTTCCAGTATCTGAAAGGAGCCTATAAGGGTGCTGGGGAGGGACCCTTCATTAGGAACTGTAGTGATAGGACAAGGGGTAACGGGTTAAAACTTAATCAGGGGAAGTTTAGATTGGAAATGAGGAAGAAATTCTTTACTGTAAGGGTGGTGATGCACTAGAATGGGTTGCCCAGGGAAGCTGTGAATGCTCCATCCCTGGTGGTGTTCGAGGCCAGGTTGGACAGAGCCTTGGGTGACATGGTCTAGGGTGAGCTACCCCTGCCCATGGCAGGGGGGTTGGAACGAACTTGATTATCTTAAGGTCCTTTCCAACCCTAACTATTCTGTGATTCTATGATTCTAAGTACAGATAAACTGCTTGGGGAAAAGGACAGGGTTTAAAGCTAGAAGTTACGCACTTGGTAATTAAACACACATCCGTCTATATAAATTGCAGTACTGGTGGACCAGAATAATTTCTTTGATACTTCCATTTCCTGCAGTGGAGCTCTTCTAGCAATGGATTTAGCTTTGCACTTTAGTAGCCTATATTACTAAGCCTAGTAACTTCAGAGTATCAATCAGATTATGCCAGTGCTCTGTTCCTAAGAGACAAAAATGCCGGACACCTGGATGGTTTTTATAAACTCAAAGTTAATCACCCAGCTTTCCAGCCACTGAGTCTCAGCCCTGCGTCCCTTCTTCCCCCACATCCACCTGGCTCTGACATGGAGTCTTCTCTTCAATGGCTTCATTAACCAGCCAGGTATTGCCAGACTCACACTATTTCATCATTCAGTGATTGTCAGATTTTTGATGCTCTGCCCAACTTTTCATCAACAGTAGTTCTGCCCTGATTGCACAGAGAATCTTTGCCTCCATCGTCATTCTGTAGCTGATTTGTTTGCTTTATTTTGAGCCTCAGACATGTCTTTATATATGTTATTTATACTTCAGAATCTGTTGGAAAATGTCCTGAGATCTTTCTGTTCCCACAGCAGGCTGATCCTCCACTTCCTAGATCAGTTTTTACTTTGGCCAAGGAACTCCTCTTTTTCTCTCTTCATTCTGTGTTTTTTTTTAATCTCTGGCTTGTAGCCGTTTTTGGGTTTTTTTGCGCATATGAAAGATTAAATAAGTAGGATTTGCTAAGATCTCCATTCCATGAATCCTTCCCCACTTACATTTTAGCTTGGACTCTTGTGTGCCTAGTTTTCCAAATTAGTTGTGATAGCAAGTACAATGGGATTTAAACTATACTGACTTCATAGGAAGTCAGAAAATAACTCAAAATCTATTAAAACTCCATGTTTCCATTTCCTCTGTCTTATTTATTTATTTAAAAGAGTATGGGGAATATGAAGGAAGACATATGAAAGCAGTCTCCATTTGAATCAGCATCACTTTCAATCAGTTCACCACACAATGTGGGTTACTTTCTGCAATTAATCTACATGTGAATTCTGATTGACTTGAACTGAAGTGGCAGAGGTAAACCAGGAGTAAAACAAAATCTTTTGAGATAGTATTTCTGAGCACTTTAAGCCTTGCTTATCAATTCAGGTATCACTCTTAAAATTTGTGATAACAACAGAAGTGATGCTGAAAATGAATGCTTGGAAATTATTATTCTAGGTGTGCATTATTCTAGCTCAGTGGAGATGCAGAGAAGTTCCTTCTAAATCATGTTAACTTCGCTACCTGGTTTTTTCAATATTCAATAGAATAGAGAGATGCTGACCTAAATGACTGTAATTAGTTCTTGTGATTGGAGTAACGGTAGATGAAGAAACAAGGTAAATGTATAAACCAACTGTGGCTTACCACCCACAGACGCATGAGGCAGACACTTTCTCACTCTACGCCCCCAACTCCAAGTAATCATTTCCTTTCTTCACCAGTGTATACTTTGAAAAATGTTCTGTAATTTTTTCCTACCAGCTAACAATTCAATTTTTTGAGACTGCAGTTCCCTGAGGAAACTAGTTCAAACTCCTTAAATCAAGCTGCTCTAAAGAGCCAGCCAGTTCGAGCTGATGAAAACTGCATATAGTGTAATGCAGTAAAACCCACAGAGCAGTCTCAGTCATATAAAAATAAAATTTATTCTTAATGTTAACATCTTCTTATGGTTGTTATTCTTAAACGCTATACATATGGATTTATAAAAAGCATTGAAATGTCAATGGTTAACCAAGTATATGTCGCTGAAGTCCTAAAAAAGTCTTTGAACATGGATGTGGCCCTTTTGAAATAATTGTTTAAGTCTCTAGATCTTGTGCACTGATTCAGCTTCACCATAAACCCTTCTTCCCGCATCTGAGTCTCTGCTGCGCTTTTGATGAGCATTAGATGAAAAGCTACATATTAATTTGCCTTTCTAAAAAGAAGTGCCATAACCACCACACTGATAATTATTCTGTGGAGGAGTGTGCTCAAACCTTTCTGTTTGAACTGGACTGAACAGGAGTCAGAATTGTGGGATCAGAAGTAGAATAAACACTTAAAAATTCAGCCACAAACTACCACTTTGGGTAATCAGCTGGACACAAGGACACCTGAGCTCTTATTCCTTCCCCACTACCTTTTTTTCTTCAGTGACAGTATAATGTAAAATACAGAAGCAATTCAGACCAGCAACCACTCAATTATTAGTCTTTTTTTGGAGCTGGCTCTTACAAAAGGGGTCCTCATATTAGAGACCTTTCTTTCCCTCCTCCCACCAACCTCATTATGCGGTGAAGACCCGAAGGCCATGTCTATACAGATAAATAAAACAGTACAGGGCTCATTTTCTGACCCTGTGACTAACTAGCCTGGCACATCTCACAATCATAGAAGGTTTTAAACCAGTTATCCCTGCAACCAGGCCAAAAGCAATCTGCATACTAGGGCTTGGCTTTGGTCTAATGCCAGTTGCCCAACCACAGCCTGACACTAATTGTTTTGGCATGGCCTGATTGGCACAAAACCACTTCATCGACTGCGCACAACCAGTGCTCTGGCATCAGAGCACAGTTTGGACCTTCACAAGGCATGAGCAATTCTGGGGAAAAGGAAACAGAAAACAAGACCCTTACCACAGTCCTTCTATAGCACATCTCGTATCAGTTTTGCTGTGAGCATGCAGGAAACACACAGCTTTGCAACTGCAGTAATTTTCCTTTGATTAACAGTAGACTTGATGTATTTTTAAAAAATAAATTACAAGGGAGTTAAATGGAATATATGGTAGTCATGTGATTTATCACCAGGCTTGAGCCCATGAGGATATATACCTGGTATACAACTTCCAAAGCTAAAGGAGAGATCTTACTGCAATCTTACTTCATTACTGCTCCTAAGACCACTGGTGGAACATGAACCTGTAGGAAAAGGTCCACAGCGAGCCCGCAGCGGTGAGGGGCTGCTCTACTGGGGAAAGGAAGCCAGGAGCCATGGGTGATGCAGGGACCTCACTGACAAGGGTGCAGAGCAGGTCTGTTAGTGGCAGCCAGGAGTCCAAGTAGCCAGATGATGAGACAGGTCCAAGGTCAAGCCTGTCACCTCTCAGGCTGCAGATCAACAGGCACGGCTGTGGCTGCAGCACAGCTGCAATGGAGCTTTATCTGGGAACAAGGGTGAGAGCCTCAGCTTGAAAACAGCTCATGAGTAAAGGAGCAGCAGGCCCTCACTGAGGTTTCCTCTAGCATTTTCTTTCAAGGCTACCAACTTTACTATCTTTACGCTGGCCCTGAGCCCCAAGCAGCCATACACCTGGAAAGGGGGTGCACACAGGGCCCCCACACACCAGCTGTGTGTGTTTCCATTCTCAAGATTTTTTCATGTTTCTGTCCTGCCTTCGTCTACCACAGTTCCTTACCAAATCTATCTCAACAATCAACACTTTTGTAACCCCCATTTTGCAGAAAAGAATTAAAATAACTATTTTTCTTTCTCCACTGCATTCCCACACCCTTTCTCTCTTCCTTCTTTTAGTGCATCCTATTCGCCCACTAACTTCCCACACTCCCCTCATGGTAGTCAGTCTCCCCCACGCATACTCCCAGTCTCTTCCCCTCACAACTAATAGCAGAAATGCTGTTACTTCCCACAGACACACATGACAGCTCTTTCAGCCAACAGTAACCCTGGTCTTCATCAACTCATACTTCACATATTGTGGATTACGCTACACTGGCAAATAAACATGCTGCTATGAGGTGAAATGCTCTTGGGCAGTGAGCCTCTGTCTCCACTCACATTTCTAGACTTAGCTTTTTGTCCCTCGAACAGTCCTAGTCTCAGGAGACTCTTTCTCTTACTCTGCTTTTTTTCTCCCATCCTGGTCTTGCATTTGTCTTTTTTAACATTTGACTCAGACAGCTTCTTCCTTCACCCTTCCAGGGTGCTAGCAGTAGGGTCACTAAAAGGACAAGAGAGAGAAATTCCTTGTTCTTGTTCCCAAAACAAGAACCTGTTTGGGAAAAGGAGCAGCTAAAAGCATTCATGGAAAGTTTCCTCTGAGATTCTGTAGCCCGGGCAAGGAGGGGGAGTATGTATGTGAACTACCCAGCTGCTGTAGAAGACCTGGTGTATACAGGCTGCTCAGCATTCAGTGTTAGAAATGACTTGGGTGTTTGTTGGACTAGGGCTTTGTAGATTTTTGCGTTTGAGAAAGCCTCTTAGTGTGTGTAAACTGCAGTGTGATGAAGGCTGTAGCTCAGCCAGATCTGGACAGAGTACCCACACAAACAACAAAAGGCATTTTCCTGCCATTACACCAGATCTGGAGTGCCTGCTCTAAATGACAGGACCTATCATTTTGAAGAAAACAGTATCTTAACATGGACCAAATATATAAATATATATATATATTTTATTGGGTAAAAAATGTAAACAGCCTATAGCAGAAGGCATGAAAAATTTTGTATCAAAGAGCTGGCTTGCCAAAGATACAAGCAACTGGAAAACTGTTATATAATGGGAAATTTTTAGACAATTTTAGTAATAGCCGACACAAACACACCCACTTATAACAAAAAACAGTTCATAGAAATATTGCAGATAAACCTATACACAATCCCCAGGAAGTGCCTACTCAGACCCTGATTTAGCTGGCATAAAGCAAGACTAGCAAATGGGCTGCAACTGGGAGATGATACCATCAGGAAAAAAAACATAGGATGGTTGAAACAAACACCAAGAGAATAAATGCAGAAGGATGGGAAACCTGAGGCAGCACAAAGCTGTAGGACTAGAAGACTCTCTCTGTGTGATGAGTAAGTGCGGTCTGCTCTGAGTAGTAGTCGGGTAGAATAGGAACAACCATTCTAGGTCTAACACTAGTTTCCAAAACCCCGGAATATGCTGGAGAAGCTGTTACCCAGAACATCAGCAATTCCCCCCAGACAATCAATGTCTCAGCTCCTTTTCAAATGTTCAACGAATATTTCCCACAGTTGGAGACACCATCATGGAATGGAAAGAACCTGCATTTACTGAATGTTTTTCTTTTTACTAGCGTGAAAAAACTTCAGTAGACCTCACTAGAAAAATAGTATATTTATTGATTTTTTGATATACAATCATGAACTACTCCAGAAATGATTTTTGCTAGCAGCACAACACAGACTAAACTGTTTTGTTTTGCTTTGGGTGGAACATACAGTGCTAAAAGTTAAAAGTGTTTTTTTTCAGCACTAATTTGTTTTGCAAAATATCTTCAGTGCCTTTTCTTTTTCACGAGGGATGGCAGGTCATTTTAACATGTCACCCAAGGAAAAAATCTCGGACCTCATGAAAATGCCTAGAACTGTTTAATCTGCATAGGAAGAAACAAATATTTCATCAAGCTCTGAGTGGAAGCCCCTATGAACAAAGCCAGTGAAAAAGACCCCGAGAAATGGAAAGTAATAGAAAAGAATGTACATGTTTTCATAGCCTTTCAAATTTTGCACGTCAGTTATTTATTGAAAGAGTTCAATTCTGCTTATGTTCCACATATAACTTGTGTTATAAACTTGCTATAAAATTAATTATGCCATATGCTGAGGGTACAAAAAACAAGCAGGTGGGTAGGTTTCTTCTGCAAAAATATCTCAGCACAAACACCAGGGAGCAGGAAGGAACTCTTCCTCATCTATTACAAAAAAACAGAAAATTAAGTAAGAAATCGAGTTCTGACTGGTTTTGTTTTTTGTTTTTCAGAAAAGATCAGATTATTACAACATATAGCTAGAGCTGTTTTAGGGTAATCTAGCTATCTATTGAGCTACATTTACTTATATTTATATACACACAGTGCACACTAGATTTTAGGTAACAGAGTTAAATATTAGGAGCACTAGCAAAATGCAGCTACTTAAAGCTCATCTGGAAAACATGAACAAAGTAACTTTCTAGGGCTGCACCTAGATAAGTCTGTCCTAGTTTTGGCAGGGATAAAGTTATTTTTCTTCCTATTAGCTGGTGCAGTGCTGTGTTTCGGCTTCAGTCTGAGAACAAGTTTGATAATGCGCTGATGTTTTAGTTGCTGCTAAGTAATGTTTGCTCTGATCAAGGACTTTTCATTTCTGATGCTCTGCCAGTGAGGAGGGTCACAAGAAGCTGGGAGGGAGCAGAGACAGGACACCTGACCCAAACTAGCCAAAGGGGTATTCCATACAACAGCACATCATGCCCAGTATATAAACCATGGGGAATTGGCCAGGAGGGGCCAATCACTGCTCAAGGATGTGACAGGCATCAGACAGAAGTGGTGAGCAATTGTATTGTGTTTCACTTGTTTTATTCTTTCCTCCCTATTTCTTCTTATTATTATTGTATTTTACTTTTTATTGCAATTCTTAAACTGTTCTTATTTCAACCAATGGGTCTTTACATTTCCTCCGGTTTTCCTTCCCATGCCACTTGAGGGAGGAGGGATGGGAGTCAGCAAGCTGCAGCATGGTACTTAGTTGCCAGCTGGGCTTAAACCACAACAGTCCACAAAGTCTAAGTGGATCAGCATCATTTGGTGATTTGGCACAAGACTCAATCCTGAGCCTTGAAAATATTTCTCTGTGCAATGCAAAACCTTTCTCACCTGCGTAACGCACAGTATCTGAAGGCATGAGGCCTTCAGAGCCAAAGCTTCTTTAATCTCAGGCTGAGATCATAGAGTAGAACTCTGTGTGAAGTTTTTTTGTGTGTGTGAAAAAGAAACCAAAAAGCAATGCACAGTAAGTATTTTAGCACTAAATGGGTCCTTAATTGCCCACAAAAAGTGCTGATAAACTCTTGAAAGTCTTACAGAAGCCTCAAAAATTAAATCCAGGAATGCCCAAGTATGGGAAGTTGTGATCAAGGCTGGCATACTAATACCTAGTGATAGAAACCTACATGAACTGGGCTTACTACAGAGCAGGCAATAAGCAACTCAAAAAGATGCCCTCTGTACATGCCCCATTTTTATCTCTGTCTCTTAATACAATACAATTGCGTTCAGTATCCACCTCTTTGCTCCCAAACACCTTTTAAACCCTTTCTACAATTTCAGCCAAATTCAACATGAAGATGCTAAGTGCCATGAAAATCAGAGGTCAGATAAAAGGGTCTGCTAACCTGTGTCCACTGGACAAGGAGGAAAGATGGTGTGACTTCATCAGTTACCCACTGCTTGACTTGGCTAATCCTTAGCACAAGTGCCAGGTAAGCCTGCCAACATGCTGGGAACCATCTCCATTTCAAAGGTGCCTGTGGGAACTGTGAAGTGCTGGAGCCTATGTAGAGGGGATTGGTTGAAAAAAGATGTTGAACACTAATCCACAGGTAACGAAGCTTAGTTAACCCTGTTGTTTCAAGAACAATGTACTACATACACTTGGATGAAACCTGCTCATGACGGTACATAAACTACCAGTGGGGATAAAACAGAACCTGCTAGAAAAACAAAAAATTGTGATTAATGAAACCTCACATGCTGGGAAAGGAACACAATCATGGTTCAAGACAATTGGAAAGTGACAAGCTCCGAACAGGCCGGTTGTACAACAGACACCAGCTTTGCCGATGCGGACAGCACATTGTGAGACCTAAGACGCGCCACCAGCAGGTCACGGCTGCAGCAGGTGGTGTCCAGCTGGATGAGATCCTCCACAGAAGAGCAATGCACTACGTGCCCGCAGCATTTTGGGAGCACACAGCAGAGCAAGTGGACCTGACTGGAGAGTCCAGCCCTCATTGTGGTGGGACCAGATGCTGCCATGGGCGCCAAATGGCCTCCACCACGCGCGCTGGCCGTGAGACAAGGAGATGCCTCCATGCCCTGTGGAGGGAGGAGGTTGGCTGGATGCGGCGAGCGGGACAGGCCGTACCGGCGCGGCGGGACCTGGTGGGAGCGCCCCGTGCGGACGGCCGCGCCGCTGGGGGGCGCTGCCAAGGCAGCGCGCGGGCGGCTCCCGGGGGGCGCGGATTGTGCCGCCCCGCCCGCCGGCTCGCGCTGCCCTCGAGCGCCCCCGCGCGCAGCCGCCGGGCTCCCTCCTGCCCGCCCGCCCGCCGGCGGGGAGGGCGGCAGGCAGCGGGCAGGTGCGCGGCGGCTGCAGCGTGAGGCAGCGCCGGAGCCGTGTCTGCCCGCCACAGCCGCCGCCCCTCCTCGCTGGATGCCGCCGCCTTCCCGGCGTGAGCACCGGTTCCCTCCTGGCGCTGCGGCTCGCTTTCTCCTGCTCCTCCCTCCGTTCCGTCCTCCCAGCGGCTCGGGAAGGCAGAGCCCCCGGGGGTGCCCGTCGGTGGGTGCGCGCCCCCAGCCCCTGCGCTCGCCTCCCCACCGCGGCAGCCGCAGCCCCGCTTAGCCCGGCCACCATGGCGTGCGGGAGGTAAGCGAGTTCCATTCACCTCTCCTCCGCGGGTCTCGCCCTCCCGCTGGCGCCGCACCTGCCCGGGCGCTCGCGGGTCCGCCTCCTGCCGGTCCTGGGCGGCTGCAGGTGAGGGGCCTAGTGGGGGCCAGGTGTGTTTGCTCGGTGCCGGAGGAAAAGTTGCGTCCGGCGTTGGCGAAGCGACTCCGCATTGTTGTGTTTGGGCGCGGGTGTTTCCCTGCGGGCGGCGGCGTGGCGGGTGTACTTCCGGGTTCGCACCTTTTTTCCCGTCGCCGCAGCTGCTCCGCGCCCGTTCCTCTGCCCTCGAGCAGAGCCGAAGCTCTGACCGCTGGAGCTGGCGGCTCGGCTGTCAGCATCTGAGCCGCCGCTCCCCCTCCAGGACGGGGAATAGGGAGTGCGGGCCCGCGCCGCACGTCAAACGCGAACAATAACAGTCGTAGTAAAGGAAGGGTGAGGGTCGGAGGCTCCCCCCCTCTCCTCCGCCGCCGAGCGGGCAGCGAGGAGTAGCGCCCCGCAGAGACCCGCCTTCGCCGCGGCGGCGGCCGGGGCCGAGGTAACGGCCGAGCAGCGGCCGCGGGGACCGTGCAGCAGCCCGACGCCAGGGGGCGGCCGGAATCCGGCCGCCGGCTGGCGGTAACCGGCCGGCGGGGCGGGCTGGGACCGACGCTGAGCGCCCGCGGCTCTCTAGGCGCAGCGGAAGGGGAGGCCGGGGAGGAGAGTGGACGGACGGCGGAATGGAACCGCCCGGGCGTCGCGTCCGCCGTAAGGTGGCCGGGGAGTGGAGGATGGGGCGGTGCGCCCCGAAGGTCGTGGGGCTTGACTGCCTTGTGGTAACTACCAGCGGGGCGGAGGGAGGCGAAGGACCGGGGCGGGCACCGCTACCGGGTGTCACGCGCGGCGCCGTATGCGTGGTGCGGGGGGTTTTAACGTGAACGGTGTCGGGGCCGCCATTTTGAATGGCTCCCTGCCGCGCCGCAGGGAGTGCGGGGTCGCAACTGGCCGCTGGTGGCGGCCGCCCCGCGGAGCTGCGGGGAGGGCCGGGGCGGTGCGGGGAGTGCGTCCCGCCGCCGGACGGGATTTGTGGATAACGGTCACATGTAGTCTCACGGCTGGCCCTGAGGTGGAGTTGCCGGTGCCGACGGGTCGCAGTGCGAGGGAGAACAAATAAAGTTCAGAAGTGCCTCCAAACGCCTCGTTTCTCCTTGTCTGTTTTCACGCTCTGGGGGAGAGGCGGCAGCGGGGTCGGTTTGCCCAGTGGGCGTTGCTGGGGAGGGGGGCGGCCGGGCGGGCAGCCCGCGGCGCGGCGGGAGGCGGAGCGGCACCTCGGCGGCGGCGCCACCGGCCCGGAGCTGCCGCTGGTCCCGCACCGCTCTGCAGGTTTCTTGGCGAGCGGTCCGGAGCTGAACGGCGGCCGCTGCACCCAGCTGCCGAGGTTGGGCTGCAGTAAATCGTACACTGGGGCAGACGAACAGCTGGTAAAATAGTAAATTAAACTGAAAATAACCGAACAGCGGCAGTGAGTGTAATCATTTTGCACAAGCTATTAAAAAATACAAACCCGGAATATCTGAATTTGCGAACTCCAAGGTTAATTTTAAATATCTCTTGGCTTTACCACCGTGGAACTACCTATTTTAATATGATAATTTGATTAATTTAATTTTTTCCCTTTTGCCAGTTATTACTTGTTAGTGGTTTTGAGTAAATAATGCATGACGTTCTTGCAGTCATGGGATGAAATAGTAGTGTGCACTCTGCTGCCAGTGTGTTTACACACTTCATGCTTTTCCCTTACATAACTGATGTTGCTGCTGGTTTTAAATAGGCCATACACAGGGCTGTTACCTCCACCCCATCTAATAGCTTGGTTTGGAATGTCACATCTTTCATGGAAGCACTATTAATTATTGAAAGTATGGAGAAATGTCCTGTCACAAGTCATCAGATACTGAATAAATAATTATAGTTAAATTTGGGTTTGTTTCATTTAAATATAGCTATGTATAGTTTTAGTGGTATCTGTATGTAATATTGTACTAAAATGCAGGAACGCTTGTTTGATCTTAGATTGATACCTGTATGCTTTGTTTTACAAAACTAATTTATTTTTGAAACCACACTAAAAAAACCCTTAAAGCTTCACAGGATACAGCACTGACAAGTTTGTTTGGAAAACTATTTGTAAGATATGTAACTAAGCCATTGTTCTTTAAAGAATGATGTGGGTTTTTTCCCCCCCCCTTGGTATAGAGTAGAAAGAATCAATATTGAATTAAATTATTACCTTCATTATTAATACACCAGGAAGCCAGGTTTCCTTCGCTGTAGTGAAACAAATCATGTCTGTAGTGGAAAAAGTAGTTATTTCAGCTCATATTTGTCCTGTGTAGTAGTTACAAAAATGCAGCTGTAGTAAAAACTCTGCTTGTGTGTGTATGACAAATAGCTGTCTTCTCTGTTTTTATAATACATTCTACAGAGGGCATGTGATGCCATCTCAGTTTTCAAAAACATTTTTAAAACAAATTAAAAATATATTAGTTGTCATGTATTTATAAAATCAGAAGAGGAAAAATGGTGATAAATAAATGAAGGCGGTGACCTTAGACCCTGTGCCTTCTAGGCCTGAACAGCTATTGCTTGGGCCGCTGCTAGGATGCAGTGGCAGGTCACCAGCCGTGCTTCAGGTAGCAACCCCGAGCACAGAAGCGGGTTGTAAAGACCAAGCAGATATTTCTGCCTCCTCTTTTAGTTCTTTTTCCCTTAACTCGCCGGTAGTGTTTCGTTAGAACCGCAGCTGAAGCCCGAGGTGCAGAGCGCGCCCTCGAGCGCACGGGCGAGGTTCCGAGCGGGGTGCCGGAGCGAGAAGTGGTTCCCGGAGGAACCACGTTTCCCCGCGCCAGGGCCCGGCCTGGTTCCCCGGGCCGTCGTGAGGCGGCGGCGGGTCCCGGGCAGCGGCCACCATGGGCGGCGGACGCGGGGGTGCCGCTCCTCCGCTGCGCCGCTGGCCTGGGTGCTGAATCCCGCGGCCATCTTGGTGCCGGCGGGAGCCTGCGGCCCGGAGGTCCGGCCGGTCTGGGGGGCACGGCTGCGGGCTGCACTTGCGTCCTGTGCTCCGCTCGGGTGTGCTCGCGTCCTGCACGACGGGTCACGGAGGGAAGTGGTGTCGCCAGAAGCCTTTGTGGAACCCGCGGTACCGTTCCGGTATTGAACGCCGGTAGTAAAACCAATGGCAGAAACACTGCAGTGTACTCTTCCGCAGAAAGGAGAAAAGGGGGTTTTGTACACAACCTGTGAAGCGTAATGTTACCCATGTAAAATGGAAGTGCAGCCAAAACCAACAACTAGACAGGCACTTGCTATTTGCTGTTTTTAACCACAGGTTTAGTTCATGAAAAGACATTCTGAAAACTAATATCAAAACAGCATGTCATCCGTGAGAACAAAATAACCATTCCTAGTAAAGGGACGGCTCAGCAAAAACCAGTTACCTATGAGCAGCAGCACCAGCACAGACACCAGCTTTTTTCCCTTTCTTCCTCTCTCTAGGAAAAGACAGTGAATTTGGAAAGACGTGCGCTCTAGGCATTTTTTTCTCTCTAAATTCACATCAGTGTGCTTCAGCATCTCTAGTACATTAAAAAAAAAAAAACAAAACCAAGCTTTTTTTTCACCACAGAGACAAGTGTTCATTTTCTGTAATTGCACCCTGGGTGTTGCAAATGTAGTTGCACAATAAAAAGCAAATATGCCACTCTGGATAGGTGTGTAGAGGCTAAAAAAGGACAAAAACAGCTTGGGGTGTTTCACATGGGAGGGTAACAATTAAAAAAAAATATACAAAGATTTTAACATTCGGCTTCTAAAAATAGAATAAATTGATATGCGGGGTCTTCAAATTAAAGGTCAGAGGTGACAAACTGGGACAAAGGTCACGCAGCTCATTTTCAAGCAATCAGTTTCCAGTTTTTTCATGGTTGAACAAAAGCTTAATTATACAGAAAAGCAAGGACTGTAATATTTAACTAGTCAACAGTAAAAGAAATAGAGGTAGTTTTACACAATTCCCTCTTTTCTTGAATGTGGATGTATTGTGAAATTATTTGTGCTACTGGTAGGTCTGTCTAAATTTGTTTAAATACATTTTAAAATTCAACATCTAATAATCTACACTCTGCATTTAGTATTTGTACTTGAGAACTAAGAGAGAGCGTGTAGCCATCTTCTGCTTTTTCAGTGATCTTGGGGAAAAAAAAGGGGGGGGGGGTGTCTATACTGATGATCTACACTATGATTTCACAAAAAGTAAAATTGCAGGTCCATGCAGTTTGGCATTCATGCACATACTTACTGTTTCTAACGAAGTACTTTGCTTCCCCAAAATCCTACTTCCAGTCTGCAGCATTGTGTGTGTCCCTGTGCAGGAATTACACAGACCTGAAAGCTGACTCTTTCACGAGTGTGTGTATGGGATTATCATTTTATTATGTGCAGTGTAGTCTTCTTTCACTAATTTAGATTCAGGGTTCTTAACATTTTGAAGGGATTGTTTCAATCTTTATATTAATAATATCACATTTACATTAACCCATGTTGTCATAAATATTCTGAAGGTATTTAACAGATATTCTATAGCTAACATTTGATACATATTTAGACTACACACAGTATTAGGATAATGCCCCCAAATTATACTGTTAAGATTTGTGCGCTCACTAGTATTTTTGTATTGCATAGTAGGGTTTGCTTTTCTTTCAGACACTGTCTCCTGTACCTACTTCAAATACT
Source organism: Ara ararauna (assembly GCA_028858755.1). Classification (NCBI taxonomy): domain Eukaryota; kingdom Metazoa; phylum Chordata; class Aves; order Psittaciformes; family Psittacidae; genus Ara; species Ara ararauna. The sequence continues at coordinate 60,643,866 of CM054379.1, forward strand.
GATGCGTGCACTGATTTAAAAAATATTTTAATTTTTAAGAGATTGTGAAATTTTGGTTATATATGACTGGTGTTCCTGTGTATTTTTTTCTGTTTGAATGATGACATATCTTCACTAAAGTTTATGGAAAAAAAAAAAAAAAAAGACCATTGCATCACTTTATTTGATTAGTTGTTTTAAGTAGTATCATAGTCAGAAGGTATAACATACAGGACTGCTGTCCACTCCTGTTAAAATGAGAAAAATGTCATACCCCCTGTACTATTCAGGAAAAGTGAATATAGGTGTTTAATGAGTATTTAATCTGTGTTATATGAGTCTTTTAAAGACACTCTGTTGTTTTAATTTTATAACCTTTGTTTTGATTGTTTTAATCCACAATATCCATAGCCGTATTTGGTGAGCATGTTACGAAATACAAATGATTAAAAAAGCCTCATCTTTATTAACACTCACAAGTAATAAGTCAGTGATTTAAAAAAAAAGACCCAAGCCAAGAAAGAACATTCTGTGTTCTGTAGGTAAATGGTATGTACAAATAAAACAAAAATTCTATGCAAAGGGAAGGTTATGTGAAAGATGTATAAATTCCATGAAAACAAGTATTAGCTTAATGTAAAACATCTCAGGAAAGAGGTCTGAGCAAACCATGCTACAGTTGTTATAAAACCAAAAATCAATAGAACATGTATGTATTTTTAATAAAACTTGCTGTAGTGCCATCATTTTTGAGAGGATGATGTTAAAGTCTTAATTGGTTAGAGTATTTTTATAAACAAAAGTTGTAAATTACACAGTTGTTTACAGAACAGATTAATCTTGGTTTAATAATGGTTTTGCATTGAGGAAAAAGCATGTGCAATTCTGGATTAAAACCAGAAATCTCTACATTGAATGTGAACAATACACACACAATTTAGTGTAATCAGGAAGAATGAGAAAAATTTCAGTTTTCTTTAAACTAAAAACTTAAATACTGAATTTGCTTTTTTGCCATAATGGCTCTTTTAATTTGGCCTTGAACATGTATCTTTTCAGGGCTTCATTTGGCATTGTTTTGTTTGCAAATAGTTCTCAAGTGAGGAAATAAAATTTTACTCTATAGTTTCTCACAGAAATAACTAAAATCAGTGATCAAGCTCTGAAAAATATGCTGATCTACCTATGATTTAAGAATTGTGGCTTTTAAAGGTTTTTTCTTTACAAAATACTGATACCAATTAATTTTAAAAATACAAAGAAAAAATGTCTGAAAACAAATGTAATAAGATCACAGGGTAGTTTTCTCATTGTTTCATTTCCTGCATGGCAAATCATAGAATCATAGAATACTTAGGGTTGGAAAGGACTTAAGATATCTACTTCCAACCCCCCTGCCATGGGCAGTGTGTGGAATTTCAATGTACCCATACTAACAGTAAACTGGGAACAAAATACTTTAAATACTAAGGAAGGAGAAAAACAGTAGTAGTAGAGGGTGGTGTGTTTTATTTTGAAATTGTGTATTTTAAAAATTTAATCTTTGAATTTTACAAAATACTGTTTCAAACATACTTTAGACTGCTTTTTATTAAATCATTATCATAGTTGCTTAATATATGTACATTCAAATGCAGACTATGTGAAATTGCAGGTTATACTAGATTAAGTGCACTAAATATGAGAATTATGTATACCTAATTTCAGCCCTTAAAACAAAAATAATTTTGTTCACCATGTTCCTTAAATACATATTATTGAAGTTTGAATCTGAATAGTGTAAAATGCTAAGATAATTGTAAATATTAATGTAATAGTAACATTTCACTTTTAAAGAGAAACTTTGATCCAATTTAAATAGCTGGCAGGCTTTCATTGGCTCTGATTTTGATAACATGGGGCTTATTACTCCTTTTCATCTCCCAAAAGAATCAGATTCGTAACAACAGTGGAAGTACATTTTACCTTTGTCTGTTCCTATTCTTAATGTAGTCAAATGATGGTCTCACATGCAGTTAGAAGGTGCATAACAGGATGTCTGATACTCAAGAATGTGTACTTTATTTCTGAAAAACTAGGGTTTGCTTAGTCCCTTTCTGGATCTGAGAAAAGCATACGTGGACTATTGCGCAGCTATTTTATTTACTTCAAACTAATTACCTCCTTCAGATGAAGGACAAAATTGTGTGAAATTAGTAAAGAAAGATTGAATTTTGATTTGCTATTTCTTCAATTAATTTTCTTGAATCAGTATTTTTTAAATGTTTTGGCATCTAGCATGCACATGCTTTTATCTTCACTTGATAGAAACATATTTTCATGGTGTAAGAAGAAAGGTATGGAAGAAAAGTAAAAAAAAATTATGGCTACAGTAAGAATAGCATTGTAAAAGCTTTCAATTCCTGCCCCCACCCCCACCCTGGGAGTATAGAAGGGCATTGACACCTGAGTGCACAATTTCAGGAAATTTTAAATTTCCTTCTTTATTCATTTCAAACTAACTATATTTTACTGAATTAAATGAAAAGGAAAAAAAGAATCAAAACAATTAAAACATCTCAGAAAGAAATCCATTATTTACAATTGTACGTTAGGGAATCCATGTAAATGCTCTTAAAACAACTTAATTCAGAGTATGAGACAACAGTAATTTGTTATGTTTGAAATCAAAATACTGTGTGCATAGTGCTTCTACCAGCAGTCAAGAACTGTAAATCAGAATAAAGCATTAGCTTGTTTTTACTCACTGGTTCAAAAGATAGATGGCAAAGTTTGTTAATTACAAAATGCATTTTATCAGTTAATATATCTGACCAATGTGTGTGTATAGACTTAAAAAGCTGATGTTTTATGCTTGGGTTCTGTACACAGAGTTTTAAAATTTTGTATATACTTGTCAACATTCATCTGTTTATGTCTTCACTACTGATAAGTAGAAGAGTTCATTTAGCATCGGAATGTTCTTCCCAATTCCCTTGCATCACTGTCATACCTGTTTGTTATAAAATAAATAGTTCATCGGCACTCTGATTGTATTTATGGTATCCAGCATTCTTTCAAAAAATACTGCTGGCTTTACTCTGTGGAACCAGTCAGTCGCTGGCTGCCACTGAGAGTGAAAGAAACAGGTTTAATTTTTCAAATTTTTTTTGGAGTAAAGCATATGACTTATTTAAATGGGGTAACTATGAATGTCTGCTTTACATTCATCCAAGCAAATTATGTTTCTGAATCTTTTTGGCAGTGAACTTGCTTAAGTGAATGAATTCAAAACAATGCTTATCAAAGAGAATTATTTTCTTTTTAAATAGGTATTTTTATTTTCCACTGAAAAATAAGTTGTCAGAAATAACCTATATAAGGTGTTAAGTGAATTACAGAATGTGCTACCTATAAGGAAAGGTAGATTACATTTGTTGGGTGTCTGTTGGTGGGTCTTTACTGATACTACTCTCTTCATTGTATTTCCTATCCTGCAGTAATTCCGTGTGGTGTTCTGTTGCATTATTTTTTGTGCTTACTGTTACAGTACCCTTCCATATGCCACGAATACGTAGTTAAAACAACGATTGCTTTGAAAGCAAGTACCTTTTTATGTAAAAACCTCTTACTCTCTAGTGTGTAATTCCTAAAGAGTATTTATTTGGATTTGGGGGTTTTTTTGGTTTTGTTTTTTTTTTTTTTTTTTGCAGTTCAAGTAAATTCCAAGATAGTTTCAGAACTTAAATACCAAAAAATACTTTTCTGTTTTGGACAGCATAAGGAGACATAGGAGGGTTCAACATGAGCTATTTCAGAGCCCAAACCTGCTTCCATTTAAGTCAGGGACTGTTTACTTACAGCTTTTGGTAGGATGCAGTAAAATGCAAGCCAATTAGTTTCTCATTTAAACTATTTGAATTGGAATGTTCTTCTGACATCCCTTGTGCCAAGTTTTGTGTATTGTATCGGGAAGCTGTTCATAATAATAGCTTTATAAAAAAATGACATCCCTTTTCTACATAATAATCTGTTTATTTGTCACTCAAATATGTAATACTTACAAACATGTTACACAATTCGATACTGGAAACAATTAACTTGAGCTTGTGCTGTTTCTGATACAATGTTTAAGAACCACAATTTTCCCTTTTGAGTCCTGACCTTGCTCCCCAAATACTTATTTTTAATCCCTTCATAAACTAAAGCAGACTATGTGCCAAAGCCAAGAACGTATCCTTTACTCTATGCTTGCATATTTCATTGTGTTGCATAAATAATGCAAGTAAATCCGAAAGACACAAAAGGCACATAGCTACAGGTTGGCAGAACAAAGCAGCAGACACAAGAGAATGGGCTTCAGTGCTTGAAGGTGTAAAAGCAAAGCTAAGTTTAATATAAGGCAAAAAAGTCCACACAATTTCAGTGGAAAACTTATTACAGAGAAGAACTGGCAAGAAGAGCTTGCCAGTGGTGTTGCACTGAAAAGAAAGATTGTACCATCCCCTTTTCTGATTCCTGGTGTTAGAAAGGATGCAGAATAATCGGCTGTCGGGGAAAAGAAGTTAAGAGAAATTCAATTCTAATTTGTCTTTGGTGATTCTTCTGGCTTTGCTCACTCCTGGTAGAATATCCTGTTTTTTTAGTAAGAGAGGAGGATAACTGTCAGGATGTGCTCTTGAATTTGAAAAACTCATCTCAGTTTTCTTTAAAAGAGAATTTGATTTATATCTCAACAGGAGAATAATGCAATTCCTTGTTGATTTTGTGTGGGTTTTAATTAAAGTAGATTATTCAAAAGACAGTAGAGGGTGACAAGAGGAGAGGCTTGTAGCAGGTGAGTTTGTGCATGCTCCTTTCTATTTATCTCTCATTGATTAACAAACTGGACAGCCTAAGCAACAAGTCTGCTGCAAAACTGAGGTCTTTTCCTTCATGCTTCCTACCATCTGTGTCACTCAGTTTGTGTGTGATATTCTTATTGGCATTACACAAAATTAGCCAGGTCTTGCTCAAGTAGATCAAAAGTACACCTTTTATGTAGCTTCGATCAAGTCACACATCTGTATTTTTATGACTGGTTTTATTCAGTTTGAGTCTTAGAATTTAGTATTATTACATATTATGCTCTGCAGTTTTATAACTGATATAATTTAACGCATTTCTCTAGTGATATAATAAATTAACATTGAGTTAATTTATTAACTGAAGAATCATTTGGGTTTGTTTTTTAATCACATACAAGGTATGACTGTTTATTTGGTACAATTTAAGTGTAGTAAAGACAACTCACTAGTTCTTAGGTTACCTACTGCAATTAAATATTGATAAAGGAAACAAACAGCTTGCAATATCGTGCAAATCTGTGTTTTTCCCTTCTGCTGTCATCAACTGCATTTTCATAAGAGAGTAATGAAAGGGGCAGTCCCTTTATGGATGCTTGGGGGGTGAAATATAAAAAATAAATCAGTGGCTGATTTTTATCTAATGCCTTAGTTATCTCATTGTGGTTCTGATGAGCTAGGTAAGACTCAAACAGTTAATAAGTTTACAGGTCACTTCACAGAGTCAATGCCCTGCCATTTTATGGCCTTCTAATGAGCCGTTAAACTGGAAAAGAGGTAATTAAATATGGTACTCTGGTACAATGTACACAGTACTGACTCCAGCTCTCTGATTTTAGGTTCCTCAGAAGACAATGAAGTCATTCAAGAAGGTCTCCTCAGGCTCAGGTCAGTCTTTATAGCATCTTACCTGGCTGACTTCGTATGTATAAAACTGAGTTACTGCAGCACTTGTGTCACACAGGCTCTAACGAATTATTGGGGAAGGGTGGGCAGGGGTTGCACAAGCTTTAGAGTTCTTGCTTGACTCAGTTTCTGTAAGACAAATAAACAATTATGTAAGGAAAGTTTATTTACAGCAACCCACCATCAGACACCTGCTGTAAACCGTAGGAGCATACCCATCTGTCAGGACGCTGTTGGAGCACCACCACAACATGCCATATGTACCGATGGCCACATGCATCTCAGTCCCCGACTAAAATTTTAAGTCCTTGAGTTACTTTCATGCCTCTGCCAAGTTACAGCGCCAGTGGGGCGTTACTGCTGCGCAGCCCCCCGCCCCGATCGCGACCACTTCTCTCAAGCTTAGCCCAGCCGACAACGATGCCGGCTCGGCCCTGCCCTGCGCTTCCCTGCCCGGGCACCGGCGTGCCCGCCCGCAACAGCGCATGCGCGAGGTGACGGGCAAGGGACGCGGAGCTCCCCGTGGAGCGGCGCTGCCTGCTTGAGGGAGAGGCGCTTAGTTTGGGCATACATGCATGGCATCCGTGCCCCGGCTCCCGTATGACGGGGGACGCTCGCTGTGGCGGGAGATAGCCAGGGTCTCATGTTTTACCTGTGTGTTGGGGCGGGAGGAGCTGTCCGTGCTACCGGCCGGCCATGCGGCGTTCGAGAGCGCCTGGGGGGGAAAGATGCGCGCTCCGCTGGGACACGCACACCGGGAACCGACACGCCCTCTTGTCGTCCTGCGCCTACATGGCGGGAGGCGAAGCGGTGATCTAGCTATTGGCCGCCGGCGCGGTTATTTCGTGCGACCGGTCCCCTTAGCAAGGGCTGGTTTCCGCTGCATAGTTTTAGCCCTGTCAGATGGGCTCCCACGACGACTAGCTAGAGCCTCCTTAAATCCGCCGGGGAAGCGGTCTCTATCAGTTGCAAATCCACAGCTGAGAGACTGTTAACGTACGTGAGACCACACTCCGTAGCTGAGGTCTCGGAGTGGTGCCTCCCGCATTCTCCTGCCCTCGGATCCCGCGCGGAGTTAGAACCGTTTACAGTAGATTACAAATTCCCCTGGCCGGCCGCCGGCGCTGCCGGCAGGGATCCGCGGGAGGCAGGGTGGACCGCGCAAGAGGGCTGCGCGGCACCGACAGCCGCCGCGTTCCTTTTCCACAGAGAATATCAGCAAAGCGCGTCTTTGAAACCACGCTTTGACCGTCAATTAAAATAGCGGCGCCGGTAAACCGCGGCGGGATCCCGGGGCGAGGGCCGCCCTGTCTCCCTAAGGGGAAGCCGCGCGCTGCTCCTACCTCAGTGGTAACGGCTGAGGCGCGCGGGGGCAGCCGTTGGGGGGGTTCCCAACGGCTCCAGTCGGCGGGCGGGGTGTGTGTGAGAGAGAGAGAGAGAGAGCGGGGCGCCGGCTGCGCCTTAGCACGGTGATTCCCTAAAAGAGCCGTCGGTCGGGACGGGGCGGCCCGAAGGCACCGTTATAACCCCGGTAACTTCATACTCCCCAGATGCACGTCGATCAAATCCCGTCCTTAGCCATGGGATGTGCACAGCTGGGTCGGAACTGTGTTTCGTTTAAAAGTATCTTCAAATAATCCTGCGGGGATAATACGGAGGGTAACAAGCGTGAAACGGGGATAAGGGAAGAACCGGGCGGTGGCAGGGCATGACCGACCCTGCTCCCCGAAATGCGTGGGAGGGCGCGTCGTCACATTCCCCGCATTTTATGACCTGTCGCACAACGGAACGAGAGCGAAGCCCCGCGCCGGGAGAGGGTCGCGGGAACGGAACCTCCGCGCCCGCGAGCACTGATAGTGAGCGGCCTCGCGCCCGGCGGGTGCCCCGCTTTCGCCCTCCTCGGCCCCCCAGCGAGTGAGGAGCGATGGGAAGCGGCCTCCCCGGGCCGGTGCGACCCGCGCCCTCGAGTCGGGCGCTTCGCGGCGGCGGAAAGGGAAGGCGGGTTTGGCGCCCAAACTGTAGGTGAGAGGATTTTGGCGGGAACGCTGAGCAGAGACCCCTGTCCTGAGCAAGTAGCCTGAAAGCTCCTTTACCTCCCGCCCGCCCTCCCTCTGCCTTGGGAAGAGCCCATTTCGATAGTAACCGAGTAGGAAGCACGACGGGCTTCCCACGCGGTCAAGCGTCAGCGGGAGCGGCGCGCGCGGGAAAGCGCGGTCCTGCGTGGGGCTCCTGCGCCGTAACTCCACCAACCAAAGGAGGGGTAGCGGGGGGGGAGGCAGAGTGGCTCCAGCGGCTTTCCTGCGCGTCCTGGCTGCCCGCCGGCGAGAAACGGTGTCTGTGCTTTGAAATGGGAAGTCGGGGCAGCACCCCGAGCTCTGCTTTCAAGTGTAAAACACGCGTTTTGTTTCAAATGCAAGCGGGTCGGTCGTTTGGTTGGGTTCCCCCCGCCCCCTCCCGTTTTGTTTTCTTTCTTTGGAAGTGGGGTTTTGTTTTGGTTTGTTTTTTATTTTGTTTTGGGAAACAGAAGAAACTAGAGTTAAGACTTTTAGAAGTTTTAGGAAGGTGACAGGAAATTCAACACCACTGGGTTTGGTTACATAGTTTCAAGTGAGTCTTTACCGTGCATTTAGAAAGACAAGGATTCCAGCTGCCTATAATTGTCTTTACCAAAATTAGCATCTCTTTAGAGAAAAGATAGAAATATCTTTTTTAATGTGTGAACTGTTAACCATTAAACTAATTTTTCACGAGCTGGCTTGTTCTGTAGGGGTTTTCCCCGTCTTTATCCTCTTGGCTCCCCCCCCCCCCCCCCCCATCCTTTGCAAATGAATTTTGGAAAAGGGTGTTAGTGGGTTGGGTTCTTTTCTCTTTTCTTTTTTTTTTTTTTTTTCTTCTCGGAGAGTTCCCAGCTGGCAACAGCTCTCTACCTTCCACAAAACTTGAAAGGCTGATGTCCCTTGCAGGAAATGAATGAGTCGATAACATCTGACACCAGTGACCAGTCCAGTGACCCCAACCTTAATTCCACTAATACTGGAGGCCTGAAAATCTCAGTAAAGACCCATTGCAAATCTCACCCTCTCCCCCACGGCCGCCCATTTTACAAAATCTGTATTTATTTTGCAATGTAAGAAATACTTTGCAACAAATATCTTTACATTAATTTATGCATGCGGTTTGTAGTCTTTCATTTATTCATCAAAGAACAAATTATACTGAATTTTGTTTTAACATAAATTTGCTCACAAGACATTTAGTCCGTTTAATAAACTTAAGCATCTCGTTTGTATCTGCTTAACCAGCATTCTTGCCTCTAAGGAATTTATATACCAAATGTCGGTAAAATAACTCAATCTGAGGAAAAAAAAAAAAACACGAAGACTTTTAAACCAGTATAAACCAGAATGCTTTCTGTCTTTTGGGAGGGAAGGGGCAGAGAGAGCTTATGTTTAATAAACGTGCTATTCTGCTACAACAAATGTAGTCTTGGGCACTTCAAATAAGTGGTGTAAACATTTTTTTTGCATTATTATTATTTATTTTCTTCCGGCAACCTTTATTTGTTGTTTATAGCTGAGTTTTCACGCATGTTAAAATCTCGTACATTTATTATATATTAGATATCGTCCCGGTCATAAGATCCAAGCATATAAAATTACTGGTGATTTAATATTGTAAAATAATCGCTATTGTCGAGGGGGGGAGAGAGGTTACAAGCAAAAAGAAGTGGTGTGTTGCACGAATGCGTAAGGCAGGTCAGTGTAGGAAGTCGACCTCCACTGTTGAAATAACCTATAGGCAATTTACGGTTGAAGACTGCAAAGGAATTTCAGGATTTAAAGCTTCTGCTCCACTTGCCAGGCTGGTCGTATTCCTACGCTTTTGGCCATTCTCGTTTCTTCCTAGCAGTCAGGCTGAGCACCTGGATGTTTCACACAGGAGTGAGGGGCTGGCAGGGGAATTTGCGCTTTCCCGAAAGGCAACAAAAGGAGTAAACAGGGCCTGGGGGGCCAAGGCGTCCCCCGTAATTGGGCAGACTGATGGACGCCACTTCCCAAACAACAGCAAGTGCCTTGCAAATGCATAACCCCTTGTGCTCGGGTTCTTCGCGGATCCGTTTGGGCTTTGGCTTTTGTTTGTGTGTGTCCTTGGGATGAGAGGGTGCCGGGGTAGGAGGGGCAGGGAGAGATTTTAATAAGAAAGAATTGAACCCAGGTTTTAACAAGGTTTGGGCAACGTTTAAAGGTTATATTATACTGGATGTAAAGTAAGGTTACATGCGAGGAGGTGGCGGTGAAGGCAGAAGAGGCAAATGTGATGTTTTCATGCCTTTATTCCTACCTTTCACCTAAGGAGACATTGCAGATAAAAAATAAAACGGAATCATCACCTAATTAGGGCTTGGTTAGGTTTTTTTGTTTGTGGTTTTTTTTTTTTTTCTTTTTTGTTTTGTTTGCCTTTTTTCAACTTTTCTGAAAATACTTTAAACAAGCGTTTGGCCGAAGCGCAGCACTAGCGAGGGCGTGCTGGGGGCCGGCACCAGGTACTGGGGCGAGCCGAGGGGCAGCGCCGTGGTAACGGGGGCGGTTACCAAGCCCGTTCCATGGCACACGCTTCTTATCCGAGTTGGATCCCCCCTCCCGCTGGCAGTGAAGACTTAAACCAGCAATCTCCAGTCAGCACTATTCTCCGCTCTTTGTCTTCTTCCTCCGGGTTTGGCTTTTTTTTTTTTTCCGCCTTCCTCCTCTCCAGCAAATCATTTTCTGTCACTCCTCCTCCTCCTCCTCCTCCTCCTCTTCTCTCCATCGCTGCTGATAGAGGTTCACTCCAATACCAGGCTTGAAAACTGGGCTCTTATTTAGGAAGTCATTAATCACATCCCTTCCCCCGGAAAGAGATGGCGGAGAAACCTGTGAAGTGCAATTCCTCGCCCCATCCCCCTCCAGAAATGCTTTGAAACGCCAACGGCGCGTTCTGGGCCATATTAAGGTGATTCCGCCTTTCCGGCGCGCTTTTGGTTTGAATGCGGGATAAGAGACGCACAGCACAGCCGCCTCCCCGCGTACTCCAGCGCACACGCGTGTGCCTCGTCTGTAGGCGCCTTGCATCCGTGTGTATGCCCCCCCCCTCCCCCGCCCGCCCCTGCGGGTGTGCGCTGGTCTCTGAGCGCTTCCTACGTATTTGTGCGCGCACGGGAGAGCAGAAACACCACGGTCATACGTCATCCCGGTTTCCCGTACGGACGCGTGCAGATTAGCTGTCGAAAAGGGAAGAAAAAAAAAAAGAGGAAAGAGAAAAAAAAAGGCGCGTTGGAAATTTCTTGTTCATTCATAAATTATTTCGGTGTGTCAACCTCGTTGAAATGGCGATTGGCTGCTCCTGCCTCCTGCCAACCCCTTAAGGATCCGATGTGAAATTAGTAGCAAGAAAGCATGTAATTGAGCGAGTCACGTGTGCGCAGGGGGCCAGAAACGGAGCGAGAGAGAAGGGGAAAAATCAAAAGAGGGAAAGCACATTAGACCATGCGAGCTAAATTTGCGATCGTTCAAAACCAGGATGTTAGATTAATGCAGAAGACCACTTCGATCCACAGGGAAAGTTTTCATCTCACGAGTTTGGAGCAGAGGGCCCGTGGGGCAACATGGCCGAAGGTTAAATTTCTTTTTCTATTGTTTTACTATGATTTTCGCTCGCTCGCTCTCTCCCTCTCTCTCCCCCCCCCTCCCCCCCCCAACTTTGCATTACCCTTTTTTAGCAGCTCGCGCAAGGGGGCTTTCTCCAGCTCCATTGTTACCCCGCTCAGAAACTGTTCCGTACCGCCCACACCGATTCACAACTTGAAAAGCTTTCAGGGGGCTATTGTTTGAATTGTTCCTGTTTGATTAAGCACAGTTGCAGTGGTGGGATGAGAAAACGGCCGTACACCTGTCCCAAGTTTAATCGAAAGTTTATTCCAAGGAGGGATGGATCCACGTTGGAAAATAGTGGTTTCGGCGCTGCATGTGCAATAACCAGTTGTGCAATCTACCCAATTTTGCTTATTCTGTCTCCTCCACTCCCCCTCGGCCGGCCTTCCCCCTCGCCCAGCCGGTCCTGCGCCTTGCGAGGAGAGACTAATTGGGCTGAGAATTTCTGTTGAGAAATGGGATCGGTCTTAAACCAGCAATATTCAAGTAAAGTATCGCGTTCCGTGCTGTTATGTGACTGAAAGATGGAGTTAAATGGAAAAATACACGTATGTACAGAAACGTGGGCTGCCCTGGGCATAGAGAGAGGGAGAGCCTCCGTATGCAGTGTTTCCTCTCTGTAGCCTCCGGTGATTTTTTTTTTTTAAATATTTTGGGGAGAAGGTTGTTTATTTTAGTATTTAGGAAAAAAGGAAGTATTTTCGCTTTTTTGTTTTTGTTTTGTTTGCTGTTTCCCTCCGCATTCTTCTCCAGTAACTCCTTCATACAGTAGCAGAAGCATGTTACCAGAATTTAACTCTTTGCTTTGCATCTTCCCCCCCCCCGTCCTTGCTTTTCTCCCCCCTTCTCACTTGCCCCCCTCCTTCCCCCTCCCCTCCCCACCTCTCCTACCCCACGTCTTTCCCCCCCTCTTCCTCAGCAGGGGCGAGTAAAGGTGGAGACGAGCCCGGGAAGTTGCCGGAGCAGGAAGAAGAGGAGGAATCCCAGGTTTTGCACGGAACCGGCCATTGCAAATGGTTCAATGTGAGAATGGGATTTGGGTTCATCTCCATGAGCAACCGAGAGGGAAGCCCCTTGGAGTCTCCAGTTGATGTCTTTGTACACCAAGTAAGACCCATTTTTGTCTTCCATCTCAGCCTTCCACATTTGGTTGAGCTCAGTGAGACTCCAGTTTCACGTGCAGAGATGTAACCTGTTTTTCCTAGGTATTCAGGTCCATCTGTAATTAAAAAATTGCCTTAGGTAGTGGTTTTGTTGGCAGTAGGCAATTTGAGTAAGTAAGATTGTTGTTAGCTTGTGTTTAGTCTCTGTGGCTGGAGATTTGTGCAAAGGGATAATGTTATTTCTTTGTATTTTCCTCCTTGGTTAGAAGCTTCTGTGCTTTTTGTTTCAAAGGCCACACAGTTTATTTTTTTTTACTAAGTTTATAATTTGTCACTGGACTGATCAGGAGCAGATATGCTTTTCCGAGGAAAGTGATTAAAATTAAGCTCAGAAAAGCATAAATAAATGTAGGATTTCATTCAGATACATTTGAATACATTTTAAAATGCTTTTCTTGTAAACCTCGAATTACATGTTAAAAGCTCATCTGAGATTAGTTAGTGAAATTAAGACATAATTATACCGTAATTTTGCAGTAATTCAGATCTGAGAGTGTCCCTGTGGTGATACACTGAAGTGTGCATGTGGTTTGATTGGTTGATTTTTAAATATTCCTTTCTAGAGGAAAAAAAAAAAAAGAAAAAGTGTAACGATTCAGGAATCAAAACAAAAGCAGTGTTTCTGTAAGGCTGTTGGGGACAGAAGGGGTGTGTGGCCATTGGTTTTATTTTTAAGCACAGCAACATTAACGGTGTTTGTATTTTGAACATGGAAGCTGGTATGGATGCCTTCATGAAATGGAGTTTCAGATGCAAGATATGTACAAAATGATAAAAGTTAAGGGAACCTTTCCTAATGTCTTTAGTGTGGTTTGTGGAACAGGAGCGTGTGTAGACCTTCCCTGGTCCTTCTGTTTAGTCTCCAGTTGCAACAACACTATGTTGAATTTCACCCATCTTCTCTGTGATCAGAGCAGAGCGGTGTCAGGTAAAGAGAGACCATTTTGGGTTTGGCTAGGGCCATGTTAGGAAGGCAGAAAGGCATCTTAACTTTTTACATGGTTGTCCATTTTCTATGACGTTTGCAATGATGGGGAAAGGGGGGATGTTCCATGATTATAGAGTGATTCCCTTTCAGTGTTCCATTTGATGGTCCAGTCTTGTTTTGTGGTAACTTTCATCAGGCTTTTTAAAAGAATACACCTTTTATTAGGTTAATAAAAAGGTGACTGAAATTTAGACATAATGCTGCTGCTCTGGCATGCTGTCTTGTTCCTGGTGCTGGTGAAGTGGGTTTCAGATCTTGCTGGCTTACATGAACCCTGTGCCTTAGGGTCTGCACATCAATATTAATTGCTTGCATTTGGAATTATGTAGAAGGTATAGAAACCAGTAGTGAACTTACTGAATACCTACACTGCTTTGTACTGGCATATGAGATGCCCCCTCTTTGCTGCTGCTTTTTCTTCTCAGAACTGAATGAATGAAATACTTGTCAAAGAAAGAGTAGTTTTCCTCCAGTTTTTCCCACTTTCTTACCTTCTTTGTACTTTCTTAAGTCGTGAAATGGCTCTTCACAGTTCTATACATTTACAGATAACAAACCTTTTTCTTAATCTAATTTTGTGTTAATACAAGTCATTCTTTTTGCTTCTGAAATAATAGAAGGCAAACATTTGAAGTGTAGCAGTGTTAATAAAAAAGCACATTTGGAAATAAAGGTATCCTGAGAGCTGTGGAAATAGATAAGTGTTGAACTGCATGATAATGGGATACATTTAAGTAATACTAGACAAGATGTGCTGTTCCATAATGGAAAGTAGTCATAGCAAGTAATAAAAAAAGTATGCATTAAATTTGGAAGTCACGATTTAGTTGTGACCCTAAAGGAGGGAACAAGAAGGAAATGTTAGACATGTTTGTTTGCAGTTTAATAATCTACAGTTTATCAATATTGTTAGGTTTCTAAGACTCACAGTGTAAAATGCAGTAAAAACCAGCGTGTTTCATTGTACATGAACTGTGAGCCTCAGTAATTTTAAGTGTTACTCAGAGATATGTCTGAGTTATTAGTATTCTGCAATGGATAGCTCTTACAAGAAAGAAAGCTTCTCACTTTTTCTTTCCTATTAAATCTGGGATATAAGTAAACTTCATGGTGACATGAATCTTCTTTCCATCTGTCAAAAGCAGTACTTTTCTGTTTAATGGAGAGAAGCAGTATCTATTTCAGAGTACAATTTAGGTAATTTATATCACTGCGTAGAATGCTTCCTGTTAGCTGACTACCTGGCCAGTGGTAACAGTAGTAGCCAGAGCATAAAAATGGCTCTAAATTGGTGATGTTATTTAACAGTGCTCCCTGTACAAGAAAGTTTGTTGCCCAAACAGTGATTTGACCCTATTCCGATTGGTTTCATTAATTAGAAAAATTTAGGCATGTGAAAAAGCCTTTTTGATGTTAGTTTATTAATCTGTTGAAACAAAATAATGCTGTTCAAAACTGCTTTGAAAACACTTCATAATCTATTTAAGTGTGTGCACATAGTGTTGCGTCCATTCATTCATTCTGCAATGATTGTAACTACTAGTATAATTTTGTAGAATCAGACAGTCTAAACAGAGGAAAAAACTTTTCTTTAGTTCAAGTCCTGTCAAAGCTAGCTTAAACCCTGCAACAATATTTTTACTTCTTTATCTTACTTTTTCTCGGTGAGGTTATGCCCAGTTTATGAGGTCTTGCTATGAGTCAAAATTCCTGTAATAGTTTAAGCTCATTATACCTAGACTTTAAAGTTTGCAATAAATAATTTTGCTTTCTTCTTGGAGTTCCCCCTTCGTTGTGTGCAGATTACAGACATGTTTTTCTAAAGTCAGTGCTTCACTAATTGTATAAATTGATATATTTTAGAGGACAGTGCTTTTGTTTGGACTTCTCTTTCCCTTCACCCAATGAAAGTTCTGTTCATGAAGCAGCTGCAATCCTTGAGTTTTTAACTCCTGCCTTTTAAGTCCTTTCTTCAGGACTCATCATTTTGATTGATCTTCCGAAGTACCTTCAGGTTGTTTGTTGTTACCCTTCTGGTAATGAGGTATGGAGAGCTAAATACATTAAGGTAGAAACCGTTACATATGTGCATCTGTGTGTGTACAACATAAATAGGGTACACTTACAAACATCTACACTCCTGTCCTTTTTAGCTTTATTCTTATATCTTTAAGTCAAGTGCTCGAGTCATTCAGTGTCTCATAAAAACTGCAAGTCCTGAAAACTGTTTAATTTTTTTTGAAGACAAGCCATGTCCAATGCAGCAATGTACCCAGTCCACTGTGGTTTTTTTACAAAAAAATGAAAAGTAGCAATGTTAGTCCTTTGTAACTCCGTTAAATACAAGGAATGTGCACCTTACTGAATTTGGCTCAGTATTGTCATCTGGACTTATAAAAAGTTATCATGGAATGAATAATGTAGCTTGGTTTTGTTCTGCACAGTTATGTTTGTACAGCTCTTGTTAAATTTTAGAAAAAGGTCTGTCAAAGGATAAAACAGACTGGAGGGGTGAACAAGTGAAACCTTTTGTGGTGCACATGAAGAAAGGTCTTCATTGCTAAGAACAGCTCAAGCTTTCATGAAATCAGAAAAAAGGGTGAAGTTTATTAAAATGTTATTTACATGTTTAAAATTGTGCACACAACTTAGATATGCACAACTGTTTTGGGTACTGGCAGTAAGGCAAAAATGCTATGCATTCTTTTTTGCACACATATGTACACACTAAGTTAGACTAACATGCCTATTTTCCTTTGCGTAGTGTGAATCCCAGATATTAAAGATGATAATGAAAGGTAGGGTGCTGGATGTAAACAGATGGAATTAAATACATGTTTGTGAATATGAACGATTATAATTTTACATAATGTTTCGGAGAAATGTGGTCATTCAGAACGAGATTAATTGTTCGGAGAGATGTCTGTTTCTGACCTGGCTCTGTAGTCCGAAATTCTTAGCACATTAAGGGGATTGATACAGGATTTCTGAACTGGGACCTTAAATGTGGTCCTTCTTTGGGATCCTCTTTTATGAGGTGGGCAGAGGAAGGAAGGGAGGAGCAGCACACAGGATTTGGTGTATTTTATTTTCTCATTAAAAGGAACATGGTTGGTTTGAAATTTTTCACTTTTATCTGAACTTTCTTTCTGTTGCTGCAAGTTACTGTTATTACAAAATTTAATAAAAATGGAAAAGAGCCTTTTTTAATTTCACTGAGTTCTTCTGCACTGCACTAAATTTTTTTTTTATGTTATAAATTTTGCTCTTCTTGTTGCAAGTACCTATACAAAAGGAGGGGAGTCTTCAGCTGTGATTGTAAACCAAAGAATAAATGGAAAATTAGACATTTAAGCAGCATCTGAAGTATTCCTTTAATTTGACTAACCATTCTTTTTAATGATGAAATCAGATGCCTGTTCTTTCAGTTCCTGGTACTTTAGCTACAGTTGAACTACTTTTTCTAGGATAAAGTTGGACATGGCATGATACGCAATGCTGACTTTCTCATGTTGTGACATGTGATCCTGTGCTTTTGTAAGGATGTATTCATTCATCTAGCACATATTTTCCATTCCTGCATTATTAGGAGCCTGTAAAAAGCTACTTAATTGCTCAGGATAACTGGAAGTTCTTGGGCAAGCAAGGGGGATCAATATTATCTTCCTCCTTATTGTTAAATATGACACAGCAATACCCATTTGAAGTACAGAAGTCTTCATGCAGAGTATGCTGTTACAAACTTGTCATCTGACTTCTGCAGGGGACCAGGCAAGCCCAGTCCTAATCAAAACAAAAAGGACTAGCAGGATTTAGAGAGGGAAGCTGAGGAAGGAAACAAATGGGGAGTAAATTTGTGACTGCAGTAAGCAAGTATGTCAGAGATCCAGCAGAGATCAGACCTACACTAAAGATGTGGGTATCAAAGTCTGCTCAGCAGCTTCAACATGTGTGGAATCTGTCATGGGTAACTGTTGGCGATCCGGAGCCAAGCTTTGGCACTCACAAGCTGTGTTGGAGCATACAGAAAAAAATGACTTTTAAATTATGGGGACCGTGAATTTGTGGTATGGAGCAGTACAGGCTTGTTTGGGATTATTTATTTATTTATTTTGGCTACTCATTAGGCTAAGTCCTACATTTCAAGTCCTACCTATGGACGCTGGACACAGATGGCAAAACACTTCACTGAGAGCTTGATGGCTAAGATGGTTGAGTGAAGTAACTTGTAATTTGTTATTTAGGTTATGGAGCTGCCATCTGTAGAAATACTTTCCAGGTTTCATCTATTTACATCTAAACCTGACATTAGAGTGCATTTTTATCAATACGCTTGCCTAGTATTTAAGTGAATGGCAAGTCCCATTAAACCTAAATGGTGCTGAATCAGATTGGATTTTGCTGAAGAAGTCTGAACACTAAATGTTGACATGCGAAAATTACAAGCTGCCCAGAGACAGAGGCCAGCAATAGGACTTCTTTGTCTTAAGGGAGATTTCCCTCTTTGGCAGAGCAGTAAGTACACCCTTTCCAGAGCATGCTATCCTCCTTTTCTCCAAGCCTGAGGAAGTTGTGCACAGGGGTTGGGATACTGGAAGGAAGAGGATATTTTGTCTGGGGCACAAACATAAGATATCAAAGCAGATACATGAACCAAAGCTAAAAGGAAATGAATTGTCATATGGGGAAAAACATTATTGTTGCTTGCCCTGGTTTGCAGCTACATTACTGAGGATAGTAAGTATATCTAGAGCCATCCAGAGTTTTGTTTTAGACCCTTTACAAAATAGACTCCCATGTAAATACTGTTTATTTCATCTTCCTTAACAACTCATCTCAGTAAAGGCCTGACATCTTTCCCCACTAATTATCAACAGAAGTAAAATTAGGCCCATCAGTTTCTACAGAAGTGTATAAGAGTGGGCATATAATTTAAATAAGATCCTAGGAACCTAGAAACAACGGTAAAGACCATTTCAGGTTTCTTAAACAAATACAAACAAATAACATACGGTTACATTTTTCATTCCTGTATTAAGGGTGCTTTTCCCCCCTTTTGTTAAATCAGCTGAAAGTTACTGTGGCTGTTAGAAAATATGTTATTAAGATACTTAGCTGTTTCTGAGGGACAATTACTCAGGACAGGTCTGGAATAGCTTTTGCTTGCTGGGTAGCACTGGTGAAAGCAGTGAATACTTGAATTTCTTTTTCATCAGCAGAATATCAGTAGATACTTCTGCATGGAAGGTAGGGAAGTGCTTTTGCTTGCTCAAGCATATTTAGTTGGAGAAACTGGTGTCCAGTCTTTTTCTCAGATTATTCTGGCTGGTCCTGACTTAAAATGGGGGTGTGTGGGGTGTGTGTGTTAACTCCGTAGGAGATGGCTACAGGGAATTGCAGATCCTCTCTCCAGAGATGGCTCAGCTGCTTGCAGAGCAGCTGTGGAAACTGCCACAAGCTTTATAGCCCACTGTATTAAGAAAAACTGGCACTGATTTTGATTTTTTTCCTAACATGCAAAGCTGTAGCATGCATCAGATCAGCAGCTGCTGTGCCAGCAGCTGAGCTGGCTTTGCAGTAGCAGTGTGGTGAACAGGTGGAGGTTGAAACTCCTACATCCACCCCTCTTGGTGGGAGTTATATGGCTGTGATTTTACTTTTGGCAGCAGTGCTGCTGCTTAAGTAAGCTTCAACAGCTTTTATAGCACTCTCCCTGTTGGGTTAGCAGAACTGCTTGTGAAGCTGCATGGCAAACTCAGCTTGGGGAAATTTTGGCTTTCACATCTGTTTTTTACCATTTTTCACACTGGAGAAACCCCATAATTCCTGCAGATCAAGGGTGGGCAGTGTTGACACCATGGAGGGGCAGCCAAAGATATGCAAACAAGCAGCTGCCAGGGCAAGGAGAAGGTATAGGAGGAAAGAGACCTTGCAGAAATGTGAATGAAACTGCAGTCTTCGCTGTTGCCAAATAGCTGAATACTGGTGTTACTTTCAGCTGATGACAGAGAGATGACCACAGTGTTAAGTGACTTTTCAACAAAAAGTACTTGTGGGTATTTTGGGATGAGTACAAGCATCTGATTTTTCCTTGGAATGTTCCAGGAATCTTTCAGTTCAATCTGACACGTTTATCTTTCTTGGTTTATTGATTACAATTAAGCTGTGGCATTGAAATATATTGCAGTTTTAATACAGCACTACTTATAGAACAAAACAAAGTGATGACTTTTCATTTCATCACAGTTATGTGTGTTTCTTCTTAAGAACAAAAATAAGTATATACACAGGGTACTTCTGGAATGATTTGGATATGTCTTTTTCAGCAGATAGGTGAAAGCTCAGTAAAAGTAGTTGATAATCTGAAAGGTATAGCTCCTTCATTATTCCAGACATACAACTCTGAAAATTAAATATATCAGCACATCTGAAGAGTTGTTTATCTGACAGTGTGTAGAATATCTTTGTTCTATTACCAGTGCAGGAGGCAAGAAAAATCACGCATATACTTTTTATTCCAAGTTCTAATCTAGTGTAGCATTACATTTTTTGGAAGGAGGGAGGATGAAATATTTGGATTGGTTTTGTTAGCATCATAGGTTAGTATTTTCACCTGTAAAATTGTTCTAACAAGTAAAATCAGAGTGAATAGCTATATAATCAATATTTGGAGTATATGAATTTGTCTACAAAAATTGAAGTCACATTCCATGACTACTACAGATTTTTACGATGCTCTGTCAGAAAACAGTAATGCCATTATTACATTCATTGTACATTGTGTACTTCAAGCAGACTAGAATAAGCATGAGCTTGTATTTTTTCACCTTTCAAGTGTCTTTAAAATCTCTTAACAGTGTATTTGTGCTATTTTTAAAATGTTTTATTTCACTTTACAATTGGGTTTTGCCAGCTAGTAGTAGTATTTGTAATAATACAATTTTAGTGGAAATATGGGGTTTTAAAAAGCCTCTACTGACCATGTGTAGTAATTTCTGAATATTCTTAGACTCGTTATATTTGAAATAGAAAAATATATGAAAGTTTTAATATAGAATGTACCTAATAGACCCAGGATGACTTCTGTAGACTTTAGATTAGACTCCCAACTACTCCCTGTAATTAACTGGTATATATTGCTATCTTATCCTGTTTAATTACCTGGCCTAAAACATAGGAAGTTTAGATTAGGTATGAGGAAGAAATTCTTTACTGTGAGGCTGGTGAGGCACTGGAATGGGTTGCCTCAAGAAGTTGTGAATGCTCCATCCCTCGCGGTGTTCAAGGCCAGGTTGGACAGAGCCTTGGGTGATACGGTTTAGTGTGAGGTGTCCTTGCCCATGGTAGGAGGGTTGGGACTAGATCATCTTAAGGTCCTTTCCAACCCTAACTATTCTGTGATTCTATGTAGATTGCACATCTTGAGAATTAGCCATTGTTGACATTAAAAACTATTTGAAACCTGTTTGCTACCCTATCCCCCAGATACTAAAACAATAGTACATCAAGTGAATGGAAATCTGAGAATTGTTTCAACAAAAGCTCCTCCATAATGTAATGAAACCATGACATCTCTTTTGTTTTCTTATGGATATTACAGACCTGATGGGACAAATTCTGCTCAATCTTCTCATGTGAAGTGGTCCCACTGACCTGTGAAACTTGTTCAACAAACTCAACATTAAGAGTGGATTTTAAGTTTCTTATATGAACGCTTTTACTGGAAGAATGTAGTTTACATCCTTCTGGTTTTGTAAGTGTGTAAGTGTCCTTTTTGCCCTTCACAACTTGAGGGTCTTATTGTGATCTGATTTGTTCCCTGTACAGTGCCTAAACCTTAGAGTAGTAAACTTGGGTTTGGGTTAGTGCTGCTTAATTAAAAGTTAACTTAAATTTATACAACTTAACACAATGTGTATGCATGAATTTGGCACTTATGTTACTTGTATATACTTTTCACCATA
The DNA here is from genome assembly GCA_028858755.1 of Ara ararauna. Classification (NCBI taxonomy): domain Eukaryota; kingdom Metazoa; phylum Chordata; class Aves; order Psittaciformes; family Psittacidae; genus Ara; species Ara ararauna. Next base: position 60,665,376 of record CM054379.1, read on the forward strand.
CACTACTTTTTTGGTACTGTGAATATATAATATTTAATGTCTTACCTAAATTCACCTGACCACTAATCTGCCAGACTCCTGCAATGCTAAGCTCTCTTGGGCTGATAATGTTGTGGGGTTTTTCATCACTGTGTTAAAAAATTGCTCAATCCCAAATCTTTCCCTCACAGGAAGAGAGAGTGGTGGAAGTAGTATGTAAAATGCTCCTAATGTGAGCAAGACCCCTTACCATGGTGCAGGCAGTTTCTGTTGAAGTGGAAGGAAGTTCACTCTTGCAGTGAAAAGCCCCTTGGGATCTTGAACAGCTTTCAGTAACCCAGAGACAGTTGGGGCCACCTGTGCAGGTCCTTTGATTTCTGGTGGGGGCAATGGGATGTGGTAGGTATTGGAAAAACTTCTGAAAAACTGTGTAACTGCACTATTGTGTATGTGTTCACAAGGCGAAGGTTGAGAATCCTCCTGGCAGAGTCCTCAGGATCTTGTTCCCAACCCTCAGTGTAAGGGATGTAGAGATTCTACCCAGATACAAGAGAGAGCAGTGATTCATGGTGAGGGGAAGTAGCTGAATGCTCTGTCCAGGCAGGAGGGGGTGGACAGTTTACAGATTTGGAGGCATTATATGGTCGTCAAATATTTGTAAAGGCAGTTAGTCAGAAAGTTTCCATTTTGCCATAGTGCCTAATAGTCCTCCACTACAGTGATTAAATTCTGGGTTGGCTGTGTCAAACCTGCTGTGTTTGTTTGCTTCATTGTTTCGTTTTGGGGATTTTAGTTTGTGTGTTAATCAAAGAAAGCATGTTACATTCGTAATAGCTGTTTTATATGAATCAAAATCACATCTGTTTAATGTTTTCAGGTAGCATCTTTTGCAAAAATTGGTTAATGGATGGGAAATGCAGGGTGGAAGCTACCCTGTAAGGAATGTATGGTTTCTTGTAGAAGGATCTGGGGCTTTAGCATGCACACTGATTTTAAGTAACAGGGCATTCAGCAAGGCATCCTGTTCATTGTGTGCAATTCTGGTTTAGAAACTACGGCAGCGTAGAAACAAAGATAAAAGTAAAATATTTTTTTTAAGTGTTTTTAATTGGCTTCAGGAATTAGTGATAATTGTTAAAGATAGACATTACTTGTAAGGCAGTTGATCTGGATGTGAAAAGGATGCATGAATAAACAATACCAGAAACTAAGAGTTTCTTTATAGTAAACTGTGCATGTCACCACAGACTTTAAAGGACTAGTGACAAAGAGAGGACTGTGGGATTGAACTATAGATGATGAAGGAGCAAAATATTTTTAAGGTGCGTTGTCAAGATAAAAATCGTATTCAAGATTATCAGGCAGAAGTGTACATCTGAAGATAAAATCTTTGCTTAGTCTAACTGTGTTAATTCATGCTTTTGCAAACACTTAATGCAGCAGTAAATACCACATCTTTCACTAAGGAGTGCTTAATTCTCCTGCACTATAGTCTATTATCTACACTGAGAAAGTAGGCTGACAGATTCTCCTCTTAACAATACATTCTCTTCCTCAAGAATTAAAACAAACAAACCCAAAAAAAATAGTTCTAAACATTCAAAAATCTGATCAGATGCTTAAAAATTACTTAAAGTGTTTAAAATTATTTAAATTCAAAACACTGGTTGAGAAGGTGCCTTTAAATTTGATCTATGCCTATGTTGTCTTCAGTAGAAATTAGCTTTTGTAAAAACTAAAAATACATTTTTCATTTTATATGAGGTCTTTGCATTTAATGACTATGTAATATATTTGCATGACAGCAAATACTTTTTAAAATTAATCTGCAGGTTGCTCTGAGCAACAAAATCTTTTTATGTTTAATATGTAACTGGTGGATTCAGTTTCTCCAAAGAATTTTTACATTAATCTTCTTTAATTTGTTTTCATTAAGCAATTACACGTTTTTCTAAATGGCAGATTATTTCATTTTTATAATACAGTAGTTTCTTTTTTACTGACAATTATTAATAGTTTATTGGAAAGTGGTAGCTCTTTCCATGCTTATGGGGTATTGTGAATCTGTTTCACACAGATTGTACTTCGTGGATGATAATTTCTTTAACTGATGATAACTGTAAATGGATCAAGGTTAGACTGTTAAAATGGCTACAGTTGAAGCACTGTTCTTTTGCCAAAGATTTATTATTTTAATGTTCAGTATTTGATAATAAATGTTTAACATCTCTTACATATTAATACATTTTTCATATGGGAATCTGGTTTTTAATTATATATAAAGCATACAATGGTTTTATAGTTATAATGTGGGGGGGGGTTATGCATATGTAATTTAGTATTCTTAATTTATGGTATGCCGATTACAAGGGAGCTTAAACTAGCACTGACCACAATAGGTGTCATGAAATGCACCTATAGTATATTATATTCTCTTGAAAAGTATTGAGGCAATTGGCATTGGATTTTGTTGTAATATTTCTAGGTTTAGGGTGATGAATATAATCTATTTTGTAAAGTCTTAAAAACTGATAAACTTCAACTTAGTTTCTGTTTTCTCCTCCATTTAACATGCATTTTGAAAGTAGCATGGTAGATTTTAACCACACTTCAGGGACCAAATGTTACTAAAAGATGAAATGTTGAGCCAGGTGACACCAGTGCAATAGTTACCAAGAAGTTTCAACAGGTATGCACAATTTCTCTCGAGTCTTTTTCTGATGGTTTCATTTGGGAGCTTAGATATTTAAACCAGAAAAGTTTGATTAATAAATGTTGGAGGGATGTTGTGGGTATAAACTATCATTTGGTGTACTTGTTTTTACTATGATTGTGATGCTTTGCAGTCTTTAAAGTGCCCCCTAAGCTAATTATATAATAGAATTATTTTTATGAACTTACAATACATGAAAGTTCATCTGAATTTCTTGCAGCACATTCAGCTGCACCATGTATGTCATGAGAAATGTGACTCCTCTATTTATGTGGCGGAAAACACTCTACTGGGTTCCGTTGTTCATTTTCACCAGGGTCTTCATTAGTTTAAGTGTAGCTTTGCCATTTTGTGGGCAGGTTTGAAATTCCTGGCATCTCAGGTCTAAGAGAGCTAACTTGCCAGAAAATTATTTACTGATGATATGTAAGAGAATAAAAATGTGTACCCATCTATGGCTTTCTTTGCTAAAATTAACATGTAGCAAGTTTAGTATGGGGGTTTTTGTTGTTTAATTTCAACAGTTTAGCAAAGCTAATCTGAATTTGTTTATCTTGCTAGCACATTGTTCTTCTGGGCACACTAGCATCTCATTGCCAATTTTTTAAAGATGATTGACAAAATTATTTCCTAAATCTGCATGGGATTAAATTATCAATCAATAAGGATACATGCTAAAGCTATATGAAAGACAGTAATCCTTGTTTCCTTTAAAAATTGGTTCGTTGAAAAACACTGATTACATTACAATAGTTTTGACACCTTTACAAGACAAAGTATTTTCATGTCTAAAGCAGATGTTAAGATTTGTAAATGTGCAGTTTCCATGAATTTGACTAATCTTATAAAGAGCTCTCTGCTAACAATATTGCTATTAAAATATTACTGTTAAAAAACCCACTACATTCAAGCATTGAGAAATTAAATTAGCAAAATCTAGATATTATATAAAAAAACCAAAATGAAATAGTCATTGTGAATTAATACAAGATCTTGTAAATATCTGACTACAAGACTTATTTTCATCTTCTACAGTTCCATGCCTATTTCAGGAAATACGTTTAACAATGTAGGTCTGTTTGGATTCTGCTGCATAAAGGAATGGCAGAGAGGGATGCTAATTGTAACAGTGGTTTTGATATTTGCTGGTCAGTCCCCTTCTGGGTCAGTGCATTACAAATCTATGTAATTATTATCTATAAGGGGCCCAGAGTAAAGATTTTGGGTCTTAATTTTTCTGCTTGTCAACAAGATTAGCCAGTTGGCTCTGCTACTGTTGGTGTGGATGGACCTCTCATCTTGCAAAGAGTAAGCTATGATTTTTTTTCTTGTATAGGTGTTGTATGTTTATTGTATGTTCAGTTGGCAATATTCAAGTAGGGCAAGTTCCTTCTAATACAAAAGTTGTCTTGAACTGCTTTGGTAATGAAGGGACTCTGGGATAATGCGCTTAGTACCTCTTTAAGACATGCACAAATGGAATCACTGCAAAATTTTATTGCTGTTGTTCTCACTCCTGTTTTTATCCAAGACCATCACTGTGAACATGAACAACAGCAAAACATTACCACCACGGTGAACAAAACATCTAAAATCCTGTTCTCTGTTACAAGTGTATAAAATGTAGACTAATTGGTCGGCTGATGTAAAAGATAGGTGATTCCATTCTGCTCTTTCGTGCCAATGGCAGGACAGGCTGGAAGACTGGTTGTGTGTGTGTTTAATGCAGCAGTATAAACCGGTTTTAACGCTAAGCTAAAGAAACTGTATTGAGGCCGGCAGCCAGGTATTGGCAGGTGAGGTACAGTGCCGTTTGGGGGTTCTCTTCGCAGAGGGATCGCACCTGCCCGCGGTAGCCTGACGGTGCCGGGCTCGGCTGCCGGGCGGGACGAATTCGCACGACCCGGCTCGGGTTGCAGGCGTTCGGACCCAGCCGAGGGAGCCGGGGTCAGGGCTGCGCGCTGCCTCCCGCTGCCGTGGATAACGCAGGCCCCCCATTAGGTACATGGCCCGAGGAAGTGATATGGAAGACTCAGAGTCTTTTTATTAGTCTCTTGATATGGTTTAAATAATTTTTTTAAAGAAAATCTGATTTATCAAACAATGCAGAACTGGAAATGCTGGTTAGTATCTTTGAGAATCTTGATATGACCGATCAGAACAAGCCATACAAAGGCCGGATGCATTGGAAGGGGCACTCCTCCTGGAATCAATGGGTTTAATGCCTTTCCGTGCCTTTTCAGCAGCAAAATCACGCACTTGCCCTCCAGTGTAGCACTGGCATGGTGCAGCAGGCGTGATCACCGTTTCCTATGCTGGAGGACCAATTTACCATCAGCCACGGAGCAAATTAATATACAGCAACTACGAGTAAAAGACCTGGTGAATAACTTGGGTTTATTCCCCCCCGGAGGTTTGCTACAGCTTCCGCAGGCGCTGAGCGCCATGGTAGCATCAGTTTATACAGGGGGCTGTCGAAGATGTAGACACTTTTAAACAGCCTGGCTAAGGCAGGCATCCAACGCTTTGTTCTTATCTCGGCTCCCCACGCCGGGGGCCCGGCCCAGCCTGCGGCACCAGCCGGCCCGGACCCGCAGCAGGCGCGGGCGCTGCCCAGCAAGATGGCGGCGGGATTGGTGGCTCGGCTCGGCGGGGGCGTACCACCTGCGGTCCCGCCGCCTTCGACAGCAGCCGCGGGCGCTCATTGCGCTTAGCGGCGGCCCAGGGCCGCTGTTCGGTCCGCGGGCCCCGTTTAGGGAGGGCGCCGGGCGGCCAGTGCCACCCTTTGTTTTGCGGCCGCGGGGCCTGCCCCTCCTCCGCCCCGCGGGAGGGCCGGTGGCCGTCACACGTGGGCTGCCCGGCCAGGCGCAGGTCGTTCTGGCGGCAGCGACCCTGCAGCTCGAAGCGCGGCGCCTCGCCGCCTCCGTTCGTTTCATCGGGGCTGAAAGCACGTAACTCTCTGAAGACCTCCCTCCTTACCCCCGTACTAGCCTTCTGCGGCGCGGGGCTTCCAGGAACTGCTGGCGCCACCACCGGGGGCCCCAACAGGCCAGAGCAGCCCCCCAGCCCTTTCACTGCCCTGGGAACGAGGGTGCAGGCGTTACAATGGAGGGTTGTAGAGGATAGGGGGTGGCGGTGGCTTCACTCCCCTTCACGTTAAAAACTACTTTGGAAATAAATGCAACCTCCTCTGAAAGGAGCATATGAAACCTGAACCAGAGTGTTGCATTTGTTGTTTGATTCGTTGATGCTTAGAGGAAAAAGAATACTAGATGGAGAATTAAATGTGGGTATGACAGGAAGTTAGACATTCAGGGATTTTCTTGGCTCTCAGTAAATAGCTAGAGTTCTCCTCTTAATTCAGCGCTCAAGCAAAACGTGCTCCTAAATAATACGTACTTCATGCTGTGTTGAAATAGCCCTATTTACAGCTACACTGACATTTTAAATAACATTTTACCAACAACCAATTACACTGGAACTTTTCAGTGGTGCTTTACCTCACAGCTTACAAGTTTTCTGAGTGTTGTAACATGACAGCACAAAGACTTTGCAAAATATTGAGTAGAATTATCTGCTTTTGTTTGTTTTGAAGGAGGACATAGTCCTTCTTCCAAAAAAAAGTAATTAAAAAAGATTAATGATTGTAGGATTCCAATCTTGCAAACACTTGTTCTTTAAAGTAAGGACTATTCATGTAAACAAAGGTTTCAAGATTACGACCTTAAATATGTGACATATAACTGATCTCCCTTTAAAAATGGTCTTCTGCATTAGTCTGTAGTCTGGCCTTGGGCAAAGTTCTTCATGGATCTGATAGGGTTATTTTTTTGGTTGTGTTAGAGCTATAGTTTCAGTACTTGAAATACTCTTTTAGTTGAGGAAAGGATTGATAGTCTGAAGGGTTTTTTCTTAAAAAAAAAAAGCGTATATATATACACTTTATATTCTACATATGAAATGCATATTTTTCTTCCACAAGAGTTCTGCAGCAAGACAAGTAAAACCAAGTGCTCTTTCATAATGCGGGTCTCCAATATGTTGATTTTTCTGCCTATGTGGGTGAATTGTATAAAATAGTTTTAGAAGTTCTATTACTGTAGTTTGTAACAGTATAATTAAACCAAATTTTTTTACATTTTAAAATACAAAATGCACTTCTAGGCTGTGAATGGTTCGTGGTGATTCACTCCTCTGGGACAGTCTCTCCTATGGATGAATTTGTGTAGTGTCATTAACTATGATACATTTGTGTGAGTTGCTCCTTCCTCCCCCATCATCATCCACTTCACGGGTATCTATGGTTTCTTCTGTTAACTTTTCTACTTGCAAACGGTTTTTGTGGATGCCTGTGTTATGAAGGGAGTTTTTACTGACAGAACCCTAAGGTTGCTTTCATTGGTTCCAAATAGCACAGGGCTATCTGAAATCAAGGCTGCTTTTTACTTTTATTGTTAGGTTCGAATAGGTGACACATGCTTTTTGAAAGTGTTTATGAAGCAGAAATATTTCATATTTCAAGTACAGATAATTTTGTCTGAGATTTTCTATATTTTTGGTTATTTCACGTGTGTCTGGCTGTGATTTTTCAATTAAACATAGGGTTGTTTACAAAATGTACAGTTTTCTTACTATATATGTCAGATAACTAGGATATTTAGGTAATGTTTCATTTGGGGTTGGCAACTTACTTTAACCTTTCTGTGTCAAATTATTTGTATGGTTTTAAAGTTAATGTAAAATGTTGCTTTTACAATCTCAAGTGTGCAAAATCACAAATCTTTGAGAGCCCAGTAATTGTCGTTCCATACACCACTGCTTTAATGACATTTTAGCTGATACACCTCAAATTTTTCAATGCTCTTTTTATGACCCTCAGAATTATGCCGCATGGTTATTTTTAAATTAAGTAAGCATTTCTATTGATCTTGAAGAAAAAACATTTGCTGAAGATGGGATGCCATGCTAGGCTTTTGTTTTGGTTGTTGGTTTTGCTTTGTTTTTTTCTCCCTTGTTATAACTCTGCAGTTTCATTATTGCCTTGAGCCCCCCAACTAGACCCTTGCTAGAAGAGGCAATCTCACCCACCCATTCCTCTCCCCTGGTCTCATGTTCTCACCTGGATTTCCATGTCAGTTCCACTGACTAGAGAAGGAATTACGCTCCTTTGTTCTTCAAACTAAAAACTGGTAGTTTATTTTGCATGTTTGAATTTCATTCGTATCAGCAAGCTCATAAGGCTTTGTTTCTGCTATGTGAAAATTGGAGCTAACTTGAAGAAAGAAATTAAAGCGTGCAGCCTGAGAAAATGCAGAATACAACACTCCATTTGGTTTAATTTTTGAGGAACTGAGCCAAAATTAAATGAGAGGTCTTGTTTCCTGAACTTCACTTCAGTTGTATTGATTGAATTTTCTAGCTAGGAAAAAATGATAAAGCAAGACTTTGCACAACTGCATCTCACAGAACCTTTGTCTCTGTTGATGTACGCTCGTCATGACCGCACCTTGTATCAGTGTTGTGCTTGGTCTGGCATTCGTTGCTTTAGAAAAGGATGTTAACAATCCAGACCTGCAGATGGTGGCTCTGTCCATTTCTGTAACTTTTTTAAAAATAGAAACATTTGAGAGTGAGATTCCCATTGTCATTGGTGACATTTAAGTTATGGCTGCCCTGTTGGTGTATAGCTAGCAGGTGTAATTGAGCTGTCTCCTTTACTAGGCATACCTGTTACTTCATATTACAGGAGGATCAAGTTAATCTCCCTTGAAAAGTCTCCATGATTTGTACTTTGTTGAGTATAAATAGCTAGTGAGTTCAGCTCACTAGCTATTTTGACTGGGGTTCAGGACCAACCAGTCCTACATCAAATAAGGCATAAACAGCTGCTCTTTTGGTGTCTAATCTCTGTTCTGAAGCAAAGTAATTTTTATTTTCTTTTAAGGACACTTGAAAAGTATTTTCAACAAAATAAACCCCTGAAATGTCCTGGATGAACTGAGAAGTGTTGTTAAATACTTCTCATGCACATGGACATGTTTGTTCATGTATGAGTTCAGTGCTGCAAAACACTGGCTCCCAGTACCATACCTGCAGAATTAAGAAATCACTTGACTTCACTGGACTTGGCTGATGATGATCAAGGTCCTGAACTGAGCTCTGTGCAGGACTTCCTTGCACAGCCAGTTGGAGGATGGGCTCTTAATTTATCTGAAAGCAGGTGGGACTGAATTCTGGCTGTGCAGGGTCAATGAAATTATGTTGGGTGCTGCATACACATAACCTGGGCAGATTTAGTAGATAGGTGGAAGTGCTGAGGTCTGGTTGCTGCTAATTTAATGTAAAATCAGAAGGATGTTGTAGTTAATAAAAAGCAAGTGTGATTATCTTAAAATTGTTTAGTGGCGCAAGTTGTGTTGTTGCTGGCAAAGGTGCACCATGCTACAGGTACATGCATTATTACTGTACATTAGAATCCACCCCTCTCCCCAAAGGCTGTTTGGTGAGGAGGTAATACAGATATAAATAAATTGAAGGAGCCTTTCTTTATATACATATATTATATATATGTTATATATAGGATTTCTGGGGATGAGTGGCAGCTGGCAGCTAGGATGGGGAGGGTGGGAGTGTAAGAGATCCAGCAGCTCTTTAGGGCACTGCTTACAGCCTATGCTGAGCAAGGTCAGGGTGGTTTGGGAGAAACACTGCATGTGGCTGGTTTTAATTGAGAAAAATGTGTATGTCCCACAGGTTTGGGAAATACTTTTCTTTCTACAGCTAGACTGTCACTGATGAATGGAGCCTATCGAGTAGCAAAGCTCTGTGTTTTAATAGCATTTGATGAGGATCCTCATAATAAAGTTGTCTTTCATATATGAAATTATCTATGGTTTGAATTTATATCTGCTTTTCCTGTAAATGCATCTAGATGCTTATTTTAGAAAGAAAAATTGCCAGATGCCACTAAAATATTCTTTTCAACTGCAACATGTTAAGTATGAGGAAATCATTACACTTTTCAGTAACTTCTGTTTATTGCATTGATCAATGGTTGATTAATTTGGCATTTTTCTCTTACAAACAATAATTTGTGCACCTTGTGCACTGACATTACATACATGGTCTAAGTGGATCATGACTGTACGCCGTTGTCTTAATGTAAGACTGACCAAAGAAGGTATGGCTGTTTCTGGTGCACACATATTAACGAGAAGGTTGTCAATTTGGGGTATATTGTAACAAATTGAATTATTTGGTACATTATTCTAGCAGAGACTGAGTTAAGTGAACAAAATACCATTTATCTTTATCTGTAGATTGTTCTACAGGTCATTATTGATTTCCAGATTTCAGGTAGTTATAATAAGTTACCACGGTGACATTAACAGTATGCAGATTATTTTGGTTCATTGGTTGGGGGAAGTATGTTGCTAACAAATGGAAAATTTAACGTAAGAAAGAATAAACTGCATGTGAGAAAATATTTATAAAGGGAGTACTAGCTGTGAAAATAATGTTTGAAAAATTACTATAAAATGTACAGTTAATTTCCACTTAAAGGTATTTGCACAGCACAGGATTTTTTGTATTTTCCAAAATGAAGTGCTATCTAAATTTTCTGGGAAAAAATACATAAATATCTAATTTCACAAAGAAGAAACTTCATAAACCTACTTTCCCGTCAGCTTAGCTTTTGCAGGTCAGCATTTTATTATAAACTCTTGATTTCTTTACAAATAAGGTACAGCACATAGTAAATAATTTCAGAATTGCCCATGGAAATTTGGGAAGGTTGACCAAGGAAGAGTTTTTCTTTTAAGGCTTTTATTTTTTTAGTTCTGAAGTGGTGACAAGGAAACACTACTATGGGATTGCTGAGCAAAATGCAATGTATGCTGTAGGCATTTCTGCTGGCTTTCCTTCATCTTCTATGGGTGCCTCTTCTCCATTTTGTTTTCCTTTTTCACAAGTTTTCTAGCTGTGATCTCTCTTGACCCTACTGTGTGAGCCACACAGGACACTGGTAAAATCGGAGAATACTACTGTTGCATTAAAACAGGAATGCACAAGTCAGGAAAAAGACTATAAAGGCAGCAAGAGGAAGGCAAAGGTCTACTGTCTATAAAATAATGCAGTAGCCTTTAGCCAGGGCTTGAGGTTTTGCACGGTTTATTTGACACTTAATACTGAAAGTTAGCACAACTATTTGTAAGAAGTCCCTAAATAGATTTCGTTAAGATCTGTTTTTCTATTGTGATCTGTTATCACAATTCAGAAAAAAATAAGAAGTTATAAGCACTATCAGCCTAAACAGGCAAGTGAGTACCAAATAGAGTGATTATTTTCTTTCTGGTTTTCTGCCTTTGAAACAAGTTTCCCTGAGACAAACCCTTGAAAGCCATATGGCTCAATTTAAGCATTAATCGGTGTTTACAAATGAGTGCCTTTTATTTATTACTAAGAAATAACATCTCTGATCTGTGCATAAATATACTTTTTCATCAGAAGTTGACCTTAACTTAGTGTTTGTTATAATATTTTAAAACTTTGTATTAAAATGTTTAACCGCTTTGGCATTGGTATTCTAAGTTCAGCATTCTGTAGAATGTTATATTCCTGTACAGAATATAAGCAGAAAATACTTGTACTTTTGTGATAAAGTATGCTTATACCTGCCTAGCTGAGTAGATAATTAAACTATTTGAAAGCATTTTAGAAAGCACTTCTTTAGACAAACCTAAGAAACCTACATTCCACTTGTCCTTATGTCTCCAAAGCTGTCTCCATCTTTAGTTTGATTTTTTATCTTTGATAGGATTTTAGCACTGACATTTGTTAACCATATCATACACCTGAACACCAGGGAACATATTCTGCAGTTGGTTTTACATTTCCATATTCATCACTCGTGGTTCTCACAAGTTCTGTGCAATAGCTACATTATAGAATCTCCTGAATACTGTGTTCAGTGACTTCAAACAGATCTTTTAAAAGAAAATCTGTGTTACATTAATCTACTATTTTTCTGTACCCATGGGTGTGCTTTTTACGCAGCTGACTATGGATTCAGTCTCTTGGCAACTGCTTGTTGATCATATTAATAAGTTGTGTGGAGATTTCCATCAGGATCGAGAGAGAAGGCAGGGTCACTGCTGAGCTGTGCTCACAGATACCAGGGTACAGGTTCTTGCTTAAATTAAGTCATGAGCCAGCTAAGCATAATTGCTGCAAACACCTGCCTGATCAGCAGCATAAAATCTCCCTTGTTAACCAAACCAGTATTACTCACTTTTTGGGCTTTAAGACTGCATCTTGTGATAAATAAATCAGGGTCAGGAGCAGGCTGAGACAGTGGATTATGTGTGCTGTGTGACAGGTAACATGTTGGGGGTTTTTAAATCCCCACAGCAACTGTTACCGCATCTGGCACATCTGGCAGAAGGGTGCCTGCCTGGTGGCATCACTGCCATCATCATTCTGAGCACAGCTACCCTGTGTTTTGAGAATGGGGCAGAGATGGGAAAGAAAAGAATTTTGCCAGATGGATTTGAAATTACGCTGTGCCACCTTGCTTCAGAGCCCGGGGATGATGCCGTAGCTGTTCAATTAGCGACATGTATGCAGCCAGAGAACACGGAGGGAGGGAGAGGCAGGAGAGACTTTGAAATGGGTACGTATGTGGTTGCCAGCAGATGTAGTCAGGATCCCATGAATCGCAGTGTTTGTGGTAACAGTAAAATTTTTATAGCCCACACAGTTTTGTTGTTTTATTTATTTATTTATTTATTTTCTCCTCACCTTTCTGTTTAGTAACAACAGATTGCAAAGACAAATGCTTTTCTTCCTTTTCCAAAAGGATTAGGGCATGGTAAATTTTAAGAGATGAGAGGCCCTACAGTGGGTAGTTAAACCCGCACAGGGTATGGTTTGTACCCTGTTAAGGACAGCTTTGCAGTAGATCTATGCTTGCGCAAATAGGGGTAGAGGTGTTTGGAAGTAGTGTGGTTTCATGTTGGCTTGAGCCAAAGTGTCCTGCGCTGTGTACTCTTTAGTGTGATTGAGTGAAGTACTTGTGCCATGTGGGAGGTAACAGCAGTTCACTAAGCACACGTGCAAATGCCATGTGTGGATGCACTGACTCATGTTAATGTAATTACCTCATTGTAATTGAGTTAAGCACAATTGATTTAACAGAAGTGAAGATGAGCCCACAGTTACAGTCTAAAATGTGAGTACATATTTGATTGTCAGGGTTAGTGATTCTTGCAGGAGGCTGAAAATTTTCTTCATAACACAGCAAATGAAAAATGTGCTTAGCTTCAGCCGCATCCACAGTCCAAGCAGAACTTGAAGTTTTTGCTTCCTTGTATATGTTTTCCAAATACTGTGTGACCATTGGTAATACACCTTCTGCAGAGTGGGAGGGATCAGCGCGCTGTGCTTAGCACCTTTTTATTTGATTAGCTGTTCTGTAGGCTGACTTCCAATACTGAGGTAGAAATATCCTTTCTTGTCACTTAATTGCTTTAGGGGGGATCTCATGGCAATAATTTTTAAAGTCCTGTCCTGCAAGCTTGATCTCCCAGAAATGTTTCTTATTCCTGCTTTGTATTAGTTCCCAGTTACTAGGAAGCTCTGCTGTTGACCCAGGCTTACTTCAACAGTAGTTGCCATCTTAGTATGTTAGCATTTACTAATCCATAATGTTGGAAGCAATGCATGTGTGAAGCTGATATGAGAAAGGGATTGGAAAAAATCTTGATCCACTTATCAGCTAATGAGTTTATCAGATATTAAAATTGTATAGATTTAATGTAGTAATACAAAAAGATTTACTTCTCAGTGAAGTGTTTTCTCTCTTTTTTTTTTTTTTCCCCCACTTTAAAAAAAATTCTTTTTGGTGTAGAGGACTGGACTGGTCTCTGTAGCTACAGATTAAAAGGTTTCATCACAGATGCCAAATTTTTTACAAAGAGTTCATCTGTGTGTGCACTGAGTTTTGACTATAGTGTGTGATGACCATAACATCCCACAAAGAAAAATATTTTGGAATTATCTACTAAACATCATTTATCTTTTAAAGATTTAGGTGACTGGTACTCTAAGGGTCTGATCTGGCATCACAGTTTAGCCCATTGAGTTTAGCTGCATCGGAAGGAGCAGTCTTACCTGCTTCACTCTTTCTGCGCTGGCCCAGGCTCCAGCATGAGTCAGTTCATCAAGCTAAACCTGTTTTAAAAACAAGGCAAACAAACACCCCCCAAACCCCATCCTCTTTTTATAGAATTAATTTTGTGCTGGCATTGCTGCTGTAACTAATGATGACTCAGATGAATGCCCGTACATGGGGTGGAGGAAAGAATCTGCATCTGCAGCTGGGAAGAGCAGAAGGGAGCTGCTCCCTTCTCCTGAAAAGAGCATCATTTAAATTAAAAATTATGTTAATGAGTTTACATGAGTAGTTCTAACAGTTTTGTTGTCATTCCAGAAATACTCAGTTTCTGAAAATAGGATACTCTGTATTTATCTACATTGGGGTAGCCGTAACCCTGTCTGTCCACACATATTCTTAGAAATTTAGTAAGATATTGTAGATTTAAGCTGTTGTTTAAAGAATCAGGTATTTTTATTTTATGAACATTATTCATTTGTGATGCTTCATTTTGATCGGTTTGTTTTGTTTTTAAGAACCAAAATATCGTGTTTGGACAAAAAACTTTCCTCAATAGCTTCTCATATTAAATAAAATAGAGCAGAAAACAACAGGGACAGAACCAAACTATTGCATGCAATTGTGGGTACAGGTTGTTACAGTATAAAACACAACTAGTATATGTTATAAATCTAAGCCCATTATTAAGCATATTACCATTTCTTTATTAGAAATTCCAGTTAAGCCCTGAAGATGAAGCATGTTAAGGAATCTAAGAATATTCCTGACATTTAGATAGTGTGTGACTGAGTCAGAGGTTTTCAAGACTTGTGTGCAGGCTGCATCAGAAACGATGCAGTGTTACTCTTTGATGTAGAAAAAGGAACAAAAACCAGATGCAACAAACGTTTTTATGTATAACAGGTCATTAATAATGTGTCGTGGTGCATGCAAGGTTGAGGTTGGGTGGTTGGTTGTTTTCGGGTTTTTTTCCAAATTTCAGATAAACACCACCATTGATAGCCATCTATCTAGTAGTGATGATAGTTTAAGCTGAGACTTGGTGTGTGAAGCTTCTGTTGGCTCCGCTGGTTTTACCCTGCATTTTGAGCAGTAAAATACTAGCAATTCCTATCAAATCGAGGACACCTACTGTTGCTCAAACGTCAGCAACTGTATTTGAGACCAGCCCCTGTCTGAATCTTTGTACAGACAAAGCCAGTGTTTCTGCCTTTATGTCTTATGGGGAGGATAAAACCAAAGGGACCAGTGCAAGGAGGGAAGCTGAAAATAAACTAGTGACATCTGCAATGCCAGCAGTCCCGACCTCCAGCAGGCAAGCTCTGGGCTCATATATTCAGAAACTTTTAACAATACTCAATCCCCTGTCCTCCTTGCAAAATCTCTGCTCCCGAAACAGGGAAGCATCATGTGTTACAAGCACTGAGGCAGCCTACCTTGCCTTTTAGAATTTCTTACCTCAAAAATATCTTGCCTGTCTACATAACAGATGTTTATGCGCCTGATGTCTGTGACTAATATTCCTGTGTCCTCAGAACAAAGCCAGCTGTAAGAAACCCTACGTGGTATATGAACCATAGAAACATGACAGGTGACTAATCATGAACATCGTCTTTGTTTTCTTTGAATTCTTAAAATAACTATTCGCATGACATAGTGATCATGTCTTAAGTGGCCTGGGAAGTGCAGAAGTACTGTTCAGCTATGAAGAAAAAAGCAGTTTCACTGATGTGACCTTAAGATCCATTGAATTGAAAGGGTATGTGTTTAAGAAAGTGAGATAGATTGCGTAGGATTGGCCTCAAAATGATTCACGTTTCCTACATCTGCTCAGGAAAGTCCCTAAGGTTTTTTGTTGGGTTTTTGTTTGTTTCTTTCTTGGTTGGTTTGGGGTTTTTTGTCTCTTCGTCCATGAGCACATTTTGCTCATGAGCAGAATGTTTACTGAGCCTACACAGTCTTGTAGGCTGCGTTATTTATTTGTATCTTGGAGGAGCCAGCAGTTCGTTTGTCATAACTGTCCTGTGTGAGTTTTCCCCTGGCGTGTGGAAGCCCACCCTGGAATATACTTCCAGCTTCTGGTGTCCAGTCTCCTGTGATCATGTTGCAGTGCCTGCTGGGTACGTTGCTGCACAGCCTGCCAAGTCTTCCTGCAGGGTTTCATACAGCCTCACATCCACACAGGGATAATCATTGTGTTCTCTGACTCTGACAAGGTCGTGCAAAATCTTTGTCATCTTCTCCCTGCTGTGTGAGGTGGCTATGAGCTTCTGGAATTAGTGCATTACTTCTTTGTGGATACAGATATTAGTAGTGTATTTTTTTAACCTTTAAGAGTACCAAACAAGCAGATTTGCGAGGTTAAGTTTGTTAGTGTAGTGAACAGAAATGCAAGAGCTCTAACACAGAACATTTTCTTACACTGTGCCTGTCTAATTAGAGGCATATTTATTGTGTTATTCAAAATTGCTGGAGATTTTTTTTTTTCTGGAGAAGCTCTTAGTCTTGCTTTGGTATCAATACCTCCGTTGTCCTTTGGTCAGTGAAACTGTTATCTACTCATGTATTTATGCCTTTAATCCTACATGTGTTTTATAGGAGAAAGTGAGAGTCTTCATTGTTCATGTTCCATATGGCTAAGGCAGGCAAGGTTTTCTCCTGAGCTCATCCCTGTGCACCCTGTGTACAATCCCAGGGCTCTCAGGCATCCTCTCTCAAAGCAGGAGGGGGATGTGCAATTGGAATCTTTATTTCCTATCATTATATAGAGCTTGGATGACTTCTGGCAACTGGTAAATCCTGCTTATCCTCTTTCTTATCTGTAGCAGTTTTGAGTCTCTACCCGAAGGTGCAGGTAGTTTTTGACGAAGTGAACAAAATTCAACACAAAAAGTGAGCGTATTCCTCAGCCATCCAGGCCTGGTGGAGATAGAGCACAGTGTCTACACAGGGTCCACATTGGTACTTACATCTTCTCTAACTCTGTGTTACGGTACTTTCAGGGATCTAGTTAAGGTAGAATGTAAAGGGCCTTTCAGGTGGGACTGCCACTTGTGTTGATGACAATCTTGCTAGTGCTACAAGAGCAAGTAGTGATAGAACAAGGGAGGGTGGCTTTAAACTGAAAGAGGGTAGATTTAGATGAGATATAAGCAAGAAATTCTTTACTACGAGGGGCTGAGATACTGGAAACAGGTTGCCCAGAGAAGTTGTGACTGCCCCATCCCTGGAAGTGTTCATGGCCAGGCTGGATGGGACTTTGAGCAACCTGGTCTAGTGGAAGGTATCGCTGCCCATGGATTGCAACTAGATGATCTTTAATGTCCCTTCCAATCCAAACCGTTTTATGATTCTAAATTCTTAGAAAGTGGTGTGGTATTCTGGGGATTGCAGAGGGTACTAGTAACAAATCTTCCCTGAAGATTCATTGTGTTCCTACTCTAGGTTTTCAGGTTATTTCTTATAACACTTTCATCTGCCATCTCCCAAAACCAGATTTACTTAAAGCTGAGTCATTCCCACACAGTTTTTCAGTTTTTCCTGCGAAGTTCACATCACTGCATCTCCACAGCTATTTGTAGCTATAACTGAGAGTCAAAGACTGCACAAACAGATATTGCCCATGTTTAGGTGAATCTAATGGTAATCATTAGAGTTCGTTTAACCAGAGCTTGAGCAATTGCCCAGTAGCCTGCCTTCTCCTGTGCTTCTCCTTCTAATTCTGCTGGCTTTCTCTCCCAGTAGGGTACGTGTCTGGAAGCTGCTGGTGCAAGAACTGCTTAGCACATACATCCAGTGTAGGTACTGCGTGGATTAAAAAAAGCTCTTGTGGTTAAATACTGCAACATACCTCTTTCCCCCATATCATAATATGTACAAGAGGCATCTGCAGAACTCAGGTTACTGGCAAGTAATTTTTTCTGCCAGCAAGAGCTTTCTAGCTAATGTTTTATTGTACTTTGTAATGGGCACCTTGTGTGGCCTACTTTGTAATTTGGCCTCTGTTTGGTTTATCTATTCGATCAAGGTAGGTTATGGAGTTGGCTTTAAATTACGCATGCATTTGCACATGCACGTACACATGTATATAAACTGCGATAAGGGAAAGTTGAGTTGTATAGTCAAGGAGGAAGAAACTAAGAAAATACTCAAGCTGCACATATAGCTGCAAGTGTAACCCCTTTTTACTTCTCTCACTTCAATTTATACTTACTTGATTTTATGATCACCTATGACACCCCTAACATAATGTGTTATGCCTTTAGGTACAAATGGCTGCATTTTGCGTAGTAGCCATAAAAATAAATATTGGTGTGAATATGGTCATAAGTCACTGAAAGGATTCTAAATAAAGAAAGGATACACAGAATTTATTGTTTGCCACAATTCAGCTGTGTTTCATGCATCACAGATACTATGCCATGTACCTATGATTTTAGCCTTTGGAGCTTTCTCTTCCAAACAGTTCGATAAAAGCAGAGCCTTGAATTTGTTTACTTCTGGCATTAAAAGCAAACAGCTCAGGGAACAGGCAGCTTTTATTGGACCTGTAAAGGAGTAACACCGATGGTAGAGATTTCAGGCTGTATTTTGTTTACTATGAGTTTCATTTTTTGGGGGATACTAAGCTGTTCGTGTGGGGAGGGTTGGCAGCTTTCACTGCTGTTAGGCAGACTGTGAGACCAGACCATTACATTAATGCAGCAAAAGGCCTGAGTGGAAACAAATACTTGCAGTGAAGGCTTCAGTTTTTGTACAGTACTGTTTTGTTTGGTTTGTTAGTTTTGTTGGGGTTTTTTTCTCCCCATATGAAGTGTAGTGTTATGAGAATGAGAAGTGTTTGGCCAGAACTGAGGAATGAAATCATTATATAGAGGACTGTTCTAATGTTATTACAGATGGGTACAACAGGAATAAACATCTTGGAAGTTATGAAAATGTAACTGCTGCAAAGCCAGTGTCCTTGGTCTTGTGATGTCCCTGGAAAGGGAATACTGGGAAGAGAAGATATTTACTAATTTGTCAGCCAGGATCTGTACCCCCAACAGGCAGTGGAAGCCCGAGCATGCCGCATGTGCCACTGATGCCCTGTGGAACACCATGCTTTTAGTGTTGAAAGGAGGACAGGGGAGAGTCTACAGCTCAAATGATGATATTGAAAGGATATTACTAGGTGATGCAGCTAAACCATAAACATGTGTTTGGAAGGATTTCTCCTGTGGAACGTTTGCCTTGTAACTGCATCAGAACTAATCACCTGTCTGTGTTTCATAATGCAGTGTGTCTGGTGTGTGTGAGATGTAACCAGCCCACACAAGCAAATTCAGCATTAACAGGCAGATGCTTCTGGGTCTGCTCTCCCCACTGAGTGTTGATGGGAGCTGTGTCAGCAGACTGTAAGAGGAAGGACTTGTCCTTAAGGAGCCCCTTTGTGTGTTATTGCTGCCGCTGATCTGACCCTTTTTCAGGAGGCCTTGGAAAACATTTACATTCTTTGGCAGAGCATGCTAAAATTAGGTCATAAAAATGACAGTTTCAGTATTTGAGTCTTAATATCTATGTAGTCTTGGGTTGTGTAATCTGAGCAGAAGCCAACATTACTGTCATTTGATTAACGCAGTTGTATATGTGGTATTCCAGTTTCACAAGTACTTTCTCAATAAATATAATCATAACTATAGTAATAAGATACTATTTTAAAACACCTATGGTAATAAATTGAAAAAATCTTTGATGGTTAAAATCCTTTGTTCTCTTCCATAAAAATCACTTTTATCACATTTACTTTTGAGAAGTTTTGCTTACATGCTGTTTTCTCATTTGTATCACTGTAAATTCAGACATGTTTCGTTGAAACATTGTTCCTTTGTAACAGAGTATAGCTTATGCATTTATAACAGAAGTGACTCCAAAGTAACCATTTTTGTCAGCTTTTAAAATGCAGCTGTTCCAGAACTAGTTCACAGTAATGTTACAAATTAAATACTCTCCCAAATAATAATTTAAAGGTGCTGCTAAGTTCAGGGTGCTTTTTGAATCATCGGTGCTATCTCCTTCTACTACCCTGCATTTCTAAAAAATAATTCGAAGTCACTCACTCATTTCCTGTTACACTCCAACCGTGTTAGACACTTATTACTAGTTTCACTGCTCTCTAGTACCTCAACTGTCATATATTTAAATTTCTGACACTCGCTTCCCTCCAAAAATATGCAATAGAGGTTTGAAGTGTAGAATAACTTTGTGTTTATTCTTCCTCCAAGGCAAAAGTGTTCTTTTATTCAAATATCTGATTATCTAATCAATATTGGTAATTTTGATATAGTTGTAGCTAATGAAGATATAGCTGACTGTAAATTGGTAGAACTGATGGGATACTGGATTATTTTATACTAGATTAAAAAATATAAAAAATTAGTGAATGTATTATCTCCTAAAAATAGCTGATATTAACCATAATTTAAAAACAAAAAACAAAACCAAGCAAACAAACCCCCAAAACAACAAAAAAACACAAACAAACAAAAAAAAAAGCCCAAACCAGAAGTGCTAGAGAACTTGAATCATATGTCAGGAGCTGTTAATACATGTTGTTGTTTAATTTGTCTTTTATAGTAAAGTAAAACATGTTCTGGTTTTACAGTATAGATAATATTGTGAAAATATCTACAACTTAAAAATAAACCAGCCCAAATAAAAATTTCAGCTTGTTTATCACTTCCCTGCTTTATGAGCAATGACATTTGAACACCACCAGTTTTGTCATATATTCTTCTCTTATTTTTGTGTTCATGGTGACTTTGATTTTAGTAGACAAATAGTCTAACCAGTATTTTTATTTTTTTATTTCAATTGAATATTGGCGTTTTAAATAAACCGAATTAAAAAATAAGTAGCAAATGCAGGTTCTGACCTCTAAATGATTTAGCAGGATTGGTATATTGGTATATACAGCATATTGGTATATGGTTGATCATCCATGCCTTCTTGCATCATTTGTGCAGTACCTTGCACATTGCAATGTGAGTCCAAGGACACCTATACCATAAAAGTAAAAATAATATTTGATCAAAAGCTGGAGAATAGTTTGAGAGGTTCCTGTTTACAAGATAATGGATTTTTATTTAGGGATTACTTAGAGCATAGTTACTCCCATTTAGCTAAAATACCATCCGTGCTCACTTACTCACAGTACCTTTCAAGCAGACAGCTTTCTTCTCTCTGAAGTATTAGAAGGGGTCATTGAAGCATGGAAGGGCTTTGCACTAATGCAGCTGATGGTGGTTTTTAGATAGCATCCTCCACAGCAGGAATTTCTGGTTTCTGAGGCAGGGACCCATGCGGTTGCAGTCGTGGCACTGTGCTGGGCTGGCAGGCTCTCTTCTCAGCCCTGGGCCTGGGAAAGGTGGTGGTGGTGGTGGTGTGGGGGAAGTTCTTCAGGCACCAGCCTATAGGTAGCTGGGACCCACCAGAAGAGAAGGAGAAACAAAAGGAGGTAGTGGCAGGGGCAGACTGCTAGGACAGTCCAAGTCAGGATTGGGCTGTAAGCTCTTGTTCTGGTTCCAGGACTTGAGCCCCTCCAATGCCTTCACAGCCTGGGAAGGGAGAGGAGTTGACTCCTCTGTGGCTTTGAGAGCCTGTAGCCACTGTAACTGTCAGCTGTTTCCTCTCCACAGGTGAGTTTTAGCTTGAATTGTCAGCCAGGCCATTCCCCCAGCCCTTTCCTTGTAGGCAGCCACTCTTGCTCTTTCAGTGTTGCCCAGCCCTTCCACCACCCTGTCCCCTGCCCCTTGAGAAGGTCAAGTTACTGTGTTCCAGCATGATCTAACCACCATCTCTCTTACCGCTGTCCTTTCTACCCAATAGTCCTGCTTCAATTTACTGCTCACAAGTAAGATTCTTTCTGTCCTGGATGTACATTAGCCTGTTCCTACCAACACAGCCCAGCTCCCTGCTCCCCAGCTTGCTGTTCCCCCATTCATCTGCAGAGTTGCTGGTAGCTGCCTGTTACACCACAGTTCTGGAAGAGAGGCAGGTTGGTACATTGGGTTATATTTTACTATGAGAATAAGGTGAGCTGAACTGTCTTAACATGTTCAGAACTTCCTCTGTATTGCTGACTTGAGGAATCGTGTGTATGAAATACCATTTTTCGGTGTCAGCCTGTGGCTTCTGTAGTTGCCCACAGTGTTGACTGCTCTTCTGTTTGCAAGTGAGACATGAACTGGTCAATTTTCTCGTGTAAAGCTGGTATGCAAAAAGGTGGCTGAACCACTTTCTCAGGATTTTCCTGGTACTATTTTTCAATACTGGTAACCGATTTAGAGGTTAGGGACAGCTTCCCAGAGATGAATGTTAAGGGTCTGCAGTAAGAAAACATGATTCTCCTTTGGGCCAGTTTTATGCAGGAGAAGGGAAAAGTGCCTGTGGAGAGAGAGATCCTGCTACATCTGAATTAGCAGAGCACAGTCTAGGCCTGATTTCTTTTTAATTATATGCAGTCTCTTTGGGATGGTAGGAGGTGGTGAGAAAACCTTTATATAGCTAAGACGTCTCCTGGCATAGGGGATTGTCGTCCCCATGCATAGGGGTGTATAGAGGACCACAGAAACGAAGCTCAAGGACATCGTTGGGCAGGCATGGAAAATAGAGGTGCTGCAGTTGTTTCTGAAAATGTTTTAACAACACCAGCAAGGTGTAGTAAATGTGGAGGAAATTGTGGTTTAGTTTTAGGTGAAATAACTCTTACCATTGAGTCTGTGCTTTCTGCCCGAGTACATTTTCAGTACTTGAAAAATGCAGCAAACTGTGTGGGCTGTACATTGCGCCTTCCTGTGCTTCTGCATTTCCACCTGTGTTTATGGGACAATCTACATTGAAATCAGCTGATTTTTAGATCTGTGAGAACTGTGTTCCAGTATACTCTGTGTGCTTTTTAAAATGAGTAAATTGCAGCCATATTCTGTTCTGTTCTCACCGTTAAATCATAGGAGAGATGCCAGACAGAAGACAGCTCAGCCACATCCATCACACAGGATTCAGTGTATTTGTATCCCCTGTGGAAGAAATGAGAGAACCGGACTCGGTGACATTAATGAATTTTCTGGTGGCCCTCTTTTCTCCCTCCCTTTTCCCCTTTTTCCTCTTCTTTTCTTTTTTCTTTTTTTTTTCTTCTTTTAACTTTTTCCGGTGGGGAAGGGGAAGGGGGAGAGGGGAGGTCTAGGACTCTCTGACACCTCCTTTCTTCAAGTGATAGAATACAAGCAAGAATGGCTTGTTTTGAGCTCTTCCATGGAGGTTTGGGAGGCTTGCAAAATACTTGGTGGACTCCAAGAAAGTACACAGCTCACAGTATTTTCCATATGTACATATTATGAATTTTCCAGTGTGCAGCAGATCATCAGGGGAAGAAGTACACTATTCCCACAGTCATGTTTATTTTCTCCCCCATCAGGAAGTTTTTTCTCAGTCCCATGAAAGAAGAATAAACAGGGAAAAAAGTGCTTTCTACTAATAAAAATAGAAAAAGGATAATCTGCCTTAATTATTGGTTGCATAAAAGGACATGGTCATTTGTTACTAAATATTGTAGTGTCTTCAGGTCTCTGCAAAACTGCCTTACAGCAGATGAGTACTGGGAGCAGAAAATTAGTCTCAGTTGCATGAACTAACTGCACTTGCCTGAGGATGGCATAGCTCAGTGGTGAGTGAAGGAAGGGAGGGGCCAGGCCACCATCCTGGGGGGATCTGTGGTCACTCCCAAAGGCAATGTGGTCAGTAATGAGGGAGCACTTGTGAGGAGGAAGCTTGGAGGTTTTCAACCATTGGAATGCCATCAAGAGAAGGAGATGCTTCTCAATGGGTGGACTTCAGAGCTTATTATTATGTTTGGGATTAACAGTGTGGTTTCAGATCGCTGAGGCAGTGTAATTGGTAAGTTGTCAAGGTGCTGCACAGGACAGCCTTACCTGCCATGTCTGCTTTTGAGGTGTGCTGGTGGGTTTTTTGACTCTGCATAGAACTGATTCAGGGAACAGGAACAATAGCTGAAAACCTGACATTACCAAGAAGAGGCATATGCTTTTCTTTCTGAGTCAGTGTGAGACTGAGGTGGGGGAAGAGGAACCTTTTCTTTCAATTATCTGAACTGAGTCCTAAAACTCTATCTTGTGCCTAGCATGACTGATGAGAAAATACTTAAAGTAAGAAGTGGGAGAAGAGCCTGGCTTGATTTTCATGCCTAAGGTATTAAAAGCACAGAAGGAGGAAAATTGTGTAAATGAGAATTGCACATGCAGTAATTCAAGTAAGCTATGCAAAGGAGCAATGGAAGGATGAAAACTAGTAGTAGAAGATCAGTTATGTAGGTGATACACTCACAAAAATATACTTACTATAGCAAGAGAAGAGGGTGAGGTTGTGGAGAAAAAGCATATGAGATGTTTATTATCCAGGCTCTTTTCATTAGTATACAAAACCTGAACAGCTGGTGCTGCATGTGTAATCAGATATAGAGGCAACAGAAAGATGGTCAAATAGCATTCGTAGCCTGAACACAAATACTGAAAATTATGCAGAAAGTTAGGTGTTGTGAATGAAGTGGCATCATGTAAACAAACAAACAGTATCATGGACATGGTACAATCTGGTCAAAATCACTTCAGGAAGGAATTACGAAAAACCTATTATACAGCTCTAACTTTAAGGTCCCTTCCAACCCAAACCATTTTATGATTCTGTAAGTTATACACATATGATATAATAACAATATTATAAGAGAGGAATACTAGTAGGAATAGTAGCATTATAGGTGGGCTATATAGTCAGCTAGATCTGTATTTAAGTGCAGGTTGTATTCTAATGATGTGATATTTCTGTACATGACAGTTGATAGTTTTCTTACCAAAAGAGTAATTCCAAAGTTGTGTTACTTTGGACTAGGATGGGATTGCTGACTTTATAGGAAAACCGCTTATTTAAAACATGAAGACAAAACATGAACTGGGTTAATTTGGTTTAAGTTAAATAGGATGATAAAAAGTTTTCTTTGTTTTGTTTTGTTTGGTTTTTTTTTTAAAGGCAAGCAGTTGTTAAATTAAGAGAACTGGTGAACATAGGTGAGCTGAAGTACTGGAGGCTGACATGGAGAAAAAGGTTAAAATTGAATCTCAAGTAAAGAAAACTGTGGGAAATTACCTAATCTTCAAGCAGAAAACCTTGTCCTGTGGGGGATATTGGTAGAGAAAAGGTAATGCAAAGGAAGAAGTGGATTATCAAAGGAAGTCACTTCTTGGAAGTTGTGGTGGAACAAAACCCAAAAGTATTAAACTGAGTTAGAATTTACTTAAAGTTCTTAAGAGTTAAAGCGCTTAAAAGTTTCTTCAGACGTATAAATAAATTGAGAAAGAAGAAATCCTTCTGTTGTATAGGGAGGGTGGTTTTGAATTAGCATCAAAAGCTGAATACTTTTGCACACTTCTCACTGAGAAGAGTAACAGTGTGAAGAGAGAAACAGGATGGTGAACGGAAACAAGATTCTGAACATGGCTATGGTCGAGGTGGAAATTCAAGCCACAAACTCCAAGTAAATAAAAATGTGAAATCGCGGTGTACCAGCTGCATTGCAGTTACTGCCTATGTACCAGTTCTTTCTGTACTGTCAGTTACTTCCTCACCCTATCTCATAAACATTGTGTATATGTGGTATACACAGCTCCTCATTGCCTAAGAGCTGAAGTGCAAATCTTAGAGAAATAAATTGGTCTATAGCTCTATTTTAAAGTAAAGTCTATTTGTATTATGTTGAACTTTAAAAAAAAATACTATAGATTACTTTTTTTTTTTTTTAAGAAATTCTCATCTCAAAAATTGCCATTTCCACTGTGTGTGCCCTGGAGCTCCTTGAACCATTCAGTGAACAGAATTAGCTCACTGGAAAAACAAAAATCTATCCCTGTTTCCTCTTCCTCTTATCCCCCTTCTGCTCTCTCCCTTCCCCCTTGCTTTTAAACCAAGTTTGTTTCCTGTCAGATTAGTGAGTTAAATTGGCTTATGGGGAGGACCAAGAAGTGCCAGATTTGGTGCAAGATAAGCCTCTAGGAGCAGGAAAAGGCCCTTGAGGTCAGCAGGAGTCATGGTGAGTTGTCTTGTGAATGCTTGGTCTTCAAATTCTCTGTTAATGCAGAAAAGCTACGCATTGCTCTTGGAGGGGCTGTTCACTGTAGTGGACTTTTTGTTTGTTTTAGCAGTCTGCCTGCAAAAGTATATAATCTTAGCACACCTCCTAAAATGAGCTTTTGGTGGGCAGCAGAAGTACTTGCAGCAGGCCTTGTATCATGCAACTGATATTATTTTGTAGCTCTTTCCCTAACATTTGCACTGTACAAAAGTTAAATTCTGTTTTGACATAATACAGGTAAGAGCAGTAGTATAGACCCCTGTGTAAATTGTTCTACTTCTGTACCTTCTTACTCTGTACTTTACTCACAGGTTGCTGGCTCTTGACAGAACTGTATTAAGACTGTTTTGGAGAGAATTTCTTACACTCTTCAGTGCAGTTGGCCTTCAAGAATATGCCTTCCTTCATGTCTGGATTTAATTGTTGATAATTTTGGAGGGAAAACTGTTCTCTAATTTTGGGAAACCTGGCATAGCGGTGGCATCTGGTCATTGTACTGAGCAATCAGTCAATCACTAGATAAAAAGGGGCAGAAATGAGAGATACAGAAAATAGATTATCTAAGTAGAATGCCAATGAATTACTTTTCTCCCCCTTCTGAAGAATTTAATGTCTGTGACAGCAGTTGGTCACAGCCCTGACTGGAAATGGCAAAGTTGTTATGAGGAGGTACTTCCAGGGACCCTGTTACCCCTTTCCCTCCCCACATGTTAATAAAAATAACACGTACTGGAGGCGATTGGGCCTCAGTAATAAGCCTTAATTCCAAACTTCCTTTCTTTCCTAGAGCCTGGTGAGAGTTGTAATCACTCCCTGACTCTGCCCAGGAAATGGTACTTTTACCAGGAGATGGTCTAAATGGACCATCTTGCTAATACAGTTTATGTTTTGTTACAGTTATGTTTTGATATTTGTTTCGTAGTAGGAAATGCTTTCCAAGAACTTGTCATCTTGGATTTTTTCACTCTTATTTTTTGTTGTTGCTAATATTCTTACGAAATTGCTGGCATTTTGGACCACACCTTTGCTCGTGACTGAGATGTGTGAGACTATAGGCTAAAATAGCAAGAAATAATAGGATACCTATTAAAAAAAAAAAAGTTAGAAATGCTCTTGTCAAGTTAAAATGGAAAAAGAAAAAAGCTCTGTAATCACTGTATTGACTGCTGGTAAAAATAACGGCAAAGTCTCTGACAGCTGAAAGAGAGCGAAAGGAAGAAAAGCATGTTGCTTTTAAGTTTTTCCCTTTGTTCATTGGCAGTGTGCCCATACACCCCATTCAGGGCTCTAGAAATGGTTCACTGACTTGAAACTCTGGCTGCTTTTAATTGTATGGGTTTTATTTGTTTAAGTAATGCAAGGAAAGCACTGAGCTAGGTCTCTCAACATTAAATTATCAACTTTAGAGACATTTTTTGTCCAACTCTTTAGACAAGTTGAGGGATTCAGGTTTTAGATATGTTTTGCTGGTTTCCAAATGCCATTTTTTCACAATAGTTTTGCATTGTTATTGCACCCTCAGAGGATCTCACCATGAGCTGGCTGACAGCACAGTGGTATACATTTACACCGTAAGTCAGATGGCACCAAATCTGTCTGTAACATTAAAAAGCTGTTGAGGTGTACTGAAGGAGAGTACTGTGCAAAGTCATTTGGAATGTTGTTTTCAACATTTTCTGTTGTTAAAGGAGCTTGCAAAACCTAAATATGCAAAAAAATGTATACTTGCATAACAATTTATGGAAGCATAATTGTTCCATTACTTTGGCTTTTAATTTTTTTTTAATATTTTTTAAATTCCTCCTGTAAATACAGTGCTTAGTTTGGTAATAAGTTCTGGGGCTGAAAGTGAAATGAGAAAAATAAAAACATTTTAAAAAACTAATAATGCCCTGGTTTAGGTTGTGTTTTAAGTAAGTACTTATTTCTTTTCAAGTAAAGTAGAAGATGTTATGTGCATATCAGATATCAACCTTTCGGCATTTGTTTTATAACAGTGAAACTTGGAAAGAAAAACACCTAGGTCTTGCTGAGACTTAACTTATATCTTCATTAAGTTATAGCTAAAAAGACAAAAAGCATCCACGCCGTGTTCAGTATTACTGAGAAATAAGGACTTATATTTATCGACTTAAGATTCACTTTGTGAACACCGCCCATTGGTGTTGTCATGATTGTCTAGCTTTGGAACATTTAACTCTACGTTTTAGTTTGGGACAAAATACATGTTCTTTGGTTATTTCCTTTTAACAAGATTTTTCCTGGTAGCTGCTGAAGTGTGTGTGGAGCTAGAGATGGATTCATGCCACAGACAGAATCAGTTATTTCAGTTGATAAGTGATGGTGTCTTTTTTAGGCATATTCTGAACTTGGATGTTTCTTCGTTGTGACAAAGATTCTCTTATTGCTATATAGACGTGGAGGGCTTGCTTGAAATAATATTGCCTTCCTGGGTAGGTTTCATTGGTTTATGTAGAATTGCTGTTTCCAGTTGTATTAGTGAGAAAAGTTGCATATTTCCTTTTCATATGTTATATTTTAATATAATATAAATTAATTATATAATATATAAAAATTAATATAATAATAAATATATTTTTAGTTTAAAAAACCAGCCAGGCTTCTGATTCAGGGGACAGATCTTACATTTTTCTACTTTAATGTGTGTTGCTCCTCGCACAGTATTGTCGCCCCCTTTTTCCTCTTTCCATTTTAAATAGTACTGAACCTCTTATCTAGAAAGTCAACTCTTTGTGTCGTGCTTCACACTGTTACAACATTTTGTGATGGAACCACCTGTACTGGAGCTGTACAACTGGATAAGCAAAACCAGCCTTCATCGTAACCAGTGGGGCTGTGCTCTTGCTTACTTTTGGCTTCCAGGAAAATCCCAAACAACTGAGTCCCTCAGCCAGACTGGCATTATTGGTAGTATCTTGTTGGAATTAGGAATGGTTGCTGCTGGGTAGGGTGTGAGGACTCAACTGGTATGGTGCTTGGGTTTTTTGGAAGCAAAGGTGCTTATGCTTTCACATGGTTTCATTAAAATAAATATTCCTAATAATGTTATAATTTTTAACTTAGTCTATTAGTTCTGTGGGCAGTGGACTCTGCAGTGGCATCTCTCTCTAGAAAGACAGGAAGAAGTTAAATGATACAAGTTCCCAAACTGTTGCAGAACCAGGAACTGGAATTCTGTTTTCCAGTCTTGCCAGGTATGATGCAGCTCCAGATTAAGCTAGCTGAATCACAGAAAAGTCAAGGTTGGAAGGGACCTCTTGAGATCATCTGGTCCAACCTTTTGCTGAAAGCAGGGCCTTGGATTAGGTGATTATCTGCCTTTAAGGTGAGTCTTAGCTATTTCCAGAAAAAGGAAATGTACTTTTCTGGGCTTCTTTGTTTAATTTTTCTCATGGTGAGCTACTTCTCATGTCTGGATGGAGCTTCCCGTGAAGCAGCTCGGGCCTGTTGCCTTCTGTCCTGTTCTACATATATCCTTGGGAAGAGACCAGCTCCCTCCGTTGTGTATGAGCCATGAACTCTTGAGATGTCAGTTCTTGCTCTCTGCTGAAATAGTGGCTTGGTGCTGCAGACCTCCCATACCCATAATGTGATTACAGAGATCCCGTCTCGGGGATTGCCGTCTGGTTTGAACACATTCTCTTTAGTTGCACTTGTCAGATAGTAGATGTGACTTACAGAGTCAAGTGTCACTCGGCTGTTTTGGATACGTGCATGAGTGGGATGACACCTTCTTGACTCCATGGTTCAAACAATGAATTCTGGACAACACAGAGGGAGGAAACATTTTTCTCTTTGCTATGAAGAGTTCATGAGCAAAGGAAGAAAACGTGTTTATAACTTCCCTGAATAAACTGCAAGTGTTTGGAAATTGACGGATTTTGTAGTATTCTCTGCGAGTCCAACTGATCTCATTCATGTAGTGTGTAACTTACTTCTAAAATAAACATTCAGTGCAACCAGTGTCTTATCATTTTATCCATGCTCGCCCCAGGTTGTCTCACTTACTTAATTTTATTTAAGAGTTTAATTAATCATAATTGTCCTGGGATTTAGACCTACTATTTAAACCCAGGTAATTTATTAGGAATTGAGATGAAAATTTTCATTGCATCAGAATCAATGGTGAGCTCCTTTTGACTTGAGCTTGTCCAAGATTTTGCTGCTATAGTGTAATATCAAAAGATTTTTCAGTATTTGTTTTACTTGCACTGATGATAATAATTTCCTTTTCTGTGAATGAAAATACAAATCTATACCTAAGTCATGCTGATTAGATAAGATTTTGGGGGTAGCGAACAGAAATTTAGCAGCTCACTAAGGATATTTGAATTGCCCATTTCAGTAGACTTTGTTCAGAGTGTTTTCCTCCTGCTCATTGTATCTTTGATTCATTTTCCGAGCAGCAGAGTCACGTCCCAGAAATATGAACTGTGATGATTTTGATCATAAACAGATTAGCCCTGAGGTGAATATTTGTTCTCTTTCTGTTTTGTTGAAAATCCTTTACAGTTCCTGATGCCTGTTAGACAGGGGGTTTAAGAGTACAGCATTTTCTCTGCTTCTTACGTTTATAACATTCATCATGGAAAAGGAAAATGTTATTTCAGTTTTGCTGGTACCGAAATTAGGTTTTTATTACTTGTTTAGTGTTGATTAGTGTGTTCAGTGTATCTAGGATTATAATTTGCAGTATCGTCTGCTACAGCTCACACAGAGAAAACTGTTATTCAACCTCTGTGTATTCCATAATCGGATAATTTGTCCTGTTGATTGTAAATGTAAATACTGTTTTTAAGGCATTGGTAACCAAGAGTATTTTTCCTATTTGCAGAGCAAGCTTTACATGGAAGGATTTAGAAGCCTAAAAGAAGGAGAACCAGTGGAATTTACTTTTAAGAAATCTTCCAAAGGCCTTGAATCAATACGGGTAACAGGCCCTGGTGGGAGCCCCTGTTTAGGAAGTGAAAGACGACCCAAAGGGAAGACAGTACAAAAGAGAAAACCAAAGGGAGATAGGTAATTACCTTACTTTGCTATTCCCCTCCACCCTTTTTATTTCTTTGCATTTTTGTCTTGAAACTATGTTTTCAGCATTTATTAATTTGTGAAAGGAAAGCCTTCTATGTAAATTTGGCTTTTACATCTAGCTTGGTCATTCGATTAAACTTATTGAGCTGTATCATAAATCACCCACTCGATTGGTTTCACTTGAGAAGGTTTTTAATGAATTAGAGGGAGGCTGCAAAGGAGTGTAATACTATTTTGAAAATATTACTGTTAGAGTGAGAAGAGAGGTCAGTCTGAGTATAGGTTAAATAACATGTTTAGGTGAGAAGTGTGCATGCTAAGGAGACTACTGTATGCAGTGCGGTTTTAAACTGCATCAGTAATTTTATACAGAAGAAAATGTAGGTGGTGCAATCAGGGTTGAGATATGCATAATTTGATTAATTACATTTTTACCTGAAGAACAGAGTATCAGGTGTTTCCAAAGGCTTTAATGTGTAGTGGTCTGTAATGTTTTACTAATCTCAGGTTAGTCCTGAGAGGTGCACTTCTTTATATACAAGTGCAGCAGTCCGACTTGCTCTGTTTTACTTCACTTTCTGTCTCTGAGGGCTCAAAGAAATCCTGTAATCCTCTTCACTGCAAAGCCACCTGCACCTAGTTTCCCAGGGGCAGCCTTCCTGCCCAAAGCTCTTGTATTTAGGTAAATCTTTTTTTTTCCTCCTATTTATTGCTCAGGCCAGTAGCTGAAATGACTGAGTTCAAGGGGAATATATAGTTTGTGAAGGATCCTAACAAGAGCATCCAGTCAAGTTTTTCCTGAAGTATTTCATGTATGGAATGACTGAGAGGTGGCTCTCCCCTACTGCAAATTCTGAAGCAGGGTAGCTTGGGAAAGAGAGGGAGTCTCCTGGAAAAGCAGTATAGCCCAGCTTTGCTAAACGGAGGATCAGAAACCTTTGCTGACTACAGATGAACTCCACTTGTCCCTACCTCTGTTAAAAGGCTGCTTCCCCTTCTACCCTCCTTTTTCCTCTTTTTCCTCTTTTTAAATTAAGGACTGGAGACAACATGATAGTTGTCCCTCTTTCACCTTCTTTGTAAAAGCTATAGGCCATGAACAAAATTTATGGCTGCTGTAACAGATCAGAGTCCATAACCACAACAATGAGAGACTTTGTAAGCCAGACAAAGCTTTCTTTTTGATTGCTCACCATATCTGGCCTTTCAGAGTTGTGTTGCATGCAATGGTTGTGAATTTCTTTCTTTTTTTTTTTTTTTTTTTTTTTTTTTTGAGCTAGGCTTCCAATATAATTCTTATTTAAACCATTTTGTTTTCCATGCACTGTAATTAATAATCTGTTTAGGGTATTAGCGTTAGCATTGTTGTTGATGTTTTATTCTATGGCAGCAAAAAAAGGCCACAGTCATACAGTTGTGATACTATTGTCCTGTTTGTTGTACATGTATATGCAGAAAGACAGTCCTTGCATCAAAACCCTTTGAATTTAAATGGACAGGTTTTAAGTAGACAGGAAAAAGTACATATTGAAGGAGACAGGTTTGAACAAATGTAGATATTTAGAGTGCACAGTGTGTAGTCAGTGCAGAGGAAGCAGTACTATCGGAGTGCAATTCATCTCACGCTAGGGAAGCATCTAAAGTATTGGGTATGAATCTTGCCTTGTGGCTGTTTCTTTTCAGGGACTACAAAGAGAGCCTAGCTCCAAAACTGTAGATAACTTCCCTTACAATTCTCTGAAGTTAGATGAGATGAATCCTGCTTTCAGTGATGTTTTTTTCATAGCTAAAGCATAGAAAAAATTGAACGGAAATACCCTGAAAAAGAGTGCAGAGGGGTGATCTATGAGATGCTGTACTCTTGCCTTTAAAAGAGGAAAAGTTAAAAAGTAATTTGAATTTATTTGAATATGAAAATGTGGGCAAAACCATCTACCCACTTCTTTCTCAAAATTCTTATGCTTACATTATAAAATGCACAACAGTCTGAAATTTGAAATGTTTGAAGTAGCTCTGACATTATTACTCACTGAGGAGCAGTGTCGTTACTTAAAGGAAAATTAGTTTGGATTGAATGCCTAGCCAATAAAAACTGCATCTCCAACATATGTAATGGAAATTTTTTTAAAGATGCTGTTGCACTGTGAGAACTGCCTCCATTTATGAAGGCTAATTCCAGCTTCTTGTGTTCATATCTTTTCTGTGTTACCAGTGTAATAGTGCAAGGGCCCAGACTCAGTATATCTTTTTGTATAGATACCATGACTTCAATAATGGTGTATTAGCACAGATGAGAAGATTGAGAGAAAGACTTACAGGTGGTAAATATGGGAAAAAGAGAAGGAAAAGCAGCAATATGTGCTGAGAGGGAGGAAAAAAGTCGTGAAGCTGAGGTTACCAGTATTGTTGCTTGTTCATAGATTTTGTGGGGCTTCCACAATGGACTCCAGAGTTGCTGTAATTTGCAGAGCGTTGTTGCTGTGGGCACCTTGCTGTAATATTCCCCTTCAGGATTACTGCGGGCTGTATTAATTTGATAACGTAGGCAGGAAGGCTTTGTGATTGCTGTTGGTGATATTGGCCAGTTTGGCATCTTTCTCAGCCAGTGTGCTAGCACATACCAATCCTTAGAAGGAGAAGATGTTTGCAGTCCATGTGAAATGAAGCTGTGGCTGTAAGTAGCCTGCAGGCTTTAGGTTCCCATACCTTAGTTTAAGCTATAGTAATACCCATGTATCTTAA
The DNA here is from genome assembly GCA_028858755.1 of Ara ararauna. NCBI lineage: Eukaryota > Metazoa > Chordata > Aves > Psittaciformes > Psittacidae > Ara > Ara ararauna. The sequence goes on from CM054379.1 coordinate 60,699,216, forward strand.
GTGTATTTTTTCACAGTGTCTAGAGTGATGTGGTCTAGGGGTGAGGATTCTAACCAAAACTCAGCTGGGATTTGCGTCTGACAGGTGCTGAGTTCAGAAATGGTGTTTCATGGCAGAGATGTACAGTGGAGAGGCTGGTTCTACCTAAATAAGCAAGGGGATGAATTTCCAACGTTTTACACTGGAGCACGTTGCAGCTGCCTTCATAGCAGCTCTTAACACATGCCAAACACAGTGTTTTGCTCAAGTTTAGTGGTGAGCTGACACAAAAGCACACTATGCTGCTTTCTAGGAATGACCACAGGGAACTGATGCAGAAAAGATAAAGTATACCGAATTCACACTTTAATCAACTGCTCAGTAACTTGTAGACAAGCCTGTAAAATCCTGATTTAGAATCAGAACCTACCCCACCATCTCAGAGTAAATTTTGGAGGCAGAAAAGGGGAAGAATGAAAATAATTTATGCTCCTTTTGAGGTTTTTTGCTTGCTTGTTTGCTTGATTGCTCAAAACGCTCTCCAGTGTTTGTATGTGATCTAAAATGAAACTGTGTCAAGGACCATTTTATCAAGTGTAATTTTTTATTTAATATTATAAATTTATATAGCTGGGGAAAATATTCTTTAGTGCAGTGTATATTTAAATAAATTTAAATAAAGATCTTTGGCACAATATTAACAAAGAAGATGCATGATACAGGATTAGAAGTTAGAGTTATCTTTGGGACCTAGGGATATTATCCAGTATCTTTAAATATTCTGAGTAGGAGCTCAAAGTTGGATGCTTTTTCAGCAGAGTGTCTCTAGTGTTGTATCTGCTTAGCATGGCACCTCCTTCATGTGGAACATTTCAGGCGGGATGGGGATAATGACAACATTCTTTTTTTTGTTTTGAAGTATTTACACCAAAATGGAAGCAATAATATAAGGCAAGAAGGAGGACACAAGGAAGAAATAATTAAAGGTCTAGTTCCATCTCCCAGTTCTAATTTATGACATTTCAGTCCTATGCTACCATCCACTAACATCACACTTGTGACAGGGTGGCTTTCTAGCATGGGTGACCTGTATCAATAATTGGTTTGGATTTCAGCGTGTAATAAAGTAGCACTATGTTGTGAGATTTTGGGTTTGACATGAAAACATTTCACTGACTTGGTTTATAGTACAGCCCTGCAAATAAACTGTGAGGGATGGAGTTGGGAGCTGCTGGAAATGACAGAGTTTAACAAAGCATTGTCACTGGATAGATGGTAATGCTGAATTATGTTCTGGGAATATGGCTAGTGAAATAGCTGTGTATTTCTAGCTCAGTTGGCTAAGCACTCATGAGCACCAAGCATTGATGTAACACTTCAAAAACCTTTTGCCAATGTAGACATCTGTGACGGAGTGATGAATAGAAAAGTGGGTTTGTAAGGTCTACTACATGGTACACATTAAGGTGCAATAAATGGTGTTTGCCAATAAGTCTTGGACATGACTAAAAATATAATTTCCACGTGAAGAAAATTATATTTCTAAACCACTGATTGGGTGGAATTACAGCCACATAGGGAAGGGAGACTGTAATTAAATAATATTATACTTCCCTGATGAACTGTCACTTAAAATTAATTTGTGTCTGAGTCAGACAGAAAATTGATTTAATATCTGAAGACAATCTGTGGATTATCTGAAGTCAGACTATAATAAGAAATTCTTAAAAGTCTTTAAAAGCTCATGATCTGCACAAACAGCCACTAACCTGTTGTGATGCCGTCAGAGATGACAGCTTGGTGGAGTGCTGTGGAGGACACTTGAGGGGAAGTTAGCAGGACTTGGAGAGTTAGTTAGGACAGCAAAATTAGATGATATAAAGTCACTTCAAACTTGAGATTATATCAGTTCCATCTCTACTGACTGAAATGGGAGAAGCTCATAAAAACCGTGCTTAACGGATGGGCGGGGCTGAGATAGATGGGGAAAACCCATCTGGGTTCCTTTGCCCGAGAGCTCAGAGGCAAGGCTGACATTGGCAGTCACAGCACACAGCTACAATGCAAGGGACACATCCATTCCTGCCCTCAGACAGCCCCAGGGACCCACTTTGGACAGATCCTGTACAGCACCTTGGTGATACGGGGAGCAAGCAAAGCACAAGTGCTCAGCCCACTAAAGAAATGGATGAAAAATCCAGGCATTTGTAGCCTTTGGCATAAAATGGAGTCAGCATGTCACCGTCAAAAGGGCTGAATTTTCCTAGTCCTATCCAAGGTAAATTGCATTCACAGTTTTGCCATTTTCTAAAGAGGAAGCTGGCAGAGACATAATGCAGAGGTTGCATGGTTTGTGCTCAGATTTCTTAAAAATACAGCCTTGCAAAAGGACCTTTCTCAAGGGTGGCATTTAAAAAATTAAAATGTGAACCCCTCTTCCTCCTCCCTGACTCTCTTTCACTTGGTTTTACATGGTAAGAATTTCTTTTTTTCCAGTTTTCATTCTTGCTTTTCCCATTTTACAAGTGTAGGATATATTCTTGGGTTTTGTTGTTATTTGTTTTTCCCTGTGATTCTGTTGGGCTTTTAATTGCTCTTTCCAGTCATGTTTGAGACCACTCTTAGGCTTACGGACTGCAAAGACCATCACAGTTTTGTTCTCTTACATGAAAACTGCCATATGAAATAAGGTCCCTCTGGGCTACTATGCCCCATCCCTGGCAGTGTTCAAGGCCAGGCTGGACGGGGCTTTGAGCAGCCTGGTCTAGTGGAAGGTGTCCCTATCTGTGGCAGGGGGATTGGAATTCAGTTATCTTTGAGGTCCCACCCAATTCTAGCCATTCTAGGATTCTATGATTCTACTACCCTCTTTGCAGCCAGAACATTTACTTAAGAAGACACTGGAAGAAATAGGGAGTTATAGCTCTCCATCTCTGGCAATTGGTGGTTTAGGCATTTTTTCATATCAACATTTAATCTGCAAAAGACAGTTTGATGATGTGTTAGGTATCTGAGTTGCTGGAGGCAACCTCTTCTTGGATCCTCAAGCAAAATTTGAGTTTGTGCAGCATTTTAAATAGTTTGTACATTCAAAAATAGGTTAGAAAGGGAGATAAATACTAGTGTGAGATTTGCTCTCTTACATGATCTTACTATTGATATTTGCTGACTGTGCCATAAATAAGCCACTAAACTAGTATGAACTGCTCATAACAGGAGCAGCAGAATGCTGTTAGATGAAAAAAACCCAAAACCAAACAAAAAACCACCCCAACCGAGCAAACAACAGAAATCAGGCAAACCCCAAAGAGTCTGAGGGCTTTGCACTACTCCAGTACTTTAAGAAGGTTATATCTTGCGGGACTGCAGTCATTAGAGACGACGTTTTCCATACTTGTGGTTTTTTTTTTTCAGGATGACAACTTTTTGGAACTGTTTAACAACAGTTCAGGTTTTTCCAAGACTGGGATAAAAACAGAGGGCTTTATAATAGGGTTAAAAAAACAGGTAACTATTAAAAATAGCTGCCACTTCGTGCTGGGGATTGGGGGCGTGAAAGCTGGCTTGGAGATGGATCTCTAGGGCAGGGGCTTAATCTTTCCTTATCTTTGTGCAGACTCATTTAAGTCTAAGTTAGAAGCCTCTGAAATATGTTACTGCATGTATTCATTAGACAGCCCTTATTAAAATCTACATTGTCCAACTGTGTTTAAGGGAGTTCAGCAACCACAGCTGTCCTGCATACCAAACACATGGTGTGCTTCCAGGACTCTGTCCATCCAGCCTTATGAGAATAGAATCAGATCTCCAAGACCATTTTCTTCACCAACAGATGAAAGGAAAGAAGCTTAAGGGAGTAAAGACAGAACAACTGCCACTGACTGGTGTGTATAGTGCCCAATATCTATGGACAGAATGCTATTTGGCATGTTTTCATTTCCAGCCTAGGGTGTAGCCAAACTTCAGTCTTTTGGAAGTACCAGATGTAGAGCTGTGATAGCATAAATGCTCCAGGGTGAGAACACATGGCAGGAATGCCTCGCCTCTTAGAAGACAGCAGGCTGTGGCTAGCCTAGCTTCTTCCCGCAGGTCCAGCAGAGAGCATTGGGAGTTGCCTTCCTCAAAAGATAGTGGATTTCTTTTCCTGCCTATTTCTGTAGTTCAGTCAGTTGGGAGCCAGGATGCAGACTGAAAGATCAGTATTTGAATGTTGGAGCTAGGTGTAGGAATGGTTACAGTTGTGCATAACAATACATGCAGTGTTTAATTTGCAAGGCAAATTGCGCATAGTTAGATGCAGGCTACAAAGCTTAATCTGATCCTTTTCTAGCTGTGCTGCTTCTTGGACTCTTCATGAGGAACTGTAGTGAGAGGACAAGGGGTAATGGGTTCAAACTTAAACAGGGGAAGTTTAGATTGGATATGAGGAATAAATTCTTTACTGTAAGGGTGGTGAGGCACTGGAATGGGTTGCCCAGGGAAGTTGTGAATGCTCCATCCCTGGCGGTGTTCAAGGCTGGATTGGACATAGCCTTGAGTGACATGGTTTAGTGGGAGGTGTCCCTGCCCCTGGCAGGGGGGTTGGAACTAGATGATCTTAAGGTCCTTTCCAACCCTAACTATTCTATGATTCTATGATTCTAAGTTGAGTTAAGAGTTATCTTGGGGTACTCCAGCACACTGTAGCATGCTGGGTGGTTACACAGGCAATTCCTTGTTCATGTGAAATGCCGTGTTTTGGTTTTGCACAACTTAACTATCAAATTCATCACAAGGCATCATGAAAGCAAGGGCTCTTTTCAGATGCCATGTTGCTGGTGAACTTGGGTGACCATGCAGTGTTTCATCCTGCCCTCTCAGTTGTCGGCAGGAATCGGGCTTTGGACTTAGGCATACAAATCAACAAAACACACAGAAATGTGCTTCGTTTCCATCAGATGTGCCTTCTGATAGAGCTATACATGTGCTTCAAGTGAAAGCAAGTGTCTGTGCGAAAGCAAGAGCTGGGAACCTGGTGACAATGATACCACTAAGTATCAAAGCCTGATTTTCTTCACTGCAAGCTTCTATTAAGAGCAGTGTAGAGCATGAATAAAGTTGGGTTTGGTATCTGTTTGTATGCATGTACAGTTAAGAAGAGATAGGCCCCAAATGTTTCATAGTGTTCATCATATGAAATCCAAATTTGATGCTGAAGTAGATACCATTCTGAAAATGTACAAGAAACAGATGAAGTGAGTAGGAATGTGTTGGTTCTCTGCAATCTCATGTAGTGTAAAGTTGTCTCTGTGCAGCAGATGGGTTTCTTAAGTACATACACAGTTTTTGGAATGCAGAATATTTTTCCGTAATAGGATGTCTTCTCATGTGTGTTTTCTGAGCACTTCACCCTCTTTCCTCAAGGGGTGAGCTCTCACTCATCTACCATGAAGTACTGGCATATATTCAGGCCTTTGTGATGGTGTGCTGATATGCCTAATGATCACACTGGAGTCCTACCTGTAGTGATGATTCCCCTTATCTGAAGGAATTCAGAAGCAAGAAGGAACTGAGAACTTTGCTCAATTTAACAGAGATCATGCATGAACTTCAGTAGAGTGTACATTAAAAGTATTTCAGTAAATAATTTACAAAACATTTCTGTTTCTAAAATCTTCCTAATATAACTGGCAGCGTCTTCCTTAATTCAAATTCTTTCCCACTGTTATTACTATGCTAATACATTACTTTCTAGTAGACAAGCGTAGACAAAAAAGTGAATGCATTTTCAGGGCCCAACTCAGTAAATACTTAAGCCTGTGCTTTCAAAGTGTAGGGAAGAGGTCATTATTTGAATTTCCTTGATTGTGGAAATTCATTTTTAAGTTGATGTTGACCCTTACTACAGACAGTGCTGGTTTTTGCTCAGGGGGTATGTTATAACTATCAATAAACCGAGAACAGAACTGCTCACAGGATGAACTGTCTTTAAAAGATGCATGCAGCCTGTGCTATATTTCACTACAGAAATATTCAGAGTCAATAATTAAACCCTAAATACTTTTTGATTTAGGAAAACAGTTGCATTTTCTTGCTTTTCTTGATGAGTTGCACTCAGCTCATCTAGCAAACATACTCAAAGCACATAATAAATATGCAATACTAAGGAAAGATTATAATAGTGGTTCTAGATGATGGAAAAACTTGTCATGTATTTTGGCCTTTTGAAAAAGATACCAAGAACTTTAAAATTGGAGGAAATGGAATTATAGCATAGCTGCTAAATCAGATATTCCCAAAAAGTTGCCTTTGATTTACCGCTGTTGATGAATCTGAAGCTCTTTATTCTGGAGCCCTTTAACTTCAAATTAGTAAAGATTGTGCAGTAATATAATTCTAAATCACTCAGCTGCTTCTTTTATTAGCTGCGGCTTCATGTTTCTGTCCTTGACACTTAAAGATCAAACCTACTTAAATATGAATCATTTAAAAACGTTAATTTACTTCAATATCTTATTTTGTCAAAAAGCTCAGGAGTTCATTATATAAGAGGAATGTGTCACTGAGGTAGTCATCTCTGTAGTGGTGGTGCAGGCACGCTGCTGCTATTCCCACTGTGCACACCCACCGTGCCCCAAAGTGCACCTACAGTGTGGTGGAGCCCTTCTCAAGCAGGTAGTACAACACAGGCTATGTCCTGAAAGAAATAATGAGTTTAAGGGCATGTTTGCATCAAGAAAGGTAAGCTTAATCTGGAAAAAATACACTTTTTTTTAAGCCACCCCTGCACAGTGATGTGACATCCTCCATCCAGAAGTAACAGGACTGAGTGGGACTTTGCAGTTGCTTCTTCTGGTTATGGGAAGCTGTTCAGAGAAGAGACAGTAGAGCTCAAATAGAAATGCTCCTGTGATGTCCATGATCCCTCAGGCAGGGTGATAGGAAGGTATTTCAAGGACAGTTGATTAGGCAGAAGATAAGAAAGGAGCAGGAACACGAAAACACAAACACAGGGGACATGAGGAAGGAGAGGGAAGAGAAGAGCTTGGGAAGGGGAGGACAGACCGTTGAAAATGGTGTCAATATGAGAAGCACAGAGTTTTCCTGGTCTCCAAATGATCACCACCTCAAAGCTGGTACTGGGGGCACTTTTCAGCAAGGAGTGCAAAGCAGCCTGAATCCCCTCAGGTACAAACAGGTATTTAATCAAATTTTCCTCCATTTTGAAAGATCTGCAAGTCAAGAGCTAATGCACGTAAGTATAGGTGGGTTGTAAGCTCTCGTTTTGCAGCCCTGAAAAGACTGAGGTGATTCCAGCTGGGAGGATTGATCTGAAATAGGACTTTCTGCAGTAGTGTGCCTATAGTGTGTTCCTCATTTACTGGGTGACAAACATGACACATGTGGAATTTGTTTTGTAGAACTACCAAATGCTCCCAGCTGCAAGAGTTGCTCGGTTTGAGCTTTGCCTAAACATGTAAGGTGATATAAAATAGTAAGTGCTCTGCAGGCTCTAGTATATCGAATTGGGCACCTAGAATAAGGCTCCTCTGGAAAATTATTTTGGCTTTTTCTTGTGCTTCAGAATCCTGTGCATTTCACTGAGACCAGTTAAACCACACAATTCCATAGAGCCATTGCAAAGTAATTAATATTTGTAATGCCTTAAGAGATCTTAGAGCCCCAAAGTCAGTACTTCTGTATTGTGTTCAAGATTTGGCTGGATTTAGTGGTGAGTCCAAGCATTGAATTGTATGGGCTAAAGAAGCAGTACACAATAGCTATCTTATATTTCACGCAGCAAATGAGAAAAGGCCACATAGGAGAACTTGTGTGTTCTTCACAGGCTGTTACTACAGTGTAAATTGTTTCCTTCTCTTTTGAATTCTGAATTTGTAGGTAATGGGTAGAAATTGGCCTGAACGCTCCTCAGCAGCTAGGCTTGGGGATTTGGATTGGTTTTTGTTTGAAACCATATTTGACACTGTAGGACAAGGATGAAGACACTGGTTTCAAGGGAGAATTTGCACATACATGTGCAAGAGAGAACAAAGTTGGCCTTGGCCGAACCGGAGGACTAGCTAGCTGAGGATATCATTATTGATGGAGTAGAGGGAGCTGGGTTTGCTCAGTAGCAGACCCATGGAATGGTTAAGGAGGAAGGAGTTGTGAAGGGTCACTGTGAAATATGGGAGTCAGTTAAACAATTTATTTTCTTTGATCTCCATTCATTTATGATCTTATTGGTGCTGAGTCTCCTGGCACTAGATATTTTAAAATGAATAGTTGGAAGTACAAAAATTGATTTAAATTGTGCTGATCTTGTGCTGAATGGCTTTCTTTCACGTAGAAGTCCCTTGGAGTTTTACTCTCCGAGCTGTTGGACAGTTTAAATGCTAAGCATTTAATTTACTTCAGACAGCTCTGAAAACAATAGCAAACTTACAGACTGCTCTTATTTCATTGTCTGCAATTAATGTTGCAGCAGCCTTTGCATCAAAGTTTAACCAGAATGCTTTGATTTCCTCAGTGATAAATGGATATCTTTTGGCCAGTACAAAAAGCTGAAATAGTTCGATGTTTCCAATTCAGCTTCAGATGTGCTAGTGTTTAAAATTAGTACCTCTGTGGTTTTGTTGTGCTGAACTAATAATGTAAAACCAAACAATGGGAGGGGTGTGTCTGCTTAATGAGACAAGTTGTTCTATAAAATTATGCAGTGTTACTTTTTCTGTCAATGGGAGAGAATCATCAGTAGTTGGCAATAGGATTAAAATTGTATATAGCTCAGATGTGAGCCTATTTATTTACCTTTTTTAAGGTTTAATTTTATTTTTGTTCCTTTTCTCAAGTTAGTTATTGTAAATCACTTCTTTCTGGTAAGTATATGAAAAACCTTGAATTTCCTGTTGATCAGGCTGATTTTTCCATGTTTTTATGCTTTGATATAATTTTGGAAAATCATGGTTAGCTGCTCACATAATAATTGCTAGGAATATGTGCCTACATCTCCTTTTAATAATTACTTAAAATGTGCTAAGTACTTCAGTTTTCTAAGTCAAAGAAGAATCCACAGAGTGTTTTAATTTACTTTTTGTTAAATAGTTCAGTAGGATTTTATATTATTAAATGTGGGAGTATCATTACTCACTTCACTTTTAGAACCTTGTCCTCACGCACGTTGTATAAGGTACAAATTTTACTTAGAGCACAGAAATAATTTTATCAAATAGTTTGTTCGTGTAATCCCTCTATGTCTAACTCACTGGAGCCTCATGAAGTTATCTTTCTCCTTTACAATCTATACATTTCATTTATGCACAGAAAAGAAACATCTGGCATTTTTTTAATGAGCTGTATGCTCCTTGACCAAAAAAGCAGCAAGGAATCTGTTGTAGGGCTGATAATGGCAAGAAAATGAGATAGTAGTGTCACTAATAAGCAGTAAAATTTGTTTCAACTGATGCTGTTTCACTTTCTGAGTTACCTAATCTCATACTTTTACCCTGACAAGAAAAGAAATGTTTAAAAATGCCTGGTGTGGAAAAATGTTACTTTCAAATGTAGAGATTAGAAGCATTTAAAATACGTATCTGTGGTTAAAGATGCTGACTCTTAATTCTCTCCTGATGAGAGCTTTCCTTTTTTATCTTTGAAGTTCAGTCATTATTCCATGTTGATGCTATTGCTTCTACTTATTTTTGTATTCTCCAGAAATTAATTTATACTTTTTAGATCCAATCTTTTTAGAATATTTATGAATGTAACATATCAACAAGTTTGTATTTTGTGCAGCCTGTGGAGCTGGATTTTGGAATTTGCTTTTTTAGTGGTTCTTTTGTGGAAGAGAAATCTTTCAGGCATGAATTGATAGTCCAGATCTTTTGAGGTCTGTCTGTGCTAACCTATGACCTCTGTTCTTACGAGGTCAACATCTGAGGGCAGGAGATTAAGGCAGTTAAAAGATTGGAATGGGAACTGGAATGGAAAAATTAGCCAGCACATTTTGGGTAGAAAACATCAAAGTCATCAAACAATTTGCTTATTTTAAACTCTGTTTAAGGGTAACAAGCTAATTGTACTGTGTTTGTTGATGCAAGCAATTTATATTATTTGAGGACATTAACACTGAAGAATTTTTTTATTGGAGAATTATAATGCCTGTTCAGTATAAATGCACTATATATTTTGTATCCTAAATGCTTTTGTGCAATGTTTTTTCAGATAATAATTCAGGATCTGATCATACAGTCTGTATGTACTTAATTAGCTCTTTTTCTTACAAACAATAGTAAGTGGTTTGGAACTTGAATCTTGCTTGTGGTCTGCTGAAGAGTCCTGGAGAATACAGGTGCTGTTAGTACATGGGAAAAATTATTCCCATATTAAAATTTCCTGATTGATGCTTAAAAACATTTGCAAGCATCTCTTTTTGTTACAGCTTTTCAAATGTGAATTCCTTCCCAGTGCAAACTTGTCACTAAGGAATGTTGTTTCATAGATTATAAATTGATTTGCAAAAAAAAACACAGCACTGTCTGTTTGTTCTTGTCTGTCATCATTTGAAATTCATTAGTATGTGTTTTTAGAAGAATGAGGACTTAATCTTTATCTGTACAATCAATTTCAGAGATGGTAGTATTAGAAAAAGACACCTTTCCACATCTGATAATTAAGCAAGTTCAAGGATTTGTATAAGCAATCACATTTTGTCTTGATTGTTTAAAGTGCATATAAAGTGGTTTCAGTATCAGATGCAAGAGCCAGACTAGTGTTTCAGCAGGGAAACCCACCTACCAGGAAAGAAAACAAAAGATTGCGGATATCTCCCAGCTCAGGCTCTGATTAACAGTGTATAGATTAGGGTTCTTCTCCTATATGGCTAATAAATTAAAATACTATAAATAAAATACAGGTAAACTCAAACAAACAGCCCTCTGTAAGCTTCAGTCTAACCTGCACACGTTATTGTTACTCCTTTGATAGTGAAGGATATGAGATTTAAACCCTTTTGCAAGCTTATCACTTTCCAAACTGTTCCTCTAAAGGCTAAAACCTTTCTGCAGCTTTTACCCCTGACTTGCACCTGATGGGAAATTGGGCAAAATGTTCACCATCATTTCTTCCTCCTTCATGGAAGGAAAGAAGGGAAAGCGGGAACAGCTGCTGTGGACTGCAGCAGCCCATGGACCGTTCCCACGGATGCAGCCACCTCTTTGTTTCCTTCCTGCCATTTCACTGGGGTGGCTGAAGAAGCTCTGTACCAGCTGCAAGGGCTGCTACAGCCACATGTGCCCCACAGCCATGGTGGTACTGCCATGACCGCGTGTGCCCTGCGTCCCCGGTGGTACTGCCACAGCCAGCTGTGCCCCACCTCCCTGGGATTACCACAGGCATAGGGGAAACAGGGAATGTTTGAAGGGGCACACCAATCCTGAAGGCTGTTGTATCTGGGAGATCTGTTCCCCATTTGTATTCGCCGGATAAAGTAGGGTAGCTTCTAATCAGCCATTTTGTGATTCTTGCGTGTCAGGGACTCTCTGTGGTTAAATAAATCAGTAGGATCAATGGATGGGGAGCTAATTCTGTTTTATAGAACAGCTTTGGTCATCTACTTGTGAGAACACGTGAATCACTGTGAAGGAGCAGAGGACTTAATTAATAAAGGAAAAAGTTAAGCAACCACAAAAATAGTGCGCCTGACATGATTTAATACACTTTATTGTTTGCCTAAGCCCTTTCTATACCTTCTTCTGTTCTGTCTGTTTAGATAGTAAACTCTTCAAAGCAGAATTGGTTTTCTTCTTACTCATAAAATACTTAAAATCACTGCTGTTTTTAATTACGACAGTAATTGTGATTCTTGGATATTTTACTTATTAGAGAACAGTGATACCCACATTTTTTTTATCTGTAAGACCTGCTTTCCAGGATTTGTGTTGGATATGTGTATCCTCTTGTTTCATGATGTGTGATAATGATTCAAACATCCTGCCCACAAGCCTACTTTTCCTAACTATCTTTATCCCATCCTTTAAAAAGTAGTCTGTAGATACCTGAGATCTACAGATTGAAAACTGCTCTAGTAGAGAGTAGGATGCTGGAGGTGTTTCATCTCTTACTGTTGCGTTAGTTCTAAATGTACTAAGAATTGCCTTCAAGTTTTGTGTGGAGTAGCTTGCAGGGCAGAGTAGACTGCTTGAGTTTGCAGGAGGGGTTAATTCAAAACTCAAAAGAAGTTATAATAATTTTTTAAAATTACTTAGAAAATGATATTTGACTTTTTGTGAGGAAACCCTGCTTTGGTTTTGCTTGATCTGTGTGAGGAATAGGTGGAGAATATATCCGTGGTTCCCTCACTTGTTATTTTCACAACAAAAAATTGCTTCAGAGCTCGACAAAACTGATTAGCATTACTGCAAATAGTATTTTCAGGCTTATGTGCTTCTGAAGGTTGGCATTTCTGGCAGTGCAGCTGCACCAGATTTCTGACTGCAGCTCCCAGTGCTCTTGGAATCAGTGCCTCCAAATGGGCTCTGCAATTTGCCTCATCTGAGTCACTTCCTTACCATGAACTGCCATAAAGACATTATTTCTTCTGCTTTGCTTTCTAGGCTTTAGCATGCACTGACCCCCTCCTTTTCAAAATTACAACTCATCAGAAAATACCTTTTGTAGTAGTTCAGTTGAGTTCAGAGGGTTTCGGGAATCTGGATTATTGGTGGCCCTTTTTTGAAGGGGCTATTGTTTTTTGTGATCCTCATCTGTTTCTAGCTGCTAATTTGAATGAGAAACCAACAAAGAAGCATGTTGGTTTTCTTTGTAAGTAGAGGTTATAGTTGTTCCCAACTGGCAGGTGATTGTGAATGTCTATGAGATACTTCAGGTGATTAGCTATCCATAAAATCTTTGGAAATATACCATAATATATCTAAGTCATTATATCTTATTTTACTTAATGACCCACATTTCTTGCTTAATTCTTGCGTAAATATGAATGAGTCGAAAGCTTTTGAATTTGGCAGAATAATGATAGTCTTTATCCTAGTGTAATGTTAAGATACATTTTACAGAAGATTGAGTTTAATTGCTTAGAGACCAAAAAAAAATATTAAATCTGTTGCATACATGTGTTGTATACATATATAGTATACACATAAATGTACATACAATAGATCAGTGAAAGGTTGCCTCAGCAGCATTGATGAAAGTGGATGTCAAAATGAAGATGATTTAGTAAGTTGGTTCAGAATGAGATGTACATGATTATGACCTCATCCATTCAAACAAACAAACCAACCCAAACAAACAAAAAAACCCCATAGTTTTTATAATTGCAAGGTAAAACTGAGAGGAACTGATCAGTGCTTCTTCCTTATGTTGACAGTGATTCCCTTTCTGTTCCAAACTTTCATCAGGTGAGCTCAGTACAGGTGGTCACATAACAAAGTGAAGCTGCGGAAAATGGTGAATCCTGGCTTTGTGGCGCAGTTTGGTTTCTTGCAGACTGGTAGCTAAGGCTTCTTCTAAAAGATGCTGCATGTGCTGTATTAGCAAGTCATTTTCCTATAACGAGCTGACAGTCCCCAGTCTATGTCTGTGTACTCAGCATGTCTGCAGCATGTGTTCCTTTCTCCCGGTTCTCTCTGCTGGTGAATCCTAGAGTGTGTTGTTTTACATTATTCTCCTTTTGCAGTATCAGGTAGTAGACAAAATGAAGCTATATTGATATAACTGTGTTAGCTTGCTCTCATTAGGCCAGGTAACAACAGAAGTAATGAAGTCACAGCATGCCATTTTTGCATCTATGGTCTTGCAAGTGTAAGAAGGTCAGTTGACAGTTTTCACAAACATGAAAAAATTCTTGAATTACAGATTAGGATTGAGACTTTTAAGTGGAAAAAGTACGTGAATTGTAAGGTGGTATTAGTACTGGATATGAATCGTGACACTGTATGCACACTAATCACTGTTGTGGAAACATACGGCTGCTATAATGAGATGCTGTGTTGGGAATGGGATACCACCATGTTCCCTTTCTATGGTAGCAGGTGGTAAATTTGCTTAAGCTTGCATATTTTGTTACACTGTAGAGGACTGTAGTTTGTGTGTGGCATATAAATCCACTTCCATTTATTTAACTTGGAATTGTTTTCTTAAAGCAGATTCTCGTTTAGTTAAAGAAAAAATAAAGATTCCACAGGGAGAGGAACAGTGTATAAAGACCTGAAACAAATCCATTGGTTAGGTGTGGAGGGGAAGGCAGTCTGAGTGTTGTTTTGTTATTCTCATCATCTGGGTGGTTTTAATAAAAAAACAGTGCTTTATTAATCAGTAGTTCAAGTTTGTCAGTTTAATAATCCTTATTTCTTTGAAGTAGCCAGCTGGGACCTCTGAAATGGTTCATGCATATCAGTATGTAAAAGCTAAATGTGTGACCATTAGGATTAAAACTGGGACAGAACTAAAGGTGGGGGTGTGAAGAACTAGAGATGGGGATGAAATGTGGTAAAAGGGATTGCTGGATATGAACCAGGAAGTTTGTGGGACTGCTGCTGGCTGGATTAAAGAGATGTGGTGGGTGGGCAATACTCATCTCTCAATGGCGGGTGGAGGCAGGCTGATTCTGATCTGATGCTTTCTGTGGACCAAGACTTCCAAGTGCCTTTAAACAGGTCTTCAGCATACTTCTGCCCCAAATCAGGTAAGCTGTAGTGCTCTCCTTCCTTTTGCCCCTGTTTTTCCCCCGTAAAAATTGAGGAATAGTTGAAGAAGCTTCTTTGACATGCATATTTCACATAATCAGAAGTGGAGTGCCAAAGATGGGTCAGCCGCAAGCTGGCTAAGAGACAGAGAACAGCACAGGCTGTAGCTGTGTGCTTTGCATTCTGTGATTCAGAGTGCATGGCAGGCCAGGGCTCTGCCTGACTGGGATGCAGCTCTCTGCTGGGGCAGGCTGGATGCTCACCCCGTTGTAGCCACTCAGGCACTGTGTGTGCATGTGCATGGGGTGTGCGTTATCTGTGAAAGCCAGCGCAAATTAAGATGTGTGCCACAGCTGTGGCTGTGCTGAAGTCTGGTGGGGGAGTGCCTTGGTGTGCCAGGCTCCCTTTAGGTGTGCTGTGGCTACTGTGTAGCCTCGGGGAGCAGGACAGCTGGTTTTCCTGCCTTTGCACGGACTATTTGAGGTAAGAGGCCAAGAGTGTAGCCTGAAGGTAGGGGTTCTGGTGCTGCTGCTGTGTGGGATGTGGATGAGCAGGCTCAGATGTCCTGGGGTGGCCCCTCCTGGGAGAGGATTGCTTGCACAATGCTCCCTGTAAAATGACAGGCACTTCTAAAATTCCCCTCTTGGTATTTCAGGCAGGCAGCACTCATGACACTGCCAAACCCTCCCATGGGCTGAGACGGTCAAGCAGCATGGCCAGGAGAGTTCTCCTGAGGATGCTTTAATACACGCAGGCCTAGAGACCTCTCTGGCAGCGTGTGCCGGGTAACTTAACTCTGCATATGCTGCAGTCTCTTTCTACACAGGAAAGGAGTCTTTCTGAAAGAAAGAGAAGATAGGGAAGGTACAGAGATATCCCAGCCCTAGGCCATACCCATTCCCAGGGAGGACTCGAGACAGATTCCTTCAGATTTGGGATTAACTTCATATTCCTTAATAATGGTGTTCTTAAAAGTGCAGTAAATGTGTACATTTAGGTTATTGTTAATGTAGGCATTGAACATCCTGAGTTGTGCTTTTTTTTTTCCTTTGTATCCTTTGTATGTGCTTGTAAATCATATATGCTGATTAGCAAGAGCATAAACTTCCATCAACTCATTCTGTATCTCATGCCTGTGTTCATTAATGCATACGTGGGTCTTGGGACTCTTCCTCATTCCCCTGGGGACACACAGATAGTGTTCAACTGCATCTGGTTCAGGCTTGGCAAAACTCTGCCCAGCAATCTCCCCAAAACTTCTGCTATGCTTCATAATACAACTGATCTGTTTCTGGTTTGCTTGTTTGTGGTTGACAAATGATGCCTTTCAGGGTGTTTTTTCTTGTTAGAGAGTCACTGTTAAGTTGAAAATACTGTCGATTTCAGAAAGCAATACTACAGTAGTTTAAAGTATATGAGGTTTTTTAGTTGTTGATTTTTCTGCACTGTGCTATAGCAGCTGAAGAAATGAGAATCTCCCAAGTACTGGACAGCATTAGCAGATTGAACACCCCCCCATTAGTTATTTTCTCCTGTAGGAGAACTGTGACTTTAAAAGAAATGAATGCTGCCCCTGGCTCTGTAAGCCAGGTCTCTGCCAGGATGCAGTTTCATATTACTGGGAGATGGTCGGCTGCTGTGGCCTGCTGCATCCCCAGCCAGCACTGTGGTCTTCTCCCCATAGGGTTGCTGGTGCTGATCTAATTCTACAGAGCCAGTTCAGGGAGTGTGATTGAAGGAAACCAATCCTGAATTAAGAAAAAGGGTACTGAGGAGCAAACAGATAGGGTGGAGTGGGGGATGCCTCTTGGTAACCTCTGCATTTAGTGGGTTTATCTGGAATACAGAACCCTAGGGGCAGCTCAGCACGAATCATGTTGTCATCTCCGCTTGACCTCTTTTAGCAGGGCTGAAGCTTGTGGTTTTTCTGGCCAGGGAGGGAAAACAGGATGAGAAAAGCAAATTCTACCTATTTTAGATGCTTTGGTGCCACCACCCAGTAGCTTGCCTATTAAACTCTATGGTACCAGGAAGTTGGCAACTGGCTGGGAAGGTAAGTGGCATTCCTCAGCTGTGTGCCTGACATCCCTGCAGGGCTGAAGAGCAGCCTTTAAAAACTGCAGTGGTTAGGTTTAATTCATGGTTAATTTCTAGTTTGGTGTTACAGTATGGCAGAGCAGCACATGTGCAATGGTCATTTCTCAGTTCCCCTTGCCTTTCAGGAGCTGCTCCTCAAAACTTGCAAAATGTGAGCAGTAGGCTTGGAGGAATGCAGTGTGTGGTGTAATCACAGTTCTTCCTTCCCGACTAGCTTCCTCTGAGCAATCTCTTCAATTTTTTTCTGCTTCTGTTGCATTACTTTGAACTGCTTTGAATGATATGAAGACAATGTACTAATATGTACTAAAGCTAGCATTTCCTATATAGTGTTCTGCTATTTCACATCAATCATGTTATCTTAAATATGTTACAGTTTCAGAGTTTTACTTTGGAACTTATATGTCCTAAAATTATAACCTGCCTTCATTGTGACAAGGAAAAAAATAACAAATTTAACGCACAGTAGCAGAAACCATTGTTCTTTCCACCTAATTTTACTACATGCATCAGTTACGCAGCGTTTGTGTGTAATACACAAGAAGTGAATGTTTCAGGTTTTTTAATGACAGTTCCTCAAAGTAAGTTTTCTCACTGAATGGAGCAAAAGGATTATATAAAATCAGCACTTAAAGCTAGTAGTACTGTAATGCTGAAAAGTGTCAGTAACCTTGTGAAACTCAGTATATAATCCATTCAATGTTGTGTTTTCCAGGCTGCCAAAAAAGGGAAACATATATTCCCTGATATTTCCAGGCATGCATATATTCCTAGTCTTTGCTAGGAATCAGTGAGTTTTCAAAGCATTCATAAACACTGATCAAGTATATAAGTATTTTATAGAATGCTAATTTGCAATGTTGAGATAGCAAACTAATTTTAAATCTTTCAATCACTCTCAGTTACCAGGAAAATTAAACAAGTACCTTAAAAAAACAAACCAACAACCAAACAGGAAAGTAACCGAAAAAACCCCACCCGTTCATTTTTAAAAAATAAATTATGGTAAAACTCTATAGTGATATTAATGTTATGCAGAGTTCCTTTTGTACTAAGTGTGTGATACGGGCAATTAAAGTCCTGATTTATTGACTTCTCTTTCTATAAGACAGCTTAACATTTTCCTGTTGTCCTCATCGTCAGAGGGAAGTTACTAGCTGAACTAATTCATTTGACAAGACTTCATACAGGAAATAATTTTGCAGCTATTTTTTCTAACTGATACATATGTGATTTTAATGCTGGTGGCAGGAGGCAGGTTAAGGTATGGAAAGGCAGGCAGCTGCCTCTGAAAGAAACAAAGCTTCAAGGAAGCTTAACATGCTGAAATCGAGGGGTGCATATAAAATCTCCATCCTCGGGTGCTAAAGGACCAAGCGTCACATCAGTCCAGGGTTGTTAACACCTTTTGCGTTGGAATATGGACTTGAGGCTAAAGAGTGCTCATGAAAAAAGGATATAAAAACTACAGGCCAGGGCAGTCAAGCTAGTCTGATCTCAAAATATGTATGACAGCCTTGCATCCTACTTATAGAGAAGACCTGGAAAATTCAGAAAAAGTGGGTAAAGTGCAGTGTTAGTTTATCAGTTGCAAATTCTGCTTTACCTTTATTATTGTACCTTACCTAGCATTTGTGTTTTGTTAACCTGATTATATTCTTAGACAATGGAAGTGTACCAAAGGTAACGTGGCCTTCAAGAAGGATCTGTTACAGTGTGCAAGGAAAAATAGTCAGTTAAAGTAAGGTTTACCACATGAACTCTGAGATGGGTAAAAAAAGTTTACTGAACCCAAGAGCTTCATGAGCTCCATGCTCCCCTGTGATTTATGATTTGGAATTACAAATGTTTTTAGCAACGTAGTGAGTATGAAACTGCTATGCTTTGTGCACTGTATGCCACTGAGCCACCTCGTAGCATCTAGGCAGACTTCAAGGACAACTATATTAAGGAAATATTCAAGTTAAAATAACTTTCCTAAGTTGCACCCTACTATTTATATTAAAAGATAGAGGTGGTGAGTGCCATAATTTAATCTGATCTTCTTGGTGTAGGGAGAAAGTAGACGTTATTGTGTCCTGTCTTTCCTGCCGGTGTGTCTTTCCTGTTGTTCCCCAGTTCATTGGTCATCCCCTTTGGCAGCAAGTCATGGTTGCCCCAGACGTTTTATGTCAGGTCATAGGAACCCCAAGAAGGAGTTTGGCTGGCATTTTTCTGCTTTTGCTCTGGGGAACATGTAGGAAGGAGGGAAGCTGATCTTCCTGACACATCAAGAGCAGCTTGGGGAAAGAAGAGAAATGATCAGGTCCTCGATTCCCTGCTCCAGTTCACAGTAAAGCAAGCTCAGCACTGCTGAGCTTCAGGTGTCTCCTGGCTCCAGTTCCTAAAGGCACATAGGCCAGCTGGGAATGGCAGGAATATAATACATTTCAATGAACAGTGTGTCTCCTACACCAGATGAGGCACTGACCTGGGGTTCTGGTAGTGGGATTTCTTTTCTTACTCTGCCGGCGTAGTGCAAAAGCAGGTCACTTTGAACAGGTCAGGGAATTGGCTTTTAAGTATTGATTATGGTTTCTCAGCCTTTTCAATAATCTGATTGCCCCCAGTGTTGCAAAAAACTTTGTGTAGTTTCTGTAACACCAGATAATTCTTAATACCATTCACAAGTTATGCTAACTGCATTGTCTTTAGGAGCCAGTATGTCGAAGTCCTTTTGCGAAGAAGCAGACACATTATTTGGTGTTCAGTGGTGCAGTTCGGTCATTTCTGGCTGCAGTCTCATATTCATGAGGTGCAGTTTGCTTTTCTAGTGGCAGGCCCACTGGAGAGGAAAGGCTGGAGGGTTGGCTTCATGCTTCTCTCAACTCATTCAGAACAGCATGCATCACAGCTGGAGTAAACAGGGAGAAGAGTATTTCCCTCTCCCAGCCTTACAATATCTCACACCACAGCTGGAAACCTGCTAGGCAGCCAGCGTAGTCTTGTGGGTTTTTCACTATCTCTCTTAAAGTATGCATTGCAGCTTTTTATCAGCAAATGTCTGACGTTGCCGCATCATGGCACAGCACTGCAAGATGTTATCTTCTACGTCACAAACGCTATACAGATGGGTCTTGGTGTTTCACTTCACAGGCTTCCCCTCATTTCTCAGACTGAGGAGTCTGCTGTGGGCTGTCTTTATTCAAAACTCCTTTTGCTTCCATTTTTATCTTAAAGGCACAAAAGAGGTCAAGACAGGAAAATTTGACCAAATTTTCAGAAGGTAATGATCAGCCTTCTGGAAGGATCAAAAATTATGCAGGCACACATTATATTTGGGTTTCGTAGGAAAGAAATTACGACCTCACTGTTGAAGTCTATGATGATTATTTGTGTGGTTAAGAACTGCTGGGGCAGGGTCTGAGGCTGCAGAGGAGGGAGAATCTGAGACTTTGATTAATATTTGGGGTAATGAACCTGAGGTAATGTATGATGTGCTACATAGGACAGAGTTAGGGTTTGGCTTCACTCAAGAGCTGACAGATCAAGATTTCAAGAAGGGAAGGGGGAGAATGGGGGAGTAGAATGGACCTGCTGCTGCTGCTAACAACCATTAAGAAACTACAAAGCCAGCTGCTCTCAGAGCAGAGCTTGATCCTTTCAGTGCCTTTAACAGCACAGTATATATTCAGAGGAGGGGAATTCATGAGGCTCTATGGACCTACACCATGGCATTACACAAAAATGCAAACCTGAACAATGGGTGGCCTCAGCGGTTCCATCTGGCTCGCCATTAACAAGGTTTAAGTAAAGTGGGTTTCCTTGGCTGTGTCACACACAATTTACACTTCACATGCTTTAACTTTGGAGCCGGACCAGAGGGAGCACCACTCTAAACACACGTGGCAAGTGTCTCCTAACGTGTGGTAAGCACATTTGGTATTATGCTCTTTGAAAGTTACGGAGTAGTAGCATTTAGATAATTTGTAAGTACTGTTCGGAAAGTGCAGATTTTTTGGCTAAATCATTTACAAACAAAAACATTTCCTTTCAACAAATTAGAATTACAGTCAAACATTGTTTACTCAAAATACTTTAAGGACATTATAATATTAGTGGTTGGATTCAGCTAACAGCAGAAATTATTACAGACCTGAGAAATGTTACCACTGTTTCTGAATACGCCAATCCACTTTTAAGCTACAAAAGATACTGATACATGGAAATTTATTCTGTTATAAAGCATTATGCTTTCAGAGCTACCAAAATATTTACTTAATAGCATAGTTAACCATGGCAAATAATGACCTTTAAAAAATTCTAGCTGTAGAGAGCAAGTGCTGTATCAACAGGTGTTAGCCTGTTAATTTCTGTGCCATTTAGTGTCATAAAGCATTGGAATTATCACAGCATTTTGCAAAAATCATGCTTTTTGTCTTGGGTTTGAGATGCTTCAAGGGAACCCAGCTGATCTATAGGCTGTCCCATTCTTGAGTATAAATTCAGTTGTTACTGAATGAGTATCAAAGTTGGGAATTAAATTATGAAGCTGTTTTACAATCTGTAAGACAAGCAGTTGCGCAGTTAGATATAGGATAAAGATCTAAGGTGGTTTCCAGGAAGAAATACAAGGCTGTTGTTACTGCAGAGGTGTTCAAGGCATTCCACAGAGCAGGGTGAGTGTTGTACTGGATGACAAATACTGCAAGAAACCCAGGCATCTTGGCTGCCTGCTACCATAGAATCATGAGTTCAGTAATGGAGCAGAACTCCATACTCCTCCTGAAGTTAAATAATTAAAATTGCATACCATAAAATTATCAGATGTTGTCGACTAATAGTTATCCTGGTGATGCTGGTAGTCTCACCCTGAGCAAGCATCCTGCCACCCCAAACTTCCTTCTTGGTGAAGCTGCGCAGTACCACTGTGATGGGACACACTTCTTCTAGAGCTTGGCTTCGGCCTCACCAGCGCTGAACAGCCCTGCAGTGGCTTAGCACCTTCCAGACTTTGCCAGCAGTTGAGCCAGTGTCACTGCTGATGGCCTCCCTTGCATGCAAGTAATGGAGGGGTTGGTGTGGGTGGCCCAATGCTTGCTTAGCCCTCTGCTTCCTCTGTTCCGCTCTGACCCACCCTCATGGTCCCTCTGTGCTGCCCTTTCATATCTCTTACAGAGGCAGGAGTATCTTTAAATGTTACATTTCAGTTTCTGGCTGTATGCAGCAGTCCTGTAATCATAGCCATGATTATTGTAAGATGCCATTTGACAGGCACATCAGAGTTGCCAGTCTCCTCGAAAGCTTTCCTGCCCACTGCATTTGAGGTAACTACAGGCAAAGCAAATGGAGCTGAGAAGTCATCTCATGACTAATTGATCACACGCCATTGACATTCCCTTCTCTTTTCCCTTTTTAGCTGCCAGACTCCTCTGTCTGTGTGCAGCAGCTTTTGATTTAAGCCTTATCTTCATGACAGGCTCAGACAGAAAATAGTCAGAGAGCTGTTCTTGCTGAATCCTGACAGGTGCAGTGCTTCCACACCAAGCATTGCAGTGGAAAGAAAAGGAAGAAAGAATAATGCATCAAGGCAGAACCTGTGAAGAAGGTAGGAGGGAAATTGTCCACCTGCAGGTAGCACTTGCATGAGCATCTATGCTATGCATAAGCACTATGCTATGCATGAATAGAGGGAGATTCACAAAAAAATGAAGAGTTAACCTGAAATAGAGATAATTCATTTATGAGGAATACCTAAAAGAATGGTGTAAAAACGTATTTACTTAGAAGAGGGAAAAGATGCATCCATGTGCAGCATTTAGTGTATATTTAACTCAAAGCACACTTTACAGCCAATTCAACTACTTTTTTGCCAGTTAAGTTCTTTTCCAGCTCACTGTCTCTAACTGAAAGGGAATTACACCTGTATACAAAACTAAGTTGAACATCTACATCTTGTGCCTGGATTTCCAGTGTGTGATTCTTTTATCCATCCTTCACATACATGCTCCTACTGCTGCAAATCAGAGAAATTAAATATTATGATGGTTATATCGTGAATCCAGGTAGAAATCCAGTATGGAGTTGTGTAAAGGCTGTGTGTGCGGGCTGTGGCCAGGGGTAAGTCCCAGGCGCAGGGTGTGGTTCCGCATAGCTGTTTCTCTTGTAAGAGCATTTGAGGATGACAGGAATCTCACTGCTTAATCTACTCCCTCCCACCTCCTGCCAGTGTCTGTTACACCCGCAGTTGTGCCATTGCAGTGGTTTATGGTTTTACTTCAAAGCTGGAGGTGTGAACTGAACCAAGCTAAACAAATACTATAAACTGAAAAATGTAGATGAATTAACTGAAACCTTTTGCTGTTTAGAATTGGCTAGCAGTTTCAGTTGCTGCATGGGTCATCCTCAGGAGTTTTTGAAAGCAGATCATATGTCTTTAGAAGTATTCTTCTTTAGAAGGGGTCTGTTTACGACGTTATTATTTTCCCTTTATTTTCACATTACCAAAGAAAAGCTATGAATGAAGTGTGAAGTAGTTGAGCTGGAGTCCTGGTCACTGCTCACAGTTCCGGATGGGTTGGAGCATTCGAGCAGGATCCCTGGCAGTTCTCTGCATTCTGCCTGGAACAGCATACTGTTGCTAGCTTGTTTCACAGCATGGAGTGTGAAAACAGAAGGGCACCCCAGGAGCTGTCTCTGATGCTGCCAAGACAGCAAGCAGCAGTCACACTTACTGTGCAAAGCTTTGCAGGAAAGTGGGATGAAAGCTAAGCCTGGCAGTTTGTTGAAGACATTCTGGTTCAGATTTTTGCACCATGTAGAAAGTGTTTTCTGCATCCGATTCTCATCTTTTGTACTCCCTACTACCAGGGAATGAAAAAGACCTGTGGAGAGTGTTTCTGTGTTTGTGCAAAGTCCATTTAAGGTCTTAATAGCCCTTATTTTCTGTGTAATGTTTGGATTGTAGACATGAGTGAAATGACTTTACACAACTTGTCTGTGACTTTTAATCCCAATAGTTGGACAGCAGTGAACTAGCCGTAACAAAGAAGACAATTTCAAAATCAAGTATTTTATGCATGGTCCAGGATGTGCTTGATTCCTGCCACTAGTTCAGTGAACACCGACTAATTTGTGGCATGATGCTCTATGATTGTACTATTGAACCATACCTTTTTTTTTTCTTGCTTTACCAGATATATCATAAAATGATAGAATAGTTAGGATTGGAAAGGACCTTAAGATCATCTAGTTCCAACCCCCCTGCCATGGGCAGGGACACCTCCCACTAAACCATGCCACACAAGGCTCTGTCCAACCCAGCCTTTGAGGGGCACAGGCTCAGATCCTCAAAGCTAGGAGGATCTTGCTTGCCTCTAAAGTCAGTAGGACATGGGCATTTTAATACCTGTAAATATTATACACAATAGGATCACACAGGCTTCCTGTGACACAGAAAGAAGGTAAATGCCACGCTCTCCATCATCAGCTTCTGAGCCTGGGAAGGATGAGACTTTTCATGCGTTAAATCTGTGGGCTGTGCCTGAGGTCCAGAGACCTGGGTGGGGACACAGTCTTCCTCCATTCTGTGGTCATTTGGAATTGGGTATTTTCAGGTATTTTGGATATTTAGAATTAGAAGGTTAGTAAGGAGGAGGGCCAAAGGGATCTCTATTTAGGAGTATAGCTTTCTGGCCTTCCAGGTTTTCAAGAGTGACACTGGTTTAATAAACAATTGGTTTGTTCCTGGAAGTAGGTAGGAATCATGTAGGAAGTGTCAGACTTATAAAGGTCTGGCCCTTGTCTGCTATGGCTAGAATTGTTCAGGTATTACTATTTTCAACCACACAGAAGGCTTTGGGTTCCTAGATTTAATATTTGGGTGCTGCCAAGAGCCTCAAAACTCGAATTTTCTTGCTGTCTCTATCTTGAATCAGTTACGGTTTCTACTGGACAGCCAGCAACTCAGTGCTGTAGTTTGCAGCTGAGCTCCGCAGAATTACCAGGTTGGCTCCTGAGCCTTCCCCTTCACCTATATGGCCCAAGCCAGTGAGCAAGCTTTCACATAAACAAAAGGTCCCTCAGGGTTCACCATATACTGCACTCAGTGTGAAAAACATGTTTGGATACAAGCCTTTCCTCTGTCAGGAGGTTGCTGGGATCTCCAGATGGTTGTTGTTCAGCCTTCTGAAGAAGGACTAGTAGATTGTAGGTAAGAGACAGGGGTTTCTCGTCTTCACTCTGGGGGGAACAGGGGTCACTGACCAGTTGCAGGAGGATTACATCCCGTGGCAGAAGCAGCACCAGGAGGTGTGGGGAGAGGCTGTTCTGAAGAGGGCAGGCAGCGATGGAGGCTCTGGGCAGTAGAGGGCGAAGAGTTCACCTACAAAGCGTACAGCAGCTCCTAAGACTGGTGATACGGTTTTTACAATGATGCACTAATACAGGTACCTAACACTGACCCCTGATACAGTTTGTTGTTGCACAGATGGAAGGTTGCGGCACCCGTACGCCACCCCTCAGGTGTTGCTTTGAGAAAGGGTTCACGCAAGTGGAGGATGCTGACAGGGTGGTAGGGACCCTGCTTCAGCCTGTCGCTGAGCAGCTGGGCTTCCTCACTGTGCTTGCCATCGAACTCCCTGCTTCCTCTACCCAGAATGGCCGTTTATCCAGAATGGAAAAACCCCCAAACAAATCCATGCAGTTCCAATCTTAACATACAGTTTTGCTGCTTTGCACAGTGAGTGCTACTGGATAACTGAAAGTTGCTTGGTTTGGAGTATAGGTGAACTGTTAAGGCACAGGCATGGTGCTCGCATTCATCACTCTACCAGTTTGTGACTGGTTTCAAAATTGTAAATTCAGGGCTTCCATAATGGAAGCTGTGTCTTGGGTGTGAATTTCTGATAAAAACTACAGGTATCTGTTTGTGCTGTGCTTGGTGAGCATATATGCTTGTGTTTTATATCCCAGTGCAGTTCGTAATCTTCTGTCCCCTTGCACTGATCATGATTCAGGTGCATTATCTTGAGTTGTTGTTTGCTTTCAAGCATTTTATTTTATGTATGTCTAGGGTTCCTGTTTTATCTAAATCTCCTGATGCGAAATTCATCAGTTATGCCAAGAAAATTGATCTTTGGCCTATAAACATCCTCATTGAAATAATTTATTCATTCTTTCTTAACCTGAAAGGCTGAGCATAAACAGGCAGAAGAATCAAACGCATTACTCCTCTACCTTGGCTATAACTCTTTGGTTTTCATTTTTCACCTTTGTGATTTATGCTGCATTATGCTTTCAAGCATTCTATCAACCAGCAGACACAGATGTACAGGTAGAACTGAGGGGCTTCAGGCTTCATTGCCTCACACCTTGTGCCAGCCTGACCTCTGCAACCAGCCTTGCAATTACTTGGCAACTGTGACTTTTCAGTATTCGTACACAGTGGGAAATACTTTTCTCTGTTACACTATTAAAGTTAATGGAGAGTAAGTTTGGGGAAGTCATAGAACTTGCTCTGGATTTACACCTGTGTGACTGAGAGCACAATTAAGGCCATTAAGATTCTGTTTCTGGAAAGATGCAGTATTTTTAAAAAGTTTTATAAACCTCATTGTGACCGTTTTACTGGAGTGACATTACTTAATCTAGGTAATCACAATCAAGAAGGATCTAGTGATCTAGTTTACCACATATGGTGAAATGATTTCAGTTATGTTTTATAATTTTTAACTGTACAAAGAATTAATAGAATTCAGAGAAGAAAGTATTAAACTCAAACTTGTGTGTGAAATTTATTCATTCTTTCCTAACCTAAGGGCAAACTAAGAAAAATAATTAATTAAAAATGTTTTTATGTGCACAAATGTGGTTTTTATTTTTAGGTACATAATTATAGGGACAATTAACAAGGAAGATATATTTTGTGTTGAGATAGAGCAGAGTAGTAGAAAATGGCATTAGTTCTCTTTTAAGTCTCAGCGATTGAGCAGTGTGGGACAACAAGAAATGCCTGCCTCAGGTGGGAATTAAAAGCTTTAACATACACGGCTAAATCCTGTTGCAGCTGAAATCCTCTTTTCATGCTTTACTGTTGCTTCTGCATTTTTATGTGGAAAATTTCAAAATAATTTTTTCCTTAAGATGTTGAAAGCCTTTTAAAAATGTATAAAATGCTGAACACAGCCATTTAGTAATAATGTCAATATATAGAACTAGTCCAGTTTAGACATCTTTAAGATGCAAGATTGGAAAAATGAGTTAGGAGCTGACTGCTTTCTTTCTCAGTCAGTGCATCAGAGTGATACAGATTTCCCTTACCAGTAAAATGTGGCTGTAGAGCATCTGAATGGTGTAATTGTTCTGGCAGGTATCGAACATGTGAACTTCTTATAGGTGCTATTTCAAGGAAAATCAACCACCATGTTTGATGTCCTTTTGTTGCACAGTTGGGAAAGGAAGCCTGCTTGTATTTCATGTGACACAACTTATCAATTCCATGAGCTCTGGAAGCAGCCCTTATAGAGATAACTGGCATGGCCTCTTCATAGTTAGTGTGTCAACAGTAACTGTCACTTTATTTCTGATGAATGCAAAGAAGCTGGGAGTTGCTGGTCAAATCCTGCAATCCTTAACACTTGTGAAGCTTGTATTTATCTAATTCAGTGAATATAATAGGAAATACCATTTCAAAACTAGCATCTAAGTCCATAATCTCCTTGACAGATACAAAATTATAGACTCATTTAGGGTGGAAAAGACCTTATGATCATTGAGTCCAGCTGTTAACCTCACACTGCCAAGTCCACCACTAAACCGTGTCTTTAAGTATCACATCTACACATCCTTTAAGTCTCTTCAGGGATGGTGACTCCACCTTTTCCCTGGGCAGCCTGTTCCAGTGCTTGATACAAGTATTTCTGAAACTTTGTGCATTATACCAGTTAATAAAGGATACCTAAAGTCATATGACTCTAAACTGATATTTGGAGAAGAAGAATAGGTTATGAACTTCCACAGCAGCCTTCTTCCTCCTCCTTTTCCTCTGCCACTACTTGCTTCAGTGCTCCAACCTACTGCTAGGATGCCATTTGCTGTTTCCTGCTGTTGTGAGAAGCTGGTGTTACTTGTATTTGCTGCTATTTTTAGTGATAAAAAAAGGAACAAAAGGGAAATGGAAGTTTTTGACAGCTAATTCCCAGTTACCTACTACCCTTTTATCTCATCTGTGGATTAGCTGATCAGTGGGTGTAGAAACCCTGGAACTGGCTCTGCTGGGAGGCAGATAATGTCAGGCATGCCTCTTAACTCACAAACAGCGCCTCACTGACCCAGAAAGAGTTGAGCTGGTTTTATGCAGTGTGCATCCTTATCCACATGGCCAGGAGGCTCAAGCCATCTCTGTGAAGACTTCTGGTGTTACCGAACTATGCTGCTGGGCATATGCACGCAAGTGCAGAGGCACCGAGCCATGATTTCAAGCACAGCCAGCCAAGGTCTACTTAGTTCTGGCTCCCCCTGCCCCCGACAGCTCCGTGCTGTACCCCAGCTAACTTTGGCAATAGGCTGCAAATGTGGGTACACACTGTGGTGATACCCAGAGCAAACCTGTCTGTGGCAGCCTCTCTGCCAACACCAGCTATGGGAAACACTGTTTTTAAAATTACTGCATACAGAGCTCTTTTATTTTAAAATCCCTTTTCTTTTATTATTCCCACAGAAATTAAGGCTTACATGGGAAATTTGTGGTTGAGAATATTTGTGTGTGTAGCTCCATAATGCAAAAAGATTAACAGTAGTAGACTTACTTGAAATCATGGTATAACATTTCATGTTTGAAATGCATGATATACGACTGTTTAAAACATAACTTACTCAAGCTGTCACTGATCCTGTATCTGCTTTATCTGGATGGGTTAAAGATGTTAAAATATACACATTCTTTCCCCACCATATTGATACTAATTGGAGCAAACCTATCTTTCATGTTATTTAGAAAAAAGACCTCACTTTGTAAATTGTTATTTCGGGAGTTCTTAACTCTCAATATATAGAAAACCCTTTTGTTACAACAAATGGAAGTACATCCAACGCATTCCTCTGTGAGGATGCATTTCATAAGGATTCTTATGTGATTATGTGAAAAATAATTTCCCTCCATGCCTTTAAAGAGAGCTGAGTGGATAGCAGAGATAAGGTTTCATGGAAAGGAAGAAAGAATGGAAGCAACATTGTCGAGGTTGTTTTTTAAGAGCTGCTTTCCGTGTAGTCCTTTCCATTTTTTGTGGAGAAAAAGACTGCATCTTGTGCATTCTGAACCATCTTTCTGTTTCATTGTTCTTGATTCTCAAAAAAAAAAAAAAATCATCCACTTTCCTGTAAAATATTAGCAGATTTTAAACAAATTTATTTCCTCACAAACTTAAGCTCAGTTGTATCCCAACAGGCCTGATTTATCAGGCAAATGCCTCACGTTGTTTGTCAGCTTCTTTGTTGGGGGGTGAGGGGGAGGGGAAACCCAAGCAACAAAAGACCGTAACCTATTGATATTACTTCTGCAATACACCGGGGAAAATAGATTGATTTAGAACTAACCACAGAAAACTAGTCTATCTGATGAGTTTACAGCGGATCATTTTTATTTATTTATTTGTAACAAGAGTAAACATCATCAATATTCGACTCTGTGTTATTGGAAGCCTTGCAGACAGTGGGTTTGTGTCAGCATGCTGCTGGGGCTATCTGTAGGATGAAAGAAGACGAGCTTAGAAAAAATGGAGGGACCTTGTTTTTCTCATGAAATTGAAAGTCCCAATCTCTGGTATGTTATTGTGTGTTGTAGGATTTGGAGGAGAAATAGATAGGTGAGCATTTTTATTTTACTTCATCTTTATTTTATTATGGGGGTTATCCTTTTTTTTAAAAGGATATTCTAAAAAGCTAAATAAATAAGCTAAAGCTATTTCTGTTAATCTCAAACAGCTAGTAAAGCACAGGAAATTTTCAAACTGAATTTCACTGAAGAACAACAGCCTGTAATTAACTTTCCCAGCATGTTGCCTCTGCTCAGTATTTTGCATGAACAAGGGGTTCAGGGTAGCAAATACTCACAGGATCAGCGCAAATCTAAATGTGGCCCCAGTGTGCTGCTTTCTGAATTGATAGCACACCATTTTTCAACGTACTGTGTTAAAAATAAATGCAGTTTTTAAATTTAACTGATTTTTTTTTCATGGATTGATAAATGAGGATGTGAGTGGTTTTCTGCCTTAGTGTGACCCTGCTTGCTGGACACACCATAAATGCTGTGGTGATGATGATGCTAAATGCTCCATTCTCTGGTTTATTTAACAAGATAATTTCACTTAACGTTAAAGGATTTTTTTCTATATTATTTCAGGTTTTGGTATTTTGAATACTAATACCTTATTAGCATGTTGTCAAAGCTACATGTATTCACTCCTGCATTCAGCTGCAGCTCAGGAATTAAAGGTTGATAAGCAAAATGGCATCAAACCCAGCAATGTGCATGTGAGCAGAAACATTCCAGCAATTTCCCTCTCAGATGGTGCGGGTAGAATGGGTATATTCAGTGAGTCTTGTATATGTCTCATTGACTTGCCAGCGATTTTCATCCTTTAAAAACAAAAAGCTGGGCCGCGTTTCTGTGTGTTAATTCCCCTCTGGGTGCGGGAAGTGGGACATGGCTCAGCAGCGAGGGAGAGCAGCCATGCAAGGCTCCCTCCTGCACCCCATGGTTTTTTAAAATAGCATAGGCTGGCTTGATGTCCCCTGGGATTTAACACTGGTTAAAAGGTTTGGGGGAAGGGAGAAATCTCCCAAAACAATTCCTGCAAGGGAATCCCCAGTAAAAGCCAAAGAAGTGAGATGCCAGAGGAGCTGGTACTCAGCGTGAAGCTGCCAGATGGCCACTCTTTGGGGTGCGCAGGGTTCCCCATCACCTCCCACCCTTTCCCTGCCATGTGCTGCTCCTGCCACTCCAGCTTGTTCCCCTGACAGCCAACCAAACTTTATTTTCTAGGGATAGTTGCTGCCTGATTGTAAGTTGCAGTAACTGCATCCTCATACATTAGCATTTCTTGCTTTAAAAGGATGATGTCTGCACGTGCTATCTATTTTAAGGCATAAGGATAATACCCTGTTTCAAACTGGTTTTTAAGTGTAGGTTTCTCAGGAAGAAGGATTTTTGCATTATACCTGTATTAAGAAAAAGTGATAAGCAATCCTTTTACAGTATAGTAACATATGAGAGGTGCTTGTTTAACAGCAAACACCTGTGATCCTGTCAGTCTTTGGAGTGCTGCTGTGACAGATTTGATATCCAGGATTTGGTTGCTGGAATACTTAAGTAATCCAGTAAAATACACTTGTATTTATCTCAAAGACAATTTGAAATCAGCAGATCCTCAACAGTCCAGAAGACTTTCAGCTCTGCAGAGGTGTTGGAGGTACTTATCACTTGCCCCAGGTGGTACCTGTGCAAACACATGCTTCCTTGAGCTTTTCTAGGTGTTCACATTGACAAGCAAAACGTGTTCCCTTGTACTGACTGTCCCATGGCCTGGTTTTCAAGGTAAGTCACTGAAGCCCTTGAATTGTAAAACATCCTAGTTTTGTCTAAGATCCATATTTCTGTTATATCATGGATAGCTTAACCTCCCTTACAACAAAATAGGGTAGTTTAGGCAACCTACTGCATGTTCTGTCTGTGAGAACTGGCATTTCTTTAGGTATGCTGTGAAAGTAATTACTAAAAAAGACAGGGCAGCACATTTAGGTACAATTTTAAAGATTTCCTTTATGCTTTAATTGCTTAGTTGGCATTCCGTGTATTGTAAAGAATCTCTTTTGCACATGCTGTTGGAATACCATGCTGTTTTTCAAAGCATTAACATTGCTAGGTGGAGTATTGTTAGCCAAGATGCAGCTTCGTGTTGTGTGATAGCATTCAAAACGGAAAAACAAAAGAGGAGTTGGTGTAGGGAATATCCTGGTGGATTATTTTAGTCTTCCTCTGACTATACCCTCTTTCTTTCCTTTACTATCCCTGTTAGATGTTAACCCCTCCTCTCCCCCTCCTAAGAAAAAGTCATCAGGGAAATTTTAAAGCTTTTTTTCTCAACAGATAATAGTGTGGAGCCACACAAATTATTCTCTACTTGTCATATATATTGGATTATCAACTAAATCATATTATAAGGCAGCATGAAGAAGCAAGCAGTAGTGTTCACCCTCCTTACTGCTTAGCTCAGCTTGTTATTATGCCGAACATATTTGCAAGGCAGGGGTATTGTCATTTTAAGAGATAGAGCTAGGCTGTGCTTCCTAAGTAGGACTTGACTGCTGGGACAAGCAAAAAACCTGAAAATTAAAAGAGTGTTTTGTTTTGCATTTGCATTTAGTTGTGAAATTGAGTATTTCTAATGAATCTGGAATCTGTGTTTTTTGCTTACTCATGTTTCCTTTAATATTTATAGTTTCATGTAATGAGATCAACAGTGAAGGAGAATTTAGAAGTGTGTTCTAACCTTGCTATATGCTCTCTTCTTTCTTCGTTAGTAGGTATGAATGTTACTGTTTTTCTAAGAATACTGAAATACAGTGCTGCACAAGTTCCTTGAAGTGTGCCTTTATTAAAATGTTTGTCTTTTTTAAAATCAAATATCACCCTGAATTACCTTCCTGAAGTGCCGTAATGAAGAAAGGATTCCCTGTTAGGATAATTGCCATCTCTTTATTTACCCTGTTGCATTATTTTTTGAGCCTGAAGCTACCTAGTAAATCATGGAGCCTACTGTGGGAAAGACAGTCCTATTTTAACAAATCGCCTTGCTGTTGCTTTTTGTAAGGCTGCTTCTACTGTAATTGCAATTTCAAGGGCATTTTGTGGTTTATTCGTCTCATTATGTAATCTACATAGAAACTTTTACCTTGTGTTGAAGCTGATGTATATTATTTTGATGGTGCTTCTGAAGTGAAGAAATACTTGTTATGGTTGTACTTATCTAGAATTTGTGAGAATATACTGAAGTGAGAATTTGCTATTTTTTTTTTTTTTTTTGCAGGAGCCAGCTTGCGTATTGTTCTATATATTTATGTATATAGAGATGTGGATGTATAAGCTTGTGTGTGCGTATCATGCGCTATCAGGTTTCATTGTGTTGTAACCTAAGTAATACACAGCACAGAGGAGTAAAGAGTTGAAGGATTTTGGACAAAAGAGTTAATGCTATATACCATAATGCATGTGGATGGTGCCATGTGGTATCATTTGTGAGCTCTGAGGTTGCTGACCATTTCCATTTTGGTGTAAATCCCTTAAGAGGGAAGGCATTTCAGAGCGGGGTGTGATCTGTTCTCCTGGTAAGAGTTATTGACAGGGAATGAATAAATAGTTAAAAGAACTGCATAAATACCACCCTCCTGTTTAAGTCCAGGCACAGCACGGTTGGCACATACATATTCTAATGCAATACTTTAGCCAGATGCTCCAGTTGGTTGATAACAAAAAACATTCCTGAAAAAACAAATCATAACTTAACCACAGTTGCTTCTGATAGAGATTTCTTTTATGGTGACATTTTAGCCGTGA
Source organism: Ara ararauna (assembly GCA_028858755.1). Taxonomy (NCBI): domain Eukaryota; kingdom Metazoa; phylum Chordata; class Aves; order Psittaciformes; family Psittacidae; genus Ara; species Ara ararauna. Next base: position 60,732,567 of record CM054379.1, read on the forward strand.
TGTGAATAAAGGCAGGGAATTACAGTATTTTGCAAATAGGATGTATTGATAAATATATATGCAGAAGTTGACAGAGGCCTCTTGAGTGGAAGCAGGGGCCCTGACAGCAGGTTTTTGGTCAATTGGTGAGGTGAAATGGTTCACTGAATTGGATAACACAGTGCATACCATAGTGACTGATTAAATTGATTTGTCCATGCCAGCCACCTACCCTGCTCCTGAGGCCCTTTAACCTATTTTCAAACTTCTTTAACTATTCTAAGTACATGCAATATTAAGGGAAAGAAGCAAGTGCAAATGCATGCGCAGCTATAAATTTCTGTAGTTTGAATTAAGATAAAATCCCCAATTTCCAGAATGTCTGCACACTCCTGTGTTATATTGTATTATACTATACTTAGCCCGGGAACAAGACGCTGCTAGAAACTGGTGAAGAAGATAAGAATAAAAATAATTATTTAATATAACCTAAATTATAAACAAATACCACAGTTGTGAATTCTTAGATGTATTTATTATGGGGTAAAACAGTTCAGGAATTTTGTTATTGCTCTTACTTTGTTTCTCTAATTGGAAGTTTTGCTTCCTTATTATTTTGTCCACAAAGTGTTTAGAAAGCTTGTCAGGGAAACATACTTGGGTGAATGCCAGTTAAGAAAACTGAATGCTACTGTTAAGTGGGGTTCACTAATTTGAAAATATCTTCAGTGATTTGGGGAATAGTAATCAGATGGATATTGTTTAATAACTTGCCTTTTTTTTAATTATAGGGGAGGAAAGCCTGATGTTTTGGTCTTAGATCAGATGTTTGTGGTTTACAAAATACTCCATACGTACTTTTCCTTCTTACGCTAGAGAAATCAATACTAAATGATAATAGGGCTGGTACATGTTACTCTCTTCTTGATTGAATGGAAGCTTTATATTCTATGTCTCTTCATTGGTTATTTTGTAGAATACGCATAGTCTTCAGATTCCATTGACAAGGCACATAAACCTTCAGTGCGGTGAAACCAGTTCCATAAAAATGGAACCAGTTCACCTAAAATACGTTATTGCAGTTGTTACAGAAGTATAGGGTTCAGTATAATGGCTTTGGTTTCTTGATTCTTATTAATTTTTATGGAAGATATGACAATTTAATTACAATGTTTTCTGAAAGGATAATGAAGTTCTGTTCATCATTTAACTTCTCTAAATTATGGGTCAGTCCTGTGGGACATGACACATGCCATAGGCAACTGTTTTTTCATTTATATGTGAAAATAAAGATGTGGTTAGTGTCGTGCTAATAGTGAAGAGAAATGAAGAAGGAGGTGCTGAGGGATGGTTTCTTGGCATGATTTGCAAATGTTAACAGCCATTTTGCAATCTTTCTTAAATTTATGCAGGTTATATCAATTGCATTTCTTTGGAAGGAAAAGTAAATTCTGTAGGTGCAACTCCAGCTGTACATACAGCTTTGCATGGACAAAACATCTTGGCTTTGTATAGACTACTAGTGACCACTAAATACTAGCTGAGAAAGTGCCCTGTTATTTTCCAGGAATCTGAAAATTTAAAATACTTTGATGTGGGCTTGAGCCAGAACATGTTGTGCTATTTTGTCCATACAGTGAATTATAGTTAGAGTCTTATTAATCATTCAGCTGACTCCACCAGGTCTAAGTATTTGTGCAGTCGTTTTTCAAATTAGCTGATGGTTAAGGGAAAGCAAAAAAAAGTCACTGGTTTAGCTCTCTCCCGTAGCATGTTGGATTATAATAAATCAAATGTCTATGCAATCAGTGCAAGCTTTATAAAACAAAGAAACAAGAAACCACAGAAAAATAGCCAAAATAGAAAACTCATTGGTGAGTATGTCTGGCGTAGGGTCACCATGCCACAGGCATATAATTATTTGTTTGTATCATGTGTTACAATAATGTAATCCAAGGATTGGCATTCCTGTAGTGTGTTACAAAGTAAGAGGATTCAGTAAGGAATTGCTGGGGATTTCTTTAGGGCTCCCCTGGCTAACAAGGTTAATAGAAGAGCATTTGTGGCTTTTGGCCATTTTTGAGAGCTGGGGAGGAGGCTCTCTGCACCCATCAGCTCCATGTCATGTTGCAGATGACACCCTGGGTCACAGCCACTTGCACGCGGCTTGGGAATTTCCAGAGAAAACAAACAAACCCCTTTTTATGACTCTTGACGGGGCTCTATTTATTTTCTTTTGAATTGAAACCGTAAGTGCCATTAGGAACCCTGTGCAACACAAGCCCTGTAAAAGCTTGGCCCAGAGCCTTGCTCGCCGTGCCTTGGCTCAGCCAGAGGAGGCAAGAGGCCGGGCGCTGGGCGAGAGCCCGGTTAGTGACAGGGGCACCGCGTCCATCGTCCACGTTTGGGTTTCCCTGCCTTAAAAGCAGCATCTGGTGCTGTATATCTCCTCTCTGCACGTTCCTTTACGGCCCCGACTGGCGACGGGTGCTCCCAGGGTGAAGCGCCTCGGGATGGGGAGGCCGGCGCTGGTGACCGCCTCGCCTCCTCTCCGCGCCCCGCATTGCGATGTCTGTCCTGCCAGGCGCTGAAGCGCTCGCGGGCGTTTAGTGTCCGGGTGGAGGGAGATGCCGGCTGCGTGCCGCATGCCTGGATAGCGGGTGCCCTCTAGTGGGGCGGCCTGTGGGGAGGGCTGAGACGGCCGGCCGGGAGCCGGCAAACGGCTCTCGCTCCCAAGCGCAAGGCGGGTTCCGGCGCCGGTGCGACGAAGGGGCACCTTCCAAGGGACTAACAAAACAAAACTCACGCTGCTTCACCAGCAGACCTCGTGCACGCTCTCGCTGAGCTTACCCAATATGACACCTCTTACCGTTTAACACTGCATTTTGTAACTAGTTGTCTCTCTCTATTTTTAGATGCTACAACTGTGGCGGCCTCGACCACCACGCGAAAGAATGTAGTCTACCTCCGCAGCCAAAGAAGTGCCATTACTGTCAGAGCATCATGCACATGGTGGCTAACTGCCCCCATAAAACTGTCTCGCAGCAGCCCACTAGTTCTCAGGGAAGACATGAAGCTGAACCGCAGCCTTCCACTTCTGCTTTCCTGAGAGAAGGGGGAGGAATGCACGGCTATCCATCTCCATTGTACTCTCAGGAGGGCAGGTCGGAAAACTCAGAGCGCTCGGGCAGGTCACCACAGGAAGCTTCATCAAGTAAGTTGTCTGCGTCACCTGAAGAACCGAGCAGAAAGGGGCCTTCTGTTCAGAAAAGGAAAAAAACTTAACGCATTTGTCATAACTTTCAATTTTCTTTATCCTCTTGGGATGTCTACCTCATGCAAGTACAGGGGAAATAATTTCATTACCAGTAGCTGACCTGGATTTTTAACTACTGTTGAGGAACTGTGAATTTTTTTTCCTTTAATAGACAAATCACTCCAAGTAAAAATACATTTGAGCAGGGTGCATTACGTTTTACCTTCTGTATGTGTGTGTGAGTGTGCACGTGCGTGTGTGTATGTGTGCATACCTATAAACACATTTTTTTCTATCAGACCACTCTCCAGCTCCCACAGACATCACTGTGAAGCAATAGGCATAGTATCCACAAACATTCCTGAATTCATTCCTAGGACCTGTTTCCAAATGTGTTCAAAAACAAGCAAGAATACCCAAGAAATCTCACTCAGAAAAAAACCAAACTTGGTAAGCCACACACGGAACTGAGATCAAGACTGTTACTTCTCTTGTGATCCAAAGGTTACTTTCATATTTTAAAGCTGCCATATGGTACTAAAGATACTAAGACATCCCCCATACCATCAATTTAGGTTGTTTTTTTTCTCATCTCCACAAAGCATCAGAACCCCTCCCTTCCCTGTTCCCATGCAGGGCAGTGTCATGACTCAACATGGCTCTTGTTGCCACCATCCTTTGTGGATGTGGAGTTTAAAGCTCCAGAAAAGACAATGAATGTGTAGTTTCTGTGCTGGTTTCTTCAAAATTTTTTGTTAAATTAATATGGTTGTAACTGTAATTTAGATGACTGTTGTGTAGGGGAGAATGTACAAGTCATTACCAAACTGACCTTGTTGAGTGGTGTCAGGATACCATCCTGTTTAACCGTTTGTATTCTGTGAGCATTTAGGGGACCTTGGTGGCAGTAGTAGCAGCAGCAGCAGCAACTTCTCTTGGTTCCGAGTAGTGCCCCCCAATTTGAAGTGACTTCCCCTTGTTTTCTGTTGAAATGCCGTGGAAGGAACTTCCTAGGGATTTTTGTTGTTACATGTTCTGGTTTTAAAGAAAATGAAATGCAAAGCTAATGAGATCTTGGGATAAATAGTTTCTTAAGAATAAAGGTAGATGGGTGCTTGGGGTTGCTCAGCCAGCCTCACTTGCTGATGATACAGCATGAGTACAGTCAAGAAGAGCAGGTGTCTGCTGCACACAAGCCTGAGTTAAGAAACCTACAAATTTGCCAGAAGCCCTGGGCATCATCTGCTTCTTGTAAACTGGGGGCTGTTGCTGACCAGCCTTGGTCCAGAGTGTGCTTGGACCACACACTTCTGCATTAAAAAGAAGAACGACTGGTGGCCTCAGAGTGAGACTCCCTGGGCTGCAGCCCTTGCTGGGGGTTAATGGAGTTGGAGCCTATCAAAACTTAAAGTCGCTTTCCGTTTGTATCTTTTGAATTACCAAGTCATATGTAAGATAATGTACTTTGACAAATCGCATTGTGGATGTAAGTTAATTAGAGAAACCTGTATAATCCTTAACATTGGCAATAAACACAGGCTGTTAAAGCTTGGAAGTGCCGGGTAGGTTTAAGCTTGAATAATCAAACTAAAGAAACAGCCTGCATGTAAGGCTGCAGCGAGCCAAAGCCCTACCCATGGTAACTCTTTTGCAGCCACTAGTTACAACAGGTATCACGACAGGCTCACTACATGGCCTTTCCCTTCCCACTTGTCCTGCCAGATGAGACTTTTACTGTTGCTGCTGCTGCTTCAGTAAACACGTAGTAATCAAACGCCTCTGCGAAGGGCACAATTTGAAGAGAATTATTTTGTCTGAATTCCCATGCCAGTGTTTGCGAGAATCTTGGTGGTTTATACTGAAGTTCTCAGTATGCTAATGCAAAGCTTACCTTTGACGATATTGAATGTGATATATCTATAGAGAAGAACTTCCTTGCCTTACGTAAGGATAATAAACTTATTTAAATTATGTAGACAAATCAAAGTGGCATTGCTTAACCTTCTAGCCGGTGTAAAAACCAGGTTAAACAGCAAAGATGCAAAACTTAGGTCACTTTGAAAATTTAAACCAAAGTTCATTATAGAAATGGGCAGTTGTGGATTTGAAAACTGGTCATTCCCTGTTTATACGTAAGTTCAGAGCTGAGAAAATGAAGTATTTTCAACATGCAGATTTTTATTGGTGCTGTTAGATATCTGTCTGTGCACCAAAATCAGACTGAACTGCTAAGAGCACATACCAAACCCTATCTTATTATTGAAAGCTTAAGGTTTTATTTTTATATATTAGAATGTGATCACTATTACATAACATACTCAGGACAAAGAACTTTGCTCAGGGAATATACCATGGAATGTTTTGTTTTTTCTTTACAGAATAGTCTGCAGACCTGCTTACTCAGAACAAACCAAATAGTCTTAGACCTTTTTATCTCTATATAAGTGTTATGTACTGATATTAGTAACTACCTCTGAGTTGACATAGATCTACATTTCTGATAATCAGATCTCAGCATTTTGTATTATAAGTTCCTGTGAAATGATAAAGTGGTATTCTGTACTGGTTACTTATGTGAACCTTTGTGTCTTTACATTCACAGGGTCTGAGTTTTCAGAGATGCTGGGCAACCACAGATCCCACTGACTTCCAGTCAGAGTTACTGGTGCTCAGCTTTTCTAGGAGGGGAGGGATGAGGGACTGGGTGTAGAGGGGGAAGAATAAAAACACAAAAGCATCAAGCCCACTTTGTTTACATAGGTGACAATAAAATTATTATTCTGTTTACAGCAAAAGGCTACCTCATATTTACTGCATAAACACACCTTTGTGCTGCTCTAGCCTTAAAGGTGGCTGTTGATCTATGGTACATACTTTTTATCTGTACTAAATATGTAACTGATAGTTCACCACTGCATACATTATGGCAAATACTTGTTTAAGATGAAGCATCCATTTGAAATTAAGAGACGTTTCCAAACATTTCTTTGAAAGCTTTTATTTTTCTGTCTAAAGGATTATGGGCACTGTTCATGGAAATAAATACATCTACAGAAAAGACAAAAATGTATATGCCTAAGTTAAACATAGAGCAGCAGGTAACTACTGGGCACTGGGCTGCAGTAGGAAAAAAAACAACCAACAGCTATCTAATTATACTCCTTCAGCTCCAGATAAGAAAAGAAGCCTTTAAAGGAGGAAGCACAGACTCAGTTTCAGATTCTTCCTTTATGTCACAGGACAAAATGAATATTCTGCATCATTGGCTCAGCCTGTTCACAAGCCTGTCCTTGCCAGAATGCCTCACAATAAAACTCATTTGAGTAGAAATAGTTCAGATGTCTGCTCAGAGAGATGTATTTTTCTCCTAATAACAGTGGAGATAGTCTGGAACAAGAATCTCCCTCCAGTTCCCCCATCCCAAAATATTTGATTTAATCATAAGGGACATGGTGAGGTATTTTTTACTGTCCCCCAAGGAGAGGTCATTGTATTTATTTACATGCTGCAAAAGTTAGGCCATGAGGAAGGCTTCTATTTGGAGGAGGAGGAGCCAGATAGCTTTTCACTGCAGTTGATGGTAAATCTGGCATTGCAATACCATTTGCAATATTTTGCTTTTAGCCAGCTTTCAGGGAGTGCCAAATACCACATTTGGATCCTACCTCTTCCCTTTGCAGGCCACCTTTTTCAGCCCAGTTCTATTCTGCACCAGTGTTATCCTGGAGTTCCTGCTTAGTCATACTTAGTTTTGTGAATAGAGCCCCATAAAAAGTGTTTATAAATCTTGTAACATTCTTTGTAAGAAGAATTATAAAAGATCATGGGAAATCTCATCTTAAATTTAATTTAATTAATTTATCTGTAAGAAATGTTTATCATAAAAAATATATATGTATTCCCCTGTGTTAGATATAAAAGTAATTGGGAAGATATGTACATGTGCAGATGCACTGATTTTAATTTTCTAGAAGTCTTAATGGGATTTGAGTATTGTTTTAGAAACAAGCAAAGCCTTGTTGAATGCATCAATCTTATTTTGCTTAGTATATCAACAGCCTCTTCTTTAAGATCCGTTGGTTGTGTTACCCCTGTTACAACTGTTGACTGATAACAAGAGGTTGATCTATGAACATATGTTTCTGGTTTTCGTATAGACTGGAGCTCTGTATATTAGCAGCTTCGGCAGTGCTTTTATGAGAAAGTCGAGAAGTACCAAGGTATTTGCTACCATTGTCATGGAACCAAATGTAAGAGCAACCATCTGTACAAAGGATAATGGTTTTGACTACCTCTTGGATTACTAAGTTAAGCAACAACTGGCTGACAAATATCACCAGACTGGCTTAAACTAGTATGTGTTGCTTGTGGTAATAATAACAATAACCATACTAGAGACCAAAGTGAACACTGATTTCTATATGTCTTCAGTACTGTGTCTTATCTAGTGTTTTTAAATTATCTTCTGTAGTATAGATTACCTCATTGTCCATTTTGACTTGTATGTTGTTTACAAGGTGAAATAAAAGAAAAATCACTTGAATTTTATGTTTTAAGAAAAAGACAGTAAGTTGAAGTTTTTTGAAGGTCATTTCACCTGTTTACTGTCTTGAGGGACTAAAGCACTGATTGCCTTTTTGTATTTTATATTCTCATTTCATGCCTAATGTCTTTTTTTTCCTGTCAGTCATGGATATTGTGAGGTTTAAAAGAATTACTTGATTAAAAATAAAACATATAACGGCATTTACAGCAAACCTTTTGAGATTTTCTTTATTTACCTGGACTTTTCATATGCACCTATGTTCACGTACGTTTAGAAGATTATCTTCAGGGAAGATAATTTTAGTTATAAAGCTGTTGTTGGGTGGAGAGAGCTATAAATGATTAATGCATACCTGGATCCATACTAGCAGTGCTGTAGAAGTTGCATCCCAAACCATATTCAGCTGTCAAAATTGCACTGCAAGATTCTAGCTTTTGGTATTTACTCTCTGTGAGAATACAGTGGCCATTAAAATTATCAGACAGCTGGGTTATTCTCTGGGATGAAAAGCTTTTGGTATTTCAGTTTCATCCCATCTTTATTACTTCTTCCATAATCTGTAAGCTTGTACCTGTCTATTACATATACTAATTTAAAATGAGTTGAAGATAGTTTCTTTTTTTAGAAATTAAAGTGCTGTTATATACCATTACCTGGAAATTCCTTCTCTAAATTACAATAAGTGTACCAGTAAATCAGATAGCACTGCCTCATCGTACTGTATTAAAATACTTGAGAGCTTGTATATCCTAGCTCTAGTGTCTGTTTTGATACAGGGCTCTACGTATATGCGATTAATAGCAACATTTAACAATCTCGACTAAATATAAGATTTTTTTCTAATGGTACAAGCACCTGCATGCAGGGTTGCCATCATCTCCTCTACGTCATCTACTCTTGTAGTCACGGAAAACTTCATTTACTTCCGCGTATCTCCCCCCAGTACATGGCCTCAAAAAAAGAGTGATATAAACGTGTGTCCTAAACGCATATCCCGTCACATCCAGTCCTGTCCCCACCCCACTCCCAGCCTGTAGCCAAATGGTTTCGTCACTTTCCTGGAAAGGGGAAGAGGTGACTGAATCCTCTTGGCTAAGATCTCCCGCAAGTCCCACTTCTTGGGTCAGACACAAGGAGCAAGGCTTTCTTTAAAATATCTTCTTAGTATGTACTTTGAAGAGTGCAGTTCACGTGGGGTTATTACACATGCTGTTGGCCTGCCTGACCCGTGTGTTTCAGGGAATAGAAGGGATATCCTGGGCACACTACTATCTGCTCCACCACCCACAAGATGACGTTGGAACGAGCAAACCACCTCAGGGAGCTGTGAGCAGCTCTGGACACGTGCAGATGTAAGAAGTCCTTGGAACAAGTGAAACAGAGAAACCAGCCCTTTAGCAGTGCCTAATTGTGGCTGAAACCAGAGTGCCTGGAAGAGCAGCAGTGCCTAATTTTTCCTATCTAGCCTCTGAGACATGCATGTCTTCCTCCCAGAGCATCTAGAAGTCAGTGGTCTTTATTCTTTCAGCAGCTGCCTCAGTTAAGAACGCTTATCTTCACTATAAAGGCAGAAGTCATGTTTCATGCACTAGGCAAAGACACATTGTCAGGAATACTTAAATCCACTTCTGCAAGCCAAGACCCCCATCCTAACCTTGCAGAGATGAGGTGACTGCCACATCACACAAACAACAATGTTGATTCATGCCAACGAGAAGAAATTCTTGGATTGAAGCTTCTGAATTGGTCAATAGAACAAAATCATAATCACACCAGCCCTTTAAAATAATTATAAAAGCACCATGTTTATGTCCTTCCCTGTGCTACAGGTCTCAGGACACATACTTCCAAGTGTCTTCCAGCCTTTCTGTAACCCTAAGTGGCAAAACAAAGTCAGCCTTTTTTAAACAAACTGTATTTTTCCCCACAATCTTTGGGACCAGGAGCTGTTTACACAAGCCAGTCATTTTAAAAGTACTCTTAGTTCGTGAAAGGCTCCATACTTATCTCCTTCTCTCCACACCAGTCATCTTTTCCCTGATAATAAAATATTCCAGATGCAAATAATTTCATGTACTTCCAAGTGGCTTACGTACTTAACAGTCTTTTACTGTATACTTGCACAGGAAGAATCTCTGCAGTGCAGAGAAGAGAGCTCATTCTCCGAATGTCTTCCTCCTGCTCATTAATGTTAGTTAGGTGGTGGCCTGATTAATTTAAGGACCTTTTCAGCAAAATGCTGTGCTCTGCCCAGTGCATCAGTTGCCTGCAAATGCTGTTGCCCTCCAGGATGACCAGCTCCCTCAAGAGAAGGTTGCACTGCCTCTTATTTAATTGCAAGTGTTGCCCACTGAAGGATTGCAGAGCAGTTGTTATCAAGCCCCAGGCCCATTTTCAGGCTGCTGATGCTCAGTTAACATGCAGCTGGTTGGTTTTTGTTTCCTGGCCGTTCAATACTTGCTGTGCAACACTTAAGTATTCTTAGATATTCAGGGCTGGAGCAGCAAGCAGTTCATAAACCAACACAGATGAATTGGCGTCAGTACTCCCATTTTACCAGCCAGGAGAGGGTGGACTAGGCAGAACGAGTAATGAGCACTGAGCTTGGGTATCCATCTATTTGCTTCAAATAACCCAAAATTCAAGGCTATAAAGTATGTCCTTTCCCTAGTTTGTCCTACTGCATGACACAGGCTATTAAATTCAGGGCAGTAGCTATTGTATTGAATTTTAGCACTCAGCTTTAACTGGAGCCTTGTTTGCTTGGTTTCTTTAAGCGTATTTTCCAGCTGGGCGTCAGATCAGGCCTGAACACTCTTGAGGGGAAAAAAAGAGATGCTGTGCTCCATGACAGCTTGTTTTAATAACCTGCTGCTAACAAGCAGGGCCTCATTTCCCGATCTTCTGGCCTCAACTTCCAGCTCTTTGTCCATGAGAGTAAGAAGTCCCTTTATGCACCAGTAAGAAAATGCAAAACCCTTTTGAAAAAATAAAAATGAAAAGATAGGCAAGACCCAGTATCTTTGGTGTTTGTTTGGGGTTTCTGGGGGGTGGGGTGGGAGGGTTTAATGAGGAGTTGTCTCCTTCTTTATCATCATTTTGAGAAACTTGCTACTCTCATCCTCCACAGTCCTTAAGCTTTGATGCTGGAATAGCATATCCAGCTCTGGCTTTAAAACCAGCCTCCTGCCTCTAGTCAAGCAGACCGTGGTTCAAAGGCTATGTTACCCAAAACAGATACTAGCCAAACAACGTAATCCTACCAGTCACAGCAATATGGCATTTACTGGGCTACTGCTGGGAGCTGGACACTGCCTTCCTCCCTGCAGGAGAAAAGGCAAAAAGCCTGAGCCAAAAGTACCTGGACATTTCCAGTAGTGGGAAATTAACCAGCAGAACAATCCCCCCTGACACATGGGGCAGGTCCTTTGACGTAAATGGCTAGAGATGGTTCGTAGCTGGAAAAGAAGTGATGGACTCAATTACGGATTGAGATTAGATATTGGGGAAAAGATGTTCCCTGTGAGGTGGTGAGGCACTGGCACAGGTTGCCCAGAGAAGCTGTGGCTGCCACAGCCACATCGCTGGCACTGTTCAAGGCCAGGTTGGACAGGGCTTTGAGCAACCTGGTCTAGAGGAAGGCATTCCTTCCTGTGCCTGGGGGGTTGGAACTGAATGATCTGTAAGGTCCCTTCCAATCCAAACCATTCTGTGGTTCTATGACTCATCTTAGCCATTGTTGAGTAAATCTGTTACTAGCAGTACCACTGCCACACTCTTGGTCTTCTTCATTTTAGAAGATTAGTTCTTTTGTCTTTCTGTGCTTTTAAAGCTGTGCTGAATTATGATGCCCTAGGCTCTTCAACTCAATTAGCTAACTCTCAAAATCCCCAAAACAAAGTAAAAACACCTTTAGTTGGAGCACCCAAAATACTTGAGGCAATCAGGCTAACTAGACATTCTGGGAAATACTGGCTGGAAGTTACTGGAATAACGTAAAATGAGTTAAATTTTGAAGCATTTTGGAAGGTGCCTATGAAAGAAACCAGAAATGCTCTTTCTCCCCCAAGGCAACACAGCAAGGGTGGGGGCTCGAAGCACAGCAAGTTCCTTTCCATCCAGCCCCCATTTCTTTCATCCCTCCTTGACCTACACTGACAGCTGTGACAAAAAGTCACAGTGAAGCCTGCTGATCCATAACTTCTGTGGAGCTTCAAGCCTGGGAGCTGCTGAAAAGCAGTTGTCCCACACAAAGCTGCACAGAGAGGAGCAGAGGCTTCTCTCGCGGAGACCCTCTGCTTGGCAGTTGCAGCATGGGAGAGCAAAGGGCGCAGGCACAAGCACCACCCCAGCATTCCCTGAGTCCTAGGATCCATTTCAATGTTAGCGAAAGCCGAGGGGAATTAAAGCAAAATGGGAATTAAAGCAGAAGAACTGCAGGAGCACACATATGGTTCCAGCAACAGGCAATTTAAAAAAAAGTGTAAGGTTCTCAATCCCACTGACCAAGGAATCTGAAAACAAATAGGGTTACTGGCAGCTCCTGGAGTTTAGGGACAGCCTATGAGGGTGCTTCAGGGAGCAGCACTAGGCTCAGCTCCCCTTCCACCACTGGCAATGCTCCATTCCCAGTGCAGAGATTGCAGTTACTTCTCCCAGTGACTCATGAAGAAGTGATGGCCCTGAATTGACCCCTGTATTAAAAGCTACAGCCTTGTTCCCCTGAAGTCATTTTAGTTGAGCTCTTTGTTATTCTGAGTCAACACCAGAGAGTGCTGTTAGCCATATTAGCATATCTGGAAGTGACTTAGCATACACACTCATATACTGAGGAGTGCACACATGTCAGGAGAAGCATTTAGGTCATCTCCCTGAGGCATTTCACCCTGTTCTCCTGAAACCCCTGGACAGCACAGTTATACTATGCAACTTTGCTGTGGCCAGGTACAGCTTCCTGGGTGACACAAATGTTTTGGCTAATGCATTTGGGAAAGGGAAGGCTGAGATTCTCCTTTCCACCAGCTTTGCTGTTGCCCTTTTTTATTATTGTTTTTATTTTTCTTTGCTAGCATTGCACTGCTGGATGACATAGCAAACCCCCCCAAAAGAAGAAAATCTGAAGCATTTGTCACATAGTTAAGAAAACTGCATACTCGTGTTAAAGCAAGCTACAAAATACATTAGACACATCAGGTACATCACTACTGTCATGGTTTAAGCCCAGCCATAAATCAGCCACACGGTTGTTAGCTCACCCCACCATTTCCCCCCCACCCTGCTCCCTGAGGGATGGGGAGGAGAATTGAAAGAATGTAACTTCCACGGGTTGAGATGAGAACAGTCCAGTAACTAAGGTATAACACAAACCACTGCTGCTACCACCAACAATAATAATAAGGGAAATAACAAGGGGAAAGAAACAACCACTCGCCACTCGCTGACTGATACCCAGCCTGACCCAGCAGTGATCTAGCCCTTCCGGGTAACTGCCCCCAGTTTATATAGTGCGCATGACATGCTGTGGTATGGAATACCTCTTTGGTTAGTTTGGGGCAGGTGTCCTGTCTCTGCTTCCTCCCAGCTTCCCTTTTTCCCTGGCAGAGCATGAGACTCAGAAAGTCCTTGGTCAGAGTAAATATTACTGAGTAGCAACTAAAAACACCAGTGTTATCAGCACTGTTTCCAGGCCTAAAGTCAAAAACACAGCACTGTACCAGCTACTAAGGAGAAAAATGACTGCTGCTGCTGAACCCATGGCAACTACCAGGTGAATCTCACTGCTATTGCTGAACAAGTCACCTCACTCTTCTGAGTGCTGACAAACCACGGGCACCCACGGCTGAAAATGTTTTCCCCTGCTAAGGCCAGTTCTGCGGATTCAGGCCAATTCCATGCCAGGCAGCAGTATGTACAACACAGAACATGTCCTGTTTCTCTTATCAGCTCATACTGAGGAAGACCCCTCCCATCAGCAGATATTTAGATACCACACATTCCCACACATGCGACTGCTTTCCCCACTTCCCTATATTTCTTTTTGCTCTTACCTGCCTTGGAGCTGTAGCTGTTCCCTAGAGCACTTCACGTGGATAGGTTTTATTTCACACCTTCGATGTCTATAGATGTTGGACCTGCACTGCAAGCACATGCACTGTTACATATGTCCCCTCTGTGATGTATTTGCAGACCATTAGCTAGAGTGGCTCCCAACCCAGGCAACTTCATTGCCCAGATTTCATCTGCAAAGCTATGCAATTACTACCTACAAGGTCATAAGAGTGCCTATAGCTGAACTTCAACCAGACTAACTCACCTTGGCACAAAGAACAGATTCCATTATCTCCTCTGTAAAGCTTGGCTACAACCATGAAAGCATCAAACCCATGAAAGCCTCCCTGTCATCCCAGGGGAGCCACCAGCATCTTTTCCTGACTTTATATTGTCTTTGGTAAGAGCATCGAAGACAAGAGCATCTTAGCTAAGAGCAGCTGTCAGATTCCAGTTTGGGACTATGAGGCAGCTGAACGGCAGCTTAAAAACCTATGAGCTTTTAGCACCAGAACAGCAGGTGGGTTCTATGCACCATCTGGTTTTGTTCCGAAAGCTGTGGACAAGCACAGTATCATGTGCTGGCTGGTACAATGTGCTTTAGCACCACTAACCAATCCCTGCCTGTATTGGGTTTGCATGGCAAGGTTTTGGTAGCAGGGGGTCTATAGGGGTGGTTTCTGTGAGAAGCTGCTAGAAGCTTCCCCTGTGTCCACTAGAGCTGATTCCAGCCGTCTCCAAGATGGACCCACCACTGGCCAAGGCCAAGCCCAAAATCAAGAGGGGCTGAGAATATTTCTCCTTGTGCCAGTACTACTGAGTGACAGCCACTGCTGCAGAATACCTTTCCTCTGGGTACTGTACTCTGCATCAAAGCTCACCACTATTCCAGCTGGATAAAAGCCATGCATCGCAAACAGGAAGGTAAAAACCTGTTTCTAGAAACCTTCACTGATCCACAGATTGTCCCACAGATCCCAGAGAGCAACAAAAGAGGGGCGAGGGGCTGAGATTCCAGTTCCTGTCTCCAGCTGTTTGACTAGAAAGCAGCATCTCCACAGGTCATGGCATAAAACCTCCCCTATTTTGTGTACCCACAATTTCCTGCTGTTCAGCTTGTCAGGGTAGTTAAGCCAGTCCTGGGGTTCTTCCCAGTTTGGCTTCAAGATAAACATTTTCTGAGCACTCTGGCCACTAGTAATTTTTTGGGAGGTTGGGTGTGACAATAGGCTCAATGTGTCTCTGAGGCTTAAAAAGGGGTTTTCCTCTACAGGCCCAGTAAGTTCCTCAAATCAGCAGCATTGATGGTGCTTTCCACAGAGCGGGGATTAGGACTGATTTCCAGGAGAAATTTTCCAGACAAAAAAGTCTAACTGCCTCTTTTTACATGGGTATACAGATATGAGGAACTGCAGAGAGACACAAGAGAAACAGGTAAGGCAATGGAAGAAAATACACTGATGAGCACAGATCATGAGCTCCTAAGTAACACAAGGTATTTATTAGCTCACAGCTAAGAGCTGCAAGTAGTTACCAGGAAAAGACACCCCTGCGAGTCACACAGGGACATGCTATACTCACTCAAAATCAAAACAAAATCATCCATTTCCTGGAACACTACCACCACGAAATGAGGGGATACAAGAAGAAAGGGCTGGTGGGAAAACAAAGAAGGTTAAGGGCCTTTCAACAGGTTTCCTCTGGTTGCAGAGAACCGCTAGCAGGTTCTGAGGGCCATGGGTCTCCTGAGGTCACTTGAAGCTTCCCCAGAGCTTCCTAGACCAGTGTCAGCACTGCCAGGAGCCACGTGCACTCACTACCCAGCACCTCTCAAGCACCCATCTAACATTTCCCATAGGGATTCTGAGCCTGGTTTTGTCCTCACCAAGTCAAAGGGGAAAGGATTTGGGCCATTGTGAGCTTTTCTCAGAAAAGTTTCCTAAATTAGCTCCTCTGTTTGAGATAAAAGGAAGAAAGAGGTCCATCTTTACTTTCCCCAGTCACCCACTGCAATTACTCCATCAGCGGTACACTGCTGTGGTGTGTGGGAGGTGTCAGAGGGACATCTCCCACTAAACCATGCCACCGAAGGCTATGTCCAATCCAGACTTGAACATCGCCAGCGATGGAGCATTCACAACTTCCCTGGGCAACCCATTCCAGTGTCTCACCACCCAAACAGTAAAGAATTTCTTCCTCATATCCAATCTAAACTTCCCCTGTTTAAGTTTGAACCCATTGCCCCTTGTCCTATCACTACAGTCCCTAAAGAAGAATCCCTCCCCAGAATCCCTATAGGCCCCCTTCAGATATTGGAAGGCTGCTATGAGGTCTCCATGCAGCCTTCTCTTCTCCAGACTGAACAGCCCCAACTTTCTCATCCTATCTTCATACGGGAGGTGCTCCAGTCCCCTCATCATCCTCGTGGCCCTCCTCTGGACTTCTTCCAACAGTTCCATGTCCTTTTTATGTTGAGGACACCAGAA
Organism: Ara ararauna; assembly: GCA_028858755.1. Classification (NCBI taxonomy): domain Eukaryota; kingdom Metazoa; phylum Chordata; class Aves; order Psittaciformes; family Psittacidae; genus Ara; species Ara ararauna. Next base: position 60,748,882 of record CM054379.1, read on the forward strand.
CTGCACACAATACTCCAAGTAAGGTCTCACAAGAGCAGAGTAGAGGGGCAGGATCACCTCCTTCAGCCTGCTGATCACTCTCCTTTGATGCAGCCCAGGATACGGTTGGCTTTCTGAGCTGCAAGCACACACTGCCTGCTCATGTTAAGTTTCTCATCGACCAACACCCCCAAGTCCTTCTGGGCAGGGCTGCTCTGAATCTCTTCTCTGCCCAACCTGTAGCTGTGCCTGGGATTGCTCCAACCCAGGTGGAGGACCTTGCACTTGGCATGGTTAAACTTCATCAGGTTGGCATCAGCCCACCTCACAGGCATGTCAAGGTCCCTCTGGATGGCATTTCTTCCCTCCAGCATATCAGTCGAACCTCACAGCTTGGTGTCATTAGCAAACTTGCTGAGGGCGCACTCAATCCCACTGTCCATGTCACTGACAAAGACGTTGAACAAGACCGGTCCCAACACTGATCCCTGAGGGACACCACTCGTTACTGGTCTCCAGCGGGACATTGAGCCATTGAGCACAACCCTTTGTGTGCAGCCATCCAGCCAGTTCTTTCTCCACCGAGTGGTCCACCTATCAAATTGATGTCTCTCCAACTTAGAGACAAGGATGTCATGTGAGACAGTGTCGAACGCTTTGCACAAGTCCAGGTAGATGACATCAACTGCTCTACCCTTGTCCATCAGTTCTGTAGCCCCATCATAGAAGGCCACCATATTGGTCAGGCAGGATTTCCCCTGAGTGAAGCCATGCTGGCTGTCACCAACCACCTTGTTGTTTTTCATGTGCTTTCCAGGAGAATCCACTCCAAGATTTTGCCAGGCACAGAGGTGAGGCTGACTGGTCTGTAGCTCCACAGCTCATCCGTTTTCCCCTTCTTGAAAATGGGGGTTATATTTCCCTTTTTCCAGTCATCGGGAACTTCACCTGACTGCCATGATTTTTCAGATATGATGGACAGTGGCTTAGCAACTTCATTTGCCAGCTCCTTCAGGACCCATGGATGGATTGCATCAGGTCCCATGGACTTGTGCACATTCAAGTTCCTAAGATGATCTCGAACCAGATCCTCTCCTACAGTGGGCCTAAGGTCTTCATTCTCACAATCCCTGCATCTGCCTTCCAAGACTTGGGTGGTGTGATCACAGCATTTGTGGTGAAGACTGAGGCAAAGAAGTCATTTAGAACCTCATCCTTCTCCAAATCCAGGGTAGCCAGTTCTCCCGATAGCTTCTGGAGAGGGCCCATGTGGTCCCTAGTCTGTCTTTTATTTGCAATGTACCTATAGAATCCCTTCCTGTTATCTTTCACATCCCTAGCCAAGTTTAATTCTAAGTGGGCCTTGGCTTTCCTAACCTGGTCCCTAGCTTCCCGGACAACATCCCTGTATTCTTCCCAGGCTGCCTGTCCTTGCTTCCACTTTTTATAAGCCTCTTTTTTTCTTTGAATTTTCCTCAGTAGCTCCTTATCCATCCCAGGAGGTCTCCTGGCCCTCCTGCTGTTCTTCCTTCTAGTCAGGACACAACACTCCTGAGCTTGTTGTAGGTGATCCTTGAATACCAACCAGCAGTCTTGGCCCCCCCTGCCCTCCAGGACTATATCCCATGGAACCTTACTAAGCAGGCTCCTGAAGAGGCCAAAGTCTCCTCTCTTGAAGTCCAGGGCAGTGAGCTTGCTGCACACTCTTCTCACTGTCCTGAGGATCTCAAATTCGACCATCTCATGATTGCTGCAATCAAGGCTGCCCTGGAGCATCACATTTCCAACCAGCCCTTCCCTCTTGGTGAGGACGAGGTCAAGCATGGCACCTCTCCTTGTCGGCTCCTCTATCACTTGCAGAAGGAAGCCGTCTTCCACACAATCAAGGAACTTCCTGGATTGCTTGTGCCGGGCCGTACCATCCCTCCAACAGATATCAGGGTGGTTGAAGTCCCCCATGAGAACAAGGGCCTGCGAGTGTGAGGCTGTTTCTATCTGTCTAGAGAGTGCTTCATCCACAGATTCCTCTGATCAAGTGGTCTGTAACAGATCCCCACAGTAATGTCTCCCAGATCTTACACGTACATTTCATTTTAGCAATGAATGCAAAAAAAGTCAGCCATAAGGGTAGGCTGAGAGATGCAGATGTTGTTGTTTCTCTTTTAGCAGCCCCCTTTTACAGGGGAGGGTGTCTCAAAGGGACTAACAAACAGTTGTTTTCCACGTCCAAAGGAGAACAGAAAAAATCCACATTAATCCCAAATTCTTTTTGCCTTAGTTTTAAACAGGTCAGCAGTAGGCAAGCATTGAATGCCCACATACCTGATCTTACAAGGAAGTAGATTCCCAGGTCAGGCCTGACAAGCTCAAGAGAAGTAGGTTCATCTTTATTCTCCCTGCCCTATTCTGAGGGGGGAGGGGAGGGCCATCGGGGAAGAGGCAGAGTAGCTAGTTGGAATCTTGAATGCCTTTGGGCTGCCACAGCATTAGCTGCCAAAGCTGATCTGCTGCTTCCCCACTATGCTACACAATGCACCAAAATTATAACAAGGCAGGCTTTGATGAGAACTATCCCATTTACCTGGCCACAAGAGCAATGCTCACTCTGCAAGAGCCATACTGCAGATGCCAAAAATTTCTTTAAAAGCTCAATAAATGTTATCTTTTTCTCTTCATACTACAAGCCAGAACTGGGCTTGAGTATTAGTGCATTAAGGTTAATACACGCGGCATTCAGTCAACAGAGCTGGTAAGGAAAATAAAAAGAGTATAAGAAAACACTTAAGAGGGTTTGATTTTCCAAACTGAAGTTCAGTGCTGGAAAGTTCCAGATGACAGTGGAAATTCTCCAGAAACAATTCCCTCTTTGGAAAAGAAAAATCATCTTTTCCCCACGCCAGAAGACATTAAACTATCTTGCATACTATTTACATACATGTCTCTTTTTTTCAGGTTGATTTTATTGGGGTTTTCCATTACTTTCAGCAGTCAGTACTTTTTAGTACTTCTAAATGCACTGTATAGCATGACAAATATGATATTGGACAAGAACACAACTCTGATCAACTGCTTCAGACACAAATAGTGTAGTGATCATGCTTTCCATGACACGAATAAGTTACTCACTGCGCAGTTGATTTTTCCCCTGTCTTTCATCAGTAGGCTCTACGCCATCTAACTCAGAGTGGTGAAGAAAGCATCTCCAAGAAGAAAACTTGAAGCAGGAAGAAAGGTTTGAGATTTAAGTTGCACTGTTGCCTGTGGTATACTGCTGTTGCTTTGTCCTTTAACAGGAATAGCTTTCTGGTGAAGTTGTGCAGGGGCTGCCTGCTGATCTACCAGTTATCAAAACAATTCTGTTCATTTTAGTAGTTGCCCCAAGTCTTCAATCGTGACTACGCTTGCTCACCCCAGCCTAGAGAACATGGCGTATTCTAAGCTCATCTGGCCCATCACCAAGCCTGAAGCTTTCATGCACTTCCACAGTCTTTGCTAAATCATTGTCTTTCCAATTCCCCCTTTCCAGTTTTTGCTCCCCTACTGATATTGACAGCATTTACAAAAGTGTGAGAGGTTTCTCCCCAGCAGAGGCTGCTGTTTGCTGCATTCTTGTCTTCCAATATGAGGATTTTTATATTTCTCTTCTGCTGAGCAAAACAGCACAAATTCCAGGGTGCTCTCACACAGAACTTGTTTCTATTGCAGCTCTGACAGTCAATCAGAGTTCAACTGTGGTCATGCCATCAGGTTGTACTGGAAGACACATTTGTGCTGGCTGAGTGAAATCTAGAAGCATTTTAGGAACAGGGTTGGCCATAATGCTGCCTCCCAGCTCCTCCTTCCCTGACCATGGCAAAGTACTGCAGCAGAGAAGAGTTACCAATTCACTTCTCTTTGCTGCTTCAAGGTAATGTTCAGAAAGCTATTGGTCTTCCGAGATGCTTATGACGAGTGGAGATAAGATTTGAAATTTAGTTGAGCCTCCATCCATTAAGACAGCAAATGTGAAAATAAACTGGTTTGAACCAAATGCAATGTAAACAGCTTATAGACAAACTGTAATTAGTTCCAACTGACTGATTTAAATTAGTATAATTCCATGGGTTCCATGGTAATATCCCCTGGAGACATACCACCTATGTATTTACATGCCATTTAGGATTCACACTAAATATCCTACCAAATATTGTCTGGGTTGTCATTGTAAATATGAACCCAAACTATTGTCTGTTCTGTGAAGAAAACCAAGGTTCTTAGCCCACTAAAACAAAATAAAAATAAACCCCACTTATGTTACAGATTTGCTTTAAAAGGTTATTTGGAGCTTTTTGTCTGTTGACTTTTCACCTGCAAAGGCTCAGACCCCCATTTCTAGGGCAAGACAGCAGAGTGAGCAGACATTTGCTGCAGAGCACTGAGAAGAATCCCAAGTTCTCCAGGAGTAACACATTAAAAATGCATTTTCTTGGTCTTTTTCTTCTTCCACCCCCCTCAAACAGAACTTATAGTACTAGTTTTATGCAATTAAAAGATATCCAAGACACACCAGGAGAGGGGAAACTCGCACTTTTTAACAGACACTACTCTTGTCCTGTTTAGGTAATATGATTTCCCCTTTGACATTTAATGAAGGATTTAAAGTTTCATGTTCTGTAAGGTATTTTACAACAATGTTCTATTTATGCACATAAAAACCATTTTCAATTTAATATACTGTAAGTTGAAGGCAGCAGTAATCTAACAGTTATTCCTCCAAATATAATGCTAACATGTCGATGCAAGTTTTTTCTGTTGCTAATTATAGGGTTCAGTGGTGAGCATATAAAAGCCTACAAATAAGAATACTAAAATTTCCTTTGACAACTGCTCCTCCTGCCAAGTTTGATTCAAAGGAGGAAAGAGTGAAGGGAGCAGGGAAGAGACAGGCAGACAGAAAAGCCCCACAATGCTTGTGTGGACTTCATTTCTCTATTGGGTTTCCAGAAGAGCAACTCAAAGTTCACATCCTCACCACCAATCATCTTTTAATTTTAGACAAATATCACATCATTGCAATTCCCCCTTACACCTATAAAGATGAAATATCAGCTGGAACACCGGACTAAATCTGCCTGAATTTTTAAGAAAGACAAACCCCTGTGGATGTAGAAACTGCAGGAACCACACAGACTGCTCATCCTGCGCTCAGGATCACTTACCTCTCCCCAGCCTACAGCCATCACAGAAGCGTGTCAGAGGAACAGAAGTTTAAGGAAATTCCCACAAACATATCTTCAGTGTGTCTTCCAGGCACAAAGAACAACCCAGCTCAACTCCAAGAAGTCAAGAAGACAGAGATCACCTCTACCCATGTGCTGATTTACACCTGCTGGCTGAGCTCACTCCCATGTCACACCCAGTCAAATGAAAGAGCCATCTCCACCCAGGCTTCCCCGTTGCTCCGGATCCTAGTGTGATCCTGAAGTGGAAATAAGAACCCTGTTTCCCTAGCCCAGCTCACAGCTCAGTTGCAGCTGTGCTTTGGAAGAGGCCAATGCCATGTACTTCAGGAAAGGGAAATGGTGGTGGAGGTGTGATGGGACAATGCCAATAGAATAATAATGATGTTCAGTACATGAACCTTCCCAGTCTAAGGAACAACAGATAGCTGTCTGGGTTTTCTTTCACTTCTACCTAGACAAACCTGTCATCTTAAGTCACCTCCACATGAACGGAATAAAAAGTGCGGTTTTGTTGTGTTAAGAGCATTACATACACTATCAGCTTTGCTTCATGCCTTCAGTATAAGCCTTTTTGCCTGCTGCTGTGTGTTTTACATCATTTGGAGAGAAGTTCAAGGACAGTGGACAATAAAAATAAGCACAGTGTGAAACTCCAGGGGATGGCATGATCAGAGAAATTACTTTTAAAACAATTGAGAAAGCACAATTTCCTCAGCATTTAAATGCTTACAAGTTTTGTATTTCTTCACAGTATTTTGGCAGACGATGTCTGCATTATTATTAAATTCCTAGTTTTCCTGGAATATAATAAAGCACTGAGTAACAGTGAACACAATAGCATTGATGGAATAGTGTACAAGTGGATGCATGTCAAGAGGCATTGCTTTTGACTTGTTCTTTGCTACAAGGGATGATTGGGAATTGTTATGCCAAAAGCACTTTGCACAGGAAACCAGGATGTGGCTGTAACAGATATTAATCCCCTGGGAGAAAGTTAAGGAGGAAGTCAAGTGCAGTAAATTGCAGTGGCTGGACAGGATTCATTCGAGGTGTCTGACAGCTACAGTAGGTCCCGGAAATTGTAACACAACTTACATCCATCCCTGTGCAAAGCCCTAGTTTCTACTGGAGCTCTGATGTATGGGTCTTACAGAGGTTTCTGGAAAAGAAAGCTCACAGGGTTTTACAGATATTCGACAAGCACACAGGCATGGCATGGCTGTAAGTTACTTAGATTGGTAACTTATTTTCTGTTCATTAAGTGCCAAGTAAATATACTTGTGAACTAAAATTCAGCTAATATTTAAGGTCACTGAACATGCTCCATTCCTCTTGTAGTCATAACTTTATCAAAAGGAAAGCAGTTAGCTCTATTAAGTGGCCCAAAAAGAACCCATCAACTTTTGTCACGCTGTTGAATGTTGTTGAGCCACTCTGCTACGCTCTCCTTATTGCAAAAAGCATGAAGACTGAACTGCAATCAATACAGAGCAATACTGCAACTTCTGCTTTCACACTGCTTCTCTGCACACTCTGATGACTCTCATCATCATCATGCTCTCAGGAAGTTTAAATGTCAGGGCTAATTAATTAAGATGGCTTCTTTTCTCTTATTAATCCCTTAAGTACTCAGAACCCATTCCCCTTTAATCAGAAGCAGCTGTGGCCAACAGGGCAGTAGTGACAGAAAAACATTTCACTGGGAGGCACTTCCTATGACTGCATTTCTGAAACAACAATTAAAAGTAACTGTTGCTGTAATGCCAGTAATAAGGTTAAAATGTGTCGCTACAATTTCACTTCCCGAAACTCCATCCAGATGAGTTGTGAGTGTATCTGCAATGACCCGTCATGCACAGTGTTGCTCTAGAAATTACTGCCTTCTGCATGTGACCATACTTTCTGAGTGCTACTTTTGCAATAGGCTCCACCTAGATACCAAAATTCACAGGAGAACTGAGCCCTTGCCTTTTAACTGTATCACCATTGCTACTGTTCCATTTTTTTCTACTGAAGTGCCTCTTTTGTCACCTCTTTGGTTTGCTTTCTAAGGCGTACATCAAACAAAGTAGCCTATTTTCCATTAGGAGGCTATAATTCGGTTGCACTTACTTCTGAAAGGGAAATAGTATAGGAAGAAAAAAAAAAAGGGCATCCAGTATTTGCATGCCCATCCAAAACAAAAATAAAATAACTCAAATACATTTGGCTTCTTTATAAAATGACCATTAAAAAAAAGGGGGTATCTAAACTACATTCATATTACTGAAATAGTTTTGATCATTTAATTGACCTGTTCTAAGCTTGCTATTTACTGCAAATATCCACCATGGAGTAGAACCTGAGAGCTGGGATTCACCCGTACAAATGTGATGTGGGTAGTGACTAGCACCTTTCTTCATGTTAATAAAGATCTGGAGGTTCACCAGCTCTGCACTGGAGCAGTTTTTACATACCTGACTTCCCCAGGCACTGGGCTGCAGCTGATTTTTTGAATCCTCTCCTAGCGACTGGAATTACTGTTCTTGAAAGTGGATTTACCTTCTGGAGTAGGAGTACGCAAGCTCCTGGGTGTATGAGGTGCAGCTGAAGAGATGCTGGGTCAGCTCCACCTGAATCTCATTCCACATGATTTAGGAGTGAGACAAACGGGGCTTTGCTACAAAAGCAGAACGGAGCCTGAAATGAATCTCTAAGACAATTCTTTATAGAGTAAATGACACCTTTTAGCTCAAACTCCCTGACAAACCTCCATATGTGTTTTGCTGCACTTATGTAAATGCAGTGAAATTACAGAATTCTTAGAAAAAAACAAAACAAACCCAAAACATAAAAGATTGATTTTGACAAAGTACCTTCATTTTTTCTCCCACAGGTATTTTGGTTAGTAAAAATAACTGTTTGCTGGTATAATTCCCATCTGCTACATAGTTACAGTTATGACCAACAAAACATGATGTTATGATTTAAAAATATATGTTGCTTTATGTTTGATCTACTAATCACATCTTGAAATGAGCTAACAATGGGTTTACAGCCCCCCTCTACCCATGGACACAAATACTGCTCCCTTAAATCTGAATTACTACAGGGTGCTTCTTACACTTCTTAAGCAGAGCATGAGAGCCCTGCCAGGTAGAAGAAAGCCATCACCCACTGATCTGTAAGCCTGTAAACATCATGTTACTTACACTAACCAATTACTTAGAGCAGCTTTTGTAAAACCTGCAAAAATATACAGAATTATTTTATTTACAAAGTCTGTTGTCTTGTAATCCAAAAGGAAGATAAATATCTGTCGTGGTTTAAGCCGTAAATCACGCAGTTTGCTCACTCACTCCCCCCTCTTTCTTCCCCCCCAACTGGGGGGGGGGGCGGGCGGGGGGGGGTGGGGAATGGGGAGAAGAATCGAAAGAATGTAGCTCCCATGGGTTGAGATAAGAACAGTCCAGTGACTGAGGTATAACACAAACCACTGCTGCTACCAACAACAACAATAACGACCAGGGAAATACAAGGGAAGAGGGTACAACTGCTCACCACCCGACGACTGAGCTGTGAACTGAACTCTTCCGGGTTCCTGCCCCCAGTTTTTCCGTCCTGGGCATGATGTACTGTGGTATGGAATACCTCTTTGGTCAGCTTGGGTCAGGTGTCCTGTCTCTGCTTCCTCCCAGCTTCCCCTCCTCCCTGGCAGAGCATGAGACTCAGAAAGTCCTTGGCCAAACCAAACATTCTAAGCCGTAACTATAAACATCGATGTTATCAGCGCTGTTCCCAGGCCAAAAGTCGAAAACAGTGCTGCACCAGCTACTAAGGAGAAAAATGACTGCTACTGCTGAACCCATGACAACATCTTAGACATATGGTCCTCACACGCAGGCATCTTCCTGTAATAGCACCTGTTAATATTTTTGTCTCCATCATTGCAACATTTCCACGCATTCGGATGTTGACCCTGCTCTAGCAGGAGGCTAAATCAGATCACCTGTAGAGATCTCAAACTAAATAAGTCTGCATTTTTTATAATTTACCCTATTGAAATGTTCTGCAAGTATTCTTCTTATTATTAAAAGAAACAGGACATCCAAAATTTCAAACAAGTTCACAACTTTACACCATGCAGGCACTGGAGTTACGAGGATATGTATTTCTCTTTTAGCGTGCATTTTACTGCACAGAGAATGTTTTGTATTTTTCTAATGATAGAATCATAGAATAGCGTGGGTTGGAAGGAACCTTCAAAGGTCATAGAACCCAAACCTGAGTCCAAGACCCCTGCAATGAGCATATATCCAGCTTTCTTGTTGTCTACTGTATTTTTGCTCATGGTGTAATCTGTTCAGTTGTCAGTATTTGGCAGTCAGCTACTATAAATGTGGTAAAATTTTAAATATGCGTTTATGTTTTCATTGCTGAATCCCAGTTTTACCTCAGTAGACTCGCAGCTGATCCTACGTATCATTTTGGTTTATCAAACCAGTGGTTTTGAAACCTGTTCCAACTAACACTTGTGCTTAGACTACAGCAGCTGCAAGACGACTTCCTAACTTCTATCTGTAAGACCAACATTAAACCAGATTTAGATGATAAACAGAAGCCAATGTTCTCTCTTTTGCAGATGAGTGGCCTAAAGATATTTTACACTTATTTATATAAATTAGTAAGTATGTCTCACCTCAGAGCGATGGTTTTAATAACGCAAAAGTGACTGAACCACAAGACATATTGATGTAATATTAAACACTGGATTTAAATTCACAGAAGCAGGAGTGCTGACAACACAGCTCAAACTTGCAATTGTTTAACTGCAGGTTTTGAGACTGTATGTGCTTCTGAGGAGAGAATTACTTAGATGCAGGCTGACTGAAGGATGCTCGGTCAGGATATAGTTAGAAATAAAATGAAGTGAAACAAACCTGCAAAAAACAGATTCTGACACCTCTGACTGCTTGAAAATTTAAGCCAAACCTCTATTATTGTATGTAGCGGAGTTTTGTGCAATTCAATAAATGGAACAGAATCAATTTTCTGTTATATTTAGTTAAAATATACTGTTTGTTACATAACAAATTTCAAGAATTGCCAAAGCACAGAAGTACAGGTACCATCTATGTGCCTCCACAAATCACAGACAGGACTAATACAAGTGCCTCTTACAAAGGATTCCAATGCTTCCCAACATGAGACTGTGTTTTACTGTACTTGCAGCTACCCAATTTTGAGGTATGAACTGATTTTCCTACATCAGGTGTCATCTGTACCTCACATATTGCTGTGTGGAAAGGTTAATCCATAACAGCTCAATCATAGATATGAGGAAGAAGTTCTTAACTGTAAGGGTGGTGAGGCACTGGAATGGGTTGCCCACGGAAGCTGTGAATGCTCCATCCCTGGCAGTGTTCAAGGCCAGGTTGGATGGGGTGTTGGGTGACATGGTTTAGTGGGAGGTGTCCCTGCCCCTGGCAGGGGGGTTGAAACTAGATGACCTTAAGGTCCTTTCAAGCCCTAACTATTCTATGATTCTGTGATTCTACAGATAAGACCAAAACCAGCATAGATTTCAGTGTAAAACAATTACCTAAAGAAAAAAAGTTAAGGTTCAAAAGGCAACATTATATTTAAGTATCTGGCCAAGAAAAAGTAAAATTGAAGTCATTACTACAATTGTAGAGTCAAGCAGTCAGGTTGGGAAACACCAGAATTAGAGGCAAGTACCTACCAAAAGGCACAGAAGCATGTGTGTACTATTTCACTCAAGACTCACAACGATAGTAACAGCAACATGGCTTTGTAAATATACTTTCAAAATCTCCCATTGAAAAACACTAAGAGAGGGGCTTCTAAGAAACTTACCAAAATGAAACTGGGGATGTTCTCTATGGAATAAATATCTAGAAATTTCATGATAGTCAGCCACTTAATACTAAATTTATGGTGGCAAGAGTAGAAATAAAGCAGACACCCATGTCCCAAAACTAAAAACAAAACACACACAAGTTTTTATCTATTTTATTTAGAAATAAAATAAAATGTGGCATTTCATCTAGTAGCCACTGACATATGCTGTGGCAAAATCAAACATGGAGAGGTGGTTTTAGCTTTCAGATTCCTCTCAATTCAGCTTCTTCCTCTTGCACTGGAGCTTTGGGCAAGCCCAGATACACCTGAGGACACATCTGTTTAAGGCAGCCGCTGGAGTTCGAGCTTATCAGCAGATGGTGCTTCAAAGACATCATCTTCAACACTTTCTTCTATTGGCTTCATTTTTGTGGAAGTTCTCAGGTAAGGAGATGTCCGGCCTGGGCCTGTCACAGTTACAGAGAAATTACGAATTAATTTTACAACATACACCTACTACATACACCTATTTAGTACACAGTCTGGTAATCCAGTTCTAGTCCCCTTGTGAGAAGATTTTATAAGTGAAGGTTTCTTTGTTATTTGACCACAGCTATCAGGAAATTCTAGATGTGGGACAGCCATACTGCAATGAACCAGCAGCACCTCCAAGGTTTAAAACCCTGTGGCCAGGCACAGGCACAGTATTCTCCCCAGGTTCAGTGCAAATCCTGACTTCTTGAGGTTGCTCAATGCCATGTCCCTGGCAATTGTTTTCTCACTGTTACTCACCCACTAATTCTTCTCCACAAACGACACCATGAACTGCTGCTTGAGGTACAAAGGGGAAGTACACCCGCAAGCTTGCCTTGGCTGTGAAAGAATTCCACAATGTACTGGGCAAACCTCAGGCGGGTACACGATCACAGCCCTAACTGCCTTAAAAGCATGATAATGTAAAACTTAGAGAAAATATAATACCCCTATAAAGAACCACATAGAAAACAAGATTAACAGGTGAAGGTCACTTTTGACTGACAGTGATTTCACTTCTCCAAAGCAGCAATTCATAGAGCTGGCCGAAGCGGGGTGCACACCACACCCATTGCTGGTAAGACATTAAAAGGAGTTTTTGTGCTCCAGAGGTAGCTGCAAGCGACCTCTATTGTTGTCAGGTTTTCAGCGTGAGGGCTAAACCAGAGAACTCCCTTGACCTCAGCCAAGCACATTTATTTTCTATTGTTCACTCTGAAATTGCATATGCACTTGGACATTTCTGTCTCTCAGTACCTTCTCCTAGAGTTAAACCACCACAGTGGCAGAAGGTTGTAAACAGCTAGTGTACGATGACCAAAAAGATTAGGTACATCTTTGAAATACCCTTTAAGAAGAAAAGAGCAAGAGAGGTAGTGAACCCGTCTGGTTATTTGTATACAAGCTAAAAATTCAGATTTTCTTGAAAAAAATACTGCTAGCCATAACATACTCTTATTGCAGGGCTATTCTTATGACTTCAGAAAAAGTTCATCAGATATACAGTAAAGTGCTCTGCCAAGACAGCCTATTTATGAAGGACTTCTTTGTGTTGCATAAGGAGGACAAAATACAGCTTATAGGCAAGACCAGTGGGTTATTGTATTATTGTATTTTTAAGTCACATTCACACGAGCACTGTTTGGAATTAGCTTTTTAGAACTTTTACGTTAAAAAAGTATTAGTATTTTCTTTTGACATTCAAAAACTAATTTAACTGCCATGATAAGAGATTACTCAAACACATTTTTGAATATTGGAATTGTTAAGTGCTTCTTTTCACACAGATGGGTTTTTATGGCCTAAACAAGTGATGACTAGATCATTTAACTGTCTAAATCCAAGGTTTGTGGGTGCACTTGGATACCAGATTGACTTTGCAGGGAGACACCAACAAATTGCACTCAAAGGTGAAAGGATGTCTGAAAATACTGAGCTAGTTGTTCTTTTGGGTTGGGTTTTTTTAGATTTTGTATGTTTATTGCCATTTTAGAATCGTTTTCTTCTGTTTAGAAGTGTCTAGTTCCCTTCAGAAGTAAGAAGCCATAAGCCTGTTCAACAGGATCCAATATAAGGACTAATATTGTCAAGTTGTTTGGTTCAAAGTTATGCCCTCATTTTCTCCAAATACAAAAACTTGTCTACTGATGCCTCTATCCAGCATTGGACCGGTGTTCAAGAGATTGAATTAGACCTTGAACCCAGGCCTTCCATACACCTCTCTAGAGGATTTGTGCCCAAATACCTATTAAAATGGCATTTCCCATGAAACCTAATCCTGCTTTTAACCACAAGCTGGGTATAACATAGGGAACACACATAATGGGATAATACCAATAAAAGAGTTACTAAAACAAAACCTTTCTACATCCCTGTTTAGCTTATAAGTTTGCAAATACAGATTCACAGACCAGCAGGTTTGAGTGATCTAAACCAAACAGCATAGAAAAAGACCATATCACTACTAAGTATATGAATTACTATCAAGCAATAGAACTATTGAATAAAAACTAATACTGAAATGGTTCTTAAAGAACTGAAAGTCAGGTGAAGCTACCCTTTTGATCAGGTGGAACTACTTTGCTTAATTCAAATTTCGGAAAAGAGATACATCGATTTCATTTACTAATAACTTACAAACAGATGGATTATGGATATCAAGCACAAGTATCACACAATAAAGAAACCTCACTTTAATACCTTTTTGAGGATGCTCGCTGAGTTAATGTGATGTTATCAACAGAAAACATCATGCTGCAAACGATTCACTCCATAAGCATTATAGAACTCTTGTTGGTTATTTCCTTAATATAAAAGCAAAGAGTTAGTTGGGTTTCTTAGTCAATTAAATTCAAAACACAGCTTTGTTAGTAATTGTAGTTTGGGACCTAGTAATCAGTATTTTTCACCCTTTTGGCACAAAACACTTTGAAAGAAGATTTATATCAGTTTCTTGATTTCAATGAGTTGAAGCTTATTGTTTGCAGCACAGATAAAAGCATCATTTAAAAAGTTTGGATTATGCAAAAACATAAATGCTCAATTTTTTACGAATATGGAAATTAGGAGAATAAAATGTATTTGTATTTTAGTAGTCAAACACCATATTTGTAATGGGAAGCTTTTGTCCACACAACAATTAATCCCCTGGCAATGACAAGACAGCATTCCTGCACCGACAGGTTTCTCTTCCTAATTTCTTCTTCTAACTACAAAAAAAAAAAGTTTGTAATTTCCATATGTTCCTCACTAAAACTTCTGGGGGTTTTGGATTTTGCTTGTTTGCTTTTAAATAAAGAAAAGAAATGCCTGATTGCAGGAAGAGGATACAGGGACAGTAAGCCTCAGCATACAGAGACATTAAGCCTCAGCATATACCTCATACTGAATCTTAAAAAACAGACCAAAGTTGAAAACACAACAGTGGTAAGGTAAATGGCAGCTTTTTTGTTCAGTTTTCCCTGTGATCTGAGAAAAAGTGTATACATGGCCACAATCCACACTGAAAACAAATCTTTAAGCAGAGCTCACCTTGGTAGCAAACCCATCACTGGCAATGACAGTACCCAGGAATAACTAACAAGCTATCTTGGCAAAAAGAGAGATCGAAGCATTACAGGTTAGTGAGATAAATAACCTTTCATCAAGAATTCTTATCAACATTTTACAGAAGTCAGAAATCTTGCATTAATCAGAATGCAAAGAAGAAACAAATGACATTATTTCTCGGGATGTATGACACACTGCTTGTATGAATAACCCGTTTGCCTCCCTGGAAGTAAGGGAGCCATGGGACTTTGGAAGCTGCCACACCTATTGTTGCCAGTGGGGTGGTGGCAATGGCAGTATCAACTACACCAACTGCTGTTGGACCAAGCAATTTCAGAACACAAAAGACATTTAAAGCCCTCTTTTGGGGAAAAAAACATCCCAGAAAAAATACACCAGAGAATATGGTACACAAACCAAGGAAAAGTAAACAGAGAAAAATATATTTATCAAGTATGTGCTAAGCATGGATGCATCCTAGGAATTAATGAAATTATTGCTGAACATGTCATGCATTTAGATTACTTTTCCCAAAGCTGAAATACTGGTGTAAGCGTTCTCCTGCTAAGCCTGAAAGAGAATTTTAACTAATTGCACAAACACAGTTTCACAATTTCTTTCAGGCTTCTGAGTGTGCACATTTGTCCAAAGGCTCTCTAAACAAAGGAGTGGCTTCAATCTCATGAAGCTTTGCCGTGGAACAGGTGAGAAGCCAGTTGAGAGCATATGGGTAAAGATGAGGGAACAGACCAACATGGGAGACTTTGTAGCGGGTGTCTGCTACAGGCTGCCTGATCAAGTAGAACGAGTAGATGGAAGCCTTCTTTAGACAATTGGATGAAGCCTCATGATCGCAGGTCTTGGTACTCATGGGGAACTTTAACCACCCCAGTATTTGGTGGAAAGGCATCAGAGCCGGGATCAAGCAGTCCAGGAGATTTCTGGAGAGCACAGCAGACAATTTCTTCACACAAGTGATCGATGAGCCAACGAGGGAAGTTGCTCTGCTGGATCTGTCACTGATGAACAAGGAAGAACTCATCAGGGAGCTGAAGGCTGATGGCTGCAGTGTCCAGGAGCTGGTGGAGTTTAAGATACTGAGAAGTGTGCAAGACAAACAGTAGAATTACAACCCTTGACCTGAGGACAGGGGACTGTGGCTTGCTCTGGGTTCTACTTGGCAGGAACCCATGGGACATGGTCTACACGGGCAAAGGGACCTGAGGACAGATGGCTGATCTTCAAGGACACCTTCAAAACACAAAAAGAGTCCATTCCAGTGTATAGAAAGTTGAGCAAGCGTGGTAAAAGGCTAGCATAGATGAAGGCTGGCATAGATGAACAAGAAAGTCCTGACAGAGCTCTAAAAGACACACACACAAGGTGAAAACAGGGATGAGCTGCTTGGGGGAGTACAGAAATATGGTCCAAGCATGCAAGGATGGAATTAGGAAAGCCAAGGCTCAGCAGTACCCGGATCTAATAAAGGGCAACAAGAAGGGCTTCTACAAATACATTGGCAACAAAAGGAGGACCATGGAAACTGAGACCATGGCTCAGTGGGGCACAGGACCTAGTGACATGGAAAAGGCTGATATATTCAGTATCTTTTTTGTTTCAATTTTTACTTTACAGGTTTGTTTCAAAGCCTCCTAGGTCTCTGAGTCTAGTGGTAGAGACTGGGAGAGTGATGCTTGACTTACTGAAGAGCTGGACCGAGTTAAGAGGCACTTAAGTCATCAGGGCATATACAAGATTGTGGAATCACATGGGCAGCATCCAAGGTGCTGAGAGTTGGCTGATGCAATTGCAAGATCCCTCTCTATCATCTCAGAAAGGTCATGGAAGTCAGAAAAAAAAGCCAATGTCATGGCCATTTTCAAGAAAAGCAAGGAGAAGCACCTGGGGAACTATACCCAGGTCTATTGGCTTAATCTCAGTTGCCAGGAAGATCATGGAGCCTGTCTTTCTGGAAGTGATGTCCAAGCACACGAAGGATGGAAAAGTGACTGGGAACAGCCAGCATGGATGTACCATGGGCAGATTGTGCCTGACCAGTCTGACCACCTTCTGTGGTGAGATGACAAGCTCTGTGAATGAATGGAGTATAGGGGATGCTGTTTACCTGGACTGTAACATGACCTTCCACAGCCTGACATAAACCCCTTTAACCACATGGGTGAGAAATTGACTGGATACATGGACTGCAGCTTGGGTGAAAAATTCACTGGACTGCTGAGTTCAGACGGTGGTGAACAGCAGTACAAAACCCAGCTGGCAGTCGGTTACCAGCAGTGTCCATTGAGGGCCAATACCAAGGCCTATAATGTTCAATATATTGGACCTGGATGAGGGGATGGAATGCACTTCTGCCAAGTTCACAGACAACAGCCAAATAGTGAGAGAAACTGTTGACAGGCCAGAGGGTAAGGTGGCTGGTCAGAACATGCCTTCAGACACCAGAGAAAAGAACTTACAGGAACCACATGAATTTCAACAAAGGCAAACTGCTGCATGTGGGACACGACAGACCTAAAAAGCAGTACAGCCTGGGCATCAACCGGATGGAGAGCAGCTTCGCAGAAACAGACCTGGTGGTCCTGGTGGAATATGAGCCAGTAGAGTGCCCCTGCAGTGAAGAAGGCCATCCATATATTTGGCCATATTAGCAAGAGCAGAGCCAGCAGGCCAATTTAAGAGATTAACCCCCTCTATTTGGCACTTGTGAGACAGGATCTGGAGTGCTGTGTCCAGTTTCGGGCTTCCCCGTACAAGAAAGGCATGAACATACTGGAGCGAGTGCAGAGGAGAGCAACCAAGATGGTCAAAGCCTGGAGCATGTGACGTATATGGAGAGGCTGCAAGAACTGGGTGGGTTCAGCCTTATAAACAGAAGGCTCTCAGGGGACCTTACTGCTGTCTTAGGCTATCTAACAGAAGGGTACACAGAAGACAGAGCCAGACTCTTCTCAGGGGCATGCACTAAAGGACAGAGGACAACAGTCATGAATTATAAGGGAAATCTTTTTCAACATGAGGGTGGTAAGGCCCTGGAACAGGTTGCCCAGAAAGGCTGTGAAATCTTCCACCTTAGAAATATTCAAAGCTTGACAGGACATGGCCCTGAGCAACCTGCTCCAACTGACCCTGCTTTGAACATGGGGTTGGGCTACACCATCTCCAGAGGTTCCTTCCAACCTCAACTGTTCTGCTATTCTAAATATTCTTTCAGAGAACAGAGGAGAAATACAGAAAACACCACTGGAACTTTCATTAAACTGTATCCTAGATGTAACCCTCAACATTCTAGCAGGGAAAACACAAGCAGGGCTTTTGCTTCCATCTATCTGGGCATGCAGCCCATACCAATGCTAAGGAGTGAAAACAGATAGGCCCTCTAAGTCTGAAGGACTTCCTAGATAAGAAGTGTGAGGAACACAATAGAAAAGAGATAATTAAATTGGAAAGTCCAAATACTTTAAAACACTTCATCTTCTTAGCAGAGAGTTTAACCATAATTAATAACTGGCAGTGATTTTTTTCCTTTGAATTCTAATTACTAAAGAATAATATTGCCCAAATCAAAATAAATCTTTTAAATCCAGTTAAACTAACTGCTTGTGTCAAATGAGAAATTTGAGCATCTTCTGGGTTTTTTTGGTTTTGGTTCAAAAGCTGCTTTCAGAGTTCAGGTAATTGTTGAAGTTTAGATTCAGGGGAATTAAAAATAAACAACAGCAAAAACCCAGAAAAAAATTAGTTAGAAGGATCTATAAAGGAATAAATTCCACGAGTAGAAGCAAAAAAGGTCATACATAGTTTCTCCCCTCACTTTAGCTGTTCCCTACTACTCCTGTCATACGAAAAACAGGAGAGAAGAGCCTGATAGGTTAATTGGAGATTTTCCAGGTGGCATCAAAATTATGGTTGTATACCACTTTCTCCAGGCTCTGCCAACTATCTCAGGAGGAAACACAAAGTGCCAAATTATTGAGGGCAAATGCTTTGGGTTTTTAATTTCTACAAGCACCAGTCACAGACCAAAGAAGATACTACTGTGACAGGCACTGTACATTCACAGTTCTGCACCACTGATATAAACATTCCATATTATATCTACACATTAGAATTATGCCAAAAATTATGACAATACATGTTGGGGTTTTTGCCAGTATCTACATGAGGTAGCTT
Source organism: Ara ararauna (assembly GCA_028858755.1). Classification (NCBI taxonomy): domain Eukaryota; kingdom Metazoa; phylum Chordata; class Aves; order Psittaciformes; family Psittacidae; genus Ara; species Ara ararauna. The sequence continues at coordinate 60,767,697 of CM054379.1, forward strand.
CAGTTAGCATACAAAGCCTTATGCATCATATGAATTCCCTCCACTTAGTTGGTGTGCAGCAGCATTCAAAAAGCTACAGTCTGCTCCCACTGAAGGCAACAGGAGTTCTGTAATTATCTCTAATGATAACCAAGCTGTGTTCAAAACTGGCACAAACTATCCTGAGCACTCACGAAGAGAGGACGCAGAGGAAGTCCCACGAAGAAACATCTGCAAGCCATCCTCACTGTCACTGGTACTGGCCATACTGTTTCTCATCTGCATCACAGAAAGCTGTGAGCAAAGACTAGGCTGTCGATCAATCTTTTTCGAAGCCTAAAAAATGTAAACAATTACAATTTTAAAAGAGGTATCAAGCAACTTAAAATTGAAATTATAAATATTTCGTCTGTAGTAGACGCTCTGGTCTCAGCTATGACTACCTGTGGATCAAGAAACTGGTTAGAGCAGAAGATTCTATGCCGTGTCTATTGATTTAAATGAAAACAGAAGATGCTGGTAATACATTGGCACTAGAGCATTGGCAAGCATGAAACCTCAGGTTAATCATTCAATTTTAACTCTGTTTTGCACTCGACTTTTCACATATTTTCCTAAAGAAAGGTTGATTTTTATTATTTTGGTAATTCATTATTTAGATATGATGCTCTGCAATTAAAATACAGCCTTTATGATAAGCCTGGACCTCCTTGAGAAACAAACCAGCATGCTATATATAGTGTTTAGCAATTATATCTTAACTGAAATTTGTTCACTTTCGTGGTTTTTCATTTCATCATGTCATTCCCTCCTAGTAGATGATCGCTTGGCTCTTGATCTTACTAAAGACAGATTAAATGCATCACATGAACATCATCCTCTGCTGGTCAAACGGTCTCAGGAGCTTCCATTTGCTTTGAGCAGTCTTTCTGAGAAGTCTTTTACTATAATATTTACATGGAACCATGCATTGTACAATGCTAAGTGTTACTGCAAGTCAGAGTGCTATTTAGGGTATGTGAAGGCAGTAATGAATGACAAGAGCATCATGGATAACTACTTTACTGAATTTTGAAAGTCAGGAATCGGCATCCTATTTCATGTGGAGAGAAATGACTATTTTCCCAACAGCAGTGAAAATCTCCTTAGGTAGGATAAAATCACAAGGTTCCTTACAAACAAATGGATGCTTTTCAGATTTCCAATACAATGAATTTATATTCCTACATTTTACTATCATCTTGATTATGAAGAACCTACACTGAATTTTAGTTGTTCTCTTGCATGCCCCTGTGTACAGGAGTCAACCACAAAATTTTCTTTTGAGATTGTCAGGAGTTAGAAAGCATTTAAGATATCAGTAATATGTATATTTGACAATGAAGCCTGTGAGAAGTGACATGTGCATAGAGTGCTGGCAATGGGGGACTGAAGGCGAATTTGTCCTGTGTTTTGTAGGAAGGGCTTGTGCAACAGGATTTTCATTTGAAGAAGAATACAAAGGTACTACAAATTTTCCAAATATTCACTCTTAATTTTTATAACTCATTTTCAAAAGTTACTGTGATAACACAGTTACAATAATCTTAAATTCATGTGATTATTGTCATTAAAAATAAAAAACTAGTAAATTCACAACTTTACAGAAATTACTATTTAACACATATATATAATTACGTGTTATATATGTGTTATGACCTCAGTACGGGCAGTCTGATGAGATGGATTTTTGCTCTGAGTTAGTGTGAGATAAATCAATACAGACAGAATATGAAAATACTGTATTACAAAATTATTAAACTTTTCATAAATGATAGTGGAAGTTTTTCAAATAATCTATATATAAGAACCCTGCAGCCACTACATAAATAATAACAAACTCGAGCAAAACCACCATCAGCCGAGTTACCATTCAAATCTTGAAAAGCCATGTAACTAAGTAAAAAAGATAAAATGAAAATAAACCAAGATAATTCATCTATCCATGACTACACGCAGACCACTTACTGTGACACCTAAACCACACTCCCTCTACATGCAAAGAAGAATGAGTTATATTGGGACCACTGAATATTTTATATGCAATTATATTTTATATGTAATTATATTTGATATGTATACGTTTATCTGTATTATATTATCTGCAATTATATTTATCCTTTATTAGAGTATATTTATTACCACCTTATATGTATTTATTATATATGTCTTCATACGTATTTATATTTTTTATATATGTATCTCATGCCTCCTTCCACTAACTACATCATATCAACTTATTGTTGATATGCAAGCAAATTCTTGAAGAAAAAACCCCCAAAGCTTCTTTGTCCAAAGGCACCCATTTGTTAATGAGAAAGGATATCCAGGATGAAGCACCTACGCCATCATGTCTCCTAGTTGGTTAGAAATATTTGCACTAACCAATCAGTTCTGAATCTCAGGTATTGATCTTTCTTGCACATTATTGTGCTAACTTTAACCAATATTGCTGCTGACAGAAATATTGCACTCATACTTTGGCAGTAAAAGACAGCAAGTGTGAATGCAGCAGCTGATAGCAGCAGGTTAAAAGAAGGTGCTTCCAGAGGATCTAAAACTGAAGTAACAATAAATTTGTGTATAGGAGGAAAATTCCTAAACAAAACCTCAGTTGCTTACCTTGTCATTTAAGGTTGGGTCATTCAATGAATAGAGTTTATTTGTAATATCTTTGCCAATAAGATACTTAAAGATCTCATAAAGAAATGGCTCAGATTCCAGAAAATAAGTCAGCCTTTCCCTGGACCAGCACAGGAACTTGCAGTTATCGTCTGCAATAATGGTGACCTGAGAAAATACATGCTCAGAATTAGCACATTTAAAAATGTTTTACAATTAGCATATTTAAATATGCTTTAAAGTAAGTTATACCATTTTATTTGTACCTGCCGTTACAATAACTCTTGAAGTATAAAACATTTTGGTATCCCTCAGAACACAATATTACTTTTACAAATGTAAAGCAGCTCAGATATTTATTATCATCATATTTCTAATTGTTAAGCTTGGCCAGTTTGTTTTCAGAAAACCTGGGGGGACATAACAGGGGAAAATCTCCCATAAATGTAAAAGCATTTATTTCAGAGAAGATTTACATATAAAGTCACTCCTACAGTGATGACACTACTTTCATCCCAAAAGGCCCGTATGTTGCTTGATTTTATTTTACATTGCTGTCATCAAACAGGAGCAACCAGAATAATCCAGAGGTCTCCATCAGAGTTTTTAGTGAGTTAAAAAACATCTCATCTTTCTCTCTTCATTGTCAGCCCTGTTGATCCCACAAGTACCACCTTCTAGCAGTTGAGCTAAGGCTCCATTACCTCAGTTACTGATAATTCAGCTATGGATAGTTACAGAGGAGCTTCCACCCTCCCCAGGGAGGCTGGACCCATGTTCATCCTCCTGTGCTGGCAAAGAACAATGGTACATGGTAACCTGCACCACTCAGTGATCCCAAACAGCATGTGTTGCAATGGGATGACAGTCACCTATGAAGAAATCAGGTGCTCTTGGCTATGACAAACTAACTTTGTCTCCAAAAAAAAAAAAAAAAAAAACCAAAACAATAATGCGAAATGTATCCACGGATTTTAACTTTGTGGTCTGTAATATAAGCACACAGGCTGAAAAAGAATATGCCAGCATTGCCAGCAGATGGGGTCCTTAAGATTGAATCCGTGTCCTCTTGCAATAGCAACACTGAAAGTGTTTATATGAGCAGAACTCAGTGAAAGATGTACACCACACCAGATTATAATAATGTTTGAGGCAGGCATAAACTCAGGCATGAGCCTTTACCCTTCAAGGGATCAATTTGTATCCTGTTGCTTACAAGAGAAATAGGCTGTGCCAAGAGGACGCCTCACTGCTGTGAAATGAGTATGTCTGGACAATTCTCTCTCCTTGGCATTAAGCCTATTGTTTGACTGGAACATACGACATCAATCACTGATTTTAGACTCTACACTGCTCTTCCTCCTCTTCTGCCAGGGTACCAGGGTGGATCTACCCAGTCAGGCACAGTCTGGTCATTATTACACATACCCAGCTCAACAACAGAATTGTAAGAGGTAGCAAACCAGCCATTTCAGTACTATGGGAAAAAAACTTCTTTAATACTATTTTTTTCCCCACAACCTACAGTATAATATATCCTAATAACACTGTTAGAGACATATACCCTTAATGCTCCCCATGCGAATATTTTTTTCAATACAGTGTGATCATTTTCAGCTATGTTGCTTTAACAACCTTCAAAAGGACAGAATCATTAATATGTTTAGATAAATACCAATTTCAAACTACTAGTGCCTGAATTTTCAGTCTTTTATTTTAGTAACATTAAATATTGCAATAATTATTTTTCCTTTTCAGCTTTTGAACCACTAATGAGACTGCTTACATCATCCCTTTTTCCAGTAAAGCTATCTCTTATATTATTTGTCCTGAGTAATCTCCTAACACGATATAAACTTGGAAACATTAAAAGAGAACAGAACACCAAAGCCAGACTACTCAGCAAACACTGTCATAATACTGTTTTGCAGCATTTAATGTTAAAAGTTATTCTGGATATGATCTATCATAAAATACCAGTGCTAGAAAGCTATCAAAATTATGTTAGTCAAATAGTTGATCAAATTTATACTCTGTTTTTAATGATCTCATCAGCTCATAGCCAATGATGTTTAAACCAAAGCGTACCTGGAATTTCTCACCCCGGTTCATCTGCGTTGATCGAAATTCAGGAGAATCTATAAAGGCACAGGGGTAAATATTATGCAGAAAATGCCCTCGATAAGACACCTTCATTCTGGAAATAAAAACGTATGAAGCAACATTTTAAAGTCACGGAGATTGCTTCACTTAATCTAAATTTGGATATGATTATTGACGATGGTAAAACAGTAGGTAACAAGCAAAAATATGTTCATCTTATGGAATATGAACCCCGGAGGTACCCTGTTTTCTACCTAAACCTCCACTAATTCCAAGCAGAACCAACTGCCAGCCAGCTCAAGTTGCTGAACGTGGTGTGTATCCTCAAAACATTGCTATTCAAAAAGAAAGACGCCTGCAAGGTTCTGCTATTGAGCCAGACCAGAATCAGGGTTCCTTCAGATAACTAGCTTTACAGTAATGAGCAGCTGATCACTTCAACAGAAAAATTATGAAGCCTGACATATGAAGCTGCTATCAACAGAAACTGATTAAAACATTGGCCAGAACTTATCAAGAACTTCAAGATTACTGCCTGGCCATGGGCATTTATTCCACTCTTTCTCACCTGGGTCCTGTCAGCCTCTAGGCAGTGCACCTGCCTCTCTCTGCTTGTATGTACATGTGCAATGAATCAGTTCCAATAGACCTGTTGTTTTAAAGTCTACTGGAAGGATATTTTTTTTCCTTTCCTCATGCACAACATTTTTTAACCTTGAAACCTGAGAATGCACTGAGAAGATGAATTAGATACCTAAGACTCAAACAGATCTCTTGCTTGTCCTGGAATACACTGCCTTTGGTATTATACAAATATAATTCCCACTAAAATCCATGCAGCTGCAGACACAAATGGAGACATAATACACTGCCAGTAAGAGACATCACTGTAATTCAAAAACAGTGTCACAAAATAGTCTATACCTATAGACTATTTGGCTACAGACCATCATGCACTAAAACCAGTAACACTAAAAAAAGCTAACAAAACCCCCAATAACTTGCTAATCTATTCAACACAAAGCATAAGACTGCACCCAAGCTTTATAGAACCTACTTCCCCTTCAGCAGGATGCTTAGCCTATCATCAACTGATGTTTTATCTTCTGCAGCATAGGCTTGACCTGTCTTTAAAGTCTGAATGTTGCAGAATTGTCCAGTTAGTCTTTGGAAGAGCTCTGGAGGCACATGGAGAGGTTCAAACATTCTCTTGTAAAGGCTGCTAAGCTCCTTCTCTATCTTGATCTAGAATGCAAAATTAAAAGACATCAAAAACATAGATGCATTATTTAAAAAGGGTAAGACTGGATGCATGCTTTAGTTGCTATGTTTGAAGAACATCTTTGTTATGTTTAGACAAGAGGAGAAGCGGTAAATGTGTGACATCTATCCACAAACACTGCCTATGACAGAGTGACCAAAACCTTATCTAAAACTAAGCAAGCTGGCACACTGGTGCTTTAAAAATGCTGTTCCATCCAAGTGACACATTAAATCAGACACAAGAAGTCTTCTGAGACTTCTGTTGATGTAACAGCGAATAGGACTTCGCCCAGAATTACACTGGGAAAATAAAAGCAGGTTACCTGCATTTTTCACACCACATGCACCCCTCATTCTGGCTATTTCTCTCAGGCTCTCCTGGAGTATTTTTCATCCCTGAGCTTCTTGGCTTACTTGCAGTAGAAAAGCAAGCCCTAAAAATAAAACCCATCATACTGAAGCCACATGTGATGAGTGAGACAAAAAAAACATTGCCAACTGAACATCCCACATCTAGGAGCCCACCCAAACTCAGGCAGAGGCAATGAGGGAAAGGATGTTGGCTGAAATCCCAAGCCTGTAAGTCTTTCCTGAATGAAAGCAGCAGGGAATGAGACAGTGTCCTAGCCTCCCTGAAAGCAGAGGCAGCCTGAACAAAGCCTGCATATTTGCTGGGAGGAAAACAAATGGGAACAATAAGCCTCAGATAACAAAAAGATAAAATATACACAGAACAGAAAATAAGGAAAAACAACCAAGAAAAAAGGCAGGAAGGAAGAAAAAGAGTCACCACTTCAGTAAATGAGAATATTCCAAGTTTATACCATTTCCTAGATTGTTTTGTATTTTAATATTAAAACCAGGGGAGGAAAGACAGAGGCAGCACAGGAACCCAGGAGTCGCTTCTGGTTACCTTGTGTCTGGAGGAGGTGGCAAATCTTGAATGATCATGGGAAGCCCTAGGCTGTCTGAGGACCACGTAAGCTTCAATCTGTCAGGTACCTACTACTCCCTCCTCAGGAGAGCATTATAGGGTGAAAATACTTGTCTTTCACCCCTAAGGAATACATGTATTCCACATCAAAAATCCTCCCTTAGCTCTTCTTAGTAGAATTATGTGTGTGCAGAACAGTACAACAAGCATAGTGGAAAGTTTTTTGAGGTTTCCTTGTTACATTTCAAGTTTATTTAGATATAGAACAAACTCAGCTGAGGCAGAAACCTTCTGGATGTGTGGAATCACATCTGGAGTATTTCATAGACAGCCTCAATCACTGGATGTGGTCCATCTCACATATGGGCCACTGAATGCAATGGGGATCACTCTGGAAGTGACAATCCTGTGGGCAGAGATGGTGGGTTAATCCCACAGAAACGGTATATAGTTCATTATTAAATTTCTAAATATGAGAGAGGAGGCTGCTTTTGTAACCTTGCCGTTATTTTGTGACTTCTGAGCCCTTAAATTTCCACAAAAGCTGAACAAAAGGATATCCCAAACCTTCAGACTTCACTTTTTACCCAGACAGCCTCAAATTATGAAAGCTGGAAGCAAGTTTATGAGTCACTGTAATTTTTATGCAACCCCCATGTGTAACACAGATACCTGTTTTCAAGGGCTTAACATGTAAAATTCTTGTGAGAGAGCTCCTGAAAACTTTCTTTTTCATACACACATCCAAACTTACCATTAACTTTGTGTACAGTATCTGTGTACCTTTACCACCCACACCTGTATTAGTGTTGACTTTTTTTTATGTTTCCACAAGCATCAACAAGATGGGAATTGCTGCCTCCTCAAATAATTTAAATGACTCTATTTAGTTACTCTAGCATCATTTTGTAACATGTCTCCATACTCCTATAAATTCACCTCTGCCCCAGAAATGGTATCAGGACTAAAGAGGGCTAGAATATAAACATTCAGACAAGGTTAACAATAAAGCTACAGAATCTCAGAATGACTGAGGTTGGAAAGGACCTCTGGAGGTAACTTATCCATACCGCTCTTCAGGAAAGGTCACCTAGAGCAATGTTGCCCAGGTCCATATCCAGATGGCTTGCTAAATATTTTCAAGGATGGAGACTCCGCAACATCTCTGGGCAACCTGTGCCAGTGCTCAGTCACCCCCACAGCAAAAAAAAAATAGTGTTTCCTCATGTTCACAGACCCTCCTGTGTCTCAGTTTGTGCCCATTGCCCCTGGTCCTGTCACTGGGCACCACTGACAAGAGCCTGGCTCTGTCCTCTTTACACCCTCCCTTCAGGTATTTATACACATTTATAAGATGTTCCAAGCCATCTCTTCTCCAGGCTGAACAGTCCTGCTCTCCTCACAGGAGAGATGCTTCAGTCCCTTAGTTATCTTCACAGCCCTTCACTGGACTCTCTCTAGTTAAGCCCAGGTCTCTTTTCTACTGGAAAAGCCCAGACCTGGACACAGCAGTCCAGATATATATTCACCAGGGCTAAGCAAAGGGGGAGGATCACCTCCCTTGACTTGCTGGCAATGCATTTCCTAACGCAGCCCAGGATACTGTTGCCTCTCTTTGTTGCGAGGACAGAGTGCTGGCTCAGATTCAACTTGCTCACCACAACTGGCAGGTCCCTTCCTGCAAATCTACTTTCCAGCTGGTAGGTCTCTGGCATGCACTGGTGCATGTGGTTGCTCCTCTATTAGTGCAGGATTGTGCACTTCTTGTTGAACCTCATGAGATTCCTGCTGAAACATTTCTCCAGTCTGCTGAGGCCCCTTTGGATGGTTTCCCAACCTTCTGGTCTATCAGTCACTCCTCCCAGTTTTGTGTCATTAGGGGAGGCATCTGCCAGATCATTAATGAAGATGTCAAACAGGACCAGACCTGGCCTTGACCTCTAACCTACACTGCTAATGTATGCACCACACACTAGGATCCACAGTACGCAACTGCAACTAGACTTCATAACACTGATTACCATGCTCAGCCCGGTCATTCAACCAGTTTTCTGTGTCCACATCTAGCCCATACTTCCACAGCTTCTCTGAGGGGACTTTCTGGGAGATAGCGTTGAAAGCTTTACTGAAATTCAGGTAAACAATATTCACCACTCTCCTGGCATCTGTCCTGAAAGTCATTAAATTGTAGAATGTCAACAGGTTGGTTAAATATGACTTCTCACTGGTGAATCCATGCTGACTGTTCCTGATTACCTTCTTGTCCTTCATGTGCAATGAAATGGCTTCCAGGATTAGTGATTTCATCGCCTTCTCAGGGATTGAAGTGGGCTGGCAGGTCCCTGGGTCTTCCTTCTTGCCCTCCTTTAAGGACGAAGTGGCATTGGCTTTCCTCCACTCCTGATCACTTCCATTGTTCAAAGATTATCAGGAACGGCCTCACAGTGACATCAGGATTTGCAGGTACCTGCATTCAGGGCTCAAGGATTTAGATATGCCCATTGTGTCACCTGACCTGAAGTTACACTGGTTTCCCATTGAATCAATTACCAATTTAATCTTACACTAGTGACCACATTTATATGAAACCCAGGTTTTTAATTTCCTGTATATTCCTTATGCCACTTTCTTTAACACCTCAGAATACATCTACATGGACAAAACAAGAATTAAATTTAAACTGATGAGAGAAATTGTATTGTGTTGGGGATTGTCCTAAAGTGTTTGATTTCAAAACACAATTCATATACCTGTGAAGTCAAAGACATCTAACCTTTTGCCAACAGGTTCTTCTCTCTATTTTTTCACAGCCATACCAATTTAATTTGCACCTCTTTCTAGATATGACCACTGTAACTCAAAGAAAGATAAATCCCTTTCTCAGATGAGTATTTAAATAGTTCTCAAGACTTCCGAATCCCAAACAATGCATACAGACATGAGGGCAGGATTTAGCCCTGGAGCATTAATGCAATCCCTCTACTAGTGCATAATTCAGGTTTCATGATCTTCCTCTAATGTGTAATACTTAAAAGAGAAAGCAGGCATAACCACTTTCGTAAAGTATGATCAGGTTGGACACCACAGATACGCTTTAGTTGGTCTCCCTCATAACAGGCTATTCACCCCTTGCTAGTGTAGCTGTCTGCTCCTCCAGTCATGCCTGTGGGTCATATACCAAATGATCCATATGGGTAGGTGTAATGTTTTGCTCAGCAGTGGTTGAAATATTCTGTGATGCTGCCAGAACTTCGAGTCAGAGCTCTGTAGAGACACTGATTAGGCTCTTGCAGCTTCCACTCAGACTAAAAAAGCCAAATCTGTGATGCTCTGAGTCAAGACCACAGAAATTATCTTCTGGCCAGGAAAGAAACTCACAGCTATTCTGCATGCTCCATTTAATAAAATAAATATTTAAAACATGAACATATCAATTATTCATTTTGTAATATGACTAACTTGCGATTATTTTTCATTGCTTTCTTTACTTAAAAAGAATTTGTGAGGATGTCTAAATAAAGCTCGCTTTGAGATAGGCAATACAACAGTTGCAGACAGAAAATTTCATTCAAAATGAGTTTTTGAGATCTTTTTTCCCCCCTCTTCTCCAGCTTTCTATAGGATAAGCACTTAAAAACAGCCTTCAAGCTCATAATAAACAGAATGTATAAGAAAGATAAAATGCATTACTACCAGGCATCAAAAAGACATGCCATCACTTGAGGTAAGCTTGTTGATTATCTTCTGGAACAAAGAAATTCATATATTGTTTTGGATATTATATTATCCTGCTTCCATATAATTTCAGCTATTATTTACATCCACATAATTTACTAGCTATATAGAACTCAGTTTTCAGAGAAGCTGAGTACCCACAGCTCCCAGACCACACCTGCAATGGTAGGAATACAAATCTTTTAATAGCCGGACTCCAGTTCTCCATTGTTTTCCAGTTTAGATTGGCATGAACCAGTTTGATTTTTTTTTCCTCATACTGCTAGAGGGCAGCAATGAAGTGCATCTCACCTATGACTGTAGCACCAGGTTAATAATGTACAAGGTTTGTGTAGGCTTGTTTTCTAGCCACTGAAGAAGGATGGCATTGTCACATCTTAAACAGATATTGAGTGGGTGGGTTGAATCACTCTGGGTGGAGATAGATGAAGTGAAACAAGATGATTCCAATTCCTATTTCATGATGTAAAGCTACTGTCACAGAAGCAGAGACCACAAATAGTTATTTGTACTCTTTGAAAGTACTCTTAATTGTTATGCTTGAGTATTATATGCTGCTTCTTAGAGGCCTTTCAATTCTGGGAGCACTCTTGTCCTTAACAATGTCGTGTTTCAGGACAAGTATCAGAATATGACTGAGACTAGCTCAGAAAACAGCCAATGCCTATGTAGAGAACTTCCCAGTTAAAACTATTTGCTATTCCCTCCTACACTTCACTATTTCTATTTCCTGCACATTTCTGTCTTTAGGAAGCAGCTCAACATTGCAGAAAATGAAGTAAAAGAGAGATTCAGTAAAGGCATTGTCATGGGTTCAGCAGCAGCAGTCATTTTTTCTCCTTCTTGGTAGCTGGTGTAGCACTGTGTTTTTGAAAAAATGATCGCTGCTGCTGAACCCATGACAGGCATTTATGGTGGTGGTTCCATGATTTTACTTTGCTCTCCATTTAAAATTATTGAGATTGTCATGGCTTTGTCCTTTAATTTTTACAGTCAACAGAACTGACATTTGGTTTAAGGCTGGTTCCTTCTAGTAGAAACTCCAGTCTCACCAGAAGGAGCATCTAGGAAGTTTTGACATGGAAGACTGCTCCTGCAAACTCACTCATTCCATTCAAGAACTGGAGTATGAAGCTGGGGTCATTGATCTGCACTACGCCGATGCTGAAAGCTTTACCAGCACAGAAAGGTATTTCCTAAGAGCAGTGTGCACATCTATAAAGGTCAGGTTTAAATGGCTATGACCTGTGTGCCAGGGAGGTTTTACCTGCCCAAACAGGAAAGAGGAAACTTAAAATTCAACTATGCCAATTTTGCTGTTCATTAAATTGGTGGAATACCATACTTTGATGATATATATAGAATCATAGAATAGTTAGGGTTGCAAAGGACCTTAAGATCATCTAGTTCCAACCCCTCTGCCGTGGGCAGGGACACCTCACACTAAACCATGTCACCCAAGGCTTTGCCCAACCTGGCCTTGAACACTGCCAGCAATGGAGCATTCACAACTTCCCTCAGCAACCCATTCCACTGCCTCACCACCCTTACAGTAAAGAATTTCTTCCTCATATCCAATCTAAACTTCCCCTGTTTAAGTTGGAACCCATTACCCCTTGTCCTATCACTACAGTTCCTCATGAAGAGTCCCTCCCCAGCATCCCTATAGGCCCCCTTCAGATACTGGAAGGCTGCTATGAGGTCTCCATGCAGCCTTCTCTTCTCCAGGCTCAACAGCCCCAACTTTCGCATCCTATCTTCATACGGGAGGTGCTCCAGTCCCCTGATCGTCCTTGTGGCCCTCCCCTGGACTTGTTCCAACAGTTCCATCTCCTTTTTATGTTGAGGACACCAGAACTGCACACAATACTCCAAGTGAGGTCTCACATATAGGAAACAACTTTAAATATAGTTCCGCCCAAATTATGTGCCTTGAATACAAGTTGTAAAGGAAAAAAAAAGCCATAAAAAAACCCACCACTTATCATACACTATGTTTCTTTTCAGGTCTTTGTAAAAAAAAAGATCTTTCTGTATCATCTCATTGTTGGACAGTGAGCTGGGAACTAAACTTGAAAAGGCACTAGTGTTAAGGTTTGCACTGGGGGTATTAAAAAAAAAAAACAAACAAAAAGACAACCAAACTTGATGGTAATTGCATCAGCTATTACATATTACACCAATTAAAATAGCATAGTATTTTTCATGTAATGTTCATAAATACTGTAATTTCTTAAACTTAATGGAAATAAAGTTACTGAAATTATTATAGGTCTTAACATACAAAGAAACACCACTAGGTGGCTAGTCTATTAGAACTAATTCTTGGCTAAGCTTTAAGTTGTAAAGGTCATGTAGCCCTGCAGATGGTGACCTTTGAGTGAATCTGTGCCTCATACTGGAGGAACACCACTGTAGGTAGAACCCTTCTTTTGTTAACACATGTACTCAAGTAGACGTACTCAATTTATCAAATTGTTGCAGACAGATGCAATTTAACCTTTAGCCTCTTTTTGTATGTTGTTCTTGCCTCCTGGAGTTTGTTCTGCAGTTATTTTTAGCCATACTGGTAAAGACTTCAGCCTTTCTACCATCTTTTCTTCATTTCCTTTACATTCTTCTTCCTTTGACAGCTTGCTCTGGCTCTGCTTAATTCGAAATCCTTAACTTACACAGCATTTGAAAAGATGATGACGTGGACAAAGTTGCCAAGCCATTATCCATCGTATTTGAGAAGTCATGGCAGTCCAATGAAGTTCCCACTGACTGGAAAAAGGGGCAATAGAACCTCCATTTTTAAAAACAGGGTAGATTAAGGTTAGATATTAGGAAAAAATTCTTCACTGTGAGGGTGGTAAGACACTGAAAGAGGTTGCTCAGAGAAGATGTGCCTGCCCCATCCCTGGCCGTGTTCAAGGCCAGGTTGGATGGCGACTGGAACAACCTGGTCTAGTGGAAGGTGTCCCTGCTCATGGCAGGGGGGTTGGAACTGGATGATCTTTACAGTCCCTTCCAACCCAAACCAATTCTATGATTTTATGTCCACCAAAGTCTATTTTCCTATGCTTCCTCTACCATTCTCTGCCTATAATTCTAGTTTATTCTGTACAATAACAATATCTGTTGTTTCATACCACACGTGTATGGTGCACACTGTTGCACACCACACTTCTGTTACGGCTACACACCCAGTGGGAAAGGGCTACAGAAATGGAAATGGAGAGCAAAGTTAAAGGCAGATCATCCCATCCTTCCTCTCTACAGGTAATTTTTTACCAACTTTGGCAACTGACAATTTATCAGCGAAGTTTCATGACCTTATATAATTCCTCCTTTTTAACCTCCCACCTATAGAGTACTTCATCCACTTCTATCACTTATCCTAACTCCTATAAATAATTCTGCTAACAAATTTACTACAGGATTTATTGAAAATAGCTGTCACTTTAACAGAATAAAGTCTATATCATAATGCCAACATAGCTTTTAATATACAACTGTCCTCTTCCCAAGATACTCCTTCATTCTCCAATAACCTTTATTTAGATTTTTAGAAGGAGTTGGTTGGGTATGAACCCAAGAACCATTATCCATATTCTAAGGACACATTCCACAGCTCATTTTTTAAAAATACAATTAAGTCTTAAGGCTTGGTTTTCTAGGTTTATATCAGCTGTCGCTCCTGCCTTTTGCAGTAAGGTTTTACTTTGTTAGACAGTTCCTGTCCCATCTGACAAGCCTCAAGATAATATTAAAAAGCTAAACTGGTGAGCAGGTTGAGGGAAAGCAGAACATGCTAACTTGGAGGCTTCAGTGAGGGAAAAGAACACAACATGAGCTCATCCCATGTTAAAAACCAGAGCACCTGCATAGGATATCTAACTGTAGACACAAACATTAGTAGAGTCTGGCTTCATTGGCTCTACATTATCACAACTGTTATTTAGTGTGGCGCACTGGACAGCATGGACACTGCTAACTAGAAATACAGCACAATTTCACCATGCTGCTGTGTCTTCATGACGACATAAATAGATTTAATAAGCTTTAATATGAGCATTTACAATACAAACTGAAGAGAAATGTACCCTTTAACTGGGAAGATTACTCGTTGAGAGCAATTATTAGAAATATTTACTATACATCTATAAATGTGTGGTAGTAGATCAGTCTAGCTAGTTTTAAGCTATATCCTAGCCAAGACAGGAGTAAAGCTTTATGTTGCTTTGCCAGGAAATGAGAAGGTTGCTAATTGCCTAGCTGTTCTCTTACATAGGCTGTGTTATGTTGGCGAAGAGCTTATTTACAGCTAGGTTTTGGAGGGTTTTTTTTTTGTACCAGCTCTTACACACTCGCAGAATGTGCTTGATTTTGGGCAGAGGCAGAGATAATGTAATTATTCTGCTGATAATGTAACCCCATATATATTCCTGTAATCTTCACATTATAAATCCATCTGCCTTAGATTTTGGAAGCTACAAAATGTAGTATTAACCTTTCAAACACTTAGCGTTTCATTAATATTTGATTGGCACATAATAGCAACTACTACATTAAGATTACCTAATTCTTATGTGCATATACCAACAGAAGGTTGGGCTGCTAATCATTCTGCAGAATCAGAATATACTTCTAGTGAATAAAACTAACCAACTTATTTTCTATTGCATGCGCATTTAGTCAAAGACAGGGCAAAGAATACTGTGGCTTTGGTATACATTTCAAGTATATTCTTACAGTGCATTTGATGAAAGTTATCCCAATGCATCCTTCTGAAAGCAACAACAGGAGTTGCAAAATCCTCAGACATGACCCTCTGACCCTTAAAACACAATAAATGCACTAAATGGAATAAAAAGTAGTATCATCTTAGTTAATACTGCTCTTCCCACAACTTACTCTATTTTGTTGCTTATTTCTGTGTCTCACAGATGTTCAAAAAGGGTAGTTTATCTTATTTACCTTTTATTTGCATTTGAAAGGAATGTGGTGGTAAAGAATATATGGGCTAAACCACTTGTCAAAGCAAAGAGTGTGAAGTTCATTTATAAATGGACATCAGCACTTGTTTCTCTGTTGAAATAACTGTCTATCAGGACACATGTCACTTATTGGTCTCCCTTCCCACCACAAAGGATTTCCAAGACTTAAAAGTGAGGTAGGAAAAATTGATCCATCCCAAAATCACGATTTAAAAACACTACTGTCCTGGAACGCTCAATTTTAAGTATCCTAGGAGGATTTTATTTCAGCAGACCTGTATGCATGTACTCTTGTGGTTGGTAGGATGGAGAAAATGACAAAAAAACCCCACATACCAACCCCAAACTGCTATGTCTGGTCTTTCTGCAACGAAAGAGGGTAACACCTTCCTTACCATCAAAAACAAACACAACAGCCAAAACCAGCCAACAGTAACTTCTAAAGTCAAATCATTTTTTCAAAAATATGGATTTCAGAGAAATAATGATGTACTGCATCAGATCATACTTATGGTCTGGATCCCTTCTGAGGTAGATAACTTTGTGCAAAAGAACTCCTGTCTAGTTTAAGAACTGCTGTGTAGTCCATAGGTTTGCACAGCAAACATGGGCAAAACTTCCTTTTCCTTGCATCTTACTAGACTGCTTGTGCAATTTAGCTGTTATACATACCGGTCTTCTTTTATACACTAGGTATATGAAATGTAAAAGGTTGACAACCAAAAACACAGAATTCCAGATCATTATGTCCAAGGCACAACGATAGAGTGTAGCCCAAATGATGAACAATGCACATCCTGTAAAAAGTAAAAAACAAACAAAAAAATAAAGTCAAATTTCACTGAACAATAAACACATTTGTACAAAGCCATCAAGAATGTGTCCACTGTGTGTAATTATGCTGAAAAGCCATATATTCTACAAGATTTACTACAGCTAGGATCTGTGGATCAATGTGTGCAATGGTAGCAGCACAATGGTGCAATCACTGCAATGGTACAAACAGGTACTGAGAGCAGGTTGTCAGCAGACTGCAGTCCTATTGCACGGGACTGCAATACTGAAGCAACAATAATTCAGATCAGGACTGGGGAAAGCATAAGGACACAGCTCATAGTGGTCTGTTACTAAAATGAAGCAGAAATGGGATGGTGGAAAATTGTATCTCAAGTACAAAAAGTAATAATTAAGCAGATCATAAAACTTTATTACCAGTATTGCATTAATCAGACAAACAAGAGCCTAGAAATGAATGCTTGCTGTTCCCATCAGCAACATCCATATCGAACTAATTAGCAGCAGTTGCACAAAGACCTCCTAAAGTCATACACAGATATTTTTGAAAATTGACAGGGAGTACCATTGCTGTATTTGACAAGGTCACAGCAGGAACCTGAATTCTCTTGTAAGAGATCAGAGAGAAAATTTCAAATGCTTACTCTCTTTTTAGTTGCTTTACTTCTGAATAACAACAATTGTTTTAGAAGATAAGGCACACTGGATGATTAGGGATTCTATTTTTAGCCTACAAAGACAATACTTATCAAATGATAGATTATGCATCAGCGAGTCTCTCCCAGATAAATGTGAGCCTACTACCCAATACAGATGGCTGTAGAGGTCACAGATATATTTTCCCTTAAGATTCATGCAAAGACAATAAGGAAAAGGTGCCAAATTAGTGTCCCTTCCCCCTTTCTCCCCGAAGATGACACTGAAGTCATGGACTCAGTTATCTATTCTGTCTCAGTTGCTACCTGGCCAGGCAGCACTTACATATGGATCAGAAAAATCAAAATATGGTGACTCTTTATCAGCTGGTTAATTACCCTACAAGGGATAGGAGGATATGAGGTCTGGAAGTATTGAAGAGGAGCAAATATCAACAAATATGTGGAGCAGCACAGAGGTAGGACAAGGCCAAAGCAAAGGCAACAGATTGCTAGCGTCCAGGCTTCGTTACTTATGCTGCCCAGAGTAAATTTGCTTCCAGCTGCCACCTCAGCTTGCAAAACTCTGACTCTGTATCTGCTCAAAATACAAGACCCACAGATCAAAGTGGCAGGCCAGTGAGTGCACAGCTCCTTTTGTTTTTAAAACAAGAATTATGATAGAAGGTCTTGGAATGCTCAGACCTTTGGTCATCAGTACAGCCTATTACACAAATAAGCATTCTCACTTAAAAATACTTAGGCATGCCCTGTGTTGTGATGCACTCTGGTTTATCTTTCTTAACACTGTACCAATTTACTACTCTTCCTTTGATCATAAAGGTCTTGTCCCAAAGTACAGGAGCTTTGAAATAGCTGTGGGACTGCAAGAGCGCTACAAATGAAACCACTCTTGCGCAGTCTCAAGCATGCCAAATTTAGTTGTTCTTCTGAAGTAAAATTTTGGCATCACAAGATGCCTACAGTGGTGGAATAAATATGACTGACTTCAGGGTAACACAGACTGCATTCCATATCAAATACCTGCACTTCTAAACTGGCAATGAAAATAACCCTACTGACCCACAAGCACCACATTTGAACCCAGATTCAAAGAACAGATGGGCTGACATCAAGCTTTCTAAGGAAAACCTCGCTTACTGAGGTCATAGTATGCCAGTGCACCAGCAAATACACACTCCCAGTACTAACTTGAAACCTAAAATTAAGGTCTTAAGGATATATAAACTTAACTAAGATTTGGAATTTAATGAATTTTAAGCAGCCAGTCACCTCCGAAGTAAACAGGGCCCACTTGCTTCAAGTTGACATCTTCATGGGCTTGAAACTGTAAGTTACATTTCTGGGAAACTTTAAGAACCTGGGCACATACAGCCTTTCTAGAAAAGATATGTCAGGGTCACAAAAGGCCCTCACTTACACCAAAACCACCATCAGCAGAGGGTAACGAATATGAGTACAGGCTGTAATGTCACCGTAACCTGAAGGGACCAGCTCCGTAATGGTCATGAATTGCTATTTCTGTCACAGGAAGGTCACAAATCCCTCCAGAATAATTCTCCTACCTATGGTGAGCAGACCTCGCAGAAAAATCATATGAAAATTCAGAGTAGTTGGAATAACCAGTCCAACTGCAAAGCAAGTATTTGCCACGTGGAAAACAAGATGATGAATCTCTTTCCAATTTTCACATGCAGTCTCATTGAAAGGCACAAGGGTGGCATTTTTTAAGTCTGGAATAAATCCTAGTGGAGTAACAGTGAGTGGGCTCATTACTGTAGTATTCATCTTGGAGACTCCTGCAATGAGAAAAAACAGAAAATAAAATCACTGTCCATTAAGCTGAAATATACCAGACATACACCTGGATTTTAGGGCTATTTTCTTTCTTCCCAGGATATATTTTCCATTATCATTCATGGAAGAAATTTACAAGTGCTTTAAAAGGGTAAGCTAGATCCATAGTTCAGTAATGCTTTACTATCTCTTTCACTTAAGTGCTAGGCTTGAAGAATGGTACACTTCAAAATTTGGACTGTACGCACATAAACAATGCTGTCTGAACACTATCTCCTATGACTGTCACTGCCCAGTGAAACATACTATGTGTTCTTCCTAATCCTACACAAATAAAAATCACATTCTGATCTACCATTTACTGAATAGGTCCACAATCCCAGGCAAAGTAAATGTTTAAGAGAACTTGACAATCTAGATGAGAATTGACAAAAGAAAGAAAAAAGCTTATGCAGTGTAAATCTCCTTTATGGCATACAGTCGTTCTTCTAAATAAGGAAAGGAAGGTCTTAAAGGAGAAACACGTGCTGTTTGGTCGATTGAAAAAGGGCAACAAACCATACAGAAATCAAAAACGAAGTCTCAGATTCTGCCTTTCTTGCAGGATCATTTGGAGGTCTCCTAAGCCACATATCATCTTGTGCACATTAACAGAGTAGGCAAAAAAAAGGTAAATTCCCAAGTCACATATAAAACAGTAAATAAAAATTACCATTTCTCCTCCTAGTTGATCAGATGCTACTAAATCAGAAAGGGAGATGCCCAGGATGCTAAGTTATGACAAAGTTGCTACTCTTTCAGGAAAATCACTGGTCTACCTAGTATGAGCAAGCTTGCAAGACCTGTGGAAGTCCCGGAGAAAATGAGACCAGTTAAAAAAGTTGATTTCTAATCTAAAAACAACAGTTTTGTTTGTTTTTTGTGGTTTTTTTTTTGGTGTGTGTGGTTTGTTTTTTTTTTTTTTTTTTTGTAAAAATGAAAGCAGCATATTTTCATTTTGCACCAATTAAAAGGAAAAAAGATATCTGTAGGCAAATATTTTCCCAATATAAAGTACAAAAAGCCTATTAAAAAGACACCACAAATAGAAAATAGAAGATCTCAAGGCACTAACTTTAAAATCTTCAGAGCTGGTCTGTCTAGGGAACTGCAGCCAGTATTACAAGCACTCTAGAAGGTGTTCTCAACCCAGAGCAGTTCGCAGTCAGAGGAACACAAACGTTCCTAGACTGTCTGTCAGAAACAGAGGAGAACCCCACTTCCAGCAAAGCATGTATGATCTCCCACTGCCACAGCAGCAGAAATTACATGGAGTTTGGCTTGAGTCTCATTAACTAAATACATGCATGTGTCACTGAGCAAACAGGCTCCGCAACATGCATCATGGTAGGATTTACATTCAAGTAAATTCTGTAGAGACAGTGCATGTCCCTGCCGTGTGTGCTTGCTAACCATCATGTAATTCATCTGCTCAGCAGACGATTTTGAGTCATGGTCAATACGCTCAGTATCTCCTGCAGACTGGAATACTCTCTGCTATTTAGGTGCTTCTTGGGCTGTAGAGTAATTTTGATTTGTTTCATCCATTCTTTTTATCACTTCTCTTCTCCCCTCAGTTATATGTGTGCAAGACATAAGTAAGCTAGACTGAAATTCTAAAATTCATCAGTTTTTTAAGCCCCTGCTTAAAGTAGTGAGAAGAAAGAAATCAGAAAGAAAACCTCAGCCCTCTAATAGTTCTTTTTCGATGCCCAGAACCTGTCACAGCTAAGGCATGCTACAGAATGTGTAGAGGCATCTTGCAGGATCAAACACCAACATGGAAATAGTGCTATCCTTATCTAGATAGACATTTTTTTCAAAGAAAAAAAACCAAAACACCACCTAATTCTAACCAAAAAACGTAATTCACTTTAAAAAAAAAAAAAAAAACAAAACAACCAAAAAACCCACACAAACCAAACTCATTTTCCTCTTTTCATTCCTACATTAGTTATTCACAAAGGTTAATTGAAATGTGGGGGTTTTGGCACAAGCAAATTATACATGAAATTGTTACTCATAATCATGGTGACCAAACAAATTCACAGTCCAGGTACCATACAGGCACCATTCAAACATGTTCCTATTTTCTTTCAGCTCTTTGGCTTGAATTTAGCAGTCGAGGCATGAGAGCAGTTTCAGTGATCTGACAAAGCTGCTTGCACGCAGATTCAAAGCAGGAGCCTGTATGAGGCTGCAGGTCTGGCATCTTAATGTGCTCATAAACAGAAGGTAATTGGTAACTGGGGAACTGTGTTTGCACTCACCTTACACACATCTCACCATTGTGCTCCCGTGGTTTTCAAACAATACATACTCCCTACACTGGAACCGCAGGATCTCTAGATCTTGTGCAAAAAATTTATCAGCAGAGTTTCTACCTACATTCAGTCTTTCACTGCCAATAAAAGCACCACTTAACTTGTCAACAGAATGAGTAAAGACAATCAAACTCACATACAGCTACAGAACCAGCTGTAAGTCTATCAGCTCATCTCGAGATCAAGATAGGCTGCAAGGAGTAAATTCAGCTGCATCTGAACGCAAATTGACGAAGTTTTCATATGCTGTTTTTTTTAATAACAAAATTTTGCTCTGCATTGCTGGAAGGTTAGAGGCTACCTTATGCTTCACGATTTGTAAACCATCACAAATTTAAGACTGGAACCCAACAAGGCAAATTAACGGCACAACACATGACAATGACATTCTCCTCACAGCCCACCAAAACACCACTCCACTCATTAGCCACGGATATGGATGCCACAAACTACCAGCCATAAACTGGCATAATGGGAAGATGTTTCTCCAACAAATGCTGACCAAGCCATTTAAAGCATCCACCATTGTACCAAGAGGATGGTCAATGCTTTTGAAAGTCTGGACCACCTACTGGGTTGCCTAAATTAGAACCCAGGAACCTAAATCTACCAACCTCCATTTTTACAAACTTTGTCTTTAATACCTTGAAGTCCTTTTATGAATACATTTGAGCTTAACTTACTACTCATAAACATTGCAGTGACGCTAACATACTGGAAAACAGCAGAAAGGTGCAGAACTTCTCTGTCATGATCATATTTTAAAGCTGGCAGAAACAGATTGATGCAATTGCAGATGCAAAATGACACAAGGACAGCTGTGACCCTGGCTCTGAATTTCAACTAGGGACCATGCTTGAGAATCAACAAAAAAAGGCAGGCAATGCAGAGTTACAAGCTGTAACCTAAAATGTCTGTAAACAGGTAATACCAGAAAGACAAATATGCAGCTTAACGGCTCTGTAATCTTTAGATTATTTCTTTACTCCCAACACCTACTGCTGTCAAATAATTTTGAAGAAGTAGAAAAAAATATCTGCTGTTCCACAAATGAAAAAGTGACTGTCCTTTCCTATCCCCTGCTACCTCACAGAGCCAAAGACTAAGCTTTTAAGTACAGGCCTTTAAAACTTTAACTTAGGGTTATAGCTACTAAGAAATAATATAGCACAGGACTTGGAGTTCTTATGTTTAAGTCTTCAGTAAATTCAGCATGTATTAATATCCAGAGTTAAAAATACATCCAACAGTCAAATAATTTTGGAAAAATGGGGAAACAGTGTCAACTGAAAGTTTTGTGAAGCACAAGACAAATAATTAAAGAAAATATATTTTAATATCAATTTTTTTTCCATCATATGGATTTAGATTTACCAAAGTAGGAGTCTGAAAACTCAGCTGATTGAAAAATCAAGCCAATTTGCTGGTCGAACAGGAAAACAAACAAACAAAACCCCAGCAACCAACAAACTCCCCACTCACTGCTACTTTAAGAGTGAATTTCTGAGAAACAGGTATAGTTAAGAACAAAGCCTATTAATTTCCTTTTTTTTGGTGCATGAACCTGATAGAGAGTTAAGGTAATATACTGTGGGTTTAAATCTGAAAATACAAGTTCTTGGAATGTACATAAAACAAACTTATTCTAAGATTTTTAATGTGCTCAGGACATCAATATAGAAGAGGCCAAACTTCTGAAAGCCATTCCCAAAAGGTTTGGTCTCTAAATCTTCAGGCATGAAGACACCTTTAAAATGAACAGGGGTTCACGGATACCCCCACACAACATTCACAGAAGACAGACACTGCAGAGAAGTTTAGAGCTGATGGTTCTAAGCAAGAGAACAGGTCAACCAAGCCAACATGGGACAAGTGTCCTGCTCATGTCGCCATCCACTTTACTGAGATTGTTTGTATCCCGGCGGTAAAGTAGCTTTAGTGTTCAACATTACTCAAGTGAGCTTCTTAAAGCTTTGCTTGAGAATGTTTGTATAACTTTACAGTCATTGCAACTCTACAAACCATCATTTACATAGATGGATTCTGTGAGTCCAAAGAGAAAGACAAATAAAAATCAAGCTCAACAACTGCTTTTTTTAGATCATACCTGCAGGGCTTGAACTACTTTTCTATGGTCTTGTAGCACAAAAGCTGCATAGAGAATTTGGACAATCAGCAATTTCTTTGCTTTTTTGAGCTGAAGACAAACTATTACTGCCAGCATAATAAAGTTAATTACAGTTTAAGTTACCAATTTCCTTTCTACAATGAAGTAGGAGGGAACAGGAAAGTGGTATAGGAAAAAAAGTGTTTCAATGTGCTCTTTAGGGCAAAATAATTTCCATTAAATGAGTCACACTCTACAGAAACTTGTTAACCTCTTTCTACTTTATTCTAGAGAAAATATAACAACATTTTTTATTATGCACAGTCAACAGAAACACCCATATCGTGAGAAATACTCTTATGTACGCTCCCCACAGCAGCTGCATAGCCACGCTATGGCAATGGAAGTTTGTTCCCTACACTTCAGGTCACACTCCGTTTTGATTGTAGGGTCCACGGAAGTTCAGGAAGGGAAGCAGCCACGGCTGGCACTCCCAGACTCATTTTCCCCTCACACCTCTGAGGCTTCATTTTAGCCCACAACGTGCAAACACCAAACCCACCGTTTATACAATAATATTACTATCATAATTAATAATCACATTGTTAGAATATTATTATAATTAATAATAATTATTGCTGTTATTATTTCAAGCTAGCCGTCCCTTTCCCCCGCAACGGGCCACCTTCCCGCAAGAAGGGCGCCAGCGCAGCTCGCGTTCCCGTGCCGCCCGTAGAGGCTGCCGACCGGGGCGGACACGAACCCCCTCGGCAGAGAGACCTTCCGAGCCCCGGAAAGAGGAACGCAGAAACCCGGACTGCGGCACGCTCCTCTCGGCCGCCGTGAGTTGACCCGACAACGCAGCCACTCACCCCCCAGATAAGCCGCTCTCCTGCCCGGTCCCCTACCGGTGCCGGCGGCAGGAGCGCCCCTTACCTGCTCCGCGCCCTCGGAAAAGTTTCGCGGCCGCCCGACGGGACGGGCTGAGGCCGCCGCTCCGCTCCGCTCCTCTCCTCGCCGCTCCCGGCACCGCGTCCCACCACAGCCACCGACCCGCCGCTGTGACTAAAATAGGCAGAAGCCGCCGGGAGGCTGCGGGCGGCGCCAGCTCCGGGGCCGGCACCGAGCGGCCGCAGCGCGCAGGCGCTTCCCGCCGGCCCCGGGGGGCTGCGGGCGCAGGGCCGCGGGGTGGCAGCCAGGGGGCGCGGGGTGGCGGGGGTTCGGGAGCCGGCCCGGCTGGACTGGAAGCGGCGGCTCCGGATGGTGCTTCGCGTTTGGAGGATGTGGGTGCTGAGCAGTGCCCAGCATCTAAACCCCGAGGGGTGAATCACCCCCGGGGGTGCCAACAGTCACCGCAGAGTGAACCCAGAGCTCTGGCAGCCTGCCTTTAGGGGGTTAAAATTAGAAGGGCTAAATTCTCCTCTACATGAGCAGCAAGCAGTATTTCCCCTATATGGTGAGTCAAGGAGCAACAATGGCCTTTAGAAAACTGTTCTTCTCTGCTTGGCACCTGCTGTGGTTGCTTTGTCACAAGCATGATGTTTAAGAAATGTCACCAAGTTTGTTCGTGTGGCAGTTTGGCAGCTCCCAGAAATGATGCGTTTCCAAAGCAGGCCATTTGTGTCCCTGCATGCTGGCACACTGCTCTGCCAATGTCCTGCCTAGCCTGCTTCTCACTGCCAGCCTCGCAGTACAGGCGGTGGCATGCCCAAGTAGCCACCAACCCCATCATCGTCTCTAGGATGTTGACGTGTAGCACCCAGCAATGAAAGGATTTCCAGACATAGCCTATAGGCATCCCAGCCCATCCCAAAACCTGGCTGTCAGTGATAAATAAGGACTGCAAAGGCAGAAAATCTTTCCATACATTCTGATGAACTAGCTACAAAGTGTTGGGGTTTCTTTCAACAGCAACATGCGTATGGTCAGCATTACGCTTGAATAAGAATACACAATCCTGAACAATTTTTGAAGTAACTCTTTATACTTGTGCACACCAACATGTGTCCTATGAGACTCCGGTTTTGTTACAGTTCTTCTTAGCTTTACATCTTGGAGAAGAGATCTAGATCTTTCCAGTGATGTGTGCCATGTGAACAGGGATTTTATGAATCCCTCTACCTGATTGTCCAATATATAATACAGATTTATTATGGAGGACATAGTTTGGGACTGTGTTTCCTCTGAATGGCCAGTCATTCTTATTGATGTATTCACTTTCCCAAGATATAGAGTAAGTGAGCTGAAAAAAGGGTAGGAAAAGCTAGTCAGCATCGCATGGCAACAGGAACAGTCATGAGAGATAGCATCTAGCACATGTTTGAGGTTGATAATATTCAGCTATGCTTGACAGAGCAAAGCCAAGTAGCTTCCAAAAGCAGCACAGAGCAGCCTGTCAGAGAGCTCCTATCCAAATCTAGACTGACATGTAAGCATTTTCTAGTACGTTACTGAATGTTACTCATTAGAGAAGCACCGTTTGTTGGTTTAGTCTTTTGTAAAGTCTTTGTACTTCTTTCATTTTTCTCCAGGTCCTCTCTGTTTTTTGTGGAAAGCATTGGTGGTAACACAGTGATGGCTTAGCCCAATGCAGAAAACCCTTAGGAAAGCTTGCCAAAGAACTAATAATATGTGCAACCATGCAAAGGTGTAGAACTTCATTCTGATTTAAGCTAATCTCTTGGGATCTTTAGATTTCAATATATTTGTGACTACATCTCATTTCCCCCTGCATGGTAGAGTGGTAAGATCCAAGGCCATGTGGGTAACGTAGATGGTAGTACCTAGGACAGGTGTCAGCAGAAAGAGCTAAATCAGGGAGGATCTGAGAGCTGCCTTATCTCCTAGCCCCTAGGAGGACCACAGGCAGATGAAGAGTGTAGACAGGGCTCTAATGGGCTCTAGTCTTGTGCTGCGGGGTGCACCCATGTGTAGAAGGAAAACTTTCCTTTCTTTAATACAAAGACTATCCTCAGTTTTATACAGATTATAGTACAGTCCTATGCAGATATCAATGGCCATAATTTTACATAACCTTTAGTTATATACATGATATTGCATTACATAGATAACATTATCTATAGTTATATAGATAACTTAAACATTCTCTAAGTAGAACGTATTGAGTAGTGTTTATTCTCTTAAACCAAGGTCTCATGTACTGCAGGAGAATGGGCTGGTGTAATTCAGTCAGTTTAATGTCCTACTGTTAAATCACTGTAAAAACTTAAATAGTTGGTTTCACCTCCTGTCTGTGTCAATAAAGTACAGGTTCATTCAAATCAGCTAATACAAATTAATCTGACAGAGGCAAGAAATAAAAACTGTTTGGGTATACATTCATGGGGAGTTGGCTTCAAATAGATCAATTTTTAGAGATTTGTGTTGATTTGATGTATTTTGTTAGCAGACAGGTCTAAAGGTGTTACAGCTGTTCATTGATGCATGCTTTCTCTCTGTCATGTTTCTCTCTTCTGCTATTAAAGTCTTGATAGCTTAAGTACCTTCTCCACTTATTTAGCTATTTTCCACAGAAATGGTCCACAGTAGAAAATGTCACATGGATGCTGCAAATCACTTAGTCTTTTTCCTTATCTCCAGGATGCTGCTTTGTGATTATTGACAGTATACCCTAACCTCCCAGTGCCTGCCTATTCTATACTGCAGGGGAAATAAGGCCTGCTGAGGATGCGGGGAGATGTCACTCAGTGGAGGTCGGGCAGGAGTTCAGAAGTACAACTGAGCCCAGAGGCTCCCTCTCCTGCTTCTCAGTTTAGCCCAGACAGGCATCGAAAGACTTTATTAAGCAGAAAATGAAGTAACTTTCCATAAAATTGCAAGTACTCTGCTCTTCCAAACAGGCCCCCAATTCCGCAGCCTTTTTTAGGCAAAGTTTTCACTAAAGAGAACAAATGCGATTTGTATTTGCGATCCCAGATGAACCAGGCTGACAGGGCTATTTTCAGACAATGGTGAGATCTATGGCATGTTTCCATTTATAGTTTCAGGAAGCATACCCAGCATCTACAGGCTAAAAGATGCCTACCCTAAACTAATCTTTTAACCTCCCTCTATAGACAATGCAAAGGGGCTCTTTTAGAAAGTAATTAATCCTCTGTGTGTTTGACAACTGTCTGGAGTGGGATGAAATATGTTCGCATAGCTCAGAAGTGCCACATTTCAGTTAGAGAAATCCCATCCCAGATGCTGGAATTACATGCCATATAACTGAAAAATTACCCATATTTTCCATAGAAAACAATATTTATTTGCCTAATTTTTACATGCTTTAGAGCATCCTCAAGAATATAGTTTTATTAGAAGAGTGCTTGCACGGAAGAGATTGTGAATGATAAATACTCTCTCAGCTATGTAATGTTCTGGAGGTTTATTTAAGAGGAGTGTAAGCATTCTGGTGCACTTTTACCCCAGATCCTCCAACAGACACTTTCTGATATTTAGGCAGGCAATTCTTCCCATTCTATCTGCAAGGAGTGTAGCTCCTGTTTATATAAGGAGGGCTATCTTTTTGTTTGAATCGAGATATAGAACATCATATCACAGGTCTTCCAAGTGTCTGACTGATAGCACAGTAATTGATGCTTGCAAACTTAGATTCAGGAGATGACTTTCTTCCAAAATGATCTGCCAAAGTATCCAAGTTTTAACAGATGCACTGCTTGTCATAGATGTTTATCCAAAGGGTACATGATCCTAAGGTATAAGGTCAGAGTAAAATAGTTTCGTATTAAAGTTATCTAAACTTTGCACAGTAAACAATTTATTCAATCACACTTAGCATTTATTCCTGTTCCAAAATTATGCATGAGCAGTCTCCTGCTGACAATTTAATTTGTATGTTCATTACTTGAAATTGCTCAGTGAGCAATTTCTATGAATATATGCAAGACTATGAGCTGCTTTCAAGTGTTTTTTCTGAGGCTTGCTCAAGCTCTACCTAAATCACATGGTTCACCCTCCAAAGAAAGGAGAGCTGCTACAAAACCAGTTGAATTTCTGAAGGTGAGGTGATGGTGTATCCGTCACTGCCTTGCAGGGCAGCTTGCTAACTGCAGCAGGGAATAACAGGGAGCCTGATCCCAGTGGGTCTCCTTGTTTCTGGAAAACCAGAAATGCCAGGTAGGGGTTTTGACCGCATCACTTGTCAGGCACTCAAGTTGCTATCCAGATGTTGCTCTTGGTTAACATAAGGCAGCTCTTACTTCACACATAATTGGAAAACAAGTAATAAAGCAGTGCTTTTGCATTGCATCTGTCCCCTCGTCGGGTGACGGCCCATTTCTTGGGGGCCTCACTACAGAGGATTTGGCAGTGCTGGTTGAACTGGCTGTGATTTTTCTTTTCACTTTTTGGACAACCTTTGTGAACAAAGAAAGTTCAAAATGATCATGCAAAGATGTCTGTGCTAACCCCAAAGTAAATCCATCTCAGCTGCAGCTCATAGCGTTCTCTCTACAGAGATCTTTATGAACTTACGTGAGCCTGTGTGACTGTGTTATCCACAGGAATTGCAAATACTGTCAGGGTACAAATGTATGCATGCCTTTGGGTGTTGGTACAATGGCAATTACTGTTTTGTTGCAATATTAGTCCTTTTTAGCTGTGCATTTTAATATTCACCAGGGGCTGGCTTTGAGAAGCAAAAGCTAGGCTTAAATTCCTAGAACATTATGTATTAGCATCATTAAAACCTACAGTTTCATAGGATTTTTTTTTCTAATAATTGATGAGGCTTTAGAATTTTATTTAAAGATTAAAAAGGGAATTAAATAACAACTGTTTAACATATCCAGAAGAATGGATATAATAGAAAAAGAAAGAGGAGAGGAGGGGAGGGGAAGAGAGGAGAGGAGAGGAGAGGAGAGGAGAGGAGAGGAGAGGAGAGGAGAGGAGAGGAGAGGAGAGGAGAGGAGAGGAGAGGAGAGGGAAGGCAAAGCAGGGAAAGGCAAGGGAATGGCAAGGGAAAGGGAAAGGGAAAGGGAAAGGGAAAGGGAAAGGGAAAGGGAAAGGGAAGGCGAGGCAAAAGGCAAGGGAAGGCAAAAGGCGAGGCAATAGGCAAGGCAAGGAAAGGCAAGGCAAGGAAAGGAAAGGAAAGAAGAAATCTAACTTAAAGACTTGAGGAAGGAGGACAAAGAAGTGGGGGAGGCAGAAGATAAGTCTAAACAAGTGACAGGGAAAGCACATGGGATTTGAGAGTGAAAATATTCCACACTCTGAGTGGGAAGAAAAGGTAAATAGACAAGCTCAGATGAAATGTGAATGGGTATGACATACCTTTTTTAAAGTTGGGGTTTTTTTCTCTACAAAATGACACAGACAGCAGACAGCAAGAGTGGGGAGAAAATGCATAAACCCATGGAGGAGCCTATTGGAGAAGAAAGTAAGCCAAAATAAATGCTAGGAACAAAAGTTCAAGAGCAAAAAGCAAATCAGGATTGCATAAATTTGGTCCAAATACACAGAAGTGGGTTGATGTAGCCCAAGTATCAAGCACAGCATTTTATGCACTTGATCAGATTACCAGTCCTAAGTAAGAGACTTGGAAATAGTCCCTTGTTTTGAACATAAAGCTCAAGGAGATAATAAGTACCCAGTTTCTTGATTAGCTGCTTCCTCTTCCGTTTCGGAAGAGTCAGCATCAAACTATCGCCAAAGAGCCTCTGGTCTGCATTTACTGTGCACCTCATCTATGCTGCTTTGTACATCCAGATGCTGAGCTTCAGCTGTGTGTATTGTAAACTACTATCAAAATGTGTGCTGAGTTATAGTAGAACACTATGGCTTCTTGCTACCCTGATCTTTGAGAGTAAAGGCAAACACAGAATTAAACACCATATATTTTCTTCTAATTTCAATGAATAAATAAGACTAGTTTTCTGGGTAATGTTTATTGTACTTCTTTGTTCTGTAAAGAAAAAAGCAACAAACAAAACTCTATTATATAGCATTAAAAACAGGGATAGAGACCACAGTAAACATACAGATATATGTGGTTATTGCTTTTGCATGTAAGTACATATGCCACTATATAAAGCAGTTTCAGAACTAAAATGGCAATGACTTTGGTAATGAAAAAAAAAAGTACTAATAATTTGTAAAATTAAAACCAATATAAAAATGTTTAATGCTGCACATCTGATTTCAGAATATTAGTACTTACTGTGTTTTTTCCTACTAATACTCACTCATTAATTCTTTAATTAATTCTTTAAATAATGAACATACATACTGAAAGGGCACTGTTTTTGAAAAGCCATAACTGAACAAGCAAATGGAGACTTAGGCTGTATGACTGATTTTTAAGTACTCCCATTCACCTCACTAGGGAGATCTGCTTTAAAATACCATCTGAGAGGACCTGACCTTTCTGTAAATGAAAAGAGGATAGTTTTGCTTCATATTCAAAATAAGTATTCAAAATATTTTATCTAAGCTAAAGCTCTTAATAAAATAGAATAGCTACAATTGGATTCTGTAGTTTTAAAGATTTTTAACACGAGGAATTACATGAGCAAAGCACAGCACAATGGCTGTTTTATGGGAGCTGCTGATACTCATCCTTGTGTAATCTGGCAGACATGAACTGGCTTGCCTCACTTTTGTTACAGCTTATGTTACTTTTTGTTTACACCACTGCAAGAGAATGCGCATGGGAAGATAAAAGGTCATACCTAATGTGTTTCAGTTTACCTGTCAGTATCCCACCCTTGTAACCATGACCTTCACCTGTCCCCTGGAAATCCAATCTAGATACCTAACACTGGGTATTTAGACTGTCCTATGTCTAGGAGTCTGTAAAACTTACACATGGGAAACACTAAACAGAGATGTGTGCCTCACCCCCACTGAGCAACAGCTCCAGCAGGCTGCCAGCTGCTTGGGCTCATCCAGCCAGAATCCCTGCCTGGGAACAGGGACCTGCTCACTTCCTTTCACAGATCTGTGATGCTTTAATGTTTGCCTATGACATACAGCTGTTACAGAATGTGATGGCGCTGCCCACTTCTATATAATGACATAGTTAGAGCATTTATCCATGAAATGGGATTTTTGTTTTCAGTGTTTTTCTCAGCCTAATGTATCTTACTCCCAGAAAATTATTACATCCTCCAGGCTTTAGATAAGTTTGGGATGAGATTTACTACTG
The DNA here is from genome assembly GCA_028858755.1 of Ara ararauna. Taxonomy (NCBI): domain Eukaryota; kingdom Metazoa; phylum Chordata; class Aves; order Psittaciformes; family Psittacidae; genus Ara; species Ara ararauna. The sequence continues at coordinate 60,799,239 of CM054379.1, forward strand.
CATACAATGAAAACTCCAGGATTCACTGCTAGAATAGTTACTTACCACCATTATTTTATTGCAGTTGTTTATTTATATGACTTCAGTGTTGTTTATTATCGTTTATCTTCAAAGCCTCACTGGGGTAGGGAAATAGTCCCGTCCACACAATACGCCACACATCCCTTAAATAAGAAGCTGTGGTGGAATTGACAACTGAATAAAATTGCCTGCAAATCCACAGGCAAAGAATAACTGCTATAAAATTCTTCTGCTCGCACAGGCTTTTGGAAATGGCTCATCTTTTTCCTGGTCCATGACAATGTTTAACAACACTTTTGGCTTGCAGATAATTTTGGTCCAAACCTTCTGTTGGCAGAACCACCTGCATAGCTACCCTCTAAGAAGGGCTTTGCCAGCCATGATTTGATTTGTGGCACCCCCAAATCCCAGGGCTTGCAGATGACATGCTTGTGCTGCTGTTCTCCTACACACTCCTACTGATGAAGCTCCACCTACATGGTTTGATTCATCAGGATGAGGTGCCTTGATTCACATGGTAAGGTAAATTAACTCTTTTGACTTACGCAGAAGTAGAATTAGAGCAAGCAGAAACTGAAAGGACACAAAAATCTACAAGAAATGAAAATTTACATGGATTAGACAAACAGAAAAGAAAAGTGTGCTTTCCCTTGGGAGCCCTGAACTTACTACAATTTTATGCATATTAATGAAATCAAAGTAAGTATTTTCAAAAGGGATTAACAAATCAGCTTAATAAGGTATTTATTTTTTTGTACCATAAAAAATATCAGTTACACAGAAACACTTTGGGGCAGAAGAATATGCATTCAATAAGTACACTAATAGAAAGAAAAACATTTGGTCTGTTAATGTCAGAATTCAGCAGATTTTTTTCCCCTTTTCTATTTAACTAGTTTTTGTCTAGCTGAATAGCTATGGATTTGTTTTTAACACATGCTATGCAAGACCCGTTTATAAGAGCAGTACAATAGTGTACTTTAATTTTTCATGTACATGGAGGCCAAATATGTCTTATATTTATCATTTATAATAATTGAAAACTATAGAGCACCTTTTTTTCTGGAAATGTAGCATCAATGTATTTTAATTACTGCAAGCATATGCCTTTGTTGTGGTGTGGCAAAACTATGCAATTTCATCCAAGCATGTATTCGGCTTTCCCAGCTTTATCCTAGTAGAGGTCGTACATCTTTATGTATAGTTTGCATCATTCTTTCCAGTACTGAGTTTCCTTTGATCACTGTCACATTTGCTGGTTTCTTGAAAATTTAGGAGCAGGATGGCAAAATCAGCAAGTCCAGCCTCTGTTATTATAGGCAACTGAATAAAATAATGGTTTTCATGAAGTACTTAAAATTTGCTGTGCATAACATTATTAGTTATAACCATACATCGGGATACATTCTCTCTGGGTTGTTCTGTAGTTTTGAGTGGAGTTGCATGACACTAAAAACCTCGCTTAGAATATGTTACCTGTACTTACCCTACTACTAGTTAATAAAATACTACCTAATGAAAGAATTACGGGTCAGTGTCCTGCCCTTAATTAGGCAATACTTGCTCTGAAGCTCTCACAATACATTGCTGCATCCAATAAATTAATTTACCACAAGCCCAATTTAAAACAAACCTCTCCTCAATAAAACCTGTAAGAAGCTGAGTGTTCTCCTCTTCCTTTTCTTTTTCTTTTTTTCTCTTTGGACTGTCCTAAGCCATGACTTTTTTTAGCTTGTGCAGTAAACTTGAACCCTTTTGCAGGCTGTAAGGGCAATTCCAGCATAATGTTCACAATTATAAAAACTCTGGAAGATCGACTGATGCTGATGGATGAGCAAATCATCACATGAACCAGATTCTGCCACTATTATCTTATAATGGTATACAAATGTGGACATAACCTCAAAGGAGATTATGGAACTTTAAAAAATGTAACATGTGACTAAAGGGGAACTACTGCAGACCAAGAAAATGATTCATTAATAGTGTTCTCAATTCACAGAGCAGCATGGACTCAAGTATCCATTCACTTAAACTTATTATGAAGGAGCCTGACCACCTTACTGATAGTTATTCCTAAGTAAAAACATAGCCATAAATTGCATTATGCTCAAATCAGAGCTTCATCTAGCTCTAAATGTTTACTATTCTACAAATAATCATAGAATCATAAAAATGTTTGGGTTGGAAGGGACCTTCAAGGGTCATCTAGTCCAACCCCCCTGCAATAAGCAGGAATATCTTCTACTAGATCAGGCTGCTCAGAGCCCAAACCAACTTTGAATGTCTTCAGGTACAGGGCATCTACCACCTCCCTGGGCAATCTGTTCCAGTGTTTCACCACCCTCATAGTAAAAAATTTCTTCCTTGTATCCAGCCTGAATCTCCCTTCTTTTATTTTAGAACCATTACTCCTTGTCCTATCACAACAGGCCCTGATAAAACGTTTGTCCCATCTTTCTTGTAGGTGCTCTTTAAGTACTGAAAGGCCACAATAAGGTCTTCCCAGAGCCTTCTCCTCTCCAGACTGAACAACCCCAATTCTCTAATGACTGGGTGCATATGGTATCACAAAAGCTTGTATTATTTCACGGACATCAGTCTGACTGTGCCTTTATTTAGGTATATTATACAGCTCTTCCAAAACATTGGTTTATGAGTCACATACCAGAGCACATTTTACAGTACATTTTAGAAGTGCTGTGAAGATTAGAAAAAGGAGAGGTGGAAAGGGCTTGCTGCCTTGCTTCCAGTCCTATTGTACGTACTTATACAATTGGAGGTAACTATGCCCTGAATTCTACAGCTGAAATGTTCTGCCAGTCATGACTCAAACAGATGCGGGAGAGCTGGAAACAATTTTTTAAAAGTGACTAAAAGCCCAAAAGCCACAGTAGCAAAAGCTAAACAAGAGTATGTTCAGATACTGACTCAGATATGTCCTAGTTGAGATTTCTGATGGTAACTGACTTCATTGGAGAAAAGCATCACAGGGAACTATGGTTGGAAACCAGCCTGAAACCAAGCCACACACCAGTCACAAACAAGAAAGAGATTACCAAAGTATGTAATGAAGCATCCATCACTCCAGAGCAGGTATCTTTCTAAGCAGTATGCTGTAGTTGAAATAGAATAAATAAGCTTGATACAAAAATTGGGTAGGCAAGACTCTTTGTTCTTATTTTGAAGGTGAAGATGTTCATACTAGTTTATTAAATACTGACCCTATTTAAGTTAGTCATGGTTTTTTTTTTAATACATAGGTCTAGCCCATAAATTCAAGAAACCCAAGGAGAACATTAATCCATGATTTATATTTCACCTAAATCTAGGATAACATCTCTTTTATGGTTCTAGGCTACAATCTTTCGATGTTTGAAGATTGCTAACACAAAAAACGTTAAGTATACTCTTCATATAGGTCCAGCAAGTTACAGCATGAGAGATTTTCAAATTCTTGTTATCAGAATGAGAGATGTGATCTGCTTTTAAATCACCTATTAAAAACCAGGCATATGGTTTTCAGAGCAGCTTAGCCAGGTGAAACAGTGGGGATCCAAGGTGCAACATAAGGGCCAGCATCCACAAGAGGTGACGCACTTCATACCCACCTCAGCGCCAAGCGCTGCTGACAAGTAAGACATGATACTAATCACAGCACTGAAGTTACATGAGAATACCTGTTCAAGGCATACCAAGGGGTCAGGTAGCCTGCTGTCCTGTCCCTTAACTGTCAAAAGTGTAGGAAGAAGGCACATGCTTACTACACACTGCCAGCCTATTGCACTTTGTACCATAGTATTTTTTGGGCTGGTCTTTAATAGCAGTCAATGAACTCTGCAGTTTTTCAATTCTTTTTTGACCAAGACCAAGTAACTTCATGAGTAAGGGGCTTCACACACTAAGTAATACACAGAGAAAACATCGCGTGGAAGGGCTGTGAGAAGGATTTGGGGATTATCACATCGCATGCTATGGTATGTATGTTTGGCAGATCTTCCTCTCTGAGAAAGGGGCATGAACCTAAAAGCAAAAATCGTACAATGTTATCTGCTCTACACTGAAGGTCCTTGAAACAGGTGGTGTTTCATATCACTTCTAATAGCTTTCTTATACATACTGCATGCTTATCTTTCAAGCATGAGGTTGCATCATTATTTTAAGTCCTCCATCAACAATCCCCAAGATCTAAACTCATCCATATACCTGCACATACACAGACAATGGTTGCCCTATCACAGTCCAGCAGTTTTAAAATATTAAAAATGTCATCTACCTCCAGATGTATCAGGCAGCAATACAGTCTCATAAAATAGTAATGCTTCTTATTTTTTGATTACTGGCAGACACCAGGCATAGCAGGAGGAAGGTGAGTTAGCAAAAACATTCAGACACTTCTCCCCAAAGGCACAGTGACCTCAAGGGTCAAAAGCAACACCCTCCTACTAAAGCATGAGCTGGTGCTCACTTATGCCATTAAACCACCACAGAATTAGGAGAAAATAAAAAAAAAAGAATTAAATCAGGAATTTTATAGGCACAGAAAAATGACTCTGGAAGCTAAGTGAGAATGTTTCAGTTAAAAACTGTATTTATTGCTGTAGCTGTTTCTGACAAACCTAGCTAAAAAGAATAGTGTAAAACAAACTCCAGTGGTTTGGCAGTTTACTGATTAGCAGTATTTATTGTATATGTCACAAATGGCACTGACACTGTGGAAGCCTAGGTCCTATAGCATCACATTCTATCAGAAACACTACACGATCATTTTCCATAAACTATATTTGCAGCAGACACAACTGCTTTACTTTAGTAATGCCAGCAATTACATTTATCTTTGTTTTCACACATTACATCTTTAGGACAGCCAGGGAGAAACCAATTCCTCATGAGACAAAATTTGTTGGGGGGCTTTTTGTTTTGTTTTTTATTTGTTTGTTGTTTTAAGAATCTTGCTGTGCATTTCAAAAATCTTTTCTTTTTTTAAAGAAAGGAAACAGATACAATGGGTTTCTTAAATCTTTTTTGGCAACATTCTTAACGTTAATTGAGACAACGTTCACATGACATATATATGAATGCTACAAGCAAGTTGCTATAGTTTGAAGACAACTTACTTGTTTTCATTGACTGGCTATACTTCATTATGGCAAATGATTTTGAGAAAGTGCAATAACAAATACCACAGGTTTGGGGTTTTTTTAAAAGGAAAAAAATGAAACCACAACACAGAGGCCACCGCAGTTACAGTAAAACTTCAGCCTGTTATGATTTGTTTTCCTCCAAAAGTACAGAGATGAACACCAACAAAAGAATCAACAGAAACTAAACACATTGCACGAACAGTCAAAACACAGAAGCCAACTCGGTGGCTCTAGAGAGAGGAAGAATTCAAGCTACTCCAATGAAAGTAAATGGCACTTGTCAATCAAATTTGGCTTGACTGGGTTTCATTCTGCTTCGTCTTTCTGCCCTTCTGCTTCACACTTTGCATTTCTCTTCTTCGCTTTGGGAAAGGGCTGCCGCAGAGTTTTCCTTCCTAGGACCATGGGCTGAAGGGGCTGCAGTTTGTAACCCCCACGGGCTTGCGCTGAGGGGACCTTCTCTGTAGGTGGTAGGAGGGCTGCAGCGTAGGGGTCTCTGGCAGTGCAACGTGGTAGAAGTTCGGTAACCGAATGTCATACCTAAAGCCTTTCCCCATGTGCACTCTGTCATTCAAGGCATAGAGTTTTTCAGCGATGTCTCTCCCAATTAAAATTGAGAACAGGCGGGAGATGAAACGGTGTTTAGCAAACAGCAGATACAGCTTCTTTCTCCTCCAGGCCACGTACCGACAATCTGTCTCTGCTGTAAGAGTTACCTATAGGAAAGGAAATTAAAATTAGCTAAGAGGGAAGGCAGGGATATTGCTGCTGCTGCCCCTGCTCAGACAGCACCCTTCTCTCAGCAGGCTGTGTCTGTACACTGCATACACTTCGTATCTTTGCGCCTACTGTAATTAAAGCCATTTAATTCAGCCAGAGAGCTCTGTATGGTCTATTGTATGTAAAGGACAAGTGAGAAGGGTCGTTGCGAATGGACCAAATGATTGCACCTTGTCGGTCTCAGTGACAGTATGCCTATGCTCACACTGAATGGCAGCTGAAGCCAGGATACCCCAGCCTTGGCCCAGCATTCCCTGCTTCTCTCTTGACAGCCCCAGCTGCAAAGGCAGGTCTAAAGAAAGCTCTCAATAAATGCCATTTGCCCTCATGACATAAGACATCAGATCCCACACAGGCAGGAGCTCATGTGTCAGTCAAGTTGCAGCACTGGGAAGGCTCATGGATCAGAGAGGCAGCCTGGATGGACACCGAGTCCCAGGCTGTACACCCATGCCAAGCTGTATCACAGCCATGTCTCTCCCAGCCTGTGCTCCCAGGTTCACCTTCAGTAGGGAAGCCTTTTCAGAAACAACTTCCACCCACCTCCTGCAAACCTGGTTTCCCAGGGCTGGATTTTAGGACAGCTAAAGAATGCAAACAGTGTCTACCTCCATACTAGCTTTAAGAAAAAGACAATTTTTTTGTAACAAAAGATGCAAACAGAAAGAAGCAGCAAAGAGCATAACCAGTCCAGCAGGTAGTGTGAGGACCTCCCTCCCCAAATTAATGTAATGCCACTTGTTCGTATAATTTCACAAATGAAAACCCCAGCTAAATGAACTTATTTCTAAACCAATTAGTACTTGAACAGTTTTCTACAGTATTAAAAAAGCCCAACAAACCCTCCACTTTTACCTGGAAAATTCCCTCTTCTGTGGGCCTCAGTGAATCCCATTCAGGAGAATCCAGAAATTGAAGAGGAAAAATATAATGCAGAAACTCCCCATCAACTGTCACTCTGATCCTACCAAGATAAGATGTGTTAATTTGTTAGTACTACCTGTACAGCAGCAATGACTGCAACAAGAGTGTGTTATTTCTATTATATGAGGAGTTTAAATATAGCTTTGAGAGCATGAAAAAGCAATCACCAGACAACAGTATCCTAATTATATTTTTGAATCCACTCGACCAGGCCAGTTGAAAGAGAATATAAGACAATTATGCAACTGAGATGGAAATCTTTCCAGGCCTTATTCAAGTCGTATCATTATTCCTTCTAGGGCAGGTCTGTGCAGTGATGTGCAAGCTTTGTCAGGAAATGGCCAGCGTGCACTGGAAAGGTGAAAGACCAATGTACATAATAATGTGCCTCCTTTACATGCAAGCCATGGGATATACTTCTAGGTTTGGCAAATATGTGTTTTAGAGGGAACAAAGTGGCAAAAGCAGGGAGTGGGAAGCAAGAGTTCCCCACAGTGTTAGGTATGGTGCTCTCAATGTTTTACAGGAATTACACGACCACAGGACTGTCTCTGGAGTCAGGAGAACAGCACGGATGTAGAGGATCTCTGTGAGAATGCTGTGGCTTTCTGCAGATGCCAAAGCAGAATTTTCTTTCTACTTTTAAAATTATACTCAAGTTTGAAGGCACACAAGCAGGAAAAATATGCTTAAACCTCATAAGCTAAAAGAAAAAGAGCAAGCTGTAGGAATCCTGGTTTTACATCTGGTCTTCACAGAAGTTAATGCTTGTTACAAAATCAGAAGCAGCAGCCCTATACTGCATGAAGGAGGGCAGCAAAAACTCCCTGCATGATTACTAACTGGCTGGGCTTGCAGGATGGACACTTCTCCTTCAGTACGACTATGACTAAAAGCAACGTCCATGTGGTACTTTCTAGCCAGCTCCCAAGAATACTCTGAAACAGGGTATCACCAAGGACAACTACCTAAAATCCAAATTGTTCATTGCATGTAGTCCTAAATCAGATGAGTTTCAATCTGTCTACAAAATCCATCTGTCCACACAGCAGGCTGTCAAAATGCACCCACAAAGTGTCCCATCAAAGACAGACCATGGCCATTATCTCCGGGTATCCCACCTGCTCTCATAGTGGTCCAGTACTGTAAACACTTGGTATATCACTTTGTATACAGTATGAAAGCTAGCACTGTCCTTCAGGAAAGCATCAGCAAGGGAAGCAAAAGCACCAGCAAGGTTGCCAGAAGGGTATCCAGCATGCAGGGAGAAAAAGCAGGTGTATTTATTGCCTCAGGGTCCAACTAAGGGCCACAGTATACAGGAACTGTAGACTCAGTTCTACAAATCTTGATAGGGCTCGACTATGTCCCTTTGTAATGGAAAAGTGCTTTTAGACTTTCTGCTCTCCCTTACTCCTCTTCTCCCACTACCCATACAGCAACCAAATACACTCTTTATCGAAGTCAAGATCTCTATCAAATAGAGTTTACCTCAGTATATTTGGTTTCATAACTACCTTTTACTCCTGTTTCAGAAAGATGCTGTGTTCATTAGCTAGGCAGTAGATAGATAGCAAACCATAGCCCAGAGACTGAAGCACATATTTGTTCCCTTTATCTGCCTAGCCTGTTAAGTAGTATGATACAGTGGTCTGGAAAAAAAAGACTTTAAACCCTTTCCTTTATGCTATTACAGACTTTTGGTTTTACTTCAGAGCTGTAATAGATAAGTGTATTTAGCATATTAATATTTATATAACTTACATTAATACTTAATCTATTGTACTGGAAAATGAGCAAACAATACACAAAACAGGCTTTTCTTTTCTTTTTTTTTTAAGAATTAGGGAAAAATAAAGATGTTTGCAAGAAATACGAACAAACTGATACAAACCTGCCTGACACAAGCAAGGACAGTTTATCAATAGGTGTTTTGCCCTGCATGGCGTAACAGTGTTCCTTCTCTAGGGTAACCACTTCTGCATCACAGCACAAGACGATCTTCCTGTAGACAGTCAAGGAAATTCCCAGAGGCTGGAAGAGAGAGCTATAGAGTTCCTGGAATTCTCTGTCAAAGGAAACACTCCGAACTTGGTAGGTAACATAAATGAACTGGACGAAGCATATAGCAAACAGTATAAAATTCCAGGAGAATATATCAGCAGCACAGACATCCAGCCAAGCCCAAACAGAAGAGCAGAGAAAGCCTAATCCAAGTAAGCTGAAGACATAGAGAAGCCCAAAGAATCCACTTCCACCCATGAAGCCCACAACAAAGAGAATACTGGCTAGGTGGTAGATAGATCCCTCTGCCTCTCGCTTCCAGGTGGTACACGTAGGATGTGCATATATCAAACTTTCCCAAAAACTTGCATTTTCTCCCATGGCTGGAATAATTTTTCAATTCAGTTGAATCTTGGAAATTTTTATTTATGAGATGCAGCTAGTGGGGTCCTTTGCTTTTCCATTCTTGCAAACTCTGCTCAATGATCACAAAACGTCAGGGTCTCTTTTGGTAGTAAAGTTGCACTTAGGATTTCCGGCAACAAGGAAGCTAATGTTCTCAGAAGGCAATGTTGTTTCTCATCAGTTCATGCATTGTTTTGACTTTAGCCATGTCATCTGTAGCTTCATTTGATCTGGACAAATGAAGAAAAGAGGAATTACTTATAAAATTATTTTCATCAACTGAACACTATCAAAGCTTTTATTGCCTAAAACCACAGGCTGCGTTACGATCTTCCAATTCCCCTTTGTAGCCCTGTGATTCCAGGATCAAACCTTAATGTTCTTTCAATTGAAGATCATGTTTCTGTATCTATGAACCCTGTAGCAACAGTAGAACCACCACTGAAAAGCTGTACATCATATCCACAACACCCTGGGACAAACCTTTCCACGGCCTAACTGCTGAGAAGGTAGTTGCATTTGCTGGTCCTGAACCTGCTGCCTGCAAGTATCATTTAAGCTCTTGGACATGAAGTGACAGTGAACCCTTGTTCCTTGTCCACCTCACTCTGGATTTCAGTCAAACCACTCTCATTAATGAGTTGAGCAAGGCTGTTCTCTGTCACTGGAGACAGAAAACTGCACACCAAACACCACAATAGGGGATGGTCTTTTCTATTCCAAGGATGACAGGCAAAAAGCTGTCATGTATGTCTATGTTATTAGAAGATGAAGTAAGTAGTCCTGCAAAATACTACTCAAAGGACATTTACAAAGCAATTTTATAATATTCTACCTCATGTAATTTCATGCCATGGACCACATAATTTTATGGTTCAACACTGTAAAGTTAAACATGCTATTTGTTTCCACATAACATGTTTCTCAGAGTTAAATAAAAAGTAAAATTCACAACCAAATAGCATGAAAAAAACCAAAATAAATACATTAAAAAAAATAAAAAAATCTAACCCAGCTTTCTCAGTCTGTGTTTTAAAGTAAAAACACATGCTTCAATGTGAGATTAGACACGGTCGAAACTGCAGAGCCAGAATTTGTCAGTGGTGTAATCACTGTTGAAACACATCATCAAAGTCTTTAACTGCCGGATCCTCTTCCTGGTAAAACATCAGAGAAGCTAAGAAATACCTTGCCACCTAAATTATTAGATTGTCCAGGGTATCAAAGGTCTTTTTCTTTCTTTTTTTAACAAAAGCCACAGCAGTCAATACTTTAAAATGCTGGTGCAGTGAAGCATCCAACATCATTCAGCAAGGCTTTCAGTGGCGGTTTTTTTACAGAGACAGGTCTGAGAAATTAATAGTGCAAAGTCACATCATATCTCCTAGATGCTACAGCTTTACTTCTTTTAAGTTCACTCAAGCCCCAACATTAACTCCATGATTCAAACCCACTAATGCTAAATAGAGACATAAAATCCTAAACAAACAAGCAGCAGAGTTCAGAAGCAAAGTTAGGAAGAGAGCTCTTCCTCTCTGGGAGTGGCGATAAGGAAGTCACTGACCCACAAAAACATCACATTTGAAGAGCACAGAACCATTTTACTGCAGCAGAAGAGCGGGCATTACAAGGATGAAATATTTTGTAATGATAAGCTTTTTTGTTTGTCTCTTTACCCAAATACTCTTCTCTGGTACAGGATTTCCCTGAGATGCAGGATTTAGCCCTCAGAAAATGGGAGATGAGAACTGCACCAGCTACAAAGAAGTTACCTTGGAATTGTAAAAGCATGAGGAATTTTAGGTGGTACTTTGGGGATCAAGGGCTAAGATTTCTGAACTAGAAAACGAGAAAACAAACATGCAGTTCCTAGACCTTGTGTTCTGAATCCAGTCAGCATCTCCACTGAATGGTCAAACATCAGTAGCATAGGTCTTTTGCTGGATTGTTTGTTATTTTAATTAGAATCATTGATCAGAGTGATTTTGAATTATTGTTAACACTTCTACTCTATTACAAAGGTTTCTCTCTGAACAGTTCTCATGAAGATCTTAATTTCTACAAAAAAAATCAGTGTTTTGAATGGAACCACAACTGAGAAGTGACATGGGAAGCTGTATGCATGCCACAGACAAAACAACCATGACTCTGTACTGTAATCTACTTTCCATTACCAGTGTCTTTTTGTCATGTAAAGTCACACACCACAATAACGTGGTAAGACGCTGCAATAATTTCACAGAATATATGTTCGATTTCCAATTCACTTATAGCATTCACAGTCTGCCCACACTACAGCTCACAGCATTGCAGTAAAACAATGCATTCATGACAAAATGGGTCAAAATAATTTGAAAAGAACAGCATATGACTAGAACACAGATAGAGAGCCATAGTACATAAAATCAAAGGCTCCTGTATTTGTAACTGTTTATTTTGGAACGAAACCTGCCTTCCAAAGCCATTGTATGCAAAATTCCTACTTATATCTGCACATAGAGAACTTCTACTTGTGCTACAGCATCACTCAGGCTGAAGATGGCCTCCCTCCATCTGAGCAGATGGAAGGGCAAAGGAGGGAGGCCAGAGCTAGCACAGAATACAGCCTCACCAATGAGACACTCTCCTGAGCTACATAAAGCGTGTGGCAGAAAAAAACCCCTCTGGAAATAATGATGAAGCCTGCTTCTAAATGGAGGTGGTTTCTCAGGGCTACAGTGAAGAGCAGGCATGCTTGCAGCCAGTGAATTACAGGCAGAAAGAGAGGATTCACCTCTTTTTAATCAATAAATTATTCTAAGATTTGGGAGCTAAAAACTGCTAGTAGTTTTTTTTTGACAAAGTATTAGAGCAAAGACCATCTTATGTATAGGCCTAAGTATAATAACATTTCTAATTCTGTTGGCATTTAGAGCCAGATAAGGTCTTTCACATTTTTCCTTACAGTTCCTACAAGTCCAAAATTTAAACTCTTAAAGGCTTCAGAACAGTCTAAGCCAACTCTAATTAAACCATTCATCTACTGAAAGCAGGGGTAAGGGGTGAAGAATCGCCAAACCAAAAAACCAAATAGGTGTGGTACCAGCTGTGAGCTGTCCTACGCTGAGGACCAGTCTACGAAATGTCCACAGCAGCACGGCATTACCAAGTTTGTAAGCATCTGAAAGGGGCACCATTCTTTCACTGAGATGCTTCGGTGTCCTTAGCTACCAGAACGGTGAACGTGCCAACTGATGTGGCCTTGTTTGATGTCCTGCTTCAGTTGTCCTGGCTGTGGTGAACAGTCACTGCTATAGGTTCATCTGATGGTGGTGATGAGGCAAGCTTCAGCAGAAAACTAGATTTAAAGCAGATCTCTCGGATTATAAGCCTGAAAAACTGTATCTTCCCCAAGTGAGTGCTGAGTATGCTTTACTCTGCTCCCTGCCTATGGAGAAGCAGGAGCACCATGCAGAAGCACAGCTTCTGCTCTGTGACGTATTAAGAATAACACATTGACATTTGTAGGCTACCAGAGATCTCCCAGCTCAGGAAGGAGACATGCCCTGCCAACACAGGCTGAATTACTGAGATGCTTCTGAGTGTTTTGCCCACCACATACCCTACCCTCTACAGCAGAAGCAGATCAAGTGCTGGAAAAAGTCAGTCCAGACTAGAGATGTAAGCAGTATTACTCCATTTACGGCTTTGAAGCTCCAGCAAACTTGTTGATTTTAACCCTTTCTGATGACAGCTTGGCTCTTTCAGCAATGCTGCTGTTTGTTTAAAAGAAATGGATTTCTTTAAGGCAAGCTGGGGCTTCAAAGCAGTAAATGGATTATTTAACTTATGCTCTCCAAAATAAATACCTGCCAGCAACTTAAAACTTCATATGAGGAGTATACTAAAACAGTCAAAACAATGACTTTATATTGTAATTTAAATGCATAGTACAATCTCACACTCCCAAATTGGCATTTTCCTCATACGCTGTAGTATTCCCCCAAATAATAACCACTTACATACATTTTTAATTTGCTTGAGAACTGGGTACTTTAGCCCAATTTTGTCACGGATTACTCAAATTCAACTCCGAGACTCTTTGAGTGTTATTTTACTGTGTCTGGATCACAGCAAATTCTGCAAAAAATAAACCCTAAAAGTCCTGAGGCCACCAGCAGCTTTCTTTGGTATGCTTAATTAAGTCAAAAGTAAAGCTATTCTGAGTTCAAATACTCCATTCTTTAGTCTTATCCCAGGTATTCAGCTGAAAGCCCTCAGCACCTTCACTCTGTATATGTTGAGAGGCCACAGAGCTGTAAATACAGCTGATCCTGTAACCAGCCCAGACGAAGTTTTTGCTACAGGTTTGGAAGCAAAAAGGATTTTCCTTTACAGCATATGTGTGCATGTCATACACAAAAAGAGATTATGCTGAATTTAGCAGGATATGTCTCACTGTTTTTAGCCACTGTAGATGTGTAGATGTCTATACATGAGAGTGCGGCCACAGACTGGCTTAGCAGTCAGTAAAGCTGCTTCAGCAACTCTGCTTAGAACCAAGCAGTCCCTCCAGCCAAGGGGGGACCTCTCAGCATCAACACTCCCCGCTTCCAGAGCGACAAACTGAACACCCTACTTAGGCTGGCAAGTTACATCTGGTCTGGCCATCATTTAGACATATAAAAAGAAGCTGCGCCTTAATTTTAGCAAGTACCTCCCCTAACATGCAATGTAAATGCATACGTTGATTAACATACACCCTTCCATTGCCCTACAACTCTGAAATCCTCTCTCTGGGCCCCTGCTGGCAACTATTGCAGTCAGTAATTGTTTATGTAGCACACTTTCCTGAAGCTACTTTCCTTCTGCAGTTGTTCACCTGGGGCTAGATACACAAAGGGGCAGAGATAACGAAACTCTTAATTGCAATGCAGTGTCTAACTCAATGCACAGAAAAGCTATGCACCTACAGAGAGTTATGGCTATGTGCCTATAGGCAAGTATGGACAGATAAACAATCTATTTTCAGTGATAAACTGCCCTTGGACCCACTCCAGGCTTAAAACCTGCATGCAGCAATTAGGACAGTAACTGACAAAACAAGCTAGCTTACCTTAAACTTCTTGAGACTATATTCTAGAGAAAGTAGTAATTATAATACTGGAAAATACACTGTTTTCCTGAAAAAAATGCAGCCTGCGCAATATGGAGAAGGCTGCAGTCGTTTCATCATGGTCCATAATGTCTATTACAGAAGATTTAAGGAGTATGAGGAAGAGGACTATCCAATCCAAAAGACAAAGGTAAGAAAATAATCAGTTACTATAAAACTAGATGTATTTAGATTACAAGGACACACAAACCTATATAGCAAAGGTAATTTGTTAATGTCTCACATGACATCCTTGTCTCTAAGTTGGAGAGAGATCAATTTGATAGGTGGACCACTTGGTGGATAAAGAACTGGCTGGATGGCCGCACGCAAAGAGTTGTGCTCAATGGCTCAATGTCCATCTGGAGACCAGTAACGAGTGGTGTCCCTCAGGGATCTGTGTAGGGACCAGTCTTGTTCAACATAGAATCATAGAATCATAGAATAGTTACGGTTGGAAAGGACCTTAAGATCATCTAGTTCCAACCCCCCTGCCGTGGGCAGGGGCACCTCCCACTAAACCATGCCACCCAAGGCTATGTCCAATCCAGCCTTGAACACTGCCAGCAATGGAGCATTCACAACTTCCCTGGGCAACCCATTCCAGTGCCTCACACCCCTTACAGTAAAGAATATCTTCCTCATATCCAATCTAAACTTCCCTTGTTTAAGTTTAAGAGATTCAGAGCAGTCCTGCAGAGAATGACTTGGGGGTTTTGGTCGATGAAAAAATGAACATGAGCTGTCAGGTGTGCGCTTGCAGCTCAGAAAGCCAACCGTATCCTGGGCTGCATCAAAAGGAGCATGACCAGCCGTTCAAAGGAGGTGATCCTGTCCCTCTACTCTGCTCTCATGAGACCTCACTTGGAGTATCGTGTGCAGTTCTGGTGTCCTCAACATAAGAATGACATGGAACTGTTAGAACAAGTCCAGAGGAGGGCCATGAGGATAATCAGGGGACTGGAGCACCTCCTGTATGAAGATAGGCTGAGAAAGTTGGGGCTGTTCAGCCTGGAGAAGAGAAGGCTGTGTGGAGACCTCCAGTGCCTGAAGGGGGCCTATTGGGATGTTGGGGAGGGACTCTTCATGAGGAACTATAGTGAGAGGACAAGGGGTAATGGGTTCAAACTTAAACAGGGGAAGTTTAGATTGGATATAAGGAGGAAGCTCTTTACTGTAAGGGTGGTGAGGCACTGGAATGGGTTGCCCAAGGAAGTTGTGAATGCTCCATCGCTGGCGGCGCTCAAGGCCGGTTTGGACAAAGCCTTGGGTGACATGGTTTAGTGTGAGGTGTCCCTGCCCATGTCAGGGGGTTTGGAACTAGATGATCTTAAGGTCCTTTCCAACCCTAACTATTCTATGATTCTATGATTCTACGACTTGTATACGTTCAGGTTCTTAAGATGGACGCGAACCAGATCCTCTCCTACAGTGGGCCCAGGGTCTTCATTCTCACTGTCCCTGCGCCTGCCTTCCAAGACTTGGGTGGTATGGTCAGAGTGACATGGACAGTGGGATTGAGCGTGCCCTCAGCAAGTTTGCCGATGACACCAAACTGTGTGGTTCGGTTGATATGCTAGAGGGAAGGATTGCCATCCAGAGGGACCTTGACATGCTTGTGAGGTGGACTGATGCCAACCTGATGAAGTTTAACCATGACAAGTGCAAGGTCCTACACCTGGGTCAGAGCAATCCCAGGCACAGCTACAGCTTGGGCAGAGAAGAGATTCAGAGCAGCCCTGGGGAGAATGACTTGGGGGTTTTGGTAGATGAGAAACTTAACATGGGCAGGCAGTGTGCACTCGCAGCCCAGAAAGCCAACTGTATCCTGGGCTGCATCAAGAGGAGCATGAACAGCAGCTCTAAGGAAGTGATCCTGCCCCTCTCCTCTGCTCTTGTGAGACCTCACTTGGAGTATTGTGTGCAGTTCTGGTGTCCTCAACATAAAAAGGACATGGAACTGCTGGAACAAGTCCAGAGGAGAGCCATAAGGATGATCAGGGGACTGGAGCACCTCCCATATGAAGACAGGCTGAGAAAGTTGGGGCTGTTCAGCCTGGAGAAGAGAAGGCTGCGTGGAGACCTCATAGCAGCCTTCCAGTATCTGAAGGGGCCTTATAAGGATTCTGGGGAGGGACTCTTCATTAGGGACTGTAGTGATAGGACAAGGGGTAATGGGTTCAAGCTTAAACAGGGGAAGTTTAGATTGGATATAAGGAAGAAGTTCTTTACTGTGAGGGTGGTGAGACACTGGAATGGGTTGCCCAGGGAAGTTGTGAATGCTCCATTGCTGGCGGTGCTCAAGGCCAGGTTGGACAGAGCCTTGGGTGACATGCTTTAGTGTGAGGTGTCCCTGCCCCTGGCAGGGGGTTTGGAACTAGATGATCTTAAGGTCCTTTGCAACCCTAACCATTCTATGATTCTCTATAGCCCTTTCAGAAGGAACCTTCATCTATGTGGAGCCAGCATCCCTTTCTGTCAATGCTTTTCAAAGAAAGGGATGCTTTATCAATGACTGCTTTAACATGAAACGTGTACGTGACCCCATCAGCCAAGCCTCAGAATCCTGCTCCCCAGACGAGTGTCCCCATCACAAAACACTGAGCAACTGTGGCGCAGTTCCCCCTCACTGTCTCCTTTCTGCACAACATCACAGCTTCAACAAAAGGGGCAGCAAGTGACCCAACCACAGGAGTCAAAATGAGTCACTCTGGACACCCTCATGTGAGGAGGGAAGATGGATCTGCACTCCCTTGGGCAGAGGAAGGCACAGCGTGTCTCACTGATGCCTCATTGCTATGTCACCGCCTGGATCACTGCTCTGAGTACAGACTGTCAGTTGAACGGTGAAGCATCTCAGGCTTTAGGAAAAGCAGTCAAACCGCAGCCTTCCCAGTCCTTCCAGTACCCTCTGGGCTGCACAGACTGCAACTGCCAAATCAGATCCCCTGCCCCCGTAGCATCCATGTGAAGTGATGCCTTCTCCAAGAGCGATCCTTCTGGGAATGATCAGAGCTATAAAATAAGCAGCCAGAGCACATTCGACCATTAGTGGTGCTTCACCGCCTTCAGGGCGTCTCTGAAAAACAACCACCAGCCAAGCAGGACTTTTCAGGGACAAAACTCTGCTCTTGTCAGGCAAAATTTAGGCTCCCACACTCAAGTTGTTCAATCAAGAACCCCCTCCAGTCAGCTGCTGTGTAACCCTGGAGACACCCCAAAACTGTCTCTACACTGTGGTCAATGGTCCATGCAAATGACCCACCAACAGCAGGGGCTAGTGACTGGTTGTCCTCCTCGCCAGGCTGGGCCAGAACCACTTTCTGTAGAGAGCTTTAATGGGTGCCTTTTCATGGAAGTTTCAAGTCATGGAGCTCGCTTGGCTGCAGCTGGGGAGGCCTGATTCTACTTGCAATTTGCTCAAATTCCTACTAATCTTTTTAAGTTGAAAAAAGTTGGGGAGGAGGAAGGGGGATGGCATTAAAAGAGAAAGAAACCCCACAGCAATACAGAATAGTTTAAGGTTCATTAGAAGCACCGCACACGGTGAAGCTGCTATTATTTAGTCTTTAAATATTTAAAGACCAGCTTACGCTACACAGCTTAGAGTACTTGAATGATTCCTCATTTATCACTGAAAAATATACAGTGCAATCCTCTGTGGTTGCAAAGCCAATATTGAAGATGCTATCTACTTTACCATCTAGACAGGATCTAATGTGAAAAAAAAACCCCAGGTTTTCTTCCTATTTGAATTAGAACTGATGAACCAAAAGCATAAGTGGTATTCCTGCCAAAGTAAGAATAAGCCCCTCCCTCCTTTTTTTTAGGGTCTTTTGCTCCTAGGAAACATGAATATGGAATGACAGACATTTTTAAACTTTACTGTGGATTGCTAGCACTTGGGTAAATTTGAGCAAGGCTCATATATTGAACAGCATTGGCCAAATAATTCAGGGGGTCTGTTTCATTGCATTTTATAATAGAAACTGCGAAGTGAAGCACAAGTTCAAGCTCTTCTACAGTTCAACTTTAGAATTAATAATAGAGAAAGCAGCTACAACACATTTCACAAGCGCTTTAAAACTGTGTTAATGAACTACAGCTGAACTCTGTAGAATTCAGCTTAAATTATTTTGCGCGGTGCAGCAGTACCTTCGGATGGGAAATGAAACCAACCACCTGACGTGATTCATTCCCCAAAAAAGAAATAAACGCAAAGGCTTGGATCATTGTACTACCCCTGCTCATACAGCTGGATTACAGAGAAGCAGTGTCATGAGCCACGTGTTCAAACAGCACAATGAGACAAGCAGTGCCACACTTATGTACCCCATGAGCTCTAAACCAGAATGAAACACATTGAAAGGTAGTGAGGATGCCCTAATTGAGCTTCTGAAATTATTTATCTTTAGTGGAGGTTTGGGGTTAGAAGTACATTTATACTCTCTGCTTTACTCGAATGAGTGTCATACAACTTTACATACAAAGCAGAACCAGGCAGAAGCATGCATACAGCACTAGTTTAGCATCACTTTCATTAGTTTTCTATGAGAGCCAGAATACTCTTAGTTTTGTCAACTAGTATAACCACAAACCAAGGCTGGTTCACTGAGAAGTCATATCTAACTTCTATTTGGGCAACAGGGGCATGGCCAGTTACATGTACGGCGTCATCCCCTAGAGACACTGACCAGAGCTCTTTTTCGCAAGGTAGTGGAACACACCAATATGATAAAATAAAATCTCATCTTTGAAGAGCTTGCCAACTTAATAAAAAGATTAAATATACCTTCAGCTAACAACCCTTTTCTGAATCCTTAATGAACGTTTTGTTCTCAACTTCCAACATAAAAGCTTCTCCTGCCACAAACTTTGCTTTCATAATTACCTGTATCCCATTTCCCTCTGTTTCTATAACTATACTCACTACAGGACTTGCAGTGTACTTGTTATTTTGCAGGCAAGGCACTTCTTTAAAACTTGACATTTGAAGCTACTCTATTATTTGGCACCAGACAGAACTTTGTGGAAAGCCTGAAGAGCAACAGTTCCACAGATGTGGAAACCATTTCTTGGTTT
Organism: Ara ararauna; assembly: GCA_028858755.1. Lineage (NCBI taxonomy): Eukaryota > Metazoa > Chordata > Aves > Psittaciformes > Psittacidae > Ara > Ara ararauna. The sequence continues at coordinate 60,818,733 of CM054379.1, forward strand.
GCTGTGGTCAGTGAAGACATTTCCACTTGCATGTATACAATCATATTCCTATCAATCAACAGAGTGACATGAAGCCCTAGTTCTGGAAGCCAGATTTTATCAATGACATCTTTATATCGCTACTGAGTGGTCCATGATTCAGTATTACAAGAGATCAGCTATATAAAATGTTAGCCCATAAAGTGACTGACAGTCTAAATGCATACAGAGCTTTACAGAACAGTTGAAAAAATGTGGTAAAATAGTATAGTTTGGAAAAAAATATTTGGAAAAAAAATAACATCATTTGGGGAAAAGATGTGTTTTGTATCATTTGTTCTGTCTTTAGAAAGAAACAGCTGCAAATGCAAAAACAGATCTTAATTTCAGGGTTCATCTGCTCTTACCAGTTGTTGATGGGGAGAGAGAAGAATCAAGTAACGGCAGCCCGTGAAGCAAACCCCTAGTGAGTGGGAGGAATCCCCGGATACCGAGTTGGTTTGGTGCAAGCAGCGGTACTCCCTGAGCCCGCAGCGGCTGCCCCCGAGGAGGCAGCAGAAACCGCGCTTCCCTAAGGAACGAACCCTAAACCAGAGACACGTAACGCAGTCTCACTTCAGACAGACCCCTCGGGAGGGGAAGAGGAGGGCAGCGAGCCCCGCTTCTTCATAACGGGGACACGGTGACGCTCTCCAATTTCCAGCCAAAGCTGGACTCGGGAGCTCCGGTCACCACCGCCGGGCCGGACCGCACCGGCGAGGCGCACGGAGGAGCAGCGCGCTCCTCCGCTGTGGGCTGTGCTCCGACTCGCCCGGCGTTGCTCCCCGCCACGCAGCCCCCGGAGCCGCAGCCTTCCCCCGAAGTCTGTCCTCGCCCAGGCCCGAAGCGGGTGTCCCCGAGGCGCAGCGGGGTGGGAGGCGGCCTCGGCTCCCCATTACCCCGGGCAGAGCGGAGCGAAAGGACGCTCCGAGCGCTGCCTGACTGGACAGCGCCCGCGGGGGGGAGGAGGCGGGGGCAGCGCCGGGGCTTCAGCCCGCCCCGGCCCGGCTCGGCACGGCGCCCGCCCTGCCCGCGCCCCTTACCTGCTCCGCGCCCTCGGAAAAGTTTCGCGGCCGCCCGACGGGACGGGCTGAGGCCGCCGCTCCTCTCCTCTTCTCTCCTCTCCTCGCCGCTCCCGGCACCGCGTCCCACCACAGCCACCGACCCGCCGCTGTGACTAAAATAGGCAGAAGCCGCCGGGAGGCTGCGGGCGGCGCCAGCTCCGGGGCCGGCACCGAGCGGCCGCAGCGCGCAGGCGCTTCCCGCCGGCCCCGGGGGGCTGCGGGGCAACCCCCGCCGAGGTGAACCGAGCTGTGCCCAGCCTGGGGCAGCCGAGGCGGCGGGAGCTACCGCCAGCACCGCCGCGGCCCTCCTCCTGCGGCGGCCGCGCTCCCCGCTCCCCCGCCGCCCCGCGCTGCCGGCGAGCGCTGGAGGTTGTCAGGGACAGGGGGAACCGGGGGCAGGCGAGGGAAGGAGGAGGCGGTGCCGGTGGCTGCCGCGACCCCTGCGGGAGGGCAGAGTTCGCGGCGGTGCCGCTCGCTGAACTTGGGCGCCGAAGAGCCGTCTGTGGGTGCAGTCCAGGTGTTTGGCTGGGACCGGCGCGCAAACCCCGCCGTTCTTGGGACGCACCGGGAGGGGCGTCTCATTTGGTACCGCTGCCTCGGGTTACGTTGTGTGGAGCCACTGGTCTGGAACAGATAAACGTACAGTTTTCTGCTCTTTCACCCACACACCTCAGCAGCACGTTCTTCAGGACGGAGGTGCATGCCTTCCGGGCTGCCTTCATTACATGACTGATGCATCTATTGATACACGGTATTCAGTTATTTCGTTTCAGTACAAGCGTATGCCACAACAAGAATACCGTTAGAAGTGCTGGTACTGTGTCAACACATAAGGCTTTCAGCGTACGAGCCACCCATTTGTTTGATGATTGCTTTGTGTCTCAGAGAGAAGTTATTGACTGAGGGATACAGACTTATAAGTTGCTAATATACAAAAAATCACGGCATATTAAATGTGCAGCTCCTGTTACAACAGAAGAGCATGAGCAGTAATCTCTTTCAAATAGCAAGTGGGGAGGACCTAGTGTGCTTGCTGGTGGCCGGCTCTGAGGTCCCATGGTAGGCTGAAGGACAGGCTCATCACGCAGCAAGGCAATGCAGAGCAACACGCTGATGTGCGTTTCTCCAGAAGCAAAAGGACAGAGCAACCTGTCATGCTCCGGACAGAAGGATCAGGGCTTTCCTTAACACCTTTGTGAACTTGCTTCCCCAAGAGGTTTTTTAATTCGCAAAGATTTTAAGCTCCTTATTTACCAGGGAAGAAGATGCAAAATTTTTTGAAGCAATCAATTCTCCTAAAACTTGAAAAAATAAAGAGCCAGAGCAGTTTAACCCAGAGCTACCCGGGGTTACATCTATCCAAAATATCATTATCTGATTGCAGGACTTTATTATTATCATTATTATTGAGGGAAAAAGTCTTTTTATAAATCTAATCAAGTATGTGTTAACGTTCTTGGAGTTAATTGAACATCTAAAGGGTTTTGCTGTGTAGCACCAAATATTTACCTTTCAGACATGCTTTGGACATGATATTTTACAACTTCTTTATTTTTAGCAGTATTGATTGGGGGATTTCTATACTGGCAAACCTGAGGCAGTGCTGATTGTCTTTTTCCTCTCTTTTTTGTTCTTTGTACTTGGGTGGAGTTGAAAGCACTTATGCAGATTTATGCCCAGTTGCATTAGGCATAAATTTACCCACTATATTTACTCTTCATTGGGATGATAGTGATGGGATGGGAAAATACATAATTAACAAGGATCCTAACATTTTTTTATTTGATCTACTTATCTACTGAGGTTACAGTATTCTAATAAACCATTATTACATAAATTTAAACATGTTCCTCTTAATCATATATTTAAAACTGCTTGTGGTAAAATATCTATTTTTAAAATGTCTATTTTTGAAAGGTCAAATAAATAATAAATGTAAACCCAAATTATAACCAATATTATTCTTTGCAGCAGCATGGCAAGATAGAAAGGTCATACTTAAAGGTAGGCTTACCAGAGAGCCTGTGGCGAGACTCATAAATCCAGTATCAGACTGAAAAGCTGCAGGAAACTTCATGGCCCTGAGTCGAGGGAGAGGCTCAGCTGTGGCAAGTGCTCTGCATGGAGCCAGCTTGGGAGGGACAGCAGAAAGTGCAAGATTAGTTCCAGTTGGGCTGGGCAGGAACCTGAACAGCTGAGGTGTCTTTGGGCCAGTCCCACTGCTAAGACATGAAAATGGACAGTGTGAGTTTCTGGCTGGTTGTAAACAGCTCTTTTCTCATACCTGCCATTGTATTTATGAGAGTACCTTAGATGCACCTATCTCTGGGCCAGATCCATCCTACGAGAAGTCTGATAGCTCCATAAAACTCTCAGGTTGCCCTGCTGTCAGCTTCTTGACAGCCCTGCCTGCAGACACTGCTCATAGCGTTGCTGCAGTCAAAGCAGGGTTACCCCAGCAGGCACCTGACAGTAACCTCGGGGTGCTGGCACCAGACATTCACTTGGGTGTGCAGGTGATTTTCCCCAGACAGAGGAACAAAAAAACTTAGTGTACAATTTCACTGTCTAGAAAACAGCTCCATCTATTTCCTCAGTAACTGCATAAACAGGGACTTACAGCAGATGGTTGTCCTCTCCATTGTCTCTGAAGTAAAGCAATGGTGTTTCTTACCTCATGATGTACTTTAGGAGGAGAAGTTATAAATGACTATGTTTAAGGGGGAGACTTTTCATATTTTCTTAGACTTTTTAAATGTTCAATAAATTCTCACTGCATTTTTCTTTCCCTTCATTGTCCTTGGTCAATAAAAATAAGTTATGAATCAGGGGGATATGGTAGCAGGTGACATGATGAATTACCTCTTTAAGAAGTGATGTGCTTTTCCTCTGTGGATGTGATATTGTACTTCCCAGGTAGTTGTAATAGTCTCTTGTGTGAGAGTTCTTAGTCATTTTGGAATGAAAATTAAACTCTTCATGCACTTTGAAAAGGTTTTAGCAAACTTTGGCTTAGCTGAGTTCTGCTACAGAAACCCCTCCTCCCTTTATTCGTGGGTACAATTGAAGTAAGAAAAATCAGGATTGCATTTGTGTAGTAAGCTAGTTTTTATTGCTAACTCTTAAAATCGAGACATCAACCAAGTCATGTCATAACACAATATAATCCTTTGGTTCAGATCATACCAAGCCTGCAGAGCTGAGCAAAATTCAAATTGGAAACCTTTTTTAAAATGTCATTCGATTAACAGCATTCCCTGTCAGGTACAGATAAAATAGTTTTAATTTAGGCAAAAGGCTTTTTTCTTTCTTCATAAGTATAATAAAATGCTAAATAGTACATTTAAGTTTTTATCTTTTCACTTTTAAAGGCTTTCAGATAATAGACTTGGAATTGAGTATCCTCAGCTGCAGTTAAGGTGGAGAGCCTTAGCTGCTTCTTCACCCAGGTTTCCATAAGCAAGGGTGTGTGAGATATAATTCCCTGACCAAGTGACTTCACACCCTGAAGCAGCTGATCACAGAGAAGGAGAATTCTTCCGGAAACTGGCTCTTCCCAACCTGAGCTCGCTTCAGACACCAGCATCTAGGAGAGGTGGAAGAAATAGCCAGCATAGGATTTAGCTGTCAGAAAAATATGCAAGCCCCAGTCTGTGGCTGCTGCTTCTAGAGATGTTTAATTCACACAGTAAGTGCTTTAGGTTTGTAGAGGCCCCTCCTCTGTAGTTTCTGCACGAGCCAGTGTTGCACTTGCCATAGCCATTACTAAGCTCAGTCACTGTGCTGGACCATGACAGAGCCTGCTTCTCTCATCCTCAAGGGTTTGAGTCCCGCACAAAGTTCAGCTGCTGTCAGATGTAGGAGCCAGAGAAGGCTCCAAGATTCCTACAGGCCAAGAAGAGGGGTGCAAAAACCATGTGGGTTGACAGCCTAGTGCGTAGGGCACTCAGAGTGGGAAAGACCTGCACTCCCTCAAGGGTGTTTTCATTTTGCAGCTAAATACAGTTTAATGCCAAGTACAGAAACAAACCTGGAAACTATCACTAAAGCTGGACTTTGTGCCAAAACCAGTGCCCCATAGCATCTCTGCCTCACTCAGATACACCCCAGGAATGCTGAGTATGTCCAGGTGTTCAGAAGCTGGCAAATACAGCATGATAAATGTATTGCCATACAAGCATACAAAATGGCAAAAAAGAGATATGGACTTGAATTGTTCTAGACCTCTAGCTGCTTTCATGGGACCTTTAACCACAAGACTGTTAGGTAAGATTGTTGGCTGCCCACACAGCCCATGTGGCTCTGATGAGACGAAGTGCTTCACTGGGCTGACCTTTGCAACACTACAGAGCCATGCTTCAGTCCTCAAGTAAGGTGTCTGCTCAGGAGTGAGAATATAAAGTTAAAAATACAAACTGTAAATCTAAAATCTCTTCAAAGCATTATGTAACTATGGAAGATATCAACTGTGAAAAGGAAAAGGTTTTGTTACTGTCAGGTGAACAAAGCAGATGTTTCCAGCACAGCTGTTTAAAGACTCTTCAGGCAAGGTTTCTGTTATCCGATATTCTCTCTTGCTGAAATTCTGAGCTGTCATCAACATCCTACTAGATATTGTTGGAAAAAGGAAGGAAACCTGTAATTCCCAGACTAATCTTTCATGTCCAATATCTCAGTGACTTGCATAATGTTTCCAGTAGCTTTTAGATTTTTACTTCTTATTTTTAACCCTGTACTCTCACTGCTCATTTTACTTTTTTACCTTCTTCCATGTCCCCCTTCATCTCTTCCCAGAAGCCTTCTGTCTCAGTCCTTGCATATCAAGCTATTTTCACAAGCATTGTCATTAAGAATAGATAAAGATCTTCTAAATAAATTATTATCTTTGCTTAGAAAGATCCAGATGACCGAATGTGCCGGCCAATGCAAGAGGTTTGTTTGGCTGGGAGAGCCCATCTTCTTGTTAAAAACAAGTTTGGACTGCCTCAGAGTTGCACTAATTTCAGTTGACACACATGCAAAGTTTTCTAGCTCTTGTTTCATCCACTATAGCTCTTTTTCTCTCTGTGAGGAAGATGCATCTGCAAGAAGAGTGGTAGATCAATTGCAGGTGGAAACTATGGGAAATGTATGTCATCGAGTCCTAGCAGTGAGCAGAGCCAAGGTAAGCCCTCAGCACACTTGCCATGAGGGCTTATGAAGTTTAAGAAAATCTGCTCAAATATGTGTCAAAAAAGCTTCCTCTTCAAATCAACTTTTTCCTTGAAATATTCAAAGAGAGAAAAATCCTGTAGCATACCAAGCTGCTGCAAAATAGCCCTAGCTCCGTGTAGGTACAGGAGAGTGGCATAGCGACATGTGGAATTCTTCATTACTTTTTCCCACCTTCTGCCCATATTCTGCACACACTGAAGTGCACCTGGAGTATGGAAAACTTCATTGTAAATACCCGTTCTTGTACATGGTTGCGCTCATTTAGTTAGACTTATCTGCTTAGGTTGTTATCAATGATACTCAATTGGGGGGCTGAATTTCACCATGCATATCATATGTCTGGTTTGAATTGTGGTCATCAATAAAAAAAGGACTTAATCCCTGTAAATCTCTATCAATACGGTTTCCTGGTATTGCTAAACTACATCCATCATAATCGCAGTTCTCGCATTTTGCTTCAGACACAAAGCTTTGCAAAGGGCCACAGATAACAAGAATGCAGTTATATTTAATTCAAAGGTATAAAAATGGGAAATGGACTCTTTTGAGTGTTCACTTTATTATGTTGTTAATGAATTATAAACTGTATATCATCAAAATAAATATCCCAGAATTGCTTCCTAATGAATCACTTAGACAATGTGACTACTCAGTTGTGTCAATGATTAATTATATTCTTGCCTCCTTACTGGAATACAAATGCTTTAATTAAAGAAATCTAAAGACAGTAAAACAGTCTCGTTCTTATGGTCATTCATTCAACTGTTGATTGATAGCGTTTTTAGAGTGTATATGAACAACTGCAAGTGGCTGTGACATAAATGAAAGTTCATGTCACCTTAAGCAGAATGAGATGGAAGAGAATCTATTCATCCAGTTTCAGCTTATCCCTGCACAGTCATTAATATTATCAGGAGCACTGTGATGGCTACAGGCATCATCAGATGGGAGCCTTTTTACAACATTCTGAGCACGGAGGTGAATTATTCCAGAATATGAAACATTTAATTCATTCTCAGCCTCAAGAAACAGCTTTAAAAGTGGCCAGCCTCACAGAAAAAAATCATCATCACTGAATGCAATACTTACAAATTGGTATTTATGAAGTTCAGCTGCTGCCACTATTAAAGAGCGTCAGAATCTTTGTATAGGCGTTACCATTTTCACGAATCTGAAAAGCAGTTGCTTATTTGCATAATGGCATTCACATCATTGTTGAAAGATTAGGATTGATTTAATGAAAGTGGTCACAGGCAAATAAAAATACTTTTGCACTGAATTTAAATGAGTAAATCCTGAGCTTAGGTATTCCTTTTTGGCTTCCTAGCACAAGATACATAGAAAACCTTGACTGCTCTCTGTCCTTGGCACTGATGGACTTCATGTCAGTGAAGATAATTAATGATGTTAGTTCATATACACAACTACTTAGGTGTCAGTAAGCAGATTACTTTAATCTAGCAAGTCAGCTTGTGCATTTACATGGAAAGAAAGAAGTACTGGAGAATTAGTTTAGTATAGTTTATCATGCATAATGTGAAATGACCAATTTACAGTGTCGAGAAACAAGGAGGGGTAGAAGTAAGTAGGAATGTGCCACACCAATTTTCAGATGCAATGCCTTCAAGGGTGTAAATTTAGCTAAAATTGGTGAAAGTAGATAAGAGACCAAAATACAATTAATCCTTTCTGAAGAACATCCAGATACAAAGGATTCATCCTTTATGTACTCTCTGTATTAAAAATATTTGATTAAAATGAAAGTTTGATAAACAAAATTCTCAGAGTGATCTTGTAAGTTGGCTGTGGCAAAACAAAATCAGTAACTTACAGAAGAAGAAAGCAAAGGCTTTTTAAATGTGAATATTTTGTAAATGTTCTGGATGACAAAGAAAAGGCAGAGTGCCTGAACTTGAGCTGACTGCATTTGATAGTGTTCTTTTTCTTCAAAGCGCAACATTTGCATGTGGGAAAAATGACATTTGAAAAGAAAAAGAAAAAGCAAAGAGAACACAACTTCCTTCACCTATTAATATACCTCTTTCTTGGTTTAAACCTGCCTTTTATTTTTTGGACATGCAGCTCTCTGAATTTAGTCATTGGCCTTCTTGGTGTGCCCACTCCAAATCCATTATGGAGAAGGAGGCTCTTCTTGAGTTTAGGGGGCTTAGGTGTAGCTCTGGGTGAGGAAATATTTGGGGTAGGTCCTACTGTTGAAAATCCTCACAGGGGGTAAAACCCATACCCTGGCTCTTGCACTGATTTTGTCACACCCAGCTGTGAGTTCCCATAGCCTGGGTGGTTGGAACAATGCAGGCAGACACTTGCCACGGGTGGCAGGCAGATGCAGGCCAGGACGATGAGTGCCTCCAAACCCTGCAGTGTGAGGGGGGAGCAGGTCCCATGGGCTGCGTGGAAGAGAGGGAAGGAAAACCCGAGTAAAGGCTCCTGCAGAGACTGTGACCTTCACTCTTGTCCCAGGCTGCTGACCTCAGCCTGTTTGTACATAGTTGGGTATGTCTGCTCCCCCTGAGCCAATGCAAGTGAGGGCAGAGGTGCTGGCTGCAGGGACGTGGCCCTCTCCTCCCTACCTGGCCTTGACTTGGCACCAGCAACCCGGTCTGCTTAGGCAGAGCAGTCCTTGCGAGAGCTATTTGGCCGCTTCTGGCAAAATCCATTTCCCCCCTGCTACTGCCAAGAAGGCTCTGGTTAGCCAGGCTCATTACCCTGACCTAGCAGTCGTGACCAGCTTCCTGACACATGATTTTCTTGTTCATTCAGGTACAGATGAAAAAAGATAAAAGCAATGATGAGCTAGTGCACTGTCTGTGTGGTGTGGCATCAGGACAGCTGTCTTTTCCTCCAGAATCCTCACCTGGGGCTTCCATGGGACCATGGGCTTCTGAACCCACCCTGCAGGTCACTCCCTCCTCCTCACCACCAGATGCTTGCACAGGCTGTGCCTGTATGCAGGACCAGCCTGATTGAGGGAAACAGCCAGCAAAGAGGCATTACTGGCTTAATGAGCTCTGTTGTGACTATGAAAGTGTATTTCTATGCCATGGAAATCAGCCAGAAATTGGAAATGCAATAGAATATGAAAGATTAGTAAGTATAGGTATGACAGGGCTTGGGGACTTCCTTTCCCCAAAGAGGAACATGATGCTGTCCTCACTGAACTGCATGCATGTGAACCACTTTTGCTGTATATTAGCAGTACAAAATATATTACCAAGCCAGCCCAGTGGGAGGGAAAATCAATACATTATGGAGGATGGAGTTAGAATACCTTTACTCATACTGGGCACACACAAGCTTAGATAAGAAAATGGATAGCAATTGAAATTCAATTTAGGGACTTCAGACATAGATTATTCTTTATAGAAAGTGTCACCCACTTCAACATACTCCTTTTTCTTGTTTTCTCTTAATAAGGGTATTATCTGTCAATTGAGTTAACTCTCATAGCTACTTAATGACTTTAAAAGAGTATCTCAATTACTCATTTCAAAATCTCTTGTCAGGCATGTTTGCTTGCGCTTATTTATAGCAACTGAGAATATTTTTTTCTTTAGTCTTTACTGGCATTATCTTAACAATTTGCAGTGCATATTTTGGCTAAACACATTCAGCTAAAAGACTAACACAGACAGAGCTAATTGCAGACACATAGGGTAAAATGTAGCCTCAATGGGATTGCTCTGAAAAATGAAGCTGTTCAGAAGTATTTATGAAAATGACAGTTGGATTGTCTTCTTAAAGACTAGAAATTTGGGAAGGTCATTCTGCTTATCAGTGTAGATTGCCTGCCATAATGCCAATAGACTGTGTATCACTGCACACAAATAATGAATAAATGCTACTAAAAATTGCACTGCTTTTGCATTTATTGCATGCATAGAAAATTATAGAGTATCTGAACGTGGATGACATAGTCAGATACTACAGGGGTTGGCTGCTATGCAAATCAAAAGCAAGTAAACGAAATATACTTTGTGCTAGTTTTTTTTCCTGCTTCTATGCCAAGGAGTAGATACCTTTCTGAAGTAAACATGTGTGGACAGATACATATCAAGAGAGCTATCCAAGCTAAATTTCAAATTGCAGTCCTCTGAGCAAGCTAATTTACTGTGCTGGGATATTTCTATGCAGCAGCTGTAAAGTGGATGTGTCTAGTTTGTGCGAAGCTAACTCAGATCTGGCTGTGCTAGCTCAGTTGTGGAGGCACATAGATGGAAAAGAAATCATGACCAAAGGTTTTTGAGAAGCAGAGTGAGACTCAGGGGGGTTAATGTTTTATTTTTGGTTATTATTTGCGCTGGAGACAAAGTAGTAAATGGAGAAAAATATTGTAAACATTGTATACCATGATACCTTTTACCTTACTGTCTGTGGAGTAAAGGAACAACAAAGAAAAACAAAATACAAACTATAAAAAAGAAAACAGGAGAAAAAAAAAAAGAGTGTTATGTCTGCAGAGCTCCAAAATACTTCCCAATGCGCTGATCTGCTCTTATGTTTATCATTAAGAAATGCTGTAGCACTGGCTGTAATACACTGAATATCACAAGATCCAGCTTGAACAGTGTGAGAATCTCATCCTGCCACAAATTGCTGGGAAAGGAAGCAAAGAGAAAGGAATGGAAAACCAAACCAATATGAGAAACATACTAAGCACAAGCATTAGATTGGGTTTAGAGTGCTGCAAGCTATTTTATGAGGATGATAAATGGGATATTTTGTAATTTAAATTAAGATTTTGAGATTTTGGACAGTTTATATCATAACCCAAGTGTCAGCATTAAAATGAAGATCAATAAGTTGCTGAAAAGTTTCACAGATAATTTAGTCTTAGTGTTTATCCTCATATACAGGCCAAGCAAGTGCTCAGCAGGTCACTGCAGCCTGGTGATCAGCAGGAAGGCAGTTCCATTGACTGACCCCATAGCCTGCATCTCCATGGCTGATGAGCAGCTGATTCTCCTGTTAATGTGCCCTTTCAATTTTATGCTTCTTTTTGTCAGATCTGGTTCAAATGAAGGAGTATTCAAAAATTAAGGGGATCATCTACTAAGCTTCATTAGATTTCATTGTGATAATTTATATTGAGACAATCATTTAATCCCTGATTCACGAGTTTCAATATCTCTTTTTACACCAGTGGAAAACAAGCCAGGAGAGCTCTGACTATGGTTGCCCAACCTTGTTTTGAATCCTGATGGCTTTTGACCTGAGTGATTTCTTCTGGAAGTGAGTGCTGGGTAATATGTTATATGGAAAAATACCCATTTTATCAGTGCTGGATTCCACAAAGGAAATTTTCCTGGTTGGAGGAACAGAAATCCCTTTAGCTAGGGGATAATCGTTAAAGGTTTTATAAATGAACATTACCTTCACAGACCTTTAGTCTTTTGAAATGTCAACAGCAATTCAATAGGGAAAAAAACTAGCTATGCTGTCTACTTGAATTTCCAAAAAGCTCCAGCAAGATCCTTTACCAAAAGCTTTTAAGGAAGCACAGCAGCTGTGTGGCAAGAGGGGAGGTTCATGTGTGGATAATTAATTCATTAAAAGAAAGGAACAGGAGGCTGGGAGCAAATGGTCATTCTTCATGGTGAAGTGAGATTATAAGGGGAATCCTGCAAGAAAATCTATAGTGGGATTTATGTTATTCAACACCATCACATGTGATGTGGAAGTGGGGTGAGGAGAGAGGTTTGCTGATTATAAGTTAATAATTTATTCAGGATATCAAAAATGATTGTGCACAGTTGCAGAAGGAGCTTGCTCAATTGAGTGGGCAATAAAATGACAGATGAAATTTGATGTAGAGAAATATGAAAGTGGGGGAGAAAACAATCTGAATTTCATATATAAAAAGATGGACTGATTGATTCCCTCAGCAGCAAAAGCTCTGGGTTATGATAGGTAGCTCCATGAAAACTATTTGTGCTTGCTATCAATATGCAGTCTGAGGCAAAGCAAGTATTAACAATTGCCAGGAAAGAAAGAGAGAGGAAACAGGCTGTCATCATCATGCTATTGTATAAGCCCATGATTTCCTCATCTCTTCAATTCTGCATGCAGTTCTGGTCTTTCTTTCTCAGAAAGGTGTAGAAAGGGTTAAAAAGTTTCAGAAAAAGGCAACAAGGATGATAAAAAGTATGAAACTGCTTCTGTATGAGGAGCAATGAGAGAAGGAATGAAAGAGTCTGAAAAAGAGACAACTAAATGAGGGAGGGGGAGTGTAACAGAAGTTTATGAAATCAGGTAAGGCATTAGAAGAGGGATTCAACAGCACATTCCTTCTGGTAGAGGAATGAGGCACCAGCAGACAAAAGTAGTAGGCAGCAGGTTCAGCTGAGGGCACAGGAGGTTGTTCCACTATCAGGGTGTTCTTGACTTGTGAACTTCCGCTCACAGACATCAAGGGCGCTCGAAGTTTGCATGGACTCAAAGGATGAAGGACAAGCTCATGGAAAAGAGGTTTGCTGAGGGTTACAGGATGCTGTGAATTTACTTGGTATCTGTGAGTTTACTTTGGTACTTGGTAGGACCATACATGTGGGTTTTTTTGCCTTGTTCTTGCATTTTCCCCATGGAATACACCTGATTGTAGTCATTGCTGGAGACAAGTCACCACCTTAAAGAACCTTTCTGCTCTTATGTTTCCAAAAGCACTTTCAAATGTTAAAAAAAAAAAAAAAGCAGAACATTTTTTGGCCAAAGATAATTAGTTCCTGATCTGCAATTTGGAAGCAGACACCTACAGTGAAAAGATGAACATGATACTTGACCTTTTACATTTGAGCCCACCTTCCTTCCTTGTCTCTCCCAGCTGAGAACACTCACGGGGAACCCCTTGTCTGAGTTTAAAAGCCCTGTTTGTGACCATGATGGTCTCTGAATGTGTTTCCAACACTTGACTGTAGTACGATGCAATGTTATTGACAGCATTAGATTTTCCAGTAAACAAGGGACTGCCTTGGCCAAAATCACATTAAACATGAAACTGAGCAGGCTTGGGGGCTATCAAAAGCGTTACAGTCACTTTTATCACTCCTACCCAGCTCACCTGACAGCACTGTTGATCCTCTAGAAATGATCAAAGAAAATATAATAATTTAAAAAGTACCAAACAGAATTTCAAAGTGCATGGGAAAACAGATAACACTAAGATCTGGAGTAAAGCCATGCTTTTACTTAGTACTAAAAGCAACTTAAAGGCTAACCATGAGTTGGTTGCACTAAGTGCCAAGCTGTGTTTAACACTGTGTTTTAGCTGCCATTTGTTAGCCCACTACATTTCCTCTGTGAAGAAGACAAGCGTTGGTCTGATCAATCCCATTGTTGCTAAGGATGGGTGCGGGATTTCAGAAAGCATCCCCGGGGTACAAACAGCACTGCTGAGTTGTTGCCTTCCTCCCAGAGTTTTCTTATGGAAGAGTACAATATAATTCTTTGTCTTCAGCAGTTAATTTGCAGCTGTTGCTGTCTCTCATCTGTTGTACTTATTCCCCGTGTCTGAGACTGTCATACTTTGTCCTTGGCATAATGGGTTTCAGTGAGAGTGTGTGATGTCCTGAGGAAGATTATTAACTTATAAAACATGACAAGCGAGAGCAGACGAAGCCTTACAGAAAGATATCTTATTTCCCTGAAACAATACTAAAATGAAATTAAATCAGAGAAGGAATTAAAAATATGGAATAGGAGATACAGACAGAATTGTTTATAATTAGCTTGTTGTTTTTTTCTGTATAGATCAGATGCTCTTTGCACTGTTTGTTAAATAGACCAATCATTCCTCTGTGAAATAATCTCTTAGAACAGACAAAAAGCCGTCTTTCAGATCACTGTCGCATATACCAGCAGAAGAATAACTCTATAGGGCAGCAATCCCATATAGCAAACCACTGAGGATCATGACTTTTCAGCACGTTCTGGAACTGGAACTGAGTCTGGGTCCCCATTGTCTGTACAGATACCAGTTAAAGCCACTGTCAAAGCCCAGCATGCTGCCTGGGAAGCTGCCTGAGCCGTTTGAGAAATGCTAACAGAAATACCACATTATTCCCTGTGACCTAAGTGGATTTAGGGCTCCAAAAAGGCAACTGACTGTGGTTGGTTTACCTTGCCATGAAGCTGTGATAAGCACTAGAGCTTGTTTCTTCTTACAACAGGGGCATTTGCCTCACAGCCAAGTGAGGAGGTGGCTTCAGTCCTCTTCTTACTGGCCCTTCGTTGTTCACCTGCCCATGTGATATATGGCTGGATGTGAATTCAATCCCTGCTTCACTCACAGACTTCGTATTAATCTGTATGAAGCACAGGTGTGGCCTACCCTTTCTCCAGCTGAAAACAAAAATGTTATTTATTGGAGTAGTGAGCAAGTCAGAACTTTTTAGTCTGTTGCTTACTGTGGTATCAGTCAGCAGGGCCGGACAGCACCCCAGTCCTTCTCAGGTTGTACCTGCAAGGAAGGCATTGCTGCCTTCATCCATGTTACACCTAGGATGGGGGGTGTGTGTGTTGGGGCGGGACAGGTAGCATGTCCCAGATGAGTTTTACATGTAAGGTTTTGAGTGTCTAGCTTGTAGGACACAACAAAGTTTAAGCATGGGCTGGATACCTTATTGCTAAGCTCAGTCAGAGCATGTGTTTGCATGGCCAAAAGGTGGCATTTAAGAAATTTAGGCACTTAAGTCTAGATGCTTGTATGATAGAATTGGAAATTATCCAAGTAAAAATTTCCAGACTCTATATCTAAGCACTGAACATACGGCTCTGCAGAGACAAGGCAGTCGTAGCTTGGTGCCCAAGTTTTTTGTGGCTCTCTCTGTTTAGGGCACATCAGAGTAGGTGCGGAGTGAGTGCAGGAGACTTTTAACCAGGTGCAGGATGAGACCTCCACTTCTTTATTGAACAGACAAATGTAGAAAACATGAGTTAAAAAATACCAAGACAGTGTCACTTGGAAGCCAATTTACAACAACTTCAGCTTTCAGGTCTTTCAGAATATTAATAAACAATTTGTACTGGAAAATGTGCATATGAAATAAACTCCAACAGCAGTCAGCATCTGAATGGATGAACTAAGCTGCCAATCTTTGAAGGAACTCCAAAACCACGCTGAAGTACAGACTACATTGGTAACCAGAAAACCTTGCACTACAAAGCTTTACCTGCTGAAATGTCACCCTTGGAAAGCAGTTAAATTGGTATCCAAGTTTAATTAATTGTTATCTCAGAAGGAAAAAAAAACAAGAGATAAAAACAAAATGCCATCTAGTAAAGACTATAGTTGTAGTTGCTGGTCAGTTTCTATTTTTGAAGCCAAGGCAGCGTAGAGAATAAATTCTGCATTTGGAGTAGCACAGTAGTATTAAAATATACTTAAACGCTTGGATTGTAAAGTTATGAGTAATCTCCTCAGAACATGGATATTGGGTGGCAGAGGTGTGACTGGGCATCCATCCACTTTCAAGCCCTCCTCTGGCAAAGGAGATAAAAATAACTAAACTTTTCTGGGGTAGCTAATGCTCGGGTGACTCCAGGCTTTCGTTGCAGAAGTCTTTCAGCTTTACTGTCTGTGCTGTGGGCATACATGTAGTGCACTTACATGAGCAGAGGTCAGGCTCCTGTTAGTGGAAATCTAGGGCTCTGCTTTCCTGGGGATGGCTGAACACCTGCCTGCAAATGGGAAGTAGTAAATTAATTCCTTATTTTGCTTTGCTTGCTCATGTGGCTTTTGCTTTACTTGTTAAACTACCTTTATTGTAGCTCATGAGTTTTCTCACTTCTACTCTTCTGATTCTCTCCCCCATCCCACCAGGGTGGAGTGAGCAAGTGGCTGTGTGGGCCTGAGTTGCCAGCTGGGGGGGTTAAACCATGACATGTGTAGGCATCTACGTTTAGGTGTCTTAATCTAGAGCCAGGGGCAGGTTTCAGGTGCCCAGACATAAGCAGGTTGTTCAGCCTGAGATGCCCAAGAGTGTCTGCTATGCCTGTGCAGCACTGGCACATAACACACAAGACCCAGGAAACCTGCACCATTTGGGAGAGCATCTGGAGGCTGGGGGGTTGCTGAAGAGCATCTCACGTCATTAGACATTCATGTGCTAGCAACTGAACTGCTCCCCTAATGACACACCGCTGAAACGGTATTTCTCAGCACTCACAAATGAGTTTATCTGACGCAGGAGCTGCGCAGGGCATACTAAGTTACTTTTCTAAATATCTTTTAAAAATGAATCTTTCTTTTTTTTCTGTACAACACAGAACACACACACTTCCTAGGTGAATTACATTTGAATAGAGGTCCCTAGCAGACCTCATGCAGTCTCCATTCTCTGGGGGTTTTTTAATCCATAATCCTACCTTTTCCTATTCCTATTTTCATCCTTCTATTTACCAAAGAACTGTTCTGAAAACGCTTTGGAGAAGTGTAAATCATTATGGCTTTCTTGAATTTGAGGAAGTTAGGAGAATTTATATGAGGGAAAGATTTTGTCTTTTCATTTTCAGCTGTCATGGGTTCATCCAGCTTTCTTTGCTGTAATACCCCAGAGGTGTAAAACTATATGATGAAACAGTATCTTGTAGTTTATTCATGTGGTTAAGCATTATATATTTAGTACAAACCACAGATTTTTGTTGAGAATAAATCAGGTTTAAAGATTTTTTGTAAAAATATGCATTTTCTTTGTGATATTTCAATACATTCTGATGTGATATGAAAGTCATTGTGTGTCTTCCACAGAACATAGTCCCATGTTATATGAAATAAAGATTTGGAGGGGACTAATCGATGTATTGTCTAAGAGTAACTGCACTGATGTGGAAAAATATTCTTTATGTACCAGAGGCATCACAGCCTTTAAGACATCATTTTTTTGGTACATAAAATAGAAGATCACTTTTCCCTTTCAATATAATGGAATCTTGTCAGGAATTATGAAGGACAATTTTTCTTTTTCAGGTTTCAGCACATTGCTAAAGAAATGGCATTTTTTGCTTATGACAGAGAAAATAGCTTATACTTTACTGCGCGTGGAAATAACACTGAGATTGGACAAATCTGCAAAAGACATTTTTAACAGAGCTGACAACAGCAGTTAATCTTAACTTCTTGGTTTTTGTTTGGGTTTTTTTTGTTTGCTTTTTGATTTGTTTTTTGCTGCTGGCAAACTAGAAGGTATTTTCTGTTTCTGAAGATGTGTCTATGAGATTCATGGTAGCATTGTGTTAAACGGGTCTTTCCCTGTAAGGCTGCTGCACATGCAACATCGTGACACTTTCTGACAGGAAAAGTGGTCCTTCCTTGGTGAGGTCGAGTGGCAAATAGTGGAAAGCGTCTCCAGTGGGAGGTGGTGTACCCAGGCCCTGGGCACAATGCCTAAGCACAGCAGGGCTTGGCAGCCTTTGTGGCACCAGAGCCCTGGGAGGCTGGTGGCTCCTGGCCATGGCTGCCGCTATGTAGCTGTGAGTTAGGTTTTGTTTTCTGAAAAACAAAAATGACGAAGGAGGCTGAGACCCACAATTTCTCACTATTGTTTCAGACTTGAAGATTAGAGGTTTACCTGCCTCCTCTGTCTGAGACTGGAAGGTAAAGGAAAACAAAGCATGCAGAATAGGGAAAAGAAGAAAGAGTGCTGCTCCTGTGACGCAGACCCATTGCACAAAGTAACTAAAGAGGTGTCAAAGCCAGTTTTCACACTGGGCAGAAGCATTTGAAGGTAAGACTTAAAACTGTGAAGAAACTTGCAGCCAAATAGGAATTTAGGAACACTAAAATGTAACTGCAGAAAAACCCACAAAGGGCATACGTGGAAGTCACTTCATCCCGCAAAACTGTCACTGCAGTAAAAGTAATAGGCAAGAGATCACTGATTATGGATGGAGGCTGAGAAATATTCCCCCAAGTGCTACTTTGAGATACTGGAAAGAATTTGGTGGGTGGCACTGATTAATGATATTGTGCACTAGCTCCTGTTGAGAGCTTACATGTTTTTAGCAGCAATCTGGTAGGAAAAAACAAGAGGACCAGAAGCAGCCCCATTCTTTGGGAAAGCTTTATAAAAGGTGGTACAATTCCAAAAATCTCTCACACGATTGCAAATGCTTTAGAAAAAGCTTAGGGGTCTTATGATAATGTAGGTTTGTTTAGGGCATGAAGGACTGTGAAGGGCAACAGTATCAGCAAACAGGAAGGCATATTTAGGACAACAGAGTAATGTTCTGATAAAAAATTCAATGAATTGTTAGGAAAGAGACTGACAAAATATTGGCAAATTCAAGTAATTTCATTTTCAAACTGCTTCTCTTTTTCCCTCTCGGGATAGATGTGCTTCCTTTTTTGTTTGTTTGGTTTTTTTTGCCCTGACAAATGACACATTGTCTTCAATTAAAAATGAATTTTAGGACATGCATTTCAGTGAGGGAAAAATAAAAGAAAAAGACACTGGACCCATTACTTCTGAGCTTGGCCAGAAAACTGAAACCCAGGTTTTGTACAAGTAGCAGGGAAAATTGAAGTGAAAAGGCAGCAGGTCTTCACTGGCATCAATAGTAGTATCTATAGCACAGTCAGTTAAGTTCGAAGAGAGAAGGAAAAAGAATGAAAGAAAATCAGGTAAATTGTCAGTTGTCAAATGAGTTCGTAATTAAGTACAAGTAGCGCAAAAGATGTGTAGGTGTTTAAAGGCATTTCTAGTAATAAGATCTGGCATCAAAAGCTTAGTTCAGAAAGCAAAGAGCTCAGGAAACTACTTACCAGACCCTTACAAGACTCCAAGTGGTAACACAGCAGTAATGCACAGGTATGTATATAGCCTTTGCATAAAACAGTCTCTGAGCATGTCTCTTTCAAAACACTGTGCTGCTTAAACTTCCCACAGGCTGGCAAAGCTACTTCAGATCATCACGGGATGAAGAAACACAAGGACTGAGCACAGATGTGCACTCTTTGTTTGAGAAATCTCACCAGTGGTGGGGCGTCACATTCAAAGAAAATTTGAGATTACTCCTTATAATCTCATTATTTTTTTTAATGTTAAATGGCTTCAGTCATTTACTGCTATGGGTCTTTTATCCGACAGAGATCCCTAGGGCTGAAAAAGGTTTTAAGAACGAAGGAAAGTGTTTCCTTTTCACAACCTCTTCCTCACTTTTCTCCCACCATCTCTCTATCCTGAATAATCTTCAGGATGCATCACGGAGACTTGAGAATGCTCATGCTTTTTTTTTTTCTTTTTTAAATATTTCAACAGCAAATTGTATGTAAAACTGATTGGCTCCAATTCAGAGGGGATTGTCTATGCTCTTCCATGGTAAGAGTAATCTCCATGTACCCATGAACTGTTACCTACCTTCTGTGCTTTCTTTCAAATATTGTGCAGATTTTCCCCCTAAGTTTCAGCTATCACAGATGATCGCATGTTTTTATTAGCATCTAATATGCAGTTTAATTGTTTTTCAAGTTCCGCTAAGCACTTAACCCCAATAACATCTTGTGGTGGGCAGTGCTGCAGATTAATCATGTGTTGTGTGAAACTGTCCCCCTTCAATGTTTGTAAAATCTCTGTCTCTTTATTTCCTTTTAATGTCTTTGTTTCTAGAGAAGATGCAGGTTTCGTTACCCAGTTTACCATCTCTGCAGTGCTTGTTGTCAATGTATCTTTCATGCTCTCCCACTTCACTTTTCTCTGAATGAACAGCTCCTAATTTTTCAGTACTTCTGAACAGTCATCTGACCGACTGGTTTTTGAATGCACTTTCCTACTTTCACTCCATTTTCCAATGCAGTTCAATTTTGGAGGAGGATTAATATCTTCAGTGTCTCTCCTCTTCTTTACCAGTGCTAGGATTTTGGGATTTGCTTGTTTCTTTAATTCTAAATGTATTCGTGGATATTTTTTTGGTGGATAGTGCATAGGTTAGGTTGGGACTTCCTAGGGCTTGCAGTGAGGAGTTATAACAGTGTGTCAGGCTGCCACTTTCAAATGCTGAGTCTTCCCAGGGGTAGGGCTGAGAGGAAGCTGCTGCTTTAGTAAAGCTACAAGACTCCCCAGGGACAGCTGCTGGCATGGGACCAGCTGGGAAGCATCCTGGGGACAGATTACAGCTCCCTGGCCTCCTCCCAGTGGCACAGACCCTCTTTTGGCTGTCCCCTGACACATGCTCTCACCTGCCCCATCACTGAGGCTGGCCATGATAATCAGTGACCTGCAGATCCCAGGATTGTCCAATGAGTCAATTAAACACAGGTACAAAATTAGCAGAACTGCCTTAGTTAAGTTATACTGAAATATCTCAAAAGGTATTTGAGAGTCCTTTTGCACCATCTTTGCTGCACCTTCAAAATTACATTAGTATGAAAATTCCCTCACTATTTTTGGGTCTGATCTGAAAATTCATTGCCAAATGGGAAGATTCACACCAACTGCTGTGCTTTAGATGACATCTGCCTTCTGCTGCCAGTGAGTTTTCAGCTTCCAGTAGTGAAAACCTTGGGGTGAGAAAATGGTGGTTCTGTTTAAGGGATCCCCAAACTCCTCCGTTCCATTGGGTTCTGTTTAGTTTAGACCTTGTTGGCTGTGTTTACCTGAGGGGCTTCTTACAAGGGCATGTAGGGATAGGATAAGGGGGAATGGCTTTAAGCTGAAAGAGGGGAAAATGAGATTAGATATTAGGAAGAAGTTCTTCACTATAAGGGTGGTGAGGCACTGGCACAGATTGCCCAGACAAGCTGTGGATGCCCCATTCCTGACAGTGTTCAAGTTCAGGTTGGACAGGGCTTTGACTAACCTGGTCTAGTGGAAGGTGTCCCTTCCCATGGCAGGGGTTTGAAACTGGATGATCTTTAAGGACCCTTCCAACCCAAACCATTCATGGTTCTGTGATTCTATGAAATGGGAATAGGGAAATGTAGTGCCAGACATATTATTTGTGTTTCCGCAAAAGATGCAGTAATGAAAACAGCATGGAGTTTGGAGGAGGAGAAGACCACGTCATCTCAGGGGGCCTGTGCTTCTGAGGCAAATACTGAGACAAATGGCTGCTGTAAAGGCGAAGCCATCATCAGGGCTGAAAGCTCTGCAAGCTGCTCATCTTCTATTGTGGAAAGCAAAACATATACAGAGTGCTTTTGTGGACAACTTCAAGGAACAAGAGGAAGGAGATGCACAAGAGGTGGCAGCAGTCCATAGGGACAGCTTGCCCTGGTGAAAAAATGAAGGAAAGAAAAAAACAACAGAAGCTAAACCACAGCTAGTTCCAGCTAGAGGAGCTAATTCAACAGACAAGGAGGAAGTTCAGAGCAGCAGTATGTCTAGGGCATCAGAGAGAGTGCTGACTGTTAACCAGGGACATTCAATTCTCACAGAAGCACCTGGAGAAAAGGTTTGTCAGAGCCACAACTAACGTTCGAAAAGAATTTCTTTAAAAGCTGACAGCTGGAGTTAGCTGCAGATGGTGAAAGCACAGTGAAAGTGAGGATTAAAACCGGAGGGCCGAACAGGAATTATAACACTGGTACCAAACATTCCCAACGGGTGAGATTCAGTCGTCCATGGAAAATAAACACACTGTTTCAAGTCCCCATGGCACCTCTGAAGTCAGATTTCAGTGAAGCATAGTCTTTGGAGGGCCATGTATGTGGGAACCATATGTCACCCAAGGATAACAGCTAGTCTTTGGAAACTGGCTCAAGCGATTACTGAATTGCTAATAAGTGATCTGTAACACAGCAGAGAGAAAATTAAGCAAAGCTCTAAGGAAAGGTCTCCCTCTGCAAATGTGTGTGTGAGAGAGAGTCTGCAGCTTGTTTGTTTTTGCCTTTGTAGTGATTCTTGCATTCTGAAGCTTCAGGTAATTCAAGTAGTAGACAAGGTTAAAACATCAAGAAGGTCAAAGAATGAAAAATGAGCATATTTAGTGTGATTAGGAAAAATGAGAGCATCTTCTGGAGGTCAAAGCAGATAAAGAAACAAGGTATTCCTGCAACATGTAATACAGTGCAGAGAGAATGGGATGGGAGAATGAGAAGGATGAAGCTGCTGCTGTAAGATACGGGCTCAGAGTCAATAGAAGGATCTGTCAGAAAGGCTCTAAGTGTTTAAGCCTGAAACTAGGATCCAGAAATCCCTGTCAATCCATTGCTTCCCTCCAAAAATATCTCTTGTGTGCTAGAAAGCCCTCCTGGTAGATAGAGGTCTCCATTGCACCCAAGCCCTGACCTGAGCTGGGCTTCTCCTTTGCACTGAATGGCAGGCCTTGGTTATTAAATGGCACGGTTAGGCCCCTGTATGCCTTTTCTCCTGTCATCCTTGTGCTTTGCAGCACAGCAGGACAGCTCAAAGGAGCTGGTGATAGGATTTTGGTAAGTCCTGGAGAGGTCGGGGCTCCCCAGCTCCCTTGCCTTGGCTGCTGTTGCTGGTTTGAGGGGTCCTATTGCTTGATGCATCTCCCTTCAGTTATCTATAGGTCTGTGTGGGTCCTGGGCTGGCAAGCCAAGGAAATTAGCTCCATGTTTTGGTTGTAAAGAGGAAGACCCATGGGAAGCTGGCTTCTAAGTTACACTGACATTTTCAACGAAATTTGTGCTGGAGATGAGGATGACATGCTCTCCCAAAAGGCTTGCACAGCCTTCTAGGGCTTGAACAGTTAGCTTCCCTAGACATCTGTTGTCATCCAGAATAGTGAAGAAAACCCACAGATGAAATGAGTATGCTAATAAACTTGAAAAAAATATAGCTCTTAGTGCAGGAGATGTCTATACTTAAAGGAAGAGAAAGGTCTCCCCTGTAACTTGGCAGCATTCAGCCCTTCTGCTGAGGGCAGGTGGTCCTAGGGACCTCATGATCTAAATATATTTCCTGAGTTCCCATAGATGCCCATTTTCCCCTGCAGCCAAGACCCACGTCAAGCACCGGTGCTTCTCTGGCATGCACACAGACAGCACAGCCTTCCTGAGGGCTGGTGCATTAGTGTGGGTGACGACAGAGGTATTAAATACACTGGCAGCAGTGGCTGTCCTTCCAGCCTTGGCAGACGGGGCTGTGGCACTGGCAGCCCCTCTCCGAGGGGTCCTCCTCAGGCTCTGCGTTGCAGAGGCAGGCGCAAGCACCCCAGCACTCCCACCTTGCACTGTACTTTCACCAGTTCAGAGCCTGCCAGCACGGTGTCAGTGGGCTTGCCCGCTGCAGGGGGGAGCATGTTGTGCCCGTGTGGGGTGGTGCATGAATGTTACCCCGGCAGCCAGGCAGAAACGATTCGCGCCAGACTTCTGCCTTGAGGCGGGTGTCAGTTGGAAGAACACTGTGTTTGGGGAAGAAGGAAAAGAAGGAAAGAAGTAATTTTTTTCCCAGAATGATTTCTCACCAGCTGTTTGGGCCTGACCAGCTGTCTGCAGCGCTGGAAGCTGTCTGCGGGAAGGGGGATTTATTTATTTAAGGAGGTACAAAACTTTCCACAGTGGGCTACATCTGCAAAAGACAGGCCCAAGTCAGGAGCTGTAAGGTGCATCTTTTAGTTGCCCGGCTGAGCACTCACTTACATGTGTGTGTGCAGCTTAAGCAGGTCCCCCTTTCTTCCCCATTACTCAAAGAAGCAGTTGCCTCTGGTCTGAGACAAGTGAAAGACTTCAGGAACCAGAGGGATGGGGGAAAAGAAGAAAAAAAGAGTGCCCCCAACTCTGCAGTTTGGTATTTACAAGGAAAATTGCCCTATTGGTGTTTGATATTTATATCATGGGATAAAACATTGAAACCACTTTGGATGTTGGTGCCAGAGCCCAGGACATCCCTGCAGAGGTTAAGCTGCTGCTGTGTGCTGCCCATAGTGTGACTCCTGCAGTTATCATTGCAGCCTGGTGTTGCCCAGCCAGGGAGGGCTACAGGATCACTCAACCCAAAACTCGTCTCGCTGGAGGGTCCCAGCCATGAGGCTGCTGCTGTAATTGAAAACGAAGGGAGGGGAAAGCTGTGATTCACAGGGAGCTCTGTCCTGGCAGATTGTTAAACACGCTCTGAGAATGCCTGCTGAATCACATCCCCTAAAATACTACACCAGAGCAAACAGCTAGTACCTGGCTCCAAGTGAGGTACTGACTTCTCTGAATTGCGTAAAATGAACGCAGGCAGAAGCTTTGCTAAAAGCCCCAGGAGGTTATACAGTTAAGTGAAAATGCCACAGGCTAACTCTGGGGTGGGATTTAAATGCCAGTGTAAGTCGGGTGTATCAATACCTAATTTTAGAAGCTAGGCTTTCTGAAAGAGGTTTCCAGATTCAGCAATATGTCTGCCAGACCTCTACAAGGGCAGGGAGAAGTAAACCTAAGTCTCAAACGGGGTTCAGAGTAGCTGTCAGGAGCACTAAGTCACAAGTAGGTACCAACTGTGCATTCAAGAAACCTTGAGGTCTGAAGTCCTGCAGCACCAGCACACACTCCGCCATGTACGGGGATGTCATAGAACCACAGAATGGTTTGGGTTGGAAGGGATTGTAAAGATCATCTACTTCCAACCACCTGCCACAGGCAGGGACACCTTCCACCAGACCAGGCTGATCAAAGCCCCATCCAACCTGGCCTTAAACATTGCCAGGGATGGAGCATCCACAGCTTCTCTGGGCAACCTGTGCCAGTGTCTCACCACCCTTATAGTGAAGAACTTCCTAATATCTAATCTCAATTTCCCCTCTTTCAGTTTAAAGCCATTCCCCCTTATCCTATCCCTACATGGCCTTGTAAAAAGTTCCTCTCCAGATTGCTTGCAGGCCCCTGTTATGTACTGGAAGGGATGTCTGAATACCCCATTCTCTCCCTGGGAGAGGGTCCAATGTCTGCTCCTTGAAAGGAGGGACTTCTATTTATCCAGTGACTAGGAAATAAATCTCAGTTTTATTTCTAAAACTAATCCTGCAAGCTTATCTCAAGTGCTGGGTAGCCCCTGTTACTATGCACTGTGGGTAGCTTGTCTTCAATATGTACCCCTTGGATGTGCCCTGCCTGTGGCCCCATCTCCTTTTGCTCCTGTCCGGTGCCCATGGCTGGACTTGGTACACTGCTTGCCACATCAGGGGCTGTTGATGAGCCCCATTACCAGCCGCCAGATCTGCCCAGCATTGTCTGTCCCTTTGGGGCTGTACCAGTTGGTGGGAGCATGGTCTGTGCTAGCACCCCACTCGCTCCCAGCTCCCTCAGTTAACAGCTGAGGCCACTGCTAGCTGCCACACAGGGAAACTGGCTGTCCAGAGGGACTCAGCCTTGGGGACCACATCACCTGGCACAGGCTGCAGCTGACAGGTGGGATGAGGTAGCTGCTAAGGAGAGGACCTGCACCCGTCAGGGGAGCCCAAGATGGAGTGGCACCGGGACACTGTCCCAGTCCTGGAGGATTCCCCCAGTGCAGGAGTTTAGATCCCTGTCAGCCTTTTGGTGGTAGCCAAAAAGCGATGCTTGGCTAGAGGCTGCCATGCCTTTCCAGCTGGCTAGACAGGGCCATCTCTCCTGACCCAAATCTGCCCTCCATTTCAGAGGCTGCTGCCCTCAGCCGTGGGTGCAGGCCACCCTGTGGCACTTAGACCGGCAGACAGCCCAATAAGGCCGATCTACACAAAGGCCTGCACAGCAGGGTGAAGTGGCTGAATGGTTTAATGATTCAGTCTATCACATCCCTCCTCAACTCACTGGTGCATCATCCTCAGCTCCCAAAACAACAGCCAAATAGAGAACTTGCATGTTTCAGTGGCTACAGCTAAGTACCAACCTGGTGGCTGGTGTAGGGCCTTGGGATGAGCTACAGCTAACACATCTCAAAACCAGCTTCTGACAGCTGGGGTGAATGGCTCTTCCTTCAGCCCCGTTAGCAGGAGCTCCGTAGGCCTGTGCATTTGAAAACAAAGATACGCAGTTCTGATCCTGTCGTCCACTGAGAGACATGCCATGTCTGTATTTGGCTGGTGATTACTCTGCCCATGTTTCTGACCAGTCCTGCTACAATGGGTGCCTTGCCTCCCATAGCCACTCAGAGGTAGTGGAGGGGCCACAACACCCATCTGCAGTTAATGCTCAGATGGATGTTCCCTTGCACCTAATTAGACCAGTAAAGCAGAAGTGAGTGCAGGTCAGTGTTAAACCTCGATGAACAGAAGGCGTATTTTCCACAGTGCCTCTCCAGGTGATGATCACCATCAGGATGAGTCTTTCTTTGACCCAGCATTGCTGTCCCCACTTGGCAGAACAGGCTGCCTAATGTTCACCAAAGGGAACACACATTGAAAATAACAAAAGCTGCCCAAACCCTCTCATGAAATGGCCTCAACAAGCTTTCTAATTCGTTAGCTGGAAGCAATTTTGTAACTTTGATAGCCCACCCCCTCAATCGACTTCCTCTGGCAAGCACAAAGGCCCTGGAAGGCTCCACCAGGCAGGAAGCACGGGCAGCAGGCCCACAGCAGCAAACTGTTTAATGACTGGGTGGTTGTGTGAGTGACTGTCATCTGCGAGAGGAGGATGTTTTCCAGTTTGTCCTTGGCATCCAAAGCTTTGCTGGAGGATAATCA
Source organism: Ara ararauna (assembly GCA_028858755.1). Lineage (NCBI taxonomy): Eukaryota > Metazoa > Chordata > Aves > Psittaciformes > Psittacidae > Ara > Ara ararauna. The sequence continues at coordinate 60,845,594 of CM054379.1, forward strand.
CTTTGTGAATATGGGGAATTTCAAGAACTTCTGCCTAAAAGCTTTTGCTTTTAGGCATTTCGAGTGATGGGTGCTCTTTGCAAAGACCAGATTTGGAGCTGCATTTCCTTGAAGTTCAAAGAGGTCTGAGCATTTCTAATCAGGAAAAGTAATCCCTTTAATTTCAAAATACAGCTTTTAATTTCAAAATACACTCAACAACAGAGGTTTGCCAAGATCTGAAATTTATGGGCAGTGATCATGAATATTTCTTCCATCTTTTTACTGTAATGCAGTTATCCTAGTACATGTGTCTACCTAGTGAAATGCAAAATGGAGGGTAAACCATACAAGAGCTAAAGCTTGGGTCCCTATGAATTGTTGTAGGTATACAGCTTTATGCCATTCATGATGAAAACACATTTTTCATACTGCAAAGCTTTAAACTAAACCAAAAAAGCAATTTCAGTAGCAGCATGTTAATTGTTAACACTAAATATATGAAGTAGGAAGTATTTAGCAGCTTGGTCCACCTACTGAAATAGATACCTGCACAGACTTACATTTAAAAGCTTGTTCTACTATGGCAGAGCTTCCTCTGAAATGTAACACTTCCAGAAAACACCACATTCTGCTGAAAATGACACTGGTTTGTTCCAAACAATCAGAAGACATGAAGTATTGTTTATCTGCTCCTCTTACAGCCCCAAAGGATTCTGACTACTGAAATGCCCAAGCCCTTTATTCAGTTTCTTTCTCCAGAAACAACAGTGCATGCTACAGCACTTTGTCACTTGCTGTTGAAATGACATGCTGCTGCTGCACACCAGTAATGGCCTGAAAACATAAAGCAGCACAGAAAGCAGTATTTTACCAGCTAAGTATTCTCATCCAAACTTCCATTGAAAAATTGCGTTAACTGGTGTATAACTAACTAATGAATAAAGTCCTCTGTTATTTAGTGTGCTCATGGCTGTTCAGTAACTAGGTGGCAAAGCAAACATTTTTGCTGTCGCTCTTCTGACACTTTGAAAAGTGTCAGAAGAGAAGAGTATGTATTTGATGGCATCACTGAAATGCAATATATCTTAATGTTCATCTGTTCTTCTACTGAGGAAATATCAGAGGTTAAGTGTAGGTCTCTGCAGGGAAACAAAAGCAGCATGAAAATGATGGTGGAAAGAACTAAATGGAATTACCACCTACAAGTCCAGGTGCCCCTGCCGAATCAAGGTATTTCATGCAGCTCAACCTACAACTGGTCTATAGATTCACTGTGTGCAATCTTATATTTATAATACAGCTTCGTTTCCTAAACCCGGGAAATTCTAACCCCCTCCATGTCTTGGAAATGCTTATTTTGGAACCCACACATTCAATATGCATCCACAGTCCTGAAGTACCAAAAGGGTCAAATTAATATGAACACCACAAAATCAAGTCCTTTCTATTGCTTTTCTTCTCATTATTTCCCCAGCATTTTGTCAGTGGAAATTATAGGTGAAAATTAAGATCAAAATCATAGACAATATTTTGTGCCTAATATTGCCCTCTTTAGATTATAGACAAAGATCTAAATGCTTCAGTTAGAACTATCAGATAGAATCACAGGACAAACTAGGCTGGAAAAGACCTTTAAGATCATCAAGTCAAACCATTACCCCAGGACTGCCAGCACCAACACTAAAATATGTCACTTGAGGGCCTCATCTACACGATTTTTGAACACTTCCAGAGACAGCGATTCCACCACATTTCTGGGAAGCCTGATCCAATACCTGATCATCCTAATATCCAGTCTAAGTCTCCCCTGGCACAGCTTGAGCCGTTACCTCTTGTCCTGTCACTTGCTACTCAGGAGAAAAGACCAACTCCCACCTTGCTATAACCTCCTTTCCGGTAGTTGCAGAGAGCAATAAGGTTCCCCCTGAGCCTTCTCTTCTCCAGACTAAACAATCCCAGTTCCTTCAGCCATTCCTCATCAGACTTAATTCTCCAGACCCTTCACCAGCTTTGTTGCCCTTCTCTGGACCTGCTCAATAGGCATACTAAAACTAGCATGTGCCCCCCAGTTTGAGGGGTTCAAGAATAATGTCTCCTTCATTTTTGCACACAGAAGGTCTAAGAGGAATTGCAAGTAGTGCACATGCACAAATTGGCATCTTCTGAGAAGCACAGAGTGGGCTAGAAACGTCACATTTCCAGAGAAATCATTCATCGACTCCAGCTCTCGTGCTGCAGCTGCTGTGGAAGCTAGAAATGTTTAGTGAAAATCACCACAAGCTGATTCTTGCCTTTCAGACTTTCAGCATTAAACTTACCTGCTATGGGTAAGGACATGAGCATCATGTTTGTTCATTGGCTTTGTTACTTCTGCTATCCAGGCAGAGGGCTGGCTGTAGAACAGAAACTCTTACTGACATGTTATTGCTCAGCTTCAGTTTTAAATGCTGTATTTTCAGTTAATCTTCTTATGGAAAATTAGAAGAAATGGCCAAATCACAGTCCTCCTAGTCCAGAATTTCAGTTCATTTCTGCAGATGCCAGTAGCTAGTCCAGCCCCCTCGAGGGACTCCCATCACTGGGATTTCTCTACCGTGAATAAACTGAAGACATGAGCTTATTCAGAAATGGCTACGCAAGAGTAACATTATCTTGAGGACACACCTTGGTTACCTTCAGAGACAGGAGAATTGAAGGCTACCCCATCCCCCCCTCCTGCAAGGAAAAAAACTAAAAAGCCAGAGTACTGCTTTTTCTTTTCCTGGCATGCAGTACGGTAAGGCAGAAGTAATTAAAAGAACATATGGAGAAATGAACAAAGTTGCCAAACCTGGCTGTTCAAACAGCATCGAATATCCAAATCCTGAGAGGTCTGCACAAAGAGGCAATTGCACAAAAGCTGTCTATTAAGGATTTTCAAAGTAGAAGAGCTTGGCAGAAAATTGGGGTGGTTGTTTATTAGCTTGGCTTCCAAGTCCCTTCCTCCTAAATCCTACTCGGCTTGGAAAACCCCTTTCACAGGAAAAGCTGTCAGGAAGAGTCCATGAGCAGATCTTTAGGCAATCCTGAGGGGCTGCCTCAGGCTGAAAATAAATAAATGACCTGACAACATAGATGTTTGAAAGCCGTTGCTTGCCATATCGAATCCTAATGTATTGCTGGTTATGTTTCTGCTTTCCTACAGAAAGATGGCAAAGCAGAGTCAAATCAGGAAAATCCCAGTGAAATAGGAGAGGTTCTAGGTGCCAGGAACACGTGTCTCCTACCTCTGTCTTGAGCATCCCTTATTCTATTATACATATCCTCAGGCCAGCTGCCTTTTTCCACCCACAGATCTTGGTGGTTATGTTGCTGGGGAGGGTGCAGCACCAGTCTCGAGTCAGTACTTTTTATTTTTTTAGCTACCAAAATATAACTTAACTCTGATGCAAACGAATTCTAATAACTCTCTCTGTGAAGAATATGAAGGCTCTCAGCTTTTAAAAATACTTCTGACCTTTTTCACAGGAATCAAATCTGATGCAAAAGTATTCTCACGGGAGCAAAGATAACGAAGATAGCTTTACATTAGTTGTGAAGAGTATCAGAAAGAGCAGTATGCAAAAAAGTAAATTTATTTCCATTTAAAACCAGATTTTAGGTTCATGTAGCAGAAGCCTCTTACAGGACTTTATAAAGATTTTTCTGGTTTTATTTTGCCACGAAACATTGCTACCTATTTTTCTAAGAAACATGATTTTGAAAAAGCGGGTAGTTGTGAGGAGGTTACCTTGACCAGCTAGTGAATTTTGCTTTACGTACTGGAAATAAAAGGCACAAAATACAGAGCCTCTTCATACTGTAGAGAAAAGAAGGTAACCTTGAAACCAGACTAACAAAGATTTCATTAGGTTTCATACAGCAGGAATGGTTTGGCTCCAGGTCTATTTAATCCAAACTCTGAAGGTTTAAATCCCACTATATTACAAGAGCATTACTTGCTCAGAGTTAATTACAGATTCCAGTTGCAGCATGACCCTTTCTGCACCCAAACGAGCAACTTGGCTAATAAGACAGCTCTGCAACATTACTTTCTTGGCACCTGGATCCTGGACTTGGCATACCTGATTAAGATGAATAAAAATATCAAAATTAACACCCTGTTACAGAAACACAATGTCTTCCCAATAGATAACAGCATTCTACAAGCGATACTTCTGAACACTTACTTTGTAAGTGGTGTCTCCAGTTACCCATCTTCAATACTATTAATTGCCACTCAAAGAGAAATTTCTGTTTCCCAGCTCCCCATATGAGAGCAGAAAGCAGACAGCTTCAGAAGAAAATGAATTATTTTTAATCTGTGCCAGAAGTTTTGTGGAGAACAAAGACAAACTAGAAACAAAGACCTGAAGACATGATTGAGATGGCTGTGCCCAAGCCTTTGCAATTTGATGCACTGACACAGTTCAGCTCTATTTCATGATTGCATGAGGACCATGCTTCCCACACACGCTATCCCGCAAAGCTCTTGTCTCAGAGGTGCAGCTTTGTCCTCTTGGTAACTGTGACATTCAATAAAGGGCCAGATGTTACAACTGTGAGGTGTTACAAGTGGGGATGCTACTGCTTTATGTGCTTGTTTCTGCCATTCAGGGAAGCTGTTGAAAATTCCCAGAAGATCATAGAAAACAGTTCACGTAACTCTGGGAATAGGGGGTGCTGAAACTGAGCCCTCTCTTGGCAGTCTGGAGGGAAAGAAACCCCATACCTCCCTCAACTCCCTATTCTGATTGTTTAAATCAACGGAGTGGTCAGAATGCATTAGTCCTGTAAAATACATGGTAAAACCATAATGCTCATGGATCACAAATAAACCCCAGATCACATATAGGTTTTAGGGGTAGTACTTCATAAGAAATCAGAAATACATTTTTTTCCCTCCTAAAATCAAATTATAAGGGCCTAGACAGGATGATCCTTCCTGGATTGCAGAGGGAATCAGCAGAAGCCCCAGAGCATGACAGAAACCGAGAGTGGATCTGGTGCAAATTTATTTTTAATGTTGCTGCTGTTTACAGCAGCCTACTCCTCTCAAATACCACTCTCTCTTCTTCACGTGCTGAGACACTGTTTGCTTAGAGTTAAAATACAGGCCTTAGGGTCTAAGTGTGAATATAACAAGCAGCATGACTCTAGAAGAATGTATCAGTTTATCCAAAACTGAGAAGCAGCAGTGTTCTCTGGAGGGACAAGACTAACAACTGGTAGGATATTTTTTTCATCTGTAAAATCAAACCCTAGTTGCTGCATTGCATCAGTTTAGACTAGATTGATGGAGTAGGCAAATGCATCAACTTTGCAGCTCTACAGCCTATCTACAGATAGGAAATATATGAAATGGCAGTTCTAATAATGTGCCTGTGTCAAATCATTAGGGAGTCTGACTATGAGCTCTTGTTGTTCTGCAGCCAGAATTAGGTTATATACGTATGCTCAGATTTTGCCTTGTTAGAGAACATTCTGTCAAAGACATCAGGAAAAATGGAAGTTGAACAATCTGGAAAAAAACCCATGGTTTTGGTGTTTTGGTGGTGGGGTTTTTTTTGTGTGTTTTTTTTTTTTTTTTGGGGGTGGTGTGTGTGTATGCTTTTTTAACTAGTGTCTGGTTTACTTTTCAGGAATAGATCAAGAGCTAACAGCAGATGGGGTGCTGAACAGTATCTGTATAGCTTGCCTAAGATTACAGTGAGAATCTAACAATTCCTCAAATTTTCCAGCCTTCAGTTTTCTCCTCTCTGTGGAAATAAATGACAGAAGAGAAAACTGGTGACATTTTAAAGTCTCTTTGGAAAGAAAGAACAATTTAGAAACAGCATTATTATAGACTGTAACACACTTATGAACAACATGTAATACAAGCTTTTTAATAATATTTGACTTAATTACCCAGATTACTATCTCTTCAGTACTTCACGGTTATCACTGAACACCTTCAATTTACATTCTTAAATAAGTTACTGTGTAAATAAAGTACGCTCAGAGTTCCTGTATTTGGACAGTACTTACATTTAATTACAGATGATCTGGACATGTTTATAGGTGCAAAATACATTAAAATCATTTACAGGAAATAAGCTCAATTAGCACTAACTCTGGAATCTAACTGCTCACAACAGCACCAACAGTAGCTCAGCCATTTATTTGAACATGCTTTTCAAAATGTACTTTGGGATGCAGTAGAAAAGAAATTCAAAGAAATGCCAAAAAGAGGGAAGCACAAAAGATCGTAACTCCATAGCTGATTGGATCAATAAAATATTAAAACGCAGTTCTTAAATGTAAGTACTACACCAAGCAGTAGTCTGGTTGGTCTTACATGGTGTTAAAGCCCTTGTTTTCTATAGGAGACAGTAATAAGCATTTTGCCTATTCAATCCAATCAAGATTTAGGCATCGTGCTATAAAAGCAAACATATCTGACACTTCTTCTATAACTTTAGCAGTTGGCTTTCCTGCTCCATGCCCAGCCTTGGTGTCAACATGGATGAGAAGTGGATTGGTTTGTTTATGGCTTCGGCCCACAGTATATTGCAAAGTAGCAATGAACTTCAGTGAATGAAGAGGGACCACACGGTCATCATGGTCTGCTGTGAGAAGCAGCGTAGAGGGATACTGGATGCCGTCTTCTTCTGGTAGTTTGATATTGTGAAGTGGAGAGTACCTGAGAAGAGCACACAAATCTTTACATATTTTTTCCTCAAGACCCAACAAGAAGGTCGTCTCATACTGAAATCATCACAGTGGCATTTGATAGCACCCAGAATACTACAGTTTTCAGTTGCATATATCAGAATTGAACTATTGGCAACTACTGATGGTGGCCACAAAACTCTGGCTCTCAAGTGTGAAGCAAGTATATTTTTTTAATTTCAGAGAGGCATATGCATACAACTCCTAGAAATGCCAAAAATATCAGGAATGGGCAATAGGGAAACTGAGGGAACACCATGGAGGAAACAGAAACAAGAACTGTAAGTTTTCCTGCTTTTGACAGATTATTTCAATTCTTATTTGCTGAACAATGAACAATCTAACTTTCAAAATTCCCTTTCTTTGCAGGAGAATTTACATCTTTTAGCTACTGTAACATAACATAAAATGTGTATCTACATACCTCAACAAAAAGTACCCTCTAGTATTACAAATTAAAGGTAAGCCACAGAGAATTCCATCTAAACATTTCATACTTCATTTAGACAAAGCTACACCTAGTGAGAATTACATTCCTTAAATCAAGAATAGGATACTGGTTTTCCCCCTGTTTCATGACAGGAAATACAGAAGGAAATTTTGCTTTATTTTTGAATGAATTTCCCACTTGGAGGAGTACCCAGGAAGTAACTTCAAATTGTGTTTAAGAACATGTGACAACATTTGAATGTCTGACATAGCAGATCCCTGGCTTCCTCATTTCCATCTAAGGAACAATGCAAGTGAATATTCAGACTATTATTTGTTTTGCAAAGAAGTGAAATGATAGTCAATACATGCCACTATTTGCCCTATGTATTTTTTGAGTGGCTGTAAAGGCATCGTCTAAGTAACATTACTTGTAAATCTTCCTAAATTTGATAAGCAATTGCCAGCTATTGAAAAGGAGGGAAAGAAGGAGGTGATCCTGCCCCTCTACTCTGCTCTCCTGAGACCTCACTTGGACTATTGTGTGCAGTTCTGGTGTCCTCAACATAAGAATGACATGGAACTATTAGAACAAGTCCAGAGGAGGGCCACGAGGATGATCAGGGGACTGGAGCACCTCCTGTATGAAGATAGGATTATAAAGTTGGGGCTGTTGAGCCTGGAGAAGAGAAGGCTGCGTGGAGACCTCATAGCAGCCTTCCAGTATCTGAAAGGGGGCTATAGGGACGCTGGGGATGGACTCTTCATTAGGGACTGTAGTGAGAGGACAAGGGGTAATGGGTTCAAACTTAAACAGGGGAAGTTTAGATTGGATATAAGGAGGAAGCTCTTTACTGTAAGGGTGGTGAGGCACTGGAATGGGTTGCCCAAGGAAGCTGTGAATGCTCCATCGCTGGCAGTGTTCAAGGCCAGGTTAGACAAAGCCTTGGGTGACATGGTTTAGTGAGAGGTGTCCCTGCCCATGTCAGGGGGTTTGGAACTAGATGATCTTAAGGTCCTTTCCAACCCTAACTATTCTATGATTCTAAATATTTCAGGTTCTGCCATATGTTTCTAAAATTATGCATTGAGATTTTGTGAGTGAGCACGTGTTTAAGTAGGTATGGAATAACTCCTTGCTGCAGATGTATTTCTCTTTATCACAGAATGAATTTAAAACTTTGCTTCTACTTTGCCTCTTCATAATATCTGAATTTACAGATGTGCATGGAAATTTCAGTGTCCAAAATCATGAAGATTGTTTGGATCATTTTTATAAGAGTTAATCTTTTATCTAAAATCTAATTTATCTATTGATAAAAATTGAATTATGAAATTTGTTAGTTGTTTCATGCACTATATTTACAAAAACAAGTTTTCCACTGAAGACTTAAATTAGACAACTGAAGGTTTTGAAACAATCTAATTACAATGGTCCCAACTGATCATCTAGTATTTGGAACTGACACTGAATTTTTATCTTTTTCTTTTTTTTAAGTAATCTTTCCAGACCTCTCAGCAAGGATTTAGGAAATGAATGAAAACCCTGTGACAGCCATTTAATTCTTACAAACAGATCCCATTCACATTGTATAATATAATTCACAACGGTGATTGTCTCTCCTCATTGTAAAAAACACTATTTATGTAGCAGTTCACTTGAGAATATTCTGCTGTGACAACCTAAAGGAGCCATCATTCAGAAAGAAAACCTTATGAGTTGTTAAAGCTCTTTGTAGAACAAGGTCTTTGAAAATATGACCAGTTGACCCAACAGGGCTTTGAAGATAATCTTTAATGCGAAACTGACTTGTAAGGAAATGCTGTACTCCCCAAATCAAGTGTGGGAAAGGAAGAAGTAATTCTTAGACTAGGTATTGAACACGGCAACCTGAAACTGTTGAGCAAACTATGCATTTAAACAACCAAAGAGGTATTTAAGGGCACTTACTTGCACAGCCATTCAAACTGCTCTTTATGGTCAGAGCAACCGTAGTCAGTGGTCCAAGCATGGCCGATGGTGTACTTGTGGAACTTGAGCATGTCCATCACTCCCACTTGGGCAATAGCACAACCAAATAGGTCAGGGCGCTGATTAGCACAGGCAGCTTTCACAGGAAAACAACTCTATTAGTATTCATATCTTAAAGAATTAAGCTCAGCAGTGAAAGGTCCACTACCAAGTTCATGAAAGACCAACTTCCAAAAAGTTATCTTTTATAATACTCAGTTTCTTAAAAACAAGAAAAAAAAAAGTAAAACTGTAAAGTTAAAACAATGTAAGAAGAAATATGGATTACCATGTAACACCTGGAGCCAAAAAACTTCAGTACAAAATATCTGATATACACCCCATTGCACTGGGAGAAGACTGCCAGTGAATATAAAATCAAACCGACTTTTAAGCCAAAACAAAAGCAAATATGCTAATGAATAAAAAGTATGACTCCCAAGATGACATGTTCAAAATTGCTTAGGAGCAAATTCCCTGTTCTTCAGGCACCAAACATGCTGCTTTTTGAAAAATCCCTTCCAAACTAGCAAACTGGGTTTAAAGGAGAAATGCACTTTTAAAACATGTGAGCTTTGGCCTACAGAACTGAAGGTTGCTAAACCATTCACCATCTAAACCTTCAATATTAATGTCAACAAAGAAAAGGGCATTAAGGAACATTAACTGATGAAAGCTTTCTTCTATAATTACTATGTAAACCCATACGAAAAGAGTTTTGATAAAAGCATATTACAAAAATCAGAGGAATAACCTCATCTTAATAAAACAAATAACTATTATAAGTTCTTTTTTATTTTTTTTATGTCCTCCATCTTCCTACTACTGGAAAGGACAATTTCTTCAAGAACAATGCTTGCCTCATATAGTTAAAAAATGAACACAGAAGGCCCATCTAGCTAAGTGTTCAGTTTATAAGAGTGGCAAATGGAGGATGCTCTGGGAAAAGGTGTAAAGCAAATACTGGGAAATACTTCCTGTACATTATTAGCTTTTGAACTAGTTGTTTACACTTTCCCCGAGTTGGAGTTACCTGCAGTCATCCTGTGAAAACAGCCATCAAAACACATATCCTCTGTAAATACATCTAATTCCTTTCTTAATGTTTATTCATCTAGCATCAAGTCACAAAGATTCCATCTATTTCACACTTCTTTTACAAAAAGCTACACCTAGGAAGAATGTAACATTCCTTAAATCAAGAGATCTAGTGTTCATCATATCCTGTAGCAATAGGTTCTTCAATTCCAATCTCTGTTGCTTGGTTTTAATCTGTTGTCTGGTGATTTTACAAATTCCCCTGCTTTTTTTGAATTTTAAGAAGTAAGAGCACTGGAATCTTTACATACCTACTACAATGGATCCCAGAATCCTTGTCTTTGTTCAGAGCTAGTCACTGCACATCCACACGTAGGCACAGTCTTTCCCAAATTATTCTATCTCCTTATTTTTGTCCATTGTGAAAATGAATCATTTATTCCCATTCTTTGCCTCCTGCTAACCAAGATATTGCTATGACATGACCTTGTTTTTTGCTCAGCAAGAACTTTCTTGCACAACCTTATGCAAGGGATCTTGTCAGAAGCTTTTGAAGATCCAAGAATAACTCCTCACCAAGATCACTGTTAAAAGCACCACACACTGTCTGATTCCTTCCAATAGCTCTAATAGATTTGCAAGATGTAACTTCAGCCTGCTAAATTCTTCCTCACTTGTCAGCTATTACTTACTGGTTTCAGCTGGTTAGCCTATTAGAGAAGGCAGCTTTACTCATGTGCAGCTTGTGGATCACCATGAACCATTTAAAAATTGGCATTACACTTGCCTCCTTCTGTTCCTCAGATATTCAGGCTTAGTAGCCTGCAATTTCCTATTAGAGTTCACTTGGATCTTGTGTGTCCACCATCTGGTCCTGGCAACACACTGCTTTTCATGTGATTAATTTACTCCAAAGTCAGCTCCTCAGAGTGTTCCCCATGAGGAAAGACTCTGGTGCAGGGAATTCCCCAGGCTCCTCAGAAGGGAACATCAATACAAATACACCATTTTGTTTTTCTGCTCTGTCACTATCTTTCCTCTAGTGCTCCTTTTACACCTCACTTAATGTATAAGCTCCACGGGTCCTCCGGCCAGCTTCCTGCTTCTGATGTACATAGAAAGCTTTCATTACTAATCTTTATAGTGGAAGCAATTTGCTCATCAGTCTCCTGTAGTCCATCAGTCTCTCTCAAACTTTATGCTCTACCCCATTTTCTACTTCTGAACATGATTTCTGATTTCTGAAGGATGAGATTTTACTTCTGGTCATCTCTGTTATGAAGCTATGCTAACTCTTTCTGGGTCTTTTCTGAGCGATTTTCATTAAGATATATATGGTGCCTTAAATGGCCGCCATGTAAAAGCTCTTTATCCTTCTAACTGAAGCTTTTGATCAGATCCCTCCCCTTCATATTATTTCCTTTTATGAACATAAATTACATTCCGGTAGGAAAAAAAGCCAAAACAACTGTCATATAACATTTCATTTTAGCACTCTTTATTGCAGAGTGTCTCTTGAAGCACTGTGTGTTGCTCAGGATTTCGTAAAAAATTGCTGCTCCTAGTTCCCTAATTAGTCACTTCGGTAAGAAACGATTTATGGAGGCACTTATCCATTCCCACTGCACCCCTTTAATTAGCCATCATACTTGATTATATGCATTAATAAACTGTAACCTGGAACAGAAATTTATTTGTGAATTCTATTTCCCTACATTTACTTGGAGCTTTAACATTCAGTACAAAAGTAAGATTTCAAAACCTCATATCTGCTTGTCTAAGCAAACATCGGAGGTCAAACTCCATTTCCATGAGGGAGGTTTTTAGCTCACAGCTGTGGCTCTACTCAGCTTGGGGATCACATTTCAGGACAAAGAAGTCTTGTTTTGCAGTTGAATGAGGCAAGAGCTCAAGGCTCCCCACTCCTCAGAGACACCTCCTGTTAGCTTGACTAAAAGGAAACAGTATTTTGGAAGAGTGACAATAGTCCTCCTTGTCACTTTTTCCTTCAATAAATGAGAACTGAGAAAATCTGGGAGTGGGTCCTTCCACCTAAAGCAGGAGTTCTGCTCCCTAGTGCTGCACAAACAACTATTGCAAAATTTAGTTCTGCTTTGATGAAACAGCACTTACAAGAATTTAATAAAGTCACCTAATTCTACACAGTCAAGGAAAATCCCTTTCTGGCTCATCAAACACATGGAAACACAGCTGGACTGTAATCCATCTCTGAGAACAAGGGAAGGTTTCTAACAACAGATTTTTTCAGAGCAGGGAGGTCTAGATTCCTAACACCTGTCTCCTACTGGAATGAAGTACACTCTGAAGATGTCACTTGCTTCCCCTTACCTAACTAAGGAGCCCAGCTGACTTGTTCAGCCAGAAACACAGGGGTTTTGGTGACTAAAGATGGGTAGGATGAATCTCATCCTGAGTGAAACAAAGTCCATGTAACCAGAAAATAGTGTTTTCAGAAGCTAGGTAAGATGTTGAAAGTTTAACTGTATTTCCAATTATATATTTATACTCACATAAAATTGACTTGTGCAATGGTGTACAAACCCTTTAATGTGTTACCATATCATTCATTTCTACTGGTGCTCCTATTTACAATGCACAAATAACTCCTGCCACCTCTACCCAAGAAGAATACAAGCAGAAAGCAAGAATTCCACTTTACATATACTTGCTATTTTTAAAATAAGAATGCAGGAATAGCCAATACGACTTAGATCAAAGATCTGTATAACTCCAAATCCTGCTTCTTATGCTGGATGCTACTTCACTGAAAAATAAAATAAAATCAATAGAGCCAGTATTCAGTGGCAGATAAATAGGAAGGAGTACAAAAAGAAGAGCAAGCAAAGAGTGGGCCTAGTAAGTCTCCTCATTTTCTATTAATCAGTCATTTATGAACTTGAAATGCCTTTCTTCTCACAAGTAGCTCAATTCTGTCATACTGTCACATGCCTTTTATGCTACTAAAAAAAACCAACCAAACTGCAATATTACTCATTTGTGTTCCCTTCTCCTTTCAAAATGGAATAAAATCTCCCTTTTTCTTCCACTACTTTCAGACTGCAGGATTTAATCAGAAACACATTTTGTAGCTCTTTAAATATTGCTCAGACTGTGAGACATTTTTGTGACAGGCTTTCCTGTTTAAGAGGACACTATTAATTTCCTTGGATTAAAGAACATGGTAGTGAATTACATGTGAAAAAGATGCATTTAAAACAAAGTGCTACAATTGACACAAGCCCCTCAAAAGCTCATGACTTCTTCAAGTAGCTGTACTTGTATTTCACATGTCTCACCAGAGACATTAATGATTTTATTTGTGGGTATGTTTTAACTACACAATGAAAGTAGAGCCAAATTGTTACCTGTCCCTGTTGAAGGCTTTAATCGCAGAACCGTCATGTTTTCATTTGCCCTCTAAGAACAAGAATGCATGACCACAGAAAGAGTGAATACGAAACTCTGCTGAAGGATCACAGGACACAGGTTTCTGGCTTATGCTACAGACAAAACAAAGTTCCCGATTCTACCTTACAGATTTCTGGTTATTCAGTAATTATTTTGTAATAGTTAGCCTTAAGAAAGAAAAAACTAAAAAAAAAACCCAAAAGTTTTTTAAGCATTCTTACTTACTGTGATTCTACCACAGGGTTAGCTCTACCGCACAGGACAGTAATTTTAAGTATGGCTTTTAACAGTCAGCCTTTGCTATAGACTGCAGAATTCCCCTGTCCTATGCAAACAGCAAATGAAGTACTACTGTATGTATTTACACCTGGTATAGATCAATGCATTGATATTTTGGCAACTTCTGAAAAGAGGATCTGGTAAATTTCTGTCTCGTTACTTTGATAAACCCAGCACCAAACCCAGGAAATATACAAGGAGTTCTTACCAACTAACAGGCCCCCATTTGAGCCTCCATTAATAGTCAGCTTCTTTGGGGATGTGTAGCCTTCCTTGATGAGGTATTTGGCAGCACACTGAAAGTCATCAAAGCAATTCTGTTTGTTGGCCAAGATACCACCTAGCACACAAATAAAACAAATTAGTTGATACCATAAAATCCATTTGATACCATCTCTTCAGAAAAACATGTGTGCAAAAATACCTGGGAAGAATTCCAGTTTCATGAACATTTTAGTAATTGATGCAGCTCAGAAAGACAGCAAAAATGAAAGATTCTTTCAACAAAGAGAGGGTATAAGATGGTTCTGTCAATAACACTAATGCTTTCAGAAACTCTGAATAATACATACCTATACTGTGGAGTGAGTGCCAGGTAATGCTTCCAACCAGTAAAATTAAAGCTAAAAGCTTTGCATTGCAAAATATATACAAAATGACCACATACAATCCACTTGAGGTTTGATTTAATGGCACTTTAACAGCATTAAATTCAGTGACAATTTCTTATGGCAATAAAGCCTCAACCTATAAAATAAGCTATATAAAATAAGCACTTCTAATTTCCTGGGCACATAATATGTGGCTGATAATTTAATTATTTTCTGATTAGTTGCTTTTGAATCAGATGATATGTAGCTATGATCAAACACGGACTTTGGAATTGCATCTTGGTTTGAAATTTTATTAAGTACCAGCATGGAAATGCTTCAGATGCTGCCATTCTGTTAAACAAAATTCCAAACATGAAGAGATATTTGAGCAATAAAACATGACTGAAAATGTAGGTCCAAATGATATTGGTAAGACTTCCAGTTCTCAAACCAAAAAATTTTGCACGGCAAGATATGGAAGGAAAAGCATGATTTCCCCTACAATCTTTCAACTATTTGAGCAGAAGATTATCAACCCAGAGAACACACAGTTGATCAGATTTCATGATCTTCCCATTTTAGATGCCTGTTTGGCAAGAGATAAAACTGGCTTCTCCTCAAAGGTTATCCTGCCTTAAGACTTGCTGTCATCTTTCTGAGGCAATTATAAGGTAGTAAGAAATAGGAACTAGGAAGAATTTCCTCATATGCCTGTAGCAAAGGCTGTGGTCCAGCCAGGTAAGAGGAGCTCAGTGGATGCAGAACGGGTACTCCAGTTTCTTCTACTTTAAAAGCTGGATGTTTATTCGAAGCTAATTGCCTGAGGTTCCTTCCCAGTGTGGTCCAGGAACCTGTGGGACAATTAATTCTACTCTAAAATAAGTGAGCTGATCTATAATCTGGAGGTGTGTCTATCTCCATTGTTCATCAAGTGACCCTAGACACCCTATTCAAGCTGGATGCTTCACTTCTATGTTGCAAAGGTTTGGTAAGGTAACTCTGATACTTGGTCAATACAGATCACAAAGTAATATTCAAATGTGTGGCAAGAAAGAGGAAACAAATCTTACTCTTTGCTCAAAGTTCTGGTCTGGTGTTAGGTAAAAATCCTACCTATGCAATTAAACCTAAGTAACCAGACTTCTGGAGTTAACAAAACCCAGATACATCTCTTATTATGCAACTGCAATAAAAGACTTGGGTCAAAATTAAGCAGGAAATAGGTGGACCAAAGAAGCATTATCATATTACAATAAATTAAAACCTATTACAAACCAATCAGAAAATTAAAATTAATGAAGGATACTTCATCTTTAGCAATAATATCCTGTATCTGCAAGCATATATAGCTTCTATTTATGAAACTTACATATCTAACTCAATTGTGAGGAAATGACCCAGACAAAAAGTTACCACACATGAAATAGTAAAAGCAAGATGTAATGATCTGGGAATACTGTTTTGTTTGATAAAAACTTATTATGGATTAGTCCCATAGCAAATTGCTGCATCATAACACCACTGTGCACTTTGGTGCATTTGCCTTGCTGACAACATCTCCAGCAACTTATCTCCCAGAATCTTGGGATATGAATGAGGCATCACCACTAAATAATTATGGGTATGTTACAGAGATGAGTAAGACTTTTCCCATCTTTTTTCTCTGGGGAAGGGATGCACTAAATTGTCAACAATAAGGAAGGTAGACAATCAAAGGATTAAGACAATGATTAGATTGGAAAAACATCAAATGCATTAAGAAAAGGGGAAAATAAATTGAAAGGGTTTTATAGCGAATGATTTGGTTTCCCTGTGGCATTAAAATCAGCTTTAAAAACATGCCTGCCTACAAGAAGTTGGACTCCCTAAGAGAGTGCGGAGGGTATGGCATGTTACTGCACTTGTAGAGCTGACTGCTTTCATGTGAACTTCTATCACAGAATCATAGAACTGTTTAGGTTGGAAAAGACCTTTGCGGCCAGCCATTAACTTAACACTGCCAACTCCAGCACTAAACCATGTTCCTAAGTGCCACATCTACATGTTTTTTAAATCCCTCAAGGGATAGTGACTTAACCACTGCCCTGGGCAGCCTGTTCCAGTGCCTGACAACCCTTTCAGTGAAGAAATTTTTCCAATCATGTTCACTAAAAATAACAAAAGGGTCTGCTCATAAATTGTGCAAAACAACATAGAAGAATTACATTCTGAACTCAAAAGTTCATATCTTCTGTAAGGTTCTGGAAGCAGGGTTTTTTTTGTGTGGTACTGAAAGTGTCTAAATAGTTACTATTGTCTTGGGGGTCTAGAACTGTGGGGCCATGTGCAACTGCAAATAATGAGAGAGGTATGTGAAAGCAATCCAGGTCTCCTGCAGTATAGACAAACAGTTTTTTTTTTAAAATCAGTTCAACGTAAATAGCTGCATTTTCAAATCCTTAAGTATAGGGAACATGACTTGGCTTTAAAAACCGCAATAATTTTCTTGGAAAATATTGTGTTTGTGCAAAACCATTTTTCAGTAGGTTACAAAAATTAAAACAATCTAAAGAAAACCATCAAATAACACCGGGCAATGTCGAGATGTAACACAGAAGTAAGAAAAATAAAAAAAAAGAAGAGAAAATGTTGTTATTTTCATTGCTTAGGCTGCAGCTTTTTTCCTCTATTTGGACTGATTTACCTTTGTGCCAGGTCTCTCCATATTCACCACCGCCCCTGATGTTCGCCACTGCTAGAACACCCCCAAGGTGTCGAACAAAAATAAGTCTTGACACACTGAAAAAGCAAACCAATAGAGGATTATCTTTAATTTCCAATTTTTATATCCCTATCACTTTTATAAAAACACTTTGAGGCAAAGAGCTCTCCCAAAATCAAACATGAAATCATGAAGTTCCCCTTGATGGCAAACCTGAGTAGCCAGGATTTTTTCAATCATTACCCATGGAAATGAAACCCTCTGCAGCCCTGGGAGGGGAAAGAACCAGTGCTGGTCCATTCTTCCTCTTTTAGTTCTGCACCTTGGAGATTAGCCAGTGGGTCTGCCTAACAGACCCTCTCCTTCTTCTTTATCTTCAAAGCCTTCCGTGTGGGGACTAGAGCTATGCAGTACCACTGGACTCCCATAGTTCCCTGAACTGTTTCTCTTCTGTGGGTCTTCCACTTTTTCAGAGAGGAATGGAAGGCTTAGCCCAGATGAAGAAAGAAAAGAATTAAGACTTAAGGTCAGCACTTGATCTTTGCTTATAAGCAGGTATTTTCAGCATTTCTGCTTAACATACCTTCTTTTTTTTGGTTTTTGTAAAATTGTGTTTGCAAAGAAAACTGCTTCTACCATTGTTTTGTGCCAGGCTCTGCGTTCAAGGCCAACCACCTTTTTACTTATTTTCCACTTGCATTACTAAATACACAACAAATAGTAAAAAATAAAATTACAAATTCTGCCTTTCCTAGTAGCTCTAGAACCTGGTTGAAAGCTAATGTAACATATTACATGGTTTGTTTTTTTTTTAATGCCAGACTGCAAAAGTATCAAAGCTATTGCTATCTTTATAAAAGTGACTGTAATAATTAAAATTATATTTAACAATTAAGAAGAGAAATGGATTTTTTATCTGTTGAAGCAGAAGCATAACATAGCAGAAGTTGC
Source organism: Ara ararauna (assembly GCA_028858755.1). Taxonomy (NCBI): domain Eukaryota; kingdom Metazoa; phylum Chordata; class Aves; order Psittaciformes; family Psittacidae; genus Ara; species Ara ararauna. The sequence continues at coordinate 60,863,739 of CM054379.1, forward strand.
AGATGGCAAACCTCACATATGCCAAGGAGACCAGCAGAATATTAAAATTGAATCCCAAAAAGTTGGGTTCATTCCATCTAGTAGGTTTAAATTTCTTACTTACTTGAAATCTTTGCTCATACAAGAAACCACTGCCTGCAGAAATTAATCCTATTCAACCACAAGAGTAAGGATTGGGCCATTCTACCTTTAAGTTCCACTACTGCTTATAAGAAATGATTTAGAAGACGGCAGTCCTACAGTGTCTCATGTGGATGTAACGTCAAAACAGGTAAATTTTTCACACTTTCCAAAGCAATTATCTATGTACTGGCACTTGTTCTTCAGAGTATATACCAAGGATTAAGAAAACAAAAAGAAAAAGCAGAAAGATAACTGATAATAGATTTCTGTTATTTTGATAACCCATCAAAGGAAAAACTTTCCACCTAGGCAGGTTATCTGTGGCCATCAGATGGCTCAGGAGGCATGAATTATCTCTGCTTCTGTAAAATCAGTTCTGAAGTCCACCACTGTGAATTGTGCTTTCTTTAGATTGCTGTGACATGCTGATCAGATCCAAGACTGATACTCTCTAAGTGCACTGTGCAAAGGTCAGAGAGCATTATTCTGTCAAACTCTAGGATGCCTAATTTTGACAGGTTGCTACACAGCTGATGTGGAGTAGCCTGACAGTAAGCTGCCTCATGAGACTGTGACTTCTTAATTTTTGGTATGTTAGAGCCACAGAGCCTCTCAGAATATTCTGCACAGAGTCCATCCTCTTTCACCTGCTGAAAGAAACATGCTGAGAGATCAGGATATTTAATCAGCAAAGAAGCTGTGAGCAATGCAAAACCAGAGAGTATTGAGTGCATCCCATCCTGTCCGTGGACTCTCTAATAGAGGTGGCACCTTGATGATAATTTTTGGAGGGTTCTAACTGACTTACCCTCTCATAGGATATGCAGTACTCATTATAGGAAGCTAGTCCCCATTTCCACCAGCAAATATGTTTTCTGTTGCACAGACCCTCAATGGGACAAAGTCCAGAGTTTGGTAACAATCATTATGTTGCCCAAATTATAAGTAAAGTTTAGTAAATCTGTGCCCACTACTACTGGGATTTAGGTACTTCAGAAAACATTACCCCATTTACTCCAACATATACATCTAGTAATGTCCCTGCTAATGACTATTAATTAATATCCACTCTGGTAGGGTAAGTAGTAAAGTGAGTCAGGACCCTACTTAGAATCATAGAATAGTTAGGGTTGGAAAGGACCTTCAGATCATCTAGTTCCAAACCCCTTGACATGGGCAGGGACACCTCACACTAAACCATGCCACCCAAGGCTCTGTCCAACCTGGCCTTGAATACCTCCAGCGATGGAGCATTCACAGCTTCCCTCAGCAACCCATTCCAATGCCTCGCCACCCTCACAGTAAAGAACCTCTTCCTTATATTTAATCTAAACTTCCCCTGTTTAAGTTTAAACCCATTACCCCTTGTCCTCTCACTACAGTCCCTCATGAAGAGTCCCTCCCCAGCATCCCTATAGCCCCCCTTCAGATATTGGAAGGCTGCTATGAGGTCTCCACACAGCCTTCTCTCCTCCAGGCTGAACAGCCCCAACTTCTCAGCCTGTCTTCATACGGGAGGTGCTCCAGTCCCCTGATCATCCTCATGGCCCTCCTCTGGACTTCTTCCAACAGTTCCATGTCCTTTTTATGTTGAGGACACCAGAACTGCACACTCCATGTGAGGTCTGATGAGAGCAGAGTAGAGGGGCAGGATCACCTCCCTCGACCTGCTGGTCACACTCCTTTTGATGCAGCCCAGGATACAGTTGGTTTTCTGGGCTGCGAGCACACACTGAAAGCAGCTCATGTTCATTTTCTCATTGACCAACACCCCCAAGTCCTTCTCTGCGGGGCTGCTCTTCTCCACCCAATCTGTAGATGTGAATGGGATTGCCCAATACTTTGAGGTAGATGTGCCTAGAGCGTATAACAAGCTTTCTCAAAGTGACTTTAAGGTTCAAGAGACTAGGTTTTCTATGTATATAATCAGGAATTAACTTTTTTTTAAAAGTGAAAATTCCAAGTGATAACACAGCACAAAATTCAAGTTTCATACACAGCCCTGCTATTGCCTCCTGTGCTCTTCCATGTTGGGTTCTTGCTTCCAGGTTTGAGTTCAAGTCACAGCAAACTGACCAGTCACCCTGGATGCTTATGAAACACCTCATTCTGCCAAGGGAAGTCTTGGTCCCTGCTCTTCCAGAAGTCTCTATAGCCTTTTGCTTATTATCCCCGAGTTTCTGGACTTGGTCACTTGCTCGGCTTTTGTGGAGCAGGAAGGAGTGGTATCAAACTAACTGAAAAGAGTAATCTTGCACTCTGCACCATGGCTATGTTGCCTGACCTTTCTCTGGCCTTACAGCCTTTCCTTGCACTACCTCTTTGCTTAAAGGCTTGGTACAACCTGGCCCTGTAGCAGTGAAATGCAATTTCACAGTCTGCTTCACAATCAGCTCTATTCCAGGATGCATTAAAAATTGCTTTTCCTGTACCCACGCAGGCACATACAGGACAGTGAAGTGAAACACGCTGGCTCCTGCAGGGTAATTAGCCGAATCAGAGGCATTAGTGGTACGTTTGTCACGGCATTTCCCCAGCAGCTCTGACAAGCCACTGGTGTTGGTTCTGTAAGCCTTCACTTGCACTCACTATGCAAGCTGTATAATTAACGGCAGTGCTCTAGTGGGCACCATACTCGACCTGCTACTAAACACAGCTCTTCAGTCCTGAGGAGCATATAAAAGATTCATGCTTGCATTCAAAAAATAAACCACTACTGTAACTGACTTAATGACTTTGGCCTATCATTCTTGTAGTTATTTCTGGATCCTCTAACCTGTTGGCTTTGTTTCTATTGCTTTTAAAAAGATTTCAATTTTTTTGAGTTGGGGAAAAAATGAAAAGCAACAGCAGATTCTGAATTATGCAAAAATAAGCTCCCCAAGCCAGAAAGCTGGCTGACACTAATGGGTGCAAAATACCAGTGAGAAAACATTGCACTGGCTTGAAGAAACACGACAGAAACCACGGTAAAGGAAAAGATGGAGTGCTTTGTGAAAAGTTGTAAGAGCCCTAAGTTCAAATAAAAAAAATCAGTAATCTTTACCCAGTAACTTGTTTGTTTGTTTGCTTGCTTTAAAAGGAAGTAGGCTACTACTCAGTTGCATTTCTATAGCTATGTTTCAGCTCAGGATCAGGTGGACAACACGGCAAGCTTCTGCCTTGACCATTCTGTGGCTGCTTTCTAGTACTCATGTTTGTGGTCATCTACAAAAAACCTGACCAAGTCATGGTGTTGGGCTGTGGCTGGAACAGCCCTTGAACCTGTTAACTCCTTGTGGAATACTGCAATAAACAGTAACAGGGATATAGTCAAACATCATTTGAATCCATCAGGTAAAGGGGAACTGAATGTCCTGTCCTTCTGGCATAAATCCTCTATCAGAATTTCCTCTCCCTGATCTTATCTGCCTGTTTTTGCAGCACACTTTCTCACCAAGTTACTCAATTATCAGGTTATTAACCATAAAGATGCATTTGAAGGCTTTGGCTGTTCTTATTTGTCTTTTAGGAAGAGAAAGGATGAGAAAGGGATATGCTGATATCACATGGAGTGAATGAGAGATGTGTGGCCAATCATGTTTTGTTTACATTGTCAGTGGGATAATGTATTTTGATCTGGTGGTGACTGACAGCTCCCTGTGCATTTATCTTTAAGGGACCATAACAGATTCATGTTCTTATTTTATGAACTGTGTAATAAAGGTTTCACAGGGTTCAGGATGAACACCTCCCATCTTCCTCTCTTCTGATTGTCACCTGCACCCTCCTGCTGCTGTTCGGCAGACTCCTACTAGAGCCAATTTTCAACTAGCCAAAATGGCAGAAACCCACCCATTCTGTTTTGTTGGGATAGTTTTTTTGCCATTCTTCCAAAGTTAATCAGTTTAGCAAAGAATCCAGCAAGTAGCAGGGCCAATGGATGGGAGGTGGAAGGAGGCACTGTGAGATACCTTCTCCTTTTGCCAGCGGCCAGCTGGTGTCAGTTCTGTAGTACCTCAAATTTTACCTTAAATCAACAGATACATAACATTTACTTTAAAAAAGAAAACATGATTAAGTTTCATCACAGTTTTCAGCACCTACAATGAACTCTAATTAGTCAGTGCTTCAGTCTAATCTAAAAAAGGAATTTAAAAACTATTCTGGTAATATGATTTTATCTCTCAAAAAACACAGGAAATTAAACATGTAGCTTTACAAGGCAGATAAAAAGCCTTCAAATAATCACAGACACAAGATGGGAGGTCCATTGTTAGACAAGGTATTTATTAGAAAGGACAGGAAACTGTAAATGCTATTTAGAAATACAATCACAGTGACTTGGAAAAGCAAGCACTACAAGAGATTTCTTGAAATGTGCTGAGTCTAAAGCAAGACTGAAAGCACCTAAACTTAATAGGATTGTTTCATAATAGGTTATTTTTGTGTTGGTGAGCTGCCCTTCTGCTATATGAAAAACTGCTTTCCATTCAGTCCGCTGCATTTGTTTTCCCCTGCCTAACACAATCGCTGCCTCTTGGTAAGTCTATAAAAATTCCCTTGCTGAAGAAATAAGCTTTTTCTTTAAAGAGATCATCTATTCAATAAAGCTTATGGCTTTTGAGGGCTACAAATCCTGTTTTGCACACAGCAGTTTTGGTTTACAATGCATTGTTTTGCATATGCAGAGCCCATATCAACTGCATCTCAAGACAATCATCTTTCCTCTTTCATGATCATATGGGAACACAGTAGGATTTTGCTTCTAATGTAATCTCCTCAAAAGTATAATACAAAAACACAGCCAAATTTTAATTATTTACATTCATTTAAACAAAAGTTTCTTTAGTATTTTGACATAGGTAACTGTATAACTTGGAAAAATAGAAAACTTCCTATGTTATTAAAGGACCCAAATACTTGCTTAATGTATGTCCATATGCTCTTTTGTTGAGCTCAGTGACAGAGTGGGAAGAGGTTAAGGTGTAATCCAAAGGGCAGGGTGCCTGTTGTAAACCTCAGAAGACCACTTCTCTGCTCTGACACAGATTTATTCTGTGACCCCAGGCAAGATCCCCGAATTCAGAACTAACCAAGCAGATAAACAATGCCTGGACACTAATGTGCAGTTCTTATGGCCCCCATCTTGCTTCTCAGGGACCTGAAATGCACTACTCTGTTAGATCCATAGTCCACCCTGTACCCAGTATGTGACAGTTGATACCTGATACTTCAGAATAAGGTATAAATTACCCTGCTTACCTGTAGCTTGGTGTAATTGATATGTTGAAGCCTCCATAACCATACAGGAAGGCAGGATGAGAACCATCCAATTTAATTCCTTTCTTGTGAATAATAAACATTGGGATCTTAGTGCCATCTTTGCTAGGGTAGAAAACCTAAGACAAGAGAAAGAGAAATCTGAAATGCTGCTACTGTCATAACTCTCCACAAGAGGTGTTAACAAGAATCAGAAGCAATCGCTTTCACGGTGTCCAGTGGGTAAAACTTTCCAAGCAATCTGCACCAATTGTCCAGGGCAGGTTCAGTAATGGTCATCACCCATCTTGTTGCTTTATTAAGCTGTGGAAAATGTATCAAAATAAGACAATATAATGGGAACAACAACATCATTTTTATGTGTCTTATTCATCAATTCTACATACAAGAGGGTTTAAGAAAATGCTGCAAAACCAATACAACTCTCTGCAAGGGAATACCGGTGTTATGAAAACACAAGAACTGCATGGTCCATCATATATGAAAGCAGCAAAGACTGAGTTGGCAGAGAATGAACAGAACTAAAACCAGATTTCCAATCTAAAATTACAAGTGCTAAAAACTTCTTTTTAAATATTCAAAGTTTCAGACACTAGAGAAGAGTGGACACAGAAGAAAAACTCATGAGAGGGTGGTGACTGAGTGAGATCCCACAAACCATTACATTGCTTTGGATAACAGAGAGCTATACTACCAATAAATACGTAAAACTCTGAAGATCTTGTCTTGTACTGCTGACATCAGAGAATTCCTTTATATCAGTTGATGCAGCAGTCTTTGCTTGTAAAAACATAAATTTAATCACAAGCAGAAGGACAACGATATTTCAAAAGTCACAGTATTTTGGTTTTAGTATTAATACATTAGCATTAACAACATTTCTTAACAGAGTCACTTCATACACAAGATTCAAATCAAAAGAGCAAATTTTGAACAGCTGATGACACTATTTCTTAATAAGCCTTGTGAAAACAGAAAAAAAGCTGACTGCTCAACACTGATACATGCAGCATGATTTCACCAAAGCAAGTCTGTATCCAGTAAAGGGGACTAAGATTTGGCCAGTCTTTCCAGCTTGTCTCATCAACCACTTCACCTCACTAAGGTGGTAACATAAACCATGACAGAAACATTCGTAGCACTTGGTGCATTTTCAGATGATATCTGGCAGCTAGAACCAGGAGCTCTAACAGTGCAGAATCCCAAGTCCACCCAGCAAGAAAACAGAACTATCTGTTGGCTTTCAAAAAATCAGCTTCCAAAACACCAAGTATCCACACAGCACATGCTTTCCTATGTCTTTCTATGACTGCTACAGCACTGTTTGGACTTAAAAGCTAAATTCCATGTACGCAAACATAGACTGCAATTGCTTATCATGGTTGCCGTATCTTGTTTTGATGCATGTATCTGCCTGCATACTCTATTTTAGGATCCATCGTGTCTTATTTTGCCAGTCAAGCAAAACATGTGGGCGTGAATGCAGGTAACTGCTTGTCCTAAAGTTCTGGTTGACTACTTTTCATTGCTTTGGCTTTAGCATCGTTATTTGCAGCTTCTAGTCTAATTAGAACAAAGAAGTGGTAAATGAACAATGACTATCTTACCATTTTGTTGCATGTTTACAACCCCTGTGCTTTTAAAGGAAAGAGACCTACCATGCTTTATTATGAAGCATGTGATCATCAGTACCTATTTTTATAACACATGAACCTCATGAGTAATATGAACTTGTGGAACACATTTATTCTGAGCATTGACTGTAATGTGAAACATGTAAATCCACACTGCATGTTGAAAACAGAATAATTGCATTTAATTTTAATCATTGCTAAGGAAATATGAGAAATTTCTAATGAAACCACATTAGCTCCAAAGGCTTCACCAAAACCTGCAGGCATATTCCAGATAAAATTTGGTATTTCACAGTTCCCAGCAGATGGAAAAATTCAGAACAAAAGCCTGAAGGCATTTTACACAGATTCTATCACTGTTCCTAACTATTGCTACAACTTTACTGACAAAGTGCTCATCAGAACTCACAGAAGTAGGATAGAAAGGATTTTAATTTTCAATATTTAGCTGAATACTATAAAAAAATAAAATATCCTATGGACAGGAGAACAGCCGAGGCTGGGGATGAGGAGTTCCACAGAGATTCCTGTTTAAGATGCCATCCATCAACTCCAGTTGCAGCACGCAATTCATGCAAAGTGAGCACCTAGCCCTCCTACACTTACAGCAATTCCAGCTGTGGGCCAGTCCTTTCCTGATGATTAAAGGATGCCACTGATTTTACTGATTCTTTCTGAACAAGGGTTTCTTTTTTGAAACAACTTCCTGAAAACTGACTTTAGTAGGGCTTTTATCATCATCAGTTAAGATTAAATAGCATACCATTAAATGAAAACTCAACAAAAAGAAGATACATGTCAAGGTGACATCTGCAATTTAAGAGTTTTCACTCCTATCTTTGCTAAAATAATGATTACCTCTCCCTCCGAGATGAACAAACAGGAGGGCGGTAGAAATCAATTCAGTGAGACACTGAGATACGTGAAGCTATTTAAGCTTCTCCAAATAGACTATTTTCAACAACTGATTCAATCTCACCTTTAAATTGGGTGTTATCTCTGAAGCAAGTCCAATGGTTTATTCATGTAGCCAATAAAGGAACGTGCTTCTATCTCAAAGATTAAGGTAAACTGGAAAGGGCAAGCCCTAAGAAGAATTCCCCAAGATGGTATTTCATGCCTAATTTTAGAAGCAGTCAGCTTTTACAGCAGTAAATGCTAATAAAAGGATACTACTGTTTTCTACTTTATCACAGATAGGAGTGATCCACTTGTACTGGTCACATTATATTACCCATTGCTCATATATTTTCAAATAAAGACTCGTATCACTATAGACATTAGCATGTAAGGGGAGGACATATTAGCAAAGTCATTTCGGAGGGAAAAGGGTGGAGAAAAATGCTCCAGACATATTATCATGAATGCTAAAACTCACCATTCAAGGAGACACACACTAAAAATATGTAAGCTTCTAGAAATGCACCACAACACTGTGTAGTTGACAGGGCACTCCTGCTGCTTGCAAGCCTTCATGCTATTCTAGGAGCATACTGCTGGAGCAGAAGAGCAGCCCTGAAATAGCTGTAGCTCACTTCATCTCACACTAATGTCCCTATCTGTCACACAGCAGAGGGGTCACAGTGCCAGAAAAAATCACTTTCAGTTCAGATGTCGGAACCTGAGGCATGAATTCATAGCCCTTCTTCTTCTTCTTATGACCCAGGGAGAAAGTGTCACTGTTTGCGCAATTACTCATTACTATAAATTATATGAAGATTAATCTATGCAAGCTACATGAAAACAAATCTAAGTCATTCTTTTTTAGTGCATACATATATATTTATAGAGTGGCACTTTGTTGGTTTTTGTTAACTTAGCATTTGAAAGCAATCTACAATTCATTTTCACCTAAAAATGACAATGGAAATTTGCTTCCAAGACAGTTTACATAGGAAGTTTTACAAGTAAATACAGTTAATAGCTGTGTGATAGGGTTTGTACTCCTGAAATAATATTACTTCTACAAAACAAAAAATTCTTCTAAGCAAAATTCAACCTCAAACTTGTACAGATTGAAAATTAACCTTATAAAGGCAAGATTCAAGAGAGTTTTAAATACTGCTGTAAAACACAAACAAAAAATTATCTTATCCAAACAGGTTTAATGAATATATTTTCAAGCTGTGAGCAATACTTGAATGTCCACAAACCTTCCATAATTTCTATGAGTCATTAATAGCAAAAAGAATTAAAATTCAGTTCAAAAGTGATTACTTTGGCTTTTCAGCAAGAATTATCTCCTGCAGATTATACATGAATTTTACATATGAAAAGGAACTTTGACTTCTGGGACTTGAAAACACCCCATAAGTCACAGTAGACTAATTATTCTTAGAAAGCCACAAGTGATTCTAAAAATGTCTCTCTCAACCTCTCTTTCAAGATTAAGTACTACATACCAGAGATATCAATTCTTTCCATGTCTTCGTGTGCTTGATCAAAACCAGTTAAGAGTTACACTTGCAATTAGATTGACATCCATTGTGCGAAATACCACAGAATTTTACAAAGAGCAACTAAAAAGGCATATAAATCATGCTGGAATACTTATTAAAAATGCATGTTCCACAATTTACGTTTAATAACACCATGACAACACCTTTAAAAAGAGTTTTATTCCAATGTCCTCTATAGAATTTTACTGAGATAATTCTTTTCATTTGAAACACATACGGGATACAGTAGTCTTGTGAAGTTTAACAGCTGTTTTCTGCTTCTAGGTAGGAGCGGCTGCCCTCACACACAGCTGCTGTGATTCCACCAGTGGCCACCACAAAGTTACAGACAGTGGTAGAGAAGCATAATGCCCTGTTCAGTCACGCCACCCATGAGCACAAAGTGAAGCAGCTGATGGGCTGTGTTGAGCAGCTGATCAAAGGGAATGACTACTTCAGTTTTTATTTCCTGGAATTACATTTCAAGCATCCAGTTTCACATAAAGTATTTCCTTCATTAAGTGTGAGATGAAGAGTTCACATCACCCTTACACACATTTGTGCTGTGAGATTTGGGAAAGGAAAGCATAGTGTAAGTAAATCATGTAATGTCGCTCATGCTTTCCCAAATGCCGCAAATGCTTTGTTAAAGGCTCACCATTTTAAAAGTCCCCCACAACTATTTGAAAGATGTCTGTAAGAGTAAACTTCATGGAGTAGACCCTGGAGAAAGTATTCCTACACAGAGGTGGCATAAGGCTGTTCAAACCTGTATTTGGGTACAGAGAAACAGTGCCTGAGGCTGAACAATGCTACATAGCAACACCTCCCACTGACAAGTTCTAATAGCTGCTACTCTTTGCTTCAGGAAGGCAAGTCACAAAGACCCTGCCTTCACACCAACAAGTCTGAACACTTCAGCACTGGCAAGCAGAGAGAAATCCTCTCCTCCAGATGCCAGGGCAGAAATCTCATCCATTCATACAGAATCACACACTACCTTTCACACCCTGCCCCCCACCCCCCCCCCCCCCAGCTCATTCAATCCCTCATTGCCTCAGACCATACAAAAAGTCTGGTACCAGTGTGGGGCTAAAGACTATAGCCCATCACAAGCAAAACATCTTATTTATTGTGGCATTGGCACAGACCCAAGTGTAAGCCCACCAGCAGCCCTATGGACAGCTCTGGCAGCCAGCCAACAGCCATATGTAAGAGCAGCTCTTACCACCAGTTTTTGTATTCCTATACACAGCATGAACCAGAAGCCAGGAGAAGTAATAGAGAACGATTACGACTACACAGCAAATCCACAGGATCTGAGGTTTCTTTTCTTCAGAGGGGAATCCTCATCAATCTTCTTTAAGCCTCTTAAATTAGCTTCAAAGCAATTCTGTGTGGGTTGCAAAGCTTGCTTAATACAGAACTGGACAGGGGCCAAAGTAACTCAGCACAGTAAAAATTCATGCAGGTAAAACCCAGAAAGGAGAACAGTCATTTGCAAAAGTACTGTGAAAATAATCAAGAAGCCTTTTAGAAGAAATTTTTTTTACAACCCACTCACTGGCACAAAAAGCAGCCTCATGCTGATAGAGGCAATGTGCCAGGAGATGGTCTTTTAGAAGAAATGCCTCCTTACTAAGTTCAGCTGCCTAGCTCCCAGTGATTGCAGGGAATTGTACCACAGGGTAGTAGGAGGAGGAAGGGGAAGGCAAGAGAAAAATATAGCTGAAGGTTCAGAAATCCTGCAAGACTGATATATGCTTTTAAATCACACTTTTCTACATGAGTTAAAAGGTAGTATTCTCTTTGCATAAAGCATTAGAGGTAAATGGGATGCAATGAGACCCCCCCCTCCACTCCACTTTTGCAACCTGAATAACTTCTAGCTTCTTCCCTAAATGTTTATCCTCTGTCCCTTTCAGAGCTCCTTGCAGCAGAATTAGCATCTGCCACATCGTTTTCATTTCTTGCATCAATTTGCCTTAAAGAAAACTTAGTGCACAGCGCAGACAGGCAGATATCAGATAGGTAACATCTGCCTTTTGAGCTAAATATACATAGTAGTCATGTGAAACAAAAAAGTGTCCCAGGAGCCTCTGAAAGTTAGTCTCGCTACCTCTGCGGTTACACATTTGAGAAATTATTCTTATCTAGTATAGCATGAGATAAGCAAAGTACTGTCTCAATAGAAGGAGCACACTGTTATAAACAAAAACATAAATAACAGGTGCTGGCTAGTACAATTTCGTTCATTAAATCAAGCTTTACTTCATTGAGAAAACCGCTCTGGCAGGAGTCAACTCACTGTAATAGTGTGTAAGCATTAGAAAGTAAATACTACTCATCTTTACCATGCTGGGTATCAGCTCAAGCTGTAGTGAGAAACAATGTAAGAAAAATGTAGAAGTAACTTACCATGGGTTAAGCAAGGGGAGAACTTCGCTTATGCAAGCTACTCCACAACAACTATTCTTACTTATGATTTTACACTGTCGTAGGTGCATACATCTAATTCAACATGGTGAGAAAAAGATATATTCACCTCAAACAGTAACTGTCTCATTCAGCCCTCCTGCATCTGTCTTGCTCAAAAGTGGCTTGGTTACCTCAACCCAGCCCTCCTTTAGAGCTTCTACAAGCTTCAAAAAAGATGATACAACCACTGTTGGCTTTTCTCCCTTAGGCAGAGACATGTACATGGTTCAGGGTGCTCAAATTTCACCTGTAAACCTGTATCCAAAAATTCTTGCACAGAACAAATTCAGTCTTGACACTGGTAATGTCAAGCGCCCAGCTTGTGTCAATGAACCAAGAGGACCCACATATTCGACTTAACATTGCCGAGATGCTTTATTTATGACTTTCAATCCCTGCACAATTTCAGAGCACTCTGCTCTCTCCTCCTTAGAGTATCATAGCATGTTTGTAGGTATCAAGTTGGTTACCCAAAACCAGAGGTGCTCTAAATCATAGAATCATAGAATAGTTTGGGTTGGAAAGGACCTTAAGATCATTTAGTTCCAACCCCCCTGCCATGGGCAGGGACACCTCACACTAAACCATGCCACCCAAGGCTCTGTCCAATCCAGCCTTGAACACCGCCAGCGATGGAGCATTCACAACTTCCCTGGGTAACCCATTCCAGTGCCTCACCACCCCTTACAGTACAGAATTTCTTCCTCATATCCAATTTAAACTTCCCGTTTAAGTTTGAACCCATTACCCCTTGTCCTCTCACTACAGTTCCTCATGAAGAGTCCCTCCCCAGCATCCCTATAGGCCCCCCTCAGATACTGGAAGGCTGCTATGAGGTCTCCACACAGCCTTCTCTTCTCCAGGCTGAACAGCCTCAACTTTCTCAGCCTATCTTCATACGGGACTAAACACCTACAAAAATTCTGCATGTGACTAGTAAAATACTGAAAAAATAGCTGATACATTTCATTCAGAGGGCTGGAGCACCCCTCCTATTAAGACAGGCTGAGAGAACTGGGTTTGTTCAGCCTGGTGAAGACAAGGCTCCAGGGAGACATTAGAGCAGCCTTTCTGTACCTAAAGGGTGCCTGAAAGAAAGCTGGAGAGGGACTTTTTATAAGGGCAAGTAGTGACAGGAAAAGGGGAAATGGTTTTAAACTGAAAGAAGGTCAATTGAGATTATGTATTAGGAAGAAGTTCTTCCCTGTGAAGGTGGTAAGACACTGGTGCAGGTTGCTCAGAGAAGCTGTGGCTGCCCCATCCCTGGCAGCGTTCAAGGCCAGGCTGGATGGGGCTTTGAGCAACCTGGTCTAGCGGAAGGTGTCCCTGCCTGTGGCAGGGGGTTGGAACTGGATGATCTTTAAGGCCCCTTCCAACCCAAACCATTCCATGGTTCCTTCTTTTCGATTTGAAAAGAAACAGAGATCACCTACACTGGATAATGCATTTTTCAAAATCAGTCCTAGATCACTTACCCTGTGCATATTTATTCTGAAGAACTTACTGAAATAAACAGGTCACATAAAAGCATTATGAAGCCTTTCCTTTGCGGTTTCTCACTCACATTGTAGCTACAAATAATTTATTTTCTGAGATTTCAGCTTGAATTTAAAAGTTACCCATTTCTGTCCCTACATCATTGAAAAACTAAAAAGTCAGCAGCAGGAAAAAAAATTCCCTTAAGAATGGTCAAGGACAAACTAAAGTACTAAAATCCAAGAAAATACTTGGGTTGCTAGCTTAGAAGACAATAATTCTAAGGATTCAGATGCCACTGATTTCAACATTTGTGTCTGGTGACCACCTCATTGCTGGGAGACAGTATTTCAGGCTCATCTATTGTTTTCAGATTTGCAGCACTCATTGTACAACAAAGAAAAATCACCCAGCGAGTAGCAAGAAGAAAAGAATTATGAGAATGCATTTCTATGACGCTGTCAGAACAATACTTAGGGAAAAATTTAAACCAAAACTAGTATAAAGCAACCCAGTAAAAATTCCAAGGGACGGCATGATTTCCAGACAAACATGATAAGCAAGACTTTAAGGTACCTCATAACAGGAGCACCAAGATGTGTGCTGATGCATCCCTATAATGCTATTGGAAGAGGGAGGAGAAAAATGAGCAAAGGAGGAACGCCTTTTCTTTTTAAAGCCATAAGACAAAGGACAGCTTGCAACAATCTTAGGCAAAATGTGAACAATTCATCAAACTTGTATCAGACGTAAGGAATTCAAGTACTAATAAATCAAAAGATCAAATGTCTGATCATCTCAAGTCAACTAGAGTGGGTACTAACATTTCAAAAACCACCAGTATTAGAAGGAAAAAGTTAAGGATATTCCTATTGGTTAAAGTTTGCCTGATTTTAGGCATTCTACCACTATGCTTTGAAGCTTTTCTGCATCTTGTCTATTTTTATCAGTCAGCAGTGATCTCTGTGCACTACTACTTTCAAAAATAATTGACAAATTGGCTGAAAAGTAAGCACTTCGGGGAACTGTCAGGGAGAATTTATGTATCAATTTTTCCCTGTCTGTGAGCATAGCAAGCCAGAACTAAGGAAATCATCTATTTCTTTGATCATTCATCTACACAGTTGAAAACCTAGTTACTATGAATAATAGCGATATTTCTAAGAGGCTTCCTTTGTCCCATAAATTTCCTGAGAGATGTCTCAAGGACAGAGCAGAAATAATTAATCTTAGGATAGATTATATTCTATCAGTACCTCTGGGTAGTGTTGATAAAATCAAATCAACTGCTAAATGAAGATGCAAACTACATTACCCTTAATAATAAATACTGCACACTGATGAATTTGTAGTGGATCATAAGCAGACAAAAGCCCACAGGAAAAAAGGTCTCATAATCAGTGGCTGAACTGTTTCTGGGTATAAAGTGAACTGCTGCCTGGCTTTCTTTGGAAAAAAAAATTGCTTCAGAATGCCCCAAGATTTTATCAATTTTTTATTACTTTTGACCTTATACTGAGAGCATACAATACTGAAGTCTCCTGAATGATCCCACTCATATGTGGTCCACTTACACAAGTTCACAACTGCATCTACGGATACTTACCAAAGCCCTTGGTGTTCAAATTGTCCTCTGTCTTCACCAGTGACTGACAATTTAAGAAAAAACCACCCACCAAATCTGTCTAGACAAAAACCTATTGACTATGGGTTATTCCTCCTTCCACCTGGGGAGGAATAACCCCATGCGCCAGTACAGGCTGGGGGCTGACCTGCTGGAAAGTATCTCTGTGGAGAGGAACCTGGGAGCTCCTGGTGGACAACAAGTTGTCCATGAGCCAGCAGCAATGTCTCCTGTGGCCAAGGCAGCTTGGGCTGCATTAGGAAGAGCACCGCCAGCAAGTCAAGGGAGGTCATCTCTACTAGCCCTGGTGATATCTCACCTGGAGTACTATGTCCATTTCTGGGCTACCCAGTACAAGAGACACAGAGCTCCTACAGCAAGTCCAGCAATGGGCCACTAGAATGATTAAGGGTCTGGAGCAACTCTTGTATGAGGAAAGGCTGAGGGAGCTGAGCCTTTTCAGCCTGGAGAGGATAATATATGTACTTTTCCAAGGTAATCATGTTCACAGTGAAAGCAAGAGTCGTAGCTTCAGTTTACAAGACATGCTATTATTTGCTTCCCTTTTTTCCTTTAAATTGCAGTCTGCTCCAAGCAGTGGCCACACAGCCTCATTTACTTTGCAGAGGCTCCTGGTCCTGTCCTATGAACAACTTAGTTACACTAAGTTTGAAGCAAGTCCATGTAAAATCTCACCAACATCTGAAATTGCTGTTTTCCACTCTCAACTCCATCAACCTGTTTTCTACCATGACGATGAATGTTAACTAACATCAGCATAAACAATCCTAATCCACCAAGCAGTTTTGGCCCTGGGTGAAGACAGAAAGTATAATTTCATTGTGCTGCATGATATATATGTGTCCAAAGTTTATCTGCATTTTTCATTAGTTTTAAATATTATCAATTCTAATTTGTCTCCTGTATGTAGTAAATGAGTAGTTATCATTAATCCTCCAAAACCAACTGTCGTGGTTTAAGCCTAACTCACGCAGACTCTCTCTCTCACTCACTTCCCCCTCTTTCTTCCCCCCACTCCTGGAGGGATGGGAAGGAGAATCAAAAAGAATGCAACTCCCACAGGTTGAGATAGGAACAGTTTAGTAACTAAAGTATAACACAAATCACTACTGCTACCACCAATAATAATAATGACAAGAGAAATACAAGGAAAGAATACAATTCTCACCACCTAATACCAAGCCCGACCACGCAGTGTACCCCCCACCCTTCTGGGTCTCTCCTCTCCGTCCTGGGCATGACGTGCTGTGGTATGGAATAACCTCTTTGGTCAGTTTGGGTCAGGTGTCCTGTCTCTGCTTCCTCCCGGCTTCCCCTCCTCCCTGGCACAGCATGAAACTCAGAAAGTCCTTGGCCAGACCAAAACATCACTAAGCAGTAACTGAAACACTGGTGTTATCAGCACTGTCCCCAGGCCCAAAATCAAAATCACAGCGCTGCACCAGCTACCAAGGAGGAGAAAAATGACTGCTGCTGCTAAACCCATGATACCAACTTATTTCACTGTTCTGCTTTCAAGCTGTGGCTGGTAAGGGCCCTGTGATGGCCTGCATTTCTGTGCTATCCAGCACACTGGTGAATGCGGTTCATGACTAACTCCAAAGTGCTACAATAATGCAAGTGCATATAGAAGCACCAACCTTCTATTTTGCTATCCGTAGGCTTCTGTACTATCTTAAACCTCTTTGGATCAGTTGCATGTCAAGCCTAATAGATGACTGCACAAACTAGTTACCAACTTGTGTGCACTGGAGGCCTGCAACTCTGAAAACACAAACCTTCCAGCTCTGCCAGAGCCATTTCTATTCTGAAAACACCCCAGTCCCCTGATAGCCTACAAAGACACCATTCAGAATGAGAGATGCATCCCACGTAAAGTATTTAAATGGAATATGGAGCTGCGGGGAAGCTTAATTGCTAACAGGAAACACTGAGATGATGCAGAAAATAGGGAACAAGGGAGTGCTTTTTGGAATGCATAACAAACGGAAGGCAAAACTATCTGAAAAAATGCAATCCAGTTAAGGCCAGAAATGTAACATACTATACTCTGACAGGTGTAATCACATACAGTCAGAGAACAACTGACTGAAAAATAATTCAGAGAAGTATCTTGGGAGATACAGCACATGCCAAACTGAACTTACACAAACAATGAATTGTTAAGGACAAGGCAAACCTTAGAGTGGGACATCTAAGCCAAAGTCTCAACCACAAGATGTACAAAATAACTTTCTGCTGTATGCAGCATTTGCAAAGCCTCAGCTAGAGAGCTGTGTTCAGTTTAAACCATGGCATACCATGCACTGAGCATCTAAAGAGACTCCAGTGAGAGAAAGAAGAGTGACAGAAGGCCCAGACATTACAATCTGCTAAAAAACCCGAAGAGAGTGCAGGGGTTTTCTTACATATTTTTAGTAAAAAGGAAAAAAATTGCAAGGACATAACAGTGACAATCTCTAAATATGCACAATTTTGCTGTAACTAGAAGAGAAAAACCCATCTTCCATGTCTGTGAGGTACACTAAGCAATTCAACTGTGGCAAGGGAATTTAGGTGAGACCTTGTGCTTGTGAGACCCTGCTCCCTGCAAAAGCTTTCAAACAGTAAATACAGTGAGAAACTGGAACAGATAGCCTAGGGAGACTGAATGCTTTTAAGCACAAGGCAGAGAAAAGACAATCAGGCTTTTTTTTTCTGTACAGGCAGAAGTGACCTGCCACCGTGCTCAGGACAGATCAGTATGCTCTAGCTGCAGTAGCCACGATGGTCTGCTTTGGGACATGGGTACAGGCCCATGTTGTCACCACCTCCAACCACATTCAGGAACTGTAGTTTCTTCTCTTTCCCTGTTTTTCTGTCCTTTGGTTATTACAGCAGTTCTTCTACAGGTTTTTCAATTCACAGCTGCTACCACCTGCTGGGTAATAACAGCTGGTTTGTGTCTTGCAGGAAAAGCCAATATCCTACACCTTTTGGACTATAACACATTCCCTGCTTTGGAAACCTAATGACACTTCAACAGACTTACACGACTCTGCTAGCACAGTACTGAAAAAGGCAACCAGGAAAGTCTGGTTGTCTTGGTGGCCTGGTAAAGGAATTCAATGCTTTTTGCTGCCAGATCAATGGCTCGAAGGCTGGCCCACACCAGTGATGACTGACAACTGCAGTTATCTGATAGTCTTTTGCCAGCTGTGTGAATAAGACCAATGATTGTAGCCCCAGAGCATCTGTCCTCAATGGAGCATTATCATCACCCTTTAACACCCTCTCTGCTAGGCTCTATGAGGCAAAGTAATGGGTGGGCAGATGGACAGAAAAATTCCCACACTCTCAGAGAAGCACTCTCATTCTGAACAATGCTGGCATGCTGAAGCTTGACATTTAGCCTCCAAAAAAGGACAGAGAAAATAAAAGTGGCAGCTACCACTTCTTTCTTTCAGTAGAGGAATATACGTGCAGTCCTTAGTGTGCTGATGGAATTAGTCATTCAATCTGCACTATACAAGACACACAAATACCACACTATCAAAAGACAGTGTTTCTCAGCATTTAATACTATTAGAGAGATCAAGACTGGGGGCTTTTTTTTACTTGTCTAAGACGTTAATAATTGGTGTGACTAAGTTTTTAAACCACATCTGAAGACTGAACTCAGAGGACCAGCAAAAAGAGGAGTAGCAAACCACTGCCATTAGAACAGCAAACCATCAAAACATATCCCCAGTGTAACCTCATCAAACCATGGACAAATTTCATTCTGAATCCTTCTGCGCCTGTAGAAGGGAGCTAATAATACTACCTTTGAGAAATAACACCAATATCTTACACAAAAGGGAGAAGAAAAGTTGAAAGAGGATTCCCAATGAGAATCATTAAATAGAATTCTTACTTATCTTGTAAGGGAGTTAATTAAAATAGTAATGTGCTCATGGTTAATTACTGGAGGTGAGATCAATCACAGGAGTGAATATGAAAGCTGGAGAAAAAAAGAGAAGGGAAGAAGTTTTCAGTGATTTGTTTAGAAAGAGGACAAGAAACAAGCATTTTCACTGCAGCAAGTCTCATTTTAATCTCTGTATCAGTAAAGAATCTACCTACAGAGATTCCTGAAAGCTTAAACACACACATTCATTTAAGGTGCCTTGAGTGAATGACCTTTAAGATCTTTTTCCTAATAGCAAATATATTTCACCATTTATTGTAAGAATGAAAAGTATTTTTTTAAGTCACAATTAAAAACTGAATCATTTAAGACATGGGAAGATGCAAAACAATCCTTTAAGCTCCATCAGAATTGCTAAAGCTCTTGTTTAAAACTCCTGTGTGTAAAAAGGGATTCCCTACACTATGTTCAATGGTTACAGCTCTGTTTTATTCCATGTTATTTCTTCTTGTGTTTTAAGGAATTCTGAGATAGCAATGGAGCACAGAATGCAGCTTGGGATCAAGCATGCCAACTAACATCTCCATTCACTAGAAAAGTGGAAAACAAACCACTGTAAGTTCAAAAAAAAGTTCTACTGAGTAAGGCACAAGAGTAATATATCATAATGAGTTTTAGTTAAACTACGAAGCAATTACTTCTCTCATAGGCTTAAAACATGTCTTGAGCATGAAGGTCCTACAGGCTAACATTTTAAGCAGTTTTCCAATTCCCTGCACACTTCACAGAAAAATAAGCAATCTAGTACTAAAAGTTTGGAACTAGTTGATCACAAAGCCTGTATGACAATCCAAATGAACTCAGAGATTGGTATTTTAGTATTATCCCCCATACAATGTGGTCTGGTATGGAGCCAATTCTTCCAAAGAGCAGCTCTTTACTCTCCCATCCCAAACCACATTTCCATTGTTCTGCATTCTTCTGAACAAAAGCTCCCAACATCCTAAACTATACAACAATCCCCTGTGGTATGGAAGAAGGGGAGAAAGCAATCCCAGACATTTATACCTTAAAAGAGGATTTGAACTGGATTGGTGAAGAAAACAATGCAGTCCTATCACTTCACCCTCTTACTTTGAATAGAGAGATCTGGTTCCTACTCCAGACATTTAAGGAATACCATGGTCTGTGAGAATTACTGGTAAGAATTATCTGAAGTGTACTGGATGGAGCTCCTTAAATATAATCAGTGTAGAACCAGCTGCTACTCATCTGCTCAGGCATAAGGATTTAAAAATTCAAGCGCACATAAGGTCATTATGGGAAATTCTTCACTTGATACTCTTCTAGACATGTATGAAGTCTAGTATGGAAGTCCTTCATAATACCAATTTTCCCCCTTAAAATTACATGTACTCTGGTTGCAAATATGTAACATATTTAATAAACAATCTTTTGGCTTTCAAGGAATTCAGGGCCTTAAAATTAGGGGACTACATTTTCAGTCAGTGCTTTTTCAGTGACCTGCAATTAGAAGAGGTAACAGCAGATTAAAGTGGTGTTTGTAACAACCACATGCCATGGGTGTAAGATGCTAAATTCACATAGGCAAACAGCCAATACCGCCACAGCTGTCACTGTGATTTTGTTGATGTCCTCCAGAGCAAGACTGTTGCCTTGGTGTCAAAACCACAGCCACTGCCAAAACACTGGCAGAGATCAGAGCTGAAGACTTCAGCCTTCTTCCCAGGAGCTCCGATAGAAGCAGCTCAAAGCTCACTGTCCCCCTACAAGAGAGCAGGTGTCTGCCACACTGTGGCAACGACTAAAATGGGTGCATTTGTTCACATTCCTTCCTCCCCCCAATATTCCTTCATTTTCTTCCTTACTGCAATGTGGAACCACAAGGAAATAAAAGGAATAAAATAGAAACAAACAACAACACTTATTTTCCCCAAGTATTAATTCTACCCTCCCATCCTATAAGATCAAACTCCAAATACTGTTAGAAGCAAGAAAGTACAACTCCTTTTGGCTGTGCTGGATTTCCAGAAGAGGGAAGAAAATGATGCCAGAAAAACTTACTCCCCTGAAGGGAAGACAATTCTTTGTCTCTGCTCAGAATGAATGTAAAAAGTCCATGCCTTTCCTCTCTGGTATGAGAATGCTTTTTCTCAACAGAGACAGTCAAAGCTACTGAATTTCTTTCCAAACTCCAGTAATTTATTCATATACACACATATAAAGAAAATAAACAACATTAAGACTATTGCTACAACCATACTGAAAAAACAATGATAACACCAGCTCTTGCATTGCTAAGCAGGCTGAACTTACTACATCTTTCACAGGACACTGCCCTCCTCTGCTGCCCTCTGTTACTTTTTATCTTAATGAGGGAATTTCATGCTCATGGAATGACACCAGCAGCAATGGCGAGATCCAGGAATAGCGTGGGCAGATGCTATGCACAAGTTTCTCTCACAGCTCTGCCAATCAGCCTCAAGCCTGACTCATCTGCTTTCAGCATTGTGTTTTCCTGAGACAGTGGGGTTTTTTCCTATGCCAAACTGTATGGTGTAGAGTTCCACTAGGAATTAAAATGACTGTAGACAAATTTTCCCCGTCATGACTCATAACTTGAAATCAGGGCTGTAAGGGCTTGAAGATGGGGGTAAAAGACTGAGCAATAAACCAGTAAACTTCTCATGAAAATTAACTTACCTATAAAAATACTTTCTGCAAAAGAAAGAGGAGAAAATTAATCCCAGGTGTCCCCCCCGAAGAATACCCTTCTTGTCCTTCTTTCATCACTGCAACAGTATCTAAACAGCTGGTGCTTCAGAATCAAACTAAGTTGTAAAACTAAGCTGTGCTACGAATTTCACCGTTCTTTTGCAAGAGCTACTCTGAAGTCCATCTGTCAACAGCAACATCTGTTTTTGGTTCACCTCAAACTATTTTAAGGGCAGCACTGGAAGGCATTCAAAGAATGGCAAAAGGAGCCAAACAACATTTTTATTGTTGCAATTTCAACACTTATAAGCCTGCGTATCAGCCTAAAAGTAGGTGAGTTGTGAGCCAGGCCAGAAGACTGTTTATCCATGATTAAGCGTCACTGTGAGGTGTTAATATGGAGAGGTATGCAAGAACTTAGTTGGCAACTTTGTAAAGATAAAAAATAAAAGCTCTTTATTTAAAGCAGCATTTATATTACTGATGCAGCAAACAGCTTACGGCAAGTGCCATTTCCAAGTTCCTGTAAAAGTCTTTTTTCCTCTTGTAAAACCCAGCCCAGGCCATTTCCTAAAAAAGTTTGTCATTGTGATGGATGGAAGTGTGGATGGAAGCAAAGACAAATTTCGAGAAGCCTTCGGCAGAGGAAAAGTTATTAACACAACTTAATAGAACATTTAACAAAAGTAGCCAGGATAAATTTTCAATGTGGCAAGCATTTTAAACAGAGTGACTTTTTCATGAAGGTCACAGAGTCTTCCAAGGTAAGGGCATATGCCCAAGCTGTTGCATAGTAAGTTAGAATATATACTTCCACAGTGTCACATGAAGCCAACAACCTAAAGGCATGCTCTTACTCTGGTGTAAATGTCAGGTATGTTGAAACATTTCTTCCTTCAGTGCAAGCTAGGTTGGCTATTTTGCTCTTGAGCTGCCAAAGGGTAAGAATTTAACCTCGGGTATTACAAAGCATCTGCTCTACCATAAATTTACTTAGTATAGTAAACTTTATTACTGGTCCACACTTGCACTGCAGAGCATCTTTGAAATCCTGCAAAGTGGATGCAAAAGAGCAAGAAACAGGCATTGTGACAATTTCCAACTGCCGTTAATTCAGGTTTCATATACACATGACACCTTACACCTCAGTTCAAATCCTCGTAACTTGGTTATTTTCAAAGACTGCTAAAGAACAACTCCTCATTAAAGTTTCATATATGGCACACAGACAAGACTAGGAAGATAGCTAGTCTTAGCAGGTATTTATTCAGGCATATGTGAATAAAGGAAGAACCTTGGCAGGAGACCTGCCTTTCATAAAGGACACAGATCAGGACAGAGCGAGCAACATTTTTACTTACTGCTTAGCAATTCTGATGGAAATTAAAATTAAGAAATAAATTCCACAGTGGTGTTCACTCTCCTGTAATCAGCAATCTTTGCCTATTCTCAGTATATTTCTTGCACTCTTAACTTTGAGTTTCTTACATAATTCCCCACAATGTTGCCTGAGTTTTGCAATGGCTATGCAAGGCTTTCATCTAGGTTGACAGCCATTTATAAGCTGCTTTGGTAAGCTGCCATTTCCTTTTCTCTCCTCCAAGAAGCAGCATCATCAAGGTTCCAAGCAGGACTCCACAAATGGAAATGAGTACTGGCAGAAGCAGGTAGCACTGGCAGGCTGAGTTACTAATAAAAGTAATCAGGCAGCCCCAGCTTTGGCTCTGACAAACAGCTTCTTTCACAGCTCAGCTGAGATGTTCCTGTTTATTTGAATGATAAGGGGAAACTGATTTCCAAGATGTTGCCACATGGAGATCATTTGTTGATAAAAGGCAATACTGGATAAAGGGAGAGCCAAGACTGCTCTTCATAAGCACTGATCCCAGTGTAACTACACAGGTCACATTTCCCTAGCATTGAACAGGAGTGAGCAAGGAGAAAACCAGAAACAGTGATATTGACCTCCACTGCATTACAGCCTAGCAGTGAAGCTCTGCCAGTGATTCACAAAGCGAAAGCTTCCAAGGGCATAGCAACAGCATGTTGCCTCCTTGAAATTATTTGTATTATTCTTCCACTTTACCTGATTTTAGCATGTAATTGATTTAAATGCAAAATGAGATTTTGTTTTTCCAGACATTTCATAAAATTTGATTTACTATAAAAATACATTATTTCTAATTTATGGCAACCCCTTCCTAAACTCTAATTACACGGGTATTTGTGTTCCATTATTATCCTTATGAATCTGATGGCGGTATTACAAATATACCAAGTTCTTTCCTAAAGAGAATGCTGTTTTCTCTTTTTCAGCTCAACTATGCCCTGAAGTTATCCTGAAGAAGTCCCTTAATGAATTTAGGAAAAGCAGTAGAAACAGATCCTCTGTGAGAACACTTCCAGCAAACTGTCCTCTGCAACACTTTTATTTCTGTCTGGAGATATACCGACAAACAGATGGGACTGTTTACAACCACCTCGTGCACACATACTACTGTCGTTATGCTTTTAGAGAATCTGTCCTGTATATGTGCCAGAAGCAAAATTAAAAATAAGAGATTAAGAAAAATATCTAACCTCCTTTCAAAGACTCCAAGTCATGCTGTCACACTGTTGCTTAACTATTTCCCTAGGACATTTCAACTTTTTCCTGCCTAAGGTTATTTAAGTTCCACTTTATGCCCTGAATCTTGTTATACCTTTGTGTATAGAAAGAAAAATCCTCTATTCCACTCTTAATTTACAGATGCAAAATCCTACATATAAAATAATTAATCCACTATTCGAAATTTCTTCTATAAATTGCAGGTATTAAATATGCTAAGCACCGCAGTATGACAACCGTTTTTCTAGACCCCTAATTATTTTGGTTGAGTCGCCATCCCTGGAGATATTAAAAAGACATGCAGATGTGGCACTCAGGGATATGGTTTAGTGGTGGACTAGACAGTGTTGTCTTAGTGGTTGGACTTGATGATCATAAAGGTCTTTTCCAACCTAAATGATTATATGATTTCAACAAATTTCTGTGAACCCTAAGACACACTTCTTGTAATTGCAGATGTAGTTTATGACCTTCCAGGGATTACAAAGGGAGCTCTGGGATATCCACTGACACAACCTACCTAATTTCAGATTTTGAAGTGGGATAAATCCTTCCCTGATTCTCAGATGTCTCACCCACACTTGGTTATACTGAAATGCAGATTATGACAATGGGACCATTTAATAAGCAGTTCACACCATTATAAATCAGTAACCTGCCGTCCTTGTTATCTGCCAGTCTTTGTTAACTCCAAATACTTTATCAGCAAAGATTTTATTCTCTAGGTTTCTGAGGAGTTTCCTGAATGGCATTAGACCTTGCTAGGAAACACTTCACTCATTTCTCTCCATGTTCACATCTCTCAGAACCAGGCTGCAAATGATCCATGCCTGTAATTTAAACTCCATTTGTGCAAACTTTTAAATGTGGAAGCCTTTGGTTTATTAGGGCAAAATGTCACTAACAGCTTCATGGGGTTTTATATTAGAAATATTAATTATATATACGTATGTATGTATTTAAAATTGCTTTTACCTTTTGCTCCTTGTTCTAGTTGCTCCAGCACTGCAAGAAAATGGTCTAATCCTGCTCTTATGACAATCAAAGTGAGTTTCTCCAAGCGTAACTGCACTGATGCATTAATGAACACATACTCTGGCACTGGAGGAAAGGTGGACTCAAAACCTTTTGAGTAAGAATTCAAAATTCTTACATAGCATGCATGAATATGATTTTTCTGTTCACATCACTGTATATTCTCCTGCTTTTCTTCCAGATAATCATGGTTAAGTCCTCAAACACAGAGTGTTTCATCTATTGCTGTCACTTTCAACAGTGGGCCTCAGAAGACTTAGGAACTGCTGGGAAGATGACTGGCTAATCCAAGCTTCCTCTATTTCTCCACTGCCTCTTAAGTCTTGCCCTATGACACACTTGCCTATGGCAACCATGCCAAGTTGCTCTGGAAAAAACATGGAAAAGCAGCTGCTTGATGCTAAAACAAATATCAAAGAATACCATAATATGGGGGAAAAAAGTAGAGATCATATCGTCTTATAACGTAAGGCAAGTGAGGATTGAGTCTGCCCTGGTTACTTGCAGTGACATCTTCCAGTCTCTCTAATTAAGAGTTGGTAGAATTACTTCAAAGTGAGAACAGACCTGCAAACCAGGAGCTAATTAAAGCACTCTCATCCTTAGTCAAGTGTAATTTTCTTAAACTCTTGCATAAGTGATTACAGCAAGACAGCAGGATTCATGTTTATTACCTGAATTGTCTGGTAAACTGAAGGATCAAATCCTTTCACAGTCACCTCCCGAAAAACTCTTGGCTCCAGTTCCTCTTTGGTCAGATCACAGTGATATATAATACCTAAAATAGAGTGCAAGGTTATCAGCTTAGTGTATGTCTACTGTTAAAAGGATGCTGATTTAAGTGCTGTGATGGAGTAATGAATGGCAAAGGTAACTTGGTAAGGTGAAGAACAGTAGCTCTAGACACATTTTTTCAGTTAATATATAATTTAACACATACATATATGCACTTCATCTAGGCAGGGTGCAAAGGCTTTCTGTACAGAAGGAGCAACTCTCTGTGCCCATATAAAGCCAGCTATCCAAAGTGGCTAAAGCAAAATGGAAAAAAAACTTGTCTTTTTTGAAACATCTCCTCTAGAGTCTCCACAGTGAGACTAAATATATCAAGAATTTAATTCAGGTCAACATTTTTCTCTTTATGATAAAATATTTTGAACATACAATTCAAATAGACCGCTGGGTAATGGAAAAAGCTAAGCATCCACTTGATATTGTAGCAGGCTAGCACAGGTTACTCGTGTAACTGAACAGAATTTGGTCTCATGCAATTTATTTCACAACCTGATCCTGTAGGTTTGAAGGCAACTTGACTTGCTTGAGTTGCACCCATGATTTCCAAAGGATTGTGAGCATGAGAAAATTTATGTATATAAGCAGTATAAGATTTCTAGGTTGCAGCAGAGGCAGAATCTCAGAGGCTGCAGCAATCTAGATATTAAACAGACATGTAATTAGCCAAGAAGAATTTTGTATTTAGACTATGAATCATATTTCCTGTCATTCAACCTCAACAGCATTTGAGCATAAACACATAGGGTAACATTTTACAAAATCCTAATATTCATGGATATACTGCAGATACATATGATACACAAAACTAACCTCGCTGTTAATTATTCTTTGGTTTTCAGCTTTACAACAAGGTGTTCTCTGTAAAATTTAAAATGTGTACTAGGGAAAAGAACACTGAAAGTTAAGGCAAAAAGCCCTCTGCAGAGGTCCTCAATGTAATAAAACCAAGGTGGACAGAACTTGATTGAAATATTGCTGTATTGTCTACATTTTAGATAATTTCAGGAAACCAGAAGCAATTATTACAAAGGTTATAGCTATAAAAAAATATATTGAAACATGAAATAATGAGGAAACATATCTGATACAAGGGATTGATCTCATTAAATCACTGACTGTGGAAAATCAGAAAGATAGATTGGCAAAGGAACAGAGATGAAAATTAACATTCCTGATAACTGATAAAGACTTTTCATAATGGTGAATTAATAGGGAATCTGATCTGCTGGGAATTATTTTTTATTTATTTATCACAAGTAAATAGCAAGCCTAATGCAGGGTGCCAGGTATAAATAAGTATTAAAACAGCATTTCCCTTAAAGATTAGGATCCAGAAAGTCATGCCAAAAGCACAAAGAAAAGCACATCAGGTGGTAAAAGGCAGAGCAGACATTTGACATATATTTACAGCCACCCAAGGCGGATAATGTATTGGCAAACATTACATACAGAGCAGGCCAAATAGCTGCGTATTAGGAAACCACATGATAAAGTATAAGCACAGTCATAGACTGCATTTCAGGAGTCAACCAACCTAATATTACAGTAACATGCAATTGAATCCCTGATACTGCATCTCTTGTTCTATTTTTAGTGGCATGGCAGTTAATATCCAAAACCATAGTAACGTTGGTGCCTGCACTCTTTTGCTGGTTGGTCAATAAATGCAAAACAATAGAGTGCTCACTTAGCGGACAGTGCGGATAACCATATTTTTCAGGGAACAGCAAAAATTATTTTTATGGTGTCAGAATCTATGGTTTTAGAAATGCCTTATTCATTATTTCATACATATGTTAATTATTACTTTTGTTGTGGGTATTAAGCATAAATAAACAAGAATTAACATTAAATGTTAATTTATTTCTCATTAGAAAAAGAAAAGTACAACTTAATACAAGTGCAAATTATATTGACGTCTAATTGTAAAGTAGGAATATCTATGTCTATCAAGGACCAGCTCCAGACCTTTTGTATGATTATTCCACTGATGGGGCAAATGAAGGCTCCATGCAAAAAAAAATATCCACACACCTACCTAAAAATTGTCTCTCTGGTCTGATTTCCTTACCCTTTCCTTATTCCCATACAGTCTACCTCCATTTCTTCCCCTCCTCTTTCTTCTAGATTCCAGGTTGCTCATGGCAAATTCCCTGTAGATGCTAAGCACATGGATGAAAAGAAGGAAATAAAAGTCTACCTAAGCAACCAGCAGGCAGTGAGAGCAGCCACTGGTGGCTGAAGAGCCACAGATTAAAATAGACCTCTGGGCTCTTCCTCTCCACATGTTTAGCAGTTGCAGAGACACTGCTGGCTCAGTGGAGGTGAACAGTGCGGGCTTGTAAGACTGGCCACTTCTTGTCCATGAGCTGGGTTGTGATCAAATAAATGAACTATCTGAACCATCATGCTGGGATGAAGTCAGAGATAATTGCAAGAGTGTCCTCGAGCTCTTCTCCAGTTGCAATGATCTGAATGCTGTCTAAAAAGTTTGTTTAAAAGAGGAACTGGAAACCTATCTTATTTCTGGTTACGCAAACAGCAAGATAATAACAGGAAAACCATCACCCTTCTTATCGGCTAAGCTTGAAACATAATTTTGATAATTTGACACAATCCTTTAGGAAAACCAGAAAACCTATCAAAACTATCATACAGCCATTTTGCAACATGGCTGTGCTCTAACTGAAACAGAGAAAAAATGTACGTCAGATGCTGTAAGAACAGTTTGGATCATCTTGTGATTCATGATCACTTACAACCCTGGAATAAGATAAAGATTCTGAAGCCTATCTCTTCTCTCCATATCTTGATCCTTTCCTGCATTAACTATTGATTGTTTGGGCTACAAAGAAATTTAAAATAAAACAGCAACAGCAAAAAACCCCAACAAAAACAACAGCAAAAACAACCAACCAACCAAAAGCCCCCAAAACCAAACACGCCCCCCCCCAAACAGCAAACACATTTTCTTGTCATATACTAGCTTGATAATTGCATAGAAACTCCCTTATTATTCAAAATCCTAGAATACTTACTAATGTTCCACACATGTATTACAGAATGTTTTGGACAGCTCTGGCTTTGCCAGAGGATTCCTACAGCAATCCAACAGATAATCCAACAGATGTAAGCACAGATACTAAGAATGCTCTTAAAAAGCTATGCACAAAGCTATCAGAAAGAAAAAAAAAGTGTATTTTTAAAATGTTCTTCAAAATTGTGATGAAAAATCCCAGTGAATACATTAAAAATTGTCTTCAACAGAATTTGTAAACTTGTATCTTGCTGTATGAAGCAAGCGCTCTGACGCTAGTTTCTTCTCTAGTACAAGCCAGTCCTAAGTAATTTCTTAATGCAGCTCTCAAATATTAGTATGCATATTATTTAGCCCTCATGAATCAAGGACTGGTACATTTTGAAATGCACAGCCACTGCTTAACTACATGGTGCGGAAGCAGTTTTCACTGCATCTTGGAGATACCTAATAACTACTAAACAGAAAATGAGAAAGATGCGTTTCCAAGAAAAGGAACAATAACTAGGGGAAAACAATCTTACCTGGAGATAAAAAGGAAGTAAACTGATAGAATATTTCGGTGTCCTTCTTTTGGCCACTATATCCCACAACACTGCCAACGTCTAGGGGTAAAGTCTTGAGATGCGCACCAGTAGCTAGGTCATGAAGTTGCAGGATATTCTTCACATCATGCAGATAGCACAAAACCAGGAAGTTGGACCTCACACAAGCAACCCATTCTGCAGATTACAGAAAAGAGAAACAAATACAGTGAAAAGAATTGTAAGAAGGAAAACAATCAGACATAATCTGACTGTAAAATTCTTTACATCCCTAAATACACGAACCAAAATTTCTGACATGCATTGAGTTTAAATTTTTAGAAGTCACCTGCCTTCTGAAACAAAAAGGTGAACCCAAAAGGAAAGCCTGACATTCTTTGGAAACTAACCATGATGTCTGAAGCTAATTTATGCAGACAGAGGAGTAATGAATTGCTTAACCAAGATGTTTATACAAGTTGGGTGCTTACAGACCATTATTGCTCTTAAATATCACATATTTCAGTGCAAAACCGAAGCAAAACACTGATCTTTGCCAGGAATACTTATGGAAATGCATGAAAATAGAAACAACCATTATGATTCAGACTTAAGCTAAACTCGTAAGAATAGACAGACATGTCCTGTATTGCACACTGAAATATAGCACCTAGAGGTTACTATTCATCTTTTTTTTTTACTGGTTAAGTATTCAGGAGGCAATTCTCTTAAATAAGCTCTACTGGGTGTAAGAAAACGATTAGAATGAGGTGACATCCTCAACACACTGTCACAAAAAAAAGTTTATTCAAGAAGCTAACGTTAAACATCATACTTTAGACTGTATGGTGGTAGGAACAGGATGTAACACAGTCAACATAATCTGGCAAAAGGATCCAGGAACAAAATCCTCTACAGAGGTCATTTCCTTTATACCTCTCCTGGCAGTCCTGCGCCCTGCAGAGCTACCCACCTCAGCAGTGCAGGCATGAGAGCTTCTCCTCCAAAGAACCTTTCACATTCTGAGTTTGTTCCTCAGAACAATTACCAGAAATGTGTGAACTTTTTAATGGAATGCTGATTTTCTTAACTGGACTTTGGAAAAGTTAAACAAAAAAAACCCAAACCAAACCAACCAAACAAAAACAACAAACCAACCAACCAAACAAACAAAAAAAGCAGCTCTGGGCTGGCAATTTCTACAAAAAATCCCTGCAGTTCTACTGATCATCTCGTTCTAATCCCCACCTTTATATCCTGTGAACTGTAGACACTCTTCAGGGCTCCAGTCCACCTGGAATATATCATGTAACATTCTCTCCTGTCTCCTCTGCCACTGGCTTTAGATCTTTAGTGACAAATTATATTGCTTTAGTTATGCAGGAAGAAGACTGAAACCTCTTAATCTCTCTTACTACTTCTGTCATTTTAAAAACCAGTTACCCTACCTTACAACAAAAGTATTTCAACTTCTCATTACGTCGCAAAATCACACACAAACAAGACAAACTACAACCCAGATTAAAAGTCAAGAAAAAAAATATCTGGAAGGAAAGAAGGCCATTTTGCTTTTGTTTGTTTGTAAGACTAGGTGAAGTGGTGATTCTTGTCCTCTACCAACTTTAAATGTTCAGCTTCTCCCCTGACAACTCAGATTGGCAACCTAAATCATGGCAAGGTACCATGGACAATGACTTCTCTAATCTGCTGTAAGCAAAATCTGAAAAGATGGAATAAAATGAGCAAGAAAAATTAGGTAGGAACAACAGGGGGACGCAGTAATGTCAAAGCAGCACTGTGAGAAGGGGAGTTTAAAATATCAATATTGGAGGAAAAAACATCAAAAACAAAACAGAAGCAAGCCAAAATTGACTGATTTTCAGTTTTTACATTTTATGTTATTCACATTGTAGCAGGTCTTTTCAGTTTCCCCAGAGTCCTATAAAAGCAAATAATCTGAATTCAGAGTTGTACTGAAGACAGTTTTATAAATGGATCTTTGCACATTCGGGTTCCAGAACAAAAGTCCAAAGTTGTATCATGTGCCTCTTCCATTAAGGCTAACAAAGTCTTTCTGAATTGAAGGTCAAAATTCTTTATTCTGTAGCATTTAGTTTCTTTAACAGTCCCTGCTTTCATATACAGCTCAGGTGTGTCATGACCCCCTACAGCTCCAAGACCTTCAAATCCTAATAGCTCAATACAGTCTACTTTCCTTTTAGCTTGCTCTTTAACACTAGTCTGACTTTCTAGCCATACGCGTTTATATTACATAAGCACCAAAATAAAGCTTTAGTACTCTTTTCTTCACAAAGACCACCACTGATACTAAGCCTAAATCTGGGAATTTTCTAACCAAAGCCCCAGACTACAACACTAACTGAAATTTCAGCCATGAAGCCATGACCTGAAATAATAAGATATAGCACAACATAACACTGTTTATAAATTAGTAATGTGTGTAATTTTAGCTCTGCAGTGACTTAAACTGCTTAAGTGAGGCCAGAGAACAGAATAAACTTTGTAAGTTTAATCATCATATCCAATTACATATTTTGAAATACAGCGTCATTCTTGGCTGTATGAACAAGGAGAATACGCAGTAATTTAAATATTTATTACACTGTCACTGCACATATCTGCTAACGTTCATAACTGGTTTAACACAAATATGAATTTAAAAAAAAAATCCCTACAGTAACACACCATTTTTGCTTGCAGATGTAACTAAAATGTCTAGTGTTACTCTTGAAATTTCCTGACACTAGAAAGTTTCACAAAATGGATTACAGATAAACTTTATATGCATAATATAAAGATTTGCTTTAGCAAAAGTACTACTTAAGCAATCTTTATTTTACAATTAAATTGTGATGGCCCTTAACTCCTCACTAATAATTTTATGAAGCATTGCAGTTTAATGAATGTTTTAATTAAAAGCTGAAGTACGCTATTACTTTGACTTATGTATTACAAAGAAATACGACTCTTTTACTAAAAAAAAAAGCAGTTGCTGCTAGCTTATGTGAAAATTCCTGCTATTGAAAAACTTGTCTAGGAAACAGCAACATTAACTCAAATCAGAATCAGAACAGAGCAAAACACTGAAGCAGACATGAAAGAGCAGAAAAAAAAAAGACACTAAGAACCTACGCTTATACATAGCAAGCTGAAACAACGCTGAATTATTAAAAAGAGCTATTTTTTGACTGCAAGCTATAAACTGAGTCTCTGCTACTCCCATGCTTGGCACAGATAACCAGATACTGTCAAGTTTGTTGCATTAGCAGACTCCTTGGTTTTGCTCATGCTTTGCAGAACACATACCGCATACCTCTGCACTTGGCAGGCCTAAAAGTTAAACCTGATGACATTCCTGAAGGCTCCCTTTACAGACAATAGGCAGAAAAAAGCACCTTTAGAATGCAGTTCATGCAATTGTTTTGGATACCCTGTTCTGGGATACTGTGAACTTCTTTGCTGATCAGTTTCTCTAACACAAGTGCGATTTTTATAGAAAGCTAACTATCTAATACCCCTCCAATTGGTTTATTTTCAGTTAATACCAATGAACAGAGCAGTTATTTTCACAGTTACACCTAAATTTATCAATTATTCTCCATCATACTTACAATCCACTTACTTACAATATCCATTCAGGCAAGGGATTTATTTAACAATAAACATATAGAGGTTGCCTCTTCCAACCTCAGCCTGTTGGCTCAGGCATAAGAGAGATGGACACAGCTGGAGGCACTGGTAGGTACTGAAAATAGTTGTGAAGAATTGTTGGCACTGACCATTTCTCTCTGAAGATGACAGTGACTACCTAGATAACTATAAAAGATTGCACACAATTTTTCAACAGCTAAATTTGGGCTATATGAGTTATACCTCTCAACAAGGCCTAGAAAATTGAGCTCAACCATCTTGAAGTTGCAGCTCAACCTTTTAAAAATTCATACACTGCTGCTTTCCAAAACCCTTAGTATTTCGACAGTCTTCATTAGTAGCAAAGGCATGCCACTAACTTGGTACCTGCAACATTGCTATGAACAACTTTATCAAACTTCTTGAAAAGTTTCAGGAAAAAAAAAAAAAAGAGGTTGAATCCTCACACCAAAACATCTGTGCCACTAACCTTAATTACTTATGACAGCTCTTTCATTTCTGCAGCAGTAGCTACAGCATGTCAAGTATCCAACTGCACAAACATGCTTTGACAGATGCAGACTGAAATGTTGATGAAGAACACGCCAAGCTAGAAAAGCTAGGTAGCCATGAGCCTTCAGCAAAAAACTGCTGAGTTACTTGCTGTACAGTGTGCTTGTGCGTCCTCTCAACAACTAGTGAAAATATTTCCATGGACTGACAAAGCTGTAGCTGGATGATCATTTTGGTTTCTTTGGTCATCACAGACAGCAACCACATATCACAGTGTTTCCAAGATCAACAGGTATCCATGGTGACCTCAATTAAAATGATCTGTAATCACACCTCAAGACTACCTAAGGACAGACTTGGAAGAAAAACTCGAGCAATTTAGAGAATAAAACATCAATCATTCTGACACATGTGAGTAAATGTTGATGAGCCCTCACAATATAAAGCATGTGTCTTCTCCCTTGACATGCCATCCTCAGTGACAGCCTGCCATGTTTAAGTTAATGGAAAAGCTCCAACCAATTTCAAGAAAACAATTATTTCATATCCCACATCCTCTCAGCATGACACACACAAACAAGAGAGCCCAAAGCTCTTCTGAAGGTGCAAACATTAGGAGAAACGCTTCCTTAAGTAACCTAAGGCTTTAGCCATCTCTGACTGACGCAGTTTTTCCATGGTAAAGGAAGTTAAACAAAGCCACAAAAGCCCTGTCAGGGGAGCAGAATAAAACTTACAGTCAGGAACATGCATCTAGACCATATCTTCTCCTCAGTGACTGAGGTACTGTATCTGGCTTGTCCAGATCATAGAGGGTGCTTTTTATTGCTGAGAAACACTGAAGCTAAGCCACATCCCAGTTGGTTTGTTTTTTGGGGTGGGACTGTGTGTGTGCACATGTGTCCCATTTCATATCAGAAGCTTATCAATCTGGTAATTTGCACTGCAGCCATTTCTATCCTCTCTGCCACACTTCTGCACTCGCTGTCCCTGTAGGATGCTTCCTCCGGGTTGTACACAGGTGGTCACACAACTGTTCCCCACAACAGAGACACAATCCTTCATGCACCTGCTTTGTAAGCAAAACTCCCAAGAGTGTAAGGCTACAGGTACTCTGAAAAACACTACAGGGTAACGGAGTACACAAGCTTCCTGACAGCCAAGATGAATACAAGGGATTACTCACACCCATCCTTATCATTCAGGATCAACAATTTCTTGGTGCGTATTCCAGGCTTTTCCTCCTGGTTTCACTACAGTGCCAAAAGATACATTTCAGTTTTGGGAGGGGAGTTACTGCAACTCTTAAGCCTTTCTGAATTAGGTAGCATATTAAAGGTATGAAGAAAAATACTCTATTTCACTTGGAGTGCACATTCTGGCTGAGGGAAGGGAAGCAGTTTTTATCACTGAGTTTAGATGTGCAGATGCGTGCAAGGTACAGGAGCATCGCTAGTTTTGACCATGCTTGGTAAATGGCTGAGATTTAAGGAACTGTTCAGGATCACTCATCTCATCTGTGACACATTCAGGAATATGTCTTACTTCTCAGCCCTCCTTACTCAGAATACGTATTCTGTATTTCTTTTAATTGTCACAAGTACAGGGCTAGATATAACTGCTACTCTCGAGGCGCCCTGTGCTACCAGCATTAAGCACTTTTTTTGGGGGGGTCAGAGTTCTCTAATTAGGTTTCTCAGACAGCAAGTTTATCCTATGCCTTAGAACCAGGGTTGCAGTGACTGTAATGATCACTCTACATTTATGGTTTCATAGCTGCCTTTTAAGTAATTCAGTACACCTACTTGCAGCCACGTGGTCATTTAAAGCCTTAGTTCAATGTTAGATGTGAATCTCTCCTATGGATATATTTTAGACTTCCTGAAAATTAAAAGTAACACTTTATAAACAAACTCCAATGGGAAGGAAATGAATCCCATCACACTTCAGCATGCTCTGAGGCTCCCCTCAATTTTACTTTAAAATAGCTGCAATTTAATTCTTCCCCTCAGCTCAGAACAGAGATCTAAATTTACCTCATCTCTGTGTGAAATCCCTGCTGAAAGCTGTAAAATGACATGTGTGTACGACCTCGTTGCAGGAGTATGTTTGGGTTTTTTTCCTGTAATTCCCCAATTAGCTTATTTATAAACAGTTCTGAAAACAAAAAAGGTCAAAGCCAATAAAAAAGTCTGTCTTGAAGAACATGAATGAACCAAATGATATTCACATGGCCTTGTAGGCATATCTGTTTATTTCTTAGTTAGCTTACATTAGCTATTTAACACCTTCTCCAAGAATTCATTAGGATACTTTGTGGAATTTCTCTTTTTGCACTGATGGATGCTTGTAATTCTTAATCCTGAATTTATTATTAATAAATAAGTCTATTCCTATATGTGCACAGTGCAGCTTTTACAGAACTGAATCTATGCAGAAGGCTATGGCTACCAGGCTCTTCCATCAGAGTAGGAGACTTTTGGAGCCAAGTACCCATGTATCCCAGTAAAACACACTTGTGACCTAAAGCATCACTAAATATAATGTTTATAAATAAATTCTAATATTTTTTATTAAGATGTAATTAGTTGTCAGTCCCACACATATTTAAAATTGGACATGCAGCAACACTCCTTTATCCTTTCAATCACTGCTGTCCTAGCTTTTGCAGAAGGGGTCTCATTAGTTTGTCATCTCTGGATCACAGAAAATCAAATTCACTTGACTGCAAGGCTTTCAAGACAATGAATTATTAACTGTCTTCTGCTACAATTACGTTTTCCTAAATAAAATCTTGGAATTATTAAAAAAAAAAATAACAAAGAGACTGGCTTGCTTGCTGACTTCATCAAGTGAAGGAGTATTTTTATTTATTCAGGGCTACAACCTCCTGAACACAACCAAGCTCCCTTAACTTGGTGCTGAGGATACAACACTAATTTGCTTTGTCTGCCACAAAGAAGCAACTTAATAATCCAAACTTACTTTACTGCAGCGTTAAGATCAACTTAAAACTCATTTTATGGAGACACTTTGATTTGTTAATTTAATCCAATTCTTTTACATACGACTCCAAAAAGCTGGAGAAATGGACATAAGCCTACTCTGGCTTCACATTCAAATACAGCAGAAGTTTAATAACACACAACAGACTCCTGAAAGTCACTCTGATGGTTTTATATGACAGACCATGTTTGCTTCCAAGTGTTTAAAAGCTGACTGCCTGTTGTGCTTACAGTATGAAGGCCAGTGCCCTCAGCAAACCCATTTATCTGAACTTTGTTTTCTAAGTGCAGTTCTTATGTTTGTATAGTCAAGGCTGTCACGTGTAAGCCATTAAAGGAGTGTTGCATGCATTAAATTATTCTTGCATGTGCACAAACATGAACTCAGCATGACTTTGCCTTTAGAATGAAAGCAAAATGGAGTTGAACTAAATGCTGCAGTGTAGTGAAGAGCAGATGTGGCCTTTATCTTACTGGGAAGGAATATATAGCCAGTGTTTGTACAGCCACTGGTCAAAGCTCTTTATGCCGCCCAAACCGCATCTCAGGTAAATCCATACACAGTAACTAAACTTTATGTCAATCACATGCTTCTGTCCCATTCTATTTGAAGACTCAGCATCCCTAAGTCAATTCTTCAGCTTGGTCCCACTTTATTGCTGTTCCTCATAACTTAAGCATGGCTTCACAGACTGTCAGCAAATTTGCATGCAATCTAATTAGACTTGGAAGCAATTTTTCACTTAGATGTCTTATTTATTATCTGCTTAGGAACTGAAAGGTACTTCCTCTAAGATGTAGATGGTTCCTGATTCAAACAGTTCACAATCTTAAGAGTTGTGTCTCACCAAGCTCTAATTTGCTGGTTTTGTGTTTACCAACATGGGCCTTGGGTGACATGGTTTAGTGAGGTGTCCCTGCCCATGGCAGGGGGGTTGGAACTAGATGATCTTAAGGTCCTTTCCAACCCTAACTATTCTATGATTCTATGATCACTGCAGTTCTGGGTGTGCTCAGAGTCACCATTTATGTCACAGTGGGGATCCACTTTATCTAGGCTGTGGCAAAAAAACGTGCAGAACACACTGCAAAATGCAGACAGAGATTAAGACTTTTATATTGTTATGCGTCTTGAAAAGCAAGATCTAAAGAGGAATTTGAAACAGTAGTTGAATAGGTTTGTCTCAGTGAGAAAAGACAAAAGTTACTGCATCAAATCACACAGACAGGATTCTCCTAATTCTACAAACAGCTCTTCACCGGAAAAGTAGCAAAGACCAATGGGCTTGCATAAAGATGCTTTAATAATAAAAAAACCCCAAATAAACAAAGCACAAAAAACCAAACAAAAACCACAAAACCCAACAAGCAGTCTTTGTGAATAGCTATAATTATGCTAGTCAGATAAATCATAATTGTATCGTGTACTATATGGAGAACAGACTACATAAATGTACACAAACCATTTTTCAAAAAACAGCTTACAGAAGGGTTTTATGCATTATCTAAAACGAATTCAAAGTTTTCATAGAAATTTTCACAAAATGATGAGACTAAAAAAATACACCTTCATATTAATTATATCAAAACCAAAAAATTAATGCTTTGAACTCGCTTTAATACTTAGAGAATTCCACAGTCTTCAAATTTCTTAGGCTTTTTTCCAAGTGTTGTCTATTCATCTTATCCCAGGAACAAACGAAAATCCTGTTTCAAACTGTGAACAAGTCTGTTCATAGTGTGCTGCACTATTGCCAGGCTTGCTCTTTCTTTCTGCTTCGGAAGTCCCTCTTGCTGTAATCTCCAACTATCTAGTAAATGTTTACTACATAGACATGAAACAGGAAATGAGAGGACAGTATTTTCCTACAAACACAGAGTTAAAACAAGGACAGATGAAGCAACTTCCCTTTGACCACACAGGGCGTTAGAGATAGAAATAGATCCCGTACCTCCCGAATCTCAGCAATCTTTTAAACATGAATCCTGAACAAAGTTTAAACACAGGAAAACAGTAAGGTCTGTACAAGATTACTCTATAGACTAATTACTGCATCAATTTGAAAAAAGAAGAACAGAATGTCTTTCACTTTACATGAACTCTTACCTAGAACATCTCTTTCATGTTCAGGGACAAGAACTTTCCATTTGGATTCCCCTGGGTCACTGAAGTCAATGTTGATTAACCGGTAATTTGGAGAATGGTGGTTCGTCTTGAAAGTGAACACTGTTCCTTCGTTGGTGACATACTCATACTCAGCCTCAAAGTTATCTATCAGCTTCACCCACTGAAGAATTCCTGCAAGATCAAATATATAATGTAAGCTCTTCACCTTCTGGAACAAAACCTTTTAACATGAGAGCAAGGCATTCCTGACAACTGCTGTAGGCTCTTTCTCAAAAAACAGCAGCAACTAGAATAAGCAAGCTGTAGAAAGAACTTACAAAGAATTCTCCAGATTAATAGGCTACAGTTGAGAAAAGCCAGTTCATGGACATGTTAACATAATGGTTTTGAGGAATTCCTAGCAAAATACATGCACAAAACTGACAGAATTATGGCTAACATTTCACTCCCTTTTTAAAGGGCTGCTGGAACACTCCAATGTTTGCTACAAAGGTGCCATGGAGACAATGCCGCTGAGCACATCAGATTCTTGCCAATGGAGCTCACAAGCCCCTACTTCTACAGACTTCTTGGAATGGGGAGTTGCAGCTGAATCAAGACTGCACCAAACTTCCAAGCTCGATTTTATTTTTAGTAGATTAAAAAAAAATTATTTAATAATAAAATAAATACTTGTGGTGGTGTGAGGGTTTTTGTCTTTCTGAAAAAAAAAGTTACTTTTTCTTAGAGTGGGAAGTTTTCCATCATCCTTAAAAGCCCAGAACCTCCCATAGAAGAGAGACGATGCTACTTAAATGAGCACAACAAACTTTAACACCAGGAGTTTCCCTGTCGATCACAACATTCCTGAAGTGCTGTTCTGCAGAAGCTTGTCACCTCCAAAGACCAGGTACAGACGGTTAGCTAAAATGTTAAGTTCTGGGTTTGCAAAGAATGACATTGCATTTGCCTTATCAACCTCCCAGAATATCACATTCTCTAATAGAATGGCACCTCTATCAAGCATGAACTGCCTCAGTTTACTCACTCTGTATCATAACATTAATATTGATTCAACCTGGAGTTGGGATTGAAGAAACTCCACTACTTTTTATTCACTTTTTACTGTTTTGTAGTAGGTTTAGAAAACAGTGGAAAGAAAAAGCAGCAAGGCTGGATCAGATATGCAATATGCTTGCTATATCTACAACACAACCTATCAACCAAACTTACTATTATAAGCACCGTACATTAGCTATGCTGAAAAATCATAATCCTTATTGATATGTGAAATTAAAGATTTTGTATTTTAAAATAACATTTGTCATACCCTCTGCCTCTTTCCTAAAACTAAAGGTTTAGTCTTTACTTTCAAGCATAAACACATAAACTCTTAATGAAATCTGTTAATCTGTTAATGAAATTCTATAATTTAATGTTTGTGTCACTAAAACAGCACATCAGCTTATTTTATAGTAATAAAAGCTTAGCAGAATAATGGAAGTAGATCATAGCTGAGCTGTAATTACTGTAAGTTTAAAAAAAAAAATAGAAAAGAATAATTGAGGAAGCAGTGTGATGTCTAAGGTCATTAAATGTAATAACAGAGTATAGCCAGACCTAGTATATTCATGAAGCTTGTATCTCTTAATTGCCATTTTGGTTTAAGGAAAACTTCCCCGTCTCTTCATGCAATGTGATTAAATTCTATTTTTCATACTGCCGTAATACAAACTATGCAGACACTGTCTATGCATAGAGACACATCATTGTCTCTAAGTTGGAGAGACATCAATTTGATAGATGGACCACTCGGTGGATAAAGAACTGGCTGGATGGCTGCACACAAAGGGTTGTGCTCAATGGCTCAATGTCCAGCTGGAGAGTGGTGGCCCTCAGGGATCGGTATTGGGACCGGTCTTGTTCAACATCTTTGTTGGTGACATGGACAGTGGGATTGAGTGCTTGGGGTTGCCCAGGGAAGTTGTGAATGCTCCATCCCTGGTGGCGCTCAAGGCCAGGTTGGACAGAGCCTTGGGTGGCATGGTTTAGTGGAAGGTGTCCCTGCCCATGGCAGGGGGGTTGGAACTAGATGATCTTAAGGTCCTTTCCAACCCTAACTA
This sequence comes from Ara ararauna, assembly GCA_028858755.1. NCBI lineage: Eukaryota > Metazoa > Chordata > Aves > Psittaciformes > Psittacidae > Ara > Ara ararauna. The sequence goes on from CM054379.1 coordinate 60,904,818, forward strand.
TTCTATGATTCTATGAATCCAGTCAATTTAGTATTCTGCCTCTGAATCAACCAACTGCATGTTAAATCTTGATTTTCACTGAGGTCCGAAGTTTTGTCATTCTGAAGAGATTTCATGTTGAGGAAACATGAAAGTCTCTCCAGTTGCTCAGAGTTCCGTAGAAAAAAACCTGCTTTGATGCCCACTAAAACAAAGAAAATCCAGCCTACAGTGAACTGTGATATAAACCACTGAAACTGTTTTAAGATCCCAAATCACACGCAAAAGTTTGAGTAAATAAAAACTTAATTGCAATATAACACTGTAACAATATTGGAAAATTTGTTTTTGGTATCTGACAGAATGAAACCATCATACTACAGAACAAGACTCCATAAAAACAAATCCCCAGACTCTTGAAAAAAACACTAACAGTAAATGTGCACAATAACCATATCTCCATGATTGCAACAGAAGTTGGATTCCATGAAAAACAAGAACAATAATGTGACAATAGGGATTTACATTGTTTCTTGCAACTCATTCATCTACTCCCAAACGAACAGCTAGTAAAAAAAGCAAGAGTGGATATTCTACAGGTACAAACTAAGTTGTTATTATAAAATCTAGAGCATTCATCTTGTTAAAGAGGATGATGTATAGTCCTTAGAAGACAACTACTGTAAATGAATAACCTCTAAATCACTGTCTCACTGAAGTGGTTAAATATGCCAATATCTTGTCTAAGTTAAGAGGTTGTAATGAGGAAATTACATGCCGCTGAAAAGAGACCATTACATCAGGTACATTTGCTGCTATACAAAGTATGTGCTGTATGTACTTTTACAGTGAAAGGAAGAAACCTTTTGCAATAAGAGAGATACCAGAAATAAAATCATGCATTTCTATGGCTACTTGCAGCTGATCCAGTTGTGGTCTGTGACTGAAAGAGATGTTCTATCGTTGCCTTAGGCCATCTGCTCAGATCTCTCCTTTGGGCTACGAATAACAACCTGGTGAGAAACACCGAGGGGGAGTGAGCAAACTGCTGAGTGGTGCTCAGCTGCCAGCTGGGGTTAAACCATGACAACAGTCATCATCCTTTTCTGTTGCCCCGGAACACTTAAAAGAACAAACAAACAAGATGGCAGTGGTGAATATGCTGACTGACAGAAGCTTAAAACCTGCAAAAGTAACTATTAAGTTGACAGGTAGATGAAGGTTTATCTTTCAATTTTCACCGCTGCTACTCATACCAGTCATCAGCTTTAACTGCACAAGGTTTCATGGTTGAGGGTGCAGTCATCACGTGAAAAGTATCTGAGTCTTCCTGCAGAAGCACATTTTCATTGCTAAATAAAGCAAGTCAGATCCATCAGACTTACTTAAGAGACTCCTCAGACACTGAAAATCCATACACTCAAAGGCTTCCAAATTTTAAGTATTGTCTACATGAGGAGATTCTAAAAAAAAAAATGGGCATTTACTCCAGAGTTTGTCACAGTACTAATCAACAATAGTTTTAATGTTCAACAGAAGACACAGTACACAGTGTGCTTCAAATCGATAGAGGCTGTTTCAGGGCCTCAGCGGTACGTCTATAACATATCCTGGGAAATGAATGACAGAGCACAGCCTTTCTCTCAGACATCCAACAACAGAATCAAATTTCTTTTTGAATCATGCAATACCCAGCTTGCTCTCAAGCTCTCTCTTCTGAGCCAGGCAGCTACACAAACAAATTCAGGGGTTCTGCCTCCTTCTTCTTCACAACCACAAATATTTAATTGTCTCATCTGGTCTCCAAAGGCAAAAGAGACTTTCAAATAATTTGGACTCTCTTTGAAAATAAGATCTCTTAATCTCTTGGGACCTGACTTTGCTTATGAATGTCTGAGGGAGGGAATTCTTGAGAGGACATATTAAGATGTCCCTGAAAGGAATGCAACTTGTCATGTTTGTACTGAAAGGGCTCTCAAGTACCACTCATCCTGCAGATGATGGATGACAGCTACCTAATGATCATGGAAAGTTAATGTATTTGCAATTTAAAAAATAAACAAATGGAAGGAGGCAATATTTATTCCTTTGAGTTAAAAAGTTCAGACATGTCAAGACATATTAAAGATCAGCCCAAAAGAAAGAAATCAAGCACTTATATGAGCAGTTTTCTCAATCAGTTTCAAGAATTCTATTTTACTTCCATTTGGATGATGACTCAAAAGACTGGGGAAGAGAATATATATGCTTTCTCTCACTCCACACTTTCTCTAATATATACAAAGAAAAGCATAAATACATTATCTAAAAAGTAATTTCATTGTCAATACTATTTATAAACGCAATGTCCAGTCAGACAGCAGCAGCATGAAGATCTCCTTGCTCAAATCAACAGCAAGATATTTAATTTTATTACTAATGATTTGCTTCCAACTAAAAAAAAAAACAAACAACCAAAAACCAAACCAAAGCACAAAAACACACACCCAAAAAAAAAAAAACCCAAACATTGATAGCTCTTTGGAATTGCCATTTAAGGGATAAGAAACTCTTTTCTTTACGTAAACACTCTATTGTTGAAGCCTCCACATAATTTCCAAGACTCAGATTATTTTTTTTCTCCCTATTGTTTGGAAACCAGCATATAAAGCCTTCATTTCAATACTCATTTTTGAAAGTGGTGTTTGGTTTTTGTTTAAAGCTACTTTAATCACAAAGAAGTCTTTAAATAAAAAAAGACAAGTACTCTCCTTCCCTCCACATTGACTTTCTAGCTGATGTCTACTCTCTCCTATCATTTTTTCCTTATTTATTTTCATTAAAAAGGTTTTGATCCACTTTTTCAAGCTATGTAGATGCTGACTCATCCCTTTGATGTTACTGTATATAGCACTATTCATTGTGCTTAAAATTACTTTTAAGAGAGTCTTATAAATTGCAAAACTAAACTAAAACACAAAAAAACAGATAATCCTATTTTCACCAGGAAGTGGACAAATATCACCTTTATTTTTCCACCTGCCCTCAAGCCACACACATCCTTTCTTTAGGGGGGGAGGGGGGAAAGAACAACCTTCTAAACAAAGGCACAAAATAAAAATTCTTATGGCTGATAATCCTGCTCTTCAATTCCTTCTTGCAACCTGTCTCTGACAGTCTAGTGCAAATCAGTTCCAGCTGACAATGACTAAGCAACCAGCAAGCTTGAACTTCAGTTTTTGCTCAACTTTTATTGCATCTTTCCAAGCCAGTGATTCTCAAATAGCTCCTCTTCCTGTGTGTGTCCTCCCACCACCTTCCACTGTTTCCAACAGACACAAACTGTCCATCTTCAAGCAGCCCAGTGCCCAAGCGTAAGAGTCCCTAATACCATTCTCCCTCCCTAAACTCCTTGTATCTCCAATTTACATAAACCTGTGTTTAGCTTCAAGCTGATGCAATCTTTTCCAATCCAACAACCCGGGCTGTGCTTTCTAACTAGCCATCCCTCTCAACTTTCTGTATTCCAGAAGCCACAGCAGCCTTTCAGAGTTTTTATATGCCCAGAGGTTATAACAAGAGCTGCCTCTTCTGCTCCCCATGCTGGCTTATATCCTTCCTTTTCCTCTCCTCCTCTGTTCTCATGTTCCTGGGAGAGCTCCCCGAGGAAGAGGAAAGTGGTGCTCTGTCCAGAGCTCTGAGTCAGACTCATAAATCAGTTCCACGGTGCTCACAATAAGATCCTATTTCTTTATTTGGCTTCCTAGCTCCTACCATAATACCAAGTAAAGAAAAAAGATCATTAAAAACTACTTCAACCAGACCAATAGGCCATGTCGTGTTAGTTTAAGTTCATCACCAAGGCTGATTAAAGACCTTCCATTTATTTTTTTTTGCACACCAATAGATTTGTGCTAAATTCCCTCTTCACTGCACCAAACCACACATTCAAAAGAATAGTCAAGGCTGACAACCTAATTGAAAAGAAACAATCTCATTTCTCAAAAAAAGGGAAAACCAAAATTATTACCAGGCACAGACAACAGCAAGAGACATACTACAGAAAAAGCACTGCTGGGTTTTCATTTGAATTTGAGGGGTTGTGTTGTTTGACTTTTTTTTTGTGGGTTGTTTTTTTTTTTGTGGGTTTCTTTGTTTGTTTCATGGGGTTTTTCTTTTTTTTTTTTTTGTAAAGTGTACAACAGTTTGCTAATATATAATTGCTTGATTACTGTGTATCCAGCTGTTTGGCTAGTATGAGGCACTTACAGGTATACCAGGAACAACAGCTGAGTAAAGACATTGACGAGAGAAATTTTCTTGTTTGATTGCTTCAACATACAAGCAAACTTGAGCTAACAGTATTACAGAATCATAGAATAGTTAGGGTTGGAAAGGACCTGAAGATCATCTACTTCCAACCCTCCTGCCAGGGGCAGGGACACCTCACACTAAACCATGCCACCCAAGGCTATGTCCAATCCAGCCTTGAACACTGCCAGCGATGGAGCATTCACAACTTCCCTGGGCAATCCATTCCAGTGCCTCACCACCCTATATTCTGGCTACTAAAACAATTGCGCCTCACAGTGCTCAGCTACTGTGAAATTATATGTGTCTGTTTTTTAAAGGACCACTTCGCATTAGATCACTAAAATTGTTTTAAGAGTCAAGTCTTGAAAACCCTACTTGCACTTCGGCAAGACAAGTGGGGAAATCTGGAGTCCTGAATGAGGGATAGCCTTCCGAACATGAACCCACAGTGCTGTCCTTCCTGACACAATGGATAGCTGTTGCAGCTTTGCTATTGAAATTTCATAAAGCAAAATGAAACTGCATGAGTTGGTTCAGTGGCTGACAAAGGGTAGTGAAAGACTGGCAAGAATCCCATCATTTGGTTTCCCTAATCTTAAACTCCACCGCATAAGGAATCAGAAGCAAGAATGAAGGGAAAAGCCCCCATATCCACAGCTACTTGAAATAGAGTATATATAGGAAGGGAGTTCCCCCAAAACCTTAAAGAACAGCCCAGCTGTCTTCTCCCATTGGTATCCTCTTACAGTATTGTCTTGCCAGCACAGATAGTTGCAAAACACTTTTTCATATGAGATAGTAATAGCTTTTTTTTTTTAAGTGCATTTGGTTAAGTTATAAACCTATGTTTATAAACACAAAATTCCAGTTGGCAAACCTGCTCATTTCTAACACAAAGAGTTTTGTGGTAAAAACTAGGCCACAAACTGGTTTAATGTGGTGAGAATCACAAGATACACGTGGTAGTAGGGGAGGAGGGGAAACAATAACCCCTAAACCTCTTATCTTTTCAGACTAATTTAAAATTCTCATAAAAATAGGTATGTATTTTTCATAAATTACTTATCCCAGTAATTTTCTATTCTAAAAGGAGCATTCTTGGCACAAAGAGTTCACAATGGCCCACTTAGAAACCTAGCAAACAACCTGAATATTTGAAGAGGAAAATGACTCAGTCTGTATACAGGAGAAAGACTGTGAAGTGGGGAATGGAAGAATGAAGAACATTTTAGCTAATCTGGGAAGCAGAAAAGATGCTCAGATGCTCCCTGTAATGTTCATGGAAAGAAACAGAAACACCACTGTTCAGTTAATCTTCCAAGGAAAACAAACTGACAAGGATTATTACAGAAGATTGCAGTGCAAACTCAACCTACAGCTGTTGACTAAACATCATGAGTAATCACATACAGCAAAGAGGAAAGAGCTGACACAAAAGTTTCAAATGTAGAAACAACCAAGTCAAATCCTTTAAGTCTCTTAAACATTTAGAAATAGTCTGCTCTCATTTATTAGATGTGATCATGGAATCATAGAAGAGTTAGGGTTGGAAAGGACCTAAAGATCATCTAGTTCCAACCACCCTGCCATGGGCAGGGACACCTCACACTAAACCATGCCACCCAAGGCTCTGTCCAACCTGGCCTTGAACACCGCCAGCAATGGAGCATTCACAACTTCCCTGGGCAACCCATTCCAGCGCCTCACCACCCTTACAGTAAAGAATTTCTTCCTCATATCCAATCTAAACTTCCCCTGTTTAAGTTTGAACCCGTTACCCCTTGTCCTATCACTACAGTCCCTCTGATCTCTGCTCAGAGTCAAGATCATTCACTGCCCAACACAGAACATGGAGTACCTACATCCCATGTAGTTTCAACTTTGTCCCTAATTTCAGTAGCTAGGTAGACAGGTTATCATGCATCCTTATCCAAGGGCTGTGTCTCTGAATTTTATAGTACAGAAATGTAGCTCAGGACTTCAGGTTCCATGCGGTAGCAAAGAATACGAAAGGTAAGTACTGAAATATTTCAGAGTTGTAATGTCCAGATGATGTTAGAGATCTATACAATATGGGATAAAACCCATGACAATATACATTATGTTCCTTATTTTTAAGGCCCAGTAATCTTACTTCACTAACAAAGTTACTGAAGATGACTTCCATTCTTCCAGATGGAAGCAACACATGCGGTGAAAAATGGAAATAATTTAATCCAACAAAGACAAGCAAAGGTAAGTGAACTAAAACCTAAGTCAGGCACCTTGAAGCAACAGGGCATTTTGATTTAGCATCACTGCCTGCCAGACTCTTGTTCAGAAAACAAGACCAGTGGTTTAATGAAATGCTTAAAGGAGCTGGAAAAAAAAAAAAATAAAAACAACATAATCTGGGATTATTAGCAAAAAGGAGTGAACTTTCTCTTTCATTCTATTCCAGTTGTTGCTGATACTTGTGAGACAATCTGGATCTTCCCTTTCAGTCTTGGGATGGAAAAGGTGCAAATTTACTTATCTATTTGTATTGTCTAGATATGTAGTAAAAAGAGGACACACATATCATTGAGCATAAATAGAGAAAAAGTTCACAGTTGAAGAAGGCAAAAAGGATTTTACAGCTTTTTCACTTGATAGGCTTATCCTGTTGCATTAATCTTTCAGAACAGCCAGAAACTGTTGAATTTAATTTGAAGTTAAAAAGGAAATGCTATAAAAACAAGCTATATGTAAATAAGAATAAAAAGGGAAGACTATACATTCCTTTCATCTGCTGGGGAAAGAAATAACTGAACCCCTGTAAGCCTGGTATGAGCTATATTATGTTTCTTAATAAGTAGCTGACTCATTCCTGAATTCAGTCATCTTCTGAGTTTTGTCAGGCAGATATTTGATAAGTGGTTCTCATTTCCACACATGAAACATACTCTTCCATTTGCATTCCTTTTTCCTATTTCTTCTCCCAAGATAGACACCCCCCCCTCACTTCTCCATTCTATACTCCAAATTTAAGCAAAATAATTCAACCGGATACTGTGTTCTTTGAGGGAAAATTATTTTTTTTTTTGGTCCTTGAGACTTCACTCTGAGCAAGCAGCTCTCTTAACTCGGAGGTACAAAAAATTAAAATAAATAAATAAAAAACTGTACCGTGTTCTAATATACACAAAGATAGAAACAAATCCCATAAATGAGCCAGCCAACCTTAATTCTAACAACCCGGAGTACAACATATTTACTCTACTCATGAGAAACTGCAATGTAACTTTCTAAATTATGACTTTACAATATAAATTCAGAACTATGGGAAACTAGTTGATACCAGACTCGAAATATTCCACAAGCCCATCTGTGTGTTAGCTCAACTAAATCAATCAAGCCTCCAAAGATGAACATAATAATGAAAAACTGTACAATAATCTCGACACATGACAGAGAAGACCCTTAGTTGTATATGCTCATATATGAATTCTGTCACCTTCCAACCTCTTAAGAATATCCAGTGTAGCATTACCAGATCACATGGAATTTAATTTTTTTTTTCTTAAGGCCTGCTTTAAACAAGAAAAATAATAAAAGCAATTACTATTTCTAAGTAAACTGTACAGCACTCCATAAAAGGGATTCAAATTATGAATCATTTCATGGAAACACAAATATCTTCACTTACTACAAGAGCCTCAGCATAGAAACCAGAACATTACTACTCAGTAGGAGAACAACTAGCAACATGTAACATGTCTGTAAAATGTCTGGGATAGGAATAGTTTATTACCCTGATCCTTGCGCAGTTAAGGGAAGCCCTACCTTTCGTTTTGCCTGATAGAGATGTGAGAAATCAGATCTGCCTATTTACCTTTGCTGCTACAGCCAAAATGCTGCTGTAGAGCAACATACTCGGTACATTGAGCATGTGAGTTTCTACAGTGGTAGCGTGGCGTTAGTCCTCAAGCATACGCACATGCACTTATTTTGACTCATGGCTCTAAAAGTGTTTAAATTCTGATGCATTTCAAAGAAATTTAACAGAATAAAGGATACTCCTATAAGCAGACTATGTGAGACTTTGAAGTACAGGTACAAACGCTTAAGCGGTATAAGGAACAGGGGTGTTAGCAATTACTACAAGACAATTTATAACATCAGAAAACCAGTCGTGTCCTTTCAATTTCGAGGTGCATTACATGTATTAGGTCCTTTCCCTTAATTACCAGCTCTGTTATTTTTTTCAGCTCATTACACAACCGTAGCTGTGTCTGGCAAATTTAACAGAAGCTTTCTTTAGTCAATCAACAATCCAGTAACTAGTTGAGTCAGTCTCACCTTAACATGAAGCTAAAACCTACATAAGTAAAAATACAATGGTCACCTTTTCAACTTTCAATTGCAATTTCAGACTATTTGCACGTCATTCCCTCACAGCAAGTATTTCCAAGATGTAAAAGCATTCTAATCAAAACAATCAGAGCTCTCCTCTTTCTAATCTAGTATTATTTCATCTTTTCTTTAAGGTCACTAAATTATAGTTTCACTGTCAAAGCACTCTCCCTAAAACATACAAGAAGCATCTGTATCAGAAGCATTATCTGCTAGATCTTAGGCTACCTATAATATCTCAACATTTTCTTTCATTTTCCCATTTCCTGCATTCCCTCTTTGCCAGTCAATACAATTTCTGAAATAACTAATACTGACTTAAATAGTCCTGCAACTAGTTCTCTTTTTTTGAGATCTTCTTTCACAAACACCTGTGTCTTAACAGTCTGCCTCACCTAAGCTTTGTACTTTTTTCAAATGCCACAGAAGGAATGTTCTTTTCTAATTTTGGAAAGTGACTTTCAGTTTTGCAGCCTTTCCCTTTTATTTCTCTCCCTTTAATTTTAGAAGCATGTGAGCTAACAGCCATGGGCACCCTTTGCAATCAGCACAGAGGTCCAGACCTCTCCAGAGAGCTACCTGTATTCCACATGACTGAATCATCCTGACGACTTGTATTTCACACAGTTTTTAAGCATAATACCACAAGAACACAGGAGCCCCAGCTAATGGTCTAAACAGGTGAATTCAGCCTGTCATCTCTAACATATCCTGAGTGTGGAACTGATTCCCACTTTACCTCCAACACATAATTCAGCAGTGACTGAATTCCGGCAGGACAGCACTATATAAGAAACTTCATGAACCATCTTGTCCACAGTTTGGATCTCACAGCAGTCAGTGATGCAATTAACTGCCAGATGAGCTTAACAAACACATGACTTAGAGCAACTTAGTCATGTTATTACCCAACTGACTTCTCAGTTAATAGACCATTCAAGAAAATGAGCATACAGATTTAAAACCAAACATAACTACCCTATTTAACCACCCTATACATCCTTTAAATCATACACCACACCAGCTATATATTCCTTTACTACGATATTTCAGGTGAAGTTCCCGATGACTGGAAAAAGGGAAATATAAACCCCATTTTCAAGAAGGGGAAAATGGATGAGCTGTGGAGCTACAGACCACTCAGTCTCACCTCTGTGCCTGGCAAAATCTTGGAACAGATTCTCCTGGATGTCATGCTAAGGCACATGAAAAACAACAAGATGGTTAGTGACAGCCAACATGGCTTCACTAAGGGGAAATCCTGCCTGACTAATTTAGTGGCCTTCTATGATGGGGCTATGGAACTGATGGACAGGGTTAGAGCAGTTGATGTCATCTACCTGGACTTGTGCAAAGCATTTGACACTGTCCCACATGACATCCTTGTCTCTACGTTGGAGAGACATCAATCTAATAGGTGGACTACTCGGTGGATAAAGAACTGGCTGGATGGCCACATGCAAAGAGGTGTGCTCAGTGGCTCAATGTCCAGCTGGAGACCAGTAACGAGTGGTGTCCCTCACGGATTAGTGTTGGGACCAGTCTTGTTCAATATCCTTGCTGGTGACATGGACAGTGGGATTGAGTGCGCCCTCAGCAAGTTTGCCGATGACACCAAGCTGTGTGGTTCGACTGATATGCTGGAGGGAAGGGATGGCATCCAGAGGGACCTTGACATGCTTGTAAGGCGGGCTGATGCCAACCTGATGAAGTTTAACCATGACAAGTGCAAGGTCCTACACCTGGGTCAGAGCAATCCCAGGCACACATAGAGGTTGGGCAGAGAACAGATTCACAGCAGCCCTGCCCAGAAGGGGGTGTTGGTCGATGAAAAAATGAACATGAGCTGGCAGTGTGCCTTTGCAGCTCAGAAAGCCAACCGTATCCTGGACTGCATCAAAAGGAGCGTGACCAGCAGGTTGAGGGAGGAGATCCTGCCCCTCTACTCTGCTCTCATGAGACCTCACTTGGACTACTGTGTGCAGTTCTGGTGTCCTCAACATAAAAAGGACATGGAACTGTTGGAACAAGTCCAGAGGAGGGCCACGAGGATGATCAGGGGACTGGAGCACCTCCCGTATGAAGACAGGCTGAGAAAGTTGGGGCTGTTGAGCCTGGAGAAGAGAAGACTGCGTGGAGACCTCATAGCAGCCCTCCAGTATCTGAAGGGGAGCTGTAGAGATGCTGGGAAGGGACTCTTCATCAGAGGCTATAGTGACAGGACAAGGGGTAATGGGTTAAAACTTAAACAGAGGAAGTTTAGATTGGATATAAGGAAGAAATTCTTTACTGTAAGGGTGGCGAGGCACTGGAATGGGTTGCCCAGGGAAGTTGTGAATGCTACATTGCTGGCAGTGTTCAAGGCCAGGTTGGACAGAGCCTTGGGTGGCATGGTTTAGTGGGAGGTGTCCCTGCCCATGGCAGGGTGGTTGGAACTAGATGATCTTAAGGTCCTTTCCAACCCTAACTATTCTACGATTCTATGATTCTATGAAATTTCCCAGTTATAACAGTTAGTTAGACTTGATTTCAACTCTGAGAACACACTTGTCTAACATACTATAAATTGATCTATGACGTACAGTTGTTACCTCTGGGAAAAGTCAGCATAGAAATCAGGGTGTTTAAGGAGATCTCTAGAAACCTAGCTGTGCTTACTACTGCTCCTTCTAATCCATGGATCTGTTCTGAAACTGTGTCATCTCCCCCACAATGACAAAGCCTCGCTGAACACTATCACAATTTGAGTAAACAAATGCACAAGGGTCCCTCTTAAAAGACTACGAAGCATAAACAGAATGTTGCATGTAATGAAGAGACACTTAAGTCTTTGAACACTAAAACTAATGGAACCTGATGTACAGAGTTATATAAACTTGGCTGACATTTTAACTCAATACATAATAACGTTCCGCGTAAGCAGTGTGTCATCACAAAATACACACAGAAGAGAGCTGCTAAGAATGCAACAGTTGAAGCACAAACTTCCATTATCTTTCATGTCTCTGATAATTCACATGGAACCATGACTGAAAGTGTTTTAAGTCTAAGACAGTACAACTTTCTTCTGAAGCCCTCTCTACACCTCAGGCAACCATAATGCTGCTCAACTGAGTGAATCTTCAAGGTATAACAAGTTCAGGTTTATGCCACAGCCCTTACTTAACAGGGTCTCACATCTCCCTGGCCATTTGACCTCCAGTGCTTTCTTGAGACGTCATAGCAGCCTTCCAGTATCTGAAGGGGGCCCATAAGGATGCTGGGGGGGGAGTCTTCATTAGTGACTGTAGTGGTAGGACAAGGAGCAACGCGTTCAAACTTAAACAGGAGAAGTTTAGATTAGATATAAGGAAGAAGTTCTTTACTGTGAAGGTGGTGAGGCACTGGAATGGGCTGCCCAAGGAAGTTGAGAATGCTCCCCCTGGCCGTGGTGAAGGCTAGGCTGGACAGAGCCTTGGGTGACATGGGCCCATGGCAGGCGGGTTGGAACTTGATGATCCTGTTTAGTCTGGAGAAGAGACAACTGAGAAGGGATCTTACCAATACATACAAATATCTTAAGGGTGAGTGTCAAGAGGATGAGGCCAAATTCTTTTTGGTGGTGCCCAGTGACAGGAAAAAGCGCAATGGGCACAAACTGAAACACAGGGAGTTCCAATTGTATATGAAGTTCTTTTCTGTGAGGGTGACAGAGCACTGGAACAGGCTGCCCAGAGAGGCTATGGAGTCTTCTCTGGAGATATTCAAAACTCACCTGGATGTGATCCTGGGTAACCTGCTCTAGGTAAACCTGCTTTAGCAGGAGGGCTGGACTAGACGATCTGCAGAGGTCCCTTCCAACCTCAACCATTCTGTGTTATCTTAAGGTCCTTTCCAACCCTAACTGTCCTACAGTTCTATAAAGGAAGATAAAGTTGTTTAGGGAACAAGTGTACACACACATTCACTCTTTCAATGTACTCTGCTATTTTCAACCCTTTTCTCTACAAATTTACAGCTAATCTACAGATAAGAGGAGACTTTCTCTCCCTCGTCTAGTTTCTGGCTATTACAGTTCCTAAAATTAAAGAGAGATACTTCTGCACCTCCCATCTCCAAGAAATTCCTTTTGCTTTTTCAGAAGCAGAAAGTGCTAGTAACAGCATTTATTTTCATTGAACACTGAAGTTCATGACTTCTTTGCAGAATTTTATTAGCAAGGGGGCCAAATAAGCAGCCTTTATCATTGCAACCACCATCTCTACCAAATAGTACAGAATGACAGCTAACTACAAGGCCTCAGTAAATCAGAAGGGAAAGAAATTCACTCTTCAGTGGTTGTACTTATTGACTATGAGAAGGTGTTTTTTTTAGGACATTTAGAAAATTGTTTAAACAACTAAGAAATTGGACTGCCTTCTGTCAAAGGAAAGGAATGCACTACTAACAATCTAAAATCAAGAGAAGAGTCCTTAAGTTAGTTAACATGACATTTTGAAATAGATTTTTCAGGTAGTAAGTCACAGATAAGAAGCAGTTCTTTGCATTTTTGCGCAATTCTAAGTAACAGAAAATTCTTTAACTCATGGTTTTACATGTAGCATTTTGAATTATGCAGTAGTATGTTTACCTCGGAATTTAAATATTTTTAAGAAAAGAGCAGTTTATGATTACATGATTGAAATATTATTTTATAAACAATATATACTACAGAGTAGCTTTAAAAACAATTTGCTGAAGCACGTCGTTCTGTAATTAGGGTTTTGCCACAAACTTCATAAGATTAGAATCTCATCCAATAACTTTTGCTTTGCAGTTGCTCTTACTTCCTCCCAAAGAAATATGTGGTGTAAGTAATGGATGCCATGTAAAATATTATTGCCTGTTACTTTTGAAAAGGCCTCATTGCCTTTGTGTTTGATGCCTTTGAACAAGTCTAAAGAAGTCTGAGAATTGAAAGATCTTAATCATAAAAAGAAAATACTCTAGAGAACTAGTGTATTCTTGGACAACCTGAATAAAAAAAAAAAAAAAAACAAAAACACAACAAATAGGGAAGCAAAAAAAAAGTGTCTGAAATTCTGATTATTTATCTATATCAAATACCATCTAGGACACTTTAAAAAAAACCACTAGCTATCCTACTTTTCTTTCCTTCATACGCTTTTCAAAACCAAGATGAGACACTCTGAACTCCAGAACACAGTTTTGAACAAACAGAATATTGTAAACAGGTCAAGTAAAAAGGCTCAGATAAAACACTTGACAGTTCTGAAGGAGGAAAATGGCAAGAAGTATCTCAGATGTCACCAAAGGTGAGGTCCACCTGTAAATAAAGTTTGTTCTAAAAGACAGAAGGATAATTTAATACATCTTAAAAGTACAGGTATTTCTTGAAGACACTTGATTTCTCTTAACACTTCATAACAAGTGGTATGGTTTGACACTCATATAGGCCCTTGTGCAGAACACTGCATTCTATTGATGGCATAACAGGAGCCATGAGTCAGTATTTTTGTATCTCATGGTTTTGTTAAGAATGTGCTTCTGTTATACTTAGTTCTCTAAGTAGCACTTAAACTTAACCCATCTGAACATAGTTTGAAATATATTACTGAACAGTCTGTATAAATTGGAAGATAAATGCAAGTCTTGAGAGACTTGCCATTAAACTCTTGTTATTCTAGAGTTGCTCATTTACTTCTCTAAAACAGCTTAAATAATGAAATTTGGCATTAATTTATCCTAACTTCATGAGCAACCTCTTCTACATCTTCTGTCACAAAAAATTACAAGTTGAACTGAAATCATACCTCTTGTGGTCTAGACTGATAGAGCCGAGAATTAAGCTTACATGTATCACTGCTTGCTCAGCTTACTGCCTCTGGCCATCAAAGGCTGAAGGACTAGTGGGTCGGGATATTTACATTTGCAGGGAAGATCAACTCTAGGAATCATCCCAAATGCTTACTGTTAGGCCTGTGCTTTTTAACATGGAGGTAGAAAGACAAGGGGAAATATGGGTCTTTGCACTGAAAACGTATTATACAACGTAGTGACATATATAAGGAGAGTTCCAATGTTTATAAAATGGAGAATTCATGCAAGCAAATGGTTACAGTTAGATTTTATATATACAAAAGCGTATAGTATTTCAAGTCTTGCATTGTCTTAAAATTAAGCAAAACTTACAAAGGAAGACAACACATACCTGATATACCCTGAGACTCTTTCTGTAGATCACAGTACCACAATCTGTTCACTGGATCACAGCCTTCTCGGATAGACAGCAAGACATATTGACCATCATCTGATACCTGTAAGAAGTTACAGAAAAATCAAAGACAATTCACCGTCTGGGGAAAAAAAAAACCAACAAACAAACAACTTGAAAAGTTAGTACTTAAACCCCTACCAAAAAATGAATTGATGCTGAGATTAGTTAAGTGAACAAACAATTACGGAATATGAGAACTCACCAAGAACCCACATTCGTCACCTACATCAACAAATAAGGTAAGTATATACTCTGCTGACATTTCAGGATATGAAACCCAAATAGCATTATTTGTTTATTTCCACTGTGAAAAAGTATGATTATTAAAAGTATTACAGCCAAAAAGGTGTTTGAGTCAGAGTGGATATCTGCTCCACTCTGGGCCTCCAGGGGCTGCAGGGGGACAGCCTGCCTCACCATGATCTACACCACAAGCTGCAGGAGAATCTCTGCTCCGGTGCCTGCTCCTTGGGCACTGACCATGGGTGTCTGTAGAATTGTTTCTCTCACATATCCTCACTCCTCTCTGTTGTGCAGTTGTTTTTTTCATCTTCTTACATATGTTAACACAGAGGTGCTACCAGCATCGCTGATGGGCTCAGCTTTGGGCAGCAGTGAGTCTGTCTTGGAGCCATCTGGT
The DNA here is from genome assembly GCA_028858755.1 of Ara ararauna. Classification (NCBI taxonomy): domain Eukaryota; kingdom Metazoa; phylum Chordata; class Aves; order Psittaciformes; family Psittacidae; genus Ara; species Ara ararauna. The sequence goes on from CM054379.1 coordinate 60,920,360, forward strand.
GTTGGCTTTGTTGGATGTGAGGTTAGCCCCAGTGTCTTCTCACAGAAGTCACCCCTGCAGCTGCCTCAGTACCAAAATATACCACATATACCCACAGCTAACACACAGCACTAACCTGGTATTTTAGTAACTAAGAATGGACTCACTATAAACAGTCCAAAAAGCCAACCTGTTGGCAAGAAGGAAAAAAAAAAACCCAAACCAAACCAACAACAAAAACCATTAAACAAAAAAAAAAAAAAAAAAAAAAAAAACCAACCAAAAAAACAAACAAACCCAAACCCCCAAAACAAATCAAATCCCCCAAAACTCACATAACCAAAAAAATGGAGCAACCATTGGCTTCTGTCCAAACATCATAGAATCATAGAATAGTTAGGGTTGGAAAGGACCTTAAGATCATCTAGTTCCAACCCCCCTGCCATGGGCATGGACACCTCACACTCCCAAAATGTTTCTTGAAGATGGTGTCAAAACTTAAGAACTTCCAAACCCCTTTATCAAGATATCAATACCTTCCAAAAAGGAATTTGCCTCCCTCTCCCCTACCCCCATAATCTTACAGAAACAGAGTCCAGCAGCAACATGAGAAGGGCCAGCTGCAAGTACCTCATTGAAAATAAGCAACTTTGGATACACATATCAATTCAAGTATTTTAAAAGATTCAGAGATGTACCAGGACTGCACTTGCTCATCAACCAAAGCAAAAATTGCGCTGCTGAAACTGCTAATACTTCAGTGAAAGAGGCATTTATCAGAGTCAGGTTTTTATTTTGATCCCTGTGAAAGCACTTTTATTACTTTTACTTTACTTATTTTACTGTGTAACCTGTCAGATAAATAGGACCTGCTTCTTAAAATAGGCCCTTGGTGAATCTTGCAGGCCTATATAAACTAACTGCTGCCTCCTCTACATGAGGAGCTCTCACCGTGCTTCCTCTCTCTACCATATCCAATACAGTCAGTATTTGAACCTATGAATATCCCAGATATTCCAAAATCCAGGATTATCAAACAACTCTAGATTAACACTTGTTGTGAATTGAGCCCTGTAAGATAATACAATACCTGCTGCTTGAATGGGAAAACCAAAATTCAATTGCTCACAATGGCAGGACAGTGTACACCATCAAGTCAGCTCTTGGCATATTGCAAACATACATGCTCTACATAGCTGCTCTGCCAATCCAACTTTTAAAAGCAAAAGATGAATACTCATCTACTTAATGCTGTTATTCACAGCATGACATACAACAGAAAAAACTACCCAAGTAGTAGAGGTTAGCTGTGGATTTCCGGCTGCCTTAAGGTACCTGCCAGAAGTTCATCTCAGATGCAGAAAAAGGCTGGCAGCTTAGTCCATCTGAATTGACAATCACTTAATTCATAGCAAATTTTCCCTCAAGTTCTCAAGTGACAGAATTAATAAGATGTGTTTTCTGTCACAAAGCAGTATGAAATTTCTTAGAAACCATCCAAGCTGATAATCTTAAGGAACTTCTGCTTATTATGGCAAGCTAACTGACATTTAGAAAGTTTTAATAGTTGACATTTTCACTAGGTTTACATACACTAAAATCTAACGCTGCTGTCAAATAAACATTACAAGCTACAACCACATTATAGATTTTCTGATTAACCTTTCTGGTTTGCTTTTGCACACGCACACACGATGAAGTCTCCAAAATGGTACGTAACATCATCAATGAATTGCTCTTTCTACTCAGGCTTTGCAAACACGCTGTGTCCTGGCAAACCTCTTTTGAAAGTCCAAGTCCCTCAAGGAAATGCAGGAAATAACAAGAAGTCATCAACTTTAAAGTTTCCCTCTCCTGACTAAGCTGTTTTGAGCATATTCCAAAATTACTAGAATTAGGTTTTTTATTAACAGCTGATAGAGAAAGCTGTTTCCTGCCCATGTTTTTATATGACAATATCTTATGGAAAAATCAAAGCCCTAGTCACAAACTAGTTCTGGAAGCTTTCCATTTGACCTCAAACACATCTTCAAAAAATTTCTTATATATTGTAATTACTTCAATTCACTTTAATATTTGTAACATTAGTTGTGCAAAGTATCTCTAGAATTAGTTACACAAAATAAATTTCAGAAGAATTAGGTCCCAATTACAATGCTGTCCAAACACATCCACAGCTTTGAAGACACAAGAAAGGAACTTAGTAGAATACAGAGGCAAAGCTCCATGTATGAAAGCTAACAAAAAACCCCAACAACCAAAGACCTCTCAAAACAAACAAAAATAATCCCAAAGGCATGTCTGTAAATTGCATTTTTTACAGGCATTTTGTCAACTAATTATACCCCTAACAAAAGTCCATACAGCTGAAAGCTCAGAAGGCAAATAGAAAAGAACACCCAAGACTCCTATTGGACCAAAAAACCCCTATTGTATGAAACAGCTGAGACAGCTTTAACAAGACGGTCTGAAACATTGAGATATTTTGCCTTCTTCTTCCAAGATGGGAGTATATTCAGAAAAAGAAACCAAGATCAGGTGATCTTTTTTGAAAGAAGCATCTTCAGTGTTTTTAGACAAACATCAACTGTGGGTATCAGCTCTAATTAAACTAGTGACTGCAATATGCTTCTTAACTGTTCATACTGCAAAAGCACCGTCTCCTTCTCTTCCTCACCAACTCATAAAACATGTCAAATAGTTGCAAGCAGTATATATGAACACAAATTTCAGTTAAACTCAAGAGTATGACACACAAAATTCTTTCAGTCATAGTCAGAACCCACATAAATTTCTTCTTTGATGATGTGAGTTAACAGAAGACTGCTTGTTTTGCCCAAGAAAGAAAACTTATTCGCAAATTTCTGATGTTGTTGCTACCAGGGCAATTCAGAACCTCTGATGACAGCAAATCTGAGTACATCTAATGAAATTTTTCCTTCCGCATTCCCAGCTGGACTAGCAAAAAGTTCATAGCACTTTATGTTTAATCTGAAGTAGGAATTCCCAAAGCATATTGCTGGGGGGATGCCAATTAGGTCTGTCTCTATCACTAAAGCTATTCTTACATCAGTGAGTTCTATAACCCAAAGGGATTTGACAGAAACAGGACAAGACACTGTTGACTGCAGCATGCTAAAATGTTTAGTATCATACTGCAGATTTAGACTTTAACATTTCAAAGTTACAATTTGATGAGCAAATACTGGCAGCAGTACCAGCTTATGTAGTCTCCACTTCTAGTTCTTCTTACTGCTATGGTTGCTTGTATCCCTATAAGTTCATTCTCCTAGTCACGTCAGTACAAGCATTCACCATTTGTGTGAGCTAAACCAGACTGAGGAACTGATCCAGCTGAAAAAAGCAGCATGCTAAACAAAAACAAAACACCAACAAAAAAACCCCACAAATAAACAAACAAAAAAACCCATCACCCCAAAAAGTAAAAGAAAATAAAAAATAAACCCCACCGAAACATAACAACAAAAAAACCCAATAAAAAAGAAGCAGAATAAAAGCAGTCCCTCTGCCAGATTAGTATCTCAGTCAGTTCACTGTGCAGTTGCATAAATGGCTGACCCAACATATTGCACCAAGCAGCTGGAAACATGAATAACAGAGGCAGAGATTGCTTACGGCAGCTCAGATGGCGGTACTGATGAATGTGTTATCACAGCCTTAATGCCACTGAGCGTTCTACACTATAAACAGACATGAGTCTGGGTTTCAGAACGGCAAAAGGAAATAGGATTTCCCCACTATCATTTGTGTCATTCTTACGCTGCTACATCATCTTCATGAGCTGAATGGCAATCCTTGCTCTTGGCCCACAAACTTATGAACTGAAATTTCACACCAGCATTCCACTCAAATCTTAAAATGTGCTCATGGTTCAGCATAAGGGAGACAGCTGTAAAGTCAGAACTGACAGTCTGGATCAGAAGTAAATTCGCCCAGTTTCCCACATCCAAGCTCAAAAGGAAACACATCTCAAGAATTTCTTAAAGATCTTCAATACTAGCCAGCACACATTTCTCCCATTAAAATAATTTCTATCATTTGAAACAACACCCACCAGTAAAAGTTAAGGAGGCTCTAAAGCAATTGAACATTTTTAAAATATATTTAGGTCCTGTCAAAATAGGACAGCAGAAATCCTGTAAGCCCTTCAACTGGAGCTTTTAAAAAGCTTCAGCATAATAATGATTTTAATGGCATAAGACAGCACTAATCCCTAAATGAGCAATAGTAAAGGAAGGATTATTTCGAAGAGCTGATGTTACTACATAGTTTGTAGTTTCATTGCTGTCATTCAGTCACTTGGCAATTTTGAATTTATTAGATCTATTATTGCTGAAATATTTGCTGTGACCATCTTTACACCATACAAACATACAGAAGTATTAAAACAGCTGTGCTCCCAAGTACTGTTAAGTCTTCGAAGGATCAGACTCTTTGAAGTAAAATCTTTACTGTGAAGTTTTGGCTTATAGTGGAGTATTTTTTGTTTTTACTAGCAATTTTGTTTCAATGTTACCTGTTCACTACATTTTGATGGAAAGTAACCACTGCTTTGAAAAGCGTTAAGAGATGAAGTAGTTTAACTGTAACTTCAATAAATCAGTGGATATAAAAAAAAGATAAATTATTTAAAGTCTAATTAGTAAAGAGTTTTCCAATTACTTTTTTCCTTCATTACAAAATATAGTTAATTTCATATATGGAATCCCAAAGGGTTATGTGTTCTATTACGTATTCTATGTCGTGGCTAAAGCCTAGCTGTAAATCAGCCACACAGCTGCTCTCTCACTCCCCCTGCTCCCAGAGGGATGGGAAGGAGAATTGAAAGAATATAACTCCCACGGGTTGAGATAAGAACAGCCCAGTAACTAAGGTATAATACAAACCACTACTGCTACCATCAACAATAATAATGACAAGGGAAATAACAAGGGGAAAGAATACAACCGCTCGCCACCCGCTGACTGATACCCAGCCTGACCCAGCAATGATCTAGCCCTTCCGGGTAACTGCCCCCAGTTTATATAGTGCGCATGACATGCTGCAGTATGGAATACCTCTTTGGTTAGTTTGGGGCAGGTGTCCTGTCTCTGCTTCCTCCCAGCTTCCCTTTCTCCCTGGCAGAGCATGAGACTCAGAAAGTCCTTGGTCAAAGTAAATATTACTGAGTAGCAACTAAAAACACCAGTGTTATCAGCGCTGTTCCCAGGCCTAAAGTCAAAAACACAGCACTGCACCAGCTACTAAGAAGGAGAAAAATGACTGCTACTGCTGAACCCAGGACACAATAGTAGTAACCATCTGTGACAATCCACAGTGAAACTTAAGTTAAATATTTTGTCTACTAGCAGCAAATTTCAAACCAAAAATTCATACATAATTAAACTAAACCAGAAAAAATAATAAGCAGGAGAAGGCTGTCAGGTTTCCAGACTTCCTGACTTTATGTATTACTCCTCATCTAAAATGTCAATAGGAAAGACATTAAAGTGCTTTGCTTCCAAGTAAAGCACATGACAGCAAACCCAGTGAATATTAATGCTATTTTTTTTAATGCTACCTGGGCCACCACTTCAGGATTCAGGATAAGGAAGAGCTCTCCATTTTTAATTCACAAACAGGAGCCCTTTGAGTGCAGAGTATTCTATTAAGGCAACTATATGTATATATACAGACATGATTCCTTTTTAAGCTAACCAATTCAAAGTTTTATCACCTTTTCCCTTTTTATTATCAACATGGAAAAACACTAATCATGACATAACTTGCTTCTGCATAACAGGATACTAAAAAATTAGTCAGATTCAGTTATTAGAGAATACAGTTACATTGAGGGAAAGATAAACTGACTTCTCCTTTAACAGCAGACATTAACACTACTACAATCCACAACCTAAAACCCATCTACAAACTACTGCTCTTCATACACTAGTACCCTCTGCATATGGAACAAGGCAGCTGTCAGTGCTATCTAATACATTTCCAATGAAATGGAGCAAATGAATCACATGAAAAAAAAAAAAAAAAAAAACAATCAAAGCTCACTAAAAATCAGAGACTGAATCAAAGCTTCACATTTTAATGTTCCAGCAGTCTTTTGGCCTTTTAACATGATGATGATTGGGGCAAAAACTTCCTATCACTAAGTGACTTCTTGTGACTGTCTGCACAACCTAAGCACCCTCCCCCCCAAATCTGGTACTCTAAGGCTGCAAATGCTTCATTTTGTTTTCTATTTGCATCATACTGATTTAATAAACTAGATTTCAGCAGCCCTAATGATGGGTGATTACAGGAATACACAACTTCAGCATCAGGTCCAACAGAATTATATTCTGAGGTGACAAACATCATCTGTGACCTTTCCTGTGGTTTTCAACTTGCTTTCAAGTGCAATGAAAGTACCACAACATGAGGAACCTGGCTATTAAACAGATTACATAGCTTCCACAGCCTAATGCACAGCCAGAAAGATTTCCTGCTTGTTTCTTAATAGTAAAACTCTAAAATTCTCCAGACCTATTGTCATGGCTGTAGGAAGATATTCATAGGAGGCTTCTATTCCAGATTCTGCCTTGACAAAGGCAGTGTAAGGCTTTAGAAAAATACCTACAGACCCATTTTATCCAGCAGCAAGTCTCACCCAAGCAAACTGACAGTGCTCTGAGCCCTTCCCCTTCATGCTGCTCGCACTTCCCCTGTGGATGCTGGACTTCCACATTCCTTCAGTGAAAACATGCCATAGCCTGCACACATCTGGCACAGCTTACTTCTCTGGGCTCTGAATTTCATTTGCAAGATCACCTCCATAGTTGAAAGCCATTGATGTTAACTGACAGCTCTAAACATTAAAAAAAAAAGTCAATTCAGAGACTGTGCACTGTGTTTCTTAGACAATATGAGAAATTGTACTTGGCTTACTGCTGGCAGAACTGAGATGGGAGGGTGGGAGGGCTCCCCTCACCCCCTCTTTTCTTTACAATTTACTTTCCTGCTGGTACCGTAGGGACTTTTAACACTACCAACTGTGAAAGGCTCTTACATAACTTTTTGTTTAACTTTGAGAGTAACACTCTGGCTGTGAAAGAGAGATGCTTTGCGAGCCTGGAGAAGAAAAAGAACACACCACTTAAACAGAGAAGCAGGGGAAGCTCCTCTTTGCTGCGAGTACTTGTAACACTGCCAAGGTTACAAAAATCTTCATACCAGACTGCCCTCTACTGGGATGTTATTCAAATAAACTCTGCCCCTGCTCTTCACAGCTTCTCCACCAGCCCAGAATCTGTACCAGAAATACATATGCTTTTTCTAGAGTAATGAAAAGATTTTATACCCTCTTTTTTAAAACTTATACATCCGACTAACAATAATCAGATTTTGTCTTTCCCTCACAAGCAATTCATTCAAGTGAGGAGCTGGAATGCATCTCTATTTCTACGCCAACACCATTTTCACTGGTGTTGAATATGTAACGAGGCAAAAAACTGAAGCTACTTTCTTGCATGTTGTCTTGTAAATGTATTATGCTGATAAGATTTTGCACAACCCTTTTTTGTCCTAATCAGGGACCTAGTTTCTTCTCTCCATTGAAAATACATACCACAACTCCCTACAACGCGCTTGAAATTACTCATTGTTTTAATTATCATGGCAATATTATTTTTGTTGAAGTCTCCAAAAGAAGCACCTTATCAGGTGTTTTTCACTTGTAAGCAATGTATTTTTCTCCCTTGACCCAGTGGCTGCAAGACCCGCAAATTCTGCTTTAAACCCTAATATGGAATCATAGAATAGTTAAGAGTTGGAAAGGACCTTAAGATCATCCAGTTCCAACCCTCCTGCCAGGGGCAGGGACACCTCACACTAAACCATGACACCCAAGGCTATGTCCAATCCAGCCTTGAACACCGCCAGCGATGGAGCATTCACAGCTTCCCTGGGCAACTCATTCCAGTGCCTCACCACCCTTACAGTAAAGAATTTCTTCCTCATATCCAGTCTAAACTTCCCCTGTTTAAGTTCGAACCCATTACCCCTTGTCCTCTCACTACAGTGCCTCATGAAGAGTCCTTCCCCAGAACCCCTACAGGCCTCCTTTAGATACTGGAAGGCTGCTATGAGGTCTCCACGCAGCCTTCTCTTCTCCAGGCTCAACAGCCCCAACTTTCTCAGCCTATGTTCATATGGGAGGTGCTCCAGAAGATCAAGCTGTCCCCACTACAGAGAAAGCCTTGGTCGTTTAGGCTAGACCATCCTTCACCATAATCTGTCTTCACTGAAGCTTGTGTAAAACATAACCAAATGTATCTGAATACCTGGCCTATCAAGGCTCTGTAGAATAAAAACATCTATTAATCTGACATGAATGCATCAAAGTAGACTTTCATAAAATGTTGAGCTGCGCAAAGCTGTATTTTAAGATCTGTGGCAGCATATTAGCACCAAGTAATAATATTCAGGAAAATAATTTAATTTTTACTAGTGATATCTTAATTTTCTCCCATTACTTTGTGGTCTTCCATTTCCTCAAATAGATAAAAATTAACCATAAAACTTGTTTGAATACGATAAAAGATTTTTTTACTTATTGCACAAGGATGAAACCATATTTTGCAATTGCATTGTTGTGTTCCGGGGTTTTTAATTGCAGAATATGTTTCTTCCTGATCATTAAAATCCATTTTTCATTAGTATAAGGATGACAGAGCCACATTTTACAGCTGAAGCTTACAGCACAACCCCAGATTATTAGCTGTTTTAAAGTACTTTCACTTAGATAAGCTCTTGTTTATTTACCAAGGTGAATCTCTGCTTTACCATGCCTCCTTAAATACCAGCATCTCCGGAAGTTTATGCCTCTTAGATGTCAAGAAAAGAGCCATAAGCAGCCATATAAATTCATTAAACAAGAACCCAGAGTAGTGGGGTGTTTTTCTATTCAACATCCTCCCCATTTTCCCGATACTTACGGGCCTGTTTCAATTCCAGTGGCTTCAGAACTGGTAGCTGAGCTAGATTCTATTATTTTCCTATCCTACTGCAAAAGTTACTACTATCAGACCCTTCTTCCCCCCCCAAAGATATTTTGAGCATTTAATGTAAGAGCTATATATTCTTATTGACAAAATTTCCCCAAGAGATTTGGTATCAGATAAAAAAGATACTTCTTTTACATTTAAGACTGGCCTCAAGCTTTTCTTTCACAATAGAAGAGCCAGGAGATGCAGGCTGCTTCTGGGCACCTTGGACAGGCAAACTCTTTGCTACTCACTGCAGGCACTGCACTATGAATTCTCTTCCATGGTCCTTCTCATAGCCATTTCTGTTATTTCTGATCTTGAGATGCTCCTTCAACTTAGATAAGAAAAGGCTCTGTTAGTATGCTGTTATCTCAGAGAAGGTTTTGCTATTTGTAAGAGAAAGGTACCTCTACACCCAATACAGAAGATAACATTTTCACAGGATTTAATAGCATCTGAGACTGCAAACTTTCACTATCCTAAAAAGATGTATAGTCTAATGAACCAGACTACAACAGCCCTCCCCCACGGAACTGAATTTGCCTTCATAACAACATGTGCAGTTTAGCTCACGACACTGCAAAGCAATTATAATGAGCATCACTTATATGAATCAGTGGATACCTCACTACAAGACATCTGTTACAAACAGGAAACCCATTTATTTATGGAACTAGGGAAAAATAAGGATAACTATTTCCAAATTCTATTTTATTGCCAGTTAAATTCAACATAACTGGCTAGTTTTAAACAGGAAAAAAAAAATCCCAAAGCCCTATTTGCAAGTTTACACTGCTACTCAGGTCAGTTGTTAAAGATATGTTTCATGATTTGATGAGATTATGTAAAAAAGGCTCTGTTTATTCACAGAACCTACAGGTAAGTCTGATTTGTATAAAGAAAGCTCAGTGTGGTCACCTTGCTGAGAAGCCTTCCACATTCTCACTCACTCTCTCATCTTGAATCCCACTGTTCAAGTTCTTTGAAAGGACTTTTTTGGCAGCCCACAGAAAAGAAACCTCCACCATATTCATAGGTTAACGTGTTGAAAAGTGTCACATTTGATGACATAGGGAAAAGTAGTTCTATAAAATGAATACCCCAAATCAGGGCAAAATAATTTCATTTTCATCAGAAGCATCAAAACAAAAGAGACCCTATACAGAAACAAAATGTACTAATTAAACACAGTAGCTAGGAGAGTGTGAAGAATTACAGAGCAGGTTTTTATCCACTGCAAAAAACGCATCAGTTCCCTGATAAACACAATGATCACCACTACATTCCAACAACACTTAGAACAGTGCCTTCAACCAAGCACTGCTAAATCTAATACGAAGAATAAAACACACATTAATTACAAAACTTAGGGTCTTTTGAATCATTCATGAAAAGCGCAAAGCATGATTACCTGTCATTGTTCGCTGGGATTTTGCATAAGATACTACTAGTTCAAAAAAAAAAAATAAGCTTAAGAAATCGATTCTAGCAGTCACTTGTTCCAGTTCGAATAACACAGTCCACACTATATTTGTGCTAATAAAACTTGCTGTAGGGAAACTGTAAAGTCTTTAACTTTGCACACAGTATTAACAGTTTTTTAACTTGCATGCCTCCATTCTTCAAGTAAGCAGAATAGATGTATTTCATTTTCAGGAAAGACATCACAAAAATAAATCTAAATAAAATAAAAACATGGCAAAGAATATCTAGACATGGTGATTACTGGAATAAGCTTTTTGTGCAGGGACTGAGGGCTGCAGCTCAACACTGACTAAGAAGAAACAAGAACAGTGACACATTGTCCATCAAATGATCCTTCTATGTCCTGGAATGTGTATCGGTGAAGTGTCCTCCGTGAAGAAACAGGGTATGTGATTGCGTCATTATAGGCTTGAGGACCAATTTAAAGAAAACCATATCTTATTTTCAGCAATTCTTAGTCAATGATTCTTAGCTCAGTGATCAACTCTACAACACTAATGAAAAGCGTTTAACAAAATGTTTTCTGATTTGTAGCTACTATCAGTGTTAGAAACTGAAAAACTGAATATAATGATGTCAAGCTTCAGGGTGTTTACCATACCTCAGCTCCACCCATCCATTTTGGCTCATCAGGAAATTCAGCACATAGGATATCTTCTGACTGGTTAGTTCCTAATAGGTGATAATACAGCTTTTGGTGCAGATTAGTGGAGGTCTCAGTACCTAATGAAATGAAGATATTTAAACCAATTAGTTCTTAAGGAAATCCAGCAACCTAATAAAACCCTGAGAAAATTCTGTATTCCTTTGCATATAAAAGAATAATAAAAGAATAATTTAGCAGAGAGAACTAGCAATGGTTCAGTCTACAACCACTCACCTCAAAACAAACACCTCCCTACAAGACAAAACAGAACATCAAACCGTGCTGCAAACCCTTTCCTCTTACTGCTGACAATACATTCTTTGAATTTAAAGCTTTACCACATCAAGATCTGCTTTCTATAAATACTCACCTAGCAAAGAAAAACAACAATCCCTGCCACCTTCTAAGGCTGTTTTTGGTCCCATTTCACCCTGGGCAACTAAAGGAGATTTATTGCTAATTAAGATTCCTAGAAACCTTCATATTTCCATTTGCTGAAAACAAAACAAAAGAAGTCTTTTAAAGCAATGCATGAGGTGCTACTTGATTATTTTGTTGTTGTTGCTGTTCCAAGAATTCACCTTCTGAACTACAAACATAATTAAAAGTAAAAAACAGAAGGTCAGTATCTAACTTGCAAGTCTGGTAAAATGACAGGCTGCAAAAGCAAAAGCTCTCTCCAAAGTTTAATAAAGAGCACAGCTCCAAAAGAAACTTATCCGTAGCAATGCCTTATAATAAGAGCTGCTAAATTCCTTCCCTACTGATGCTCCTCAGCAATTCATTCCATTTTTTGCGCTGCTCCTTGAATTTTGCTAGCATAAACATTTTGTGTTGCTGTGCTGTGAACCACAGATGAATTATTCAGGCTGTATAACAAAAACCTTATGCCCCAGACTGCTGGGGCATATCTGGTCAATCTCCCAAGCCAGTTTACCTATCCCACAAAAATGCGTAAGGAGATCTAAGCAAGCTGTCACCAGACATCAAATTCCAGCCTTTCATACACTTTGTATGAAAGCTAAATAAATCATTGCAGAGAAAAAGAAAAGGAGCAGCAAACTTTTAAGAGAAATACAGGGACAGACAGACAAGAGGATACTCACACTAACTGACCACAGGTTTTGGTTATACAAGAGATAACCTGATATCTAATTGTATAAAATAGTACAGCAGGTTATTTCAATATAATTTCATAGAGTTAATTGTTTGTTACACCAATTTACTGAAAAGGTAATTTTGCTTCCCCATAGCATGCAATCAGTACAGCCATACTTACCATCGCTTTTCCCATCTTGTTTTGGATAGCAGTTATAGAACATGCCTTTTCCATCATGAGTCCATGCCATGCAACTGAATTTAACTCTCTCCAATGTGTCAGGAAGATCCTCAGGACCTTCTACTTTCATAAATTTGATAGTAACCCAATCAGAGCCACTAGAACTCAGGCCATACGCAAAGTATTCACCATCTTCACTGAATGCATAACCTAGGAAATTGGAGTCAAGCAAAATAAAGTAATAAGCAGCAAAAGGGATCAATACTTTCAAGAAAGTGTTTGCTATTTTGCCACACAAGTTCTTATTTACTGCACACTAGCTAAATCCCAATGAAAGTTCAAGAGGTGAAATTAGGAAACAGTTAAAAGAACTGTGTTCAGTGAACACTGAGAGAAGAGGGTATGTTCTCTAAAAGTGCAAGCAACTACATCTGCTATCACTTGGGATTCACAGCACTTTTCTAGTTTCTGTGGATTTCAAGTCGTTCACAGATATGAGTCCAGGCATGAATACTTGGGAAGCATGCACATATCACTTATCCCCAACAAATGAATTATGATTTGAGTAATAATAAGTTCTCCTTCCCTGAGTTTGGAGAAGAAGCGGAGACTGAAAATGCACACAGGTAGAGAACTTGAAGTGAGATTTCAGGAGAGAAACAGTACCAAAGAAGTCAACAAAAATTGAGATGCAAGCAATGCATCCTGAAATACAGCAAATAATACTTCAATATTGGAGTCACTGAAAAGTAGACCCTGCAGAAACCATCAAAACTGAAGTAACTGGAAAAAATTTGCCACTGGATGCAAATGGATTAATCCCCAGTATGCTTTGCTAAAAACTTTGACATATATGTTGCTCTACCCAAACTGAGGAAAACATGATACTGAAAAAAACTCAAGAGCTTCCAGCATAGCTGATAAGCATCAAACTCACTCTTGCAAATCAGCTCAAGTGAGGATGTACAGACCTCAAACGACTGAAAAACCACACAAACTAGATGCATTTCACAGAAGTCGTAGGTTTGAGAGGCACCATTGTGCCTTCCTAACATAGTCTTCCTCATAAGAACACAAAAGTGGCCATTCTGATTCAGAGCAAGATTCCACCTAGCAGTCCTCAGGAGTAACCACAATGAGAAGCCTACAGGAGTAAGAACAATGCAAGCACATGTACTATTTTCCTCATTCTTGCAACCTCTGACTGCTTTTAGCTTAGGAGACTTCATTTCCACAAAGTAGCTGGTTAATAATCCTCAATGCTTCCCTCCTCCTTGACCTTGTTCAGCTTGCCTTTAAACCCAGTTTTTTGCACCACCAATGTCCATTGGTACGGGGTTCTACAAATGTACTGGTGGCATGAACCATCACCTTCTTTTATTTGCTCTGGACTTGACTCCACTGCCTTAATTTGATATCCCCTAATTCTTGTAATAGAAAAAGGATGATTAACCAACCCCTTTTAGCTCTCTCTCCATGCTACTGCATCCCACAAATGATTCTGTAGACCTCTATTACATACCTCGCAAATTGTCCCTTTTCCAAGCTGACTGATCCAGGCAAACTCAGTTGTCTCTGACCTTTGCATGGTGACTCCACACCCTTGATTGTTCCTACTGCCCTCCTCTGAACTGTATTTCAGAGCCCCTTTTGAGCTGAGGGGACTGGAACTATATTTAGTATTCAGTGCTACTCTATAAATCCCTGGGTTGCTAATGTAATGGTGCTTTCTGTTTCATTATCTATTTCCTTCTTAATAATTTCTGATACTTGATGTGCTTGTTTGGCCACTACCGATAACCAGGCTGACATTTTCATGGAACTATTACAGACTAAGAATTGTTCCCAAGTGGTCATGGTCAGTTCAGAGTCCATTCCATCTCTTCCTCTACAAATGAGATTTGGATTGCTTGTCCCTGCGCTTCACTTTATTTATCTGCACAGAGACTTTTACTTGTAGATTTATTGCCCATTTGCTATTGTGAGCGTCTTCTTGCAGCTCTTCAGTCATTCTTCAGCTTTCACCTGCAATAACTTTGTATCTTCACCAACACTGCTGCCTCACTGCTCACTCCTTTTTCTAAGAAATATGAACATAGTGAATAGTGCCAGTTCTAGCATAGCCCCTGACAGAACTCTACTTATGATTTCCCTGACAGAACTCTACTTATGATTTCTACTTTGACAGTTGATCAGTTATTCCTGTCTCTGCCTTTAAATCAATTATGTAACAACATCAGGAGTTTCCTCCTCCTGTTCCATGGCTGTTGGTTCTCTAAGTGCATTCGGAAAGAAACTTTCTCATAAGCTTTTTAGAAATACAGAAAGGTTATATGAACCCAATTCCTTATACTCACAGTTTAAGGCAAGGCTTCTCACTAAGGAAAGCCATATTGATTCTTTTCAACTAGATCACACTTAAAGATGCATCCACTAATTCTGATTCTGCCCTTTATTTTTATCAGCTGGACTTGAACAGATCTAAAGGCTTCTATGTCCAAGACTCTTGCTTCTACAATATCCCAACAGGGAGCGGGAAAATGGGCAGCTAACTCAAGTTAAAATCAACAAAGTAAACACAACTAATTTTGTGATTCTCATAAAAGCTAATGTTACATTCCTCTACAGTCTCTAACTTACTGGTATGTGTTAAAGATGCAAAACACAATTTTAAGAAAATTAGTCAATATAAATACATATGCTTTTTTTCCTTGCTATGGACAGCCTCAAGATCTGTTCATATTTCAGTGGAAACTTGCTACAGAATTGTGAAAAAAGATGTTGAGAAACTAAACAAAGTTAATTGTGAACACAATGTAGATTTAGAAGTATTATTCTGAAACACTATACAAATCCACATGTCTATTGTGACTACTCTAATTAAAACAAGCAACTCTAGCCATACATTTGTAGGTGAAGAACTGAAAACCATTTCCAACTTCTGCTAAAGACCCAGAATTACTCAGCGGGAACTTCCATCTCACTGACCTCGTAAAGCTACAGTGCCATCATCAGAAAGCTTATTTGGATCAAGAAAAACTTTGGCATCGGCATCCAAGGAATCTTGTACATATAAAACTCGCTGGTTCTGAAGTCCTGTATTGTAGAAGTGGAAATACCTAAAAGAACACAAGAGGTAAAAATAAGTAGGAAGAACTCAGATTCTCAGAAAGACAAGCATGAAAAACTTGTATGAGATTGTCACAAAGTGGAAAACAAACAAACAAAGAAAAAGACAGATAAATATATAAGGTAAACACAAGCTTCAAGGCAGGGTAGGAACCTTGTTTTCCTCTGTGGCCAACAGGGATTTAACCATCCTCTCTTTTTCACCCCCTTAGTTTAGAGGCAGCCCAGACACCAATTTCTAGGCCTCTAAAAATGAGAGGAATCTCATCCCAGTGATACATATTGTATAGTAGAGACTGTAGGATACACCCAAAGCATCTTTTAAAAACAAAAGCTGCATTTGACACAGTTCAATTCAAACAAAGCCAAGTATACTATAAACTGTACATAACTCGCTATGTTAAACAGCTCTGGCAGCCTTATCATTTCTCTGTTACTTGTATTGGTAGAGGTTCCCATCCCCTGTTCTAAGCTCTGTTATTCATACAGCTACTTTTAATCTGCATCCAGCGGCAGACAGATGCTCAAATGAAACAACTGAAATTTTCATCTGTATTTCCCACCGACCCTAAAACTGTATGTTTTGAAAAAGTTGCAGAAGCAGAGAACTACAGAATTCTCCTTAGTGAGGGAAACTCTTCACATCGTAAGACAGTACAGAGCTCAAAGAAATAAATATCTCTATGTAATTCATACGTACTACACTTTCCTTCTTTCATAGGACTTCAGAGTTTTATTACACAAACCTGTGACTTAACAAATCAAACAGCAGCTTCACCTGGAGGAACAAGGAAATTTACGGAGTAATGTTCAAACCTACACATAAGTTTGCTATTTCCTGAGACTGCAATATTTGGATACAATTGTGGGAACCTGGTAAACCCAGAAGGGGGAACTATACTCACAAAGGCCTGGCTAACAATCTGAACTAGTAGTATGTTCAAATACTAACAATAATGTTCAATGAGTGACAAACTTGAAAGATTCAGAGGAGCAGAAGATACATAGCTTTCCATCTGACCATACTTTTTCTAGCCAATTTCACCTTTGAAATATTGGGCAATAAGCTTGGAAGCAAAGGTCAAAAAACGTGACAGACACACCATCTCCCTGAGCATCTTCCCTTCTGCAGATTCTACAAAACAGCATTTCAGACACTGTCTTTAGCATGTATTCTTCAGCAGAACACTGCAGAAATTAAAGTTAAGAATTTCTAAGCGTCACAGGAAGTTTAGACAGTTCTTTAAATAGAACAGTTCCTCTCCCTGCCCCTTACTAAGTGTTACTTAACTTGGTAGATCCTTCTTGATCACCTCAAACACCATAACACATGATTTTTAAACCCCTGTGATTTAAGTTTAGCATGTGTCAATAAACAAGAGTAACACTAAAAAAAACCCTAAGATGACATCTATTAAAATCAAAGTAAACTGTCATAAGCAAAAGCACATTAAACTTCTGGTATAAATGTTCTTCCTGGAGGACAGTGTGTTGCATCAAATTAAGCCCTATCTCTAGTGGAGACTATATTCATCATTGCCATGAACACTTCTGCAACATCTAATTTCAACAGCATTGAAGATAACCACATGCAGGCATGTTTGCACTGTACATGGAGAACGGGTCCAGGAATCTAGAGCAGTCACTGACCAGGCCTGCTCCAGAATCTGATTCAGCATAGCTACATTTGCATGAGCATCACATACAAAATATTCTTTGCCTGACTCACTCAAAAAGGCCTACTCTGGATGCAGCACTGCCCTAAACACCTCCACAGCTTCTGGGCTTAAACCTCACACTGACATGCTATGCTACATCAGTGGCAAATCAACATCAGCTTGGGTTCACACCTCACAGTGTACTTTCACAAAAACCCACACAGTACACACTTTTTCTCCCTTAGTAACAAGTAGCCGTATCTTCCTCACAGCAGAGAACAGATAACTGAAGAGTAGCAGATTTTCCTCAGTATCTGTGCAGAAATCTTAAGGCAATGAGACGTCTTCTGCTCTTCCCTATGGATGACAGCGGAAACATAACTGGTATGTCTGGGAGCTCACTCAACAAAGATGAAACAAATTGAAAATACCACAAAAGATAATTTGCTTGTCACATGATTTAAGAATGGCTAGTTGCTTAACACTATCTCTTCTTCAACTGCTAAAACAGTCTTTAGATGCTACTAAGTTAACCAGCAGTTTAATCCTTTTACTCCCTTCCTCTAGGATATTGTTAGTGTTTCTCAAAGAGGTCACAAAATTCAGTAGCAGCTGCAGTCTCCAGACCTCGGGTAAGCCACAGAAGCACCATCTCTTTGCCTAACCACAACATTAAAACAAGTAGGCTAGATACTGGAATATAGGAAGGTTTGTTTATTTCTTAGAAGACAGATCTTTTTGCATCAGTTGCCTTAAGTCCTCCAAATGATTCTTCCCCTATCCTCTTCAGGTACAGGATCAGTTTTTCACAAGACAATCCCACTGGCTATGACTAAACAAAAATCCTACTAGCTGCTCAAAGTACAACCAACGTAACAGTAGTGTTTTAGTGAATATTCAGAACAACGTGCACATGACAGACTTGTGCTGTTTTCAGCATGAGGTGCCTTTAAGTATACTGACAGTGACAAACCCTGAAAGGAACTCCTAGAAGTTTTACTTTTAAAATAGTCATTCTACAAAGTTGTATGAGTTTTGATAATCTCACAAATCTTATGAAAAGAAAAGACAACAAAAAGAATTAAGAATATGACTGGGAACTGTAGACAGTCAAGCACCTTGCGGTCTGCATCATGCAACCATATATATTAACAATGGCTTACTTTTCCTACTTCCCAACTATAAAGGAATTAATACAATTTATAATTTGCTTTCCTTACTAGTAGTTGCTTTTGACTTGCTTCGCATTCATCATCACCTACAAAGACATTCCTCACATACCTTTTTCCTTTCTTGAAGTGGCAACTGTACTTAGGATAATCGTAGAGTTCAGTCATTCGTTCTTTGAACAGTCCTCTGACAGGACACTGCTCGAGAAAGGGTACTGTAAGCTTGTTCTGAGCCTCCACAAATGCCTGAAAGAAAACAATCCCCCCAGAAGAGACATGAACTCAAGCAGAAACATATTTCCCACAGGAAACCCTATTTTCTGAAACAATGCATCACAGACATCTTCCCCCCATATAGGTCATACAGAGTGTTACACCTGAAGATTCTTATACATTTACATTATGGGATGCTGGCAAGGGAGTCCTCATTAGGGACTATAGTGAAAGGACAAGGAGTAATGGGTCAAAACTTAAATAGGGGAAGTTTAGATTAGATATAAGGAAGAAGTTCTTTACTGTGAGGGTAGTGAGGCACTAGAATGGGTTGCCCAAGGAAGTTGTGAATGCTCCATCCCGGGCAGTGTTCAAGGCCGGGTTGGACAGAGCCTTGGATGACATGGTATAGTGTGAAGTGTTTCTGTCCATGGCAGGGGGGTTGGAACTAGATGATCTTAAGGTCTTTTCCAATCCTAATTATTCTATGATTATGCCACAATACTGTAATAAGACTGATCTTATATCCTGAAAAACTTCTCTCCAGGGCACGCACTGAGGAAGCCAATGTTCTGGCCCCAAACAGCCCAGATTCCTCTTAAAAAAAAAAAAAAACAAAATCCAAAAAACACCCAAGCCTCATGCTTTTAAAAACTCTCTTTATATTTACCTAAACGGCATAGAAAAGCCACAGTATATACCCTTGAGATACCATCTTCCCCCTCTTCCCTTACTTTATCACAAATATACATCACTCCAATACTCTACAATAGCTTAAGAAATTGATAAAGAAGAGTCCCTTTTGCCCACAGACCGCAGTATTAATTCAAGAGTCGGAAAGGGCTAGAAGATGATACAAAACACCATGTGCACCATCTGTTCACCCTATTAACATAACACAGAGGATTAGTCCCAGACAGTATTTCCTGGAAAGGTCAAAGCACTGTCCACAGATCAGCTCTTAGTTACAAAAGGCGAGAGTACCTAATCTTGGAGAAGATAACTTTGAGGAGTCTGATTTCTTTCTCTCAGTCACAAACACTTAAAGACAGTGGCCAAAACCATTACTACTCCAGCTTTTTGTACAGGCTGCCACTCCCATGGCACGCACAGAAAATAATAGCACTCAGTTGGTGTTCCACCATTTCTATTTATAGCCCAGTACATTAACATAAAATTAATACCTAAGTGTCTTAAGGGCAACCACAGCTACTAAGAAGCAGACATGCAGGCTCTTCGGTCTCTAACATAGACCAGGAAGGATAGGACACAGTGTGAGTGGTTGATTCACTGCTAGATATCACAATGATGGCTGCAGTATCACTCCCGGACCCCAGCTTCTTTCCTCCAGCCTTAAACGCTGTCCACTCATCTCTTGCTTACACAGGTCTCTTTCCCAGTTGCTCTGAAAGATGCTATTGTTTCTACCTGTCATGAATCAGTCACACAACAAGCATATGAACACAGGACAACTACAAAGGACAACAGTGAACTGCACTGCAGGGCACGACCCACAGGAACAGAAGGGCTACAAAATCCATATTCTGTAATTTGTGTTTCACAGTTCTTCAGAAAAGCCAGCTGCTGTACAGAGTGCCTGGCACACATTCACCAATTGCTATGAATGTTTACTCATTTACTAATTCTTCAGGTGAAAACAGGAAAGAATACAACATAAAACTCTTTCAGCAGCATTTTACAGACATCACATGGCGAGAAGTGAGCACATGGGGCAAGCAGAGAGACAATTTGGCTTGCTGACACAGCAGAGCATAGCCAAGAGCTGCACTACATGCCAAGCTGTGTTTTCAGAGGCTTGTCAGGCCAAAACATAAAGGTGAAAGTGCATTAATTATGGCCAGTCTCCACCTGAGATGTGTTTGCTCATGCCTAGCAAAGCGTACAGAAACTGATAAGCTTTAAACACGGGAGTGCAAAATTAGTAATGCTCCAAGAGCACTTGGCTAAGTGCTGAAACACATTAGTTTAAGAACACATGGTTTGGCTATACACAAGTCAACACTCAAGGATGACATAAGAAAGCAAGCCCTATAGCACTGAAAATGAACAGATTCAGAAGGCTAACAATGATAACTTTTGGACCTGTATTCAAAATTAGACTTTACAAATCAGCAAGAATCAAGTCAGGAAATGATACCTTAAGAAAAAGGGAAAAGGTGAATGCATTGCCAAAGAAAGGTAAATTTTTGCTTCTGTTCTCCCTTTGAGGATCATAGTGGCATAGACAGCTTTAACACCCAGCATGGGAGCACAGCACACCCCAGCGGTAAGTCAAAAATGACAGGCAGCCTTCACACACACACCCCCCCAATCAGATGATGAAAGAACGAAATCTACCCAAGAATTATGTGTATCTGAGTTTGTTTTCTCTACATGGAAATGTAAATTTTAAAGACCACATACACAAAAATCTAGACAGCACACGCTACACAAATAAACTACTCAAATTGCTGTGATATTTTCAGAGCAAAGATGTCTTAAAAAAACATGTATAAAACCATCCATTGCACCAAATGGGCAAAAGCACTTTCCAGGTGCGTTTACTGGACAGAAACTGGCACACATCTCTTTCATATATCAACAGCGCAATCAAAACAGTAACACTGCTGCAAGGGCATACTGGAACTGTGTGTTACTCGCTTTTAACTGCACAGACACATCTTAGCACATCTGCTTTCATTACTTTCATTCAAAGAGGAGACAGAAACTTTTCTTTACAAACATGGTAAGAATGCACAACAGCATGCTTACATACTAACAACTGCACTCACAGCTGAATCAGTAGTAATTCTGCTTCTACAGAAACTTTATAGTTTTCCCCTTCCCCCTTAGTATGCACCAAAGATTCCAAGACTATTTGTAAAAGTGAACGACACTGCTATCTGAAGAAGGAGGTAAGAATTACAGGTTTTTGAAAGACTTCCACTGAGAAGAATCTAGCCCAGTTTGGGAACTCTGCTTACACTTTTGAGCACAAGGTTGTGCTTATGTTCAAAAAGCAGCACATAATTGAAATATTGCTCTACAGAAACAGATGTCCTCAGAAAGTTTCAGAGTAATCAACTCCATGCACCATGCTGAGCTAAACAGATGACACCCAGGCTATAGGGCTAACAGTAACTGTACATCTTCATAAGCCTACACAGAAAGATCCTTATTTTATCTGTAGAAATCTACATCTCTTGATTGATTGTAAGCATTGAACCAGGACAGAATTTGCTAGCAGAAGAAAGGACAGAATAAGGGTGAAAGTGAAAGACTTGGCTACGGTCTACAAAATTGCTTATTTCCCTCAAAGTGTGAAAACAAACCAAGAAGTTGAAAAGTCCCTCCAAGTCAAACCCAAGACCACAGTAAAAGTGTATATTTGCAGTTGTGGCCTATGCTGTCATCAGAAGTGTTTTACCACTGTAACACAACTTTTCAACTATGCTGGGGATAATTCCTCAGTCTATCTTGAACTTCAATGCCAAATAGTAGCAAAGCATGATCCCACATTCTCCATTTCCTCTCTCCAATGTGAGGCAGGAACTTTCCCATCTGACCAGGGGCTCAGTTTTTATTTATGTATCTGGAGAAAGGAGTTTTGTTTGCTTACTGCTACACACGACTACTCCAGCCAAGCATACAGAGGGGAAAAAAAGCATGTAGATCATGAACATGAAAGAACATACTTCTTGAACAACCACTTTTCCAAAAGAGATTGAGGATGTGGCTGGATGAGCTTAATCAGCAATAAGACTGAGCATCTGACAAGAAACAGTCTTGCTTAGCCACCTGCAGATTTCAATAATCTCCTTTTTGTAGCAAATTATATATACACTATATATGAAATACTATCATCTTAGTGACCCAGCTGAAAAAATTCTAGACCTATTTGACTTTCACCTAATTAAAAGTAGGCTGTAGGCAGGAAAGATCCCATTCCTGAACCATCTTAGATCCAACTATCATGTGGCCTTGGGGTGACCTAGACTAAACATATGTGCCAGTAAAAAACTAATCCACCAAAGGCTTCTTTCCCAGAACATCACCTTGCTATACCCATGCAACAGAGGGATAGAAGCATTCCTGTTAGTGCAAGAAGGGGAATAAGAACAGAGAGAAACCACAGAACAACCCGACTTAATAGAAACCTGCAAACTACAGTGGATCAGGTACTCCCACTGCAAAAATACCTGATTAGGCCAATCACCAAAATACCCCACCAACCCCACCCTTCTATGTTCACTTGTTTGTAAGCTGCTAACTATCAGAGCCCACAAGATCATGTGGACTAGCCACAGGAGCAATGAGCACTATTCTTTATGCTCATAGCTGTTGCGGGTTATTTCTTTCAGTCACAGCCCTGTTAACCCTACAGTGGGCATCAGGTGAAACTACCATGAAAATGCTAGAGTTAAAAAAAACCTCACCTGCCTTTGCCTCTTTCTCCATGTTTCAAGAAATAGTAAAATTGATGTTTCATTGATCCTCTCAACACAGAGACAAAGGCCTATCCATTTATTTTCTGTGACCACACCTATGCTTGACATGACTATTTCTGCTACGTCTAGAAAAGCAGAATTCCAACATATCTGCGTATCTAATCAACAGCACACATTCAAATAATTTTGATTGTTCGCACGCACAAAAAGATTCCTAACTTAGTAAATGAATGACATTCAGTCTCCATTTTTGGTATAAACCAGAATTTTCAGTGTTACACATACTCAAATCAAACAAGCAAGCATGTTGTAAGCTGGAACCAAATAAGGGCTCTTTCACTACAAATGAGCATGGGTAACCAAGGAATTCCTCTTCTAGTTCAGTACTTAACACAAAGAAAATTAAAGGTAGCCTACTGTTGGAAACTTACACAGGATATTTTGACCTTTCTCCAAAATAAATGGAGGTTTAGGCTATTAAGGACTGCATAAAGAGAGAAAGCAACTTGGAGGAAGAATGGGAAGGACACAGGTCTCAAGGTCAGTGACATGAAGGCTTGAAAAGCCTACAAAGGATGCTCCAAATTCTCTGTGAAGACTGCACAGTCATTCAACTGCCTCTATACCAGCGTCTGGTTATTCTTTGATCTGGAAGGTGCAGAATGGCTATTCTGCAGGAATTCTGCAAACTATCTCAAAAACTTGGGAGATAAAACTATTAAGAAAAGTTAGCAAGAGTGGCCATCAGCAACCTCTGCTGCAGAGCACAAAGGAGTGAATAATAAAGCAGATGAAAGGAATTTAGGACTTCAAGATTTATTTTTTTGGCCTCTTCTATGAAAGAAGTACAAAAGCAAAATACTTTATTTCCCTTTGTTCATTAACTCCTGGAATTTTGGAAAAATATGACATACACAGGAACTCCCTCTACTTTTTGCATCATACTACTACTGCACTGCAAAATTCCGCCAAGGCATGTGTTTTTAGAGTGCAGGCAAGTAAGATTTAACAATATTTTCATTCCACCAATATGACACCTTGCGTCTCAATTGCTGCACTTTTAGGAAGATGTTATAATCCCCCATTCCTTATTTTGCTTCCTATATAAGCTAAAACCTCTGGAAAATGAGATTCACCCTTCTCCAACTGTTCTCACCCAACCTGTCCACAATGTGTTGTGAGAGAATTAAACACTGTCAGGTCTGGAGATTTTCTCAATCCTAACTCTTCCATAGGATCCTGTAAACCACTTTAATAGATATTTGTAAGGCCTCTATGAAAGAAAGACATAACCACATCTCCCCACACGTACTTCCCTCTGAATCTGGCACAAACTACTGTATGTGTATTGTTTCTTAAGGATGCCAAAATCAAAAAATCAAAATACTCCCAACTTTCTAAATATCTAATTTTCAATGTTGTCCTGGGTTCAGCAGTAGCAGTCATTTTTCTCCTTCTTAGTAGCTGGTGCAGTGGTTTTGACTTTCAGCCTGGGAACAGCGCTGATAACACCAACATTTTCAGTTGTTGCTAAGTAATGCTTACTCCGATCAAGGACCTTCTGAGTCTCATGCTCTGCCAGGGAGGAGGGAAAGCCAGGAGGAAGCAGAGACAAGACACCTGACCCAAACTAATCAAAGAGGTATTCCATATCACAGCACATCTTGCCCAGTATATAAACTGGGGGCAGTTGCCCAGAAGGGCTAGATCACTGCTCAGGTCAGGGTGGGTATTGGTCAGCAGATGGTGAGCAGTTGTATTCTCTCCCCTTGTTGTTTCCTTTATCATTATTATTATAGGTGGTAGCAGTAGTGGTTTGTGTTATACCTTAGTTACTGGACTGTTCTTATCTCAACCCGTGGGAGTTACATTCTTTCGATTCTCTTCCCCATCCCTTCAGGAGCAGGAGGTAGAGGGAGAGAGAAGTGAGGGAGTGAGCGAGTGGCTGCACGGTTCTGAGTTACCGGCTGGGCTTAAGCCACGACAAATGTTAATGTCAGTGCCAGAGTTTTTCAATAAACCCTGTTCTCAAATGGACCTTCTTAATCCACATGAGTCTTTATATATGCTGATAGATTTGTAAGAAGGGAATTGGATCCTAACTGTAAAGACAGTAAGTTCTATTTGACCACCCTTTAGTTCATCAAGATGTATTATGTAAGCACATAGATGAGAGAATCTAGAAGGAATCTCACTAATGGAAAGCTACGCTGCAGAATATTTTTAAACAGAGATCCTGCCCTCTATCATTTTTCTGATGTTGTAACATATACTAGATATACACCAGTGGTTTAGATGTGGAACTACACTTATCACAAAGTTATTAGCCATTACATAGGAAATCCCTTCCACACTGTCACCTATCACTTTCTGGCCATCGCCCCTACAATGCTCTGTGCCTTGACTATCAGAGAAACTGGCTCACAGTCACACTTGTTCTTTTTCAGGAATATCTCTCAGCAAAAGACCAGTTCCAGCAGCACAGGCTAGCTACACCAGACTGCAGGCTGAAAAACACCGCAACATCTGCAATAAGAGAGACTAATAAAGCCTAATTTCAGGAGGAAAATTGGTTTGTCTTTTTTTTAAAAAGGGATAAGCAAATAAAAGATTCATATACTGTCACTGTACAAAGAAAGCAAGCCAAAGGAGTTTTCTTTCTACCCTTTTTTATTATGGCAATTATGGCATTTATTATTTATCATGACAAATTTAGATGCACTTAGGACAGTGGATAAAGCACTCTAAAATCAGAGTGTTTCCCTTCAGTGTGATGACACCATCTTGAGCTTTCATATTGTCCAAGAAAAATGGGTCCAAGGCCAAAACAAGGCCTTAAGTTTTCCAAATTCTGTTACCTAGGTTATACCAAGTGTTTTAGTCTTTCCCCCACTAACACAAAGGTACAAAATAATGGCACTGCTGTTGGCTCCAAAGAGCTTTGGCAAGACCTTGAAAAACAGAGTACCCATGCACCTAGTCTATAAAAGAGAACCATGTCGAGACAGCTACTCCCATACAAAGAAAGGTTACCTTTGTCTGTTCACTGTCAGGATCTTCAAGCCAGCAGTATGGGTCGCTTATTTTACATCCATGATAATCCAACACCTGGATTTATAAAAGACAGTAATTTAAAAAAAGATATGCACAGATGCTATTCATCAAGGAATGACAGCCATCGAAATTAAGGGTATTTTGGAATTTCATAAAAGCAGATAGTGCTAAGAAGCAAAGGAAGAGAAGAACAACACCTTGCTTGCACATGAGTTGCTAATATTACCATCCTTTGATGGCACCAAGGCAGCAGACTTGTCCTCAGAAAATACATGGAGCACCAGGGAAATACAGAATATGAATATAAATTCCTTGTACAAGATAAGACTGATAAAGTAATGCTAAGAATAAATACAAACCACAAAACAACAAAAAACCCCAAGCCTCTTCCAAATCCAGGTGTTCAAGTCAAATCACAAAACCTGATTACTGGATGCACCCAAAACATAGTTTAGCCCTTCCTACTGTTGCTACTCACAAACAAGCGAGTGAAGTACATATATAAATTAAAAACAAACAACTAACAAAACACAAAAGACTAACCCACATGGTTGATTTATTTACTTCCTTCCTCCAATGCACATAATAAGACCAGACACCTGCCGTTAGGAGTTGCATAGTTCAGCCTTTCAGTCAACTATGAAAGCAAATACTTCAGGTTTTTCCAGTGTTAGCTCATGTTGGCAAACATTTTGGTTTAAAAGTAATGTTAGTTCTGTAAATAATTTTTGTACTCATCCTTTTGCAGAAGGCAAAGACAACTGGACTAATTTCAGCAAACTTCCACTATAATCCTTGTGTATCAAGTTACCACGGATCACAAGGAGATGGAACTATTTTACAGATGTGCCATCATCTAAAAACAGACTACCTGTCCCTCAGCACGCCAACTACAGCCCTCGTTGAGGCCTGGACTTCCTTGATCTGCACAACCGTACCGAAGCGGCGGGATCCGCACGCCGGCCCGGCAGCCGCGAATCCCGCTTCTATTGCTACCCTGCGGCCCCGGCCCGGATCCCGGCCCGTCAGCCTGCCTCGGGCGGCGCTTACCGCGCACACGCGAGACGTGCCCGCAGGCACCCGCACGACGGGCAAGAATCCTGTCTTCACCCAGCGCCCGGCAGCCGCCGCGGCCCACGGCCGCTAAAATCCCCACACCCTTTGAAGAGAGCGCGTTGGGGTTTTAATGGCCGAGGCCGAACAAAGCCCCGAAAGCCGAAAAAGCAGTAACACCCCTCCCCCGAGGCGGCCCACCGCAGCACAGAGGGGGCTGTCGAAAGAGGCTGTCCCGCGGCCGGGCCCGGCAGCCGCCACACGCCACCCGCGGGCTGCCTCGGAGAGTGTCCTACTCACGGCGGTCTCGTCGCGGTACACCTCGGGGTACTGGAAGGTCTGCATGGCGGGCTGTAGCGGAGAGAGACGGGAAGAAGAAGACGATGAGGCGGACGAGGAAGACGAAGGGATGCGCGGAAACGACCACGGGGCTCTGGCTCGAGCGGTAGCGGCAGCCGGCAGCAGACGCGCAGCGCGGCCCAGGCAGAGCGGCGCCGCCATCTGGTCCGCCCCCTGCCGGCGGGCCGAGCCGCACAGCGCCGCCTGCAGGGAGCCGCCGCACTGGCACCGGCGGGCCTCAGAGCCGCGCAGGCGGCGCCGGGCCGGGTGAGGGGGGCGGGCCGCGAGCTTGTGGGCCGCCCTTGGACTCTGCTCGCCCCGCGCCGGTGGTGGGGTAGCTTCCTGCGCGCCGCGTGGCGGGCGGGTTACATCTTCCCCGTACTAAATGCTTAAAAGAAAGAATAACGGGGTTTTATTCTTTCAGCTTATTTTTACTCTCACTCCCCAGCCTTAAGGCAGGGTGTGTGCGGAGCTCAGGCTGTGCGCTGCCTGGAAATCAGCAGCTGTTTCACTGGCGGGGGCTCAGGCTGCTCGAGGCTCGCCCAAACCTTGAGTACATTTCCATTTCAAACACGCTTCTCCGCACGCTGCCGAATCTCCCCTACACCCTAAAAGCAAAGGCCAAGCTCCAGCGTACCCGTCTGGCTGGTGTTTGTCTTGCTCGCTCCCTCTGCCAGGGGCTCTGGTCCGCAGCCTGTGCAGCCAGTCTGGTGTTTCAGGTGGGTGACCTCGGACTCACCCACCAGGTGTTTGTTTTACAATAGTTCTCTGGGTTAGAAAACTTGCAGACGTTTTTCCTTCATCAAGATTTTCCTTTCAGGTAGTGACCCATGTTAGCCCCGTACTCCGGAAACATGCAGAGGATGGGTTGTTGTCTGGCCTGCAGCATGGCTGAACTGCTGTTCTTCCGAACAGCCCTTCCTTCAGAGTTGCAGTAGCAGCCTCACTAAGGTGTCCTGTCAGCCTGGGAGGAGCTTCCCTATAGCTCATCCCGGGTAAACTAATGTGTGCATGGGGTGTGTGGCCCCAGCTGGAGACAAGAAGGTTTGCACACCATGTGTTAGAGGTTCCATCAGTCCAAAGAGCATTCACAATTGTGAATAAAGTAACTGCCTGGAATGAAATGTAAAACATTTCAGAAATGGCAATGAGCGTTTATAGCTATCTGCTCACATACTCTTAATGAAAAGTTGCCATCTCTAATCGGACATCCTGTGGGGAGGCTGAGGGTTGTGTGCATAGGAGGAAATAAGCCAGCCCCATAATGATGACTATTACTGAGTGCCATAACTGTGTTCATCGGCTTCACTTACATCCTAAACTACAGCTGCACAGCTTCTTGTCTCTTTTTCCATCTGCTTTGGTCATTTTTCCTTCTTGCCTTGTTTTTCTGTTAAACTCCTCCCTTTGTAAGGCAGGAGCACAGCTGCCCACTACACCATCCATTGTGGCTTGTGGCACTCACAAACAGGCAACCAGATGGTGGTTAATGGCAATGCCCTGACATGACCATTGCTGATAAAAGCTTGCTAATTGTCTGAGCAACTTGCTCAGGTAAATAATGGCAGGCAAAGGCTGCTGCATTTCTGCCTAGAGCTTCCTGCACAGATCATATATGGACAGAAATTTGCATCCATGGGAGAATTATTAGTTCAATACCTCTCTGAAGTGTTCAGCTTCCCTGTGTGCCACACAGTGTGCATGCAAATGCATCTGAGATTTTTGAGCATCCTCAACTGCAGATTCACTTCATACACAGCAAAGGCTTTGCATCTGATTCATAGCTGCAGTTTGCCTGAAGAAAACCACTTCCAGCCTCAGGATGCTGTCCAGGATGAATGCATTTCACATTTGTCCAGAATTTCTTGATGTTTAGCAGCTCAGTCAGGGTTGCGAGTAGCTGTGACTGAGCAGCCGTACATGCACATATCCTGGGCATTTCCATAATGTCCCCGTAGATCAGCTTCATGATGTCAAAGCAGTCGTCCTCGGGTGTGCTGGAAGTTTTGGGCACAGGGAGAGATTCGGCCTGCCGGGAGAGGGCAGCCTGACTGCAGCTGGCACGCATGAGCGCCAGGAGTTTTTCAGGCTTCAGCAGCCGTTTCAATTCAGGGCACGGTAATTCCTGAATGGGTTGGCAAGCACCTAGTAATCACAGTAATTATCCATTACCATACCTTCCAATTCATCCCGGATACAGAGAAGGCGGGAATATGCAAAGAAACCCAAGTACATGGTTGTCCAAGATAAGATCGTTGGACCTTTATTTTACAAGCAGTAATTTTCTTTCAAAGGTGAGCACCAGGGACAAAAAGTGAATTTTCTCTTTATTGTAAATTTCTCTTTTGAGGGTGGAGGCAGGGAAGGATCACACACTAACAGCAGCAACAGGAGCAAATCTACGCTGTTTGATCTTTTCTTGTCAGAAAAGCAGTTATACAGGTTACATAGTGTTTAGAGCACTGCCCAAACCAGTTTTTTTCTTACCAGGGACCATGCACCCCCCTGTACAAATGAAATGGAGTGTTCAATGTGCTGTCTGTTAGCAGAAATACTTATTATGAAAGGTGTAGCAATCTTCTCCTTTTTTCAGTATGTTTGCTTAACACAAAGTTAAAAGTGATTAGTAAATATTTGAAGCCTATCTTAATTGTTTGGTGTTATAGCAACAAGTAAATTTCTATTAAATTTTTACTTTTTCTTGGTACTAACCAACCCCATCAGAGTTCAGATATAAGATTTGCTGAATTTTGAGGATAACCTGCTGAGTAAGCAAAACAAATTTCTTCCTATATTTGGGGGGGGGGGGGGGGGAGTTTTAAAATCTCTCTGTAATCTTTGTCAGCTTACTGCATTCTCATGTTAGCATGAATCCCATCATTTCAAAATCAGATACTGGTCTATGCTGATATTAATTATGCTGATCACTCAGTCATTAGCAAATCTCTTTCAACTTACTCAGCATCTCCACAATGACTCACTGCAAGTAGTGTATTGACTCAGTAGGAAGTGACTTCATTGTCCTTGTCAGGGAAGATCTGACAGAAAATCTAGCAGCAAATTTTTGGTTTACCTTTCCTTTTCTTCCTTTCCCCAGCCTTACTTCACCATTACGACTTAGCAATGACTGGAAACCTTTCTGCTATAGAAAGAAGCTTGATCTCTACCTTTACTCTCGTTTTCGTACATATGTTTTTTATTCCATGCGCCCAATTGTAAGACTGTTCATGCTGTTCTGCTGTTCAGATATTTATCAGCAGGTGTCAGCAGAACCTCAGTCTTTCACCATCATGAGCTGTGCTGAGGTGTACAGATAACTGGAGTTTCAGAGGAATGTGACTCTGAAAGTGTCCTGCTGAAATTCTGTTTTGAAAGCACTGACTCAAGAGCTTAAGTCTTGTTGATTTTGTGTGAATCTTTGATTCCTAAATTATGTTCATCTACTGTACATAATAATTATGAAAATTGTGTATTGTTTATGGATAATTGAAGGGTTGCTTGGTTTTTTAGGCTGAATTATTAAGTGGCTTACATAACAAAATATGTTTTTGTTGTCTCAGTTACAAAAACTTCTACCTGATATAGGTCTGGTCAGTATTTGAAAGTACCACCAAGCAAAATAATATTTCATTGTGGTAAATTGCTCTGTACACCATGGGACATGTGGGTGCATTTAAGTCAGTATCATGCTACAGAATCCTATTCTAGCTTGCCCTGGGGTTGTGCATTAGTGTGCTTACACTGCTGGTGCTGTGAAGTCAGTTAAGTGATGTAGCAATGTCCACATGGGGAGTTAGTATGGAATAGCAATTACAAAGTAGTATTTCGAAGTATTTCATCAGGGAGGCAAACTGAACCATAACTATGGTATGATAAATGTAAATAAACTGATGTATGTGTCAACACAGAGATCTAAATATAACTGCACCCAATTAGCAGTAACTTTTTTTTTGAAGGATTTTTTTCAGGCAGATGAAAGTTAAGGTGTTTAGGCTCACCTTTTCCTTCTGTAGTGACCTTATCTGTGAAAAGAAGAATGGAAAAAATTCTAATCCTAGAAGAAGCTGATGACCACAGTTTTTAATTGATGCTCTGGTTTTGTTCTTCAGTTTTTAACTGAAAACAATTTGTCATTAAAAGAAGGATTTGTCAAATACTAGAGGTCACATAGGGAAATCTGGACCCTTCTGTCCCTGCGTAGATAGCCAATACTTGGCTTTCAGTGAATTTGGTGTGCTTGGTTCTTTTAATTAGTTATCAGGGAGGCCCCAGTGTTTGCAGGGTTAGGTGCTGTCTACTTGTGCAGGAGATCATTGTGTATTCCTGACACCTAGGTTACACTTACTCCAGCATTTCTGGAAGTGTATCCTAATCTTATGCAATTCAGCTGGGACTCCATGAATCACGTATTTTGCTGTTCTTCTTAACAAGGCTATTGCAGAAAAATTTGAAGGGTTTGAACTTCCCTTGCTACACAGTATTTAACAGGGGAAAGGGTGTAACATAAAGTCCAATGACAGTCAATAGAAGTTTTTCTATCTAGTTTTTTCCACTACTGACTTCACTGATCTTTGAATCAACCTGTCTTCCATCTCCTCTCACCAAACATCATTCTTCAAACAGAACTACTTTTATAAGCATAATTTTCTGTCTAATGAAAAGTTGCTCTTTTTTTTTTTTCTTTTTTTTTTCTTTTTTTTTTTTTTTTTTTTAGTGGGGAAAGATAGCAAATCCATATTAATTGAATTGAAAGAGATGTGCTTATTTTTTTGTGTTTGCTTTTTTGCCTTTCTGAACTATTTTTTGTTGTATGCTGCAAAATCGATTTTGTAAATTGATTCCTATCTTCAGGCATCAAAATCAACCAAGATAACCTTTATATTGAAAAATATGATGATATAAATAATTCTTACATGGCAATATCTGAAAACAGAGGTAAGTATGAATTAGAAGGAGGCTTTTTATTCTTTTCAGTTCTGACAATGTAAGGATAATAATTTTCTTGCTTCAGATGAAATCTTCTCCTTATTGAAGTCTAAGGAAGTTTTGCTCTGATTTCAAGAGGGTAGGAATGTCACCCCTAATCTTGGCAGTGAGCAAAACAGAAAGCAGCTTCCTGTTAACAGCTTATGTCTTGTTTCAGAATTTGGAATACACTAAATATAGTGAAACTGATATATTTTTCCCGGAAAGGAAAACAGTTTTAACTTCATTTTAAAAGACTCCACATCTAGAAATATCTTCTTCGGCAGCCATCATGTACCCATGTTTAATACATTTCAAATACGTGTGTTCAAATGGCTTAGAAACAGAGCTTTCTATTGTGCTTCAGCAAACATTTGGTTTGGGTTATAACACTATAGAAATGATAGATCCCTGCAGAAAAAATAAACTTTAAAGTCAGAGCACCAGAAATGTGATTTCAAGCAAGACTTACACATACCATTGAGAATAACTTCTCAATACATGGGGGGGGGGGGGGGGGGGAAAGAAAGGAAACTGTATGCAATTCACAGACCACTGAATCTGAAATTCAAGCTACGTTGGACAATGTGTAAGGTTATCACACACAGTAGTGATCTAGCCACCCTGTCATAACAATTCATTTAAAATATTGCCACTGCAATTCCATAATGGAGACAAAAATAAGAAAAAAAAAAATCAGTTCCTAAATGATAGAGATGCTCGATGCATTTGTGATTTAATGTTTAAGATCAAAGTGAAAAAAAACCACAAAACAGCATTCAGGGACCTGGAGAGAAATAATATGATGTTACAGGTCATTGTGCATGTAACACTTGCGGCAACATGCTTTTTTTGCAGACAGTGTGAAAAAGGAAAGCTCCTGGGGGAATTCTGAAGGTGCATAATGGCAGGGTAATGTATATTTTTACAGAGAGCTCCTCCCAGGCTGGCAGAGTAGTGTAGCAAAAGGACGTTATTGGTCTAAAAGGTTTACAAATGTGCCATGGCAGCTGTGACGGTTGTCAGAGGTGACAGCAGGGCTGCAATTTGCACGGAGGAGAATTACATTCTGCTTGATGATGGGGGAGCTGGTGGGAAGATGGGATGAGAGAGGAAGCCTACTTAAAGTTGTGGAAATGAAGAAAAGAGCAGAAAATGGGCTCTGTCAAAAGCAGGGAGAAGCATCTTGTTGTGAGAGGATGAAAACTGGACCGGTAATTTTGGCTGTATGGAAGTATGAAGAAGGTCATAGCTTTGAAGTTTTATGTATCAAGATTTACACAGAGCCCTGATATGAAAAGCCGACATGGAGGAAGTCCCAGTCTGAAGGTGGTGACAAGTTCAAAGCCCAAGCAGCAGATGGGCCATCACTGCAGATGGGCAGCAGTGATGTTAGCCACAGTGACTGGAAGAAGCAGCAGCAAAGAGAGCTTAGAAAACGGATTAAGAGCTCTGGTGAGACATACTGAGCTTGAGCCGATGTCGAGACATTCAGAGGGAAGAAGGCTGAGCTTTGAGCTTGGACAGAAGGGAGCATACGGGTGGATTTGAGTCATCAGCATGAGAATTTTGGCTTGTGTTTACAGACTAGCTTCCCCAGAGAGGAGATGCCCTGTCCAGAGGGAGGAGGGAAGATGATCAAGGACAGAGCCCTTTGGAGCCCACAGAAAGCTGAAGAAAAACAAAAACATGTTATTCTCCTGTTCCAGCATGTGATTTGTTGACAATAAAAGCTTTTTATAACTAATTTTAAATCCTACTGCTAAAACTTTTGAAGACACAGATTCTAATGTAGTATGGAGCTGATACAGATGCCCTACATGGTTTACTGAGTAAATAGTCACTTCTGGAGATTAATTTGAAGTTTCTTGAGTTACAACAATATTACTGAAAATGAATGCCTGTTATGTATTTTGTAATTCCCTGCTCCTGGAGGAGTGTGCTGGAATTTCAGAGGAAGAGAAATTTCAAAGAGCAGATACATATTAGAACAACTTTATTATTTTTCTGGAAAAAAAATAATTTTCTTGAAATTTTTGTGAGCTTTTTTTTATTTACTTTTTAATCTATAGGGTTTCAGATTTTGTCAGAAAATGAGGGGAAGGAAAAATTGAGACAAATTTAATAAAAATAAATTCCTTTTCTGAACATTTTTATTAGATGTTCTCCCTTTGCCTCCAGTCTAGGCAGAGGAGGCATCCTTTTCACTGACTGGAACAGGCTCCTGGGCATGGCCAGGAAACATGGAGCAAGTCAGAGAAGTTGCAGGAATAAGTAGGATGCATTGGATGGCAGAAAATTCCTCAAAAAGTTCCTCACAAACTTTCCTCTAATTCATTGAATCTAATTAATCTTACTAATTTTTATCTCTTGGTGTGAGTCCTATTCCAAATGCAACACATGCCTGAGAGTCATCAAAAGGCAGAGAACAAGGTAGAACAAGGCCTCTGCCATATAACTTTACAGATGAACTATTAAATTATCTGGTCAGAAAGACCCTTCATGCATCTTGGGGAAAAATTTTAAATCAGCATTTGTGCTAAATAACAGTAACATGTCTTGTTTCCCCTTGCCCCTTTCTTCTCATATGTAGTGGTATTCTGAAATCAATATCCAGCAGCCATTTTTGATGTCTAGTTTCTGTAGATCCCACAGGCTACTGCTGCAGGTTATTTGATCCATTACAACAATTATTTGATTATCTATGGTTAAATATTCTAGAGGAAATAGAAGTACTTGGGAAAGAAAGGAGAAAAAAGCAAGAATTAAAGACTGTGAGACCACATCTTCTTCTGCAAGAAGGGTCTTGCCTGTCTGGTAGACTTT
This sequence comes from Ara ararauna, assembly GCA_028858755.1. NCBI lineage: Eukaryota > Metazoa > Chordata > Aves > Psittaciformes > Psittacidae > Ara > Ara ararauna. The sequence continues at coordinate 60,955,644 of CM054379.1, forward strand.
CTTTGATGTCTAATTACGTTAGATGTTAGCGTTGTAGTAGTCAGGTTTTGATCCCTAATTATGTCAGATGTTATGTTGTTGCTGTTAGTGCTGTAAATAACCCCTCTCTGAATTCACTAATTAAATCTCTTAATACTATTCATTCCCCCCTACCAAAACTTACTTCAGTAATTAAAAATATGATGGTAATTTATTCTGGCCGTATGACCATTTTGTTCAGATATTTATTTAAATAATTGTATTTTATTACAACCTCACAAAAAATTATCCTCTTCATTTAATTAGAGATGTCTGTGAAAAGCCAGGAGGTATTTGGAGTTAGGCTGTGTTTGTTCACTTTATGTATGCCCTTACTCTTGCAAACTTCAGGGTATTTACAAAGGTGTAAAGGGTGATACTTGTTACCACACAAAGTAAAACTTGCAAAATATCTCAATTTGCTTCATGATAAGCACATTATCTAAATCTTGTAAGCACTAAAGAGATCAGAGAAAGAAATGTACCTTTCTCTTGTGTAATGCTACCTGGATTTTCTTTTTGTCTTGTAGGAGACTGGCATGTTGCTGTAAACCAGCCTTAATTACCTGTGCACTCCCTGCCTTCACCAGTATCACTGCTACTCTTGGTATTTATGCAAGACACAACTGCAGGCTCATGGAAATAGACATATTTCTACACAGGCCTTAGGACTTCTTTTTCATCAGAGCTAACTAAAGGTTTCTGCCTTCATAAGGTCTTTGTTCGTGCTGGCAGGTCATGATTCGAGCTGGCAGGTTTCAGCCAGAGACACATCGGGCATCAGGTAATTAGAGGGAATAACAGACTTGCTGCAAGGCTCAGCATTTTGGAAAAAATGCAGTAAATTTTGTAACTCTGCCCCTACACCTACCAAAGAAACTGGACTGGCCTTCTAGCTTCAGGATAATAGACCTAACAGCCTCATTTCCTGGAGGGTGCTGGAAATAAATGAAGCTAGACTCCCTTATTCCAGGGAGTGGAAAAGTTGGCAATCAGTCTTCTCCAAGGGAACCAAACAGAACTAGTCCCTTGGTCCAAACACAGGAGAACTCTTCCTTTTCTTCTTGCAGAAGAGCACAGAGCTGAAACCGTGGCTGACTCTTTTTTCTTCCCTGGAGGCTGCCTGATGTGCAAGAAAGACACTGCCAACCACTGGGCTGGAACAGGCAGTTTGCCTGCTGAGCCATCTGCTTCCTCCAGCCCACCACATCTGGGAGAGTTTGAGCTCCCCTTATTTACTCCTGCTAACTTCTCCTTTCTGGGAGTATTTGCTCACCAGCAGGGAGAGGGACTCGGTGATCACAGGCAGTGCTACACCTGAGCCTGAGACTTCACAGCTCACATAAAAAGAGATTTGTCCATATCTTCCCCACTGCCATCCAACCACTCCAATTCCCTTTATAATCTGACCCTGAATGGTCAAGATCAGGATGGAAAGACAGTGTGGCAATGACGAAGAGGGTCTTCTTTCCCCAGCTCCCTGTGAGTCTGCCTTAGAAACCACCCAACCAGCACATGGCTCTCATGACTGCACTAGTCCAACTGGTGGGCTCATGCCTACAGGCAGGTCTCCTGTGGTACCTCATGGTTCTGTCACTCCATCAGGCTTTTGCCTTTCCTTACATACATCTGAAAGACATCTTCACCACCTGTGAGCAGACGTCTCATGATACTTTATGCTGTGGTATAGTAAACTACTTGAAGATTCTTCTCCAGTGACTCAGCGAGAACCCCACCTGGTCTAGGAAAACAGAGAATTCTGGAATGGCACCACTGGAGGACCATCAGGAGGTCTGTGATCCAGCCTGAACCTACAAAGCAGGTGATGAGTTACTAGCAGGAGTGAACACAGAACCTATTTCCAGCCCATATACTAAACCCTTCTGCCAACATCCAGGTTAACTTTGCAGTGTAGACAACTTGCATTGTTTTACTACTAATCTTGCAGAATTCCATACTCCGTGACATGCATGAGCTGAAAGTCCATTTAACAGTACATGGTAAAAAATGACTAGTCCCATGAACTCAGGTCTGCTTCTCCCTTTCCCCTGCCTTTGCATACCTGCACACTCAGCATTTACCTCACATACAGCATGAAGATCTTTCTCTAGATTTACCTTGCTTGCTTATCATAGTCTGAAGAGTTAGTACTATGCAAAGTTAAAATCTGTTGAGCACAAGGGCATTTGACCCTGACCGCAACCTGCTGTTCCTTTAACAAACAATTAAGACATTCCACTTCTGACTAAATTTGAAAGCAAACCCAAGAATTAATCTGCTTGTTTTACATAGGGATATAAATAAGAACCAGCCCAGCCATTGCCCAAGAGATAAGCCAAAACTCTGAGGTTCAATAAAAGTTCAGTCACTTCTGTAGTTTCTTAGGCAGGATTTGTTTGGTCTTTATATAGAGAATATGGTATTAATTTAGGGAAAAGGTCTTTATTTAGGGTTTTTAGGGAACACGATGTCCCCCTGAAGCTTGGAGTACGTGTCTCATTTCTGTCTGAGGAACAGTTTCCTCTGGGTGTGTATGACACTAAAAGAAAACAGCATATCCAAATCCATTCTTGCCTAGCACAGATAGTATTTCTGTGGGATTTCTAGTTCAGGTGTGCAGTAGCAATAAACAAAGTAGTTATAAAGGCATCTGCATAATCTGCACTATGTGTATCTATGCCATGGTTTGCGAGAAGTAGATAATGCAGTAAAAAAATCTCAGCATTTGAATCAGGCCAGTATAATACAGCTTAGCTTTTAAAAAAGGTACTAACAAGAAAAAAAAAAGGGTACCAAATTTTGAAGTAAGTGGCAACCTGCTTGATCAATTTTGTTAAAACGGTAAGGACCTTTTATAAGATGGTATATTAGATCCTTGAATAAACTAAGGAAAATACATCTTCTAGATGTTCACATATTTCTGTGTTACAATTTTGGATCATGTAATTTAAGAAAGCATAAAATAGTTTCAATGCTCTATCTAGGTAAAACTGTTGTAATAAAGCTACATATAGCATGAGAACTATTAAAGTAGCTTTTTAGCATGAAAAGTGTGGCAGAAAAATAAATGGAAGGAAAATTTTGGCTCAGCTTAATACTGTGAAGTGAACAAAATCAGTTGTAAAGCTACGAGATCATGGAAAGTGACTCTATGCATACATTTTTTGAGGAGGTATGGAGTGCAGAGAGTTCATTTTTCAGTGTTTGTAGATTGAAGATTACATATTAACCAGTAACCTAACTGATAACTCTATGGACAGAGTCCACCTTTCTATGTAATATGGCCTCACTTGTCCCATGCATAATGTTTTATGAGAGCTCTAAAATTTATGCTCACAGTGGTTTTTTTGCAACTTATTTTCCCTGTAGGTCAATAGGGCCTTTCCTAAAGGATTCAGCAAAATATCTGAGGATTTTCATGTAGATAAAATGAAACATTTTATGAAAACTGCTTTAAAGAGGAGTTTTACTTCAGAGTAGCAAAGAAATCAAGTATTCCCATTAGTGTTCCAAAATGAGCTTGGAGCAGCATTGGTCTCTGCCCAAGAGCTGCACACTGCAGCCTATCACTGCACTGTAAAGCCAAAATACTTCAAGGTATTTAAGTACCCAACTAGTATGATTTCAAAGAGACTAGTTACATGAGCATCTATGAAAACTTAGTGTTCTCTATGTAAAATCAAGAGCAGTAGCAAGGTCAAGAGAATTTCATGATGTTTCTGGCACTCCTTTTTGAGTGGTACTTCCTCAGAGTAGCAGAGAGATTGTTAATTTCTCTGGAGTTGCTAGTTAGTATTCTGTTTTATTAGCAGAAGAAGGTAAACACATTTTTACAGCAATTCTTACAAAGGTAAGATTTTTTTGAAAAGAAGGAACTTTCATGCAACATTTTAAAGCTATGTTTCATGGCAGTATCAGGAATATCCAATGAAAATCAGAAGATGCATTTATTCTGTTATAACAGGAAAAAATACAAGTATACAATAGTATGATTTTCTTTCACGTTAAAATGCTTGCTGTCTCATGCTACAAGTAAATGAAAATCATGTAGCCATTATGATGTTATTTCTCAAATGTAACATAGCAGTATCAATATTGAATTGTATTGCCCTGTAAATCCATTGTGATAGGTTTTTTTGCAACCTTATGTAAATCAAGTAAACACATACTCTTCATTAACAAATGTGTAATTTTATTTTTGCATTTGTAGCATTAACAAAACATTCATTTTTCAACTTCATTTTTTTATGTTTCTTTGTCCACAGACATTCTATGAAAGTGTTTCAAACACCATGATGTTGAGATTTGGCATATTTTGATGTTGGCACATTTTATTAACCATACATTTCAAATTCATATGTGCCTACTGTTTCAAATCTATCTAATAACTAATACCATGATATTTCAGCAGTATTTTCAAAACAAATCAGCTGACTGATTGCTCCCCCCAAATTTCTGGTTTCCTGAGAAATTTCAAATTGACATTTTTCAACAATGAAAACAAAATATCAAAATGTAAAAATATTTGCCCTAAAAAAAAGTTTTATTTTGTAACTAGCAACAATAATTTTCTTCTGGAGTCTTTTTAAAAGTGCATTTCTTTTCTGTAAAATGTAATGAATATGTTATGTTTTCACTCAACTGAGGCAACAGTTGCCTTTTTGAAGAGCTTCAAAACCAAAACCTTTAGAAGGTTTTAATTAATGTCGGAGAAATCATATTTTATTGATTTCCTGAAACTCACTTTAAAAGGCAGATGCTATCTTCTTATTTAATTTTGCCTGTTTTGAGGAGGTTCCTAAAGATCAGAAAGTTTAGAGGTCAACAAAATTATCTGACCCTTAGCAAGTGAACCCCTAATTATTCCAAACAACTGAGGCACCAGGGATCTGGGATCTTCATTATTCTCTGAAACGCTGTATTTCCACTGAGCTCTGTTGAGAGATCCCTTTCCTCAATCAGCTCTTTGCCTGCCTGGCAATTCTATACTTTACATTCTTGTTTTACAGATAACACAGAATCTGTCAAAGGAAATATAAACTTGATATTTGTTATCATATTGTTTTACCACAAATGTCACAGTGCATGTTATACGATTTTAAAATAGCACAAGAAACTATTATATTCCCCTTCCAAAAATGAGGCTGTCTGAAGCCTTCAGCCACTGGCAATGTCTTTTCAAAACCTTCAGGAGCATGATCCAAAGCCAGCTCAAGCTAATGAGATGTTTTCCACTGACTTAAAAATGTAATTCATCATAGTACAATGCATGTTGCATGTTACAAAGCAATAGGTGCATTTTACTTTCAGACTTCTTATGGAGTTGTGGTTTTGGGGTTTTTTTTTGTTTTAAACAAGCAGTTTAAAGGCTAATTCCAATGTCCACACATCTCAGAAGGTTGTATCAAGCTGTAAATTCTGTTCTGTGCATATTAAATATTTTACCAAGGTAAAATTAAGCTCAGAAATCCTCCCATCACTTACCCAGCTTACTAGTTTCTTCCTCATCTGCCCTTGCCCCTCTATTGAATGTAGGATGAGGGATGCTCATGGTTGCAAAGATGTGTTGTTTTTGATTTAGGGACTGTGATCTGTGCTCCTGAACTGTAATGAATAATGTTACAAATAATGCAAAAGTTTCAGGCTCTGTCCAGGAGCTCTGTTTGAGTTAAATATGACATTATTCTACTTCTGCATTGCTGTACACCTCAGTGAAATGGCTTAGCCTTAGTATAAAGAAACAGCTAGGTTTTTGTCTTTCACCCATTTTTATTGCAGGTTCCTGTCTTTTAACTTCAATTTGTATGGCTGTACTGTCGGCTCTGTGCCGGTGTCCCCACAGAACCCTTTGTTTCCTACCTTTGAAAACATTCAAAACAAACAAGACCCTTTCTCTTCCCATAGACAGTATACGAAATATTAATGGTTATCTGCCTGTGATAAGCAGAGCAGTATCATTTTACATGACTTGAAAGAGTCATCCATATCGTCAAGCACAATTAACTTGTCTTACTCTAACAAAATGGGCTGGGGGAGGTAACTAAGAGGCCATACTTCTTCACATACCTCAGAAAACAGTTCCAGGACAAGGAGATAGCCAAAAGATACAAAAACCTTCCAAACAACAAGCACAACAGGCTTTTTATTGAGATCACAAGAAGCTGTACTGCACTTTCTTGATGTGATACCTTCTGCGGTGCCCCTGTATTTATTCAATGGAGACGATCAGTGGCATACAAACTTGAACAAGTCTAGCTGCCAGATTTAACTTGCTATTTATCTCACTTTTAAAGAAAGCAAACTCTCTAAAAATTTTCTGGAAAACAGGGTAAAAGTTGTTTTGAGGATATAGCCAGTCAACAATCAAATCTGTGCTGGAATACCACAGAACTTGCACTGTTTCTCTATTTTGTTTTTGTTTTGCAGCCTACCTAGATCAGAAGAGCAAACTAAGAATGAATGGTAACTCCAGTTTTCTGAAGGAAGCTTTTGCATATTATGTATGAGGTCTTCCTCAGTTCTCAAAACTAATAAGTTTAACAAGGATCCTGCTTTGAGGAGAAAATCTCCAGGTAACAGACTGTGTAGAGAAGGATGTTTGTAATTTAGCATGTTAGCGTGTTAAATGTTTGAGTCAGCACTGAATCAGTGTCCCAGCTGATGTTTAGGGTACTGCTACAGTGTTGAAGATGCTGTGATTCAGATGAAATTATATTGACCACTTGGGCTGTGGAGAATTGCATAGCACTTGTCACAATAACACAGCTATTAAATGTGTGACGTGACCAACTGCCATATCAAAGTATTGCTCTAGCCACATACATAATTTCTGAAATTAAATGGAATATATTTCACTTCCTGTCTAAAATAACTGGGTACTATCGCTCCCAGCGACGTGCTGAGTTTCAACAGAAGAATGACTGACTGTCAATGATACACCATTGTATCTTCTAGCATTTTTTCCTAAAATGCTTTAGGATCCTGAATTAATCCTTAATTTTAGGTATTAATAACATGGCCAGTTTTAATGTGCTGTTTTCTTTTTATGATTAATGTAGTAATCTTTAGAATGCCAATTATTTTGTGTCTTTTCCCAGTTTAATGCAAATATATATGGAGAGATGGCTAGAAGGAAGTTAGTGGTTCTTACACAGATAAAATTTAAAATAGAAAAATAATTGAGAAATGCCTATTTTTCCATATTTCTAAAAAAAAAAAGTATAAAATTTCTAGACTTATTTATTAGAAAAAAAAGTGGTTTGAAAAGGAAGAGAAAGTTTTCCCACATAATTTCTGTCTTTTTTAAATTATTTCCTGATGATGGAATCATTTCTGTGTGTATTTTCCCCTTGATAAGAAAAGTTGGAAATGCTTCAGACTTCCACTTTGATTTCTTTCACAATGATTAAAGATAAACTGGCAGTTTTTGGTGAAGAAATTGAAATGTCCTTTCCTCCTGCTGTCCTGTGGTGTCAAATTTTTGCCAGCTCCATGCTGAGTGAACGCAGCCTGCTTGAATAATGGGGAGGCTCACACGGGCCTAAAATAGGAAGCTGTGGAAAGCGAATATTGTCCGTAAGGAGAGAGCAGTTGCAGTGAGGGGTGTCTAAGAGTCCTGCTGAAGATGGACCAGCTCTGTTGGTGCTTGCAGCCAATGGCTGCTGTAACATGAAGCTCATGAAAGGTCAGCAGCTGCACTTTATAGTCTGCTCTCTGCCTATCTGTGCCATCTCTTGAAATAACAGTGACTTCCAGGACTCCTCCACCTTCTTCCCTCTCTGGCCCCAGTATCCCCTCCCTCCTTGGTCCTTCTCTGGCACACATCCTTCAGCACCACTCTCTCTTCTTCCTTGAGCTTTTCCTGTTGTCATCACAAAGACCTCTATGTCCTTTATTGTATTGTGTCCTCTCCTTGCCTGGCTCAGAGGCTATCTCTGGCTCCGGAGATAAAGTCACCACTAAGAGAAGGATGGAGATTCAATTTAGAAAAAAAAAAAGCCAACAACCCAGAAAAGGTTAAGGAAAAGGAATACACCGGTGCCCTGTTGTGGGGACAAGTCCACTGCTGCTGGAATTTAGAAAGGTAAATTAAAAATTTGCCTTTAATCATCTACTTTCTCATTATCGTACCCAAACTTTGTGAATTTCCTGAACAATCTATTTATGACCTGTTCCCTTGAAACTTGGAAGCAGTTCGAGAGAAGCTTCCATATTACTCTGCCAAGAGAATTACCAAAATAGACCTGCAGCATTGTTATTTTTGAGGATTCATGACCCTTCATTAGTTTGTTTATTTTAGAGGGATTTTTGTGTTTGAAGCCATTTTGTCTTGGTGACAATGAAAGCTGAAGGAGGTGTTTTAAGTAATAAAAAGTAACTGTTTCTGTTTGCAGCACAAATTTCAGAAGACATTATTGTATCTGTGTAGCTGATTGAGAGTTCGCATTGCTGCTATAACATGCTATTACATGGTATATCAGGTATTAAAAAATCATGTACTGTACTAAGAAATTTCACTTACCTGGAACTGGAACTTAGGGAAGAAAAGTAATCTGGTACATGCTCTTAGGATATAAAGTCCTGCTTAAATTCTCTTCTGAAATGAGGAAACTGGCCTGGCAGCAAGAGCTGTACCTGGGGTTGCAGGGCATGCATAGTTCCTTTTCCCAGGGGTTTTCTCACAGATGTGCCAGCAATGGGGTTTTTGCTGCTGAGAGTTTTTGCCACTAGCGGGGCCTCCTTGACACCTACTCAGGTGAGGCACCAGCCTGGTAACTGGCAGGTGGGGGGGGGGGGCACAAGCTTTGCTGATCACAGACCCCAGTCCCGAGTCCTGTGCAAATTAAACAAATGTCTGCTGAGAGATGCATGTGTTGGGGCAAGAACCTGAGTTCCTTGTCCTGACTGTGCTTTTAGGAGAGAGAGTGCCATGTGCACTGTCAGATCACCACATAGGTGTCGTTGAGGTGTAAAAACAACCTCTTCTCTCCCTTGCTTTGCTAAATCCTTTTTCTGCAATATAGCGTAAACACAGAGAAATCTGCAGCACCCAAATCATGTGCTTAACCAAAGAGTATTTCACATTTGAAAAAAAGCAAGCAAGCAAATCAGGTAAAGTTTATTAGCATAATAGAAATAGGATGAGCAGCACACAGAAATGTACAGACTTTGTCATAAACTGTTCCCAGTGCCTGCTGGAATATTTGACTAGGATCTCAAAGGGAAGTCAGTTACGATTACTTAAATAAAGAAGGCAGTAGGGCCTATTTATAAGGAAGGTATTTGTAGTAACATAGATGGAAAATGTTTCTAGGACTGACAGATTATTTCAAAAAACTTCCATGCGATGTGCCACAATGCTGCCAATGGATCCATAAAGACGTGTAAGCTTAAACAGACAGATCAATTACAGTAAACTCTCAAAAATCTATACTGAAGCTACATTACAGTTTAGAAGCATCCTTATATCCACTCTACTGAAGACACCAAACCTTTCTTCCTCAATTCTGAGTACCTGCAGCCCACTTTAGGACTAAGCATTTAAGGAGTGCTCTGAACACATATTAAGCACCTTTGTAAAAAATACTGTACATATACAAGTTGCCTTCTCAAACAGCCTGGTACCTATTAATCAGCAGCTCATTTGCATTGCTCATTCTTTAATTTACTTTTGAAGCTCTTAACACCCAAGGCAAATCTCAGCTCAAGACTTAGAGAGGTGATGTGTCCTTCCTCACTTCTGAAAGAAAGTTCCATTGGGAGACCTCTGAAATGAAATTGCCAATATTTCACTAGGAGAACATGTATTCCTTGCGCTTAACAAATGCATAGACATATGACTATGCCATAGTCAAATACCATTAGACAAACATACCTCTTGTAAATCTGGAGGAGTTACATATCATTTACAAGCTCATCCTCTTGAAAGTAATATTTTAGATCCAGAACAACCTACTTTTGAAAAGGTAATTTGTCAAAATTATGGATTATTCCATGATTCCAGTGAATAGGTGTGCTTATAGGAATATGCATGCATTTCTGTCTCCTAGACCCTTGTTTAGCATTTAAATCTCCACTGACAGAAGTAGTAGGATTTCAGGTAAATGAATTAAACTGATCTCTCACTTGGGGAAGTCCTAATTTTTGTATCTCTTTCACCTTTCTTTTACACTATTACTTCCAGAATAGCCCATTTATTGGACAGGTCAAATTATGAGTAAAGAGTGATTGATTTGAAATAAGGCCATGATTAATAGTGTGATTGGATGGTGTAAAGTAATTAGATGATGTTGAAGTCATAGTGAATAATTTTCTTGGCTTTAATAGATTAATTTGGACTGTAATCTAGAAATATTGTTGAAGTTCTGCTCATCCTAAATGACAACACAGCCACTTTTCTGTCCTCTGGCCACTGAAGAGTTTCCATCTAATCACAGTAGATGATGAACTGGCTTTGCTTATTTACATCCTATGGGGTCTGAGAAATATCATAAATTCCACCAACTTCCCTTGCAAGGGCCTGGCCCATTGAGCCCGCTTTCTTGGACCTTGCCTGCCCTTCGGTAACCACTTATATTTAGAACAGAGCTGAGAAAACATTTTTCAGCCATTGAAACAGTGGGTTCTGAAATAGCCTTCCTATCAGAATTGTGGAAGAAATAATCCAAAATTACTTCTAAGATAAATTTATGGATAGGATTGTACGGCAAGATACAATGAACCCAGCATACAGATTAATGTTTGAGACATCAGTCTTTGTCTGTTTCATATTTGGACCTGCTGATCAGTAATGAAAGTACATGTGATCTCTGTTGTTCATGAGATGAGTTGTGTCACATTAACATAAGGCTTCATGTTTTTGCTGACCACCTGCAGAGACCAAAGACTTTTTCTCTCTTCTTTGATATTAAACTTGGCTCCCAATCTGTTTTTAAAATAATTTCATCTTGTCCCTTCCGCAGCAATAAAAGTAATCTACAGCAAGACCAAGGATACCATGCAGATGTGCTGGGGCTCCAACCTGCTATCTTAGGTGCATAAAGTATTCACCAGATTTGGGATCAGGAACACATTTTACCTCATGCCAAACTGGTGAGGCCCACGGCTGTCTGGGAGGCAGTGGGGGCTTCTTTACAGAGGAGCAAATAAATCATTTCCTGTGACCCTGTGAGCAAGCCAAACAGCAAACATAAACAGGACGTTGTCAGTGATCTTGATTTCTTTTGCTCCCTTCTTGTGGCACTACATAGTCCCACAAGAATCTTCACAAATCTTTTTCTTTGGCATGGCGGGAAATATATGTGTTGTGGCAGATGGAGACATATGGAATACATGTGCTCAGCATCCTTTTAGGCCTGTTCTTCATATCCCAGTCAGTGGGATTGTCTTAGATTCCACATCGCAATGCAAATATTAAAAAAACAAATGGAAGGCAAAAAAAGTCCAGAACTATGTACCAAAACCAAACAATTCACTGCGTGCCTCTCTTCTTGGGAAGAAGATGAGAAAACAAACAGCATTTGATAGACACTAACTGTGCTACTTACTGCACTAATGATGATTACTTGGAAACTTCTCATGATTGAGCTGTAAGACTAAAGCACAGACTGGAATAAAGTAAGTCAAAGCGATATGGGCAAGTAGAGATTTCATTGTATAACTACTATTTTTTTACTATTGTAAAATACTTCTAGCATGGTAAGCATGAATTTCTTTCAGTTATACAGATAGGGGAACTCAAAGGTAAATGTCATGGTTAATATTCACAGTGTGTGTATCTAAAATGTGTCATTTATTGAACATTTATACTATGAACAAGTGTACTTAAAGACACTTAGTGTGAAGTGCTACTGTCTGCTAAAGATCACTTAATGTTTGTAGAGTCCTGAGTGGTTTGCAAGTCAATTAAACACTGATGGAACAGCGATAAACACTTCCTATTGAGAAATGTCACATCAGCCTTTCTGCTTCATTTCATTGTGTCATTTAATGTACTGAAAGGCATTCAAGTGACACAGCACTAGTTATAATATTGTGGCACAGGCTATATAACATGCTGAGCCACGCGCAGATGGGTAAACAGTATTGTAGTCATATGAACTGGCACAGAGAGTAGAGAGAAGCTGTCATGTATTTACTTTTAGGGCACAGTGGCATGCAACCAGAGTCTTGATAAACGGGTTTTCTCTCATGCATTACTCTCTAAGCAGCAGCATACAGGCATATGCAATTTAACACCCAGCAGCTATCCCTTCCTTGAAAATTAAGAAGTCTGGCAACAGCATTATCAAGATCCTTTTAGGATTAGGTTTCCTCTTGCTTTCTGCAAATGGGAATGTTAGCAAACACTGTCACTCTGATTTACATGATACATCACTCACTTTGTTCAGGATAACAGATAAAGCACTGGAGTTTCAGAAGTGCTTAAAGAGTTGCTCTTCAATTAATGCTTGCAATTTTTCAAACAGCTGAAATTTCTACCTATTATCAATTGTCTATGTGAAGAGCTCAAGAGGCCTTGTTTTCTTAATAGGTATGTAGTTACAATGAAGGTAAAAAGCATGCCTGGTAACTATATGTCCCTATTTTAATATGAGGCCTCATGAATTTAGTTTCAAAATACTTGAAAGCTTCCAGATTTTTATTTCATTGTTGGGATGCTCTGCTATTGTTGCTAGCGTTTTATTTGATAACAGCAAAATCTATGTTTAGAGATGACTTAGAATTCATTGCTACATTGAGTACTATGTTTCATTCAAGTATAAATACTGAAGAAGCATACAGTAGCATTTAGAAGTACTTTGTGAGATAAACATGGAAAAAGGATACTATAGCTCAATGCATTTGATTTTGTCTTGTACTTCAAGTAAATGCTGGTGTCATATGATTCATACTTTATGATAAATTAATGCAGCACCCTGAAATAGAAATAACTAATTCTCCAGTTCTCAGAAATGTGCATGCATTACTGTTGAATCAGAACTTGGCAACGATATCACTGGCACACATGGAAGAAGCGCCCTTTTGTCTTCCATGGAGATATTTTTGGAACTGTGTTTTGAAAATGCCACACAGCTTGTAGCTGTAGCAAACCGAAGAGTGCTAGGTTTTGCTAGATTTTTGGTTTCAATCATGATATAGCCATGAATGAAACCTGCTGCATTTCCTAATCAAAGCAGTGACACAATCTTTCTTCTGTTCCCATTGCCAGCTAATGGTGCAAAGCCTTCTTCCTACTGTGACTGAGCCACGCTTCCTGCATAGGTGCATCAGATGGAAGAGAGACATGGGTGCCTTTACTCACAGACAGCACCCCAATTAGACCTTGATTATTTTTATACATTTATGGCCCTTTTTTGTGCTGCTTTTAAAGCGGGAAAATAGAAATTAAACTGCAGTCAGGGAAATGAGGTTGAAAAGAACTGGTGAATTCAGTTCAGTTTATGGCTTTGAGAAAGCAACAAGACATGAAAAGATAAAAAGACAAATATGTATAGAAAACCAAATGCAGGGGTTTGTGTGTATTTCTTGTCACCCTACTGTAAACAAGCGAAAGTCATTAAGGTTACGAGTCATGACAGTTCTTCTTGATGATAAAATTGCTTTGTCAACAAAAGGGCTGAGTATATAAATGTATCATATATCATCTCCTGCTCTTTCTGTCTATATATTATATGCTTGCTTGTTTAAGTATAATAAACCCCTAAAATTTACAGCTTCTTCCAGGATTTTTATGTAAAGTTAACTGAAAACAGATTTTACTTGGAAAAAGAAAACAAAACCCACTATAGTGTTTGCAACCAAAATGCTTCTGCTTTGGAGTCAAATCTCTGAACAGAGAAGGAAGGTTCTTCGTGAACCACTGCTGCTGGGACTCTCTGCTGTGGAGCCTATACCCAAAGCTCTTTGGCAGAGGTGAATGCCCCATCTCCCCTGCTACATGTCTTCCTCAGGAGTGCACAGCATCAGGTGTTTTCTTATTTACTCTTTGGCTTGACCTGTCATAGTTCACCCTGACTCGTCTGCAGCAGGAAGGGTGGAGGTTTATCTCTCCCAGAAGAACCGATCTGCTGGTTACAGGGCTCTTCTGGGATATGGGAATTCTGGAATCAAGCCTTCTGAGGCTGAGGATACAAGCCAGATTTCCTGCTTCCTGGAGGAGGGGACTGTGGCATCAAGGCACAAGGTGAGCATGGGTACTTTCTTCATCCAGTCTTAGGAATTATGGGTATAACATTGCTTCCCTGAGCACATCAAGGCTCTGAAGTACAGTTTCACAAGGGTGTCAAATTTAAGCTAGAGAAAAATATTCCTGACTCCCCTGTTTTTTTTTCAGTGCTTATTATAGTCTGATTTGGAAGTCCTGTCATACTGAGTAGAGCATTCTTATTCATTCTTGGATGCTCAGCTCTCTCCCTTCAGCCTCCTAGGTACCTCACCCAGCACTGTGAAGTCCTCCTCCACAGCTAGGTGCTTCAGCGTGTGTGTAGGTTGTTGCAAGGTTGAAATTCCTTCTGGTACCTTGGCCTTAACACTGTTCTCCCAGAATAATGGACACTTAGTATTGGTGTGAGTCAGGTGCTTCAGTACATTCTTGTTCTGTCATGGACAATACATACCATCAAGTGCTGAAGGTCACCAGGAGATCACCTAGGAAGGCATTTGGGTATGGATGAATCCAGGTATGGACCAACATGGCCACAGAGCTATCTGTGAGACTCTCAGATTTTAGTAACCGGATCCAATCCAAAGCTTATAGGATTCAAACCAGAAACTGCTGTCTTCCATATGAAGGAGCTACTACATTACGTGCATGAGACAAAATCAGCTCCTCTTTCCACCACAGGCCAGGTATTATAAAGTAACATTACGCCAGTACACTGTTAAAACTTAATGACATGTTAACATGAACATTGTTGAGAAATCAGCTGACATTCTTTTAAAATGGCTCGGGGTGGAGACACTACACTACACTAAACAGAGATAAGATCATATATTAAGGGAAATTACCAGAGAGCTTAGATCAAAATATTAAGTATTGAAACGTCTTGAAATAGGCAGCATCTCCCAAGAATTTCACTAAGAGCCTGGATTTTTTTTCTGGAGAAAATGGAAGCGTGAAGTAAAACCAGAGCAAACTAATGCATCTGCAATATATTGCTGCAACAAGCCAGGCACGACAAGGGCAGCATCTGAAACTGCAGCTAGTGAGGCCAGACTCATTGCAATCCCAGGCACAGCTACAGGTTGGGCAGAGAAGAGATTCAGAGCAGCCCTGCCCAGAAGGACTTGGGGGTGTTGGTCGATGAGAAAATGAACATGAGCCAGCAGTGTGCGCTTGCAGCCCAGAAAGCCAACCGTATCCTGGGCTGCATCAAAAGGAGCGTGACCAGCAGGTTGAGGGAGGTGATCCTGCCCCTCTACTCTGCTCTCGTGAGACCTCACTTGGAGTATTGTGTGCAGTTCTGGTGTCCTCAACATAAAAAGGACATGGAACTGTTGGAACAAGTCTAGAGGAGGGCCATGAGGATGATCAGGGGACTGGAGCACCTCCTGTATGAAGATAGGCTGAGAAAGTTGGGTCTGTTCAGCCTGGAGAAGAGAAGACTGCATGGAGACCTCATAGCAGCCTTCCAATACCTGAAGGGGAGCTATGAGGGTGCTGGGGAGGGACTCTTCATGAGGGACTGTAGTGAGAGGACAAGGGGTAACGGGTTCAGACTTAAACAGGGGAAGTTTAGTTTGGATATGAGGAAGAAATTCTTTACTGTAAGGGTGGTGAGGCACTGGAATGGGTTGCCCAGGGAAGTTGTGAATGCTCCATCCCTGACAGTGTTCAAGGGCAGGCTGGACATAGCCTTGGGTGTCATGGTTTAGTGGGAGGTGTCCCTGCCCCCTTGGCAGGGGGGTTGGAACTAGATGATCTTAAGGTCCTTTCTAACCCTAACTATTCTATGATTCTATGACTTGCAGAGTGCACAACACATGTGAACAATGCATGGGATGAGCTGGTCTTTCATGCCTTAAATCCTGCCCAGCTTAACCTTCTAAATTATATAAATATATATGTATAAAAATACAGTGGTAGTGTCACAGCTTAAAATATATTTTTCCTGGTTCCTTATGTGTGTTGCCCTGAGAGTTATTCTTGAGGCGAAGGGAAGGCAGGAAGTTAGGTGCTGTTATTTTTTTCCATGTATATGTAAAGTTTAATAGACTAAACTAGCAGGGTCAACAATAGGCAAAATTAAAACAGTTCTAAAAATGAACTAGACAAGAGGAAACAATTACAGGGCTGCTATTTGGAGGAAACAAGCACTGGGTGGTTCAGTTGCTAACACAATGAAAGAGACAGCACATGGTAGTGCTTCTAAACCCTTCCTAGTCTGGTTTTTCCAAACTGTCCAGTGTTGTTTACTTGCCTGGAACGATGCCACAGACATATCCTGATAGGTTAGGAGTGATCCTCAGCGATTGCTGTGAGAAATCGGAAGTGGGCAGAGAGGGCAGCAGTCAGCAACGACTGCCTCTCCTCTGCTGCTCTGTTTTGAGGAGCAGAGCAGCGAGTACTTTCTTCTCCCTGGGTTGTCTGAGGCAACACCTTTGGTCAAAAAATAACTCTGAGATTTATCATGGGCTGCAGAAAGCATCATCAGA
Source organism: Ara ararauna (assembly GCA_028858755.1). Taxonomy (NCBI): domain Eukaryota; kingdom Metazoa; phylum Chordata; class Aves; order Psittaciformes; family Psittacidae; genus Ara; species Ara ararauna. The sequence continues at coordinate 60,972,318 of CM054379.1, forward strand.
TAACCTTCATGATTTCTCAGGTCTGCTCTTATGGCATCAAACTGTTTGGTAGTACTCCTGATGCCATACCCCCGAATGATTAAAGCAATAGTAATTGGTGGTGGCGAAAAAAAAAATACATGATCTTAAGCCAGACACACTGATCAGGGACTCAGGGAACCTGTCCTGGTTTTTGTGCCGACGCAGACCTACACTGCATCCTTGGATGTCTCAGCTTCCCGCCTGTGACTAGTACATTGCGTTCTTGCTCCTGGTCCTTTGAATGCTGATACATTTCAGCTGCATGGGGTTTGCGGCAGGCAATGTCTCACACCGGGTCTAGGTACTGCACATGGAAAAGCAACGCCAGGTTTCACGCTGCTATAGCAATAATAAAGACTCCTGAGTTCATCTGCCTTACTGCTAGTTAATGAACTTATCAAACTATAGATCTGTACAATAATCATGATTTCATTTTTAATGTCAGACATTAGTCAGGCACTCTGATTTCTAGCTAAAGATAATGATTAAAAAAGAAAAAGGCATTTTCCTTTGTTGAAAGCACAGAGACGTCAGAAATGGAAAGCACCGAGAGCCCAAGAAAATATATTACACAAATATCCATTAATCAAGCAGAACAAAGAAAAGGAAGAATAAGATTGAGTGAAGAATAAGATTCAGTGTCATTTTTTTCTGCCCTCCCTAAAAGTTTCTAGTAAGTGAAGGTAATTTAAAAGCTTTCATTCAAAAGGGCAAATAAAAACCTATGTGTTTTCAAACCTCTGCTCTGAAGAATTTGTGAAAAGCATCATGTGTAGATCCTCTTGCCTGTCAGGTTTGTTTTATCGTGTGAGGTGAGAGTGGTGGCTTGTTTAAATCCCGAAAACAATGCAGACCACAAGCACGTCATCAGAAACTTACCACATAATTATTCTTTTTTTCTGCAAACATTTTAATTGCAGCTGCAAGAGACTGAAAAAATCCTGCCTGATAAGCATGCTTTTCTGCTTTAAAAAAAACAATCGAAAGCATTCAGCTAGCAAGCCTGCGCAAAAGCTCATTAAATAAAATGCTAGGGATTATCTCTGAAGGTAAGGCAATATAGAAGGCAGGTGGAGATAATGAAAGTAGGATATTATCTCATTAGCATTTGTTCTATTACTGCACCCACTTTGCTGTCATTTCTCATTAGCATCCTACCAGAAAGCTACAGACTAGCTGGTGACTATCACACTAAAATGGTAGCCTGCTACTCCTGCGGAGCAAAGGAGGGTGCTGATGGCTCAATGCCAGTCTGGGCAGTCATATGTGGAGGAAAAGTGCAAGCTATGGGTATGGCTACAGAGAGCGACAAGGTACCTGATCCGCCCTTCTCAGCAAAGCCAAATGCTGACAGTGATGCAAGAGCTGTGCTCAAAGCCTGCCAAAAAAGTGTACACTCTTTCAATGTTTCATTACCTCACACCACCCATTCAGCTGCTAATGGCACTCCTTCTATTGAAAAGTGATCTAGCATGATGCACGTGTCTCCCAGCACACACAACACCTCCAACCCCTTCTTTAATAGCTAGGAACTAAATGTACTCTCTAAATACAGGCTGGCAACGGGGGTGGCGCAGAGCGACACTGGCCCTGGGGCAACTCAGGGAAGGGAGGCATGAGAGGCGAAGATCCTCTCACAGCTCCTGGGCTGCAGGAAGGAGCAAAGGGTGACCTAGTGGGGTCTGCAGCTATGTCCCTGTGCTCCCACTGCACCAGGCTTCCTTAGCAGGAAAGTCAAAGGGGAAGATGAGTGTAGTGCAGCTCTTCCGTCTCCTTTTCTCCGCCCTCCAGAGTATCCCAGGAACAGGAAAAAGCCATTTTGCTACTTTCCAAGGGATCCCTGCCCTCTGGGGAATCCAGGTCATGGTGAACAGAGAGCAGGAGCCATTGTGAGCTGCTGTTCAGTGCTTGTTCATGAGACTGGGTTAGAGCTTTCAATTTGAGACTTTGAAACCACGTTTTTGCAAGCACGAATTGACCTTGTGTGTTCATCTAGTTAAGCACAAGCTTTTGCCACTCCTGCAGAAGATGAGGGTCTAGAGAAAAAAACCTTCCTCAGAAGAGTCCTTATGATGCCCTCAAGCTGGCAATATGTCTTACACGAGATCAGAATTTGCAGGAGAAATGGTGACACTGCAATGACTGGCTGGCCGTTCACCACAGCTTCTTCCAGCCACTACCTTCACTATTTTTACCTCCTTTTCTCCTCTTCTTTCCCTTTCCATTGGAGTTTTTCCTGCAATTGCTCTCCCTTCCTTGTCTTTCCATGTAACTAATGTCTTCCTAGTTAAATCCCATCCCAAGAACCAAACTCTCAATCACTACTTTCCCTGCTTTTATGTTTTTATTTCCCCTTAACCCATCTCTAGTTTGTTTACATATACTAAACCAAAAATATCTGTTGAGGTGGGGAAAGCCCATTATTCCACGTTTCTGTAAAATCTTCTTCCCCTTATTGCTTTCCCTATCTCACCCCTAAATGCCCCTAAGGCCTGAGACTTATAAACATAAATACAATTGCATTTGGCTTTGAAGTGTGCTACCCCATACAATAAGATGCCCTACAGAGGATACCTACAGTCCGTGTTTAATGTTTTTAACTGTTTTCCTTCCTCCTCTCTGCTCCTGTTTTCATTGTCTCGCTGTTTTTGTTTGTCTTCTCTGCCCCATTTTTCATCCAGGACCTCTCTCTGCTTCACCCCACCCTTGCAGTCTCACCTAGGAGGAATGCAAACCAAATAACCATTCAAGGCTGATGAACTTTAAAACCCATGACATTCAAGTGGGTTGAAATTAGACAAAACAATTTCACCCATCCCTTGTTTAGGGCCCTGATGAACAGCTTGCTGCAGCTCCTGGGTTAGTGTACGGGAGGATGTGCTTCTGCATGTCTCCCTTTCATAAGGGAAACACTGGAATGTGGATGTGTACCAAAAAGCCTGTTGTAACATGGTTTTTTAGAAGGACACCCTAGATCCCCCACATGCATTCTCATACACAGGGCTTTTCAGCTCCCCTTCTTTGATAGTGAGCACATGGAAATGGCAGGATGAGTCTTGTTGATTGCTTAAGTGGAGTAATTTTTTAGGGTAGTGAATAGACTAGTTGGCAAATCTGCTTGGCCCACGATGATAATCTGTCTCAAACAACCAAACAGAGCTTTGTTTGCTTAAGCAAGAAAACAAGATCAAAAGGAGTCCCCAGTTTTCATTTTCTTGCTTTTTATAAACCATTTCTTAAGGCTGCCTCAGAAAGGCACATGCAATCCATTTACTTTCTTCAGAAATCACTTCCAAGCTGGGTCAAAAATCTATTTACTTAGCAAGTAATTTTAAGAAGTCAACTAAAGTGCAAGTAAGAGCAGAGCTGGGGAATTGGGGTCTGAAACATACAGAGGAGGCACTTTCTTCTGTGCCCGCCTAGTGGCAGGGCTGTAGGCTGCAGTGAGAGATGCTGCACGTGGGAGCTCCCAGACAGTGGGAAGCAGCAGTGGGTCCTGGGGGCAGGAGGGTCCCTATCCATGGCACAGCAAGCACCCTGTGGGGAGGGAGGACACAGGGGGTTCAGGTACAGGGAGCCAGAAGGACTTGCCACTGCATGCAAAAGCAGCAAAAGCCAGTGTTATTGTTTACTCAGCTCTCACCCTCTCTCTTTTCACACGCAAAACCAAGCTTGCAATTATCACAGTATCAAAGCTGGAGCTGAATTTCTTTTCTGGAAAATCGAATATCAGTTCTGGCATTTGGCTCTTACAGGATGAAGCTATTCTTTTTACAGGAAGGGGCGGAGATTATTTCTTGAAAATGAGCTAACAAAATGAAAATGAAATATTTTAAACTACAAAGGGAAGAAAGGGGTTGAATTCAGATTTCATCACATTTCTAGGGGCATAAATCTCATTTTCCATGCAATTAGTTTCAAATTATGATAAGTGACAGATGCTTTCATTTATTTGGCTGAATTGTGACAACATTCTTCTTTTTATTTTTTTCTGTAGCCCTCCAAGCCTGATCCAAAATCTAGTAAAGCCAGTGGAAAGACTCCCACTGTCTTCAAATGAGCTTTGGATCAAGCCCTAATTAGCCTTGGGCAAACCAATAAACGGAAATACTTAAATTGCTGTATGTTGAGTCTCAAACCATACTTAGTTTTCATTCATTACTAGAAAAGCTATGAATAGCTTACATTTCTTCATTTAGGAAAATGTAACTAAATTAGTTTGTATAACCGACCTCAACAAGTTAAAAATCTACCCTGGGAACAATATACCTATATACTGTTAAGAAAAAATGGGAGAAGTGTGCAATCCTTCCATAAACACAATGCACATTTCCAACATTGTGAAAAGCATACCCAGAAATCTTCCTCTAGCGAAGTCTTTGTGTTCACTCGTGATAGTCTGTTGTGTCTGTTGTATGTCTACATATACCACAGCAGCTGATATATACGTATGATATCTAAAAGTGTCTGTGGGCACAAGGATGCATATTACATATAGCTATAAGCAAACTATAATTTTTATTGATGTAAATTAACTACACTAACTGAAGGATATTTTTGCTGGTATAATTATATCTACGTTAGAGTTTTTTGGCTATGTGACTGTGTGCTTCAGGTGAATTTTTCACACTTCATAGCAAAGCTGGCAAGACTTTTAAGAATTACTAAGTCGTAGGCTGGATAACATTTTAGTTGGCAAGGCATAAGCTTCTTGACTTGCTCTGCACTAATGCGATACAGTAGAATTTACCTAACGAGCGTACCGAAGAAGGCACTTGATTCCAATGCTTAAATCAAAATCCTGAATCTAGAACAAATCCGGTGCCAATCACAAGTTTTTATAAAGACTAAACAAGGCAGAAAAAGGTACACAAACAAGTGCAGGCAGTTACCTTTTCACTTTGTTTATAATTACAGCAGATTGTACCCTACCTAGCTCACTCCCTTCCAGAATTCAGGTAGCCACTTTATTATTGCCACATAGTCCTCCAGCAATACAGTTTATTAGTCTGGGCTTGCTGCCATGATAGCACAGCTACATGACTTTCAGAGTCCTGGTGTGTGTCTGGTTAGCTCAGAATGGAACCATGTAAGAATCTGCTGAGTTGCTATACTGGATGGGACTTCTCGTCCAAAATTAGATGTCTACCATGTAGGCATCTATGTCTAAGTTAGTCCTCAAGGCTCTTTTTAGAATCATTGAAGAGAAACAGGCACATCTCAGGTTCTATATATCTCATACAGAGGTATGTGTCTAAAACAGGCCAGAGGAATTATATGTGCAGGTGTGTAAACTTGGGTGGGGTGATTTTCAACCACCTTCATAAATGGCTGCAACTCGGGCTTGATAACACATGGAAGCTGTGCTGGTTTAAGTAAAAGTGAGATACTACAGCATGTGAATGAAGTGAGTGCCACATGGACCCACAGACATGGTGTGAAGTGGAGATGCTTGCCTATGGATAGTAAAGCCTAGTACTTTCCAGGACATTACTGCAAAATCTCCTTTTGGAGGCAGATCAAATAATTTATGTTGTCTACTATTTGATGTATGCCTTTCCTGCACTAATGTATTGGGGGCTGCTGGAAGAACAATCAGGAAGGTAATGCAACACTGTCCCAGATAAGAGTATCTCCAAACAAACTTGAAAAACAATGAGGGAGATTAAGTGTGGTAAGTGGCATTTAATTGACTCCGTGAAGCTGGAGAGGGAGATGGATTTTCATTTTAGAGAAGGGACCATGAGACAGACCAGTAAGCTTGCAGATAGTTATCTTATTTTGAGATAAGTTTGGAGGTTTCTTTTCTATATTGCCTTTGTTCTAAATAAAATCATAGAATCATAGAATAGTTAGGGTCGGAAAGGACCTTAAGATCATCTAGTTCCAACCCCCTGCCATGGGCAGGGACACCTCCCACTAAACCATGCCACCCAAGGCTCTGTCCAACCTGGCCTTGAACACCGCCAGCGAGAGAGCATTCACAACTTCCCTGGGCAACCCATTCCAGTGCCTCACCACCCTTACAGTAAAGAACTTCTTCCTTATATCCAATCTAAACTTCTCTTGTTTAAGTTTTAACCCGCTACCCCTTGTCCTGTCACTACAGTTCCTAATGAAGGGTCCCACCCCAGGATCCCTATAGGCCCCCTTCAGATACTGCAGGGTTGCTAGGAGGTCTCCACGCGGTCTTCTCCAGGCTCAACAGCCCCAACTTTCTCAGCCTGTATTCATACGGGAGGTGCTCCAGTCCCCTGATCATCCTTGTGGCCCTCCTCTGGACTTGTTCCAACAGTTCCATGTCCTTTTTATGTTGAGGACCCCAGAACTTTATTTTGTGCTGCTGCCCTTGTGCTGAGCGGGAACAGATGAGTCTGTATAGGAGTAGCAAGGTTAATAGGGGTTTAGGGGCTGGTTTGCTGGCTGCTTTCAGATGGTGAAACTGTACACTACACTCCTGCGTCAAGCCATAGACTCTCAAGCTATCTGCAAGCAAACAGGAACCTCTGCAGGCAGCACAGTGCCATTCTTGCCTCTTAGTGGCACTGGATGAGCCCAGCTGCTGTGCCATGAGCGTAGCTCTCTATTCCCGTGCAGGCTTCATGTATCACCAGCTCAGCAATCACCACCCTGGGGCCGCAAATACAGCTCCAAAGAACTGCAGGGTCTAGGACAGTTACCCAAATTCAGTGGCCTAAGCTTGGTTTACATTTGTTTGCCTTATGTTTATACGCTAAAAGGGGACAGACTAAACCAACATACACTGATATGGTATTGAACAAGCCAACAGTGCTTAATTCCTCCTAAATTGCAAAAGCAAAGTATCTTTCTAGTGATGAAGAGGTCTTAGACACTGATGTCTCCTCCTCTCTTGGAGCTCCAGTGAAATGGAGGGTGGCTGTGTCAGCGTCCAAGATGTCTTACTTAATCAGATCATTTTGCCTGAAAACAAGCAGCCCAGCCTTAGGTTAGAAAACTGTTGCAGGCTTTCAGCAGCCACCCAGCATGAGGCTTAAATCTTCCAAATGAACAAACTGATTGTGCTGCTTCAGACACCTCTCACCAAGTCTGAAAGTAAAACGTTTAAAAAACCTGTTCACACAGCATAGTTCCAGATGTCTGATCTGGTAATTAGCACAGCTCTTCTGTGAAACACTCTGTTAATGCATTTGATCTGCAATGGTTTTCCTCAATGATTCAGACAAGTTAACCCGGTGCATTTTTAACCACTAAATCTGCTGAAAGAGGGATTTATTTTATTTTGAAGGAATACTTTTAACAGATCTCAGCTGCTCAGAAATGAACAAATAAGTGGGTTTAGAAGGTGCCGGCAGCAGCCATACAGCTTTTGGTGTGTATTTGATTTTTAGGTAAATCTTTACGTCGTCAAGGAACCTTCTATCTCCCTTTACATGGAAAATGAAGCTTTTGTGTTGAATCCTTCATTCTTGCTGGTGACCAGATAATCCTAATATCCAGCATATTTCAAAGTTGCTTTTATTTTCTCTGTCAGTGTTGAAGTCTGCTTAACAAATCTCTCTCGTTACAAATATATAGAGATCAAATAAAGTTATTCAAATACATTTGAATGAGGTGTATTATTCTACAGTCTCTCCTGTCTTTGGCTTCCTGGATTATCACCAACAACAGTATGTGCACATAAAAGTAACTGAATCCAAATCAGCAGCCTGCCTCCACCTGTGATTTATTTCATTCACCTGCGGAAGGACTTTTCAAAACTCTCACAAGTTCAGCCTTTCAATGGAAATGACAGATTGTTTTCCTGCTGAAGAGGGATAACATTATGAAACACCCCAGGCTTTTCAGACTGGCAGCGCATAGGACTCTGAGCACTAGATGCAACATCTACGCCTTCACCAAAGGCTATTTGTCAGACACTATTTCCTCTTGTGTATAGAAGATGTTTTTTGCCTTGATTGATTCTCCCTCCTAAGGCTACTTTAGGTACCTCTCTGGACATACTACACGTTTTCAATCTGAGCTTTAAGTCTTGTGGGTTTTGAACAACTTTTCATCAAGTCAGTGTCAGGGGGATCACTGAAGATAGGGATACATAAGTCAAAGGGTACAATTTGACGTTGCTTAAGATGGCGTAACCCTCCACCTGTTCTTTTTCATACTGTCCAGCACCTCTCAGTTTGGATCCATATGGGCAATTTCTAGCCTTCACCCTGCTTTGAAATAACAGTTAACAACATAGTCCTGGGAGCTAGACTAACAAATTGTTGACCCAGCTACATATAAGTAAGCTGGTGTTTACTCTTTGTTTGGCAGGTTGGCAACAAATTTCACCCTGATTTCCCCAAATCCTTCAGAAAAGGTTGAATTTGTTTTGACACCCATTGTTTAGCCAGGTATAGTATGTCCTGGCAGATCAAACCAAAGCTCTTTGGGTAAATGCACACTGTAAGATGAGATGCAGGTCAGGGGATGATTAAAGGCTGCATGTCTGGCGCTGGATGCAAGTTGTGGGCGCTGGATGCAAGTTGTGGGTGTCATGCAACCGTTGTTGTTCTTGGGGCAGCTCAGCATCCAGGCGCCCTGCCTTCTGCAGAGGATCTGGCTGCCTATGACATGGGCCTTTTCAGCAGGAGCACGCACTAGCTGGCTTGCCCAAGCAGGGCTGTTCGATAGTGCTGTAAGGCACTCTGGCGCTGCTGGTGGAAACCCACACTACGCCTGCTTGGCTTTCCTTGTGCTGCAACTGCAGTAGCTGCGAGTGGGGCAGGAGGGGCACAGCCTCCTCTGCCTCCCAGTGCTGGTTCACTCAGGGCTCTCAAGGGAACCTCCTGTTGTCATCAAAATGCTTGGGCACCAAAGTGGACTTAGACTCCTGTACAAAAGGTCTCATAAGGACTCAAATCAGGGTAAGGTCAACACGAAGCATTATCAGCCATTTTTTCATTATTTTAGCCTTACTTTTTGTCCAGAATGCTGGTAATGGTTTGCTCTCCCTTTGGTCAAAGACCAGGCTGATCTCAGTGTTGCCAAGAGGGGTAATGGGGAGCTCTGGTGAATGCACAGTAGGTTTTCTGACCTCAGTGTACCCACATGAAAATGAAACAGCGCTGCTACGCTTGTATCTACTATTTTCTGAACCTAACCTCAGTGAGCAATTAGTCACTGGAGAATGAGATAAATACTTGCCTAGAAAAGGGATCTCATGAGACGAGTCAGTTGTCCAGCCCTGCTCTCTCCCCCAACAGGCAAATCCTTACTCAAATGCTAGGCACCAAAGCAATTAGAGTATTCTATTAGCTGGCAGTCCAGGCAGACATACTGTAATGGTGTGAAGTAAGAAAAAGGGATTTTCCTAATTGTTTTACCAATCAACTCATCCCTAGCATGAAGAATTAAATTCCATCTCCTCCACAGATATATGCCAAAGTTCACTTCATTTTATGTTTATGTTCATCAGTTGTATTCATAAATTAAACTTATGGCACATTTCTCATTAGAATTTAAGAGAATGAATGAACTAATTTTTTTTCCTCCATTGAAATTTCTTGGCACAAGTTCTTGGGTAGTTTCAAACACAATTTTTGACATACTTTTTCTAAAAAGCAGAAAGTCAGTGCGTATTTACTTGGCCTTAGCTATAGATAGACTTTTCAGCCTTTGGCGGAAAATAAAAGAACTTCTCCCTTGAGTGAAAGATTTATTTGTTGTGAATTCATGGTCAAGACACTATTGAGCTCATGCTCACCACTGGTTGTTTTAATCTGTACAGACCTTGCCCACGTTGTTGTGTAACAGGATCCCTGTCAGCACCCCAGGAACCACTGTCACCCCCACACACCCCTTTACTTCTTGCATGCCCAGTCTCATCCCAAAGGCAATCCATGTTTAGGGGCAGGGCTCTCTGCATGCCACTGCCATTCAGTGGGACCTACACAACTACAAAGCCCACTCCCCTCCTGGACCCTGGTTTGGAAAGACACACTGCCACCCTTCTGCACTGGTTCCAGGCTCTCCATATTTGATGAGAAACTGGCCGCATCAAGATGACTCCTCACAGAGTGCCTGTGCATTGGTGCAGCTCCACCAGCATGGCCTGCTCAGGCACCGTCCTTGATCCCCTGCTCACATGCCTGCTGTTTGGAATGGCCAGAAGCACTGTCCAGAGCCACCATGCACAAGCAGACAGGCAGCAAGAAGCATAAATAGGAGTGGTCTTTCTTCAGGTGCAAAATACTCCCTGTGGGGCACAGATTCCAGGACATGAGGTGCTCCGACATGCTGGTTGCCTTCCCTCCAGCTCACCTGCAGAGCAGCAGTATGGAGGGGGGTGAGACAATGTGTGGCCATACACACACACACTCCAGCCTGACTGTCCAGCTCCTGGGGGGCAACCATTTGTCACAAACACATGCCAGAGCAGCCTGACCTGGCACCATCACTCCTTGACAGACAGCATGGAACGGTTGTACTCCAGGTCTCGCCAAATGCTCTTAGGAAACAATTCCCCCTTCCTGACTCCTGTGTCCATGAGCCAGCCAGGCTTCGCTGTCTTAGTTCAGAGTCCACTGCATACGAAAAAGCAGGCTCCAAAGCCGGCTGTCTTGTGCTGCAGAGAGACAGAGAGCTGGCCAGGAGAACAGCTTCTAGGAAGCAGAGTGCTGTAGATGGCTCCCTGGCTTGCACTGCTTGCTCATGGGTAGGCATAATGCAGGCATCAGGGTGGAGAGGGTCTAAAAACACTGAGAAATAGGCTCCAGAGCTGCTGTGACCTTTGTAGGCACTTGGTCTGGACTCATTTATTGCTCCCTCACAGGGCTCACCTCTCTCCCAACTTCTTCCACTTCTTCAAATTACAGACAAAACACTCCCCAGATGCCTTTTACCTTCACCTGAACTGCCCTGTCCCCAGGGCCTCTTAGCTCAGCACTGTTCAGGATGCTGTGTTGGCAAGAGAAGGGGAGACTCTTCCATGCTTTCCTGGCTTCTAATAAACACCTCTTGGGAGACACCCTGCCTTGGGAAGTTGTCTTAGAGAGGGAGAGCCTGGGCCCAGGGAATGGCCTGAGATTCGCATCCCTTCTGCTGCTGCTGCTTCTGCTTGCAACAAATGTCTCTCAGGGAGTCCTGGGAATAATTTAAATGATTACTGGTTTTGTCCTGGGAATAATTTAAATGATTACTTATTTTGTTCTGCAGCATGTCTTAGATGTTCCCAGAGCTGCCTCAAACCATCTGCAAAGTGAGTTTCTTTGCAAACCAGTTCTTTGATGGGTTAGGAGCTTAAGCTCGTCCGGAGAGCAGGTTCAACAACACAGGCCATAGAGAGGGCATAGGGATAGTATTTTTTTCAGAGGGTTTCCTATCCAAAGATCCGTCGCCTAATGATTTTTTTCCAGGTCTGTTGGCTAAGTTGCCAGCCTGATTGGAAGGCTGGCCTGAGAGGAAAGAGTAAGAGTTCATGCTGGACTAAATGCTATTAATGCAGTTTGTGTGCAATTAATGCACATTGCAGCGTGCCAGAACAGTTTCCCTTGCAAATGCTTGTCCTCCATGGAGCAGGTTGTGGAAGCTGAAGGCAGTTTTCCCATTTCTGAATATTTTTGTTAACCCTTAAGGGATAGGCTACAAAGCCAGTTCACCACAGCCCACGTGACTTGGAAGAACATGCGTATTTTATCCCAGGCAGTATTAACAGGCTTTGCTTCTGGGTTGTGAGGCTATGCCACATTACTGATTTGTGTCCCGACTTGCTGAAGTGGGAAACGATGAGCCCCAAGTCCTCTCACACCCACATGTGTGCAGTCCCAGGGAGGGCTACCATGGCCACTTGGTGATGATAAAGGAGAGCTCACGCTCATTCACTGTGTGTGCTCTGTGTCCTGTCTCCGGAATCCTGGAGAGAAGATGGGGAGAAGCTTTCTCAGCACATGTAGGCAACCAGACGGGCCAGCTGTGTGTAGGTGGAGTCTGGCTACTGCTTCCTCCATGGGCTGCTGGGCAGAGGTGCAGACAGCCCTGGGGAAAGGGCAGAAGGCAGCTGGCTAAGAGCTTGTCTGGCTTGTGTTTTTGCTAGAAGATACTGGTGGATAACGTGAGTCAGGCAGTTCTTACTGGTCTGCTGCATTTCTCCTGGAGACCTTAGGTGTTTTGGTTCTGTGGTTTGGGATTTTTCTTTTTTTTTTTTTTTTTCCCCTCTCTCTCAATAATTAAATGAAAGGTCAGGAGGAATCGCCAGAAAGAAGGGGAATAGAAATACTTACAAAGTGAACTAAGCCTCTGGCTGGGAATCTTGGCTAACATCTATGTTTTAAACAAAATGGTCTGGTAGCTTTTACTCTGGGAAATGGTCAGGGCAGTGCAAGCTCCAGCAGAAGATCTGCCTCTGACCCCACACTAGACCATGATGTAGATGCCGACAGGAGGGAAGAATGACGTGAACAAAATCTACACTATCCCCAGGTACTCCTGAGAAATCTCTCAGCCTGTGACTGACAACTCAAATACCAAAAACAAGGCAGAGCTGAACTATGTTCATTTGCAGGTTGAGAGCTGGGTTCTGGAGACTATAATGGGAATTGGTAATCTCAACAGGTGTTTTAGTAAACACGTAATCCAAATTCATGCATTGAAATCATCATGCCCAATGTATAGCTCCTTTGTATTTCAGTTGCATAGTTAAGGCTTAATTGAAATGGTACAAATCTCTCACTAACTGCGGTGGAATCACTGTCCCTAGAAATGTTCAAAAACCATGTAGATGAGGCCCTCAGTGACATGGTTTAGTGGTGGACTTAGCAGTCCTGGGGTAATAGTTGGACTTTTTGATCTTAAAGGTCTTTTCCAAGCTGGTTGATTCTAAGATCCTATAAATAAGGCCTTCATAGAAGGCAGTGTCAGCCTTAGCCTGTTTCATAAGGCAGGCCAGCATTAGCTCCACCTGCTTCTTTATCAGCTTCTTCTTCATCAGCTTTCTAGCACCCTGATAACTCATCTGTCATCTCTTTTGCCAGTCTGATCAGGAAGCTGTCATTTCCAGGTAGTATTAAGTAAACTTTTGTACTTACATATTAGGTTTTCTGTTCCCCATCTACTTTTTGATGTGCACTGTGGATGCATTTTGGGTAATATGAAACAGGGCAAGATGAATGTCAAGAAGGTCTGAGAGGAGAGAGCTGCAGAAACTAGGGAGAAAAATAGTTTGGACTTGGGAAAGGTTTTCTTAGTAAGCGTGGAGAATAATAAACTAGTTTTAAAGATCTGGTTTAATAATTACTTCCATGGGGAAAAGGAAGACTCTAGTATAGCTTCTGAACTGAGTCCCTCTGAGTTTGGAAGGGGCAACAACACTATAAATAAGTAATTCAACAAGTTTTCTTCCCTTTCTAGCCTTTCTTCTTTTTCAGTTCTCTGGAAAAAAAAAAGTCATGAGATGGAAAAGAGAAGAGTCAACAGAAAGAAAATCCTGAACTGAGTCCTTTCTGAAATTCAATCAGCAAAAGGTCCGAAATTAGTCACTGTGTGTTCTCCAAAATGACCATGAAACATCATTACCATTTTTGGCCAGCTTTTATGAACAAAATGTTAAACACAATTTTGCAAGAATAGGGTCACAAGAGAAGACCAACACAATATTTGGCCATAGGGCACAGACAGATGTCATGGAAATAGTTCCTTTCTCTGATAACCAAAAATACATGCTGCAGGTGGATAAAACTATATGAAAAATTATGTGGAATCAGAAAGGATTAATTTATAAAAGAAGATTTAGATCAGAGGTATTAAACATGTTTTTAAAAGGGGGACCATTTCTGCTAATTGAGAACTTTAGGTAGTGCACATATGTATGTCAAAAACAAAAACAAAAGTAAAAAACAGCAGGAAAATCTCTTTACAGTAAGATCCACAATTCCCTGTGGAATTGTTTCCCATGGGAGCTGGGGAAAAAACGCAATCATTTTTGTTAGATCTGACCAAACACCAGACCCCAGGGCAAGCCTGCATTTTCATAATATTGACCATCATGATCAACCTGGCTTACTTCTTTCATGAAATCTCCTCTCTTAAAGAGCTTGTGTTGTTTTCAAACTGAAACAAGGGAACCAGAACTGCAAATCTGACACAGACAGGTTAAAAATAGGTGAAAACCAAGGTGGGGGCTGTCAGGGTCTTTCCTAAACTGCTGGTGTAGCAGCCTGACAGGTAGGGTCACCAGTCCTGACACCTCTGCAGGAATTATTGCACTTCATTATGCAAGAGCAGAAAATACTCCAGTAACCTAGTTCCTTTTCACTCATCCGCTGCATAGAGGTTAGGCTGCATTGAACCACCAGATTTTATCAAAGAGTAAAAAGAAATGAGTAGGTCTATGAACAGCAGAGCCAATGGAGCCTGGTCTGCAAGGAATTGTCCTGTAGTTGGGTTCTCTGGCGTCTAATAAGGTGTGAGTTTTGCTTGAAGCTTTACACACACAAGGAGCATTCATTCACTATTGCTGTCTTCCAGGTGAACTTCCTGATGCTTCACGAGGGTTGAACTCATAGAATCACAGAACTTATGCCACATTGATTTCTTGTAACTGGTGCAAATAGGCTTTCTTTTCTTTAATCTCTCCTCCATACCCTTTGAGATCTCTCCAGACCTAACAAATTGGTTTAGATTGGTTGGGCACATAATCCAATCATTCCTTTACACCCTATACTCTCCGCTCCGTGGACGGTTTTGTGGGACCAGAGCACAGAACTGAGTTGTCCAGAAAAAAAGAACTGAAAATCCTCTAAAGGGATCTCAAAGGCTTCCTCCAGCAGGAGGGCTGCCTTCTGGCAGCCAGCAGGAAGCCTGCGGTATAAAAAACGTGCCTGGAAGTGTTAAACAGTAGTCACCAAACAAAGTTCACTGGCTGAATCCAGGTAGTGTGTGTTCACACATATTCATGGGCAAGCCTGTGGCCACCCATTAGGTAAGAGGATAGGGCTGAGGCAGGAGTTATTTCCCTGATAGAAAGCATGTCCTTGCTAGAGCTGGAACAAGCCAAGCACAGAGGACTTTTCTTAATGGACACGTAAGGCTTTGCTTTCTTCCCAGATAAAGGCACCTTTAAGCAAGTGGAAATCTAAATGGCAAGAGTTGCAAAAAGGAGAGTAAGTGTTGAAAGAGATCTGTCAGGTTTTTCACCAGCTGCTGCTCCCACTCCCCATCAGTTCCAGATGCTTTGTCCCAAGGGCAGGCTGCAAAGCCCAGCAGTTGCAGCGAACTGGTGGGAACTGGGAGAGTTTCAGGCCATAATCCCACCTAAACTAGTGACTCACTGTGCAATTGCCTAAGTTGCCAGACCTCTTTGTGCTCCAGATCTGGGCAAGACATGAAGGTGAAAAGGAAACAGATGCTGGTGTATGCCTGTCTGAGTCTGTGAGACAGAAATAGGTAGCTGGTGGTGAGCATTTCTTTTGTGCATTAAAGTTTACTCTGTACAATACTCTGGTCAGAAATTATATGGCCACCACAGAGAAACTATAAACACAGTAAAATTCTGGCAAGCTAAGGAAACCCACGGTAAACCATCTGTTTAGATGAGTATCATTCATATACATAGCAGCTGGTTTAGTTCACAGGGTTCTGGTAAACTCAAATACTGTTTTTTAGTAAATCCCATTGCTTTTAAGCATCTTATTTCCACTACTGCTTCCTATAGACTTCTCATCAGGCATCATTTTATTCGATTCTCTGATACTGCCCTGGTAGGGTAACTGCATACATTTTAACTGCTTTGCGTTTTGATGCCCAGTTTTAAAGCTCCTCCACTCTTCTTCCTTTGCTGTAGTAGATATGTCAAGCATGCCCTGACTGATTTAGCTTTGTCTGCCTGTCTAGTCAGTGAGGACTGGAAAATTTACACTCAGGCAGAAACACTGAGTTAATAATGATGAGGTGCTGAAGAAGTTTTGGGTCACATCCAAGTCTGTGTTTCCAAAAATGAGACCCAAGGCAAGAACTACAGACTCAGAAAAATACAAAATTCAGATTCACTTTTTAACCTTACAGAGGTTTTTGTCTTCATTTCAAAGGAAACTCTGTTCAGTTACACACATGGAACTTCAACAATTTGAGGATGTAATCCTGCAATTCTTTGTCAGGCAAAACTCCCGTTGACTCAGTGATTTCAAAGGCACTGGTGCCTGTGTATGAATGGCAGGATATGGTGCAAATTTATGATCTTGGAGAGCTCTGCTGTGTCCTACTTTCACATTTATTTTATTTTTATTTTAATTCACATTATGGGAACATCATGGGAAAAAGATCCTGGCCTCAATTCATACAACTGGAGCTCTGCCACCCCCTTCCATGGAGCTGGGCTTCCACCCATTCTGCTTTTCACTAGACAAACAAGCAGCGGTACCTCTGGAGCCTTGAAAAAGCACCCAAATATCAGCAGACAGCAGGTGATTGATTTTAAGCAAATACACAAAACTGTTTTTCAGAAGATGGTGAATCATAATGGCACCATGACAAGAAGTTTCACTGCAGAAAAGATCTCACAGCACAGTGACTAGCTTTTGACAAATGGATTGCTTATGGCTCATGTCCTAACTTCCTTATCCTCCCAACCTCCTTCTTAGTATGAACTGTCTTGATAGAAGGTGAAGGATAAGATGGATTAATAGAATAGAATTTTCTCCACACTTAAATCATGTACAAAGTATGATCTATGGCTCAGTTGGTGTCATAAAATAGAGATGTGATATTATTGCCTTGACATTATCTCCCTTGCTACCCTTGAACTCTAAGAGACTTAATGGCCTTCAAATAAATGGTATTTAAACAAACCACTTTTCAAATGATCTTGTGGAACCGATTTAATCATTACCAAGAAAAAATAGTCATGCCTAAGAACTGGATTTTCCTGACTACACAAGCGATAGTCAGTGTACTTAATCCCTAGGGATCAGAACTTGGTCAAACAACTTTTTTTGTGCAACTCATCGTTTAACCAATTTGAAAAATGATGTTTCAGATTTACCAGCCTCCAATCACAGCTTTATTGTCAGGAGCATTCTGCAAACTGCTGAGCTTAAAATCTGAGCTTCCACCAGTTAAATGTACATCTTCTCATATTTTTCTTTTCTTTCTCTCTCTCTCCATATATGATATATGGATATATATCTCCATAGCCTTAATTCTCATAATTTTATATAGGGGCCAACAAGAGCATAACTTAATCCAGGATTGGGACTGAATTCAGTGGTGGCTAATTCACAATACTTCATGTGCTAGAAATAAGATTCCCCATTCTTTATCCAAATATGCAATTAGTCATCGTGGTTACTGTAAAATCAGAGTGACTCTGAGAAGATGCATCTGCTTAGGCAGAAAGAAAAAAAAGTCCCAAGAAACTGAAAATACTTCCTTTCTCGTGTAATTTCACTGGTGTAGCAACACCAAAGTTCTCTGAGCATGAGTTTCTGTCTTTAACTATGTCCATGGGGTGCAGCAGTGAGTGCCACATATCAACCCTCTGACGAGTATAACAATAGTTCCCACCTATTCTAATTTTTCCGCTTTATGTTTTAGCCTATTTCAGCCTTATGTCTTACTCCATCATTCATCTGAATGGGTAGTTGTGGATCTTAAACACTGGCATTTAAGTGTGAGATGTAGCAAACTGGGAAGTTAGATAGATCACTGCAGACAGAAAGAAAAAAGCTGTTTTCTAACAAAATCCAGGGCTCCATATGTTGTCTTGCAGGTGTCCTTTTATGTTCTCGAGCTGAGTACTTAACGGCTCTACTTTTTGCATAAGCACTGTCAGATTTTCTTTACCTGTTTTTATCCTCATGTCCACCATTCCACAAAAGTATTTTCTGCCAGCGAAGTACTCCTCATGCCAGTCGGAAAAGAGATTTTGGGCTTGTTCAGCCTGGAGAAAAGAAGGCTCCAGGGATATCTCAGAGCAGCTTCCAGTGCCTAAAGGGGCTACAAGAAATCTGCAGGTAGACTTTTTACAAGGGCATGTAGGGATAGGACACGGGGAAATGGCTTTAAGCTGAAAGAGGGGAGATTTATATTAGATATTAGGAAGAAATTCTTTACTCTGGGGGTGGTGAGACACTGGAATAGGTTTCCCAGAGAAGCTGTGGCTGCCCCATCCCTGGCAGTGTCCAAGTCCAGGTTGGAAGGGGCTATGAGCAACCTGGTCTAGTGGAAGGTGTCCCTGCCCATGGCAGGGGGTTGGAAATGGGTGAGCTTTAAGGTCCCTTCCAACCCAAACCATTCTGTGATTCTGTGATCCTGTGATCCTGATTATATGATTCCTCCCATCCTGAAACATTGTCCAAGAGGCAGAGAGACAAAACACTCATCTTCCTTGTCATCTAGGTCCAATGTCACTGCCATTTTAAGGCCAGCAGAACAGCCCCAGCTCAAGGGGGGTTGGTGAGCTTTTTCGCCGCCGGACATGATCTCGCCTGAAGCCAGCCGTGCTCGCTTCAGCCTCCCGGCCCTGCTGCAGTTCCGCTGGGCTGTCGCTAGTTGGGGCTCGGAACAAAGGGACGAGCCCGGTCCCGGCGGCCGGTCCCGAGGAGCCGGCCGCGGGCTTCGCGCCGGGGAGCAGCCGCTGCCCGGTGCTGCAGCCCCGGCCACGGCCGAGGGAAGGGCCCGCCGCCTCTGGAAAGGCTTTCCCCTGGGGAGCGCAAAGGCTCTGTGCTCCTGCCGCAAAACCAAAAGCAAACACAAGAGCCATCACCATCCCGGTTTTGCAGGTAAGAAATTAAATGTCCCTGAATGAAGCATCTTTCACAAGGGCTAGATAGATCATCTGCCGATCCTTTGTTTTAGTACTTATCATCTTTAGAGAGATCCTAAATTCTGTGCGTGACTTTAAGGATGTGAGTGATGCTGTTGGCTTCGCTAGGACAGCTCACATTACGGCATCTCCTAAAATGTGCTGCCCTTGACTTGGTTTTCTGAATGTAGCAGTTGTTTCACATTCAAGGAGATGGCTTTGCCAGCCCTGAAGAGGAAACCTAAAATAGAATAAACTGCAGTATCTAAGGTTCTGGGCAAAGTTTCAGTTTTAATCCTAAATAGCCCTAAATCCATTCTTAGTAAGATGTGAATCATCATGTTTATAGTCAGAGCTACAGAGATAAAACTCGGCACAGTCTGTAAAAACAATTCTGTGTTAAAATGTGAAACTGCAGTTCCTCTTCAAGTCCTAAAACCTGATACCTGATACTAAAACCTTCTTAACACAAGTGCCAACTGTCTGTTCAGACAGGAAGACCTGCCACAGGGCTGGTCTCCCTTTTCCAGGCTCTGAAAAAGCAAATAATGAAAGACTTTCCATGGTCAGAAGCATTCAAGCTATAGAACAGATTTTCTCTCCTATTAGTGGTTTGGGGTTTTGTTGCTTTGATGTTTTTTTTTTTTTCCAGGTTTGTTTGTTCTGTCCACTCCTCGCAACCCACGTTCCTCTGGTACAACTGATAAACAATGTCTTTTATTGCTATAGGCAGCCAGTCCTGCCTAATACAATAGCAGGCAAGGCTTGGCAGGACTGCAAAGTGCAGGTGTTTGGTGTATTGTGGTCATCCAAACCAGATGCTGAGGAGATGGAGCACCTGTTTCCCTTCTTTTCCGCACTGGAGAATACAGCGCTATGCAGGCTATAGAAACAGCCTGAAATTAATAGCGCTGCTGCTGCAGTTTTCCCTTGACAGGGTAACAGAGATGTACCATCTACGGCTTTTGCAAGCACTCCTCTGAGTGCTCAGACACATGTGCTGGATTTTGGTTTTTGTTCCAGACCAACAGAAGGCAGTCAGAGATGGGTCTGTAACTCCATTTCTCTCCAGGTTATTTTATTGGTCACTGATAATGCCCTGGCATTAAAAAAAAAAAAAAAAAAAAAAAAAAAGTTGTTTTTTAAAGCCCTGACAGCAAACTTAGACCAGAACAGTAATGTATATTTAATATCCTTGGTTTTTTACAGGTCCTACAAGCGTCTTCTTTGGATGCAGGAATGCAGTTACAATTCTGTGTTCAGAATAGTTGACTCATTGCTACTGCTTCTGCAGACTATGGAAAGCCCTCTACTGATGTGCAGGGAGATGGGATCCTACCTATACTGAAAGGTGATAGTAATCCTACAAGAAAGGTCCCCTGAATGTCAACCCTAAATAAGCTCTCCTTTCTCTGTCTGACATTCCTTGTGGCTTGCATAGCTGGGAGGCAGGAGCTCAGCTGGGAGGCGGGAGCTCGAGGCTGCAGCATCATGGCATGTAATGAGCCCTCCCTGGCCTCAGTCCACCTTTGTCTGCCCCTTCCCACCTCCTGCTCCCCAAAAGCAGCACCCTCCAGAAAGGGAAGAAGAACAGGCTTTGGGCTGCAGCTTTTGTGGGTCCAGGTGGGTGACAAATCATTTGGAAAGGACTGATTTTTCACAGTCTGGAGAATGGTTCCTCATACAGCAGCTATAACCCCTGTTCGTGCTGTGCACTCTAGTCAGGCTTTAAATGAAGAAATGGAAGAGGTTTTAGCCAATGGAAAAAGTCCTTTATAGCATTTTCTTTTAAAAAAATTCTTTAGGGAAATACAGTTGGGTAACAACATTTTCCAGTTTCTAGCCACAGAAATATGTGTGCTAAGAAAAGGCAAGCATTTGAACACCCCAACCCCCCCAAACCTGCAGAACTGTATTTTAGGCCATGTAATTTTTAAAAATGGAGCTCTAGCTCCTACCACTAAATAAAGAAACTAAAATCAAATACTGTCACTTTAGTTTTACCACCTAAATCGCAGTAAGGAAGATTCCACAAAGAAATGAGGCTCATGACACTATGGTAATAATACATTAAAATGTAGATTCCTTGCTTGAAATGCTCCAGCTCGTCAGCAATTTGAGTAACTCTTCCAACATTTTAATTTCACAAGGATTTGCAAGGTACAGAGGCAACATCTCAGTTGCATCTTCCCATGTGTGCCCACCTTAGAGCATTGCTGAAATTGCTCCTGGCTTCCTCAGTCCTTAGTCAAAGCCACCCATAAGGCCCAGATTAGCTGGGATGTTTTTCCTTAACTCCTTGCAATTCACTGTGCAGGCAAACTTTAAATGAGAGTTCATCATTGCAACCACTTGGCATTATGAAGCTCTTTTTCTCATTTCTTATGGACAAGGTACACTTCTTTGTTTGGGCCATTTAGAGCTACATGATGAATTCTACCACTCCCAGGTACTTTATTTTTATGGTCCTGTTGTGTCCTTAGTTTAGTCCCAATAGTCCCTGCACTGCAGCAAAGACAAAACTTGCCTGAGGTAAGAGCAGCCATATTCAATCCCCTCTTCTTTTCCTGCTCCTCCTCCTTACCCTAAACAGACAGCGTTAATGAGCCAGAAACCATTCTGAATCAGGAAAAAGGGAATTTTGGCAACCAGTGTCATATTTCTGTAAGGAATCAAAAGTAAAATCAAGGGGAGAAAAAAATATTACAAAGAAACCGTTTAATCTGGAATCACAAAAGAGAGGGAAATTACCTGCACTGAGAGGCAAAAAAGAAGTGTAAGTTGGAAGGCAGATAGGCTGGGCAAGCTTCAAGGTCTACAAGAGATTGGTTGTCTCTTGGGGTTTACACTCTTTGTTTAATTAGGCTAATAGAGGTAGAATAGAACTGGGGGAGATTAAAACCCGTGATAAACAAGGCATCTTTTATTTGATATTATTGGAACTGGTTTCACTTATCTTCAGAAATCTTTCTTTTTGTGCTCCTTAATTTGTCCTTGAAGTCCTGTATCTAATCATTAGCTGAGCAACCAATAATCCTCCCCCAGCCCCTCCACCCCTTTTTATGGCCAACTTTAATCTTTCAACTCAGTGAAAAACATGTTTCCCCTATCATAACTAGTTTAACAAAAATTCCCTTTCAAGTTTAGATTGCAGATACAATGGCTTTCCTGCAGCTTCATGCTGGAGAAAGGAATTTACATTAGAAAAAAAAAAGGAGATTTATGATAGCATTGTATTTCCATTTGAATATGAAGAGTTAATAACATGCATATGGGTTTTTTATTATTATTATTTTAAGGTTTAAGCTATGCCATAGGCAAAAGGAAACCTGGAAACTGTGGGACTGGCAGGGCTCAATGAACTACCTAATCTGGATTTCATTCACAAACAGCAGCTCATACACAGAGAAAGGGCTGGTGTGTTTCACCAAATCGGAACTGGAGTAAGTGCCAGGATTTCCTGATTTGTTTACATTTCTCAAAAAACTTTTTTCCCCTGGATGAGGCTAGAATTAGACTTCCTTTTCCACTTTTGGCCCTTTCCAAACTATTCTTGCTTGACATATTCTCTTCTTTTCCCTGTATTCTCCTTTGTTCCAGTCTCAGCTGGCTCTTTTGTCTTGGAAAACAGAAAAGGCAATGAAAGATGTCAGTCTATGATAATAATGATAATGTAGCCAGGTTTGCATGACAGCAAAACAATGCCGCAGGCTTTTCCAACACCCTTGGATCTACCATTCTTCTTACAATGGTTCGGGGGGGCGGGCAAGTGGGATCTCTCTGGGGCCACAGGCTAGAACAATAGTGTCATAAGGTAAAGGAGATAAAAACATCAAAATGAAACAGGCTAACCCAAACTCTCTTTATGAGGCCTACCACTGAGTTAATCAGAAGTCAGAGGGGGGCAGTTACATGTAACTACATCGCCTTTTCATCAGCTGACTGGGTTCTCTGAGCCTCTGAAAACATTGTTTTCTCTAACAGTCCTTTTTCACTTTCGCTGATTTTACTGTACTTTGCCCATTGTCTGCAACCTCAGTGCAATCACGGCAGAAACCTGTTTGGGAGACCTTCTCTATGCCTTTGTTTATAGCCTTTGATCATCCCACAGAAAGAAACACACTGTAGCTTGGACCTAAGCCATTGTTTTCTTAACATGACAAGACCGCCAGCCGGCAATCAGTGTTTGGTGCGCACGCATGAAAGGGCTGATAGGAACTTAAAAATTTATGAGAAGACTAGGAGAAAGATTGAGAGCTTGGTCTTCTTGCTGAGTTGCAGTGAGGATTTACCTGATGTAGCTGCTTTGACACTGCAGAACAGCAGCCTGAATAATTGTTTTGTAGTAGCAGCCTTACAGGAACACAAAGTTATTCTTGTCGAGATGTCAGGTCCTGTTTGCTCCAGTGCCTTAACTCTTGCCATCAAGAGGGAGCCCTGTGAATGGTTCACACTGAAACAGGATGAGGTGGCAAGGAGGGGCTGCGCCAGGCACCGACATCCAGCGAAGGGGCAAAGCGTTCACAGTGAGGAGAGGCAGGGGTGAAAGACTGCATTTCTGCATTTCAAACAAGTGTTGTCAGTCAGGTTTTTAGCTGACATTGCTCCCAGTGACATCGATGCTCATTTACACCCGCCGATGAATATGCGTCTGGGGGAACAGGGGTACAGGGTAATGGTGCCGAAGAGTTAGTCAGATAGGAAAAGGAAGAGAGGGGGAGAAAAATGGAGATAAAAGAGGAAGGAAAGGAGGGACGTGATCGTGGGACTCAGGAAACACGAGCTGCAATGTACGGCTGTGAGAAAATGATTAAACGAGATTGCAGCAGATTGGACACTAATTACACAATTTCTGCAGCACCTTTTTAAGATCCCACAGTAAGATACTGAGCAGAATGTGTGTGGCTGGATATCTGGAACAAGTCCAAGCAAGAGGCTAAATACAATCAGTCATCTGTGTTTTGCTGGTGCTCTGTACTAATGTTTCCTGTGCAGTCATTGCAATATATGTCTGCTTCGGTTGTTCTGAATTCTGTTTTTCCCCTTTCAGTATTTGTATCCTATTTAGTTGCTTACACAGTGTATAAGCCCCCATTTCTAAGGCATTGTTTAGTTTGGAGTCCAGAAATCAGTGTTCCAGCAGTACTCTCTGGGTGGAGGGATGAGAGTGAGGTGGGGAAAGCTACATGAAGGGGAAAGAACTGACTTCTAAAAAGGGGAGTAAGATGCTACAAGGGCTTATAGAAAACACCTTTGTACATTAAGTTACTAGTCTTGTATTAGGAGATTTCTGTAAGGAAGCAAGAGGTCAAGAAGCACTTTTGATTCTGTGATTGATTTAGCTTATCTCCTTAGGGCTACTCATGAGAGTAAGGTGAGCAGGAAATGGGTTGATGTCAGCAGTCAGCCTGCACTAGAAACTCACACCTACCCTTTCTGCTTCATCAGTCATCTGAGCCCACAGTTTCACTATTAGGTTTTGGTGGTGCATTTTTAGATTTCCAGTTACAGCCTGCATAAAACCACTCGTAGTCTACACCTGACCAGTTACTGCCATTGAATTTGATGAGAACCATAAAGGAAGCATTCTTCCAGGAGAAAGAGTAGAGGAAGAGACATGTATTTCTAGTGCTTTCCAATAATTATGATTCATGACTTGTGTCAGTTACAGATCTGCTCTCTCTGACATGTGTCAGTGAGAAAGCCTTACTTAAAAAAGACACTTCTGCTTTTTTTTTTTTTTTTTTTGCATTACTGATAGCTAATACAGATGAAACCACAAACCTGAAAAGTTCAGACTTCATCAAATGTTAGTCATGCATCATTTGGAGTAACTCAGTACTTGATGGTAACTGGCGCTTGATTTGAATGTTCCTTTTTCTTTTTCTCACAATCCCAAATAAATTTTCATTTTCATTTTTCATACTCTTCCTTATGTGGTAAAGATCATATGATTTTTTGAGCATAAAGTCAAGATAATATTTCCTGAAACAGTAATTCATAAGGGAGGTCATACGAAGGAGCCTGTATAGTTGGCCTAACACACCTCCCTAGCCCACACAGACTTCTGGTGATACTTCATAAAGCAAGTTACATTTGGGTTATTCAGTTTCATTAAAGGAGTTGTTTTCCATGCTCCCACATCATACCTCCAGGAAAAGAGAAGCTGAAAACTACATATGCAGGTTGCTGCCACCCCTTTTCTCTCTCTGCCCAAGGATGTGAGTTGATGATCTCCATACCATTCTGCTGTGGCCCTCTCACACTATTGTGAGTTCTCCCAGCAGTGTCACACACTGCACCACAGTGAATGATCTACCTCAGGCAAGGCTCCTCCTCTTGCAATAGGGTGTCTCTGGAAGCTTATGAATTCCATCCAGTAGAGGAACAGCAGTAGCCAAAGAAATGGTGTAGGATGTGATCTCTCTCCTCTGCGGGAATGAGCTGCTAGCAAAAGGCAAGATTAAATTTATAGTCAGCAGGATGCAGCTGCTAACTCAAGATGTTACTTGCAATTAGCTAACAATATCTTCAGGGTAGCCTGCAGGTCCATTGGACAGATGTGCAATAGGTAAGGGAGATGGACATTCCTGGGTAAGGTGATCCTGAGTATTGACTTGAAATTTTTGGTAGAGATCAGCCAAGAACTCAGACTCTGGATCCAGAAACCCCCTCTTAAACTGGAACTAAAACCATACTTGAAAGCACAAGTTAAATTTCTCTGTCCTCAGTCTGTGGTATAAGAAACATGCTTGACAGAAGAAGTCTCAATGTTCCTCACAGAAATAGGGAATTTCCTTTCTGGTACAGCTGTAAGAAACAACATAAGCTTTTCATCTTTACAGTTGCAAGAAACAACATCATTAAAGAGAAAAAAAATTGAAGTAAGGAAGAATGCAATAGTTTCAAAGACATTTGTGACAATTCCTGTTCAGGGTCTGATCATAGCTCTTTTGATTTTCCTGATGGAATTCGTATTTCTTTGTGAACATGCAGAGTTTGTGTAAAATTACAGTATTTTTCCTAGCAAAATTCTCCTCACCACTCCACCCCCTTAAGTTTTTCTTTGTCCTTTTGTGATTAGAGTAGAAACAGGACACAACTGATAGAGATGTGAGATGTGGAACTTTCACAAAACTCCACTTTTTTTATTAACTTCTTTTTAAAATGGAAAGACCCTGATGGGGCCAACCAAATCCATCTAGCCCAGTAGCCTTTCTTTAACACTAGCCTTCTGAGGCTGGGAAGTAAAGAACAGAAGGAAACAGGTAAACTCAAATGACCCTTCCATGCCAGCAATCAAGAGTTCAGAGAATTTGTGAGCCAGAGGTTGCATCTGGGCTATTGTTTTTGATGTCCATCAATGGACCTATTCTTTGTAAAATTCTGTATTCCTATTATGAATCCATTTATATCTCTTGGCTTCCACAACATCCTGTGACAGTGAATTAATTATGCATTGGGTGAAAAAATTGTTTGCTTTCTCTTGCAAACACTGTACCTCATAATTTCAACCCAGTGTACCTTCTTGTATGGTAAGAAACAGTGAATAAATGATGCCTATTCACCTATGGTGCCTATTCACTTTTCTTGTATCAGTCAATATAGAAAATTAGCTGTATTAGTCATCTCTTTAACCAGCTGAGGAGTTACAATTCTTCTACTGATTCCATACCTTTCATTATCTTTGTCAACCTTTTGTCTGCATCTTGTCCTCTCTATCTTCTAGAGATGGGGTGAGCAGAACTGCAGTGGAAACAGTCTTGGAGCATCTGATGTCAAATCACATACACTTTGAGTTTCCCCAGATGCCAGGCTCCATTTGTTGGAATGGACTAGAGAATATTTTAAAACCTGAAGTTTCTGTATAACTTTTTCTACAGCATACCACTTTTAGGACCATCTCTGGGTTTTGTTTTTGTTTAGTTGTTTTTATGAGGGAGAATGATTCATGATTTTGGGGGTCAGCAATACTTTATGTATGTGCTTCCCAGCACTGCCTTTGTTTTTCGGCTCCTCTCTCTTTCTCATACTTATGGCAACATGATATCCAAGCGAAATCAATCATAAACATAGCATATCCCAAATTTTGGTGTTATGCTGCGCTCATCTCTAAGAAAAGCTGTCTCTATTGACAGTTGTATAGCATGCTTAAGTTTTTGATCCGCACCGACACAAACCATTCAAAGATAAAGACATCAATTAATAAAGAAGTTGTTGAGATCAGAAATCTGACACCCATATGGTGTCAAATTAGTGCCTGAAAGCAGTTTACTGCCAAGAGAAGCACATGCATCTGTTGTAGGAGATTAAAATGAAGTATCTATTAATTACTATGAGTTTCTTGGTTGACTTCAGAATCATATTGCTGAACTGATTCTCTTTGTGTTATTCATCTTTAATGTCATCACTTGTAAATAAAGACTTGCTTCAAAAATATCAAGTTCCAAGCAAATGCTAAGTACCCTCTAAAAAGCAAGCAAAGGAAATTCAGCTGTGAAGAGATGCCACGAAGCATGTGCTATGTTTTTTTCCATTGCTAGGAACTACATAAAACCAGATGTATGCAGGAGAGAAATGTTGCCTGATATAACAATGAGTAATAAAGAGTATCTCACAATCATAGGATGCATGACACAATAATGAATTGTATATTACATGCTTAAAAAACACAATTAAAACTGTCGATTTCTTTCCAGTGGAAGTTCATTGCCAGAATTGTGATACAACAAAAATTCCATGTCAGGTCTTTCATGCTATTTTCCTGTTTTCATGCACTCACAAATAAGAAAAAGTGCAGATGTTAGAAGCACTCACACTGTCTCTCTCTGTATCCAAGGAAATAATTGTTTCAAAATAGACAGTTATCCGGTTATCACTGGCTTATTTTTAACATCCTAAAGTCAAAACTACATCTGCTTGGTTAACATTGAATCCCAAGTCAGACGTGTCTGTCTCAGTCAGGCCTCTTGATGCAGAAGGAAATATTCCTGCTAACTTGAATGGTGACATTCTTTCTTCTGAACCGATGACTATGTATTATTTTCATGAGGATATATATTCTGTTTCTTTAAACACGTAGCAGGAAACCAGGCAGGATGAGGATGGGGAAAGAGTCTACACGGGTGACTCTACAGTGAGGAGAGAGCAAGTGAGCACATGCACACATGCTTTTTAAGGAAAAAACTCTTCTCTTTGTTTCAATATATACACTTGCTGCCAAGACTGGGGAGCACACTTGGATTTTGTGGGTACAATGCAAGTGGGGAATGCACTTCTGAACATGAAAGTCTTCTCTCACTTACCTAAGACTCAGCCTAAATAACTCTCGCCTCACCTTTCTACCTGCTGCATCACCAGACAAAATATGTAGAAAAATTTATTTGGAGTTTATCAGCAAAATGACTACTTCAGAAAGTGTGTCTCCTCCTCACTTGATCTGGTGGAGGTCATCTGCATATGCTGTGTAGGAGAGCTAACAAACAACTGCCTGAAGTACCCTGCCTCTGGGGCAAAACCATAGCTTTCTGGTAATTTACTTAGAGAAAACAGGAAGTAAGCTACGTAACACCAACAAAATCCTCCAGTTTTAGTGTAGGCAGATCAATAAATCTTCAAAACACTGATATCAAAGACTAGAACAAATCTAAAGAACTTTGTAGACATTCTGGTCTGTTGCACACAGAGAATGATTGATGACACTTTTTCAAATAGGCTCATAAGCTAAATTAACAGACTTAAAGAAATCAATATTTCAGGGGAATAACTACCCGCTTCCCATTGGCTTTCCTCCAAAAGGGAAACTGAAACAGACAGCAAGATTATCAGGCATATAATTTTAGAAGTCTCTTTTTGGGATGAAATATTTTGTTAAAGTTCTCTGGTTTATTAATGCTTTTTTTTTTTTCTTCTGAAATTTTTCTCATTTAAATCCTTAATGAAAGCCATCCTCTTCTCATGTAGGGAAGCATCCATATAGCACCTATAGAATCACCAAGTAAGATAGATATTCTAGGTGCAATGTGGGATGGTACCCTCCTGCTTTGTCTTCTTTATATATTTCCAGGAATGTGTCATTTGGGCTGAAGAATAAAAGGAAGGACGCAAAAAAAATGCCCTGATTAAGATATGTGCCAACATCAGGCTGCTGCTGAAAATAAAATGGAAGTCTTGCAAAAAAAGGATTTTACAATTTTCAGTCATCGGCACTTTTCTATCAACACTGGAAACTTACTGTCTCAGTTTAAAAATAAACACTATTACTCTAATCTTACCTTTTCTTGTTATGTGATGGCAATAATAATTATTTTTATGTTAATGTTTAGGCTGATTTTGATCACTGTTCCTGTCTTGTGAAGTATCATATATCCCCCACGATCCGTTAGAAGCTAGAGGAAGAAGGCAAGTCCTTAAAACTGTGCCACTGACATGAAGAAAGCCTGGGGATGAGCTCTTTACATCTGATGTTTCCTCCTGCCCAGACCCAAGCCCAGCCTCCAACACTTCTTGGAAACTCCCCTCCTGCTGACAGATCCTCTGAATACACCAAAAGGCAGATAAATTAAAAGGAGTAAAAATGGGCAAGTGTCTGAACGCTAACTCCCAAGACTGAATTATCTCCCCATCCCAATCCCTTATCCATCCTCTTCTAAGTCCTCCACACCAGCTGGAGTCATGTTGGAGAGCAGTAATGCTCTCCCCAAAAAGGGTTCCTTCGTTCAGGCTTTACAGACAGCCCTGTGACTGCCTCTTGAGGGCTTTATCTCTTACTATGGCATCTGCAGCAGGCCAAACACAGGCCTTTGGCAGAGGCAGGCTTCTGGGGCTGCAGAGCAGCCTGGCAGTGCCTCAAGGAGCACTGAAGGTTGTCAGATGGCTGGGGGAGGCTCTTGCATCTTTGACTGCTCGCAGGTCTCTCTCAGTTCTTTGCCAGGATGATTCTGTGCCAGGAGGGCCTGGAAAAGCTCATGATTGGGAAGACAACATGGGGCTTAATATGATAGAAGTATCATCTGCTCCTCAGATGTTCTCATCTGCACTTCTTAACAGGTGCAGTGCGGAGTTTCTCCCTAACTCTGCTTCTCTTTGAAAACTCATATACATTGTTGTTTATTTGAGAGCTGATTTACTTTGACCAGAACAAGGAAGAAAGCAAAATTTTCACAACACAGTGGGAAAAGTTCAGGAAGTGCTGCAGGCTTTGGTGTATGAGTTCACTATTTCTGTGTGTAGGTGTTATGACAAAACAATCCACATTATAGAGTCATTTGGGTAATAAATACCTGTTCTATCCAGATGCTTCTAGATAGATGATACATGATACAAATACTTGTCATCCTAGTCGGCATCTAGTAGCATCAGATGCTCCAGTCAAAGTTGTCAAGCTGCATCCATGTGATTTTATGAACACGCAAAGGACCATCTTACACAGTCTTCTAATATATTTATCTGTAAAGAGCACAGTGGCTTGTCCTGATGCAGACTTTGCATTTCTAAAATGCCCCACTTACTCCCTTATGCCTGGTTTTAATATAACTGTTCTTTACAAGGATCAGCATCTGTACTACGGTAGAAATAAATTTTGAAAGAGCACTTGTCTGCAGATTTAGGGGGATAGTAAATGTGTATTACTTTATTAGCATGAATATGGTCTAAATGGCACATACTTTTTTCTTGACAACGTTAGAAATGCTCCTCAAGAGTCTCAAATGGATTGACCATATGGTTTAAGATCCATATTTGTGTACATATTTGTATACATATCCTGCAAATGCATGGATAGCCTGAAGAAAAAGAGGCAAGCTGTTTTTAATGGTTGGAGAATTATTTACAAACACAAGCATTAACTGCACAAGAATCACAACAGAAAGCACCAGAAATTCCCAGAATAACAGATTATCTTTGCTGGACTCAGTCATCTTCTGGATTCACAGAAGATGAGGACATTTATTGACACCTACTCCTAAAACATCCTCTGTTGGAGTTCACTGAGATTCAGAAAAGGTTATAACTGAAAGCAAGTAATTTTAACCCTTTCATTGTCAGTTTGAGTAGCTGTAAGTCCCTTTTCTATGCTGAAGATGGGATGAGCATCACATCCCCAGAGTTACGCAGAGCTTTTAGCAGCCTCAGTGGGGCTCTTGCGCACAGCTTGTTGCTGGCCTGGAGTGAAGCAATTTTGGTACAAAAAAATATTGCCTGCTGCGTGCAGAAATGTGCAACAACTGGAATTTCTTTCTGCACCTGTGCAATGAACCAAAGCCAGGAGTGACTTGCATTCTCCTGGAAACCATGAAATTTTGTCAGCTTTATCGGAACACTATTTAAGTCTCTGGGAAGACATAATGGTATGTTTAATCAGTTCTAAAACAGGAGGTTGTTCTGAATATTCATGAGATATTATATTCACACACAAAGAAAGAGGATTAATTATGTTTCCCCTTTATATAAGACCACAAACACTGAGGAAAGGAATAGGAAAAGCCTCTATTTTTTTGCCACCACCCTAGGTTATAGCTAACACAATCCAAGAAACATCCGTTTACCTCTCTGAAGAGAGAATACTGAAAATCAGAGCATATTTCAGTATCATCTGGCTTGTTTGAACACTCAAAAATCTTACCAGAGCCTAAAGCCTCCTTGAATCTGTAGATCTGGGCATTCAAATTAATTTTTCCATTTATAAAGTTATTTGGCTTTACCATTACCTTTATTACCATTACCTTTAGTTGCAACTAAAAGCAGGCTTTAGAGAGCAGGACCCTCTACGAAGAAAAGTTCACGATCGAAAAAGATAAAAAAAAATAATTGAATGAATGAAGGAAGGAATGATAATTCCTGATTTATTCCCATTTTATAGTATTAGCAGATGCCCACGGTCCACTGGAGGTGCTTAATATGCACATCGCATCTTTCTACACTGATTCCAGAAAAAAAGCTGGTGTCTGATATCCTTGGGGTTGTGGGCAAATGAATTTCTCATCCACCTTTTTACCCAACTTGCCAAAGCAACAGCAGCAGCTTAGGTTCAACACCCTCAGCCAGGAACCCTAGCAAAGCAGCATCCAGTCCAATTTCGACTTAGAAAACAAAACAAAAGCAGGAGCATTTTCAGAGCCAGGACTGATTCTGTCTAACCTCCACTGCTTTGTGGGTTTGGACATTTCTCCTTTGTTTGCATTCCAATTTCTGATATTCAGATAAGCCAAAAAACTTGTGTGTCGATATCTTCTGTAGTAGACAAGGCGAGGACATTTACTGAGATTCTTTTAATCATTTTCTGTGTGTTTCTTAATTGGCTTGGATTCTTTTTTTCCTTTTTTTCTGGCTTTGTTCTCCAACACTGGTTCATTCATTTCCTGAAGTTTCACTTCACCTTGTCTGGTTTTAACGTCTGCAGCATGTTGTTATATGCATTTGGTGACGAGAATTAGCTTAAAATAATCTGTACCATAATTACTGACTTCAGACTTGTTTGTGTCTATAGGGAGATGTCCACTACAAAACAAAATAACAACAAAGAGGGAAAACTACCATGTTCTTCCATATTTGGACAGCCAGATGTTATTTACAGCATTGTTTATGAAGCTTTTTCTTTGCCTTGCTGGCTTTGATCCACACACGTTGTCAGTTTCGAGCACACACGTCCTGTCACATGGTGACTGTGTGCCCCTGACGAGTAAACATGCGGGAATGCAATTTATAAAGACAGGCTAGAGCAGCAATTAAGGAGAAAAAGAACTACAAACAAGACAAAGGAAATTAGGCAGGAAGATGAGCTAAATCTGGTCGGAATACAGGATATCAAGGCAACTGCATTGCATGTCATTTATCCTTTAGTCACTAACAAGTGTCAACATCAGTACGTGATGTCTGTGCTCGTGAAACTTTTATCATTAGCCTGCAAGAGGATTGCTCAGAGGGACTTGTTGCTACAGAATCCCCTGTGTGTGCAACTTTGAAGGGTGAAGAAGTTCATTATCATGCTTGGCATTTATTCAGAGTAATGGAGTTCTTCAAGCACGTTTGGCACAATGAACAAACAGAAGACTGTAAAATCTCCTTTTCCTATAAAGTTGAAGAGGGAACTGTTGCCAGTAAGGGTCCACAGAACATTTAGGAAGAGGGAAATATCTGACATGCATTACATTTTCATGCTAAAGCAAATGCCATAAAAAAACATTTAACATATGTTTCAGGCAATAAAATTCAGTCACAAGAATATTTGGGTGACAGCAGCAAAAGGTTATGTACCAGGACTTAGGGGGCCTGGGAAGAGAGCATGGAGTATTGTTTACTTCCCTGGTTACAAACAAACCAACCCCGGGCAAATGCTGGGATTTGGCAAGTTCATTTAAGAGACTGTAGGCTGAGCAGCTTGACCTTGGGTCTGTTATATGAAAAGGTTTCTGCTCTGTAAAAGGTGTGCCTTATTATAAAGGTCATCACATCAGAAGGGGACACTGCTAGTTAATTATCCCTGTGTCTGGTAGGACAGTATTCTGGTAGGAAACCTTCTTTCATCTTTACCTTTCCAAGTCTGGAAGACACGAGGAAAGGACACCAGAGGAGGCTTCTTCTCTCTGGGATTAATTTAGCTCCTTAACTGCTACTTTGCTTTCAGCCATTTGCTGTCTACTTCTCAATCATTGTCCTAACAGTTACTGTCCTAATAGGGCTGACCTTTGTTTTTCAATGCTTTTTTAAGTCATAGAATCATAGAATAGTTAGGGTTGGAAAGGACCTTAAGATCATCTAGTTCCAACCCCCTGCCATGGGCAGGAACACCTCACACTAAACCATGCCACCCAAGGCTCTGTCCAACCTGGCTTTTTTTTTTTCTGACAAGCCTTACCGCAGTACATGGGAGGGTACTTTGCTATCAATCTCATTCAGGGAGGGAAAGGGCTGACCTAACTCACATGGGAACAGAGTGTGTAGCTTTAAACCTTCAGTTATTTGCCACCCAGGTCTTGGATATAAAAGCACTTGGACTTTCTGTAATCATGGTTTCTATACATGCATAATCAAGAAAATAATCTAGCACCTGATGTATATGATCACTTTGAGATACCTGTCCAAAGGGTTTCTTGGTTTATGTTTAGCTTATCCACTAGCAACACTTTCCACTAATAATTCTTTACTACTATTTAAGAATGCCATGTCCTGTGTTTATATTTGCCAATGGAAAGGTACCCAACTGTTCAAGTTAAGTGTTAAGGTAATCTGAAATTATGGATACATCTGAAGTGCTGGGTGCAGTCCTGGCCTCCCCGTTACAAGAAAGTATTGGAGCAAGTGCAGTGATGGGCCACAAAGATAACTGTGGGATTGGAAGGCTCAGGGGGAATCTGATCAATGTGTATAAATACTGGATTGGGGGAATTAAAGAAGAGGGGACCCAGGCTCTTTTTTTGTCATATCCAGTGACAGGACTAGAAACAAAAGGCACAAATTAAAATACAGGAAATTCCACTCAAGTATGAGGAAAAACATTTTTTACTATCAGGGTGGTCTAATGCTGAAACAAGTTGCCTAGATAGGTTTTGGTATCTCCATTCTTGGAATTAGAAACCAAATGGAAGCAAGAAATGAGAATGACAGAAGAACAGCATATGCCTGGAGCCAGTGAAAAAAGATAGTTTTGACTAATTTTCTCTAGTAAACACTGAAGGGAATTTGTGGTAGGTTAAAGAGAGTTCTCATTTGTGTGCTAATGGACCTATCCACATACAGGGGTAAAAAGTATAGCTAAGCCAGCAATGAAAGGCACAGTTCAGTCAGATTGCAGAAGCAGGTAAAGTTACATCTAGCGCAAAAGTGGCTAACCTAGGGTTGTTGTAAAATAGGGAAAAAAATACCCACCTTTTCTTTCCTGAGACTTCAATATTGTCAGATGCTTGAGGATGCCACAGAAGCAACTGCTGGTATAGACAAGAAGAAAGGCTGAAATTAGGTTCCTTAAAAAAAACAAATTTAAAAGCCCCAAGCAGGATGAGGATAAAGAGCTGCCAAGGAACGTGTGACCTGAATGCTTTCATTGAGATACGCCAGTGAGAGCTGCGGGTGGCAAAGGCACTGTGACCTTACCCAGCCCATCCATCTTCTCACTGGTGAAGTGGACAGAGTCTCACTCTTTTCCCAGTTTTCTACAGAAACTAATTTTCTGGAAGGAACCAGGAATTTGAGAACTACTTTGAAGATGCGAGTAGAACTAGCTTACACTTCTTTTCTGCTGATTTATAATTGACAGCA
Organism: Ara ararauna; assembly: GCA_028858755.1. Classification (NCBI taxonomy): domain Eukaryota; kingdom Metazoa; phylum Chordata; class Aves; order Psittaciformes; family Psittacidae; genus Ara; species Ara ararauna. The sequence goes on from CM054379.1 coordinate 61,007,350, forward strand.
GAGTGACCCCAAGGACGAGGTGGGCTTCACCTTCCCACTAGTAGTAACTGTCTTCAGATCGGAGCCCTCCCGAAAGTGATGCAGCATTTGCTCTGGTAGAGATCTGCAGGGCTATGGCCAAAGCAAAATAAAACCTCAAGCCATGACGGTTTTACTGCCTCAGGCAAGTCCAGAACCAAGTCTGGGCTCTCACATGGCTGAAAACAGGATTGAGAGTCTTAGGACACTCTGAGGAAGGTTGGTATACAGATTTCATATTGCTAGAGAGCTGCATATTAAGACAGAGTTGAAATATATATGAGGACTTAATTTCTTTGGGTTGTTCATCTTCCCCACCACTTTCCATACTTCTTTCTTTTTTCACCCTTTCCACTTAAAATAGAAGAAAATGCCTACTGATCACATGATCAGTGAAGGTTTTTTCCACCATTCTTCAGAGAACTGATTTATTTGTATGTTAATATTCTTATCCATATACAAAAATGTGCACCATAAATAGTTTTATAAAGGAAAACCAGCCAACTGGAAATCCTTCCTTTATTTTAAAGATAATAGCTCCAGTTGTTTATTGCTTCTGCTGTTGATTTTTTCCAAGCAGAACAGCAAATCTGCTTTCAGTTAGGGGAGCGCAACCCTTCTGTGGCCAGAATTCAGTACATATCTCAGGGTATCTTTCTATGGCAAAACACCCTGCCTGCTTCAATGAAGCTGCTCACAATTAACTCTTCTGGATGTGGAGATCAAAGTAACATAGCCTTTTATTGATCGCCTCGAGGCTACATTCAGACTGCCTGAATTCCACCAAATTCCCCAGCGCTGGCTCCAGAGGGAGAGTTGCTGCAGATGGAGGGGAGCCTGGGGGAGGCAGCCAGTGGGAAATATTGTCCACTGGGGCTCTGGTGGAACTTGTGAGGTTCCCAGAGACACTGGCCAGCTACTACTGTGTGATGCAGCCCAGGTTTGAGTAAGCTGGACAATCACGAGAGGATTTCTTTTTTCCAATGGCTGATATGTGTGAAATTTACTTCCTTATACCTATATATATATATTATTTATTTTTTTTTTTTTAGAAATGTCTTACTTTTTCCACATGTTTGTGAACCAGGATGGAGCAGATGTCCAAAGAGATCAGCATCAGCATTTTTTTTCCTTTAATAATTATGTTTGACAACTGTTAAAACATGGAGTGTCGTGAAATCATCGCTACCCATTTATTATGGTAAGCTACTCCATTTTTTGTCAGTGGTTTGAGGGAAACACTCCAAACGTCCATAAAAATTGGTTACAACAGGGCACTGGCTAAAACCAACATAATGAGCACACTCAGTGCAGCATGCTTCTGCAGAGGAAATGAATGCAAAAGAGCCCTGGCACTAATGACTTAATTATTGCCTTGGCTGTTGTCAGGATGACACCAAAGCATTAGACAAATGGAATCTTTCTCCCCAGATGGGTTAAGCTGTCTTTCAGCTTCCTGGGCAGGTCATCATTTTTCTCACAGTATGTTTTTACAGATTTACCCCAGAGAATTACCTCATGGTCTAAGCTGTTGTTCCCAAGGTGTCCCACATTGGAGTGTAACATCCTGAATCCTTTTTCCACGTGTGTTTTTGTTTTGAGTAGAAAACATAGAGAATCAGCTCCTGTATCTCAACAAAGAAACTCATGGATGCATTCAGAGCTGTGGGCCTGGAAGAAGAAAGGATGCCAGAGAGTTCTTATCCCTCTGCTGCCACCAAGAAAGGGAACACAGCCTTGCAAATTTTTCTGGACAGGAGAGTTTAGTTGAAAATGTGTGACTTCTTAGTCAGCAAAACTAGCACTTCAGTAAAGCAGACCTTGACACAAACCTGGTTCTTGCCAGTCTTTCTCCTGAGCTCTCATGCTGTCATACCCTCCATCTATTGCCACGTGCCACAGGCGTCATCAGGACCTAAGTCTCAAGTATCAAAGACTCAGAGTTTTCCAGAAAAATACTGTTTAGCTGGAGGCAATCCTTCCAGCTTCCTCCTCGTTATGCGGCTTACAGGAATGAGTTCTAGCAAACACAGTCAAAAGCATGACTGCTGAAATACAAAATCTGGGAGCATGTTTAACAAATGTGCAGCCAGAAAGCAATTGTCAAGAGTTTAATGTGATTCAGCATGTTCTTGGTTTTCCTGTAAAACAGTCTCCCTAAACAATGGAGTTGTTTAAGCAGGATTTTTGTTTCTCTGCATGTGGACATAAGCAGAAAGTGCCAGGTGATTACAGCAAATTTTTCATTCAGTTGATTTGGGGAAGGACATTCATTCTTTTCTTCATAGCTTATTTGATGTAACTTCCACATGTTTTAAAGCTGATCTAAAATACCAAAGCAAGTTGTTACATGTACTTTCCAAACTGTTTTTTTCTGAGAAGCAGTTGATCAGAGGTACATGCATATAAAAAAGCAGAGTGGTCCCTTTTCCAAAGGTCAGATGCTTATCCATACCTGAGCCACATAAGCCAAACTGTTAGACCTAGGAACATTATAGCTTTAGGGTTAGAAAACAAATGAAAGTTAACACAGAACTGACCAGAAGGGGACAGTAAATCAATTATTAGTACATCCCTAATACAAAGCTTTAGGCTTTCCTGAAGTCTGGGTTTTTCCTCATTTCCTCCGGGGATTTTTTAGCAGCTGGGTGAGTGTGAAAACTTGGCTTAAGGATGCTCTTCCTGTACTGGTTCCTATGTTTGCAATCAAAAATGATTCAAGATCACAAAAAGTGCTCCAGTCCAGAGAACAATGATCTCCCCCAGGTATCAAGAAATACGGTATAATCAGTGAGCCACATTCACCAGTATGCTTGGGATGCTTTGTATTGTCTTGGTGATGCAAAACAGTCATAAACCTGGACTGCCTGTGGAGCTGTATAAAGCAGCCAGAGCAGGTCAGATTCACAGTCATCAGCATTATACATCACAGACGCTGGAAGCCCCCAAAGAACTATTCCTTTATATAGCTCTCTGGACCTTAGTGAAACTCTGCTCGATACCACAACTTTTGTCACTGTAATCACAGAAGTCAGTACAAAATGGAGCATCTTTGAGACAAGTTATTCAGTTGATCCAGCTGTTGTGAAATTCCCTGGAGGAAATGAGGGAAGACTCGGAATATTAAAGAAAATAAAATTAAAAAGTAATAAAACTCCATACTTTACGGGCAAGGCTGCAGCAGTGCGAGGGACGCTGTACTGCCAGGACAGGACGAGGCTGCAGAAGCTGGCGCAGACCCAAAGCCAGAGGCTGCTGCTTCCTGACGGCTAGTTCAGGCAGAAAGTCACCAAGTGGGTGAGCAGAGCAGTCAGCAGAGGCACAACAGCCCCTCTATCAGCCTTCTAGATCTTTGCCACTAGCTGGGCTAGGTCAGAAGAGAGCCTTGCGAATGTGCTACCTATTCTCCAGGGACTCTTGTGGTTCAGGCTCTAATCCAGTGTATTACTGTCTGCCAAAGAAACTTGCCTAGATTATGTTAGGTATTGGAAGAGATTATGTGCACACAGACCCCGGGGTTTAAACCCCTACATCACATCACGCAGCTTAGTGCAGGACCACTTAGGCTCCATCTATGCAAGCAAAGAAAACTGGAAATGTTCCCACGCACTGGAAAAACAGCCTCTCTTAAATTGTTTGTACAGTCTCTGCTGCATGGTATTGGCTCATGCCAAACCATTTCTGGGCACCCTTGAAACTTAACAGGGCCAGAGAGCACAACAGCACAACTGATGGGCAGTTTGTATGTAGCTGTCCCACTTTGGAGACAAACAGACTTGGGCCTCGCTGTGCTGGCAGACAGCAGTCCAGGTCACGCTTTAACTTGCTGGGAATGACTTACCTGCTGGGACTACTTCAGCTGTACAGGGCACACAAGAGACAGCCCATAATTCTGTTTTTAAAGATTACTGTGTGTATAGGAAGGAAATGGGTTGCTTGTAGGCTTATTCAAATCATCTTTAGCAGGAGATTTATGTATGGAAAAATGTGTTTGCTTGTAGCAAATACTTTTGTATTAATGAATTAAAGTCTCAAAAACGAAACCAAAATCACATTAATTAAGACTAAACAGTAGGAAGGTCCCACAGCTTTTCCAGTCCCCTAGGTAGTTTGCTAGGGAGGCCTGGCAGCTGCTATGACCAGCATTGGCTAGGCTGCAAGCATCCTTTCTTGCTTTAACTGTTCAGAACATCTCCCGAAGCCACCCTGATCACTTAGAGTGCTCTTTTCCCATTTCACTGAGGAATGACCTACTTCTTCTTCTCCTTCCCTGTTTACCTGCCTCATTCCCTGTGATTGGATGCTGAGACATTGCATGGCAACGTGTGGCATGAAGTCATTTCCTCTTTTAATTCCTTCAGTTTCTGAAGTCATTTCCTTCCCCCACCTACTCAGCATTTCTCAGTATTTCTGTAGTGTGTGCTACTTACCCCTTCCTTGGCTCCACTGTGCTTTCTCCTCTTACAGCCAAAGAGAGACAGATTAGTAAAATAGTACACATCAGATCATGAGAAATATGACTCCAGTAAGAATGCTGTATATGTAAAAATTATTCTTTCTCTGAGACTAAAGAGAAAACACAGCATAACAGCGGGTACCTGCATTACTAATGCATCCCCTCCACTTCTACTGGTGGGAAAGGGACAATGATGGGTGGAGCAGCATGGTAAAGTAACCCTAAGTGTTTTACCACTGTAATGGAAAGCTGGCCACCTAAGAGTTTTCAAAGCTATATCTGTATGAAATCATCCACAGGGACTAGCATCACCATCACCATACTTGTTTCCTCCATGGCAGGAGTCAGACAATCAACAGCAAAGATTAGCTAGAAAACTACATCAGATAAACATTCCTTACCTACTGTTAGGAACCCCATCCCACAGAAGCCAGGGCAGGTTTTCAATGGGAGCAAATTTCAGAGCTAGGGAACCCCGGGGTACAGCAGTCCTGGCACCAGCATCCATGCCTAAGGGCAGATAGTAAGAGATTTCTACTTGGTCCCTGCTATCTCAAGAGCCTACAGGTAAGCTGTGGTCAGCTATCCTGCTGTGAGAGCCCACAGCACCGAGGCACCCTACAGCTATGACTGTTTGCAAGCAGAGACCATTTAAAATGCAGCTCAGGTGTATTTGAATCACAGTGGACTGTTTCAGGTATTATGTTCCCCACAGCCGTGTCATTGATTTACATTTCAATTTTGGGGCATACTTGAAAAATTATAAATAGCGCTAAGAATTCACACAGTGTCTGTGCCCAGGACCAGTAGTGCAAGATATGCCTGAGAGTACGACTTTCTGCCTGATTGATTTTCACTTGGGAATTTAGGAATTCCATTTCAAACAAAAATACATAGCTGGAACTAATTCAAACCACAAGCGGATAAAGCAAAGAAATCAAATCAAACTAATAAATCAAGATTACAGCTTTCTCAAAAAGATATGTTCTAATTCAGCCACAGGTCATGAGACTTGATGCAGGAATTCTGGAGGCAACCCTACAGCCTGTAATTGCTGTTGATGATATGAAATGATCTTGTTAGTCTCTTTTCCCTTTAGTGCCTGTAAGCTGTGCAAATATAGGTGTGTGAATGATGACAAGGTCTCTTTTTGCCCCACAGTGACTGCCAGCTACCAATTATACTTGGGGTGCAGGCAGTGAAACAGCTGAGGAGTCTCCGCAGGTAGAGAGAGGATCATCCCACTCGAGGAAAGCACCTTCTTGAGACACAGCTGGAGTCCATATCTCAAGAGTCACACTCCAGAAGTGTATGTCCATTTCCAGTTATAAACTGCCTCCTATTGATAAAGAATTTAACGAAAAATGAGCACTGCAGAATTCACTCTTTAAATAGCTTGAAAAAATAAATTCTCATAAAAATTTAGGTTATAATGTTAAGAAAAGACATTGGTGAAGAGGGGTGAAGTGTGATTTCCCCAGTTCCCTTTGTAGCCCCTAACTCAGTGATATGGTATTTGTCCCTAGCACATAATCACTGTATTTTTGCAGGGGAAAGTGTTTGGAAATTTCAGTAAAACATTGCATCTGATGTTCTGTCATTGCTACATTTTAGAAACAGCAAAAGACCTCTGAGAGACTGATGCCCTTTTTCAGTCAATGACAAACAAATATGTAGTGCAGAGAAAAATCCATTCTTCTTCTTTTTGCAGTCAGTATGACTTTTCATGGGAACATGCATTTTGAATATGTTCACAGCTTTGCTAGCAACAAAGATAATGGCAGTTTCTAATTACTTCAACCAAAGCAGCGTGGAGAAAACATTATATGATTTTGAACTATCATAACAGAATTCAACAGAAGTTGAAAACGTGATACATTTTCTGTTCATATATGAATACTTTGCTGAGAAAACAAGTCAGACCCATGTCTCAACCCACAGTAACTGCCTGTAATTCAAAACAATGATTCAGCACTGGGTATGCAAAGTTGTGAACATTTTAGCTATGTTTTTTCCACAGAACTTTTGACACTTCTGCCTCAGACACTTTTTGCACAAAGTTCAAGCAAGTCTTTCAAACTAAAAAAAAAAATCAAAAATCAAAAACCTGAGGGTTTTCAGTTCAGACGTGAATGTTTAAAGAGCAGTTTAAAGGCTATTAACTAAAAGGCTTTGCATTTCAAGCCTATTCGTATTCCTCTGAGGATGTTCTCCAGAACAATGTGTGCAAATGCAATGTGAGAGGGAAGCTGGAAAGGCTGCTTCCTATTTCTTTGTTGGATAGGTGGCCATTGCTTCTACACCTCCCCTCTTACCCTCTTGGGCAGGCTTACATCTCTGTGCACGGTCCTTCTAGATTTATTGTAAAGGATTTTCCCACCCATATCTGGAGCCTGCCTCAGGTCTGTGTTGCTTTGGGACAAGGCTAGCTTCCCCCCAGGGTGATAGTACAGTTGCAACAGGCTGGGTTATACAAGCTGGGTTGTAGTATGTTTGTAGACAGACAGCTGGTCTTTAAGGATCTGACCCCAGCTGTACGATCCCATGACTCACCCCTGCCCTTGGGGAAGGCTGCAGGGAGTTTCCTCATACCACCTTCCTGGAAAACCAGCAGGAGGGAGCACGGTGCCAGCCGATCCAGAGCTGTCAGGTAAAAATTACCCTGCTTCCAGACAAGTGGTGAGACGGTCTCACAATGGAAACGCCATCGCCCTTCCCGGAGGGCTTCATGCACGTGGGTTTGTGTCACCCGCCAAAGGCAGGACTGGGGGACCCCCCCAGGAACAGCCTGGCCTGGCATCTTCACAACCTCCACAGATGGAATGTCCCGGCCAGCCCAGCTGGCTCTCCACGCTTAGCTTCCAAAAAAGGGGAAAAGGGAGAATGTCAGCATTTGTTGTGAAGCCAGGCTCCTGCTTGCACGTCTCAGACTGGCATTGACCCTTTTAGCCCTGCAGTGGAGGGTAATGGCAGCTGCCCATAACCTCCATCCTAGGCTATAGATCAGCGTTTTTCAAGCTTCATCAGTGTGGTCACCTCCAAATCTCTCAGGGGAAGCACAGACCCTCGGGTGAACAACTTCAGCTGAGTATCTTTTTCTTAGTATCTCAATTGTCCAAAAACATGCAAAAAAGAACCATGGATCAGAGATTTAAAAGCCTGGGAGATGGAGGATGCCCAGACTAAACCCCTAGGAGGTATTACAGCTCCATTTTCAAATAGAAATATTTCATTTTGTAGTCTTATGCTAGCCTCTTTTGCCTTTTGGAATGATAACTTAAATCCAAATGTTCTCTGAGAAGTGTGCCAGGAAAAAAAAGTCCAAATTTTGTGCATTTGTTTTGGTTTTGTTTTATGTTGTTCTTTTCCAAAAGAAAACACCCATTTTTCATCCAGATCAGCAGAGCATCGTAGGAGAGGGAATCAGGAGTTTCTACACTGATTTGTGGGTTAACACAAAACAAGAAGTTTTCTTCGGGAAGAATTTTAACTGCTGTGATACTTGTTAGCATCTAATATATGCAGGGTGTAAGATGAACAGGGAAAGTCTCAAGTTGCTAAGCAGGTAGTGGCAATACTAAAAGAAGTAATACTAAATACAAAAGAAGCTAATTCTTAGCTAATAAATGAAGCTAAACTGAGATGCAGTAACTGCTGACATCCTTGTTCCTCATTATGAAAGGGCCATGCAGGCTTACAAAGTACAGAGCTTACAAGACAAAACGAGATATTTTTAAACAAACTCAGAAAATCCGGGATTGAATGTTAAATTATAAATGTGTGGATTGATTAAGTACACCGACTCTAAATGTGGATCATTACAACACTACATTTTTTAAATGAAGTTATTTCAAACTGAAATAATGCTGTAATAGTATAGAATAGTATATGGATGTTAAAAAAAGCATTTCAAAACATATCATGAAGTCTAGTACTCTACAGCCTGCTTGTTGGGCACAAAAGGAAAACATTAAGGATGAAGGTGAATTTTATCTTCTAATAAAATAATTTTATTCCTGGAGAAAAAAAAAATTTCCTCTCTGAAATAAGTCAGTTAAAATTTTCATGTAAAAACAAAATATTGAGATTCAGTGCTCGGCAGAACAATGTTTCTGAGAACAACTGCAAACTCCAGTTCGATGCTTTAGAAAACAAATAATTTTTTACACTTCTTTCTCATTAGATACCTTAGATTTATTTTAATCCTTGAAATACTTGAAGCAAAAACTAGCTGTTGTAAGTACTACATTTCCTTCCCTCAATACTGACCAAGGAACACAGCAAAAAGCTCATTACATATGAACAAAAATATAACTTTAGGAATATTAACTATGGAAGATCCTCCTTCCCTTTTCAGATTCTTGTTCTTAATCTGTCTATTTATGCTTCTAAGAAGACATGTTACAGATAAACCTTTTGATTAGGGTTCTGTTAAAAAATTGTAATCTGGGAATTATGGAAGGAAAGATGATCTCAGACAGACTTGGATTAATTTTTTCTTATATTGTTAGCCAAATTTCCTCTTCACTCCTCTTTTTAAACACTGTTTTGGGAAGTATTTCTGGGTTGGATTTGGTTTTTGGGTTTGTTTTTTTTTTTTTTTGAATCAGAAGTTTAATCAGAGGCTGAAAGATTATTTCCATCCAAATTATGTTCCGTATGAGGCACTTACATATACTTCCCTGTGAGGCAGTATGGGTTTTCCACTTATATCTACTCAGACCCTGAACATAACGGCACTGTGTTAGCATCTTTGCAAGAGATCACATGTTTTTTTCCAAGATCTGGTGATGGAAAATCTGGAAAGCAATATTTCATGCCTCTCAGAAGGCTGTTTACCTCAAAAAGTGTTTCTCAAAAATACTCAGTTATTTAGCCTCATAGCAATTACACATTCCTAATTTGAAGAACATTCATCCAGGAGGTAAAGCATTGAACTGTAATGAATCATTTGTTTCTTTTGTGGAGATTAAGTGCATTACTAAGCAAAGAATAAGTTGCATAATTTTTTTTTTTTTTTTTTTTTTTTTTTTAAGGAAAAGGAGAAAACTGACAAAGGAATGAGGAATATACGTTTATTTGCAATTTGTTTGGTTTTGGATTGCCTTTTGTAGATATTCCATTTCAGGCACTGCCAATACTACCAGCAGAGCCCGCTATGGGACCACTCAAATTTGGAGGAGAAAGGTGGGCATTCACAGCCAGGTTCTAAAGTTTCACTGTTTTCATAAATCACCAGAATTAGAGTCCACAAAGAGCCACCATACGTCACGCCTAAGCAACTACTTGACCATGGAAGAGGAGACACTGAGTTTCACCCAGCGGATCTTACCCTGAGCTGATCAACAATAATCTCAGAGGTAGCACTAGGTCCACCTAAGCCCATCCTTCCTGACTTTTTGCATTGACATTTACCTATGTATAGAGTTAATTAAACTTCCCCGCTGGTCTAGGAGACAAGGCATCAGTCAGACCCGTGTGATGTCTTCAGCAGCGAAGGGACAAGGAGTATTTAGGTTGATTGTTAAGCAACAACACTACGTGCTGTGGGCAAGACGGACACAATGCCAGCTCTGGAAATTTCGCAACTCTTGTTTTTTTTTCCTCAAGACTTTGTAATTAAGGCTTGCGGGGTTAATAAACAACCACCACCACCACCAAGAGTAACACATATGACAGGATTGAAGAAAAAGACAAGAACATTTTGGACTGCTTACGATTGTTATCCTGTTAACACTCCAGTAAGAAAGTGAGAGGTCTTCTGTGTCTTTTTTAGTCCAACACCATGTCTCTAGATAAATCCCAGAGGGGACACGTTTTTGAACACCAAGATGAAAGTGGAGGCTAAAGCAGGCAGGAGAAAAGGCGGTTTTGGCTAAACCTGAGCAGCTGCGTTTTGCATGTCCAAAACCAAAACCACGCTTTGCCTTTGTACGTTCAGTCTTGCTGCACTAGGAGTGGCGGTGTGCAGGATGGGGCCGTGCACAGTATGGTGCAGCCCTGTACAAGTGGCCTGAGCAAGGGCACAACTCTCCCATGTAGCAGAGACGAGAGCAAGGGAAAGCACAAGTCAGAGCTGAGAGCTAGCCAGTCCAGGAAAAGAGGCCATGGCAGAAAAGCAGTTCCTGCTATGCCTGATGAGCAGTGCCCAGAGCACTTCTGGGGTGATGTAGGTTAAAGCTGAGTTAGCAATTAGCTCAAACTCTGGTCTACAGCTGTGAACCCCTTCTCCTAGCTAAGGATGCACAACGCTACCTCAGGAGATTTATCTCTGAGGTAGATGGACATTTTAATTACCTGAAGAGGAGTCCTGGAATGAACAATTTGACGTATCTCAAGACAAGGGAAAACAAGAGAAAGTCTTCCACGCTCACTGCTAGCCGTGGCAGCTGCAGCAATAAATGCGTGCTGAGACAAACCCACCCCAGCCAGGCTCACACACACACAAATAGTAGTCTAGGCTGTGGTTGCTTAATATCCCAAATGAGTGGCTAATTACTTCATGAGCTAATTCAGAGTACCTATGCAGCCTGGTAAAAATAGGTCTTGTGTGTTTAAAACCAGGTCAAACACAAAGCAATGCAAAAGAAACAGTCTGAGAAGGGTGAGTGACACGTGTCTCAGGTTCTGCCATTTGCCCACAGGTAGCCACTGTCAGAAGAGAACAGCTAAAACTGGACATGCAAACACTCAAGGAATGGGGAAACTGGGTATTAGTGTTAAAGAAGCTGAACTTAAAAATCAGAGCAGTGCCAACTTGGATACTGTCCCATGATTCTGACAAATCCCCCTTTAAATAACCCTGACAGTCCAGCCAGACCTGGCTTTTGTGTAGGTGAAATGTTTCTCACCACTATACATAAAGTACAAACCACAGCCAGACGGTAAAATGATGCTTTCCTGTGTCCAAAAGCTACAGTCATGGCCACAGGAGGGATCTGTATGCTGAAGTTCAGTGTGCAGAAGTCAACTGCTGAAATAAAAACAAATTTTTTGGGGCACTAGAGAGTCAAGTATTCTTTCCCCATAGAATTAACCACTTCTTGTTGGGGCTACTCCAAGCTGCTTCTGGAAGCATGGCACAACTGCAGAGAGGCCACTGAAAATAAGAGGCAGGAGGGAAATGGAGGAAGAGGGATTATTTGAGGGGAGCAACTCAGAGTATATTTTTCTTAATACGCCCAGTTCACTGCTGCTGGGTGACCAGGGGAGAATGATTTGTTGGGTTTTTTTAAGATAAATTGCTGTGTTAGCCTGTATGCATGAAAATATAATATATTGGAATATTACTACTATAATACAACCTTAATATGCTTCATATGCTGTGTCTGTCGAATATTTTCTGGACTGTTCAAATCTCTGCAAATTAGCTGTAAGACACTGACAAAATGCTTCTGTGGCTGCAAATTGAAATTTTTGGAATTTTTGCTTTGCAGGAAATGTGACTTTTTATTCCACCCAGGACAGAAAATAATCCAATTCTGAAATATATCTCTCCCACAAATCCTCAGGGATTTCAGTTTAACACAGAAGCTATGGGGAAGATTCACCATTGTAAGATTTTGCAATTATTTGGAGCTTGAAGCTGTCCCAAAATAGCAGGTCATCTGAGAGCTAAATTATTTATGTCCTGGATTTAGACACACTTCCACTGATTTAGTTGTCTTTTATCAGCCTTTGTATTATTGCTTTTTACTTTCCTGGTAATAGATTGTCTCAGATTTATTTTAAACAAAGACCTGACCAGCACCATAAATGGATCTTGGAAGCTACAATTCTGGAAGTAGTAAAATGCTACAGCATAGTGCAAGGGATAGGAAGGCAATATGTTATTAGGTAAACACTTGTTTAAGGTGATGTAGTGTACAAATGCATGCTATAATTTGAGATTATAATTCATTGCTTTTACTTCTATCTGATGAGCATAAGGGTGAATGCTTTTGTTGTTTCAGACCACAGCTTTTTTATCTCAACTTCTGCATCTTTCCAAAGTAATTTCTGTATCTGGTTAAAGTCTGCTTCCCTTCTCTGCTGTTCTGATCAGAAGCTAGATAAATACCACTTGCCTATGGTCTAGAGGTGAATCCACAGCTTGGATAATTAGGGTAAAGTTCCTCCTGCAGCAAGACCTGCTCATTCCCTGTTGACTCGCTCCTCCTCATGCACACACGTATGCTTTTTTTTGGGTGGAAAGGACTGGTGCAGGGCATGGGGAAGAGGGTAGGAAGGGAAAGCAAGCAGCATGGCTGCAGTGGCTCACACACAGCAACACCAGTGTAGGGGAAGGCTAAAGCTCGCAAGTAGTTGTCCTTTCTTTCTCTCCAGATGAACGGACACTCAGTTGTTGGAACTATTTTCTGGCAGTAAGTCCCCACTACTTTTACTACACAGAAGTAGTAAAAGACAATATTACCACCAGTCTCTATACTTCCACTTTTCCATGCACATTTTTTATAATGGCTGGTGGGTTGCTTGTCAGCTGTGGGAGTCCCTCTGGCACCAGTGGGTTCCCTTGACATGCTCTGTGGAGTCCCCGGGACTCCCTGGCCACTGAGCACACTGCTGATATGTGTACCCTGGGGAAGGAGGAAAAGAATGGAAAAGTCTCCAGAGCAACTGCACAGGGTGGCTGTAAACAGGAGGCATTTTTGCTTCCTCTTTCCTGCCGAATGCTGCTCTGGGAGAGCCGTGTTCCTTGCTGGAGTGTGGCCCTGCCTTGCCAGAACAGACACTCATTTGGCACTGCAAAGCCCAGAAGAGGTTATCAGGTCAAGGTGGCTCTGTCTGGAGCAGTTTAAGCAAATGCTGTATTTCTGGGAATTATCACTCCGTTGGTCAGAGTCCTGGTCGTGTGGCTGCTGGCATACCAGTACTACAAACAGAGAAAAAAGTGTCAGGACTATTTTAATAAAGGATTCCAATGGGAGTCAAAAGCATGTTGATGACTTCTTTCATGTGTTAATGCCATTAGCCACCTCAGGCATTAAGCATGGGGAGTACCAGTAACTGACAGTGCACTAAGTGGGGAATGAATAATTTTATTTTTTTTTAAGTAACTTTGTTGTTCTCATGAAATTTGGCCTCAGCAACACTGTCAGGTTTCAATTAGTGCTGGTAACTCTGGTTCAGAAAAAAATAAAATAAACTTGATCCATGATGTGTTACTAGAAATTTGACAAAGAGTGCCTTCCAGCCCCCTTTAAAGTGGTCTGTGTCATGAAGGGCATTAAGGAAAAACAGGCCCATGGCTGAGGGAGTGCTGTTGTGTCCTGCTTGTTCATGGAGGATGTAAGCAGAGAAAGTTTCCTTACATTTCTTCATGGCCAGCCCATCCAACTGGTAGGCATCTCTTAGGTCAAACTGCATGAGTTTTGTGCAAGTGAAGCTTTTGTGCTACTTCCCTAACAAAGACCAGTGAGAACAGTCAGATTCATAGCATGAAGCACATCACAGCTGGAGATGGGGACTTTTGAAAGCAAGAGGAACAAATACATGAGCAGCTTTGCAACCAGAGCAAGATTTTCTTTTGTGCTGAACCTGGCTGGCTGCATGCTACTTTCTATTCAAAATGTAGAGCAGAAACAAGAGTCAAGGAGTATGGAGAATGAAGGGTATAGAATCCCAAAGGTTACACTCTCTGCTCTCAAAAGAAGATCTTCAAAACCCTCCACTCCCCAAACTTTCATGTTGAAAGTCCATATCCAGAGGGGGTCTGTTCTGGTGAGGACCTACAGCTCTCCTACCCCAGCTGCATGTTTCTGCTCCCTCACTGCCACAAGCCCAGCCAAGGAGCCGAGCTAGCTGGAAATGCACTGTTTTGCTCTGTAGGGTTTGTCTTTACCTAGCACAGCCCTGAGAGCTGGCTGCCTGCCCAGACGAGCTGGGGAAGGGTAGAACGGCAGCAGCGCTGACTAAGCTTGGTTTGGCTTCCAGGGAACTGATCTTTCCCCTCCGCCAGAAACGCAGCGGCTGTCATGGCCTTGAGCTTTGCGTTGCCTAATTCATTTTGCTGAGCAGACCTAGAAATATCTCCATGGACAGTAAAAAACTTTTCAAGAGTAATATAAAATCTTCTTGGATAGATTTTAATGGGCAGGTGCCTGTCCCTTGGTACAGACCTAATTGCTGAGACATTTAGTAAACAAAGGAGTAATGCTATTATTTTTGCTTGCGGATCTTACCCTCTTTAATCTCTATAGAGTCTGGGGACTTGTATCAGAGTTTTAGAAACTGCAGGACAGCATACACCAAAAAATGAGTGAAAACCAGAGCTTTTAAAGGTCAACCCTGAAGTCTTTAAGCTGTATATGAGAGGGAGAAAGACAACATTACCACAGATGTGCTCAAGCAGAGCAGCCCACATGCTTAAGTCAGTCAAGCCTAGAGGATGCTTCCCAGGAAGTTGGAGGATATCTTATTATTACTGCTGGACTTCTCTGCTGAGGCTGCCAGTGGGTGTGCCAATTAATTTCAGCGCTGAGTGAGTTTTAGCAAGTGGCCACCTAAGCAGTTAGGCAATGACTTCCAAATAACTGTATTTATTTCTTCCTCTGTAGATATAAATGTTCAAGCTGTCAATTACATTAAACTTTTTTTTTACTACGCATCTCTGAAGGAGTTAAGAACACTTTGTGTGACTGACAGCCACAAATTCACCTTTCCTGTGTATTAAGTCATCACTTTACTATTGAGTTCTCAGCTGATGTAGGAAGAAAAGGAAAGCTGATCAGGAACATTAAAGAGGCCTTAACATGCACAAGGAGGAGAAGGGGCAAAATGGACTACTGACCCTGTTTGACCTAGTATGACAGTGCATTGTGCCTTAAAATTACTAAGTCTTGTTCCCACTCCTCCTCACTTCTCACTCATGTCTAGACCAAACACTGAATTTGTGATACTTTTACCACAGCATCTGATTGCTTGGGAACTTCACTGGCCATCTTGATTGCACTGACTTTTTATGTCTGAAATGTGGTCACTGGATTAGCTGCTGCAGCTCAGTTGCTTTACTTGTCTGCATTGTGCTTTCTCTTGACTCATAAAAATCCTGGCTCATTAAGCAAGCTTGTGATGGTTCAACTATGGTGTCTACCCATTGCATACATATGTTTAAATTTATTTTCATCTACATTCACATCCAGCTAGTGCACAGCATACGCTTTGTAGTTCTGGCATAATAGCCACAAACCCTCTGATGCATTATGGAATCATATGTTTGTAGTCCTTTCTTTTCCTTGATGAATTACAATGCAATCAGACCTCTCTCAGCCTCAAGGAAAAAAAAAGGCAAAAAAACCCCCAAAATCCAAACAAAATGCAAAGATGTGAAATACTAAGAAGTCAGGACACATTTAATCTGAAATAAAATCCCACGAGTGGCAGTGTTGGCATAAGTGGTTTGTGGTTATCTGTTTCACACACACAAATTGATATGATTTACTTTAAACGCTTGGCCTTTTTGTTCTTGCACAAAACAATTCCATTTGGCTTCAGATTGATGAATGAAGGAACTGAGCTATTGAAAGGACAAAGAATGAAAAACTGTAATCAGGTTAGAAACATCAGGATTTTTATATTATAAGTTAACTAATGCTCAGTAACCAGTGGAGCAGGAAAAGATAAAAAAAAAAAAACCAGGTTCACCCTTGCCTTGAAGTAATCAATATGTACCAACTTCTAAAACTCATTATATAAAGGTACCTTTTGAATATTGTCAACTTTTCTCTCTGCCTCTATTCTTAACCATGCTGGTACAGAGAAGAGCTCAGGACTCTCAGGAGAAGAAGTTGCCTGCTTGCTGCCAGATAGCTGAGGGTATAGGGGAAACAAAAGGAGGCCTCACTCTACCAAACAGGTCTCTTCTCAAGAAAACAAGCCAGACAGGATAAGCCATCAAAGATTTCTTCTTATCTAGAGAGAAGATCATTGGGAAATCCATGAGACCAAGTTGGTCAGAGAGAGCCTGCCAGCCCACACACTTCAGTGGAATTCTTAGGAAGGAACTGAATATGAAATCTGAGTATTCATTGTCTTCCACAAACTCCCGCAAAGTGAATGGTTAACAAAATTTCATGTAAAGCCATATTGTCTGAGTAAAACATTTCACTTTCATTTAGGCGGGGTTTTCTCCCTGTTCTGGTGGGTAGAAGAATGAATCCCTGCAATTTTTGTACTCTCCATTTCTAAACAGTGGGGAGGGAGAGCTGGTTATTTCTGGTAGGATCAGTGTTTGTAGTGGTTTCACTCTCATTTCCCTTCTGCAAAATCAGCTGTTCTTTGCCAGAGTTCAGAAAACACAACCATCTCACCTAGAAGAGGACAGACCCACTTCTGAGAACTACTGGGTTTTCTCTACAAGCCACTGTTTAGCCTGCTGGGATCAAGAGGACAAAATCCAGCCTACTTTCTATCCTACTTCCCAGCAAATAATAAAGTCTGCCTCACAGACCACATCTGCAGTGAAAAACAAGAACTCCACATGCTTGTCTTTGAGTTCTCCAGAAAAACCACTCATCTTGGGCTTGGATTTTACCACCAATACCACTGACTTGAGTGAAAAGCCAACCTTTGGCATGTAGAATATCATTGTGGTTGGTATAGCTTTTCCTAATAACATGTTCCGGTGCTTAAGCACTATGAATTGCCTCTATTTTTTATGGTTTTGACAAGGCAACAGTGGGGTGTTTTTGTGTCAGAGATTAAATAAAAACTTTTCAAAGTACTGGTTAACAGCAGACAACGTTGCTTGAGGTATGATCCAAGACTGAAGCAAAAGACAGTCTGCTGCTTGATTGCAGTGCCTTCAAATCAAACCCTGGCTTTTTCTTCCTATTCTGCTCCCTGGCAACATGTAGAAATAGAGTAGAATGTGAAGAAATGAAAATAAAAGAGGAACATTAATCAAAATAAATACAATACAATACAATAAAAAAATTAAAACCAATATAAGAATATTCTGTTAATGTCAAGCTGTTTATATTGCAACAGCGAAGGCCAAAAATAAGGGCATGGTAAACTACTGTGCCATATTATGCATACCAGGAGTGTACTTTATTCTTAAAGTAATGGTGCAATGAGGTCCATGAGTCTACCGGCTACTTGCAAAGTCTAAATGTTCAAACATAATTTCATGTTGCCCTGCTTAAAATGATCTTGAAATCAAAGATCTCACTGCAATTAGCCCTAGAGGTAATGATTTCAGACCGCTTTTCAGATGTTCAGAGCAAATATTTTGGGGGTTTGTGTCTGCAAATTGACAAGGCTTTCTGTATGCTGCGAACACACAGGACAAGATCTCAGGAGCCTCTCAGGTGGGATTGCAGAATTGCACTCTCATTACAAAGAGCTTTGCCGTCAACCATGCAGCATCGCTCTAGCAGACCAGAGCTGATGTGGAAAATGTGCCTCCGTCATAAAGGTGGGATGACAATTTAGCTCCTAGGAAGATCCATAGATCTAAAGAATAGTAAAAAATTAAGTATTTTTTGATGGAGCCATGTGTATCTACTGAAAGAACAACCATAAAAACTACAGCAAAAGCTCTGTGTTAAAACAGTTGTCCCACAGGGGCTGTATAAGGGTTTTTCACTTAATCATCCTGTGACTGCTTAAGATTTTGCCAGTAACAGGAATTTTCCCCTCTTTCTACAGACTACACATTTTATCAAATGCAGCAGGAACTTACCTGGAAAGGCAGGGTGAGGATGAGGTTCACTTACACAGAAGCTGACACAAAACCCACTTTACCACTACCAAACAAAGCATCAGTGTTATTTCCTTATTCCGAGCTATAGGAATTCACATCCTCATTTTACCTATAGACACTTTCAGATCTCTCTCACACACAAACAGAACATTCCTCCCTCCCATTCTCCTTTTGAGTTTATAGCCCACAGATGCACTTCTGTCACTGAGCCACTTTAGCTTAGGAATCAGCACATTTATATTCCAAGCTGAGGACAGGTATCCCAAGAGGAAAAGGGCACTAGTCAGGTCTTGCCTCTGTGACAAGCTCCTAGATGACCTCCAGAAAGTTACTTGTGGTCTTTGGCTCGTTTACCAGTAAAATAAAGAAGATATTACTTCTTTTCTCTTACCTCATTTAAGTAAACTAAAAAATATTGATCTTAGGCACTTTCTTGTATATGCCTCAGTGCTGTGAAGCTGTTAGCACTCTCTTTTTAGTCAGAGATCTGCTACAACATCCCTTGACCCCACATGTCAAGATTACTCAGCATTTTACAGATACGGCCACATGTCATATAAAGCAGGGCAGTTGGAATAGTCTGCAGTTGCCCCACTCCAATGTTTTGGGGGTCTTCTTTTTGCTCACAGAGGATATAACTCCCTTGCAGTAGGTAGAAGAACCTGGCTCTCACATGACTGTCCTTGCTACTGCTTTGAGGTAATCCTCTAACTGCATCTCCTAATTGAAAAAAGAAGGGTTGGCTCAAGCCCGTGATGACTCAGGTCAGTCTGTTATGTCAGAACATAGCACTTGACTCAAAAGTTGTCTTGCTTTCTATATGCAGCTCTGCTCAAGCCTGGCAGTGTGTTTCTTAAAAAAAATGTCTATGACTCAGAGGTGAATAGCGCAGGCCATTTCTATGGATTTTACCTGTGATTTCAGTTGCCTTTCATCATCAATGCTAAATCACTTTGGTATGGCCAGAGGCACTTTCCACTGGGTGAATTAAAGTTGTGTTGCATTGCCAAAAGGATCTAACAGGACCAAAGAGAGCCAGAAGCCGAGGCATGACTTTGTAGCCCAGTGGCTGTAGCAGTCATTTGGAACAAAGCTGTCTTGGCTTCTAGTCCCTACTTCCAGGCTTTTGTAATTTACCCAGTACCTATAATTCACCCAGCTGATGTAGAATAAAATAATCATATCAGTCCCATACCTTGCTCCACTTGGAATAAGTACTGAGGCTTACCCAGTACTGCTATGGAGTAGAAACCTCTTCTCCTTCTTCCTGCAAGTCTGGTGTTGTAGTGTGCTCTTACTGTCTCACATGTATAAAGCCAGAGCTCTTTCCGTACCTGGATGGTTGGGCAAGATAAGGGCAATAATTACATACTGCACGCTTGTAACTCTTATCATGGACAGCTTTCAAAACTCCTTAAAAACATCCATCCATTCTCACAACATGCCTGGGAGGTAGATAAGGTTTTATTATGTACACAAGGCATTATTTATCGTGAACTGAGAGACAGTACTCTGTAGCTGGTACACCAAAGATAAACAACTTGCCCAGGCAGAGCCTGCAAGGGAACTTTATGGTTGCTCCAAACCATGTGTTTAAATCCCTAGGCCAGAGCAGTACATTCAAAGGTATTTAACCTGGCAAAAGTTAAAGTACAGGCTTGTGCCACTGTGATAAATCTTGGACTTCTGGTTTACCACAGGGTGGATGAGCATGGAAGAGGAGCCCAAGGAAGGGCTGATAAGGCTGTCAGGGCTCTCCCAGCCACTTTCTGGTGCGTGTGGTGGTTCGGCTCCCGCCCCCCTTTCCCAGGATGAGCACTGCTTCTAGACTGCATGATGAGTCAAGGTATTGTGGCTGAGACTGCAAGCACTGGCTCTGTCACCAAGCAGACAGACAGACATTCAAAGAAACCACAGCCCTCTGGTTTCTTTGTCCTTGTTTGCTTAATCAAATTAGGGTTGTGTGTGCGCGTACACATTTTTTTGACCCACAGCACAAACAAATACTGCTCAACACCTGAGGGTGGCTGGCTCTCAGAAATGCCTCTGGAAAGATGACTCAGAGGAGTAGTGGGAGGCTCCTATGGCACTCATCCCAACGCGGGAAAGAGCATTCCCTCTTACTGTAAGTGATCTAATTATATTACTGTAAATCTCACTCTCTCATTTTCGGCTACCTCCACATCAGCTCTCAGGCTGCACTTATGTAATTGTGGAAAACTTTCTATCAAACCAAAGATTCCTGCTGTATGCCACATTGTTTGCAGAAGACTTGTATACAAGTGTGGGCGGCGAGGGAGACATCAGTGCAGGAGACTGAAACTGGTACCTTTTCTACCTTTTTTTCACAAGTACACCAATTTGTGCATTAAATCACACTGTGGAACTATAAAACTGCGAAGAAAATGAGCAGTCTAAGTTATTTTCTTCAGTGTGATAAATCCTGTTTAGATAAACAGGCCAAGTTTTTTTATCCCTAATGTTTCAGTTAAGCACAATATTCCCTTCTACTTTTCCTCAGTCTCACCTACTGCCACTGATCATATTATCAGCCAGCTGTTAGAATCCTGGTTATATTTCAAGGGATCCTCTAGCTGTATCTTTTATAGGCACTCCTCAACCATCAGGTAGTCTCACACAGACCCCTGTTAACATGACAAGAGGATGCAGGACTTGGGTCAGGAGCATCAGATAAAAGAGGATCCAGGTGATGAGCTGGCAGCAGTAAGTGCTTGGGGAAATAAAGGTATTTCATGGCTGTGTCAGTTAGTATTGCAATAGTGAGCTGGGTCAGACCTTATTATGTGGGTGTGTGTTGAAGCAACTCTTCCACTGGGGCATAATGAGGGAGAGGATAACCACTCTGTTTGGAAACAGAGGGAAGAGGGGAAAGCACTGCCTGCAAGCCATGCTCTCACTGCAGCTCAGAGATGTCACTAGGAAACAAAGCAGTGGCAGGGACAGATGCAGCTGTGTGTGCCAGTACTTACTGGGGCAGCCAAAGAGAGTCTTAGGGACGACACAGTCAGAGCAACATCCTGAATGTGTCTTGAGAAAATCTGAGAGAGTGCCTAGGGCACAGTACAACTGGAAAGGAAACCTGACTGGCAGAAGACTCTGGGCATGTCTATGCAGCCTGGTGCCCCTGGCTGCTGCCATTCCACCTGCGTGGCAAGCCAGCCTGGGAGGAGGTCCTGAGCTCTTCTGTGCCACCCCTCAGAAGCTGCCATCGTGCTCCACTGGCTGCCTCAGAGCCCATGCAGAGCAGCCTGTCCACATCTGATCGAAGGCATGTCTACACAGCCTCTTGACATACTTCCTATTTTTTTAACTGTTTTTGTTTTAATCCCTGATCTATGCAGAGAGAGAAAAAAAAATAAAAAAACCACATTCCTTGTTCCTGGTAGAACATCTCAAGCAATTGACACCTCCATCTTCTCCGTTTAACTGTGGCATCCCACTGGGGCTGTGCATTTGACACAGATGGTTGAGTCAGAAAAGACAATGTTACTTAAAAAAAAGTTTCTAAGGGAGCCCAGGACTTGATCTATTGTCTAGGAATCCAAATGGCAATAGGCCTTACAAAAAAGAAAGGGAGAGGAAAGGGTCACTCCAGCCCATTCTTCTAAATCAAAAACAAGCAAAGAAAGAAAAAAATTGCAGAAGGTCAACTGAGGAACTGACACCTGAGTCCAGGTAATTGCCAGACAAAGCAACTACAATTTATATGGACCCCTTGCTGCTTGCTAGGATTACATCGCTACACTTGCACCTCTGAACAATGTACACATTCAGATTCTAGATCAACTAAGAAGGGATGAAGAAGTGATTTTCTGAGGTAGGCATGAGATGGAAGTATAAACAGGGAATTTGTGCTGATGCTCTGCCACAGAAAGCAGGAATGTGAGGATGTAGTGACAGCACGAGCAAGAAAAGCAACCTGTAAGGGTTGCAAAGTAAAGCTTTTTCCCTCTGATTTTTATTGTCTCTATAAATGTCTTATGAAGACAGAACCTCACATTACTAACACAGTTTGAACTATAAATAAGCGAGTTTTCTGTAACTATGATAGTTGATTATTTCATCCTATGAATACTTCCAAAAAGGACATACACACAAACTTTCTACAAATTGGCGCACTGAATTTATATGTACCCACAGATATTGTAATTCACCTGTCAATGCGCACACTTTGGATTTGATCATTTTCTTGCGATCTGTTGTACACACATGAAAATGAAAGGTCAGACTTATGGCCCAGTCCTGCTCCAGTTGAGTTGAATTATAATGTTCTCATTTTTTGTTTTCATAACCTTTAGGGACTAGCCATGTTCAGGATACCTTATACTAGCTGAAGATCTAGTGTTACTCCCTTAAGAAAGAATAATACTTTGCTGATCACAGATGAGATTTACTGCTGTTCTTTTCCAAAGTATATCTGACAGAATTTACCACCTCTGCATCTGCAAATGACAAAGCCTGACTATGTCTGAAGAAGTGGGTATGCTTGATATTTTCTTGTGTTCTTTCCTCCCACACCAAAATCCCATCTGTTGGCGTCAGGTGAGTAACTGGAAATCAGTCTGTTTGTAAGAATTAAGTTTCTGGGCTTTAAGGCTGCAAGCATATCTTCAGAACACAAAATCAAAACATTCAAAGGTCCAAAGACAATAAAAAAGGACCTGACATTCATAATTTTTTAGGACCCTGAAGTTTTTAAGCCACTCCCATAATTTTGGGGGACTAACTTGGCAGGCCTGCAAGTTGTTGGCTTGCACTGAGCAAGCAAAAATGGTAGAAAGAGAGGCATTGCTTGTGTTGGTGGCTCTTCTCTCTTGGAGTGTTGGACTTGTCTGTTCTTCCTGCAAGGTGCTGGTGATACATCTCTACCGAGGCCAAGTTTCTAGATATCTGTGAGTCACCATGTTCTGTTATTAAAGAGGAAGATAATTTTAGAAATTTAACAGGATCAAACAAATAATGCTACTCTTTGTTTTAAATCCACTGTATGCTCTAACACCTTTGATCCCTTCGTTTTTCATCACCCTTTAGAGATGTGCAGATTTGGTATAAGTTAACACACAGTTCTGGATTATTTAACTTGTCAAAGTATGGAGTATAGCTAGAAAAGTATAAATATAAGGAGGTCTCAGGGCTAAGCACAGATAATGAACTGTTCAATCGTGTATTCATTTGTGACCAACCTACATGCTGTGTATGATTTAACAGTTTTAATACATCAAATGATTAAAATAAAATGAGAGCATTAAGGAAATACAAGCAAGACAAAATATTTAATTATCACCAAAGAAAAATTAGGCCTAGTTTAATTAAGCACATCCTATTTGAACTGGGATGATCTTGAAGATAAGTGTAATTTCTTTGTTGAAGCAGGGCCACATTTAAAAACATTACTCAAAATATATTAAGATCTACTACTTCTCTTTATTTCAGAGTTAACAGGCATGAAATCTGACTGGTTAAGAATTTGTACAAGAATACTATGACAAATCACAATCAGCTGCCACATTTGCCTGTTTTATGTCTTCATTGTCCACTATCTGTGAACATTTATTCAGGCCAAGTGTTGTTTGTATGAATTTGGTTTTCATTTAACCGAGAAAATTGCTAGGATCAAATAACCGCCTAAGCACTTGTTGTGGAGATTGATGGATAAAATGCACCTCCAATATATTCACAACAATAATATAGCCCTAGCTAATGCTGTGAAAGCACAAGAAATTTCCATTTCCAAAGGAGTTCTAGGAAATTAACATTTATTTTGCTCTGAATCAGAATGAATACAAATGAATAGCCATGACTGAAAAAAATCCTTGTATCGCAATACTTTTCTTTCTGTGATAGAAAGCAAATTACAGTTTGAAACTAAAAGTAGTTTTGAAAAAACACCTCCTCCCCCTTAGCTTCCATTCCAAGAATGTTGAAATGGAATATTTTGACCTTCTCACAATACTTCTTCCCAACTTTTTCCCCAAAACAAAAGGTTGTGAAAATCAACATGCCTTAGAGAGTAGTTTTGGTTTGACAAAATGGCATGTTCTGATGGAAAAAAAGCATTAAATTGGAAAAAATTTTAACCAGCTCTAGCAGTAACTCTGGATTTCACACTCTGGGCTAAATTTGCAACCTTTCACCCTCTGAAATTAGCTGGAATACTCGAGAAGTAAGGAACTAATCAGGGGAAAGAAGCACTCTCCCTATGGTTTGGAGACTACAGGGGGGCCTACTGGAATAGATCCGCACAGGCAGGCTGCTATACGGATTCCCATGGTGTCTGCTCCCACCAGCACAATTACAGGATCAGAGGCAGATTTGTAAAGAGTCTGATTTTTTATTTTTTTTTTTTCCCAAGGAAATAGCTTCATTTTGTTTTGTTTCTTGCTGTTCTTGGAATGAAATTCATGTTTTATTGGTATGAAATACAAGTCTGTTTTGACACTTGCAGAGACAACGCAGACAGAGAGAAACATCTTTCTAGCTATAAACTGAAGTTTGTATGCCTTGTAAATAGTTTTTCTTGCTCATATAGTATAAAAGAAAAAAAAGAAATATTGTT
The DNA here is from genome assembly GCA_028858755.1 of Ara ararauna. Lineage (NCBI taxonomy): Eukaryota > Metazoa > Chordata > Aves > Psittaciformes > Psittacidae > Ara > Ara ararauna. Next base: position 61,032,106 of record CM054379.1, read on the forward strand.
ACAAACACAGATAAGTTATCTATGTCTTGCTGTATACTTTCCTCTTTCTTTCAAAACAGGAACCTGGCCTGCCGAGAGCATCTCATCCTTTCACCTACTTCAACACTTGAAGCAATCAGAAAATCGCTGAAATCTGAATACAGCTTTGGTGCATAGCTGTGAAAAGTTGCCTCCCATTAGATTAGGTAAGAAGTTGCTTCTCCCCAGGCCTACTGTAGAGTCAAGATGATCTTGGTGTCAATTTGGCCTGAATTGGCTCAGAACTGTTGGACTAATAAAAAGTCTGGAGGTTTGGTCTGTGCTGTTGGAAAGCCATTGGCCCTACTTTAAGTTACTTTTGATCTACTGTAAAAGCTAAGATGTTCAGGGCTGAAGCCAGGACATTTTTGTCTTGGAAAAGACACAGAACTCTTATCTGCATGTTGCTCCCTCATCTAATACAGCATAAATGAAACTTTCATCCTATTAGACTTGAGGCAGACAGGAAACAATGTTTTCTCTCTCTCAAAACCTTTAAAAATCTTTTTTTTTTTTTTTAATAAATCTGTGCTTCATTAAGATGAATCAAAATCATTTAAACTCTTTTCTCACACACACAGAGTGAAAAATTAGCACTCGAGACACAGGAGATGTAGAAGCCTCAAGCAGGACCAAACAGCTACATCTGTAACCAAGAGGGAAGCGGTGCTGGGATACTCTCCAGCATTGTGGCACGTTCTTGTCTAGGGTCACCCTGTTGCACTCTCCCATCCCCTTGGAGCACTTGGGATGATGACCAGTGCTGACTCTTGAGCCATGCTAGCGGGCCTGGGCTAAAATTGTGCCAGGGAGCTTTCTAACATTTTAATAGAATGACCATATCTCAGCCCCCACGTCCATGGCACTGACATTCTGTAATTTACTGGTACAGTCATAGTGGATCTGTCTAGAGAGTTGCTCTAAAATCTCCCACCTAAACACCCTGTCTCCAGACTGTTAGTGCTTCTGCTTTGAGTCCTATTTTAGAACTGTTGATAACACTGGATGATCCAGAATGACACTTCGTGCTATGTCACGTTGAGGGCTCCACAAACAGCCACCTATGATTACTTAGAATAATGGGAGGCAGAATTTTACCCAGGTAATGGAAAAATCATGCATGAGCAGCATGGGATGGAGTGGAAAACCAGCTGGCTACGTGTATTCAGCTCAGCTCAGCCATGTCAGTTCCAGCCCTGCTGAATCCAGGTAGCTTACTGTAATGTAATTTAAGTATCATCATCCCAGTGCACTCACTGTCATTTAATTTATGAGAGAACTTTTTAACTTAGTATATAGCTGCTGTATGTATTTGTGACAAGTAGTCATTAGAGGGAAGCTTTTAAGAATATTTTTTCAAAGCTGGGACTCTGGAAATGCTTATTTCATTGGAAAACTCAAAGAGAAGCTTGCAGAACTTCACGCTTCACCCACACATCACGGATTTACCTTCTTTCTCAAAACAGAGTATGAGAGAACTGTCTTCTTTTCCCAGAAAATTGTAGTATAGTTTTGTCTCCTCTCCCACGTGCGAGACAGTGAATCATAGAATCATAGAATAGTAAGGGTTGAAAAGGTACCTTAAGATCATCTAGTTCCAACCCCTCTGACATGTCCAGGGACACCTCCCACTAAACCATGCCACCCAAGGCTCTGTCCAACCTGGCCTTGAGCACTACCAGCGACAGAGCATTCACAACTTCCCTGGGCCACACATTCCAGTGCCTCACCACCCTTACAGTAAAGAATTTCTTCCTCATATCCAGTCTAAACTTTCCCTGTTTAAGTTTAAACCCGTTACCCCTTGTCCTATCACTACAGTCCCTAATGAAGAGTCTCTTCCCAGAATCCTTATAGGCCCCCTTCAGATATTGGAAGGCTGCTATGAGGTCTCCATTCAGCCTTCTCTTCTCCAGGCTGAACAGACCCAACTTTCTCAGCCTATCTTCATACGGGAGGTGCTCCAGTCCCCTGATCATCCTCGTGGCCCTCCTCTGCACTTGTTCCAACAGTTCCATGTCCTTTTTATGTTGAGGACACCAGAACTGCACACAATACTCCAAGTGAGGTCTCACAGGAGGAGAGTGGAGGGGCAGGATCACCTCCTTCAACCTGCTGGTCATGCTCCTTCTGATGCAGCCCAGAATACGGTTGGCGTTCTGGGCTGCAAGTGCACACTGCCTGCTCATGTTCAATTTCTCATCAACCAACACCCCCAAGTCCTTCTGGGCAGGGCTGCTCTGAATCTCTTCTCTGCCCAAGCTGTAGCTGTGCCTGGGATTGCTCTGACCCAGGTGGAGGACCTTGCACTTGGCATGGTTAAACTTTATCAGGTTGGCATCAGCCCACCTCACAAGTGTGTCAAGGTCCCTCTGGATGGCATTCCTTCCCTCCAACGTATCAACCAAACCACGCAGCTTGGTGTCATCGGCAAACTTGCTGAGGGCGCACTCAATCCCACTGTCCATGTCACAGACAAAGATGTTGAACAAGACCGGTCCCAACACCAATCCCTGAGGGACAACACTCAGTACTGGTCTCCAGCTGGACATTGAGCCATTGGGCACAGCTCTTTGCATGCAGCCATCCAGCCAGTTCTTTATCCACCGAGTGGTCCACCTATCAAATTTATGTCTCTCCAATTCAGAGACAAGGATGTCATGTGGGGCAGTGTCAAACGCTTTGTTTATGCATAAAAAAAAAAAATTCATAATAGACACTTTGCTTCCATGTTGGTGCAATTCTTTGTTGCTGGCAATAAAATCTAATATTAGATATGTTTCTACGATTCCTTTTAAACCACTAGAAGCACTGCATGTATCTCTCTTTGCTGATAACAGGGAGTGCCTCTGGAAATGGTGCTTTTGAATTTTTTACTTCTTGTTCGAGTTTATCCTGATAAAACCCTCTGTCATCTTCCTGAGGCTTTTCTGCTTTCCTGCCAAACATTAATTGGTACTTGTTCCTGTACATTTTAATGCTCTCTCACAGCTGTAGTGATTAGCCTCAAGCATCTTTCCTAGCTCCCAGCCCTTTCTCTAAGACTTTGACATTCCCTCAGAAATCTGACAGGGACCTTTTTTCTAAGGCTGTGTGACCTGGTTGGCTCCCTTACTGCTAAATATTTCACTTACAAGGACATGGATTACTACATGGTCCTTCAGGTCTGGAAGTGAACTCACTAAGAGCCTAATGTTCACCTTACGTTCTGCTTTACAGAAAAATTGTCCATCTCTGGTCTATGAGAAGCAACACTGGGTGATTTATAAGCACCTGTCTCATGTGAAATGGTCTGTGGCCAAATCTGTGTACATGTCACCCCATCTTCAGAAGGAACATAACCACATCACTGATCATTTCTACCTCTCCAATAGCATGTACAGAAGACCAGTAATTGAAAGCTTTATCAATCTGAAAGTTGATGCTGAGTGAATTGCCATACTGTTTACTGCCTTTCCAAAATGTAGGTTCTCCTTGTACATTTTGAGTTACAACCCAAACAAAAACTCCCAGTCCACAATAATAAGAACGTGTATATGTGTTATTTATCCATAATTTAACACATTTTATTTGCTCAAGTCATGAGATTATTGTCTGATGAGTTTAGAGTCTGAGCATTTTCTGTTAGAAGATTGTTTGTGCCTTTTCAAGCGTATGGACCTGAGCTGACAATCTGAGGTTCAGGCAATGCTAGTAAAAATTGTACTTTGCTAGATGTCACTGATTCACTCTTAAAATATGAAGCATGATGAACTGAGAGAAAAAATAAGTGAAACACCTCTCAAGTGGAGACCACATTTAAGAACATCCTGGAAACAGCTTTAGTTATTTGCTATATGAAAGTTGGGCAGAACTGTATCTCAGGAACCCCTGCTGGATTTAGCTCTTTCAGTGGAGCAGAAGTATTTATTGTATGGCCATTTCCCAGGGTTTCCGTGGAACATCACATCTCTCGACAGTCTTGAGTGAAACCTCAGCATCATGGATTATTCCTCCAGCACCAAGATGGGCTGGCACGTTGACTCAGGAGTGAGCAGCTCTTTACCGCAGTAGTGGCTGAAACCTCAGTTGCATCAATTTACCTTAATTGTGATTACAATATAAATGAGGTTAAAAACTGATTTAGCTATTACTGATACTTCTGTTTTGTGGTGCATCAGGGTAGAAGTTCTCACTCTAGTATGACTACTTGTTTTGTCCAGAAATCATATCTTCTTCATTGTTAATGTTTTCAAACTCAAAAATAACCTTTCTCTCACATTAGTATGGGAGATATTTGCTATCTGTTCTTTGGAGAGTTTGCCAATGTTTCAAGATGCCAAAAAGGGCCTCAATATTTCACCTAAGAAAAGGTGGCAGATAAATGAGCATTTTACAAGTCTTAGCATAGCTGAGTGCTACAGCTCTTCCAGAGAAAGAGGAGATTTTATTTCAATAGCATATCAAGCAACAAAAATTCCTTGTGCTGAACTCTTTATGGGCATGATCCAACTATGCTTAATTTCACGATTCCTTTGTTCTGCTTTGTAGGAAAGAGTTTCTTAGTATGGGTAGTGTTTAAAGTGTATTTATATGAAACAAATACTTCAGTCTTGTGAAAAGGTGCCACTGGATTCATTCATGAGACAGTACTGGCATTTGCAGTCTGTAAATACAGTATTGGTGTTGTCATTATTTTAGAGGTGAATCAGTCAAAAATTAAACATAGAAAATCACAGCTACTGGGGGCCTGTTTTACTTGTTGTTCTTTTAACTTGTCTGGGGAAAGGCATCCATGTAATGCACGGCTCCAAGCCACAGCAAGCTGGAATGCAAAGCTTCTGATGTAAAATAAGTAATGGGAACATGTGATAGGGGATTTCCTGAGCTGTTCTTGGTGCATCCTTGCTGTTAAGCAATCTTAGTCTTCCTCCATCCCTCTCTCTCAATCATATACACACATACACCCTATTTTTTGGTCCCCTTTACCACTCCTCAAGACAGAAAAGCACAGGCACCACCAGCAACATGGTTTGAATTTTAAAAATACTTGACCTTTACATCTGGAGTGGGTATTCTTGTCAGAGGAATAGGTCTAACTTGTTTGAAACCGCATGGGAAAGGTGACATGCAAGATGGACACAGACTTTCTGTCACGTTGCAAAAACCCCATTGTTTTTTGAGTCACACAATAGACAGAATGCATGCACTGCTCTGTGAGTCAAAGCTACATGGCTGAAAGTGAATTCTATTTGCTTATCATTCATGCGTGATTGTGTTCCTTTTTGATGACTTGGTCTTTGCTTCCTGGAAAGCACTTTTGATTTTCAGTGATCTGCAAGAAATCGTTCTTCCTCCAGGGAATGCTTACATCACACCACTCCTGCATAAGACTGCTCTGGGCATGGTTCTATGTGTTTTTCCTAAGAGCACCATAAGGGCCCAACCCTGTATTCTCAGACTCCCAAACTCCAACTGACTCACCAATGTTCTGGATACTCAGAGTATGCCAGAGGGAACCAAAACCAAGAGGTCAGTCACTACTGAACTTTCTACCTCATTATTATTCCGTTATTATTCCCATCATATTTAGTGCAGTCTAAGAGAATACTAAAATTATTTTAACACTGTATTTCTGCCTTCCGTCACTTTTCTAATCTTCAGTGCTTTAGGTCTTCTGTCTTTCTCCCCCTGTTTCTTCCTCCTCACTTTGTTTTTCTGATTCTGGAGTTCTGTCCTGTTGATTTTTCTATTTTTGTCTGCTTTCTGTCTTCTGTTTCTTCAATTTGTGTAACTCATGCTTCCCTTCTACTTCCCTTACCTCTCTCCTTTTGTTTTTTTAAACTCAGGACACTTTTTAATTCTTCTTTGTTTACAGATATCCTGCTTTTTTCACCATCTTCTTGTTTGTTTCTTGATTTTGCTATTTTCACTGAGGTTGCTGGAGCTCCCCTGCTTGCTCTGATGAATATACAGTTAGAGATATTCCTGGTTTAAAAATGTTTCCAGTCTAAACAGAAAAGAAAGGCAAAAAAGAAGTCAGAAAGAAAGGAAATACTATCTCCATTTTACTGAGGGAAAACTGTGGCAATGAAAAAATCAGTTTTTTAGGTCACACAGAAAACCTGCAGCTGAACCAGGGGGAAATATCAAGACTCCCAGATTTCATTCTGTGCCTTATTCATAATTTGTGATGAATTTTGCAAGTGTCTGCAGTGTAATGATTTGCAGTGTGGTAATAACAACAGTGTCCACAAAGGAGTGGACTTCATGCATTACTGTGGGTTTTCAAGCTTACCATAAACTTGATTACTTGGTGTACACTGTATTACAAACTAATAATTATTTTAAGAAAAACAGTTTTATTGGATGTTTTTTCCATGACCAATTCACATCTTATTGTGAAAGCCCACCACATAACCAGCCCTATAAGTCTTAACATCTGGATATAACCAATGAATTCTTTGGAGAAAATTGGAGTAATCCAGTTTTCCTAGTTGAAGTCAACACCATTAAGATGAGCACTGATCAACATCTTACTAAACTCACGGAATTCACCTCAGCCAGTGTCCCAAATCTTAACTTTATTTGAAATAGGTGTCATTATTAACAGCTGCTGATAGCTTCTGTGATTAATATTTGGCACTAAATGCAGTATTAACTGGCATTTTCAGTATGTGCTCTCATGGAGGAGTTGTGAGTATCCAGGCATGTGTCTCTGGGGTTAGCTGGATGTTCATCACCAGTTATTGCTGTTTTGATCTGCTCCAGGGAGGCCATTTCTCTCTGCATCCATTCGTTTTAGGGAGATTTTGCATAAATTTGTCATGGAAACGAGCGCAGGAAGACTGCAGAACTTCTGAAACTCTCCGTATATTATGAATAATGACTAGGGATATGCCAATATGGAGCTACAGAAAACCTGAGGGCACTTGGCTACTTAGATCCTATGATTATATGGATGCCTTTGCAACAGCTGTGAGAGTCAAATGGGTACCAGCAGCATTGCATCTTTTCTCCTATAAAAGGTGAGGATTCAAGCCAGGATTTGGTGGTTGTTGGTTGAACTGAGAGCCTCATTGTGTGCCAGTCTTAGGGCAGCCACCCTGCCCAGGGAACTGCTAGTAAAGCTGCACGTTTACCTCCGGGTAGCGCATGATCAAAAGCAAACCAACCTTGCATTCACACAGCCCAGCTGTCTGCAGAAGGCAAGAGAGCAAATCCCTCTGGGGCTGCCAACTTCACCATGTACGGAGCCAAGCTTTCTGCATCTGCAGTGCGGCCTTAGCCCTTCATAGGACATAACCGTCATTGCTCAAATGTGGTTTTGATGTAAGTCCTTTAGCTTGGGCAGGCTTGTAGCACAAGCATGTGTGGCACTGTGTATGCACATCAAGCCATGTCTCATTTCAGCTGTGCTTAAATTCCCCTCTTTCGTCTAGTGTGTCTGTTGCTCCTGAGAGTGGACTGGGAGAACTAATCAGACTATATAAATATAGTCATGCAGCACAGCATAAATGTGATTTAAACATATTTATGCCACCAAGGGGATTCCAGGATTACTGTGATTGCTTTGCATTTGTCTCAGTAAATATGATGCGATGAATCCATATAATTGGCTTGCTGATGCAGTGAGGCATGCAGATGGGAAGCAAAACCGAAGTGCAGTCTGCTGAGGCTGCCCCCACTGATGGAGAAGTTTCTCAGATATCTCAGAGAAGCCAACGCTCACATCCACTCAAACCGAAAACTAGCAAATGAGTGCACTGACATTAAAAACAAAATTCAAACACACCAGCAGCCTCCTGATGAAGACCAGGAAGTGCCAGAGTGAAGATGAGAGCTATGTCAAATTCTGACCTTGCAGTGATGTAAATACAGAGTTACTCCAGTGAAATCTATAAAATGGGTTTGAAATGGGCCTTGAGGGGCTTATTTACAGCACATAATTTTAGACACTGACTCAAATCCCTAATTTATGATGCTACAGGTTCCATCTCAAATTAGTAGGTACCTCAGAGGGATTCAGAGGTACTCAAGGTAAACTTGTGCTCTACACTGTTCTAGAAGAACCAGTCTGTCTCTCTGTTAATGGTAAAGACAGTCTGGGAGGATAGACTTGTCACATTCGTGACTGAATTAGGTGTGTAAAATTAGGCAGAGTGAAAATGCCCTGAAGTATCCAGATACAGAACCCTAGAAAGAAAAAGTGACCTCCTCACAAATCTATGGCTAATGCAAAGAACATTGGGTATCACTGTTACATACCAGATGCCTCGAAGGCTGGAATCTGTTCCCAAGCTTTTACTATCATTAAGACCATCTTCTCTTTTAGTAGAAGAGAAGACTGCAGCTGTCAGTCCAGTTTCTCTCCTTCCTATGTTCTTGATATCCTCACTGAAGCATTAGAGCATGCTTCAGTTAGAAAAATACTTGCTGTAGGTCCCATGCCTAGAACGCTTGAGGCATCCTACCTGGATCCAAATGGATGTCTGCACTAAAGGCTGTACTTATTGGCACACTCAGGTTGTACTGGCATTGGAAAAGTGCACCTGCAAGGGCAGTCCTTTTTTAATTCTCCAGCTCATGTTAGGTTTCTGACTTGTACATTCACATGCAGAGCCAAAGATGGGTGCCTGTAAAGAGGCATGGTCAATGGAGTGGGGCAGGATGCTGAAAGAGGGACCTGAATGAAGCCACATAGATGGGCTTAATGTGCACTGTCACACTCAATTTGGCATGTCATCAGGTATGCCAGCACTCCTCCAAGGTCACCATAGCTGTTGTTTCTGCAAATGTTTCCACTGACCAGAGAACAGCAAGAAACAGCATTTGTAGATTGCTGGTGCTATTGCCAGCCACACACTGAGTTTTTCTTTTCATCAGAGAAAAAGAGACAGGAATTCCCAAAGATCTTAGCACTGGACACATTTCCAGACCAACTTACAATATTAGTTTATCTGCTACAGCACAGGCCTCCATATGCAAAGGAGAGATCTCCTTTGGTAAGCTTTTGCCTTCGCGGCCTCACAGGTGACCTACCTGAGGCAACCTGTTGAGCAGAAGGCAGAATGGTGATGGCTTCACAATTTTGAAGAGATAAAAGAGTTTTTCTATTACTGTACTACCTCTTCTGCATTGCTTTTGCAGCTCAGTGCTGTGCATCCTGCAGATTTCCTGGAAGGTGGCCTGTGTCATCCTGACCTTCTGCAGTGACAGTTCATCAGCTTGCATCTGGAACACAATTTTTTGGCAACAACTGAGGTTTCTTTCCTCCACACAGCACACGTGTTTGTCAAGTTCAACAAGGCTCAGGAAAAATCCCTTTTTGAAGCAGCTTCTCAAAGTAGTTGCCTTCCTCAGCCTTGTTTACCTCCACATCCTCTGCAGCTTCTGCAGCTTGGGGCAAAACTGTGGGAGACCCGCAGCTGCAACTGCTTGGGTAATGCTGGGGCAAAATTGTTGCTGTCTGAAGGCAGCACCTCCACCAGCTTTTTCTCTGGATCCCTGGGGATGAGCCTCATGGCACAGAAACCTGCCAGCTCATGACAGCCTTGGGTGTTTGAGTCAGCTACTCCAAAAGAACTTGATCATGGCACAGGGAAAGAAAAATCGTGTGATTTTGACCTCAACCTGTGAAATCTGTGATTTAGAGTTAAATTCTTCTGGGCATCCCCTGGCGCACCGCAGACTCTGTCTCAGAATGCACAAAGCCTGTCATGAATACAGAGGGGCATAGAGACCCCCCCAGCTCTGAGTACACAGCTTTGTGTAAGAAAATATTAAAGTAGAAGCCAGCGGTCTGCTTAAACAAGGCTGACGTAGTGTGGCTAAGCAGTATCCCAGCTCCTACATGCTCAGCCACTGACTCTTTAGCTGTATCTTCTTGGCCTGAGACTCCTGTAACTGGGACCTCCCACCACTCTCACATTCAAGGACCAGACATATCTGAGCTACTTAACTTGCAAGACTGAGTAAGTCTGAGTACAATCAGGGCAGGGCAGCCAAAGTCTGGAGCAAAGGGATTAAAGAGAAAGCATCCTAATTTTCTCTAGCAAAGCATCCATCTTCAGGATGACACAGTCTTCTGCAAGGCCTGCTTCTCCTTAGATTGAAGTTTCAAATACATCAATTCTAGGCAATGATGTTTCCATTTGCTCTCCTTTGGGCTAGGCACTGGTTTCTGAATCTTTCAATACTCTGCATTTCTCATGCATCATCACTATTGCAGATGAAGCATGTGACTAGATGAAGTCAAAAGCTGATTTAATTCTCTACTCTTAGTTCAAAAGCCTTAGGCTTCCTCCAGCTTTACACCCCTTGATACTCCAAAACATACAACACCCTGGAGCCAGACTTCTCATCAGTGCAATGACTACAAACACAGCAAAACAAATTCCATTCTCAAAGAGTATCTCCTGATAGCTGATAGTACACTTGCAGTGGTGTAATGAGGCACAGAATTTGCTCCAATGTGTTTTTAATACAACTAGAGAGACTCAGGCTATTTATTATGGGAGCCATATAAACAAGTAATTCAAACAAAATCCGTCTAATTTTGCAGCAGTCTAGACATGTAGCATATTGCGAAGCCATGTCTAAGGACAGTGTCATTAAAATTTTTATCCTTATTTCCAGTTCAGAGGAGAACTGAGGATAAATGTGACAGTCTGGCACCTAACATATTATCCCACAGTACCTAAAAGGAGTCTCAGAGTCATCTGAAAAGCCCTTTGATTACTGCATGATAAGAAAGGTTTATTTCATGTCGGCAGTGCTGGGATAACATTGTCTTTGCTGTGTTAGGCCAAGTTTGCACACTTTCTGTGGGAACCCTCCCCATTCCAATGAAATGGGATGATAGGAAGCATTTTATTAGAGCTTACTGGAAAAATGTGCCAGAAGTGCCAAGGAGCCGGGACTGTTGTCCAGCTGGCTGAAGACAGACAATGCGTAAGTTGCAAAACGTCGCAGGATTGCTGGGCTGGATGGAAATTCCCGTCTCAGCTAGCACTTCGTCTCCTAAACCCATACACGTCCCATGAAACACATGCAAACCTTCTGTACCAATCCTAAACAATGTCTAGGAAATATACTGTAAGGGTTGCCTTAAGGTCAACAGACCTTTGGAGAGATGGTGGTGTGCATGTCCCCATGCTCTCGGGGTCACAATGGCAGCATGACACTCCCACACACCTTCAGGGCGCACAGCACATTGCCTCCTGTGCGGCTCTGTGAGCTGGCACTGGTAGGACTATGATGTTCCCAATTCAGGCTTTGCATGTGCCTGCTCTCTTTTATTTTTTGTATGACTGAGGCTCATCTTGAGACGTAGAGCTTAGCCCAGAGCTCTCTCAGCAGTCAGTGACATCTGGAAGTAGAAAATGTCTCCCAAATATTTATGAGATATGTCAGTAATTTCCAGATTGCTGTTTTTCCCTAGTGTCTAACCTGAAACTTCCTCACTGCATTTTAACTCATTGCTTTTTTGTTTATTCATGAAGACATTTCAGTAATTAAAGTTTATGAGTAATACTCTAAATGAGGGAATAAAATGAATTTCAAGAGACAGCAGACCGAAAAACAGGAGTCCTGAGGAGAGATTTGGAAGAGGAGATTGGATCTGATGTGTCTTTTTCTGGCATAGGAAATGCCATGGTGGGGAAGGAAGGCAGAAATCTTTTGTGGGAGGAGGCAATGGATACTGCAGCTGTTGGTGGATGAGTGGCAGGAGTGAGAAACACAACATTACTAGGAGTCGCACGCTATGTCTGGGTGAGATGCATTATTTGGCAAAGCATTGATGGAAAGATAAACTGAGATAGAGGGAGATATGGCTTCTCAAGCTGTTGGGAAGAGGTTTTGGTTGGCTGCCAGAAAGTAAATATGTTAAATGATCTTCAGGTTCCACTAAGGTCTGTGAGAGTTTTACCATCAGCTTCAGCAGGACTGAAGTTTCACTCTGTGTGTTTTATTAATTGTTTTATGTCACTTTGTACTTTTTTTCTGGGGGGGTGAGAAGGGGAGCTGCTTCATAAAATGTCAAAACACAGACAGGCTGGTATTAAAGCACTGGATCCATATTCAGATCTACATTTCTACTTTAGCTGAGTCAAAGAACTGAGACAAAGACAGAGTGGTAATGGATTGAACAATGGCACAGTCAGATCTAATGTAAAAAGCCTTCATCTAGAAGTAGTCCAGTCCTGGAGCTCTCTCTGTTCTAGCCTGAGACTGATATACGAGACACAGATCATCAGAAGTGTGGATCAGATTTTACTAAAAATAGAAGAGGTAAAAATTTCTGAAGAAAAGGGGCAAGAAAAATCAGCAGCTTTTTGTCCTTTGGCTTTCTTTTTGTATTACTTTTCTTATCTATATTTGTAACCTTAATATGTAGGGGTTTTTTTGGTCACTTCTAACTTCATATCAATACACTATAATAATATGATATCAAAGGCCATATGTATTTTAGTTTAAACTTCAGATTTTATGTTCTCCTATGTATTGACATTTTAATACCAATGATAAATGTAAGTCATGATCCAGCAAAGTCCCTAAGTGCTTCCCCTTCTGTAAGTCTATGAGATACAGTTGTGTAAATGATAAATGTTTCAGGCCATGACTAAGCTGGAAACAATGAGGGATGGGATATGGGGAAAGGGGAAGGAAAATGGAAAACATACAATATATCATTTTCCTTTGATCTGAAATGTTTTATCTGAAATAAAGCATTTAGTGTTGGCCTTATTTAGCTCTCTCCCCCCCCCCCCAAAAAAAAAGAAAGAGGTTAATACTGAAATGTAAGAACTGTTTCAAAATTAAATATTGACCTTTCTGTACAATTGTCCTCTCTATTTTGTTTCTGAATACAGTTGTAGTCTTCCAACAAATTGTAAATTAGCCTGGCTGTCATGTAAATGACCTTATTCTACTAATAAGATCAAAAGTTAGGCAACATTAATGTGTTTTGCAACATAAAGGTGAAATAAGAGCAAAAGAAAGTCTGCACTGAGAAAGAAAAATATACTTTGGGAATACAGATCAATGTGTGCAAAGAACGCATTCTAGCATGTAAACTGCCTGCAAAAGTTTAGCTAGCATACAAACAGTCTTACAATGTGTTTGCATTTTGCAGGCCAACAAACACTCATCATTAAATCAGTGAGGCCAGTCAAGATGTCTGTAGCGCAGCAAGAGGCACAGCAAAAGCAGCAGCAACAGCAGTAACAAACTCCCTTCTTGCTGCCTGCAAACATCCAAAACTTTTACTGCGTTCATTCCTAGCAGGCTGTTGGGAACCATGTTATCTCCTGACCTTAATATCTTTAGCCTAGCAGAGACAAATTGTCTTCTCAAAAGCTGGTACTTTGATCACCCTCAGAAATAAAGATCAGAGGATGACTAAGGGTTTGGGGAATTGAGTTCTTGCTCTCATTCTTGCTCATGCAGGCACGCAAAAACTCACACAAAGCCACATTTTCATATATTTGTTATTGACGCAGACACACTTCAATGAGAGGTCCTTACAGCGCACGTACTTAACTGACACATTACACAAATGTTTGCTGTGTACAGAATAATCAAGGAAACAGACTCATGTTTATTATTACTGAATCAGCAGCAGTCTGATGGATTAAAAACATCCTCTTTTTTTTTTCCTCTCTCTCCTGTTGTGAAAGTGCCAGTGTTGTAAACTCTCCTTGCAAGAGAAGTGGGTGGAGATGAAGCGACCCATGACCTCCATGACCTGTGCGCTCCCAGTCTCTCAGGTTAGGTCTTCTGGCCACAACCCAAAATCACAGAACATCAGCTACAGATACTTGGAGCCATTTGGGTTGGGAAAGAAGACAGTAAATGTCCGTTTCCGGTTCACAGGCCCCTGAGCGTCACCACATATTTTGGAAGTCTGTCTGGCTTCCTGACTTTGAGAGTCTCTTGATTTAGAATGCAGGGAGCAGCAGTGGAAGGCAGAGAAACAAGCCTTACCTAAAACCTTGTGAATAGTCAGAACATTTTATTTTCTCTGACTTCTAATATTTTAAAAGTTTTAATTCATTAGATAATTATTGGGGGGGGATATTTACAGTAACTCCTGTTACTATAATGAATTGTGGCTCTTTACACATATACTCTTTAGATTGGAAGAGATACCCTAAAACGAGTCTGAACTCTTCCTTATCCATTCAGATTTCCATTGATTTTTCACTGGTATCAGGGCTGGACCTTGAGGGTACTGTAACTCCAAACAAGAGGGTTCAGTCTATACTGAAACAGTATTTTCTTAAACCTGAAAGTTTTGCCAGTCGTATTTAAACACAGACTTAAGCTTATCCTTGTGAAGCTTTTATGCATCGAAATTAACTCAATAAATTTGCTCAATCCGATTCAGTCTGCCTGGGCATCTGCTTTGAATGTGGACAGAACAGGATTTAGCAGCACTTTGCATATTGTTGTAAAACTATTTTTAATCTCATTGTGATAAGCAACACACAGCACAAAGACTTGGCTACCATTCAGAGTGGGGAAGTGGTGTGTAATTATGACAGACTGTACCTGTCCTGAGCCATTATAATTACCCAGTTCAGTGAGTAGCTCGTAAAAGGGGCTCTAATACATGACAGCAAGAACCTGGCTACTCTGCTGGTCTGAAAAGAGAAAGAGAAGACGTGAGAGTATGCAGAGAGCTATCATTATGCATGCTGGAAGCAGTTATTAGAAAAAAGGAGAAAAAGATTAAAGCAGGGGAACCAGGCAAAAGCTCATAAGGCCCTTTTACTTTCCTAATGGCCATTCCTGGGAGGGCATCCCTGCCACTCTTTGCAAAGTTCTGTATTGGTGGAAGGCGTTGTGGTTTTGGGTTTTGGGTCTGGTTGGGTGTGCGTGATGGGGCTGTAACTTATGAAACCTTGGGTACATACTCAATATTGGTCTTTCTCTTATTATTGTAATCAGAGTACAAACTGTTCCTTCCTGGGCAAGTACAGCATTTCTCATGGGCTTCTCATCACACTGGCACTATTTCCCCACCTCAGCAAGTAATTCCTACCCACATTTTCATAAGTTTTCTCATCCTTGTAAAAGTAACCCTGGACGGGTCACATTTCCATGAGCAGGCCTACTTTAACTTTCTCTTAGTCAGAGATGAACTGCAAACACTTGGCAGCATGCCTGGACAAGAGCACAAAGCACAGCCTTCCCTTTTCGTCCCAGGCATTTATCAAAGGACACAGAAGTTGTTCTTGTCTCTCCTTGGGCCTGTGTTCCTCCTATGCTAATCACCTCTTTCAAGCAAGTGGTGGCTCTGCCTGTTGTCATGGCTGACAGTAATGGAAGTACAAGGAAACCTGCTGACAAGAAAGCCAGGGAAACACAACGTAAACAGAATAGAATACTGACTGCACTGCTGAAGAAAAGTCTCTGTAATTTTTAAGGAGTGGTCTTTTTTTGATCGTCTTGAGATGGTCCTTCAGTGATGGGCCCTGCTCAGATGCTGGACTTTGCACTTCATCACCCCACAAAGGGTAAAGGTTGTATGCATGGCAAAACTGACCACAGCAAACAAGATTTCCACAAGGTGAAAATGTCTTGTCACACTCTTTCCTGTGCAATTTCAGATCCACCTGCTGCAGAGATATTCCTGTTCTTTGTTCATCAAAGCATAATGCCACCAGGTGGAAAAGGCAGAGGGTGTTATGTCTGGGGAGGTGTGGGGCATTGAAACACTCCTCCAGATGAACTCTGTCATCACAGGTGTCTTCAGACTGAGCTATCACTTGGTACTGGCCATTCCCCAGAGGCAAAACCTGTTGTGTGTGTTTGTAAGGTTTAGCTTTACTGCAACATACATGCAGTCATAGAAGGAGGGAAACACTTTGACGGGCCAGGTGCTAATACCTTCAGCGCTTCCACTAAAAATCTTGAGAGGAAGGCAGGGAGGTGATGGGAAATGTTACCATTGTCACAGGCAGATAATGCTGCAAAGTTTCTTGTGAAACCCTTTGCTACTCTAACAACTGGGATGCTAATCTCTGACAAAGGAGCTGTTGTAACTTTTGCAGCTCTGTATCCCCAAATGTAGATTCTAGCAAGTGAGAAATTTTCCCTTAAACTTTATTTGCCAACTTAAAATTCCAAGCTCATTTGTGTGAAGAATATTTGTTTGCCATAGAAAATCATTCCTTGCCCCCAAAAAACCTAAATCCCTGGCCTTTTGGCTATGCACAGAGACTGTGCTCAGTCTTTCTTGTTACTTGTCCCTCTATTCTACCAAATAGGCTTAAATGTGACACTGAAAATACTGACAACAGTGAAATATCTTGTAGCTCACTTTATCAAGGTTTTTATCAAGTATACTTACTATTCTTATTTATGTTACTATGAGTCTGTATCCATTAGTGGAAAGAAGATACAAAGAAAGGTTATGGGGCCTCACTCCAGTTCAGGTGTCTTGCTGTCCATTGAGGTCATCTAACAAGGATCTTAGGGCCAAAACAACTTGTGGATCTGGGCCTCCCTCCGGATTTACAATAGGGATAACAGAAATTGCCTTTAGTAGCTCTGTCGTTTATTTTAGAGGCCTGTGTTGCATGTTTGCTCCTTGGCAGGATGAGAGCTACGAAGTGAATAAATATACTTCAACCACAAATGAGCAAGCAAATGGAAGGAAGCGCTGTTTAAAAAAAATGCTTTCAGTGACTTATTCAAATTATAAGAATGGCAAGAGGCATTTTCTAAGAAGGAAGAGAGTTTCTAAATTGTTTTATGCAAGATGGTCTATTTTATGACTTCATTCTGAAAAAAAAAAAAGTGTTAGAGGTAACTACTGTGAGCGGAACAGCTCTGGCAGAACATGAACACTCCAGAGCTTACTTTCTTTCAGAAAGAACATGTCATATCATCATGATCATCATCTGTTGCAACATCACAAAATACGATACTTAGATTATATTGCTGTTCTCTGTAAATCCACTTAGTCTCTTATTTCCCTCCCCCCCCCCCCAGTCTGACCTCATTCTGGTGAGGGACAGCCAACTACTTCTTCCCACTGTTATGGCCAATAACTAGCTTCATGTATGACTTATTTTTTTCCCCATTAGTCTTTCACGTGTTGGACATTTCTCTAGTTGGTGATATGCCTGATGCCTGAAGAGGAGCTGAATAAAGACCTCTTGCTGTGAACTTGCAGCCATTAGTCACTGAGTATCTTCTGAATTAAATAACATAGAATATTACCTAATTATCCATATCATCTCAGTGCAACAGCAAAAGATGATTTTGAACTTTGGATTTCAACTGTAGTTTTGGATTTGCATAGCAATCAGGCTTCCAATTTACCTCTATGAATTAGTAAAACTTAATGTACACTAGATTTTAAACCCCACGTTAAAGAACACTAGTAACCCAAAGCCTTAGCTCTTGCTATTTCATAATGACCATATTTAGGTTCATATTCGGGGTTCATCTAATACACACACTTCCTGTATAAACATTAACTTCTACTGAACGTAAAAACACTACTGAAGAGATGGGTTTGACTATTATCACACATAATAACTAAACTTCTTTACCATACTCACTGCTTTATACTTGGGTTAAACTAACTAGGAAACTTCTCTTGCTTTAAAGTCTCATATAGAGATGAGCCAGCTTATTACCAGTAATAACTGTGTAGAAAGGAATGAGCCATACCATGAGGGATAGTCCCTGATAATTCTGACCTCAGTGCTAAAGTAGGTAGGTAGATGTATTTGACTGAGAGTGGTTTTTCTATCCATAGCACAGTAGCACTTTCTCCAGCAGTGAAGAGAGGACACGAGAGGAATGTTGGGGTGCGCTCATCTACAGGCACAAAATCAGGTAGGTCATCTTTTTAATAGTTCTGACTGCTGACATATTTAATTACATTGATGGGATGGGCTGCACTCTAGCACTGAACAGAGGGTAAGACTGCACCACTCTAGTCCTAGTCAGACACACATTTACTCTGTGTCCTGCTGTTGGAGGGCGTGTGCGTGTGTGTGTGTGTGTAATGCTGCCTGGCCATTGCCTCCTTGCCTAGAAAGCAAATATTCAGGGCAGGAAGGGGTGGAAGAGTTTTCATTTGTGAGAGCAAAAAGGTGAGGAAGACAAATCAGCTCCCTGCAAGAGCTGAAGCACATTAGCAAATAGATAACAAATATACTCCATGCTTTTCTAGTAGCAACATAGTTTGTGTTACTTACAGGCAGGATTGTACTCTTTGTTGCTGCTTTTTCTAAAAGCTGTCTGTATGTGACAAAAACTGTGCTCTTAGAAGCACTTGCCCATTATCATGGAAGTCAAACGCTGAGAAGCCAGTTCACACTTGCTTTTGTATTCACAGAAGGAACAAAAAAATGAAGACAGAAACAAAGCAGAAATGAAGTATTTAAAGATTAACAAGCACATAAAGATTATTAAAATAACTCAATGTAGGAATCTTATTAAGGGAGCACTATGGAATAACAAAGTGCCTCATGTCAGCGATTAGCTGCTGGAGGACAGATCGCCTGTTCTCCCACAGAGTGATTAACTGCTCTTGCATTAGGGAAGAGTGCTGGAGCTTCTTCCCACTTCTTCATACGAACACCGCACTTTCTCTGTCTCTGCAAAATGTCTCAAATGCCTTCCCCACCCCCCTTTACTGTTTCTAATCTTTTCCTGGATTACTGAATGTACAGTGAAACTTCTTATCTCATGCAGGAATTATGTTTATAACAGAAAAGGAACTCAGGGATCGAATGCCTCAGGGACTTGAAGGATGAGATGTAGAGAGTTTTATTTTGAGGTTGCTTTCTTGAATCAGACCCAAGTTGGTAGTGACCTAAAATCGCCTCAGCCTAATGACTGTTTGGTCTCCACTGTGAAATTTGTTTGGTGGTCTCAGTTTAATTCCTGGTAAATACTGTTTGTGCACTAAATTACTTCCATAACTGGTATCCATGTTGGCAGTTTCACAGAGAGGTCAAGGGTTTGATGGGAACAGGGACTGAGTTATTCTTTCATGCTGTGTGCTGGTCCCTTCTAGCCATGTGAACTGAAGAACCAATGCAGTTTGCAGTGGGTCAAAGTCTGCTTGCTTGTTAATCTGGTTCCTTTCAAGAACAGAAATTGCGCTAAGCTAACTCTGAAAACTTACTTATACTTGATAAAAGCTCCATTCATCCAGGGTCCTTTTAACATGCTGAAGGCTAAGGTATCTCTGGAAGTTTCAGACAATAAAGGGTAAGCAATGTCAGGACATAGTCTGATTAGCATAGTTGATGGTAAATATCTGGATATAGATGCAGTGCACAAACAGTATAATTCACATAAATAATGTCTCTCAGTCCCTTCACCCTACTGCTCATTTCTGGTCTCTTGCTCTTACTGGCATTTGTAGTCATATGAATATATGAGGTATCAGATCAGGAAGATCTATAGGCTACAGAAAATGAACCAGCAAAAAGTAAACTGGTGAAGCAAACTAAATAAAATTGCTTTCTGTTCTCTGCCAGTGCAAAGATTTTTTTAATTAACTTAAAAGTCTTCCGTTATTCCACACATCTACAAATTTAAGATCCTGCAGACTGCTAAGAATAGCAGCAGAAGTGAAATCTAATTAGTATTTCCTCCATGATTTTGACACATTTTCACAAGTATGTTCAGGACATATTTCTGCAAGTGTGCATTCAAAATTCATATGAGCTGGAGGTCAGTAGAAAATTCAGCTGTCAGAATGCAATTTTTCAGTCACAGATACACATAAAAATTCATTAGGACCCTCTTGTCGGACTGCACCGGTAGAACTTGCAATAAACTTTATGTTATCTGCCAAAATAAGGCACAACAAAATGCAGCATGAGCATTTTCAGCCTGCATGCCAAGTAAGTCCAAAATGAGTTTTAACACCAAAATTAACATCTGCTACACGCATGGTCTTAGAGTGTGATAAGATGTAAAGTGCAGACAGAAATACAGATGGTTTGCTGTCACGCAGATACAGACAGTTACGCTGCTGACCTGAAAGTGAGGTTTGACCACAGCTCCAGCCCATGCATGCAAGTTCTTCAACAATTATTAGCGTAAATTGTATTAAGTGCACTCCTGCCAGCTGGTTAGGATTTTCAGGACAAGTATCTTACTGTGTAGTTATAGTATTTACCATTGTAATTTTTAATTACAAGCTCTCATATTAACTGGAGCCACATGATATTATCATGGTGGAAGTGAATAACAACAGTGCTGCTGGAAATCTGTAAGACTGTAAGCCTTCACCTGAAAATACTGAGCCATAATTCATTTTATAACAAGGTAGGTCACATCAGTATTTTGCTATAGTATATATTGTCATAGAATCATAGAATCATAGTTAGGGTTGGAATATTTGTACATAAATTTTTACAAAACAAGTGTAAGTTATCTGGAAATATTTTACAAACACGCTATCCATCTGAATTTTAAAAACATAATCTGCAGTAGGTTTTGCAAGTAATTTAGAAACCACAATGCGTAGTGTAAAAATACATGCACATGTGATAAAAGGACATTTGTAATACTGTGCTTTTTCTTAATGGATGAACTAGAAATCAATAGTGGCTTTGTCTGCCTTGCATTTTTCTTTTCCTGAGGTGAGTTCTGGCATAACTTCCTTTAAAATGTAGAATTGAGAATGGCATGAAATGTGTTAGCTCATGTGTGTCTAAAAAGATCATAAAATTGGCATCACCACAAGCATTTAGATGAACAGAAAGTGTTTGTGGAAAAAATGAAACAAAGAAGACATGAATGCAGCCAGCCATATGATAAACCAGATCTCATGAATGTGCTTGTTTGTATCTAAGGAAGAACTGGTCTGCCTTGACGTTTGTCTGGTTCTCTCCAGCTTGTGTAATAAAAGATTTACCTTTCCTCACCAATTTTCTTTGCTTTGTTTGTAAAAGCACATTCTGTTATGGAAATGGCCAGAGTGAAAGTCTGGCCTGAAGAAAAATAAATCTGTTTCCAGTCTATGTGATGTTAGCATGCAATGTCTTCCTAACTCTAGTATTTCAGAACAGATTCCCCATCAATCAGCTGCTTTTCAGAAGAAGCCTGTAGGTGGAAAAAAAAGCTTATGGCACAGCTGCACATAGAAACATGGCGCAGCTGTCAGCTGGGGAACAGGGGAGATTTTCAATTTGCAAAGGTAAAAGCATGATTTCTTCTCCCTTCTCTACTTCTGAGAAAATGTAAGGGTGATCCTACACTGCCCTTCCTCCTTCCAGGCAAATCTGCATGAATTCAATGAGAGCTGCAAGGACCACATGGCCCAACATGGCAATTATCTTTTTAACTTACAGAAGTAAGTGCCAAGTAACTGGTAGTGATTACATATTTCTCCACTCCATGCATGCAGCTTCACTGGAGAGCAGAGCAACTCCGTCTTTAGTTTGCACGTGGGCAGCCTGTTCCTGCACTTCCTAAGCCCCAAAAGCTTTAGTGTACAAATTCACTGTGCACTGACTTACAAACAGTGGCAATGGGAGAGGGAGCAGATCATAGATCATTAGATTTTTAGGAGGCAATTTTCAAGCTGCTGCCAGAGCAAGCCAACATGTCTTAATAAAAGTTTCATCTGTGCATAGTAGCTGAGAACAAAACCAATCTGTTTCCCAGCATTGTTTTGCTTTGCTGCTGTGCTGAATTAATGCAAACCCGTCAGTACTGCTCTACCGGCAATTTCCGTGAAGCTGATTTTCTATGAATCTGAACATACACTGGGCTAAATTGTTCCTTCTCCTGCATCGCCTTGCAGCGCAGTATTACTCAACACAGTATAAAATTCTTAGTCACCACTATCACTGGGCTTTCTGTGGCACAGACCCAGTTTTCTGTGCTGCATTCCTAATTTTATAGAACAAACTGGAATTTGTTTTTGTTTGAAGAACATTGACCAACATCCTGAACACTGCCCGTTAGGGTCAAGCGTGGAGTGTCTCACCACCTCCCATTTCTCTGGACTGTACTGTGTAGCATCATTAAGTCTGTACTTGCAGGAAACTGCATCACCCACTCTTTCCTACTTTGATACACCACAGCTGATGGCCATTCAAAGTGGGGAGCAGGGCTTAGCCGTTCTGTCCTGTGATATGTTACCTCTTCAGAGGAAAAACAGTGATCTTCAAGCTCAGGTTTGTTATGGCATTGAATTTGTGTTCTCCACTTAAATTAATGATGCACAGTTCTCCCGCCTGATCTGATTGGTCCTAACTGCCCAACCAATAAAGAACTTTCTATCATTATAAATTAAAATAAGCACTGGAAATTAGGGGAGGAAGGAAAGACAGTAGGAAAAACAGCCAAGATTTCAGTGATATATGCAAACTCAGAGCATCTCTGCACACTCATCCAAATGCCCAAAGACCACCAGCTTGGACAGCTATTGTAAAGCTTAGTAGAGGCAGGGTGATGATAGAAGGAAGGGTGGGCTGGAGTAGGATCCTTCGTAGGTCTGCAGGGAGGACCAATGCAAGTCACTGCTTAGGCACGTATGTGACCATTTCCTAGAAATAAAGTTTCAGGAGGAGTTTAATATCCTAACAAACTTGTACCTCAGAGAAGGTGGTGGAGTGAGGTTGTACATTTGCTGTGTGTGCATAGTAACCCCAGCTGCCAGCACACAACCAGAACAAGCAGGGCTTTTTATGCACCATGCAACTATGAAAGGAATGTGCCACCTGTGGCAGGAGTCCAGGGGTACCTTACCTCCTCCTTTTCCCCGTAAGATCAGGCCTCCATGTGTGGGACATCTGCACCTGATGACTTATCATTTTGATAAACTTCAGACACTGTAGAACAGATGCATTCCTGATTGTTCTTCCTATTGGGTTAATCTGTGACTTATAAGCGCAGCAAAGTTATTATAGCAGAGTACCTGAAATAGTTAATGCTTTCATCACAATGTAGTGGTCTTGGCGCAGCTACACCATCCACGCCAAAAACATGCTATTGATGACAAAACCTGAAAGACACCACAAGCCTTTCATAATCTAAATTACAAAGATGGTGTCTGAGTAGCAATCACATGGCGAAGATTCTCTCTGCATGTTCAAAACCAGTTGGCCTGCGCAATCAGGCAGAAAGTTCAGGGGATGAACAGGGTTATATCATCTGCAAATCTGCCAGGTTTTAGTCCTCTTATTAGCACAGGCTGAGTACTCCGTGTGTTTGCTCAAACCTCTGCGTGTGTGTGTGCACAAGTCTGCTTGTATGTGCATGTCCGCAAGGTCCCTCTCGCTCTGTTTCCACAGTACAGTCTGGATGCCTCTTGGGATCAATAGTGTACTCATTCTACCCAAAAGAAAACCTGAGATGTGATTGCCCTGAGAAAGATATAATTAGAGCAATTCTAGAGAGAGCAAATACAGCAAGAGTTGTTTGCAGGACCTCAAAGTTCTGCAGTCAGCTAAAGAAACAGAGATGTGTTTAGTTAGGCACTAATAACTGAGTGAAAAGCAAGCAGCTAATGTCATTTTCTTCAGATAAGGTGCTGGAGATCGAAGGAGTTTGGACTTGTTCACATTGAACACATAGCAGTAAACGTGGTAACTTCTGAAAAGTGTTTGAGAAGGCAAAATTGTTCAATATTTGTTGTATCTTGCGGGTGAGGGTTAATGGGTCAGATTTCCTTGACAATTTAAATGGTTCAGCAGAATGAACTATTCTGCAGTGATTCAAAAGGCAAGTCTCAAATATTCGTATCTACAGATATGGGGAATACTTAGTCTAAGAGCTAAACTTCACATCTGATCTCTGCAGAACCAAAATGCGGAGCAACTATGCGCATCTATCTTCTTGAAATTTGGTACCTGTTTCTAAAAGCTGTGGGCTGGGGTCCTCTCATACGGAAGGATAGTTACTCTAGCTAAATGATGTTTATTTATAAGTTGGCTTGCTTTGCAGTTATGGAATACCCTGATTTAATGGGATGGGAAAAGTTGTTATTCTTCTCTACTAGTGAAACTTTCTTTTTCTTATGCTGGTGGGTTTTTTTTTAATGACTAGGAGAGAAAAAAACAGTGTTGGTAATTGTTGATGAACTTGAGTAAGGAAATGAGAAGCACCAGTATAGGAATTTAAATAATTTGTCATACTGACTTGTTTTACTGTTACCTGTAAATTTCAAATCTTTATTTAGAGCAATAAATCAGTGCTGTGTGAAAACACCAGCACTGTGTAGATTTCTATAATAAATATTTGACTTTTACATCAAAACATACTTTTTTAATTCATTGCCTTTCATTTGTTAGCAGCTCTCAAGTATTCATTACAAAATGGAAAATCAGAATAGTTGTGGTGTTTTGCTAGAAAATAGAGAAAGCTTTAAACAAAATGTAGTGAAATTAAATTTAAGTTAGCTTTTCTCATATTCACATAACGTTCACTAGATTTTTATGAAGAAAATTACTCTCATCAATGCTTGTGTCTTTCTTATATGGATATATATATCTTTAACAGAAATTTCTGATTCAAAACTAATTTAACTAAAAAGTCATCTCGCTGCTTTTTTAAGCCTGATGAAGTTGTAGATTGCCTCTAAGTTTAGTTTACATTCAGGAGCAATTCAGACTCTTTGATATGAACCAAAAATGAGTGTTCCACAAAATGAAAAGTATCTCTGTTTGCTGAGTTGTAAAAATTCTGCAGACCACAGACCTGAAAAATGTACTTTGGCTTTATACTTGAACAAGAAATCCTTGATATTTGTAATTACTTGAAAACAGACTCTAGAAAACTTGTTTCTCAGCCAATCTATTCTCTTCCTTCACACAGCTCCTATCTTTAAACAAGGCAGACATATACACGTGGAAACACTGCAAACGACTCAGGGTACACATGAGA
This sequence comes from Ara ararauna, assembly GCA_028858755.1. Taxonomy (NCBI): domain Eukaryota; kingdom Metazoa; phylum Chordata; class Aves; order Psittaciformes; family Psittacidae; genus Ara; species Ara ararauna. Next base: position 61,056,985 of record CM054379.1, read on the forward strand.
ATGTGGTGCAGAGGGAAGGCAGCTGACTTACAGTACTATCCTTGGCCAAAGCATCCTCTTTGCAGAAACTGTAAATGGCTCCTGCAGATCCTTTGGCTGGGATTGGAGACACTTCAGTCTGTATCAGCAGTAACAGATTCATTGCTCACAACAGAACAATGATGTCTGCATGGCTATGGCCAGTTTCACTTTGAGTTTTTAGGTTCACACAATACTGAAACTCAAAGTACAAATAGAGGAAGGGGATGTCCCAAAGCACTGTAAAGTGAGCATGCCAGCTCCATTCTCCAAAACGTATGCAAATTGCTGTTGGTGGGTTTTGCACAGGCTTACGTTGTAAATCATGCTACAAAGCCAGCCAGCACATTTTAAAGTTATGAGCAAAAGCTTCCCACAGGGTTGCAACAAGTGACTGGTCATCTAGCCTCAAAAACTCCACCTTGCACTCCTCTGACACAGGAGGCAGCTCTAATAATGTCCTCATTAAACACTTCAGAGAGCCCTCAGCAAGGCTTATGCTGCCTGTGTGCCATACATCTCTCATTGAAATAAAGTGGGATGTAGGTGACACAGAGTTTTTGCACTGGTACAAGCCATGGGGTGAATTTCACCACAAAACAATGTAAAAAGATCACACAATTGCTTCAGCTAAAGTGGCATGCATATTGTGACCCTCCATGGCTAGTACTGCCATCAGACAGATTTAAATATCAGCTTTTTTTGTGAGGCTGGTTCAATTGTGTCATGTCCATATTTGAAAATGCAGCAGTCAAAATATTTGAGGGAAAAGATTTCCTGAAAAGATCTGAAGTTCTAAAACATGCTGCCAAAATGTCACTTTTGATGAAAATTTCAGTGCTTTCAAAGGAAAAACATAAAACTACATGCTAGAGCAGGTTGAGATTGTGAAATGTTGAAAGATGCCCAACTTGTCATACTGCCACATAAAAAATGGGTGTGCTTCAATTGTAAATATGGACATTTTTCACACTGCAATGAACTGTTCCTGAGAAATTTTGAAAGCAGAACTTATGGAGATACCTACCATTTCACAGAGCATCATCTCTGTGTCCATTTGTTAGCACAAGATAGAACGGGATTTGATGAATCACTGACTTGTGATTCTGTTCCACAAAAAATTGTCTGTCTTCCTCTTCTCCTCATTTCAAGAGTAGAGCAAGATATCATGTGAAACTTTTGAATTGCATGGAGAATCTGGTTTTGACCATCATAGATTTGCAGGCCTATGCTATGCTACTGGCTAGCATTCGCTGTGAAGTTATATTACAGCAGCTACATTAACTAGTGCCAAAGCATTAATCTGAAGTCAATTAACAATTGTTACTAAGGGGTGTTTCATTCTAATCCTTAAATAATTCACCTGCCTTTGATGTTAACAGAGTGACTTAGAGAAGTAACATTTGATGGAAAAAAGCCACAGATGCCAGAAATAACATGAAAAGCTCCTACTTAAAGCAGTTAACGGTTGCAAAGCTAAGTATAACAATAAAATGCATTAGTTAAAGAGATGTATATATTTAAGTGTACTTAGATTTTATTACCAACATGCATAATGTGATACACTGCAAGATTTAAGTGGTAGGGTTTTTTATTACCTTTTAAAGTGTTCAGACCAAAACCAGTGAAGAATAAGGGATAATTCACTGCATTTTTGTGGGCAGCACCCACATGTTCATATTTCCCAATGTTTTTTTCTTTATGGAAAAAAGAAGAGTGCACTGGGGAACAACTCATTTTTTTCTCATGTAAAAATCATGTGCCAGTGATTCACTAATTCCAATTTTTCCTTGTGTTCATAAACGGAGAGAGGAATGATTGTCAATAAAAACTATTAAAGGATGGATATTATCTCAGAGAGCTGACATTCCAAGTGATATATTTAAGATAAGACAGATTCAAACAGGTCACTGTTTTGCAGTTGCACAACTGTCTGGATTTTTTTGATGTAGTTCATTACATTACAGTATCCTGAAATTCTGACTTATGCACTGTTAGGAGAAAACCAGTTTGATGAGCTGACATTACAGTCACTCCCAAATGCTAAAAAACCATGAGTCAGGGAAATGCAGGGAATAGCTTTAAAAAAACCTCATGGTCTTTTATTTGTTTTCTGATTTCTGAACCATTAGGGTGCACTCCCTTCACATTTTCTGGCTTTCCTCTGCACCAATCGAAGCTAGAAATGTAAACTGATCATTAAAAACACACAGCAATGTCCCATTCGACAAACTGCCTCCAGGATCTAGATTCACAATAAACTAGTCATGTATCCTGTATAGTTGTATGGAAAAATCCACCTGTATTTTTATGTCTTGTCTTCCCTTCAATCATTTGAGTGATCAAGTTTTATTTGTAATGTCTCCACATGAAACCAGTGGTAAGCTTATACCCCTAATGTGCGTATGGTGTGGTGAAAAAACTGCAAGATGGAAAATAGTGAAAAAATCTAAGTCAATACAAATCATGAATTCCCCAAAATCATCACTTCTGGTCAAACTAGATAAAAAAATGTCAAAGAAAAAGCAGTCAAGACCATCCACTTCGTTATAGCAGCTATCAAGTTGTTAGGTGTTCCCTATGGCTTATGCACTGCATAGGAACAGCTCACCTGCAATACCTGAACCTCATAGCTGATTCTTCTGCATCAGCTCAATTCTGCACTGTATCTCTGATCTTAGATGAAGCTTTGCTCATAGAAACTTGGAGCATCTTCCCCAATAGACAATGTTTAAGAAGAACCATATTTAATGAGCAGCTCCTGTTTAATCTTTTATCTTCCCTGTAGAGCTATTTAGAAGACCCACTAATGAAAGTTGCATTAACTTTGGAATTCTGTGTAATGCTGATTGAACCTATAACATTTTTCAAATGGCTAGTTTAATTCAGTAATCAATTCAAGAGAATGGTGATACTGAGTAGCAGTACCTTACTATTTTATACTAGCAATTTGCTGAGTAGAAAATGAAAGGGCAAAACATTATAAAGTGATCCATTAAGTTAAACTTGTGGAAAATCTGAACACCCTTTGATGATCTACTCCTCCTTTCACATACAGGAGAATGACTTAGTAGGGAAAGAACTTAAGCAAAAAGGGCTTTGGTACAGAAGAGCTGGTATGATATTTGGGATAGTGCTTGTGAGCAGAAAAAAAGTGGTACTGTCAGTTAAATGAGAACATGCCAAGCAATGGAGGGAAGAATACAGACAAGAAGAGGGCAAGAATAGACATTATGACAGTTATGGTTGAGCCATTGTGGTTTCTCACTGAGCAAGAAATTAAGCACTGAGTTTTCTTCCAGGAGTGCCACAGATGTACTTTGTGAATTTCTGAGAGGTACTATAAAGAAGTACTCCCATTGGCAGGTTGCTGCAGGATTCTCCCCACTCTCCCATAAATGTGAGGTGTTCAAATATCTTGTGTAGAAAAAAAAGAAAACTAATCCTGCCTCCATCAATAAACAGAGATGAGAAGTAAGACAAAAGGTAGGTTAGAAAAAGTCTAAATAAGTTTTTAAAGTTTTCAGACTTTGTATTCTATTTTTCACATGGTATCTATCACTGTGCTATCAGACCACCTTCTAATAGTTATGTGAGCAAGATGACTAATATTTGCCATGTTAAGTTTTGGGTTTTAAAATATGTATTTATATCTTCTTTACTGTGTGATTTTTTTATTAAAAGCTGGGTCAAATTAGTTCTCTTGCTATAAAAGCATAGGTAAGACCACCTTGGAGAGCTCAAGTTCAAGAGGTGATTCCACATGCTTGAACTAAGGTGATCAGAAAGTCCTGTTGACATAATCAGGATTTATTCTTGTTAAAGCAGCCAGCATTACTTTTTCAGATCTACTATAGGTCTCTATTCATAACACTCTCTAGCATGAGCAAAGATCACCCTTTTTGTACTACATGAAATGTGCTGCTATAGAGAAGTATTTTCAGGCAGTGTCACAGGTGCTGACCTTCGACCATGGACACTACCATGTTTACCTAGGAGACTGATAGTACAGAACTGGTGGATACAGTATGAGTATTCAACAACCAGCACTTTTGAGAGAGGAAAAAAGGAAAAGAACAAGAAGATATGCAGAGATTTTTTTTAATGAAATTCCTCCATTTCTATTTGGTTTGACTGGATTGCATGCTTTGTTATAGATCACTGCATATTTGGCATTGGATACAAAGTTTGGACCCAAAATGTGGCCCAAAAAACCTTGTGAAAAGTTTAACAATTAACTCTGGGCATGAGTATGCTGCCTCCCAACAAGGCACTAGTAATAATACATCATACATTATCTGAAAAGGTATCATAATAGAGTGGTTTTGAGTTAGTTTGTAGGTAGCTGAAGTATCCAAGATGAAGGAAAGGGAGGCAGGCAGGAAAATAGGTGCTCAGAGGGCAAGGTTGCTACTCTCCCATCTCTGTATTCCATTTCTAATGCGATCCAGTCCCCAATTAAAATGTTATGCTTGTTCCAAATAAGTTTAATTAAGAAGGTAAAACCACCGAAATGGACGTTGTGCAAGCTATCTGGAACTCCCGAAAAGCAATGACTTACACACATACGTAGTGGACAAGTGCAGAGGTTTTACTCATCCTTCTTCTGGCACGTCTCAATGCCCCTTAATTTTCCCCTGGGGAATCATCATTTCGCATTGGTAGAGCTGGGGTTGAGAAAACAAAAACAGTGTTTACAGAAGTAGACATGCCAGCATGTCCTGCAATCTTTTCGCAAGGTTTTTAAAAGAACATGATATCGAAGATGTATTTTATACATAGTTGTCACTGATGAAGATTTTTTGTTCTTTTTGTAGCAGAATTTAATGAATGTTCAAGCTTATCTATTGTTCCCCTTCTTGCTATTGTCTCCACTGATGTTAATATGTTGATCTTAGAAAAAAATACTATATTACAAAATTTTAAGTCCAAAAATAAAAGGCAGTAATAGAGCTGCTCCTTTTTCTTCATTAGCTGAGGCATTCTTCTTATTGTGTATCATGCATTTACTTCACCTTGGTTCCTGATGCGAAGCAAAAGAACAATGAGGTCCCCTTCTGAATCCTTACTCCTATTCATTGTACAATGTTTTCCAGGGTGTGGAGGATGGAGGTGATTTGCCTCTGCAGCACATTAGCTGGGGCCATACTCTGTCTGAAGTCATCTCTACGAGGAGCTTCTTCTAGCAAGAGGTCTTACTTTCTGTACCAAGGACAGGTTCATTTCAGTCTGTATCTTCTTTATCACAGGGAAGGAACACTCTAAGTCTCCTTTTCATGATTTTGCTCCTGCATGCGTTTTCTTTCTGGATGATTGCTAGCCACAGAGTAACACTATGTCAGTATTCTAAGACTGATGGGGACATAACTGTCACACGCCTACTTTTTAAAAACAGTGGATTCTTTGGGACAGCATGCGGCCCTTTTGACATCTTTTGTAAAACGGTGTTGGCATTGAGTGAATACTAACAGCAAAGTAGGAGAGAAATATGCAAATGTGCTTACTGGCTGTTGCAAGCTATTTTCAGACATTATCAATACACTGATGTTTCCAAATGAAGGTAGATTTACTCTTTGACCTTTCAGAGCGAAATCTACCTAGGTTGATGCAGATAAAAGGAAACTTAGCAGCCAAATACTTAGTAATCTTTCCTAAAAGGAGCTAATTACTCACTTCAGTGAACAAAACTTATGGCTTTCTCAGACTGAAAAATGAGAAATGTCATTACTTCTTACAACCTTTGCCATGTCAAACATTTCTAAATGGATTTCTGTGTATGTGCTGAGCAGAGACTGCTCATTTCAGATTTGGTCACTCAAAGAGACCATAGAATCTAGCTTGTAAAGTGATTGTTCTCCATGCACAGTTATATTTTAAGTTTATTTGTGAGACATCAGCACTTCCTTATGCAAGCAGTTTCTACAAATGCAGTCTCCTTTGCTACATAGATAAATAAGATCAATTTTTACGTGGTGAAGAAGAAAACAATTGTTGAACAGTGGTTTACTACCCAGTTCTAGAAATTAGTTCTGAAAGCAATTAAACTACAAGTACTACAGTATGAATTTATGAGGTACTCCAAACAAACACTCCTTGGCTGTTGACCATTCCGGTCACATATCTTTTATACAGGCAGGGAGTTTTTTCTTACAGAATCAGTAATATGATATTACTATATTTTCTCTGCTTGTTACTATATTTTCTCTGCTTGTCTAATTACTACTGAGTGCCAATCAGTCTGTTTAACAAAACAGGACACGTCACCTGTATGAGTTCTTATCACAAAACCCAAGCACATTTACCCCAGGGAGATGCTGTTAATATTGCATGTACACTTGCAAGCTTGTAATGAATGAACAAAAGGTGTTTAGTGGCTTACTTTAGCTAGTGAAGCTAATCTCTTGTTAAAAAGAGTGAGAAGCTATATAATGTTATTTTTATGATATAATAGCTTCTAAAGCCCAAGAGTATTAAGGTATCCAGTCACTGCTTTCCATGGAAAACCTCCATCCTCCATTGGCCTTGGGTGGGGGGGTGGGGGGGGGGGATGATTAGTATGATTTGTATTACAGTTTCAACAAGAAAAGCAGAACTGTCTATTAGGAGTCTGTTTAGTCAGTATGGAAATGACTGCTACTGTGTGTTGTGAGGGGTGCATACCTGACCAAATCTAACTCACTGGTAGATCTGGCATAGCAATTCCCAATTCCTTGTACAAAATGATACATTCTGAAATGAGGGTGAGGTGCTTATTTCAAGTAAGCAGTAAAGCTTTATAGTGCACTGCGTACTGTCAGCACTACATGAATCCCAGTGTGGACCTGTGGGAATTTTCAGTGGGAAAGATCATCCAATCCGGCTGCTGCTTCTTCAGACAGATTACAGCTAACTCTGACTTATATCTGCAGCTCACTGAATCCAAATGGAGATGAATTTACACAGATGTTACGAACCCAGTTTGGAGTAAAACTCATTTAGTTCAGAGAGGAAATGAAGCTGATGTATTATATGCAAGCTGCCCTGTGCAAGCATACCACTTGCATTGTCAGATTAGAATGTGGCCAGAACCTTCTTCTTAAATTTCAGAAAAGACATGAATTTAATTGATGATTAATAAATATTCCAGCCTAGTCTTATGAGATTCCATCACACTTCAGGAAAAAAAACAATAATAATAAAGGGAAACTATTTTCAGAAGTCATATTTGAAACTAATTTTCCTGCCTTATACATTTTTAAGGAACTAAAATGTGTTACAGGTGGAGATTACCAGATCTGCTACAAACATCATTTTTATTCTGATTCAGCCTGTTTCACTCCTCCAATATATATATGCTCCAAAAGAAATTGCACTAACAGCTACAATACAAACTCAAGGTTGAGGCATCCATAACCTCCCTCAAAACCGTTATAGCTTTGCACAGACACCTAGATTTAGCAAGCTCTGGAGCTTGCTGCAAAATAAAGGTAGGAAAAAAATCTTAAATAAACCATGAAAAGTTCAAGCAAATTAGAAAAGACAGCAATAATTGTAGTGGACTACATTGTCATACATCAGTGACGTACATCATTGTAGCTTGTCTGAAGACTGTGGGATCCGGACTTCAAAATACAGGATGGAATCCACTTGCAAATTAAACAAGATTAGTAGGTTTTCCTCCTTTGCTTGCTTGGCTGCTTGCCTGGAGAAAAACACGTGCTATTCATTTTGCCTTACATCTGTACAAGAAGGTAGCAAGTATGCAGGCCGTATCCCTGAACAGAAAAAAAGAAAACTGGGATCAGTTGATTTCCAATGGAAAAACATGGAGCAAGTAGCTGCTGTTTGTGAAATGACCATCCAGGTGTAAAGTTGCTTGCCTGATTTAAAGGGTACCAACAACAAAAAGACAGACAAGCAGTTTTTGAAGTGGTTCATCTAACTGGGAGGTAGGAGAAGGAAAAGACAGCTTCTGAGCTGTATTTCCTGCTGTTGTATCGGGGAGGGAAAGCTCATCTGTAAGCTTGCTGCCATGGATTTATAGCTAAACTTGGAAAAGTACTGTCCTTCCTCAATTATGACTGCCATCAGTGGAAGCTGAAGAGCACTCAGCAGCATGCAGAATGCACTTAGTCATCTTTCGAATTGTATATTATCTTGGAATATCTTTTGAGAAACTAAGGCACCAAATGACAAATTAAATAAATGGGTAAAACTGTTTCCCCTGACAGTATGAATCATGCTGATCATCCTACTTTTCAGTTAACTTTCTAACGCTGTATTTGTTACCGAAAACTTCAGTCATCTTTACCAGATGTGTTTGATTCTTACAGAAAGTCACAGACACTTGCCACATTCACAAGCCATTTCAAACTACAATAACATGAAGGGAGGATAATGTTGTGGCTTTATTTCTCATGACTTTTACCCTCAGTTCCTGTATGAACTCAGATAAAATCCTCAGACACACCTAACCCCCTAGAGACCAACCTACGACACAGCAGCTCAGTGTCAGCAAATAAACGGTAGATAAACAACTAGCAGTGCTGATAAAAGAAACCCCTGGCTACTTAGAAGTAGGTGCAGTTATACAAGATGATAGATAACAACATATACATAGTTTCAGGAGCATGAGGAAATGCTACTCAAGGCAGAGAAAAATATAGCCAGGATCACCCAAGCTGCCTGGATGCTCTGAGTTCTGCTGAACGAATTGCAGTTTGGGATGATCTTAAGTGGTTTGAAGCAATAGCCCTGAACTGATTTCGCAGGCTGTTAGAAGTTCCTCCTACCATCTAGGCACCTATCTGATCCCTAGACTTTATCTAGACACCTAGGCTTCCTAGACAACATATAGGCTTGAAGACGGATGGTTCAATTTTAACCCTGTGATAGAAAACACAAACATCTGTTTGGAATCTGGTGGTCGGAAATGTCCTTCTGTGAGATAACAGAGAGTGGGGAGATCTCTTATCAACTTGGCACTTCTTATGAGTTAGGTGGCATGATCAGTAATAGCTCAACTTACCTGGCTTTGCTGCTGCTGGGATAAGACCCATCACTGTGAGACTGAGACACTATGAGAGACATAGGATGTGCCTCCAGCACACAACATGCTGTACCTGTTTCTTATCACACATCTTCTATTCCCATAATGTAACAACTGGTATTAGTAGTCCCATTCTCTCCCAGTTAACCATATATGCTGCTTATCCATTTTAGCTGAAATCTTGTGAGTTTCACAACATTTTGTACTGTGAATAACAAAGATCATTCATGTTGTTGGATGAATTCTTCAGGTCATTGGAGGTCTCAGAAAGAGGAGCACAAGGGGTATTCCTGTCCTCCAACCTATGCCCTTGTAGAGAATTGCCTGGAGGTTTTTAACTACAGCTGCCATACTGGAGTATCCCAATACACATAGTATACAGCATCCCAAGAGGGGAATTAAACAAGCTTTTCTGTACCAAGAGGCCTCATCTCCTTTATTTTGGGACTTAGATGTGTCAGGCTGATTCAGGATGGTGATTCAGGGTAGTTTATCCATGATCAGATGGTGCCAGCTACTTCGAAACATTCTTTTCATTCTCTCTACAACAGATGTTTCTGTATTCTTTACCATGCCTTTCCAGCGCCATATTAACAGAATCACAGAAATGTTGGTTAGAAGGGACTTTTAAAGACAGTGTAGTCAAGCTTCCAACTCAGTGCAAGACCCTCTTTAACACCCTGTGGAAGGATAGACCTTCTCTGATGACCTGCTTAAGTGCTGCAGCACCTTCCTAATGAAAAAAAAAAACACGCCCCCCCCCCCCCAAAAAAAAGCCCAAATAAACAAAACAACAACAACAAAACAAGCAAACAAACAAACCCAAAAACACCAAAAAAAAACACTTTTTTTTTTATGTCCACCCTGATTTTCCCGACCTGCAACCTGGGGCTGTTGCCTCTTGTTTACATCTGCGGCTGCCAAGATGTGTTTGGTTCTATTGCAACTCCTCTCAAGGCAGTGTAAGGTACTACTGGATTGCCCCTTAGCCTCCTCTTCCCCAGAGTAAACCAGTTCAGTTCTTTCAAGTTTCTCCTTGCAGGTCATGTGCTCCTATCTCTCATGGTAGACTTTTGTTGTTCCCTCTCCAGTTTGTGAGCAGCTGCTTCCAGAATTTGAGGAACTTTAGCAACACATCCACAATTTTGTCCAAATGTACCCTCTACAGAAAACACACTCTATAACTGCTATCTAGAGAAATGTTCCTCGGATGATAAGATGCCTTTGCATTTATTAAATCTCTTTGTATTTATTAAATATTATTAAATCTCAGCATTTTCCTGATTTCCAGTGGTCACAAGAACAACATTTATCTTGCAGGTTGTGAAGGCAGAAGAATCCAGAATCTTATGGAAAAGCTTTCTCACAGCTTCTCAAAACGTTTGCACTGAAATACCCAGTTTCATAGTAAGAGAAAGATGCTACAAAGGAAACACTCCACACTTGACTATGGTGCTGAGTGAGTATGTGTAAGAAGTATGTTCAAATCTCTGCTATAGAATAGAAAATCCCTGTCCTGAATCAGGTAAAGCAGAAACTGCACCTGGGTCTTTCCAGGTCATGCCTTCCTTGTCTCTTCACCACCCAGCTATTAAAGTGACACATTCATTCCACTAGTACACAAAACCTTTAGAACATTTCTGATTTTATTTCAACGTGGAACAAAACCCAATTCTTAAACCTCAAAATAGTCATACAGCAGAATGGCTGTCCCCTGCTCAGCTAATGTTTACTGACACCTTTCCTTAACTCAATTGCTTTGGTTACTATTTGCCATAATTGTTTCTTACCCATTACACACTGAAAAAGGAAAAAGGTAAAGGGAAAATATTATTCTAAGGGTTTTCCCAGTTCCAGCAGAAAGTGTGTATTTGTAAGCAAGTCTTTGGCCTGATAAAGTAAGAGTTGATTGCTTCTGGTAAGCCCACGCTGAAGAAAGGTCTCCATCAAACTACCACTGGAATCTATTTAATCATGTTTCCAAGGGCAGGCTTCTGATAACTGCTTGTTCCTGCGTCTTCATCAGAACCATCCCATGTCTCACTGTATCCTCACATTTTATTTGCCCATGACCATGCCTATCTGCTGTGGTTTAACCCTAGTAGCATCTAAGAACCACACAACCGCTTGCTCTCCATCTCCACTCCCAGCAGAATAAGGGAAAGAAGCAGGAGGCTAAAAGTGAGAAAAATCATGGGCTGAGATAAAGTCAGTTTAATAGGTAAAGGGTGCATGTGCAGTAAAGCAGTATAATTAATTCACTCACAACTACCCATTGGCAGGCAGGTGATCAGCCTGCAATGGTTTCGATCATTACTCAGAAGAAAGGGATTTACATACGTTATCGAAACAACGAATGAGCATCTCACTCTGTTTAACAGTACTGTCTTGTAAAATTATAAAATTGATGTGGGACTTGAAAAAAACTCCTGCATAAAGCAGGGTAAGGATATGGAACTAGGGTTTATAAAATTTAATCAGCTTTAATTGAGGACCATAACCTTTGTTTCCAATTACATGTGACTCTGTTTATTTGTTCCTGTTTATCAAGGACATGTCTGATCCTCAGGAAAGAAATTCTGCGGATGCTTAAATAAGAACCATGACAGGAGAGAACCTCTGAAACTTTTCACTTGTCAACACGTAGGAAACGAACTATGTAACTTTTTGCTTGGACTTTCTAACACATGGTATAATCAGCCAAGTAATAAATAGGAAAAAAAGTAATTTCTAGTAAACAAGAAAGAATTAATTCCCTCCACAGCAGGAATTATTGTGTCAAATTCTACAGTTTTTTTGAGACAACGTGATAGTGATGTGAGTTGTGGTGTGACTGAATCTAACAGTAATTTTTGTTACGTGGTTTTAGTCGTAAGTATACTTATTAGAATATGAATAAGACAGGTATCACTTGAATAACTCTCCACATCTGCACAGTGCCATGGGTCATATTAGTTGCACACATTTAGTATCAGGAAATATGACAGCTCTAATAACGTTTACAGTTCTGTGTAATTAGCAGCAACTAATATTGGTCACGTAATCTCCTCAGTAGGGAACTAAGCTGTGCCAATACTGTTATAGTAATGCTGAGAAAGACAGCATAACTGATAAAATAACAGAATCTTCAGTTTCTTTCCTCATTCCCTGGGTTACATAGCAGTGAATGAAAAAGCCCAGCTGTATCTTTTCTTGTACCCCAGACAAGGTGTTATAACTGTGTATGACTTCAGTCTCAAGAAAGCAGAGGTATCTTTCTGTAATGTCTGTGAATCAATAATTCAGAGGGTGCTTTGTCTGACCATGTGCAGATGTCTGCGGAGACTTCTGCATGTGAACTATTTGTCCAGGCATCTTTATCAGCCAAGGGAGAGGCAGGCTTACAGTGTAGCTCCTCTCATCCTGAAATAAGTAGCTAAGAGTGCTCATCTGAGAGTGAAGGCACTTTATTCAGACTCCCTGGGGTTGCCCTTCAGCGGGAAATCTGAAGGCTCTTCTCTTCCTGGAATGTACAGGGTCTTGAAGAGCTTAGGGAAACTCTCTGAGCCATCCAGCTAAGGCAAGTTTATAATTGGTAGGATTGCAGAATATAGTAGAAGTTTTAGCTTATCTGCCTGTTCCTTAACAGACAAATTTTAAGATGTGCATTTTTCAAAACTGGACTATAGTGAAGAGGTACTGCAGTTCTGTGAGAATCTCTGGACAAAAAGAAGGGATCATACTGAACTCTAGGATTAAAAAAGCAAAAGGAAATTTCTTCTTATGATCTTGGAAAATAATCCTGCTCTGGCCATGATGCTTAATATTTAGCAATACACTGATAGGAGATGCGAAATGCTAACTTAGCCGTCAAATCAGTGTTTTTGCAGCATAACACAATATTGTGAAAGGCAGTGTCATAAAATATATTTTTCTTTGTATTTCTTTGCATGGAAAAAAACATATGCAGTGGTTTGAACAATTGTGTATGGTTTGCCACAATGATTGTCATATAATTAGACAAGTGGTTTGGTTGCTTGCAAAGCACGTTTTCATATGCATTCATACATAGCTTTGTAACCTGGCTAAGTGACTAATTGCCTACGATGTGCATCTCCATATATACATGATCTAAATATTCACTTAGAACATGATCAAAACCCTATCTAGGTCAAGAAAGTATTAGTAATACTAAGGTGGGCTCACCAGCAGCTGATGCCCTTTGTACAACATGAAATCTAGCTGATTCAAAATTACTGGCAATAAGATAAAATCTTCTTGTTACGCATATCTCACATAACGGATGGTAGGTCGTTTTCTCTTGAACATACTTCACTGCTTTATCAAGACTGCCACATCCACATCAAATTTATGAAGAAAAATACCCAAAATCAAAACCCAAAACCCAGACATTCTCTGTAAAACAATAGATGCAGGGAGAATAAACATACAGGTCTTAAAATATACAAGAAAGCAAATGATGTCTACATGACAAAATTATTCTAAAAAGGCAGAACATTTCTATCAAGTTGAGCTACTAGAAGAATGGTTAGCATGCCACAACAAAGAGGAGAAAAAGTATACAGTGACCTGTCTATAATTCGTATTACCCTTTGCTACTCCAATCAGAAAGCAGCTTCCTGTGACAGCACAGCAGGCAGATTGTTGCTTTCTTACCCTTCTGTCAGGCAGATATGCTTAGCTTTGTAATTTTTGCATATATGTGTAGGTTTCTGTTTGATCCACTACTATAAAAACCCAGCTACTATGTCTATTCTGCAAGTCTACATTTCTGTGTTCATTTTTTTTGCTAACCCTAAACAAATTATGAGTATACTCCTGGAAAGATGTATTAATAGAATAGATACTGAAATACATCAGCTTGCAAGTAAACACTTCTGTATGAACAAGCCCAAGAGCGGACATTTCTAGAATGCCCACCTCCACAACTGCTGCCCTAGTGGAAAGTCTGAACTGCAGTTTTTTGGTTCTTTTATGTCACTGCTGCTTTTTCTGTTACAGCCCTCCCACTGATCAAAAATGATATGGAAGTACAGGAATTGAACTCTTTTGCTTTTTAGTACTTTTTATTGCATTGGGACATTGGTAAGCCAGTTGTAGAGGCTGAAAATCTTCATGAAACTATTGAGTCATACTTGAAAATGCTTGCAGAAATGTTCCGAAGGCCTAATTTGTACCTGATTACTTTATGTTAAAGCAGAAGGTGCTCATAGATGATTTGCCTTCATTCTTGGTTGTTTGGGGTTGCACTCTGAAAGATAATGTTGACAAAGAAAATAATGGTAACTGAATTCTTTCAAAAGAAGGGTTGGATTGAGTTTTGGCTTGAGGTTAGGATATGTTCTTAGTTTAGCAGAGCTACTTCAAACATTGCTAATTAGAGAAGCATTAACATAAGAACAACATTTCAAATTCATTGATGTCATCTTGCTAACAGATTTGGATACATGGGCCATAATCCTACTAAACGTCAAGAGCTGCTTTTTTCCAGAACAGGGAAGGCCACATGTCCTAATTTGTTTTCATGTTTGAAGGGACTGGGGGAGATGGCAGGTGTGGGATCAATTCTTAATGGTTATTGTTCTTCCCAGCAATAATGAGCTACACAGAACATGTCTGGATCTAGCACCAGGCTAATTTTGGTTTGTGATTCATTTTTTGGTCAGAAGTAGAGCTTAATATAAAGTCTTAACAGTTTTCATCCAGCATATGATACTGATATCACCTGAAAAGTATTGTACCAGCAAGAGTGGCTGTACTGAGCAACAGAGAAAATAAGCCCCCATAACACATCTTGTGTTTAGAAGGTTTTAGGCATACCTCTACAGCTTCTGACCAGGAATCAATTTTGCTGTGTGCTACATTTTTCTCATATGAAGACACATCAAAATGCATCTTTTCTTCTTAAGTCAGTGCCCTCGGTACTTGTTTGCCCAGGCTGGTAAGAGGGTTTCAGGATCAGTGGGGTCTTTTCACTTGCTTTAGTTAGATGTATAACATTCCTAGTGCCTGCACAGCAAATGTCACATTGGCAAGACCGAAGAACATGATGTATCAAGATGGATACATTACCAACTCATATGGTCCCAGCCCTGCAGCAATCCAGTACCTAGTAAAATTATTAATGCCTAATAAAGAGGCTTATTGCAGCTCTGAAGCTAGTGATTGCTTTTTAATTACATATTTCTTTTGATTTAATAAGGTAGTAAATATTTTCTTCATCTCTCTTTAAAGAGAAATATGCATTTTATGCATTGGTACCCTTTATATAGGTTATTTATATTCCATGCATAATCATCACCATGTTGACCCTGGGTCACATCAACCTTTTAACCATCTTTTTACATTACTTTGCTATCTTTACAAAACATTAGTTATTTTACAATTTTTAAAAAGAATTCCTTAAAGGATAAATGATACATAAATTCTCCCTTGGTACAAAGAGTAATGACTTACACAAGTCATTGCACATTTGTGTTGACTCCAGCTCATCCCTGTGAAAAATGAACTGATGGGGTCTGAGGCTGCATGTGCACCCCCAGCATGGGTCCATGGGGTCACTGGTCCTGCCAGCAAACCTTCTCCAGCATAGGCTCCTCTCTCCATGGGGCTGCAGGTCCTGCCAGGAGCCTGCTCCAGTGCGGGCTTCCCACAGGGTCACAGCCTCCTTCAGGCATCCCTCTGCTCCACCCTGGTGTCCTCCAAGAGCTTCAGGTGGACATCTGCTCCACTGTGAACCTTCATGTGTTGCAGGGGCACAGCTGCCTCAGCATGGGCTGCACCACTGCCTGCAGGGGAACCTCTGATCCGGTGCCTGAAGCACCTCCTCCATCCTTCTGCACTGGCCTTGTTGTCTGCAGGGTTCTCCTATCTCTTCACATATTCTCACTCCTCTCTGCAGCTGCTGTTGCTGTTGGGCAGGTTTTTCCCCTTCTTAAATACGTTATCCCAGAGGCGCTACCGCCATCGCTGATGCACTTGGCCTTGGCAAGAGACAGGTCCGTCTTGGAGCTGGCTGGCACTGGCTCTGTCAGATGCAGGGGAAGCTTCTAGAAGCTTCTCACAGAAGCCACCCCTGTAGCTCCCCCAGTTACCAAAACCTTGTCATGCAAACCCAATACACATGGACATGCACCAGGGCAGAAAATGCATTAGCAACAGCACAAAACACTTGCTGGAACAGCATCTAACTTTCTACTAGTATGTAGTCTCTTTGCTTATATGCTGCTTTGATACGCTACTCACTGAGTCACAATAGTGCTTGTATTGGCTGAGGTCGTATTGGCTGAGGTCGTATTGGCTGAGGTTATGAGTTATATTGGCTATAACACTTTAAAAGGGAATAATTCTGTGTGTCTAAGGCCAGCTTGAAACTGAGGGCTGCAGGCTCAACAGCACATCCTGTCTGCAAACGTCATTCCCAGCCCCAAGCCCCAGGCCACTGTTGCTGGGTTCCCATTGCTCCATGAAGCAAGTAGTTGTCAGTTTTACGCAGAGCTTGTTTTTCCTCTAGGCCTGCGCAGCCAAAACGTTTAGCATTGGATAAAGTGAAGCCTCTTTCTCTCCACTTTTCCTTCACCAATCTGTGTGGCTGGAGAACGGGGACAGTAGTGGGTCATGGCAAAGTGAGGGAGTGCACTGTGCCCAGTTAGTGCTTGCTGCAGGAACCAAAATAGAAGCTCTCAGTCTTTATTTGAAAGAAAAGAAAGGCAAGAAAGCCCTTCCCACTGAAGTTAATGGGGCCTGGGGTCTTGCCTCAGTAAACTTACAGGGTTCAATTCTGAGGTAGTATGGGGAAAAGAGTTCTGAGTACAGAGGAAGACAAACAATAATGAAGCCACATATCATTACGTTTTCATGATTCTTTAAATACAAAACTATTCTCTGGTGACCTGTGTTCAAAGGAAGAACATACCACTGGTTTGAGGGGCAGTCTTGGGATATGTCACAGACCAATGTTACTCTCTGGGCTACAGTGACATAATATGAGCTGCAGACTTTGCTCCATTCCATAAGAAGACTGTTTTCCCTCTGCTCTTTGATCCAGATTCAGCATATGAAGGGAGAACACCCTCATGTTTTGGGCATGTCTGAGGCCATCAACAGCGCTGGGTGTTCATTCAGAATCAGCTGCAGACCTGCTGCCTAAGTGGAGTTGTATCCTGCAATCTGTCTTTTGCTGCTAACTACCTACACGGTACAAAACCCTCTCTCAGTGAGAGCTTTGAAGCTACATTACTAAGGGGATGTAAAGAATTTTAAAAATCCCTCTGTTAAAATTCCTAATTAGTGCCAATGTATTACAAGAAGAGGCTTTCTCCAGGCCTCTCTTTTACTGTCGCTTGGTCAATTAGAGTAAATGAAAAGACAATGGCTGTGATTTTCCACTCCATCCCTCTAGTTTCACATTAATGTAATAGAGCAATTAACACTTGAGGCTTCAGCCTCTATGGCTGCTAAGCTGGAGTGAGCGGTTGTGGCTGGGCCACAGGGAAGTCTGAGCTGAGCCAGCCTCAGTGAGTGAGGGAGGCAGAACTGTGAGCCAACCACCTGGCTGCACAGCCCATGCATGAAGTCTTTTTGATGTACACCTAGATGCAAACAAGAGAATGAACCCTCAGTAATAAATAGCAACACTACATAATAATAGCTGGGAATTACTAAGTGCTTTACACTTATACAATGCCAGTCATAGGAGGCTCTCCCAGCATTTTGCAAGCATTAACCTCTGTTATTAAATTTGCATACCATGAGTTTATTAATTAGTTTATTTTTTCTGTGTTATTTTTAACTGGGAGCAGTTCCTTGATCCAGTTCACAACACAGGCCCACACATAATTAGATGAGCATTGGTACCTGGATGTTGATGGTGTTGATAACAGAGGAAGGAGAAGGGAGGTCCTAGCATCAGTGTAGTCCCTGAAGCCTTCATACTGTTAAAACATAGGTTTAGGCAAAATTATTTTTAATTCTCAACTCCAGCAATGCAGTTGTGATTAAGATTTTACTGCCTTTCATTGCAGTCTCGTTCCCCAGAGTCGTAAGAACAATTAAAAGGCCTTTTTCCATGCCCTTGATATGACCCTTTCAAAAGTAGGTTAGGGCTCACCTTTCGCCTTTTCCTGCCTCACTGCTATTAAAGACAGGATTGAATTTTACAGCCACTAGATCTACTTAGAGTTACATTATGATTCATCAGTTCCCTGAGGCAGAGACTGGAGTCAGATCTGTTGCTGGTATAAACTGGCACAGCTCCACTGATTTTGACAGTAATTTGCACCGCCTCACCTGTGTATGTTTTTCAAGGCAGCATGTTGCCATTCAAGCAGTAATAAAATGAATGGGTCATTATCGTGAGCACTATACTTGTGTTGGCTACAGCAAAGGTACATGAGGCATGAATTTGACTCAGTACTTCTTTGACTGATGGGGAAATCATGGTCCTACAGATAAACAATATGTTTTCTGTTTGTTCTTTTATCAATATCTAGATAGAGCATATGGAGGAGTTTTTGAAAGCTTTCTTCTGAGCAAGGTTGTTTTCCACTTCTGAACTGCCAATTTACCATGAGAAATCTCTTCACTGGAATGACAGAATGGGCAAGATGTACAGCAGAAATAGTATGGTCTATTGCAATAAATTACAGGTTTCTTTTTCATGTGCAGCAGTAGAGGCGGCACTGATGCAATTAGCTACAGCTGGTTATAGAAAGAAAACATGCATCTGTAGATGTCTCAGACTAGAGGGAACCGAGATGTATTTTCTGGAATTTATCAATGTAGAGAGAGCAGGAAGAAAAAAGAACTGCCAGTTTCATTCCTGGCTACAACAAACTTTAATAACCCTTTTTTCTTCCCTCTTAAACTAACTTAACCTAGTAAACACATTTAGTCCATTACATAGCAATTAGCAAATGCATCTAGGTCATCACACATGTTCCAAAGGAAGGCTGTGAAAGGTCCGGTTTCTGGACTGAAGGATTTGAAATAACTCTTTGCCAAAAAAAAGAACTGAAGTGTACCATATGTTCTACGCCCTTTTACCTCTAGGCTTCAAATAGCCCTTTTAATTTTGTTATAAGAAAGACTTGGGACTAATTTGCTAGCAAAACTCTTGCTGCCAGCCGTTCAGAGTTTGCCTGTTCCCAGGTATCACAGTCTGGGGTTTCCAGAAACATAGCTGCAGAGGATGTGGCTCATGTACATGATTTTGAGCACCAGTCTCATGGCATAGCAGTGCTTTAATGTCCGGGTCACGGACTAATTTTTTCTCTGCCTGTTTTATCTGCCTCTTTTAATCTCAGCACATTCACCATTTTCCACCACATTCTTCCAACAGTACATGTGATTATCTTTAAGTTTATTCTTTGAGAAAATACTTTGTCTACGTCCAGAGACAACGTGTTTCCCCAAATAAAACTGCACCTAAACTATAAAATAAAAACTGCTCAGTAAATTTGATCTGAAAAAAAATTGTAAAAGAGAATTGCTCTTTCCTATGTGTAACTTGATTGCCTTTCTCACTTTTTTGATTTCGCTTTTGCCCATGTTTGAGTTTTCATTCTTCTGTGGAGAACAAAATGAAATTAAGCTTCTGTGTCAAGGGTTCTCTTCAGTCTCATGTTTTGTTTCTCTTTCTCATTGCCCTGGCTCTCATCTTTTATGTAACACTTTTATCTGCCAAGGTCAGGTCTGACAGACAGAAGTGAGAGAGCTGGCAGATCATTTCTTTCTGCTGTTGCTTGCAAATGACAGTGAGCAAGACTTTGCAAACACTGAATATTTTCTCAAGAGTGAAGTACTCCTGCCCCTACACCCCAGCTTTTCGTTATTTGGCAGTCCCACAGCTCATCTACTCCCTTGGAAACGTCTCCAATAGGTGCTTCACCTTCTGTGCTTCATAATGTGCTTAAATTAGTGGGTTATATCTTTTCCATTTCTTTATGCATGGGACACTAAGATCTGGGAAGTATAAGAGAATGATAACCATGAACATGAATATTTCTCAATGAGGTGTCATGTTGTCATCCTCCAATCTTACCAGAATCCTTCCCTGTGTTTTATTGTTAGAACTCATTTCATGGCATCAGCATCATAAAAGTGGCTAGTCAGCTATTTTTGCTATTGTTTTGGCAATGGCTAATTTGTCTTTCTGTAGAGTGGACTCAGAACTTACATTGAAAACATCACAGGGTGGGAAAGGAGAGGTGACCTTCAACATCGGCATTCAAGCCCAAAATTCAAAAGGGGCTTCTGGGCTTTTGTTCCAGATGCTTAATCTCTGTCTGAGCTCACACTCCAGCAGAAAACCACAAAGGCAATTACACCAATGCAGCACGATCACTGACTTGCCACTTATTTTCAAAGCTGTGTTTAAAAGTTAAACGCCACTTCTTAGACTTCCTCCTTGTTACACAGCCTGCTTTAATGTTCCATCAAAACAAAGAAAACAACTGTTCCCACATTAGGCATACATTAGCTATGGGGAAAAAAAAAAGAAAAACAATTCATTATTACATGCTTTGGAAAAGGAAAGGAGCCAGGGTGTGTGCCTAGACGACAAATTTCTATAATCTCCACACCTATAATTTACTTCAGAAATATGCGGTTACCTTGAAGAAGAGAGGGCTCTTACCAGCTTGCCAGTATAATGAATGATTCAGGTGTGAATGGAAACACATGAAGGGAAAAGTAAAGATCTAAGGAAGACAGAGTTTCAAAACTGTAAGGCTAAACAATGTCTCCTCAAACCTCACCCACTCAAATTCCTGCCCCACAACTCAGCAAAAGGAGACAAGCTGTCTTGATACTGGCACCCTGCTGCAGTCAAATAAAAAAAAAGGCAAGTATTGAAACCCACAGAACAGATGGCAAAGGAGGCATTTCAAGCACTCTCAGATCATCCTGTGAGTTGAGAACAGATCTTGACAAGCTTCGGGTTATTGAAAATGGATCCAAGCGAGAGCTGAGGCTGCTGCCAATTTCTCTCTCCTTAATTACAATCAATTTCTGCCGTGTGCTCACCAGAAAGAAAAAAAAAAGGCATTCCAAACTTCAGTGTATGGAGATGGGAAGTACAACCTGTACTCATATACTTAGTTCATGATGCTGAATGCAGAAGACGGTCAGAACATAGAGGAATAGTGGCTACTTGAACAGAATAATTTATGCCAGTTGCTCCCACAAGGGATACTGGCAAGGACTGTTTTCCTCATTACTCACTTTGGAAACAATCTTTACACATCCCACCAGTAATGTAAGACTATGAATTAGTCCAGATAGATCACTTAGAGCAAACAGAAAAGATTTTCCATATCAGAAATTAGCACTGCATGCTGATGTATTTGGTTTTGGTATTGTCTTCAGTGGTTGTCCAAGAATCTGGTAACAATGAAAAGCAAACCTATGAAGCCAAGTATAAAGATAGCCCTGCAGTATAACACATTTGTTTAGTGCTGTAGGGGACCCCACCTCAGCTGCCCCCAGATGTCCGAAAGCCTGTTGTCCCCGGCTGAGCTGATCACCTAAAGCTTGTTCATAAATAGCAGCACCTTCACAAGGTGGTTTGGCCCCTCTTTCTCAGAAACACCTTTTAGGATGAGAACAGCTTCCTGGAAATGTCTGTTTCTCTCTGCTGTGTGAGAAGGCAGCTTGGGATGACAAGGTTGGTCTGCGGCTGTATTTCAGTGAACACAGCCTAAAGGCTCCAGCCTAACTGTGGAAGCATTTTTTGATGGCTTGACTTTTTATCAGCAGGACTTGCTCCAGAGTTGGCGTTATCTGTGCTCTCAGAGCCAGGAGAAAGACAGCATAAACCAACATAAATGTGATGTCATGTGCTCAAGTTAATTTGATGGAAATGACGAGATGTACCCTCATGGAATGAGGCTCAGGTTAGGGCCCTTCCTAAGGATTAGGGATGGTGAACCACCACGTGGGGCAGCTGGCGCTTTAGCTGTCAGAGGGGTCTGTGGCTTCCCTTTCCCTCTGGGCTCGATTCACTCTGTGCCAAGCATGTTTTGGAAGGCAAAGGCAGCAGTAGGGGACTGGTGAGGTATGGCACTGGGCTGCCACCGGTGGGAGACAGCTGCTGCATTACTGGCTTGTAACACCGGGACCCCCCTCCCTGCCTCCAGTGCTGGGTTCACTCCTGGCTTCTGCTTTCTCCACGTGAGAGAAGTGGGGGGTGGGAAGAAAAGGAGCAACCAGCTCTTTAAGATTTTGGGCCCACAAGCAATTGGCTCATGTCAGCCATCCCTTTGAAGTACCGGGGCTGTTTGTGGAGGCAGAGGATCACAGCTCAGCCCCGGACAGGCTGATTGCTTCAATCAAAGATTTAAATGACTGCCACATGCAAATACGTGGAAGAAAAAGCTGAGCTCCATGGCAGCTCCATCATCCTGGGACCCCTCGTGCATCCAGCAGCATGGGTGTGCTCCAAGGCTTTTCAGCCATTTCAGACGATTTCTCATTGAGGCTCACACTGTCTGTTTGTCCTGAAGACAGACACAGGGGACAGCACTTTTAAGGATTTTAGGAGCTCAGGATTTATGCTTTAATGCAGGTTTCACAAGTTTCTGTGTCAGCTTGGGCACATCTTCCGCATGACGGTGCTGGGGTAGAGCTACAGACTTACCACATGCCTCAGCGTTTCCTTCAGGGCAGCTCTCAGTGCTCCTTGTTTGGTGTGCAGGTGGGTGTCAAACACTGTGATACGCCCCTGCCTGACTCATGTTGGATGTCTGAGCATCTGGATCGCACCTCAAGTAGCCTCTTGACACCAGCCTTGTGGGTCTTGGTTCCTCATGTGTAGGTTCCTCACAGTCTGCAGCAGTAGAAGTCATTAAAACACTTACAAGGAGCACTAATACTGTCATTAAAGTAGGGCATCTGTGAAAGAGCTGTGAGATAGCTTGGTAAGGAGTAGAGGAAATGCCACGTGTGCATCCAGGACACTTACTAATACAATATAATAATGTGTTCACTCATTTTAAGTGACCCCACAGCACAGAATTGCAGATTTAATTTCACATTGCTGTTCAGTTCTAGGAAAAGTTAGATGATACTTGCACATAACTGCTTTTTGTGTCCTTCCTATTGACCCCGACTGTTTGATACCTATTTGAATGCCATGACAGAGTCCAAACAACAAATGTAAGGTTAATGAAAAAAGACAGGCTGTTTGTCCAAAATTAGGCAGATCTACCCTGTGAGAGATTGTCTCTTGTGTTTCCAATAAATTAAATGAGTTTGAGAGCTATCTGTGCTGCTATCAAGCTGCTAGTCCTCACCTGAGCTGTCCAGAGATGAATCATCTTTTAAAACATATTTTTATGTTCATGATATCCAAAGAGGAGTTGCCAGCTAATTTGCGTGGACAGTTTTGTACTGCTTTTAGGAATGTGAAGCTAAGTCTTTTAATCCTGCTCTGGCCTTCATAAACTTGGAGAAGGAAAAGACACATATGACAAGATTAAGCATTATACAAACCCTATTTTAGTTTATTCCAGTATTTCCCAAACATCAGGCACTCCTTCTGTAGCAAATATGAAGGACCAGAGGCATAGGAGTAGGTGGGGGTAGGGGAAAAGGTACAGGAGGATTCAGATATACATATAGGAAGACACGCAAGTTTTACTGCAATATACTAAGGGTATGATTGATTTCATATGAAGGGCAAATGGGCTGAATTTAAGCAAGCTGCATTTGTTCAGGGCTCCAGCTCTGGAACCATCCAATTACGTCAGGCTCAGGCTTGTTTCTGAATGCTTTTCTACCTTTTACTGCTCAATAAAACACTTTGGAGATGTGAACGGCCTATGATGTAGATGTAGAAGTAGATACGCCTTCTTGAGTCAGCAGATAGCCTAAAAAAATTACTCTAAAGCCGCAGCTCTTTCCTTCCATCTCCAGGAGGTATTTATTCCAAGTTTTATCATCCTGAGATGGGAACACTGTGTAGGATGGAGGAAGAAAGACGACATGACGGCCATCCTTCCTAAGCAAACACTACCTGCTGCTGCCAAGGCAAGGGGTGCTGCCAGACTAATGTTCTTGGGGGGACAGACAACTATGCTGAAACTTCTAGGGAAGGAGAAGTATCCCACAGCACAGCTTCCATTTCTCAAAAAAAAGCCTGGCCACTATCACACCATGTTGTTGGAGTCCTGGTGTGCTGGTCCATGGGTTGCCAAACACAGCTCTCTGGGAAAGAGAACAACAAACAAACATTTGTGAAATCATAATCGGAAATGTAAGCTCATCCATGCTGTGTCACTTGTGTAAGACCTCCAGCCTGCATCATGTTTTGCCCCAGCCCAGGGGTCTGCCTGTCTTGAGCAGACCACAGGGTCGAAGCCTACTTATGACAATATTATTGGGCAGATTAATGTTCCACAATTTCTCCAGTACCTCTGTTCACAGAGTAACAATTTCACAACAGGGTGCATGTAAATAAACACCAGAGCCAATGTGAGCAGGCTGAGCAAACCAGAAACACCACACTTTGTAGAGGGAGCCACTTAGACTCAGATCAGAAAACAAACATAGTAGTGTGAGGCTTAAATTGGTGAATACTTGCTTTTACTCTGCTGATTTCGAGTGGATCTCATACCAAAAAAATGACACTTAATGGATTATTTCTAATCATATTTCTTTCCTTTTTTTTTTCTCCCTCACTCCAGTTTTACCCTCCTCACACCTGCAATTTAATGTCAAAATATTAGCCATGTTGTGGTTTCTTTTACTCCATCTTCTCTGACTTTTAGCACACAAACCATTTGGTGCTGGGACTGTATGTATACAAACTTCACACTCTTCCAAAGTACCTTGTCTGTTCTGGCTCCAGGAGTTCATGGTCCCAGTGGACTGAGGCAAGGGATGCAAAATGCAAGGACTCTGCACAAAAGAGCATGACAATGCCTAAAGCTATAATCTTTGGAGCTGTGAATTGGAAGGAGGAGAAGACAAGCTTATCAGTACCATCTCATGGCCTCTGGAGGGGTGATACATAGATGTAAAGGTTGTATATGCACAAGTTGCTGAGTTCCAAAGCTACACTGGCAGTGGAGGAGCTGCTCCATCTTCCCATGCTGTGGAAGCTCTCCTTTCCATGACCACAGCAGTTGTAATTCAAGACGCTGGGGGAGATGGGGGGCAGGCCTCATGGATGAGTAGAAATCCAGGGATGCTGATATTAAGATGTTCATCTACAACTTTTCAGCTTCTCAGTGGTTACAAACTTATGGTGCTGTAGGGAGCAAAGGCAGATAGTAGCATGGGATTTCTCAGGATAATTGGTCTTTGCATTAAGAGGATGATTCACTGCATCCAACTTCAGATGTTTGCAGTGCAGCGAGTTCTCCACAATGAACTGGAAATAGATACTTCTAGGGCACTGTTGATTTTGTCCTCACACAGATATCTAAAACAGGTCAGACGAATCATCTCCTGTGAGTATTTATTTCCACTGACTATTAAGGGGACCTGGCCTCAGAGATAGACCTCTATATTACAGATGTCGGGAGTGAGGTGTAGGGAGTACTTCAGAAAGATATTCACTCCAGATGTATATGCAGAATCATAGAATCATAGAATTATAAAATAGTTAGGGTTGGAAAGGACCTGAAGATCATCTAGTTCCAAACCCCCTGACATGGGCAGGGACACCTCACACTAAACCATGCCATCCAAGGCTCTGTCCAACCTGGCCTTGAACACCGCCAGCGATGAAGCAATCGCAACTTCCCTGGGCAACCCATTCCAGTGCCTCACCACCCTCACAGTAAAGAACTTCCTCCTTATATCCAGTCTAAACTTCCCCTGTTTAAGTTTGAACCCGTTACCCCTTGTCCTATCACTATAGTCCCTAATGAAGAGTCCCTCCCCAGCATTCCTATAGCCACCCTTCAGATACTGGAAAGCTATGTTTATACATCAATATTTTGTGCATAGAAAAGACAGGAAGTATAAGTATGTCCTCAGGGTTGAACCTTGGATATTAATAAATTTTGATTGCATTCTCTGGGAATGCAAACATCTAGAAAATCAGCAGAAAGCAGCTAATGTTGAAATTTTGGTGCTAGTATGTAGCTCATAGTAACTTTCCATACATATGTTTAATGCTGATGTGTATTAATTTAAATATTTATTTATTACAAACAATGTTGATGAAGTTTAGGATTTATCTTCTTGGTGAAGTAAATTTCAGTTTTCCCTCACGTTTTTTTAAGGAGATTGCGCACAGAGAACTTTCACACAAAAAAGGTGTGTGATGTGAAGCTCCCTTTGTCCACAGCTGTGGGGACCGTCCAGCTGCTTGTAGGATCATGACAGATTACAGATTGGAGCCACATGTTTTCCTTACCCTTAGGTCAATATACTTGCTGAAAGCTACTACACTTGCCGTCTGAGTGGCAGAAGAAGAAGAGGAGTGCATTATGACCTGGTCATGTCCCTTTCTGCAGCTGTGGCAGACAGGAGAACCAACAATGGGAGCACCCCACTCTGTTGCCACCCCCCTCTGGCCCCCTGTCCAGGGCTCTCTTAGCCTCACACCAAGGCTGTCCATCCCACATTTCCCTTACAGCTAGGAGACATATGCTCTGGGCCATACAATCAACTGTTCTACCCGCTGCCTCACTAGGGCCAGTGACAGTAGCTCATGTGGGGCCCAGTCGCTGACTACCCACAGAAAAGGGTAGGGAGCTCCCTTTGCCCACAGCCATGGGTTGCTTCCAGCTCCCTGCAGAAATGTGATGGGGCACAGGCTGGGGCTATCATCTGCTCAGTAGAGATTTGACAATTCTCCAGATGAGTGGCAGAGGAGGTAGAGCACAGGAATGTGCCGTGATGTAGTAACATCCTTGTCTGAGCATCTAGCTGTAATACACAGGAGAAGCAACAAAGGAGGAGCAGCCCCCTTCCATCACTGTGGGCAGCCCCTGCCTCCCTGCTCTCTCTTCCCAGCCCTCACTCACCCGGTTACTCATCTGCCAGCCTGGGCTGGTGCAGCCCTTTTTATACCTGTTCAAGGTTAGCTGTGTCACCAGCTGCCAACATTCTACCTGCTACAGCGAGGCCACAACATCACCAGGGCTAATGCCAGGAGCCGGTGGCTGCCTGCCATGATGTGACCATGACATCATCTGGGCTGGTGCATCACTGTGACATAGCTATTCTACCATTCCAGGGTGAAGAAACAAACAAACAAACAAAACTCCAGCAATGGATAATGCTGAAGAGGGAAATCAAGCAGCAATCTGAAGAACAGCAGCTTAGCAAAGGTTAAAAAAGAATTAAAACCAGGAGGTCTTACCCACTGCTTAATTTTAAAGATTTGTGTGGTACTTGCTGCCAGTATCTGTGGGTTTGAAGGCTAAATTCTGGAAGAAAAATGCTCGTCAAATTGACTGAAGGTAATATTTCACAGCTTTGGAATTATAGGCATGTCCAGTGCCAAACCCTGCTCTCAGGAGTGGCTGACAGTGCTGAGGACTAGCAGTGAACTGCAAGACTCATGTCTTTCTTTCCCGGAAAGAGTAGAAGCTGCAAAGTGGACTTCCTTTGTTTACTTGGAGAGAGGCAACTGGAGGCCAGAAAGGCAACCAGATGTTTCATGAAAGGAATGGACTTCAGAATTGTGAATCCCCAGAAGAGATACAGTGTTAATCCTCCTGACTCCATCAGGTTCTCTGGCACTTCCTCCTTGTTTGGGCTTATGTCTACCACCGCCCAGACACCGCCAATGCCTCTGAGTGGTATGACCACATTCTTCTGCTATGAAAATCCCAGAGCCTGGTCCCAAGGGATCTTGCTATTGAAAATGCAGTGTTGGTCTTCTTGGGTTTGGGTTTCTTGTTGTTTGCCTCTGTGAGCTGTTTATTAAGTAATCAAATAACAGCATACTAAGTAAATAATGTCTTGCCTTACTTACAAGAAATAAGACTTGCTACATTTTACAAATATTGAATAAGAAAAAGTAAGACAAAATACATGGTGACTAACCCCATGGGTGAAAATACTTTGGGATAAAACACGCTGGAAATTGGAATGGTTTGCTTCCTGTTTTGTACAAAATGGCTGCAAAGGAGCTATTAAAGTCTTTCAAATAAATACAGTGCTTTGTGTGTTTGTTTGTTTCTAGTTAGAGGTATACAATCATTCAAAAGACCATGTGCTGTATAGCCTCCGCAGGGTTTGCTTTGTAGTACAGATAGTGCCTAACCACTACTTTCCTCTCTCTTGATCACTAACGAAAACAGACCATATAGAGATGAAAGTGTTCTAAATCAGTGCTCTGTGTCATTTCCCACTTACTTTGCACTTTTCTGACAGCTGAAAGGCTGCAATAAATTGAGTGCATGCACACCCACAGAGAATGACAGTACTACCATAACCTAGCCTCTCAGGACATGTATTTTCTTCCTCAAGGGGCTATACTGAAAAATTATCAAAGTGGGGGGTTTGTTAATGTTCTCCACTGGAATTTTAACGTTAACATTTTGGTCAATGCAATTTCTTTGTGAGTTGAGTTTTCCTGCTACTTTTCAAAAAATCAAACAATATTTTAAACTAAAATAATTGAAAACAAATCTAATGCTATAGCTAAATAACAGTTTCGTACTAACACATGTATGAATAAAAGCTCAGGCATGTGATAACAGCAGATACTTTTTCTTTTTTGCTCCCTTTCTTTCCTTCTGTCCTGTCATTCCTTCCTCTCATTTCCTTCCTCTTGCTTTCTTGTTTTTCCTGCCTTCCTCCCTCCCTTCCTTCCTCCCTCTCTCCCTTCCTCCCTTCCTTCCTCCCTCCCTTCCTTCCTCCCTCCATCCTTTCCTCCCTCCCTCCCTTCCTTCTTCCCTCCCTTTCTTCCCTCCCTTCCTTCCTTCCTCCCTTCCTCCCTCCCTCATTTCCTTCCTCCCTTCCTTCCTCCCTTCCTTCTTCCTTTCCTTCCTTCTCCCCTTCTTCCCTTCCCTCCTCCCTTTATCCCTTCCTCCCTTCTCTGATTTCCTCCTTCCCTCCTCCCTTCCTCCCTTCCTCCCTTCTTTCCTCCCTTCCTTCCCTCCTTCCTTACTTCATTCCTTCCTTCCTTCTTCCTTCCTTTCTTCTTTCCTTCCTTCCTTCTTCTCTTCCTCCCTTCTTCTTCTTCCTGTCCTTCTGTCCTTCCTTCTACCCTCCTGCCCTCCCTCCTGCCCTTCCTGCCCCTTTCTCTCCTTTTGTTTCTGCCTTTCTTTCTTTCCTCCTCCACTTCTAATTTTGTTTTGTAGGTAGTTGAAGATCTGGTTTATTTTAAAACAATGAAGAAGGCAGAATCCCCTGAGGTAAATTCATTGAGTACTGGGAGGTCTTGGTAACACAATTGAACTGGCACCAAATCAATAAAAACAGAACAGAAGAAAAAACAATAATTAAAACATTCTGTCAAAAAAACGGAGCAGTAATTAAAAGATGCAAACTATTGTTTTGCTACACTAATTACATTTTAATTTTCAATAGCTTGCTGAATAGTATAAAAGCCCATGTCTATAAAATGTCCCAGTGACAGTGCTCTTTCTGCAACTAGCGTGATAACAGTGTTTATGTGCTGTAACAGAGTGGTATGTGCTTTCAACTCTGTGTGGGTGAAACTAGCTTCCCGAGCTTCCTTGTAAGATAGCATGACAACAAAGTTGTTGTGCTTTTTTTTTTTTCTGGTGTGGAAAATTATTACTCAACACACACTCACACGCACACATGCACGCACATATACACGCACACAAAAACAGGCTCAGTCCAAGAGACACTCTGCTCAGGGCACTTCCATTGACCTCAATGGGAATTTTGTGTGTGGCGCAATAATGGGTTGTTGGCCAGCATGAATACTGCACTTAGGTTTAGACCATGTTGTTTTCTTCACATGTTACTGAAGGATGAAGAGAAAAACAAATTGAATTTTCCTATTAATATACACCATTTGCAACCCTAACACATGCAACCTTTTAGGCAGGGTCCTGAGGACTTTTCTCACAGAACAATCCTCACAGATTTCACTGGTAGATACCCATACATAAAAGCAACATAATAAAGCCCATATTGTGTACCGTTATGAATCATAATTGTCCTGAAAAAAATTACGTAATTCATTTAGCTCCTTTTGCAAAAAGTTTAGGGGACAGTTTTCCATAGGCAGATTGAAGAAACACTCCAAATCAAGGGTACATGGAAAGGAGCTTGTTACTGTTGTTTGCAGCATCTCAACAGAAAGACGAGTTATTCAGATGAGTCCTGGCAAAATCTGGATCCATTAGCTTCAATATGCTTCTCAACAGCTGTAGTTTACACACTCTGCCTTTCATATCATCTTATTTGAATGATAGAGCTCTCCCAGAAACAGGCATCCCATGTGTTCAGACGTGCTCCTAAGACAATAGATCCCTTCCATCAAAGTGGGAGCTGTGGGGAAAAAATTTCTCAGAAACTAATCCCTAGATTTCAGATGTATGAAATCAATGAAATGCCTCAATCTATGAAAACGGTCAGCATTGCCAAACAATATTTCACAACTGCATAGCTTTTCTACATTTGCAATATAATTTGGAATTACTTTGTAATAATATTAAAAATAATAATAAAATAATACTGTGCCAAATGATGGAATAAAATTAGCATCCTTTGTACCACTGCAGCAAGAAGCACAAACAGGGAGGATAATGTTTTTTAAAGAGAAAACACTGAGCAAACATTACCTATGTTTTCATCAGTCTACAGTCCCCTCCAAAACCTCCTAAATTCACCTCTCCATTGCATGTATTCATTCCCGTTCAGCTGGGAAGGGTTAACAAGGTATAAATCTGGACAGCATCAGCCTACTATCTGGAAACATATAACAAGTAAATTTAAAAGGGAAGCCAGGATAAAAATATTACCAAAACCAGGCTCACTTACACTGTGTACAATATCTATATGATCTTCTATGGAGTGATAAGGTGGTATTGATCACACCGACAGTATTGGTACTTTTTGGAATAGAAGCTAACTTGGAGGTTAGGAAAGCTACTATAAATAGTACAATTTACATCCTGTGGAAAATTGCAATTACGTATTTTCACACACCAAAGTTGCAAAACCAAAACAAATACAAAACTCGGAGCAAAATCTGGCAAAACAAAAAAAAAAAAAAAAAAAAAAAAAAAAAATCCTCTAGTTTAGAAAAGTAGTCCCTTATCTTCTGGGAATAGCAGAAATTGAAGAGGGGTTTGTGCTGATGCAAGAATAAATTGCTTAAAGAATTATTTCATGGACACATAGCATTCCCCAAATCCCTATTATTATGATGCTAGTGAAATATCCCTATTTACTGAAATTAAACAAAAACAGATATTTATTTAGAATTCCTGTAACTGCTACAACCGATAAATGTGTTTTGTCACTGTGATTGCAAAACCAAATACCTACCAGAGAAATGCAGTTCACAACAACACATAACTGAATGGAAATAGAAATTTTGTTAATGCTATGCTAATACTCATGGCAGATGTATTTGACTGAAGGGAAGATAAATCAGAAGAGCTGCTTGAGGCTGGGACATGTGAGAGTCCCAGGGAGCAGTGAGCTGAGCAGCCCTTGTGCAGCGATGTTAGCACAAGACCAGCTGCCAGGGCACAGGGAAGTTCTGGCCAGCTGAGGAGAGGAAGGTGAGCTTGGTGTGGGCAACTAACAGCGTAACTGTGAGCCTGAGGACACAGTGAGGAAGAAAGCAAAGATGTCATTATGGCCCTTGGTAGGCTCCAAAAGCCTTAGGATGCCTGAGCCATGCCACCTCCTGTGCACTGGATGGATGGAGGCACCAGCATACCCTGCAACTATTCTGCCTATCTCACTCTAGCAGCCTCTGGAAATCTCTCACCAACCTCACTTCCAGAACAACTTTGCAGACTCTGGCTATTGCCGATACAGCCTTTTTTCTTAGTGTCCTACACACACCTGCCCTAAGGAAGAATGTCACAACAGCACCAAAGTTGTAATTCTCTCACCACCAATATATGCTGGGTTGTTGGAGGACCAGAGTGAAAGCAAGAGATTTCCTCACAGCAGACAGAGCATACGTGGCCAACTTGACATGGACAAGAGTGGAAATCACTCTATGGTTGGCACTTGTGGTATAGTCACGAAATGCTCATACTGCAAGTAGCACCATTTGTTCTGAATAGACCACTGGATCCACCCTTTCATGGATCCTTGGAAGCCCATTTCATTGCCTGAGAAGACTGGAGCAAAAGTTAACATCAAGATACAAACTTTGTGTTTTCATATTCTTCCTACACTTGATTCTTTGGAACATACAAAGGCTGTGGTTTCACAGCTTGGCAGAATAGGTCTATAACCATTATAACCTGGCATGTACCCTAAAGGCAGGGACAAGTTGCTCTGTAGCTGAAACCTGTCCCCAGCCAGATGAACTTCTTTACATTATCAATGAATCTCTGTGCCTGATGTTGTCCTCTCAGCTGGGATGGGAATGCCATTGGCAGCAAAAGAGGACAGAGACCCTCTGGTGAGCCAAGGTAGGCCTGCTTTTGGATTATGTGACAGCCAGCTGCTCCAGTTGTGTGGTCAAGGTTCCATGTGTTTTAAAATCAAGTTTCTTTCAGATCCTCTGTCTGAGTGACTTTCTGAATTGGAGATGATGATGTGAGATAACCACAAACAGCTGCTCATAGTACTTTGGGAGTATATTTCCTTCTCTTGCAGTTCTTTCTACTGAAGGAGATGATCAAGGCAACAGTAAATACATGAATGAAACTCAGACGTTACTACAACTTGGAAGCCTAGTAATAGCACTCTCTCTCTGCTCTCATTCGGATAGTTGCCTAATGCTAAAGCCATGAATTGAATTTTATACTGCAAGCAAACAGTTGTGTCAGTTCTGCACTGATCGTAACAAATATTGGCTGATAAAATTGGACTTTCTCTATTGGAAGTCTAACATTTTAAATGTACAGTGCAATACTAATCAAGCTAGGTCTAAAGGTTAAAAAGCACAGCTTTTCTTTGTAACCATGACAATACACTAAACACCATAATAGATTTTTAGTACCCTGCCTAAGCATATCTACCTTTTAATAATGTCCAAAGAACCTCATGATACCAGCAAATATCCCGTGCCACATGCTGACAAAGAAGATGAAAAATCTTGCAACCAGAGCACCTTGATAAGTAAGAAATCCCTCCCTACAACCAAACAGTGAGAAACACCAACCAATCACAGTCACCTGCTACCCCAGTTACTTCCAGCAGCCAGCCATCAATTCTGCAGTGAAGATTCTTCCCTTTTCTCTACACTCCCAAATATAGCCAGACAATCTTTACACGTTTACATTGAGGAAAAAGTTTTCATCCTGATTCTGACCCCTGTAAATTCAGGAGTCTGTGATTTGAGCAATACTGTCAATGTAGTATCGGATGTTCGTAGGAGGTGATCCTGCCCCTCCACTCTGCTCTCGTGAGACCTCACTTGGAGTATTGTGTGCAGTTCTGGTGTCCTCAATATAAAAAGGACATGGAACTTTTGGAACAAGTCCAGAGGAGGGCCACGAGGATGATGAGGGGACTGGAGCACCTCCTGTATGAAGATAGGCTGAGAAAGTTGGGGCTTTTCAGCGTGGGGAAGAGAAGGCTGCATGGAGACCTCATAGCAGCCTTCCAGTATCTGAAGGGGGCCTATAAGGATGTTGGGGAAGGACTCTTCATTAAGGACAGTAGAGATACGACAAGAGATAATGGGTTCAAACTTAAACAGGGGAAGTTTAGGCTAGATATAAGGAAGAAGTTCTTTACTCTGAGGGTGATGAGGTGTTGGAATGGGATGCCCTAGGAAGCTGTGAATGCTCCATCGCTGGCGGTGTTCAAGGCTGGGTTGGACATAGCCTTGGGTGACATGGTTTAGTGTGAGGGATTGGAACTAGATGATCTTAAGGTCCTTTCCAACCCTAACTATTCTATGATTCTATGTTAAGACTATCCCAGTTAATTTTCTGGCTCATGAGGGCAGAGAGATGAACTGAGGGACCTGTTAATTTAGTAAGTGACGGATTCCTGTGCTGTTCAGGACAGCAGCACTAGTGCCCTTGACTTGGCATGGAAATTCAATGAGTCTGAGACTGCTTGATTTTCCTATCTTGCTTAGCCAGTTACAAAGCAGGTGGGAGGTGGAGAAAGCTCTAATTATACTCTCATTTTTGTCTTCTTATCTCATTTTTGAGTCTCTCCTGTGATTTGTTTCAAGAGGAAAACTCAATGTGAAGTCCAACATTTAGCAGTATCTAGATCATACAGTAGGCTAGCATCATACAGAATGCTGGGGTTTTTTCCAGGCATCACAGTTGAATGAAATATGTGCGGATTAATTGGAAAAGATTCAAAGAAGAGTAGCAAAAATAAAGCTATAGTACAAGGACTATGCTCAGTACAGAGGAGGAGGCAGAAGAGCTGTCTGCTGATGCATGAGCTCATGCTCAAGTGTAGAACCCAAATAACAGGTTTCAGTATTTGCAGTGAAGCTATTAGGTCAAATAACTATTAGGAACATTAGAGTGGGTAAATTCCTAGCTATTCTATCCATAATTGCCTTCAAAGAGAAAGCCCTTCAGAAGTAATTAGTCAATACAACTACTTAGGGAGCAAGTAAAGGGCAGAACAAAGGCCTTGCACTTATAACAGGTCTTAACAGAGCTCCACAAAATGTGTAGTACTATATTACTGATGCACGGACATTTTTAGTGCCTATTTGTTTCCGGGACTGCATGTTGATGCCCAGGTAGCACTTGGGTTTGCATAGAGGTTCTAGTTCTGGCTCTTAATCAAGCACTGCAGACCCCACCAGTACACCCCTCTTCCCCTGAGAACACTGGCAGTGAAAGTGACTAGTAAAGACAGACATGTAAGGAAAGGAATTGTGACGTTGTTGAAGGGTACCTCTTGTCTCCAGTGTATAGTCAAGGGCACTAGAAAATGCCCCCTAAAGTGACAGATCTTTTGGCTTTATGAAGTGAACATGGTTGTTCCCTGTTGAAGAATTTCCAGCCTGACCAAGAATAACAGAAATCCTTAGAAAAGATGACATTTTCTGTGAAAGGATAAGGCAAATCACTTCCAAAGTAGAAATAATATATTAATTTGGACTGTGGCTAATATTTATCACCTCTGAACCAAAAATAGCAACATCCTTGTTTGCACTTCTACAGCCTCTTACAGTTGCATATATCAAAAGTTCTTTAAATAGTGACTTAAGATCTTCTGCAGTTCTCAAATTGTAGAACAGAGCAGAGTTAGGTGAGACCAAGGTTTTACAAAAAGGGCAACATTACTGTGCAGAATGTACAGACTGCCTGTTTTGCCAGAGTTCCATGTTGATTCCCACAATTTAACAAAAACTAGCATTGAGACTCATTTAACAACTAAAAAAAAATGAACTCTGCACGAGGGATCCTCCTGCGGCATTCACTGTAATTAATAACATTAGTGGCACTCCATTATTTCATCTTCATCATTTATGAGGTTGTCTTAGTCATCAGTATTATCATCCTGTATGTACATTTCACATCCCCTTTTAAAAAATAAAAATAAATAAGAAAATAAGTCTCAGAAATATGAATGCATTGAGTGAGGGTTTAGAACCAAACTGAAGAGCTGAAGGCTAAATCCACAAGAGAAGGGTCAGTTCTATACTCAACTTTGGCTTCAAACACCTCAGTCTAAAATTGCCAATCTCCAATGCCCTCTTCCACAACCTAATCTTGAAGGCCTTCCAAATCCCTAGGTTTTTAGCACTGAATTCCTCCAAACGCCTGTGTACTCATTGGTAACAGCCCTGATCTGATCTATGTTATGGTTTCTTGGTAGTGATTGGCAAAGAGTGTCTTCTAATATCCTCACCCCAGCAGCCTTTTGGAAAGTACCTGAAATATCAGCCTCAGTGCAAAATGTGGCCAACAGAAGAAGGCTTATACCTCCCTTCCACTGTGTCTAGTCACGGGTGAGAACCGGTGTAAGAGAAAGTTCCTTCTAAGAAAATTAAAGTAGATGCCCTCCCACAATTGTTCCCAGCTGTTGATGCCTCTGAGCTTCGTTATCTTCAGCAATGGTCCTCAACCTTTCCAAACTTCAATTCTATAAAAGGGAGAGAAAAGGAGAGAGAATGAGGGGCTGTCCTCAACAATGAGTAAAAAGGGAGGGATGGCAGCATCATTATTTTTCCCCTTATTTCTCTGCAAAAAAAACCAAACAAACAAGTGTTTGGGGACTTGCACTCTGCCTCACCTCAGAGTCTTAGTATTCATAAACACTGCAGTACTATTTTAGAATGTTGCGAAGGGTAGTTGTGACTTACTCACAGGTACTGCTCTGCGTCCACTACTGAGGCATCATTACCCCTGGGCTCTGCCATAACACATATAAGAGCAACAAGACAAAGCAATAGATTTTTGTATTCTATGTTCAGTACACCTCTGGCTTAGAAACACGCCTATCAGGTCATGTTCAATTATTTCCTTATTTTTAAATATCATTCTTGATGCATTTATGAGTGTTCAAAGGTGATGCCTCTTGCTTTATGCACCAACAAGGCACAGCATAGGGAAAGACCCCTTTTCCCTGTCTGAGATGTTTCATATCAGTCCAAGACAAAACAAAACAAAACAACAGATTTCCAGCTTTTCTGGAAACAGAAGTGGTTACTAAGATTAAGTTTAATGTTGACTTTTCTAAGACTTTTTTTTCCCATTAGAAAATAGAATGAAAACCAGAAGCCTACAGGTAACAAAGACCTTCAGTCACCACAAGGTAAATCATATACAGAGAAGAAATCATGTGCTTTGTTTCTTGATTGCTGTTATGAGTCCTGTCTTGTCTTCCTTGTATTTTTGGCCATCTCATTAGGAAAACTTCACGACAAGCTATATCTGCTTTAGGATTAAGATTCAAAGATCCACCTTTTTAAAATAGTCAGTATCCTAAAATATGTAAGCAGTGCAGAATGCAAATCTCTGTGAGAGTGGATCACACACAAAAATCAGGAATTGATTTTCTTAATGCAAATATGACTTCTGAAAACATGTAACTTTTAGATACTAGTGCGCAGAACGAGGACAGCAGTGATAAATCTGTGGCCCTATCTGCTAGTTACCAAATCCAACAGTCTATGGAATTTCTTATATCAATTTTAAAGGGTGATATGGATTCTGAAGAACTTTATTTTGGGGTTCATCTGGGGTCAAGTGTTTTTCTTGGTTATCACGTTCATCTTTTTCCTCTCAGAAAACATATTTCCTCCTAAAACATGCGGATCTGCTTTCTAACTTCATGTAATCTGCCTGATTACGTAAGCAGGCTGCCTGTACCTTCACTCCTGATCATTTCAACACATCCTCTGCAGTAAGAAAGCCACAGGCAATTATTTATTTGACCCTTTCAATCCCCAAACATTATAATTCAGACGTAAATGCTGACAATACAGTTTATTCTCTTAAAGTTCTTTTTCCTTCGCTCATTTGTAAAGTTCTTGAATTTTGCCGTAGTTTTCTGGCTCTTTTGTTATTCTGGCTTCCATTTCTTAGCACTTGCTTAACTCAGCAGATCAAGGGTAAGAGCACTGAGCCTGTATATGCCTTTCTAGTGCAACTGCACTGGTTACAAAGGTAACAGGTAATTTGACACAGCTTAGCCCTGGCTCTGGAACATCATCCTCCCTCCAGAAGTCGCCTCTTGTGCTGTCAGCCTCTTCAAATGTTCTTAAGTTCATTCCTTAAACTGCTTCAGTGAAAAAACCTGGATGAACAAAAAATTGCTGCTTAAGATAACTCATCTCACTACGATCGTTATTCACTGGAATGTTTTCACATCTGCAGCTGTTTTATACATTTTGGGAAGGCAGTAATGTGTGCTGGCAGGGTTAAAGGTGCTGCATAGCTTCTAGGTGTGGATTCACAGAAACACAGAGTCACAGAATGGCGGAGGTTGGAAGGCTTCTCTGGAGCTTATCTGGTCCAACTGCTTGCACAAGCAGAGTCACCTAGAACAAGGTTGCCTAGGACCATGCTTTTGAAAATTGCCTAGGAGGGTGACCCCACAACCTCTCTGGACAACCTGGGCCAGTGCTCAGTCACCCTAACAGTAAAAAAGTGTTTTCTGATGCTCAGACAGAGCCTCCCATGTTTCAGTTTGTGCCTATTTCCCCGGGACCTGTCACTGAAAAGAGCCTGACCTCATCTTCTTTAAACCTTCCCTTAAGATATGTATATACACTGATGAAATCCTCCCTGAGCCTTCCCTTCTGCAGGCTGAACAGTAACAACTGCTCCTTACAGGAGAGCTGCTCTGGTCCCTAATTTTGCTTTGAGATGTCTTTACCAGCAGCAAAGGTGTACTGCTTGAGCCTTCGCCATTTCTTGATCCTGGCTGTAAATCGTCTTAGAGGCCCTTTGCTGGCCTTTCTCTACTACGTCCATCTCTCTTCTGTACTCAGGACCCCAGAAGTGGAGACAGTAATCTGGGTGTAGCCTCAGCAGTGCTGAATGGAGGGGAAGGATCATCTCCCTCAACCTGCTGGCAGTAACTCTCCTAATGTAGCCCAGGACAGAGCTTTCTTTTCTGCCATGTGACATTGCTGGCTCATGTTCAACTTGGTGTTCACCAGGACCTCCAGATCCTCCTCTGCAAAGCTGTTTTCCAGCTTATCAGTTCCAAGCATATGCTGGTGCATGGGAATAACCTGAGTTCCTCCCCACGTGCTGGACTTCGGACTTCCCCTTGTTGAACTTCATGAGGTTCCTGTCAGTCCATTTCTCTAGCCTGTTGGAGTCCTTCTGGATGGCAACATGACCCTCTGGCACACCAGAGGTTCAAGGCAGTCATTTCTTTAGGTGGCATTGCTGGGGCCAGAAGGCATGCATTTACGATGTGCAATCCGCAATCCCAGTGCCATCGCCAGAGTTGTCATTCATTCCCTGGGTGACCTCAGGTGCGACAGTTAATTCTGCAGCCCTTGCCTGCTATGTCTTATCTGTACTATGCACACTGTAATGGAGTCTAACAGGTATTTAAATGCATAATAGTTAGTATGAAAGATTATGGCAGTTAGCATTTCTAGGGTATTCTTATATCAAATAATAAAACTGCCATATTATTAAAGCAGCCAGAGGTGAAAAGAAAATAATTTTTCTTCTCTAATGTAGTTTTTTGCTGGTCAGAGTTGACAAGGGCTGGAAGGAGAGAGTTGAAAGGCAGCAGAGAATTCTTGGTGACCTGAACCAGTCACACCACCCTACTGTCTTGCTACGTATCACCAGTAACACAGGCTACAGCTTCTCCTGCAGAGGTTTAATACGTTGTAAGGCCCAGCCACTGCAGCCAGAGAGGTGTAGCAAGTTTCACTAGTCTCCATGTCCAATTCCTCTGAGCACAGCTCAGGCAGGGCAGAGAGCTGTGCTCCCAGGATATGAAACAAAGCCATGTCTCTTCTTGTGGCACTGCCCTGAGCCAATCCTTCATGCAGTGACTTTTACATTTTCCTCCCAGGCCACCAGCTGTCAGATGGTAACAATTTCCATCCACTTGCTGACGTGAGCTGGTTTTGAACTTTAATCCAGTCCATGTCTTAACTGCGGTGGCAAACACTTTTTAACTAAAAAGAGCCTTCAAAACAATTAAAAAAAAATAATAAAACCAACCCCAAAAAAAAAAACCCAACAGCCCCAAAACAGCCCTTGCTAACAGTACAGCTTGTATAAAAGGCTTGACAGATGTAAACAGGCTGAGCAATCACACAAAGGAAGGAAGCAGCCGTTGCGTGATTGCAGGACCTTGTGGTTACTGTGATTGAGGCACCTGGCTATTGCTCTGTATGACCACCATGCCGAAGGCCAGAGTTCGCCCCAGAAAGCTTGCAGTTCACACTCACCGTGAAGCACAAGATAGAAGCCGACTGACTAGGGAACACAAGGAAACAATGGAACAATGCTGGTCAGCATGAGAAGCAGTAGTCTCATCATTAAATCATCTCCATTTACTTTCCTAATACACTAACATTTTCTGCCACACACAGATCTCTTCCTCCCAGGCAGTACTGAGTGCCTTCAACTCCCAGGGAAGTCTATAAGTATGGAGGGACGTCAGCATCATGCATGAGGTGCTTAGCTTTGTGCATGGCAGAGCCTGGAGAGTCAAAACTTGGCTACTTCATACATTCTGTCTTGGAGCAACAGTCACCTCTGTAATGGAAAATTATTATAATACAATAATACAGCTGGGAAGAATATGCTGTGTTCCTTGGACGCTAACAATAGTAGTTTCTTAGTCAAATATATATGGATAATAGTTGAAATGTTGTCCCTAATATGCTTCTGAACATAATTCCTTTCTTAAAAGTTAGACATTCACAGTAGGAAAAAAAACCAAAAACAAACCAACTGTCATTTTCTGTATGAATTTTTCTTGCCTGGGAGGTGAATAATCTGCTGTGATCTCTGGGTATTTGGGTTTGCTCTTTGCGTGTCTCCCATGCGACTAGTTCCCTTAATTTTTCCTTCCCTGAGTTGTGTTTACTGCAGGGACTCATGTGGCCAGTCCTTTTTCTCTGTTCTCCCTGCTGCCTGGTGGCACCCTCATGTTGCAGATGTGCCGGCTTCATCTTCAACCCATGATCTGGATAGTCTCATTTTTTTACTGGATAAATTCGGAGTGTTGAACTGTCTGGCAAATCTCAGAATTTGTAATAAATGGATTCCATTTAATACCTTGTCTTTTTCTATAGTTGTTGCCACTGTCTGTGTCTTTGGTGAATTTATTAATAATAGGGCTTAATCAACTATATTAACTCTAGATTCATAACTACATGGTTGCGAATTAATTTGAATTACAAAGATCAGCCTTAGGAAGGAAAAATGTGGCAAATACCACAGTTTTCCAAGCTAACCGCACCTTTTGGAAATTCCCAGAGTAGCTGATTCACTGGAATGACAATTACCCCCCCCTACTTCTTCCCTCCCTCCCCCCTCCAAAGCACATTGTTTTACAGGAAATTTAATAAAACACAGTTTGTTAGCAACAGTCATTAGGACCTTACTGAGTCTGCTCACGCTGATGATAATCTTTGAGAAGTAATTTCTTTTTTTCATTCCAATGGGATTTCTTTGCTTATCCACACCTACCGATTGCAACGGGAACCTACCCTGAGTAATGGCTATGAACCCATTTGTGCATCACTGACGTCACTGGGAATTTTCTCATTGGGTTCTGTGGGAGTAAAGCTTATGATATCCTGAAAAGTAACACATTAGACACCCATTCCCTCTTTCCTTGCACAGTCAAATTCTAGCACCAACAATAGTTTTAATTCCGGGTGGCTAGGATTTCTTTTTTTTTTCTTAACTAAATATATTATGAGTCAAAGGATGTTGGATCCAACACTCCAAGGAAACAATGGGGACAGATTCTTCATCCTGGCTAAGTGCCTTTTGTGTCCTTCTGTGTGGCTACTTTAATTTGTACCAGAGGCTAGCCATACACACATCCATACACATGTACACATGAAATCCAGCAAGACTAAAAATCAAGGAAAAAGGAAAAATGTTTTACAACCTCTTTTGGCTTCTTATACCAAGCTTAAGTTTTAACACACATGCATAGACACACAGCACAGAGAAGGAAAGATTTTAATTGCCAAACGGAAAAGGAAAATAATGACCGTTTGTTTAAATATTAGGTAGCTTCAGGATACTAGGAGGTAAGCAAGTGCTCAAGAAGATGGCAACAGAGAACTGTCAACACTGTAGTGCTTGCCTGACTGAATTAGTTATTCACAATTTGCTCACACCCCTCTTTCACTGTACTGACCCTCTCCTTTTCATTAGTTTTCACTCTTGAGTTACTTTCTTACCTGTGTTTACATTCTGGCTCTGTAAAAGTGACTTTTTTCCCCTAGCTGTTAAGCTACAACACAATACCTTGTAACCTAGGACAATATATTTGACACAAGTATGTAAAATACGGTAAGAAAGCAGTATTTTCTACAGGGAACAGAAATAGCATTTTTACCTCTCTAATAAAATCATATTTACGTACATCAGTCAGTTATAGTCTATCATCAGTGTTAATTAAATGTCCTTTCTATCTCTGAATTAAAAAAAGCAAAAACTTTGACCATTTCAGGGAGAAAATTACTTTTTTAGGGCTGGAAAAGGCTGGCAGAAACCATAGCTCAACTCAAACCACTTTTTGGGAAATTCCCAGAATGCTGAATCACTAGGGTGGGCAATTACCACCCTCTTCAGCTGAACAATCAGACATTCTAAAGAGAAATGTATGCATGCTTAAAGAAAGGAAATGCAGCTTTACCCTGACTCTCTTTTGAGAGCAATTCCTGAGAAATCTGTTCATAATGGGGTTTCCTTTTCTTTTAACTTCACACTCACCAGAAACATAACTAACCATAGAGATTTCTAGAAGTTTATCATTGATCCCACACTTTTCCACACTAGAACACTTACAGCAAGAGTTTTCACCCCCGGGACCCATCTGCTGGGCAGGTTTTTTTGTGTGATCTGACTCCCCTATCATGCATTACTGCACTCACTACCTGAGGAGGCCTAGTAAATCCAGACATCCCAACGAAGCTGACTGCTTGAAAGCCAGCAATTTTGGGGCCCATTTTCTGGAATTATTTAAAACTATATCATGATGAAAATCTAATACGTATTTCATATACTTCTATCTCATGCCTTAAATAAGCAAAAGTGGGCAGTGACTTGGAGAGTGATTCCTATGAAAGGATGGTTTCCCATTGCAGTGTTCTTCCACTGAAGTCCTCAACAGCTGGAGCAACTTGCGCCTTTGGCTTCAGTTCAACAGTCCTGTCCCGTGAGACAGCAAGTGTACATTGCTAATGCAGAAGCAAAAGGTCAGATTTTGACATTTTTCTCAGGTATCAAACGTCCTAAGAAAGTGGGTGGACATCTCTCCACCATACTCCCCTTTCATCAGTCTGGCGGATGTTACAATTTTCATCTTCCTGTGGTCCTCCAAACCCAAGTGATCAGGCTAAACCAGCCATTGTTCTAATGGAGGGATAATGAATCTCACCAGCCCTGTTCCTTCCACATATTTGGAGCTTTATTTAAAATGAACAGGGTCACATGGGAAGGTGTCACACAGGACAAAGTAGAGAGACAAATTTGGGAGAATTTTTCCTCTACAATTTCCAAACAAAGCCACATTCAAGAACAGAAGATCAAGAAATTAAAACAATATTACTTCGGCATTAATTCTGGCCTATGTTTTACTTGGTCAATTTATTTCATAGCCGTCATTGTAAATTCCTTACCCAATTTCCCTCTAATCTCCATACCTCCTAGTTAGAGACTGTGCGCTCAGCACTCCTCTGGAGCTCTTCCCACATGCTGAGGTGCCGCTCGCTGGGCGCTGGGACAATGCCAGCAGCAAACTGCTCACCAAATACCTGTGAGTCAATTGCACACACCAGCAAGCTTCGATCCCAGGAGGGTGTCTGCACGGCCTGTGGGTCCAGGGCACTTGCTTTCTCTCTGACCAAACAGAGAAAATCAAAGCCACTTCTCACAGTGCCATTATTATTCGTTGCTGCTTGGGAGCTCTCAAGAGGTGAGTCTCCCAGACATGGTCACTGTCCTGAGTGGTTGGGAGTGTTGCATCAGCTAACTGGTGCAAGCGTTGTGACCACAGTCCCTGTCTGTGAGCAAGCGATCAGTGGGTAAACAAACTAGACTCTATTTCTGTCACTGAGTTTGAAGTACACTTCCACAAACGTCAGCTGACTGGAAGCATCCAGTTCAGAGCTTCTTACCCACACTGCGCTCCATCTGAGAGAAAGATTCTGGCACCATCAGGGTGTAGTCCATCTCACTCTGCCTAAAACAGATGTCTCATGACAAAGGGATCAGTTGTTCTTCAGAGGTACTCATTTCCCTCCATTTGTTAGAGACAACCTGTTTAGATTAAGTATATACACACCTAGGTAAACTCAGACAAGAGTCCCACCTTCTTGGACTCATGCTACAGTTACATTAACATCATCGTGGGTGCAGCTCAGAATGAAAACAGAGTTGGTGTTTTTTTTCTAGGCAGTCTAGTTTTGTTTTGCTTTGAAAGAACCAGTATTGCAATAAAGCACTTCAATGTGTGGTAATACAATGAGATAGCCCCACGCCTTGTCGACTGAAAGTACTTGGCATTTAGCCCAATGACTGGCAACATCCTTTAGGTGTGGTGATATCTCTCAGTATCGCCCCACCCTCACATGTCTAGCATTTCATTAACACAAGCGTTAAGGTCCAGTTCTACTACCCTTACTCACAATGA
Source organism: Ara ararauna (assembly GCA_028858755.1). Taxonomy (NCBI): domain Eukaryota; kingdom Metazoa; phylum Chordata; class Aves; order Psittaciformes; family Psittacidae; genus Ara; species Ara ararauna. The sequence goes on from CM054379.1 coordinate 61,101,398, forward strand.
GTAAGGGTGGTGGGATCTAGGTCTAAGTAAATTAATATCCCCATAATGAGGCCGTATTTGTAACCTTATTATGCCAGTGAAAACTCCACAATCAGAGCTTTCAGAATAAGGAACTAATTGCCTTGAAACAGTTTCAGTCTAATAACCTCTTACCAGAAGCTCAACAGTGCATTAAGGTTTATACCCAGGGTTGGTTAGATTAGTTTCAATTTCAGGTAGTGGGTATCTATCCAATTACTCTCCTCCTTACTCAGGGTAGAGCACATGGCATTCCTTCTGCTACTTGATATGCTGAGCAGCATGTGAGTTGGCAAGTTGGGCTGAAAAGCAAATTAGCATTATGCAAACTGCAGGATTCTGGCACTTACATTAGGATCAGTGATCTGGCAAGAAATCCTGCCAAGCTACCAAGCCTTCCTGAGCCCAGAGAGCACTGCAAACCCTAATCCAAGAGACCAGCTGACAATAACACAACAAAACAAAACACAAAAGAGGTTGTGGGGGAGGGGGAGAGGGAAAAAATTCTTAATTGTCTGGGAGAGTGCCAGGGGGACTATGGAGGTGGATTTTCTATTGAGACCTATCTCTTGTATTGCAGTGAAGAAGGAGAAAAAGAGAAAGGTAAGAGAGACAGAAAAGTAAGAGAGAAAGGGAGAAAGAAAGCAAGACAGTGAGAAAGAAGAAGAGAGAGATAAAGAAATAGAAGGGGAAAAAAGAGAAAAGGGGCAGGAAAGAAGAAAGGAAATTAAAAAGAGAGGAAGGAAGGAGGTGTTATCACTAACCCACAGCTGGCAATGCTGGTGCCCCAGCTGCTTGTGGATGCCTGTCTGGTGGCATTGCAGCAGAGCAAAAGTAGGCAAATCAATTTTGCCATAAAAATGCCCTCAATTAATGGGCTTATCTCTGTGATGGACCAGTCAGGGTATATGTGCTCATCCCCTTTTGCTGACTCTCTGAAGATGTGGGCAGCTGCTGCAAGGGTGGCAGACGACAGCAGGGCAGTAATACCTTAAAGCACTTCAGCCGGATTCACCAGAATTCATCTGTCTTAGTGTAGGTTCCTTTTAAGGCATCCCCAGGTAACGATGATTTTTTTCTGGTGTTGGAATAGGTTATTACTGGTATTTTTGTCTGGGCTATGAAGGCAGGATAAGGCTCATAATTCTTACATCTTAGTTTGGATGGAAGGGAGAGGGAAACTAGAAGAAGGTGTACAACAGCACCTAAGCCTTAGTGAAAACAAAGGGAGTTGTGTACCTGTCTGTGACTCTGTGCCCTAGAAATCATTTCTGTATTACAGCCTTACTATCTATGCTTCTGAAGAGCCTCAGCCACATATAGCACCTACCTGTCTGTACTAACCCTGTACACATACAGCAAAAAGACTATGTGTGGACCCTTTCACAGTTCTCAGATGGTAAGATATATCTAACCATGTCAGCGACAGATAGGATTCAGCTGTAGTTTTATGCCATCAGTTGTAAGAGATTGTGCTCTAATTACACGATTGCATGTTGCATTAGGAAGGAATTTCTAAATTCTTTTAACAAAGGCAGACTTTATTTTTTTTTTTCATAGCAAGAAGGCAAAGTCTGATAAAGATGCTCCTAAATCATAACGTGACCAAATACAACAGAGCAACAGAAATCAGGGCCTCTCCACTGGAGTTGTTAATCATGCTAGTGTACTGTAGGATTGTATATAGTTGAACTTCAAGAATTGTTTGCTTTCACCTGGCTCATGGTTTCATCAGTGTAAAGGCTGCAAAGGGAAGGAATGAGTGAAGCCCTGTGATCCCCTGCCTCTCAATGGCCATCAAAGCTAACTAGTTATCTCTAAACTGAGCTCTACAAATTGTGCTTTTTCCTCTTGGCCAATCCAAAGTCCTTTATTTTCAGTATTTGTTTTGCAAAGGTTTAAGCTTAGTGCATTAAAATTAGAAAATGAGACACAGCTTTTCAGCCTGTGAGCATTATAAAGACCTGGCCCAGGTGCTGTGAACCTAGTAAGCAGAACATACCCACCTTTTGAGGGTTTTGTGTGTAAGTCATTAAACCAAGGCAGCAGGATTGATCCATGTTCTTAATGAAATCTGTAGTAGGTTTTATTAATTTCCCCTTGACATTCATTAGAATGGGAAGAAACTGAGTGAAGTTCTGGATTTTCATTTCTTATGAAATAACTGTGCTTTTATTTTAGTTGGCTACTTGGTGATGAAGTACACACAGCTCTGTACCTGCTGCTCCAGAGTTTTTCAAATAAATTCACAGAAAAGGTCTAGTTTTAGACAGACTTTTTTACTCTGTCTCCTTTTCTCTGATGCCTAAAAAGCATTTGGAAAGTATGGACTAGCCTTTGATTTCTATGCCTTCAGTTTGCTGGTCAGAACCCTGAACTGAGACCACAGGAAAATAACGTGCACCATTCCACAGCTGCATGGCTGCCACAGTACCACTGGAAGAAAGCTGAAGGTTTTATTACCTGCATCTAGGTCACAAGGTCAAAACTAATTTGATTATGTTGAGAGAGGAGGTAACACAAGTGCCTCTGGATAATGTGATTTCATGATGGCAGGCAATCTTCCAGATTGCACTTAGCCTCTTAAGAAATCCTTGTTGGTGTTCAGATATGTTTCTACACCTCCTCTTTACAACAAATCAAGTTGCACCCTAAGCTTTTGAAAAAAATGAACCCTTCTCATCCAGGTGAAACAACATAGCGTCTTCATTTGGTTTCCTCCCCTACTAAAAAGGATCTACAAGCTGGACAACACAAGAATGGGTTTTGACCACCTGTGTCTCTGACCTTTCAGGAGACTACAGGGAAGCTGATTGTCCACTCGTGGTGTCTCTGTTTCCTCTACCAGACACTGGTTTCTCTATTTACATCATAACCTCTTTGTGTGGCATAATTGTCTAGCACAATGGGGCCCTCAGTGGTAACCTCAAGGTATTTCTATCATAAGAATAATAAACAACAGAAAGGAGGAAGAACAAAAGAAGAAACATCACAAATACAAGAATAGGTCCAAACGTCATCAGTCTGAAGAATTTCAGAATTCAGGACTTTTCAGAACTGGAAACAGAAGCTAATGAGAGGTCCAACACTTCCTTTTATCTAGAGCTGGGACATGTATCTACAGAGAATCATGGCACGCATTGTATGCATTGCTTCTATTGTTAGAACATACCAAGTGACAGTCCAGTGAAATTCGAGACATTGTACCATATCTAGCATTGTCACAAACATGAATTATGTTTTACTTTGCAGTCTTCTTCACAGTATTAATGCTTTAAAAATCCAGTTAGGAGCTTTTATTCCCTTCCTACAAATAATTTATTTTGTTTTCTTGGAACAATAGCTCACATTTTTCTTCTCCTTTGGAGCTTTCACTTTGATGTGTCGGCTTTGACTGCTAGAGGAAATGTTGTGGACCAGAAAAGGATCCTTGCTGTGGTCCAACTTCACTGTAAACAGCAGGTGCAGCAACTGCTGCAGGAAAGTCACTCGTTTTCCTGCTCCTTTTCAGGGATGAAAGACAGGGATGTAGCAACTTATTTTTCTGGAAAATCTGAGACATAAGAAACAAAAATAAAGACACAGTTTGAAGTGTTTCCTGTATTTGTCAAAAGTCTCGACATGCAAAATAAAGGACATGTAAATACTGTACTTGAATATGTATATACTGCATCAAGTATGCAAATACTGCACCTGGATATAATAGTGTTGGTGTTATCTATAAATCTGGCCAAACACTGAGCTGAACTTCAATTTGACCTGCCTCCTCAGCAGAGCCAAACCAATTTCCACCAGCAGTTACATAGCAGCATCTGACAACAACATGCAGAAATAGACCAGTAATTCCTCTACTATACAAATGTAAAGGAAAGGATGCAGAAGAAACTGTGTTTGCAAGTACAACTGCTTCCCATGTTCAGAACATACTGTTAATTAATAATCACTTACTCATAAAGACGCCCAGGGGCAAGCTAGGAAGTGTGTGTTCAATTCCTTATGTCTTCACACTGTCCCTTGCTCTGAAGCCACAGGAAACTGTTCTTGGGCTCCGTACAGGATGGGTGTGGCTTGCCAAGCTTCTCTCAAGCCCACAGCACTCCAGTTTCATAGAGGATCTGCTTAAAGTTCAAGGTTTTCCCGGGCTTGTAAGGCAGTGTCAAAAAAGTTTGTGTTGTCCAATAACTTCCAACAGTTGAGTTTAGCAACAGAATTGGTCTCTAAGAAATCAGTCAGTTGCTGTCAGCACAGGTGCTTTGAGTCAAGGGCATTTTATGGCTGTACCCATAACCGTGGTAAGTATGAGAAAATTTTTCGCAGGAGCTCATCCTACAGAATGCTACGATCCTGCTCCAAACAAATCTTGTATTTCCTTCATGAAAACAGTTTCACAAACAGCACAACTAGGACTTACATGCATCTGTGCTGAAATATCATCTTGCTCACCTATGCCAGAGAAAGTAGAGAAATACTTCTGTAACTTCATCTGTTGCTGATAAGTGCTCTCACCTGCAGACTATGCAGTTAAGAAGAGATAGGCAGTCATCTCTGCAGTATTTAATGAGTATTTGGCAGGCCTGCTAAAGATATAGCACTTTGCTTCATTAGGTGAAGTACTGAAGCCACAGAGAACAAAGTGGGGATGGAAGCACTATGTGACAGTCACATAGGCCCTCCTTCTCGCACCCTTTCCCTTTGCTCTGGACAGGCAAAATCCTGGCTCCATCAGAATACCAAGAGGACATTTTAAACAGGGATGTTAATCCTGCTCAGAGCAGGATTAGCTGCCCCTGAAGCCTCTGAATGCCAGCCAGATGTTGCTCTGCAGCTGGCAAAATGCCCAAAGCAGCTTTTAAATTCCTTTTTCTCCTTTTAAGATGGAGGTCCCTTTTACCGGTAAAGGGATTACAGAACCATCACAGTAGACAGCTCATTTTCACTTACTTGTAGTCCACTGGTGCCAAGCAAAAGGCTATATCTGTATTAACAAACTAAGGCAGAGTACTAGCACAGGACTATCCCACATATTTTCAGTATGCTCCACTGTCTAGTTCTGGCTCTCCCTGACACTGTCCAGGCAGCATTCCTGGGTCAGACCCATGCATTGTAATTCCCAATGGCAATTTAGTTGTGACCACCCTGCTCTTCTGGAAACAGAAGAAAGCTGAGCAATATGGACATAAGTTGTGCCATACTGCTTGGCATCAGAACGAATGAATTATTTATTCTGGTTTATTTTATTTACTACAGTAGATGTAGCCCCATTGCTTTCAGTGAGCATTGGATTATACTTAGAAGAAGACATATAATAGATTTTAAGTGTTAAAGACACTCAGACCAGAAAACTGTTTAAATTGGAGCTAATTAGATACCAACAAGAACGTGCTGTGCTCCGTGCCCATACCAATTTATATATCATCTCTTGAAACCTTTTATCCCCAAAAGAGCGCCTGCAGCATTGTAAGCATAACTAAATGGAGGTTCATAAGTAACAGGTCGATTTTCCCCACCTTCCAGTCCTCTTCTTGTGGTAATAGGAAATGCATCTTAAAAGCAGATTTTGAAATGGAACTTGGTGGTAGACGATTTCTTGCCAGGTAGTTTTTCTTGTCAAGTGAGTTAGACGTGATCTCGTAGTGATCACAGTACTCCAGCCTCTTCTAAACAAACTATTTTATAGCACACTTCTGGCTGAACTTAGTCCATCTAAGCACAGGTTATATGTGACAACAAAAAGTCAGGTTTCCCCCATTTATCCATGCAAACAGAGAGCCATATTTTTTCACTAATTACCGCAGAGTTCACCTTATTTTCCCAAGCTCACTCAATCACTCAACATAGCCTCTTCTATCTTCTTTTATTTCTCCACCTATCACTCATTCATCCGTGACTTGCGGTCTTTTCCATACTTTCCAAATTGCTGCTTTTTGCTGACACAGCAGCCTACTTAGATAATGAAAATCAAATTGCTGTAATAAGATAATACCATGCTTTTCACTAAGAACAAATAGAAGCAGAACTCAGTAGAAATCTGGAGGATTAGGAGCAGGGATGTTGTTATTGGTTAACTCCAAATGCCTGAGACAATCTGCCAAATCTCTGAATGTGTCTCACGTGGTTAAATTATCCAGATACTTTGTGCTCAAAGAAGTTAGCAGAGTAGCCTCAGGTAAAGAAGGGTCTTTCAGCACATATAGAAAAAGACCTGAAGAGCCCTTGATGTAAGGAGAGAGTGTTGAAACACATAGCTTGGGCCAAAGAATGTATCTGTAAAACTGAAACATCTAATAATAATTCTGTATCTAAGATACTTGGAGAAGTTTTTACAGCATTACTTTTAGGTGTCTTTAAACCACTGATCTGTGGTGAAGGATCATACATATTTGGAGGGGGTATCTGAAGTCCTGCAGCAATCAAGTGCAGACTTTAGAAATCCTTAGAAGTGTTCAAATTCCTTTGTAGGGCTGGATTGCAGCTCTTGATATGAAGTGGTGTTATCTTTGACTGCTTATGTACCTCTTGTCTGTACTTAGTGTGTTCAAGGCTGCAGATGATCCTCCCTCTCAGACATGCTAAGAACCCTGGCGGTATTCAGGCTTTTGAGGAGCTTTCAAAGCTTTCAATTCCACCATTCCCAAAGCAAATTACAGAATCTGCTGAATTTCAGAGGTGCTTTCCCATTCTGACCAATCGCTATGCAAGACCAAAGAGAAATGTCTGTCCAGGGTCAAAATTCAATGTTCTTGCTAATTTTGCACACATTATTCAAACTCACACTGTCTTCTGCATTGCTAATGCTTTTGTGACAGAGAATAAAAATACAGTTATTGACTAAAGTGCAATATTATACATACTATTCCATTACACAGTGGTTTTTGTCTTTTCTAGACATGCAGACTTGTCTTCAGACAAGACTTATCATGTTGAATAAAATACAGCAATACAGCACTTAAATTTAAGAAAGCCATGAGGCATTCCTAGAGTACAGTTGAGTCTACTACTCTAGAGGCATGTTACAGGGTTGTATTCAGACCGCTTACCAAATAGGTGTTATTTATCTCACCTTGGTTTAAATATCTCAAAGTGTTTGCTTACTCTAAGGCTAATCTTGCAATATTCAGCGGGAAGAGAGAGGAGCCTCCAGGGGGAATTTCACCCTAATTATTCCAGATATTGAACTTAGGGTGAGACTATAAAGGCAGCCTGGGTAATCACCTCTGATATAGATAGGTGGAGATGTCTGAAGTTGAACGGGTGACTCCCATCCTAAGCAGATAACTAGGAGATATCTGGAATGACACATCCTCCCAGTGGAAGGATTGACTCCATGACTCCTTTTTGTTGTTGATGGGGCTGCAGAGACCTCCATATTATTTGTCTCTTGAACTTAGAGTCCACTGAGGCATGGCTGATTACAGGGCTTTTAGGATAAATCATATTCTCACCTTCAACCACCATGGAGGGCTCCATCTACAGTAAAGACACATAGTCTGGAAAGGTAGCATAAGAAAGCATGTCCAAGCATCCCTCAACAACTCAGCAAACAGAGGGTTTCCCAAGGCTGTGATTATACAAAGACAGTTTGCAAAGTGAGAAATAAGTCAGAGTTGGAGCAAGGGCATTGTGTTGATAAAGAAATATATAAGCTATCTTCTGAGAAAATAGGCACGGGAGTCTGGTTAGCAATTATTTTCTCCCAGGTTTCATCCACTGATCTGGGAAACACTTCTCTGGTAGTTTCAATAGGAAGACTTATAGCTCAACCCAATTACTCTGATATGTCTATTATTCTAAGAATATTTTCCTTGCCATAAAGGGAATCCTAACATGTGCAACAGTATAACCCTCTATCTGCTTCAAATATGAGTGTATCTGTGAATAGGAAGCAGTGTTAATTTTGTACAGCATACTTTTTCAACTAATTTATTTTAAATCATTTCATCAATGTGGGGTCTGGTTTTCACTTTCTAATACACATTTCTAGTAAGATACAAACCTGAGTGAAATCTCTCCCTTCCCCATACCAGCTAAAAGGGTTGACTATTTTACATCAAATACACCTAATACAACTAACTCTGTTACCCATGCTTATGTGATGAAAAACAAATTGGAACCACAGACTTGTATGGGAAACATACATGGGGACTCCACAATATCTCAATCCCTTTAAAAACAGGAGAGTTTTGTAGCTTTATCACAGGGCCTCCCAGATGCTGGGGATAGAATACAGGCCACAAGACCTGCAAGGTTTGCAGGGGAACCAGGTAAAGCTGATAAAACAACTGTATGAGGGAAAATGCTCACAGAATTATGAAGGAGCTGCTGGAGCAAAAGAGACCTCTCCTTTGACTCTGAGGTTGTCTCTCTTGGGTGTCCTTCCTCTGGATTACTGTTTCTTTTCACCAACAGAAAATTCTGGCTATTCACTTTCCATGTGCTGCTTTAAGTGTATTACGAGGCAACAGAAATCAGAAAAGGTCCCCATGGTACATGATGGATTTCAGAATTCTCACAGCTGTCACCAGCCAAAGACTGCTTTACAGATTAAGAAAGAAAACCAAGCTATTAAATAAAAAGGAATGTTTTGGCTAGGGTCAAAAGTATAAAATCAGTATCACCCTCGCCTGTGGCCCTGATCCTGCACAGACTTACGCACATGCTTCATTTCTCATACTGTGAGTGCTCCCACTCATTGTCACACAAGAAGCGCATGAATCAGAGTTTGCAGGGTCACAGTGAACTGTTTGTAAAATTAACGTTCTAGTGAAGTCTAGTTAAAAACCTTATGACTCATGTAACATATTTGCTAAATAAATATTATATAGAATGTAGTCAATATTGGAGCCTGGTATCATGAACTGTCACACAGACCAAAGCCCTCCCTAAGACTTCGCATACTTGTGGCTGCCTCTTGCAGTCTCTCCACCCTATCTGGAGCCCTGTTCACAATCCAGGGGGTCAGCAGTGGCTCCTGGCTAAAAATATAGTCCAGGAGAAATGTATTCATAGTACAGTTCAAAATGTACACTTTTGATTATTTTTACCCAAGCAGAAATAGAGATAATTTTTTTAAAACTGGTATTTGTTATGAACCAATGCACTGAGCTTTATACTTGCCTTGGTTACTAAATCAAAAGCCTGTAAAATTAGGCATTTGTAACTCAAAAGTAACACATTCTAACTACAGAAGGGCAGGCGAATGATATGCCTCAGCTGAGGTCCTTTGCTAATTAAATCTGTACATTTGAGTTTGCATGTATGTAAGTACCACCAGCTCTGCTCTGTTTAGAGCTTTTGTGGGTGTTTTACATTATCACACTGATGCCAGCATAGACCTCTGACAAATGTCAACAATGAGCAAGAATTCAAATGAAAACCCAAGAAAATACTCAAACCTCAAATCCGTTTTTCTTTCCTTTTGTTCAAAAATGCAATCACTTACTACATTATTATTCTCTGGGTAGCAAAAAGAACTCATTAATTTATAAAGGTTTGCATCTCCAGAAGTTGATTAGTAGCACTACTGTACATGTAAGCATGGTTTAGGGTAAGGTGCTTTATAAATTAAATTTTTATATGTGCCTTTTATTTCAAAACAAGGAGACTAAAACATTCTGGGTAAAGCCCTGGCCTTTTGAAGCCACTACCAAAACTCACATTGATCACAGCAGGTACAGGATTTTGTCCTGCCTACTTGCCATATGCCTAGATTTTAATAACATTTTTTAGTTTCACCAGTAAAGGAAAGACACAGTGGTGTCATATTTGTAAGATGCAATCAAATGGCTGCTCCTCCATGCTAAGTTGGTACCAAGCCACCAGAGCTGAAGAGCAGCCAAGAGGCTTCTACACTACAGTGTCTGCTGGAACGTACTGGTGACTGTTTGACAGCTTTACCTACGTGGATCCTTGCAAAGCTTAGTGTGATGTACTGCTCCTAGCTCTGCTTCTCATCATCAGCTGGTATTTCTCATCACAATAAGTTTAGAACACTGTGTGGCACTAAAATTTGAACAAATACCCCACAGTAAGTACCAAATTTATGAAACCATATGTCTTATTGTAATGGAGTCAACTGTTCACATCATGAAATCATTACCTGTCCTTGAAAAAGAGATTGGTTTTATGCACACGTACATACATAGATATTTGTCATACATATATATTTACTTATTTCTTAGCCTTATTTAGTTTTTGAACATCCAGGATTCTGTAATGGTTTTTTGCACTTATAAAACATATTTCTTTCCATCTTTTTACAATAAAAGTTCAGTCTCTGCCCAGATTTTTGCTGGTAAGAATGCCAGTTGTCTAAGAAAAAGTCTTAAAGCACAACGAATGGGAGCTTTACTGCTCCCAGTCCAAGAAATCCCAAACTGAGACTTGTCTGAGACAAAAAGTACAAGTTATTAAAAGCATTAATGACAAGGGATATACTTTTTCTAGATGAAACAAACATTACCTATATCAAACCCTTAATGATTATGTAATTTAGTGACATATACAATAATTCCACAGAGGAAAACCATACAAATATTATTCAGTAAGTATATCATAAAATTGCCAATGTAACACAGAATATTTGGAAAAGGTGAGTGATATTGAAAGCTATGCTTGCATTGAGGGATTTGAGATGTCTATTAGGGAGTATACTGCAGAAATTAAAAAAAGAAAGAGCAGAAGACATTATGGCCATTTTTCACGCAGGGAGCAGAAGAATGAGCTCACAAGCAGGGACACAGGAAGGAACAGAGAACTCCAGATCTTCTCACACGTAATTGAAAGGCTATAGCTCTTCACACCACTCCCCTAGAAGCTTCCTGTGAAAGCAGCTTACTGTCATGAAGGCAACTGCAGGGAATCAGAGAGGAGAGATGGCCTGAGCTTTTCAAACTGAAGTCATGCATTTCACAGTACATTTGCTGGAACTGTGCGCTGCAGCTTGCCCTGCAGAATGCAGCTGTGGGGGACTGGCTTGATGTCTTGTCTGCAGTTGCTTCAGAAACAACTGATTTAACAGTAATGATGATAATAGTATATCTGAGCATATATCACAGAGTATAACACAGAGGTTAATTTAATTCTGTGAAGAGAGATATATACCTTAGCACAATGAAACTGTTCTGAGAGGCCATTTTTCCCCAAGTCAAGGTAAGAGCAGATTAGGATAAGAATCTTGCATCCACATGGGTAGGGAAAACATGACACTGAAAATGTGGGAATGCGAGGTAACATGGTCCTTTCATATCCCACTCACTAATTACGCATGACTGTAGGCCCAGGCCAGTTTTCACTGCAGGCAATGAAAAGTATCCTACTAACTCCCGTGGCCTTGGAGCAGAATTCTTGGAGTAGAGTAATCCACATGACAGCTTTAATCTGTTGGTGACTCTACTAGGGTGAGGTTTAATGTTTTGAACTCACAGTGGAGACGAAGATTTTCAATCAGAGAGAGGAAAGGAGGTAGACTGAGCCTTTCTCAGTTGGAAGCTATTCCTCACATACAGAAGCAGTAAAAAGTGAAATAAAAGGGCTGTGCAGGAAGGAAAGACTCAGATTTTATATACCTGAGTTGTGATTGCTTTGTGCTGGAACCTTTTTTAACACATTACATACTGCTTTCAGAAGGATGCAGAGATGTGATGAAACAGATGCAGCAGATGCAGGAAATGCAGCACTTCTTGCAAGACAGACTTTTGGGGGTAATTCAGTTTATTAATGGCATATTATGGAATAACAAGTTGCAGATGATCATTAAAACTTATCATTAACAGACATTTCTTGTGTATTCATCTTTTGTTGTTTCCTTAGCAAGGTTGGGAGAAATCTGTATAGCCTGAGACTTTTGAGTTCCCAGAGCTCATATTTTTGGCTTGTAATTTAAAAGTAAGGATTATTTTTAAGGGTGGTTTAATTAAAAAATACTAATGAAATACTTTTGTCACAAGAAAAACCTGTGGTGTGATATATTCCAAGGATAGATTTGGCTCCAGGAATCTCATCATCTTGTTCTCCTCATTTTCAAAACAGCTCTAGCAAAAGCAACGGCAGATTTCCACTCCACTCATTGCTCTCCTCAAAGCAAACACTGCAGCTTTTAATCTTTGCCTCCTAGTACATCCAGCCTCAGCACTGGCAATTTAGAAGATGATCCAATGGCTCTCCTGGTGAGCTCACTTGCTCCTTCTTATCCCATCAGGAAGCTCTATAGTGCTTGCAATCAGAGACAGCCAGAGTGCAGATAAAAGCCTATCAATCAGGAGAGCAGCAGTAGCTGCTCTATGGTATAAAAAGGCTATACTTTATTCCCAGTCTGTGTGCAATGTGGTCAGAATCAGGGAACATACGCAATGACCAAGGACAAACCTGAAATTGCAAGAGGAAGAAAAATCCAGGCCATATTCTGGAACAAAGGCACAAACGATGACAAGGTAAGTATGTCTATGTCAGCTAAACTTCATGTCCTGAAATCCTGGAAGATAGGTTGATGGCCTTTGGTGACTCCTAAGAAAAACATCAGACTGGAGCTTAAAATGACAGGGAAGTTAGCAAATAAGTGAGGAATTCGATTGGGAAGGAGGGAGAGAGGTGGATCATTATATTTCTCTTTTCTGTCAGACTTATTAGCAGCTGACTCTGAAGTCACGTGCTATGTGTCAAAGGACAACTAACATTTTTGGCCCAAGTTTGCAGAAAACATTCTCATGGACAGAATGAAAAACATTGCCTAGAGGGATTTTGGATTTGCTGTCACTGAGAGATTTTAAGAGTAGCTTAGACTTTTTAAAGACTAGATCAGACAAATGTCTGTCCAGACCAGCTTATGTTGTGGGTGTACTTTGAGCAGGGGACACCCTAAGCCAATAATGTGGTCTTCAGACCACTTGAAGTCCCTTACGGGCATGTTCTTCAATTAGCCTGTGCCATGCAACGGCTGTGCAGGACATGATGGAGGTCCAGACAGAACTGGGAAATTTGTAAAGAGAATACAAATGATGGAAGGTTGATACACTATCTGAACACCATGTTGTTAATGCCATGTTTGTGTCACCAAGTCCACTGCTGGTAACATTCAGTGCCAGGCACGCCTGGTACTAGCAAATTAAACACGTGCGGCCAAGGAGGTGGCTTTGCAGAGAGAATAAACAGCAACAAATGTGATAGAAGCAAAATGTAAATGTAACGGTAACCACTGTCAGTGCCATACTGCATATGTGACAGATGTGAAACACTATAAGTGCTAAATGTACCCAAAATAAAAAGACACAGATGTCCTGACAGCAGGCAATCTGTGTGTTTCTTCTCTGTGCCAATTCTATATAGCACTTTGTAGTCCCCAGCTGTGAGCCCACACAGATAGCTCCAGACTCAAAAGTTAAAACTTAATCATCCTCAAGCTTCTGTGCCCCAACAGGCAGCAGCGACGTCACTCTGAGTGCTAGTGCCCGCCAGCACGGCATTCAGAGGCTGCTCTGACTTGGGGCTGCACAACCCAGAAGACAGAAAGGATCAGAAACGCAGAGCAATTTCAATGAGCAACCAAAATATATGTTGCAGATCATGATACAATATGTGATGGCCAATGCATCTGTCATGGGTTCAGCAGCAGCAATCATTTTTCTCTTTCTTGGTAGCTGGTGCAGTGCTGTGTTTTTGTCTTTTGGCCTGGGAACAGCGCTGATAACACCAGTGTTTCGGTTACTGCTTAGTGAGGTTTTGGTCTGACCAAGGACTTTCTGAGTCTCATGCTCTGCCAGGGAGGAGGGGAAGCTAGGAGGAAGCAGAGACAGGACACCTGACCCAAACTGACCAAAGAGGTTATTCCATACCACAGCACGTCATGCCCAGGATGGAAAGCAGAGAGCAGAGACCCGGAAGGGTGGGGGTGCACTGCTTGGTTGGGCTGGGTTTTAGGTGGTGAGCAATTGTATTCTTTCCTTGTGTTTGCCTTGTCATTATTATTATTGGTGGTAGCAGCAGTGGTTTGTGTTATACTTTAGTTACTAAACTGTTCTTATCTCAACCTGTGGGAGTTGCATTCTTTTGATTCTCCTCCCCATCCACCTGGGAGCAGGGGGTAAGAAAGAGAGGGGAGTGAGTGAGAGAGCGAAACTGCGTGGCTGACTGGACTTAAACCACGACAGCATCTATCAGACAAGATGAGAGAAGGGCAGGCACTGCAATGATGTGCAGAATTCCTTTATCAGCTCAGTCATCACCTGGAAAAACACCAGAGTAGATATAAAGCTTAATCTATTAATTAGCGCTGTCAGGACCCTTCTCATTGTGTTGGTTACCTTTGCCAAAGAGATACGTACTAGTAACGACTAGTAGTACTAGTAGGGACTGCTAGTAGGGACTATTGTACTACGGTGTTCAGCCCAGTTAAGTGGAAGCAGAATTACTAACCTGATTTTCAATACCCACTAGAGGTATATGTTTGCCTTTACAGATGAGAAAAAATAAAGCAGGGAATACAGCATAAACAGTGTGTGCCATGCCAAACACTGTTTGCAAAGCAACCTTCCAGACATCAGAGCAACCAGCACTTCTGCATAATCAGGAGGGGAGGAAACCGAATGAAATTTGTAGTGGTTACAGGCTTCCTCAGGTTTAGCTAGTGGCATCTTAGCTCAAAAGTGTAGCAGACAGGTTTCTGAGCACAAGAAGAAAGTCACAACTGCAGGCAAGGCCTCAGCCACCATGATACCATTTGATCTCCAAAGATGCAGTGGGGTGCTGCATATCCCATACTTACAACATGGTGTATCCAAATGTAGTTGATTAGTATTACAGGCCACAGCACCATGTGTAATAAAAAGGAGTTTGAAGCCTTCTATGCCTTCAAAGGCAGAGAGGTCACAATCCAATTAATACCAGGTATCAAAGGCCTACACATAAACACCATAAACATCCTGAGAGACATTGGAAACGAATCATTGTCCCACGCAATCTGAACTGTTTGCCCACAGAGCCAAGAAAGTGCTGGCAAGGAAAAGTTGATTTCCCAATGTGAGAGTGCTCTTGGTGATGACCACTGCCTAGCACACGCATGGAAACAGCCAAGGCCCCAAGGAATGTTTGAAAATGGGCAGCTGATAAAGAGATATGTGAAAAAGCTGTGTGAATATGGTGTTACTGTCACCCAATACAGCATGTAACCACTCTGGTATGTGGTTTATATAGCGCTCACGCATAGTACTCATGTAATATTCCAAGTCCTATGCGTGCTGCTCCAGCAGTACCACACATGCACACGATACCACAATCAAAAACACATCTTCCTGGCAAATTTTGACAACCTATATACCATGTATTGCAACCACCCGCACACATATGACGTGATGATAACAGCTGCCGTTGCATCACTAACAAATACTTCAATGGACCAGCACACATTTTCTCAGAGAGGGAGAATCTTCACACGGTCTCTGAACAACCTACAGGCAGATGGCAAACTGTGCACATGAGGAAAAGCTTGAAGAAGCACCCAACACAAAGGCCGTATAAGCAAATATGCTGATGATGAATCTGGCTAATTGAATGTTTCATGAAGTAAATACATCAGTAAAAGCTGTCCCAAACATTAAAAGCAGGCTATATAGCAAAGAGTTTCAGAGCACTTAGTAGTTGGTGGGCTGCCACTTGTGAACATTGCTGGTGGGCAGTGCAGTCCAGGACATGATGTAAATATTGCCACAGAAAACCATGGCCTGGCACAACACATAGCATATAACATTCTTCTTTCCTTCTTCACAGACCTCTTGGATGTGACAGGGGCAAGAAAAACTTGCCATATCACCAGCAGATATAGCTCAGAGGAAGTTTTGATATGCTTAAAATGGGTTCCACTATTTTGGCAAATATACTAGTCCTAGGTGTAATGATTTTGGTTGTGATGACTAAAGCTTCTGGGTTTTTTTACACAGAAAGCAAGCAAATGACTGAAACAACCATAAAATATTTAACAGAGAAATGAGATGTGCAAGAGAGTTGAAACAATTGCCTTATGGTGGAGGGGCTGAGCTAGAAGTCAGAGGTGACTGTGAGGGGGCTGGTGTAGACACAAGAACTTCCATCCAATTCAATAACTGCTTGTGGTATGTGTGCTGGGGAAGTTCGAACCATGTTTTGCTGTATGTCATTGCACACATACAGTCACAACAACACTGCCACAGGCCAACCTGTGATCGCCACAAGGCTTTCATCTCATCCCGCAATCGTTTCTGCTCTTACATGCCAGGCAGCAGAGCCGCACACCTGTCTTTACTTAGCTGGCTGCATTCCTTCTCATTTCTCCAGAACATGTCCTAATCTACAGAAGATTTAGCTTGTGAGTGTTGCCTGGACAGCAATGCTCTGAGTATTTTCATGTTGTGCTTAGCACAGTAGTTCCAGGAATCTGGCATTTCTGTGCCAGGTTGTGCTGCATTGCAGACTGCGAGCTGCAGTGGTTCACAGGACCCACATTGTACCCGTGGGACCCGTGGAGCCAGAAAGCTCCATCTCTTCTCCAGAGCACCCCTCCACCTCTCTTGGCAAGGGCTCTTTCATAAACCTGAGTGAGTCTGGCTACTGGCACACAGCTCCCCTTGCAGCAGCGATGGGCAGGGCAGCAGTGAGAGAGCTGAAGTGGAGTGCAAAGCTGTCCCCACCAGCTCTGCCCCATGAGACAGGCCGGGCAGAACTGTGTTCCTGTTAGAGGTGATGTGTGGATGGCGGGTGGTGTTAACGAGCCTGGCTGTGCCATGTGTGCAGCTCTTCTGGAATTCTGTTCAGAAACACCATGAGAAACTCAGAGCATGTATTATTTACGCTGGTTATTAGAAGCAGATGCTAATGTTTCTTTGCTGCGATCTCCCAAGTATCCTGTCCTTTTATGATGTGTGGCATGTGTTTGCAGTGTGTATGTCTCTATATCACATGCAAATAAAAGGTTACTTTCACCATTTGTGTTGTATTCATTGATAATGAGGACCTTACAACCTCTTTCTGTGGTCTTGCCCCTGCAGATGTTGACTGTGGAGCTGAGGTAAGCATCTGCAGTAATGTGTAGGGCTGCTGTATGGTATACATGTGTGGATGTCTGGCATGAGCAATGGACGAAGTGCAAGTCAGGGCAGGAACACTGCTCTGAGCTGCCTCCTGGCACTGGGTAGCAAAAGGGCAACCAGGATGTCTTATCCTTATACATACAGTTCAGTGTTTGAGAATAGCAGGCACAAAACAGCACAAAATTCACATTTTCTCTCTGCCTTATATATTTGTATATGTGTATGCACATATATACATATAGGCATAGAGTTCTTTCCCATCAAACACCCTCTAAAAATCATACTCTATATACAAAAGCTCATCTGAAAAATTATACTTACATACATGAAGCAAATACTGTTTGCTTGGGTATTCCTCAGTATAATTTAACTAAGAGCATCACTTGTTCACTGTGTAACTGAATTATTTAATTACTAGAAGTTTTGTTCTTATAACTCAAGTGACCTTTAGTAACAGAATACCAATAATTCAATGCCTGCATCAGATATAATTTGCCTAAAATTATAATGCCATGAATTCTATTCTTATCAAGCTTTCTTAATTCTCTTCTCCTGGGGTGACTAGGCTCCGTTTTAATGGATCCACATGCTTGAAGTTTCTATTTCTAATTTCATGTTTTCAAGCCTTACATTTTACATGAAGAAACAGCACATTTAGAAGATTGCTTAGGGTTCCTTTAGAACCATCTGCCCCAATTTGGGAGTTTTCAAGACAGTGAGCAAACCTACACTTTCCAAAGATTTTCTCCACAGTCAAGTAACACCCCAGTCGAGGTGCATCCACTTTCATCTGTGTTTATATGACATTTTGGATAAGTTTTGACTTAAAAATAAAACGCACAGTTATGTCTTTCCTACCCACCAGGTGGACACTGGTGCAGTACCATGCCATGATGCCCCATGTTGGGAAACTTTCATCATATGCCACAATTCTTTTCTTTTTGAGCTTACATCATCCTTGAGATAAAATGCTGAAACACAATATCCTGAACCACTCCTGCTGCACTAGTCAGTGTATTGTTTACCCATTCACAAATCTCCTAGGAATAGTTAATGAGTAAAGACTTAACAAAGACTTAAATCTGTGTCATAGAAAATACTAGAAGCCATAGGTAATCATATGGGAAGGGGGTGGGAATGGAGAGAGAGTGACTATGCTAACTCGGTGTTTTGGATGTGAGCAGGCTTAAACATTGGCTTAGTAAGTAATTGGGAAAGATATTGGTCATATTCCTCAGGTGAACACAGTCTGGAGACAAACTATGCATGGTTGTATCCTCTGAGGCCAAACATATCCTTCTGAAGAAAGAGAAAGAATGGATGCAATTTAGATTGAAGGTTCCAAAACTTTAGTACATGAATCACTTCAGAATAGCACCTAGGCTGTTTAACATCACAGATGTAATTCTACATAAAAGAGAACAGGGAGCTGCACAGATCTGTGAGCTGTTTCTATTCTCATGTGGGAAAAAGAAATCAGATGGTAGTATAGAGTTGAAGGATGGCAGTTTCCTTACCTGCTGCTTGTTAGCTGAAGACTGTCATCTTTGGTCCATCTGAAGAAACTATACAGTCGGACTTGAATGGTTTCTACAGATAATTACATTCCTGAATCATGCTCTGTAGGGAAATGCAGAGCAACCATTACCAACTCTCTTGCTACTAGAGTTCATGTTTGTCATCTGCTTTCTCTTTCTTCTCCGTACTTCTATAGGAGCCACTGTCTCCTTCCATTCTCAAGTCCTTGTCAGGGGAAGATCTCATCACTGAGACCTTCATCTGACAACCCTTGTGCCAATGTTTGGAGGTACTCCTACCATAGTTATCATATCAGCCTAGGTAGACAAGCTGGACCCATGATAGTTACTGAAGGGGGGGATTTTTGCACCACTCTCTCAACCTTCTAGCCTTCACAGACTGAAACAGAAAGACATACAAAGCAGTCTCACATGCATCCATTACCACTGCCAGAAGGGAGAGTAGTTTCTGTCACTGCACTCTTTGATGCATACTAAATTGGGAAACCCCAATTAAAACATGGGGTTTTTTTTCCTTTTTTCCACATCTGACTTCAGCTATCTGCCATTAGCTTGGTGTTGGTACAGTTGTAGCATTACTGCACATACAGTCTTCAAAAAGATGTGACTATTTGTTTGAAGTCAGATGGACTGACCTTGTTCCTGATCACAGCTACTTCTTCCTATTCCAAACTCTTGATTCAGTGATGCTTTTGATAAGGAAATCTCCTTTAACTTGTTCAAGAATTCTGTAGAAGACTGAAAGACCAGAGGTGTGCAACTTTTGTGCAATTTTTAAATATCTAATTGGAAAGTTCAGCTATGCAAAATGCCTAGTACAGCAATCCAGCTATCTTGCAGCTTAATGAACTTCTTGCACTTAAAGTCCTCTATATAAATAATTATTCAATATCTTCGTAATTATTCTTATTATACGCAAATAACTGCAATGAAAGCTATGTTTTCATACATGTCACTGGGTACATTTGTGTACATAAAATTATACACACAATTATGCATTCATTCTCAAATTTTAAAATAGCAAAGCTTTGTGTACATCTGAAAAACAATTTAAACTAAGCACCGAGAGCATTAAAATGTGCATCTGGAATATGTGGATTTTTATACTTACAAATTCAGAAAGTCTAGAAGTGTCTATATACAAATTTGTATATTAATAGAAGATTAAATGGCAATGTAGCCTCTTCGCAGGCTACAGTTGTTGTGCCTAGAAGACTTTTTTATAGATATCATGAAGGCTATTTTTATATTGTATGTACTCGCTCTTATTTGGTCTCACTTACAGCATGTTGTGAGTTTGAAAACAAAATGACTATGTAGCTTTTTTCCCCCCCTTTATGCATTAGAAGGTCAGATATTTTGATTTTTAGGGCAGACCTTTTCTCCTGATTGTCCCCGCTGGAAATTACTGAAGCCTTGGTTTTTACAGAAATTAGAAGGGCCAACCACATAATGTTGGGTGAATTTCTGTAACAGCAAAGTGCTCCTTCAAAGCTCTGCCTACCCTTTATGTGCCAAACAAAGGCCACTCTTTGCACCTTAAGCCAGGGTGGAGCAATTAGGGGGAGGGAATGAAAATTATGGTCTGAGGGGATGGCGAAAAATACAGAGGACAAGCAAGGTGCAACATGTAATGATCATTGTTTATAGTATGAAGCAGGACGTGAAATGGGGAGCGGGTCAGGCGTCGCCCTGTGATTTAAGTATTAGGGCTGAGAGGTATTTTTCTTCTTTTCTAACATTCAGAGTGCTGGGAAGAATGAAATTGGTGAAAAGCTTCTTTAACACCAGTACCACCAGGGAAACCGAGTGACTATGGATCAAATGAAGCGTGCCTTCCATGACCTTCCTGAGCTGTGACTGCAAAAGAAGAAAACACATTCTCTCCATTCGATACTAAGTCCTGCCCCATTCTGGAGACTGAGAGGGTCTGTTGGTGCAGATGCAGCCTGTCCTGCACCAGCTGGCCACCATGCCTGGGAGTGCTCTCCGCAGACATGGCATCCATGCTGTCATTGCAGCCACCAGCAGTGTGACTCTGACACATGACTTTCTGAAACTGGTTGGGAAAAACACCCAAGGACTCACGGCAAAGCTAAGGGTGACTAGAGCACTCTGGGACTAGAGCAAATGGGAAATCCCAGCCTGCTTCTGATTTCCGCCATGCAGTGATTTGCAACGCAGTGTACATGAGTTATTGTCCCTACCTGAACAGATAGCAAGCTCCTAAACTGAAGGAAAGCCCCCACCCCTCAGGTCAGGATGCAGGGCAGGACGCAGACTGACCTGACGCAACCCAACCTGGCAGCCTGGGCTGGCCGCCTGCCCTGTTGGCTGGATGAGCTCTTCAGAGGCTGGAAAGGACAAAACAACAACAAAACTACTTTCATTTGAGTGCCTGTGACTCAGGCTGTGGTCGGTCAGCGGCCAGGGGCTGTTGACAAACAGGTGTGGGCACTCCTAATGACACCCCACTCCTGCACAGGGTGGAGCTGCCCTTCCCAGCTCCTGCCACACCATCCAGGTTCTGCAGATCTCCCTCCAAGGCCACAGTGTGTGTCACAAGTGTTCCAGGCACTTTCAGGGTGGTGGGGATGATGGTTTGGCCGGGGCAGAAAGCTCGCTTTTCCTTTACCAACAAAACACCTCCTTGCTGCAGGAGGCACTGCCACATATTTAGCCCATGCATGAAGAGCTGGGGAGGAGAGTTCATGGTAGAGCTCAGAAAGAGGCAGATGGGGTATCATCCAACAGCACTTACTCTTTCACTGGCTTGTGTAATGCACCTTTGAATCACCAGACGAGGATCTGGATGCAAATGTGCCCCTTATGCAATGGGGTGAATAAGATTCTGTGCTGCCTGCAGCCTCTTTTCCAGGCAGTGTGATTGTGTTCTCCGCACGATGAACTTGAATGTCAAATATTAATAACAAAACAAATTATCTCCACCCTATGATCAAGGTGTGTCGTGGCTGATTCCTGTTTAACATCAAGGTTTCTACTGCTCAGGAATCCTTCCTGCAATCCTGGGCTCCAGCTGTATCAGTTCTGTGAGTGATTAAGGAATGACAAAAATCCTGAAAAACTTCCTGGTGTCTGAGCTCATCTTGATACTCTTCCATGGTTTGCTGGGGTGGGAGGAAAAAGCAGAAGTCCAAAGATAGAATGCCTGGAGTAATTCTTGCAAAACTAGCCTAACTCAACCATCAAAGCGTTTCCTTTAGGTAAGAATTTGCCCCCACCAAACTCACAGTGCACAAATAAAACTGTTTTTCAAAACAAAAACCAGTGTCTCATACAATAGGATTTTGTATAGATCATAAATGACACTCCCACTGTGCTAGCCACAAGCTCCTTTGTGCATTCAAGTACTTAGCCTGATGAAAAAGCAGCAGAAATG
This sequence comes from Ara ararauna, assembly GCA_028858755.1. NCBI lineage: Eukaryota > Metazoa > Chordata > Aves > Psittaciformes > Psittacidae > Ara > Ara ararauna. The sequence continues at coordinate 61,123,405 of CM054379.1, forward strand.
TTTTTTAGGATGTAGATCATTTGGAGGATCATGGAGCAGCTGAAAACCGTTCATTAAGGATGAGTAATTCTTGGGACTTTTCACTCTGTTGAGGTTACAACTAATTTATGGCAAATTTTTTGATTCCTCCATTTCATGATAGATCAGTAGTACTCGAGCACTGTGCATCTTTTAAGTGATTCTCCTTAGAAGAGCCTGAACAATGCTAACTGGTGAATATGCTGTCTTGCTTACAGTAAGTGCCATAGATAGCTCAAAATCTCTTCAGAGATTTAAGTAGTGTCAGGCCTGATGTACAAAGGGAGGCCGAGGCTTCAGAAAAGAAAGTGGAGGTGAAATCTTAAAGCTGTGTTCAACTACCTTACAGAAATATAGAAAGAAGGCCAGACTTCTTTCTGGAGATGTACTCGGAAGGGACGAGAGACAACAGACACAAACTGCAACAAGAAGGATGCTATTAGATATCCAATTAAATATGAGGGGAAAAAATTCACAATGCAGAAGTCAAAGAGTGGGACAGGTTGCCCAAAGTCTCAACATACTCAACAGGACATGACCTCAACCACCTCACCTAACTTCAAAACTGGCCCTGCTCCCAGTGGGGGCTGGAGCAGATCAGATGCCCTCCACAGAAACCTTCCATCCTGCATTATTTGATTAATCTATGATACTGTGGGAGGGGGTGATAGCTATGGATGATGACAGTCAATTATCTCATCATTATATACTCAAATACTCAGTGAAAAGGAGAAAGGTAATGACAGTGAAAAGATGGGATCTTATAAAAAGTAATTCTGTGAAAGAGGAAGGAGAAAAGAGAATAAGAACTACATTATGAAAAAAGTCAATATGAAGGAGCTCAGAAGTAAATAAAAAATAGGAGATGATTCTCTTTTCTACCAGAACACTTTAAAAGCACGCTGGCCATGCAGAGAAGAGGCAGATGATAGGTACCCCCACTTCAAAGCACATCGCTGCATATTACAATGAAAAGAAGAGAAATATATCTTAATGCAGATGTGAATTCTATCTACTCTTTCTAAAGGACTGGTGGCTCGTGCTGGTCCTTCTCAAAAATGTATCTTCACTTTCATTCGACTAATAGATTTACATGTAAAAAGTAGCCTTTTAAAAAGATTCCAGTAATGGAAATAGTAATTAGTGCACTAATAATAATAATTCCTGGGCAGTTAGGAAGTTTAATCGCAGGTTGTATAGTGGTTCATCTTACCACCAGTTCAAAATTCAGCCTCAAGAGATAATTAAAAAAATACAGTAAATGGTCTCTTTTTCTCTTTCTGCAAATTATCCTCACACAGATTATATTCTTGTTCAAACATCTGAGGGTTCCTGAGCTCTTTCTAAGCTGCCTACAGGCAAGTGTTTCTCTGAGCAATCAGGCTTGAGGACTTTCATGTCAGATTTCTGTGCTTGGTTACCTCTGTGTCTACTTTCCTGATGGTGAGGTGAATAAGTTAGCTGCAGGAAGGGTCACACAGAAATGCCATAAACCAAATGGAAAACAACCATTTAGAAAGGTAAACCAATGACTGAATGAAATGGGAAGCCACTAATCACTTCCCGCCCTTCTCCTATCCTTAATGATAAGTATGAATAGAGGCTTCATCATCTGATGCTTGCATGATGCCCTCTTTGACTTGTGTTGAATGGTATCCATATTACAAAAAGTACCGCAAGAACTGGAAATAATTGGTACCTCTTACAACATATGCAGATCCTGTGTGGAACACAATGTCTTAAAGCAAAGTCTTTGATGTTTCCCAGTTATATAACCCCGGGGGAAGGAGGATGTTATTATGTTCAGAGCACATTTTCCTTACTTTCTGTGTTAAAAAAGAAAAGAAAAAAACACCCTGAGATCTTTGCTGAAAGAGAACTTAGAAATTGAACAGTTCTGTGATGGCTCCCTCTGTGTTATCTCGTTCACTTCCCAGATCAGCAAAACAGAGCTGAATAAATCTGAATCCAGCTGTTGCGTTGTTCCTAGAAGATTAATTAGTAACAGTCACAGAAGTCAATGAAAACTCGGGCTTGATGGAGAGGTGGGGGGTTCTTGCTATTACACATGCATAAAGATTAGAGACACCACAAAGTGAAAGGGGATGTCCTGGCAGTGGACAAGAGAGTTTTTCCTTGGAAAAACTCAGCACTGGAGATGCTTTTAATTATGAAATACATTACCTCCAGACCACAGTTCGATAGCTATGAGAGAAATGGCACTAATTATTTAAAGAGAGTAAAGTCAGAGAGTTCACAGTTCATCAGACAGGGCCCAAAACGGAAGTGACTGTTCTGTAATTCTTTCTCTGCTTTCTCATAAGGAGGGAGCACATTAATACCTTGTGACTCTGGTTAACCAGCATAAAAGTACTACAGTAGATTAAATGTATTTGCAAAAGTGAAACCAGCAGCTAATAATCTTGTTCATACACGTTGACTTTTCCCCCTGACTAATTTCTCTTGTAGTGGGAGTAATTAACTTTATTAGTAACACTGACTACTCTGGTACCTTCAGGCAAGCACTGGTGGAGCTGCTTATTAACGATCACATAGTTTCACTTACACTGTTATCCTGAGCATTTCCTACAGGGTGATATGCCTGTTGAATATAGAGGGGGACAGATTAACTTCCTACTTTAAAATAAATGATATGTAATGTTGGAAACAAGGGGAGGGAAGAGGCAGAAATCCTAAATTTTTTGCTTGCTAGAATTCATTATCACTTTCAGTTCACATTTTGCCTTTACAATGGCAGGATGACTGGAGCTGGAGTCCACATCCCCCAGTTGTGTCTCCTCAGGTGGGATCTTTGTGATACGTGTGCTCAACCCAGCCTTGACCCAAGAGACTCCTCATGTATCCAGGAAATCTCCTACACAGCTTTGCCAGCAGACTTCAGCCAAGATCTCTGTGCAGAAGCACAGAGGTGGCAGCGAATTACTCAAGCAGCAGACAAACCTGTGACACTTGCAGTTTGGATTAGCTGGCACTTTGCTGTAGGACAGGAGCCAGCCTGGTGCAATTCTCTGGAAACACATTTGTAGGTGCCGGCTTTCCTGCTTGGAAGAGGCTACACGGTGAGACAAGAAACATTACCTGTTTTGCCTCACTGTTCCCAGCAATACTTTCTCCAAAAATGACAGGCAACCTGGCAGGGAGCTACATTGCTTGGGGGTTGTGAAACAGCTGTAGTGCTGAAAAGAAACAGGTCACATACCCACTCATTAACTGGGCATTGCAGCGTGAAGCATGCAAAGAGGCACTGGCAGCCAGTCTGAGGGCTGTTTTCAGAGGTGGGGCAACTGGTAGCAAACTGTACTCAAATAAATCTATATGGTCAGAGGGCAAGGTCACAGGAAGAAAAACATCCAAGGTGAGGGAGAAGAAAGGTTCCTCCTGCTCTGTCAGATCATTCATTGTTGCTGTTCTACTATGACCTCAGCTGTCCATCCCCATAATGCATAAATTACACTGACTAACTAAGATTAGGACATAGCCCTTTTCCCCATACCAAAACTTATCCCTTAAGGTTCCCCTTGTGTTGAGGAGGAAAGTCAACAACACACTTCTGATTTACCTATTTGAATCTATTTTATCCATTCTGTTCCTAGTCCATGGATATTTCAGGTGACATTGCTTAGGACAGTTTCACTTCCAGACACATAACAGCAGCACTAGCAATCATGAAGTGTGGCTTGCTGAAAAGAGTAGTGTACCACTAAAATTGAAAACTGCTGAAGTCCGTATCATATAGGCCAGATATGCTGCTCTATTTTATGACGGTTATTTGTTTAAGGAAAGGGAAGAAACACTGGGGAAGGCAAGCTCCTGCACTTGCTGGCCCAGCTCCTGCCCCCTGCTGTGTTTGGATTTTGCTATGAACATTTGCTCCCGGACCTTGGTGCAGTAGCAGGGGGAAGGCGCATGGAGTGAGCAGGGCCGAACCACCTCTACAGCCTGCAACAGCCCTAGACAGGCAGACTGACCTGCGCATTGCAGCAGTTGGAGCTGAGCTAGGATGTCATTCCCAGGCTCTGCCTGGCCACAGTGACATGGTAGGTCTGGCGAACATGTCCTTGCAGTGTGCTCTTTGCCATGAAACAAACCTAGCACCATTATACAGGTCAAAAAAAAAAAAAGAGAAAGAGGTGGAATTGTTGTGTGGGTGAAGTTTATATCACATAAATTATTTGGAAATTATGAATTTACATTACTGAATTGTTTTTCTCGCTGACCTGTTATTTTACAAGAGAGACTCATATACAAGCAGACAAGCAACACCTGTTATCAGATAAAACTCATTTGCATGCTGAACAACTGGCTTTGACTCTTTCTATAGCACACTTCATTCACTGACACAATAATGCCAAGAAACTTAAAATAATATCGCTGGTACCATCAAGCTTAAGAAAGCAGACCTGCATTTGAAAAATTTTTAATTGAAGTTTCCCGAACAGATCCCTTTCTAATCTTTCTTTCTGTGCCATATCCATGAGGCTCAGCACACATTTCTCAGAGAAAGAGATCAAACAGCTACTTGTACTAGTCATCATCAAGTATATCCAGAGAGATACTAGTGCCTTTGCATGTAAGAAATGATATCCAGAAATCAAAGAACAGAGCCATGTCACTGGAGCTGCCTGGGTTGCCATGTACAGTACCTTGTTGTCGTCAGGAACCAATATAATAATACCTGTGAGGATATTAAGGTCCGGTTTAAACTGAGATGCAGTTTTATGCCTACACCTCCAGCTGAAAACTTCTCATAAAACCTCACTCTCCTGATGGACCTCATCCAGAATCTATCTGTTCCAAGTTTACATCCAATTGTTTGACACCTTACTCTGTATTTTCATCGAAATTCTCCTCCTTCTTGTGTACTTACCACCAGTTATAATAATAGAGAGCAATCACATCCACTGTCAGTCTTCAGTACAAAGGACCTAAGATTTGGCTCAGATATAGGTGTGAATGCAACCCATCATTCAGTGGTTAATAAAGATCCAGTCCATCTGCATTCATTTACTGCATTTACAGTAGATAGGGTGAATAGGTATTTTCACCCTATAAAATTTTAATTATGAAACTAAAAGTACAAGTTATATAATCAGCTTTCAACATCACCTGTCATTCCAGCTCTGCCTATATTAGTGTTCAGCTTACAGTCATTAAAGGATGGATTTGCTTTTTGGTAAATAAAGCAAACAACTTTGCAAATTAAAATTATATCTGACCTGCCCTCAAGTATGTTTAAAGTGGGCCAGATGTAATGGGATGTTCTCACCACTGCCTCACTGACATACATTTGGTCTCAGAATTTAGGGCTAACCTTTCTTGCAATGATTATACATTTGTAAATACATATATACAGTGTGTACATACATACATACTCCAGTCAGAGAAAGAACATTTGTTTGGGGTCCAAAAACTAATCTCAGGCCCAATCAAGTATCAAAAATTCTAGGAATGGCCAACTTTTAACTTTTGACCTGAGCCTTATGCCAACTCATTGCCTCTCATCCTGCCCTAGTTGACAGAAGGGCAGGATGAAAGTGTCTTGGCATAATACAGCATTCAGCTGACTTTCCTGGTCCTACCCATTGATGTTTTCCAGTTTCAGTGTCTATGTCTCCCTGATTTCCTGGAGAAGATGCATAAAACAATCTCTCCCTTCCTCTTGCTGGGTATAATCACACACAAGCTTCTGGTGTAAATGGGAGGGAGTCAGGAAAAGAGTCAGGAATTTGTTGCATGCAATGTTGCAAACAAGACCCCTTGCCATTTGATAGAGATGTCCACTCTAAAGCTGATTGAAAATTGACTCTTTGAAAGTACTGCAAAAATATGTTGTGGCTTTTAATTCTCTAAGCTAAATGTTACTATTTCTTTTTAAGGGTTGACAGGACCAGAGATTGCATGAATCCTGCCTTAGATGAAGATTTCTGCTTTCATATGAGGCTAGTTAGGATAAGTAATATTTAAATGTCAGTATTTCCCCATTTTGGGGGGTGGGGGACACAAAAAAAGCTCATTTCGACCAGAACAGTATCAAGTTACTTTTATAAAGCACCCCTTCCACTTCAGATAAGACATTTACATATCATCATCAAATACTTTACTAAATCAAGGTAAGTCAGAATCATTTATTTAGCATATATTGCCAAAAAATAAATATTCAGTCATTAATATCAAAGATCTCCCTCAGTGCATTGCACATAGTAATGCCTCTGGTATGCGAGCACCCAGACTTACCCTTCCTCAGTTTAGACACTTCATAAGGGCACCCAGCAGCCAAAGGGCTCTGCTTAACTCTTGCCCAGCTTTATACCTCACACTCTAGCAACCATCAGTTGGATGGTTGTGGATAGGTGAGTGCTAGAGGGTAACCCAGCTCACCTGAGATCAGATATCAAAGAGTGCTCCCTTGCTATAGTTACTACAGATCAAGATTTTAAAGATTTAAGGGTTTAAATCTTGCCCAGGCCCCCCCCCCAAGACCCCAAAACATGATACACAGTATACTTATGCAAGAGCTCTTAGGATCTCTCCTCGTGTCTCAAAGAGCTATACACGGGGCCAGTATACCAGTTCCTGCTGAGCCGGACTCCATAGTATGTTATTAAACCATTGTTAAATTCCCGAGACAAGCTTAGAAAAAATATATTGAGTAGTCCTGCTGTAGAGAGACCTATACTGTATAACCCTCACATCTAGTACCTCAGTTCAGAGCCTAAACATAGGGTTGAAAGTAAGTAGCACTGGTGCATGTTTTGTGAAACAAATGCATTTGCATTAATGTGGAGCCCCTGCTCTTTTTTCTGACATGGCAGTACGCTTACGTAAATATTTGCAAGCACTAGCTTCTCAGGAAAGCCTTTCTTTACATAGGCAAATCTGAAAACTCCTTAAACATCAAGTAAAAGAGATCAGTTTAGGTGCATCTTCTTGTCAAAATATAATAGTAAGGCTTGTCTACACAGAAGAACAGCCTGAAATAGTTATTCTGCAATAACTATTCCACACACCATTGCTATTTTATAATAGTACCCCTAGGGACACATGGCTGAGTTAAACCACAAAAAGACACAATTCAGACAGAGTAAAACAGTCCCCCCCACAGCGAGTGTGGACTTGCTAACTCTGGCGAGCTCTTGGTTCTCTCCCTAGTACACTTCCCATTTGCATCCACAGCTGACTGAACTTTTATCATCTTCTGGATTTTTAATCTGCAAAGCCAATATCTAATAGAACCGTAGAAATTAGACTAGGACTTTCAGTAGCTCGCCATTTCCATCATGTTCCTGTCAATTATTTGCTGCCATACAGTGATTTAAATGCTTTGTCCACTTGAATTATCATGTTTGCAAAACAGAAAGTTCTGACCCTTCCCTTTGGAGTCTAATCTACGGCACAATAGAAATCGCTATTTAGAAATATGCCTGATAACCATTCATTATTTGCCTCTGGTTGGTTTTGTCCCACTCCTTGCACTCTGTTTCCCTTAGGGGAAGGCCTTTTGCTATCTTTGCAGAATGCAGCTGACAATAAGGGCTTTTTGGCTATACCTCTGAAAAAAAAAACAAGCAAATGGTCATAGTGGTGCCAAGGAGTTTTATTGCCAACAAAAGCACATGAAGGATGGTCTGGATGCCTGAAAGAAGCAGCCACTGGAGCCACTTGGAGAATGACAAACCCTTACAACCCTTCAACCTGAGCTCTAAATCAAATGTGTTCATTATTCCAAGACAAGTGAAGCTAGGTTACCCAAACTGCTCTGTTGCTAAATATATGACACGTAAATAGCCTGTTGTTTTCTTGCCAATACAATATGCCACCTCCTCACCCACCTCTCCTTATGTAACCTTATTAAATAAAGGCTGAAGAGCCCTGAACAGCACAAGTAAAAACAGGCAATGGATTTAAAAGAGGGGTGTGTGAATTGCTTCTGACAAACAGGTCTTCCTTTGCTGAAAGGGGACTCAGGGTTTTTTATTAAGAAAAAAAAAAGGGGGCACTTTTGTCTTGATTGTTTCAGAAGAACGTTGTCATAACAAGCACTTTCATCTGTAAGTGGAAAAACCCCATATAGAGAGTAAATTTGAAAAGCTTGTAACAGTCTAACAAAATCTCCTGCCTTGCTTTTCAATACGAGATTTATTCTTTTTGGTACTGGGAACATTGCATAACCCTTGTAATATTATAGCTTATTGCATTGCGTCGTTGTACTATGTGAACTTGTGCTGTGACACGTCCACATTCAGGTGTATCAGACATGCTGGCAACACCTATGACACAATAAACCTGTATTATGATAATTCAAGCTTGATGGGACATGTGGCATTCCCACCTACTGGGCTGGAACCCTTCTGCTGTACGTACACATTGGCCAGGCAGCTTTAGACCGCCCTGTGTTATAAGCTGTGGACCTACGTGCCAGCAGAAGGAGTTAATCACATTGAGAACAAGTGTGAGCAAGTGGACACTGGCCAGTATTACCTGTTCAGCCCACCATATTGGGAGCAGATCATGGAAAAATGAACTCAGGAAGGAATCTGTATTATTTAATATCCAAATTGAGGAAATAGTGAAGGGTCTGTGTCCCAGTTCCTAAACTATATTACTTTTAGCTTTTGTGTTGTGCAGCAGAACCCAAACTACACAAAACCCCAGCTGTGCCCTCAAAAACTCATTCATTTTCCCACTGCTATTAGTTGCCTGTGTCTAAAGTAGGCTTTTACATCTGCAGGACATTAGAATATCCTTCAGTGTTCGTGAGCAATGCAATAAAGTGAAGAAAAGCTGCAAACAATTACCTTGGGACTGAGAAATTGTTTCATAGTCATAATCAGCTCTAAAGTGCCAGTCTGAATGAAGCTGCAGAATGCCCAGAAAGGTAGCCAAAAGAGGTCTGTAAGACTTTTCAGTCATCCTAGTTCTCCTCTTCTTAGCAGCACTGCCACTTTCTCAGCGACGGCCCTTCTTGTTTTGGCAATTTTTCCTGCCCCTGACTCCAACTACAGTTGATAGGATCTAATACATTTTAATAGGGATCAAAGCACAGCCACATTAATTCTGTAAATGACCCTAATAGCTTTCAAATGTTTCTATCAATGCTTTTACGTCTTTAGTATTAAGAACGTGGAATTATTTGTAGTCTGTAAAATAAAAGGGAAAATTGGCTTCAGACATAAGTTTTACTGCCAATAAGACTGTATATAACCATTTGCCTATTTTTTAACAAAGATGAATTAGTAGTATGTATTCTAAGAATAGTCTGAAAAAAAACTTAGTTTTGTCCTCCTGCCACATTTGTCTCTTGTCACAATAAGGTGAACATGATGCTGAGAAATGCAGCATCTTGTAGTTTTTCTGATCTCACTTTGCAGCTGTGCCTCACTGACAGGGAAGAATCACATTCTTCCATTCTTCTCACCACTGTTTCTCAGCAAATCAGTTCCAAACCATCTAACACTATTAGAAATGCAGGAGGGCAATGGCTTTGAACTTACTTTTCGTTCTAATTTTAAGAGGTAATAAGATTATTTAGTACACAGATTCAAATTATTCATCATGACATTACAACCTGATGGATTTTCTGTTCTGCTCTCAGAATGTCTAAAACCAAACATTGATGGTAATGATTCAGAAGTGCTTGTTCAATAGCTCTCAAATTGCGCATGTTTTAAAATTGAGGATGAAAAAAAGCCTAGCCTTTCATAGCCTAGCCTATCAAGAGTACTTGATATCTATTAGTCAGAGCTGGTGTCATTAAGAATGGTCAAATAAATCTCTTGGAATTGTTTCCATTGTCTGATAGGAGAAGAACACAAATACTTTCAGAATGATCTTTGTTGTGTACAAATGTAGCAATTTAATTTTAAGATTATCCTTACAGGTAACTTTCAGCAGACATCAGTACCTGCAGACAATTTTCTTATTGTAGGAATCAGACTGAGTAAAAAAGTCTTTCAGAAACTGATGCATATCTCTACAAAATTTACATGGGCATTTTTACTGGAGATTAAAAGGTTGTCTCAACTAAGAATAAGTTAGTGGAAACAAAAATGCAAATAATCAAAAGCACCACCTCTACAAAGTGAAATGGCATAGCTTCCAAAGGGAATATCTACAAAAGGTCCTTGCACTGATTTCATAAATTCTACTAAATGGGTGCTCTACATGCCTGTGTAAATCCCAGACCCAGAATTTAAGTGCTTCCCACTGATTCAATACAATAGAAGCTCAACATTGCTGAATTAAATCCATGCAAACATTCAAATCAATATATAGGAAATGATTTATGATTCTTTTCATTCAGCTGTAATTTGGAAACGTGGAAATTTCATGCTTCTTTTTGAAAATAAGATACCAGTAGAGCTAGGCCCAAATTCTTACTTTTGAATCTCAATCCCAATCTAATTGTTTCCAAAGCTGAAGTTTTCTTTGGCTCCAAGATACTGATTAAGGTTCTTCCAGATGAAGAAAAAAACATTGTTTCACAATGCACCAACCAAAGCAGGAATGCACGACTCTTTTCTCATTTGTCTGGTCATAGAAAATGTTAGCCTTGGTCCTGACTACCTGTAGCCAAGCAACATGCAAGGATTTCAGCCTAATAAAAGCCTCATATTATTAGTGACACTCTCTTCTGAGAAGCTGGGATCTCCTGCTTGGTGAAGAATAATACAGGGCTCTTCCGAAAACAGGACATATACACTGACTTGATTCTAATGAAATCTCATTGGCATGTGAGCTTCCTCATACATTTGTCTCATTTGCCAGAACAGAAATCTACACAAATTACTTTTCACTGGGATTAAACCAAAATCCAAATGACATTTTATCTAAATAATGTGTAAACATGAAGTAAAACCATGCATGAGACATCTGCCACTTTGTAGCTTCTTCCCAAACTAGCCCTTTACACTACAATATGGTTACTAGAGGCCTGAAGACAGACAACTTCTGCTTCCAAAGTTTGAAACCAGATCCTCAGCATGATCTTGCATTATACAAATCAAGACATAATACCAGATAACTGAAAAACAGTCCACTGGAGAGTTTCAGTACATTTATGCTTGTTGTTCTCTATATATTTTGTATTATTCTTTTCTTTTTTTAAAAATAGTGAAAGCTACAACGTCCTTTCTTCCTCAACTTTCTTAGAAAAATCCCTTTTCTCTCAACAAGAGAATTCACCATTTTTCCTCTGGCAGTACACTTGGAAATATTCCCACACTTGTGGGAATGGGAGGACTATTCTGGCAACAAAAGTACTGGGGAAAGGCAGAGGGAGGATTCACAACTGAAGTTTCCATTTTGTTTCCTCCAACCAAGACTAGTAAACCTGTTAAATTCTTTCATTGCTAGAATTACAAAGCTCCCCCGACCCTAAAATATCTGACCTGACAGTAGGTCTGCTTTGCTGAGTCCCATTCATTCTTATTTATTCAAGAAGAAAGACAATCCCAAATTACAGCAGGCCATCCTCAATTCCAGTCAAAGATGGCTGATAGGGCAAAGTCTTTTTTTCCAAGCACAGGAAATAATAACGGGTGGTGGAAGACCTAGTCTGTCTTGCTGTATACATTGCAAATTTAAAAAAAGGTTTTACCTGAGAACTGCATTATCAAATCCTCTGTTCTTGTGAATTCTCAGGGTTGATTTTCTTTCCCCTAAGCAATGGCTGTGCATGTTTAATGTTAACTTTATCTTTATCATAGAGACCTGAGAATGGTACTCTTCTCCAAAGTCTGATTTGTTTAAAACTAATTGTAAGACAATAGTATTTCTCTCTTGACATTTGTTTTCCTGTTAAAGATAATGTTGGAACCCGTGACATGACCACATCCAGCTGCATCAGACACATCAAAATCAGTGACAGGATGAAACTAAATTACTAGGCCTTTTTGTGGCTGGGGCACCATGTGATGCATCACAATGCAAGATGACAATTGAAACATTTTAAACTGTAGTTCAAACCACAGCAAAGAAAGCCTCAGGACTTAAGATCAGAGAGAGAGAGAAAGAGAGAGGTGTTTGCGTACTGTAAAAGAGAAAAGGATTTAGCTCTTCGCTTCTTCACAGGTTCACCATCTCTGACTTGCTGCCAATTGCCCAAAGGGCTTTGACATCTGAAGGACATTATACAAATCTACAGCACTCAGGAATAGCGGAGGAAGAAGGGAAGCATTTGAGTCGTATGTGGATGAGATCTAAGCATTCCTGTGTCCCTTACCACTGCCTTCATGGGCAGAACTAATCAAGCACTGAATGGGCCGTGAGGCTGGCAGGAACAGGCCACTATCACAGATAAGAAAGAAGCTGGCCAAAGCTTTATTACAACAGTCACCAAGACAGCAACTAAAAGAGCAGACTTTTAGAACAGGCTGGCTCTTTAAAATAGGCATATGTAGGATATCCTCAGAGCTGTAAAGTGTACTGTGCTTTTGGGTAGTAAATTCAATACAACTGTAGACAAAATAGTCATATAGCAAATGGTTCACTAGGTTATGCTTTTCTGATTAACTATCCAAAGTGATGAAAATATCCTTTTCTCAGGCCTCAACTTCAAAATTTAAAAAATATGAAGAAAGAACTTTCTTTTTAATATGCAAGTCTCAAATGTTGATTCTTCACCACAAAATGACACAGTCAGAAAAATGCTGCTTTGTTTTCTGCATCTCTTCAATCTTCAAGAATAACCATAATCATTTTATATTTACAAAATTATGGATGTTTAGGCCTCAATGCTGCACAAACATACTGCTCAGAACGTCAAAGCTGTGTAATTCCCAGCTGAAGAGTTATTGCCACCAACAAAGGCTCCTTGGCCACATTCTGTGCAGACTCTGTGGCAAGTTCAGATTCTTTGTCCTTGTTTTCAAAATATGTCATTACTTACGCTGAATATTACCCGTGACTCAACCTTCTGCGAAGCCCTTCTCCTGTGTCAGTTTAGTGGTATCTCCTGGACATGCAACAGCATCACAAAATATCCCTCAGATTGCCCCTCTCACATCATGTATATTCTCTTGCAATTTTTTATCTGCTTCTGCAAAGAAAAGCATAACATTGCTATGTTTCTGTGAGGGCCTAGGAATCTCTTTGAGCTCTACAGAGTAGTCAACAATTATTTTCCCTTTCTGCCTTTGGTTACAGCTACCCAGATATTTCACATTGGAGGCATAGCCAGAATTTCATTTCAGCCAGTTTATTGTAACTAATGATAGGTTTGGGACCTGGATTTGAAAGTTAGGCCTAGACTGGGTGGAGCTATTCCAATGCTGTAGAAGCCAGAGGATCTTTCATACCAATCCTTTGTGGTTGTGTGGACCAAATGAAGATGATGGGAGCAAAAGATAAGATGTTCATTTTTGTGTCTAGCAGAGACCAGTCAAGAGTGAGGAAGGCCTGCCAAGTACAGAGGTGGAGAAATACTTTTTTCTAGTAGTGGCATTTCAGCCATCATTTTTTAACTTAATTTTTAATTTTCCAACCACCTGTTTTAAGTATTCAAATATCTATGAACTGTTATATAATGACTCTGGAAAGAAGCATCCTTTCAACAGGTTTGTTTCAGAGTGTTGCTGGCATGGGACTTTGCTTCATTCCACCTCTAAGACAGCAATGAATGATTCGTCCCATACGTACACAGCATACACGAGTCTTGGAGCACTCTTCGAACAAGATTTGCTGAGTAAAGTTGTTATTTTTCCCCTTTTGCTCATCCTTGAAAGCATATCAGAAGCATTACCTCTTCCTGAAAAATGCTTGCAAGCAGTTTAAGTTGAAGAGGAGAAAGTGAGCCTTCCCACTCATTATGTGTAATTTTCTTCTGATTTGTTTTGATTCATTTTAATGGGGATGGAACACCATGTAGGTGTGGGCGTAGATCATGGGGTGGGTAAAGTTTATGGGGAATGAGCTGAGTAAGCAAGTTTGAAACTACCTCTCAAAATGATTCTTCAGACAAGCCTTGGGGAGGCAATCAGACACTTGTTTTAGAGCCCCTTGACAAATCCCCATTCTCTGTTTCATAAAATTGTGAAAGCAAAGGATTGTGCAGCCAAATTTTAATGGTCATGTCAGCTCGTTCTACACAAGAATTCTGTTTGTTGCTATGAAGTCTGTTGTCAGTAAAACCATGTGTCTTCCAGCCCAGAAGACCACATACGTCGTGTGTGTCTGCTCACGTCTAAGGCTGTTGACTCACCTCAAAGAGGCAGCCATCTCACAGCATTATCAGGTTTCCCCAGGCTGGCACAGAGCTCTTTAGGTTGAAGGACATGTACAGAAAGAAAGGGTAGAAATTGTAGAGCAATTCTGTGTGTGAGAGAGGGATTTTCTCCATCCCATACATGCATGGTCCCATAAGAAAGTCAGCTAAATGTCAACAGGCTGCTCAAACTTTTCCACAGTCCAAGTGTGGCAACCCAGAAGAAGGAAGGGGTTCAGAAAGGGGAGATACAGGTAAATGCACCAGCAGAACAACTTCGCTGAAATCACACGGCCACAAAGCTGAAAGGGCTAGAGAACTGCAAGGAGAGGCAAAAATTTATTACAAACAGCAGATGTCTGGAAATTCCTGAGTGTATCAACAGGTTGTCACAAGTCCTGCAAATCCCACCCACCCAGCGGAAGAAACCTATGAAAATTCTGCAGGGGGAACTCAAGAGCTTCTTTCAGTGGAAGGAAGCAATCTGACCTATAATTAAGTTTTCATCTCCTATTATTTATCCGACATCGTAGCATCTCATCCAACATCTACCTTGCTGACACTGTTTATTTAGTTAGTTCGTTATATTTCTCTATAATTTGTTGCAGTTGAGCTGAATACAATGGCTTAGAAAAACATCATTCCAAACACTTTCATCATCACAACTTTCTAAATGTCCCAGCCCTGCCTGTTGCCAAGCAGAGAAAGAAGCATTACTGCTTCTGTCACACTTGACTGCAGTCCTTTGCCTCTAAAAATGCACTCACACCTGCTCTGGGACCTGCTGTTCATTCATCCTCCACTAGCCTTCAGAAGTGATGAATGTGGAGGGTAAAGGAAGACCTAAGGAGATGCATAAATGCAGGATGTAAAAGAGAAAGAGATGAGTGACAGAAAGACAGTGACCTGTGTTTGGCACACCCTGCTTTTCTAGATTGTAGTTTCACATTATCCTTTGTAAGCTGTGTGTTATTTTCCTGGCTGGGGCTGGGACCATCTTTTGTGTGATGTAGTAATAAAGCTTCAGGTACAACAGGTATGGGGCCATTAGGCAAGACTGCAAAGGGTCTCTGATCAGTTACAATCAACAAAACTTGACTGAGTCTTAATTTACTGTGGATGAAACTGTGCCAGGATCTGCATCATTTATGTGCATCAGTTAGACATGCACAGACCTGTGACGGGCTTCTATACAGCAGGAATACCATTCATAAAGAATAAAGCCAGGGAGACCTGGTAATTCAGGTCGTGTGCCCTGTAGATGATTGGAGACAGCCATCTTGGTATGAAAAACAACAAAATAATGAGGATCAGCAGGTCTGATTCTGATTTCAATTATATTTATGTAACCCAGGAGTGACTCCACCAGGATGTGGAGCAGTAATGGTGGAAATGCAGTGGCAGGCCAAGAATGTGTCTTAGGTAAATAGGCTTCATCCATAACACTGCCAGGGCATTTTAGACGGTTCAGTAATCAGAGGTGTGACGGCAGTGCGGTCATGTTCTAGCTAGCTTCAAGAGTATGGCAGGGAATCTGCAGCTGTGCAGGCTGTGGAAGGAGCTCCATATGTGTTTTGGAAGGAGGGAATGAGAGCCATGAAGCTTAAACCACCGTATCTTCCTGGCTATTGTTAGTGCTAGATGAAAGCTGGTTTCAGTACGTCTCACATGCTGTGATTGCAGCTCTGAGTAAAGTGTAAGCATAGTGTTGGAGGCTGGCAGACATAAGCTATGCTTACTGTAAATCCTAGCAAAGAAGTGCATTTATTTAAGGCACATGCCAGGTAGTTCCCAAGAACTTTGAGGTACTGCAGATGAAAAAGTCTTTCCACAGACGCAGAAGGACTTTTATTTCTTTGTTGCCTTTTTTCCCTTTTCTCTGGCAATCAGATGAACCAAGGGATGGTTTTGATTCAGAATCTGGAGCAGATATGGGGAGGATTGATTCATGATCCTTTTCTTTTTTTTTTTTTTTCACTTTTAATGGGCTGACAGACTCTGCTCCAGGCCTGTGTTCCAAAGGCCTGATCCAAAACCCACTGAAGTCAATTCCTGTAGAGTGAAGTGTGATGTGAACTTGGCTGCAAAGTAGTACTAAACTACCACTCTGTAAAGAAACATAGACCATCAATTTTTCCTTAATTGCCACAGCTATTAAACAATTCCTTAGAAAATCTACCATGCCTGCTTCCTGCCAAAGCTTTCTGTCTTCTGCTCTGTACGTTACTTTTCAGCAGCTTGGCACTCCCCACTCACAGATAACCTGGCATCTGTCCTTGCCCCATGGCAGGAACACCTGCCTGGTCCCATGCTGCGTTCTGCATCTGCTTTGTTCCCTTCAAACTGTTCCCAGTCAAGCTCACCGGGGCAACTCAAGAAAAGGTTACACTGTGTAACAAAAAAATATAAACAACCAAGATGTACCTGTAGCAGGAACATTTTCTCTCTTCTCCTGTTGCAAAAATCTTTGGCATTCATATGTACACATACGCACACCCTGCCCATACTTTACTGTCCTCTTTGCTATAATGACGGCATAAGATTGAAAACTCCGGAGGGCAGGGTCCTGGTGTATAGCTTGTTCCCAAAAGCGTCATGCACGTCTGGGCTGTTGTTCTAACGATTAGGGTAAGGCTGTCCATCAACATACCACATTACCGCACTGAGCAGGCATCTGGTCCTTACACTGTAAAGTCAGAGCCTCAGAAAGCCCTTTTGAAAATCCCACTTCAGCGAAGAAGTAGAGGTGCTTGTGTACATTTAAACATGTAGCCCTAGGGTTGTGCAAATAACAAGCTTTATCAGCCAAGCTGCTGGGCTGAAAAACTGTAGGGTAGAAGCATCTCAGTTTGGATAGACAAGGAATTAAAATAATCTAATTGGTCTCACTGAAAATAAAAACCTGTAAAATGTCATTTCATTCAACAAGAAAAGCTGCATTTGACTGAAAATTAGATGTTTCACTTCAGGAAATTTTGAAAGATCTAAAGGAACTGAAGAGGACAGATCACAGAATCCCAGAATGCTTGAGGCTGGAAAGGACCTCTGGAGATCATCTAGTCCACCAGCCCTGCTCAGTCAGGGCCATCTAGGCCCAGTTGTTCAGGTCCGTGTCCAGGCAGCTTTTAAATATCTCCAAGGATGGAGACTCTAACAACCTCTCTTGGCAACCTGCACCAGTGTTTGGTCACCCTCAGAGTAAAAAAGTATTTCCTTATGTTCAGGTGCATAAACCCTTTAGGGATGGGGGTGTTAGTATCCTTCTCTCTTAAAACACCAGGAGAAGAGCTGGGATGCTAGTTTTAATGTCCATCTCTCTCTCATGGGTGAATAACCAAGAAAGGCCATGAGGATACCCTCAGATAAGAATACCAGTCACTTTTGTTACACTGGACAGACAATTTGGCCAAACTGGAGCCACACTGAATACCATCTACTCCATTTACCAGCAGGCTGGCCTCATTGCCATGCCTCTGAAGCTATTTCACTCTCTTGCTACAAGACTGTATAAGTACTTTAACATAAGCAGAGCAGCTCCCACGGGAGAGGGAAGGACTTGGGGGTTTTGGCTGATGAAAAAATGAACATGAGCCGGCAGTGTGCGCTTGCAGCCCAGAATGCCAACCGTATCCTGGGCTGCATCAAAAGGAGCGTGACCAGCAGGTCGAGGGAGGTGATCCTGTCCCTCTACACTGCTCTCGTGAGACCTCACTTGGAGTATTGTGCGCAGTTCTGGTGTCCTCAACATAAAAAGGACATGGAACTGTTGGATCCAAAGGAGGGCCACGAGGATGATCAGGGGACAGGAGCACCTCCCGTATGAATATAGGCTGAGAAAGTTGGAGCTGTTCAGCCTGGAGATGAGAAGGCTGCGTGGAGACCTCATAGCATCCTTCCAGTATCTGAAGGGGGCCTATAGGGATGCTGGGGAGGGACTCTTCATGAGGAACTGTAGTGAGAGGACAAGGGGTAATGGGTTCAAACTTAAACAGGGGAAGTTTAGATTGGATATGAGGAAGAAATTCTTTACTGTAAGGATGGTGGGGCACTGGAATGGGTTGCCCGGGGAAGTTGTGAATGCTCCATTGCTGGCGGTGTTCAAGGCTGGATTGGACATAGCCTTGGGTGTCATGGTTTAGTGGGAGGTGTCCCTGCCCATGGCAGGGGGTTTGGAACTAGATGATCTTCAGGTCCTTTCCAACCCTAACTATTCTATGATTCTATGATTTTATGACCTCATGGCTAACAGTGACTTGAGAGGTGGGAGATGTTAGCAGAGCTCTAAAGCCTCCAGTGGTTCAAGGCAGAGGTTTGCATGTGAGGACTTTAAACCAGGACACTTTTGTAGATACTTTTCAGCACAGGCAGCTTAGTCTCCTCCTCTTAGATCTATCCCATTTCTTATAAAACATCCAGATAGTCATGGAGGAAGTGTGTGAAGAATGACTTCTGACATGCTAGTTAAAACATTCTCCTGGAAGGTGTGACATGCAGGACACTCAATGCTCCAATTAATGGTTAATTATTTACACAAAGAGGACAGTGTAAACAGGAGTGAGAGACCTGGCCCTCAGCCCGTCTCCTGGATTAACTGAGAGGCAGCAGGCGAAGCGAAGGGGACGGTGCAGGATCAGCTCCCCCAAAGCAGGCCGCCATCTCCTATAGATTGCATTTCTTCCAGTGAACTATTGGTTAAACAGGACATTCTTTCTCCATCAGCTCTGTGACCCTAGCCTCTACTCCCGATGCTATTCATGGCAGTCAACCTCAACCCACAAATAGTTTCACGTTGACAAAAAGTTGCCCAACGCGCTGAGTCTTCACCAGAAAGAATTCACCAGCTCTATAGGACCATTCACAGCCAGAACGGTTGCCCGCAGAGCTCCAGCCTTCAGAGTTCCCTTCAGATTGCTGAAGCAAGCCAGGTAGCTTTATCTCCATGCTCTTTTAAGGTGCTGCTGTCAGATTGCCAGGCATTTTAGGGTGTTTTGAGTGCAATGTCTCATGTATGTGCTAAGTGTTTGCGCAATGCCAAGCACAATGGGGTCCTGACTCTGGCAGGGGTGCCCAGACACTACTATCATTAACTATAATTATGACTGATTACCCAAATCACAGTTCACGTCATAGGGCAGACTCTTTCCCCTGCGCAGAGGCCGCAGGAGCTCTGCCTGAGAGCCAAGCCAGGGCACTGCACCCTGGGCCACCAGCCCTGCTTCCTGCGCAGGGGCAGAGGGACAGGCAGCAGGCCAGGTTGCCCATGTGCTCAAAGGAGAAAGTAGAGGTTCTCCTTTAACCTCTGCTTGGGGCCCTTCTGCGTCTAATGGCAACTCTGCCAAAATACTCTTGCACTTTTTCCTTGAGGGCTCTTTGCTAACCAGCAGAAGTAGGGCTGTCTGCTGGGGCCCCTCCAGTTGCGCTTTGGCAACCCAAAAGCTGTTGCCAATGTCTGCAGCACCCTTTTCACCCTGTGAGGGGGTATCTGGAGCTTGAGGACCATATATTCGTCACATCTTAGGACAGGCTTGTTAAAACAAAACAAGAACTATGAAATGTTGTTTGCATCCATCTACTAGGCGTTAATTTTGTCACACGCAAATTAGTAAGCCCTGCATACTGGAGAAAGTATAGAGAAGAAAATGATAGCTGCTCATTTTCACATACTTAATTAGACTCCGATAATTATCGCTCTGTATGTTTTAACTCTGTAAGAGCAACACGTAGCCTGTGTGCACATGGCAGCAAATAATTCAGAGACTGAGTCAGTTAATGTACATGAAGCTGTTCGACATACATTTATCTATACTTCAAAATGTACTATTTTTCAAAGCATTCCATGCACTTCCCTGGCATCTACTTGTCCAGTGTGATACTTTCATCAGTTCTGGCCTTGTCCTTTCCACTGCACTAAATGAGAAACAAAATTAACTAGAAAACATTGTCTAAAGTCTAGGCTGGTGAAGTCTAGGCTAGTAGACATAAGTCTCAAAGTCAGAGCTGTTTTAGGCTGGGATGGTTCTCAAAGCATCTATTAAACAACTTTAAAAGAAAGTCAAACTTCATCTTCCAGTTGGAGGAACAGTGACAGAGGACAGATCTGGGAGCAGGATTTGGGCTCTGCAAGTTTCATCATGGCAGACAAGTTTGTTCAGGAGAGAATCAGGCTCACCAGTGCCTGGTCTGTGAAGGTTCACCCCCAAATCATACTGCACCATTGCTGCTCCTCTTGTCTGTCTAACGTATGTATTTCAAAAGCCCTCGGTAATATGTTCCATCAAGTTGTTTAGGACCTTGCTGATGCTTTTGTTTTTCAAAATGCACCTTTTGAAATTCATATAAAACGTGCAGTGTAATGTTTTGGGTAGCAAGCTGTGAAACTGAAGTTGCAAGTCTGTGATTTCAGTTCTAGTAAGGGGATGATATATTTTGCCCTCGGACAAGACCTGATTAGCTACAGTTGCTGTGGCACTAGGACGTATCTATCACTTGTTTCAACTGAGACTGAAGTGTTTTCAAAATAACCTTTGCAGAAGTAGCAAATAGCACTGAAGATTTGAAATTTTAGATTCAGCAAAAACATTTTAACCTCTTCCCATGTGATTTTTCCATCGCATTTTTCAAATCTGAAGTATTTTGCTGATATCATGAATTTAGAATAACCTACTCCCAAATTTATGCCATGAGACTGTTTGTCTTACAGTTGCCTCCCAGACACTCAGCTTACCACAAAACCAGGCCATTGGACTCTTTTTTTTCTTCATGTCTCCATCTAAGCAACTCTTAGAGTAATACGAAAGTTGTTCACAAATGCAACATTTCATCTCCTTAATTTTTACATAAATAACACTGAATAGTTCAATGTTTTTTGATACTTTTCAATCAGAAAAATGTTCATTTTAAAACTTTTTGCATAGAAGAATTGACCTGCAGAACAAGGGGACTTTTTTTCCCCCAAAAGTTGACAAAAGCCTTCAATTTTAACATTTCTATAATGACCTGTTTATTTTCCACTTAGAAATTGTTCTCAATGTAGAATTTTACACTGAAGAATAAAGTTTAGAGGAGAAAAACTTGAAGTCATCTTCACAACTTCACTTTAATGAAATGCTGATCTCGCTTAATGAAACATCTTGCCTTGACCCATATTTTCCTGATTATCCTCCTGAGCTTCCTTCCAAGAGGACATCTTCTTGTCACGGGTTATGCAAAGAAAAATTGTTGAAATTTCAAAAACTCTTTGTGGACAAGAAAGCTATTTCTCATCCTCTTCCACAGCTAAATACTTTGTGATTCTTGGAGGGGGCAATGATACACATAGGTGGCATTCCTGTGGTGGACTCAGTGAGTAGCTGATTTTTGCTAGCTTTGCTGTGTGGATACAGACCTGAAACCTCCACTGGGCTCAGCCATGCAATGGGTTTGGGTTAACCACAGGGAGCAGAGGCTGTGCAGAAGCAGGGGCTGTGGTCCCTGAGTGGTACCCAGGGATGTGGCTCACAGTGTATGAATCATTCAAGCATTTCTTCCAGTTCTATACTATTTTATTTTTAAGCCAAAAGGGCAGAGTTCTCCTGAATATGACAAAATGCTGACAAATGAAACGTTGATTTCATGACAGAATTTATTAATCTCCCAACCATCTCCATTCAGTGGAGAGAGGAGAATACAATATGTAGAGCTCTGAAAACCACCCTGAAGCTATGTCTACTGTGATACAGAGGAAAGTCCAGCTACATCCTTCTGAGTTTCATGAATGGAGGATGCAAATCTTCCACCTTAAAAGAGAAGCAGCAGATGAGATGTGTTGTCAGCCTCTTTGCCCTTGGCATTTAAGGTTTAAGGTCAGCTTTTGTTAGGTAACTCTTATTCACAGCAGAAGGCATCATATCCTAACTTTTCTATGAACAAGAAGAAAAGAATTATCCCTCCTAAAGTAATAATGCTCTTGGTAAATTCATTGTGTAATACTTTCAATATGCTTGTATCCTTTCTCATTGCAAAAAAATAAAATTAATTAAAATCAAAATTTAAAAATTACACCATACTGTCAAGAGCCATAAAATGACCTAACTTGATGGTGTGGCTCTGCTCTCTGTTTTGATTTTCAAAGCCATATTTTCTCTCAAATCTTCCAAACAGCAAAAATATCCAGCATTACAGATGTTTACAATTACAGGCAACAGAACAAGAAAAGCAGAGTTCATTATCAATCAAGATTTTGGTTTTGTTTTTATTTGTTGTGATACCTACTTGTGGGCCCTTCCATGAAGTTGCACAATTGCAGCTTTTGAGGATTATATTTCATGGCCATAATAGAAAGGAAAAAGGCTTTAATATGTTTTCACAGTCTTATTATCTACTTAACCTTCCAGCATCATTACTCACCTAATTGTGAGCTTTATAAAAAAGCCTCATATGAGATGTCTTGTTGTGAGTTCATAACAGAAAGCCTCTTAACAATTACTGGGATTTCTCCAAACCAAACACTGACCTTGACAATCCAAACTGAACCTTGTTGGAGGCTATTAAACTATAAAGCCTTATGCTCTCTTCTAATAAAGAAATTACTCTCAAATTCCTTTTTCCCTCTGCATGTCCAGTGTGAGGTCCTCACGCTCCTCAGAAGTGGCTGAGTAACTGCAGAGGTTCTTCAGATTCCGTTCCTCATAAGTCAAGTAGCTTCCCCTGACTTAAAAATAAATGGTGGTGAATTCACAGTACATGGTGACCCAGACAGTTATCTGAGTTAAAACAACATCTTCCTACTAAAGCATCAAAAAGATCTACATCCATTTTCATTACATGTGTCTCTTGATACGGAATCCAGAGCTGTTTGCTGTTTGCACAAAACCAGGCACAGTGGTTTGTGCTTTTCTTAAAACATAAAGTAGCTTTTTTAGACATCCTTGATCTTACATCTTGAGATGTTTATATTATTTTGTCTCTGCCACTGTCATGGGACACTACTACAAACAGAGATCTGCTTCAGTCTTGCTCCAATGAGGAGAGAAAGTCCCATGCTTTGCACCAGTAAAGTGCCATTCATAGGAAAGAGCTGAGTTTCAGAGGCAATTGTGGGTTTTTGTTTACCTGACAGCTACAAATTCTCCTTCTAGGTTTTATGCTTCATTTTCTTACCTTTTTTTTTCCTCTTGTGAAGCAAGCTAACCCAGAAGTGTCTGTTTAGGCCAGACAAGACCAGGACAGGTTCTACCTGGAAGACCTTCTCCTGCTTCCACAGCCAAACACCAGTTGAGTCTCACAGGAGGTGAGAATTCAGTAATTGGTGTCCACCCACATCCCATCAGCGACCACAGGTATTGATGGACATGCAGCGCTGGCCTCACTCCCATTTTAGGAGCACAGGACACATCTGGGATGCAGCTAGGCATGTGCCAGCTGCATACACACACTGTCATACACCGTCCCAGGGCAGGTAACAGGTAAAAGGTACAAGGAGGTCCAGGATCCCCCCCTTGCAGGCTGACTGGGTAAAGTTTGGATGTCCTGTGCAGAGGCTGGGCGTATACTCTTTCCCACCTGGAAATCTTGACTGAGAGGAAGAAGAAATTTTACCTTTTCTGCAAGAGTGATACTGCAGACAAGCAACCCCTGTTGCCCTCTTGTTGCCTGGAAGGCTCAGAGGAATATCCCCTACTCATGGATCAACACACAGGAAGCCTGAGACTCCTCAGAGGCATCAGATCCACAGCACATGCATTCACAGTGGACCACCTGATGCACAGGAAACCTGACGAGCATGCTACGTATGTGTCAGCTGTCTGTGCGGTATGTGTGCTGCTGATGGAGCGTGTCCCAGCCGTGTCAGACTTGGGTGCCTAAGTTACACAGTACGCAAACCCTTATTTCTCCATGAGATTTTCCAGCAAGAACTTCAGGCATGCTACAGTTGAAAACTCACTCTAAGTCCAAAACAGTCTAAACTTGAAGAAGGTCTAGAAGAAGTCAGAGCATGTTGGAACAATGATGTTTTGGTGTATTGTCTTCCTGCTGGAAGCATGCCACAAGAACATACGTGCAGAGTCTGACAGTCTTCCTTCATGAGAAACTGAAGTTGTTTCAGCATTTGAAAGTAGGATTGCACATCAATACAGCAGCCATGCTTACCTTCCCTGTGTGGGAAGACTATTTGTCCTTTTGTAGACTAAAAATTATAAGGCTCTGATTCTACTGTCATTTATGACATATATCAAGCACATTTGGATGTAGTATATCATGTTCAAGCAAACCTACTTGAGAAACCAGCCTCACAGAGAGGCTATCTTTGGGCCTGAAGGATCTCACAAGGAAGACCTGAGTTGTAGACTAGTGTTAGCTGGGAAAGTACACAAGGAAAGTATTGCTATACACCTATCCCCTTCTCACCTCATTTTAAAGCAGCCATCTAAAATTGACCTGTGAATTATACCCTAAAAGTGTACATTTCTCTCCATCGCTTTCACAAAGGGTCCCTAGCTGAAATGTAATTCAGTACATTACAGTACATATCCTTATTCGGTCAAACCACTGTAAGCTGACTCTCTGAATTTCCATGGAAAGTTTTGGTTTTCATATAAGTGCAACAAGTATTCATCCCCTTGGAGATATTAAAATTCTGGTGAGGTAAATCTCCTTCATTTCCTGTAGCCCAAGCAGCCCCATTGTCAGACCTCAATGTTTTCTGTAAATAATGCAGAGCTGGGGGAGTAGAGGAAGAGGGAGAGGAGAAATCAACCTGCGATAGACTGTCTTCTTTTATAATGCCCACAAATAATGTGTAAAGATTTGGCTGATTTGGTGAAAGGCATCTTATTATGGCCTGAAAGAGGAAAGATGTGAAACTATCGCCCTTATGCTTTGCTCGCTGTCTAAAATATCTGTTATAAAAATATATGTATATATGTATTTGGAGTAGCTTCAGCTAACTTGAGATGTGTAGAAGCTAAGCACATTGCCCAGATGAGGCATATTAGCTCACAGCAAGGACAATTCCAGAAGGTAATTCTTCCCACCCTATGAAGGTCTCAGGTATTTCAGGTGCAAAGAGGTTTTATGCTTCATCCTCTATACTTATGCTCTCTTTGGGGAGCAAACTAATCTTTTACTATCTTGCTTCTTCTAATGAGTCACAGAAATTACTAAGTTTAGTTATCACAGTCTGTGCATGAACAAGATCATCGTCTTCTTCCTCTGCCTCTTCTCTGTAAATATTCAAGAATGTTAAATGCAGATCTCTGGGGAATGGCCAGCCAAATTAGCTTTAGAAGGCACATGGTAGAATTTGTGTCTAACATCTGTGGTCACATACCCACCACTGTGGCAAACTTAGGCTGTTTGGGTACCTTTTTTAATCCCACTGATCCAAGCAAGTCAGCTTTGGTAGCACTGTTACTCCCTGTATTACCCTGAAGCAGGAGAAGGGCAGCATTAAATTCTGTTGACCCTTTTCCTGGAGAGCTGCCAAAGGGACCTGCAGAAAGAGCATGGGGTCAGTCTGAGGGTGCACATCCCTGGGTGAGGCTTGTACGCTTTATGGGTTGAGATACAAACTCACAAACAGAAAACTGACAAATCCTCCTCTGCGCTAAGCCTGTAATAACTAATCCTGCTTGAGAGTAGGGGCACATTGTAACGTCTGAAAGAGGCAATTCAAAGCCTATGGTCTTCAAAACATTACGTTTTGTCCTGCACCTTTTAGGGTGTTCTTTAAAAACAAACACAGTGAACAAGAGAGATGGGACTAGGATAGGCTTTCAGTGTACAACATGTCCAAAAGAGGGCTGCTTCAGCAACTGTAGCTTTCCAATTTCCTTTCTTTCGGACATTAAAATAATATCCATTTTCTTAAATTTTACTCTACTTGGGTTTTGGATTTGGTTGTGGGTTTCGGTTTGGGTTTTTTGTGTTATTTTAAAAAAAAAAAAAAAGAAAAAGAAAAAGAAGCTGCTTGCATGTATCTTCCAGGCAAAGATCCAGCACTAGTGCTGTGCTGGAAAAAAATACCATTGTTCGACTGCATGGTCCCTCACAGACAGGCTCTCAAGATGCTCATAAAACTCTGGGACTCACTTTCATTTTGATCAAGTGTGTGGACACATGCAAAGCACATTTGCATCACAGAAAGCAGTGCACGGTAGGCATGTAATAACGTTTGAAGAAGATGCACTATGCTGTAGCAAGAAACAGCGTCATTTATGATTACTGAGTGAAGGGGCTGATAGTCCTCCACTTGACATGTGATTCTTTCTGCCTTAGCAAAACTGATTTTAAAAGTTTCTTTTTTAACGGTAATGGGATTTGGGATTTGTGTGTGTGCAGACCTCCAATAATTAAATAATGGGCACATCAGTAATGGAATAAAGAAAAAGGCAATTAGTTTTGATTAAAAGATCTTAGTCTCTTTTAATGTCATTGGTAGGAATGGCACAGACCAACATATGTCAACATCCAGCAACTAGTTATTATTTCTTTTTCTTCCATTTTTCCTCTTTTTCTCTTTTCTTTTTCTTTTTTTTTCCACAGAAAAGTGGATTTACCATGCCAGATTACATCATTTTCACACACATTCCACATAAAGGTCTTTCAAAAATTATAAACACAGAAGCAGAACCATAGTTTGTTTAGGTCCTGACCTTGATAGTGACACCCATTCAACCACTAGCTGTAAAAGAGCTAGCTACAAAACTGAGGTAATGCATGTGCCAAGAGGAATTGTTTCCACTGGGAAGCAGGACTGAAGGGATTCCAGGGTTCTTGTTTATTCATGTACTTTATCTACTAAAGATTGCAGAAGGTCGGATGGTCTCTTTCTGGACAACTACCACTGGCCCAAGTAGCCATTGGATTCAATGGTCCTTGTGGCCATGAGAGGCTTTTCTGTGTCTTGTTAAGAAATACGGACAATTACAGCATTCCTGGAAGTGCATAAAACAGACTCATTTTCCTACATCCTTATCCAATAGGTTTATGAGATGTTCCAAATTCTTCAAATCCAAATAATGGCTGCAGGGGTTTTACAGAATCCCCAAATGGCTGAGCTTGGAAGGGAGCGCTGGAGGTCAACTGATCCAGCTCCTTGCTCAGGCAGAGCCATCTACAGCAGGTTGCCCAAAACCTTGTCCAGGTGGCTTTTGAGTATCTCCGAGGATGGAAACTCTACCACCTCTCTGGACAGCCTGGTCCAGAATTCAATTACCCTAACAGTAACAAAGTGTTTCCTCATGTTCAGAGAGACCCTCCTGCGTCTCAGTTTGTGTTCATTGCTTCTGGTCCAGTCACTGCGCGCCACTGGAAAGAGCCTGGCCCTGATTTCTTTACACTCTCCCTTCAGGTATTTCTATACATTGAGGGGAGGGTGTAAATGTGTATTTACATTTCTCTTCTCCAGGCTGAACAGTTCCAGCCGTCTCAGCTTTTCATGATAAGAGAGATGCTGCAGTCCCCACTTTTACTTTGAGATGTCTTTAGCAGGGGCAAAGGTGTGCTGCTTGAGCCTTTGCCATTTCTTGTCTATCTACAACATATAAAACTCCAGAAGCCTACTTTCTACTTCTACTAGCTACTCAGCTGTGTTTAGTTCTCATGTAGCATATCACAGAGCACAAGTCATGCATACACCCTTCTCACAGAGACTTTATTTCTAACATGTAGCATCTTCTCAAATATGAGATGTCTGAAAGAAAGTGCTTCACTGTTTTGTATACGTTTTAAAATCTTTTACAGCGATGAAGAAGAGAAATAGCTGACTTCTGCAGTCAATTGATTTATGGTTACTCTAACAAGCCAGTGTGTTTTTGCCTGATGGAGGCTTTTTGCGTGAGGTTTTTTTTGACTCCACATTCTGAGTAAAATATTTTTTCAAGCTAACAAGAACAAACAGGCAGGGGTTTTTAAATTATATAGGAACCTACCCAATCTCAAGAGCAGTAAGATGTCTAAGTATACTTACATATCTGGGCCAGGAGAACAGCAAAGCCAGCTAAACCAGCTGGTAGGGCTATCACAGGGAATAGGTGGTGTCTCTGAGCGGTCTAGAATTAGCATAGCCTAAACCAGATCGAAAGCAGGGCCTGTCTATTTAATAAGTGTTTGCCTAGTGACTCACATCATCTGGGCCCCCACCTCTAACTGGAGCTTTTCAGACTGAAGCTGCTGTGATGCTATTACTAATAATAGTATCAGGAGCCATATCGCAGAGGGGTAGATACATACCCGGCAGTTGCTGCAGCCTAATAGGGTGTAGCCAGCTCCAAAGGGGCTCTGGACAAGTTCCACCTCGATGATAGAGCTTGGGCTGTTCTCCACAGCTCTTTCAGATTGCATCTAAATACTCCTCCCTGGAACAAAGTCCTCAGGCACTTCTCTGCTTCAAAGCCTGCCTGGGATAATTAGATTGAACAAATGCTTTGTCGTATAGGTTGGAAGAAGGAATACACTTTTTCTTTAGTATGAGGCTCCTTGTAAATATAAGATCTCTGAATCTTTCAACTATGTCCAGTCTTCCCACAGGTAGACTTGGCTATTCTTTGCAGCTGCTGTCCGTAGTTATATTGGTGTTAACTCACTTTGGACTCACAGTGCAATTCCACCTGCAAAATGACTAGATCTGCCTATGCCAAGTCTTCCTAGCCTTGCTCTCCCAGTGCATGGAGCAGGATAGGGACCCAAAAGCAACATTAAAACTGCATGATGTGCTCTGTAATCTGCGAATAGGCACACCTCTAACGTCTCACAAACTTGCTTTATAATATGCTGGAGAGATTTCTTCCTCCAAGGGTCTGGGGAGACTCTTTAGAAACACCTTTCAACAAAATTGACAGATTGTAAGAGGAAAGTGAGAAGTCTGTGTTTGTGATACTGCCACCACAAGCCAAAACATTGCCCTTTCTGGTTGTACCTGGGCTGCAATGAGCAACACAAAACAGGGGAGAAAGGGAATAACTAAACAAGGAGGCTTTATGGAGTAGAAAACAAGCAGACAATGAAAGGGTGTGCTCCTGAAATCCTTCAAAGGGTGTTAACTCTTTCATAACAAGACTAATGACTCCCCCTTGAGCTGGTAGTTTCCTCTGTGCCTCATTAAGGTTAATTCAGTGGGTCAGATTCATCCCAGGAGTCCTTTCATTGAAATCACTGGAGTGATACCACTAATAACCACAGCAAAACAATGAGCTGAACACTGTGTATGCAAGAAAAATAGTTGTGCTGAAACTTTTTGTGAAACTTGATTATGGCCCTGGTAAACTCTACTGCAACATTTCCTTGCTTGTGTGAATGGAAAGAAAACACATCAATAGGAATTTAGGAAACTGTACTTTAGCCCAATGTCAGGTTTGCAGTATAGTCCACCAAAATCAGCCTAACCAAAGAGCTGGGAATGGCTCATATCTGAGAATGGTTCAGACACAGCTCATGAAAGGACTGGAACACAGGACTCCACAGCTGGATACATGGTTGCATGCTGCTCCCAAACATTTTCATTCCCACAAATAAACAACACCTTTACCAGGACTGAGGGCACATCCTTGCCTTTGCTTCAGCAACGGTCTGATAGCCAAGCAGACACACTTTTGTGCAGCATCCTTCCCTCCTCAAGGCTGAGGAGGGCACAGGTGCTATGCCTTCCTCTTGCCAAGCTGATGCCCTGCCCACTAAGGTACATGAAAGGTGGGTGGCAGAGCTGCAATCATTTTCTCCTTGAGGCTGCGTTTTGAAGACTGGCCATTTCCCAGGGTGCAGGTGGACAAGGTGCATTCAGAGCAGCCCTGCTTCACACACTGCTGCTCTGCAGTGCAGCACCTCCATGACCTCCCCACCATCACTGTTGGCCAGCTGTTGGTGGCCTCCTGCTTAGCACGCAGGCCCTTTGCATCATCCTGCCGAGGTGCTGCCATAGGGTGCTGCAGTGCCTTGGGGTGCAGTCCTCTGTCTATTTTTTTTGGCAGCAAAACAGGCTTGCGAGAGTCCTTCTCTCCCCCACAATTTATTTCCACCCTCCCAGTCACAGTTTGCCACCCCCTCAGTTGTACCAACATGACTGCTTACAAATCCATCCCACTCAGCCAGGCTGCTGAAATGCCCTGCAGTGAACTGGTGCACAAGGAAGGAAAGGAGCAGGAGGAAACGGGCTGAGTGGAGAATGTGGGAACAGCTGCAGCCAGCCTTGCTGCTGAGCAAAATGGCTATGGAGTTGTATCCCAGTGGTCTACACAGACAAAAAAAGGGCTTTAACCACTTGCTTCTCTGTGTTTTCACTCTGTGGGTCAGAGCTCTGGAGCAGAAGGGTTGCAGCACCCACCTCTCAGCGCCTTCACCTTTTATTCTGAGCCTTGCTTTTCTTTCCTGTCTCCAAAATTAATTTACTGCTCTTGAAGCTAGGAGAAGATCAAGCGGGACAAGCCAGCAGGAATAGGACATTTTCTAGCTGGGAGTTACAGCTGAGGCAAAGGCAAAACTTAAAACCCTGGAGATATGCTATTGTTGATGAGTTTTAACAGCACATTTGCATCCAGCTCCTAGTTGTCACCATCTGCCTTTCCTAAGAAAGAGAGGCAAACAAGCAGGAAGAAGGCGAGGAAGGTTTTATGTTTTGAGGCTGCCTTCTGAATTCAGGGCTGATTTTCAGATAGGAGCATGTATCCCCTCTTGTTCTCTCAGCAGGTCATCCAAACACTGTCAAGCACCAGATGTTTGAAGTGGCAAATTATTTGGAGATTTAAATTTGCTTGATACTGATCTGCTTCTGATAGGGCTTTTATTGGTTTTCTTTTTCTTTAGTTTTAAGACTTTTCTTCCCCTAACCAAAAGCCCAAATTCAGCTGAAAAACTGCTTGCAAAAGTGGGTGTCAAAGTCTGTAAGGGGGAAGGAAACAGTGAGGAAAGACCTTCTCTGCCTTTGTGTCCTTGATTTCCAAATATTCTTGAACTGTGAGAGCTGAGGACTGAGGTCAGCTTTTTCTGTTTGCTAACTTGTCTTCTCCTGCAAGTGAGCCTCTGGTCTCTGAGCATGGCTTCTTTTCATGGCTTCCACAGTCTCAAGCCCATTGAGTTTTCCTATTTCTTCGCAAACTTCCTGTTATGTTAGTGTTGCCTGGGTTGATTCTGCGGGATTCTTGTGTTTCCCAGTCCCACTTATCCCCACCAAGATCTATATAAAAGCAGCATTATTTTTCTAATCGAAAACTCTAAGAGAACCTCAGCAATTATTTCTCATTAGATTGGAAGTTGTGCTAAAAGGGTTAAATAAAACACATAGGACATATCAAGAAACAACATGAAATGTTGTGACGTGTAGTGGTGGAATGAGTAGGAATTTATTTCCCCTATCTTTTAGCTACCTTTCAGTTTCTGAAGAGTCCATCTGTGTCCAGAGATGTTGTTGATGCAGGTTCTTACATAGGAAATACTCACTGACCACAAATTGAATAAACATATTCTACACTCACCAACTCTCTTAGCCTAAAATAAGCATTTATTCTTCAAGTCTGGAGGAAACTAAAAGACTTTGGCAAATAACCTAATGGATTTTATTTATTCCAGAACATCTCCCAGGTTTGGGGTGGGGGAATGTGGAAAGAAAATATGGTTTATTATTGAAAAATCAATCTACATTGTAAGCAAATTAACCATGCCAGAACAGGTGGGTTTTTTTCTTTTCAGAACTGAGTGACCACAGAGGGATCTGATCTGGAGACACCGCAAACCCGCTTAACCTACAGTAGCTGTGCCAGCCAGCTTCTCTGTGGAGGCATTTCTTACCAGTCTTGCCTAGCTTAGGAAAATGAAATGTGCTTAAAAATGTATTACATAACATGTATTGATTACTGTATTTTTAAGTGTCACATGAGTGAAGAAGATTTCAGTGTTTTAAAAAAAATCTAGAAGTAGGCTGACAACTCCAAAAGGGTTTCAGTTCATTACTGCGAGCTCAAAGGCTTCCCAGGTTTGGTCACTGCCAGCAGACTTTTCCCTAGCAATTTCTAGTCAACAGTGACAGTTGTTTAAAATCTTGCTGGTCACTCTTTCCAAAAACCCCTTTCTCCTATTGTAGAGTACACTTCAGGGTAGTAGGTAGCATACTTCTGTCATTGCTCAGTCATTTTTAAGTAACCACTGCATTCAGAAGTGCTTACTAGAGAAGATGAGATAGCCATCAGTTATATGCAACTTTAGGAAGTATGCAGTAATGTGAGCCTTCCTGAGACCAGACCTCATGCACTAAGGGGGTTTTGTTTGGTTTTTCAGTCCACAGCTGCAATGAGAAAAAATTACATGGGCGTTCTGTGATTTTACCATCAATAATTCCAGCCTTTTTACAGGCTGCTTCATAGTCATTTTAGACTGTGCATAGCAAGTTAAAAGTGGGTGTACCAATCAGACCGATAGTATTTTACTCCCACTCTGTAGAGAAGATAGTGACTAGGCATGGTTGCAGGTAATGGAGAAACATGGTCTATCTTTTTCCATGTAAGGGACTAGATTCCACCACTCCTACTCAAGCTGAAGCCCTAGTCTTACAATACGGGAACTTCAGCAGAAACACCGGTGTAAGGGGTTCATGTTTGCCACCCCTGCCTGCAATAGCATCTTTCCAGATATCAGCACTCTTCCCTTACATTAGCAAGCTCAGTTGGGCTTGAAAATAACCCCCCATTTCTGAAGGTTGTTTTCCTCTCCAGTGGCTCACAGAGGAGGCGGCAAGGGCGGGCATGCCAAGGCAGGCAGGAGTGCCTTCAAATAGTGCTGACCTGGGTGCCTGGGTAGCCTGCCATGACAGCTGGAAGCATTTCATCCCTACCTAAACCACTGGGGAAAAGCCGAGTCCTCAGGGTCTCCTTGCCTTCTCCCACTGTGGCAGTGAAAAACTGTTCAAGAATAGTCTCCGTTTCCCTTCAACATTTCTATCTGACTGGTGGATCTTCTGGCACTCTTACTCCCTTTTCTTCTGATAACCTTGCCAGTGTGTCAAGAATGTACCTTCACAAAGGTCATGCTGTTTCTCAATAGCTGTCATGGGTCTAGGTAACACCAAAACTCAATACAGGGACAACTGCAGCAAGAAATTAAGAATTTAATATGTAGAAAACTAAACTAGATGATTCAACAGTTTCTCAAGTCCTCATTCAGAGCCTATGGGTTCAATATATACTTCTTTCCCCAAAGAAGTGATTGATGCTTCATCCCTGGCAGTGTTCAAGGCCAGGTTGGACAGAGTCTTTCGTGACACGATTTAGTGTGTGGCGTTCCTGCCCATGGCAGGGGGTTTGGAACTAGATAATCTTAAGGTCCTTTCCAACACTATCATTCTATCATTCTATGAATATGAGAATTTGCAAGTAAAGAGTTAATCCTCCGAATGCTTCCCTGGGTGAGGCTACTTGCTGATGCCAACCGTAGAGCTCATGTACGAGAACTTCATGCACAGGGAGATTTAGACACTGGCAGAGCAGTGGCTTTTGCAGCTAGAGAGTTGTTACGATGGTGTTATTATTTTCTATAAATTATTCTTTTATTCTTCCTGAAAAGTCCAAAACAATGATCCAAATTTTCACTCAGACACAGTCAAAATACCTCCCCATAAGCCAGGACTTCCAGTATACAAAGCAGTTCTCAGACATTCATTATCCTCAAAACAGCCTGTGAGGTAGGAAATTGTGTTATTATCCCCACTTCACAGGTGGGGACTCCGAGGCAGGGAGATTATGTGATTTGCCACAGGCTACATAGCAAATCCATGCCAGACCCAGAATTAAAATTCAGCAGCACCTGACATCTGGGCAAAAAATCAAGCTCTGGTCTGCTGTCTCTAGAATGCATGTTTACTTGCACATTTGCCTATATTAAGCAAGTCTCCTGATGGGCATTCATAATTGACCACTGTAAGCCCCTGTGTACTACAAGGGTTTACACACCTACCAAGAATGTACAAATCTAAGGAAAGCACAGGCTAAAACATGACAATTTGAAGAAATCTCCTCAGAAGTCTAAAGGAAGATCTGCACAGAATACTTCTGAAAGTTGTATATTACAAGTCAACTTCAAATAAAGCAATAAAGTCTGGAGCATAGTGTTTTGTGTTATGCCAACAGACATAAAGGATATTATTTAAATCATTGTTTTCCTGTCCATTTGCTTTCTGAAGGAAATGCATAGACTGGCCTATGTTCAAGAGCAGGCAAAACTTCTGATTTCCTTGTGCTAGGAAACACAGATTAGCTCCCTGAATTTAAAAGAAACACCATACATTTTCATGTAAGAAGCAAACCTTTCTGATAAGGTCATTTTGCTTTGAAAGAGGTAGAGAAAATGCACCATTCATAGCTTTAGTAGCATGCTGGATATTTTTGTCTCTTTTCATACTACTGAGTTCTCTTTGTCAGTTCGTTATGCAAAACTCTGATCACAGAAGTTTAATGTTTTTGGTTTTCCACAGTGGAAAGTACTTCTTTGCTGCAGTTGTCCTGTCAGCTCTTGCCAAAACGTGTCGTTGTTCATTTTCCATCTCAAAGACTGTTATGAAAAGATTAATTTTTAACCTAGAGAGAAAGAAAACTTCTTTTTTTCTGTTTTCTTCACAGTTTTTGTGTGAGCTCTTCCTAAAAAGGCAGAATAATGAAAAAAGTAACAATGAATGGGAAGGGTTTGGGTCAGATTTCTTCTCTGGTGCTGGCAGACCCTCTCTTTTTGTCTTCTCATCATACTCTGCATCAAGAATCTGTGAACTGAGTTTGCATAATAACATCTTGTCAGACCTTTTCTCCTCTTCAATTTCTAACCTGAATCAATACAGAAGAGCTACTCATTTATCCATGTGTTCAGTAACACAGTCCACTTTCCTTGGCTTCTCCAAGCTCTTCTTTCTGACCAAAGCTCTGTCTTCTTCAGTCTTGCCCACACGATTCTCACTCATCTTCCTTTCGTTGCAGCCTTAGAGATACACAGAAGGTATTAGAAGCAGAAAGAGAGATGAAGAGAGTGGAAAGTTGAGAAAATAAAATGTAAGAGTTTCTTTCATGGAAAAAAAAAGGAATAACAACTGTTTTCTGCAGTTTAGAAGCTTCAAAGGTATGTTGAAATATTCCTACCCAACAATTTATTTTATTTATTTAAATAACCTCATACTTTTGAGAGCATTCTGTGTCGTCCCCCCCAAAAAAAAAAAAAAAAAAAAAAAAAAAAAAGGCAGTATAATAGTCAAATCTTAATAGTATTCAGGTATTTCCTGCAAAGCATGTTGCCACACTGATGGGACAAAGTTTTGGAGCCCTGTACATCTAAAGGAAGAGTACCTAAAAGCCAGCAACAATTCACTGTCCTCATTAAGCAAATCATCTATGCCATTAACCAACGTATCCTTCCCAGTCCACTCAGCACATATACTACTGACTCTTTTCTCAATGCATTTGTTTTATTTTGCTGCCCAGTTCCATACAACATACAGCAATACAACCATTCCAGTCACTTTGATTTGCTCTTATGTCTTCTTTTTCCTTTTCTGTGTTTGCTTTATTTCTTTTGCCTTCCTCCCCTTACCTCTCTTCTTTCCTTCAACCAGCATATAATTTTCCTTCTTGATTTTATCCGCATATTTTATGTCCCATCCTTTTACACCCAGTGGCAAACTGCTGCCACTGGTGATCCTTGTGAAGACGTATCAGACGTCATTCATAACTGTAATGGAGTTCACCTTCGGCAAAGGTGTTCATTCAGCGTATCTCATACTTCGGTTTGGTTTTAAATGCAGTATTTAAAACTGCTTCTTTAGCTTATGTAACTGAATTGTGCAGTTCAAGTCTAGCTCATATACAATCTCCTTGTAAACAGATACATCATCCTTTTTGAAGCAGAGGAAAGAGCAGACTAATAAATACAGCCCCGGTTGCTCCACTTGAGCTCGGAGAAACAAGTTGGTTGTCATATTCTTGAGAACCAGGTAAAAACTAATCAGGTTCCCAAAGTGCAGTTCCCTCAAGAGCTGTATCAGCCCTTGACACCTGGAATGATAACACATAGTAAGAGTCATTTTAGAGATAACTGATGCTTATAGCTAGTTACACTGCAAGGACCAGAAATCAATGTGCAACTATAATTCCTGCTAGGACTCTTCTCTTTGATCTTTGTCATACAGACCAGAGGCAAAATAGCAATGATAGTACTGGAAATATTGCTTAAAGTTTATTTTCTTTGCTCTCTCCATTTAAAGGTAAGAGTGCCCATTATTTTAAAATCACTCATCTGCACTGGATAAATGTTACAGTTTGTGGGTGTGCCAATTAAAGTTAATTATTACTGATCTGACTTAGCATTAAAATGTCTGGTAGAACTGGCTCTGAACTTGCAAAGGGGACTTTTTCTTCTGTATTCCTATGTGATTAGGAAGCTTGTTGTTTTGGGACCTGGATTTCCCGATCATCCATACAAATAGGCAAGAGGCCTGATGAATGCCAAAATCATTCTGTATAATATAATTCAGCTGTATTTGGCCTAATCTCCATTTCCTTGGAAAGATGTAATTGGTGCAACTCACGCCATTTGTCTTAGTCTGCGTTGTACAAATCTTGGTAGTGCCACTGGCCTCTTTTTACAGACAAAGGAAAGAAACAGGAACTTCCGAGCCTGGTACTGAACATTTCAAGAACTGCTTTTTTCAAGTCATTGGCTATAAAACAAACTTGGAGGCACGAGTTCAGGTTTAGACAGCAGAACCTTAGAAGCTGAAATTAAGTTAGATAAATCCCATTCATTTTTATCCAGTGGCTGACCACCACTATTGGATCTGTGGTGGGTAGACTATCTGCATCAGAACATATCTTTCCCTTTCCAACTTCACTTGTGTGGTTTCAATTACATCTTTCAAAAGTCCAATTTTCAGTTCTTTCAAGACAAAAATTATTTTCATTTGTTTTGGTTTAGTCTGAAACTACATTTTTTTACTAGGCAATACAACAATAACAAGACAACAAAAATGTTTACTATTGACTGAAACTTTTCATTCAACTCAGAATGGGATGTTTTGTTTTCGGCTTGGCAATTTTCCACTGCTCCTTGGATTTTCTTATCCCTTTAAAAATTAGCATTAAGTGCAGACAAACTTTGAAATTAACTATTGCCTCAAAACAAAAAATGAGAAAACTTATTTCAGAAAACAGTAAGAGGAAATGATTCCAAACTCAAACAAAACTCTCCATAAAATTTTGCCAAACCCTCTTTCAGATCTTCTGACTTTCTATATTTTGTAAAAATACATAATTTATTAAAAAAAAATGTTGTTCAGCTCTAGTCTTCTTGTAAGTTATTTTAAATCAACGGTCCTAAACAAAGCAGCTGTTTCTTTAATGCTCCTCCAAGTGCATAAAAATAGGCATTCAAAGTCTACACATGTACAGAAAAGAAAAGTAATAAATTTAATCATCTAAGCAAGAAAAAAACCCTGAAAGACTGATAATAGAGATGGAAATGGAAGGAAATTTGATCCCATTTATGAAATAATTGAAGCATGTGCTCAGCTTCACTGTAGCCTGTTTAAGATTTTGCTGAATTGCAGCTCTGAATGTGGCAACTAAGAGATGTGGAAACATCTAATAAAGCTTGTATTCCTAGTGAGGTAGAAATAAATAAATAAATAGAAAAGCACAGGCCAAATGTATGCACACTGCCCTTTCCTGAGGCTGGCATTGTCACTGGCAGGTATATGATGAAATAGACAGGTGGGATTAGTCTTTGGAGTGCTGTCGGTACTAGAGGCCATTGAGAAGAGCTATTATTATACTGGGGAACATTTAGAACAAAAACACCCGCTCGGTCCTTTCTTCTGTATGCTGCATTTTGCTGTCCCCACTTTTATCATGCACAGATACCATTTTCCCTCTGCTCCTCACCTCCACTGTTATTTCTTTCTTCTTTTTGTCTGTTGGGAGAGAGTGGGAGGGGGGCCCTCAAGTACCTTTTCCTCTTCATTTCATTCTCAAATAAAAAGAAGAAAAGGACTCTTGGTTCCTTTCAAGTATTACTCATACCTTTCTAAAGGTGCTAAGATCCAGAGTCATCTTCAGAATAAGCTCCATTAATTGCACAAAGTTCCTAGGGAAGTCGTGGATTTTTGCCTCTCATCAACATGTGTGAAATTAAACATATAAAGCAGATGAAAAAGAAATCCAAGTAAGTAAGCAGAGTTGTAATGTCAGTAAGCAGAGTTATTATAGCACATCTTTAAACT
This sequence comes from Ara ararauna, assembly GCA_028858755.1. Classification (NCBI taxonomy): domain Eukaryota; kingdom Metazoa; phylum Chordata; class Aves; order Psittaciformes; family Psittacidae; genus Ara; species Ara ararauna. The sequence goes on from CM054379.1 coordinate 61,161,858, forward strand.
GTCTGGGTGTTATTATGACATTTATTTCCTTTAAAAATTCTTCCTGCTCTGTTTCATTACCACTGACTACTGTGCTTTTTACACATGAAAACAAAATAATATATTTCTTAGAATTGTTCATGCTTCCAGAGAGAGAATTAAGAAGTATAGGCCTGGAGGAAGCTCTATGTCCCAAACCTAAGAGGAAAATTGAAATCTTGCATCCCTTATATTGTCAAATCTTGCCCTATAGATCTCACTTAGCCGGTGGAATAAAGGTAGGAAAAAGTGTGCCCTGCAATGAAGTTTGGAGTGGGTGAATTACTCCCACTGAGGCTCAGACACATGGTCTGCAGCATCAGACACTACAGCAGGATCCAGGTGTTCCTTGTCTTTCACTTACTCAACATATTTTACAACCATTTGAGTTCATGTTATACTGTGCATACATATGTCATCATAGCGAGGGCGTAATAAAGAGCTAAAGCAATACCCATTGATCACACTCTGCAATTCTGTGCCAAGAGATACTGTCACATGCTCTCCATATCATAACCGGAGCTGCTCCTCTTTCCCTTGTGCTTGGCACGGCTTACTGACCATGAGATCATGGCAGATGGGAGTCTGGACATTATAATGCACTCGTTAGGAACTGAAGCTGCTGCTGGTAGTGTTATTAAATTTTTTTAAGAGACTCCTCAAAGCCAACCTTGGAAACGCCCTCATCATCTTACTCCGATTACTAGCAGCATTATAAACATGGCATTCCTGAGACAGTATGGAGGCTGTGTTAGAAGTGAACTCAGAGCAGAGCTATCTAATTGCAGCAAGAAGAGAGTATATCCTGATTATGCAGCTGCCCTGCCAACTTCTGAATGTCAGGAAGATGGTTGAAACCCTGGACTGATACAGCCTTGCTGAGGCAGCCCTGCCTGCCAGTGGTTGAAGGCTGATAGCCAGCTTCAGTTAGGTCATCAGAGAAATTAGTTACAGTGATGCATTTTGAGGATGTGAGGGGTATCTACATCTCTTTTTTTCCCTCAGACAAAAGCGTAACCCACTCAGAAAAAACAATTACTGAATTACTGTCAAAACACTGTAGGAGAGAATATTACATCAGCAGGGATCATTAATGCAGCCATATACAATAGGTTGCATTCTGATTTCTCTTCCACTTATTGTCAAGTACAAAGGGATGGTCGGGAACTGTGTGGAATAAGAACCAACCAAAGGGTATGCTAACAAAAGAAGGAAACAGTGCAGATGCAGTCACTCATTCACTTTTCCTGCATCAGTATCTCTTCACTACCACCCAGATGAAATGACATATAGCTTTCTTGCTTGAAGCCATTTTGCCCCTTGGCTAGGTTGGAGTGTATAGAAATCTTCAGCATACACTGAAGAATGGCAGCTCAGTATCATTACTAAAAGGAGATGTTCTATCATGCGTTCTGTCTGCATTTTATGGTGCTGTCCTGCTCCAGCCTCCTGCCTTTTCATTTCTGCCCTGAAAACTGTCCAGCATGGCAAAATAAAACTCGAGTGCTTCTCTGTCCACCTAGCCCTCAGTCAGGCTTACAAGGATACAAGGACTTGGGACATGAAAGAGGGCCAGGAGATGGAATAAGTGGGGTGACAGTGACAATCTGGCCCAGAACCTGGGGAGCTGATACAGACACAATGCACCCATTACTACCTGTAGAAGAGATGTTTTTAAATAATACCGCTTTAATTCAGTCTGCTGTCAATGAAGCTGTATATCTGAAAACACTAGAAGGATATTATGCTTGCTCTTAACAAGAAGTGTGTCATATCTTGGCAAATGACAGAAAGGGAGTTGTTAGCTAAAAGATGAGCAGCTGAAGAAGTTGGTGGAAGAACTATTAATAATACTACACTAGGGAATATAAAATATGTGGTATCCAACAGTTTTCTCAGGATCAAAGGTTCAAACCATTTCCTCAAAAGACCTTTTAATGGGTAATGGTCAGGAGTGAGTGCTTCTGTGCTAGCCAGGATGCATGATAAGTTACAGCTTCAAGGAAACTCTTTGTAATTTCATGGAAAGATAAAGTAAAAGGACCTTGCTTTCTTAAAATAACAGGAAAATATCCCTTATGATACACTGTCAGATCTATCCATCTAAGGAAAGAATGAGTTAGAATTAAGTCACATTACTGAAGAATTTGTAAAAGCCAGATCTGTGTGAGCTCATCCTTATATATTCTTAAAGCACATTGTCTGAAACTATAATATAAACTATAAGGCTGTATGCACATATCTACACATGCACACACGCAATTGCTTTTAAAATGCTTCTTCTGTAAAATATAGCTATAGTGTATGCCTAGAGACATGCTGACTCTGGTGGTGACTCAACTAGCCCATGTTGACTGATAAGACATTTCTTTAAGGCACATCAGGGAAGTTTCCAAATCTGTTTTCTCAAAAGAGAGCTAAGACATAAAAAAAGATTTTGCAAAGAGATTTCCAGTATACTAATAATGTGGCTGCATTGCACACTTAAAAGACATGTTTAGGAGTAACAGACTTGGACACCAAGGGACTATAGGCTAAAGTTTTTTGCCTGTAACTCTTAATAGACCTTTCCTCTGGGAATCAGCCACCAGTGACTGCAAAGCAGATCAAGTGAGGCCACTGTCTGATAGTCAGGGTACATGAGGTATCCCTACATGGTATTTGCTCTTCAGAGGGCATGGTTTCATTGCAGGCCATAGGCACAGGGTATGCATCTTTTGAACAGGGATACAAAAGTTTGTGCTTTTAGCTGTGGAGATCTTTGGTTTGGTTTCAAGTGCTGGCTGACATACAATACCAGCAGAGTAGCTAGGAGAAGGTAGTTATGAAGATACAGCAGTAAGGCTTCATCTTCCTCAGCAAGAGCACAGGACTTCCAGCAACCACAAACACATTTGGAGGTTTACGCCACACTCCTCAATAGGTCTGTTTCCCAGCCTGGTTCAGACAGAAACTGTACCCATGCACCGCTATCACAGCATGGATTCTGCCACAAAGTTTTGGAAGCAGAATGAAAAGACAAACTTTGCAGCAAAGTGAGCGTGCACACTGGGCTCTTGAAGACTCTCCCATTCCTGATGAAAATAGAGCACCTAAACTCTGAGCTGCCACAAAGACCAAGAGCCCATGAGCCTTTCTATTCCCCTCCAAGAAAGCATGATGTGTGCCGAAGTGCCCTACTTTCCTGCAGCCAAGCATGCAACTGAGTTCTCTCCATACACAAACAAGGCAAGTATTACTGCTTGTCAAAGTAGACTGAGCTCTAGAGGTCGAATATCTGCCACTTTTCCTGAAGTTTTCAGACCTTTTCCCTATTAGTAACGCCCCATGTAATGGTAGCTTGCCAAGTGAATTGCAGAAATTTCAGGCTTGATAGATACCACAAGAGCTACAAGTTTGAGAGTTTGATTCTGTTTTAGTTTTGCATGCTGCAACATGAAATTAATCTACTAGTCATCTTCAAGTGCTTTCAAATAACTCTACTGCTTGTTGCACATTTCTCTCTGTTTACAGAAAAAAAAAAGCACCCTTATTTCCCTAGGTGCCCTTCTTTCTACAGCCCTAAGTTACTGTCTTATAGTGGGTTTTGAAACTGTGAGAAACAATTTGCATTGACTTCACAGCTATAATTTATAAGGAACATAATGAGTCATTGTCACAGGCTGTTTGCCTTTGTTCTCTTGTACTTCCTTCTTTCTAAATGGAATTTTCTTAGAAAAAAATATTCATTTTGATTAGATAGCTTCAGGACTCTTAAAAAAAATAGGAGCATTTCTGGAAAGTAGTGTGAGTCAAAGACAAAGTTTGAAAGTTTAACCAAAAAACAAACACATGAGACAAGGTGTTGTATTTAGTGCTAAAATTTAAAAGAAGATTTGTATGAAAGGTATTACCCATACTTTACAAACACAACCGCCCATATGCTTATACACTTACACCTATTGCCTAACAAGAGATTGGCTATTGCAGCAGTGAAAGTAGAAGAAAACTCTAGCTTACAGAAATGTTTGCACTTTGCAACACTTAGGGTTTGGTCAGACAATTGGATTTAAGGGCAGGTTTAATAAGCAATTTTATCTCCTTGAAATAAGACTCTCTTTCACTTGAAGATTTCTAATCTCATTTCCAAACATAAGCATTACTGAGTACAGAGGAATAGTATGTTCTGTCTGGTTTTGAACCTCTTTGAAAAACAGTAAGTTAAGATAAAAATATGGACAACTAGGGCCATCATGTTTGTAACCCAGTAATTATTTAGATTGCTTAAAGCCCGTGAAGTGACATGTGAAAACACACCCAGCACAAATATCTTTTTCTCCTTTCTAATTTCAATCAGGCTCAAATGATTTTATTTCCCTCTCCCCTCAGGCTTTCATAAATCCCTGCTTTTGCCCTTGTTGTAGTTGTGCGGTGACTGATGGAGCAGCCCTGCCGGCTCCCAAGCAGCTCTCACCTTTCACCAGTCCAACCAAAGCAGCAGAAGACCCTGGTCTAGAAAGTGGGACTTCTTACAAATAGCCGTAATAGACAAATGTTTCATAAAATCCTTCATGATAAGGGATACCCACTGGCTGTTTCTGTCAATTCCCTTTCTGCCAACAACTTCTCCAGGTACTCCGGCAAAACTCTGTTTATGTTTCTCTATTGAATTCAGTATTTCTGTTTGAAGTGTTTACAGAAACCCATAGGCTTCACAATATGTAGGCAGAGGTGAAGCTCTTGTGTGAGGCTGAAACAGCAGTTCTGAGCTGGTCTTTCAACAGATTTCAATATGAATAGAAATAAATTCTTGCAACTCAGTTCAGAAAAGCACATATGTGCTGTTCGGCTTAAGCAGCCCTTAAAATTACTACATGCATTTTAAAGGTCTCCCCTGAACAGGGTCTTACAGACTAATTTGTGTCATGTGTAAGAGAAGCTGAATTCCTCTCTGATTCTAATGTGAGCAGTCATACATAAATATGTATATTTATATAAATACGTTCACACATATATACGACAATCATGGGTTTATGATTATCTGATGCTGACTATCTGACTAAGATGACAGTGGAGTGAATCACTACCACACCAAATTTGCTCAAGGTCAGACTTGTTTTCTGTTTTCTTTTTCCTTCATAATGTGGCTTTTGTTCAAGGTGATCCATTTAAAATATGAAAAAGCCTCAAGAAGTGTCTTTGAAAATGGTTGTGGTTTATTTACATAAGTAAATCTTTTGGAGGAAAATAACACGCACATTATATTTATCTGGTGGCATCTTTTTATCCTTTTTCTTTACTTTTTTTCCAGCCACATTTAAGATTCAACTTTCTCATGTGAAACCACTGAGGTCTTTTTTCTTCTCTCATGTGTAGCATGAAACTCAGAAAGTCCTTTGTCAGAGTAAACATTACTGAGCAACAACTAAAAGCATTGGTGTTATCAGCATTGTTCCCAGGCTGAAAGTCAAAAACACAGCACTGCACCAGCTACTAAGAAGGAGAAAAATGACTTCTACTGCTGAACCCAGGACAGAAACCACTGAGGTCTTTTTTCTCCTGTAGACATAACACAAATGACCTGTCAGACACCCACTATATGACTCATGTGCCATAATGTAGAGAGATCTCAAATACAGTCTGGAAAAAGTGGCAGGAAAAGTCTTCATTCAGGATTTCTTCATGTAAGTCAGAGGAGCTCTGAAAATCAGAGGAGCTATGTACATGTAAAACAGCATCAAGTATTATGTTCGGCAGCTGCAAGGTTATGACACAAAACCCCTGGAGATTAAGTGGAATGGCTTTTGAATTAGGAAAAAGAAAGAGCAAAGGAAAATACTCTCTTCCAATCAGAGAAACACCCTGTGAAAAGAAAGATGTGTAATGTAGCTGGCTCTGAAGTAAAACCAGCACATCCTCGTCACATTAGCATGAGATCAGAATCAAGTCCAGAGCACTCAGGAAAAAAAGTCTTTCGAAAAGCACATCAGGGAGCTGATGGCATTTGCTGTTACATTTCCAACTGTGTCCTTGAAAGCATACCCATCATCAGTTGCATAGAGGCTGTGAATGCCTTATGGGTAAGCTAGCCCTACACCAACAGCTGAACCCAATGAGGACATTCAGCAAAGCACCAAAGGAGCTTCCTGCTGTCTCAGAGTACCCATCTCTCTCTCATTTGGAAAGCTCTGGCAAGGCTTTTTTTTATCCCAGGCAAGCCATGGCAGCTGTCTGCCAGTTTGCTTTTTCATATGCAGAGATGACAAATGTGATGACATATGGAGCTGAAGCATGGGTGAAGCTGGTCCAGGAGATGCAATGGAGACAGAGGATGTGCAACAAGCACCAAGAGGCAGAGGCTGCCTTGCTGTATGGACTGGAGCCAGGCTAGGCAGTCTTCAGACTCTTTTCATCTGTGCCACTGGCCCATTGCTTGACCCACAACAAAGTCCATCACCCCTCTGTTTTCCTGTCTCTCTTCTCATGTTGCCATCTCATCCAGTTGTACTGCGAGACATCTGAGCCACTCAGGGACTGTATCAAGTCCTCAAGATCTCTGCCCTGACTGGTGCCTGCTGGTTTCCTGGTGAGAGGGCAGGTGGTGTGATATTGAGGTACCTGCAATATTAGTCGTGTACTCTATGTGTCTGTACTTCCACCATGAATCCATCTCCTTCTCCTGCCACAGAGGTGGGCTGGTGCTGCTGGCACGACTGTATGTCCTAGCCAGGGCAGAAAAACTGCATTCTCCCTTCTCTCCCAGGGCAGTGATGACACCAGGCAGATTGCCCAATCACAAGGTTCTGTAGAATCCAGGAATGGGGCTGTGCTGAGCTAGTGGGCCCCATATCTCCAGGGAGAGCAGGAATGAAGTGGGGGTGCCAGGACTGTTACTGGTTCCTCTCCAAGATCTAATCCTTGTTCGCAAGTCCTGGACCAAGCAAAGATTTTCAAAAAGCTTCAATACAGGACAGTAGCAAGACGGAAAAGAAAGATCAATACTTCCATCACCACCCACCAGTGCCATTCCTGCCTGAGCTTTCATGATATCACAGAATTTGGTGATATTGGAATTCCTTCTGGTATTAGCAGCTGGAGACATGAAATCTAAAAACCATGCCTGAACCAAACACAACCAGGCAAGCATAAGGGGCAGAAAGCTTTGGCCTTTTGTATAGTAAGTACAGCTTATGAAGAATTTCTTCATGGAACATATTCTTCTGAACAGACTTGTTTCCTGTAGGGATTTTCTTAGACCCAGGATAGATCTTCTTTTAGCATCGGAGAAAAAATGAAGCCAGCAAACAGCCTGGGCTCTGTGAATTTTGCTGCAATCTGGAAAGCACAGCTTAACTTGTCTCCATGTCCCATGCAGGACAGGAAATTTGAAAATCACAGCCTCCTTCATCTCCTGGGAATACCACGACTTCCAGTCTCATGGCTATTCTGTGCTCTCAGTCTCCTCCCTCTCTCAAGTTTCAAAATTTCAATAGTTTAATCCCAAGAGCAGGAAATTCTAGGAAAATGAAAGAACAATTGAATTTTTTCAGCTAACAAAATTATATCTTTACTTATTAATATTCCTTTATTTTCAGAACAGGTACAAGTTTGTGTGGTTGCAATCTTATTTCTTAGCCTAACAATAAGAACAAACTTGATGCAACTGTAATACTGCCAGTACAAATATTCTGCATTTACTTTGATATCAGTACAGAAGTTTTCAAGTCAAAATAGAGTTAGACAAACAAATCAATGCAAATGAAGCCCTTTTTCTTCTCAGCCATCTCTAATTGTTTATTCTGGCCCCTGCTCATCATGTATTTTCTTACCCTTTTAACCAGGCTTCATTTAAGTGGGCTGGTCCCATGCAGGTCTGTGATCCTGCAAGGTGCTGAACATTTTTCCTTTGATCCAACAGAGATCTGAAGCATTAACTTACCTTCAGGTCTCTGGTACTATCTCTGCATGGGAGCACATACTTTGGCTCCTTGTGGGATTAGGGTCAGCAGATCAGCACCTTCTGAGGCACAGAGCACTGTTGTACCTTGATTCTCAGCACTGAGGGCTTGGACAACATCATGCGCTCCAACGCACAAAAAAGTTGTAATCCATACTGTCTACCCAAATGTGAACAGAAAGTTTGTGTTCAATTGTACCTGATAAGAAACACTTCTGATTGGCTGAGTTTTCGTTAGATGGATAACGTAATGGAATGTATTTTTATGCCTGGGGATTTAACTTGGAAATGTACATGGTCTTCAATGAGCGGTCTTAAAAACAGAACTCTTTTTTAACTGCATAACTTTTTTTTTAACTGAAACTGTGCTTACAACTAAAAATTATAGTCATTGCTGACAGATTTCTTCAGACTGCTTTTCTTCCTAAATTTTTATTTAATTTGTTGAAGCAGCTAAAAATGTATTTCTGCTTAAGAGTCCTGAGACAAACCAAAATATACATGGGTATGGAGAGTGTTTAACTCAGGCTGATATTGATTTTGAATTATATATGCTATATGTTACTATAACCTCATGCAAATGAGTCATTTTACACAGCTGAGTCATCCTTAATGAGCATTTTTATCAGCTGTGTACAATCCAGCGGACCTATGAAATGTCTAATGCTTATCCACGTCTGTAAATCTTCGCAACTGTAGGGCTTTGTTTTCTTCCAGACAACCCCAAAACTGTAAAAGATGTCAAAGAATAATAACATTAGCAGAACAAGATAGAACATAAGTCAAGTGAGAAGAAAAGATAAGTATATACCCAGGTAAGACCAAAAAGAGATGGAAAGACAAACTGCAGAGTTGACATAAATAGATTAGGTTGTATTTCAGTAACTCTGCCAGTCATGGAGCATGTCAGCCAAGTCCTGAACTCTGATCTTACTCAGGAGACTGTTCCCTAATAAAACTGTAATAGCATTAGAGTTAGAAATCTCAAATACTGTAAAAGTAGCAGAATTTCAGGGCAGTAAAAAGAGAGGGAATTCCAGACAGTAGGACTAGCAGCCTACGGGTAAAAAAGGTTTTTGGCAGATTCTGGTCTTAACTATGTAGGCTTTTTACATACACATTTCCAAGGCTTCACTTACTTCATGGTTAGCCTGGCACAAATGAGATCAGACTAATACATGCCTCTGATTTCCCTTGTAAAATTATCATAGACTACAATAACGATAATCCCCCCACCCCAAATATTAGTGTAATTTCCCTTCTTGGGGGAATCATAAAAGTGTAAAAGGCATCAGGCCTTTTAACTTTGTTAACACGGCAAAATAACAGCTCAGGAAATTCATTTTGTCTCAAGGGGAAAAGGAGTGAAAAGGGCTTTTGCCAAAGTTTGTTAGGACATGAGCTGAGAAAAAGCATTATGTGATTCTTAGTCATAACCAGCCCTGTTTGAAACCCAAAATGCACAGTGAAAAGCAGCTTCAAAACTAAGGCATTTAGAAAGTGAAATACTACATGTTCAACTTCAATGACCATTTAACAGTTGCAGAAAAATAAACGTCCAGCTGTATATTTGCAGATGCAGCTCTGACTTCAGCAAGGAGCATTTTATAGGCCATGGGAAATACTCATCATAGCTGTCTCGTTAGTATTTCTTCCATCAACCTTCAGCAAAGCCATGCACCAGCACAGCTTTCTGTAAGTCAGTAACAGCAGTTATCGCCTCCACATGCCCAGGGAAACGTTACACAAGAGATTATATTAAAATACTCTGTGATCAACCAAACCATAACCTCTCTGAAGATCTTGTTGAAAGCTTTGCTCTCTGCCAGATTAGGTGTTAGGAGCTTGATGAGTGATGGCACATGGTATCTTATTATAATTATTTGGGGGATAGGTTTCCTTCCAACTGCCTCAAAGAATCTGACAATTTTTCCCATACTGGTTCACTAGCTGCTGATTAATTGAAGATAAAATTCTGGGCATTCCTAAAGGTCGATAGATTGCAATTATATTGGAGATCTATAGGCTCCATTAAAGTGGTTGTTTAACATGAGGAATAAGAGACTGTCTGAAACAAGAACTGGAGATGGCCAATATCCTTCTTTTTAAAAAATGACACTGGAGTTATGTTACCTATTAAAGTGACTGTTGGCTCAGTCAATATATAAAACTGAATGATGCTAAAATATTTCAATAAGCAGTGTTAAGAGTAAGCATGTTTAATATAGCATCCCAAAGAATTAACTGAAAATGAGCTCCCCCATTGTTCTAGATGCCAAACAAAGAGAAAGTGGAAGAACAGTCACTGTACTGAACAACTTGAATCTAGACAGCTAAACCAGATACAGATGGAGCGCAACAGAATCATGTAAAAATAATAATGGGTTTTGAGCAAGACGGGGAAACACAGACTGTGCTGCCACCATTCCCAAGGGTGTCCTCTGTCATGTTCCTGTGTCATGCACAGTTTCCAGGAAACCTCAGGGCCAAAAAGGATGATGGTGTTCATGGATGATGGTGTTCATGGAAAGGTTGCAAGGCATTTGTTTCTTATGAGACTTACAAAGCATTGTGACAAACTGCAGTGATTGTTTACAACAGTTAAATGTACTTGCTGAATTAGCTCAACAACAGCTTGGACTGTCAAGTCAGATCTTGGGAGCAAAAGAATAAAAACCATTTTTTTCCCTTGACATCACAGAAGGAGTGAAGAAGACCAGTGAACAACTGGTAAGTAAGCCATTCTGTGAATGAACCTTGGATACAGATCCATTCCACTGGCTGAAAGTCTCCACGAGTTCCTCTCTCGTCTCGTACACAGATGTTGAGTCTGGAGGCAATCACTGTATCACCATGCTGTTCCTCGTCTCCATCACTGTAAGGTCTCCCCTAGATGGCTGCAGCTTTGCCATGCTGCAGGAGCAGAGAGGATAGAGGGCTAGGAGGCATTTTTATTCACTTCCCTGAAGTACCTGCTATCCTTGCTGCAGAGGCTCAGCATTTCGGTGGCTTTGATGTGGTCACACAGGCAGCTTGGGAGAATCATTTTAGACTATTCTGACTGACTTCGAGGAAAAAAAAGCAACAAAAATGCCTATACTGCGTATGAAAGTAGCACCAGCTTCAGGTCTGTTTCCCCTATTGCTGACATCAGCAGCAGTTCTCCAGGACTCACAACTCCAGGATCTGCAGGATCAAGCACTTCAGAAGCTTCTGCTAACAGTTTTGCTAGCAAATCTGACTAGCAGCTCCCTTACCACCCCAGCCCTCTACTACACAGCAAGGACTGGAACCATACAACAGTGAAAAATGTACAAAATGAAACTGTTAGAAAGGATTTGCTTTTCAAGGCTGCAAATCAAGCCCTTCAACAGCAAAAGATCAGCTCATTTCACACCGAGTCCACAAACTACAGTACAATAAACCTGAGTGCTGGCTGATCTGGGATATGTAGCTCTCCTGTAAGCACTGATATCCTACACGCTGTGTGTGCCCCCCATGCACCACTTACTTCCAGAGCAAATCTTCTAACAGACAGTGCAGCTACTCCAGCTCCAAGCACAGTAGCTACACCAGCACCACTGACAAGTATAGCAGCTACCCAAACCCCAACAACAGGGACTGCAGCCACTCCAACCACAGTGATACCAGGTTGACTAAGGAGGGATGAAACAGCCCAGGTCAGAGACAGTGCACGTCAAAACTCATTTTTTGCCCAGCTAGCTCAGTCAGTAGAGCATTAGACTCTTAATCCCAGGGTCGTGGGTTCGAGCCCCACGTTGGGTGCTGGTGAGGACACTGGTGGGTTTGGGCCCTTTGTGAAAAGGCTTTGTCTGGAAGCAGAACAACTGGCAACACAGAGGTAAACCCATCTGGGCTGCTGCACTGTGGCAAGATATCACTGCCCGGGTGCAAAACCTGGTGGTGAAGGTATGCCATGTAGAAGCTCATATACCCAAGAGTCAGACCACTGAGGAGCACCAGAGCAACCAACAAGTGAATAAAGCTGCTAAGATTGAAGTGGCTCAGATGGACTTAGATTGGCAACATAAGGGTGAATTATTTTTGGCCCAGTGGGCCCATGACACTTCAGGCCATCAGGGCAGAGATGCAACATATAGATGGGCTCATGATCGAGGGGTGGATTTAACAATGGACACTATTGCCCAGGTTATTCATGAGTGTGAAATGTGCTGCAATTAAGCAAGCCAAATGGTTAAAGCCTCTTTGGTATAGAGGACAATGGCTGAAGTACAAATATGGGGAGGCCTGGCAGATTGATTATATTGCACTCCCACCAACCCACCAAGGCAAGCACCATGTGCTTACCATGGTGGAAGCAACCACCGGCTGGCTGGAAACATACGCTGTGCCCCATGTCACTGCCTGGAACACTGTCCTGGGCCTTGAGAAACAGATTCTGTGGTGACATGAAACCCCAGAGGGAACTGAATCAGACCATGGGACTCATTTCCAGAGCAGCCTTATAGATATTTGGGCCAAAAAACTTGGCATTGAGTGGGTATATCACATCTCCTACCATGCACCAGCCTCTGAGAGAATCAAATGGTACAATGGGCTATTGAAAACTACACTGAGAGCAATGGGCGGTGGGACTTTCAAACATTGGGATACACATTTACCAAAGGCCACCTGGTTGGTCAACACCAGAGGATCTGCCAACAGGGCTGGTCCAGCCCAGTCAGAACTTTTACATACTGTGGAAGAGGATAAAGTTCCTGTGGTGCACATAAAGAATTTGCTGGGGAAGACAGTCTGGGGCATTCCTGCTTCAGGTAAAGGCAAACTCACCCATGGGATTGCTTTTGCTCAGGGACCTGGATATACTTGGTGGGTAACGCAGGAAGATGGGGAAATCCGATGTGTACCTCCAGGGGATTTGATTTTAGGGGAAAACAGTCAATGAACTCAATTGTATGCTGTTACCTGCTATATAGCACTTTTATAGCCCACCAACTAGATGTCCTCAGGTCACCAGCGACTGGCCCTGACTTCCCTCCAACCATCGTCCCAACAAAGAATGCACTTTGATGAAACCAGATGAGTTCTGTGGTATCATCAGCAGGCAAAAATCCAACACTGCACACAGCCTCTCCTGCTCTGAAAGACTGTTACAAGAGGTGGAGCCCGACATCATGGACCAGATGAACTCAGCAGCTTTATAGGGATTGGTCCATGCACAAAGAAATGATATCTCTCTCTCTTTGTGTGTGTGTGTATGTGTGCGTATATATATATATTATATATAAGAGTGATGGTATATTGAAAATGTGGGATCTGAGCATGACGTGAATGGTATGGAATAAGGGGTGGATACTGTCCTGGGTTCAGCAGTAGCAGTCATTTTTCTCCTTCTTAGGAGCTGGTGCAGTGCTGTGTTTTTGACTTTCAGCCTGGAAACAATGCTGATAACACCAATGTTTTTAGTTGTTGCTCAGTAATGTTTATGCTGACCAAGAACTTTCTGAGTCTCATGCTCTGCCAGGGAGGAGGGAAAGCCGGGAGGAAGCAGAGACAGGACACCTGACCCAAACTAGCCAAAGGGGTATTCCATACCACAGCACTTCATGCCCACTATATAAACTGGGGGCAGTTACCCAGAAGGGCTAGATCACTGCTGGGTCAGGCTGGGTATCAGTCGGAGGGTGGTGAGCAGTTTTATTCTCTCCCCTTGTTATTTCCCTTATCATTATTATTATTGGTGGTAGCGGTAGTGGTTTGTGTTATACCTTAGTTACTGGACTGTTCTTATGTCAACCAATGGGAGTTAAATTCTTTTGATTCTCCTCCCCATCCCACCGTGAGAGGGGGAGGAGGAAGGTGGGGGGGAGTGAGAGAGTGGCTGCGTGGCTTATGGGTTGCCAGCTGGGCTTAAACCACGACAATGCACCTCTTACTCCCAGATATCCTTCTTGGCAGAGCCTGAGTGTGAGTATTCCCATGACTTGAGCTGTCCACATGGGCAAGCTGATGGGGGAGATTCGTTCTCTCCTGGCGCCCCTGGACTGGGCTCAAGCAGCTCTAGATTTCAATGAGGGCTGCAGCTGTAGCTGCAAAGTACTGATCTGGATCCAAATTTCCCAAAGCGGTACTCAGATGATTTAGTTCCGTGTTGAAAGGAGCCAGTACTGAATTTTAAAACTGAAATCAGAGCCAAACTTCCTCAAAGTCTGGGAATGTTCTGATCTAGTGGGTTTGGTTCGAGCTCGTCTCTAATATGAACCACATAAACACAGGTCCCAAATCTGCTTTCATTTTCATTCACTTGACATGAGAGCAGGTTATAAAACTTTCTTGTAATATAGTTTGTTGGGAAAAGCCAATAGAGTCACCTAGTTATTATGATATTCTATAAATTGCAAGGAAATTTTCTCTGTGGATATACTTTAAAAGTACAAAGAAGGTCTCTTCCCAAAAATATGTTTATAAAAGTTTTCATTTTTATTGTTTCTAAACAGATTTCTGCTTTACCTTTTTCATGATGTATCATTTTTTCATTACATAGGGGCAGCTCTCTGACATTGTGCAATTCGACATATTATTACTAAGGACATATCATCATAGCATGATCATAACTGATTTATTCCATTCCTTTTATTTTATGTGTGGCACCACTGCTTAATGCGAACTGATATATCTCATCTTTTCTTCCAGCTTCGCTTGTGAGAAAAATTGACACTTAATGTACTGACATACTATGAAATTTTACATTATTCTAAAAGTGATACACAGATGAATTACTGTTCAAAACAGCATGCTAAATCTAAATATGATGTATGAAAATTCTGTCTTAAAAAATGTTTTAAAACGAGTTCTTGAAATCCTGCTTCAAGGGAACTTCTGGAAATGCCTGATTGGATTTGGAAGAAAAACGAACAGCAGCCACTGACATAGAAGAGCCAGATCTGACCAATTCAACTTTACGTGTATCTGCACAGAGTGTAGAGGATTAGGTTCCAATTTATCTTGGAGATGAGAACTACATCCATGGAAGTGAAACAGCCTTTGCACAGAAAACTGCAAAAGCACAAACAGAAATAAAATCCCTCTCCAAATTCCACCTAAATGAGAGACCAAATAGAGCTTTGATGCAGAGCATTGATCCTGCAGATGGGCAAGCTGGTGAAGGTCCATCCTGGCATGGATGTAGCCTGAAGAGCAACCAGCTTGGCATGACAGAGGGCAGGGGAAGCCATGCTCCAGGATGGTGGCTAACCCTCAGAGCAGCCCCAGTAACTAGAAGCCTGCTTTACTTTTGACAAAGCCAATTACATTTCCCAGTTTCAGTGCTTAGCCTGCAAGGTCAGAGCAGCCCCAGGCTCAACATGATGTGCAGTGAACCTTTCAGCACTGAGCAGATGTGCCTAGTGCTCCACGCAGCCCACTGCCCTGGCTGGCTTTAGGTACTGGGACTTGCAAGAGAGATGATGCTTGGGCTAGAAAGTTGCTAATAATGCTGTCACGTCTCTCAGGATAAAGTCATTAATTTTGAAAGATGCGCTCTTTGCAAATTCAACACCTCCTTTGTTTTTAATGACTGTGTGGTATTAGTACACAACACATGGAAAATAACAGCCACAAATAAGTCCAAAAATGCATAAGCCTGGGACCTGCTGTCTTGGTAATTAACTCACTGCATAATGCAAGCCACAAATTTTCCCAAAAAGATAAACACTTCCGGCACATCAGCACGCACAAAGATCACAAACCAAAACTGGGGGAAATTACATGTGCAGTAGTAATTTTAAATGTTGCTGTTTGGGGTCATTGGTGTCAAATATCTTTTGTTTGTGTGCCTTAGGTTTCTGTTTCCTTTGTTTTGTGCATTTTTAGGCCATCCTAGGCATGAACATCATGATTTGGGAACTCAGATAATGCTTTCATTTGCTTTCTTTTGGACTTGACATAATTTCTTTGCTCAGAGCTTTGCTACTACTGTCAAATAGCAGGCATATTCTCAGGAAATCACATTTCAGCCACCAACTATTAATTCATTGTGGTTGTGGCTTTAATTTCTGTTCTTGTTAGATTAAAACCATTGCTATGATTATCTTAAATACTTATCAGATACAAGATTCCTCACTGTGAGAAACCATGCATCTTTCAACCCAGTAACAGTAATTTTCAACACTAATCCAAGAAAAAGATACAATGCGTGTTTACATTCAAATAAAGGCATAAATGGCATCAATTTGTTCTTAATTTACATTAAAACTGTGGCGTAAGAAAGAAGCCTCTTCCCTTGGTCTGCCTAAGCAAGTCAAGTGCTCTGAAACCTCTGCATTTTGCTCAGGATTTCATAAGTAGAGCAACATGCCCCTGTATTTTACAGCGCCCATTGAGCAAGTATGGTGACCGTGCTCCTCACACCACTGACAATTACTTCATGCAGTAAATCAAAGACTTCTGGAGTGCACCAAACTTAGAGCACATGCACAGATCATCTGGACAGGGCATGTATATGAATGCCTCAAAATCTGCATTAACGAAGTTTCCAGACTGAAAAAAGGAGGATATGTCCAGGAAAACACAGATGTGTGATAGCCTTAACTGAGCCTAATCACGGGGGGAATTGTGAAGGGTCAGATTGGGCCACAGGTGACCATAATTTTTAGAAAACACCCTCACCAAACTCTAACCACCAGCTATGGCAGGTATGCAAAATTCAATTTTCTTTTAATGGGTAATGAAATAAAACACACTCCTGACATAAATATAATCCTCCTGTGACAAGTTTCAAATCCTCATGACAGTGCATGGAAGCGCCAGCAAAGAAACAAAAGCACACTAGAATAGGTTTTTTTGACAGTGCAGTTGTTTAATGTCATCCTTAACAATAGCTGGATGCATGTTCCCAGCTTCTGCAAAAGCATCTAAGTGAAATTCACACCTAGGAAGTTCTCAGACAGAAGAGTCAGAAAATTAGTCAGAAATGTTAGAAAATCAGAATTGCAAACTCCTGTCATAACCAGAAGTAGCTATTAAAAAAACCCCATCTCACACAAGGCTGTACTAGACAAACTCAGCAATGCTGATGCTCTGCCCATAGCAAAATGGGTTTCATTCAATTTAAGAATCTTCACAGACGATTGTATCTTTTTAATTAAGTTAATTTAAAAGCCTATTTTGCTTTTAACTGGTGAAAATTTCATGCATAAACCCCAGAATAAACAAACAAATAGAAAGATGCTAAGGAAGCAGGACAATAATATGCCCTTATGTGCAAGACAACTTGATTCATTACAGTAGCATGGCAGAAGCAAACTTTTAAAAGGGACTTAAATGTGGTCAGTCTAATGCAGATCCAAATCGAGCCCTGTTACTTCACCGTAATCGAGATAAGATTCTGATGCCAGCAACGAAAGTTGCAAATACTCTTCCGAATACTGTTATTTCACTCTCACATTTGCTGGCAAAGCTTCAGTGATACATTTTGGCGCCTGTGATGCCTCCTTCCTTGGATTCTGGATGCTCCTGCTGGCACAGGGGAAGCACTGGCCAGGTGATGTCTAAGGCAAAAGCAAACTCTGTCTTTCTGGGGCTCTGCCTGAGAGGACACTGGACAAGGTCCAGTTAGCAAACAAAGCAACCGAAAGGCAAAGGTGTCTGCAGTACGTCAGATAAAAGGAAAAGTGACCCGACTGGGATTAAATTCAAACTTTGAAGGAGGGGAGGTATGACTTTGGTTTCTTAATTCTGTCCAGGATTCAGACAGAGAGTGCCAGAAAAAAATAGCACTGGGGGAGTTATTTTCTCATGGTATCTCCAGCCAAAAGCAAGTTGTTACCAGAAGTCTTCTGAGACACACTGAGTCAGGAACAGAAAAAAAAAGGAAAAAAGGGCTCTGGGACTTAAGGCAAGATGTAGATGACTTGAGGCACCCACTTCCAAAGCTGTCATCCAGAAAAACTCCAACCAACAGCCACACAGCCCTGGAAGTGCCAGCATCCACAGGGCTCCAGTGGGGTGCGGATGTGGGTCTCCCAAACCCCACGCCAAGCTACACGGCGTGGGCAAGCTTGGGCACAGGGATGAATCCCTGGCTACAGACTGTTAAACCTCCCAGAGACCAGGAAATATGAACCAGGAGGGTTTTGTCCACAGGCATCTGTGCTCTGAACAAAGCTACATCTCCCCAGGCTGCTTCTCTCCTTTGCCAGCACAAGTCACATTTACCCCACCAGGGCTTTTCTCACATTTTATAGGCAAAACAGAATGCCTCATATGGAGCCAGTCTGGGAAAGGGACAGCTCAGCCCCCTGCTTCAGTCTTGAGTATTCCAGGGTGAGGGTCCTATGCAGAGCTGGGCAGGTTGCTCACATCAGAGAGATAGCAATGTGGAACAATGGGGCCTTAGTTCCCCTGAATCCTTACAATAGTGTGTAAGCTGTAGACAGTACCCCTGCAAAAGCAGGCATTGCACCATAAAATGTACTATCTCTGGGACACATACATGCTTGAGATGCTCTCCGGATAAGGGTGATGAGCAATATGAAGGAGAAGGCTTTGTTGCATACACACTTAGACAAGTTCAGGCAGTGCTTTTCCTGATACACTGATCAAAATTTTTGTGTATATTATATGTATATAAGTATATTTAGACATGTCAGCCTTTGTATGAATGCATTTTAAGTTATAAATATATGCATATATACTCTAGGTATTTATTTAGTTTGTGAAAAGACTATTTCATCCTATATTAGCAGCGCTTCAAAACCTCAAGTAGTGCTATTGTGAGGCTGGAAGCCTGACTTTATGCAGATAATTATAAGATATAATTCTTCTTTTAACTCATAGTCTCATTTTTCATACTCATACTCTCACTTTTCATACAATACTGTAAAAATACAATCAAGGCATATCACCAGAAGCTCAGTACTGTGTGTGTGCAAGTAGGTGTCCCATCCATCTCCAGTATTGATACTAACATCAGCCAATGCAAGAGACTCAAACAACAGTAAATAAGTTTGAGATAGCTTTAGCAACACTTTGAGTTGTTTTGTTTTAAAAAAGGGAATTGAAAGCAGTGCTAAATAAAATGAGAAGGGTCACAATCTGTGGCCAAAATGGAACAATAACTATAGTAAACTGTTGGGCAATAAGAAACAAGAAGAGTTTTTCTTGATTTTGTTTGTTTGTCTGTTTGTTTGTTTGTTTGTTTGTTTTCTACCCTCCTTGAATGTTTTCCACTTCATGTCAACCACTGGACTGTGGAAATTGATTCCTTCTGGATCTTTCCCAGTTATGTGTGCTCAGATACTGGCAGTCTGCAAGGCGGGCAAAACAGTTGCTTCTGATTCAGATTTCTCTTTTCTTCAGTGTTCCTCTTTCCCCTCTGCAATGGGTTGAATTTGTCCTGTAATAATGGGAGCTACTAAAGTGTTAGGAGCTCCAGCATCCATCCTGTGATGTCAAGTGGCTTCTGACCCATTAGTAGTAAACTGCATAGCAGTCTATACATTGCAGCTGCTTACAAACTGCCTGTCACAGTGGAAAGGTGATAGTGTTCTCCAAAATATTTGTGCCTGGTTTGCAGACTGGCTTAGCTGTCAAATGCCAGTTATTTTTGCCATCCTGTCAGCCATCAAAATACAGATCTATCTGATGGCCATTTCTGTACCAAGGAACAATGCAACCAACCACTGAGCCCAGCAGCATTTTGAAATAGTGTATTAAAGTGTCAAAGCCAGGGTTAGGATCTCCAGTTGTTTCAAACAGGATTTTGATCTCTCAGCCCCATAAAACCTTATAGACTGTTACTCAGATGATGTTAGCATGGGCAGTTAACAAAGGCTTTGGACTATTGTAGGGCCAGTGAATGGTCCTGCCTGCAAACTGTGTCCACAGAGATCAGGGAAGGTGGAATTCACAAGACAAAACTTTGTCCCACATTCCATGGGAAGGGACTTCCTTTAATCTCCCACAATACATGCAAAGATCTTTAAGTCATCATAAAGCTGTGTACTGGTCAAGAAGAAACTGCTGGCAGTCAGATGAGGCTGACAATCATTCCTGACTAATGGAAGAAAGCTCAATGTGTGTATGACCTTAAGAAGAGCTACTTGAATGATTGTGAACTGTTTAAATAGAAGCAGAGTTTGGCTCTGAGTAATCGGTAGCGTAAGAGTATCAATAGCACCTCAGTGGGTTAAGGGAAAAATGCATCACAGGTGGCTTTCTAATTGACCAGAGAAAATCTTGGAAATTTAATCAACACATTTAGTCTACACATGAACAATTCATTTTGCAGATGTTTTGTTAAGACGCCCACAGGCCTTATGTTGAGGAAAAGCTCCATTCAACAATCTCTATTTTTACCCACATTGTTGAGTGAAGAGAAAATAGATGCTTCAGTTGACAGTCAAGGTCCCACATGGTTTACATGTGAAGTATCAATCAGTCCATCCCTGTACGTTTACAAAGTGAGCACATAATGTAAGAGCAGGTGCCTAAAAGAAACAGGAGGAGCACTAACTAAAAGGGAAATGATAAAGATTAATATGATAAACATCAGCCACCCTTAGCTGTTCTCAGATATTTTATAGGTTAACTGGAAGTTCTCAGATGAATAAAGCTCAGCAAGTCTGAAATTATCTGTGAAGGTATGAGACACACAGTACTTATTCCTTGGTTCCTTTGAAGAGTATGGCTCTTTCTGGAAAAAAAAAAGGAAGAAAAAACCCCTGTTGTTTAATTTTGGTGCGGCATTTCATTAAATGTGTTTCGAAAGGAAAGAAACTTTCTGCAAAATGAAAAGAAAAAGCAGCATTTCTTAATTCAAAGTATCCATGTGAGATGTTTTTGTTTGTTCCTCCAACAAAAGCCAAATCTTTATCTGCTTATTTTTATTAGCGTTATTGATGCAACAGGAAAAAAAGTAAGCAACCAGAGAGTGTTCTTTAAACAGATAATAAAATCCCTCATTCTCAAAATCAAAAACAGATTGCTTCATGCCTGAAAAAAATGGTCTCATCGTAGGCATTGTTTTACAAGGGAAAAAAGACTATACTCATTTGTAAAATGAGGAACTTTCACAAACAGTGAAAACCAGAAGTGCTGACACAAGAGAGGAAGAATGTTACCACAGTGCGATGTAAAGAAAAGAAGCCAAAAAACCCCGAATCTATACACTTTCAGTCCTGTGATATATGCTCTCACTACGTTCACTCACTCACTCATTCTCTTCCTGATTTAATTCAGTTATTTTAAGGGAAAAACTAGAAATCTCTTCCTGTTGAGTTGGCTTACACCAGGTTCTCATATACAATGTGCATGTATGCCCAGAAATGTTTCTGCCACCTTCTCCTTCGTGTATTTAAATCTGATTATTTCTTCCATTAAGGAAACAGAACCCCATTTTGTATCTGCAGACTGTGCATAAGGGTAGAATAAGCAGAAGCATGTTTGTTATTGAGGGCTTCTTTTCGATCCCCTTCCTTGTTGTTTCACTTATTTGAAAGATTTTAGGGTTTAATTCCTGGGAGCAGGGAACATATTACCCAAAAAACTGTAGACTAACTAGAAAAATGGTTCCCTGGCTTGGGTGGGAATTACTAGCATTGCTGTACTACCTACAAATAATAACATCATAAAGAAGAGTTTTCTCTTTAAAATATGCCCCCACACACACTTTTCCCACTGAGAGGAACTGACCAAAAAAAACCCGTTTAAAATCACTCCACTCTATTATGTTTGACACTGGGTTTAGTCAATAAAAAGAAGAAACCATGAGTCTAAAAATCCTCAAAAATAAATCAACATAGACAGCACACTGAGGAATTTTGCAAGAGCCGTAGTACTCCCATAACCATTTAAAAACGAGGTGGAAAAAGGCATTGAATTTGTCTACTCCAGCTTCTACTTAGGAAAGTAATAACTTCCTCCTACCTAGGAAAGTAACTCTGTTTCCTGACCACTGTCCTCTCTTTTGAATCATAGAATCATAGGACCAACTAGGTTGGAAAAGACCTTCAAGATCATCAAGTCCAACCGTTCCCCAGCACTGCCAAGGCCACCACTAACCCCTGGCACTGAGGGCCTCATCTACACGGTGTGTGAACACTTGCACGGATGGTGACTCCAGCACTGCCCTGGGCAGCCTGTTCCAATGCCTGAGCACCCTCTGGGGAAGGAATTGTTCCTCATCTCCATCTAAACCTCCCCTGGAGCAACTTGAGGCCGTTTCCTCTAGTCCCAACCCTTGTTCCTTGGGAGCAGAGCCCAGCTCCCTACTGGCTCCATCCTCCTGTCAGGCAGTTGTAGAGAGCAATAAGGTCCCCCCTGAGCCTTCTCTTCTCCAGACTGAACCCCCCAGGTCCCTCAACCATTCCCTATCACACTTGTGCTCCAGGCCATACACCAACTCCATTGCCCTTCTCTGGACCCAACAAAACAATTTTTCATCTCTCAGAAAGCTCCTCACACAATGTCTTCCCCTGCTCACCTCAGAGCACCAGTGGCACCATGCAGACATGCGTGCACATTCCCTCAGGGGAGCATGAGGCAGCTGAGGGGAGCACGGGGCCAGGGAGGGGCTCCCAGAGTGTGGCAGATCTTGCGAGAGTTGTTAATGCTCCACTTGAACTTACTGTGCATCGACAGCTTGGAAACCTCACTCAAAATAATTTGAGCCTCTTTTGTAAATCAAAACTGTCTCTGATAAGACATCTTTTAAACACCTCGTTTCTTCAGTATATATTTGTTGTAAACCAAGACTGTGATCTAACACTTACTCAAGGAGGGATCTTCCTGGCATGGGGCCTTCTGGTGGGTATCACACAAAGGCTTGGATGAGCGAAGTCTCACATGTTTGTTCAGACTATGATAACCACCCTAAATTGACACCAGAAGAGACGTTTCATTCTCCAGACAACAAACTGTTGAAACACTAAGACCAAACTTCTTAACGAAACCAGAAGGCTCAAAGACCATACTGCCAGTAAGACATGTTTCTTCAACCACGTGTTACAGTCTGAGAAGACAGAAAACTCAATAGTGAGTCAGAAAGGATGGTTATTTCAGATTTTAATAGTAGTAGTAATCTCTATACCAACCTTTGGAGAAAAGAAAAGGACAAACTGAGAAAATGACCTCTCTGCAGAAAGTAAATATAGACAGATAATCCCTTTTATGAAGTTTTCCAGTCTATGATAACAATAAAATTGTTTTTTTTAATAGCATTAATAATAAACATATGAAGGGTTATCTATCTCTTCCAAATAAACAAATAAGATGAAGAAACAAGACAGTTGCTTAAACAGCACCTCAGTTTGTGTTTTACAGGAAAAAGTAGTAGAAACAGTGTAATAGAAGAATACTCACAGCTCTTTACCTCGTAGACCACAACTGTTGCAGTGGATGCTGTAGGTATTATGACAAAAGAAGAGAGCTGAAAGAAGATATAAGAATAATTGCTTGAATTTTGGTGCTTTGGGAAACATTTTGGGAGAAGGCATAGCGGATATTTAAGAAAGTCATGCATGAGAAAGATTCAGAACTGTCTCTGAGCTAAACAGAGAGCCACAAAACACACAAACCTCAGTCATACAGGCAGAGTGAAATTAAGCTGTGAAGAGCCCTAGAAGTAAAGATATAAAACATCTATTTAGCAGAACTGAACTACAACAGGCTTTGTATCACAAAAAAAAAAAAAAATCAACAAAACAACAAACCAAAACACACAACAAACCAACATCTTTATAAATATTTCCTTCTTTTTCTTCTATAGTTTCTTTCTTATTGTGCAATTCCTGCTTTTTCCAATCACTGTTTAGCTGCCTGTCTGTTACTCTGTTTTGTTTTAGATACTATCTTAAAATTAGAACTGCTGCATACAATTGCTAATTGGGGAAGATCAAGGGGACTGGGATTCAGATGTGTTTAGATCCAAATAAAGCCTCACTGGAAATTGCAGGTATTTCCCAGATCTGTGAAAAATCAGTGCAGCTACTTGGGCTATGAAAAAATACTTGTTTATCTAAGTTCAAAAAGTATTAGCTATGTGCATTACCGCGATTGTTGACTCATTATTATCTGAAAGATATTTAGTCAATTGTACCACTGAAATATTCTGTATTGAATTTGACAATGTTTTCTTTCTTCTCATTGTCTGAGACTTAAAAATATTGGAAACAGCTGAATGGAAAGGTCTATGGGAGGTCTGGCTAGACCTTAACAAAGCTGTGAATCTGTCTGCTCATTTTCTATGGGTCTGTCAGCTAATGTCTTCTACCAGCCATGCAACAACAGTGTAAAAGCAGAGATGAACTTTCAGTAGCACATGGGTTATGATACACTTTGAAAGGGGTATTAAGCCCCAAGAGTAGCCAAGATGTCCTTATGTGTCCTTATGAGTTGGTGATGATTGCCAGGACCAGCCTTTGATGCATAGTGATGACTCCTATTAAAACTTTTGTGAGTACAGCTACATATGTAATCCTTGATGACTCTAGGAAATGGATTTCTCACTGTAATCTACTTAAAGAAATATGCTGGGCTTTGTAGAATAAGCAAAGACTAAATCAACAGCAACTTTCAAGATAAGTGTGAATGCAGAGAGATTAAATAATGAGAGCAGCAACAACCTGAGAAGCCTGGGGAAGTCTGTAAGCAATTACGACAGATTTTTCTTTTGCAAGGTATGTTATCAGACAATCCCAGTTTTCCCTTTCCTTGTCCAACACATGTAACACAAGGCTGCTGAATAAAAGCTAAATGTGAATGTGAAATTGCCTTGATCTGTAAACATCATATTAGTGAACAGCATCCCAGTGAAGACTGCCTCTAATGGGTCTGTTTTAAGAGCTGTTGTGAGATTCAGCTCAAACACAAAGGTCCCACATACAAGAAATCGGTTCACCTTTAGCCCATGCTTCACTTGATACATTAAGGTTTAGTGATTACAACATCCTGTAACTAAAATAGGAGGCTAATTAGGAGCTGGAATGAACTTCCCGAGTCATGGGGCTCGTCATCTCCTGGCTTTACTGCCAGCGTTATATAATGTCCCCATAAAGCAAAGGAGCTTCAGCTGAAAGTTACTCAGTTTTTGCTGTTCTTCCCACACAAAGGTTGTTCCACACCATCCCTGCTCTGATGGTCACGAATTCTCTTCTCTTTTTCTACACAATTTTAGATACACTTTATACCCTTTTGTTCCTGTGCCAGCACTGGACTTCGGTGTATATAGTTCTTTTCCCTCTCCACTTTTTACTTCTCTGATTTATTTGTGGCAAGCAATTATATCCCTTTCTGGCCTTCATTCTGTTAAGAAAAGAGAGTTAGACTTTTCTAGTCTCGTTCTCTCTGAAGACAGTCTTCTCCTAATCCTCCCTGCCCCTTCTTTTTATCTGTTTCCCTCTGAATTCCTCCCTTCCTGATTATGGCTGACCAGAACAGTACATAATAACCTAGATAACTTTTGCTATATTTTGTACTAGGATGGCAATATTTTTCTCTCCCTCCTAGGTGTCTTCTTTAAGGCTGTGTCATGCTGGTAGCTCACAGTAACCCTGTGAGCCATCACTGTGACTACATATTCTTCCTCTTAACACGTTTCCAAATTATGAGTTCCAGTACATAGAGAAATTCTTGGCATTAATCCCTAACAGTGTGATGATCTTATACTTAATATTATTAAATTTTTATTCCTATTATGCCAGACCTCAAGGTCATCCCAATTATTCTAATATTGTTGTATCATTTCAGTTCCCTTTGGTACTAAAAATACCCCAACAAGTCACTAGAGAAAGACTGACATAAGATCAAACCTCAGCACCAAGTGCTTCAGGAGCTGTCTTTGGCTACGTCCATCTAGGTATACCATTTTCCTTGTAGCATCAGATATGGCTGCCTTCTCCTTTCACTAGCCACCCTACGGTTCTTGTATATATATCCACCTCTCTAGTCTGAACCATGCTGCAAGATTTATTAGTTTGCTGTAGTCCAGAGAAATTATGGCTGTTGCAGTTCTTTTGACTAGAAAGCCAATATTATATCACAGACAAATGTGTATGGAATAATATACCACTGCAAAAGTTGTATTTTATCCCATTTTCAGTGTCCTTGATTGTTCTTAATGCTCAGCAGTTTGTCCTTCAGATCAAGATGCATTGGAAGACTTCCTGTAAATAATTTTCAGTGGCTACACCTGTTTTGCACAATTAATCGGAGTGGTAGGCAAGAATTGAACTGGTACAAAACTTTGGATAGCTTTTATGAATTGCAAAAAATGGAAGGCTTCCCGAAAGCTCTCTATTTTTTTAATTCACAACAGACTTTACATTTACAGGAAACCACTTCTAAAATGCACCAGATTGCAATATTTTCCGTGTCAGCTATTTAAAGTGTTCCCAAGAGCTTTCCTTTTGCCTACCCACCAAGCTTCCTTCTCCCAGTTCAGCCTGGAATTCCATTATAATTGTGCTGATCCAATTTTTGCTCAAACCACTTTCACCGCTGGCAGTCACTAGCTTCATTTGAAATAACTTTGTGAAGTTGACATAAACTGGAATTTGATCTCCTATGCAGGTCCATGCTTTCCAAACACATTCTGGTAAAAGTAGGAAGAGATTGCATCATTAAAGCCTGCAGGCAATTCAAAAGACTTTTCTCAGCTCCACATCGCATTCTGTGACTTTGTAAAGAAGCGTTTGGAAATTTCACACACAGTACAGACCAAAGTTGCCCATTTCCTCCATCATCATTGGTAGAATTAAAAACTTTTGGCCAAGCTGCCTAATAGGCAGCTGCTTGCAATTAGATGGAGCATTACATCCATTTCTTAACTAACTTCACAACTGGATAACTACAGTACAAGCAATATACCGTGAAAATTTGGCAGCATGTTTAACTTATCTGCATTTCTGGTGGTTTCTGTACCTTGCTCTCATTTTTGCAGTCTGCTCGCATACTGTCTGACTCAGTGTTCCCACCCTGTTGCAATATGGCTGCTTAAAGATTTAAGCAACATTTTTGTCAGTCTTTATGTAGATGTGCAGCTCTGTGGCAGGCCCTAGGTTGCAAAATAAATTCATTTGATCTTTCTAAAAATAGCTTTAGTGTCTGAACAGAATGCCGGTGATGTCATGGGTTTTATATACTGCACTTTCATTTCCCTTGCTAAACTGAGGTTATGTCCCACTCATCTCACTCACACAGTCTTACTGACGTGGTTTTACGCAGAAACTTAAGAAACCTTTTTCACTGTTTCTTCCAAGAGCAGAAACAAAGCGAACGGTACTTCTGAGGAATCAATTGCATTTGCTACCCCTTAAAAAAAGATGTCACAAATTAAGAGACAAAATACATATTTTCTCAAACCTATGTAACCAGAAAACACATCCAAGTTCTGCAAACATATGGATACAAAAAAAATAATAAATAGAATTCCTGCTTCCCATTAATTACCCTGCTCTACTGGAAGGCACCAGTATTCATAGATGTATCAAGGACTATAATATTAATGCAAATGGCTTTAAGGCAAGTTCAGAGGGTAATAAGACGTGGAAATCTATTGCGCTCAACATGTGCAAATCCATTTTCTGAATTTCTTCTTTTGCTGTCTAAGAAAACAAATAGTATGAACTCTGATGATTTTACTACCTGGGTAAGAGAAAGTGGGAAAAACGTAGCATACAGACCAAGGGCAGGGTGAAGGGTAGCAAAGATCTTATTCTTTCTGTGGATTCAAGAGAGGCATTGGAGGGCATCACTTAAGGAGGACAGAGGAGACCATTTTGATATGACAGTTGAGGAAAGGGGAAAGCAGAAGGGCAACACAAGAGTGGTATGAACTGGGGTAGAACAAGCAGGTAAATGGAAAAGCAGGTTACTCTGAGATGCCTGGCAACAAACCCTGGGATGTTAACGTGTACTGTGGGTTCCCATCATGGATTCTTGCTTCCTCCACTAATTTTTACAGGGAAAATTTCTGGGTAACAGCCCTACTGAGGTGATGACCATGAGTGGTTCTTCTCACTCCGTCAGATCTGCACAACTGACCAAATGAAGGGGCCTATCAGGATTTGTTATCCAACGATGAGCAGCAGCACTCCCAGTGATATAGGCTGGTACAAATGGTGGAGAAAGGGATAGGACAGAGTGGACTCTGTACACCCCTCCCAATTTTTTTGAAAAAATATCCAAAGTCTTCAGTGGGGATTAATAAAAGAAGCATATATGATGTGGTGCAGGGGCAGGAAAACATGCGCTTACAACAAACTGATACTCCTTATATCAGCAATGGTTAGTGGGTTTTGAATTTAAACTTTGCAGAGAGGATAAAGATACTAAAACTAAGGCCTTGGAGTTTCCACTTCCTATTAGTAACTGTGCTTTATTGGAAGCAATTAATATCCATAAATGTGTCATGGGATTCAATATTGCTGACAATTTAACCTGGAAAGAACCCTCGCATGCTTTTTTCCCTCTCCCATCCCTACACATATATTCTGTGACATAGGGTTTTCTTTCTTTTCCCATATTTAAGAACATGTCCAATCTAACTTTCAGAGCCGATTTGTTCACTAAGGAAAGACCAGCCTTCAGAGAGTCAGTGAGGAGAAATATTTGAAGATCACACTGTATCAAAAAGCTTTCAAAAGAGCATTCAAAATCCCTAGCCAACACAGAAAACAGGGCAAGATTCCTTCAGACAGCCCACCATGCCCTTCTCCCTGTCTCAACTTAACCATGCAAAATTAAAATCAGAGCTGATCTCAGAGGTGATTTTAGGTGATCAAAATAGAAATATATCCATTTGAAAATATTTCTGTGCCACAGATGATCTGTATTTTTAGCACTTTATTCTCTCTGATC
Organism: Ara ararauna; assembly: GCA_028858755.1. Lineage (NCBI taxonomy): Eukaryota > Metazoa > Chordata > Aves > Psittaciformes > Psittacidae > Ara > Ara ararauna. The sequence goes on from CM054379.1 coordinate 61,190,650, forward strand.
TAACTGCATCTCCCATAGCTTCCCACATACATGGCCACACTGCACCTAGGAAGAAGTGGTCTGGCTTTCCAGCAGCATTAACCTTTCCTGTAAAGTAGCCTAAAACACAAAAGAGATGTAGGCATGTCATATGCCCAATTTCAGTATCAACTAATTGCCCAAGATGCTTACAGAGCATTGTCTGCAATGTGGTCCCTGGGTTTCCTAAATTTGATGTCTGGCTTGCCTGCTGCCACCAAAGACATGGGATGGCTCAGAGAAGTCTGTTGGAGCACATACATTGAAAGTATCTGAAGCAGTGCCCAGACATGCTCCCATCACCTCCACAAAATGCTGGGGAGTGAAGGAAGCTATTTCTTATCCCCATTCCAGCCTTTTTTAATATCACAGGTTCATGGTTAGAGCACAGATGTAGAGTGTGGGGGGTGGACACTATGTAACAACCCCTCTTCTTCCTAAGTGGACTTAAACCTGCTCAAAATAGGTGCCTAAACAGTGTTTGCAGAGTCATTCTCACATCATGATGTGATAAAAAAGCATTCAGATGAAAATGAAATATGAATGTTATGTTATGAACCCCACCTGTGGACAATGAAAGCCTATGCATCCAGTGCACTACTGCATCTCATCCAGGTAGTCTCTTGCCAGTTTTTCTTTTCTTCTCTCCTTAAATATATGCTCTGGTAGTAAATGTGACAGACTACAAGGACTGCTTGGTTTTGGTGTGAAACACACAAGCAATGACAGAGTATTCACAGTTAATATGCCAGCCAACTGCCTAGGTTTCAGAAAGGCTTCTCTCCATAGTGTGAAAAAAGAAAATGTGCTAATCAGCTATGAAAGAATGAAAGCCAAGGTCAGGGCAGTTCCCAGGAGTTCTCCCTGTTCACAAATACAGAGCAAACTTGCAAAAAGCTGGAATGAAGTTAATCTAAACAGATGTTAATGTAACTGGGATTGGAAACTGGCCCTGTAGGCGCCTCTGTAGAGATATCTTACCTCTAGGTTAAATGTGAGAAAAAAATGTCCTTTTATAATTATCTTCTCACTGATAGGCAGCAGATGTTACCACAAAAGTTTTATATTCGTCACTGACAAGAAGGTTTTGTCCTTCTCACATGATGTGACACAATCTCTGGCCTCAGACTCAGAATATATCAGCCGATGTCAACACTTTCTCCTTCCACTTTCTAAATATTGCTGATCAGGCCAAGTTTCATTTCACTGAAAAGGCCACTTTCTTTCCTGGTTAGGTGGAAGAAAGAAACTCAGAAGGGTTCAGATATGATAGCTGCATCTCCATCAGCTTAGACTGCAACCTCTGCATATTTCAGCTGAAAACTTCCCTAGATTGCAAGCATGCAAAATGTATGATCCATCCCAGAGTATTCAGGCCATGCTTATTTGGTTTTGTTCAGTTTTTCTACATATGTATATGCACACATGTTTTGTCCTCCATCCTTTTATATCAACTAATCTAAACGAAAAGATATCTAGGAAAAAATCAGCAAGTGCTTTCCATGGCTATGGAGTTACCTATCATTGGCACTTTTGCCACTTGAAATTCACTTTATTCGTGTTCTGAGCACATGTCTTCCTCCATCTCTTTATCTTCCTTATCTTGCACTTCATATTCCTCCTCAGGATCTCCTGGCACTAAGCTAACAGAATATTATTTATTTCACTTGGGATGTGAAAATTATAGTGTTCCTTCTCATGAAAAGATTTTCTGAAAATACAGAAAATTAGGGGGAGACATTCAAAAGTGATGGCCCCGATAACACACTGGCAACACTGAAGAGTTAACGTGGGTTTGGTTGAAGAAATGGTAGCCTATTTTCAGAATATTTCTGTCCAAATATGAGTACTTATTGGGCAGGATGCACAAGATAAAAAAACTTTAAAACACAGCAAAACATTTGAAATGGCAAGATGTTTTAATGGGAAGTCCCTTTGGTGGATAGAGGACATCCAATTCTAATTTCTTATTCAATTAATCTCTTTATTTGGGCCAAACAGAAAACGTGATTTCACTCAGGGAATTTCAAGCTGGTCCCTTTGAGAGCTGCAGGCATTTCTGCTCCTGGCGAAAACAAAAAAGAGGGAGGAGAAATGGGATAGTGCAAAATGGGAAAACAGGAGGGATGGTTTTCACAAGCAAAGTGGTTGGTCAGTCAGATCATATACTCTGGGGTGGCAGGTGAGCCATAATGCTTTTGCTTCAAACCTCGTGTTCACCTGGCATATTAACTGTGCATGAACAAATCCCTTTCCTTCACTGTGAATGCTGCATAACTCAGTATGCCCCTAAAATATGTCAAATCAGTGGAAAAGAGCCAGAAGACTCAGCAGGGCAAGAGCAGAAAGAGGAAGAAAGAGAAGGTGTGAGAAGGTGTAAGAAGGTGGCTGTGGGGTAGGAGTGCAGAAAGAGACACGAGAAAGTGGCTGGCGGAGTGTCTTGTCTCAGCTTTGTCTGGTCCCATGGGATGGGTGAAGGGGCCTCCTGGCTAGTCTGGATCATCCAGTGACTGATGCTTGCTAATAAGGGAAAAGTCTCCATGGCAGAGGAGGCCTTCCACTGGGGAATTCCCTACATGTCTGCTCTGCTCAAAGCTTCCCTTTTCTCAAGAGGCCAAAAAAAGCAAGGAGGGGGAAGGGAGACACAGACTTTCATTATTTCAAGTCACCATTTAGGACTGAAATGCAATACAAAAATTCTGTCGTAATTTCTAGTTCCCACACCTTTTTCATTTGCCAGATAGGAACTTCAGGCTTTGGTGCTACCAATAGATTTTCTCATCTGTACTAATTTAACTTTTCTGAGCACCACCCATCTCTTTTTCATCGTCTCTGGTATAATTCACGGCTATAGGTAGTACAACGCTTACAGAACTGTCCCCTGCTTTTCTCCTCCGGGTTCACAGTTTGACCAGATGTGGAAGGACTTTGGGCTGGTGAGTCTGCATGGCTCCGTTCACCTCACATATACCTGGTCCTGAAGACATTTTTTTACTGCATGCAGGCATGCAAAAGAAGTGAACAAATCAATACAGAAAAGACAGATGCAAGTTTAGCTGGATAAGCCTTATTTCTGGTACCAAAGCAATGTGTCAACTAGATCATATAGATGCAGTCTACATGACTTCTTCTCTAGGAGAAGGGAATCTCTCTTCTTGATGAATCCAACTAGAGATATTACCTGAACGTCTGCTGCAATCCTGCCGTGTGTGATATTCTCACTGCCTAATTTCCCTTCTTCACGGCAGCATTGGTCAGCTCTTCACGCATCCCAAGTAAGTTGGAAAACCTACATGCTTTCCTTTTCCTTGGTGTTGAAACCAGAAACCTCAGTCTGTGCACATTCCCTGTACTGAAGTAAGGACCGTGGTTCTGATGGATGTCCAGGATATTGCAGACTAAAGCAATATGAACATTTATCTCTACTAAACAGGTCTTTATTTAACAAAATTGCATGAGTACTATAAACTTTAAAAAATAAAACTCTGAAATATATGTTGATTTAATTCTCTGGAGACAATAATCTAACAACATGTCCAATTTCATTATTTCTGTGTCCAGAAATTGCAGTACAAACTGATCGCTTAAGACAAAATTAAATCCCTCTTGGCAAGTGGACAGTATTTGTTGACTAGCTAAACAAGTTGTATGTTTTATTTGCCAAAAATATCTGACGAGCCTTCAAAAAATCCTTTTTGAAGTGATTCAGTTTTGGAAAAGAGTATTAAACCCCATAATTTATTGTGACGAACACCTCGAAATTTGAAACAGGTGAATGATGAGAGGAAGTTATGCTATTATTCATACTGTATTTTACCAGAATTTCAGGGTTATTTGTGTGATAGATTTTTAAGCACATCAATTATGCTGCTGTAACCTGTTTTTAGGTCAGCAGCTGATCCTCTTCCAAGCCCTGGACAGGTCTCTGCGTTTCTTCCAGTAAGGCTCCAGGGGAAATCCTGGCCACCCACTGGGCTCTGCAGTGGCATCCCCACTCCCCAGAGAAGGGAGTTTCCCATGCCCAAGCCCTGGGAGGTGAATGCTAAGAAAGCCTGAGATATAAAGAACAACAGGGCTGGGATTTGTTATGACTTTTTCTTGACTTCCTTAACAAAGCCAAGGCCCGAGAAGGGCAGGAAGAGGACCCTTGACTGAAAACAGTCTGAAGCAAGGGAGTAAAACATGAACTGCACTGTGCTGCCCATGCTGGGCACATAACACTGCACAGCTGGGCAGCTAATTGACTTTCTTTGTTATTTGATTGTCAGGGAGTAACTGGAAAAGGTCTTACAGAATTTTTGTACTTCCATACTTCTTCAGGGAAATGTGAAGAAGCCTCTTTAGGCTGTTCTTTACTACTGAGAATATCCTTTCCTCAGATTACTGATTTTGATGGCTATTTTCTAGCCCTCTAGATCCCAAGTGTGTCTTCTCACCTCCTCACCAGGAGAATGGCAATACTGACTTACGAGAGGAAGAATAAAGAGGAAAGAAGAAATCTGAACAATATTTTTCTTCTTGAGTGGGCAATTTATTTGCAAAAAAAAAAAAAATATTGATGTCCTCATTTTGAAAAGTCTGAAATGAAAGGGAATTTCTATTTCAAGCTACATCAAAGTTGGCTTGACATAAAACCAACGATGTCAAAGACCACTCTTATTTTATGGAGGAAAAATGAAAGTAAGTCTGTAGTGGTACAGAAACTCAAATTTCTTTTGAATTGTGAGCTGCTACTGAATCAAAAAATGTGTATATGAACAATGAGAGTACCATTTTATTTTATGTAGAACAATTCAGGTTACTTGTAAATGGAACAGCACGTTTGCCTTTTTCTTTTGGTGCAAATTATAATTACATCAAACGTTCGCTAATAATTTCAAATAAGTGGTGGGGAAAGATCTTCGCATTTTTTGAACTCAACAGTGTGTAAAAAAACAAGCAAAAAATATAATCTATACATCCCCAATCCTTCTCCATATATTAAAATAACTGCTACACCTCAGTCTCCAAGTCAAAACCATATTTATTTATGGTTATTTTCCTATGCCATTTCTTATGACTGTAAATGTGTGCCAAATTTGGATTACCCTACAATAGAATATTTTCCTTTCAAAAAATTAGAATTAGCAGGCCTTTGCTAAACAAAACCCTCTTCCTAAAATATTCTCTAAGGATATGGGAGAAAAGGCACTTTTTAAAGTGGCCTTTTTGTAAAACTTAAAATTTAGATGGAACAGAAAATGGAACCCACTTCTAATTAGGGTCTAATGGCCCCTCGCTGGCTGTAGGAGAATTGTTTCAATTATACTGTGACCAGTGTCATTACATATCGAAAGCTGGAGCCTCTAATAATGCCAGTAAAGTATTTCTTTTATTTCCTTTGTTAAACTGTTTTGTTTTAAGCTATAAATTGGGGACAACAGCATCAAGTGTCATCCTATGCTTGTGAAACCATGGCAGAATGTTCTGGGCTTTTAAATGTCCATTTCTAGCAGGGCCTCTCACTATGCCAGACCACATCTCCTCGCTTGTCTGTCGTTTCCACTGTTCACACTAAAAGAAAGGGCAGAAATAAAAGATTTCCAACTTCAGATCCAAATGGAATATACTCCTTTTCTCCTGTCAGTCTGACCAAATACAGAGTTTGGGCTTTAAACTGACCTTATACTGCACCTTGTTCTTAGGTAAAGAGTTAATTAAAATGTGACGTATCACAAACACCAAAACTTTAAATAACTTCAGTCACCTAAAAAAAGAACTGATAGCTTTTCCTAAGGGGAAAAGTACTAGTAGCTTACTGAGAAAGCTTAGCCTCCAAGGCCAGTCTAGCTAACTATGGCCTTAGGGGCTAATCCTTGCAAAGTCCATCTGGAGAATGTCCTAATTCCACTGCTTGCTCTTTGAGATCATCCTTCTGCTTTTCTTCCCCACCCTTGCATCCGTTTAGTGTCCTCATTTGTTTTCTAATGACTTTCTAAAGTGAACTCAGCTCTAATTTCTTTCCCAGATGACCTTTAGCTGGATTTCCTTTCCATGCTTCTCTACATCATTGCAATATGAACCATGATGCTCATATCCATATGAGCACTGTATCAATACCATATGCTCCAGACACAGAGCAGGTAACCAGCAACAAAGCTGAGCCATGCTTGAAACACACCTTTAACTTTCCAAAAGAGCAGGTGGAGTTGAGGAGGCATCTGAGCCACTTGGAAATAAGCAATGGTGCTGAAAGATTTTAGCCCTAGTAGCCAGGGCCAATATTTTATGTGGAGTATTTCCAGTGTAATTTCCTGTGGAGCTTGCTGCTTTGCTGAACGTCTGATAATTCAACTCAGCAGTGTTAGATATAAGGCAGTGACTCCTTTCTAGACAAGGTTGTGTGTTGAAGCAAGAGGGTTGCAAGATTTCTGCCAACCTGATTCTTAAACACTGTGAGTACTATGAAACCCATGTTCTTCGTGGGGTTATTATTAATCAGCTGTCAGAACTGTCATGTAAGTACCACAAAGATGCTTTCATTTGGAGAAATGTAGCAATAACAGCCTGTTTTCTTTATCCTGTTTATCATTTTACCTTCAGAGTATGAGCATAGTTTCTTAATTGCAGTGTCTAACTTAGAGTTTTTCATCCTTTTACATATCCCTAACTCTTTTTCCCGAGAAAGACAAGCATGGAGAAGGGCCAGAGTATAACCCTGCACAGCAAATGTAAAACCTGCTTGTCTCATACCTCCCAGGGAACCCCAGAGAAGAAGCCTGAGGATCTTTAGCAGTATGTGGGCCAACAGCCTAAAAGCAGGAAGCCAGAAGTCCTCACAGAAGGAAGTGAAAATACTGCAGTGTTGTAATCACTGTAACTTTACACTTACAAGAACATAAAGGCAAATTAGATGGTTCATCCTTGCTGTAATTTCTTGTTACTTACAATCCAGTTTTCAAGTGCAAAATCTTTAAGCAATTAAGCCTTGCAGTTAAAAGAGCTTGTTGAAGGAGCCTTGGAGTAGCATTAATTCTCTCTCATCCTGACACACTGACCTGAAATGCTCAATTCCCTTTATAGCATCAGGCTTCTTACTAACAGGGAAACCTTTGATAGCGAGGACTTGACAACCTGACAATACAGTTGACTTTCTGAAGTGAAAAACTCCTTAATAAGTAAAAATAAGATGGGTCAAACAGATAATACCTATGCTAATAGCTAGGTACCTGTTTACACTTATTAGTCACTTCATTAAAAGTATTACTCTAAATAACATGCTGGTTATATTTGTTAAACCCATTTCACAGGAAGCTTAACTAAAAAGGAAAGAGGTTAAGGGCCAGATTTTACCTCTGCATAAGTAGGTTGCTAATCACAGCTTCAGACAAGCTCAGTGGAGGGGGAGGCCCTGAATCAGGGCAGACCTAAAAGGTACATGCACGTGTAATCACTTTCACAACACTTGAGCTTGAGGCATGTTGTGGGATTAGGGTCTGAGCAAGAGAAGCAAACACTAGCAGAACTGGGAATACCTTTTACTGCTCTGGGGATAATGCTTTTCTCTTTATGGGGAGGCTTTTAAATTATCTCTCAGTATAGCATATTAACAACCTTGGTTTTTTCTGAGTGCTGGTCCACATATGTGGAGCGCCTGCAGATGCCGTGTGAGTTGTTCCAGCTCCCCTCAGGCCTGCCAGGTCTCTTCAGTCCTGACTTACACACTGTCCTGCTCTGCTTCTTTCTACAGCAGAGGTTACCAGCTGTGGGACGCGCTCTTATATTCTAGGAACTATGATGTTATTACCAAATTTATTTTCCATGTAATTTGAGAGAGGAATAAAAAGCAGATTCTCAGCTAGCACAGATCACCATGGCCCATTTGTGATGGGGGAGGTCTATTATACTGTGCAGAGCATTGTCAATCACTATCAAACAGGAATTTGACTCTCAAAACCCAGGCACTGGTGGAGTATACACCAGCCCTCCATAAGCACTGGTCTCCAGAAGGGCTAGAAAGGAGGATAATTACAGATAAAATGCCTTGAGCGCTACATGGGTTGGCCCCTCTTCCATTTTCAATGTGGGGGTTTTTCAGATTCTTGAACTAGACTTAAAAAGGCCTTTAACAGACAGAAGGGGACGAGATGGGACTGAAATCAGTATTGCTGCCATTTCCCCAGCTGCAAGCCTAGCTGTAAGCCAACAGTCCCACATGGGCCAGAGCTCACAGCAATCTTGTTCTTTCTACTTTGTCCTCTGGTAGTCTGCCTCCTCTTGTTCCATCCAGCTTTTTTTGTGTTTACAGGGTAAAATTCCTGCTAAGCTACAAACTGCATTCATTCACAGACTCCAACAACTGGCACAAAGCAAGCAGAAGGAGTGTCCACCTGGAGATGGGAAGTAATGAGCATGAAGAAGGTCAGAGCAGGACCCTCTCTCGAAGTGGCGCTGAGCTGTTATATCAGCTCCCATGCCACCAGTAAACATAGCCCACATCTACCACCCTGAAAGCCCCTGTTCAGCTGCCATCAGAACCCTAGAAGACCTTTGCTAGTCAAAAGCTTTTGAGGTATTTGGCTCCTGGCCTGTGTGCAGTGCTAGGGTTGTCCTGACAATGAAAGCTGAGCAGCCTCATGCCTGCCCCACAGCCAAAGTGAGCCAAGTTGACTTCCTAAGTAGGAGACAACACAGCAGGGTCAGGGAAGAAGAACTCCAGGTTCTTGACCCTGCTCTCAGGACTACTTCATGATACTGGTAGAGAAGTATATAACGAAGGCACTCAGATGAGGGCTTTTACAGTTACCCACAGTATAGAAGTGGGGCATGTCATCCCTCCTGTGGAGTTTCAGTTGGTCAGCTGCATGTGCCATCATAGGACGATTTACACCTTGTGCAGTGACATATCCAGAGCTGGGGAATCTAGGCACTTCCAAGTCAGATGCCGGAGGACCAGAAACCATGATGTGCAAAATGTCCCCTTGACCAACTCCAGGCAGCTGTCTATGTGCAGGGTATCAGCAAGAGGTGGGTCACTGCACTGTACAATTCAGAACCTACTCTGAGATGCCAAATCCTCCTCAAAGACTCAACAAGCATCCCAAAGCCCTCACCCAGGGTTTCGGACTCTGTTTGGGAAGTCAGACATGAACAGGTCTTGTGCCATTTAACCTGTAGGCAAGCATCCTCTATTGGATTGGGCCTATCAGGTCAGATCTTCAAAGTTATATGTGTTTGTGCTTCACTCAGCAATGTGTGCAAGACAGGAGAAATGCAAGCTATGTAGATATCCATCCTCTGTCATTGCCTAAGTACAGCTAAAATAAATTACCAGATGGTGATGAAAGTGGCCCACAAGAGAATCATATAACTCCATCCTAAACAAGCTAAGATAAAATTATTGTCACAGAGGTAAAGGGATAACAGCAAGAGGCTTCATTAAAGGAAAAGTAGAATTTTAATCTCCTGTACAGGGACTAGTTTCTCTTGCTGGAGATAATACCTGCAGGAATAGAAGAATCCTAATGTTCCCATGTTCCCTTATGAAATGCTTTGAAATGTGTTAGTGCAAACTTACTTTAAATACATATCAAGACTAGTCATAAAGAATAGGAATTATTTTTATTTACCAGAACAAAGAGGTTTGTGGGGGTTTTTTTAATGGGGTTGTTTCTACAGATTTCAGCTTATTTACCTCAGAGATGGTTCATACACATACTGGGACATCACTGCAGGCTTGATTTAAGCTGAAGCATATATTATTCAATCAAGAGTCCAAATTAGTAATTTAAGATCAGAATTGTTTTGGCAGGTTTTTAAGAGGGGGAAAGGTATTAAATAATTGTAAATGTACAGGTATACTGTATTACTTCTAAGCACTGATTTAAACTTATGTACACGTGAGACAAGACGACGACTTCCTACTTTTCTAATTGGGGTCCCATCATGCGACATTGCCCAGCTGGAGCTCTGTGGCTGCCAGGAGACTGGTAGAGCCTAGGCAGCACTGCAGGGACAGGAGGAAATGCAATCCCTAGCCCTGGGATCCCACTGTGCAACATGTGTCCAGAGGAAATCAACTGAGTGAGTCCAGAGATTGTCTCCCTTCAGGAAACAGCAAAATCTCCCTTTTTAGAAAAGTCCTCTGACCAGAAAGGTAACTTAGAGCAGACACTCTACTGTGGTCCATTGATCTGCCTTTACTTTACAAAATAAGGGAGAAAAAATAGGGGAAATTACTAGCGAAGTCACGGGAAGATGAAAATCACTTTGAGTTTGACTCTGAAGAGGGAGAATTCAGCAGAGACTGCTCTGTTGCGGATGATTTTATGTAAAGCATACTCAGATGCTAACAAGATTATAAAACCCAGATAGGTGCTTAGATAATCAGACAGACTGACTGAGCTTATTTGTTTGCTTGGTTTTTCTTTTTGTTGATTTGAAGCCAAAGATCCAAGCAAAGATCTCCACAAAATACCATTACAGCAGTCCGTAAATGGCATTTTCTCACATAAAGTTGTCTGAGAGGCTGAGGAAGAAAGATGAAGAGAACTTAAACAGTACTTTTAATGCTTTTTTAATAAAGATGTATTTGGACTACATTCTCCATTCAATGTATATGCAGATAAGCCTTAATAATAATTTACATTATATTTGTAAATTTCAAAGAAGAAAATATTTAAGAGAAAGGATAAGGTAAACCTGAGGAGCCTTAAACAAACATTTTTACATGGTCTCATTTCTTCCAAAACTTTCTTGGAGAAAACACTGAATTTTATCATTTAAATCACATTTACAGAAGTTGACAGATTTGATTTCAGATGTGGTTCTGTTTCTCAGTTCAAGGACACATATGTCCCCATGTCACACAAGCATCCGATTATTTATTAGATCTCAACTGTGCAAAGGCAAAGTTTCTTCTTTCAAATCTGTTTGAATTTCCCTGTAAGGATTAGAATCATAAGATCACAGAATGGTTGGAGTTGGAAAGTACCTTAAGATCACCCAGTTCCAGCTCCCTGCCAAGGGCAGGGATACCTCACCCTAGACCATGTTGCCGAAGGCTCTGTCCAACCCAGCCTTGAACACTGCCAGGGGTTGGGCATTTACCACGTCTTTGGGCAACCTGTTCCAGTGCCTCAACACCCTTCTAATCTTCACATTTTAATAACTTCCTCTTCAACTGGAATTTAGATTGCTGAGAACCTTTGTGGGAGAGAGGAAAACTCCCATAATCATCTCATTTGAATAACTTGAGAAAAACAATGTGAATAAGAAGTAAGCTGTCTCATGTTGGGCCACCACGCTAAATCTGGCTTCCCTGGGATTTAGGGTTAGGATGAAAAGATCATTGATACTGGTAATTCAGACCATTCCTATATTAGGCATGGGATGGATGATGCACCCCACTCAGGTATCTCTACTTGACAGAAAGAATTGGGTAGAGAGCCAACTACTTCAGTGGCTCTAGGTACAAGTATACTGCCTACGCAAGAGATGGAGGACATGAAGAGTCCCCCAAAGAAACATAGTAGGTGCATTCTGCTAATTCCTGGAACCTGTAACACAGGCTGTGAGATATTTGGTCAGGTTTTCATAAGGAAAATGCTACATGAAAAGATACTGGCAACAGATATCATATAAAATTATATATGGTTCAGTCCAGGGATTTTCCTTTTGCAGGATGTCAGGCTTCTCAGTCAGCCAGGTGTGATGGGTGGTGACAGAAACAACGTCCCTCCTTCAGTGAGGCTGTGATTTAGTTCCTTCCAAACTGGTTCTTTGAGATCTTTCTGAAGCAGCAACCCTGCTGGAGAAGTTAAGCCCGCCTGATCTCACTGCAAAGAGCCACGTACTCAGTACCTGAGGAAACAGAGAGGGGGACACAGCAGAGGACAGAAGGAGCAGTGCAGAAGGGAGGAAGGTGGACCCAAGCCCAGATTTCAATCTAGCAGTGGGTTGCCATTAGGTCAGCAGGTATCATTTGGTCTATGACATCTGTAAAGAGCTTCAGAAAAACACTCAGAAGAGAACTTCTGCCTGTATATAAGTGCCCACCTTTTCAGTAGCCTTTCCTTCTGTCAGTGCAGACCTTCCACTGCTTCATTTGCAATGACTGACACCCTGAGGGTTGCAGGGTCCTCTCCCACTGCATGGTGCTGCAACAGAAAACAGAGCAGCTACAGTATTTTTCATCTAAGGAAGGTTGCCTACATCCTTGTCCCACTCTTGGCTGGAGAGAAGCCCCACTAATCCTGATAATCAAACCTTGGCAGGCAGGCCAAAGTGTGCAGCTGAACCAGCATTTCTTTTCACGAAGGACAAGACCTTATTTTCAAAAATAAGTAAATTTCACAAATTACATTGAAGGGACTTCTCATACCCTGAATGCCAGCTTCAGGCTCAAAAATCACATGTGTGCTTCCCTAATGCAGAGTGTGCTGATTTTTTTTTCAGGAAGTTGGTGCTGAGAATAAGTTTCTTGCACATGACACAGTAAGTGCCTCAGAGTCCATGGATCAGAAATGGTGGCTAGTGTCTCACCTACTCAGATCTTTGCTACTCTCTCAGTTTCACCCTTCCCATGTGTCCTTTCTCTGCTGATCTATTTATTCCCATTAAACAAAATACACATATTTAGACTAGCAAAATCTCTTGAACCACTATTTTGTATTTATGAAAGGAGAAGCTATGGATGAAACAAAAAGTCACAATGCCCAGGTGTCTCAAAGAGCATTCCTAGGAATGCTAGATCTAGAAATTATGACAAACTGGGTGCAACCCGGCACCAGTACCATTGTAGCCCCTGAAGAATTCTCTCTGAGTCCACCTTTCATTTACAATGGCCATTGCATCCCTAGATCAGCTCTGATTTTGCCTTCCCTTAGAAGGCAAAACCTTCTAAGTGACTTAGAAATCCTTCCTCAAAAACTCCTTAAAAGTCCTTCCTGTGGCTTGAAAACAGAGAATTTTGGACATTTGGAAACAGAATGGTCTAATCTGTTTCACTGGGATGTGCAGAAATGCTGTGAAAGGCATTACCTCAGAGTAATGTAAAATACTTTGAATACAGGGCTGCAGAAGATTAATGCTGCGAGTCTTATACCTGAGCTATCTATACTGCTGGCAGCCTTAGCTCTTTCAAAGCATTCCCATCTATCTTCGGCTTGTTCTACATAATGTGGCTCCATCACAGTTCCTAGAAACTGGCAGATAATCCTTTCTAAATTATAAGCCTCCTACATATTCTCTATTGCTCTAAATGTTTCTTCTTTTTCTCCGTTTATCTTTCCAGTTTCTTTTCTATGTCAGAAGGCTCAAAATTCACATGAAGGGGCTTCAAATTGCTCAGCAAATTGAAGTAGATTAATAGAAGTGCTGTTCAACAGAATGGGGCCAAAAGTCCATCACCCCTGCTAACCTGTCTCCGCCGGTGACAAACAGGACAAGAAGGGCCTAGACATGCTGGCTGCAACAGCTCATAGCCCTGAAGCTCCTTCCCTGTCTCTTCCTCCTTCGTCTGGACCAGGAGAAGCAGAACAGGAACTAGAGAAATCTGCCACCACCTCCTGTCAAGAGCAAAGGTCTGACAAGGCTAGTGCTGCACCCCATAACCATGCAGAGTTTCACCTAACCATGCAGGCTGGTCACCAGATCTTCTAGAGAGTTTACTCACTAACTGCTTCTCATCTCCTCTGCACCTTCTGCACAGAGGGAGGTGGAGGGCAGAAAGGAAAAGGGCAGAGTGCCCCTTCTGCCCTTCCCTTGCTGCCCCACTGCCTGTGAATACCATTCACTTCCCTTCTCTCTGCAGCTGAATCCTCTCAGGTTTTCTGCCACACTGCCTCTAAAATCCTCAGGTATCCACAGGCTTACCTATCTCAGATCTCACAGCTGCCTGGGGTGAGGGTGTTCCCACCTCTGGAAGCAGGGTGTTCTCCCTTCTGTGCAAGAGGGACATGACAGTCTCTGGACAAAGAATGCAGACCACTGAAACCCAGGGAACCCACGCCTAGAGTTGCTCTCCTGGGACGTCTTTGGAGTCATCAGATTTCCATGGTCAGCAATGCCAGGTGGATCCCATGCCGCTTGACCAGCTCACAGAATGTCCCCCCTGTTCTGCCCCTGTCCCATCTGCTCCAGGACTGCAGGTTATGCTTAAATCCCATAGTCTTCCAATATGCCCTTAAATCCTGCGCTCCTCTCTTGGCTAAGTTTACGAGCCTTGCCAGGTCACATGCTGCTCTACAAGACAACATGACATCCAGAGAGAGCACCTTTACACCATGCCTTGACAATGCCTTTATGAGCTCTTGGCTTCTCACTCCACTGCCTCATCAGCCCATCCCACCCAGACACAAAGTGCTAAGAGTTCTCCTCACCAGGAGAAGGCAAGGAGTGTCAGTAGGCCAGTATGCACTCTGAGCTAATTCTGTGCCCCTGGGAAATTTGTCAGGCAGAGACTGTAGGTCCCATTTCCAATGTCTGGCCCTCCCACGTCTCCTCACAGGGTAGCCCTAGTCAGCATCTAGCAACTACTCGGGTGCCTCAAGGGAACAGTGGGTGCAGCTGGGGTGACCTGCCAAGTGTTCCCTTCTGGTTCCCTGTTTTTCATCCATTGACTCTCCCCTATATCTCTTTTTATCATTTCTGCCAATTGTGATCGCATAGGTATTTTCCTCTCCAAAGTCTTCTCTTCATCTTTCCTCCCTCAGTGCATGTTTGTTTTGTTTTTAGCCTCTGTTAGGGATGGGCTGCCTCCTATACCTAAGGGGGAAAAGAAACATGGGGACAGTGGCCAAAAGCAGAAAACTTTGGAGGAGTACAAAACAAGGAGAAATGCAGCAATGTTTTCCTGGTACGCTTTCCCAACCATCACACTCTCCTAGCCTTCAGCAATGTGCAGATTAGGGATGTAAGCAAATACTTTCTTCAGAAACACTGTTCATCAGAACTCTCCTTTATTAATCCAAACTGAAGCATGTCGTATTATCTCCCCCAAATAAATTAATATTAAAAGTTATGTCTGACTATGGCAAACGTTACTGGGTGAGCAAGGCATGCTGCATCATGCTGATAATTGAGAGAGACCATGATGTCCTTGGAGAGAGAACAGAACGTTCATAAAGCCATGGTGGTTCTTGTAACAAGCTTCATTACAAATGCAGACCGTCTGCCTATAAACCAAGTCAGTTCCTGCCAATTTCCTTGTACGCTTCTAGTTCCTTATGAACCAGGGCTGGGGTTCCTTTCAGTAATGAAATGGAAAATGAAAGAGCATGAAGGGGCAGCAATGGCATGCTCTAACAGAGAGATACATATAAAGAGTAAAATTCTTATCTTCTTGAAGTTAGCAAGATGTTAACACTGACTTCATGAGGCCAGAGTTTCACTCTGATCTGTAGAAGCTGTCAGGCAACTTATCAGTCTTTGGAAAGTGCTGCTGTGCTTGTTATTTGTAGTATTTTCAGCAATTTTAATGACATTAAGCCCTACTGGGTGAAGCCCCAGAAAACAGAAGGATGCGGGCAGCCTGAGCAATAATATCATGAGCCCTGCTAACTCTCCTTGCTCCAATCAATACCCTCAACTGCTGCATGCAGAGCTGCAATGAAGGGAACAACACACAGCTACCACTGAGACCCTGGAAAATTTTGAGGGAAAACAAGCAGAGATTGGCTGCAAACCAAATCTTCTGACCTGGCTGCTTCTTTTTTTTTCATTCTCTCTCTCTTTAATTTTTTTTCCTTTTTTTTTTTTTTTTTTTGTTTTATCTTAGGAAGTGCTGAAAATTCACCACGGTGCTTCCACGCTCTCTCTGGATCACTCATATGGCAATTGATCTGATTTACATTTTTAGTATTTCCATAATATCTACTCTAATCACAGCTTGTTAAAGAATTGTTGGCACACTGCATGCAGGTGCCTAAGTCCACCATAAATATTTACAGCAGCATTGCCACTTGAGTTTTCACATGTGGCTTTTTTAGGCAGTAATTTATGGGGTTTTTATGTCTTCTGATGCATCAGACCATGCAGGTGAAATTTCTCTTTAAAAGTGCAACCAGTGACATCAAGTATTGCCTAATAGCTAGAACATGCTTCATGTAATATTCATGCTAGTTTGGGATCTAATCCTCTGAGTATTCTACGCCTGGCCCTAATAATATCTTCTTTAGATTTCTATAGCCTAACACATGGGCTGTTTTCTTTTTACAGTCAGGGGGGGGTTTTAAGTCCTCCCACATCTCCTACTTCATTCATTGGCAAAAGACCCAACTGAACCAAATGGCAAAGGAAAGCAAGAGGAAGCCTGCAAGGAGAACTTCTAAAACCGCTCTAATCTTTTAAAAAACTAGTTTCTAAAAAAAAAGGCACACAGCATTTATTGTGTGAACAGAGCTCTGTGAATGGGGTCCCTTTCTTATCTAAATTCAAGTAAGAATTTAACAAAAACATTTCTGAAGTTTGAAGAAGTGAAGCTGATGATGACAGAGATTAATGTTGGGTTTCAGGGAATCCACTTATTAATTTCATCAGGCTGAAAACAACGGTTAACAGTTTCCAAAATAGCTGAACAATGTCAGCAAACATTTGCTTTGACTGAACTGAGACCCTCCCTTGCCCTAAGATCGGCCCCGGGACATTTTCAGAAAGGCTTGCTTTATCTCTTGACAGCGTGAAAAAAACTTTACCTGCAAATTGACTTGTGTATAGAAGGAAGCTATCATTCATGCTAATGGAGCCCATCAGCTTGCTTTCACTGTACCATGATACCCTGGAGCAAAAAATGTGAAGCCCGTTAAGCCCTGGGCTTAGCAATAGGATTTAACAACTCTAAAATGCCTACCTTCCCCTGTACACATAATGTCCACCACTATCCCACACATTTCACTGTTTCTGTGACAGCTGGTCAATGTAAACTAGCTCTTAAAAGATTTTATGTTGATTTTTATGCTCTGGGAGCTGTTTGCTTAAAATAAACCCTACAAATATAAAAAAACCAAAGGCACAAAGAGACAATGGGAAACTGCAGCAGAAAACAGAGCAGAAAATTGTACAAAAAATTGTTTACAAAGCTCCCAGTAATTTGGTAATGTGGAGCACCTTCCCTGCTCACTACACTCCTCAAATAAAATGCTGGTGGGCACATCTTGAAAGCATTGGAGATGACAGTCCCTGCAAAAACATCGCTTTTGTAAAAAGTGGAGGTATGAGAAGGGTTAATCCCAGACCATGAAGCCAGAGAACAAAAGCATGACGGAGATGGTCCCAGCTGGGCTTGATAGAAAGGCTTTGACTGGGACACTCATGTGAGTTAAGATGCACCAGGTGTGCCTAAATGGCAGGCAGCAACTTTATTAGAGACAATTAATAGTAATTATTAACAGTTAATAGTATCACAATGCTAACATGCAAGTAAGTGTTCAATGGGAGGAAGAAATGGCTCTAAACCATAATTGGTCAATGGGGAACATCAGACTACTCTCAACCTGGCCTCCTGAGATCTGGAGCCATGCCAGCCCTGGGATCTGACACATCCCATCCCAGGCAAAAGAAGAACGGTTGAGAAATAGGGCTCACTGACAGGCCTTTCATCTCAATTCTCTTCTTTTGCCCATAAAAGCTGATCGCAACCCTCCAGAGCTGGTCCCATTGACCCCTACTCTTCACTGGACCCTGGCCAAAACTGTGAAAGCACTACCCTCCTTATAATCCAACCAACACTATATACTGACAGGAAAAAATTAAAAAAAAAAAAAAAGAAGTAATTTGTGATGGGAAAGCAAAAAAACACTCAAGAATGTGACCAAAGCCAAAAGAGAAAGCAACAACATGAAGCAGAGCAAGGGCAAGGCAGAGCAGCAGTCCTCACAGATGGCACTGAGCAGGTACATTTCGCTTCAGGTGAGAAAACAATTATACATCCCTCCACTGTGGATAGGTGGCGAAATGAAGCTGATCAGGAGCAGGGTCAGACAGTGAAATACAACAGGACAAGGAAGCAAACCATCCTGGGAGAAGTGTTTTATGAAAGCCTGCAGTGGGTTGTAGTGTTCAGAGTCTTCAGAGCCCATGAAACTGGCTGGGACTGCTTCCTGCTTGATGG
The DNA here is from genome assembly GCA_028858755.1 of Ara ararauna. NCBI lineage: Eukaryota > Metazoa > Chordata > Aves > Psittaciformes > Psittacidae > Ara > Ara ararauna. The sequence continues at coordinate 61,208,756 of CM054379.1, forward strand.
AGGCATCCTTGGAGTCAGACCGAGCACCAATGCCCAGGCAGGACATGTGGAAGCCTGCAAGAGCCAAAGAGAGGGCTGGGAGTTCCCCTTATCTGCCTGAAATGAAGTGAGAGTTTGTTTTCTGGGGACAAAAACCGCAGGGGTAAAGAAGTACTTTTTCTCTGAGGGTACCTTAAAAAGTTCCAAAGATACGGTTAGTTAAAAGGCAAAATGTTTGCAGGCAGGAAGGAGGATAAATCAACATTTTCCATAAACAAAACAGGTACCTTTCGCAGGCAGCTGACAAGACTTTTTTCTTCTTGCAGCAAAGCAGCAGTACCTCCCTAAAAGTCCTTCAACACAAAGTGCTGACAACAATTGCAACTGGGTGGTGGTGAAAAAAATAATGTGGTTGAACCTCCAAGGAGCCACAAATAGAAGAAGTAAATCTCCCTTTATGTGTTGGTGAGTTGTTGGAAAAAGAGAAGCAGCTATCTTAGAGATGGGGGAAAACTGGATTGCTTTCATGCTGTCAGAAAAAGGTCGGTCATGTGCAAACCTTCATAGAGAAATAAAAATTCCTAACACAATCCTGGACATATTTGATTCAGACAAACTGTTACAACAGAAGATACAGGTGACCTCACAGGTAAGCACAGATGGGTACTTAGGAAGAAAAGCTGCGGCACTACAGCATCATCCACTGCTGCCTGGCCGGTGACAGGGCATTTTAATAAAAGAACTATGATCTGATTTGGTTTCCTTTCACTGGCATGCACACTCCAGGAGCAATTCTCTCAAGTGAAAGTTTAACAGAATTCTGTTAGGCTGAAAACAGAAATAGTAAGATTTCTAAGATGCCTTGATTCTGGAAGATCTAAAACTTAGGAAAGATATTTCTGGAAACTTCCTTTGTAACAACCAACATTTCAAACTAAACTTGCAGATGTCTTTTTTAACACAACACTGAACCATTATTTATCACTTTGATAACTCAGTTTATTCTTATGTCTATCTAACCCTGGGAGGAGACTCATAATCCAGGAGACTCTGGCTCTGCTACAAGTATCTGCATTTGTTATTCTTTGCATTTCTTTGAATACTTGGGATAACTTTGCTCACCTGCAGTACGCCTTACCCAGAAAGTCCTATTTCTCAGGTACTAGTGCAGATCTGAGATGCCCTCCAACTCCCTTGCTATGCAACTTCCTGTTTTCTGGTTGTAAAAGCACTGTTTGTTGCCCAAGCAGGGCACACATCCAATGCGTTTTCAGCCCTTTAGCCCTTCTTGGATGGTCCCATTGTGCTACTTCGTGCAGTGATTCACCTGTGAGTCAATTCAGTCTAGTCTCACAAAACCTTTTTCACTAATATTCAGTCCTCCCCTTGGCTATAGTCAGCACTTCCATTCTCTGTCAGGCAACCTTGAATTCTTGGTCTGCTGCCCATCTCTCAGTGGGTATGGCACCAAAGACCATGAGGATAGACGGGAATTTCAAAGGCAGATTCATAGGGCTTGATGAAGACTACACAAGTCCTACTAGAAAGGATAATAACTCTTCCGAAAAATTACTTCTTCACATCCTGTCGTACCATGAAACTACATTACAGACCATAGATTTTCTGGACTTACAAATGAATTCCCAATGTTTAATCTATCTGAATTTCTTTCTTGTGGGTTTTTACTTCAGAGTAATCCTTCACTAAACATTTTTCAGCCATTAGCTCAGGACTATACATTTTTCATTATTAAACTGCCTCATGTTTTAATTATATCTGCACGTCAGATTTTACGTAGTGATATATCAGTGGGATCACCTCTCTTATTACTGCACTTGAATTCCTCTTCTGGGACAAATACAGTTATTTCAGATGAAAAAGAGCTCCTTAAGCTAAAAGGCCATGAAGCATATTGTCAAAACAGCTACTCAGATTATTTTTGCCAGACCCATGACAATTTGTATGAACTGAAGTAATATCAGAGTAATATCACGTATGAGGAGAAAACCATACTAAAAATCATCTCTTTTGGGGGCAAGGTGCTACATGTAGCTGGAGGAAACACGTGCCCATGGAATAGCTGCCTCAATAGAAAAGACAGACAAAAGGCATGAGAAAAGAAGTGTTGTTGCCCCATATTACAAACTGGGATTTGAGTCACAACGTGAGTAAGTGATCCAGAGAAGGTCACACAGGAAATCTGTGTCACAGTTGATTATTAAACCCAGATTTCCTGATTTGCCACTGAATCCCATAATTACAAGACCATCCTTCCTGTCTTTTCCAACTCTATCCATAAAGTACTGCACCAGTTGGGCAATGCTTTATGGGAAGAAAAAGCCTTCTGTGCATCCTGCAGCATGATCTCTGGTGACTCCCATCATAGAATCATAGAATAGTTAGGGTTGGAAAGGACCTTAAGATCATCTAGTTCCAATCCCCCTGTCAGGGGCAGGGACACATCCCACTAAATCATGACACCCAAGGCTATGTCAAATCCAGCCTTGAACACTGCCAGCAATGGAGCATTCACAACTTCCCCGGGCAACCCATTCCAGTGCCTCACCATCCTTACAGTAAAGAATTTCTTCCTCAGATCCAATCTAAACTTCCCCTGATTAAGTTTGAACCCGTTACCCCTTGTCCTCTCAGTACAGTCCCTAATGAAGAGTCCTTCCCCAGCATCCATATAGGCCCCCTTCAGATACTGGAAGGCTGCTATGAGGTCTCCACGCAGCCTTCTCTTCTCCAGGCTGAACAGCCCCAACTTTCTCATCCTATCTTCACACAGGAGGTGCTCCAGTCCCCTGATCATCCTTGTGGCCCTCCTCTGGACTTGTTCCAACAGTTCCATGTCCTTTTTATGTTGAGGACAGCAGAACTGGACACAATACTCCAAGTGAGGTCTCAGCAGAGTAGAGGGGCAGGATCATCTCCCTCGACCTGCTGGTCACGCTCCTTTTGATGCAGCCCAGGATACGGTTGGCTTTCTGGGCTGCATCATTGGGCTCAAACCCACAGCCCTGCAGCCTGGCTGAGAAATTGCGTTTCCCTATCCCCATGAGGCTGCTCCTACTCTCATGCAGGTGTCCTCCCACCCAGCTCTTGCCTTGCTGTCCAGCCAGCTCCAGTCCCCCACACTGCACTTCCCTGCTCATTCACTGCTCCTTTCATAGCCCTTCATGCAGGCATCTGGACCAACCATGCTGCTGCCTTCTGGTTTGGTGGAGCTTCCTCACTTTGTTGGTTGTGGTCTGGCTAGTGGGGCTGGAGAGAGGAGGTCCTGAAGATATTCAGGGCTGATCCTGTGGTACATTTAGTGATTCTGCTTGAAACAAATGAAATGAGGTCACAGTGCACACAGGCTTGCTAAACCTTATCCCTCATACTTCAATAAAAAGGAGGCAAAAAGAGTAAAGATGTCTGCATCAGGACTGAGGAAGACCTACTGAAAAGATTTCTACCAGCATGGGAGAAGACCTGGGGTGACAGGAGTATCAAATTTCCTGGAGATTTAGGGAATTAATGGAAATCAGAAGACAAAGGAGATTCAGCTGGGACTCCTGTGAATAAGAGATGGAAAAGAGATGTAAGTATGTGAAAGAGACAAAACTCAGCCTATCTGGGAAAGGAAGCAACTGAAAGCAAACAGCAAATGTCTGAAATACCAAGGGTATCAGGAAAATAATTGTACACTGTCACAAATTTCCATAATTTATTGAAGAACACTTGTTAGATCTACAGATGAGGAAAGAATTTGAATCCATTCTTAACAATCTTCTGAGAAGCTTAAAATTTGTTTTTAGAAGTGTTAAAGAAGTGGGTAGCAGAAATAAGGAGAAAATACAGACATGCAGCCCTCCCTGTGGAAGAAGCAGCAAACTCATTTTCAAGTTTAAAAAAACAGAGCCATATGGCTGGATGGTAATGCAGGGCTGAACCCTATTTAATATCAGCATTAACTCTATAGAAGCTGTTGCTGCAGTAGTGACATCTGGAAGAAACCTTCAAATAGATTATTCTCTAACGTGGATGAAGGATTCTGCCAGCCTGTCAAAGAAAGCCTTCAGAACAAATCAGTAACAAAGATCTTGTTACCCGAATGCAATGTAATTTAGTGGCTAATCAGTTTGACAACATTAGAAATACAGAAAAGAACAATGGAAGGTGGGAGATGTAATTAATAGGCAGGAAGGCAGAAATAATTTCAGAAACATAAGGAGAAATATTCAACTTCTATATGCCACTGTCCACTGAACTTTTTCAGTAAAATCACACGCTCACTCTAAACTGCTCCCAGTCTAGCTGATACTGTTCATATGCTGCACTTAAAAAGCAGTAACATCACCAATGGGTGGTGTCATTAGTAAGGATGAGAGCTGCATGCATAAAATACTGCTAATTGCAAGAGCAGTGATAGATAAAATGCCCCATCTTGGTTTAATGTTGGTTCAAATACCTGGTTTTCTTTGGCCAAGTGAGAAGGTTCCTCTTGACTAATTAAAATGAGTCTGCTGAGCACAGACATTTGGCAGCCTCTGGAAATTCAATTCATCCTTGTAGCTGGCCTCTCTGGCTGATACAATATGTGAAGCTGTTCCTAGAAAGAGGGGTTTGTCAGTCTGCTTGTTGGTTTGTATTATACTTACACAAAAGCATTTTGGACCCTATTTACTTCTCCTGACACTGAAGAGATAGCTGAAGTTGACAGGAGGAATTCTCAGCACCACTTTTACCTTATGTAGTCATTGAAATCCTAAAGAAGTGTAAGAAAATTAACAGTGCCATTTCCGTTCACTTGCACAATGTACAAAACAATTGCTCTAATGTGAAATCATGATCATGACCATATGTATTTGGAAGATAACTGTATGTGGGGATAACAGACTGTATGTGGGGATACAGCATTTAACTCCAGAGTTATTGGTAAAAAAATCTTGGAAATGGTAATTTACATTTTTCACACTTGTTTTCAAAAAATACTGTCCTTTACATCCTTTAATGCAATACACCTATTTGTTTCCGGCAGGGAACAAAACTATTTATTCATTGAAAAGACCTTGACATTCATTTTACCCCAATCCCTTCAAAGGCAGTTTGCATAAACACCTGGTTCAACCGTGTATGTCTTCACCATTCGGTGGAGCAGATCAGACAGAGAGCAAAGGCACAATACAATTCCTGGCTTGCAGCCTACGGAATTCCCAGGTGAGCAAGCGAATCCTGCTTCTCAAGAACAGGCATGGGCTCATGCTTGATAGACTATATATATTTACCCCATGAAGGCAACAGAAGTTTTGTCCTAGAGACCAGCGGGAGCAGATTCTTGCAGAGTTCCCTAACGTCATCTAACGTGCCACCTGCAGATGTCTCAGAAAATGAGTGCTTTTAGAGTTCACACTGATTTGGTTGTTCACAGACGGATGTGAATGTGAGCGAGATACACTATCAGTAACATTTAATACCAATATTACCTAGATGCTGACATAAAATGTCCTGTTTTCAGGATGCTGCAATCCTCACATAAATAGTAATTTTGGACTTTCTTGTTCATGAAGTGGAGTTACAATGTACAAGGGTCAGCACTGTTCAAAAGCTGAAAATACAGATGACCTTTAAGCCAAAAAGCCCATTCTCTTTGTTTTATTTAAATACATAGAGGTGGTTAAAATTATTTAATACCACAACTTATAGAGTCTAAGCAGGAGTAGCTGCAAAGAGGAAGAAAAAGTAGATGGAGAACTAGGGAAAAAATTGAGATTTCATTCCAGCTCTGAGAAAAGTGGTTGAGAAGTCCCTGGGTAGCTGTTCATGCTGTTCTTACTCTGGCAAAACTGCCACTGACTTTAATTGCAGTTCACTCAGTTGGATCAGCTTGCTAATCAACTAAGCACTTTTCATTTCATGGCAATAAGAAGGTGTGCTGAAAATGCCATCATATCTCTAACCATCTTCAAAGACTAGAATGTCTTCACACCATTTCATGGGTTTCCCCTTTCCAGTACTAAAAAAAGGATGCTATAAAAGTCATGATTTAAATGATATATTGCAATTTTATGGACTTGGAAGCTAATTTTGCTTAGAAGCATTTTTATGGACTTTGGAAGCCAAGAGTGGGGGGAAGCAGAGCTCCTAAGATCAAAAACTTTCCTCTTGTAGAAAAAGGTTTCAGGGGGGAGCAGATTCTGCCTCCTCTGGATAGGACTCAATTGCTTCTTAAGTCTCCAATATTGAAAGGGATTTTTTTTGCTGAAAAATACCCATAAAGAGGGAATTCATTTTATCTGCCTTGCAAACAGATTATTTTCAGTTTCTACTATGAGTGGGAGAAGGGGGTTGTCTTTCAGGGAAAAGCTGTAAGATGTTTTCCTTAATTAGTTTAATTATAGAATGTACTAAGACTATTAGATAAACATTAGGCTGTTTTCGAGTTCAAAACAGGCAGATGTTAGCAGGATTAAATCAAAATACTTTATACGCCTTTGAAGATTTTTTACTCAAAGACATTAGCTTTTTTTTTAAGCTCTGTAACAGCTGATATTATTAGACTTTTTCTTTCCTTTTGGTTAAAATATGTCTATCTAACTCATGCAAGTCAGCTTTCATTAACAAAGAAAGCAGCATTCAGCTTATAGTATCACATTTCTGGAATCTGATGATTTCTTTTGTGTTCATCCATTCTCCCTGCTCTGATCAGATTCTAATTATAGGCAAATTACGGCTATTGTCTCAAAGGCTGAGTAACAGATTTGTGGTGTTTGGGAGGAGGGAGAGAGGGACAGAAGATGGCTGATTTACAAATAAAAATTATACAAAGTAGTAAGAGTTGCTTATAATTTTATTTTTTGTGTGTGGAACATGGCAATGGTGGGGAGGGGAAAGGCAGCTTTACATCCAAGTAAGAGTGTTCAGTTTGCTGAATTGAAGCTGTCTTTCTACAGCTTCTCTCAATATTAACACTCTATCAGCTGCTATGAGGCACTGAAGGATAGGTAACTCCAGATTAATAACTACAAAACATGCTGCTTTGGGAGCTAACAAAGAGTTCATGGAATGTATCAACAGATAAAGTATCACTGGAGAAATAAATGTAAAAGACAAAGAAATATTCACACTCATGAGCAAATCTGCTAAAAACTTAAAATTATGTTCCCTTTATATACATACTAAGAGATTAATAATACTATTTTAAGCAAATGTGTAAAGAACCGAACGCCATGCTTGTGTATACTTAGGAGCAATAACAACACTTCCCTAAAACCACTGAAATTATTTCCAAACTAAATACAGGTTAATGCTATTTCAGGAACAAACCTCCTTAACTATAATCATTTTATCATCTGAGAGTGACAGCCTGGCATAACTGCTTTTAAAGGTATGAATGCCATCAACTCTAAATTAAAACAAAACTCAAAATAAAAAGAACAATAAACTCTTTTGGTCAGAAAGGTGGTTTTCCAGTGCTAATATATTTACAAAGCATTTTTACTTCATCACTTTTAAAATCTATTGCTAAAGACTACCTCTAAGATTGCTTATTACGGGCCTGATAATTACTCCAAGACACATGCAAAGCCAAATGAAAGACTTCTCAAACATTCTTGCATATCAATAGAAGTTCTTTTACAAGAACTAGGCTAAATGCCATATATTTTATTGCACTACCCTGCTGGTCACCTCAGTAAGATGAAAATGTAAAAAGCTTTTTTAGCATTTGGTTTTCAAAAGGAGCTTTGGGTACTTGGCAGCCTTTCGCCTCCACAACTGGTCTAAAAACATTAGTTAAGTGCAAGTTCATTATTTTCTCTATCTTCACCAGCATCCACTGAGTACACAATAGCAAGAAAACCCACCAGGCAGGCTGATGATGAACAGATAGCTTCACAAAAATATCCATAGAGCACAGCAAAACAGTGTATGGACAATGCCACAAAGACACCAATATATCACTATGTATTCAGTAAGAAATTGTGTGTTGTGAAGATGTGCTCTTGCACATGCACGCACAGCTCAGTGACCTACCTTTCACACATGGTAATCCTTTTAAAAGCCTTTGATAAAAAAATGCAGGCTAAAATCCGTGAAATATTCTTCCTGTAAACACACTGAGATGCACAGTTCCTCCTCAGAAAGAATTGTATAAATATCATCAGGTGTTAATGTAATGCAAGTGACCGTCAGATTTCATTAAATGACTAAATCTATTAAATGATTACATCCTTGAGCACACCAATTCATGTCAAGTGTAAGCATACGGCGAAACACTTTTAAATCAATTACCTGATGATAAAGAAATAATTTTCTTACTTAAATGAAAGCAATTAATATATGTCAGGGCTACGCATTTAAGAGGTTTCGAGGATCAGAGCCATCCATTTCATAGCGCCTAAACTCACACTTTCAGAACTAAAGCACAGGGAAGACTAAACAGGGTTTAGTTTATTTTTTTTCCATTCCACAGGATCTCACAACACTGTGTTTTGCACAGCACTGAAAAGCAGCCACTGATTTTCCTCCTGGCACTTGTTTCAGTATCAGTAAGCGTGACACCAGGAGGGGAGCAAAGTGGCTGTGCTGCTCCACTGGTCCTGCTAAGAGGTGGCATTATGGAGTTCTTACTAGCAAGGGCAACATGAAGAGAAAGAGAGATGTGATAGGGCCAGATGTGAAGTGTCTCAGCTGCCTTAGGTGATTATGGCCATGGGGCCAGGCACAGCATCCCCATGCTGGACTGGGCACAAAATCTGCTTGTTCTGAGGCTCCTGGGCCGCAATGTCTAAAACTTCTGATTGGCCCCAACATAGACCAAGGCCAGCTGACAAAAAAGAAATACAGTAACTAATTTAACGAAGAGCATTTAAAGAAATTGCATACAGGACTTGCCACATTTTCTTTGACTCTGCCTTGCTGACTAGACCTGAGTCCTGTTGTTGGCAGGAACTGTGGTCCTTGGTTTTGCTCTTGGCAATAATGATAAATGAAGAATTGCAGCTGCCTCTCTTTCCATGCTCTCTGTCAGTCTTCTTTACTCCTTGCAGCCTTCTGGTTCCTGCTTCTGCAGATGACTTTTTCTTTTAATTATTTTTGCAGTGTCATGACATGGTGGCATTGACAAAGAGGTGGCTGTTAACCCCTCAGGTCCACACACCTTTTCTCCCTCAACCTGTGATCCACTCACTTCAACATTCACTTCACCAACACCAGAAGTACTAAGCACCACCACGGTAGCAGAACTAGGAGTCACCCTGTACTAAGAGGTCATGTCCTGAGCAGAAGAGTGAGTGAATGCCGAGTATGAGCTCAGAGGGTCTGGCTGTGGGCAGTGGAAGAATGAAGAGCAGTCTTCAGTGTGCATTAAATTGGCTACTTTGAATGTACTGGAAAGGTCTCACAGGGTTGCTCTGTGGGTATGCTGAATGACGTGCAGCTTTAAGTGATACTCATACACAGTGTGACCATGCCTATGTAATGCACAGTGAAACTGCATTACACATGGCTTGTGCAAGAAGTCTAGCCTCGATGAATGTGCAATATACAGTCATTCTGCAGCAGGGCCTTAAGGCACCCAGTTAAGTGGCAGTGACAACAGTGGGTGTTGGTGGAGCACCCTGATACCCAATCCTGAGAAGCAGTAGCAGGTTTCTGGAGGAGACATAGCAGCTCATCCAGCACGAATCCAGTGTTCTCCAACATTTCAGGGCACTGTGTGGGTTAGATGCTCCCAAGGTTGCAGCAGGATGGCTAGCCCTCATTTTCAGTGCCCCACTCCACCTTTCACTCCAATTCTGCAAGGGAGTAGTCGCTCTTCCCAGCACATAGGGAAGGGAAGTATTCCAGCCTCTGCCAGCCCAGAGGTCAGAAACTTAAGTTGTCAGATACAGATAGAGTCACATGGGTAGGTAGGTAGTTGTAGATAGCATGCAGAGAGAGATGGAGACATGTCATGAGTCTTGTGGCTTTGGCACCAGACTTTTCCTAAAGTTTCACTAGTTGCATCCTTAATTCAGACAGTCAAGCTACTATGTAGGGTCATGGTGATTTTCTCCTCCCTGCCCTTTCCTTCATTCCCTCCTCCCACACCTGCACTTTGCTGGGTTTTTTTTAGCTAGGGTTCCACAACGTGTCTGATACCTATGTCTATATGGAAAACAGAAAATCAGAGGAAGGAAAAGCAGTCCCACTCAGAAACACTTCCAGAATCACAACATCCCGCTGTAAAATCTTTGGACCTGGGTGTCTTTGCTCTGATCACATCCTGAGAGCCAATTCCAGAAGTGATACACAAGACCCCTAGATGTAAAGAGGTCCCTGGCCTACAGAGTACCAGCCTTGGCTAACTGCATCATGAATGATGACAAGATTCATTTCCCTCCACAACCTACTACACTGCTCAGCTGTGTTTGTTACCACAACCTGCATCCTAGGTTTCACTGACAAGTCCCCATCCATGCAGGAGGACACAGAACAGGATTCTCAGGGACATCGTATGCAGTACAAATGTATCACACTGAGGTATTTGAACTCATAGTAACCTTTCACTCTCACTGTCTTTACATGCACAAATTGACTTCTGGAAGTTCAGCTATGGTTTGCCTCCCATGTATGGTCTACATACTATATATAGGTGTCAGGAAAAAACTTTGAGTTCTCTCCCATTTCGGCTGAACTTCACCACAAATTCCCCTTAACCTTTAATGACTGAAGATCACTTCCAAAATCAGACCACTTCTAAGTATTAAAACCTGGGAAATAAGTTTAAAAGACCCTCTGTTAGAATTTCCAAACCCAAATAATTGACCAAATTGCTTAATTTCAAAATCTTTCAGAGTGGAAAAAAATACCCTGTCTGAGACTCTCCACACCAAACTCAAGCCACAAATATGTTTTTACCATGACCATTTACAGCTGGGAAATGTGTGATTTATAATGGAATGATTATATGCATTTAGCCTGGGATGTCATAGGCCTTCTGCTAAGGTCAGTAAAAAGAGAACCAGTTCTAATCCTTCCTGCATACGTTAGGCACAACTGTTGTAGTAGAGCAGCTCCCTGGCCCTTTGCACACAGTTTTACCAGTTCTGGGGTTTGTGGAATTCTTTTTTTAATAAAGTATATGGTCTAAGGCCCAGCTTGAAACAAAAATGCTTGTTGCTTGCTGAGTTGTATGAACTTTGGAAATATGGCAATAAAATGGACACATATGTTCTATTATTATTATTATTATGCTTAAGGGCTACAAAAATAAATCATTTGCCAAACTCACATGGACAAAATGAACACTGCCTTCTGTGAGAGTCTGTACTTACATGTATCTGTTTACTTAGATGCATCTGTTCTTGATATCTTGTGGAAAAAAAAAATCAAATATTGTATCTTATGAAAACCCATGGCTGAAGCATTGTTCAGAAAATCAATCCTAAACCAGAAGTCCATTAAAAACCCTGAATATCTGGGTCTCCCAGCTTGGAACTCTCTTTTATTGTTATTAATAGATCATTTATCTTCAATATGGTTGGAGATAAAAATTCCTTTTTAAAATGATGAAATGAAGAGATTTGCAAGTGCTGAAACCCCCTGATCTCCCCCTCTCTCTCTCATCACCTGATACAGGCTTAAGGTTTCACAGTTTGTAAAAAACAATGGGAATTTCTCCCCTTGCCAGTGGCTGAGGCCGATTTAATAAGTACCTGAACAGAGAGGTGGCCTGTTGGAGGGGCAGTCACCTTTCGCCTGGCAGGAGGAGCTGCGAGGGCCAGGACACTGGAGCGCATTGTGTCCCCGTGCTAAGGCCTTAATCAGTCCTGACGAGATTTCTTCTCAAAGTCCAGCTTCCCCCCCACCAGCCTGACTGTAACTCAGAGAGGAACCTGCAAGGGGACAGCCAACTTCTGCCAGAGGATGCAGTTACCGGGGGTGGGGGGATTCACGTTTCCCGTAAAGGGCTTTCTCCTCTCTCACAAGGACTTTGCAGGGAAACTCCAAGCAGCTGCTGGGCAATTTGCTTTCAACTCTGTCCCAACATCGCAATTTACAGTTTTATGAAGGCAGCTCCAACTGCCTCTTCTCCTCCTCTCCCTCCCACTTGTTCAAGTTTGTCGATACCCGATCCATGAACATTTGTTTCCTCCTTCCCTGGAGGAGTTTCGCGCTCCACTGACCTCAAGATCAGCCCTAGCAAGACTGGCAGCAGGGCTCAACTGGCTCTCGTTTCCCACTTGCTGCAGTTGCTTGCGCTGGACAAGCAAAACCAGTGTAATTCAAGCGGGAAACCCTTCCCTTGCCTGCTCCTCACACTGTCCTGGGCTCTGCTGCTGGGGATAGTTCAGCCCACCCTGTTCTCAGCCTACGCTCCCTCCATGGAGGACACTGGTGCCAGGGGTGTAAGGTCAGGTATGGATCCTCAGCCCTGCTCTGGCTGCCCTTAGTTCTTCTTGCTCTGCACTGCTCCACACTGTTCCACACCGTGCGCCACACTGCACACCTGCAGCTGTGCCACACCTTCCCCAGGTGGGTCCCAACCACGCGCCACTGCTGTGGGTGTGCAACATGATGCTCTGGGGCATGGCAGTGGGATGGATGGATGGATGGATGGATGGATGGATGGATGGATGGATGGATGGATGTGTTTAACATTTCTTGCATCTTGATCTCCAGGTGGTTCCCCTCCCACACTGTATCAGTGCTCTTCAGCATCAGACCTCTCTCGCCTCGTCCCCTTCTCTCCCCACTTCTCTCTTTTTTCAGCAATGACAAAGCCTTTTTCTTTAACCCGTTCTGGCTGTTCGCTGCGGTCCCCTGAAGATGGATGGAGGAGGGGTTGGAAGGTCGGCGCTTTCTCTCCGTCACCAGCCGCGCGGCCCCCGCGACCAGGAGTGGGGAGCTGCCGCTGGTCACTCGCTGCGGGGACGGGAGCGGCACCCTCGGCGGGAAAGAAAGGGTGTGCGGGAGGGCGGGGGCTCAGCGGCGCAGACCCCAGAGAAAACCCGGAGCAGGGGAGGGGTGGAAGGATCCCCCCACACACCCCACGGGTAAATCAACCCGGGTCTCCCACCGGCTTCCGCTGCGCCCCGCGGAGGGTACGTGCCGGCAGGGAGTAGGCAGCGGGCAAGGCTCACTGCCCGCGCCGCAGGTCCGCAGCCCAGCCGGGATAACAGCGCTAGTTCCCTTCTCGAGGAGCCGCTTCGCGCTGATCCCAGGGCCCTGGTACACCGCTGCCCCTCCGGTGGCTTCTTCTGAGCCACCGGCCCCCCAAAGATTTATGAAATGTCGGAATTCGTTGCTTTCTAATTAGCGGCGCCGGAATCTGTCTGCTTTGTCTTGCTCTTCAAGAGGTCGCTGCTAAGCGAGCGCACATCAAACAAGGGAAAAAAAAACCAACCTATATTTTAATTAAATTACCTCTCCCTGCTCGCGGGGGCTAAAAGCCCAACACGCATTCTGGGAGGTAATATGTACTTTCTGCTCCCCTTTCCCGCTCTGCCCAGGGTTATCCATCCCGGTTGCCGCGCTGTGATTTATTCGCCTGTATTTATGTTTCCTGGCAGTTACATTGCGAAGTTGTTTATGCAAACTGCAGGAAGGGAAAGGAGGCAAAAAGATCGTGGAAAGGATGTGAAAATGAGAGTGGTTTGACAGTGCCGGGACTACGGCGGAGCTCACATTTAAATCCCGCTGTTTGTCCCGGCGCTTCGGGTGTGCGTAAAAAGAAATAGAAAAAAAAAAAAAGAAAAAAAGAAAAAAAGAAAAAAAGGAAAAAGGGAAAAAACCGCTGTTGGATTAATGTACTTTTCTCGGTGCTGCCGGGGTGGGAACCGGCTGGGTATGCTTCGCAGCTGCCCGGGAAAAGCTCCGGGGGCCGCGGAGGGGGGGAGGCAGAGCCGGGTGGCTCTGGCCGCTGCCCCGCTACGATCGGCTCCCGCCCCGCCGATGCCGCTCAGGTGCGCGGAGCAGCAAGCATCCTAGCCCGGTCCCCCGCGGATCGGGACCGCGGCAAATTGCGCTTAAAGGGCCAGCGGTGCGACGGAGGAGAGATTATTAACGCGGCGTTAATAGATCCTCTCCTCCCCACCAGTCCCTTGCCTCTGCCGCTGCAGCACCGGGGCACATCTCGCAGGTGGGGCGCGGTGCTTCGGGGAGCCCCTCCGTCCCCGCCAATTTCCCCGGCACCGTCTGGGGGGCTGAGGGTGTGGGCTGCCGCGGAGCTCTTCCCGGGATCCGCAATCAAGTGGAGCTGACACTAGCGCCGTTTTGCCACCAACCCGTGGCTGTTTTTCTTTTCCCTCGCACCAGTCTCTGGTGGAATAACTATGCTTCAGAGCCCCATGGCTTTGGTTGCCCCGAGGTGCGCACCGCAGAGGAGGAACTGCTTGGTGGTTCCTGCGCTGAAGGGTGAATCAGCCAACGGCGGGGCAAGCCCTGATGCTCGGGAAACGCGCAGGTCTGGTGTCGGGAAAGGGAGCGGGCACGTCGGTTTTTTATTGTTCTTCCCGGAGGTTTATGTGAAAGGAAAAATCCCTTTAAAGTGCGTTTTAAAGCGCTCGATTTTATGATAAAACACGAAGTCCCTCGGCAAAGGATTTAAGTTTAGTCCGAGGAGTTAATTCGTTCCTCCGCGCCGCGCTGCCGGAGGCTGGAGATGGCCGAGCCCCCGCTGCTCCTCACCAGCTCCGCCGCACTGGGAACCACTCCCCGGGGCTACATGAAATGTGTCCCTTCACACACGGTTTATAAAAACCGATTCCCACCTGCAAGCATCTCCTCGGAAGCTAAACGACCTGTTATTACCGGCTGTCTGAGTTTACCACTTGCTTTTGGGGTAAAGCAACGGTAACCTGCTAACAATAAACTTATCCCCGGGGGTGGAAACGGGATTCCGGGAGAGTGCCGATGTCTTCCTTGGATTGTCCTAAATGTAACATTTTGCATAGTTTCTAGTAGCTTCCCAGTCATTAAAACGCCCCGCGGAATTACTGGGGGTAGGGGGATGTCAAAGACAAGGGGCTCCGAGTTTCCGAGGGGAGAAATACACATTCTGGATCTGGGGAGAGGGGAACAGCCATCTTCCTTCAAACAAGTACTTACCTTCTTCCTAAATCACCCCTTTGAAACCCAATTCACCTAATCCGGCGGGGAGAGGAGCCTCTTTCTCACAAGTACAAAAAAGATGGGGTTGTTGGGGCTCTGAGTTGGATGGCAAACAATAGATTTTCTAACTATGGGGAAGACGGACTGAATGCAATTCAGCAGATGCAAACAGGCAGAGCCTGGCTGAGAGATTGTTTTCTTCCAGAAAGTAACCTTGCGAGATGCTGAGGTTATTGACTCTGGAGTGGGAAAGGAGGTGTCTGGTAATCAGCTCACTCTCTATCTCCCTTAGATTTATGGATCAGGGCCTCCCTGTCACTTCTGAAAATATAATCATGCTGGCAATAAACCCTGAGGGAAGAATGAAACAGCAAGTGTTTTTATCTGAGAGCTAACGCAGTGACCTTTGAGTTACATGCGTAAAGGAGCCACTACGGGATAGGAAGCCCAGGGCTGGTCGTTCTGATTGCCCTGTTTTGGTGAAGCTTCCCGGGATGGTGCCGTAGCAGTCCCGGCACACGCAGGGCTGTGTTACAGCGCACCCCACACCTGCAGCGCAGGGGAACTTGGCATATTGTCGTTTGCTCCGGGTCTGGAACTGCTGTCACAAGGTGTAGAGCTGGTCCTAAGATGCATAGTCTGGGAGGGGGAAGATATCTGTCTCACTTTGTTTCACCAGATGGGAAAGCTACACCAGAGGGACTGCTTTTTTTTTCTTCCCCCCCCCCCCCCCCTTATTTTTTGGGCAGAAACATTTCCTGTCTTCTTTTCAAAAAATGTATTTTATGACCATTTTGCTGCGCAGACTTCTTCCTCTCTGGACATTGTGCAGAGTAATGCAACACCTTCAATCTGTGGAGCAGATACCTCTTGATTTCTTTATCTCAGAACATGCCTTTGTCTCTACTCGACATGCTCTTGCTCTTCAGTGAAAACTCACCTTTTTACAAGCTGTCAAATGTAACACTAACAGCTGAGCATTCCTTAAAAAAAAAATAAAAATCCCACCAAAAAATCCCACAAACAGCTCAAACATATTTACTTAAAAATCACTTAGTATTTATGGCTCCTTGATTTTTTATTAGCCTTTTAACAAAGTATCTCACTTTAACACTAATCCAGATGGAAGGGTCCCTCCCCTATGCCTGTAAGCAGATGTACCCAGAGAAGGGGAAAAGAGTTGTTTAATCACTTCTAGTGTTTCTGATACTTAAGGCTATTTCGGAACAAGCAAAAGACTCCACTTCAGTGTGCCCTTTGCTAAAAAAAAAAAAAAAAAAAAAAAAAAAAAAAAAAATTATATATATTGTTTCCAGATTCTGTGGTCTAGCTGGTGATAAGCAGGATTCAAACAAACAGCACAAAAAGCTGTAAATGCAACTGCTTCTACAATCCCATTCCTCAGGAGAGGCACCGTTTCCCAAAGGACCTCAATTTAACGAGAAAGAACTAATCAGGAGATGAAAGTTCAGCCTTTTGACACAAAGATGGCCCAGGTTTCCCAGCTCTCCTTCACTTTCCTTCCTAAACTCAGCTGAGTAACCCCAGCCTGCCCACAGTCTGGCAGACCAAAGGAGGATAAGTGCAGTGAAGTGTTATCCATTTGAAATGGTACAAGTGGTTACTTTGGCCAAATGCTTGACAGACAGGGAGGAATTTCAGAGAGGCCCAAGGCAGCCAGGAGAATGGGTAACAGCTTGGCAAATGTTAAACAGCAGACACAAGATTTGAAAAACACATTCACTGATTTGGCTCTCAATTTGCTGTGGTGACTCAGGATGGAAATCTGGACATTGCTGTGGATAACGCAGTGAAAACCTCTGGAGAAAGGTCAGCAACAGCAAAGAAAGTTAATTAAATATTGGACAGCAAAAAAAGAGGAGGCAGACATGAGGAAAAGATTTACATAAGCTTTGTCATCATGTAGATCGTCAGAAAGACCCTGTCAGGAATAAGATCTCAAAAAGAAAAGAGCAGAAATCAAACGGCTCAGGGAAAAGCATCGTGAATTGTCAGTGATACAAACAATAATGATACTTGAAAAGACCATGTCTGCTTTGGGGAGTACAGAACAATCAGAGGGCAAGATGAACAACACAAATGTGTAAAATATAATGAGGGTAATATAAGGTAGATAAGGAACTTCTTGGCCACCTCATGACTTGTATGAGTAGTAGATAAACAAGATAAGAGGAAATGGAAAAGTGATCTTAGGAATTTTTCTGTACCAGGCACAGTCAGCTTGGGGAACACACTGTCATCAGTTGCCATTACAAGCAAGGTCTTGATGGAAATCAAAGGAAAAATATATATGGATAATGAGAGTTATTCCTCTGTTATAAAGGTAATAATACTTTTGTATCATCACATTTAGTAGCAGTGCAAATCTTCAAGTGTATCAGAATGTAGGAAGAAACATGATTAACCTAGAAAAGCTTTTTTTCCGTGGTTTTTGCAGCTTCCTCAGAAGTAGCCACCAGCAGCCATAATTTGAGGTTGAATACTGGATATACCTTAGACTGAGGTAGTATGAACATTCCCATGTTTCTTTGCCTCTCCTGTAGCAGTTTTCTTTCCTGGATAGCTTTTAGTCAGCTTGCTAGCATCAAGTCTGGAGCTGAATTCACCGAATAGAAGTTCTGAATATGATAGTAGAATATTAAGTAGAACAAATCAAATTATATTCTATCATTTTCTCCATGTTATTATGGCACCTATGTGACTTAGGATGACTAATTGAGTGTCAGAAAAATACTAAGTCTCCAGATTTTTGAAGGTGGGAAGACTACTAATAATATGTAATGTATAAACTGTTTCCTCCTCAACCTATTCAAAATAAGAATCATGACTGTTTGCCTGGTTCTTCACATGTGGCAGTCAGTTTGACTTTCCTTTCCAATTCAAGTAATTGCTACAGGAAATCTTTATATTTGTGTTCTAATTTTGGGACTTAGGTTTGTTTTGAGTGGAACTAGAAAAGAGTACAAGCATGCAACGTAAAATTTGTTTAAAACTACAAAGAGAAAAGTTCCACTCTTATTTTTGTTCCGTAACTTTTAATAAGAATAACTTTAATTTAACACATCTGGGCAGTTTGCAGACCATCAGATAGTGCCTGCATAACCAGTGTTCCAAGTACCTTGGGCAAATATGGTGACTTAACAAATTAATACTAAGAATTTTAAAAAAATCTTAAATAAACCCAAAAACAACCACTGACACTCACCAACTGCCCTTACAGACCTGCAACACTGTTTCTTTGCCCTTCCAAACACTCATCTATTCTAGGCAAGGGAAAAAGAGTAGGGGGGATTGTACCCTGAAAGAAAATACCTTCAGTAAATTCAACTCATTTGAAGCTTAGAAAGAAAACAAGCAGCAAATTTCCAGGACTCTAATACAATTTCTCCCTCAGTACAGACTGAGCTTCAACAGCAATACCCCTGCTAGCTGAAATTTCAGAGGGAAGGACATTTCTTAACTAGTCTCCTTGCCAATTCTGATCAAGCACTTTCTGCAAAGGATGGCTGGAGGAGGTTGCGAACTTCAGCCGAAAGCAATGGTACTTAAAATTGCTGAGGTGTTGTGGACTACTTTACAGAGAAGTATTCTTTACTTGGTACAGAAAAAGGAAGGCACGATGTCTTGCTCAAGGTTATAGACAGTCTCTCTAGTTCAGGGGCAGAAAGCTCTTCTATATTTCTCATAGGAAGACCACCTTTCCACACTGTATTTAATCCGGCTGGCCCTCTTTACACACCTTTTGTCACATTTTGCTCGTATCAGTGGTCTTTATGGCCCAAGGACTAAAAAAATGTAGATTGCCCCAAAGCACTTTTCCTTCAGCTCTTCTAATTCAAAACAGGATGCCATTTAGACTCACGGATACTGTTATCATAAACAAACCCCAGAACTATTTAGATCACAGAGCCTACAAGCATTTGGATACAACAATATGTGCCAGGTATATATTTTAATTTATCCTTCTTGTTTCTCACTTATAAACGTTGGCAAATCACAGTAGTGTGGAAACTACATAAAGGGACAGCTTTGAGTTCACTCTTCCCTCCCTGAACTGCTCATCACCCTAGCGTGTGTTCTCTGCGTACCTTGACATGCAAACACAGGCTTGGTTGCTTCAGATTATTCTGCTATTGATCATTCAAACGTTCTTCTGCAAGGGAGCACTCCTCCCTGTAATTTTGAGGGTGGAAATTATTTCGGTTGATTTAAAAATGTGTTTCACTTGTTGGAGACCATTTCTTCTGATGTTAAAAAAGCCAACAAACAAAGCCCACCTCCTTCCCCCTCATTTACTCAAAAGATCATGGACACTTGATGGACCCTTAGCCCGACATTCCTTTAATTGTAGCCTTTTGTAAGCAGAACTGATGTTCTTTTCATTACAAATATTTCAATTGAAGTGCCCTGTGGTAAAGTCTGGTAACAAATAAATAGGCTTGTGCCTCTTCTAAAACTAAAACGGGGGAAAAAAAGGAAAAAGAGGAAAAAGTTCCTTCCTCTCACTTTCTGTATTTTCCACCCTTTTGTTTTCCTGAGCATCTGAAGGTAATAGAGATTGCTAAAAATGCCAGGGGCAGGGGGACTAGAGAGAAGATAACATTATTCCTTGCTCTGTTTTGTTAGGAGAGATTTAATCTTTGGGCATCAGAAGATAGGCCTGAATGACTGCCTGATCACCTTTTCACTCTCTCTTCTTTTATCTGTATTACCCATGACTCTTTTCAGGAATGATATGTCACTACTCTTATTTGGTAAATTAGGCTATTGTTTCACTGTATTTGACTTATTGTAAAATGTTTTCTCTCTTAACTTCAGGCCATTGTTCCTGGGTAGTGTGGATGCTGCCACTGGAGAGGGGACTATGTAATTGAGGCCAGATACTGCCCTATTTTGGCAGCTAGCAGTAGTGTGCTGTCTAGAGCTCTTGATTTCATGTGGGTTTCTAGCAGAAAAAACATGGATAAATGGGGTCGAATTTGGCCTTGTAATGGAAGGGAAAACTAATGAAAGATAATTAATATTATATAATATGGAATAATCTCAAATGGAAATTTAATTTTCAAGTTAGCAAACACTCAGAGTAACAGGCCATGCACTGGATGTTTCTGAGAAAATGTTTGTTCACAGCCTGATTTATCAGTGCTTCTTGTTGCCTCATGCTAAACACCAAAAAAAGGAAGAAACACAAATGTCATAGTAATTTTTGTTCCATTTAACAGTGAATCTCAAGGCTAATGGTTGTAGTTCATAAACTGAAACCTCAGGACAGAATGCTGAAATATGTGGTGCTGCGACTTCATTTGCTGTCACTGGAATGTATATCTGGGTGGTAATTTTTTATCTAACTGTGCTTTGAAATTAAAACCCCAAAATAAAACCCATTGTAATTATGTTTTGCTTGTTCATGCTGAGTAAACCACACCAGACTTCTGGGGAGAGCAGACTGAGGTGTGGAGGAACTCACTGCAAGCATGTGTTAGTGTTTCATAGCATGTGCAGCCTAATGGTTGGCACCAGCATCAGCTGAGCTTTGGCAAAACCCAAGGGATTGCTGCTGTGCTTGTGGAGAGGGCCTGGGTGAAGGTGGTTGCAAGCCAGCTCATTAAAGACAATAAACATGTGTTGTGCCATGTTTGATGACTGTTGAGAGAAGGTCAGAGTGAAAGAACTTACATAAAAACTTTAACAAGGACATGATGCCAGTTGTCTCACTCGGCACAACAGTGCCTCTGCACACAGTACATGAAGCCATAATTAGTGAAGTCACTGCTGCCATGTTTCCCAGGAACTGCTGGGAGCCACCAGCTCCATTATGTGGTTAATGAACATCTGAACACAAACACCATGCAGCCGATGGGTATTTCTTAGGAGCACATGGAGAGCCGCTCCGGAAGAGTTTATGCTATTTTCTGGATCTCTCCCCTCCAGTTCGAATGGTACCAACATCTAGACCAGAGGTGCCCATGGAAAATCTCGTCATTCATATAGGACAGCCATGTCCACGAGAGTGGGGTGCCTACAGTGAAAATGGGGAGCAGGACAGAAGTTGTAATTCACTTTTCCTATTTAATTCATCTTACAAAATGAAGCAGGGAGGCAACAACAACATTTGTATTGAGTCCGCCTCCCACTCTGGAAGTGTTTATTCCAAGCTCAAAAAAAGCAGGGTCCTGGGACAGATCTGCTCCTGGCATACACACATGATGCTGAGCTTGCTGTCAGTGGGTATCAAGCAGTCTGTTCACAGGTGAGCATGCAGGGTGTTTTGGTGGGAAGCGGGGAGAGGCCCCTCCACCTCCCCATGCCACATGCTGGCTATTGCCTGAGGCAACCCACCCTGAACAGCACATGGCAGCTCCCACTCCATGAAAATCTCCAGCAGGATCTTCACCAACCCCTTTAAATAAACTGACCGATCAAGCAGTTTGAGGGGACGAGGTGCATATGAGATCAGTCCTACCAGCAGCAGGAGAAAGCATCTCTGCCTGCGGCTCTGAAATGCGCCGCTCTCACCAGTCCTCCAGTGCATCTCTCTGCTGCAGCGCTCCATGCCCTTCCCCAGCCCGGAGCTCCCTCGGGCCCTGTTACCTTTCTCCTATTCTCCTCTTTTCCCCTGTTTAAACATCTAGGGGAGGGCTGGCAGCGCTGGGTTCCCCGCACCCCTGCGGGCCCGAGGGGCTGCCGCTACCCCTGCGCGGCCCCCAGCCCTGACCAGGGGGTGGGATGGGGGCTCCGATGTGCCGGCTCTGGGGCGAGGCAGTGGGTGAGTGAGCCCCTCGCTGCGGGGGCCCCCAGGGAGTCCCTCGGCGCGGCCAAAGTGAAAGTTAAGTGACTCCCGAAACCCTTTGGGGGTGGCGGCGGGAGCCATGTGACAGCCGGGAAGCGGGCCGGCGGCGTGGGGCTGCGGACGGTGATTAACGGAAGGCTTGGGGGGGGGGGGTGTGTGCTGCTCTGTGCATGAGTCCTAACGCCGACGGGTCTGCACCGCCGGCGTCTCCCTCCGCGCCCGTGCCTGGAGGCGGCGGCGTGGGAGTCCGGGCAGGCAGGGTAGGAGGGTGGCTCCCCTCCACCCCCTTCCCCTCCCCTCCGCCGCGTCCCCCTCAGGCAGGGCAGGGCAGGAGCGCGCCCCGCAGCGCTGCCCCCGGGAGGAGGGACTCGCCTCCCCGGTATGGTCTCGGCGGCTTATTAAGGGTGGTCGTGTCCCCCTTCTCTTTTTTCTTTTAATTGTTTTTTTTATTTTCCTCCGCCGCCGCCGCGGCTGTCACTGCTCTCACCGTTACTGTTACCACCGCTCTTCCCGGGGCTCACAGCTCGGCGCGGCCTGGCCCCGCCGCCCCTTTGTGCCCGGCGCGATGAGGCGAGGGGCCGGCGGCCGGCGGGCGCGACCGGCCAGCGGCGCCCGGGGGCAGCGGCAGGTAAGCGGGAAGGCGGCGAGGGGCGGGCGGGGGGCAGGCAGGTCGGTAGCCGCTGTGTGTGTACATCGGGCGCGGGCGGCGAGGTGCCGGTGCGGAGGGGGCGGCTGTGTCAGCGACACCCGATGCCGGCCCCCCCCGCCCAGCCACCGCCCGCCCCCCGAGCAGCCCTCTCCTCACCCGCAGCGCGGCCGGGTTTGTGCCGTTTCTTTGTTTTATTTAGGCTGTGTGTAAAAACTTGCTATCGCTGCCGCCCGAAAGGACGCCTCTTCCCCTTCCATCCGTAGGGAGATCCCTGGAGTGTCTGCCCCTTCACGGACTGCCCCGTGCTTTAACTCTCCCCGTCCCTTCCCGGTATCAAACCTGTCTCTTGCTGTGAATCTTCCCTCTCTCCAGCCCGCCTAGCCTGCTGTCCTCCCGAGTCCTCCGCTACAACCTTTGTACCTATTTTGACTTATTTTTTTCTCCCTTCCCTTTGATTTCTAAAGGAGTCCCCTCCAACCTGTCTGTAGGTATGTTTGTGTAACCAGACACTGAGAGTAGCTGTCTGCCGAGGAATTAACTCGGCAATCCCCAAAGCTTAGTTTGCATTCAATAGAGGTGTTTGTTTTTCAGGTTTAAACCTCCAGACGGGTTGAAGAAATCGCCCAAAAGGGACCACTTGGCAGGTTTTATTTCCTCCCTTGAAATCCCACTGGACGTGGAGCAGGTGGGGGATTGGGAGGGGAGATATTTTGAGGGGTGAGAAGGAAGGTGGGTGGGATGGAGAGTGTCCAGGGGCTCAGCGGTGTGTGAAGGAGGTAAAAAGGACTTTAAATTTCGGGGAGTGGAGCCGCGCTTTCCCGGTTCCTTTCCTGCGAGGGCAGGGAGGATAGCTCAGGCTCTCGCTCTCGTTCGTTAAAAATAAATACTACAGAAGTTGGCAGATTTTGTAGTTTTAGAGAAGTGGAGTCTCTCCAGGATTAACGTAAAAAATGTTGGTGTTTGAGGAACTGCTCTTGCTAAACCCGTAAATAAAGTGGAGTTGTTGACAGTTTGTCTAGCCTCTGGTAAACGAGAACAAAACCCATTTCATTTCTTGAAGGGCATCAATAATTGTGAGGGTGGGAGGGAGAGGAAAGGGTTTAACTATTAACCTTTATCTGGGATCGTAAATGAGTTGAAACTCGTGTTTCTGAAGCTTCTTTTATGCATTTGCTTTTCTGTTTCCCCCTCTCCGCTTTCCTTCCCTGGAGATGGTGAAAGGTAAATGAAAACGATGATGCTCGCATTAATTGGACAAGCAGGCGCTTTTATGGCTCGCCAGTAAAAAATAAACGTCACGGGAAAGTTGCTGTTTGTAGTGCAAGCAGTGGGAAAGTGGTCTGGAGGGGGTGTGTAGCTGGGGAGGGGGAGCGGTAAATCAGCGGTGCTGGCTTCGGGTTGAGCTGTTACTTCAGGGGTTTTTGGTTTTGTGCTTCCAGATCATTCACTTGAAAACGCCGGAGGACAGTTTGCGGAAGGTAAGAGAGCCTTTTCCCCAACAATTGCATCCTCCGGGACCACATACTGTGTGTACCTGAGTATTTGTCTACTGCTCAGGCCCACAGTGCTGGGAAAATGCCGAGCTGTTGCTGCCCATGGTGTGCGTATTGAGAAGTACAGAATTGTAGTAAACAGATAAGATTCTTTTGCACACGGAGATGCTTGTTAAGCTGATAAATTTCTCCTTTCCAAAAAAGGGATACCTTTTCTTTCCTTAATTAGCATGTAGCTTAGGAAAGCAGGAGATAAGCTCAATGAAAAAGTTTCTGTTCTGACGATATTTTGTTATGAATTAGGGAAAAAAACATATTCCCTGTACCTTCTTAATTGCTGCTTTCCCAAATGTGTTATGCTACTTTGTGGCATGATTCTCGTCTGAAATGAAATAAAGTGACTGTTACTACTTCTGAAAATAAACTGTGTGCAGCCACCAGAAGTTTTCTCTTCCCACTTCATTAAGTGAAAGCAGGAAATCTTCGGGAGGAGGCAAGGGAGCGAGAGATAGGGGATCATAAAATTTGGCAGAGCAAGTGATTGGGGGGATGTCTTTGTTAGTTTGTCAGCGTTGCAGTTACAAGCAAAATACGCTGTTCCAGTAAATACAAATTCAAGTAATTTCAAAGGAAAATTGTAAAAATGCTTTCCCACTATTTTTTCTTATGAAGAACAGACTTTCACTTGACTGTCATTATTTTGTCATTCTCTTGTCTAGGAATCAAAAATACAAAGACTGAGTAATACTTCTTATTCTCATGAGTTCCTGTAGAAATCTGTGCAGCACACTCAGCCTCAGTTCTGAGGGAGGTCCTCTTCCCCCCTCCCTCCCCCCTTTAAATGAGTCCCTGCCAGCAGCAAGTGTGTTGATATACTGATCTGACGGACTTGGGCACAATGCCAACTCAAGCAATTTAAATGACATGGTTAATAGTGTCTCTACTGTCCTTATCACACAGTAGTTGTCTTTAATAAACTCAGTGAACTTCCAAATGATAATCGTGGATGAGAAATTAACTCAAGTTCTAGCTCTCCTGTTCAGATGAACTCTGTTTTGCTCTGATTGATAAACAGAAAATGCTAATTGCAGATGAACTATAAGAATTTTCAAAACATACCTCTCCTGTAAATATGCGATTTCTTTCAGGCAAATAAGAGCCCATTAGATTGTCTGAAATAACTCTAAAGTGTTCCCATGGATTCTGCTACTGGCAGTGCCATTTTCTTATTTTTTTCAGTGGTAATAAATTAATGTGAGGCATTGCATCCTGTAAATGAATCCTTAGCAAACGCTTCAAAGTAGGAAATAATTTTACATAAAGTAGGTATGCCACTATAGTATGCCTAACAAATTAAACCAGTCTGTAATTCCTGTAAAGCATTTTGGATGGAAGTGAAAATGATTGTTCCATCAATTTTAATTTGGAATAGGTAACCTTTAAGAATCAGCTAGTACAGTTTCAGAACTGTGACACTGTCATACAGTAAGCTGTTTCACAGTAAGTTTCAAAGTGGTTTGGGTACCTCTAGTACTCATACTGACTTTCCCCTTGTAGAATTAAAAGATTACAATACAATCTGAAACTACAGGGGAACAGTCAGAATATTACAATTGACAGTTTAACTGCAAATTTCATGTATGATTCCTTAGATAATGATTTTTATTTTTTGAGAGATTTGATTCTAGAAATATCTTCACTAGATCTCATCTTCCTGATTTCCAAACCTGCTAAACCTTGCCAAAAGCCTTAGAAGTCCTTGTGTTCTCAGCAGCTGTTCAGAGCTTGCTAAAGTACCTAATATTAATAATAATGTGTTTCATGTCTTATGATTGTGATTGAAATAGTGTTGTGTGCTTAACTGATAAGTTTGGAAATGCTCTTCTTAATGGCAAAGATTGTATTTTTGAAAATTAATCCAGGAATGCAGATGGCCTAATGTCACAGGTTTGCTTTCCTGTGGCTTTCCAAAATTAACTCCTTTGATACCAGTGAAAACTAATTAGATTTTATGTCTTAAAAGTAACAACAGATAAAAATAATCAATTACTTTCCTAAATCCTTTCTGCAACTGAAGATGTCTGACAGATTTATTTTTTTTTACTTTATGTGTCAACAATCATAGCAATAACAAAAGTTGTTTAAGTGACAGCTTTTGTAAAAGTGAAAGACTCAACCTGAGATCCTACTGAAAACTTATCATGAAACTCCTACGGTCCAAAGAATGGGGCCTAGAAGGGAGTGTGCCTTCATGTATATATTCACTATATGTTAGTTTTTCTGATTTTGGTCATTTCTTGACAGTATGTATCTGTTCTATACATTAAAATTAAGTACTTGTTGGTTCCAAGTAAGGTTTAGAAGATACTCAGTGATGTGAAGACACAGTATTTCTAGAAATGCTTTTTTGCAGTTGACAGGTCACTCCTCCTTTTTGGATGCTCTGAAATGATGATAATGAGTTTCCGATACTCAGGATGTGAAGTTAAAAGCAATCTTCTTTGTTAACCCTTGTAATTTATGACGTTTTTTTCCCCGTAGTCCTCCTCAAACCTGATAGCCCTTTCAGTTTTACAGTTGGCCTCATGTTTGACTTTTCTTTTTGCTTTGAAGGCTGGGAGGAAGGCTTGTCAGGGTGTGCAGTTGTACTATTCCGTGCGGGGCTGGGTGGTTGTGCTTGAAACCATATGGGTGTTAGTTGTCGAGAATTGTTGCCACCATTCCTGATTCCTCTTTCTTATTAAAAACAATACTAAGAATCTCTTCATTAGCAATGTATCACATTAGAAACCACATTAAGCATCATATACTTGTATAATGACATTTAGAAAGATAAGGCTTGTAGAAGGCAGTGGAAAGATAAGACCTCGGGTTTGGGGTGTTTTTGATGAAAACTAACCACATTAAATGCGCAGAAAAAGTGTTTAGATTCAGAAAGATTTCCAGATGTAATGTGTCTGAAACATTTCTTTCTAAAAATGTCTCTTTTGCACTCCTTTTTTTGCTGTGTTCAATACTTGGGTCCTGAAATTGTTAGCATGCATAATAAGCACAATCTTACTACTGTGAGGAATGCCACCAGAGTAACTGGAATAATTTTTGGTAAAGCAGTGTCCTGTGTTAGCAGAATGGACTAGGCCTTGTCCTTTAAGCTCCGCAGGGCAGGGAATTGTCTTCAAAGTATTTTCTGTAAAGTGCCTGGCATGCCTGTGTGTGTCAAAACATGATAAATAATAACAAACAGTAGCTGACAATTTATGTAGATTTTTTTTTTTAATTATTATTTTGGAATTTGCCTATAGGGGACTTTCTAGCAAAAAGAAAAATGCCAGAGTGGCTTCCAGCTGGGACAACATGTGCTCTGATGGTGAGAGAAGCTTTTAATCGGAGCAGAACACACATTTAATCGATAGTATCTCCTGTGAAGCTGTTGGGCCAGCACATCAACTGGTGTAAATCAGTGTGTCTCCAGTGAAGTCTGTAGAGACACAGCTGACTTACACCAGATGATCTGAGTGTTCTTTTTGGCTTTAACAATTTTCCTTTAATCTTCTTGCCACTTAAACTTTTACTGTGATCTGCCCACATTCCAGAAATGTGGAAGGAAGATGGGATAACTTTTCCTTACTTTCCTTCTCCTTTAAGCCTTTGGTGCCTTTTCTTTTGTGTGATGATATATGCAATTTTTAGTTACATATGCTTTAGACTCCTCTTCAAGGTTGTGAAGGTAGGTGTCCACAAAATCACACCTGAAAAGGGGTGCCATTATATTCAAAAACTCACCAGTCTTGTCTAGCTTGCTAGATGTAGGTGTACCGTAAATAATTTCCTTGCCATACTGTATTTGTGATTAAAGGTTCCTAAATACTGTTATTGTAAATCATCTCCTTAGCAATTTGTGTCCTGTGAAGCAGTTTAGAAGTATTGCCCCCCACATCAATTTCCCAGAATAATTTTATCGTGTCTGCCAAGTGTCTTAATGTTTTAGTTACTGAAATGCATCATCCAGATGAAGTAATTGAAAATACTGAGTGTGTACGTCTTGTGTGGTGGGAAGACTCAAATGATACTTGGGTAATAAAGAGGAGAAATAAATTCTTTTTCTTTATCTTCCAAGCCTCTAATAAATATTTTTGAAGGCAGTGTTAGTAAACTAGCTCTTGTTAGACGTGGGAAAACTGTGTTTGAGTAGAGAGCTACTAATTTTCAAAAGTTCAAGTTAATTCTTGCTCTTTCCTATGGAAGCATGATGCCATTTTGGAATTTCAGTATAAATATATTCAACAAAACTTGCTTTGTTAAGTAATGCAGAAAAGTATCCAAGTCTTTTAGGTGATTACCCAAAACTGATGGTTCTGAAGAAAGATGGGACACTTGCGTGTGTGTGCGTGTGTGTGTGCAGATTTGGAAGCAACAGAGAAATAAATCCTAACACAAAGAGCAGCTATGTGGAGAAACGTGATTAACTGCCTATTCATACATTTTTTTCTCAAATGTCTTGTCACCCTATGCCCTGTTGTTCCTGATCTTTATAAACTAATAATATCTTCAGTGGGGAAAAAAAAAAAGTAATAAGATGAAAATATTGTGCCCAGATGCTGCACTGCAGCAGGTCACATAGAAATTATGTCTGTAGAGCCTGAAAAAGAGTGAATTCCGCAAATGGAAATGAGAACACTCCATTTCCTTTGAACTGACTGGAAAGCTACCTTCCTCGTCCCAGCTTGCCAGTTCTTCCAGAGCTGTAAAGGTTCATAGTAACTAAGCCTTTCACCAGTATTTTATTAAAGCAGGAAATACATGTAATTACAACACTTCAAGCGACTCAGTAAAGATATGTAGAAAACCAATAATATATGCAATAATTTTAGTTCTTATAGGCACTCAGATGTCAACTTCCTTTTTGTTTGTAGTTAGAAAAAGCTTTGGATGGAAATGGGGCTGCAAAAAGGGCAAGAGTTGATGCTAAAAGCATAAAACGCGTTTCAGAGCCTGTCTTAATTTCATTTTCTATTGGTGATACAGTTTTTGCAGAAAGTGAAAATACTCTTGACAAAACTCTAAACTTGATTGTAGGGCTTTAAGGGTTATAAGGGTTAGCCAATTTAAAAGATGTGTCTTTTCAATATACTTCCAGCTTGTGCCAGAAGATGTGTTTTCAGTCTTTTTTTAATCTACCTTATTGTCAGCAATGCTTTTCAGCTCTGAACTTATTCCTAGTGGGGCATCATCAGCTCCAGTTGAGTTATGACAGTTTATAGCAGCTGGACTAACTTGGGAGCCTGGTCCTGCTAATGCAGCATTCAGTGAAGTCAGATTTCACAGATTAGCATGTAACAGTAAGGAAAATTGAACTTGTAGATTTTTATCCAAGGGTTTCCTAAAAATACAAAATTATAAGATGCTTTCATAGGAGAGAGAAGTCCTGTTATTTCACTCTTTTTAATGGTTTTCTGTACGGTATTTACAAATTTCAGCTAATGATGAAGAATCAAATGCAATAAACTTACATTGTAGATTGCTATGCCTAATGGTGTTTTTAGGGTTGTATATACTTTACTAGTATTTAATTTATCACTGAAAATAATTTCTCTGTTCAGTTCCTTAAGATTATAACAGCAGCTTATGAATTGGGGAATGTTTCCGTTACGTATTTCCAAGTAATTTTTTACCTCTGATGAAATAACAGAGGTGTACAAAAGGCAAGAGGTGGATGTTGGGAAGTGATTTAGAGCAAGTAAAAAGAGAAAATATTTTTTTAAAGCGGGGATCAGTAAAGCTAGAAATTATTGCTTTTGTGTGAACTTTGTTCCTAAAGATAAAACCACCCCCAAAGCATTTTTTTGTTTTGAAGCTTTATAAGTAGTATAAAGCAGTGGAAGAAATTACATGTTGTGGGTTGCTTTTGTCTGTACTGAATATTTTTTTAAGGCTAGATCTCAGAGGATTTTGTATACCAACATGAATGTTTCTATATTAACTACAAATCACTCCTGGCCAGTTATAAAAACTCTGTGTGATGCCTAGTCATGTAAGGATGTAAGGGTTTTGTTTTGAAGTAAAACTTTTTTGCTTTTCTTTTTACTTCTGTGTTACAAACAATTTGAGTATTAGGTTGGACACACTACATTGAATAGCAGTACACCCAAAAGTTTGGTAGGTTGTGAGTTTTACCCTTCCACACTTGCTCTGCAGTTGTGTTTGCACAAGAGAAGTGTCAGTGTCCAGCTATATGAATCTCATTGCAGTGGGAGGGGGAGCAAATGGGATGGTGCAGGCAGAAAGCTGTTAGTGTGGGAGTGCTTGCAAGATCAGAGCCTTGTACTGTAAGTTGGCCCTCATGATTTGAAAATGAAAGCATATTAATCTATAGGCTTAAAAATAGTTACCCTTAATTTAGATACACATTGAGAGTCCTGAAGCCTCCTAAGTGCTCTTCTGTTGTGACTTTGTATGCTGAGTTACCTATCGTAGAATTTACTAATGAAATAATAAAAAATCTGATCAAAGCCATTGTTAGAAATGCCACTATTTGATAAGATCATCTGCTGAAAATAAAGGGGGAAATGAGATCTGACAGAGGTAAAACCAGGTAAATAGCTTTCAGCTCTGCTTTTGTTATTGAAGAAGAAAGAGAAACAATAGGTGCTGTTTAGAGTCAGAAGCTGCCCTTGTAACCTCTGCTGCTCTTAAAATGCCTGAAGGTTATTGCATGGTTCATGGTGGCTTTTATGCTTGCAGTTCAACTTTTAATTTTCTAACAAAAGGAGATGCAGTAGCATCCTGCTGATAAACACCATGCAGAACAATCAGAGAAAAATGGAAAAATTCCTTTATTCCTTCTTTCCAGTTACTGCAGTGTACTGGCATATTTTTAGCAGAAGGAGAGAACACTGCCTCCTATGTTAAACTGCCAAAGCTGGAGACTGATTTTTGAAAACTAGGAACCTTATTTCTATGAGGATGGGATGTCCATTTGCATTCAATAGCCCCAGCACAAACAAATTATTTGTTGCATCCTGTTATGGGGAGTGATCCGAACATCCACAGGGGCTGTACCTATTTCAACAAGATTTCTACTTCTTGCTGCACTGGCAAAATTGTGTCTAGCTAGCCCTAAATCCATTGTTCTCAGCATCAAAACTCCAGCTGCCTGCCCAGAAATGTTCCTGCTGAGCATGAGAAGCACCCTGTCTCTGCGAGTTGTGAAGCAGTGCACAGTCTTAAGTAAGTAATACAGACGAACTTCAGCCAGCGCTTTGGTACCGTCCTTGCATGCACTGCTTGAATTTGTTGGTGTGATCGTTGGTGGTGTTTAGAACGCTGCACTTGCTGTGACGCATTGTACTTGGATAGCAGTAGGATCAGAGAAGGGGTCAACTTCTGAAGGTATTGTTTCCAGTGCACCTGAAAGTAATGGAATGTAGCAGTTTTAGGAATGTACACCTGTGAGTATATAATAAGAGAGTATCTGTTTGTGTATTTTCACCCCTGACATTCAGATCAAAGGTCCCCTAGGTGGTTTTGTGGTAAGAAAAGGGAAAGGGGCCACATGTCTTACCAACTCTGACCTGTCCTATTGCTCCTTGTTTTCAAGTTTTCACTAGAAAGTCAGTCATGAGCCAGCTTTGATGAGGTGGCTTACTTTCAGGGGCTCACTTAATGCATATGGATATTCTGTTCAAAAAGTGGCAGATTTAGGTCTCAGTGGTTAAAAGAAGAAAGGGTATCAGCAAGTGCTGCCACATAAATATCAAAACTGATGCCCAATCTTGCACTGGACAGTGCTGGGATATTGTCGCAAGCACTTCAAAAAACCCATTGTGTTTTGGGGCAGTGAGCGTGACTCCTGGATGACTGATGGCAGAAAGACTGACAAGCTGAGAAACATCTTCAAGCCTTTACAAACACATACTGGCTTAAGCATCTTCGATCCTTTACAACCACATGGCAGCTAAAACAAAAAGCTGAGGAGGAGCCTGTCTCTTGCCTTCCAGCTTGCTTACAGCTAAAGGAAATGTATCCAAACCGGAGGAGACTCCCCCTGGCCCCGGAATTTGATTAATTAATCATCACTTTCAGCCTGCTCATTAAGTAGTTTTTCTTTTCTTACTTGGGCAAATGAAAAAGATGATTACACCTGGGAGAAACAATGATACCTGTTAAATCTTCCTCTATTGTTAAGCACAGTTAAAAAAAATTACATTTAATTTTAGATTTAGAGTAAGTAGAACTATGCTTGCTTTCTTTTTTCATAGGTTAGGTGGAATTGTGCTGGTACATATTTGTATCAATAATGTATGCTATTACATGTGGCAGTGTTTCTTCTTTAACTGAATTTGCTTAACTCAGAAATACTTTATGAAGGTAGAGAGTCTCTTAATGTCAAATTTTTGCTTTCTTCTGTAAAACATCAAACTTGATTTCTGTATAACAGAGGTATTTTACATGAGAGTCAAAACTGTCGTCACCAGTGGTTTTCTACTTCTGTTGTGTTAACATTTTGGTCATGATAGACGTCTTGGCAGCTTATGATGTAATTTATCATGTTGCTTCAGTGCTGAGGCTTTGTCAGCAACAGGGAATTTCAGGAAGAATTTTCCATTGGCTCAATAAAGCCAGCAGCAGCACTGTGAGAATTTTACATGGAAATCTGAGCGTGGATAAAGCTTAAGGGAAACTACTTGTTTGTCTGATTTTGGGGCACATTTGGCAAGGGGTAGTAAGCCAGGGGTGTTCAGTGACTGTGATCATCAAGAGCTTAGCTTGCTGTCTGTGCTCAATGTGTGTAAGGCCTCTCGCAGTCTTTTCTCAATATGTTGCGTAACGTTATTAGCACTTTGATAATACACATTTTTCTCTTTCCCTGTGGTCTCGCAGCTCCAGTTTGCTCTGGATGAATTCCTGGGACACATTGTTTGCTCACTGTACTTAGGCCTGGGAAATCAGTATCTTACTAGGTGATAAAGACTGTTGTTCAGGCAGTTTGATTTAAGATACTGTTTCTGAGATTGTCAGAGTATCTTTCTGGTTTGCTTTATTCGGATTTATTCCACAGAAAAGCACAAGCTGAGTATAATTTGCAAATATTTACTTTAGTTGCAGTTTTCACAGTGTGTTTTCCAGTCGAAGGGTGGGGAAAATATGCAGTAAGGCCTGTGACACCATTTCACACAACCCATGGCCACATGGTTTTATTTTATTTCTGCTTTCTGTTGGCAGGCACTAAAGAGGGTGCTAATTCGTGGCCTGCTAATTTTGCTTAGAAGGTCAATTCAGCCATCAGCACAAAAAAGGGTTATCAGCCTTGCTGCTGTCTATGGCAGCTGTGGTGCAACAGCAGCGCATGCTGCTATGATCACGAGGCTGGACAGTCGTAATGCCTTGCAGTAGAGCCTGCAGTCCAGTTTGTCCTTCACTTGCCCACTGCCTCTCTGGAAAGGAGCACCATGGTTGCTTGTTAGCCGGTGGTACTGCATGTTTGCTGTGTCAGCCTTCATGTTTTTGAGGGGTTAGCAAGCTATGAAAGAGTGACTTGATTTTAAGCTGGTGCTGCTATGTGTGTTTCAAAGCTACACGTTAGGACCAAGTTACCTTAAATGTGAAGCTTCGGTCTGAAGGCTGCTTATCTTCAGATGCTAATCTGTTTAATTTTCCCACTGTGACAGTGGCTACCAGCAGGGGTAGTGAAATGTTTACCTACTGGACCCTGCCCTAACCCTTCGGGTTTCCCTCTAGTCCATGCTTGGTCATTTGATCAAAGTGGCATTGTTCCAAAAGGTGCAGGTCCACAACAGCTTCAGCACTCTGTCCAGTTCCTGCTTTCTCCCTGCCCCTAAAGCTGGCTCACAGCTGACACCTTATGAGCCACCTTACAGCTCTCAACCTGCAGACTACGCCACAGAAAATCAAGTCGCTTTCTGCAGGGTTATCTCCCTGAACTGGCTTTTCACGGGAGCGGACACGCTCACTGCCAGCGGCAAAGATGCGGTGGCAGCAAACAGCCTGCACAAGGGTAACAGTAGCACAGCCTTAGCATCGATACAATTTAGTTCCCTTGAAAATGCTGTAAAAACGCAGCTTTTCCCTAGCACTGTGGCTATTACACGTATTTCTAAGCAGGAAAGCCTTTTCATTGTTTCATCACATGTCTGTACACATGAGAGTGAGACAAAAGCTAGGGACTTTTATACATCACTGTTAAAGGCACAGGGAGGTGGGGGTGGGGGGAAGGGAGGCCTGTTTGTTTTAAATGTTATAAAAATCCTTGTGGTTGCCTGTGATTGAAAGCTGGCCCGTATTGTCATATTATCTTTCTTTATGTTTGGAGATAATGTATCAGCATAGCAATTTTCAAACTAGGAAGCTTAGACACAAGGAACAAGGGTGCAGCTCATCCGGCTCTATGCCTCTCTTCATTCCTGCTCTCTGCAAAAGACTTGGCAATACCATAGCAGGCATTTTTGGCTGAGGCAAGGAGTCTATTTGCAGTATTTACGTAAATATTTTTTTTTTGGAGGAAATGCCACTCACTGTACTTCATACTTAAGGTGATCAGCCAGTGGGAGAAAATGAGTTTGTTGCTGTTTAGCTTGCTAAAGTAAATAAACTACTTTCTGCGTCTGATTTTGCCTTTAAAATACTTTTAAATGTCAGAATTTTTTATCTTACTTCCCCCTTCCCTTCAAAACAAGGCTAAAGGACTTAAGTAGGAGCTGTCTGAGTCTGGAATTGGGAATGCTAATTCTTTTATTAAATCTATATGCTTATTTTGGTTATCAACAGAAGAATTGGGGGAAAAAATTCAAAACCCCAAAACCTGAGTGTATGACATGCATAATTTAGAAAAACCCAACAGAAGTCTAATTAAAATATGTTGCCCTGACAATTGCTTAAGTTTTCATATCTCTTGATATATGTGATGTTTAAAGCCAGCAAAAAGAAGTAGTGAGATAGAGAGTTCAAGGAGAGGAGGAAAAAAGTCCCCAAACAACTTGGAGAGAAAGGTGGATTTTGATACAAAAATAAATGCAGCAACAAGCATAATGCCTTCTGTCTTAAGATTAATGTTAAAAAGGGTTTGTTAACATTTCATCCTCAGAGGGGCTTTGTTATATTCCAGTGATTCCTGGGATAAAGTGATTTTTATGTCTTTTTCACTTATATTTAAGTGGGATTTCTCTCAGATAAACAAAGTAACACACACTCAAAGACTCTTTCTGCCTCATTTAAACACCCCACCTTATCAAAACTCCATTTCCATGAGTGATGGATCTTGGCTCTGGATGGGAGACTGAAGTATTCAATTACCTTATTTTCATGTGCTAATGAAGCAGAATGTGGCTTTAGGGGGTTTCTTTTCAGCAAGGTAGCCTGTTTGGTTATGCACATGCTGCCTTCTTATGTTTCCTTCCACGTCTCTGTCTACACTCAAGCGGTGGTCTTAATGGGCAACAGTGGCTAATCCGTCTGCGGGACAACAAGCCTTGGCCTTCTTCAGCCCAGCGGGAGCAGCCCTGGCCTGTAATTAGCGGAGCCATCAAGCCAACTGTTTGGCTCGAAATGACTTCTTTTGGCACCTCTTGCAACAACTTTATATGCTGAAAATCCGTGAAGGTTGGTTTTGTTTTTCTCAATTTTCTTTGCATCACTGAGTGTTGATGTGAGCTCTGAAATCCCCGCACCGAAGTGCAGCAGGCTTGTACTCTGGTAACTTTGTCTCTCCTCAAAATGGGAAATGTACATTTTAAATGTTTGCTGTTATTTATTCAGCTGAGCTTAAAAGTGCAGGTGCATTTGTCACTGAGAGTCAAATCATAGAATCATAGAATGGTTTGGGTTGGAAGAGACCTTAGAGATCATCCAGTTCAAACCCTGGGCAGGGCCACCTTCCACTAAACCAGGTTGCTCAAAGCCCCCGTCCAGCCTAGCCTTGAACACTCTCAGGGATGGAGCAGCCACAGCTTTTCTGGGCAACCTGTGCCAGTGCCTCACCACCCTCACAGTGAAGATTTTCCTCCTAATTATTTAATCTAAATCTCTCCTCTGTCAGTTCAAAGCCATTCCCCCTTGTCCTATCACTACACGTAAGGAAATCCCTCTCCAGCATTTCTGTAGGCCCCCAAATGGTAAAGGCAGATATTTTTTGTATCTATGTCATGCTGCTGACAATAGAGAAGAGATTTCTATTTAACTTGTAAACTCTTCAATACTGGCACTCTCTTTGGCATCTTCTGCTTTACTTCCATGAGGGGTCCTGATTTAATAGCTGGGATCATTCATACTCTTGAAATTAAGCTTTTGCTTAGTGCTTGGCTAAAACAGGACATTGTGTTCAATGCTTTACATGATAGCTCCTTAGCTGCAGTTACACATCCTTTTAGCACTGTATAATGAAAATTAACACGTTGTGGGGGTTTTCCTAGCAACTGTATGCTAGGAATTACTGTGTCAACTTCACCACAATGGATGGTGGAGGGAAATAACCATCCAGCAGTTACTCACTGCCAGTTATGAAGTTGAGGAATTGGAAAAAGGCAACCAATTTCCCTTTTTTTAATTTCCCCAAAGAATGAAATGGAAAAGTACACTGAAACATACCCAAGTTTGGTGGGTGGTGTTTTGGTTTTGTCGGGTTTTGTGCGTGTGTGGAGAATTCTAAAGAAAGTGAAGAGCAACTTAAATATAACTTTTGTAGGTTTAAGAATAATCACCTTCAATTCTCCTGTAAAGCATTAACATGGGGAGCAATAGACTTTTAATAGAATGTAAATTACACTCTTTTTCCCCTAAGATTCATGAAGAATGTTCTTAAGAATTCCACAATGTTGTAATGAATCTCTGCTCCCACTAACTGATGGTAACTAGTAAGTAAAAGGAGGAAGTGTAAAAGACACTGAGAAGTAGTACAGATTTTTTGAGTTGCACCATGCTGCTGGATATCCTGGATTTTTCTGAAGGAAAAATACGGAAAAGAAATGTATGAAAACAAAAATGGAAACCCTTGGATATTATCTTGAGATAATCTTTCACAAAGATCCTGAAGTAAGTGTGATGGTGAAGTCCTGGCATGAATTAAAACAGGTGAAAAAAAAGTAGGAGGCTGGTAATAATGGTCCTCAGTTCTCAACCTGGAGGAGATTCCTGTTTAAGTGAAGCTTTAAAAAATTGATATTGGGAGTGGTGTGTATTTAGGCAGAGAGAGAACAAGAAGCATCTGTGATAAGTGGGCTTACCTGGCTGGTGGGCTGAAGTTGTGTATGTTAAGGCTGTTGGGAGAGATAATTTGAGAAGTATGCAAGAAAACTGGGCAACTTAATAACACACATCATACTTTGTGGCTGAAGTAGGTAGCAAGCCAGATTTGATCAGGGCAGTGATGTTACCACTTCTCCTCCATGGAAACAAGGCTCTTGTTCTGCTTCACCCCTTGAATAGGGCTTTCGTGCAAACACCCAGGGAATTCACCTTCTGTGAAGGAAGTTGCTGGCATGCCCCCCCCCCACGTCTGCAGCCTTCCTCCCCTGGGGGGGGTGAGAGAATTTCCGTGCCTCTCCCTTATCTCTTGGACATCCTATGTCCAGAGTGAGCTGAGGAAAAATAAGGTGTATTGGTTACCTCTGCAGAGTTACTGGCTACCTTTGGCAACTAGAGACGTATACTGTGATATGAACCAAGTCGCAGCAGCTCTTTTATCCCTTAAATTTGTGGAAAAAGTCCTGTGCTCTTTAGCTAGAGTTGGGTAAAAGAGGTTTTTGTGACTAATAACTTAGTTTGCTAATATGTGCTGTTCTGGAAAGCAAAGCAGTTAACTTGGTTATGAATTCCGTTTGTTGTTCTGGTTAAGAGCTGAGAGTTTTCAGTTGCAACTTTTTTAAGCTTATTATTTCTTTAATTATGCTGAAAGTGCAACATCTCAGAACATCTCTTTCAACATATAGCAGGTATTTTTAAAAATACACAGACTTTCTTTGGGAACCCTTGATGAGACATACTTTATTTCACATTGCTTAACATTATGAATTAGTCCCCAAACAAAACTTTTTTCACTGCAGAAAAAAACAACCAAACAAAAACAACCAAAAAGCCCTCCTGCCTTCTTAATTGGTTTTGAGACAATTCTCATCCTTCTTTCCTCCACATCCTTTTCTGTGTCGCTTTCTTGGATCCAAGTTAGTAGAGTATCTGGTATTTCTGTATGGCTTGAAGTTACTGGAGCAAACTTAGCAGAGTTTTGTGGACAGGGGGGAGAAAAAGGGGAAGGCAATGTAGCAGAATGTTTCCTGACTCAAAAAAGTGAATTTGCTTATAGTGCTGCACTTGAGCTCGGCAAGAGCAGATACTTGACATGCATTTGGAGCTGATAGCAAATTAAAAATGAACTGCATATCTATTTTACAAAAGTGTATTTCAGAATAAAAAGACCATTTGTTTCTTTAGTTACTTAGGCTGTTAGCTTATTTCCCAGGTGTTTTTCAGTTGATGACATGTCACTATAGTTTCTAATTTTAACTCCTGTCTCACTTTCTGGTTCTCATACACTAGCATCTTGCTGCACCATTTTTGTTGGGAACATTGCAGAGGCCTTTGTTTCCATGAGCATGTTTACTTGAGCTTTATAGAAATTTGTAAACTATTGTGGTTCGGAAAACTCTCAGAAAAACTACATTTTAAAACACTTTCATCTTTAGAATGATGATAGGAAAGAGGGAGGAAAAAAAATGGTGGTAGAGGTAACATCTTCTACATTACTTCATACAGAGGAGAAATGTTGAGTTTGCTTTCCAGTGAAATGTGTCTTCGGGACTGTGATATAGATAGATTTGGATATTTAAATGCATGTAATTTCTAGGCATCAATTTTGTGTGAGAGGCAGTTATGTTACTGAATCTTACCTCACTATAGAGGGAACTGTGAAAAGTTTATCATCATACAGTGTAACTTTTGTATATAATATGTATATACAGCATTACCACCAAAATTGAGTACTGAATTGCAGTATTCAGTGCCTAACAGTTCATAAGAGATTTGTGTGTATTGTTACTTTAGAGATGCATAGACTAGCAGTTCTCCTTCTGCTTGGTTATATTTAATGTAAAGTTTATCTCTGTTAAGAAATATAAAGCCAGCAGTCCCAATAACTAAGCATGACCATGAAGAATTGAGAGGAAAGTGCAAATACAGCAAAAGTGATCTTGAGAAGTCTGCCACCCCAGTGAGTTGATTACAAACCAAAGATTAGCATTTAGCTCATGTGGCTATTTGCATAGCATTACTCCTATGGAGACATATGGTGCCATTGAATTCCATTATGGCAGCATAGACATGTGTCTGGGGGAAACCGAAAGCATTTGCAGTTAAAAACCCATGCCACTGCATTAAATTAAACCTGCAAACCTTCATGCATAAGTAATCATAAAGCCACACTTAAGGCTGTTGTGTGTTGGATTTCACTTTAGCTTCTGAATTACGTTAAGGACCTGAGCAAGTAAAGCCACGACAGTAGCCTGTTCTTGAGGCGATCAGAATATGGTAAATGTCAGAAATCCACATCTGAAATAAGAGGTCACACGCTCTTTACCAAGCGCAGACAAAGAAAAAAGGCTCTTTGATGTGGCTCTAGTGCAGTATCAGCTTTGTCTCTAACAAGACCTCTGTGCTACAAACTTGATTTGTGTATAAAAGGCTGTGCTGTTGGGTGGAAGGGTTGATACAGGCTTATCCTTCCTGTCGTCTCCACCCCCATCCGCCTTCTGCACCTCTCGGGTGATCTCTGTTTTGGCTGGCTAAAGTCTCAGCCAGCTAGTCATCACCCCAGCCCAATCACCTAAAAACCCCGGATAATCCCATTCCAGTGTATAAACCAGAGCCGCCATAACAGCGATAAACACTTGCAAAACAGCTGCTTATTGCAGACATACATCCACTGGAGATGACTGCAGAGGCAGGGGGACCTCAAACACTGCTGCACAAGGAGCAGCACTTCAGATGGCAGATTATGTTTTGGCATCTCCCTCTAGTTACCAGCAAGTACGTACAGCAGTTCATACTTTTGCTGAATGTGTACCCCTTCTTAATATTAGCATTGCTTTTCACCCCACTGCTACTTCTACCCCTTTCTGTGCCTGGACCAAGGCCTACCTAGTGAGTACTTAAGGGTCCCTCTTTCGTGCTTTCCTCTTTCACAGTCCTCGTTTGCCCAGGCATTTTGTCACTGTAAAGGAGGTATAGTTTTTGTATAGGTGATCTGACAGCATAAGACAGTAGTGCTCTTCCAGTCATAATAGTTAACTAATTAGGTTTCTGTACATAGAAATGTGAATAGGGTAAACCTTCCAATACTGTGTTGCAGACAGTGGATGTGGTAGGAAAATAGTAAAGGCTGAAATAACTAAGAGTCTCTAGTGCGGCAACTTCACTGCCCTTCTGCTATACTTTTCATGCTACCAGTCTTTTAAGTAACTTTATGTTTTGGAAAAAAAGGGTTAGATATTCTGCTAGGGAAGAAATGTCCTTCTAATCACATTAACGTAGTAATGAAGCTTTTTCATGTACCGCTGGTCCTTGTACTTCAGCCATGAAATGGTGCTGGCTGGTTTGAGGAAGCCTCAACTTTTATGGATAGGTATCACTTGTGTTAGCGCATCCAGTCAGGGATGCGTATGAGAAGGTTTTCACTTCCTTTGGGATTCAGGCTGTCCATAAAGATGTCAGAAAATGGGATTTAGCAGTTAGTTAAGAACATTCTTGACTTGATTATTGAAAAGTAAAGGGGTTCCGCATACCGTCACAGCAGAATAGCCACCCTCGTGGTGCATGCATTGGCATGCTTTCATGGTGCAGCAACTTGGATTGCTGTAGGACAGAAGAGTGACCCTGTGAGCCCTGCCTTTCCCGATCCCCACTGCACCCAGAGGTGGACCACAACACAGCAGGGCATCAGGCTTGCACTGGGAAAACACTGATATTTCCAATTCTGCCAATACAATGCTGGCTGCACTGGTGTATGAAAGTCTTTAGTGACCAGTTATGCAGTGTAACTGCTAGCATAACTGTGGTTGAGAAAAACACATATATTTGGACTGGAGGAAGGAGCTTGAGCACTAAGCTGCCTGTTACAGTTTTGCTGTGGAGAGTATTAGAATGCAAAGTGGTGGGTGAGGTGTGCTTGGAGATCCCTCTTCCCACCCCATAGACTTACGGCACAGAGCTAGCAAGCCAGGTAGAGCATTGTGCTCCTGGGCTAGAATGTGGTCTCCTTTTGTTAACCTTCTGTTATTTTTCAAAACATACTGCAGAGTATTTACCAGGCCGTAAAAAATACGCTGTGAGAGTTACCATATATAATTGCAGCTGCCAGAATGAAAAAAGTCATCTTTGTGAAAGTGTATCTAGAGGGTACTGAGTTGC
Organism: Ara ararauna; assembly: GCA_028858755.1. Taxonomy (NCBI): domain Eukaryota; kingdom Metazoa; phylum Chordata; class Aves; order Psittaciformes; family Psittacidae; genus Ara; species Ara ararauna. Next base: position 61,250,181 of record CM054379.1, read on the forward strand.
TTTAGGTTTTGATGTTATGATATGTGTGTGCTTCCTTACAGAAGCTGGGATAGCACGATTAAGCTCCTAGTGTAAATGAGTGGAAATTCAGCTCTCTGAGGAATGTCTTCAAACAGGGGCTTGTAAGTCAGGATTGTTAACTCAATATACCTGTGGTGCCCAGACCCCTGTCACTGCATGGCTGTGAGCCGAGTAACACAGCAAACAGAAAGGAGACACCAGGGTAAAAGGTGACCAGTGTGCTTCCTACACTGGCACGTGGCAGCACGTGTGCTCCCACTGTCTGCCTGCCCACAGCTGGGGCTCTGGGCTGTTACAGCAACCAAAAAGCAGAGGCTGAGGGAATTCAGTCCCCCAGACTCCTCCTGTCCCTGATGAGGGCTGCACTAAGGAAAACAGGGCTGTTTATCAGGCCTCAGGTGTCACTTGTCAGCCAGGCAGTTGGTTTTCCCCAAATATTCCTTGGAGAGCAACACATAATGTCCAGCAAAGGAGGCTATATTACTGTCCTTTTTTTAATTTGTTTAATTTTTTATTTTAACAAGGCAGTTATTAATTGTAGAAGTTGTTCATCAAGGGACATTCATACCTCCTGGCAAACTAATCCACCCTGTAATCTTTTGGTTATATGGTTTAGTATGGTTTAGTATCTTCTTATGGTAGAGCATTGTCTGTATCACACGTTCACATCGCAAATCAGTTTGGTCAGTTCTAGATCTGCTCTACAGGCACTTCAGATCACAGGTCACATGAGGGACTCCTCTTCCGGGTATCATCCTGGGAATTGTTCCTCCATGCATCAGAAATCTGGCTTTTCTTTTAACCTGGGTAAGGAAAAAAAAGAACCGATAAAAGTGGCTTATTGTTAGCCATGAAGCAGCTGTGACCTTGTTTGTCTTGAGCTAGTTTTCAGATGAAGAAAGCATTGACATTTTTTTCCCCTCCTTATAGATTGATGGGTTGAAGCAGTCCTTGGAATTTTACTATTTTCAAAACAAAATATTTGACCTGAAAGGTAATATTTATAGCAGGCAGCTAATAGAAAACACGCTTGCCCCCTCTGTCTCTCTGTATCTCTTGTCTATGTGTGTGTGCACACTCTGGGTTCCCTCCTGGGCCTGACCTCTGCTGCACGCACTGCAGCTTCATTGACTTTGCCTTCTATTCCCTTCTCCTGATAAATGAATCACTGGAAGCAGCAGGGCTCGGTATGTGGGGAAGCAGGATGCAGGAAGTTCATGGCAGTCCTGTGCCATTCTGACCTGCTGCAAATGTCCCCTCCTGCCGGAGTGATGGATGACACGGGGCTTCTGCGTCAGTCACTTGTGAACTCCGAAGGTCACCCGAGAGAACATATTCTCCCTTTGGAAAGACACCCTGGAGGGATGTTGATTTAGTGACATCTAGCAAGGACTGACCCTGTCAGTCAGTGCAGTAATGCTGGAGCAGGGGATGGTGTTAGCTTTGGGTCACTGGATCTAAAACAGGAAGATACGAAAGCTGGACTCTGTAAAAGCCCTCCTCCGGGTTGCTGATTGGATCTGGCAGGTGGAAAGGGGCTATTTTGGATGAGGTATCTGGCTGAAAGAGCAACTGCTGTCCCAGCTCTCTTGTAACAGCAAGTGCTTTGCATTTAAGTGAGGCCTTCTCATTTGCTTGCAGACAGGGGGTTCTACCTTTTTTTCCTCAAGGAAAAAATGTTGGTGGGACAGTAGGGTCTCTAGGGAACTTAAAAATGCCCATGTAATTAGAAATGGTGCCTGCAGTTTTTTAGGCTCCAGTTTCCTGTGAAGTTTGGATTTGAACAAACCTAATTTTCTCATGTTTGGATCCCTGTTGCATGTCAATAAATATGTATTGTTCAGTGAGGATTTGATGTGATGAGGGGTGGCTTGGTGTGATTCAAGGTACAGAACAGGCAGTGAGGTGTCTACACAGGTAAAATGAATACAGAGGGGTGGAAGCAAACCAGGCGAAATGGCAGCATTCGGAGTGAGGTGGGAAGAACACAGGCTGAAACAAATACAGTTCTGGTCTGTCTTCTCAGCCCCTACCTGAAATGCAGTGCCAGTGATCTTACCATTGAGGCATTCACAGTACCGTAGTCTGGCCAGAGCTGTAGACTTACCATATATTTGAAAACGCATCCTGTTTTTTCCAGCCAAAATTTCTGATATGCCAGACAGCAGTGGATTCAGAACAGTCCTAAAGCTGGAGCCCTGACAAGAAAATCCAGCGTTCCTCAAACGTCATGAAGTTCCAGTTTTCGGTTCAGCCACTGCAGGTTCAGCAGTAGAGATCATACTCCAAGCAAGCTGGAATTTGAGGGAATTTAAGCTGAATATTTATTAAAGCTCTATTTAGATTGGGCCGTGATGAGGCTGGATTGCAGAGCTACAGGCTGCAATCAACACTCAGTAGGAGGTTATTTAGATTAAATACCAACTGTCTTGGAATGGTGGGAAAAGTTTCAGACAGAAGTTTTGTTTACTGCTTTTTGGACAAAGTTGGGCTTGCAGTAAAATTTCAGGAATTCTGCTGGACAGATAGTTTTCCTTCTTGAAGGAACGTTCTTTTTGTACTGCAGTGTTCTTGAATTGAGCTACTCCCTGACATGTTCTCGGATGAATACAGTCGATATCCAATTTCCTCCTTTATCTCCTTACTGTGTGACTGTAATCAGCCTTTTGCTTTCTTTCAATCTGTTTTGGTGGATTTTTTTTTTCTTTTTTCCAAGAGAAAAACAAGACAAGGAAGACCTTTTGTTGGGGTGGGATTTCCCCCCCCCCCCCCCCCCCCCAATTTCATCATTTTTTCTTGAAGCTTTTCTCTCTTTTTTCCTCTTTTTCATTTTTCGTGTTGACCTTCCTTCTCGCCTTTCCCTTTCCTGTGTCCTATCTAAAGGGTGGGCTTGCTCCTCCCTTCTCATCTACTCTTTTATTTTTGAAAATAAGAGTGATGACTGACTGTTTTTTCCCCTCATCATTTATCTACTTGTCCACACCTGTTTCTTTCACTCTGGCTTCCTTCAAGTTTTAGCACGTATTTTCTCTTGTTCTGCCTATTGCTTTTCATTTCTCCTCTGTGATTAGGCCGGATCCCATGGTCCCTCCTCTCCTCCTTTCTGAGCTGCCAGCCTGGGGCTTGCTTCCTTCTGTCCAGCCGTGACAGAAGACTTTTGCAGCTTGGCTGAGCAGCCCCTGCTGCTGTTGTGGTGCTGCAGACACACTCGTGCCTTTCCGTTTCTCCCAGGGCAGCAATGTTTGGTTTGAGTGCTAATGTGATTTGCATCGTTTTATTTTGGGGTCAGCCCTTTCAATAACTAATGCATGGAGGAAGCGCCATAATGACTGTGTTGCAGTGCTAGGCTTGAACTGCAGAAAACAAGGTCCACTGACTTACTTTCAGAATGAGTGCACAGTGTATAAAAATCACAGAGAGGAAAAATGATACTCATGCAGTTAATGTCCCTGTAAACAGAATGAGTGATTCCATAAACAAATGTGGCAAGCACCTCCCTGAAATTAAGAAAAATGCATGTTTCCTGTAATACTGCTTAATGTTTATATGGGGTCTCTTGTCTGTTTCTGGCTCCATAAAGTGAGCAATACAAAATACTGGAAATTATAGTTAGACTACTAAGGGTCTCCAGCCTTTCTCACTTAGGCAAGTAAGTGAGATTTCCTGTTTCTCATTGTCATATGGCTACCATGACGGAGGTATTGTGTACAATTGCTAATTTTATCTATTTTTTTTTCCTTTATTCCTTCAAGGCATTCTCAATTGCTGCAAAGTTTTCCTGAAATTTGTTTTACTAATTGGTGTCTTTCTTTTGCCTCAGTTACTTTTCTTTGTATTGGAGCTTGGAGGTTCAAAGTGAGACTGTGCTGACCAAAGCGGTCAATGGAGCTACACAGTCGTCAGGGAGCACTGTGAAATAAATCACTGCACAAAGGGCCTTGGTAGTAATGGGCTAAAAGAAGCTGTTCTCCAAAAGCCACAGGCACAAGTGTGCGCTATACATCAGCAGGGAACTGTTTGGAAGGTGGAGGTCTTTCAGGAACAAGCTAATAGAAAAGAGTCAAATGTTAGAACAAAATGAACTGGCCCCATGGCCAGTGCTTAGCAGATGGATAGGAAGTTGGCACAAAGACCAAAGTATTTTATCTGTAGATGTGCAGTCTGAAAGGCTGGTGTGTGAAGCGTGGTACTGCTCAGCGTAAGCTGAGGTAGCCCAGATGGTCTCAATAGCCAAGTGAACCCCTACATGCTCTTGTGTAAGATGTGCAGGACAGGCTTGGCAGCTGGCATCCACTCCCCGTGTTAGAAAAAGTGATGCAGACTTTATACAGTACAGACACTTTCCATTAATAATTTCAACAACATTCAATAATACAAAAAATATAAAATTTGTTAAACTGAAAATACTGGAAGCTTTTGATCAGAATGTCCTCAAGCTCAGACTGAAACTATCTTGTTTGATTTTCCAGTATCACAGTGAAACCAAATACTCATTAAATCACTATAACAGTATTTAACATCCTCATGTATTCTAAGTAGTCTAAAGAAGTTTTTGTTTCCAGAAAAATAATTTCACCAAAGTCACATTTATAATTTGAACTTCGCTAAGTAGGTTAATCAAATTGTACTTTAATATCTGAACCACAGACACCCTGTCAGTTGTGCAAAGCTTTCTGGTTACACTTTCAGGTCTTAAATCCTACTTATTCCTTTTTCCATCCTGCTCAGCATAGAAATGTTGTAAAGCTTGAGAAGCTCATAACTCTTTACCAGAAACCGTAGGTGAGCAATCTTAAGACACATAGCACACTTTTAAATAGTGTCTCCTGCAAACCCTTCGTAGTGTTTAAACATGGGCTACTTCGAACAGCATCTGTCTCATAATGAGCTTTTTGGGGAGGGTCCCATATATACACAGTTTCATCTTCATATTATGGCAACAAAGAGACTGGAAATACCCTTGCTCTTTAGTTTAAAAAGATGTCAAAAGACATTGGAAAATTAAAAGTGAAAAAACATAAGTGAAAAAAGCTTCACAGCTCCTCAGCTCATGCAGCACTCTAGTACCACAAGTGCTAGAAGTGCAAAGTAGTTAGCAGTGAGCTTCTCATGAGTTGTTATCTGCAGGGTAGAGAGAGACTAATCCTTGGCTGGTGTGCACTGACTTACACAGCTTCCGCTTTCCAAGGTGCTTCCTTGCAGAAGCTGTGGCCAAGATGGCAAGCCATCTCTGACAATGCTGGATTATGGTGATTTAGGAATGATGGCTGGTGTTTGCCAAGCAGTAGCCACCACAGGAATGTGTAACATGGCAGTTCAGGTTTGTAAGCAGTTGGCTCCACATTTGCAGGAGATGCCAGTTAGTGCACTTCCATTTGAAAATGTTTAAACAGAATGTTAAAGGAGTTCTGGATTTTGCGCCAGGGTCTGTGAGCACCCTTCCATGTACCGATCAGAATTCCCCGGGAGGAAGGCTACCTTAGGAAATGTGCTCTTCTGCTGTTGTAACATCTTTACTCTGCAGAGAATTCTGCATGAAACTGTAATTAATAGTGTTATTAAAACGGACAATCAGCCTCTCTAAATTCAGGCACACAGCTTAGTTGCTAAGTTGCTAAAAAGATTGCACATCAACAATAGAGTAAAAAAAAAATAATCCTATACAATAAATGCCATTTTCTCTTTTGCTACTCTGAAGAGGAACATTCCCGTTCTTCATGTAAAGAAGGCAACTGTAGTTACCCTCCTATTTTGGATTTCATCAGTACGACACACAGTTTATTTTCCAAAATCTAATAAAACGGATGGGAAAAATTCTTTGTAACTCATTAAACCGAACTCTAATATATATAATTTAAATGTGGTTTCTCTGCTTCTACAAGCTGTTTGCATGCTATGCTAGACTACTGGTTTAGGATCTCTTAGATTGGGAAAGAGTGATGAATAGCAAAGAGCAGTTTTCTCCAGTATAGGGGTGACTGTCCAAGCAGAGATTTCTATCACCACAAAGAGCATTCCTGAGAAGGCCCAAGGCTGCTATTTATTGTGGAAGCCTCTGAGCCTAAATAATAGTTCTGCAGATTGACTGTAGAGGTCCCAGATTGCTGCTTCACACTAATTCCAAGGAGGATATTTCACATCTAAGCTGAAAACAAAACTCAAAGGTTTTCTGTTCCATGGGTTTCTGCAAGTAATGTATTCAGGTTGTGTCCTTTTCCTCTCTTACAAGTTTGGCCCTAGATTTTGGCTCTGAACAAACGCTGGAATTGCAGTCAGGAATTTCCAGTCATGAGATTTCAAGGCAAGATCATGAATTAATGCATATTTTTAAGATATTGACAATTTCACAGTATGCACAAAAATCATGCAAAGACAGTTTACAGCTTATCGCTTGCAGCATTGTCAGGAAAGTTTTATGTGGGCCTGAATTTGTTTCATGTGCTCACAGAAGCTCTGAACAGCACAGTTCCAATATTAAGTGTCATAGAAGTAAGAAAATACACATTTCTCTGTCACTGTTAATTTGGTGCTCACCTGTGATAGATCTATGAAAGAAGCTGTATGTAAAAAGCACTATTTATTTCTGTATGAGATACTGCAGAAAATGTATGAGAAATGCTGTGGGGTTAATACACACTTTGAAAAAAAGCATAGGTTCAATGTATTTTGCATATAAAGCGTTATTCCTCCTCTGATTGTGTTTGGAACACAGGGAAAATATAATTAAAGCTCCAGTTCTACAAACATTCGGTAGGATTGCCTGTGACAGCAAAGCTAAACACACTCATTTGCCAGATAAGCAATTTAGACACTAGGATTCATAACTGAGCATTTGTTTGCTTGCTCATAAATTGTTTCTTTTGGGCTGATCTTAGGTTGGCTGTGTGCAGAGGGCATCAAGCCATGTTCTGAGGCAAACCTGCTTTGTTACGTTTGGAAAGAATGGTCTGGATTATGGTTTTCCCTCAAATTATTAACAGGCGCAAATGGTGTTTGATTTAACTTGGTTTTTTATTTATATAATGATCAATGATAGGGTAATGTCTGAATTAGTTTGGAAATCATACAACTGTTTTTATTTGACCTGTTTTCTACATTTGGATGTGTTTCCTTTTCCTGCATATAAATATCCATTAAAACATGTTGAAAATTTCTGGTCTCACCTAGTTATTCACTTTGTTGTGGCTACTGCTATCTTTATGAGTTTGATTCTGCGCTTAGGTACCAAGGTTCCACTTGATGGCCTGCTAACACACATTGTACAAATAAAACCCCCTCTATTTAATCTAATTTAAATGTAATCTGCTTTTCAGAGAATCATAGAAATAAGAGAAAAGTCAACTTGTGCAATTTTTTCAGTTGTGTAAAACTGTTCTCCAATTCCTGACTCTCTCTAACATTGTTTTTTTTTTTTTTCTGATTATTTTTATTACTTACCAGTAGTCTGTTACTTACAGTATTAAGGTAGAAGGTTTTCTTTGCCTCTGAAGCTCGAGCAGTTAGTCATGTTATTATTATCCACAGAACATTGTTTTTCCTATGGAAAGACTGGTAGCTGTGCTGTTCATAAGCTGGCTACTAAGAAGGCGTAAAACCCCATACAGTTCTGACTGTTCCTCTGTACACGGAAAGTACAAAATAATTTAAGAACTGTGTTTCTCTTTTTTACTCAGGCGATGTTCCGAATAAGATTTCAGCAGAATTGCTTTTGTGATGCAGCAAAAAAACCCAAAACAACCTGTCCAAGGACTCCGCTGTTCGTCCTCTTTCTCCTTTTTTATGTCTTGCAAACAGCCATCGCTATTACCCAAATTAACCTCTTCTAAGTTTTGCTTTTTCCATCCCCCTGGTGCTTGGATCAGGCTTCTCTTTGGGTGGGGTGAAAAGTGAACTCTGCTAACATACAGTACAAATTAGGTCTTTTTAAAAACAAAGACTTCTCTTAAGAATAGCTGTATTTTATTTCTGACAAAAGAAGGGAAAACACAAGTGCAGCACAGTAAATCAAGAAGTCAAATGTGTGTAATCTGATGCCAAGTGTAAACATGTATGGACTTTACAAGGCCTGCCGACACTAGATACGCTGATTTTCTTTCATTTGAAAAAGTGCTTTTGAGTTTTCACAGTAGTGCTTGTAAGAGGTATTCAGAATGGTCAAGTGAATAAGAGCAGGTCTGAACACCAGCTCATGTTGAATCGAGATGTTTTTTACTTTTTTATGGGTGCAGTATTTTCTCCTCAGAGTAGCTAATATAAATTTGGTAGATGTACCTCCATATGCAGTGGGGTTTTTTTGCCTGGCTCTTTGGCAGAAAGTTTCTTAAGTGAATACTATAAAAAGCTGCTAAAGAGTCAAAATATAGTCCCTCACATACTAACGTAAGTGCTTGATTTCAGGGGAGGTTAAGCACCTAACTGTCTCAGGATATTTGCTCTAAAGACCACCTGAATACTCTTCCAGCACTGAAGGGCCTGAATACCTTTCTGTGTTCACTGAAGGAAAAACTAAGTGCAGAAAGTAGCAATTTCATTAATAATGATATTATCTTGTCTTCCCTGCTATTCTATCAGGCTGCTGTGTAACAAATCATGGTATTACTCTGTGCAGAAGTACTGCTGTAAAACTGTACATTTTCAGGCTGCTTAGCATTGCACTGAACAGTTCAAGCTGTGTTAATTATGTATCTGTAAGCACTCTGGCACTGACTGCAGGTTGGGCAGATCCCGAAGGTCTGCCAAGGCATTTTTCATGTAGTTTTAATGTTAGCAATATTTTTACAGCTTAGTTTTTATTTTAAACATATCACAAGGGTTTCTAAACACTAAAAAAAAAAATGGTGTTTGCAGTTACTGAGTGAGACTCCTGTTCTTCAGCCTTACCTCTAATTATATCCTGTGACTGTGAGAAAGGGTCTTTCGTTTTTGCTTGTTCATGCTTCTCAGAAGTTACCAGATTGCTTCTATATTGTTGTGGGGAGGCAAACGTAATCACTTTAGCCCTTTACATTTCTTCCGAAGACAGCGAGGCATGTGATGGTCCTTATTTCTAGTAAAGAGGGAGATACTGAGCAAAATGCAGTTATAAGACTTTGTGCTGAAAGACATCGTGCCCCACAGTGGATGCTGTGAGCCTGATGTCCTGGCATGCAGGGAAAGTGAAAAAGATCTGGGAGATGTTACATCACCTTTCTTCCTCCCCTCCTTCCTTTTCCTCAATTGGCAGTGTCTGAGGGCTGGTGCAGCCTACCATTCGAGCTACAGCAGCCATGGGTCTGATTCAGCCTAAGCTACTTGGCACTGCTTGGGCACCAGCAGCCAGCTGGAAGGGTGGATGACTTGTAGCTCTGGAGCAGTAGAGTGCCCAGGGAGCTGTAGTGGTAGTTGAGGATTGCCATACTAAACCAATGCCATACCAGACCTAATGCTGGACATTCCCTACATAGCCTGTAGACAGAAAGAGATAGCAAGATGCTGGGTTCACCCCATGTGGGAGACACCCTGTGGTAGGCAAACTGTCTCCTGCCCCACTCTGGACGTGTGAAGGAAATGGCTAGGGACGGCAGTGCAACTAATTTCCTTCCATAACTGCTTCTGATCACAACTGCTTCAGTAGGTTGTTGTTGCTCCTTAGGAGGGACTGAAAGGAAGGGATGGGATGGTGTGCTGCCTGTGCCGCTAAACCTGAGGGACACTTTCCAAAGAAGGATCTAGAAAGCCTAGATAGACTCATACAGTGCTTCTCTTTCCCTCCCCTCCTCCCACAAGCTTTTTCCATGTAAAAATAACAGAGAACTGGCTCCTAAAAGTCACTTGGATGAATATAAACTCTTGAAAGTGTCACGTAGCCCTTGGAAATATTCCAGATGAATCTCGTCTTATTTGGAAAAATTGCTTCTTGAAAGAAATTCACAAACATTGGTCTCAATCCAAAGCCATGAAATCAACAGGGAGACTCCCATTACAGAGGGCTTTGGACCTGGCCCATTGGTGGCTATGACCAGAATGATGGTCCGTTACAATAGATCATTTTTAGATTTTTTTTTTTTACAGATGCCTGCAAAGTTCTGGTTAGGGGAGAAAGGAAAGAACGATCTTTCCAGTGAAATCTTCTCTTTTCCGAAGTCTTTTAAATTATTATGGACTGTCTTATTCTGCTATGAATGCAGTACCTCCTCTCTTTTTACAAAGATAAGAGATATATGTAGCCATTTGGAATGAAGAGTGAAGACTTCTCATGCTTTCAATTTTCTTTCCTTATTTTCCTTAGCTGCTTGGTTTGTTGGATTATCTGAATCCATGGATCATCCTAGGTGGTTTGAATATCTATGTCACAGAATAAGGGACAGAGAGAACAGCAGGGACTGGAAAAAAATAATGAAAGTTTGTCCTAATTAATGTGTTATATATAGAGTAATTCAATGTGCTTCTGCAGAACAGAAGCTTGAAACTGCCCGCTTGTTAATATAATTTATTTTGCATCAATTTTTTAATAATTTTTTTTTTTTTTTTTACTCAGAGCAGTGGGGACAAAATGTGTTTGCTTTGTCAGAAAACCACAGGATTCTTTAGAAGAGAATTGATAAACACAATGAAGAGTAAAGCATTCGTCTAGAGGTTGGAGAAAGTAGTTTACTGTGGTGTTATTATGAGGTAGGGTATCAAGATAGATAGTATTTTTTATCTGCAGAATTCCAAGAAAAAATTTAAATCACTGCAGAGAATATGGGGTTTTTATATTATACCTTTTAATATAATCGAACCCTAGCTTCCAAGAACTGTAAAGCTCTAAGGTCATGAAAAAAGTCACACATTATGATTGTAATATTTTTGTGTTCTTTAATTATCTTTCTGTGTTTGGTGCTGTTAGATTTCAGTTTCAGGCTTGTCTTTGTCACCAAGAAGACCAGACAATTTTTTTCTCTCATGAAGCTGAGATTTCCACAAAATCACATGATTTTTTAATACAAGACTTTAAAATAAGCCTGTTGTAAGGCTCACAGTAGAAATTTTAAGAGCTCACAGCACTGGTCGTGCATAAAGTACAAGCTGATGGTAGATAAACAGGGCCACCAAACTGTCGTAAATACATTCTGTTCCTCACCTCAACTGGTAGGTATCATCTTAACATCCTTAAATATTGTGCTTATAAACTCTTAAGGAGTGCCTGTTACCTTTAACTGTACAGAATAGTCTCTATCATGCCTGCAGTGGCAGAGGTTCTCCCAGGCCAGGTTGGCAGCTCCAGGTGTGCCTCTTCTTTCCTTTGCACTGAGAAAGGAGAAAGCAGGAGGTGAGAGGATGCAGTGTGGGCTCTGCCTGTCTCTCTAGTTAGTTGTATTTTCCCAGAAGTCATGAAGATGTTGGAGGGGTGACAGTATTAATAGGTTGTCCTATTGACAAGTATGGAAATTGAATAGAGAAAAATTTTTTCAGGACATCCAGAAGAACAGGCAGTAGCACATCTGAGAATATTGCATTCTGGGAGAAGCAGCTCAGGATGCTCTAGTGGGTTTTGTTGACTGGCCTGCTAGGATTAGAGGTATGGCTGTGAGATGTGTGTTTCAGAGAGATGAATCCAATTCCACTCTTCTGTTAGGCTCACAGTCAAGACAGTAATGGTCTGGAGACAGGACAAGATTTACAAGTAAGTGCTACAGGCTTTGGGACAATGGGATAGCAGGATCTTGCAAGTGGACTCTGATGGCCCTTTCTGGAGGAGGTAAGAAGAAGAGAAAAGGTTATCTTTTCTGCCCTTACTTTTGCAAAGGGATGACCATTTTAAGTAGAAAAGAGTTATAACTGGGGTTGGGGCACCTAGGATAGGATGATGTTGCCTTGCTGAGTCCCAGGTGAAGGAGGTTTGGCAGTCTCAAGGAAGAGACAGAGAGGTGATCTGAATGGCTGGGCCATGCACTCCCATGTCCATCAGTTTTTGTGGCTGGAGCAGGGGAATAGTGCAGTGCTGTGCAGAAAGGGCATACTAATTCCTGATTTGCTCATCAGTACATCTTACGAGATCCTTTTTCTGGGTACATGAGACTGAGCAAACAAGGAGAAGCTGTGGCACTGAGGTGGGGACTGATGTATGGGAGGTAAGAGGCCTCTTAGTCCACTTTGACCAAGAAAATCCATGGTCTACTTGCTGCCATATGCAAAAGTCTATGCAGTTTCTTTAATACTCTGCATTCCTGCAAACAGGGGATTATTTACTTTATGGCTTTTGAATGGAACAGAAGTGTGTGTGTGTATATGTATAAGTATATGTGTGTGTGTATGTGTTCATTTACAGTAAATGTGGAAATAAGGGAGACCTGAGAAGGATAAATGAAGAGTCAAAGCGAATCTCGGAGGAGATAAGTGGTGAAAATGGGTAAACAGAAAACTTTGTTTCTGTGGGAAAACATGGAGGAACAAAACCACAAAAACAGGAGAGGAAACATCCAAATCTAAACAATGAACTGCAGCAGCAAGCTGCAGCAAATGTGATTTTAAAGAATAGGGTGTTCACAACAGACATGCGTCACTGCTGAAGATGAAGTATGTGAGCACTGCTTTCTTGCTTCCCCATCCGCAGTACCTCCATGGAAAGCTCAGCCTCTCCTGTCTACCTTATTTGTTCAGTAGTGGACTTCATACGACTGATCCACTTCTCATTAAACTGATTTACTGGGTTCACTGGCTCTGCTCAGCTTCAGTTTATTCCTACTTTGTTTAAAATTCGGGAAGTGTGGGGGGAGGGGACAGGACACTAATGGCCGTTTTCGTGCAAGTGGAGTGGTAGCTGATTTATTGCAAAGGTTATAAAGAAAAAGTATTAAGTGTGTTCCATTCTGCTTGGCAAAGTCATCCTGCACAATGTCCAACAAAACCCTGAGAGCGCTGGTTTGTACCAAAAAAATAAAAGGGGAGGAGGGGTATGCGTGTGTGCGGAGGGGGGATGCTCCACCAAAGATGTGCTCTTCTTCTTTTGAGCATTAATTAAGACTGTAAATCACAGGCAACATGAAACAACTGTATTCGACAGAACGTGGACAGTTCTGGAGTTCTGCTGTGCTTGCGCGATCAGTTAGAATACCTACACTGAAATGCTAATGGGAGAGCAAACTTCAAAGAGAAATTTTGGCATGAAGGAGCGGTCTGCAGGACCATTACATGGATAATGTTGTAAAATAGACTCCTCCGTGCAAACTCGGAAGGGAGGAGAATGAAAGTTTGAAAGGTTTATAGGAACTTGGGCTTCTTTTCCTTTCATGCACAAAGTCAGTCCCACATTAATTTGGTCTCATTTTGAAACAGGCTTGTGTATTTGTGTTCTGAATAAAAGGGGGAGAGAGGAGGTGACAGCAAAAAAAAATTGTACTTGGATAATGAGAAGCACAGTTAATAGTCTTTAAAATTAATTTTCCTTTTCTAATAAATAGTTGAGAGAGCTCTTTTGTCACTTCATAAGTAATGGTGGGTCATGTTCCCAGGTTTATAGGATTTAAAGCCTAAATTTGTTACGATCAGGTAGTTTTATCTTCAGCAGAACATCAGTTATAAAAATTTATCCAGTACTTCCTGCACACATCTCATGTCCTAAATGGATGTGCTAAAGCTTGTTTTTTGAAAGCCATCTAATCTCAGTTTAAAGGTATTAAATAATGCAGACACCCCACCCCACCCCCCATGTCAGGTTGTTCACTTTGTTATTATGTATATACAATAAAACTATATATTTAAAATTCCACATAATTTTTCCATATTTTTTCCAAGTGTCTGCACTGAACTGCAGTGGAGCTGCTTTAGTGTAAATGAGAAGATGATTTTCACCCATTTTAGAATATTGCCCATTTGTTCCTCATTTTATTTTGGAGTAAAGCTACTGGATGCAAGTAACATCTTGATGAAAAATGGTCTGTCCTTAATAGTAAATCACAAGCAACTGATTTCCCAGCACTACACATTTACGTAATTATAAGTAGACTTGTGTCCAACTACTTGTCCAGGGTTTCTCAAAGCATTTTTGATTTGCCAAGTGTGGTCTGAGATGTAATTCATAGTGTGGAGGATTCCAGAATGGCTGATGAGGTTAATTTCCCTTCTTGTAGAACATGATATTGTAATAGAGATGTTTTCTTTAGATAGGCAAGATGTAAAAAAAAAAAAAAAGAAAAAAAAGAATATCTGGAGTTATTTATACGTAGTATGTAGGAACCAAGAGCACTGTTTGCAGCAGTAGTTCCCATGCTTGTCATAAAGCTGCTTCTTCCACTGATCTTATTAGTTTTATGCCATCAGAGGTTAACCACCCAATGTCACGATACTACTCTGAAGACTTCTCCTTAATATAGATACATTATTTCTATATTTAAATATAGTATAAATATTTATGCAATAAGCAGGAAAAGGAATCTGTTCTATTGCAGGAATGTGCATGCTAGAGGGTTTAGAGAATGAGAATTCAAGTGCCTGAAACCAAAGGTAGGGTTCAGAGTAATTGGATTTGTCATAACTTGCAGAAAAAGACAATATATCTGTATGCTATTTATGTTGCCAAGTAAAGTACTTGATGTAGTGTGTCCACTGCTTTGCCACTGTACTAGCGCTTCAAAACAGTACCTCTCTTTTCTCTAATGACAAAAAAAACACATTGCCTGACTTTGTATTACATTTATGACAGCATCTTTTTTCTTAATTGGGAACCAGGATTGTGCTGGCTTAGCATGCAGTGCCTTTCAGAAGTACATAGATGGTCTTGAACAAGAGTAAATGCATGCTGTTTGCTGAAACAAACACATAGCCATGTGTTTGAAGAGGCTTACACTTGCATGTCCAGATGTAAATAGTTTAAAGGGTGCACAGTCTTGAGCTGTACCTGTGCTGGAAAAAAAGCACCCAGTCTTGTCAAGAAGGATGAGATAAGAGCAGACACCTCTGTTATTTCCCTGTTGTTCTCCCTCTACCAAAAGAGGAAACAGCATAAATGAACACTGTATTAATAATTCTTTTAAAAAAGATATTTCAGTGTTATTAGAGAAGTTCATACAAAAGGCACATTCTTGGTTTGCCGCTGATTTCTGTGGACCTAAACCAGGATTCTTACATCCAGCCAGAGTGGCTGCATTCAGCTGCTAAGGATATCCTGTGCAGCCACCATGGCAAAAGCATACTTTAGTTATTCAATTGTCTTTCTGACAATGATGTGGCTAGTTGAGATTGGCTGTGGCTGAATACATGGCCCCAAGGAAAACACGCATAAAAACTTCTGACCTGAAATGTTTGGCAGATGCAAAGGATCTGTGCCAGGCTCTTTAAAACAAGCGTATTATAACCTTGATTTCCTAGTTGTCCTGATGTGTGTATTCCTGTTAATTCTTGGATCATTCAGGAAGAATACCTGTCTGTAGCCCAGGGATTTATGTCAATTCACAGATTACTTCGTGTGCATGGGAAGCAGGCAAAGATTTCTGAGTGAGAGGTGATAAAGGGAAGCTATTAAAAAAGGAAAGTGCTGGGCTTTCCATTTCTTGTTGACTTCAGATCAAGATCCAGTGTGTTCCTGGGAAACATAACTCCATGCAAATGAAATGCTTGGAATTACTAGCCAAGTGAAAAGCACCTGCTAGTGCTGTGGAAATGAATGGGCTTTCTGCCCATGCTGGCTGAATCTGTGATTGCAGAACAGCTGAGCAAATGCCCTTCAAGCATTTGTTACCGATGCAGTCGCTGTTCCACAGTGACGTTTTATCTGTCTCTACTCTCAGGTAAGCATGCTCTAAGTCTCATCTTGTGGCAAGCATGTTGTCTTGGAAGAGAGAACACCCAAAGTGAATTTAATGGTTTGCCTTTGTCTCCAGTGTGATTCTTGGTAGGAAGCTGGAGTGGCATATTTTTTACCCGGCTCCCTTTACTGTCCATGGAGAAAACTAGCCGATGTTTATGACACGTCAGTCTCTTTCAGACATCTGCCATGGAGAAGTTTATGTTTAGTCAGATGAAACCAACAGGCAGCCCCAGACTTTAAAATGCATTAAGATGTCCAGTACACACTGGATATATCAAAAGATGGTCCTGTTCTCTGTTCGTTATTGGGCATAGGAGCTCTAGGTGCTGGAAATATGTACAGTGGAGATGGTTGCTAGCGGTTTCGGCCCAACTCAACCAACACTCTTTCGGACAATACCTGGGCTCAGTTCAGGTGTTAAAGACAGACCAGGAGTTGATGCTGGTGTGGGTGACTTGGATGCAGTTCTGTCCTAGAGGCTAGAAGATGCTGGTAGGTTGGACATAGTCCCTTCTGGGCAAATAGTCTGCGGTGCCATAGGATAGTTTCAGCTATGGCTGTAGTCTGTATGTCACTGTTCCTTGTTTATTAAATCTTGGCCATAGCTTTCCCTGCCTCGAAGTTGTTCATGAACGTAAGCTAAAACTTGTGGAAGACCATCCAGCTGGGGTAGTTTACAGCCAGGGCAGTTCCTTGATCCATTTTGCACACAGCTGTACAAATGATTGTGTCTTTATCATTGGAGAAGATGGGTGGAGGAAGGAAAATGTGTCTGCATGTAGAAAGGGGGGGGGCAGCAACTGCTTTTAAAGCAGCATTGCTGCCAGAAACTAGTTCTTCGAATGACCCCCTGTTGACTTCACCTGCCAATCCATGATCGTTTGCATAGTTCAGTATCCTGGCTTCAGGGAGCACCAGAACAAAGGCTTTCCTTAAAAAAACTCAGGCCTTACTCAGATAAAACTCCCACTCATGCCCCAGGGAGTTTTGCATGATGAAGGATTACGGGATGGAGTCTCAGCTTTGCAATGTGTACTGCTTGTAGCCAATTCTTAGTTTTGAGGATGAGTAAGAGTGTGCCCATTTACAGGGAAACTTGGTTTACATTTGCTGCCGCTCAGTTTGCTAGAAACACTTTTTACCATCCTTTTTGTAGGCTGGTGGTGGGGCTTTTGAGGAACCTACAGGTGAAGAGGAAGGGCAGCCACCAGAAGGAAGTGTCTTGGGTGAATGTGGGGAAGGAGAGGGCTTTGATGATCTTAGCAGGCAAGTGGTGGCATTTAGGTTTCATAAGTTGCCCATACTCCCATCCACATGGCCCCCAGGATTTCAGAGGTGAGGAGATACTCAGCCCCTGCAGGACTGCTGTTAAGCCCAAGCTCAGTTCGTGAGTCTCCTTCAGTGTTTGAGCATCCTGAGATACTTTCCCCTCTCTTTTCCTGGTGTGGCAGGTATGCTGCATCATGTCTTTAATTTCTCTGATTCTGCGATTGCTCATGGTTATTTTGTGTGAATAAAACAGGGAGATGTTGCAATACCTTCCTCATCAGCATGACCTGCAGTTTCTGTTTCCTTAGATGAGGCAGTAAAGCAGTCACTTCAGGGCCAGAGAATTGGGCCTCATTTCATCACCTGGAAGGTGACTAGTTAAAATCTAACTAGCAGTCTCACACCCAGTGCCTGACAGGAACAGTCTTGAAGACTATTAAGAAAATAAAATTTCCCTGCTCTGTCATATAATGGAAATGAGTATACTTCAACAGCCATCCACTCTAATCTGTTAGCCAGCCCTCAGCAGCTTACCAAAGCCTGTATTTAACCTATTTCCCTAATGGCAATTAAGAAATGTTTTCATTTCCCAGGGAGAGGATTGCCAATGAAATCCCCCTCTTCCCCCCCCCCCCCCCCAATTCCCATCCTGTGGCTTCTCTCTCTCTCTCCTCTTCCCCACACCCCAGCTCCTTCTTCCTTAGCCCAAGGCATCCAAAGCATTCCCCGTGTGTTTGGGTAGCATGCAGTGAGGAAGAAATGATTAAGCAGCTGAATGTTTGAAATCCAGCTAAATGCACCGATTATTATCTGCTTAGGGCTTTCTTATCTCGAACTGTGTGGTGCTTAATGGCAGGCCCATTGTTTTCAGCTCAAAGGTATTAATGAAGGAATCAGGGCAGTAGGCTGATGTCATAGGTGGCCGAAAGGTGACTTGCTGCACTGATCTCCCTTACTCCACCCCTTTGCAAGTCCCTTCCAAGTAGTTCAGGAGAAGGGTTGGTATTTTTAGGGGGGGGGGGGGCAAGCAGCCAGGTTGACGTTTATGTGTCTGGTAAAAGGATTGCAGAGGCTCCTAAATATCTGCTTAAAAGATGTACTCTCTCAGCTTCTGCTCTACTTTCTCACTTCCTAAAGACACTGAACTGCTGGCGCTGGTCTCAGTGCGAAAGCGGCCGGCCGGCCCGTGGTCGCGCCTGCCCTAGGCGCTGCGCAGGCAGACTACACTGTATGTCCTGACCTAGATCCAAGGGGAGGCTTCCACTTGGTGTTTCTGATGTGAAGAAAGAGCTGTGAGTAAGTAGCTGCCCCCAAGGGTTACCTCATGAGGCGGACGGAGCCCCAGGATGATTGTACGGCTTGCGGAAGTGCTTTTGTAGTCATGTGTCAGTTGTACTGCTTGACACTCTTAAGAGTTAAATTACTTTTTTTGTTTTTTAGAATGTACGTAGTTATTGGATGCAAAGTGGTGTATGTTGTGTGAAGAGAGATTCTCTGGGGTGGGATATTGTGAGTATATTCAGTTTTCTATTATGTGGCACAAGCAGGGGAAAAGCTGGAAGATTTAAAGTAGATTTCATGGTCATTCTGTGTGTTTTAATCGTACATTTTTATTTCTGTAAATCTTTTTGTGACAGATTTAGTCTGATATTCCCTTCTTTTTTATCAAAGACTTGAAGAACTTTGCTCCTTTCTTTGGCTTAACGCCTAAGAATTAATAGTATTGCTCTATGCTGGGGCATCGCACTGCCTACAGAAATAATAAACACAAACAAAATTTCATCACAGTTTTTTTTTTAATGGACCCAGCTAAGAATTTGAAGGAAGATGTGTTACCAGAAACTGAGTTGTGGAGCTTTTGTAGTATATGGAAGAATAAAAGGAAAATAGCTTTAGGCAGTGGTGTCAGAAGGTAGCAGGTAAAGAGTTCTATGTGCATACATACCCAAGCAGGTCTCGGGCAAGAATAAAAACAGTGCCTTGTTTTTTCCTCCCTTGTTATAACGAGACAGTCTTTTTGTGTAATATGTAATTTAATCAAAGTCTTTGTGTCTGCAGTTAAAATTAATGTCTTTGCTAGCATGTGATTACTAAATTAAGGATTTCTCTCTCACTTAAATGAATGAGTGAAGAGTTTACTCCTTTTCCCTATTTTTGATTGGTTTTGTTTATTTTTCTCCATTTCAGTTTAGTTTGGTCTGCTGAACACATAGCAGCTTTCACTGCTCACTGGAGTTTTTTGTGCCTGTTTGAAGGAGCTGTCTACATAGTCCACTAGCAAAGGCTAGACCTCAGAGAAAGCAGAGGCAGAAGCAGAGTGGCACTGAATACATGCAGCAAAGCCAACTGCTCTTGTGATGAGTAAGATTTGCTTAACATCAAATCATCAAACATGGAAATGTATGTTCCCTTCAGATTTGTTCTTTTTCCGGGGAGGGGGGGGGGGGGGATACCTCCAAACTGTGTGCCACTAGATTTTCTAATTGTGGTCTTTTTTAATGCTTACTTGCTCATGATTGGGTGTTTTTATGCCATTGGAAATACAGGCAACTGGCATTCTGAAGGGAAAACTGGCGAACTTTTTAAAGTGTTAGCTGAGGCGCACCAAAAGTGTTGAGTGAACTGACCGGCACTTCCAGTCTGGTCCTCTCCCATCCCCCCTCCCTGTTTCTGTAGGTTCAGCAGTAAAAACCTATTGAAATGTGAGATTACCAAACTGAAGCAATCAGTCTGATATGATTAGAGAAGATGACTATTCTTCAGATGACCAAAAGTCATCTTGTTCAGAGTTCCTTATCTTTGAGCTGCTATTTCACAACTGTTTCTGTCTCTCTAAGTTTGTATGTCCTGTTAAAATCTAACAGTGTTTTACCTTGTACGTAAGCTTGCATGTAGACACCATCACCAGTAGTTACAAGAAACGCGGTCTATCTTCCCCCTAAAATTATGTTGAGATTTTTTAAAGGAAAAAGTGTTTGTTTATTTCTTCAGCAATTTAGCAGATTATGTGTCAAGCCCAGGGTGAAATTTTGTTTGCTGAACTTATCTTAAACCTCAGGAGGGGAGGAAGGTTCCGTTTAAAGGTCAAAGTGTTTCAGGGTTTCAGTTCAGTGTATTTTTTACCTTTAAAGTTTTCCCTTACCCACCCAGACCTCGGACCTTAGAAGCTTTTCAAATGTCTGACGCATGTTCATCTTGTATTGGGAATTTTGAAACAACTCTACATTAAATCCCAGAATAGTTCAATATCCACACACGTGTTATTATCATTCACTGCACAAACATCACTCTGGAAAGAAATTTGGTGTTTGAGGTTAGGAGAGAGTGCTGGAGCTGACAAAATTCAGATGCTAATGATAACTGATTTATGTAGTGGCAAAGATAGGTGCACTGCCAGGTGCTTTATAGGCAGCTAAGATCTGGTTTCTGCTTCAGTGAGTTTATAATCTGAGGCCCTGGTGTTGCAAATAGTTATGCACATGAGTTATGCCACCGAGTGCAGTGGCACTAGTCATGCATGTGAAGTTACTCATCTGTAGTGAGCGTATCTCTGTACAGTTTCAACTGCATTAGCTTTTCAGTTGATTTTGTGGTGAGTCAGTAATCGTTTAGTGCGATAATTGACATTTAATAAGCTCTGCAAGTCAGAAGTTAAACGAAAGTGCAGGAGTCACCTTTCCTTAAGGGAACTGGAAACTGAGATTTTTCTGGCAGGTTTTTTAAGATGTAAACAATCCATGTTAGATCTGGCACTTTCATGTCGTCACACTGGCTTAAATTATGGCTATTTGCTTACAAATCACAAGGGAGAAAAAAATCATCCATTAATTGGAGGGGAAAAGTGTTATCCCCCTTCCTCATTGGTCGTGATGCTGATCTTGGGGCCACATTAAGAGTGTTTCCAGTGAAATTACTTTCAAGTCTGGGAAAATTTAATCAGCAGAGGCCTTGGTAGCTGTAAATTTGTGGCAGCGGTCCCTAATTCATCTTGTAATTCTATGACAGGCTCTGAATTGCCCGTATTTGGCCAGGAATCACCTCAGTGGACAGTTAATGAAAGAGTAGAGGGAACTTGAAGGTCAGTTGCACTGAATTCTTTTTTCTTCCTGGATGTGTCTTTTTTTATTGCAACCTATCTTCCTTTGTATAATTTATTAAACAAAGCCCTTTTTTGTTTCCTGCAAAGGCAAATCTATCCCTCTTTATCTGCCTTCTTTCCTTGCAGCAGTTATAAAATAGCCCCAAAAGTGTTGAGATAGATGTTTCTGTTGAAATTACTGGACCGAATTATACTCTATGCAATTTGTATTTCTTCTCCAAGTGTGGTGATGCAGATAAAACTGCAACAGATGCTGCAACCAGGTATGTATTTGAGAGTGGAATTTGAACATCAGCATGTAAGTCCAATCTCAGCACAATGCAAAGATTTTATTTATTGGCTCAAGCTCAGAATAAATCAATGTGAACTTCAGAAAACCGCTGGATTCTAACCAAAATAGTACCAGAAAATGCATTTGGGTCTGCAGGACTCAGACTAACCAGATAAGCTGGAATAGCTATTGTTTATTGAAACACTATAGTAAATAGGTGCTGACTTAGCAAAACACAGGATTTTCTTAAGACACTTATAGCATAACAGGTATGTAGAAAATAAAATAAAAATAAAAACAGAGTGGGGCATGGAATAAAAATAGCAATGGCCTTTTCTTTTTCTTGATTCCTTTTTCTTATTTAATAAGATAAATGCTTTTTAACACTATTTTATCTTTTGCAGGATCTTTTCTTTCTTGGGAGGACGTCATCCTTACCTCTTGTTTAATCTCATTCACTCTCGCCTTTAGAGTACCCTGTGCCTTAATTTTCTCTCTGTAGCTTATTGCTCCACCCTTTTTGCCTTCTTTTTCAATCGTTTTCCTATAGACTTCCACCCCCTTCATTTTGACTTCCGTTCCAAATGCAGCATCTTCCCGCCTCAGTTCCCTTTGCCTATTCAGCCTGTGTCAGAAAAAATTTATAGGACTCACTATCATTTGACACTTCAGGCTCAAGTGTTTTGAATAACCAGGCTGGCTTCAGAGGGAAAGGAAGTGTTGGTAGGTGATGTTTTTACAGCACCTGAGCTCTTAGCATCCTTTCAGTCACAAGAAGATCACTGCTAGTTCCTCTCAGGTTGAATTCAAAATCCTTTGCAAGGTATTTTGGAAGCTTCATTTACTGTTACATTAAACCTACAAGGCGGGGGAGAAATGGGAGATAGAAAAGTGGGCAAAGAAGTCTGCTTTCTGCCTGGTGGACTTACAAGGAAAATAAAATGAGAAGAATATTGAGAGATGAGTTAATTTTTCAAGTATGTTTAGTTTAAATGAAGATACGATGAGAAGTTGGGGCTGTTCAGCCTGGAGAAGAGAAGGTTGCGTGGAGACCTCATAGCAGCCTTCCAATATCTCAAGGGGGCCTATAGGGATGCTGGGGAGGGACTCTTCATTAGGGACTGTAGTGATAGGACAAGGGGTAACAGGTTCAGACTTAAACAGGGGAAGTTAGATTGGATATGAGGAAGAAATTCTTTACTGTAAGGGTGGTGAGGCACTGGAATGGGTTGCCCAGGGAAGTTGTGAATGCTCCATCGCTGGCAGTGTTCAAGGCTGGGTTGGACATAGCCTTGGGTGTCATGATTTAGTGGGATGTGTCCCTGCCCCTGGCAGGGGGATTGGAACTAGATGATCTTCGGGTCTTTTCCAACCCTAACTATTCTATGATTCTATGAACTAGCAGTAAGAATTACCTGCATTTTTATGGTTATCATTCAGTGAATGATGACCTTTCTGTAACTACAATACAATGAGCTTTTCTATTTGCAGACTTAGGATTTTATGTCACTTTTTAATATGCTTCTGAAGCATGTGTCCATTGGACTAGCCCTGATACAGCAGTGGTTATTACTAGCTGCAGGACCAGCTACTTAGTGTGCACTAGCTGCACCTTTATGGGTGATGAGTTTTCTCCTGTGGACAGTGTGACTGTGACCACTTGTCATTTACCAGCACCAGGGGGTTTACAGCTTCAGCACTTTTGGAGGTCACAAATACGGTATGGGAAGCAAAATGATGCCTTCTAACTTGGTCGTACTGTCATGCCTGTGCAGACAAGAGGGGGTTTTGCCCATATTGAACCCTTTTAAAATGGTGCCAAGACAGTCTCTGTCCGGTCCTATGGAACAAAAATGGTCTTTGTTCTTGCACAAACCAATATAGGGAACAAGGTGGTCTCTCTCAGTGTTAGAAACGCTGCATTTCTACATGTGCTGGTATAAGAAGCTACTCTGAGGTTGATTGGAAGTGATTAGGACTGGTTTACATCTTGATTTTGCATATTTCTGTTTAAATCAGGATAACTGGTTGTATTTGAAATGCTGGAGTTGGCAGTAACTTCAGAATGACAAAATTGCTTGAAGGAGGACATGAAAATCTTCTGTTTGTTTGTAGAAGGCTATTGTTAATTTAATATAATTGGGTGTCAAGCTTCAAAAACCATCATATGCTATGTGTTTATAAAGTACTTTTATTAATGGTGTAAAAAATCCAATAACAACCCAAGAAGCTTCTCATTGTGAGAGGAGAAAAATATTAGTGCCTTTCTCGACAGGGTTCCTTTTCACAAGGGATTCCTCTGTGGAGCACTAATCGAGTCCATTCAGAAGGGCCCTAATTAATTTAATTAAAATCTGTCAGATGAAACTGATTAGCCTGACATCCAGCCTGGCAGGAGGAAGGAGGCTGGTACACAGGTTGTAACTGTGTTGAGGTGGGCTTGCTGTCTTCAGTCAGAGATGTATGGCCACTGCGGTGATCAAAGCTGTCTTTCATTGTCGTCGGAATAAATGTTACGGCTCCCTCAGGCAAGTGATCCAGTTTCTTTTTGTTCAGAAATATTTTATACCTCCACAACCCCGGCAGCTGAGCAGGGGACAGCAGGTACCTGGCTCTGTGTGTGATTGAAGGGGAGCACCAGGTGACCTTTCCTACCCTTATGACAATGGGTACGCAGATTAAATATTTTTCATCCCTTCACCATCCTCTGTGTTAGCCTTTGGCCGTGACCACTGCCACACAGGCAGGAGAGAGACAAAGGCCATGTTGACAGAGGTGCATGTTGATGGTAAGCGTAGGTATTGCTGCAGCAGAGCTTTCCAGGGAGTGGTGTGTCCACATGGGGCATCTTCCTTTTGAGGACTGAACTGAGATGGGAGCAGCCTCTGCTATCTGGCTGTCTGGTTCTGTTTGAATATGCTCATCCAAAATATGAGGAACTACCTTAACCTAGTAGGCTGCTTCATCCTACAGCTGCTAATAATGATGTGTGGTTTCTATGGCAAACATCAGGGCAGCCAATGCAATCTGTGTTTCTAGTCCTTTCCACTTCCCCTACTCCACACATGTACTTAAGGAGTATCTCTCATCTTCAAAGCTTTTTTTATAAACACTTTTATCCATCATTATAGTGGGATGGATCCATCAAAAGGGTAAGAGCTAGTAAATACTCAGGTTTTTAGGCCCCAATCCTGCAGGCGGTTGTGCATATGGTTTAGCTTTATGTACCATAACTAAGGCTTCAGTGGAACCATTTACAGTGCCTGAAGTTAAGCATATGTGTAAGTTAGGAACTGCGAAGATTAAATAGCATTCCTGTTTGCTAGAAAACAAAAGGTAGATGAAAACAGTGAACTCAGCTCCAGAGAAACAGCAGTTCCAGAAAGAAGAGCAGCAGCAGTGGCTGACACAAAAGATTTACCAGCAGAAGACCTGCCAGTGACATAAACGTGTTTGATCTTAGTTTCTAGTAAGGACCCTTCTGGCAAAATGCTAGTCGGCCAGTTTCTCCAAAGGTAGAAGTCATCCAAGGCATCCACATAGGTGAAAGCATCTTTCTACAGTTTAGTGGGATATATCCAATTTTAGTACTTTCCGTATCTAGACTTTGCCAGTGAAATGATAGAGATGCATTGTTGGAAGAATCAGAATGTAAGTTTCATCTATAGGTGTTTTTTCTGACTTGCAGCTTCCCAATAGTTTTTGTCCATGCCAGTTCTGTTGATCCTTGAAGCAGGCAAGGTAGCTTTAGCTTGAACAGCGAGCCTGCAGTAAAAAGGGTATGTTTGGTCAGTTTAGGATCTTGCCACTGGAGAAGCAGGCTTTATGGAATGATTCAGGGTCATAAGGGTAGGGCAGACAAATACGTAAGAAAATGAGCCACTAGCCAATATACTTGTCCTTTTTGAAATAAAGTGATGTTTTGCCTTCTGTACTGTCTGAGCCTAAGCTCAGATGTGTAGGCACATTTTCCCCTGCCAAGAGCTTCTTTGATCCTGATCTTCTGTTGTCTGCATCACCATGCCCAAGGATCCACCCATGATGAGACCTTTTTGCAAGGGAGTGTATTACAGTGTCTGCATGGTCTCTGTTGTTGATGATAAAGCTCTAGCAGTTTTTTCCTAGGGAAGCACCAGAGTCTTATCTTTTTTTCTAACTGCTTTTACCTTAGAGTCCCTTCACTGATATCTTCCCGATTTCTTCATTATTTTTGTCTTAAAACAATAAAAACCTGAATTCTGTTCAGCTGTACTCAACAAAATTAGATTCTGCTCTGAATTTTATTTTATACTTAATCATCAGGTACCTAGCTCGAAAAACTTCAAGATTCCAGTCACCTAACTGAGACTGAGCGGTTGGTTCAACACACTGCTATAATGCATGTTTGTAGATACAAGTTGGCAACAAGAAGGAATTTTTAAGAGATATGTCTTAGTAGGATTGTAGAAAGTTGGTCTCTTCTATAAGGCAACTCTACTACTTGAATCAAAGTGGTTTCATTTTTTCTTCATCTTTTCCTTTCAGCTAACCTAATATTTATGATGAAATAGCACTGGACGTTATTGATCTATTTTCTTCTTCCTGGCTCCTAGGTCACAGTTTAGGCCCTAGTTCAGCAAAGTACTTAAGAAGAGGCTTATCTTTAAGCACATGTTCAAGTCTCAGGAGTAAATGAGAATTAAGCAAATACTTAAGTACTTTACTGAATAGGGATAGAATTAAGCACATAGTTGAATGTTTTGCTGAATCAGGGCCTTAAAATTAAAAATTAATCTTATTTGTGCTACAAAGATTGAAAAGCTAGGCACTAGATCTGGATCTTGAATTAATATAAACCAGGAACAGGGTAGCACCAACTGTCACAAGAAGAAGGGTGTATAGGTGTGAAAATGCGGTAAAGCTGGGGTTGTTAAAAGTGTGGGCGAGACATAGGAGAGATGTGTTTAGCTCCTAGACTGAACACATTTAGACTAAATTACTGGAGATTGACAATCCCTGTGCTTCAGCCCTGGCATGCATGCAAACCCTGTAATGTTAATAGCCACCATACCAAGTCTAAAGTTGCAGGAGAAGGGGCTTAATCTTTCTAAGCCTCAATACATACTGTTTGTCTGTGAAGTGAAGGTAATGCCACTTCCTTTTTTTCACTTTGTGTCTCCCTTCTCTATCTGATTGCCTACTCTTTGAGGTGGCCAGGTTTCTTTCTGTGCCTTTACGTGATGCCTGGCACAGTGCTCTTACTTGTGGCTTCTAGATGGTTTCGTAATAGAAGTCCGTAATAATAAACCTCATCGTTTGATCTTGACAAAATCATTTGTGTGACATGACAGAGTATCGTTGCAGCTAAAGTTTTTGTCAAGATTAGGTTAATACAAGGTGGTGGCAGGACTGAGTAGTTTTCTGAGCAGCATGAGTAACTTGGGGAAAAAAAAAAAAGATTTGAAGAAGCATGGTAACTTTCCACTATTTTTTTTAGGAATAAAAGCTGCTGCTTTCAGCCTCTAGAATGGAGCATGTTATAGGTGAATGTGGAGCGATGTTTGCATGGACTTGTTTTAGGGATGTTTGTTGAATCTGCAAACATCTAATGTGAATATTTAGTACCCTTGAATTCCTTTTGAGCAGTTTTTGGTATCAGTAAGAAACATGTGAGTTGTGTAAGTGAAGTATTTGACAGCCACTGTTTTACAAATGTGGAGCTTGTGCCCAAGCCTGGCTCTGTGTGCATCGTGACGTTTTGTGTTGGGGCTGTGTTGGAGGTGCGGGTGTTATCCTTCAGTGGTGCTTAGAGAAGACTGACTGCCCCAAGTGCTCCTCTTAAACTAAACTTCATTTAAGGGTACCTTAATAAGCACGCATAGTGAGTGTAATACGACCTGTATGGGCGTTAGCTAATGGTTAACCCGCTCTGTTGAACCTGTGCTCCTTATACAAACTCTTATCAGTGTGGGATGAGCTGTCTTACTTCTGCAGAGAGGCATTGGGCAGGTTGGAGACTAATGCTTTCTTAGAAGTAGAAGACAGCAGGAGGGCTTTCACTGCCTGCTCAAACAGGGAAGAGAAGGCAGGCATCACATTACTAGAGGTGCTATTTTCAAATAAAGACAGGAGGGAAAGAGGGTAGTGGGGTCTCTGAGTATGTCCTGAAGTTCATAGGGCGGCTGACCTCAACTCAGCTGTTACTTTGATTTTGTAAGTGACTGTTGTCTGAACAGGTGCTCAATGCAGTATAAAGCTGCTCAGGATAGTTGGCGTAACTTTGTTTTCAAGCTTTGAGAAAGGGGAGAGAAATAGGCAAGATCATGCTTTATGCAGGAGGTTACTATGTGGAGATACTCTGTACGGTGAATGAAGGGGCAAGATAGTGCTGAAACTTTGAGCTTTCTGTGCAAGGCAAAAACCTAATAGACCAGGTGAGTCAAAACTGGAGCTTGCTTTTATGCTGGGGACATCTAAAACTGTGGAAATCGCTTGTCGTAAGGCATATGGGGTAACAATTGTGTTTTCTGAACTTCTACAAAGGCAGAAATTTACATTTTGTATGTGGGAGAGACGTCTCACGCAAGCATACTTCTTACAGTGAATAATAGCATTGCATGGTCAGCTTGATATATCATCTTGGCTTATAAATGGTTTGAGTTAGTATCTTTAATGTGAACAGTTCTTAAACTGTTAGAAAAACGCTGGTTCTGGATGAGTAGGTTTTTGTTTTTTTTCCACAATGATGGGCAGAGTAAGTTGGTATTTCAGGTTTTTGATCATGGCTAGTTGGAGATATATTAAGTACTTTGGAAATTGTCTGCCTGATTATTTTTTCAGACTAACTTTCCTCCCTTGATGGATTAAGCGACCTACCTCTACAAACAAATGAGATTGTTAGCTTTGAATAAGGTAATGATTTTATAACTGTATAGCATCTATTGCTCACAGTAAAAGCTTCTGTTCAGGACAGAATTTTAGGATTTGATGCATTTAAGGTATTTTTATTGACCAGGTAAAAATTCTTTGTTAAAACATTGCTGGGCATTCAACTCCCTCTCCCTTTAGGCTCTCCTTGCACTGGTGTAAGTACATTTAATTCATTTAAGTTCCCTGTGACTTACAGCAAAAAACATAAAGTGATGAGAGAATGAAAAGATAACTTTTATTTTTATGTTGTTTATTCACAGCGTGCTTCATTTGGCTTTGGTTGCACAAAAGCTTTGTCGATTAAGTTAATAGTGAACGTCACTTTCTGGTTAACATGTCATGAAATCCTTTAGAGTACATAATAACTATTATAAGAATCTTTCATTCACGAACTAAAATACATAGCCATAAATATTTTCCTATTTATTTTTTAAAGTTATTATCAAAGAACAAAACCTTAATTTGTAGCCCTTAAAATATGTTTTTTGTGACAGACTTACTCATGGCTGAGTATGGTTTGATAGGATAACTGAATTGATTTATAATGAAGAATTAAATAAAAATGAAGATATTTTAAACAGATCAGTGAAATATTGACAGGTCTGTAACATGAATGATTTGGGTTTGTGAATTCTCCAGTCATTTTTTTGGTGGGCAGAAAAATCATACTTGGGCAATTTTTATGTATTAATCTATTAACTGAAGAAAGTTTAAGATTATAAATATATTTTAAATGAATCTGAAATTAGGAATGTGGAATGAGAGGCTGGTTTTGGACAATGTGTTAGCTATTTTGCTGGGAAATTCCTTTTAAGTATAGCAAAGTTAAAATATTTATCTCCTTAATACCTTTTTGGATTAAAGTAGTAAAGTCTCAAATGACTTTATGGATGCACACTTCAGGGTTGGGGTTTTTTGTTTTGTTTCAATGACATACATTTTGTGGAGACTTTATGAGTTCCAGTGCACCTTCCAAATATTGACAGTGCCGGGCTGGATGGAAAGTTCAGACCAACTCTTGAACCTCCTCCTGTTGGTTCTACAGACTGTCTGGAGTCCAAAGGTTACGAACCGCTTGTAAACTATCTCCAGAATAAAAGCCTGTGTGCCAGGACATCAGTGCTGGTATTGTGTTCTCTATTCTTTTCCTAATTTGCAGTTTCTTCTCACTCTGCCCCCGAGGATTCTCAATGGGGTGAATTGCTTCAGTCTATTTAATTCAGAGAGGCTATGCTAATCACTGTCAACTGAAAGCCTGTCCTGAGAGCCCCAGACTTTTTAGAGATGTTAATTTGCTCAGTACTACAAAACGGGAGGGGAGGGAGGGGGAAGGTAGTTCTAAATTGTCCACTCCTGAGGCACAGACATTCAGCAAGTTCTTTAAGTGAGTACCCAGCTTTTAATGGTACTGATTTAAAAGAATTATTTCTTTTAAAATTAAGCACCATATGCACCATGAAGCAACTGACGTAATTTGTTAGCAGGAAAGGGTCCCTCTGCAGCACTTTTCTCAGTTGGGTCTAGCAACATAAAGATTAACATTTGCGCTCAGAATAGTCTACAGGATTGACCCAGTGACTCCTGAATTCAACAGAAGTCTTACTGTGAATCCAAATGTAAGTTTGTTTTGCTTAGCTCTGCAAGATGTGCATGATCAAATCAAATGATTTTATGCTAAATGAAATAAGACCATTTGTGTCCTTAAGCGTGAGGCACTAATAGACTGCTGGACCTACAGGTTTTCCAGAGTGGATGTGGACCTCTGTGGGTAGGTACTTGGAGGAGAATCTTCAAGCTTGAGTTAGGTGCTGAGGCTCACTGGGAGAAGATAGTGCTCAGGAGATGATTCCCAGGAGCCAGCAAGCTCAACCGGAAGCATTCCACTTTCAATTCAACGGTATGATCTGTGCATTTTTGCAAAGTGGAGGATGGGACATAGTCCAACCCCGTTCTCCCCCAGTAAACTGAACTGCCTGTCTGTGCCTTGGATATCCTTTGAAGATTCAGGCTCTACCTCTCAGGCAGAAGTGCAAAATGGTAGATTTCCTCAATGTTGTTAAGAAATTTGGTTCCAAATGAACGTTTTTGTTTAAAGCCCTTTTCCAAACAAATACCTTTGCTAGAGAGACAGGAAGCTTTCCGCAGACAAACACTGTATATGTTTTACTCCCAGATGTGATAAATTTAAATCTGGTTTAGTTCATTAAGAAAACTTCAGTGGGGAAATGCAATTTCACATCATTGTGTAAGCATAACAAATAATACTTATCTCCTGTGACTGGGTTGGTTTTTCTTCTTCAGAAATGAAAATTCTGGTAAATTGACCTAATTAGTATAAAGGTTAAAAAAGCCCACACATATTTTCCCCCTTCCTCAGTGTGTGATTTTTTTAGTTGGTAACAGACTATGTAGAAACAAAGTGATCAAAGATCCAATTAAGGCAATTTATGTGAGTCTTTAACTCTGAATCGATATTCAGTGATCAGCTTAAACTTGTTGCTTTATTCACCAGAAGTAACTTTCTTTTTAATAGCTTTTACAACAGACTTTGTTATATCACATTTTTTTCATGTTATGGTGGCATATGCCTCATGGGTATACCCTAAATACCCTTCATTGCCAGTACGAAGATCATTGAGATCATTTATCTCAATGATAAATCATTTTACAAGGCTTCGAATATTCTTAACTCTTAGTGAGATAATCCCAAATTTAGTGTGTTAAATATTTTCAAGAAATAGGCCCGCTGACTTGTAATCTGCAGGTCTGTTTTGTACAGCATGCAGTTTCCAGGTACTCAGTATCTCTGGTGCTGCATAACCCGTATCACAGGCATGGCTATCTAATCTCGTGGCAGGTGAGAAACTGTAATTTGTGTGGTGTCTTATCGAAATACAGAAAACTGATGGGGAAACAATGGTGATTAAGCTGCATTTGGCCTGTACAGTCTTAATTCTGTTTTAAAAAATAGGCAGCAAGGAATGAATGATCTCCAGAGCTGTTAAGATTGCGGGTTGTGTGGTGCAAAGGCAGGCTGCACGGGGCACCATTGCCCTTCACTCTCCAGGGGCCAAGATCCCCCCCCACGCTCACCAAGACCTGTTTGTCCAGTGATGCAAGAGTTTGCTAATTAAACAGTTCACAGCGGTGTTTGGGGCAGAACCTGTGGACATTTAACCAATTGAACAATTTATTGCTGTAATTGAAGGGGTTAGCTGGTGTTTATTAACTAGCCTTCCTGTCACGTTTGAATGGCCAGACTAACCCTTGGTCCCTGACTTGTTTTCAAGTGTCTCACCGGTGGCGTTGGCACTGCGGCTGTCACTCTTAAGGCTGCTGCTTCAAGGCCAGAACTTTACTATCCCCCTTTTGCAAATTCAGCACCATTACTGCACTTCCCCCCCCCCCCCCCCCCCCTTGCAGGAGCAAGTGTTTTATTACGTATTAAGTACTCTCCCTTTAGAGGAAAAAGGAGGTCTTATCTTAGACAAAATTGAATTAGGATGATTAGGAAATTTCAGCAAACCAATTCTGACTTGAAAATGGTTATTAGGCTTTGTCATCTCAGCATAGCTCTAGTTTATTTTCTTTTTACAATCATATCACCTCTGCTGTCTCCATTGTCATTAAAGCCAGTATGGGGCTAGGATGAAGGCATCATTGCAGTGGCATGCAGCAGCACTTCCAGTCAAACCACTGAGGCACAAGCAGTTTGGGCCACAAATCTGCTCAGGGGAACAATGAATCCTGATGGTGATAACAGGCTGCTTCTTCCCCTTACCCGTGAAAGCTTCTGTAACTAGAACTAATTGGCTGCTCTTAAAGTGCAGTTAGCGGGGATATTAATCTAGGGCTGACAGGTGTGAAAATGTGTTTCATTGAATCCATTCAAAAGACACCCTATCTTATCTACCATAGGAGGAGCCTGAAGCAACTGTGTGTATAAACTTGCAAGGCTTTAGTTTGTTGGAACTGAAGAGCCCACTTTTATTAATTACATGTAAGTCAGATGACATGAACTCCCAGCAGAAATGGATGGAAGTTCACTTAATACTAACATAATACTTGGTATCGCTTCCATCACTGGGGAAGAAAATGCTTGTTTCTGCCTTCATTTGGATACAGGAAGAAAAGGGAAGAGTTTTGGGTTTTTTTTCTTAAATATTTTAATTAGGAAGATAGGTCTGAATTATTTTGCAGTAAGGATCATTCAGGATTGTCCCCCTCCTAGAGTTTGATAATCTCCATTTGTAATGTTTGATACTTTCATCATTTAGTTGTTCTTAATCCAAATAGGCACAGCACACAGCAGTGATTGGCTGATGCCAATGTTGCCACCATTGGCATCAGCTGTGCGGGTATTAAATGATACTGATATAACAATCTGTGATGAAGTTTCAGGACTTGTTTAAGGAACTTGGGCCAGACGCATCACTACTAGTTCAGCTTCTTTACAGCAGGTATGAATGGGCACAGCCCAGTGACCTGCACTGATTTATACATGTCCTGAGATCCTGAATTCAACAGGCGTATTGTAGGATGCTGATAGGGTTCTGGCTGAATCTGCAGACAGCTGCTTGTGCTTCAGTTTGGAACTAGATAAGGAAATTTGTATTTCCTTTTTTAATTAAAAGGGGTGTTCACAATGTAAGACTGAAAAGAGAAAGCCTACCCCAAAGACCTGATTCTATTTTACATAAAATACATGCATTATGAGAGTGAGAAATTGCTTGAAGGTGGCCTTGATACTGCAAACAGTGTGTGTTCATGGGTGTGCATGTGCATGCATACTGCTCAGTCAGCTAGAATTTTCTTCAGAGGTGGAAAAGTCTGGTTTGTTTTATTATGTACATTCTGCTCTGACAAATGTATGCATAATGCTTTACTAGTTCATCCTTCCGGAAGTATCTGAATATCTAGACCTCCATGATACTTCTCAGAAGATCTCCTGGAAAAGATGAGTCTAAAAGAGGCCTCCCTTGCCACTCAGCCCAGTCTCCTGATGAGGAAGGCAACTTCATAAAAAATCATTTTACTAATGTAAAAGGCCTGTCTTATCAAGGGTAGGATTTTTTGCCCCACCGCTGTGACGAAAAAGTGCCTCTCAGACAAAAGAACTTCTGACTCAAACATGCTCAGGTCAGTTCTGGTTTTCTATAAAAATCTTCAGCTAAAAAAGCTCAAGAAACAGGTCCTTGCTAGGATGTATTTATAGAGCCCAACCACATATTTTCCCAGCCTCAGCAAAGGCAGAAAGCAAGAAATATTATGTTTGTGTTGCATAATAGAACAAGGTTCATCAGTGTAGGCAGTGATTAAGGTAGCCTTAGAAACAATGTAATTATGCCCCTGGTCTTAAATTTGTGTGTCTTTCTGAGCTGTAAGGCTTATTAACTTAGCTGCTAACGTATTTGCATTGCTGTCTTGATTCAGCGATGCCCCTCATGCCACTCCATTCTTCCAGGATGCAGGCTTGAAGCTGGCTCTGTGAAGGATGCTGCATGGCATAGATGTGCTTTTTTGTGTCTTTTCTAAGAAAGGCTCTGCATGTTCTAGCCTGTTGCCATCTGAATTGATCTTGATTCAACACAGATGACCAGCATAGGAAATGACACCCTTCTTCCAGAGCAATAGCAACGTTTGTAATTTCTTTGGAACCCATTGCCCTTGAATCAAGACATGAATTTTCCAGGTGATTTATAGGTTTAGGGTTCAATTCCTGATTTAAGAGGGCAAGGCAGTCTTTTTCTTGGTTACTGTAGATAGTGCAAAACATACAAGAGGAATGAGGATCTTGTGATAGAGACAAAGATCTGTGATTCAGGACACGTGGGTTCAGCTCCTGTCCCTACTGTCTGCTTTCAGTGAAACCTTGGGGAAGTCATTTTATCTCTTCCTCTTACACAAAAACTCTCTTTCTGTCTTTTCCATTCAGCTGAGAGATTCCTGTCGTGGGCTGTGTGTTTGTACGCCTTCGCCACCATCGTTGTCCACTAATGGAAGCTGGATGGCCTGCCTTCTCGTGTCTGGGGAGGAGGGTTCATGTATGAGAGTTTTGGGGTCTGCTCTTAGAACGGAGAATGTGATGCTATACCCAAATCTGCTACCAGGACACCTGCTTGCTTTTCCATTTCTCCCCCAGTTCTCTGCCGCCAAAACACCTCATTTTTCTCTCCATCCCTCCTGAACCACCCAGAATTGGAGAGGCAGAGAAGGGCTAACTTTCCCCTTCACCACTGTGAAGCTCAAATATATTATCAATCTCTTAACCAGACTAGGGAACAACATTACTCAAATTGATGTCAGCTGAATACCAGCTCTGTAGTTTTGCAAGTTGCTGACTGAAATTATTGGAATTACCCGAAGCTAACTGATTTGTTAGAAAGTCCTGCTGCTTCACCTCTTCAACCTTTTTATAGCCAAAAAAGGTGCACATAGAAGATGTTTGCTCATACTTGCCTAACCTCATATGGTTTGGATAGTTACTTTCTTTATACCTCAGCTGTATTTTCGTTCCTGTTCAGAGTTTGCATTAGCAAGTGATTTTGCGGCTACCCAGAGTGATGTTTAATAATTGCTGTTTCTCTCTCAGAAATCTGAACTGTGATAATGCAGTAAAACCTGCTTTTGCTTAAGAGATACCTGAGCAGAAGAAACCCAGCTATTAAAATAATGGCTAAGTAGGCGCTGACGTGAAATTTATTGATAGAAAGCTGCAGCTCTTCGCTGCGCGGCTGGTAAGAAACAAGAGAATGAATAATAGCTACCAGTGTCCCAGGTTTGAAAAGTCAGAGGAAATGGCAGCACGAAAAAGCAAATGAAGATGGATGAAACCCCAGGAGGGTGAAGGGAGACGTCCTCCATGCTGGACGGGGCCGGGCGGCTGACTCCTGGGTCACCTCAGCTGTTGTTTTTGGAGTGGTGTTTTGAAAGGGCGCTGTTTGGAAGAAGCGCTTCCTGGCTGCCACTGCTGCGCGCCACTTGCAGATGCTGCCTGCCACTTGCAGATGCTGCCTCTGGGTCAGTGGGAGGTCACCGCCAGTTAACTCAGCACCTCCAGGGAGGAGAAAGCTCTTGGGGATAAATGGCCTTACTATCACTGTCTAACCCACTCCTAGAGAACTCCCAGATGCTTAACTTGCTCCTTCGCTTTGTCCCAAAGTGTGTTTTCTTGGCATCATTAGCAATGCCAGCTAACACCTCTCCCCTTGCTCCGTAGTGCAGGTTCAGCATTGGTTTCTCCGGCCTCTTGGTGGTTTTTTCTCCTGGCATGTCCATCTTCCCAAGCTGTGGCTAGAGCTGGGCTGCCCTCCAATGCCTCACTGGCACTGAGTGAGACCTCTGGGTCTGCAGAAGCAACAGCATCCCAGGCATGCTTGGGTGCGCCAGGACTTGCTCTGTGTGTCAAGGCATGCTTCAAGGTTCCCAGGGCCCTAAAAGAAAGCCATTGTCATAGTACTTGCAGCTCTGTGGCTCAGTGCAAAAGGGAAAAGGCAGCTCTTACACTTCTGGCTGTATTCTGAGTGTTGTCAGTGATGGCATCAAGGGTGACATCAAGAGGGGGTAGACTGAATACGAAGGTGGATGGAGTTTGCTTGTACAGTGTAAAGTCTGAGTATGTTCAGCAAATTGCATTGAGTCCTGTAGCTTTCCAGAAGTTAATAGCTGCATTTAAATCTTTGTGTTCTGAGAAAGATTAAAGATGCAGAGAAATGGCACAAGTAGTGCAGGAGCCCATTTCTTACATATACATAGAGGTACATGAGTTATCAGTGTATTTTATATTACTCTCATGTTTTTGCTTCTGATAGCAGAGAGCTCTGCTCACAGGCTTGTCTGGGTTCAGGCGCTCCCCAGTCGTTACTTCCCTAGGTGGGAGAACTGGTGGGGCTTTCTCTAGTATCTGCACAGATTCAGGGCAAAAGTCTGGAGAAGGTAAAATGCTGAGGCAAGGGGATTGAACTCTACAAAACCTCTGCAGGTTGCAGACTGCTCTGTTCTTGTCAGCAAAGGAATTTAGTAGGCATATATTTGATGTGTGTGGGTACATCAGTAGATGTGTAAAAATATGTGAGTCTGTTTTCAATAAAAGTATTCCATGATCTAAATATCTTCCAGATAACAACTTAAAAATCTTAGGCTTCACGTTTTCTCAAACAGGCTTGTTCAGGGAAACGAAAGAGGGTGCTTGACAAGATTATGGTGTTGCTTCTATACATTTCCTTTATTCTTGTGGCTGAAAGGAAATTACAATGTGTTGTTAAGTCAAAGCGTGGTCTGTGGAGCTGAACCAAAAAACCTTTAAGTGGACTAAAATTCCCCTTCTGATAAAAGGGAAAACTACACAGCAGAGAGACAGGATATCTTTAATTTAAATAGTGGGTTTAGGTATATTAATTTGAGTTCAAAGCATCTTTCAAAGGGTATGATGCCCACATTTTTAATTTTACTTAATACTGAGCATCTGGTGTGGACTGGTTTGTGGTACTGAGAGCAAAAGGAAATACATTACTCATAGATGAAAGGAGTGAGGGGGAATCACTGTCCTGACTAAAAATAGCCTTTTTTCCACCAGTTAATATCAGCTGGAGGTTTGATTAAATAGTAATTGTCTAGAAAAAGACAATAATTGAGTGTGACTGTTTCCTTTCAGGGGCCAGGCTCAGGTGGTGAAAGTGAAGTATTGTCCTTCAGATAAGGTCCTGAAAGCAGTTTTCCTGGATGTCCACTGAGCCCTTCTGCAGAATGTCCTTTCTGGGTGCTGAGCTGCAGACAGACAAAATCCAGGCCTTTTTGCAGGGCAGCAGCAGCTTTTGGGGATGCAGCGCCGGAGGATTTTATGGCTGCATTGCAGATACAAGCTGGCTCACCTCTCTGGCTGGAACTCTAACCTAGAGGCGCAGAGATCACAAGAGACAAATGTCTTGAATTAAGAAATGGGGTTGACATCTATAAAAGTCAGAGCACATCTAGTAGGCAACATGTGTAATGAGACTATAACATTTTATCTAATGGGGAGATTGGAAAGCTCTCAAAAAAAAGCACAGCTTTTTTTTCAGATCTGCATTTTCAAAACCAACATACCCCAGATTAATGCGGTTCCCCCCTCCCCCCCCCTTAGTTTATTGGTCTGATTCCCCATGGTTTTTTCCTGAAAATCAGTCTGTCTTTTTCAGTAGATTAGTGATGATACTGGTAACAACTTTGCCTAGCTTTATTGGAGTCCACAGTGATGAAGCACATGTTTCTGTGAGGTTAACAATATTTTCCTCTAGACTCCTATAAAATCATGCTCTCTGACTGACCCTTTTATGATTCATAACTTTAGTGCTTATCAATTGTCTGGGACTTTGCATATTATGAATATTTAAGCATTATTTAATTAACCTTTGCAAGTGTCCAGTGAGCCAGAGAACCATGAGATAGAGCCAGACAGGAAATGCTTTTTCTGCCCTGTGAAAATTTTCAAATTGCTACTTATTCTGGGTGGAACAGACTCAAAACTTTGGGGAGTTTTTCATGGAGGAAAAGTGGAGGAGGAGAGAGCGTGAGAGACATGCTGGTTTGCTGCAAAATAGCCCAAAGTTACAGAGTGCTCCCTGGGGAAGGGGAAAGCTATCATTTCAGCCCTTTATCCCACTTGGTGAAGATCTGAGATTTTAGCCTGATGCCTTCACATGCCGAATTAAGACTCTGGCCTAGCCAGAGTCAGGCCAACTCTTCTGGGTGGCAGTCACCATAGCCTTGTAGTGAGAGCAGCTCCCAAAACCCTTGCTGGCCATAGTTTGGACTGTCTTTTCTTATGCGCTCCAGGTAAGCGGCCTCACTGCAGGATGAGGCTGAACTCTCATCCAGCCAGAAATGTCACTTACTTGAAAAGTAGCACACATGTTCTGCCAGGAAGCTTGGGGTTTTTGGCCATTCAACATTTTCCAGGGGAAGCTGACCCCTTGGGCAGGTAAGGGTAGTTGCTTGAAAGCCACAGCAGAAATTAGTACTGCATTCAGTTTGAGAATGCAGACCTCTTGATTCTGTGGTTTAAACCACTAGACCACACTCTTTCTGAAATAGGTAGGAATATTTGCATTTTTATATAAGGAAATTGAGACATGGAGACAGTAGAAGGCGTGCCAGAAGACACGTAAGAAGCTCGTGGCAGAGCTAAGAACAGAACCCAGGTTTCCTGATACAAGCACCTGTGATTCAGCTACAGCACCCTGTGAGGTCAGGACAGGAAGGAACAAAGAGATAAAAATTGAATTTCTTCTGAAATTGATGACTCTCCTTGCTTCAGTTAGTGTTTTGTATTATATGCAGAGCAATGATAAAGTCAGATTCATTGCTGCATCTCTATGATCTAGTATTTCTTTTCGTTAATGGTTGGGTTTAACGATGAATATTGCTTTGGCACCTACCTCAGGAAACTGCTGGCCTTCTGCTTACCACTGATCGGTAGGCTAAAATGAGAGACTGCCCACTGAGAATGTAATCCTGGTCTGCAGGGGACACAGAGATTTCTTCACCTCTGGGAGGCAGAGTAGTAGTTTAAAGTAACTAGAGCCTGAAACTCCTCATTTAGGTACAGGACAGCATGCTGAAAATTAACATGAACTTTAAAGAGGGGGAGAGAGGTCTTTAGTTGATGAGGAAAGTGACGAGTTTGCTTGTGGCAACTCTAAATATGTAAAAAGTACATACAAAAATTTAAAGAGCATGTTACCCATGAGTTTATGAAAGCAAATATTTTCCTGCCTTCTTTCATTGCAAATATAGTGGAAAGGCAGTAGAAATCTGTCCACATTTATCAATGTCTTTAATAGAAAAAAATGGGGTCAATAAGTCCTCTGAAAAGAGGCTAAAATGAAGGAAGATTGGGAGTTCATCACTTCCATATTTTGAGCCTGCAACTTCCACAATCAAAGGCCTAGTAATCCTAATGGATTGACTTCCAAAATTCCTTGGATTTGTATTGCTGGACTTGTCTCTCTCCAGGCTTAGCTGGATCCCTGCAGATAGATTTTCAGGTTTATATGCTGTAATTCCACTTAGTCCAGCTGTAAACTTGTGGTGGCTGAATTAATACATGATAGGGAAAAAAAAAGGAAAGGAAAAAAAAGAGTATACCTACCCTAGCTTGTGTATCAAATCCTGAGGGGGAAACTGGGCATTTCAATTAGTTGCTTCTGTGGCCTGATTGAAGAACAGCCCAGTGGCTAACAAAGCTTTGTCTGTAGTATCAGCTTGCTCCTCATCCACCAGGACAAATAGAGTGGTTGGTCATTAACGGGCTAGCCATCGGGTCGGGGTTTTGTTCTTAAATGGGGGCTTTGTCTTATCCCTGCTGTTTAAGCCCTCTCCAAGCACTCCTCACCTGTCATATCTGTCATACATTTAATTCATCATGCTCTCCGGTCAAAAGCTACACTGATAGTATCAAAAGAAGAGGAGGGAGCTTCTTATAACTTTAGCAATCAAAGGAGATTACCAAGCAAATAAGATTTTAATGAAGACGGCAGGTTTGGAAAGGGGAATTTACTGCATTGCATATCGCTAACACATAAAGGTTCATTTTATCTGTATAATATTTGAGAGTGGAATCCCAAACTATTAAAGAAGGATGGATACATGTGCTGGTTCATGGTTTTAATAAAAAATACAGAGGGAGGAAATGCAGGGGGTAAAAAAGAGCTCTTTTATTTCACTTATAAAGGTTGTATTTTTAATCTGTAAATATGACAAGCATTACAGGCTGTATTTAAGCACAAGTTTGTTGCAATGATAATACATCAAGTACTTTGCCACTGAACTGGTATTGTAAGGCCAGTGATCTCTCTTACTTGATCTAAGTTTCAAAATCAATCACAATACTGAAGTAGGCTTGGCCTCGCTGCAACCACTCAAGAGACAGAGCAGGCAGTTCCCAGTGGCAGGCACAATCACCCGTATGTTCCTGTGATCATACATGACAGAGGCCAGAGATAACAGAAACGCACCTTTTGTGTTGGTGGGCGTTTTCCAGCGTGGCAGCCCTGTACTGGGGGAGCAGGGAACATCAAACTCTGTCACTTACAGGTTTGCACAGAAAAGCACATGATGTCCAATGGTGCATTGTCATGGATTGTGAGCCAACATCTTAATTCACAATTATTTTCCATCAAACCTTTCCACAGAGGAAGTGCACATTTGGGACTGTGAGTCCAGAACACTTACTCTGTTTTCTGATAAAGTGGAAAAAACCAGTAGGGAATTATCTGTAGCTGTTCCTGGTGGTACTGGTGTGCAGTAGCCAAGTGTTGAATGGCCAGCCGTTCGGAGATTCAATTAGCAGCAAAGATGCTCTGCTGGAAAAATAATGGTTATGGAGCAAATGAGTGCCATCATGCAGCATGTACAAGAGAGCCAGGTGATCAGGCCCAGTCAGCATGGATTTATGGAAGGCACATCCTGCTTGACTAACTGATCTCCTTTTTCGGCAAGGTGACTCACTTAGTGGATGAGGGGAGGCTGTGGATGTTGTCTGTCTGGACTTAAGGAAAGCCTCCGACACCACTTCCCACAGTATTTTCCTGGTGAAACTGGCTGCTCATGCCTTGGATGGTGTACCGTTCACTGGGTAAAAAACTGGCTGGATGGCCAGGCCCAAAGAGTGGAGGTGAGTGGAGTTAAATCCAGTTGGTGACTGGACACAAGCAGTATTCCCCAGGGCTCAGTGCTGGAGCTAGTTCTGCTTAATGTCATTATCAGTGATCTGCACAAGGGGATCAAGGGTAGCCTCAGTAAATTTGCAGACAGCACTGAGTCAGGCCAGAGTGTTCATCTGGCTGAGGGTAGGAAGGCTCTGCAGAGGGATATGGGCACGGTGCATCAATTGGCTGAGGCCAACTGCTTGAGGTTCAA
Source organism: Ara ararauna (assembly GCA_028858755.1). Classification (NCBI taxonomy): domain Eukaryota; kingdom Metazoa; phylum Chordata; class Aves; order Psittaciformes; family Psittacidae; genus Ara; species Ara ararauna. Next base: position 61,291,413 of record CM054379.1, read on the forward strand.
CAAGGCAAAGTGCCGGGTCCTGCACCTGGGACACAACAACCTCATGCAATGCTCCAGGATTGGGAAAGAGTGGCTGGAAGGCTGCTCGGCAGAAAAGGACCTGGTGGTGTTGGTCAACAACCGGCTGAACATGAGCCAGCTTGTGCCCAGGCAGCCAAGGAGGCCAACAGCATCCTGGCCTGTATCAGCAATAGTGTGGCTAGCAGGGCCAGGGCAGCGATCATCACCTGTACTCAGCACTGGTGAGGCTGCACCTGTAATACTGTGTTCAGTTCTGTGACCCGCACTACAAGAAAGACATTGAGGTGCTGGAGCATGTCCAGAGAAGGGCAATGGAGCTGGTGAAGGGTCTGGAGCACAAGTCCTTAGAGGAACAGCTGAGGGACCTGGGGATGTTTAGTCTGGACAAAAGGAGGCTGAGGTGGGACCTTATTATTGATCTCTGCAGCCACCTGAAACAAGAATGGAGTGAGGAGGGTGTCGGAAAGGAAATGGCCTCAAGTTGCACCAGGGGAGGTTCAGGTTGGGTATTAGAAAAATTTCTTTATTTAAAGGGTTGTCAAGCACTAGAAGAGGCTGCCCAGGGCAGTGGTGGAGTGATCATCCCTGAAGGGATTAAAAAGACGTGTAGATGTGGTGCTTAGAGACACGGTTTAGTGCTGGACTTGGCAGTGTCAGGTTAACAGCTGGACTCTGTGATCTTATAGATCTCTTCCAACCTAAACAATTCTGTGATTCTGTAAAGCAGTGCTTCAGCCACCGGCTGGCATCCGTGCAGTGTACAGAGCCAAACCTGCCCTGTTATCAGCAGAACTAGGCAGCTTTAATTTTGCTGTTTTTCCCTGTGATGAAAGCCTCCGCAATTGCTGAAGCCTTTGATAAAAGAAGGGGTACTTGTATTATTAGCACAGATGTTAACATGTTTACTTAAAAGGCAGGGGGAAGTGGCTGCCTAGCCTTCTTAAAATTGAATTAAAAATGTGGGTTCCAGGAAGGAGATCACAAAACCATGTCTGAGCTTGTCAGCCTTTACAGGTTTGGGTGGAAAACTCCAGTTCTCGCTTTCCGCTGAGTAATACTGAGAGCTCATTACTGGTGTGGTTTTCAACCTGGCTATGAATTATGAATGATTTATTTAATAAGTGATAAACTATGGGCCTGCCCCTCAGCTATGAGGAGATCCCTACAGCTGAGGATTTTTACATTCAGCAAGGAGATGGTCCTCAGCACCCTTCACACACTGGAGCTAATATCTTGTATTTTCAGTTGAGGGCCAGTATCTATCACTTTAGTTGCTTTCCTATAGCCCCCAGGATCTCCTCATATGCAACACAAAATGAACTAGTTTTACTGAAAGAGAGATGAAGAGTCACATGCTGTCATCTGGTGACATGAATGAAGCTGAACCAAAGTCAGACACAAATTTATTTGCAAGTGAAGATGGGATAAAGATACAGCCAGCACCGGTTCAGAAACTCTGCTTGAACCTTGCTTAGAGTAAGTATGTCAACAAATGGCTTCTAAACTGGTTTGCTTGAATCAGTAGCGATAAAACCGATGTGTGAATAGGGCTTATATTTGTCCGATACTGTGATTAGACAGTACGGCACAGGCAGCTGCAGCAGGGCTCACACCAGTTCAGTGGGTGGGTGTTAGCGGCACTGGGAGTTGTTCTGCAAAACTCTGTCCTGTAAACGGGGTTGGCATGTGTACCAGACACAAACATTTGTATTTACTGTTGGTTTAAGGACCTCCATGCTTTTTATTCAGCTGGGAACTGGTTGGTTTTACTCTTTTTTTCTTTTCCCCTCTGTAAGTGAAAGGCGGCAGAGGCTAATTTATAATACTGTCTTTCCCTGTACGAATTAATAACTCTGGGAAGGTGTATAGGTTACTTGAGGTATTGACCAACCATCTTGACTAATGTGTTCTGGTTATGGGTTTTTAGAGGTATTTGCAGGACCAAAGCACTTACGTAAAGTAGTGTTTTTGTAAAATTACAGAAGTCCACCTGACAACATATGAAAGTCAAATGACAGCAATTCATGGGTTATTGTTACAAAACTAACCTTTCAAATGAGCTCCTAAAGTACACTGTGGTTGGGGTTTCTCTTGAGGAATTTGTTTTTAAGCCACTTTCCTCAAGTTTAAAGCTCTCAACAGAAAAAAATTCAAAACCTTTTTTTAATTAGGGAAAGAAACAAAGCAAAATAGCATGCCTTTTTCCGTGTTAAAGCGAATGCTTTTGAAACGTATCACCCCATACCTGACTGGAATTAAAAAAACCCCTTACTTTCAGTAACTGGGCATCAGTTTTCTTCGACAGAACAAAAGCCACCATGCCAACACTTAGAAATGCAACACATCAACTGCTCTTACAACTCATACTTTATTCTCTGCATCAAAGCTCTGGTGGGGGGGGGGAAGAAAAAACAGAGAGTGAGAGAGCGAAAAAGTCAAGCTCTTCAGAGTCTCTAATGACGCGTGCCAAACACGTGGAAGGTAAATCCCCTAATTCAGTCTATTCTTTCAGCATTCTCTGGCGGACAGCCAAGCTAAATATTTCTGCCGGATAAAAAATGCACCCTCGTACGCGGCACTTTCTTAACAGGATGGTTCTCCGGCTTTAGCGGAGGGGGCTTCTCTGGGGGAACGCCAACATGTGTGTTCTCTTATCTATTTATTTATTTTATTAAAAAGGGGCTTTATGGGCTGTGATTGGATTAACTTAGTGAACCCTGGAGGAAGAGGAAAAACAAATTGGGAAGCTGCTTTAGCACCCCCACCTTTTTGTCATCTTCTTTTGGGATTTCCTGGCTAGCTGCCACCTTGAGCCTGTTGAATGTTCTTTAGATCAATCAATTAAAAAGGCTTTAATATTTGGGTGATTGGAACGCAACATATGGGCTGCTGGTGCGGATGTCATGTGGTGCGTGGAGTTAATTGAAATGATTAATAGAGGTGTTAGTTTCTTCAAGACTAATTGAAGAAAGAATATAATTGGAAGCATGGACTAACCATTATTGTTGAATTTTTAAAACATATTGTCTCCCTAAAACACTTTTACATGTTTATAAGCATGCAGATGGATTTTGTTTGGATTTCTTCAGTGTGGTAATTTGCAAAATTACATCTACTGTACAAAAGTCAAATCTATTTTTATGTAAATTGATCTGAACAAATATGCCCATATGTCTTGTCTGTTTCAATGACCAGTACGTACACTAGATTTCTGGTACCTGTTTGTCTTTAGGTTCTCACTAGACTTAAGCCAGTTTACCCAGCCTCACTGTTATCTCTGGGGTGACAGCATCCATCCTCAGAAACTGATCATAAGCCTCCGAAGGGCACTCTTCTCTCTGCACAGTGGGTTGTGATAATTTACACTCTGCTGCTGTCCAAGCACATTGCAAATGTGCCAGGTATTTCAGGGAAATAGCATCTCACCTTGTCAGCTTGACCGTATTTCAAAGGGATCCAGCCTGGCTTTGACAGTCCAGAAGAAATGAGAAATGAGAGAGATGCAGAGGATCTAACTAAGATCAGATCTTTTGGCGTCTCTGCCTTCTTTAAGAATAACACATACTTTTTTCAGTAATGCTAGTTCGTGAATTTTTAGCACAATTGTTAAGCTATTGCAAAATACAAAATTAAAAGCCAGGAACTGGCTACATCTGGCAGCAAGGAGAGGGTACAAAGGATGTGTCTCTGAAAGTCATCCCACTGCACAGGGTAGCTCTCAGGTTAGAAATGGGGAAACTGAAAAAACATGACAATATCTCATATGTAGTCAGCGAGCACATCCTGAGTGTCTGAGCGCTGCGTAAAGAAGAGCAGTGTCGCGTCCTGCGTGCCGTGTACTGTGGTTACAAGTGCCGTAGCAAACTTTCAGCTGGGGATTTCTTAAGACTGAAGATCATGGCTTAAATAACTTGTGAATCTGCTAGGGGGCAGGTGGTTACCTTTGGAAGAAGAAAATCAGGTAAGATGATAATGAGCCAAAAGGTAAGTCAGTTTGGATTTAGGATAGATAAGCTACATTTTGAAGTGCAGCATTTTCACAGCAGCCTTCTTTTTTGCCTGCTTTTGGTAATAGTGGAAAAACTTGTGCATAATTTTAATGCTGGTAGAGAAACTCTCTTTCTAGAAAGGACACGTAGATTTTCTTTATTGTTTTCCTTTGCATATGTGGTGCAGCTTATGTATTTGAGCATTTTTTTCAGGAGTCAGAAAGTTTATTCTGCAGCCCAGAATAAACTGAACAGAGAAGTGATAGATAAGTTTAGAGGGGGTTTGTTGTTGGCTTAGAAGAAAAGCGTGTAGGATGGTTTTAATATTTTAGAGCCTTCCCACACAGATTTCCAGTGATGCTTTGAAGGCAACTGTGAGCCTGCAAAGACTTTGAGCCTCCCCGGAAGATGTGGCCTGTCATGTGTACAGATCTGAGTGAAGCGTTTGTAGAAAGGAAGTGACTGTCCTGTACTGGGGGCTGAGAGGAAGGGAAGACATTAGGCCTGATTGCAAGCTTCCCTTACTCCTTGTTGCCTGATTTGTGTGCACATAGTGCTAATAATTGTAGATGAGGGGTATCCTAGGACAGACTGGTGCAAATTAATGCTTTTTATTATTGTTATCTTTTGATGATGAGATTAGTCACTGAAGGATCTGGTTTTATTACAGCAAACTACTGCAATTAGGTAGTCACTTGTAAGTCTTAACAGTGATGAAAAATAGTAACATCAGCATTTTTGTTGTCTCTATTGCCCTGTACGATTTAGTATATGAAAAGGAGCACTTTATGTAAACTTGTTGGAACAGGAGCGTCCTCGTGGTCTTTATCAAACCTTGCTATGTTGTATAATTAGTACAGAACTAGTGCTTTGGCCTGGGACACTAAAAGAGAAATCGCAGGCCAAGGAAATAGGGTTTAAACCTATGCACATGCTTCGTATACCATTTGTGTGTGATAATATTCTCATTCCCATACAAAGGAGAATGTCCAATAGCATCTCCCTAAAATTAATCTCAGGAAACTGATCTCTTGTGTAAGCAGGGCTGCTAGCATCACCTATTGCTAAGACAGATCATTTATATGAGGAGATTGCACTTTTAGGTGCTCATAAATCTACCAAATCCTAAATGTGGGGCTCTGTTGTTTCTTACATGGACTTTCCTCAGACTGTATTTTCCCCCAAAACCTATTCTGCCATAAATGTCATAAATTGTGTTGCTGACATTAAGAGTGTGATTACTTTTCTTTTGAAAAGTAATCACCATGATGACAGCCCTCATTTTTTGGAGCAGAAGTTCAAATGACTGGTTCAGTGGCTCAGGAAGGACAGCATATGTGGCAGGGGAGGGTGGTGGCCATTGTTGTCATGGATGCTCAAATAAAAGCCCTCTATCAGGAGCACTTCCAGGTTCCTGGATCTGCCCATGTGTTTCGCTTGCATCAGGTCTTTGTCAGAGCAAGACCTGAACACACACCAGTCCTGTCCCCACCTCCATCCCTGACTCCCACACCCAGGAGGATTGCTTTAGAGCTAGAAGCCAGACTAGATGACTGGCAGAGCAGCCCCTCCAGGAGCTATAGGAGAGCATCATGACTTGCTTCAGTGAGTGGGTCTAGAACTGAGCACCTGAATGGAGAGCAGAAGAGTGCATGTTCCGTGTATGCTTACTGCAAACCATCCTGAGACCAGAGAATCGAAAGGAGCTGTTTTTAAAAGCCTGTGGACAAGAGCTGAACCTGGAGGGGATTATGAAGGAGGAGAGGCTGTGCCTGGAGTGTCAGGGAGGAGGGAAACTGAGAGAAAGGTTGGTACAAAACCGGGGGATTTATGTTTATGGGTTATTGTAGATGAAGATGAGCAAGCTCGGTGTTAAAAGCAGGCGGGATGTAAGCCAGCTCTGATCCAAAAGCTGCCTGTCTGCATTAGCATGGTGCTAAGCCCAAGCTAATATATCCGGCTTCTCACCAGGGCTTATTAGCTCGGGCTCAGTGCCATACTAACATAGTCACAGGACTTCCAGTTGGTTTTACACCATGTCTGCTCAACGAGTGAACTGAGCTCACTCTTAATGTTCCTGTAGAAGAGGACCAGGAGATGCCTAGAGACTTGGCTACACAGTGCTGCTGTTCAGGCTGTGGAGGCCAGGCCTGCCGGTCAGCAGGAAGGGGAACATGGGGACGGAGAACTGTATCCATCAGGAGGAGAAAGAAGTGCAGTGCAGATGAGGAACCAGGAGGGACTGGAACTGGCTTGGTGAGAAGACTTGGCACACAGAACCTCGGTGTGGGAGGGGCAAATGGGAGCCACTGGAAAGGGAAACTACAAGAAGGGTCAGGGAGAACAAGGTGAGGATTTGCTGGGCAAGCAAGCCAATCAGAAGTCTGAGATGAGGTCTGGAAGATGGGCCGAGGCAGGAAGAGGGGAGAGGAGGAACAAACTCTACACCAAACCTGGCATAAAGCCAAGATGTCTGAAAGCAGCCATTCCTCTGCTTCCAGCACATCAGCTGGGGAAACCCACCAGCAGAAGTGTCCGATCCCTTCCAGTGCTTGTGCTGACTTTCCCCAAACCAACCATATAGTTGCTCGGAGCCAGGTCCGCTAGCTTCCCTGAAGAGGTCTGCCTGTGGCAGATCAGCATATTCCAGCTCTGCTGGTGATCCGTGTGGACACTGGTGTGATGACAGGTCATGGGATCTCTGCTGTTTCTATTTGCAGTTTCAAAAATCAGCACAAAAACTGTGGAAAAACATTACTAAAATTGCAAATTCAAGTTCTCCAGAGTTTAGTTGCTTGCCTAACCCCAATCTGATCCTCTTATACATTATGATACAGTCTTTAACTACTCATTTAATTACTGTTTTTTCTACTGGTTACTTGCCTCATTCAGGCATCAGAGGAGCTTGCTAGGGGAGGTGAATTAGGGTGGTGTAATGAAATGTTATCTTTAGACACCTCTTCCCCCTATCTCATTCGCTGCAGCATCAGGAAGTAAATCAGCCATGGCAGTAAGAAGCGCTCCTCTTCTCAAGGCAGGTGAGCTCTGCTCTGAGGAAACAGGTATTATTTCTGCCCATGATTCTGAGTAAGAGTCATGCCAGTTCACCTCAGCAAAGCTTTTTGCAGGTGCTCATTAATTTTAACATCTTCCTGGGTGCCCAGTGTGAAACCCTGCAAAATACAGAGCCATCACACGTGCTGAGAAGAGAAATGCTTTGAGCATAGAAAGTAATATGCCATGCTTGGTAAGTAGGCTGCTCTGCATCCCCAAATTAATGTATGTTTTTGATGTTAGTGTCACTGTGCTTCCATACCCCTTCTGCAGAGCAACAATAGCAATAATACCTTCAACAGCATATGGGGGAGGTATTGTGAAAATCAGATTAGTCGTCATTTGATATTTGGGAGGCACTGAACTGTTGCTCTTGTGATGAGCAAAGTGGAAAACAAGACAAAATTAGTTTGTCTTCCATTTGAACACACTGTAAGAGTCTGGCACTCGGTCTTTCAAGGAGAAAAGAAGAGAGAAAAAAACACAGAAAAAAATTACTGTATTAGTCAGCACTCTTCTTTCTAAGTACTGAATGAGGAAGCGATCTGGTGGACAAAAAGATGGTGCATCAGATGCCGGTAGTGCAGAGCTGAGTTTCTTCATGCAATCCTACACCTGGCATCTCCCACCATTTGAAGTGCCTGATTTTGTGCCATAAGTCTCACTTTACTGTCATTTTGGAGTGTTTGCCTCACTGCAGAGCATGGCTTTTTACATGAGGCTGTAGTCTTGCCAGTCTGATGATTCGTTGTAGGTTTTTACAGAACTTTGACTCAGCTTCAGGGAAGGAGGAATGAAGAAGCAGAAAAGTGAACTTCTGGAAGCCGAAACCCTCCTTTCCCTGTGTTTGAGCAATCTGCACTCTTATGAAACCTTTTGAAATCTAATTTGCTGCTTACTTTCTGACCCCCAAAATTATTCTTGTGCAAATGTTGACACCCAGCAGAGATGAAATCATTGACTTAGGAAAACACATCTAGCTTATCAGAAACTGCAGGGTTCCAACAATACACCAGCAACACCAGCCTTCCTTTTTTTTGTTAGTTGTTTGTGGTTAGCTGGCAGATGGTATTATGAATCAGGTTATACGTATCTCAGAGAGCAGTATGTTTTTTCAGCTCATATGAACCCAGATCTGTGTCACATACCAAACTGGTTTTATTTTCTCATCTTCTGCCCATGAATTTTCTATGTGCTTATGATTTTGATACATTTACTCATTTTATGTTGACAGTTCTAATTACACGGTCCCAGAGCAGAACAAGATCTAGTTAATGTTTTCCAACTGAATTACAACTGTGTGTAGATCTTCTGTGTAGGTTGGACCCACAGCTCACTGAAATCAAAGGACAACTGAGTTTCTCCGCTGACCACGTGAAATCAGTTAGTCCTCAAAATGTTGTTTTTTTGATGATTCTGCCACTGAATTTATTTGATTTGATTGCTGAAGGAAGTGATCTGAAAGTGGATGGACAAGCTATCACAAAAAATGCTGAGGTTTTGGTCTCCTATATCATGCCTTTAGACACCAGGCGGGGCAAAAGGAAACACTACAATCTGTTTATTCGTGGATGTCTGTAAAGCCAGAAGATGCATTAAAACTTGATTTTACATCTTAGATTTTAGGATCACAGAGGAATTCCAAAAAGAAGAACAGGTTTCTGTGGTGTTTGTTGTGCATGAGAGGAGGGAGCTGCCATTTAATAAACTAGTAAAAAGCCCCAGAACAGTCTCCTTGGTCCGACAATTTTGAGTTCTGCAGTTCAGACATGAGATTTGGGGTTTGTGCATTAAATTAAAGGCGTGGCTGAATGTTCATTATCCCCATGATAAAAGCAGTAAAAATAGGTGCAAAATGGCCCTTGTGCAATGTTGTAATTTATCTTTACTTTAAACTGGCTTACACATCTTAATACATTATGACAATCAGAATTATCAGGCCACCAGGCAGAGAGCAGTTTGTTTTGTTAATTGCTCTTGTTAAGCCTAATTACAGAACGGGGTGGAGTGGATGCGCGGGGAGGGAGGAATCTGCTAGCGAGAGGAAATTCTAAAATCCTCGGAGCGGTTCCAGGCAGTGTGTGTTGGGGAGCGAGAGCGCGGGTGTGGTGTGCGCGAGGGTGAGAGCGTGGACGGGCTTTCCACATGGACTAAACTCCTGAGATGCCTGAGCTGGAGGTGGGGAACCTGTGCTGTTTGGACACATGAAGGTACAGCTGAATAAAGAACCGTGCTGTGTTTTGCTTTATGAATTATCTCTCTTGGGGGCGGGGGGCATGATGCAGGTTACTTAGCTGTTAACTTTTGAGTTTCGTGTTAGGTGGAGTGTTACAATGGTTTGCTGATGTGATGTGCTATCCTTTTGATATTATGGGTTGCCAGCACAAGGTGTGTGCACGTAGCTGTGGGTTGGTATCCTAAATCCCTTTGAACTGTTTTCCTTCTTCCCGGTGATTGCAGCAGAGATGTGCTGTCCACAAACTGTGTTATTTGTTTTGACTTTCCAATGGAAAGCATACATCCAAAGAGCCCTTCTGCCCTGCATTATTCCAGTTTGTTTGTGTGCCCCACATTACGCTGCTGGCGACTCACTGTGCCTGACCTGCATTGTCACCCCCTCCGTTGCCTCAGGAGCCTCCGGGACAGAAGTTTCTGATAAGGCAGTTTTGAGCAAGGCAGGCACAAAGTAAATGATTCTATAACAAATTTGTGCTCTTCTCCGGGGTATGTTACCTGACTGGTTTGCTGCCAAGGTGGTTTTATTGTTTTGGCTACTGGGTGGAGGGAGGAGACTAGAACAGCAGAGGAGTCACGCTTTTGTTTCGCTTAATCATAATGTATGCTTTTAATAAAACCTTTTAGTGCCACGAATTAAATGGCATTGCAGTTCTGCACAAGAAGAAAAATGCTAATGCTGTTGTAGCTGACAGCTGAGTGGTTAGATGGCCAGCGTGGGTCTGAGGCTCAGAAGCCTTTTCTTTCCTGGCTGGTGATAGTGCTGGGTAAATGTGTTTACTTTTTCCTTAGTATTTATACTAGTTAATGTGTCGCACTAGATAAATCTACTTCCTGAGTCCATCTTTCAGCTTGCTCTCTTCCCTTCCAATTGACAAATGGTTTGAGTTTGACACCGTTTTATCAGTTGAGCCCCTGCTGGGTGCTGCATGCCTGCTTGTTTCTGCTTTATTGTGAAAAGTGAGTTATCTGCAATATTTTGTTACCATCTAACTAGCAGTTGGCAGGCTTTCCTCAATGAACTGATTTAGATTTCAGCAAGGGGAGGCTGTTGTCTTTCTCTGTGAAGCCCCGTTGTTGCTCTCCAGGAAAACAAAAGATCCCAGAGCTTTCTGCACGGCAATCTGCTGCTGTCCCACTTTCAAGGAGGTGTTTTGTTTGTTGCGGCAGCTTCCTATCTTAAAATGATAAACTGAGCGGACATGTGTGCTGTTTTAAACCTCTGTCTCCAGGGCTTTGTGTTCACTCAGGATAAAATACATTATTCTGTGGTAGGCTCTGGTGTGATTTAAACTTGGTTTAAAGATTACAAAGCAAAAGGGAAAGCATCAACATCTTCAGCAGTGGTGGTTTGATGAGGAATAGCTGTCAAGAGAGGAACTCTACTGACTTAACCTCAAGTGGGTTGCAAATGCATTAGGGATTCATTAATATTAATAGTAGAATAGACATTTCCTGCATTCATTTGACATCTTCCACACTCTTCCCCGCCTCCCCTTTTCTTTTTTAACAACTTGGAGTTCATTTTTAATAGTTATTCAAGTTAATACAAGGGTGATAAGCTAAAGTTAAACAGGAGACCCCTGAGTGTGCAGGGTTGGTCTCTAGGAGTCCTGGAATTTGGTGTTGTGCTTTGGAGAAAGACTGTGGTAAACTCTGGGGTGAGGCTTTCAGGGCAGTTTGCAAAATGGGTCCACTAGGTGCAACTGTAACCAGAAGAAACTGTTGTCAGAAGAAATTGTTCTCTGAGGGTGATAGAAAGGTCACTATCAAAATGGCATGTAAGGTTAATAACTACTGGACACAGTAGTAGCTTGTTCAAGAGTTCAGGGGTGAAAAAAGAAAATCCAAACTATTCTTCAGACTCCAAATGTTTTGTGAGGTTGGCCGAACAGTGCAGTTTGAAAAATGAATGGATCCCAGGTAGTTTTTACTGAGTTTCCATCTTTTAAGTCCTGCGATGCATGTTTTCTTGCCTCTGCTCCGTCACTAGCAGGCTTCCAAGCTTTCTTCAAAAAAAAAAAAAAAAAAGAAGAAAATAGGAGAGGAAATCTGAGAAAAACACCAAGTATCTTTCAGGTGTAAAACAAACCCAATAATATTGTCAGCACCAGGAGGGAACATGTAATTGCGATGATCGTTTTTCAGCATCCTACACAGCACGTCACAGTTTCACCCACCGAGCCCTTCAACTAGGAGAGCTCATGGTAGTAAAGTGATGCAGGGGCATGCTTTTTATAGAAAACACAGCTGAGAGTCCCAGTCCGTAAAATGTCAAAAGAAGAAAAGATAAGCCCGCACAAAGCGCCTCGTCTGGCAAGACTAGTGATGCAGCAGCTACAAATGCAGAAGTGCACACAAGTTTGGCAGCTCTTACTGACAGGGCAATTTGAATTGTCAGTGTGCGTCTGCTCTACTTGTTGAGCCTAATGAAAAGTACAGTTTAATCACTGGTGTGCCAAATTGACCATGATTAGCTGTTACTGCAGATTAGTGCATTGTCTGGGGCTCCAGAATTATTGATCTGGGTGCTGTGCTCTGGTGTTTTCTGTGCCCTCTATCGTAACCTCTTCTTAATGCTTAGGGGAGGGAAGCAGGAAAGGAGAGTAGGAGGAAAGAAGTCCAGATGGGAAGAAAACAGGTCCTGAAAAGACCACATAGGAACTAGGTCAGGTACTCTGGAGATTAAAGAAGCATGCTTCATCCCTGGACACAGGAGGCAGGGACAAGTAGCATACAATTACGAGGAATTAGAACGGCAACAAGTAGTGCAGATTTATCAGCTTTAATTGTCTATTGTCAGGACAGAGCCCTTCTTGTAGATCAGGCACTGCCAATGCTTTAATACCTCTAATGGACTCTCTATTGTGGGATTATCTCTTCTAAGGACAATGTCTTTCTTAAAACTAGTTGTTTTGGGAGAGGGAGGAAAAAAAAGAAAGAAACAAAAAGGTAGCTGCAGCCCTTGGGTTTTTTTTTCCCCTCTCTGGTTTGTCACATTCTGCAGGAAGTAGCTGAGAGCCCAGTGCTGCTCTTCTGTCAGCAGCACTATTCCTTCAGGGGAACTGATAGATACCTATTGAACATTAACCCCCTTTGCTCCACCTTCCCCAACGAGCTCCTCCAGAAACAATAGCTGGTTGATAAAGAGCAGATAAGCAAGGACACCCAGCTTAAGAATCTCTCTGCTATCTTTATTTTAAAAGCTTTCCTGGGTTTTGCAAAGTAAACATTACAACATTTAAAGAAGGATAAGGTGTCAACTATTTAATGAGAAGTTGTGTTTAATAGCAGAGGAATTCTTCCCTCCCCCAGCAAACACACAGGTATGAAAAGACTGTTATTTCATCACCCTGGGGTAGGAAAGGTGGAGAAATGATGGCTGTACTCTTAGAAGCTTAAAAAGTGGTCCTTCAGCCCACCCCTGCCAGATTCCCTAATCAGCTCTAAACATACAGTCACTTTTTCAAATCCTTTGGTCCTGGATGCACAGTAGTCACACTGCTGGATCTGTGATAATCTGTGGGTAAATATTTTTGTTTCCACCATATGTGCTTTGTCATGGTGTGTAGCTGTTGTTTTTGTTAATCTGTTTTGAAATGCGCGCCGTGGCCAGTTCTTTGTCTGAGAAGAGTGGCCTGGTTCCACCCATGGATCTCACCCTCCTTCTGGTGTGTTCATCAGCTGCAGGAGATTGGACAGCCTTGAGAGTATCTGAAAGAAAAACTGAATTGTGCCGGAACAGGGTCCAAAGTTTCAGTATGGTTCATATCACTATGACTTACCAGACAGGTTGAGGCAAGAATACCCCCAAAAAGTGTCATGACTGCCAAGCTGGGAAGCGATGTGAAAACTGAGTTAATGCAATTCATTCTGAGGTGGCTTTGTTACTTAAGATTGTTGTCAGCTTGCTGTGGGGCTGATGTCTTTGAAATACTCACACAAGTGAGACTTCTAATATATGTATACAGTCCCATCCCTCCTCCATAACAATCTGGAAATCAGACTATCTTAAAGGAAAATTTCCCAAAACACTATTTTTTCAGTCCTCTATAACCAGTAAGGTTGAAAAATGGTTGGAATGGATTGGCCTGTTTTCATCCATTTTTTCTCAGATTCAGTCGCTATGGACAGATTATTCAAAAGTCTGTGTTTGGGATGCGGAAGGTTGATTTTTGTGCTCAGGTTTTCTTGTTCAGTATGAATTTGGATTGGTAGAAACATGCAAAGACAATACGAGAGCTGCTGTATGGGCTCATGGCTATCACCCTATCTTTCCCAAGACCACCATCACTCAGAATTGCGATGGGAAGGCTGAGGGTAACCAAGAGGGGAAATTCTGTGGTCTTTTCTATGAGGCATTTCCCTTCTTGTAAGGGACAAGGAGATGGTTCCTTGCACTTAGTCCAGGCCCTGAAATGAGCTGCCTTTTCCCACAGTGAAAAGAAGTGCAGTGACAAAGCCTCTGCTGCTGCTCCTTTCTCAATACCTTTCCTACCCCAGCTTACTTCCTGGGGAACAAGAATGAGTGTTTTCAGACTGTTTTGCCTTTGCTGCTCATCTGCATTTGCTGAGAAGCCAAACTTCTCACATTGACTTGCCCTCCTCATAGCAGGCTCAGACAGTCCTGCTCCCTCTTCTTAAACTTGAGCCTCAACAAGAGGAAACGGCTGAAGCTTAGTTCTTGCTTCTGTGTGGTTTTGTTTTGGTTTTGTTTTTTTTTTTTATTGGAGGAGGATTGTTTTGGCTTATTCATACGTCATCTGAGCAGTATTTTAATAAGGCCTAGCTGGAAGCAAAAAGGGATATGGTATTCTAGTTTGACTCCTTTTTCTCTTTTTAAGGAAAATTTCTTGAGAGGATAAACCAACAGAAATCAAAAGAGATGGTCAGGCTGGCACTAGGCAGTAGCTGAGACTGCAGCCAAAAGATCTGCTCTTGGTGTTGCACAGCCGAGACAAAAGTAAACGTAAAGGCATTTGGAAGCGCTAGGAGGCAATGACCAGGGTGCTCTGTAATTAAAGGCAGTCCCTGAAAGCTGCATGTGTTAATTTAAAAGCCTCCTGGCTACAACATACACCACCCCAAATGCCCTTGCAAAAACCTTCATGTAGATTCAAGTGTGATTTTAATTTCTCTCCTTATAGGCAATACTGTGCAGAGGTTGTCTAGGGCATACAAAGCCTCTGAGATCGTATCTGAAGCCTATAGGCTGTGTTTTGCAAAGGTTGGGCCAGTCAGTGAGAAGACAACTGTAACTTTTCCTGTTGCACAGTCGCTAGAGTGTGCTTGGTCTCTTTCCCTTGAATCTGACAGCAACCATGTTTTCAGATTTGTGGCCCCCAAACAGGAGTATATCTCGGCAGAACTTAAAAGCAAGTTCTTCTTTAGGTTTGATTTCTCAATTGGCTTTTAAAAGATGTGCAGTTGTGCAGCTACATCATGTACCTTCTCCGAGTAATGACCACAACTGGTGCCCAAATGTTTACCAGCACAAGGATGCCTACATGCAGGAAGTGGGAAATGGGGGTGGGTCTGGTAGTTACTCTTGATGTGGTCAATCCACCACTGACCTTGTTTGGGTAAGGGGAAGGGGAGGATGTGAAAATGTGACTCTGCTTTAATCTCTTGTGTGCATTTTATCTCCCCTCCCAACTTTCTAAAGAAGTTTCATCTGTTAGAGCCAGCTCCTTTCCCTCCTTCTTCCCCTTACAATTACAGCAGGCGCAGGGAGAACAGCAGCAGCGGCGGCGGCAGCTGAGCTGAGGCTGAGTTGCGCAGGCTTGTTGTTGAGCTGAAGTGGTGATAGCATCAAAGGAAATGGATGGGGATTTCTGAGATCAGAGCTGTTAGGGCCATTCATGATTTGTTGCCAGGCTAAAAGCTGCTGCAGAGAGAGCTGCCTGAGAAATGCTGATTAATACAGTAATTGAGGTTTTCTATGAGCGAGAAGGAAAAAATGAAAATATGACTAAAAATGTTCTTTTTGAAATGAACAACATTTTGAGATTGCACATTCCAGACAATAGCTGCTACTGGTATGAAAGATTTCTATAAAAGAGCAGACAACTTCTGGTTGAACAGAAGTCTTTTTATGTTTCTCTATTAAGGAGGAAGGTCAGAAGGTCAGTCTATATATTTCTTTAATGGCAGAGTTTCCTTTTTGATTCTCTCTTTAGTACACATTCTTAACAATTTGTTTCTGTCTCTTCTTTCTTGATAAACTTAGTTTTATTCCAGACCAGGCACCGCTAGGCTAGACCTGCACACCCAGCAAAACCTCTTCTGTGCTATGCAGTTCTGGGTTCAGCTTCACAGGGGCACCTGGAGCTAATTTCAGGATAGCCTTGGAGTGTGCCACAGAGTTATTTGAAGTCTGTAGGCTTCACAAGCTGTACTCACCTCCCCAGGCTCCAAGGAGAGAGCCGCACTGACCTGGGATATTGGCATCCTCCTGCCATCCTGATGAATATTTCACTTCATCTGATCTGATCTCATCTCTGCTTCCTCTTCTTCTCCAGCCCAAAATCATTCTCAGTTCCTTGAAAGGCAGATTTGCTTTTCTCTGGCTGTGCTTCACATTAAGAAGATCAGTCCTTGAAGGAAACGCATCGACCCTGTTTTCTTATCCCCCTCCCTTTTTCTGTTTTTTCTTTAAAGCTAACAGGGAAGTGAAAAGTTCTGAAACAGCTGCCTCTCAGAGTGAGACTATTTTTCGGTAAATGCACCAGTATGACTACATTGTTTTTCTGTTCTATGCGGTGTGACTCAGCATCAGTTAATTAACCCAATCAAGTAGGCCGGATTTCTCTCCTTTAATGAATGGTTCTCCCTACTTCAGAGCCTTCCTTAGACCTCATTTTGGATGTGCCTCGGTTTTACAGGGTATATCCAATTAACATTTATATCCTTCAGCCCAGTGCTTGGGCCACCTCTCTTGTGGAATTACACTGTGGTGGAAGTTAAGCCAGGACACTCACTTGCAAGCAGTTGCCCTACTTATGTCTGCTGCCACGAGCCCTCCTGTGTTAGTGCATACAGAAGGTCTTTACACAGATCTACTATTCTCAGCATCGCAGACCGAAAATGGCAAGTAATCCTTTCCACATGTCTTTTTATCAGAGGGAGGAGGAGCAGGTTCAGGGAAGGGAATGTGTACACCAGTCAGAAAAGCACCTGATTGCATAAAACATGCTTCCCTCCCCACCCCCCGCCTTTCTCCCTTTTTCCTGTTAAGAAATACGTAACACCCAGATCACCCCAAAATTTCAGTGCACGTGTGTTTAGCAGAAGAATGTGAAACTGCCAAGTAATGTGCCAGGAAAGCAACGAGAAATATGCTTGCAGATGTGTGAGAAAGGAGGAGGAGAAGGAAAAGTAGTAGGGGTTGCCTGGCAGTGAAGCAGCCAGCATCCGTGCTGAGCTGCGGATGGCTATAAATGGAATTGTGCATCACCGTTCCTCTGAGTCCTAGGACGCCTCGCTGAAGGGACTGGACCACTGAAGGAAGTAAGGCATCTGGTTGTTTTGTAATGAGAAGCAGGAATGCTCTTAATAATAAACAAACAGGACATTGTATGCCATCATCACAGGATGTCCTTCCTTCAGCCAGCACGCTTACTTGGACCGGAGGAGGGAAAAAGAAATCGGGTGCTCGGTGCACTGACTGCCGTCCCGGTCCTCCTCCTCCCACTACCAGCATGCTCCCGGGTGGTCGCTTGTGTGTTCCCTGTGAGAGATCCTTGCTCATATTCCTACCACACTGCGACAGAGGCATTGGGTGTGGGAAGACCTCCTGCCATGCCCCGCTCCTGTGAGCTTCCGCGCTGTCACCTAGGGACAGGGGGAAGGTTTTAGTTAAAGGAAGAAACATAGATGTTTTTCCTAATTGCTTTTACAAAAGTTGGCTAGAAAGCGACTCGGGAAGGGGATAAACTCGAACTCGAGGGTTGGGAGTAACCAGTTTAAATCGGGTTTTAACCGATATTCTGGATTCGGGGCGTCATTTTAATTGTTGTTTTTGTGATGCTCTCTATAGACAGACTGGGGCGGAACTGGAGCGGGTACACAGTGGAGCTTAAAACTGCAGGAAAAATACATTTCTAATAAGAACCACCTCACGTCCGCTTCCCTTGAGGCACAGAGGTGCTGCCTGCCCACTCACCCGCCAGACCCAGGCAGCCGGGCGGCGCTGGGCCATCACGCCTTGGTCGGAAAGGGTGGGCGGAATATCAATATTAATAATAATACAGAAAGCAAAGGCCGGTACGTTGCGAGGGGCTGGGGCCGGGAGCAGGCCGGGCTGGGCCGCGCCGCAGGTAGCGCCCCACCTCTCGCGCTGTGGGAAGAGGGAGGGAGGGGAGGGGAGGGGAGGGGCCGGTGCGTGATCGCCAGCCGCGGGCGGGCAGCGCTGGGCCGGGCCGTACCGTACCGTACCGTGCCGTGCCGTGCCGTGCCGCTGTGGTAGGCGGCCCCCCAGCGTTTCCCGGCGGCAAGAGCAGGGCGCTCGGCAGCACCTGTCTTGACAGCGGGGGGAGGAGCGGGCGGGGAGCGGCGGCGGCTGGAGGTGTGAGTCAGTGTCCCGGGGACCCAGCCGCTGCGAGCAACGAGCGATGTTTACTCGGTAGAGATGAGCCACGGTTGCCGCCGACGGTGGGCTTCGGTGTGGAAACGCGCGCGGACTCTGCCCCGGTAAGCAGCGCGGTGCCTGCCCCCTCGCCCCCAGCGCCCTCCCCGGCTCCTTCTGCTCGCCCTCCCTGGCGCCCGGAGGACGGGGCAAAAGTTTCCCCGTTGTCTCTCGCGGCGGGTCGGGAGCGCTCCTCTGACCGGCGTTAACCCTTTCGCTCCTCCGCGCAGCTGTTTCCCCCCTCGAGTTTCGCGGTTCGCCTCCTTGTAATGCCAAGAACCGGTCCCTGTTATCGACCCGCTCGCCCCCACTACGGCGGGGACTGGGCGCTGGGGCTGTTTCCGAGGCGGCTCTCGGGAGCTGCCTGCCGCGGCTCCCGCCGCAGCGTTCCCGGGCGGCCCGGCCGTGCCTCCCCGCCATGGGAGAGGGGAGGCCTCGGGGGTCTTCAGGTAACCCTTGGCCAGCCAGCCCTGCACCTCTTCCTCGGAAGGTCGCGCTCTTCCCGTCTTCGCGTTTCGTTTTTCCCGGAGGAAGGGTGTGAATTTTACAGTAGCTGGGTATCCGAAAAGGAAAACCGAAGGGATTTTACGCCGGGCTTGAACGTCATTCCCGGTTACTGGCAGAGGCACAGATTTTGGTTCCTGATGAACCTTACGGAAAGAGCCCGACCTAGTACCTGTTTGGGGATAGGTTTGATAACAGTGCTGCTTTCCTGAATAGACATTGGGTCTGAAGGACCTTGCGGAATTGGCCAGTGAGGCTCCTCTTTAGTGCTTTGAAATGGTAATTATCAGAGGTACCATCAAAATCAGAAGGCAGAGAAAAATTTTTTTAATTACTTATTTTATGTATTTTCCCTGCTCCTTTTCTTTTTTGCCTCTCTCCCCTCTATGTCCTCCTCCCTCCCCCCCGCCCCCCCGAACGTGTTGCAGTGCTTTGTGCAGGGTTGCTGCCGCTGCAGTGATGCTGGCAGGATGTCGGCTTTCTCAGCCTTCCATGCCAAAGGATAAGGGGACGTCAGGAGGAGGCGGGGGGGCCAGGTTGTTTTGAAAGTTGTTTGTGTGTTGAAAGCCGGTGGGAAAGTTCAGGCTTCCCCATTTGGAAGAGGCAAGGCTGGGTTCCGCTCTTCCAACATGCGCTTTCCATTTTTAGCTTCATTCAGACGCAGACAGCAGCTCCTTTCCTCTTCCTCTCCTTGTTTGTGACACTTTTCTGAGGCAGCTTTTCCACAGGCGACTAAGTGGTCTCGCGGCCATGACCCCACATTTTCTTCAACATGGAATATTCTCTTTCTCTCTGAGGCATTAAGGAAAGGGTCTGAAAAAGGTAAAGCGATTGCCAGCCTAGGGATTTTTTCCTCTTTGTTTTTGTTCCCTCCTCATTATTACCGAGGCTGGCGTTTAAAGGCACTGCTTCAGTCAGAGCAGCTTCGTTTACGCTGCTTTTTGGCTATTACTCAACTGTACCAACTATCCTGCATATGCTTTTAAAGTGTCACAGACTACTGTATTAGTCACACTGTATCAACGGAAACCACAACGCTGAAGGACAATGAGGATTAAAGGCTGTTTTCTTTTTTCCAGGCTGCTACACAGTGTAGCTCGGACGCTGTGAGTTTCAAGAATCTGGTGAAAGGGAGAGAGTGGACAATGAAAATGGACATGGAGGATGCTGACATGACTCTGTGGACGGAAGCCGATTTTGAAGAGAAGTGCACATACATTGTAAACGATCACCCATTGGATCCCAGTGCTGATGGAGGCACCCTAACTCAGGCAGAGGCTTCCTTGCCAAGGAACTTGACTTTCAAATACGCATCTAACTGCAAAGAGGTAAGCGGCAATGCTCTGGGGAAGGTTGGACTCAGACAAGCCAAATCACAGCGCTTCGGAAAGTGTGTGCTCACCCTGGCTTCCATTCTTTGAAACACACACGCATACACACACACCCCACCATGAACAACAAATGCTGCCCGCTGGCTTTCAAGATGGGACCCTCATAACTCCTTTGAGGAACTGAGCTGGTCATCTGTCATAAAATATTTACACTGGAAGTGGCAGCTAGCCTTGTCCCTGAAGCTGGTTCTGTACCAATTCGCAAACAGTTAAATTTTCACACAATTTGAACAGCATCTGAATAAGCATATTTAAACTGTGGGGTAGCTCTCTGTGCCAATTTCTAGACTGCTGTTTGCCAGGACCATTCATTGCCTCTGGCTCAGAGATTAAAGTGCCTCGGTTGTCCAATAAATAGCTTTAAAAAAGTAGAGGAGGAAAAGAAAGAAAAAATTCCTGGAAATGTGTTTAATTATTTCTTTTTGTTTTCTCTTTGGTTATGAAATGGCTTTATTCTTTTCACGAGCTTGCTGTATTCCTGACTTCCTAAATTCTTAAAAACTGCGGCATGTCAGTTAAGGAAGTGATGGTGGAACTGTAGCAAGCTTGACAGAAGGGTGGCCGTCGCTTAAATTAACTTCTGTTTATCTGGGACAGTATCTTCAGTGGTAGCTAGCCATGCAAGTCTGTCCTATCCCTGTCCCTGGAGTGGGTACATTCTTTGTTGTTGTTTCAGAAGGGCTGGAAAGAAATGAGCCCGGATGAGCAATTTGGTTTTGTGTTTACTCTTTCATATAGAGTAGCTATTATAGCTAGGTGTGATGTTCAGGAGGGTAATAACCCAAGGGACAACCCTTCATTTCTCCTTGTGCTGAGACTTGTGGTATAGCAGCTATTACCTGTGCTTCTACTTTGGCTAAACACACTGACCACAGAGCTGAAAAGAAGAGGTACACTCATCTGTGCCTATCAAGTATTTCCTTCCAGAGCAGGTACTTGTTTAATCCTGCGTACAGAAATAGGGCCGGACCCCCAGCTGGAGGCTGTTGGCACCGTGGAATTTAGCTTGGCAGTGCCAATACAGTGCCTAGTAGGTTAGGTAAGAGGTTAAAGCTAAATTCTCCTTAAAATCACTCCTTCTCTTCCCATCTGCCCTGCCCTGCCCTGCAGAACTTTGGCAGAGAAAGGACATCCTCTAGAAAAGAAAAAAGTGCAAACCCTTGTTTTGTGTTATCATTAGATAGGTCTTACTTTGGTGGGGCTGGGGGATAAAGCTGTTGCTCCATTGTATGACACGGCAGGATTTTTGGTTGAAGGATGAACTTGCAGCACAACAGCTCAGGCAGATCCATGGCTGCCGGCTGGTGACTGATTGGCTGTTCAGGCTGCCTTGCTCTATCTCTGCCCCTGCTGAGTCCTGGGGCCGATGTATGAGATGGCCAAGGAGCTTTCAAAATTCCCAGCGCCGTGTTTGGAAACACCGAAGTGTAATTTCCTTACAGTGTAGCTCAGGTCAGTGAATCACAGTAGGAAGATTGCTGCCATCTCTGTATGAAGAGGTGGGGGAAGAGAGAAGTCGTTGAAAGATTCCTGGTTCTTGCTTGTAAAATGTGACCTGTGCAGCTCCCTGCTAGTGGGAGTCTGAATATAGGACATCCTCCTTTTGTTCTCCGAAGTTCCCCCCAGTCTTTTATTTGCACTGAATAGTACCTACCGTAAGGAGCAATAGGAACTTTTGAACCCTGACTGTTTCTAAAGTAGCTCTGAAAGAGAGGGCCGAGCTGATCCTTTTTTTCCTCCCATCTCCTGTGCAAGCTATGGTCCTGGGAATGTACGGACAGGTCACTTGTTTTCGGCATGGAATAGTTGTAAATTGAACAATCCACTTGCATTCTAGCAACTTCTAACAAGAAACATTCTTTTCTGTCTGCCTTCCAAGTTTGATTTTGTTCAGTGGGGTCAGGACTGGGCACATGTTGCTCTTGAGCATCATGTGTTTGTGGGGTCAGCAAGTGAGCCTTATTCTGGTTTTGACCAGACTCGTGAGAACCGCTGGAGTCCTGACAGCTTGATAGGGTGGGTTTTTTTTCACTTGTGAAAGGATGAGGTAAGACTTTGGGGGAAGCATGCGTGCGTGTGTGCTTGCCAGTGGGTTTCATATGTGAGCTGTCTTCATTGCTAACTTTGGGGAGAGCTGTGGCTTCATCTGGTCGAGAGTTTTAAATGCTGAGTCAGTTTATTGACAAAAACATATATAATACATGGCTTGTGAAATGCTAATACTGTCATGATTAGATCATGAAATCCTGGTGCTGTCATGATTAGTATTATATCTCCACTTGGAGTAGGAAAAGTACTGCGTGCCTGCTGAGGAGGGAGGAAGTACAGCCGCTGTTGTTTGGGGAGGGTTAGTTTTTATGTTTCTTGCATGCTTTGTGAAGCGAGTAGCTCTTCTGTAAAGGCTTACTGAATTTGCAAGGGAGTCCATGACACGTCATGCTCTTGTTTATTCTTGGATCTCGATCGGGGATTTTTCTGAAGGACACATTTTTCATTATGAGTTCACAGCATGTGTCAGCATTTAAAAAAATGAGTTACTACTGCTCGTAACATTTTAGCCTGCTAGATTTACATGAAGTCATTTATTTATTTCTATGTGTGAACTATTTATCATTTCCCGTAGTTTTAGCAACTGACAAAAAATGATGACTTTTTTTTTCGAACTCCATATGTGAATGATCTTTTTCATGCAGACAGTTAAAAACTTTTTTTCAGTACTTTTTCCCCTTTGGTCTCAGTCTTTAAAGCCCAAACAGCCCTTCTTGATATGAAGTGCCAGTTATTCTGCTGTCTTGAATATTGTTAGTGCCTCATCCTGCTCTGTGAGCTTGACGAAGAGAAACATACATCAGCAAACCCATTACTTGTTGGATTTCTCTTAAGGCCATTTCTTAGAGAGGGACCCTGAGTCAGTGATATTGACGAAAGCAGTGATTTTGAGCTGTTGTCAAGTGTGCCTTGCTGACCTCAGACATTTGCTCTCCTGTATTGCTTTTATTTCTTTTATATGTGAGGAAGCAGAGTGAAAACATTTCATTTCATGGCATCTCTTTCAGAAAACTGGTCACCGAAGGAAGGGATAAAATTTGTGCAGGCTCATGTAACTGTAGAACGAGTAGTTAAAACAATATATATAAATAAATCGGTGTTATTCCAGGACACATGGTGGCCTTCCCTATTTGTGTTTGGAGAATACTGTTATTTTACTGAAGCCAGTAAGAGTTTGTTCGGTGTTTTGTTTTAAAGCAGCTTAGCGGTCTCGTTGCAAAATACCCTCCCTTTGCAGAATGGACAGGGGTCACTGCTTACTTCCAGTGCTCTCTCCCCAGGCAGATGTAGGAGTGTTGGTCTTTCAGAGCGCCTTTTAAACAGGGAGTTTGGAACCGGAGCCCACCCGTCTCCTGACCCAGGGCTGCCGGTCGGGCGGGCTGCGCTCCGCGGAGGGGCCCGGCGGGCTCCGGACGTGCCCGTGCCGGTGCCCGTGCCCGGCCCCCGTCGTAGCATTAGGACCCTGGTCAGTTCCAGGGCGGCCGCCGCCGTCCCGGGCTGCTCCCGGCCCCGGGCTCTCCGCGCCAGCCGGACCGGGCGCCGCCGTCGCCGCGCTTCCAGGTTACGGCTGTCCCCGCTCGCCAGCCAGCTCCTCTCGAGCGGCGCATCCTGTTCCGCTCGGGCCGAAGGCACAGCCGGTCAGCTCAGTGCGGCCTCGGCAGGAGCCTGGGCTGCCCGCAGCACCGGGAGCCGGCATTGCGGCTGCAGGCTCACGTTTGACTTGGTGCTAGAAATGCTGTTTTATTGAAAGGAAATAGATGGTAGCGGCGTGTTTGCAGGAGTGTTGAAAGTTGGAGCTTTGAAGGGAGAGGAGAGTAAGTGTCTGGTAGAGAGGAAATTATTCTGGAAATACCGCGTTGCACTCTTACGGCGTGGTTCAAGCCCAGAAGGCTGCACAAGGGCAGTAGGCATTTATTTGTGGGGAACGAGCTCAGGTCATGCTCCCCTGGTGGTTCCCTGCCACGAGGCTGTTTCGGAAGTTCTCATCGCCGAGAGGCAGCAGTGTGCTGAAGGACACCTGGTGGACACAAGTCTGAAACGCCTCTCTGAGACAGCTTCTCGGCAGTCGGGAGACGGCTTCCACTCTGCCCTGGATGTCGAGTTGCTTTGCTGTTTTGCCTACAAACCCTCGGCAGCTCTGTACGCAGTGGCCTCTTGTTAAGCCGCCCCTCCTAACCTGTGGCAGGGCAAGAGCCCCTTTAGGCGGGGGGGGGGGGGGGGGGGGGTAAGAGAGGAGGGCTGCCGGCAGCCTGGAGCAGCCTGTCCTGGCACTGCTGGTACCCCTCTCCTGGAGGGTACCCCATTTGTAACCACAGCTGCTGAGTTTGTGGGGGCAAACCAGAGACTAAGAGTTGCTGACTAGAAAGCCACCGTCAGTTAAAAGGCATCCGGACAGTTTTATTCTGGTTTAGCAGAACTTCAGTGTTGGCACACACAGATGTGCAGAATATCCTCTGCCAAAATAACCTTCTGATGGGTACAGGGTGAGAAATCGTCCTCGTATTCAGCTGCACTAGGGGAGAAGCCAAACTGCATGGAAGGTAGATATCAAAATGTATCTACTGTGTCACAGACACCAGTTCAGTGACTGTTTCAAGTTGACTAGTTCGAGGAGTGATTTCTAGACATTCTGAGAATTTCATTAAAGTCATTTTAATTAAGGCCAAGATATTTTAAAACCATGAAAAAACTGGAGCTATCATGCAGTAAAACTGGTGGGGTGTGCTGTAGCTTGGTTATGAACTCTCCTTGAGAGGGCAGATGGATGTAAATGAAGATATATAGGGAAGATGAGAAGAACATCTGCCTTTTTCAGCTCTCTATGAGAAATGTACAAGCAAGACAAAAATAAAACTGAGCCACTGAGCTTGTTTCAGCTTGTGGTAGGTGTAGGAAAATTTCTGGAAGTCCCTTTTCTCTCTCTTCAGTCCAGATGCACAGATCAATGGAGCATTTAACTACCTCTACTGTTGATGTTTAATTTTTTTTGTAATGTTGCTGAGACACGTGTTGAAACACAGACAAGTGCAAACAGCCACCACGTACACCCAGGAATCTGTTTCCAGGTGGATTACCTCCTTGAGACCAGGGCTGTTATTTGTCCCCTTTATTTGGACATTTACAATGAAATTATGCTAGGCATTAGTTGTTTACTGGGGGGTTTAATCTTGACCAATACACGGGCAAGTGTTTCCCTGTCTGTCTCTCTCCCTCTCTCACACCAAGGGTGATAGAACAGAAGAAAATGTAGCCTGGGAAAATCGCAAAGCTTAGCTAATTTTACAAAGTCCAGGGTGTTTACCATGCTTTGCAGAGAAGGACTGTTACAAAGAAGAGAAATGCTCGCTGAAGTGAGCTATCTGCAGGGGCTGATGAGCGCTAATCTGCTTTGGTAAAAGCATTGATTCCTTGCCGGCTGCAGACTGCAGTAATCCCAACTCTCGGTGTTTCTGTTGTTCTGTCTTGTTCTGAAATCCTGGCGAGCAAAAAGACAAGTGGCAAGATGTACGAAGGGGATAAATTAGTACATTTTGCCACGAAAGTTTGCCTATAATACCAAATTAATGGACTTTTTACCTTCTGTTCTTTCCACTATTTGAGCAGCAAGATCAGTTTTGCCAAGGCTTGGGGTTTTTGGTTTACGGAATTGTTGGCTTTCTAACATTGTTTTGCTACATTAAATTTAAGAAGATTGGTGAGGAACAGAGAGAAACAAAACCAATAACTCAGCAGTGTTTTGCGAAGGGTTACTCCAAGGCACGGTCTTCTGAATAATGATGAATTGCTTCCTGATTTGTGGTCAGTGACTTTTTTTGGTGTAATTACTGTCAAGAAGGAAGCTGAACAACTAGAGTATATTTCTTAGACCTAGCATAATGGAGCATTTTCATCAAAACCCTTACGCCTCTGACCAAACCCACCTGACATATGTTTACCGGAACTGCTGCCTCCCTTTTCATAAAAGAGGGTGATATGTGAGTACATGTCCCAAAGCCATTTCATATTGTTTTCTATGCGGCTGTATGCTGGTGAGAGAATTGTAGGTTGTCTTTGTTTGTTTGTTCTCCTTTTAGGTTTAAGGAGGGGTATAGAGCAGAGAAGGTGGGGGTGGGGGAAGGTTTCATTTTGATCTGGAGGAGCAGTCATTCCAGTTCCTAACTTATTAGAAAACTGAGCTCTATGGCAGTGAAGTGATTGATAGCTCTTGAATATTTTTGTTTGCTGGAAATGGACTTTTGGGGTTTGCCTTTGATAGGAGAAATAACTTGGGAAGAAATTTGACAGTCTCTGTATATTTCACTTTACTGTTTCTTCTTGTCAGTGTATTTCCACCAAACAGATTTTTCAGGTGTTGTTTATCTTTGGCCTCCCTATGTCTGGGTGAGATTCTGGTATCTAACAAAGATGGTCGTATCATATTCAACACTGTTGTTACTTTATTTCTGGTTTGCTGACCTGTCACTAAAAATTTCTCGCATCAGGTTGCTTTACCTTGTTAAGATCGGGGGACAGGGGAGAGAAAGGGGAAGACCTTTTAATTTCTGATGATGATGGACTGATCCTGTGCCGCTCTTCTTATAGGTCACTGGAGTTATAAGCAAAGAGTACATCCCAAAAGGAACACGCTTTGGACCCCTTATAGGAGAGATCTACACCAGCGATACGGTTCCCAAGAATGCAAACAGAAAATACTTTTGGCGGGTAAGCAGGAAAAAACAGCCCCACATCGTTGCAGTAAGCAGCTCACTGAATGAGTACGGCTGAGAAGCTGGGCCACTTCCTGCTGCAGACCTGTGCGAATGCAGGGGGCAACCTCTGTACGCTGCCAGGCACGAACACGCAGCCAGTGAAAGGAGTGAACTGAGCTGAGCAAAAGCCTGGCTGCCTTGGATATAGGGACAGTGCGGGTGGAGAGAGGAGGGGAGATGCATAGCCTTTCCCAGCAATGTCTTATGAAAGGGATTGGTGCTTGGTTGTGTAAAGAAATAATTCTGATGCTTGCTGTAGGGGAAGGTTATTTTGCGTTTCTTCACAGTGGAAAGTCATTCTTGTTTATGCAGATGTCATGTGTCCTTGATTTTTCCAGCTATGCAGAAGCTGTGAAAGTACTGCATAATCTTTTGCTCTGGAATTATACCTTTTGTGATATTTTTTCCTGGGTTTTGGATAGAACTGCTGTAACACAGGGGTGGTCATCTTCATCGTGTTTCGTTCAAGTCATAAGCTTCTCTAGCCCACTTCAGAAAGAGTTAAAAGAACAGCCCACAGATCTTAGTGAAGGGAAAAATCCATTAATGGCAGACGAACGCTAGAGGTGATGCCTAATTTGTACGCTGTAGTATAAGCTGGAGGGGAGCACCAGCCAATTAGTTTTGGCTTGGGAAGTCTGTGCTCGGGAATATGTTTCCAGTTTATCAGTTGACGTAATCCTCAGTTTCCTTCACAGAGCCATTATTGTGAGAGAACATTCCTTAATCCCCATCTCCTTCCATAGATTTGTTTTGCTGCCTTCTAGCCATTTAGGTTGTGTCTAAGTCAAAGTCAGTAGATTTTGGAATACATCCAAGCCTCTGTGCCCAGGTGCCTGCCTGCCTTAGTAATATCCCAACCTCATATCCAGGTGAAACCCAGGGCAAGCACCAGCCCTTTCTTCCTACCTAATTGAATCACTTTGGTTTTCTCAGATCGTCTTCATGCAGCCTAATACAGCATTGCACATGCAGTTATTTGCATGAGCATTTTTACAAAGCAGGCAACCGTTTTCACGTTCATAAGGCTACAGAATGTTTCTTTCAGTCAAATTTTTTTGGGAGCTTGTGTCCCGCCTAGGAAGAGGTTGGTACACTGGTCCTAGCCCTGCCAGTTGCTGACAAGACAGCAAACACTGAGAAGAGGAGCTGCTAACCATCTTGCAGGACTTCATTCATATACTGCAGTGAGAAAGATGACATCATTCTCATGATGTGATTTTAAGCCTTAAAGCAGAGGGATCCTCAGAAATAATATCCTAGGAGCCATCTAAGCATCGTTAAATTCCCTGTTATAATCCCTTGATTCGTTCAAGACATGCTGCTGCATTGAAAATGAATTTCTTCCTAGGGGTCTGACACAGGCTTGCATATGCAAAGGAAATTGTGGGAGATAACTTCCCACATGTTATTAAAGGCATCCTGGGCTTGCTGGCAGAGGCAGGAACATCTGCTGCGTGCGGAGGGAACGCTGCCTGAGCCTTGCCCGCGCGTCACTTCTGGGAACTGCGCCATGACTCAGCACATCTGGTCTGGACTTCCCCAGAATAGGTGGGAGTCCAGTGGGTTGCCTTTGCCCCTCAGCCGGAGCACGGTGACGGGCAGCATCTGTGGCCCTGCCGTGGGAGCCCTGCAGGGCCGGTTTGGGAAGCAGCAGCAGGCATCGAGTGTCGGAGCCCTGTGTTCCTGGAAGTTTGCGAGCCGGGGTGAGCAGAGAAACCCGAAGGCTCCTCTTGATGCAGCACAACTCACCCGGCTCCCTTCCATTTTCTCATAACAAACACACCGCAAAATCTCTCGCAGGCTGCTTTGATGAGGCCACATGTATTTCCCCCTTCTCAGTTTACAGGAAGTTACTCTTAAAGAAAGTGATTCTGGTGTTTACGGCCCCGTTAAAGGGCCAGGCTGTCTCCTCGCCCCTCTCCGCTGGTGGCTCTCTTAGGGAGAAGAGAAAAGGTCCCAGCTGGCCGGGGTGGGGGTGTGGGGGGGGAGCTTGCAGGGTGCACTGCCCGGCCGGGTAGGTGTGAAAGACAGTGGTGTGAACACAAAGGCAGGAACACCCATGGAGTGCTTACCCCCTGAGATAAGCTCTGTCTCCCCTTTGGAAAGGCATTTCCTGCTCATCGAGGTTGGTCACTGGTGTGAGCTGCTCCTGCTTCAAGGTCTAGCTTTTGCCCAGTCATCTGTTTTGCAAAACCCAGGAACCCCATTTTATCCATCATGGAGCTAGTTCCCCCCGAGAATAAGGGATGTGTCTTTAACAAACAGGTCCCCTGGATTTTTATTGATTTTATTTTTATTTATTTTTTTATAATTTTCTTATTCTTACCCCGTTAAGCAGCAGTAGCTTCTGTCAGTGACTGGGACTTCTTACCCCCCGAGTCACTAAGCAGTTTTTAAAAGTCATGTTTCCTTTCCCGTCTGTGAACAAGACAGAACGTGTCCCTTGATAGGAAAAGTGACTTATCATCGGCTAGCTCCTCTCCAGGTCTTCATTAAGTTATGGCAGGTGAAGTTCAGCTTTGCCTCGCCCAGCCTTTCTACAAAAGGGTTACAGTCCAACTATGAGCAAGCATTGCTTTAGGACTCTGGGGGGGGGTGGAGGATGTTTGCATAGTTTAAACCTTTGGGTGGAGGTAGTAGGAAACTGCAAGTACAGAGGCCATAGAAAAAGGCGAGAAAGACTCTGACATAGCACAGCCAGTCTGTCTTAAATGCAGGTGACTCAAAGCATTAATGCAAGTATGCATTCAGACCTGTAGTCATCAGCATCACCCACTTGTTGATCCTAGCACCAGGAAAAGGACTCTGAGGTAGACTGTTCACACAGGCAGGTAGACTGTTCCCATGGGGAGAGTACTCTGTATTTCAGATTCTGGGTCTAATTTGTCCATACTAGGAGAGACACAGACTAAGCAGAAATGGAAAAGGTGACTGTCAACTTACCTTCAAATAAGCATCTCTCTTCTTAACACACCAGATAGCATAGCTGGAAAGGGGGAACCTAGCTTGAGTCTTATTTCAGTGAAATCTGCTCATTTAAAAAAAAAAAAAAGAAAAAAACTTATCACTTCTCCCCTCTGGACTCTGCACACGTGCTGCGTATTGTGCGTGTATATATTCATAAGCACTTCCTCTCTGTTCCAGATCTATTCAAGTGGTGAGCTTCACCACTTTATTGACGGATTTAATGAGGACAAGAGCAACTGGATGCGTTATGTAAACCCTGGCTACTCTGTTCAGGAACAGAATTTGGCTGCTTGTCAGAATGGAATGAACATCTACTTCTACACCATCAAGCCCATCCCTGCCAACCAAGAGCTGCTTGTGTGGTATTGCAGAGACTTTGCAGAGAGGCTGCACTATCCCTCCTCCAGAGAGCTGACAATGATGAACCTCAGTAAGTGGATTACAGTATAAACAAGGAATGCCAGTAATGTCTCTTCTGCTTATATGATCTAATAATAAGTTGTATAATTACATAGCTGCATCAGCTGTTGTGTCACAGTAAGTAGAGTGGAAAAGGGGAATTAAAAAACCCAACACAACAGAATGAGTTCCCTGAGCCCATTCAAATGTAAACAGATTATAAAAAATCTGAACAGTTACTGGTTTACAAACTGAGTCTTATCCGATGAAATTCTGGACTGACAACTGTCCTCTGCCTTCAGAATCATAGATGTCGGTTCACTCTCAGGCCTTCCAGGTCCAGATCTCATACTGTTTAGCAAAAGTCTGCTTTGATAGCATATACTAAAGCCTGTCCAGTCATGCTCCCAAAGGGCCACCCTCACTGAACAAGGAAGTGGCCATGTGCCGTGGCTCTGTCTAGGTGTCTGACAAAATACGTTTACTGCATAATGCCCCCTGAGCCTTGCATTTACACTTATCTTACGGGAGCAAACCTCCTGTGGTCTTCTCATCTGATTACTTGTTTTGTAAGCTCGTCCCCATTTCTTGGCTGTGTATCACAGCTTTCATTTTCTGTTCAAACGTAATAGCACTGGTAGCAAGGGGATGGTATTTCCAGGAGTTTATCTCTCTGTTCTGCTGTGGTTTCCGACCATTTCCAGCCTCGGCACTTTACTCAATCACTTCCAGCTTAATCACTGCCTAGCACCTCACCCAGAGCCCCTTGAAGAGAGGGAATGATTCTTGCTGACTTCTCACTCGACTCTTAGGCTGCATCCCCTCTTGCTAGCTGTGCTGAGATAGAGAAGAGCATTCTTTTGTCCTTGGGCCAGCACCTACACTGAGATTTGAAGGAAAGCCTGCAAACAGTTTTTTTGGTTTCTTTTTTTTTGTAAAAAGAAGTATTTGCCATTATTTGGCAACAAATAAGGGTTATAAAATAGCAGTGTTACTTTGGGGATCATTAGAGTTAAAATGTAACCCCGCATCATGAAAATGATGTCACACATTCACATTAATCAAGAGTACATATGTCCTCCATGGCTGTCATCCTTTCATCAGTTTTTGGTCTTTCCCTACAAATTATAGAAGAAAATGTGCTTTCTCTTAGTGGCAGAGGGAAGTGAGGGAGGGAATGTCCTATGCTGCTATATTCCCTGTTCAAGAAATATCTCACTGATTCTGTCATCTTTGCACGTGTCATTTTACCACTCACTGGGCGGTTTTATTTTCTCATCTGATGAACTGTTGGCTTTTCAGTGGGACTTGCAGGTGGGATGACACAACAGCATTAAGGATTTCTGTGGATGAGGAGTTTGCAAAGATCCAGCCAGACACATTTGGCCACTAGCTAGGAGGAAACACAAATGCAGCCTCTGTTTCCTGCATCTGCTGGCATCTCAGGTTGCCTTGCAGAAGTAGTGAGGAATGTATTTGTAAAGTGACAACTAGTGCCATGGTTACTTTTACTCAGATCAAAACTAGGGGTGTCTGAACATGAGCAGAATAATACATTTTAGTAAAAGCAGGCTCTATACATGGGTCTAGAGACAGGATCTTGAGCAACAGTTGTGTAACTCAGCTTTAATATTCAAAAGAGTTGTCTTTCCAGATGCTGAGGTGGAAGTACTCCTTCCTCTTTTAAAAGATAATTCTGTTTAAACCACTTAGAAATGTTATGTTAGCCCACCTCCACCAGAAGAAAACAGCAGTTCAGAGAAGTGAGAAAAAGTTCTCACTTTTTACATCTTTTCCTTTAATCTTTGTCACAAAACACATTTCAGGCCTAAAGCCTGCAGCTGGGCCAGAAACCCTACAGGGACCTTAGGGACAGAGGTTTTCTAAAGTACTTTTGTTGAAAAGTACAGAAAAAAGTCCAGAGGTCTCACAAAGATGCTTATTTGCTGAAGGCCCTGCAGTAACAGTGGAAGCAGGGATGGTTTTTCCAGCATTAGTACTGGAACTAGATGAGTTTAAAGTGAATGTCAGCACTGTTCAGTTTTCTTCTTCCCCTTCCTCTCGGGCCACTTCTTCTAGTTAAATCTAAAATTAGTGATCATCCTGCTGCCTCTCCAGCCTCTTTCTCTATTGCAAGCCTGGCCAACGTGGCCTCACACTGCATTCATCTATGAATAAAGTGCAGAATCACTAGCATCCTGCACCTGCTGCAGAAGTGGGGCTTTGCCCCATCAGAACATCTTAACACAGTCTTGCTTTGGGGGGCCTCCCGCTGATCACCTCCTCCACCTGCTGGAAAGTCAGGAAAGCCCTCTCTAGCCAAATGGCTCACTAACAATTCTGTGTTTAAAATGGCACGGCTTCCCTTGGAAGAGCAGGTGAGCAGTGCTGGAGGAGCAGGCAAGCACTGCCGCCTCTCCCAGCCCCTGGCTGCTGTCTTTGGCACCCTCTGAGCGGGTGAAAGTCACAGGGAGGTCCCACCACAGGCTGAAGTGAGGGTTTCCTCCTGCCGGGACACATGGGGCAGCAGCACTGCCAGCCCATGGCCGCTCCTTTCCTCCCTTCACTGCGTCTTGGGTGTGCAGAGCATGCTGGTGCCCGCGGGAGGCTTTGGAAGAGCGGTGCCTTGGCTGGTTGCCCAGCCCAGCACAGGAGAGGCCACCTGGGACACACACACCTACGGAGAGCTTCCAGTCTTGCCAACTTAAAATATAGACAGCTGCTTTAGGTGCCTCGGGGTTGGGGATCACAGCCTTGGAGTTCAGCACCTCAGCTCCTCTTTAAGCACCTGAGCGGGATGGGCCTCCAGGGAAAAATGTATCAGAGAATTTCTCTGGCTTTATTTCCTGTAATTAGTGGCCTCAAAAATGAGAGAACTACCACTTTAGAGCATAAATATATTTACACATCCACACATAACATCTACTTGCCTCTGTAACAGCGAACTTTCAAATTAAAGGTAACTTCTCCAGCGTTAGTTCATTTGTGCTGTAGAAGGAAAGCATCCAGATTCAAGACAGCAATTAGGCATGTACTTAGTTATGGGTTTAAGCCTGTCCTCTGTGTTTTCGTGAAGTGGGGCCTTTGACCCAGTCCTTCAGACGCTGAAGCACACACCTACCTTCACAGCCATGATTAGCTCTGAGTGGAGCTACGTAACTTGGAGTGGATGTTGAAGTGCATGCAAGGAGTTGCACAATAGTGGTAGAGGCAAGACTCCACATTATCCGAGCAGTGGAGACTTGGTCTTGTTTTAAATGATCTCCATCCCCTTCCTGCCTGTTTTGAGGCCACTGATGTTTTCTATGATGACAGTTGTTTTTTTATCAAGATTTGAGATGTCACCCTCAGATGGTGCCCTTGTCCAGTAAATGCTTTTAAGTGCGGTGGCACAAGATTCCTGTATTCTGCTGGCCAAGAAATCAGATTTTGGTAATTAGTTTGTTAAATGTGCTGCTTAACCTCATTCAGCTGGGCCCTCAGATTGTATTTTAATCTGTGATATTTTATTTTTGGGCTAGCAAACAGACTGAGGAAATCTGCTTTGCAAGTCCCACATAGTTCAACATTTCATTCTTACCTCATCGTAGGAGGATTATTTTGGGATGGAAGCTGGAGAGGGTAACAGTTTAAAATAAATAAATAAATCCCTCCAAACACATTGACTCAGGCCGTGACTATTTGATAATAATGTTCATGTATTGCAATCACATGATGCAATTTCCTGCTGCTCATGTCGTGTTTGTCTCCTCAGTCAAGTACGGGCAGGTGACATCTTCGGGTCAAGCTTCAGGAAAAGAGTTTGAGTTGGGGGAATACAATTTGCATATTTGCAAAACATTTGGCAATCTTTCTGTTTCACTAACAGGTTTAACAAGGTTGAATTTAAAGGTTAAATTTAACAAGGTTTAACAAGGTTAAATTTAATATAAAATTATTTAAAACCTTTGGGATTCTGTACCGATGAACTTTTCAGTGCTTGTGTTTAAATGTGATTTATTCTTTTCTTTTTCCTGCTGGCCCTGACACACTGGTCGTTAGCTAAACTCTGCCACTTGCTTTCCCTTTTGTTTATGGGCAGTTTCACTTTCAGGTTTTGAAGCCTTTCTGTTTGGGTTGAGAGGAAACATCTGCACTTGCTTAAAAGAATGCCTCCTGGAATCTTCAAAAGGGCTCAGGAAAATTATTTTGAAATTATATGAAAAGTTGTCTTCACAAACCCAGAATTTGGGGGCTGAATTTGACTTAATACAGAGGATTATTTGAAGGCTCCCTTAAAGACCTTCTCAGGGCAGAATGTTTTCAAAGGCATGTCACCCTGCCTTGGACACATTCAGAAAACAGATGATCAGATTATATACTTCTGAATGTTGGTCTCTGTTCTCATTTTGAGTGGGAACACTTTTTATTTTGCCTGCTTCACAACTTCGAGGTTCTCTTTCTACTAGTAAAAGAGGTGCTTAATTTAGACCGAAAATGTGAATCGGCATAATTCATCTCCACCTCTCAAAGTGTTCGGTACCATCTCGCTCCTGAAATTACTATTGAGATTACTGCCTGCCTACAACCGTTTTTCAAGGTTTTAGAAGAAAACATCATTGTTTTTGTGAAGTCTTTCTCAGGCTACAGCTCGGAGCACAAGAAGTGAGAGCAAAGCCTACAGCTATGCGGCAGGGTATAGCTGGAACACCCACATTGGAGTGACTGCAGGCAGCCCCTCCACTCAAGTCTTACTAATACTTAAAAGTAACATGAGTTTTGTTCCTTTGCCTCTTGCACATGCTCACTAATCTGAGGTCTGAGCAAATAATCTGTGGACCTTGGTTAGAAGTGGATCAGGCTCCTTAAAGAGGCACATCTGGGTTTTTTCTTTCTTTTTTTTCCCCTCTCTCCCCTCAGATCAGTAACTCAGAAATGCAGCTGCACTGTTCTTGTTTTGTCATGAACCTCGTTTCTGTGTGTCCTGCCAACCACAGAAAATAGACAGATCTTGGAAGAGTACGTGCCTATATTTAAGTGTGTATATATGTGTATGGGGGTGGGAGGGAGAAATGCATTTCAAGAGCGAGAGGAAGATGTGATGGGTAAGAACTGAAATCTGAAATCACAAGTTTTAAAACAAAAATCCATTTATAAGAAATACATCTCTTTAACTTTGAAGTATATGGCTCCTTTAAGAGCAATGAGAAAGGTTGTAAACCTCTCAATCAGTCTCAGACCTGGTTTAAATCCACGTTCAGTATAAAATATAGGAACCTCTCCTTGGCCCTCAACATTACCTTCTCTTATTTTACACACAGCTGACACACTTGTTTATGTTTTGATCTCTCTGGTATTTTCAAGGGTTCATTGTGGCCAGGTAATAGGGGAAAAAGCCAAGGAGTGATTATGGACCAAAGATAGCAAACTAAAGAAAGCAATCACAGTTAGACTTGAAAAATAATCTTTAAATGTTGCAAGTGCTGTCTGCACAGGGGAATTAGTAGGAGGGAAGGCTTTACTGGGAACACTTTGAAGGGAAGGAAAGAACAATTACCTTTAGTCTGTCATGTGGGGATGTGGGCCTGTTGCACAAAGAAAGTTATATTCTCAGTAGGAGCTTCCTTTCTGTCACTCACGGACTTGCTCCAGCGTGTAAGGCACGTACATCCCCACCCTGAGGTTTAACCTGGTGACAGCAGGAGTGTTCCTCCCACTGAAGCAGCCCTGGTTTCTCTATCACTTTTCCAGCAGCGCCAGCACTTCCTCCTCTTCCCCTCCCCCTGGATCTTTTTTCTTTAAGAGAGGAAAGTGTCAATTTGAACTTCCTGCTTGACAGACCCCACTGAGAAACTGATACGGGCCCGATAAGATGGTATTTATTTATTTTCTCTTCTGCGAGGCTTCACAAGTCCTACTTCCCACCCCCACCCAGCTTTCAGTACTTCCCCATCTTGATACTTCCCAGTGCTGATAGCATCACTGGGAATGTTTGCTGGCATGGTGGCAGGCAGCTGATAAGAAGATGTAGATAATATTATCCACAGTGCCCTTGTGGAGCTTCTTGAATCTAGTGAGTGTAACATATTCTCTACGTTATACCCAAAAATCTGGGTAGATGTTTAGAAAATTAGTTACCAGTCCACAAGTACAGAGAAAACTATCAAAGAAAGTAGATGATTTTTAATGCCATACAACACAACATATTATTAATTTATTTTTGAAACAGCCCTGCATTAAGCTTTAACATCAAAAGAAGAAATTGGGAAGCTCTCTGCACACTTACACGCGTACGTGCTTGCTGTGCAACACACCCTATGTTTTATCCTAAATATATTATTGAACATAACCGTGTTCAGTAGCATTTCATTGCAACTTGGAAATACACGAAGTGCCCACGTCAAAACTAAATTTGCTTGCTGCTAGTCTAGCAGCGTTTCAAGAAGGATGCTACTGTACAAATGGGTTGCTGTGAGAAGGAGCATGCTTTGAAAGCAGCTGTTTTCTTGGGTGTGTTTCATAAATGGCCATTTCTTTGCCTTATAGGGTAATGTTGCCAAATGATAGATTCCATCAGGGTAGTGAATAGTGAAGCAAAGAATCAGCGTTGAAAGTGGCGTGGTCATTGCCTGTTCCCATCTTCCTCACTGGGTTCAGCTGGTCCTCCAAAAATCAGAAATAACAGTTTCTTACCTCAGTTAGTGAAGTAAGATCAGTCAGCCACAGAAGTAGAAACTTGGCTGCAGGACTGCGATACTTTCAAGTTGCCTACGTGGTGGCATTGACTTGTACCTCTTGATGGAAAACTTTGCACGTAACTAACCATGAATATGAAACCTTCTTGTAGTTTTTGCCCTGTAATAAAATATCTTATGAGACATCATTTCATGATTATATAACTATTAACTTTGGGAGATGAGATAAAAGCATACTTCTTTTGCTATTGAAGACATCTTTCAGTACACTCTTCATATTATATTATGTCCAGATAACAAGGTCGAGCCTTTGAATACAAATAAACAGTGTATGTGCTGAACTGAGCCAAATGGATGCTAGCTTCTATTTCCTTCTAAATAAATATTTCTTTTTCCTTTTTGTTTTTTTGCTTTAAAGTACATTTCAGCTTAAGCTGGAGCCAACCGGTCTTGCTTCCTTTTGCTTTGCTTCAGCAGTTTTTTTTATAAAGTACAGCTGTAAGCAGAGGAGTTTTGCATAGACCGAATGCCACAGAAATCTGCAGTAAATAGTCTGCTTTGTTGTAGATGTTCCTAAGCAGTATATTTAATGAGTAATGATCTGTTTACTGATGGAGAATACCTTCTCTTTGAAGGCAGCTTTCATCCCAGCCAGCCATGGTTTTTTCGGTACTGTAAGTAATTGAACTGGCTGGTGAAGTGACTGCTGCGGTTTGGCAAAAGCCGATTTGTCATGCCTTGTTATTTTACTGAGGAACATTTCTAGGAGCTTATGTTCTGCAAAGGCTTTATGTTGAACCTGTATTGTGAACAAATGCATGTTACCACATTTATTAGAAATACTGCCTAAATGGGCGTTCAATTAGTCAAATTTAAGGGGAAAGAAAGGTGAAATCAGTTTGTAAAGGGGAGACTAGCACTCTGCAAATGAATCATCATCCAGGTCTGTAATGTAATGGCTGGTACCCCTTAAATTAACAATGCTATTTATCAACACTTACTACCAGCAGGCATTTCTTCACACAGAAATTAGTTTTTTGGTGAGTGAAATGATTCCTTGTCTCTGAGAGTGGCTCCTCCTCCACACCAAACCTGTGGGAGTTAGGTTCTGTTTTGAAAAGCGATAATGATGGTGGCATATCTAAATAATTATTATCTTGTCTTTATATTTCAGCACAAACCAACGTTAATCCAAAGCAGCACAGTGCTGATAAAGACGAGCTCTATCAGAAAAGCATCCCAAAGAAGGAGCACAGTGTGAAAGAAATCCTGAAAATGGAATCCAGTCCTCCAAAAGGAAAAGATTTCTTCCAGACCAACATTTCACCAGTTACTCCAGAAAAAGACTTGGATGATTTGCGTAAGAACTATAGCCCGGAGAGGTGTTTCTTCCCTCGAGTTGTCTACCCAATCCGACCTCACATTCCAGAAGACTATCTGAAAGCTTCCTTAGCATATGGGATGGACAGACCCAGCTACATTACTCACTCACCCATCCAGACATCTACTACGCCGAGTCCTTCTGGGAGGAGCAGCCCAGACCAAAGCTTAAAAAGTTCAAGCCCTCACAGCAGTCCAGGGGTCACGGTTTCGCCCCTGGCACCCACTTCCCAAGAGCACAGAGAGCCGTACTCTTACTTGAACGGATCATATGGCTCGGAAGGATTGGGGTCTTATCCTGGATACGCACCCCCTGGCCACCTCCCACCTGCCTTTCTACCATCCTATAACCCCCACTACCCCAAATTCCTGATACCTCCATTCAACATGAGCTGTAATAACCTGAGCGCTTTGAACAATATCAATGGCATCAACAATTTCAATCTCTTCCCAAGGATGTACCCCCTCTATGGCAACCTGCTCAGTGGAGGTAGCCTTTCCCACCATATGCTGAACCCCACCACACTCCCCAGTTCATTGCCCAGTGAAGGAGGCCGTCGATTGCTGCAGCCTGATCATCCGAGAGACTTCCTCATACCAGCACCTAACAGTGCCTTCTCTGTCACGGGCGCTGCTGCCAGCATGAAGGACAAGCCATGCAGCCCTACCAGCGGGTCACCCACAGCTGGTACAGCAGCCAGTTCAGAACACATAATGCAACCTAAACCTACCTCAGTGGTATTGGCTGCCACCGGTGGTGAAGAAGCCATGAATCTCATTAAAAGTAAGAGGAATGTGACCGGTTACAAAACCCTCCCATACCCACTGAAGAAGCAGAACGGAAAGATCAAGTATGAATGCAACGTTTGCTCGAAGACCTTTGGCCAGCTCTCCAATCTGAAGGTAGGCAGCAGAAGATAAGAAACAAGCCTTCTTGGAAGGCTCTGATTTATCCCTGTAGGATATCTAGCAAAAGCAGGGATGGACCTCCCTTGCTTGTTAGGCTGTGTCTGGGCTTATATGGTACCGCCAGCAAGAAAGCATGGCTGTAAAGACAGTGTTTTAATACCCACACCACCTAATTAACTAGATAACACTGTGTTTTGGCAATGGGAGTCTTCCCCTAACTGAGGGAAACATCTGAAAGTACTTTTGTTACAGTACTGGAGACTGCAAACTGCTAATTGCTTTGTTTCTCCCTAGGTGCACCTCCGAGTGCACAGCGGAGAGAGACCATTTAAATGCCAGACTTGCAATAAAGGCTTCACACAGCTGGCTCACCTCCAGAAGCACTATCTGGTACACACAGGAGAAAAACCCCACGAGTGTCAGGTACGTAACGCCACAGAGATAACGTTCCCAAAGGGACGGCTGGGCAGCGTGCAGTGTGACCAGGCTGTGTGACCAACCCTTGGCTGCTCAGGGATGGAGTCTGTATCACAGCCACTTCCAGCCCTGGTGCAGCAGCACCTGGGAGACGACAGGGTTGCCCTTAGCCTGCTAGAGCAACATCTGCCTGATACAGTTTTGCCATCGGCCATGCTCAAAATGCTGCTCAGCAATATTTAAATACAAAAGGTGGGGATTTTTTCCCCTTTATGAGAAAGCATGAAGATATAAAAAGCTTCTGCTTCATCCTGCCATCTCTTCCTAGGTGTCTGTGATTTAAAGCATAAAATCCCCTCCCACTCATTCACTGTTTCTCTGCCAACCCCCACATTAGGTTTGTCACAAGCGGTTCAGCAGCACCAGCAATCTCAAAACCCACCTGCGGCTCCACTCCGGAGAGAAGCCTTACCAGTGCAAGCTCTGCCCAGCCAAATTCACCCAGTTTGTGCACCTGAAGCTGCACAAGCGTCTTCACACCCGGGAACGTCCCCATAAATGCATCCACTGCCACAAGAGCTACATTCACCTCTGCAGCCTCCAGGTCCACCTGAAGGGCAACTGCCCCGTCGCCCCTGCCTCCGGCCTGTCCATGGAGGACCTGAATCGAATCAACGAGGAGATAGAGAAGTTTGACATCAGTGACAATGCCGACAAGTTGGAAGAAGTGGAGGACAATATCGACTTAACATCAATTGTGGAGAAGGATATACTGACCATGCTCAGGCGGGAAATGGAAGGAGCTAATCTGAAAGTCTCCCTACAGAGGAACCTGGGTAATGGACTTATCTCCTCAGGATGCAACCTTTACGAGTCGTCAGATATGTCAATTATGAAGTTGCCTCACGGTCACCCACTACCTCTGTTACCTGTAAAGGTCAAGCAAGAAACAGTTGAACCAATGGACCCTTAAGACTTTTTGGCAAAGTGATTTCTTTTTTTTAATTTATGACTTGGCAAGTCAGGGTGCCTGTAGCAGTTGCTTGTACATAGTTTCAATGCTGCAAAGCAATCTTGGCTTACAGTAGTTTCTCTACACTCTCCCACTGAAAGAAGGAACTCCAAAGTTACTGTTTTCTCAGGGCATAAAAAGGGGCAAAGGACTGTGGATTGCCTCGCCAGTTACTAAGAGACAATCATCTATCCATAATTATTTTTTCAATGATAGTACTTCATAATTTATTATGCAATTAATCATTCTAAAAGCAATAATTGGGAAAATGTTTACAATGACTGGAAAATTCATTGTAATTTTTACTTTAAATGTTTTTAATTTTTGTTTTATGGCCATTCTTTGTAGATACTTTTTTTTTTTTTTCCTGCACATCTGTTTCAAGAACCTAAGATTGGGGTTTCCGTAAATGTGTTTTATGTACTGATGTCTTTTAAACAAATGTGGTTTTTCCTGTTACCAAAGTTGGACATTAGACATGCAGAATCCTAAATCTGTTGGTTTGAAAAAAAAAAACCCTGTCTACTTTTATGTGCAAATAACCCTGCTGGGAATTGGAATGGGAAGCAAAAAAAGAACCAACCCAGAGTAGCAGCAAGCAGGGACAAAAGTGCTGCCCCTGGCTCTCTGAGGATAGGAGAGAGGTTCTTCTCCCTGCAGCTGTCCCAGGAGCAGATGTGGCACAGCAAACACCCACCTGCCATGGACGGTGATCCCACAGGTTTTTAGGACACAGCTGTAGCCCCATGCATTGTCGTGTAACTTGATGACCAAAGGAATGCATGAGCTTCAAGTGGCTCTTCCAAAACACAATCCCACTTACACACTTCTGAAAGCAGTTTAAAAGCAAACACATAAATATTCTTAATATTCTGCCTAAAAGGAGGGTTTTGTCAGACTTCTTCTTCTCTTTCCTCTTATTTTTGTTTTTTATTTGGCCAGAGCCTTCCAGGGATAAAAAAAAAAAGAGATGGTCAGACTCCCTGAGAAAGAAGGGGTTCAGTTTTACTTGTATTTTCCTCTCCCACTTTGGGTAAAAGTGGAGAACAAAGTCCTTTCCTGGCACATACATTTTTCTCCTTCCTTCGTGTATGATTCAGATTTTTCTCAGTATTTGTGTTTGTACATTTTGTGGTTAATTTAATTAAAGAAGAAAAGGGCATTGCAAAGTTGTTGAACAACAATTACCTCAGTGCTTGTGTCCAGTGGTGCAGACAATGCTGTTTTATCTTAATGCTTTGCTACTTTAGAGAAGAAACCAAAATGTGCACAGGGAAAGATGGAATGCACGTCCTTTTATCTTTTTGTTTTGCTAATCCCAAAGATGATGTTTGAGGTGTAGCAAAGAATACATGTATATTTATAGATATATTTATACCACTATACTATATATGTATATATATTTATACCACTTAAGTTGTGAGCCAAACCATGTAATAAAACCTATTTTTCATCTAAGCGTGAAAATCAAATGTTATCCAGTTTTGCGTATTACCAATGACCTCAAACCCAGGAGAAGGTTGTATTAAGGCGTTTTACTCCAGGTGCAACCCCAGCTTGCAAACACCCGAGCAATGTCACCCACACGTGGTGTCGCAGCAGGAACGACCCTGTTTGCAGGATAGGGGTCCCCCATCATTCCCCTGCTCTCCCGGCAGCATGTATGGCAGGGAAGGAGGTGGGTGGTCACTGACCAAACGGAGACAGAAAAACATAGCTAAAAGAACCTGAACAGAAGCCAAATAGGACCTGCGTGTGGTGCATCCACAGAGCGTAGTGGAGGGCAGGATGG
The DNA here is from genome assembly GCA_028858755.1 of Ara ararauna. Classification (NCBI taxonomy): domain Eukaryota; kingdom Metazoa; phylum Chordata; class Aves; order Psittaciformes; family Psittacidae; genus Ara; species Ara ararauna. The sequence continues at coordinate 61,333,583 of CM054379.1, forward strand.
AATTCCGGTGGGATGAGCCCCTCACCTTGTTTTACCCTGCCATGAACAAGTTGCACGGTCAACTTGCATAAGTAGCATTATTGCACACCTCCTGCCATCTGTACCGTTTTGCCGGGTTATATTCTTACAAACGTTAAAGTAGCCCGCTGCAGCAATCCAGGACTCACTGGTCTTTATCAGCAAACTTCCTTTTAATGCCTTCAGTTTAAAAGCAGACGATCCCGAAGTACAAGTCTCTCCACACAGCTTTTGAAGGACTACCTACAGTTCATTACATTTCCACTCCTGCAAATTGTGAGGCTGACATCTTTTACATGTAGCAATAGTTCATAAATATAGTACTTACTTGTAGGATAAACCAAAGTATCACTACTCTGTCACTGGACACACACTTTTCCTATTATTTGCCTGTAGTGCTTTCTTGTATTTGATACAAATTTTACAAGAATTTATATGCATCAGCTTTAAGAATTGTTACTTCTCTTTACTGTTTCCCCCTTCCCTTAGACGTTTTACATGTGAATGTAGCAACAATCAACAGTGTTTTGGGGTTTTTTTTTTTGTCTCTCTTAAGAAAGACTCTGACCAAAGTTAACAGGCTTTTTACTTTGCTAGAACAACAAACTATCCTATGTTTACGTATTGGTTTACATCATTATTTATGTGCAAATTGTCAAATGTAAATTAAATATAAGTGTTCATTGCTTTACCGATGCTTCCCTTGTCTTCAATCTGAGAGCGTGCGTGAGGAGCCTCGTTGCTGGGCCCTATCCCCTCCCAGCCACAAACACGCTCTGTACCGAGGGCGATGATGTCTCCGACAATGCTGACTTCTGCCTTTGTGGGCTCCTGGTTTTCCGTGCTGGAAAGCTGCGAGCAGCCACGCCAGAGCCAAACACCCTGGCTTTGCTAAGTACAGCGCTCTCCTCGCCTTAGCCAATACCTAAAAAACCCAAAACGGGATGATTATTTTTTAAACCCCAAGAATTCTTGGGGTTTTGATGGAAATTCTCAACTGCTCTGTGCCTTGCAGAGTTGCAAGCAGGGCTCTCATTTACATTTTCCCAAATGATTGTCATTTCTGGCCTGAAACCCTAACCACTGGGACCACAATGACACAGTTGCAATGTCAGCGTGAGACCACTTAGTCCTGTATCAACATGGTGGGAACTGCATTCAAAACAAATGGGGATCTGTTTTCACTGCTCACAAAGGAGACGTGAATGTGAAAGATATCCAGCAGGTCAAGTGCCCGTCCGTTCCCCCACCTCGGCCACAAAGTTACAGCAGGCTGGGATGCCCAGAAAGCTAATTCAACATTTGCTACTTCCATCATTTACTGTGAGATCAAAACCAGAGAGGCCATGTGCTGCCCTGCCCTACCTGCACGCTAAAGAAATAACGTTGCTGCTCATATTGAGACACTCAGCGCCGCATGATGTTTTAGAAGTATTTCACTGTCCTCTTAAAAAATTCAGTTAAACATCTGTCTCAAGAATTTGACATCCTGCCAGCACCGAGCTGTGGAGTTAAGAAAACCAGAGCACTGTTGTCATAAACGTGCCAAATGCAGCATGTTACAGTCCTGTACTCGACAGAGCTATTGCTGTAATAATGTTTTTTAAGAAAAGCAGAGGATAACCGTTACCGCCATAAATCATACTTCATTACTTGGCAAAGCGTTGCGTTGCGCTGGAGAGTTATGTCCTGGGGACACTTGTGAGCTTTAGAAGATGTTTAATAAAACACATTACATGAAAAGACAATGCACGTTATAGATCACAGCCTCACGAGGTCGAGCCCAGCAGCTGCTGCCTGGGTTTCTGGCAGCCCCCAGCCGCTGGAAGCCGCCGAGGGCATGTGCTGCAACCAGAAGTACAGCAGGTTTCAGCCATGGCAACATCACCACCAGGTCAGCTAACCCTAACAGCCTCAGCAAGGTGCAGGGCAGGAAAGCTCGTCCTTTTGGATGCTGCCATAAGGTGCAGCCCTGCAAGGCCGTGCACCCCCAGCACAGAGCTGTGGGCAGACGGACTCGACGTGTACCCTGCTGCTACCAGTGTGAAAATGGTGGGGACCAAGCATGATGTGGCCAGGAAGGCAACACGCATTTTCCTTCTGGGGCTTTGCCAGCTGAGCTGTTTTGCCACTGAATGGGGTGAATTACAGCTGAGATAGATAGACTCAAACACAGATCTAAGGATGATCCCTGGCGTGCATCAGGAGGAGTGTGGCCAGCAGGTGACAGGGGGAGGCGATCCTCCTTGTCTACTGGACTCTGGTGAGGCCACATCTGGAGTACTGTGTCCAGTGCTGGGCTCCTCAGTACAAGACAAGTTGCTCCTGGAGAGGGTCCAGTGGAGGGCCACAAGGATGATCAGGGGTCCCCTCTTATGAGAGGAGGTTGCAGGAGCTGGGCCCGTTTAGCCTAGAGAAGAGAAGGCTGAGAGGGGATCTCATTAATGCATACAAATATCCCAAAGGCGGGTGCCAGGAACATGGTGCCAGTCTTTTTTCAGTGGTGCCCAGCGACAGGACAAGGAACTATGGCCATAAACTAAAACACAAGAGGTTTCACCTTGGACTGGATGATCCCCAGAGGTCCCTTCCACCCCCAATGATTCTGTGATCCCACCTTTCTGGCTGGTTTATAAAGCCCCGTGTCTCTCAGCTAAGTGCTGGGGGAGACACCGCTAATTCCCAGTGCGGCAATTACAGCCTTGAGGTTGAAAATGAAAAACGTGACTCACCGAAGGGGTATGAGCCCTTCGGGTTCATATCAGTGGCTGCTGGTGCACGGCTGCGTCCCAACATGCGCTGGGACTATGCGAGATGCAGCCCAAAACCTTTGCTGTCATTCAGAGGCATTACGTTAAAGTGAAGGAAATAGTTGTGGCCGTAATTAAAGGCAGCCAGGAAACACTTGGCTAATTACTGCATGAGCCGGGGCTGAGTGGATGCGGCACGGCCGAGGAATGTGCCCGTCACAGGGCAGGTATCTGTAAAACACAAGCTGTCATGGTGGCCTAAGCAAAACTCACCGACAGCGTCAGGGAGCTGTCCTGGCAGCAATGGGGGGGGGTCTCCCTCGCCCTCGGTGACTGGTTGGGGTACACTGGCAGGGAAAGGGCAGCTGCCTGAGCTGGGATGTGTGGGCATAGATGGGAATTTTGTTGACTTCAGCACTACCCGGTCCTATCTGAACAGCATAGGAACATGGCTTTTTGCCAAAGATATAACACTTCCCAAAAGCACGGGTGTTTAATTTTTCATCGGATGCTGAAGAAGGACCAACCTGCAGCCAGCATCTCCACTCCCATTCTCACAGGCAGCATGTGGAAGTGCAGGCAGGTAGCACATTTGCACACCTACCAAGGCCACGTTAGCACTAACTGCAGTCAATGGCAGAAGGCTCAAGATGCATGACTTTGCCTTTGCTCATTTATAAAAGGGGCTGGGGAAGGTTTCCCAGCAATTCACAGTGGTGGCCAAAGGGGTGAGGAGCTGCTAATCCTCACCAAGTCACTGCTGCTTTGGTGCCTGCTGCAGATGCAAGGTTGCATTCTTGTCCCATGCTAGAGGGGTCAGATGTCAACTGCTTAGAGGCACATGCAAGCAGACATTAACTTCTGCTTTAAAGCCAAGCCTCCTTGCCTCCACTGTGACAGCTCGCAGCTTGGCACAAGCTGGATGGCAGCCTGTGCAGGAAAACCCGGCACAGGGACGATTAGATGATGCTTTCCACCTCCAGAAAGCACAGGCTCTGCTGGCTCAGGCCATTCAGCTCTGCAAAAGGTCACCTAGGAAAGACACCTGAGAGAAAGAAGGGCTCCTGAAGTGTTGTCTCTCATCCTGCGCTGATGCGGTTGGAACTGGATGATCTTTAAGGTCCCTTCCAACCCAAACCATTCTATGATTCTATGTCCTACCGCTGACTATGAAATTGTCCCTGGCACCCTCTCCAAGGCCAGGGCGATGTGGCCCCGTGCACCAGCCAAAGCCAGTGCCTGAACATCTGTCTCTTGGCACTTCAGAGGTAACTGCCAGCCATCACATGTGGCCACAAACTGCTGTCTGGAGCTGGGAGTTAAACAGACCGGCTGCTGTGAAAAGTAAGCTGAGTTCCCGGCATAGGGCGAGTAGCTGCGGTCACTGGGCAGCTGGCATCTACCCTGGGGAGGTATATATACCCTCCCCAGCAGGGACCCCACAGCTGGCAGGGGGCAATCTCTGGCACAGGGCATGCATAAACTTCTGCTCCCTTTTGATGCCATGGCTTGAGGCAGAAACCCATGCCCAGATCATGGGGATGGGCAGTGCTGTGTGTGTGGGGCAGAGATCACAGAATCATAAAAAGTTTGGGTTGGAAGGGACCTTAAAGACCATCTGCTTCCAACAGGGACACCTTCCACTACAGCGGGCCACTCATAGCCCTACCCAGCCCAGCACTGAACACTTGTAATATCTCAAACATCTCTAAAAGAGATGCCTGGCTCTCAGGGAAAGGAAGATGGGCACTCAGAGCTGGTGGCCAGGCACCCTGGTGGCACGCAGGCCAGTGGCCCTTCCCTCCTCCGTGCGGAGATGGTTGGGATGCCAAACCACTTAGGTAGGTGTGACCAAATAGCCCTATTGAAGGGAGCCAAACCAGTGTGACTTCCTTATTGTGCAATGATTAATAAAGGCTTTCAGCTCCTTTTTTTCCATTAATTGTGAATAGGCAAGTCCTTGATCATTTCCTTATCCAAGGACTGAGTGAGATTCCTTACAGCATTCCTGCCCAAAGTGGTTGCACTGCGCTGGGAACAGAAGCAATTCCTGCAATATTGAAACCATGTACAGTAAAATCAAAGGCCGAGAACATTTTTCCTGGTTTGCTCATGCTGAGGACTCTGCCATGACAACGTGATACTGGGCTTAGTATTAGGGAGACCCCAACATTCCTGCCTTTACCAGTTGTGTTCTACGTGGTAAATCCTAATTTAAATGAGCAAAGCAGAGAGCAGCTTTTGGGCAGGAAGAGGAGAGTGTGGCAGGGAGCAGTCTACATGGGTTGTCTTGGATATTATAGTCTTGGTTTCCAGCTTCCCTACAGCTTTCCTATGGCAGGACTTTCTGCCCTCTGTTCCTCGGCAAACCACAGGAAGTATTTGCTTTCCCCCACCCTTACTCTACCTTGTAGATCTGCTCTTCTTGTCGGCCTCAGAGGCCTGTGCAGAAACTCTTCAGGGTTGGGTTTCTCCTGGTCATGCAGGGGCCGTGTCCCCAGGTGGGACCCAGTGAATGGGGCTGGGTGGTGTCACTGGGAGGTCTCACTTTACTGACAGCTGGTCATGAAAAAAACAAAGGTTAAAACCATCGCAGAAACTGCAACCAGGTGCGAAGGGGAGCAAGGACACGTGAAAAGTGAAAATCTGCCTGCTTAATAAGCTGTGACAAGTTAGCTGGGTGCTCAGGAGGGAGCACGCGCTGGTCTCAGTCATTCAGAGAAGGTTGTGTGTGTGTGTGTGTGTTTAATGAGACCAGCGGGTGCAGAACAGGGCTCCTTTTCTAACCTATATTGCAGCAATTTGTGCAGGTCTGTAGCTGTGGGTGTTGTGCGCTTTCTACTCTGAGTGGTAAGTTTCAGTTTGATTCTGCTCTCGAGAGCTGTGGGGACAGTTTGCACTCACCTTATCAACACAGAATCCAAATAGCTTCACGGTGTGCCCGGCCCCCTGACACTGACACTTAAGCACAGAAAGGCGAGTGAGGTGTTGAGCAGAGGTTTTTTTCTCACCAGAGCATCCCAATTTGCCAAAACCCTGATGCCCCAATCAGCAGGGCAATAAGTCACCTCAAGTGCCCTGACAGGTCACTGGCGGGGACCTCACTGCCCTAAACCCTGCACTACCTCCTCTGGTCCCTTGCAATGATGCCCTAGCACTGGGGGCTCAGCCTGGCTGATGCAAACTGGGCAGTGCAGGCGGCACTTGCCCATACCCATTCCTCCTTGGGCTGGCCCTGAGAAAGCCTGGCCACGAGCCACTGACCAAAATTGTGCCCATGATTAGAGACGGCAGCAAGGGAAGGGCAGGGCAGGTGCTTCCATGGCCCTTGGGAAGTGGCTCTGGTTTGGCTCCAAAGACTCATGGTCTCATCAGTAGCAGAATCACAGAATAGTCTGGGTTAGAAGGGACCTTCATGCAGCTGATTTCTAAATGAGCATTGCTGTCTCTACATCTGCTTGCTAAAACACCTCATCTTTTAGACTACACATCTATGTCCATGCTGCCCACCCTGTGGGCAGTGACTGAGAAGTGCCCCACATCCTCCATCCCTACACCTCCCACCTGGGGGGCGTCCTGTGTGGCCACCATTCCACCACCCTTGAGAAAAGCCTGTTCCCTGCAGAGAGACCCCACAGCAGCCTCAGTGGTTGCTGCCAAAACCTGCAGAAAAATATCACCACCCCTAAATCTGAAGCCACTTAGGAGGAGTTCAGCACAGTTCCCCAGGGAAGCCCAGGCTCCTCTCACCCTCCTTGTGCGCCACGTGCCACAATTCACTGGGAGCCTTGTTTGTAGAATACCCAAGTGTCTCTCAAATGAAATTATGACCTACATAGCAGCTAAGAGTCATCTGCAGATTTCCTCCCTCCCTCAGATCTGCTTGAGGTTTTTAATGCCCCCCCCAGATACAGCATTCAGGAATGACTGTGGCGTTTGCTGCACAGTCACTTGTGCTGCTTGAGCTCAAAAAGGAACCCAGGTGATGAGGTGGAACGGTGGTTGCAGGTGCAAGTGTTTCAGGCTCCTCTGGGGCAGGGGCAATGTGGCACAGGCTATTCTGCTGCCTAGGGCAGGATTATCCTTATTCTGCTAGCAAGCCCCCCACAGAGAAACAGGCTGTGGAGTGAAGGGGGGTGTAGACTATACTGGAGTACAGAAGAAACCCAATTTCCTTCAAAATCTCAACTACTTGTCCAAATTAAGGAGGCCAGAAACCAAGGGCCCTCCCCAACCATCGAACCCATTCTTCTGAAGCAGCATGCACCCCTGCGGTACTCTCTAAGAGACTTGTTAGACATGAACATCCTAAATTTCAGTCCTTTGCTGCTGGCCTCCTGCCTGCCAGCTCCCTCTGCACCCGTTAACCACGAGGGAACACCTCAACTGCACCTGAGCCTAACTCCAAAAATACATTTAGGGATGGACGCAGCCACAGAGTTCAGATACAGATGATAATTTCCCCCAGATTTGGGGTATTTAAGTCTGGGAATATCCATTGATAATATTCCTAATGGCTTTTGTTGTTTGGGTTTTTTTTTAATTAATTTCAGTGTAACTGCTTAGATCTAAAAACACAGTGATGTGCATCTACACAGGGGAACGTGCCCAAGTTTAACCTTATCTAGGAATGGAGATTCAAAGAAAGACTTCTTTTTCAATCTAGGAATTTCAGTACCTCAAGGCCAGAGCTCAGTTTTGCAGCAAGGACAGGGACCCAGGAGCCAAGATGGCTTGGTCCTGGCATTGGTACCTCCATTAACTGGTAGCAAGGTCTGGAACAAGTCAGTTGACCTTCCCATACAATGCCCGACTCATTTGTAGAATGGGCACAAGGCTTGTGCAAGTTGTGGTGTAAGACTAATATTTGTACCTTGTTTTGAGATCCTGCGGTAAGTAAAAGCATGTGTGTTTGTTGTTCATAGAGAGAACAAGTTGCTTACAGTACTATCATCTGCAATACCGTAATATTTAGAGAGCCTTACTTATGGGCTACAACTACCCTGAATGCAACAAAAACTCTCTCTGCCCCAAGGAGCTTACAAATGAAGCACTATTAAAACCCCAAAAAACCGCAGTGGCTAGGTGCAGGGCTTAAATTTCCATTTTCTCTCAGCATTTTCCCACGAGGGGATTGTATGTGAGAGCACACAACAGAGAGTCAGATCACACCCAGTTCGGTTGCTCTGGCATGCATTTGGCAATACAAGAATGACATAAATTAAAGTGAAACCTCTTCACCTCAGCCTAAGTGAAAATGTGCAGAGTGAGGAGGGCGAAGAGGAAGGGGCGATATTGATCCGTATCTACTCAACAGTCAGACCAGTGGTGTGGTGGCAACAAAAGACATGCCTTTGCTTTTTCAGTAACTAATAATCTATAGAGAACCATTTCCTTTTCTGCTGTTAAGATAACACATTTGCCACCTCAGCTGCATGCAAATAATTCATGCCTCTGCTTAACTAATTTACCTCTCTGGTGCAGACAGAAGGGCAGAAGCCTCCCACCATCGACCAACGAGCAACACTGAAAAAGGAGCCAGCTCACCCAGAACTTTCTGAGGTGTTTAAATGGTTAGAGGACAATGGCACCAAATGCTCGGCAGGGCAGTCATTGCTTCGTGAGATTAAATGGATTATTTCTGCTGGTCCTCAGTCCTGCCTCTGACCTACATGTGGGTTGCAGACTGGAACTGACATGATCCAAAGAAAAGCATTTGATAGCTCTGCACATAGACCACAGCTGGTCAACAGCTCATCCCAGATTTAAACATAATATATTAGCTCTCATCTGCTGCCAGAAATATTACACGCTATTAAAAGCCTCGGGCCCAAGAAGTGCACTGAAACTGAATGGGCCTTTACTTCACATCACTTGAAAACAAACAGGCATCAGGTTAGACATGCGTCTGTGTATGATGGAAACCTTGTTCTAACCAAAACACTGATGCTACTTTCGTTCGCTTGCATATGCACACCTCTCTCCCTGCTTTAGCTCAATGCAAGCAAGGTTGCATTGTCAAGCACCAAAAAGTTATGAAATGCTATAATTAATTAAGCTTCTCTGCATTAAAGCTTCAGGAGCAGACCTTTGTCCCAGGATCACACACCAGTTTTCCCACGACTTCTACCTTGCTCATTCTAGGAGGTGGGAGATGCTCACCCTGCACAGGACAGGGCAGGGATGCCCTCCTTCTTCCATCTCCATCAGTCTGGCCTTCGTGCTCCTGCCCTGCTCTGCAGCTGAGGCTGGCTGCTCCTCCATGCTTTCAGTTGGCTGATCAGGAGAACGGCTGAAGGCTTCACTTGTGTCATTCAACATCCACATGAAGAGAGGGAGGTGGTATCCCTATGCACAACAGAAAAAGAAACAAAACACTGGAGTTACAAGTCAAATACTCTCTTTGGGTGTCCAGACTTTCCAGGGCAGTTTATCCCGGTTTATCCAGTGAAGTGTTACTTGACTGTAGCATAGCTCATCCTAACTGGGAATCCTCAATGTCTTCAAACCAAGCACCTCAAAACAGAGAGCACTGCTTCACAGCCTGTGAACATTTGGGTTAAGTGACTTGCTCCCTGCTGTGCACACCTCCTTGGATGACAAAAGATGAAAAATGTGTTTCCCTGTGGCAGCACCCAGCTCCCTGGCCGAGATGGCCCCTCCATCTACCCCACCACCCCTTTCAACAGAGACCACCAACAAAGGGTAGGGTTTACAGATTAGAGCCTCCTTTGGTTCCAGTGCCAAAGCTCATGGGGAAAGCTAATGTGCATCCTGTAAAGACCACAACATTACGCACGTCCATAGCAGCCTGACTCAGCCTTGCTAATTCTGGCTTTTCTCAAGCTCCAAGTGCCCAAGCTTGCCACCTCAGTGCTGTTCTCACAGGCAGGCTCCTGGGTTTTGGTAAGTACACTCACCATGGAGATTTGTCCCACTCCATGGCTGGCCTGCGGTATGCAAGTACGACACAGCAGGACTTGCGTTTTTCATGGACCAGGCTACCAGAGCTGCTGGCTGTGGCACTGCTGCCAGAAGCAGCCTCTTACCCGTTATGTACACTAGCATGGGCGAGTGGTGAGCCCCACGCTCTTTCTCTCCATCCCTGTTACCTTTCTCATTCTCCTCTACCCTGTGCCCAGCTCCATCCTCTCACCTTCTCTATAAGCATCCCTGGAGCTCCTGGCTCCCTGCCAGTGCTGCCAACAATACCAGCATGCTGGCCATGGGGGAAGGTGGCCCCTGGCTTCTTCAGCCTTCCTAGAGGGAGATTTCCTGGTGGAGGGAAGCAGTGAGATGCCGCCTTTTCTTTGGAAAGCCTGGTGCCTCCTAAGCGAGGGCACAACACAAATAAGGGCAAGGGTGAGGTGAAACACTGAGGGAAAAAAAAAAAGAGAAGGGAGAACATCTTTTCACAGTGTGTAGATACAAAGTGAAACTATTTTGACAGATTCAGTTCTCCCACGTTGAAGGGCCCAGAGTTTCTCGTCTCTGACTTTACTCCGAGGCATGAAATTTCACCCATGACTTGACAAACTGTAACACCCACAATGCTTTGTGGCTCCTCAGAATACTGCTGTTACCTTGGCAAAGCTCACCTTCAGTGTTCTCCTGGGTTGATACTGCCTAATTACTCCCTTTTTTAGGGTTTTCCTTCTTTTGACTCATCTTCCTTTGCTAATAATTCTCCTTGGAGCTGAAAATGCAGCAATGTGGAGCTGGTGCTCTTAGCACATTGACATCTCCATGGCTGGATACAGGCAGCCAGAGAAGAAAACCTACCAGTGGGCTCACACTAGCAGCGTCCCTTCTACTGGCAAGTGATCACCACCAGCTTTCTCGTGGATGTGGAGAAAATTGCTGAGCTGCTAATGTACACAAGAGCCATTTGCCTTCAGCTTCCTCACAGGGACCCACCTAGCTCAGCAGAGGGCAGACCCAGCTTGGCAGCCTGATGTTGGACAGTCTTCATCTACAGGCCACGTAGCGGACATTTAAACCAATCACTTTAAATTAAAAGAACTGTGTCTAAACCTGATCTCGGGAAAGTTCAGCCATGTGCTTGGCTTAATGAGGTTAGCTCAGAGGAATAGTAATTCTATATCTTTGAAAAGATGCAGCGGTTTTGCTCTGTACTGTTTTAGTTAAAGAACATTTTAGCCACAGAGATGAAGGAATCGGGAAATGTTTCAGCCTGGACCAAGCATCTTCCAAAAGGAAATGGTCTCTCTCAATGAAGTTGCTGAGGGGTGCAAAGGGGTGGATGACACTGAGTAGCTTGTATCATACAAGGAAACAATCTAGAATTAAAAATCTATTATTCTGGGATTACTGTATGAATTTTCCTCCTAGCATTATGAAATGTTTCTGTTTCCCTGTCAACAGATAATCTCCTACAATGTTGCCTAAATACGGAGTACCTCATCCACTCACTGCCACCATTGTCGTGCCCTTTGATTCAGGGGAGATAAGATGACAGGTCAAAAATGAGGTAGTAGGTGATTGTACCACCTGTGGAATATTCATGCCTAACATGCTGTTAGTTAGAACTGATACTCAGATACTCAAGATATGTTTCCTGCTTATTCCTCCTTATCTCCCAAGGCAATTTCTCATTTATTGTTTCTGTATCATCTTGGTCAGTTTTGGCATTGACACATGTAGGAGCCTGTATATGCTCTGCCCTGCTTCAGGGATAACTATCATAACTCTCTAGAATGGTTTTAAAAAGCCAGGAATGCGGAAGAACAAAAAACAAAAGACAAATTCGATGCTTTGAAGACCTTTATTCCTGGTACACATGGGACTTAAATTGTGTTTGTCTCCTCCCCCTGCTTTAGAAACATCATGCAAAGCACACCCCTCTTCAAGCTCTCTTGCAGCTTTTAAAACATAGAGAGCAAACGGCAAATTTACCTTTCATCTACTTTTGAAACTTAAGTTAGGCCTTATTGGTAACAAGTGAAATCAAACTGGTTGTTGCTGTTTAACTTCTCTATGCTATTTCCTCACATGAATTAGTCATGATCAACTCTACTTGGCAGTTGTCCTTACAAAAAACAGAACAGAGAGAAGGGTTAAGCACTCCCATACAATTTACCCAATAAATTTGTCATACCCCTTATATAGAGCTGTCCCGCCAGTTCTGCCTGTTCCCTAACATATCTGTCAGTTTGAACAATGTTTGCAATATTTGAACAATTAGGCATTCCAAGTGGAAAGGTTAATATACCTTACCCTCAAATGCAGGGTGTGTTGTGTCTTGTGCCTCCAACCATCCCTGATGAGCATCGATTGCACAACAGCCGTGAAGTAGGAAGGTCTTCTTTCAATTTCAGCATGGCCTAGATTGTTTTGGTTTAGCAAAAGGCCTGTAGTGCAACGGCTAGGATGGGACAAACACACCTTGAATTGAGCGCTATTGAGGGAGATCGCAAAGGGGGAACTTCATTGCTGTTACCACTTTCGGAGTGGTAAATGCTTTGGTCACATTGACATTAGAGCAAAGCCAGGTAAAAGACAACCTATAAAAGAAAGTCCTTTCATGGAGGTGGGAGTAGGACTGGCCAAGGAGATGTGAGATTTGCAGTTTATTTCCCCCTCTTTTGCTTGAGCAGCATCAAGACCTTGGTTTCGGTTTTGGCCAGTTTGCAAAGATAGGTCTGTCTTTGTGGTCCAAGGCTGGTGGGAAGCCCGGGGCAGGAGAAGCCCTGAAGCCTTGTGCTGGGTGGGACCTGCAAGACTGCGGTCCACCAGGACAGGGATGACACCGCCTCCCAAGCCATCCATCCCGAGGGGTGACATCACCAGCCCAAACCACCCCTGAGGTTGGAGAGCAAGCGCAAACTGCAAACAAGAGCCCCACAGAGGAGCGCCCCAGGTCGCCGGGAGGCCAGCAGCTGCCGGACCGGCTGCTGCAGCCCTCCTCCACCGCCACACCCAGCAGCCAGCCTGCCCGCCCTGCCCACAGGGATGCTTGGCTACATAGTCAGGACATGGTGTAAGTAAGAAAACACACACCTCAGCAGCCCAGGGAACCTTTGCAGGTCAGGCACCACTGGAGCTGCCTTTCCACCCCAAGCCTTCACAGGAAGGCTGGGGCGCTGGTGAATGAAGGAGGTCAGGTCTGAGATGCCCGGCTGGCCCCTCGCGTGACACCTGAATGGTTCTGAAAGACCCAACTCGTGCTTAGGTGCTCCTGCAAGGACCCCCCCACCTCACCATGGTCTCTCATGCAGCAGCCCCACATTGGTAAAAGCTGCTGAGAATTGGGCACTCGGCCTCTCCACTTGTGGCTGGTGGTATTTCCCTTGCTGGGGTGATGTTGATGTTCGTAATGAAGCTCTGGCAGTGAACGAGGTACATGTTGTAGCCATTAGCAGACTCTGCATTTAGAATTTATCTGAGAAAAGGACAAAGGATAACTGGAGGGGGTTTTTGTGCAAGTTCGGGTCTACATTTTCCATTTAAATACCAAGTCCTGGTCTTCACCATTCATTGTCTTCCTCTGACCCAGAAAAACTTGATCGTGAAAATAATGTTAGTTAGAAAATAATGGAACTGATAAGTCATTGCAGGCACATGTGTGTCTCATTATACATCAGTTCGGTTTCACTATATATTTTACACTATGTAACATAAATTTCACTATGCGCAACAAGTATTTCAATATGTGATAGTCAGAAAGTGGCAGTTACACTAAAAGTTTCAGTATGTGGTAGGATATTTCAAATACTATAAATTCTCCTTTTAAATGAAATGCCTTGTGTAGATTAGTAAGAAATGCAGTTGGTTTAGTTTACCCAGTGTGGTTTTCTTTCAGAACAGTATTTAGTGCTGTGCTGTTCAATTGCCATGTTTATTTTAATCATGCATATTAATGGATGATTAAGTGAAAATTCATTAAACATATACCACACACGACTCAGGCAACCTGAGGTTCGTTTCTTGGATCTTTTATCTCAACTTAGACCATATTAATAAACACACCGTATTTACAGAGCCTGTCTTAATGAAATAAGCTTCCTCTGTGAGGCTTGTTATTATCTGGGTTTTTAAAAATGAGTTCTCTTTTAGCAAGTAAAATTTGAGGGACCTGAAATCCCCTGTGAGGATGAGTTGTTAAAGCAACAAGCAGGTATACCAAGGGTCTGCACTGAATCGCCATTTATTACAGACGATCACTGTTTCAGACACGACCAGCAACAGAGGACTCTGTACTGCCAGCACTGCACTTCTAATCATGGCTTTGATCAGTTGACCATACAAGTATGTTGATCGGACCTTTTGCTAGCAAACCCTGTCCCAGTTGATGGAAAAGGGTATTTGCCATGATACTACTAGACCAAAAAGCTCTGTCATATATTAGAGTTACCAGGTCATCATGTTTTCACATGCAAAGTCCTTCAGCAGCACAGGGTACAGATTACACTTGAAAGATACTTGCCATGAAACAAGAGCATATCAAAAACAATCATGTGGCTTAGTAAAGCCGAAGCACATCTGCAGCAAGCAAGGACTACCTCTTGCAACATCAGTCAAAGCTATACTAACACTTCCAGACCGGTGAAGCAAAGCAATTTCCCATATTCAGTACCTGCTCTCAGAAATGCAGAAAGAAGAAAACATTACTCTACATTTTGGTTATGAGTCTTCCTTCATTCTCATCTCCTCTAAACACGAGTGACACCAAGAACAGCTCCATGCAAAGTTCTACTTTATGCAAAGAACAGCCTCAGCAGAGAGCACAGGGCAATGCTGAACTGCAGCCCAAGAGAGAAACATCAGCCATGAAACATCAGAGCAGTTATCTCTGCTCTGGTTTCTGCCCCTCAAGATGTAATCACAAAGATAGATACATTCTCAATGGATGATTTCAAAATGTTAATGATCTGTATTGAAGTTCAGTGTTGAGAAGAACTGGAAGCCTCACCTACCCTACCTTGCATTCAGAAGACACAGGTGACCCTGCACTGGTGTGCCTCTGGCAAGCCACTTACGGATTACAAAGGCCCTGGATTAATTAGAAACTGGGTCTCTTCATGTAACTCCTTGCCCCATCACAGGCCTAGCAGACCTCACTGGATCCCTGCCAAATAGTTCAAGTACCTATTAACCAAAGGAAAGGTAAAGAGCTTGGGTTGTAATGTGCTGGATTTCAGCCCAGCAGTTTCAAATCTCCTAACCCACAAGATCAGCTTAGCTATGTTTGGAGTCAAAGACCTCTACAAAGCCCTGTTAACAGGTGCTCACTGGCACAGACTCAAATAGATGGCACTTTGGGTTACAGCAATTCCTTGGCTTCTCACAAGTGCGGCAAAGGGGCTACCAAAGCAAGCAGTGACACACTTGGGGCTGGCTTGAGTCTGCTTATGCTAATTTATTTGGCAAAACCTGTCACCATGAGTGCTTCCTCAGCTCAAGGAGCCGGAACCAGAGGCATCCAATATAAATCTTGGCTGCCCTAATCTTCCACCATGTAAAATCAAGACTCACCGTACTCCTTGTTTGTAGTCTCTACCTACCGTAAGAAACAAATTCTACCCCAGACACACCGCAAAGCAAAGGCCATGAGCTGCATCAAATATTTCCCAGGGACTGGGTTGAAAGAAACAGGAATGTTTGTGCCAGATGCGAGGCATGAGGATAGTCTGGAGAGCAGGGGTTGCTGCTTTTGTTCCAGACAGCAGCTGGAATCTTGAACCTTCGTGAAACCTTGAACCATGAATGTCTTCATGTGCTTTCTCCATGGCAGCTTGAGAGCAGCCCTGCCGTTGGCCAGAGTGTCCCTGTGTTACGACTGGATAAAATGTGCGCTTGTCTCCACTCATTAGGATATCTGGGAGGAAATAAAGGTAATGGTTTCAAGTGCATGTCTGCTTTCCTGCATAACCAAACCTGAGCTGTTCCTGCTCAAGAAAAGAAGTGACAGCAGTGCAAACTCTCCCATATTCACTTACTCCCATGTTAGATCTGGTCCAAGACATATACAAAGCAATACATTTATGCCCTAGATTCCACTGCCAACAAAAGCTAAATTACAGTGATTTTCCTGTAGTCAGACTGCTAGTCCAACAAGTTTTTGAAGGAGGGAAATATATTACACACATCCTCCAAGCCCCCTCCTAAGCACTGTCAGACTATAATTTTAGCTTACTTTTATTACTGATCATATATAATTGATGTTGAGCCATCCTTTAGCCATCATGAAAGTTACATTATCTAAGCTGTTGCATTACTTTCACTAACTCATCTTGTCCGAAGCTTTTAGTATTTCCTGACTGAAAAGGCAGAACAGCAACAAAAGTTCACAAAATAGATACCAAGTCATTTATCAAATCCAAACCTTTCATCTGGCCCAATTAAGTTTCACTTGTAGGCTAAACCACATAATTTCAGGAAAAGAAATTGCAGCGCAGCTCACAGTGTTGGCTGTTGTGATTTCAGAAGCAGCTGGCATTGGCTTGAAGACAGCAGTTTCATGTGTACTAATAACATTTAACAAAGGACTTATCCGTCTTTGCTGACTAAAGAAGTAGGACCATTCATAGTGTATAATTAAGCTGTAGAGTTTCCGTTGTTTTGAATGTGACCTACCTTTTTTCCTCTTTACTCAGCTATGGCTAAAGCTAATATCTGTTCATCAAAATCCTTCTGTTTTGAATCAGTGTATCTCCATCTATGCAAATTTGAGAGGGGAAATGCTCACAATGCATTTCATATCCCTGACAGCTGAAACATTCCCATGGAACATCTCTGCCACGTTCACGTTTTATGGACATTTCTCTGTTTGAAGTCAACTTCTACAGGTTTTCAGACAGAAAAATTTCATCAGCCTCATTTCCTCCAGCTTCAGCAGCAAAACATCAGCACGCAACAGGCAAGAACCTTGCAAAGTGACACCTTAAAGACAAAAACCTGATAAAAAGGTTGCCTTGGCACGGTGTGAAAACCTTCCACATCAGCAGCTTCCTGCATTCTTTTCTGTTGATTTTCTTCAAATAAAACTTTCTGCCTTTTTTTAAAATGAACAAATATTGCTGCTTCTTTTAGCTCTGATTCATAACAACTGAAGATTTCAACAACATACCATACAAACAGTATTCTGCTGATCTTATTGAAGGAAAAAGACAAGTTAGACCAAATCTTCTCATTTTTTGCTGTAAGTATCTGCCTCTAAACAATGTTCTCTTGGGACAAGGGAAGCAGCTTTGCTTCTCTGGTAAGATTACTTGAGACCTTTGATGGGAAAAGGTCTTTACTTGATGTTCGCACTGTGACTTTCATGTTGCAAGACATAAAATAACTGCAAAATTCAGCATCTCCCTATGTGGACAGGGAGGCATTTCTCTTTTCTAGAGTTGGGGTTTGCAATATTGTTTATAAGGATGGCAAAACCCCCCAAGCTTTCATTCGCAAATGCTCCACAAATACAGACAAAAGCCATGAAGGAGACTCAGCGGTCACATTTGTATCTTAAACAAGATGGTCAAAATGAAAGGAAACAGGTTGTTGATTCAAAAGAGCACTGTGAGACCTCCTCTGCATTAGCACATAGTGCACTTTACTTAAATGCAAAATTAGTGCATTTTACCTTCTGGACAACTGCAGAAAATGAACAAATTGCTTGTTTAATGTTGGATTTCTATACCTAGGTATCTGCTGGTTCCCATTTCCCATAAGCATAGGATAACACTGAAGATAACACAGATTTTGTTATACTCTAATAAAAGAAAACAGCAGTTAAAGAGAGTGCAGCACAAAAAAGTGTACGTAATTAGCAGCTGTCTTTTGAAGTTGGCATATCTAATAATTTTCTCATGTTTGGGTTTTGCTGGGTTTTTTGTTTTTTCTTTTAATTTTTAAATTTTAACATCCCATTATTTTCACAGAGCTGGCACATCCAAAGAACTGGAGAGGAACAGATCAAACCCACATAACTTCTTACATGTGGAAGCATCAGAAGAGGCTGCAATCCCAGGATGTGTTTAGGAAGAAGGTTTCTGCTACATGGGGGTTGTGCCTGAGATTAGGCACTCAGGTACAGCTTTGGGAAGGACATTGCTCACAAGGCACAAACCAGTGCTGGTGTAAAGGAACCTCACTGGTCCGGACAAACCCCGGATCATCGCAGCCCATGTGAAAACTAAGCATTAAGAGTACTCCAAATTATTTCTCAGATGATCAGGGGACTGGAGTACCTCCCATATGAAGATAGGCTGAGCAAGTTGGGGCTGTTCAGCCTGAAGAAGAGAAGGCTGCATGGAGACCTCATAGCAGCCTTCCAGTATCTGAAGGGGGCCTATAGGGATGCTGGGGAGGGACTCTTCATGAGGAACTGTAGTGAGAGAACAAGGGGTAATGGGTTCAAACTTAAACAGGGGAAGTTTAGATTGGATATGAGGAAGAAATTCTTTACTGTAAAGGTGGTGATGCACTGGAATGGGTTGCCCAGGGAAGTCGTGAATGTTCCATCCCTGGCGGTGTTCAAGGCTGGATTGGACAGAGCCTTGGGTGGCATGGTTTAGTGTGAGGTGTCCCTGCCCCTGGCAGGGGGGTTGGAACTAGATGATCTTAAGGTCCTTTTCAACCCTAACTATTCTATGATTCTATGATTCTAAGTGCCATCACAGAGCAGGTTCATACCTTCCCTGGAAGCTGACATTTGGCATTGACATTTATCCCCCAACCGCCTCTGTGGACATAATGAAAAACATCAAAATGAAATTCGGGAATCAAGTCAGATCCTCTTTGCACTCCAGCGAGGCACATCCTAAACTCTGGGTGGCAGGAGAAGGGAGCCGTGCTGCCTTCTCCTTGTTCAGATAGGAATACCCCAGAGCATACTGAAAGCAATTATTTCCATCTGCCACATGCAACCTACAAACCTGAAAATTATTCTGCTAGTAGAAAATGAATACACCAGTGAGTAACCAGAAGCAACCTCCTGCTTTCTTTCAAGAACAGCCACAATGCTCTGGAGATGCCACCACTATAGTTCACTGTTCTACTATGGTAAGGTGGGTGTTTACTGCTGGTCTCCAGACCAAGCAGTGTATCAAGCAGAGGTGGTAAAGAACAGAAGTACATAAAATACTGACCTACTGTAGAAATTACTCTTTCCTTTCAGTCTGCATTTGAAAAATATTAGACTAGTCATTTTTTCCCCTTCTTTTGAGGAAAAGCTGATAATGACCCAGTTAACTACTTGCAGAAAGACAACTGCTTTGAGATTATGAAGTTCTTTGTGCAAACAGCCACTGTCTGTCATAAAAAGAAATTTCAGGATAAATGTGTAGGATTTCAGCCAGAACAAACATCGATTTCAATAGTGCAGTTGCCATAGTTTAGCCCATAAAATACCCAGATATTTAGCTGGTCACTGATATTAAGATTATTGGCCACTATCAACAAGAGCAGAGATGTCACTCTATCAGTACACCAGCACTGCTCCCCGTTCCTATATATCTGACTTTAAAGCCGCTGCATCCACATGTCTGTACTATCCAACCCCAATTTCCAACAGGCATACGGCACTGGGTGGGGAGGAGAAGGGAAAGGGAAACTAGCTGTAGGCATCATTTCTGTAGCCATTTAAGCCCTAACTATTTGATAAAACAGGACAAGTTCAGTATTTTTATAATCAACTTGTGCAAAACACTCCAAGAAAAGCAAAGCTTTATTATCTGAAGGCACAACTTAACCTTCGAAGAGCATTAACAATTTTCTTCTTAACCATTGTCGTGGTTTAAGCCTCTCTAACTCACACAGCTTGTTCTCTCACTCACTTCCCCCTCTTTCTTCCCCCCACTCCCGGAGGAATGGGAAGGAGAATTGAAAAGAATGCAACTCCCACAGGTTGAGGTAAGAACAGTTTAGTAACTAAAGTATAACACAAATCACTACTGCTACCACCAATAATAATAATGACAAGCCAAATACAAGGAAAGAATACAATTCTCATCACCTAATACCAAGCCTGACCACGCAGTGCACCCCCCACCCTTCCGGGTCTCTGCTCTCTGCTTTCCATCCTGGGCATGACGTGCTGTGGTATGGAATAACCTCTTTGGTCAGTTTGGGTCAGGTGTCCTGTCTCTGCTTCCTCCTGGCTCCCCTCCTCCCTGGCACAGCATGAAACTCAAAGTCCTTGGTCAGACCAAAACATCACTAAGCAGTAACCGAAACACCGGTGTTATCAGCACTGTTCCCAGGCCAAAAATTGAAAACACAGCACTGCACCAGCTACTACGAAGGAGAAAAATGACTGCTGCTGCTGAACCCATGACAACCATAAACACAGGACTACAGAGACCCATCTCTCTATTCCATACTAAACAGATTCCCAATCATTATAAACTACTGAGAAACATGCATGCTAACGAGGAAAACAGATGACCTTCCTTCAAATGGCATGGATGAATGATTCTATGATTCTATGAAGTCTGGTACCTGGCTGTTACACCATGGCACTGGCTCTCTATACCCAGGCACACTGGATGCACCCAAATTGTTGATCACCCAATCTACATGGTGTGACCAGGTCATCCTCAGCAGTTAAGACTCAGTCCCATGCACAGAAGATGAGCTCAGATTGAGTTAACTGGCAAAGAGCAAGTTGCAGGCTTGGCAGGACTAGCAGAATTTTAAATGAAAGATGAGACCACACGCTGTTAAGGGAAGAGTCTCAGTAGCAAATGCATAAAGTGAAGCTCTCATGTTTGCTAGAAAAGAGATTTCAACTGAGAAAAAATCTGCAGTTACTAAACTTGTCGCAGTATTCTCCATGAATTTCTCAATAACTGAGAAGTAGACTGGCTAGAAGCAGACAGGCTAGGCAGCCACTCTCCCATTGTTAAAATAATTGGGATGTCTCAAGATTCTCAGTTGAGATAAACTAACTCTTGTGGTCTCATCTTGTTGAAATATTTTGGATATTCTCAGTTTCTGACAGTCCAAGGAATTCCACTATTTTGTTCGACAAAAGAGGCAAAATGAGTAGATTTGCAGGATGAATCCCACATAATCATCCTCTGAGTCAGATCAAACAGGAGCTCTGTCTCAGACTGCACTATTCATCCCACCCCCTTCTTCTTTACTGGGAGCTGCATTTGCCAGACACAATATTTTCCAGCAGGAAAGTAAAATACTAGGAATGATACCTCTCCCTAACCATACATTCTATGCTCAACCTTATCAAAGCAGTCAAGAAAATCTGAGGGTGCTGCCCTGGGTTGGTTCAAATTAAGCCAGCCAAGCAAAAGATTTCTTAAATTTTATTTATGAGATGTGAAAAAGTTGCCTCCTTCTCTCCAAACCAGAGTGCTAAATACCAGAGACACTGGGAAAGGGGCGCCTCTATTATTCAAAAAATATTTGTGTGCTTTTGGTAGATTAATTGCATTTAGCATTTTGGTTAAACACACAAACAAGCACAGCTTTTTGTTGTTGCTTCAAATGAAACCAGAGAGAGAACAAAAGGCATTCAACTGAACCAATTTAGGTTTATAAACATATTAATTTTAAGAGCGCTATGTGTACACTTAATACGAATTTAAAGCAGTCAACCTTTGCAGTACGATGCCCAGTTTCACTGCATCCAAATAATCCATAAATCCAGATGCAAGATGTCATAGACACTTCTTTGGAGAGCTTGCAAAGTTAAAAGTCAATGTTTCCTATTAATTAATAATTGTTTTCGGCTGTTTTGGCAAGTGATTAAAACAAAGTGTCTGCCTTTCATGTTACGGTATGAAAGTTTTCTTCTTCAGAGGCCTCAGTGCCAAGCGGGAATTACCTCATTTGCAGGAAGGTGTCATACACAATTGATTGGAACACTTGTAAGCAAGTAAGATGAACAGATACTGTACCTGCCAGTGCAACAATTTCCATGCCATGTCCACTAAAATTACACACCAAGCACTTTCAGAGGAACATCAGCTGAGATAATTAAAACAATGCTTCTCATGTTAATGGAGTACCATGCTATGAGTCATCCCATAAAGAAACCATACAGGCTGTGCATCATTTACCAAATTTGTGAATTCAATATCTCATGCCCTTTAAACTTTGCACCACAAAGCATGATAGCACCTGTCCCTTCTGAGCTCCCATCCATTACCAAGATATTACTGACAGGCTTGCTTGATGTATCAGCAGATGGCTCAACACAACCACAGTTCTGACCAGTGCCTGCTCCACTGCAGGATTGAACTCAGCTTTGAGAAGACCTGCTGCCATAAGTAGTCTTCTAAACACTATCTTTTATTCCCAAACTTCTACCAAATCATTCCCCCAGTAAAACTGAAATAACAGTTCTCCTGGAGGTTGAATTTCCACATCGCTGCAGAGGAAGGACAGCAGAATTCACAGCAGAAGCTGAGAAACTCTGCTTGCAAAGCAACAGTAACATCCATAGCTATCTTCCCTACCTGAACATCAGACAAACCGCTGGGAAACCTTTCTCTTCTGCTGTATCAAGAAGCTTGTAAAGTGATGAAAAGTGAAAGATTTGAGCTCCACTTTTTCTGTTACATCATGGGAGTTGCTGCTAACTCTCCCTAGCTCTTGGCTTCTCCCTCTAGTTTTAAAAACTTTAAGGATGTTCTTCTTTTGTTGAGGTGGAATTGTTTTTACACTAGATAGGCAAACTCAGCAGAGAGCAAGCACAAGCAAAAGCAGCCTCTTGTTCCTGTGATCCTATTTGCTATTGCAAAATAAACTCAAAGAATTCTCAAGAAAGTTCCAGCCACACCATTCACACTTTGTATCTCATTGCATAGCAGAATTAAATAAAAATCCGTGCCACTGATTTGCTTCAAACAATTAGCACCAGTGCTAGTCAGCAAAGTGATCCCTGTCCTAAGGTTACTTCAGCTCCAAGAAAACCCTCTGACATAAGTAACAAAATCCCTCAGGAGAAATCCTGCAGGTAAAGATGAACACTCAGGTTCATTACTATCAGATCAAGATGCACATGTGATTACAGAGCATGCAGCAAATCCACAGTAATTATTCATCCTCACGTTCTCCCTCATCAGCCAATGCCAGAGAAAGCACTCTGCTGCTCTCAGAGACACGAGCGACCTGTTTACCCTGGGACAAGAAGAGGTAAAAAGTTTCCTATCTTCAGGCAGCTGTGAAAAGCTCACACCCTTGTTTATAACATGGCAACTGTGACACATGCCCATACATTAAGATGTTAAAGATCTTCTCCTTTATCGATGGTATCCACATTCATTTCAGTGTAGTGCCTCACAGCATGTTAGGATCAGAGCAGAACACCAAAATATGTCACAGCTCATTTTGAGCATATATTATATTAAAGATGAAGAATACATTTTTATCCCTTCCAGACCATACCTTGCAGCAAAGGTCTACTTGCTGATGTTGCACACTCAATGCCTTTGATTATTTTAGCATCTTTAATGATGAAGAATAAGCTCCTTTTAAAGAATAAACATTTTTTTTTCTCAAACCCTCAAGCTTCCTGATACCATCAAATGCCATTCTGGAATAGGAGCTGCATGTGGTTTTGAAGCACTGTTAATTGCCTGCAGTGGCACAAGCAAGGATTGACTTGGGTGAGGGCAGGGCAAGGGTTGTTGTGCAACAGGCCTCTTCCATACACCATCACACAATCTCAACTGGGTTTGCTTCTAGCAAAAACACAGAAAGCAAATTACACAGAGGCAGCAAAACAAATGTGAGCAAAAGTAGGTACCAGCCTTTGTGGATCCTTCCATTTAGTTGAGTGCCAGTTCTTAAGAGAATTTAATCTATGCCTCATGTTATCTTCCTGGAAGCTTGCATGGATACCACAGACTAAGTCTCTGTTAGAGATGGGGCTCATAAACTTGGAAGACCTAAATTTCAGAGCCCCCTGAGATGACAGCTAAAGAATTAATCGTTATGCCCAGTAGCTACAGTTCACCCGCTTCGTTGTTCAAAGCATGCAGTAAAAAAAGCAAGGGCTGCATTATGGAAACTGTGGCATCTAGTTTGGGGGAGGAGGGAGAGAAAAGTGCAAGTAGATAGGCTTCACAGAACTGAAATATTTTTCCCCACACCCCAGAAAGACACCAAACCCAGTGTGATTTATGAAGGCCAGAGGGGATACAACTCCTGCTGCACCTCCCTGAGGAAGTCAATCACAGCAGAAGCCCTGAATGCATTCAAGTTTCAGTAAGAGATAAAATAAAGACCATGAAGTTCCTCTTATTGGCATATTAATTAAAACCACACAATATATTTCAAGGAAATTGTAAGCTGATCCATTAGGGTTGTGTCTTCTTACCATGGGAATAATTGAATGCACAACCAGAAATAGGGCATCAACTAATTTCACTGAAAACCGACATTATGGTTTCTTAGCGAAGGACATTTGGGCAATAAATTAAGCTGGGTGTTTTTTTGTTGGTTTTTTTTTTTTCCCCCTTTTTTTGTTAAACTGCCATTATGGCCATTGTTCCAGTGAGCTTCTCAACAGCTGTCAAGTATAAATTTATATACAATAAAACAAAACTGGAAGGTTTCTGTAAGGGAGCAGATTCCCCTGATTGGCAGAGAAACTTCTCGGGTGGTTCAGCAGAACCATACCTCAGCAGAAAGGTAAAGTCCTGGTGTTCTTCCTATTGAAAGGTGCCAAGATGTAAATTGCAGAAATACTGATGATTAAAAGCGACACATCCTCTTACTACTGCCTATACAGCCTGATTCTGAATACCGACATGTTTTTTTACGACTAAACCCAATATAATGGAATCTTATTCTGACTGGAAAATGAAACAGAAAAGGCTTGTGACCAAAACTGGGTTTGGTATTTGTTACACATGTTGAAAACGTATTCTGCTGTCTGTATGAAACATTCATACCAGTACAAAGTAAAACTTCAGAACCATGAAATAGTAATTGTCATGACACAAAGGTCCTCAAGTGACTCCATCACTTATTCCCTGAATAAAAAAGCAATTCCAATGACTCAGTTTTCCACAACACAATGTATTAAAGCAGTAACAAGAAGTGCCTGCGCAGACTGTACCACCATTTTGTGCAGGGCCTCCTGACTCCTCTGCTGCAGAGGAAGAAGCTCTGAAACAATTTTTGTAAAGCAAAGCTTTCTTAGGCAACATGCTAAAACTATGCAGTTAAATACGCCTGCACAAGTGATGGGTACTGCTGGCTCCAAGGAGAAGGCAGCTACAGCAGATGGTGACACCAGGGGTGCCAGACGATTCACTTTGCAGGTGAAAGCCAGTACACCACCACATTCATGGAAAGGACAGAAAGGAAACCCCGAGATGGGAGCTGCAAAATGATGAGTGAACAAGAAACCTGGGTGAGATCGAGAATCCAACTCTGTCATTTCACTCCCCATGAAGTATTTTTCTCTCAAGCCCCACCTTCACTGTTTTTTAACTCATTTCCCTCTCCCCTCCTCCGCACCTTTTTCTCACTTTCTTCCTACAGGGCTAGCCAGTTTGTGGTAACAGAAGTGAACTCACACCTCGGATGTTGAAGGAGAAGCTGTGCCAGAAGTGTCACGGAGTGCTCCAGAGATGTGGATTTGAGTCATACTCGCTGTACAGTTACCGATAGCAAGCCTGCAAGGGAGAGACAGGCGCTGGAGAGCAAGGAACGGGTTCAACCTTATATCTCTTGTCAGCTGAGGTCAAGGATAAGCTAAAAATGAGGAGCTGTGAATTAAAGAAGAGTTTGGAGTAAGGGACAGAACTCATATGATAAAATTGCCATAGTGAAAACAGTGAACAAGCTGCATAACTTCCTGGATCATGCTGGCACTTCAGGGCTTGAGGGCCACTCCTGCAGCCTGATCTCTGCCTCCCATTTGCCTTGTACAGACTCAGATAAACTTTAAAATGAAGAAAGACCTGTTGATTTCACTAATCTTCAACTGTGGAAAAAAATCCAGTGAGGGTTTGTGCACATACGACTGATGGAAATCAAACCTCTGAAGTGCTGATTATTTTAATTATAGCTAGAAGAGCATGCAAGGTACAAGTCTCAGCCAGGCAGTTTCCATTCTGATCTTTAATTCTGTAGCGCTGAAAATACTCATGAGCACCTCCTTCTAGCTGGAAGAATTACAGATTGTCTTTTGAATGCCAGTTGGGACTGTACTGACCCTAAGCAACAAATTCTCAAATACACAAGGAGAAATTATATATGTGTATATATATATATATATATGAAATAAGACATCAACCAGTTTGTGCATGTGCACTCTCTGTATTCCTTTCACTGTAAGACACTCACTGAAAAGAGAGGTTTAGTGAACAATGCTATTGACTTTTCTCCTCCCTCCCCCCCCACTTCTCACCCCAGATTTGTTTTCTTTGAAAGAGGACCTAACTTCTAGTACCTTTTAAGACGTGCATGTGAACTTGCAAAACACCATTTGACAAAGTCTAGCAAGTGATCCTCCAGATTCTGGCAGATACAAACTGTATCACGTACCGGCTTTATTCTTTCCACTGTGTAATACTCATAATTACTGTGAGTGCCAAAATGAGAACATGTGTATTAGTAACTAGATCAATACGTACGTTCCCACAACATATTCATTTTATTGTATCTGTTGACCTATATCAGCAAAATGATGCAAGGATTAAGGCTTTAAACATCTTCAGTGGAAAGTGCTATTTTAAAATCTGACGCATCTTGGCAGTTTCAAGTGCAGTGAAGAGAAGCTCCTCCAACCTCCAACCCTAACAAGGCTGTTTGATTGCCTCTCTTTCTACCTTAGATGTTTTTTTATCCATAGAAATATATTAAAACCACATGGAAAACTATACCTTTAAACTTCATATAATTGCTAGCTATTTTATACATATAAAACCACAAACTACACAAAACTCCTCTTCATGTACCTGTTTGCACTGCTGTATTTGAAAGAAGTTTTCTATTCTCTTGTATTCTTTCATCTCTTGTTTACAGAAACTGGTGTTTCACATCACAGTTAAAAGAACTTAATTACTTGAATCGTAAAGACATGAAAGGCAAGGGAAGGAAAGAAAACACCTCTCTCATTTTAAACTTTTCTTCCACGAGCTGATTTGATAGTATAACTTGAAAGTATAGAAATCTGAAATCTACTTCTGAGCACTTGAAACTTTACATATCTTTACCTCTCTCTCAAGAGATATTACTCAGGTTTACCGTGACATTTTGAAATGTCACCATCCCTGTCTCAAACCCAGAAGTTTTAATGTAGAAAAGACACCTACCTGCTTTAATTCAGAAATCCATTCTATATCTGATGTGATATTTTAAGAACCTCTGTGCATACCCTTTTTCATCCTAAGGAAAGAAAAAAATATCACTTCAGGAATCTCTTTCCTTTCCAAATAAGCACGGACTGCTAAAATCAATGGCTAAAGTCACTTACCAAATGCCTAACTATTCTGATACAGCCACAAATTTTGAACAAAAAAAATTTAGGTTAGGGAGGGAATATTTTCCCCAAAATACACTTTTGCTATCTCAAGAAAATAACATTACTTTTGCAGTAAAGACAGAGTATAATTTTGGTTTTGCTGCAAGGCTAAAGTTTGAAAAAGTGGTAGTACTTGCCAGAGATCCACTCAATCCCCACATTTCATCCATTTGCAGCACTAGCACAACAGCACCCATAGGAGCCCTTCTGATCACTAACACTGTTCTCTTTCTGGCACACCTTGATAATAATCAATATTAATATTAGAGTTATATAACTGTGTGATCAATTTTAACATCTACACTTGGCAGCATATGAATAAATACATTCTGTAAGCTAATGCTAAATTTGCAAGCAAATTAACATGTAGGTTCTTTGGAAAGTTTAAAATCATTACATGTAAAAACGTTTCATTTGGAAAATACCCATGAAAGGAATTAAGTTATCCTTTTTTTGTCTAGTCCCTTGATTTGGTAAATAACCACTGGCAAGCTGTGAAATTTGTTTAAAACATTCTCTAAAGTGGATAGCGATTGTTTAGCCCTAGATGTCCTCTAAGAGTGCGCTAATACACCTGTAGAGCCAGGATGCAGATTTTCCTAGAGAGTGAAACTGAAAAAACACCAGCTATCATCAGTGTTGTAAACAAGGAGTTGTCACTTCAACATCATTCACCATATAAAGAAATAATAATCATTAAAAAAGTCATAATTATTATGCAGCATATAAATAATACTGGAAGTGATGATCAAGAGTCTTCACCAGCTGATAGGTATCTGGCTGTCAGAGCAAAACAGGCAGTAACACAGAACTGAAAGGACTTTCCCAGTCATCAAGTCCAATGACAGCTATTGCGAGCTCTTACCCCGTCATAACTGAACCTTGGCTTGCTTCACTGCTCCCAAAACTCTCAGTGGAGAAGTAATAGGGCTTGAAGTAGCTCAACAGTTTTCCTTTCTGTAAGTTGATTAATGGCTTGTTCATACTCCTTGTTCTGGTGCCTGATCTGTCCTTAAGATTTAATATTTCTTCACATTCCTGCAAGATTTCCCAGTCACACCAATACACATATGCAGCAGTATTTGCATTTCCACCACGAAGGCAGCACAATCTGTACACCAGCCCAAATCCCTACCTCCCCCACAGGAACATTCAGATCCTCACCCCAGTAATTCCATCTGAGAACCACTACCTCTTGAAGGCAAACAATTCCCGACACCACCCCCTTCTGAATTTTCTGTTCCAAATGGAAACCCAGGATTACAGGTGCTTTATTAGCAGCATAACACACTGTTGTACACCTCTGCTGATTTCCCAGCAGAAATCCTTCTTAGTCCCTGCACCCACTCCATATATTCATTGCAGCATCTTTTCCCATCCTCCATTTTTTCAGGGTTACCAGGCCTTCAGATGTCAAGTTCAGGTTCTCCCCAATACTTACAATCACCCAACTTTCTACTAGTACCAATTTATTTTATATAGGATGTTCCTCCCCTCCCTCCCCCCAAATTAACGGGAATGAATTTAAAACTAAAATAACCCATTTCTAGATCTTAATGAAAAGTTATCACCTTGCATGCCAACTGACAGTGGGCTGAGTGACAGCCAATGGTACCAAAGAAATAACTGGAAAATTCACTGTTTCTTAACTAAACATTCAAAACTGAAGGCAGCCATTGCCAAATAATACGAAATACAGTGAAGACAGCAACAAGCTTCATATTTTGCTTTTTTAAACTATGATTTAAATTGCTCACCTGATACACTTAAAATCTAGAGGGGCATGTGCAGATGTGTATGGTGCTTTTCCTTATTACTGAAATAAATTAAGTGCTCTGTTAGATTCTGACCAACTCAGAACAAATCTGGTTTTTCAAGAAGTTACAGCATTTCAAAGCATTTAATTAAGCCATAACACACCTCCTGTTGCTATTGCTATTCACACACTAAGTAAAAGAAACTACAAAAAAAATAATTTAAATCAAGTAAAGCAATGATGCTACTTCATTTTTGTGATGATGTGTTTTTGTTCAGATACATCACCCAACCAGCTCTTCCTACTTATTAACTATTAATGAAATGGTTTTTGTTACTCCATGACAGAAATCCTTATTCAGCTGGAAATAAAGACAGATTCACACTTTGTTTTATTTTTTTAATAAAGTTTAAATAGTTAAAATAAAAGAGTTTGTTTAATGCCAAGCTATTTCTTTGTTCCATGCTAGGCCTTAAAAATTGGATTTACAGGCCATGAGAAGATGCTGGTGTAGAATATATTAAAATAACCAGTGACTTACTCCAGCTTACCTTAAAATGAAGGAAACACAATCTTTAGAGGTTTTAAAATGTACTGTCTCTTATCCTGATTAATGAAAAATTATCCCTACAAAAGACTTTTTAATATGAAGACTACAAAATATTTGCTTTATCCATTGGCAGGACCTTGAAATTTTCCAGAATATTTAGATGTCTCTGCCTAGGAAAGTTTATAAATGCCAATCCAACACTGTAACAAAAATTCCAAACAGAACTGGAAATTAGAATGACTCAACCAAATCATTCCACTATAAGAATATTGTATTTCAATTCTGCATAAACACAGATCAGCATGGTTTGGTTTGTTTTAAAAGTTGCTCATGACCCGCAGAATACAACAGCGGTTTATTTCACCATTACCTTTTCCCTTCCATTTCCTTAATGCTATTTCCTCGTTTACATTTAAAACATCGTCCGATTTGTCTACTGACTTTCTCTGCCCTTAAGGCTTCTTTTAGCCTCAATTCTATCCTCACCCAAGGAGATCCTTCCCATCTTGCTTCTTAAAGAGGTTTTATTTGATTGACTTTTAATTTTCGTAAGTATCTTACCATAAAGGGAGCATGGAAACTAATGAGAACAACAATGGGAATTACCTGGACATTTGCAGGCCAAAACTTTTGAGTAGGAACTTCAACAGTTACTATTTTTGAAAGAAAAATGTCATGCTTTCTTTAAATTTGATAATATTTCACATATTTGATAGTATGTCTACTACAAACACAGTCTTGTGCCACAAACAGCCACAAACTGAAGACACAGTGATGTAGCACACAGTATGATGAATTCAGGTTAACACAAAAAAATGGTAGGTACCTAGTAGCAGCTGCAATAGTAACAAACATTTAGAAACCAAAGCAATCCAAGAACCTAAAAATACATCTGCTAAACTACGAAAAAATCTGTGCAATGAGATTAGAAGCCTCCAAATTTCAGCCTGATTGCTCAGGGACCACAACAGAAAACTAAACTCAGATGTAAGGAAGTACCAGTTTGGAAAAGTCTCAGCTTTCAAAAATTCAAGATTATTAAAAAGCAATACATCTGCTCATCATTCTATGATTTAATTGTTTTCTAGTCTATGGGAATAAACAGCAGGATACAATCATTTGCAACATCCGTTTACTCTTTTTTTATTAACTTTTTAAACTAAATTAAGAAAATACTCTTACAGGAAAAAAAATATCTAGATGAGCACAAAGAAATGCCATGACAAATCCTGAGCCAAATTATCCTACATCATTCCTAGTCTATGAAAACTGGTTTGAATAATAAACATACTGGAGCATTCAGTGACAGCATACAAATCAAAAGTATTTGTAAATTATTAAGTTGTGCATGTTTTTAAATGACAAAACATGCTCACGGGTTTGCTTTAAAATTTCTCACTGCTTGTTATCAAAGTTAAAAGATCATTTGCATACCAATACACATACTGTAAACATGAATTTCTCATTAAGGAAAGATGGGTTTACAGTAATTTGATCTTTTACAAAAAGCTATTGGTAACTGAATCTCTCACTGTCTAACTTTCTAGAAAATTAAACCAATGTTTCCATTCTCAAAGTTGAAACACTACCGCTTTAGGAAACAGCCCTGTTTATTTGTTAATCAGAAATACAATCAAGTGGCATATTTCCATTTGCTCTTCGGCTGACAGTTTCAGCTTCATTCTATTTTACAAGAAAACAGCAGACTCGCAGAAGTCCTGTAAATTCTTTCATATCGCAACTGATTTAATTACAGCGGTGAAGAAAAGCAGTGGTGATGCAAAATAAGATCAGCCCAATTGCCCTTATCTGACAATAGGATCTCTCTTCCTGTTTGGCTTGCAGCAGTGAGGACTTCTTGTTTTGTTTCGGGTTTTTTTGTTTTTTCTTTTTTTTCTGGTCAGGCTGCCTCTGTCAAGACTGACAGAAGCAAGAAGTTGACATGCCCTTATAATTCCAGCTTGAGAATGATCCTCATACCAATATAGCTGAGTTTCAATCAGTAGGTCGGGGAATGATACTAATGTGGAGAAAATTATCTGGATAGCTCATATGTTCGCTTAGCCATTGTATGGGTGTTTCCAGCATTGGCTCAATTCCATGAATCATCACTTGAGTCTTCTGCTCTCCATCTAATTCAAAGAAAAAGAGAAACCACTAGTATACCATTCAAAGTTCACAGAAAGATTAAACATTTACTTACACTTAGTTCAGAGTAGATTCAATTGGTGTTACACAGTCTAACATTCAACAGAACAAAAAGCAGGAAATACTGGTATGGAGAGAGCTGAGATTTCTATCATCTAAAACAGAAACTTTGAGTTAAAATTAATTCAAAGACAAAAATCTGGGTTAAAATGAAACTTAATGAAAGTGACACTCTTCTTTATTAGCTGCAAGGGTATTTTTCCTACTGTGATCACAGCTTGGCGTCAACACAATTAAGGCATATCCATCTTGCACGGCTAAGCTCTACATGCATTTTACACAGATCATGCTTAAGATGTTTAGCTTCCTCAAATGTACTAATAAAATTGTATTCTTAACACTGTGATTTCCTGATAGTGCTGGACTGTGTGCTGTATGCCACATATGCAATACGTGTAATACTCCTGAAGTAATTTTGTTTTCCTAAGAATAATTTACTGAAGTCACTAGCAAGATTTCAGAGTTACTCAGAAGGCTGAATTGGCACCAGCTTTTTGTCACTTTGCTTCATCTCTTGGAAGGGCTAAGTAAGCAAATGATTCCCAGTATGACAAGAATATTTTCTAAGAATATTTCAATTCTTTTTATTTATACTTGTCCCGGAGGATGCAAGTACTTTGATCCTTTGACTCAAATGATGGGAACCAGCTAAAGCAACTGACATAACTGTCATGAAATGAACTAAAAAAAACCCCAGAAAATGAAAATTTATTTCAGAGCCTTGAGAGGAGAAGAGCATCTGAAATATGCTCCAAATAATGGTTTGGGGGGGAGGGGGGGAGAGAAACAGTAGGCAATGACCTTTTACTGATTTTATACTATACTCTGGCATTCTCACATGGACCTACCGCAGTGAAATTCACATTCAGCACTCAAAAATATCACTGCCTTCTCCAACTGGCATTTTATGCCCCCCTCAACTGTTTATATTCCAAACAAACTATCGTGCTCCCCAAGAGTTGCATGGAAGACAGTAAAATCTAGAAGTGAAGGGGCTCTTTCATTCAGCTACCCAGCTGTAGCATAATTCCTATTTTATAAGATGGATAAAATTTTATTTGTTTGGTAACCAGAACGATTTGACAGCTGCCTGAAGAAGTTAGTTTGTATTGTGTTATGGCTATCTATGCCAGCACAGGAGAAATTAAACTAGGAAGAATCATCCTTGAATATGGTGCTAATGATTCTTTATGCTAATGATTCTTTCTGCAGAAGCAGTCAGTTATGTTTGCCTAAAATCATTGTATTTTAATTGTTACCTATACATAGTATCATATTCTGTACATAAATACATAAAATACATACATTGATATTAACACTTGATTAAATACATAAAGCTTGATTTTCTAAATGGCATATTGCACGCATTATTACACTAAACTAAGCATAAGCAATTGCTGGTTTCTGGTTTTATTGCAGACAGGTCACAGAATCATAGAATGGTTTGGGTTAGAAAGGTCAGAAGAATGCAGCACATCTTTAAAAACAAACTTCTGGCATTTCCAACCAAAGCAGGTATTTATTGGGCGAAACATTACCAGTCAGATCGAAAGAATATAAACTCAAAGAGAAGATCTCTGAAACCAAGTTTTTACATTGAGAAGTTAGGGAACTTCTAAATATTTTTATTCTTAAAGTACCTTTCAATTACTTCTTAAGGTAACTCAAATTAAAAACTATGGTTTTCCATAAACTGGCCACAGAGTTGGTGACTTTCATATTTTGCAGTATTATTTTATTTTCAGAAACAAGTAATTGCATACACAGACAGAAGGCAGAATGCTGTTTCAGCATTAGCAATGTGGTAGCCACCTATCCATAGCTGACTCTTCTCAACAAAAACTTGCACAAAACATAGATGAAAAACTTTACTACCTCAGTATCATCTTCTTGTCATTGGAGGAAAGGCTTATGAACGATAAATACTTTCTTTGGCTTTTCTTTTACTGTGTGACAGAACGTTCGTGGATGTGTGTGCTTGTCTGTACTAACTTAATGCCTCTTCTTAAAAATGAAATGCAGATAATCTGTGGGTCCTCATTCCCAGCTCCCTACCGAGCTTTGTCCATTTCTTATACAAATCTTTTATTCTGTTCTTCAGCAGACTGAGAAAGTCTCAGAGGTCAAGGAAGAATTCACAGTTTAATTCAAGTCTAAATCTCTACATTAGCATTGTTTTTACTTTAAAAGTATCTCAGACAAAGAATCACTTCTTAATTCCTTTTCCCCTTGAGGCTTGACTAAAGAGATCTTATCTACCAATTCTGTATTTACTGTAGCCTTTCACAAAATCCATTGGTTTTACTACAGCATTCTTCCTCCCTTTTGTTACTAGGAACCATAAACTCTAGCTTAAGTCACATTTACCCAGACTTTCCTCAAGTTCCATGTTTTCAGTAACTATCCCATTTTGAATCAAACAGAGATCCTCTTTCCTATAGATGGCCCCTGTGCTCTATGTAGCAAAAACCTGTCAACAGCAAATACGCAAAAAAATTAGTGGAAAATATTCTTGTTTTCTCAACAGCTCTTGAATTCTTATCCATGATTACCACTGTGATCTAGGTTCTGTATGATTTGCTAGCTCTCATGAAAGCTTCATCCACCTGGTTTATAGTTATAATAGATTTACATAATATTTTTTCCTTACATTACTGTTCATAGTCTTAAGAGCTGTAGCTTATTTTGTATGCACCTTGACAGACTAAATGCTGTCCTCTTCTTCCCTACCCCATAGTCTATGAAAACAAAATGTCTTTTTAGACTGATACCTCTATAAAAGTGTACAAGTTGCTAAACACAACATATATTTGAATGAGAGGCATAAGATTTAAATTACTTAATCACAAAGAAGATTCATGTCATTATATGCCACTGGACATATGAAAATTAGGCTAAATAACTGTTCACCTGTAGTGCATGGGGGTTCAGACCTCACAATATAATTATTGTCAATACCCATTTTACAATATTCAGTGATGCAGTAAAAAAACCACCACCATTACCAGGATTTCCTCAAAACCAAAAAGTTCAAATTTTTCACCTCAGTAACTTTTTTCTTTTCTTTTTAAAGTCATGATGGAACTGAGTTATATGTTAGTTATCATATGACCTAAAGATGGCTTTTTTTGCTTTCTTGCAAACTAATCTCAGGAAAAAGATGAAGTGGAAATATCAGAAATATTTCTGAGAGCAGAGCAATACCTTTTTCGTTGGAAGCTTTTATAATGTGTGTACATCGTAACTACTTAAAATCAGAGTATTTTTATATTACTGATGTAATGCACAAGTGATAAATACTGTTTTGGCATTTATGCCTCAAAACCAATTAAGTCATCTCCTATCAGAGTGGTTGCCCTAGGATTATATTATTTTTCTTTTATTTCCATGTGGAAATCCATCTAGTAATACAGAAGGCATTATTATAGCCCCCAAAAGTCTCTAGTGGCAAGTGAAAAGATTATAAAGGTTTTTGGTAAAACTTAATGGAGAATGGACTGACAGCAGCCATGAGGAGAAGGACTTGGGGGTGTTGGTTGATAAGAAGTTCAACATGACCCACAAATGTGACTCTGCAGCCCAGAAAGCCAACTGTGTCCTGGGCTACATCAAAAGGAATGTGGTCAGCAGGTCAAGGGAGGTGATTCTCCCCCTCTATTCCACTCTCGTGAGACTCCACCTGGAGCACTGCTTTCAGCTCTGGGGCCCCCAACACAAGAGGGATGTGGACCTGTTGGAGCAAGTCCAGAGGAGGGCCACAAAGAACAGAGGGCTGGAGCACCTCTCCTATAAAGACAGGCTGAAAGAGTTCGGCTTGTTCAGCCTGGAGAAGAGAAGGCTCCAGGCAGACCTTAGAGCAGCCTTCCAGTACCTAACTGGGGCCTGCAAGTAAGCTGGAGACAGGCTTTTTACAAGAGCATGTAGTGACAGGACAAGGGGTAATGGCTTTAAACTGAAAGAGGGTAGATTAAGATTATATATTACAAAGAAAATCTTTACTGTGAGGGTGGTGAGACACGGGCACAGGTTGACCTAAGAAGCTGTGGCTGCCCCATCCCTGGCAGTGTTCAAGGCCAGGTTCAAGGCCTCCTATGTCCCTGCGCATAGGAGGGGGTTGGAATTCGATGGTCACTTCCAATTCAACCCATTCTATGATTAATATTCCAATTCCAGAAGGCAGATAACTATGCTTACCTGTTGTGAACTAAGAGACATTTCAGATGACTTAATTTAGACATTAACTCAAAGGCTTCAACACTTAAAGCAGGAGCCCAGACTAATAAAACATACTATGTAAAGTCAGAACAACTTTCCAACTCTGTACAGAAAATGGAGAGAGAAGCAAGCAAGTCTGAAGTGAAAGGTTTAAGAAGAGCTCTGTTTCCCTATCATCTATAAGGTACTACAGTGATCAGGAAATCACCACAAAGAAAGTATTGGCAAAGGACCTTCTTTTATAGATACCATCTGCTGGAAGGAAGCAAGAGACTGTGGCTGTTGCAGCTCAACAGAGCCCTTGAGGCAGTGGCTCAAACCCTCCTCAACCTGAGGCAGCTTGGGTCCCTCTTTTTTAGATGCTCCTTTAAGACAATGCCTTAATTACTATAATATTTTCTGCTGCTAATCCCAAACTTATTCTAAAAACCCTCTATGTTCAAGAATCAGTGAGACACAGAAAGAACAGAGAAGAGAAAATCTGTAGTCTTCAGAGAACGTAGTAAGATGTGCAATGTCATGCTATCATACGGTAAGTTTTCCTATTTACTTTAGCTATGTAAGTTATGGATTGCAAAGTAAACCATTCAATATTAGGAAACAATAATTAATTAGGTTATTCAGTATCAATTCAGATTGCTACACATATGCTGATGCAACCTAACTACACTTTTTCTACTGAATTATCTTTTAATTTAGAAAAGAAGAATTAAAGATGAAGGGAAAAGAAACAATTGTTTTTGAGAAAGATTCAAGTGCCTAAGAGCAGAACAGTGAAAAGCCACTACATCTGGCAAGGGTACATATTCAGTCATTTTTCACTTAGATTAGCACCACAATGCTCACCAATGCTGCAGCTACATACTCCCTTTTACCCACACAGGAACAGCTTCTCTAGCTAGACTACATCTGTGATGCACCACTTAAAATTCTTTAGCGGAATGAAATACCTCCCTTTGGATGTATGGCCTCCAGCAATCATCTGTTAGGGCAATTTAGCTGGCTTCAATTCTTTTGCTGATAGACAATACAAGATATTCAGGATTTAGAAAAATCAGCCCTGGAGTACTTCAATTAGAGTCCTTCATATGCATGTCCTCTGCATAGCAAGTCCTAGAACCTGCCTGTAGTCATCAAAATGGACAAGAGAGAAACCACAGTTTCTTACCCAGGGCAGCATCACTTACAAAATTGGCTTTAAAACCCTAAAAAGGGAAATTAAAGCCTTTATTTCCAAACCAGGAACAAAGAATTCACTTCTTGCATGACAGAGGGCCACAAGACTGTATTGGACAAGGATAATAAAAAACATAAGGAATAAATGTATCCAAGGAAAGTGTCATACAGTAGTAGCCTAATGAATAACGTAACAAATGTAGTTTCCAGCTTTTTCAGTTGTGAAGTGGGCCATAAACATTTGCTTGCTTATCTTCAGAATATATCATATGTTCTGAATTAGATGATACTAAAGGTATTCCTGACATGTTATACCACACTGTAGGAAAACTCATCTTAGGTCAGCATCACAAGGAATGGAGTTCTCCTTTTGAGGCTGTGTTGCAGCTGCTTTCCTTTACACCTCTCCAGCAACTCAAGATTACCAGGCAGGAGAACAGGCCTTTAAGTGCATGTACCTTGAAGCAGGCAGAGCACTCCTTGACTGTGTGCACTAAGCAGTTAGTGCCTCGGACATCTCCAAATCTGAAGAGACATAGATTAATATCTTCACTGTGAAGATATTGCTATCTCCTTAGGATATCTTAGAAAATTACTTACAGATGCAAAGCTTTCAGTAATGTACTTCACGTGTAGATGCAACCAAGTTTGTTACTGACAGATATTGCTGACTCAATTTTTAAAGCCTAAAGCAAAAGCTGGCTGCGGATAAATCCCTGGCAAGAAAAGGTGAACATTTCTTTCCTGAAAGCTAGACTTCTGGTATAGCACAGAAGAACACATATAAAACTATGGACAACTATTTACAAACACTGCACTATGCTAGCAAGCAAATTCTAAAACTATATTCTCACCTGTAACCATTGGTGGTAAGAAAGAACTGGAGAGTGGCTGGTTATCCTTCGCCTCTCTAGGCACATCAGGTTAGATATTCCAGGACATACAGAGAAGAGGCAGCCCCAGACAAGCCTCATACTCTAAAGAAGATGCACTCCAGTGGATTCTCCACCAGTAGTAGAATATAAATAAACAAATACTTGACAAACATACTTCACTTTTTGCACTTTTAAGTAGGTAGCATCTCTAAAAAACCCAAACCCTCAATACTGTCATTAACAGTTCAATGCAATGCACGGATATAAAGATCTTTCAAATGCTAGCACTGAAACTAGCATGGGATACCATTTACCACAAAACAAGCTTCACAATTCTTTTCATTGCAAGTACCACAAAAAAATCACATTTTTTGTGGTCCATGAATTATCCATAAACTTCGCAGGTACCCGTGCCTGGGATTGCTCTAACCCAGGTGGAGGACTTAGCACTTTGCTTGGTTGAACTTCATGAGTTTGGCACCGGCCCACCTCACAAGCATGTCAAGGTCCCTCTGGATGGCATCCCTTCCCTCTAGCGTATCAACCGAACCACACAGCTCAGTGTCATTGGCAAACATGCTGGGGGCACACTCAATCCCACTGTCCATGTCACCAACAAAGATGTTGAACAAAACTGGTCCCAACACCAACCCCCGAGGGACCCCCACTCATTACTGGTATCCAGCTGGACACTGAGCAGACATATAAAGGTCTCAAATAGAAAACCAAACTTGTATTTTAAAGAAATATTACCTGCTCGGCTGAGCACTAACAGGTGCTTAATACCTACGCAATTTTATGGGAAGTACATACAAGTTGAGCTTGGTCAAATCTCTTGGTCAAATGATCACTTGTTCTTTGAAAGAGCTCAGTACAAACACATCAGACAGTGAATACTTAAGTTGTCTTTACTGATACAAAATATTTTATATTTAAGAAATGATAGCTCAAAGATCAAAAGCTACTACACATTCTATTAAGCAGGGTTTTTTTAGTTACATATTTTAGAATAGGAATAAAATCTTAGTATGAGTTTCCAGAAGCTTCACGCTAGCCTGTTTCAGCCATCATATCCCAGGCTTCCCTCACTTTTCTGTGAATTCCACCCTACCACAAAAAGGATCCTGATTATGACAGTACTAGGCTCCATTGCTGGAAGTGATTCATTTTCCATAGCGATCTTAGGATAGTTTTCACCTCACTTTAATTGCACATAAACAACCAAAATCTTTACTTCTTTCCTCTCGCCTAATTTGGAATAATTATCAGTTTAAACAGAAACACAGATGATACACTGGATCACAATCTGCAAGATATACTATTCAGTATCCTTTTACCAAGAGCAAGAACACACAAAAAGTTCTGAAAAGCTGACTAAAAGAGCCTAGCCACAACAAAAGGTTCCTCTGACCTCAAAAATTTAGAGACTGATATGTGACACGAAAGCGCAGGCTTGACTTTCCTTTCTGCCTACATATCCTGACAGCCCTGAGGAAAGCCACCAATGCTGATGTCAGGCAAAGAACTCGCACACAGACATACACGGTCAGTGCATCATTCAGAACAAGTCTTTTTCCTCTAAACAATTCTGTATCTGGAATAAACATTGTTTCAAACACAATATGTGGTTTGGAGAATAAGAACTTCAATTCCTGGATATAATCCAAATGCCCAATATGAATATAAATAATCAGGTAGATCTGGTCAACTGGCAGCAACAAGAGAATCTCTCGTTTTAACCATTGAAAATAACATGGGTTCACTTGCTGAAACTGCAGGTCACAGTTTTCCTAAATATTTTTTCTCAGCTCTGGGTATTCTCGATATCTACACAGTTATCCCTGAGAACTTTTAACTGTGACGAGTTTCTGGCCTCAAAGACAAGTAGTAGAAAATAAAATCTACAACTTTGTATTTTGCTAACAGATCTCATGTAAAAAAACTGTTGTTTTTCAGTAAGCTTACTGAAGAACTCCTTACAGATAACAGAACAAGAGGGCTTAACCTATCTTCTCTATCTTGTTATTTTGATTTTTAAAAATTCTTCTCAAAAATAAACAGTTCAAAACATCAATCTCTCTCCATTCTGGAGTGTTTTGTCACTCCTATTATGTGTCTCGGTTTCACCCTTATAGCACCTTGATATTATCTTATGAGAGCCCCTCATAAGGACTACTGTTTCTTAGTCCAAAATGATATGATAGAACTAGATCTGTATCAACCTCCTGAACTCTCTTCTGGCAGAGTACTTCACCACAAACACCAGGCAAGATATCTCAAGTATTCCTCCATTGCAATACTGTAATGAAGTTCACATTCACTGATTTACCTTTAATTACTGCTCTTTTTCTTTACATTGTTTTAACACAGGCAGTTGGCTGGCTGATCTCTACATGATCTTGTGGCATAAACATCTCTTACTTGAGTTTAAACATTTATGAATTAAAGGAGAAGGGAAAAGTTTCTTTATCACAGTTCTTAGTACAATTAGAGCCTCTGGATTTTGCTCCAGCACACTGCCAGCTTTCTCTATCTTCAAAACGAAAGTAGATGAATATGCCACGTTATAATCTACATTAAGTAACACTAAATATCGGGAGCAAATCAAATACTTGGCATCATCCCTATGCATCATTTTCTCCTCCATGTAATTTTTCCTCTCCTCAATTTCCGGTAATCTTCTACCTCAAAGTCTGCCCTCAGTTTAGATAGCCATATTTCTGAAATGTAACAAAAAATGTGGCCTAAGCTAATCACCGGAAGAAAGTTTATTACACTTCGGAGAATCTTAAATCTCATACCAGCCAGAAAGTACGTAACAAACTTCTTTGTGTTCCACTGAAGGATTTTAGGGAAGCAAAGCTGGCTGCAAACACCAGTAAGTCCACGATGCCTGAAGCAGATTACTTATAACAATTCTCCACGCAGTCCAAAGCAGTTAACTAGTGACAGTAGTACTAAGATGACCAAGGGGATTTTTCCTTCTGTAAAAGAGCTTATGCAGCTCAATGAAAAAGCAGATAGAGGAAGGAAGGAAAAGTTTCTTTCTTTAGTTTCTAACTAAACTTTGTTTTTTTTTTTTTTTTAATTTTTTTCATATTTAACAGAAGCTTTAAATGGGGTTGTTGTAGCAAGTCCTAAACTAATTTATGACAGAACCCTAAAATGCTTTCTTAAACATCTAACATTTTGGTAGCTCAAAGGTTTTAGAAGACCTTAAAATGACCACATCTAAGATGCTTCCTGTCAAACATCTAGCTCCAGACAGAAAAAATAAAATTTAAAAAAAAAATTATAAGATGAAATTCCCAGGAAATATTCTTATACTCCTTCTTCCTTAGCATCAGTACTTCAGCCCCAAACCAGCAATAAAGCTGTGCTAGCTTAAAAAGACTAGAGCTACCAAGTGAAACTTACAACACAATTTTCAGCAATACGTTTACATTTGGCTATGCACATGTGAACAAAGTGGCAAAGTTCAATGCAAATCATGCTGCTGTTCCATGTAACAAGCAAGCACACAACACATTTATATACACAAGGAAGAGACAAGGTGTGCATTAAAAGATAAGCACTTAAATGCATGACAAATTGAGCCTAACTCATCCATGATATGTTTTCCACTGTTGAGGGAAAGCTAAATCACTTTTAGGAGTTGTGTAGCTTTTTTAAACAGCAGGCATCTTGACTTACAACAAGTTAACCCTTTCATGCACCATGTCCTTAATTAGATCTGAGGTTTCCCTTCCCTCTAAACTGTCTACAACCGACCTTCAGAAATTAAGGCTCTCTCTGTATACAGCCAGGGAAATGAATTTTATCATTATGGTTCTTTAAAATAAAAAAAAAGGAAAGGAAAAAAAAAAAGAGAAAGGTTTTTCTCTATAAAGACTGGTATAAAGCAAATCAATTTGATGTGAAAGACCTTGTTGCTCATAGTTTGTGAGAACTTCTATGTCATTGTTTTCAAAATACTATCATGCCAAGCAAATAGCAAATTCTCCATACAATCATATTAAATATTCCCCATGCATATGCACATTCACACTTTTAAAAGGTTTTTAATGGCATTCTTGAACTTTCAACCTCTATTTTACTTCATTTTCAAGTTACTATAATTCACATCACGCCTGCAAATATTCTTCAATTCTAATGGCCGTCCACTTTATTATAATGAACTTTTCAGCTAATCAAATGATGAACTATTCCTAGGAAGGCAAAGCAAAGAAGGGTTACTGTTGCTACAAAATCATTATCAGTACAGAAACGACCAACAACATTTACTTATTTTAATCAAGCCATAACGCTAATTGTTAACCTGCCCAGTTTAAGAAATCAAATTCAAAAGTAGACATTTGGACATAATTACAATCTTAAAGCATTTGCCCAAAAAGTGATAAGCGACATGTACACATCAAAGGCTTAATGGTTGCTAATGCATGTTTTGCACCTTCTCCCATTTAACTGGAGAAAAATAAACTGGTTTTGCCTTTTTTTTTTTTTAATGCTCTTTCCAGTAATATTATTATGATACTTAACAAAGCAAACACCTTCACAAGAAAACTAGACATGAAAATGGAGATGAGTTATTCAATTAACCCCAAAGTAACGGACAGTTTTGTTCCACATCTGATAAATTCTTCAACCTCTGCTAAGCTGATCAGTAAAAACTCAGCTAATTGAATCCATCGATGTGAAAAACCACAGGCTCAAGTCTGTACTGCATACATCAAGCTGAAGGATTTCTTCTTCAGCCATGGCAGTAATAGTCAGTGGGGTCAGGTCAAAGAGGGTTAAAGTGAGTCAGGATATAGCCAAAGGAATACATCAAACACTGATTTTAAAAGGGCAATTAATCTTAGACAGAAATGCTTCCTGGGGAATGAGATCTCAATCTTAAGAGCACACTACATGATGTAGCAGTAAAAATGTACAT
The DNA here is from genome assembly GCA_028858755.1 of Ara ararauna. Classification (NCBI taxonomy): domain Eukaryota; kingdom Metazoa; phylum Chordata; class Aves; order Psittaciformes; family Psittacidae; genus Ara; species Ara ararauna. The sequence goes on from CM054379.1 coordinate 61,376,521, forward strand.
ATACAAGCTTAGAGAGCTTTCATCCTGTGATCACAAACAGAAGGGGAGTGCTGTTTATCAGAGAAATACAAACCCTTGCTAAAATACTTACATTAGCTTCTTCCGGGCCCTTACTCATTGAAAAATAAATTCTTTAATGAGCAGGCAATAGAGTTTGCACACATGAAATATCTTTTTCTATACATGTACTGTACGTTCTTTTGAACAGCTAGTAGATTAAAGTATTTAGAGCTCTCCACCAGAATTTAGTCTTGAAAAAACTTTATTCAGGAAAGAAGTAAATAAATGAGTAATGGAATATCTGAAGGGCTCTTTAGCCTGAACAGTAACTTTAGGCAAAATAATAAATAAATCAATCCCCTCCAACAGCTACCTGCTCAGCACTAAGTTTGGAAGTGAATTTTTATCAAAAGTACATTTTAATTTTTTTTTAAAAAACAAGATTTAGCTTTAAAACTGACAGATAATAATCTAATCTTTAAAGACAGCTTGACTAATAACAAGTATTTTTTTTTTAGAGTTCAGAAAGTATTTTTCCACTTTACAGCAGAAAAGTAGATCCATAAAACTTAAAACACACATATGCATTATTTACAAACAGAATTTGATAAGTTAATATCATTAATTAGTTAGCAACATTATAGGAATCATTAGCTATGTGAACAATGCACTGCAGGTACCCAGCTCTGAAATGAGTTACAGCTAATTTTGCTGCATTAGTTCGCAGTTTTAGAGAGCTGGCTTTGCAACCATCCTTCCTTCAATCTGGGGAAACTGATCCCCAACATCACAAGTGGCAGAAAGGTATCTATTTGTGTATCTGGTTCATGTATCTAGCTTCTTTGCTTAAATTGCCAGTGACTAACAGTTTGCATTAAGATACTGGAATTAGTGAAATTTCCCAAAGTGTACAGACCCACTGAATTCTGCCATTTTAAGTCTCCTGATGATACCATCAGGACAAAGGGCAAGGACACAACAGGCATTCAAATCTTTAAAGACTACAGCACCTCTGTGCACATTCCAAGCCACTGCATAAGACTCTTCCTTTGACATAAGGAGCAGTTTTACCTCTAATTTCTTACACATATTCTTCAAATCGCTACAGGTGCCAAATAAGACAGAACAATTTGTCCACTGAATGTGAAGTTATCAAAATCTCCCATTAAAATGAGGTATCGAAAAAGGGGACAGCTACTATTAGCAAGTGCTGCTGAATCTTAGAGAAGAAGGACACAGTCAAAAGTGTTTATTAGTAGATTACTCTGCTTTTCATTATTGACATGGCTGCTACTTTTCTCCCAGTTCCATTTGTAGGTCCTTTAGTTTTGCAGGTTCTCTTCTTTTTAGCCTTACAAGATATTTATCTCCTGGGAAAATCAGTTTGTACCTACACACATCAAGGCAGAACAGAACAATACTGCAAGAGAGAAGGAAGGAAGATTGGAATGCTTTTGCTCAATCTACCACTTATGATACAGTACATACATCTAATTTAAAGGTATAGATGTAGCTCATAAGATGGACCACAAGCCACTCTCTGGACCTCAGGGCAAGCGCCTATTCAGCTAAATTATCTCCCCCTCCATATTGCTTACTGACAGTAGACCCTAAACTTAATCCATGAACACAACTCAAATTTTCAGAAGAGTATTAATTGGCCTAGGCCAAAATTATGCCAGAGAACTGCTAATAGTCATAGTACAAACAACATGTTCTAGCCCTCCTTTTGTTTACTAGAAAAAAATAAAACCACCAATATCACAGTGTCTAAATCTGGCTGTGCACTGCAGTGTCCTGGTTGAGAACTTCATGTTGCAAGTCATCACACAGGTTTACTGCTATCTCCCGAAAGCTTTGGTAGAGCCATTAAAATCTTCAGTTACACTTGTACCAGTTACAGCACTAAAGGCACCAGTGATTATACAAGACATGAACATTAACAGGATGATGAACCCTACTAAAAAGAAAAAACAACCCTAAAAACAAACAAACAAACTGATTTCAGAATATTCTCATATTTTCTATGAAACTAACCATAAAAAATATCCTGTAAGTCTATATACTTTGCACTTTTGATGGCTCAGTCATACTGACTGACCTCTTTGATCTCCTTGGGGTGAGACACACTGATTTAGATCAGGATTCAAAAAAAAATCCAATTCTTAACTCTGTTACTGACCTCAGTGTGACCAGGTGCAAGACACATCACCCCTCTGTGCCTCTAATTTCTCCTTCCTTTTTGTCTCTTCACTCATCTTTTGTCTAAGTGATAAATTCTGTGGGAACACACTGCAATATCCATACAGTGGGTAAAGAACCTGAGGTCTCCTCCTAAAACACAAAAAATATACCTTTTAAAACTGAAAATTCACCACAAGCAAAACATTTTGTCAAGATATGCATGGCAGATTACTGACAGAAAACTTGCCCAATTTCTAGTAATTTGCTACAATCAGATAAAGAAATGAAGAAAATATCTGATTTTCAGATCCATAGCATTCTATCTGGGACTTGGGGGTAGCACGCTGATACTCCCAGGAAGTGCAGCTCGATTGCAGTCCTTGCAGCAGACTGCTCTAGCATGAAAAATACCACTTTTCTTCTGCAGAGAATTTCAGAAGTGCAGGCTTGTGACTTCCAAACAGTATAAACTACATTTAAAAACAAAAAAAAAATAATAATTTTGCTCTGTGGAGGACCTGACTTTCTCCACTTCATACTACTGCTGTTATATAATAGACATAAAAAAAGTTTGTTGCGCCTGAATAAAATCATTTGTCTTCTGACCAATTTAAAGAGAATAGTCTGGAGTCTGATACTAATAAAACTTATTGGGTGGCCGACAGAATGAATTTAGCTGAAGCTGAACAAATTTCCAAAGACTTGTCTGAGAAACAGGATTATTTCCCGATTTGCTGTACCTCTTCCTATATTCTACCCTTTTGAATGGGAATGCATGTGCATGACCAGAAACCACTTCTAAGTCACAAAGTAAAAAGCACATCGCCCTTGTGACATTAGGGAAGTTGCTAGACAGAAGAAGGCAGACTAGACTAGAACAGTATGTTTCAGTTCGAAGGGACCTACAATGATTACCGAGTCTAACTGCCTGACCAATTCAGGGCTGACCAGAAGTTAAAGCATGTTATTAAGGGCATTGTCCAAATGCCTCTTAAACACTGGCAGGCTTGGGGTATCAACTGCCTCTCTAGGAAGCCTGTTCCAGCATTTGACCACCCACACAGTGAAGAAATGCTTCCCTGCTGCAGCTTTGAGCCATTCCCACACATCCTATCAGTGGGTACCATGAAGAAGAGCTCAGCACCTCCCTCTCCGCCTCCTCAGGAAGCTGTAGAGAGCAACGAGGTTGCTCCTTAGCCTCCTTTTCTCCAAACTAGACAAGCCCGAAGCCCTCAACTGTTCCCTCATAAGATATTCCTTCCAGATCCTTCCAGACCTGTCACCAGCTTTCTTGCGCTCCCCTGGACACATTCAAGGACCTTCACCTTCTTTACTGATGGGGCCAGAACTGCACACAGTATTTCAGGTGAAGCCATACCAACGCTGAATGCAGTGGGATAATCCCCTCTTTTGACTGGCTAATTATACTGTATTTGATGCCTGCAAAGATGTGGTTTGCTCTCTTGGCTGCCAGGGCACGCTGCTGCCCTATACTGAGCCTGCTGTCGACCCGCAATCCCAAATCCCTTTCTGCAGGGCTACTTGCCAGACACTCTGCTCCCATTTCATACCTGTGCCCAGTATTACTCCATCCTAAGTGTAGCATACAGCATTTGGACTTGTTAAATTTCATCCCATTTGCCACTAGGAAAGGGGCAGAGGGGTTACTAGTTACCAAACAGATAATCCTTGTATATAGTCAATTAAGGCAAAATTGGAGAAATCCTTAAAACCAAGATATGCTTGCTGTTTCCTCAGAAGTCTATGCAGAAAGATCACAACAAGCATCCAGATCCCCACCATGGGTTTGTTTCTTCTCTGTTCTTTTGGGAGTAAGCAAAGAGCTTGTCAGGAAATGAAGATGGCTAACAAAAACAAACATATAAACAGCACAGCTGCCACATTGTTAACTCTCAGATTACTTGCACCTTTCTGTGTAGTCAGGATGAATTAATTCATTATATATATAACTAATGAATTCTGTACTCATGACTATTAATTCTATAATGTCAAGACAACCTTTGGACTTCTACCCCTTGCAATTTTAACTCAGAAAACATAATGTATTTCCATTACAATTTAAGAACACAAAAAAGAAAAAAAATGCAGCAACTGGGGCAGGTGGGGGGGGTGGGGGTATAAAAAAATAAAATCAAAAAGTCGGAAGTCAGAGAGATGAAAGGCAGATGCAGAAGGATAATCCAAGCAGATGGCCTGGTTAGGAAAAAATAACAGGCACAAACAATGACTCACACCAGAAAGGAGACGTACATAATGACCTGCTCTAACTCGGAGAGCACCACTGAGTCAAGGACACAAGGAGGGCGGAACAGCTTAAGTAGTAGTCTGAAATTCAGTTCTGACCTGCAAGATGACTGCCATAGCACAGAAGACAGTACCCTAGCATTCACATCACTAGTGAGCTTTTAATTGTCTTTTAGTATGCCTACACACTACAAGACCTGCAACCTTTCACAATACTGTCATATCCATCTGGGATAAAAGTGTGGCTAAAACTGCCTAAAACTGATCATGGCCAGTTTTATTTCTAAATGTAGGTGGCCTGGAAAAGTATTTCAACACTGTACCTTCACAGCATTGAAAAGCAGAGACCAGCCTGCAGAGAGCATAGTCAGACTTACTAAGCAGACATGAGCAGCAAAAGCTTCCTAAACTTGCTTACCACTGGAGCAGCAAGGACTGGGATAGTGCTGTGCAGCTCCCATGCTAAATCCCAGGCCCAACTAATTCTGACCTCAGGCAGAGCAATTCCAGCTATATTTCATGTCAATCCAAAACTATTCACACTGCATACATTTACCTCCTTCTATTGCACTACTTGTCACTTGTATCAAAATTAGGACCTTACACAGCAATTCTAATCTAAATTATATTTTCTGTTTGACTAATTTACTGGAAATCCCTGCTCAGAAAACTGAGAGAGAACAAAAAACAATTAATATGTAGTCTCTCATACAATATACATTAAAAAAAGCTGAGAGTTAATTGAAAACAGTTGATCACTAATTTTACAAAATCATTCAGTACAGCAAGTCTTAAGAGAAAAATCCTGGAAGTCTTTTTGATCCTCGTTTTATTTCTGAAAGAACTAATGACACCGCTGCAGAAAGAGGTCAGTTCACACAGCTTTTCTGAATGAACAACAATGCTGTGAAAACTGGGATTGATTGATAGCCTACTGTTTGCGTCATTATGTCCAAATGTTTACCATTTGAGTCTTCAAGGAAGCATGAGACAAAAATCAAAACAAGTTTTATGAAGACTTCAACAACACTGGCAAATTAAAATTGTATCCAGAATTGTTTAGACATGATAGCAGTGGAAGAAAACTGTTTCCCTCTGCATTATACAATTTTTATCTTTGCATTATGCACAATGTCTTAAATTTCTGGTGTGGAAGAGGAAAGATGTCTTTCCCTCCCCCAGAACAACTCTGCTTTCTATCATTTTAACCCTTTATTTCTTCAAAGCATTCTGTTGAACACAACAGTTTCCTTTTTCAATTGTTGCTCTGTAGTTATGCAAGATCATACTGTGTTCATCCCCTTCTCCAAATGAGATGAACTGTTTAACATATTAGAATGTTCTTTTACAGCAACCTCATACATGTCTATAATAAATGTCTATAAATAATTTTTTTAATTGCTGTGAATTGTTCACTTTTTTCCAAATTTGATAAACTCTGAAGTTCAGAATTGATATCTCTACTTCTGGAAGCAAAGGCCCCTTAACTGGCAACAGGAACACCTATCATCAGATGCATAAAACCATGGCAAAATGCAGCGTGACCTCTCTAGCAGCAACAGATAGATAACACTTAATTTTATTTATCTGTCATAAATGACACAGTTGCTGTAAGCACATAGCCTGATCTACCTAATCTCAGTAAGACAGAAGTTATTAGACAGTAATGAAAAATAGCCTTGGTGCTATCTCCATCAGGCACAGATAATGAATTTTGTTATTCAGCAGTTTTGGGAACATATGTAATGTGTTCTACCACATCAGCTATGTCACCTTATGCTATATTTACAGGCAACAACATGGTCTTAACATCTTATCTTCCTTACCTTCATGGAAACTGTTAACTATGCAGTCTAAATGACCACAGGCAACATCATGCTTCATCTTAGCCTGTTCCTCCGTAATATACTACATCCTTTCACAAACAGTGACAACTCTCAAGTTATTTAAATCACTGCCTTATTTTCTAGAACTGGAACTACTGCTGACAATTCCAGCACATAAGAACTGTTCAGTTAAAGGATCAAATTTTGTCTGTGCAAGTGGCATCCACAAGCACAGGAAAAGATCAGACTATTTTACTGTAGCATGAATAGTAATAATAATATTAATCTGATTTTAACACTGGAGTCCTCATGAATGGGTATTTCGTATTAACATAGAAAAAGACATCTCTCATTCAAAATTGCATGATGCACATTCTCTGAGAAGTTAAACTAGGATTTTGGACTGTTGGTTGGAAAGGATCTTTGTACAATTTCAAGAATGTAAAATTGTGAATGAGAAGGGTAACAACTGTACAATTTCATTTTGGACTTCCTGGAGTAACCAGGACATTAGCCTTCCAGGAAATGAGCTAAGGTTTGAAAAACTACAAAAATAATTATACAAATTATGGTAAGCTTAGTCAAAGAAGTAGACAAGCCAATTTTAAAGGATGCAGATAACGATAGGATAGCAAGTTATGCATAACTTCAATAGCAGTATTTAAGAAACACGATGCAGGAAAAAGTAAGGAAACAGCTGTTAAGAGCCACTGACATGAAAGAAAGTTAGATGGATCAAGTTGAAGAACAACTGAAAGATAAGTACTACTCTTCAATAATGCTGAGATCAAAATCAGAAATAACTAATCATTTTATCAATGCCTAAAACCTAAATGACCAGCTTGCCTTCTTTTTAAGGTAAAACCAAAACCAAGCCCACCTCCCCCGCCCTAGATATGATCAGAACTGAGAACTAAACACAATTTAATATGCTCAAATTGCAAAACTTGCAAGGTTTTAATTTGAAATACTGAAACCTGAAATCGCACATGTTCTAGTAAGGATTCCCAGTAACTCTAGGTGGTCGGGAATAGTAGTCCATGAATCGCAATCTAAGTATTATCTGTATAACCACAGAACTCCCAAGTTCTATTTTAATTGTATGCAGTCTCTAGATGAATTTAAGTAAACAATAATTATGGAAATACAGTAAATAAGAAATATACTAACACACAGTGTAAGTTTACCCATTGTAAAATTTGACACAAATGTCTGTCTTTCATTTATGAACTGATGTGTAACTGATAAATTGAATTTATTATTGCAGTAACTAATGCCCAAATAATAACATTCATTAAAGAGAGATAACAGTAGGCTGGCAATACAGAGGAAGTGATTACTGGATTAGCTTGAGAATATTGATTTTTATATTTATTAAACATGTCAAGTATGACTTTACTCCTTCCCAAATTTCATGTCAACACAGGAATATCAGAGCAAAGAAAAAAAAAATTAAAACAAATCAAATGCATCCATATTAAATGCAAGGTGATGGACTTTTTGTGATGACTTGGTATTACTATTTCTGTTGCCACATAACCACAACTGCTGCCTGTGAAGCAGCTAAATAGGCACCAAGATAAAAGAAAAGCTACTCCGTTAATTAGAAAACACCTGATTTAACACATTTGCTGTCTAAACACTCATTTACACAGAAAATGATAGTGAGTTATATTAGATCAGTTCTAATGTAGTCTTCTGGAAGAGAGTACTGTATAAAAATGTAGTAAAGTACTATGGGGTGAAAAAAAACATCTTCTCTGAAGTACTCTCTATTCTTAAAGATCCTTGGTACTAATAAAAGTAATCATTCTCCTTGTTCTAGAGAAACAGTGTATCCTTTGCAGTCAAGAGAAAACTTTTGGCAACTACATTAGTTAAGAACTACACTGGTTTTAGTTCTTGTTCTAATTCAAAGTACTGCTTTTCTTCACACTTTCTGATCATCACTAAGAACGTGTAAATGGTTTGATTACGCATTTTGACAAGTAAATTCCAAACTGCTATCTCTATTTGACAACTTCACTGTGGTGATTAAAGAAGAAAAAAAAGGTCAAGCTAACACTCCCTGTAGTCTGAAAAGGTAAAAGGATAGACTAAGTAGAAGCCAGTCTTTTCTTTGGTCTAACAATGCCCATGACAAAAAGCCTTTAAGTTTTATCCATCACTTTTCAATGAACAGTTTAAGGAGATGAAATTATTTAGCAATCCAGAAAGGTAAACACTGTACAGCGTTTGTTAAGGAGAATAATATATACACATTTGAACAAAGGACTAGTTTGAGGAGAGACAGGGACATAAGGGTTGGGATAATAACTGCTCAAGTTCTTATTTGTTAGTGTACTTCAACACAATAAAAGCCTTGAACAGTTGCATAAGCTAATTTAAGTAAAGCACAGTTTCTAAAGCAATCCACAGTTTATAGCAGTACAAAATAATATTGACAATATTTAACAAAGACTATTTTCACTATCAGTGTTTTAATGCCACTATTCAACCTGTTCTACTTCTGACAACATTCTTTCCATCATGTTTTAACAGTTGGTAATCAAAGTATATATTCAATCCACATATATAAATAATTTTTTCATTGAAATACTTTTTCTCAGCACAGTTAAAAGAGAGACTTAATTACATCCATGTTTCTTAAAGCAAAGGCATATAGACACTGTGGGTGGTTCTTGAAACCCTTCCCTCTCTCTTCTTGTGGTGGTCCCTAACTATCTGGCAGCAGGAACAGCTCACATATATGGCTACAAATGCTGAGTCTGAAAATCATATATTCTCTGTGTTCCCACGGCACAAAGCCCAGTTACAGACGTCACCATAGACAAGCAATCACCACAATTACCTTGAAGCTTCCACAGTTGAAGGAAAAGTCATTGGAAAAGAGAAACCCATAGAGGAAAAATGAAAAAAAAAAAAAATTCAACAGATGGAGAAAAACGGAAAGAGAAACCTATACTGATTGTGTTGCACAGACAAAAAGACGCAGCTAATGTCACAAACACATTAATTTCATAAAGAAGGGGGTTAAAAAAATCACTCTTAGAAAAAATATCTAAATTACTTCTTGAAAACAAGAGTGAAAAAGGTTGAGAACAACTTGCTTCAATAATATCTACTGTGTCCTTAAGCATATCCTTGATGAGATACTAATTTTTTTTTTTTCCTGTCTTCAGAAAAATAAGGTAGATCTAAACTTTGGTAAGAATGCATAAAATCTGAAAATCCAGGTGTGGAAAACAGCTTGTCATCTTTTTCTAATATACCTTTGACAATTTTGTTACATGATTATTTTAATGCCTTGACCAGAATATAAATTGTAGATAAAACAATTTAATCTTACAAAACCAAAAATTAGAAGATAGCAAAAAAAGGTCCAAAGAAGGCAATTTTTAATATGAAATTCAAATAGTCTTGACCAAAAACTGTTCTTCCATCAGAAACTGTTTCATCAAGATTATCCCATGGAAGGAGACTGTATTATCATTTCATAGATCACATACTGAAGTCAGAGACATCATGGTCAGAAATACATATTTTTTGGAGGGTTGGAGAGGAGTAATGAGAAGCCTAGAGCCTGACTTCAGAGAGTGCCTGGTGTTTGCACACTCAAAGCCCCAGAGCTCTTGCTGATTCCAAGTACAAGCAAGCAAGCTGTTCAGCAGAATGCTCACGCTGATCACTGGATTTTTCTGGCGCTCTTCAATGAAATGGGTGGTTTTGTAACACTCAGTTTGCCTACTATCCCGTATAAATGAACTCCCTATGGGAGAAAGAACTGAATTAAATTCCCAAAGGCAGTGTTTAGCTGCCTAAATTGCAATACTTTCTGAAGTACATTAATTACCCATCCATCATTTCAATAATCAGGACAACGTTTTTTTCACAACACAGCCCTGACACCAAAACATGCCTGCCTGCGCAGGAAGACAGAAGTCTCACGGAAGACAAAAGGAGTAGAGAGGTGGAGAGTGACTATAAGCTGTATGTATAATGATCAGTGTGCACATGTACAGAAATTAAGATCGTACAGGTGGTCTACAACTCCGACACATCCTAAATTTCAAGTAATTCAACTTCAAATGGGTACAACTACTTCAGAAGGAAAACATTTATTCATAGTTTTCCAGGTTTCAAAAAAATGCTTGCAAATTAAAGTCTCATGTGCCCCTTTAAAGCAACACCATAAAATGGATGGAAACACTCAGCTCTACAGTCTCCTCCTCTTTGAACTGGTGGAGCATCTATTGACAGAGGAAGTTTGTTAAACTCTCACTGAACCAGCAGAAAGAAAATGAGTTGACAGAGTGGGTTTCATGGAGACTTCAGCAACAGAGACGTGCTGAGATCGTGGGAGTCTACTCTACTTGCTGGAAAAGGGAGAAGTATGCCCTCATAATGGCTGCTAACATTTCTACAGGCAAAACTCAGAAGTGGCATTATGCATTCTGCTGAGTTAGTGGGTCTTTTTTCTTTAATATCTCAAAGCTGTATTAAGAGTGTGAACACTTAAGATGGTGCACACTGCATTTGAAAAGTGAATGAGTGGATTAAGCCAGCAAGAGAATAATCAAAGTTCACTTACTGATTCCACCCTTGGAGGGGTGTCTAGTACACTTGGAACCGACTGCCCCAGGGGTGGAAACACTTAAATGAGGTGTATTGTCATCCTGGTCATCATAAGCTTAATCATCAATGAAGACAGTACGATGAACTGAAGCAGTCAAGCCTAAAACAGTGCTGCCCTTCACACCTCTTAAGGGCCCTATCCTTAACCTGCACATGCTCCTCAGCAGTAAAAACTACTGCTGCCATGGGCATCCACCTTTTCAGGTGATTTTCCAGAAGTCTGATCCCTTCTCTATCATCCTTCCTTTTTGTCCTAGTTCTGCTTCTTTCTGATATATCTCCTAGGTCTTTTTTTCTTTCTATGTTACCACAGTTAATTTTCTAATTTGTATTCCTGCCTGGGGTGCAGACTACTTCTACAGCAAACCCTGAACAAGTTTTCCCCAGTCCCTTTTCTGACTATCTCCAGATCCACCTGACCACCTATCCACCTGCACCTTCTCATTCTGCCAGTGCAAACTGCCCTTCTTTTCAACTTCTAATTCAATTCTTTTCTCCAAACAGGTCTCCAGACCATCCAAATCACTTTGCTAGCATATGATCCACATGCAATATGCTGCTTTTCCTCCCTCATGGTTTTATCATATATCCCAATTACCTCGTCCAGGTGTTCACAGTTATTATGTCAGGGTTTGGCTTATGCCCCAATCTCTTTCATCCTGCCACATTGTTCATAGCTGCTTTCCCCACCACACTTAATGACTCACAGATAGTAATTTTCTTCCAAATTCAGTCAGTCTGCCTCCACTGGCTCTATGTATCAGTCTACCCTCACATCTCCTCAAGACTTTATGTTATTTTCTGTGTTTAGCTCAGTCTAATATTTCCTTCTGTTACCTACCAGAAAAGGAGGAGAACACTCAGACTGTAAGAGAAGCAACTGAACAACAAAACAATACAAAGGTGCATTACAGGAGAAATTCTACTGAATCCTAGATAGCCCATACTCATGTGAGGGACCAAATTTATTAAACTCTAATGTTTGCAAGTTGCTCAGTAGAATCTTACAGATGAAAATTAGGCCAAATTTAAGAGATTTAGAGAGGAACAGACAAACATATTCCCATACAACAAAACCCTTCCATCAAATTTGAAACTACTCCTCCTAAGTTTAAGGATAGCACCTATTTTAGTTTCTTTTCCTAGAAGTAACCACCACTTTTTGCCCCTATTGAGTAAACAGTTGTCCTGTTTATGAGACAAAAGCGACTGTATATTGAAAAATGTGGGATCTGAGCATGACGTGAATGGTATGGAATAAGGGGTGGATACTGTCCTGGGTTCAGCAGTAGCAGTCATTTTTCTCCTTCTTAGGAGCTGGTGCAGTGCTGTGTTTTTGACTTTCAGCTTGGGATCAGTGTTGATAACACCGATGTTTTCAGTTGTTGCTCAGTAATGTTTATGCTGACCAAGGACTTTCTGAGTCTCATGCTCTGCCAGGGAAGAGGGGAAGCTGGAAGGAAGTAGAGACAGGACACCTGACCCAAACTAGCCAAAGGAGTATTCCATACCACAGCACATCATGCCTGCTATATAAACTGGGGGCAGTTACCCAGAAGGGCTAGATCACTGCTGGCTCGGGCTGGGTATCGTTCGGCAGGTGATGAGCGGTTGTATTTTCTTCCCTTGTTATCTCCCTTATCATTATTATTATTGGTGGTAGCAGTAGTGGTTTGTGTTATACCTTAGTTACTGGACTGTTCTTATCTCAACTCGTGGGACTTACATTCGTTCGATTCTCCTCCCCATCCCTCCAGGAGCGGGGGGAGGAAGAAGGCGGGAGTCAGCAAGCGGCTGCGTGGTTCTGAGTTATGGGCTGGGCTTAAACCACAACAACAGTATAGGATTTCTAGCAGTAACTAGCACATTTCCCATCTGCAGCTTTCACATATCCATGTAAAACTGATCATTCATTATATCCTGGAATAACTTTTTGCATAAATACTTTTTGAGTTTCTTTCATTTAATTTGTGCTCTTGACTGCCTTTCAAGTTAAAATACATCATCCTTCTTACTCTCTTTTTTTTTTAAAATTCACTTTGTACCTTTTCACTAGTGTCTGTAGGAGGATCCTCACACTTAAGTACTTAAAGATGGTTAAACTTGCTTGTGCTATCATTTAAGTATCTGTTTGTATCTTGCTTTATCTTTTGGACAGTTAGCTGAAAGCATTACTTAAAATTATGCTTTAAAATTTATAGCAGCTTTCAGAAAAATAGACACATGGCTAGCAACTTTCCATATTTTTCTTACTTTTTGTTATTTTTGGAAATTGTTTCCATGTGTTAACAAGTATTAAACAGGGGTAAAAAAAATCTGTTGAGATTTCAGTAGATTTCCATGATCACTATACTTAAAGAAATCCATGACAAGTATTTGATTTTGAATTACACAAGTTCTGTGCACACAATCCTATAGATTTTTACAGATTTCAAATTCAGTGCTTTACTGTCCAGAGGTACTTATACTACATCAGTAAATTATGTGCCAAGATCTTCTCTAGAATATCAGATATTTCTCAAAACATATTGTGAGGTACTGACTGAAAAACGGTTACCCATTTACAGGTACTGGCAAGACAACAACAAAAACAAGAAGAAAAATATTTCACATAATTTTTTATCTTAATTTGCACATTAATTTTATCTTAATTTACATAACTATTACATTTATCCCACTTAAAAAGTATATCAGATTTCCAATAGTTGTAATCTTTGAGGCTTAAATAAAATCCAGATATTATTTTTCTGAATAAGCACTGACTGACAAATGTTGTTGCATGAAATGATATAAGGCTACATGAACTAACTGGTATCTTGTCACACAATATTACTTAGAAACTATACATAAACTATTACATGCTTACAATAATCTCTTCCTTTTCTGGTACATTTTTAAAGGCTGGGCTTGAACAAGAAAAAGTATTCTGAAAACACCTTCAATTTCTATCAATTTTGGTATTTTACGTTATGAAAAAATTATGCAATATAAAATTAAAGGTAACTTAAGACTTCTGTTGACATTGCTTAAAGAATACTTATTTTAAATGCAGAAAGCAACATGTCAACGTTTTTATTAAGAACAGTGTGAAGGCAAACACAAATTTAATAAAAAACTTCCAGAAATTAATTTTTCAAGAGTGTCTAATGACTCAGCCTTACCATCTCGAAACACTGCATGTGATGTGTGGCACACTACAGGGCCATGAGGGAGTGAAATTCTGGTACTAAGACATAGTCCTATCTCCAAAATCCCCATATTAAAAAAAACCACAAAAATAACTCCCAACCAACCAAACAATAAATCAACAGAAAAAATTACATTACTGGGCAAAAATTGTTTCTACAGTACCTTCATGGTTGATAGCACTAGGACACACATCTTTTAGCAGATCTCCCAAAGTGTGCATCTGTCCTCCTGAAGAAATTGGTCGAAACAGCTTCTGTATAAAAGGTCTTTCTGTAGTTGCCTGTTTTAACAGCAAAATCAGCAAGAACAACAATTTAAGGACCATGCAAATATGTTGTATTATTTGAGACAGGCACAAGATAGGACAGAACAAGAGGTTGCAGCAGAATAAACATCTTGCATTTGCATTTCTTTTTTTTATTTTATTTAAAAAAAAATCACCTTCTGTTACAGGAGTAACAGAACAAACTGTTTTGCTTGAACAAAACATTTCAATACATTCTTAAGTAAAAAAAGCAGTGAGCACCAACTGAGGTGCCCAACATCAGCCCAGATGTTTTGCCAAGTCAAAGCAATACTGTAAGAAATATCCAATACCTTCTACAATAGTTTATCTTTCCCCTTTTAGAAACACATTAAGCACTTTTAATGTCAGCTAAAGCCACGTGATCTTTTTCCAGTAGACTCTATGCTGAAAAATTCAAACTATTTCAGCTGAAATAAAAAAAGGAGAGAGAGAAAACTGCTGTGCTTTGACAGGCAACCTAGACTCTTATACCTACCAAATCTGTCTGGCACAATTTGCTCTTAGTGAAGCCACGCTGGCTGTCACCAGTCATCTCCTCCTTTTCCATGTGCCTTAGCAGTTTCCAGCAGTCTCTGCTCCATGATCTTCCTGTGCACCGAGGTGAGTCTGACTGGCCTGTACTTCCACAGGTTCCTTTTTTCCTTTTTTAAAAATGGGCGTTATGTTTCCCGTCTTCCAGTCAGTGGGGACTTCACCAGGCTGCCACAACATCTCAAATATGACGGAGAGTGGCTTAGCCACTTCATCCGCTGGTTCCCTCAGGAGCTGTGGATGCATCTCATCAGGTCCCAAGGACTTGTGCACCTTCAAATACCTTAGTCTCAAACCTGATCCTAGATTTTTCTCCCAGTCTCTGCCTTTGCCTTCTGCAACTTGAGCACTGTGGCTGGAGCACTCATCAGTGAAGACTGATGCAAAAAGTCATTGAGCACCTTAGCCTTCTCCATGTCCCAGGTCACCAGGTCTCCCATTTCCTTCTAGAGAGGGCCCACATTTTCCCTAGCCTTCCTTTCAGCTTTCCTAATCTGATTCCTGGCTGCTCAGACAACTTCTCTGTATTGCTCCCAGGCTACCTGTCCTTGCTTCCACCCTCTGGTGGAGTTGTGTTTGAGTTTGTCCAGAAGTTCTTCATTCATCCATCCAGGCCTCCTGGCCCTGTATGATCTACAGATGTGCTTATAGAAGAACTGTGGTTATGTTAATGTAATCCCCTTATTTGAGTATCTGTATAAGCAACTCTTTTCCACGTCCTTTCAATATCAGCAAGAATCTGATCCTGGAAAGGAGAGCAAAAGTTTTTTCCAACAGTGTGGCCTCTCCTTCCAAACTAGGCACCTGAGCCAGAAAACAGAAGTTGAAAACCTCATATCCAATTAATCCAAAAGTTTTAATTAAGCTCTAAATTGTTGCTGACAAATTTCTGCTAGCAACTCCAGAAATCAACTGATGTAGCCTGCATTATGGGTGACAGGGCTCCAGAAAATTAAACTTTCACCACATACCATCTTAATTGGAAAAAGCAATATGAGACACTGGTCCTTCCAAATTTGGTTTCCTACCTCTCAAAGTGGTTCTTGTCCACTGAGTTAATTAAAAAAAAAATAAAAGCAAAACAACACAACTCAACATCAAAAACTACTTTATCTCCTGGCAGAGGTTTTTGAGGAAGAAAAGAACAAACAACACAGCAAACAAATGAACAAAACCCCAGCAAACCTCAAGTGTAGTAAAAAATTTGAAAGTTAGAAAACAATTCCGAAAGGAAGTTACAATGTGGTCTCTGTCACCTACCTACATGAAAAGCTACAACCAATAGATTAACCATGACAACATAATTGTCATTCACCTCTCTGAAACAGCAGGGCAAGGAATCTTTTCCTAAGAGTGGTACACTACCTCTAAGTAATTCCACGGCAGTACAGTGCAGAACTGTTGACACAGCTACTTGTTACTTCTTGCCAACAATCTCCAAAAGTTACTTCTTATGAAGGCTGATCAGAAAGAGCTGACAAGCTGCAGTAGTTAATTCTCTACATCCTCAGGGTAGAAGAATGTGGATACAAACAGCACTAACGAAATGTCTGAGCATTTGAAAAATGATGGAAAGCACAGAGCCAGCAGGATCCACCTCAGAGAGATCCACACTTGAGAAGTGAATCCTGGCATGTTACAATGAAAAAATTAAAAAAGTGCCTCCAAGCATAAAAAAAATTTAAAACCAACAAACAAGACAAAATCCCTAAAACACTGTTACAGCCAAAACATTTTTCTACTGAGTTGATTAAAAAAAATTATAACCAATTATTCAGACATTTAATCGCACCTCCCAAGTGCTTATCATCTGAAGTACCAGAAGTGGAAATAAACACCAGAAGGATACAGGCAAAGGTGGTTATCCTCAACAGACTTTTAAGAAAAGAATTTCTGAAGTGCATACTGCAGTTTCTCATCATTTGTTAATGAATTATGTTAAATTTTTCCGTAGTTATCGGAACTGTTGGAACAAGTCCAAAGGAGGGCCACAAGGATTATCAGGGGACTGGAGCACCTCCCGTATGAAGACAGGCTGAGAAAGTTGGGGCTGTTGAGCCTGAAGAAGAGAAGGCTGCATGGAGACCTCAGAGCAGCCTTCCAGTATCTGAAGGGGGCCTATAGGGATGCTGGGGAGGGACTCTTCATGAGGAACTGTAGTGAGAGGACAAGGGGTAATGGGTTCAAACTTAAACAGGGGAAGTTTAGATTGGATATGAGGAAGAAATTCTTTACTGTAAAGGTGGTGATGCACTGGAATGGGTTGCCCAGGGAAGTCGTGAATGCTCCATCCCTGGTGGCGTTCAAGGCCAGGCTGGACAGAGCCTTGGGTGGCATGGTTTAGTGGGAGGTGTCCCTGCCCATGGCAGGGGGGTTGGAACTAGATGATCTTCAGGTCCCTTCCAACCCTAACTATTCTATGATTCTATGATTAAGGCCAGGTTGGACAGAGCCTTGGGTGACATGGTCTAGTGTAATGTGTCCCTGCCTGTGGCAGGGGGATTGGAACTAGATGATCTTAAGGTCCTTTTCAACCTTAGCCATTCTACGATTCTATGATTGCATGCCAAGGGAAAAGCCAAAGATGTATTTTCTAAAATCTCCCGAAGAGTTACTGCACAGCAATATTCTCAGCTGCTATCACGAAACATTACAGAAAATGAATTCAATTTTACATTTTAAGTGTCGAGCAATACAGATGTGGTAATGTAAATAAGAATCACTGGTCTCCATCAATGTTAAAATGATAAAAGTAACTGCAAGTTGTTTATACAAAGACTGTGGTTCACAAATACAAACCTATAGGAAGAGTATTACCCCAACATGCTTACACTTCTTCCCTCCCATGCAGCAGATGCTTTATACATTGAAAGAGTCAAAAGAAAAATCCCATTCTACAATCTACAATGTTTATAAGATAACTTTTCAAACTATCTTAGTCATATGGGAGCATAAATAATCTTGGAAAAATCTTACCATCACCCCTTTTAAAGTGTGGTAGCTAGTAATATAAGCCCAACTTGACTAGAGCTTTCTACTCCAGTATTTATTACAGCATCACATGAAGGAACAGCCAACATGAGTAATTGCTTACATAATGTTGTTTTGTACAATATTTGCTTAATCACACATAACAGTATTATCTGTAATCAAACCCACACAGACAGCACTGCATAACTGTTAACTGAAAATGACTTTAAATAAGCTACATCAGGCAAAAAGCATGTATTTGTACCGTATCTATTGCTTCTTCCTACTAAGATTATCACAGCTTCAACAGAATATAGCACTTTATAAGTTATTTTATTTTACAGTAACATTGTAGCTGTAAACTTGTTCAAAAGATGCTGAATGCATTTGCAGGTTACTAGAGGTGAGAATAATTGCCAATGATGGATCCACAAAGGAAATGCCTGCAGGCATGTAAGCCTGTGAAGAAAGTCTCCTGGTGCAAAATTTGCAGTGCATTTTACACGGATTATGTCCACAAGTTAGTATCAAATCAAATTTTTGTGAAAGCAAATACTCAACTCCAAATTAACATATTTTCTATTTATTACAACTGAAATTTCTCATTCTTCTACACTACTACATAGCACCACAAATCTTGTTCTTTTCAGAACAAACGAAGATTATTCTTCCTAAAAAAAAGTTTAAACAATAACAGTGAAAGTAAAGGGACAGTGAAAAAAAATTACACTGCAGTGAGAAAAAAAACAGATTAAAAATTACCTATTCAGGTAGACTTGCATTAAGAAGAGTTACAGGTGAGGGAAAGTTTTAAGAGGCCCTTTAAAGCAGCCCAAAGCCTCACAGATCAGAGACAAGCTATATAGTTACATATTGTGCTAGCAATTACGAGACTTTTTCTTCCCTATTATCCTGCCAAAAAAACAAAACAAAAAACCCAAAACAAAACAAAAAAAAACCCAAAACCCCACGTAGTCAGCTTGCCTGGTCCTTTTCAGAATCAACAGAACATCAAACACTGCCTGAAATCCACAATTTAATTAGTCAGTATTTTATACAGGATGCATCTTAAAATGAAAAACATAACTCACGAACTGCTGGGTTTTAATCTGGAAAAATCACAGTTACCAGTATTTCCATCTAGAGGAACGGATTTGGATTTTCTGTCTAAACATTCTGCTGCTACTCTAATAGTATTCAAACAAATAAAAGTTACCATGCGTATAAAACCCCACAAAGTAAAAAAAGAATTCCTTACAATTCCCACATGTGCTGGCAGCTTAAAACTGTAAAACTTGAGACTTCCCTATATACTCCATCACATTTTCACTAACTTGTCAAGTTCATAGTTTGTGCTGCTTTGTAATGAACCCTTTACACTAAAAAACCTCCCATAATTTAAATTTATAATTTTGTTTAAAGTGATTTAAACTCAACCATGAAGCATTAAAAGCAATAATAATAGTTTGCATAATGGTTAAGTTATTTTATATAAAAAAAAATTCTGGAAAAGTAACTACTCCTTGAATAGACTGACTATACAGTAAAGAAACACAAGAGCAGATTTATTCCAACTCATGTTCATTATTCTGCATTACTGGGATGTCTGCAGGCTGCATAAGCTAGACACACAGATAATAAAATGCTTTTTAAGCAAAATTGCATGTACATAGGCCTTTAATTCTTCCCCCACCATTCAGTGATGCTGTTCTAAGTTTCCTATCTCCAGTCACGCTTTCTTAAAAGTGAAACTAAATCCCAACAATTTGCATTTGCAATGGCCAGTATTAACTGAAATAGATTAAATCAGTACTATAAATTAGATTAAATTTTGCAAAATTTTCTATATAAATAACTAGCCAATATCTACAGCAGTCCTTCTTTGCACTTCCCTGCATGTTTCTTGTTCATACAGCCAATTTAGTATTTTGAAGTATTAATTTATGTCCCACCTATCAAGACATCTTAAGCTTACGCTCGAATGACAGAAGAATCTTAGTGCAATACTCAAATACTAATTCCACAACAAAGCAAAGGTGCTAATGTAGCTGAAAATATCAATATCGCTTAACTGATACTTGTAATTGATTCCTATTTCATCATTCGATTAATACAAGCTTAAAAAAATCAGCTAGGCAAGCGTCTATTGAACAAAATACACTCTTAAGTGCAAACTTGTGATGTAAAACTTCAAATTCTCCCTTTCACTTTCATTTGTAATCTCAAATTAAGAAATACAGGGGACATTGCATTACTTAGTAAATTCATTTGCTCTCCTATGGTCTGATCTTATTTTCAATTTGTGTTTTTAATCTTAAGATATTTCCTTATTCACAACTGCTGCTGTTTCCCAGCATACTTTCCAGTTTATGCTTCTAAGTAAATAGATTCTGAAAGATGTGTATGTTAGTTGGGGTCTCGGTATTTTACTTCAAAAAATATCTAAAAATATTATTACACTCTTACATTGACTATTTTGCAAGTATCACTTTGTGCTTCAGTCAGGATAGCCTTGAAATAGTATTTTCAAAGGGCGCTAAGAAATAGTACACTTACACACTCTATAGGCTACAGACTCAAGTTACAGCATAACTTGAAATCCATTCTTTAAATGCCAAAACATAACATCAAGGTAACTTCATTTTTGCTACTGAATATAGTATAGTATAGTATACCTACGCCCAAACACTACGTTCCAGTAAGTTAGCTGCAAACTTACAGATTAAAACAAAAACAAAAACCAGCACCCACAACTATGTAAAATAATCTATGTTTGTTACTCACAAATACATTTAAATTGTGTCCATTTCCCAACGAATTCAATAAGAAGTCACTTGTTCATTTCAACACAAATGAAGGAAGCTGTTTCTTAACAAGCTGCCATTACTCAAAGAGCAGTTTGAGAAGCACAAAACAAATAAAAAAAACCCCAAACCCCAGATTCCTCTCCAGTACAAGACATATTCAAAGCAAAAACCAGTTTGATTCTTACATCTTCATTAGACGTTTGTAAAAAATAAGGAAGTGACTTCTCTTTCCACTTCAAATCTCGCATGATAACAAACAAGACTCAAAAATAGTCTAATTTTATCCATTTGCAATCTGTTGCCTTTTAAATTTCATCAGTATTTTCTGAGATTGAGAGGCATAAAACACGATTTATCTTCATCCTGTAATCATTGCTCCGTTCCCCTCCTTCAAATCTTCCAAGCTAGAGACACCCCACTGCTTTATTGTACACCAATGATGATGTCTCCAGATCAGTTATTCTCCAAGTTGTTAGGACTGGAACAACATTCAAAATAACCTGAAACACTATTTCTAGTATTTCTTTAATTCGTCTCTGCAAATTGGATCTAACAGAGACTCTAGTTATGATTTTGTGTGCTTTGAATAAGGCTGGCACTGTTTTTGTTAGCATTCAGAATTTTTAACCTCTTAACTGCAACATCATATTGCTGTTCAGAGAATAAAGTACATTACATTAAAAAATAGAATTAATTTTTTTAAATAGAAAAAATAAATAATGGTTTTATATGTCCAACATGTAACTAAAAGCTGTAAGACGAAAAGGAGTAGAAACACACTCAACACACCTATCTAGAATTACTAGAAAAATTGACTCATTGACAGGATGTGATGTGGGTTGCAGGACTAGCTCTAAAGTCAACATATAAAACAAATCAAATTACTTAGCTTTCCTATAATACCTTTTAAATTGCTCTAATAAATTACATTTTCAGTGACCAAAAATTATAATATATACCTGATTACAACCTACAGAAAACCATACATTCTTTCATTTTCTCTTGAGTTTGTACTAGGGCTTCTGCAGTCAAGTGGTGAGAAGGAAGCTTTGTTTTCCTCATGAGGTTTAAGTCTTTATGGAGATGAACAAGGACATTATACTCCGTAACATTTTTAAGAGGCATGCAACAACAAAGATGAAACAAACTAGCTACACTTTATACATTTAATTCACACTAACAGCAGTCACATAAATTAATAATAAAGAAATGTATTACCAGATTGAAGCTTAAGCTAATTCTGTATGTACACTTCAATATGGTCATGACAGATGTGTATTTGGATATATTCTAAAAATTTCTTACTCCTGAGATTTGAAATAACATGAAAGGATAAGCTATGAAAATAACATATACTATTAAAAGAATATTGCATAATTACATGAGGACATACAATCTTACTCAGTGGCTCAATTTTCTTCTACAGAAGTGTCTCCAAATAAACTCAAACTGATTTTCTTACATTTGCATACTTTACATGATCAAGAAAATAAACTTGTGGTCAAAATTCTAACTGGTATACATACCAAGTACAGTGAAAATTTTGTTGTTCTTGAAAGCACTCTTAAGAGTATTACACAAGCTGGAAATCCTTTGGTTTTTGAGCATTAATGATCACTGTTTTAAAAACAAGAACAATTATAGGATGTGTTCCCTTGGTGGAAGCTTTAACTTGTTATGGTCTGTTACGTGGCAAATGTTATGTCAAGAATTGATGCAAGCAATACTTAATGTCAGAATTA
Organism: Ara ararauna; assembly: GCA_028858755.1. Taxonomy (NCBI): domain Eukaryota; kingdom Metazoa; phylum Chordata; class Aves; order Psittaciformes; family Psittacidae; genus Ara; species Ara ararauna. The sequence goes on from CM054379.1 coordinate 61,398,977, forward strand.
ACTAGTATCTCAGTCAAGACCATAGTCAAATTAAAGCCACAACCAGAATTATAAACACATCTGGAATACAGCTAAATTTCTATGTAGTAGGGCTTATTAAAGTTATGTCTAGACAATATTATTGAGCAATTTTTGGTCATGAATAGTTAAGGACTATTCTCCTAATCATGCTTGGGCAACAACTTGCCTTCCTTAAAGCCTTGCACTGAACAGAGCACACTGTATGAAGCAACTGTTTCATACAGTTCTAGCCTCCTACACAATTAACAGTAGTTTAGCTTTATTACAAACCTACAAAGAAATATGACAACTATTTCAGTTAATTCGCCCACACACATTGAGGAACATTACTTGTGCATCTTTAAAAAAGATTAAGAACCATTTAAAATACCTCCCTTTTCCATATTGTTTAAACTGGCAATGTTGCTTCTTTACAGCCTTTTGGAAAAAGCTTATGTAATAGCAACAAAATGAGTTATCACAACCATGTAAAACATTTGAAAGTCCAAGCACATGTTCTACTAATCTGAAAAAGATATGCCTACTTAGAACATGTTCTTTATCAAATTTAAGTGATGAAAAATTTAATGGGTTAACTTAAGTGTAACACCTCAGAATAAAAGACTTTGCTTCAGTTTCTGTTAACTGTTTCTAAAGATGCATCATGCTGTCCTTACTGATTTTGTATCCATGCCAAACATATTCACATCACATCACATCATGTAAGGTCATAAAGGAGAAAAAAGCCACAAACTTCCCTCAGATCCTTCTACGAATTCTAGATTTTAGCTTTGTAGCATCAAGTAAAAGCCTGTCACAAAATTCATAAGAACAATGGTTCCTAAAGAACAGTTTAAGCTTCTGTGGCTTGATAAAGCATCTACTGGGTTTTCCAAATGGCTTTTCAGCATGCTAGCATGTTGATTCTGAATCACAGAATTCCAGAGTGGTTGAGACTGGAAGAAACCTCTAGTCCAAATTCCATACTCAAGCAGGGCCACTTAAAGACAGATAACTGTCCAAGAAGCTTTTGACTAACCCCAAGAATGGCGACCTTGCAACCTTGGTGGGCAACCTGTGCCAGTGCTTGGTGACCCTCACAGTAATAGTATTTTCTGATGTTTAGATGGAGCCTCCTATGTTTCAGTTTGCACCCACTGCCTCTGGTCCTGCCACTGAGCACCACTGGTAAGTACTTGGCTCTTTTATGCACTTTCCCTTTAGACATTTATACACATTGATGACATCCCCCCATAGCCTTTTCTTCTCAATGTTGAACAGTCTCAGCTCTCCCAGCCCTTTTTCCCTCCCTCATATTAGATACACCAGTGCCTTAATTATCCTAGTGACCCTTTGCTCAACACTCTCCAGTAGCTTTATGTCTCTCTTGTACTGGGGAGCCCAGAGCTGGACCCAGCACTCTAAGCGTGGCCTCACCAGTGCTGAGTAGAGGGAAAGGAGCACCTCCCTTGAGCTGCTAGCAACACTCCTCCCAGAGCAGCCCAGGATACTGTTTACCCTTCCTTCCCATAGGTCCCACCACTGAACTCCCTGGATTCTTTTAATTTAAAAGCTATTTAGGAGAACCTTCACATTTGTGAGTGTAGGCACTGAGACATTTATAAAATGTTCAGAGATTGTATGCTCTTCCATCTGAAGTGGATGTGCTTCATAAAAAATTCTTATTGTAGAACTTCAGTCCCACTGGGTACACTTAAGTAAATGAAAAACCCTGAAAAAAACCTCTTCAACTGCACATATAATAGCAGATAGATCCAACTAAGTTACTCGTCCCAGAAAGGGATAAAAACCTAGAACATGACATAATCCAAAATACAATGCAGATACCTTACCTAGAGGCAGCAATTCAGCTTCACAACAATCCCACCCTGCAGGTCAATTTCAATGAGAGTGTATATTGTCAGAAGTTCCATTACCAGTTCCACACCAAAAGTTGCACAAGTACAACTCACAACCACTTTCATTTCAAAATACTTAACAAGCATGGCTGAACCACATTCTGGCTGTAGCCTGGTCTTTCATATTATCTGTTAAATTTGCTTGTACAGGGGAAACAGCCCTATATTTTCTGAACTACTGAATTTCCATTATTTAACCTCAGGTGAATTGTACAGATCCTACAAGTGGAAGGAAAGTCAATACTCAAGAGAGTGATAACAACTAGAACAGACAGCCGACAATGGTCCTAAGGCCAGAAATAACAGAAGCTAAATAGAAGACGCAGTTCCAAGAGACACTTTTGTTGAGCACCGAGAAGACAGAGACATATACAATATAAGTACATCCTTGAAGCACTAAATTTCCTTTCCTGAAAGGGATTAGTATTTACAATTGGTAATGTATCAAGGTACGTGAAGAATCAGTGACAGCAAATCAACAGTGATTTTCACAGCTGCGCTTATACTGACCTATACTAAGCACTACATGAAAGTAAGCAATTGAGTACTGACTACCTATAAAGCAAACAACTTCAGAAACGGATTTGCATCTACAAAATCAAACATCATATTGTTTGCTTAAGATTGATGTATAGTTCTGTACTTCACATAGCACCTTCAATCTACTCAAAAGCATTAACCCAAATAATTCTTAGTTTTCTACAATAAACTAGAATAAACTCCTACAGTCAAGGATAGCAAAATTTCAGAAACGTGTTTGTTAATTCATAAAGTATTCCTAGAGTATGGTGCCATATTCCACCATAGGATGTTTGTCACAGGTTTGTTCCATTCCACTCTTACCTGTATACAGTTTGCTTTCAGTCTTCTGGAAAGTGCAGACAGGAGTCTTGGTGCTTTCCAAAAAAAGGAACACTTTCTGAATTTTCTAGTCCTCAATTCTGTGCAAATTTAACCTGCTTTATTTATTTTAGTTAAAAATAAGTAAAGGAACCATAAGATGGCATACTGATCTTGACAAACCAAACCAGCTACTGTTGTGACTTTAACCTATGCAGCTAACTTTTTGCATGATCATCATAGGCTTGCCTTTGTTCTAGTTTAATTCCTAAGCAATAGGCACCACATATGCCACACAGCCACAGAAACAACCCCTGAAGAAAACGCTCTTCATCCCTCTAAGGAAAAAAAGAAAGCCATATTTTGCTTTTCCCTTTTTTCGGAAAGTAAAGCAGTTCACCAACTGTTTTGGTTTTTTTTTTTTTTTGCTATTACATCAGAGTATGAGAGCCATTCTCAGAGGGACACAGCACTGGATTGCAAGTTTCAGGCAGCAAAAATCCCTCCTACTACAAAATAAGAACCTGACCACATGACAAAGTATGTAGTGGAAGTGGCAAATCAGTTTGTGTTGACTAAACCAAATGAAACAGAGAAGTGATCAGCTTTATTGATCAAAAGAAAGGCGACAATATACCAAAGAGTACTGTATTTAAATGGCAAGGTCTAACAGTAACTGTACACAGACCTAATTCAAATGAATTATTGCTTCATTCACTTTTCATCCCCACCTCTGATCATATTCATACTCTTAAGAATTAACACTCAAGACATAGGTGAAAACTGCAATTTAATTGTTTTTTTAAATTGTATGCATATAATTTTTCATAGTGAATTTAGGGTAATATATGAATATACAAGAGCACTACCTTAATAAAACAGTTTACTTAAATATAGCCACAAGAATCTAAACCTCATGGTTTAAATTCAAATTTGTAGCATGAACATTTACATAAACTTATTTATATCTAAGTTCATTATCATAACGCAATTCACAGAAAGATGACCAATTAGGGTTTTATATAAGAATAATTTGCTAAAAAAGTAACTAGCTATTTGTGATTAGGGAGTGCATAAGACATACGGTAAGATTAAAGCATTTTTAAGTTAGAAAAAGGCTTTTATTTTCCCCCCAGTAAGTGTTCATTATGTCATTGTACCTCAGAATGTATTTTGACTTATCTTTAGCTAACAAAAGAAATAATCTATATAAATATTTACACAAAGTTAATTTATTTACTACTGACATGCTACTGGTTTTGATACACCTAGACACTTAGAAGAGTATCCAATAAGATAAAAAAGGCTTTAAAACAAAATACTACCCAATTTTCCCTGATATGCAGAATCCAGTATACCCCTGGATTAAAATTGCTTTAGGCTACTTAAAAATCAGAACCTTAAACTGCTTTTCATGCAAACAAAACTACTTTACTCTTTGTACACAAGCTCCATCTATACACAACTCAAAAGATTTCTGTAGCTTCTCTTGACAAGCCTGATCTAGCTTAGAACTATTCGGCCTGGTAACAGTCCAACCAGCTTGGACAAGCTACCCAAACAGTTGTTTTATAGTCCCATCTTTCCTGCGCCTCTTCCCTTGAGCGCTGTGCAACTCTCACAATAGCTCTGAACTAGGCTGATTGACAATTTTACCGATAACTTGGGCATATTTATGTAAACTTTAGTCACATCTCTGACAAGTAAAGGTTATAATTGCAAAATTCTTCTTTTAAACTGATTAAGCCCCCATTCTGTACTAAGATTTTTAAAGGCACAAGGCTGATCTTGCAAGTGAGATCCTTAAGTCTTTTAAAAGAACTGCATGGACATTCCTTAATACAAAATATGTGAAAAAAGTCACTTTTAACAGCATTAGTTTGAGCTAGCCCATTTCACTTTGCACTTAGATGGACCAAAAAAGCTTAAGCAATTACAGAACAACTGTGGTGACAATGACCTTCAACTCAAGGTGACAATTTGTCAAATTGCTATTACTTTCAGCAGAGAACAAAGCAACTAAGTTCACAAAACAAGTATTCATAGCAACTTATTGATCACGCTACCCATATACAGTACTTCATAGAAGGGTTGGTTTGTTTGTTTATCTTTTTTTCTCCCAATAATGAGGCACTAGGAAAAATATTTGCCTACCAAAGCTTTTAAACTTTCTTATTCATAAAGCTTTTATTTTGAACTAATTTAAAGCTGGTGAACACTTGCTGGTGCTTCTTCAGTTCTGAGCCATCAGTTATTAGAACAAGTCATTCTGTGTACTAGATGATGAATCAAAGTCCATTTTTTTCTTTTCAGGACAGAAATGCAGCTGAGCACAGCTCCGTTACACAAACCAACCGTCATTTCACATTGTTTTCCTATTCACTCAAACTTTCTCTTTGTGAAAAGAAGTTTTTAAGAAATAAATTGATCTATTTTCAGCAGATTATTTATGAAAATGTCATTTTTAATAAATAAAAAATGTTAAATACGGTATTAAATACAGGTCTGTTCAACAGTATTCTGCACTAGACAACAAGACACTGAAACTTGCTGTGTTGTGTTGCCCTCTTCTGGTTGACAGCACTTAAATCTTTTAATTCTTTTACACAACGAGCCATTGCATCTCAACTTTTTCATAAAAATATTCAGATTTGCAGTTTCAAGCAGCAGTTAACTTTACCTCTATCCTTTACATTCATGCTTAAAGTATTTTTGATCTAAAATTTTATACAAATAAACTTTACTTTTAACCTCTACATCTTTCTAATACTAATTTTGAGGATTATCAAAATATCAGCTAGTGTTTGAAAAGATGACTAAAAAACCAACTTCAGTACTGGTAAGCAAGCCTCATGACAAGAGGCTTAAAGAGCTTAATTCATTCAGCTTACTGAAGAAAACTGAAGCTGCTGAAATTATAAGTGAACTTGGGAGGTTAGAAAGTCAGAAGACTTTAAAGTGGTATAAGGCAAAACAAAATCTAGAAATTGGAGTTGAAGTCAGACAAATTCAGCCTTGAAATGCAATGGAGGCTTTTTGCCCCAAAAACAACAACAAAAAGATTTTAATAACCCACTAGCATGAAAGGGTGGATTCATTGTTACTTGAAAACTTTACAAGTGGACCCAGTATCTTTCCAAACAATCTGTTTTGATCAGCTGTCATAATAAGGATCAAATTGTGATACTGCTTTGCACACTCTGCACACATGGGTTTTGCAATTAATTATCTGAGCTCTGCCAATTAATGTGGCAATACGACTAAACCAGTCTTCCATTGCTTCCGAAAGGGCCATGCTCAGGCTTCTGATTCATTTATTGAGCCAGATATTAATACTACCTTAGAATATTTCATTTCCCCCTCCTGGCCTGCTATTTTTAGAATACAGGTCATGGTGGACATTTAAATCTATTTAGACATCTTGGTACTGCAACCTTGATAGAAAGAACAAAGTGTTAGATTTAATCCAGGTATTATTAAGTACGTAGAATTTAACTCACATTACTAAAGCAGATAAACATCCTAACAATTTGTGACTGCACAATTTAATCACAAGATCTTGAGGGACTTATGATAGGAAAAACCTGTTCAAAGCTAATGCCTATTATGTAATTAGACAATAAAACTAATAACCCAATCAAAACCCTGAGAAAATAGAGGCAAAGGAAATGCTCATTCCAGTACCACATCCCAGTGGCATCTCCTAGGACCCAAGTAAAGGAACAAGCAAACAAATAATTCCAGACCATCCCTTTTTGGGCTGGCAAACAAACAAAAAGCCAGCCTGCCTTAAGCCAAGTACAACTCTAAAAAAGCACAGAAAAACATGTAATGAATAGCTTCAGTATGTTTTCTTTCACATACTTTTGTTATTTTATTCTCAAGAATGAAATGCTACTTACAACTTGAAATACAATATACTCATAGGGCAGACTCCAGAGGAAAGGAGGAAGATTGACAAGAGCAAGCAAGAGCAAGTGGGTAAGCATGACACAGGACAACAGCAAGATACCAAAACTCATGGATGAGTGCAAACTAAGCGCACAACAAATGAGACTCAGAGTGGTTCATCAGGGCAATCTCCATCAGCACGTAGAGACTCCTCTCCAGTGCCTGACTAATAGACCCTGTCACAGTGCCTGGAGACAAAGACTGATGAAAACTTCCTGCCATCTACCAGCTATATATTTTGTTCAATTAGAAAGTGCAAAACCAGCTGGTCTTATGAACATGTGAAAAAAGTCCTCAAGCCAAACTAGCTCTAGTACTGTTCAAGAAAAGCAATGCTTTTTAATGCGTAACATACACAAAACAATTATCATTATTTTCTCTCTTGCTATTAAAGAACAAGTGAAAAAAAGCACTCTATTCAACAGTACTATTAGATAAAAAAGCAAGAAAGTTTTCATGCACCTGTCAACTGAAGACACAGCAGCTTATACTTCTCAAGTAGTGGCATAGGGAACCTTATTTTTTTTTTGGACATGTATAAGCAAAAGTGTCAAAAAAAAAAATCACTACTTTTAAACCATCTCTGGTAGAAAAAGTTTCCACCTCTGTCAAAGGTTCATGTGTGCAAGCTCCACAATGACACAGCTCAGACTATGGCAGCTGGTAATAAAATTTCCAAGATCTCTCAGCCAACTTTTAAAATTGCAAATGAGTTGATCCTTAGCAATACTCAGTCTTTTACTTCATCTTCTACAGTAGGTGCCTAGATTCTGGTCCAATCTTGACTGCTACACTTAAAAAAAGAGGTGCTGGACAAGGGCTTTACAATTACCTGTGGTTAGTTTAGGTCTGACTTACCCAAGTACAACACTCATATTTTTGCCATCTTTTTCTCCCACACACACACCATCAGATTTGGATACCACACAAGGTATGATTCATATTATTCTTTAGAAATGTATCTCAATAGACAAGCTTTATAACTGAAAGAGTATTTTGAGTTTTGAAAATATCAAGTCTTCAGTCATAAGCACATCCAGTCATTTTATTGCATACACTCTTTCCTGCAGCAACTTCTCCAGATACATTTAGCTATTGCTAAAACTGATTTTTCTTAGTCAATATCATAATCTAGTATATTTCTTTGAAGGAAAACAAATTCATCCACCTCATGCTGCCCAAGCATAATCTAAGCAGTTCCCTTCACAGAATTTCCTTCAAATAATTTTGGAGTAATGGAAGATATAGAGACTAAGAGGAAGAACTTCCCCACTGAAGACAATGCCTAATATTTCCTGCCATCCACCTGCATATCCTTAAGTATCTACAAAAACACATGGGGAATAAATATCCACTGTAACACAAACCCAGGCTAAACTGGCTTTCAGGTAGAATGCACAGCTGACTTCTACCAGCACTAATAGAAATTTAATCCAGTCAGGGTGGGGGTTAAATACATCTTAAGAATACTTTTGAGGTGGTTACTTCAGCATATGCAAGTCTCACCAAGTACTGTAGGATTATGTTAAAATTACAGGAATCAATTCCTTGCTTGGAATTAAATTATAATCTCACCCTCCCTAATGCTTTCTGAAAATTCCTTTAAACACATAAGACTTTTATGATGAACAGTAATCAGTACACAGATCAAACCAAGTAAAAAAAGCTAGAAACACCTGCATCTACTTTTTTTAAAAAAGAGGAACAGTACATTTAGAAATATTGAGAGAAGCATTACTGAAAATAATACACACCAACCTTCTCAAAGGCTGTCATCTTTATTTATGCCTGGTCTTTCATTCTTAGCTAGATATTTTTGGTTTAAACTACAGCAAGTAAGGGTTTCCAGTTGAAAAGATAATGAGAATGAAAATAAATACTACTGGCTGAAGGGATATATATTACTGAATTGCTTTTTTTCCCTCCTTTTTTTTTCTATTAAAAAAAAAAAGCTTTACTAGCTTGAAATCATGTGATATAGAAAATTTCCCTCATGGGCTTAAAGGTCTGTACTTTATTCAGACAGCAAAACCTCCATTTTTGCCAACTCATTTACCTGATTTCTATGAAAAGATTTAAAAAAAATCCCTAACAAAAGAAAAACAAACAAAACCACCCCCAAGCCTATCAGCAAACAAAAAAAACAACCTAGTTACCAAACAAACAAAATGCTGTGAGCTAACTACTTTTCCTGATAAATACTTTTGATGCTTATAACAACCTTGCCATCTGCTATGATCTCTAACAAACTGACTTCCTTTGTCAGTCTAAAGTTTCACTATGACAGTAAATGTCTTAAACCTAACACTAAAAGTTATTTCAGTCTCACTGTAAGATTGTATAGCTTTGCATGGTCATTAAAGCCTGTTACAAAAGTAGTATCAGACTACTCAGTACTATGAATAAAGGATTTTTGATAGTTAGAGGTGCAAAACTTAAATGTAAATAGATGAAAATGTTTTGAAGACGAAACAGAGCAGAAGTGTTTCATTTGTGGAGAGGCTTCATTAATTCTATGTAAACTTTTAACCATACATTATTCCAAACTTCATTTTGTCCTCAATGCTATAAAAAACTAAGGGGATATAAAAAAGTTGTGAAGGATTCCAAGGAATAAGTCTCGAAATAAACCACTGAGAAAAACAGGTGCACTGGCAAATTAAACCAAAAAATATTCAAATCCACTTTTGGATTGTATAATATACAAGACAAATGTAAGAACTACATGCAAGACCTATGCCACTACTTTCACCTTATAAGGCTAACAAGAAAAGAAGCCTATACAGTGGTTGAGGGAAAAGTGTTGCTCCTGAAATATCTTAGACCATTCAGAGGGTATTCTGCAACCAAAGCAGTCTTCATACTTAGCAGTTATTTTTAATGATAGAATTAGCTTTTTAAAAACAAAGCCCCAAACATAATCTCTCTCAGCCTTAGTACATTTTTAAGTATTACACAGTTACAACAAACGGTAATTATACATATTATTAAAAATACATTCCATATATAACTAAGTTGCTAATTTATACAACTCACAGACCCAACAATGATGAGTATATAAAGTTATACCACAATGTTAGAAAAGGGAATGTATAATTCTGAAAACAGATTAAAACATGACACATCAGTGGGAAACTTTGGTAATAGTGATTTTATTTCATTTTCTCCTACCTGATAAATTCTAAATGGGATGTATCGAAATCCACTATCTTCTGGAGGATACTCCATGAGTTTTCGATTTATTGCCCAAAACTGCTCAAATTTATCTGTGAAGGTAAAGTTAGATTTTGTTAATATTAGTAACACATATTCTTTTTTCAGAGAGGTAAAGGAGACAGGACTGGAAAAATATAAAAAGCATGCAAAATTTCCTTACGTAAGTTTGACCTATATGAATTTATTTTCATAGAATCATAGAATAGTTAGGGTTGGAAAGGACCTGAAGATCATCTAGTTCCACCTCCCACTAAACCATGCCACCCAAGGCGCTGTCCAACCTGGACTTGAACACCGCCAGGGATGGAGCATTCACAACTTCCCCGGGCAATCCATTCCAGTGCCTCATCACCTCACAGTAAAGAACTCCCTCCTTATATCCAATCTAAACTTCCCTGTTTAAGTTTGAACCCATTACCCCTTGTCCTATCACTACAGTCCCTAAAGAAGAGTCCCTCCCCAGCATCCCTATAGGCCCCCTTCAGATACTGGAAGGCTGCTATGAGGTCTCCATGCAGCCTTCTCTTCTCCAGGCTGAACAGCCCCAACTTTTTCAGCCTATCTTCACACAGGAGGTGCTCCAGTCTCCTGATCATCCTCGTGGCCCTCCTCTGGACTTGTTCCAACAGCTCTGTGTCCTTTTTATGTTGAGGACACCAGAACTGCACACAATACTTCAAGTGAGGTCTCACAAGAGCAGAGTAGAGGGGCAGGATCACCTCCCTCGACCTGCTGGTCATGCTCCTTTTGATGCAGCCCAGGATACAGTTGGCTTTCTGGTCTGCGAGCACACACTGCCAGCTCATGTTCATTTTCTCATCCACCAACACCCCCAAGTCCTTCTGGGCAGGGCTGCTCTGAATCTCTTCTCTGCCCAACCTGTAGCTGTCCCTGGGATTGCTCCAACCCAGGTGTAGGACCTTGCACTTGTTCATGGTTAAACTTCATCATGTTGGCATCAGCACACCTCACAAGCGTGTCAAGGTCCCTCTGGATGGCATTCCTTCCCTCCAGCGTATCAACTGAACCACACAGCTCGGTGTCATCGGCAAACTCGCTGAGGGCGCACTCAATTCCACTGTCCATGTCACCGACAAAGATGCTGAACAAGTGTCGTGGTTTAAGCCCAGCCGGCAACCCAGAATCATGCAGCCGCTCGCTTGCTCCCCCTTCCTTCCTCCCTCTGCTCCCGGAGAGATGGGGAGGAGAATTGAAAGAATGTAACTCCCATGGGTTGAGATAAGAACAGTCCAGTAACTAAGGTATAACACAAACCACTGCTGCTACCACCAATAATAATAATGATAAGTGAAATAACAAGGGGAGAGAATACAACTGCTCACCACCCGCCGACTGATACCCAGCCTGAGCCAGCAGTGACCTAGCCCTTCCGGGTAACTGCCCCCAGTTTATATACTGCGCATGACGTGCTGTGGTATGGAATACCTCTTTGATTAGTTTGGGTCAGATGTCCTGTCTCTACTTCCTCCCGGCTTCCCTCCTCCCTGGCAGAGCATGAGACTCAGAAAGTCCTTGGTCAGACTAAACATTACTGAGCAACAACTAAAAACATTGGTGTTATCAGCACTGGTCCCAGGCTGAAAGTCAAAAAACACAGCACTGCACCAGCTCCTAAGAAGGAGAAAAACGACTGCTACTGCTGAACCCAGGACAGTGTCCACCCCTTATTCCATACCATTCACGTCATGCTCAGATCCCATATTTTCAATATACCACCAATCTTGTCTCATATATAATATATATATACATATATACACATACACACACACACACAAAGAGAGAGAGAGAGATCATTCCTCTGTGCATGGACCAATCCCTATAAAGCTGCGAAGTTCACCCAGTTCATGATGTCGGGCTCCACCTCTCGTAACAGTCTTTCAGAGCAGGAGAGGCTGTGTGCGGTGTTGGATCGTTGCCCGCTGATGATACCACAGAACTCATCTGGTTTCATCAAAGTGCATTCTTTGTTGGGACGATGGTTGGAGGGAAGTCAGAGCCAGTCGCTGGTGACCTGAGGACATCCAGTTGATGGGCTATAAAAGTGCTACATAGCAGGTAACAGCATACAATTGAGTTCATTGACTGTTTTCCCCTAAAATCAAATCCCCTGGAGGTACACATCGGACTTCCCCATCTTCCCACATTACCCACCAAGTATATCCGGGTCCCTGAGCAAAAGCAATCCCACGAGTGGGTTTGCCTTTACCTGAAGCAGGAATAACCCAGACTGTCTTCCCCAGCAAATTCTTTATGTGCACACAGGAACTTTGTCCCCTTCCACAGTATGTAAAAGTTCTGACTGGGTTGGGCCAGCCCTGTTGGCAGATCCTCTGGTGTTGACCAGCCAAGTGGCCTTTGGTAAATGTGTATCCCAATGTTTGAAAGTCCCACCGCCCATTGCTCTCAGTGTAGTTTTTAACAGCCCATTGTACCGTTCAATTTTCTCAGAGGTTGGTGCATGGTAGGGGATGTGATATACCCACTCAATGCCATGCTCTCTGGCCCAAATGTCTATAAGGTTGTTCCAGAAATGAGTCCCCTTGTCTGACTCAATTCTCTCTGGGGTGCCGTGTTGCCACAAAATCTGTTTCTCAAGGACCAGGAGAGTGTTCCAGGCAGTGGCGTGGGGCACAGCGCAAGTTTCCAGCCATCTGGTGGTGGCATCCACCATGGTAAGCACATGGTGCTTGCCTTGGCGGGCTGGTGGGAATGTGATATAATCAATCTGCCAGGCCTCCCCATATTTGTTCTTCAGCCATCGTCCTCCATACCAAAGAGGCTTTAACCGTTTGGCTTGCTTAATCACAGCACATGTTTCACACTCATGAATAACCTCGGCAATAGTGTCCATTGTTAAATCCACCCCTCGATCATGAGCCCATCTATATGTTGCATCTCTGCCCTGATGGCCTGAAGTGTCGTGGGCCCACCGGGCCAGAAATAATTCACTCTTATGGTGCCAGTTTAAGTCCATCTGAGCCACTTCAATCTTAGCAGCTTTATCCACTTGTTGGTTATTCTGGTGTTTCTCAGTGTCCCGACTCTTGGGTACATGAGCATCGTGTACCTTCACCACCAGGTTTTGCACCCGGGCAGTGATCTCTTGCCACAGTGCAGCAGCCCAGATGGGTTTACCTCTGTGTTGCCAGTTGCTCTGCTTCCATTGCTGCAACCATCCCCACAGGGCATTTGCCACCATCCATGAGTCAGTATAAAGTACTGGCCACTTTTCTCATTCAGCAATGTCCAAGGCCAGCTGGATGGCTTTCACCTCGGCAAACTGACTCGATTCACCCTCTCCTTCAGCAGTTTCTGCAACTTGTTGTTGGGGACTCCATACAACTGACTTCTATCTACGATGCTTTCCCACAATGCGACAAGACCCATCAGCAAACAAGGCATATTGCTTTTCACTTTCTGACAGTTTGTTATATGGTGGGGCCTCTTCAGCACACATCACCTCCTCCTCTGCTGACATTCCAAACTCTTGGCCCTCTGGACAGTCCATGATGACTTCTAGAATTCCTGGACGACTCAGATTTCCTATTTGAGCTGGTTGTGCAATTAGTGCAGCCCAGTTACTCCATGTAGCATCAGTTGCATGATGTGTAGAGAAGACCCTGCCTTTGAACATCCAGCCCAGCACAGGCAATAACAGGGTGCCAGGAGGAGCTATGCTTCAGTGCCAATTGCTTCCGAAGCAGCTCAAACCCCTTCATAAGCTGCCAATATCTCTTTTTCAGTTGGGGTATAGCTGGCCTCAGATTCTCTGTATCCCCGACTCCAAAAGCCGAGGGGTCAATCTCAAGTCTCCCCTGGACTTTCTGCCAGAGGCTCCAGGTAGGACCATTCTCCCTTGGCTGCGGCGCAGAGTACATTTTTTACATCTGTCCCGGTCCGGACCGGTGCAAGGGCTACTGCATGAACTATCCCTCGTTTAATTTGCCCAAAGGCTTGTTGTTGCTAAGGGGCCCATTTAAAATTATTTTTCTTTCGGGTCACATGATAGAGAGGGCTTACAATCAAACTGCAATTTGCGATGTGCATCCTCCAGAACCCCAAAACAACCAAGAAAGCTTGTGTTTCTTTCTTATTAGTTGGTGGAGACATTGCTGTTATCTTGCTGATCACATCTGTAGGGATCTGGAGATGTCCATCTTGCCATTTTATTCCCAAAAATTGAATCTCCTGTGCAGGTCCCTTGACCTTACTCCGTTTTATGGCAAAATCAGCTTTCAGCAGGATTTGAATTATTTTCCTCCCTTTCTCAAAGACTTCTTCCACTGTATCACCCCACACAATAACGTCATCAATGTATTGCAGGTGTTCTGGAGCTTGCCCCTGTTCCGGTGCAGTCTGGATCAGTCCATGGCAGATGGTGGGGCTGTGTTTCCACCCCTGGCACAGTCGGTTCCAAGTGTACTGGACGCCCCTCCAAGTAAAAGCCAACTATGGCCTGCACACCACTGCCAAAGGAACGGAGAAAAATGCATTGGCAATATCAACTGCAGCATATCACTTGGCTGCCTTTGACTCCAGTTCATACTGAAGTTCTAACATGTCTGGTACAGCAGCACTCAAGGGTGGTGTGACTTCATTCAGGCCACCACAACAGTCTACCATTAGCCTCCGCTCACCATTAGACTTTCGCACTGGCCGTATGGGGCTATTAAAGGGTGAGTGGGCCCTACTGATCACTCCTTGGCTCTCCAGTCTACGGATCAGCTTATGGATGGGAATCAGAGAGTCTCAGTTGGTGTGATATTGCCACCGGTGCACTGCTGCGGTCGCGACTGGCACTTGTTCTTTGACCTTCAGCAACCCTACAACAGAAGGATCCTCTGAGAGACCAGGCAAGGAGGACAGCTGCTCAATTTCCTCTGTCTCCAAAGCAACAGTATCAAAAGCCCATTGTGTTCTTGAAGTACACTCTCCTGAGGCAGTCTATGCCAAGGATGTATGGAGCCCCTGGACCAGTCACAGTGGGCTGCTTTTGCCACTTCCTCCCAGTCAGGCTGGTTTCAGCCTCCAGTACAGTCAACTCTTGGGATCCTCCCATCACTCCAGAAATATAAATGGGTTCCCCCCCTTGATAACAATACCAGCCCTAACACCGATCCCTGAGGGACACCACCCGTTAATGGTCTCCAGCTGGACACTGAGCCATTGCGCACAACTCTTTGTGTGCGGCCATCTAGCCAGCTCTTTATCCACCAAGTGGTCCACCTATCAAATTGATGTCTCTCCAATTTAGAGACAAGGATGTCATGTGGGACAGTGTCGAACGCTTTGCACAAGTCCAGGTAGATGACATCAACTACTCTATCCCTGTCCATCAGTTCCATAGCTCCATCTTAGAAGGCCACCAAACTGGTCAGGCAGGATTTCTCCTTAGTGAAGCCATGCTGGCTGTCACCAACCACCTTGTTGTTTTTCATGTGCCTTAGCATGCCTTCCAGGAGAATCTGCTCCAAGATTTTGCCAGGCACAGAGGGAGACTGACTGGTCTGTAGTTCCCTGGGTCTTCCATTCTGCCCTTCATGAAAATGGGGGTTATATTTCGTTTTTTTCCAGTCATCGTGAACTTCATCTGACTGCCATGATTTTTCAAATATGATGGACAGTGGCTTAGCAATTTCATTTGCCAGCTCCTTCAGGACCCGCGGATGGATTTCATCAGGTCTCATGGACTTGTGCACATTCGGGTCCTTAAGATCGTCTCAGACCAGATCCTCTCCTACAGTGGGCCCATGGTCTTCATTCTCAGTCCCTGCGTTTGCCTTCCAAGACTTGGGTGGTGTGGTTGGAGTATTTGCCAGTGAAGACTGAGGCAAAGAAGTCATTTAGAACCTCAGCCTTCTCCAAATCCAGGGTAGCTAGTTCTCATGATAGCTTTTCCCTACATTTCTCTTCCCTATTTATTCTGAAGCCAAAGGTAAGTCATCTGCAGTCTCCTATAAAAACTGTAATGTGGCAACTTACCAAACTGAAAGAGAAAGCAATCTGAATTCATATTGTATCTCCCACTAGGGAAATATTGGTCCACAAGTTATGGATTTCATTACCTCAACAGTGTGTTCCCCCACCCACCCCCCACTGCTACCGGTCCACACTCTCAAAGTTTATTAAGAATACCCTATTGTTCTTAACTATATATGAATAATAGGTGTAAAGTAGACAAACTAAAATAATAGAAAAACTTCTTGAGGGGTTTACATTTGGATATGTAAACCTTAAAGCAATCTTCAACAATGTATAATATAATCAGAAAATATACTGCCGGTTTCATGACAGAACCTGAAATAAAAGGTTATGTTTGAAACATGTTTTTGGTAATATTATCCAAGTAACTAGGCTTAGTAAAGTAGCCCAAGGCAGCACACCATTTCATCCTGTTCAGACTTTATAAGAACCAAATAGCACAATAGTGTTCAAAATTATTAAGGACAGCACAGGTCTAGAGCCGTAAAGGCTTTTATACATGCAAATCAATTACCCAAATTAAGCAAATAACAAATACCAAAGTGACAGAAAGGGACATCAAGAGCTAAGATGAATAAAGCTGCTGCCAGCCTTACTACAGAAGGCAGCTTTAGAAAGGGAAAAGCAAGAAATAAGATTTGTTATAGGCTCTAACTCCTCAAGATACCCAACAGAGCAATGTTTATTCAGAAGGAGCAGTATTTCAAATTTTCCCTCCTCAGCACAATATTCAGACAAGTCTCAAGAAACCTGGTGGTGTAAGAATTACAGAATTCAGCCCCCCGAGGTAAGGTGAAATTCAGTAAATCTATTCCCAGAACAAAGGATCTTCCTGCTTCCAAAACTGCTAATAACAATTAAAACAATTGCAGAAAATTGAAAGAGTCTGAGATTTGCTTCACTCCCATGTACAGCACACATGCGTGTCAGTGCACTAAAGACATAGTTAATATATATTGTAGGGTTTACAACGCATTGCTTTTCCTGACTGAATGTGACAAGGCAGGAATGTCCAAGAAATGGTAGACAAACTCCTGTCAGGTCTATTGTAGGAGCATTTCCTGATACTTAAAGTACTTCCACACCCTTGTTTCCTGAGAGGCAAGTACCTCTTGACAAGCACTTACATGAGTGGTAGTCAGCATCACCATGCAGGCACCTGCCTGAGATGAGGAGCTGCTTCCACACAGGGCACCACCCCATAGCTCACCAGCTGGGGAGCTCAGCAGGTGGCTGTGACAATGATGACCCTGGCTCTGATTGCACCCAAGCAAGCCTGCATTTTGCAAGCCTGCATTTTGCAAGCCTGCATTTGTGACCCCCAGCCTACACTCAGAGGTTTATTCTTACAAAGTCTGACACAAAGAATGACTGACTGCATCCTCCTCACAAACTCCATCGGGGGAAGGTGAAGACCTAGCACACTTCCCTCGTCCTTGGAGACAGCATTGAGAATGGCTAACAACTTTCACTACAGACTGTGTGGACAGTAGGCATTGATTGATTTATACTTCAGTTACCATTTCTGACTAGTGGCTCGGTTGATACGTTGGAGGGTAGGAATGCCATCCAGAGGGACCCTGACACGCTTGTGAGGTGGGCTGATGACAACATGATGAAGTTTAACCATGCCAAGTGCAAGGTCCTACGCCTGGGTTGGAGCAATCCCAGGGACAGCTACAGGTTGGGCAGAGAAGAGATTCAGAGCAGCCCTGCCCAGAAGGACTTGGGGGTGTTGGTGGATGAGAAAATGAACATGAGCTGGCAGTGTGTGCTCGCAGACCAGAAAGCCAACTGTATCCTGGGCTGCATCAAAAGGAGCATGACCAGCAGGTTGAGGGAGGTGATCCTGCCCCTCTACTCTGCTCTTGTGAGACCTCACTTGAAGTATTGTGTGCAGTTCTGGTGTCCTCAACATAAAAAGGACACAGAGCTGTTGGAACAAGTCCAGAGGAGGGCCACGAGGATGATCAGGAGACTGGAGCACCTCCTGTGTGAAGATAGGCTGAAAAAGTTGGGGCTGTTGAGCCTGGAGAAGGCTGCATGGAGACCTCAAAGGGAGCCTATAAGGATGCTGGGGAGGGACTCTTCTTTAGGGACTGTAGTGATAGGACAAGGGGTAATGGGTTCAAACTTAAACAGGGAAGTTTAGATTGGATATGAGGAAGAAATTCTTTACTGTAAGGGTGGTGAGGCACTGGAATGGATTACCCAGGGAAGCTGTGAATGCTCCATCCCTGGCGGTGTTCAAGGCCAGGCTGGACAGAGCCTTGGGTGGCATGGTTTAGTGGGAGGTGTCCCTGCCCATGGCAGGGGGGTTGGAACTAGATGATCTTCAGGTCCTTTCCAACCCTAACTATTCTATGATTCTATGATTCTATGACTATATACTCAGTTGATAAAATTACTAATTATATGATACACAAACCAAAATAATCA
This sequence comes from Ara ararauna, assembly GCA_028858755.1. Lineage (NCBI taxonomy): Eukaryota > Metazoa > Chordata > Aves > Psittaciformes > Psittacidae > Ara > Ara ararauna. The sequence goes on from CM054379.1 coordinate 61,417,345, forward strand.
AAGCCTACTTAAGCTAGTGAGCTTCAGCAGACTCTAAAATAAGGAATCTACATATTTGGAGACATCCTACTTAAACATAAATGAAACAAACATAACTTCATTTATTTGTTTAGTGCTATTGCAGTAACTAGGAAAGTTGAGTGAACAGCTTACTGTCCTCAAAATTCAACAGAAATGAACAAACACATCTTATGGATCAGATGAACAGGGAGTTCTGAACAAATAATAGACAGCAGGAGCTTAAGTAGATTGTCCCTTGTAACATATATGGCAAACAAGTGAATCTTTGAAGTACAAAAACATTAAACATTAGTAATGTACAGTTAATTCACTTCTTCATTCCAACTTCCTCACCTCCCAGAAATTATGCAGGTAATCTTATTTAAGGCAGGTAAAGTTACAAATTTATTGTTCTCTAAACATTGCTCAAGACAATCTATTGTTTTATCAAGATGTTTAAATTTCTAATATTTACTACAAGTAACAGCAATAAATCTGCAACAGTTAACGATGAGACTTGCTGCATTTCATGATCAAGTATGTTTTATCGATCTATCTTATATTCTGGGAATGAAAAACTTTCTACAAAATTAGCTGGAAATAATGGAGTCAGACATCTCAAGACACATCTCCACTGTGTGTACAGCACTGTCTGAAGACATCTACGCTAATTCATCCTCAAAACCTTGTGCTGCTGTCCTTCAATACTATATAGTATTTTTACTACAGGAAACTGAGTTGAGTGTAAAAAAATTAACACAAGTTTCTAAAGCAAGCAGCAGAAAAGGTTATCCAGTTTACATACTGATATATATGACCTGGCAAAAGCTTTTATTAGCATTAGGGGCATTGACTGAATGCCAGAAGCGTAAAGCTCCAAAATCTAAAATTAACTTTTGCAGAAACCTTAAGACTCAAAGCTTAAAACAAACAAAAAACCCAACACAACCGAACACCGCCACCCCCGATCCCCTTGAAAATGTAAGTGAAAAGATTCCTCATTCTCCCGTTTCTGTGTGTCAGTACCTCCTATATACGCAAAACTGACTGAAGTAAGCTTTAGTGCTATGATGAGCTATAAGAACCAATTAGTGCTTTGGCTAGACAGTTCTTAAAGACAGAAGGTGCTGGAAGTTTGACAATCAAAACAAAACGGAGTTTTCGCCAAGCCAGTAAACAAGAACATTTCCCTACCTATTAGCAAAAGCACTTTACACACTCATCTCCCTCCCTTGTGAAAAGCTTATGCAGTCTACATGATATCTAAACTCCTGTAGCAGCCAAATCTGATTACTTTTGTTTTCCACAACCCATCTGTTTTCAAGAAAGTGCTTGACCAATGTGTTAAAGAGTTTCTGTATTAGCAGAAAACACTACTTGCAAAAGGGAAATGCTCATATCTGAACAACAATATTTAAAGTAATAGCAATAAGATCCAAACAGAAGTGAGATTAGTGACAGTATAAAAGTTATTTCTTAAACAAGAGAGGGTGGTTGCTATATAACCTTGCCTAAAGGGAAATCTAAAACTTTTTCACTGTATTTTATGTCAAAGAGCAGAAAATTAATAATCAAATAATGGAGGTGAGATCCAGTTGAAAAATCCATCACTTAGAAATATGTCACTTATAAGTATTTATTAGAAATTCAGTCACTAAATGATACCAGACAGACATTATCCTTCAACACTACAGAGATGCACACATGCATGATTTTTTATCAGTACTATTCATGGTGTCTTCTTAAAGCCATTTATTTGTATACATTTGAAATGTATCTCTAGCTCTATGCAATACCAATTTGCAGCTTGCATAAAAATGTGTCCAATCCTCGAGTTTAAAAAACACAAATCTTTTGTGTATTCTCTGCTTTTGTGTGTTCACCACTGTCTAGTAACCATATGAACCACAGAAATAATGCACAGCTAGAAGCACTTGCACAGAACCAACCATAACATTAACTGTAGTGGGTCTCATGCAGAGCACACAGTGCTCATGTAGAGCATGAGAGATCAAGAAGTCCTTAATTAGGGTAGGCACTACTTAGCAACAAGTAAAACATCAGTGTGTTATCAGCATTACACTCAGACTGTACCAGCTCCTACAAAGAAATGAACTCTATCCCAGCTGAAACCAGCAGAGACCAGACTCTCCAACTGATATATCAGAACCACAGAAAAACTTTTAAATTGGAAGTGCCTTTGGAGGTCAAACTTTGGAATAAAAGCGCCTGCTCCCACCCCCACCCCCCCAAAAAAAAAAAAAAAAAAAGCTGAAGAGCTGTCTACACAAACGAGTTTGCTCAAGGCCTTGCCCAGTCATGTTTTGCCCATCCCCACAGGTTTCCACTCAACCACTCTCACTTCCTCTACCCAAATATCCCAGACTTCCTCCTGCAGAAACTTGCAACCATTTTCTTTTGTAATTGTACAACTCTACTGCCAATGGAGGCACGCCTGAGAGCAATCTGACTCCATCTAATCTACCAGCCTTTCTTCTAGGTAGTGGAAAGTAGCTATTAGGTCTATCCTCAGCCTTCTCACCTTCAACATAAAGAAGACAATTCTCCCCACTCTCTTTTAATATAGCATATGCTCCAGCCCCTAATCATCCTAGCAGCACTCTGCTGGACTCTTTTCTATTTGCTGACGATTCTTTTGTCCTGGAGTCCCAAAGAGGCCAACAGCATTCCCAGCAAAGCTTTACAAGTGCTGAGCCGAGGGGAAGAATTACTCACCATCTGGCCATATTCTAGGAGGCACAAGGGCAAAAGCAGCTCCCTGGTTAATCTTCAGTTTTGCAACACACAGAACAGACTTTTAATTCAGCTTGTTGTTCACGATTACCCACTTCAATAAAGCTGCTTCTCAGTCACTCCCTAGCCTGTCTCGATGTACGGGGCTCTTCCTGTCATGGGTGCAGGACTTTGCATTTGTTTCTGTCAGCTCCTGCTTGCCTATTACTCCAGCTTGTCACGGTTCCTCTGAATGGCAGATCTGCCATCAACTGCTCTCAACAACTTTTTCATTTAGTCATAAACTCACTAAGGGTTTAATCTGTCACATACATATGATCAAAAAACCTGCACTTTACAGACAGCTACAAGTCAAGAATACAACGTGTATTTTCTGAACATTAAAGGAAGTGTATTTTCTACTGACTCATGCTCTAACAAACATTGTGTTTGCAGCCAGAAAGGAGTCTTCTCAAAATTTAGTATTAATTCTACTTCCACTTTGTTTCCAGAAAGAGTAAGACTCTACAAACATGCAGAGCTCTGCTGACTGCTGAGCAATGTTAACCAATTTTGTAGGAAGGTAGATTTTTTGTAACATGCCTCAAACATGAAGCACCCTTGATGACAAAAGATAAATATTATAAACACTTCAAAATTAACTGTACTGTGCTATTCAGAAACAGCCTTAACAGGTAGTTACTCTATTTCTCAGCTATTTAAAGACTCGTCTCTAAATTACTTTAGGCCATCTAATCTCATAGTTCTTATTTGTGTACAATAAAACCACAGATAATCACAATTATCATGATCTTCAGGAGGACTCCAATACATATTTGACTCTGACTACTACAGTTCAGTGTCAGCCTTTTTGAGATATATGAGATGAGAACAGTGAAGGCAGAGAACCAGCTGATTTGTGGTTGCGGTTGACGATGAAAGGCACACCCGCTTCAGCGGGAAGTCTGGAACATGGCTGTATTTCTGAAGAAATGGTAACATTCCAGGAGGAAGAGTCTCAAAATGAGTACAAAACACAAAGGCCTTGAAACTTCAAACTCTCCACAATATATGAACAGGTTATATGGTTGGCAGATTACTTGTGCCAAAGATAGATACCTCCAAGCTTGCTTTCTCAGAGTTTCACGGTTTTCATTAAACACATGGATGTCTCATACAAGATGGCGAACAATATAAAGCATCTGTATCTAGCTCTGTCTACCTGTCCCTAGACAATCTCTTCTCATGGCGGAGACTTAGTATAAAGTAGCATTGTGAATGCTGGGTTACCTTTTGCTTTTCTCCCTTTTCTGCCTTTGTGCAGTTCATGTCCTCCTTTGAGACCCCCTACTTCTCCCCAGCCTCACAATGCCCTTGTTGAGAGCAGAGGAGAGAAAGCCAATGGGGAAATTCAGACTGCCATCAATTCCCCACCTCTGCACTGCGACAAGGGCAGCAGTGTGAATAGGACCAGGCCAGCAATGAAGAGTAATAAGGCAAAAGACAGCTTCAGGGCGGTGATAGTTTAGAATCCTGGATACTGCACCATACAAGGCTGAGTATTTGTATAGTCAGTTGTGCAGGAAGGGTAACAAGCCAGTAAACACTGCAGAACTCACACTGAAGTCCAGGTTACCAGAAAAAAAAAACAACCCAAAACAACCCACAACCAATCAAATCCAAACAAAAATGACCACCACCACTACCAAAACAACAGAACCCCTGGAAGGCCTGCTCTGATGCATCTCGTACTTATCAAACTTGTGTGGGCCACGTGTACACGGTACAAAAGAGGTGCTGACTATTTCTTTTTGGCGTTTCAAACACTTCTGAACAGGAATGTGATAATCTAGAAAAAAACCCATAACTTCTGCCCCTCAAAACCCCAAGGCTGGTTTAGATATAATTTAGAAATAAATGCAAGGCAACACAGGCCTGATTCTGTCAGAAAGGGAAGAAAGATATCACATGCATTAGAAGATAAAATATTGCACATTCTGAATATTTGCAGGATTTTTCTCCTTTAATAAGAACAATTCAACATGGCCACTTAACTTCTGGTAAGCCCTACAGCATGAATGAGCATTACATTCTTTTCCCACACTTCCAGTAAAATAATGATTTTATTATATTTTATAATACATAAAGAAGCCTTAAAATTGGCTTTGAGTTTTTACTGGTTATTTCCCCCACTCATGTATCAGAAATACCAACCCTAGTTTCGACCTGTCATAAAGGATGCCTATGAAAATTTCAGGGTATGGTTGCTTATGTCTCTCTACAACTGACGAAAAGCAGCTGTGTTGGATCTAAATCCCTTCCTTTATCAGAACCATCATACCCTGAAGTTACAGATATTAATTCTTTGAACAATGCAAAAAACTAATTAAAAAATACAGCTCTCCCCCTAAAAACAGCTCAGATTGTATTTGTTTGATCCTGAGTCACCACTAGACTCACAAAGTCTTAAATGTGTTAAAGCTGAAAGCCTTTCTTTTTCCACACAAAAGGAAAAAAGGAAAAAAAAAAAAAAAAACACCCACTTGATAATCCTCTATCCATGATAAAAATGGCCATAACACTATTAAAGCAAAACCAGTAGCAACCTTTTCCATCATTTCTGACCAAAGAGTTTTAACAATTCTTACAAAAGAAGAGAGGTCAGTATCTATGTAGTCTGCATTTATCACATCCCTACCACAGGCAGCTATCCATGACGCTGGTCAAAATCAGTACAACACAGATGTACCTGTCACAGAGAAGTGTTCTAGCTAAGAAATATCTGCTTTATGGACAAAGATTGGCTAACTGAAGTCTAAAGAACAAGCAAACCACAGCACAACCAACAGACAGAAAAGTATCTTTACCTTCCTGATTTGGTAGCAGATTAACACAAAACCAGGAATGTTGGGAGGACAGATGTAAAGGTTGTTATGAATACCTATCAGCTGTTACCAGCACAAGATTTTGCTGCAAATTCACTGTTATAGCTCTTCCCCTAAAAGCAACTGAAAAGTTTCTCATGCTACCCATGCAAGCACTTCCTTCTCAGCAGAAACATCTCTACTGAATTACACTTGTAATTGGTAGTTACATTTTTCCAAACAAGAAAAACTAGATTTTTTTTTCCCCAAAAGGTTTAATACATATCCTGCAAGTACTGCTATCGCTTGTTAAACAAATAACATATCCTGTATTTAAGAACTGAAGAAAATGTTTTGAAGTTCCACAGAAAATAAAAAAAAAAAAACCAAAACAAATCTGCAGATCTATCATTACTTACAAGGCAGTTATCACAAATGCTACTTTCTTTTCTTTTTTGTGGTAGTTCATTCTGTTTCACAAAGAGGTTTAAAATTATTACATCTCAAACGAAAGCCTATAAAAACATACTGAAAGATACAACAGGCTTAAAAAGAGTCATCTTAGTTTCACAAGCTTTTCTTGTTTCTCTTTTATGAAAAGCTGAGAAATTAAAATTAGCATTTGAAAGTATTCAAAAGATTGTTAAAGCTTCTCATTTAGGTGTCAGATTCCACAGGTGTGACTTCTCATCAAGCGTACAGCGAAACCTTGAACTCAGTCTTGCTAGGCAACACTGTAAAGCAAAACAGTAAAATTCTGGTTTCCCTACAACTGAAAATATTTAGACAAATAATCAACTAAAAGAGAGCCTATGATTAGTACAGAAAGAACACACTGCTTATCTGGTTCCCATACCTTAATATCTTAAGGGTATCAAGGCTGTGTAATTTCTGGTTAAGAAAAGGACAGTAACTTATACCATTTCATTGTGTCAACAACTCTTCTTCTGCTACTATAATTCATTGTAGTTGTATTATAACTCATGTTATAAGTATTTTAGTTTTAATTTTAAAAAGGATTCATAAAAAGCGCACACAAAGTGCACTGCTTGGAACATTTGAGTGCTGGGATGAAGTGACAGGATTTCTTTTTGCAATAAAGCTAATAATTCTTGAAATAGAAAATAAATTATGCTGGCACAGCATTTTGCTTCTCTCAAGCTAAACTGCTTGCAAGATGTAATTGTATAACAACAAAATACTTTTTTGCAGAATTATTAATATAGCAGTTTAAATTGACTTGTAACAATGTAAGCCTTGGGGAAATACATATTTTTATACTGATCCTGTCTTCCAGTGGACCAGAACTCTTTATTTACTGCTAATTCACTTTTGTGAATGTATTATCAGTCAGTTTGCTAACTATACAAACCAGAATCATTCAAGAAGTACTTTAAATTGAAACAGACGAAGTACAGTTTCTCCTCAATTTCTAATTCTCCCACAGTTAAATAAAATAAATAAGAGACCAGAGTTTCTAATAAGCACTCAATCTTCAAAATTATTACAGGAGTATATTTCATAGGAAAAGCAGTATCACTAACAACAACAACAACAAAACAGAAACTCCACACACTCACTGAATACACTCATTAAACTAAAACTAACTTGGAACCTCACTGTCTAAAGCAAACACAGGCCTCAGGTCTTCTTGCATTCAAAGCTCTTCCTGTTTCAGGGAACATATGGGAAGATGTTAATTCTAAGCATTTAGTATTTTGTACCTCAACACAGAATAAACATCTTCATGCTTGTAGCTTCTGTAAAATACATTTACCAGTAATAACAGAAATGACAGCTTCAGGAGATGCAGAAAAGACATTGAAAGTGACACTATCATCCATTCCAGATAGCAGTTTCTGAAATTCTTACAAAGCTTTTCAACTTACAGGCCTCTAAGAACCATGATAAAAAAGAGGAGATACTAAAACCAAAAAAAGTTACATTTTGCACAGTTTCATTTTGCAGTACAGATTCTGCCATCTGTGCAAAGTAAGAACACCAATTATTTTACAACATCCTGTGTTGAATTATTTTTGCTGCTTTTTTCAAGTCAATACTTATTATTCTACTGGGCAACTTTTTTAAGTTTACCTGTATTGTTTATCAGTGACTATCCTCAAGCATTAACTAGAGGAAACAACCTTTTTTACCTTACAGTCCAAGTTCATTAATAGTGAACAGCGTTTCCACCCCAGGTGTCTCCCAAATAAAGACCATAAGCTGCACAAAAATACACTAGACAATACTTATCTATTTATTTTGTTTTGTTGCTAGTTCTGGTTTGTTAAAACAGTCATGACTCAAATTAGTTCTCTGAATAACTGAATCCATATTTGGATAACCACATAAACGGTGACTTAAAAGAAGCAATTAAAAAAAATGATCTTTTCCATGAAATTAGACTGAAATTCCACATAACAATGACAATTTCTACCCTGTACCATGACTAAAACTTTAAGAAATTATTTATTAGCATGCTAGACCTAAATATCATTCATACTTGATGCACTGTATTTACCATTTTGTAATCCCATCCACAACTGCTTATGATCCTTTTTTTGCATCTCATTGATAACTTGGCTTTTGTGCTTTAACGCATCTGCTTCTTTTATGGAAGCCATAAAATGAGCTTCAATCACATCCTTAGAATGGCAGTGTAGAAGATCCTTTTCTGGAAAATTCTACAAAGAGAAAAGATAGATCAAGATAAATAAATGCATCACATAACTTAGAAAATTATGAATAAATGATAATTTTAATCAGGTTTATATTTATAAAAAATAAGCACATTGGAATGTGCTTATGGAAGAATGCAACAACCATTCTCTCACTCTGCTGACAAGAAAGGCTTTGCACTGAAAAATGTTTCAGGGAATATAAAAGCTTTAAGAGTTTTCTGTAAAAACAGGAATTAACTCTAAATCACCCACCCTCAACTTGATAAATACATTTAAATACATCATCAAATGTATTTAGGCCCTTAGGTACAAAATTTAGGAAACTAAGAGTTTTTAACATGTTTACAAGCAGATATGTAATTCTCTGGTAATGAACAGGAGAAAAGGGGAAGAAGTACATACCAAGCACCAAATTCTTATTGACTCTCAGTGGCAGGTTAGCACCCATTTCTACGCAGGACTTTGAAAAAAGTTTCCTCCAAGTACCACCATCCACATATATGAATATATATGAACTATAGCATATATGCCATTTACATTTCTCCTTAGATACTGGAAATCCTTATCAGCTCCAACTTTACCTAATACATGTGCCTACTGCAACTTGATTTTATACTCCTTTTATTTGGTTAGAGCTGGCACCACTACATTCAGGATTGCAGATGCACAGTTACTTGTCAGGTGAAGTGGGATATTTTTCAAAGAGTTTTACAATATAGTTACATGTCACAGTAAGAGCAGTATATTTCTGGAAAAAAAATCCAAACCAAAAAAAAAAAAAAAAAAAAACCAACAAACACCCCCTCCCCAAAAAAACCCCAAAACAACAAAAAACAAACAAACCAAAACCAAACCATATATTCCCTCCTCCACTTAAAACCAGGAAAAATGGCTAACACTGCTCCAAACTACAGGAGCTCAAAATATCCAAGAACCACTAACAGTTGGCAATATGAAAGGGAGCTGGGTATAGCCTTACCTGAAGGAAATTCTAAGGACAACAATGATAGCTCCCTTCTCATTAGGTTATTGAAAAGAGTTGGAAATTAAATAATGCAATTTCATGTAATAGTGATTCCTCCTTGTGACAGTGAGCCCAGAGTCTGGAAACTGTGGAACAAAAGGATGAGTATCTTCTAAAATGAGGAGTATAAAGGGAAGACTGCTAGTATCTTTTCCACTTAAACATACAAGGTCCGGTGTTGAACTCAAAAGGAAGTGCTATTGTTACTGAGGACTAATTTATGTGGAACTGACTAAAATCTAAGTAAAGTCTGGTAACCAATCCAAAAGAAAAGAACAGTCAGAAATAGCACACTTCAAGATCAAGAAAATTCCTTAAATACAAGAATTCAAAGTGAGGCACTAATATCCCTCAACAAAAGATCAAACAGTGGAATGCACCTAATGCTGAGTAAGACAGGAACCTAGGAACTTACTTTCACAGTTAAAAGCTGAAGTTTTAGCTAAGTTTATAATAACAGTTTTGTTACATGTGGCTAAATATTTAAGGGCAGGGTCTCTTTTGTGGACATTCCTGACTTCCACAGGTAGGCATCTCGCTGCTGACTTTCTTCCAATGAATTACAGGGAATGTCAGTCCCTGGAGATGTGTTCAGAGACTATATTCAGTGTGGTCTGCAGAACAGCAAGGAGATATTTAAAGTTGGTCAAAGCTAGCTAAGCTAGTAGAAATAATTCAGCCACAATATTACAAAGCTGCATCATATGTAATTTTCCCAGCTTCTAAAAGATAACACTGTGGAAGACAAGAAAACACTCCTACAACCTCAGTACTGTCTACTCTTTTCTTTAGAGGAAAACCACTGTCACATTTCTATGCAGCACTGTGAGCAGAAGCTGAAAAAAATAAACATGAAAGTACTAACTTAGAAAATAACACTGCTGCATCTACAAGAAGCATATGAAACAGTCTCTACATGAGACTACCAACAGAAAATATGGCATCCCCACTGATTTATAAACTAGGGCACAGGATAGTAATTTCTAAACTTAAATATAGATCATGTATGTTTCTATTATTTTATTTTTAATTCTACTTGCTTTCTTTCTACTTAAGGAAATAGTGATCAAATGTAAATATTTGTAAACTTGCTGGTAGCTACCCCAGGCTATACAATTATAAGATTTGCAGAAAGTATTAACATATATCAAATTCACATATTATTATTGGTGAAGTCATATTCCCTCCATATTCTGTGTCTCTGAAAGAAAAGTTTTTAAGGGTTGACTCTGATTTTCTTAGAAAGCTCAAATAGCACTGGTTTTATTTTGCATACCAGTAGACACTTGCAGCATAAACTTGGTCATAAAGAAGAAGGTATCATCTGTATAGACAGAAGCACTAAATGTCTTCTCAAATAAAAGTGTTCCAAAACCATCACAGGTAATTTCAACAGTCTGGTTTCATAACCTATAACTGATTTATCTATCAGTTCTAGTTCACAAAACATCTGTTTCATTCTGTGACAGCCTAGCTGCACTAGGCTACACTTATACCTTACCCAATTTTTAGCCAAGAAAAGTAAGGCGACAGCTGCTGTTACACAAAACCAGATACAGCCTCTCCTCCTCTACACCAGGTCATAGACAGAGGAGCCAGCACCAGCAGATAAGGACTTCAGCAAAGGCAGAATGTCAGCCTTTCCCCTAACACACCCCATTTCCTCCCCTCAAACAATGCTATCATTTCCAGAGCAGTTCACCACCTCCTGCCTACTGCTCAAAAATCTGGAGAGTTGGTTACCATGTTGAGAACATGAATAGAGCTAAGCATGCTGCAGAGTATTAGTTTAATATGCGTGAGTTTAATAGGAAGATAAAGTTTCCCTCCTTCCTGTAAAGCCACACCTGGGAAACAAAAGCAACTTCCCAGACTATAGCTTCTCATGATTCTCAGACCTTAGTGCTCTGTTCACGCTCATCCTTCTACAACTATTTAAGGCAACTGTATTTCAACTTTACTGCAGATACAAATGCATGTTACTTTATTGCATACCAGAAGTACAAATGAATAAATTGTTCCTTCAGTACAAACTGTAAGCGTGTTTATTTGGTCTGTGTGCATAACACAGGAGGGCAATTACACGTCTCTCTCAACTTTCAAATTTCTACTGAACAGAAAGAAACTTTTTCCAAGTTTTTAACTTTAAACAAAGAAAACTTGGGTGGGTCTGGGAGGGTGTTAAAAACACCCTTCACAAAAACACCCTTCACAGATGCTTGAGACATCTGCCGTTGACTACAAGCTTTGTTAAAAGAGAGGAGAAAGCCATGACAGCACAAGTTAAACTCCAGAAAAATCTATTAACTGTTCAATTAAGCCAAATAAAAATTATAGCTCTTTGAAAAATAACTACACACAAATGAAAATAATCATCCAGGCAGGAATCCCACACCTGAACTATTCAGCTGTAAGAAACTGTAACACACAAAAATGTCTTCAATATTTTTACATACTTTGATATATTTCAGTTATTTTTTTTACTTTCAGGATTAAGAAGAGCTTATTTAAATAAACTTGAAGATTACATAAAAAATAGGAAAGATTTAGCAAGTACTTAATCCAAGGTGTTATTTTTTTAAAAAACTAAATTACATCAGCTTCTAGTTATTTCTGCTGACCTTTAACATACACCTTTGAGACAAATTAGCTGATCTTCTGACAAGTAGTAATATAAGAACATTAAAGTCAGTTCATATGACTACATGAAATTGAAAAGCACTGAGGTACTGCAACTTATTTCTCAAGATGGGTCTACTTTGGGACAGCAACATCACAGACTGCCACTGTTGTTCTTCCAGAGCTCTCAGAATGTGCAACAATGTGCCCTGGGTTCAGCAGTAGCAGTCATTTTTCTCCGTCTTAGCAGCTGGTGCAGCACTGCGTTTTTGACTTTCCGCTGGGGAACAGCGCTGATAACACCAATGTTTTTAGTTGTTGCAGTAATGTTTATGAAACTAGACATCTTTCAGTTCTTCAAAACACTCTGGAAGTTTTTTCATCCCAGCACTCTCTGACATACATCAGACATCAGTGTAGCAATTACAGTGGTTTCAAAAACATCCCCAACTTCATTCAGTCATTTCAGAAGTTTCAACATGTACAAATACATATTGTAAGAATGCATGACTTCAGTGCACACTTCCAAAAAGAATCAGACTACTCTTGCTGGCAAGACCTTTTCTAAAACACCTTCCACAGAAGAACTGTTTTAATGAAAACATTCATCACAACTGCTTCTAAATATGTTTTTTGTTTCACCTCAAACATCAACACACTAAATTCAAGCCTATTAACCCAGCATTTTCCTTTGGAACAGTTTTCTCATTGCACTGTTTCCTTTATAATGGGGAAAATAAAGTTTCAAAGTTAAATACCATGATTTCTAGTTAACCCCTAGTATGTTTCACAGTGACCACCTCAACTCATTTCAAAGTATTTAAGAACGCTGCACCAAAGCTAGCCTTGCACAAGGACTCTTCTGAGCAAAGATCAGTAGTGCTATGAAGTCATACCTAATGGTTTTACAACATGTAATCAAAATAATGTCTCTCCTATGACTAAGCTGTCACAAGACCAAACTCATTTCCCTCAGTTCTCTAAAGGGGACCTGCATGAAATACAATAGCTTTCCTTGACTTCAAGGATTTCTACAGCATTTCATATCCATGCTCAATGTGCTCAAAGGATGAGCACTTCTCAATCTTCCCAGTCTTCAGTCAACTCAAGCTGACTGAATTAAAAACGTTATAGAAAGTTCTTCCTTTATACTCACTCACTTGCACTGACAAGTCTCACAAATTCACTCGGAAAAAAAAAAAAGAAAAAGAAAATTGGATTTTCAGATTGTAATAAATTAATTTTCAAAGGAAAGTCATTCGAAAGCACACACAACCTCATGGAAAACAGCCGTAGATTTACAGACAACTTTAGACAATTCCAGAAGGAATTTCTAAAGGTGTGTTTCAGTTTTACCTTGAAATGCACTGTGATGCTCCAAGGAAGGGCTGTATTTGATGCATGGAGATCGAACAGCAAACCAATTGGGTAATGCCTAAAAATGCAGAGATATTAAATGAACATAAAAGCAGTGCATTTAATTTACATATAACAGTTAACATATCTCCATTTACATAAAAAAATAGAATTGTGGGAGTCAAACAGCTAACATTCATTATTACTTATTCAGAAAAGTTATACAGACAGGTATTAAGCGACTGACAGTTTCTGGCAGAATCAAGTGTGGAGTTTATATGTTCAGTATCTAAATCAGTGGTCTCCAAGCTGTGCCCACAAACCACTGCTAGCTTTCGCAACAGCATAAATGGCCTAACAGATTCTCTGTGGAATCCTTCAAAATAGTATTTTTAGTTAAAAAGATTGATAATGGTAGGAATAGCTAGTCTGACAGAAAATACATGCTTTCAGACATTTGCCATAGGTTTATACTGCATTGACCCTTCACATCTCTTCCCTCTCCCACCTGTCATCGTGGAAAACAGGCAGTGAAATGAAAAATTGATATATCTGTGAAAGGGCTGAAAGAAGACAGTTCAAGATGGAATCTGTAACTTTACTATCAAATTAAGAAGAATGGAAGGGAAGAAAAGAAGATTAATTGGCGTTCTGTATTTCAGTGGTATTCTGGATTAAAGGACATATATAAAGAAGCTGCTTCCTCCAAGTATTCACTTCTGTCTTCTTACAGCTTTGTCTCCTTTAAATTCATTAGAACATACAGTCTCCAGCAATATAATGAATATGTATCCCATACACAAAACTTCCACAGCACTCCAAAATGGTCTTTCCGCAATTTTCTCACAAGCAGACACCAGCAAGACTTTCGATGCATGTTTTGGGTTTTGTTTTTGGTTTGTTTTTTTTTTTTCCTCATTCAGCATACCAAGCTCCATTCTCTTACCTTTCAAAAAACCTTAACTGAAAGAGCCTTAGTAGCTTTACATCCTATAAACAGATAAACACACACTTAACTGTAAACTGTAGCTTCACTGAATTAAATGAGACCGCTCACAGGAAGAGAGCCAAGAACGTACACAAGATTTGAAAGTCCAGAGAGCAGTAACTGGGAGCTGCTCTAAAAGCACCTGCGCCAAGCCAATTTCCTAACCTGCTGAACACTCACGCAACAGTCCTTTAGCACCTCCTACTGGTGAGCTAACCCCAAAGGTAAGACAAAGTCACCGCAACAGCAAAATAAAAACCGAAACAGCACGACGATTCTTGAACCTAGCTATTATATTTGTAACTTCTTAAAAGAAAGAATAGGGTGAGATATTAAGAAAGTACCTAGAACTGTGTTTTCCTGACAAACGGAATAAAGTATAGATAATGCATATCCGGATTTATCCGGATTCACTGCTAATGTTAAAGTTTTTTACCACTAAGACTTTTTACTGCTACCTGCCAATCATGTCTTGAATACTTCAGGGATTCAGCAAGAATTCCATGAAAAAGTGGTTTTACAGGTGAGCTAAGTAACAAAAATCAGATTTCCTTTGATAGTTAGATGAATATGAACAATGACTTCCAGTTACTTTCAATTTATACAACAAAATAGATAGCTACAAAGAAAAAAAAAATCATCAGTTCTTGACCTACTTCCATATTTTTTACTCGGATGAGATTACAAAATGAAGTTTGTGTACTCCAACTTTCTTTGGTAAAATCCTTGTGCTTTGCACAGTTGATAGATGTTTTTTATTTTGAAAGAGGCCAGCCCTAAATTCATTTTGTTCCACAGCACAACACATGGAATTAATGAAGACATTAGAGCACAAGAGAAATAACTTTCCATTCAGGAGCACAGCCTTCCCATTAAGAGTAAAGTTCAAATTCCAGTTCTCACACACTGGCATTTAATCTGAAGCCAAAAGAAGCTCCAAGTAATGACTGTACATAACACCATGTTTCACCTTTTTCTTTTTTTTTTTTTGAGTTATATTTACAAGCATTTTTACTTTTTTATTGTTAAAGTCTATATAACAATACTAAAGCAGCTATTCATATTTCCCTGATAATAAAACCTGGTTTCTTAACCAGGATAGAGAATTAAGGGAGAGACAAAGAGAGAAGTTGAGAAGGAAGGAGGACTTTGTCAAACTCTACATGGAATAAAAACCCCCAACATCCCCCCACTCCATTTTTAAGAGTGTATCTATCTACCCTGTGCTATGAGCTAGTATTGCCTAATCAGAGATCTTGCTTCCAGTAGTACTGCTGCAATGCTGTTTCTGAACTTCTATTTGAAAAACAGGCATTGCAAGTAAAGTACACAAATGGTCTCTAGAAACTACAGCAACCAGGAGAATTAAGGAAAAACAAACAACTGCTGAGGGAAATGTCCAGCCCAGAAAGGTATCATTTTGAAAAAAAAATTAATGTTGAAATCAAACTGCTTTCAACTAGAGTGGGAGCCAAGAACAGGCAGACTGTGCAGAACTTTCTCAAAGGAAATAATGGGAAAAATATAAAAAGGAACATGTCTAAGAGACAACAGATCTTTTTTTATGAGGTGCTAGAATAATGACTGGTTCTGCAAAGTCTTCAATCTATAGAAGTATAAGAACACCTTGACTGACAGCCATTGTCAATTTATTACGGCTTTTATTATTATATAGAGGTGGCTTCAGCGTGTGAGAGAAGTCCTGGGAAACACAATGTTTAAGTACCTAAAATCCTTTCAAAAGTAAGAAAAATTAATTACTATTTTTCTAACAATTTCTTTCTGAACCCAGGACAGAAAGTCACAGCATCAGCTGGTAGGTTTTCAAACCAGAATAATTTACTGTGGTAATTCAGTAAGCTATGTCACATGAACTGATAAATTCATGACAAAAAAAAAATAATCCAGAACTCTCTGGGGTACTATCAAGTATCAAGTGGCCAAAATCAACATCAGAGGTATCAGTCCCTTACCAGCAGCCAGAGCACTGAACCTATATTGTAGTTACAGGTGGAGAAAGAGCTTTCCTCCTGTTGCTAGAAGTCATAGGCTTCCAGCCCTCCCATATCTAAGGAGACTACTTTCCAATCCAGTAATAGCAGACTCAGCCTGCATCTCCTCCAATGTAGTTGTAGGTTTAGGCTCCTGTAGCGGCAAGGTCTCTGAGAGGATTTGATCCATTTCCTTTTGTAGTCTCTGATGCTGCAGAGTCTGATGATCTCTTCCTTTACCTCATTACCATGGTGACACAGACCCTTACCCAACACACACCTCCTGCGGACATATTCCCTTGCCCCATCAACCACAGTGGCAGGCCCCAGGCCTGCATCACTCCAGATCTGGAGAACTTCATCCTCCTTCAGGAGCCTGGCCTGAGTGCTCCAGACCATGAAGCTGAAATGGTGTTTCAGACTTCCTCAAAAAACTCACTGGAAAACAGAAGAGCTGTAGCTGAAGAGAAACACGCTACATCACAACCAGGCATGAAACCACACAGGCTGTAAGCAATACGACCTCACAGTGCAAAATAAATAATTAGAATAAGTGATATTATTAGCAAGTTCTATTTGATTCTGAATGCAAAAGTTACACCAAAGAAGATTAAGCATTAATGGTCACTATTCCTTCCCTACAAACCACTACCTCGACCCAATACCCAATTCTGGTATTCAGGCCTCCCGTGGAAAAAGCTCCAGCTATTTAGGGGATTACCATTCTCCTAAAACAATGGTCTGCAAATAGTATTTTCCTCAGAAAAGCAATTCCACTGAAATCAGTGGAGCTACTATTGTTCCTGGCAGAATATGTTTAGATTTTCTGAAAGATCAGAGCCTTAATTAGCATATTAAAATTATACTATTCATTTTCATTTCATTGTTCAATGAGTTTACTAACTCTTCACTAGATTTTAGGATTATAATTTATATTTTCACTCTACACCTATATTCTAGGGTGGGGTTTTTTTGTTTTGGTTTGGTTTTTATTCTAGTTTATACATCATGGTATTTGAAAACTTACATAAAATATAGATCTATTTTTGGATGAAGTAAAAAGCTTCTCTCTCCTTTCTTGTTACAACTTCAGTGAAAACTTAGGAAGCTTTCTCCCATTAGCTACCAAAGATTATGAACACACTGGAACAAACTTGGTATCTTGCTGTTTATTTAGATAGTATCTGTGACTCAAGGTCTCTATGGCACACAAAGAAACAAATTATTGTTAAATTCCAGATAACTTAAATAATGCCTAAAGCTGGTTCTGTTTTGAAAAAGTGAAAACAGTTAGTTTTTCTGCTTCTCTATTTATGTATTTCCAAGGCTTATAGTAGGTTGGTCTCAAAGACTAAAAGAGATCTTCTCCATCATCAAGTCTAGAGACTCCATGATGTGATGTTTGCTAAGCACAAGACAATCCAGATTCAAGAAGCTAAAGTAGTCACTGGTAGTTTTCTTTCCTATTATAACAGAAGAAATAGAAAGAGATATAAAAATCTCTTCAGGATTCAAAATACTAAAAAATTTCTGGAGAGCTGATGCTATCTATACAAAGCTAGCAAACACTGCAGCTCTCAAACTGTTTTGTTTAAAACTCTTTAGAGCAGAAATAAAGAAACAAAACTGATGAACAGATTTTATGAAAATTAAGTAAATAAAACAATACCAGTCTGATGACCCAACCTCTCAGAAAAAAAAGTATACTTCTAATAGACCACATAAGACAGAACAAAAATAGAATCAACAGCAATTAGTTCAATAAAGTCGAATTAATTGGATTCAAAAAGGGCCTGTGCATCAGTATTAGATTATCTGTTTTATAGTGCAAGCACATACCACACCCATGAAAAGTGAAGGTTATGCACATCTTTTATTATCTTTATATATATACTATTTATTTTCACACTCCAGAAATACTTCCTATCTCTGTTATTAGGCACCTTTTAAAAAGGTAGAATAAGCTAAACGAAAATTTATTTGGTAATTCTAAGCCAAAACCAGAGACACTTTGTATTACAGTAACTACTAGATTGCCTTATACATATAGTAAGTATAAGCATAATAATCACAAGTATGTTTAATATTAAACCTTCTTATGTTTTTCCAAACAACATGCTTTTCTTACTCTCCTCCTGCCATCTCTGAAACTCAATGGAGTGATTAGCTTAGGAAAAGTACTGACACTGCGCTGAACATGGAAACCCTTTACATGATAAACTGAGCAAAGGTACAAAGTTAAATAAACTCACCATTTCAGTGGTGTACCTTCATATTCAAACCAAATTTCATTAACTTCCTCTTGTCTCATAACTTTCTGAAAGTGTTTCTTCACTTTGTCTGTTACCAGTGTCAAGTAGCTTATCCTTGGCAAAAGCAACTGAAATAAAAAAAAATTATAGAAGCTTTAAGCATAAATACAATTTACTAAATAAATAAAAAAAAACAACTATAAAGAGTATGCATATTCATAATAAAATTTCAGCTGAAATTCTCCCCCCTAACTTAAGGTAAGATGTCTTTTAGACAGTTTACTTATTAATGGTCAATGAAAGCCTATGAAATTATGTACTAGAAGATGCAGCATAGCAGCACCCCATACACTAACACAAAAGACAGAAAAGCAAGTAAGTTCTTTATTCTTTCAGGGTGGTGGGAGAGAGAAGAGTGGAATTTAATTCAAACTTTTCTGTATTTAGGCAAGCCAAAGAATTAAATTTTTAACTTGTTTCATATAAACAGATAGGAACATGTTCTAACTTCTATATAACTTGAATATAACGAGCAACTGTGTATCAGCTATTATTTCAAAATGGCAATTCTTACAAAGCATGGTTTGGGGGGGGTTGTTGTATTGTTTTTTATTTTGTTTTGTTTATTTTAAAAAAACTAGCTGCTTAAGAGTTTAGTTTCCAAGAACATTTTGTATTTCCAATAGCTGGCAATTTCCATCATCTTTGCCCTGGGTTTGCCAATTCAACATGTTAGCCACGACTACTATGATTCTTCCACTATTTAACTTTTGTCCAGCTACTGAAATCAGAAGGAAAACTATAAATGTTTTATCAGTTGAAACAGAAACCTTCTTGTAGCTTTCCAGCATACATTTTTTTCCCTCAAGTGTAATGTTATGCACTATCCCAAACAGAATGCTGTCATTTTTATTTGCAAAAAACCTCCACCTTTTTTATTTTTCTTAAAAAAAAAAAAAGCCTCATGCCTAGTAAAACTAATTAAGTAGACTGCATCAATCACAATCAGCAAAGACTAACCTCCCTGTAAAATAATATTTAGCTTTCGAATAGTCATTTTAAATTAATGTTATTCACACTGTACAGCTATTTTCATTTCCTAATTGTTAATTAGGTCTAAGAAATAAATAGAAATAAATTATATTTTGCATATTTAAAGAAAGAGAAGCATTTGGTTTCCACCATTCCTCATAACCAGCATTGTTTCTTAAAATATTTTCTTTAGAATATTACAGATAATGCTGGGCCTCAGGTGAATGTCATTGTACATACATTCCAAACTATGTAAAGATATGTTTTGCATAACAGAAAACTTGATCTCTGCTTAAATATTCTTCCAGAATCTCTCCAACAATTAGACCACATTTTGATATATAAATTAGATAATATTTTCACCACAATACTAGAATATTTATAAACATCAGAAGAAGTATAGAGGGGAAACCAAGAGTAAGTTCTTACAAAAGAGAAAGGGTTTATCTTTCAGATAATGTTGCATTAGATTACTAATCTGCATGCATCTGTGAAACAACTAAATTTTAGGATTATATAAAGCTACAAAACATAAAGACTCACCACTATCACAGTCATCCAGTCAGTTAACACTTGATAAATTATGTATTATATGACTTTATTTTTCCACTATCATGAATTTTCTACCCTCTTTGACAGGCTGAGAGAGCTGGGCTTCTTCAGCCTGGAGAAGAAAATGCTCTGGGGAGACCCTATAGCAGCTTCCAGTACCTAAAGAGGCCTACAAGAAATCTGGAAAGGGACTTTTCATAAGGCGAATGTAGTCATGTAGTGATAGGACAACAGGTGAATGGCTTTAAGCTGAAAGAGGGGAGATTTAGGTATTAGGAAAAAATTCTTCGTTATGAGGGTGGTGAGACACTGGAACAGGTTGTCCAGAGAAGCTATGGTTGCCCCATCTCTGACAGTGTCAAAGGCCAGGTTGGATGGTGCTTTGAGCAACCTGGTCTAGTGGAAGGTGTCCCTGCCTGTGGCAGGGGTGTTGGAATCATATCATCTTTAAGGTCCCTTCAACCCAAACCATTTCAGCAAGGTAATTAAACACAGCCTTCATTGAGTTTGAGTTTGTTCACTTTTTAAAACTGAAATCACATACACACTCCAGTGAGAATTGTTTGGTACCTCAATGACTTGAATGACAATATTATCCTTTATTAACCTCATTCCACGTATCTACCCTGAGTGTTCTTGAGACAACATAAACCAGCCTATTCCAATCAAATCCAAATATTTTTTTGTAATAACTTCATATTTTTTCTGTCCGATATTTACAGTTACATTAATTCTGGTATATTCTGATATGAGACCTGTCTGGACTGCCTCAAATGCCAATTTTTAACATGGGGCACATCCATGCAGGATTTGATAAATATATTAAAGCATTATTGAGTACAACAGTCTTTGACATAACCCTTTAAACTGCATCACTAACTTCCTCTGTAAAATACTTTACTTCAGTTTGCAGTGTAGAACAACAATGCAGTTTCTATTTTAACACAATTAGCTATCACAGACAATAACCAAACAGCACTTAACTGAATTTAACAGAATGTGGCCAGCACTCCCAGTGGGAATCCTCAGAGCACAAAACCCAACAGTTAAGCAGGTTAATGTAGACTGCCTGTTTTTATGAGATGCTGAGCATTTGCAGCATCTACTGAAAACTTTTTGGTGTTCTCCTTCAATGGAAGACATGAAAGGATCCAATTCTATCACTTTCCTAGCTTTAATTATTCAAGAGATTAACAAATATACTAAATCTGTTAAGTGAGACCTTTAAAAACATAGTTCAAATATATTTTCATTTTGTACCCCTTTTAATTTTTGTTATCCCTTTTAAGGCTTCTTCACCAGTTGTCCACACTCAGTGAAACACACCAGTTGACACAAAACATTTTTACTCCAAAAATTCTGTAATTAGTAAATGCTATTACTATTTCTAGAGAAAAGTTAACTAAAATATCTAGGGGAAAAAAAACCCAACCCAAACCCAACCTTACTGCATTTAACTATATGCTGGACTTCGGTCAGTCTTTCCAACAGTACAGTCACATTGTTTTATAGAGGCCTCTATATGAAAACTGGAATTTTACACAGCAGTTTACTTTCTAGACTATTAGACACTCACAAGCCTCTCCAACACTTCAGCCATATGGCAAGGAGCCTTCCTTTTAGGTAAAGCTGTGTTCACCAGAATGACACCTCTCCCACAAACACTAACTCTTAAACCAGTCCATGCAGGCCAACGAGCCTACACCGTTTCAGCCTTTGGCTACCCTACAGCAACAGTTCTAGATGCTGGGAATAGCCATGATTCAGTGGTAAGAGTAATTCCTGGTTTCAGGCTGAAATACCTAATTAAGACAAAACAAAACACATGATCATATGACAAGATATATTAACCTAAGTTAATGTCATTCCACTAGATCAGATTTGCTCAACTGCTTTTTTATTTTTTCTTCCCCAGACAACCTTTGATCAGCAGACTTTGCACTAAAGGTTAGAACAGCACCATGAAAATCAAACACATCCAGCAATCCAAGTAATGTGCAACTGCAACCTGAATGCAGGACTGATAGATCACTACATTATACTCCAAAATACAGAATGCCCATCATAAATTAAACAACCTAAAGTACTGCATGGGCAAATATACAGACAAGGTAGCCCAGTAAAGGTTAGTCTCTTGGGCAGAGTTCATTGTAAGAGCGCCTTCTGCTTTAACTTCATTCTTTACACCTGACAAATCTCAGCCAATGAGTACTCTGCTTCCCGTACATATTTTATTTCTATCTCTTGCTTGCACAAAGAGGCAGACAGTACACCATTTTAAAATAAAAATCTTAACAACCTTAGAACTAGGGAAATATCAGATAATTCAGCAACAAAGGTAGTTCAACCTAGCTGTTCCTAATTTTGCTTCCACACCAAACACAAGCATTCATAGGAAAGACTCCAAAGAAACTTGACATATGCATTTCCAGTGTTCATTCTGCAGAAGCCTACCTGGCTTGACTACAGGAAGAAACAGGACAGTATCTCACTTGAGCTACTTGGTCTCGATGTCACTACTCTTTCCAAAAGATAAACAAGCTCATTTTATGTGAGTTCTGCTTCCCCATAGCAGTAACATGAGTGCCATAACATGATCACTCCTGTGCTGCATTAATACACCTAACAGACAAGGATCTCCTGTCCCATCACACACACCAAACAGAAATCCATCACACAGAGGCTGGGTTGTTTTCCTAACTCCATAACCTTTCACATTCCAGGTCTACATTTTCCTCCACCTTCATAAAGCAAGTTCCTCAGAGCAGAAGGTTTTTTCTCCTCTTAACCTGACGATGCCAGAATTTCCTTTGCATGCAGCCTTCCCATTTATGGACGGCAGTCTGGAATACAGAGGTTATATCTATATTAACAAGTACTGAAGTGTGGTAGAGGAGACACAAAAAGCTGAGCAGTTGGTATCAAAGGCTGGGAATGTTCACTACATCTACTTTATTTACTTCAGTTTTAGGGGGGTTGATGGTTTTTTACTTCAATTTACCTCCAGTTTGATCCCATACACTAAATGTCCATTAGCAGCTGAAGTACTTCTGCTTCAGCTTCACAGGAAAACGATTCAGCTTGTAGGCTATAAGACCGCTGTGTGATGCAAACCTGGGCACCGTAAGTGGAAAGGATGAAGGCTTGCATCAAAAAAGCACTCTAGAGCTGAACAAAAACATTAATGTAGATGCACTCTGAAACCATGAGAACTAAACTACAATTTAAAACTTAGATTACTATTCTACCTATTACTATTATAAATCCTTGGTCCCTTTCAAGAAGCTGTATTATCAGCTCCAACATCACCTGAGAAAGTAAGAAGTCAAAATTTTAGAACTGTGATTTGTGAATAACCAGATTTTGCAACAACAGAGAATTACACAGATCAAGACTGCATGTCTCTACACTTAAACATATACCTTTCATGTAGCTTTCATGTATATGTATGCATATATATTAACCTATATATGTATATATTAAAAAAAAATAAAGTCTGAGACTTTTGAAATAGGTCAACCACAGGAAGTAAAAGTGCTTCTGTTTTTACCAGTGGGGAAATTGAAACACAGAAGATGAGCTCTATTATCACTGAACGAAAATCATTAATGGTTTATTATGTTTCAAAAACCTACTGAGTGCATGTAAATCAGAAAATGATCACATAAAGATGCTATCAAACACAGAAAAAAGTATTTCTACCCAGTAATATTTTCAAAAGGAGTAGAAAAGGCTATGACAAGACTTAAGGACTTCAGGATCACATGAAAAAATCATAGTACAAGATATTTCTCCCACATTCTTGTTACATTTCAAATTCAAGTTCCACCGAATTAGCTCACATTCTCTATCAATCAAATATCTATTAGGTGCTGAAAACTGCTGAGAACACTCAGCATAGTGTAAATACTATGTGACTATAGAAGGCACTTCTAGTTTACAACTCATATACATCATGGACAACTAGCAACCCAGTTCAGGCACTGTACTGTTAAGATATTATAGCTGCTTTTCCTGCATCTGAGCTAGGTCTCTCATGGCTGTTAGCATTTAAAGAAAACAAGCAGAAGTCATCCATGAGCAGATATAGTGAAGCAAGTGTTCAGGGTAAGTTTGTGTTACACAAGTGACAGACCTAAGTTTTTAAGACTGCACAAAGACTGACCATAATTCAAGAACATACAAACTCAGGTAGAACCTCCTCCTTTTACTTAATTACTTGCTCACTTAATTTTCATATTTATTTAAGATCGTAATTATCTGTGATAAGTTTCACTAATAAAAGAAACTTAAAAGTCTTGAACCTGCTGTGAAGACAAATGAATCGGGCAGCATGTTCATGCAGTTTGCTTTCAGGAGACACCAGGAATAAGAATAAAAAAGTCGTTGGGTTTGTTTTTTTGTTGGACTGTGGGTTTTTTTGGTGGGGGGGGGGGGGCCCAGCTCACAACATGTAGTAGCACACGATGAGAATGAAAGGAACAAACATAGCTATGGCACTGGACTATTTGCAACTACATTCATTATACTCACATAGTAAGGTTCAGCTTCCCTTTCAGTTATCTCATCCTGATACAGAGTGAAACAGGTTGGTATTCGTCCGAACCACACATCTCGAAGCACATCTTTGTCATCTGTCATTCTTCCAATGAATAGCGAAGCACATGTAGGTCAATTTGTTTCTTCAGCTAGAACTGTCACCCCATTCCCCCAAAAAGAAACAAGTTAGCACAGCTGCAAATGAAATACAGCTTGCTACAGGTTTTCCCATAAATGCATTTCTGCAAGCATGATCAAGGCTGTCACTCAACCCTTAAATGCAGTTTTCTACATAGGATGTGATGAGCTGGGGCTTCCGACTTAACACTTTCCTAACTAGGAAAACTAACTGTGCATTCTGTAAGCGTGGATCACTCCCCAAACGAGGGAGCAAAGGGAGCGCCCCTGTCACCACCCTGCGGTAATCCCGCAGCTCCCGCACCCCAGGGAGGCCTCGGCCCACGGGCACCCAGCAGAGCCGGTGTCCGCAGAGGAGCAGGAGGTCGGGCAACGGAGGGAACGAACAGGTCTGTCACCCGCGGGGCCGTAGGCCAGCCCGGAGAGAAAATGTCACGGAGGCCCCAGAATCGCCACGGCCGCGCTGAACCCCGGGCGGCGCCCTGCCAGCAGGCTGGGGACGAGGGCCGCCCTCCGGAGCGGCCCGGCCCGGCCAGGCCAGGCCCCGCGGGGTCGGTCTGTCAGTCGGCCTCCCTGCCTCCTCGGTAGCCACCCGAGGTGAATCAGCAGCGCACGGCACGGCGGAGCTCCGGCCTCCCGGACCGAGGACCGCTACGACGGCAGCCCCCGGGCGTGTTTCCCCCGGGCAGCGGCAAGGCCTGGGGTGGGCGGGCCGCAGCGGCCCCGCCCCAGCCCGCCACGGGCAAGCAGCGTCCCGCGTGGGGTGGCCCGGCCGAGGGCAGCCGCGCGGAGGAAAAAGGGAGCAGCCGTTACCTCTGCCGCGTCCCTCACGGAGTGCGCGCCGCGCCGGGAACAAACTGATCGGCGGCCCCGGCCCCGCCTGGCCCCGCCCCCCGGCGCACGCGCTGTCCGCCCCGCCGCTTCCGCCCGGCTCCCCGTTGGGCGGTGGCCGGCGACGGAAGGCGGAAGGAGGGCGGTGGCCGAGAGGGCCGGGCGGCGGGGCTGCGCCTGTGGGCGGTGCGCTCGCTCCCGGCTTCTCGTTACCCTCCGCACTGGCGGAGCGTGGAGGGGGCGGTCCTTGGTCAGGGTAAGAGCTGAGCCGAACAACTAAAACACGGGTGTGTTATCAGCATTGTTCTCAGACTAAATCCAAAGCACAGCACTGCGCCAGGTAATAGGGAGAAAACTAACTCTATCCCAGCCAAAACCAGGACAATACCATGACCGCAAGAGGGTGAGGAGTGCCAGCTGCCATCGGGGATGTCTCTTACATAAGAAAGCATCCTTCCGGGTCAGTTTTTATCGGCCCAGGGGGTGCAAGTTCACAATGACTTCCACCTCTGTATTCTAAAGAACATCTCCTGCAATTCTGTCACTCTGCAGAGCCCCGTCTCGAAGTCCTACAACTGCAGGAGTGAACAGGGAGGACAGCACTTTTCAGGTCAAGGGAACATCATAATTCCGAGGAACATCTGTATCATGGCTTCCTTGCTACATGTGTCACACACTAGCAGTTGTCAAAGCCAGGTTGTTCTGGGCCAAGACGTACAACTGTAGCAAATGCATTACAACAGGTATATTGGCAGTTAACGTTTGAAAATAACCTAGCGAAACGCGTATTTTCCCTGACGCGCGCGGCACGCTGCAATTTCGGTGGTGCGATGTTCTTGCTATGCTGGCTTGTGGCCACCAGATGTCACCCAGTAGCCACTGCTGATGCAGGTGTCCTGAGCAAGTCAAGAACTCAGTGCAGTTTTTTTTTATTGACTTTTTGTGACTAGCATTTCAATGAATTTATATATTGCTGATTCAGTCGTCTGATCTGGGAAATTCTAGCACTTTTTCAGTCGTCTGAAAGATTAGTCTGAAGGGTTGCTTGATTTGTTTTGTTTTTGCAGTTAAATAAGCTTGTCATGATCACCTCTTTTTGATAAAACATAATATTCTGAACACAGGCCCTATCATACAAAAATAACTTGTTGCTGGTGTTGTTGATGCTCTATAAGCAAAAAGTTTTGCTGTCATACTTCTGTGATTTGGGACGTAATCAGTAAAACTTTATCTTCTCTTCAAGGGTTTTTCTGACACAATTAAAAAAATAAAAATAAAAAACATATATAAAAAGCCTCACCCACACAAAAACAAAAAACAAACAAACAAACAAAAACCCCAACCTAAAACCAAACAGGTAAACTGGTGTAAACCTGGATTATAGTTGGTATTTGGTATGGCCTTCCCCAAAGCATAGGGAAAGAGGGCACGTAGCACATGCTATACTGCAAGTGCTTTAGGCTTTCAAGTGACCTGTTCCCTTATGCTTCTAAATATAGGCAAGTTACACTTGCCTTGGGTGCAGGTATTGGGCAGCACCTCCAAACAGCATGTTGACACTGAGATGATGGAAGGGGAGGGGTTTCTCCAGAAGTATTCCCTGTGCACTCACAACAGTTTAACTAAGTGGATGATGTGGAAATGACTGTCTTGCAGACCTGGAACGGCAGAAACTTCTGGATGAAGAAGGATGCTTCTACTGAGACCTGCATAGGACCAGTCCCACAATTACAAAGGCATCCAAACCACAAGTGCTGGTCATTGCTACAGGCTTCTCTATGGATTTCTGCTAGGAATCCCCTTAATGCTGTTACAGAACCATTGGAACTGGTCTAATGAGGAAGCATGTGAGGTGCTAGCACATCTGCAAATAAACAAACAAACAAAAATAGCTTATCTTGGTTACAAGATTTGCAAACTTTTAGAAAGCTTTGCACAAGTAGATATCCCTACAGGAAATCAAGGAAAACCATGTTTCTTCTTTGTGCTTTCTTCCTATGAGTTCCTCAGAGTTCTTTTATAGGAAAGGGTTATTTCAGTAGTGCTGAAGGGTTTGATTGATCATTGCAGCAGCATCACTAAAGATAATGCCCACTTGTACTGAAAACAAAATGCCCAGAAACATCCACTGGCACAACTGATCCCACTCATTTATTTTTTTTTCTCATGAGCAGGAAGAAGACTGCCAGCACTGCTATTAGCAATAATACTGAGATTGTTATATGATAGTGTATATACTGAGGATGTGACCCATTCTTCATGCTGCCTGTGCTTACCTCCTGAGGTTTTATTTAACCTCTACTGCTACAGCTCTTGAAGCACACCATTGGCCAGCCAGGCTGTGGAATCAGCATTCTGTTGATTGCTAATGACAACTACCAAGCAGATTAAACATTTATTTTTGCATTATTCTGTCATGTATAGTATAAGCTACATAGGCACCTGACTTCCCTGACACCATGGCATATGGATCCACTCTAGAGGCTAAAAATTGAACACAATTGAGTGCCCATGTCTTTTTCTGGATCTAGATAGAAGATGCAAAGTAGAGAATGAAACACAGTAAATTATAAAGTGAGATAACTTGCTGTTTAGAGTATCTTCCTATTTAAACATCCTAGCAAACTGCTGATGTACTTACGAGACCTGAAGTGAGTGCCAAGTTTGCTATTAATATGGCTGTAAATAATGGTCTGAATTTGAATGAGCATTAAAAATAATTGCTAGGATGGAATGTCAAAGAGATGCAATAAAAAAGTAATTACCTCCTTTGGCATATTGTTTTCCCCATTGTTATCTAATGCTTCAAGTGGCACTGTCACACAGTAAAATGGACCAGTCTAAACTGGAGGGGGAAGAGCTCAGCAAACATATTTCCAATTCCAAAGATTCTCCAGAAAATTCCCCCATTTTAAACATCATCATCATGCAACACTCAGTGTGTCATTGCCTAATGTCAAGCAAATCAAAACACGTTAGTGAGTACAAATGGAATGTGAAGATGCTTGTAAAGAACAAGATTATAATTAAAGATGCATTAATTCTAACAGAAATAAGAGAAATGGAACAGATTGTTTACGTATTTGTGGGCAGTTATGTTTTTGTGTAATGGTAGTGAAGATGAAGATCTGTAATCAGAATTACTGCATAATTTCAGTTGGAAGGCACCTTCGGAGTTCTTTCCTGACCTGTAGGCCAACACCCCTTCTCAAAGCAGGAGTAGCTACAAAGTTGAATCATGTTGGTGAAGGCAAATAATACTGAAAAGTTACTGGAATAATATGCAAAATAGTATTTCTCTGTATATTTTACTATAACTGGGATAACTGGTATTCATTGCTTTGATCACATGGAATGAACTTACTGCTGCTTTCACAGAACTGGTGTCTTACGGGCACCTACATATACAGAAAGTAAGGATCATTCATATATATAACAAAGAACCCTGGCAGGTGGACAGAAAAGTTCCTTTTACTCAGACCTGGCTCCTCTTCATGTAAAACCCTGAGTCCATTAAATCAATGGCAAAACACACAAAGATATGCTTATTCCAGTGTTGCTTTATTAGGAATTGATCTTCAGTCATTATTGATGTTTTCCCTTCATTCCCCTAATAGCTTTCAATAGAAAGCAAAACGTATTTTGTTTTCATTTCTTAGCTATTGTCTTTTGAGTATGTAAACAAAACCAGATTGTGAGAATCATTAATGTACACCTTTTAACATGCAACAATGAGTAAGAGTCAAATGAAACTCATAATGCTGCTATTTATATCTAGCTAAATAGTTCATTGTTGCCTACTCCCAGTGAAGAATTACTTTTATTAATTACATGAAAATCTGATTCATTCATCTGAGGCCTTTCTGGAAATATTACAAGATAGAAGTACCACATCTGACAGCACTTAATATTTTCCAGATACAATTTTAATTCATATCTTTGTGGAATTAAAAGATCCTGTCTTATCTGGATATACTTTTCCTTTTGTGCCCTCATCATCTACTAATATTTGCCTTCTATAACAGATGAATACATTTGGAAATCTTCTAAACTGTTTTTAAACTCTTTCTTGTCTAAATAACTGAAGTGTGCCAACAGCTGTCCTTGCTTTCCCTTACAGTAGTTAACTCTGGTTTACTTTGCTGATTTCCAATTTTAATTCTATTTTAAAATTCATAATTCACATTTCAGACTATCAAAATAATGTTTTGTTGCTAAAACAAGTGACTGGACATTAGAAACTCCTAGTTCTAAGTTTGCTGCTTATTATTTACCTTGAACTAAATTTCTTTGGGTCTACTTTATTGTAGCCCCATTAAGACATCTTGGTCTTAGCAAGGAGAGAGGGAAATACTTTTTTTTCACTTTGCTAGATTTTCACCCCTCTGCATCCTAGCTAAGTAATATTTATTCTGACAGGTACTGTCACTTATCAAAGAGGAGTGCCTGGTATTCAAAAGGCAATAATCCCCATGATTCCTATTTTTTCCTGATGGGCATTGTCATGGGTTCAGCAGCAGCAGTCATTTTTCTCCTCCTTGGTAGCTGGTGTGGCGCTGTGTTTTTGATTTTGGGCCTGGGAACAGCACTGATAACACCAGTGTTTCGGTTACTGCTTAGTGATGTTTTGGTCTGGCCAAGGACTTTCTGAGTTTCATGCTGTGCCAGGGAGGAGGGGAGCCGGGAGGCAGCAGAGACAGGACACCTGACCCAAACTGACCAAAGAGGTTATTCCATACCACAGCACGTCATGCCCAGGATGTAAAAGCAGAGAGCAGAGACCCGGAAGGGTGGGGGGGTGCACTGCGTGGTCGGGCTTGGTATTAGGTGGTGAGAATTGTATTCTTTCCTTGTATTTCCCTTGTCATTGTTATTACTGGTGGCAGCAGTAGTGGTCTTGTGTTATACTTTAGTTACTAAACTGTTCTTATCTCAACCTGTGGGAGTTGCATTCTTTTTGATTCTCCTTCCCATTCCTCCGGGAGCGGGGGGGAAGAAAGAGAGGGAAGTGAGTGAGAGAGAGAGTCTGTGTGAGTTAGTCTTAAACCACGACAGGCATACTGAAAGAAAGATTAATGGCTTTGTCAGTACTACCTCATTATGTGACAGGATTGACTCTCTATAACATAAATTTAGCCATTTATGACTGAGGATCACCACTAACTTAAGTGCTGAATCATAGCATAGCCAGGAAGTGAAACAAAACTATAAGGAGGATAGTATAATAATCCTGTGCTGTTTGGCTATTGGAACAGCCTTGAGGCTGTTTATTTTTAGGCAGGAAGACGTTTCACCCTTAATCTGAATGGAACCTCCTGTTAATGCTGCTGGCATGTCAGCTTCTGAGGCAAGGGTTAAGTCCAGCCCTCAGTACTAGAAGACACTAAGCATCCGTGTCTCACCTGGCACTCAGGAACATGTGTCACTTGGCACTCATGAACAACCAGAACTGAAACTGGTATTAACTGTTGTTTATCAACAAGTAATCTTTTATACCTTGGTAAGAAGAATTCATGCTGTACAGCTTTATATTAAGATCCTTTCAGTAAGGATATAATTAATTTTCTAAAACACATTGCATACTTTTAAGCATCTGAGTTAAACACAGTCATCCACAGATTCTCATTACAACCTAATCTAATGGCTATCTTATGAAACCTGTCATGCTGTTGCAGTGTAGTATCAAATATCATAGGGGTTCATGGATAACACAGTGCTAAGTGCGGCATAGGAACAGCAGGCCAGATTCCCTGCCCATACAAATCACCAGGGCTTCAGAAAAGTAATTTTCTATTTTCAGTAAACCTGTGTGTATATTACCTCTGACCTAGACCATGGTTTATTTCTTAGCTTTCAGAAAGGAAATACTTCTGATTTGTAATAAAATACAGGATTTCTCTATTTCATACAAAAATAACCCCTAGCTTTGTGGTATGACTTGATGATCATCAGCAATTTTATCCAAGGAAAGAATTTTTCTCAGTGTTTACAAATTCACTTTGATCACTTTGTAGTAATGAAGTCTTGATAACCCCAGTTCTGAAGCTGTGATATATCTTTGTTTCTCAGTTAATGAAGTGTGTTAAGGTGGTTTAAATTTACAAAGGCTTTTTAGTGAATTTAAAATCAGTATTGGATGTGAATTCTTCTGTTTTTTCTCTTTGTTGTATTTGTGCAACATTTGTTATATGAGCTAGTTGTTAAATCACTCTGATATCTCAGTGAAAGAAGTAAACATACAATGTATATAAGATAGGAGGATGGATGTTAGCACTGGTGGGGAAAAACATAAAAATCCTAAAGTCTATCTGATTCCATAAGAAGTATAATTATCAATGGCCCCACCAGTGCTGAGTGGAGGGGGATCAATTTGCTTAACTTACTAGCCACACTGTGTCTATCATAGCCCAGTGGATGTTTGATCTTCACTGCTGCACTGAAGTTTGCATTTGCCTCTGTTGAACTCAATGATTTTTCCATTGGCTCATTTCTCTCATTTGCTGGGATCCCTGTGAATAGCAGCTCAGCCCTCCAACATATCAACCAGTCCACACCCCAGTTTGTACCATGCAAAAACCTGACAAGTGTGTGTGCCAGCTCACTGTCCATGTCCATGATAAAAAATGTTAAACGGCACTGGCCCTCATATCGATGCTGGAAGAGTGCCACTAGCAACCAGCTTCCAGTTAGACCTTTGTGGTGGTGGGTTGATTGTGGCTGGATGCCAGGTACCCACCAAAGCTGCTCTGTAACTCCCCTCCTCACCTGGACAGGGGGAAGAAAAATACAGTGAAAGGCTTGTGTGTCAAGGTAAGTAAGGAAAGGGAGAGATCACTCTTCCCCTGCTCCACTGTGGGGGACCTCCCATGAGAGAGTTATCTGTGAACTTCTCCAACATGAGACTTTCCCAAGGGCTGCAGTTCTTCACAAACTGCTCCAGCTTGGGTCCCTTCCACCGGGTGCAGTCCTCCAGAAACAGACTGCTCCAGTGTGGGTCCCTTCCATGGGGTGCAGCCCTTCAGAAACAGACTGCTCCAGTGTGGGTCCCTTCCATGGGATGCAGCCCTTCAGGAACAGACTGCTCCAGTGTGGGTCCCTTCCATGGGG
The DNA here is from genome assembly GCA_028858755.1 of Ara ararauna. Classification (NCBI taxonomy): domain Eukaryota; kingdom Metazoa; phylum Chordata; class Aves; order Psittaciformes; family Psittacidae; genus Ara; species Ara ararauna. Next base: position 61,450,052 of record CM054379.1, read on the forward strand.
TGCAGCCCTTCAGGAACAGACTGCTCCAGTGTGGGTCCTCCCGGGGTTCATAAGTCCTGCAACAAACTTGCTCCGGAGTGGGCTCCTTTCTCCACGGGGCCACAAGTTCTGCCAGTAGTGCACCAGTGAGCGCTTCCCACTGGGTCACAGCCTCCTTCAGGTATTTCCCTGCTCTGGTGTGGTGTCCTCCATGGGCTGCAGGTGGATATCTGCTCCACTGTGGACCTCCATGAACTGCAGGGACACAGACTGCCTTGCCATGGGCTACACCATGGGCTGCAGGAGAATCTCTGCTCCAGTGCCTGGAGCACCTTCTCCTCCTTCTTTGTTGACCTTGGTGTCTGCAGGACTGTTTCTCTCACATATTCTGTCTTCTTTCTCCAGCTACAATTGCTGTTGCACAGCAACATTTTTCTCCTTCTTAAATACATTATCTGAGAAGTACTACCACCACCACTGATGGGCTCAGCCTTGGCCAGTTGTGGGTCCATCATGGAGCCAGCTGGCACTGGCTCTATTGGACATGGGGGAAACTTCTAGAAACTTCCTACAGAAGCTACCCCTGTAACCCCCCCACTGCCAAAACTTTGTCATGTAAACCCAATACAAACTTGAACACTTGAACACTCTCTGAGCCCAGCAATCCAGCCAGTTTTTCATCCACCTTACAGGCTACTTATCCACTCTACATCTCCCCACTTAAGCTACCACTGTACTATGAAAGACTGCGGAAAGTCTTGCTTCGGATAAGCTACATCTGTTACTGTCATCCACAAAGCCAGCCATTTCATCATAGAAGGCAATCAGGTTGGTCAAGCACGACTGAACCTTGATAAATCTCTGTTGGCTGGTTCCAGTCATCTTTCCATCCTTCATGTGCCTGAACTGGAGAGGACTTGTTCCTTAATTTTCCCAGGAGTTGACCAGGTTGCAGGTCTTCCTTCTTGGCTTTTTAAAATACATTTACCTTTTACTAGCAACTGGGGAGTTCCCCCAGTTGCCACAGCCTTTTAAAGATGATGAAGAGGAGCCTCACATAAGACATCAGCCATCTCAACTTCCATGGGTGCATCTTATATGGTCCCATGTCCAGAATTATTTAAATTCTCTCCAACCTGATCCTCCTGTATGGTGGGTAGTACTTCATTCCTCTCAGTTTGCTACTAGGCAGAGACCTGGGCTTGCCAGTAAAAGTGGGGCAAAAAAGGCATTAAGTACTTCAGCCTTTTCTACATAGTTTGTCACTAGGTCCTTTCTAGCTTGCTTGCAATATTTAGCAGCAAGCTTACATTTTCCTTCACCTTTCTTCCCAGGGCTTACCTGTAGAAGCCCTTCTTGTTGCCCTCTACATTCCTTGTTGATTTCAACCCCAGCTGTGTGTGGCTTTCCTAATTTGACTCCTGTATACCTGGGTGATGCTGCTAGATTTCCTGGTCCCTGCTTCCACTTTCTCCATACCTCCCTTTTGTGTTTGAGCTCAGCTACAAATTCCCTCTTCGGCCAACCTGGCCTCCTGCCATATCTGTCCATCTTCTTGTGCAATCACAGTGGGCCATTCTTGTGCTTCAAGCAGATTTTAGTTGAAGATCAGCTCTAATGGGATCTTCTTTCTTAGCTTCCCCGAGATTCTTGCCTACCCTGCTCCTTCCCTGACCAAGCTAAAGTCCACTCTCCTAAAATCAAGGTCTTTGCTATGTACCTTCCTCACTTCCCTTAGCATCTTAAATTTAGCCTGGTTTTACACTTCTTTTTAGACTTTGATCTCCATACTCTGATGAACTTGCTTAAAAGCCTTTCTCAATAGATGAGCAAGACTGTTGGTAAAGATACTCTTGTCTCTCTTTCTCACACTGGTGCTGTCGCTCCCCACTGGTCCTTGCTCTCAGAAGGTGATCCATGGGCATAGAAGCCCTGCCTGCGACACCAGCCATATTGGCTTTGATCTGCAAGATATATCCTCTCCTACTGAGTCTATTTCCTTGACTGGTAGGATCAAAAATGAACACCACCTTGGCACCTTTACCACAGCTTAGAGCACAGAAGTCATCTTTGATTTGCTCAAGGTCTCTTTTGGCAGCAACAATTTGTGGCCAGATGGGTGAGCAGAAATTGTGCAAAGACAGTAATATGTAGTAATAGCCCAAAGACCCCATCTATACTTCTGTGGTGTCCCACATCTGGAGCCAGGACCAGCAATCAGCTTCCTGACAGCAGGTCTGACCTGCAGATGTGTGCTGTAGCCCCTAGAGAAGGGAATCTTAGGCACTGTTACAGATTACTTCATCCTTATGGTAGTGGTTCCAACCAGTTTGGAATTTTTGTTGGATATCCTTGAAATTCCTCATGAACTTTGATGATTTTAGCTATCCTCTAGAACTTTCAATCCCATGTAAATTTTACTGTCTTGCTGCATATCATAGCTCATAAATAAATATTTTAAATAAGAACAATCTCATTAGAGATGCTTAAGGAAGCCCATTGCTTGTTTTATTTTGTATTCGTTATTCTTACTCTTTCTGTGGTCTATGGCAGCTCTTTTTTCTCTCAACCCGTAAGTATATAGTTTCTTTTATAACCTATTGGGATGGGCACGGTTTTAAAGACTGGATAAATTTCAGCTTGCTCATTCTCCTTAATCTACTTTTTTGTAGACCAGCTAGTAGATAACTCCCTAATTATTGTTTATTGATGGTAGAAATTCACTGACCTGCATTCTCACAGTCACTCTCTGTGCTTGTTTTAAATATTACATCCTTATTCTCTTTGATCGTAACTGATTATCATGGGAAAAGCAAAATGCTGGGAACACCTCTGCCACTGCATGCTTCTACTCCCTGGGACTTATGATAACTGGTTTGCTTCATCAGGCTGTTTCAACACCTCCTCTTTTGGATAACTTTTCCTGGGACAGTGCAAGGTTTAGATTCGTCTGAGAAGAGGACAGCGAAGATGTCTGTAGAGAGTGGTGCTGGCTGATGGATTTCACATCGTCTTCACACAGACAAAAGTGCTTTTTGATATACAGGAGATGGGAGGAAGAAGTGACTGGTAAACACAACTACGAACAGACAGTTTGAATTTCCTAGTAATGCTCCTGTATTATCTGCAGATATGTAGGAACAGTTATGCTTTTAATTACCTATGGTCAGCTTAATATTTAATTGCAGATTCTTTAGCACCCAACTAGATTACAGAAGACTGGCTAGTTCTTGGATTTGTCACAGGACACTCATATTCCATGGCAACTTAATCAGCTTTGCTTACGCTTCAGTCTTTAGCATGTTGGTTTTAGACTGTAAATTGCTTAAGATAGAGACCTGCCTTCCTGCATGCTTGTATGTTTCCCAGCTCATCTGTTAGTCAGTATAAATAGTAATAAATGATAGTTATGTATTTAATTTCCAGGGATACTGGCTAAGTAATACATTTGGAATCTCTATAAAATAATTATTTTTAAATTTTGTGGTAGTTTCTGCCTTCTTAAAAACTGAAAGAGAAAGATCCTACCCTAACTTAAGCCATGCTGGCTGATAGACTTATATGAGAATATGATGTAAATACAATAGAATGGCATTGCTGATTTAGTCAAACTTAAATTAAGAATTATTCTTTAAGGTAACAGGCTTCCAAGTTAATTTCAACCTAGTGAATAATTAAAATTTGTACCATGATGCAAAATAAGAACATGAGGTATAGCTCAGTTTTTGGGCAACCATAAAACTGTAGCAGTGCTACGCACACTGGAAAACTGGAAAAGACAGAGAAACAAAATAGAATGTTAGCCTGGAAATATTATACATTTCAGCAAAGCCATAACTACACAGGAAAACATGCACATCTTGATATTAAGCAGTAAAATAACAATTTGCCAGTATTACATTCCTAATGCCTCATTATTATGTTAATGTTGGTATATTTTAATTTAATTGATTTATGGTCTTATTAGCACACCTTTGAATTGTAACTATGGGAGAACAGAGTGCTAGAATTAACATTCTTTCTTTTTTTTTTCTTTTGAAATTGAACTCCAGAGGACCCAGGAGCCCCCAGCGCACAAAGCAGCATAATGCTGTCAATCAATCAGTGTCATCCTGCGCTTGTAAGAAGCAGCATCTCCCACCTCCCACTCAGTTTTCATCAGTCTGCAGAGCCAACAAGATGGGAAAGACAAAAAACACAACGCCACAAGGTGGAAGGCTCTTTCCTCTGGGTAGCATCCACAGCATTTGTTTCAGCCTAGTTATAGAGTGTGTTTTCTCATGGTTATTTTATCTTCCCCTGTTGCAGTTTCAGGAAGGGAAAAACTACTTATTGAAACCAAATAAATGCCATAGTGAACCAATGTTGACATTAAGGGAGCTGGTATGAAAAAGACAGCATGCATAGAGTGTTTCTTAGTGTTCAGCTTGAGACTAGGCACAGAATCCTTATGTAAGCTCCTTATGCGAAGTGGCAATTCCAAAGACTGAAAGCTTTGAAAGAAACCATGGGATGAAAACTGTGCAGAGGAAACATTAATCTTTTATACAGGGGCAGAAGAACACCATACCTGGACACTCAGAGCAAGACTGAAGTGGGCTGTGGGTGTTGTCTTGCCTTTGTACTGACACTGTGCTTCAATTAGAGGTAGTTATCATTAAGAGAAAAGCAGCACTGGATTATCATTAACAGAATGCAAAAAGTTCTTAGCAGGTAACAGAGAAGGAAATGCCTGAAAGAAATGTTTTCAGTGGGACAGGAGGTTTTCTTCTGTGAGCTGATTGAAGAAGGAATGAAAAATACTACTCTAGCTAATACAAGAATAAAACTGATGTCCTATACTGGGAACTCCTGAATGTTTCGTAACTGAAATCCATTTGGCTATCTGCCTGGGCTCATTGGCTGCACCTAGTTGGCATTAAAATCAAACAAAACACTCTCACTGTTGGCATCATGATGGGAGTATTATGTGGAGGTAGTAACTAATGCTGAAGTACTGCACTTCTACACTAAAAAAAAAAAAAGGATGGTTGTGGATAGCACTGTAAAACTCCATCATGTTATAGTTAAATATCACATGCTACACCTTGGCCATGCCGCGGGACACTTTTAATGGGTAAACACTGAAGTGATACAGACCCATGAATGACAAATTAAGCCAAAGCCAGCAGAAGTGTGAAGGTGAAATCTTGACCTGGACAAGGGTCACATGCGTTTTTGACTTGATCTGAACAATAACCAGCACCTAAGAGATGAGCACTGCATGCTTTTAACAGAAGTACAAGCTCATGAAGTTAAATGCCAGAGATCCCAAAATGGACTGTGATTGGAACATGACACCATGAAGTGAGACAAAAAGCATCCAATACACAAAGCTAAAGTACTACCTGAAGTAATCATTCAGTGTGTACAAGCAAAAAGAAATTCAGAACATGAGGTTATATATATGTATCCCCAGTTCAAAATGTCCCTCAGAGCCTGAGGTGCCTCCATCTGCTTCAGCGCCTGCGTGCTCACCTGTGTGTCTCCCCAGGCAATGCAGCCATACGGCCGCCAGACACACCAGGGTAAGTCATGGCAACTGGCACGCCAATAACGTTGACTACGTGAAGATTGCCCTTTGAACCTGATTGTTGTTTTGCCCTACCTAACAGGTATGTAAAGCAATCCCACAAATTCTTCTTGGCTTCCAAATTTACTTCTTGGTTGAGCCTGAAATCCCTGTCCCTTGCTTCCAAATTCCTTAGTCCTAGTCTCATTCAATCTCTGCTTGCTATTTTTCCAAATTCCTTCCCTGTGAGACAGACTTGTTGACCTTTGTGTGGTTTGCCCTGCTATTTGTTTTAAGGGTCTCTTGGCTTCTCTGTCTTCTTACCTATTGCTGTGGCTGCAATTCTGGCTGGCATGTTCCTGACCTAATTTAGTTCCTAGCCTTGGCTTTCCCTGGTCATAATATTTAGTTGCATTTTCCATTTTTGACTCCAGGCTGTCTTTAACCACCAGGAATGATCACCCACATACTGCCCTGTCTGATAATATACTAAGGACATATATTTATATCTTTATTCTCAAAGCGTAGAGTGGGACTTGCTTCTTCTCTTTTCAGGCGTTGCCAGGGAACCTCTAGTATTGTTGGGCCAGAAAGAAAACACGGGTGGTGGTATGATTGTGAGGTAGAACGTCCCCTTGTAGGTAGGATATTAAAGCTACCACTTCCATCACTATTTCTATGTCATACCTTAAACCCTTGTAAAAAAAAAAAATTGGAAGCCAGTATAACATTTTGTACAGAGCCTGCTATTACTATGTGTGTTAAACAAGACCCAAATATGCCAACCACAGGGAGTCCCAGTGGAGATTTAGGCCAAACAATACCTAGGTTTTAGCTCCTTGTCAGACTTAGGCAAGAAGCAGGCACCCAACACTCAGTCTTGTAAAGACTGAGGCAGTTCTGGGCATGTGGAGAGGTGAATCCCTGAGTACCTGGGGCACTTTCAAGACAAATAGGGAGGCACCACTGGAATTTAGGTGCCCATAGGGTTAGGTGTCAAATGAATGTGGGATTTCTGGACCAATTTTGAATTTTACGTGTTTTTTGTGGGACAGAGGTAGGATTTTGGCCCCTGCATACTTTATTGGTCATTTATCACCAGCTCCAAAATGTGGGAATCCAAAATACAATTCATATATTCTGACAGTGAATTACCTGAATCTCAAATGTTTGCTTGCATGTACTGTTTCTGAAGGAAACTACAAACTTCTACTGCACTAGAAAAGAAGATAGACTATTTGGTGGCAAAGTTGATGATAGTTCATTCCTATTTTTCTATGATTTGCTTACGGGCTTTAGATTATTTTCCCCCCACATATATACTGTGCTATATATTGGGACAGTTTTGTATTAGAAGTGTGTTTCTGTTTTGAAACAACAAAAAGGGAAGATCAATGATGTGAATAAATAATGTTATCTCAACTTGTGTGTTGTTTAGTTTCTGCAAGATTCATAGATTTTGGGTCTGGTTTTTTTTTCTGATTCTCATTGTAATTCCAAAATTAGCATGCTTCTGGGTTCTTTTTGTAAATCTCACATACAATGTGCAGTCAAACTAACTGGATACTGAATAGAATGAAGTCTGATCTGGATACCAAATCAACTTCTTTTTCACCATGTTGGAATGAAACCAAACAGGAGAAACATAATTTGTTGCATAATATCTTACTATGATATGAATTACCAAGAACTGTTGCAAAATTGTGTTGGTTCAGATAAAAGCTAGACTGACTTGTTCTGTTGCATGTGTTAGGACTTCTGACATAAACATGATCATCATTTAAAGTTTTCTAAATGACTGGCTAATTCTGATTAATTTCTGTCTTAACTAATGGTGTTAAAAATGCATTTCCTGAAAGAAAAGGTCCAAATCTTATAATTGAGCCTAAGAACAAGTATTGTACCAAATACTGAGCTTCCACAATCTGTTTGGATTGAGATCACATGTTGTTCTGAAACTGCCATATTTAACATGCAGACTTTAATTTTGGCAAAAGTTTGAAGAAGCCTTACCAACCAAATCCCTTTCACCTACTCTTGTGTATCAGGATATTGTGATACATGTTAGCACTGAAGCACAAATGCTGGATACCTCAAAGCTGATGTAGTGTGCTTATTTCTTATATGCATTAACACAGAGAGATACTTAACTCTGCATGTTTTTTAGGTACTCTATGATGCTAATGGTGATCCAGACCCTGCCAAGATAATCTGAAAGGATTTGAAAATATGCTTGCCTTGCAGTTCTCCTTTTCTCTGTTCTATGATTTAAACTGTATGTTTTCAGGCCACACATGTCATTTTTTGGTGTGGAATGAAGTAGCAGAGAGCTCCTGAACACAGCCTCTGCTGCCTGGCCTGCCAAGAACTGTGGGTATGTAGGGGGTACAGTGGCAGAGAGGAGACACCAGGCCTGCAGTGGCCCAGATTCCTTTCACCTTAGTGCTGTTTAGCTGAACACAAATTTATTCACAACAGAATGTATGCGCAACAGAATTTATGCACAACAGAATCTCCATAACTGCGACCTAAATGGAAATTCAGTACACATACTTAGCAATATATTTATCTGGCTTCTTCAATGGTGAATGTCATAAAACACCATGGTAATGCCCACTGCGGATCAAGGAAAGAAAAAGGAATAATTTTATGCTAAGATAAGAGACAAAGTGCAGCTATTTGGATCTTTACACTGTATAGCCAGCATGCAAAAATCCTATGCAGATGTAGGAAACAGGACCTCCTCCTTTGTTCCTAGCCATCCATCAAGGACAGCATGCTACCTGTCACCAGGTCTCCTTGTCTCTGTCCTTGGAGATACCTGAAACCCAGCTGGACATGGTACTGAGTGACCTGCTCTTACTGACCCTGCCTGAGCAGAGTGACTTCACTAGACAACCTTCAGAGGTCCCTTTCCACCCCAGGTATTCTGTGATTCTATTATTTCCATGCCTATATAAACACCTTTATTTTTTTTTCCTTGTTCCCTTTGGCATTTCCTGAGGGTACAACTGTTTACCTTTCCAGTTCTGCCCAGTTTTGTCATGACATATATTTAATTTTGGGAAAAATCACTTCTGTTGTAGGTTAATGCGTTTAGTTCATCACCAGCCAAGTAAATTGCACACCACTGAGGAAAATAACTGAATTTGCCCCCCAAACAGGTGTACGTATTGCTTCGGGTGAAACGGCAGTACTAGTAGGTCTAAGCTGCTCAGCCAAACCCTTTTTGTATTTTGTCTTCGCCTGCCTTGCTCACATCCTTGTCCTCCTGCTGTGAAAAAACTCAGTGTTATGTTGTGTTCATCAGTTACCGGCTGATTGTGACTATTTCATAATAGTGAAGTTTTTCCAGCATACAGACTTCTGACATTTATCTCATTTTAGCGTTTTTAGCAGACAATTATAACCTCCCTGTCCCATCACTAGCGAGCAAAATCAGAAGAAACAACCCACTCTAAAAGCTCCTTACACCAGACAAATCATAGAACCATAGAATGGCTTGGGTTGGAAGGAACCTTAAAGATCATCCAATTCTAACCCTGGGCAGGGACACCTTCCATTAAAGCAGGTTCCTTCAAGCCCCATCCAGCTTGGCCTTAAACACTTTCAGGGATGGAGCACCCATAACTTCTTTGGGTAACCTTTTCCAGTGCCTCGCCACCCTCACAATAAATGCATGCTTGCCAGCTACAATTTAGGACCGGCGGCATCCGTCAGCATAGAACAGTAAGCCTCCGTAGGAAAGCTGGGGAAGACGTCGCGGTCTTTTAAAGAGAAGAGCTCTAAAAGCACGGCGGGACGGACGGGACCGCCACGTCCCGACTGGGGCCGGTCACGATGCGACCTGAGGCGACCCTGTCAGCTGTCCGCCGGAGCCGGGCTCTCCCTGCGGGAGCGGATCTGCCGCCCCTCGGCACCGCTCGTTTGGCCCTCCCCGGCGGGACGGTCACCGCCGGTTTAGTCCCGGGGAGAGGGATAAGCATCTAATTAATTAATCTCCGGGCACCGGGACAAAAAGTAGCGCTGCAAGGTTTAGGGTGTGCCGTCTACTCAGGAGCCCCCTCGGCTCCCCGGGAAGGGTCGGGCCGCCCCGGGGGGCCTGGCGGGACCTGTGTAGGATGCACGTGGCCCCCAGCGCTGCCCCTACGCGGTGCGGGAGGGCGCGAAGCCTTTGCCCGAGCCTTGCACAAGTGTCCGGGGCGCGGGAAATACCTGAGGGTTAGTAGAAAACAACAACAAGATAATGGTCCCTAATGTGCACCCTGGGCACGGATCACACGCGGGCCTCTCCCTTCCTGTGCGACCGGCGGGGAGCCTGCCGCGCCGCGGCTCTCTCCGCGGGGAGGGACCGACGCGGCTGGCGGTAGGCAGGGAGGGAGGGAGGGAATCTCCTTATTAAACGCATACACCGAGGCGGGCGGCTGCCACCGCCGCCCCGTCCATGCCCGCGGAGAGCCCGAAACCGCCGGGAGCGCCGCGCTCCCCCCGCTGCCGCCCCTGCCCCGGCTGCCGGCAGGAGGACGCCGCCACCGCGCCCAGCCCCGCCGCCCACCGCGATCCCCACATGGCGCGACGCGGCCGCTTCCAGCGCCTCTTCGGCCGCAGCGAGTCGGAGGACTCGGAGCCTGACGGGGCGGCAACCCCCCCACGCCGCCGCCCCTCCGCCGCTCCCGCGCCCAAGCGGCGCCCCGCGTTCCCCCACTGGCGCCCGAAGAGGAAGGAGCAGCACCCCCGGGGGGGCGGTGGTGCTGCTCCCACCTGGACCCCGCCGCCCGCCTCACCCCTCGGCTCCCCGGCCCCGCGGTAAGCGCGAACCCCGCGGGGGGCGGGATAGCGGGCGGCCGGGGGAGCGGGGGGACCGGCGGGCAGGGCACGGCTGGAGGCCAGGGTTTTTTTCGCTCCCGAGGAGGGAAGCGGGTGTCCGCAGCCGCCTTCATGTCCAGCGTTTGCCCCAGCCTTCTGGCAGCGCGGCGCCTAAGCGGTGTTGACAAACAGCAGCGCCTGTGTGAATAAGTAACAGTCACCCTGTGCCCCAAGCAGAGGGAGGCTTCTTGGCCCAAAACAGCCTCCTAAAGTGTGGCTGGCGTGTGTGAATAAATTTACTTCTCCTTAAGAGCAGTGGGCTTCCTCTGTGCTCACTTTCTGTGGATGTAATAAAGGAGGAAGAACAAAGAGAAGGGCCTGACGCGGCTTATCTGCAGCACTCCCCAAAGTTGTTGCTCCCCATGTGGTTTGAAGTCTCCCGTGGGTAATGACCATCTGGTGCACCCTGGCTTATAAGTTTTTGAGGACACGGGCATTCCTCAGGGCTGTTTTCAGCCTGTGCCCGTGGCATGGGGAAGCTGCGTGGGACTATGGGCTTGCCGAGCAGTAGAGCCCTCTGGCACGGAGGTGGTATGGTGAACCCGGGGTTATGTCAGGAATCAGATTGGTTAATACTACTCAGATTTGAACAGCAAGACCCCGGCAATGAGAAGATGTTAGTGCTATGTGGATTTTTTTTTTTTTTTAAGAAAAGCTGTGTTATTGGTCTCTCAGGTGTTTGGTTCAGACTGAGAAATCTGTGAGTTGCAGGAGGTGGCTCTGTGTGTTTATATTAATTACACAGAAAATGCTAGTACTTGCCTAAAAATAGACATTATGTAGATGTGTGGACTTGACTAAAATATAGTCTAATGGTGTTTGTGTTTGGTATTGAAATGTATTATTGAAAACTTAAAACACCAACATCTTTTACAAAAGAAAATAAAAAGGAACTTATGTTTACATATTTATAGGAAAAAGAAAACAAAGTATGCTTTTCAGATCTATTAAACCAGGAAACGATGCATTTCACAATGCTGTTGAGTGGCCAAGCTCAGGGTGATGCTACTTGTGGACCTCAACCAGGCACAGATCCCTCCTCTGCCTTCCAAAAGCCAGATAAAACAGAGGGGGATCATAGTGTAGCTCAGGCTGGAAGGGAGCACCAAGCATGGTCAACTCTGAGTTCAGGCTCTGGTTTCTCAGGACTATGTCCAGTTCAGTTGAGTTTTGAAATCTTCCAAGAACAGAGAGTGCACACCAGCTCTAGGCAAGCTGCGTCACTGCCTATGTATGAGAAAGTTTCTCCTGCTACAAGGTTGGAAAATCTCTTCTTGCAATGAATGGCCTCTGCTGCTCCTGCCATGCACTGCTGGAGAGCCTCTTGGCTCTTCTTCATGAAACTCTGTTGAGGGCAGAGTGGGAGATCAGACAAAGTTCTCATGGAGGCCCTCTAGTTGAGTCATGAGGTTCAAGAAAGGAGCTCCTTGCTCCCTATAGTCCTTCTCAGAGGGGGGCTTAGGTGCAGCTGGATCCAGACCTGGTCAACGGTTTGTCTAAAGGATTATACCACTTTGTCCCACAGGATTAAAGATGGCAAACCGTACATAAATATAAACCGAAAGTTTTATTATAACTCAGAGTGATAATGACAATAATGATTGATAATCATCATAATATGACTAGGCTAAAGAACTTTAATCAGAATATCTACTACATAGTATAAATGCTTATAACTAGTATTTACTATGATTCAAAGCTAGCTTAATAATTAATAAGTAAAGATTGATGTTACTCACCCATGCCAATGACTGTGGGCAACTCTCTTTTGCTCAGCCTCAAGGAGTAACCTTAAGGGACATCCCCACTCAAGGGACTAATTTCTACACACTCCTAGGCATAGTATGCTAGAATTCCTGCCTTTGGAAGGTAGAACTAAGCTTGTATAGTATAAAGTGATAGACTGTCAGCCGTTTGTACCAGGCTAGATTTAGTAGGTCAGTAAAACATGAAAGGTAACGATAACTCATCCAGAGATAAACTATGTTTTGCTAGATAGGCCATGTAACCATTCACTGGTTTCCTCTGTCAGGAAACATCCGGTTTCACATCTTCGTTAGGTTTAATTCGATGAAGTTGTTGAGTCAGGCTGGTCCCAGTCTTGGCATTCCTCAACACCAAAACCAGCATGATTCCCTTCTGTCACTGAATTTAATGAGTGTGCTGGAATTTGAGCTGTTTGACCCCCACTTAGTTAGAGCTTCCTGCTACATTTTTGCATGAATATTGGCGGACAGATGATGGGTCCTCTCCAAGGACACCTCTCCCTCTGAGCTGAACAAACCCCACTTCCCCAGCGTCTCTTCTCAGGGCAAGAGAAACAGCCCCTGGGCATCTGGGGCTCAACTTGTCCCAATTTACAAACACCTGTTTTATGTTGAGAGGGCCCAAAACTGAACAGAGTATATAGGAGTGGACAGATGAATGGTGAGAAAAGTGGGATAAATATTTAATCTAGGTGTAAGTTCCTTTTTCTTCCAGATACCTTGCTATGTCTACACCGTCAAACCAAAACAATGCTGTATGGGATTTGGGCTTCAGTTCTTATGCCTGAAAAAACTAGAGGATGTTTTTACTGCACAAATTTGCCGTCAAGCTCTGTGCCTAAAACACAAGTGAAGTCTAATAATTGCAAGGCTTCTGAAATGATAGCATTGAATCTTTTGTTACAAAATACTGTTGTTTATATATTTTTTAATTAGGGAATCAACCCTTCTGCTTTTGATAACAATTTGGGCTTGTGCTTCAGCACATAGAAATATACATGTATGTCACCATCATTAACTGCAGTCGGTCATCTTCAGAGAGCATTAACTTTTCTTGTTTGTATAGCTTTCTACCACTCTCATTAAAAAAAAAAAGAATAAACAAAGCCTTTAATACACAGCCAAAGCCACTAAATGTATTTATGTAGTATGTTGAAGATTATGGTAGCATTTCTCAAAAACATGGTTTAAAGTATTTTATTTTTATTACATGAACGATATGTTATAAGTCATGGTTGCATGAATGCTGTATAGGACAAAAAAATGTATACTTTTTCCAATGATTATTTTGAAAATTTAGGATGCTTAATATTATAGCCATGGCTTTTGCTATGAAAGAGTCCGGTTTGACACATACTAGCGTGACAGCTGGCAGTTTGAAGAAACTTCGTTATGTGAAACTATGAGAGGGTAGATTTAGATTATGTATTAGGAAGAAGTTCTTCCCTGTGCGGGTGATGAGGCACTGGAACAGGTTGCCTGAGAAGCTATGGCTGCCCCATCCCTGGCAGTGTTCAAGGCCAGGTTGGACAGGGCTTTGAGCAGCCTGGTCTAGTGGAAGGTGTCGCTGCCCATGGCAGGGGGTTGGAACTGGATGAGCTTTAAGGTCCCTTCCAACCCAAACCATTCTGCGATCCTATGATACTCCAGTTAAAAAATTGTCTGATGAGCTGTTTTGCTCTTCCTGTGTTATTTTTTCTGGTAGCCAATACTTTTCCTTGCTGTTAGTTACTTACCTTGAAGAGCTGTAGCCAATAAAAAAAAAAAAACCACCAAACAACAAAAAAGCAGCCCAATTCCTTCAAACTTGGAGCTACAAGTGTGTGTGCATTCTGCCTCAATGAAGCTTGTGTTGTACTGCCTCTGTTCATGGGTGTCTGGGGTTAAATAAGAGAAGCCAGATGAACTCCTCTGGTCTCTTTTTCCAGAAAAAGCCTGTAGAATCTCTTTCCCAGAGATAGCAGCTACAAATTGGAGCCTCTACACAGAAGATGCAGTGAAAGAGAACAATAAAAAAGCATGATAGCTGTCACCATGCTGTAAAGAACTGTGCCATAGTAAGAATCCAAGTTTTACTTGATTCCTTGAAGTCAAGTCCCTACAGAGTTGTCATATCTTGGACATTAAATGATCTCCACCCAAGGGCTACTTCAAAAATGAAGTTGATGACTTGAATTTGAGCTTTGAAGCAGGAAGTTGACTACAGGAGGACAAAGAAAACTGTATATCTTTGGGGTGTGATTGTTTATCAGTCTTTCTCACAATCTGTGCTACTTCACGAATTTTGAGCTTTTAGTCTTTGATGGTCAAGACAGACAAGTTACTTCAGTCCAGTTATGAGCTGGCTATCACATAAATGTCAGTAGCTAGATTCTCCCCCAAGATGAGTCACTGTAATCACCATGAAGGAAGAGGACATTTTTGATGCTTATTACTTCCTCGAGAAACACTGATATTTTGGTGTTGGTATTGAGGAAGCTAAGACTGCTACTATCAGCAACACCCCGCTTGGTTTTACTATTTTCCTTTCCCCTGAGTAAATTCAACTCAGCTTATCTTCTTCAACATACTAAATACGTGAAGGCAAAGAAACCTATGGGATTGTTATTCTACAACGATTTGGCAAGGAAACAAAAATTAATTAGGGTTCAGTAATAGCATAAAATAGCAAAGGGAAACAGCATTAGGCAACATCCAAGGAGAGTCACTGTGAAATAATTACACCTTACATTGCAGAGGAACACACACATTCAGGAGATATGTTGAATGTGAGGATACGTATTGTGTGGAGAAAGTTGCAGTGAGACCAAGATTTTATATCTCTGCCCTACTTTAATATTCTTTGAGTTACTCTCCTTTGACTTCTGTATTATAAGAGGTGAAGGAATTGTGCTTCACAGCCAAAATATAGCATCACATTTCGTAGAGAGATGAAGAACAAATGTTTCACCCTGTGAAAAACAGAGCTTATAATAACACAGAACATTAGTAGCTTGACTGATTGACAAGAACAAAATGTTGAAGCATCACAAAGTCAGCTGTGTTAAATAGTAAGATATGAGCCTTCCATTCCATGTCCTTTATGTGTGTAACTACACTTGTATGTTTTCTGGTTCAAAGAAGAAATGGAATCATTCATCTGTGTTCTTTGCAAGATGGAATGTGGATGTCTACAGGTGGTCCTGGTTGCACTTACTTTGTGGGAGCTAGAAGTGGAAAAGGGTAATTACATTTGCAGTATAATTCTTAGTACTCTAAGTGCAATGCCTTAGGAATAAAGATTTCTTATTTTAATTTTGTTTTATAGAGGACAGAAGTTCTCTAAAACCATTGTCATGATCAAATACTTAATTGCAGAATATGTTTTGCTCAATTTTGTCTATACTATGACCTCATGAGGAAAACAATGCTTATTAAAAAAAAAAGAAGCAACAACACATTTCTAGAAAGGTACTAATATAAGAGGGATGGCATGCTAAAGCATTCACTTACTTTGTTTGCATTTTTAAGAGGTAAAAAATGCTGTCCCATGAAAACCTACACAATGACATCTGTGTCATGAAAACAGTAGTCTGTCTCCTCTGCAGGAGTTGAACATCAGCTGCTGGTTCTGTGTCACTGATTTTGCAGGTTTGGTGGCTGTGAAAACACCAGTGCGAAGAATGCTCACCTTCTCATTTTTTCCTTTGAAAAATGAAATGACAACCTAAAAAATCTGAACCAGTAAGACTGCTGGTGCCTCCTTCAGCCTGCTTGAATGTCAGTGGAAGGGTAGATCCTAGCAGGGAGGAGTGGGATCTCATTCATGACTTCTGTGGTGCAGAAGAATTGCTGGTTTTGTTTATTCATGTTTTTTCTCTTGAATTAGGAAGAACTATCTTAAAAAAATAAAGTGCACTCATGCCATTTATAGTCAAGGAATTTTTCCTTATTTTTTGGGGGGAGGGCTTCTACCTTTGTTGCGTATTCATTTTGGAGAGGTAGTATACTGTACGGTATTCAGGTGAATCTAACCCATAGCAGTGCTGAGTACCATTGAGGTGATAAGATTTCTGTAGAGAATAGTTAAATGTCTATTAAAACAAGGACTGCTGTGAAAAAGGAGGTTCTAGCCTACTCAAACTTGGTGCCAGTCTTGACACCTTTGGTTTTAGTGTGTCAAATCCACACTTTGAAATGGTGACAAATGAAAATATAAAGGTGTTCTGAGGAGTTATTATTATAAAACACTACTGTGGAAACCACCTAGGAAGATGAACAAATAAAAAGTTCATGTTGAATGCAGGTACATATAGTTGGCACTTAATAATGTATGACGTGCTAAAACTAATATTAAATATTGAATGCATACCAATTCATTGAGTACCATTTGTCTAAAAGTGAAAGCAGCAGTTTTCACTGCCTGCTCTTCCTTAACACTGCTCTCTTGCCTCTTGTTTTATTCTGTGTCATGTTCCTTTGTTCTTACAACTCTGTCCTGTCTTTCCCTCCCTTTTCATCCTCTAGAGATTTGCATCAAGCAGTTTAGCCTTTGTTTTCTAGTGGGCTCCTGCTTGCATGAAAAAAACAAAAGAGTGATGCTTTGGTGTACCTGCGATGGCCTCAGGGCATAAGCAGGACAGCATTTGTAGATAGAAATTAATATCTGTTATTGGAACAGTAAATATAATTACTTTGACTTACTTCATATACAAGATGGGATCCATATCCTCTAATTTCAGGTATCTACATCTGAACTAGCTATTCCCTTTATAATCAAGGAGGGCAAATAGGCATGTCTGGCGTGCAATTCATCTCAGCCTAAGGTGAGTGTCTAAACCAGGCTAAATGAATTGCATCTTAGAAGTGCCAGTTTTGCCTCATTGACTTTAAAAGCTGCCTGAAGGTGACACCTCCAACGTCTGAATATGGGTAGCTGAAGTCCTTCTGTGTTACCTGGTACGGGGGGTCCAAAGGCTGATACTTCCATGCATGCTACAGTGCAAAGTCACACAGTCATGAGCTTCAAAAACTATGTTCTGATTTTCTGTGTGTGACTTTAAGGTGCTTTCTTTGTTCACAGACAATCTGGTTTTAAAAAATCATTTTCTGCAGAATTTCTGTGTTATTTAATTGATTGTGGTTAAGGGTTTTCAAGTTTCTTTAGGGAACTGGGGTTGATCCCTACTTCAGCCATGTTTCCTTGGAAAAGCTGGGCAAGTCATGGAAGACAAACCTTTCACAGATGATCACAGAGAGAGAACAGGGTAAGCAGGAGAAAGGAGAGAGGAGACTACTTGGCCTAGGGTCTTATTTTGCAAAATTTTAGCCAAAATGGCAATGCTTAGGAAAGTTACAGGCTGCTGAAAATGCAATCTTAAAATGGAAAAGATGGGGAACTGTTAATACTAGACAGTCCTTCTTTTAGCAGCTTGCATTTTTAAATAGACTAAAAGTGTGACAACCTGTTCTATGCAAGGAAGTTCCTGTGCAAGAGAAAAAAAACCCTTCTTTAGCTTTCAGAACAGACAGGAAAAAGTCATCAATGGTTTGCATGCATGTAAGGTATCTGATAGTAGCGCATCTTTGTATATGCTATTCTTCTGTTATTTATTTCTTAAACCTAGTGAACTTTCTCTTGTACAGTTTACCTACTCACGCATGTTTGTTCCTGTGGCCACATACTGTGAGCTAATACAACCTATCATCAAATATTTCATAACTTGGTGCTTATGAAAAGAAGGGAAAGATTGGCAAAGACAAGGTCCCTTCCAACCCAAACCATTCTATGGCTGATCAGTATAATAGATTAACCATTTCCTTTAGTGCCCTTAGCCAAAAAAAAAAAAAAAAAAAAAAAAGAGAGAAAAGATAACAGGCACAGCATTCATTTAAAGAAAGTAAATTATCATCTTCCATATTATCATCAATATCCTTCATTCCCAAGTGTGTAAAAATACTATCATTTTTTCAGTAGCCTCATTGTGGACCTGTACTTAGAAATTCTGAAACGAAAATGAAAGAATATTTGTTGGATAGAATAGTACTTTTTGCTTTATTCGTCTATAATTTGCAGTTATAAAGTCAACCGAGCCATTTTTTAAAGGAATGCCACAGCCTATGAAAATCTGTAAAACTGACATGTTTGAATTCCCCAAATCCTGTGTTTCAGGCAGAGCCTGACGCCAGAAGCACAACTGCTATTTCAACAAAAAACTCTTTGGTTTTTCTCAGTAAGGATTATTGCTGATTACACTGCTCCTTCTACTGTTAGAGACACTCCATCAGTACTTTAAGAACTACAGGCAGACAGAGGGGCCCCAGTGCATCCTTTAACCAGCTCTTTAATAGTTGCTATTATATTTTTGTAAGCTACTGTTATATTGTCTCTAGAGTATTTTGAACTGTCGCTGGTGCCACAGCTGTGATGCTGCTGTTGAGGCAAGGCTATATGTCAGGAATGCTGTCTGATGCCATTCAAATCAGTGAGGATCAGTGTCCAAGCTTACAGGGTTTGATCAGGCTATAAACAGCTGAGCAGAAGACATTTAAGTTGCATGGCCTAGTGGAAATAATCTTTTTCCATTTGTCTCTCCTTCTGTGGCCTGGAGCAGGTGCCACAACGCAGTCTTTTGGGGCTCATGTAGAGTCACGAATGACTTCTAGTTAATGCAAAGAAAGTGGGAGAGAACTTCTAGTACCAGTGGACTTGTGAGTAGAGGCTGCATTTTAGGAAGTGAGAAGATTGTATGTTTTTTCCTGGCAGGAAAACAGCAGAATGTTTTCCTCATTGTACAGTAGATGTGAAATAGGTAGATTTAGGTTGGAAAAAACCTTGAGTTCATTTCAGCCAACTCCCCACTGAAAGCAGAGCAAACTTTGATGTTAGATCCCTCCCTGAAGTTTGATCTGGTTGCTTAGGTCTTTGTCTAGTCAAGTGTTGAATATCTGCATGGACAGAGAAAATGTGGACTTCTTGAAAATGTGTCCTCAATTCTAATCAGAATTTCTCATGCTGCAACTTGTATCCCTGTCCTCTTGGTCCATCCCTGTGCACCTCCAAGGAGAGCTGGCTCCTGCTAGGTAGCCAGTTTCTACTCTTCCAGGTGATGCTTGTACCTCATACCCCAGATATAGGCATCTTGTTGGCCCTTCTCTGTACTCATGCCATTTTGTACACTTTTCTTGTACTGGAGATGTACAGGTACCTTCATTGTCACAAGGGCACACTGTTGATAATGTCTGATAGAATAATGTGAAACCAATGAACTTGCAGAGACTTGGCACTGAGAAATACAAGGTAATTCCAGGTGTCATTGTGAATTTGTGCATTTTTTGGGGGGTTGTCTATAGTTTCTTATTCTTTGACTTCAAGAAGTTTTTATTGATGTGTTTGGTTTGGCTTCCATAATACTAATTCCTTGAAACCACCAGTTGGGATTTCATGGTGGACATTCCACAACAGCCAGGGATGTACCTTGTGATTAGCAGTGCTGACATGTTTTCCTAACCTTGGCTGGGATTCCTGTGCCATTAATTTACGAATCATTTAGTGAGTAACTGGTAATTCTTGTGACAGAATGTATATTTAGGATTTTGGAACAGTATAAGCACGTTTGGCATAAAACCAAACCATCTGATTACTAGTGAGAGTCTGTAACATTGTAGTGCCATCTCTATCTTCAGGGAGAGTGGTTTGATGATTCACCCATGATAACCAATTTGCAGATAAAGTACAAATTATTTACACTCTATGGTGCCGGGAGGACACCGGTAGATACATGTTCCCTGTTGAAGCTTCTTTGTGTGCTCCCTTAGCTATGTGCAAGAGCTGAAACAGCAGGGGAGAAAATAGGAACGGAAACAGAAAGAGCTTAAGTTCTTTCTACTTGAAAGATTACAACTTAAGTTCTTTCTGTTTGAAGACTATTTGTGTACTTGGTGAAGAAGAAGAAATTGTTGAGGTTTTTTTCTAAATATGTTTCAGAGTAACACTGTACATAATTTGTTGGAAGGAAGTTGTGAATGCTCCATCCCTGGCAGTGTTCAAGGCCAGGTTGAACAGAGCCTTGGGTGACATGGTTTAGTGTGAGGTATCCCTGCCCGTGGCAGGGGGGTTGGAATTAGATGATGTTAAGGTCCTTTCCAACCCAAACCATTTTACGATTCTATGGTTCTAATGTAGTGAAACTGCTGAAATGGCAGCCTTCATGTTACTTTTCATGTTAGCTCTGTATTCTTAGCAGCACAGATTAGGTAGCAAGAAGAGGTATAGGTTTATGCATGTCCAGTGTTCCTTGGTTACAAGTTGTCCAGGAGCAAAGTACCTTCTGTATGGA
This sequence comes from Ara ararauna, assembly GCA_028858755.1. Taxonomy (NCBI): domain Eukaryota; kingdom Metazoa; phylum Chordata; class Aves; order Psittaciformes; family Psittacidae; genus Ara; species Ara ararauna. The sequence continues at coordinate 61,470,532 of CM054379.1, forward strand.
AGTAACTTGGATGGGCTACTATAGCTAGCCTAGACACAGATAGCTTGCACTCTCAAATCCCATAGAGAGGGAGATTGACTGATTGGGCTGATTGACTGTTTTTAATACAACACTGAGAATAAACTCAGATATTCAGCCTGAAAGGACAGACGTGCAGACGCGGCACCTGACTGACCTAGTGGTGTGTCTTGCAAAGTAAAACTGCTTTTTATGTGGCTGATTAAAACTTGGATGCATTAAACACATATGACAGCCTCATCTTACCGTGTAGACGTATTCTGAGTTAACCTTGTGGGATTCTTCTGATTTGAGGCTGGATTCCTTAAGTTATTCAGTGGGAGGCAACTTCATCTGCCTTCAGTTTAGTCAATGAGAAATCTTTTCTTCACACCTTCTGTCTGTGTCATTACTGAGTAATCTCTCCCAGGCTGGGGTTGTTTATCAAATGTCTAGAATAATGGAGTCTGATTTTGACTATGGTTTCTATATGCAAATAACAGCACAAAGGACCAAAAAAACCCGAACGTTGGCACCTTCCAAAAGCTCTGAATGAATACATATCATATGCAATTTCAGAGTGGAACTCATCAGGCTTTATAGTCCTTGTGTAATTTAAAGGGCGTGTATGACGTGAAGAACTAAAAGAGTCTGGGAGGCCTATAAACATTCCACTGGGATGTATTTTAAATACAACATAGGTGACAGTCCTGCAGATGATGAGTCTGTTCACGTGAAATTGGCTGCCTGATTCCTGTGTAACTGCTTGATACATGTTCCTGTCACGTTTATTAGAAATTGAGCATAGCCAGGGCTTCAGGGAGGCTCTTCTATATTTGGGATGAAACCACTGATGTTTTCAGGGAAGTTGTCAACTTTAAAGTTCTAACAAATCTAAATTCTGGAGGTTTCTGTCCTCTCTGTTGATAGAGTAGAAATCCAAAGGCAGCCAGAGTTGTACTGTTACTCATGTGAGTCTGTCTCATTGTTAGTGCTATCTCAGGCTACATATCTGTGGCTTGAAGCAACCGATAATTGAACTAATCAGTTCTTTAATAAGATCTAGATGATATCTTCTTTGCTTGGGACAAATATAAGTATTTACTGCATATGGTCTTTGAGGTAAAGTAGAGCTAATAGTTAAAACATAGGAATTTTAGTATTTTACATGAGATAAATATATGAGGAAGCTGAATTCTGTGAGAGAGTTTTTATGTTTTCATTACAATTCAGCATGAAAGTTAAAAAATGGGAAGAGATACAACAGTACTCTCCACTGGTTCATTGCAGTAAATAAAACAACAGAAAAAAAATCGGGAGCCTAAATGCAGCTTTTTCTGTCAAGATACATGACTTCTCATCTTGACTTTCGAAAAGCATTTATTAGTGCAAGCATATGATGTTTGGATCATAGCATAATTTAGAAAATGGTTAACTTTGTAAACTTTTGTTCAAAACAAATAAGTCAAAACAATTATCCCAAACAACTTTTACATGTGTGCCAGTGTGCTAAAAATGTCTTGTAAATAAAAAAGTAGAAAATCAGCACATATTTTATAGTGTAACTTTTATTGGCAGAAGTAAATCTAGTCAGATGACAAACTGCAGTATTTAGTGTTAAGTGAAAATTCCTTTTTTTCTGTAAATGATAAATACAATGTGATAGTCAGATTTCTAATTTGAAAATATGAGCAAAAAGTGGCCTCAATTATAAATGCTTACTAGTATGTGAAACTGTGTGGTACTATAGACCTGAATATTTTACATACGTTCTGCATCCGAAATGAACCCAGTTATAATGGGCTGTATTTCTTTTCTTCCCGCTTTAGAGTACAGTGCTCAGAAGCTATGCATGAGCAGGTCAGGAGCTGGCAGGCTGCTGGTGCTGGAAGAATGTCCCACTAGCTGCTAAACCAGTGGGGCAGCATTGGAGGGAATAATAATAGTTCAGGGCTTGCATGAAGGTATTTGAGTGGTGATTACACATTGCAGGGGTGCTTGCCGTGACTGCCGAGGAGGAATTTGAACAGGAAGTATCTGGCAAAAACTTGACAACTTTAAATTCTGCATCTAAATGAGCTTTTAGCAAGTTCAAATATTAAGCACAACAGTATTTTTGATGACACTGTAGGTGTTGCCTGATGTAATCAGATTTTTGTGATGGGTGTTTATGTTTTAATACTCTGAATAGTTTCTTTTAAAACTATGAAATACAATTGCTCCGTGAGGGTTGTTCTTTACTGTTAGAAATGTAACTGAATCACTACTCAGCAGCTGGCTGCCTGTTTTGTTTGTCTAGTTTGCCTTCCTAGGTTTATTTAGCAGCTGTTTTCTTTGGAATTGTTTTCTGTTTGCTTTGGTTGTTTTGGTTTGTGCTTTTTGCTTTGGTTGTTTGTTTTTTGGGATTTACTAAATATGATCAGGGTGATTCCTTAATATGACTACAGTCATGACTAACTTTCCATACTGTATGGTTTAGTTTTGCTTGGTTTTGTTTGGTTTTAAAAGAAAAATAAGCCTTTTTGTACCTGTTTGGACATGTCTAATCTCTTTTAAGTTAGATCATGGTTATTTGGCAACCTTTGGCATATTTCCTTGGTATAATTCTGTTAAACAGTGTTTTCCTCCCCCTATGCTGTCTTCTGCAGAAGTGCTTTTCCTGCATGCACCTTAAAGCAAGTCCTTTATGGTCTGAAGAATCCACACTTTGGTATTTCTTTGTGGTTCCTAAGAATCCTCTGTTCCCACTGTTCTTTATAATGGTTCATGGAACTCCTTCTCTTCTAATTATTACCCTGGGACAGCTGCCAAGACAATACACTATCATCATGTATTTGTTCCTTCCCAGAGTGAGAGGTATCAGTTCCGACTTCAACATGTAAGAGTTGGTAGAGCTTAACATACATTTCCTGGTTGTACCTCTCTGTAACTAAGGACAGATGGATTTCTCTCTTATTGGTAGCACTGGTTGTTTTTTACCAAGATTAAATTCTTTCAGTTCTTCTTCTGGACATAATATTCCCCAGGCTGTCCAAAATCTGATCTTTTTCCCTCATAATTCTGAAATATATTTTTAGACTCACTGATTTACAGCCTATAATTGCAGCATGGGTGTGTAGAGTAGATTTTTGGATATGAATGAATAATATAATACTTGTTTTCATTCTGACATATGCATTTTGGTTTACTGACTGCATTTTCTTACAAGCAGAATGTCCATTACACTTGAAAATGATTATAAATAAATCATGCTGCTGATGACAAATCAGGTGTTCATGTCATCTAATGAAGCAGGTGTGCCAGCCACGTGTTGGCAGTAGCAGGCCATGGTGTGTGTGAGATAGATGTGCTTAGTTTTTTACTTTCAGAAGCAATAGGGGTGCTTCTCCAAGAATAGATTTTGTTATTTGGTGCTTTGTGTGTGTGTGTAATATTCCATCTAGTGGTTGAGTCATTTCTACCTTTGAAAAGAGTTTTGAAACCTCTTCCAAGTTAGCATCTTACTCAGTTTGTGGGAAGAACACATGCAGTTGCCTTTACCTCTCCAATGATGTTTTCTGTGTTTCTGAGGCAGCACAACATCCGTCTCTCTTTTTGAACTCTCTGTGGGCATATTGATCTTTCTCAGTAAATTGTAGTATGGTTGGTAGTCTTAGTCTATCACTTTGCTTTTAAAAAACCCTCACTTTATGTATGATGGTCTGGATGCCACTCATAAAACTAAAGAAAAATCCCACACTGAGTTACTTCTTAATATTAAACTTTATTTTATAATTTATTTATAATGTAAAGAACGTCAGGGGAAACAGTTGTGAAACAAAGGATATTGACTGTCATGAAACTAAATACTATCTGAGCAGATACTGAAATGTGGACAAACTTACTTGATTTAGCATTTCATATATCTTCCCTGGGTTGACTCTTCTTCCTTGTTAGTTTAACCTGTGAACACTGAAACTTTGGAGTCTTTTGAGCATGCTGTTTTCTGGGCTTTATGATTGGGTTTTACAGGAGATTCTAGAAACTGAAAAGAGAACAACAATCACCAAGAACAGCTCTTCAGAAAGAGGGTTTGGTACAAGCTTTTATTTCTCTGCACATGAATTCTAAATAGACTGTTTCGCTTTTGAGCAGTAGTCCTCATTTGTGTTCAGGCTTGGATGTGTGTGTGATTACTATGCCCAAACATAAGGACTTTCTAATCTAGCAAAATCTACAAGTATCCATATATCTGCTGCTGCCGCTTGTGCTTCCTATCAGAGAAACAAAGCACACAATGTCTTCATGTGTTTCATTCACTCCTCAGCCTTAGAGCAAGTTTGTGGCTCTTGGGGAGCTTTTAAATTCAGTTTTCAATAATTTTCATAAGCCTGGGTCCATTGGTATAGGTCCTTTTTCAGAGATTTCATAGAGCTGAAGAAAAACACATGAACAAATGAGGCAGTGATCAGGGGCATCTGGAGGAGTACTGAGCACCTCTTGAAACTGGAAGTGTGAATGTAAGTGCTGGTGCCTTCTGCTTCTCTCCCAAGGCTGAATCACAAGCAAATGATAATAAAGGAACAGTATGGGTGCTGATCCTCCCTATGACATCTCGTTATCTGATCGTTGTTACCACTGTGGCATTCAGTAGTAGCGCTGGCATAACCCAGGGTGCCAACTCATATTTGACAGAGAAGTCAGGATACGTCAGGGCATCTGAGCACTAGGTAACACTGACTAATGCTCCAGGACTTGAAACTGTGTCACTGACAGCATTCACTTCCCATGATGGCCCTGCTGGCTGTGACACCAAGGTTATTGCTGTGGAGGAAGGGTGTTGCCTTTTCTATGACTCCTATCCGTTTACAGGAATCTAGGAGGATGTAATAGATGTAAATATTCCCTGTCTTTGCCACTATGAGTTGGTCCTGGAAAGAAAAGATGGCTTCTCAGACAGTCTAGGAATGCAAAGCATTTGTGGTAGACTGGGTGGCCCAATGAAAGACCCTTCAGCCCTGCATCTACCCAGGAGCAGTCCCCAGAGCAAGAAAATGTTTTGAAGGCAGTGATTGATTTCACAGGTGTTGGAGATCTTGTTCCCAGCTTATCCTCTCAAGATGAAGTGGTTGACTGTAGATGTCTCTAGAAGTGAGAAGACTTTAGAGAGTTAACTTCTAAGATGTAGTGTGGCAACATATCACGACATCATAAAGCCAGCCAGGTGTTGTTGGAGGTTCAGCAAACAGCCTTGGGAACAGTTGTCTGTGCTTATAAACAAGTGACTTCTGGATGACAGATTTGCTGAACTGACGAAGGATGCCGGGGCTCTGACAGTAGCACCTCCAGCATGGCCAGAAACTGTATTTATTTTGTTCAAGAGTTCCAAAGGACAGTTTTACAGTTTCACATTCATCAAATACTGCATATTTTGTGAGGGCATCCAAATTTTATGGTATATTCAGCAAAACAGCCCTTAAAGTCTACCTTTTCCTTCCCACTTTTGAGTTGACTGATCCTTTGTAATTGTTCATGTGTGCCTGTGGACAACCACAGATAGAAGAAAGCATTTTTTTTTAACATGTGTTATTTAGCTTTCCTGAAGAGATGCTGTCCATAGGCACCTTATGCAGCCACTCTACCTATAGACAAAGCAACCTGGGATCACATGCTTATGAGGAAACTGAAATTTTGGGCATGCTTTGCTCTGTATGGCATTGGTGCAAAGGACATGAAGCTATGTATGGAAAACATCAAATGCATAAGTATTGCTAGAAAAAGCTTACCAAGTCTGACTATTTAGAGTGTGTGCATTTCTATTGGAGCGTACATATGGCCAGTACCGATTTAACACTGGTAGCTTCTTTCTTTTCTGTTTCAAAAAGTCGCACAGGATTAACAAACTTTTAGCTTTAACTAAAAGAAATAATGCAACATGATGACATAGTAAAGTAAAAATGGATTAGTGTATGTTTATACATGATAACCAAAACCCAGTATGCGTTTAACAAATGGACCTCTGAACATCACTAATCTCCTGTGGACAGGTAATTGTGAAGGAATCCTAATCCCAGTCCCACAAAAAGGATGTAATTCTGTGGTAGATTGACCCTGGCCAGCAATTAAGCACCCACCACCCTCTTGCTTTACTCCCCTCGCCACCCCTTGCAGCAGCTTAGTTGTAGAAAGATGCTGGATAATTTTATAAATTAGAACATTTCTGGTTAGTAAGCTTACAGTAAGGAAAAATAAGAGCTAGGCTTCAGAGCTGAATAAGACTGCCTAGGGAAGGCAGGAAAGACTATTTTTGCCCAGTGTTTACTCTGTTGCATAGTTAGAGAAATATTTTATTTACAAAATAAATTAAATATGGTCTTTTAAATGAATAATTTAATAAAATGCAGGTTTGCACAGCTAACATTATTTCACTCTCTTTAAATTTTTATTGTGTAATCTTTTTCTTCCTTGTAGACTCTGTAGACTTTTTTTTATGAAGACTTGTTGACCTTACCTGTTTGTATTTGTTAATCCATGTAGGCATGAATTCGAACACTAATCCATGTCCAAGCAAAGAACTAAACATATTTTACCATAGCATTCCCTGCTGTCCTGTATCATTACTTAGCTAGTAATGAAGAGCTGTAATTGATCATCTGTTACATCCTGGAGGTTACTAGCAGTGCCATCAAGTTTGTGTGACTGTTACTTTTGTCATGTGACCTTGATTCCAAAAACCGTAGAGGTACATGTGTTGTGTATGTATTGAATGACTCCCAGAAGCTTGCTTGTGTCCTATCAGTTGGCTTTGATGTTTACACCTGCTGTTATCTGGTGTTGATCCCTCCTGCCGCAAGTGTTCCCTGTCTGATGTTGGGTTTTGGTGATGATAAATCTGATGAAGCAGCTGCTGTTTTGAAACTGCTATGATAATAACCTACCACAGTCAGACTCTGAAGATTCTCACCATAATTGCGGGGCAAAAATTGCTAGGTTGTACCTTTAACACCCTCTTTTTTCTTTAATACAGTTACCTGTTGATTACATTGTACTGCTTAACATTTGGGTCTGAGTTTTTTCATGGCACCTGCATAGCATGCATGCAGCAGAAAATAAAAAATTGTAAAAGCTTGCATAAGTACAGGGGATTTTTAAAATGTTTGTACAAACTGATTTTTCCTAAAAACTATTTTCCATTTCCGCAAAGAATAAAATACATGGTTAAAAAAATGGCTCGAGGAGACCTTCTATTAATTGTTAGAGGTCCTCACTTCCCTTTCTTTTCCCCTTTCTTAGAGTGCTTGTAACATCTGCCATACTTTCAGAAGCATTTTCTTTTTTTCCACTCTGATTTTCGTATATCTCATATGCCTGGAACAGTCTCATTATTTTCATCTGCTCAATAATCTGTCGTCTCCCTAAGTCCCTTTGCAAATGTGCTTATTTTGTTAGCTTTGCACCCCTCCTTTTATGCTGCTCTGCTGTCCTTTAATCTAGCCCAAATTACAATTTAATAATGAAGGTGAGGTTTGAGGAGGAGAGGTTCTAGTTTCAAAAGTTAGCTGTAGAACAAACCCCTTCAGTCATATTGCATCTTTCTGTTATTGTGGTCTAGGGTTCAGTCTGCTCAGGCTTTTCAGGGTGCTTGTTTGTTGTCGTGTACTTGTGTACAGGCTGAGGTGCAGAAATACAGCTGCATACAGCTCACAAAACCAAAGGGGAACTGAAGCTTTTATTTAATGAAAACTGATGCCTGTTTACTGGGGAAGAGCAGGGCCTTTTAACAGAAACAGTTTTCTAAGTGCTTGCCAAGGTTTCTATAGCAAAACTACTTCTTGAGCCAACTCTTGAATGTTTTCCTAGTAGAGCATTATTAAAGAATGGACTAAGGACATAGAATTAAGCTAAAACCAACCCAGAGTGTAACTTAATCAGTTTGGTTTGCCCCTTCCAGCCACTGTTGTTCTGAAGTTCCTAAAAATGTTATTGCACGTGTTAATTAGTGAGACCTGAGTTACTAAAATGATGTTGAACTTGCTTTCATTAGGGAAACCGAGACATCAGTGTCCTCTTGTTTCTGTAGCTCCTGTTTTTTTCTCATTAATTAATGGAAACACTAATAGAAAATTATGTGTTTCCTTTACTTTTTTATGTGAAAGATTTGTAACTAACAGACTTACAAACCAGGATACAGTGCTGACTTCTGATGGAAACATAGCTCAGATCAAGTATTTAACAAGGTCATTTCTTTATGATGCTTCAGCATCGTTTTGTGCCATTTTATTTCTGCATCTATAATTTAGCGGTTTACAACATTTAAACTAATGAAATGATCTATCTTGAAAATAAACTTCAAATATTTAGGAATTATTTTTCATCCTTAGTGGCCTCGTTCTGATCCTTGGTTTCTTTGAAGTGAACATTATCTTATATGAAGACAGAAAAAAATACAGTTATGCATTATGGATAATGAACATCTCTTGACAGAGATTTCAGAGTCTCTACCTTTGCAGAATGAAACTTTGCAGCCCTAAAGGTTCACTGTATTTTCAAATATGCATTTACTGCACATAGCAGCCTAGAGGAGGTTTTTAGAATGCTTGAACATCTGGCTTCCGAGATCGGGTCCAAAGATTTTAAAATTGTCACCTATTTCACTTGTATGTAATACAGGAAAACCATGATTGCTGTCTTTCTTTTCCCTTGCCTAACCGATTCTAGTAAGAGTGTTGATTCCTTTGTTGTTTACTCTCACTTCTTTTTGGAGGTCCTTTTTTGAAAAGGAATCTGTGGCCCCTTTGTGTTTTTTTTCAAGAAAGGAGGGGCTTATGTTATCCTTTGAAAAACTATCAAGACAAAATACTGTGCTGTCTGAAATCCGGTACTAACAATGTTTCCCCCCAACTCCTAAGGATTTATCTGTGGGAAATTCTAAATTCTTTGTCCCTTATGAAGGAGTTGCCCCATCTGGGTCACAAATGACAAGATAAATGCCTTGTTAAACAGGTTCTAGCCCCTAGAGGGTTGAAAGTAGGCAAATGCAGAAATTAAAATGGAAGGGTTTAGCAGGTAACTATAGAGTTGCTGGCAGATGACTCTGTAGTAAGTTATTGTAAATAGGACGTCCTAGATGACTTAAGTTGGTCTTTGAACTGTCTCCAGAATGACTTGCATTTCATGTGTAAAGTCGAAGACTCATAATACATTTGTACCAAGTGATGCTTTAGGATAAAGTTTAATGTGTGAACTACTTTAAAATTAAAATGTGATTGAAATTGTAGTAGAATTATTTTGTGTGATTCGAGGTGTTTACTTAATTACTCTTTGTACTCAACTGTCAATTAGACTTCTTGCGTAAACACTGAGCTACCTAACCTACTGAGATAGTTGGATGATACGAACTCCTTTGGCTCCAAAGGAAGACCAGAAAACTTTGCATGTATTTCTTTAATTTCTTTTTTTTTTTTTTTTTTTAATGATCACATGATCTTTTTTTGTCTAGAAGCTATCAGGAGCTTATACACTGCAGGTACGTAAAGCATCATAATCACCGAGATAGTATGCACACATGCTGGAACAATATGGTTTGCCACTTAATGCCGTACCAGAATAATTCATTTCTTGATGACGAAGAACTGAAGTATGACACTGAGACGAAAAATACTTCCTTCAGCAGACACCATGGAGGTTATTCCTGCTAGGTAAAGACCAGGTCAGGTTTATGTAAGAATATGTGATGCTATAGCTGTAGGCTAGTAAGAGCAAGTTCACTCCCGTAAATTTTTCTTAATTCAGCTTCAAACACAGCCATAGTAATCTTATAATTTTATAGATGACATCCTTAATCAAAGATAAGGAGGATTATATCTAAATTTGCTTGTCACGTGGAGAGGAAGTTTTCATTAGTGATAGATTTGACCCAATCAGGAGAGTAGGTGTGGCTGAAAACGCTTATGGTGGACAAATCAAACTTGTTTTTACTCAGAAGTGCATGTGCATTGGGATTAGCCATCTCTGCTTTGGCTGTTTGTTAAATCTAAGAGACAACATAAATGTATTCTTTTTGTAGAGGTGTGGCCACAGATCAGTGCAAGAGATAGAAAAAGTCTGTCTTAACCAGCTTCCTCAAAGTTAAAAGCTTACCTAGTTTTTTCCTAAGGATTTTTCATTTGATATAATGATCTCATTATAGGAGCACATTGTTTCTACTCATTACAGAGTCTCTGACAGCTTTCCTGTGTTCAGAACCGCTTGGCAGTCTCCATCCCAGACATTTAATGTAATTAACTTGAAGGTGTTTCCTGCTCGGGAGGTATTTAAGCATCCTAGGATGAACACGCATTGAGGTTGGAAGATGAGCTCTTCATAACCAATAGTTGATGGCCTTGTAGTTTAGTAATCCAGAAGAGAGCTATTAATGAGCAAAGTGGAAGCAGCATTAAGTAAGTGTACTGAATTGTAACAAAATGCTCATAATTTTAAATAACAAAGCCTTACACGTAATTACCTGGGCTGTCAGTGTCCCAGTTAAAAAGATAGTCTGCCTGGTTTGTCTGCACCTCCTTTCCCAGGAGCATCTCATCTTCATTTTTCATTTTCCCCTCTTTTCTGCTTTTACATTCTTTCTTTTATCTTCTGTCTCTGCTTGCAAGGTCACTTTTGGTAACAGTGGAAAAGAGGAGGAGGTGAAAGAGGGGAGTGATAAATGGATTTGACAAGAGGCAAAAATACTGTCAGGAGGTAAATTCTCATTCCTCAAAAGGTGAAGCAAAACAAACTCTGAAAGTGAAGCTTGTGGTCTCCTGGTGCTGTAGAGTTAAGGTGCAGACAGGCAAGTAGGCTACCTTGAAGTAAGCTTGTATCCAGGAGGAATCCTGAAGCCGGCTGCTGTTTGCTTTGTAAGCTAGTCCTTCCTAAGAAGCCAATATGACTTCAAAGAAGCACTTCATGGTGTAAATGGATGTTACAGTGTCTGTTTGAGCTGGTGGAAAGCCTAATATGGATAAAGCCCATCCACATCCATGTATTTCTTTTGATGTGTAACTTTTTGACAATTTAAATATCTATATTAATTGTTCCTTAAAGTATGTAAGATTGAAGAGCACTGATGATAATCCGTGGGGCTACAGAATGTGCTGTGAAATGGTATCTTATGTTGTGCTAGAGTTTATGACCAGACCACTTTTTATGCCACATTTGAGACTGCAATTGATACATATTGGGTTTGAGTTGCCTTTCCACCTTCTCCATTGTTTTCCTACTTAAAAACTTAGTAATTTCCAAGACTCCCCCAAACTATTTTTTCTGCTGGACTCATGACTTGATAAGCCATAGGAAGTATAAAAGCAGATTTCTAAAAGTTGTATCTTTACATATGCTGCTGTTAAAGCATTATAAGATTGTTTTCATAAATACAATTGTAAATACACATACAAGATGAAGACTGTTTTCTCTAAGTCATAGACCTGGCCTGTTGAATACATTCATAAATTGTGATTGAGTATTTTCATCCTCTAAGACAGGATTCAAACTTCACTCAGATGTTCCATATAGAAATATGCAGAGAATTTAAATGAGAGTAATTAGTGGTTTCTTAAACCAAAAATAGTGAATTCTTAGGACTTATATGAAAATCTCTGCAGCTGCATGCTTTTAAGCAAGTAAGAAAATACATATTAATGTATTTTGCAATAATGTTATCATTATTTGAAACCTGAAGTTATACAGTCCATTATTATGTCTGGAAGTGACAAAACATCTCACATTACATAAGCTGACTTAATCTAAGTGTAACTTCATGTTTTCCTGTTTCTTCACACTGAATATATCATTTTAATTCAATCTTCCATTCCTGGAATCAGTCACTGTAATAATTGCTCTTCCTTTCTAGTCAAGGCTCAGTAAAATTTTAATGGCCGCTTTTTAAACCTGAATTTCCAAGTCTACATTCTTAACTGGTGCCTCTATAGTGCCACTTTTTAATATATATATATATATATGTATATATTCTGTTCTGCAGCATGTTTGTAACTGCTTTATAGGTTTCCTAGGTATTTAGATCGCTGATATTCAGAAATGACATAATAAACTTACATTAATGCAATTTGTAATCACAAATCTTCATTGAATATAAGCCACTGTTATTTTCTGAGCAGAAGGTGGCTCGGCGCTTTGTTGCCAAAAGCCTGCGTTTCAATTAGGCTCAGCATAATTGATGTGAATGTAAAATGGCTGGCACCACACTAGTTGGTTGTCTTTGTTCTAGACAGTGGGCTAATTTAGCTCAGGAAATCAACTCCTTTTAGGCAAGTTCCTTTGCTGTAATTGCAGGGTGTGGTTTATGAAGATTTTGATGAATAGATAAATTGATGAGTTTATGCAGCACCAGCCAAACCTCACAAGTCCTGCATGCCTCTCATTCATTTGGCCCTTTCCTCAATGTCTCCGGCGGTGCTGCTGGGGGTTCACTCACTGTGTGCCGCTCAGTTCATGGGACCTCCACAGGCATTTCTTCATCAGCCCAACGGGTGCAGGAGAGGCTGGAGCAGGGGAGAGCCCCAGTATTAGGCTTCTGAAAGGCTGTCTAATCTTCCGGGATCTCATGCTGACAGGGACCTTCACGTAAGCTGTGGTCCCCAGCTGCAGTCTGGTGCTGTGGTCATTGATTTCTGTATGACAAGATATGGCCCCCCCACAAGACCTAGTATTTAAGTGCTAGTGCATCCCTCCCCACTGCCTCTGTACTCATCCTGCATGGGCTTTCTTGCCTTTGGCCAAGGGGAACTTGAGAGGCCGGTTTTGGTGCATGCAAACCTGTTTCATCTGTTCTTGTGGACAAAAACTTTTTTCCTAAGAATTAAAGACTTTCCTACTTGCTGCTGGAATGGCACTGTATTTAGAGATGCCCAGATGAATTGGACTTTTTAAAAGTGGAACTTTAGTCTAAGACAGATTACTAGATGCTCACAACCAACTTTGAAGAGCAAAGAGCACAAACTTTGCTAATATTTTTCCAACTATCCTTTTGAACCAAACGCTAATACTTACATAAAAGAGTGTGTGTGTTTTGGGGGAGAATACTGCAAGTGTGAGTCTTCATGTTCAGAAGTATTTTCAACTCTCTGAATTTGTAAACACCTTTCTGTATCTCTTGTCATAGCTACAGAAAGTAGCAAAATTATGCAGTAACATGATATTTCTGTTCATCAAGTCATGATGAGTCAGTGTGAACAAAGGAAGAAAAGCATCATGTGTTTAAATGAATGACTGATGCTGGCTTTCTGTCTCCTCAGTCAAACAGCTTCATCTGGTTCTTTGACCTTCTTACTATATAAAATATTACCTTTGTAAGGTAAAGCAATGTGATGATTATTGTTTATACAATGCTTTAAAGGTAGGCTAGAATATAAGTATCAAGATCAGATTTACACTCAGTGAGATAGCCCAGTGCATAGTTATGAATGATCTCTGGGGGCAAGACTGTTACTAGTGTACTTCCTCATTGCCCACCAGAAGTGGAATTTTACTTTTCTTGGGGCTGGATGCTACTGCGGTGTCAGACATTGTATTAAATATTACTACAAAGTAACAAATTTCGTTATGTATCTCCTTTGGCGCGTCTGTCAATTGAGCATCTGTCAGATGCTCTCAAAAGTTGCCAGTACTTACACATATTCAAAGAATCAGGTTTCCAGTGACAGGTTTCTTTATAGAGCTTAATTTTTCCCGAAAAAATAGGAGTAGAAAAATTATGGTTGAAAATTTCAGGAACATCTTTTAAAGTCAATTTTCACTAATAAGCTTCAGCTGTCTCCCAAACAAAGTTGCATCCTCAGAGATGATGTGATGTCAACACTCGGCTGCAGGAGGAATGGCTATCACAGACAACATGGGTTTGCCGGGGCACATCTGGCATCTATGTAGAGGTGCCACCCAGTGGCCAGATGGTAATAATGAGGTTTTCTGACTAATTGAAATAAAAAAAAAGGGGGGTAGGAAAAAAACCCAAAAAAGCTCAAAGGAGGGAATCTTGCAATAGTATTTTAATTATTTATTTTTTTTTTAGGCTTCACAATTAGCAGATGGGGTTTAGTTTCTTGAAAAGTAATAACAGGCAAAGTTAATGTTCTTTAAATTGCAGAATTAAAAAGAGCTTCAGTTAATTCAAATAGCTTCCAAGTAATCAAATGACAATGTGTTCCTCCTTTGAGACTAGGTTTTAGAAACCGTATCGGTATATGTTCAAGTTGTACCAAACCAAACTACTCTTTTTGTTGTTTTTGTTAGATTATAGTTGCTTCCTATGCAAACAAGAGCTAGAAATACAACTTAAGAGAAGTGATTGTCTGTGGTAGGTGTTAACTGAAATTTATGATGCATCTCCTCATAGCTACATAATACAGAATGATAATCATCTGGTTCATAGATATAAAAAGGGAGAAAGTGGAGTTGCTGCATTTATGACTCCAGCAAGATACAAAGTTAAATCTGTTACTATATATTTAATCTATAGGATTAAATTCCATTGTTGAGATTAATAGGAGACAAAAGAGTGAAATGGTGATGAGCATCTGGTACAGGCCTGGTGTACATCAAGGTCTCCACTACCATTCATGAAGATTTTAACTAGCTATACAATGGCTGGGTTTCTGGTGCAGCTAAAATCATTATTCACTGAATTTCCAGAGTACCTAGGAGATAACCTCATACTTCAAATGCATCTAATCTCAGTCTCAAGTGGCTGTATTGGGTTTATTTCCCAATTAATAGAGGTACTAAAGAACTTAACTTTAAACATAATTAATAACTTCAATAATTTCTATGACAGCAGGGCTTTTTGATTCTGTAAAACAGAAAAGGGTCACTTGGGGTGAGAAACCAGAAGCTGCTTGGATTCACTGTGTTGAAGATTTGGCTACAGAACACACTCTGTACCTGTCTTAGGACTAAGGAAAACACATTTTGAAGGACTAATGACTGTAGTATTTCCAATTGTATGTTGTTTGAAGCACAAGAAAGCCAGGACCTTGAAACCATTTCATTTCATGAGCAGTTGCTCAGAGCTTTAACAAACTGCCAAATGCAAACAAATACATTTAATAACCTGAAATTAATATATTGTACTGGGAAGGCAGTAGGGCTGAAAAAACAAACACATGTAGGTATGGCAGTGGACAACAAGTATGACAAGTTTGTGGTGTTACAGTGGCTCAGAAAAAGCTCTGTTCAGTCTTTGTGTGTGCAAATGTATCGTGGAACAAAGCAACGAGGCAGCAGACCTGCTTTTCGTGATTTTTGGTGTGACTGGAACAGGAACATTGGGGCCAGCTCTGGACGCATCTTTGCTGGAGGGCTGTTGTCAGAAGGAATCAGAGAGGAGAACACTGGAATTCATTTACAAAAGGGAAAATTATGCTAAATAATGGCTGAGTGGAGAGATACAGCTGAAGCCTGCAAATATTTAAATGATGTGAATTTGCCAAAGAAAGAAAGGAATTATTTAGGCTGACACAGTAAGGCAGAGTGGAGTAACTATAACAAAAGGTACTTTTATGTGAGATATAAACCCTGTTATTAAGATGTATGACAGAACACCCCAAAATAGGCTAGTAGGAGTATATCTGCCCTAGCAAGATGTGACCTAAGGTAGTTTAAACAGACTTTTCTATCTCTAGGATCTAGAAAGGTGGAGGCAGAAAGGTGGAACTTGATTCACCTGTGAATCTGAAGGCTGGCCATTAGATGGCAGGGTGCTGGCACAGGAGAGTGCCTACTGCCGTGCTGCTTCTTAATGCCATGCCCCAGGAATTGTTCAGAACCACTCGTAAGTTCCACGGAGAAGTTTGAGTCGTTCAGTTTTCCTATAAAAGTCATACACGCAAGCTGTCACTCCCATGGCAGAAAGTCATACAGCTGCTATGTCCCTAGCACATGTCCCTTAAAGAATGTGTGCGTCTGCTCTGGCTTTCCACTCCTTGAAAGCCTGTGTGGGTAGGTAGGTAGGTACAAAAGGTGTTTAGCTACCCAGTGTAACAAACCACTTTGTGTGGGAGCTGAAGTCGGCTCTTTTATTCTATAACCAGGTATACAGTAATGGGACTGCTGAGGCAGTGGGAAGGGGTGATGTAAATGCAGTAAGTAGCTTGCTGCGGACTGTTCAGGAAGTCCACATACTGGTTTTGTGGAGGAGACGACAGAAGGAGTAACAAGCAGTAGCTTTGTATGGAAAGCTTCAGCCTAGAGCTGACTGAAGTGCTCAAAATATATTAAGACTGTAACTACAGCAACTCAAATAATGTGCAATAAAAAAAACAACAAACCCCAAAACAAAAACAACTCCAAAACTTGTTTAAAATACAGTCTACACAGCTAAAGGATCTGCCCCAGGGAGCGATCCTTACATATGCATCCACACCTCTCACACCTCTGGAGTGAACTGGCTGTGTTTGTGCTGCCTAACACTAGACCTGAGTCCGATGCCCCTCTAGCTCTAAGACCTTAATTATATTTTTGTGGCTTCAGTTCAAAGTGTCTGAGGTAATGTGGGGCCTGCCCTGCTGCCTGCAAGACCGGTGTTTTTATAGCATTATGTCAAAGGTACACTGCATGCTGTGGGGTGTGATGTGGGGATACAAGGGGTGTCTAAAGGTAGGAGGCTATCTGAGATGGTGTGGGGCAGGAGGAGCCAAAGCTGCTATAGCCCCATCCTTGCCCTGCCATCTGTAGGGCAGCCCATCCGCAGAGCTGCACCTCAGCTTTGCTTTGGAGAGAAGTAGTTGGTTTCCTCCAGAGAAGAGCCTAAGCACAAAATGATGCACGTGCAGTATGGCTGACAAGGGGACTGGACCAGGGAATGAACCAGGGATGTAAATTATTTGACAGCGTAGGTGTACCTGTCATAGTCACAAGCACCACAGTAGCGCGTGAGACTGCTCTTATTGTTGTTCTGTGTTTTGCAGTAAATCTTTAGCACAGACATTTTGCTGACCAAATTGATACTTGCTGGTCCGAGGGAAAAATTTAAGTGCTGATATGGCGTGGGAGGGGGGAAACTGGGCAAAGGATCTGAATAAACAAACAAAATGTCTTCATTCCGTTTTAATGGAGTTGCTCTTGCTCATACACGCTCTTTCTTAAAAAAAACAGTAATTATCTCATCCTATAAGTGTTGATTGAAAATGGGAATTACTATGCAGGAACCATCTACCAGGTACAGACTGAAGACTTCTGAAAAATAGCAGACTGGAGATGAATATCAGGGCTGAATATCATGGATTATGGGGGAAGCCATGGTTGTAAAATTATAAGGATGCCGGTTCAGTAAACACTTTCAGTTTAAAATGTATGGCAATCTCCTTTTTTGTTGTGAGTTGTTTGCGTATTGGTCCTATATTAGTCTTTTCATGTATTTTTGTCTTCAGATTAATCCCTTTCAAAATGATTTGTAATTATCATGATATTTCAAGACAATATCATAAGACAGCACTGTGTTACTATTAAGGACTTAGGTACGGACAGGTATGAGCGATGGGGCCGAAGTGTGTCACCTGCAGCATAAAGAGAGTACTCCCCAGTTTAATTCCTATCTGGTTGTTTGCTTTTCCAGTCAGTTGTTCTGCTGTGAACCAGTATCCCTGTACTGGTAAAAAGAAGATGGATGTACATACAGAACTTCTCCTTCCTCCTTTTAGTGCCTCAAGCTCTCTTCAAAAACGGTAATTTCCAAGGCCTCCTAGCTGCTGTTCCTTTTGCTTTTATGTAAAATTTGTTATTATTTTCATTAGCAATATCAAAATGTATCGAAACATCAGCTAAGCTCTGATGGAAGTAGTTTTCTTAATAGTAGCTAGTATGGGGCTATGGTTTGGATTTGTGCTGTGAACAGTGCTGATAACACAAGTATGTTTTAGTTACTGCTGAGCAGTGCTTGCACAGCATCAAAGACTTTTCTTTTCCCCACCCCACCCCACCAGCAAGTAGGCTGGGGTTGCACAAGGAGTTGGAAGGGGGCCCAGCCAGGACAGCTGACCCAACTGACCAGAGGGATATTCCATACCATATGATGTCATGCTCAGCAGATACAACAAGAGGAAGAAGGAAAGGAGGGGACGGGACATTCGGGGTGATGGCATCTTCCTAAGTCACCGTTACACATGATGGAGCCCTGCTGTCCTGGAGATGGCTGAGCACCTGCCTGCCCATGGAAGGAGCGAATGAACTCCTTGTTTTGCTTTGCTTGCTCATGTGGCTTTTGCTTTATCTATTAAAGTGTCTGTATCTCAGCCCATGATTTTCTCACTTTTACTCTTCCAGATCTCTCCCCCATCCCACCAGTGGGGAGGGAGCGAGAGACCCTGTGGTGCTTAGTTGCTGTCTGGCACCACAACCGTGTCAGACAGTATGTCAGACACACACTGCTGTAGACCAGGTAAACACACCCTGAGCATTTTTTACATAATTTGTTGTAATATTTAGTAGCCAAACATGTAACGAACAATAAACAATCCGGTCTATCATAAATATTCACCCCACCATTTTCCTGATTTGTGAATTCTTACCTCCACAGACAAGGCTCCTCTCCAAGTGCCTCCAACAATTGATGGGCCTTGCAAAACTTCTGGGAGGGTTTCATAATGTGCCCAGCATGTTGCAAGCATCCTTTTCCCCTGGGCCCTTGGGGCTCTGAGTGAGTGGATATGGTTACAGAAGCAACCCTAGGTGAGGAAAGCAAGGGTGTGGGCTGACAGTGCGTCAGCTCCTCTATGGTAACTGTCCACCCGCCTACCCTTGCCCCACGGTGAGTTTCTCTGCAGGGAACTGGGGCGAGCTGCTCAGCATTTGGGCTGGAAGGAGAGAATTTGGCTGGGCAGTTAAGGCAGCGATGGTGCAGCGCTGCGCCTTCACACCTTGGCTTGCCTCTGGGAGCTTGTCTGATGCCCGTGCCTTCAGGCGGGAAGCGTACCACAGTGTTTGCTTGGAAAACTGCCCATTGCCATAAAGTAAAGCTTTTGGGAGGCTCTGGTGAGCTCAGCTCATCAGCAGATTTTTGGGAGGATGTACCTGAAACCGGGAGGAAATTCAAAGAGCGCCTTTTCTCACCCTTTTGGAAATCTGGCGTTGGCTGTTTTCCAGCACACTGTCTTCGGGTTCAAACTTTCCACACTGCTTCTGCCAGCTCCAGCTTCTGGTGTGAAATTGTGTCCTGTAAAAAAAGGTGTCTGAAAAAAAACAGTGCTGCTTCACCGTACTGGGAGAGCAGCACCTTCCTGGGTGCCACACCATGGACCTGCCAGTGCCCTGAGGTCTCATGGTGTCTCAGAGACTGATGGCCCATCAGGAGTGGCTCCATGGGGGTGAGGCTTGCTGGTGGGGAGACAGCAGGTGCCTCCTGGTGGATGTTGCTGGCTCACCTGGTGACCAGCACAGACCTCTTCTGCAGCAGGGGACACTGAGGAAACATCATGACTTCCTATGTAGGAAGTGTTTGCTCCTAGAGCTTCCTACTTTTGGCATTTTGACACAAGGGATCGATGGCATGTTGTTTTCTGACACTTCTCATTATATAGCACTTGGGGGGCAGATGCTGGGCCATTACAAATGGTGACCTCAAATGTGAGTGTTGGTGTCACCTCAACACTTGACAGCTCTTCTGTTGCTTCCCATAGTGTGCCGTTATTTTCCTCTTCCTTACCTAGACTTCAACTAGGTGCCTTCCCTGTCTCCTTCCCTTACTATGTCACATGTTCCACTGCTCTGAGTCACTGAGTTGATAGTCCTCAGACTACTGGGGCTCCCTTGAGCAGTCTTACAGAGGCCTCTAGTATATACATTTGACATGGTAGGGTGCAAGAGGATCTTTAAGCACTAGGTGAGCAGCTGGTCAATGTGACTTTTGAATTCTCTCATATACAATGTGTGTGCAACCACCCCAAAGCAATGTCCATTGGTAGAGGCAGAAAATGATATTCAAGATTAACAGCTCAAAGTCACCTACGGCTTGGAGAAGGTAACCAGCTATTGAAGGCGATGCATTTTCTTCCTTATAAATAGGTAAATAAACAAAATAATTGCACATGTTTATTGGGATATGTGTTAAAATGTCAAAACATTTTCACCACAATTATGCAATAAACTGAACACCTCTATAAATATGCCCGAGGCTTTTCTGCTACCTTGTTTCACTCTTTGAAGATTCTTTATGGCAGTCAGTTATAATACTGAATTTGCAACTAAAGCTGTACAAACAGAGCTGGGTTTGAGACTTTGTGATGAGTCTGGAAAAGTAGCCTATGGCAAAGAGAGTGTCGATCCAACTGAAATGGAAAATATGCATATGTTAAGGACAAACCAAACCAAACCAAAATATTTTGAGACTTTTTTTTTTTTTTTTTCTGAAAGCAAGTATTTGTTGAGGGTGTTTTCTGCCTAAAGATCTCTCAGTGTTTCAAACTGGGAGGAGTTTATCGGATGGTGACCAGTGCAGCCAGGGATTGTGTGTGAGGCTGCACGTGTCCTGTGAGGGGAGGATGGAGATTTGGAGCTTGTTCAGTCTGGGGGAAGAAGCAGCTCTGGGAGGTGATGAGGAGCCTGGAGGTTCCCCAGTACATGTGGGGAGGTCACCAAGAAGACAGACCCATTGTCTTCACAGTGATGCATGGCAGAAGGACAACAGGCAAAATTTGAGAAAGGAGGGATTCAGGCTGCATGTAAAGGAAAACATTTTCACCATTGCCCAGAGAGGTTGTGGTATCTCGCACGTTTTCAAGAGTTGACTGGTTAAAGCCCTGAGCAACCTGGTGTGACCCCACTTAAGTCAGGACATTGGACGAGACTTTCTGTGGTCTATTCCAACCTGAACTGTCCTATGATCCTCTGAAAAATACTGCCCAGTTTTAAAATAAGAAAACGTAAACAAAATTCATGTATTTTTTAAAAAGCTGGATTTTATCGAACTGTTGAATCATCTAAAGGACTAAATATTTAAAACAGCATTGTTATCAACCTTTTTAATGAAACCTGGTCTTCAGAGAATTCTTTATTCTTGCTACTTTGATTTTTCAGACAGTTAAATGAAAGAGATTATATAAAGTTAGTCAGGTTTTACTATTTTATTTCTCTCTTGGACACTAAATGAACTTTTCCACATTCTTCAGATTCAGAATTTCAAAACTGACACTGCAGAATTAACATAAGCAAAATTAGGTCCTTTAAGCTTTAGGACTAACTTCGTAAGAAATAATGTGTTGTTTTAAAAATTGAAAACACTTTCTAAGCGTCTTCTTTTGGGACAGCAAAATGGGACAGACTTTGGGACAGATGGGACAGCACCTTCCCAAAAGTTGCTTCCCTTCTGTTTTGAGAATTCAACTGATTCTTCACTGAGACAGCTTTCGGAAGGAAGGTGAACAGAACAGTGATATAACGTGGAACTATAAACCCTAAATGTTGTAATCTACTGTGTCCATAGAGATGGAGTGATGCAAGATGACTAATTTTTCTGCCTTGTGGCTTTGATGTGGTTATCCTGCTGGATATTATATTTGGGGTTTGGTTGTTTTGTTATCAGGAAAAAGCTGACAAGTTAGAGTTTCAGATCGCTAAAGCAGGTGGGATGAATTAATGTCTAATAAGAGGAGCAAGTCATTTGGCTAAAATAAGGCTGTAAACTTTACAAGCACCAGAGGCCTGGAACCACTACAACAGGAGAAAACTGCTTAATGTTTTTTGTCAAGAAATACAGCAGATATTAGCTCAGACTTTATTTCACTAGGATGTATTAATTGAACAAGGTTTACTCTCTTTTCAGGTACTATGATCTGTCAGGCAGACACTATACTCTTCAAGAAGACCAAATGCCAGTAGTCTGTCCACACTCTTTTGTTCTTCCAGCAATATCAATGTCTACTGCCTCATTACCAGCAGCACTTAGAAAGGTAAGAGAACTAAATATGTGTGTTTACAGAAAATATATATGTACATATATGCACTCACACATATGTCATAAAGAAGATTACTATTCTGAAAACAAAATTTAACACTAGGTATAATTGTAATCTTTCTTTAAAAGACCTATGTTTGAAATACTGGAAAAATTTCAAATTAGTATCATATATGGAAATAATGAAGGTACATAATGTCTATTGCTGGCATGAAGAGCCAACAATGGAAATGGCTCGAGGAGATCTTCCACATGCTCTCACAAACCGTATGGCTTTTTCCTTTTTTGTTCATAAAATATATATAGGCAAAAATAATAAAGGAAAAGCACTTACACTTCTACAGTTTCTCACTTATGCTGTACTGTCGAATATGTTAAGTTTTATTCCAGAGAAGGAGAAATGGCAGTGCATTTGTTTTCTAGTGTTCATTTAGCTCATATAGTGTTACTCATGTGCTTGGCAGCAGTGTTACTGCATGGAAGCAAGGTAGGGAAAATGCTAATTACTTCTGTTCTAATGTGAGAATTTAATTTCAGATTGCAGACAAGGTTGTGCAATGCCATTCTTGTCTTTATTGTAATCTTTCCATGGAAAGAGAAATACTCTTTTTTTTCCACATTAACAAAAGTACACAGCAGGGCAGTAATTGAAAAAGTTGATTTTTTCTTGCTTGTGGAACTAATATTCATCTGAATATATTTGATGAGGGCTTAAAATATTCTGTCTTTAAAACAAAATTTTATTGTCTAGTCTTCTCAAGCCAGTAAATCTCATCTACTAATTTCTGTATGAAGCCTTTTGGAAAGACTCATTGGTCTTTAGTTGAATACACAAATAATATACACCCCAAACATCCCTTGTGGTCTCATTCATCATCTTAGTTCTTTTTATACTGTAGAAACATGCCTACAAAAAGACCTCAGTTCCTTACAGCAAAATGGCATACTGCTGTGATGGGATATTTCTATTGCAGTAGAACTAGCTGGGGAATTAGCTTTCCAACAATAAAAACCTGCTGTTCACCCTATTGCTGTCTTGGATGGACTCGTGTATTCGCAAGGACTTCTAGAAAAGCAAGTAGACATTTGATTTTTTTAGTGGAAAATGGAGAATGGCAGAATTTAGCTGTCATTTAGTGAGCTTGTGAGTTGGCATTTTGTTCCTCTTTTGGAATAAATTGTTCATACTTACAGCTAAGTTAAACTGTTGGGGTGTCAATCCTC
The DNA here is from genome assembly GCA_028858755.1 of Ara ararauna. Taxonomy (NCBI): domain Eukaryota; kingdom Metazoa; phylum Chordata; class Aves; order Psittaciformes; family Psittacidae; genus Ara; species Ara ararauna. Next base: position 61,493,666 of record CM054379.1, read on the forward strand.
TAACCTGGAACAAATCCATTTGTAGTAAGAACATTTAAAAGCCCTTAAATGAAGCATCTAAAAGAGTATCAGAGCAGGCTACATCATTTTATACTTTGAAGCTTAACACAAAGGTCTGATTGTAAGATAAATCATGAAAATCAAGGAAATTGTGGGGGGGTGTGTGTGTGCGTATGTGTGTGTGTGTGAATTCAGCAGTTTCTTCTGTACTGGGATAATCTGCTAATGTGAGTGATAATACAGTCACCTGATGATGATGGATGGCTTATGGAAATATAACGAAGTCCTGCCTTCCCTCAGCGTTTCTTGCGGAAGAGCAGTAGAAAACAGTTGATGACAGAACACAACCTGTTTGCACCAGGCTCCTCTCTGTTGCTGTTCTCTATATGGAGATCTGCTCATAAACCTTTCAAAGGTGAATGTACTAAGTAGAGTCTTGCAGACTAATATACACAGCCTAATTTGTATTATCCTCTGTTTTTGCCTAATTTAGGTTATTTCCTTTACCTCAGATAATTAGGAGCTGACTCCAACAATGACTAAAACAGACCAGCTCTCCTGCATTCTTTTACTAATTAAACAGTCTTCCTAAGAAACCTTGCTTATCAGCCTCTGGAGCGGATTGACATTTGGATTTGTTTTCTGGAGGAAAAAAAAAAGAAGTAATTTAATTTTGCTGCTTTCCTTTTTGTGGAAGTGATCATAAAACGATAGAGCTCACTTTCACCTAAATTCCCTTGCACTCTCAGCCAGTTCGTGCCTACTAGTCAGCAGAAGATCTAAAATAGCCACTCCCTTAATGGTTTACTTCACCTTCTGAAGAAAAAGCTGTCCCCAGCATATTCCAAGAACTTGTTGGACTGTCTCTGTCTTGTATTTCTTTTCCAACAGAAAGAAAAAAAAAATTAATTCCAAGAAGTAATTAAAGCCGCCAGGTTCTGTCCTTTTGGATGCTTCCCTTGCTTGATCAAAAAACAAGTCTTCCCTCCACCCAATTAACCAGTGTGTAATAAACTTCTATCATAATATACCCTGGTTTTCTGCTTTCATCTTCTTCCAGGATTGTTGAACGAATCTTCATCTTACCTATTCCTGTACTTCACAGCAACTGTTCTTGATATACAGTCTAACTTTGATTCTTTTTCATTTTGTTTGACTTCCGTAAATCCTTCTATATCAATACTATTTGCTCATCAAATACCTCTGATGGTGACTCAAATGTACTTCTAGTTCTGTACAAAGATTTCTGCCTTTTTCCTTTTGCAAGGCCACCTGAAATCTATCACTTTAAGTTTCTGATTGAACAAATGAAAATGTCAGCCATATAACAATGGAAGAGTGTTCTTATATACAAATACCATATGGTTAAAACATGGTTTACATATCTTTATATAAAAATATTATATAATACTAAAATATCATATTTAACGCATACATTATGATTTGAATAATATTTATATTATATAAATTATAAAAATAGCATATGTTTATTAAATCACTGGAGGTAGCTAGATCTATGAGAAATTATTAAATAATATGCATTTAATTTTCTTGATTCTTCTAGTCCTGTACTAACTAATGAGCAAAACATTTGTTTTACAAAAATGAAGGTTTAGCAGCTACTCTTTTGGTGTTTTGGCAAATAGAAGTTTGGTAACACAATGAATAAAGAGACCCCAACAAACAAAAACCACCAAAAAAAAAAAAAAACGAACAAAACCAAAAAAAACCATAAACCACCCCAAAACAAATAATTTCCAGATGTCACTTTTGCAAAACACCTTATTTCTGTATTTCTAAAACTCAGCTTATTCCTTTTCCCAAACTATACTTTGATCAGTGTTTTGCTTACTGGAGCTAAATAGGAGGATTATTTGGTGTCTTTGAGTTTGTTTCCAAATGAAGGCAAAATAGCTTGATTAGATTCCTGTTTATATTTAGAATGTCTGTGCAGATCCACACTGAAGAATATTTCAGCTGTCACATAACCTATTCTATATGAAGTAGATAGCTGGAGCCACAATTTTATGACTGTTTCTAAAAAATATCTTTAAGACTGTTTAATTAATAAAACAATGTGGCCAGTGTTCTCACTATGAATGAATAAACAAGTTCCTGAATGCTTGATTCGTTCTGTTCTGTTTGAATAAACAGTAATTCAATTTGAAGACCAAATCACAAATAAATGTATATTTTGCAGCCATACAGCTTCAATGGTGACAAAATACTAATATGAATTGAGGAGTCCTACCTGTGATATCCAAACCCAAATGACTCTGATTAAGTTAAAGGCAAATAAGCTTTAAGTTGATAGGTTTCCATATAGTTAAGATGAAAAGCATTTATTCCTGTAGGGGACAATTTCAAATTTAGATCGGCTTCTGCTGATCCTAAAATGAGTGAACGAAAAGATTTCTTAATCCTTCAGTACATATATACATTTCCTGTGCACTAGAAGTAGTGATCACAAAAAATCTAGACTTTAAAATTCCATGTGGCATACTTAGGCGTAAACAGGTTTTTTCCCTAAGTCACATCTATGTGCTCTAATGCTCTCTCACCTTATATTCAGGTGTTGATTAGTCATATTTTCAGACCTATAACCAGGTACCTGTCTAAAGGTTTCTCAGGATTCTCTATCTAGATAAGAGTTCTCACACCTACTTGCTACCTGAACACAGCCACTGCGTTTCACACAAAGATTCTAGTCCTATGACATGAATATTAAATGAAGGAAACTGGGTGGAGTACTTCTAACACCCAGGTGTGGCCATGGAAGCCCGTTTTGATTCTGCGTCAAATTACTGGATTAAATGAATTTATTCTATCACTGCCTTTGCCATATTCCTGAGACAGCAGATATGCAGATCCCTAATTCCTCCTGCTCTTTCAACTCATCTTTCAAAATGATAGCTCATCAGGCTCTAAGATATTTTCAGTTCATTTTTCCCTTGCTCAGAGAAATGTTGGCAAGACATCCAGCCCAGGTCCTCATACTGCTTCTCCTTACAGTGCTTTATTTGCTCAAACAACAAAACCTAAAGACTATTTGGGATCCCACGGAGTTACAAAATCACCTCCCACAGTGATGTTTAAACAGTAGAAACAAAGCATTTTATGCTGCCATTTGATAAACTTCCAATACCAAGTAAGTGAGAAAGCAGGTGAGCCACTTTCCAAAGTAACAGACAACAAAATTACCAGTTTGTGGATAGGCGAGAGGAGCCTGCCCTGAGCAGAACAAGTCTTTGCCTTAAAGTTCACCACAATTTTTAATAGATAAGGCCTTCCAGTGGTTAACTGATCTCCTCCCAAAACCTGAGACCAAAAGAAGAGAAGGCATCCCTCTCCAACTTGGAACCAGAAAGCTAAACAAAACCTTGTACCTTGTAGCCAAAATCCTATGAAGTGAGTCATGCAGGGGCTGAGAATATTTACTGGTGAAGGCTTTCTCAAAGCAGGAAAAAAACCCCAAACGTTTCAGAAGAGCACAAACCTGCCTTGTGCAAAGGCTGAAGGAGAAAAAGGAAGGGGAAGTTATGTGATGCTACCGAATTTTTTCCTTTGAGGTGAACGACAGGTATAGCAAAGCAATCACCTAAGAGTGGCCTAGGTGGGCAGGGTGGTAGGCTTGCTCTTCGTTTCATTTTGTTTTCTTTTAAAATCTGGATAGGTCCTCAGCTGTTTGAAACAGGTTATAGCTTGCCAGTTTACTACCTGAAAAAAAGCCCGTAAAACAACAGGGAAGAAGTCCTATTCAGTGCTGTGCTGGACATTGGAATTCTTGCCAGAATTTCTATCTGCTTAACTACACTTATCATCAATTTTTGTATAAAATAATGCACTTTGAGCTGTTGTTCTTCTGTTGGTTATTTTTTCCCCTCTTCTTCAGTATAACTGTTGTATTCTTTACCTGGTAAAATTACTGTTATTTCTCCTGTGGGAAATACAGCAAGGCTCACTCAAATTGGGTTGGAGGTCTCACTGTCAGCGCATGTTCAGTGCAGACCCTTGCCAGTGCACGATGCTCTCAGTCACCCTCCTCCCCCAAGTGTAACTTTTTTCCCTAAAATAATGATCGCCCTTTCTACCTCCCTCCCAGGCTTGACAGCCTGAGTCATTTGCCATTCCTTGTCTATTTTTTTTTCCTACCGGTAATTCCCCCTCTTACAGATAGACAGACAGATTCAAAATCCCCTGATAATCCCCACAAAAAGATGGCATTTACTTACTCCCTTTTTGATTAGTCATGCTTGTGCTCACTCTGGTAGGGCTACTTTCTAATCATGTTGCTCCCCATTGTCATTCCTGCAGAGTAGCTTCCCATGTTTTAAATTTTAAAGCATAAATTTTAACCTCTTTGAATAGCCAGGTGTGCCTATGAGAGTCACTTGCATGTTATACGCCTTTAGTGCACTAATTCATGTGAAATCTGGATAAATACATTTCTTCAGTTTAGATCAATGAAAATTATAGCAATAGAGATTTTTATATGCTAGAGTATATATAGGATTTTTGTTTACGTTTATATATACAGATGCATACAAATCTGTACGTACGGATGTATATTAAATGTATGTATGAATTGAAGGAATTTTGGGGGATGTTAATCCATAAGCTATCCTGATATATTTATCTGAATTAAAGAGAAAGGTATATAGAGAGAATGGAAAAAGATCAAATGTGATGGAGGATGGATCGCAACATTTCTTTAACAACATTCAGGATAGCTATATTATTCATTTTCTGTATGGCTTCTAATATGGATTTCAGTAGCATGTTATTGTGCTGGCCAGCACAGTAATTTCTTATTGTGGTTTAAATGTCTAGGAAAACATAAGAACATTATAATAGTTTATCTAAATTGGTTTTTTTTTTTCCTTTATCCTGTCTATGCAATTTGTTCCTATTCTTGGGATGCAACCACGCTATGATCTAGGCAAAAAAAAAGTGATGTTAATGCAAGAACACTGAAGTAATCAGATTTTCAAACCAAACCAGTTGAGTAGGGTGGAGAGATGTGGGAAGGGAAAAAGAATGCCTCATTTTGTTCTGGCTATGCCAGCATTTCTTATATGGTCGATAAAGGACTTAGACACTTAGCAAATATTTCATTTGCTCTGTCCTTTAAACTTTTAGATATTTTACAGGATGTTTAGTTCTGAGTCATACTACATTTTGCAAGAGGTTGAGATGATTAATACTGAAATATTCTTTCAGAATTATTTAGTTGATAAATATGCATTTCATAATTAAAAACACAACAACAACACAGCCAACAAGAAGCAAACAGAATTCAAATAGCACTTCCATTTACACCATGGAAGCCAGAAAATAGAGAACTGTGATAGAATTTAAATGCTGGCCATTTAAGATACAGTGATGACTCCCACAAACACCAGCACTCTGAGAAGCCACTGTATCTTAAATGACTTGTCCACAGTATTTGGTGAGCAGTACTGTAAACCAGTAACATGAAACAATATGGTAAAATGTTAAAATCCACAAAATATTGGGGGAATAAATTGAAGATAGCTTCTATTGAAGCACTCTTCACTGAGAGAGTATTTAGGAGCATGGTCTACAGAGGCATAATGGCAGTGTTGACTACTCTATTTGACAGAAAGGGATGCTCAGAATCAGGAAACAAAGCAAAGCAGGTCACAGCATGTGCAGATAGTCTTTGTGTAACACCACCTGCTAGCAAGAACTCACATATATGCCAGCACTTTCTAAAGAACAATACTAAATAACAACAAAGGACTGAACTACGGTTTTGTTAATTCTTTCAGTTTTAATAACTTATTGTGCTGTTTTTTAATATAAATATTTCTCAATATTGGCACTAAAAACTACAGATGTAGCACAGCCCCTATACAAGCAATATACTTTTAATAGCGCATGGGTACTATTGCATCTGTAGGAGTGCTGAATCAAGACACTGGGATAGTCATCTGTAGTTGTAAGCCACTGTTGGCAATGCTTCTCGGGCTGACGGAACTTAGATATCATGTCTGCTTTATATAAAACATATAAAGATAAATGTGATATGAATTTGTTACATCAGGCATTTTTGCTTTTGGGCTGTGGTAATTGCACATTCATTGCTTTATCTGTATCTGTTCCTTGTCAAGGCCTTGAGAGGAGGAGGAAGAGGGGACAAGAGGGATACCAGAGAGAAAAGACCAAAAACATGTCACCAAAACAAACAAAAAAACCAACAAAGCAAGCCAGAACACTAAAGCAAGAAGAACTACTTGATACAGATTAAATTTACAGCAGATAGGAAAGAAAGCAAATCCAAAAATATATGTAGGAGAGTTCAGAAGACACAATAAGCTGTTCCTGTCATTTAAGTGCTTTCAATTACCAGATACAGCATTTATGGTATCTGGTAATGGTATGGCTTTTTTAGGATTCTGCTCCAAGTCTGGTTTATTTTATGTCTCTGGTTGAAAAACTACAATTCTTTGGTAATTCAATTCTGAATGTCAGAAGAGTAAGCCATTCATAACAGAATTTTCTTTCTAACATGATTTAACTGTCAGAGGCACAACAGAATTAACAATTCCTGAGTTAGTATCCATAATTTTATGTACCTTTGGTTAAGCATCATTCTGCCCGCATTTCCCAGGACACAGCAAGCATTCATAGCATTGCAGCAGAGATATTCTGGATCTAAAACTATGGTTCTTTCATAGAAATAAAATGCCAGGTGCCCTCAATTCAACCGCACTTGTCACTAATGAAGACAGAAGAGTCCAGCAGCTATTTATACATGCACTGTCATACTTACTGTGTAGGCAGCAACCAAAATTCTGAGAAGTCCGAATATTCAAAAACTTAGACATCAGGTCCACTATAAAACTATCTGATTATTATGATTTGGCTTGGTAACACAGCTCACTAAAGACCTGCTCATCCTTTTATCGTCCAAAAAGTCTGGACATTTATGGCTAATTACAGCACAAGAGAGGTTCTCGGCTATCCACAGCAGAACCTCTCTGAGTGTTGCTCAACAAAATTACCTCTCTGCTTAATAAAATGCCATTCTGCTGACTAGACTGATGGCATCATTGCAATTTCCCTGTCAGTCCACTTTTTTCCATATTCCCAGCTCATTAGTTCTCTTATCCCCATTTGAACCACAAATTCATTTCAATATTAACTTAAAAAGGTTTTAATTTTGCTATTTTCAACCTTTCTGAAGACACCAACTCTCTTTTTTCCTAAAAATAATGTCTAGGTTATGTTCAGTTCATACGGCAGTTTCAGGGAGACCTTGAAAACATCTTTCTCTTGCATTTCTGCTGCTTTTCAGTAAGGAGTTTAGCATAACAGCATTTAAGCTGTGATTGGCTGCAGGTGTACAGGACTAAACCTGGCAACTAACATGGGCCTTAGAGAAGTGCAGAAGACAAGAGGGAAGATGGCATGGCGTTACTTAGCGTTTTCATAGAAGGAACATAGCTCCTGGAATATTGGTGCAAGAGGAATGTCTTGTAGTCTAACATTTTGGTATTCAAGACAGCAGCAGATGCATTGAGTCAAGAAGGTTTCCTCCACCCCTTTAGAATATAAATAAATTTTAAGGCAGAGTAGGAATACTAGTAAATTCTTAGTAAATTCTTACTCTGAAAGACATCTTTCAAGTACTCACAAAGTTTCTTGAGGATATTGTTGGGATTTTTTACATTCAGTTAAAAAAAACCCTAAAATGTTAACGTGTCATATAGCTTAACATTTACTTACTCTTGTCTGGCAACTGAAGACATGTGTCACTTGGAGAACTCTCCTTCCAAGCAGTTCAGCACACCCACCTTGATGCAGGAGAATTATAAAAAAGCTATGTCCAACTTTACATTGGACTTGCATCCTGCATAGTCTTTGTGTCGAGCTACGTCTGGAATTTTCATCTTAGTTTTTGCATGCTCCATGTAATACTGTGAACAAATTTAGAGGATGCAATGGGTAAAAATGCATTTCTGTTTGAGAGGGTTAGTGATGGCTTAAAAAGCAGTCATGTGAGCAATGGTCCAGGAATGTGATAATGCTGAGATCTTCAGGGCTGAATAACCTACAGTCCCCCAAGCAATGACAAAATGTCTATCAAACTGGCACGGTACTGCACTTTGCAGGAGTGAGATAATGTGGATAGCCACATACTCAGTGTGGCATTGCTGACAGAAAGTAATGAACCATTTGTGCATTGCAAAGTTTTAAGGAGGTCTGTCATCAAAGATCAAGCACGGACAGTACATAATGAGTCTGGTAATGGTGACATGGGAGTGTGTACCATGCAGTCCAGTGTTATCAGTGTCCATCCTTTATCTGCCCCACCTTTATGTATCATCATGCCAAACACTTAGCTACATAGCATTTCAACATTTCACCGGTGTTGCTCATGCTAGTATGTAACCCTTTCTTAGGATGACACTGGGCACTTTACTGCCTTCTTCCCAAAGGGCATACTCCTCCCTCCTCTTTCCCTTGGTGAGTAAAGTCCTGTGAAGTTGCTCTTTGAATCATCAGGGGTTTGTTTCTGGCCTCCACACTAGGCTACTGTGCAGTGATCTGCATGGAGAGCTGTAAACTGTTTTGCTTTTCTTGTACCACTTCCACACTTGTGCAATGTGTTGGAATAGTTTTCGGGACCTTGGCAGCTACCTGTGCTCTCTCCTTGGGTGTGACCCTATTTCCATTCTGCCACGCTATGTGACCAGGTGGCTCAGCATATGCACAGTACGCCTGTGCACCCTCAGACCTGAAGAGGTTGTGACACAAAGCTTTTACTAATAATTCATTCCTCCTGACCAGGCTTTTGCCACTTTATTCACTATGAAATGCATAATGAAAATTGGGAATGTGCATATATATGCCTATATGTGTAATTTATTGCTCTGTAGTTCCAGATGCAGTATAATACTGCGTTTGCAAAGGGTAGTAATGAAAAAATCTTTCTGATTTTACTCTCCTGAGAACTGAGTTATAGTCAATAAGCTGGAATGTCTCTTCACTTATCCCTTTAAAACAAACACTCAATCTGCCATGGCTCAAGAACTGCAAAAGCAAAGCGTGATCCACTTCAACAAAGAATTGCATAAACTACTGTTCGAGTCAGATTTAGTGATTCAGAAAAAAAAAAATCTACCATACGTACAAGCTAGCGTTGTTCATACAGTTTTCGAAATCACAGTGTGTAACATTTCAACAGATTAGTTTTGAATTTGTTATGGTTGCAAACAGTATCTAAAGATTTAAACAGAATAAAAAGTTTTGTTCTACAATAATTTCTTTTTCATAATGGAACATAACACTGTAACTTCCTCTAAATTATACTCATGGCATGCAATTTAAAAGGTATCCTCTCTTCCTCTCCCCTCTTTACACTTCCCTTTCCCACGCCTTTTTATTTTTTTTTTCTTTTCCTTTTACCAATTTGATCTCTAGGGTGTATTTGCTGAAAAACAGAATAATTGTCTAGGAGGAAAACAGAGATTGAAAAGTGTAGCTTTTAAAAAAATATAAAAATCTGAACAAACTACGCTGGTTTAGCAACCAGAACTGAGATAAGAAGAAACTTGTGATTTTAGATGGCTTATCAGTGGTAATTCTGGATATTCCCTTCCCCCTTCTCAAGGAGAGCTTTGATTGTTTTGCTTCTGGGAATACTGAGGGTATGTTTTTTCTTTGACATATAAGACTTAATTTTTATCAGATAAATTCCTGACTCATGGATATGAAAAAGAAAATCACTTTCCAAGCATGAAAAAGGTATAGGCAGTTTGTGAGGGTTTTTTATTAAGCAGCTGCCCAGCGATGCAGAAGCTCACCCTGCTTGTTGCTGGCTCCTGTTCAGAGCCTTGCACGCAGCAGGTAAATTGAATAGACTTCATCATGTGGCTGGCTGGGAAAGCCCGAGTTGCAGCAGAGACATAAGATGGAATCACTTGCAGACTAAAAGTGTAGGTAGCTAGAGGAGAGCCATACAGAGTAGAAGAGATTTGTCTTGCCACCCCCACCTTCCTACCAGGTGCCAAGAAGCTGTGGGAGGGAAGCAGCAGAGTAGGAATGGGAGGGAAGACACGACTGCCTTCTATGTACAGAAAGCACTTGCTGTCTACCAGGTTTTAATGGTAGACAACCATCTCCCTCCTACATTCTCAAGCACTGACAAATAATGGGGTAAGCTTATGCAAAGTGGTCCCCAAGAGTTGTTAATGGAGTTAATGGAGTGTTTTTACTATATTTTATTTAGAAAGGATCTGAAGTAGTCTGAGCCCAGCACTAGAACTGATGTAGTACTAACTTCTTATTCAGAAATTTTAAGTGCAGACTCAATAAACCTGTGTGTTTTTTGACATTTCCTGGAAACGCTGGTATTTTTGAACAGTACAGCTTCATCCAGTTTGATTCAATTCCCTCCGGCATTATTGTTAAGCAAGAAAATATATTTTTAGAGTTGACCTGAATATTTTTTTAAGAATACCAGGTAGGAATTCGAACTTTTATCCAGTTATCCACTAGTAATAGTAGTGAGATTTAACTGCTGTTGTAGTTGGATCTCTTTAGCAGCTAACATTTAGTAGTTCAGGTGCAGTGTAGGATAACGCAACATGTCTGTAATAGTGTATCTGTAATAACAGGAAAACATACATCTCCCTTTTTCCTTGGGAGTAATAATGTATCTGTTTTCTGGACAGACACATATTGTTTATTTTAATGTTTTACATACTAATTAGTTCTGTTCAGAGCCTAAAATAAACACACCTAAGAATATAAATGCATTTCATTAAAGCATTTGCTCTTAGAAGTTTCTCTTGCTTAATGGTGAATATTAGACGATACTGATGTAATCGTGGGATTAAGAGCAAAGAGCTTGCAGGAGTACTCCTCTTGATTTAATTTTTGCCCACTGCACTGCAGGGAACCAGTAGGTCTTGAGTCATTCCTATCTTCTCTGTACTGGTTTTATAAAGTCAATTCTAATTAACAATATGGCAATTCTCTGAAATAATTATTATAATAATTAGTTTGAGGGAATTCTGGGAGCCTTAGGTGAACACTGTTATTTAGAATAAATGCTAAATTATAACATTGTAATTCAAATGTAAAATGAGATGTCCAGCCATTTTTATAAAGTCAGGATATGGTATTTTGGTAATAATAGTTCCTTGTACTTAATACTCTTCCTCTGTACGTGATGACAAATCTGTACATCAGAGAAGTTATCAAGGTGTGTAAACACTTTATACATTTTACAAAAGGGCTGTTTGAAGCACACAGACTGTCAAGTCCAAATTTTCCAAAGCAACTGCTATGTTTGGTGCTTTCATATTGGGGGGTTTGACTTGAGACACATTTCAGTTGAAAGGTTCTGTTTGTTTAAAGGTACTGAATGATACCCTGGGATAATGTGTAGTAGAAGTTGCATTTTACTTAGTCAGAACTTCTGTGGAGAAGAGAGATTCTATTAATTTCATATTTAAATACACTTTGATTAAATATTGTCATTTTTTTCATCCTACTAAATGGTTTTCACAGTCATAAACATACAGTAATTTTTTCCTGTTGCAGGACCATCACATTAACTTCCCAAAACAAGCATGTCAAACGTACAGTTCACTTTGTTCTTTATGAAATTTGGCTTTGGTCAGGTTAGCAGTCCAGTTTGCAGCTTGTTTACCATCTTCACTCTTTTGCAGTTTTAAAGTCTGACAGTAATACCACAGTGCTTAGAAGGATGGCTTTCTGCCTGTTGCCCTGTATGCCTTTGACAGCCTATCTTCTACTGTGCCTGACCTGGGGAAAGCCCTTGCATTGCTAGCAAAAGGCTTTTAGTTTTCCATTTATAGTTCCAGACTATCTGCTTTACCCAATGAAAAGAACCCCAGTTTTCTAAATTTCAATGACATAACAGGTTACTTTTAGGTATCTAGAGCTAGAGGCACTGAAGGACTAAAACACGTAGGTGCTTTAGTTAGTTAAACTAACTCCTGGGCATATTTTCCCTAGACTGAATTAGAACTGGAAGTAAGAACCTAGGTTTCCTATCTAGTGCAAGCAGAGAGTGAGACAATCTATATCCTCCATCTGCTGAGTACTTAGAACTAGCTAACAAGAAAGACTGGGCACAGGAACATATTAGAAATCCTGCCTTGCTCTTGAGCTACATGCAGAATCATGTAGAGATGCCCAAGCTAGCCCAGGAGGAACCAGCTCAGTTAGCCAGCACACAGCAGCCACATCAGTGCCGTGTTTGGCAAAGGCTAATATTACATGTGGCTCCTTAGGATTATTTCCTCTTTGTCCCATAATCATTTAATGTAAAAATGTATAAACAGTCTTGAGGAGACAGAGTAGAGTATCTGGAATGAGATCCAAGGATTACAATGAGTCTGACATTTTAAATACAGTTTCCACAGTCTGATTTCAAAGGTGTTTTCAGTGTGCGTAATTTCTCTTCTGAGAATATATATCAGTTTTACTGTATCTAAGTGCTTAGCAAAGAAATAAATTCAGATTGCTATCTAAAATACATTTTCTTAGATGAGAATGATGAAGAATGGAAAATGTAGTGAGTTGTCACTTGTACATTTTTAGCTGACCTATCAGCAGGTTTTGTTTGACAGTAGGCTCAGTTAGTGAAAATATCAGTCTTTGTCATAGTATCTGATTTTGGGTTGCTCTGCAATTTACTGATGCTTTTACAAAATTCTTGCATGTGCTCTGAAATGCCACAAGACTTTTTCAAATGTCATAAACTGTCAAGACTGTGGAGCTCCTATGACAGCAATAATTTTGCATGAAAGCAAGGGGAAGAGATCAAGATTGAGTGTGCCTAAGAAAGCTGATTTCCAGAGATTTATGGCTTAGTCTGTTGTACAGACACTCTTACATTTGCAGCAAAAGAAGCCTATCTCCTATCCCCAGTAATTATACAGAAATACGCAATCTAAAAAGAATTGGAAGGTGTTACACAAAGTTATAGATCTAAATTAGACAACTTACGTTAAATCTGTACTTACCAATATACACCATTCAGTTAGCAACAGGACCTTATGCTGTCACAAAACAGAAGAGACCTAGTAAATGCAAAACCACTTGTGTACCATATTCTTTGTAATTTTGAATTGAATTGCATTCAGAATTCAAAAAAGGAAAGAGGTTACATATATTAGTTGTGGCTCCTGGTTAGGGACTCTTATTAAGAGTTCCAAGTCCCTCTCTTCCCCTCCAAAATGCTTTTGCCATTTGTCCTCTATTGCTCAACAGAAAAAGTACTTTCAAGTTCCTGTCTCTCAGACCAAACACAGATAATAAATGTTTATTTTTACTCTTTACTTCAGAAGAGATGGTGTCTTGTTGAATCTTTACACTTTTGCAGATTATCTAACGATACGGCTCTGACCCAGCAGCAAGACTCAAAATCCTGAGAGCAAAGATGTGAAGCTAGCTCATGTCAAACTTTCTCACTTTCTCTTACACTGAAACACAAAGAGTTACAAGTACAATAATATATGTTAATGCTATTTTTTGCATATAATTTTATTTCTGGAAGTCATCCAAGTTCAGGAGAGTTTAAATATTCTCTAATTTCTTCAGTGTTGAATAATCCCTGCTCCTACTTTCGCTGCTGCTTCTTTTCTGCTTTTCTCAAGTCCCATTTTAGTATCATTTTACCATAAACCACCGGAAAAATACAGATTTAATATACCAAATCAGGAACGTGAAAAACCAAGGATGCCTGTATAAATCAATTTCTTACTGACAAGGGCACAAGTAAGTATTTTCCTTTAGCCATCTTAAATGGGGAACAGAAGACAGAAACAAAGTTTGTGAGAACCAACGTGTGTGGTATATTTTTTCATACTGTTGCATATCTACATTATAGTATTGCATGTTAATTAATGCACGTAAGGCATTTGCCCAACACTAACTTCACAGTCCTTTGCAACAGGTTCTCTGCTTCTGTAGAGGTGTTTACTGAATGACTTGCTGCCACCCATCTGCAGCTTTCTCCTATCCTCTAATTGAGTCCATTTCATAGTTATAATTTGTCTGCCAAATGACTTATCAGTTGGAAAGGCTCAAGACAGATACTACTTCCTTTTTTGCTTGTTTTTAACCGAATGCTGGCAGAAGAAAGAAGGGGTTAAAGCGTGGGAGGATTGCTAAGAAAAAGGGTTTGGTTAATGACACATAGGACTGCATCTCACACACCATAGTTTGTTTATCCTTCTGTAAACAGCAAAAAGAATTATCATCATCATGGTAAGGCAAACAGCACGCTTTTTTTTCCCCTCCTCTTTAAACCCTACCACAAATCTCTGGGTTAATACACTTTTTTTTTTTAAATCATAAAATCAACTGATCTCCATTAGTTTTATGAAGTGTCTCTTTAACTGACAGATGCTACCGTTGACAGAAGGGGAGGGGGTAAAGGTTTTAGTATACGGAAATAACTAGCTCTGGGGAAGAGGAGATGGGAGCAGGCAGGCCTTTTCTGACATGCCTGTTCTTTTTTATCAATCTTGTTTCCTAAACACTCATGTAAAGATCTGTTCAATTTTTACTTATGCTCCTTTGTCCTCCCTGAGCTTTTTCAAAAGATTTCTATTTACTTGATATTGCATGATTTGTTTCTTTCAGTTTTGCTGGATTTGGGGGTTTTCTTTTGCATTCAATATCTAAATCTCTGTGTTTGGCACCTAAGAAATAATATGGAATTTAATAGTTACATCTATGCTTCTTGAACTGATTATTTCCATTAAAAAAATCAGTTGAACATGCAGGCTTGGTATTCTTATTAGTCTATATACTGTTGCAAAATGATCAATTTTCAGTGCACATTTGAGCTAAAAATTTAGTTTTACAGTGAAAAAATAAATTGTAAGCAGACAGGTCCTGTCTCTTGAAGACATGAACTGTTTTGCTAAAATACCCTGATATATTAGAATATAGAAAACACAAATAGTTTGTGGAAAAAATATGACTATTAAGAAAACTTATGTTTGTTTCACTCCTCTCTGCTTAAAAGTCTCACATTTACAGTTCCTTGGTAATTCAGGTAAGTTCCCTGAGCTAGATAACTACATTCCCTGTACACAGAGCTCGGGTAAAGATGAAATTGTTTAAAATCCAGCTGTTGCTGTTTATATCCTCTGCAAGTGTAGCAGACAAAGAGCTGGAAGAGGCAGGGAGTAAATTCCATGCTAGAGTGGACTTGTTGAAGTGTATTGCTTTCTTTGCCTCAGAAGAGAACACTGTCAGCCTGGAATCTGATGTATTTAAAAGAAATGCTAAAAAAAATGTAATGTGTATATGCCAAACTCTTGGTATTCAGAAGGCGGCAGTGTGTGGGTTAAAATAATTTAAGTCAGTCATACTTTTCATAATAGTAACCCCTCTTTTGTGGCTTTCTGAAGGGTCAGCATAAACAAAGAAAAATTACAGTGAATTGAAGTAATTCAAATCTAGTTGACTGATGGCAAGGTAACTGGTTAAGTTTAGGTTAACTTGAAATATAACTGCCTTTTTTCCCCTCAGTGAATCACTAAAACCAAAAAATTGTTTCAGGTCAAATGTTTTGTTAGCTGTAATTTTTTCCCCCATGCTTTTTAAATAAGAAAACAAGTAAAAGCAGCAAGTCTTTATTTCTGTCTACAGCTGCCCTCTTTCTCTACCAGTAGTTAGGACACTCACCTGCAGGAGAGCAGTATGACATCTCTCAGTAGGACTCAAAGTGAGTCATGTCTTCTCAGACTTTTCTTTCTTAGCTTTGATTTGTACATCCTTCTGTCTAGTTTTCCCAGTATTTCTTCTGGTATTTTTCTAGTACTTTTTACCAGCACATTCTGACAGCACTACTCCAGACAAATTTTCAGCCTAACAAAGCCTGGCACTGCTATTGTTGAATATTTGAGACTCAGTCGCTGCAGAATGCTACAGCCTGAAGAGTAGTAGTTTATTTATTTAAATGTTTTTGGCTAATGCACTTTTGAGGATATCACGTGACTGCTAGAACTCCAAGACTTTCTGCTTCTCATGGTTTTAAGAATATGATACTGTGAGTTAAAGGTATCCAAAGTTACTGTCATTCCAATATGAACTTAGAAGGGTTAAAGACAGAAGGTTCTCAGAGGTTTGCATGTTACCTGAACTTCAGTTATTTATGACCTTCTAGTGAATGATAAAGCTCAAACTTACTCTTCACTAAATATTGTTTGTTGCTTTTTTCCCCTCTGAAGGCAAACATAAGTTAGCAAATAAATGTTTAAATTTCAGAACTGTCCACACTAGCTATTACCACCTATTAGTTACCACAAAGTTGCTAATGACTAGTAAAAATACTACTTTTTTCTATAGTGTGTGCTCTAAGAAGTATTTCCAGTCATGTTCAACTGACTCAGATGAGCTAGTCTAAGAAAATAACATCCAATTGATCCCTTGAGACACAGCCTGAAGTCCTGATTCAACAAATCACAGTAGTTTATGCGTTCTCTCCACTGGAGACCAGGAAAGCACATGTTTAATTACATTGCTAAATTAGGGGTTTGGCTGTGGCAACTTATATTAGCTAATGAGAAAAAAACCCAGCCAGAAACATAGGAAATATTTTAATGCTAACATAAACAGGTATGAATACAAATAAAACGAGATTTACATTTCTTGGTTAAGAAGGCGGCATTTTGCTTTCAGATTAGAACACCACTTTAAAGATTCATGCAGTGTACTTGAAATGGCTTCCTCCACGCTGTCCAAGGAATGGATAGGAGAGTCCTTTGGTTTCTATTTTTTTTAGTTGCCAATGTCTCTAATCAGCGATTTCTGAAAAAGCTCACGTCTCAAGGGTAAGAGTGCTTGAGTAGAAACGTGTTGAAGAAGCCTGATCTGCAGAGCAAGGATACTTCTTGCATTCTGGAAATCAAACATTTCAGTGCTGTGGTCTGGAAGTCAAGCATTCCTGTGCTGTGCTTTGTCAGGCTGGGCCCCACTTTGGAGCCACTTGAGAAGCTCAGTCTCTGTGCCCTCTTGCACTGGCAATACTGGCTCACCTACATTTATCCGAGTTAAAATACAAGCTCTTCAGGGCAAGTACCTGGTCTTTTATGTGTTTTGAAAGAGCTGTATGTAATTAAGGTACTTTGTATGAAGAAATTACTTCAAAACAGTTTACATAGGGCAGCTATTTCAAGATCAAGAAAAAATCTTTAGCCTTGTTCCCTGAGGAAACAAGGCTTATGTGACTGTCCCTCCTCCCTTCCATCCAACACGTTTTGAACTTGGACAGTTTAAACTACATTTGAAAGGGGGAGACGTCTCAAAGACAATTAAGTTCCCATGGACTTTATGAAAATAAGCTGCTGGGAAGAGAGAAATCCAGATCCACAGTTCAAATAAGTACTTTTTTCCAAGGGTAATCTTGCAAACCCAAAGCTTGACTGCAAGTGTAATAATGACTGTCAGGTTGATAATGCAATCTCAACTAAGTTAGAAGACTGACAGCTATTTTACATCCAAATATTAATATGCAGATTGACACCATGATGAAGTGAAATTTTGGTGTTTTACCAGTTTTCAATATAAAAAATATATGCATCCTCCTCACACTTGCAGTTATGAATTTTCAGATAAATTAGTGTCACTAATTCCTTATTGGTTTGCTTTAAGTGTTCCTGAAAATATCATACTTTTACTTTTTTTTTTAGCTAGCAGTGTTCATTACCGTCTCCTTATCCCTTCCCTACAATTAGTTATTACTGGCAATACATACGTAGAATCAAGAAATTAGATAGTAATTGGGCTGCGTTACTCATGGTTGTTGGATCTGATAGGGAAATTCAAAGTTGGTTTTGTTATCACTAAAGCACTTTAACTGTCTGAGCTGTATGAACTCAATGCATCCCTCAGCTGCTCTTTAATTGAGCATTTTGATTCTACTGGTTGAAAGAAATCATCAAAGGGAGGGAAGAACCGACATCAAACTTTATCATTAGCAGATTATTTCACTATCTCTAAATAAAACCAAAACAAACCCAACAACCAAAAAGCTTAATCTCAGGGTCATGATCATAGACTTGCCTATTTGAAAACCCACTGTTAGAAGAGCAGTAGGTGTCCAGACCTCAGACTGCATTGGGGGTACAGTTGCTTACCAGTTGTGTAAGTAATACATGTAAGAAAGGTTGGCAAAGACAAGGGTTGCCATGGATTTCTGTTTGCAGTATGACAAGCTTACTCTACATATTCACCAGTTTAGGTTTTCTGTATTTTTTATGTGTTTGCGCAACCCTCACTGCTGCACTGTTTCTGGCATTAGTAGGGTCTGTAGGGGCTGTTGGAGCTGAGACTGCTTCACGACTCATGTTTTGAGTGGTTTTACAGCAGAGGCGAAATGTTAGTCTGTCGATGAAGCAAAAATCACTAACTTGACACTTTTTCACCCGGAGGAGGAAGCGACCTAGTGAAAAGAGGCCCTCATTTTCTCCAATAGCCACAGGGCCAAACACGCCACAGGGCAGGCCGCCTGACCAGCCGCCGGCGGGTTGACCTGGTGTTTCTCCCGCCTCTGCGCAGGGGCCTCAGAAGCGCCCAAGTGAGACTTGCGTGGCCCTTCCTGTTGAAGCTGTTCCACTTCATATAACTAATTAAGCGTTAATTAGAAGAGGAGTAGTTTGGCATTCATTAAACATTAAATACTAATTGAGCGCCCGGGGAGAGCGCCAGCACCATTAGGCCACGGAGTCATTCTCACGCCGCCCCGGCCGAGGACAGGGGACTGGCGGCGGGGAGGTGGAGGGAGAGGCCCTCCGACCCCCCTGCAGCCGGTATCCCGGGGGCAGGCCGACGCGGCAAGCAGCTGCGCCCGCCGGCCCGCGGTTGCGAGGTGGAAGATGCGGGTTCACCTGCCCGCAGGGTTCCGAACCGAGATCTCCCACACGCGCTCAGCCGCCAGGCGGTGCCGGCCCCAACATGCCTACCCGGGCAGGTCCCGCCGCGGGACTTGCTGCAGAGACCCACGCCTCCTCCCCTCGGGCTCTTGCTGGGGCTCGGCATCTCCGCGCGGCCGGGACCGGGGGGACGCCGGGCCGCTGCTGGCCCACACTCAACACCGGCGCCCCTCTTGTGTCCCGGTAGCAGGAGGCAAGCGGGTGTCCCGGGCGGAGCATCACCGTCCCGTCCCGGCGGAGGTGAGCGCTGGCTCCCTGATGGGGGCGCTGGTTGGGGCCGGGCAGCCCTCACGGCAACCGAGCGGCGCGGGTTGCCCGCCTTCCATCTTTGGCGCTGTGCCCTCAACATCACAAAGTTTGTCGGTTTTGCCCGGAGCGGCGTTTTGCCCTCAATAACGAGGAAGCCGCCGCAGCGCGGGCTGCCGGGGCACGTACGGGACGCGGCGCCCACTCGCGCTCCACCGCCCCCTCGGAAGCCTCGCCCGTGGCCGAGGGCGTCCGCTTTCCCTCGGCCTTCACCCTCGCTGGGGGCCGCGCGGCGCCGCCACCCGTCCTTCCGTGGCCGAGAGAGACGGCCCAGCCCAGTAGAGCCGCTGCCTGCGGCCGGGGCGGTGGCTCAGGGCGGGCCGAGGCGCGCTGGCGTGGCGGGCCGAGGCGGAGCGTCCAGACAGCTGGCGCCCGGGCAGCCGTGCGGGTTAGCGGCGTGAGGGGCGGCTGCGCTTACGGGGCGCTGGGCCGCATCGAGCGGTGAGTGTCGGGGCCGCTTGCGGCTTGTGTAGGTGCCGGCACCTGCACATGCGGAGCTGGGCGGGTAAGGTTCGCCGCGGCTCCTTCTTCCCGCTCATCCCGTTCTGGGACGGGGGAGAACAGCGGCTTCTTCGGGGGACTTCACCCTGCGGGTGGGTTCACGGGGCTGGGAGGTGAAGTTGTACTGGCTAGTGCTCCGTATCCGTCCCCGAGGGAAGGAGGCAGAGGCGGGGGTCACTGCGCCGGCCCCGCGGAGGGGCGAGGGCGGCCGCGGGGCTGCGCGGAGGGTGCGGGCGCTTAAGGCGGTGGAGACGCCTGGACGCTGTCAGGCCGTCGCGGCGTCTGCAGCAAAACCCCCCGGTTTAAAACGTCCGTGCTGCCGAGAGGTGCCCTGTCCTCTCGGGAGGTCCGGTCCGCCGAAGTAGGAAATACTCGCGGTGTTTTGAAATAGACATCTCAAAACAAGTATTCATCGTACCGGCATGTAAAAAGTGCTAATATATTAAAATGCAAATATGCATGTGTACTCGGCAATGCTGTTGCGTGTTTCCTGTTTACCATGTTAATTAGAAGTTGTAAGGGAAAACCTGGCCAGAGTAATCCAGGGCAGTATTTGACCCAGTAATGCTCATTGAGTGATGCAGTGGCTTTTATATTTCTGGGTTTTCTAGCCCAAAACACAAGCCGAGTATTTGCTAGACTTTGTTAATGAGAAGTATATGGATAGTAATATAACTTATGCCTTTGAAACTGTTCTTTGCCAGCATGAGTGTCAAAACTAACTCAGCCAGTATGAAGAGGAAAGTCAAACTCACCAATCTTGTTTTTGTAAGGAAAACTTTGACCAAGCAGTTTGTCCCGAATCTTGCAGACAGCAGGTTGCTTTCCTCTATTATTCTGTGTGATGTTAACTCATTGTGCAGAAGTTTTGGATTTGAGGCATATAATGATGATGTTGTAAGGCAAGATGAGTGTAGTTGTAAACGAATACAGGCAAAAACATACAGAAGGATTTTTGGATTTTGGTTTTGAGGATTTTGTTTTTCTTGTTCTTTTTTGAGAGCTAGTATTATTCAGTAAGCTGTTTTGTTCCCATTCACTGTGTACTTTTGAATCCTAGGTGGTGCTAATGCAAACATATTATACACACAATTTTGACATTAACCAAATGTTTATTTGTTTGTTTGTTTTGTAGTCCACCTCACAACTTCCAGATTCTTCCAGAGAAGAGAGTAAAAAGAAGCCAGTTTTGGAAAGACTTGGAAATTTGTTTGGTACAGGGAGAAGGAAACACGTCAAAAGTTCACTAGAATACACTTCACATCGAAAAGGGGAGGGGTCAGTTTCTCCTCACAGAGGACAGCCAATATATTGTAGGCACACAAAGGAAGGACACGAAGCTCCTCAAGTACAGAAGCAAGTGGGAGACCTAAGTGCTGTTTCTGAGACGCAGGAATATCATTTTGGTGGGGAAGCAGGAACGCTGTATCGCGATACCATTTCAGAATGGAGTAGTAGGGGAGTATCTTCTGACAGTGAGTGGTCAGCAGATTGGAGCAGCAGCAGTGAAACCATTAAAAACTCTTTCTTTGAGAGTAGCCTCAATGTGGAAACCCTGGGACTGGAGAAAGAATCCACCACCGATATAAATAATTCTACAACTCCAGATTTCATAAAAAGCTTGAGAAATTTGTCTAGTGAAGACTTGGAGAAGAGTATCTTAAGCCACAAACAGCTTGTGAACACGTGGGTGGCTGAGGAGCCCGGGCATGCGAAACCAAGGGATTTGCCATATGAGTTGGAATCTGCAGCGAGTGAGCGCCCATATTCTTCTGCTAGAGTGTTAACAGTTGATATCTATCTTAGAAAAACAGAAGAACTCCTTGATGAACCTGTGACTGTTACATCAGAAGAAAATTGTAGTGACTTTGACATAATGGATAAGAAATCTGCTCATAAAAGATCTGGAAAAAGGAGAAAATCTCAGACATCTAGTGACATTCCAAATGGGGAGAGAAACCAGACTGAGGTTACTGCAAGAGAGGAATCTGGTTTTGATGATGATGTTCCTTCTGAGGTGTTCTCAGACAAGATAATAAACTCAGAAAGAAAAACAAAGTCTCCTCAACAGACTCCTGAAAGGAATTCCTCTTCTCCAGGTAATATTCAGGATATAAAGGTTGGATCTGCTCACAAAGGGACATCTAAAACTGAAGCTGACAAAGGCAAGCAGCAGATCACAAACACAACCCCTGCAAGGAGAAGATCATACAAAAAGAATCAGTCAGATGCTGTCCCCATTTCCCCTCCTGGTTTGAAGGGTCAGGTAAAAGATTATTCCTCAAAAAGACAACCTTTAGGATCACCAGAGAGTAACCCAGTGACAAAAAGAACTTTGGAAAAGGGAACTATACCTGTGGCTTTTGGAGAAGATGGCTTGGAGTCTCCCAGAGTTTCTTTGGCTGCTAAGACAGAAGACACTGCCTTGGTGTTTGCTGAAGGCAGAAATGAGACCAAGGCAGTAAAACATGGTAGTGGTTTGGATGGAAGAGCTTTCTTGCATACCGATGGGATTAAAAATGGAGATCTGTGTATGTCACCTGAGAGACAGACAAATTCTGATTTTGACAGCTCGAAGCTGAAGAGTTTGGATGCTTCCAGAACAGTCACGACAAAGATTAGCCTGTAAGTAACATAAATTAGTTGCAATTAATTGCTGTAATTTTTCCTGTATCTGTGTTTAGGATTCTATTAGGAACACTAGCTACTGTTTCTGTTATCTATCTAGATTATTTTCAGTAATGAACTGCCTTTTTTCATAAATGTATCATAATTAACAAGCACTGTAGTTCACAGGTGTTAGAAAAATATTTGTGCTGTTTTGTTGTTTGTTTTTTTTTTAATGGATAGGGAATTTCTTTGCCAATTCCATTATATGGAATAATTTAACATACATAAAAGCTGCTTTGTCATCATCATCAGTGCCCCCATTGTTGCTCTTATTAGTTTGGCTGTCACTGACCTTCATGTAGTCTTGTTATCTGTAAACAACTGAGAATGTGGCTGATCATTCGGTATGTGAAAATCTTTGAATAAGAAAATGTTCAAGTTGTGCTTTGAAACAACGTAAGTTCAGCTATTATTTTATGAAGAAATGTGGGATGCAATGTAGAACTCGACCCTTCAAATGATATGATAAATCATACTCCAGAAATTTGAATAGTTATAGTTGCTTTCATAAGTATATGCAGGATGAATCATGTGAATTTTTATGCATGTGAATAACATCAGACATGTAGAATTACACATGTATTAGTTTTCAGGATTTGGTTTTACTCTCAAGGAAGTTGTCATCTGTCAAACAGAGACAATCAGTGCTTTGCTGAGGACTGTAAAGAAGTGGATGTATTTATAGCTTTCACTGTAATCACAAGTATGAATCCAGTGATTGATTTCCTGGATTCTCTGACGTTCTCTTCTACAGTGAATCATTTTATTGCATTCGTCATTACTGTTGTTTGATTTTCACGGCTACCTGCAATTCTCTATTGCTTTCCTCACTCTGATATGTTCATTTATAGGTGTCAGAGTACACTGAATCCTGTAAGTCCCCCTCAGGTACAACTGTTGTGTTAGAGAGATGTGAAGGTCTAACATTATGGCTTAGGAAACATACATGTTTCCAATTATGCTTCCCACATCTGAGAAGCATAGGGAACAATTTAATTTGCACGACTTGTAATACTGTGCATCTGATTTGTTCATTCATAACTGAATTAAAAACACTTGGTATTGAAAGTTAAATTGTGGTATTGTTGTACGTGGTGATGCTTTGCCATCTGGCAGTATAGATCACAAAACTTAAAGTCTAAGATTTTGTATCTTAACAACTTCAAAGGAAAAGTAGCTCTCATATTTTTCTCTTTGTGACACTGTCATTAGTGATGATGAAGTTACAAATGCTTGCCTAGCTGGATTTCTTTTTTCTGGGTATCTCCTTGGGTTGCTGTACAGTGAATTATATTCTGCTGTACTCGTATAGTATAACTGTCAGAAAAGTTACTTGCCTTTTATTTTAATAAAGAGCTTGTTCTACTTCACCTGACTCTGTGGAGTGTGCGACTCTTTGCATCTTGGCCTTATCTGCTGCTTTTGGAACTTTAGCCCTGGGTGGGGATTGCTGTGTCACATGCATTTGGTAGCTGTTGTTGCACAGTACTAGTTTCTTCAGCCAGACAAATCGCTACGGTCAGACTACCTGGTATAATCTGTAGTCATTCATCAGAAAACATGAACTATAAACCTAGACATGGATTAAGCTTCTGTAAAGTTGGGTAAGGAAAAGATGTTGCCATTCCTAGAAGGTGTGGTTTTGTTCTTGTTGCTTTGAACTACAGAACAGTTAACTTTTCCATTTTAAAAGGTTAAAAAATTATTCTTAGATACTTAACATGAATCCCTTTCAGGTTGAAAAAAGTTTACTTGCAGGCTTATTTGCCTCCTGTAAGATGGATTTCATATAATCAAAGTAGTTTTCACATGAAAATGTATAATGTCTCTTACTAATGACATTGTGCTAATTCTGGGAATGAAGTTTCTTCAGAAACCATTTTAAAATAAGTCTGTTCTGCTGGTTCCCTGTAAGTAACGATAACATTTTCACCTTTTATGTTTGTATACTGGGCAACTTGGAAGTCACAGGATACTTTGCTTCTGGCTTTTGAAAGGGAAATCTATCAGGTTTGAGATTAAACTGAGGTTGATGGTACATCTTAACCAGCAAATAAAACCTCAGGCAGTGGTTACTTTGATGTGCTTAGCGGAAAACTTGGCTTCAGTTGTCATATTTGATGTGCAGACATGGTTTTGTAGTTTATGCCCACTTGCTGAGTTATTCTGTTCTGTTAATATGCTGTTTTTCTTTGCTCTTCTCAGTCTGATGTTTTGGCATTGGTTGCATGCTTGACATGGTTGTTTGGACAGTATGCTTCAACTATGTGACTCACCTTCCGTTTATGACTGTGTGGGAGAGGTTTAAGTGCTTGCTTCCACAGGTTAGCTGCAAGGTGTAGCTGAAGAAAAGGACATTAGTTTTTCTCTTGTGTCTGCTTGTTCCTGGCATTGCAGATCAGCACCAGGTAGTAGGCATCAGCCACATGGGTCTGTTTGTAAGAAACTGTTTGCACTGTTAAGTGAATCCGTCTTCCAATGCTTTTCCGTCGTTTTAGAGTGGAGGCTTAAAAGGACTCTCAAATATATCTCCTCCTTTTAAGCACATTTAGAAACCCAGTTCTTGCAATAAGGCACATCTTTTGGCTGTATTTAAAATCAGTATTTCATAATGTGAAAAAAGGTGTAATAGAAAGATCAGTTAGAGGCCAGCTGTAGTGAATGGAGCTCCAGGGCTAAGCTTTCTATTTCTGTTTGTGTTTTTCTGCTGCTGCTGCGCAGAAATACTGCAGAATTTAAAGTGCAAAGTGATGAAGTGGCTGTTTTTGCCTAAATTTGCAAAGCTTGAAACTGTACCTTTGAGGTGTTAGCTGTTCATTTAAAACAGGTTTTAGGTGTGGCTGATAACTATCAGTGTTAACCATTAAACTTGTGTAAAGGCATGAGAGACAGACTTTGTTAGGAAAATATGTGGTGTTAGGTTGAAATGCATGTAGTAGTGCAAATGATGGGCTGACAAAGGGATGGTATGGAGATGAATCTGTTAAGATAATTAGGCTGTTAGTGATACCTCTTGAAAATACAGATAGAAGGAAAGGATTGAAGGGTCCTGGTGAACTGCAAGTTCAGCATGTGTCAGTAGTGCAGCTTTGTAGCAGATGAACGCTAAGCCTGTACTGGGCTACATTGGCAGGAGCATAGCTGGCAGGTCAAAGGAGAAGATATTTGGTGCTCATGAGGCTGCAAGTGTGGCATTATATTGAGTTGTACCCCTTCCTCCTCTT
The DNA here is from genome assembly GCA_028858755.1 of Ara ararauna. Taxonomy (NCBI): domain Eukaryota; kingdom Metazoa; phylum Chordata; class Aves; order Psittaciformes; family Psittacidae; genus Ara; species Ara ararauna. Next base: position 61,519,320 of record CM054379.1, read on the forward strand.
CTCCTGGTCAAGAAGGAATGTTCACAAATTGGAATGAGTCCATCACCATTAAGAAGGTGATGGCACTGGAGCATACTATGTATAAGGAGAAGCTGAAGCAGCTTGATTTGTTTAAATGTGAGGACGCGTATATCTCAATCATCTCTTGCTACTTACAGAGGTATTATAGAGAAGGCAGAGCCAGATTAATCACTGAAGTGTGCAGTGAAGGGACAATGGCCATGGATGCAAGTTTCAGCAGTAAAATTTCAATGGGATATAAGGTAAAAATAATACACAGTGACAGTGGCTGACCTGCTGCAATGCTTCCCTAGTGAAGTTTGTGAAATCTCAGCCCTTCAAAATACTCAGAACTTGGTCAGACAAAGCCTTCATCAGCTTGATCCAACTTTGAATCTGTCCCTGTTCTGAGCAGGAAGTTGGACTAGCTGACCTTTAAAGGTCCCTTGCAACTTATATTCATTTTTCCAAAAAGAAGAATCAGAGTAATTTAACTTTGAAAAGCTTAGGATAAACAGTTGCACTGCAAATGAAAAGTAGTGTCTAAATATATTTAATTTTATGCTGTGATAGTTCCCCATCTACCTTCCCCCTTCCAGTAGTATTTTTTTTCTCTTTCTAGACTTAAATTTTCCAAGTATGTTTTATTAGCACTTATGTGAAATATGGCCAGTCATTTTTAATTTTAATATTTTCTTTTTTATTGATCACGTGTTCTTCAAAAGAGCCTTCTGGGTCTGAACTGACATGAGCAGGCTGGTGGTTAGTGTCAGTGCTGTAGGGAATTCTTCTTTGAAAAGAGCTTTTTAACAGCTGCTTTCTGTATAGATTCTTAGGCAATTGATTTTGGGTTCCTTCTGTTACTTCAGTAAGTTTGTTCCTCATGCTTTTCCCAAGAAGCTTGCATAATAGAGAGTCTTGCTTTAATGCGGTTTATTTTCCTACTTGGGATGGATCTCTTGAGGAAGAGGAGACAGGAGTGATCTCAGGTTTTGGGTTCTTAATGTTAACTCACTTGTACCTCACGCATCTTTCTTGGGCTTAAGAGCCGTCTGAGAGTGAGCTCAGTGAGCACAGTTCGTATAGGTAAAAAAGAAGAAAGCACTTAAATACCAGAATTGCCCATTGATTGACAGAGCATTTGAGATCCTGGAGATTGTTGTGGCAAGCTGGTTTCTTCTATCTCATATCATTGTCAGTTTTCCTGTAGTGCAGTTTCTGCCTGTCCCTCCACCACTGAGTGCCCCAGATGCCTCTTTGGGGGACAGATCTGCCTTTGAGGTGATGGTGGGCTCCTTGACACTGCTTATATCTAACTGATACATCTTGAAGACACATGCCTTGCATTGTCACAGCTGCTGATACTGTTCCTTTAGTAGCAAGTGACATGGACAAATTATTTGCTCCTGGATATAGGTATTCAGAGGAAGCAGGCTTAAAACCCGCAGCTGCATGTCATCAACCTTCTGCTATAGTACATGAGTACAATGTGCTATGTACTTGCATGCTTCTCTATCCACTCTGATGGAGAAATTTCTGCGTTTCCTAATTCAATTCTTGTAAAATTAGCAGGGTTAGTTTACACAATTTAAATTATTAGCTGACTTTACCTGAAGGAAGTGGGACAGTCCTCACGTGTGATGTTTGCTTAGCCAAGTGGCGATGCAGTGGCTGGGGTCAGTTCCCTTTTCCATGAGCACTAACGAGGCCAGAAGAGGTCTTTCACTAGTTTAAGGTTGCTTTTGCAGTGGAAAGGCTGCAAAGAATCTGGACAGATGTCTTCAAAACTTGTTGGAGAGGTATATTAAAATGTTAACCAACTCATTATCACCTTAATGAATTGGGATTTGTTTCCTAAACTCTGTAGGGAATTGCATACGTATAATTTATTCTGCCTATTCATTATTAAATTTTAATGTCTGTCAGTCATAAGCAGTTCTCAGCCTCAATTGCAGATGCTGTAGGCTGCTGTTTATTATTTTACTGAGCATTAAAGAACTATGCACGTTTGAATGTATTCTCATTTAGTGTTGATTTTTTTTGTTGTTCACGTAGTTGCTCTTTTTCTCGTTATCTCCTTTTGAGATACCAACATTTAAGCTGCATATGACTATGGAAAAAGTAATTCGAATGATACATTTTATTGTTCTGAAAATTGTCACGAATCTTTTCTTGATAAATTAGAGATGTAACTCTGTATCACTTTGCCTCCTCCAGTCCAGCCAAACCGAAGAATGTAGAGCTGAATTTCAAAGCACCTATGAATCAAGACAGTTTAGAAAGTGAGCAGGATGCTCTCGAAAAACCAGTTAATAAAACTAACAGCAACATTGCCAACAAAATTTCCTTGTTTGAAAATAAATGTGCTAACCAGAGCCAGAGGCCTGTTGACGTTCCTGCTTCAAAAAATAGTACTGTACCAAGCACATTTGTTGGCAGAGCAAAGCTAAAGTTTGGAAAACAACCTAAGGAAAGCGAGCAGCCTGATAAAACGTTAAGTAAGCAAAGTAGTCGCCAGAAGTTGTTTGAGAATGGCACAACAGAGAAAGAAAACACTGCAGAATTAAAAGGCAAAAATGAAGAAGGCTCTGCCTCTTGCGAGGATGTTGGAAAGACAACAGAACTTAAAGTAAGAGCTGCAATATCCCTTTTTAACCAGAGCAGTAAAACAGATGCTAGTAGTGTCTCTCTGAAGCAAACCGACCCAGAACTGACCACAGCTAAAAAAGAAAGTTCATCATTTAAACTGCCTTTGCACTTGCCCAGTAAGAGTGAAAATGCTCAAGATACATCCTACCAAAGAAACAGCACAAGCTCAGAATTCCAGAGAAATGAAGAAAAGATGCTGCCAGATGCAGAGGTTTTATCACCTTTATCACCATCTCATCAGGTTTCTAGATCAGAATTTAAGAAGATGGAAAATGGAGATAAAAAGACAAAGCTGGGAGATTTGAGCCTTGTAGAACTGCAGTATGACGACAGAAGTCAAGAGAGTATAGTGTTATCAGAGAACAACATGGATACACAAAAGAGCTCAGGCACAACCTGTAATGGGTCTGCTGAAGATGATACCATTTTTGATTCCCCATCTGACATGAAGAAGTTTGCTGAAACAATAAAAAACTTGGACAGCTCAGTTTGCTTACCCCAGAAAAAGAAGAGATCAAAGCTTCCTAAGTCCCCAGCACCCCACTTTGCAATGCCTCCCATTCATGAAGACAACTTAGAGAAAGTATTTGATGCCAGTATATTTACTTTTGGTTTGGGACTGAGGAGGGAAAAAGCACAGGATCTGTTACCAGCCCAACAAATTAAAATGCAAAGCCTGGAAACAATAGCCAGAGTCAGGCCCAAGCGTGCATCAACAGAGCAAAGTATTGTATTCAAAGCCCTGCAATCATGTAATAGAGAGGAACCTGCCTTTACTCATGAAATAAATGGAAAAGAGAGCATTGATGGTACAGATGGTGAAATTAAGAGATCCCGTCTTGAAAAAAGCTCCCTCTTCTCAAGCTTGCTGTCTTCTACATCTAAAGAAAAGTTTCTTAATACTTCTGTTACCACAGTAAACAACACCACGGCAGCTTTTGCAACTGACTCCTCAGGGCTCCCTCCTTTACAACAGGATGCTTCTGGGCCATTCAGCATGCCTCAGAAGTCTGAGGTAATAAAGATAATGAAATGCAACCATGTAAAATTTTGTCTACATGCTGAGTGACTGTTAATTTTGATTCTTGCAATTTAGTCTCTTTCAGATTTGAAGCTTCCAAGCTTTGTGGAGAAGTACATGCAAGCAGATAGTGCAAAAAAAGAACTAAGTTTACAAATGCCTAACTATGGGAACCCTGAAAAAAGTTTTTCAAGCTGGTTAGGGACAAACAGATATGAGTCAAATGTCCCGTTTGGTTTGTTAGGCGTGGATGTAAGTACTGTGTTGTTTAAAATCTGCCTGGAAAGTTATCTAGTTTTTGTATTTTTTTATATATGATGTGCATACATTGTTTAGTTTTCTTTCCCCTCTTAGGGCATTATGTAGTTTATGAATACATAGAAGTGAATCAGTTTCATCTGATGTTGGCTATACATGAAAAGGAGATGGGATCTATTAACTTGCTTCTTCATGGTGTACTTTTTTTGAGACTCTTCACAAATATGAATTTAAAGTCATTCACATCTTCATACTTGATTTTTGTATTATTTTGAAGCAAATCTAATGCTAACATTTTTTTTTAATAGTAAGTTAGTAGAGTGCTTTCTGTGAACTGTAGAAAACTTGTGCCTGCTTCTTCTGTTCACAGTAATCTCTCTTCTGTTCCACTAAGACATTCAACCATTGCACTGTTAAATGAGTAGCAGGGCAAATTTTTTTTAATCCCTCTTTTTTGTTCCCAGTATTTCCATGCTCTTGAAAGAAAATATGAATTTTTCAAAAATACTTTAAGAACTGGATAGTAGGAATTATTCAAAGTGCTGCTATAGTGAAGCGCTGTCCTTTCGTCTGATAATGAGCATCTGTTTATCATGAATCAAGACAGACCTATGTCTTCCCTTTGAGGCAACTTTACCTTAATGTGGGAGAACTTTGTGATTTCTGTCAACAGCATGATGAACCAGTGTTCTTTATATCTGCTATTTCTGTTGATGTAAGCCGTTACTGTTACCTGAGAGGAAAACTAATCAGAAGATTAAGAACCATGGGAAGAAATGTGTTCTGCAAACTTCAGTAGCCTCATTAATGAGACCTATGGAATTGAAGCATAATATAAGCAATTTGGGAAATGCTTTTCCAAAGTTAATGGTTATCTTCTGTTACAGTTCCACTAAAAGGAGTGGGGAATAGTAGAAATAACTTCTTCACCTTGCAGAAGGACATCCTCCATGGTACCTGCAATTTTGAGGATGTAGATTTTTCTCTCATGGGAAGTTATTTAATTAGCGTGGGCATGAAAATTAGGGGGGTTATTTGCAGTGGACTTCTGCTGCCTGTTAAAAAGGCTTTCTTATTCTGGCTGGTCCTGCTTGGATTTCAAAACCTGAGTTTAAAGCTAAATGGCTAATACTGATTTTTTGTTTTGTTTTGTTTTTGTTTGTTTTTTTTTATTCCTCCTTAAAACTGCTGTTCTCGAGTGAGTTTCAATTTTTCAGTAGAGTGTGGAGCCTGATATGGTAAGGGGGTACGTACTGGTCTTAAGAGAAGGCAGGTAGGCTCTGAAGGGTTCCAGGATTTCTGCAGCACTGTTGCTGACTGTGAATTGTCTTGCTCAAGTTAGACAGGAACCAAAAATGTTTTTATGATGTGTGCATCTTCCACTGACTAAGAAGATGATGCAGTGGCTAATGGTAATGTGAAGAGCAGCCCAAAACAATGACTTTGGCATTCTCTAAAACACAGAGCAAGTTCTAACTGGAATTGAAGCACAGGCTAAAAAACCAGTCATGCTTCAGCGTGTCTTGATGATGCCTACAAAAATCTTATGGTGGTTAGAAACTCTGTTCTGAGACCACTGCCCTGTGTGCTGACTAATACATTTCCCTTAGTTCCTTGCATGTGTTGCTGGTTATCTTAGGCTGCAGCCTATTTAGGAGATAGGTTCTGTTTAGGTTTGTTGTTTGCAAGAGTAGTTCCTAGAAGAGTGGGACCCTGTCCCAGAATGAGCACTCCTGTGCTTGCTAGGAAACCAAACACATAATTGCAACACTTTATTTGTTTTAAGATGATGTGATGCAACCACAAGTTTCCCATATATTCTGTATCATATAATTTACCACTGACTTCAACGCTGTTTTAGATTTTGTATACCTCAGTGTGTTCTGTTTCTTCTTGGCATTTTTAGTCTATCACTTACTGAACAGTCTCATACTTTTTGAAGAAACCTATCTTGTTACAAGGTGTTCAGCACAAAATTAATTATGTTAAATAGTTCATACATATATATGCCATCATGCCTCCTCAGTCCTTTCATATATTCCTTCAAAATTATTTTATGATATATGGTTAAAAGATGTTTAAACTCCTGTTAATATCTTCATCATTGAAGAGTTTGTACTTTACCAGTGCCAGTTTTTTACGTAGTCTTTTGGTATGAAACTCCTGAAATATATAGGAAGCAGATCAGAAGGATTTAGAAGTATTTCAAGTCTGAGTTTAGTTGGCTTCAGTCAGAAGACAATTCAGAGTTAAAAAAAAAAAAAGTGTGAATTCATACAGTTATGACAAGATACTGTTCTTCAGAGGAGGACGAAGGAATTGAAGCAGTAAGTGTAGTGGAAGTGCTACCAGCTTTTTACTATTCAGACTATTTTTACTTTTACTAGCTCTCTTTTTTAATAGCTGAACATCTTTATTGAATAAATTTTGTGTTTGCATTTTTTGTTTATTTGGGGTTTTTGTTTGTTTCTTTTGTGTTTGAGTTTTTTTTGGTGGCAGTGTTTTTTTCTGTTTGGGTTTGGGGTTTTTTTGATGACTTTCTCTTCCCACTGTCCATTAGGCACTTTCAAGAAATGGACAAAGTAAAATCAATCCCAGACCTGGTAAGGTAAGATCAATTTTACTATCTTTACTTTTCTTCTCTATATTTAAAGCATAGCAAGATAGAATTATATGGTGTTGGTGTTTGGTTGTTCTGTTTTGTTTTTAACACAGCTGGTGATATACTGTGAATCAGATTGTAAATCAGACTATCAGGAAAATGGTATTGAAGTTTTCCATGATGTTCTGGATTGCAGTTCTTGGGTTCTGTCACCAACAATTTTAGTTAAAGTCATCAGAGGATGGTAAGAGATTAATTTTTACTCTTTCTCATTGGTCTATCCAAAAATCTTTCAAAACAGAAGCAGCACGTAACTCACAGTAAGTCTGCCTTGCAAATGGCAATGTAACATAGACATCTGTGAGTAAGAAATGTGGCACTGTACTTCTGCAATAGGAAGTTCTGGTCTGGGAAACTTATTTTGCTGACAAATTGAGTGAGTATTACCATCTGGAGGGATGCATCATTTCACCAGGCATAGGCATGGGGTGCAATGACGCATTCTGTCCATCTATGCTGCCCTTTGACTCCTATCTCTGTTACGGGTTCTTGTGTAGTATTTAAATTGGGCTAGAAGGTCAGCAAAGGATTTTAAAGCCATGTCTGACGTGGGTTTGGATGCAGAATATTAATTTCATGTCCAAAGATGTAAGGTGGTGCTGTAGAGATAATTGAATGTTTCTCTTAGAAGTCCAGAGGGAATTTTTCTCTAAAAGCTAGATTGCCTAAGAGTAATTCAGAACAAGTTCATCTCCTACTTTCTTAGTAGCATTTACAGAAGAGCTATTATTAGTGTGGATAGTATAGCAGGTTAAGTTGTGGCCAAACCATAATACAGCCAAATAGCAGGTTCTCAAAAGTAAAGATCTGATAGTAAGCTGCAGAAACAAGGGCTAGCTGCAGTAGGAGGTACTGGAAAGCACACTGATTGCTGTTTAGCTTCAAAAAACTGGAATGAAACCAGTGAACCAGGTCTTTTCCACCATGGACTAGGGGAGATTGGGTTTTTCTTTCCCCGCTTCTACCGAGAGCTGCGTGGGAGGGTTTTGTATTTGCAGATGGATATAGCTTTTAACTAGTTATATATTCAAAATTGCTATTAAAAAGGAAGTTATGCTTGTCTTCTAAGCAGTCCTATCATCCTTTGGCCCATCTATACCAGCCCCTGTGGAGCTCTAGGCTGCTGTTCGCAGGATCCAAGTAGCTTGTCTGTTTATATGTGATGCAGCAGTCTGCAGAGTCAACATTTTCTGACCTACAAATTGGTTCTGATTAGTATCTCATGCAAAAGTCTGGTACTCACAGACAGTAGTCTTGCCATCCCAAATCATCAATTTAAAAAGGGGGAGGAGTTTTCAGTGAAATTACAAAGTCAGCAGTAGGCATCTTTGTTTTTATAATTGCTTTTAAAAGTATCATAGATATCAGAAATGGCTTACATCAGCAGTGTTGAGTGAATAAGCTGTACTGGGGTGGTGGGAAGGGTCTGGAAATAATACTTCTTATGAAAGGATTTATTAAATGGGAGCATGACTTTTGAAAATCACACTTGATAAAGCAGCATTAAAAATGATTATTATTTTTTTTAGCTGGATACTCTATGAAAAACCAAATTTTGAAGGCCCCTCTATTCCGCTGGAAGAAGGAGAGCTGGAACTGCCAGATATTTGGGGTGTCGGTGCTTCTGAAGAGCCAAATGAAGGCAAATCTCTAAAGCCTTCCGTGATTGGTTCAATAAAACATGTTGTTAAGGCAAGTAATACAAGGAAAGAAAATTTTATATAGATCTTAATGTTCAGTAATGTTTTATACAAAGTATGATTGGCGTATTAGGACACAAGGGTAGCATGGATTGTAAATGTATGAAACAATCTTTCATGTGGAATTTGTTGTTTAGACACAAAATAAATGTGGAGGCTTTTACACAGTGGGGATTATAGTAACAGCCACTGGAAGGAGGGCAGGAAGAAAACTTTTTTGTTGTTGTTGGAATAGCCACCAAAATGGTATGTATAGCATACGTTCTTTTGTCTGGACAATCTGACAGTCTCTCAGGAAAAATATCCCAGAAAACCATCAGTAATTCTAAAGACTTGTATTTTCAAACAGCATGTGTGGCTATTTTTTGTTTGTTTGTTTGTTTGTTTCTTTTTAAGTATAAATCAAACTTATGCTCAACATGAACATTAGTGTCAAATGCCAAACCTTGTTTGATACTTTAAAAAAAATATAGCCCTTAACAAACTTAACAGGGAGTTTCACACGTGGTGGAACAGCCTTCCTACATGCACTTTTAACCTACCATTAAGTTGTTACCTTTGCAGGTTGCCAAAGCAAGCAAGAGCTATAAAGTTATTTGACTGGGAAGGGAAAAAGGAATATATATTGCTTGTAACTACAATTCTTGTTTAAATTGTAGTTCTCTTCAAGAATGGCTTGCTTGGTGTTATCTTAGGATTTAATTTGCTAGAGGAGATGTTAACTGATGAAAGAAAATGCATTCCTGCTTAGATGGCAGAAAGTAAACAATGTAAATGCTGGTTAGAGATTGACTGACTGTCTTGGTCCAGGGACAGGCAAACTGGCCTAGTTATACTTTATTACAGGCATCTAATAGCAGTAGTAATAGACAAGGGGGAAACAATTTGAAATAAACAGGTGTTTCAAAACTGATTTAGTTATCCACATTAATTACAGAACTCGTAGCACAGAGTAAATGATTATGGCCATCTTCATTTTTTCAGGATTACAGGGTTTGCCGAATTGATTTGTATACAGAACCTGAAGGGTTAGGAATTGTGACTTCCTTTTTTGATGACACTGAAGAAACAGGGGTGTTCGGCACCACTCAGAAGACTTGTTCTATCAAAGTACACTGGGGCACGTAAGTGCGTAGTTTTCTATGAGTATGTACTGCAATGAAAGCAATTTGTTTTAAAGCATTGGTTATACATATCCATCAGACATGCAAGCAGGCTGTATTTTAGTCCTATATTTTAGTAGTACTTGTTGACAGTAGCATTAGTACATCATTGTATTGCTTCACCCTTGGAGAGGCTGACCTCTTAAAATGTGGTGTTAGACACAGTTTTTCTTCTGCTCACATGTAGTAACCCTTGTGTATTTGTAGCAAAGGAATAAGTTTACCTCTCTTGCTCTTTTTCATTCAAGCAAAACTTACCATAAGCGAGAGTGGGAGAATGAACCGTTAATGATAAGACCACATTTCCTACTTACTTTTCACTAAACTTGAAATCGTTGTACTAAAATAAGAAAACTTTCAAGCCCTTGTGTTACAAAATACGACTTAGTGTCATGCTCTGGAAAGCATTCTTCTATTTCACGGTGCATTTTAATCTGTGTTTTTATGATGATGGACATGTATGTTATGTCACCTGAAAATATCTAGCCATCTGAATTAGGAGTGTAATGAATGTCATGAACTAAGCAAGCTGTTGTGAGAAGGACCTCTAAGGAACAATCCAGATACTGTAACAAAGGTAGTTTTGATAACTTGATAAACAAACTTGTAAATCAGAACCAAATATATGCCTTAAAGTGGTACAGGGAGGCTGCTTTTAGAAAAAGTGAAAGTGGAACCAACAGTGTTCAGTCTTGCAGAACACTTTACAGGGTGTACACACCTTGGTTATAATCTGTTGGCCATGTTGTGTTTGGTCACTTGCTGCAGATGGTCTGTTTATCTATCAATAATGATGATAGGTAGATCTTAAACTAGATGACCTTGAGGTCCTTTCCAACGCTAACCCGTCTGTGATTCTGTAAAACCTTCCCAACTAAAGACAGGTGTTAAATACCCCTGTAAAGATGGATTCAAATACGCCACATGATAGATGGCACATTTAGTTGATAGATAAAAGGTATTTAATCTGATTAAATCTTTACACCTTGATTTTTGTGAAAAATGAAACACTCTGATATATAGGAAAAATTTAAGATGTCCAAGTAGTTGGTTCTCTGACAGGAAGTTACTTCTGTTGAACTGCAAGCTTAATTCAAATTACATGTCTGCCAAGATACGTTATTTGGACGTTGATCATAAATTGAGTTCATCTACCTTTCTACTTAATTTATGTCCACACTTAAGAGCATTCTGTGAATACTGAAATTAAAAAATTCTTGGAAAGGAAGCAGAGCCTGTCCACATTCCTTCAGTCCTTATTTTTCACCATTGTGACAGTGTTTCATGCAGTAGATCTGTGTAAACTCTTACAGTCTTAATTTCTGTCTGTTGCATTTGGATCTTTTGGGGGAAGGCAGGCTGACATTTGCAGCTGGAGCAAAACAGGCAGCTGAAAATAATCTTCTCTGACATCTCGGATGTCAGTTCACTTGTCCAGTGTAGAAGGAAGTCGCTTCTGCCAATTGCTTGCCAGAGAAATTCAGTAAATTGTTGCAGCTTTTTTGCATGTTGCTGGGTTTTTTCTTTCCATTACTTTACAGGCATGGCATAGTTCACTGTATTGGCAGTTGAGGGAGGCTCTGATTCTGAGTCACCTTGCCATGTGGGTGTGGTTGTATCTTCTTGAAGTTTCCCAGTGTTCATTCTTAATTGTTGTTTACTAAAAGCTGCCAGCAAAAATGAGTCAGTGCACCTTTATCTTCTGACTGTACTCTCTCCTTGGTCTTCATGTGTTTAAGTTCTTGCAGTGAAGTTAGAATCATAGAGTTGTGTAAGTTGGAAAAGACCTTTAAGATCATCCAGTCCAGCTGTTAACCCAGCGCTGCCAAGTCCGCCACTAAACCATGTCCCTAAGCACCACTTCTACATGACTTTTAAATACTTCCAGGGTTGGTGACTCCACCACTGCCCTGGGCAGCCTGTTCCAGTGCTTGACAACCTTTTACGTGGAGAAATTTTTCCTACTATCTAATCTAAACCTCACTTGGCGCAACTTGAGGCCATTTCCTCTAGTTCTATCACTTCTTACCTGGGAGAAGAGGCTGACATCCACCTCACTGCAGCCTCCTTTCAGGTGGCTGCAGAGAGCGATAAGGTCCCCCCAGGCCTCCTTTTCTCCAGACTAAACAACCCTAGTTCCCTCAGCTGTTCCTCTGAGGACTTCTCCTCTAGACCCTTTACCAGTTTCGTTGCTCTTTGGACATGCTCCAGCACCTCAATGTTTTTCTTGTACTGAGGGTCGCAGAACTGAATACAGTATTCCAAGTGCGGCCTCACCAGTGCTGAGTACAGGGGGATGATCCCTGCCCTGGCCCTGCTAGCCACACTATTGCTGATACAGGCCAGGATGCTGTTGACCTCCTTGGCTGCCTGGGCACAAGCTGGCTCATGTTCAGCCGGTTGTGGACCAACACCGCCAGGTCCTTTTCTGCTGAGCAGCCTTCCAGCCACTCTTTCCCAATCCTGGAGCATTGCATGGGGTTGTTGTGTCCCAGGTGCAGGACCCAGCACTTTGCCGTGTTGAACCTCAAGCAGTTGGCCTCAGCCAATTGATGCAGCGTGCCTGTATCCTTCTGCAGAGTCTTCCTACCCTCAGCCAGATCGACACTTCCACCCAACTCGGTATTGTCTGAAAACTTGGTAAGGATGCACTCGATCCCCATGACCAGATAATTTATAAAGTTATTAAACAGAACTGGCCTCACTACTAAGCCCTGGTGAGCACCACTTGTGACTGGCCTTAAGTTGAGGGTTTACTGAGCAGTACGACTACAGGATATAAAATGCATCATATATTTGCTATAGGCAGCAATAAAACTTAAACTCCATGTTTGCTTCTTGGAACAGTATGTTTGCAATGAAACTGGTACCAACTTGTGCTGGTTTATATCAGCTTGGAATCTGCCTTTTAAGTACAATAGAGTGATGGATTATTTTAACATCTTTCTGATATCACCACATTTATAAATTATGATCCTTACATGATTAAAGGATTGGCTGCATAAAGTGTTCCTATTTAGTATGTGTTTTATACCATGTTGCACTGCTGAGAGATCAGTAAATTTAATTGCATAAGGATGGCAATGTATTCTGTCCAGAGATCAGCAGTATGTTTGTTTCCAGTAAGTGATTACTGGCTAAGCTTTTATTGAAAGAGCTTTAAAACTACTGTTGCTGTTCCCATCAGGAACTTTGAAAGTTATGTCTTTCTAAGCAGATTTGTTAGCAGATACAAACCATGAGGAAGTAGATTGCTAGCAAATTCTCAGGTTTTTCTACGTATTACTGAATAACACAAGGTTTTTCAAGTTCTTGAAAGTTGATTCTGCATATTTTAAAACTCTTATAAAAATAATAGAGAGTGACCTTGAAATTTCAGTCTAAAACTTGGGTTGCCTTCAGAGATGACAGGCAAATTCCTAACTGTGTTCATTATGTTGATGTGGGGATTTTTCAGCCTGTTGAAACAAAGCATGTGCATTATTGGTGGTTCCTGCACAGGCACAGAAATTTGCCAGTATACCAAGTTGTAGCTGGCAATTTTGGTGGTAAAGAAGCAATGTTTTATTAAGGGTACAAGAATGTCTGTCCTAAAGTAAGCACGTAGTCTTGTCTTTTACTGTTCAGAAATGTTCTGGGGTTTTTATCTTTTGCTTTTCTCCACACCCTTTCCCCACCCCCCCACATCCCTCTCTTTAGATGGCTAATTTATGAAGAACCTGGTTTCCAGGGAGTCCCTTTAATGTTGGAGCCTGGTGAATACCCTAATTTAGCATTCTGGGCGAAGAAGGAAGCCTACATCAGGTCCATGAGACCCTTGAAAATGGTAAAATACTGTTATTACTTGGAAGTTACATGACCTATGTGTGTTAGAAATAATATGTTAAGGTAGTTAGATTTTTCAAGACTCACAAAATAAAACTCTTTTACAGACTAAAAGTGTTTGGTTTAAATTCTTGAGCTTTCAACATTTGATTGCATCCATTTCTGCCTTTAATCTGCCTTCTTATTTTCACTTGTGTTTTTCAAGGAAGGTTTCTCTTTAATTCTATCATTTTGTGAAGAGTTGATGACTTAATAGTTGCCTATAAGTTGTTCAAGTAAGTATAGGAAATTTATTTTCTTCTTTCTTCTATTTTTTAAACAGGGTGGTCGCAAAGTTGAATTCAGTGGAGAGCCAAAGGTAAAAGCCAGTATTCATTTGATTGTCCAAAGGTATTTTATAGCACATGAATGTATGGGTAGATAAATGCATTTTGACCATGTACGAGGTACTGGTGGCTGTTCCTACTGTATGTGACCACACCATGAAACTGCAATTTCTGACACATTTATGCATCCACAGCATGCATAAGTGGCAGTATTAATAGCTATCTGGATAATGCAGATGGGTTACAAACATTCAGACCTCATGTTGCATCTCTAAGACTCTTGAACAGAATAGAAAGATCCCACTAATTAATTTCATAATCTTGCCTTCTCATTCTCTGTGCACAAAAGAAACAGTCATGAGAATTTATCATGCTCTCTGCAACTTGTCTTTTACTTCATTTCTGGTACAGGTAATTGTTTATGAGAAGCCTTTCTTTAAAGGGAGACATGTGGAAATAGAATCGGAGATCTTTATGCTTGATGACAAGGAATCAGAAGAGAAGACAAGACTTCAACTTCCATCAGTGGGATCTATGAAAGTACTGGGAGGAGTGTAAGTGTGGGAAAATACCAGGAATATTTCTCCTTCAGCTGAAGTAGTAAGATCATAAGCTGGAAACTGCAGTGGGCAAATTCCATACGCATTTATTTTCTCCATTTTCCTATTTTTTTGGGTTTAGATGTGTGCCTGAGTTAAATTTGCAAATCTGTATCTGTTTCATAATGATGCAGAGCAGCAGTTCTCCATTTTCACACACAAACTCTGTTGTTGCTGTTGTTTAGTTGGGTCGCTTATGAGAAGCCTGGGTTTGAAGGCCATCAGTACTTGCTGGAAGAAGGAGCGTATCGGGATTGGACAGACTGGGGTGGCTATGATGAACAGTTGCAGTCACTGCGACCAATTGCTGGCGTGAGTTCCAAGAACATGTAGTAGACATCTCCTGAGTGCACTGAGATGTCATGTTGCATTTTCCTTATGATGCTTCTCTTTGTTTTAACAGGACTTCACAAGCTCCCATATGATCATGTACAGTGAAAAAGACTTTGGATCAAAGGGTGCCAATATTAATGTGTTAGGAATTATTTCCAATTTGAAAGACACTGGATATGGGCTGAGGACACAGTCTATAAATGTGCTAAGTGGCGTGTAAGTGATATTTTTAATTGCTGTTTAATTTTAAATGTGCTATTCTTTTTAGATTTTGATAGTATTTTCAGATGTTTCTCAGCACTTTTGACTTCTGATGTCTGTGTGGAGTCTTCAGATAAGATTTTCTGCCCTTGACTGCAGAATGTGAAAAGTAAAGTTTTTGTGAATGTGTACAGTAAATCAGTTTTCTTTTTCATTGTAAGATCAGATGGTCCTAGGAGATGTTGACTTACTGATACCCAAAGTACTAAAAGTATGAGATGACATTTCGTCAGAGAGGTAGAAATAGCTTGTTCTTGTTGGCTGTATTTTTTGAAATAATTTCAACAGCAAAATTGTTATGGAACTCATTTCCAGTTTAAAAACTTAATTTCCGGTCGTCTTGTGTTTGATCAGAGGCAAATTCCTTGCCTTATTATTTATTTCAGTTGTGTGTAAAATGGAGATAACTCTTGCCATGCTCACTTATGCATTCTGATATTAAGGAGTCTTTAACTGTTCTGAAACATAACATTTTTGCTGTGAATCCTATAGGTTAATAGTCTTTTAGTACCGTGCCGTTGTTTTGTTCACTTTTTTTTTTTTTTAACACAGTGATTCCCAAAACTTTGCGTTGGTGTGGTCATTAACAACTCTTACCCTCTGCCACATGTGTTATCAGATGCAGTAGATAAGTTGATAGACTTTGCTGTTTGGTTTGTTCAGTACATCAATTGTAGATTGAGTTTCACAGCCTTGCAGACTGCATCAAAGTATTTTGGAAATAGAAACAAGCATTAGCAATCATGTCTCCAAATACACAGAATTACTTGAAGTAGTAGAACCGAAAGAATATGAGATGTACAGTCTCTCTCCTTTCCTGGTATGCAGGTGACTTGCTGAAAGCATACGCAGCCACACCTTGAATCTTTCTGTGTGCTTATCTGTGCGAAAGCTCTGCAAGTTTTGTCAAGGTAAAGACTGCAGAGTCAAGCTCAGTGCATTCAAGATGAATGCTTTTAAGTTGTATATGAGCATGGTGTGACAGCAGGGTTTTTTCTGCATGGTGGTCTCTGAAGCCACTGTGCCCTTTTGTTTTCTGTAATATGCAAGGGAGATTCATGAGAAAGAGTCACCTCTGAAGGTTGGGGAAACAAACCTTCAGAAGTGAAAACAGGTTGTGGGTTACCTATCATGCCCTTTGTGTAGTTTTAGTAACTGTGTCTGTTACAGCTAAGATAGGAATCATACTTCGGTCTGAGTATTCTAGTAATTAAGAGTGACTCTAATATTATCATGGTAAAGATGGCTAGAAGTCATTACAAACAAAAATTGTCCCAACAGACTGCTACTGCGCCTGTAATCTCACCTTGCAGTCAGTCAGATGTCATTTGCAGCAGTTAGCTTTTTAAAAACTTAGGTGCATTGTTTGTAACAGGTGAGTAGCACTCAGCCCTGAGCAGTCTTGTGTGACCCTTTTGTTTCCAAAGAGGTTGTGAGTGTTTGGGGATTTTGTGGTGGTGTTCTTTCTAAATGCTATTGTATCAGAAAGGTTGAATGAGTCACATTAAGTCATGCTTGGTAACACGGTGCTTTATTTTAAGTCTTAAGCAACTGTTCAGGTACAAAATTTTTATATCTTTCCTTCCAAGAAATCAGTCACCAAGCAATGAATAATCCATTGAGCAATTTCCTGAGTTGTTTAGACTGTAATGTAGGTGATGTCATAGTGAACTGTGACAGACTGAGTAAAAGCTTGCCAGAATATTTCAAGGGAACCTTTCTGGTATCATACTGATAATACCTCATTATATTAAAAAAAAATAAGTCAAATAATGTCAGAAGCCCTGAATCTTTCATAGTAACTTTTTAACTACAGGCTTATCTGGGGTGAGCTGTTATGGCAGACGGATAACAGGTGATCTGCATTTGCCCCAAAATTAATTTAATTGCTCTGTAATTTAAAGGGTATGTCAAAGAAAGCCTGATACTGCAGTGCACAGATACTACTGAGCTAGTACTAAGCTAAACTGCATCTCTAAACTGTATGCTGAAGACAGCCCAGCTCTGCATTTCGGGAGTGAATATTCCATTTTGGAGTAATTGAGTGCTAGCTCCATCAATTTTTTTTTTTTTTCAGCTATCCTGTTTCTGAAGAATGTTTCCAAGCAGTATTTTCATGTCTTTGCTAAATGCGTTGTAAAGAGACTCCCCCAAAAACTATCCTAAAATGATGAGCATTTACTTCTTTAAAAATGAGATTTTTTTTGCTCTTGAGCATTCTTCAGAGACTGGCCAAGCATAAGATCCAGGATGTTTTATTCTTCTGCCACTGGGGCAGGAGAATGCAATCCAGACTGCCTGAAAATAGGAGAGGCCTTTCTTCTTTTAAGTAGGGTTTGATGTTTACGTCCCAATTGGCAGAATTTTAAGTGATGGGAAATGGAAATATTTACTAGCAACAGGTAACACCCCTTACAAGTTTAAGCAAGTACTAAAATCAACTGTTGTACAATTTTGATTTCCTGTCTGCATAAAAACTCTTCAAGGTTACATTGAATAGTGATCAAAATCACAGGAATGTTTGAAATGTGCCTTTTCTGTATTCAGAAACACACCAAACATTTGCCAAAAGTATTGAAAGCCCCCTGTCTTTTAGTGGATCTTTTCTGAACTTGGTGGAAGAACTTTTCCAGATTTGGGGGTTTTTTTGTTGGTGTTTTCTTTTATGTAGGCGTTTGTTTTACTGGGGACCTGTAATCAGGCTGGTTTTCCCCTAGTTTTCAAGTAGTTCGTCCACAGTGCAGGTTTGGCTCCTTCTTGTGTATGTCTGGATAGTGATATTAAGGAAATTACAAGGTGATGAGTAGTTCATATACAGGAGCCAGAATGTAGTAAATTTAATCTAGATGTGCTTGGAAGGTAACATAGGTGAAACTAGGACGACATGAGGTACAAGATCTAAACCTCCACTGGAGCTGAGAAAGGCAAGGACCCATGGGCAAATACCCCATGGGAGAACATCTCAAACAAAGCTTCCACTTCCTCTATCTCTGAACTGACATTCAAAAAACCTTTCAAGGAGTCTTGAAATTAAAACGTGCAGCTCCCTGGGGTACTGGGAATCACAAACACAAAGGGGTATGATAAAGAACCTGTTTTCTCTCTTTACTATAACAGGATTTTACTACCTCATCCTCTCTGTTAATCATGCTACAAATCTGAAAGTGCCAGTTCACTTCGTGGCCCCTATGATCTATCCGATTAGCATATTTATGCCAATTTAAACTCATTGTCTCCATATAGCATTTAAGCTTTAAAGATGGTGGATTATATTTCAGACCTGAAGGAGTGTTCTGTGCCTGAAAGCTTTCTTTTTACAGCTATGCCATTTAGTTTAATGAAGGTGTTGTCATTTCTTCCTTAGCTGAGAATGGTCCTTCCAGGACATGGGTAATCTGTCCTATCTTAAAATGAGTCTGAGCAGCGCAAAAATGGGGATTACTCCTTGCAGCTGATGTTAGAGAGAACATACGTGATAAGAAATGGGTAGTGTTTTAAAAGGTGAAGTTAGGTAAAATGAATCCTGGGCTAACCATTAGCAGAGCTGATTTTTTTGGTACGCTGTCTTTGTCTGTGTTCTGTTCTTGGCTGATCTTCCAGACCCTCCTTGGACCCATGCTTCCTAGACATATGTGGAAAGTTCTCGGGAAAGACACTGTGCATGTAGTGGTGCCAACAATATATAAACAATGCTTTTCTTTACATCTTTCGTTCCAGGGGCAGGGATGGTGTAGAGAAGTGAAGGTCTCTAGCACCACCCTGACAGCAGCATGGAATGAGGCTGTATCTCAAGCTAAGACAATTTGTAGGGCTGAGGGTTACAAAAAACTGTTGTGCTAGGAGAACTTGTTACCTGTAGGGCAGGGTTGTTGTTGCCATGCTGCAGAGCAGTACTCCAGTTTTTGTGATGCCTGGCAACTGGGATGTGACTCTCTTGTTCAGATATGGAGGTGATGTCTTGCTCTCCAGGCCCTTCTGTTAAGTCAGAAGTTGGATTAAGGCAGTGCTCCTTCCTAGGAGCACTTGATGTTTGACAGGTTTAGTTGGTACTGAATTAAGTTGCCTGTCCTTGATGCTGTTGTGACTACTCTCAGCAGCTTGTGTGGGCTTCTGAATGAAGCAGAAAAGCACAAGTATTTCACCAATAAGCCTTGACACCAGAAACTGCATGGGCTGACTTGCTTATTTAAATCCCATGTGAATGAGATACATTGGTTACTTCTGTATTCAGGTTTCTTTTTAGATGGGGGAAATGAAATAACTGCAGTTGACAGATTCTTAGGAGGCACCTGGAATGTTTTGTCATTCACTTACTATCAGAAAAACTTGTTTATATAGGTGTCAATCAGGTGAAACTGTCATGCACTGTAGTTGTACCTTGGCATTTTGCACGTTGAAAAATCTAATGAACATCTGCTGAAGAAGCTGGATAAGGAAACCTCATTTTCACAGCTTTTGGTATATGTGGCATACAGGTATAGACACACCTGAGACATTTGAACTGTCTGCTCAATTTATTGTACATACCGATGTCTCTTTGATGAATTACTATGAGGTGATTTTGAAATGTGCCTTGAAATATGTCTTAAGTAATTAGTGCATAACAAGTTAGAATAATTGATTATATCTGAGGCAAACCAAGAGATGTGAATAGCGATAAATGTGAATCACTGTATGAGTGTTTGCCATGGGCAGCTAATACAAGCTTCATACTCTCAGCACATACATGTTGATGCAGCTTTATTTCAGTTTGAAGTTATCCTACTTCTTGTATCTGCAGAGACTCTGGTATTTGTTTTTAGAATAAAACTGCAGCTTAATAAAATCCAGTTGCTTGACCCATGTAGATCATTTTATGGTGAATTTAGATGGTGAGGGTTAGCCTCCACCACAAATTACAAGTTGCATATCATTTTACTGCTTTATGACACAATTTTTTTTTTTGTTAGTGTTGAAACTTTGTAAGAAGACTGCACTGAAAGTGGGTTTTGGCATAACCTAGCATACACTCATTATGCAATGCTTTGGATAAAACTGAAAGGGGGTTGACGATGAGTAGAAGATTATATTGTAGAACCAGGAACCAGCAAGATGTCCTGATACCTGCATAAACATGAATGAAACTCAGCTGTTGCTGTGGTCAGATCTAATATTGGCACTGAAAAAGAAAAAAAGAAACAAGCAAACAAAAAGAGAAAAGGATGAGTTTAAAAAAGAGCCAGAATATAATTATGGGAAAGTTTGGGAAGTCTAGCAGTGAAAGGCAACAGACAGAAGTTATGCAGATTATCACAAAACCAAAGGTAGTGCTGAGGTAGTGCTGATGTGGGAATGCTTTATCTTGGACTTCAGTATGGAGCCAGGGTTAGACGAATGCCATAATAGAATGTTTATTGAATGGATGCATAGTAAGACTACCTGATAGCAGATAGTTGAGGCTAGAAAAAAAGCACTGCAGGGGTAACTGAACATTGGAGAGACATACATAGTGATTTGGTTGTTTTTCTAATACACGCTAAGTGTGTATCTCCCAAAGGTCAATGTCTTTCAAAAAGGTGTATTCTGACTGAAGTTATGGACTTGATGCAGAATTCTGAGTTTGTGGCCTCTGTCAGGCATGAGACATGACTGCCTAGTTATAATAATAGCTTTGAATTTAAAAACATTAATCTGGTCAAATTTGTGATGGTTTTAATGTTTAACTTTCAGGGATGTTCTTCCTGCCTGATACCTGTGATTCCTGGCAGAGAACAGCCTGCTCTCATTAGCATATATGCCTGTTGTTGCAGCTCAGCTTTCTGTTGGGATTGATGTTTGCTTGAACACAGCTGAACCGGCAACATTAAAAATCAGTATTCCTATCTTTACTGCCCAGATGACAATGAAAGATAGTTTTATCTGAAAAAAATGTGTTCTGTTTTTCCAGAGAAGGTCTGGAGCTAGCTAAAATAATGGAATTGTGAAACATCTCAGAATCAGCTTTTAGGAAATCTAGCAGATGATGTATTTGAATTTCTTGTCTGCTTTTAGCTCATTCATATTGACATAGGGTATAAGGAAGTGAAATTTACATGGGTTTTGGAGTATCAGATATACTTGTTTGTGTATGGTTTTAATAAAATCACAGTTGACACTGGAGGGGAGAAGTTTTTTATTTGTTCTTACATTAAGACAATAATGATTGTACACACCTGTATTTTGGAAAAGTAAAGTGACTTCTGCCCATCACCCTCTTCTGTCTCTCTTAGGTGGGTGGCTTACGAGAATCCTGAGTTCACAGGGGAGCAGTATGTACTGGCTAAAGGGCTATATCCCAGCATTGAGGCATGGGGGGGAAAGAACTGCAAGATATCTTCAGTTCAACCCATCATTATGGTAAGGAATTCATTTTATACTTGTTTTGCAAGTTTCTCCGAAGTGTTTAGAGCTACACTTTTTCTATCAAATTCAGTTTATTTACATTCTTTAATAATAGTAAACTTTTGTATGTTTGTTGTGTTATTACTGTTTAAAATGATTTTTTTTCTTCCTCCAAACATCTACAGGATATTGCTGGAAATGAAAGAGGTAAAGTCAAGGTAAGATGCTTCTCCAAGTTCATGAAAAGTACTGTGTAGGTCTGTAACATATATAAATAAAGAAATGGCTTTTTGTCTAGTGTAACACCCAGCTATTTGCATAGATGATTGACTAGTCAGACAAAGAGTAAGAACTGCAGGTGAAGGAAAGCAGCTTTCCAGACCTCTCAAGTAAGGCACATTAAGGCCCAAGGAAGGTGGGATTTAATACACAGCTGCCACCAGAACTTTCTCAGGGAACAGGCAATGTTTTGGTTCAGCAAGTGAGCTGTTTTGGTATATTAGTGATTGTTTGGAGAAGCTGGAGCTCTCAGCTGTCTATGCAGAGGCGCAGGTAGTTGCTGAGGCAAGTGTTCTACAAGTTAGGTGTTGTTCATGGTACTGTTGTGACTTAAACCCTTTTGGATCTAGTTCTTTGATTAACAGTTCAGCTAATGGTGGTTGCACTATACGGGAATCTTGGTCACTCTTAAATACTGCTGAGTTACGTTTGAAAGTTAATGCCATCTTTGTCTATAGTTAAGAGAAGGAAATGACTGGGAGAATTTGTTCAGTGAGTTAACATATTTTTATGTTGGACTATGCCCTATATGCAACTACTAATACGTATTTTTGACAGTGAGGCTAATGGGCACCTTTTTTTCATACTTTGATAATTCTGAACCTTTTCATGTTTGTCCCTGCACAAAGATGCTTTTGTTTTCAGTTCAGTCAAAATGGTGAGTATCTCATGGAATTAAAAGCTAGGGAGAAAAGTCTTATCTGTTCCATTTGGCATTCTTTATTAGTAGCATGCCTCGCTGGAATCTCCTGCATAGGGATAGTGTATTAACTACAGGGAATAAAAATCTCAAGGCTGCTTATTTTCAGCTATGTGCATGAAGAATTATTTGCATCTATATATTATGTGTCTACTAAGACCTTATCCTAAGGAAACAAAGAAGTAATGGCTTGCAGTTGATAGACGACATTGCTCGTCAGCATGTTCCTCTTTGGAGAACGCTGTGCATGCCCACGCTTGTATTTCTGTTAAGAGTGAATAAAGCTGGTAGGCATGTGATAATGTGCATGACTTCTGTGTGATCAGGGTTAATTATCCTCTAACTAAATTAGCAGGTTTGCTGCTTAGAATTGGGTTTTTTTTTCTTTTTTAACAAGGGCAAAAGACTCTGGGTGATGTATCCTCTCTTATC
Source organism: Ara ararauna (assembly GCA_028858755.1). Lineage (NCBI taxonomy): Eukaryota > Metazoa > Chordata > Aves > Psittaciformes > Psittacidae > Ara > Ara ararauna. The sequence goes on from CM054379.1 coordinate 61,541,888, forward strand.
CTCCGAACAGAGAAAGAACAACTGACGTGACTGTATAGCCATAACAGGCACATAAAGCCCATCTACCCTGGGAATATTTACCATGCCTGTTGGCATGTGGCCCGAGTACTTTGCCAAGATTATGCCCCATTTGTGTTGAAAGACAGACAGTTTTCATTTAGTGGGAAGAGTACGTATTTTGGAGATTAAATGGATTAATAATCTAAACCAAAACCACTTATGGCTCTTTAATAAAGATGTGCCAATTCTGGCCATTCTGTGGGAATTTAAAAATCTTCTCCATCAGATAGTCCAGGGAACTATCTTCATTAGTGTTATTTTAATTACTTTGTATGTTTTTGAGGGATACACAGCCAGAAATAATTTTTGGTATTGTTGCCTTGCTGTCTTGAACAAGGATTACAACACTGAAGAGGTAACAAAAAAATACAGGTAGCTGAGGAAGTCTGGGTGATTTAAGTAGGTTTTAATCTAATTGTAAAACTAATGGTAGAGGCGTGTTACTGAAGATTGAATAATTAATTGGTTTTAAATATGTTTATAACTTTTTAAAGGTCCAGTTATTTTCAGAGCCTGAATTCAAGGGTAACTGCCAAATATTTGAAAAAAATACAAGATGTATTGATTCATTTGCTGTGAAGTCTTCAAAAATATTAGATGGCAGGTAAGTTACGGTGAATGAATATTGCAAAATCCCTAAAACAGTAAAAGTTTTAGAAAAGCAGCCAGCTTTCTAACACCTGAAGTGGTTTCACACATGGGGACTTACAGAGAAAAATGCTTTGCTATTTACACATCAGTCTTCAGCCTGTCAGGACAAAACATTGTAAATAGTTTTTCTGTCAGTAGCTCTTGCTGAAGACTGAGAAACACAGCTTCATTTTAACTTGCACAAAATTCTTAAGAGGCCATTTCTTCTCCTTCTTTCTGCAGCTGCATAGTGTATGACCAGGAAGAATTCTCTGGTAACCAGTACGTGTTAGAAGAAGGACTCTATCCTGATCTGACGGCAATGGGTTTTTCACCCCAAGCAGTTCTAAAATCTTTACAGATTATAAATATTGTAAGTAAAGCTATTAGAAATATTGTAAAGTAAAGATTGGTACACTGATGACTCTGATCTTCCCATTTTTTTTCAACAGTAAAAATGTGAGGGACACACTGAAAACAGGCGTATTTTTATTTATTTATTTTTTTTATATGTAGTGGCATTTAAATGTCCTAGCTGCAGCCAAGGTTTTTTTTTTGACCTCTGTGCTGTTTTTGCAAAAAAGGGGACATCCCAGATACAGCTGCCTGGGATTTTCTGTAAAAATAGTCAAGGATGTGTCAGGTAGGTGCTTAATTTCCCGGTAGGAGAGACCACTTAGAGTGGGTTGAGAAATGTCAGTAGAACAGTGTGAAGAAACCTTTGTACTGCAGCCCTTGGGTTTTATGCATATTAAAAAAACAGACTTAACTAAGCAACTTTGCATGAAATACATGTAATTATAAAACACTATTGTTATAATCAGGGAAATGCAATTTGAGTAATCATGAAATAATGTACCCCTCTAGATAAAGTAAAGCAACACCCAGTGCCATTTGGCAAAATCAGACAGTGCTGTTGTTATGTGTGGTGGATACAAACTAAACAACATTTACATATTTTGTAACTCATCAATGGCAAGGAACGAGTTTGCTCAAGCCTATAGCCAATCATTGTGATCAGTTCTGATGGATTCTGCGAGTATATTTTAAGATGAAAGTAATTCCTAGCAAATGGCATCAAGAATCCAGGAACTTATGTCAATAAGAAGAGATGATACTCATTTTAAAAAAGGAGGAGTACATTATAGACTCTTCTTTGGCAACTTCATTGCACTCCACTGTAATTTAGGTAACTCGTCAGTGATGTAGCAGTTGACGAAGGAGAACTAAAATGTGTCATCCTCTTTCATGTGTCTGAAGCATTTTGGTGTACAGTGTAAACAAACATCTGCAGCAAGTATGTCTGACTTTTGAACTCTCTGGCTATCTAGTAGACAGATCCTATTAAAAACAATAGAAATGTTTCTAGCCAAGCTTGGTGGGTGATCACCATGAACTAAAATAGGCTCTTCTATACCTGTCAGTGGCTAGTTCTTGGGTCTGAAATGCTTGTTTCAAGCTGGAATGATCAGCTTCCTTTTGGAAGATGTATTATTTGTGATGTAGGCTGTTGTGTTAAGACAGCCAAATACCAGTTTTGTGCCTCAAAGTTCTTGTAATTTCTGAAACTTGTTTTAGCCTTACAATTCATCGCACTTCAGACAGTAGCACAGAGGTGCCTCTGTTTGCCAGTCACGTGCTGCTGCTTCCTTCTTCAGAGGCCTACTACCTGCAGAGAAGAGGAAAATGGGTTGCTTTGCTCAGCAGTTCATTAGCAAACCAGAATACAAAGAATAAGAAGTTAGGTGGAAGTGATTCATAATTTTACAAAAGCTTGAAACTTGTTAGATACTGGTGTCACCTCTCAGATTTATTTTGGGACTGTTTTTGGCAGTGCAGATCTTAATTCCTCCCCACCATCTGCTGCTCCCATAATTTTCCTCATGATTTTTCTGTGACATATCTGTACAAGAAGCACCTTTGCTATTTTGGTATGTCTAAAATTCTAAATATTAGTATTTTAGCATTGCTATACTAACCTAGTTTAACTCCCCCTTGAAGGGATTGATTTCTAAGGGACCATGAAAAAAAAAATGAAAGGGATATTCGATAAACTTGGAAGAGAAAGTTAAAAGGGCTTTTATTCATAAGCTCAAGGTTTTTGTGTTGTTATACCACCGTATCTTTGCATGTGTGTGCTTGCTTTGCATACTTCACATAGTTGTGCTGCAGATAGAGAATAGCATTTTTCCTTCTTGAATTTGCTAAACATTCATTTTCCTGAGCAGACTGCAAAAACAACTGTGAATGTGATTCATGTGTGAACAGTCATGCTGAAAGTACTTCTTTTTAATGAGCAGCTTTGTGAAATAACTAAGTGTAGATATACAGGAGCACCCGATTCTCACAATGCAGTACATGGGAAGTACTGAAAGAAAACTGGTGAGCAGATGATGTTGCAGTTCTTTCAGTGCGGAATGTTTTATGTAACAGTGTTGCTGCTGAATCTAAACAATGCCCAGAGTGGAAGGTGTGGCAGAAAATTGGAGGATTTCCTTTGCTGTCTGTGTGTTTTCTTTGTAAGTAGATTATTTCTCAAGCATTGCACATGGCTCAAGGGCTGCTGCCTGACCAGTTAGTTCCATGTCTCGGAGCACAGATGCAGGTCTGTAAAAGGGCTGAGAGGGAGACACCAGAACATCACCGTGGTGCAACTGTCCCTGCTGGGCTTTTGACCCATGATGACGCATGATGGTCTAACTGGTGTTTACCTTTCATGGTAAGGATGAATGTACTCTGATTTTTGGAGTAAGCTGAAAAACCTCTCCTGGCATTTCCTGCAGCCTAGCAGCATGTGTGTGATCAGGAAGCGTAGCTCAGCTGCTGTGCAATAACCTGGACTGTTGCAGAGATAATGGTGATGCTCATGCAACATTGTCATCTGGGCCTTTAAGCATCTAAAGGAAGATTAAAGAGAAATTTAAGCACTGTCTAGAAATAGGTTGACATGAGGTCTCACCTCACAAAGTTGCATGGAAGCATGGGTATCTGCTGCCGTGCACTGCAAAGCCACCTCTGCCTTGGAGGGCCTGTTTCCATGCCTGGGGCCAGATAGGAGTCTGTCAAGACTTTGCATCATGTCAGGCGTTCCTGATCCAGTTGATGTGTTTCAAGCATTCTGAACACATGCCAGCAGGAAGGATCTCTTCTGGCAATGGTGGTTGTTTTATGCAGTCGCTGCTGGAAGACTTGGAAGAAAGGGAGTGGCAGGGTCATTTCTATCTATGAGCATAAACTGTAACGCCGGGACACTCGGACTTAATTGACTTTATCCCAAGGGATTTCAGGCTCTTGCCTCTCAGCTTCCAGAGGAAGGCCTTAATTGTGAGAGGTTATTTCCAGTCCACTGCAGATAACCTTGCTACACAGAAAAGAGTCGTAGGTTTGTTATCCGGAAGACATTTAAGATGGATTGAGCCACGCAGGGAGCTTCATGTAGGCAGAATCCCTTTGACACCAGAAGCATTTTGACAGTGAGGGAAAAAAATCATCTCTCCACGGCAGTTTGGAGGATTCAGATGTTACAGTTTTTGCTTGCCATGAGTTTCACCTCAGAAGTGTGAATCTTGAAGCTTTTCTCTAATCAAAGGTTGATATTGCCATGACCAACTATAAGAGTTAAAAATGAGAGCAGTAAGTGATAAGCAGTGCTGACAAGGCTGTCATCATTTGAAGCTGTAGTAATCAATATTATTTGACTGTATGTTCAGGACTGAAGATGAAAATTGCTTCATGACTGGGCTTTAGTGCAACGGAAGAGGGATAGGGCATTAATGAAAATATATTTTAAAACATACTTAAGATATTATGCAGAATCAGAACCAGAGAAATTTGTGTGTGCCTTAAGATAAGAAAGTTTTATGCTCCATGTAAGGAGATCCCTTGTGTGTTTTGTATGAGGGCTTTTTATTACTTCTTTTTATTTCTTGTAAGTAACCTGTGCAGAACAAAAACATTATCATCAAACAATCAAGAAGAAACCTCTGAAATAAAAGGGCTGTGCAGAGTAGTGATGTTCACAGTCATCATGTGGAGTTCTAACATACTATAAAAGTGCTCATCTTCTTTTTGCAGGAGTTGTCTGAACCGTGCATAGCTCTTTTTGAAAAGGTGGATTTCCAAGGAAAGAAAATCAAATTCAGTACGGAAATCTTAAATCTCCGGTTCCTGGGATACAGTCCTCGAGTAGCTTCAGTTCAAGTCCTTGGTGGCATGTAAGTTTAAAATCACTTTCTGATTCTTTGGCATGATGTTATTTACTCAACTGAAAAATTACAGGTGTTACAAACCAAGGAGAATGAAATTTGATTATCATAATGTGTGGAGTGCTTTAATGCAGCGTCTTCTTACAGAACCTTTTCACATCCCATTTCAAGAACGTGTTATCACCGACTTGTGCTCTGTGCTAGAAGTTGAAATGAATGTAAATAAAGCTTACAAGGAAGCTGGTGTCTTCTCTCATGCCATAGTATAAAAGCCAGCTCGCACAGCATCCTTAAAGCCAACTTCTGTGCTCCTGGTTTAGGTCTCAATCACAACAAAAAGAAAATAAAGAATTATTCTATTTGATCTGTGCCGTAAGTTCAAAATTTTATAGTAAGTCTTCGCATTCATCCTTTTACCTCGATGTTATGGACACAGCGGTACAATCAGATCATAATCTGGCCCCTTTTGGCATTAGTAATAATCCCTTTTAATTCAGAACCTGGGTCAGACTCTGTTGTCAATCTGGCACTTAAATTCATTAGCTGTTTTTAAGCAGTTGTGTTGTCTAAACTTACTTTTGAAGATCAGGTGAAAAAATAGGCTGTGATGCAGTTTAAAAACTGTCTGGAAGGATTTTGGAGGCTACTGTGCTGTTTTCTTCCAGTGTTCCAACAGAGTGGTTAAACTTCTCTTTTCATGTTTTTTTCCTGTTAACCTCTAGCTCCAAGATGCTTGCACCAGTTGTTATATTTAGTTTTCTTCTAACTTGAAGAATGTGGCTTTTGTTTTTTTGTTGGTTTTGTTTTGTTTTGTTTAACAATAAATCCATGTTACTGTTTGCGTTTAAATGTGCTTTTCTGAAGAGATGAATTTCAAGGTGTGTGCTAGAGAGACTCTGCAGATAGCTTAAGACTGCCCTCCAGTGGATAGCTAATACCAGATCTGTAGAGCAAATCATTTTTCCCATCTGGGTAAGCTGGTTGAAGGGTTTCTTCAGCACACTGAACTGACGTTTGAAACACAAGGGTCATTGGAAAAGGTACCTGTTCAGTACTCTCAAGTCGACTGAGATTTCATATCTTTCACCATAACCACCATATAGTTGTTTCTCACTTTCAATAACATGAAATAACATGAGGTCAAACATTGTTACTTCTTTGCCAAGAACTCAGTTACCATGATTCCAGGTACTGGAGTCATGAATTGTGTATGTTTTCTGTCCAATGACAGGCTGATTTTTCTGGTTGGTCACTGGAATGATACAAAAACTCTGATTTCATTTTAGCAGTGTCATATGCTGAAATGTGTCAAAATACACATTTCCGAGTGTGCTTGTCCCTGGTGCCTCCCTTATTGCGGGGTTTTTCATCTTCTCATCCTTTGCTAAGAGACATTTGTTTATGATTCTCCTAATTTCATACCAGGGGATAGATGTGTATTAGGCTGTGAAAAAACACCAGTATTAAGGTGTGTGTTCTGGATATGGTCATATGGCTATTGTATAGTCCCAGCAAATCAGTGTGAGAAAACTCAATGTATTGCACTGTATTGCAGCCTGTTTCAAAGTCTAGTTGTAATTCACTGCCTGTGCCAGTATAGTAGAGAAGCAGAAGTCAGGTTCTGACAGGTTGCTTTCGATGTGATTGTTACCATGGTTGGATGTGTTTGTGTTTAGCTAGGGAACACTAAACAAAAGTTTTCTATATGCCTTTTCTTCGTCTCTGTCTGTATCATGTCCCCTTCCCTACAGTATTTGGGAAGAAGAAAGGTGTTCTGAAATAAAACCTCTTATCAGAATACCCTAGAGAATTTCACCCTGTTGCAGTTGCAGTATTTGCTCGTTGCAGTCTGCATCCCTAATAGCTCTTTCCCATGTGGGTCAGGCCTGTCCAAATTAAGATATCAGAACTACTGATTCTGCACATGCAGCAGTCTGGCATTACATACATGCTCCTTGAGGAGTCACAGTACCTCCTGAAAACAGATAATATTTAAAAGTCGGGTTCCCTCTTTAAGGCAAGAAAAAGCTTTGTTTCATTCAGCTTGTAGTTTTTAAATAACAGGACTGTAAAATGTGGATTCTAGTGTACTCATCTTAAAGCGGTTGATTTCAGTCAGGACGTGATTTTATTATTTTTGAAGACCTATTAAAAAGAAGGTCACTGGCTTTCCAAAGCTGAACACTACTACTTTGTGGGACAGATTTCTAGAAACCCATTTATTGATTTCAAAGCAGGAGTTAGCTGTAAAAACATTCTGTATTTTATGTTTGTTGTCTTACAGATGGGTAATTTATGAGCACAGTAATTACAGGGGGCGTCAGATGTTGTTATCACCGAAAGAAATTCCAGATTGGTATAAAGTGAGTGGCTTTTGTCAAATAGGTTCTCTGAGACCTTTACTGCAGGTGAGTAGGCTCTGACGTGAGATTGTCAAGTACTAATTTGTATTTTGTAATGGGGTTAGGGGGATATTATACAGCTGAAAGCAGTGTTACAGTCTTGATGCTTGTTACAAGCTTCAGCAATAGCAGTTGCGTAAAGAAATTGCTCTACAGTTTTGCTTGTAGTAAAAGCTGTTTGATTATGCTGAATGGCTTTGCAATTCTGCTGCTCAAACTGTTCATTAAACATACTTTAAGCCAAAATACGGAGGACAGCATATAAGGATTGGCTAAATTATTTTTAACAAATAATGACTATAACTACTGTATATAAATTGTGTTTTATAATTAGCACCCAAACTTGCTACTGGCAAGGACTGTATTATTTGCCTTATTTTGGGGACAACAAGAAAATTGGTCAACAAAATTGGATACTTCAATTAGTAGTGATTTTTGTGTTGATTTAGGGGGGAAGGCCCTTCTCTACTTATTACTTGGCAGAATAATTTGCAAATCTAATGCAAAACTTGTGGTGTCCATTTCATTTTGTTCTCTGAGTAAGGACCATGTGATTTGGTCCAGTACTGCAGCAGTCCTGTAATCTTCAACATTTGAGGTTCTTGCTGAGCTGTATTTCATTGAGGAAGCAACTTTTTCTAATTCACAGATTACTTGTACCTGTAACTGAATGTATTTGCTTGCTGTCAATGTTGTCTTTGTATAGCCTTAAGCAGGGCTAGGAATAATGCGTTTTGACTGCGCTGGCTGAGAGCTTGTCTAAACAGAAATGTTAATGTGTAACAAGACGCAGCATGAACTTGCAGTATAATACTTGTTGCCAGGGAAATAAGCAGCATTGCGCAAATGCACCCTTGATGAAAGCTTAAAGCATCAATACAAGAAGTTAGCAGAGAGCCGTTAGTGCTGCTCTGAATTAAAAATTCTTAGCTTTCCACTGCGTGCTGATCTTGGTACATAGGAAGGCCTAAAAATCTCCATGCAGAATGCCAAGTTCTCAAAGCTTGGCTTATTCTACATATCTGTGGACTTTGGAATTAAATTCTAGAATAGAAAAGTTAAGGTTTCTGAAAGGTGGAGGGACACATGGGGTTCACCGAACAGTAACTGCTCTGAAGTTAACCAGAGCAAGATGTGTTTTGTGCTGAGACTGTGGTTAAAGAGTTCTGTTGTGTTCTGCAGAAACGTGTGTACTTCAGGCTTCGAAACAAAGAAACAGGAAAATTCATGTCAGCTGATGGAAATTTAGACAATCTGAATCTTCTCAGAATACAGGTTGCAGAAGACACAGGCTCAGATGATCAAATCTGGGTTTATCAGGATGGATTCATAAGGTGCCAGGTAAGGTTCAAATTCAGAATGAATTTTCTCTTTCCCAGTAAGGGTTTCTGGATTCAATTCCTATTGTATCATCTTTATTTTTTTTCTCTTTCAGCTGTAACATAATCTTTTTGTAATGGTTTGGTTTGGTTTTGTTTGTTTGGGTTTTTTTTAAATAGAACTCTGGCTTTTTCAGGTGATACAAACTACTTGTATGATACTTTTTTTGATGTAATTTAAGTTCTGTGAGATTTTAGTTACGATGTACTTTTCCCCTAAAGAATAGTAGCCTCATAAGTACCAGCCTCATCAACACCAGAAGATCATTGTCTTGCTCTTCATGAGCTCCTTTCACATTTATGCCCTCTTTCTTCCAGTGAAAATATCACAGAAGTGTCTAAGCAGGGGAGACCTTTTAAAATGCTTATCGCTAAAATGCTGTCATTAATAGACCCTTATTGATAATACTTTGAACTACGAATACCTTGTGGTAGGTTGATTAGTGTAATGCAGGTTATATCCTCTTCTGCTTGAAGATGCAATCCTATTCTTTTGGGGTTTTGGGGATTTGTGTCTGGTTACCCATGTATTTGTCAAATTCATCACTTTCCATTCCTCTGTACGAGTTTCCAAATTAAGTCTTACTTTTCTCACAGTCCATAAAACTAATCATGTGTGAATAGTCATTGAGGTGAGCAGAGGTATGCGCAGTTCATAATGTCTAAGCATGTACAGTCTTAGGTAGGGATGCCAGCCAAAGAAAATTAAGTTACTTTAATGCTCTTAAACAGCTTGACTGCAAAGAATAATGTGAACTTTTTCTATAGGATTGTATAACTTCAAAGGAGCCATTTATAATTGTGTCATCTATCCTGGAGGGAAGAATCTTACTGTTAATAAGCTAAGGAATTGTTTGGACATGTTTACAGAACACATGCAGTTGTAAAAGGGATTTATATAGAGAGTGAAATGATGCAAAGTAAGCTAAAAGCTTTAATATCGCACACAAAAGACTTCTGTCTTGACAGTGCCTCTCAAACATTTCACTGAAAGTATTTATCAAGACAGCGTGGTATTACATGGCTTTGGATAAAACATGCTCATGGTTTTCGTCCGTGTCTCACACAAAGCAGTTCTTCTGTGCACAGAAAATACACAGCTCACGCTGTATAGCAACCAGGTAGCTTAGTGTGGAGTGTAGGCTGGCAACATTGATCTTAAACAGCTGGACTCTTACAGAGCTCCACCATCTTCCTGTTGCATGGCAGTAAATGTATTGTATGCAAAAACTTGTTTTTCACAACATTTTAAAAATAAGCTCATGGGTGGGTAGGTACGGTACGTGCATGTAGGCAGACACAGGTTGCTGGAAGAACTTGTGCCTTTCTTCCTGTAAGCTTAGGTCATCTGACTGAGTACGCAGTACTTGAGGTATGCCTGAGGATTCAAGGAAGGGCTGTCTTAGGTAGGTGGCATAACTGGTAAGCAGGATATGAAAGTTATTCTGCCCATTTTGTCAGAAACGAATATGAATAGTAGGTCTGAAATCAGGTCTCCTCACTCTTCACAAGTTTCTTGGAGATGGGTGAAGTGGTGGCCCTTGTGTAATTACCTAGTGTGTGAGCTTTGAGTCTTCCAGGTCCCACTAGAGAACATCTTTAGATACAGATGAGAATTTCAGAATCACAGAACTAAATCATCTTACTTCAATTCTAGGTTATGATAGTAAGAAGTGCTACTTTTTCACAACTGTCTATTTAATAATTTGGGGCCATATCAACAATGGCAGATGGGTGTTTGCTTAATCTGCCACTGAAGCCCCTTCAGATGATACAAGGCAGCTTATGGTGATCTATTGAAAAATCACTGTTCACATAGAATAATTAACTGTAATTTACTACTAATATAGCCTTACTATTCTTTTCAAATAAACTTGATTTTTGCCAGTTCTTTTTTTAATGATTAAGACATTTGCAGAGTTTTGAAATCAAGTTATACAAATGGCTAGGAAAAGAATATTGTACAAAGAAGAACATATCCTTGTGATATGCTACTGTGCAGTTATGTCCTTTATCTCAAAAGGGCTAGAGATTATTAAAGAACAGAAAAAGAATGCGCAGAGGAGATGGAATGTTTCTATGCAAGGAAGAGACAAAATAGTTAGGACTTTTTAGGCTACAAAGGGGGCAGTTTGAGGGATGATATACTTGAAGTCACACAAACATAGCACAGACAAGACATCCCTTGAAGTAAGGGAAGGGAAGGGAAGTAGAAGGGGAGTGAGGAGAGCATCAAATAAAACCTCTAGTTGCCTATCAGTTGTTGGGGGTTTTTTTAATAGTAGTAGTGAAGATACGGAACTGCTTGCTATAGAAGGGTGATGATACAGAAGGGTGTTTGTTTCAAAGAGTTACATTGATCTCAGTGGATAGTGATTAACAAATTCATGTATGGGACAGAAACCATCTGAGTATTAAAGGTACTCTGCATGGAAAAGTCTCTGAACTGGAAATTGCTGTAGACTGGGAGAGATTACCAGGAATGTACTGCATACAAGAGCAGAGGGAATGTAATCTTCCATGACATCTGTTATTGGCCACTGCTAGAGGCAGCTGCTAATTGTACCTTCTGATCTGACACACCATGATTATTTTAATGTTCTTATGTTGTGAAGAGTGTCAGCCCTATAGGAACAAAAGAAAAGTAAGTAGGCTTGAGTTTGGGGCAAAAATACATTCCTTTAGGGAAACTAGTTCCTAGATTCTGTTCTTGCCTGTTGTCATCTATCTGATTAAAAATTAGTGAATACTAGAAGTAAGGCTGTTCTGAATAATTGCTGTTGCCTTTCTGATGATACAGATGGCAGAGGATTGCTGCTTGACAATTGTTGGTAATCTTATAACTCCTGGCTCTAAACTTGGTCTGTCATTTGAGCGGAATGAAGACAAACAATATTGGCATATTAATCCCGATGGCAGGATTTATAGCAAGATGAAACCCAAACTGGTTTTAGATATCAAAGGTAAGCAAATGTGTTATCTCATTACATTGTATCTTAATTACATGGTATTTACAGTGGGATAGGCACTAAACGTGCCTATAAATTAAGGATGGTGTTAGAGTTACTTTAATCTAGAATCAAAAGAAGACCCGATTAGCTCGTCTGACCTTCTGAATTAGGCAGGCCCTAGGACTTCATTTTTCCTACACAGAGTTTAGTAACTCACAGTACTTGCTTATCGTGTATTCCCAGTGTCCACTCACTGTAGATATCCTCAGTTAATTTTATGTGCACTGAGTGATATGAATATAATTATTGAAATTGCTGAAGCAAGAAAAACTTAACTTCTCATTAACTATAATTTGTATAGAGCAAATTTTCTTATATAGTAGGTGCATTAGCCAGAAGATATTAGGAAAGCAAAGGCAGGCATGTACACTGATGTGAATTGATGAAAAAAGTTTTTTCATTTGGTTATTAATGACGACACCTTTATTGTGACCATGAGATTCTGCCATAGCAGCCTAAGGTCTGTGCCTACTTGATGTGTTTTTTATAGTCACTTTTGTTGCAGCAATTTGATTCACTTAGATACTGTTTCCAAACTTTGGTTTCATAACTTCATAGAAAGTCTGAAAAAGCAACAAATTGAATGATTAGCAGAATTAGCATAATCAGATCATAGACTTGTAGAATGGTTTGGGTTGAAGGGACCTTAAAGCTCATCCAGTTCCAACCCCTGCCATGGGCAGGGAGACCTTCCACTAGACCAGGTTTCTCAAAGCCCCGTTCAACCTGGCCTTGAACACTGCCAGGGACGGGGCAGGCACAGCTTGTCTGGGCAACCTGTGCCAGTACCTCACCACCTTCACAGCAAAGAACTTCTTCCTAATATCTGATCTAAATTGACCCTCTGTCAGTTTAAATCCATTCTTCCTTGTCCTATCACTACATGGCCTTGTAAAAAGCCCCTCAACAGCTTTCTTGTAGGCCGTATGTTCTAGATGTTCTTGCATAACTCACTCTTTCAGGTGGGGGGAATAATAATTTCCTGTAGCTGTTTTTTTTTTTAGCTGTTTTAAAATTAATTTTGCATTGATACTGTGACATTAATTACAGCCATGACAAAAGAAAAAAAAAAAAAGAAAAAAATGAAAGAAAAGTACCGGGGTCAACAGTCAGCACTTTAGAACTAAAAAAGACAGGACTATCAAAACTGTGAGAAAAGGGTTATCTAATGTTTGACCATAATACAACACTGACACAAATCATCCCTAATTCTCTTTACTGCCATAAAAAGCTAGTGACAATTAATTATAAACTCATCAAAAAGCCTCCAGTTTAAGGGAGAGTCTTTAGTCAGGATAACTGCATATCTTTTTCTAAAGTCAGTTCTGGTTTGCACCAAACAAGAAGAAATTACACTGCCTTCAATGCATCATGTTTAAAGTAGTTACCTGTTTCTGCCAGTCTTGCTGATCCGTTCTTGACCACAAATTGAGCATTAATGAATTCTTCAGCAATCGAATGCAATTGTTAACTGCGCAGTTACCAATGCCACCTTGTGGATGTCGTGACACAGCACAAAGCCTTGTCCAGGGCACCACTCTACCAAAGTAAATAGTCTCTTCTTCCACTGAAAGAAATCCCCTCTCTTCCCTTATAACATGTTTACGTTCTATCAGACACTGCTTAAAAAGTACTTTTTGTGCTCGCAGTGATAACTGAGCTCTTGAGGTAGTGTGATCTTTTGTAGCTGCTGGTTAGGTTTTCTTTCCCATGGGATTATTAGATCTGGTATTCCCTTTTTTTAACTTTCTTCCTGAAGAACTTTGCAAGTATTTCTGCTGTGTATCTCCACTGCTTTTTAGTAACTGCCTGAGGAGACAAATCATGTTGCTGTTAAACTTCTCAGAGACCTTTCTTGTTTGGGACAGTGCCACCAGGAAGCCTCCCCCAAATTCCTGAAGCAGAGAACAGCTAAGGTGCTTGAGATGGCATTTCCTTTGTACAGAAGAGCTGTTCTTAAATTTACCTGCCCATGTATATTTCTTGCTGAGATCTGCTAGAATCTACCCTTGCTACACTCATCATAAGCTTTCAGCTGCCAGGCTTGTCTTTTGCTCATTTGGGGGGGGCGAGGCTATAGGGGTGCAGAATGAAAGACGGCGTCTGCAGGGGTGGCCTGATACTCTGTATAAAGGTTGGCTCAGATGGCTGCTTCCAGTGGGAATACTGCCTTCTACTGTAGGTGTGTTGTACTGTATGAGATGCACATATCCTACATATAGTACAGTACGTACTATATATGAGAAAAAAGTCAGTTCTCACTTTCAGTTGTAGTCATACATTTCTTTGCTTCAGAGTTCAAGTCAGATTAGTACTGCTGCACTTCTATGGGAACATGTTTCGACATGCATGAACATTGCATCGCTTGAGTACATGAAGCCCCTCTAAGAAAGGGTTATATTTGCCAATAGAAACAGCTGAACGTTGGGTGATATTCTGTGTCTGGCAGCTGCTCCAAACACAGTATTATAATGGTGAAGAGTAAATGAGTACCAGACCTTGTCCCTGGTGTGGTCCTGCTCGCATTGTCTGTTAGCAGCAGGACTTACTTCATTGTGTAAACATCATCCTTAGAGCAAAGCTGTTGAGGGAAAACTGAACAGCCAAGCATGACTTTTGGGAAGTATGACAGTCTTAAAGGAGCCACACCTGACTGTACAACAGTGTTTCCTTCCTTTCCCATCCAGGCTGACAAAGCTAAGGTACTGTATTACTGAAGGGGTGGAGAGGAGCAGGCAGCTTCAAAATGAATTCCAAAAGCAGGCAGTGATGAAAGGGCGTTTGTCTTTTCAGTGCCTTGGGGAGAAGAGAAACTGTCTACACTGGCACTTACTAGAATTGCCCTGAAACCTAGAGTACATGTCTCTTATTTCAAAGCTAATCTACCCTCTTTGAAATCTTTCTTTACAGGAGGCACACAGTATGACCATGACCATGTTGTTGTCAACACAGTCAATGAAGAAAAGTTAACGCAGTGTTGGGAACCACTGGTTGTATAAACTCAAACAAGCAAAGATGACATTTGAATTGGCTGCTGTTCCAGACACTAGAATTGGCATTGCCATCTCTGAAGGATATGGGATCAACAGCAGCAGTTTTGTCTTTTCTTCCCAATTTTAAAAAGAACAAGCAACAGAATGGTTTCACCTCTCTATCTAAGATTATTATCCCTAGGAAACCTTGAGTATTTCTCAGCCCTTTTATTTTTTTCCTTCCAGTCAACAGGAGAGAGAGAATGGTAGTATGCCTTGGGCTAGAGTGGAAGAACTAAAGGTGGGGGAAACTCCATGGAGTGACAGTTATGTCAGTGGGTAGATAATCCAGAATAGTTGATATGCAGAACTTTAAATTATTTTTCAAGAGGTTTCTTTTTTTAACTGAGAGAAGGGCTAAAAAATAATTAAAGCTTATTTCATAAAGAGCAGGAGTGCAGTGTGTATGGGTATAGCAACTTGGACCTATGGGCTGTAGTATAGCGATGTATTCACTACTGGAAATTAATATATTTGTTTCACTGGAACAGACCTTTACTGGAAGTTTGAAGACTGCTAGGGGACAGCACATCTAAAGAATTTTTAACATGGCTTCACATATAGTTAGTATGCTAATATAGGAAGTCCTAAATTACAAAAAAACTATAGATTTTCTCATGTAGAGATGATATAAATTAGTAATGTTTGTTAGAAAAAGAGAAGGCTGGCTAAAGGATGCATCGGAATGTGAAGAACTTGCCCGTTTTCTAGGCTGCCTAACTTTTTGAGTTACAGGTATTTTACTTCTTTGCTAAGTCAGATTTTTACCTTTTAAAACAGTTCCAATAAGTATAATCTCCCTGAACTCCAAAATCATATTGAAAACAAGAATTCTTAGGGAAAGTACCATTAAAGGCGACTGCAACAGCACCTAAACACTGTAGTTGCCCAGTTTTTCAGCCACTGCCTGCTGGGCTTACTGTAGAGAAAGCTGGACTCCCCAGTATTCCTGGTCATGTTGAAGAACAACATCCATGGTGGGCTGCTGGCTCCCAGTTGCGGCTGAGCAGATGTCAGACTGCTCTAGTAAGGGGCATAGCCAAGCCTGGATTCGTGCCCTGTCACAGGGGTTGTGCCTGGTCAGAATAAGCATTACTGGTTTGGTAAAGAGCTTGTGACAAGTAAGACTGATGACTTAAGAAGGTTCTTCTGTTGCCCTGCTCTTAATCTGGTTTTCTTTGTTTTCCTTAATGTTGGCAAAAAGGTAAAATACAATGTCTTGTACTATGCTGCTGTGTTTTTGTTCTGGCTTAGACCAGTGTTATTACAAGCTGCTCCCAGGAGCATCCAGGCCTTTGTCTTGCATTGTAAGTCTGTTTAAAATCAACGTTTTCATTACTACGTTTTCATTACTATTGTATTGCCTCAAAGGATACTGGTGCTTTTATTGTTAACCACTCTAGAGGAAGTGCCTTACTAATTGCCCTCCTTTTGTACAGATGTACTGAAGTTTTGTTGCTCTGAGATGTGCTGCTTTTAGTTCCTCATAGAAAATGTGTTGTTATTGGTTCCAAACAGTGGTACTTTGTTATATTGATGTGCTCTTGCTATATATAATATAGCATTTTACAAATAAATTTAGTTAGGTAACTTTTAATTGAAATTATTTTTAAAGGTAGAAAGCTGACATTTTATGGTTAGTTTTGCTTCTGTCTTATATCCTTCTTTGTCCATAATTCATCTGTGACCCCAAATGAGGAGTGAATACATGGTGTGGAATGGCTGCAGGCTCTGAGGAATGGATGCTTCTCTTGTAAAAGCGTGTGTTCAGTGCATTTGTACATGGAGCCACAGTTCTCATGGTTGCTGCTGCTTTCCCCTGATGGAAGCACTGTATGACATGCTTTTTCCACCACCATAGCTGCACCACAGTATATGTGCAGCTCTAATTAAGAGGTTACCACTTTCCTTTGATCTGCCTGCATAATTGCAGGGCAAGTCACTCTGTAGCCCATCTCTGCAAAATGTAAAGTTTAAAAACAGAGCAGCAGACACATACACCCTCAAGCACTTCACCCCCAGCAGCAGTGACAAGGGCCATGGCAGAGACAGGGTCTCCTGATTACTGACAAAATCATGTCTAGCCTACCTGCATAAACACTGTAGTCAGCTGGCTCTGTGCCAGGAGATAGGCAATTAGAACAATTATCAGTTAGTTACAGATGGATTTTGTTCCATGTTTCTACTCAGATATCTTAGTTTTGCCATGAGATTAAAGTACCAAGCTTGAGGTAGCAGTGTGACCGCTTATTACAGGGAAAGTTTACAGGTTCTGAGAACGAACTAGACTGAGTAATAATATGTATTAATAAAGGTGAACAGAACTAGGAAAAGCCAGGGAAAAAAGGACAGCACAAGTTTCATTTGGACAATTACATACACGAATAAGTATGCCTCACAGTTTTGGGACTTAGTTAAAACATCTGGAAAATAAAAACTCCATGATCTACCAACTAAAAATGCTGCTGGCTGTTCCTCTTATTCCAAGAGGGAGGGGGATCCTGCAAAAGTCACAACTACATTCTTAACATGGCTTACATGTAAAAATACGTACGGGACATTAACAGTTACCAACAAGCAGAGCATGAAGGAATCAGGGGCTTTTCTAAAAGATTTTTCTTTTTTTTTCTTTTTTTTTTTTTAAGTCATGCAACCTGTGTGAGCTTCTAAAGAAGAAGCAGCTGCTGTGTACCAATACATGTTCAAGTGCAACAATTTACCAGTGAAGGACTGAGTGCAGGCAGAATGATGATTAGAGAGACTTTATTTTTTACTAATTACATTGATCACTGTTTTTCCACGTGCATGTCCTCCTTCCAGTTTCTGAAAGGCCTTTGGAACTTCAGAAAAAGAGAAGACTTCATCAATAACTGGCTGAATCTATAGAATAAAGAAAAAATGTCACTACATTAGCAATAATATATCACCTTCACATATTAAAACTATATGAAGAAAGGGGGAAGTTACTTTATAAAGCTTAGGGCAGAAGTTGCTAAATGATGCAGTCACTGGCTTCTACCTTTTTTTCAGGGGTCCTTCTGCATGCACAAGGCTTTGTGCTGCTCTTTTCCCAAGTTTTGAAACGTCTCTACTTGCACAATTTGGAGCCCTCAACTGGGACTCTTAACTATAATGTCACCAGTCAAGGCTCTAAGCCCCTTTAAAAGCTGACAGTGTGGTACAACATTCTGTTGTCCACTACGCTAAACTGAGGAAAAGATCTTTTTTTCTTATATGTCTCCACTGGTTTTCCTGTTAAACCCACGAATTTTTAAAAGGTCAGATATTTGAAAGATACCTATGAATCTGGTGCCTATTTGCATCAGGACATGCCTCAGTACCCTTTAAGGACTTGGCCACAATGAAGTACAAAAAATATTCCACAAACATTTGTGGCTGAATCATTTAGATATACACTAAAAACCAGCCACTGTGTATTCCAGCAGGCATACATCATTAAGCCCAGCTTGCATCGACTGCTATCCTGGCATTAATTTTGTAGAGTAGCCTTCTAGATTGTTTTAGACTCATTTCTAATAATGAAGGTGAAACTAACCTATTCCTTGTCCCAATTATTAACTAAGGAGCCCCAAACCCTACATTTTCTTTAGACACCATAGGGTACTGACAGAGGCAGAAGAAATACCAGCTGCTTCTGAAAAATACTTTGTCACTGCTCATCCAAGGGAAGAAGCTTTTTCTAGTCTCTCAGTCCAGTTCTGAGTCGGCCTTCCAAAGGCCAAAATAAGATCTGTGTACAAAAGTACCTCCTCCCAAAGATCCTACCTATCCTGAAGTTAAGTCTCTTACCTTGAATTCCCCTGACACCAGCCCTATGCATGTTTTTGCTCTGATGAACTGATCCTAGCCCTCTTACCAGAGGAAAACAGTAATAGTAGGTGAGTCTATAGCTAGCTCTTGCAGTGATGAAGATTTGAAGCAACAAAGATCCAAACAGCCCATTTGCTATATCAGAAATTGTGTCCTTGAAAAAGGTATCTTCATGCTTTTTCCTTGCAGCTACTAGCAGACACACTATCTTGTTGCATACTCTAAAACTGATAACTGCCCTCTCCTGGTAGGGCATGCATCTTGCTAAATACAAAAAAGAATACACCACCAATAAAGACACAAACAATTTGTCAGCGTCAGAACAGGGCCATTTTTCAAAAGGCTTGCTTGCTTTTACCAGAAGACAAGAGGTATGTGTTCAGACATGCTGTTTAGAAGGCAAATGTACAGCGCTACCAAGGAAAGGTTTTCACATGCACTTTTTCCAAGCAGCAGCACTGGACACCTTGCACCCTCCCCAACAGTGCAACAAATGCATTGTCCATACTCATGTAGATCCTTTTCTCAACTATTCATAAACAGTGCCTGACCCTGAAGTCCATTCATTGCTCTAAAATAAATACTGGGTTTGCTTATATGGTAACAGTAATCCAAGACATCAGTAATCTACTTATTACATTGCAGTACAGTCTAATCTTGTTACTAGATTTTCCTTTCTATTTTCTCAAGGCAAGCTTGGCAGTAATGTGAAGCTTTTTACACCAGAAAAGTAGGAATGAGTGAACCCCCCTAAAGTCGGAATTAGCAGCCAAATCACTATGAGAGCAACTGTGCAAATAATACATTTCACTAAGTGCCTCAAATTTGCCATGCTGCAGGGTACAAGGCTGGGTCGTTTTTTCCCTTTGTTCTGCCAGGACAATGGCTGTAGACAAACCTCAAGCAAAGAGAATAATAACACAGCAGAGAAGGCACAAAGATAGTAATACTTTCTGCTGCTCAACTGGGGAAGAAGTGCGGGGCATGAATGATCAAAACAAAATCATGTTTGGTCAGCATCCAGCACAGAACAAAAATGTCATCTCAGGTATCCACAAGGTCAGGGATGCGGACCTAGAGCAGCAAAAACACTGAAACAATGGCTTTGGGTACACTGAGCACCCGAGTAAACTGCAGCTGCTGTGACTATCAGCAGGAGGAATGTGCTGCTGATCAATAGACTGTTCGGTGGAAGAGCAACCCTTGCTTTCATAGCAGGAGCTTGGAAAAAAAAACCCCACAATTCAGTAACCTTGTTAAGCCAAGCACAAGTGCAGCACTTGTACAAGGTCAATGGCTCAATGTCCAGCTGGAGACCAGTAATGAGTGGTGTCCCTCACGGATCGGTGCTGGAACCGGTCTTGTTCAACATCTTTGTCGGTGACATGGACAGTGGGATTGAGTGCGCCCTCAGCAAGTTTGCCGATGACACCAAACTGTGTGGTTCGGTTGATACGCTGGAGGGAAGGAATGCCATCCAGAGGGACCCTGACATGCTTGTGAGGTGGGCTGATGACAACCTCATGAAGTTTAACCATGCCAAGTGCAAGGTCCTACACCTGGGTCGGAGCAATCCCAGGCACAGCTAGAGCTTGGGCAGAGAAGAGATTCAGAGCAGCCCTGTGGAGAAGGACTTGGGGGTGTTGGTCGATGAGAAAATGAACATGAGCCGGTAGTTTGCACTTGCAGCCCAGAAAGCCAACCGTGTCCTGGGCTGCATCAAAAGGAGTGTGACCAGCAGGTCGAAGGAGGTGATCCTGCCCCTCTACTCTGCTCTTGTGAGACCTCACTTGGAGTATTGTGTGCAGTTCTGGTGTCCTCAACATAAAAAGGACACAGAGCTGTTGGAACAAGTCCAGAGGAGGGCCATGAGGCTGATCAGGGGACTGGAGCACCTCCCGGATGAAGATAGGATGAAAAAGTTGGGGCTGTTCAGCCTGGAGAAGAGAAGGCTGCATGGAGAGCTCATAGCATCCTTCCCGTATCTGAAGGGGGCCTACAGGGATGCTGGGGAGGGACTCTTCATGAAGAACTGTAGTGAGAGGACAAGGGGTAATGGGTTCAGACTTAAACAGGGGAAGTTTAGACTGGATATGAGGAAGAAATTCTTTACTGTAAGGGTGGTGAGGCACTGGAATGGGTTGCCCAGGGAAGTTGTGAATGCTCCATCCCTGGTGGTGTTCAAGGCCGGATTGGACATAGCCTTGGGTGGCACGGTTTAGTGGGAGGTGTCCCTGTCCCTGTCCCTGGCAGGGGGATTGGAACTAGATGATCTTAAGGTCCTTTCCAACCCTATTCTATGATTCTATGATTCTAAGTACTTACTGTTAATGGCAGTTACACGCAAAGCTGTGCTTCAGTTAAGAAAAAAACTATACAGACACTCACCTGCTGGAGTATGGACACAAATGACACCCACAGGGCAGGAGGCCAGGAAGAGGGAAAAAGTACTTTTGGAAGAAAGCATTGCAGCAGCACAAGGGATGTGAATACAGAGAATTCCAGGGAAAGGCAGGAGTTAATTTCAGACGTGCAGCAAGTGAGAAAAATTAACAAGACACTTCAGTGTTCTGGCACCCGCACACATTTATTGTAGGTTGCAGCTTGTAATCCTGAGAGAACAAGGTATGTTATGTCCTCAGCCTATTAAGTAAAGTTCAAACCATCACATTTGAAAAGTGGTGACACAGAGGTTCAGAGGAACCCTAAACTAAACCTCACGGTGCAAAACAATATGTGTATGGCACTCACTCAAAGCCCATCTGCTAAACTGATGTAACTTCTAGCTCCATTTAAACGCTGGCTTTAGGCAGTGCTATAGAGACATGAATACTAAATTGATGATCCTGACAATCTAGAGCATTAAACATTTTATCTGGCTGGCTGGTCAGTCCCATTGTCTGAATAGCCCTGAAAGGGCTGACCGTGTTGCAGCACAGTGATTCACTCAGCCTTTACCATAATCCACTGACTAAGATAAAATTTCTTCCTGTGAACAGACAAATAAGTAGGGGAACGTCTGCTGTTGCTGAATGTGTGATAATAAATGGAGATTAACTGGATAATAAAAACACTGCCTATTTACAGCCACGCATCAGTTCCTTGCCAGAGGACACCTATTTGTTCAGAGAAAAGGGATTAAACTAAAGTCTGGGAGAGAAAGAATCACACACAGCCGCATTGAAATGTTTATCTGAAAACAGATTGGGCCTGAAAGGTACTTTCTTCCTCTTCATTCTCTCTGATGCAGGGCACAGTATAGAAATGAATCTCAGGTCTTCTGAAACAAACTCATGTGTTTGGAAAAAATAAAAAGAGTAATTGCTGATGCTGATTAAGGCTGTCCTACACAGAGCACAGAAGTGGCATCCCGGTCAACCCAGCTCTGAATGCAGCAGGCAGTGCACAGGCAGGAGTTGACTGGTCAGCAGAAACACACTCCTCCTAATGGCAAATTCAAGCCCACCCTTTCAGGTCCCCACTTCTGTGGTAGCAAGGACACAGTTCGAATTTTTCAGGAGGGACAAGCTATAACATAAAGGGAATGAAGACGGCTTTCATCCGCGAATTAGCACAAGCTGCTGCAGTGAGTGTGAAGCTGCTTCCTGCCGCTGGAGGGAGAGCTACAGCCTTGAAATCTCGGCAGAGAGACGAACCGCGCCTCAGAGGCCCTCAGAGCAAGTCTAGTTGAGAGCAGAGAAAAAGTCCCCTCGCTCCAAGGGCAATGACAGTGCATTGGCTCTCCCCCAGGTTTCTAAAGGATGGCCCTGTCAAAACCGCAGGGCAGCCTTGATTTTCAGAGCACCTCCCTCATTGCTGCTGCCTCCCAGCACACACAGCCTCCTCATGCCTTGCTAAGTAGTATATTTGTGCATGCACATTGGAAAAGGTTTTCGCGTATTTACAGAACAAGAGCTGTGATGTGCTCCACCAGACATCAAAATCCTCTTGAGGGCTTGTCCTAATGGAAAGACCCACTTGCCATTTTGACTAGCTGAGTTAAAAGGATGAAGGCTGTCTTCCTCCAGAAATTGCCACTTTGCCCAAATGTGGTATATGAACACAAAAGCACAGCTTGATACTCTCCTATGGCCTTCAGTAAGTCTCCCTTCAATGTCAATAAGAGACTTGAACAGAAATCATTACAAAGAACAGTCATAGAATCATAGAATAGTTAGGGTTGGAAAGGACCTTAAGATCATCTAGTTCCAACCCCCCTGCCAGGGACAGGGACACCTCCCACTAAACCGTGCCACCCAAGGCTATGTCCAATCCGGCCTTGAACACCACCAGGGATGGAGCATTCACAACTTCCCTGGGCAACCCATTCCAGTGCCTCACCACCCTTACAGTAAAGAATTTCTTCCTCATATCCAATCTAAACTTCCCTTGTTTAAGTTTGAACCCATTACCCCTTGTCCTATCACTACAGTTCTTCATGAAGAGTCCTTCCCCAGCATCCATATAGGCCCCCTTCAGATACTGGAAGGATGCTATGAGCTCTCCATGCAGCCTTCTCTTCTCCAGGCTGAACAGCCCCAACTTTCTCATCCTATCTTCATCCGGGAGGTGCTCCAGTCCCCTGATCAGCCTCGTGGCCCTCCTTTGGACTTCTTCCAACAGTTCCATGCCCTTTTTATGTTGAGGACACCAGAACTGCACACAATACTCCAAGTGAGGTCTCACAAGAGCAGAGTAGAGGGGCAGGATCACCTCCCTCGACCTGCTGGTCACACTCCTTTTGATGCAGCCCAGGATACAGTTGGCTTTCTGGGCTGAGAGCGCACACTGCTGGCTCATGTTCATTTTCTCATCGACCAACACCCCCAAGTCCTTCTGGGCAGGGCTGCTCTGAATCTCTTCTCTGCCCAAGCTCTAGCTGTGCTTGGGATTGCTCCGACCCAGGTGGAGGACCTTGCACTTGGCATGGTTAAACTTCATGAGGTTGGCATCAACCCACCTTACAAGCGTGTCAAGGTCCCTCTGGATGGCATTCCTTCCCCCCAACGTATCAACCGAACCACACAGTTTGGTGTCATCGGCAAACTTGCTGAGGGCGCACTCAATCCCACTGTCCATGTCACCGACAAAGAAGTTGAATAAGACCGGTCCCAACACCGATCCGTGAGGGACACCACTCGTTACTGGTCTCCAGCTGGACACTGAGCCATTGACCAGTCCCTGTCCTATAACTAAACATTTAATTACCTGTTCAGTACTTTACTGTTATCTCATGGACAAAACGCTGGTTTGAGACACTGCTGTTTCTAACATCTCTTCAGCTGAGCATCTCTTCCTCAGCTGTACTCAAGTTCCATGTTCTCTGGGTCTCAATTCCACCCACTTAATCCCACTTCATTCTTCCTTTACCTTAAATCTATGCTGAGCTTCATACTGCTTGCTAGTATTAGGTTCTAGGGCCAAACCTCACTGAAGAGAAAGATTAGAAATTGTCACCTTCTGGAACAGCTAGCTCTGGTCACGTGTTGTGGGTAGCTTTTCAAATATATAGTACTATGGTTTTTATTAGCTTACATTTCAGAAAATACGTACTTTCATCCAAGAGCACATTAAAGAATATCAGGTACATGATATCTCTGTCCCAAATGCCTAACAGAAGTAAAAATGAGCCTATGATCCAGTCTCACACACCTTTAAGAAGAATGGTGGTGCAGTGGTTCAGACACAGGAATGGAAGGCATGTGTCCTGGGGTCTACTCCCACAGTCATCTTACCAACAACTGTATCAACTTTGTTTTTCAAGCGAAGGTACATTCTTTCATATCCAGCCTCTAACAGCAGCCCACAGGGATTCATGAGTATCATCAACAATAATTAAAATGCTACAAGATAAATCCCAGTTAAGCAGACTATCAGGGTATGATTCTGAATGTAGAAAAGGCTTTCAAAAAATTCTAGTTCATTGGCTCTGGCAGAACAGCTTCTACAGAACATAATCAAGAGCAGTAAGAAACTGAAAGAAGCCCAGAATTGTAGTGTGTGCCAGCCAAGCCCAAGCTTAAATCAGCAGAAATCAGGAAGATCCTGGGTTTAGTTACCTACTGAACCATGCTGAAGAACTATTAACTAAAGGAAAGAACAACTCTCTCTTCTGGAATCCCCTAGCACTCATATTCATGGTAGTTGTCCTGATACTTATGCTGGTAATTAAAGCCATCTGGAGCAATGCTATCATATAACAACCAATTTTAGTACAGTTACGTGTGTATATATATATATGAGAGTACATATCTTTATATATGAAAACATGTTATTATATATATTATATATACTATATACTATGTGTTATAGAGTATATATATATATATTTGAAGAATAGTCCTGCATGATCTGCATCTCTCCAGATCTCAGCAAATTAAACTCACAACAGACAAGACCTCACATTTCACCACTGTCCTGGATGTAATTCCCTCCTACATCAGGGGACTAGAGCTCAGAACACAGGGTCTGACCTTCTACAGAATATGCAATTACATGAGGCTAAAGCAACACATTTGATTAAATATCTGGTATATGGTGATTCTTTTCCAGACTTCATTGTGGTTTATGTGAATTTACATATCCAAACCCTAGCTCCCCACAGAATGCAAAATTTCCATTAGGCTTCCTCACAGACATTTAATGATGCAATCACACAGCACCCTCATGAAGAACATGAGCAAGCTCCCATGTCCTGAAGGAATAGGAACAGATGTGTTTTAATGAAAACCACAGTGGGTTTTTTTGGTGGTCATGACAAAATGCAGAGAAGAGAAGGGACTTTTGGAAGAGAAAGAACTGAACAGCTTTTTGCAAACTCTCCTTGATCAACATCTCTGGGGACCAGCCAACCAACCTGGCAAGCAGAAGCCACAAGAGGCAACAAGAAAACACAAAACTAAAAAGAAGAAGAAGAAAAAAAGAGAAAGAGAAAAGACAAAAAGAAAAAAGAGAAAAAGAAAAAGAAAAGAAGAAGAAAAAGAAAAAAGAGAAAAAGAAAGAAAAAGAGAAAAAGAAAAAGATAAAAAAGAAAAAAAATGCAAGCTTTGCAATTTAGCAAAGACAGTTGTCAGAACAAATGCGAGTGACTGAAGTAGAGAGCTGTGGAGAAGGACCAATCTCTAGTCAACTTAGACATTTAATTACAGAACTGCAGTGCTAACATCCTTTCTTAGACGGGGAGAGTGAAGGAGACACTACCCAAGGTAATATCAAAGTGGGTGGTTGTATCCACGTTACTTATTTCCTCAACAGTAAAGACTAGCAATACAAAACAATTCCACAGGGCATCTCAGAGCAAATTACCAAAGATGGATAAAGGTCACTAGCCCTCATTAGTAGACAGAAATATTATGGTAGCAAAAGATTATGTGATTTGTGCAGCATTGCACAGGAAGACAGCAGCAGGTCCAAAGAGCAGCCAGCATCCTGTCCTCCAAACCACAACAGCAGGTGCGAAGTCCAAAGCATCTAATGTCTTCAGCAAAATGTATAATCAATACTAGACACAAATTACATTAATATAGGCATGCAATAGTTCTTCTTATGTATGCCCTGTGCTGTAATATTGATCTAGAAAGCAAACAACACAGAGTATGATCTATTCATGTCATAATCAGAAACTCTACTTGTTCTTTAGTCTTCCTTCTGCAAAATCAGCTTTCATCCATCAGCCCATTTGATGCAACTCTGAAGGAAAGAGCATTAAGCCACCAGAAATACTGAACATACACGCACACACACACATCTCTCTGCACTGCATTTAAATGACACTGAATTTAAACGGACATTTCAAATGTCTGTAGGGCTCCATGTTAACCCACATCCTACCATGGTCCAGCAGGAACATACAACATACTCAGCTGTTCCTCTTACGACACTAAGGAGTCTTTTGAGCCTGCCTTTCTCCATCAGGCTTTATAAAAGGCAAAGTAAGTGCTCAAACTTTGTAGAGGCTTTCTACAAACTTACGTAGTTACACACATTTGGTATATTTTCATCAAGAACTAAACCACATGTCCTTAGAAAGAAGGAAAAAGTTAAGCAAGCAGCAAAACCAAAGGCTGTGAATGTTAAATTCACAACACTGACCACAAATACATCAAACTAATTCCTAGCAAGCCTTTCAGTGACAATGCTGGCAGCAGAGACCAGTGCCAATGCTTCAGCAAATGGTGTGCCAGCAGATCTGTGTCCTGAACTAAAGGCTTGATTGATTCCAGCCGTCTTTAGATGAGAACCTTTTAATTCACCAGGAACGTTCTGCCATGGAAAGAGATCCCCAGCTTCTGACACGCACTTTATCAATTCATTTGGGGAGGCCCAGGTTAAACCAGTCCTTACCGGCTCATAATTAACTGGTAGAGTTCACTCCACAACAGGCACTTCCCAGCAGCTTAATAAGTATCCAGTATCTCTAAAATCTGACAAGGAATTATGTGCTTTTCTCTGTGCCCACTACTGTTGCAGCAGCCTCCCAGCCCCTCAGTCTCACAATAGCCTCTTTGCAAGATGTCTAGCTGCAAGGCAGAGAAAACAGCTCATAAACTGAAAATGGTTTTACAATCCCCAGAACTGAGCTGATGTGCAGGTAAATTACAAGAGGAGAATTACTCTCCTTCCTTGCACTACCAGCTCATCAAATCCTCTCCTCCTCACCATTAAAAAAGGTTGTTAAAAGAACTCCTCCTCATACCTGACATTTTGCAAATCTCTATTTCTCACTGCAAAGCTTCTCTGCAAAAACCTCATCTTTAAACAAAATGCCCTTTTTGCTTATTATTTATCCACTGAAAGACTGAGAATCCCTTTGCTTTCACAAAGGAAGACAATGAACTCATCAGAACTAAAAATCTGTATTGGTGCAAAAGGACGAAAAGAAAAAACACTGTCAAATCAGTATGATCTGTAACAGCTTCGGGGATATGCTCTTCAAAGTTTCTCTTACCGTGACATCACCTCTTCAAACCATCATCTCCTTTTAATTTCCTTCATTTAAAACCCCCCTCGTGATTTATACTTTCCTGAAAAAAGCCCCTCATTTTCAGGAGCTCTGCAATTGCTCTCCTCTTCACACTTCATACAATCTCAAAATTAAGATGTCTGTAGCAGAAAAGACGATTCACTGAAATTTAGAAGTAACTACATCTGTATTACTCAAAACCGTATTCAGTCAAAACGCAGATGTTCAACTACATGAACTCACTTTACTGGCTTCCCCAAGTCTTCCTGCTACAGTTTATTGCTTTGTGTGGTTTTTTAATTCTCATTTTTACCTCATTTATTCCCATTTATTTGCACTTAGTTATGGGAAATGATGGTACGATTCCTCCAGTAATTCTCTCCTGTCTTTCTTCCAAGCACCTACTCTTCTGAATGGATGATCTGTCCATTTCAGAGAACACTTGTTTCTAGACAATAAAGGTCACAGTCTTATTAACATCTATCTAAATGGAACACATCTGGGTCTACGATATCTACGATAGCACAGGTGTTTGCAACATTTTACAAAATAGAGTAAAATGCTGCTAGAATAATGATTATGCATATAAACAGTCTGGCACTATGACCTGGTTTTGCACAGAAAATAAAAGACCAAGCAAACATCTCTGTTCTCACTATCATCTTACAACAAAAAGTACATTGGGGCATTCATACATGTATGCCGTACATTTTAAATGGCATTAAAATTCACCTGTCCAGATTATCAGGCAAAGAACAGGGATTAAGCCCTATCTCTATTGCATAAACAGGTGTTTCCCAAGAGGCTTTCATGGATATATTCTGCATTTGTTTTTCATACAAGGTAGGAGCACAAAACAAGGTAGGAATACAAAACAAGTTGTGACTGGTTAAAAATCAGGACAAATGGCAAGAACAAAGACAAGGGCATTTCTGCTTCTTGACAATTATAATTCAGTAGTGTGATTCCATGCAACCACACTGTGAGTAGCATCCTCTAGGATCTTTCTTGATCATGGGACAATGCCTACAGCACTGGACATAACGCAGAGTGGTGTGAAGCTGTAGCCAGGGCCACACTCCACCATAGCTTATTTGCTGCTGCAGCCTCTATTTATGAGTAGTTAACTTTTTAGGAAACACAGACTTTCCACTGGTTGTGTCAGCAGCACACTGCTCGTGACAGAGAAACAGGAGTGGCTGAATTCACAAGGTTTTTATTCTGACCACCAGCACTGAGGTGGCAAATAGAAGCAATCAGGCCTTAAGTACAACAGCAATTCATTTACTTGTCTCAACACTCTGGAACATAATGCATATCAGAAAAGGAGATCAACGCTCATTGACAGATCTAGATTTTACTAATACGCACAGATTTTGAGCACAAGATGGTCTGACAATTCATGTACCGGAATTTCCAAGTCATGTCAGATTCTGCTCCTTCTTCTGCTTAGGCACCACATAAAAAGATTAACAGCTGTTGCCCATATTTTCTAGTCTCAGAATTTTGGCAACATAAGGACATTGCCAGGACCTACAGCACCACACAGTCCTATAAACAGGCAATCAACTGCTCACTCTCACATGCATTTTGTAACAATAAACCCGAAATGATCAGAAAAACAGTAATCCATCTGCCACTTCATACCTTTCCCACAAGTCCACTAAGAGATGCCCCAAAATCTTACGAATGCTCATGATACTCCAAGTCACTGTGCTGAATTAGCACAAACATAATACTCTGAAGCACTGAAATAATGAAACACAAAATTCTTGTCACCACTCTGTCAATGCAGATTGTCTAAGACCTGCAATAACCTGAATATTCTAGTTCTGTGCACATTATAAGCCAGACTGCCAATCACCCAGGCTAAGCAATTTTGGGTATGCAGATACACAGAGTCATGTTCATTCCGACTAAATGAACCAAATGAGGCCTCTTAAAACATACAATTTTCAACACCAGAGTTCATTCTAAATGACTGGGAAAAATAAACAATCATTGGGCACTTTTTCCTCACAACTTAGTAAGCTTTGTGTTTTTAAAAACAGATCTGGTGGAGAGGGAGAAGGCAGAAGACTTTTAAAGATTATGAACTCCTAAATTCCACGCAAATTCAGAAGTTACAAACTGCAGCAAATAAATTCTTAACTAGTTTTCTTCACTGTGACTGTAATTATGAACTACACCATTTTTCAGACAAAGCAGCACCTCCTTCAGCACAAATACCCAAACAACCATTACAAACATACCTTTCCAGAATCAACTAGTTCTGCAATTTCATCCAAACTTGGGCCACTTGCCATAAAAAATGCCCACCGATAATGGACTCCTTTCAAGAGATGCTGCAAGAAGGATCACAAATATATTAAAAAATTATGAGAGAAAACTGAAATGGGAACTGAAACAAATGACAGAAGATCTAGAGAAGTAACTTAAGGAAAAGACATGGAAATTATATGCTAGCATCTGAAAAAAATGACATGTATGCATGTGGATTAAATGTACAGACAGGGATGTTGGACTACCACAATAAGATCAGGGTGAATTTTGTGTTCAATTTCACAGGTCAGCTAGTTGAGAAAAACAACCACCACGTCTCTGCAGCTAGTAAAAACATCGTTTGTTATGTAAGAGAGAAATGGTGCTATATATTTACACATTTTCACAAAGGGGGTGAAAGAAACCCAGCAATGTGACATTCCAAACCTCACACCTCAGTGTCAGTAATTAAACTTTCCACCATCACATCTGCCAAAGTCATCACCATCCAATGACAGATGGCACCTCACATGAAAAGTATTTTGGGAAGATCTCACAAACACAAGTCAAGAGCACCTCCTCTGAGTAAGTCATTATAGGAATAAGAGCCATCAGCCATCATCTGCCAAAGAGAGATGATTTTTAAGACATGGCATACAATGCTCCCCATCACAGAAACACACACACTGAGAAATATTACATTATCTATAATTTCTTTCCAGCCTTCTCATTTTGTTTTTGAGCCTTGCTTTGAAAGTACTTGTGCAGGACTTAGAATCTCATTCAACCATGGCATCACAGGAATACCATAGCAACTGCTTGAAATGCATTCATTTGGAGAGCAAGTACACATGTTGAGAGAAGAAAGAGAAAAGCTCTAAAAAAAGCCTCACTGATCTGGCCACTGGCAGAATGTTTTAAGATCCACTTAAGAAAAACAGAAAAAAATCAGTATCACCATACAGACACATGAACATGAAAGAGATGAAAGACTTTCTAGCCACCCTCAACCACTTTTATTACTCTCTGGTGCTGGAATAGGATGAAGAGAACCAGTCATGGAAAAATGACTGAGCAGCCTAAAGCAAGTAGCAAAATTACCCACACTACAATGAGGCAGGGATTTGCTCTGTTTACTATGAAACACTAGCTGTCAGCAGGACTCACTAGGGAGGCCATATGGAAAAGGCCACAGTGAAAAAGCACAATAAGGAATCAAAACTTCAAAGCACCCCAAACTACCACATACACCAATCACTACCACATCTTTTTTTTTTTCAGTTCAAGAAAGAAGGAAAGAATAGAAATGCATCTGAAGTCTACTTAATATTATATGATGAAAATACAACAGATGCCTCTAGAAGAACCACATGACTAGCATCCAAGCCACAAAGGAAGCCACTAGAGTACTACATAAGATTAAACACACAAGATACCTTTACAGTTTTGGAACCAACAGTGAATCCCGTTTGTAACATGCCATCAGCCACTCCAAGTCTGTCCATATTGATCAGGAAAGGTGTTACTAAGGTAACATATGTTGCTCCTGACCATTTCTTCAGGAGATCTAGAGCCCACTTCTCAGTGGATCCACCAACATTATCTAGGATGAAATCAAATCTGCAGACATGTAAAGAACAGGTTTAAAATTACAATATGGGAAAAATAATTTCATCATAATTATGCTAATTCATATCAGGAATTTGCTATAGTTTCCATTTTAACGTGTCAGCACAAAGAAATAAAATAATCTGCTTGCAAGACAGTGGCAAGAAAGTCCCCAGACTTCAGCTAAATCCCAGCTTTACTTACGGTACAATGGGAATCATATTTACAGGCTATTGCCCATTCACTGCATAGCAGACATAGGCTATTCAGAGAACTTAAACCTCACTTAAACTCCAAAAAGCAGACTCTAACATGCACAACCATATTCTTTACTTGCTTAAAGCTTAGAGCTCTATTTCCCTCCCACTGACACTACTGCAGCAGTCCTGAGGTCTGGTCCTAGCATTGAACAATATGGTATGTGAATGTAAAAAGTAGTCTTGACTCATGCCCTGACTAGGAACATCTCCTGTACGTGCTGTTCTCCAGGGAAAGTCAATTCCAGTGGTCAAAGGTACGTAAACAAATTACTAACCCTTACCTCCACACATCTTCTCTGTGTCACAATCCTCAGCTTCACTTCCAAAAGTCTTTTTTGACCTCCTGATTAATTTTGTGGGCATTTTACCTCTACTAGCAGCGTTTTTCTTCCCATCTACCTACCTGACATAGAACTTAACAATGCAATGAGTCTAAAACCACCCCCCCATGGAACGGGTGTATGCAGCCTCTGGCAACAAGCCACAGTTTCAGCCTTCCTTCTCCCTTTCCCAGGCATGTGAGCCTGTAAAGGCTGAATAGGCCAACAGGGAGCTATGCACCTATTCTATTAGATGCACAGCTCATTCTTATTTTCATCTGTAAATTTCCAGCAATCTCTAAACTGCAAAAGATATTTACACATACATCTAAGGAACTTACAAGTAAAAGTGAAAAAAATTATGCAAATTAAATAGAAAAGTTCTTATCTCTGAGAAGACAGTTTTCCTGTCTATCTTCCAAGGATGTAATTGCCTGTTAAAGTTTAGCCAACCTAACTAACAGTTAGCTGCAAAGAGAAATTAAAATAAAGAGAACTAATGCTCCAGGAAAAACTAGCTCACTACGGGGTCTGAAGAGTCAATATAACTGAAAAGGGAAGTAGGAACATCCCTCTCAGTATACCTGAGTGACAATCTTAGCACATCATAAAACTGCTGTTGACGCCTCCTAAAAGAGTCACTGGCTAGAATGGCTGTTCAGTATTTAAGATGTTAAACTACACAAAGGCAAATTTAGCACTGCTTGCAAACTGTGTAGCTGCAGGTCCTGCCCATACAGAGAGAGCCAGTGCTCTCACAGTGGACCTCAATCCTGCTGACTATCAGTTAAAGGGCACATGCCTTCTTAGCAGTTATCAGTAAGATTTTTTCACAGATTGAACAAGTTCTACTTACCCTCCCAGAAAGTTGACTCAATATAGCTAAAAAGAGCAGTGTAAATACCATATTTAAATACAAGTCACAGTAGACCAAACAAATGGAAAGATTACAAAAGCAAAAACTACTTCAGTTCAAGAGAAAACCCCCAAACTACTTTAAACATAACTGCTGTGACAAGGTAAGTGTGATTGTTTATCAGAGGCAGCTGTACCCCATGTTACAGAAGAGAAATTACTCCCAGCTGAGTTGCACAGTGGCTGAAGACCCCCAGGCAAGTCACTTAACTGCTTAATGACATAGTTCTTCCCTCGAGAAGATCAATTTTACTATTTACTAACCTCACACAGGATTTCTGAGACTTACTTTCATTTATTCATTTTACTTATTCTTTATAAATGCGCCAAGATCCTGACAAAACTGTTCACAGTCATTGAACAGAGGCATGTGAAAGTGAGCATGCCTCCGCAAGCCCAATTAACTGGCTTAGTCTTACAATGAAATCTGTGCTTGGGATACTCACTTGGCAAACTGCATTCAAAAAGGGATGGGATGAATTTGCTTTACAAAGTAATGCTTAGAAATTGGGAAAAAAACCCTCAACAACCAAAACCAAAAAAAACCCCAATGAAGAACAACAAAAAAAGAGTGAGTTCTGACAGACTAGAGTCAAGCAATCAAAAGGCAGAAGGTCTAACTGCCAACTCCTTCATCTCAGTATTAAGCAACACAAACACGTACAAGGGTAGCGTTTTAAGCTGCTCTTCCAGATTTCCAGATTTGTAATCAATCACATCATCTGCTCCGAGCCTTTTCATCAGTGTGCTGGCATCATGAGAACAAACTGCTGTCACGTGAGCACCCCAGGCCTTCAGTAGCTGAAAACAACCATATAAAAAAAGAAGTCCAAAGTTTAAAATTTAGTGAAACACTGAGAACAACTTAAAAAAATCATTACATAATAAATGATCACCTTTAGTAGGTGGACTGTGTTCCAACACAGCATAATTTGTCACACATCCCACAGACAAAGAGTGGTAAGAATTTATCAGTATTTAAGGAGATTTTGGGGAGGGAGAAGTTGGTGTGGAGGAAGGAGTGTGGCTTTTAATGCCAGTTACAGATATCAGGTCACAGGATAAGTAAGGCTTCAAATGAAAGTTTGCCATCTGAATCTGACAGCTGAATACATACCAAGAAGTACTGTCCAAGTTACCAATCTACAAAATTGTCACCAGATCAACCACTAAATATTTGTAAATATTTTAAATTATTTTTTATTCCTACCTATTCTTTAAGTATTTCATACATCTACCTCACTGTAAATAACTTAAATATTAATAATGAGAAAAAGATGGAAGTAATCTGATTTACACAGGGATGATGTCAGATTATCTTCTACTCTAAAGGCTATAGTAAAATAAAGGATTTTTCTAGTTTTGTAACCTCATTTTCCACTCACAGTAATCTTTTTTACATTTACTCTGGATTAATGAACATAGTTTACTCAGAATCAGGTAGAAATTGCAACTAGTCAGCGGCTGGTCAGCCCTTCATACTGATGTAATTTAACCACCTTATTTATCATTAATCAGGCACAGCACATCACTAAATATTCTCATGTAAGCCTCTTTAAAACCACCATGTTTATGGTCTAGTTACATGGAACACAGTGATGCCAACACCAAATTTCAGTGTTTTTTCATATTCTCAGGAGAAAGATGTTTCAGCATGATACAACCGATTAGAATCAAAAACCTCAAGTTAAAGAACAGCATGAAAAGAGGATGTTCCACAATTCATGTATCAATAAAAGAGCATATTGACTCTCAGAAGTTTAGAACTGCCAGAATGAAGACAGACAGAAGGGCAGCAGGGCAAAGACAGGGAGGGAAGGTTCATCTAAGCCACCGTGCTTTACATACACTGCACATAAAAGCCTGGTCTCTCTCGTATCATTTGAGCATCTGAAACAGTCATGGTAGATGATACATTCTTGATCAATTTTTCTACTTGCACACCAAGTTCTTTTCATGTTATGGAGCAGAGCTGACTGAAAGATAATGAAAACAGGCCACCTATTTCAGGTTACACCAATTACGAGATTTCCTGCACCCAAACTGTGAAATGTGATCTTTCACGACCTCCTCCAACACACAATGACACTCACAACTCCTTTCTTTGAAAGTCCCTGCTCCCTATTCTAAACCAATACAATGTAACATGGAAAGCAAATAAATCTGAAAATGTTTCACTTCCGGAAATATCAATCAGACCAATCAGATCGATCAGACAGATCAATCACTGGCTTGCAATTTCACTATTCCTTTCCTCAATTCCCTTCTGTTAATTTTTGTTGCTAATATTGAATAGTTTGAAGATGCATCCTGGGCATGCTGGTTTATATTACCTGTACAGCAAATGTACCAACTCCTCCTGAAGCTCCTAATATTAACACTCTGTAAGAGAAAATTAAAATATATTAAATAGTTTTTTAAATAACCTCTATTGTAACAATGTATTCTAACACTTCTTACACATCTCTGACATCAAATTATTTTAAGCAGAAGACTGTATTTGTTATTAAGTGTTATTTAGTGGTTAACTCTTCAGATGGTGAATAATGTGACTTAACATTCACTACCTGTTTCCTGCGCCAAGAGCATTATCTCAGCACAGCCAATGAGACTTCCTTAGATGTACCTTCCACTAAATCCCGGCAGCGGAGCTGTCAGGCAGTAACATTTATCACCCAAAAACCCTGTCCTTGTCCTCACTTTCCCAAACAGAATTGCTTAGTTCGGGACAAAATCAGTTAAGAGTCTTTCGTGCTCCCAGACTCCACTGTTGCATCTCCTAAAGTAAAAAAAAAATATGATTCATCAACATTTTACAAAAATTGGCATTATCTAAAGAAAAAGTAGTTTAGTATCACACTGTTCAGGGAGATCGGGAACTTGAGAGTATAGAGAACATAGTTCTCCATATAGCATACTATTTATCTAAAAACCCCAAAAATACAAGTCTTGCCATAAACAAATCTAAGTTCTATTAAATTGAGATATCTGCCTTTTTCTTCAGTAAAAAAGACAGTAGAATTTTTCTAGTGAAAACTGGCACACAATGAGAACTAGGAGCATATTACCAAATTATTAGCAAGAGAGAGTTCATTAAGTGAACACACTACCCTAAATTTCATGAAAATGAATGCAAGCTCAGTTGTGTGAGAACCTTACTGCTGGCAGTCTAATCACTGCTCAGAAATTTCATCCAGAAATTTTAATTAAATAATTAAGCTTCAGAAGGTGTAAGAAAGACTTGGTGCGGAAGCTAGAAACAGTGCTTGGACTCTAGACCCATTTGCTAATTCTAGGACAAAGGAAGATCCAAGATGAAGATGAAGTCTTGGCATAGGATTAGGGAACATCATGTTTCTCAAGAGTTCCGCTTGCCAGAAAAAATTCAGTACATTTGGAAGCTCATGATGTTCCTGATTTAAATCTCACTGCGCTGGATGTTCAAGGAAATTGCTTTTTACAGTGAAAAATTGTACTATATAATCTGGAGTCTCAGTTTACAAAAATTCTTTGAAGTAACCTAAGAGACTTGGCTTTGGTCACAACATCCATTTTAAAATGCTTCCTTTTTTGTAACTGATCAGATTCTGTTCCCTCCTATTTCACTCATCCAAGCTGCAAAATTCAGATAAAGAATTCAAAACCCCAATGCCTGCAGCTTTTAAACCTGCCAAAATGTACTTATCCTCAGAACCATGCTTCCAATGACAGATGCCTGAAGCAACATTCACATTTAGATTTTATTATACTTGAAAAGGCTCAGGGATGTTACACTCAAGATACTGGGTTAAGCCCATCTTTATCCTCACAAAGGACAGTCACAATAAAATCCTTTCAAATAACAAATAGACAAAAAAAAATTGTCAAACTGCCTTTCCAATTTTACTCCCTGCTTAAAGCGTGCTTCTTGCACTACAAATTTTGGAGAAAGCTGTGTCGTGGTTTAAGCCCAGTCGGCAACTCAGCCACACAGCCGCTCGCTCGCTCACTCCCCCCTCCTTCCTCCCCTCAGCTCCCAGAGGGATGGGGAGAATTGAAAGAATGTAACTCCCACGGGTTGAGATAAGAACAGTCCAGTAACTAAGGTATAACACAAACCACTACTGCTACCACCAATAATAATAATGATAAGGGAAATACAAGGGAAGAGAATACAACCACTCACCACCTGCAGACCGATACCCAACCCGACCCGAGCAGTCATCTAACCCTTCCGGGTATCTGCCCGCAGTTTATACAGTGGGCATGACGTACTCTGGTATGGAATACCTCTTTGGTCAGTTTGGGTCAGGTGTCCTCTCTCTGCTTCCTCCCAGCTTCCCCTCCTCCCTGGCAGAACACGAGACTCAGAAAGTCCTTGATCAGACGAAAACATTACTGAGCAGCTACTAAAACCATCGGTGTTACCAGCACTGTTCCCAGGCTGAAAGTCAAAACCACAGCACTGCACCAGCTACTAAGGAGGAAAATGACTGCTACTGCTGAACCCAGGACAAGCTGTCATTTTAAAATGGGCATCTGGCTCAAGAATTCAAGGAACTTTTTCAGTTTTGGGGAGCTACTTGGCTTGGATTTCTTTGGGTTTTGTGTTTTGTTTTGTTATCCAGTACAGTAAGAGTCCTTGAGGTTCTTCATACTTTCCAGATGTGGTTTGTTCCTATGTTACGTGGGCTATTTTCTACCAAACCTCCTAATTATTAAAGCTTTCTCCATACACTGTGACTTCAGGAAACTCTTTGCTTCAGAGAACAATTACATCTGCACAGGATATCCATGTGCCACAGCTCAACCACTCAGCATTTATTCAGCACCGAGGACAGCAAGACATTGTTTGGCAGAACACAAGGAAGTGGAGAAGCACTTGAAGGTGCAGGACATATTAGGATGGTAATAAAGGAACACAGATGGTGGAAAGTGCCAAAGCAGGCACAGTTTTATTTGTATTGCCTCAGGAAAATACAGCCAGAAGAACACATACCAGAGAAACTACCTGTTTGTGAGCTGAGGAATAAACTAACATATGAACATGTGCAGAATGAACAAACTAAACAAATTATTTGACCTGAAGAGAGGTCCAAGAGAACCTATTCTCTCAAAAGAGTAAACCAAATGTTCATACTCCAGGCTTTACTCCCTTTTGACAAAAGCACGTAATTCAAGCCAGTATTCACCAAGCCCTATATAAAGCTTTAGTAGTTCAAACGGTCAGAGGGTCAGCAGATCTCTCCAGACGAGCATACCTAAGAGTTTAGCCCTTCTTTGGCACCACTTGGAACTATGGTATGGTCAGGAACTGGAATCAGAGAGCCAGGACCTGTTTCAGCTGTGTGTGTCCCCTCAAAAGTCAGGATGTGGGGAGTAGGTGTACAGATCAAGGACTAACTTTTTCTCCAGATTATAAACAACTAGAAATGTTCAGTGACTCAGCTATACGCCAACGTACTGCATTTCTTGAATATTTCAATTTTATATATGTATATAAAATTAAATTTGATTATGCCAATAAAATCCCTAAGAGATTTATTCCTGCACCAAGAAGCATTTATCAAGAAGCTTTGCAACCTCACTCACTTTGTACTTCTCAACAGATAAAATGATTAAATAATACAGACTCTGAAAAGAGTATTTTCTTGGGGTATCATTCAAATTTTCACTGAAACATTATAAACTAGGAATGTATGTTTAGTAACTTAAAACAACAGAATCCAGCGTCTCTGCCCAGCATACTTAAACGCACAAAATAATAACACTGTCTTTATATAAACACCTTTACTTAATAAGAATGTAAATGTTTTCAAGAACTTCTCAAATTGTCAGGTTTGTTTTTATCGTGCTTTCTGTGAATACAGCAAGCAAGATATTTCACACTATCGTTGAACAAACATATCCCCTTTCTACTGAAACAGGACACTGGCACGTACCAGAAGGTCTCCAGGTATTATCCAGAGAACCTCAGAACAGTGGAGTCACTCAGAACATTTTGGATAACAAGAACATTCACTTTTAGCTTGTGCAAGAATATCGACATAAATTACAGTGGTCCTGGATAGAAGTTGTGGAGAAACAACTAGAGTCATAGTGAAGCAGGAGACAGCACAAACACCGTGAGCATGCTTCAGGTAACTTGTAAAAACAAGATCTGTGAGAGTGTGTGCAGATGCAGCAGATACTGCTGACAGATCAACATGCTGGACTATTAGCAAGTATTTCTGGTTAGCCCACCCTTGCACCTTAAAGAGGCAAAGAAAACAATGCACACCATTGGAAAAATCTTGCTCTAAGATGTCTTAACACTGCAATAAAGTACCAGTGAAGTAGCTTTCATCAAGGAATACAACTGCTCTTTCAAAGTAAGACACACTGTTGTGTGTATACATACACATATACACAGCTATTTACAAACACCTACAGGAAACAAAAAGACCAATGTAAAATCACATATATAGGTAGCCTCTTGCCAAACACGTTAAATTATTTCAAGAAATTAAAATGTAAACTCTTGTCTTTCGAAATTATCATCTTCAGGGAGTAACATAAACTTCATGGAATGTACTTTTCCGCAGATCCTTAAATTAATTTTATATATTTTCCTACAATATATTTTTCAGGGAAAAAAGCTACCACCATTTAAGTCATTCTCTGCTGTTTTTCCAATTCAAGATGACTAGATGAGGAACATCATCATTTTTTAAGTACATTAAAATGTTTTTTGCTGACAGAGAAATTAAATATTGGGAACATTAAAGTAAATGTTAAAAGTAAAGACACTGTATAATGCAGTTTGAATTTCACTTTTAACTGTCTGAACACTTACCTGAAGATTAGAAAGATACTCTAAACAAGGCTAGCCTACCAACATATCTTTAGGTTAATTCTATTTACATGTGAAAATTAAGATTTAAAAAAAAGATAAAAGTCTAAATACTGAAGAATAAAATGGAATGCAACATAACTAGAATTTTGTCACTAGCTGGAAGTTAATTTCAATGATGTCTCTTTGAAATTGCTTTAAATTTTGAAATTCATTTTCTCAAAGCATTGTTGATCTTCAGAACAATCATGATATTTTCATGATGAAATTTACCATGACATATAACTACTCAATCTATTATCTTCTAAAGATGCAGGTGAAGAGCTTCAGTAAATCTAGTGTCCTTTATTATGTATTGCATTACAAGTTAAGACCCAAGATAAGAGGTCAGGCATCTAGACTCCTACTGCCCAGTAATTACTCTATGACTTAAATTTTTGGTGCAACAGTAATTTCAATGATTATTTTTTTTTCCAATTCTGGTATTTTTACTTTTGTCCTTCTTTCCATTCTGAACATTTTGCTATCTGTTTACACAAACATCCAAAGGCCAAACAAACTACAAATTTCAATTGTCAGGAGAAAAATGGTACCTGCTCCAATCATTCAATGCACTTTTCGTCTTTTGTCTTCCATCAGCTAATGTCTGATCAGAGGCTGATAAACAAAGGCCGTTTTTCTGCTTGATTTGGCTGCTTATCTTTCACATTTTCCTCTTCTGCTTTCCTGACCTCATTAAAGTTCTGGCCTACAGCTCAAAGAGACCCAGTCACCTGCTCATTTCTTTCTGAAAAGCTGGAAAACCAGTCTGCTCCAAATGGCGCATGCATGCAGGAACTGAGAGAACCACACCTCTGGGGTTAAGAGGGTGTTTTGTGAGTTGCCAAAGTTACTCAGAGAAGATACTGCATTTGGTAGCTGTCCTAGCAGGCAGAAAGGCAAAGTCTCTATAAATTCCTGGAGATACCACCCTTAAATTATCTATACATTAGATATGCATTGAACTACCTCTATATAGTCACTATATAGAGGAAACAAGCAGCAAGTGAGTAGGTACACTTCAGTTAGGGTCCTCATCTGAGTTTCCCTCTAAAAGACATCTCCCTCAGCAGTTGTGTAGATCGAAGCTAAAATCTTCAGCCAGCTGGGCTTTGTGAACGTCATGGTGTAACAGTCTTCTTCATTGCTGGACATGTCTTAGAAGTAGCTAATCAATATAAAAATGAACCACAAAGTTTTAGCACCAGAACTTATCTGTTTACCTTTTCCCACTGCAATTACTTTGGTTCAGTCCTCCAACTTGGTTAACAGCAGACCACGCTGTGAGACCTACGTATGGTAAGGAGGCAGCTTCTGTGTGACTGAGACACTTTGGCTTAAAAGACACCTGGAATAAAATCAATCATATGTAAGTCACACAGCAGATCCTACGTGACAATGAAATATTTAAATAAGCTTTACTGAATTGCAGATTTTGTACTTCGCATTTTCAACTATTTTTGTAACTAGCTGGAATCTAAACCAAGCCAAGCACTAAGAAATAAACAGTCACTTAGGCACTGACAAAAAAAATGTCAGCCTTTACAACATTGTTTTTCTGTCTATTAGCCACATTCTTGAATGTTTACCTCGTTTCCACTAGCAACCACAAACTCTGACAGTGTGCCCTGTTTCCATGGAGGAATTGCTGCCCAGACCTAAAACCAAACAGAAAACAGCCATCAGTTTTTGTGGACTTCACATATGACTATACCTACAGATAAATTTTCCTCATTAAAGAAATCTTTTTTTTTTCAATTTGCAGAATGTCCTCACTATTGCTTATCAGAAACCAGTTTTAGCTTACTCTACACAAAATAAAAAGCCATTACAAGACTGACTAAATGAAGGACTGCAGAGGTATGTGAATAAATTTCACCATGCTGTGTATAAGACACAATTTTTTCAAAACCCCCAAACTATTTCCACACCAGGAAAGCCCATACGGAAGGGGATGGGACAGGGGCTGGGGGTAGGCAGGGGGTGCATGTGTGTGTGTAATCAGAAACTGCTATACTAAAACTGGTAAGATGTGAAAGCACCTGCTGATGGTGAAAGCAAACAATATCAGTACTTATGGGGGGGACTCCGAAAGTGCTTCTTGGGTTATGCCAGAGTTCCTATCCTAAGTAACTTACAAAAAAAATCACAGAAATTAATCCCTTCCTGCATCCTGTTAGAATTCTATCTTCAGTCAGAAATGATGGAGCACCTTGAGTGTGCACAAATAAATTTCTCTCCTGCTACCACTGAAATAGACAAAAAAAACACAAAAAAAAAAACCAGAAGGGAAATTAACTTGCAGAAGCAAGTCTCAGAAAGACCATGTTTTTCAGAGAAAAAAAGGTTGGGAAGAAGGCATTCTAGGAATTTACTGCTAGACAGGCCTCATTCAGAGTGTAACAACATTAAAAGAACAAAAAACCAAAGAATTTTCTCAAGAGGAAAACGAAAGGTGAACCTCTCATAGTACCTTTTAACTATACAATTTATGAAAAAATAAAGATTGGTGGTATCACCTCATCTCCAGGTTTGAAATAAGATACAGCCAGTCCACATTCCATAACAACACCAGAGACATCTCGACCAAGTGTCAGTGGAAATTCAGTGTCCTCGCTTTTGAGTTTCAGGGGATCCCGCTTCATATTTAATGCAGTTGCACCATAACCACCTGCAACACATGAAATTAACCATGACATACCGTACTGAGTTTTCATTTATTAACTGAACAATTCCAATTAGAAAGCGCTGTCAATACCTGATGAGCCTCATACACATTTAGCATGGAAAAAAATTTGCAATATTTTATACTTGTATAGAATTTACAAATAAAGAGCAAATCTCATTCTGCTTGTTTGTTCAGGAAATGTGTCTCCATTATAAGAATATTTAGCATGTGATAACACTGTCAAAATTCTAATAAGTCCTCTGGAAATGTTCCATTTTCCAACACTATTGTGTAGCTACAAATCCAAAAGAACTCCAAACTTCCTATTTCATAGAATCATAGAAGTTAGGGCTGGAAAGGACCTTAAGATCACCTAGTTCCAAACCCTCTGCCACGGGCAGTGGCACCTCCCACTAAACCATGTCACCCAAGGCTCTGTCCAACCTGGCCTTGAACACCACCAGGGATGGAGCATTCACAACTTTCCTGGGCAACCCATTCCAGTGCCTCACCACCCTCACAGTAAAGAACCTCTTCCTCATATCTAACCTATCAATTTGTCTTTCCAAATAAAGTACTGTAAAAAGCAATATGAGCATTACTGTAAAAGATATTAAGGCACATCCCTTAAGGTGAGTAACCTGAACTTCCATTCAGTAAGCAACACCTAATGCTGCGGACTCTCAGAATTACCTATTTTATAACTCTGCTCAGCCTAAAAAAAAAAAAAGTCTGCATTCAGGCATGTGTGCCCTTTCAAGTGTTTGCACAAGTCTGCCTAGGTGCCCTTTTACGCTAGGATGTGTTTTAATACTTTAAAGAAACAGAGATAAAAACAGGCACCTTGAAAGCAGAATGAAAATGTAGTTTCTTGCAAATACAGACTCAAAATACCAGTTGTAGCCCAGCAGTTCAAATAGGTTGTTTAACAGGAATCCTCAGACAATGTCCCATAACCAAACCCACAACTATGTACAAAGATTTTTTAAAATTAATTTATTAGTGGCCCAAACCCAAATTACAGCTCTGTTGGCAGGCTTCCTGCAGTTATCTCTGAATGTGCTACTGAATCTGATTTGATATGCAAGGTCACTTTTCAATGTAAAATATAGGGTCTTCGCTACCACAACTTACTTCTTGCCTTTCAAACCTTGAAACTGAGGGAAAAATCTGGTTAAATGCATGCAATACAAAGAGTTGGTCAGTGAAAGATATATGTTTCTTGGGCAAGAACACAGCAGTTACCCAGGTACCAA
The DNA here is from genome assembly GCA_028858755.1 of Ara ararauna. Classification (NCBI taxonomy): domain Eukaryota; kingdom Metazoa; phylum Chordata; class Aves; order Psittaciformes; family Psittacidae; genus Ara; species Ara ararauna. The sequence goes on from CM054379.1 coordinate 61,585,539, forward strand.
CACAGGAAGCAAGGGCATGACAATGAGCATAGTTTGGATCTCTGGAAGTGTTCCAAGGCCAGGCTGGACATTGTTTTCAGCAACCTGGTCTAGTGGAAGGTGTCCCTGCCCTTGGCAAGGGGGTTGGAACCATATGATCTTTTATGTCTTTTCCAACCCAAACCATGCTGGGATTCTGATTCCGTCGCATGTGCCAACTTTGTGGCAATTTTGACCTTCAGCTCCATTTACCTCAAGGAGACAGGAAAATCCAGCACCCCTCAGGGGGAATGCTACTCCGTGGAAAGGCTAGTCTCTTGGTCAATAGTACCACCACTCACATGATGGTAAAAGGGGAGAAGGCCAGGAAATAAATCCCACCATAGTCATGCTACTAGCAGAAGGAAGTGGAGCTGCAAGCGGCAAGCATGCAGTAGACAGCAATTAGTCACTCATTAGATGTTTGCCCCTGCAACATACATGCTCCTGTCTTCAGAATGGCAATGGCTTTTTGTACCGTTTGCCCCTAGGAACTTCAAAGGGGTTCACGATAAACAGGCGGTTTCACACAGGAGTCAGGGCAACGCTTGCTTTGAGGCACTGCCGAGACAGGTGCCCACCGGGGCAGGCCGGTCACAACATCTGGCCAATTTTGGCAGCCGGGGGACCATATAGAAGCCGCAGTCGAAACGCAACCTCTGCCATCGAGCCAGCCCGGCCAGACCGCCCGGGCTCGGCACTTACTTCTCATGCTAAGGTCGATGGGGTTCAGGCTCGCAGCGTGAACCTTAATGATGACCTCGTTCGGGAAGTGTATGATGGGGAACACCATGTTCCTGGTGAAGCGCAGCACGTCGTTGCGGCCATACCGGTCTATGACCCAGGAGGGCATGGCAGACCGCATCCGCGGAGAGGCGCGGAGCCCGCGGAACGGCGGCGGCCGCTGCTGCCCGCCCGCCAGCGCCGCCCCGCGCAGAGCCCACCCGTTCGCCGCTCCCCGCGATAACATGGCTGGGGAGCCGGGCCGGACCGCGTAGCCAGCGCCCCAAGGGATCGGGCTGGGTTGCTGAGCTCCCCCGCTCCCTCAGCGTTCAACCCTGGAGGACAGGCACGGCCTGCCCTTCTTCCTCCTCTCTTCCCGGCGGCACCCGCTGCCAATCGGTGGCCGCCTTCTTCGCTGTCCTGCCAATGGTGTCTCTCAGTGTTGCAGCAAGATGGCGGCGCCCAGCCGCCGAGCCGGGAGAAGGGCTGTGGCGTTGTGGCGGGCGTGAGGCGGCGGGAAGCGGTCCGCTATGCTGCGTGCCTCTCTCCGCGAGGTGAGCGGTGCCAGCCCACCCTGTGAGCTGCTGCGGCGAGGGGTGCGGGGGCAGGGGAGGGCGCGCCGCGTCGAGGAGCGGGGGGATGGCGGCGGCGGGGCGGGCTCCCGCGGTGACCGGGGCGAGCGGGCCCGCAGCGGTGTCGCCCCGTGTGTCCCCTTCCCGAAGCGCGGGGCGATAGGGGCTAGCCGCAGCGTGGCTCGGAGGAGCCCTTCCCGAGGGCTCTTTCTTGGCCTCGCTTTAACGCCCCGAGGTGGGCTCTCTTATCTGACTGCGTTGAAAACCAGGGGATTGTGCTTTCAGGTGTCGGCAGCTCTGAAGGAAGGACATGTCACTCCGACGGAGCTTTGCCAGCGGTGCCTTGCCCTCATCAAAAGTACAAAATTCCTTAATGCTTATATTACCGTAGCGGAAGAAACTGCTTTGAAGCAAGCTGAAGAATCAGAGAAAAGATACAGAACAGGTATGTTTGTGTTAATATTAGTCTTTAAAAAGCTGTTTCAGAGGAGCTCCTTGTGTTAGATGAAGTACTTTTTCTTCTTAAAGCAGGTGTACGTGCTGCTTGTTTGACTGTTAAGGGGCTGAGGCTTATGGTTGAGGTTTCTGTGGGTGCATTCTTGAGGGTGTTGGTAGCGTATTCAGTCCAAAATCAGAGGCAAAACCTGGGCTAAGCAAGGCACTGCAAATTAAATGAATAGGCTCAGTGCTTCCTGAGAGCAGCACTGCCGCTACTGATTGCCTCTTCTTTCCCTCAGCAGTTTATTTTGAATTGGTAGCCAGCAGTTCCCATAAAGGAGAAGACACAGTGGTCTTCTGCAGCCTGTTGGCTGGAGTAGACAAACACCTGGCTCAGCCTGTCAGCTTTTCAGTTAAGAAAGCAAACGAAAATAAAGCAACTTTGCAAATCATAGTTATTAGTCGGAGAACAGAACAGCATTAAGTCCTGTTATCTGCAGTATTTAGAGCTGACCATCCTCATTTTCATATCCTGGAAGACAGAAAAGGGAAATTTCACCTAATGGGGTACTTTTTTTCCTTCCTGGGTGAAACTGACTGTCTTCTGGCAGCTTAAGAAAATTGTGTTTTGAGTCCTGACGTATCCATTTTTCTGGATAGTGGATAATCAGTTACTTGGGGAAGATTTTCTCTGCTTCAGTTTTTTTTGGTTGTTTGTTTCTTTTTTTTTAAAGATCATATCTACTCCATGTGTCATGTGGGCAGCATTTAGGGCTCCCAGCTTAGGGATTGAGTAGATTTAGGCAGCACCTATGGCTGAAATAAGCATTGCATGATCACATTTGAAGAGGTAAGTACTCCTTTGAGATAGCTAACCTATAGCAGCTATCCGTCTTGTGGGCTTAATAACATTTGCAAAGCTCTGCTCTGTGGGGCCAGGTCTGGTTTCAGCAGGATGCTCAATGCTAGAGTTAGAATGGAGTGACATTCTTGAAAATGTAACAGCTATCAAATGCTAAGTGGTGGATAGCATTCCTGCTTTTAAATAACACCCAGGAGGGTGTGTAAAATGAACTGTATTTGGTATGAGGGCTATATGTATAGCATGCTTTGCTTTAATCTCTGTTTTCTTTGCAATTATTCCCAATGCAGGTCAGCCACTGGGTGTTTTGGATGGAATTCCTATTGCGGTAAAAGACAACTTTAGTACAGCTGGCATTGAGACAACATGTGCATCAGAGATGCTAAAAGGTACAGTAGAGCTTTTCAAGTAAAATCAGATCTTATTTTAATGTTCTTGCTCTTCTCTTGAGAGGGTTTATGGAGTGGAAGTCTTTCAGAAACCTAAATATTTTCAAAAAATGAGCTGAGCTCATTTGAGAAAATTCTTTTATCTGGTTTCTTCTGCCAAGCCATCTGGTATTACAGATGCATCTTTTTCTTGTTGCAAGCACATTATCTCCTTTATTCATATAATTCCATGCTTTTAATATAACATTGTTTATTATAGCATGTGTACTAGAACAGAATGGTTCTATAGTTCACACTCTCCTTCATGTGACTTTTAGGTCTCCAGGAGAACAGTCAGTACTGTTCTCTCTAGCAAAATCCAAAGAAAGTCTTTTGTTTGTTTGTTTTCTGTTGATAATTGTTGACTTTGTAGTTTTTCATATGGCTATGGCAGGATTAGACACGTAACAATTATTTTCTCTATATTCCTGATATACAAATGTGTCTATAAGGCTTTTTTAATTTTTTGAAGCTTCCTGAGCTCATTGTTTCTGTTAACATGCCATGAACATTTTCAAGGTGTTAGAATGTGTCTATAGTAAAAGCAAAAATAGAAAACATTTCTTATGTCTGTCATATTCTGAACGAAGTACAACTGAAAAGTTTTGTGGAAGAGGAGCCTAATCTGATCATGTTTGTTTGTTTTAATAGCAGAAGAAACCAGTGAGGCACTTGCACAGGTTGCCCAGAGAAGTTGTGGCTGCCCCATCCCTGTCACTGTTCAAGGCCAGGTTGGATGGGGCTTTGAGCAACCTGGTTTAGTGGAAAGTGTCCTTGCCCATGGCAGAGAGCTGGAGCTAGATGATGTTTAAGATCCATTCCAACCTAAATCATTCTGTGATTCTATGAAACAAAATATGACTTTGCCATTTTTAAAAAAGTAGTATTATCTGAGATGTTTTTCCTTAAAAGCACATTCTCAGACTCATTGTGATTGACTGTAATGTGGCTGAGAGTATTAGGAGTGGTGTTGTCTGTGTTGTCCCCGTTGAGATTAAGGGTGTAGAAACCGCTGTCAATAGTTAAAGAAGGAATTGGTTGCTACCTCAGATCTCCTGTAAGTGTTGTGGTTCATGTAAGGTCTAAGTGATTATGGGTGCATATGTTTGATCACAGGATAGCAAATTAGTATTTCAGTTTGCAGTTAACCATATATGCTCCTTTATCTCATGGTAACCAGAGATAATTCAAGATATCTTAACACTTTTGTCTAAAGAGCTGTTTCTCGTTCTTCTAATTTTAGACAGTTCCTGCAAATTGGCTGAATGCAGTAATTTGCTACACTTGTGGTAACTTGTTTGTGAAGTCTTAGCTCCGTGCTCTAGAAATATATAATCCAGAATTACTGGGTTGTAAATTGTGGAGGGGAAAAAGAAAAAAAAAGATACTACAAACAAACCAGGATTTGGTTTACTTTGTTAAATTTTGGAAATTACTCATGTTGTCTTGAAGCAGTGTGAACTGACAGTTCTTCTGCAGAAATAATGACTACTTTGAATGTTCAGAGTAGCTAATTGTAAAAATCAGCTGTATCTCACCAATCACTCTTAATCGTTCTGATTGTTTTCAGGTTATATTCCTCCTTACAGTGCTACAGTAGTTCAGAAATTACTGGATCAGGGAGCTGTGCTTTTAGGAAAAACAAACCTAGATGAATTTGCAATGGGGTGAGTGATGCTTATTAATTTTTATGTGTTGATTGCACATTAAATAGAATGCGCACCATCTGTTCCGATCTACCTGTAATCCATAATTCTTTTTATATGAGGTTAGAAAAATAATGAATACTTACCCATGAAGAGTATATAGAGTTGCATGGATTTCTCCTTGGGCATATATACTGTTGTATAACTAGTATAAATGCTGAGTTTTATGAACGTAGCGTTCAACTGTAGCTTTGTTTGAGGGGGAGGAAGTGGTGCAGCCTTTGCAGAAGGCCAAGGACAAGCAGACTTCTTCAGGTCCAGTGGTGTGTTAGTATAATTGGTTACACCACCAATTAATTGCTGCCTTTTTCTCTCCTCCGTACTGGGTTGGTTTTGGGTTTTTTTTGCCTTTAGCTGATTGTTATCATGCCCCTGATCACAATCAGTGCCTCTGCTGGTCAGCAGCTGGAGTAATTTGTATGAATACTCCAGGGTTTGCAGCAAACAGGCTACTCTAGAGCAACACTTTAAATTGCCTAGGCTGATGTTGGTGACTTGTTGTTGGGAGCATACTGGAAAACGCTCTCACAAATTGATTCTCCAGCAAATCAGTGAAGGTAACCAAGCTATAACAGGGAACAACATTGAGCTGTTAACGATGGGAGTCTCTGTCACTGCACTTGTTGGGTCTCAAAAGGAATGTCTGGGGCTGTAGTTATGTATGAAACAATATTTGTTGTGTTTTTGACCAGAATCTGGTTTGCTTGGGGATTCACATGGGTAGGGTGGAAATACTTTGGCTGTATTTTTTTAGATAAAGTAATTTCTGAGTCAAAGCGACACTCTTCAAAGGAGGAGCAGGGAAGAGGCACACTAAAAAAAAACCTGATTATGCAGTATTACATTTGGTCTAAACTCATTAAAGTGCAGGATTCTCCTAAAAAGGCTTATACCACTGCTAGCCTCTCATCTCTCTGTATTTGCATGATCTCTTATACTAGCACCGACACAGGTCTACCATGAGGTCAGTCAGGGAGCAGATCTAGCTCCAAAGAATGATGGTTAGTTTTCAACTGCTGTGTCAGCTACCCACTCTGTCTGATGATTTGGCCGATAACAGTGGCACCCTGGAGTCAGAGGGGAACATGGGGTGGAGGTTGTGAGGAAGGAGGAAAGTACCACCGCTTCTTTCTCTGGTGACAGCTCACACTTAGGTGACCACAAGCTGACTGAAACCACTTTGAGAAGCCAGTCACTCTGAACCATTAAACAGTGGCCTTAAGAGAGGCCTACAGAGCAAGTAATAGAGTATTACCTAGAGAATTGCTTGTTCCCACCCCTCTCTAGTAGCATGTTTTTTCACAAGACTGTTGTCATGTTTTGCCTTTTCCAAATGCAGCATTAGGAAAACAGAAGACCTTTATTTTGCAGTAGATGTGCAGCTTTTTTGTTACATAGCTTTGATCAGTTTAATATTTTTGTGAGTGCCTTCTTTTCAGTGGCATTAGCAGAAGTTAGAGGCACGAGTTCAGTTTCTCCGGGGGGATTAAGATCTAGAAACTTTACAGTTCTGTGTAACATTGTCTTTTTGTGTTGAAATCAATTTTTCTAGGAGGAAAATAAATAAAAAATTGGAGAATGTAGTTTGTCATCTGTCACTTCTGTCTGCATTTGTCCTGTCTGACTATCTTAGATCTGGGAGTACAGATGGGGTGTTTGGACCAGTCAGAAATCCCTGGAGTTATTCAAGACAGTACAAGGAAAAACCTGTCCCAAAACCCCATCCTGAGGATGAAGATTCTAACTGGGTAATAGCGGGAGGAAGCTCAGGAGGCAGTGCAGCTGCTGTGTCATCTTTCACATGCTTTGCGTAAGATGATTTTTAAAATTGTTTCATTAAATGTGTCAACATATGTTGGAATGTTTTAATTTTATAATTTTCTCATAATCTAATTTGAAAGGCAAGGGTTGTTTATACTGGCACACAAGAATTATTTCAGCATCCCTAGTTTAGTTGTGGCATATCACGAAGCCAGAATTAATCCAGGTAGGAAAATCTAGGCTTCTTCATTTTTAGTATTACTCAGCATAATGAGATGACCGCTTTGCACTGCATGAAATAAAATAATAATGGCAGTGAAAGAACAGTTTTATTGTTATTTCCACATAACTCTCTTAAAATTGACATGGGATTCATGGGATTCGTGACACATCCTCTTCCTCAGTAAGTGTGTTACACAAATGCACGCTGAAAATGTAATTCAGCAAGTGAAGAGATCCCTTAATATGTAACAGCATAATAATATTTCCTCCTCTCTTTTGTTTTGTCTCAGAGTTATATAATAATACATGAAATTTGGGGTCTAAAAGCTTTCAAATCCCTGACTCAACAAAAGGATACACAGATACTTACTACACAGATGCATACAAACTTGTCTGTTTTCAAAAGTTAGAAGACAGTTTTAGTGTTTGGGGGCTTGTTGTCTTGGTTGGTCGGAGGTTTTTTTTGGTTGGCTTTGGGGTAATTTTTTTAAAAGGAACTTACACTAGTCGGAGTTTTTCGGTGGTTTTTTTTTAATTAAACAGTTATTATTATCTGTGTGGAATAGCAACATGATATTTAGCAAATCATTTGTCTATACTATCTTTCCCATACAACTGTTAAAAGAAATCTGATCCTTAAAAGTTTATACCTTTCATTTTATGCAATTTTTAGAGCTGCATTGTGGGGCACGTTTTATAGAAGATTATTTCAGTTGTGCTCTTAACTGGAAGCTATCTAAGTGTTTAAGAAGGCTCTTTAGTTTCTGTGTCCTTGTTTACATACAGACTATATTGTAAGTATCTATTTTATTGCTAAAATATTTTTTGCTAGCATTGATCACAACTTTTTTTAAAAAAATACTATGTTTTTATATACAAAACCCATTTTATTTTATGATTTTTTAAATGATACCTCTCCATCTCATTGCCTTCTGCTAGGATGTAGTCTACTCAATATTTTAATGCTATTGAAACTGAATTTAGTGCAGCCATCTCTAAGGACTGCTGGTGTTTCTCCTGAGCCAGAATGGGCTGATCCTGACAGAGCCTGGCTGGCACCTTTTCTTATATTGTTGGGCATGCTGAGCTCCTATTTTGCACTGCTCAGTGCTTTGTCAAATCAGGAAGATTTTTTTTTTGTCCAACTGTTTTATTGTCTGTAACCTATTGTTTATCCTCTCTATTAGTTTCGTTCAAGCATCAGGAATACTGCCAGTCTTTGTATTTTCAATTTGAGATTTGGATGTACAGAGATGCTGCAAAATAGAGGAAGTTTTGTGTTACGAAAGCTTTGAAAAAAATACTTTTCAGCAAAGTCGATTGAATTGGTTCAGCCATCTTAGAAACAGATGCCTATGGGAAAAGCCACATAACCACTTCAAGAAAAATTGTGCCTCCTGAAGTTCCGTTTATTTTTGACAAAGATTTGGATGAAGGCTGTCTACTTTTTTAAATGGTGCTCGAGTTAAAATTATTAAAAACAAGAGCAGGTTTCATTTCAGTATAAATTTCCAATTCCATTACAATTTTTGAAATAAAAATTTCAGTTCAGAAAGAGCAAAGTTTCACCTATGAAAGAAAAAAAAGCTTAAAAACAAACAAAGAAACAAACAAAAACCCAAACAAACAAAAAAAACAAACCCAAAAACCCCAACCAACAAGCAAAAATATATACTGTGCTTAAGAATTGCACCTAAACTACTGTAAGATGGGCATTCTTGCTATGCTTTGTAGGTTTGGAAACAGGAAAATCATCCTAGACTTTGCAAATTATTACCTCTTGTTAAAAGCAAGAAGCATATTGTGTTGCTTTTTATTTGTATGCTGGAAGATGCTGCTTCATGGCATATTAGCTACTGAGTAAGATACTAATGTCTGAAAATAACAAGGCTTATCTTTCAGAGCCTCAGTATTGGAACAGACCAACGGAGAAGGCAGAAGTAGATATTTAGGGGCATATTCAGATAGCAGAGGTAGATAGGCAGAATTTAGGCTATGTGAAGAGAACTGGGCTCTCCTGTTGGCTGATTCAAAGACCCTGGGAAAAATAAGAGAACAGATTAAAAAATAGCAGCCGTAAGGAGCAGACTGAAATTTAGGCTGATTATGACTTCTAATCCAGAATAATTCACGCATTTTTAAATCCATGCATCTTAAAGCCATACATTTTTACTATTTGGAAATGTTCTGTATTATTTTACTAATAATAATCCTTTTGAAACTGTAGAGCCTTAGGGTCAGACACAGGAGGATCTACTCGAAACCCAGCTGCTCACTGTGGTGTAGTAGGTTTAAAGCCAACATATGGACTGATATCTCGCCATGGTCTCATTCCTCTAGTGAACTCCATGGATGTGCCAGGAATCCTAACCAGATGTGTGGATGATGCAGCAGTTGTGTTAGGTATTACTGTTTCACATGTCTTTGTGTGCAACATATATTTGTTTGCAGCATTGTCTCAAAACAAATTGAATTCAGGCTATGTACATTTTCGTGTTCTTCATACATGATGTCATGTTTCAGGTTCACTTGCTGGACATGATCCTAAAGACTCTACCACAATTCAGGACAACTTTAAGCCATTTGAACTACCCAATTTGACTGATGTCAGCAAGCTCTCGATAGGAATTCCAAAGGTACCATTTAAATACTGTCAAAAACTGTGGACAGGAATGGTAAATAGGACACCCAACAAAAAAATACTTGTCTTGCCCACCACTTCCCAGTCTCTCATGGTTTAAAACAGTGAAGACAGCATGAGCAGCTCCTGAAAAAGAGCAGTATGTGCTCTGTTGCCTGTGCAGGTAATTCAGAGTAAGCATATGTGATTGCTTCATCTAAAATATTTTGTTGTCATTGTGGGAAGCACTGTTGGGAATTCCCAAAGGAAATGGGGAACTTCAATTCTTTTTTCTCTGTTGCTTTCATCAGTTGCCTGTATAACCTCAAACAAGTTGCTCTTAATACTGGTTTGTGCAGTGCTTTGAAATACTTCTCTAAATGGCACTGTGTTAATACAAAGCAGAATTTTCAAGGCAATGGAGTGGCACAAGGACCTGTGATTCTCAGAGCTCTACTAAGGATTGAAAGGCAACTGTAATCTTGCCTCTGTTTTATGCAGTTAAGTCGTGTTTGTAACTCTAAGGACACTTGCAATTTAGGTACGTTTCAGGCTCCAGCCTATTTTTAATTTAGCAAAGGCTTCGCTTTCAAAGAAACAGTGCACATAACATTTATTGGTTTGATTCTCAGTATTTGAACCTGTGCTGGAAGAGGTATACCGAAAGATTTAATTTGGTAAATAGATGTCCACTGACCAGTTATTCGGGATCTGTGAAATGCAAAAATTGTATGCGTATAAAATTTATTAGCTGCATACTGTTTAATTTTCATAAATATGAAATACTGGTATTGGTTAATTATTCATACCCTTTGGGCAGTTGTTTTCTACTGCTACAGATTGTTCTGAACAAATACATGCATCTGTTAAACGTGGGTCATTGCTACTCAGAAATCAGACAATATTATGACCTTGACATTGTGAGTTGGAACTAAAGCAAATATCTTCAAGAACAGAGAAATTCAATAGAATATCTTTATCTTATCATAACATAGCTTGTCTAAGTCTCCTCCCAACCCCTTGATTATAGTTCTTTGGTGGGTTGTTTCATTTGTTTCACTGTGGCATGCCAATTGCCGCTGATATGCTGTGGCTGTAATTTCTTTTACTCTTTCCTACTCAGACCAGGCCTAGTATTAGGACTTAAACCTGAAGAGTTTCTACCCATGACCTGTGGAGCAGTGCAGTGCAGTCTCCATAAGTATAGGCAAATAAGTGGATAACTGGGCAATTTCTCCTTCAGAAGAAAATTCCATGGTCTGCGATATGTGGGTTGATCCTACTGGGATGAACATAATATTCTTAAGAGGACTGAATCCTGTTAATTTAATACTGCTTGTCTGTATAATATCTAGTAGATGGAAGAAACTTTAATAAGTACTTAATATCATATAGTGGTGAGGTAATAGTTTTGATGTATTTTTAGCAAGGAGTATTTGCAGCTTGGTTGCCATTAGAAGTAAACTGATATGTAAAAGTCATTTCCCTTCTTGTTTTTCTCTAAGGAATATCATGCACCAGGGCTTTCTAGTGAAATTCTGGCTCTCTGGTCAAAGGCTGCTGACCTCTTTAAGAATGCAGGTGCTAATGTAATTGAAGTGAGTCTACCACACACTCGTTACTCAATTGTCTGCTATCATGTGCTGTGCACAGCAGAAGTGGCATCAAATATGGCCAGGTTTGATGGACTGGAATATGGTAAGGCTTTTGAAAAAACTTTTCTCAGAAATAATAAGAAACATTGCTGGATGCCATTTAAAAGTATTTGTTTTAATAGTTATGCTTTTCTTGGTTGAATGCTGGTGTTATTTCTCTGAGATGGAATAGAGTAGAAATTCTCTCCAAATAAAAATAAGCAACTAAATGTATTGTTCAATATATTTCACTTCCAGACACATGAGTGTGTGGGCTTAAAATCTGTTTAATATTTGTATAATAAACCAGGAATATGCTTTGTTTTTTTCCAGAATAGTAGCATGTCAGTCTGCAATAAATAGTGGCCTGTTATATTACTATGTCTAACATTACCTTATGTAGTTTAATCGAAAGGATTACGAACAGTATTAATTTCCAGATTGCTTTTTTCAGGACACCGTTCTGACATGAACAAGTCCACAGAAAGTATGTATGCTGCGACACGACGAGAAGGCTTTAATGATGTTGTAAGAGGAAGAATCCTATCAGGAAACTATTTCTTGTTGAAACAGTAAGTGGAACATCTTGAAACTCAAATTGCCAAGTTAATAATTTTTTAAGAAAATGGGTATTTGTTATTTGTGACATGAAAAACAATCATCCTTACGCTAGTAGCCACTTGTACCATTATTCTTGTTTTAGCTATATAATACCTGCTGAACTGCTAATAATGAACAAAAATGTTTCCCTTAGTATTGCCAATGAGTCTTCTGAATTAAATAAGTAAAGCAAGCTGGTGTTTTTTATTTTTTTCCCCTTACTAGAGTATTATTAGCACCCATTAGTTAAATTAAGCATAAACCTGTCCTATTGTATGACATTGAAATCATACCAAAGTATTACTGTTGTAGTGTTTAAAGTTCTGTTAGCTATTAATGTCATTAGAGCTGCATAGAAAAACTGCTGGTGCATTCTAGTGAGGTCTTCTAGAGAAAGCCAGAACATACGACAGTTAAATGAACTATACATCTTTGCCCCAGTATACAGGGAAAGGAAGGCATTTGGCAAAGCTGCTGAACTGATGTCTTTACAGAAGACAGGTTTTTATCCAGCTCATGTGGAGAAGCTGGTGCATGGATCAATTTGACCTTTTTTTTTCTTAGTTTTCAGTCCTCATCCAACAGTCTCCTAATTTCTGTAAGTAAAAGTGCTGATTTTCTCTGTCTTAGTTTCTAAGATATTAACAGAAATATTACTCATGTAATCAGTCTCAAAGCAAATGCCCCACAGAAAGAGCTCTGTCAGCAAGAGTTTCATCAGATGTGACTTCTAGTTGCTCTTAGAGACAGGAGCATTGTCAATCAGTATGTAACAACCAGCTTTTATGGAATGCTGATCCTCTTGCCAAGTGTGCTCTCCTTCTGGCTAAAACAGTCCAGTTCAGATTTCCTAAGACTGCTTTAAAATTCGTGTAGTTCATTCTTCTGTGAAGAAATATGCAATTGGCTTCCATCAAGATTGAACTGGAGAGTCCTGTTCCAGTCCACAATAAGTTACTTTTGAAGAATAGGACAGGGTTCAAAAGCATTCTTAGAATGAACGGTAGAGAAGAAGCATCTGTGACTGATGTGAATGTTGCATTTTACAGATAAAAATTATCTTACTTTTGAAATCTGTAAAATTACTAGGTGATTGTTCAGAAAGTTCTGTTTAATACTTTTATACAGGACAAGGGGATCAAGTGCACCCTCAGTAAGTTTGCAGATGACACAGGCAGTTCAGTGGTTTTATCTACGAACACTCTGACATATAGTGGTTGTTAATACTCCCTTCCCTTTTTGTTTTTAATAGCTATGGGTTTAGATGGCAATTACTTTTGAAACAGAACTTCTCCAAATTTAAGGATTCCACATTTGTCAGTTCTGCATATGAAGTTAAAAGGAACAATGGGACGTAAAGCTGACTAATTTGTTTCTGCTTCAGAATTGCTTAAAGACAATTTAGAAATCAAGAGACCACATATTCACATGAGGAAAAAAAAAGGTTAGGAAAAGATAAAGTCCTTAGAGCATTCTACAGAGAAACACACTACACACACATACATAGTTTTAAGTCCTCTGTAGATGATGTGACTTTCTCACTACACACGCATACATAGTTTTAAGTCCGCTGTAGATGATGTGACTTTCTCACTACACACGCATACATAGTTTTAAGTCCGCTGTAGATGATGTGACTTTCTCACTACACACGCATACATAGTTTTAAGTCCGCTGTAGATGATGTGACTTTCTCACTACACACGCATACATAGTTTTAAGTCCGCTGTAGATGATGTGACTTTTTCACATGCTTCAAGTATCTTGTTGGATTGAACCCTAAATGATTAATGCCTATTTTCCAGTCCTGCTTAGTTCTGTATTATTTCTAGGCTTTGCTGCACTGCCCTGCAGTGAAATTCAGTACGCAGTTTAATTGCAGAATGGTCATAAAATGTTGTTTTAATTTTTAGTTAATTATTGTAATCTAGGGTTTTGTTTCCCTTCACCTTTCTTCAGGAGTATGCCCTCACCTCCTCTTTCTCCAACAGCTTATGAGACCATAAACACCATGTTTGATGACTAAGCTTCTGTTATATCAAAAAGCCAAGTGCCACTGTTAGTCTTTTAACCAAATGAATGCTTGGCTTGTCTTTTCCACAGGAACTAAGAAATTAAGTTCTGTATTTTTGGAATTAGTGTCATGACATTGTGTCCATGTTTCTTTCTAGGAACTATGAGAATTACTTTGTCAAGGCACAGAAAGTCAGGCGTCTCATTGCCAATGACTTCATGAAGGTTTTCAGGAGTGGTGTTGATATTTTACTCACTCCTACTACTCTGAGTGATGCAGTACCATATATAGAATTCATCAAAGAAGACAACAGAACCCGTAGTGCGCAAGATGACATCCTAACACAGGCTGCAAACATGGCTGGTGAGTAGGGGCAGGAATTCAACTAGGTTTTCCCCTGCCTGGTCACTTTTAATGTCCATTTCCTTCAGCTATTTAACGTTTTATTTAGAATAAAGATGTTTTACCTCTGTGTTGTAAGTCTTACACTGATAATTACCTATAAGGATAACGTATTCATTAAATGCTTTAAAGCGTAAGATTTTGAAGTGGGGCACCTTGAAGCCGAGTGTGGACTTGCAGATAAGATGAATATTCAAGTTCCAGAGACCAAAATCTTTTTCTAAGGAGACTTGGCTTTCCTTTCAGAGGAAGTTGACTCCTTAAACCACTCTGATTGGTTATCACATAGCAGTATCCTTAGTTCATTGACTCAGATTGTTGTAATTAGTTCTTTTCCTCTACATTTTTTTTTGTCATTGTTGTTCTCTTAGAGTTGTTACAAAAATTACTCCAGCTGGATTTATTTAATAGTAAGTCTGCCTGTGTATCTTTTTTTTTGTCCAGGTCTGCCAGCTATAAGTGTTCCTACAGCTCTCTCAGAGAGAGGCTTGCCAGTTGGGCTTCAGTTCATTGGACGCTCGTTCCAGGAGAAGCAGCTTCTCACTGTGGCCAGATGGTTTGAAAAACAAGTAAAATTCCCAATGATTGAGCTAGAAGAAGTGAAGAGGCACGACCATGGTGTCTTTCAACATCAGAAATCTGCTTCTTTTTCATAACATGGGACTTGCTGGTCAGCTAAAATAAGAAAGCTGTGGGGATGGTATAAAAATGTATTCCTGCAGTTAAGGTTTTTTATCTTCTATAGAAATAATAATTATTTTAAGAAAACCATATACAGTAATGCAGAATGGAATCACGACAGCTTGTTATTGTGTAATTAAGGCAAAGTGAATCATTAAGTAAACATGTCTGTGTTATTAAGAACCATTTCTAATTGATATTGAAAACGCTGAGTTGAAATTATGTATCTTTTGCCTGTGGAGCTGCTTTTTTCCATCCCAGAGGGTGTGTAATGTATCAGGCAATTAAAGAATTTGCCTAAATTTTTGTGTGAAACTTACATGGTTGCCAAAGGGCTTGGTTTCCTTTGGACCATAGACTTTTGTAATGGCAACAGGCAGACAAGCTGTAATGGAGCAAAGGTTCCATGTATTCACCAACAGGTAAATACAAAAGGAAACAATGAAATAACATATAGTTATTCTATAGAAATACAGAGAATAACATATAGTTAACACTTAAAAAAAATAATTAAAAATCCCTACTTCTAGCAAACTCTTGCAGGAGGTGAAAAAACCTCCAGGTTTATAAATCATGTGGATTACTTTGGTTACATCAATTGTAAGAATTATGAATTCCAGATTTCTTATTAGTTCTTGTGTAGTTATTTTCTTCTTCCTTCATCACTGTTCTTTATAATCAGCACTTAAAATGAATGTTTACTAAGAAAGAAATTATCTCTCCAAAAGAGTAACATCACCTTATCCCTTCCTGGACAGTCATTCGTCACAATAGTAGTTGAACAAATTTCCGAACTGCAATGTTGGTAGACTGGAAGGCTGAAGAACTAATAACCTGTTGTGAATGTTGTGGTTTCCATTTTTTGAAAGTCAAAAAAGTACAAAGGATTAAGTTTGTAGATTCGGTTTTGCATCAGATTTCCTTTCATAGTCTACAGCTTGCACAGCTGTGAGAAGTGTAGGGTGGGGAAAACTATTAAAATTTTGTCTGTTATGGTTACGTACAGAATCTTCCTGAATTAGCTCTTGTCCTACACTGTACTGTCGCCTATCTAATATATATATCACTTTAGGTCTAAAAATTGCAAGTGAATGGGTGAAGTTTCCGTGCTCCAAGGAGAAACTATTCCAATATCTTTCCCACCCAGTTAAAATGGTACACAATTAAAAATCCCACTCCCAGCTGTTTAGCATTTTGGGGGGTCTGTATACCCTGTCTCCTGCCATCTCCTCCCCTGTCTCCTGCCTATCTCCTCGCCTGCCAAGCCAGAGGTGAGAGCATGGGAACCAGAGTGCTGCACCTTCAGTATGTAATCAAGAGTTCCTCAAGTTGTCCAAGAGGATACCTAAGAGATTTGTGCTGTCTTCATATTAGAAAAATCATTTTGAAAGAGTAACTTAATACCCCAGTAGCTTAACACCCTGATTTACCTATAGATGCAGCTGCTACCAGTGCCAAATCATAGCTCCAGAGTTGTAAACAGTAAAGTTTCTATGATGGATAATTAGACTCCCAAAACCCCTTGTGTAGAGGAATTCCAGGGAGCAGGAAGGTGTGGGGTAAAAAAAAACCCAAAGCCCCAAATCTGCCTGTACAAACATTTTGTACAGCTGCCTTGAAAAACAATTCTCTGGAATAATAAGAGTTGAAAGTTTTATGGCATAGCAGCACAGCCACAGCAGGGGGTAGGTGTAACCTTAGCCCACAGGGTGCCCAGATAGTTCCAGTATTTCCTGAAGGAAACAAAAGCCAGAGCCTTAGCAAACAAGCAATCTGCTTAAATGTTTAAGGGTGAAAGTTTTTTTCCTCAAGTAATGAGAAACTATAGAAACATTGTATAGTGGAAAAGTTATTTTGGGGAAGAAAACTGTTAAGGGCTTTTGCCTCAGATATTTATGTGGTTTTCACATATTTTTTTCTCTCACCCTCCTTAACAGATTGATAGTAAGGAGAAATTGAAAGCAAAATTAAACCTGACTGCTGCTAATTCTTTATTCCAGCATTTCTAAGGTTTCAGGTATTGGGTACTTGACAGTTACTGTGACTACACTGTAGCTTCCACTTACATAGTGCTAGGCACTCCTCCATTACTTTTATGATTCACCTAGGAACCAATCTGTCTGGAAAGCTGCAATGGAGAATGGACCTTGTGGCCTATCTGAGGTGTCCAGAGACCTCTTGCTTCAGCTCTGTCCCTCAGAATACTGAATAATTCCACCAGCCTTACATACAGGAGATGGGCAACTGAAAAAGGACGGAGAGGTACACACAGTGTGCCTAGAAATCACTGTTAGGGTTACACTGTTGTCATACTTCATGTTAAACTGCTGCCCACAATGCCACCAGAGAGGGCAGGGAAATAAGCAAAAAAAGTCAGAGGAGCAAGAAAGGTTTATATAAATTTGTTATCTTTCAGTATGTCTCTCAAATAAAGAAGAAGGTATCAGATTCCAGGAATGTTAGAGGCAGGAAATGAAAAACACTATTATCTTAATTAGCTTACCACACCTTTGCTTGACTGGTGTCCAGGTGCAATTGAGACATTCAAAGCTAACCTTGGGGGTTTTTTTTTGTAAACAGAGGAAAGGCTTTTTCCCACCCAGCATGGGCATTCTGCTGTGCTTGGTTTGGAGCAGCGATAGAAGGTGTCAGCAGTGCAGGGCATTCAGCAGAAGCAGCAGGAATGCAGTCAGGGGGCTTTGCCTGGTCCTGCACACACTTTCATGGTCAGGGCTGTGGTCTGATATTTGTACAATAAGGGTGTAAGTGAGAATTGCAAGCAAATGCTGTGTCACAATATGTGATGAAATGGACGTCAAGCGGCTAAGAAATTAATTTTCTATGGTTTGGGGTTTTTTTAGCTTAAGGGACTGTTCTTGCATGTCAGTGTTTCAGTTACTGAGTGGGTTTGTGTGGCCTGCTGTGCTGCTCTGATTGTGACACGTGGTGGATAGGTTGCCATTATGTGTGCCAGCTCAGACACCTAGGACAGCAACAGAGACTCCTGGGTTAGGTACCCCTCTGCAGGGGAAGATATATCATGGGCTTAGAATTTACAAGGCAGAGGAAAGAGTGGCTGGAATGCTGCTGAGGTGAGAAATGCAGCGATAAGGGAGCAGAGGTGGTCAGTACTGACTGGCAACTGGGCACCCGTTTGCACTGTACTGTGTACTGGAACAGCTACTGGATTGCTACTGCCATTTGCCAACACCAACCTGAACAGGAAGACAAGCATCCTGCATTGCAGTGTATGGCGTAAAAGTACTAGGCACCTCATTGTGTCACACAAAAGGCGATGTTTCAGCTTGGGAAAAGACACGGAGAAGCACAGAAGAGTTTTCTAGGCAGGCTGTGAAACATCAGGAGGTAGAAAACACATGGAAAGGGGAAAGGATTAACAGTCATGGAAGCTAGTAACTCATTTGAGAAGCCAGAGACTTAGGAGAGAATGATTGAAGAGACAAAGTATACAGGGGTGAGAAAGCAGTATTCTGGTGAAGAAGGGACCCCAACTTCATGTTCCTAAGTTGAAATTTTTGAAGGTGGGTACCTTTATGAATTGTACCTCTTTGAACTAGAGAGTCTGCTGGATTTAGTGTAAAACCAGAGTGCTGGAGACTTTCATTAGCAAGCTTTTAGTCACAAAGTGAGTGCTATTCAGGCACACATAATACCTGGCACAGACACACATAACATGTGCTTAACAAAGACCAAAGGAAAACACATTATTAACAATATACTTCAGGAAGCCTAGGAACACATTGCAAAAGGGACCTTGTGGGCTCAATTTCTCTTCATAGGTAACTATTCCATACAGTCATCTCCATAAATTTATTAAAATCTATCTAAAGAGTGTTTTGGTTTCTTTCTCCTATTAGTATTCCAGTACCTTTTGTTAGAAACTTTAATCACAGCCAAACCACACACACCTATTTGCTCAAGGCAATATTGTTCTTTTGTTTAAATATGCTTTCTCACTCCCTGTGTTTAATTCACTCTTGTATTTATAGAGCACAGTTGCATTCTTCCTTAGCCTTTATTCTGCTAGGACAAATAGGTCAAACTCTTCCAGTTTACTCTTGTATATTAGAGTGCCCTGTGCTAATCCCTGTAGCCATTCACTGCACCTGCTCCAGCTGAATCCATCTGTCCTCCAACATGGGTGATGACTATTGTAAAGACAATTCCAGGTGCCATTTTACAAGCTCAAAAGCATTAATATTTCCCTATTGCTCCTGAAAAATTCCTCCCCTGAACCCTCTGGAATCATGCTTGCCTTTTACTTGGCCACATTAGCCTGCACTGGTAGCTCAAATTTATTATTAACCAATGCACTCAGGGCTTTCTCTGTCTCCATTGCTTTCAATAGATAAGTATTTCTGGTATGAGCTGAGAGCTCATTATTAAGCCTCCAGGTGCATGACCCTTCATTCCTCATTACTGCTATTCAAATTATCAGTGTTTTCCAGTTTTTCCTGTAGAGTCTGACTCTCCACTGTTTTGACAGTAACTCCCAGCTTCATGTCATCAGAAACAAAGACTCTGTCCTTCAAATAACTTGCCTTATCACCTTAACTTTACTCTTTTCGCAATCATTTTCCAAGCTGCTGCTGAAAATGACAGGCACACGTATATTCACCTATACGGCCTCTGTATCTTGATGAATCATGATAAGGCACTGCCTATTAACAACGGCTAGACACAGGCTGAGGAGATGCAGCCACCCTTAATGAAAACTTAAGTCCTTGCTCTATTCCATAACTGGCTTGATTTGAAGGCTACAAGCAGAGGCCTGTTGTGATAAACACTGTGCAAGGATATCAAGAAAAGAACCTTCCCCTGAAGAGAGCTGGATCTATTGTGCATCCGTCCAAAACCAACCTTGAAAACAACCACAAAAAAAAGAGAACCACCCCAGGCTAATAAGCTATTGTATTCACAGCACTGGAAACATAAGAGCCTGAATGATCTACCCTCAAGTGGGAACAATGGAAACACGCTGAATCACTAAGACCAAATCTTCAATAGGCAAAATGCAGCCTTGTCACTAAGACAAACTGCTAATAGCAACAATGAGGATTGCAACAGCTTGTGTGGAGCCAAACTGGCTCTTGTACTTCAGCTGAAGTTCATCCAAAGTTGAACAGAGAAGTCTCCAGATGGTCACTGCAATTTGGGCTAGAAGGAGGGGCCATTCTGTTACTTTCTTGTTCATGAGCAAAGTGTAGAGTTTTGTTTAATGATTAAAATTAAAGCTTACCCCCAGAGGAGTGGAGGGGATAAACCACAAAGAAAAACTGCATCACTTAAACAGGGAAGCTGTTACTACTTTAAAAAGATATTGTAGTCGTAGCACTTTGTCAGTTACTAACCCAAAAAATGGGGAAAAGCACAATACTGTTCCAAAGTCTGTGATGTGTTTTTTTCCACACAGCATATAAAGCAATGCCATTTCATTTCTAGAAGAAAATATCTAACTTCATAGTATGTAAACAGACAAGCAACAAATCCTCTATTGCAGTCCCAGTCAGGAACGTGACAGGCAGGGAGATGTCCACCTTGTTCAACCAAGCTGTAATCTACGCTTCATTCTGGGTCTTCCATCTCAGGTTGTATTTGTGTCTGTCCCCTGTGCTACACAACCACGCTGACAATGCAGACTTCGCCAGTACAGCCTGGCTCACGGAGAGCATGGAATACCTCAGAAAGACTTTCAGAGAGAGGTATGGGCTCTGAGTCAATCTGCGTACTCCCAAGGACACCAGTTTGCCTGCAGTGCAGATGAGCTGGAAAGGTTGTGGGCTCCATCAGCTTGGTCACACAAGTCAGAGAACATAGGAGCAAAAGCTGCCCCTGAGCAATGGGTGTCTCTGGGGAGACATGAGGGCAGACTTGGCGCCTCTCCAGAAATGTTGGCCAATAGCAAAACTAATATCACATTTAGGAGAGGAGCATTTAGGAGAGTGGCTGTTTGTTAATAGCTCTGTACTTACGGTTTTCAAGCATAGTGATGATAATAATTATTAGGCTTTTTATCTTCCAAGGCCTTGATGATAAATTTCTGTTTCTTCATTTGCCATCCCAGTCTTGAACTTGAATCAATAAGCACGCACATGGTGAGTGTGAAGAGTACATGGAAGCCATAAGGAACATAAAAAAAAGCTATGTGAAACACTGACTATGCAGCTGAGGTGATAACACATCCTAAGGCAGGAGATCAGTCCTTGGTAATGTGCCTAAACTTCTTCAGGGAGGGACAAGGATATGAGCTTTGCTCATGACTGTTTGATTTGACATTGAAAGCAGCCAGTTGACAAAATCACTCTCCAAGCCAAAAACCATACAGTGTTGTAGCCAACAGTGACTGCTACACATCTCTGCCATGAGGACCCACCTGAGAGCTGCTCAGCAGGACGACAACACATCCTGGCAGAAGGGATTTCCTCAAATCCCTCCTGCAGGCAAAGCAAAGAGGCCATACAGATCTTCAGAGAAAGGGAGAGGAGATTACACTTCCTTGTATCTCTCCCAGGGCAGGAACTCAGTGAAGCACACTGTTCATAGAAAAAATTATTATTTGGGGTTTTCTTTTCCTCCAGGATACATACTGCTATATTGTGGGTGCCAGCTGTATTCCTCCCACCCAGCACTTTTATCTTGAAAATCAAATTCCCAATTTCTAGTAAATGCTACAAAAGGAAAGACTGATGGTGGGGAACTTGTAGCACTCCTTAAGAAATCAGGGGAGATAAGATGGAATACCAAAAGAGAAAATACTTTTTGCAGGCAAGTCAGCAAAATACTCTTGTGCATTTGCTCTTCAAGCCCAGTTCCATTTGCAAAAACCCTGATGAAAGGGAGGTGCATTGCTCCAGTTCCTTCATCTCAGCAGGACTGAATTGGAGTGCTGAAGAGTTAGGACTTGATGTAACATACTTTGAAACTGGTGAAAGCCACACTTCAGCTGAACCTGTAGAGAACTAGCACCCTAACAGAAATTAAAAATGATAATTTCCCTTCTGCTGTAAAAATGAGACCCTAAGACAGGTTATGGCATAGGTCAAGTAGAGGCCAGGCTGTGTGGGGCTTTGAGCAACCTGCTGCAGTGGAAGATGTGCCTGCCCTTGGCAGGAGGGTTGGAACTAGATGATCTCTAAGGTCTCTTCCAACCCAAACCATTTTATGATCCTATGATAGAGGAAATTTAGGGAACTATCACTCTTCTCTGTGTAACCTTTGAGTTTTTTGTGTAGAGCGCCAGTGACTCCTGTTCTGCCTATTTGACACTTCATTGCCACTAAACTCACTGCATTAAAAAAATCAGATTTCCTTAAGAATTGGGGCAATGAACATGGAATTACTTGATAGACCAAAAATGGTGGAGGAAATCCTTCAAAAGTGAGAAGAAAACTCATTCTACTTGCTGTGAATGGGATGGATGTGTTGGTTGTCAAGAAGAGACAACAGTAAACACAGTATATGCATGCTTACCTAACAAAGATGTCCAAAACTTCCTTCTCCTTCTCCTGCCATTCTTCACTCTGAAAGCAGAGATCGTTGCCCATGGCTTTCATGAGCAAATTCACTAAACAAACATCACAGCTCCATACAGTCCAGTATTACCAGAGTGAATGTGCTTTTGAATTACCAACATTTTGAAGCCATTCTAGAGCATTTTTCAATCTGGTTTAAGACAGGAGGACTTAACTCTGCTCAAACTCCAGATCTTGCAGTCAGAAATTAATGTCATTGTCTTAAGTATCACTTAGCACAGTGGACGTGTGAAGGACAGGAGACTAAATACAACTTACTTATTCTGTTGATCTATTCCATTTTTAAGCCTTTTTTCTAGGGCCTGCTGCAAGCACTAAGCTTTAGCTGAAATTACCAGTAAAGAACACTGGTGAGGAATAAGCCTGAAAAATCATGAACTCTCCGAACATGGGGGTGAAATCTGATAATGAGTTTCATTATTCATGAGTAGCCTTCAGAAATACCTAAGCGTTTGTAGAAGTGTGACACTGCCACATCCCTACCCATGCACTACCTTTAGAACATCTTTTACATTTCTTCTCTATTTTCTGATACATTGATCTGTACCAATAGGTAGGAGGCACTGGCTTTCTTGGCTTTACCTAGGAAGAGCAGCTGCACAGGGAAACTGGAGATACCAATTTCAAACTAGTCTCTTTCAGAAGGGACTTAGCTCTCTACTCATGGCACCCCTTCCCAAAGATTCATTGCCCATCCCACAACATGAGGTTGCCTCTCAGGGGCCTGTGAAGTGTTACAAGGACAATGTCAATGCTCAGAGACTGCACTTGCATCGCTTTGCAAGAGATGATTTTTCTTCCTGTTCTGCTGAAGCAGGGTGCATTTACTTTAGCGCACTATGCTGATTCCCACGCAAGTGTCGGGTACCACTCAAGACAGAAGAATCACTCTACAACTCTAAATATATGAGAGCAACATTGTTTTTATCAGCTGCCTCTCGTAATGACGTTACAAAACACTCAGTTTAGTTCCAGAGAAGCACTTCTCTACCAGTCTGTTGACACTCGCTCTTTTGCTCTCAAAGCTTTATCCCTCCAGTACTCCCCATCACGGTTTCTGTTATTTTTCCTCTGACTAAGAACCAACAGACTTATGATTGGCTCTGTGCATTGAAATGCTACCAGATCTAACGCTGGCTTCCTTCTCTCCTTCCTTGGGGTTTTCCCAGTGGCCATGCCAACACCAATGCTCACCATGGCAGCCTCTAAGAACTGTTTCCTGGAGGAAAGCTGCGCAGTTTGTAATGTTCAGCTGCAGTTCAGCATTCTCCCAAACTGTTATTGGAGTGGAAGATATCACACAGTCTTATGACATGATTAGAGCACCTCTGGTTTGCATCTGTAAAATATCTTCAGGT
Organism: Ara ararauna; assembly: GCA_028858755.1. Taxonomy (NCBI): domain Eukaryota; kingdom Metazoa; phylum Chordata; class Aves; order Psittaciformes; family Psittacidae; genus Ara; species Ara ararauna. The sequence goes on from CM054379.1 coordinate 61,609,131, forward strand.
CCTTTCTCTGCTGTAATGGCAAATCTTTTGTTCTGCCAGTGGCAGTGTCTAGTATCTTGCCTTACCCAAAGTGTTTAGATTCTTCTTCTCTGGAAAGAGCTGTATCAGCTTTTCCTGTCAGAAGTTTCTGCCTTATATTTGTCACTCTCAGCTTCTCCATTCTTGGGCGACTTGCATATTCAAGGAGAGGAGGATTATTACTATAAGAGCTCCCTCTCAGCCTGGATGTTGTTGTTCTTCTTGAAACTAAGATGCCCTTATTTTTCCCCAGTTATTTTTTCCTACTTATTAGGTAGGGAACCTGTAATATGTTTTTAGATGTTTTCCATTTATTCTTTCAATTTTTGCCCCAACTGACTTAGTTCAGCATAGTATTCCTGTTTGCAAAATAATGTGAGCTAGACGTACTGTTTTAAATTGGCCTGTCTATGAGTTGGCCATGGAAGAGGCAGGGAGTAACTGCAGCTTAACCTGTTCCAGTTGTGCCTTTCAGGCTCTTTAGGACATTCCTGCAGAGTGCGGCTTATTCTACTATGGCCTGTCAATGTAGGTGAAGTGCTATAAGCTCATTCATGTGGGCACAGTATCAAACAAGCAAGGTTTGCAAAGAAAAGCAATAGCCCTTGTGAGGGAACTGACACACATGAAAAAACAGAGATTTCAGGTGCTTGGGCTTTTTTTCCAGCCTGTGTCCTCCTTACCCAACCATGGATACAGGGTTACTACAACACTCTACAGGCTTTTTAATACATAGCTGCTCCCATGCAGAAAAGGAAATACACATGAACTTACATGAAACAGGTAACAAGACCTTCAGTGGGTTACTGTAAAAAAAAAAAAAACCAACAATAAAATAAACAGAACAACAATAACAAAAAAAAAATCACGGTAACTAAATCAATTGAACCCTTCCCAACTCAGTTTGACTTTTAATCAGGCTTTAAAACCTTTATCTTCATCCTGCCACATATTACTAACATGTGACTTTGCAAGCAAGTCCGTGTTCTCCATCTCCACTCCTGCACAGCAGACAAAAGCATAAGTGTTTTCATTGAAACATAAAATTGATCATTTCTTTTGCTGACAGACCAGTTTACACAAGGCAGGTACACTGGGATGCTTAATGACAAGCAGGATCTGAAGATTGCTTCAAGGGTCCTGGTTACCATGACACGAGGGCAAGGCAGGCTAGAAAGAACAAACAGCCACTCTGAAAATTGATGAGTTTCTGCAAGTTCTGAACAACACATTTATACATTTGCTTTCCTGATGCTTCACAATGCAGATACACCTGGATGCTTAGGGATTTGCACTTCTTTTGCCTTCAACAAATGTGATCAATTTATGAACATTTTTATTCACTTGTTGTACCCCTAATTTTTAGTACTGTGGTTCCTTCCCTTTGCTGATGCAAATGTCTGTTCTAGAATTTTCTTGTTATCTGGTGCAATCCTTTTTAAGCAAGGAGATTATAAACATTTAGTCACTCTGAAGATGCTTCAGTGCTGGCAGTATAAGACTACCAGCATATGTCATTTGGATTGATATCTCCCACAAAAATTCAACTTTCTTTTTTCTCCTATACTATCCTTACAGATAGTAACCGAAGGAACCAGTCATCTGTTCCTCCATAAAAATGGCTGCTCTCTCACAGACAGCAACTCATACTCCGTTTTGCACTTTTCACAGTGGGAAATCAACCCATGAGATCGTTTCTTTGTCATTTGTCACTAGTAAATAAATCATGCCCTTTCCTTTTTTTGGTCATAGTGTGCCATTTCTCATTTGCTTCCGTCCACTAAACCGTTCTTAAAAGATTATAACCAGTGATTTAAAGGTTTCAGTCACCAGAAATTTCCCATCAAGTTCCAGCAATGCCATTTCTATTGAATTTTTTGCTCATAAATGAGCAATTCCAGCTCCTCTGTTTATTACCTAGGACCCTTGCATTGGTCTAAGCAGCTAAATAATTTCTCCTTATTATGTCCCTGGGTATTTCAGTTAGCTTTATTCTCTGTGGCACATCTTGGGATTAAATGGTGATTGTTTGTTTCCCCTTTTCACTTTTTCCTAATCCTGGGGCAGCTGGAAGTCCCATGCTCTCTGCTGTTGGTCCCTTTCTCACAAAGGGGCAGAAGCTATAGAGTTCCCCCCAGCCAGCTCAGGGGCTGCCCACGCACCAGAAACCCCCGAAGAAGAGAAGCCTTCCTTCTTCCCTGCAGCCAAAGGCAGGAGACATTAAACAAATTTATGCCTGCAGCCCTTCTTCAGCTGCATACACAAGTGGTTTCTGTCATTGCTCCAGTTAATATTTGACCATGTGCTGCTTTGCCTCTTCCTCCCCCCTTAAAAAAACAAAATGAAACAGAATTGCCCCATAGTAGTTCTGCTTCTCAGAGGAAGGTAGACAGGAATGAACCTTTAAAGCAAAAATCATTCTTTGTATGTACTGTATCATTGCTTTTAGGTTTCATTGTTTTAAAGGAAACATGGTAAAAATGTCAGAGGTTAGTAAGAGGCTGAAGTTGTTTTTTTGCACATAAATTCATTCATTAATGTTGCAGTCCTGTCATTTGATTTCTAGTATGATACTAAATTTCATCACATTGGTTATCCTGCTCCCTGCACTAATCATCATAACCACAGAAGCCCATACTTGAATCAGTGCTGCATCTTACCAGAGATGTATTGGACACTAAATGAGAACAGCTTTAGCAATCTCCTGCCAACGCCTTGTAAAATGTTTTTTTTTACAGGATATGCTTTAAGACAGGACCAATTATTCTTACATATTGTAATACAAACTGTAGTGTAATTAGTACTTAACAGCAATAATGAAAGAAAGTGAGAAAAACAGTGAAAGAAAAAGACAGAAGAAGCAATTTATTCAAGCTAATTGCACTTCCAACTATTTATTTAATGTTTCCCACTTTCAAATCTTGTCATCTTGCCAATACAGTAGCAGTGTTAGGCCGCTAGCCCTTTATATGTCTTTGTAGAATAAAAATCACAGCTGCAGTATTCTCTTGCTCTCAGAACAGAAATTATTCCATCCTAATTCAAATCTTCTAATGGCTCAGCATTTTGTGCTGAGAAATCTTACATCTTCTAGGGAGATCAAATAAGCAACTTTTCAGTTGAGTGTCCTAAAGGAACTATTACCTATACAGCCAGTTTAAAAAACAGAACTTTTTTGCCTCCCACATCTGAAGCATTTTCTTACTTAGGACATGTGTATTCAATTCTCTGTAACCACTTCTTAATCAGTTTGCTTAGTCCAATACAAAACTCACATTTAATGACCTCCTCATTATTTCAAGTGCCTAGAGAAACTTGATTCAGCTCAAAACCAATACCACTGGAAGGCTATTGTAAGTCTAGAAGATTTCCTTGCAAGACTGTTGGAAGAAAGAATAAATAAAAAGAAAGTCTAGAAAATAGCCACCAAGAACAAAGGTACAAGCTGCGTTAATAAGAATGGCTGAATGACATCTAGGATTTTATACTCTTTCATCAATATGTAGCTCAGGATCCCAAAATCCTCCAAAATTTAAGGGCTTGGTTTTATTTTTGGATCTGTCTCCAGATCTATGGCAATGAAAACATGAAACAAGTGCAAATCGTTAGAGCGTTAATCCCCAATGTTGGCAGCCAGACTAAATAATGACGCTCACACATTTCAATAGTTGCTTGGCCACTAAGCTGTGGACAACATTTAGATAGCGAGTCTTTTAGCTGTTTCATCACTGATTGTGCTACAAAAACAATTGAGACAACATATTCCTTTCTGTATGCCTGTTACTCCCTATCCTGTTGCAAAATGTTCCAGGTTCATCCTTTGCAATCCCTATAGCATATCGAAGAACTGGCAATATGGAACGTCTATATAACCCACACACAGCATAAAAAACTGAATGAACAAGAAGCATCACAAGCAGGCCAATTTAAAACAGTACGTCTAGCTCACATTATTTTGCAAACAGGAATACTATGCTGAACTAAGTCAGTTGGGGCAAAAATTGAAAGAATAAATGGAAAACATCTAAAAACATATTACAGGTTCCCTACCTAATAAGTAGGAAAAAATAACTGGGGAAAAATAAGGGCATCTTAGTTTCAAGAAGAACAACAACATCCAGGCTGAGAAGGAGCTCTTAAAGTAATAATCCTCCTCTCCTTGAATATGCAAGTCGCCCAAGAATGGAGAAGAGTGACAAATATAAGGCAGAAACTTCTGACAGGAAAAGCTGATACAGCTCTTTCCAGAGAAGAAGAATCTAAACACTTTGGGTAAGGCAAGATACTAGACACTGCCACTGGCAGAACAAAAGATTTGCCATTACAGCAGAGAAAGGACCTGAAGATATTTTACAGATGCAAACCAGAGGTGTTCTAATCATGTCATAAGACTGTGTGATATCTTCCACTCCAATAACAGTTTGGGAGAATGCTGAACTGCAGCTGAACATTACAAACTGCGCAGCTTTCCTCCAGGAAACAGTTCTTAGAGGCTGCCATGGTGAGCATTGGTGTTGGCATGGCCACTGGGAAAACCCCAAGGAAGGAGAGAAGGAAGCCAGCGCTAGATCTGGTAGCATTTCAATGCACAGAGCCAATCATAAGTCTGTTGGTTCTTAGTCAGAGGAAAAATAACAGAAACCGTGATGGGGAGTACTGGAGGGATAAAGCTTTGAGAGCAAAAGAGCGAGTGTCAACAGACTGGTAGAGAAGTGCTTCTCTGGAACTAAACTGAGTGTTTTGTAACGTCATTACGAGAGGCAGCTGATAAAAACAATGTTGCTCTCATATATTTAGAGTTGTAGAGTGATTCTTCTGTCTTGAGTGGTACCCGACACTTGCGTGGGAATCAGCATAGTGCGCTAAAGTAAATGCACCCTGCTTCAGCAGAACAGGAAGAAAAATCATCTCTTGCAAAGCGATGCAAGTGCAGTCTCTGAGCATTGACATTGTCCTTGTAACACTTCACAGGCCCCTGAGAGGCAACCTCATGTTGTGGGATGGGCAATGAGTCTTTGGGAAGGGGTGCCATGAGTAGAGAGCTAAGTCCCTTCTGAAAGAGACTAGTTTGAAATTGGTATCTCCAGTTTCCCTGTGCAGCTGCTCTTCCTAGGTAAAGCCAAGAAAGCCAGTGCCTCCTACCTATTGGTACAGATCAATGTATCAGAAAATAGAGAAGAAATGTAAAAGATGTTCTAAAGGTAGTGCATGGGTAGGGATGTGGCAGTGTCACACTTCTACAAATGCTTAGGTATTTCTGAAGGCTACTCATGAATAATGAAACTCATTATCAGATTTCACCCCCATGTTCGGAGAGTTCATGATTTTTCAGGCTTATTCCTCACCAGTGTTCTTTACTGGTAATTTCAGCTAAAGCTTAGTGCTTGCAGCAGGCCCTAGAAAAAAGGCTTAAAAATGGAGAAAATCAACAGAATAAGTAAGTTGTATTTAGCCCTCCTTTCCTACACACATCCACTGTGCTAAGTGATACTTAAGACAATGACATTAATTTCTGACTGCAAGAACTGGAGTTTGAGCAGAGTTAAGTCCTCCTGTCTTAAACAAGATTGGAAAATCTTGTTTGAAGCCACTTAGAATGACTTCAAAATGTTGGTAATTCAAAAGCGCATTCACTCTGGTAATACTGGACTGTATGGAGCTATGACATTTGTCTAGTGAATTTGCCCATGAAAGCCAGGGGCAATGGTCTGTGCTTTCAGAAAGCAGAATGGCAGGAGAAGGAAGTTTTAGACACCTTTGTTAGGCAAGCACGCACACTACTGTGTTTACTGTTGTCTCTTCTTGACAACAGTACATCCATTCCACTTACAGGAAGTAGAGCTAGTTTTCTTCTCAGCTTTCTTTGTCCTCCTTGGCCAGCTCACAGACAGGGCAATTTCTTTCCTAAAGCTTTAAATGGTTTACAAAATGCTTTGATCAGCCCACCTTGCCAGCATCCTTTACCAAAGTTACCAGAGATCACTCACATGAGGAAACCTGCTGGCACACATAGTGAGGATGAAGCCACTTTCTGCCAGCGCCACAGATGCTGTTCCTAAACTGGGATTGTGGTTATTAGAGATGAGTTACTGCACTTGCTGAGGGAAGAATTTGTCACTTAGCAAGTACCATGCATGCCGTCAGGAGGTTTTTTCCCTCCAAATTCAACACTGAATCCCCCAGGGTCACTCAGCTCCATATTCAGAGATCAGACCTGTTGGACAGCTGCAGTTCTGTACTCCTTTTGTAGCTCCACTGGTATCTCCAGCACTCTCTCATAACCTCTCTTTGCCCCACTGCAGCGCTGCTAATCACTGAGCCCCAGGTCCTTCCCTTGGGGAGCAGAGGTGCAAACAGCCCAGCACCTGTGTCCTTGTGCTTGAACAGTCCTTATTGCATTCTCCCACACGTGATACGTTGTGCAAGCATTTTGCCCTTCCAGATCAAATAACCTAACCTAAGGTGTCTCACATGATGGGCTGCTGGGAAATTGAGAGATCTGAACTGCTATGGTTTCACCTTTCTAAAGTGAAGCACCTGAACCAACGATGTTTTTATGCTTCTGAAGTCTGAGGACCCACATTTTTTGCTCACCCAAAAAAAAAAAAAACCAGAACTGTTCTTCACAGAAATAAACTGAGAACAGAAATGACTGAAACAAAACAGAAATATTAGTGCTGAGAGCATACACTTATGGTTTGGTTGAAGTAGCAGAAGAAGAACATCTAACTGAAGATACCATGCAGATAGATACCTTCTGATTATCTCTAGACCAAGGTCCCAAAGCCACACTGACATGTAAAACATCCCATCTAACCTACCAATGGAAAAGCACCCCTAAATGCCCATGGCATGCTGCAAGCTAAGTGCAACTGAGCTGCTGACTTTGTGAACATGCACTCAGTGTGATGTAGTTATCATATCATTTTGCAGTGCACCACCAAGAATTTGAGCAGGCAGAGCTTCATTTTCTCTGCTGTGTGACTTAAAAGCCAGCAAAGTGCATTGTTCACCTTCTCCAAGCAGCACTGCCACTGTACTAAAGTGACAACAACTAAAGGGATTAATGCTTATTTATTTTTAAATCAATGCTTCAAACTTACTTGGATTCAGGAAAGAAATAAAGCCTTTAATCTTCCAGCAATTCACCCAAGTGAACAATGTAAATACACTTGAAATATGGTTGAGGGTATAAAATTGAAATACACTTCCATGTCACCTCTGATTCTGTTCTTGGCTATAAACTGAAGAATCAGAATACCATGACTATGATTCTGGTATTTTTATCCAGGGCAGGAGGTAAAGTCCCTTGCCCCCATCACCCTGCTGTACTTCTAACATTCTCAATACCTGAGCAGCCACGACATGTTGCCAATTTTAAACCAGCAGCTGGCTGCTTATGTCTCTCAAACATATATGGTTTTTTTCTCTGAAAATGCATCTTCTGAAAGTCCAGGATGGCAAATAAAATCAAGCCTGGTCCATCAATGGTTTTCAAAGAAGATATTCTGCAGTTCCCAGTACTGCCTTCCCATTCCAGTCTCAAGGATAAGAGATGTATTGAGAGCTGGCTGCTTTTTGGGAACACCAGGAACTACTTTAAAGTGGCAATATAGATACAAAAAATTGAGAAATAAGTAAATTAAACTCATTAGGACTTACAAGCTACTCAACATTACCTGAAAATTGAGTCAGGTCCCTTTCACATGCTGAAGCTTGGATTTAGGACTTGAGGTTTAGGCTCCTAAGTTTGAAAGTTTTGACATTTGTTTTGGGCAAGAGGGATGCTGTCTTGAAGCCCTGTTACTGTGCTGTAAGACTTTCCTTTCATAGCCCAGGACCTGTCTAGACTTTGGTTTCACTGCAAGACCCAGCGTGCTTCTGACAGCTCTTCCTGCAGGTGCTGAGGCAGCTTTGACTTCTCCAAGAAGTGAATAGCAACTCACCAAGAAACTATGTCAGCCATATCTTAATTTCATTTGCTTTAACACTTCGTTGGTAATTATTAGCTACTGCAGCAAGTTCAACTGTCACCATCTGCTGCTGTCCTGTGGTTCTCCACATACTCATTGCCACATTTGCCCCTGTACTGCTGGCAGAAAGAGGCCATTTTCATGGGAGAGCTGTCTCTGCCTCTGTTTGGCATGAGAGCTGCTTTCTCCATCACCAGCCTCTACCATATCAAACTTCAGCATCTTTGTCTGCCTGTTTCATGTCTTGAGTCCAGACTGGTGTGTGCAAACGTGCTGTGCCCTGGGGCACCAGCCCCTTCTTTGCAACATGATGCCCACACACCTCCACAGACACTTACACGGGTGATGTGTCACACACATGTGCGCATTCATCAGGAAACAACTGCTAGCTGTTGCTGTCCCCACAAGGAGATCCTAGCAGGCTTACAGGGATGAAAGCATTTTGACTTCATTTAAACTAGTTGCTGTGGCAAAAAAGGCATCTGTGATCCACAGGACAGAAGGAGTTGGTGTTGTGACCACTTCTACTAAATGGGCTAGCAGACCGGGCTGTGTCAAACACATGCAGTGCTGACAACAAGATGATAGCTTGCTGGTTGGAGTGTTTTCAGTCCTTGCTCAGACAGCATCCACATGATCTTAATAGTATTTGTCTCCTCTGAGCACTCCATGCAGGTTTATGAGAACTCCTAACATTGCGCTGCGGTTTTACCAGCTTATTACTGTAACAGGACATATTCCTGGAAGAAAAGTTCAGCATGACTAATACTAAAGTGTTGACCCTGGTTCAGGGCCACCTGGGGCAACACTGACTTCTCAGTGAGGCTGCTTTTACAGGCTCACGTTTTCAACACACATAGTTCATGTTCCGTTTGCATCTCTCCCTACATTTGCCACCACCTGAACTCTGTTCCCAATTTGCTATCCACTCAGAGAGGTCCCCCTGCAGTCTTCTCTGTCTGAAAACCCTCTGCCCAGGATGTCCAGCCCATGCTCTGACACATGGGTTGCACCATCCATTAGCTGTCCCAGCTGAGCTGCCAGGGTTCTGTGAGGCCAGTGTAGACCCCAAGTTAGGTGGCCCTACAGAGAGACATGCCTCCCCAGCACACGCACCGGGTGGCATGACTGGTCACCAACACCCAGACAGGGCATGAGCTCCTGCAGAGAGCCCGTCTCCCCTGGGAGCTGCAGCTCTGCCAATGTCACCTTACCCCTTGTTTCTTTTTCCAGATCATTAACTGTTAAACAGGGAGAGAAAGCAGAAGCGAGTCCCACTGCCCTGAGAACAGCATAATATCAAAAAGGGATTGCTACTTATCATCAATCCTCTGCTAAAGCAAGTGTAGGGGATATCTTTGGCAAAAATAAGCAAGGAGAAGAACAAGCATATTTCTACAGAAAAAACAAACAAACAAACAAACAAACAAAGATGCTCCCGAGGTGTTTTTTGCTCTCTTCTGCCAATTTGTACCTGCGTGAATCTGGCTTCAGTATAAAGTCTCCACTGACTTTGCCTGATTGGGCCCTGCTGTGACCATCCCCTGCATGCTGGTGGCTCCTGGCGGCAGCAGGGCAGTTGGCACAGCCAGGGGGACTAAGATGGCTGAATGGTAGAGCATCCGCTGCCAGAGGAAGCCTGGAAGCAGGCACAGAGAGTGCGGCAATGCAGCACGGGCAGTAGCTGGCTGCAGCTCAAGGTTTTCATGGACTGCAGTGAAGTCTCAAGGTACCTTTACTGCTTCACTTTCATTGCGAAATCTAATTTTCTGTCTTCTTGAAGCCATCTCGAGAACACAAGAGCTTCCCTGCTCTAGTGGATGGCTGTCTTCCCACTGTTTTCAGTGCAAAACATTTTCCAATTCAATGTCCGAAGTGGGAATTTCCAGCCATAACCTGGTTGCACTTTCAGTGCAGTGAGCAAGCAAGCTGACTTGCAACCACATGATTTGCTCTTGACATTGAACTGTTTGTTCTTTTCACATCTGACCACTTCTACTGTGCCTAAGCATCACTCATAAAACATAAGGGCTTGAAAACATAACCTCAAAAAATCTGCAGAGCTGTTTGGCTTGTACTTCTCAACAATTAGGTCTTTTTCAACACTGTTAGTCTTTGTTCTAAGGGTTTGGGTATCCCAAACACACCATGCTGTTGTATTCTGGTCACACAGCTCATTATGATGCGTGAGCCCTACCACACCCAGCTCCCCCCTACCTCCAGGCACCAGCAGCCTCTGATGCAATTGCATTGATCAAAAAAAGATGCAACCAGGGGAATACACAGCTATCAATCCTATCTGACCTGCAAGGATGGCTGATGAGGGTTTCAGAAACTCCTAGGCAGTCTTTTCAGCAGCTCCCTTTGATTTCAAGGATATCAAAGTATGCAGGTACACCTGCAGGAGGTGTAGAGGAGTGGAGAAGGAGAGCTGGGCTTGGCCATCTGCTTCAGTAATGCCTTATTCCCTCCTTTGAAGGCCAGCCAACATTCTGGGTTAATGCTGAGGGAGACAGTGCCGCCTGAGCTCCACCTCATCCCTGCACTTTTGGGGTGGTACTCCCTCCTGGATGCACCAGGAGGAAGCAGGCTCCATGCTCTCCAGTTCAAGGGCTACAGTCGCGAGGAACTGTTCAGTCATTGCAAATATTTTTTTCTTTGTAAGTTTCTCTCTTGCACTGGGCAGAGTCAGACATTGCCTCCTGAGCTGACCCAGGTACCACTCTTCTGGCACTATTCCAGGCTGAAATAAAGATGAGTGAGTTATAACACCAGGCTTTGTGAAAAGCATCAGGAAAAATGCTGATCAGGAAGTTCAGTGTAAATTCTTGGCAAAACTTGTGAAGAGAAGGATAGTTTAATCTTTTTAGATTTATAGTGCCCACAAGAAGGGGAAAGGCTTGATGTGGCTGTGGTTCAAATAACTAATTTTCAGTGAATTGTTTTGCATCCTACGTTTTATCTGATTGATTCCTATGCGTATCTTAAATACTTCAGGCAGAGTCTGTCCTCTCAGACACAGTGCCATATTCCATAGGAATGTTCAGCAGGGACAGAAAATACAGTGTAAAACCAAACTGAATTGAATTTCTACTTCTGTGTAGCTTCTCATCAAGACCGCACTGGTAGTGGTTGCTGAAGTCCTTGTGTTACCCACACTACATCCTGCAGCCTGTCTGCAGGCAAAAGCAACTTCTCTCTTCTCCTGAAGCATTCCCTGCCAGCACTGAAAGTTCTACGTATGTAATAATTGTATAACAAACGTGCTTATTTTGTTATTAGTTTTGAGCCACTTGAAAAAGCCACTGACCAACCAACAAGTCCCTCAACATCGTACTGTAGTTTTTAATTTTTGTATTAATGTGCATGCTTGTTCTGATTAGAAAGTCACACCTATATTCAGTTAGAGGTTAAATAAGCCATTATGAATTGACTTCAATTTCCCCCTGTATAAATCAATGAGTAAACTTTCATTCACTCTCACTTCTTCTGGTGTTCTCAACGAGATTGTTCTTTTTCTGTCTTTGCCAGCTAGCTATTATCATAAGTAGTGCTATTGGGAATTAACTTGCAGTGTAAATGAACAAAGACAATCTTGCAGTTGTCACTGGTTAAATGCAACACAGATTGCACCAAGCACTAAAGCAAGGTCTGAGGAATATCAAGATATCATTGTTTAAAAAAGTGGAAAGCAATCTCAAAAATTTAGAAAACACATAGAAAGCAAGTGAATCACCCGATTGCCAAAGAAGGCTACTAGATACGACCAGAGAAAACCATAGACTGCTCAGCATAATTCCAAAATCTGCAGTGCCCAGCAAATCATGAGATAACTGGAAGCTGACAGAATAAAGTCAGTAAAGCCAGATACTACCTTGTGGAACATGGGTGAAGCACATTTCTTACTAACGAATAACATAAAAATGCTTTAGAATGTATTTTAAAATTAAAGTGCTTGCTCCACTTACCCCATCTTTTTTGCATGCTCTTTGAAAAAGAGAAATAAATGGATTAAAACCTCATCCTGTGGTGAAAGGCTATGGTTCTAAGAATGCCACCTCACCAGAGACAGTGAACATATCAACACGAGACATTGACTGTAAGCCACAAGCTGACAGTCTCTGCTTGAGATGAAAACCACACAAAGACAGGTTGCTTTCAGAAAGGCATGTCAAACTCAACTTTGTGGCATACATACTTCTGCTGATATTTAAGAGGTAGCTGAATTCATCTTGGTCTGGCACATGTCTAATCCAGATGACCATTGAAGGTTGGTTTTATGAATTTGCTTTCCCTTGAAATAAGCCAGTAGTGATTGCCCAGTTTGCCTTCAGAGGGTTTCTCTGGATTTAGAATTGCTTTGATTCTGTAGTCAGGCTGCAGAAGATAACCCACATTCTGGGATTTCCATGCTCAGGCTCAGAGCAAGAGGAAAGCATGTCGATGAAGAAAAGCCTCAGCACACATCAGCACTGAGGTGCTTAGTGTGTTTTAATAGTTGACTGATTACTGGCAATACAGAAACCTCACGGCTATAACCCACGCGGCATAGTTTTTTCAGGGATGTCTATGAGGGCTTACTCTTTCTTTGAAAAGGACTAAAGACCAACGTACTGGGGGATATTCAGTCCTTTTTGAAAGGTCTAAAGGTGGGAGAAAAAACAGAAAACAAAGCTCAAAGTACCCCAGGAAATAATATACCAGCTCTCCTCCAAAGTCAAACCCAGTTACATGCATTTAATTCCTGATACTTGTCTAATCTGGTCTGCATAGCTGGAAGTCTAGAAACCTTCATGGACCTCCCAGGTGATCTGCTCCACTGCTTCACCAATTTTACCATTGGAAAGCCTAACCCTGCTATAAGGTGAAATGTCTTTCCTGTCACATCCATTGCCAGACAGAACAAAATAATCATTCCTCTTTGAAGAAGACTTTTTCATTGACAAAATCTAATTTAAGAGGAACTTTAGGAAAATGTTTCTCAAAATCTCAGGTACTTTTCTGCCTAATTTATGCCCTCAAATACAATTATCTAGAAGTTGAATTAATCATGCATTTTAGATTTTTTAAAAAATCCATTCCTTACGTATGCAATATAAATTAGTTCAATGTTAGCCTCAGAACAATCATTATTTATCAGTTTTCCACAACCAGTTTACCGAAGGGAAAGAGTCTTTCAGCTATTACCTCAGAAGTAGATATAAATGTAGTATTTACAGATTTTATTGAGTAACCAAGAAAATGAGTTTTTGCACTGAAATAAATTCTTCCACAGCAAATCAACGCATACTTCTAGGTTTTTCAGTGGCCTGATACAAACACAGCATTCAACCTTCTGTCAAGTCTGTATGCACCAGTAAACCATTGAATTGCTTGAACTCTACGCTATCTTTCAGGAGGAAGTGGTTGAATTAAACTAAGACAATTGTTTTATGAAATCAGAAGGAAGTTGGGCATTTCAGAGCTGGTAAAATGTGTTTGCACCTCACTGGGCAATGCTGTGGTTTTGTATGGTTATATATAACCAAAATGTTTATCATATCTTTTTTAATGGTCTAATTTATTTATAGCAGCTCTTCCAACATATCACTGTCAAGATGTGACTATTTTGATTTTAAAGCTATCAGAAGACATTTGGCATGCTGTTAAAGAGAAGAATTATGCACTTCTAGAAAAAGACTTCATCATCCCTAATAAACAACATTTAATTATTGCAGCACTACTTAATGTGCAGACATAATTTATAGGAGCTGTAAAATATTTTAAGATCCTGCTCACTGCGGATCAGAGATAAACATCTCTCTCAGTAGGGTGTACCTCACTGTTTCCATGCTTTGAGAGCTGACAGAATGACTGCCAATTTTTTTCTGATTATCGGCAGAAAAGCAATCAAAGGGGTTTGCTATATTAACTTCAAGAGTGTGCTTGTCCCCTGATTCAATCTGCCTATGACCTAGAAGAGTACCTGGAAGCTAGCATTGCTTTTTATCGTCTACTAGTTTGCAGACGAAGTAGCATTTTCTAAATAGTAACATTAGTGTAGCAATTGCGAGCAGAGGTACATCAGAAATGTCCAAATCATCTGTTTGTAGTGCATTTGCTACATTTTTAGATATTCATAATGCTGTTTCACTGAGATCTTGAAAGCATTAATTTAGAAAGCACACCATTCTTTTCTACCTACCCAACAATAAACATTGGAAACATTTGGGTATATCAGTAGCCACAATCTCTCATTGTTTTCAATATTGAAAGAGGATCATGCTATTCACAGTAAATTAAGCTCTTACTCTAAAAAGCTAAGCTGCTTCAGAAATGGGTAGAAAATGTTATTGAATTTGCTGTCATAGTCAAGAGATTTATGTGAATGACTGCAGAGAGTACAATTGCTGTTTGCCACTTTTACAATGCTAATTTTTGTTGTTCTCTCTAAAAACCTATGGAGTTTTTATTGTAGAAGTTATATTACAATTATTTTTTCTCATCTATTCTGTTTTCATGCTCTCTTACATCTGACAGTACTCCATGAGTCTTAAAGGAATATTTGCTGCATTTGCTGATAAGCCTTATGCCCATGCATCTAAACTGTGCAAGTAATTCGTCCACTCAAGAAGGCAATGCAGATCATTTTTTCCACCACAGGCAGGACAGGATGTGTTGGAGGAAAACACTACCATCGTCATGGTCCATGGAGACCAGTAAAACAGATGACACATCACTGGTATTTCAAACTGGTCTTTCACAACCAGCCTTCAGGACATGGATGTACTCTATTTAGTCAGTATCTAAGTCATGAAAAGTAGGATTAAAGTCACCCCCAGATCCTGGACGCTCAAGCATTTAAGCATAATAACAGTTCGTAGTCTTTTACACATGCTATAGCTATTTTAGAGATTGAAGTAAATGTAAAGCATATTTTGGTGAGGAATTGATGATGTTTCAGATCCTTTGCGATATAAACTGGTGTTTGATCAAATTCAATGAACTTGGTGTCCCAACAAGTAGTGGACACCCAGCCTTCTGGCACTGTCTGTGATAGAAAGTCGGAGAACCTTTCCACAGAAGTAAACCCCTTCTCTGCCTTTTGCCCAACCAGGCTCTTCAGCCTGCAAGCATAAGCCTTCGAACAACATCCACGGTGCCTTCACTCCAGATTTTCTGGAGGCATCCTCCTCCTCATGTCTTTTGTGAACTCTTGCTCAGTTCTGCCCAGCTCTGAGAGAGTTGTTTCTCTCTTTCCAGTTCCATGACCAATTCATGAAACCATCATTTTATGACTTCCCTGCTCTGAAAGTGGCAGCAATGTAGAAAATCTTTATGGGCTGGGGGGCCTCACCTAGTTATAGGCTGTGACATGAACATTTCCAGAGGGTTTTGTTATGACTTCTGCACCGAAGTTTCCATGCCTTGCCCAAGTAAACTGGCATACCGTCACACTGTAGCACAACACACTTTATGAAATGCTGAATTGACTTCTGCAATAAAGTGTATTATATTTACATAGTCACTAACATTAACATTAAGTAGGAGGAGTTATCCACCTCACAGAAGATTTCTTTAACTGGGGTACAGGTATATTGTAATTTCATAAGTAAAGTCTGTCATCCTCAGCAATGCCTTATTAGCTTTTTCTTTAAAATACGGTTTAATAGCTTTTTCTTGTTTTTATCCAAAGACTGGGGCTCCTCACACTAAAGACAAGTGCCTTCAGGGAAGACAAATCAAACTCAATATAGAACCTTAATCCATAACTACCACTCTCACACCACAGCGAAGTGGTTCAAAGGATCCTCCTCAAAATAAGCAGTGGCTGGACACACACTCTCAATACATTCAAGTACCTTCTCCCACTGAGCTCAGATCAGCTCTAATAGGCTCTGCAAGCCCTCATCATGCAGCTCTGTCTTTTGTTCAGAGTTGCCACCCCATTTGCTTATGGGGTGCAAATGTAGCCTCTTCATTAACTCTATCACCTGTCATCTGTATTCAAGGCACCTTCCGCATGCTCACTGTACTGAGGACCTCCATGTTGTAATGCACTGTTCCTTATGCAGGACAATTACATTGGCAGAAAGCACCATAATCCTAAAACCATAAACCTTCTTCAAGGTTTGTCTTTCACTCTTTGTTACAAAGGAAGTGCCCCATACTCATAAAGCCTGGCTGGCAGTGGCAGCCTTCCATCCCAGGGTATATCTGAGCCCTTCCAGCCAGGTTTTCCTGCTCTGCTCTGTCCATGTCCTGAGCCAAAGATACACAAATACCCTGTGCCCATCTTTGCACAGCAACATTGACTCTGTGAGCAAAGAGAAGATGATGCTACAAGAAGAAAGGAAAAGCCAAAAGAAGACAAAATAATCCATATTTTAAGAGGTTATGAGGAAGTGAGAGTCCAAATGATTTCTGTCTTCCAAAATGCATCATTAATTTTCAAACATTTAAAAATTATTTCTTTAGTACTTTTCTGGAAAAGCATAATTGACCTCTTAGTATAAATCACACAGATTCTAAAGCATGTTTTGGATTATCTTAATCCAATGAAGTCTTCATCAAGACTTCATTTATCAGGATATTATGGACATTTGAAAGTAGAAGAATCTGGATTTTAAGACCTGTTATTAGGAACATTAAGCCAATGTACATCAGGCCTTATGCGTTCATGTCAGTAACATTTACTGCAAGTAATGATTCACAAGTCTTTTTAATAGATTTTAAATCCCAGAGTAACCTTTATATGAATTCCAGCCTTTCCTAAACACAGATATTTTACTAAATTAAAGGCTTTTTATAACTGAAAACACACTCATGCTTATGTAAGCATTTTCAGTGGCCTTATGCATTTTATTTCTGGCATAATTCTTCTAGTTTCAGCACTAAACTTTCTTATGACCACTTTCTAGGCTGAAGAACTCTGTATTTATTATAACAACACTTCTCTCCACAAGGTAATGAAAGTTTCTGACCAGCACATTTGTTAAAACCAGCGTGCCAGGTGCAATGCCACCAATATTGTGAGCAGTAGTAATGAATTACTGAATTTTGACCAACTTTACTAACATCAACTTCTAGTTTAATTCAATTTTTGTTTTAACCCTCTCACCCCCCCATCCCCCATTCTCCCAAGAGTGCTGACCAGTTAATGCACATCTTTGTCCTTGTGGTACAGTGGATACAAAGGTGCCCCCATGCAGTATTTTCTGATGGAAGGGAGCTACTGCAGAAGGCTCCATGGAGATCCTCTGAGGCTGCCTGGAAAACAACCTCCTTTTCCAAGAAGGATGAAATATCTCTCAAGTCTCAGCACAACACACAGATGAGGTTTTTCAGAGCTTCCTTTCCCTGGTTTAGTGGCAAATGTCTCTTGGTGACAGAATAATGCCTGCCTGCGACCCTTGGAGGTTATTACAAAGGAGTCACAGAAACTTACCTTGGGCTTTTTGCTTCTATGTCATGCCTTATAGGTCAGTCTCTGCTCTCATTCAGGCCTATCTATTGATTTTAATTTATGTGAAGCTGCAGTTGACGAAAGAATTATTTTCTGGCATCCAAAACTTAACAATTTACCCCATAAATATACCACTTCATAAACCTACTATATCTATACAGAGATCTTCAGATTCCAGCAATAATAAAACAAAAAACCAAACAAAAAAAATTAAATATATATATATATATATATACAGACCTGTGGACATACCTTTATTCCTGCTTGCATTCAGAGGCAAAACTGTCAGCCAAGAAATGCTGGGTTTTAGTGACACTAAGCAGTCAGTTCCCTTATTATACTCTCGAGTCTGTGACTACTCTCAACTTCAGAGAAACAAGGTACTGAATACATACAAAAAGAGGCTCCACAGATGAGTAGAATGGTCTAACATTTGCAGAGCAATCTTCAAAACGTTTGTGCATGTGACCTACTGAACACCTACTCCTGTACTAGAGAGTTAACAAGGTTTAAAGTATAACACACAGATGTATCCTGGAGGTATGAAAAGATCTAACCTTTTATGAAAGTTCTCAATAACTGAGGAGCTATATAAAAAGTTAAGACAGATCTGGTATTATTTATTAATCTTTTTTTATAAGTTTAAAATAAGATTTATAACTACTATACAAACATTTTCTTGACATCTTGGCACATAAGACAAACTATTCTAAGAGAAAAATACATTATAAGCAAAGAGAAAAAATACATATATAATCAATCATACTCAGTTATAATTTAATTCTCTGGCACTCCATCTTCTTTTCTCTCTCTCCCAATGTAGGGATTATTATAAAAATCTATAGCAAATTCAAAATCAACAGGGCATACTTTGGGTTTTTTCTGAGTCATGAAAGATTTGCCAAAAAAAACCCACAATGAACAAGAACATTGTTTTTGAACTTTTAACTACAAAGCAAAATCCCCTGCTTTCTTGGACAATTTTGGTTTTCTAATAGGAAAACCAGCAGACAAGTTTCTTCTCCATCAAAAATCTTACTTTTTCTGTGATTCCTTACTCACTCTTGGCCAACTGATTTGAAATTAATGAACATTGTTTTAGGAAGTATATAAAAGCTTATTTCACAGGAACATAAATCAAGAATTGGAAAGAGAATTTAATGAAAGCAAAACACATTAAGTAAGACCATTATTTTACTGAAAATATACAATTATGAAACTAACGTGTTTTCTTAGGTGTCAGCATTTAAGGGTTTTAAACACAGATTGAAAGCACACTCTTAAGTAAAGACTCAGTTACAAAGTTCTTTCTGCTTTTCTTTACAAGTTTAAAGTAATTTTCCTTGCATATTCATGAATTTTCCAGTCAGCTAAATCTGAATTTCAAAATTTTAATATCTAATCTTCTCACTGAGTGCCACCAACAAAGGACTTGAGGATAAACTTATTTGTGCTGTCTTCATATAGAAACCATAGGCTTCATAGACATACAAGAAATTGGGCTGCTCTTCTGAGCATCATCTCCACCCTGAATATCACAGTGGGAGACCCATTGCTTACTGCTATAATACAAGAAGGCTCTGTATTTCAGATTCTTCAGTAAGAAAGCAGTTCAGAGAAGCACCAGAACTGTATTTCCAGCCATTTTGTGGCAAACTATTTTTTTATCACTTCCATTCAATTCTTTGCACCAGATTACATCCTTCATGAAGGTTTTGCAAAGATTACTGCTTACTGAGGCTTCTTATATTTCTACTTCAGAAACATAACAAGGGAAGGGGGGAAGGGGAAGGTGTGGTATGTGATAGAGGCTACTGTAAAGGTCCATTAGATTTTCAAAAGCCTGTTGAAAGTATTTCTCCCTGAAAAGTTTCCAAACCCAATTTATCATCTTTTCAGTTTCTTGCAACCCCTCATCAGCCAGTAGAATTGCTCATTTTGCACAGGAACCACCTTTATATCTCAGTCTTCAGCACTTTCTGAGCCTGCCTTTTCATGTACTACCAAGTTAAAATATTATTTTAATTTCGAAAGTCAGAGACATCTTAAGAGATGGAACTCCTCTGTGTAAAAGACTTCAGCCTTTCAAAACAGTTTTGTCCCCAGCAGAATTCAAAACTCTTCATCAGTATAAAAAACCTAATTTCTCCACCAAACACTACCCAAGAGCCTCTGCTTGGCCAGCTGCCTCAGAGCTATGGAACTTGGAAACCCCCAAGCCCTACCGGTGAGTACCTGCCAGAGGAAAAAGGAAAACAAGTTGTCTAGAGTCAAATGAAAGACAAGAGGAAATCTGGTTCATGGAGACTCAGGTGTCCAAGGTACTCAGGCTTCCGGGGGTCCTCTCCAGACCCAGCCATGCAGGTGGAAAAGGTTACTGTTTCCCAAGATCTTACCTGAGCACTCCCTCATGCATTTAAACAATTAAGCAATTACTCCCCACCCACCCCCTTGATCTGCAAGGATTGATTTCACAGGATGGGCAGTCAGGAGCTTTTGGCCAGGAGCTCTCCTGGGGTGGCAGACTATGGCAGAGGAGCTGCAACAACTCCTAGCATCAAGCACAGTGGTCCTGGGAGAAAATACGTTTGTGGCTTCAACTGAATCAGAACTATCTCGCCATAACAATTTAATTTTGCCCAAAATCAATACATTCTGCTGAGTAGGTGTTCTATTGATTATTTTTTTCCTAACCAGCTACACAATTGTTAAGAAACTGATGCGCTGTCAGACATTTTGGTGACTAAGTAATGAATAATTGGCACTTAATCCAACCAACTGTCACATTCTACAGTCTCTGAAAGCCTGTTCACAGTAAATACTGGGTTTGAGTGGGGGATTGCAGGTACAAATATTCCCAGTGTGAGTTTCTTGATTCTTCTTCAGCTGCTGCCTCCAAATAAGCTCATTTCTCCTTCACGTATGTTGTAATATTTTAGTTCGGTGACATTTTCATCCTGTGAGATTTTCAGCCTAAAATATTAAATCCCACAATGCTTGCTTTCAGAGGTCTTTATAATCATTTATCATTTGCAGGTCTTTATAATAATACTGAAGTGTTTGATTATGCCCAGAAAAATGTCTAGGAATAAGGTTATTGTATGATAAATGACTACCAGTCTACTTTTCCCAAATCCAGTTGCATATGCTATAGCTAGCTAGCATCTATATGTTAGATATTCCACATATTCCACAGCTAGCATCCACAACCGCACTTGTAGCATAACGTGAAACTTCCCAGGAAAAGCGAATAGACACAGAATCTGAGCTATCTGGAACCGTCAAATTCACTTTCCCAGGAATATATTTGTTTTAATATTCCCTTCTTTGGGTACACTAGAAGAAGTGTTTCATGACAGAAAATTCAGTGCTGTATTGAAGTATGAGTCCAAATTATAATGTGAATTACCTCCCCACTTATGACTTGCATAGAAAAGGATATTGAATGGTAAAAAAAGAGGAAAAAAGGCTATATATCTGGTAGCTTGAATGATCAATAGCTCACATTTGTGTAAAAGTACTTAGGAGAATGAAATCTTTGTATGGAGCAGAGCAGCTTTTGCAAGGTAAAAGACACTGCAAGTACCTTACCCTAAGACAGTTGTCTGCCACATATATCTAATGTATCTGTTTAGTTTAGGGCATAAAACTTTCCTCTTTCCAGTTCCTGAAAGAATGAACAAATCCTGCTTCTTAGAGCAAAACATGAATCTCACTCCATGCACACCTCCTCATCTCCATTATTCTTAGTGTAAATGCTTGGAGCAGTTCATTGAAGAAAAAGCTATTAAGGAACAAGCCCTCATTTCCTTTCAGCTTGCAAGGTAATTAGACTGGCAAAGCAGTTACAGTGTTAATTTATTCCTGGCGGGTAAATTAACTGCTTCTTTGCAGACACTGGAGGAATGACTCACATCATTAACACAAGTTTATTAACTAGTCTTTCCCCTTTCCCTGCCTCCCACCTTCTCCTCCTTTGGGCATAAGATTAAGACTGGAAGGTCAGCTTCACCGTGTTTCAGTGTTTTCAGGGATTGTCCCTGTCTTCTGCCCCCAGCCCCAGTGTTCAGCCTCTCCAGCACTTGGGAGTAGCTCCTGCCTCCAGTGTAACTCATCGGCTCTGCTGGGAGCTTGGCCAGGGCCTTAATCCATTCATCATTTTTCACAGTCATAGCAGTCAGGTAAATATCAGCAATGCCTTCTACACCACAGCAGCAAGTCTGCCAGGAATGTTATTGGGATCTGATTTTTAGGTGTTTTTACACAAAACACAGTTAGGAAAGTTTCCTACAGACTGAAATTAGAGGGCTGGGTCCTTCAAGCAGTCATTCACACCAGCAGCCCTTACCTGCAAGCTTCATCAATGGCACTATTCACGTGAGATTTTATGGTTTACGGGATTAGACACTGTATGTAATGTCTCAGGCTGAGACACAGCCACACACCCGCACATGGCTGAAACCCAAGCACACAGCACAGCCCTTCTACCCTCTCACCATCAGCAGCAGAGAGATTCGGAAATACAAATATTAACCAAAAAAAAAAGTGAACGGAAGTTGCCTTTTTAAATCCTCAGTTTCATCATCGCTCAGAAAAATCCAACTGCTTGTGAGATGTATGTAACCTCCCTTTAAGCCCGCTGCAACGAATTCAGCCTTCACACAGGCCTGCATTGTAAACTGTGGTAAATAAATTGCTTCTAGCTCTACATAACCAGTGAATTCATTTTCTGGGCTTGCCAATATGACTTGTTTTAACAAGACTTACATTCAGTTTTTAAAGGTATCATGTTAATATGTTTGTATAATTATTTTTCTTATACAACTCCCACCAGATATGGTGACCATTTGTAAGGACCTCCATCATGGCAAATGCTGTTTTATCTTTGTCATGGGACTCCTGCTTATCCGCAGGCCTTTTGGCTCAGCAAAATCAGCCTCTTGCCACATCAAGAAAATTTCAGGTTCTGTTGTTTTTTAGGTTAAACAAGACCTACGGCAACTCTAAGCAGAACCTGTTATGCTGGCTCCGGTCTGCCAGCATGGTATGCAAGTTTCAGGTGCTCACTTAATAGGGATGATGAAGGAGGCATTTGTACCTTAACTCTCTGCAGCCCTTGTGGGAATAAGGCTCTGCATTTCGCTGCTGACACTACCATGGCATAAACATTAATTCTCAGTGAGTTAAAATCTTGGCTACCACGTCTCTCAAAGGTGTTCACCTCATCTGCTCTCAGACAAGCTTCTGCAGTAAAACCACCTCAGTGCAATTTGTAGCAGTTCTCAATCCATATGCTGCTCATTGCTACCAGTCCCAGCAGTCCGCCCAAGCGCTCCAGGGTATGCCAGGCACACCAGGTCTCTGACTAAACTGTCCCTGCTGTCTAGATCAAAGGAAGGAAAAACAAGGTCTCTTCATTACTCACAGGAGAGCCCTGGATGCTGGTGTGGGCATTACCATTGCAGGGAGAGCCCTTTCTGGACCACCCATGCAGTCTCTGTGGGATCCAGCAGCAAACCAATCTCTTCAGCACGCAACAGCCTACCTCTAAATCCAAACTTCCTTCAGCACTTCCCAGAGATACCTGAAAAACCAGTGTTAAAGACAAATCTTGCTGGCTTAGTTTGACACATAATTCTATCTCCCAGTTCTAGTTCTGTTGGCCTTGAATGATAACACACCCCAAACCTTAGTCCCTGCCATGGCCAGCATAACAACCTGACCGTTAGTCCAAACTACATGTGTTTTTATTACCTCATTGGCATCAATAAGAGAATCGGCAACAAATGAGAAAAGAAATGGCACTATATACAGTGACATACAGTGCACTTTTAAAAACAAATTACGCACCGGATTCCAAAAACATTCACTGTCATTTGACATAAAGCCAGCACAGATCATGCTGCGGTAACAGGATTACTGCTTACACTGGAGTTAAGGCTAGGTTAAGACTTAGTATTTAGGAAAGCAGAGAGTGAAGAACTTGATTATGGTAAGGAGAAAGTGATGAGTAGTGTATGGTATGACAGGTTTAGCTTTAAGGTTGAGCAGGTTTTAGGGTAACTGAGAGTAGGGTCCAAAGTTTGCAGCTAGATCTGAAAACTGCAAGATCTGCATGTGAGGACTAAAGCGTGGCTCAGGTGTGAGCTCGGCTCATTCGTCTGTAAGTTGGTGCGAGGTAACAAGGGCTGGACAGCAGGGACACAGGCGGGAGGAGAAGCATGAGGAAACTGTTGCAGTTCACAGGAGGGGTGAGAGGGCTGCTCCTCCCCTATTGCTAATGAATTATGGAAGGTTCAAAATGGAGAGTGTGGAAGATGGAGGAGGCAGGTGTTAGGTGCTGCCCTAACGTAGCAGTATTCTCAGGATGGAGAACGGCTTCTATTTGTGTTGGTCCAGCTAGGTTTAAGGACATTCCTGTGCGAGTCTACAATAGATTTTTAAATCAGAGCTACAATGTGCTTTTAAGGTTAACTCTAATCATTCCCACTTAGTATGTACTGGATTGTATTGCACAAAGCTTTGGTGCATGTAAATAAACCCCCTGCAGACAAAACAAACCTGGAAGGCCCCCTCCAAGTGTACTCCCGTCCTTAAAGCAGACATGTGGGTCTGTAATTCTCTCTTGCTAATGCACCAAGGTTTGCAGGACAGTCTGTTCCCGGAGATTCCTAAACAGGTTTTAGCAGCAGGTCACAAGTTGCAGTGGGAGACATTGTTATTCAGATAGTATTGTGAGTCCCAAAACAACCTGGCCAGATAAACTGCTGTGCAAGGACCTGAGAAAAAGCTGACCTTGTAATAGAAAAGTTCTTGCTTGTATTTAACCTAGCTCAGTCAGAACATAAACCGGATAGAAGCAGTTCAGAGACTGTAGCAAGTTAAAAGACATGCCAAGTCAGAGTAAGATAACTGTAGTAAATGTGATAAAGCCTCTGACTGTAAGATTGTAAAAACAGTTTTGCATAACACACAGGAGCTTGTTAAAAGTTATTGATGAGGAGAGAGAAGAGAAGAAAACTGAAGAGAGAAGATCAGGATCCAACATCAAGGAGCATTGCCAGGACTTGAGAAAAGAATCTGGAATTCTCTGTGGTGATGTGTAAAATCGGATTAGCTCTCATCTAACTACTGTTTTACTTATTTGTAACAGATACAAAGTTAATCTAACACTTCCCGTAGCTATTGATAAAGTTGCACCTTAGCTGACTGGTGACTGTGTTACTGTATTTGCACTTTGAAACATGATGGTACACCGCAACAGCTACTCCTCCACTGCACGGATTTGCTTGCTCCCTCTATGAAGAGCTGGCAGCTCTCTCCTTGTCTTGCTGGCTCTGCTGGTGGGCCATGGAGACTGCAGCATATGTGGAGGCTAGTGCGGCTCTTCCGGCCCCCAGCCAGACACCAGGTGCACTGGATCACATGAAAAGCATCAGTATTTTCCAAGAACTTGAGGAAAGAAAATGTCTGGATGAATTCATACTCATTCATATTTATTTCCCACTCTCATTGCCCGGAAATAAGGGTAAGAAGTAAGAGAGTTTAGACAATAGCTTCAGAGATCTTTACTTCAACTTCAACACAAAGGCTCCCAGGAGCTCAGGGTCCATATCTTCTTCCTGAAACAAAAGGATGTCCCGGCGGTCTGCAGGCAGTTCATCTGGGGTGCTTTCCTTGAACAGCTGTTATGTTTGTAAAATTAAGCCCACCATTGCCCCACACAGTGTCTTTGGACAAAGACCAAACACAAAGGCTGGGCAGCAACTGTGCTGTCGCTCATAGGGCAGGAAAATGAGCCGGAACAGGGATAAAGCACGAACAAGTGCAGCAGTAGAGGCAAGGCTCATTTCTGTATGCCCCACTGATATGGAAAGCAAATGTGGTCAAGAGAAGGACCAAATAGCTTATATGGATTTTGTTTCATGTCTAGGAAAGGATTTCCAGCCTTTTCTAGGTTTACAGCTAGGTCTGATGCTGGAGATAGGGTTGCAAAGAATAGGAACTGAAGGTCAAAGTAAAATACAAGGTACGCTGAGCCTGAATTAGGACCAATGCTGAATTGTTCTTGCTGGAACAGGGATGTCCTCAGCCCTACGCAAGTCTAAGTTCAGGATGGGCTTAGGTGTGAGGATCTGGACTGGAAGGATCAAATTGCTAGGACTTTTGTTAGGTCCTGCTTGGTTTCCTCTAGTTTCAGACTTCTGGAATGCTTGTGAAGAAAGGTTAGGGTACTCCCTAGGATTACAGTTTCTGAGAGCAGGAACAGCGCTGCCATGGATGTCATGTGCAGAGGAGTGGGATGGAGATTCCTACTGAAAAGAAAAACTGGCTTAAGGCTCATCGTAACAAGTCCATCTCAGTAGCTAAACTGGTCTTTATGTCCCTTGAACAATTATTTACACCTAAAAATTAAGTCTGGAGAGGGAATAAGAGCTATGGAAAAGGGACTGAAGATCTCAATTTAGTGGTGCAAGGTTCAGTGACTGAGGGTGAGATGTGGGGGTCATATGCAAGAGTGGTTTTTTTGTTACTCTATGTTCAAGGGAGAACTAAAGAAAAGAGGCTGCTCTGGGCTATATAATTAAGCCAAAATCCAACTGAAGAGCTAGTTTGATTTAAAGATACTGAAACACCTGTGGACTGGACTGCTACCAATAGGAAAGCATGACCTTCTTCTAGTTTGGGTAATTGGGTAAGTTGTTTATTATTATTAAGCCTGTGGCTACTGTTGTGGTTATGTTTACGGTTAAGGCTGGATTATAGACAGCAGAGGCTGGAGGACTTGGATCTTGTCAGGCATAACAGATTAGGATGAGTACTGGTTCTAAAAGGAAGCAAAGGTCTTATGAATACCTCTGCTACTGGGATGTGACTCTTGGTACAACCAGTACTAAGGGGGTGGTCAGTGTGTGTGTGGCTACTGGACAGCAGTGCTGGTGAGACAATTCCTCTCTACTATTCATTCTAAATTTGACTGTTTTACAAGACTCATTGGCAAAATCTTGTCTTAGGCTAGTCCTATATAACTTAATATATATAGTTCTACATACTAAAATTTCAAATTTATTCTCACCCATAATGTTAGGCTTTAGTCTTAACACAGAGAGGCCTAGCTAGAAAAACAACCCAGACTGTAAGCTATTCTTCCCTTTTAGTAATGGTCCTCATTGTCAAAGATCAAGCCTTGAAGACTGTAAACATACATAAGTACATGTCTCCAGGTCCTGCAGTTAATACCTTCACCAGCCCAGCACAAGGCTGGTTATTAGCCTCTTACCCAAACACAAAAAAGACATAAATACACTGCACACACACATGCATCATTTCTATATGTGTGTACCGACTTCTGGAGGAGGCTGAAGTCATGTGGAGACCATTCTCCACCTCTTGCACAACCCTTCATCCTAAACAGTCTGCATGTTCTTAGATTAAGCCAAACTCCTAAGGGCCTGGTACTCAAAAATCCAAACTCCAGATGATATAGTTACAGATTGGATTATGAGTCTACAAAATTTATGCTTGCCTGATTCCTAGAAATTACATCTTTAAGGATCCAAAATACAAAATACTTGTATTTCAGGTTCTGCTGTTTCTAACCTTATAATTGATTGTATCTTTGAAACACTTACGCAGGCTGCAGAGAAGCTTGATATATTCTTGCCTCCTGGCACAAGGCTGTGTCTTAGCCCACAGTGCCTTCTGTAATGCATCCTTAAACGTTGTTCTGTCCTTGCTGTCAATTATAGTAACCTGATGTCTGGACATAGTTACAGTACCGAGATACTTATCACAGCTTGAAAAAAGAATGAGCTCTTCCCCTCTGGCTACCAGTCCTGATCCTAAACTGCCACACAGATATCTACTTTCCATCAGACACTGCTAACCATAACCTCTGCCTTAGTTGTATGTCACAGAAAGACACAAAATAGTCTTCTCTCATGAAATCAGCCCATAGCCTAAGCCAGGCTGATACACTTTCTACAGCTAAAAGCCTATTTTCCCAGCTCAGCTGTCAATCACCTTAAGGAGAAGCCAAACACTGACCCCAAACTTAACTATAACCCCTGCAACTGCCACTGGAGCCCCACACCAGCCTCTCTACAAAAGTAATTCTTGTTATCCATAAATATCTAGCATCGGTAGCTCTGATTGATCTGAACAGTAAATGAAGACAAAGCATAGCTTTATCTGTACTACAAGTGAATCCTACTGCACAGAATACTCTGCGTTATTAATTTGTCTTTTCAGGCACCATTCCTTAGTTCTAAACATGAGTATCTGGCCAGACCTAATGATAAAATTACCTCTTCAGCACCTATCTTCCAAACGCAGATCCTGCTCTCAGATCCAACCCTGGCACCAAATAAAACTGCTAACCTTTTTAGAAGAGTTTTTAATACCTGCTGCCTCCTAAAACCAACCCTAGGTGCATCACTGTAAGCCTTACAAAGTTTGCCAATAGAAACAAACTATTCCATCCCAGACATCCAAAGCCATAGACTTTCAGTGCTTTTTTATTATGAAGATGCTAAAAATTAGATGACGTAAGCAAACAGATTCCAACCTGCATCAAAACAAAGCATAAACCTGTGATTTTGTCTCAGCATCACCTTCAGCAATAGGCCCAGGTAAGCAATAAACCTGAGGATTCTGTACCTTTTATTTAAAAGATTCAGATCCAATACTAACATTAATGTAGTCAGAGACCACTCACAAAAGGCATGCTTCAAATGAAGCTTCACAGAAAATAACTTGGGTTTATCATGGGGAATTTTGAGGAAACAGAAGTCGTGCCCAAGGAACAAAACTCAACACAGCTGCCTACTAGATGGGTCTTTTGCACTTACATATAGTTGACATTGACTTGCATTTGAGGGAAAAGGGGTATTGCAGGGTTTCATAAACGGGTTTTACTTCTCTTGAGTTTGCAATGCAACTATAGACAGTATCACAGGGCATCTCAGCAGTATTACAGCTTTGGTAGTTTTGGTATTTGCACCTATATGGATTCCCAATCATTTTTGTTACTGTGATTGCAGGCAAAAACTTGACATCGCCAATGATGGGGGATATTTCACTTAAGGTCAGATGTAGATGATTGTACTACAGATGTCTAGACATTCTGGAACTCCTTTATATCTGATGGAGGGAAACAGGAACTTTGAAGGAGAAATTCCTCTGAGTTAAATTTAGAAATCTACTCTCAGATGATATGAATCCTATTTATCATGAATCTTTTTCATCTTCAACTGTATCTCTGTCACTACGAAGACAGCTGAAGGTGAGTTGCTCAGATGTAGACAACTAATTTAGTCAGATAGATCTTTTAAAGTTGCTTACTAACGTGCAAGATTAGGATCTTGAATAATCAGCTAATTTCCATATATGCTGCCTTTATGTTATTATGATTTATAGCTTCATGAAAAGGACTCTCAAGGGTATAGCATGTCCTGGGTTCAGCTTGTCGTGTTTTAAGCACAACATGGGGTTTCTTGTATATATTCTAAGGATTTTTTTAGATCTCCACTTCAGAATTAAATTCATGTATGAAACAGGATAATCCAATCTAATTGAATGTTTGTAATAGTTACAAAATCATTTAGGTCTGCTGGTCAGGTGGTGAAGACTGGCCTAGCAAGGCTGAGACTCAGCAGAATGGTAGCAATTTACAGTGCATGAGCATCTGGCCTGGGTTTTCCTTCCTCCTTCTTCGTAAGAATCAGAGAAAGGAAACTAGATCACCACTACCAGGAGTGGATACATTTCAAAAGGCTGCTTTTAGGGAATTCTTCAAAGTAAATAGTCCAGTTTCTGGAAATTGTAAAAAATGTTTCCTTGATCTTTAAATGGTTTTAATGGTTCCTGGTTATCTTTACCAGGATTTAGTCGACTGCAGTACATAATACCTACTTCTTACATATTATATTTCATTATTTTGCTGAAAAGAGCCATTTGCAACACTATGATCAGGGTTTCTCAGCTGGTACTTAGAAAGTATTTTTTTTAATGCTCATCCCTTCCCAGCTGTCATTGATTAAATGGTGAGATTCAATATAATGTATGAGAGAAGCATTGGCCACCCCACCTTCCACACTGTCTGATTTCAGGATATGCAGCTGTGAGAGTGAACGGTTTCTAACTATAAACTTGGTGTCTATTCTTTTGCCATAGACCAGTCAGAAAGCTGTTTCACTGTAATGAGTGTATGTAATGCAGTGGTGTTTCAACTGCATCATGCTACCAAAGGCATGTAGTTTCTCGGTGAATGACAAGCTAGCCAACTGTATTTTTACTTAGACTTTAGCTCCCTATCACAGCTTTTTGCTTATTTTTCCACCAATTCATAATCTACACCTCCTCCAAATATTAATATATTAATATTAATATATTAAAATTGTCATATACAATACTCTAAGCCATACTGCCTTACTGACTATTCAAGGTTGATGTGAGTGACTGCTGGTTATTGGAGCTGAAAGCCACACTCCATTTATTTTCCAGGAAGCAGAATTAACTTCATATGAATATTCAAAACTCAACCCATTAAATGAGTGCTACTACTATGTGAGTCACTACAGTGCAGCTTGAGTAGATGTGCCTAGGCTGGTTGGCACAGGTGTTACCTGCAAAGTACCTGAAGTCATATTGAGCACAACACAGGCTGCAATCCCCTGTTAGACCAGGGGTAAATGCTCTTGCTTCGATGCCATGCTGCCACTGTTATACTATCAGCTCTACCCAATTAGCTAGCCTAAAACTGCATTTATCTCATTTCTGCCTTCCTATCACAGCCTTCTCATCTCTTTTTTTTTTTTTTTCAATTGTTTAAATGGATTAAATGGAGAAAAGATGAACTAAAAGAATGGAACTGCAAATGCATTTACAAGTCATGGCCAATGCTTATGGAGGAACTGCTGTCTTATGTTCAAAACACACATGATGTCCCCTTCAGAAGAGAAATCAATCTATTAAGGAGAAATTTAAATTGCCATTGGAAATGAGGTGTGCTTCTCTTGCTTTTACATGCAAGAGAGCTTTCCTTGCTGACAACAGTAAGTGGGAAACATTTCTTCTTCCCAAACCCTTTTTAACCAACTCTCAAACTATCCAGCTAGTCAGGTAGAGACATATGCCTCTTTGAATTTAGATAACCTGTGGAATATAGTACAGAGTTTGTGAACTTGAAAAGCAGCCAGTATCTTATTTTTAAGAGTGCCAGAGGGATTATAAGAGTTCAGATAATTACTTTAAAATCACTATAAGGCAAGCAAGGTTAAACAAAAAACAAATAAAATCATCTGTTTACAAAATCCAAACAAACAATACAGGTGAACAATTTGTATGAGCAAATATATAGGAACAAAAAGAAAGAAAAAAGTGTGTATTTCCACCTAGAGTATGGTGATGCTGAAGGATGCCAGGCCATCCTAGAGCTGTTTGGCAGCAATCAGTGATGGGTGAGGAGAGGGACCAGGGTATTTCTTCTATAGGTCACTGAATGGCAAAAAGAAAGTGAGAAGAGGAAAAAGCTTTGAGCACAAGCAGGGAGCAGATTATTACTTTCTCCAAGACAGATTTCCCAAACATTTGTCTACAATATATAGATTATAATTTTCAAGGCAAGTCTTGATTACAGATTTCCTTGGGGTTCAGAAAGTTCTTTTTGTTTCACATTGCCACCTGAAGAGACACCTTCTACTAAAACACCATGCAACCAACTTCCAAATATGCTTGGCAACGTTTTCTGTGAATGCACCCCATTTCAGTTTCCCTGCTTTTGTTGAAAGCACTGAAATGCTTGGGTCCTTGTATGGTTCAGAGATTATCATAACCATGAAATAACATGATGTTAGCTAATAACCCAAAATCACTCTTAGCACAAGCCAGAATAAATACTTTCATTTGGTTTTATGTTTATTTGCAGAAGCCAAAAGCAATAAAGCAGTTCAATGGCTTTATAAAGACAAAAATGAAGGAAACACGTTTAACCTACTTAACTAATCTCTATGTATTTGACCAGCTGTACCTGAGTTTTCATCATTTTCTTCCATCCCTCAAGAGTCTCAGCTTCTTGAGTATTTTTTCCCTTTCAGTGTCCAAGTCCCTTCTTAATGTTCACCTGAAATTCTATTTATGATCTTTCCGTTACCCTTGAATCATTCTGAACTGCAGTTTATTTAAGGGGTAGCTTTGATAATGTGTCTCCCAAACTCTTGCCTGGATGATATTTAGAGAAACAGTCATTTACAGCCTTTTTAAAGACATATTGTGGCAGTCACACTGGAGGTGTAATTACTGGACAGTTTCCTAACCGCTTACTTTGCAATGTCTATGTCCACAGGTGCTTGGATAATCACGACAACCAATCTCCTCATATTGGCGGGGACAATTTCTGCGGGTCCAGGCTTTGGCTCCCTTGTTTGTATTTTTCATGTTGGGATCTTCTTTCACGTAAAAGTATTTCCCCAACTTTACTATGAGCTTTATCACATCTATTCATCTAGGTCTTTTGTAAGTATCATTCTAATAAAAACCCCAACTTAATAAGTAGTGTCATTATAAAGTTCAAGAAAGAATTATTAACATTTACCCATGGACCCAGGGCAATTCATGATTAGAAAGCAGAGCTCTGATTGCAGAGACAGTTTCTCCATTTCTCCTTTCTTACAGAATTCTTTTGGTTGCTGATAGAGAAAAATCAGTGCCTAAAGGTGAAGTGGCAAAATACCACTAAAAGTTTGAATTCACATTTGCTTTCAAGAGAACATAGATTTGAAACTATATAAGCTTAGAACTTACTTTAAAAATCCTTAGAAATTTGTTGCTGTTATTTTAATTAGCTCTATGCTTCATTTTTTTACTTGAAGCATAAAACAAGAAACTAATTAAATTTGTGGAAACACTAACAATATACATTAGTCTCCTTTTGTTTTCTCACATGTGCTACTACATTCACATTTAAATATGAGCTTTAAACAAAACTACATTGGAAGTGAAACACAGCTGAACATTCACTCTTGAAACTGTACAAATTGCTTATAGATAGTTTATAAGTGCATGCATATCATGTTTGGCTTCCTCAGGAGTAATCAGAGAGATGCCAGCTAGTTTGTACCATTTATTTCAAAGTAATTTAATACATAATACATTCTAAACATATGACGCAGTATGTGGGAAAACTGGCATTTGTGTAGTCAGTTACTATCTAAAGGAGGAGGAAAAAAAAGTTATGACAACTGCTTGTCAAGACATTTATTCCAATGACATCTGCCAATGCTGAACTGAAAAAAGAGCACCATTGGTTGTGTATTCTTAAGATGTAATTTAGAATGTAAGAAGTAATGGTAAGTAGTAAAAGAAATTTGCTTCCATTAATATTACTAATAATTTTTCAAGACTCATGATTTATTGACTTTTAGTTTTAACTTACGCATCTTTTATTGAAAAAAATCCTCCTGCAGCCATGGGAGGGCATAGAGTGAGGCATATGAAGTGGCACTGCTATGAACAGAGGGGAGTCAAATAATAGGAGAGCGTTTTTGCTCTCAGTATTGTTACAACCCATTTATTACTGAATGGGTAGGGGAACGAGGGGAGGGCAGGCATAGGAAGAGGCTTTCAGTCATGCACACTGCGCAGCAAGCCATCCTTCTGACCAGCTTCAACATGGGTCACACTCCCTAAGTGAGCATTTACCGTTACTCCAAAGAGATTGTTTGATAGGAATTTTCCAACATGGAACAAAAAGAATATGTGTTTCTGCACCACTAAGGAAAAAAAAAAGTGTTTCTGCACTTCACAGTCCCACAGTATCTCCTGTCCTGATCCTACCTGGTGTCTTTGATGGTTCTGATCAGGGCAATGACAATGAAGAAGACTCCTTCACTCTACCTAAACCAGTATTCAGAAAGTGACTGGAATAAATTGTCAACACAATGAATATCTAACTGTAAAAGTAAGTAACAAAAGGCACATGTCAGCTTTTGCATGGCAAACACAAAATCTGACATCTAGGAAATTACAGATGGCTAAGAGCTTTGGATGAAGTGGCTAGCGGGTATGGAGAGTGCAGCAGACCATGGTAAGCCTTGATACACAGAGCTGAATTTGGCAATAGGTGTGCTGTTTATTGCATGAGAACAAATGTACATCAGCACACAAGATGCCAAGGCTGGGGGGAATGAGCAAAATTGGACCTGTTCCTTAGTGCCACAGCTTCTTTTTATTCAGAAAAAAAAGGTGGATGGGAAGGAGACCTGACCCCAGTCAACAAAAATATCTTCCATTATGCTCCTTTAGAAAACAATGAGATCTGTATGGGAACTTAGCAGACATATAAGGGTAACAAAGACCTCATATAAAACACTGAAGAAAAAGAAAGAAGCACAGGAAAAAAGGCAAAAATATGTTACAAGTGGATCTGCTACACAAACTGCTGTTCCAGCACAGCCTGTGACTGTCATTTACAGATGGCAGCTCTGTATCAAGCTTCAAACCCTCCATTCTCAGTTGTTTTCTGCAATCTTCCTGGATAGCTGGAGGTAATGCCAACATTTGTGGTGAAAATCTTTTTGCTCTCACTAGGAAAACTGTGCTCAACACCTAGCCAGGATTGCCTCTCTTTCTTGACTCCAGCAGGAAGATGAGCACCTTCCCTATCTCCAGTCCTGCTGTACGATACCGAGCATCCTCCTCTTTCCCTCTGCAGCAATGGTCTACATAATATGTCTGATCCATCTGCTGCAGCCACTGTAAATTATGGCCCTAACCATGAACCAGGATTTGAATTCTAGGGTGCTACTGCTGCAGCAAAACTTGGCTGTATATGAGGACACTAAAGAGAAAGCCTACAATTTTCACCGGGATATGGCTTTCATTTCCAGTTATACTTGTGGGTTGCTTTTTTCAGTTGACATTATATCTGCTTCAGGCTTCCAAGAAAAAGAGATGGCCAAGGAAGCTTTAAATGAGTTGGTTTATGTATCAGAAGTAGTATGGGTGTAGAGTTTAACTTGGTGTAGCTTGTTTGTTCAGGGAGTCGCCACAATCCGTGTAGGCTGAACTTCCTGCTGCTGCACTCAGATAGCATCTGCTGAAAAGGAAATACACGTTTAGGACTGCAACTTGGAAACAATTACTTCAGCTGTAGCAGGAAGCGCTCAGTCATGTTATATAGTGGCAGGCAGGTAAATAATGAGTCTATTTCAAGTATTGGTTGCTGTAGCTCAAAATTGGTGTAGTGTAAAACACAGGTTTGACATTATCATTTTAAAGAACTGCTGAATTTTTGCTCTTCCACACCTGAGGGTATAAAAAGGTAACTCACCACAGATTTGTAAGAGGAAAAATAAAAGCCATTTAAAACTCTGTTTTCTTACTCAGCTTCACATCCTTCCTTCTTATGCACTTTTCCCAGAAGACACTTATCACCTGAATTTATATCCTATAATCTTTTCGCTTCAGTGGGGAGAAAAGCAAAAGCATTGAGCTTTCTGAGGCTGAGCCCGTGAGAAGTGGTGGACACTTAAAGTAAATATCTTAACATTTCAGTGCCAGAGACATGCTGCACAGTACTTACCAAATAGAATGACAATCACAGGGAAATTATCTTTTTAACAGCATAATGAATAATGTCTGCTGGGATGACTCAAGCCCCAACAAGCCATAGTTAAAAGTCACATGGTCTGTATGCATTCCGGTGTCTAAAGTTTGTTTGCATCAGGTCTAATCTCCAGTCAGAATCAGAGGCAAAATACATTGACTGTTTTTGCACTTTTCATTATCTGAAGAACAAAGGAACAGTGACACAGAAGCAGAAAAACAGTCGGGCTTGGGGAGCTCAGAGGTTCATACTCGCCCTTGCTTTGCCTCCCTCACTGGTTCACACTGATGCCCAAACGCAGTAGTACTTGTAGCTGGATGCTTCATTGATATAAGCCTCAGTCCACTACTCAAGGGACCTTGGAGTCAAAGCTGGCATCTTTGCATATTTTTTTCCCTAGAATTTGTCCAGCTGCATTTTGAACAAGTATAAACCTCTGACTTCCACAATGTCCTGTGTCAAAAATTACCCAGTTTATTTGCATGTTTCCTAAAAATTATTTGTTTTGTTTGTTTGAAACATGCCACATACAAGTTTTATTTGGGGCCTCCTAGCTACTGTGCTGCAAGATACAACAAGCAGTTTCTCCTCAGCCTTCATTTTCACACCTGCTAACAATATTGCAGATATCTGCCTGACCCTTCCTCAGTCATCTGGCTTCCAGGCTGAAAAGTCCCTGCTTATTTAGTCATTCTTTTTTTGCTTTCAACCCTTTGCTCCCTCTTCTCTTCCTTTCCAATTTCTGTTAACACCTTTTCTTGGAGATGGAGCAAGGTTGCTGGAGCACAACAGGAGTATGCAACAACACAATGACCAAGAAACCCAACAACTGTTCAGTTCCCCCTTCCAAAGCTTCCTAGTAATGTCTACAATAACCCCAGTGTCTCATTTCTTCATGAAAAAGGGCAGCTCACATTTCAACACTGCAAAACCAGAAGTGGTTTTTGATGTGCCTTTATCTAAGTCAATGTTCACCTGCCATTTTACTGCACAGCATTAGATCATTCAATTTCCTGACTATCTTACTACACGTTTGGTCACTCTGCCTGTTCAGACCCTTCACTGACTTTGAACCCCAGTGCACACCAACATAAAGCTATATAAACCTCTGCTGCTTGGCATTCAGTGTGAAAACTATCTAAGACTCCTAACTGCTCTCTTCATTTAGCTACTGACATATCTGCAACATCCACAGCAGCCTGGTTTAAAGCTTTGTTGCCTGCCTTTTGGTAGTCTAAGCAGCTGGATCTGCTATATTGATGTTCCTACTGACCTTTTCAGAGAAAAAGCTATGATACATTTCTGAGGAAATGTAGCAGTGGCTTTTGCCACTGTTTTTGCGTGTTTGCTCTTCCCTATATATTGTATTTATGCATGCGTGCACTGTTTTCTTTAGTACAGCTCCTAGTGATTTGCCTGGTACAGGCACAGCGGATGCATTTATCCATAGTTTCCCAAATCTCACCTGAGACAGCTTAAAAAAATGGTGTCATATTTAAAAGCTTCAGTTCTTCAAATATATAAACAAAAGGTCATGCATCACAGTTCACTCATTTCTGAGCTCCTTTTGGAGACACAATGTGTTATTAATGAGAGTAAGCCCCCTGGCTCCTGATACTTGTGAATTTGAGAGGAATTTGAAAATTCTGCTTTGTGCCTTACTAAATGTAACTTCTGTCACTGTAGATGTCTTTCATTAGGTGTTATTCACCTTCTGCCACTTCCATGTTGGACTATTTCAAGCTCTAATTCAACCAGAATACTTTTTCTACAAAATTAATTTGTATTAGGGGAATCTGACTATCGATACTTCTGTCTTGCACTTCCTCATGCACCTTGTTTCTTTTCCACTTTCTTCATTTTTTTGACCAAAATCAATTAAAACTTCAAGAACTGGTTAGTGTTTATGAAAATCCAGGCTGAGAACACTCATAATATTTATCCACAAACAAAGACTGCATAGGCAGCACCAGTAAAACACAATTTAGCCTTGACGTGAAGGAGCCCAAAGTGGAAAGTTAAATCCATCAAGACATTTTTTAAAGCCAGCATTACAACTATCAACTCAAAATTCTAACATAAGTCAAGTGATGTTCTGATTCACTACAATCTTTTAATTTTCATTGCTGCATTTGGATGCCACTTTGCAATGTCAGGATGATGCCAGTCAATCTCACCCTCCTATTCTTTGTAGTACTTGCTGTGTTTCAGCAGTCACACTTAGCAGCGAGACTGTGTATTTCCCCATGTAAAGGACAGGAATTGCAGTTTGTTTTTCTAAAGAACTCTTTCTCAATCCTAATTCCTCATTTCCTAGTCCCTGGGGTATACCTGGTAGTCAGGGTTTGTGGCTGGGTTGTTGCAACCTTAGAACCAAGTGCAAGATGCAACTATAATTAAACCAGTGGATCTGAGGGCTCCAAAGAGCAGAAGTAAATGTGCACAAACTACTTTGCCCAAACTGTAGTCACACTTCTCATCCCACAAAACTGTGTTCTCCCTCTTCAAATGTCCAAACTAGCTGGCTACTTCTATGATCTCTGCACACTTGATCAGTGAGACTGGATTCTGAAAATCCCATTAGAGAAAAACAAATGTCAGCAACAGAATTAGGGCCCTCCCATTTCTTCCCAGAAAGCAGAAAACAAACATTGTAAATTGCCCATCAATTACTCAAATGCAAATACTTGAAGTTCTTTTCCCCTCTATTATTACAGAAGTTGTTCCATGCAATTAAAGGTTATTAAGGCAATACTAAATGGCCTTATTCATAATTCTAAGCCAGCTTCATTTAAAATTTAAGCCTACCAGGCTGTTTGAACATAAATTGTGATGCTCTGGAGTATAAATAAACCCAGCAAGAAGGCCATAAATTTCAAGTATTTTCAGACATGTCTATTCCCATCATTCCTGTTATATCAGCTTTCCGCTCACTCTCTCTCACTCAATTAGATCATTCAGTAATCTTCTAGCAATACCCTCAATGTGTCCTTCCCCTTCTTGGTTGAATACCTCCTAATACTATCACGGCAGGGAAAGAGGAGCTGCCTTTCCTGAAATCTGCTTACTTCTTGTTATGGATATCTAAATGGTCTCAGGGTAAAAATTGGTGTTGTGAGGCCATTGCAAGACAGCTTTCTGAGATTGCTAGGCAAAACCTGACGGCAGTTCTGCATACACAGAAGTCAGGCGGTACAGCCATTCTCAATGCAAGGACCCTTAAGCCTTTCCTGTTGAAACTTCAGTCTGAATTACAAAAGGTTGGGTATTTTTACTGTTGTTTTTGTTTTTTAATGGTGTTGTGAAAGGAAGAAACCAACCCAGTAGAACCCAAACTATGATTAACTTGTGCCAGACTATGTAGACCTTATCTCAGCCCCTAATTAGCATGGTTATTTTTTTGGAATACCACCTGGTAGCGAACCTGTACACACAAGTAAATAATTTCTCCCACTCTGAAGCCTTCGCCAACTTCACTTCAGAAGCATCTAAATTATTTGAGCTAAGAGACACCAGCATGTGAAAAGGACAAGAAAATAACAAAACACTTGAATTTTTCTTTTGATCTCAGCAGCAGAAAGGTTTCCAGGGATGGAGCACGTTAAGGTTCACCAGCTGCAGTCTCACAGACAGCACATCTGCAGTTGAAAAAGGTCTTTTGATAGGTTCTATTACACATCAATAAGAATTGTTCCACAGGGGGTTCAGCAAATACTGGAATAAATCCAGTTAGTTGCTAGGTGAATGCACCTGGTTTTGCCTTCTAAATCAGATTTTTTTTTCCTGGATGATCTTTCTATACAAGGAGCAGCATGAATGAACAAATGAATATTACAGCAAGGCAATCTTTCATTCAGTGTGGACTTATCTCTGATGTTACAGACTGATTAGGTGAACCGTGCCTTAAATTTCAGTGCATAATTACTTCATCTCTTCTGTCCATCTCATATGGAATACAAAAATTGAAGACTGACTGTGGAGTATGTTTAGTGAGCATGTGAAGTGAACAGTTAAACTCCTTTTCTGAAGGTTACTAGAACCTCGTGTTCAGAGCTGAACCGCTATGAGAAAGGTCTCAGAGATCAGAGGTGTGATTCTTCCTCTCTATTTGTTAACCAGCAGAAACAGCCGGATAAGCAAAGGGCAGAGCTGCACCCCATGAAAAAAAATGAAGTGGTAAGAAGAGGGACCTCATTATTTTCAGTTAGGTTTGGGTGCAGTGGTAGATATCTGCCCCTCCACTCCTAATCACTCTACACTGAACAATGAAAGGGGTATGGACTGTTGGTTTCATTTTTCCTGCCATAGTTTTCTTTTTGAAAAAACAAAATCTTAACTCAGTCTCTATGAGGAAAGTACAACTGGAAGCAAGCACTGTGTAAACAAAAGTACACTTTGCTCTGGATTTTATTCTTTTCCTTGATGATCACCAAGATCCATATCCAAGTCCAAATAATTTTGAAACCTGAGTGAACTCCTTAAGAAAGTGCCCTGAGGAAATATCCTATGGAAGAGGGACAGAACCTTCAGGATGCTACAGTTGCTACGCTACAGACCATAAGCATGTCATGTCTTTAAGGTTTTAAAAAAGCCATTTTTCAGAAGCAAAATGAATGTACATTGGATTCTATAGAGGGATTAAGAACACTACAGAGAGAGCTTTTCTTTTAGGTAGTATGATTACATTTCACAAAGGAAGAGCTCTAAGTGCTCTGTTCAATCTGATGATGAAAACGCATCCCCAGAGTTATGTATGTGAGGCATCATTCAACACATCACCAGTGTAGCCTCACATCTCCCAGTTCTTCCTAAGATCCGGACAAATTTCAGGACTCTGTGACGCACTGTCCTCAGAGAGTCATGTTTTTGTCATCTCACTCTTTGAGTCCTTTGAAGGACACTGCCACATGGGCATTTGTTTCAAGGCTTTGATTTTCGAACGCTTCCATACCTCTGAGATTATAATATTGTGAAAAGCAGAGCCAGCAAAGAGAAAATTGTGTGACTTTTTTCCTTCCCACAATACTCTGTATTCTAACCACTACATACTGTAGGGAAGCCTGAGAGACCTGCATGGTTGCAAGCATGTGGATGACAAACATTTCCAGGAAGGCAATGTTCTTCGAAGCTAGCGAACAGAACTGTTTTTTTGTTTTATTACGTGCATCTGGAAGATGTTACAAATGAGACACCCTAGATACGAGTTTTAAAATACGCTTTATATAGGATATGACAGCAAAGTTGAAGATTAAGGCAACTTTTGCATCTAATGTAAGAGGTGCCCTGTGACAGTGAGAAAGGAGGAAGAGGGTTCCAGGACACAATAGGAAACCTACCTGTCATGGGTTCAGTAGTAGCAGTCATTTTTCTCCTTCTTGGTAGCTGGTGCAGTGCTGTGGTTTTGACTTTCGGCCTGGGAGCAGCGCTGATAACACCAGTGTTTTCAGTTGCTGCTTGGTAATGTTTTGGTCTGGCCAAGGACTTTCTGAGTCTCATGCTCTGCCAGGGAGGAGGGGAAGCCGAGAGGAAGCAGAGACAGGACACCTGACCCAAACTAGCCAAAGAGGTATCCCATGCCACAGCACGTCATGCCCAGGATGTAAAAATGGAGGACAGAGACCGGGAAGGGTGGGGGTGCATTGCTTGGTTGGGCTGGGTATAGATGGTGAGCGATTATATTCTTTCCTTGTATTTGCCTTATTGTTATTGGTGCTGGCAGTAGTGGTTTGTGTTATACTTTAGCTACTAAACTGTTCTTATCTCAACCTGTTGGAGTTGCATTCTTTCGATTATCCTTCCCATCCCCCCAGGAGTGGGGGGAAGAAATAGGGAGGAGTGAGTGAGCAAAACTGTGTGAGTTATAGAGGCTTAAACCATGACACTACCTCATACCAGGCTGTTTGAGAATGGATTTTCTTCTTGGTTGTAATCAAAATCCTCCAATCAACTTGTCAAAGACATATGATATCTATGTGGGGGTGGTCAGAGTGGAGTTTTCCTTCTCTCTTGCATCAGAAGCAGCTTTGATATTTAGCAGTAATGGTATTCTTGCTGTTGTTTAATCCCGTTACAGAACTACCAGCCCAACGGATAGTATGTCTGTCAAGCTAGGCAATGGTCTCACTACTATCATCACCATGGGCCGCACCCTGGAAAGAGTGCTGTACCACATTATGTATGACTATTTGGAGGTCTTGTTATTGGCAGACTCACTACACAGCTCAAGACAGAGAAAGAAAAGCAATGCAAGTGTTTCCTTCACCTCTATGTCCCTGGATATGGGTGGATAAGTCCTGGAAGTTCCCTTGTTTTCCTAAAGAAATCTTACCAGAACTTGCCTTCAACTATGACTTACACTACAGCTTTAATTACTCAGTTTTGCCGTTAAGCCACGGGTCATCAAGTTTTAATGCAATCTTACCCTGTTCATTAAAACATTGTGTTATTTCCTGGATGCCAAACAACATATGCCAAAAAAGTAGGCATAAAAAATTAGGAAAATAAATGTTCAGATACTTCAGTAGTGAATGCAAAGCATAAACAGCTGATCTTTAAATGCTTTTGCATTTGCTTGAAGATTTGTAACATTAAAATTTACAATGGTAATTAGTTTGCCTTTCAGAGGAACGAGATTTGAATCTTCCTGAATCTTTCTGGGCTCAACAGCCTCCAACTAAAGTGTATTAACTTGCTTTCACTGGCCCTTCTGTTAGTGCTGGTGCTGTATTTTTAAAATCAGAGACTGAAATAACCCGAAACCTCTTAGCACTTCTTAAAGCAAGTTCAAGCATGGTTGATGAACAGTTGTCCTATCTAACATGGACATCTTGAAGTTACTCACATCATCCTGGGCTCCACTTATACTTGATACAGAGCTAATGTACCTCATGAGAATGACTTATAAAGGGATGTAAATAAAGTGGGTCTAATGAATTACCTTCAAAAGGGGCCTATTGCTTTCCACTGATGTAAATAAATCTTAGGGTAACTAGCTTAGACTTAGCAAGGTCATGTTC
Source organism: Ara ararauna (assembly GCA_028858755.1). Classification (NCBI taxonomy): domain Eukaryota; kingdom Metazoa; phylum Chordata; class Aves; order Psittaciformes; family Psittacidae; genus Ara; species Ara ararauna. The sequence continues at coordinate 61,651,188 of CM054379.1, forward strand.
AGATAACACACAATAGGTGACATCTATTTTCCATTTTTCTAAAAATATGTAGGGTACATATACGAGCACTTTAGATTAAGAAAAGCTCTTCAGAATCATAGAGAGGTAGCAAGCTTCAAATTTGTTCATTACCTCAGTCACTTTATATATTTTAAGTATACTATTATCTTCCCCCATGATGCTCTTGCAGCAGTGTCTGCCCCCATCTGAATCCCTAGATCTAGGAGGAATTTGAGGCCCAGAGTGAATGCAAGCACTGACAATTTCCTGACTTTGAGGAACTTCTGGACAACATCTATAACCAGGACTGAGAAAATAACCCCCTGAAGAACAGAGAGATTCAAGATTCTTCAAAATGAAAAAAAACTCTGGAGAGGGAGGTTTAAATCATATTTCTCATTTTGTGCCTGTAAACAGCAGTTAGCAAAAAGAAAGATGACCAGAAAGACTCACCTTCTCACAACAGCAGGTTGTTTAAACAGTTTTCCTATGTATCATGCTACCATCACCTTATCAGAATACACTTCTGTCACCGAGAAGCCTAATTCTCCCCTTGGTGTTTCTCATATCCATCTGCTTCAGGTTGTTTCTCATCTACAATTGGATTATTTGCTATGAGCAATCACTGGTCTTCCCAGAGTTGGGGAAGATGTGGCAATTGTCAAAACTCTAACAAGACTCTGGCTGAGACATCAAACCGTTACCAATTATTTTCAATACTGTGTGGAAGAGAGGAGGGGTCTGTGGAAGGCAGATGTGATACAAAGGAGAACCTGGGATTTACAGAACGGACTGACCTGTGCCCAAGGAAAACAAGGGAACAATCAGTCCGCATGTACCCAGAAGATGACAAAGAGATTAAGCAAACAGCCCAAATAGTTTGTTTTTGTTGTCAAGAATTTATGCCAGAAGAATATAGCGTCCTAACCACTATATATAAGGTATCAGGCCTTGTGGACTGAGGGGAAGGCTGTATACAGGACTTACAATCACCTCTTATGAAATCCCCATAAACATGTTAACACAGTCTAGCTGTAGCCAGCCTTAGGTATGGGCACAAGCAGTTGAAAACCTGCTTTTAGCACGGGAGTTATTGATGAATTACTGTCAGATAGGGAGAGAGACTATTGGGCAGAGACCTGGCAGTATCTGCTCTCTTTCGCTCAGTATTTTCATTAACAGCTACATGCTGGTACACAGAGTGAATGACACCTAACTGTAAGGTGTAAATATTCTGGAGCACAGGGTTAGAGCTAAAAGTGATCTATAATAACTTGGAGGGAGGGTATGAAATCACTATGAAGAAATTCAGCAAAGAGGAGTGCTAATGCTACATTGCACAAGGAGAGAAAAATCAAATACAAAATGCGGAGCACGTGACTGGCAAGACACCCAGGGAGTAAAACAGGTCCAAACTTTCTTAGGGATCAGCAGCATGAAGATGTGTAAGCCTGGGGACACTAGGAGGGATACCATTTGTGAGAAATGGGAGGCAAAATTTCTCTCTTTTCAGCCCTAAGCTACTCTGTTGAGTCCCTTTTGGAGTGTTGCACTTAAACGACAGAGAGGACAACCTGGAGCGTTCTAAGAGGGAAACAACTAGTGCTGAGAAAATCTGACCCTGAAGAAGGTGCATGGTGAGGCTTCTTTGCCCTGGATGAGCACTGACCCTGACTGCTACAGCTGCTGGTCCCCTCAGGTACTGTCTGCTTCTACCAGTTTTGGACTCTTCTTTTACACTTCACCTTCCCACAGCATTCCTGAGTCTTGAATTGTTCCTTTTTCTCATTTGGTGATGAAGGACACTCTGTATCTTCCTCCTGATGAAGGGTTTCACACCTCATTTAATGTTGTCTCCTCTGGGCTTCCCACTGGCCTTTCTTTGCTCTTCTCACCTTTTGCTGGAGCACCCCACTGCCAAGAGTGACCTCAGGTCATCTTTTGTCACACTCTTGACCTCTACTTCAAGGTCACCCATCACCTCTCTTGTTTCAGTGCTCCCTTTTTAACAGCTTAGGCATCAACCTAAACATGGTACATGAAAAAAGGGTCAGCAAACCTGTGACAAAAGCCGGGGGGGGGGGGGGGGGGGGGAACATCAGCCACAAAGAATAATGACTTAAACTGAATTTAAAAAAATGTTTCAATATTTATGAGCCATGGCTTCAACTGCAGTTCTGAGCTATTAGGAAAAGGAATGAATTTCCCACTCCAGAGGCTGGACAGAGGGCTTTTGCTTCTCAAGTACCTATATGCTTTGGATATTACATCTTGCTGGTCAGCTTCATATATATTTGCATGTATGTGCATGTGCATGCATGTGCAGCATGGATTTTACTGGTGCACAGTGGTAGGGGTCAGTTTTCCTGAACACACACAGTAGTTTTCTTTTTGCCAGTTCCTACTTCGAGAAATTCACAGGGCTTCCTCATTTCCAAGACCACTTTGTCTTGGGGCCAGTGCAGAAATGAAAACAAGTCTCACATGTTTATCACTAAAAGACACCTCTACACAATGTTTCTCATACTTAGTGCATGCGTCAAGGGTTTATTCCTTGGCTCGAGCTTAAAAGTGTTGTGCGAGCAGCTGAGCAGGGTAATGGCATTCGAGTCGGGAAGGAAAGGATGAATCATTATTTGCTACAGAAGTCCTGACCCCACCACCTCCCTGGCAAATGCATGAAACGCTTTCCAGGGCTCTTACACTGATATGTTTGTGAGCCATCAATTATTTACATACCTGGTCAATAATTTAAATGTCCTGGAATGTGCGTATCACAAAATAACAGCCTTTGTTCTTAAAATATGCAAGGATACCCTGCTGGCACTAGAACAATTAATGACTTAATAAAGCCTTAGCAGGAAATTGAAATACCAGATTTTACTGCTTTGATGGTAACTAAGCTGACTTCTACACTTTGAAAAAGTTATCCTTGAAAGAATACATTAGGCATACACAGAAGTTTTAGTAAATTGAGAGCAATGCACCCAGGGGTTTAAGTGAAACTGTTTCATCAAAATAAAAAGAAATGTCACTTTCCCTTAAATCAGTTATTCAGCAAGTAAAAAAATACATTTAATGAGGGTCTTGCTTAACTAACTTAGCCATTTGCATATGAACTTCAGTAGTGCTTGAGATGTGATGAATGTGGCGTGACTGAAGATGATGCTATCCCACACAGCAGTCTCTGTGGCAGGTGCAGGATCACTGGAGGCCCCCCCCCTTGTGGAGAGCACTGCAGCCCCCTCTTTTCTCCTCTCATCTCCATGGCCAGAGAGCTAAGGTCTGCATGTGATATCAGTAATTCACACCAATTCACTGCCTCTAGAAAGGTGTCCAGGTGATCCTGCTGTCATTTTAGCAATGTGCCTGGACAAAAGGGAGCTTATGTTTGCACACGGGGCTTCTGTAACTGCTCCATTTAGATATAGTACAAATCAGAGTTTTAATGTAATCGAAAAAATTAACCTAGATAGACATTTTTCCTGGAAAATAAACTGAATCAGCTTGTCTTCGTGAGAGTGTTTGGGACTGGGATTCATGTGATCTGAACTCCTTTTTCTTCTAATATTTTTAGGGATGCAAATGGGTCCTAAAAAAGAGACTATAACAGACTTGTAACACTGCAGAACAACATCTTCTTTCTGAAATCTTGCAGATGGTAGATGATTAGCTTTTGATCAGTAAAACTGAACACTCATTATCCCTCTGTGGGATTATCCAAATATTCTGTTTATATCTCCTGATTAAGTAACTTTACTTAACTCACAGCTCCATTTCTAACTTTGTTTTAGAACATTTTTGCATATTTTATTTAGGAAGTTTTAGTTAAAAATTTTCTTGCTGAGTTTCGATTTAAAAAAAAAAAGGATGCTATAGTTAAATCAGATGTTGTTAAAAAGCTTTTTCTTTGATCCGCAACTGAGAAGGATGATAAATAACGAGATCTAAACAAAATAGAAATACTTAGAAAAAATCTAATCCTGAAAAATTGTATCCAAATGTCAGAAAGTGTTGGTCAAGGAGTTATACAAATTAGAAAATACATCAACTTTCAATAACTTATTGAAAATTAGAAAAGTTTCAAAGGTTGGAAAGAGACCTAATACTGTGCCAATACTTTCTAAAACAAGTTGAAATAAATAAATATTGGATTATCAGTGGGACAACAATCCTAGTCAATATAATAGAATATCTGAAAGGAGAGACAATAGGGTTTAAAAGTAGATGAGCCAACTAATGCCAGTAGTACAGATTTACAGAAAATCAATATTGCCCAATAAATTTGATTAGCTTTTTGTGATATTACAGGTTTGGTTGTTAAAGTAATAGCTCTGACATAATAAATTCAGGAATATACACGGTATTTTAATATAGTTAAAAAATAGACAAAAGAAGAATCAACACTAAACACCAGATTTAAAATTACAAGCACAGGTCCTGTAAGTGAGAAATCATAACTGAAGAGGTGGGTTTCTAACAGGTTCCCATGGGTATTCATTCTGCAATATTTTTACCAAAGAAATGGAGGTGTAAAAGCTGATACTGACCCAAGTATGCAGGTAATATGAAGAACAGAGAAGGGGGGAAATTGGGAGGACAGGGAACAACATTAGAGATATTTGTGTTAGTGAACATAAAGATACAAAAAACATGAAGTCAAACATCTAGAAACAAAGTCTGCAGGCCAGGCTCACAGCCAAGAGCCTCTTTTTCAGGGAAGAGTAGTTTTGATAAGGAATTGGGTATTGTTGAGCACCGTTGGCTGAGCCAGGTCTCCAATACAACTAGCTGAAAGAGACAGCATGATCACACACCGAGTAACAGGGAGCAAGGCAGCATCAAAGTTGCTATTCTGCCTCTGTATTTTTATTGGGATGAGTGTGTTATTAGAGAATTTTGACTAATTCTAATGCCCACAATTGTAGAAAGATTCTGATAGAGGTTAATAGACGAGATGAGATTTAGAGGAAAACCATAAGAGCAATTGAAGGACTGGAAAATATACTTTAAACACAGACACCCAGAGTTCTGTACTTTGATTAAGTCCCAGCTAGCTACATATCTATATAATATATATTTTCCTATGAATACAGAACAAGACCAGAGATACAGAACCACTCGGTGTAACTGCCAGGAACCAAAGTGTAGATAAAATAAAAAGGTGTAAGGTTTTAATTGTGCATGCTGTCAGATGACGGAGTAGGCCCTCAGGTTTTCTGGTAGCTTCTTTATCACTCAAAGCTTTTTTAAAATATCAAGTTATAATTATTGCCCTCTAAAATGTGCTTGATTCCAAATGGGAATTGAGGGAAGTCCAGGGGCTATGTTGGCTGGAAGATCAGAGCAGGCAAATACAAAAGCTTTTTGGAGTTTGATGAATATTTCACTTTCTGTAGAAGAGTCCACCTCCTTTTAAGCCATGAGCTCTAGAAGTGCCTCCAGTTGTAATCCTAAAAACTCCCTTTCTTCTCCTTCCTTCCATGTAGCCCTGCCTGCCTTTGAGGTGGGTGCGGGCAGAGGAGGCCATTAATGCCCTACTCCAACCTGGCTGGATGTATCAGTGCAATCAAAGGAATCAACAGAAGACAGTGACGTTTTTTGACATTAAATTGTTCAGCTACTCTAGTTCATAATGTTTCCTTTTGTTTAGTTGTTTGGGTTTTTTTTTCAAAATAGTTGACCAAACAGATTGGAAAGCATTCTTAAACATGCTGTGGGCTCTCTCTGTGAATTGCCCGTCACTGATCCTGGGTTCACAGCACCCATCCAATTAAAAAGACCATAGGGACAGATATTGGAGTTGACATCCTGGATGCAGCCCATGTATCATGTCCTCAGCAAGCAGCATTTCACAGAGATTTTGGCAGAAATTGTTTTCTTTCTCTCCTCGTATATGTATGTACAAAAAAAAAGCAAACTCTACAGAACTATGTTTGCAATCTCATTAAATTGTTAAATGGGGGTTTTGAAATCTAACTACTGCCAAAGTCCTAGCTTTGTGATTAGTAATGTATCAAAATCCTCTTAGGAACCTTGTAAATCTATTAATCTTCCTAAGAAAATATATCAAGCTTATTAAAAGGCAGTTAAAGTTGAATGCAAAGCATTGGGAAAAAAATAAAAAACCCTCTGAAAAAATGTTACATGTCTGCCTTCAGAGAAGAGAATTAATTACGGTACACTGAATATCTTGAGAGATTATTTCTCTCTAAAGTTCCTTTTTGGCATTTTTGTTTAACTAGTTACGATAAAACCTATCAGTCATGGAGGAGCAGAATAGAAACAGCTTCATTAAAGCAAACCCTCTGATAGTTCCCCTATTTCTGAAAGTTAAATTCTCTTGAAAAATTAATCACAGTGGATCTGGCAGAACTAATTTTGAAAAGTGAGAACATGTGAGATACTCTGCTTCCAGCCTGGAGTAAGATGAGATCAATATGTTAAATTAAGTCTACATAAAACCATACAGAAGAATTCAGCAAGCAGCATTTTTTCCCATTCAAGAGAGTAATTGCAATTTAGAGAGCAGTGAAGAGAGGTCTTGGCGAAAATATTACTGGATAAAATTAATGACAGAAGACAACGGTACTGAACTAATTTATTGCCACTCAAAAGTCTGGTACCAGTTGTATGCACTTTAAATCTCGGGGGGGGAAGAAACAACATAGAATCATAGAATCATAGAATAGTTAGGGTTGGAAAGGACCTTAAGGTCATCTAGTTCCAACCCCCCTGCCATGGGCAAGGACACATCACGCTAAACCATGTCACCCAAGGCTCTCTCTAACCTGGCCTTGAACACCGCCAGGGATGAAGCATTCACAACTTCCTTGGGCAACCCATTCCAGTGCCTCACCACCCTTACAGTAAAGAATTTCTTACTTATATCCAATCTAAACTTCCCCTGTTTAAGTTTGAACCCGTTACCCCTTGTCCTATCACTACAGTCACTAACGAAGAGTCACTCCCCAGCATCCCTGTAGCCCTCCTTGAGATACTGGAATGCTGCTATGAGGTCTCCATGCAGCATTCTCTTCTCCAGGCTGAACAGACTCAACTTTCTCAGCCTATCTTCATACAGGAGGTGCTCCAGTCCCCTGATCAGCCTCGTGGCCCTCCTCTGGACTCATTCCAACAGCTCTGTGTCCTTTTTATGTTGAGGACACCAGAACTGTACACAATACTCCAAGTGAGGTCTGATGAGAGCAGAGTAGAGGGGCAGGGTCATCTCCTTCCACCTGCTGGTCATGCTCCTTTTGATGCAGCCCAGGATACGGTTGGCTTTCTGGGCTACGAGCGCACACTACCAGCTCATGTTCATTTTCTAATCAACCAACACCCCCAAGTCCTTCTCCACAGGGCTGCTCTGAACCTCTTCTCTGCCCAACCTGTAGCTGTCCCTGGGATTGCTCCAACCCAGGTGGAGGACCTTGCACTTGGCATGGTTAAACTTCATGAGGTTGTCATCAGCCCACCTCACAGGCATGTCAAGGTCCCTCTGGATGGCATTCCTTCCCTCCAACGTATCAACGGAACCACACAGTTTGGTGTCATCGGCAAACTTGCTGAATGCGCACTCAATCCCACTGTCCATGTCACCAACATAAAAACAAACAACATCAAAACCCAACAAAAAACAAAACCAAACCTCAAAAACCAAAACCACCCAAAAAAAAAAAAAAAAAAAAAAAAAAAAAAAAAAAGCAAAGCTGTGAAATGTGAGCCAGGAAGCACATTAAAAAAGAATTCCCCAAGCTGTGATGCTGATTCTAGTCCTTTAAAAAAAGCCTTGCTACATTCAAAAAGAAAATAATCAAAGCTACAGAGATTTTGGAAAAAATGACAAAATTATTCATAAATCCTGAAAATACATGTTCACAAACATCCATCTAATACACACAAACCACAGAGAGCATACAAATGCACTGCCTGGGCTTTCAAATCATCAAGGAGAGACTAATGGCTTGCATTATTTCTTTGTTGGGAATGGAGAATGCAAGCAGACTCATTATTATGTTCTTGCCTACTGCAATTTTACTCATATTATTCACATAGGCACTATTAATTGAGTGCAAGTGGCATTAAGCAGCAAAAATGGCAGCAAAAGTTGTTTGAATTGTTGCATAAAACAGCAGTGTTCAGGTCTCCAGGAATTTCTCTTATATCAGCTGTCCAGATATTTTTATGCTTTAACTTCTTCCTAACTTTGATGTCTTGACAAAATTTCCCAATTTAGCCCACTTTCCATCTTGGATCCAAGGTATTCCCGAAAATTGGAGACTGTGCAGTGACTTATGCCCCACTGGTATTTAACAAATCATTTACAGATAATAAGACTATCTGGGCTGTGGATCCAGGTTTTCGCCCAGTGCAAATCTGTGGAGGTGAGAGAATTGCAGCATTATAGCTCAGTCCAGATTTGGATGAGTACTGATAGGGACAAAAAATCACTTAACATAAGGCAGCAGAACAGCGTAGCATTATGCAGAACTGAACGTACACTACACTAGTTACCAACCCTTATATAGAGGAGACTAAAAAGATGCTAGTGATGATGAATCCTGGCAGGATCTTGGAGCAGATTCTCCTGGAAAGCATGCTAAGGCACAGGGAAGACAAGGAAGTGGTTGGTGACAGCCAACATGGCTTCACTAAGAGGAAATCCTGCCTGACCAATCTTGTGGCCTTCTATGAGGGGGCTACAGAACTGATGGATAGGGGCAAAGCACCTGATGTCATCATGGACTTCTGCAAAGCATTCGATACTGTCTCGCACCTTGTCTCTAAATTGGAGAGACACCAATTTGATAGGTGGACCACTCAGTGGGTAGAGATGGCCACATGCAAAGAGTTGTGGTCTATGGCTCAATGTCCAGCTGGAGATCAGTAATGAGTGGTGTCCCTCAGGGATCAGTGTTGGGAGTGGTCTTTTTCGACATCTTTGTCAGTGACGTGGACAGTGCGATTGAGTGCGCACTCAGCAAGTTTGCTGGTGAGACCAAGCTGTGTGGTTCGGTTGATACGCTGGAGGGAAGGAATGCCATCCAGAGGGACCTTGACATGCTTGTGAGGTGGGCTGATGACAACCTCATGAGGTTCAACAATGTGAAGTGCAAGGTACTACACCTGGGTCAGGGCAATCCCAGGCACAGGTTGGGTGAAGTGACTCAGAGCAGCCCTGAGGAGAAGGACTTGGGGGTGTTGGTTGATGAGAAAATGAACATGAGCCAGCATCAGCATGTGCTCGCAGCCCAGAAAGCCAACCGTATCCTGGGCTGCATCAAAAGGAGCATGACCAGCAGGTGGAAGGAGATGACCCTGCTCCTCTACTCTGCTCTCCTGAGACCCCACTTGGAATATTGTGTACAGTTCTGGTGTCCTCAACATAAGAAGGACATGGAATTGTTGGAACAAGTCCAGAGGAGGACCATGAGGATGATCAGGGGACTGAAGTACCTCCCATATGAAGATAGGCTGAGAAAGTTGGGGCTGTTCAGCCTGGAGAAGAGAAGGCTGCATGGAGACTTCATAGCAGCCTTCCAGTATCTGAAGGGGGCCTATAGGGATGCTGGGGAGTGACTCTTCGTTAGTGACTGTAGTGATAGGATGAGGAGTGATGGGTTTAAACTTAAACAGGGGAAGTTCAGGTTAGATGTAAGGAAGAAGTTTTTTACTGCAAGGGTGGTGAGGCACTGGAATAGTCTCCCAGAGAAGTGGTAAATGGTCCATCCCTGGTGGTGTTCAAGGCCAGGTTGGACAGAGCCTTGGGCAAGATGATCTAGTGTGTGATGTCCCTGCCCATGGCAGGGTTTTTGGAACTAGATGACCTTAAGGTCCTTTTCAGTCTTAACCATTGTATGACTCTATGATTTATAGTTACACAGCCAAAGTCAAAGACTTGAAAGGAGTTTTTAAGTGCTGTCAACAGGTCTCCTTTTTCTCAGTCATCTTGTTAGTCAGCAATGTTTCCTGTTTTCAGGTCATTGTAACATAAAATAGTCATTATATTGATATGAAAATTTTAAATGGAAGTCAATCAGAGGCTGTAGATGTTTACCAGAGATGGCTACTGCTGGTGATCTGGTACTGAACAGCACAGACAGTGAAAAAGAGTGGCTGCAGTTATTTTCCTTTCATTAACTAAGTGGAAGAAGTTAATTAGATTTCAAAACCTGCCTTTCTCTGAAGGTCTGATATTTTTAGTCATAACATTCATTAAGAAACAATTCCTCTCTGGTTTCTAGCAAGCAAACCAAGACGCTGCTTCTTCAGTGAGGACAATGCCAAGGTGGCTGTCGCTGCCTGTAACACGAGCACAGCACCCACACAGCCTGGAGCCAGCTGCACAAGTGGCTTTCAGCCTACAAAATATCTACCAGTGGTTTCATGGCAGTGACTTAGAAAAGTCCACATATGCCACGTAGTAGCCCATGTGCATGATATTTCTAGAGAGTTTTGCACCCCAGAAGGATTTGGAGGAGCTAAGCAAACCAAAACACAGGTGGGAAAAGAGAGCTACTGGACATCAGCTGCTTACATTGCAAGAGATTTTTCTTAGGAAAATGTCTTTTAAAGGGAAAGGCAGATTTGTTTTGAGAGAAAGCTGGAAGGTAAATACTGTCTTTAGAAGTAGCATCTGCTCTTCTTTTTTTTCAGCATATGCTCTTTCATTTACCATTGCAAAAAGACTCATAAACTTTTCCAAGCTTTTAACATTCGAATGTTCAAAAATTTCAAGACAACCATCAAAATCAGAACAGTTCCATTTTTGTTTCCTGTTGATTGCTTTCAAGTTTTTTTCCACAGAAAAATGATTTATTTTTTTTATTATTATTATTTTTTCTAGTTGATTTTGTAACAAATGAAAGGTTTGGGAGCCCCTGGAATTTCTCACAGGGGGAGCAATTCAACTCCTGTCTAGATCTAGTCATTACCAAACTGTACAGCACTTGAGTATAGGCACAGAGGAGATGAAAGATTGAAAAAAAGATGTTAGATATTCATGATCTCAGGCTCCCTTTTGGGTTAACTGATCACAACTGCACTTTCGTGACATAAACCTTTGCATCCAGCTGTATGTGTGGGCAGCACAGTTGACACAACATATCCAATCATGTGATAAATAAATAAAACAGAAGCCCTAAGCTAACATGAATTTCTGTGCTCAGTGAAGTCAGTGAGAGATTTGGCTTTTGCTTTGGTGATAAGTAACAACACAAAGCAATGCATGGATCTGTGGCCTTTGCTTTGAGGAGGAGGGCTGAAATGGCAAAGAGACAGGCAGTGCGTGGGCCCAGATCCAAGGCAGGCAGGGCAGCAGGCAGTCAGGGTTACGCTCTCAGCTGAGCAAAGCCTTCCTACCCCACATGAAGAAAACCAGTGCAGGAGGAGGGACCAGGCAAGGCAGAGCCTGCCTGTAGTGACAGGCAGACCTGTCTTTCAGCCTATAAACCCTGAGTGGTTGCACTATGGAGCTATGCAGTAGCAGGCACTCCATCTGCGTTACATTTATCATAGGTTTTCCAAAAACGTCCACTCTATCTGGGAAGAAACCCAGGGCATTTTTCTGCTAGTGATGCCTGTAGGTGTTCACAGTTTTCCTAGCACCACATCTAGCTGCATGTTCATTGATAGAACTTACACATTGCCAATGCCACGGGAAGAGATTTCTTGTGGAGTAGCTTGGTCCTTTGGTGTTTGCAGGCTGCTTGAAATGGCTTGAAGAGAAAAAAGAAGTTCTTTACTTTAAAAATGCAGCTGTTCCAGAGCTAGAAGCAATAGTTGCTGCTCTCATGAGATGGCTTTTCAGACATCACAGTGAAACCTGGTGACTCTTTGCTGAAAATTTATTGATAAAATACAGGTAGTTCAGTGGAAAGCAACAAAAAACAAGTAATGCCCTAGAGGGGCTGATTTAACACAAAAAGCAAGAAAACCCCTTAGGAACGTATGAGCAAGGACTGGTAACACTCTACAAATAGTTGAGAAAGGAGAAATGTGACATGGTATAATCACAAAAACACGAAGGCTGGGAAAGAGTGGCTAGCAAGCCCATACTAATACCTAGCACAAAAGCTTGGATAGTTTGTCCTTGCTTCCTCATGCTGGGTCAAACAAAGCCTAAGTGTGCCTTCGTTTTGTTTCTCAAGTTTTTCCAATGGACATAAAGGGCTCACAAACATCCTAAGGTGGTGGGAGGCTGTCCCTTTACATACTTCTTTCACCTAACCACCCATAAACATACCTGACCTTTATCTCAAAGCCTAAGGGCACATCTTATAATGTCATGCTTAGCAGATACCCACTCTTCATACTAACTTCAGCCTTGTGGGGAGTCTGAAAAGTCTGTCACATTTCTACCCAGCCTAATACCACTTTGATTGCCACACTAATAAAAAGGTGTATTACTAGATCTGAAGATTTCAGGTCTGCCTTCCTATCAAACTTACATTGGCTCTCCACTATCTTTTTATCTCGTTAAGAAAATTATCACCCAAATGGAGAAGTGGAAAGGAACAAAATAACCTTTGCCAACACTTAGGTGGTAAGAAACGAAGGAAGGTTATTTACACGCACACAAATACACAGGCATGTAGCTCTGACTTACTGTTGTTGGCATTTTCATAACATTTGATCATCTGGTTGCTAAGCACACTGCCACATTACCACTTGACATTTGCATTTTATTTTCAGTTTATTGCTAAAGGTAGGAAATGAAGCACTCTCCTACTCTCATAAATTATATTAATCCTGCTAATAAGACTGCTAAAAGCCCCATTCCATTTAATTTAATGAACTTAGAATACCTGATAAACATTCAAACACTGCCAAGCAAACCTATTGCATTTCCTGCCTGAAGAAGGCAGAATCCATTGAGAGCATTTCCCCATTAGAGAGGAGGGCTGCTGAGGAAGTCACAGAATCATAGAATCATAGAATAGTTAGGGTTGGAAAGGACCTTAAGATCATCTAGTTCCAGCCCTCCTGCCAGGGGCAGGGACACCTCCCACTAAACCATGCCACCCAAGGCTCTGTCCAACCCGGCCTTGAACACCACCGGCAATGGAGTGGGAACTCTCTGGAGACTTCCGGAAGAGTTAAAAACCTGCAGCAAACCAAATCCACAAGAGCTGAATTTTCAAAATCAAAAAACACAACTCCTGTAATGTAAAAGAACTAGTGAGCTGCTGTGTGTCATGGGTTCAGCAGCAGCAGTCATTTTTCTCCTCCTTGGTAGCTGGTGCAGCGCTGTGTTTTTGATTTTGGGCCTGGGAACAGTGCTGATAACACCAGTGTTTCGGTTACTGCTTAGTGATGTTTTGGTCTGGCCAAGGACTTTCTGAGTTTCATGCTCTGCCAGGGAGGAGGGGAGCCGGGAGGAAGCAGAGACAGGACACCTGACCCAAACTGACCAAAGAGGTTATTCCATACCACAGCACGTCATGCCCAAGATGGAGGACGGAGAGGAGAGACCCAGAAGGGTGGGGGGTGCACTGCGTGGTCGGGCTTGGTTTTAGGTGGTGAGAAATTGTATTCTTTCCTTGTATTTGCCTTGTTATTATTATTATTGGTGGTAGCAGTAGTGGTCTGTGTTATACTTTAGTTACTAAACTGTTCTTATCTCAACCTGTGAGAGCTACATTCTTTTCGATTCTCCTTCCCATCCCTCTGGGAGTGGGGGGCAAGAAAGAGGGGGGGAGTGAGAGAGGCTTAAACCACGACACTGTGAAACTGCGGAAGCCGAAGTGGAGATCACCACATGTCTTCTAAGGCATCAATCAGTGATGCAGTAAATAGCAGAAGCAATATAATGTGACATACTGCTGAGCATCTGACTGTGAGGCTGGCCTTCCTTGCAAAAGTAGATTATCAGACAGATGAAAGATCAGAAATAAATTTTGCCAAACTCATCATCTCCAAAAGATTTTGACTCACTGGTAGCTGCAGTTTAAGTCACTTAATAGCTGAAACATGCTGGCCTTCTGTGCCACAGGAAAACATGTGAAATGAGAGCTTTATCTAATGTATAAATAAGTGGCTAGGGTGACTAGCTCAGGCTCAGATGTCTAACTTTCAGACTCCTTAGTTAGGCATCCCACTCTTCAGGCTCAATCCTGAGAAGTGCTGAGTATCTCCAACTCCTTCTAATTATAATGTCAATTACGATTTCCCAGCCACTACTAGCAGTAAGAAAAATGTTATACTCTAATGAAGAGTATGTAAAGACCTCAGAAATAAAACTGGGACCTTATTACCCCAAGCAGACGAGGGGGCAGAAGGGATATGTCTTCTGTCCTGGGAAGCTCCCACTGTGATGGACAGCCACAGACAGGGTATAAACACATGTCCATACTTGGGAGAATGCGAAGGCTCTAGCTCTTCCCCATGTTTGGGTGGCAAACAGGTGGCATGAGCAGCCCAAGAGTGGCAGAGACTTCTTTACTGTTTACCTAGCAATGGCAGTCTGCAGGGATGGGTGCAAGAGAGTGGGAGGCAGTCAGAATGTGGCTCGTGCCTTCTTCCAAACACAAAGGAAGAGCTCTAGGAGCAGGGTCAGCCTGAGGCAGGGCTGGAAATTATTCTGAAGAATAATGATTTTCCCTATCCTGTGTTCCCCTTCGGTCTCTGGTACACTGGTTTATTCACACCAATGCACACCATATCAAACGTGCTTTTTATGTCTCCTGCAATTCCTCACAGTCCTGCATGTCCAAAGTGCCTAACCACTGCCTGGATCCGTCCTTGCCTAGTTTACCTCTCTCCCCTGACAGCCTGCAGTTCCTAAACCTCTAGCTCCCATTCTGTTTCCACAGGCAAGCCCCAGCCTAGGTACAGCTAGGTAGGCAGGGAAGGCTCAGGAGCAGCTCTTGCAGAGAAACAAGCTGCCACCTGCCAGCTGCTGCACCAGAACACCCACAGCAGCCCACACACAGGCTCTTCTCTTTTGCACAGGAAAAAAAGTGCTTACCCTTCTGCATGAAAGTAAACCACTGGGAAAAAGCCTGCAGATGGGGTGTGCTCCCGGTGCAGTGGCTGTGCTGCAGGACCTGGAGCAAAAGGAACCGCTGGGTCCCTGGAATGGCAAGGAGTGACCAGCTTGGAGGAGAGATGGTTAGCAGAGGAGAACTGGGAGCACCAGCTAATGCCAACAGCACAGAGACCAGGGATTCTGGAAGGAAATATTATCCTTTTTTTCCAAAATAATTAGTGTTCTCCTGAAGAGCAACTTCTGATACAAAGTTAAGTCACTTCTATTCGGTGTTGGCATGCCTTGATGAGAGTCCACCTGGAGTACCTCTTCCAGGTCTACAATTTACAAACAGCTTAAGTTATGAAAAGGCCTTGGAAAGTAGAGCAACAGGTCTGTGTTTAGTACCGTAGCAGACTGAGCCACTGCCATCAGCACAGCAAGCCAGGGAGGCTGCTCTGATATTACAGGTTTGGCCTGTAGCACCTAGAGGGACAGGGCATCTGCAGGTTTCAGCAGGTAGAGTTGCACATTGTTCAGAGTTCAGCATTGCAGTGGTCTGAAAATTGTCACATCATTTCTCCTACCTGTGCTGTGCAACTTACAAGCACAACGTGAGGCACTCATGTGAGCTGAGCACCATGCAGAGAAGCAGGCACAATTAAAAGCCCTGGCACTGAAGAGGTGCCATAAACATGCTTATTTTCCCTGTAGTTCATGTGAATTACAACTATGGCTTAACAACCAATTTAAAACAGTTTATTGAAAGAATAAATATTGCATCACTTACTAAACTGCCAGAAATGTAAGTATGTTCATAAATGAGGCGATGTCTGGGTCTCTAATTTCCTCTCTTGCAATTTTAACAAAAAAAAAAACCCAAAACAAAGCAAAACAAAAAACCCAGAACAACATTTTGCTAGACAACAGATTTAGTTTTCCTTCTTTATTATATGAAGCTGTTCCATTGTTTGGGAAGGGACAGTAGTCAACCAGCTGCATTTTCCATCTGTATGTCAACGCCTCATATTATTTGAATGTGCAATTCTGAATATTTATGAGCTAATTGCCAATACGTGTTGCAGTTAATCCTCACAAATACTAGGCTTTAAGAAAAAAAGAAATAACATCAATAAAGTTCCAGTCCCAGTGTGTATCAATAATGTCGCCGTTGTCTATGTGAAAAGCTGGAACCTGCAGATTTTCTGTCAGAAGAAAGAAACAAAATATGCACAGATGCTGCGCTCAGTTCACAGATATCCAAGGGCTTAAACACAGTTGTGTGGCTTCTGATCCTCGTCAAGAGGTGACACTTGCGAGTCCCATCCAGACTGCAGTTTGCTAAACAAACAGGTGTACTGATCCATACAACACTACCCAACTTTGCTCCAGTAAATGTTTAATCTAAGAAGAATGTACTGTACTGTACAAAAGCAGGTACAGAAAACCTCCCTTACACTCCCACAGGTTTCAGCAGTTCAGTTACCACATTGAAAAGGCAGTGTAGCACTGGGCTGTGCCTTACAGGCAACTGACTCACCAATGCTGATGAGACACATTCTAGAACTATGAAAAGGGAGTGTACCTAGCACCTGTTTGAAGAGAGCAAACAACAAATAATTAGGGAAAAAAGCAAAACTGCAGGAACTAAGTTTAGTTCTACATATTCTCCCTCCTGAGGCAAAAGGTTTCTAAGGAAGTTCTACTGTGAGAATGCATCACAGCTGGAGGGAGGAGAGAGTCCCTGTGTGTTCAGTGGGCTCTTAGGTCTTCAGCCTTCCCTCACCACATCCCAAAATAATTGAGGGCAGTGAGTGCAGAACTTCAGTGTGCACACATGACATCCGCAGTCAAATGAAAAGTGGTGCCACTTTCATAACCACCTTTTCTCAGTGGTTGCCCATGGGCAACATGGAAACGAATGTTTTTTTAAATTAAGGTCTCATTTCAACCTCAAGGTTACATTCCCCAAATGAAGATATTTTATATTTACACCAGAGGAACTCCAGGATGTATTATGGGAAGAGATGGTTTCCTTCATTTCCACACTGCCTCCATCTCAAGGATGGAAATATACTGTGCAAGTATCACACCCCAGCATCTAGGGGCTTTAACCAAACAATGACTGAGTTGTGGCAAGGTGTGGTACAAATATAAATGAGATCAAGCATCCCCAGGATGCCCCAAGCAGTGGCTCCAGAACAGAAGCAGGTTTTGACCCTTATTTCAGCTAATTCTGATAGGCAAAATTAGGTCTGAGGAGAAGAAACATAGTCAGCAGAAGCCAAGTAAATGTTTTCTTAATACACAAAGGTTTTCCATTATTCTTGGTTTTGCTTTACCCAACTTCTCGCTCATCCGGTTCTCTGGGATAACAGAGAGAGACAGGCTGAGATAAATTGAGGCGAGTCAACGGTGTCTCCCATGTAATCTAGCATACCTGAATTTGACATCAGTGCTGCTATGAACAAACTGAAGAGTTGAAGCTTATGTTTCAAGTGACAGAAGGAAGGAATAAGACTGACAAACCTGTTATTTATGAGCGAGCAAATTTGGCAGTCATTCTAGATGTTTTTAAGCACTGCAATAATGTTTCTGGCCAGCATCAAAGCAACACTTTGGGCAGGCATCAGGAATGTAATAAAGGAGGAGACACTTGTTATAAAAGCATAAGAGCCTACAGATCTATGAGAGGTGATCGCATCTGTGGAGCAGTTTTCAGAGAAGAACTGAAAGTTATCCCGTAACTACAGTAACTTGTGGACTTCTCATTTACAAAAGTAAAAGCCAGAGTGCTTGCTGACTTCTCATGACAGGGAACGACAGGAAGTAGAGTCAACAGATAGCTTCAAGATCACTGCTGTGTATGGCACACAGGTGATACTCAGCATGTGGCAAAATACATATGTCTTGCACTCCACCAGCTCCTTATTGTCACCACATCTCCTGGTCAGTATGGACTGCTGCTTCTCCCATTCTGTCCAGAACACAGCACCCTTTTCTAGGCACCGGAACTCTTACCCAAGGAGAGTTTTTATGCATGAATACTCTCTCACACACTCACTCTCCCCACTGCTCAATATGGTCCCCTTTTCTTTTTCAGGTCAACCACGAACATCTGAGCCATAGGAGCAGCCCAGGTGAAGTAGCCCATGAAGATTCCTATATTCCATTTACTGATACTTTGCCTTACATTTCCAATGCCATCCTTATCCACATCTAAAATTTCAAAGACTATTTTTGATTTTACTACCATGCTGTCTTTCAGGTTGGGGGCAGCAGATCCTTATAAAGCACCTGAAGTCTCCTTCCATCTCTGACAAGCTCTCCTTTGTCACAGAGACTGCTGAAGCACTCACATTAACTGTTGATGTGCTGAAACTATTGTCTATAAGGCTGTCTGCTGGGTGTTCTTTAACTCTCCTATCCATTGCCACTGGTTTAAGGACCTCATCATCTCTCAAACTCAACCTACTTCCAAAGGCAAAATAAAAGGGCAGCAACAGCACTTTTGCTTTCTAATACCATCCACCAGAGCATCTCAAGGCAGTTGTTTCAGAAACACCAGTTGCTTTCTGTGTATTGCCAAAGGGAAGCTTATCATCACCAGCTTGCTTCTGACATAAAACCAATCCAGACAGACTTGGCTGTGCTCTGCTTGGTAAGGTAGATAGGCTGAATAACCACAAGCAGAAAAGCAAATGTCATAGCTGCCTTAATTGATTCACTACAGATTGTGTCTGATGGGTTTTGATTTTTTTGTCTGAGTAAACCAACAGAAATTGGAGGGTATTTATGTTGTAGATTCTCATAAAGCATCCAGGTGCCCCGAGCTCTACTATATGTAATCAGTCACCTAAACTTATTGCTTGTTTCTCTGGGCAAACAGAAAAAGTTACAAATTTAGTTTACAGATTAATGCCTGTATGCAAGCAAGGAACAGTCATTCCTCATGCTCTGCTGTGAATATAACAACTGGCTAATAAGTAAGCAAGATCAAATCTGAAACTATTTGGAATTCGAGGGAATTGCCATTTGGACGCATTAACTACTTCTTGCAAAGGCTGCTCTAAGATGCAACATTCGCTGTTCTCTGGAGATAAGAAGTTACCAAAATCATAGGATCATAGAATCATAGAATAGTTAGGGTTGGAAAGGACCTTAAGATCATCTAGTTCCAACCCCCCTGCCATGGGCAGGGACACCTCACACTAAACCATGTTGCCCAAGGCTATGTCCAATCCAGCCTTGAACACTACCAGGGATGGAGCATTCACAACTTCCCTGGGCAACCCATTCCAGTGCCTCACCACACTCACAGTAAAGAATTTCTTCCTCATATCCAGTCTAAACTTCCCCTGTTGAAGTTTGAACCTATTACCCCTTGTCATCTCACTACAGTCCCTCATGAAGAGTCCCTCCCCAGCATCCCTATAGGCCCCCTTCAGATACTGGAAGGCTGCTATGAAGTCTCCACACAGCCTTCTCTTCTCCAGGCTGAACAGACCCAACTTTCTCAGCCTATTTTCATACAGGAGGTGCTCCAGTCCCCTGATCATCCTCGTGGCCCTCCTCTGGACTTGTTCCAACAGCTCTGTGTCCTTTTTATGTTGAGGACCCCAGAACTGCACACAATACTCCAAATGAGGTCTGATGAGAGCAGAGTAGAGGGGCAGGATCACCTCCCTCAACCTGCTGGTCATGCTCCTTTTGATGCAGCCCAGGACACGGTTGGCGTTCTGGGCTGCAAGCGCACACTGCCGGCTCATGTTCATTTTCTCATCGACCAACACCCCCAAGTCCTTCTCCACAGGGCTGCTCTGAATCTCTTCTCTGCCCAAGCTCTAGCTGTGCCTGGGACTGCTCCAACCCAGGTGGAGGACCTTGCACTTGGCATGGTTCAACTTCATCAAGTTGGCATCAGCCCACCTCACAAGCATGTCAAGGTCCCTCTGGATGGCATTCCTTCCCTCCAACGTACCAACTGAACCACACAGCTTGATGTCATCGGCAAACTTGCTGAGGGCACACTCAATCCCACTGTCCATGTCACCGACAAAGATGTTGAACAAGACCAGTCCCAACACCGATCCGTGAGGGACACCACTCATTACTGGTCTCCAGCTGGACATTGAGCCATTGAGCACAACTCTTTGCGTGTGGCCAGCCAGCCAGTTCTTTATCCACCGAGTGGTCCACCTATGAAATTCATGTCTCTCCAATTTAGAGACAAGGATGGCATGTGAGACAGTGTCAAATGCTTTGCAGAAGTCCAGGTAGATGACATCAGCTGCTCTACCCCTGTCCATCAGTTCTGTAGCCCCATCATAGAAGGCCACCAGATTGGTCTGGCAGGATTTCCCCTTAGTGAAGCCACACTGGCTGTCACCAAGCACCTTGTTG
Organism: Ara ararauna; assembly: GCA_028858755.1. NCBI lineage: Eukaryota > Metazoa > Chordata > Aves > Psittaciformes > Psittacidae > Ara > Ara ararauna. The sequence goes on from CM054379.1 coordinate 61,671,562, forward strand.
TTTTTCATGTGCCTCAGCATGCCTTCCAAGAGAATCAGCTCCAAGATTTTGCCAGGCACAGAGGTGAGACTGACTGGTCTGTAGTTACCCTGCTCAGTTATGAAGCTAAGAACCTTTCTGTAGGCAAATGGCAATGAAAAGGGAAAAGCAGGTAGCAGGGAAGTCCTCTACCTCTAGAGTGAGTCCTCTACACTCATTACTGGTATCCAAGCACACATTCACATGCATTTTGTAGACATGAATTTCAGTCTGGACTCTAGACATAGCCCTCACTTTGAGAAAGCACCAGGATTGGATATAAGGAAGAAATTCTCTACTGTAAGGGTGGTGAGGCACTGGAATGGGTTGCCCAGGGAAGTTGTGAATGCTCCATCCCTGGCGGTGTTCAAGTACAGGTTAGACAGAACCTTGGGAGATATGGTTTAGTGGGAGGTGCCCCTGCCCATGGCAGGGGGGTTGGAACTAAATGATCATAAGGTACTTTCCAACCCTAACTATTCTATGATTCTATTATTCACAGTTCCGGAATAGTTCTCTGTTGTGCTTCAACCTTGGCATTTTGCTTCACTTTATCTCTTTTTTATGTTCTTTCCTAGAAGGACAAGACTATAAGGGCTATTAAATCCAGTTCCCAGTTCCTGCAGGGCATATCAAGTAATACTCTTCCATAAGATGTTCAAGCTCCATTACAGAACTAGTTACAATTTCTTTCTTCACTGCTCCTGTTGGAGAGTCATCCCAGAATCTCTTTCCTCAGGCAGTTAGAAACTTATAAACCTATCCTTAGCCTGTTCACTGCATAAGTGTTAAAAATATTGTTGATTATACTTATTAATTATAAATAATAAAAGTTACTTATTACTAGTTTACTTTTCTGATTCCTGTTTCAGCCTTGCCCTGGTTCTCCTTTCTACTAAAGATTATAGTGCATAGTGTGCATACGCACTGCGAAAGTTTACAGTGCATAGTGTACACCAGTAGTCATCTCCAGCACTATTTTGTTGGGATCTTCTTTCATGTTACAGATCCTCTAATTGTTATCTTAGCCCTTTTTGATGACTGTTCCACTTGAATTCAAGCTTCTTAGCAGCGAGAATTTCAGACACTTTGCAAAGGAGGTGTTGCAAGTACTTTCTACAACAATATTCATATTGTCTACATGAAAGGGAAAATATTCCCTCTGCCAAATTTGGATGCCCTTCCTCTTTATTTTTCTTGTTCTTTATTTCACTTCGTATAGCCCTATCCTGTAGCATAAACTGCCATTGGCAGTCACCATTCTCAAATTTGACCTCATTTCACTAAATATCGTTGCATTTCTATTTCTTTAGCTTTTGCCATCATCTACTGTTTTCTGCATGACATTCTCATCCTCCTTTACACTGCCAATACTTCTAAATTCACATCATAAACAGGTTTCATTAACGCATTCCTAATTTTATGCCAGGGTGAAAGCTGAACTTCTTTTGTCCTCCCTCTACTTGTATGTCTGTAGGATCCTTTATGGCCAATTCTTAACATCCTTTGCAAGCCTTGGCTTGATTTTCATCAAGTCTCTACACTACACTTTTCAGCCACTGCTTCACCCTTGAAAGCTTTCCACTTCTGCCTGGAGGTTTGGGGGATTTTTAAAGAGACACTCAGTTTGGTCTGGCAGTCCTCATGGTTGGCCTTTTTCTCTTCAGAAAATCTATGTAACTTTGATCCTTTGATTGGAGTTCCATATCTTCTTCACATGCATCATGTCTTTCCTCCTCCACCACTAACTCCCTCTTTTTTGTTTTTGTGAATGTCTATATTTTGAGATCAATCTACTCCACTAGATGTTATCTTCCTCTTCCTTTGATGGTCACCCTCCTTACTGAACAGTTCGTACTTTAGGTGTTCTTGCTGGCCAAATTTTGAGCAGCCTATGCAGCCGCCTTTCCTCTTCCTTCACAATATCTACATGTCTCCATCTGAACTCCACCCTTGCCTTCAGCATCCTCCCCCTAATCCTCTGATCTTCCTTTTCAAGACATGCAGAAGGCTGAATTTTGTCAGTAAGTAGATCTTGGCAAAGAGTTGCTCTAAGGTAGTACACATGGCAGAACTACTGCTTACAGAAGTACCTTTGACTGCTCTTGGTCACTGCCTCCCTGCAGCCATTAGTCTTCTCTTCTTAGCCTCTAACCTTAGAAAAGGAGAAGACAGAAACTCCACCAGACTCACCTAGATTTCCCTCTTCTTTTCTCACAACAGATGAAGAAAAAAAAAAAAGAGTGGCTTACTTATCTGAATGTGCATCATATTACAGAAACCTAATAAGAAACACTGTCCCAGGCTTTCCTGATCGTTGACATATGAGCTAGGTGCCAGGAAGGTGTAAGCATTACCTTCCCTCCCTGCTGCCTAAAGGATACTGCCACCTTTGGAGTCATTTTTGTAACCATTTACTTTGTAAAGTCTTGTTCAGGCTGAGCTTTCAGGTAACAAGAACATTGCCAGTGCAAACACGGGTAGTTTTAAGAAGTGGAACAAAAAGAAATTAGCTCTTATAGTTGCTTTCTTGTTTAATACTAGAAACAAACAAACAATGACAACGAAAAATAAACCCCAAACAGATAATCCCTCAGAATTTTAACAATAGTTTTTTATTCCCATATTTCAGAAAATGCTTTTTGGGGCATTTTCACAGGCAGCAGCTTCATTTAATTTAGTTTTAAATTGACGGCTGTGATGGCTTGTAAAATCCCAGTTCAGAAATCCTGATCCTAAGCTGTGCTGCAGGTATTGTTTCGTGGCCTAACTGGCAGCTAGCAGGATGGTCATGAATGTACTGCCTCATTTCAGCTTATCACTCCCTCTTCTTTGAACAAGTCATTAACATCTTCAGTCATTGTGAGATTTCTGCTGGCCACAGTGCAATGCATTTGTGTTTAGGATTCTTTCCTTCCTACCAGAAAGTCTCTTTGAAACACTATTTACAGTAGGCTGAACTAGGACTGCAGTGCTTTTGATAGCTTTTGAGATGCCGCATGCAAGTCACAGCTGCAACTTCACTTGCCACAAAAACAGCAGGCTTACTGGTGTGTCCACCTAACCCAGGCACCTGGATCTCTTCTTATACTGGAATTATTTTCACCCACACACAACTACAGCAAGAGACCAGCCACCTTTAGGTGTCTTCAGTTCTTCATTAAGAAAGAATTGATCTCTCTGTAATCTGAAGGCTGAGAAGGAATGACACAATCATCATTTGACCTCTAGAGTGCTCTTACATTGAATACTTCCACCCTGACACTTAGCTATTGAGCACATTAACTTCTATTGAATACCCTTGTATAACATCTTTCAGCAAGGCCCTATAATTTTGGTTCACAGACACTTCCCTTGGTGCTCTGCTAGTAATTTTCTCCCTTAACTTTCCTCAACAGCTCAGAGATCTAACCACTATCTCATTGTTTCTGATGGAACTAATATAATCTGCCATACTTCCATCATTTTTGTCTCCCTGCCCTTTGTTTTTCGCCCTGAAAATTCAATTCAAGTAGAAAATGGGTACTGGCAGTGGAATTAAATTGTAAGTATGAGCAATATTCCCTTCCCTCTTATTTTTTCCATTTACTTTTCTGAATAGTGCTTTGCAGGAAAAATGGAGACCTATTCCTATTTGGGACTGATAGCCTGTTCATTCTAGGCACAATTACTTTTATTCCTTTGGCAGCAATCAAGCCATAATATTCTCTGTCTGTCTTATCAGTTCTGCAGCCTAGAGGACAGTACACATCTGACAAATCCTGCTCCAAGTAGCTGTCACACCTCAGAGGACACTTTTCATCCAAATATGAGAATAAATAACCAACAAGCCAACCCCCAGATTTTTGCATATCAAAATGAATCTTCAGTTGCACTCTTCCTTTTCACATTGTATTTTCAGTCCTTAACTAAATCAGTGAAGGAAATGGACTCTCCTTCTCTGGACAGATGAGACAGAAGGGGAATGGAAGAGGTGAATGTCTGCTCTCTTTCAGTAGTATTTTAAGAGATTCCAGTAAGAGTTGTTGCACAATAACAAAAGGTATTTCGTTCTTCAGATGCTGTTTTCCAGACCTTTTTATTAAATTAGGCAGAAATAGCAGGTCTGGACCGTAGCACTGGAATTGCAAGTTTACTCTGGTTTTGCAGGAGGCAGTTAACTAAGGTCATGAAAGAAGAAGCAATTATATTTCAGTTATATAGCTGGGAAGATATTTATTATGCAGACATTCCAAAAGAGTAGTGGCAGGGGACTGCTTTGCAGACACCATTTGGGATAATACATTCTGAATTGATGCTGTCAACATCTTGTGCCTTGCAGAGAGGCTGAGTGAAAGGATTTAGCCATTTCTATGGAGATATTCTTTCCAGGGAAGAAAGTCCCATTAGCTCTTTGCAGTGGTGTCTCAGTCTTTCTTTCACAGTGCCTCTCTTAATCTCATCCTGCACACTGTGGGTACACTGACAACCAGGGTAACAGCAAGTTGTTTGGAGACTAATTCAGTGACAAAGAAAATGCTGTGTAATGCTGGCAAACAGAAAGTTTATGCCATGGATACTGGTAGCTACCACAAGGTTTTTCTAAGCACAAATATGTGAATTATCCACAGACACCCCACAACTCCGAGATGCCATTCCCTCCTTTGTTGTCCTGAAATTCAGGCTTGAAAAACAAAGTTTGCTCAGCCAGCACCTTGAAGGCATCTCTGTGGAGCATAAACAGACGCTGTTGAATTGAGGCATAAAATCTGATACTGAGCCAGGCCTTTGCTCTGAATCCTGCAGGAAGCAGAGCTGGAGCTAACTCAATTTCACCCCAAAAAGTCTTCTAAATCCTTCAGAGACTTTTCAGGGTAGTGTCCAGGGTCTTTGATTCTCCCTAAGATGCTCAGCAATTCATAGAGCGTGATCCACTGTCCCTTTGAGGAGAAAACTGGGTAAGAATAGCTGTGCCATGCTGCCTCCCAAGAAAAACAGCTCCCTGGAAGCAGCCTGGAGTCAACACCCAGGGCTGGAAGCAGCTGTGGTGGGAACAGCCCAGGTAATCAAATGTCCCACCACAATTCTGTCAGCAGTTGCACTCTGTCATCAGTTACGTGTGTGCAGTATTTTGAACACGTAATACATTTTTTGCAGTATCCCCAGGCTTTAATTAAAAAAAACCAAACAAACCCCACAAACAAAAAAACCCAACCAGGAACACTTAGAGAGATTTTTACAACAGTCAACAACTGTGCTAAAATGGGGTCTGGGCAAAACCAGCCAAGGCTGATTCTCAGAAGAAGGTTTAATCGGTCTTTGGAGCCAAACTCTTTGTTCCTCTGCTCCCAGCCTGGATGGTCTGGTCTATCCTCCCTTTAACAAAGTGCAGCTTTCTTTTTGCTGAGACTGGCTTAGAAAATGCTATTTTCAATGAACAACTACTCTGTATGCTTTCCTTGTGATAGAAAACCCTGTTCTAGTCATTCAAGACAACTAATCTGTGTAGACTTACATTTTCTTGGCATTCAGATTTTGTCTGCTCTTTTGTTTTTTAGGTCACATCACCCTTTCCAGTCTTACTTCTTTTCTTCTCTCCATCCTCAGTGAGATGGCGATTCAAACTGTGGAATCTACCTTCCTAAGGCTCAGAAACAGGCATGCTGAACTTTCCTTCCTTACTTTAAAGGAGTAATTATTTTCTAGGGCAGACACTGAACTTTCAAACAGAAAGAGATAAGTCAGCAACGTGCAGGAGAGCTTGTTTCTCTTCTTGCAGCACAGCACTCCCAGGCAGGTAAATGAAACATTTGCATCACCATCCCGCCCTGAAACACTTTCATCTGCCAGTTCCCAAGGCACCATTTGCATAAAGAGCAATCTACAGGACAGCTGCCCAAACAATCTTGCCTCTGCATCAGAAATACAGTTTAATTTTTTCTCAAATGAGCAAAGAACCTTTATGTGTTCAACCCTTTTCAAGTGGGAGGTATCCCAATAAAACATTAAAGGTATTTTAATAGGAGGGCAGTCCACTAGAATTTCATCTACTATCCACAGAGCAAAGTGTGTGCAGAGAAGCAAAATATACAGAAGCACAGGGTAGGATGCTCAGACATCTTTTTAAGCAGCACCTGTATGACAGGCACAAAAACCTTACACAACCTGCTCTTATGATAATAGACTAAAAAATAAGAACCAAAAAAGCACCCACAAAACATCATCAAGAGACTTAAAGAAAGAGTTATGCATAAAAAAGAGTATTGCTGGGTGTTGTCTTACTGCCTTTTTTTTTAACCGTCCCTCCCCATTTAGCTGTTTCTTTGGCTTCCTCTGTCCATCAGCCTCCCACTCCTCCTTTTGCTTGTGCAGGAGCAAACTCTAGGCCATGCAGCAAATTCTTTCTGTGTTTCCTTCATTGCAACAGAGATCACAAGCTGGCCCCAGAGCACCAACCAGGCTTAAAGACACTCACTGTGGTTAAGGGAGAAGGAATTCGTAACAGTCTGATGCAGGCAGTGCTCTTTGGCACTAACAGCATGCAGAAACACAAATAAAGAGCAGAATGAAACTTGTGGGGGAAATGCTCCCTTGGACATTTTCTAACAGTCAAACAGCTGTCTCAGCACCTTTGGTACAGCCTTGGTAACATTTATATGGGATGAACTGGGATATTCTTCTCTCTGTCATCTGCCCTGTGTCTAGGACACAATTTTAGAAATGACTGCAGTGATCAAACAAAACAATAGTGGGGCCAAACTAAGTCCAACACCAAATACTTCCTCAAACACCCCACAATTCATTTATTCTGTTTGCAGCAAAGGAAACTTTGAAATTCATTCTCACTCGTGCTTTTTGATGGCTACTCTGCATCACCAGTAGTGATTTGAAAATTTAATGTTGTTTTCCTGCAGTTCAGACCTTGACCTGCATGAATAATCCATAGTTGTGATGTTATTTTTCTTATCTCAAACCTAGGAAGTGTGTGAACAAGATGTTCTTTCTTTGGCACATGCAAGTATCAAGACTGGTGTCTGCTCTATGCGAAGCGCTTAAACTTATTTCAGCCGACTAACTGTGCAACAAGGATTACCTTTCTGTATATTCCCATATAACATTTTAGCTGGGTGAATTTTATTTCACGCTGAGCTGCAAAATTACGGGCACGTAAAAATTATCTGTAGTGGCAGGCAAGTAACATCGGCCTTTATTAACAGGAGTATTCCATTTTTCCTAACTGCCCTTCTGCAACACCTCGTAATTTCTCTTGGCACAGTAACCTATATAAACTTGTATAGGTCGTGGCTCTACCTCCCTGCTAGCTGAACCACCCCCACTGTATGAATGAAGAGCTAACACTTTCTGCTTTCTCCTCCTATTATTGACATCAAGTGAAATGTTGCCCTGGATTTCTAAACAGTGCCTGTACCTGTTTTCACACATTTTCCTGGAGACTTGCTTTCAAAAGAGCTTTTCAATTCTATTTTTCCTCTCTTTCCTATGCTCAGCAGTGGTTGCAGCTCTGTGGTGGGCAGGGCACCACAGTGGCCCTGCCTGCAACCTGGCAGCCCTCCCCATGGCATCCTCCACACTGAGCTACCTTCCTTCCCACCACAGCTAACAAAGGTGCGATTGTGCCTGTACAGAGCAGCAGAGCTTGTTTTTGAGCCACCAGTCCTCTGGGGAACGCACCCAAGTCCCTCCCAGCTCCCAGGACACTGGCACCCAAGACATGGACAGCTGATTTCCCTCCCTGCATCCCTCCCAGGGCATCCCAGCTAGAGGTAACTTTCCTGTAAGCTGGCAGCTGCTCAGTGTGCTATAGGCTGCTCTAGATCCAGGTGATTTGCCTGCACACCTGAAAACTATGGCTATGATTTCGTGCTTGTAAGCACATCACATTTCTTTGTCAAGCTTCAACACCTGTGCCAAAGCAAAGCTGGGAAAATACAATAAAAGGAGAAGCAATGACCTCTTGAATTATGATATTCCTCTCTTCTAAATCTTTTAGCACCCTTACATATGTCTAGCTATGAGGGAGTTTCAATTTTTATAGAATTTTTCCTTACTAGGTATTGCTTCTCACTGATTATAAACTTACTTGCATGCAGTTTGACAGGCAGACCATGAGTGCAGCTTCAGCCTCCTACACAGAGAAGATACACAGCAGCTTGCTTGAGCAAGAACACTTTTTCTGATGAGATATAACTGCTGGAGCAGTTTAGCTGAGGACACACTCTGACACAGCCCTGTGTATTCATACAGGCTGGGACTCTTTTGATACAACCCTGTGTATTCATACAGGCTGGCCAAACCCCACTGTCTCTGGACGCAAGCAGGTGCTTCTTTGTTCCTTGCTCTCAGTTTCTAGCAGCGCTGCTTAAAATGCTTTCTCTCTTGCATACATTTTCTTAGACTATATTTCCAATTTTTCTGTTTTGTGCCTCTCCCTCACCTGCCTTTTGCTCGCGGAAGAGACCTGTGCGTAAGTGGTTAGACAATACCCTGGGAAATCCCACCAAAGCTCTGTGCTTTCAACCCCTCCATGAGCAGCTCAAATCCACAGCTCACACCCTGAACAAGTGAACAAGTCTTTTTTTCTCTCTCCTTTTTTTCAGTCTGCTTAGCTGTTCGTTGCATTTATTCATAACAGAAGAGCAGCTATGTCACTCATCAGTTCCAGTCAGTTTAACCCAACCCATAATACCATCATTGTAGTCAGCTTGCTGAGAGCTGGAAAAATTAGACATACCTGTTTGTAATGAATGCTGATAATTACACAACACACAAACAACAAAGCAGTCTGCTAGATCCAATCACTCCCTCAAATTGAAGACATTAACATTGATAATTGCATACTGTGGAAGCTCAAAGGCATTAAACAAAATTGCCTCCTCCATACTCATCATAAAAGACAGTACCAGAGCAGAGAAACTTACAGTCTAGGAGGAAAAGGATTTGACATTTCTTTTACAGATGAGGAATAGCATACAGAAATAACCATTCAGCCAAAGATGTAATTAAGAGTGTGTAGGGTAGAGCTGGAACCAAGTTACCATAAATACTTGCCAGCAGCTTTGGCGCTAAGCAATCTTTCTAAGACAAACTCTGGGACAAAACTGAAAGATTTTGGGAGGATGTATGGGATCCAGAAATTCCATCTCTATGTGTAATCCTTTCTGAAGAGCAGTTTCTAATTTCCCAGTTTACTACATATGAATCACCAAGAGTAATTGAGCTTTTACATCTGTCTGTCATGGGATCAAAGTTAAATATTTATAGGCTCTATGGGGAAGGATGTACCATAGACACTGGCATTCACATCCAGATGCTCCATTTTTGTGCGTGGTGCAACATCTTAAATAAGCTTATTTCCAGGTTCCTGATTTTGTTATTTATGGTGTTTGAAAATGTGATTCACAAAGAGTTGCTTTTTGATCTAGGCTGTTACACCTGGGAGAACAAAGCCAGGACTTTCCAAACCTTACCAGTTTTGCCACTTTTGTTTGTTTGTTTTCCTTAATACTGAGCAGGTATTGCAACTGCACTAGACCAGAACATGAAAATTCTCCTGTCTGGCATTTAATTTGATTTTTACCTCAATTTCCACAAAACTGTACTTTCTCAATTCCACTTCCCTGTATAATACAAAACTAATGTGATATACACAAACGCAGATATCTCTCTGCTTTCCAAACCCACCACCTGCAGCAGGATGAGGTGTCATTTGCACTGCAGATCACATCACCTGCAATTATGATTACACACCAATGTGTTTGCAAGGCATATGCAGCATATGAAAAGCCTCATTTTACCACCACTAATGCTGGAGGTTGGAGACAATAGAAACAGAGCTGTAATACTGACCTGACTTCAGCACTCACTTTATACACTGCCTTGCAAAAATCCCACATGCAGCAGATCTCGTTGGCAGGACACTGGTCAGTCTGCATGTGCTAACTGCATAAATTCCCAGCACAGTCTCTGGAGATGTGCAGGGAGGTTTTCTGTGTACAAAGCTGCTCCTTTCTGCTGCGAGTGGAAAGAAATTATGAGAAGTGATAAGTGTCTCCATCCTCTCATGTTGAGAGTCTTTGGTAAGGCAAAATGTATGATTTCTAAACCCTGCTTAGCCCAAGTAAGACTGAATTTAGATTTTCTGCCCTTAAGACAGCTCTCTGACCCCTGGGTCTTAGAGAACTTGGGGGAAAGTCTTCATTCACCCTTCCCTTTGTGGTTCACTGTGCATAGGCACACAGCGTGAGGACTAGGGCACCACAGCCACATCTGACCCTTTCTCAGGAGCAGGTTGTCCTCTCTCTCCACCACACTAGCCCATCAGAGAGAGGGAGTCCAGGCCTTCAGGCCACCGAGGAGCAGTCACAACATTCAGGTGCCTGCCTGCCTGAAAAGTGGCAGCTCTGGGGAGAAAGAGATCCCTGTCTCTGGTCTAAGAGGTATTTTTGGGTGTCTATAGAAAGTGCCCAGGAAGTTTTCAAGCACAGCATAGAGGCACCTTACAGTGCAAGAAGACAGAATGGGTTATTGTCTGACCCTTAGGCTTTAGGAGCCTAAGTCTTAACTTAAGCAGGCTGGATCCTGCACAGAGCTAGCACCTTATTAATTGTTCATGTTCCTTTTCCAGGCCTTTCATAGCTCCTTGGCCATCAGCTTTCATAGAATCATAGAATCACAGAATAGTTAGGGTTGGAAAGGACCTTAAGATCATCTAGTTCCAACCCCCCTGCAGCGGCAGGGACACCTCCCACTAAACCATGCCACCCAAGGCTATGTCCAATCCAGCCTTGAACACCGCCAGCGATGGAGCATTCACAACTTCCCTGCGTAACCCATTCCAGTGCCTCAGCACCCTTACAGTAAAGAATTTCTTCCTCATATCCAGTCTAAACTTCCCCTCTGTTTAAGTTAAGCTACTCTCCTCCTAGCACCGTGGCACCAAAGCTATAGAGCTGATCAGAATGTTTTCAAAACGGTATTGAGTCAAAAATCCCACTTCACCAAAGATGAAACATTACACGGGAACTTGAACATTTCAACAGTTTTGCACATGACTAAAATGAAAATCCCCAACTTGATACCTGAGGTCTTTGATCTCAAATTAGGCATTCCAGCACAGCTCTTTCACAAAGGCATTTGAAAGGGGCTGCTTTATATTTTGCTCCCACAGCAATACAGAGGCTTCAGAAACCTCAAGAACTTTCCATGGAATGGAATGGCTGTTCTTCATCCAGTTCTTCTCTAACACTTCACAGGAGCGGGATTCAGGTAGGTATGTTCATGTCAGCCACACTGGTCATTCAAGAAAGAGTGACTGAAAGCATGATGCAGGTTCTCCTCCTTGTTCACTTTCAAAAAAAGAGTAATAAAATTAGGTAAGAATTCACAGAACATTTTGCCTCCTTCTAAAAAAAACAACCCAAAACAACCCCGACACTATATTAAAAACATGTTTTGCAATTACAATATGTCCAGGAACCTCTTGTATCGATTTATCTTCCTACTCATGTCAAATTAGTATTTAAATAGTCTACTTCAAGCTTGTATATAAGGAACAGTCTAGCTTGGTTTACGTCTTTTTAAAAGGCACTTAGTAGACATTTTGTGCAAGTAATTATGTAAGTTGCAATAGAAGAAAAAAAAAAGGCTGTCTTCTAACTCCATTACTGTGCATTAATATATCTTTCCTGACATTTACTGTCAGGACTCAGTTTTCCTTACGGTCAATCTAATCCACACAATTCAATCTCTTGTTAGATATGAACATTTCAGACTAAGAATATCCCACAGTCCTTCTGTTGCATGATGATTCCCACCACTTTAGGTGTCTGTCTTATCAATCACAAGAACTACAGACTATTCTGAAAAATAATTTGCCTTGGAAACTGATATGATTAGAGTCAAAAGTGTGAATAACATTCAGAAAACATTGCCTTTGCATGACGTGCACTCTCAGGAACGAAGAAAGAATTTCCATTTTCTATCTACCTTTCCAGCCTTTAGCATTTTTTGAGTGTAATTTGCATTTGAAATCGAGACAGAGTGTGGGTTGATGCTGCAATTTTTTCCTTTTAAACAGATCTCATGTTATTCTTCTGCCCAGTGGACTCCTGTGTTACTCTCCCAATTCCTTATTACATTGCAGTCAGTTCATATGGTCATATGAAATTACTGTCAGTATAATGAAAGTGCTTCATTTCAAGTGTCTTAAACTTATTCATCCACTGAGTCATGCAGCTTTGTGCATGCTTGCATTCAAGTGTCCCTCTAATGGGAATACCAATCCATTCTATGATTCTGTAAATGAATAACAAGTTGGATAATTTCAGCCCACAAGGGTGAAGCTAGATTCCAAAAGAAAATTATTTACAATTTCAAGGCAAAGATGATGCACAAATAGATTATCAAGTATATATTGATGATTTGTTCTAAAAGGATTGCCTACTTGAAGTAGTGAGTTAGTTGTATTTTGGATTGAGGATAGGGGAAGCAATCTGAGAGGAAAGAACTGCCAAGAAATTACTCTTTAAAGACAATTAAAGCCAAATGTTTTTCTTAGAGAAAAAAGGATGGTTGGACTTAAATGGATTGATGCAATTTGATGGCCTCTTCCTTTCCCTTTAGCTCTTGTGTGTGTGAAGTTCCCTTTAGCTCTCAGGCAGGAAACAGGAAAGAGAGCATTTATGGAAAATTAAGGTTTCCCTTTATTCTGCTGCTGTTCAGATATACGGGCCTCTAGGTTCTCGTTATCAGATGTATGTACATATTCTAACGTGTGCAGGGAGAGGGATCTCTCATAGTTCGGTAACACCATAGCCAAGCTGAGAGCATCCACCTCCAGAGGGGAGTCATATAGCTCTGGCACGGCTGCAATGGACCAGGGGAGCCCCTGAGCCTACTGAGCAGGTTCAGGTCAAACAGCAGCAATGGCTCTCCCCCTTGTAGATGCTCCAGCCCCACACATGGAGCTGCCCCAGATGGGAGTTCTGAACAAGAGTGATTTCTACATCCTTTCAGTTCAGATAGCACTGCATATTTATGTATGTGCACATCACCAAAAAGGGATTACTGTGAAAGATGCTCAGCAAATGTCTGAGAAGAGCCGTCAGATGAAGGCTTCATAATTTTTAGTATCCTCAAACAATTTGCATTAAAACAAAGAAATAGGTTGATGTCACTGTCTGAAGGACTTCCTTCCAGCAGTGAAATACAAGGCGGCAGCAACTGAGAAGGTGCTGAAATTTTTTGAGGTTTCTTCTGTTGCCCAGAAGTGAGATGGATACCTCAACATGTCATAGTTTTCAAAGCAAAGGGGTAATTCCCATTCACAATATCATTTTTGGGTAGAATATGGTCAGCCTAAAGGGGGGAAAATCAAGAATACCCATTTGATAATTTTTGACAGAAAAATCTGTCAGATAAGAGGGACTGAGATTAAAATTTAAAAGTGAAAATGAAGTACAAAAAGGCAGGTATTTGTCCCAAACCAGCAACAACAAACTGTAGCTTCTTCGAGTGTATGGTCTTTGCTTTGCAGCAGGTGCATTTTGTTTGATGTTTATGCAACTGGCAGCAGGGTTATAATCCATGTGTTGTTCTCCTACTGCCACCTTGACTAGTAACAGAACTGATTAAGTATAATGGCTGCACTCTACCACTGGGAAGTCTGGAAAGCAGAAGAAATTGCTAGGTTCAGTAGAAAATAGTACAATTCCTGTAGAACACTACTTCTAAGCCCCTGAGAAATGCTGCTATTATTTCACCTGATCAAAAGACCTTGCTTTCAGGAAGAAATAGCAGGTGAGTAATTTTAACATCACCTTAAGCAGACTGACTCCATTAGCAACAGTGAAATGTCTCTTCCTCCATTCCTCTATGAACAGATGCAAAGTCAGGTTCCTCAGAGGAAAGCAACTCAAAGGCTGTGTCATCTCCTTTGTTTAAACTCCAACATCAGTGGCAAGCTGCTATATAACATGATGAATTGAAAAAAAGAAGCAGAAGCTTCCAGTCTAGAAGGTGAAGAAAGCAACTATGCACCAAAGAAAGTCTTTTATATCCTCGATTCAGGCGTCAAGGAAGTGCTATGGACAGAAGTTTAATCTGTCCATTGGTGAGGTGCAGTATCTAACATGTAACTTGTTCTTCCATTTTACTCCCATGGATCAATGCAAACTTCTGGTTATTTGTAAGGTTAAGGAACATGCCATTAGAAGAAGCCTTTCATGACAAACAGCTCAGGTATTTGACTTCCCCAAAACAGTAGATGTCGGCTTTTGCTCTAGCTCTGGTAAATCATTAAAATGATTAACTAGAAGCTATTCATCTTTCCAGTGCCAAGGTGGGTGGAAAGCGCAAAACAAGGTCTTGCGAACAGCTTTTCTTTCTGTTATTCAAAGAAAAAATTGCACATCCAGGATAGCCTACACAATTCATTCTGATTACTTAATTTCTGGCTCTTTTTTTAGTCACAGGTTAGTGGTATTTGATGTTAGTACCATATGCGTCTCCATTCAAAGGGGCCAGAGAGTGCTGTCAAAGCAGAGCTGTATCACAGGCTTAAACTCAGAATGAAATTCAGGTGCATATTCAAGTAACACTGCCTCCAGCTTCTGGCAATGGCTCTATCAGTAGACGGGGAAAAGAAGATTCACACCACCACACCAGGTTAAGCACAGGCCTCTGTGACCCCAGGCCCAGTTGTTCAGGGTCTGACCAGAGAAATCCCCAATTTCCTTGTTCTCGTTCTCTCCTAGGACAAAGGAGGCTGCTCCCTCTGCAACAATGCTCGTGACAATGTGAGATATAGATACAGCTTTTGTAAAATTGCACACATAAAAAAGACCAAACCCAGATGATTGTAGTGTAAGGGGAGAAGTCAGGCCTCATGAGAATTATTCTTCCTTCTGGCTCACCGCTTCTGTCTTGTAAGCAGTCTTTGCCTCAGTTCCTCTCCCACACCTCTGGCAAGTCTGAAGACTCATTTGTCTTCCAGGGATGTTTTAAGATGTAATGGATGTTTTATTATATAGTACCATAAGCCTTTTGGATGAAAGGACCAATGTAAACTCAAAGAAATTACTAATGAAAACTATTAACAATAAATGTAATTACAGGGCTTTTGTAATGATTCGAGAACTTCAGAATACTTCCACATCTGCATTATCCATTTATGATTTAAAAAAAGAGGAAGATAACAGATTTATTACAGAAATTTGTAAAACGGATCAATTCTACATTATTATTTATTGAAAAAAGAAAGGATTTAATCTGGGGAAAAAAAAGACAAAACAAAACAAACAAATACTGGGAGTGGGTTAAAAAGAAGGGGAACAAAACTTTAAGATATGGTACCAATTTCTACATCATAAAAAGGCGTCTCAGAAATATGCATAGTGTAAGACTGGAGGGAGGAGCATTATGGCTAGCTCTAAAAATGTCAAAACCAGACACAGATTAAGGCACTGAATATCATAAGAAAAGAAAAAAAAGAAACAAAAATAAACAAAACACCTTAAAGAAGAACAGGAGAGAAGAAAATGGATGAAAGAGAAATAGGAGATTGTTTTCAATGGAAAATAAGAAGAAAATAAGAAAGGTCGCATAAACAAAATAGCATATAAACTTTATACCGCATTTTATGTTCCTCTGTATGCCAT
This sequence comes from Ara ararauna, assembly GCA_028858755.1. NCBI lineage: Eukaryota > Metazoa > Chordata > Aves > Psittaciformes > Psittacidae > Ara > Ara ararauna. Next base: position 61,687,236 of record CM054379.1, read on the forward strand.
TGCATGTTTCTTACATACAAATGTTGAACTTTCAATGATATAAACATGTGTAACAGTGTCACTCCTCCTAAGAAGTCTTCCAGTTGTGGTTTCCTTGACTTATCTTTGAGATGAAGAGATTTTCAAACTGCACACATTATGAGTCAAATCTTATTAAAAAAGCATCTAGCAGTATCTGATACTAAGAAATGAACAATTAAGCGGTCCATTTCTTCTTCACCGTCACCTTTCCTGGTACAACTTTTACATATTTCCTGATAAATTAAAGCTCTTCAGAGAATAAGCAACCCCCCAACCTAGTTTTCTTACAACAAACCTCTAAGATATAAGGTTTTCCTGGTATATTTCCTGCCTTTCTTGTCAGGACCCCCCATAAGTCCTGTTGATGCATCTTGAAAGTGGTTGGATCATGCTTGGTATAGAAACCGGCAGGAGTTGGCCAGGAGCCACCGATCGCTGCTCAGGGCTGGGATGGGCATCAGTCAGCACGTGGTGAGCAACTGTGTTGCTTTGATGAGTGCTGCACTCCTTGACGTCAACAAAAACCTGAGTTAAAATTACAAAAGCAAGCCTGAATAATACTAAACCTTCAGCAGACAAACCAACAGGTCTTCATTCAGTTTGCCAAAAGTCTAATTTTGCCCTGCTTAATATTTGGAAGGTTTTAAAATTAACACTAGTATATAATGACTCCCAGAAGATTTTGCACAAAGTCATGATCTGTTGCTTGTGTTCAACACAAGTATTAGCTAGAGAAACATGAGTTGGTATGCTTGCTTGATGTTCACAGAGCATTTTGAAGATGAAAAATATCATGTACTAAACATAAGGCTAGTCTGACCACCTTCTCATTACACTAAAGGTAGATAGACAATCTGTCAGAACAAGAAAAACAAGACACAAAGCTGGTCTGGTGAGAATCCTGTTTTGCCTTTGAAAAAAATGTTAAAATAATTGATAGTTTCAATAATAGATAATTTCAAAATACTAAGCATTTCTTTGCTCACCTCTTCAAAGGGGTCCCCAAATACTTAGAAATACAACTATTTTCCTTTTCATGTTTGATAGAAGGAAGCATTAAAAAGACTCTTAAAAATACAAATAAAGACATCTATCCACTTTTTGATCCACTTTTATCTAAAATTAAAAAAGAAATGTGAGTGCTTTACTCGTCCCACTGTAATAAAAAACCTCACAAAAATTCTCTGATGTAGACCTGATTTGCATTCTGAGTGTGCTGAATGGACTACAGAGACTGTAGCAACCTTTAGAGAATCTTTACTTCTTTATAGAAGTAATTCATACTCTATCTCCTTCTACAGAAAATGAAAGATTGAAAGATGTAAATTGGACAAAACAAACAAACCTTTCATAGCACATTATGAGATTCAGGCCTCCTGTGCGCTTACTAAAATTTCAATGACTCCTTCCAATTTCAAGCACAGTAAATTCGGGCTGTTTGACAAACGACTCATCACCATTTTACTTTAGGCTGGCTACATAGAGATGTATACTTCAAGGAGAGAGGTATTGAGAAACAACTTCTTTGAACTTGTTTTTCCCTTCCTTACCCTCTCCCCCATGCCATCAAATGGATGACAGGTTTTTTTATCATTTAAAACTCCCAAAATTTCCATCCTGGCTAACTGACTTTTGGGTGACATGACCATGCAGCGCATGTACATCTTTGTATTTCTTTAGTTTGTATGTTAGAACCCACTGGCCCATCTCAACAGGCATTAACAGGTTGTTTGAAGTCCCAAACAGAATTAAGTTCCTGCTCACCTCACAAAAACTGAGGGCTGTGGGAAAGAGAAATGTCCATTAAAAATAGCGATTAAGAAATTGGGAACGTGCGCTTGATTCATATGACAGACAGCAAGCCTTTCTAAAGGCTCAGCTCGCACAGAAGGTTTCTGTTAGACACCAGAATTACCTTAGCTCCAGTTTTCACGGAGTTGTTCATTGGAGGGCAATAAAGTTAAGCTCAAAAGCAGTGAAATAGAAATTCAATAACAATTTAGAGAGGAAGAAAGGGGTGTGAGAGGACATCCAGCCCTCTCCTGGCCCAAAGGTATGATTGGCTAGATCTAAACTATTTCCCAGATGATGCTTATCTAACCTGCTTTCAGAAACATCCACAAGCTCCCCCAGCAATCTAGCTCAATGCATCAGTATGTGACTTGTTTCCTTCACAGCATGCGTGAAGGACAGGCTATTTGCTATATCTTAACAACTGTCTTTTACCTTCAGATTTCATTATTCTTCCCACTTCTCTTTTCACAACTGAACATGCTCCACTTTTTCTACTTTTTCTCATCTACACTTCTTATGATTTTCATTGCTCTACTCTGAATTTACTGGTAATTGCAGTGTCAAAAACTGTCCACAAGACCTTCTTATTTGGGGCTTGTAACATTTCTTCCATTGAACGGCTTGCTATAAGCATTTTTCAGACATTTGTTCATTTTTTCAGTCTCTCCATGATGCTGCCCTTTTCCACACCAGATCACATTACCTGCCATCTCAGCCCTTCCCTCTCCCCAAACTTCCCACCCCAAACCTCGCTCTTCAGGTCGTGCAAGACAGCAATCAATTCACAATCTTTCCTCTCTTTCCCAGATGGAATAAACCCAGCTTCCCAGGCCTCTCCTCCTATGTTACATGTGCCAGATCCAAGACCACTGCTGTGGCTTTGTCTGGCTTCTCTCAGTTTACTTCTGTACTTTTGCACACTCTACTGCAAACATGGTCGCATGGGAGATGAATAAAGGGTAGTGATTATTTCCTTTGACCTGTTCAGGACCTTCTGGCTATGCGTGTGAGAGGGGTAGTTCAGAAGTGCATGCCATAGCCAAGGGCTCCTTCTTCCCCACATGTGCACAGGCAGGCTGCTTCCTGCCCTTGGCTTCAGCTTCCACCCCAGGCTGACACTTGCAGCTGCCATCCCACCCCAGGTGTTTGCCCTGTTCCTTCTCTGCAGCCAGTGGTTCCCTCTTCCCTCAGAGTGGCTTGCATGGTAGGGGAGCCTTACCTGCTCCAGACAGGAGGTGAGGAGAGGAGAGGGCACCCACGTCAAAGGCTGGGTTGTGCTGAGGTCATGAGGAATCACATTTTCCCTTGTCTACCCATCCGCTGTGTCTGTTTTTGAAGTAAGACTGCAAGCTCTTCAGGGCCAAGACCATCTCAAGGCACTTAGCTACAGAATTACAATAACATAAATGGTAAGAGTAAATACAGTATTTCAGTGTTACTAGAAATCAATTGTGAAAAGTCCAGCTGGAAGAAAATGCCATTTTCCAGATTCCCAGTTGATCAACCGCTGATTTAGCCCCTTCTGTCTTCTCAGAAATCAGCATGAACTGCAATGACTGGCTCAAGCCCAAACCTGGGGCTTGACTGGGGTCCTCAGCTGTCCCTGGCCTGAACCACCGAACAGTGTGGCTCCTCTGGGATGGTGATGATCCCCACGTGTGATTGCATAAGACAGGCCTTTGCCTGTGGAAGGAGGGCAGGCAGGCTGTGAAGACTGGGCACTTGTGCTCCAGGAAACCTTCCATCTGGCTGTAACAGGGATGACCATCCCCACCTTGATGGAAAGGTATTTCCAAACACTCCTTCTGCCATAGCAATCAAAGGTTCTGTAATACAGAAAACAAATAAGCAGGCAAGCAAACAAAAAAAGAGAGGGGTTTAATTGTTGTTTCCCTGGAAAATAAGCAGAGATCCCACGAGGTCTGTAAAAGCCTTCAATATTATACACTAATTTTACACGGAAGGCAGTCAGACTACAACTCAAAAGGACACTCATTTCAGTAGGAATTATAAGTCAGGCACCAAATTACCTGTGAAGACCTGGGCTTTAATTACTGCCGTTACGGAAAGGAGTGTAAAACCTGCTGACGAATAGCTAATGCCTAATAGGAGTTTTGCAGACACTCAGCAATGACTGCCTCTGTGCTGAGGAGCACATGATACAAGACTGGAGTCAAAAAAAAGGAATGAGGTAGAAGTTGAGCAATGTCAGCCTGTGTTGCTGAGAAAGAACAGACCCTCTAAATGTAAAGGCATTAAAATACTCATTTAAGTCACAGACCCATATCAGCTACCTAGCAAGATCCACAAAACCCTAGCAGATTAGATCACACATTTTGGGATCAAAGTTGACATCTCAGTCAGGTCACAGGAGTTTATACAGATTCTCTACCTCTCATCCAGTTCCTCCACCATGTTAGCAATGTATTTTTTGCTTACTGTGACACTGTTGTAGAGGGCTTAGGTCAGTGCCAGGTTAACAGGGCTAAATTACTGTGGAGTTTGCATTGTGTCCTGAATATAGCTGAGTGTTGTTTTGATATTTTAATTTCAGTAAAAACACAGATGGCAGGCGAAAAAAAAGCCCCCAAAAAACAAATCAAACCAAACCAAAGTAGTCTGTCATCCTGATAATGCTTCACATTGGCTCATTTACTGGTAGCACTTTGCAAGAGGGAGCACGTTATGGAAGCCTGAGGATTTTGGAATGGAGGCAATGACTAATTCCAACGTGAAAAAATCTGCAGCATTGCATGTAGTTTTCTGTTAGTTTCCAGAAAACAGGAAAGTTAAGGAAATCAGAGTCATTACCATAGCCTTAAAAAGGAATTTGAAGATACTAATGGAAACTTACAGAAAGACGCCAAATGCCAACAAGTTTTAGAAAACATAAAACATTTTGTAGATAGTAGGGTACATGACAGCAAATATCATCAGCAGCAGATACATGACAGCAAATGTCATCATCTTATCTCAATATAACAATATCATCACATTTTTACATTACTCTTAGAGTCCTGCCAAAGAGGTTTTTTTGCTCATTATTAAAAAACTTCTTTGTACTGCAACATTAAAACATTGAAACTGCCACGTTTGAGCAAAGACTCCATCATGTCTGCATTCTGTATCATATTTTGTGATGCTGTGAAGTCCATTTTCATGCTATTAACATACCTCAGACCGTCTTAGTAACTAAACAGCTAACAGGTAATCTGCTTGCAGAGAAAATTCTCTATGACTCCTAAAGCAATGAAGGTCCTCAAAACATGGATTCTGCCAATTTTAAAATTGCTTTTTAACCCTTGTTATTATGGCTCTAACTGCTATAATAATAAGCTGTAGGTACTCAATCAGTTCTGAATCCTACTAGTCTAATCAATCAGAGTATATGCATTTGTTACTGCACTCTGGCATATGTATGCCTGTGGTCTGAAAGTTCAGTTTTCTCTCTCAAAAACCATTTGCATTTTATCTAGTTCAGTAGAAAAACAAAATATGCAGCATTTGCCAAGTGAAGTTTACTTATTCAGTGTAATGAACACGGACTTTAAGTCCACGTTATGCACAGTAAGCAATCTGAAAAAAGTCCATGCTGTGTTTCCAATGGGAGTTGTTGAAAAGAGGGAAACAGAACAATTGCTTCACAGAGGCGTTGCTTCCTTTAATAATTTGTGCCACATAAAGAATACTTTTCGCACTAGGTCATTCAGTAGAGATTTTGGTGGAATGTGATCATTCAGTTTATGCAGCGAAACCAAGCTACCACGATTTAATTCTGCTGCATGCTCAATTTTTATATTGTACACCCATCAGCTGTTAAAGCACAGCTCCTGCTAAGCTGAAAGCATAAAAGAAAGAGTCTCAGGTTGCTGCTGAAAAGTTTGAAAATGCTTTATTCGTGTATTTGTAGCACATACATTGCAGGGAGTACTGCTGGATTCAAGAGAGAATTGAATGACCGTTCACAGATGAGATTTCATTAGTTTAGGATTTTGGTAGGGCTGTATCAAATCGATCATGTTTCTTCTTCAGCTCCAGGTAATTCATTCATTTTGATGAAGACTAAACCAGAGCAATTATGCATTCATGAGCAGAATGCTGAGGGCTTCTCTTGGAAAAATGAAGGCCGATAACCAAAGTAAGGATCAAGTATCCTTCCCAAGGCTACTGCATAATGACAAAAACATCGCATCTTAAAGCATGTATTGCGGAAGTATAGTACTGCTCTTTAAACTGCTGCAGGTAAAATGATGAATTTAAAATAACCAGCTTCTTTGTCTGTTGGGGCACAGTAGGCACAGTGCATAAAATGTAACATGCGCTCTGTAATGAAGAGCTTTGTGCTGGCAGATCCTGTTTCAAAGTTATCGTTAATGCAAAACCAAGAAATGTTTCCAATTGTATCCATTACAATCAAGCTGCTGGATGATAAAGCCTGCTGTCTAAATCATTTCAGTCATGTATGGGAAATCAAATCCCTATGAAGCCTGAATGCACACAAAATGCAAATCACTCTGAACTGCCTCCAAGGTACGCATGTTTATATACATCCTCGCTTTCAGGTACAAGGTGTCATTGTGAGGTGTGCTGTGGAGACTGATGTAACCTGAGTGCAGGGAAATGCTGACTTGGAAAGATGCACAAAAAAACCCCTGGCCTTGCAAGCACTCCTTCTCATGAGCCCTTCCGCAGGTCAATGGGCAGTGTAAGAAGACTCTCAGGAGAAATTACACCATACGAAATATTGTACTAATGACGTTAGGGAATATACTGTTGTCTTGAGTTAACATGAGTGTATTTGCATTGTACAGGTAAATCCTAAATCTTTGAGGGATTGGGCTAAAAGCTGTGAATGCCTTGTCAGAATAGCCCCGTGTTCATTTGAAAAGTCATTTACTGAGACATGAATAATGTCACATCTCCATAAAGAGAATGTAGGGCTGTTCTTAGCATAACTTAGCACCATGCACGCTGCCTTTCACACATGGAGAGAAAGGTTCAGGGTACATGATTTCATCTTGCTGAAAACAAGGAAGCCACTAGCAGAAGCTTATGGGTATGACAGCATTGGATCTGGCCCAAAATACTTCACCTTGTGGAGTCTTCTGTTGAATGGAAGCTGTTCATTCAAAGTCCCTGCAGATTTCTAAACCAGCTGAAAACTGCAATTTGAAAAAAACTAAAGAGCTATTCAGAATATGATGTTGTAAAGGAAGGAACAGTAGGCTGCACATGAATTCTAAGTGCTCATTTTAGGCTATTTCATTCAAATAACAACACTATGCTTTATTCAGTACATATGTGGAGAGCGTATGTTTACAACGAAGGCAGTGCCATGCATCAAACAGAAGCAGAATTGTTTCAGAGTCATTGCAACGTACATTATCCAGACACACTCCAGCTGGACAGACTCATGAAAGCGAGAGGCATAGGTAAGTGCTGGCTTCAGTTCTTATAGGTGTCATTTTAAAAAATTAAATAGCTGTGAAGTGTGTAAGCTCCGTTCTTCTCCCTTCCCTCCCGCCTTCCCGTTTTGTAACATAAATCCATCATGTCCTTTTTCCCTGGATAGGTTTCTTCATCACTGATCCCATTGTTCTGTGAATGGAACAAAGTTGCCAGATTGTTTTCCTATGTCACTCATCTGGACTGGTGAAAACTCAAACACTACAGAGGCTTTAAATAAAAAATAAAAAAAAAAAAAAAAAACAAAAAAGGAAAAAACCAAAAAGATAAAGAGGAAAAAAAAAAAAACCCACACCCCCACTGAAGCCAACCATGCCAATTCATTGGAATATTTGCCAAAAAACTTCACTCGTATTTCTATACCACATTTATTTTAATGGTACATCATAGAATTAAGGCCCATTGTTGCAGCCTATTTTGCTCTGCCTCTCTTTGAAGAGTCTCCCAGTTTTCAGTTTTGGATTTTCCCCCCCTTTTTTTTTTTTTAAAAAAAGATACAGGGCAGGTAATGGTTTGTTGTCTTCACGTTTTCTTCTGGAGCACTCAAAGGGAAGCTAAACAAGGGAACAATGTGCTCCTATACTCCCTGCGCATTCCAAGATTTATTCAAACAGCCAGCTTTGATAAACTCATCCTGCTCCTCAGGTTTGCTCAGCCTACTGGAAAAGTAAAGGAACACAATCAAAGGCTTGCCACGCTGCATTCCCTCCAGAGCCTGGGCCTTGGGAGGCCTCTCTCCGGGGGCCTCTTTCCACTGACAAATGGAGACGGTTGTGCAGCCTGCCTAAGTAGCAGCCTGCCTAAGTAGCAAGGCACTTTTAAATGCCTTTCTCCACAGCCAGGGAATAATCACTCAAAATAGCACGGGGGGGCCTTTAAGGGTTGTTAGAAAGTACACCTAGAAAACAGCAAAAGCACGGTTTTGGAATATCATGAACTGGAACTATTTGGTTTTAACTTCTCATGTAGGCGATTTCTGCGTTTCAGCAGAATACTACACACGCTCCTACCTCTTCCAGTCTCTGTCCTTCATCGAGCATGATGAAACCTGTATTATGAGGATATTCTTATGATATTATTGTAGTCTGTGGGAGTCAGAAACCTCAAGCAGTTAATTCACATACTTGATAACTGGTAAGTGAAAAACAACTTTAGCTGTTGTAGGAAAAATAACTCATTGCCACATTAAAAAATAAAGGAAAACTCTTCACATGCTGTTTATCTAAAATGAAAGAGGAAGATAGCTTCAATGTGAAGAGGCTGTAGTAAGTATGGAAATCTTACTACATAGTTACTAGAGATGTTAATCAAATCTCACTCACTGGTTTCAAAGTGGAATCCAGACTTCCAGTGTTGCTAAACCTCACACAGAAATAAAACTAAATACACTTCAGCAGTTCTAGACCTTGAGGTTTTTAATCACATATACCATCTTGCTTAACAGTTCATTCACTTTAAGCAGGCAACTTACAAGTTTTTGTAGAAGTGTCTGGAAGCGCATCTAGAATGCATTGCCTGTCCACTGATTTATTTACAGTTTTTTCAAATGAAAATCAGTAGCTAATAAATCAAAGTATAATTACACAAACACAAAAATACAATCATTAACATTTTACTGGATACAAATGATAAGCATAAGGAAATGTCCATGTACTCTGACATGAATTTGTGTTAGTTTGCTATCAATACGCAATATTCTGGATTGGTGGTAATATAACAGATGTGTCTTAAAAAAAAGTATTCGAGAGCCACTCATGTTTGACATGATCTTATGCCACAATATCTAACTGTACACAGCAATGTGATCATGTATACTCACATGTGATCATATCAACATTATTCATTTTTCTCCTGACACGGTTTTACCATCAAGGCAGATGAACCTCTTCAACAAAGCTTGCTTTCATCAAGTACCAGACACTATTATCTAAAGTGTTGGATGATACAGAAACAATGTGTGCAAGTGTAACAATTTTGATTCAGAAAAATTTTTAAAAAGTAGTATTTACAAAGGTAACTTTGAAATTCACTGATTGAGGTCCCAGTCTTCATATTCCAAACACCTGATCATTTAATTTATTTTTGGCGGTTTGCTCTCCTTCCCCCATTCCTTCTCCCCACCACAAATATTAGCCCATGTTTAAAGTAAACTATCACAATTAAAACTCTTCAGAACAAAAAAAAAAAAAAAAAAACCAACCAAAACAAAAAAACAGTAAGTTATTTAGCTTTTTTTTTTTAAAAAAAAAAGCAGCACTAGAACATTACTCAGAAGATTCCATAAATCCTTCATAATTAAGGAAAGTTCCAGGAGCAAAAAGAACTTACACAATTTGTAGAACTTAGGAGGAGAAACTGGGGAAAGAGGAGATATTTATCCCTTGACTTTTTTTCTGGTTTTGTCTGAACTTAACTTACAAAAAGCTCCTGGTACTTTTCCCAGTGTTCCCATATCTCTCTGGCACATATGGTTTAATATGCAAACAATTTAAATAAAATGTCAAATTAAAATTCCCACCGTAAATAATTCAACTGTTACAAAAAAACGATGGGCTTTAGCCCTTTCAAAACTAGCCATGCCTGGCTAGCAATCTGGTTAGGACTCAGAAGTTAAATAAAGAGGATTCTTACATAAATTTGGTAACCTATTTTTGCCTTGTAATCATTTCATTCAAATGAATTATAGAAGAAATCCTTCTCACTGATATTTTGTTTCTTTTGCATACATCCTACTACACACAGGTCATAACCATATAGGCTCTGCAAGAAACAGAACCACTCGAGCTTTTCTGTGTTTTCTAGTGGTTATATGAGCCTGTCTACTTCAACATTTAAATGGAAAAATCTCTTCAAATTCTTATTCTAAATAACTGTTTAGCCTTTTTTCTTGGTGGAATGTTATCATCCATCCTTATTATAAGATACTGCGGTTCTTCTCAGCTTTAAATCAGGGGGTGTCAATACTGTCTCTTTTTGCTTCCATCTTGTATTTCAAATTCCAACTCATTTGGTAGAAGAGCTCATCGTTTTACCTTCTTGCTGAAGTTGGTCTTTCACACTGGTCAGCTTTGGAAAGTCAGAATATTGAGTGCTTCTCTAGGTCAGACTGGTACTAAAATTTGAGTGTGGAGTGGAACCAAGCTGGTTTAATGCGGAGTTTGTTCTGGTTTATTTTCATGCTGGGTCAGAGATCTAGCCATCTCAGATGGTTCAGGAAATTAGGTGGGGAGTGGTAGCCATTTCCATGCCAGAGTCTCTTAACAGCAAAAATACAGAAGAGAAACTGAGAGAATGAAAAGAAGACTTGTGGTAGAATGAAGGGAATTTCCATGTCCCTGAGTGGTGGTATTGTTCAGTGAATTTGTGACAGCTGACAGGTAAGTGGAACTTGCTGAAGAACTGTTTGAAGGTGTTGGACTTGTTCCATTTGTTCCATAGGCATCGCAGTATATCTAGAATGCAAGGGGGAAAAGTAGTAACAAAAAGGGGGTTTTTTTATTCCTTTTTTTTTTTTTTAAATCAGAAGACAAATTAGTAGCAATGAACAGTGTGTAGCAGCACTCAGTCACAGTACACACAATTGCTCATGCCTCTCATTGTGCCATTAAGGACAAAGGAAATGCACGCATGGCATTATTAAAGAAATAAATCTAACATTTTTCTAAGTGTTTTTCTGTTGTCACATAACTACCACTTTATCAAAACCCTTCACTAAAACAAAAGATAGACTAGAGAAGCAGGCTTCAAAAAAACCTCACACGGAAAAAGAACAAGAAAAAAAAAGGCAAATGTAAAGCTGCGCAAATACAAATCTTACTATGAAAAGGCTTTTGGGCAGCTGTATGAATTCATTGCTTCTGCAGACTAAACCACAAACAAAAATATGAGCAAACACTGGGCTTGTTTTCTATTGCTACTGTTTCTGGGCCTGGTTTAGGGAGTCCTTTCAAGCGATAGTGGAGCTTGTAAATGCATTTTATATTTCAGCCTGTCTTGATTCTTATCTTGCCGTGGTAGTACCGAACTGCAGAACTTGGAACAATGGAACTGCACTGATTAGATCATAACCCATCTGCAGCTAGAGCACACAGATGAAGAACGCAGTGGAGAGCATATAATAACAGCAAATTAAAAAAATGCTGACAGAAAGAAAGCTAACAACAACAAAAACAATTCCCTCCCATAATCCTGCATTATAGGGATAGAACATAAAATACACCCTATGTAACTTCAGTATCGGGCTATTTCCTACACATACACAGGAAAACTTTCAAAGCTAACCTAACATGCTCTTCTCTTCCACTGGAAGAACGCATGTGGTACATGATGGTGAAAAAACAAGGGCAAGAATCCCCAAAAATGAGCACAATATAGCAAGCCTGGCTTCCACTCTGTGGCAGCAAACTTGTATTATACCAGAGCATTCTGGTAAGCTCTGATAAGAGTTAGCTGAAATAAACCCAGATTTTTCTAAAATAAATAAATAAATAAAAGCTACTTTAATAAATAATACTCTCCATAAGAGGTGTCTTTGTTGTCTCATATTTCTAGTGCTACTGAGAAAATTAATTTTCTCTAGCAGAAAAAATAATTATAGTCTCTCAATACTGAAGCCATGAAATCAATGTTAAATTTATCAGAAAATTGCATGAGCTTTTTCTTTAAGTATTTCCTACAGGAGAATGATAAATAAATAAGCATGAAGCTGAAAAACACCACTATGGTGTAAGGCTTCTGGTAACTCAGGGTTTTGGCAACTGGCCACATGCTGGAAGCAATTTAGGCCTGCAGGATAAAACAAAAATAATAAAACCGCTGTGTGGAAGTTTCTGTTGAAACCAGTCCGAAAGTGATCAATAATGAATTGCAGTGTTAATAACCTACAAGCTGGACACCAGGCAGGTCCCAGCCCGCCCTGGAATTCTTTTGGTCCTCACACAAATTCTCCACTGCCTTTCACACTTTGTTTTCTTCGTTTAAAACAGAAAACCTAGTTTATTGAATTTTGTGATTTTTTTTTTTTACTGTGGAAGTGGTAGGGCTTAGATCCAAGTTCCACAACCCTACAGTAGATGGAACCCTTGCAGATCTTCTTAACATGCATGGGACAAATACTGGTAACCCAAAGGGCGTGATTCCGCTCTCATCACTGCCACTGGCAAGGCTCCACTGAGTGCAATGGAGAAGAGATAAAGCCCTTCTTTACAAACAAGAGGGGGGGGATATTTAAAACAATCTCCAGTAATCTCTTTGCTGTTTATTTTTATGATATTGCAAAACTGACCTTTTTCAAAGGGTGGTCTCTAAGCATGGAAGCAGTAGTTGGGAGCCCCGCTTGGCTTAACTACTTACAGAAAGCTAAATCACTACTGCATTCATTACCTTTGCGCCAAGGGTAAAACTTGGCCAGCGCAGCAGCGAGAGGCTATTGTCTTAGCCTCAAGCTCCCAAACCTCCTGCTCCCGCCACGACCCTAGAACGGGATCTGAAGCCCCATATGGTGCTAGGAGATTCAGAGCAGCGTACCGCTGCCCTCCCGGAGCTAGCTTAGGTTTGGGGGGGTCGTTCCCCTTCTTATCAGCGGGTGGAGACGGGGAATTAATGCTTCTCCTCGAGGCTTTCCCTCGAGGCTCCGGGAGAAGAAAGGCGGCCAACTCCAACTTCTTTTGGGGTTTTTTTGGTTTTGTTCTGACGGGGATAAACCACGGCATCGCCATCTCGGGGCGCTGGGCACGTACCCGCCGCCCGCCAGAGCCCGCCCCTGCCGCCGGGAGGGCTGCGGGATGGGCTCCGCGGCCCCTCGCCAGCCGCGGCTGCCCGGGCTCGTTTCCCCGCCGGGGTGGAGGAGCCGCTCGGTGGGGTACCGCTGTGGGGGGTCCGGGCGGCGGGATGGCGGCAGCACCCCTAACGGCCGCCCGCCCAGCGGCCCCTCAGGCGAACCCAGCCCCAACCCTGCCCTGAGGCGGCAGCCGCGGTGGCGGGAGCCTGAGGGAGGGTCTCGGCGTGGCCGCCCTCTCGCCTCCCGCACTCGTGCCGGCGGGGAAGCGAGGAGCCGCTCCGAGGCTCACCTGCGTGGGGAGGAGGAGGGCCATGAGCAGAAGCCCCAGGCCGAGCCGCGCTGCCAGCGCCGTCCCCATGTCCGTCTGCTGTTGCTGTCCTGCCGCGCTGCCGGTGTGCCTGCTTCTGCTTCTGCGGCTGCAGGCGAGGAAGATGCGCCCCGCGGCCGCGCCCGGCATTTTAACGGCAGCGCGGGCTCTCGTAACGCCCCGCCGCCGCCCACCCCCTCCTCCTTCCCCTCCTCCTTCTCCTCCCCCACTTCTGCCCCCGCCCTGTGTGTCCTCCGCCCCGCGAGTCCCCGCACCCCCTCGGGCTCCTCTTCGCCTCACGGAGCCGGGCCGCTGGGGCAGCACCTGCAGGGCCGTGCTGGCCTTCCTCTGTCCCTCCCTTCGGCAGACCCGCCAGCGTTGGTATCCCCCGCCTAGGTGTGACAGGCGGTGATGTCTTTGTCTTGTGCCGGCGTTTCGTGCTCTGGTACGGAGGGGCTGGCACGGGGCTGCAGACGCTGGGTTGCAGTTACTCTAGAGAAAGTCTTACGTTTGTAGAAACATGAAGCGTTTTCATTAAGAAAATAAATTAATATCAAATCATGAGAGAGAAGGAAAGGTAAAGAAGGCTGTTAAGTATTTCCAATTGATGCGAACAGTAGATGAAAGGCTGAGGAGTTCAGATCCCGTCTTGTTCTAAGCTGCCTTACCGCTAGCGCTCCGACTTCAGACCGCAGGTTGCAATTAAAAGCACTTTCTGGATCTAAATATTTCATTGTTACCATTATTTCTTAAAGAGTAGGAAACTTGCGTAACAAGTAGAACAATAGGTTCTTCCAACCTCTGTGTATTTAAGGTTCTAGCTTCTGGCACAGTGAACACTACAGTTACATCCTATCTCCTCCCTTAATAGACAATAGATTGTACCAGTGCCTCGTCAAATCAGTCAGGTGTTTCAGCGTACAGCCAAATGAGCAAAAATATCTGTGTCCATTGTATAAACTACAAAAAGAGACACTGATGTGCCGATCTTACTGCGACAAAGCAGTTCTTTCCATTTAAAAGATGTCCTGTTAGCCCAGACTAATCAATGGATTTTAGATTTGGATATGTTCATGTTTATTTCAGAGCAAAGTGTGAAGAGATATCCAAGTTCAGCACTACTTAACTCCTTTGCCATCTCCAGGGGCAGGACTGCTTTTTGAGAGTTTCTAAGGATATTGCTAGAACTCGGTCCCAAGGCGCAGTAAACATGGGCAGAACCAGATGCTGGGATTTGTGTTAAGAAAGAATAAATCACTCTAAACCCAGCCTCATATTAATTGCTTCAGAATGCCTGACAAAACTATAGCAATTTTGGTTTTCCAGGAATAAAGGCATTTTGTAAGCTGCACCACCCAAGTTAGCAATCCTTGTTCCATACCAAGATGAAAGACCTTCTGAGAGCTACACTAAGCCTAATGCACTCCTGAAATGTCATTTCCCCATCAATTTCCTGTTAGAGACATAGTATATCTACAGAGTAACCATGGGAATAGTCATCAAATTGAAGGTCTTATATCTCTGAATACTCGCTGGCTGTCTGCTCAAAGATGGTTACCAGAAGACGGACTTTCATGACTATATAAGAAGAGAAAAAAGGAAATTGTGGTGGCTTAAAATAAGAGATGGGTGACAAAGCTGAAAACATTCCTGTCGCTACTTCTCCTTACAAAGAGTTTCCTTTAGTTGTCACAGCTAAATGAAATCACAAACAGGAGGGAAGGCCACCTGTTCACTCGGTAGACATGCTTAATGCTACAGGAAAGTGAAATTCCCTGTGAGAGAAGTCACGTGAATCACCGCAACAAAGTGAGGGCTCATGTCATTCTGACACTGGGTCCCCTGGAGGAGCTACAAAAGCAAGCGAATCTAGTTAGGGCTCTACAGTAGCTCAAGCGAAGAATATTCTAGTGTAAAACTGACAGAGATGTTTTCCATTATAATCTCTCTCCTCCTTGTTTGGGAGAAAAGGAAGCGATGCTGCTGTTTCACAACCCTGTCAGGATCATAACTGGCTGTTGCAGGTTAAAGCAGCAGCTGAGACATGTTAATGTCAAAGCTGGGACAGATGAGAATAAGCGAATAACTATCAGAGGGCCTTTCCCATTCGCTCTACCCAATGCACCTCACCTGAGGTCTGGAACTGCATCAATAAAAAATGAGGATGGTGCATGGTTCTTGTAAGGTGACATGAACCACACAACATTATGCAATTGCTAATTATTATTATTATTATATTAGTATATTCCACCTTTGGCCTTTTTACAAGTTTCAGTGAAAAATGAGGACATCTTTTTTTTTTTGCTAAAAATTTGATAAAGTCTGTTCCTTTATTTAAAACTGAAGAAAAATGCAGAGGCTTAAAAACATTCGGTGGGGATGATAAATTAACTGAAATAATAAAACTATGTGAAGTTTATGTTCTGGAGGTATAAGCCATACCTCTCTGAAATACTCCTGAAATTCTAATGCAAATAAGGAAATGTACCGGCAGTGAGGGAGAAGTGCTAAAAATATGTTGAGCCCAAGACTTTCTTTGAAACTTTTGTCATTGGAAAAGAGAATTATAATGCCTACACTCCATTAGATTTCTACAAGCAACTCTCTCCATTCAGGAAAGCTGCAATATTCTTGATTCCTCCTGAACACATAAATCACTTGCACTCCTAATTCCAAAATCTTTACCTTTTTTTCAGCTGAAGTCTATAATGAAGTCTGCAAAAGATGCATCTGCGCAAGAGACCAGGATCCAATATATAGATTTTTCTACGAGGCAAGAAACACTGTAATTGAGTTGAGAACTGTATAAAGTGAAGCACTGCTATCTGGTGGCCAAAAGGCACTTCCGTTTCTTTTTTTTTTTTTTTGTCATAAAAGACAATATACTCTCTCAATCAAACATCCTTTGACAGCAGTGTGCTCTAAGTACTTTCATGATGCCAAGATACAGTGTTAAATATTATTGTTAAATTCCCATTGCTTTGCTTCCTTTATTTTTTTGCTGGGTCGGATTGGTACTCAGCACCTCCCACAGTTAAGCACATAATATTTAATGAGAAAGCTTACCAAAGAGAAGGGAGAAAATTACTTTAATCTTTTGAGTTAAATGTAATTTCAGCTGCATATTCCACTGGTGACTTTTAAGTCAACTGAACTTCGTAATAGGCATAACTTTCAATCTAGTGACGAGAAGCAAAACTTGTGCTGCTTTGTATAATGCATTAGCAAACAAGATTAGCTAAATTGACTGGCAGGGAAAAAAATCTGGTTGTCTATAAAGGATGCAGAGAAGCAGTCTCCAGGACATCTAAGTAAAGTATTTTAATTTGAACAAGCTTTAGCAAAGTAAGTATAGTCAGAGCACTGAGTGGAATTCATGAGAACTGATTGTGACTTAACCATTAATTTACTCTTGCCTTTTAGCTGCCAGTATCGATCCATTTAAACTTAAATATTTTAAGTAGTACTCACCTGTGTCATGAGTTATTTTAGTTATTTAATACCCATCTGTGAACGTTATGCATTTATGTATTAGAACATGACCTTTTTCCAAGTGACAGCTTTGAAATCCCGCTTTGCAGCTTGGCACTTATTAGCCCATATGTGCTGGTCTATGCTGACAACATCTGGTGATAAGTTTCCTTGATGTCTGTTTTTGCTATATTGGATTTTGCCTTGAGAAACTCACAGGTCAATACTTTCTAATACATAGGAACACCATCTTTTCATAAGTTAGGCTGGCCCTTGTCCTGCTACTTGTTTAGTCTTGCAGCAGCATCAATGCTCCAGCCATATAATCAAAATTTGATGGATTTTTTGAAGCACCCTTCTTTACAGTTGCACTTCACTATCATTGCAGAACAAGACTGAAATACTATGGGAGCTGGCAAGTTGAAACTGATTTTAGACAACTGGACAAAGCTATTTGACATGTGTCTTGGGTAAGAACTTGGAATATGTATTGAGGATTACATTTCTTCTTCCAGTGGAGAGCTTATATTAAATTTATATTAATAGAGCTTTTAATTGAAGGCATAATAGGTTGTACTGTCAATCTCCACTTGGTAATAAATGTTGACTGGATTCAACTATACATATCTTCAGACATGGGTCCTGCTGCCACAATCCAGATCCTGATTACACCAGGATTCCAGTAATGTAAGTTTCCCTTCTATGCCAATCTGAGGCAAAAAGCATTGGACTGACCTAATTTAGAGGTATACGGTTATGGAAGCAAACAAAGTCCTGGAATCATAAGCCTGGAAATTTGAGCAGAAGGGAAATTGTGATTCCAGAAATAGTGTCAAGAAGAAATATTTAGGAGTTGCCACCCTAATACCCATGGATCTTTGATTTCTGGGTAGACTTCAAGGGATGGTGTCAGCTTACACAACTAGGTGTGGCTTTAGATCTGCTTGAAAGCACACCTTTCTCCCTAAGTCAAGCAAACTCTTGGGTGACATCAATACAAATTAAATGGTAGCAGAGCCTGTTCTTTGTCCTTGAGGCCAACTGACATGTCTAGCCATGTCTATACTATTAAACTCTTTCAGCCTCCACAAAATGGAGGCTGACTCTAAACTGCCTATTGGTGGGTAGCTGTCCCTGGCCTGAACCAACCCCTGAATCATTCTCAGGAATTGTTTGGGATCATGCTACTTGGTATGGGACAAAACCAAGACAGGCTTTCCTTCAACTCCTGAGGCATAGTGTCAGATAACAGGTCTATAGATATGCAGAAGTAAAAATGATCAAAGGCAATTTTCCCTGTCTTCTGATTTGATGCAGGTTAAAACATAATTCTCAGGAAAAAATCAGTGAATGATATTCCACAGGCCATAGGCCTCCTGTTTCTTTGCCAAACTATCCTTGCAGAATTATTCTCTTAATACAAAGTATTCTTTGCTGCAGATTTAAAGTAATGGTTTATTACATTGCCATATTAAAGTACACAGATAATAATGATGGTCAGATATGTCACAAACTGTTTACCAGTTGAAAACATATCAAGCACTTGACACTGAGAGGAGGAAAGAAGGGTCGCATGACAGCAGATGTCTACATCTAAGTGAGTCTCTTTGGAAATCCTTGGTAGATGATGAAAGGAAGTGAGTGCTTCTATGATGTAATTCATCTTATTTCAACATAGACATGTGAAATAGATTAATCACATCCTGGAGATGCCTTCATCTCTTCACTGACAATAAAAAGAGTGTCAATTAGTAACTCAGATGTTTGTCACTTCTATTTTCCCTTATTTTGAGGAACAGATATCATTCCTTCAACCTTACTTCATAGAACTTCTATGGATTTTTGCCACTTTCCTTTGTACTTTCTCTAGTCTGTCTTCATTAGATCATGTTGTCTAAAGCAGCACACTCCACTCAAGCCAAGAGTTCAGCATTCAACAACTCTGTAGATGCAGCTTAGAAAGAAATGTCTTTTTTTTGCAGCAGCAGCTTTGTAATGTTTGTGGTCTGATGTAATTTTGAGATTATGTCGCTCTGTTTCTTGAACAATAGTGCAATGTTAGCCCTTTTACCATCTCCTTGAATTTTACTTCTATGTTAATATTTATTACTGGTTGCAATTAGTGGAACCAACTTTTTCTCACCATTAGCTTGAGCACTACCTCTGTAAGTCTCTGATTTCTCCCAGTGGCTGTGGTATTCTGCATTACCTCTCTCATCAGTGGATGAAAAGTTAGGTTTCCTGATATTGCACTGCTACTTCACTCTGCTTTTTTTCAATGGGGCAGGAAGGCCAGGAGGCCTCCATGGATGGATAAAGAACTGCTGAGAAAACTTAGAAGGAAAAAAGAAGCTTATAGAAGGTAGAAGCAAGGAAGGCAGCCTAGGAAGAATACAGGGATATTGTGCAGGAAGTTAGAGATCAGGTCCGAAAAGCTAAAGCCCAGTTAGAATTGAGTCTGACCAGGGATATCAAAGACTACATTAAGGACTTCTATAGGTATGTCACAAATGAAAGACAGACAAGGGATAATGTAGGCCCTCACTGGAAGATATCAGAAGAACTGGCTACCCTGGATTTGGAGAAGGCTGAGGTTCTCAGTGACTTCTTTGCCTCAGTCTTCACCTGCAAGCTCTCTGACAACACTGCTTAAGTCTTGGAAGGCAGAAGCAGGGACTGTGAGAATGAAGACCTTAGGCCCACTGTAGGAGAGGACCAGGTTCGAGATCATCTTAAGAACCTGAATGTACACTGGCCCATAGGACCTGACGAAATCCATCCGCAGGTCCTGAAGGAGCTGGCAAATGAAGTTGCTAAGCCACTGTCCATCATACTTGAAAAATCATGGCAGTCAGATGAAGTTCCCAATGACTGGAAAAAGTGAAATATAACCCCCATTTTCAGGAAGGGAAAAATGGATGGCCCAGGGAACTACAGACCAGCCAGTCTCACCTCTGTGCCTGGCAAAATCTTGGAGCAGATTCTGCTGGAAACATGCTAAGGGGCATGAAAAACAATTAGGCAGTTCATGACAGCCAGCATGGCTTCACTAAAGTGGAATACTGTCTGACCACTTTGATGGCCTTCTGTGATGGGACTACAGAACTGATGGATAGGGGCAAAACACCTGATGTCATCTACATGGACTTGTGCAAAGTGTTCGACACTGTCCCACACAACATCCTTGTCTCTAAATTGGAGAGACATCAATTTGATAGGTGGACCACTCGGTGGATAAAGAACTGGCTGGATGGACACACGCAAAGAGTTGTGGTCAATGACTCAATGTCCAGCTAGAGACCAGTAATGAGTGGTGTCCCTCAGGGATCGGTGTTGGGACTGGTCTTGTTCAACAGCTTTGTCAGTGACATGGACAGTGAGATTGAGTGCGCCCTCAGCAAGTTTGCTGATGTCACCAAGCTGTGTGTTCCCTTCTCCAGGCTGAACAGACCCAACTTTCTCGTCCTGTCTTCATACAGGAGGTGCTCCAGTCCCCTGATCATCCTCGTGGCCCTCCTTTGGACTTGTTCCAACAGTTCCATGTCCTTTTTATGTTGAGGACACCAGAACTGCACACAATACTCCAAGTGAGGTCTGATGAGAGCAGAGTAGAGGGGCAGGATCACCTCCCTCAACCTGCTGGTAACGCTCCTTTATTCTTCCATTTCCATATTTTATTATTGTTTGCTTAATTTTTATTTTTACTTACTGCTATCTTTTTGCCATAGACAAGACAGATTTTTGCCCACAGTTATCAAAAAGATAGTGTATATAAAAAGGTAACTCCCTTAGAGACTATTCAGTTTCGTTTTTCATTCCTAGTCATGACTGTGGCATGGTATTCTGAAAGGCTTATTCTTTTGTAACCTTTTCTGGGTAATTTCTAATTTGAGTACAGGACAGGCAAAGATAACAAGGCAATGAGAATGTATCATAGAAAGAAACAACAAACAGGAACAGAGAAAGTTGGAACTGTTTACTTTAGAAAATAAAATAACAAAAAAAATTAAAATATGTATAAATGGACAAGTTCTAGAAAGCAGATCAGCTCTTCTTACCATTTCATAGTAGACAAAGGGAGTGGTTTAGAATTTGAAAAGATGAACTGCTGGAAGTAGGCACATATAGTGTATCACTAAATGTTAAGACTTCATGTGTCTTTTAGATGGTGAACTCTGTCACAGGGTATCATTAGGCAAGCTACAGGGATGACAACATCCAGAGTTTAAATAGCAAGTGTTGCAAGGACACACTTCCCTGGGAGACAAATCATCCCAGATCTTCCTACTGTGTGACTTACATATCTTTAGTATCTCTGGAGCTGTGAAAGGATGAGACAGCCTTGGCACCAAGCAATATGATTATTCTGACATTCTAGCCTCCCTATTGCACCTTTATTTATATTATTTCTTTTTTTAATATCAAAAGTGTATTGAAACCTACAGATGATTTTTTTCCTTCCTAATGCAGCAATGTTTATAAGTGCCAATCAAGGCAACTTTGTACCTCAGCCACAATGGAAGCTGAAGTATTTTGAACAGCTTTTTTTCTGCCTTTAAAAGCAAACCTGACACAAACCAATTAAAAAAAACCTAGCAAGCCCAACAAACTTCAACTGTACACAAATCTAGGAGGAGCAATCTAAATTTCCTCATTGAAAATTAATTATGTTAGACTTGAGTATATCTTGAATTAGTTACTATAAATTAGAGAACATTATATTCCAAATAGTAAAGACATTCATTTAAGGAGAATACGGAGGAAACAGAAGTAAACAAATAATTCAAACTAATTAAAGTTTGCTCATGGAATGCGTAGTTTTACGGCTAATAAGTGAGATTCAAATAACAAATGTTTAATTGATTGTTTTTCCTTTTTTTCTGCATTTGCCAACCACTGCTAGTAGTATCTAGATAAATCTTAGAGTGGATCTGGACCTGAGCATGTTCACTACAGAATGATTGAAAGCCTGAAAGCCTGTCTTAGGACACACTAACTTTTCCTAACAAACAAACAAACAAACAAACAAAAAACAAAAAGTGTTTTAGACAAATGGCAAACAAGAAAATGAGGGGAAAAACAAACAAAAAAATCTCATTGCAAACCTCTCAGCAAAGTGGGGAGTGGAAGAGTTAGCACTGAAACTGCAGAGCCTTTAATTTCTGAGGCTTAATACCAGGTTGACTGAAGGAAGTTACTCACTGTTGTCCTCCCATTTGCTTAATCACTGATGTAACACTGATTTTCACTGGCAAGGCAGCTATGTATTTCTGGTTTAGGTGGGTCATCATGTTGAGGGTGGCCTTCATTAGCTTCTTCAGCACTGGTCAGAGCAGTCTGCACTGCCCATCTCCATTTCTTTTCTATTATAGCAGTTAGTCAGAGAGTGAAAAGGATGGGGGGAGGGGGGGAAAGTATGTTATTTTATACACCTATATCTCCATCACTTAAAGAAAAGTGAAATAATCACCTTACATACCTGAAACTTACCCACCTTACCTTATCCACTTAGTTATCCACTATAATGTCAAAGACGAGTTTTCAAGGAATAAACGCGGTGAAAGCAAAGCTACTTTGTGAGACCTTGCTGCCTTCCAGAAAGAAATTCTCTGCACAGGATGCCAGTATGGCTGTGGAAAAAAAAGTGTGCAGAAGTCCATAATGTGGATGCTACTGCACAAGATGAAATGGCATCATAAGGAGTTAGTAAATGGAGAGAGCCAGAGCCAAGTTTCGGTGTTCATGTGGGCTGAAGACATTAAAGGTGTCCTAAAGAGAAGAAAAACAATGTTTTATAGTAAAAATGGTACAGTAGATTATATGGGTAAATGTGTGAGAAAGGGAAACCAGTTTAGAGCAGGGTGCTCACTGAAAAGGCAGCACTGGAAGGGCTAGAAAAAGAGCTTCTGCTGCACGGAAGATTAGTTTTCAGAGATGGACTTTGGAGGAAGAGATGGTGGGATTATTTGGTCATGGATTGGTTGCAAGAAGCAAGCTAGAGAAATTGCCTCCAGACTATGGACTAAGAAAAGGGAACACCTGAGCAGCTACAATTAAGTGCAACACTGGAAAAGGTGAATTAGCAGTCAGGGAGCTTTCGCTCATTATTCAGCTGAATATGGACAAACTTAAAGGTGATGCTGACACAGGGACACTGTGTTTTCCCAGGCTGCATAAATATGCATTGAACCTTCTCAGTACACCTTGAAATAAGCAGTATCGTTTAAAAGGAGTGTGGTTCCAAGGAGGTAATGATAAGTTAAATCTGCAATGACAAGTAATGTGGTGAGATGTGCACTGCAGAACATTAGTCAGAGCTACTCACAGGGCTAGAATGGCAGCATGGCTTTATTTTGACATTGAACGAGTGTCAGCAGATCTATTGCTGTCACTTGACCTACCTTGCAGGAAAATAAAGGTAACAAAAAACCCTAGACAGTGGGGAGGGAACTTCCAATTACAGATTCCCACATATAAGTCAAAAGCTATTATGATTTTTTTCTCTGAGCTATCAAAACTAAAAGACAAATCTCCTTGTAAGTGAATGTCACAGGGATCATATTGAAATACACAAAATGAAAACCATAAACAAGGGAAGAATTACCCTTCCTAGAGAGGAGATTACTCCACTGGAAAAAAAAAAAAAGGCAGAAAAAAAAAATGAAGCAGTTCTATGAGAATAGCCATGGGAAGAAGAATACGTCTTGGTCAGACTAATTTCTCACCCAAACTTCAAAAGGATGCATAGACCACCACTAACCTGCCAGATGTCACTGGTCACTGCTTCTTACCAAAGCTGAAACTTTTCATTGTATGTTGCTAAGGCATCATATGATTGGAAAATCACCTGAAAGCAGCTTAAAGAACACGCCTGTGAGACGTCCGTGCGACCAGCCTGTGTCCGGGCAAAGCCTCAGTGAGCGCAGCCTGAGCGGGCGGCAGCATGAAGAGGGAGCTCTGCACTGCCATCTAATGGCAAGCTGCAGGAGGAGGCTTTCAGACTGGTCTTCACCCCGTCGGGACGTTTTGGTTATAATTACAGTTTGATAAAAGTAAAACAGGAGGAATTAATACTGCATATTAATCTTCATAATAATACTTAATTTTTTGCCTTTTTTGTAATTAACAAATGCACTTAATGACCCAGATTGGAAGCTGCCAGAACCTCACACAAGTGGAGTACGAACCTTAAAGACGAGGGCTTTTGCGGCCCTTCTTACTCTGCTGTGCAGATTACTTTCTGACTTTGTAAATACCACTAGGTCATCATATTTGATGAATATAAAAGACAGAGGGACTTCAGGCATGTTCTTTAATTTGCCTTTTGAGATGAGAGGCAATAAAGATGTATACTATCAGACTAACCTAGAAAGACTCTAGTACTTACATCTTTGTTTACTGTAAGTTATTGTCACTCTTAGCAAAGTTACAGCAAGACTTTAATCCTACATGAGGCAAATCAAATTCTAACGGCTCTGGAAAGAATGGGGCGCATGCAGAGCTAGGCTTGAGGGGGTTTTATTGGGATTTGGGTGTGGGGTTCCACCCGTCTCAGAGGAGACAATATTTCTGCGCAGGGAATCCCTTCTGTTCAGACATTCATTTCTATTCTGACTCACTGTGTGCCACTAGAAATGCAAGAAAGTTTCTCTTACCAACCTTTTTTTTTGTTTTCTCTCCTCAGTAAGGATATGTCTATTTTAAGAGTGATGGGGGGAAAGTGCTAAAAAGCTAACAGCTATATTCCCACCAACATTGATCAGATATCACAGAACTGGGCACGGGAGCATTCAAACTACATAAAGATGTTGGGATCTTTCTTTCCAGGGAGGTTTCTAAGGCGGAGAAATAGCTTTGCCAAGGAATTGCTCCATGACAATATATCCCTAACATAAAAGCCTCTCAATCAAATGTTTTATGACCAAGTTTATAGAAGCGTAAAATTAAGCAGTCACTTATACTGCCCATGCTAATTGCAGAGCTGCTGTACAGCAGTATCTCCACAGTCATATCACTCACTGTATTTGCTGATAATTTTCCAAGGGAGGATGGGTCTCTAAGGTGAGGTGATAGGTATCAGGCATTTTGAAGCAGAACTTTAAAGCTGAGGAGCTCTTCCATCTGCCAAAATTACACCAAACCTGTACAATCATTTACACCAGGGCAAGATGCTGCCAATCTGATGGGATTGCGTTTTGTTGCTGGTTTGTAGGGACACAGAGAATTCACCAAAGGCTCAGCAACCAGGGCATCCCAAAGCACCAAGACAGATGTAGTTGGTGTGTGGCAAGGAGAAAGCTGGGAGAAGGCAGGAAGGGTGGGAATTGATCTGTCCTGGCTTCTGAGCTCCAAAGAAGAGGGATTATGGATTACCACCACGTAATGGGGGTGTGGAGTGAAAGCGGGAGACATAACGTGAAGGAAAGTAACAAAGATAAGGTTAGGGAAAACGCAGGCCGCGATGGGATTTGTATTAGACTGTCACAGTGGCCAAGCCTTTCCTATTAGTCTGTGGTCAGGAAACTCTAGGAGTCATCTCCCCAGTGAGAGATTTCCGCTGCTTTCTGGTTTGGGCGTGTGGGCAGAGCCTGAGGGGCCGAAAGTATTCCAAAGGGAAGATCAGAGTGTGTAAAATCCAAACGGTGTGAGAAGTATTAATGTAATTACTCAGGGCGCTTTCACCGCGCCATTAGGAGAGCAGCACCGGTGGGGAGGGAGGGAAGAACCCGGCCCACGGGGCTTGCCGGCAACCTCTCCAGGGCAGGGGGGGAAGCTGCTGCCGAGACACCATGGCAGGGAAACCCGCGCTCTGCCTCCTCCCGCCTCCAAACCAGCGTGTGCTGGAAAATAACGATGGGGAAACAGCTCGGACAGACCTCCATGGGGCAGGGCAGGTGGGAGGCAGAGGCCGGGGCCCCCGAGGATCTTCCCTCCCGGGGCGCGGGACCCCCCCGCCTGCAGCCGCTCCGCCGGGCTCCGGCAGAGGGCGCCGGGCCCCGACCGAGGAGGCTCCGCCTCCAGCCTACGATCGTCGGCGTGGGGACGGCAGCGGCTAGGCCCGGGCCCGCGGCTCCTGGAGGACCCAGGTAACCGCGCCTGGGCCGCGGCGCGCTGCGCCCCGAGCCTTGCCGGGCCTCCCCTCTGTCCTCCTGCCCCCCTCTTCCCGGCCCCAAGGTCGCGGGTCTGAGGGACGGGGTCAGGAGTGAAGGGCAGGCCTACGCGCCGCGGCCTGTGCCGAGGCGGCGGCCAGGGAAGCCGGGGCTCCCTGGGGACCCCGAGCAGCGGCGGGCGCGCTACAGAGGGTCAGAGGCCGTTCCCGGGGGGGGTGTGGGGTGTTTGTGTGTGTGTCTGCGGACCCCACCGCACGCCGTGAATGCTGGCGTTGTCTCGGCTGCGTGCTTTTGAACGGGCTTCCAGCCTCCGGCAGCGTTCGGTCTTGTGTCCTCCCCGGGCGAGACGGCGGATCGCTGTCGCGTTCAGGTTTCATGAGGGGGAGAGGACGCCCTTCGCGTGTTGGAGCACCTGTCGGCCTTCCTGGCAGGGGCTTTCTCGGCGGCCGGTTGTGCCCGCTGGTCAGCGGGGAACGAAGGAGGAATGAGCACTAGAAATAAGCAATAATATTTGGTTCCGCGTTCAAATAACTGTTCTAGGAGTTTGCCCCTAAAATGGGGAGAGGCGTAAGTCTTACGTGAGAGCTGACCCACCGTAAACTTTATGCCATGTTTTGTAAGTTCATGCATGTAAATACAGGAAAGCCGAGGGAGGTGTGGTTATTTTTATTTGGCTAATAATTGCCCTCATTGATCAGGGCTTTTTCGCAGCCACAAAAGCCACCTCGTAAAGATCTCAGTGGAGTTCTCTTGGGTGTGGGGAAAATGAGCTCCAGTCTCAGGGAGAAACACGTGTTTCCACACATGGAAGGTCATAATAAAAAGCAGTGCTCCACCTATCTAGGAAGGACTGGAGATCAATTCCTAAGAGTGTTGAAAGACATCTGGGATGCTTTTTGAGTGGTGTTTCTCCTACTTTTTCCGGTTAGAAATGGCTCCCCATGCTGGGGAGCATGTGAGGCTGCTGTTGCTGGTGTCAGCCCTATTGCAGTATACAGAGCAGCATTGTTTCTCTAGAACTCTACCACGATGCTAAATTTGGAGAAACAAGGCGGAACGCTTTGCAGTGTTCTGCCATGCAGGAGTTTTGTGGTCCAAGCAGAATCTAAAGTTAAGCAGCTTTTGACTCTTCTGGATTTATTTGCTTGCAGTATTGAGCAGGTTGTTTTTACTGATGATGAGTCATGATGAATGTTTTTTATATGCTTTTTATGACATATGCTTTTGTTAATTGTATTTCAGGTGTAGGGAGGAAAATGCCACAAATGAGTTTGGACAGTTGATATTAAACACCAGAAAAGGAATTATGGACAGAATATTCCACTGATGGTTTTGGTGTTTGCTTTTCATCTGGTGTTTTATCTCTTTGTAATGGTGGACGGCGTGTAAGAAAGGCAGATCATAAAGTTGGTATAGCCTTGCGCTTTTAGGTGATGCATTGATTGTTCTACCGGGAACTAGATTATAATCTTTTTCTTTTAACTATCATGTTGTACCTGGAGAAATCCATCCAACAGACAAAGCAGTTGCTCATTTTTACTCATGAATGTTTGTTTTATTTTAGGGTATGCTATGACTGGCTTCAGGCTCCCCATCACTACTTTTAGAAAGCTAAATGTCTGGTTTGGACTGTGGGAGAAATTCTCTTCTAATAAACTGTATCCCTCTTGGAGGACAAGCATGTTCTGTAGCTGTCAAGCAAGCACAGTAAACTACAGAAGATGTCCCAGCTTTTCCTCAGTAAAACTCTGTGCGCTAAGACTTTCTCCAGAGTATATCTCAGTCCTTCCTCTGCGGAACAAAAGTAGCAAAAGCTCTAAAAGGAGCAGACAGACTGTACAAGAAGAAGAGGAAGAAGAGGATGAAGAGGAAAGTGATTTGGAGGATGAATTTGAAAATGACCCCAATGTAGTAAAAGATTACAAGGACCTTGAAAAAGTGGTGCAGTCTCTTCGATACGATGTGGTCATGAAAGCTGGCCTAGACCTTGCAAGAAAGTAAGTATGGCAGAAACAACCTGCTCATGATAAAGGTGTCATGAAATTTGAGGCTTCATACTCTTTTAATGTTGGAATAACTCAATACTGGGAGATGAGGGAGGCATTGTTTGCTGGTTGGGGGTTTTTTTTGCATAGCTTTTTTGACTGTCTAAAAATGTTTTGGGTGGATGGATGTTCTTGTGGGTTTTACCTTGCCTCCCTTGAAACAACCTGCTTTCTGCTCTTTGCTGCCTGCAGTGTTTCTAAGATTGCTGA
Organism: Ara ararauna; assembly: GCA_028858755.1. Taxonomy (NCBI): domain Eukaryota; kingdom Metazoa; phylum Chordata; class Aves; order Psittaciformes; family Psittacidae; genus Ara; species Ara ararauna. The sequence continues at coordinate 61,715,439 of CM054379.1, forward strand.
GGAGGCATTTTCTATCAGTTACTATTTATTTAAAATGAAAAAACCACAAAGTACTGTACTAAGTAATACAAAAAGATCTAATCTGAGACTGAGGGAGTAAAATAATACACTACTTAATGGCTGTAGAAATAGGAGATGGTGAGTATAAGCCTAATGTACTAGTAAATATATCACAGTGCAGTCTGTAAATATACCAGAGTGTTTGATCTAGTGCAGCCTACAGAACCTTATATTGCAGTGCTTTTAAAACAGTGTTAATATAACTTGATGAGTTACAAATTATTAACCTGGTTGGTGCAGGAAAGGGGATATTATTCATTGGATATTCAGGAGACAGGTCTGTAAAACCAGCTTTTCTTGGCTTGCACAGAGCAACTATACTCTATTATTTCATTTAATATCTATGAAAGACTTTTTCTTTACTTCTAGTTCAGGTCTGTCCCGACCTTAAATAAAGGTATCCTTTATGCAGAAATGAGAGCTGTGGCAATGTGCCTTGCACATGAATGGTGTTCTTGTGTATCTGCAAAGAAACAATTGCACACTGTAAATGCAATAAAACCTTGTTTTTCTTCAGTAAAGTAGAAGATGCATTCTACAGTAATGAACTCAGGCTGAATGGAGAAAAACTATGGAAGAAAAGTAGAACTGTAAGACTTTTTAAAATTTAAATCTTTTCATACAATACAAGAAAATAACTAAGGCGTGACCTCTTCTCCCTCTAAATCGCTCTGCAAAGGCAAATGAGTAGCATTGCTAACACCACTTCCAGCCTTGTGTGTGTGTGTGTGACTATGATTCTCTGGGTAAGGCGTTACTCCCTAAGGCAGGCAGGAGACTTGTGTTACTAGAGAGTAAAATCTAAGGCTGAAAGTCAGGAGAAGACAGATGTCAGCAAGGACAGAACTTTCAGAGTTGCTAAGGGAAGTGAAGATACCGATGTGAGGTTGATGGTGTTGGAAGATTGAATCTGAGATACTGGTGGAGCAGGCATATGATTAAAGAGAAAGTTTGATGATAGGGATTGAAACGGGGGGAGCTCAGGTGAGGTTGTTGTATCTGTAGCAGAGCACACAGGAACACATCTGGGAGAAGAGCCAGGAGGGCTGCAAGCCATACTCTTTAATGACAGAGCTTGCCAGAATGATGACAGACTTCACCCACCCTGTATGTGAGGGTGGTCCCACATGGTGGTTACTGTCATCAAAGGGTAGTAAGTTTTGTTTCCTGGTTCTCTAAAGACTAGTTTTTGAGAGGCATACTGCTTGTATGGTGTTTGAAAAGAACATAGGCAGTTGACAAGCACTCTGAAACACTCCATGCTCTTTTAAAGGCAGGAGGGAGAGGATTGCATTTTGCTGGTTTGTGTTGATACAAAAAGATTGGCAGGAAATACCCTTCAGGAAAAACCCCCAACATACTACATGGCACCTTTTTCACAGTTAGGTGTCGGCCACAGAACAGGAAGGGTAAAGCTTTTGGCAGAGAAGGTCATGAGACATTTAATTGCTTATTGCCAGGGATTTCCTAGAATTTCATAGCTGGAGGATTTGTAGTGTGTCTAGTGTTGCCTTGCCTGCCTCCTGCCCTGGGAGATAAGAATATTAAATGGAAAAAAAGGAACAGAGTTACAGTTGGACATAGGCTGTAGGGATTTGTTTTCCCAGGAAATGTTGATAATCAGTCATCTTTTTCTGTTTCCAGGTGAAAACTGGGGACACGCTGGATCTCATAGTAGGTGAAGATAAAGAAACAGAAACTGCCATAGTTATGCGGGTAGTCTTAAAAAAAGTATCTAACAAAACTGAAAGTGAAAAATACAAAGTAATTGTGAGGCGCTGGAAACACTTAAAAGTGCCCAAACAGGACGTATTTAAGTGACAGGGGGTTGCATGTGGCAGCATAAGTGTTTTGCAGAAAACCATATTTGTTCTTAAATACAAATTTTGGTTAAACAAAATTACAGTACCCTTTGTTAAGGGCTTGTGTCAGAATGTTCTCTCCCTCTGCTGTGTATGTCAATATCCATGCAATAAGCCTGTCGCTTTTTGCTGTTAGTTTTGTTTCATGGCGCTGTGGGATAAAAGATCCAACCCTTACATTTCCAGGCAGTTTCCTTACAGATGTTATAAATGATGAACCAATAAAGACTAATTTGATCACTGTTTGATTGCTGTCTAATTTTGTTAATCAGAAAGATTACATTAAAGCCGACAGCACAACAAGCAGAACTGCTTTGTTAATTTTATCTCTACATCTGTAAAATAGTTAGGGATAATAGGGATAAACCCTCCAATTATGTGAAATTGCTTCCTTTTTCATTATCGGTTTGATCTTGGTTAACCATACCAACTCTGCCCTTATACACAGTGCCGCTATACCAAGAATACAGAAGGACACTCATTGCAGCTGCATATTTTTAAGAAGGAAACTTCATGATAACAGAGAATCATAGACTCATTTAGGTTAGAAAAGACTTAAGATCATTGAGTCCATCCATTAACCTAACACTGCCAAGTCCAGCACTGTGTCCCTAGGCACCTCATCTACACCTCTTCTAAATCCCTCTAGGGATGGTGACTCCACCACTGCCCTGAGCAGACTGTTCCAGTGCTTGACAACCCTCTCACTGAAGAAATTAATATCCAATCTATACCTCCCCTGGTGCAACTTGAGGCTGTTGCCTCTTGTCCTACCACTTGTTACTTGGGAAAAGAGACTGACACCCACCTCACTACAACCTCCTTTCAGGTAGTGGTAGGGAGCGGTAAGGTGCCCCTCCTTTTATCCAGTGAAGAATGCATTCATCCAAGCCATGAGCACCCAGTTTCTCCAGGAGAATGCTATGGTAAATGGTGTCAAACGCTTTACTCCAGTCCAGGTAGGCAACATCCACAGTCATCTCTCCTCCACTAAGCTGGTCACCTTTGTCACAGGAGGAGATTAGGTCGTAGAATCATAGAATAGTTAGGGTTGGAAAGGACCTTAAGATCATCTCGTTCCAACCCCCATGCCATGGGCAGGGACACCTCACACTAAACCATGCTACCCAAGGCTCTGTCCAACCTGGCCTTGAACACTGTCAGAGAAGGAGCATTCACAACTTCCCTGGGCAACCCATTCCAGTGCCTCAGCACCCTTAAAGAACTTCCTCCTTATATCCAGTCTAAACTTCCTCTGTTAACCTGTTTTAACTTGTTACCCCTTGTCCTATCACTACAGTCCCTAATGAAGAGTCCATCCCCAGCATTCTTGTAGGCCCCCTGTATCCTTATAGGCCCCCTAAAGGGGGGGCTTGAGGTCAGTCAAGCAAGATCTGCATTTCATAAAACCATGCTGACTGGGCCTGAACACCTGTTTGTCTTGTATGTGCCATGTGATGGCACTCAAGATGGTCTGGTCCATAACCTTCGCCAGCACCAAGGTCAGGCTGACAGGCCTCTAGTTCCCTGGATCCTCCTTTCTGACCCTTCTTGTAGATGGGTGTCACATTAGCTAACCTCCAGTCAACTAGGACCTTCCATTAGCCAGGTTTTGCTGATAAATGATGGAAAGGGGCTTGGTAAGCACTTCTTCCAGCTCCCTCTTGGGTGGATCCCATCTGGTCCCATAGCCTTGTGTGTGTTTAAGTGCTGTAGCAGGTCATTAACCATTTCCCTTTGGATTATGGGGGCTTCGTTCTGCATCCTGTCCTCGTCTTCCCACAAGACTGAGGCAAAAGTGGCATTAAGTACCTCAGCCTTTTCCTCATCCCTTGTAACTACATTTCTCCCTGCATCCAGTAAAGGAAGGGGATTCTCCTTAGCCCATCTTTTGTTGCTCATGTGCTTACAGAAACACTTTTTTGTTGTCTTTTACAGCAGTTGCCAGATTAAGTTCTAGTTGGGCTTTGGTGCTACTAATTTTCTCCCTGCATAACCTCATGACAACTCTGTAGTCCTCCTGAGTGGCCTGCCCCTTCTTCCAGAGGTCACAAACTCCCTTTTTTTTCCTGAGTTCCAGCCAAAGCTGTCTGTTCAGCCAGGCCTGCCGGCTCATCTTTCAGCACAGGGGGATGGCCTGCTCCTGTGCCTTTGAGATTTCCCTCTTGAAGAATGTCCAGCTTTCCTGGACTCGCATGCCCTTCAGGACTGTCTCCCAAGCGACTCAGGCCAAAGTCTTCCCTCTGCTGACCCCTCTTAATTCTCCAATAATTAAACCCCCTTATAATTTCATGATTGCTATGCCCTCTAACCATCGTATCATCCACAAGTCCTCTGTTCGTGAACAACACGTCCAGTGGGGTGCCTTCCCTAGTTGGCTCCCTCATGAGCTGTGTCAGGAGGTTATAAATCAATCATGGCAGCAAGATTCTGCTCTCATGGAGAAGGCAGATCAGTGAGGATACGTATAGTACTGCTGGTTCTTCACATAACCATGCAGAGAAAAATGAAATATGTTTGTCACATACTAATTTCAGTGTGGCACTTAGAAGAGTGTAAAGATCTGAGCAAAGGTCAGGCCATAATGTGATGAAAACCACCTTCCTGTATTACTACAGGAAAATACTGTCATTTAGGACAGGCATCTCAGGAGTAACCACTCTCACTTGTGTAGCATTGAACATAAGCTTCTCCCAACACAAGCAACTTGTTGGATGAATGTGGTGCAGACAGCTTTTATTCTGTTTATATATGTTTAGACAGCCACGTGCAGCTGTGTGTTACAGGAAAGCTGGTCAGTAGGAGCAGGCAGCTACTGTTCATCCAGTCTGTGGTCTGCTCCCAACCTAATTTGGAGAGCCCAGAGGGAAGAAGATAGCCCAGAATAGGCAGCAGGAGCATATTCCAGAGCACTTTTTCTTTGGTGTTCTTGAAACCTAAACGGGCAGGCAAGAAACTGTTGCCCCCAGAGCAAACCCAGTGCTCTGGTAAAGCATCGGACTATCAGGTACACATAAAAGCTTTGGTAAAGCAATGACCGGATTTTCACTGAATGAAATATCTCTGAGATGAGAGGAAGCTGTGGTGCCCACCTGGGTAGGAGTGCATGGGAACTGTAGGGCTCAACTGCCAACAGCTACTCGATGACTCTAAGATGACTTGCACCTGCTGCTGCCCACAGCCTTGGAAGTGGTGGCTGCTGAGTGTGGGATTTTAAATACTTTTTAGCTAAAATCTGTGCTGGCTTGGGCTTCTTTCTTTTTTTTTTCTCTTTTTTTCTTTTTATGGTTGCATAGATGTGTAAAGATGCAGATACATGTCTAGTTCTAGTTCTAGAGGCACAGTGACCTTTTCTGGTCACTTGTGGTTCTTAACAGGACATGATCCTGCCCAGATTTCCTAGGGGATTTTGGTGATCCTTACATTGCAGAAGTGAAGAGATTCAGCATAGCAAGCACCCAGAGGAACACAGCAGACTGCACTTTCATTGCAGGCATTGCTGTTTCCATTCTATTTGTTGGAGTTCGCACCAAGGGCTATGGACATAAACAGATGACATGCACCCTCTGTTCTCCAATTCCACTTACCATTGCTATTCTAATTGGTTCCCATAATCTCCAGGGATGCTGAGAGAAGCAAGTAGAAAGATGTGTTACAAGCAATACATCAGTGAGCTCCAGCTGCAGGTCAGTAATCATTCATTACCTGTCAAGTGCTTGTCAGTATATACAGTCACGCTGCCTGTCAGATCCAGCAGTGGCAGCTTTCACACCAGAGATTACAGGGCCAGAATACAACCCCACTCATAAACAAGAAGGATGCTTTGGGGCCTGGGGATAGCCAAGGTACAGACATGAAGAAATTAACTTTCTGAAAGGGTCTGTTCTGTGTAGAATGAAACCAGTAACAACAACAAAAAGCAAACACATGCCTGGCATCCAAGACGAGCAGGAAAGCTGCAACCCTGCAACTCATTGACTAAGAAATAGCACTGGTAGGGTAATTTCTTGAGTTAGACAAAATATAAAAACAATATTAGGCCAAACCTTAGATTTTAACTTCCGGAAAAGGTTACTGGACTACTGGGAAGTAGATAAGAGCTTGCAGTCAAGACCTAGCCCTTTCCTCATGATGACAGAGACCTTTTACCAGAGCCTGTAGTGAGAATAAGGGACACTGGTTTTAAACTGAAAGAGTACAGATTTAGATTGGATATAAGGAAGACATTCCTTATGGTGGTGATGAGGCACTTGTACAGGTTGCCCAGAGAAGCTGTGGCTGCCCCATCCCTGGCAGTGTTCAAGGCCACACTGGATGAGGCTTTGAGCAAGTCTAGTGGAAGGTGTCCATGTGGGTGGCAGGGGGGTGCACTAGATGGTCTTTCCAACTCAAACCATTCTGTTCCTCTACAACTGCTATCAAAACCAGGTCTTCGCTGACAGATGAAGGTGGAAACAGGCTTCCATAGGTTTTAAGCGTTGATCCACTAGTGGTATCAGCAAAATAAAGGAAAAGAAAGGCAGACTTCCTAAAGGAGTCTTGTGATGGTGGTGAGAGCACCCTCTGTGGATTCAAGACTGAAATGTTTTGTGAGAACTGTACCTGTTGGCTTCAGAAAAGAAAGTTTCAGTCACAGGGTGATCTCAGAGGAAAACTATGTAGGAAAGTGAGTATCTGTTCTGCTTGGCTATATTGATCTGTCCTGGATAAGCTTCTCTATTGATCAGACCTTCTTATTGGGGCCAGACATTGCTGAGCAGGTTGTGCTTGTTTCTGCAGCCTGTAAACATTTGATCTGTGAGCTGAAGAAAGACCAAGCTTGGTTAATGACTGATGCGGAGTGCCCGGCGAGCCAAGCCAACATGTTCTGGGAGGTATAGAAACTGGCATATCACTGCCAGTTCTTGCCAGCCATTTGAGGGGGCTTTCAGACAAGGTTGGCTCACATAAACTGTGTGTAAAGTATAAAACTTGCCTGGGAATCAGCTGTGCATCTTCCCTTCATCAGGCATGAATTTATGGATGGAGTCTATCTGATAACATGGTCAAGTGTCTGATCAGATGATGTGGCAAAACATCTGCTGTTTCTTTGCATGGTGGAAGAACTCTACGTAAGGGCTTCCTTGTGGAGATACTGCTGAGAGGTGATAAAGGGAGGTTTGGATGGCCTGAGATGTGACTGACAAGTTCACTGGGGGCTGCTAAGATGACTATGCTGTCCAAGCCACCTCTGCATTAAACACAGATGAGTCCAAACTTACGTGGGTTGGATGGAGCCCGGAACAGCCAGCATACCTGCCCTTGCACAGAGGGATGACCTGATCCAAAAGACTTTGTTTGGTCCTGTAAGAGGCAGGCACCGCCAGGCTGTGGGTTCAGGACCCAGTGTCACTGGTACAGCAGGCAGCATCATCCGACAATTTATTTGAATGTTTGCCTGCTACAGAAGTAGTGTTACACACTGCAGCGTCTGCTGCCTATGGGCGAACCTGCATCGTGGAGCAGGGTGCGGGAGGATCCTGTGATGGAATAGTGGGAAATCGCTCACACAGGAGTTGCTGGGTCTGGCAGGTATCAGCCTAGTCAACTAAAGCATGTTGATGCTCTGACTAGGTTCAGAGTTCTGCTGCCTACCACAGAGAGGGGAGTTACACTCTCACCCCTCTGTTGTCCCCCCGCCAAATAATAGGCAATTCTATTTTGCAGAGAACAGGAAGCGAAGTGTTTTCTGGGGTTTATGTTTCTTTGGTTGTGGGTTTGTGTTTGTTTATTTCTTGAGGTTGTTTCCCTTTTTCTTTCTGCAATGGTATGTCAGAAAAGGGCAATCTACCTTCAGCACCTACCAAATTACAGTGCTTAACAGCCTGTGCAGGTCCTTCTACAACAGCATGCATGGGGAAAGGAATGCAAAAGAGGGGTGTGGGGGAGCCACGCAAACCTGAGTACTGCTGAAGCTAAAATTCTTCAGTTTCCAGTGCTTCAGCATTCAATGCACATACAGACAAGCACTTCAGGGAGACCCTGGCTTTTCTAAATTACTGGAACAAGGAGGGATAGGGAGCAAGAGACAAGGGACATTACATGACATAAACCCAAACTCTAGGTTTTATACAAGGAACCAGATCTCAAATGTCGGGTCTGATGTTATTGAGTGACTCGTTCTTACTGCTGACAGGTACCTCTGGATTTTCTCTCCACAGGAAACATTTGTAGATCCTGCTAACACACTACCTTATGAGCTAATCGAAGTGGTACATTCCTGAAAGTCTATCATCGATTAAAGGAATATTCTGCCTCCCAGAGAAGTGAGCACTAACACAGAAGACTACAAAATGCTTCTGGAAACAATGACAAGCAGTTGTTTTGCCATAATGAAATCTGAGAAGGAAAATGGGAATGATTACTTGAGATTTGTGTGTGTATAGATATTAATTAGCTGATCTTCCTCCAGTCTTCAGTAATCACCTTTTGTTTCCATCTATTACCACAAATTTTGGCATGATTGTACACGCAGTGCTTTTGCCCATTTTTTTGACTGGGAAGTCATGCCAAATTTTTAGACAGAAAATAAAGAAAACCTACTAAAAAAACCCCAACCAACCAGGTTTGTTCTACTCATGTTTGTCTTGGGGGGAAGGAGGGAGGGAGAAGTGGGAGAAGAACATGTTATATTCTCCCGAACAGCTTTAATTCCTTTCTATTACAGCTCTTCCCGTCTTGTGAGAATAAAATTCTTTCCGGGTTGTTACTGAAAGAAAAGTGCTCACTGGGGACCTTTGACCCATCATGGACAGATGAGGAGATGGAGTAAGCAGGTGGTCTGCCCATGTCACAGGCCCACTCTTTTATGGCCACTAACTAGAAAATGACAAAAATGGAAAGGAAGATGCTGGATGAAAACAATAATGTAAGGGCGAATCTCCTGACAGTCAGATGAGGTAGAAGGAAAATGTGAGTATGATGGAGTTTTGATTTTGTCAGGAGTCATCTGCCTCCAGCACTGGGATTGACCAACCCAGAGCAGCTCCTTCAGCCAGTGCTCTGCAGTGGGATAGATGACCTCTCAGAACAGGGTTTCTGAGCTGTGATGAAGACAGTGATGAGTAGTCTGTATCCTGTGAGAAACTTCTGTAAGAAATTAAACTATCACTACCCACAAGAAGTTTAGATGAATGACTTCTATAATGGAGGGGGTAAAATGAGGATTTCAAAAGCACTGTTACTACTAGGAATGTATCTTAATATTTATTAGGACAAACAAGTACGTAGGAAAGAATGAAGACAAACAAACGCAGATTTATTTCTTTTTCTGTCTTTCTTAGCAAAGACAGTCAGAAGGAAGAATTAGGAGAGGGAACTAAACCATCACTTCATCTATTAATTTTAAACAACTTCAAGCACATTTGAAAGCAATGTTTTCAGAATGTTCCTGAAGAAAACCCCATAACTGTTAGTGCTAATTGAATTGCACTAATAATGGAAAAAATCAGATAGTCAAACCAAGGAACTGAAGTAGTTTTGGCAATGACAGTGACATTGATTCATTTACTCAGAAAAACCATAGGCTTGAACCTGCCACACTTGTTCCCCCATAGATTTTAAGTGCAATCAACCAAAATGTGTACAGTTAAGTAAGAACACCTGTCAATTTATACCCCATCCTCAGTACAGGCAAGCTTAAGACATTGATTTTTCCAGCTGTTTCACATCCCTTTAATCAGCAAAACCAAAATCTGAATCAAAATAAATTATTACTAAAACCTGCATATTATTTTCTGTGCTTTTAGGGCTGTAGAATTCATGTTATCCCCTTCTAGCATGAAATCAGACCTGGTGTGCCTTTGCAGAGTGTCAAGCACAAGATCCTCTGTTTCTCACTGCTATAACACAATATAAACATCAAACAATAGCTGAAAAGAAACAAATGACAGATTTTGAAAAAGTGTACCTACAAATAAATTATATGCATCTTGAAGATAAGAAAAAAAGCCAGGCACAAACATTTCGTAGAACATGAAACACTTTGGTGGCTGTAATACATCAGCATAACAAAGTGGTTGACTTCAAGTAAAGATTTTTCTCATTTGCAGATTCGTTGATTCTGACAGCTGAATGCAGTTAACAGGCAATAAAGTGATGCATACTTGATCTCCCTTTTGATATGCTGTTTTGCATCTTCTACAGAGAGAGCTTCTAAGTAAGTTTTTAATTTGTGGGAAATGCGCAAGACACAAAAATACATAGTTATGATATATTACACCATTTCTTTTAGAAAGCTGTTAGAAGTCAGCTATTCAATGATTACCCAGAGCTGATAGAGACACTTGATATTCACCTTAACAAGGTTTACTGACCTGATGATAGGTAGAAAGTAACAGTCATCCATAGCAAGTCAGTGTGTGCACGGCTACATACGTTCCAAACACTTCAATATCTAGCAATCTTCCTATGATAGCCTCACTTCCAAAATGACAAGTTTATTCTTTCAAACAAAAAAAGTCTGAAAGACAGAAAAATATTTTTAAATGGCTGCAGCAAACCAGGGTATTTTCATTTATGCTTTACCCGAATAGCTGAGGTTATCTCAGACCTTAGTAACAGACTTTGTAAGAAAAACTTCCTGCTTGTACTCAAGCAATCACCAGACAGCATTCCTCTTGTATGAAAATAATATACCTTTAATTTATTTACAAGACTGACCAACTGGATGAGTGGCTGTACTTCAGATGCACCGAAATAGCTTTCATTAGTGAACTACATCCCTATTCATATGTGTGTATGTTCTTGATATCAATTATAAAACACACAATCAAACAAATCATGAAAGGGTTGTGACGAGTGAGATAAAAGGAATGTATACAACAATTAGAAGAGGAAAAAAACAACTAAAATCTTTCTATACCCACTTTCAAAAACGTAATTTTAAAAGGTGAAAATTGTTTTTTCACTACATTGATAATATGAATTGACTGAATTTTTTACTTAATGTCAACATCTACAGTAAAATCCATTATATCTCAAATTTGCATGCTAGCTAGAACATCTGTCAATCGTAGAAAAGCTTAATGTAGATCAAATTCTTCTTCACTAAGTGGTGAAACATGTATGACATTAAGATAAGAAAATGCATTTCTTACCTTCTGGACAGCTATTCACAACAACAGATTATGCAGTTGTTAATATTTTCTGTCATTATTTTATGTTCCATAAAAGTGCATGTAAAAAAATTCAGAGGTGCTAGGTAGCATACAATTACAAGAGAAAGTCTTGGTTTCTGATACATTCAGTTTGCTAAATTTATGCTAAAATGAAAGATTCAGACATTGTGGTATCAGTTCTTTATCTTTGGTAAAATGTTTTCATTTTTTATTATAGCCATATTTGCTTTGATTACCATCTTGTGCATGGTCTGCTATTATTTAAACCAACAGGAAACATTTGTATGGATATAAACAGTATCAATGTATTGTTTAGTACATTCATAATTTTCTTCATACATTCTTTGAGAATGTTGCCAGCATATGGGGAAAATGAGTAAATGTTACTAACTATTATGATTTACTCCCAGTTTAACATAATACTTTCACTAGTTCTTGCCATCAGGAAAAAAACGTTTTGTTTTGCTTTTAAAAGAAAGGGATCCATATGACTCTAAGAGCAGTAAATTCTAAAAATCTGAAAGTAAAAATATCAAATATTTTGTACTTTCTTACAAATGCTAAAAATGAAATTACACTGGAACGGGCTTAAAATTTTACACTATGACCCATCTAAGTAAACAACAAAAAAGGACCACAGACAACATCAACAATTGCTCCAAGGTGTTCCAGCGATGATCAGTAAGCAATCACTGTCTTTACGGTCTTAAAAATTCATGTTTGACTCTCTCTCACCATTTCTATCAGTATTAAAAGAAAGAAAAAAAGGAGAGGAAAAAAAAAGAAGATGAAAACTAGTCTGAAAGCAGCACTCTCCAGTGATAAGTCATACAGCAAATTCACATTGGGTACAGGGTGATCTTTGTTACACTTTAATATATTAATAATGTAAACTTGACTGTATGAGCCTAAGTTATACATACACAGTTATGCCTCCAAATAGCTACTAATTACACTAAATCCATTTGGCAAAGTGAGGGAATTCAATATTCCTACACCTGAAATATCCAGGTGCTGCTGCATTTAAGCAAAGAATGAGTTACATTACTACAGCTTGCAAGAGGGGATCCTGAAACACTGAATTTCATCTCAAAACCCATCTTTGCACATACTTTCTGTATCTGCAATTCAGTATGAACACTGGAAACCTTTGGAATCATGATTTTGATGGTAAGGTCTAACATTTTTCCAAGTTTTTGTTCCAGGTCTTTTTGCTGTTAGCAAATATCTTTGCTATTTTAAGAACACAGCAGCAAGCAGGCAATAGCAAAACATTCCATGGGTACATGCTTGGGTCTGTTCTGACACGCTTTATTCAAACATCCTCAGTCACACCAGCAGTGACACTGGACAAAACAAAAGAACTCATGGGGGCAGGATCAAGCTTGTCGTGTCAAGATTAAAAAACCCCATCAATCAAAAATTCACATTGTGTCTGTGCTCACCTCTCAATTTTTCAACAATTAATTCTTGGGTTTAGAAATAAAACCTGGGTGATGGCCAAAAATGCAAATGACACCATTCTGACCCATTCTTTGACATGGTTTTATTATTTTCAGTATCTCAGTATCATCAAGAACAGAACAAATGCGAAGCTGCAATTAGTGTAGAAACAAAGTCTAATAATATTCCAATGATTTCCAGTGAACACGGCACTTTCAAATTGAAAGTAAGGTTAAATTTCAAACTCTGAATTAAGTTACAAGACTTGTTTAGAAGGGTACAACGAAAAACTGCCCCTGAAGAGCACAATGACTTTAAAAAAATATTGTTTGTTATTAGAAAGTGATAAAAAGCAGAAGATGCAGAAATGGGGAGTGGAATAATACAGTTTCAATACATGCACCAGTGAAAATCATGCTCTTAGCGAGTCATTGATACTGCTATCATTGATGACTTAACGGTCTTTACCCATGTACAAATGTAGTAAGCCACTTCCCACTGCTGCGGTGCCCACATGAATGCAACACACACATCATTAAAAAGCATGACTTAGCGCCTGACTGTCCTAGATGCTGATCACCCTCAGGTCCTGACAGGCCTCTCAGTCTAAACCAAAGCATAGTCCTGACAATAATTTAGTGGTCAAAGTCTTAGGAACTTAAAGAATCTGTCACTTTTTTTGTCTTCTTTGCTTTTTTCAGTATATCACACTTTTTTCTGTTAGGACGCCGGCATCTTTCATCAATGCTCGGTATACATTCATAATGCCATACTTCTTCCATTTTCTCCACAGGGTAAACTGCCTCCACGTAATGACGGATCAGTCTCAGTCTGATAGGATCGAGCTGTTTTTTGTTACAAGCACCTGAATGGTTGTACTGCAGCCTGAGATTCTCTGGAGTAAAGAGTTCGGGAAAGAGTCTTACAAGAAGCCTGGCAGCAAAGTTGCCGACTGACAGGCTCTGCTGCACTATCTCTCTTACCTCCTTATCAGACAGCAAATACAGAGAAGGCACGGGGAAGTCTGGATTTGGAACGACGAGTTCATCAAGTGGTATCTTGCAAAAATCCTTGCTGCTTCTTTCTGGCGGCAGTGGCGGCCCTTCAAATTCCTCTCGAAACCTCTCAGGGTTTATTACATAGCTGAGAAATTCCCTCCTGTCGGGCCCTGGCACATGGATTCTCCGTTGCTGTTGGTATGAGCGCCTTTGCTCCGTGTCTCTACGTCGACACCTCTCATCAAGCTTCCCAACAAACTCCAATGTCCACACCCTGTCATTCTTTGCTCTGGGGTACAGTATCTGCACATAATGTCGAATTAATTTAATTCTAGTGGGGTCAAGCTGTTTCTTGCCTAAAGATCCACTACAGTTGTATTGCTTCCTTAAGTTTTCATGAGTAAACAGTTCAGGAAATAAGAGAACAAGCAAACGAGAGGCAAAGTTGCCTATGGAAAGACTGCTTTCATATATGCTTTTAATCTGTTCTTTGTTCAACAGGTAATCTGGGACAGGGACATCAAAATCAGGAGGGGGAAAGTCAAGTTTGTCGAAGTCTATGGGTACAAGCCAAATTTTTTTTGAGCGTCTACCTGGCTTTTCGTATTCAAAACTGTCTTCCACTTTTATGATTGATACATCATCTGGTAAACTAGAAGAATCATAATAGTCATCTCTCATCTGATCACATTCACTTCCATCCATGTATGTGTTTTCAAGCTCATCGTTTATGCGCTGCACACATTGCTGCAACCAGGCTTCTTCTTCTTGTACATCTGGAAAGTAAATTTCAGTGTACCTACGGATTATTTGAAGCCGATGAGGATCCAGCAGCTGTCTTCCAGAGTCTCCAAAGCAGCTGTACCTTTCAGCTAATTTTCTGTGGTCAAAGAGTTCAGGAAACAATCGGTGTAACAAGAAAACAGAAAATTCCCCTGGAGAAGAAGCTTCATCTAAAAATTCATTGAGATCCTGAGCATCCAGCATGTAATCTGAGGCAATAGCACTACTCCTGTCTAAGGACAAAGCTTCATCCTGCTCTTTATCATCGATAAAATGAGAGGATTCGACTTGCTCAGTCTCATAGAAACTGGATGACTGCACATTCTGCTGACTGTTTTCCATTTCCCTTTGAGCCCAAAATCTATTGAAAAAATCATTGACTTGAGGCAAACATTCCACCTGCCACACAGCTGTATTCTTCACAGAAGGATAACAAACTTCCACATAGTTACGGATCAGCTGCAGATGAAGAGATTCAAGTTTCCTTTTGTTGAGAAAGCCGCATGCGCTGCAGCTTCTGCTGAACTCATCGTCGCTGAAAAGCTCTGGGAAGAGCTGCACCAGCAGCCGGCAAGCAAGGTCTCCACCTGATGTGCTTTGATCCATGATTTGTTTGAGCTCCGCAGAAGTCAGCTGGTACTCCGGGGGGGGCTTGAAGTCTGCAACAGACTCCGCTGGACTGACTTGCTTTTTAATTCTGCTAACCTCCAGAGACAACAGGTCAACTTTACTGTGAAGCTGAGTCATATTGGTATTGAGGGTGTTAAGCGTGTAGAACATTTTCTGTATCAAAGAATATATATTTGGGTCAGAATCTGTGCTGGCTGCTGTTACAGCAATGGCTGCAGCCGAGTCCCTTTTGCGTTGGTCATTCAAAGTCCGAAGAGGCAAGGGACTGCTGGGGTTGATTTTTTCAAACAACTCATAGGAAGCAAACTGCTCTGCTCCTGGTGGGTTCTTCTTCTCCGTGATTTTGTGTGAGATGCCATAGAGAGGTTTTTTGTAAGATGGAGTGGTTATGTCACTGAAAGATTCTTCTTCACTGAGCCACGTTACGTTAGAATTCTTGTTCTTGTTTGGCTGCTCGGCATTTACCTGAGTGGGTGAGCCAGTATCTCTGTTTTTCAAGTTTGAAAGGGGACCCTTTAAATGAATAAATATTGTATTAGTAAGACTGCCTTCAAAATATTAGCTATAAATATGCTGCATACATATGCAAAGCCAAATTTTCTCCAGAGGACTTAGCTGTGTTAAATACATCAGAATCAATAGATTCATTATATAAAAAAATTAAAAAGACAGTAAAGGATCACTGAAGGTGGTTTTGTTCGGTTGTTTTGGTCACAGTTTTCTCCATGGAATAGAAACGCTCTAATAACCCTTAGTACTCTTAACCCACAGAGCTCTCACAAATCAAGTATCACTATGCTTCACCTTGCAAATGAGGATCTTGGGCTGTAAAGAATTTAGGTGGCAACAAGTCAGCAACAGAGCCAAGAATAGAATCTAGGTTTTCTGACTCCTGGTCTTGTGACCTTGCCACTGCCTCCAACAACTGCATTTAACGTTCCAGCACTCTCTTTAGTTTAGCTTTTGAAAATACCTCAAAGGCTATAAGATACCAAAATTATGCTTCTTTTCTTACTCAAGAGAACTGTAATTAAAAAAAAAAAAGGCAATTTAAATAATAAAAATTTACGAACAAAGTGAAAAGCACTTTGGTGTCGCCTTTCAAAAAAGGGAAGCCCAACATTTATTTATTTCTGAAAGGCAGGAAGTTTAGACTCATGGGTATCTAATTTGCTAAATTATTTATATACCAACCAGTAATGATCTCTTAAGGAATTACAGTTCTCAATAATTTCTAACTCTTCTGCTTGAAATGGAAAGCAAGAATTTTCACCAACCCACTGCAAATATGCAGGGCTTGGGTGGGTTGGGTTTTTTTGCAAACACATGGATATTGCAAATAGAAGCTTAGGAAGCTAAGTAGATACAACAGAATCAAAATCCAACATACAGAATTCAAACATGAGAAAACACGCACAGATTTTAGAGAAGACTGTACCAAAACATTTTGCTTGGCTTGTTCCACAGAACATTAATTAGATAAAAACCCACAGAATTTGAATTTAAGTATTGAAACAAATGAAACACAGACTTGAGGTCTGACATGAGAGCCACAAACAATTTGAAATCCTAGTGAAGACCCTGCTACATCCTACAGTGGGGGACTTGAAAAGTTTCCTCTGAAAAAAACATAACTGTAACGCTCATGAAATTGATGGGGTCCCTATGTGCACTCACACTTGGCATCCGCTTACGGCAGCGACAAACTGCATTTAATTACTTTTTAATTTCTAATGCAATGCATACTCAAAAAAGGCTCAGAAAAAACAAGCTGGTTTCCACTGCAAGTTTAGAAACCAGCAGATTCAATTAAGTTGAAGATGTGAAGTATCATTCACATCATACAACCCTGTATATGATACCTCATGTTTTTCACATCCAAAGTTGTGTGGACAGATGATAAAATGAAAAAGGCAATATATTTCACAGATATTTGCAGAATCCCTAGCCATGGTGGGCTTACACCTGATGTCCAGATCCCATTTAGAAGACTCTTCTTCCAGTCCCACTCATACAGCACATTTGCTAAGAGGACAGCAAGGAACCAGAACACCACCAGCTATTAAAGGGGGACTTTTACTCCAGCAAGTGGTATGATATGCCCTAACTAAATCAGCTCTTTGTGACTTGTAAAATACCAGAACACAAGAGAATGAATTGTGAGCAAACTGAGATCCACATTGCTCCCACCTAACTATAGGGTCTTATGTTGCATCTGAAGTCATACACTACCTACAATTGTCAGTGGAGAAACAGAGGTATTTCCAGATGTCAACAGAGCTCTCCCAAATCGACATCACCTGAAAGCAGGTCATTAAAATCTCCACTGACAGTAAACATACTTCTGCTCCCCAGTCAAGACACCCATACCAAATTACAAATTTCTTTTACCATCTTAGATAAAAGAACAAAACAAAACTGCAATTCTGGAGAATACATTTCTTATGCATACACTGTGATCTGCTAACTAAATAGCTAGTTCTTCCATTAACATTCCTGTTTACTGGGAATACTACAAATATTCATTCATGTATGGAGTATGATGCATTCAATTCCTTCTCTACTTAATAGCTTGCCACGGGCCACCAGTTGCCTGTCAGTTTTGATCAGAACTCCTGCTGTACCGTTTCCCTAATTATTTATGTAATAAAACTTGGCAATGCAGGAGTAACTTCTATTAATGCATACTTCACACAGAGCCAGGGCACAGCAATATTAGAATGTGTATTAAACAGCACAAATTCATTGTCTTCATTTATCTTACTGCACTTTGAAGTGAGTATTGTGGAAGTTTGCATTATCAGTTTTGGATGCATTGCTTTGGAGAAGGAGAAGTGTTCATACTAAGAACTATAGCAGATCTCTGCTGTGATGGCAGCAGAACTGTGCTTTCACTAATGCAGCTCAGAGTGTATGTATCTTCTTGCAGGACAGATTTGGTTATCTTCATTTCAGAAACACATAGTCACTGTTTGACTAACGGGCCTACATTTAAGGATTTTTTTGTTTCAGAAACATCCTTGGTTTTTTTGCTTTCAATTATCTTGTCTTTATACAGTTTCCATATGGGAACAGCACTATTCACAGCATAAATACATGGCTTTTCATGAATTCTCCAATTAAACTAGTATGTAATATTTTAAAATCCATTTTGTGTACACTGATCTTTAAATATCCATGTACTTCAGACAATACTACACCCATTTAAGATGATCAGTTTTAAAGTACCATAAAAAAAATAAGCAAGATATTGTCCTATGAGATTCAAACTACATAAAATAATGCTGCTTTTTATACTACATTTACATAGCAAGTTTTTATATTCTATTATATGCATTCTTTGAGCATTTGCAAAATGCACTATTTTGGTAAACCTCGACCAATTTAAGTAATTGTGAAATAAGTCTCCCACGTTATCTCTCGGACTCCTAAAGCCAAGTTTTAAAAGTTGTTTAGTTATTGCTCTGTTCAGTGCTAAAGTCCAGCACTTTGTTTATTACGCTTAATAAACAAAGCCTAAACATCTTTAAGAATACAGAGCAGAATATTCTAGCATATGAGTAAAGAATAATAAACACATGAGCAAGAAACACTTAAAGAGGTTCTATCAAACACATGAGAACTTGGAAATGTCCTGTAAATAAACTTTCGTAACTTCTTTAGATCTTTGACACTTCAAAAAAAGAAGAGAGAAAATGAATTTCTGATTATGAAATGACAACCAGACTTAACCAATAAAAGGGAAATGTCTTCTGAAAGTCATATAGTAACACAATCATCAGCCCAGCAGTAGTTATATAACATAAGTAGAACAGCTCTGCTTATACCATACATAGATGCTTATGTGACCTGTAGTAAAAATATACTACAAAGCACAATATTCTCAAAAATAATTAACATTATGTTCTCTGTTTAATTAGAAATAGTTAAAGAAGTTATCAACTTAACCAAAATATTGGTATTAGAAAAGTAACTTAAAAACTGTAGTTAGGACTGAGGACTATTTCTGGTTGGTTATTTAACTATACATGACGATTCTCTGGGGTCACTCAAGTATGAATTTTTGTCATTGTTACTGGGTCACTTTCTGATATTATCAAGTCCAAAGTTCTAATTAATTTCAAACTAAATTAAAAAAATTATTAAAGGCAAACAGTAAAATGCAACCCAAGCACAGTTCAGAGACCATTATGAAGCTTTTTTTAAGAATCTGAATGTATGTAAAACAAGTATAACAAGAAAAAGAGAAATGAAAGGAAAGAAACTGTGCAGTATGATTAAAACCTACCTACCACACGCATTCAGGGAAAAAAGCAGCCCAAAGAAGTCAGAGAGATGACAGTCAACAAAAAGAAATATGAAGAGCTATGGCTAGAAAGGAGAAATGAAATGTGCAAATACAACATGCAATAACTGCCTAGGTAGCAGAACAGCAGAAAAGGGTATGTGAATCAGAGTAGGTCACGAACTAAATATAACCCAGGGCCTGTCTGAAGTTATTCAAAAGAGGATGAATTTGAATCTAGGTTATTTTAATAAAGTGCTGAGTGTGAGAAACAGGAGGTCATTACACTGCATTAGAGGGTGTTAAAAGAGATGTCACTACCCAGCACTGGACATTACCCTTTCAGGAATCTCACAGAGAACAACAAAAATGTAAGTCCAGAAAGAAGAGCTGAAAACCCAAAGTTTTAGTCTTGGCATGAAAGGGTGGCCAACACCTCTTCAGTTTTCCCATGTGCAGAAGACCTTTCTAGGAACAGATGATCACTGCTCTCCCTACTGAAAAGAACAAGGACAAAAAGAAACTTGCTCAGTTTCGGTAAAGATTAATGAAAATCTCTGATTGCTAGAGAGGTGAAACACTAGAACAGGATAATGGAAGAGACTGAGCATGTCCTTCACTGCCTGGACAAACATCTGGAGTGTCATAAGTTGGATGCTGCACCCTCTGTTGTAATATATTCTGTTCTTGATATGCTGAAGTCTTCTGCATCCCTGCATTTTTATCTTTCAAATAATACACAAATTTATACTTGTCTCACTGACATTGAAACCTGTGTCACAGAAGGAAGAATTACAGCTCTGATTCCATCACTGAGGATCCAGCTGAAGGGCTGTGTGACATGAGAGGGACTATAATCAGAGTCACAGTCAATTAATCCAAATCACTACCTGCCCCTACATTCTCTGACAAACAACAAAAATATACTTCATATGAATGAATTAACCTCGAACTGTATTTCATATATATGACTGCTCCCACATTATTTAAAGAAATACCTGGACAAGTAATATGTGCAAACTTGGTTAAGATTAGCCACATGTGCCTCAAACTCATTATTAATGCAAGTCTAGTTAAACAACTGGCATTTTGCTTGTAGCAGCAACAAATTTAGCCTACTAAATATGAGCAGAAAAATCACAGAATCATGTATAGAGAAGTCACCTCTTGTGTAAAGCGTCTTTTCTTCACGCTGGGTAAGACATCTTGCTGGCTTCCTTCACAACCAAGTGAGGTCTGCTTCCGTTTGTTGGAATCCTGCAGAAAAGTAACTGTGCCATCCAATGAGTGCTTCTCAGCAGATCTGGATGATACTGAGCAGTCTAGAGCTTCATCTTCATTTTCTGTTTCTACTTTCACAACATTATTTTTAGGTATTTTTACTGCAAAAAAGGAAGGTTTAGAAAGATAAAGCACTCTCTCCAGAAAGCCATGACACCCATAATATAATCTTTCAGGTTTTGTTTCTTTTTATGAAAATGTGTTTTGAAGAACATCATTATTTTTATGACTTGTACGATAAGCGTATGCTGAGGCCACTCAAAAGACAAGTTTTTATTAAGCCAGGAACCATTTAGTCATCCATTAAATTACAGTTTCTTCCCCAAAGAGTCTAAAGTATAAACAAATAAAGTTATAGTAGGAAGATTAATTTGGAAGGGGGGGAAGCTATTTTAGATAGCTTTTAAAAACCATTAATGTAATTGTCTTGACCCAAGCACATTTTTTATCAGGTTACAAAGGCTTTAATTCAACAAGCATTTTTGCCTGCTCATAAATTACACAAAATATAGTATTTTACCTTCATCATCATCAGTGATTTCAGCTGAATTCATCTTCTATCTCACTAAAGAACAAAACCAAAGTAAGTATCAGCATCTTTTGGCATCAGGAAATATCTCCATCTGCTTTTATAATCAGAAAATAATATATATAATACACTTTTAATCTAGAGCCATTAGGCACTAACAGCCCACAGATAATTTCCACATTTGTAACAATTTTCAGTAAATTTGATGGCCATCTATAGACCCGCCAACATGCAAACCATACTGCAGACAACGTATGACAGCTAGGAAAGTATTTAAAACTGTGTCTTTTTCTGCTATGGAGAAAAATAAAAGCCACCTTCTTTACAAAGTATCTTGGCAGGATATAAATGGAAGATAACTCCATTACACTCTCCATCCTGTACCAAGTCACCACTTCTTATTACAGTCAAATGTTTTTGTATTGTCATTGTGGGTGACTCAAAGTCATCAGAGAAGGAAAACTCATCATAAACTGTAATACACATGCTACAGTTAAGTTTTCATTTAAAAATCTTTGATCTTTTGGTATGGTTTGCATCAGTTCAAGCAGAGCCATCTGCAGATCTACAGTAACTCCCTTTTTTCTGTTAACCTCTAAATAATGTAGGAATATGTTTTGTAAGGAAAAACAAACATATGTATTATTCTAGCATGATTTTAGCACTACTTCTCACACGAAGAACTCAGCTGTACTTCTGGTACATGGAAAATTAATTTTGCAAGTTACTTGGGGGCAAACCTCAATCTGTGAACATGTTCCTAAAAGATACTCCAAATCTTTTGGAGACCAACAAAGCAAACAACTCAATCAGATCTTGCTGACCGTTACAGGGCACACAGATGCAAACTGACACTCAGTTGGCAAGCTGGTGACTTGTAAACTATCACTCACTGCTCAAGTTCATCTACACACAGCATTAGGTTTACTTGGCCCCAGAATATTATTACTTTACATTTTCCACAGTTGCATTCTTCTTCCTGCCTATCTTTCAGCCAAGGTCTGAAATCAAAACAAGCTTCTCTCTGGCTGGAGTAAGTGAATAAAACCAGTCAATAAAAAGCACAGGTAGAGCCCAGGGGTGGGAATTACAATGAAATTTAAAAGACAGATGGGGAGAGAAAGAGAGAGACTCTGGTCTGGAGTTTTTAAAAGTCTCTACCTTTCTTTTGAACAGTGTTGAACAGAAGTACTTCAAAGAAAAACAAAAACCCTATTAAAAACTCTGAAAACACCTTAATACTGTGCAGCTATGAATTTTTCTTCTTCAGCGACTGATGGCTGTTAATGGTAAATATGAGGCCACGTTCTGGATAAGATTTTGTACAACTGCACTACAACGCGTAATGCACACAGATCCAAACAAAAGATGCATGGAGTTACAATATCAGCTCATACCGGGCCACTCTAGAAACCAAATACTCTTTGATGTCCTGGTCTTCAACATGGCCCCTAAATACAGCCTTGTAAAGGGCATCCTCAAGAGGATAACAAGAGATTGACTTCATTATCACATCACCAGAAAGTCTCTCTCAGTTGGACGTACAGCTACTGCAAACCCCTTAGATAGCTACTCCTTTTAACCACCGTAATTCCCTCTTTCAGGACTTGCATTTAGTAACTGATCCACATATAAATTATGCCAACTTTACAGCCTATAATCACATCACTTAAAGTTCTGCAAACTCCTGCAGAGACATAACAATATGAACCTAAGCTGCCCACACCAACTTCTAAACCACTTGATACACACTAGTGAGGGTTAATATCAACTCTTACTAACTCAACAGGACTTAGGAATTTAGACACAGCCGCTACAGCTCTTTATGAAAAACCCTGAAACAGTGTACTTCATGCAGCACCATCAAAAAGCTACACTGGACCTTAAGAAAAGCACATAGTACTAATTGTCCATATAGTCATAAATTGATACTCAATGCCTAGATCTTACAGTTTTCCAGGCTGCACTAGGTTTAGCTCTGAACGATGTGGTACAAGACCAACATGTGCCAGTGCTCAAGAAGCATGGCAAGAGTCATTTTGTGAGGGCCAGAGGTTACAGTAAGCGAATCAGCTGGTACCACTACAGAACATTCTCTAATGGAAATCAAAATGGTTTTCCAGATAATCCTAGACTGCTCTATCAGAGCAAAACACTAGAAGATAATAAACACAGAGCCAGAAGGGAAGACTATAAAGGCAGCGGCAGATGGAACAACACGAAATATTTAGGAGAGGCTATAGGGAATTATATTTTCTTTCTAACTCTGGCTATTACTGCTATTCAAACAGGAAAAAACGGTGTAGGAGAATTCCTTTGGGAAAATACAAGCAAACTAGAAGGAGAAGACAAATGAGGAGCTGAATAACCACTCTTTAAAACTGGAAAAAAGTGAAACTAAAGCAAAGCACATACCCTGGTTAACAGTTAACTTCCTAAAGGAGGTAACACCAGAAGATCAAAGTTACCCCAAACTCGGGTCAAGTAACATTAAGTCAAAACATTGTTTCACAAATTTAAAACAGTGGTACTACTTCAGTTGATTTTTTAATTTGAAAACTGCCAGAATACAATGTAAAGAGAAGAGTCAAACCCAGCATCAGAATCAAAGAAGCCTAGAAAGACCGGGCTTTGTATACCATAGAATAAGCCTGTCTTCATAGGAGAAGTTGCTCCAGCCCTCTGATCACCTCTGTGGCCTCCTCTGGACTTGCTCCATCAGGTCCACATCCCCCTTGTGTTGCCCCAGAGCTGGACACAGTGCTCCAGGTGGGGTTTCACAAGAGCAGAGGGGGAGAATCACCTCCCTTGAACTGTTGGCAATACTTCCTCTGATGCAGCCCAGGACATGGCTGGCTTTCTGCGCTGCAGGCTCACATTGCTGGAACATGTTCAGTTTCTCATTGACCAACACCCCCAAGTCCTTCTCCTCAGGGCTGCTCTCAATCCATTCTCTGCCCAACCTGTATTTGTGCTTGGGATTGCCCTGACCTAGCTGCAGGACCCTGCATTTGGCCTTGTTGAACTTCATGAGGTTCACACTGGCCCACCTCACAAGCATGTCAAGGTCCCTCTGGATGGCATTCCTTCGCTCCAGTATATCAACCAAACCACACAGCTTGGTGTCATCAGCAAACTTGCTGAGGGTGCATCAATCCCACTGTCCATGTCACTAACAAAGATGTTAAACAGCATCAGTCCCAATACCAACCCCTGGGGAACACTATTTGTCACTGGTCTCCACTTAGACATCAAGCCACTGACTGCAATTCTTTGAGTGTGACCATCCAACTCCTTATCCACCAACTGGTCCATCCATCAAACCCATGTCTCTCCAGTTTAGAGACAATTTTTGAACTCTTTGTGCCAAACAAAGCATGAGGTCCAACCTCTTCCTTTTTGGGAGTCCCAGTAATATCTCTCTCCTTATCACGTTTCCTGTCTTCTTAAGAACATTTGTAAGAGATTTGTAAGAACTTGAGTATTGAGAGAAAATGAAGCACATATAGCAGCTTCTGACAAGAGACAGGATTCAACTACCCCTCTGATTTCCTGCCTCATAGTCCCATCTGCTCCCTCGGTCAAGCATGGGCGCCCACCGTAACCTTTGATGAGCTCTTCCATCTTGATAAATTGACAGAACACAATTCACTTCCTTCTTTTCTGGGTTATTTTTCTGCTAACTCAGAGAGGTAAAGCAAGTAACAGGCCCCAGCTAAGGAGTATGCATGAGGTTTGCGACCGAAAGAAAGAATTAAAACCAACCTCTCTCTTACCAGCAAGCCACTAGCTTGGTTCAAACATTTCGTGAAACTTCACCTATCATCTATTTACATCACTATCTTGCTTAAAATTTGGGTAGCAATGGACTTGCCTATGAGAAAGGGAAAAGTCTGTGTGCTTGTGCAAGCATGTCCATGCATGTATGCATATGTAAGGTTAACAATAATTCAGTTGATCGTTTAAAGTCCACTACAGATAAAACATTTCAGATTCTTTAAACTACTGACTGCAATGAATCAGTACTTATGAATTATAGTTATTGCCTCCTTAGAAGAGGCAGCAGTGTCAAAATCTGTTTTGAGGTAGCATTCTGGGCCAGATTGTAAGAATAAACAAAGCTGGAGTAAAAATGAACTAAAAGAACCTGGCACAAAAAAGTGCAAATCAAGTCAGAAATGAGTCCAGTAAAGCAAATACCTGACAATTGCTCCTTGTCATGTTGAGTACACAAACACATTACATTCTTATCTTATATGTCTCTTTTCAAAACAGAAGATACATACATTTATCATCCTTAGACTAATACTGACTCAACGTTATCTACAGGACAGCAGTTGGCTAGCTCTGGGAAGGAGTGAACACCCTGTGCTGAAGCTGGAAATATAGGTCTGCAGCCCTGACTAACAGAGCAACCAGCCTTGGCAACTTTATCTTGCTGAGATACAGATGGATACTGCAGTACATCCTGGTTTTTGGTGAAAAAGAGGATCTGGAAGAAGCATTCCAAAACATACGGAACACCTACAACAGCTATTGACATAGCCAGATCCTAATGAAGTTGACTGGAGCTATAGTTTAAGCACCAGTATTTCCATCTGAAATGACCAAAAATATAGTGCTTTACAAAATATGAACATCAAACTTGAATTTCAAGTTTTAGGATTTTGCTTGTAAATAGTTTAGCTTGTGAAACAAGTTACCTTATAAGGATTTTCTCTGGGTTCTTTGGTTTCTATCTTGTATATAAAGTTAAATTCCAAAAAATGTCTGAACAGTTCAGAAACACCTAACAAAACAGACCTACTATCAGTAAATGAACATACTGTTTCTCTATGCTTGCACTAGAATATGGGTAAAACTCAGAAAGCATAAACCTTGTAACCCTTATGATGGATCCTACACCCCTGAACACTAAAAATGAAGCAAATAGCTAGTACTCTAATTTTTATTTCAAGAGACTGCGCGTCTGATTAATGGTATTCTAGTACAGTCACTGCCTAACCCTATCTAATGTAGGATAAATAGTAAGATGCATAGCACTTGGACAAATTCAACAATTAAGGAAGGCAAACAGACCCCATCCTCAGAACACAAACAGTAACTCATCAGATTTTACTGCCTACATTGCATCTACTGAGAATAGTTATCTTGAAAACAGTATGTGGTTTTTAACTTCTACACAATTCATGTCACAGAAATAAACACTGTGCGGATGTATCAGCATGTACTCACCTTCCCATTTAAACTGCCTAGATAGCTACTAGTGCTGGTACTGCATGGATATCTGTGTGGGCCATTGCCAGGTGTCACGCAACAGAGCCTGTGTGATGCCAGTGCTTACTTGGGAAAACAGAAACATTACTCTGAGCTCAGCCCTCCAGACTCACCCACACATCCTGACACTTCTGAAGCAGTTAAGAAAGATGGACCAAAAAGGATGGTTTTCTTAAGGTGCTCAGAATAAGTAGATTTTTAATCATGTAAACGAGGATACCGTTGTTTTTAAACTAATGTACAATGAGCCTATTTGCAGAGAACTGATGTGATATGGTACTGTGTCCTCCTACTTCAAGTTAAGCTTCTTCTAATAAATTGAATCTCATTACAATGAAACTCTAGACACCAATCTAAGTGTGTTTGATTTGTGATCTTGTGACTTGCAGCAAGATCCAGACATCCCACTCAGCGATCAGCTAAACTTGTAAGTGGTTATAGATTCTAGATACCAAGTTTCTGATGGACTGCCTGTGCAAAACCTTTTGAGCCCTGCTAGAACTGCTGCACTAGCAGAAGCTCCTCTGCATCTGGCCTGCTGGCTAAGATTCAACAGCCGTTTTCGGAACATGCTCAGTACTGTGGGACTCTTACAGAGGACCGGCATAAATAAGCGTAGGGTATTTCACTTACCAATGGCACAGTGCTTAAAGAGGTATTTGGGAGCCAGAAAATCTGGTGTGTTTTTTTTCTGTTGTGTGATGTTGTTTGTGTGTGTGTGCGTTTGGGGGTTTTTTGTTCGGTTGGTTGTTTTTTTTGTTTGCTTTAGTTTATTTCTGTTCCTTATTTTATTCTACTTTTTTTTTTTTCCTTTCCTGCTCTCGATTTTGCAGCAGAGGCAAGAACTCAGGTCCCCAGATCCCACAAGAGGAATCTACTCATCTGGTTATGGCACACGGGAGGGCAAGCAGGAAGACCTGTGGGCCAAAGCACAAGGGGACAGGGAAAGAAGAGGGGGTCCCAGCCCACCTCGGCTATCACTATTGGCCGAATCCTCTTCCCATAGATTCTGCACTCCCTTCTTCTCACTTGATTAGATGATGAATGAGACAACTCAACAAAGGGACTTAACGTTCCCTACTTCACTGCTATCACTAGACACAGACCGCTCTTCAAGCGACTTATCAGGTTATGATGCTTAATTGTACTTCTGTACCATTTTGGTAACAACATTCAACACTGAAATGGTATAAACCATGGCTAGCAGGGAAACCCAGTGCATAGCACAATGCTGTGAGTTCCAAAGCATGGAAGAATACCTTAAAAATCAGGGCATTTAGTGCACCACGCTGCTTTCGAAAGTAGAGCAAAAAATGTGATCCTTTTATCAAAAACAAGCCTAACCAAAATATGCATTGAAGCTTTAACAATTTAAAGCACTTAGGTACAAAAGATTTTATGAATAAGGGAGCAAATTGCAAATCATACTCTAAATGTATTTCAGTCTCATATCATCTAGTACAATGCATAATGCCACTTAAAAGTACCTACTTATTGGTATATAATAGAGAATTGAATCATAAGCTTAAATTCGATCATTCCATAACGTGCATTCTTCTCCTATTTACCGCCTAACAATTACTCATGCGTTGGCTCTGGAGGACACTTTCCCTACCTGTGACCTACTTACGATTGTGACCACTGTAACAGCACAATGCAAGGTGAAAAGATCTTACTGACAATGTAGCATCAAGGCAGTTTGCTGCATCCACAATCATTCTTATAGAATGCCTGATGGACCACTTTCAAATTTTGACTTAGCTCCCTACCCCAAAAAGAAAACAAAACCAAAAAAGTTCACCAGAAAAATTACTGTTGTTCTGCTATTCATATCTAAAAAAAGGTAACTCTTTACTCTTCAAACTCCCTTGTCTAACGTAACAAGTTCCGAAAACAAAAAAAAAGGTAGTGCAAAAACCGCATAGAAAAGTATAGAAGTGCACACATGCTGTATGTGGAAAGCAATTCTGACTTCACAACACTTGTTAATGATACTAACAAATGTAAGCGATTCATTGTCTTAACTAATATTCTCTAATAAGAATTGCCTGTTATCAGTTCTATACGTTTGCTATTTATAATTTAAATGCTTGCATAACATTGTACTGTTCAGCTCATCAAGGCACAGCAAATGTGTAGATGCTCCTTCTTAAAAGCATACCATCCCACTAAATATTTTAGCATCTTCATGTAGGTGGGAAGGAATGTCTCTTATTCTTCATTATTGATTATAAAAATGTTTTCAGAAATACAAGAGTTTAGATACTGTATATCATGAAATGCTTATTCCTTTTAAAGCCTCATGGTGGTGGTACATGGCTTCCTATACAAAACTCAGAGGCTTCAATGAGAAGTATTCTATTCAAGTGTTGTTTGCTTATTAAGACATGAAATGTTCTTCACATTTTGGTCAAAAGTTAAGACGTGTTTGCTAGTAATATTAAATATGTGTTTAAAAGCCTAGGTGGATATAAGCTACTCAATTTCCTTACTATTATCATGCAGTGAAAGATACAACACTCCTCTTAAAGCACAGGTAACCTAGTAAAATTAAATGGTGGCAATACCAAAACAGCTGATATTTGGAAGGAGGTAACATCGGCTAAATGTTACAAAGAACTGTACACTGAACTGCTGTTTCATAGCCAAAGTAGCACCTCCTCCTACACATACTTTCCTGTAACAGGACTTTATCACAACATTGCAAAGGTATTATGCTATGTAGTTAACAGTGTGGTTTACCCAGAGCCCACCAAAACTACTGTATACATATTCATCCTCAGTAAGGGAGAATGATTAATCACTCTAGTAGCCAGATACTCACTGGACAGTCAAGCATCTGTGGTCCTGCTCCCTCTCTCTGAGTCTGCCTGTATTTCATATGAAACATGCACTGGATAAAGCACAGAAAGCAACTGATGCATCCCAAGGGAAGAAGACCACAGACTCAAAAGCTGGGGTAGGCAGGTGGAAACATAGGTGGAAGCAGTCCTGTCCCACACAGGTGAGCAGAAGGCGGCTCTAAGCACCCAGTGACAGCACGAAATACCACCCCTCATGATGCTTTAGAAGAACAATTCCTACATAATGCCTTGAAATATCAAGAGCAAACACTCATTCCCAACACCCAGCCCTGCAGTCCCAGGAGACAGGACAGACGGCACGCACTACTGCTCAGGCTGCCCAGGCACTGCCTCCTGCTCAGCATGTGTGTTGCTTTCCAGGCTGTCTCCTGGAAAACTCTCCTGCTGGGCTGCATAAGGAAACCTAGAGAACTGAGAGTTCTGAGTTCTGCTCTGGGAGCCAAGTAATCTGCATCTTTTCCTTCCTAGCTGTAGCACTGGGCTCAGTAATTTCAATATTGCAATTATCCTAGGGGTACAGCTGATTCCTCCAACTTGTACAAAAACAATGTAGCTCACATTAAATTCAACCGAATTACACATACGTACCACTCCAAAACTGTGCTGTAAATTTTATTTTGCAGAGGCAATGTTTGCCCTCTATACAATTCCACAGGCCAGTGATTTGACTTTAAATATTACAGAATTTTGACGAGGCCTTCTTAAAAAAAAAACAAACCAAAAACCCAAAACAAATTAACAAACCACAAAGAAACCCCAGAAGAATGTTGGTTTGCCTTTTTTTTTTTTCTGTACTTCTCTGCATTCTCATTCTTATTTTTTATTTAAGTATCCTTCATTGCTGAAAATCTCATAACCATACTCATCGGTATGATGTTCAGAATAAGCAAATAACTAGAAAGGGTCACTGCCAGTATGCTGCCAGAAACATTACCTACTAATGCTCCAAATTACACCTGAAACTATTGTAACAGGAACTGGGGAAAGAAGGGGAAATCCATATTGTTTGATTTGTAGCCCTGACTGTCCTTCGTATATCTTTAGCCAGGTTTCCTTATAACTTGTGACTTCTCGGAGCAAAAATCTTGAAAAGGCTGGAGAACTTATGTGAAAAGGCAGCAGGATGAAGAAGTCTGACATCTGAAACCACCTTCACTAAGAATAAAACCCGATTTCAAATTGACTACTCATCTTAAAGAAACTGAAATAAGAGTGTTGCTTCAGTTGATTAAACAATGAGCAAAATGCAAGCAGACAAATACCAAAAGCAGAAACTTTCTACTCTTTCATTTTTGAGCATGATGCTGAAGCCAAAAGTGGAGGTTTTGAGTAAAATTTAGTCTTGATACCCAGTACTGACACTTGAAACATTAAACAGCCTAGAAAAGAGTATTCCAACATTATAATCATGTTCAAACTATAAATACATGTAGAACAAGTTCTAAAACTATGAAAAAAGTATATTTTTAAAAGCACCAGCAAATGCTGTTGGAAGCATTACTCTTATGGACAATAAAATCCCTATACTTAACATAGTTTGAAAACCTCCCCTGCTGCCCTGTGGAGGAGGACAGGAAGCCTCAAGCCTCCTGAAGCCAGCCTGCAATGAGGGCACTTTGCCAATAGGACTTAAGGGGCATGTTTTCAATTTGGGCCTTTATTTAATTTTAGCTGCATCTGCAGATGCAGTTTAAATAAAAATAAATAAAAAAATCACTCCTCTCAGTTTTCCCACCAGTTGCCCAACACAGAAGTTTTCTCAACCTGTCCCCTGCACTTTACCAAACACCAATTTAATCTTGCAGTGATCAGCAAATTACTAACCTAGCTTATTTCCAGCATTAATGCATCAATTTGGCTTCTCTTCAGTCAGGTGCTTTCCCTGGTCCACTAGAAACACTTTGTTTTCCTCAAGGCTTCATCCTCTCTCCTCTCATTCCTTGCTTTATTTTAAAACACTGTTCCATGTGAACTTCATACAGACAACCTAAAATCTCCTCCAAACTGCATTCAACTTTGCTTTATTTTTACCTACCAGACACCTAAGCTATGAAAATACTTAGCAAAGACAGAAAGTGCAGCTGGCCCAGTGCTGAGTTTGATACAGCGGGAGAGAAATCTATTAACATATAACGGCAACTATTTGTTTTATTAGATGTATTCACCCAAGTACATTAATAATCTGAATAGCAGGTATCAGCCAGAAGCAAGGAAAAGGTTTTTCTTCCCCTGTTTAAATGTCTCTGCCCCTACGGTCGGGCATACAGTGTTTTTATAGGTGGCAGCGACAAACTACCAGCAGTTCAATCCAAAAAGCTCTGGGACTGCGTCAACGCTATGTGGAAGCCGTCACATGGCTGCTGGCCTGCCGCCGGCTCACATTCTGCTGCTTCAGAGTTTGTTCCCTTCTATTTACAAAAGGCTGTGTGGACATACCACAGGGGAAAGTAGGGTAGAGGCAGCGGGCAATTCCCCTGCGGCGGCCTTCTCCAGTCCCCGCAGCGCACCGCCCACCCAGAACCGGTGTGAATGACCACCCTCTCGACGCTCCCGGCACCATTTTTCTCAAGCCAGACCCCAGCCCCATCTTTCACGGGGCCCCGTTGCTCCACGGCCTCCTAAGAAGCCACGGCACGACGCGCCCCGGAGGGACCCGGTTCCGGGAGGGAGGGTGAACCCCGCTCCGCCGCGGCTCCCCCCCGCGCAGCCGGGACTCCCCGCGGAGGGGCTGTGGCAGCGGCGGGCGCCACGTGGGAACGGCGCTACGGCGTGGCCCCGCCCGGAGGCGGGGGCTGCGGTGGGGACGCCCCGCGCGCCCCGCACGCGGCGGCCGGGGCCGCTTCCGCGGTCAGACCCACGAGCCCGAGGCGGCGGCAGCGGTTGGTGCTTCCGGTCCGAACCCTGCCCGGGCGGATCTATGTGGCCGGCGTGCGGGGGGAGAGGAGGGAGGAGGGGATAAGGTGAGGCTGGAGGTGACGGCGGCGTGACCGTTCCACTCTCCCCGCTCCTTCTCCTTCCCTCCCCCCTGCGCACCCCGCAGATGGAGGCACCGGGCTAGGCGCGCGTGCCCCGCGCCGCAGCGCTTCAGCACCGTTCCAAGTCACGAACAAAGAGCCCCCCGCGCACCGCGCCGGCGGGGGGGGGGGGGGGGGAGAGCGGCGGCGGAGCCCCGAGCCGCGGCCGGGGGGGAGGGGCCGACCCCGCGCCTCCCGCTCCCCCGCTCCGCTGGCGCGGCCCCTCTCCCGGTTCCTCCCCTACCCGCCGGGGCGGCGCTCCCCGCCGGGGGCTGCGCGGAGCGGCGCCCCTCCCGCCCGACACGGGAGGCGAGCGGCGGCAGCGGCACTTACCTCAGCTCCGCGCGTGGGCACGGGAGCCCCGGGACGGCGGGGGCGGCTGGAGCGGCCGCCGCTGGTGCCCGCGTCTCCCCCCCCCCGCTCTTTGTGTGCGAGGGTCCGCGCGCTGCGCTCTCGCGTGACGTGACGGGACCGTGTGTCATTTCCGCACAAGGACACTGAGCCCCGACCCGCCGCGGCCAGCGCCACCCGCCGCCCCGGGGCAGGGGCAGAGGCGGGAGGGGAGGGGGGAGGAGCAGGCCGCTCTCTCCCCCCCCCCCCCCCATCTCTCATCCCCACCCCTTCGCCAGCTCCGCCGCCAGCCACAGGGAACGCGCGGTTCCCACTGGAGACCCCGCGCGCCCCCGCCCCCGCTCCCACTCGGCGCCAAGCGGGCAGCCCCGCCGCCGGGCGCCGCTTCACCGCGGCCGCCGCCTCCGTCCGCGCCTCCCCGCAAGAAGGCGCGCTCCCGTGGCGTGACGGGGACCGGGATGGGGACGGGGAAAGGACAGGGATGAGGCGCGCCCGCCGCAAGGCTGCCGCAGCGTGGAAGCGCGGCCTGGCGGGGCCGGGTGGCTCTGAGCCGCCCGCGGTCTCGCGTGGCCGCGGCGCGGGCACCCCGTAGACGGGCGCCACGGGCGGGCCGCGCACGTGCGCGCGGGGAGGCCGTCGGAGCGGGTGTTCACACGGGACGCGACACGGCCGTGTCCGCGTGGCCGTGGAAGGGGACCGGAGGCGGCGAGCACGTGGTGGCCGCACGGCCCCGCGCCCCCGCTGTCCCACTCCGCCCCCCACACACACACACAGCATGAGGTAAATGGCTGCTGCCCACTCGTGTCTCCTGGAGCCCCACGCCGGTTTGTGTGCGTGGACCCGCGTTGCCTGGTCAGCCGAGGCGGCGGCAGGCTCCGTCCGTCCGCGCGAGCGGTGGGGCTGCCCGGCGGCTGCGAAGCCCCCGCCGCCGCCGGAGCTGACTGCGGACTGACAGAGCCTCGCACCCCGCGCGGCCATGCCGTGCGTCAGGCGAGCGGTGCGCGGGGGTGCCGCAAATGCCTCCTGACGCTCGCCCGCGGGCACCGGCCGAGCCGTGCGGGGCACCGGAGCTGGCAGAGGCGCCGTGGCAGCGCTGTCCGCCTTTATGTAACGTTAGCGTTGGTTTCCGTGCTGCCCGGTAGGAGAGGCTGGTGTGTGTTTGGTGCCGTTTAAGGCTTAGCCTGTCCTTCAGAAAAAGTTAGTGCAGTGAGTTGGTTTAATTCACATCCACGCTTAAGGCCGTTTCCACGCTGCACGTTTCGCGGGTGGCTGGCAGCAGTGATTTATAAAACAGAGATCCCATTCTTTTTTAATTAAGTATCCTTGTAGATTTTATCTTCGCTGGATTTGACAGGAGCGCCCAAGACATCGCGTTAATCTGGCAAATCGTACGTGCGTTTTCTACAAACAGCTTGTACGAAAACAAACCGTTTCCCAAAGATTAAAAACATAAATGTGGGAGAGGGAAGTCCGGTATTGTAACCTATGGCCAGTTTTGGCAATTACATTTTTTTGGCTGTATGTAGTGACTGAAATTAGCAACATGCCCAACTTGACAGCTTTCCACGAAATGTTTGACTTACACAATAAACTCTGCTGGTACTGCTGTTCTGTTGAATGGAGTCATTTTGCCTTTTAATAAAAGCACACAGCCAAGTGCTCTAATTATATTGTAATTGTTTCTCTTTTTCCAGAAGGAAACGGATTAAGTCTAAAGGTGTTTGTAAAAGGTGCTTATTATAAAATAAATAGGTGAGGACAGATCCTGCCACAAAGGGCGATGGATTCCAGCACACAGGATGTATCAGATCAAAGTAGCAAGGCAAATACACGCTGGGCAAGTAGCAAGTAAATTACAGATAACACACTGGAGCTCTGAGCCCTGCTGTGAATTTTAGAGCTGAATCTTTCATTTGTTATCTCTGAAACTACATTTCACTGTAAGAAGCTGTTGTTTTTTAGTAAAAGTAAATATAAAAACGTACAAGTCAAAACATACAGGAGAGAGAACTGGGGAAAAAAATCACAGATGAATCTTCTGCCCCATAACCCGTTCAGCACTTTCCTAGGTAGCTGCACTTGCCTTAGAACTGAACAATACCAAGAATGGCTCTTGAGATAAAAAATCCTCACCGTTTCACATTTTTAGCACTTCCTTCAGAAGCAGTTCTCTAAAATTTCCCTCTTCCACTTCATGTTGCTCGTCTAAATTTGGCATTTAGGGCTTTTAGTGTGTTCACAGTGTTATATTCCATGAATAATCCTAACAGATAATAGTTTGTTGATTTTAACTTCACTGCTCTTTTTGTTACTGTTATTAATAGACAGCTGTTTGAAGGAGTCCTTAAAAGCATGGACTAGCAGCATTGTAACTCCTCTGATGCATCACTTGAATGGAGTATACATTTTGTTAATGCCTTTTCTGCAGTTAGCAACTTACTCACTCTTCAGAGATAAAGAGCACTTCCGATAACTTTTCTGAGCCTATAGTTGGCATTACGAAGACTGAAGTTTATAATACAATTTGCCCTCTGCCTTTATTGTAAGCCTGATTGAAGGTTTGCTTAAAGGGTACCACGTTGCAACACCTGGCGCAGCTACTAAGTAGTGCTAGATCTCAGTTGGATTTTACTTGAATGCTTCACTTGGTGGGGTTAAGGAAAGGCAACCATAAGGCAAGAGCAAGCCAGTGGAATCCCAAATTCAATTTCAGAGCCCTTGAGAAAATACTTGTCAGTTTGAACTCCACCTCATTTCTGCTCTATAGTACTGGCCTGAGGCATTGTAGCTACTAGGGACCCAAGCCCAGGAGGAGACCTGAAGGGCCTCAGCTAAGCATAAAGAAGCACAAGCATATTGTTGCAGTAACAGCATTCATTGGAAAGGGGGTGAGCCGAGTTGTCTCCAGGCAATGCAGGTAGCAAGCTTAGAGTGGCTTCTCAGCCAGACAAGTCCCATTTTTTTTACCATTTGAACTTGTGCTATACAAGTGATTTATTCAAACATTCATTTTTTTCCCCCTTCATGCCTTTGGCTCAAAAGCCACTCTGTGACACTGCAGCAATCTCTCAAAACTTCCAGGTCACCAGGGAGGGGAGTTGTGGAGCTCCAGCAAGAGAGCTCTTCAGGAAAAAAATCCCCATTTCTCTCGGGTGCAACCGGCTGTTGCTGACCTGAACAAACTGCAACCGGACTTCAGCCATTGCCGCCAACAAAAAACGCGTTCAGAGCCCCTGAAAGCTGAAAGCACCATTTGCAGCTGTATGGAGTTTTGTAAGGATGCACTGTGAAGGCTCCTTAGAGGCTTACCCATAGAAACTACAAGGTGCCAGGCCCTCCTCCTGGAGAATGCCCTCTCTGTATTAGTTCAAAGGATCTGGTCAGCTCAGGATTCCCCTGGACAGTGGTGAGGAACCACAGAGGTGGGCAGGGGTGCAGCAGAGCTGGCAGTGCTCCTGATAGCAGTAGGCCCTGAGCTGGGAGTCAGAACAGCTCACTGTGCTGAAGGTTGGTACAGCAACCTGGAGCAGGAGAATGACCTGAAATTTAGAGGCCTTTGTACTTCCTGTGCCGCATACATTTGGAGTAAGCAAGAAACCTGAAACCTTCAACGAGGCTTCTTTCTTGTAGGTCCTTGCAATAGCCTATAGCACTCAGCAGGCAGGGATGCCGCGTGAGATGTCAAAAGCGCTTTCAGCACCAACTAATTTTGGCATTTTGATTCTGTAAAAAGTATTGCTATGGTACCAGTACATCGTCTGTCACTTTTCTCTGCCACACATCTTGAAACTAGGCCACCTTGCAGCCAGACGCAAGAGTCAGGGAGTTAGGAAGAGAAGCAGACGAGAAAACAGCTTCAGCGGTGAGAGGACTCCAGTGTGCAGAGCCAGTTCCTTGCACAGTACATGCATTTTACATTAAGACCCTAATGGGGGGAAAACAAGCCCCCAAGAAACAAGCCCCCACCAGTACCTAGGCTTCCTTCTGCTTGTTCTTGGGATGACTTCTAGTGATTCCTGTGCTGCTGGCACACCACGTGTGCAGCAGGCGGGGTGGGTGCTCCTCTTGCAAGTAAGCCCAGAGCTCAGCATCTGTCCTCTGGAACATAGCACGGTTTCTTTACCAAGTGTGGTTTGAAAGCTGCCACTGGAAGGGTGCTTTGCCCTGGGGATGGCCTAGTGGATGGAGGCTCATATTTACTGCGGGTTCCGACGCGCTGGCTAGGGTTGAAATGGACTGGATCAAATGGGCTGGATTGCCCTCCCGAGGGAAGTCAGGAAGGCAACCCTTTGCCGTTGTGGCAGGTGTCCAGCTGAGCTCTTTTCCCGCTAACCATATGTGTGATGTCAGGAATTGGGCAGTGACTCACCAAATTTGTGAGGTTCTTAAATTAGGCAGCTTGGAATTCACCTTAAATTAGGCATGTAAAGATATAAAGAGATGTCAAGGAGACTGAACAGGTTTGCCAAAAAAGAAAAAAAAGAAAGCACATAGGTTTTGAGATCTTCCACCTTGGATTGAAATTAAAAACCAAAGTGATTTTTAGGACTTTGAAGGAATCTGAGAGGTGCCATTAAAAAATCAGTCCAATTAACTCATCCGATGCCTGATTTGCAGCAAAACACGGTCTGCAATTCGAAGTTTAACCAAAATATTTAATGGCAAATGAGGCAACATAATAACCAGCTTCACAAAGCTTAATGCTTTTCACTGCCAGTCAGACTGAAAGGACACGTATGGAACTCATTGCGCAGTAATATTTAGAACCTCTGTTGCCCCACAGGCAACAATACTGAACAAGTAGTGTGCTTCCAGCAATATCCATACACTGCTATAACCTAGGCAGAGAAGAACAGTGGCAGGCACCTGGACTTCATTTATATTTTTAGACTTCCTATGGCTGCAAGCAGTGTCAGAGGGCTCTGCCAGCAACATATTATAATGGTTGGGAATACTGGTTTAGAGTGCCAGTTAACATAATTGCATTTATTTTTTCTGAGAAACAGAATTGTTACATGATACATGTCTTCTGGATTTTAAATTCTCTAACAACCCTGGCTCTTGTTCTTGGGTACAATGATAGAAGTTGTTGGAAACTTTTAAGAATTGCTGTTCAGCTACACTTCACAGAGATGGGCAAGAAATATCATAATTGTATTGCTTGCCGAATTGAGGATGTCAAAATAGAGAATCATAGAATCATAGAACAGTTAGGGTTGGAAAGGACCTTAAGATCATCTAGTTCCAACCCCCCTGCCATGGGCAGGGACACCTCCCACTAAACCATGTCACCCAAGGTTCTGTCCAACCCGGCCTTGAACGCCGCCAGGGATGGAGCATTCACAGCTTCCCTGGGCAACCCATTCCAGTGCCACCCTCACAGTAAAGAACCTCCTCCTTATATCTAACCTGAGCCTGAATCCACATGGCATCTCTGGATTTAAAAAAAAAAAGGGCAGTTCATCTGCAAGTGCGTGTGGGTTGGGAATCTTACACTTGGAATTCAGCTCACCGAAAAACAAGTTTTGAAGAAATGAACATTCATTACAAAAAAAAACCATTTTCAAGACTGAAGTGGCACCAGAGCGTACTGGCAAGGCAGCAGCTATGTAACAGTTGAGCACCAAAGGAAGGAGAATTCGATATAAAAGCTTAAAATAAAAATCGGATCAAAGCTGCGGTGGAAGATGGAGTAGGACAGAAATGTAACAGAGCTTCAAGGATAGAGTAACTAAGCCAGTGGGCAACCTAAAATCTCCTTCTGTGCTGCAGCAGTTTACTTAGACATCAGTTGCATCCATAACTGTTTAAAAACTGACAAATCTGAGCAACTTCACTCTTGGAAACATAAGCCTCTTTTAATCACTTGGCAATAAAATCACAGTTCTCTTTATGTTAATTCAGCCAAGAACTGCGCCATTGTATGCTATTTCACAGCTTTGCATTTAAAAAGAAGTAACGCTCACTTAATGCACAGTCATTGTATTATCCACACCATAACTAATTCTGAATGATCAAACATTTATCCCATAAAGGTCTGTTTGCAAAATTCTGTCTTATATCCAGAAGGGGTAAATATAGCCCAGAAAGTCCTATCTCTCAAAGCCATCCGTATCTCCCAGTCCAAGTGCAAACAGTACACTCTCCTTTGTGTGTGTAACATTCAGTTCCATACCTTGCCCATTATATAGAGAAATCATTTTTGGGGCCTGCTGCACAGTCTCATACCTCGTTATGATATGTTAAGTTCAAGTATTTGCAACAATACTAAAACATACATATTTTGATAACCCACATAGGAAAGTAGGTTTCTCTGAGAACTCAGCTGGCTGATTTGCTCTATTTTTGTTCTATGTAAACCTTTTCTTTTTGATTTAATGGAAGTAGCAGTATCCAGATTGCAGAAATCCTTATGAAAGGAATCCTCTTTGTTTAAGAAGCTGAAACTGACACAGCCCATTTGTTTTGAGACCCAGCTGCTTCTATCATGGCCATCATGTTATACAGTGCCTTTCGCAAACAAGCCACTGCCTGAAAAGCTGCTAGTGATCTTCCCTTTTAGGTCTTTACCCTCACTACTGTTGGAAAGCCACTCCTGAATCTTGCACTGTGGGTGGATGGGAACCTTCCCTTCTGAACGTGGGTTTCTGGTTCATAGTTGCGAGATGCTTTAACCCACCTAGTTATAACCCATCTAGTATAACCCAGTCATACCCTATGGTAATGACTTTGAGAACAATCATGTATTTAATAAGTGAATGCATTTTATCCAACAGAAATTTGCCTTTGAAATTGGGAAAATTTAATCTGGAACTATTATTTTAATTAAAAGTGTAGGTGTGGATATGTGGCTTTACATGAAGAACAGAAACTCCCCACCTGCTTCGTGGTTATTACTACAATAGAATGTGATTGAAAGCAATTACTTTCCATAAAAGTTTATATAAGAAATACTTCCAGTCATTAGTAACGTGACCATTTTTAGCAGCAGCAGCAGCAGTCGTCTGTAGGAAATACTAGATATTTAAACCCTGGTCATTTTCCTGCAAAGGTGTCTTATCTTAGTCTGTGTACATCTAAAAGCCATCCAGAACTGTTTGTGTGTAAACAGCATCTGAGCAGAGGTTGGGATATTCACGGGTTTTGTACTCCTATATAAAATATTAACATATTAACTTCCATAGGTTCACAAAAGCAACAAAATTGTTTGATTAAAAATAGGACTTACTAATACAGACATTTTTGCTGTCACGTTCTCCTGCTAAACCCATTTCTTATGAAAATAATGATGCGAGCAACTAAGTGTAATTGTAGAAAATTATTGCT
This sequence comes from Ara ararauna, assembly GCA_028858755.1. Classification (NCBI taxonomy): domain Eukaryota; kingdom Metazoa; phylum Chordata; class Aves; order Psittaciformes; family Psittacidae; genus Ara; species Ara ararauna. The sequence goes on from CM054379.1 coordinate 61,755,300, forward strand.
AGTGATTTGCATATGAAACACACCTTTTACTGCCTCTAGTTTAGCATTGTTCAACTGGCTTATAAATAGTACAGCTGACATGCTGCAAGCAGAAAACAGTTTTCGATGGGCACATGCTATGAATGAAGAAATGTTCAGACACAATGCGCAAGTTGGAGAGCTTTCATCAAAACTAGCCAAGAGGGAGAAATGCTTCATTTCCTAATCACACTGTTTCGGATAAGCTGGTCACATCTAGAAAGCATCCTACTCATCTGCAGAGTTTAAAGCTTTCTAAAATGAGAGTTTATGTTTCTCGGGGGGGGGGGGGGGGGGGGGGGGAGGAAGTAATCTGCTCTATCAGTACTTGGTTTATATTTTTCTAATTACTTCCATATAGCATTTCATTTTTATAATTTGACATATAATAAGTGCTGAAATTTGAACCTTGAAGTTAATGCAAGCCAGTTGCTGTAAACATCGAAGGCATAAAAAAGAAAATAGGTTTAAGATATTGTTTTCAGTGCAAGTACAATACTCACTTTGGTGTACAATCTTAAAACTGGAAATGTTGGCGGTCGTTCTAATAATAAAGCAGAGTATTTTCAGTCTGTGACGTTTGAGAGAAGGGGCGAAGGAAGGAAGGCAAAGTGCTATGGGGTAAAGAAGAACATTTTAAACCAAGATTTTTCATAATGTTGCTACAAATCTGCAGTTCTATACAATCGTATCAAAATATGCCTCAAAATGAATTTTATAAAGAAATGCCTTAAATCCCAGATAAATCTGAGAACTACTGTTTTAGCTGTCAGTGAACACCTGTGTGTCGCTATTAGCCAAGAGTAACATTCTTGTGTGATACAATCCCTCTTTTCTACTGCCTGTAGACTTACAATATCATCACATGAAGTCAGTAGAACACTGCAGAACGCTGCTTTCCAGCTCAGTAAGTTGTCTGGTTGCTGCCTCTGTTTTGGAGAACAAGGTTTCCTTCCCTCCAGAGATGTACCGCAACAAAAGCACTTTGCAAACGGGAGAGAATTAAAGTCAACTTCACGGACGGCAGAGAACGCATCTCCTACGCGTGGGGGAGCCAGCGCGTTCCTCTGGCTGATGGTGGCGGTGAATTCGGCAGCAACGGGAGCTGCGGGCAGAGTCACGCACGAGTGCAAGCGCCCGGAGATGCGGACAAAGGTGATTGTGTGAAGCTGTCCTGTATCGATTGCCAAGTTGTTTGTAGCCCTGCTCTCCCCTTCACAACTTACAGCGAGCCAGATCTGTGCTTTATCTCGTTGGTTATTTTAAAGGCATTTAATGCAGCATTTGAGCTTAATGGCTACTCGCTCTTAGCTTCAGACAAACACGCTTACCCTAACCGAGAAACACGTGAATGCTAATTATGTAAATAATTAATGCATTTTAAGGATGGGTTTCTGAAAGGAAAAATAAGATCATTTAATGCAAAGACTGTCAGAACAGCTCAGTTCCAGAACTGGAAATAGTCTTTCCTTTGAACTGCTTTGAGAGACTGAAAAGCTTTCACTTTATGTTTGATAAGACACTGTGCAGGTAAAAGCACTTTGAAGACTACAAAGAATAAGAAAAGTTTGATGCCTCACTTCTCTGCGAGATTGAAGTAGTTGATGAGAGTAGCAACAGCCAGCAGTCTGACCCAGAAGCCACTTCCTTGATTGACCTGCAGCATGACACAGTTGCTTGAGTTAGCCCTCTGCATCTATGAAAATACAAACACTATCTTCTCAGAAGAAAAACCAATGGAGAGATCTCACCAGCAGGTTTACCCCTGAGGAGGCTGGTCTGGCACCTTTAACACTGCCTGGGGCAAGAAGCATTCCCCAGCCACCCCAGAGGATGCTTCCTTCAAGTTCCCATTAAATTAAAAATAGCTTTTCAATTTTTTAGCAACTTCTATCAAGTTGGATACTAAGTTGAATATGGTGCCCTTGTTACTGGAAATAAGGCAAGGCCTACCCTGGGTTACATTAGGAGGAACACAGCCAGCTGATCAGGTGTACCAGGCCATAAACCCCACACGGTCTGATAAACCTTGTCCCTTTCCTCTGCCTGGCTGGAGGCATGGCTCCTCATTTTCTGGATGGAGTACTCATTACCTGATTCCTGTAACTGCAAACTGGAAGTTCCTTATTAGGGTCAGAAGGAGTATCAGCCCTTCTACTGTCTGGGGAATTGCCTAACAGCAACTGGAGCAGTAATTCTCCTGTATGGACCCTTTTTGGCCACTGTTTCTCCTCACAATTCATACACCCCAGCTTCTAAGTGGGTTCACCTCATCACTTCCTCATGTGCTGCTTGTGGTGGTGCATACAGAAACACAGCATGGCATGAAAACGTGTCTGTGGTACCCTTTCCCTTCAGCAGTGAACAGCTTACTTGATGGCTGGTATGGGCAAGAAGGAAGACATACTATCTTCCAACAGCTGGAGCCACTGAGACAGTCTCTCTCTGGCTGAGACACAGGCCTGTAGAGGTGGGGGGGAAGAGAGATTCACTTCAAATCGCTGGTGCTGGCTGGCCAATCTACTCACAGTTGGGGCCTCCATGTCTGGCCAACCCATTAGCTCCAAGGTATTGGTATATGATGATGGTGTGTTCCATACAAACTTCCATCCCATGGAACACATGCACTGGTCTTCAGATACCTGGTTGTTGTCCAGGCTGCTATAGGTGACCTGTACCACTGCCAATTCCCTCAGATACTGGGTACCACTCCCAGTGGTTGTCCACTTGCCTCGATAGCTTACAATATCTTCCTTAAGGAGATGCCCTTCCTTCATACTCAACAGGAGCTGCCTCCAGAGGCTGCCAGATGTTGCTCCTTTTCCAATCCCTTTGTTGATGCCCCAGCCCCTTGTGAGGGATCCCAGCTGCTGGGTGTCCTTGTCCTCTAATTCCTGAATGTCAGCCCCAGCTGACATTCCAATGCTGGGGCTCAAATGCTCCCCAGCATTGGAGCAACCAGTTGATAATTAGCTCACAATTAGCTAGGTTGATGGCTGTGATCTTGCAGCTCATTCAGAGATGAGGAGCTGATGATTTCTGTTTTTCCCCTCTATTCTTGTGGCTGCTCTGCTGCACAACCAGATGCCTTTCTGATTCCTCTTCCTGCTCCCTCTTAAGAGCAGCTTCTTCCTCCCAGACTGAGTTGACTTCTGCTTCCATCATTTCTTCTTGACTTACAGGGGTGACCAGAGATGAGTGTCGGATCTCTGGCTTATCCACAGTGTCCCTTTCTATGTGCTCAGATCCAGAGACCCTCTGCCTCTGCCCCTCAGAGGGTGCTGAGCAGGGCTTGGTAGGCACATGAGCACAAGAAACTGTGTCCCTTTAGCACTGCCAGGGCATCCTGTTCTCAAATGTTGTGTCACTTTATCAGGATCCTGCAGTTGCTGGGGGGCCAAGTCCAACACCATCCGAGGTGAAAACTGGTCTGGATACCTGCCCATATTCTCCCACACACCCTTCCACGCTGCCTCAGGGTACATCCCTGTGTGATGTTCCTAAATAGCCAGTTAACCTAAGGAAAAGCTGGAAATAGACTCTTTAGACACACCCAAGTGAGCATTCTGATTACCTGGGGACGTTCAAAATACTGAAGAGTCGTTGTTAACACAGTGAAAAGCAACTAAGAACGCTGCAGGAGATGAAGGGGAAGGTGCCTTTCTGTGTTTACTCCACAAATTGGCTCTCAGAGGAAAAGAAGGAAAAGGTGTAATTGTTAATTGTCTCCACGAGATGGTTCCCGAAGTACTGGGACAGCAGCAATGCAGAGCCCGACTACTAGATTAGGCTCAGGGCCAGTGCTTTCCCCATCGTTCTCGGAGGCAAAACGCAAGGGAATACTACACGGCACAGCAAACTGCAAAAGCCAAACCTTGCCTTTAACAAGCTATCAGATTTGATGTACAGCAAGACAGGGAGCATGGCACGGAGTGGGTCAAGAACAAGTAAGTTAGCATCATGATCAGCAGCAGCTGAACAGGTATAGTAAGTTCCCTCTGGCATACTCTGGTCAAATACCTTGTTATCTGAACCCAACACTGGGTGCCAAAAAGGATTGTGGTGGGCTCACCCCCCACCCCCCACAGTGGGATGGAGGAGAAATCAGAAGGGCAACACCGTGGAAATTTGTGGGTTAAGTTAAAGACAGTTTAATAGGCAAAAGGGGGAAAAAAGGAGAACTAAAAAACCCGTGTGATGCAAACGCAGTCACCAGCAGCTGGCCGATGCCCAGACAGTCCCCAAGCAGCAGACCCCCTGGAGCTGGATCTCCACACCCCATCCCCAGGTTTTATTTCTGAGCATGTTGTTACACGGTGCTGTATCTCTGCGGTCAGTTCAGCTCAGCTGACCCTGCCGTTCCCCCTCCCAGCCCCTTGTCCACCACCAACCCAGCCACTGGGTGTCAGAGTGAGGAGCAAAGAAAGCCCCACTGCTACACGAGCACTGTTGAGCAACAGCTAGAACATCGGTGAGTGAGCAATGCTGTTTTGGTCAGAAATCCAAAACACAGCAGCATATGGGATACTATAAAGAAAATTAACTCCATCATAGCAAGACCCAGCACATCAGGGTAGAGTTTTGTTCTTCTCCTTACCCTTCTCAGTGATTCTGCTCCTGAACTGGCATAGTTTGGGCTCACAGCACAACAGGGATGATACAGAAGTCATCCAGGTCACTGGAGAGCTACCCTATTCGTCAGGTCCCAGCACACATGGCCATGGAGGGACTGACAGAACTGGGGAGGCTCTGGCCGGTAAGAGGAGGCTATGGGGCAATTTAACTGCAGCACACAGCTGCAGGATAGGGAATCATGGCAGAGACAGCAGAACCAAACAATACTTGGCAGTGGCAGGTGATAAATAAGAGGCAACAGCCACTAGTTACGGTGAGGGATGTTCATGCTGGACATCAGGAAACCTCCTTCACAAGGAAGGTGGAGCAGCACTGGGACAGGTTGCACAGGGAACCAGTGGAAGTTCCATCCCTGGTGGTTCCCAAGACCAGACTTCATGTTGGCAACAGTCCACTTCAAACGGGAGAATGGACTAGGTGACTTTCAGCAGTCCCTTCCATCCATCATTTCTATTCTTGCAAGTACTTCATTTCCCAAACAACCTTCATATACAGTGTTATCGCAGTTGCAGAACTGGAAACGCTCAGCTGGCAGTTAAATGACTTTCCATACAGAACTATGAAACAGCCATTCCAGCCACTGCAGACATGCTCTTTGTAGGACATGAATTCAGCAGTTGGGATCTTGTCCTGTATTTTGTGCACCTGCAGAATGGTCCAGCTCTACAACACCTGGGATGGGTTCGGAGGAGCGGTTTGAAGGTACGTCTGCTTGAGGGGGTGGATAACTGAAGTAAATGGCGCAAACACCTTCATCAGCCGTCCCTCAGACCACAGGCCTCCCTCTCCCCAACCTCCTTGTGGAGACAGGTGGGGATAGGGAGTCAAGGAGATAAAGATAAAACCAGAACAGCCCTAGGGCTCCACCATTGCTCAGAAGTTGTATAAAGCGTGGGGAGTATATTAACACACAGCAGTGACTAACTGATCCAGTTTGACAGAGGGGTATAACAATTTGCTTGTAGCTTACCAGGAGAAACCAAGACAACAAAAAATTCTCAACAATTACAGGCAAATATTAAATACAAGATTACCTGAGAACATTGATAAGGGGCAATTCATGCTGATTTTTTTTAAATTAAGGTTGAAGAATAGTTTAAGAGCCACTGGAGCATTCTGGTGATAAAAATACAAAATAAAAGCCATTAATTTTTGCTGATATCCCTTTATTAATACAAAGTACAAATAAAAAATGTACTTTCATGGAAAAATAAACCAGGTGTACACAGTTTTGCAGCATGTTTGATATTTATTTCACACAACTGAGGTGAGATGGCTCAGAATATCTCCAGCAAACCCAAGCTTCTTGGAGCCCTAAATCATTAGGAACCAATTATAGAGGTAAGACAAAGAGATGATGTATGGCTCCTACTATATGTAAAAAACAGAGCCAAAAAAGCTGAAATAGGACCCTGGCTGAGTTTGGGTATTTCTTTCAAGCACATGTTTTACATTAGCAGAACTTCTGGGAACATCACAGGTGAAAATGAACAGTGGTTAGCTAAGGCTGGCGGTGACTGCTGCTGCCTCGGCTAATCCACACTGCTCATGCTCACCTGTCTCCAGCCATCCTGCTGCAGCAATACAAGTGTCAGAGTCTCAGGAAATGCCAGGGCAGGCATGAGAAAGAAAGTGCAAGCAAGAAGGGGCCTGGTGTCGAAGCCATTCTCCGGAACAAAGTGAGACCCGAGTTCTGGATGCTGCTCCTAACCACAGATTGTGCCTCATGGTTGCTTATTAGAAATATAATTATTCTGGTTTAATATAAGCATGTATTACAGAGACTATTATGTACATTATATGCAGGGTGTATTTTTAGAGGACAGGGTTTTTATTTATATTTTGCATTCGGCGGAATGCAACCCGCTGGTCTATGACAAACAAGCTGTGTGACAGGGGAAGGAGTGCAGGGGGAGAAGGAGGGAGGGGAGAATTTCACAGAAATAACTCCACTTAGTGTTTGAGTGAGGGATGTAATGAAATCTGTTTGCTGTGCTAGCTGTCTCCAGATTGGGCTGTAATTACACCACAGAAGGAAGAAAGGTAGCTGAGTCTCAATCTAGATCATTTATGTAAACTCAGCCTTCTTGTCAACGGCGCTCTCAGATTGCATGCATGCAAACCACAAAAATCATTTCCTATGAACAAAACAGAGACAGTCTCAAATTGCAGGCTTCTGATACACCTTATATGCTGCCTGTAATTGGACTTCACAATTCAACACGCTGAGGTTCAAAACTTCTCCAGTATTTTCTGCTTTATATTCGGTGTGGTGGAAGACTGCGCACAGAACATTCCTTCTTCCTTTCTGCCAAAGGCCGATGTCTAGCCTTACGAATTAACATTTATTTGGCTTAAACGCAAGTGTCACAAACCTAGGAAATTCTTTTGTGTAAGACTGTGTTGAAACAAGCTGCTGGATCGGAGGGAGGGATATTCCCTCCACCAGAAGAGTTGGAAAAACCCCTTCGACCCAGAGCGACATATCATATACACACAGTATAAAACCCAGGCAATCAGTTCCCTTAACAGAGCCAAATTAATATTTGATTAAATATTTTAAAGCTCCTACTTACCATGCTTGACACATTTTCTCAGCAAGTTTCTCAAATACGGAAAGCATTAAGCACAGGGCGATTTTACATTTGAATACATAAAAACAGTGTGAGGCGACACGACTGCGCGCAGGCAGACAGAGGATTTTCCCCCGTGAACTCCCGAACTGCCCTTCCCCTTGGTGAGCGGGTACGTTAATTCCCGGCTTCGGCAGCTCGCTCTCCCTGGGCAGGTTCGAGCAGGTTTCCTGTGACACCTGGATCTTCACGCCCTTCCATCCCTCCCTCTGGCAGGAAAACCACCGGCCTCCACCCTGGCGCCGTCCCCGCCGGTGCCCAATCAATACCAACTTATTTCCTGTCCATTTGCTGAGGTCACGCAAACGGGACTCATTAATTATTTCTGCCGGTGCAGCCTCAAGTGTGCTTCTGGCACGGCAAGCGAGAGCTGGCTCTGACCTTCTTTATCCGCCCCCTCCCAAATTCTGCTGGTGGCGGCGGCAGCCGGCACACCCCTCCGTTGGGATGATGGGGTGACCAGCGGTGCGGGGTGTTGTAGAGGTCCCTGCCGTGGTGCTCCCACCGGCGGAGGGAGAGGAGCTCCTCCTGGGGTGGCGGGTCAGGGAAAGCGGGTCACGGCGTAGACGATGTTGGCCAAGGCGGCCCTGGCCTCGGAGGGAGGGAAGCGCTCCAGGGCCGCCAGCGCCCGGTTTCCGTGGAAGCGGCAGAGGTCGATGGCAGATGTCACACCCTTGCCGGCCTTGATGGCTCCCTGCAGCTGTCAGGAAACACAGGCACAAACAGTGTGGGTTTCAGCAGGGCCGGCGTGCACAATTATCTGTGAGAGCACTGGCCTTCCACCACCCCTACCCGAGGTAAAGGTGAGAACCAAAGCCAGCAAAGCTCTGAAACACTCTCAGCCGCTCTGTTCTGGCTCCCTGCTGCACCACACCATGGGTAATTTAAGCTACCTCACCCCTTACTTCACCACCAGGAAGATGCTGGGTCTCCAAAGGGCACACAATTAATAAAAAAGAAATACATCTTTAAATACCTGGGCATTTCACACCCAAGTCACTGCCCCAGAGCTTTGTGCAGAACCGGCAGCCGAGCCGCTTGCTTGCACTCTTTTTTTCTGCAGTCAAAAACTGCATGTTACGAACAGCCATTCCACCCCCTGGTTTGGAAACAGGCACAGGATGACACATGTTGAACTCTTGTCTTTTGTAGTACAGGTTTCTATTTATATACCATATGATTACATTTGGTACAGTGGACAAAGGCAAATTTTGTCAGTAAACTGGGATGTGTTAAATGATCATACTGTGCTATATCCATGCAAACTCAGTCTTCTCAGAACGGCTAGGGAATTTGACAATGGTTTGGTGATACACCAAATGAGAAAGGAAGTATTTTCATGGAATAACAGACATTTCATGGCAAGCTGCTGGAAAGATTTGGCACCTAAAACACCTGAGTAAACGACAGGTTAAATTTCCTATGAAACAACACAAACAAAAATGACAAACAGAACATGTTGCTTTTTCCCAGTATCTCAGCTTAGCTGAAGCTGAAATAATAATCACACTTAGTAATTAAGGGGTTTTTAATTACTATTTTTTTTCCTGAACAGCACCAGGAGACCGTCATGAAACCCTGTTACATCTTCCGCTCTATAATACAGGTGTCCTCAGAGCAGCTCCAGCCTGATGCCTCATACCAGGGCCTGGGAATCAAGGCCAGGTAGATCTTTGGGATTTAATTATCCCAAAAGCATGACAGCATTTCATGATCTTTAATGTGCCCCACCTGGCTTTCATAGCTGCCTTTACATCACCACTGTATTGGCTTTTAAAAGAAGGGGTTTTCTTGAACACAGGTATCTACAGTAATAATTATGCAGTTTTATAAATTATGTTTTCCTCTAATACACAGCCCAATGCCCTGATTAATTTACGCCAGGATAACCTTATCAATCTAGTTTAAATCATATTAAAAAAAAAAAGCTAAGCTATGACCAATTTGTAAAAGTCATCCATTTTTTATAGATACTTGCATTCATACAGAATGACGTTTCTTATCCGAGTACAAACTGAAGTGGATTCATTATCTGTATTTAAAGATGAAATTAGCTGAAAGCACATTACAGCACTTGAGCGTTCAAGTCCCAGTTCATAAAAATTTTACTCTCCACTTCAGTGGAGAATCTTCCTGTGCTGTGCTCTGGAAAGGAACTTGCCCTAGGGCATAAATGCACTGCATAGCTAATTCAACATGTCTTCTAACGAATGGGAATCAGCCATTCACCACCGCTCCACAGCCAAGGTGGGGATAGGTGAGATGAGGTACACTAGCAGTGTGAAAAGGCATTTCTTTCCCCTTTCTTGAGGCACAAGTTTGTGAGATGATAGAAATCACACACCTTGAAGCACCCTCTGCTGATTTGCTAAAGCTCATTAAAAAAGGCTTAGCATACCTTGTAATACTCATGTAAGTGTACCTCAAGATGTAAATAAGAAAGAAAATAGCCCCTAAAATGTCTTCAAACTGTTCTAAGGTCAGAGGAGCTTAGCTTAAGCATGTGTGTTCGCATGTATGTACTTAAGACTTACTCATAACACCAGATCTGGAAGGGGAAGAATTCTAATGAAAGGACACAATCCATTTACACGCTTGTCTTGTGTAGCCCTTGGACACATGCAGTGCCTTGAAGCCAAAACAATCACAAAGCTCGTGTCAAACTATATGCAGAAGAATCGCTCTACAAAAATCAGGCTAATCCGCTACTGAATGTTTCGAAGCAAAGCTCAAGGAACCTCAAAATGAAAAATACCTGCTCATGTGGCAAGCTCCTTCCCCAGCTTCTCAGTTAGAAAAATTAGCAATTATAGTCCATTAACAATTAATTCATTAATGAATAGTCCACAAAAACTTCCCTGTTTTCTCTTCCATTTGCAGAAGCAGCTGGTCAGCTTAAATAAGCACATACTGAGGCAAAGCAGCCTGGATTAACCAGGCTGCATGCTACTTCTATCTCAGCTGGGGTTGCAAAAGGAAAGGCGGGGGGAAGACTACAAATTGGGCTTCTTGTAGTGGGATAATTATTGAAGAAATACAGGATATAATTCTATAGGAAACCAGGCTTCAGTAGCACTGCTACATGCAAAAAAGCCCTAATTTAAGATGTAAGATGTACTGTTAGTTGTATTACATCTACATTTTCCACACTCTCCTAATTTTTGAGCTTCAATGATTTTATGTAATGAACTTGACAAACTAAATAGACAGAAAAAAAAATAGCAATGTATCCAGTTTGGATGTATTATTTTGTAATTTCATTTGGAGAGGAGCAGCTAATTTTGAGGCAAATAAACAGAAAGGAAAATGAGCTGCTTTTATTTATTACTTTATAAACTTTTATTAAGCTCCCTCATTAATTTCTTCTAAATAAAGGGATCTGCTCTTTTAGTCTCTACTTATACAGCATCATTTTGTGCTTCAAACATATGTCCACTTATAGGAACAATTTCATCCATCATTAAAACACAATCTTCTTCAGATTTCATTCAGTCATTACAACTGAATACAAGTCAAAATACAGATTGCTTCAACACACGTTTCTCCAGTTGAACTCCTAGCTATGATGGAATGCTGCATTTTAACTTTTAAGCTTTTGTTCAGACTAATGGCACTAAAACCTTACTTCATCCTACAGGTGCCAAGAGTCTGAAAAAAATCACCCACGGGTTTTGGTTACTTAAACTCAGCTTAAAGAATAGTCTTGCAACAGTACAGTGAAGTTAAGGCTCAGATGAGAAGTACCACCCCCAACATACCAGCACTGTTCTCTTTCATCACCTTCTGTTTTCCTCAATATATTCAGATATTGGCCAGACTTGACAGGTTTACCCTGTACACATTAAGCTCAGAGCCCCAAATTTTTATCTCTGAACGTGGTTCTACAAATCTAAGAAAAAGCAATAACAACATCATTATCTTCATAGTCTGTGAAAAAAGATGCCTGGCTGAGTGCTGGGTCTTGCTCTGCCCAGCCGGTTCTATCTGCTCAAGCTCAGCCTCATCCACTTGACTTGCGATGAAATGATTTTCATTTTTTCCTCCTTTGCTAGTCTTTGGCTGGAAAAAGGAACAGCTCTGAAAAAGAGTTACAGAACAAGCAAAAGAAAATAGATATGGAAAGGAGGGGAAGTGCTGAGGTTTCTCATTCTGACTGCTCTGAATACACACAGGAGGACAAATTGCTGAGTGAGAGACTGGGCTCTAGTTCTTCAGCCTCCTCCTTCCCTTCTTATCATTTCCTTCTTTTCAGTCATCTTATACTGGCAAACCAAGAGAAGAAAGGGACACTTTCTAAGCACTTCCACCTTTAAGGCTGCCTTCCACTATCCCCCTCTGCACCCACATGCTCTAGGCATATCCTGCAAATACATGGTAACAAGCCATTGATTTTTGCTTGAAGATTGCCCTTTGGAAACGAGACTGCTGACTGGAAAGGAGTGTTTCATATCAGCACCTTGGTTTCAAGCTTTCATTTCCTATCCTTCAGGAGATAACGATAAGCACCAAATAGTTGGAGTTGGAGCATTTTCCACTCAACTGTAACATTTGCTGGGCCACGAACAGAACCAAAACCTGGGACAGCAGCTACTTCCTATGTAAAGGCGGACCTGGGTTCAAGACCTTGGTCTCAGGGCTGCTTCCATCTCTCAAGTTAAAAGCTACTGGATGAAATAAAAGTAGTTTTCAAGAAGTGGCCATATAACTATATATAGTCCATTTGTGGTTCTGGCTGTACATGTGGTATCAGAGGGATGCTTATGGATGAGAACTTCACTTCCCTGTTCACAGACTTTACCTTCTAAGTCCACCATAAAAGCAAAGAGTATGCTTGCGTGCCGTATCTCTCTGTTTATGAGCTAGGAAGATGTTAAAACTGAGAAATTATTTCCTGCAGTAGAGCATGAAGAGAATAATAAAAAGAAAACCTGTGCTGTCTGTGTCATATCTTATAGGCCATACCATATATGCAATTGTAGTGAACTTGCATTCCTGTTCCTACTTTGCAGCACTAACGTTTGGGAGTTTTTTACTGAGTATGTACAGCGGATTCATAAGGGATTCTACATTTGGATTAACTACCTTGATAGGATCTACACAGCTTTTAAATTGTACTGATTTGTTACAAATATACAGAATAATAAAATGGTGATGGTGAATCTCAAAATCAACTGCTAGTTTCACATAGGGTACTAAATGGTCATCCAACAGCAGTTGCTTCTAAGCAGATTTGACACATTTAAGTAGATTTTAATCAATGACCAACAGGCAAAAAGGTCCACATCCTGTTCTTCTGATGGTTTAACTTGACACATTTAAGTAGATTTTAATCAATGACCAACAGGCAAAAAGGTCCACATCCTGTTCTTCTGATGGTTTAACTACGCTCTTTTTCCTTCACAGTTAGTTATCTACACGTGGTTTTTTTTATTGAAGCAGCGTGTCCCTGCAGCAAAGACAAAAGTAGCTGATGAACAAGTGGATTCAGCAAGCAACTACTGCTTGTGGGAATGTGTCTGGAGTTGGGCACAGAAAGTAAAAGTGAAAGCGAATGACACTGCCATACTGCAGGAAGCACAGACCCAAACACAATATTTAAACTGACCTGTGGCCGAGTGACTGAATAATGCTATTTGCAGTGTTCTGCCCTGGCTTTTCTAAATTTGTTTTCTGTTTTGTGGGAACATTATGCTCCATATGCACTGATGTTTTAGACTGATGAAATGTTACCTTGAGTACCAACATGTTTCACAGCCAGTAGGTCAATTTTGCCAAATTTTTCCTTTGTTTTTTAAGTACCTTCAAATGCCTCAGCATCCACTCTTACAGTTTTTGTAGTTGGACAGAGGGTTATGCTCTTCCTTCTCAAAACGTGCTGGACAATCATTCAATTACATCACTTCATAATGTCAAACGATAATTACTTTTTTCCTAAGTCTTTGTCGGCTATATGCAGCATGATACGCACTATTTATCCAATATTTTCTTACAATCTGTTTCTATACAAAAGGTAAAGAAATGCATCTTTAAAGGGCATAAACACCCTGCAGAAACTTCCATTAGCGGAGTAGCATTTATTGTTTTTACTCATCTGACAAACAGAAAAATTCCCTTTTATTTCAAACTCAGGAAAAGACCAAATCTGGAGAGAGTCACCCCAACATCTGAGGAAAGATGGGCTGCTTACAGGGAGCACTGCTACTCCAGCTGTTATGCAGTTCTTGGGATACACGTTACCAAAAAATTACAAGTCGTCCCAAGACAATGACTGATTGTATAGACCCTTTAATATTTTAGAAGAGACACCAACTGCTCCTCCTTATGCATTTCCATGTCTTTCACAGTGAACTTAACAAGGCCCACTAGCTTTTAAATCTAAACTGGTAGTTAAGTGATGACTTTTTACCAAAAAGCATGGATTTCTTTAATCACATTAAGGCAAAGAGTGATTGTTAATTGTCAGCATACACAAACAATCTTAGCATATACAAACAATTCACTTGGTACTTATATTAAGAGATGTGATGATTTGCTTTAATGAAACAAAGGCTGTGCTGGATTCTCACCCCAAAAAAAGCTATGGAAAATACTCATTAAAAACAAAGATGCAGATGATTTTTGGTACTGGATGTCCACCTTGATAATGCAGATGCGGTTAATGCCAAAGGAGAAAATTACTGCTTCTGAATGGTTTTGGCGGCTTTGGTAATATCGTAACACAACAAATCCCCTATATTCAGTAAATCTTTGACTATTCTCTTTGTTTGCTTGTTTTTAATGTACATAAAAAAAGGAACTAACGGCAGTGGTTGCTCCAAAACAAATGAGACAAATTTTCATGGAAAACCACCACAGGTCATAAGCACCCACAAACAACAATCCTTTGGTTTTAACTCTTGTTGCATTTCAGGAGCAAAAGAGTCTTTGGCCTACAGTCCCATGACACATCTCACGATGATTCTCTGGAATTTAAACAAACATGGCTACTGCCATTTCCACCTGTAACTGTAAACCTGCTTTGCTGGTAGCACTGCAGCAGGATGAACGCACTGTGGTGGTCAGTGCTGAGCTGGGAAAGGGGAGCCATGTGACTCTTGCTAACACAACTGGATGGCACTGTGTCACTGTTACGAGTTGCGTGACAGTAGGGTGTCACTGAGAAACCTCCTTGTTTCCAAATGTGTCCCTTCCTCTTTTTCTTCTGCCTACCAAATGGGAAGTGAAGACATTAGTGCCATGCAGTGTACGAACAGCTGGATCTACTGCTTCTTGACTCATGCTACTTCCAGTACAAAATGTACAAAAGCTGCTGTCATGCACAGCGTTTCAATATACAAAGCAAAGTATGTAACAGCATACTACGCTGATGCACCATATTTCCCATGCCAGTTTGGATGAAAGGCCTCTACAGGAGCCAGCAGAGCAAATGGACAGGGCTACCATAAAAATAAAGTTTTGCTATGTCCTCTTTGACTTGACTGAATGCATCCTTTCTGCATATTCATTTAGAAAACCAAGAAATCCTTGCAGTACCATATTCATTGGCTGCAAAACACAGGATTTATTTCTTTATTTAGCTTTTTAATGATTCTAGAGCCTTGGCGAGAAAACAAGCATTATTCCCAGCTTACTCATTTCTGCTACTAGTTGTGCCTCTGTTACACTCATTTAACAAGTCTGTATAATGCCAACCACCATTAAGACCTTGACTTCAGTGGAGAGTTTTTAATCAATATTATAAAATAGTAACAATTAAATTGAGAATCTCAATTTATTGTTTTAAAATTATACAGCTTATCTTGCATGCAAAGTAGATATAAAATGGATAAAAGCTTTTTGATTTTAAAAGTCTGAGATTTTTGCCAAAATAACACATACAAATGAGGGTGACAGGAAAGTTAGTGTCTCTTTCAATGACATACATGATTTCTGTCTCTGCCATACACTGGTACTTTCTCATCTGTTATTTGAGAAATACTACTAAACAGAGCTGAAACTACTTTTTAATCTCTGGTAAAGGCTTTCAAACACCACAGTGATGGATCAATGATTTATGTGGATGTGGTGTGTTGGGGGGGGATAGAGCGGGGAGGGAGGAGGAGGAGAGGGAAGGAAGAGTGAAACATTCAGATACGAATGTGAAAAAAAAATACTAAGAATCACAGACCTTAAAATAAGCCTTTTCTGATACCAAAGTCTTCTGATTAAAGGATTTGAGAAAAGCTGGGAGAAAAAAACCACTAAAAGATCTTTGCAGAACATAGTGACCTTACTGACATGACAGTTTCAGACCTTAAATTAATAGAAAGCATTTCACTTCTACATTTGTGTCAGAGCCCTCACTTAATTTACTAGTACCATCTAGGTATCTTTTTGCGTGTGAAAAAAGCAGGGATACCATTTTAATATAACGTACATCAAAAGAACAATTCAAAATTCTGAAGCAGTCTCATAACTGAACTAAAATAAGACCTTTGCCTTTTAAGGAGGCAAGTTAAATGGGTGGATCTCAATTTCCCAAATTTACCTTCATTCATTATTGTAATTGAAAACCACAGCAAGTACATATTCCTAAGCAGGCTAAACAGCTAACGATTTCTGTATACGTGTATTTATGAATTCAACTACAGGAACAACATTTTTATCTCAACTAAATGGCACACTGAAGCTCGTAACAAAAATTAAAAGATCAAAAATAATACAAATTACAAAATTACAAATTACAAAAATAAAAAAACCCCAAAATAATACAAAATTTCAGAATTTCTACAGTGAGATTTGGTGACCTTTGCTTTTACAAAATGAAAGAGGAGATATCTTGAAGACTCAAGAAACAAGCCCCCAGATTTGATTAGGAACATTAAAGTAATTCTAGCAACTGAACAGAAAGATGAGAGGGGCCCTTGATACTGAGAAGAAAAGACTAGGCAATGTGCAAAACACTGACTCTAGTGATGCAGAAATAAAGACATTATAGCAAAGGGCAAAAAAGAAATACTTGTTCGTACAGCACAACATGGCTTCTAATTGGCTGTGTGCATGTACTGGTCAAGCTACAATGCCAGGGTGAGCTACAGGTTACTGGGTTCATTTAGCATGGATATAACTAATGAGCACCTCTTTTAAACACAGAAAGATAGAAAAGAGGGACTTAACATCAGATTTTTGAAAGTGATTTCTGCAGAAACCAAAGTTGATTTTTTTTTTTCTATTTTGAGCTCACAAAAATCATGGAAAATTTTTCACCATCATTACTAAACTCGTATCATTTGTGCTTGTGTAAGAGATGATTAGCCAGAGCCAGTAAAATCACATGCTTTATGGCTGAAGTCAGTTGCTCAAACCACAAAACTTAAAGGGCTTTTCCTCCTTCCTTTCTTTTTATTCAGGTGTCCAAGCTGCCCAAGCACAACATATTTTTTAAAATTTCATGGATGGATCCAAAATATGAAATAATTTCAGTCAAAATACAGAATATGCTAACAAATATTTAACCCAGTGAAGCAAATGTAGGTACTTCCCTCCCCTCCCTTTCTCTTTTTTAATTATGGAAACAACATTGGTTGGATCACAATTGTAGCAATTTAAAGGAGAAAACCCATTCTGGACATAAGAAAGCAAGTAGCCCATTTTAAACATTCACAGAAGTGTCTCAGACATATTTGAAGACGACATTTAGTGCTTTCAGTGGTGATTTACAAAATCACAGCTCTGTCAGTTTTCTTCTATTGTAGAAAAAAAATAAAGGCACAAGGATTTTAAATAGCAAGCTAAGGCTGAGATCCTTTTTATGTTCTAAGACGAAGGAAGGACAGAGATTTTTTTTTTAATAATCCAAATTACATATTTTCTTAATAGAGTAATTACAGGAACAGTCTGACCTGTACCCGTGTGTTAGCCTTCCATGCTAGCAGCGATAGCTGTAACACTTCAGGCCCCAGTTCAAGAAGCAATTACCAATCATGCACGAGGCTTAATAATTAATATATTATTTTCCACACCGATGCTGGAGATAACTGACTGGACCCTCATAATCCTCTTAAGACTGCAAACAAGTCAGGTTTGTGCTCAGTGAGTCAGCTGGGGACACAATGTCACCTGTCTCCACCACAAGCACGCTGTGCTCCAGTATTTAACCAGGAATCTTCTGAGCCATCTACTGCAGCTTTCAAGAGCTCTACAGCTCTTTTTTCCCCAGCTACTTTCAAGCTAATTAGCTCAGGTCTGCCTTTACTATAGAGCAGTCCCAGTAGCAAATACAGCGATGACTTAACTCAAAGACATAATGGGAACCGGAAGAAATACATGTGATTATAAAACATGCGTATGTATATTTTTTAATAGATGGCATGGCATTAAAGTGAGATTAAGTAACTGCACACTCTATCAATACCCAGAGGTTGCTGATGGGACCTAACCCACAAATAACTGCAGAAAAAGAAGACAGCAAAAACCATCGGAAGCCTGGTTTCAAAATCCAGTTTAAGGAAGTAAATGGGATGAATAACGGCAAGCATCATTATTACATAGCTGCATTTGATAGTTACAGTACAGCCCACTATTACTGGCTTTTTTAAATCAAGAAATTGCACAAGCCATTTTCTCTGCCTCTGTATACACACGCACAAATTATAAACTGACTTTAGAATGTTGCTCTCAACTGTCAAGAATATCTTTGAAATATTACAAAAAAGCTTTACAAATAATGAGATTTAAATGCAATTTACCAACCTTCTTGTAGTCCATTATATTTCCTTTTCCTTGTGCCTTAAAGAGAAAGAGAGATTTTATGTTCAGACATTACATACTACTGACTAAAGTTGCAAGAATAAAGAATGCAATTAAAAGAGCTACTACTTTAAACTGACTTTCTTTAGGAATCTGCTACAGAAAAAAACCCCAACAAAATACAACCAAATGTGTTACCAGCTGATACAACATGGTTCTGTTTCAGACGAGAGCGACAGATACTCAATGCAATTTTTAGGTTTTTTATCATGACTTGTGGTTAAACATTTTTTGAATTCAAAATGTTTTGGTCTTAAGAAATCTTGCTGTTTGCATTAATTAATCCCTCCCATGATCTTAAGGTCCTTTCCAACCCTAACGATTCTATGAGATTCCAAAATAAACTATATTTCTTATCAACAATAACAGGATTTATTATCTTAAGACAGTACTCTCCATATATCCACAGTGATTTGCACATAGGTAATAGCCTACAGCTGTCCAAAGGGGATGTCAGGACCATGTCAGTGCTATTAGACCTAGGTTAGAAGCAGTTTTGGTTTAGAATTGTATTTAAGTATTAGCGTTACTCTTTACTTAGCTAGCAGATACACACAACCTGTAACTTCTAATACATTCAGAAAGAAGTAGAAATAAATTTTAAATTTCTTTTTGCTCAGATGCAGAAAAGTATGTGGTCCAGCTCCCTCAATTTTGTCACAGGACGATGCAGAAGAGAAGATGTCTGTCTTTCTTACCCAGTGGCAGTGGTCTGCTAGATGCAGAGCATTCCTTCTTAACCAGCCTGAAGCCCTTCCCTTAGGTTACATCTTGCTTTATCATTATCACCTCCATCAACTCCAGCTCTTCTCTTTTGAGGCATATTGAGAAAAAAAATCACCCATTTCTTTCCTCTAGCCTCCACAACGGAAGACCACAAACCTCA
Organism: Ara ararauna; assembly: GCA_028858755.1. NCBI lineage: Eukaryota > Metazoa > Chordata > Aves > Psittaciformes > Psittacidae > Ara > Ara ararauna. The sequence goes on from CM054379.1 coordinate 61,774,260, forward strand.
GTTCTTCCGGAACACGTCTCCTGAAAAGACGCAGATTAGGACCACTACTTCTCCATGTCCTCTGTGGGGACTTCAGAGAGCAGCCAAGGGCAGCAGTTGGGCTGGCATAAGGAGAAAAGCTGAGGCCTGCACTGAAGAGGAACACTATGTGGCAAGCACAGCACTGAGGAGATGTTACCGAGATGGCACAGATTTGGAAAATAAATTAATTTTTGTAAGGGAGGAAGAACAGAGAAAAGAACCAATGACAGACTGAGCAAGTGGAACAGAAAGGAAAACAGGAAATACCAAAACTGATTTCTCGGAAGGAGAAAGGGGACTGATCCACAAAACCTCTTTAGTACTCTCTTTAAGCTTCTTAAGAGTCAGCTTTTCTGAAATGCATATTAAGAAAACAGCCTGATAGCATTTGGGAGTAGTAAAGCCACTGCCAGTAACTGCTTCCTTATTTGTGTATTCTCATCTCCTTGATTTGCCAACTTTTATTTATACTGGCTGGATCTTACAGCTTCTTCAAAATATATCTAGCAAGTTATATTGTGTATCAGAACACACAACAGGTATGTTCTTTAACAAATGACTGCCTATATGCAGATTAACACTGCACTAGAGAATATGCCAACTTGTTAGAGGAAGGTGTTTTTTAGTCTTGGCAATACCGGGAAAGGTGTGCTCAGTGCCATCTCCTCCATTTAATACACATTACAAAAGCAGCAAGAAGTTCTTTACTGTGAAGGTGGTGAGGCACTGGAACAGGTTGCTCAAAGAAGTGATAAATGCTCTATCCCTGGCAGTGTTCAAGGCCAGGCTGGACAGAGTCTTGAGTGGCATGGTCTAGTGTGAGGTGTCCCTGCCCATGGCATTGGGGTTGGAACTGGATGATCTTAAGGTCCTTTCCAACCCAAACCATTCTATAATTCTATGATTCTCTCATGAATTTAAGTCAATGGCAGTTGTGCTACTCCAAGCAGCAACCTTATCTGATCTGTTTCCTAAGCCTTCTTTACTACAACTGCACCTTTGCTTTCTCTCTTTTTATCCTCTCAATAATTCGGCTTTTTGACTTTGACTGGCCCCAATCTCAGACACACAGACTTTCTTTTCCTTTTACATCAGACTTCTGCATCTGGTTTAGCTTCCTCAAAGCTATTAAGCCTGTCTTGCAAAAGCTGCACACTCTTACTAAACTTAGGTAACTTTCTAGGCTTCTCTGCTTGGTTTGGGAGTTCAGCCTCTGAATGTCAGGACTTGGGGCCCTCAAAGATTCTACTACCAATCATATTAGACACATGAATGGCCAACTCAATTCAGCCTTCCTCCTGAACACCAAAGATCATCATGTGCCAGTAGTAAGGGACAGTAATACCATTACATTCCTTATTAGTGAATAAGGGTGTGTGAAATCAACTCACCTTGCTAGGATCCAAAAAGAATCCCTGAATCCCCCATTAAATTACTCAGAACGCATCAGATAAGCAGACCGCAAAGTTTAGCAATGCTTTTGGAGCAGGTTTTCAGGACATTTTCTAAGGTTGACTTTTCCTTCTCAGATGCGATGGTCCCTTTTACATGTCTTAAATCCTATACTTGAGAAATGCTTGACAAAACATTTGATAAATGCTTTTCTTTCAGCTCATTGGGCATTCTAGTTTTAAATGCACAAAGGTGGGGAGTGTTGGTGGTGAGGCCAGTGAGAACAAGAGAAACTTGGGTCTTGATGGAGCATCCATTCCTATGTACATACATACCTATGTGTGTGTGTATGTGTATACATATATGTATATATCCATGTATACACACAAACATACCTAGACATTATTTTTCCTCCTACGACAAGGCTTCTCTCTATGCATATCCCAAGTCCCTTTTAAGGCAGTCTCTAAATTTCATCCAAATCAGAATCTTATCTTCTCAAAGCACATATATCTAATGTTTATGCAACTTCCCACACCTGGATATCTGATGTGTTTTGCTCTTTCCAAATGAAGAGACAAGGGAGCTTGAAGACAAGGTCTTCAGCTCAGCAGCAGAAAGGTGAAAGACTACCCTGGGAATAACCACTGTATCCAGACCTCTGACAAGAGAGCTCTGGTGAGACAATCACAAAAATTCTGGGCATCAGAAGTTCAGGCATCACTCATGAGCTCTCTGTAAACTGCTTTCATCTGAGATATGCATGACAGGCACTGAGTTCCAGCCACATGCTCTCAGAGCTGTATACCCCTGTGGAGGCTACTAGGTGCAACAGGGCTCTCTTGAACTCAAAAAACTTCTTGTAGGAGAAGGAAGCTGCTAAGGCGAGGTGCTGCCTTTAATCCACTGTAAAAATGCTTAAATGGGAAAACAAAGGAGAAAGCCAGATTACTTAGCAGTAATTAAAGGTCTATAATGTGATTTCCATATGTCCCAGCTACTAAGAACAATTCTACCTGCCAGGGACTGAGTCCATTGTGCATGCTTTGCTTACTTAAACTGTATAAATGACATTGCACAAGAGGGTGGCTTATGAGCATACCCTTATGAATACTGCCAACACGAGAAAGTCTCTGGTTTGTGTGCTTGGCCTACACTGAATGACACATAGTGAATGTGACTTCAGAGCTTGTTGTTAATGAAAGGTAATTTTCCTTTCTAAATCAACAAAACCCAAGAAAGGCTCCTGGACAAGGTGTACCAAATGTACTGAGCTAAAGTAGTAGTCAATAAATACTTTTGCATAGTTCATGTCACTTCCCCACCCCCTTCAGAGAGAACTGTTTTACTGCTTCTATAATGCACATTTTTGGTACAAGAATTAACAAGCAGACAGACGGCACTCCTGGAGTCCTACAACCTCCTCTAGATTCTGCAGATGGGAAATTGTTTCAAAGCTTTTATACACTGTGTTGTGGTAATACCATTACTCTCCAACTGCAATCATCCAAATTCATTTACATTCCACCCACATAGGAGCCTTGTGTTGAGATTGTAGAATTCCAGTATTCCTCATCACACATTATAAACTACCAGCCCTTAATTTCAAAATGACAAAAGGTTTGCTTCACTTCAAGGTCTCACAAACATTTTGTAGTGGTCAGTAACCCAAGTTCCCCAGTTGCCCTTCTCCCTCCCCAGTCCAAAATACTGCTCCTAGGGCCAAGTTGGCAGAAGGAAATACATGCCTACCTTTCAACCAACTGTAATGCAAACTTCTCTGCTTTAAGCTGTCAGTGAAAGTAGCTTTAAGCTAAGACGTGGGCTTGCACAAGTAGCGCAGAGAACAGACATATATGTTCCATGCAAACGAATTCACCTGTGACACTGACACACAGAAGTTTGATGAAGCTTGACTTTCACGTCCCTAGATTTCCCCCTCTTAAAAGCATGAGAGACATGTTAAGTATTGGAGAGCAGAGGTAACCTCTATATTGTCTTGTTTGATGTTAATTTCTAAGTTTCTTCGCAGATTGAAAGTATAGACAGGAAGAGAGGTACAAACTCCAAAACCAGGAAATTCTAAACAATGCTTTAATTTACCTCTCTGATCTGTTTAATCCATGCTTCCCTCCCAAGGAATTCCTGATGGAGGACTGCAGGAGCAGAATTCAAACTGAAGGCCATGGTGTCAGTAGAACTTTCTTTAACAAATGGCTGGAGGTCTGAATGTAGCTGAAAGACAAGAACATCTTCCTTCAATTCCCAGGAACAGTCTATTACATAGCCACCCACTCACCAAATGAAGGTCCATATCCTGATTCTATACCTACTTGCCACTTTCTGCTTTGACACTTGCACTTTGGTTGCACTTTTTCAAGTTTGGGGGAGGGATAAGAAGATGTTGCAAGCACTGCAGTAGTGGGAAGTTGTAAAGAGAAGCATGTAGAGAGTCTGCGAAGAATCTTGCAAAGGACAGCTTGCAGAACTGGGCAAGTGATGGGATACGGGCAAGGAGGCGACTGTTCAGTGGCAGGAAGCAGGAAAATTACAAAGAAAAGAATGATCCGGTCTTTGGTGGAAAGAGTATCAGGTTTTAATCTGTGAAGGGTTATACACTCTACTTTTCCGTAACTGAGGAAGCTGATGAAATGTGACCCTCCTTCTGACAAAGGAAAAGTTACGCAGCCAGGAGTTTTTTCTGGAAGCTATACAATAGAATCATAGAATAGTTAGGGTTGGAAAAGACCTTAAGATCATCTAGTTCCAACTCCCCTGCCAGGGGCAGGGACATCTCCCACTAAACCATGTCACCCAAAGCTCTGTCCAACCCAGCCTTGAACACCGCCAGCGATGGAACATTCACAGCTTCCCTGGGCAACCCATTCCACTGCCTCACCACACTCACAGTAAAGAATTTCTTCCTCATATCCAATCTAATCTTCCCCTGTTTAAGTTTGAACCCATTACCCCTTGTCCTATCACTACAGTTCCTCATGAAGAGTCCCTCCCCAGCATCCCCATAGGCCCTCTTCAGATACTGGAAGGCTGCTATGAGGTCTCCACGCAGCCTTCTCTTCTCCAGGCTGAACAGCCCCAACTTTCTCAGCCTATCTTCATCCGGGAGGTGCTCCAGTCCCCTGATCATCCTCGTGGCCCTCCTCTGGACTTGTTCCAACAGTTCCATGTCCTATTTATGTTGAGGACACCAGAACTACACACAATACTCCAAGTGAGGTCTCACAAGAGCAGAGTAGAGGGGCAGGATCACCTCCCTCGACCTGCTGGTCACGCTCCCTTTGATGCAGCCCAGGATACGGTTGGCTTTCTGGGCTGCAAGCACACACTGCCAGCTCATGTTCATTTTTTTCATCGGCCAACAACCCCAAGTCCTTCTCCACAGGGCTGCTCTGAATCTCTTCTCTGCCCAACCTGTAGCTGTGACTGGGATTGCTCTGACCCAGGTGGAGGACCTTGCACTTGTCATGGTTAAACTTAATCAGGTTGGCATCAGCCCACCTCACAAGTGTGTCAAGGTCTCCTCTGGATGGCATTCCTTCCCTCCAACATATCAACTGAACCTCACAGCCTGGTGTCATCGGCAAACTTGCTGAGGGCACACTCAATCCCACTGTCCATGTCACCGACAAAGATGTTGAACAAGACCGGTCCCAACACTGATCCCTGAGGGACACCACTCGTTACTGGTCTCCAGCTGGACATTGAGCCATTGAGCACAACTCTTTGCATGGGACCATCCAGCCAGTTCTTTATCCACCAAGTGGTCCACCTATCAAGTTGATGTCTCTCCAATTCAGAGACAAGGATGTCATGTGGGACAGTGTCAAACAAGTTGCACAAGTCCAGGTAGATGACATCAACTGCTCTACCCCTGTCCATCAGTTCTGTAGCCCCATCATAGAAGGCCACCAAATTGGTCAGGCAGGATTTCCCCTTAGTGAAACCATGCTGGCTGTCACTAAGCACTGTGCTGTTTTTCATAAGCCTTAGCATGCCTTCCAGGAGAATCAGCTCCAAGATTTTGCCAGGCACAGAGGTGAGACTGACTGGTCTGTAATTCCCCATGTCATACATTTTCCTCTTCTTAAAAATGGGGGTTATATTACCCTTTTTCCAGTCATCGGGAACTTCACCTATCTGCCATGATCTTTCAAATATGATGGATGAAAATAAAGAATGGCAGACTGCCACGTGCAGCACCTCACCTGGATGTGTCTGCAGTCTTGGAAGCTTGAGTACTCTACGTTCTCCTACAACAGGACCTTGAGCTTGTTTGGAGGTTCTAGCAGGGGCACGCAGCTACTGTATACCTTTATACACAACCCTATGTCAATAGTGAATGTATTAATATTAAAGCATACACAAAATATTAAGGCTATAGTCTGCAATTTACCAGTAGAGTTGTATCTAGTAATACCACATAGTGGCATTTCTGTGGCAATAAAACTGTGCTTTATAAAACCACTTCCTTCTCCTGGAGGAACTAGAAACTGTCTGAACTCAGCTGAAACTGTCTGCCCGTCTTGAGCTACATCTGTACTTGCAAGTAGTGCAATGCAGTAGGAACAGATGTTTCGGGCAAAATAAGAGTGTCAAGGAACCAAATTCCACACTGTGTGTGCTTTCCTTTGGACTAACTGTAGCTGTGGACAAAAAGACTTGTAACAGAGGTCAGAGGCCTTCTCTGGGAAATTGTACTGCTGCTGAGGTGTAGGCTACTCCTGTCTGTGTCTGGTGACTTCCCCCTTTATCCTCCAGCTACCCCCTCTGGAAGTTACTTACACAGCAGATTATTCAACAGGGAGTGTATGCAAGTCTTTTAGCCACTGGAGCACAAGCCTCAGCTCGTGTGCTGCTGCAGGCAGCTGAACCTCTTAGTTTGAATCTCTGCATGGTGGTAGCTGACACCAAACACACGCTTCCTCCTGCAACTCCTGCTACTGAGACAGTGGCTTTAGGAAGAATGTAGGAACAGAGAAGGTAAAGTTATAAGTGGCTATAGAAAGATGCAGTGAGGGATGTTAATAGAGCTTAAATGAAATAAGCTACATTGCCAGGAGTGTGATTTTGCCAGTCCATAAGCACTGTTCATACTAGCGATTTCTGCAAACATCTTCACCCGTCAGCAGTCAAATCTCTCAATGTCACTGACCTCCTGTCAAAAGTCTACAGCATAGTGGCAGTATACAACAGAGCTCAAGAGTAACACATCTTACAAGTCTTTCTATATTTAAGATCCCAGAACAAAATGAAAAGGAGTACCTTATGACTCATAGACATGTGTTTTCCATACTGAAATGCCATGTCCTGAATCTCAGCGCTGTGCTTTGCGAGCTCCATTGCAGCCTGGCAGCTCTTTGCCAGCAAAGCACTATGTGACAGGAAGACCTGGTCCTTCCATGTCGATATGCAGATATCATCTGTAAGACAGTTCTCCTGAAAATGAAACAAAGGCTAACATGAAAACACCAGAACTGCAGCTGTGCCAGCTCACACAAGTTAACAGTGTGGCACAGGATAACATGACAGGCAGCGAGTAACAAAACTCTGGGTGCCATGGTGCCAAAAAAAGAAGGGTATCTTTTGGGGATGAGTACAGAAAAGTAAATATACTGGCAGCTTCAACAAACAGCATTTCCATTTTCTGCTCAAAAAGAACAATGCAAAATACATGGAGCTGTCACCAGATTCAACACAGATCTTTTTCTTAATGACTATCATTACACTGAACATTATCAATGACTATATTCCTCATGAGGGACTGGGAAGAAAAAAATAAAAATATAAAAAAGACAACTCCTCTCCCCCAACCCCAACCCCAACCCGGAGTACGTCTGGGCTTCAGCCCCTTGCCAGTTACCAAGAACCAACAAACCCTAATAAACTTCAGAAGTCCCTACAATTTCTCCTTTTTAGTCAAGAAAAAAAAATAATAATTCCAAAAGGTATTAAAAATCTTTGTAGAACTGCACTGGAAAAAACGAAGGGCTGTGATGGAGGACGTGTACCTCTTCTATCGCCGTATTAAGGCCAAGCAGCCGCAATTTAGAAACGTCAGGTATTAACTTCCCCAGGGGACTGACAGAGATCTCGGTGATGCCTCTACAGAACTTCTTCACCTTGACCGTAAGGTCAGAGATGCTCAACACTTCTCAAAATCCTTTGTATCCAAAATACTGATTTGGATTACATTCCAAAAAGTGTTTTAATAAACACAAACCCAGTCCCTTGCCCCCAAACCCAAATTCAACTGCAGCTCCTTTGGCTCACATGGTGTTAATAATGGCACTTATTCTACGAACGGATCTTCAAAGCTAGACATGATTTGTAATCTTTCTCACATACACATACTATCGTCACACCTTTAGGTACTCTCTAACGAAGGAAAAAAACAAAGCTAGAAAAGATACAGTTGTTTTGCTTCGAAAAAGCTAAAATCAGTAATGAGAAGCTAAAGAAAAAAATCTCAAGCATATAAACATTAAATGTTTGCAGTTTCTCAGTTCTGCCAAATCCATAGCATACACTAAGCCAAAGTGTACTCTTTAAAAGAATAATATAAAAAAGACTCTTATAAAACAAGCCTTTTCTCTTAAAGTGACGTCAATTAAGTTACTCAGAAACGAGCAAGAAGTAATTCTGTGACCCTATAGTTTTCTAGCAAGGTATTATCTATCATGACATCGGTTAACAAATGAAATAGAATCCATCCGTTCAGCTCTAATTTTCCTCCCTTATGGATATCACCCAGAAGTGCTGTGTTACAAGAGAGAGGATAATTTGAGACTAATGGAAAAAGTAGAATTCTGCAATGCCAAGTAACACAGGGCTGTATCAAAATGCCTTTGCTTTCAGACATCCTATTAACTTACACAAGGAAAGTGAGGAACAGAGAAACCACATGTTTGCTATTATGTATATGATAACTTACAAAGTCAAGCCTAAACTTTCCTCGTGTTCCATCTTACTGTAGTATATTTGTTTTAATATCTTAACTCAGCCCAGAGCATGTGCAAATTCCCAGGACTGGCAAAATATCAAAATGAGCATTTAGTTCAAGTAGTTTCCCATATATCAAGTCTCTTTTTTTTCCCCCACTCAGATATAGATCAATTTATTTTAAATTTAAAATCAGGAGCTCTTGGAAGACGCAACACAATCTTTTACTTAACAACCAATCTGCTCAGTGAAAAAACAGTATTTACTAAAATTTGCTGGATGATACTGAAAATTGGCAGTGATTTTTATAATTATTTGTTTTAAAACCAACCAAGACAAAAATATTCTAGAATGGTATCCTGAAACGATTTATGAAGTTAAATAAATCTTTCGGAAGACCTGTAAGTTGAAAATGCTTGCTTGCTAGAGCCTTTGAGTAGCAACAGAAATGTGGACATTAACAAATGTCCACTGCAGGAACTGAAGAATCACAGAATCATAGAATAGCTAGGGTTGGAAAGGACCTAGTTCCAACCCCCTTGCCATGGGCAGGGACACCTCCCACTAAACCATGTCACCCAAGGCTCTGCCCAACCCGGCCTTGAACGCCGCCAGGGATGGAAGTTTAAACAGTCACTGCAACTTGATATATACATGAAAATGAATTCTATGATTTGTTACAAAAACATATTCTTCTTAAATGAATTTGAATTTCATCACAGGACTGAAAATGATGACACAAGAATTTACTGTCCACTACATGAACATTATGTAGGAGCTTCAAGCATCTAAAATAGGTATCTAACAAAAAAATGTCAAAAATCAGAGGCACAGTTAGGGATATGTTATTGAAATCTTAAAAGCATAGGTATCGCAAATCTCTTGGTTACAGAACGAAGCCAGCTGTAAAAAGGTATTATGCCCATATGGCTGTGCTTTAGCATAAAAGCTTGCATGCCAAAATATAGTTGATTTTAATCACGGAATGCCTTATGACCACATACCCATAAAGCTTTTGCTGCTTAAGAAGGCAGAGGCAGACACAACCTTGCTTTAGCAAAGTCTTCCAACAATCCAAATGCCTTTTTTTTCCCCAAGCTTAATTCTCATGTCATATTTAATGTCCACCAACCACACTGCATTCTTCAAAGGGTATGTATGACAGCAGCTAAACGCTATCTTAAAACATCAAGGGAAAAATGAAACTAGTTCTAGATTGCAAAGTGAAAAATCTGACATCATGACAACACTTATTATTTTTAGAGAAATTTTCACCTTTTTGTAAGCTTTGTTTTGTCAGCAGCGGATGACTCAAAGAATAAAATATAAAAGTGGGCATTAGCTGGCCCAGAAGACTCCTACCAGCCTTTCATACAAAGCCTGTTTAAACACAAATTCATTCTAGCTGTAATTGCCAGTGCTCAGACCTCATTGACAAGTTCTGTCACTAAGAAATGGGTCCAGATGATAATCAACCCTGATGCTGCATGGGTATCAGAAACTGGACTAAGAATGCCAAACCCCTCACCATCCCTGGAAGAAAGTAGCCAACTCCAGATACCGTTTGGATAATGTTGGCATAGGAGTACAGGGAAAATACCCAAATCCAGCTGTGCTGATCATCAGTCCTATAGGAAATTAACAACAGCTGAGGGTGCTCCCATTTTACTAATGGCAAGGTCGGTTACCGTTTTGTTAGAAAGAAATCGGCTGGCTGAGATTTTTATGTTACGCTACTTCGATAATTCAGATTGGGTTTGAAACAATCATCTCAGGCAATGGGAAACAAAAAACTTTTAAAAAATGAAATTTGCAGGAGAAAATATACAATCATAACCATCAGGAAGGGCAGCTCTTAGTGGTGGTAACAAGGATCCCCAGTACAAAAGTGGCACTTACAATAAATCAGTTTGATTCGTCACACCAAAGAACACGCTTATACGTAGTTCAAGCTGAAAACAGATTCAGGAAAATACGAACAAAAAACGTGTCTCAAAGTGCACAGAACCATTTGCAAAACCAGGAAGGAGTCAGAGCCTTTTCATTGTAAAACGTCAGCTATAGGGTTCGTAAGAGAGCCTTTATTTTGCGGTTTGGTTTTTTTTTCTTCCATACCATGGCAGCCCTTTCTTAGTCATTTGCTGTTGCACAGAAAGATCAAAATGTCTCAACCATTTACATCAAACTTTAGTTCAGTTCTCAATGGGCAAATAACCCACAGAAAAAGACAAATATTTTTTAATACTGTTTTAAAGTTTCAAATTAAGTAGTTCAAGAACTTCTATTTTACATACGCGAAATCTATTGCAACTATGAACGTCTACCAGTAGCAAGACCCTGCAAAGTGTCTTGCACATGGTTCACATAAGCTTTCAACAGATGTACTCCTGCTTGCTGAACATGACAGGGCATGCTTTATCGGTCTTTTAATAGATGTCTTCACTGCTTTTGGAGGAACAGGGGTGCTTGCAAATGGGTCAATAAAGCATGCCACTGACTGCCTAATACTTTTATCATGACAATGCACAAAAAGCAACACACAATTTTAAAAAAGTTTGTACACTTCTAATAAATGGAAACATCTCTCCACATCTGTTACTTTAAAATCTCCCTGGAAAAGCTTAGTATTTAAAAGAACAAATGCAGTAAACAAACAGCACTGGCCTTCTTTCTAGCTACGGTGGTTTTTTTTTCCCCTCTGACACATTTACCCATTCTTTTCACAGATGCTCTTTACTCAAATTCCATATTTTATCCTTCCCTTTTGTCTTGCAACAGAAACATTTGTTAAAAGAAAAAAAGAGTGAAAGCTCTGTCTGTGCTGCACTGCTAAAAGGTGGTTTACGTGATTCAAAATACATTTGATTTACCTCTTATAGTAAAATTTATAAGCAAATCCTTTAGTTACAACACAGACTCGGAGCAGTCCAGTTGATGGGCACATGCAGAATCCCAAAACATTACATCTCAAAGCAGAGCTGGTGACCAAACATCAAAAAAGATTTGGTACAATTCACTGCATGTAGTCATGCTTTGCCAGAAATAAAACTTATTTTTGTGAAGAAAACCTAACTGGTCTAAACCAAATACCTGTTAATTCACTATTTGGTAAAATGAGTACTTGCCACTGTTGCATTTATTTTTTAAACTTGTTTTACATGTTAGACTATGCACAATTTTCACATGATTGCATCAAAAATGTCAAAAATGCCTGACAGCTCTTGCAGCCATCAGTGGAACACATTGGAAATTGTTTTGTCTTACGTAACTGTCACATTCTGACACCGAGTTTTGGTAATGTAAATTTAGCATCAGCTACATACCCCAGAGACAAGGAAAAAAACCCAAACAAAGCAGTTTCCCATGAAAGTCCCTAATACTTTAAGATGCAAGAACGGTCTTGCAGGTAAAGAGCAAGAGACAACACTTAAGTCCTGCTCTTGATTCTGCTGTTTGACCTTGGGCTTTCCTCTTGTTCAGTGAACTGACAGGGATACTAAAGCATTCTTCATTAATGTTCATTAAATGACCTGGGATATTAAGACAGAAGGTTTCTAAAAGCATGACAGCATTCTGTGAGTTAACAAACATTTTGGAAGCCTTCAAGTCTCCTAAAAGTAGGGAACAGAGACTCAGTGCAATGTTTTTTCTGTTAAAAATAAATACCACGATCATGACTGAAGGCCAGATTAGACAACTTACATCTTTGCACTTTCTAAAGCACAAATTTTTAATCCCAAATTAGACCTAAATTTAGGAAAGAATGATGAGAACTGGGAAGAATGCCTTTGACTCACAGAATTTTGGGTTGAGAAGGGATTTAGCACAAAAAGCTGCAAAGGTTTATAACATCACCCCTTTCTGCTCCACCTTACGGTCCAAAATACTAGCTTAATATTGCTAATGCAATGTCTTAAACCACAGCAGCTATTTGATACTTTGAACGTGAGTGGCAGCCCTAACCTTCAGGCTGTCTTTGCAACTGAAGCCTACACTTTGTACTTGGGATTGTCACTTCAAATAAAGATGAGAAGTTAAATAGCATCTTTATTTTCCCCATTTCACACAGATCTAATGACTCACTATGCAGACAAGATGAAGAATGACCAAACAGAATGTACTAAAATGGGATGGCTGTAGGATTGCACGTGGTTTTACAGAAGGGAAAAACGTGATAATGAGAGCTGTCAAATAATTATATCCATTATATGTCTTCAGGAGCAAGTAAGGTCAGTAATGTTAGGTCAAATGATTTTTTCCATTTTCCTACTGGGTCACCCAAACGAAGCAAACTGAAAGGTTCTTTTGAGGTAAACATGAACTCAGAAAAAAGGTTAGCTCTGCAGTCATTTTTGTCTACCATCTAGGTACATCTAGCAAAGCTCAAAATAACTTGGCTCTAAATGAGTCTATTTTATGGTACTAAGGAGCTTTATAACAATTGCATTAAAGTCATTTAACACATGAAGTACAGTTTTACTGCCTCAAAAAGGGAAAAGAAAAAAACAAAAAAAGTGAGAAGGTATTCTGCTGCTTTTCCAAATTTAAGGCATTCTCAGAAGTGAAAATGCCATTACATCACTATGCCCTACTCTTCAAAAGAAATGATGTTTGACATTTGAAATTTAGTTGTGGAGTAGACAGCATTTGTCTTACCTCTAGGAAACGTAGTTCACATTTTTGCTTCAGTCAAATTGCAGTTAAGGATGGATGGAAGATGCACAAAGGAAACAAATAAGACAGACCAACAAACTACTTAGTCCGTTTGTCCGTCTTTGCTGAAGAGATGTCCAGGAAAGGATAGGACACTGCCTCAGCAGAATAGTGTGAGGAGAGCAGCAGGGATGTGTCTCATATACAACATGAAACCAAATTTCCCAGAGGACAAGATAAAAAAAATAAATAAATCCAAGTAGTTTTCAAGTAGATGCCACACTTGTTTGTTCTAGGTCTCATCAGAAGCCAGGCACTATTGATTAAAAAGATTAAACTTCAAACACTGTAATATAAATTTCAGTACCTATTATGACACCATATTAATTGTGTTTTGAGGTAACTGGGTGCCCCTTAGAAAGGGTATGCTGTACTTTCAATTCACCTTAGACAAAGTCACTGAAACATAACAAGTTTTACTTGTAATTGGGCCAGGGCAGGTAAACATCATGCAGCTGTGCTTAGTTTATCTTGCACTTCCCTTGCCATCTACACAAGTGGAGTGCTTCAGTAATTCAACAAAAAAAGACTAAGAAAAAGAAGATTACGTCCTTCTGCAGTGGCAGAAACCCAAAAGAATCCACATTTCTCATTTAAACAGCAACCAAGGTTAAGATAAAATGCAGTTTCATTGCAGAGATGAACTTGCAGAGCTTTACTTCTACACGCAAAAGAGTAGTTGTTTTTTAAAATATGATATATCTGGGATCTACTTGTATTTAAACCTGCCTGAATACAGAAAATAAAATTTAAAATATTCTTTGCAAACATCTCCAAGAAGTAATCTATTTTAACATACAACCCTGAGCAAAAGCACTTGGAAGCAGCCCTGAAGGCTGAAGTCTGTTTACCCATGGGTTAAACACAGCAGGTGCAGAAGGACCATCAAGTTCCCAACACCACACTACTGCCATGCTTCCACCCAGGTTTCCTCCTGAGAGGTGCCAGAGAATGCTCTGTGCGCAACCCAAGCATCTCCTGAGAAAGCCATTATTGCTTCCCGGCTAGAGGCTCTCTCTTCCTCCAAGGGAAGAGCTCAGCTCATTAACATGCTTATTTCCTATCTACCCGATTTCAACCAAAATGACAGCAATAAGCCTAGAGGAGGTTAGTTTTAGTAACATGTCTTTGCTGCTGCAAAGCAGGAGAGAGAGATACTGACCATTAGAGTAGCTGGGTGCACCCTCCAAGACGCAGCCCCTGTTAGCTGGTAGCCCACCGTGGTCTGGCTGGTGCAGAGGCATCAGTGCAGGTATCTACTGCAGTAGTAACCCACGTGATCAGGGATTCCACTATGGTATTATTCTTGCTACATACTACAATGTGGCAATAGTAAACTAGAGCTGCAATCTAAATACACAATGAATATAAATGAACTCATATTTCTGCAACCTTCAAGCCATTTCACCTACTGAATGTGAAGATTCAGGTCTCCAAGGCAAACTAGGCATGTGAGACAATGTCACTGTGAGTATATCTACCTACCTATAGGTATTCACATACTCATACTGCTCATTGGTGAGCGAAAACTTGCTATCATAAAACCTGTACAGGTCACGGCAACTTCAGATTATGGATTTTTTTGCACGTGTTAAAATACAGTCATAGCAAATGAAAGAAAGCTTTTTTACTCCAATGCCCTGCCCAAGCAAGCCTACTTCAAGAAGTGTCTCGGCAAGTTTCCTTAAATATTCTGGTAAAGACAAAAATGCCTACGACTAATTTGACCAATTTTCATTGCCAAATAGTAACACAGTATATCCACAATTGCCCTTGAAAAAATACAAGATTATTTGGTGTGAAACTCTGGTGGCTGCTGCTTTTGCCCATGCCAGCTCCTGCAAACCATGCACGTGATTCTGGTGGAAGAGAGTACAGGGCTACACTCTTATTCACTCTTGATTCTGGTGACTTCTGGTGGAAAAGAGTACAGTGCTACACTCTTACCACTCCAGGACAAAATTCATGCTTGTACTATCAAAATGTGAATGCTCTCAGAAGAAGACAGGACCCGACACAAGTTTGGGATGAAGTATTTTGTAAGCATCTTTGGGCTTGGAAATGGGAAACTTAACATGAAAGTATCAGTGATAGTTTCACTGTATTAAATACAGTATATTTTTCACACTGTAATAAGTGCCTCTAACAGAATCCTAACTAGAAACCTCTGGAATTGTTTGGAAAACCCATAAGACGACATGGCTAGAGCTTCTGGTAATGACACATGAAATTATTTTATTAAGCACTCACAAGAATAAAACAGTCCTTCCTTGAGCATTTCTAGAAACGTCCACCAGAGTTCACAGATATAAGAACGTTACCACTGAAACTCACTAGGACTCTCTTCCTCCCTCTCCCTCCTTCTTAAACAGGTGAGAGAGTCATCATATTCGTTGTAGTCACACATGAATATCACCAAACTTTTTAGGTATGTAAAACTACTGAAATTCTTACCTCAGATGACTTTGAGTTTTCATAATATATACCTTGAACTAAGTCACCAATAGCACTTGAAATGAGCTCCACAACCTGTAAAAGAAAAGGAGAAAAAGCCTTACATC
Source organism: Ara ararauna (assembly GCA_028858755.1). NCBI lineage: Eukaryota > Metazoa > Chordata > Aves > Psittaciformes > Psittacidae > Ara > Ara ararauna. The sequence goes on from CM054379.1 coordinate 61,789,907, forward strand.
TTTAATTATAACCAATTTTCCTAACAAAGCTACTGCCAAATTTCCAGAGGGATAAACGGTAGTAACTTTCCTTGCAGAAAGCTAGCTGTGAAAGACTGCAGGATTTATTGGATATATTCTGCACAAGAATGATTCTCTCTCTGCTTAAACCTCTACTACAATAACACTTCTATCAAAGTTTTCAGCTAATACAAATGAAAACCAAGACTTTTTTTCCTGAAGTGTGAACTATGGAGCATATTCTCACAAGGACGTTCACAGAACTAATAAATCCCAGTTCATGAATATGAGACGGTATCTCATCTGGGCTTTGTTTCATTTTGTTTTTTTCCTGCCAAGTAAATATTTCACAATACCTCTCATTGGGAGCTGTTAAAATTCTAATCTTTGTGGCTAATACAGAAAAGTCAGAATCCACAGAAAGGTAACCTTTCAAATGTGATCATTTGGTATTCGGGTGCCCTGGGAATGCACTGTGGATGTATTTAGTGCATGGCCTGAGGCTCAGCTGTACCACATACACTGAAAGTCTGCAACACGGGAAAGTTTAAATCAGATTTATCAATCTGCATTATCTTCAGGGCTCAGACTTTTTATTTTGTTCAAGCGAAGCCTAAAAATCTGAACTTGATCCAGAATGTAAAACAAGCAGTCCACAGTCTCCCTGGAACTACTGTACAATTTCAAGTCATACACATGAACTGTCTTAATTGGAACAAAATACTCAGATTTATTGTAAAATTAAATGCAGGCATTTCAAATAAGCACACCTTAAGGCTACCCCTTTAGCTGCTCAAAAAGTTTTAATTTCTTGAATGCTTCATTTCCTATGCATGAGTCTATATCTGATTCCTCTTTTTGCTTCCAAAAATTCAACATAGTTCTTATTGAATTAAAAGGTTTAGTTTCAATTTTTATCATTCCTGTAACTGAAGACAAGAAGTCAAATGATAAAACCCCTAATGGAAAGGTACCTTAACATTTAGGCATACTTTCTTTGATAATAAAAACACATTTGTATGCTAGCTTTGAGTACCAGCAGAAAGGTTGTGTGTTTTCCTTTTTTTAAGCACTGGTTCATATACATATTCATATACACAGAGCAAGTGCTAACTTTAGAAATGGTGCTGATTAAAAGTCATGTTTTTTCTTGCAATGCATATGGGTTAATTTGCAAGACCTACAAAAACAGCCTTAAAAAAAAAAAAAAAAAAAAGAAAAAAAAAAATCACACTGCCCTTTTGGAAACTAGATACCAAAGAAATATTGTAGCAATATGAGCTGCAGAGGAACTGAAAGGACAATGATCCTACAGTGTTACCAGATGTGTTGAGTTATTTAAGTGGGGAACAGAAAAAATGAGGGGCTTATTTTTGTCCTTCCCCCCCCTTTTTTTAAAAAACATCTTCTCCCCCCCCCCCCCCCCCCCTTTTTTTTAAGGTATCAGATAAGCTTTATTCCCAAATCCAGGAGGACTGAGTATCGCCAATAGGTCTATGAAAGTCTGTAACTAGATGCCCAAGATCAGATTGTATTACAGTTTATACAAGCAACATCCCAAGATTCTTCTGATGGCTAGGACATATAATACAGATCAATCACTCACTAAAAAATGTTATGGTTTGTGAAATGGTCTGAGCTCAGAGACCTACACTGGTAATACGAAGAGGAATTTACAAAGACACTGAGTCCTACTCTAAATGTCAAAGTGATAGTATGAACTTTTAACAATGCAGCTGGCTCTGGATAACTAGACCTTTTCCTCTCTCGCCTGAAACCCTAGACGGACCAGGACCCTGTTTTGGGGTTTCTTTTTTCCATCTCTCCTCCCTCTTTTTAGTGCAACTCTGCTCTCAAAGGCAATTTTAACTGACTTAAAACAATCTTGGTGAAACATTTGTGAACAATTGTACCTCTTCCTCTTATAGTTTATAAAAGATCTTAGGAGAATTACACATCCGCTATTTAGCAGAATCCATATATTAAATCCCAATTAGGACTTTAGTGACGTATTGAACACTACATGCTAGCAAGAATTTAATATTACCTCCCTTCTTTCCAAATATCTCTTTTTTTTTTTAATAATATTTTTCTAAAGGTAAATGCAAGGCCATGAAGATCACTACCAGGAATGTAATTCCAGTTTCAAGAGCACAGTGGGATTCTTCCATGAGGCTCTGTTAATTCATCAACCCTTAATCTGATCTATGAAAAGCATCTGCTGCTTAACATCAGTGGCCTGGGGTTCTGAGCACTGGGAAAAGCAATGAGAAATGAGGAAACCAGGTAATTTTCCTCAGCATCCCAAACTGACACAGGAGAAGACAAATTATTACAGATACAGTAGTGTTCATGCAGTCAATGATACACTGAGTAGTTCTTGAGCAGCACTTTTCATCAGAAAATTTGAAAGCAATCAACAAACACTGTAAAATTTATTTCCTCCTGTTTTATGTAAGGGGAAAACAGTGTCAGGGAACTGATTTTTCCCAAAATCAAGCAGCATGCCAGTGGAACAGCAGAAAACAGCATCCCAGTTGTGTCCATTCTCATTGGCGCCGTTCTGCTTGACCAGTGCCCTGTTCCACTTGCTGATATTTCTAAGAAGCAAGTTTGAAGAGCAGGAAAGGTAGCTGAAAAATCCAGTGCTTCCACCTGCTTTTCTTTTATCCTCATTTGAAGGTTGAGCTCCAATTTAAACAAGTTCAAAGATGGGAAAAAGGAAGAAAGGACTGACAGAACTAGTGCTTGAAAACAGCAGCATCTGAAAAGAAACCAAAGGCAGCTTATTCATAATCTCTCTTCCTGCTGTTTTTCCACTCCTCTACACATTTTTGAGAAGTCTGGTCCCTCTTGGGTGCTTGAGATGAGCAGGAGTAACATCATATTGAGAAAAAACAAACTTCCACTCTATTTTTCATTTTCTACTCTGCATCAGCATCTTCTAAAGCTTATTTTCTGCTCCCCTGGAGCATCTGCAGGGCTAGAAACAGCCCAGGGGATGACCCATTACTTGCAGGTGACAAGTGCTCATGCAAATAATTTCACGCCCTTTAAACACATGTTCTGCAACGGTTCTGCCAGTGTTTGGTTTTTAATTTCTTTCTTTTTTTTTTTTTTTTTTCCTAAAGAGGTGTTACTTCAACACCTTTTGTAGAGATGTGATCTCTTCTGCTTTTAAAAGGTCAATGCCAAGGCCTTCAATTTAGGATGAACATGGGAAAAAGAGATGAGTTTTAAAGCAAAAATCTCTCCTACTATCTAGGCAAACTAAGTGCATAACATGATGTGAATTCTGGATACAAGCACACGATTGCTGATTCCATAGCAAGATAGAATCCATGCTCTGACCTCTCCAATTAATGCAAATATGAAACAGTCCAGAAGATTGTGCTATGTTTCAATGCCACAAGAGCTCTGTAGATTTGAAGATTGAAGTTTGCCCTTTTCTGGATAGTAACTTATTTGTAGAAAATGCACAGCTTTAAATTTACTTTGAGTCTAGTTTCTCAAGCTCAGATTTTTCTAATTCTTGACTGAAGAAATAAAACAAAACAGTGGTAATTTTCTTAGCAGTTCGGAAAATTACTCAGGATGTTCAACCAACCACACTGAATTTCCTCACTCCCTTCCCTAAAATCAGAATAAATCTTTTGTGTATTTACTAAGGATAGACCCCTCTACTTTATCCCACAGGATAATTCAGGGTTCAGAATTCCCAAAGCATTGTGTATACATGTCGACACAGAATACGGCCATGCGTTCATTGCCACAGGTACAGCAGCACATTTCTTGGCTGTTGTTGACTGCCCTGGGAAATCCAGTTCTGTCTATGAAAAACAGAGGTGTATTTTAATTAAAAGTGAACTTTTAAATCTAGAATGACTGCAGGAAAATCACAGACTATAAGACATTTTGGTAGAACACTTTCTTCAGAGTTAGAAAATAAGATTCAGGCTCCTTCAAGCACAGTGAAAAGAATGGATTCTGGGCTCCACTTACCCTTCACCAGATTTCTAAACACCCTGGATGAAAAAGACATTGCTGCCATCAGTTTAGCAACTCAAGCACTTTGTTCCCTTTACTTGTCTCTGAAATATTTTGTTTAAAGTTCACTGCAACATAACACTGCATATGTATTTTTTCCTGTTTCTCATTCTAGTTTTAAAAAGGAATGAATCTGAGCTCCATTCAATGTGTGGTGGTTTTATTTTATTTTAAATTCAGCAGCTGAAACGGAATTGATTACACAGACCACTATTTCAGAGTAGTAATACAGTGTCTCTTCAGTTTCTACTGGATATTTTCAAGGGGAACATCAGGGAAAGGGTGAAGCTCTTGTGCGAAGACAGGAAACAGCACTAGGAAGAACACAGCAAGGGATGTATCTTTGTTCCTCATCCTGCCCAATTTCCATCTGACAAGCTTCCTTAGATTTGCCAAATTCCTTTCAAAGACCACAAGTAATTCTTTCCTTTCTTAGTGTTGAAACAATATCCCTTCCTCACACATTTGCTATGACAGACCCTACTTGGTGCTGAAGCATAGACTTGAAAACGTAACAAGACTTTTCCATACAAATAAAGAAGAAAATTAGATAGGCAGGAAACATTACATACACAGATAAAAGTTTATTCCAGTTGCATTTGACTTCCCTCCCCAAACACGTGTTAATTTTTGGAAATAATTTCACCTTTAAAAATTTAATGAAAAGTTCTTAAAATTAAAAATTCTCCTGCATTTGATACCGAAACATTGCAACACTAGGAAGCTAAACATGAAATACAGTAAACAGCTGAAATTGGATTTTGACCGTTCAATAATACCTAAATAAAGGGAGCAAAACCTCTAAGGAGTTCCAAGAGCACTGTAATTCAATTTTTTTCCTGGTAATCTCCTCAAACATCATTAGTCATACAGGTAACTAAGTGTGCCACCCTACAGAGTTTTTTTAATGTAATGTTTATTGAATACCATTGGATTCGCTATTTGAAATCATCTTGAGCTTTACCATTTTCTGAAGCCATCCCTCTCTTAGCTGTAACACACAGAAGGGACTCCTCACAGCAAATTGCTTTCTAGCAAGTTTTAAAAGCTATTGGAAAACACATTCATGGTTTTCTTCACTCAGTCAATGATAAATTACTAGCAAAACACAATGTGCAATGTAAACACATCACCAGACCCACTACTTGGTTAAAAGGTAATTCCTAGAAATAAAAAAAGAAAAATAACCTTCAAAAGAATCGGCAGCAGTCCATTTGAATATTGTTCAGTATTGTCAAATACCTACCTTAAGGCGAGTCTAATTTAAGGATTTTCAATAGTGTTAATTTACCTTTTAATGCTGATGCAATACTATCCACAGAAGTGGTTCCCACTAGTATAAAGACTTTTAGTGCATAATTCAGTCATTTTCCTATCAATAACATAGCCAACAGAAGAAATATAATTTTCTCTATGTCCACATGTACCTCACACACTGTATTAATATCTTTGCAGACCCAAAGTAGCAAATCCTTCCACTGAAGTACTCAACTGACTGTTGATGAGTGAGGTAGGTTAGGGAAATATGTAATATCTTCAGTTTGACCCTTCTGGATAGGGTAATTTCATTACATATCTTTCTTCTGTATAGAACAGCAAACAAAGACGGTATAGTGACTACAGTGTTCTGTAGCTATAAAACCCTCCCCATCAATAAATGAAGCAGGAAAGCATGGCTGTCAGGTACTACATCCAGTCATACTGGTGCAGAAAACTGTTAAGCTGGGTATATGTTCACAAATGAATGTGGATTAAACTGAGTTAAAAAAATAAAAGATCTGATCAGCTCCAAGTTGACAGAAATTATACCTGCAATTGGTATTAACTATTTTGCATAGACTGTATCTGAATAAACATTAATCAGAAGTAGTGTCATTTATCACTCGACAGAGAGAATCAATAAAACAAAGCTGCAATAAAACAAAGCTGCAGATGTTTGTTAAACTAGCAAATCAACAACCCACTCTACCAGGAGTAGCAGCAATCAGACTCCAAGAGAAATGCTGCTGAATTTCAAACCGCTGATATTAACAACCAGTTCCAGTTCATACAAAGATTCAGTCACCCTGATGGCCAACAAGATGTCAAATATCTTGGCGTTTTGTTTAAAAATACAACTAACTAGTCTACATTACTGCCAGAATTTTACACGCTATCTGTACTATTGCACTGAAGCCACTCCAGATGTAAAGGCATTTTTGCTAAAAATCTGACCCTGGGAAGGTTCATTTTAAAGAAAAGCTTCACAGCAGTGCAAAAGGAGGAGACGATATGTAATCTATTATCCTATTTACAAGACATATATTTTAACCTCTCATACTAGTACAATGCATATAAACACCTGCTGAGAAGGAATGAAGGGGAGGGAGCCAAATTCTTCTCAGTGGTGCTCACTGAGAGGATGAGGCAATGGGCTCAAATTAAAACATGAAATTCCATCTGGACACTTGAAAACACTTTACTGTGAGGATATCAAAGAATGGAACAGGTTGTCCAAAAGAGCTGCGAAGTCTCCATCTGTGGACATATTTAAAAGCCATCTGGATGTGGTCCTGGACAACCTGCTCTAGCTGACCCTGCTTGAGCAGGAGGTTTAGACTGGATGACTTCAAGAAGTCCCTTCCAACCTTAGATGTGGTGGAAGAGGACCACAGCTGATCTTTCCTACTCACATCTGTAGCAGCAGTAATAACAATTTTTCTTGTCTTTGAAGTAATAAAACCAAGGCTACAAAGCTGGTGCCAAACACTCTCTTAGGGAAGGGTTAAGTTCACTAATTGTACTGGGAATAGATTGTTCTTTTACAAACAGTTATGTTCTTGGGAATTCTAAGAAAGGCCCTCCAGAAAAATCTTAAGATTTTTATCATTATTGCTAACAGCTTTGAATTGCAACAGAATCGTCACAAAAACATATTTTCACTTTTGAAAAGTGTATTCTCAGTTAAAGTTGTACTCCAAGTGGACAGCTGACTGCATACTAACCCCAGTGACCTCCAGTCCTCCTGCAAAACTGTGTATTAACTGCCTTGTCTTGAAAGTCCACCTCTAGAACCAAATTTATTGTTAATTTGTACTGTCCTCACTCAAAAAAAAGTCTGAAATACCATTGTTAAGACAGTGTTTAATCAGAACAGATTTGATTACTTTTAAATCCTACTATGCACTCTCAAAATCTTACTATGTTTAAGAAACAGACTTTAAATAAAGCCAAGAAAACAGAACTTGTGATCTTCCACTGCTTCACCTATAAAAAGAATGAAGTTGGTAGGGTAAATATTGCTCATGGAGGACATTACCTTCCTCAACTTCGTGAAAATTCATTTTCATTTTATATTTTGTATATGAACTAAAGCTATTTAGCAATGAATTATCATGTGATGGTTATTCATGGCTGTGAAAAAAAAGAGCTGTAATGAACACCTCTGCTTTAAGAAACCCAGACAGTGCCAATACTTATTCTAAGTGGTGAATGAAGCAGCAGAACTGCTGGCTCTTGAGAGTCCTTTCTCACAGTGTGCATTCTCATGCAGAATAAAACATCACATGCCCACAAGTTGTCATTACTTCAATTTCTTAGAATAAATGTTACTTTCTTTTGAATATCCATTTCCTACATATTCTGGCAGTCATCAGCATCTTGGATACAGTTTCTTGTTAACAGTTAAGGAAATATCAAATATAGCCGCTTTTTAATGTTTGCCTCAAATTTTTGAAAGGCAATTTCTTCTTTGTAAAGTGAGGAGGTTTGCCTTTTAAAAAAATATAGTAAGAACCTTTCTTACATAATTTGGCCTTAACATTTAATTAAATTGATATATACACACACACATATGAGGCATATATTTCTCAAAGCTTGCAAGCATTTTCAACTCCTAAGCCATTTGTCTTCACCACTATACAACTGTCATATCAGTGTCATACATTAAGGGAGGAAAACAGATGGACAGACACTTCTACCCCAACTACCCAGAACATATTTCCCAGGTATAATGATTATCTTGATATCTTGATATCTCTATCAGCTGTTTCTTCAGTTTCTTCAAATTAGTTTTCACCGTCTTCTTCACTGATGCTTGCCATCTCTGAAAAGCCCTCTTGCTTTCATGTATAGATAACATTAGTATTTTGCAGACCATTCTGTTAATTAGAACGAGACAAACAGTAGTTCTGCCAGAAAAAAAAATTATTTAACCAAGTGTTAGAAGTGCATGGTTTACCTCTGAGGAGGACAGTATTTACCTGGAATAATAACAGGTATTCGATTTGGGAACTCAGGCAGTAAACACTGACTTTGGTCTGCTGGGCAGACCAGAGAAGCAGAAAGATGTGTCCAATTGCTACTATGAGAAAGGCAAATTCAAATGCAAGTTGAGGAAATAGTGAGGTAATTCAGAAGTAAGAATGTTAAATGGACTTTGTGCAAACCAGTATGAAAATCTTCAGTAGTCTATTGAAAATTCATCACAACTGAGTGGATAACTTTTTCCTGAGACTGTTTACTTGCTCAGTCCATGTAGCATTAAGACAGAATCTCAAACACTCATTTTTGCTCCTGATAGCTCCATGCCTCAATGCTTTTAAAATATTTTTGCAGTATATTTTTGTGAAAGAGCTTCAATGGTAGATTTGATAATTCCATGCCACCTATGATTATATATTTTGGTATCAGTCTCAATCACAGTCCTTCCGTGTTCTGCAGTAATCATTCTGCTACAAGGCACTGGTTGTAAGCCATATATTGCCTTAAGGGAAGTTGCAGAAATCACTCTTTTTGAGAACCCTCCCACCCCCTTTTTTTTTTTCTTAACTATTTTTTCATACAGAAGTGGGAGGACAGAAAACAGACTGAAATCTAAACATAAATTTTTCCAGCAGTACCATGGGCAAGAACCACAGGAAAATAAACTCTTTCAATACAGACCTATGCTAACCCTAGAGAAGGCTAGCTTTGGGGAAGCTTAATATAAGCATTAGCGTTAAAAAATGGTACAGGTGCAAAAGGCCATGAAGGTAAAAGAACTATTTGAGGAATGCACTGAATAGGAATCAAAACAACATTAAGCAGTTGTAATCTCAAAACCAACATTCACTGCAGTGCAACAGAACTCTAACAGATCAAGCAGAAGACTGTCGCTAACCTATTACCACAACTGCAGATTAAGGCCAATTTTTAGAATTTCAATTAAATTGATAAATTAATAAACTGTGTCACTTAATCCTCTAATTTAACTTCTTAAAAAGATTACTTTTCAAACATATAACGACAGCCACTAGGATAATGAAATTTTCACAAATACGTAATTATATTATCAGTTAGAGATAGCAAAAGTATAATAGACAAAAATGTGTAAAAGATGCAGAAAACCAAATGCTTCATTTGCTCGGGTGTTATTTTAGGAACTATAAATTAACTTAAAAAAAGGTGGGGCAATGGGAAGAGCACAGTGCAGTAATCAGGAGATTCACTAGCGTCATTCTACAATTTTATCATCACCATCACAAGAATCATTATCTCTAATGACAACAGAAATGCTAGACAAGAGTTTAAAGGTCAGGTGGGAAAAATCTGATTACTAAGTATTGCTTCCAATAGATTTTCACTTTTATCTCTAACATACAGGACTCCCCCAATGCTTATATACTTCCACCAACTATTATAAAGAGCGCCTTTTTGCTACCAAATGAACTTCACATGACTGTCAACAAAACTTCAGTACAGAAGTCTTATTAAAAAAAAATCCAGTGTTTGAGAACACGGGGCAGGAAAAAACAGTATGTCCATTAAATGGACATAAGGTTTGTTTGAATTAATCTCCTTTTATGTTTTACTTTAAGATAAACTGAAACCAAATTTATCTCTCAGAAATACATACAAACATGTAAATTTTGTTTTACTTGTTTTAATAATTATTTTTAGGGTACCAGTTTTAATATGTTAATTATGTATGAATCACAACAATTCAATTCTCAGAACTGTTCTTGCATTCCCCAATAAAATGTATGCTAAGTTGTATGCAAATGTTGAGTATGTACCTCAATATTTTAAGACACAGAACTGCTTATTTAGGATTGCCCAAGGAAGAGCTTTATTTTGTAATAATTCCACCCTGATGGCTATGTTGTCTTACAACATAGCTGTTGTTGCCCCATTCCTGGCAGTGTTCAAGGTTGGATGGGGCCTTGAGCAACCTGGTCTAGTGGAAGGTCTCCTTGCCCCTGACAGGGGGTTGTAAGTAGATGATCTTTAAGGTCCCTTCAAACCCAAACCATTCCGCGATTCTATGTTACATTAAAGGTTCAAAAATATTACATTCTTCCTCAGGCTTTTTCTCCCCCTTTACCCAGACAAGAGTGTTCCTTATATGTACTTTTCCATATATCAATTCTGAGCTCTTTAAACTTAACTATATTTTTCAGCAGTGCCTGTTTTTGAGACACATCCAAGTAGTACTCTAAAATACTAAATTAGAATGAAAATACTCAGCAATATAGATACTGTCCTACTCCCTATCTAGTCCAGTAAATCACCATCAAACAGTGACTTGGGACAGTACAGCAAGACAGACATGGTAATGTATTTCAGAAAAGCTCTTTATCCTCTTTCTAGAAAAAAATGTGGAGGTTGTTTTCCCCTTCCCCCCCCCCCCCCCCCCCAAAGAACTCAACTTCACTATCTAACTTGATAACTTGGGTCTCAATCTAATCTCATCTCTACTTCTTATCAAATTCATGCCTCAGTGTCACCTAGCTACTCTGTGAACTGATAATTTTAAAGGTACTTATCTCTAACAGCAGCTTGTATCAGGTAAGAAAAAGGACACATGAGCAGAGGTGAAAAGTTAAACACATTACTCCTGATTTTCACCTTTTCTCCACTTTTCTTTATTCCTGCTTGTTTCATCAATCAGCTACTGAATCTCAGAAGGAAAATTCAGATTAAGGGTCTTTGTTTATTTTATGTAAAATGTAACGTAAATATTCTTAGTAGGATTTAGGGTTAAAATTTTCCACCAGAGAAAACAACGAAGAATAGCTCTTTCAAAATAACTTTCATTGCTCTCAAAATAACTCATCTCACACCTACTTTTACCACCAAGAAGCACTTTCTACTCACTTCAAACAAAATGTAAAGCACTGTTCCAGGGGACAGTAATTTGGATCTATTACAAGTCAATGGCTAACCCTAACCCTTTACACTGGCAAGGAGGCATTTCCTTTTAAAAGGGAATTTCTTACAGGATCCTTGATGGGATGAACTCTTCATGTCCTTTACAGTAAGTTTTCAGTTTTGAAGAAAGGACCATAAAACTGCCACTGATCCTGGGAATAATTTCTTTAGCCAACCCGAGATTTCTCACTGTTTCAATACTTAAAATATATTTTTCAAAAGATTATGTTCTTCTCTTGACATAATTCAAGGCAAGAGAAAGCCTGATACAAGTGCTACCTTTTTATAATTACACTTAAAAATTAGAATTGCAGATTCTAACTTTGTCAATTCTCAAAAATGTCAATTTACATCAAAAAAAGCAACAGGCACAATTCCAGAAAGAGGATGCTCTCCATATTCTTCACTGGTCAGCAAGGAACCAAGTCACTCAAATTCAAAACAGCTTTTCCAACAGGACTAAAACTGTTCAATCAGAAGTAGAAAGCATAGTTGAAGATCAAGCAATTCTTTTATGAAGCACAAGGCACATTCAGATTGTTGCAAGAGGAAGACATAGTAAGATTTACATGACTCTAACTTGTTTACCAAATAGGCCTTGTGTTCACATACACATAAACACACATTTATGTCTTTAAGAATACATAAACTTAACATAAGGAAATGCATCCACTATATAAGTACTACATCTGTGGTACAGTTTATTTATAAACAAATAATGCTTAATAGAACAATGCTCTATAATACAGTCTTCTGGCAAAGCTTTGCATTGATAGACAAGATTCTTAAATTCAATTCCAAGCTTTCAGGCTGTAGATTTTGAAGCACTTCTGTGAATAATTTAATCATTCCAACAATAGCTCAATGAATTATAGTGGGAAAACAGTCACGCTTAAGACTTCAGTAAGAATTCCGGAGAACGCTACCACTGCCTATATTTCAGGGGTAGGCTTGCTTTTTTTTTTTTCTTTTATCTTTTGCTTTTTTGGGGGGTGGGGTTATTTTTTTGTCTGGCTGTGTTGTTTTCCAGGGATTAGGTTTTGGTTGGTTTGTGGGCTTTTTTTTTTTTTTTTAAATACGAAAGGATGCCTTCCTGCCAGTTTACAGAGCTGCAAGCAATACATTTACGTACTATTTTATCATTTTCTTTAGTCATCAGCACATTACAGTAGGCATTGCACTAAAATGCATAATTTCATCCTTCTGAAGTTTTATGTATCACTGTCTTCCAAGTACAAGAGGATCAAAACTGGTCATAATTATACCTTTATGCACCCTCTCCATAGTTGCATAAGACAACTGATGATTCTAATACTCTAGGAAGCAAAAGGCTTCTTCCAACTTATCTATGATATACACTGAAAAAGCACATTACTTGATAATATCACAGTCAATATCCACACATCACTTGTGTTATAATGTCCAAATCAGTTATCTATCTGACAGATGACAGAAATGCCAGTTAATGCTTATTACATTTGCTATGTTTGCATCTGAATGCCACCAGACCGAAGTCAAAGGACTTTTAAACAACAAAAGTTGCTGTTAGCAGTTTCATACCAATAGCCTTGGCCAAGCAAAGCGAGATAACAGATGCTAAAGGCATAGTGCCTTCTGATGGCAGCAAAGAACCAACAGTTAAACATATCATCTTACACTTTTTAATGATTTATTCACACACTTACTTAAAACTGCATATAGCCACAAGACAGTTGGGAGGTGCCCTATTTTGTTAGGCAAACATGCTTTTCCATCTCTCCCACATCTACATGTTTGCAATAACTATTACAAATACCTTATTACAATCCTAATATCAAAACACGGCACCCTCAAAATAAGAAAAACGTTCAAAATAATACCATCGTCCCACATAAACACACCCAATCCAATAAACCATCACATTACCAGGTATTACTACTATTTAAGTAGCAAAAACCAAATATGCCTTTCCTTGTCAAAGGCCCACTGTCCCTAAACCCACTGCTGATACACCATCTACTAAAAGATCCCAACCAGTTCATCTTGGGACTCAATTCTGTTTTAAAATCCATGGGTTAGCAATATACAATCCACTACAGGATGCAGCTCTGAAATAAGATTTTTACCCATATTATCTTCAAACTCAATTTATCACCACAATCAGCAGGCCAAGAAAAGCCATCATCTAAAATACAAAGTAAACCGAGAAATACAAAAAGGATAGTTTGTATAAGGTGATAAAAAACTTTAATATGAATGTATAAAAGGATTGTAAGTACATGTGATCTGATCAATCTAATGCTTTGTAGCTGTAAAAGGTTTCTGAAGAATTTACTGTTCATTTTACAGTTTTTATCTGAATAAATGTAGAACTCTGCCATAATTACAGACACGCAGCATGCACACACATCTGCCCTTCAGTTCTTTATTTTAAACCACAGTCAATACCAGCTTCATAATCATAATTAATGCCTCATAATTTCACAAAGTCAAAAATGAGAATTTCCTCTGAATTCTTTCTGAATTATTTTGCATGTTCAGAAAACAAAAAGTTTAGATGACTTTATAATAGTACAGCAGCAGAATCTAGCTTACAGGAGGCCTCCTAACTGACACTTCAAGAAATCTAGAGTCCTTGAGGCTCAGATATTAAAATAAAAACCCAAACAAAAACAAAAAAACACCCCAACCCTTCTTTTGCATAACTCCAATAACATACAAGAAGCATGAGGATAAGTTTAAAAGAAACCCCCAAAACCACAAGCCCTGAGCCTCAAATCTTGTTAACATCATTACAGATATATTCTACAACAGTATCAAGTGGAAAATTACTATGAATTAACAACAACAATTCCTATATTTAATGTTATTTAAAAATCAAAGTGTTACCTAAGGCAATTACCTTGCAGCCTTTTAATATCTACAGGGAAAAGCCTAAGGGAAAATAATTGACTTTGCTAATTTTACCCTTGGCAATTATAAAATAGCTCTGCATTTCATTACGACTACAGAATTTCACATCTAATTGTCAGCCCCGAGAGAAGCACAGAGATAAATGCATCATACACAAGCTCAGACTAGAGTTTAAACAACACAATAAAATTATCTCAGTTCAGTTAATGTTAAATCTCTGTTTATTTTAAATTCTAGTCTATACAACAGCTATGCATGCCTGTAGAGGTTACAGCCTAGCATGGTCAGTACCATGCATGTAACAATGTAACATTGCTCATTTCATTACCCAAATTGCTGAGCTACCGAGTAAATGCCAGCAAAGAAGCAGGACTGTGATTTTTACTTTTTACATCAAAGAAAACAAAACATTATGAAGGAAAAAAGTCACAGTTATTTCACACTGCTGAAAAACAGATGCCAGATTTGAAAATTCATCATTTACAAAAGAATAAATACAGTATGTTTAAATCATTGCACCTGTCAAGAGATTTCTATAGCTTGTACTTCAATTTTTTCTAACTTTGCTAGTAGGGTTAGATGTATGAAAAAGAATAATTTACTAAGTCAATCAGTTTCCATAATGGCATCCCACTTATCGTATGTAGAAGCTATGAAAGTATTTAGATGTCAGAAAAATGAAAAAAAGTGCTAAAATGTTTTGGCAGAATTTTCCAACATGCGGTATAATGAGTGCTTTAAAAAAAAAAAAAAGAAGAAAAAAAAAAAGAAGTGTATCTTTGCACTTGTGCTTCATTTCACTGTAGGCTGTTTCCTGGCAAGTCTTCAGGGATTATATTCCTGCTGCAATACTTAATGATGTACTAAATGCAAAGTAATAGGTGTGACATTTTATGAGTTTCCTCTTATGTTGAAACAAAAAATTGATGTAGGGTTAAATCCTTTGCCCTGTCTTAAGAATCTTATTAAGTATTAAAAAAAATTGAAATGAACAGGTACAAATCAGCAATAATTAGTAAAATCAATTGCACCCCATTTTGGTTATGATATGGCAACATTTTTGCACTGTTTAAAACTTTTCCTAATACTTACTACCAGTTATCACCATAAAGGCTTAACTCACTATTCCAGCAGACTGACATCTAATTTTCTGTCTCTTCTCTGGAATCTCAGCTCTATGTTACAAAATGACACCACTTTTGAAAGAAACTGTCACATTCATGATCAAAGCAGTACAGAAATACTCAACCACCATCACGAGGAGCTTTAGCATGAGAATCTAAAAACACAGATTCCTTAAGCTCATGATTAAATTATGTTGACTATTGACAATTGCATTCATGACAAACATTTATTTACATTAGGATGTACAGCAATCTTCAGATGTATGAAGCGCACCCCTGCAAAAATGAACTGTTTGCTGTTTCCACTAGGATGGCACATTAAGTTCTTTAGCCATATACATAATTAGGTGTTACTCTAGACTGGCACAGGGATGCCCAGGAATCCATCTCCACCACAGGAGGTTTTAAGATCAAGCTAGACAAACACATCAAGAATAATTTGTTGCAGCTGATCCTATTGGGGGAAAAGAAGAACCCACTAGAAAATGATCTCTTAAGGTCTCCATCAGGCTCATTTTCTAAGGTCATACATATATACAATTTGTTTGTCATGAAAAACATTTCCCTGTAAAGCTTAAAACAGTTTGGCTAAGCAGCTGGATTGCAGCTGCCTTTTAGAAGCCAGTACATCCACATTAATAGGGCAATCCAATACTCAGGGGCATCTGAATGCCTAACAACATAATTTCAGAAAGAGTAAAAAGTCACCTGAGTGTTGTGTAGACAAAGCAATGAAGCCTTTTCCCCCAAGAATTCCTTGACAAACCTTTCACACAGCACAAGGTAAAACAAAATAAACCAAACTTGTCTTCAGCTAGCAGTCTGCCAGAGGTGGTGTAGTCATGAGTATGCCACCACATATACATTAAATCCACCAAATGAACCACTTATCCATTACTACAGTGCTTCAGAATGCATACTGAAGACATCACCACAGTAATCCTACAGGGCAGTGGTAAACATGTTCACAGCCGCAGCAGCCTGTCAACCCACCTAGAGCTATAATATAAGTATGCTGATCTTTAAAGGATGTTCCACATATGCAGACATAACTGCTGATTTTTTAAAGGGCCTCTCTTTTGGAAGAGTCACTAATTGTTACTTGCTCTGGCAGTAGAAGATTTTTTTTCTTTTTACCTTGGTATTCTGCAACTGTGCAAGGCTTGTGCAAGCATTTGCTAGAAGAAAATCTCCACTCAAAACAGCCATTTTATTTCCAAACTGCATATCTTTCAGCGGGCCATCGCAGGACTTGAGCTCTCCAATATTCACTATCCCACGATGCACCAGAAAGGCAGTGTGGATCAGTTCTGTAATCTCAGCCAGACTTCTTTGACTGAAAGCAAAGAAAAAGTACACTTATTTTTGACACTATCAATAAAATATATATTCTTAGGGGAAAAAAAAAATCACCACAAAAACCCAAACAAAAACCAACCACATGCGCTAAACAGATGTTTTATGAATTATCATGTAGTTATTTTATGCACTTCCAGAAGCCACAACCAGAAGGTGTTAAGCACAGAGAACTATCACTGTGTATTTCCAGGTAAGCTGCAGGTACCACAGGCTCCACTTGGAGCTGTCATTTGTTTGAATTCTTTCGCAAAATAAAGGAAAGTAATCAATACAGTCTTCATGGTGCTTTCTTTTTTTTGTTTTGTCTTCTAGAAGCTTGAGGGACACTGACATGCAGAAATTGCCAAGCAGAAAGAACTGATGGGAAGGAACAAAGAACGTATCAGCAGGGGAGTCACGAGCAGGCTAATCCAAACACTGTAAGAATGCTGCAGTCAATGACTGCTCAAATTAGAGTTAAATTAATAACAGGATACCTTGCAGTTCAATAATACCAAGGGGGGGGGGGGGGGGGGGAGAGGGGAAGCAGCTGAACATTTTAAAACTGTGTACTAATGATATTTCACTGGCTGGTTTTGTCAGAAGGAGCAGAGAAGCAGAGGTGATTGTCCAGCAAAGGGGCAGAACAAATTTTATTTGGATAGGTTTACAAATCACTTCTTATTCCAACACACATTCTGCCACATCCTGAATTTAGGGGTTCAAATCCCTGTGAGAGGCTGGCCACAAAGGTTATCCCATAGGGGCTTGCCCTCTGTTTATTTTCACTTTTGGAGAAGGCATGACAAGAGTCACTAGCACAACCCTCTCCTCCCCTCTTCGCACAATTCAACCGTGTAGACCCCGATAGTTACTGACTGTCACTCCAAGGAGCCCAGAGATGTCACCTTAGCTTAGAACTACAACAGGGCAATGAACAGACATAATAACTGAGCAGGGACAAGTAGAGAGGGGAACTGAGCAACTGGAGCATTCTCTTAATGCTGCAAACCTAGACACACACAGACTTTTCCCCCCAGGAAATCTTCAGCACATTCACATATTTTCTGACTCAAGCAGTTCCCTTTATGTCATGGAGACTTCACATATGAGCAGAAATTCAATGCATGCTCTCAACTAGACAGACGATTAAAAGGCCCTAAAGTTCAAATCAAATTGCACCCTTGTACAAAAGTGTATTATGCTCCCTGTGCTTATTCAGAAGGGACCAGGAGCTGAGTAACCAAACTGATCCATACCTTCACATACACATACACCCGCTCACACATGCTCAGCTTAGATTTTGCCTCAGTACCAGCATAGTACTGAGTAAATTAATACTGTTTCCTCAGGACAGTGCATATGTGTTGCAACCACATCGAATGATATTAATTTAAAGTAACCTTCTGCCCCAAATATTTCTGACCTGTGAAGAACCCCAGCAGCAACTGTTTCAGGCCAGTGATCTGTGCCAATTAGCAAGAGAGAAGAGCTAGTAGAGGCTGGGCAGGTACGCAAAAGGTAGATGAGCTGGGAACATGAGGATAAACAGAGGCTCCCAACATATTTTATCGCACACACACAAAAGCTTGAGCTGTTTTTAAAACTGCCTTTATAATTCACAATTTTTGCTCCATGTAGAGAAGAACAACCTGAAAACAAAACAGCCAGCCATTCTCCATGTAGACAATAGAACTGAAGGTTGACATCGTTTTTCAAAGAGGCTAGGGAGAAACTCCTACAACCTACAGCCACAGTATTGTAATCACATTTGGCTCAGCTCTAACAAAGGGTTAATAAAATCTCAAGCTCGGAGAAAAAGACTAACAAGACATCCCGATGCTCCTGCTGTCATTGCCAGGGCAGCCCTTGGAGGAAATGTCCATATCAATTCGGGTTATCAGATGGACAGCTGATCAACATTAAACAGACTTGGCTTTGGGCAGATTGAGCTGAGCTACCTGTTATGAATAGCAATGAGAGCCCTCTGCTCTCTGCTGCCAAGCTCTGCCATTTCCGACTGCCGCAGATCCCAGGACATATGGGGATCCCTAGTGACGAGCACATAAAGCTGCAGCTAACTCAAGCGACGGCTCATTTCCCCCAGCTGAAAGCAGGCATTAATATCCTGAGGAGATCAGGCCTGCCTCCACGACCCCCAACTACTGAAGCAAAACAATGACTGTCCTATTTCTTCATTTAATAGGCTTTTAATGAAGGAAATCAAAATCCCCTCTTTGACTTCAGCATCACTCTTCACGAAAAGGTTACACAAATAACATCAGTGTCATGCTTTCCAAATGCTCAGGATCTGGATGTTTCAATTTCTTTTTCCATAATGCATTTGTTCTCCAAACGGTATTCATATTATCTGTGCTAACAGGAAACATATTAGGGAGATAATCTGCCTCTAATTCTGATCTTATACACTGCTGTTCCACCCTCTCTCTTTAGCAAACTAAAAATATAAGAACCAAAGCTACTGCAGAAACCCCAGGCAATAGATTTCTTAATGGGTTTTTTGTGAGAACCTCCATAATATCAGGCATAATAAGAAGTCCACAGCGCTGCTGCAGATACAGGAGGGTTCTTGACATGACTTTGTAAAGGACAGCATCCCACAAAAAAAACCCTGCTGTTAGCAAGTTGCTACTGAATGGTTAAAGCGATACTGTATACAGCTTTCTTAATCTGAAGTACAATTCAGCGATTAATTCTGTGTTTGAAAGCAGCTGATCTCAAAATAAAAAAAAAGCATTTATGCAGTGCTGAACTTAGAACAAGATACGACAGCGTACAAAAGCAGAAACAACAGGGCAATGGGATTATGGACTCCTACTGATTCCAACCTGTTCCTGCTCCACAGCCCAAGTTCAGACAACAAAAAAGTCACCACCACAAGAATTACCTACATATCAAGGCACCTGAATTTCCTGAATGGAAGCAGGCTAAGAACTGGGAAAACTTTTTCACCAAATGCTAATATATTTCCATAGCCTTTGCCTCTGAAGTA
Organism: Ara ararauna; assembly: GCA_028858755.1. Taxonomy (NCBI): domain Eukaryota; kingdom Metazoa; phylum Chordata; class Aves; order Psittaciformes; family Psittacidae; genus Ara; species Ara ararauna. The sequence continues at coordinate 61,809,491 of CM054379.1, forward strand.
AGCACTCCCTGCAAGCCATCACCAAATATCTCAGAGACTCTACTTACAGACAACATCTTTCAAGAGATGATGCTATTTTGTGCTCCACATGTGCCCTAATGGCCTCTTCTTTCTCCCCTTCCAAAAATCAACCCATGTGCAGGAATGGTTATTCCAAAAAGGACAGTACAGAGACTTGGGCAGTACCTGGGGGACCTTACTAAGAAGTGCTGATGTATGAAGATAGGCTGAGAAAATTGGGGCTGTTCAGCCTGGAGAAGAGAAGGCTGAGTGGAGACCTCAGAGCAGCCTTCCAGTATCGGAAGGGGGGCTATAGGGATGCTGGGGAGGGACTCTTCATGAGGGACTGTAGTGAGAGGACAAGGGGTAACGGGTTCAAACTTAAACAGGGGAAGTTTAGATTGGATATAAGGAGAAAGTTCTTTACTGTAAGGGTGGTGAGACACTGGAATGGGTTGCCCAGGGAAGTTGTGAATGCTCCATCACTGGTGGTTTTCAAGTCCAGGTTGGACAGAGCCTTGGGTGGCATGGTTTAGTGGGAGGTGTCCCTGCCCATGGCAGGGGAGTTGGAACTAGATGATCTTAAGGTCCTTTCCAACCCTAACTATTCAATGATTCTATGATTCTATCATAAACAGGTACAAGTTCTGCTGTTAGGTGCATTACTTAACCAGAGTTAATTGTGAAACACAGCCTACCCTTCCTTCCTCAACTAAGATACCAGACAGGCTGAGGTTGGAAGGGACCACTGGGGGCTATCTAGCCAACCCTGCCACTCAATCAGGGCCACCAAGACATGGTCCCCCAAGACCACGTCCAGGCAGCTTTTCAGTATCTCCAAGGATGAAGACTCCACAACCTCTGTTTCTGTAAGCAAGACATACTGGCTCGTCACTCTTTCAAGCCAATTACTATCTACCAATACTTTTCCCCTCACCTCTCCCAGTTTTTGGTAAGATCCTCAGACTTGTTCTTGACACTCAATGTTTTTTTGCCCTACTCTATTGTCATGGTTTAAGCCCAGCTGGTAACTGAGAACCACACAGCCACTCGCTCACTCTCTCCCTTCTTCCCCTTCCCTGCTCCCAGAGGGATGGGGAAGAGAATCAAAAGAATGTAACTCCCACGGGTTGAGATAAGAACAGTCCAGTAACTAAGGTATAACACAGACCACTGCTGCTACCACCAATAATAATAATGATAAGGGAAATAACAAGGGGAGAAAACATAGAACTAAAAGGGGAAAAGGAAAAAAAAAACAATAAACACAAGTGGTGCTCAATATAACTGCTCACCACCCGCCAACCAGTACCCTGCCCAACCCAAGCAGCAATCTGTACCTTCCAGGTGACTCCCCTCAGTTTATATAGTGGGCACGACATGCTGTGGTATGGAATACCCCTTTGGTCAGTTTGGGTCAGGTGTCCTGTCTCTGCTTCCTCCTGGCTTCTAGTGCCTCTCCTCACTGGAGAGCATGAGACTGAAAAGTCCATTAATCAGAGTAAGCACTACTAAGCAGGAACTAAAAACATCGGTGTTATAAGCACTGTTCTCAGGCTGAAAGACAAAACCACAACACTGCACCAGCTACTAAGAAGGAGAAAAATGACTGCTACTGCTGAACCCAGGACATCTATTTAACAAAAATCTTAATTCACAGACTCTTCCTGCTTGTAGTGTGTAAAAGAGTACAGCATCTAAGTGGCCTCTTGTTCTTCTGCTCTTGACTCTGTGTTCCCCCACTTCTAGCACCAGGATACCAAACCTAGATCTCTGAAAAATGCTTGATACAAAGTATCTTTTAGATTATAAACTCCTCAAGCTGCAATTGTCATTCTAGGAAGTGCAAAGGACCCACTAACTTTACTAGTAATCAAAAAACTACTCAGCAAGGTCCATTGGAGCTGTATTGAATCTCCGTGAAACACCAGCTTGCAGGAAAATACTAGAAAAATGCAAAATCAGGTTATATAGACAATTAGATCCTAAACCAAGTGCAATTTCTATTCTTCCCCTTGCCCCTCTCCCCCAGTGAAGGCACACAGATCACTGAGATTTAAGTATGTTTTGGTGAACTTTGCTGAGCAGACTTCAAAAAATCTTTTATATCTGTCCTTATAAACTACCACAGTAGCTGCAACATCCTGCTGCTTTGATGCCAAAGTAAGGAATACAACTTCTGTAGAAACCCTACACGCACCCAGGCACATCTATAGAGAGAAATAAAGAACTAATGAGGAAATGCTGTAAATATGCTTCTATGTAAAAAAAAAAAAAAAAAAATCATTTCTTCTTTTCACAATTTTGTTTTGGATTAAAATTTCCTATTCATATGCCTTGGAGTCTGCCTCACCACACAGCATCACTAATGGTCTTATTATGGAGATGAACATCTCGTGCAGAGTCCAACACAAATTTTAAAGCCTACACAAAACTGTGCGCCATAGTAAAGGTGACTGGCAAAATACTGCAACAAAATTCTATGGAAACAAAATAGGTTGTGACAGTAGATTTCCTACGCAACTTTTAAAACTTAATTTTGCAGACTTCCTTCCTGGCATCCTGAATACTTCCTTTATTGTCTGTGCTATCTTTAAAGATTTGGAGCTATGAAACATTAGCCAGTGTGATCTCTTTAAGAGCTCTTATACGTAACTTCAGCCCCCAATTGCAAGTCCTACACTCAAAAGAAATAATAGCATTTTGCAAAACATACGATAAAATGGAAACATTACATAGTGAAATTGTATTGCTGTGAACAAAAGAGTACTTTAGCTTAAATATTCCTCTGCAGTATTTGCAATGGAAACTCAAGCTCTCAGTGAACAGCAAGAAAACTTGAATCAGTTTAACTTTTCGTTATCAACTAATAGTGAGAACTACACTGGCCCTCTCAAAAGATGATAGGTTATGCAAAAAATCATTATATATTTAAAATGTTAATAGTAGGCATATTATTTTGCAGAAATGGATCAAAGACTTAAATTAGCCATTAAAATCCATATTCTAAAATTCTCAGCAATGGAAGCAACTGCAGCATACAAAGACAGTGGAACTGATAAATCAAAAATTTTTTAAGAACTCATCACTGAACTTTTGAATTAAAGCGACTAACAGTGTACACCCAAGATTTGATTGTTTTGTCTGTGACTGTCAATATACAAAGCATAAATTTGGATGAAAATCCTTATACTTGGAATTAAAAATAAAAATACATACCAACACCCATTCTGTTTCAGTGACAACTAGAATTATATATATATGCAAATCTGAGAAATAAAATAGTTCTTGAGGCAAATTACATATGAAAAGGCACTGACTAAAGAATTAAAGCAATAATCTTAAGCACTGACAATGCATTTGGGCAGGTAAGTGATTTCACTTTTTTTGTGACCAGTGATCAGAAAGAAAAGCAGGGTGGGGAGGGAATGTGTTTAAACCAGTGAACATGTATGGCAGGTGCTGTGGTATCACAAACAGGAAAAATATTCAGGAGAAAGCAGCAGACTTAAGCACGATACCAAATATTCACTGCATGACCTGTATCCAGCAGAAAATATCTACCCACTGTTATACTTTAACGAGGTCAGAGACTAAGACTTCTGCGGTTCCTTCTCTCTTGGTCACTAAGCTACTGTAGTGGCATCTTCCACTTGAGGGATAAAGGAAGTTGAAAGACAACAGTTCAATGAACTTTACCGAGTATGTTGCTTAATTGCATTCCTGTCAATCAGTTTATTTTTAAACCAGCTACATATCTTACCTCTTTCACCTTCTTTCCCCCTTCCTAGCATCACAGCTTCTGAAGTTAAACTCCTACCGATACTCCTTCATGTATTTTTCCTTCATTATTCTTGAAAAGATATATTTTTGTTTGTATCACCCCTACCACTGATTATTGCTTAATTTCTTTTCCCCCTAATGTGTCTCAGTAAGCTCTTCCCTCAGACCATTACATGACTTGAAAATGTTTTGACTTTTAGTGGGCGGATGTTCACTTGAATTCAGGAAGCCAGTTTCCTTAAGCACTGCGGGTAGTCAGCAGGAGAGGGAAAGGGGCACCTGAAGTCCAGCTCCTCTTCCTTTTTTTAATGCAGGAATTATGAAGAAGGGTTTTGACAGTCTTCACTTGAATCATAATTAATTTAGGTCTACCACAGAACAACCAATTTTCCCTTTGTTCTCCAGACAGCAACTGAAAGTTCACCTATTTGCATCAGTTTCCAACTAGTGCCACTGATGTACAAAGACAGCCACCACTACGTCACTACAGCACAGCTAGGAGCCCTCAAAGCCTTGGAGCCAGCTGCCTGCAGTGAACTGCAAGCAATTCATATCTGCACTGTTATCTGCCAGCAAAATGAAGCCCTAACTGGTGAACTTGAGTCTGAAGACTCTATCTGGCTTACTCCTGTATTTAGCATTAGTGGCCAGCAAAGTAATAATGATCACAGCCTACAGCACATTTTTCTTTTGCTGGAAGGCACCATCACAGTGATTCCCCTTTCAAATTGCAGAGGCTAAAATAAAATTTCTAGTCTGGAAGCAAAAGCATCAATTCTGGGAAGCAGGTGAGGAAATCTAGACAAAGACCTGGTAAGAATCACTACCTCAAGTTTCGTTTAAAAGAAAAAGTGTTAAACAGAAAAGCCAGCAGAAAATTACCACCAGAATTGGTAAGTCAGACTCGTGTCTTCCAGGACGTGGAGGCAGACATGCAGGCTGGGACCAATAAAGAAGAGAACATCAAGAGGAAGCCTGCACAGTAAGGAGTATCTAACCATTGTAAGATCCAGAAAAGCAGTGACAATCCAGATGTGTGAACAGATGAGGAGCAGGAGGGCTGAGTTGACAAGGTAAGAATCCAGATACACTTGCTATAAAGACAAATTCTGTCGTGTTACAACTTCAGTTGCGAGAAGAATACAAAGGACAGGTATTAAAAGAATGTTTTTCATTGCTCAGATGTGAGACACGGAAGGAAGCCTAGGTATGTTTTTTTTTTTTTTTTAAAAAAAAGCCCCACAGGCAAGGATATGAGAAATGTAAATAGCTCTGCATTTTATTTCAGTCGTCTCAAGATTTCATAAGCACTAGAAAGTGCTAAAAAGGGAGACATCAATTACTCTTCCTTTTCTTGGAGACCCTTTCTACATGCCTAGAGAAGAAAAGTAGACTCTAGACATGTGCCTGTACTTGCCTAAGTATTATTTAAAAAAAGTAGCTTCACAGTTTAGGTTTTACAGATTTTTTTTTTCTCTCTATTTTAAAGGAGGTCTGGCTAGCTTAATCTAATTTATCAAACCAAAGGAAATAAACAAGGCTATTCATCGAAGCTGTAAAGAAAGAAATAATAAGATATCTGGAAAAAGATTTCTTGGATTAGTTGAACACTGATGGCAAAAAAACCCCAAACAAACAAACAAACAAAAAAACCTCAATAAAAAAAAATAATGCTACTTATTTATAAGCACATTGTCAAATTTATTAAAATCTGACATTAAAATCACATACTGTAATCCCCATTTAAAAATCACTGGTTATCCCTCTGGGAAGATTCACATTTCCAAAATTAAGTAAAACTGTCAAATGCAATATTGTCTTTTTATAAAGTAATTATCAAGACTTAAACTTCTAATAAATAAAAGTTGAAATTCTAGTTGTTGTATGCTATAGATTATGTTAACAATTATCTAGACCATATCCAGTACTACATCAAGTCAGAGCAAGAGCTAAGATGTTTACTTCTTTAAAAACCTGCTTCTCTCATTTTGCAAATGATGATGCAGATAGTACATGAGACTACTGAATATTCTGAATAATGTATTTTGGCAATCTGATGTATTGTCACCAGCTTGAATTTCTAAAAGGAAATTTCCTAGCTGAGGAAATGTTGCATTCAACTTGAATTCTCTATTAAAAATTTAATTTGCTACAAAGAGTTCGTAACAGAACTAAAAATTTACATACAAGTGAATGTGATCTCGATACATTTGTTGCATGAAAATAGCTTAATCAAAACCAGTATACATTCTTTATAAATGTGACATAATATTCAGAAGCATACAGTAGTATACATAAGCAATGTTTCCAACTGTAAAACAAGCTGAATCAATTAGATAAATTAAATAGAAGAATGTGAATACTTTTTGGAAACTATTCAAGAATATTTTGATATATGACCAAAAAGACACAATCCCCCAGTTAAAAAGACTAAGCTGATTAAAACCAAAACAAAAATAAAAAAACCCATGGCTTAGACAAAGCCAAACCGGCTATAATTCCTTCCCTCTCTAGCTCAAACAAACTGGAAAACTGATAGCAACAAATGCAAATCAGAGAAACAAGGCAAGGAAGAAAACTGATGAAGGAATAAATGAGAAAAATGCAGAGATTGACAGGGAGCTGTGTAAAAGCAATTAAAAAAAAGATATACTAAAAAAATCCTCAATGCCATGAAGAATTTTAAGAACTGCATTGGCCCATTAAGTAAGATTGGGCAGAAACATAACAACTTGAAGGCAAGGGATATTAGAAAGCCTGCAATATTTTTAATCAATATACTTACACAACAGATACAAATATCTTCCAGCCCAGTAGTGAATAATAATGTTTATAACAGCAGCAGTAGTTAAAACTTTTTTGTTAGTAGGCCCAAAAAACTTGCACTCAGGAATTTGTACAAAAGAAATGACATAGATGGTAAACAGCAAAGCGAATGAACCATCCTCAACACAGAGTCAACTGAGCTGGTTCAATATGCTTTGTTCAAGTGAAAATATGAATTGCAAAAAAAGTATCAGTCAAAAGACTCCAGCTAGAATTACAGAAAGCAGACCATATACATACAGGACAAAGGACTCTTAGGAAAAACACTCAAAGTTTGGAAAAATGTGGAAGGATGGTGAAGGAACAGATCATCCCAGATAATCAGCTAACATACAGGTTACCACCATGGTCAAAAAAGCTAGGATCCACTGATCATTTAAGGAAAGAATACTAGCAAAAGTAGTATTTCTGCAAACCTTAGGTTTCTGATGGCAGTAGAAATCATTACTGGGAAACTTCATTCCAAAAGAATTTCGGAAAGCATGAAAAAGTTGGGAAGAGTTATACTAATAATCAGAGTAAAGAAAACAGACAAAGGGAGAAACTACTATTTAATAAGTAGAAGGCTAACACTGAATCTGTAAGTTTGACTTGTATCTGCATTACAGAAAACAAATGCAAGAGAAGAAAATACTCAGATTATCAAGCAAAGACAAAATAAAATCCAGTAGCTTGAACGTAAGCAAATCTAGAGAAGAATAAAGTGAAGGCACTTTCCAAAATCTGTTATTAAGAGCAACAATGGACTTCAACAAAGGCACAATTGAAGGTAATACCTGAGGAAATCCCATTTAAGCACAAGTATTAAAGCTGATTAAAGTTGGGGAAATCCTATTGCCTGTTTTGTATTGCAACCCCATGCGACTATTAAAATGATGTCTCTTAGTTATTCATGTATTCATGAGCCATAAAGCCAAGGGAGGGAAACTTTTCAGAAAATAAAAGACAACTTAGATTTGGCAGCAGAAAATGTTAGTCCCTGTATCTGAAAAATTACTATTGGCCAGAAGCCCATTTTCCTTTAAGGATATCTAGATGCTTTCAAGAATTGGGATTTCCAAATGCATTGATTTATTTCAGCCACCTTATTCAGGAGAAATATCAAAAGCAGCTGCATTTTGCCCATTACACTTACTTCCCATTCCCAGTGAAGGAGCAGCCAAATCCAGGCTGGGAACCTGTTCTATTACTATGGGTATATTAATTCTATCTTACAGCACAGAGAATAAACATTTCAAAATCCATTTTAAGCAAGTTCTGCAAGAGGAAACAACCTACATTCAGGATTCATGTCTGTCTTCACACATTTAGGTATCCACATTGGTAATGCAATGCATTTGGCACTGTACTAACCTGGGAACACATACAAGTGTTCCCACAAAGAGCAGGAGATAAATTAAAACAGAGACTATCTATGAAATTATTTTATGTATATAAGGGTGTGTATTTTACCTAAGCATACGTATTTTCTTTAATTACAGTTTTCTACATAACCATTAGGGGGCTCTAGCCATGCAAGTCACATTTATTAAAGGCAGCATGTCAAATAAGAATTGACAATTACAGGCTATATCATAGACATTATGCCAGATGGTAATGAGCCATACACAAAGGGCCAACCATCCAAAATAATCACACCATTTTCCACAGAAATGTTGAAGAGGTTATGGTTTATTACACAGTGCTCATTAGATATACAGTGGCAGCATTAGCGATTTTTCCTTCATTTGTGTCTCATTTAAGACTCTGCCCCCACAAGCCCATTCAAATTAGTACACAAGGTTAAAATCATTATGGTCAGAGGGAAAAAAAACAATTAAGTAATATTTTTAGTTTACAATAATGGCAGATCAAAGGTCCCTGGAATCTATTATTCTCCCAACTATTATCTAACATAGGATATGAAAAAGAATAAAATTCACTGTCATTGCCATAAAGAAAGATAGCCTGTTTTTAATAAGCAAACTCTGTATTACTTACTCAATACCACTAAGTGAAAACAACAGTTAGGTTGTGACACAAAATGACAAAAGCCGTGAAATTAAAAGTCGAAACTGAACTTTCAACCTTGGCATTGAACTTTCTCACCTGCATTTCAACTTGCTACTTTAACAGCATGGAAATATTTAACTGTTCAAATGGCAACTCATCCTTCAGAGCAGGTTGAAAAAACAGTTGTCTCATAACTAGAGTGCCATCTCTGAGGAAAAACGTACAAGATGATTTAAAGCACCTTTCCACCCAGCTGTGTATGTTGACTTCTAGCTAGAAAATGACTGTTTGAGACATTTATTTGCATGCCTTTTTGTGTTTATAATGTATGTGGGTGAAAAGATGTAATGGGGCAAACAAGAAAATTTGCCCGAACAAGCAAGGATATGTTTATTGCTTAAAAACACGTCCCCCAGACTCCAAGTGACAGCCGGCATTTGGAAGTCAAAAAACTGTGTAAGAGAGGGAGGGCACTGGACATGTCACCTAACTACACGACTGCAGAGAACTGGCCTTTCAGCCTAAGCTCCTCTTGAGGCATGCGGAGCATCACTCAGAAATCTGGGTCTCACAACAGGCAGCCACCCAACTCACAAGGCCAGGGTGTCCTTACACCTCCCTGCTGGCCACTCCTGCTGAGCTATTCTGCTGTTACACAAAATGCTGAATTATTCATTCAGACAGATGGCAAAACAGTGAAAAAAGACAGTGAGTCTGCAAGAGATTACGGGGGAGAAAGTTGGGACACCTAGACCTGTTCCACAAAGTTACTGGGAGGGAAACATTACCTGCTCAGGCATCCCTGACCTGGTGTCCTATATCCGTGGGTGAAGAGGATTTTCTGAAGATTCGAACAGTCCGGGGGATTCACATCCTTTCAAATACTTGAGGGAGCCAAACCTGGACTTCCTGCATTGTTAGTGAATACTTAGTGACTAAAGAACATAGAGCAATCTTAGCAGCACATCTCCAGTTTGGGAACCCCCCTAGATAATTTCCTAGTTAAACTAGCCAACAAATCCTACCTGTGATTTTCCAATTTTTTGAAAGATAAAAAAGCATGTTTTAATAGAATATTAAAAAAACCAAACAAAAAAAACAAAAAAAAAAAAACAAAACTAAAAAGAATTCCATTAATTCCAGGCAATGCAAGTCTATGATAATCAAACAGGTACTATGATAACTAAATACAGTAAAAAGTTTTCTATCAACAACAATAATTTGCATCAAGTTCATTCTACTACCTGCCAGTTGTACAGTTCATGTTATTATTGACAAAACTACCTTCCCCAACAGGGCGGCATTTTCACCAACAGACACCAGCAAATATGAAACTTGAGCAATGTGAAACAAACGCAAGCCCCTGAGTCACTATAAAATCCAAAGGGCATCAGGCTATTTTAAAGGTCTAAGCAGAACATAGCAAACATTATGCAGCAGTCTTATACAGCTATTTTCACACTAAGTTTCCAGACAATCCAGAGTAAGTTTGAATTCTGTAATGTTAATTCAAAAACAGAGAACCAGTGGCCAATTCCAAGAGAGCAACCACAAGCAAGCCCACCTCTGCACAACTACTAGTGGTTTAGAAACAATAGAATCATCACTGATTCCTTACACCGCAGTACCATGTGTTTTACAGCTGAAGGTAAGAATAAGACATTTGAACCCAATGGGGTGGAAGAAGAGAAAGACAAAAGAAGAGTTTAAGATGGAGCTAGCTTTATGCTCTTTTTTGGTTTACTGAAGTGAGCAAGTTGCAGGTAATTTTAATAGGAGTCGAAAAAAGGCAGGATAAGAGGTAAACAAAAGCTTTGGCAAGAGCTGCTGTAGCCTGCCCTTAGAAAAAATGGGACGGTAGGATACATGATGCAAGGAAAGAACATAACTCAGAGCTGAGTAAGGCTTGTTGATAAAAAAAATTTTAAAAAATAAAAAAATAAGGTATATACTAATTGATTAATTTGTGGATTGGATGACAGTGCTGTCACCAAAGCACAATGATGGAGAAAATCACTTATTTTGTTATGGAATGACCAAGATTCCTTCCTTTATGAAAGCAGCTTGTGTCAGCCAGAGTGCTTATGGAAGGACTCTAGGCACGACCCAGGATACCCATCCATCCAAGGTTACCCAGATTTGTTCTATAGGCCCTTAAAACCAAGTATCCTTCAATTTCATCTCATAAATTTACTCCGTAACAAATTTTACATCATGATTTAAAAATAGTTTTGATTATTCTGTGTTTTATTTAACCAAAATATTTAAATACTTGCACTAAAACCAACTGTGAAGGGAAATAAAAGGTCTCACACGCAGGTAAGTGGAAGAAACGGGCTGCTAACAATTAATTTTATGACAATTCTTTCTCTTATCTTATATTAGTTGTTCCTCACCCCTCCAAGACTTTGAAGCATGGCTATCATTTTATCTGCAATGACAATGGGAGGTGGTTTGAACCAACATAACAGGAATTCCCATACCTGTGGAGTGCAACTACGCACAGACCGCCAGCATGAATTATCACTCCCAGTGTTTCTCAGAAATATCTCTGAAGAGTTTGTTTATAATTGTATTCAATGTAGCTGAAAGTTAAGGTGCAGTAACCATGACATTAAAGCTCTGCTACTAATGACACTTGAAATACACAGAATCTCTTTATGTGAGAGGAAAGAAGGTAACCTTTTTTATGCAATGAAGAATGAATACCTGATAAATAAGCAGTCCTGTTAAGAGACTAGACTGTTCATATGTCTAACTGCACAAGAAAAGACATGAAAAAATACAGTGTGAATCACCAGAACACAGCATACCAGATAGGACTGGGGTTTATTTTATATATATAAATATGTATATATTTTATCGTGCTTATATAAAACATGCCATATATTCCGAAATAGCAACAAATATCCAACTCACAGAGGGAAAAAAATAAAAATCAAACCATGCACTGCTTCCACAACCACAGGTACTTCATACTCTCAAGGAAACCTGTCATTCTGAACAGCTATAACAGCATTTATGTTGGTCAGTGATTAAAAGTACTGTTAGCACACCTGCTCTCTTCTTGCCTTCTGAACTTTCAATGTTCAGAACTGGATAGGGACATCAATACCATAAATTAAAATGGTTTATTATAGGAATGTTTTTGCTTTTCACAAAGCAGAAGTATGCAGCAGATGGATAAGGCCTGCTACGTACAAGGAAGGAGACTAATAGCTAAAGGGAGACAGCAGACTTTTCTGAGACCTTGCCCCTTACACCAGGTGTGTTGACAGAACTGCCAGCAGGGAAAGGATAAAACCTTTTGGAGCAAGGCAATGACTGCTGCTTCTGTGACTATATCAGCATAGTAACAAGCATTTGGTGCTGCTGTCTGCAAAGTTTTATCATTATTCTTATTATATATCCTATGCAAATGGAGTATTGTGGAATACTGAGAAAATGTCTTTTGATGAAAAAAATAACCTACTACTGTACCATTGGCACAATTTCCATCTATTTTTATCTTATTTACAGCAGTTCAATATGGTATCTGCAAATCTCATTCTTTCATTTTTTTGTCCTTTCATCCCAGAATGATTCAATCTACACATTTTAATAAGGTATAAAATGCCATCAACCAATTCAAGCAACATTAACCTCTAGTGAGTGATGGTGGAAAGACAGCTATATGCTAATAAGCCACCTTCAAGAACAAGCTTAATTTCTGCAGAATTCTTACCTGAGTCCATAAAATAGGATCCTTTATTGATTGCAGTCACTACCGTAGTTTTGTTAACATTAAATTTGCTGACTGGAAGAGCACATGGATCTAGCTGAACTTTTTGTACTGGTTTTACTACATGAGTAGCAGAAGCCAGAATGAAATTTCAGCTCTAAGAGACCGAAGTAAGCTTTCCACAAAACACCGTTTTGGTGAAACATAACATTTATGCGAAAGAAATCAGGAATACTGCACAGTATCTGAAAAGTTTCATCCCTTTCTGGAAATATTAGATGCAAAATTTACTTGGCTGCATCTTCTCTTTCCACAAAAAGTACACACAAATTTGGCCAAGTCCTTGGAAAAATTAAAAACTGCAACTGCAAATACTTCAACGGACTTAAAGGGTTGGGCAATCAAGCTCCTAAAATCTCACATGCACTGAACGTGCTTCATAATTATGCTGTCAGTTGCTGATTAGAAGTTTTCAATTGCTGCAAGCACTAGAAAAACACATCACCTTTCTGATTTCTTTCAACTGCCCAAGCACCTTCTCAAATACAGCATGATTAGAATACTATATTGTATTTATATTATTGAAATCTTTATCCTTAATTCTCCAACTCCTTATTCACCTTGTCAAATCACTTACCACTTTCATCATACATGTTTCTAGTAACTTAAATTCAGCATGCAATGGTTATCTCCAAATCTGGACATGCTAGTCTTGCAATCCGTCTATACCTAAAACCTCTTACTAATTTAAGTAACAATTTAAGTTTCATCTTAATCTAATCACCAAGGTGCAACAAACAAAGACTAACATTCTCCATTCCAATCTACTGAAATACCATCTCATGCCCATTGAAAATGTTTCTGTGAAGATGATTCATTTCTATGAGTCATTTTCATTAAGTTAATTCTTACTACTGTTCCTTAGTAATTTTTCTTCCACTGCTGCATCTAAAAAATCCAAACCACTTTCCTTGTGAAGATCCACCATATGAAGACGTCAGCATGCACTTTCATTTCACAGTCAATGTCTACTTCAAAAGGAGTCAGCCTAAAATTTTGTTTCTCTCAGTTCAGCTGTCACCCCCTGCAGAAAATTCAGTTTCTGAAAAAAGGAATTTTTGATTTTACATTCTTCTCCAGAGTTCAACTTAGAACCCTTTCTCCCCCCCTCCAAAACGAAAACAAACCAACACAACAACCACCATGTTATGTGGAAGTTTAAGGCAATCTTCTCTTGCCTCTTCATGGTTTTAATGCCAAAGAAAAATTATTACCACCTTTAACAATCCTGGTTATTGCACTACGGTTAAGTGGCAGATTTTCTCCCTTTCCTTGTATTTTCTCTACCTACTAACCTGTATGTACTCACAGGCTCACTTTTATATCGGAATATATTACAAATATTGAGGCTTCTTTGTCCAGCAACACAATGTCCTGTCTACACCACCCACAATAACAGGCGGGGTGGAGAAGGGTGGTTAATTATTATTTGCTTTACAAGCATCTCAGAGCTCTCAAATTTCACAGGATAATCTACTGAAAATTAAAGGCCAGATACAAATGAAACAACTGAATTAATTAATTTACTTACTATATAATGTGAACAGGGTCCAGAACATGCTGTTATTTCAAGTGGAAGAGAATGGATGTTGCATGGTCCTTATGCAGTTTCCTGAACTCTAAACAAAAAAATGATACCTTCTGAGCTAGGAGGGCAATGCTCATTAGCAGTCAGGCCCACTCTTATTTATACTCAATCCCAAAACAATCTGTTACCACCACAGAAACAACATATTCCCCATATATATTCAGATGCGCCACAGATCATTACATAATTCTATATACATATACTTGTGCAGTGTAATGAAGACCGCCTCAACTCCACCCCAGCAGATGAAAAATTTTGTAGTATCTTCAGTTACATTATATCAAAGTATTGACTGAATCACATTAATAAAACTAATCGGTACGGTAAGCCTTGTCATGCTTCATATTGCTACAATTTTTTGAGTATATTAGAAATTTGTATTGAAACTGAGTAAACTGCATAGCAAAATTTGTCAAGGAAGAAGTTATTAGGTTGTGCTTGGGAATTGGACAGCTGGTACTTCAGCAGATGGAAAAGCATGGGAGATATTTTGGGATGTGTAGGACAAATAAAGTATATAGATACATGTACTTAAGAACTTGCTGTGAAACTATTGGTCATACTGACATCATGATTCTCAGGAATAAGCAGTCCCCAGAGCTGTTCTGCGCTTTCATCACATGGTTTGTGCTTAGGTGATGGCTGGAAATGTCTCTTCACAAATACCATTTTATTTTTTGCAAAGAAAACATGAAAGCTCTTAAGCAGAAGTTTATTGTACGGGAAAGATTTTACAGCAAACCACCAAAGAGCATCTCTGGCGAAGTGCTCTGATGCATGGAGGTGCCAGGAAGGCTGCGCTAGGTCTTGTTACCTACAGGTCATCAGGCCTTTCTTTGAAAAGCTCCCATTAGGGAGAAGAGAGGACTTTGTTGCTCCCACAGCTGCTCCTGACCCACTGCAGCATTTTGTCACTGCTGCAGTGTTTTGTATGCTATGCTGCACATTGTTGCAATCCAGTAGTCACTTCACAAGCAGTGAGAGGAGGAAGATCCAGGAAAAGGGTGGGCAGACAGCAAGCAGTGTTATGATTTCTCCAAGGTAAGCTATCCCTGCCATGCTTTCCGGGATATTGAACATTACTTCCTTTTTAAAACAAACAAACAAACAAAACCCCTTTGTAATATAGTAAAATAGAGTATCAGTAAAATACTGAGTTTACCTTGCTCAGCCATCTAGTGCTAGCCACACATTCTGAACTAGATTTGAGTCCAGATCTCTGCAGTCTTTCACCAGCTTTAATGCAGTACCTTTTAATTTATTCCACAGCATAAGGAGAGGACCTTTTCATATTCAACACTTAACTGCTGTATTTGCACATGCTGTGCATAACGAAAACAATGAAAGTTAAAGAAGAAAAGTACTGGTTGTAATGAATTAGTAATATTGTTAGATTTATGTTTGGAGTTTATTGTTGTAGGTGGAAGATGATCAATACGAATATATAATCAAGTTGTATGCGCTTTTCATCTCCTGAGACTCGTCTTGTAAATGAGATGAAGAATCTCACAGGACTTACCCTAGAGAGCAAAAACTAAATAGAAAAATTCAGAATAAGAGCTTAGATTTCCTCTCACTGAAGCTAAAGGAAAGCTACTGAGGGCTGGGAAACAAAATTATACACATCTTAAAGATTATAAAAGACACCACTGCTCATATTTTGACATACTTTTGCCATTATCTTTCAAACAAATAATTTTGTCAAGAGCACTGTACTTATTAATGTACTTAGATACTGAATATTTTAGGACCATGCATTTTCTCTGCCAGTTAATTAGCTAAGCTTCAAAAGTACATGTTAGTTGGGATAACGCAAGGTTCACTGAAAGCCAGCCTTCCAGAAGATAGGAATAAGAACAGTAGGCCCCAAAGGAAATTATTTTCATGATAAAGAGTCCTAATGTGCTCCAGTAAAGGTGAGGACTGATTGTTATGGACTATTGTTACTATAATTAGAAGTCAAACACCAATTAGCAGTTCCATTAATAAGATTAATCTCTGCAATATCTGCAGCTGAGACCCAGGGCTTTTGTGAAATAAGCCAATGTGAATTTAAAGTGCAACAGCTATTCTGCACTAAAACTCACACTTTGAATACTTACATCAGACAAAAGAAAAAAATGTTCTGTCTTCTTTGAGTTTAAACATGTTCTATCATGACTTACATGACTGATGGGAAGAGATGCAATGCGGCATGAAGTCTCCCCAACTCTCCTAACAGCCACTCCCTTTGCATTGCACCAGGTCAGGGTAACCTAATTCAGTTTTCCATTACTAATCAACTCAGACAAGTAGAAATAGAAAAACAAACAAAACCCCAAACAACAAAACAAACAGAAAAACCCCACCAAACTCCACCTTTTTACAAATATGGAAGTACCCTTTACATAACAGGAGTCCATGACAGAGTTAGGCGTAATTTATTTACTTCAAAATACAAAGGTAAGAAACAGTCAAATACAACAGTCTCCCAAGTTACTACACTACACAGCTCAGAATATGGAAACAGAAGGGCAAGGTCTGAAGATGAGGTGAAAAGTCACATACACACGCTCTTTGTGCACGAACCAAAATCATAATTTCCATGGTCATTCTTTGATTTTATTTCATCCGAGTTTATTTCATCTTTTACAATAACTTTCCAACAGATATACCTACACCATGAAAGCCAGAAAGAAGGCTTTTATAACATTTAGTCGCAAAGAGGTCAAGCCAACCTTTAAGTGCCACTTACACTGCTACAAGACAATCTCACCTTCACCAAAATCTACTCATGTTTGTCATGGCTTATTAGCCAAGAGGCTTTGTAACAGAACCGCATTTTCCTTTCTTCCTTTTAAAGGGAGACTATCTGATTTCTTTGTGTGGAACTATTAATTAATCAAATAGAGATTTTGGAGGCACATTTCAGTTGGAAAGCATTTAAACAATCACTAAAAATTACAAACACCTTTACGCTAGTCTACAGTAGAAAGAATTTGCTGGCAAAACTTTACTGGGGAGGTGAGCAAGTGAAGGTACAGCTTGCACAGTAAAAGACCTTCTTTGCAGGGTAACATTTAGTTGCTCCTAAACAAGAAGGCAGTCCTTTGCTATTGTAGCCATCTGCTCCAATTGGAGATGTGACAGTCTGCTGATTAAAGACCAGCATTACCATCTCTCAGCTGTTAGGTCGCATTCACAAGGACAGGACAGAGGCTACTTGCCAATAATTGGAGCTCTCAGGGATTGCAGAGCCCAAAGTACACACCCTCATGGAGTATTCTGTTTATCACTCAAAGTGTAACACCTTTTACATTTTTTTTTTTCTCCAGGTGTACTCACACCTCATACACTGTTACGCTAAATACACAGAGTATTGCCATTTCAGATTCCTCTCAACCATAAAATCCCAGTTCAACAGCAGTCCAGGACACACGCAGAAGTAAAATCAACAAACCAATGCTCATTTGTGTATATCTGTGCAGACCGCAAGTCTCAAAACATACTACACCACTATATAACCTCTACACTTTTGACTATGCTAGTCCATATTTATCTTTACAGACTGAAGTTGTCCAAGGATCATCAGTCACATAGCTTCAATTCCCTGGAGGCAGCCTGATTGCTTTTCATGCATACAGCAATTAAAGACTGCTCTAACAAGCACAGCATCACCTCTGCTACACATGCCATGACATGGATGTTGGAGAAAGAACAGATAGAGCTGCAGATGGCGAGCTGTCACCTATGAGAAATGGAAGAGATTCTTAGTGTCCTCACTAATATACAGCAACTTTTGGTGACATATCCCTAAAACAGACAAGACCTCTAAGCTTGTGTTCTCACAACAAACCATGACACAGCCCACATTACTAATTCTGAAAATCTGGTATGGAAAGCTCTTTGGATATTTCATCTCCCAAATGACCTTACGGACACCTAATAGGCTAGATTATGCCAGCATCAATGTGGCCTCTCACAAGCTACATAAGTGCACAGCAACTACAGCATTAAAAAAAGAGCATGAGGCTACAGACAGGGCATAGAAAGTTCATTCATCTGTTTAAAACACATTTTGATTACCACCATATGAAGGCTATGTTCTTGAAAGACCTGACCTTCATGAAGAAAGCTAGATAAGTCTGACACACTGCTGGAGGCTGGTCTACAGAACTGAGATCCCTTCCAACTTGATTTATCCTGCAAACCCAGATATAATATCAGCAGCATCTGGTTTACCCTGAAAAGAGGGCAATGAAAGGTTGTACTTCCTCTGAAAATGGTGGAAAGCTCTTTGGAATCCAGGGGAAGGAAATTAAGGTAAAGCTTTGTTTTAATATCTAGAAAAGCTGCGAATAAGCTAGATGGAGCTGCAAAGGGACAGAGCAATATGCCCCCTTTGCTTAGAATGATACCTACCCCTCCGACTGCTTTGTAACCAGAAAAACTTCCAGTGGAAAAGAAACTAAAGGATGAATAAACCCTCTGGTTAAGATGGGGTATTTCTTGGAGACTTTTAAGTTGCAGACCAATGTTCCGTTAGAGAAGGTGAGAACAAGATGACTTTGGCATAGCCACAATAACAAAGACCATGTGAAATCAGACTGTGAACCGTGTGTGTGTCTGCAAAAAAGGGTAGTCAGGGCTCTTAAGAACTACTGGAACCCAGCCAGCAAAAGACCCATCACCATAACAAGGAATTGGCATATGCTGATAACTTCCACTTAAATTGTCCTTTTGTTGCAAGCAGCATCAATGCTGGTTCCAAAATCATTACTAAAACATCAAGTAAAAGAAATATATGTTCATAATCACTGTCACTACAGTATTACCACCACTCTTCCAAGAAGCAGGAGGAACTGTAAGTCAAAGACAAGTTTATCCATTGAGTATCACTGTCTTGTAGGAAAGCATGTTCATCTTGCAAGAGAATAACTCCTGGAGCTTTAAAGGCCAGGTGCATCATTCTGTGAGCGAAGAGGCAGGGACAGAGGCCAGCATTGATAATACCAACCTAGAAATCTGTTTGCTAGATTTACCAGGTTTTAGTACAGATCTGAAATAGTACTTTTCATATTCTGTTCCACACATAGACACACACGTGCTGAGTTTGGTAGAATAGAAAGGTCTTTGTGTGGCTATAGCCATAGGATTCACTGGTACGAATACCCAGGCAGATTTTGCTGAAAAAAAAATAGATTTTTAAGACTGTGACAAGCATCCAAGCAAATTTGCAGAGCTGACTCAATGGATGTCAGCACTAGAGCGTATTTTTGACATCAGCACTAATGGCAAAAAGAAGAAAAAAAAACAAACAAAAAAAAGAAAAAAAAGGCAAACCATGAGAGGGAAGAAAACAACTTGCTGTATTAGAGCCAAAGGTACTGAGGCCTGAAGAGATGGTGTAATTTTGTTCTTTGATGTTACTTACGTTTTAAGCTGCAACAGAGGCTATGTCAAGAATTCATTACTTAATATAAAGCCAAGGAGATTCCTCAGTCCCCAGCCAGTAGTGTCTGGCACTGCCAGTCACAAACAGAAAAAGATACCCCTTTCGGGTATTTAGTGAAAGGACCCAAGCTAGTCTTGGTATTTTCAACTATAAGCATCTAGCTCCAATTATGAAGCATAAAGCTGTAAGTGTTCAGAAGCAATATGATCCTGGAGCTTTAATTAAAAACCTCACTTCCAGCAGCAAAGTAGAAAACCAGCAAGCTGCATACTCGACTATCCGAGTGATTTTTGTTCTGAAAGAAGGCAAAAGAGTGTCAGACTAGTATAATCACCAGTCAGGAAATGGTCTTATGAAACTCTAGGCTCTCGTGTCACATCTAAGGTGTTCTCTAATAATATTAGCATGATAAATTATCATTACTTAGATTACACCTAAACCCAAAAGCGAGTTCTGCTTTCTCTTTGGCACAGCAGTAGGAAGGAGTTTCAAGGGAATAAAGGATGCATGCTTTGCTTGAGTACAGGCAATGACATCAACCCTTACATGACACTACTTGCACATGCTGCAGGGAGCGCTGCACTTCATCATTACATTTGCAATGCTTCCATAGCCAAGGAAATGCTTTCCTAAAGGTTAAGAGAACAGCAGAAAGTTTCAACTTTAGGAGGTCTGTCCAGCAGCCAAAATAGAGCTGTTTATCATACTGCTACTTCTCTTCATCCTCTTCTGGGATCACTGGTGCTGAGCTGGAAGTAAAGCCAGGTTCTTTTTCCCACCAACAGGAATACAATCAGGTTGCTGGCAACATGATAGTGAGGTGGCTGTACAGAGTAAAGCATGCCAACCAGGCTTTTACAACACTTCCCCCCTTATCTTCAGCACGGCTCATAAGGCAAACCAGCAGTTACTTATGATATTCTCGCACACTATGACCCCCACGCCCCCAGCTTAATGCAGGCAGATCACGTCTCCTGCAAATTATGAAGTGCTAAAGCTGGAGGCAATGCTGGCCAGAGGCTGCACCATATAACTATATTAGCCCTATTCCTGTAACTACCTAAATTGTAATCCTCATTATTCTGAAAAAGATTGCTCTCTGGTAGCAGGCATCATTTTTGTTTCATTGTGTACCAGTAAAACACAGATGCCAGCTAAGCAACTACCTAATCTATTTTTATACATATAGGTCAATTGTCCCATGAACCGACATATATAGAGAAGAGGAGAACAGTATTAAAAACCATTTTTGTGCTATTCCAAATTCAGCTCTCGGTGTCCTTCTGTTTTAATTGTAGTTATTGTATTGCTTGTTTATATTGTAATTCAGAAACATAAAATAGGGAGAAGAGGTTATGCAGAACATGCCAGATTCCAGGATGAAAAAGTCCACCATGGTTTTTTGTGGTTTTTTAAGTTAAACTATTATCATACTGTTACATATTCCTGGTCACAGATTGCACGTTTAGTGCAGTACTGGATATAGTGAACTGATGTAACCTGGCTATTCACTGTGGACTGAATATTTAAAGAGAGCACAAGAGCTGGTTCCAACACAAACAGTGGGAAAAGAAAGACTGGGCTGGTGCAATTGCTGACAACTACTGGAACAAATTAGCTCACGCTCAGATTTCAGGAATACAATTAATTAATCACTACTAAGTACCCTAAAATCAAGTGAGCCATATCCCAGCTAATAGTCCACAATGTAACATTCACAGCACGTATCAGCAATGAAGATGCTCATTACAGTGCCAGAACTAGTGTTTCCAGCAAAATATTATATATAAAGATGAAGTAATTATATGGCATGGCAACAAAAAGAGCTGTAGAGTTTACAGCTGAGCTGAAAATCTGTAAGAATCTGTTTCCAAAAAATACTTTTCAAAGCTGGAGATATATGAACAATAAAGTATTAGGCATATCTCTTCATATCACTGAGGGATATACTTTGCCTTTGATATATACGTCTAATATACACACCGTAACCAAGAGAGCAAACAAAAATGTACTAACGGAAAACACCGTCTCTTTGCTCTTATTCAAGAGAAAGCAGTTTGTAGAACACTATTTGTAACACATAAAACAATCACAAAAGCCCTTTAAGATCACAATTTCACAAGCTGCCTGTTCTCTTAGCTTTATACAATGGAGAAATCAAAATCAGAAAATCGACTCACGTTTAAGAACATATTTGGAAGAGTACTTTAGATAAAGAAAGTAGTCCAAAGTCAAAGATAAAGACCATCGTGACCTCAGCAGAGGGCAAGAAATGCCCACTATGGCACAAAATGAATCAACACATTGGCATTCTCCTAGTGTGCAGCAGTTTGCCCATATTTACACAAGTGTCATTGAAAATCCATTTAAGTTAACAACTCCATGGTTATCACTTTTGCAGACAGTAATGAACATTAAGTGAACCTGTGTGTGTATATTCAAAACTGCTTTATTTTTGGAGTACCTTTGTAACTCTGAACTAGGTATTATAATGGCTACTGACTTGCTCAAACGTAGATTATTAGGCTAGATTTTCAGCTGGTTGAACTGGCATAGTTCCAACGATGTCCACTTACACCAAATGGCTCATTATTAATTCAAGGTCTTATTTGCTCCTTAATGAATACTTTCACTAGTCACCTTCCCAAAGGCAGCTTTAAACGCTCAAACATTACCTCCATGGTCAGAATTATCATAACTCAAGAACTTAGTTATCAAAAAATAATGCTTTTTCTCTCCTTCTACGAGACATACCTAAGGTAAGCTTTTTTAATCATTTACAAAACAAACTAAAATACCTCCTGTGCCATAACTAAGAAGAATTATGCTTTCATACAGCATCATCTGCATACAAATATAAACATTTTACAACCCTAAGGGGACATCAAGGATGAAACAAAACAAGAATGACAACAAACAAAACAAGAATGGACAACAGAGCCCTCCATAACAAGCCTCTTTTACAGCCTTGTCTTTTTTCTTATTGTTATTTCTGTCTGTACCCATTCACACATAGTTTTCATCTCTGTTATTTTAAGATAACTACATACATTTTAACATCTTTGTTTGGTCTTTCAATTTTACAATGCTATTTCTGCACTTCTAAAACAAATGAGGACGCAAACACTTCACTAAGTTTGCGCATCTTCATTTAATACATCATAGTGGTCAGAAACACAATTGACTGAAAACACGACTGAATATTCCCCAGCCAACCAACACTCAATATTTTTCACAATGATTTCAAAAATTCAAATTTTACAATTTTTCAACCAAATCTCACTCATTACCTCAGTGGAATAGTTAACTGTCAAACACACAAAGGAGAGCAGCCACACTTTTTGCGTTCTGCTATTACTAGCATTAAGTAATTTAGCTTAAATGCCTAAAAAAATATTCAGGAACTCAATGAAGTTGAATTATCTCAGTGAGAGCCTGAGAAACCTCAACAGTAGGCTCAATAACTCTGATGCAAATCATGGCAGGTGAAAACTTTATTTATGCTGCTTTTTTGTGAGAAAATATCCTTCAAAGGGGCTACAGCAAAATCTATGTGCTCAGTGAAACCAACTGGTATTCCACAGGACTGGCAATCTGACTGAAATTTCTAGTGAGTAGGTATACTTGAGTAACACTGGAGTAACTCAAACTGAAAATATTCTAGCATCTTTACTTTTTTGATCCTGAGTACCACTTAACAAACTTGCAAATAACCATCTTGACCCAAATATACCTAATCTGGTTGTGCACAAAAGCCACAATTAAGATATAAGCATGGATATTATAACAGCTATACAAAAACCAGGAAATAGTTTTCACCATGAAAAGCGTGAGGAACAAAGTTTTGTGATTAGGTAAATACTGATTTTCCTTAATGGCTGAGCAGGCCACCTAAGATGCCTTGATGCCACCATGAAGTTGCCCATCAACTGTACTTCGGTGTAACTTGCTAAAAAATGTTACTACATACCTGGAATAAATTCCACTGACCATGTTGTGCTGGAAAGAGATGTCTGCTGTGCTGGGTCCAGCAGCTTTGGAAATAAGCAACACGACCAAGCCTCGCATCTGTAAGTTATTTCGGCTATCATACACAAAACCCCTGAAAAAAGGACAGAAAAAGAAAAAAAATCATGTTTTCACAATCCACTTTCACTAGTCATACCATAGTGGAAAGAAAAACTCAGACCTCAGTCTGCCATCATTTTATCAACTCTTTAATATTCACATTTGCATGGAAATAAGCAACAATTATGAATCCTAAACAAAAGAACTGTTTCAAATGCTGCACGTGTAAATTTGGGGTCGAAAGGAAACTGCCACCAAGTATGTATCTGTTGAAAGCAATTCTAAATGACCACTTAGGTATACCACCTCAGAAATCAACTTGTTTCAAAGTAAGCTTAGTGTTCCTTTTTGACTGTAATGTCTCCAACTGCATTCTTCCTGTCTTTGCCAAATGATTTCTAGTTCATATGTTCATGAATTAGGCTAAATTGCTAGAAGAGAAGATAATACATTCCAGATGCTATTAAATTTGTAAACTAATTTCCAATAAATAAGAGCCCTTATCTCTGATATAATCAAAATTATTTGTTAAAATAAATCATATAAAGAACTACATCACAGATTACTAAGCACTTCAACTCATTTTATTCCAGAGTATAATTCTGAAGGAAATCAAAACAGAACTGTCTTTACAACAACATCTGAATTAAAATTTAAGATGTTGATCTTGGAAGTGTTTCAATAAAGAAAACAGTGGATGCAACCTGGAATTTCATCTGGATTTTTTTCACTACATCTACACCACTTTACAAGGCAAGAGTATCTTCAGTATACTATTGCATTTACAAGGACACATAAACATTAAAAAGTCATAATTTAAATAGCTCCCTTCTGTGTGAAAGTGTCTCTGCTACTGCAAATAAAATCTTGACTTTTTTTCTTGAGTCTACAACCTGCTCTACAGTGACAGGAAAATGGTCCAAACTACATGCTCCAGGGGAGAATGGTAGGGTCCACCTAGGGAACTGGTGCTAGACAGCAGATGAGCTTGATCTTCACACCTGCATTGATTTGAAGTGAATACTTCCTTCTTCATAGAAGTCCTGAGCTCAGACTCTCTGCAGCTACATCCTACAACTGCCACTAGCAATTAACGTAAGAGGAGGCCAGCACAGCTTTCTACCACAACTCACAGCATTTGTAGCCCTGGCGGGGTCTAATTAGCCAAAGGAAGCCATGACTTCTTGCCCACATCCTATTTGCTTCACCTGCAGACTATCAGGATGCCCACCCAGGACAAGTTAGGGGCACCATGTAAGCCCAGTAGCACAGCATGCCAGACTCCAGCAACATGGCCTCCAGTCACTTGATAGAGAAAGTATCAACTTCTGCCAAATTTCCAATAAAGAATGCAAGTGTGTATGGCTTCAGACAGTTACAGAGTTTGGTTGAACTAAGCTGAGGTTTTAAGAACCAGGTGGATACCAACCATGGACAGACAATGCTGAAATTTAGCCAAAAGCAAGCACCAGCCACAAATCTTAATCTGCAATAATGCAATTAAGCATTAGGCTCTCTTAACAAAGCACTAAACTGCAAAAAGCAATTAACACATTACCTTGCTAGCTATCTCAAAATAAACCAATTAAAATGTTTCTGAAAATTAGGAGAACATGGGTGATCAATATTTTAGTGGAAGACATTCAGCACAGATTTTAGCACCTTAGTTAAGGCTTAACTTTAACTTCCTGAGGAGAAACCAGAGCCACCAGCTCCCACTTCTTTGATCCTCAAAGAGCCTTTAAATAAAAACCAAACCAAACATACAGAAAAACCCCCAAACCAAACAAACAAAACTCCCAAACAAAACCCCCAAACCCAGCAACACAATCCTGACTAAAAGAGCATAAAAAAACAGTGAAAGGAAGATGCTATATATAAAGGGCTCACTTCCCTGAGCAGAAGTGATTTCTTTTAGATCAGTCCCCCAGTAATTCCCAGCCACTCAAGCCTAGAAAAGTTTGCACAGCTCAGGTCTCTTCCCAAGAGCACACGCTGCAGTCCTAAAATGGGGACCTTTATTCTTTTTTACCAGGTACATACAGTGAGGGAATTTGAGGAGGGGACAGCTGCTTGCCTTCATCATACTGTAAATTTATAACTTGCATACCTTTATTCTCACCAAGTACACAAACAAGTAGTTCTTTTCTTACCATGTTCCAATATACAGTTAACAGAATGCAGCCAAGACAGTTAAACACCAAAACTCTACAGATTTCTAAAGTCAGAGCCACAATGAACATCAAACTACACAGAAAAAAAGCAAACCATATAATGAATAATATATAGTGTGTGTACATCCTGTATACAGAATTCCTAATTGCTTGTGGTGGTGTAAGTACTTCTCTGGCTTGAACTTCAGTTGACCACATTACTCACAACCACACAGGTTATGCAGACGATGCAACTAAGTACAAATATATTTCTTCAACACTATTTACAACTCCATTATTTTTAAAGAACAGTGGTTTTAGGAAAAAAGTTCTTTTTTTCCACATATGTATGCTGGTAAAAGCAGAGTGTCTTATTAAACATATGCTCTTTTGAGAATTAAAGAACACTTTTTTTTTTTCTTAAGAAAGAAACCAAAATATAGCAAATTATGGGTGATACTTTTAACAATCAGAACACTTTGGGTTTTTATGCCCGGTGCTCTACAGCTTGCCAAGACACAAAATATTACAGAGGTAGAGAAGAAAGGTGTTCACCACAGAATTATAAAGCACTGGCTGTAAAATAAGCCACTGCCTAAACAGACACCACTAGAAGTAAAGCACTACAGTACTTTTACCTGGTTCAGACTAGGTGAAGAACAGAAGAAGAAAATTACCTATGCCAAAAATACTCAAAACAGTTTCATAGCAATAATAAGAACAAGTGTTCAAGAGTTGTTCAGGGGACTTGAGATACCACAAGCAAGGAATGCCTTGCTTTCTTAGCAGAAAATTATTAATGAGAAGTGCAGCTGTGGGTGGGAGGGAAGAACAGGACATAAAATCTGATAGCATAACAATAATGAGAAACATGTATATAATTTCCACACCTAATCATATAGCCTATATGTTACATATGGTTCGGATGTAATTTTAGACAGGATTTTCTACGAATTGCCAAACGAGTAGTCCAAGTCTAACCCCATTCAAAACATGACTGAAGTTGTGTTACTGACATGTAACATATCCACAATAAAGCAAACCGCATTAGACTTGAAACAAAGCCTACTGTGATCATCCTTTAGACACTAGGAACTACTGCAGCTACTTGACATGGCTTCAGGGGTCACATTCACATTCTGAATTAAGCTCCCAAGAGATATTCTGCACAAGTAGCAGCTACACAAAAGTCTTCCAGATGGTGCAATTAGTCTTGATGGGTATGTGACAGGATACAGGTGCCTCTAGGGAAAAAAGTGAACTAAAACCAACCCAAGTGAAATTGTGCACACAGAAAAAGATGCATCAAGCTGACACACTCTTGGAAAACCACTGCTAAACACCACAAGTACATGCCTAGGGTACCCAAAAAAGTAACATTAGCACAATGTTGCTGTTCTGAGTTACAGGCTGAGTATCTTGCAAACTACATCATCCTCAGGGGACCGCCTGCCAAAAAAGGTAGGAAAGTCAAACAATTCTACAATTCAGTTTTGCAAAAGATTTTTTTTTTTTTTTTTTTTATAACTAGAGGGGAGAGAGCATGTACTCTAGATATTATCCATGTGACAGAACAACCCATTTGAAAACTAGCAGATTCACAGTTTTAACTACAGAACAGCGTTCACAGAAAAAATCATCTTGCAGCACAGGGGAGAAGGCTCCTAGCTCTGAACATGCGCACTATGACACTGTGGTACAGGCACAAGAGACTCACACCACCCACTCAAGCAATGACACTGGCTAATAGCTAATGTGCTGCAAATTACACCTCCTACTACCAGGGTCCGTCTGCTACAGAGAATAAATCAAGCAAATATGAGCATTTTGATGCTTTGTGTATTTCTCCACATGTGCAGCCATTTCAGTAGACTTTGCAGTTAAAATATCAACCTCCAAAAAATGTCAGGTTTAACTCCATCATTAATTTAAATTTTCATTTTGTTTTACAAAAAACAGTTAATGTTCTTAACAGGTTATTTTTTTGGTGGGGTTTTTTTTCATTAAATTAAACTCAGAAAGTAAACAACAGAAGAAATACAGCAAATACAACAGTTACTGCAAGTGAGAGATGGACATGGGGGAAATTTCATGGGTGTTAAAATGACAGAGCACAAGCAACGGTGAAGTCAACTGACTCTGCAAGTAGGTGTAGCAGAAGAGAACACACTTATGGATAGTAGTGCTAGTTGAGATGTAACCACTAAGAATATAGAAAACAAATTTCCCATAAAATGGACATTGTGAGGTATTTTAGAAGGCTTAGAAAGGGGTTGTTAAATGTTTAGCCAAGTGTTCTTAGTATTTTCCACATGTCCTGCTCATGACAGAAGCAAAGAGCTGTGAGATTTACAGCTTTCATCAGTTACCCCAGCAAGCCAGTGGAGTCCCTCTACCATTGTCCATGTGCACCCTCTAACCACTGACCTGCTGGTAGAGGCTAAAGTGAACAGATCACTGTCCTCACATCCTCTGGTGATTTTGCCTTTCCTTTCCATACATTTTATCGAAGGTATCCCACTGACGAAAAACAATCATTTTGGGTCATACATGAGCTCTGTTCAGTTACAAAGGGAAGGAAAACAGAGAGAAATATGGGCTGGTGGATCAGCCATTCTTCTACCTTCCCACTTTCAGATGTCAAACAAAAGGAGGGGAGAAAAAATTGCCTTTTCACACAGCTCTAATAAAACACAGCTGGGAAAGTCTGTAACCCAACCAAAATCAATTATGTTGATGAAGAAGATTTATAAGCCTAGAATAATGTCATTGAAAACACAGGCTAGTTTTAGGCTGAAGTAGAAATTGTTCTGAAAAAGAAACCCCTCTATTCAAACTGACAATCCTGATGTGACAATATAAACACATTTAAATCCGTAACACCTCAAGGAAAATAACATCTCTTTTGCTCAATACAGAAGAGTTATCAGGATGCACTCATGGTTACATTTGAAGGTACATTAAAAAACAAAACCAAACTAAAAAATTAAAAAAACACCCCACCTTTTTAAAATTAATTATAACTCACAATTCTATACCTAGCAACTAGCAGTAATGCGTGGACCTATTCAGCAAGATTGCTCCTCATTAGAAATGCAAGAGTTCTACCAGCCTCAGGGCTTTTATCCCATTAGCTTTATTAATGACTTGTCAGAAGTAAATAAGAGAAGAGTCTCCAACATACTCATTTTTTAAAATGATGTTAAGCCACTGTATTACAGATGCACTTCTCTGAATCATAGGATTCACCATATTATCATAGGACCATACTCAAACATGCATACAATTAAATACGCAGAGCATTCAACTTCATATATTTGGTGTATGCTAACAGCAGTCTATAGTGACTTATTTTCACCCGCTATTCGAGTTTCAAGTATCTATTAAACATATACTTGGACTTCTGCACAACATATCTTCAGATCACATTAAAAACCCTGTTCTATTCCAGTGTCCACAGCCAGATCTGTAGAGGGGAATCTGCCTTGTCATGACACAGTCACGGTTCAGAGGGAAGGGAGAAGAAAAAGTTACTTCAAATGGGGAGAATTTAAAAATTGGATTTAAATTAAATATCCAGCTGTCAGGAAATGACAGAAGGAGGGATGCTCTGAAACCCATGTGCCATCTCAAACACCCACAGGAGACTGCAGATGAGAACATGTGCATTTCAGAAACTTATCCCTGGGCTTGGACAAATAAGAGCCCATTGTATATGTAAAATAGGTTTTGGGGTTGGTGGAATTTGTTTACCTCAAAACCAGGGCTGTGATAGGAATGGGGCTCGTTACTGTTATGTAACAGTCTAGTAATTAGAGCGGTTTATCCAGTTAAAGCAGACTCGCGAAATGGTTTGGCCAGGCCTGGGGAAGTCAATGTTTCTGTCCCACTTTGCAGGAAGGTGGCAGGTTACAAGGGATATCTTTGCAATGGCACTCCTGCTGTCTGCCTCTGAGCAAACAAGAGGTCTCAACCCATTAGCTTTGTGAAGCCAATCACAAAGAAACACAAGTTTTCACAGACAAAACCCAAAAAGGGCTCTGGTGTGAAGAAGACAGAGAGGCCTGTCTGCACTGGCGCTTCATCCAAAATCAAATAAATAAATAAATAAAAGGCAATTTTTAAGCAGTGTGGCCTTCACTTATGATACAAAGTAACCTTTGAGTAACTTTGGCCATTACACAGTGCGATGCATGGTTACAGTCAAGACCAAGCCAAGATGGTAACTTAACCATGTGCAGAAGCATGGTTGTGGCCCAGTGTCCTTGGTTCAGCAGTAGCAGTCATTTTTCTCCTTCTTGGTAGCTGGTGCAGTGCTGTGTTTTGACTCAGCCTGGGAACAGCGCTGGTAACACCAGTGTTTTCAGTTACTGCTTGGTAATGTTTTGGTCTGACCAAGGACTTTCCGAGTCTCATGCTCTGCCAGGGAGGAGGGAAGCCGAGAGGAAGCAGAGACAGGACACCTGACCCAAACTGACCAAAGAGGTATCCCATGCCACAGCACGTCATGCCCAGGATGTAAAAACGGAGGACAGAGACCCGGAAGGGTGGGGGGTACACTGCGTGATCAGGCTTGGTATTGGGTGGTGAGCAATTGTATTCTTCTCCCTTGTATTTCTCTTGTCATCATTATTCTTGGTGGTAGCAGCAGTGGTTTGTGTTATACTTTAGTTACTAAACTGTTCTTATCTCAACCTGTGGGAGTTGCATTCTTTTGATTCTCCTTCCCATCCCCCGGGGAGCGGGGGGAAGAAAGAGGGGAGAGTGAGTGAGCAAAACTGCGTGAGTTATAGAGGCTTAAACCAGGACACCCAGTAAGAAAGTACTTGCCTAAAAATCATGGGTTCCCAGCTTCATGTCTATAGGCATAGTTACCCAATAACTTACACAGACAATGTTGTATCTGTGCTTCCATTTGGCTGGTCTTGGTCTTCAGAATCCTTCATGAATTACAACCAAGGCTTTCAGTGAAAAACAGGCCTCAAAATACGCAGTTCCAAAAAAGCTGCAGCATTTTTCAGAATGCAAAGAACTGTACAGATTTGGGTAACTTTTCTTGTATTTATGATGTCTCAGACACCTACTCCACTAGGAAGAGTGAGTAAAGATCACTCAACATACACTTAAAATACAGCTTGTATGAAATTTAGGTATTCAGATATTTCAGAAATGCATATAAAGTGTGTCTTTAAAATATCAAATATTTTTTTCATGAACTGAATAGAAACCTAACTAAAAAGGTCTTAGTTGCTTTATCTTGGAAGAAGTTTGCAGAAGCATGCCTTCTAGAACAGGAGGGTCCTTAGGGGAGCTTCGAAGGTTCTTTCCAACCTGAGTGACTCCATGAGAAGAGAAAATAGCCGTTCAGTTTTCACACGTTTTGCTTACAAGGAGAAACATTTCTTAACTAAAGGTGAAAAATTCCATGCAAAATTTCCTCACTCCGTTACTTATCAAATGTGATCTTCGAGAGACTATGAGTGAGGGAAGCTATGCTTAGAACAGCAGCAGGTGCACAGACCTTGGAGTCAATGGCATCATTCCCAGGACTAATCTACCACAAGAGGAAGTCTTAGGACATAACTCTCTGAAGGATTTCTAGTTGCTACATGTACCTATTTCTTTCACCCTTAGTATACATCCTACATATTGTACTGATTTCAGGAAGAAAATTTCAAACACTTTTTAAACATAGTAGTCATGACAAAAGATGGGCCGTTCTAGGCAACTATAGAAGTCAGAAGGTTAAATAAAATTGTGGAGATTCAAATGGGCAAGATCCCAAAAAAAAAATCAAATCTTATCATAAAGACGAAGTTTAAGAAGCTACAGGGTTTTGGGCAGGTGCAAAGCAATATACTTGGCCTTGGTTCATTGTACTTAAGCATTTACAGCTCCTAGAAATCAATACTGCCCTTCAAATTCTTGAAAGAAGAAAAACCAAACCAGTTTTCCCTGGGGCCTGTGTAACCCTGTTTAGACACTCTTGTCACAGTCTACTGTCCACTGCTACTAGGTCTAATGGGTTTCCCAAAGGCAGAGGTTATTTGAATCATTGTGACAAAGATCAGTTACATATTTGTATATTATTATACAAGTTTTTTGATGTATTTCCTTCAGGATACATTACCTCTAGAATCAGTTGGAGTAGCTTCTATTAAAAGAAACAACAAAGAAAACCATTTTAAGCTCCCATTTTTCTGCAAAACTTATGACCAACTGAGAATGAAGAGGAAAAAGTTTCGCTTGGTAAGAAGAGAACCACCAGCTTTTCCATTTGAATGAAGATGCACAGCAACAGTTTGCAACTAGAGTTGCAAAAGAACTCGTTTTAGGTTGCATGGCCATTTAAGATCTTGAAACGGCTAACTATGGACATGGAAAAAAAACACTATACAAATAAAGGGCAGCTATAATCAGACATTTATCTCAAATATATTGATTATTCAGAAAAAAATATTTTAAATAATTCTACCCTCCACCCATCAGATCTTATGGGTGGTAGAGGCAGGGCAAAAAAGGACTACCTTAAGGATGACACTAAAGACACCACACAGAAAACAAACCACCAAAACATATTTTTAAACCAACTGTCAGTCTCTGCTGTTTTTCCTGGTCAGTGTTTGCTTGATCTTGGAATGTGATGTGGATAGCAGGCAAGCTAATACCAAAAAATGCAGTTAGTGTCTGAGCGCAATTACCCTGACCAGCAGTAGCTTGCAGGTCTGGCACCCGTATTTTTCTAACCACGAATACTTAGACAGAAGCCTAATTTTTGTGTGTCTGATTTCTTCATCAATATTTACTTTATTTAAACTCTGTGGGAGGTCTAGCACCCCACTGCCAACTAATATCGAGAGGTCTGCTCAAGTACAAGACTACCTTTTTGAAAACAGGCTCTCTCAGACACAGGAATACTCTGCTAAGTGAAAAGCAATACAAATATTTTGGAAGAGTTCTGTGAATGACAGAACTAAGATTAGCTTCACAAGGCTAATGAATTCAGACACCTCTGGAGGTCCAGTGTCACTTCAGCAATATTGTAATTGTAAAGCCTGTCATAAAAAAATGTAGCTTGCATTAAATAAACTCTACTTGGGAAATGGAACAATGAAATAGGTCAACTCCTGGCCATTATCTCACACCGAAAATGCTCGCAGCATGTTTTACAAACGGATTAAACGAAATTACATACTCAACAATATTTCTAAATCACAACTTAACTGATCTTCAGCATTATTCAGATGAATTCTGAATTACAAATATTTATTCCTTCAAAACACTGAAGGCCCTTTATTAGTAGTGAAAAAGAGGTTCCAAATTCTATGCTTCAGTGGATTGTTTTTACTTAAAGTAAGCAGTTTAAGCCAAATACACACCAAAAGTTTTGCAAATACAAATCTTCCTTTTAAACAGAAATAAACAAATTGTTTTAAGTGGCTGAAAAACAACCAGCACCATTTGTCAAAATGCAGCATCTCTGCATGTGTTACTACCTACTGGAGTTAAGTGGATACACAGAGCAGAAGCCTTTTGTAAACCAGCAGAGGGAAAAAACACCTTAAAAACCAGTGGGGAATCATGACAGAATGCAAGGCAGCAATACGTATGTATGGTCACAAATGGGAAGAAATACAAATACTCCCACATACTATGATAAATGTGTATGCATCTAAATACTGTACACTGAGGGCTTTTCAATGGTTTATTAAAAAATAAAATAAAATTTAAATTTAAGCCAACAGTAGAGAATACAGACAAGCCTAGACCGTAACTCTTACCAGTATTATCTTCATTTGATGTTTTTCTCTAAATTACTGATTCTAGACAGTGCCTTTTCAGTCAGACTCAGGTAGTAGACTCTGATAATTAAGATTAATCTGCATTTTTACTCAGGTGAGAGTATTTTTAATGTGACCTCCACCAAAATCCATAGTTCTCACTCCACTGTGTCAATAGCACAGTCAGCCTTGTATGTCTGAACAAGAAAATTTCCTTTTAACACAGATGAACATAAAACCCAACAAATATCTGTCCCTCTTTTCCTGGATCATTGCTAAGCATCTGGGTTCACTAAGTTACCAGTGGCATGCTTTAAATTCGTGAAGTTCTGAAAGAGGATATAGCGCAAAATACTGAAAGCATTTTACAGCAAAGCAACTGCTAGGAAAAAACAAATATCCCTGGAAAACTTTAGAGATTTTCAATTATTTTTCCCTCAGAAAAGACAAGACTTTAGAAAGCTTGAGATTTTAAGCAAACACTTGTGGTTTTGGAAATGCTGGTTTCCATAGCAACCAGTAAGGTCTTCTTTATATAGCACTATAAACAGATGGTAAAGACCGGTCATGTTTGCTTCTTTGCCAACATATCAATAGAACTGCTGTACTACTCTATCTCATGTATTAGAGTTATTAAGTAACTTGGGTATTTGAGCAACAAAATTTACAAATCAGACTTGCTTAACTAGCGTGTTTTTTTTCCATAAACACATGAAGATTCTCAACAGTAAAGTCACTGTAGTCTAAATAGTCAGATTTCTTTGGCAAAGGTTTTTATAAATGTTTTCTCAGCACTTGCCATGCAGGGTACATTACTACCACAAATATGAATCTGACAGGGATTAAAATAATGAATTTAAACAGGAAACAGAAATGTAACTATATTTACACCCACTGGTTTTAAAGTACTTTAGAATTAAGTTTTTGTTATATCATATTCAGAATCATTCAGAGAAAATGTAGCAAACTGTAAACTCCCCCTCAATATGTCATAATAAGCAGAGGTTATTCTTGCAGGTGATCTGTAAAATAAATAAATAAAAGATCTCTTTGCATTTTAATCCTTCAGTTGTAGCTATGTCACATTATGTACAAGATGCCTAGAAGCATTCAGACAATATGATTTGGTACAGCATTTCATTTGGTACCTTTCTGAAAGGTCTGAAGCACTACTAGCAATAAAACTAACACAGATCTTTGTCACTGCATCCAGCTTATTCCTCCAGAGTTTTAGCTGCTTAATATGTTTCATGCCATAAATACATAAGTATAGCAAAGGCAGAAACAGAACTCCCACGGGGTTTACTGACTGCATCTATCACCTGCATTCTAACCAGATTATAAATTAATTTATTATAAAACTATTGAAAATATCAGTAATTCTGATCTAATTCACACTGAAATTCATGTCATTTCAATCGGTGCTTACATATAAAGTTTCTACAAAATAGTTAACAAAAATAAACAGTAGAGAATTTGTAAAGTTTGCTGTGTTTTTCACTAAGCAGTAGCATCTCAAGGACAGATGTAATATCTAAAAAATTTTCTTTACCCCAAATTGAAATTTCTAGGCCCACTCCTCCTATCCAATCTGCTACCAATATCACAGCAGCTATCACTAGTAAGTTTGAGATTAAAAAAAATCCCCACACAACCCAAAGCTCTCAAAACCCCCACAACTTCATAAAACAACCAATAATACATTTTGCAAAAGTGTGAACTACTAGATGTGAACATGTTTGGCAAAGATCAAGAGGATAACAAGCATTCAACATGCACAGAGAAGCCAGAAACAAGCTAGGGTATGGATGAGAAGTCTTCCATTACCAGTTTTCATGTTGCTAGTTTTGTATTTATCTATTTGATACCAGGCAAGTGATACACAAGTAAAATTAACAGTGGGGTCCATTCTGTCAAAATCCCAACAGCTCTTAAACTGTAGATATCTAACACTACTTAGCATAAAATCCCTAGCTCTGTTTGGTTGAACAAACTGTTCAGAAGTACACATTCAGATGACAAGAAGCCCCTGCTGGTGTCTATGCCTTCCAGGATCAACCTACTGCCGTGATCAACATTTCAGCAATACCAATACACTTTTGTTATTTTAGGATACTGTTGTTCACCTGCTGGCTACACCAAAACCCACCATTACATGCTCCAGGTGATTTAGCTCCACAATAACATAAATCCAGTGTTAATCTTTATGTATGGTATACCAACTTGATCAATATCAGGTGGAAGAGAATGAAATTAGGGAACATTTAGACAAATCAGAAGTGCACAAGTCAATGGGATGTACCCACAAGTGCTGAAGAAACTACGTGATATTATTGCCAGGTAACTCAATCATAAGATGGTAGGATCATAGAATACCAGGGTGGAAGGGACCTCAAGGATCATCTGGTCCAACTTTTCAAGGCAAAGCATGACCTAGACTAGATGTCCCAGCACCTTTGTCCAGCCAAATCTTAAAATTATCCACTGTTGGAGAAATTACTTCCCTGCAGAGATTATTCCAATGGGTGATTGTTCTCACTGTAAAACAATTTTTCTCATGTCCAGTCAGAAACTCCATAATATTTAAGAAGTCACAGTGATCAGCGGAGGTTCCCAAGGATGACAAGAAAGCAACTGTCACTTCCACCCTCAAGAAGAACAAGGAAGAAGCTGGGAAACAACAAGGAGAGCTGGAAATACGCAGACAGAGGTAAAACCTTTAATTATCATTCCAAATAAATGAGATTTCAATTTAACAGAGCCCTCGTAAAGGGGTGTCAAACCAGAACAAGCATTATGACAGGGGCCTAAACTTCAGTCTGGCAACTATACAGAACACCCACAAATTTGGAATGGGGTGGGGAGGAAAAGGCAAAGACATGTTTTTGTATCATTCAGAAGGATTCCTGACTTCATGAGTCCCATAAGACAACCCAGCCCTCACAACGACTGTACTCTACTGGGATCAGCACTGTTTAATGTCTTTGTTGGTGACATGGACACTGGGATCAAGTGTACCCTCAGCAAGTTTGCCAACCACACCAAGCTGTGGGGTGTGTTCAACACACTGGGGGGAAGGAATGCCATCCAAAGGGACCCTGACATGCTTACGAGGTGGGCCTGTGCAAACCTCAAAATTCAACAAGTGCCAGGTCTTGTGCCTGGGTCACGACAATCTCAACAACAAATACAGGATGGGAGAATGGACTGGAAGCAGCCTCTGGGAGAATGACTTGGGGGTGCTGGTTAACGAAAAGAAAAACATGATCTAGCAATGAGTCTGCAGCCCAGGAAGCCAACCATGTCCTGGGCTGCATCAAAAGAAGTGCAACCAACAGGTCAAGGAAGGCGATTCTCCCCCTCTACTCTGCTCTTGTGAGACCCCCACCTGGAGCACTGCATTCAGCTCTGGTCCCCCCAACATAAGAATGACATAGACTTGTTGGAGCAAGTCCAGAGGAGGGCCACGAAGATGTTCAGTCTGGAAAAGGCTTTGGGGAGACCTTAGAGCAGCTTCAAGTACCTAAAGGGGGCCTGCAAAAAAGCTGGAGACACTTTTAAAAAAGGCATGTAGTAACAAGACAATGGGGAATGGCTTTAAGCTGAAAGAGGGTAGACTGAGATTAGATATAAGGAATAAGTTCCTTACTGTGAGAGTGGTAAGACACTGGAACAGGTTGACCAGAGAAGTTGTGGCTGCCCCATCCCTGGCAGTGTTCAAGGCCAGGCTGGATGGGGTTTTGAACAACTTAGTCCAGTGGGAGGTGTCCCTGCCCATGGCAGGGGGTTGGAATGGGGTGAGCTTTAAGGTCCCTTTTGACCCAAACTGTTCTATGATTCTATGAAAAAGGGCAATTTCAAAACAGTACATCAACACAAATAAAGAAGAGATGGAGCTGCAGTACTGAAGTTATGCAGTTCAGTACTGAGTCTGTGCTACTGACCACTTCAGTTTTTCCAGGACTGCTGGTGCCAGAGTCTGGAGGGCAAGTTAAGGAACTTAATCCATAGGAACTACTGCAGTTCATGAGAAAAAACCTGGCAAGTAGAAGCAGTACTGGAATGTGAAGCAGGAACCTCATTTCTCCCCACAGAAGCGGCCTTCACTACACGGCAAACAAGTGGAAAGCAGCACTGCTAATAGGGGGAAAAAAGAGCCATTCCAGAACAGCCAAAATGCAGGGCACCACACTAAAATGTCATTCTTGGAGCAGAAGCAAGAATGAAAAGAAAAATGAAAAATGAATGACATGCCAGACTTGTCAATTTGCTTTAAAGAAGTGTATCTAGCACTTCAGGTGCCCGCTTTACAAGGAAGACTGTTTTTCACTATTCAAGTCAGGCAACCTTGGAAAAAAATTCCAAGACATTGTAAAAAGAAAGGTGAAAATAGGAGAATCTTCTTCAGGCAATCTGAAAATAAAGATTTTTCCAAGGCCCACCACCTAGGGAAAACTGAAGGGTGCTCAAGGTGAAGCTGCCAGAAGCAAAATTAAGAGTCACGAGGAAGGAAATTTAAAGTCACTGATCTAATCCTACTCCAAGAGATAGAGACAAATAAAAATTTAACGCTACACTCTGACAAAGGAATGCTGCACTGATATTAAACCTTTGCTAAGACAAAGTGGAGGAGGATGAAGAGTGAGAAACCTTTGCTGGTGACATGCAGGGAGATAACTAATGTTTTTTTTATTGTGTAGATTATCCAGGGGCACCTGATATTTTATTCTAACCTGGCACACATCTTGCCATGTAGCCCACAATACTAGAAGTTTCTACTGACAGTAACTCAGAATAGGATGGGCATTTTCAGCAGTAGCTTGGTATTAGACAAATACTGATATAATTTGTTACAGGAGGTATGTAAACTCAAATTCCTACAGGAAGTACAGCTTAATTTGGGTATATTTTTCTGCTTTAAAGATCTGAAAGAATCTTTCTGCTTAACACTTACTGCAATTGAAAATTGCAACAAAAATATCTAAACTTTAATGCAACAAAAATATCTAAACTTAAATCCTAAAAACAAACAAAAAAAATATTTCTAATTTGTCTGGAATGAAGAGCAACAAAATGCTACTTGCAGCCACACAATGTAATGTTATCCAAACCAACAACACCCTACTGACAAAAGATGTCAAATGCTTCTGAATGCAATTCTACATTCAAAAGCAAACTGTTACTATTGTCAATGGCAAAAGGAACTTGTGTAAAGATATATCTCGCTGAAAATTATGACAACTCCCAGGCTTTTTATTCTTTCAAATGTATTGACATTTCAGGGGGAAAAAAAAAAATATATAAAAAAAAAAAAATCAGCAAATACAATTATGGGAAAAGAGACAATGATTTCCAGTATCCCACTTATTTTATCTTTTAGGTTTTCCACTACATAGGCCAACTCTGGAATGAAATAGAAATACCATTTCAGGACTACTTCTAGAAATGCACTCAAAAAAGTTAAAGCAAAACCCTAAAAAAATCCCCAAAAAGTGGTTCAGGCAAATCACCACAACCTTCTGAAAAACCGAAAAGGCTCTAGAGAACTTGTAACAACTATTGCACAGAATTGGCAGTGCTACCTCTCATCTGCAGAAAAAATTATACAAAAAAAATATCAAATATTGGATTTCAAGACCTTTTTTAACTTTCACCCTAAACTTAGCAGCTTTTATGGAACAGTTTTTCCCAAATGATATTTTGTCAATATTAATATAGTGCTGACTTGCAGAAACAAGTTAACAAGTTGCCTGTTAACTTTGCTTTTCCCTCCACTAGCTCTCCAGCTGTTACTTTAGCTAAACACCAACTATGCCTGACCTCACTTAGTTCATGAGATAGTGGAAAAGATAAAATCCAATATACTCATTGCCTGTTGTGCCATGACTTGATTAATCACTACAGCAATGCTAAATACATTCTGTTTATGACAGTTCATTGCAAACATTCCCATAAGTAAATCTGAATGAATGTGAAAAGAGCTCTACCTTCTCAGTTCAACTGTACAGCCTTGAAACTCTCACATTGATTTCTACTTCATGCTGTAAGATTTTAGAAATAGCCACTTTGTACTACTCACAAAATCATCCAATTAATTGAGGACCTTATGCTTGACGTGATGAATGACATACTCTCTACATAGTTTCAGTTTGGTGAGGAAAAAAACCCACCAACATTAAGATTGTGTGCTCCAGATTTTAGATTTAGGATGGGTGCCAGTCTGTTCTATTCTTCTATTTGGCTATCTTTGGTCAAAACAATACAGTGCATTCAAATAAAATTTTCTTATCACTACACTGCACATAAGGATGCTATTTATTATCTCTAATGTATAGATGTGCAACTAGTAAGTTTCTTTTAGAAGACAAACATTACGGCAAAGCTTCGGCAGAAAATGCTTCTAAGACACACAACTTCAGAAAATAATACATTTTCCAAAATTTAAAATATATTTTAAAAATGAAGAAATAAAGCATGACAAAAGAGATAAATAAAGAATGTTCTTTTCACCTATATTACCTTACATCTGAAGGATAGAAGTTAACTTTGGGTCATAGTCAAAGTCCTTCTAGCAAACTTGCTCAACTTTCACCAAATATCCAGTAGTCCAGTTATATTTTTTCTGCAGTTTGCTGGCAAAGTTCTTAAGTATTACAAATTGTGTTCCCCTACTATACCAACAGCAGGATACATTTTAATACTATGAGGAACCATATGCACTTCCCTTGGGATTTGTTAGCACAACAGAAAAAGAAAAAGGTCATTCTCATAAGTGAGCCTCATTTGCACATACAAGCCTGCAGCCAAGGAATATGTTTGTGTGCTATGCCTGTTTTTCCCCCATCCCACTAAACATTTTTTTTCTTCTTTACTCAAGTTAAGCACACTTCATCTGTGATTTCAATTTTCCATTGAAAAAAGCGTATGTAAGATGAGCTGTAAAATTACAGCATCATAAAACGATGTAAATTTAAATGTCAAAATGTAAATGAAAAATGTACAGATATCTAAGAAGCATATCACTGGAATTATATATTAGAGCTCTAAAAAAACCCAGTACCACTGCAATTATAATACACAGTGTTCGTGATGATTTTCTTTACCTACCAACTTTGCTCTTACCATTTGGCAAATACTGCTTTTAGCATTGTTAGATGACATTCCAAAAAAAACTTCAGAGATTTCATTTTCTCTCTTCACCAGACTACAAGATAGCCAGCTAGAACCTTTTGGTGCCTCTGTGTTTGTGCTCAGATGTCTCCCCTCTGCTGATGAGGCTAGCCACAGCAGATCCTGAGGTTTCTAAAATGAAATGCGATTAGTATTTTGTGGTGAAATGTCTGATCAGAAATAAAGAAAAGGCAGAAATGAAGAAAGTGGATTCTCCCCCTAAAAAACTGTATCTGCTTCTATGCTTTGTTCTGTTTTGGCTACTCATTCCTCAAGAAGAAAATAAAAATCATAAAGGTCTTCCCTCTCATGACAAATTTCTGCAGACACATGCAACCCTGTGAGGAAACTGAAAACACTTTAGTCCACTGGAAGAAAGAAAGTAGAAACTGCATAAAAATCTCTAGACACAATGAACTGACCCAAAGGCAAGACGTAATTCACTAATGATGTCTGTATATGCACTCCTGCCCATCTACACTGTTTCTTAATAATTG
The DNA here is from genome assembly GCA_028858755.1 of Ara ararauna. NCBI lineage: Eukaryota > Metazoa > Chordata > Aves > Psittaciformes > Psittacidae > Ara > Ara ararauna. Next base: position 61,850,564 of record CM054379.1, read on the forward strand.
AGCCTTTGGAGAGGTGTTTATGTGGGAAGACAACTGTGGGTCCACTACCTCAAATATTATTTAGTCTCTCTGAAGGAAAAAACACCCAGGAACACACACACACTGCCTAGATAATCCTTCAGATAAACCTGCAAAAGCCAATGATGAAAAAAGGTCATCACTATATATATTGATGCTTAGCCCATCTTTCCTGTCCAACCTGCTAGGCACCTTTTAGTTCAACCCCCAAAACACTAAAAAGTACAGAAGTACAACTTCAGTCACAGGCTGGTAACAGTACTGCAAGCTTCACTCTAGATTTTATGCTCACCATCCTCCTTAACTTCTCCAAATTTTAAAAATTCAAAGAACAAACTTGGTTCTTTGCACACATGCTCACTCCAAATGGGCTGTACTCCAAAAGTAAACTTGCAGGAGTTTTGCTGTGTCAGCAGACCAGAGACCAGGCAGTGCCCTCCTCAGACTTGACAGTCTCCCCAGCTTACTTTCTCTTCACCACATCGTAAATGAGAGGGCAGGTTTTTAGTAGCAAGCCACAAGGAGACAAAAATAAAAGGCAAACCAAGCCCCAACCCTTTGAAATCAGTTACGAGTCATCATTCCTACTCTTTCAGGACTGCAGCAAGACAGTGAAGCAGATAAAAATCAAACGCAATCCTTCTAGTCCATGTTGGGATTTGTACACTTTTGGAAGACTGCTGTCCTGTCTACAGAAATACACTTCTGCTGACCAGTGCTACAAAACAGGATGAGTACCGCAGTGACACTTCTCAATAAGCAGGATAACTCTCAACAATAACATTTTTGGAGAGAGCCTCAGTTTTGCTCATCTTAGAGAACAAACTCCAAATCACTGACAGCCTATTATGTCACAGAGAAGACCGTATGATTTCACTAACTTACACAGAGCAAAGATACAGAGAATGACATCTATAAGTAAGAGTATTTCATATTCTTAACCAGTGCAAATAAGTACAGAAACACACGTTCATGAGAAATCCTTTCTTTCCATGTACTGAAATCACTGCTTTGGAAACAGCAACTTCTGAGGGCACTTTAACACTATGGCAGGATCTGAAATGACACATGCTAACTATATTTAATGACAACAGTATTTACAAGTTATATTCACTGAGCAGAACATGAGATTAAATCAAAATTTGTAGCCTTCAAATAATCAGATTCTTGCTCTCTAGATTTAATGACTGAAAAGGAAAATTCAACTGTCAAGGGTACATCTGAAAGTTACAGATAAGTCAGAAACCTAAAAATAAGAACCTGCAAATGTTAATAGACTGTATATAGAAAATGTCAATCCTGGTGCAAACTCTCAACAAGTAAAGTTTAATTAGCTCCCCTTATTGACCTTTTTTGAACTGACTTCATGGAGCCTATTTTGATAAAAGAATAAAAACAGTGTATTCAGTCTTCATATTAGAGAGAAATTTGGTGACTGTGCTAGAGGACATTGCTAATGCCAACTAGAGACTTGAATGACAATGTCATGATTTAATGTAAATGCTTCTTCTTGGCAATAAAAGGGAGGACAGATATGCTAATTATTGATGTGTTTCATCTGCTAACTTAATATTAAAATTTACTAGAATATACTGCCCTTGACCAGGCTCCCAGTCCACATTCATGAACTAGAACAATCCCCTTTCAAAAGAGGCCAAATTAAAGTAACTCAAATATCCTGCTGTCTTTAACTTACATTTGCAAGTGCTTATTACCGTGCGTGACAATGATTTTATAGCACTGGTGTTCCAGTCTTATCAAGCCTATTATGGTTGCAGAAGAATCAAACCACAACATTTTAAAACATTCATCCTGTAAAATAGTACAAGTAGTTTATAACAGTAATTCTGTAATACTTACACATGGAACATCATAATTCTTTTTTGTTAGTCAATGATGCTGCATCAAATTTACCAAACAGATCTTCAAAATCCACAAAAAAGAAGGCTTAAGAATTTGTAACACTTCAACTCTCGCTCTGAAGAAGAGAAACTTTTGCAACAGTGCATGAAGTAGAAAATTCAAGTCAGCTGGTATAAATGACAAGAAACATACCTAATCTGTGATTCCAGGTATATGTGAAGTTATTGAAATGTCAGAATGACGACTTAATTATTTCAAGCCAATAATTTATAAAACAGCACAAAGTGTTTATTTTCAAATAATTTCCCTTTTCATCATATAGAAATTATGCATCACTTTCATATCTACATAGATTATGCTTGTTATATTCAAATATAATAGTAGCCATGAATACTCAGAATAGAGTTTTACTCTGGCATTATATTTTCTTACCAAACTCACTGTAGTAACTATACAATGTGCAGAAAGAACTTGTTTTGGGACTTTATTCTTCCTTTGAGTCATGATCTCCCATCAATTTCACTTGAAAATGGTTTGTAGTGAATACTAACTTCCCAGTTTAGGACTGTGCAAATAAAGTTCTGACAGTTTCCTAGAACCCTCTCTCTTTTTAGGGAAGTTTTCAGTGTAACTTACAAGATGAAAAGAGATGAGAACAAATATTCCCTTGCTAACCTTCTATTTCCTTCCATTTTACAGAGACAGCAGCTGTATCCTGTAACTCTAAGAAAGTGATGAAGCTTGTATGATTGTACTTCTTTGCAGGACTGATTTAACTAAAGAATAGAGTACCGTTAATAAAAGAAAATGAGCTCTTGTCTCTAATAGCATGGACCTGGTGCTTATGATACACTAATTCCTGGGGACCTGCTACAATTCTAGTATTAGCCTGCAGCTACAAAGAAAAAACACATCTGTTGGCTTTTATTCTTTCAATCAAGAGGGTACCATGATTATTCCAAGAATATATACAACGTTACAAACACAACATCAGCATTTCCTAAATGCATACAGCAACCCAAATTAGATCTCCACCAACACAATCTACACATAATAAAAGAATCATATCTAATGCAGCATCATATACACAATGGAAGGTATGTCTGTTGTGCAACACAAGGTAGTATTGCCACTGATACCAAGAAGGTGTTCTGGGAAATGTGACTCTGTGACTGACTGGTTTTGGTTTTATTATCGTTATTATTACTATTACTGCTTTATTTGATAAATTAGACTTGTTTTCCATCACCACTATCCTCAATCCCTAAGAAAGAATGCAATACAGTTGAAGGTTAACAACTTGTTAATCTAGGCTACAGCAACTCTTGGGAAGCCCTTGTAAAACACAATCTTGGCAACTTCTGTGGCTGGACTAGAGCTCTGGGCTACTCCTTCACTGAACTTTCTCCAGTGTATCCTGCAGCAGGACTGGCTCCCAAACTCCTTTTATTTCACTTGCTATTAACCTTGCCCCTCCTCACCACAGCAGTTACTGACACACATGCTAAAGCTCCTCTCCTTGTCCAAAACAGGGAGGACAAGACTGAAAGACAAGCAAAAAGAAAGGACAGAGCTAGGCTGGCAGCTGTGCCACAGGTCACAGCAGCTATTAAAGTTGCTCTTGTGACAGAGGTTTCATGTAGGTGGATTAACAATCATTAACTCCTTATCCAGAAACAGCCCAGTCCTGCACAACCTGGGAACAGAGGAGGAGGTTGGCTGCTGAAACAGCACTGACGAGACAATCTCCTATCTCATCTCAGAAAGGGTGGCAGTCATGCCAAACTGCATTAAGCCAATTAAGGTTTACAGTCATAATGATTCCATACATAGGAAAGGGTTTACAGTCAAAATGATTCCAGAACATAGGAAAGGAGAAAAAAAAAATTGCACTCCTGAAAGAGAGTGAAAGGCAAAAATTGCATTCTTTCCGTAACTCTGTGATGTAACTGACTGAGGTCCATCACTACTTCTTGTGCCTCTCCCATGAAATCAACAGAAAATTCCATATTTGAGTGCACCTGGTCTGACATCTATTACATTTTAGGGTAAAACTTAGCTTGAGAAAAGCTTTATTTTCCTTTCCTAATTAATATGCCTTGTTTTCAACTGATTGGAAGGCAGGTTTTCCCCCTTGGCTATTAATGTTAGTGAAAGTTGATGGTTATTAATATTCTTTCAGTGGAAGGATCTTTCAAAAAAGGTTTTTTTCTATTCTCTAGGAACAACAAAACTCCAAAATTTCCCTAAATCTCCTCTGGAATTAAAGTCCCAGCAGCTCCAACACAAGAAGCACTTTAGCTAACAATACCTGGTTTCTATCTTCACATATCTCTCCAAGCAGCACATTATTCTAGAAGAACTCTGATCCTATCCCTGGAGTGCCCAGTGCAGGGGAATATCTGTTGCTAAGTCATTATGCTGGGTTCTGCTGAAAAAAGCATCAGAGCCACCACAGTGTTGCGTCACTCCTGCTATAGCACCACAGGCAAGTGGTGCCAATTCACCACAAGCTGAATAATACTTCACAAAGCTATGGACAGATAATAAACACTATATATATATATCTATATATCACTATATATCGTAGCCATTTAATAATTTTGAATGCTTCTAGAAAAGCATCTTCATCTAAACCCTAGAGTTACAAGCATCCAACGATGCTGGCTAATGTTACATACTACTGCAGATTAGGGATCAGCAATCCCATTCCTGCACAAAATAATTAAAATTCTAGAGACTGGGCAGCAGTGAAATGTGTCCTTAAGCACTACTGGGGACAGGGGGATGAGGTAATCTACTGCACTGCTCAAGGAGTCAGGCAAACAGATTTCTTTCAAGGCGGGAAGACCAAAACATTAATCATTAGAGGGCACAGCTGATGTTCACTGGCTTTCCTCCTCAGGAGGCCTTAACCCTGTTCATCGACCCCACTATTCATCAAGGCTTCTTACACTGGGATATATGCAGAATGGATAAATTCAGTTAGGTGTACGGAACTACATATCACATCCTGAGCATCAGCTGAAAATATGACAACTGTTTTCTCTTACAAGTAAATTGAAGAATGACATTTATCCCCAATAGCTAGAGAGCAGCACATTTGCTGACCCAGGAAAAACGTTCAGCAAGCTGGCCTACAAAGTGTTATCACAGTAACATGCTTTCTACATCAATACAGCAGTGGCAGCATCAATTTTGACTTTTCCTTTCCCAGGGCTACAAAGAATCACATAACCCACATGTTGTTCACAAGATGCTGCTTAGGGACCACTGCTACAGGTCATTAAACTACTCATGTCAGCAACTATAGGCAAACACCACTTAAGAAAGCAATTTTCAGTAATTGCACTGTTCAGAAATGGCCACAATTGTTCTGGAATTAAGCCACTTCTACTCCCTAAGAGAGTCTACACCCTATTCCAGAATAGCTTTTCATGCTATAGTTGTGCCAGTAAATTTATGTGCATAGACAAAGCACCATTGCTAGGTGGGTTCTTATTAAAGAAGCCACCAAACGTCCACCACCACCAAAACATGTACATGGTCTCGTGCATTAGTTTTATGCAGGGAGAAGGGGTTGTGAGTAAGGTCAGTTTTTAATTTCAGCAATCAATATGCTGATCCTTCCATCTCCTAGATCAACAGCAAAATACTTTGTATTACTTGATGTACTGTACATTGCTATACCAATTGCAAAGTACAAAAAAAATTTTTCCTGATGTAAGAAAGGATGAGCCAAACTTGGCTCAAAATTGCTGTTGAAAGTATCAAAGAATAGGCTTATTCTATTTTTTTCCTTCAGCTATAGGCTTCATAAGTCTGAAGAGATGTAGAAAATACTTTTAAGTAAAGCTGTTTCAGATTAGAACAGAAAGCTGCTTTTTTGAGTCAAAAGGAATAAAATGGTACAAAACTGCAAGTGTACCATAATTCAGACTTTACCCTTTTTCTTACAGTTTTACAGAAAAATATTCCTTCAGGGTAAAACTGGTCATTTTCCAGACCAAACTGATTTTTTCAAAGCAAAGTCAAGAAACAGGATAACATGGATGCTGGCCATAATTGTAACACGGAAAAAAAGACTACTGTTTCTTCAAAATAAAGCTAGAATGTTTTCCTGAATCTTTGCAACAATTCCCAAGGGATGTTGTAGCTGCTGCATGCATGGCAAGTATAACATTAAATCCTCCATATCACAAAAAGTCTCGTATGTCCAGAAATACACAGCATTTTCAAATAATTGATGGCAAACCTAAAGTATAGTTTAGAAGTCCAATTCATCAGTCAAGGCTTCCCTACCTCACTTCTCATTTTGCTATGGCTACATGAGAAGTTACAGCATAAATCCATTCCCGTTTGGAGGCTGCTTATTTGGTACAGTTATTCCTAGCTATAAAAACTAGACTGAAGTGTTGGAGATTTTGAACCACACTCAAAATAAAGGCATAAACACATCGAGAATACCTGCCACATACCATCACTAGCTTAAATTAAGTTACTTGTAAGTGTGGGCTTTTAAGCTTTACACAGTGAATTTTTGTAACTTGTGAAACAGAATTTCATGCTGAACTATAAAGCACTTCGCAAATTTAGACTGTAGCTGTGTATTTCTCAGTTTCATGACCTTACACATTAATTGCAATGAGGGACTGAAATTCCTGGGGTTTTTTAACCACACTTGCACAAATATGATCTTCAAAGATTCTCATGAACTTCTGGAAGTGACTTAGTAGTACAAGCTACAAATTTTTCAACTGGTATCTCAAGCTGCGATGACCAAGATCTCACTGCAGAACACACAGCAAGGAAAACACCATTCAAACAGAGAGAAAAGCTCCTACTGGCATTCTGGTGGTACATTGCTACAATAGCTCCCTCGGCACATGACAGTAGGCTTACTTCATTAACCCTATCTAGAGTACTTGCAAAGCAAAGTAAAAAATACATGAATTTACAGGACACAGAAAAACACAAGCAGCTCTTAAAAAAAGGGTATCTCTTTGTTTTAAATTTTAAACCTGGAGCACTGAATCCCAATTCAGTGGCCTCATTTGGAGTGAAGAAAACAGACTTGTGAAATGAAACCACTTCATAAATGTTAATAAAAATTACACAAGTTTAAAGAAATAAATGTGATACTTAAGATATACTTCCCCAATACTACAAACCCAGACCAAATTAAAACTGAAGAACTTCACTTTAGACACCTGTATAAGTTTCAACACTGCACATTTACAATTCAGCCTCATTTTCCACAATGTCAAAAAAGAAAAAACGACAACAAAATAAAAAAGAAAAAAAATAAAACAGTGCTACTAACAGAAAGCTACTGATCCCTTATTTTTAGAATTGATCCCGTAATTAATAGAACTGTAATGACTGTAAGTTACTGAAAATTCTATAGCACAACACCCAGTAGATAGTTCCTGAATTTCAGTTAAGATTTATAGTAGGCGACTATTACTACCACTACAAGTACTTTTGGTTTTTCTTCCTTTGTTCAAACACCCAATTCCTTGCCTCCCCTCTACTAGCACAGGATGTAAACACAAAAGCAAGTTACTAAGAGTTAAAAAGTTACTACTCAGCCAAGCTGTGATTCCTGTCCACTTCCAGCCTGAGGCAAATCCAAGATAATTAGACTCAGGTTAACCTGCAAGGAGAAAAGGTCAAGCTTTGTTGCATTATTTTGCATTTGCTTTGGGCTACCTGAACTCACATTATTCAGTGTTCACAGCTCACTTTATAAGTTGTAACCTGACTGAGCACACCCGTTATAAGCAATTCTGGTTTTAAGACTCAATAACGTGTTGAGATAACATTGTACAGGTACAGTATGCTACCACTTGCAATACAAAAGACACATTCTGAAAATTTAGCACACAATTTTGCTTTTGTGGTCCCACAAAAAAAAAAAAGTCACTATTGTGCAGCTAAATACATGTCAAAACCATGGAAGGAAGTTACAGGATTTTCATAATAAGGGCAACGACAAATCTGTATTGTAACATCCACTCCATCTCTTCCCATGTAGGATTTAAATGTTTTGTTATTGTTAAGTAGGATACAAAAATGACACCATTTTTGTAAGCACAGACTATCATTTCAAGTGAGGTACTCCTTCAACCCACATCCAAATGAACACCCAAATTCATTTCACTACAGCTTGGAAATATCCAGTTACTTATACAGAAATTTTTTCATAAAGTCATCCTTCCTCTGTAACTGCACCAGATCCAAATGTCCATTTTATAATTGTTTTAATCAACATAGATCCATAAATGTCTCTGGAGTTGCCAAGATAAGCACAGTAGTCCATAATCAGGAAAATCTCCACTGCTCCTGGTCCTTCCCTTTTTCCTTCTGGAAAGCTCTTGCAGAAACCTTTTGAACAATATACAATAGTTGAACACTGGAAGGTGCTGCTGAAACGAAGTAGGATGAACACAGGCAGAGGAAGGAAATAAAGTGAGGAAACAGAGGAAAATTATAGTGTTAATTCCTCCTCTCAAAAAGGCACTTGACTTCCAATGCATGTTATTTCTTTTCCCAAAAGTACACCAAATCGCCATCCCATCAGGCTACAACTCTACAGTACAGGGTCGCTTGGAGAGTTCTGGAGAAAGTAAGAGGAAATGGACGTGCCTGAATTTACATTTTAACTAGGGAAGTTCTCTGTCCTCTATGGCTCCAGGGCTTTTCTTGACTCTCAGCCACAGAGCAAACTTCAGCTCATAGGTGGTGCTTCTTGCTTAGGCCGAGTGAAAGCTTTGTGTAACAGAAGAGCAGCCCTACACTTCCAGAACTTTCACTACCAGCAGGATTCCTGCAGCCAAGAATAGAGTTAAAACTACAAAATCCCAACACACCACACAATCAAAAGTCAAAACAAAAAAAAAAAAAATCCAAACAAAAACCAAAACCCCCAATCCACACCCAACACAAACTAAAAAACTCTTCCCCACCAAAAAAAAAAAATTACCCATCAAAAAAACGACCACTCAAAAAACTCCACACAAACACTCAATCCCCCCAAAAGCACCTCAGCTAGTTAGTTCCTTCTTTAAGATAAGACAAAGAAGGGAGAAAAGGCTCAAAGAAGCTATAAGATGAAACCACCAAAACTCTGAATCCAAAGTTTTCACAGGCAGCCAAGCAGGCTCTTTCACGGCAGTGAAAGGAATTGGGTTTTGTCAAATTATCTTCGGAGTGCTAAAAAGAAAAATCCTCCATCTCCTTCTATGCTCTTGCTCTTGAATAGGAATATCAAAATGTTGACTAAGCTGTAAGGACATAAGCACCCTACTGTATGGAATTTTTCTTAAAATGTCATTTTATTCGTTGCAATCCAAGCATGGCACAGAACAAATGATGACTATACAAGTACAGCTAACTCAGAAAACTAATTAATGGTCCTAATAACTTCTACAGCGACCCTCTGAAGTTCTTGCAGTTTGCCCAATAGGTTCGTATCTTAATAACTGACATGATGTGACAAGCATTCAGCACGACGTGTGAGGATTTAACTACACCATTCCCACTGTGAACAGGAACTCGTTGCACTCTTGCAGGCTGCACTGAAAACCTTCCCCACTGTGTCATTGTGAAGGACTAATCATGTCACTTAAAAATGAGAGGAAAACTCTTCTAATCAAGTATCAACTTTGGCATCTGCTTTTAGCTTTTCATGCTAATGCTAACCTTGCTTTTCGATGAGCGTGCATTCATAAGCAAATTCTTTTTGAAGAAAATCATTCAAATTAGAGGAGAACTTGGGCCAAAAGTACATGCCTTTTCATTTAAGAACTTGCCTAATGGAATCATTCGCTTCTCCACAGGCCCTTGGGAATCGATTATTGAGAGAGAACTTACTTTCATTCAGCTAAAGAACAGTACATGACACTTTGTTTAGCATCTACCTTTAAACAGTGAAACATCTTTTGCTCTGCCCAAACTGCTCTACTGATCTCAGATTCCTGCTTAGCTTTTAATAAGCAACAGCAAATAAATACTGATTTCTGTCAGACTTTCAGAAGATTCGAATCAGCAATTTTTTTGAATGAAGCAGAACTGATGCCACATACTACAACCTGCTATTTGATACTTCTCTTTATCCCTCCACACTTTCTGAACACCGATAATATCCCCAAATAAAGATGGAATCAAAATGAATGCGATGGAACTAGATGATCTTAAGATCCTTTCTATCCCCAACCATTCTATGATCCAAAGTTAATCAGGCCAGAGAGGCACAGCCTTTCAATCACATGCACACATAGTTCAGCTACTTTTTTTTTTTTTCATTTTCTAAACAAGCAAAAGCTTACTTAAAAAGAAAGTCCCTACAAAGTACGGCCTTTACCTCCTCCTATCCCTGGTTCTTCTAGAGTGTTCCTTTCTTGCTCTCAGAAGATCATCAGAACAGCCTTGTAAGTAAAGATACTCTTTGAGTGCTGAAGTCACTTTACTAATCCAGCTTCTGTTGTGCAAGTCTTGGTGTCCCTTCTGTGCTGGTGCACATATCTGGCAAAAAAAAAAGTCTGCTCTCCTCAGATTAAGAGGATCTCCTAATTCAGGTTTACACAATACAGAAGTACAGGACCAACTCAATGCCTGACTTATCATTATACGTTTGATCTTCACTTCTGCAGCAACGAAGTCCTCAATGGACCTCTGATCTCACTTTGAAATCTTTCCCTCCCATATCCACTTCCTGATACTCATCCAAAAACTCCTTCAAATAAAGTGACTATTAAAATTTAGAGATTCACACAGTTTCAGCTGAGTTAGTGATGCCTGTAGTCCTGAAATACTGTCAGCATGCACCATTCACCTCCCTCCTGCATAGGTCCTCAAAAAGACATCAAATTCAACTTCAGAAACAGCACAGGATGTTACAAATTGTGCCTTCTGAAGCATTCATTTCCCTATGCTCACTATAAAGGCTGTCCATGGCAATAAGGACAGATACAGACAACAAGTATTAACTCCCAAAAGACACGTAAACACAGGCTGAAATTTTTGTCTCAAGCCCAAAACATTCCAAAAATGAACGTGGTTAACTTTCTGTGTACAGCAGACACCTATCAGAAAATTGCTCACTGCAGGCTGAAAAGGTTCTTAGTCCCAAAGGGACCTATCACTCTGGCAAGAGACCAGTCCTGGAGAACTTTCTGCCACATACCATTTTCACCCCAAAGGGCTCCAGTTTTCCAGAAAGCACAGCAAGCAGCCACAGCTTTCCCCGTGCAGTTTCCTGCAGCTTTTTACACATGCTGAACCCAAATCTGCAAGCCTTCCGGAGACCAAGGACCAATACCTTGCTGTTCTGCAGAAAGTCAACATAGAAAGGAAAATCAGATTCAACCTGTGGCAGCCTGCGCTGCCGAGATGACACACAACAAAAAACTAAACCAGCTGGAGCTTCCGAGGAACAGCAGGCTTCGTGCCCAGGGGTATCACATTACAATAGTCAGAAGGAAAGTGATGAATAGGTAAGTAATTGAGGTCAGGTCAGCTTCTGACAAGGGAAAGTTTCCTGTCAGTGAGAGAGGCAAGAGAAAACATTCTTTGTGATGCTAAGCTCTTGCAGAGCAGATGGGAATGCTCCCAGACGTCTTGCTGAAGACACTTGCCAAGCAGCAGGTATGTCCTCTTAACCAACAGCAACTTAGTAGAGCTTAACAATTTTCCAAATACTATCACCATTATCACCTCCACCTTTCCCATCTTTAGTTTCAGCCTGCTCATCCAAAACCATAATTCTTCTCAGTCATTATTTATATGCTTTCATGTATACAACATTTGCCCACTGCTAGCATGTGTCTACACTCCGCTTGTCTACTGGTCTTTTCTAATATCGCAACATCATAGACCTAACAGGGGAGCTACAGATTTACATCTTTATTTCTGACATGCACCTTTTCATAAATGCCAACAGAAGGAATATTAGGAAAATATTTAGGGTCCATTAGCCACCTGCTATTGCAGAAGCAGAAAACAAAGTGTGGAGAAACCTCATGATATAGCGTGTTCACTACCCAACAAACCTAATGCCACTCACAAGCTGAAAACAAACTGAAATATGCAATGTTATGAAACTCAGCGTGACAAAGAAACCGCATTTCATCAGGTTTTGTTGGAGGTGATACTTTCCTGTTTTCGTATCAGGCACTGCAAACTGCCGCCCAAATTTCTGTTCCTCTGCTTTCCCTGTTCTAGTGCTAATCCTGCAGATGGCACTAGGGACTAAAAAATGTCTTTCATCTTTTTCTTTTCGGAGGTTTTTTGCACTTCATTCATTTCATATCCATTGAATTACACTGTAGGACTCGTCTTTCAAGCATCTTGATTATTTTAACTCTATTAAATTTTCCTTATCCTTCTGCAGCACCTTTCAGATCTCTTCAGAAATTTCAGAAAACAGCTCAGTTTATTCACCAAATACAAGGCATTTGTAATACACACTATAAAATAATGGATGGCTAACACCAATAAGTTAAATAAAATGGCACATTTTACAATGGAAATAAAACCTATAACCTGCATGCAAAGTTGAATAACAAATTCACATAGCAGAAAAAAATGTGACTTTAAGTTTAGGATGGTGTGATGTTGCTCCTCCGAGATACCCAGTAGCTGAATTCATTCAAACTTCATCTTTTATGTCTTTTATGAAGCTATTCCTATATAATTCAAAATTCACTGTTCCCGTAATCATCTGTGACTTCATTATCTCACAGGATGCAGTAGACTCATCTGAATTGGAAAGATGATTTTCTTCTTGCTCAGTGCACCTTTTTTAGCTAGACAGATGGTAGAGCAGTTTCAGAGCAGAGAGTTAAGTATCTTACAAACAGCTGGAAGATTTTAAGCACCCCACTTACCCTGTCTGGGAGGGTAGCCATTCTCATCTCAGCTTATTTGAGATTCTTCAGACAAGGTATTAAAAAAAAAAAAAAAAAAAAAAAAAAGCACTGAAATATATTTAGTTCCTAAATTAAATTTCAGAAAACATAGAGGTGACCGGGCATGACCTTGGCTATCCTTAAGAGGAAAATATATCTGTAATCTTCCCTTTTTATGGCAGAGACAAAACTAGCTGTTTAAATATTCCAGGCATATTTTACACCTATTCACCTCACAGGGCTAGACAGCCTGTGAAAGACAAGCACATCCTTTCCTATATTGAGGTCTGAAGTAAGATGAAGTTATCATAGGGAAAGGATCTGCCAGACATGTACGAGGAATGCCAACAGCTGTGCTCTCCTACTAACTCGATCCCGAAATGAAGGGGTAAACAGAGAAAATCTAGATGCATACCTGAGATTTATGGCTTCATACCAACTACTCTTTGTTGCCTGTTTGTAGAGCTACATTAATAAATAAAACCAAACTGTAGTAACAGCAACAGCAAAGAAAGACAACTACTATATGCAAGGCAATTCACCCATATTTTGGAATCAAGGAGAGAAGCTGAGAACTGTTAAGGCTTTTTTCAATTCAGCTAAAGGAGTAACTAGCAGAGAACTAGAGGAACCATGAGTTAGTGTAGCGAGAGCATCCTTACACACTGCTGACACAAAAATGGAAGCAGTAATTCCTCCACAACAAAGCAACCTCACTAAGGAACCTAAATATCATCTATTAAAAGAGAATACATATTAAACCACCTCCAGCAGCGAATCAGACCAGCCCAACATAAAATAAACCCAAAATGAAGAAAACACCTGTGATTCTCTTCTCCTGGATTAACAAATTATAGTAGTTCACATAAAGGCCAGACCAACACCACGGCCAATGCACAGGAGGGGTAGATCCATGCAGCTGAGAGCACGGAAGAGAAGAGCTTGATCTCTCCCAGCAGCAATAGCCATCAGACCAACTCAGCTGCTTGTGAAACCACAATCTGAGAACTCTGTCCAATTCTGCTTCTTCCACTCAACACAATGAGCCTTAAGCCACTTGTTAAAACTATCCTACTGCATCACTTAGCAGCCAACCAAAACAAAAAGATTTCTTGCATGCTTTCTGAACTGAACTATGCAATATATCCAGAAAGGTTTTCAGTTAATGAAACTTCATCTGCAAGTTGCCCCTGAATCATAAAAACCTCAGGTATTTAGAAGCTCACAGAAGCTTCTAGTCATCTTCTTGTAGGTGCGAAGATTTTTTTTGTCTTCCACCTTAAAAAATTTTCTTCCCCGAAAGAGGCAATTAAAAACTCAAATAACAATTATGTGGCAATAATAAATATATCTTCTGAATTAATCCTAAACAGAAACAAGTCATCTTGATCCTAAATAGGAAATGGAAAAAAAACTATTTGGTGTGATTTATTTCTGAACTCTGGTAACTAGATGGGCTTACATAATTTCTAACACAGTAGTCTGATACGAACTTCATTTTCCATAGCATTCTTCAATTCAGTACAGTTTTCATTTGCCCTCCAGGAAAAGGAGATTCATATTTCTTAGGGATTTTCTTGCTTTCTCCCATTTTGCTGCAGTTTGGGTTTTTTTATCTCCATAGAGCTTTTCTGAACCAGAGTGAGAAGGAAGAATTCAATGACCAAGGGAACAGGAGTAAAACTTTTCAGAGCCTACAGTACCCGAGAACTTTTGCCAAAGGAAAAACTTTGCCAAGTTTTAATACCTCTATTCCAGAGATTCAAACTGCAGGGGTTGTTACAAGAGTCAATACAAGATTTCAGATGCACTATTACATCCCACAGCAAGCCATTAAACTAAAACTGAAGTTACTTCACTACAAAATAGAAAGCTATTACACTAAATATTTGTAAGTCCCAACAGAATAGGAAAGGACTTCTTATGTCAAAATACATTTGCAATAAGTTAATGCATGCTTGGTCATTTGCACATTCAGACACCACCACCACTTCCGTATTACATCAAAGTTTTAATTAGTAAAGGTTCTCCTTCCCTATAGTTCTTCTAGCGTATTGTTCACATACCTCTTCAATTAAAAAAGTCACATTGTATTTCTTTATGTATCATACGTTCTCTGAAGATTAGTATGAAAAATGCCAAGTATTTCCAATTTTACTTGACAGGAATACACTGATGCTGAAAAAAGGCTGTCAGATCGTGTATGCATAAGACAGACATGCACTGCAAGACAAATAAAGTTCTCGAACTGCTGTCTGCAAGGGGAGCTGCTAGTCTGCTGAACTACATTTTTCTGTTGTTTTCAATTTAAAGTGATGAAAAGAACATACACACTGCTTAGCTTTTAAAAGCACTACACAGCCAAAAACCTCCTGAAACCACTGGAATGCTCTGGATGCAAACTGGAATAATTTCATACTTATCTCTAACAACTTCACCATGCCCAGTCTGTAGCGTACACACACTCCACCTGACTCCTCTTTAACCTGACTTCTGTAACATACTCCTCTTACTTCTCTTCTTGAAATCTGTAGCTTTCTTAACCATGTCGATTCCTTCCTTTCTCATTAACTGTTTCTCTAACAACTTAGTGGTAATGCTCCCTTTCTCTACTTGCTAGGAAATCTGTCAGGACCCTTATCCTTTGCTTGAAAAGCTACCTTGCCCCTGGCTTGGCATGCTTCCTTCAAGCTGCCTGGCATTCGTCTTGCTATTATCAAGCAATCAACTGAGCCTTACTTTTGCCATAACTGAGCTCCAAACTTCTTTCCCAGAAACCCTTACGCTTCTTCCCTTATTCTGTGTAAAATACCTCAGCTGTTAATTGAATGCAGTATAATTATTAGCAAATCAAAAGGGAAATGACACTTAAAAAAAAATCCCACAACAAAACAACACAAAAAACCCTACTACAAACAATGAAACCCAGCTCTTTTTCATCATTTTCATCAGCAAACAGAAGTCTGCATCTAGCGCATTCAGACCATTTGCCTCAGGCAAGCAAGACCTCTGCATGGTATGTCATCATTATTTTGTGCTTTAAAAATCATCAGTAGGGCCTACATCCTTAAAATAGCACAGAATATTGTTACCTCGAGATTACTTTCTGCCACAGTAGAAAATGGTGTTAGGACCACTTGTGCATAAAGCAAAGAATAAATAAATCAGGCTGGATGCAACTTACTTTACGTATGAAATAAATGATACTTTTTTTAATATCACATGATGCCGATAAGAAGTTCCCATTTACTTGGCATCATTAATTTCAACATTTTCTATAAATACAGGTCTTGCTATTTGACATCCCAAACTCTTACTGTATTTCAAATTTAATAACTTAGTTATATTGGATTTATAACAACCAAAGCAATCTTATATCATTAGTAGTGAAAAAATAAAGCATTTTCCAAGTTAACTGCAAGTAGAGTTTGAATGGAGGACTTCACAACAGCTGATGGTAAAAATAAAAATAATAATAAACGAAATAAAATTACAAACAACAAAACTGAAGTATATCAATTGCACAACATGGTAGGTGAATTCCAAACACTTGCTTCCTAGGGTAGCCAACTACACAAAAAAAAAAAAAAACAGCCTTCACAAAATCCAATTAGAATCATAGAATCATAGAATAGTTAGGGTTGGAAAGGACCTTAAGATCATCTAGTTCCAACCCCCCTGCCAGGGGCAGGGACAAATTTTTCATGAAGTCTTCTGTTAATATTCCAGCATTTGCACCATGGTAAGCAGTGGCCTCAGGCTAGGACACAAGTTTTTTGCCTCCTCAGGGAGATCACAGCACAAGTGAGTGGGAAGCAGTGAGGTCAGAACCCCTTCTGACCTCAGGGTATCTGGGGCAGTATGCTCCTGTGAGGCTTCTGAGCCCATGTCCCCAAATGGTGCTGCACACATAAAGTTGCCACCATTTGCCCAGAAAAAAAGACTTGCCAGCAGTTGCACAGTATGAAGAACCGGGTCTGGGCCTCTTAAGTTAAGGGGCTACCACTCTAACTACTGAACATTCATCCATGGGGGGTGGTGTGTGTCAAAAAAGGTAGCCCAGAGCGCACACCAAATTCAACAACTGAATTCCTCTAACTTAGTATCCTGCCCTAAACTGATATCAGAAATTAAAACATGAAAAAAAAATTAATTACAGGACAAACACTTTGCTCTCTAGCATTAGCTGCAGGCATTTAAATATGGCATTTTGGAAGATTATTAGCAAAACAAAAAGTATTAAAAAAAAGCAGGGGGATAAAGGAGAGAGAGATTTTAAAAGCAACTGTTTTAGTGATGTCTCTCCCGTAAGTTACTCGAAGAATGTTCTCACAAAAAAGTCATTGCTTAAGGCAATTTCCCCTCTACTTTGATTCTGCTCTACAATTAGCCTCCAAGAAAATTCTTTGAGGTAATTAACACAATTAAAGGCACAATGATGAAAGCTAACTTAAAAAGAAAGAAAATAGTTTAACGACTGAACTCTTTACCCTACATTTTTTTATGAATATATCTTTTATCATAACTTAAGACACTACAAAATAAATTGCAGCTTGGCTGCAATAGCCACACAAGGGAAAACACAATTTAGGTTTGTTACTCCCTCTTATTCGTAAATCAGTCTCAGGCTCAGTTTAAACACATGCCAAATATGACCTAAATGTATGACATCTTCAACAAGCAATCATATTTGAGAAGAGGAAAATAAGTATTGGTTCAATCCCCACAACCCATATGCAACCAATAAGGTTACCTTTTTACAATTGCATATAATTATATAAATGCATGAGATATAATCTAAGCAAGGGGAATACCTACTGAAATCATAATATGAAATTAACACCAGTAACTGTTGTAGAACTAAATGAGGCACTGATAGCTTCATATATGGAAATTTTATAAAGAATGGACAAAATACAGAGAGAGGTCTCACAGAATCATAGTCATGGATCTATGAAACCCGTCTCTGTACTGTGCCCCTCAACAACTTCAGAAAGCAATATATTTCAATGCGCCTTAATCTTTCTCTTCCAAAGCTGACAGGAAAATATGTTTCTGGTGATATCTTCTAATAGTCCAAGTTATTGCCTGAAATGCTGGACACAGACCAGAAATCAAAGGCAAAACAGCAGTCTTGTTCAATGGAGCAGCCTACAACAGCCCGTGAGAGAATTATACAGCAAATATTACCCTTCTCCACTGCTAACATAGTAAAAACTCCTCAGGGAAGAGCTTAACTCACCTGTAACTTAATTTAAAATTTAAAGATTTAAACCCCCAAGTAATTAATGAAAATAATCTAGATCTCTCATGAAAGAATAATTCATCATTCACAGGGGAGAGAAGAATTTAAAATTATTTGCATCAACAAATGATGACATTTTTGAGGTAATCTAATGCAAAATTCCATTTTTAAATAAAATCACATCAGCTATGGAAACACAATAGGGTACCCACAGTTACACTTCCTTTCGCCACAATCAGCCTGCAGGTTTCTGCCTTTTGTGTCTCAGTAGTAAAAAAAAATTATAAACTATTCAATGGTTTGTGAAATCACAAAAATCATAAATAGGGAATTGTGAGCTTAAAATGAGGTTACCCTCTCTCTCTTTCTCTCTCCTCCTCTTTCTTTCTAGAACCAGACCAGCTCTAAAAGGTTTATTTAGCATTCAGGAAAGGAGGAAAGGATTTCTCATTCTTGGTAGAGAAGTGTAAAATAAAATAAATCTCCAAATTACTCATAATAAGGCAAGGGTTAAACATATATAACATTTAAGCATCTGCTGTCTTTAACAATACATGTTTGGAGGCAGAAAACAAGTAAAACTTGCAGCATCATCACTTCCATTTAAAAATCCTAACCAACAAAAAAACCCAAACACTTTGGGAAACATAAAACTACACCCACTCTCGCAGTAATTAGCAACACCATTCACAGGTTTCATATGCTTGTATGACATTCTATAGTATGGCAACAATCATTCATGTAAATTTAACATCTTAATATGGCCTCAATCTTCTTCAATGTACTTTCCTGCTTTCCTAATAATTATATAAAGGGCTTATATTTGTCTCCAGATTTAACCTATGGCATACAAATCTTTAAAGCATAAAGATACTGGTTTATACAACATCAGAGACTTGCTTTCAGCTTTCTTTGAAAAATAGATTGAAAAATGTTTCATAAGGTCTAGTGACAGTAGTTGGTAAGCATGTAAATTACTTGTGAGCTTAAACAGATTTTCTTCACATTCTTAGGACAATGCTGCTGCTTCTTAAGAACACTTGCTATTATGGTTCCTGTCTACCACTATTTATCATAGCCAGAGAAAATGAGGACAAAGGCTTAAACGGCAGATTTCCTAAGGCATACCAGTGCGTACATGCTTCCCAAACTGCTCAGTAGATAAGACTTGTTTACACACAGCTTCACCACATGAGAACATGAAAACAGCTTTCAATATTTAATACCTACATGCACACCAAGGTAATATGGAGCACTGGTACCACCCAGGGACAATATATTAATCCAGACTTGGTATTTCTAGCCAGTCAGTCACTTGGCAGTTACAATGGAAGGGGGAATGAGAGAGAAACAATTCTAGTTGTGAAGACACCTCAACTTCAAGTTGCAATGCATGTTTAATTCTTAGCAATTATGTGAAAAAGGTTTTTTGGATAAATTAAATATTAGGAAGATGGGATATCTGAAAGAACACTGTGGACTAGGGATTGAGACCTGTCAAAATTAGAAATCAAAGCCCCCACATTAAAACACATTCAAAGGAGCTAACTGCATGCCCTAATCTTATGAAGCAGAACATCTGTTCAAGCAGAACAAGATATAACCCCTCCCATTTCTGGGTCGACTTTGAATCTGACACAGAGCTATATTGCCAACCATTTACATTCACACAGTTATTAGATACACACTGCGGTTGCAAGCTGATTTCTTACAATAGATCTCCATCCTCTCAGCTGGTCCTTGTGAGAGAAGGTGTAGAGAGCAAGCCTGCCTCACCACCCAGGTAGCTCCTCTCAGCTTGGAGCCCAGGGTGCATGCAAGGTAGTGGAGGGATGCATGTATAGCCACTGCAAATCTCATTGTTGCTCTGGGAAGCACCAACACCTCACACTGCAGGCTGGCATTCACCAATAATGCTACGCTCACATTCATTATAAAAACCAACCTCTTGAAGTTTCATTCATAGTGTTATGCTACTAGAACTTAATAATTCCCTGAGAAGCCCTGGTAAAAAACCCAAAAGATTCAAGGGAACTCCTAAAGTCTAAAAAGTAGAAAAGAAAATGAGAAGGTGAATATTCAGTTAGTATTTTATTTGAAAACAAATTAAAACCAGGAAAACCTAACTTCAGCTCTTACAAAGTGTAACAGGAACAAGGATGGCCAAACCCCACATCCCTACTCAAATGTGCACTATGTATTAAGACATACACTACAGATCCTTCCCCACCAAAAAATCCACAGGCAACAATATGATCCCAAGTGATTCAAAACCAAACAAACAAGCCTCTGTTTCTGTTGCTATAACATAACACATAATACTTTTTTTTTCCTCTGATGTCATCTTTGCAACATTATTTTGGAATTTGATTATTTTAAAACTTGGTTGCTATGACAATATAGTCATTACATGGATTCAGTTTCTACTTTCCAACTGGCAAGACTATTTGTTTCAGTTTTATGAAGTTGTATTACGGACAAAACCCACAAAATATACTGTAAATTCTAATAGTAGAAATTCTAATGCCTTCAATTCCTTGAATAAACATGCACTAGAGGAAGCGCTTCCCCTCAATTACCCTAAAGATCTCCATTACTTCCAGCTTCCTCAAATCTTCTGAGCCTTATTTCTGAAAACAGTCTTTTCACATTATTACTCCTACTGATAGATGACACCCGATTTCTGGCAGAGCCTTTCAATGACTCCCATACCATATAAATTTACAAATACTCAGAAAGCGACAAATTCTTCATGCGTACAATAAAACATGGAGTATACATCCTCCCCAGTATTTCAGGCTTTAACAACCAGGGACCAAGAACAGATGATGATTTGATCTCTTGGCCCTTTACACTTCAACTTCACCTCCACAAGGCAACATACACATGTTTTTCCTGTAGATTAATTTTTAATTACTGAAATATGTCATACCAGATTCACATTCAGAAGTTGACTTCTAAAAGAATATGAACCTCATAATGTAGCATTAACATCATTGAAATCTTTTTAAAGTATGCACACAGTGTATCTTCATCTTCACAAACCACATTAAATGAAAAGCAGTTGGGAATTAGAGACAGGAAGGTTACTGGGATAAAAACTTTCCCCTGTATCACAAAGTACACAGAAATTGCACTGACGTATCACAGGAAAACAGGGTCTGAGAGTTTAAGACTGATTTAACACAAACACAGCACATCTTTGGGGGGAAAAAAAAATAAATCACTAATGAACATATATGCTAGCATAATAATTTTTCAAATGTGCAAAAGAGATGATTTTCCACTTGTCATCACAAAGCTTTGCCTTGTGTATTTGGCCTAACAAGTATTCCATTTAGTTTATAACAACTTGAACTTTCTGTTAAGTTTGATTAAAAGCAGTCTTACCTAATAAACTAATTACGGTGCTTCTGCTACTGGCTAATCATTCAGATGACAACCAGACACAAAGCATGTTGGCATGGACCATTACCCTCAAATTGCCTTAATCGGGACTACGCATTCACAGCATGGGTCTACACAGGCACATCCCATTATAGACTCAGACCTACTTTGTGACTGAAACACAGAATTTTTCTAATATTTTTTTCTCTTGCTCCTCCCCCTCCCTTGTTTGTTTTTTTTTTTGTGTGTGTTTTTTTTTTTTTTTGTTGTTGTTTTTTTTCGTTGTTGTTTTGTTGGGTTTTTTTTAAAGGTGTAATATGTAAACCATTTCAAGGACAAGTGACAACAAATAGATGTATTAACGCTTTGATTATGATTATTTTGTGGGGTGTGCTGGATAGGCAGTTAATGAAAAAGATAGCTGTCATTCCAGCAAATTTGAACCATGAGTGTGAAGATTAAAGAAAAAAAAAAAAAAAAAAAACAACAAACCAAAACCAAAATTGTTACAGGGAATGATTTTTTTTTTTTTAAGAGTTCAAATTCTATAAAATTAATTCATTTTCAGCATACTCAGTGGCAGTTATCAAGCCAATCAATTCATGGTTACAGGACTGCTCAAGTAACCAGCAACAAAAAATAATATCTACTTGATTTTGAAGAAAGCTCCTTCTAAAATGAGCACTTTTTGAAACAAATTTGAGATGAAGGCTACAGAGTTTGCTTGTTCATGTTTTTTAACTGGAAAAGTAAAGCTGAATTACTAGTTCCCAGGTATGACTTCTTTCCCCAAGTGGGAAGAAGGGGAACAAAACAAACTAGATGTTTACTACACACTTCTATTAAGAAAAGGAAGATTACTTGTAGGCCTGCCTTTGTTTTACCCCAAAATGGAAGAGCAGCTATGGAAAAGAACCAACTAGTGCTATTTTAAAGAAACAAACTGGAGGAATGAGAAAGAAAAATGGAAACAACCCTCACTTCTAATTTAAGTGGAAAAGAAATGAGAAAGATGAATGAAAAAGTTGGAACCCCGATGATTCTTTAGGAATAGCTGAGAATTGAAGAAAATATGACTGTGGCTTACCTGAAGAACCTGAAGCAGGCTGAACAGGTCCTAGAGTTTCTCAGCTAAGTAAGGTATTGAGGCAAATTTCTAAGACCTTCATATCATTAGAAGTAAAATCTAGCCAATTCACAGCATGTGTTTGATAAAAGCTCACATATAATGAGTCTTACCAGTTTTCCTACATGATCAGTTTTTCTTTCTTTAAATGAATCTCTCATGCAGCAGGAAAGAATAAAAAATATTTATCTAAAATGATTGTCAATGCCAAAGAACTGGCAGGGACAATTCAACGGCAGCAAAGCAGCTGCTACAGATTTTAAACAATTTTTGTAATAGATCCAATTTTTAAATTCATGGTGTTCCTTTACAGTCTGTCAGGTTTGTCTCTAGCAGTAGTTCCTTTAGGGCAAGGACTGCAGATAGTCTGCCTACCCTGAGGGAAAATAAGACACTCAGATGTGGGGTAAAGATATTAATAATTTAAGCCAATGGTCTGTCACCCCTAGGAGAAAGCAGTAGTGTAAGTACAGAAACAGCTAACTCCAGAGCTTACCTTTATCCTTTGTGAACTTTGTATTTCCTGAATAGATTTACAAACCATTGTAGAGGATACAGTGTTACCCCTGGTTGCTGAAGGAGTTCTGAAAATGCTCACGGAAACTTCTTAATGGGGTCTCCTGCCACTGCCAGGGCCTCCAACACCAGCAGAGGCATCAACTGGGAGGCAGTACCAACAATAAAGTTGGAGGAGAGAGTAAATATCTTCAGTAGGGGAGAACACATTTTGTAAGTTACAAAATACAGACCTCAGAAAGAGTAAAAGCCCTAGGAAAGGTACTTTTTCCATTATTCTTGTAAGGCAAAGTTAACTTACCATAGCTAAAAGGAAGATTCACTGAGTGAAAACTGTTGCCAGTGACCCAAACATGAATTTTGATTACTCTTTGACATTAGCTCTCGTTTGCGCTTTATATAAAGCCATACTTCGTAACCCTCTTCTGAGTTACAGAAAGAATTACTTTGAAACTATTTCTACATATTAAGTACTCTTTTCCTGTATAAAGCAAACATTGACATAACAGTCAGTCACTGGTACATAAAACTTGGTATTTGATATTCACATT
Source organism: Ara ararauna (assembly GCA_028858755.1). Classification (NCBI taxonomy): domain Eukaryota; kingdom Metazoa; phylum Chordata; class Aves; order Psittaciformes; family Psittacidae; genus Ara; species Ara ararauna. The sequence continues at coordinate 61,874,180 of CM054379.1, forward strand.
CATTGCCAATCTATTGTACTTGAAAGCAAGAAAGACAGATGCGAACTTTACATATTACCTTTATTTTAAAAAAAAACCGCTTAGGCTTCTGTGTGCCTAAAGTTAAACCAAATTTTCTCTAGGCGTGGTATACTACGTTCTTACAAGAGCGACTGGCAGTTGGATCCGTTCATTACACATTCAGTTTTTCGTATGCTTGAAACCCAAGCTTAAGAAATCCCAAGAGATCTTTCATTTAATCAGAATGAGTTGTACATGAAATTCTGCTGAAATCTTCATAGTCACATTCCTTATAAGAAATACTAGAAATTATCAATATCAGGACAGCATATTAGTTTTCATTGTGAATAATTCTATCAGAAAAACCCAAACAGCATCATCACTTACTGAATACACTTCACCTATTGAGACCACCCTATACACTGAAATAATACATTCCTCATAAACACAGAAACCTGGATTCAACATAGATGCTTAAAAGGCAATCACTACAAAAAACAATTATTCAAATGCAAGATAATTTAATTTGCAGCCTAGCTTTTGCACATCCATACTGCAGGTTTATTACTTGATCCTACTTTGCTTACGGTGACAAAGTATTCAGCAAAACCAGGTATTGTACCATACACTTAAACAACCTTTGAATAAATTCTTCCACACAAATACTATCAGTGAAGGACAAGAACTCAGCACCACTACAGCTGAAAACTAGCTGTTTACTCAGCAACTCAGCCTCTCCCAACATAAATCCATGATCATGTCAATGGCTTGGCTGTCTTTACTTCTTGAGCTTGAGTTTACTAATCAGGGGTAGGGAGAGGGAAAGATAAAAAAAAAGATAAAAAAAGAAAAAAGAAAAAAAGAGTTACTCTTTTAGAATAAAAGCACCAAACTTAAATACACGCTTTTTTACTCCTTCAGAACATCTTCATCACTATATTACAGTTTGCCCACTACAAGGGTATCAAACAGTGGGCATCAAACAGGATGGCTACTACAACTTAAGACTGTCAGCTTATCTTGCTCAGAATACTACTGTATATATGTTAGACTTTTCAACTTAGGTCCCTAATTGGTTTTTTAATATATATACACACAACTGCTGTGTATATATGAATGTGTATATATAAATATGACTGCTGTGTATATATTCTTGAAGGTATATACTTTACCTTCAAGAATGAGATTCTCACTGCCAAACTCAACAAAAATGAAATATTTTCTTGAAAAAAAAAAAAAAAAAGTTAAGGCCCCTTAAATGCGAACTGTGAAGCTGAAGCCCAAGTGTAAAATTTCTGGTGCAACTCTCATCTTCTGGAGTCTACTGACAGCTGTTCAAAAGAACAGTAATAACTGGCAGATATGAGCATTTAAGTATATGAAAGTCATGTTGCTGGTGGAGAAAAATCAATAAAAAACATACAGTAGTGGAACTTTTGCAGGAAGAGAAACAAAAAAACTAAATTTCAGCTAAAGAACAATCCTATTCCACCTTACTACAGTGTACAGAATGAGTGTGACCTACAAAAATGGATTCTCTTCCCCTTAACTGTACAAGTCTATATAGAGTGATGGATAACTGAAGACCACAGTGACAGCCACAGGTACGAGGAAGACCATAGAAAGAGTGAGATATAGAAGGAAATTTTTCAGTCCACATATGAACATACAGTGCTTTAATTTCTTCCATGTTTTTTAACCTTCAAAAATTAACTTCTACGATACCTCTTTGACCAATTTGTCAGTTCATTCAGCCAAAATCCAGGAGAAACTGATTTTTGATGTCTAAGAAAGGTTTACTTGATGGTGAGTATGGTAAAAGAAACCCCTAGGGAGTACCAACAATTATAAGAGATGTCGTATCATGAAGGGTTTTAAAGTTACTACTCTTAAGTCTATCAAAACTGATTGAAAGATATTCACAAAACCCAAGTTCGCTAAGATTGACCAGCCTTTCTTGAAAGAGATAAGTTTCTGCATGGGGTGAGCCAATGCAAGAATTTAACTCCAGTGCTTCAACTGTCTCTCTCCTGAAAGCACCCGTTTCCATCAGCTATATAGAATGCTTTCCCGGACAAATGCAAACTTCCTAGAACCACCAGTATTTCAGTAATTTTGCAAACAGTTTCAAACATATCACGCAGGAAAAAACAGTTCTGTGTTTCTGGCATCACGACTAAGACTTTCTGCAGAAGTCCCTTGCATGCTAGTTTAGGTGTCCAGTGGTTCCATGAAGTTCAACAGATCTCTTGGATAAACACAGGAAGTCACACAACTGCTGCCTCATAGCTAATGTCACACGCATTCTGACCATGACTACAAAAATCACATGGCTCTACCACAAAAATATTTTGTACAAAGTGTTACAGCAAGCTGGAAAAAAATACTAAAATTTAGTGAATGCAAATGTGTTTCAACTTCTGATCCAGCAACAGCGGGAAAGGGCCTTTATGCCCCCAAGGTCCATTACAGATTGAGCGACTCAGTAAAACTTAAAAGACTATAGTAAGTTTTTGTTTTAGAAGCTGTAAGCTGACCAGACCCCCTGCTTGTCAATTTGCGTATCCAGCCTCTGGCTGTTCTCCGAGAAAGTTACCTCCTCAGCCACTACCAAGTAAACAAACACATTTTTCTAGCCCAGGAAAAGAAATAATTGATTAACATTCGAAACAAGGGTCTAAAAAACTACTCTCAGTCAGTCACAGCACCTACAGTTATAAAAAATTATAGCTTTAAGGCCACCATTCTGTTAAGACAAAATATAAATTGGCAATAGCAATTCTATCAACAGCAGGTTGGAACAAATCCCTAGGTCTGCGCTGAATCAGTCATCCACACAGGAGGGCAAATGCATGCCGCATCTGAAGTTACAAGATACATGCTACTGAAATAAGCCATTTCAAGCTGGCAGAGAAACAGAACTATCACGAAACCAATGCTATCAGTCATTATAACTGAAAAGCATGTAATCTTGAACTGATTCTGGTCTGCATTTTATGTTTGGTGCTTAAAATGGCTAGAGATCTACATGGAGAGCGCTACAACGGAACAAAGCCTGGTCTATAGAGGCTTTTTATTTCTGTAATAATCCAGGAAAACCATAACTAAGTCTACTTAAGCATTTCTCACCAACAAACAATTCTGACAGAACTAAAATATAATCATTCCTCTCACATGCCAATGACAGAATGGCTAGTGCTAAGTGGTATCCCATAATAATTTTGCATGTATTAAGTGCTCCATTTCATTTAGTGATATTATAAAAATGATGCATTGCCCGTAACATTTACTGTTTACAATCTGCAGCAAGCTATACCCTTCTCAAGGGAGATTAAATAATCAAGAAAATGTTATACACACTATGTATTTGAGAAAAGTAGATCACTGTGCCAATTACAGATTCTTTCCTACATTAAGAGGGATGTATGCTAGCCTAGAAAAGAGGAGGGAAGAGAAGAGAGAAGACTGGAGATCTTTTTGCTTCCCAACTGAAAAGAGGTCATACGTTCATGCATTGAAAAGTTTTCCTTTAGTCCAGCAAAGCTTGAAGAGTAAAAGAATTTAACCGTTAGTTTTGAGGAGCTGCTAAAAACACACCATTATAGGGAAGGAAAACTGAAAGCTCTTAAGAACCACGCAGTGACTCACAGGACTACAAGCACAAAGATCCAGAAATAGTTAGATTGTAATTTTGTTTCCAGAGTATCCATTACAGGCTAATATTTTAATGATAGCATCTGTTTAAATTATTCTGTATTAATATTGCTATGCACTACTTTCCACTCAAAGATCACACTGATCGATACAGGCTGTAATGAATGAAGTGTAACACCTCCATAAAACAGATGCTACATTATTCGTTTTACAGATAAGTAAATGCAACTATGAAAAATTAAGTGACTTGCCCTAGTCAGAGAGCCAAAAGCACAGCTGTGAATATAATCCAGATACCACAGCTTCCAATGATGTGTTAAACACTAGACATTAGCCTTTCTAAAATGAAATGTAACATTTCCCTCACATTCATCCTCTAACAAGTCTGGCAAAGTAGTTCTAAGGATGTTCACTTCACGTGGCTGACACTTAAGAAATAAAAAACTTAAAAAGAATAAAAATAAAAGAAAGATAAACTTGACTTCACTGCACAGATTACAGAACTCCCAAATCCCTCACTGCAGGGCTCAGCTACCCATCTCTACCCTCTCAAGAGCAGAGCCAGCAATAGCTCACAGATTAAAAGCTGCTGGCCAGGCACAGGCTTGTTATGAGGTATCAGGGTCGCACATCATCCCAGAGGAACACCTGCTGCGGTCCTGATTCATGGCAGGCACTTACACCCAGGAACTGCCACGGCCACATCCAAACAAGAGGAAGATCATCAGAGAAACGTATACTGCCCCAACAGCTGTTCATCCACATGTCCTGTCTTCTCACAGTTACCTTGAAGCTGCCTTCTTTAAGGCTCTCAGCACAGACTATGTGTTGCAACAGCCAAGCAACCCAAAGCTCAGCAAAAGGTTAAAAACGCTCACCAGTACTCCTATTACAATAAAAGCTTTCAGTGTGGTAGCAATTATGCCTTATTCTGTCTCAGCTCAGAACCTAATCTGTGCAGATAAAGAAGAGGGGTTTCTACCAATGCTTAAGAAACCCTTAGTGGCCTGAGGAAGACTTCAAAGGCTAGCAAAGCATTTAGATGCAAAAAACACTGATGACAAAATGCCACCAGTCAAAGAAGTTTAAAAAAATTAATATCACTTAAAGATGACAGTAAGCACTCATAATTTGATTGTCACCACTTACAACGTCAAAAATAAATGAATAGAAACTTGAGAAACAGCACGTGTAATTAATCAAATTTACTGCACAGATTTTTCAGATGTTCTCAAACAGAAAAATCTCCTTAAGTGTTAGAGCACTTAATATTGACTTATACAGTATTTATATGTTCACAGTCTGAAAAGTTACAGTTGCAGAACAAACCAATCACTTCTGTTTTAAAACAAATAAATAAATAAAGCACCAAAGAACATATTTCAGATACCCACACCTTAAAGTATTTTTCTGAACAGACAAGAAACCGCTGCTACTTGATAAGAAGGGATTCTATAGGTACATAGCAAATAAAAGACAGACTAGGGACAACATGGGCCACCTGCAGAAGCTACCAGAAGAACTGGCTACCCTGGATTTGGAGAAGGCTGAGGTTCTTAATGACTTCTTTGCCTCAGTCTTCACTGGCAAACACCCTGACCACACCACTCAAGTCTTGGAAGGCAGACGCAAGGACTGTGAGAATGAAGACCTGAGGCCCGCTGTAGGAGAGGATCTGGTTCGAAACCGTCTGAAGAACCTGAACGTACACAAGTCCATGGCACCTGATGAAATCCATCCATGGGTCCTGAAGGAGCTGGCAAATGAAGTTGCTAAGCCACTGTCCATCATATTTGAAAAATCATGGCAGTCAGGTGAAGTTCCCAATGACTGGAAAAAGGGAAATATAACCCCCATTTTCATGAAGGCCAAAATGGAAGACCCAGGGAACTACAGACCAGTCAGTCTCACCCCTGTGCCTGGCAAAATCTTGGAGCAGATTCTCCTAGAAGGCATGCTAAGGCGCATGAAAAACAATAAGGTGCTTGGTGACAGCCAGCATGGCTTCACTAAGGGGAAATCCTGCCTGACCAATTTGGTGGCCTTCTATGATGGGGCTACAGAACTGATGGACAGGGGTAGAGCAGTTGATGTCATCTACCTGGACTTGTGCAAAGCGTTTGACACTGCCCCACATGACATCCTTGTTTCTAAGTTGGAGAGACATCAACTTGATAGGTGGACCACTTGGTGGATAAAGAACTGGCTGGATGGCCGAATGCAAAGAGCTGTGCTCAATGGCTCAGTGTTCAGCTGGAGACCAGTAACGAGTGGTGTCCCTCAGGGATCAGTGTTGGGACCAGTCTTGTTCAACATCTTTGTCGGTGACATGGACAGTGGGATTGAGTGTGCCCTCAGCAAGTTTGCCGATGACACCAAGCTGTGTCGTTCGGTTGATATGCTGGAGGGAAGGAATGCCATCCAGAGGGACCTTGACACACTTGTGAGGTGGGCTGATGCCAACCTGATGAAGTTTAACCATGCCAAGTGCAAGGTCCTACACCTGGGTCAGAGCAATCCCAGTCACAGCTACAGGTTGGGCAGAGAAGAGATTCAGAGCAGCCCTGCCCAGAAGGACTTGGGGGTGTTGGTCAATGAGAAAATGAACATGAGCCGGCAGTGTGTGCTTGCAGCCCAGAAAGCCAAACGTATCCTGGGCTGCATCAAAAGGAGCGTGACCAGCAGGTCAAGGGAGGTGATCCTCCCCCTCTACTCTGCTCTCATGAGACCTCACTTGGAGTATTGTGTGTAGTTCTGGGGTCCTCAACATAAAAAGGACATGGAAGTGTTGGAACAAGTCCAGAGGAGGGCCACGAGGATGATCAGGGGACTGGAGCACCTCCTGTATGAAGACAGGATGAGAAAGTTGGGGCTGTTGAGCCTGGAGAAGAGAAGGCTGCATGGAGACCTCGGAGCAGCCTTCCAGTATCTGAAGGGGGCCCATAGGGATGCTGGGGAGGGACTCTTCATGAGGGACTGTAATGAGAGGACAAGGGGTAACAGGTTCAAACTTAAACAGGGTAAGTTTAGATTGGATATAAAGAGAAAGCTCTTTACTGTAAGGGTGGTGAGGCACTGGAATGGGTTACCCAAGGAAGTTGTGAATGCTCCATCACTGGTGGTTTTCAAGGCTGGGCTGGACAGAGCCTTGGGTGGCATGGTTCAGTGGGAGGTATCCCTGCCCATGGCAGGGGGGTTGGAACTAGATGATCTTAAGGTCCTTTCCAACCCTAACTATTCTATGATTCTAGGAAAGGGTAGTGAGCCAGAGATTGAAAAATCAAGACCTGTTTCCCAAACAGCCATAGTAGGTCAGAGCATAGATCTCACACCCACAAATAAAATCAATCCCATTTACAGTCAAACATACAACAGTCAAATTTCAGAAAGAGATTAAAATTATTAAGAAAGGCCAGGGTCAAAATTCACTTCATTGCAAAACCATACCATAAATGAAGGTGAGGTACAATTTGTGCATTGCAACAGGTGTAGTAAAACTTGTCAGCAAGAAATTAACTCTTCTTATAATTCAAATGTCATGGCCATTGAAAGTGCATCTACACCAAAGCCTTTCCATGTTCTCATCTGGCTTCACTGGTATTTCTAAACAAGGACATGCAGCATCAGTGAGTAAATAATGACTTCTGTTTCCAGCAAAACACATCAGGTTAGCCGTGTACTTTGAAACATGTATGAATTTAAAAAATTTAATGGACGCAATCCTGCTGACCCTGTGCATGACTATCCCTAGAGGTGTTCCACAAGATGCAAGCTTACAAAATTAAGCCTGAAGCAGTCCACTTAAAACTACAAAATCCACACATCACAGCTCCACCACGAAACCTCCAACCATGCCCCAAAATACTCCATTTAAACTTAATCTGCAAATAAGCCAATAACTGATACACACTGAACATACTCTTTAAAACTGTGGGTCTCTATGATACTTCCACAACTACAGTGGAAGCTTAAGAGCCCAAATATATTGCACTTAGGTCCTCCTATTCCCTACTTTCTATCAGCTGACCTTAAAGTTGGATCCAAAGGCAGAAAATCATTTTCTTCTTACCCCTCTTCTGAAAAAGGACAACCAAAAACTTTTGCTAAGCTTATCACAGTATCACAACCTTAATTATTATACAATTCAACAAAATTCCCTCCAACACCATTTCTAAAGTTAGGTATTTTCCATTTTTATGAATAAGTTTATTTGTTTCTTCCATAAAAGTCTACTTTGAGCCAAGATCTAAATCCCTCTCCCCCAAAATAATACTTCTTTTAGAAGCTATGTTTGCCCCCTGTACTCCTTTTGCTCACTTAAGACAACAAAATTTAGAGAGAGCTTCAAAAACAAATCTTGTTTTTACATCATTAGACCATAACTCTTGAGCCAACAAGGACCACCCCACAGTTAGAAGTTTTATTCCTTTAAAGAAAAGCAGAACATTTGTTTTGAATAAATGCTAATTTCTGGTTTACACCAATTCAGAAATAATGTGCATATCAAGAGTGGGTTATATCAACATCGCTGTATTTGTTGTTACAGCAAAACCAGTTCTATCAAACAAAAAACATCCCCCAGAAAAACCCAATGACCTTGGAAATCGGCATTTCTTGCTGGGTTTTTTTTTTTTAATTTTGTTAAGCCTCTGGAATTTCCCTGTTAAAAAAAAAAAACAAACCAACAAAAACCATCAATACTAATTAGTTCTTGCTTTACAGTCAAAGAAAACACTGCCCAACAGTCCCAACTCCTGCTTATTGGCAGAAATGCAAATCTTCCATTAGTTTGCCTTAAAAATGAAAGGGTGGATCATCAGCTTAGCAACCCTAAAAATCTCAACAATATACAAAAACTCACAGCTCCCAGCTGGGTGTTCCAAAACAGACAATGTTTCCTAAAGCCCTTAGTAACCAAAATACACAGTTCAGAGCAGCGTCATTTTTAGCTTTTAAATTGATTAGCTCTGCCGGGCTTTCTTCCACGATTTCATTGCAATACTGTTTTAATGTGAAGACAAATGTAACTGTTAGCGAGACATACTTCTGTTATTTAGGGAATATTTTCCTTTGCACATCGCGCGGGGAGACTCATTCGCTGCACGTGGCATTACAACGCAGCAACTTCTGAGTGACAGAGGGTAACGGAAGATGAAACCTGTTGCGGGAAGCAAACGAAGGCCCTGGCGGGGAGGGCAGACCGCCGCGCAGAACCCCGCGGCTCACAGCCGAGCTACCCACGGGATACACCAGTCACAGCACCGCCGCTGCCGCTCCCGGGCACCTACCCGCCCGCCCGTGAGACGATGCCGAGCAGCGCCACCGCCCCGGGCGCCCGTTCCTGACAACCAACCAAGGCCAAAACTTCCCAAAAGTTTTGAGGAGCCTCCGGAGGGCTGCCGGCGGCTTCCATCGGCCCCGTCGCCCCAGAGCCGGCGGGGCGGTGGACTGCTTTTCCCCGCCGGACCGGGTTCTTACCGGGCGGTGTCGAGCAGCGGGTGCTTGGTGCCCACCAGCTTGCGGACCTGCATGGCGATGTTGCTGAGCTCGTCGCTCAGCAGGCACCGCAAGCTCATGAAGGACGTCGGGTACCCCACGATCTTCTCGGCCTCCGACACCACCTGGCTCCAGGGTGGGCCGCCCGACGCCAGACCCCGAAAGCCGCCTGGGCCGCGGCCCCCGCGCCGCAGCAAGGCGCCCCACATTACCCCCGCCGTCCCAGGGAGACCCCGGGGCTGGCTCCGCTCTTTCGTTACTCGCCCCGGAAGGGCCCCGCACACCAGCCAGCCGCGAACAAGTCCCCCCGCTCGCTCGCCAGAGGAGAGCGCCACCGCACCCGCCGTCAGTGGCCAGCAGAGCCCCGGGCTGCGGAGCCCCCCAGCAGCTCCGCTGCCTGCCCGCGTTACCCCAGGCTGCGAGGCGGCGGCCGGAGCGGGCTCATTGTACCCAGGGGGCAGCCATCTTGGGCGTCGCAAAACACGCCAGGCCGTAAAGCGAGGGTGACGGGGTGCTCTCCTCTCGCTCTGAGGCGGGTTCCTCGCTGGACCGCGGTGGCGGGTTTGGGCGATGCGCCCCTTCGAAAGGGGCTGTAGTACCTACAGGGTTTATCTGCCCTTTTCTTCATCTTTAGCTCTCGCACTGGATAAAGCGCTGCCGTCTCTAAGCCCCGTTCCGTGCTTGTCGCCTTCCAGAGCCGTGTGTGCGGGCCGGCCGTGGCAGAGGGCCCAGCTGGAGGGGGAGCATTGCCTCCCTGGACCAGGGCTCTTGGTTGGAAGGGATGCCTCACAGAAAGGAACGTGGTCTGCGCTGCTTCCATCGCTGCAGAGACCAACGGGGAGGAGAGTTAAACTTCACGCCGAAAGTTTGCAACATGTAGCCTTTAGCTAACACAGTCATCCTTTCTATTTTCAGAATTGCAGTGTATGGGCATTCTTTTTTGTCCTTTGCCATAGCTGTTCGGGATAAAGCACCAGCAGCCCTTGCTTACTGCATGCCCTGCCCTCCTTTGTACTTTTGTCTTATGGTACTCTTCTGTGACACAGCTGAGGGGTTAATGAACAGCCTCCTGGTGAGCTGAGGAGATACTTGCAGCCAGATGGTTAAAAAGTGACAACTAATTTTGAGAACCCAGCTGAAGGCTGCTGGGTCCTTCAGTTCCACAGTGTGGTCTACCGTACCTCATGTAGTCTTTCATTTATTCTGAGCATACCCGTCACTGATGCCTCTTTGCAGCTACATGCACCCCAAGTTTTTGTGAATTCAGAAAATGGATTTTCTATACCCAGAGGAGGAAAAATCACTGACCGTCTTCAGAAATTGGATTTATGTGACTTCCTCAATTCCACAAATACTCCAGCAAGAATGTGATCTTTACAAAAGCTTACATCCATTCCTCCTGTAACTTCCAGGCTTTGTCGCAATGAATCAGGCAGAATTCTGATGAGAAAACAGTCCCATTGACTAGACTCTTGGAAAAATGGTGATGTTACATTTCTTATCTTTGCAAATACAAGATACCTGTCACTTAATTTTGTTTGTACTATTCCACATGATTAAAAAGTTACATTGAAGTATACTGTAAATGAAAGTGCAAATAGAAAACAACTCCATTACAAAGAAAGATGAAGTGCAGTCCCAGAAAGCACAAATAACTCTTGAAGTTACAAGGGGGAAGTTGCTAAAAAGAACATCTATACCTGTTTCCCATTACAATGACAAGGTATTTATTGTTCTTTTGCCTGAGATGACTCAAAATGGGTACCAAATTTGTAAAAGTTACTGTCCTAAGGAAGGGGGTTTGTCTGTGGAGTCAACAACGGCTGTACATGCCTGTGGCATCTCATAAACAGCTTCTCGCAAACTGGAGAATGATAAAAATAGAATGGAGAGAACTTGCAAAACCTGGAAAGATGGCAGGAGCTCTAAGGTTCTGCTGTCAAATCTTCACTTTTTGTGCTGCCTTCCCTTTTTGTGTTGTCTCTGAGAGAATAAAGCTTTGAAGGTGCTGCCATTGAGTCAGTTGAGATAGCTAGTGGCACAGAACAAACTGTTGCTAAATAGGGAGTTTCAGCTCATAGACACAGTCTAAAAATGACAGGATGCAATGGCATGTTTCTGTGAAGAAAGACTAAGTTAATGAAAATTGCTGGAGGGGTGCACTTAAGAGGAGCTACCAAGGCACCTCATCCTGAAATGGTGACAATTCCTTGATTCATTTCCCGAGCCATGTCCATTCTTGCACTTAATGTGGCAAGTGTTCTGTGAGAAACAAACATGATTATGCAATTAAAGTCTGCTTAAAATAATATGTATAAACTGAGGAGAATGAGGGTTCTATGAGTAGTAAACCTGCCATCTCCTAATGTGCGAGACTAGGTTTTCAAAATTACTGGTCTTTGTGTTGCAGTCTAAGAAACTGAACCCTTCATGTAGAATTCTCCTAAGTCTGAATGGTTTAGAACTAGGGCAAGACCTTTGATATTCACAATATTGCACACTGCCACTAGGGCTTCCTAGTCTCTTTGAAAAGTAATACTCAAGGACCCTCTGTCTCTCACTCTCAGCCTAATGCTTTCATCCCTTTCCCTTCTCTTAACAATGCAGCAGTCTTACTTCAGTAGTCCATTTCTGACTCCTGGTCCAAGTTCATGGCTTCTTTCTCCCAACATTCTTGCTTCTTTCACTTCAGTCCCCCACACAATCCCTACCAGCTGCTGTTCTTTCATTCTTGTCACAGCCTCCTCATCTTTTTCCCAGTAAGTTCCAATATCCCCTTGTCTGCACAGCCTGCATGGACTCTTCTTTTCATACATGTTTATGGGTGGGACTGTGGGCAGCAACAACAGATCCCTCTCTCAGTTCTTGCACTCACCTCTACAAAAGGCCTCTGTTGCTAGGAAAAGCCATTGCTGGAAAGCCTTGCCTATCCCCAGCATACCTAGAGCAGATGTCTATTACTGTTGGACTTTTCAGACAGTGGAATGTGAAAAGGCCATTCTGACCAGAGGTCTGTATTTATGTGTTTTAATAGGAGCAGTCTGAGATATTCCCCACCCATCAAATCCTTGGCAAACCCTTTGTCAAATTTCTGTTATAGAACACAGAGATAGAGTTTCTGTTTTAGTCATGCAGCCCAGTAATATTTTTTAACATAAGCAAAATGTATTTTTTGCCAACCTTATTTTGCAAACTGACTGAACCACTTTAAAAATCAGCTTCAGGCTGACACATCAATTGCAGAAAAAATCATTACAAATTAGCTAATATTTGACAGTCACAGGCATCAAAAGCCAGGGTCTTATAATAGGTAATGATGCACCAACTTACCCGTAGGCATTGCCTCTTGTTCTGCCTGTAATTTGGAGATTCTCAGTTTTTCTCTCCCCCTGTCCTCCCCCCCCCCCCCCCCCCCCAAAAAAAATAACATCAGAAGTGAAAATATGATATATTTGCCATATTTTAAGTTGTGGACAAAACCACATGCCTTTTTTTTTTCTTCTTTTTATTTTTCCTTTCTTCTCAGCTTAGTTCCCCTCAGGATTTGAGGGAGAAACCCACACTATTTCAAGAGCTTCAGTGACTATACAATAGATGTGTCTATTTCTTCAGAGCCTTAAGAGGACTAGAAAAATGAAGCTCTTTTTTTCTCTATCAATTGACTTTGTTAAGCCTCCCCAGGAGGAGAAATAAGCCACTGGAGGGGGCCAGTATCAAAGTTGAAGAACAAAGATGAAAGGTGAAGAGACACTTCTGTTTACATCAGCATGCTCTGGACTAATGTACCAGAGAATACATCAAAGCCACTACTCATGCCAGCTCCAGATATCTTTTCTAACAAATGAAATGTGGAAATATTTTTCTGACTACCATCTAAAGTAAAACAATTGCAAAGCACTCTCATTTTATTGACCTTTCAATCTTTCAGTCACTCTGGCCTTATCCAAAATAAATGATGTCCACAGGGGAATGAGCAATATTAATATGTTATACTAACTATACCCTGCCAATATTACTTGTCTTCTTCTAGATGTTGCTTAATTTTTTAATGTATTAAAGCATGGGTGCACTCTTTGGCTGTTTACAAAAACTGAAAGCTAACAGAAATATGTCCATTCTTTCCAAAACATCCAGGTAGTTTTCTCCCCACTGTTCCATACATACAGAGAATTGATTTACTCCATATCATGACAGGGAAGCAGATAGTTATGATCATTTCCAGTTTGGAAGTCAGGAGGTTTAATAGAGAGGTTGTGTGATTTGTCCAAGGCTTTGCAAAACCCCTAAGGCAAACTGAGGAAAGAATCCACTTCTCTTGACCTCACTGTCTGTGTCTTGTCTACAAGGCTGCCTGTCTTCCCACTAGCTGACAGACCGTTGAGAAAGATGAAGGCCTTATTGATCCTAGAGTTAGATGCTGAAAAAGCAGCATTGTTTAGCATCAGTTGATTTCAGTAGGAGTCATTTCCCTTGGACAGAATTTGGCACTAAAAGGTATTAATTTTTAAGCCTAAATATACCTTCTGAGATACCAATATCAGAACATAATATATTGCTGGTTAATAAATATTAATAAGTGCATAATTACATCATTTTTTTAATAAATAAATATAGCTGTGATATATAGGGATCCTTTGCATGAGTAGGTGTTTGTTACCCTTTTCACTCTGCACACAAAACGCAGTGACACAGCAGCTCATCAGTGCATGGCACAGATGAGAAGCCAAAGCTCCTGGTAGCTCCCAGCAGCACTGTGCAGGCGGTGGAACATGCCCCTCCTGTGCCACACGCCTGCAGATCACAGCTCCCTTCTCACTGGCTCACCAGCCAGCACTGCAAAGAAAACAAAATCAATTGAAATCCCTGCATTTCAGCAAGCTGAGTGGGAACAGGAGCAGATCAGTGTGTGGCTGGTAACGCCCCTTCTTCATATAGTCCCTGTTTTTTCACCTCCCAACCCAATTTCAATCGTAAGACAGCTTCTTAGACCATCTCCTCTGACAGGCAGTGCTCCACTCTGGGGAATTTGGACAGAGACTCTCAAAACCGCAATATTTTGGAGCCAAGTAATCTACAGAAGAAGGTGGAGGAAGATAAGCACAATGTTAATTCTGGTCATATGCAATTGAAGCTGACAAAGCATCCATCATCCTGTACAATATTAACCTTTAAATATTCAGCTTTATCAGTTTCCCCATCCTTAATCCATCATTAACCACCCCATAAAGCCTCAGCTGATTAGCCCCACCTCTGCAGCTTGGCAACCCATTAACTATTTATTATTTGTATTTAATTGCACTCTGGTAGCTTTGGAAAACTCCAACCAGACACATTTCAAAAACTGGAACAAAGGAGATGGTCCCTTGCCTGTGGAGTTCGTGGTCTGGGCAAGAATGAAATGCAGTAAAGAAGAAATGACAGCCATGCTAAACAAAGGCTTACTTACATGCCCTTCTGTTAAACTCCCCACCCCACAAATATGAAGGTTTTCTGTGGATTTTTTTTCCCCAGTGAATTCCATTCCAGTATCTTTTAAAATCACAAAAGATGATGCAATTTTAGAGGGTCCAGCAGAAAAAAAATTGGGAGATTTAGTGTGGTAGGTGAAAAATAGATTGAAAAGCTCTACACAGATCATTCCACAATTGCTAGGTAGTGATACAGAGATTAAAGTCATAGTATAGTAGGAAACTGGTAAACATATGCAACATGCATTTTTTATGTGAATTTAAATAAATAAATGGAAGCATTTTTCAGTTAAAATGCTTATTTCTCAGGGACTAAATATATGTAATTTATGAAGTGGTATTTATATTTTGCTGCTTGCTACTCACGTGCATAATCCAAACACAGATACAGTACTAAATATTCTTTCTGCTACTGATGCTGGGTTTGAGGGGAGAAGATCTGTACACCTTTTTCTGTCTTTCTCTATTTCTTTTTTACTTAGATGGCTGCACATTTCCTCTGAAGTAAACTTTGCGGAAGTCACCAGTGCCTTTGTTACCCCCGCCTGGATTTCTGTACCTTTCTATTTATGAGTGCCCTTTGATCTGTGCCTGAAAGATCCAGTTCCCAAGACAGCCACTACCCACTCCTTGAGTAGTGCCAAACAGCACGAGCACTCCACACCAGAGACTCAGTACTGTCTTGCTGTTTACTGATCAACTTTAAAACCCACAGCATTAGAGGAAATGGTTTTCTAAGGGGTCCTCTCACTCTGTGCCCACACCCCTTGTCTTGCTACCAGGTGAAGAGTAATGTCTGTCTGGGAGCCAAGTCTCAGTACATGAAAGTCAAGCTGGATAATAAAGAAAATGGGTTTAAAATTTGAGTTAGAAGCCACAAGTTAAACAAAAGCTTGTGAATCCATCCTTGTAATTCTGTGTCTGAACAAAATAATGCATTTTAAGTAGCATTGACTAAGTGGCTATGAGAGACTGATCTGAAATCAGACTTCAGTGTCCATTGTCCCAAAGATCGGTATGGGAAGCTGAGATGGGACTCCACCGTCCACTGCCTGAGGGATGAGTGGGAAATAGCTCAGATAAGACTCTTAGATCCTGTTGCCTCAAGGATTGGTGTGAGGACCTGAAATGGGACTCCACTGACCATTGTCTCAGAGATGGGTGGGAGGAGTTGAGACAAGACTCTTCCATCCATTGCCAGGGAGAAGGGGGTGAGGAGCTGAACTGGGACTCCACCATCCATTGCCTGAGGGATGAATGGGAAAGAGCTAAGACTCTTCAAGGATTGGTGTGAGGAATTGCTGTCCGTTATCTCAAGAATTGCTGCAGACACCTGATTGTGCAGACACATACAGTTGGAAGAGCTGGCTGCAAGACCAGGGAAACTGGTCCACTAAGAACAAGAATACGTGACATGAAGAACATAGGTACTCCCCCCAACTCATTGTAAACGGGGGAGTAAGGTATTGCCAAAATGGGTACCTCCAAAGGGACACCAGAAGGACTCCTCCATGAGGACACCCACCTCCGATGGACTCTTGGGGGACACTCTGCTCTGATACTGACTACAACCCCTGAAGACCTATCACCACCAAGGATGATGACAATGGATCCCTGGGACACCGCTGGATCCGCTGTGGTGACTATCTCTCACTGCACCCTGAATCCTTGCTTCATTTTCTGCCTTTTTTCCAATCTGTCCTATTGCTATCCCCTTTATTGTCATAATTGTCCTTTCATAATAAACCAACTAATTGATTACAGTACTTGACCACGTTTGTGTCTTAATTTCACTCTTGGGATCACAAAATGAAACAGGGCACTGGGGTTTTCTCTAATTAGACCTTGACAGTGGCTTTGTGGAAATTAAACCAAGATAAACAAAGGTATTCCTCTATACTGTACTGTACTATCTATACACTTTCTTCCCCATCTAGGTAAACCCTTCAGTTCAACGTAGGTGCTTTTCAGTGCTATTAACTCTGCTTTTGAATTTATCCTGATGTCAGTCTGTTGGAGACAAAACAGTGGTGACCCTCAGGGTACAAGGGGTGATGCATTTATTTTTACCTAGCACTTGACTCACTTGCATCTGTTCTCCTTTTAATCCTTATAATTAAAATACATGCCTGCCATTTCAGTATGTGATCTAAAATGATTAACATTTGAACATTATAGCAACCATAGTTACTGCTGCTGTACAAGACGAAGAACAATTGATCTAGGCCAACACAGCTAAGTAAGCTATAGAAGGGAAACCACACGCTAGTAATGGAAAATAGAATATAAGACTATTGAGTCAGGTGAAAAGAGCATCTAAGGTAATATACCCTGTCTCTGATAGAGACAGTATGAAAGGTTTAAGGGAAGAGCATGAGAAATGGAGCAAGTGTGGAGAAGAATGTCCTGTGGCATGTCTGCCCATCTTCCACCTGACTGCACTTTAGAGACTTCTTGAGCCAGATGCTCTTTCAAGTCTATCATGTTTAATAAACCAAAATAGATCAGTTTTCCCTAACTCCCAAGTCTGGTTCCTGTAAACACTTCTGTGAAGCTGTTTAGACTTTTTCTCCACTGAACATTCTGTGGACATGTGTTCTACAGTTTCATTAGGCATTATGTGGGAAAAAACACCACTTCATTATGTTTATTTTAAGCCTTCTAACTAATAGTTTGCATTCAGACCCAATGGGGCATGCCCAAGATAGTCTAAAAGAAGCCTTGAACAGCATCTCCATCCCTTTCTGTTTTATTAATTCTCCCAATCTTAATTTTCTTCTATCTCGTTCCCTCTTTCTTTTATTCTCATTTTACCTCTGGAGGGTGTTACAAGCTACACAGGCATCTGATTTGGAAATGCATGCCTACTACATACCAAAATTCAAATGGCGGAAAGCATGGCAGTCCTTCAGAGACACACTCTTTCACAATGATGTCAGTTGCTTATAAGGTTAGTCTTAAACTTTGGCACCTCAGTTCCCTTCTGAGTTTCTGAATGGCGGTGACCTGGTTTGCGGAGGTGCTTAGCACCCACCACCTCCCGGGGGGAGCTGCAGGCATTCAGCTCACACAAGAGAACACTTTTATGCAAAACATCTGCCTGGCTCTGGGCACTCAAGTATTAAATTGTTATTCTTCATTCAGCTTCACAGTGTAGTGACACAGGAAATCGTCAGCCCAGGAGTGAAATTAAGAACCTTTGGACTGGCAATGTAACACTTACTTATAGTGGTTTGAGGGAAGCAATCCTCTGGAATTAAATATTACTAAATGTGAATCTTTCCATTTATATTCAAGATCAGAGCAAATGGTGCAGAGGACAGTCATCTTACAGATTTTGTGTAGTATAAATGTCTAAACCATTGTTGTATCAGGAATCCTACTTGGACATCTGATTTTCAGCTTTATATACTGTTTCCACAGTAAAAAACACCAAAACTTTAGCTTACACGTTCACCTGCACAATCATCCAATAGATACACTTTCCATCTGTCCTATATTTTTATCTCTTTTTCTGCTCCTCTCTGGCTCTTGGAATTTGCTCAGACCTATTCTCTAGCCAAAAGTATCTTTCCCTCCTCCCCCCCCCCCCTTCAGTGTATTCCTCTTTGCATTTCTTTTTGCTTTCTCGCCACCTTTCTATGTGTCAGCCTTGTTCCAGTTCTTCTCCCCAGTGGCATTCAGAACTCCTGCTACTTTCATACACTCTCACCATTTTAAGCCGCTTTCCCACATGCTCCCTTTCACGGAACACCTTCCTTCCACTGATTTCCGAAGCACAGATGCTTGTTCGCTTTCCATGATGGCAACAACAGTTCTAAAAGAAACATACCATTTCCCCTCCTGCAATTCATGCACAAATGCCTGGCATGTGCTGCCTAGAGAAAGCCTTTCAACTTTGAATTTCCTGTCTTTGTGGAATCTGTGAAAAAGTCTGATAAATTACAGCTTTGGCAGTTATTTCAAATAACTTTATTTGCAGCCAACTGAGGCAAAATCTGTCAATGGTGCCATTCCCGTGTTCTTTCAAAGGTCATTGGTGTTTCATGAGTGAGCTCAAAGACAAGCTGGTTCAAAGGGAGGCTCACATTTCATTTTTTTCCAAGAAGATTAGATTACATGTTCTAATGGTGACAGGACTGTCCTACAAGACATAAGAGCTGGGTTCTAGTTGAGGCCACGAGACTCTTCCAGTACGTGTGTTTTGTTACTTTATCTCCCTCCCCATGATTTCTCATCTGCAAAATAGCTGTAATACTAACTGGTAACTAACAACAGAGAAGAAGACCCCAAGTAATCGTATGGGTGGCTATCTATTGAGTTGGCTTTGGATCTGGTTTTGGTGTTGGCCATACAGGTAAGGCCAATAAACCTCAGTTTACAGGTCCTCACACTGGGGCTTAAGAGGCACTAGCTGTGACACACTTACAATATGCAAGAGGCAATTTCTCATGTTGTTCCAGGGGGTGAGAGAAAGCAACAATACAGAGCCTTGGCTCTCCAAGCCAACGTTATTGCTGCCTGGGCTTGAAGGGGTGCTGGTGCACCTGGGGTCCTCTAGTGATACTCAGAATAAACCACAACATGCCAGGGTTGACTTGTATGTGGGCAGGATTTCAGTGCAAACTAATTGAGATATACGTGGAGTTCCTTACCCTCGAATCCCAAAGGTCTTGCAGCAAGCCTTCAGCGGGCTGGCTGGGTGGGAGGGAAGTTGTATGCAACCGTCTCTCAGCAGCCCCCCCTGGTGATTTGAAAGGAAGTGGTGAGGACGTGTCAGTTCTGTCTAGTGTTGTAAGAAACATAACCACACTCGTCTTCAAGAGCCTCAGATGGTGATAGATACATACACTGATCCTCTTTTAAGGCAAGAAATCTCACCTATGTAGAGGATTCTCAGGACTGAATTTGAATAAAACCTACTTTTTGTTATGGCAGTAAGAGACATAGATTATTATCATTAATGTTACATGCATGATTTAGTTAGGAAAAGCACCACAGTTCAGGAAAACAAAATCTTTCCAGATAATAGTTATACTAATTACCTAAAAGATCATAAATCAAAGAAAATTTAATAAATTGCAGGAGAGATGGGCTGACAAGAATCTTGTGAGGTTCAGCAAAGAAATGTGAAGTCCTGCACCCAGAGAGGAATAATATTTGTAGTAATACAGGCAGGGGACCAGCTAGAAAGTAGCTTTGCAGAGGAGGCCCTGGGGATCCTGGCATTCAATAGTCTGAACATGAGCCAGCAGTGCACCCTTGCAGCAGAGAAGGTTGGGGTGCATTGGGAAAAGCACTGCCAGCGAGTTGAGGGAGGTGATCCTCCCTCTCTGCTCAGCCCTGGTGAGACACGTCTGGAATGCTAGGTTCAGGAATGGGCTCCCCAGTATGAGACACATGGACTCACTGGAACAAGCTCAGCGAAGGGCCATGGGGATGATGAAGAGACTGAAGCATCTGGCAGACAAGGAGAGGCTGAGACATTTGGGGTTGTTCAGTCAGGAGAAAAGAAGGCTTGGGGGAGATTTGATCATGTGTATAAATTCCTGATGGTGCAGGGTAGAGAAGATGAAGCCAGGCTCTCCTTAGTGAAAGGACAAGGGGCACGTGGATACACGTTGAAATACAGCAAATTCTATTTGTATGATCTCCAGAGCTACCTTCTAATCTCAGCTATTTTTTGATTTGCTGAATAACAACCATATTCCTACCCTGAAAATACATGGCACATCCTAGTCCTGAGTATTTTTTATGTTATACATTCCCAAGATATGTCTGGGGACTTTTTTACAGACTTTTCACCAACAGCAATGCGAATGCATTGCCATTACGTATTAGGATGTGTAAATATAACTGATAAGATCAAGAGATTGAATCACATGTCATGTAGGATTCTGGTGAGATGCTGGCAGGAAAGCAAGCACTGCAGCAGAAAACTGACTGTCAAAAAATGACATGTGAAAGCCCAACTTTACCCAAGTCTAAATTATTTAATATATGGCACTGTAGATACCTTGACATGTTTCTTTGGGTCCAGGAAATAAATGAATAACCCACTTTACCTTGTATATGCAATGCAGGGGGTAATTTGGACAAAATGATGTAATGTTTTGGAAAGCATGACAAGAAAATTAAGGATGAAAAAACTCCAGAATGACTTTTATGAATGAAAAGAACCTGTAATTGCTTTCCATCCCTTGACAGATGTTACTTAAACTGACATACTATATCATGCAACAAAGCTCACAGGGGTAATACAGGATTATGAGAAAATGTATAAACCACTATCTTTATTGTAAAAAATTCTTTTGTTCTTCACAGAATGACAAAGAGAGGAGGGATGCCTTTTAGCCTGATGTAGATTACTGTAATAATATTTTCAGAAACGTATCATCACAATTGATCTATTAAAAAACAAAGAATGAAGTTAAAAGGGAGGGAGAACTTTCGGCTGTATCCTCTCCCCTCTCCTCCTGTCATTGTAGCATCTGGGAGACTTCCCTGTTTGTTAAAGTGAAAACAAGAAGACTCCCTCCTGCCTTCTTCTGTGTGGAGAAGTAAAAGAATGGGAAGGGGCAGAAATTGTCATTGTTGAGAAATTACAGGTGAAGAAATGAGCGTGCCTTGGCTGTAAATATTCTCAGTTCACCTCGGAGAAAGCTGATAGCTGCGGGAGAGCTGCAAAGAGCACAAGTTTCCACCCCTCACCAGTTTTGCTTCTGACTTTGACAGTTCCCTGCTTTCAAGGTATGTGAGAAACAGAGGATGGACACACAGACAGTAGAAGGGTCTCTCAGGCGCCTCAGACCTTCTCCAAAGTATCCTTCGGAGGTCAGCATTTTGGGTGCCAGCCGCAAGTCAAAAAGAAGCCCTCAAGAAAGCAGAGCTTGCTGTATGCTCTTACCAACCTGTATGACAGAGCAAGTAGACCACTGGTTGGAACTAAATGAAACTGCAAAAGATCGACAAGTACAGTACAGTCCTTAACCTTAATGAAGTCTGGAGGTTGCAAATGCATACTTTGTCACAGGCAAGTTCAATCAGGTATAATGTGTCCAAGTTTCTTGCTCATCCATAGGTCCTTTATTTCCCTCTGCCTGATTTTTTGGCATTATTAAAGCATCACAGTAGAGTCACTGAATAACCATAGTGGATAGATAGGGTGTAGCAGTAGACAGATGATAAAGATTTTTCCCCAAAGTCAATACTGGTGTCCGGGGCATATTTTACTAATTTGGTTTTTAATGCACTTCTACTTTTTTAAAGGTTTAATATTGATTGATTTTTAATGGCGTGGGCACATTCTGATGCTGAAGAAGGAAAAGACTTCTCCTGGCTTCCTTTTCCTGTCGGGAACAGGAGAAATGAAACAAGAAACAAAAAGGCATTTTAACAGAAGTCTTGGAAGTATTTAACAAAGAGAAACAAGTTAACATTTCTTTCTGTTTATCAAATTATGTGAAGTTTCAAGCAAGAGGAACCATCACTAATTAATGATTTAATAAGTTATATAAAGTTTTTCTCTCTTTGCCAGAACTTTAAAAAGCATTAACAGTATTAAGGCTCTATCTTCCCATTAATCTGCACAGACTTGACACTGATACTCTAAAACAGCACAAAAAAATTAAATACTCATCAATATTAAAATACCTCTAAACATTTCCAGACCTTAGTATTTGGAAAGCTGCCACTGCTCCCATTTCAACTGCCATACTGTGTCTGCTTTGGAGAGGCTACCTCTTGACATTTTGCAGAACAGCCTCTAATCGTCTAAGGAAACTCTGGATTGAGATTAGTATCCAAAGCAGAAAAGAATCTGCAGACACTACTGTGTGTGAGTAATGCTGCAGGCATTCGTCCAAGCTCAGGAACGAGTGGAATGTACCCTTTCTCAAAGGTATGGGTGAAATAACATCACTGAAGTGGAAGTGGGGATTGGGTGGAACTGAAGCAAGGGAGAAGTTCACATGTGTCTTTTCCATGTGTATGAAAATGGCTGGCTGTACTTATATAAAAAAAAAAAGAAATTGGGGACTGGTATTTTAATTATTCAGTGCATTTATTTGCTTCTGATGGCATAAATAATCTATCACTTCAGCGTGTCGCACAAAAAGTCAAAGGAACATTTCCACTTCAAATTAAATAAAAAAAAATAAATCAACATAACGGTACTTTTCTGTGAACACATATAATGAATTTCTTTGTTTAATTAAACACTTCAGCAAACCAAACACCTGAATTTAAATTGCTGTTTATTACGGCTTCCCTTCGGGTACAGGTGAGATGAGAATAGGTTAGCTTGTGAAAGGCTGCAGAGACATGCGTTTTCCACAGTGACTCTCATTGCTAAGCAGGCTGACAGGGAGCTGATAACACCTTGGCAAGCAGAGAACGGTGAGGTAAATTATCAGCGATATTAAGAGGAACCATTTAAGAGCCACACCTTTACTGTGGCCTGCCACGTCTGCGGATGCTGTTCGGGAAGAAGTACAAGAGACTCCCCTTTTAACTTCAGCTTTCTCCCTAGACGTGTGGGTGTACAGGGACGTTTATACGTGCATAAATGCACGCAGACTGGTGCTTACACGCGTTTTGGTATCCGTGGTTCCATGATGCGTTTTTCCCACCGTGGTGTCGAGGCGGAGGAGGAGAGAAACAGGAGGGGGAGCTCTCGTCGCAGCCGCCGCGCAGCAGCCCGGGCTCCGCCGGGCAAGGGGGGGTTACCCCGGATAGGGAGGCCACCCGGGGCCGGGGCTTGGGGCCTGGCCCCCTTCTCCCTTCGGGCACCAGCACAGAGGCTGCAGCGATCACCCCACAACTGGTCCGAATTCTGGCTTTGGAAACCGCCACGTCGTTTTCGGTGTGCCTGCAGGGCGCCGTTTGCTTGACGCCGCTGCCTTTAAAAAACCTTTTGCTCTGAAGGTTTGTGCCACTTACGTATTCACCAGCTGGGAAAAATCAGGGCTGCTCCTTTATCTCATCCTCTCCAGTAAGCAATCACTAGAAGAAATACCTCAGTAGTAACATTAAGCATTAATAAAGATCCTTTGAAGAACTTAGCTACAGCAAATTGTTGCTTTTTTGTTATCTAAAAAGCAACTCCGCCAAGTGGACAGATGCCCTTTCAAAACTCATAAATACTAATAAATAGGAATATGATTAATAGAATATAAATTAAACATGGCACGATTTATTTTTGGCAACTCATTTCCACCTATCATTTTATGAACAATTATTTGGTTTTCAGAAGTCCAAATTAGTGTGCTTGCAAAGACACCAAGTGCAAATTCAGAGCTGGAAATGCAAACCTGTGTAGAACAAAAACACAAAAATACTTGGCAGAGCCTGGCAAAGCAACTTGGGTGTAAAACACGTGCTTGGAGAATGGAAGGAAAAGCTCAGGTTCTTGCCAAGACTCAGATAGAGCAGGGACCTAAACCTCAGCCTTGCAGGTGACTTAGAGACCACAGAAAGGCAGTTCATGTGGCTTTTTTCTTCCCAACTTTGAACGCAACCAATGAGCTAACCAGAAAAATCCCCAACCTGAAGCCCTTGAACAGGCAAGGCAGTGAGAAGCTTACTCTTATTGCACTGTGGTTAGATCACACACTCATAGTGGGAAGCCTGATCTGCAGTTCCTACTCCTTTTTGAGATGTTACAATAAGGAGTAGGAAGCTTTTTTTCCCTCACATCAAAAAATCCTATTTTTGCTTTGAATGTGAATGGAAACATATTTTGAAAGCCCTGCATTTTTATTGACTTTTTTTTTTTTTTTTAAGAACATGGGATTTTTTGCTTTCCAATGCACACTATATAATAGATTGATTTAAAATCACCTTGGAAATTTCACAAGGAATTTGGTCTCATTAAATTCAGAAGCAAAATATTCACTGATTTCCTCAAGATCAGAGTCTCATCCTTGGCTGAAATCTGCTTACTGACACCACATATCCCAGTATCTCTTGCTGGTAGAATAAATGCGAGCAGCCCTACTGGTCCAATCAGCCACCTTTATTCACCTATTTATGATGTTTGCAGAATCCATAGTGAGCACTACTGAACCAGGTTTCTTTACCAAAAATACAGGTTTTCCCACAAGAAATATGTGCTGTCACAGTTCAGTAAATGTATTTAATGTTAAGGTCTCTGTAATGTAAACAGCAGATTTATTTTCTCGTAGCTTTTTGGAGACGTTCAGATCAATGCCATTGTATGACTGACAAATTTAAGGCTTCCACAGATTCTGACTCTTCTTACAAGTTCATGAGTTACCATTAAAACCTGAAAGTGTTTTGGGTCGATTTTTGTTACTCATTCCCTCTCCAGTAACAAATGGAATAATTAGACAGTTTCCAAAACTTTTTCAGTACCTACAACGTGTGTCAGATAACGTCACAGCACTCTAAATGCATGAACTTCTGTGTTGACAGTCAATGGTCCTCCATATGCTCTCACTAGAAGAACAACTTCCCAAGAATATGTAGTATCATAATGTGCAATGTACAAAGGTAATAACAGCTCTAGGAAAGTAGAAATCATGACAGTTGCAGAAATAATCTGCCATCAGATGAAGAGAGATACTATTATTAGGACACAGGGAGGTAGAACTTTTTTATCTACCCCTAGACTGTATTAGATACTGGGAAAACAGGATATGCTCTCAGCCTATGGCTTTCATCTGGTGGTTGATGACATACTGAGGGGGGCTGGAGGCTGTTTTTAAGGAGCTCACCAGAAGTAGCTGTTAAAAGTGAGCCTCCTATCAGGAGGCATAAGTTCACATCTCCATTCAAAAGTCTTTGGAAAAATACTGGGAAAAAAGCCTCACTGAAATCCACTATTTTTGGTGATGAAGAGTTGAGGACCAGCATTCAGAATTGGTAACAAGTGAGGTGGGAAGTGCTTCCATTCACAAACAAACCTTCAGCTGTTAGTCAGGAATACTGGAATGACAGATTTGATCCTGAAGGCATTTGTTTCAGTCTACTTACTGTAACCTGCTGAAGACAATTTGCATTGTTTGGGCTTGCAAATATGCTCCCCAAATCCCTTCCAACATTAAAGGAAATTCTGGTTTTGTTGGGATTTGGGGATTAATCTTTTTGTCAGAGTATCAACTCGGTTTGTTACATTTATGCAGCAAAACTGTGCTTTATTACAAATATATGTAGTAAGTGTTGAAAGTACTTTTCAGACATTTCACTAGACAAGAACCATTTGAGGCAATACTCTGTTTAGCTGAAGTTCTAAGGTTTTCATTAAATGTCTGCTATCAGCTCTACAGGGAAACTAGTGATATATCCCTAGTACAAGAATTAACTTTGCCTTTTTCATTAGAATGACTGTGTGTATCAGCAAGGTGGTGGTGATTCAAAGCAGAATAGTTGCCTGAGGTTGACTTGCTTTGTTTCCAGCTAAAGGTTTCAAAGAACTCTGAGGCTATGCAAGATTGTGTTTATAAGCAACTTCCCCTTGCGCTGCCTGTTTTATCCCTACTGTGTGAGATAATACATTAGGATTCTGGGAATATGTCCTGTACTTGATGAGAGCTCAACCGTACCGATCTGTCTGTAATAGAATACGGTGAACAAAACAGAGGCGAGGTTGCTGGTGGTGGTGGAGGGGCATATGAGGGAAACCATTCTTTGGAGGTTACTTGCAGAGTCCCAGGTTAGTTTCCCCAAGCTTCAGAACTCACTGCATTGTAAAATATTGCAGGCAAGAAAAAACAAACACGCAAACTCCCTCCCCCCTCAAAAAAATCTTGGTTTCTCATGCTCGCTGGTGGTGGCTGTGAGGCCAGAGCTTGAGCTCCTGGGGTGTGCAGAACGGACGTAGCCCACAGCACGACTCCTGCTGCGGCTGATTCCTGTGGCTCGTTGCTACCAGCGGAGCCTTCTTGAGGGTCTCCACAAGGTCCCGCTGCTCTGCCTAAAATGAACCATCAGATCTGTTCTGTTCCAACATCTGCCTGATTCTTCTGGGCAGCGAGGGGAGTGGCAGCACTGTCGCTTCACAACGGCCATGACCTTACCACTGTGGATGTGCTCTGGGATTTTACAGACTGAGGTCTGGTTGCCACCTTACCTCTTTATGCTCGCTGCTCTAATAGCCAGGACTATGACAGGTCTCAGCGTCTTCCTCTTCTCAGTGCCCCAAGGGGAAATGTGCTGTGTTTTGAATCGCTCTGCTATCTGAAGCAGGCAAGCAAGGCTCATTTCAGTCACGAAACAAGCAAAGGAGTTGCGTTCAACTTTTCACACTAAAAAATGTCAGTGATTTAAGCTTCAGAAACAAAGGATGTAAATTAGACATTGTTGCACACAAGCCAAACTTATCTTTCACAGGCTAAACAGCTATTTTTATGGGAAGCCTACTTATACCCACACGGAACACCATTTATTTTTCGACTGCGGGTCTTTTTCCTTTTTTTTTAATGTACAATTTTAAGGTGTACCACAGTCATAATGAGAAACCCCGTACAATTCCGATTTTGACTAATGGAACAATGGACACCCCCGTGCCGTACTGTGTTGTACCAGGGTAATTAGGGACTGACTGCCAGGGAGCGCGAAAGCACAACCCAGGAATAATCAATGCATCCCCCACAGCGTGTGCTGTAATCCAGCACCTCGCCGCTGAATCGCGTCCCACCAAACCGTCCATCCTCACCTCCCAGGCGCGGATAAAGGGAAAGCCAGGAGGTACCCAACCTCAGCACGGCGGACAGCCCCCTCTGACCAGACCTACCGGCCCCGCGGGGAAGCGCTGGGGACACACGGGGGGGGGGGACGGGAGGGGGGACACGCACAGCCCCCTCCCCCATCCCGCCGCCCCGCCCTCTCCGCTCCGCCCGGTGCTCGGCGCGGCGCCCCCCCTCCCTTTCTCCTCCTCCTCCTCCTCCTCACCCCCCCGGCTCCCATGGCGGGCAGCGGCGGCCGATTCGGTGCCGGCAAGCCCCGCCCGCCGGCGGGCCGAGGCCGGCCTCCCCCTTTCCCCGGCCGCCCCCTTCGCGGCAGCCCGCCAGCAGCGCCACAGCAGGCGCGGGGCCGGCTCGCTCCGCGCTGCCTCTCGCCCGCCCGCCCCGCCGCCCCGCCGCGCCGCTCCCATGCAGGCGGGCGGCGAGGCAGAAGATGGCTGACTCGCCGGGGCACCCGCGCTCCTGCCCGCCCGCGCCCCCCGCCCGCCCGCCGCCACCGCCACTGCCGCCGCGCTCCCCCCGGGCCCTCCGCGGCGCCGCCTGCCACCACTGAGAGCCGCCGCCGCCCCCCCCCCCCCGCGCCCCTCCCGGCCCCCCCAGAGCACCAGCAGCCATTTCATCTCCACCACCAAGTAGGCGCAAAAAATGGCAGAAATGGAGAAAGAAGGGAGACCTCCCGAAAATAAAAGGAGCAGGAAGCCGGCTCACCCGGTGAAGCGGGAGATCAACGAGGAGATGAAGGTGGGTGCCTCTGATGGGGAAGGGAGCGGGGGTCTCCCCCCCACCCCCCGCCTCCGTGCGTGGAAACGAAATAAGAAAGGATCTCTTGTCATTTTTTTTTTTGTAGGATGCACTGAGTGTGTCTCAACTCCGCCTCCTGGGCTGAAAACAGAGACGAATTCACAGGCTGCAAACCCTGTTCATTCACCAGCTTTATTTATTTTTTTAACATAACTCTCCCTCCTCGGGCCTTTTCAGCTCCTTGGGTGCCCGTGATGAGCCTTTTTTCCTTCCCTTTTTATTTGTTTCTATAGCCATCCCCTCAGGTAGCTGGGAAGCCCTTAAAGTTAAGAAAGAAAGGGACCCCTTTTAAACACTGTATTTCTCTCCTTTTTCCAGTAGCCAGCTGCAACTGTGTAATTAAATTGTCAAAGTGCAGTGCTGCGGTCTGAGCCGCGCATCATCGTTCTCGCACTTGAGCGCGGGGCCCCCTCTCCTCTCCTCCCTCTCGCCTCGTCCGCTGCTTTCTGTGTTTCGCTTCCCAGACCATCCCAGCTGCCGAGGTGCTGCTGGAAGGTGGCTGGTCGCGGTTGCTTTTGCTGGATGTGTATTCTGCGGAGGGCTGTCCTGCCCGATAGGAACCGGTGCCAGTCCAGCTGTGCTCTGAAAGTAGCACTTAAGGCTGCCCCTCCAGATGTTAGGATGGCTGCGATCGCACAAAAACGTTATTGCAGGACTTCTTTCATCGTTAGGTCGCCACTCCGGGCTTGACCGGTCCTATTTTTTTGAGCCTGTTTTCCATGTCTGTTCTGTGTCTGTTTGTTTTATGTCTCAAATTCCCCAAAGTTGGGAACAACGTACTGGGAGACTTCAGCGGAACTTGTTATTGTTGTTCAGTGTGAAGATAAGACATAGTCTGGTTATGAGATGAAGCTGCTGCATTTAATTTGAATATGTCATTTATTAGGAGGCTGATTGTAAGTGGAGGAACGCCTGGAAAATATCACACGTTCGCATAGTATGTATAGTATATAGGCGTGTATATAAATATGCATGATGCCTAGTGAAAATGTCTTTGCTTTCCGGAGCAGTGATCTCCCTGTGTAAAAATAAACGGGAATGCTCAATCCCCTCCCCTCTTCCCTCTCTACACACCACCGATTTCAGTTAGGCGCCCTTTCCTGCCCAAGGCAGGCGTTTTTGCTCCTGCTGCCCGGCTAATGAGCATGTACACAGTTCTGCGTGCACATCGACTGGAAATGTGGACAAGTGTAGTATTAGGGGAGCGAACGCAATAATGTGTCGGCGCATCTCTTTGGAAACAAACTGTACTAGTTTTGGGTCCTGAGGAGTGGTATTATTCTTTGCGAGATATACAGCACATCCTATTTTCAGAGAGGGCTCTGTGCAGGCACTGAAGATTGAGAGTCATGGCTCATTGTGATACCACGTAGTTTTGAGGACTGCAGAGGTCTGTAGTATAGGGCACTGGCCCCTTAGAGCATCACCTAACGTGATCTATATGGATTGCAGCTTTTAAGTTTCATAGGTTCTAGAATTACAAATTAGTTGATTTTAATCAAAACATGTGAAATGTTATCCTGGCTGGATATAAAGGCTGACTGTGCTGGATCCTCTGGGTTTGTTTTGTTTACTTTGGCTGCAGGCACACTCAGCGGTTTGGGAGATAGTTGTTCTTCTACAATATAACAGATGTTTGTCTGAAAGGGTGAGGAAGAAACAAAAACAACATTGTGTGAAGGAGAAAAATTACACAATTTCAAACTAATGCTTTGGTATTAAGCACTGGCATTAACCTTCGTGTAGAATTTCTCTTTTTTTTTTAATCATGGGTGGCTGCTTAAGGTTAGAAACCTCAAGATTTCAGCTGACTTAAAAATTGAAGGCGGGTAGAAATGGCATTTAGAACCGATGTGATTTCTGATCAAGAGCGAGATAGCTGATGGCAGAACCTTTCACAAAACATGGGCCACCTTTCAATGTAAACTATGCTGTATATACTATGCATTTTTAGTAGGACAGTTGGCTGCTATCATCTGAGAAGGGGAAAGAGAGGGGGAGAAAAAAAGAAGTGGTTTGAATTTTGACTGGTTAAGAAAGTTAAAAACGTGTGGCGATCATTTACTCTCTTTCTTTACTGATGAATGAAGACATCTAGTTGTTCTTCCTAAACCCAAAGAATACAATAATGTAACAAATTCGTTACACCGTGCAAAATGTTTGCAGCAAAAGGACAAGAGGGAGCACAATGTGCCCTTGTGTAGGTTCGTATCTGTAATGTTCAAACAGGCTGTTTCCCTTAATCTGAACTGCTTTCATCTGGACCAGTGTAAAATAAGCTCTGGTAAGTAATCACGGCAGAGCAGAAAGAAAGGAATGTATACAGCAATAGACAGCCTAAGCTGTAAAAACTGTAACCCGAGTATCAGCAGCAGATCAGATATCAAGGCTTTAAGGTAGGGGAAATGAAAGAGATGAAGGGGAGGAAAAGACGAGAGAGGGAATGGAAAAGTCAGCTTGGAAAGTGAAGGAGAAGTAGGAGGGCCCCCTCAGGGAAATTTGGCTCAGGGATTAGGGAATTTTATCATGGTGTACAGTGACCTACTCAGGTTTCAGCCCACGTTGGATCGAATTGCCTCCCTTTGCTAGCAGAAAGAAAAAAGGACTGGTGTATATGGGATTTATTTTTTTTTCTCTCCCCTCCTTCGGATAATAAAAAGGCCATTGGTACAAGTATCTATTTTAAGTACAGCAAATGCAGGGCACTATGAATGAGCAATGAAATTACCTCATCACAGAGACTTCCTTCAAGATTCACTGTTTGATATGGCCAGATATTTACTCGAGAAGGTTCACAACACCTGACTGGCTTGCTTTGGTCCCTTCCAGCAGTAGTGTCACAGCTCGGTTTTAACATGACCGGGTGGATATTCAGGTTGCTTGCTCTCTCCTTGTGCCAGATATTAAGTTACATTTTTGTTATCTCTAACCTATGTACATGATAGTTATAACAAATTTTGATACAATTTTGTGTGCAAAAAGTACATATCTGCACGGTCTTCTGATATTGCATTTCAATGGAAAATATATTGAGGAGGAACTGGTTTGTTTCGCTCTGACCTTCACAGCCTCTGTTTTTTTCTAGTTATTTTTTTCCTTTTGTCCCCCATCCTCCTTTGGACGATAGTTTCCATTTTTATTTCCTCGAGGTAGTGTTGTTCACCTCACATTTTGGAAGAGAGCAGGTAGTTACTCTGAAATCCAGTTCGGTGCCATTTCTCACTTGCTGGTGAATAATGCCTAATAGGTCCAAAGCTATTGTAATCAGGGAACCCAGTCCTGTTTAAGACCAGAATATTTTTTTACAATTTCATTGATGACAGCGCTCCTCAAGCCGTGGTGATGGCTTCCCCATCCATCTATCCCTCCTCAGCTGATTTCCATTTGGCATCCTGCTGCCCTGCAGCAGTGCTGCTCCGGAGGAACAGCTAGGTGCTCCGCAGTGTTGTGAAATGAAGTTGTGTCCAATGCTGGGTTGCGCTGGAAGTTCTCCTGAACAAACCAGACAGTGTGTCCACGTGTCTCTGTCAGTTGAAAGGCGAGCAGTTAATTTGCGCTGTAATTTCACAGGGCTGCTCCATGTGCCTGAGGAGTTTACCATCTATAAATATTCTCAATAACTAATTTGTATCTAAAATTGGGCTTCGTTCCTGGTGCCTAGAGCTTAAGACAGCCCCATCTGTTACAGTTTAATAGTAAACTCATCAGAAGATCTTTCAGTTTAGTGTTTTAATATTCCCCGTTTGGCATTTAGAAGTACTACTGTCAGAAGGAGGGAAGCAGTGAAGCAGGCGTAGCAGCCCTTGCGCCTGGAGAGAGCCAGATCCCTCGGAGTGCTCTGAAGAGTCCAAGGAAACTCCTCCCTTTTCTCCTGAAAAGCAAAAAATGTCCTTGGGAAAGTGGAGAAGCAGGGAGGCTTTATCAGTTGTCCTATTTCAGGAGACTGATGTGGAGGGCTTGGTTTTGCACAGTCTGCGTGGAAGGAATTCTGTGGGATGAGTGCAAAGGGAGTTGTGTTGTCTGTACAGGGAGCCTCACCTGCCTGTGCGCCACAGAAATAGCACTTCCCCAGACAAAGTTTGTATTGCAGATCCAAATATGTACATTGGAGCACAAAGGAAATCAAAGCATCAAGACGTTTTGCTTTCTCATAGCATGAAATTCAATATGGTGACAACATACACAAACAAAGAAAGTGAGGGCGATAAAAAAAAAATCCAAGTTCATATTGCGACCATAGAAACGTTTTTATTTCCTTGGTGTACTGAAAGCGAAAAGTGAATTTGTGGGACTTTGCACTGAGTGGGTTCTGCAGGCAAGGAAATGGAATGGAGCCACTGTGCTTCCTCCCAGATCTGAAATAAACATTCAGCAGTAAAACCTAGAAGAAAATGAGTCTGACAGACTCATTCTCCTCTGTGTTTCCTGCCTCCGTGTTTGCCAGGCCTCGTTTGGAAGCCAGGCCTTGCCCCCTGTGAATAATGTTCGTAGAGAAGGGAAGGCAAGAGGTCTAAGATGGAAAGAGAAGCATGGCTCAGCTTCAGAATGTATTAATTAGCAAAGATTTGGGAAAATGATGCATTACAATGTAAAAAAAATCAAGCTGTGGATATCCTGTTACGATGAAATGAATCTTAAAGAGGGAATAAATGTGATATTTTAGCATATAAGTTAGCCTCACAAAGAAGAGAAACCACAGTCTGGCGAGTCAACACCCTCTTCTTCATCTTTCCTGTGAATAGGAAGCAAATTCAAGTCAAAATACCAATGAGCATAATAGTTAGGTAGTTATCCTGGCTCTTCCAGGAGGAAGGCTATTTCTGTACATCACAAGAATAGAGAAATCACACAGTTAAAACATGCAAATTACACATTGCCCTGCAGTGGTGATAAGTGGTTTGGGACTTAGCAGGGGGCAAAGAAGAATTGCTGTCTATTAGGAAAGAGGGCGTTGGCGGTGTTGTGTGACTGTGGCCACTGGAGCGTTTTTGGGCCAGTTTCTTTGGCAAGGATGTGCTGGTTGTGCTGCAGCCGCAGTGGGTGCCTGGTGGTTAGGCAGCTGCGATGGTGCACTATCAGCTAGAGGAGCATGACAGATTTGGCTCTGGGAGGATGTTCACTGACTGCCTGGGTGCACTGGCAGCTGAAGAGGTGGTTGGTGTTTCCACCACAGCCTCGGGAGTCTGGCTGCTTGGTGCATGGACAAGAGGCTGAGTGTGACATGGTGGTGTGAGCACAGAAGCACATGGGGCAGGATATTGGTGCTTTTCTTCTCAGCTCTGGTGTTTGTCCACTCTGAGCAGCACAGAGGCTTGCTCTCTTGGTTTCCCCGCAGGGGACTGAGCATTGCCTCCTGGGCAGAACAAAGCTAGTTTCCGTGCTGTAATTTTGCAATGAAATCCGTGGATCCTGCAAGGCTCCCATTGGGTTCAGTGGGATTTGTATTGGGCCAAAGGGTCCCAGCTTAGCCGTGTGGTT
Source organism: Ara ararauna (assembly GCA_028858755.1). Lineage (NCBI taxonomy): Eukaryota > Metazoa > Chordata > Aves > Psittaciformes > Psittacidae > Ara > Ara ararauna. Next base: position 61,907,781 of record CM054379.1, read on the forward strand.
GCTGATATTGATGATGGACAGGGCTATGGGGTTGGGATGGCAGCCTTCAACCTGCAGACCCGCCGCATTCTTTTTGGAAATGAGTCTGAAAGTAGGCATGGATGAGCTCAGTGCCTCTGCTGCCCTGTTCCTGCAAAAGCTTGGAATTGCAGCTACTTGCACATCCTTCATCTGGTCATCAATACTTGTCTTTACATCTCCTTCTCTCTGGGCTTTGGCATGTCTGTCATCTCTCAGTTCAATTGGTTCCTGTCTAGCCTGCTTCATCAGTGCTTCTGCTCTCCTGCTTCAACCTCATGTTGATCCCCCATTCTTGCTTTTCTGAAGCACTGTTTTTACAATCAATTAGCCTTCCTTTCACTAACCCTTTTAAGCTTGTACATCTTCCAATGACATTCTGCTGTGCATGTACAGGTTGTGTATTAATTGTCTTGCTTCCTTCCCGTAACTTCATCAAGAATTGGGCTTTTTTGCCCTCCCGTGTCCCTCACTTTTTTTTCCTGCATTCACATGGAGAAAATCAGTCTTGTCTCATCTCATCATTTGTACTTTGACTATTGCCACCACACTGGTCTTTGCAAATTCCATCTTGTAACTGCATCTTGAACCCACACAGATTGGGATTACCATTGCAATGGAATGAGTGGAAACAATGAAATAAGAATAGTGATCATCTTCAGGGCAGCAGCTTCAGCAAGGACATGGGGAGGGACTTCTTATAAGAGTAAGTAGTGATAGGACATGGGGTAATGGCTTTAAACTGAAAGACGGTAGATTGAGATGAGATATTGGGAGGAAGTTCTTCCCTGTGAGGGTGGTAAGGCACTGGCATATGTTGCCCGGACAAGCTATGGCTGCACCATCCCTGGCAGTGTTCAAGGCTAGGTTGGACGGGGCTTTGAGCAACCTGTTCTAGTGGAAGGTGTCCCTGCCTGTGGCAGGGGGTTGGAACTGGATGAGCTTTAATGCCCCTTCCAACCCAAACCGTTCTATGGTTACATGACATGACCTGTGTGACCATCAACTTGACTGAGAGGATATTAAATGTTGGTGCAAATGAGAGCTGTAGTTGGGAGTCTGAAGGAAGGTGATGTACTTCTGTGGATGCCTATCTATGTGAGAGAGTTAGTATTGAAGAAAACATCTCTCAACTTTGACTACCAGCTTGATAAGGATGGGATCATCCTCTTGGTTTGATATGCATAAGGTACTGTGTAATGAAGCTCTGGTTGTCAGGCACAAAGAGAATAGTTTAACAGTGATCATCACTGTATTAGGTAAGATAAATTATGAAAGAGTAGCTTAATTTTTTTTTCTTTATCCAAGCATCCTTGTTGAGAAATCACGGTGTTAAAAAGGGGCTTGCTTTTGTGAGTGCAATATGCAGCCTTGTTGTGCTGTCATTGAATTTAGTAGAAAATACTCCGGTGATTTTATTTATTTATTTATTTTTTAAGAGTCAAGTTTCTATGATGGGCAATTTCAAAATAACTTGTATTTTTGTCATTATGAGTGTTCATTTTTGTGTGTCACTTGTCATGGGTAGAATAAATGAGACTTGAAAGGTACTTAAACTTTGTGCCATTACAAACCAAATCTGGTCACATTCTGAAGAGACATAGACATGTATGAATTGCAGGAAAAACATACATATAGCCTTGTTTACACGTTCTTTGACAAGTAATTAGAAATTACTCATTGCCTGAGTTGAACAACAGTGCAAATAAAATACAGAGCATCCACAGGAGGCAAATTTAGAGCTACTCAGTTTGATTGCATGGGGTTTAAGTCAGGAAGACTTTGTCAGTTGGTCTCTACCTTGCTGGATTAGTCTCTAGGGCTGCATCTCTATAGCTGAAATTTAGCAAAGGAAGGGAGGCTGGCAGAGCTTGCCATTGTGTCTCGATGGACCCATCCAGGTCATTCTGGGTGAGCTGCAATGGCAAGGTTTCACTCCCCATCTCCAGGTCATTTCTTTGTTGGATTCTCTGGAGTTAGAGACAGGTTCTGTACTGAGAGAGGTTTTCTAAAAAGCTAGAAACCAACGAAAAATAAAATTTAGGAAAATGTCACATTTTTGCTAATATTTAAATCACAACACTGCATCAAATTAGGGTTTAAATAAATGTATTTGAAATGGGTGTGTGTGATAGCTGCATGACGCTGTATTGTACTCATTGCAAACTCTAGTAGTGACATAGTTCAGATGTAATAGGCTGTCATACTTACAATGCTTACAGTAGAGGTGGAGGTGGAACGAGGCAATGTTTTCTGGTAATTCAGGGCAGCACAGGACAGCCATGGAATTGGGACTTCCAGCAGGAGATCAAGTGAAAATGAAAGGGGGAAAAAACAAAAGGAAATTGATGCTCCAGAGGTCTACTGTGGGGTTTTGTTTTGGGTTTTCTTTCCCTGAAATGTGTGTGTGTGGCACAATTGCACAAATGATACTCCTGGAAGAGTACAAATTGCTTGTGTTTATTGCTTATAGCTGTTTTACAGTGCTCCTTGAGTGACAGGAACACCTATGCAATCTGGTGTGATGAATGAGCCAGGAGCAGTGCAGGGCTCTGATGTTCTGGGGCAGAGTGTCTGCTGTAGCTTTGAATTCAGAAGCAATTAACATCTGATTAATTTTATTTATTTATTTAAATGACTGGAGAATTGCTGTATTCTATCATTAGACTTGCTCCCGCTCAAAATTAAGCTAGAGCAGCTACTAAAAATCTAGCAATGTGCAAATTTGACATGTACCATTTGTTTTGAATTGGTGTCATATTCTCCTTATTCGTGTGCTGGTAGCCAGAGTCCCGGGAGATGGTGCGTATCAGGAGCATTATTTTAGATGTCAAGATCTTACAGGGAAATTAAATTTGGAATTTATTTTAAAAGAATAATGGTAAAAAAACACGGAGACCAAATAGAAAGGCTTTGTGTGTGGCTTTTTCATTTCATTTTATAGTTGTCATACTACTTTAAGCTGATCTTTGCCATCACAATAATTCATTAGCTGGTTTCCTTTGGTAGTTTCCTAAATCCGTAAGCTGTAGAGCTCCATAGCACTATTTGGTTTCTGAAAGCTCTGTTGCCTGGCTGCAGATTTCTTAACTTACTCCACTAAATCTCCTGGCCCAGTAATGAGCGTTTTCTGCAGAAATATTTTTTCCACGTGACCTAGAGGATGTGTTTTTAATAGAATTTCAAAGTTATGACAGTCATGTTCCGTATTTTGCATTTCCATGCAAACATAAAACGTAACCACACGGCTGCTCGGAAATCGGTTGAAAATAAATACGGCAAAACTGAGAAAGGTTTCCTTAAACAAATATAAGAGATGTTTGTGTGAAACATTATGGTAAAATGCTTTCGTGGTGAAGAGTTTTTAAGTGGTTTGACTATGTAAGGGCTTATAACGGAGGAAAAATGGCTTCACTGTGATTTTATTTGATTTGGTTCATGAGCATCTCAAGGAACTGTAATTGTGTCAGTGACCTGCTCCAGCTGAAAAGATTGTAGCACAGTAAGATTGATTAACTGCTGGCTAAAAAAATCCCTTCTTTTCTGTTATTCTCTTGCTACCGTCTTAAATATTTCATGGCAACAAGGACAAGTCTGTATGACGAATGTATGTTAAAGTATTTCTGACATTGAATACCAGAGCAAAAGTCATAAGTAACTCTCCTTTTCATTTTTTTTTTAAATTACAGACATATGGGTCGCTGTCATAATTGCATGTGCCAGTCAGAGATTTAAATGCATTACACTTTATGCACTTGACTTATGAAATGAACATTAGTCTCTGAGGAGGTGGGCCAAACCTGACACTTGCTCGTGTAGCGCAGATACGGTTCGATTTATGCAGTCCTTCATTCTTTCCAAATGGTTATTGATTACGTAAATAAGAAGGTAATTTTTCACTTTCAGAACTTTGCAGAAAACACTATGAATGAGCTCCTTGGCTGGTATGGTTACGATAAGGTTGAATTGAAAGATGGAGAAGATATTGAATTCAGGAACTACTCAGCAGATGGGGAAAGCCGCCAGCACATTTCCGTTCTTAAAGGTAATGCGACTTCATGTTTCTGTGTTCATGCAAAGAAGGATTAATATCTCAACCTGTTGGAATTGGCATGTGTTAGGAAGCGTGTTCTCCTGCTTGTTTTGTTGTTGGTTTACATAAAAATATCATGGAGTGCCTTCTGGTCTGAGGAAGCCAATAGGGTATGAGGAAAATCCCTTAAAATTACTGTTAGTAGACACTTACTAATATACCTTCACAAATAATACCTTTTGTGAGTCATTTGAAAGTCCTGTACCTGTGGTATTAATAAACTACTCAACTGGAAAAGAGGAAGCACTTTCTTAGCAGTGTGGCTTTAAGGAACCCTTTTGCTTTCAAAATTGAGGCTTTTTGGCTATGGCTTTTTAAAATGCTGGAAGATTTTGAGCTGGAATATTCACAATACATGTAGGAATGAGAGTGAACATTCACAAAAGGGTCCTCACCCATGTTTATATGATACTGTCTTCTGCAAAGGCTGTAGAAAATCTCCAGGGATGGAATTTGTTTGGAACAGTGCTGGATCTTCATGGTTCAAAATGTAAAGGATGGGATCCAGTCTTGTTAAGCCCTTCAGTTTCTGCCTTCTTGACTCTTCAGTCGCAGGGAATGGGTAAGAACTTGTAATCAGAGTAAAGGGAATGCTGCATCTTGACTTATCCAGCAAGAGTTCCTCAAAGGTTAGGTAAAGAGAGGAAACTGTGGCAACTTTTGTGTTCTTAGACTGCCACTTTTCACTACATTTGTGGCCAACTGTGTTTGGGTTTTCTTTCTGATGGCCCACAGCAGCTGTATATTCAGTGAATGTTGCAGTGAGTACTGGTATTAGAGAGACAAGTTCTGAAGGAGAGATGGTTAGGAGGAAGGTGGAAAACTTAGAGCTAAAGGTGAAATAACCTAACCGTGTTAAAATTGAATGCTTGCAGCTTGTTAGTTCTGTAGTGACATTGGTGGTCAATATGTATTTTTCATTGAAAATATGATGTCATTAAGCCACCTTTAAATAAACTTGTACTTGAGTAGTGATGTGAGTCATTTGTTTCTGTTTTAATAAATAGATTTTATTGAATGGTTTATGGCTTCAGTCTATGCCTGATGAAATTTGTGATGTACTTCTTTTATAGACACATGGTCTGAATCATATGTTTTATGTACCAAAGAATGATGTCAAATACCTGTGGCAGGTAGAAATCTTTGGTGTATGCAGTCTATGGGAGGGAAAAAGTTCTGTTTCTTTTTCTGAGAGATGGGAGGAGAGGGAATAATAAGAATTAAGTCCTGCCCCATAGCTAACTGAGGTGCATTAGAGAAATTCCTACAAATGAGAATCCTGAGGTAACTTGAGATTAAAGAAGTAGAATAACAACTGTCATAATTTCATGTGCACTTTGCTGTAATTTCAGTATTTTGTTTCTTTCTTTACATCCTTTCCATTACTACTCCTCACATTATTGCTAGAGAACTAGGAATTCTTTTTATTTTTCAATTTATGCTTCTTGTATTGGTGAAGTTATGGTACACTGAATGTGATCACCGTGCAAACAGTAGAAGTAAAGGACAAGAACAGGGTATCATGGATTAAACCAGGCATACTAAGGATATGCATCAGGAAATAATACTATCTTTAAAAAAAAAAGTGTGAGTCTTATTTAAAAAAAATAGAGCATTTCTGAAGAATACTGGCAAGTATCCATTTTTTAGAAAGAGGAAATCTATAGGGGTTATTGTGCACTCTTCTTGTATTAGGGTAAGTAATTTCATGAGGAGATTGGTGAAAGTTTGTAGGGGCATTTAAGAAATCTAGGTGTCATACTGTACAATGTGTTCTTTGTGTTTTACAGAGAATTCTTTGCCAAAACCAAAATTACCTGAGGACAGTGTTATTTCACCATACAATATAAATCCAAGCTACCCAGGTCTTGCCACAGGAAATGGACTATCAGACTCACCAGCAGGGTCGAAGGATCATGGGAATGTACCGATTATTGTCCCATTAATTCCACCACCTTTCATAAAGCCACCAGCAGGTAAATCCTAATGAACGTTTAAAAATGGTTACTGTCATTGACACGTCCTGAGATTGCTAGATTGTGACGTCTTAGTGATGGAGCTAATTTCGAAGTGTTTAAAAACAGTCACAGGGAACTTTAAAACAGAGTGGGAGAGTGACTTTATTTGTTAGTATTCTTGAAAAACTTCTGCAAATGCAGTGACAACAGACTTGTGCTGCTTGTGACTCTCAGCATGCTGGATTATACTCTCAGCACTTCAAAAACATCTGCTTTTTAGGAAAAAAAAAGATTTTGTTCTGATGAATGAAGGCTTTAAAAAAGTTAATGGAAGATGATTGAATTAAAAACAGGCTCCATGAAAGAAACAGAGGAAGAGTCAAAGCCATCAAATCAGTATTGTGTCTTTATATCAGGTTAACAAGCCCATCCTGGGAGAACTGTCCCTTGACTGTTACTGAAATCCCTGACCATAGTCTCTTGAGGGTTTAATACGATCATGACTATCAGGGAGACTGTACTGACATGTTCTACATTTTCACTAGATTTTTATCAGGAGTGATTTTATAACACGCCATTCCTGAGTTTGCATGAAAAATGATGTATTCCACGCTGCATGCTGTTTACCATAATCTGTGAAAGGAACTCTTAATGGCTACACCAGGGTGATTAATTGCTGTGTTATTGTTTACTGCTGTACATAGTGTGATAATTGGTAGATTTAGATAGGAGGAAGCTCAGTCCTACTTCTGTGGATGTCCCTGGGTGTTGCTCTGGGTTATTTTGGGTGATCGAGGCCCTGAGGAGTACAGGGTGACTTGCAGTACCTACCCAAGAGCAGTAGCTATCTGAACACAGGGAGACAGTTGGCTAAAGAGTCCCCAACAGGTGTGAGGATGCTCCTGCAGAGGCAGAACAGCTTGTAGGATTGGGTCCTAGGTGTGAGATGGTCTCCTCTGCCCTTTGTTGCATTGACTGAAGGTAACTGTAAAATACTTAGTGGTCCAAGAAAGTGTTTGCCTGCTGGATAGACTACATTTGCCCCTCCCAAATTATTTTTAAGCCATTGAGTTTTTATTTCTAAAAGAAGTATACTAATATGCTATGAATAATTTTCAAATGTTACTCAATATGCATTCCTTGCCAAAGAATTTTCATGTATTTTATATGATATTTGCTAATTACCAAAGCTATTTGGGCCCATTCCTGCAGCCTTTACACAGCTAAAGATCTCTGGCCATATGGGCTGGATCCTCAGCTGTTGTTGATTTGGCCCTAAAGCTTTAATCAAGGGCTTGTGCCATCCCAAGCTATTTTCTCCTCCAATCTGAGTCACGAATGAATCCAGGATGTTGAATTTGTGGTATGCGAACACAAGGCTATAACATGCATTGTGCAAATTGCCACAGTTGCTGGATTTTTATGACATCAAGCAAGCAGGAGGAGATGAAGCTGTGAAGTAGAAAAACAAATTACTGCAACAGTAGTTAAATGGGCACAGGGGAACCTCATCCGAGTCAACTGCCTTCTGTTCTTTGCCTGTCCACCTACCATGTGTGATCCCATATTCAAATGTAATGCTAAAGGTAATGTGCAGAGAAGGCTATTAATAAATATTTTCCAACTTTAGGTTTTTAATTCATTAATTCTTAATGAATATCATTGTTTTACTTGCATAGGGGATATAAATACATAATCTCTGCCTCCTCTGACTTAATCCCATGATCAGGAAATGGGCGCTAGATTACCATGACTTCTGAGAAGATGAGCATATTTATCTCACCTTTGTTTTAGAGAGCAAAGTTTGGTAGGACCAGAGAGGGAGGAGACCCACAACCTTTGTGGGATTTGCAATAAGCATCAGTAGTAATTGTTTTGTTTTATCTTAGGGCGTAGGTGCCCTAGTCATGATCACCAAAGAGCCTGGCAAGAAACAACTGGTGGATACAAGTAAAAAAGGGAGTACAAAGGAGCCAGGAGAGCCAGCGTGTAAGGCAGTGGTCTTGGCGCTGCACTTTGGCACCATTTTGTGGGCACTACATCAAAGCAGAAAACTTCAGAGTGATACAAAGCCAGACAAGAGTAACTCTGGGGATGTTTTCTCAGAGCCCCTCACAAGCACAGGGATGACTTTGGAAACAGCATAAAGGTGCTTCTTAAGAGTTGAGCAGGCAAATGAAAAAGACATCATTAGTTGCTAGAGCTGAAAGTCTACATTTTCAACATGAGGGAGAGAAGGGCTGTGGCTGACCTGCCACAAGAACAGAAGCTGCTTACATTTGTTCAGGTTAATAAAGGAAGAAAGGAAACGGCAGGGAGAGACAGAAAGGGTCCAAGAGAGAGCTTCAAGGTTAAAATGCTGGGCAGAGAAAGGGACTTTTGCCACACATTCCGAGTGGATGTGCATAGAACAAGGTTACATTACAGGCCAGAGAGAAAACCAGGTAGTGCTGCACTGTAGTGACTGAAGTGCTGAGAATTAGGATGAGTCCAGACTTTGCGGCTGGATGAGGAAAGCTTTTATATACTGTGCAGGAGAAAAATCCATGAGATTTAAATATATCTCAAAAGAGAGAGCCTACAGATGGAAATGATATTTAAATTGTGAACCTGAAGGACAGGAAAGGTGATGGTGTGGTCTGCTCTTATTGAGCAAATAATACGGAGTGAGCACTCAGGGAAAAATTATTAAGACTTAAATTCTTGTTGTATTGGCCTTGATCTGAAGGGTTCGCACCAGTAAAGAAGTGTCAGAGAGACAGACGGAGGTATTCATTTAGACAGGAGAGCAGTGGTGTGGAGAGGATAAGCAGATCCAGGAAACAGTCACAATGAATTATTAGTTGAATGATTTCGGCAGATAAGATGCTATACGGATAAGAGGGAGAAGAGAAAGAGCAGAGCATAGGGGTTGTTCACAGAAGCCTGAAGGGAGAAATGGGAAGGACACCCTGCAGTGGGCACTGGTGTAACAGTTGCGCAAGTAGAAGCCGCGCTGGGATAAGACAGAGTCAGGAAGCTAAGGGAAACAGGCTTTCCAGGGAGGCAGATATGATTCTTGGTATCAGAAATTGTTACCAGAAGTAAGAAGGAGGAGGAAAGAGTACTGATCCTCAGCTATGACTAGGAAGCAGTCGCTGAAGATTTCAGCAAATAGGTCTTTCTTGGGCATGTTGGAAAGCTTAGAACAGTATCCTGTCTGCATTCATATTTTGTATGAACAGGCTAAAACCTTGAACAGTAACAAAATTACCTTTCCCCCCTCATGCTTATTTTACAGGAAAGTGTTGTGTGGGTTTTAGTTTTGGTTTTTGTGCTGGTTTTCTCTTTTTTTTTCCCCCCTCCCCCTTTTGAAAACCAAATTATGAGCAGTCTGACTAAAATTGTCCCTCCTAGCTGTTCAGCTCTCTGTTTTAGTCAAAAGAAATATTAGGTAAAAATGTGGCTATACAATGCAGGAAAACATTAGAGTTCAACCTGACCAAGTATGAACAGCTTCAGTAAAGACACTCACTCCTTGCTGTACCTGAGAACTACACCTGAAAAAGGCTGAGTTAAATGCCTGGGCGCTCTGTGGTGCACTGACTGTCTACAGGCTCGGGTTATGACTTGTTGGTGCAGGGCACTAAATCCAGTCATAGGAAGCCTCTGCTAAAAGGATGCCACTGACTCAGATCTGGAGGCTATTTGCAAGAGCACCACCAGGCAGGTAGACCATGCTCAGGCAGTGCCCAGATCAAGTCGGACTTTATCAGTCAACATCAGCCATCTGACCTGCATCTGGAAGCAAATAAGAAGTCAGTGCAGCCTCCAGAGAGTTGGTGTAATATTCTCCTTGTGGCTGATAACTGTCCTTCTTGTCCAGCAGGCTGGTAACTATGTTTACTGCTAGCAGCAGATTCTGAGTGATCTTCAGGGTTAGTCTCCAGTGCAACTCTTTGCAACAAACTGATACTAAAATTGGTTCTGCTTGGTGTTAGAAGATTCTTAATGTTCTACACAGCAAGGTAAAGAAAGTGTTGTTTTGTTTGTTTGGGGTTCCCCCCTCCCCATTAAAAATTACATGGAAATAAGATGAAAAGCCAGAAATGAAATAGCCAGGAATGACCTAGAAATAGAAACCCCACCACATCTGTACAGGGTATGTGGCTGTAGTGTGCAGCATGCAGACATCCTAAATTATTCTGCAGCCCTTCGTGGTAAATCTGAGAGGGCACTTAGGGTGACTGCCCTTTTGCTCAGACAGGTTTGAACGGCTGTTGTTACATGGGATGAAGGAAGGCTAAAATCAAGATTAGTCAAAGAAGAATGCAAAAAATTCTTTCAGTGCAGGTGAGAACTTGCTGCCTCCTTCCCCTGGCACCTACAGCACCTGCTGGAGGCTATGTATGGTGTCTCAGTTTCCCCATTTCTTAAAGAGTGCTCTTTGGTTTACTTTCTCTTGTGATCCCCATGGCAGTGCTTCAGTAGGGGAGGTACAACTGCTGGTTGTTCTAGCCTTTGAGCATGGGTGTCAGCAAAACTCTTCCCTTTCTTGCCTCCTTCTGTGCGTACAAGTGAGGCACCGGGCACATCTGCTGTTCTAGGCAACCCACACAAGAGCCAGCTCCCTGCCATGCTGCGTTGTGAGGGAAGGTCACTGTCAAGGGGCGAGGTGGAAGGGGAGGTAGAGAGAATGATGGCATTCAGTTGACTGGGATTTCCACAGGGGAAAGAAATGCAAGGGAAAAATAATGCTCCTTCCCAGGGTTTTCACAAGGTAATGAGTATTTGGGAAAGGAAATAGGATTTAAATCCTCCAACTTGCAGATCGGAGTCTCTACATAATGTTTGGTTCAGAGATTTCCACATGATAACAATTGGGGTCATACCAAAAGTTATCAGAAACTTGTGGAAATGAAGGAGGAATGGGCTGGAGGAATTGTATCTGTTGAGGCAAAATATCTTAAAGGGGGAGCAGAAGCATTTCCAGTGCTGACTACCTTGTAAAATAGGCCTGTGACCTAAGTTGGCAAGTAAATGTTATATTTAAATACTAAAGCAAGTAACTAGGTATTTTATAGAAAGGAACAATTGATTTTCTGTGTTACAGCTTAACATAGCTTTAGATTTAAAGTTTATGGGATTTTTTTTGTAAATATAAATTTACATGGGTAACTTGGTGAAAGCATGGGATTAAACAGAGTCTCTGCCCTGCGAACACTCTGGAATTGCCCATTGTAACCTCTCTCAATATTTAAATTGTATTGGAGGAATCTGGAAGCACAAAAGATGTTCTAAATGGTAGTTAGCAGGGCAGTAAAAATTAATTCCAAGATCATCTGTCTAAATTCACCAGGGAATTGATTCTCTGACTGCATTACCAAGAAGTCTGATTCCAGGCAGAACCTAGTGGCACTTTGCCTTAAATAAAGACCATATTATCAGATCTAATTAAGTCTGTATATTGAGGAGACTTTCATTTTACTATGCTCTGGATCCCTGTTCGGTATTTCTCAAATCTTATTTCAGTTACTGAACGGCATTAACAATTTCTCTAACTGCAGGTTTAGCCTTCTAGTAAAGACCACTGCAACAAATCCTATAGTTGCTACTCTTGAAATTCTTTCTCCTGTTTTCAGTTTGAAACATCAGCTAATTTACACTGATTGTAGGGGTATTAGTGCCTGGTTTTTAAAATGCCAATGGTTGCCAGGATGCCTGCCCCATCTAGCCCACTGTTGATGTCTTTTGCCCTCTGTTGAGGGCCAAGTGTTTCCTTTGTGCTAAAAGGAAAATCACTAAGTCCATGTATGCGCTTTAATAGCGTACATTCAAAATACCCAGGGAGTTCCCCCCCCCATTAGCTGAAATAGGTGCCTTTTTGTTTGCATGCTTAAAACCTGCCTAAATGCCAGCTTTTAATTGTGTTGTGCATTCAGTCCTTACTGAACTATGCATGAGAATGTGCCTCAACTCATGCATAGAAAACGTGAGCTAGCCGTGGTTCCCCAAAATGATTTTTTTAAAAGGAGCTGGGACACTTTGCTTTATTGGCAGAGTCCTGAACTTCAAGAGACTGGTCCTTAAAAGGAAATGCATTGGAGAGCCCCTGAGGTATTTCCCTAGTAGTAGTTGCAGCAAGCTTTCTGTTGTCGCCCTTTTTTCTCGGTCTTCCTCTTGTAATTACTTTTCCCAAGGTACTTTTTGTACCTTAAGTTTGTCACATACCCCATTTATTTAGAGGATCAGTGCTTAAGTGCTATCAGGAAGGGATCTGCAGCAATGTCTCCAGGGTTTTGTTTGTTCATTTTTTAGTTAGAGATTAGTTAGATAAAGCATCTTGGATGTAAGAAAACTGACTCTAATGGTTCTGCCTTGCTTGGTATTATCAACCTCAGGAACTGCTTTGGGATGAAAAATCTGAATACATGCTACTTGGTTTTCTTCAGTGGCGAGCTAGGGTTTCAGGAGCGGCAGGCCGGTAACTCAGAATTAACCATTCTGAAATCCTGGTAGGTCCCAGTGGAGTGAGCCTTGACTGTTAATGCTGCAGATGCTAGAGTCAAGTTAATATCTAATGTCTTTAAAATGGGGTTTGCAGCTTTTCATTAGAAAGTAGTTTTAAAAACAGCTAAAATATTTCAAGATGTGTGCCAGTGGATTTAGCGCAGCTCCCAACAAAGGGTTAAAAAGGCTATTGTAGCTCTGTCCAAAAAACTGGGATCCAAACTGCCTGTGTGAGGGGGTGGGATGCAGCAAAGAGAAAAAAAGAGGAAAATAGAAGAAACACTAGTGGGGAGACACAGCTTCTGATAGCTGTGATGGAAGGAGACTTGTACCAGGAAGAGATAGGTGATGAGGAGACACTGAGGAGGGATGGGGTGCCGAAACATTTTCTATATCAGATCGCAGATGCAACAACGGCAAAGGTACAGGTTTCACACAGGCTCACTTGGTCCAGGGAATATGTACCCTTTGAGATCTCAGTCCCAAGCTCTGAACCCTCTTGGGTTCCTGCGCAACAGGACTACTTCTGTACTGCGGTTAGGCACCTTCAAGAGTGATATTTTCTTCTTGCCAGAAGGGTTGAGTTTCTCCTGCTGAATTCCTTGCAAGGAAATGTGGAAAGTAAAGTTTTGGAGTACTTGCCCATAATCTGCAGGATTTAGAGCTGTAACTGCATTCAATTTCACCCAAATTCTTGAAACTGGAGTTAAAATTGAAAATAGGTATCATTTAGGTCATGGTAATAATAGAATGCTGCAGCCTGAAAGATAGCAAACTGATAAGGATTTATCTCCAGAATTCTAGGGATTTTAGAATCATCCTGCTAATCACTGTAGGCCATGCTGGGTTGCTTAGATAAAGGGACAGAGCTGTAGATGATGGATTTACTCTGTTGTACTAGTTGCCTTCCTTCACTTCCCCCAGCTCTTCAAATTATGGCTCCATATAAGATCGATTAGTGTAAACTGCTGCTCATTGGGTTTAAGAGGAACAATTTTCTGCAGCTTCTTCACACTCGTTTGAAAGGAAAAAAACAAAAAAACCCCAACCAAACATTCTGCTTAATTAAGACCTAAAGAGGCGGTGCAAACTTTTGATGATTAATTGAAGCATGCTTTAGACTGATGCATATTTAGTTATTATAATGTGATAATTTTATCTTGTTATACAAACTACTCCCTTTGGGAACATGATTTAACACTGCAAACACTCTGTGTTTATTGCATTGTTCATTATGAAAAATACACAAGCTAAAAACTGCAAGGAGATGCATCTGAACAGAATCTGTGTGGCGGGTGCAGGGCGTACTGCTTCCACCTGTAGTGACACAACCCAGGGGCAGAAAAACACAGTATTGGGTCTTTCACAATAGCTCTCCCTGTGAAGAGCTGAGAACTCAAAAAAGCAGAGGTTGGGGATTCAGATCTTGTGCTGTGTGTGGAAGGAATATATCTTTCTATTACCTGGTGTAATCATAGAAGGCAGCAGTATGTATGTTTTGCTGAAAACTCTGTTACTATTCTCTTGTCTCTGTGCCAATTCCTTTTTGTCTCACTGTAGGAGTACCTACCTGTCATGAGCGTGACAGATCTAAGAACATGCTAAGCTCATTGCAAGAGCAGGTCATAATGTTGCAGGCCCTGATGGAGAAAATAAATACATTTGTTAAAAAATAGTTTCTTTCACTTCAAAATGATCTGTACCAGGATTTGAAAATGTTATTTTGTGCTTTGTAAACATGTGTCAGCCTACTTATATGAGTCCTAAAAGTGATGGGGAATGATCTTCATCAGAAGAGCTGCTCTGGCGAGAGCTCATATGATAGACATAGGCATTCAGTCAGCATGAGCTCGCATTACTCAAGCAGATTTCCTAAGCCAGACTACCAGCACAAGTTTGTCTGTGAGCAAAGGAGAGCGTTTCAGACATAGAATACTGATGTAGTTACCGTGGAGAAGCTTTCTTAGGGCAGATCTAATCAGAAAAAGATTAGAATAAAAATTCAAGACTGATTTCACTTAAGCAATCTCAAACTTCTGGATTTGAAATTCCCAGCTTCCAATGTTCTCATCACCGCAGGTTCTTCTTGCTGAGTGTTTTAGGAATGGGAATTTGATACATTTTCCTGAAAGAAGGGCAAAAGTCTGGTAAAGTGATTTTTAAAGACTTTGGCCTGAAACAAAGGTCTGTGAAGAAGTGAGAGGATTTTATCTTGAATGGAAGATATGAATTTGTGTTTTCAGATTATTCCAATTTGAGTTTAGCAAAAGACAGCAATTAAGGCACGAGATTTTGGCTTTTCTTATTTCATGCAGTCTTAATGTTTTGAGGTTTAAGTTACTGCTTCCCACTGCTGTGATTGTAATGGTAGAAATACATGGACTGTTAAATTTCTGTTAATGTTGCAGTCCTCTTTTTCAGTCAGGAAGCTTAATACACTGTAATGAAACAACCCTATTAGTTACTTTCACAACATCTGCTCAGACCTCTACTGCCACCAGTGCCAAGATGGAAAGCACACGATCAGGTTTGGACCTTTATCACTGTCCTCAACTGTCATCCAAGCCCATAGAACATGGCTCTGTATCTATCCCAGGTACCAAGAGTTGGTCCTTTTCTCTGCTCTTCTTAGCTTCACTTGAAGCTGAAGAAAGGATTTGATTTTAGAGCCAGTCTTCCTCCCACTAGGCTGCACAGGACTCTTGTTGATGGTCCTTAGCAAATTAGTCATGTGGTACTGGATGTTTTCTTTTTCCACCTGATGAACTGCATTACAAGAAGTTAAGAGTTGCATCAGAAATTTACTTGGGCAAACCTATGCCTGATAGAGCAAAGATGACTTAAAAACTGACATATTAGTGCATCGTTTCAGGCAGCACATGCTCCAAACTCCCTCCTGAAGTACTGTTTCCTGGCTGGTTTACGTCGCCATACTCAGCTAATCCTTTTGTAGCAGCCTTCCTGAGTGTATTAAATGGAAGAGGCATCTAGTTTTATTATTGCTGCTACTATTATAAGGATTATATTGTGACCATTCTTTGATGACTGGGGTGAGAAGGGAGGAAAAGAGAGAAATAATTGAAATTTTTTGTATTTAGGCACACTACCTTCTTTCAAAATTATGAACATTTTCATTAGTATTGATAATGCCTCCTGGATATCAGCTGTCTGTTCCTGGAAGTGCAGACAGTGGCTGGGAGTAGCAGTTTGTAGACCATTTTCTGCTGGTTTATTGACTGTCAGATCCATGGACCACAAGTGAAGCAATGCTGCTTCAAAGGATTACTCATGAGGTGGTGGTGATGTTCTACTGGTCAGGGCATGGTAAGACAACAACTTGACAGAGTAAGTGCCTCTTCCCGTCCTCTGTCTATCTCAGAGGAAGCCTTTAGCAGAAGGTGGTGGATTGAGGCTTACTGTCCTGCATAACCTCCTGCAGAAAAGTGTACAATGCGGCTTTTCCATATAAACAGCTGTTGCTGCAGCTGGAATGCTGTGTAATTGAAAATGGACAGTTGTGTGGTCTTTCTTATCACCCATGGGAGAAGTTCATGTGTGTCAGTGAACAGCAGTTGAATGATAGCTGAGGGGTTTCCCCACTGAAGCCCTTCATCAAAGCCCCTGAGAATCCCAGGGGTGGAGCTCTGTGCTTCTTAAAAACTGCCCCAGATGAGCCAACCTGCTTCAGAAAGACCTACTGCAGCATGTACTGTGCCAGTGAAATCTCTTTCAGCTCTGTAATTTCCATTTTTTATTTTATGTCAGTTACTTGCACCAGAAGTGAAGGCTACTAGAAAGGTACCACTGGTCACAGATCTTCTGTTTTCCAGAGATAAAATACTTCTTATCGGTAGGAGAATATATGTTGCTGTTACCTGAAACAAGAGGTTGCTGTCTCTTTGCTTTGGTTCACAGCATCTTCTGTTGTCCTTATACATTCAAAGGGGCAAGTTCAGTCTGTAAGGAATTGGTTTATTACGGTGCAGAAGTAGCTGAATCAGTGTGCCTTTGTAAAAGCTTAGTACTTCAAATGGCTCAGGGTAGAAA
The DNA here is from genome assembly GCA_028858755.1 of Ara ararauna. Lineage (NCBI taxonomy): Eukaryota > Metazoa > Chordata > Aves > Psittaciformes > Psittacidae > Ara > Ara ararauna. The sequence continues at coordinate 61,924,386 of CM054379.1, forward strand.
TGGGGGGAAGAGCTCTTGGGCTATGCTGGAGTAGTTAGAATCCTGGCCAAGGCTGGTCCAGAATGAAAGCTGTGATGACACTGTAACAGCACTTTGCGTTCCTCTGTGCCTGGCTGAGATTGCAGCCAGCCCAAGGGCAGGCTTCTTGACCTTATAGATGGCTAGTGATAATTTTGGCCAAATTGTTTTGATTTCCCTTGATGTTCAGTATATGAAAGCATTTATAATATTGGCAAATCCCACTCTAAAGGGTAAGTGATAACATACATTAAACACAAATCTGTGTTATAACTTAGCCTTAAATATACTTTTAAAGGTAGACAGTCTGATTAAAACTAAAAGGTTATTATTTTACATTGTACAATTTCACTTGTAGCTATAAATCATAATACAATTTGTGGAAGGAAAAAAAAGTTATTAAACTGGCAATATTTATTCCGTTAAGGTGAATAAAATGCAGCACGTAGTTCTGAGTTATGATAGCTGGGGAAAAGAGCCAAATCACTCTGCTAAAAATCAGTTTGCCAATAATTTTACAGAATGATGACAGCGTAGCTTCAAAAACAAATCCTTTATAGGGAAATGGGATGGCTTCATGACAGACTCCCTGGGCTATGAATTCTCCACAGCTCATGGACCAGGAACTGCTTTAACAATTAGTCTCCAGGAATTATTTTTTTTTACAGAAGTTAGACAATGGCTTCTGTCTGTAACTGAAAGGTCAACTGTATCATAGACTGGACATGAGAATTGGAGAATTCTGAGTTTTAAGTCAGAAAGATTCCTGCTAACTTACTGTCCTGATCTGTTTAGGAGGCTTAATTATTCATTGTGCAGTCTGTGAAGCTGGGGTGGGAATGATGACCACACAAGGATATTGTTAGCACTTTAGTAATAAGCCCTGGGTTGGTTTTTTTTGACGTGGCAGCAGGCATAGATGCCACATTTGTAACACACATTGGAGAAGAGCTCGAAAGGGGTTCAGGAACTCTGCCTGAATTAAAATTTGACCAGTGAGTGTGATGACTGGAAAGTAACCCAGCAGGCTTTACCACAGTGCTGCATCTTCCTTCTTGCTCGAGTCTGTTTCTGTGACTGCAGTATTCACACAAAATCTCCCTGTTTTGTACGCTAGTTGTTATCTTGAAGCAACACAGAAACAGGGCATTTCATGTTCCTTCTTACTTAGAAAAGGCCTTACGTTAGAGACCTGCCTTGGTGCAGTACCTCTTGGGTATCTTTTATCACCAGCTTGCTGAGCAGAACATCTCAAGGGCTCACTACAACAGACTGCAAGTAACAAGAACAAAGCAGCAACACTCATTAAGCCTCTAGTCTTGGTTACTCGTTTAATGAAGAGTTGTGTGCTCTGAAACATGCTGAAAGCTCTTGAGATTTCCAGGGCTTTTCAGCAATGCACCAATTTTTTTTAGCTAATAATCTTTCCCAGCCATCTTAGAAGCTTTGCCAGTCTATCGAGCCTGGCTGGTACAGGTCACTGACTGCCTGAGGACGGACCTGGTGATCACAGGCAGGCACAGTTCAGGTCTCGAGCAGTGAGGAAGCTAGAAATAAGATGAGCAGGTGCTGGTTGTAGCTAAAAGTGTGCAGATGTCTGAGGAAGGTGTTTGCCTCTCATGTAAACATTGTTCTTATATTTTTGTTGTAGAAGATGATGTGTCAAATGTACAAATAATGTGTGCCTGGTGCCAGAAAGTTGGAATCAAGCGCTATTCCCTGAGTATGGGAAGTGAAGTGAAATGCTTCTGCAGCGAGAAGTGCTTTGCAGCTTGCCGAAGAGCATATTTCAAGAGAAACAAGGTAAGAGAAATAAGGAAAGATGTAATCTACATAGACATAGCTTTAATGAGGCCCAGCCTGGGTCTCATTTGGCATCTAATAGAAGCTCTTTTCTTTTATTTTCTCTGTTTCATCTAGTCACTCCACTTTCCATCTGTATTGTCTGTTGGACTGTCAGCCCTTTACTAACCTTGTTTCTTTCAGTTTCCTTCAGCTCAATGTTTGGGTTTTGTGAGAGTCAGGGGATTTAAATGCTAATAAGCATTAACGTAAGAGTCCCTGTTTGGGCTCAGAGTCTCAGGGTACTTGCTAGATATACACAATGAAGAGGAGGTATCATGGAAAGAGTAGAGTAGGGTTTAAATATGACAGTGTCACTAAATCCGATGGTGGTGGGATCATGGCCAGTGGGTAAATGCTTTTACGGCCTAAGTCTGGGTCCCATCACAACAGCAGGCATCTTCTCACTGTAGCTTGTGAGGTCTAGTTTCTTTCTTTTAAAAAGTATCATTATTAATAAATTATCATTGCTGCAAAATTCAGATGCTGTACAGTTTGGAGGTCGGGGTAAGCAATGTTAGAACATCTAAAGTAGCGTAAAAAACCCTCCCACTGAATTTAAATTTAACTCTGTCTAAAATTAGAATGCAATCCTGATATTGAATGTCTACAAAAATTGCTGTAATCACTGAAGTACAGTGCCTGAAAATGCCCTCTAGGTTACTTCAGCAGCTGTTTTTCTGCAGCAGAATGTGTGATGTGTCATTTAAAAAAAAATAATGAAGGAACACTCCAGCATTTTTAGTTGTTGAAAAAGTAGCTATGCCCTTTTGGTGCTTAATAGTGTGAGTCTTTGTATAGCCTTTATTGACTTAGATATGTTTATTACTCATAAACCCCTTTACGTTTTGGATTTCTAAATGATGCCATTTTCCCTCATGCTACAGAACATTCACAGCCTGTCAAGTTCAAACTGAATTTGGATCTCTAAATCTGGTGTTTTACATCTGTGGTAATAGCAGATAAGTATATAAGGATCCTAGATTCAAGATGCATTGTTATAGCAAATTACCCTTAATAAAATTGGGTCGCATAATCCTTAAAAAAAAAAAATAAAACCAAACAAAAAAAAAAGCCTGAAGAATTAGGTTGCAAAAATCAGTAGAGTGGAATTTTAGTGGCAGTCTTGGAGAATCAAGCTCATAATGTCTACTGGAGCAGACAGGCAAGCTAAAGTCACATGAGTCTTCTATGAGGAGTGATGTTTGTATCCTTTTTTATCTAGGAAAAAGTGTAGGGGAGGAATGGATATTCACGCTCTTTAGATGCTCCTCATTTGAAAATAAGTTCCCACGGATGTATGTGTGTGTACACACATGCACATTTATGCACATGCGTTTCAACATCCTTACAATGTGTAAGACACTCTGGGTTGACAGGATCCAGATCACCATCTGCTGATGCTCCTGTGACTTTCAGTCACAAGTGAGGTCTCATGAGAGCAGAGTAGAGGGGCAGGATCACCTCCCTTGACCTGCTGGTCACGCTCCTTTTGATGCAGCCCAAGATACGGTTGGCTTTCTGGGCTGCGAGCACACACTGCTGGCCCATGTTAAGTTCCTCATCAACCGACACCCCCACGTCTGTATCATTTCTCCCCCCAGACCTGTACCAGTTCATGGTGGATTCTCTTTCATCTACAGTTTAGATCCTGAAATAGGAAGTTTAGATCCCTACTAAACGAAAATAAATACATGTTAACATAATGCATAGGTGTATTTCAGCCTTCTAATAACCCATGAGTAGTAGAATTGAATACTAGTTTATGGCCATGAATGTAATCTGTCAGGCAATGCTTGAAAAAGTCCACTTTTACCTCACTTACTATTTATTACCCATGTGCTTTGTTTGAGGCCTCCTTGTCCATATATTATGAGAAAGGATGAATTAGAGCATCTCAGTCCCCCTGGTTCCCTTTCCTGCACCTCTGTTAACTTCTTCTAGAAGCTAAAAGTTACTGAATATTTCCTTTCGGAAAGCTCACCGTATTCATTACTTTGAATGTATCTAAATAACAATAGATGTTCCTAGTCTTTTCATATACCATCATATCCCAGTGGAATGTCCTATTCCTCACTTAAGAGGTTGCAAATTAACAAAATGTCATATGGGAGGACTTGGCAAAACATGGTGAAATAACATATAATTCATAACATGTTGGTTGCTGCATTGGCTCCGCTTCAAAGCTAAACCAGCGAGTCAAATTTTCTTCCTCTTTGTGCTCTGCAGAGTCTGGAATTGCACAGGATCTGACCCAGCAGGGGAAATCTGGAGCTGCCCCTTGCATGTGTATTTATGGCATTAGATGAATATTTAGGAAATGCTACCATTAAATTAAGACAAGTGCAGTAGAACCCAGCAGACCCTCTTCTTGTTTTGCACTTCACCTGTTAGTAATAGAACAGAGTCTTGAGGAACAAGATCAAAGGAATAGGGCTGCAATAGTTTCAGATTTAACTGCTGACCTTTAATCTGTTATTACTAGTCCAACAGGGTACCTGTCTTCTCCATGAGTCTAATGCTTATTTATGTATTTGAGAAGTCATGCTGCTCTACACTTTCTCATTTTTCAAACAGAGGAGTAAAATAGTCACGTTCACCTGCCTTATGTATGTTTTAAACAGCAGATCTGCCACAATATAGTGTAGTATTACACTAAGTATGTACAGCTGCTGCATTTCTGGGAGCTGATAGGACTTTGTGGTCACTTCATTTAAGGCTTGAATTTCCTTATGGATTGTGTTAAGCAGTCTTCCCTCCCTCCCCTGGATAAGAAGTGCTGTAATAAGCGCTTGCTTAAAATTATATGATTGTTTAAAGAGTAAAGAAAAGTCATCACTAATGTCTCAAAACAGCACTAAGTAATGCTGCAAATTATTCATCCCTGAACAGTTGCTGTGTTCAGAATTGGGACTTTTGTCATTACCCTAATAACAAAATCTTCTCCCATACACAAGACACATGCACTCTGAAGTGATGCATGCCCACAGATTCCCAGCTGGGAGAAGGCTTAGCATGAGACCACCTTGAAGTGCCCCCAGAGAGCAACAACAGTGCTCCACAAAGCCCTGGGTTAGGTGGGTACTGACTACTTCCAACCTCTAATTCCTTCCTTGTGGTAGGTTCAGCAAAAATGGCAATGCAGTGAAATGAGGTGGTACCTTGCTGACCTTGGGAGTGTTTGAACCTAAGCGATTTAGTTGGAGGTGCACATCAGTCCTTCCTGCCTTTTGTCCCAGCAGAGTTGTGTCCCTTTGTGCCCCAGAAGCTGTGCCCCTGCATCCTCTGCATCCATATGAAGAGGATGCAGAGGATCCTCTGCAGCTTCATGGGGATAGGGAGTTTGTAAGGAAAAAGACTTGTGCAATTGGAAGTTGCTCTTCTCGTAAGAAATACAAATTTTGCCACAGGTCTTTTTCAATCATGACCATTTAAAATTATCTGTCTTAGCAACCATGCTTTGCAAGAATAGGAGCTGAATTCAATTGTTTTGAAATGATAAGGGGCCTCCCCACAAAGTGTAAGTTTATCTAAATTACCAGAAATAAATAAAGAAGAAAATAGGGGCGTTATACCCCATTAGGCAAAAAGTGAAGTACCCCCCCAAACCATCCCCTCAAACAAAAATAACCCAAATCTGCATTCATGCCCTTACTTTATAATGATAACCTGTTGTGCATCATAATAATACCAATTAAAAGGAAGTGTTGCAGGAAAAGGGAACATTTTGTGCTGATGTTTGTAATTGAAGATTTAAGATTTGAAGCTGTTCTGATGCTCCCTTCCTTAGAAATTTAATTTTATAGGCCATCTAATAAAAAGTTAAGTACCAAAGAGGCACATAAGGGCAAAAAGCACTAGACCACCAAGTTTTAGAATATTAAATTTAAAGGGAATGATTTGATTCGTAATTGGATCCAGTGAGTTTGAAGCCTGAAAAGATTAATTTTGAAATTAAGTTTATTGACTCAGTGGGTCAGAAAACAAATTTATTATGGCCAAATAGCCAAACCTGGAATGAAGACTGAATTCACAGAGGTCATAGGCTCACTTCACAGATCTATTAAAGCATAATTTACTTGATTTGACTGAGACTTCAAGAGACAAAGTGACTGCAAGGTTATCAGCCCTTATTTTATACTTGACCTTGTTTCTGTTTCATACTGACTCCCAATTAGGAAAAAAGATGATAGATATTTTTGTTTACAGTGCAGTCAACTTTCATTTATCCTAATACAAAAAAGGCATAAATCAAAAATTAAAAGTAAACTGCTGTTTAGCAGCATAAAGATGTAAGCAGTGATGGCTCTTTCCTCTCCATACAGGACAGTCATGGGAAGCACTGTGTATGAGTCTGTAGCACAGACAGGCAGTGTGTTTTATGCTGTTTTTGTCTAAGCTGTATGGTGAGAGTGAATGTGAACAATCAAATATGGCTGTAAGAAGTTGAATGTGTTTATTTAGTCATGAGTTCTGTTGCATTAGACAACTCCTTATGTTTTCAAGTTATATTTAAAGATGATAAAGTGCACAGAACATCATAAACCCTTAGTACTCCTGCCTGAGTAGCTTTTTGGTTAATTAATGTATATCACTATGTGATTAATATGGACATGTATGTACAAACACATACTAAAGCCTGGGAGTAAACAGAAGCTATCATTCCCCAAAATTATTACTGGGTGTTGTCAGAAAAAATTCTTTTGATTCCAAGCCTAACCGTGCAGCCTAACAGTGCGTAAGAAACACTTAACAATCTCTCCATTAAGTCAATGAGTAATGGCAAAAAAAAATGTTACTTTCTTCTGTTATTTATGCATGTGCAAAATTTAATTTGAAAAATTATCATCATTCATGTAAATTTGGAAAACTGCTTAAAGCAACTTGGTGCAAATAATGCCCCTGACAAAAAAAACCCAAAGGCTTGACTGTTACATCTTCCTATAGACTCCCTTTCCAAAATAAGTTTTGAAACACATGGGACTCTGAATAGAAAACCTGTTTCTCCTAGAGATTTAAATTGCATTAATTGGGTGTTCTGAAAGGTCAGTGTAGAGCCCGTGTCCTACCTGGTTTGCATAAAATTGTCCGTATTTGGTTCTGTGCAGCTGTAAAGAAGCAGGAATTAATAAATGGTTCACAAAGTTGCTGCTTCTGCTGTGGGTTTGAACAGAATGTGTGTATGTGTATTTATGTGTGCTTGTATATGTGCACTTGTGTATTTGCCACAGTACCCAATTAATAAGGTTTCTTGCAAATGCTTGAAGGTAGATGGGGAAAAGACAACAAACATCTCAGTAGCTATGATCACTGTGTTGAGATATAAATGAATGGTGATAAGTGAATGCAGATGAGAGGCAGAGTCTGCAGAGGAGATAGTTCAAGTGTGGGGCACAATTGCAAACTTCTTTGAGGAACTATTTGGAGAAAGAGGGAAAAGGAAAATATCCTCCCTTAGAGGATGTTTTAAGTTTGTGGAGGGTAGAAGGTTGCAAACAGTGACCAAGAATGTGGACCAGACACTGATGTATCAAGCAAATCCTGAGCTGTGAAGAGGTGGGTAGCATCAGTCAGAAAGAAGAGTTGGCATCATTGTCTAGCTGTCATCAGCTGGCCTTTTTGCTTCCTGGATACTAAATCCAGAAATCTCATAAAACTCCTTCCCTAAATCAGAGCTAGGTTTTTTCATGATTAGAAGAGGCATATGAAATTCCAAATTAACCTACTGAGGCCATCAGTCAGAATATCCTCACTTCTCACCCACAGCAAAGCAAAACGTATTAACATTGCTAAAATGAAATGCATCAGCACCTGACTGATGCCACCAATGACTTAATGAAGGGATCTGGCAAACCTAGCGTGCTTGTCAGTTTGCAAACTCAATGGACATTTTACTGTCCATCTGCTGCCATTTAATACTATAAATTTGACTCAAATTCCCATTGTCTGAATTACTAGCAGGTATCCAATCCAATTAAAAGGCGTGTTCACTTTTAATTTTAACCACCATGTCACATTACATCAGTCATGTTGCATTCTGGCTACTTTGGTTATATCAAGATGAATATGCTAATTACAGCTTGAGAATCTGCTGCGTCCTGGACAGCAGGCATTTGATTCCAGTGAAACAAGCAGTTCATGCGAGGTGCCCTCACATCAGTTCTGGACAGCTTCAGAGATTACATCTCGACAGAAGTAGATTTTGTTTACACACAAATACTACAACAAAACACCGCTAATTGCATTACAGCTTGACTAGAAATGCTTTTAAGGTTTTTGCACCCTGGGTGTAAGCAGTTTAGAGCAATGATTTGGATTTAAGTAGATGTTACAACACACTGATACCAGAGAAGTCAAAGAAGTTGCTGCCTAGCAGAGTGACTGAGGAAGAAAGATGGCCAGTAGCTTTTTTTCTGGAGGTTGCTAAGGTATTCTACTGAAGTCTTAAAATCACTTAGGATGCATTTTTGAAGGGAAACATTTTACTCTGTTAAAGAGTTCGGCAAGATAGCCTTCATGATCTGTATCCAGGACATTTTTACATCAACAAGGGATTTTTGGTTAAAGGGTTTAAGTGCATAGCAATGATGTGTTCAGAAAATAAGCAGATAACACATGGGTATTTACTTACCTCTGAATCGTTATGGCTCCAACCTATGTAAGCTAGGCAATCACTCAATAAAATACTGCTCTTCCCTATATTCCATGTCTTGGTTCAGGTTACATTAGATTAGCCCACATTGCCTTGGCTTTGTGTGAAATTATGCATCTTCCAGTTTTATTTCCGTGTGATCAACACAGAATGAGCATCGAGAACAGTCTTTATTCTGATGAAAACTTAGGGTAAATCTCCAAAGTGAATCTAATTTGCACACATTATACTTGGCGCCACTTTTCCCTTTTTTAACGAACACATCAAACATAAATACTAATACGAGCTGGGCAAATAATGAAATGCGTATTAAATAATACATTTGCTCAAAAATATCATGACATTTGAATAAATTTTTGCCTTAATGCATCTGTTCACTTCTCAGTCAGCTCATTAACTTAGGGAAATATTGAAAAAGAAGCTTGAGTATTTTTTCACTATATATTTTTATTTAAAAACCAAAATTAAGCAAATATGGTTTTCAAAAATATGTTTGGATTAGGAACAGTGTTGTGAAGGACACCTTCCATACACACTCCTCAAAGGATATATGGAATATTGCATAAACATGTATTTTAACAGGATGAAATTCTGCCCAGGCAGGGGACCATGGTGGGCAGTGGTAGAAAATCTGAGGGACCTAGCTGAAGGTGGAAATTATGTCTAGTCCTAAAGTTTCTCAGGAGAACACTGTCACATTGCTGTGACATTTCAGTAGTGGCAAAGTAATTTGTGCAGGTGAGATGGCAGTTCAGTGGAGTTGCAACATTTCTTGTCAGATGACAGTCTGCATTTTATTCCTCTCTTACTCTCCCATCTTCCCCCTCCATCACACATAGAAACCTTAGGAAAAATTCAGGGATGAAACTGAGTCAGACCACGGTAGTAAATCATATCATGTATCTTTTGGCCCCTTCTAGGTTGGAAAGTTTAATCCCCTTTAGGTTTCTTTGCAAGCATTTACTGGTTTATGAGAAGACTGAAGAAACCCTTACACACATTAACATTGAATCTGGCTTCATGAGTCTAAATGAGGCTACGCGAGGCCAAGTGGATATAACTTACAAGCTGCCGATGAACAGGAAAATCTACTACCGGGAATTGTTAGGTAAAGTCAGTTTCTCCTATATATCCCACCGTGCTCGATGAGCAGGTGTTAAACTTGCTGGAAGAAAGAGGTGGGTTTTATAGAGCAGAACTCTGAAAATGTGAAATATCTTTCCCAAAGAAAATTGTTTCTGCAATGATAAAACACTGTGGCCAACTAAGTTCAGTGACAGGCTGTGTTCCATCAAAAACCCAAGCATTGCAACTCGCCCGTTTGAGTTTAAATTGGGCTGAAAGTAAACATATGTTGCAAGTTGTAGGCATGGATGCAGTTTGGTATCTAAAATAAATGTACTCATCTGTTTAATAATTTTTAGAAACATAAAGTAGCTGATGGTTTTGGAGGTGGGAGGGGGTGTGTGTCTTCAGGCTTTGGTTTATTTAATCTCCTGCCTAAGAAGCAGGAGGCCAGACTGCCTCTGTTGCATGGAAGGGCTGGTGAAGATGCTTAGACAGGAAGGAGCCAGCTCCTTTGGCTGGCAGGGGGAGATGTGGCTTCATTGCTGTCCATTTACTTCAGAAGCAGAGCAGAGCATCTCTCTGGCTTTTACCTGGACTTTGTGAGAGGAAGGATCTTTAGTGGGGAGTGGTAGCTGAGCACAGCTTTACTGCAGTGTGTGAGAGACCATCAAGGACTCAACTTCCGCGTATAGCAGAGATGGACGCAGCAGTGCTGTGTCCCGTACTACTATCGCCCTACCTTCTCCTGAAATTCGGATCGTCAAATGAAAGGGGAGACCTGTCGAGTTAGAAATCAAACAACTCAGTCTCAATTACTCTTATTATTTTTAATTTAGCCTCCAGGCTTTCACAGTTGTCGTACACAGTGCTTAATCAAGTGGAAGTGAGCTCCTAGAACTAAATGTAAGTCTTGAAAGCGTAATCTAGAGATTTAAACAGAACACTGACATTTAGATATTGATGAGGAGATAGGTTTGAATAGTTTCATGGTGTAATAGTAATAGTGGTTAACTTTGGCTATTGTCAAATGGCTCAGTCTCATGCCTCCATTTGCAGAAGCGATTTATCAGTATCAATGCTCACTCCCCACTGAGTTTCATCTAATGCTCAAGGCATTAAAAGAACAGGTAGCTGTACTCCCAGCTTCTGTGGCAGAGGATGTTAACTTCATCCTAAAGGAAGGAAGGACCAGGAGCTCTGAAAGAGAAGTCTCTTAAGATACCGAGGAAAAGGGTTAACGAAGAGAAAGTTTGAAAAAGGGGAAAAAAGAAGCATTGAATCACTCTGGAGGCTATTTAAGAACACCATATTAGATGCACAGATGGTACGTATACCTCTGAGCAAGGAAAAAGTAGAAAGGGGAGAGTAAATCTGGCATAGTTAAGTGAGGAAGTGCATAAGCTTAAAGGGACACTGTCAACTTAAAAATCACACTTATTGAAAAATTTGTTACCTACAACAGTTACCAACAACACCTATGATTACTGTAACTGAAAGATGAGACAAAAAACCTCTCTCTGCTTTTTGGTGTGCTTCTTTTGGGGCCAATCCAGATTCCATTGGGTGGGTGACGTCCCATTGCTTGTAATTTACTCCAGATCAGGCTCTGTGCATGTTTGCCTGTACATTGTGTATGAGCAGTTTCATTACTTTGTATGCGGTCTGGTTTCTTATTGTTTCTGTGGGTTTTCACACAGCAAGAGAGAAAAAACCATTTTTTTCCAAATTGGGAGTGCAGTTGTTAAACTATGGAAACTGCAGTGCTGTCCCAACATGCCAAATGTTTTGTTTTTTAAAAGAAACCATCATTCTTAAAAAAAAAGTGAAAATACGATCAAGTTGGTTATAACCAGAGGTCCCTGGGATAAAGTGCAGGAATAAAAGGACAAATAAATTATCTGAAAGGCTTATGTACAAAGCACTGTAGAAAACAAAAAGCCACCTGTAAGTCCCCCACACCTATAGGCCACGCAGCAGTGACTGTGGTCCCTTCCAGAAAAACAGAACAGAAGAAAAATGGAATTAAATTTTCTGCGTCTTTTTATCTTTGCCATAGAGGATGATGAGGAAATTCCTGTCCCAAGGACACTTTTCACAAGAAATCAAGAGTGTTGCCTTACAGCAGTAATTGAAGTCTCTTAGGAGGAAGTTATGGAGCAACTTCAGCAACTCAAGAGCAGTAAATCACCAAGAGCAGATGGTACTCAGCTGAGTGTTCCTAAGGAAATAAAAGTGTGAAGCAGCAGAGATATTGACAAGGATCTGCAATATATCATTAAAACCAGCAACTGTTCCTGAAAATTTGGAATTCATTTGTATGGTGCTTAGAGAAAAAAACAAAAGAGATAAGAAGGTTACTTTCTTCTTGGGCATAGCAAATAAAGCTGAGAGTTCCTAAGTAATTTTTATTTAATTTGCTTAATGGCAGAATAAAGTAACTTTCAGTTAGGCATGACCTGACAGGTTATTGCATTGTAAAGAACAGCTGGAATATCATTTTTATACATAACAGCTTTTAGACAAAGGTATTTAAGTGAACATAGTTTATTTGAAGTCAGGATCACAATTTGCTGGATAAAGTTTGTTGGTTTGATCTGTTATTTGATGTCTATGGTTACTTTCATGCCCTCCATGGAAACAATGAATGCATTTTGGCACAGCAACACAGTTTGGTCCATGTTTTCATATGATGTTGGACATTTAAATAAGAAGCTGATTGCATTCCAAAGGACCTGAGTTTACTGCTAATACTGAAATTACTTACTAATGCTGAGGAATGTTTTCATATGAGCTATGAAAGTTTTTAATTGAATTTGCTATAGAAAAAAAAATTGTTTTCAGAAAAAAAGTTGCATTTTTCAACAAAAAGCAAATACTTTGATGCACAAACCCACTCAACCAAATCCCCATTTTCTGCAGTTCTACCATATGGGCAAGGAGTAACAGAGGACTACAGACATTTTGCCAAGCAAACACAGCTAGTATGTACACGCACGCATGGAAATCAGCTGAGGGAGGCAAATTAGAAGTTCTAATGGATTTGGAATTTAGTAAAGCACTTGAAATAGCATCTCATGAAATCTTACCCTGAGATTAATTCAAATTACTTTGGATATGAACACTGTCAAGTGGCCTGAAAACAGGCTCAAGGAATAAAGTAAAGGGTGGTGATAAAGAGCAGCTATCAGGTTGTGGATAGAGAAGTGCCAGAGGGACTTTTGTGAGGTTGGTCTTGTTTCATGTTTCATTGATGATCTTCAGGAGAGAAGAGAGAGCAAATTCACAAACTCTGCAGATGGTACTAAACTAGGAGGAGTTGCAGATACCAGACAGGATGGAAAATAATTCTCTGGAGGAATTAGAAATAATGAAAAAAACCCAAACCAGATAAATTACCTTGACAAAAGTGAGTTAATGTGTCCAGGGCAAACGAACAAACAACCTGGAAAAAAAAATCTTAGTGGAATGAGTGAAGCTTGACAAGAGGTTCAAGGTTAGGACAGGTAAGGGATAATAACTTGGACTGTGCAATGTAATGGTAGTTAAATGGCTATAGCCATGGTCTGGGATGTTGAAGAGGATTCTGGGGTGGTTGCTAAAACGTGGATAGAGCAAGGAGTGGCAGGATCTGGAGGGAGTTTGGATGGGCATGATTAGGGGCTGAGCAGAGACAAAGATGATTTAGGGAATATGAAAGTGTTAAGCCTGTGGAGAAGGAGGAGAAGGCTGGAAAGAAAATCTTTTGCAGTTTCAATGTATAATACTTCAGTGTGTTAGTACTTGGAACTGTGGCCTGAAATGATCCGCTTTGCTTGGGACAGACTAAGCTGAGACAAGCAAACACTAGTAAATACCAAAGCTGGTACTGGCAGAGAGAATGCATACACTGTCTTCTGTGTATTTTCCATCTCTGACTTCTGCAGAAATAAAAGGATAGCATACTCGTATTCAGCAGGCTCCAAAATTTATTTCCCAAAATTACACTGCCCATTTTTAGACTGAACTATCGCAAATAATAGTTAAAGGCATGAGCCACAAGACACTGAACTAAACAGGATTGCTCTGTCTGGAGAAGCAGTTGAACCAGGCCTGAAATTAAATACTGTAGTTGCATAGGTGTGATAAAACTGATGAATATTAGCAAAATATATAGGTAAGCCAAGTAAAAGAACAATGGAAACCAAGCCTCATTCATCAGAGATATTGTCTGCCAGTGTAAGCCCCAGATATATCCTATAACAGCATAGATTATAGGATATTTTTCACTCCTTCCTTCAGGTGTTGGCTATTGTCAGCAGCAATTTGCCAGACGAGATGAACAAATGGCCTGATCACTATGGCGAGACCCATCTTCCTACTCAGAGTGGTTGCACGGATGGCATAGCAAGCATGAAGGGCTCTGTGACATAATCCAGATCTAAATTGACGTGTCCTATTTGGTCGGCCAAATACGTAACTGATATAAGCATGCGTAGCTTTATTAAAATCAATGGGGCTACTTCCGTCAGCTGTAATTTTGGTCCAGTGAAGGAGTTGTAATAGCTTCATTTAATTCCTTCTGGGTCTGGAGATGCCATAGGTTTGCTATAGTGTGACAGGAAAGTTTTTAGTTATCGTTAAAATGTTTTCTCTCACTTTCAATCATCCTCAAATCTCTCATAAAAATTTTCAGCATTCAGAATGCAGCTATCAGTGTCACCATGCTGCTCTTTTGGAGTGTTTTGAAAATGTCAGTATTTTCTAGTATTTGCTGTTGCCGAAAATACAGAAAGTGTAGAGGACTTTTTATAAAAGGATTAAAGCAATATGTGAGGTTTTGTACAGTCTTATATAGTAACGGCTGTTTTTATAGACGTGTCATGTAGAAAAATAATTCATTATATTTGAACATTTCCATGTAAAATGCAATGTGTAGCACCTTCACCATGCCTAACTTTTCCAAAGAACACAGCTTGAGATATTAAAGCATGTTGCATAGTTTGTAAGATGTTTCCTAAAATTGGTTTCCTAAAGACAGCTAGTCACAAATGTGGTCATTTTGAGCCTTTTGTTTCTTTGCCCTTGAACATAGGTTGACTAACTTTATAAATTGCCGAACAGAATATTCAGTAAGGTACTGACTACCAGTTTCAAAACAAAGGCAGTATTTTGATCTTCCGGATGTCAGGGACAGTATTTCCACTGATGTCAGTAGTAGGATGAGAACTGAATCCCAAACTACAAGTCCGTGGTGGTTTTTCAACAGGAAAAATGAGGAATGAAGTATTTGCCTGTGTACTTTGTCATCTGCAACTATCACTTTTTGCTGGTAAAGCTGTATAAAGTATTTAACCTGATTTATATTAAATAAAGGAAAGCCCAGCCCTCCCACACTTAGGCTCGATAGTTCTTTGTTCTCCAGGAGCCCAGGGCAGGGAGGTAATGCGCATCTTTCCTCCTTCACCATTCTGCCTTATTTTTCCCTTGCTTTGCAATGCAGCTACCAAACTTTTAACCTCTTTGGCTATGTCTTCCTACATTTCCTAACCTGTTTCTGCATTTTCACTGGTGAGGTTAGGATATGGTATGGCATTTACTGTTCCATGTTGTATTCTGTGTTTGCAGCATGTCTTGCATTGTCTTATGGATGTTTTCTTAGGTTGAATTTTTTCTTTTGGTGAATAATACTGAGGAGTTTCTCAGTTTTTTTCTCTGTGCCCTGAACGGGGTTTAACTTGCCACCCCATTAAACAGTCATTTCTTATGTGCAATTGTGCTTGCTGGAATGTAGGCTGCTATTATTAATCATCTTTCCATTTGTACTGTTATATTAATCATGTGAGGAGACACGGGTGTAAGTTTGGATCCAGCAGGATGACAACTTCTTGTTCACGGTGATCCGAAATTCAACCCGTGAAGCAAAGAATGACTTTTACAAGTCATTTTCATGTTTGCCAATTTTGAAGGCAGCTCTGTGCCTTTTTGCAGTACTCCATGCTAATTGTGACCTGTGTGGATTTAGGGATTTCATGAATAATGCAAGAGATGCAGGAGCAGTTGGAAAAAAACAGTTTTGCACGTTGTTTGTGTCAGGGCTCAGTAATGGATTTACCCTCGAATGCAGCCACCGCTAAGAAGACATTCTGGTTTCCAGGGCCTCACACTGTGCACGCAAGAGTCATTTCAGTTTTGCACGCACGGCTCTCTAGCTGCTCTCCCTTTGTTCCCAAATAGTGTGTGCTGTGCCGCGTACATGTGCCTTCACATATTCCTACAGGAAATCTACTTTCACGCCCAAGAGGAAGAAAGTCTAGCACGTTTTCTGCAAATAAGCGTGTTCCTTTGGGAAGTGTGCTTGCAGAGGAGCAGAGAGGACAGTACAGCTGTAAACATTCTGCTCAGAGATAATCAGTGCCCCAGCAGGAGCACCTTCCCCACACAGCTGTACAATTCCCTTTGCTCTCTAGAAGGCCCTGCACCCTACGTGCAGTTTCCAAGCTACATTTAACACAATTGCCCATCAGCACTTAGGAAGCAGTTACCACAGAAACCCAGCAGAGACCAATTAGTCACATGATTAAATTAATTAAAATAACCCAGGGTATCTGCCATCTTGCTTCTTTCTGCTATGCATAGCGCATGACCCAGGTGGAGCTGTAATTGGGTAGCATTATTGTGCCTTTTAATCCCTGAATCATCTTCAAACTGTACTGGAGTCAGTCTTTGATTTTTCTTTTTCTACCGGTCTGCATAAATCCCTTCCTGGAGAGCTGCGTTATTCCCTTGCCTTAGAGATGCATGATTCCTTTTCTGGAGATCTGTGTTATTGCACAAAACACATTCTCTAGCCCCCTCAATAAGCCAAGTAGTGTCAAATTTACAAAACATCAGATTTAACAACAGTGAGATTTGTTATGTTTGGGATAAGAGGATTTGGAAACATTCAATTGCGCAGCTAAGACTTTTGGAGGTCTTTAATGACAGCTCTAACAATACTTGCCAGAGAGAGCTCTGTAATATGTATTAGCACTTGACCTGAGAACTGTAAAGCTCTAAGAAAAGTCTGTATGTTGTGTCTTCATTTCCCAAGTAATACTGTTACTGCAGCAGGGCGAGTTTAAGTGGAACAAGCTGTCTGCCTTGTAATGCTGCTTCCTGGGAAAGGCAGGCAGTTTGGTTTCCTCACTCAGTTTGAAAACCTAGAAATGCACAGTCGTATTCTAACCTAGTAAACCAGTCCTTTGTCCTTGGTCTTTTGGCTGCCTTGATAACGGCATCCCCTGAATACCCGTATCACCTGGAGTTTTCTTCTGTTATATCAGTGTCATACTTCTGCATGCACACAAATCATCTCTACCTGAAATGGCATAAAACACAGAACATTGCAATTTCTATCACATCAAAGATTTGCTGGCGACTGCTCTGAAGTTACCTTGATCCATGGCACCAAAAGGAAAAAAAATAAGTAAACATTTCTATCTCTGGCCGCAGAGTAGAGAGCAGCTTGTCTCCCTTTCCAGAGCAGATTCCGTACAAACAGACTTGACAAAATAGCATGCATAAATTACACGGCTCTGATGCATTAATTTGTGCCTAACAGAGCAAGTGGCAAAAACACTATATCTACAATGGATGGGTATAAGATGGAAGAAATGAAATCTGTGGGTTAATGTATAAATAATCAACTGTTACGGAATTTGCAAATATTATGGAAGAAAGCTAGCAGGTTTTGCGTGTGCTGTATTGCTAAAGTGCCATGCACAAACACATTTGCTAGGCTTAACTGGCTCTGACTAGCCCGTCAGGAAGGATGTACATGTTTGGCAGTGCTGAGGCACAGATGCTTCAATATCAGATAGGGTCTAGTTGTGAAATGAGGTCTCTGTCCACCAGAATAATGTCAGCGACAAAAGCGGGCCCCCAGGAAGTCACAGCACATTTCCCAAGGTGAAGCAAGCCTTGTGCCAGGTGTAATGCAGGTCTGTGATTTTATAGAAATTGTCCCCAACTGACCATCATCACCTGCATCTAGGACACACACACACACACACACACACACACAGAGACAAATTACTAGGCAAAATGAAACCAGTGCTATGAGTGTTTCCATTCTACTTGTGTTTTACTTGTAAACTGTCATGGGCTGCTGCATTGTATATAATACCCGCTGAAAAGTTGCCTCTTGTGTAATGTTTGATCTTGCTATTTTTTGCAATAAATGACAATAAGAACACTGAGAAAGAAATTATCCAGTTTTACAACGTAGTAATGCCATAGAAATTGGTTGAATTATGTTTCTATAAAACTGAAGTAAACTAGTGGAAAATCGGGTCTGAAGATTGTAGATGCAGCAGCCACATGCTGTTGTTTCCAGAATTAAAAGATGTCCTATAAATATCCTCATGAAAAGGATCACGAGGAAGATGCTTTCTGTTTCATATTTAAAGTACTTCATCAACAAACCTGCCTACTAAGTTCTCAAAGCTTTTCTTCCTCTATAAAGCCAAATTAAAGTGTTTTGTTTTTTTGTGGTTTCTTTTTAGACTAGAGCAATTAAAAGTTTTGACTGTTGTTTCTTGTCATCCTCCAGAAAATGAATGTGTCTGAAAGTAAAGGAAAGGACAGGCTCTTCTGTAAAAGCTCAGGTGGCTCTTTTGTCGTTCGCAATATAAATAGGGAGGGAAGGGTTTTGCTTTTGCATACAGGGGCTCTGTGTTCTTGATACAAGTTTCTTGGTAGGGGTTTCTGGCTTTTCCCAGGAAACAGGCAAGGCCCCCTTATCAAGTATTATGGAGAAGCAAATGGTGATGGAAATAAGGGTCCCTCTCCCAGCCATCCTTGGGGCTGTATTCATAAATGATGGAGCAGGGACTGAGTGGGTCAGTATGTATCTCTGTGCCATATCTGCGTTTGAGAGAGATGCGCTGACCTCTTCCCAAAGCAGGAGATGGAGCAGTCCCATGGGCACTGTTCTCCTTGTCAAGTAGTTGTAGAGTTTGTAAGGACACTTTAGAAGTATGGTCGCTGAGCTGCTGCTGGAATGATCACTCCAGGAGCACACAGATTAGAGGTAGGGATTACAGAAAAAGAGAAGTACTGGGAGTAAAGAACATAATGTTTCGATTGTGGAGGTATTGGGCAGAATCAGCAGGATTCCAGGCTTCCTTTATAAAAAGGTGAATAAATTATATTTGCCCTCCTTGGAGTAAGAAAAAGGGAGGATATAAAAGAAAACTTGATGAAGTGCAAGCAATTTAGAAATAACTATTGTGAATGAATGTTATAGATGCACAGTGTACTGCATGCTAGAATAAATGAAAGCAAATCAAGATAGCAAAAGAATTTTCTGCTTACTACAATAGCCAAAGCAAAGAGTAAAAAGCTTTATCATAATGATTTGATTTTCCTAGGTGTAGTGAACACCTCATCACTCAGGAACTGTGGATGGGGCTTACAGCTAGACATCCACATCTGGGAAAGTCAGGTCGTCTTTGACCTGTTTGTGGGTAGGCTGAAGTCAGTAGGAAGCCTGAGCTGAGTGGCAGTGAAGTGATTGGCATTTGGCTTACATGATTTTAAACAGGAGGAATGGATAAAACATGTACTTCTGAATAATTGATGTATGAATATTTTAGTGTGGTAGAGGATATGTAAGAGTCTTCAGGCCTAAGTAAACGGTCTGGTGCATCACATAAGAAGGTAATACAGGTGAGAGGAGGTTAATTTGGGGAAGCTTGTTTTTGTCAGAAGTCACTGCTGCTACTTCAGGAAGAGCTGGTGAACCTACTGCATTCCGATATCCAAGATTCATCTGTCCCTAATGTCTGCACTTATTTGTATTCCTAAAATGGCTCAAACATGAAAGTAGCTAGGGCAGATATAACCTCCTGGAGGCCATCCAGGCATTTCCCTACATTGCAAGAGGGTTTGTTTAATTTAATCCTGGTCTATCCTCATGGCATTACTAGACAAAAACATACAATAAATAGTCTGAGGGACTGTAAGGAGGTACTCTCTCTTTTGATATATTTCAATAGCTTTCCTCAACTACTTGAAGTCCATGAAGTATAACAGAATAAATAAAAGTTCACAACTAACTTTCCCAACTTGTGTGTACTATTAAATATGTAGGCTGCGGTGTTGAATTGTGGTCATTCTCATCCATTTGTCTCAGGTGATTTTAATAGAATAACTGTTCATTTTGGAACAGCCGTATTCACAAGTGGGCCATTGCTTTAGGATGTAGACCTGTTAGTATGAAGGATGTTGCTCCTATTCTTGGTTAGAAACAGTGTACCATTTTGGATAAATGTCAGGTGACAATTATTCAGCTCAAAGTGGGGGACATGTTTCCTAGTCAGCTGGGATAAAGGAAGATCCAGGTGATTCCAGTTTAGACAGATACAGCTTGTTCTGAGGCCATTTGGATAGGGCCCAGTTTCCAAAGCCATATCCTCTATGGGTTGTGTTATCATTCAGGCTTTCTGTAAACCGGATGGGAGTAACTTGCTGTTGCCTGTTCTCCAAAATTCCATTGTCTGAAGGCTCAACACTTTCTGCTTTTCTGAGCAGCATTTCTGTTACTTTTGATTTCCTTTGCCCATCCTTGTCTCCCTCTTGCCACCAACTTCTGCTTACTCCCTTGACTCTTCCAATCTGTTGTACGTGCTCTGTGTATCTGCCCTCGTGGCTCCTGGCACTTTCTATACGCCACTGACACTTCCTGTGGACTCCACAAGAAATCAGAAGAAAACTGTTTCTAAATTCCGTATAACAAAGACTTTTTCCCCAGCAGCACTACATTGTCTTTTAACATATATTGATATATATTCCTTGTGTTAGGAAGTGATAGTTATTCCCCTAGCATTGCCAGTAGATTCGTAATACTATGGCAAAATAGAATGGCTTTGCCTCCGGAGTTGACTGCCACTGCAGGTGGCAAGGAACAAATGCCAAATAGGTAATGTTTTTATTTATGTTCAACAGATTCTTAGTAGTTTTTCCCCACATTCCTGTAGCAAAAACTGGTCCCCATGAGGAGCAGAGTGACTCTGGGGAAATTTTGGTTTATAGGTATGGTCTGTGGATTTCCATGCCCCTTTTACTCTCCAGCTGTCCCCTCTGTTCTCCTGTCAGCACATATTCTGTTTCTTTCTTTTTTAGATCTCCCTGGGGTCTAAATCCTGACCCCCTTTGAAAGTCAAAGTTAAAACTCAGTTGGTTTCAGATGGGCAGGATTTTAGCCCAGCCACTCTCATTGAGCAGATGCCCGTCCCATGTTGCAGGTGGCTGTGGGTGACTGGGATGAGGCAGCAGTGTAGCAGGCTCTGTCAAGGGAGAGCATGCTAGCGAATGCCAGGGGAGAGGCTGAGGACCCTGAACAAAGATATCTCGATGTTGTTATCTCTGCCTTTCAGAGCTGCTTAAAGCACCGCATGCTCCTCTGTCAATTCCACATAGATTAAAAACCAGAGTGAAATGTTCCTTTTTGTGCTTCTGCACGAGAAATCAGAGATAACTTAGATACCTAATATGAATCTGAAAAGATAAGTGGGGTTTTTTTCCCCTTCCGTTGAAGAGTGTTGCAGAAAGAAACAGTTCTCATGAGCTATATATAAGATGGTTCCTTTCTCCAGAGAGTTTATTACCCTTCATCTTTCATTACCCTCGGATATTTACAGGTAGTATATTCATTACCTTGAACATTCTGGCATGCTTGTATGAGCACACAGTGTACAGATGCTAGGAGACAGGCTCCTTAGCACCCAAAGACAGGGTATTTTCATTTAATGTTTTCATTTCACTGCACCAAACTGTGGAGCTGCAGCATAAGCAACTCTGGACTTATTTACTCAGCGTGCGAGATTCAGCGACGCAGAGAGTTTTGACTGGTCACATTACGTGTCATGTTAAAGAGCCTTTTGTCTTCATTCAAGCATTCTGAAACAAGACAAATTATGATATTTTCCTGTTAATTTCTGTTAATTTCTTTCCTTAATGAGTTTCATTAGAATCAAAGCTTCCGGAAGACTGAGCCATGACAGCTGCCTAAAGACTGTTTCACTTGCTATGGGCTGTTTGGGCTGAATAATTATTTCAGCTTTCTGAGGATTATTTCTTTAAATAAGAACAATGATGCTCTGTTTGGGAAGGGAAACAAATGCTTGCAGTGGTGCAGCATAATTTCATAGCACTGACTTGTAGTACTCAATGGCTTTCAGGAATACCTGGGAAAAACACATCTCTCTCAGTCTGACACTTTTTTTAATGATTTCACTAAAGGATACAAAGGCAGCTATTTCAGCTGGCAAGAGAAAGAGGGCTTGGCTTTTAATGAAGTAAATCAATTCTTCGAAAGAGAGAGAGGCTGATTCTTTACTGTTGCATTGCTGTGAATGTGACCCAGGAATGAAAAAGCAAGTCTTTCTGGTTTGCCGTTCGTAAGATATTCCTGTAAGTTGCAGGCAGGCCTGATACTTTGATAAGATAATTGCAAATATTTCAGTTCTTTTATATTAACAGCACTGTAAAATCTTAAAGATGCATCGTATATTTCACAGCTATTGTAATTAAAAAGACAAGGCTTTTACATCGTAGTTCATTTTGCTGAGCTGACCATTTTCTTTTGACATGGAAATTCTTAAATCACGGGGTGGGAAGATGGGAATTTTACAGTAGTCTGCAGTCTTCCAAGTCTGAACTGGACACTCACCACCTGTTTTCATGAGCTGTTGCACCAAATTCCTTGTCCAAGTTGCAGAAAGCCCGGCTGGTTTGACAGAGCTCGTGTTCCTATTGTGAGTCTCAGATTTCAAGACCTGAATGGTAGATTTTTGTTTGTGGAAAGTGAGCATTTTCTGAGATTTAGGGGCACCCTCTCAACTTCCTAAATCCTTGCTCCATGCCCACTGTTTCTAATCCTGTGTCCTTCCTGGTGCTGATTTTATCATAGTACTCTTATTTCTTAGGTGATAGAGGCCAGTGACCTCCACTTAAAATGAGACTGAATAATAACCAAGAAAATGGTTATTTAGAAATGGCACCTTCTTGTTTAACAAAGAGACTCCGTATGCTTTCTGTGTTGACCCAGATGTCCGTGTTGGTGTGGTGGGAGAGCAACAAGATGACTTTGCACCTCAGCATAATCAGGGTAATGGTCAAGAAAGCCTGACACACAGAGTTTTGTGACAAAATTACCAAAAGAGCATGGCTTAATTTTTGAAGCACAGGTTGATTTTATAAGACAGACAGAAAACCACAATCCTATCTGCCCTCAGAAAGCCACTACTATAATGAAAAATGAAGTCAAGCATATCTGATGTAGTAACTGTCAAAAGGGAAGTCAGGCTCATGTCAGTGCTGCAGGACTGGGCTCAGACAGCAGTGGCTGCTTGATGGATACTCAGGACACAGTATGGGTCGAGTGTGTAAGGTAACTGTTTGTGAACTGGCCAGCTGACAACTGAAGATCTGTGGTGAATTTGCAGCTTGGCCAGAGTTTCACCACAAGGAGCCTCTCCCACCACCAGACAGCTACATATCAGGAAATGGTGCCGTTTTGTTTTCCTTTGTGATCGATGGCTGTAGTGGTTGGGGGGGTGCATGCTCCCAGCAGGAGAGGACAGGTGCCCACAAAGCACAGTGCAAGCCAAGGGGGGTGTTCCTGCACCCTTCCTCCACAGAGCACCTACAAAAGGAGCAGGAGGGTGTCCTGGTGCCCCTTGTGGAGTCTCATGCCTGAGCAGCCCTGATGCAGCTGGGCATTTGTGGCCAGTCCTGTCATTGTTGCAGGTCTGGAATGAGGGAAAATCTTTCCTTTGCTCCTCTCTCCAAGGCTGGGATTTCCAAAATCATGGGACAAAACTAAGCAACCAATTTCCCTGAAGAAAACCAAACAATGGACTTTGTTTGCTTAACCTGCACTGGGTCTTCTTATAATCCAAGCCCAAGTGACCTTGCAAGAGGGAATTGCATGGGCTTTCAGCTCCAGCACTGTTGTATAAATCCAGAACCCACATCATAATCTCCATCTGTCATGTCTTAATTACTGTTGTGACATACTTTTAATAGGAAGTTTCTGCGAGAAATCAGTCCCTCTTAATACTTTACCCAGATAAGAAATGAGGTTGAAAGATACAGTTTTGGGCTGGTTTGAAGAAGGCTGCTTATTAATTGCTAGAAATGCCAGAAAAGCTATTGCTGTTTTCTCCTCATGCTCATGTTCATATGATCTTCCTTTTACTTCTGGGGTTTTTTTGCCCTTTTTTTAAAAAAAAAAAAAAAAAAGAAAACAAAAAACCCCAGGAGGGCTCCTTTTCAGTGTGTCACTTTGTAGGCAGCCAGTGCTGAAAAAGCAGGTGTATGTAAGCCTGTTTATAAAAATACACCCACAATTGCTTTTTTTCTAGTTCATAGAGTGTAAGAACTGTAAACTTAGTTGTTGCTTAAAATCAAATATTAGCACCATAAAAGCAGTCACATTTAAATGCTTTTCCTCAGAGACATGCTGTCTTTCCAGTCAGTTTTTGGCTTGTTTTGCTCCAGCAACACAGGACTTGTCTCTCTGTCTTTGCCGTGTCATGAAGCTTCACTGTGGAGACTTGATTTCCAACCATGAGAGCTGTTTCAGATTTACTAAGAGCCCCACAGCTTCTGCACCCTGGGAGCCCCTGGAATGAAAGCCTTTGCATGCACAGTGGGCTCAGCTCTGCTGATTTCTGTGCCGTGGCTAAAAGTAGCTGGTGTAAAGATTTGCTGCCTTTCTTGTTAAGTGGGAGCTTTTAGAAATCAGCCCATCTTCTGCATATCAGGTGTAACAAGTATAAAGGAGCCTCATGCTTCATTATCATAGGATTGTAAAATAGTTTGGGTTGGAAGGGACCTTTAAAGCTCATCTAGTTCCAACCCCCCTGCCATGGGCAGGGACACCTCCCACTAGACCAGGTTGCTCAAAGCCCCATCCGATCTGGCCTTGAACACTTCCAGGGATGGGGCATCCACAGCTTCTCAGGACAACCTGTGCCAGTGTCTCACCACCCACACAGCAAAGAATTTCTCCCTAATATCTGATATAAATCTACCCTCTTTCAGTTTAAAATCATAACCTCTTTTATCACCACATGCTCGTGTAAAAAGTCCCTCTCCAGTTTTCTCGTAGGCCCCTTTTAGGTCTTGTAAGGCTGCTCCCTAGAGCTTCTCTTCTCCAGGCTGAACAAGCCCAACTGTCTCATCCTGTCCTTGTAGGATAGGTGTTCCAGCCCTCTGATCATCTTCATGGCTCCTGCTCTGCGCTCGCTCCAAAAGGTCCCTCCAGCATGTTGACTGCACCAGGCAGCTTGGTGTCATTGGCAAACTTGCTGAGGGCACACCAGTCTCACTGTCCATGTTGCCGACAAAGATGTCAAACAGTGCTGGTTCCAGTACCAACCCCTGAGGAATGTCAATTCCTCGTCCACTGAATGGTCCATCCATCAAATCCATGTCTCTTCAATTTAGATGCAAGGATGTTGTGTGGGACAGTGTCAAATGCTATGAAGAGAGGATGCCCTTGAAGGGGTGATTAGAGTTTAACCTCCTTCCAAAACTGTTGGCTATTTTCTCATTAATCACTACCGACCAATACCCAGCCTAGGAGACAAACTCCAGAAGTCTCTGCTTTCAGCCTCAGTCCACGAACCTGGAACTCAGTTATTTTTAGCATATATTGTGCATGGATGTCTAGCTGCCTCTCAGTGATGTGAAAGCTCTTAATTGAATGTAATCCATAAAAGATTTACTCTCCCAATCAGCTTTCTCGCAGGAAGTGATTTTAGACTCATCGGATTCCAGCTGTTGCTTAAATCCACTCAGCCATCAAGCCTGTCAATTTTATTGTGAGTATTCCAGGTCAGTTCCCTGCTGAGGCCTAGATATGAGCATTCTATTTTTCTGTTTTCCATTTAAGTCAATCTGTAGAATAACACAGGTCTTCCCCACTGTGTGGAGAGATGAGCAAGGATGTAGAAAAAATGGAAGTTGGTCTGATCTAGCTGATCCAACAAGGATGGTTTAAAAATCCCTTTTCAGCTTTGTTTTTAAGATGATCTGCTTCCCAGTCTTCTGTCTACAGCAGCCAGCACTTGACTCCTCACAGGGGTGAGAAATGGTTCAAAAGGAAAATAGAAAGTCACATAGACTTTTGTGAGCTTACACAGCATTTGACCAGCCTCAGCCATATGTGGCAGCTCCACCCTCTTGTGAAGCAGCACAGTTGTAGTTTTAGGATGTTAAGGGTTGACTTCAGAGTTTCCTATTACTTCTCACGAGCGGTGGAACTAAACCTAGAGATGCATTCACATCCACACATGTATGCACATTGTGAAGCTGCTGTAACTTTTCTTCTGGATGGTCTAAAGCGAAATGTCATATGTTTGTACAGCTGGTAGGTTTTACTTCTTTTCCATCACCACATTGTCTTTTCCATGTCTCAGAGCTGTCTAAATGTTCCCCATTCCACCAGTCACAGCGTGTGATTGACAGTAGCAAGAGACTTGACTTGCTACGAGAGATTTGGGGGTCTCATGATTCTGAAAGACCCGGGTAATACAGCTAGTAAACCTGTATTATCAGAGTTTGTTAAATATGTGTCCAAGGCTAGTATTTTCTTTTCTTTTTTAATCCCAGTTTTGGTAAATGCCATGGTTTAACCCCAGGTGGCAACTACATGCCACCCCCCAGTGGGTTTGGGAGGAGAACTGGAAGGAAAGTAAAACCTATGGGTTGAGATAAGAACAGTTTAATAATTAAAATAAGGCATAGTATAATATACTACTAATACTAATAATGAAAAGGGAAGTAACAAAAAGAGAGAGATCAAACAAAACTCAACAAACAACAATGGTGCACAATGCCATTGCTCACCACTTGCTGACCATCCCCAAGCAGCGATTGGTCCCTCCTGGCCAGCTGCCCCAGTTCCTGTACTAAGCATGATGCTCTGTGGTATGGAATACCGCTCAGGCTAGTTCAGGTCAGCTGTCCTGGCTGTACTCCCTCCCGACTTCTTGTTCCTCTCCTCACTAGCAGAGCGTGAGAGATTGAAAAGTCCTTGATCAGTGTAAGCACTACTTAGCAATAACTAAAACATCAGTGTGCTATCAGCATTGTTCTTAGACTAAGCCAAAACACAGAACTGTACAGTTACTAGGAAGAAAATTAACTCTATCCCAGACAAAACCAAGGCAGTAGAGAAAATGTTAAAGGTCCTGCTAAGGGTCTAGACAAAATAATTTCCTAACATCTACAATTACTCTGTCCTCCTGCTCGTGTATTGCAGGGAAAGTTTCTATGTATCTGGCAATACTTTAGCAAGCTCCCATTCCAGTAGTGGTGTTTTCCAGGATGCTCATTTGTAATTGTTTGAATTCTTCTGAGGAGCTCTGCATTCCTTAGATCAGGAGAGAAAGATTTAAACTCCTGCTAAAAGGCATCATGAGAGTGATGACATTTCTGGTAACTTCATGTATCTCTAGGAGTGTAACCTTAGTGGGTTTCCTAGATAACCAGGTACTTGAATTCAGAAATGCAGGAAAAATAGAAGAAAGAAAATTAGGAATCAGAGTGAAATTTATCTCAGTTGTGCTTCTCATGACATTTGCATGTTTCCCTGTGGATATTTACATTTCAAGTCTAGTTATCTGGTTTTGGCCCAAGTCAGGATATTGGAAATTGTTTAGTTTTGAGAGCACTGTACTTTCTCACGAGAGGGGTGGATGCCCAGAATCTTTTCTGTGGTGTGACAGGCACCTGGAAGGCCAGAGAAGCTGTGATCTCCTGGCTTGCAAAAGCCCTTCAATGACAAACCTTTCCTAGAGCACATACAAGAAGAAAGCTAGTCTGTGAACGGTACCTCAGGAGAGGTGCATATGCTTTGCCATTCCACCATTCAGCCAATGTGTAGTGTAACCAGGTGTGCTTGCTGCACACGTTAAATTCAAGTCTCTCACCAGTTTCAGAAACAGTTTATTTACTTTTTTCTGGAGGTGGAAATAATAGCTACAACTAATTTCCGTGGGTTACTTTCGAGGTTTGAAAGTAGATCCAGAGTTCCTGCCTTCAAAGTGAATTCCTAGAGCTTGACTGCAGATAGACTTGAATGTCCCAAAAGTCCAGCTGAAATCAGCCTGCACCCTACAGTCTAGACTCATGGCTCTTCACATCAAGGCCATCTCTGTACAGTTCCTTGAAACTACTTTATTGTGGGAGTGCTTGTACCGTTGTTGCTAATAGCTGATGAATGTGTCCTTCCAGAATGCATTACATGCCTCCTGGGTGCATGCATAGTTTTGGCTTGCAACACCACCCAGCTTGGTGACTTGTTCTACAAGGAGTTATTTTCTTGCCTTTTTTTTTTTTTTTGCCAATTTATTGAATCTCTTGCTTGTTGCACTGTGAGAAACAACGGATAGTTAATGAATAGCTAGTAGTCACTTTTTTTTTATATCACAAAAGTATGGGAGAGTTAACATAAAAATATAGCAGCTTGCATAGACTACTGTCATATTCATTGTCTTTTTTTTGAGTAAGTCCATGTTCTTCAATGTCTTACATGAGAGCTGTTCCAAACCTCTCATTACCGTTTGCTGATACTATTTCCTTTAGCGTAGAACATGGCCTGGTTATAAGGAGGAGCCTGCCATGTATTTAAAATAACATTTGCAAAAGAAGGCTTATCCAGCGTGGAGATGCAATTAAAGTCGGTTGTTGAAAATAAACTAACATCAGCAGCAATTAGAGCTTGTGGCAAGAACTTGTTACTTTCCCCTTTCCTTGCTTCTCTTTTATTTTCATATCTTTGGTAGGAGGGGTCTAACTGAGCCTTAAATAGCTGTTTCTTGTCTGTTTCCCCACGGGAGTGCGACAGCCATATCCCCTTTCCCCTTTGCCATGGAGTAGGCAGGGAATCACCTGGAGGGCCGGGGGAGAAGGCGGTGGACACGGGACAGTGGCAGAGCCATGCAACTATGATCCCATGAGATGAGGCAGACAAGCAAACTTAGCCAGGGGTTGTATTTTTTCCTCCGTGGTGACGCGCTGTGCAAGGCAGTCATCCTTCCAGGGGATTCCCAAGGGTGCAGGGCTGCCATGGGAGTGGGCTGAGAGCCAGTGCTCTGCCGCAGGACTCCCCCGATGCTTTCTGGGCAGCCCCGAGGAGCAGCTGGGCTTGGAGGTGCCATCATAACTGTGCTGGCAGCTGAGGGATTGGTGGAGGCTAGGAGAAAGCTTCCTCGTGGGATGCCTTTCTCCCTCAGCTCCTGTCAGCAGGATGGATGAGCTCTCCTTTCTCAGGGTCGGATGGGCTCTTGCCTGAGAGTAATGTTTGGATGAAAAGCAGAAAAGAGTGTGATTCCCCTGGCTGAGTACTTGTGGGATATTCCAGTGCTCTCCCACCATGAGGTTGTGCTCTCTACAACCTGTAGCTGTGAAGGAAGCTGCTGGAGCCAGAGGCCCGCTTTGGGACCCAGTATCATCTCAAGCAGCGGTGGGGCCAGACAGGAGGGATTTTTTACCCAGGCATTAGCCAAGGCTTCCTCTGGCCAGGGAGTCCTTACCGGATGAGGAGAAGGCAACCAGGTCAGCCCTGACAGCTCCAGCGCTCAGCTGTGTGAAGAGTTTGTTCCTATGGAATAAGGGAGGAAACGCGGTCTCCCCAGACAGTTTTCTTATCAGGGCAGTTTCCTCTGCACCCTAAAAATGCCATCCCACCTTGTGATTTCCTTCCCTCTTTTGCTTACTTGTCACACTTCCTCTACCTACACATGCAGGCACATATGGAGTCCATCAGTGGGTAGGAAAGGCAATGTACTAGATCTCACCTAGCTCAGCACTGCACAGTAAAGTATATGTAAAAACAAAGCAAGGGGCAGTGGGCAGACAGGCCAAACTCATTTATCAAACCTCTCACACACACATTCCCACTGCCTTCCTGGCAAGTCTGTACCCGTAAAAGGACTGGTGGCCCATTACTCCTCAGATTGTGCTCAAGAGGGTGATACTGGCTGCTGCTGGAGACAAGCTTCAGCTAGGGTACCTTTGTATCTGTTACAGTGGCCATTCTTATTCACAGTAAAATAGAGTCCCTTTTCCAAGGTTGTGGTGGAAAAAACCCTACCAGACATCTGGTCCACCCAGTGCAGGAGAGTTTCCTACTATGTGTTTCCACTACCTTCAGCCCAAAGAGGCGGGGGATGAGGAGACACAGGACTGATCACAGCTTGAAGGCTACTGTGCTGGGTGAGGAAGAGAGCCACGACTGCCTTTTGGCTGTTGCCCACCTCTCCTTGAATCCCTTCCTAATGCAGGCTCCCTGCAAGTGCAGTGGGGCACTGGGGGGCTGATTTGCATGTTTGCTTTCGAGTCACTAGCTGGAAGCCATGCGCCAGGGTTGGGAATCATTGTCCTAGAACAAAACAGCAATGCTATTTGTGACCCACGGCAGCAAAAGCCCAAAACATGAAGTTAGGGCTGACACTCCCTCTTTAACTTGAGCCACTGTGCTTTTCATCACGATGCCAGGAGTTGTCAGCT
The DNA here is from genome assembly GCA_028858755.1 of Ara ararauna. Lineage (NCBI taxonomy): Eukaryota > Metazoa > Chordata > Aves > Psittaciformes > Psittacidae > Ara > Ara ararauna. Next base: position 61,954,510 of record CM054379.1, read on the forward strand.
GTAACTCCAGCTTTTTTTGGCTTGTGTCACAACCTAATAAGTTATAGGCCAGCTTCTCCTGTCGATGTTTTTGCTGCACAGAAGGCTTCACATTTTGTAAGCTTTTACAGCACAGCTGTGCTCAGAGATAAAACAGAATGTGTATACAGTACAGTATGCATTCAACTGATGCACTAGATTCTTCCCACCATATGTATGGAGTGGTGTGCATTTCACTCTGATACCTCACTGCCAAAACTGCCAGAAGCAAATAAACAAATGGTGGAAGAGAGACACCATATGATGCAGTGCCAGGCATATGACCTAGACTTTCAGAAAGAGACCCTGGCTGCTTTTAAAAGATTACAGTGGTCCAGTTTTCTAAACCTTACCTCCCACTGTGTGAGATGTTCTGCCAGTGTGCACTATGAAGTGTACTGGTTGTTAAAGAACGCATAGATTTCCCCTTCCTGCTAAGCAGCTGATGTTGCAGCTCCTCTTGCTCAATACTTATTTCCCCTTCCTTTGATGCCAGTGATTCCCCATCAGGTTTCCAAACCAAGAGAAATGAACAGTGGAGATGTGTGAAATAGTCTAATCCTGGAAGGAATGCTACTGTAAAAATATAGAACACATGTAATTAGGTTGAGATTAATAATATTAGTTACAATTTAATGATGAATATATAAACAATACAAGTGAGATAAATGGTTGTTCCATCTCGTTTCCCACAAAAGAAGTCAGAAAGTTGCATTTCACAGCATCGATGGTGAAGATGCCTGTAATAAACTGACATGAACATTAATTACATGGTTAGATGTAATTAATTTGAATTGTAATTCTATTCATGGAATTCACACTCTGAGTAGGAAAAGAGGATTCCTTAGCTTCTTTTCTCTCTGACCAACCTGTTGCGAAAGAAAAGATGATAATGGCTACCACTACAGTGCCCCTCCTGCTAGAAGTATTGGGAAACACGGACAGATTTTCCTGTCTGTTGGCCTCAGTCTTATGTTAGGCTGAACGTTTGTCATTAGTTATCTGGCCTTTGCCAAAGCTTAGCTTTACTGGTGATTGTGTGAAGGTCAAGCAGGCGCTTCCTTCACTTCAGAGAAGCTTTACACGCAGTCTGTAAGAGTGCACTAGGAACAATGGAGGTCAAGACCATTACTGCACTTTACAAAGCTGATACTCAATGCAAAACAGTCTGGATACACACAAGAGAATTTAGTCTTGGATTCTGGTGGAACTAGATATGGAGTAGGAAAATACGTTCAGTGTTTTTCAGATAAAGGTAATATTTAGTAGAGTGAGAATGTGCTTTAAGTATATATTTAGAGCTGGTTCTTTGCTTGATGTTTCTGTACTTCTGTGTAGTGTAAGTAATAAGTGCATCCCAGCAAGGCTTCCCCAAGCCTTGCTACCTCCTGCTGTAATATACATGGTGATCAAGAATAAAAACCTCTAATTCTTGGCCGAACAATGGGCAATTTATGGAGCTGTGCATGGTGGCTGAAAGGCCAAAAGCCACATTTTTACAGGTTTCTCCAGACTGCTTAGACAGACATCATTTCAGCTCTGCTGTAAAATGAGACGTTAAGTCTCTGCACTGGTGACAGAAGAGGCAGGCCTCTTAACCTGGGAATGGAGAAGCACGAGGAACACTTCACACTCTGAATATCGCTAAGCCCACCTGGCTGCTTCAGGCCAGCCCTTGAGTGGAGGGGACACTCACTGTGCGGGGGATGTGATTTTGGTGGCTCCCAGGTCTGTAGCTGCGGTACCCACTTTGCAGAGGAATGTCCTAGCTCCATCTCTTTTCTTCCCTGCGGAAGCAGTAGCTCCATCTTTGAGAAAAATGGGACAGACCTATGACAGAAGACCTGTTGCATAGGCCACCAGCTGGACTTCAGTGGGCCTAGCAGTGCAATGGGTATACATTTGAGGTGACACCAAATAGTCCATTTGACAGTGAGGAAGTATTAGAGAAGGTCAGACCTGCAAACAAAGTTATTGGCTAAGTATTTGTTGGAGGTGTTGGGTAACAGGGTAATAGGAGTTGTATAAAGGGCCACCACATCAGGGGCTGGAATAAACCCATGAAAGCTTTAAAAAGCTGATGGTGCCACCCTGAAACGGTAGGCGTGGCATGGACATACTCATGCATATGCACGAGGAGACAGCAGTGCTAGCTGGGAGTATGCAGGAGCCTGGTGCAACCTCAAGGGATGCTTTCGAAGACAGCTGTGACTTAGAAGTAGGAAACAGCAAATCAGCAGTACAGGAGAAGTGGCAAAACAGCAAAAAGTGCAAGCCCCTGCTGCGTGGTAAGGGGCCAGGCAGGACAGGTTAGGGATGGAGGTAGCAAACAAGCCATTGGAGTCATTGCAGAAGTCAAAAAGGTGGTAAATGTGTTTTGGTCTGCTTCTTTTCCTACTGGAAGCATCTCCTGTCTTTAAGAGTTAGAATAGGCAGGGATTTTTTTTTCATCTGTAATAAAAAAGCACAGAGTTGAAAAACAAAATGTGTAGTCTGATAAGCCCTGGGGACTGAAGAAAACTGCTAGGAATAGTTAAAAGTGGGTTCCTTTAGGCTTAGAAACCTGGCCAAGGGTCTACTTGCAGCTGCTCCCCATGGAAGATGGTAGTGAAGGGAACTGGAAAGACAGAAGCATTTTTCAGTACATTTCATCTTATTGTGAGGGAAAGGAGAAAAATTAGAATGGGACTTTTCAAATCCCAAGGCCAGTTAGAAAGATAAGTTATAGCTGGTTGCCTCCCATTGCCTGAAAAGATCTGTGAACTTTCTTCTGAGTTTGAACAGACATTTTCCTGGTTTTACACACGTTACATGTAAGTGGAATCCCTCAGGATGACAGTTGCAGTGGGCAGTGGAAAACACAGGCATGTCACTGTGATTTAGAAATAACTTTCTGCCAGCACTGGGAATAAGCTAAGAGGTATTTGGGTTGTGTCCTGTTTGTTAGTGAGAGCATGGCATTCCCCATGGTCATGACTTCTTTAAAGAAGGGTGGAAATCCTGGAAAAGGAGGGTACCTCATTTGGACCATATCAGCCTGTTACTCCTCAAAGTGCCTTTGAAAGTAATACTTTGAATAAAAGCCTCAAAAAAGGTGGCAGGAAAAGTGCTGTACCTGGCATTAGACCCAAAGGAAGTGGTGATATTGTGACCTCAGTCCCTGACCTCCAGCTGGGCTGTTGGGAATTATGACGAATACTTCTCACCACCAGCCGGGTTTTGCTTTTGTCCTGCTTATAACTGCTACTATCTCACCTTTTATTGCAGTCATTCATCATCAGCAGAAAGACTGGGAGATTATATTAAGGTTGTAGAAGATGTCGTTTGTATCAAAGCTTCCCCTCCTTTCTTTTCACCCTCTCCTTGCCCACTCTTCTGCATATGCTCTGTTCCTATTGGGTTTTGCCCCCTTGTCTCTAGACCCATCATCCCTTTACCCAGCTCATAAATGATTGCTTTAATAATGTAATGGCCCCTCCATTTTCATGTGTGAATGGCCCAAGTGACATGTCGCTCATAACCAAAGCAGGGAGAGATTTCTATTTTCACCCTTTAAAAGGCCACAGAAAATAGAGAGAACAGGATCTTGCCTATCATGCACGGATCCCAGACAAGCATTTGTTGCTGCAGAATGGCTTGCAGAGGCAGCCCATTTGAGGAAAGCTTTACCAACCAGACCTGGCCATTGTTTTTCTTTCTCCGCGTTTATTCAAAGTGCAGAACTGTTTGGGAATTAAAGAAAAAGAGTATGTGTAGAATTTACCAGCTGTTTAAGTCTTATTGTTACCTTCTGTATCGATCAAATCCGTTGCCTCTTAATTGGATATTGACTGTTGTGAGGCAAATAAGGCAAGCTGTCAGAGGGGGGAGGGATGGGGTGCGAGGTTTATCTTAATGGTATGTTGATCATGACTAGTCTATAAAAGCCAGTGGGAGAGGAGTTCATTAAACCAGCCTGCAATTGCTTTAAAAAAATATGCTCTGAGTCAAGATGATTAATCGTATATGTGACACTGCAATCAGAGAAAATCCGCATTGTTGCTCTGGTATTTACAATGCCGAAGCTCGAAATAAGCAGATGCATTGAAACAAATTCATTAGGGACAGTGATTTGTTTGGCCTGTGAGCCTTAGCTAACCGTAACCAACATTTGAGGAGGTTTTTTTGCTTTTCTTTTTTTTTCCTTGGTGTTGTGTTTTGTTTTTCTGCCTCTCTGCTTCTTTGGCAGGCTGATTGGAAACGTGTGCTTGCCCTGCACAGGAGTCTCTCATCTGTGCTGGGGAACCCTTGTAGAGATGGCAGCAGTGAGGAGGGACACTTGAGCTACCTGAAAGTGAATCACACAGAATACTTGGGGAAACACTTTTATCTCATCAATTCTAATAAGCAGGGAATGTGAAGAGAGCAGGAAAGCTTATCAGCTACGCTGGTGTGAGCCACCCATTACAAAAATAGAATCTGCTGGGAAGGCAGTAGTATATTTTCATTCCTTTCCTAGCCATATTTTAGGCTGTGTATTGAATATGTTGCAATAACTGTCAAGCACGGTCCATTAGTGTCTCTGGATCAAGTCTGTTGTGAATCAGGAGGGAGATTAGTAGGATAGGCTCACTTTTATGAAGGTCCCACACAGCTGTGACTTGTCAAAGAAACGTTCAAAGGGGCAATAAACAAAGTTTATTTCAAATTATCTCAATGTTATGTGTTTGTTATCATATTTATTCTTCGACAATTCGGAACTGGTTATTAAAAATTTATTATATGAGTAAACGTTTGTGCAGTTTGAAAAATGAGCTTTTGAGGCAGCCACCTGAACACTTCTCATATATCACCATGCCATAAACTGTCAGGGAAAGGGTAGTGCAGTCCTGGGAAAGCTGGTAAAGCTGCAGAAACTGCTCATTAGCCAATAGAGGGAGGAAAAAGGTGCATAAGTCTGGAATGCAATTGGAAAATGAGGTTTATTGGGGAGTTTTCATGTAAGAGCATGATGATCCCTGCTCGAGCAACTGGATCTAGACAGGACCACCTTCGCTTGCTTGTGAGTTATTTAATGTCTCAATCCTTCTAGTCCTCTTCTTATAAAAATTAGAAGAGTGGCCCAGGACAGTAGACACTGCTGTTTTTGCTTCAGTTGCTCTTTCTTGACGTATTGTGAAACTGAAGGTGATCATCAGTTTTTACTAAGTGTTTTATGACTGGTAGAAACAGCTATAAATGTACATACAGCATTGCAAGCTGCACAGAAAGAAAATCCTGATTTTGCCTGGAAGGGTGAGAAGTCCAGCAGGAATCAGGGCTGTTCTGCAAAGTATACAAAGCAAAACTAGGGGAAGACAGTTTTCAGTGCATTTTGAATGCAGTAGGAATAGAGTTATGACTTTAGCAGGCACTAGGGTAGTACTGTTACTAGTATTTCCTTTTGATTCACTTAGAATATTACTTTATAATAGAGTTTGCAGCTTGTGTTTCAAATATAAACTGTGGATAATTTTATACTGTGAAATTCTGAGCAAAAAATCCTAATACATAAAGCTGGACCATTTGGAGCCATAGCCTGTGGAAGACAAGCGTTTTTCAAATAAAGAAGAGATCCATAAGTAATCATTTGCAAAGTTTTCAGGCACATTTGTTGGGATTTTTTAGTGTGCTTCAGTTATGCAGGGAAATGAATGTGACATTCCTCGGTTGCTTTGACAAGGATAATTTCAGAAACACTGCCCTATCATTCCACAGATTGGCACCTTCTTCTTCTTTGTTGTAACGCATTTTTCTGGGGCAGCTTTTCTCAGCGAAACTGCCTGTTTCCCAGGAGTTTTTACATGTGTTCAGAAAGGGACAATGAGGGGGTGTGGGTTGGGCTTGGTTAGAATAGCAGGTTTGACCTGGTGACTATTTATTTTTGAAGTCAGGGAGTATTTCTTCTGTCAGCACAATGGAGAAGATTGCAGGATATTCTGAATGATGTATTTTCTCTGGTTTTAATCATACTAGCCAGATCGCTTGCTCCCGGAGGCATTTCCACACCAAACCTTCTCCTGAACATGTGGGTTCAAGATGCCTTTCTAATCCAGACTGCCACTAGTGATGTGTTCAGATTTTGTATTCGCTTTTGAAATAGCAACTGAAATTTGAACAAAGGTTAGAGTTTGGGTCTAGATTCATCACTGTCTAAAATGTACATATCACAGTAAAGCATAAGCAGCTCTTACCAAGAGATATGCCAATAACAGGGGCCCTTGTCTTGCCGAGGGTGCCTGCAGGGAATTGAACCTCAGGGTCTACTTAGGGACTGCATCTTTGCAGGGACATCTTTGCTCATTCTCAGTGACGATGTAGCTTCACTCTGTGAAAGGGACTCCACAGCTGTGGAGTCTGTACTGTTACAAGTAGGAGCCAGGAGCAGCTGAGTGCCAGCAAGAGATTTCAAGGAAGGCTGTGGATAGATACCGGGCAACAAAATGGCCCAAACCTGTCTCCTGCAGTACACCTTCTGCTCAGGACTTGGGAAGAGTTGCACATATAGTCCCAAGGTTTTGCTTGTCATGCTGATACTGTTCCACTTGTTTCTGTCTACTGATGACTTCTTCAAGCATAGACAAGATCTCAATTCCTAAGTTAAATGACAGGTGGAGAAGTGCACTCTGTGTTGGTATGTGTGTTCATGTGCGCACTGGGGTGGTGTGTGTGGGGAGAGGAGAGGGCGCAGCAAAGTAAGTCAGCAAAAGCCCTTCTGGTTTTCCTCTGCATACTTAATAAGGAAGCTATAAGAGGGCGTATTCCCAATTTCTTTTTAACTTTGTAGATCACCTCCAGTAGACAGATTGTCTCGTGGACCACTTCCCCTCCCCTTGGCGATCAAATAACATTCCTGTGGTGACTACAGCAGTTGCTTACATGGAAAAATAGCATTAGGAAAGTATTTAATGTATTTTTAGCTGTCTTTAAATGCGTTTTAGCAGCTGGAAACAAGGGGAGTTAGTAGCACGTGACCTGCAAGCCCTCCATAGACCACCACCAAGTGTGCAGAGAGCCACTGCTGGCAGAGACACCCCAGGCTGGGAATCGTTGGGTAGTGTGGTCACCTCTAACCTGGGTGGTCACAGGAGGTCAGGCAAAAGGGATAATCTCAATTTTAGTGGGATGTAAATGATAACAATGTAATAAATAACCAGTATGATTTTAGGTCCTTTATTTTCAGTGATCTGAGTTTTGGGAGATATTATGAGATATTGCTTTGATCCGCTTCCAAACTTTTTTGAAAATCTTGAGAAGATTTTAGAAGGTTGGAGTGGGAAAATATTGCAACTGTAGAGATTAGCGAATAGAGTACAGCTGAGAGAGGCAACAAGCTTGTAAATACCACTTATTCCATCACTCAGTGAATCAGGACAATCCTGAAATCCTTGTGAAGAGCAAGCCTCTCGTCAGCCATTAGTGGAAGCTTTCCCTGAGGGGAGACTTTTCCCTGAGCTGAGGGCTCACTCACTCCTATAATTGCACACTTGCTGAGCTAGCGGTGTCCTCTTGAGACCGTTATCCCTGGCCTTGCTCCACTCCTAGTGTGGAGCCACAACCTAGCACCCTGATGTCCTGCTCCCCCACCGCCCCTGCCCGCAGCAAGTCCATTCATATTTCTGGGAAGAATATACTCAGCAGATGGAAATTGAGTACTATTTTTACCACGGCTGGTACATTGAATGTAGAGAGCATGATAATTGATTATCTGGGACAACAGAAATGCACAGGAACTACAATTTCAAGGATTAGGGTCTCCCCGAGGGTTTCCTTCGAGTTTCATTGAAGGGAGAGATAACCATTGTGGTGGAAACGGAAACACGGCTTTCAGTTCCCATCTGCAGCCAGCCTCTGGAGACAATAGTATTAAGGGTGATGTGAACTTCCTCTGTTCATCGCCATGGGATGGGAGCCTCAACATGGTTATCTGTGCTTCTATAGCAACGCTATTCAATTTCTCACTGCTTTTTTTTTGTCCTACCAGAAACAGTTAACTAATGCCTGCATTTAACATGTCTGGAGTAATGGTCCCATGTTTCACTTGTTTTAAAGGACATTTATGGAAATCAGGCAGCAATTTTATCCTGAGTAAGCAGGCTAATATTCTGTCATTCTGCATTACTCAAGTGGCCATTGCTCTTAGAAAATACATGTTAGGTGTTTTCAGTTAAGAGGCATTAAACTTTTGTGGACTGAGCAGTAGGATTTCATTGCAAATGCATTGTCCCATTTTAGTGGAAGCTTTGCATAAACAAGTTCCATATCAATAAATTATTCTGTTCAACCTGCCTTGTGACTTACACTATCATGAGATTCTGCCCTCAATATTAAAATGTAAGCACAGATTTCCTCTCCCAAGGCTAAGGCTGCATAAAAAGGCTTACACTGAAGCTAAGAAATCCTCTGTCTGGATCAAGATAATTTTTCTCAGAGAATATGGAGAAACAACTATCCGTGCACTTTGGAGAGGAGGAAATTCTGCTGTAGATTGCTCTTTTCCCGTCTTGTTAAAAAAAAAAAAAGGAATCTTGACTTAATATATAGTCTGCTTCCAAACTATTGGCATCTTTCACAGATATAGGCTGGCTGGCTTATGAACAAATAGCACAGTTTGTGTAGCCAAAGATAGTTGTCATCATGTACTTATTAATGAGTACACATATCTCTGAACATCAAATGCTGTGCTATTTTCAGAGAGGTCCTTTCAGATCCTGTTTTCTGTTCTTTTTTCCTAATTCTTTTTCCTTACCCTCCTGCCGTTTTCCTTCAAAGCTCGGTGGTGAAAAGCAGAGAGGAAAGGAACCTGGGAAAGGAGATGTTCTTATCTGTCCAGCTTCCCTATGTCAGGAACTACTCTGTGCATGTCATTCCTGACAGATGTTTGCCTAATCTGCTCTTAAAAAACTCCAGTGATGGGGTTTTGACAGTCTCCTTAGGCAATCTGCTCCAGCACTTTGCTGTACCTATCATTAGGAAGGGTTTCCTGATATCTAACCTGCAATTAAAGGCCACAGTTTCCCACACAACCCATCATCAGGCTGACCTTACAGCCACGCCAGCTCCACCACGTTGACTGCTGGTTCCTCACTAGATCTTCCTTGTCAACAGTGCTCCTTGGGTAATGTGCTCTCTTCTGCCAGGACAAGCCAGGGCAGCGTGAGTGCCACCGGTTTTGTTGAGTGTCCAGCCTGGCATCCCATGGGCTGTCGATGGGCAGATTTCCCTCTCAGATCTCATGCAGCTGACGGGAAGGCGGCTGCCTGCCAGTAGAGGCTATTGAATTAGGAGATTCAGTAAATCCCAGGAGAGGCACTGCCACAGAGAAGTTGCAGCAGTTTTGTGTTGATAAAACTACCAGTGCTCACCATGATCCCAGGCTCAGAACAGGAGCTGAAGCTTTTTTTGTCCTGGAACAAAGTGGGCTGTGGAGGCAGTGGTACCATATATTGCATACATGCAATCAGTCACATCAAGCATTTTGGACATACATTTTCTGATTATAGCATTCCCATAATGATGTTAGGAGTTTAAAAGCATTTTAAAAAATCAGAAGCATCACAGGTTTGGCTTGGGTTTTTTGAAGCTGCTTTCTTTGAAACAATAGCAGGCAAAGAACATGCCATGTCAGCCCTGCCTGATGGAGAAGCTGTAGATGCCAGCCATGAGGGAGGTCGAGATGCTGGGGAGCTGAGCCAGGCCGTTACTGATATGCAGCAGCAATAGAGAATGAGCCGGTGTAGATACAGGCATATCACAATATTACCATGGCAAGATAAACTCTGAACCACATTTTTAATATGCTTAGAACAGTGCTGGACATTGTGTTTCCTTCTGCAAATTATTTACAACTGAAAGATTGTAGTAATAAACTAATGTAAAGCTCGAGAATTAGCCCTGAGAAACCCTGGAGAATTAACTGCTGAGAAAAGGGGTTTTTTACAATGGAAACCAGCTAGCTAAATAAGGTGTGCTTTTGCTGCTTGAGTAAATTATAGCGGTAGGTAGCTAAACTGGTTTTGAGACTAGGAAATTTTCATAATGTCCAAAGTTAAGTAAAATAAGGTTTGGATCAGTAGGAGGGAGGGCATTTTGCCATCAGCAGGGGTAAATAACCCTTGTGCAACTGACAGTTTTGGTAGGCAGGTCAGGATCAGTGGGGTTTGTCTGTGTTCTGACACATGCACTACAAACACCCTGATATCCATTTCATTTTACCAGGTGCATGCGTGCACCAAGATAATGCTCCAGAGGGTCACTGGCAGGTTACAATGTGCCAGCCGTCACAAGCACAACGCCTAGAATAGTGCCAAGATACAATTTCAGGGGTCTGCGGGCACCGGTAGCGTTCAGAGCCCTACATAACACCTGTGTCCCACACAACATCTCACCAGCTCTCTGTCACTGGGCATGCCATTGGCACCTGTGATCCAGAGCTGACAGGTCCATTTCTATTTCTGCGAGGCATTTTTAAGGCATTCATTCCCCAGTTGTCTTTTAGATGACCTGGAAGAGCTTCAGCGAGTTGCCTGTATTCCTTCATGGATGAAAGGGAAGGAGAAAGTTTGTTTCAAAAATGAAAATTGGGTGGGTTTTTCTTTACCAAACATAGTCAGATTTAGACTTTGTATTCCACACAGCATGGGAGGTAGATTTATTGTGTGAGAGAGGTTTCAGGTTCAAACTAATGGTTAGAGTAATACATTTAAACCTTTGTCAGTATAAAGTGATTTCAGGTGCTCAGGAATGCTCTGCCTCTTCCTTGTGGTTTGAAGGAAAAATTTTAACCCTTTTCCACCCTGCAGCTACCGAGGGTAGTGTAAGAAAATACCTGTAAGCTGCTAGGAAATGTGCAGGATAAACTCATTTCCCACTTCCCGCTGCTTGTAATAATCATCCATTGCAGACGCTACTCGAAACGTTTTTGGACAAACTTTGCATTTTAAAATCGTTATTTTCTGTCGGGCAGCGTTTCTTCGCACCCCATGGCTGACAAGTAGAGGCCCAAGTTGAACCCCTCAATGGGCTTTCCATGAGATGCAGCCCCTTCATGTTTTCCAAAAAGCCCCCAGTGCTGTTAACCCATGGCTCTCCTTTCCCACCCTATATCCCCAGGGAGAGGCAGAAGCCTATTTGAAGGCAAACAAGCCGTAGAGCCTACAAGGTGTAAATATCTTTCACACACCCCAACGCTGGGTTGTGACACACAACGACAGGCAATTCACTCCGCGTGAGGGGGAGCGGTATGCCAGCACTGCTGCAGCCACCAAGGTGCATGTGCATTGCACCTGGGCATCCCCAGAGCCCCCTGCCCCAGGGGGAAACATGGGGTGGCTGGAGGGACAGGGAGCAGGGCTGTCTGCTCTTTGCCCATCTCCTCTGCCTGCTTTCATTGCCCCCAGCTTTGGTCACCCCCCTCTGCCCTCCTTCTCTCCCTGGCTTCTTTGGGCAGGGTCTGATTTAAATAGGTTGGCAGGGAGCCAGGAGCTCATCATTTTAATGCAGTGTAAAATGGAATGTGCATAATTATATGCAAGCCATATGTGAGGGAGACAGCTCAGCTGTGAATTTCGGGAGGCTGCGAGAGGGAGAGAGCGAACAGTCAGGGATCAGATGAGATGGAGCGGAACGGAGTGCAAGTGTCACTGAAATGAACAGTGTAATGAGTGTATTGCTGACACTCCTCCTTTCACCTGCTTCTCCCTTTTGCTCCAACTCGAAAGCAGAAAACGCTGTAGATGAGAAGGGAAAAATACTATGTGCAAGCAGGATTGCTAATGGGCTCTGGTAATGTCTCCATTTAAACTTCAGCTTTCTTAATTAACAGCGTAGTTCCAAATAACTGGTAACTTTTAATGCATCTTTGTCATTAAATATTTTGACCGCATTTGACTGAAGGATCATTGTTCTCGCTAGATGATTGCTCCTTTCAAAGCTTCACTTAAACATGGAGGGGGAATCCATTTAACTATAATAGTATTACATGTAAATTATGAGTATGAAAACTTATTTATTTTTTGGGGCCTTGCTGTTAAACTGAAAATGCAAGTACGTTATTGAGGGATTGCTTAAGCATGTCAAAAAGTTTATACGAGTACGTATGTAATGTAATCCTGAAAGATGCAATAGAGTAAATTGAAACCCTGAGTTACTCACAGTCTGCAGCTCAAATATTTCATTTTGGGTTTGTCTTTTGTTGTTGTAATTATTACACCGCAATGAATTTGCATGTTCAACCTAAGTTATGTAAGAAAACAGCATCCCAAGTTCTCGTATCTAAAAGTTATGCTGCGTATTTAAAGAAACTTTAAAATAATGTTGTATTTTGGGATTCCCGTCTGTTTAAATGATCTGAGCTGTTATGCTTTTAGCTATTTTTTTCCTTCCATTATTTGTAAGTCCCTAAATAGGCCATTATATTTCCCTTCAGGCTAGAGATGAAGATGGACATGCTGAAAATTTTCCCCAGCAGCACTATGCTAAGGAAACTCCAAGACTTGCCTTCAAGAATAACTGCGAACTACTTGTAAGAATAACATACTTACAACAAGTCTAGATTGTTACTTTAGCACAGTGAAAACCGTTTTTTTTCTTTTTTTTCCTTTTGAAAGGCTTTTGTTCATTATGACATTATGAAATATGATAGGTTTTCTTTTTTCTGTTTAGTGTACTAATGCTAGTTCTGCTATCCGTGAACAATTTAAGATCTCAGATTGCTTGAAAACTCTGTTGTATTTGATGACAGCACGTGAATGGCCTTGTACTACCTTGTCTTGCACGGTAAATCAGGGAGCTCCATTCAGGGAATGGCTGGTGATGCACGAGAACCACTCCCCCACCTCTAAGGCATCCCAGAACTCACTTTCCCATCCACCTTTTATCTCTTCCTTGTTTTTGGATGCGGCGTGTTTGTTCTGCTGACAAGCAGTACTCCCTTCAGAGCTTGCCTATTCCTCCCCTTCCTAGCTGCATGCAGGCGGGAACATCCTCTCCTTTCCATTCCTGTCCTCTCTACTCCTCTCCCATCCTCTGCTGTGCAGAAAGAGCAAAAGCCAGGAAAGCACATACAGGGAGCCTGGGGTGTTTACAAGCCGTAAGAGAGGATAATCAGCTCTGAAAGGATCTCTGTTGCAAGGCAGGGTTAATTCACTGTTCATTTTAGCATTTGCAGCTAGGCAAGATTAAAAGCAAGCAGGAATGCCTATTATATTTCTATTAAATGAATCTGTTGGGACCTAATGTTCTTGATTAGCTTTGTGAAAATGAGTGCTCCACGATGAGTTTTTCTGTTTGCCTAAAGTAAACAGAGAATGACATGTAGTACATTTAAGAGAGATTCATGCATGGCTTTCAAATTAGATGAATTGGTAGATCTCTCCCTTGCATTCGCCTTTCTTCTCTGCCGTACTTAAGTAAAATGTATTGTTTGGCTAAATGGAAATAATTTGTGGAGAGTCAGAACATGGGGTTATGTTTTGAAACAACACCACTTTTTTTTCTCATTATAACTGCAGAAGAGGCGGATGGTGATGGAGGAGCAAGCTGTGTTTCCTCTGCATTAAAACCTGTGTCTGCCTCCCCAGTAGAGGATGCATGGCCAAATTCTAATCTTGGTGTCCCAGGTGCAGCATCCAGTGAAGTCGAGCTGATAGCCTGACGTAACCCAGTGCTGAAGCCAGCCACCAGATTCAGGCAGTTATCAGAGAAGCCGAAACTAGAGAGCGGCAACCCAGCAGTGGTGACTGGTCCCCACTCACAGCACTGGCCAAAGTGCAGAGCATCTTGGCCACACCTGCACTAGTGGGCTCACAGGCTTTCCTGTGGTGTCCCCTGTGCTGAGCCAGCCCCCAGTTAGGTAATGACAATGCTGTTTAGAGCCACAAGTGTCACTCGGAAGGATCAGTTTTTTCCCAGTAGAATTCTCCCCAGCCAAAAGTGACGTGACCTGTAAGACATGATCTTGCTTCCTCTTAAACCCTTTGCAAAGTTCTTGTTGGTTTCGGGGGCAGGAGGGTAATGTCGTAAGAGGAGGAAACTAGACAAACACAGAAAGCAATTCCCTGGTGCAGTAACAATTCTTGTGCCAAGTAAATGAAACTCTTTCTTCAAGGCCATGCTTAATTACTGTGCCGCTGATCAAATCAGGCCTGATGAACCATTGCAAAACACCAAGATGTTCTTGATGTCAGTTGGGCTTCTTGGTGTTGGAGGAGTTCAGGACTAGAGTTGGGAGACAACATGATATAAAATAAGTCATGTATTATTTTGATTGAAGATCTCCTGTATTTTTAGTGCAAGCAACCAATGAACTGATTAACCCTGTTTCTGCTGTTGAAATCAAGCATTCTTTTAATGCCCAGTTAACTATTCCTCTACTAATGTGCATTTAAGTTTTTGTTTTATTGTATCACTTCTGTACCTGGCAAAAGCTCAAATCATCCAAATTAGTCTTTCATGTGCATTTTGGACAAGTTTCAATTCTTGTTTAAGGAAGTAATAAAAGCAATTTGTCATAGTTTTATTTTTCCTGTGCTATTGGAAACAAAATTGGCGGGGATGTAATATGTACCCAGTTTGTATGCGAAAAAGTAGGCAAATGATGAGTATGTACCTCTGCTATCTTTAAAGATGTATTTTAGGAACTTTCAGTGAAAATACGATGTTGAGCCTAGGCTTTGGTGGTGGGGGAACTAGTGTTATGTGTCAGAGATGCTACATATTTCACAGAGGGGTAGTGTTTTTCCTTCTATATTTTTATTTTTGGGGAAACAATGCTATATTTAAATATGCTTGAGAGTAAAGTGAATTGCACAGGACCTGGCCATTAAGACAGCATCTTTCTCCTGAAGGCTAGTCACTATTCCTATGTTTGTGCTAGGAAATGTCTTCTTGGAAGGGAGGAGGGGGAAAAAATGAAAGAAAGGAGTGGGGACAGCTGCTTCCTCTGAAAAATGTCTCCTCAATGGTTAAAAACTTACCCAGAGTCTAACAGTGCAAGTCAGAAGCTGGCTGAGCGAAAAGCTGAGATTTTTTAAATGAAAGAGAAACTGAAACTTGTTTATGCTTTTGAGAACTGGGAAGTCCTTGGAGTTTTCTCAGTGCAGTTGAGAGTAAGTATATAGCCTGTGAGGTGAAATTGGAGGATTTGGCTCAAAAGTGCTTTCTTTGCTTTAGGATTCAGCTGCCATTTTCCAGCAAGGTTTGTTCCAGCAAGTGCAGGCTCTTCTCTCTGGGAAATGCTTGTGCTGGGAGGGCGCTGCCAGGTGGGATCCAGGGGCTGAGGCACTGCTGCTGGGTCTGTGTGTCAGACTGTCCCGCTGCACCAGCTGAATCTTAACATCCCAGGTCACAGACAGATACGGCAAGCTTTAACTCCTCAGTATTTGGAGAGATTTGAAAGCATAATAACACACTGTTACAAGTTGTATGCTTGCTTTATTGTTTGCTCCTCTGAAGAGGAGATGATTTGGATAGTGAGGTACAGCTCAGCTATTTGGTGGGTTCGTTTTGTTTTGTTCGGTGTTTTTTTTTGAGAGAGAGCTTGATGGGAAATAGGAGGAAGAAAGACCTATGATTTAGGCAAAAGAAACCCCTGAAGTGCTTACGGTAGTTCTGCGCATTAAGAAAAGCAGTGACAATTAAAGATTTTGGTTGGTATAGAAAGCCATTGTGCAGTTAGGGGATTAGATTAGGGCATTAATTTCCCACGCTAAATCCAGATACGTTGTGTCATGCCATTTGTTGTAGAGGATAGAAAACAAAATGGTAAAGATGCTGTAGTCAATGAGGACATCAAATTTTCCTTTTGAACTTTTCAGTATTTTTGAGAATCAGATTTCTTAAGTTTAGATAAATACTGGGAATTACATAAAACAAAAGAGCCAGGCCAGCATGCTGTGTTGGCCAGCCACCGACTCTTCTCCCACAGGCACTGCCTCAGGATTTTAATTTCTTGTTCTATGAGTGGCTGGAAGCTTTTCTCTCAGGCACATCTCTTTGTTTCCAGAAGGAAAAGGCAGAATTTAGTCCTTTGGAAGCTGATTTTCGCAGGAGTAGTACAGTCCAGCTAATAGTGAATGTGGGGAGAGAGATGGAATTAACTACAGAGAAAGGATATACTTGAGTCAAAAGGCCAGTGAGAAGCCCACAGCCCCTGCTCTAGCTGGCTGAAATTCCTAAGCCATTGCCTAAAGAAAGGAAAAATCCATCTGGCATCTACCCAGGTTAGTGAGGGTAGGAAGAGCCATGCTTGGATGCCTTTTAACAAAAGTGGGAAAGAAAAACCAACAGCTAGTCTTCCCCCCACCCCAGGTTGCCCAGAATATTGCGTCAAGGTTTCAGATTGGCATGCTGCAGTATGAGCAAAGAAGGGTTTGATGAGTTAAGGGAATTAAACACCAGGTTGCTTTCCAGATCATTTGTTTATGGAGATGATCTGAGTACCACCTACCACTATGAGATTAAACATAAAGCAAACAAAAACCAAAGTATAAACACCCTAGAAAAAAAAAATTAATTTCCAGTCCTACGTCCAGCTTTGATCCACATTTTTCCTGCAATAAAATCAGGGTCTTTTTCTCTTTGAAATCAAAAGGTCTGCTCCTAGTTTTGCTCTGGGAGGATAAATTCATGAGTCCAGTATGCAGTGAATTATAAGGTAGTCCTCATGCTTGGAAGCTGTTATGTAAAAGACACAAAATAAAGCATGGTTGTTACTGGATTTAATGCAAACTCACCTATGGCAAATAAGCTTTAATCACTAACAAGGAGAGGCAGAGAAAGCTCAGAAAACACATCTACAGCTGAAACATGAAATGCAAAATATTCTCCTATGAGCAAAAGGCCTTTGGGGAGGTTTTGGCAAGGCTGAGAGGAGCCAGAGCTACAGCTGATGCTTCAGTTGAAGTCATGTCACTTTGCTCTGCTTTTCCAGCGCTAGAGGAAACATGTACGTGTGTGATATCCAGACAGGGCAACAAGGGTGCAGGCAGGTTAACCTCAGTGTTACGGTACTGAAATGAGGGAAAGATTTCATGCCTACAGCACTGATTATAAAGAACACTGAGAATATTTGGGATCAGATGAGGCTAGTTGGTTTTGTAGGTGTAGTAAATTTAAATGTTAAGAATGCATGTTGGTATCCCTTGGAGGCCATGAAGGTTTTTGTTCTAGAAAGTGAAGTTTGAATTCTTTTTTTTTTTAACCTCACCTGTTTTCTGCTAGTGCTTCAGCACTGAAAGAAAATACCTGTCAGTCCATTTATAATCACAGTGTCTTCAGTGAGGACTGAAGGGGGGAGATGGCTTTGCTTATCCCCTCTCTTTCTGTTCCACCCTTTTTGCCTCCTATGCTGCCTCCCTATTCTTAGCAGAGAGGAGAGAGAAAGCAAAGGCTCTTCCCCTTGCAGCTCTCCCTGGCTCTTTCTTCACCCTTTTAGGAACAAACCAGCAGAGGGAGAGGGAGAATGCTTCCTTCATCCTTGCCTAGGCTTTGGGATGGGCAGAGCTTTTGGCTTGAGCAGGACTGTGCCACCCAGCAGCTCTGAGGGAAGCAGGACCACACCTAGACTTTAAGGTACTAACTTTGTGGTCGAGAGGAGATTTTGCTACCCTGAAGAGGCAGAAGAGGAGAGGAGAATGAGACCTGTGACATGCTGTGGAGCACCAGGTCATAATGCCACTGGTACCCAGCCTGCCAAGAGTTAAAACCTCCATGGTGGTGCCTACCACTGTTTCAGCATCACTTGAGGTTTGTTGCATTTCACTGCTGGCACTATTTTTTTGGTGGTTTACTGATGGATTTCATCAGTTTCTTGATCAGTTTACTGCAGCAGTCTGAGAGCAACTGGTACTGCTCCATCAGCTGCACTGTGGTGTACGTAGTGATTTGAGCAAATGGCCATGCAAAACCCATAACAGCCGACAGAGAGCCCGCCTTTGGTTTCAGGGACTTTGGATCAGGCACAGAGAGCTGTCAGAATGGCAGTTACTGCTCTGGAACAAAAATACTGAGAAAAGCAATTGTAGCAGTGAATTGATACTGATGTTCTTAAAACCTCAGTAATCTTGGCCACATGAAATTAAGCCTTTCTTGTGACTGAAATAACAGTGAGGCTTAGGTCATATCATAGACTGATTGCCTGTAAAGTTTCATTTTGAAAAACTAAATTGTTCATGAGTTATAGCAGAATATTTTGAAGAGAACCTCCCAAAACCCCACCAGACCCCCTCGTATTCTGTTTCTTTTCAAGCAAGGGCAACAAACCAGGCAAAATCATTGTGAAGTTTTTTTGGTCCTTAATTGCTGCCAGGCTGAACGAAGGGCTATGTGGTGTTTACCTTGCGCACGTTCCTATTGAAGTCCATGGGCGCTGGGTGAATGCACTGAAGAAAGGCAGCACTCAGCCCTGGGCAGATCTGCAGCCTCAGGAGGGGAGAGGGGAGCCCCAACACCCAGCTCTGCCTGACCTCCATGCCCACTGCCTGCCTGTGCAGGTGTCGCCCACAGGGCACTGGCTGCCTCGGCCCTGTGCCGTGATAGGCATCTCATGAGGATAATGCAGGACCAAATAGAGTGCTGCAGCCTGCCAGACGCCCCACGATACACTGTCCCAGGAAATGATAGGCTCTGTGCCTGTCTACACAGATATGTTTCCTGGTTTAGTACAAATGCGTCCACTGTCTTGCCCTGCACATGAGCTGTGTTCTTCTTGCTCTGCTTTGTAATGATACATTTTTCTACCCTGGAATGGAAGTGAAAGCTATTGCTCACATTGCAAGGAAGAAATAAGGAAGAAATATATATATAAAAGGAATATAATATATAGTGAATATATATAATATACAATATACAGATTATACATATATAATAATAGAATCATAGAATAGTTAGGGTTGGAAAGGACCTTAAGATCATCTAGTTCCAACCCCCCTGCCAGGGGCAGGGACACATCCCACTAAACCATGCCACCCAAGGCTATGTCCAATCCAGCCTCGAACACCGCCAGCGATGGAGCATTCACAACCCATTCCAGTGCCTCACCACCCTTACAGTAAAGAATTTCTTCCTCATATCCAGTCAAATATATTCCATATAATATATATATATTCAATATATATCTATGGAGAAGAACTTCTTCCCTGTGAGGGTGGTGAGGCACTGGCACAGGTTGCCCAGAGAAGCTGTGGATGCCCCATCCCTGGAAGCGTTCAAGGCCAGGTTGGATGGGGCTTTGAGCAACCTGATCTAATGGAAAGTGTCCTTGCCCATGGCAGGGGGTTGGAACTGGATGAGCTTTAAGGTCCCTTCCAACCCAAGCCATTCAATGATACTATGATTGTGACAGCATGGGCTGGACGTGGGAGTTTTGGGTCCTGTTCCTGTTAGGACCTTCTCAGCAGACCTTCCAGGATCTTCCAGGGAAAAGAGATTTTCTTTGTCTTTTAGGCCCCCTGTTCCCCTTCCCCAGTCCTACACCACCATCCTGCCAAAGAAATACGCTTTTTTTACTTGACTCACATCATGTTTAGGACTCCACCACCTCTGATCCGAAGCCCAGTGAAATCAATAGTATCCCTCTTGTTACCTTTAAGTGGGCTTAAAATGACACCATGTATTTGGTAGACAAGAAAAGACAAACAACTGCTTTGAGACATAGAATCATAGAATAGTTAGGGTTGGAAAGGGCCTTAAGATCATCTAGTTCCAAACCTGCTGCCATGGGCACCTGCCACTAAATCATGCCACAGGGCTCTGTCCAACCCAGCCTTGAACACTACCAGGGATGGAGCATTCACAACTTCCCTGGGCAACCCATTCCACTGCCTCACCACCCTTACAGTAAAGAATTTCTTCCTCATATCCAATCTAAACTTCCCCTGTTTCAGTTTTAACCCATTACCCCTTATCCTCTCACTACAGTTCCTCATGAAGAGTCACTCCCCAGCATCCCTATAGCCCCCCTTCAGATACTGGAAGGCTGCTATGAGGTCTCCATGCAGCCTTTTTATCTCCAGGCTGAACAGCCCCAACTTTCTCATCCTATCTTCATACGGGAGGTGCTCCAGTCCCCTGATCATCCTGGTGGCCCTCCTTTGGACTTGTTCCAACACTTCCATGTCCTTTTTATGTTGAGGACACCAGAACTGCACACCATACTCCACATGAGGTCTCCCGAGAGCAGAGTAGAGGGGCAGGATCACCTCCCTCGACCTGCTGGTCACACTCCTTTTGATGCAGCCCAGGATACGGTTGGCTTTCTGGGCTGCGAGCACACACTGCCAGCTCATGTTCATTTTCTCATCGACCAACACCCCCAAGTCCTTCTGGGCAGGGCTGCTCTGAATCTCTTCTCTGCCCAACCTCTAGCTGTGCCTGGGATTGCTCCAACCCAGGTGGAGGACCTTGCACTTGTCATGGTTAAACTTCATCAGGTTGGCATCAGCCCACCTCACAAGCGTGTCAAGGTCCCTCTGGATGGCATTCCTTCCCTCCAGTGTATCAACCGAACGACACAGCTTGGTGTCATCGGCAAACTTGCTGAGAGCGCACTCAATCCCACTGTCCATGTCACCGACAAAGATGTTGAACAAGACCGGTCCCAACACCGATCCCTGAGGGACACCACTCGTTACTGGTCTCCAGCTGGACATTGAGCCATTGAGCACAACTCTTTGCATGCAGCCATCCAGCCAGTTCTTTATCCACGGAGCGGTCCACCTATCAAATTGATGTCTCTCCAACTTAAAGACAAGGATGTCATGTGGGACAGTGTCAAACAAGTTGCACAAGTCCAGGTAGATGACATCAACTGCTCTACCCCTGTCTGACCAAAAATTGCTGTAGGCCAGCTAAGAGCTAATTTGAAGTGTAGAAAATATGATCTTTATTAATAGTATTTAAGCTGAAAGCAGTAATCAGAGACCAGCTGTAGGAACTTACAGAAAATACAGCTCTGTCATAGCAAGTCTGAGATAGCAGCCCTGCTGGAAATAAGAACCAAATCTTTCTCCTTTTATACTTGGGATTAGTGAATGACCATGACCTACAGCCTTAAGGAGGGTGAGGGATTCACGATGCCTCCTGCAGAGGTGGGCAGGGAAGTGCCATTGGCCCTTGAGATCAGCAGGGAGGCTAAGTCTCTGCCAGTTCCCAGTGACACATAAAGTACAAGGTATAAAATCCCCAGGAGCATGGGCAGCAGGGAGAAGGAAGGGAAGGAGATGGGGATAAAAGGAACAAAGCTTCCCCATAGCCAGGGATACAGTTTCCTGCTCAAGCAGACTGGTACCCACAGTAGTTCTACGTAATGCTTACCTGTTCAGTCCAGCGAATGGAATTAAGGAAGATGATTCAGGGAACTAAAGAGATGGAATAAAAGGTGTTGACACTGAGAGGGGTGGGTGGCATGGGAAGTCGGGCAATGGGAACAGAGCAGATTTGGGAAAGACCATGGCTATCGACACTGGGGTTTTGGCCTCCCAGAGCCAAGAGCAAGTCATATCCGCTTTCCCACAGCACTCACTTGGGTGCACTAGAAAGAGCAAGCAACTTTGCCCCGGTGTCTAGTTTAGCATTTTTCTTCATACCAATACAGGAACATTATTTTAGGATGTGACACTTGACATTTCGTGAGCACAAACCCGCCTTTCCTCAGAAGGAGGCTTGTTTTCTAATTTTACCATCACCATTATTATTTCAGAAGAGAAGCAAAATGCATTTGTTTAAAAGGCAAATAATTAAAATCCCATTACAGATCCAATTCTGTCATCTTCCTTCCCAGAACAAGCATTAAAAATTTTATTAATAAATGTGCAATTACTGGTGACCTCTGAATAAGTTCTCCAACCTGAATTTCTCCTCACTGCAATACTGTGTTGTATCACTCAATTTTCACTCTTTACTTCCCTTATTTGATGTTTTTACTGAAGTTATAATTTTCATATTAAAACACATTCTTGTTGAAAAGCTACTTTTTCAAAAATGATTTTTAAAAAATGCCGATCATTTTACTGACCGGGAATTTAAACAAGTAAAAAATTATGAAACTGTTAACTGAAAATGCTGGTTTTAGCAAAGCCACTTCTTAGTAATTATTTCAATAAATATTAAAGAATACTGAAAAAAAGTGTCAGCTATCGCCCCACCCAAACCTCTATAAAACTGGGGGGAAAAAAAGCAGGTTTGTATCCCTTGGAAAGAAAACCGGTTGTGAATCGTGGCTTTGCTTTATGAAACTGATGTTCATAACCAATTTAAATGAAATTCAGACAGATTTTATAGAACATCAAAAATAAAGATATGTCTGGTTCCAAAGCAAGTGAAGTGCGGTGAAATAAACTTCATCGGATTTCCTTCCACATAAATTGGAAATAAAATTTCCAAAGTCATCACCCAAAGCTGTAAGTATTTTGTTCTTGGGGTCTGTGCAGGAGGTGCAGATGATTCAGTAGGGCCCTTGGGGGCACCCCAGCAGCTACTTCTTTTGCACGGCATCTCGCCATGGCCATACCTGCGGCACAGGCTCATGCCATAAAACTGGAGTTAGTCCCCTGGTGCTCAGGTCCTTTTGCACCTCTGACCCTGGCTCTCAGTCATGCAGCTTGTTAATGAGAACGGGTTTTGTCACGTCTGAAAAGATGCCTCCGTAGACCACTGTGACTTTCTGTAACAGTGCAGTTGGCTTATGCTTTATCTTGCTGCATGTGTTGTCTTCCCCATTAAAAAGGACAAGAGTTTGAAAGCTTTGACTCCTTTAAGAGCCAGCATAAAGCAGTAAGAGAGTGGGATTTTGAAAATCAGAGCCCGTACTCTTTTTATTTCTCAGAGTTAAGATCCAACCCATGGGAAGGAGGGTTGAGAAGAGCCTGGCCACCATTCAGCTTAACTGCAGGGAAGCTTGGGAGCAAAAAGGGATATTGAGTGTGTAGCTCCTTTTCTTTGGGAATGCCTAGGACTGTTCAGGGCTTCCAGGAATGACATCCCCAAAAGGCAGATTAATTAAAAGGCACATAGTTATTTGAAGGCGAACTGAAAAAGATGTGTCTGCAAGGAGCATGTGTCTCACTGCTCACTGCTTTCTGTAGCAGACACCTTTTTTGAATTTCAGCAGTAACGTGTACGATACTGCTTTTGGGATAGGAAAAAAAACCCAAAATATAAATCCTGCATTTTATTATAGAAGTTAATACCAATAATTACTTAAAATCTAATGAATTTCAGTTCTTACTTAATTGCTTTTGAGTAGTTCACTTAACTTATTAAAAAGAAGCAAGGACATACTCATTTAATGAGCAGCAGCAGCCTTGGCCTAGCATCTGCCTACATTCTCTTTTCAATTAATCAATTATAGTCCAATGGTGTGTAATTACACATTAAGAAAGTTATTGGATATCACAGCATGGCTGTCCCAGGGGGCTCATGAATACACTAATATAACACACCTGTAATGACCTGTTCTCAGATCTGCAAATTGCTCCCATTTCTCTCTCTCTCTCATTGCTAAATGAAGATGAGAGCAATTACCATTAACTTTTTGAGTCACATCGAGTCAATGAGAGAGAAAAAAGATCCCTACCAGCATTCATAATAAATCTGCCTGTTGGTACTGAGTATTTTAACTGCACAAGGCATCAAGCTGGAAGGCAGTAAACGTGCATTGGAATTGCATAGGGTAGTAGGGATCCTGGGGATGATCTGGCCTGAGTGCGCCCTTCACCTGTAGACAAGAGAAATGGGCGAGCAGGAAAACCTCATCAGATCGCATCCAGGCATAATTTGCTTGGCTTGGTTCAAATCAAACCAAACTCTGGAACTGATCCCTATGCAGAGGTTCCTAGTCTTTGCATAGCAACTAAGCCGTGTTGCTGTTGTGTTGAGGTTTTTTTCGAACACTAGAAAGAACAAAATTTACTATGTAATGGCAGAAAGGCTTTGGTTGTGTGAGAGGATGCAGTTAGCAATGCTCTTTTATTAATGCATAACAAATGAAACCAAGGAGAGACTCTTAATCTGCATAATGAAGTCTGACAGACTCTAAATTGGTGATTTAGTCACTAAAGGGTCCAAAAATGCTCCATGAAAGTGAGCTGTTGATGGCTCCATAACTCAAATGGGGAATGATATCTATCAACATTTTTTACAAATGTTGTCTTGCACGGCATGATTTTGCTGTGCTGTTGTCTCTCTCTGGAAGAGGTGTCTGTTTTCCTACACAAAGGTTTCTTGTTCATGCTTTCATTTGCAGACTGGGGTCTCTCAGGTGAGTGTACATGCAGATCAATGTTCAGTAGTGTTGAGGATAGCTGTTCTTTATAAGCACGATCCATTTTGCTCATAGTAATCTGAATTCTTTCCATGCTGTATGCCTTGCACCAAACTAGCATTAACAACGTAAGTGAAACCTTCATCATGCCATAGGTTACTTCTCCTTTTAAGGACTGTGCATGTCTCCTTGTGCTTGATATTCCTCAGGATAACACTCCTGTGGGATCTGGATGCTCAAATGTTGCTCTCGGTTGTGCTCACAGTGAGGCAGTGGATATTTGAGCTTCAGCTGGGTCCACATTTCACTCTGGTTTTCACCTGTGCCACATATCTCTACAGTTCCATATCATCCTTTGGTTTAGGACACAGTTCGGTTCACATACCTAGCTGTAGTATCTCAGTATTTGACGTCTCGGCTGGACTCTCTAGGTCCCATGGCTAACAGAGGAAGACAAGCACTTCTAGAGTATGATTTACTCAAAATAATTTGGTGCTGATTTAGGATTGATTAAACCACCTTTAGATGGGCCTGTGTCTGTTCATTAACTAGATAAATACCTTCCATACGACACCTGTTTTTGATAGCTACAGTCATCAGTTGAACTGCATATTTGTGCATGCTTGGGGTTAGCTATTTGCTAACTTTGCGTTTAGGTGTCTGGTCTCCAGCTTTGAAATGGGGATGCTGTTATTTAATTGCCTTTGCATGCAATTTGGGATTGATATTGAAATGTTAGAAGTGTAAAGCCATGCCTATCATTTAATGTTGTGCTGGCCTCCAAGTAGAGAACAACAGCACTCTTGGTATTTGCAGAGGAGTTCATTTATGAATTATTTTCTGACACAGTAGGAGAAAATAGGTTCTGAGTTTACTTTTAGGCGTTTAAAAACAACTTGACTGCCCAGCCAATGCACAGTAACTGAAGCAAGCAGAGCAGTGAGTCTGGACCCCAGAAAGTGATCAAATTGTGCAGGTGTACAATGTTCTCAAATTCTGCTCAATATGCAGCTTTGTTTATGCTCAGGACCAACATTCAATTCTGTGTGCTTTTGTGGTGTTGGGTTTGTTTTTAGGTTTTTTTTTTTAGGGGGGCAGGGTTGGGAGGGGATTTGGTGGGGTTTATTTCGGTTTGGTTTGGTTTTCTATCAGTGTCTGAATGGTCAATTAAAAATGTTTTAAACAGAGAAGGGGACACAATTATAGTCTAGAGCTTTAATATACAATACAATATTTGGTTGTAGAGGCTAGTTACATATTGGTCCTAAAATACCTGTCAGTTGGCTCTTAAAGTTGTGCAGTCTCTGTATGTCTGATGGGGAGGAGGGTGATACTTCATTCAGCTGCAAAAACTCAGTTCTAGCTGCAAAAATTCATTTCTGGCTGTATTCTCTGCAAGGGACTGTAACGCTTTGCATGTCACTTTCCTAACTGAACAATAAACTCTGTATTGCACTAATACTTTTTATTATGAGGAGTAAGCATGCTGCTTCTAGACAGAGGAATAATTGACCACCTGTGGCCAGTCCTGAATGAACACTACTGCACATGCCGCTGAAATTAATGTCCCCTTAGTCAAGAGTGGAAGCAGTCATTTTCTGAGAGATGTTTTTTGTGGTTAGGAAGCTAACACACTTGATACATTTCCACTCTCTAACAACGTGGATTCCCGACTGCCAAGGGAAGAAGTGCTTGGTGCTCACTCAGTTACTGACCCTCTCTCCATCTTTGGGATTCAAACAGCAGCTTCCTTTGTTAAACACATTAAGTGAAGGGCCAGATTCTGGCTCGAGCCAAGGATGCTTACATCACTCTGGCAATAGAAAGAAGTCTCAGAAGGTGGTGTGCATGTAATTGTAATGTACTCCCATGGCCCGTTTCTGCTGCCAGAGTGGTGCAGAGGAGCTCAAAGGGGAGGAGAATCTGTCCCAAACATAGGTTTATGTAATGATGGAAGACAGGGCTAGAACACTGTGCTGGTGTATCATGTTACAGCTGGCCCAGCATCAAATCATAAGGGCTGAAGGATGCTGGAAACAAATATTAAAGAGCTATGAGATTGACTTTGTAAAGAGAAATGGTAAATGCTTCTCTTATCAGTTATTTTTTGCTTTGTATTAATAAATCTCTGGGACCATATCTCATGTAAATCACCAGGTCTTTCAGGTTCCAGTCTCTTCATTAAATGGGAAGCACAGAGTGCTAGGAGAAAAGCATGAAGGTGAGATTCCTGGTATGCATGCACCCAGGGAGGAAAAGCATCCTCAGCAGGAGCACACACACCCTTACAGGCACAGAGGTTGTGTGAGGCCTGGAAAATGTCTTCAGTCTTATTTTACCCATATCCTATTTCTTCCTTTCCAAGAGATTGCAGGGAGCTGTGTTGAGCAAGTGCTTTTCTCCCCAGCGGGTGTGCTCAATGTATTGCCACAGGGCTCTGTGCTGTCTTCCTTCTTATTCATCACACCACATTTATTTAATGAGAGATTATAGCTGATGTCCTTGCACAGTCCAGCAGTCCAGCTTTAGGTCCTCTTTTTCCTCCAGCACAAACTAGGGCTGGAATTCTCCCCAGTAGCAAGCCCTGGCTGAGGCCTGGCTGAGTGCAAGCTGTTCAAAGTTCAAACAAGATTAGCTTGAGATCACTGCAGTTGGTGAAAGGGAATAACCAGAGTGCCTGGCTGCTGACATTCTCCCCGCATAGATGGAGATATTTGTCCAAACTGGCTATCAAAATCCTTCTGTGGAGACCTCACTGAGATCTCAGCTGCCCTGAGTCACCACACAGCTGCAGTGACAGAAGTGGTGGCTTTTCTCTCCAATACTGCCCTGGTGAGATGTGTCCCTTTGGTGTCCCCAAGCTGCCATCCCTCTGTAGCTCCCGCTGAGCTCAGCCGGGAGGTGGGCGCTAAGCAGAGCAGCCAGCTTAAGTGAGCTGCAATACCTTGCTCATATACTTGGAAAGCAGGCTGTGCTTGCCTCCATCAAATTTACTATAATCCCACCACTGTTTGCCTCCAGCCCGGAGGAGTCAGTGTGAGTGCTGGGAGGAGTCATCATGCAGCGTTTGGCCCAGTTTGACTCCCCGTGCTGTTAGAAAAACCTGCTGAAAGCAAATCTGATTAACACAGCGGAGAAAATAGCTCCGCTTTAAAACATTGAGGACTGCCATTAATGCAGGTACGTTGTGCACAGAAGGCAAAATGACTTTTTGAATGTTTGCAGACATGAGCTGCCGTGCATGGTGTCTGCTGGCTGTCTGTGGGTTCCTTGGTGCCGAGCTAGAAATACCCTGCATGGCCTGGGGAATCCACCTTTTATTTTCAGAGCCTCTTTTTGAGTGGTGGCAGAGTGGCAGCACATTGATACCGCAGTGCTCTGCAACAGCAGGAGTGTTGTGGAGGTTCCACGTCCCGGTTTCACAAAGCTCTGGTCCTGCACCAAAATCAATCTGTATGAATGCAGGCACTCATGCCAGAGGTATGAGCTGTTGTGGGCATGGGGACCTCACAGTGCTCTCAGAGTTAGAAAACTGCAAAGAGGGCAAATCCAAAATAGCCTGGACCTTATCAATCCTCCAGGAACTCTGTGTAGCTCTGTCTTAGAAGAGGGATTTGGAGAGTGCCTGGATTACAGCACTCAGTGGGAACCAGGAGTGTTTCGATTTCATGTTGTGTATTTTCTCGCTGCTGCTTGTTTCCTGGGTTGGATTTGCTCCTTCTTGTACCTGTAAACACAGCACCTGGGGGAGCTCTGAGAGGAGGCTGACTCAAGACAGGTCATGAATTTGAGATAGATGCTTCATCTGAATATATATACCGTGAAAACCTAGAAATGGAAAAGATCTTATAGTTCCTCCAGTCGGTGCTTCAATTCTAAAACATATCTGTAACATGCTGTAGGCTGGGATGCAGAAGAGAAAATCATTCACTCTTCTGTAAATGGAGAAGCAGTGAGTATCACGATCTGTCCTGAGAGAAAGTGCTCTGCAGTCTTGACAGTGTGTGCTCCCTTTTAGACAACGTCAGTCTTCAGTGAAGGCGCTGGGGGCATTTTGAAGCTGTGCCTGGTTCCCTGCCTGCAAGCATGATAGAGAAAGAGTGCAAGTGAGAGCTGAAGAGAGAGAAAAGGGCAAAGACTTTTGGTGAGGACAGAGAAGTGATTTCAGGTGTTTGTGACACCACACGAACCTTGTGTTGTTTGCATCTTCCTGACACGATATACCCTAGAGGGTGGTGGAAATGGTAATGGGTAGAGATGGGGTGAAGGAGCAAAAACTACCAGCAGATGTGTCATCTGAAAAAATACAGAGACAATGCAACTATTTTTAGCAGAAGTGCAAACAGTGATAGATGCCATGGCGCTGCTGTCACTAAAATTTGGCTATAAGCAACATATTCATATTTAAACAAATCAGTTTTGCACATTGAAATGAGCAAACACTGTCTCTGCTTGTTTGTTTGTTGTGCAGAAGCCATCAGCTTTTGCTCCTTATCCCTTCTCCGTGGTGGTGATGCAGAGTCATGATGATGGATCAGCTGTCTATCTAGTTTATCTGCAAGGCCACAGAACATTTATATCTTACACAGCATGATAGGCTGTTCTCGTGCAACAGTGGAAAATAGGAATTCTGGGCTGTATTTGCAAAAGTACTATCTCCTGCACAACATTGCCATTCCGGTAAGCTCACTTGGCACAGTTTATACAGCTGAGTACCGCTACTGTGAAATCTAACACTGGGATGCACATGAATAAAATCACACAAAATCAGGAGAGGAGCGAGCATCAAAGAAGCTTTTGAATGCAGGGGGCAAACCAGCAAGGATGGAGTTCCTGCAGCTTCTCTCCCGCTTAGAGGGGGCCTGTGTCACCTCTGGTAAAAGGCCTCCAGCTTACACCAGCATTATACTTGGCCAATTATCTTATTTAGCTATCTTACATGTATTTAGGTCTTGAAAAGGTCAACAGCAGAGCATGGCTGGGAAGGGTTTTTTGAAGCTGTAGGACTGAAAGCTTTGCTTCTAGCATCATTAGAAAATAATTGCTTGTGAATGTCCAGGGATTTGAATCTACATGTAGGAGCTCTGAAAAAGGAGGGAAGGAAGGTTTAAGACATTATTGAAACAGCTGCTGCTAACATTACACTTGCTGCAGACACCAAGTAGGGAGCAAGTGGAGTGTGGCGAGGGGGGGGATTATGGCTGCTCCCCCTCACCTGCCTTGGTACCCTTGCTCTGGGAGCCTGTCTCCTTGGACTGCTCCCCAGCACAAGCGCACTTCTCCATCCAGATTCACGCAAGCTGGTGCGTGTTTGTTGAAAGCTGCAGTGAGGCAGGGATCATCCCTGTGGCAGTTCAGCTGAGCTGTTTTCACCCCAGTGTATCTGCTCTTCTCCCATTTTAAATTATTTTTGTGGTTTGTCCTTGGTTTTCCACTCCCTGCAATTTTTTCCTTAGGTCCCTCTTCCCCTTCCAAATACCTCTCTTCCTCCATTACTCTTTCCTTTCTTTCAGTTTAACTATCTTCTTCCCTATGTCCATGATAAATCACATCACTTTATTTGTTATGCACCCACTCGTTTTTATGCAACTTGTTTTCAAAGCTCCAGTAGTCTTTAGCTCCTCAGTGCTGTTAGCTGTAGAAAGTCACCTTCCCTAAATGTTGTAAGGCCCAAATGTTGCTAAATGGGGTTTTTACCATCTGAAATCCTGTCAGTTACCTGCTGCTGCTCACAGCTTGATTTTTTAGTATCACCAAACAGGGTGTCTTGTGACTCTGAATGCAAGCCCTGAGTTTCTTGCAAGGAAGATTTCCTTGATGCCTGGTGTTAGACCAGTCTTTAATGAGGCACTTGTTCTCGCCTCAGCTCTGTTACAGATATTCCCCGCGACCCTAGCCAAGTCACTTTATCTCTCTTTGTCTCTGCTCCCCATTCATAAAATGGGCATAATAGCACTTTTGAAGCTCATGTGGAATTGCGAGGATGAATTCCTTCTGCTTGCTTTGCCTTCACCTCATCCCTTTTGCCTGCATGATTGTCAGCTGGAATAAAATGCCACCAAATCAGAGTTAGCCATGGTCAGCACAAACCTTACACTCCAAGCAGCTGTCCCAGCCACTCGCCATATCCTAATAACATTACCAGAAAAAGGTCAGGTTTATTACTGCTTGCATGGCAGTCTTGTGTGGTTTGAGGAGCTTCCTATGCTATCTGTGGATAGCAAACAGAGAAATTTCCGAGGCCAGGTGCTCAGGAGTGCACAGTGGTTATTGCAGGACAAAAAGATGAAATGGCTTCTTTTGAGGACCTGCCCAGTGCGGTTGCTAGCAGAAAATGTGGGGACTTGGAAGTACCAGAGGAGAGGGAAGGAGGCAAGGCAATTGCTCCATTTGTAAAACCCATTTCCAGTTTTCATCCCTATTGTCCATCCTCTTTCCCGCACCCTCACCCGTGGCAGTTCTAGGACAATAATGAAATAAAGGAATGCAAGGTAAAGGCATCCTTAAGGCTGTCATTGCTGCCAAGTAATGCTAATAACACTATTGTGATGTTGCAAATAAAGGTGACCACACACAAATTCCATATGGATGTAATTGTTAGAGCTGGAATGACAATTGAGCACACACCAAAAGCAAGCTCTTGGTGTATTTTTCATTTGTCATCTGATTTATTATCTTTAAAGAGCCCTTTTTACATAAAGCTTGCTCTTAGATCTACACGTCGCAAGAAAGCAGCAACTGACATAAACCGACTGGGAGTGTAGTTTTGAAGCATTCCCTCCATCTCAGATTAGAAAGACAAGGGAGGCATGACTTTTGCTAGGTAGATACATCTCTCCAAAAGAAAGCACTGCATACAATACCATTCACATACATAACAGATGTCAAAAGGTATTCAGTGAAAATCCGAATTATTCAAGAAAGAAAACCCAGCCTGCAACCAGTTTAAATGTGTTGGCCAAGTCAGCTAAGAAGATCTGCAGGCTTGGGCTTCAATAGCTTGGGGCACATTGTCTGCCTACCAGGTAATTACTGGTTTTTTTCAATTTTCATTTGTCTTCTAGCATTGCATTTTCCAATTCCAGTCAGTCAGCCTCACATTTCAGGGTGAGGAGCACAGTGTCGGTGGAGCATCCTGCCTTGTGCTGCCTGGGCACATTTATAATGTTCTCCCACTCTCCCAACCTGCAAAGAGTCCCTCTTTGAATACTGTGCACTGCTCCCCATGCAAGCATCTCATTATCCCAGGCATTTCAAGACTAATTTATAGGACATTTGGTTAATTTGCATAAGCCATCCAGTACACAGAACATGTCTCCACAATAAAGTAATACGCCAAAATCAGGATTTACGTGAAAAATGAATACGAGGGTGAAGGGGGAAACAACATGACGTTTCTAAGAAGCTGTCATTAGCACCGATCTCTACACGAATACCTGAATACCTCTGATAAAAAGTCATGGAATCCTGCCTCTCCACCTACTGTATGTGAAGCTCCCATATAATTTTCTGCTTTGAATCTTGCTCATCTTTTTATTAAGATAGAGTTTGATCCTTAAAACAGCCTTGAAATATGAATACTTGGCACTGTTGGCTTTGTCTAAAAAGGAAACAAAATCCCCCAAAACTGAATCCAAATCGAGGGCTGCACATTCAGCTATCACTGCAAGGAGCCTCGCACGTCCGCTGCTCTGATTATTACCTTGACACCAGAAACAGGAGGGCCTGTAATCCTTGAAACAGCTGACATCTGAAGCGCTGATTCTTCCTGTGCTTTGAGTTAGTCGGTCCTTGATCTCTGTGCCTGGCACGCAAGCCTGGCTTTCACTGAAACCTGACCTCATGGTCCCGTCTTCTGCAGCCCTGTTTGTCTTCTGCCATTCAGAAATGTGCAGCTTCTGTCCTCAGGACTCTGAATTAGAGCTGCATGGGTCAAAGGAGCAAACAGGAGAGTTGTCATTATTGGATCCAGTGCCTGCCCTTGATTTAGGTGTCCTTTCTGAGGTTTTTGGGGGGTTTTTTTGTTTTGTTTTGCGGTTTGGTTTGTTGGGGGGGGTTTTTTGTTGTTTTTGTTTTTTAAATAACAATTACAAAATCAGAACATTGCAAGACATTTTTTTTAAGTTAATCTTTCCCCTGCAATGTGACACTGGCTTTCTGTGATCTCTAACGCACGACTGCTTCACCTACGGATACTGACGGTTTTGCTCCCTTCCTTGCAAAGCCAGCCTGGGATCTGAAAGTCAAGGCGGTTTGTTTCTTCTCTCCCTAATGTGTCTTCTGCCATTACAAGGCCTCTGAAGAGCACATTAAGTCCATATTTACCTCTGAGCAATCTGATTAACTTCCAGAATAACTGTGCAGGTGTAACTGAGATCCAGTTTGAAGGCAGCTTTGCTCCACTTACCGTAATTGAAGGAACTGTTTGGCCAGCAGCATTTCTATTAGTTGTAATGCTGTGTGAAAAAGAAATAACTTAGTTGGACTTTCAGACTGAATTTGTAGGAATGCCAGCTAGACTTGCATAAGTGAATGCATATGTATCTGCTTACTTGTAAATAGAAACTAACTTGAACTGGAAATCACATGTACAATAAACATGTAATCCTGATGCCATTGCCACAGATTCATTTGCCAGGGCAGAGCTATGGTTTCAAGAGCCCTTTCAGTGCCTTATTGTTTTGAAGGTTCGAACAGTGTTAGTTTTTTGCCTTGATGCATCATGTGCAGTTCCAGTTAGGTGAAACCTACTGAGTATTTAATGGATTGTTCAGCTTGAACCAGAAGCAAATAGAGGGAAATAACTTGTAGGTAGAAAAGTACTCTAAATAGTGGGGTTTTTTTTTTGCTGTTCTAGATGCTGTAACTCTCTTATATCTGTTATTCTAGGCTTTGAGATTAGTATTTTCAATTGCAGGAATTTGTGGGGTTTTTTTAATCAAACTGAACTGCAGGTTACAGGGAACTGACATCATTAGCTTGAAAAGAATGAGTATGCTCAATAGGAACAATACATGCAGTTTTTGGTTTGCTGTCTTCCAAGTTGAATCACTTCTTACTATTCTAGGATGTTAGAAGCACATTTTTTTCCTCTGGGGATTTACAGTTTCTCTTAGTGTTTTGATTACTTGTGAATAATTTGATAGAAAACCCCTTACACATGTGCCTGTGATGTACAGCATCTAGCTTGGATTTGGTTTTTGACTGATCCCTAATAGCTGAAGTTACTGTATACAACAAAAAACATTTGCAATGCTGTCAGACAGGAAAAATCTCTCTTCTGCAACTTGACTCAAATTTGTTACATGTATAGCTCCATGAAGTTCAATAGATGTAAATACAGATTAATTATTTAAAAAGTAATAGGAAGGAATGAGCTTCCAAACATGTAGTGTTTAATTATTTAAACCCTGTAATGGAATTTCAACCCTTGTGCGTACCTCAGATCTCTCGTGCTTGGACAAGTGCCTGGGGTTAACTGGCATGTCCCCACCTCCAATGTCATCTCCCTTCTGATATCACAGGGTAATAAATGTGCCTGGTAGATGTGAAGAACAGTCAATATTCTCAGTCATATCTACTAGTAATTATGCTATACTTAACTCTGTCTTCCTTTCCCCCAATTTTATATTGCATCCTGCAATAAGTCATTCCATATAACATGTCATGTAGCAAGACATGTATGAGTGCGCAAGTGTACACACATCTGTACCTAGCCACAGAGAACCAAATCCTCAAGTCATCAGGGCTTGGCCAAAGCCCTTTGGGATTCCTGATCCCACAGGGGAAAGAGCCCCATAGTAATATTGCACTTTGATTGGTTGATGCTGGTGGTTCAAGGCACCCGCTGTATGTGATTGATTGTGCTGAATGTTGTACACACATGTAGGACAACCTGGTTCCCATTTCAAACACCTCAGGCTCTGAGTGGGCTAGTCAGATGAAGTGAAGTTGTCTACCCATTTTAAGAGGTGGGTCAAAGATACAGACTGAAAATAGAGGACACAGAAGCCTCCCAGCTTTAGAGACCTGCTGGAGCTCACTGACCCTTCGTGCTTTCTGCAGTGGATGGAGAGAGTTCTGATGGGACCAGTTCAGAGCCTTATTTAGGTTCCACCCTCCTGAAATGCCTCCTTCTGTCCACAGACCTGAGCTGGACAATCAAATTAAATACCTAAAATTGGGCTGTCTGGATTATTTCACTGCCTACCCTGCCCCTTGTCCAAAGGAATTTTCTGTTTGTCGGGAATGATTAATGCCAATTTGTCAAGTCCCATCTCAGTATCCTAGCTACATAACCTTCCTTCTTTTACTGCTGTGCATACTGGACAGGGAGTTCTTGACCTGGGGAGGGTGTTAAAATAAATCTAAAGAAAAGCCCTTGAAAGAAAAGCAAACACTTTAGTTATGCAGAACAAATATGGTTAGGAGTCTTTGTACATCGTGTCTACTGGTCTTCATTTGCCAGCCAGATCTCAGTTTGATGAGGAATATTTCCAGCTGGGCTCTACCCTGTGAAATTGTCAGATGAAGTTTTGTGGAAAGACCTAGAGAAGGAAAAGAGCTGGAGAAAGCAAGACAGAGTTAGCCCTCTTTGAGGAGGAGTCTAAAGGGCATGGCACTCCTCTGCAATATACTTGTATGGTGAGGGTTTCAATACATTTTCTCTTGTCCTGGTGTGCAGCTTCCACATAGCTGCTTTGTTGTGACTGTCATGCAATGAGAAAGTCATCTGCATGATCTTGTAAGCATGAAAGGGTTTGCCATGATGCATTTACATAATAAAATCTATGCTGTCGCAGTGTGCATCATACGTACAGGCAAGGAATGAGTGCCATCTACAGTAGCACAATGCGTTACTAAAGGATCCTCTGTAATTGTGTTCTTTACCGAATAGCACGTCTGATGCCTTCTACTGTAATGTACCCTCCTTGGTGAGAAATTAATACTTTGTGCCAAATTCAACTCTCAGTTACATGGTTTAGATTGAAAAAGCCAGCACTGGCTTCAGTGGAGTTATCCCAGATTGATCCCAGAGTTACTAAAAATAGGTCTGATTTATGTAAATAGCTGGGTGTCAGGTATTCTTAAGTGCTAGACTTTCTAAACAGGGATAAGTAAGACCTTTTCATTTGCATAGGAAAGACCTAGTAGGACATTTTCCCCCCACATCTGTACCCTACTTAGAAAGAGGTAGGTGTAAATCGCCAAGGAATAAGGTGCATTTTCCATTCCTTGAGAACTAGAAAGAGTTTTGTGACTGACAAAAGCATCATAGCAGTCGGCAGGGCATGTGAAAGGCTGGTCCTCCTTCCCTAGGGCATCGGTCGCAAGTTAAGCTGCTTGCTCCCCACCACCCTCACAGCTGGGGAGTCCTGTCAGAGGAAGCCCAGCTTCATGGCAGGAATGTTCTTAGTAAAACAAGAGGGGCATTAGCAGAAGAAGACAAGGAAGTTTTCACACACATTAGTTCACCATATGTTTGGCTCTAGGCTGCAGTTTCAGACCTTTATAACTCCTCATTTATTATTTTTAAGGCTAAAGTCCTGGAAAACAGTGGTTTAAGATAGCTAGAGTCCATAATAGCCATGGTAAGTCCTACCTACCAGACACAGAGTAAATTGTTTCTTTTTTCTTTTTTTTCTTTCTTCTTTTCCGTTTTTACCTTTCTTGTTTCTCCTTTCCTTTCCTCTTTTCTCCTTTCCTCTCTTCTTCTCTTCCCTCTTCCCTCACTATTTGGAGGGTGTGCAGACTGTTGCAGTCCCCATCTCTTCATTTGCCTGGCCCTTATTTCAGTCTTACCTGCTCCATATGGGAGTGCCCAACAGTGAGCCTAACAGTTGCTCAGAATAAGCCTCTCTCCACTGGTGATTTTGTGCTAACAGAAGCAGGAAGGGGAGCTGGGTCTGTACCAACAGGCTCTGGGTTTCATCCAGGACCAGTGCCTTGCAGCAAGAGAAAGTAGAAGACGCAGAATGCTTCCCCTGTGTGCGGCAGAGCAATTTCCCCTGCTTGGCTTCGTCTTCTCCAGCCCCCAACTCCAGAGGAAATGGGAAAATGAATTCCACTCTCTATGCCCAATCTGCAAGCGATGTGACACGTCTCAGTCCTGCACTGAAACTGATGTGACACACTTTTCCTTGATCTACACAGATTTTGGATCTGTCCCAGAGCTGTTCTAATCAAATGTGGTTTCCAGAGAGAGGGCTGCTCTTTAAACTGAATGTATTCTGGGATGCGGGGTGGTGCGTACCATTACCAGCAGCGAAACCAGCAATTCTCAAAGTGTGAATCACACGCATTCAAATCTGGAACACTTTTGACTCCCTTCAAAGCTCAATAGACTAAAACTCAGCAACACTCCTCTTGGAAAGTTTTGGGTTTTTTTTAGTCCATTTTTACTAATGGTCAAGTCAGTCTTTCCCTAACATAATTTTTCCAAGTAAGCAGCTGAAGCAGTCTCTCAAGGATTTTACATGTTTGGGAATCGTGGGGAATTGTGGGGGGGGGGTCTGCTTCAGGTACACACTGAGACCCAACCAGTTCTGCTGCAGCCCACACTATGGCCATGTATATGTTAGAGCACATAGTGTAATGGATCCTTGCCTATAAATATTATTGCATGATAAAGATTAACGTGTAATAATAAAGGCTGAAGATCCCTGACCTGAGAGAGGTGGAAAAAACCCGTGTGTGTATATCCCAAAGCACCCAGTGACTTCTATTCTTAAGCTTCTTGCTTGTACAAGCATAGATCAGAAGAAACGACACAAATCTGTGAGAGTTATGCCACTGTAAAATAGCAGAGGTGAGAGAGAAATTGGACTTAGAACCCTTCATTACAGGTAAATAAAGATTTCTCAAGGTTTCAGATTGCATTCCTACTTGCTATTCTACAGACTAATGGTATTTCAAATCTGGATTACAGTAATATTCTCTACACCCATTAATATTACGTTTAAGTCTGAGTGATTTAATGGCTGTTCAGTGATGAATTTGATCCAGGGGAAGTGGTGTTGGCCTCCAGCAATGCCTTTGGCTAAAAGCATCATGTGTTAGCAAAAAACATTAACCTGCCCCTCAGACCTCCTCATTATTACACTTACACTCCTGTCAACCGACCTATAAGCCTAGAATAATAATGGAGGGGTTTCTATTGTTATTTTTATCTTGTCTTGAATATTAAAAAGAAAATATATTGGAGAAAAAAATGCATATAAGATATTACTGGACATAAATTCTAGACAGATGAGCTACATGGATTATTTTCCATCTCACAATGTTACTTTGCTATATGACAAGAATAAAGTCTTGTTCAGAAAAGAAGGGAGAACATGTTTATTCAGATTTTGAATATAAAAGGTGAATTAAATAGAGAACATAAATCTTCATCTGGTTTCTGAAGTCATCTGCAGACTTGCTAGCAGCTTTCTCATTTGGAGAGATTTTGGTCACTCAGTAAG
The DNA here is from genome assembly GCA_028858755.1 of Ara ararauna. Lineage (NCBI taxonomy): Eukaryota > Metazoa > Chordata > Aves > Psittaciformes > Psittacidae > Ara > Ara ararauna. The sequence continues at coordinate 61,992,268 of CM054379.1, forward strand.
TGAGATACTACTTAAGGCTAGTGAAATGCCCCTTTTCTCTTTTAGCTTTAAGTTTTCCTGTGTTTAACAGCATCCATAATTCTCAAAAGAATTTGATAGAAACACTTACAGTGTTAACTGCTCTCAGTTTTCCTTTCTTTTCCTTATTGCTGGAGCTGGATGCAGGGACTGATGCAAAGCCTGACACATACAGGCTCTCTTTCCTCAGTGCACTGGTTGGCACCTGCTCCACAGAAGAAACCTTCTCTGGCTGGTGTTTGAACCTGTTCTTGCAAAAAGCAGGATCTCCCTAGCCCCTGTATAGGAGTAAGGATCTCATGGCATGGCAGCAGTGATGGTCCTGTTGTCTGTCCCCTAAAGAGGGGCCAGCACTGGTTCTTAGCTTGGGCACTGATGGGACCCCGTAACTTGGGCACCCTGGGAATGGAGAAACTTCTCTTCTGCCTCCTGTAGCTGAGCATATGGAAATGTAAACTGTGCAGAAGGTTCTCCAACAACATGGAGGGTAAATGTCCCACTGAAGAATGTCCACATTCTGAGGAAGAGGAAGGAGGGGTATTTCCTAGTACAACCTTCTCTTGCTGCCCCAAAGAAACAGCAGGTCCTGGACATTGAGGGAGTATTTCTAAGCCCCAGAAATGTTTTTTCAGCTTCTAGCTTTGATGTCTTTCTTTTGCCTTCCTGAATATTCAAAGCTTACAGTTCTGGTCCTGTTCTCAAGGTGTTTACAATGCTTTTTGCTGCCAGTACTTTGCACAACTGTAGTGGAAGTAGTTTGAGGAGGTACATTTGCATCATCTTTAGGAAGACGCGAAGTTCTCACTGTGGCACTAACAGCTTAAGGATCACAGAATCATAGAATTACAGAATCATAGAATGGTTTGGGTTGGAAGGGACCTTAAAGCTCATCCAGTTCCAACCTCCTGCCATGGGCAGGGACACCGTCCACTAGACCAGGTTGCTCCAAGCCCCATCCAGCCTGGCCTTGAGCACTGCCAGGGATGGGGCATCCACAGCTTCTCTGGGCAACCTGTGCCAGTGCCTCACCACCCTCATAGTGAAGAACTTCTTCCAAATATCTAATCTAAATCTACCCTCTTTCAGTTTCAGCCATTCCCCCTTGCCCTGTCGCTACTTGCCATTGTAAAAAGTCCCCTCCAGCTTTCCTGTAAGCCACTTTAGGTACTGGAAGGCTGCTGTAAGGTCTCTCCTGAGGCTTCTCTTTTCCAGGCTGAACAACCCCAGATCATTTCAGGACCAAGGGAATTTGAGATTGCGCATGATGGGAAGTCATGGCCTGGAAATCAGTTGTCAGACATCAAGGTGACCAGTGCCCACATAACCCAAATCAAGCTGCTTGCCTGACCAGGAAATATGTCTGTGCCACTGGTCTGCCAAGCTGGCTTCTTCCACTGCCACCCATGAGCTAAGGACTATGAGGAACATGGTGGAGACACTGATTGACTCCACAGATCCCAACCCTCAAATTAGGCTCACCAAGAAGGAGGCTACAGAGACACTTAAATGGTTTCCTGTCAGACCAGGTTAAGTCCGGAAGAGGAACTGCCTTCTTGTGTGGGCACGACCTACGCGAATGTTGGGCTACTGCTTGCAGACCTATGACAGCCATCTCATGAGCTCGAGGCCTGATGCAAGCTCGAGAGCTGAGCTTGGGATTCAATGCCTGGAGACAGGATTTGCTGTGCCCCACAGTCTGTTTGCGTGCTCAAAGGCCAATGGACTCACAGTGGGATGAGGTTTCTCAGGGCCTACATACCTCTGAAATGTGAGTCTTGGCAAGACAACCTGTCTGACCTGCTGTCTTGGGTTCAGCAGCAGCAGTCATTTTTCTCCTTCTTAGTAGCTGGTGCAGTGCTGTGGTTTTGACTTGCAGCCTGGGAACAGCGCTGATAACACCAATGTTTTTAGTTGCTGCTCAGTAATGTTTACTTTGACCAAGGACTTTGCGTCTCATGCTCTGCCAGGGAGGAAGGGAAGCCGGGAGGAAGCAGGACACCTGACCCAAACTAAAGAGGTATTCCATACCACAGCACATCATGCCCAGTATACAAACTGGGGCAGGGACCTGGAAGGGTTAGATCACTGCTCGGTCGGGCTGGGTATCAGTTGGCAGGTGGTGAGCGGTTGTATTTTCTTCCCTTGTTATTTCCCTTATCTTTATTATTATTGGTGGTAGCAGCAGTGGTTTGTGTTATACCTTAGTTACTGGAGTTTTCTTATCTCAACCCATGGGAGTTACATGCTTTCCATTCTCCTCCCCATCCCTCCAGGAGCGGGGGGGAGGAAGAGGGGGTAGTGAGCGAGCGGCTGCGTGGTTCTGAGTTGCCGACTGGGCTTAAACCACGACACCTGATGAGGGCATTTAACCCCCCACCTCTCTCCCCTGCTCTTGCCCTCCTTTTCTGCATAATTTCAGTTTTATTTAGGACTTCTGTCATGCTGGAGTGGTGGCTTTAGCCAATACTGAAGCAGCAGTGCCCATGTGCCCTGTAATCAGCTCTTGTATGGCACAAGTGTAAAAACCCCACATCAAGGATTTCAAGGTTTAAATGCTGTTATTGTCTCTTTCAGTGTTATTTCAGCCCGGAAGGTTTCTGGGGAGAAGAACTTCCCTCTTGGCAAGCCGCACCTCACACTACATTCATTTTCCCCGAGGTTTCGCCCACCATATTGTGGGCTTCACCAATGGTTTCAGATCCAAAGTTCCTCCTGTGGTTTCAAAGCCTCAGACTGAAGTTGAATACGGAGCTCAGCTGTTTATATACAAAATCAAATACGTAGCCACTCTGATGAAACAAGACCCAACCTGGATTTCCACCGAGCATTAGCATAACTTACATTTGTTGCTTTTGGCTGGGAGCATTGAAAGGCCCCCAGCACAAAGGAACACAAGGGCTTTGAAAAAAACTGTGTTTTAAATATCACAGATGACAACTGCAATGATTCAAAAAATGAAATCAATTTATCATTAGCCATTAATTACCAAATAACTATATTTTCTCCTTATGCTTCATGTAGCTTAGACTTTCACATAATTAGGATGAAAAATGGAGACAGATTAGGTCTTGCATTTAAATGACATGAAGTCAGTGTTCATTCCTCAGAAAACTGTGGTAGAGATTTTTGGGAAGACAAGAAGCTTAGGACGGTTACAGCAGGGAAAGGAAAAGCACGCAAGTAGGCAAGCTTTGATCTCTGTTAAACAGAGAGAAACTTGTCACAGGACAGTTTTAAGTTGTAGGCAACTGCAGTGTTCTGTTTTGTCAACTGTTTTTGCACAAAGCTCCAAACATTGTAAAAATCTGTTTTCCTTCACACCTAGCATCGCTACGAGCTATATTGTAACCACATTCACAGTGTGTTAGAGCCTGCCTCAGGGTTCCTTCGTAGCAGGTTTCAGCTGGAATGATTTGTTTTTTTCATTTATTTTTTGTAATAATCATTCAAATGGAACAATCATAAAAAATTATCACGAGCCATCTTGGACAGAAAAACCCTGCTACAATAAACATGTTGAATATCTTGCAGTAAGCACATCAAGATTGGTGAGGGAGGCTGGATAACTGCTTAGAGCCATACTTTGGGATATTGCTGTGTGCAGTATTGTTTGACATTGGGCAGCAAAGGAACATTAATTCCCGGCTGAGGTGGGGAACTTGGTCATAGTTGCCTCACAAGTAGATGCTGTAAACTGCCTTCCCCTTTTGGGGGCAGTCTGCATCCTCTGACAGGGACTCCTGAACCAAAGCCTCGTGCCCATGGGCTAGCATGCTGCAGCTGTGATGCTGGACACACAGATCCCTGCATACGCTGCTCAGCCACTGGCCATGCCCCGGGCTACCCAGTCCCTCTTGAGAGGAAGCAGGTCCAGGGTGGATGTTTGGGAGGAGGATTGGATAGGGAAATGTGTGACACCTTGGTGAGCAGCAGCAGGTTGTGCAGCTTCTGGCAAGGCTGCAGCCACTCATCGCTTGGCGCAGGGTGCTGGCAGCTGAATACCTTTTGTGATAACTCAATTAGCTGGGAAGCAAGCACAACAGCATTAGGATAAGCAAAAAAGCCTTTAAATTATGAATTTCAATTCCATTATGCTGCTTATCGCTGACCTCTCAAAGGAGTTTGTCACTTGCCATTGTCTCTGGGTGGAATATAGTGCCCTCCTTTTCCTCAATCTGACCCAGCACATCTGAGCTGAGCATGACCATGTCCTGCAATTTTCACCTGCTCTCCTTTCCCATTGTCACAGCAGAGTACCTACCTTGAACTTCTTAATACTCCTCCTTTTTCTGAGTCAGGAAATGCTAAAAGGGAACTCCAGTGCCTCAGAACAATCATAATGTCAAACAAATCACGGTGTGTTTGTGAGCTAACAGCTGAGCAGTTTCTCTGCGCTTGGCCTTGCAACAGACTGCAGAGGTGGGGCCATGTGCAGGATTTAGGGGATTGGTTTCAAAATTACCATTACCTTTTAGGTGGTCTGCTCTGAAGAGGAGCCTTGGTGGTGGATAAATGGAGGAAAGAAGGGAGGGAGCAAGTAACCATGTTGCCCAACAAGCTGGGGATGCTGGCATGACATCTGAAAGAGTTTTCACACTCCTTTTCCCTGTAAAGATAGTTAGGCACATCAAGACCCTTCAGGACATGCAGACCTAGGTTTCTTTCTTTATAATAAACTGAATTTTCCCCTAGTGGCCTGCTGGCAGTGCTTCACAGCCTTACAAGGGGGCCTGCATGGCAAGGAGCCACGGTGTCCATGCCACGGCAGCTGCTGGGTGATCTGCAAAGTATCTGACTGAGCTGCGAGCAAGAGCACTAGTTGTGACTCATTTGGCTGTTTACTAGAAACCTCTGTATGTGTGTTTCAAGCCACTTCCTAATTTCTAGATTGCTGCCGCGTCCAAGGCTTGTCAGGCTTCAGAAAACTTGAGCCCTTGCTGAAAAACATATGTCTGGTGTGTCAGGTTCTCTCTTGGCTGCAAGGCAGGAGTGTGTGCAGGGGGAGGAGGGTTGTCTCCTTGCCTCGCAGCTTTTGGGATTGGGTGGGAACCTCTGCCTCCATGCCTTGCACATCCTGGATGGGAGGAAGGGTTGGAGACTGCAGGGAAGGTTCTGGGACCCAGCCTGGGCTAAAAAGAAAGGCAACCAGGGCCAGAATGGGATATGGGAAACGTGCAGTGGTCTCTGTGAAGCCAGAACATATGCCTGAGCGTATATGAAGAGACAGCAGTTGGATACCAGAGTGGGAAAAGGGAGCAAATTGAAGACATGGATTTTATGCCTGGAGGCAAGGGTCTGGTGATCTTCAGTCCCATATTTTGGCATCTTTGATAAAAACCTGGTCCTCAGGAAGTGATGCAGGCCTCCCCTGTGCAACATGTCCGACGACAGCATTTTCCTGAGCAAGGAGAGGAGCTTGGTTAGTCACCTTCTGGTTCTGGAGAAGTTGAAAATGGACTGTCTTTGCTCTCGTGATCTGTCCTTCCATTAAGCTTTACCAGGGAGCTGATACCAGTTCAAAGCGCTGTGTATAAGGCGTAGGCTCTCTTTCATTGCAGTGGTGGTGCCTGCATGGTACTCGTTCCTGGCTTCTCTGAGGCAGATGTAAATACCTCTGCAGACAGATTTTAGCAAATGTATTGCTTAATGAAGTAGTGTAGATTATTATTCAGAGGTTAGAGGTGGGCTGCAGTAATGGATGACTTTGTGCCTGCATTTGACAACTGATTGAGTAAAGTATTAATTACCTTGTGCCTAAGGCCCAAATATGTCCCTTTTAAGAGCAGCAGGATGCCCTGTTATGCCCACAGGGCAACCTCATAGCCACGTCTGGACTCTGCTTTGGATGTTTCTATCAAAACAAATATATGGATGCCAACAGGAATGGCTTTCCCCCCACTTTGTGTTAGAGAAATCTGAGTATTACAGGATCCCTTGGTCCTGGCTTCCCTGGTGTTCCCGTATTGGGTGCGAGTTGTGTTTCTGCTGATGCAGTGTCTCCTGAGTTGTCTCCTGGTGTAGATTTGCATGTTTCACAGGAAAGCGGATAAATGATATCAAGTCATTGAGCTTATAAGTAGCATACTGGCAAGCCGCCACTAAAATATAAATACATTAAATGTACTGAAGGAAATGTTCATTCTGTTGTTTAGCGTTGGACATGCCCCAGTTAGGTAAATTTAATCTTCTTGAGGGTTGTTTCATTACAGCTGAATGAGATAGGCAGTTATCTTATTACTGATCTTTCTGTCATTCAGGGTTTGTATTCTGGCATTCGTGGTGTGAAGTGGGCTTGCCTGAAAAGCAGTCCTAGGAGTATTTTCCAAGCGAGATGAAGGTGTGTAGGGGAACTGTTAGCATTTTGCAAGGTCTGACTCTTAATCTTGGAAATGTTCACGCTTCTTGTCAGTCACGGTGCTACGGGTCCCACCTCCTTTTGGGTAGAAATGTACAAAATGGTTGCTTTGCCCTTCGTCAGGAAATGTCTGAAACTCAGCCTTGCGACGTTTTCTTCTCGTGTATTTCTGCCAGTTCCTTCCAAAATCCCTGGCCATGCCTCTGTTCCTGTTGAGGTCAAGGGCAAGGCTCCCACCAATTCCAGGGTGAGCAAGGAGTTAAGTGTCAGACCCAAAGCCAATTGATTGCACTAAAGAGGAAACTCTTTATTGTTTTCCACTGATGCTGGGTCAGGCCCTCCATATGTGATCCCACAGCATTAACTCTCATGACAAATCCCGCTGAAACCCAGGGAGCTACCCCCGTGTGTATTCAATGTGCGGTGTTAATGACCCTGCAACAATTAAGCTTTTCTCTTGGTCATATGGTGAAAGCAAAGGATAAGGCAGGAAAAGGGAAGCAGAAGGAATAAATGAACAGACAGATTTTGATCTGATTGTAAAGAACAATGATGTTCTGTATGGAATGCAAGTACTGAAAAAAAAAAAGACATTGGATGTGTTTTCAGATAAGAAAATGTTATTTCATTGAACAGAAAGATATATATGTTTCACCTATCACATCTGAACTAATCAGTGCAGGCTTTTAGAAGAAGTCTGTAATTACTCTGAGCACGTCATTAGTTAGATGTAAAATGAATGATATTACTCCATTTTATTACCTCTAGTGATATAGCCATTTGTATCATAAATTCATTGACCTCATCTTAAATGATCAATCCTGTAAGACAGACTTGATTCATTAATGCTTAAGTGACATTTTTTCTCCTTCAGTAATTTCCTCCTCATTGTAGGGACTGTTTGTCTGCTTTTTAGTATGGTCTTATAAGGTGTCATATTAGCTGCATACAATATGCACATTTTATACTCGTATCTAAAATAAGTAACATAGACTGATTGGATGGAAGGATGGATGGATAGATCGATAGATAGATAGATAGATATTAATGAAATGGTGCATGTCATAGGTACACATTTCTCACTGACATTAACTTCAACACTTGAGGTGTTGCATAAAATCAATGAGATAATTATTAGATACTCGGTTCATCCAGGATGTTCAGAGGAACAGAATCGCTGCCTTTAATTTCTGTGGCTTTAATTAATTTTATCTAGTGATAAAATATACAGAATGGTCTGTGATCAACATGTGAGGCAAGCAGACTTCAGAGTTTCTTGTACCTCAGTGAATTATTGAAAACCGGAGAAATCAGTAGAGGATTTCTAAGAAGGAATTCTAAATATTTTACTGAGGAAGAGAAAATATTTGTTTAGCTAGGGGTGACAAAGGAGCCCACTTGAGAAAAACAAATCAATACAGCAATAAAACACTAAAGTATTCCAGTGAATTTTTCAACTGATAACTCATAAAACTAAATTATTAGAAAAGATGCCAAAAGTTTTTCAGGGGTGGTATTTTTCTTCCAGTCTGTTAAATTGAAGTCACTGAGGGGGCTTTTTCTAGAAAGATAAGGAGGCTGGGTTTACTCTCTCATATTTCTCTGTTGCTTCAGTGGCAGCAGACTTACAAGTTTGTTTGATTCCTTTGCCTCAAAGGAAGGACAGGTCTTGGCTGCACCATCCCAGGATTAAATCAGGTAAGCAGCTGCATCTGAAGTCCTGCCCCATCTCATACAGCAGCTGCCTCTGGGGCCTGTCTCCTCTTCCTCTTTTCTTTGCAAGCAGACACTGGTTTTGTGGGTGATCATAGAATTGACTAGGCTGGAAAAGACTTTTAAGATGGTTAGGCTTCAGCCTGCCCCAGCCTGCCCCAGGAGATGGCTGGGAGCTCCTGGTACCTCCTTGTGCATCTCTTGGGGTATGTGTGGAGACCCCCTGGCTCTTTGCACAGCCCTTGGGACAAGAGCATATCCTGCAAGTGGTAGAAGGAGCATGGTGGTGTACTTTCTGATTCAATACAGGCAAAATAGACAGCATTTTATGGCTACCGCAGTGAGCTCTTGATCAAAAATTACTTTAAGGTAAATTCAGCAGCTTTACTGAGTTAAATAGTACCATACTCATTTGTGGTGTAGACACACAAATTCCCCTTTTGTCTGCTTGAAAAAGAGTGGAAGCCAAAAAATTTCAGAGGTCAAGATGTTTCCATCTGTGCTGACTTGCCAGGTGGTTGGCAAAACCCATACCTGTGCCAAATACCCGGGATGGTTCAGTGCCCACTGCTGTGGGTTTACACTATCTGCAGTGAGGGTTTACCCAGCTCCAGTGCTGTCTATGACGGCTGCTGAGCAGGGCCACTGCAGAGAGCAGAGGAAGAGCTGATGCTTGGTAAAAGCTGGGAATCCTTGGAAGTAGGGGTGCCCCTGCTTTGCCTTGCTTAGTGCACTCACACTTCACATCTGCCCCATGCCCACGGAGGGTGCATGAGCTGTGGCAAAGGAAGCATTTATCTTGACACTTCTGTGTGTCTGACAGCCTTTTTGTCCATGTTTTTTAGGGCACTGTATCACCGATGTGTGTTCAGTGCAGGGCTGGACTTGTTTGTAACACACTGAGAAATTTTCTTCTTCGCATGGGGCCTCATGCTGGAAATGCGCCTGTCCTAATGCCACATGCACTGAGCAGCACTAGCACCCCCTCTGCTTTATCTCACGTGGCACTGTGTCTCTGTGCCCAAGCTAAAAATCCAGGTCCTGCATTCCCATACTTCTGGGGTGACTTAATAGGTGCTGCTTCTCAAGTGATTACTTAGCTTGATTTAAATCTACCCTTGTGGTAGAGACAGGCAGTGTGTGAGAGTGTATGAATGAGGAGGGAAGGTAGGAGAGGGAACCTCTCTGGATAACCAAAATGTTGCAGAGTTAAAATAAATGAGCTAATAGCCATAGCATATAGTGTGTGTATGTGTGTGCGTGTGTGTGTGTGTGTATATATATTAAAGATATATTACTGAAAACTCGGAAATGTCACCACTGTTTATATTAAAGGAAAGCTGAGAGTTAAATGAGATGGGTAATCAGATGCCTGACATATGTTGTTTTGAATTGTTTATATGGCCAATAGTTATTAAAATTAATTATCCTTTTAATGCAGTCTTTTCACAATCATATTCTTTTTCTTTTTCTTTTTTTTTTCCCCCCTGCAAAAGATAGAGTCATTTCAAAACAAGCCTATATGGGCTATTTGGAAAAGGCAGAACTAACAATACTGGGATGTATCCTGACGTGGTCATAGGCTCAACATGCTAATAGAAAGCACCAAAAATCTCTGTCAGTAGAGTATTTTGAGAACTAATATAAATGACAAAAATGGGGTTTTTGTGTGTGTAAAATTCTGTCAAAGAAGTAAGGCACTGAAAAATCTGACATCTGTTTATCTGTTTATAGCTATGGCAAGATTACTCATATTAATTCTTGTTTAAAATGCCATATGAAGGAAAGGCATTTGTGCAAACAAGAGTCATATTTGAATTGTAGATCATGTCTTCACCATCTGTGAGAGCTGTTGGTGTTGCAAAATTAATGTGTTAATGAAATCACAATAATTTCTCTGAAGTAATGGATTCTGAAGCCTAGAATGACTATTTTTTGAACTTTGGTGTCTAGTGGTTTACGACTGGGAAAACCTTTCACAGCTTAATTAGTTCTGCAGCCCTACTTTAAAAAAAGTTGGCTAAGCCTTCACCACACCAATAGTAACACACACGCAAAAAAAAGGATTAAATGGAAAGCAGAGAAACAAAACACAAATGAGCCTGCAATGCAAACTTTTTGCCATAGTATTTGAAAAAATTGCTAAATAGGCCCTTGCTTGCCAAGAAGTTTTACTCAAAGTGACTTGTACACAAGAGCGGGCAAACAGCTCAGAACATAATTCCAGCTCAGAAAATAATTCCAGCTTGCTGAAACATCACAAATTGGGACTATTCGAACCTTACACGAATGTCCTGACTATTTCCAAGTTTCCCCTTGGAATGAAGGGCAAAGGATGAATGATGCTTTTTGCTTCATGATGCTGTTTGAAAACACTACACCTTTTCCAACTTATTATTTGATACCCTTAATAGAATACTAAATGTTACAGTGTGCTGCAGTTTAGCAGAAATGGTTTGCATGCATTTCCAGAAACTTTCTGAGCCCTTTTCTAGTTATCATACTCCTTGTGCAATATGGCATCTCAGATGGTAGAGGTGTGCCTAGATTACCACTGGGATGTAATCACAGCCATACTCATATGGATTTTGTATGCTTATATATGCGTGCTATAACAGTTTATGCCAACTGAAGATTCATATCTGTGGTATGGGTTTAAGATATAAATGTACTGTATAAGGTATAATTGAGATCATGGGAGCCAGAAAAGGGCGTGGCATTCAATTCACCAATATTTTGGAGCAAAAAAAAAGCATAGTTTTCACAAATGTAACAGTTTTTTTCCCCTAGAGAAATAATGTGGGTATTTACAAAGCAACTGAAAATTTACTTTTAAAATAACACTATGAAGAGAAGATTGCTTTTCTTACCTGATTTGATTTTATTACTGTGTTGTAGGTATGTGACTGGTGTAAGCACATAAGACACACAAAAGAGTATCTGGATTTTGGGGACGGGGAAAGAAGGCTTCAGTTCTGCAGTGCAAAATGTCTCAATCAGTACAAAATGGACATTTTCTACAAAGAGACACAGGCCAATCTTCCAGCTGGACTGTGCAGTACATTACATCCTCCAGTCGAAAATAAAGCAGAAGGCACTGGGGTGCAGCTGCTGACTCCAGATTCTTGGAATATACCGCTAGCAGATGCTCGGAGAAAAGCCCCATCCCCAGTGTCTGCAGCTGGCCAAATTCAAGGTCCTGGACCATCAGCGTCTACCACTGCCTCTCCGTCTGACACTGCCAACTGCTCTGTCACTAAAATCCCCACGCCAGTTCCCAAACCTATTCCCATCAGTGAGAATCCAAATATTCCACCAGTTTCTGTCCAGCCACCTGCTAGCATTGTGCCTCCAATTGGTGTCCCACCTCGCAGCCCTCCCATGGTAATGACAAACCGTGGGCCGGTTCCTCTGCCCATATTCATGGAGCAGCAAATTATGCAGCAAATCCGTCCACCATTTATTCGCGGGCCACCTCACCATGCCTCAAATCCTAACAGCCCTCTGTCAAATCCAATGATTCCTGGAATCGGTCCACCACCAGGTGGCCCCAGAAATATGGGTCCGACCTCTAGCCCCATGCACAGGCCGATGCTTTCCCCTCATATCCATCCCCCCACAACACCTACCATGCCTGGGAATCCTCCCGGCTTATTGCCGCCTCCCCCTCCCGGAGCTCCTTTGCCCAGTCTTCCCTTTCCCCCTGTCAGCATGATGCCAAATGGTCCTATGCCTATGCCCCAGATGATGAACTTTGGATTGCCATCCCTTGCCCCGCTGGTGCCACCCCCGACTCTACTAGTGCCATATCCTGTCATTGTCCCTTTGCCTGTCCCCATCCCCATTCCCATTCCCATCCCTCACATCAACGACTCTAAACCCCCCAATGGCTTCTCCAGCAATGGTGAAAGCTTCATTCCAAGTACCTCCAACGAAACATCTGGGGGAAAGCCAAACAATAGCTCTTCATCCCCCCGAGAGTCAAAGCAAGGATCATCTAAATCCTCTGACTCGTCACCGAGCTGCTCAGGCCAGTCCCTAAATCAAGCTCAAGTGCTTCAGGAGCACAGTAAAAATGAAGTTGTTGACTTGACTGTCAGACCTAGTAGTCCAGTGAACAGTAAATTTGGTTTCCCCAGTGTGCTACAGGGTCCACAGGACGGTGTGATAGACCTAACAGTAGGCCACCGGTCTAGGCTGCACAATGTTATCCACAGGGCTTTACATGCCCAAGTGAAAGTTGAACGTGAACCTAACAGTGTTGTAAATCTGGCTTTTGGTAGCTCAGACAAAAGGAACTGCAGTGACTGCAGGGACAACTGCAGCCCAGTTGACTCAAAAACATTACCGTGCAGTGATGGAGCTCACTGCTGTCCCGTCTCCTTGGCCTCCGGCACGCTGGGACTGGAAGCTGGTGCAGCGGTGTGCAACGTCATTGTGAATGGCACGAAGAGCACGGAGGGTTCCAAGAACCCAGAGCCGCCCCAGGAGCTGAAAAAGCCCCAGCCCCCGGAGGAGCTGGCTGTGAGCGAGCTGGAGTCTGTTAAGGAGAACAACTGCGCATCAAACTGCCACCTTGAGGGAGATGCTGGCAAAAAGGCTGGGGAAGAGCCCCTTGCTGGGGGAGACAAACAGGACCCGAACCTTAACAATCCCGCAGATGAGGACCATGCATATGCTTTGCGGATGCTGCCCAAGACAGGTTGCGTGATCCAGCCTGTGCCAAAACCAGCAGAAAAGACTGCTATTGCGCCGTGCATTATGTCAACACCAATACTCAGCACAGGGCCAGACGATCTGGAGCCACCATTGAAAAGGAGGTGTCTCCGAATTCGAAATCAGAATAAGTAAAGGTTTGTGTAATCACTACTGCCTTCTGTGTGAATAGAATGAGTATTTTCAGGTATGAGGTCAAACTTATGTGGATGTGGCCTTTGCAAAACAAAAAGTTACTGATTCCAATTTATCAACATTTTCAGAAAACTATTGGTATTTATGTTTTAAGATTGTTCTTCGTGTTGTATTGCATCTGTACTTGTCAGTACTCAATTCATCAGCAGCCTCATTACACTTTTGCTTACAGAACATTTCATGATAGTGCTGGCTGTGAAGTTATTGTGTTGTGTATGTCGAAGTCAGTGGTTTTCTGCTTAGGGTATGGTTTAGGTCTGGGCCATTAATCTGCTTACTTATTCCAGCTGAGTTAGGCAGCAACTCAAGCCTTCATGCTGATGATTGAAATTGCCCTACAGCACAGCATAGAGCAGGATGACCCAGCTGCTTCCTGCTAGCTCAGATCCAATTGATTTACCAGATGGTCATCTCCAGTCATCCTAGTCTGGTCTGTCTCCAGACCGCACCCTGGCTTTCAGCTGGGCTGTTTTTGGGGGACTGAAACCCCTCTCCGTGAGCTTTCTTTCTTCAGATACTGGTGCTTAGGGACTGCCTGCTGTCTGGAACCTCCCCATTGTAGCTTATCTCAGCAAGACCTATTGCATGGGGCTTAGGTCTCTTACCTGAGTTATCTGCTTTTGGTCCAAGTCTCCCACCTTAGAAAAGCAGCTGAGGTTTCCCCCATCCCTGCAGTTGGTAGATACGTGTGGTTCCTGGCAGGGCTGTAAAGCAAGGCAGAGACAGGGGTAAGTCTGCCAACAACAGTGGCTTGTCCAAGGACAATGCTCTAGAGACACCCCCCCCCCCCTTCATTCCCTATTCCCAGCCTACTGAATCCTTCTAATAAAACAGCACCTTTGTAAAAGTGCTAGTTTAATATACGTCTGTTACTTCAAACCTGTGAGCAAGAAACAAATGTAATTGCATTTGTTTAGATTCAAAAGCATGGAGAGCTTCTTTGAGGAAAAGGGAAAATGGTGGGTGTTGCAAGAAGTCTGTTCAGCAGTAAAATACTGACGGCTTGCTGGATGTGGCTTGGTGACATGCCAGATTTCATTACAATCCATGGAATATTCTGTAGCCTCCAGTAAATCCCTGTCCCTGGTAGCACAAATAGTGACTGCAGTGGTGCTTGGCACCTATAACCATAGATAGCAGCGCATGCTGTGAAATCTGGGCCATTGCAATATCTCCCTGCTCTGTCAGTGCAGGCTATTTGCACCATCAAAAATACCGCAGTATAGTCAGAACTCCCTTTTTATTTGTTAACGCCACATTCCCTGTGCTGGCTGCAGTGCCGGAAATGTTACTTCCCTTGATCACAAACAGTATTTATTTACTTTCTTCAATGGAACAGAAACATTATTCTTTACTCTCGGCATGTGCCGACACATTTAAAAGATCTGTAAGAGCAGAGGACATCTATAACTTTCTTGGGCTATTAAACAACATATATAATAACTCAGAGGTCGAACAAATATTCAAAATCTTCACACAATCCTAAGTCCTGCTAGTGGGGATCCCCGTAGCCATCCCTGAGGTATGAATGGACTATACAGTCTCTCAACAGTGAGATCTTTATTGCAAACCCAAGTGTGCCACTTCTGGAGCTTGAAAGATTGTCTCTTCATACATGTTTGCACACCTTTACCGAGGGGTAATGATTTGATCTAGAGAGAAGGCCACTATTTGACTGTATCCCTTTTATTAAATTTTAGGAGAGCCATGGTTAACCCTTCCTCTCTCACCTGTTCAAACACCCCATAGCTGTGGTTTGTTTCAAGCCAGTGCTAAGAAAGAGGCTTGCACATTTGTGTGCTGACACAGTACTTAAAGACAGGCTTGTTCTTGCCTGGACCATCCAGGCTGCAGTAATGCCACCTCTCTGAGATCCCAGTCCCAAGAGGGGTTTAGCATCATTCAGAGCCAAAGCCTTAAAACATCAGAGGGAGTTCTGGCTTCACCGAGTTATGTATTTTTGCCTGTTGACATGATTATATATGACATCATTTTTCAGGTAGTATTTGACAGAAAATGTGGGCACACTGAACAAGCTGCATTGAAAAGACAAGAATCACTCACTGTCCTCAGCTTTTTGTGTTCTCTAAACATCAATAACTGCCACTGTGGTTAGCCTCAGGAATAACCATTTTCCTGTTCACCAAGAGTTTTATGTATTCCTTTGTCCCAGCGTAAGGATTGTCTTACAGAAAAGTTTTCAGGTTGTCAGGCAAGATTAATCTGACTCAATATAGACATCTGAAATGAAGACACAGCTGAGCTAATTGTCTAAACTCTCTTTAAAATCAACCTACAGAAGCAGGCACTTCAAAGAGACAGCTGAGCTCATCCTGAAGTCAACAACTGAGACAGCTCAGACAAATTGTGCCCTAGGAATGCCTATTTCTCCCTGCTGTGAAGGAAACTTAGTGTGACTGGCACAGACATGAATGTCCCCATAGACACTGTAAGTTAAAAAGCCCAGCCTGGGTGTCTGCCATGCCTCTGGGGTTTGTGCAGTAGCATAGCATGGCATGGTGATGGTTATTAGTCAGTCTATATTCATCCCTTCCTTTCTTCACGAGAAAAGATGTAGCATCTGTGCAGAAGAGATGTGAGACCAGGATCCTTGTGTGCTTCAAGGGAAAGAGGATACCCAAAATACTCTGCGGAAATAAACAGCACGATAACCATCTCATTCCAGTGGGTACCGCAGTGAAATGTGGACAGGTTTTGAGCCTTTCAAGGCACGCACAAGTGGTTTGTGCAGCTATGATGATTGATTTGAGGTGAGGACACTTTGGTTTTATGCAGACCCTCCCCCTTTTGCTAGTGCTGGTCATAGTCTAGGAGAGCAAGATTTCTGGCCTCCCAGCAGTTTGTCTGTGATGACTGCACAGGGCTCAGAGCCTGCCTGTCTATACAAAGGGGATGAGCAGGGGAGCACAGCATCAGTGCAGCCTCTTGCACCGCAGCCCTGACCTCAGCTGTGCCCAGGAGCTCCTCGTGCCCAGGCCTGGGGAAGGGCAAAGGTAAATCCCAGCTCCTTTGGCAGTGTGGTTGTGGGGAGGATTCCATACGGAGACTCCCAGCCTCTCAGAAATTATAATAAAATACAAACAAGGTAGGAGCTGAACTAATAATTGTTTTGACTTGGGCCCTTGGAGGTTTGTACTGATTGCACTGGCCACGCTAACCCAGGAGACAGGAAAGTCCAGAGAATTGTCTTTTTCTCTCTTGCTCCCCACCTATCCTAATTGGAAAATCTGAACATATTGCCCTCATGTCCAACTTTTCCTGGATTTTATTTCCCATAAAATTGTATGAAAAGAAGGAAATTAGCCAAATATTTTTATGCTAGAGTTCTGGACAGACAGATTGAATTTGTGTAATAGCAACATGGGCTCTCTAAAAAGGAACCAATGCAAGCATGACCTTTTTGGGCAAGTCGCCAAACTCTGGATTATTTAATGTACCAATTACTTGATTATTGGAAGTGCTAATCAGCAACATAATCCTCGATGTTAAAGTTTAGTCTCTCCATCAGGATGTGGACTGTCAAGCTGTTCTAGCTTGATGCAGTTGGAAGAACCAGTAAAAGATGCCTCCGTGCCAAAGTCCTACAATGATAAAGGAACGAAGCTAGGAAGACTATTCTGTTGAACGCTATTTTTTCAAGTTTGAGCAACGTGAGTTTCTAAAATTAGTAGTGTTAGTGTTGACTGCCTACATGCTTTGTGTCCAGGCGGGATCAGTTTTAACCCTCCAGTTCTGGTGTCAAGGTTCCCTAAAGCAAATAAATGAAAACACTAGGGTCTGCTTGGATTTAACATGACAGTTATCGTAAACTAAATTAGAAAAGTAAGTGGCACATGCTAAACTCACAACTAGCTTCTGTGTGTGTTCACTAATCCTATGTTGAGGGCAGAGGGGTAAGAAAAGGAAGGAGTTTCTCTGCTTGTGTCAGCAGAATTTCTCCAGAAGTAATGGAAGTAGTAGGAGTATGGCCACCTACAGAGCCCACCTGCAAGTCCTGGGGTCAGCATCTGCTGAGTTATAGGCCCAAGCCTCCAGCTGTCTAGTCCATACATTGCAGTTGTAAAAATGTACAACATGCAGAATGCTCCAGTTCAGAGCAGAAGTAATATATATCCCACTGTGAGCTCCCCTGCACATAATGGTCCAGCACAAAATTTCCTCCTCTGGTCAGGATTCCTGAAGCAAGGGGCATAGCTATTAACCTCCCCTTCTGCCTTAGGAGTTTTTATCTCTCCCCTGTCACTGTAGCATCTACCTACCAGCAACTTACCCTGCCCTGTTTCCTATGATCAGGACGAAATTTGACCTTAAAGGTATACTTGAAAACAGATTTTCGATATTTAAACACATTTTTATGCTAGTCATCTTTGCTGACACAGTACTATGCGCCAGAGACTTAGCTAATTTTAACTGGATATAGTTCCACTGGTGCTAAACTAATTTAAATCAGCAGAGTAATTGGACTCATACACTTAACAACTCCTCTTCTGGTTCAGAAGTTTTCCTTCACCTGGCTTCTCAGGAGCCTACAGAAATTTTCCATTTATCCAAAGAGGGAGAGGAGAGGCTGCTAGCACCAGAAAGCCTTAAACACATTTGCTTGGAATGGAAGCTTTGCCCTTGAGAGCTGCCTCGCTCTAGCAGCGTGATCTTACATTTCAAAATTGCCTGTGTAGCTTCTCAGATAGATATATTAAATCAGAAAAGGGATTTCCCAGGGAAAAAAAAAAAGGGCTCTCAAAATGGTGAAGTATAAAATGACATACTTCCAGGGTAGCTTTCAGCTCCCACATCTTGCTGCTGGGGTGTGGGAGTGCTAACTTCCTTCTCAGTGGCAGTAACTAGCAGGCTTGTGGTATGCTGCCATAGATCGCTGCATACTCTTTGAATCAAAGGAACAAGTGCTGATTTCTGGTGGGTTCCTCCTGCTTTTCTGTAAAACCTTTTAGGGCATATGTTTCAAATATGATATCCAATTCTTGAACCCAATTTAGAAAACAATTTCACCTGGTCTGATTTACAGAGCTAGTGAGCATCTAGGGCTGTTGGCAAACAAAACACATGGCCAGAACTTCAGCCGGTAAAAAAAGGCATAACTCAATTGACTGAAATCTGCAGACCTTGCAGCTTCTGGAGACTGTAGCCTACCTGTCAACTCCCAGGGTCTGGGACCACTGACTTCAGAGATCTTTTTGGTGCTTACTTGCCCTTGCTAGTTGTAATTGTCTTGTGAAATGAAAATTATTTGAACTGAAATAAGCATGCCATTCCCTAAGCTGGTACCACCCACATTCATATTGAAATGAGTTACTCATAATTCTTTGCCAGGCTTTAAAGACTGACCAGGCACTTTCATACATATAAGGCTGAATGCTTTTCTTATTTAAGTTGACGCAAATCAGATTGGGCTGCACTCAAAAGTGTAAAGTGTGAAACAGGCACAGGGGAGAGTTGCTCTCCATATCTCTGTTCTTGTGCTGTCAAGCTACCAAAGGAGAGTTTATGAGGGAAAAAAAAGCACTACTCATGATTAAATACAGAGTCCCTAACAACAAAGACCATAGTAAACCAGAGCAGTAAACCAGACAAGGGTTTACAAGCCCTTGTAAAAACATCATCTGAGACAACGGTTGCCATTACATTCAGAGGCTGAGATGCTGGACAGTATGTGTCTGATTGCTGCTGAAATCTGATAAGGAGCTAAGCACCTAATAACCTTTGTGAAGCTTGACCCTGAAACAATCACAGCCAACTTCAGTGCAGAACAGTGAGATCTGAACAACTGTTAGGAGTTTATAAACTATTTCTCAGTATTAGGAGCAATACTTGAAAGTGGATCAGAAAGGAACAAAACACTTTCGGGGACTGTGGTTGTGAAAAAGATGGACATAATCAAGCAGTGAGCAATAGATTTTAAGATAAAATGAAGTTCTTTCTAAAAAAGCAGGGGGAGATTCAAGCAAAGCAGAAGCAAAGCTGTTTGAGCAAGAAATCATGAGGAAATCAGACAGTGACCAGCAAGCCTTTCTGAAGCACTTTTTGTTTCCAGATTACCTGCTGAGTCTTTCCTGTCTATTTTTAGGTCTATTTTTATAGAGCAAAATAGGCAATTTAAGCACATTCCTGGGTGCCTCCATCAGTTGAGTTCCCATGGCTGAGACCTACTAATCACTACCTTATTAACACTATTTTGATAACAAGCTGCATTTCACTCGCGGGACCAGAGGTTGTGTTTGGAAGCATGTGTGATCATTCTGTGAGAACTGTGAGTCGAAGTAACCTCTGACATTCTGCACAACCCTTAACTGTTCAACGTTTTCTTCTACCATGAGAAAATTACAGCTAATTAAATATCTAGGTTTGATCCTGTGCAGTACTGTGCACACTGAGTGCTCAGTACCTCTAACGCAAGTTGAAAGCTCTCAGCACATTACAGATGAGGTCCTGCTTCTGACTCATCTGCATGGCTTTACTTCCCCAGACACAATTTTGGTATTTGAAGAGATTGGTATTCCTGTACAACATGTGTCTCAATTTGTAATGGTATCCTCCGTGCAGCTGGCTCGCTTTTCCAAGTGTTCCTGAAACATTACTGTCTTAAATTCAAGCCAACCTACAATAACAAATTATCTAGAGGCAAAGAGGCTGAACTGTGTTTGTTGAGAGGACGCTCCCATTCTCTGCTGCACTCCATTTTCCCAGTTTCAGACTTTCAGGCTGTGTAATGTAATCATCTTCTACGGAAGCACACATTTCTCCCCCCCCCCAAAAAAAAATCTCTTATAAAAATAGGGGGTTTAGGAATTGGGTAGTGCAGAGAGAAATAACTATCAAGTTCCAGTCTCTCTGGAAAGATCTGCATCCCATCATCAGCCGATTGATATTGAAACCTATGGTTAGAGCAATTTTCATCTATTTATTTGGAGTCCACGTGGTTAAATGTAAAACTTTGTGTTGCCTGCTTATGCTCCAAATATTTATAAGCTTTCATGAACCGCTTGTACTGCCACTTCTAAGTTGCTTATTCAAAAGAAGGGGGAAAAGAACCCTTTCCCACAGGAATTCAACTGAGAGATGCTCGAGTATGAGTAGAAAAGGAAAGATACATGATGAAGTCACTGAAAGCTTAAATTCTGACCCTAAATTTCAAATAGCAATTAAAATGCCAATTCAGTTTTATTTGAAAGAGTTTGCCAGTTATTGCTAAAAAAGTTATCTTGGTGATAAAAATATTGTTTCTTTTTTCTTGAAGTAGGAGGGAAGATGGGAAATAGAGAAAATCTGTAACAATGATGTCCAGCAGTGCTGGGGATAAAGGATATGTTCTAAGCTTCCTAGCACTAAAGTCTATGGCACGTCTCACCTGCTTGCTCCTTATGTGTTCTGGGTGGGGTTTTTCTGCTCCTCCCCCCCCAGTATAATCTACCTGACAGTTTGGCCACCTGAGCATGCCCACTTGCCTTTGAATGAGTCTGCATCTGCTCTTACTTAGGCTGAAATGAACCAGGATGGGGGCTGGGAAAACAAGGGAGAGAAACACTGTGGGGTCAGTAGCAGGCATGCTTATGGATGGAGGGATTGTTTGTGGGAAAATGTGAAAATGTTAATGGCATCCTCATATGGGATGTTGAAACTTTTCACTAAAAGAGTCAATGCTACTTCTAGGGTGGGGGTGGAGGGGGGGGAAATTATTGTAATAATTATTGTTATTATTGTTGTTATGATTTTGTGGCCCACAATAGCATTTCAGATTATAAGCCAGGACCAGGTGAGGAGGAGGACTCTCACAGGGATGTACAGGCTGCTGCTCAGCAAGATTCCCATCCTCACCATTCACTCTCCTCCATAATGGTACCCGCAGTTATTCTGCCTCTTTCTGGCTATTTAGCTAGTTTTACTGAAGAGATCAGCTTGGATAAGAAAATTGAGAAGCACCTCAGAATAGCCAAGAAGCCTAGTGGTTTTGGCCCACAGGAGGCTCCTGAAATTCAAGTTGAAGATTCAATTTTTATTCAGACAAAATCAGAGGCTTAAAGAAGGGTTATCAAAGCACAGTAGTTGCCTGTTTTCAGGAAAGAGTAGAAACTAACTGGATTTGGGTTTCTTTCTGGTTTAGTTTTTATGTTTTGGGGTTTTTTTGGCTGGATGGTTGGGTTTGGGACTTTTTGTTTGTTTGCTCGCTTGCTTGCTTGTATTGTTTTGCAAAGTTGCAGCTTTATCCTGGTGCAGAATGGGAGAGCTGGATGAAAATTTGGCTGGATTTTTTGAAAGGAAAGATCGTATCTTCCACATCTGCACATGAAGCATCAGTGGGGAAAAGCAAACTATTTGCAGGTGTGCCAAAAAACTGGTGCTGCACCAACTGTAGGGCAATGGACTGTCTTTTGTTGTGGCGATATACCTGGTTATCCCACTGTAAAGCAGGATCTGGCCCAGGCAGGCTCTGAGGTCTGCCACAGGGGACATGGCCAGGTGCTACAACTGAGATAAGAAGTCCAGAACTGTGATGGCATTTTCCTCTTTGTGTGATTTGCATACATATCTCAAAATGCCCCAAAATGTGAAACAGAGACCCCCTATCAGTGAAAGCCTGGAGAAAGATGGTGCCATGGAGCAAGGTAGGAGGGCCTGATTGATAGGGGTTTTATCTTTATTTCAGATTGAAAGTGGAGTTTGAACTCAATGAGCAATAGTTCTATAAAAGGTTAAACCATGAGAAACTTCATTGAAATGGTGAAACTTTATATGAGGAGAATATTTAGAGAGATTCTGTGGAGATGGCTACTTTGAAAATTAGAAAGTGGTAGTGGGGGAGGAAGGATGACAACAGAGAAACCCGACAGCAGCACCAATGCTGAAATCCGGCAAACTGAGTCCAAATCTTCATCTTAGCCTACCAAGACTGATCTCTTCTGCTTTCCTCCAAAGTTGGTGGATAGGGAGCCTCTTCGTGGACATGTTTAAGAGCACTGAATGCATTGCCTGCTCTGGAGCACCCCTGGGTGTGGGGAGGAGAATGAGTTCCCCCAGGTTAAAGTCATGAGACCCTACCTCTCCTCTGCCTGTACCACAAGAAGGGAAAAGGACAAAGCAGTGCAATTCAGTGGGGAGCTGCTTCCACAAAAAGCTTGACAGTGATGGGAACATGAGGAAATGGAAATTTGAAAAGCTGCAGCATGGGTTTCTGTTTGTTTCCTGGTAGCAGCTGTTTGGCCCAGGAGGATCCAAACCTGAAGGGGAGAGGAGGTGCCACGACCCCTTGGTATGTGCAGAACAAGTTGCATGGTGAAGTTGTGTTGCTGTTTTGTGGTACGGGGGAGGATTTACAGCAGCCCAGGCCATTCTCCCCAGGTATGTGGCTGCTCGCTGGTGAATTTAGGGAACGCTGTTTCCACTGGCTATGAAGAAGAGCTGCATGCTTACCCAGGCCAAAACTGTACTCCTGTTTTGGGGGATAGCACTGTATGAAAATGTGTAACACAGGGATGAGACTCCTTTTCCCTTTGCCTTATGCTCTATCTCTACCATGGAGCCTGGGGCTGGAACAAAGAGTCAAGAGCAGAGTCTGCTGTTGGATAGCTGGGGTTTGAATGATTGTCATCCTTTTTGAAAGAGTTAGAGAGGGCTTCGTTTCTGTCTCATTTCTCTTCAGTGAACTGGCTGCCTGGTAAATCCAGGAGTGCAGACCCCACATCTTGGTGACTTACAGTGGTGATTCCTTTGCTGCATCTTTCTAATAGGTAATTTTCCCTTTGGCCGTGCAGGAGCATGAAGGAGGGCCTGGAACTCTATTTCTGCTATTTGCTGACTGCGTAACAAGGTCATGATGACGTGCATCCCCGTTCCTAACTTCACTAGCTAGTTTTAGGTCTCAGTTTAGCAGACATTGAATGAGCATAGTGAGAGACAGTACTAAATGTACCAGCAAGGGGCCAAACACAGTTGTAAGGTGGTAACATTTCCCCAAAGGCTTTTCCAGGAATAGATGCAGGGAAGCAGGAAACAGCACACAGCAGACCTTCTGCCTTCCAGTTCATGTTTCTCCCTTAAGGTCCTTCCCTGACTACAAGGCAACTGGATACCATTGCAAGCATGGCCTCTGGTGCATCCCTGCAACAATTTAGGCACAAAGTTAGGGGTGATGAAGCTGTCCCAACCACTTCTTCTGCCTAGGCATAAAAGGAGGGCAAATCCCAAGCCTCTTCCCCAGTTTATTCCTTAAAGTCATGGTGTCTGTTCAGATTACAGCTCACATTTCAGTAGGCAGGAGTAGCCTGAGTTGCATATCTGACCCAAAGTTGAGAAGGATCTATAATTTACAAGACCAGAGCAGAAGGAAAACACCACCTTCAAAATCAAGGGTTGATGGTTAAGGACCCTGCTTGTTGTCCCGTTTGTGCTAAAGGCCTCTTGCAATGTGGCATCCCCATCATCAAGTATTCAAGGGGGAAGGTTTTAATGAAGAAGCTTGAACTGCTTGAAGAATTGCTAAAATAAATAAATAAATAAATAAATTACACAACCATTACAAGTAACAGATGATTCCAGAGTGTTTCCAGGGCTGAGCTTGCTCCCATGCTGACTTTAGCTGCGCTCTTGTGGTTCATCTTCAGAGCAGTTTCCCTGAGAAAATAATTGCAGTGCCTTTACTCTAGGGCCATGCATGTCCCAGATGAACTGAGCCTCTTTTAGCACATCAGCATTCATTGTCTGGGTGAATTAAGTGCTGTGCTAAATGATGGAAACTCTGCCACGCCAGCCCACATCAACAGTTGCCTCAGCTTTCCCCACCCAGTCTCTCATCTTTTTCTGAACAATAGGATACATATCTGGAGACAGAAATGATCAGTGGAGCACAGAATGAGGGGAAGCAACCATGGAAAAAACTGTGTGTGTCTGTGTGCGTGCATGCATGTGCCCAAAGCAATGTCAATAACATGGCCCCTCTGAGGAGGTAGGACATGTCTGGGGAGGGCACTGGGTGGAAGCAGCTATTCCTGGCAGCTGTTGGTGCCTGCAGGAGCGTGTTGCCACTGTGGTAATACTTGTCTTACGGGGCAGAGCTGGGAGCAGCCATACAAGCATCGGTGCTTGGGTATGGGGGAGCAGGAGCAGGAAATGTCCCCCAAAGCTGAGCTACCCAGCTCCTCAGTGTGGAGGCGTGTAGCGAGGAGCAGTTCTAGCGATTGGCTCTGCCAAGCAGGGCCAAGCTTCCCACCACACCAGTCCCAGAGCTGTGTAGGATGAAGGGCTGTAGGCCTGTAGTGACACCTGGAAAGAGCTGGCTAGCTGCAGAAAGGGAGGAAGGAACTTGCTGGGGAGGCATTTCCCTAGCTGCCAGTCTGTGCTGCTAAGCAAGCACTTAAATCCTCACCTCAGGGCATAAACCAAAGAGGAAGCTCTGTGTTGGTGCAGCCTGGGTCATAGCTGCCCATTACCGAGGTTATGACTAACAGCCACAGAGGGCATCAGTGCAACTCTCACCTACTGTTCAGGGGAACACTGTGTCACCATTGAGCCTTGCACAGGTGAACCTCAAAGTTACCTGCTTGAGCTGGGTCATCATCCAGTTGAGTTATTCTCCTTTTCCTGCCCTGCACGGACAGTAGGGCAGAAATGAACATACCTACTTGTTCTTTTTCTGTCATCATGCTGCCTCCTGGGGTTGGAACTGCTGCCTACCTCTGACTTCTACCTTCCTGGGGTGGAAGGTGATCTTCCACCCCAGGATGAGCCCAGCTCTGCTTAGCTTTGGAAAGCAGGCAATACCCAGTGTACTTACCTCAGTGCAACTCACGTAAGCTCAACTCCGTGGCTTTATGCTCATGAAAATTCCTCTGTGGCTGATATATTTTTTGTGTCCGATCAGCAACATATGATGTGTGTTGAGGACAAGTTCACCTGGGGTGAAGAGCATATGTCACTCTCCTAAAAACTAATCTGGTTTTTTTGGGAGATATAAATAGCTGACTTTATTGTGCTGGTCATGCATGCTAGTGTTGGCATGAGGTGTGTAGCATCTATCTGTGAAGTGGTGATGACCAGTGTGTTCTCATTTCCTTACAGAACTTTGCATGCTATGCCCGATATGGGCTTTTTATGTTGTCACTTGATCGCTACACAGATGCATTCATCAAACACGATTACTGCCATATGAGCCAATCACCATGGAAGGTCCTCCTTTCCAATCTGCATACTCTGTTACACTGAATCTATCGCAGTAAAGGATAATAGACAGGACTTACAAAGCCAGCTGACTGCTCCAGGCAGAGAGCTAGTGAACTTTTCTACACCCTCCCTCCCAAGTCACTTATCAGCTGGTGCTATGCCATACCATTTGTGACTGATTAGTGAGGGATGGAAATCTGTTTCCGCTGATGTATAGAAAGAGAGGAGGAGGCAAAATTCCTAAGCACAGAATGAGGTTTCATAGAGACATTACAAGTTTTATTTTCTCTGCTGGCCTTTTTAGTTAATCTCAGAGCAAGATTTCAAGCCAAGAAGTGACAGAAAGCAGTTGTATACTTAATGGGGAGTACTTAGTTTGTGGATACCTCCCAGTTCTCAGTTCTTGTCCACAGCTCTCTGTACACACAAAGCTGCTCAGTCCTGCTGGGCACACTGCCTGAAAGCCCAAATGCTGCTCCGAAACCTAGATAGAGTGGTCCCTATGCAGTGGGAGTTTATGCTGTCAACCTATTCAATATGCCTTGCAGTCTCTGCTTTGAGAAGGATGGAGGTTTGGCATGGGGATACAAGCACAGTGATGAGGGAGATTGCAGAGGAGCCACTGTGAAGGGAAGATGATGGACCAGACTGAGAAGGAAAATGTGACCCAGAACAAAAAATTAAGACCATAAGTACTTTAAAGTTTCAGTCAAAATCTATAAGGGACAGCAGATCCCATCCAAGGAGGCAGAGTCCAAAGCACGCTGTGTTAGAAAGCGAACAGTCCCTGCCAGGCAGTCTACATGGCCAACTGACAAGGGAAGCATAAGCACATGAGGCCATGGCGTATCACCCAGTAGCCCCTCGATAAACTAAGGCATCAGGAGCTTATAACCAGTGGGGTGTTGTTAGCTGCATTGGATTGATGAGAAGGTGATCTGGGTTTTCAAAAACTTGAGTCCAGAGTTTTTTGTGACCTTGGCCTTTGTCATGACCACTGACGAAAGCTCACCTTATTTTAGGGGAGCTATCATGCAGCTCCCTGAAGGGCTCACATCAATAAAGCTGTGTTTGCTCCTAGTATTGTTCACCCCGTCAAAGCACCTGTGGGCTTCAGAAGGGAGTTGTCTGATAACGTCCTGCGGAATGCATCCCTTTTGTGTCCTAAAAAATGAGAAAAGAAAACAAAAGCAGTCAGAACATCTGTTTGGATAACAGGAGAAAATGGACCTGGAGATGAGGACCAGGATAGAAAAAGAGAACAACTGGAAAGTTAAATTCTTTGCCTAGTTCTGTGATCTGGTCTAACACGATCTGGAGGGGTTTGTTCTCATCTCACACATTGTCCATGGAAATGCATGTGTTCAAGATATCAGATCTTGGCAGCGGTTCACCGAAGCAAGAGTAATGCCTCGTTCTTCTTTGGGTCCTAAAATGCCTTTATTTTAATTCTGTTTGTCATGCTAGCCAGTGTCAGTCCCATGCTCTCATGGCTATGATCCCCTGGCACACCAGTCTATGCAGTGAGGTGTCTGTGAGGGAGCCCTGACATTCCCCATCCTATCCCCTTCCCAGGTGCTGGGGGATCCTGGTCCAAATGCTTCTCATTCTCTGACTCTTCTTTCCTGCCTATGCCATGTAGAGAGCAGTACATCCCATCTCTGTAAAGCACACTGAGATCAAGGGTTAAAGGGTTCTGTATAATTGCAAAGTATCGTTATTCACCTGTGCTCTTGTAGGATGAAAGGCACTCTATGAAACCCAGAGAATGGACTATTATTATATCGGTTTCCAACTTTTTATCACAGGAATTCCTCCATCTCCCTCTTCAGCAGCTTCGGAGGCTGCATGTACCAACTGCCTTGTGGTACGAGGGGCAGCTGAGGCCGAAGCAGTGGGCTGGTGTCTCAGTGTGAGGCTGTGTGCAATGTGAGCTCAGGCGGTGCCCAGCCCGCCTGCCATGAGTCTCCCACCACTCACCCTGACCACTTCTGCTTGTTTGCTTTGCAGGAACGCTCGCCGACAGGGTACCTTGCATGGAGAAAGGGAGCAGAGCAAACCATGTCACTCCACTGAATGACACCAGCTGGTCCGCTTACCACCCCCTCTGGCTAAAAGTCCAGCAATGAAAGCAGCTTCCTGTCATGAAGCCCCTCCGAGGACGCCTCGGTCCCACGGGTGCCTTTGACCCAGAAGACAGCACATCATGGACCCACACAGTGTGCTCAGCATTCCTGCGACCACCCCTCTTCTCCTCCAAGGAACGCTTTTTGCCTCTTGGTTTCTTGCTGGGGGGATTTTCACCCTGGTTTCAAAAACCACACGGACCAACATAGGTACTTTTCCCTCTCTGACTTCAAAGTTCAGATATTTGAGACTGGACAATGATACAGAATTTTTTTTTCTTTTTTTTTTTTTTTTTTCTTTTTTTTTTCCTTTGAAAAACTGCTGTGGTTTTGCTGCTACACTAAGAATCGTGATTTGCATTGTATGGTTTTGGACCTATTCAAGTTTTGATGGGGGAAAGGGGTAATACTGGAGTAGCAACGCTTCAGAGTCATCTCTGTCCTACCCACGATGCACTTTTAAATGAAGAGTTAGAATATTTTATTGGCTAATATACTTTCCTTGTTATTTTTTACAAAGGCCACCTTTATCCTTTCTAATGCCATATTTTCAGTGTTACACTTTTATGGCTTTTAATTTTTGATTTGACAGATGTAAGAAGCAGCATGAATAGTTTATACTGTGGTTTTTCAGAGACTGAATGCCAAGAGAACTCAGTAAATGTTTATTCTTCTCAGCTTTCTCTTTAAATTCCCCTAAATAGTGCCCCATTTGGGAACAGAGCAAGAGTGTTGAACTAAAGACCAAAATTCCCTCAAGGTGTAAAATAATCTGAGGGGAATATTTGCTGGGCGTCACGAAAGACTTGGATGAAATTTCAACCCTGATGGTTTTCAGTGATCCAGGAAGGCAGTGAGACAATCTCTCCATATGCATAGCCCTTTCATGATAATTAGAATGGTATGGACAAACCAATGAAAACAAGGGTAAAGTGAGAAAGATCCCCCATGATTCTGTTTCACTGTTTGCTTTCTCCTGTCATGGTTAAGAGAAATGTGCAATTCGATCCTCAATCAGTGGGTGGAGGATAACAGGGTAGAATTTACTTGTGTGCACTTGTACAGTTGTAGCCAAGAGTCCAAAAGTACACTAGAGCATGTTATACTGGCACTGAATTGGTAAGAGAGTTGTGGAGTATCCCATTCTGACAAATAGAAAAAAACGAAAAAAAAAAGGAAAGAAAAAGAAAAAAAAACATCCCCAAAAAAAAACACAAAAGAAAAAAAAACCCACAAAAAAATAACAAACAAACAAAAAATTAAAAAAAACCCAGATCACCTTGTGATTCAGTGTAACTGTTTACTAACTCGAATAAAGCAATTGTTCACTCTCGAGTGTTCAGAGTACACCTTTTCTATAAGGCTCCTGCGGGGAAGTGAGGAGCAGTGTGCAGGAGCAGTGCCTCTGCCTGTGTCAGTGGTGTTGGGAGCCGGGTAGCGGAGCCAGTTGAACCAGAGCCTTGTAGTGATGGTGCACTATGAGCACTATGTATATACTGTATTTCTATATTTTCCTTTGTACAGATTCACTTAAGTCAAGCTACTGTTTTACAGGTGCTCCTTATTTATTAGAGCTGTGAAAGCTTGGAAGACACACCGGGCGAGTAAGCTCGCTTTTTAAAAAAACAAACAAACGAAAAAAACCAACAAAAAAAGAAAAAAAGGGAGGGGGGAGGGAGAACCCAACAACTCCTGAGTCTGGGGAGAGAGCTCAAACCATGAAACATCTTCAAGAGAGCAAGAATCTGAAGCACCCTCAATGTGCTCTGCTTTCCTTTTGGGCTTGCAACGCTTTTCTCTCTCCCTGACTGGTGTCAGATTTATTAAAACAAAATAAATCTCCAAGGAAAAAAAAATGCACTTAAATGTGCTGTTGTTTTATTATTATTGTTTTAATCTTTTTTGTTCATGTGGTTATTCATTCCTCTACCTGCCTGCTCAGAGACCAAGCAAACCTCAGCCTGAAGTGTCAGAAAAGTATGTGTAAGTGTTCTTGAAGGCTGTACTTATGTCCCTTCCGTTTTCGCACTTATGTTCTGCAGTGTTTAAGGCATGGGGAGGGGGGGAACCCCACAACACACGGCAGAGGTAGGTCATGTCTTAGAGAAGAGCCCTGGACGGATGCACTAGCTGCAGCTTCATTCATTTCATGGGTATCTGTGCAAGCACAGTTAGCTCATGCTGCATTTGGGGCTGTGTACAGAGTGTGTTGTGCCTAACTTTTGTAAGGCTGGGGGTTTTCTATGCATGAACTCCCCCTGAAATCAAGCCTAGGTTCTTCAAAGCACCAAAATCCTCCCATATGCCTCCAGAACTCTGCAACAGCAACAGATTTGCAGGCCCTGAGCTATCTTGCACAATAGCTCTTGCTTCCCAGCCCTTGGCCAGCCCTGCTGATAGAGGGGTTTGAAATGTCCGATGAGCTCTGTAACTATTTGATCGATTCCATTAACCAGCCATGTAAGGCAAACAACAGTGTAAGTGTGCCTGCTTGGAAGGGCATGTAGAGCAGAGCTTGTCTCCCTAGTAAACAGCTTGCTGCATCTCTATTTATTCATTTGAACTTGGCTGTAAAATGAAGGCCGTGTGTATTGATTTTGCTTTTGTCAATGGTCCAGAATTGTTAGCACACATTTTCACTCTTCTGAAAAACAACAGACTCTTTAGAGAAATCTTTCTCTCTCATGAACTGCTTTTTCCAGAAATGGAATCGGCTTGTCAAAAATCATCAGGACAGCAGAGGTAGAGAAAGCAATCTAGGCTGGAGGTGGCTTCACACATTTCCAGTGCTCGCAAACTTACCTAAGCTTTCCTGAAAATTTGCCCACCTTACACTTTCTTAACAACTTACCCCAAAATTCACAATTGGAACAACTGCTTTGGACAGTTGAATCAGTTCATTGTTTGCTACTTTAAAAATATCTCCAGCTGCATATCTGGGGAGAAATAGCCAAGTACACATAAACCTTCACCAAAATGTAGACCAAATGGTACAATACATTATGCAAAAGAAACCTGCTTTATTTTTGAGGCCAAATCCATCCCTCGTACGAAGCCAACAAAATGAATGGGATTACACAAACGATGTAAGAAGGTCCTCTGCAATTAATGGGAACACAGCAAAGGCTTGCAGAACAGTGCTTGCTCGCTGCTGACATTATTTATTACGCACTAAGACCTAATAGTCAAGCCAAGCTTTCCTGGAGAACTAGCCATCAAGGAGCCAGACAAAGAAAAGCCTGGTGCATTGGGAGATACACAGGAAGGTTCCTGCATGCAAAGGCAATCACTCCAGCTCTTGGACACATACAGTTTTGAGGTGCAGAGGCTGTCTTCATGAGCACAGAGAGTAAGCTTTGCCATGGGTCTCTAAACAGCCGGCCCTGCGTGCATCCCTTCGCACTGCCAGCGCAGAGGGGGAGTTTGCTAAGATCAAGCTATACAGGTCCTTCTGCTGGCACTGAATTCTCACTGTCAGCGGGAATTGTGCCCTTGCGATAAGAGGGGGTCTGCGTGCTGCAAGCACTCTGTATTAATTTCCTTCTGTGTTGTCTTTGAGGGCTTCAGTTTTTTTCAGAACTACAACACATGTCCGTATTTGAGTGGCTCAATTCCATGAACAAGAAGGTCCCTCAAAATGAAAACATTTCATGCTTTTTCCGTGCTAAATGATAGAAATAAATTTGCTTTGTTCAAATAAGTGCTGTGCGCCAAATCTGTGAGGATGCTTATCCAAGTGAGATATCCCATTCTGAGGTCCATATTTGGACACCCGAATCAACACTCAGCCAAACATATGCATGAGGCATTTCAGTGCCATTTGGAGTGTCCATATATAGAACTGGATGCCCTAACTTCATTGCCTTTGTTTTAAAAATAGGCCTGGAATATGTAAAGGCATCATTTAATAACAACATTCTGTGCTCAAACTAAGAACAAATCTGCTGGTGCTGGTACAGGTTGATTCCCCTGGAATTCCTCTGGATTTACAGAAGTATAACTTAGAAAAGAAATGGCCCCTTAAGTTGCTTTGCCTTCCACTCCTACCCAAAGCTGACTTGATGTTTGGGATCTTTGGGTTAGGGAAGGAGGTACTCAGGCATGTGTGTGTGGTATCCACACATGCGTGCAGCAGAGGGAGAGAAAGAGAGTCAGAAACTGAGTTGAACCTGCTTCATATTGAACATAACTGCTCAGATACTTTGAAATGGGTAGAACAGCTTTACATAAGCTTGTACACATTTTACTTGTCGTTTGTGTGGTACTTGGCAAGGAAATGCAATGCTACCTTAAGCAACACGATATTTTCCACAAAGCGTAGGCTGAACCAGCAAAACACACAGAGCTGTAAAAAATACAGCTGAAGAGCGGCTCCCGGATGTTTTCTTCCAGCAATGGTGGGAGCATGGCCCTTCAGAGGTGCAATGGATGCTGGCTGCAGGTGCTGCAGCACCTCCAAGGGAGATGGGGTCTCTGACACAGTGGTGCTCTTCATACTGTCATGTTGGCCAGTCAAGACCTGTTGGGGCTTGAACTTCTATGACCCTGTGAAGAGCTGACCCAGCCGTGAGGCAAAAAAAGAGTAACATGCTGCTGACAGTCTTTTTTCTCAGTGTTGACAGTCTCTATTTCTCAAAGGTGTTCCCTGTTCTCTAAAGCATCACCTGTCTAGTGGAGCAGGTGAAGGTCCCAGCCACTTCACCCACTACTCTATTGAAATAGTCCCCCAAGGACATATAAGCCCAGGACAGCCAGGTGCACTGATTAGGACCTTTCCTTAGAAATTATATTTGTTATTATTAGCCAATAAGATAGCTGGGGACAGAGGTGTGTTGTGATTCCCACCTCTCATCAGGCCTACTTTTTCCTTGAAGGACCTTGCTAGACATCTTCAGTAAAAGAAAAAGGCTTGAGGAAGAAGTAATACTGCCTTCTTGTCCAGAAAAGTATCATTTAAGCTTTAAGAGGTTGGCTGAGGGGCCAGGAGAGGAGACTCAGCTTCATTCCCCTTCTTCAGCTGAAAGAGTCAAGCCCACATAGTCTTACACAAAACAAGTTGTTGAGAGAAGCTCTCATCCCTTCCCATGTCCCTGGCACATGAGAGGCACGAGAGGTGCTCTTCACTCCTCATGGAAGAGACGTGAATACAACATCCACAGGATGGGGAAGAGGGAGCATAGCCTGGGAGTTACCTCTTGAGTCTGTCTCCTGAAACAAGGACACCAGCTTCCAACATGGCTTCAGAGCTGCTGCAGTAAACGCTGACCCATTACAGAGGCCACCTCTGAAGCAAAGGGAGCCTTCCCTCAGCCAGCTCTCAGGATCCACCTCAGTATGTTGCAGCCCTGTGGTCCTCCATGCTGCCAGGGTCCCCAGCAGAGCAAGGCAGGGAGGGTGAGTGGCCAAAGAAGTCGCTGGGGCCACAGCACTGGTAGCATCACCCGGTCAGTTTTAGAGCAGGGAAGCATGCCAGGCTGTTGGGATTGCACCAGCAGGCCTGCCCCACATTTGCTGTGCGGTGCTGGGTCTTCATATTACCTACCCTCTCCTTCTGAAGTACCTCAGGAGACATGGTTTTCAGTTCTTGCCAAGGGAGATTGATTTATTGCCACCCAATTGCTAGTGTGGTCTTTGGCATGACAGGCATTATGTAAAATGTAACGTTTGGAGTGCGGGGACACAACTCGGGAGCAGCCCACTATTTGGGTATAGGTACTTTTCTCAGCATAAGCCAAAGCAGGCGCCCAGGCGCTGGAGCACGGCTGGATGCTGGGGAAAGTTGGCTGCTGCCTGCCTGCCAGAAAGGTCTGGCGAGATGATTTACAGGCAGGGTCAGGCAGAGGAGCTGACACAAACGGGTCAGAGGGGACGGGTGCCAGCCCACAGGCTTATTGTCAAGTCGACATGCAGGGAACGGGGCAGGAAGGAGGGGGGGAATGACAGAGCGTGAGTTGAATTCCTTAATAACGTGAATTATAAAATCATTTCCTGTGTTAGGGGTTAGGAAAGAGAGTGAAGGACCCAGAGATCTTCCAAACAGAAAACAGCTTTTGTTAAAGGCTTTTGGCCTAAGTAGTTTGGGGGGGGGGGGAGGGAAAGCGAAAGTGCTGGCACATTTTTGGCTGGAAGCCTCAGACAACATATTTTTTATTCTAGTCTTTATTTTTCAAAATAAAATCATAGCGAGGCAGCAACAAAGAGGGGGGAAGAGGGTGAAATTAGGGGGAACAGTGCCCAAGTATTTCCCCCTTCTTTCTGTCCCTGCCATTAAACACACAGGGTCTCCTTTATTATATACAGTAGCAGGATTAAGCCAGCAGCCCAAAGGCTAGGAATGCAATGAGATACTTTTATACTTATTGATCCTTTTCTTTTTTTTTTTCTTAGGGAGATCATTTTCATGAAAGTTTAATTCACCTTTTTTAGCTTTTGAGTCTAACAGCCACACATTTTATCCCGCTTCTTTGTGAAATGCTAAATCCATCGGTAGGTTTTAGTTTTCCTGGTGTAACTTTTCAGAAACTGTATATCTGCATAGCAACCCCACTGCAGGCAGCTTATGTCACGGTATCACATGTCAGAAAGATGAAAAGAGCTCCAAATCTGAGCTGCTCCACAAACTTATGTCCCCCATTCTCGGGCATTTATCTTCTATAAGTGTCAGGAAGGCAATCTCAAGGCCAGAGAGGTGCGAAGTTTAATCTCAGAGATGACAAAAACAAAAAAAAAAGGCAAAAAAAAAAAAAAAAGAGAAAGACACATGACCTCAGTTCAGCCTTGTGTGGACAATCAAATGAGAAACAAAGATTGTCTTTTTCCTCCTCTCCCCACTCCCCCCCGGGTCCCCACCTCCCCGTGTCCCTGTTGTCTGCTTCCAAATGCAACTTGAGCCTGGATCCTGAGCCTGGTGTCCAGATTAGAGATTGTTGACTCAGATTTAGTGGTGAAACTTGAGCCAGGCCCTGTTGATGGCATAGCCTTGAAGAAGCAGGTTTACTTCAAGCCAAAAGAGAGATTACATGTCAGTCCAGACCCTGCCTTTTCTTTATCACAAACTTCCTGATCTCCCTCTGCTTTAATAATGTGTGTCCCGTCCCCCTCACCATGTTCCCACTTTCAATTCTTTCTACAGGGTGTCATAAATCAGGAAATTAGCAAGTGCGTAGCTGCCCTTTGCCACAGGCAGAGACAATGTGCTTGCTGTGTTTTTAACCAGTAGGTAGCACTTAACATAATCAATGGAGAGCTATGTGCAGAAAGGATGAAAAATTGGGTCTCAGTCTGACCACTTACAGGGTATTTCTCATCACCAAGGCAAGCTGCTTTTATGAGAATATGACATGCCCTGGAAGCTTGCTCTCCATTTTGCAGGAGAGTCATTAAAAGAAATCATTACATGTTTTTTTTTGTTCCTTGGCACACACACTGCTTTTCCTTGGCTTCTGATTTCATCCATCTTTCAGGCGCTTCATGCCTTTAGTAATTTATGTGCAAGATTTTTCCAAACCTCCAAATGTTTTTCCATTTGGCAAACTGTGGAAGCCTCCACAGAATGTAACTGTAGAGTTTTCTTGTACTTCAAAACATGAGCCCTGTTAGCACAAAGATGCATCTAATACTTGTAATCCTGTGCATAAAAGCTGTAAATTCATATAAGACAATCAAAGACATCTCTCCTTCTTGTGCGTCTTTACCAGCCCTGCTGCTGTAACCCCTTACTTGATATACAAAAGGAGAATTTCTCTACGAGCATCGTTGTTTTCTCTAACTATGGTTTTTGGAAGCTTTATGGTACCATATGGAGAACTATTTTATTCTATTGCTGGTAACTTTCTCAATACTGGCTATAAATTAGATAATTTCCTTGTGTCTGATAGCCACACGCTATCAGACAGACACAGTTGCTCTCACAGGAAAAACCACAAGAACGTGATAGAAAGTGATAACCTTCCCATCGTATAGAATTTAATGGAAAAATTTTATTCCCTACTCTAATACTTACAACAGTTGATTAAAAAAACCCTTGTTTTTCACCCTCCATTAAGTACATGGGTTTGCAGACTGTTTTTTACAGAAGTCTCCTCACCTTGCTCCTGTCCATCCCCAGTTCTTATGAGAGGGACATGTGGTGGTAGATAACCCAGCTGTGCTTTTCAAGGGCTCCCAAGGGGATCAGGCAGTCGCATACATTTCAGGGAGACTTGAGGAGGTTGCCCAGTAGGATGAGCAAGGGCTCCAGAAGCAGTTAGGCTGCTGTGAGCTGCAATCTGGGCTGCTGTGGCTTTCTTCAGGAATGCAAACCCAAGGGGAGATTCATTAAATGTTTTTTATAATGCAGTCCAGTGAGTGACACCCCCAAAATGGCGGGGTATGTAACCACGAGAAAAGAGATCTTTCTTCGGCCCTCCATGCTCATGGGAAATTACCAGGCATTGAGGAACAGCAACAGTATCTTTGCTTGTATTTATTTATTTTCAAAATCCCTAAGTAGTTTACAAGGTTGCACTATAAAATACTTCCATTTGTTGGAAGTCCCAACTGGACTAACTTCCTGAACAAAGAGTCTGTTTTGCCAGCAGAAATGGGTCCAGATCAGGCCTAACGTATTATTTACACCAAGTTGTGCTTCGTCGCTCCTTCTCAGCATGTACTACCCTGCTTGCCCTGGAAATAAACGCTCAGTGAGACTATAGAATAACTGGTTGGGTTAAGTCGCTTCGACAGTTCTTTACCCAGACTCCTGCATCTAAACTGAATTTACATGGAAAGAACTTGCATGTTTCTCTTAAGAAAGGCCAGATCTGTTGTCAGCTAGTTCAAATCCAACAATTTCTCCAGTATCAGTCCCGACCTACCCTGGCACAGGACAGAGGCAAATCAGAGCAGCGGCAGGGACTTTGTCCTTAAAGAAATGAGGATGAACATTAAAAGCTTTGACAGTCCAGTCTTGCCTTCATTTCCATCTGTGTCAATCCAAAGTAACTAGAGGGAATGGCCTGCGAAATTCTTCCAGCTGCCACTGCTGTGATGGAGAACAGAGTTAGTTTTCATACATTGTTCCTCAGCCTGCCAAACTATGGTGACATTTCTGTGAGACACACATGACATCTGCATTAATAGCAGAAGATGCCACCAGAATCTGGACTATTACATAGAATTTATTGCTATTATATCACTTTAAAATAAACTATTCCTGAACTAAATCAAATGAAGGTTACTTTATCAGTATAGGAATGAGGTATATTTTCTTCTTATAATTTACTTCCTTTACATGACTCTAGATTTTTGTTTATCTTACTCAGTTGATAAAGTAACGTCCTCAATTGTCAACACTCATTAAAAAATAGTATCTCGCCGTCAAGGGAAGGAATGTATGGGAAACACCGAGGACACTGGGACACAAGCATGCGCTTTGCCTGGTCTATTAAGCTGCAGCATTTTAGCATTTCCACAGCTCCTTATTTTTACCTAGTTTTTATTTTTGACTGGCTGAGCACTTTTCCTGCTCTCTCAAACTCCCCCGTATTGCAGCCAGTTTGCTCTTCCAGAACTGATCGACTAGTACAGCAGGTCACCACCCCTGCTGAAATCAGCCAACAAGCCGACCATAACCCCAGCAGATGTTTGCGGTTTATAGGCCAAATGAGAGCGCCGCAGACCAGCGAAATACCAGCACCACAGATGTGGAACCTGGCCACTTGACGCGAGCAACACAAAGCCCTGTCCTGCCCAGCCGGGCTGGGACTTCCAGAGGAGCAGAAGGTCTGAGAGACTAATTAGCCTGCAGAGCCAACACGCTGGCCTATGCTCCATCATTTTGATGGGCGCAAAGTCCTTTAATGAAACGCTGCATGAGCAAAGTCAGATGAGGCCCTCTGTAACTTTACCTCTGAGTCTGGCAATCACCTGAGTTCATCATGTTCCTGAAATGTGCCAGCCTGCTGTGCCAGGCTCTGCCACTCACCCCAGCTGGGCCAGGGATGGCCAACCAGCCCCATTACCACAGCCCAAACTGCTCCTGCACTCTGAATGCAAAACGGGGAGCTATAAATGTGACACCACGGAGAAAAGTCTCTTTTCTTTTTTAGTTTAATTACAGATGCTGGTGAGTAACGAAGAAAAGACCAACCAGTGGCTCTCAGCACGACATCAGAGAGACTGAGGATGGCACAGCCAGTCCTCAACCAGGCTCTTTTGTTCAAAGCACATGTCCTTTCTCTGCTGAAAAAGCCACACTTTGCACTTTGTCATCTTGACAGGATGGAGACAAGTATTCTTTGTGGTTAACACTAGCTCTTGAGATCTCCACACCTTCCGGGACGCCTTCAGTATGGACAGCCACTGGAGCAAGGTGCTGGCAAAGAAAAGCTAGGGAAAAAAACCAGCGTTATGAACACAGCTCCAGGCAGTGACCTCAAACCCGTGTGCGTGCGGCTCCTGGTACAACACACGTTTTCCCATGTGCCATTTCTGATGTGAATAATTGTAAACCGAAATCGAGTATATCAGTGTGACAGTGCTGGGGCTGAGGGGGAGGGCAGCAGCAGCGGCGCTTTTGTAGGAAGTTCTCCAAGCGTGCCCATCTGGAAGGGACGAGCCCGCTCCCCGGGCCGGGCCGGGCCGGGATCGGCCCCTGCTCGCCCGCCCGCACCGCCCGACCTCCGGGAGCCGCCCGCCCCGGCGGCAAGAACCGGCCTCGCTGCGGCGCCACCTGGCGGCGCACCGGCTGCGGGCGGGCGGCTTGCCGGCGGGGGCAGGGGCAGGGGCAGGGGCAGGGGCAGGAGCAGGCAGGCGGCCGGTGACCGGCGGGGAGCCCCGCGGCCAGCCCGCCGCCGCCCTCATCCCCCCCCAACGGAAAGCAGTCGCCGCCTTTCTCTACCCGCCGCCTGGGGCGAACATGCGGCCTGGCAGCCACAAGGTGTCAGCCGCGGGCCGGGCAGGTGGGCGCCGCTGGCCGCGCGTGGCAGCTGCTCCGCGGGGTGCGCATCCGGGTCTCTTAGGGCTTCCCGCGGAGGGACCGGAGGCTGCAGGCCGCCTCGGGGAGACCGGGCCTGGGCGCCTCCTCCTACCGCGGAGGCCCGCGGATGGGTCACAACCTTGCCGCGCCCCCTGGGGGCCGCGGCGGGCGGGAAATGGCCGCCGGGAGCCGCGGCCTGGCTGGGGTCAGGTCCGGGCGAAATGTCGAAGTCCAACGGCCCCCCGAGCCGCATCTCCCCATGGAGCAACAGATAGGGAGCAAAAGCTGTCCCAGCTCCTGCTGCTGGGGGACTTGTACCATCTTTCAGACTTTGGCGGTGGGTGATGTCCTGAGCTCTGCCGGGGTCTGTCAAAACTACAAGCGCTGGGCTCAGGGTAGATCCTTGTTTGCATCGAAGGCATTGAGGCTACCTTCTTGTGCTGGGATTTTTACTGCAGGTTTCAAGGGATCTAATCCCTTCCGTAGGAATTAGAGGCCTAAGTGTTGGCTGAGTGCATATGATTCAGGAGCAGAAACATTAGCACAGCTCTTTGGGATCAGTGCTGCCCTGTTGTGAAAATTGCAGAGCAGGAGCACTGGGTTGGGTGGCCCCATTCAGCATAGTTTCACCAGCTCCTGTGGGGCTACAGGGTATTATACCTGCTGCGAGCAGGTGCATCTTTTGCAGGACTGCTCTGATGGCACACTTGATCTCCAAATGAATGATGATCCCTGCCATGTGATAGTTCTCATTCCTGTGGGCAATCCTTCAGGCTTCTGTTCTCCAGACTGTGATTCCCTGCTGGGAAGCCATCACATAGGATCCAGCAGCTCCAACAAACCTGGGGTCAGTGTGGTGGACGACTTTGCTAATGTCATCCAACAGCTCTTTGTGAGAATCAAGTGACTGTGTTGTGGACCAGCATGCATCATACATAAAGTAAATCACCTTTTATTGGTAGGAGAGAGGAAACAACAGTGATTAACTTATTCCTGAAGTATGTGCTTAACTCACAGAAATAAATTAAGGTGGTTTTTTTTTTCATTCTGCTATGTGTGTAGTTATTTATGATGTTTAGTGAGGAGCCAGGTCCCAGAGCAATGTGCCTCATTCCCTAGGTAAAGAGCGGGAAGCTGATTTCTCAACTGTTCTTCACTGTGAACTCTGGAGTTCATTGTAGATTGACATTTACTGTGAGTAAACTTGTGGCTGCCCCTTTGCAGGACTGTGAACAGCTAAATGATGCCTCAGAAAATGCTTTGTCTACACCTAGAAATGGAGACATTAGAAGGTAAAGCAAAGCACGTCTTAAAGGAAATTATCCTGATATAAGAATTTATCTGGTTCAGAGAGTCCTTTGCATGTGATGATTTCTTGGACTAGCTCTGTTAATCCCACATAATGGCAAGATGATCTCTCCATGCTTTTCCTTTTCTGTTATGCTTGTAGGGCAGAGGGTGAAAGCTGCTTCCCCTGTTACAGCTAAAGAGCCGAGATGGTGGTTTTGGCAGATGAGGCCCCATTGCAGTTAACAGCAAGATTTCCAGGAGTTTCAATTGACTCTGGATCACACTTCTATGTAACTGCTTTTATGCTCTGTTCTCTGAAGTATTTATGCACAAAGAATGAAGAAGTTTCCTTTCCTGAAATAAAAGGCATGTGCAGATTTCCTACAGATTATACTCCATAGAAACAAAAACAAAACCAAAAGAAGACAGATAAATAAGCCTCCTTGTAGCATGGCCTGAGTCAGGTAGGGTGTGAAAGGCAGGACAACTTTAAACAGAGAAATTAATAGAAGACATTTCACTTTAGGATCAGAATTAACCTAAAGTGGGTGTAGAAAACAACTTGGAAGATAAAAATAAACTCATAATGAGCATTTTTTCATGTCCAAAGAGACATTATTTCAAATGTGAACAGCGAAAACCAGTTATTACCATTACCACAGCTGTAATGAATTCACAAAGGGAGTGTAGATCTTTAAACAGTAGTACCTGCATACTTCCCTGGACTTTAAAAACTGCTGTAAAGTTTCTCTATCTTCAGCTGTACACCTGCTTTAAATATCTGACATGAAATTGACTTTATTACATCTAATTAATTTTGCTGTTAATTCACCTCATTAAAATTAATTAACTCAATACCAACAACCATTATCTTTGAAAGAAAAAAAAAAAGTGAATTCATGAAACGGGATTCCCAATAGGTCAAATGGAACATTTTTTCTGCACCTTTTTTCTCCAGGAATCCCTTAAAAATAAAACACAAGAAAGCTTTGTGGTGAAGAGCAGTGACACTGTTTCTCTGAAACACTTTTGCAGATCTCACCTTTCCAGATCTCACCCGATCTCCTGTCCTGCCTATGTCCTCGACAGTCCTGTCAGCTTTGTGGTTTTCCCCACCTTTTTTCTGACTAAGGAGGGAAATGCATCTGATCTTGCTCTTGGGGGAGATGCTGGGGAAAATAATGTGGTGACCCGTAGGCCATGTGAGTAAAGGTGCATGCATTTGTATGGATGTTTCTAGGGCAGGCTCCATCCCATATAGAAGAAACCCTTCCTCAGCAGCTGTGAATAGCTTCAGAGTGCTGAAACAGAGCAGAGCTAATGAATTGCTTGTTAATGCCCTATCCATGCTTATGACAGTTAGCAAAGGCACTGGTGACAAGGTAATTTTTAATAGGATGAACGGTGTGTCAGAATACTAATAGGGCACTAAAAGGAGTGGTTTTCAGGGGAGTCACCTCATTGCTTAAGAGAGAGAGGACTATTTCCTCCGGCCCTTTCTTTAATGCTCCCAAGGACTGTCACCTGTAATGATCCAAACCCCACAGCCTTCTCTGAACTACTGCTTAATTGGGAATTTCAGAATAAAAAAGAGTCAATCCCGCAAGCCACCGAGCTTCCTGAGCCTCTCTGAGCTTAACTTAAGCCTTCCTGAGTTCCGCTAGACTTGGAGGATTCAGCTGGTTGATGGTTAATTATTTGTGTTGTCTAACTAAACCTTATCACTGACTAATCACCTCAGGTCACAGACTGTCTAAAGAGTGGGAAAAAGCAATCCTAGTGCCAGAGTTGGCACAGTGATAAGACGAATGGCATCCCCTACATATGGACTGGCAAAGGAGTACTAGGAAATAGTAAGTCCATGCTGTTGCTTACCTGAGCATAACTGTGGGAGAAATGAATGGGTAACAAGGGTGAGTAGCAAAAAAGTGTGAAAAGGCTTCCATGCAGAGGGCTGAGTATCCTTTGCAAAGAAAGAAGCAAAGAATGATGGCATGGGAGGGGTAGGTGAAACATTGCTATCTACCTTCACAATATGAAAAGAAATTAAAAAGTCTATATGGGTTTGGTTCTTTTTTTAGCATATGAGGCTACCATTGGCACAGGACTTTGGAGGCAGAAGAATTTTTAAAAGGATGACACATTTACAGAGGGACAAATTTACAGAGTTATGTTTTCCAGAGCACAAGCCAGCTGTTAGCTGATAGTGACTTGCAAAAGATCTGGATACATATGTGGTCTTTGCATCTTTTTCTGATGGTCCCATTGAGTGCCAGCCAGAGAGATGTCACAGCCTGAAATGGACGTGGAGCTTCTAGACGATTCTGCCATGGGTAAGGCAACCACATGCACAAGTCAAAACTGGATCAGTTCAATCCTTTGACTGCACAGTGGTAAACCCTGAAAATACTTGCATGTAGTTTTTGGCATTTTGTGAGCCTCATGCACTTTCTTTTGACCCATCAGTGCAGTAAATGCAGGACATGAGAAAGAACGATACTGGCACAATTGTTCCCTTTTGTGGTAGTAAAACTATCATACTTTTTTTACCATTTACTTACCTGCTGGTGATTAAGGTATCAAGGACTGCTCCACAAAAAGTGCTGTCTGCTATAGATCACTGGTTTAATAATGAAAAAGAAACACATTGAACCATCTGTTTAGGAAAGTTACCAAGTTTTACTGCAAATGTGCATGAAGTACATTGGAAAAAAAAAATGTCCCCATCAGATTTCTTCCAGAGAAACCTTACAATGTCCACTTGTGCAAGGAATGCCACCAAAATCAATGGAACTATTCACTATTAAAGCTTATTAACGTGAGAGCATGTTTCCTTTACAGGAACCAGCTGCAAGAGGCCTTTCTTACCAACTGAAGATTTATCTACCTAGCAAAGATTTATTGCTCTGAAGCTAAGGTTGAAACGTGCATATCTGTATATCTCTGTAATTACAGTATGTGTCCTTTCAATTGCTTCATATATCTAGGTACTCTGAGTGGTCTGATAGCTGTATGTCAGAGGGATGTTATGAATTGATCCTTTAAGAGCCTTTCTGCTTAAATGTAACGTTTTCCAGGCACATGCCATCACTGGTATTCCTGGTTTTAATATTAGTATTATCCTGGTCACAGGTAGGGTTGTTAAACAGTAGCCTGTCAGCCTTTTACAAATGATAACTGGTTTTTATTATTATTTCACATTTCCCTCTAACCTCTGCCAGCGGCCCCAGCTGCTTGTTCCTAACCCCTCCTGGAAGCTTTTAGCCGTGACTTGGACTAGCTCTGCAAAATTGCTGTTGTTTGGTTCATCCTGGGGGAGGAAAGGACTTGGAGGAGTGGGGAGGCAGAAATGAGCAGTGAAGCGGGGGAGGCAGCAGCCTTGTGTCAGGCAGCTTCTGACACACACAGAAACTTTCTCTGCCCAGTGGTAGATTTGGTGATAGAGAGTCCTTTACCCGTTCTTTTCCATGCTTCTTTTTGGATGCAAAATCAAGTGTTTGGCAGTTCTCAGCTGTGAGGCCAGAAACCTCCCTCTTTTAAGGGGAGAAGAAGATGAACACACAATCATTGTTTTTTACTACTTTCTCCCAAACCAATGATCAATTGCATCTACAGAGCAAAATCAGCAGCTGTTACCACAAGTCTGACTCACTCCTGACAGACACCAAAAAATCTATGTATATCAATATAGATCAATACTCATATGTTTATAGAGATTCAAGAGTCACATGGATATCCAGGTAATATGCAGTATTTGCACATATGAAAATATAACCAACCAGCTTCAGACCGCTGTGAAGCTCAGGGGCCCAAGGGCCAAAAGGACAGTATTTCCTTCTGCTCTGTCTTTCATTAACAGGATCCAGTAACAAGATGGTAGTTTGCCAGCTACCTGATGTCAATAACCAGGCCTGCTGTTAATTTGGCTTCAGTGGTTGCCCCAGGGTTGTGATGCGTGTACAGATTGCTCGGTGCCTGTGCTACAGCCCTTTTGTACCAGAAAACTG
Source organism: Ara ararauna (assembly GCA_028858755.1). Taxonomy (NCBI): domain Eukaryota; kingdom Metazoa; phylum Chordata; class Aves; order Psittaciformes; family Psittacidae; genus Ara; species Ara ararauna. The sequence goes on from CM054379.1 coordinate 62,035,834, forward strand.
GAACAAAATTTCATGTTCTGATGGTGGGGAGACCAGAATTTTATGGTTGTGGCTGGCTCAGCCCTCATTCATTAGGACTGTGCCTACCTACCCCAGCTTCATAACGGTATACCCTGTGGCTGTGACACTGTGGGTCTTCCTCAGTGATACCTGAAAACTGGCAGTGGGGCCCTATGCAATGCATGGGCAGAGAAAAGACATCAAGAGAGGGAAGGGTATTCAGCCTATTCGTGGGGCAGCTGCCGAAGTCCATCACTTGAGCATGGGGTGACAGAGGTCTTTCAACTCCTAGGCACTTCAGCAGTAGGAAAGTGTGCTATTTCTCTTCAGAATCAACCCTCAGGCCTCTCTTGAAATTAGGTACATTATAAGACAATTAGATACATAATAAGAAAGTAATCATAGAAGCATATAATAGTTTGGGTTGGAGGGACCTTTAAAGGTCATCTAGTCTAACATGTTTCCTTGGGCAGGGGCATCCTGACCTTGAATGTTTCCAGGGATGGGGCATGTACCACCTCTGGGCAACCTGTTCAAGTGTTTCACCACCCTTACCTCATTGTAAAAAATTTCTTCCTTGTACCTACCTTCTTTCAGTTTAAAATCATTACTCCTTTTCCTACCACAACAGGGCCTGCTATTATGTTTGTCCCCAGCTTTCTTGTAGGCCCCCTTTAAGTACTGAAGGGCTGCTGTAAAGTATTCCCAAAGCCTTCTCTTCTCCAGGGTGAGCAATGTGGAGTTTCAAGACCATACAGTGGGTGCGGATTGCCAGGGGCATATAATCTGAAGCACATTTTGCCCCTATGTGTTGCAAACCCACCAACAACAGAGATAATAGCCATGAACCTTTCTCAAAATGCCAGCTCGTCATCTAGAGCAAATGCAGAGCTTCTGTGGGCCAAGGGTGCCCCAAAAGGCTCTGCAGCCTATGCCCTACACTGGAGAGGGCTGTCCTGGGCATGATGCAACTCTGTTCCCTTGGCTGGGGCTGCTGTGAACAGAGCTGTGGTGGTGGAAGCCCTGGTGCACCCTTTCACACTTGGCGGGGGGGCTGCACTGAAGCTTGTGGTCTTGACCTTGCAGGGCACAGGGCTGCCCCATGAAGGAAGGCAAGTCAAGAGTTGAGGGCTGTCTGCCGGGGCCTCTAACCCTGATGGGAATCCAGTAGTTTAGCACACATCTCTGTCTCCTGTCAGGCAAGGCTGAGTGTCCTTTCCATGGAAACTGGGCGGGCAGCAGGATGGCAGGTCCAGGAAAGCTGTCCAGAGCAGCACTGCTGGTGCTTGGGGAACACCAGGCAGGATTTTCTGCGAACCAGGAATGCAGAAAGCTCTTGCCCTGATCAAGTCATCGTGGCCTTTCACCTCCAGGCAGAGGGGATTAAACCCTGAGCAGAAATAACCTGGTTTACATATGCAAGCCCCTTCCAATATGGAGCGTGGTTGCCCAAGCAGCCCTCTCTGTGCTGTGGGGCTCAGCCTGCCTGCAAACCACGTTGAGGTCAGGAAAGGCCTATTTTGGGTTAATGTGTCTGCTGCAGCCTCACTTCAGGAAAGTTTTCATTAGGGCTGGAGCGTTGGTGACAGCTACAGCTAAGGCTGCCAAAGTGTTTCCATTATGTTATATCTCCCTGTGTTCACTTGCTTGCAACTATCCAAAAGTTTCACCTAGAAGGCTGAAATTTTCCAGGCCTTCTTTCTAGCTGGAGGTGAAGGGTTCTGTGGAAAGCTGGAGGAAAAAAAACCCAAAGAAAGAAAAGAAAAGTAAGGTTCTGCTCTTTTTCAGAGGGCAGCATCAAGGCAGAGGTGATAATTTAAGAAAGCAAAATTTAATAAAAGCAAACAGTGCTATTGCGACCTCAGAAAATACTGACACTGAATTTTGGATGAATCTCCAAATAATATTTTTACGTTAAGAGATTCAGCTAATTTTCACTTGGCCTTTTTGCTGCATCCTTCTCTTCAGCTCAAAGTGTCTTCAGGCAGTGCTGCCTGCCTTGTGCTGCTCCCTCCTCCTGCTCTTTGTCCGTGGCTCCAGGCTTGACAAGGGCTGTGCAACCTAACCTCCTCCTCACAAACCCACTGACAGGGGCCTGGGTGGTTCCTGTGACCAGCAGGGCTTTTCCCCCGTTGCATTTTTACTGTCAGCCTAGTGATTGTTTTCATCACCTTAGCATAGGTCTGGTGAAAATCGAACACCTCTGTTGTGCTGGACACTGTGTCGGGGTGGATCTGGAAGCTGCAATATGGAGCTTTAATGGAAGTATCCATTCTGAACCTGAGGTGGGCTGCAGACAATACACTGTTAAACCATGTGGCCATGTAGCATGAAACTCTAGGTAATAAATTTACATGTAAAAATCAATTAGCATTAATAGAGCTTTTATTAGCACCAAATATAGGTGCTATGATTTCTCTGGTAAGCATGCAAAGCAGAGAAATCTGAAGCTAATAAGCTGTAGCAATTAATCATGCTTTTTAATTCAGTTTACTCCTTAAACTGGAGAGTCTCTTCCCCAGATTGCTCATTTGAAATTGTTACTGAGCTAAACAAGGGTTGTAGTTCTGGGTCTCTGCAGCTGTTGCATGGAACTATACATTTGGCTTTAAATGAACCAATTCACATTTGAAAACCCACGCTTCACAGTTCTCTGCAAAAGAAACAACCACTCATCTCATTAACATTGCCAGTAACCACTAAAGGAAACCCAGAGTAATCTGTTTGCTCTGATGGAGTGTTTTTTTTCCTTCTTATATAACACATTGGCTTGGAGGTTTGAATCCTCTTTTGGGTAGTTTTTCTCTGGAGAAGATGGAAGACCACTGCTGCCCATGGCTATTGGTGATGATTCTTGCACACAGGCAGTAATAGGACATGGTTTTGGTTGTGAAGAACCCATTCTCAGTCCCTGCTGATGACAGGTGGTGGAGACAACAAAAATACCCAAGTCAATAAAACCACTACCAAGTTGAAATACTTCAAACCGGATAATTAAAACAAAGGAGACAGACAGCTTCATGTGTGGAAATGGAAAATCAAAATATGGAAATTTAGGAAAGAAAAAGACTAAAGAAAAACTTTAGGTCCTTCCTGCCTCCCGCATGCCTGCAGTCCACTGTGACTTGTTTTCAGATCAGAGCTTCCTCCTGACTCAGCTGGGCTTAGCTGACTCTGTTAACTACTCCGGAGGAGATTTGTAAACCATCTACTTCATAACAGTACTCAAAACTTTAAGATCTAACTTTACGTTCCTGGTTGTTGCACAAGATGCTGAAATCCCTTCATTTGTGGGTGTGCGAAGGCAGAGATCACATGAAGCTTACTGATAAGAAACATTACAGACAAGGGCTCATCTTAAATGTTATGCCACTCTCCCAGGGTGAATGAGCTGTATATGCTGAAGGAGGTGCTTTATTTCAGTCATGGTTTACAGCCCTGAACGTCCCGAAACTAAAGGCCAAAGCCTGTTTGTTCAAAAACTCAGAGGAGCTCAGTCCTTCCAAAAGACAAGCTGGTGATGTGGTAGCAGGTCTTTTATTTGGCAGGTTGGTGGCTAGATGACTTGCTGAGGTGGGGAATAAGCCATAATAAATTTTCAGCCTCAGTGAGGTGATCATAATCTGAATCTCTCAGGACAAAGCTTAACTTATTCTGTGTATCTTGTAAGTAGGAATAAGGTACAGATTCTCACACTAGTGCAGGCTTAGGGACTGCTGCCCATGCCCAAAACCAAGTTGTTAGGGTCTCCAGGGAACCTCCCTGTTGAATGCTGAGATCCCTATGTCACCTTTTGATGGAGGTGGCATTAAAAAAACGCTCTGAGGGTCACAGTTTGGGACCTTGTCCCTAAATTAAAAGTAGATGTTCATGGCAATGGAGGCATCAGTCATAATGACAGGTCGTTCCCTCACAGAGATAGGGTGTTATATCAGCATGGGGACTCCATGGGTAAAACTTGAAGGATCTCAGCATCCCTGAGCATCTACCACCTATATGAGTTGCTTCAACTGGTCTAAGTGCTAGCAGAAAGGAGGTCAAAAAGAGATAGATAGGAAGACACCAAGCCTTCCTTAGGAAGCCAAGCTGGAAAGAATTTCACTGGCATGTGACCGATCGATTGAAGCTCTCTCTGTGCAACACATGGAGGCAGTAGCTCAGGAAAGCTGAACACCTTGTCAGTCACCTCCAGGGTGCTCAGGAGAGATGTCAGATACAAACCAGGTTCATCTCCTGTCTCTGGGATGCGCAGTTTGCTGTATGTGGTGATCACTGCTCAGGGGTGGGGCACAGATAGGCATTCATATATACGTACATATGTGTATATATGTATATGTATTGGGTCTATATATCAGACAGTTTGCACTACTTCATTATGCCTAATTTTAAGCTTGTAGCAGCTGAGACTTCAGGTGGATGCAAGCACCTGAGAAGTAACGTGTATAATTGCTCATCTAGAGAGGAATTGTTATTAACTCCCCTTTGTGGGTAGGTGGGCTGAAGCAAAGCTCAAGTAACATGACTGAGGAAACACTGACCCTCCTTGGCAACAGGAAGAAAAAACCTAAGTGCAGTGGAGGTCACTGGCCTGCTCTGAGGCCACATGCAGCCTTTCATGTTGTACAGCTGCAACAGAAAATGAGTTCCCAGCTTTCTAGATGTGCTCCCTGCAACTTGAATTTCATGCCTGTCAACATTTCCCAGTTTGAGGCAGAAATCTCCCAGCTGACATCCTGTTTCCTAGATACAGATCCTGAAAGAAGGATCCACCTGGAAGTGGATTTTTCCGCTGGAAAATACAAAGCCGTAAGAGAAGAACTAAGCTGTTCTAAGCGGGGAGAGCCAGGGAGATGGAAGCAATGACTAATACAAGGTTAGTGGCTCAGTGAAGGAAGGTTACAGAGGTGCAAGCAGAAGTGGGAAAATATGTGCAGAAAATGTAGAAAGTAGAGCACAGCCAAAAAATACAGAGTTACACCCAACAGGAAACTGTACATAGCTCTAAGACATACCAGAGAAAGCAGAAGATGTGTTAACAGAGAGGAAAGTGAAGAAGAAAACACCAGACATCACCAGCCGGCATCATCTTGACTGAGAAATTCACAGACGAGTTTTTCAGTGCCAAGAAAACACTGCGCTGGGGATTCAAAGGCACTTCGGTATCAGGCTCTGACCCTTTTGGCCCTGAGCCCTTCTTGACTTCTGACAGGCGCTGCTTGCTGTAGTGAGGATACCATGGAGAGCACAACATATTTTGTGTTCTCTTGGGCCACATATGCTTTTTCTTCAACACAACTGTTGTCTCTCAGCTTTTTCCCTGTGAGGGAATAACCTCCCCTTCGACCAAAGCACGCTACTTCCTGTCTGCTCGCTGCACACCATTACAGCATCTCCCCTTTCTCAGGGGACCGTGGCTCTGTGCATGCTCCAGAAAGGGGCTGCCCTGCAGCACTGGGAAAAAAATGGGCTTTTGGTCCCAAGCACAACCTTAGTAGCACCAAGACAAGAAAAGAGAAACGTCCCCATCATCACCAATACCAGGGCTGTCTTCATGCATCCACCCTAGCACAGAGGCTGAGCAAATGTGCTCTGCAGTCAAACCATCTACCAACATTGTTACCTATGGTCTCTGCTGCGGGACTACTATGTCTCTGCCTGGATGTGTGCACCTGTTTCTGTGCAGATTTAATAACACAGGGCAAAATCCTGCTCTCACCAGCAGCTGAGTAAGTCTGGAGATGCTGCCGAAGGTCATGGGAGGGTGCCAGGTATGTAGACGTTTTCGTATGAAGTGGTCAGCAGAAGTGAAGCTGCTGTGTCCCTGCAAAAATCATTTGGCACTAGAGGGAGGAGCTTTGCTTAAAGCAGCCTACTTTTGTGTAGCTCTCTCTGGAAATGTAGATAAAAAACATTTCATACTGGAAAAAAGCCCTGTTAGCTTTTGGCGCTTTTCATCTTCCATTTCCAAGCAGCTGGCCAGATTCTGAACTTGGTTGTGTCCGGGGCAAGGAAAATGGTGCAAAATGGAGTGGTAATCAAGGAGTGCCTCCAGCTTTCTAACCATAATAAAACTCATTTTTATACTCTTCTTTGGACATTGATGGCAAAAATCCTGCTCTCTACTACTCGAGTTGAAATCTGGAATGACGATTGCGTCAGTGGAAGGAAGCCAGATTTGCAATGCTGTAAGTGAGCAAAAGATCTGACTGACAATCAAGATGCAACATTATAATGAAACTTTTGGGGTTGTTTCCTTTTTAATTTTGTCCTCAGTCACTGGGCCATGTTCTGATTTCACTTACACCGAGCTATAGCTGACTTTAGGATGCCTCTCATGCAGCAGCAGCATAAGCATGCCTGAGATACAACTCAGCCCTCTAGTTTTCCATTCCCCTCCTAAATACAAATTTCAAGGTGGTAATAAATACTGGAACAAAAAAGATATGTAATTTTAGTGACAGAGAAGCAAATTGATGCTGAGTGTATGTGACACTTTTTCAATTTTCCTCTTGTTTTTCCTGATAGTGTTTTGTGCTAAACATTACATTTGCAGATGCAAAATTTAAAGAACACTTTATCTTCCGCACTGAGGAACACAACATGTAATTTGCGGCTTCAGCCAAGAGTGATGGCCTTATTAGTAATGGGAATTTACTGATTAACTGCTGTTAGCAAAACATCATCTTCAAACCCGTTAGTCTGAAACTGGCAGCCGCTCTGTCGGCAGGAGCTTTTTTATTTCATCTCGGGGGAGTTCTGTAGAAATATTTCTCATTTAAACAGCTTTAGCCTTTGCCTTTCAGTAATTTTTATGGTCTCAACTAATAGGTTAACAATTGGTTAAGAGCAACTATCAGCTTAATGTCAAGTCACTCACAGGGAAAAGTTCAAGGAGAGAAGTAACACTATTTCAAACAACGGCTTATTTTTAAACAAAGAGCTCCCGTCAGTTTGGAAAGCCAGAGGGGTAAAAATTAATGCATCAGAGAAATTGAAAAATCAGCAATGGGGAGCAAAAGCTTGGGGTCTGAGTGGGGCTGGGAGAGGTGCCAGGGGGGCTGGAGGAACCCCGGTGCCTAGGGGTACCTGCACTGCCAGGAAGCGAATGTTTGCAGGGTGGCAGTGTTTCACTCCCTGCTGCAGCTACTCCTGAAGTGCTGATAAGGTGAACCTACACTGCTGTGGTCATTGCTCTTCACTCATGCTTCAGGTCCCTGCAGTAATGCCATGTTCAGAGTGTGTGCTTTACCCTAGCTCCTAGCTTCAGGATCATGTCCTCCCACAGACCATCACTGTCTCCTCTCTCCTTATTCCTTCACCAGCTTGTCCCACATTTTATTCTCTCTTTTTTTGTTTTGTTTTGTTTCAATGTTTTCCCTTTTTGCTTACAATTCCTGTCTCCTATTTTCTCTCAGTCTCAAGCAATACTGTTAGCCTTTCACCAGCTCCCAGTCTCTCATTTATGTCCAGGCTTTTGTCCATTTTCCTACCACCCTGTCCCTCAGCCCCAGCTCTCTGCCCCTGTGTAGAGAGCATCTTTCTCCTTCATGCTTTCTAGGCACTAACAGGGCACTGAGCAAGTCTACAAGGGATACGTATGTTCTTCCTCTTAGCTTCTATGCCAGATGTCACAGTGGTCTATACACAGCTGGGAAGGAAAGTCCTGCTCAGCCATTGGTGGTGTGTGTGCAATCAAGATGGCATTGCCAGTTAGATCTGCTCATTAGAACAAGTCTCATTGCCAGGGCATGAATGGAGATTGGTTTCCCCCTGCCAAGAGCCTTCGCACAGACAGATCTTGGAATTATTACAGGGCTGGAAATGTGCGCCTTGTTTCCTCCAGAGTAAATCTCTGCTAAACTGGAGCTCTCTGATCCTTCTCCTGGATGTGCAGACTGAGTCAAGGGCATGGGAAGCAACTTCTATGTCCCAATAGCTTCTTCCAGCTTAACTGCTGACAATGGCTGGACATAATTTATAACCAGAAGTTTTCCTCAAAATGCAGCTAAATGAAAATCCTTCTTCACAGGTGTGTTCAGTGTAAATGACCATGGCAAAAGAGGGCGGGCTTTCCTCGCAGAGATCTGAAAAGGCTGAAAACCCCCTGGCATGTTACATTCCCCTTTGTCTGGTAATACCAGGTAAACAGTCTATGCAGAGGGCTGCATGAAAACTTCGTCACCTGCCATATCCCAGCTCTTGGACCACAGGTTCCTGACAGATGTGTGAGAGGTAGACATCTGTATGAGCCAGTGACTGACTGGTCTTATATGGGGCAAGTTCTTATAAGGGGAAGGACAGTCAGGCCACTGCTGCCATCCCACCAGGTAACTAGGGGAAGAAAAGAGCCTGCTATATTTACATAACAATTATAAAGTGCTTCCAGATCTTTCATTTGCTTTGCACCAGTTTTGGCAAATGGTGTTTCTTTCTTTCTCTCTCTGCATGTATATTTTTTATACACACACATATATTTATCCACTGCTTGAGATCTAAATCCTGATCTGTGAGCTGTTCAAGACAGGAATGCTGATATCTTATTTCCTTGTGTGATTCCTCATGGAGCTGGGACGTGAGCCCCAACTGGGATCTTTAGACAGAATAGTAAATGAAACTGCTACGTGGTGCATGTTATTCAGTGATCTTCAAGATCAATGCTGGTTTCCTGAAGTCCAGTCTACTCTATACACTTTTTATAATCAAAGGAAGGAGCTGTCTACCTCCCCCCAGTATTTATTACAGACAATGTCTGAGGTTCAAACCAAGGCAACAAAGCACTTTGTAGATACATAAACCAACGATGAAGCTAAATTGCTTCACCTCAGAAACCAGGCTCTAAATGACTTCAGACAGCTTCTAAATACATTCTTTCTGGCTTTACAGTCTGGAGATAAAAGAGCTGTCTGGTTAAATAATGGCAAATTTCTCCTAGCCAGAGGAGCCAACAGGCTGCAGTTGATTTTTTAGTGGCAGAAGGGAGGTATATGTCTGAGGTCAGGCTTGTTGTATGAACTGGGTCCTAATGCTGTGATCCACCAGGAATGCGAGCACCCACGCCAAGGGGAAGGACCCTGTGGTTATCTACAGGAGTTGGCCCAGGGCTTCCTGCCGATTCTACCAAGGCCTTTGGCCACTCAGCACCAGGATGTGTACTTTCCTGCTCTTTCTCCTGTCCCTTGAATGGAGGTGCAAGCAGCAAGCCACAGCCGGGGATGAACCATAGCGGGATTGCTACATATCTCACAAGTCTTCATTTCTGGTTTTAGTGTGGGAAGGAATAGCATAAGAGGAAACAACTTTAACACATTTTTTTAAGTCTACCCTAAATTCAAAATTCAGAAAGAGGGGCCAGAATCAATGAAATCAAGGGGTGACCTGAACCCACTTTTCTTCAGTAGAGTCCCTGGGATGTGTTCATCTACCTTTTCTGTAACATTAGGTTTTTCAGCTGATTTCTATCCGATTACAGGGAGCAATAAGACGATAGGACCCAAAGACTATTATCCAGGGGCCTATTCTCTCTTTCACTGATGTGGATGGCAAATTGACTTCAAGGGAAACTTCATCATGCTGTAGTGCTGATAGCATCAGAGAGGAAAGTGTAATTAAAGGGCAAAAAAAGAGGGAAATCATTCAGTGCAATGTATTTCTTGGATGGCTAGAGCTGGTTCTACATAACAGGCAAAGCATTTCTTATTTTCTAGGGAAAGTTTTTTAATGGTAGCGGAGCTGAGATTTTTTGGCTCTTTTTCAAGCTTTTTATTGAGACATTGCTAGAGTATTCCACTAGCTGCCAGTGTGTAAAGTGGGCAGATCAACCTTGAAATAATTATGGTCTTGGGATAAATTTTGCTCTTGTTTTCGCCCCAGTGTAAATCCAGAATAACAGTAATGACTTCAGCTGAGCCACTTCAGGTTTACATCAGCAAAAATGAGAGCAGGGTCTGCCCGTACAGATGCAGCCTGAGGGATTAGGAGTCTGTCTGTGTGTTGTACCCCTACTTCCAATTGACACCCTAGCCTTAATTCAGTGGAGAGCCAAAGAAACTGCTTGCCCTGCAAATGAGCATGGATGATAATGTATTGCAGTAGGGATTCATCAACAGGCTGACACCTCAGTATCCATCTCTTATTTGCATAGCAGAGAAATTTGAATAAAAATGTGAGATTAGCTCTGCAGTGGTCAGGATAGGGGGTAATTCTGGCATTAGCAGAGCTGGAGGCTCAGCCAGAGAGCATTTGGTAGGTAAAAATGCTTTGTGCATCTGTGGACACTGCAGGTGTATAAAGACTGAGAGCAGGCCATTATTTAAAAAATACAGTTTATTAGATAAAACGTACATAGAACCAAGTAAATGCAATTCTTTATTAAAAATACAGAAATAATTTTGCAATAGTAAAAGAAAGTACTGTCTTTTTCTATGAAACGTAAATCTGAAGGTTTGGGACCTTACTTTATCACAGCCGGTCCCCCTCTATACTACATTCTTAAACATACTGCATCAAATTGTGAAACCCAAGCAAAAGTCTGTTGTACAAAATTAAGAACATTTAAACCAGTAATACTCAGCTTAGTTAAGATGCAAACAGGAGCATACAGCACACAGAACAGTCAATATACAGCTATACGTTAAAACATGCCTCTAAGTAGTGACAGCGAATCCACTGGAAGGAATAAGTTATAAAAGATAAAAAACAATGTCTGGAGAAAAAAAAAAAGGAATCACAGTTTGACACTATATTTGTTAAATGATTGCATATGCATTGAAACACTGTACATATTAAGGATGAATATGTTGGACCCACCCATACAGAACATGCTAAATTGACAGTTATTATTTTGCTTGGATGCATGAATATGTATGAGGTGTACATATGGTGGGCAGATGCGTATCTGTGTACGTACATCAGACCTGTGTGTATGTACACATAGAAGGGCATACACCTCCATAGCTGAAGACAGATCACTTCAATAAAACCCTCCGAGGCAGGGTGAGAGCAATACTAATATGCTGTTTGTCATAATCGTGCTGCTCCTGGGACTCCAGGCATTTTATTCGCATGTTATGCTCACTGTAAGTTCCACATTCATTTTACCTCAGCTCTCCCTTGTTTGCGTATTTGCGAAGTGAATACAAAACTATTCGATATAATGCAATGTTCACTGTTGGAGATGATTTATTAGGGGAGGTTTTGATAGCTGAGGAACAGCAAAATATTAAAGGATTTGCATTGCTTTTCCAATAGGTGGAACTAAGGGGCACATGTCTTGTACCTGATTATTGTTAGCATCATATGGTAATCCTGGCATAATTAATAACATATCCTATATGTCATCTTTAGTAAGAATTCTTGGGTGAAATTGGAGAAGGCTTACATTAACAGAAGTCGTAGGCATCTAAGCCCACGTAGGCATCTAAGCAACCCAAATAGCGTATCGCCTCCTGACAATCATAGAAAAATGAAGTAGTGCTAAAATATGGTGCTAAGTAAAATAAATAGAGAGCAGAATGAACATTAAGTGAAAGAATAACTCAGGCTTCACAGAATTAGAAATTACCTAGATTCAGAAAAACACATTGAGTAGTCAACTTGAAACAGAGCTCGAGTCTCATGGCAGTGATACAATGATGCAGGCTTGGCACCAAATGGCACGGAGCTGCATTGCTGCCGAGAATCTTGATCTTGAGGTGGTTGTAGGGTAAAGATGCTTTTTTGTTCCTCTCTCATCAAAAGAAAGCAAACCAAAAAAGTGCTAAGGCAAAGATGTGTAAAAGATGGATACAGAAATCCTGACTGTTCTCTCACCAGTGAGTGTGACATTGGTACCATCTCATTGACGCTGGTGGCGAGGGTCTAGATTTATAACAGCGTCAGAAAAGAAGCAGCCTAGGAAGGTTTACATAGCAAGACGTGATTGAAACACCCAGGAAAACAATGGTGGGTACACTGAGGCCAGTTGACACCATCTTCTTTCCAAGGGGGCACCCAGGCAGCATCACCTGTGTCACAGACCACAGGGCTGAACTAACAATGTTATACTGACAGTGAAATAAACACAGCTGCCTCTTGCCTTCAAGAAGAGAGTAGGAGCCTGGTGACACCAGCGTGGCAGCACTGGCTGGAGTAAAACCAGGCAGAATGGTAAGAACAAGTGGGACAGTCTGAGCCAAGGACTTTCAAAATACACTAGCCTTATATACAGCTCACATCGAGTCACAAGACCTAGGACTGAAGTCAGCGTCATTCAAACCCTAAACTCACCATGACAGCACATCTTTATTAAAAAAAGAAATCTCATTATTTACATCCTATTTTTATTATACACGCAGGCAGGTGGAGGAAGCCTGGTGAGGTAGTGTGTGTGAGCTGATTTCTATGTTTGAGAATAGCCACAGAGGAGAAACCCATGCCTTGTGCTGGACCAGCTCCTGTGCCTCCTGTGGGATTTGGATGAAAGCAGTCACAAATGCATTATTCTAATGATGTGAGGTGTGGAGATGTGTCTATCAACAGTAAGTGGGATAGGCTGCAATAAATTTGGCAGTAATGGAGTGAAAGACAGTGTTAGCTTGAACTCTTGCTTGTAATCAAATTGTTTGTATGTTCATTTTTCTTTTCTCTGGCAGATTTTGCTTGAAGAGATTCAGTAATTCGATATCTGATGCCCTTACAAAATGTGCATTCCTAAGGTTGTACAGTGCCTGGGAAGAGATGTCATTCACCTTTCAAGAAAGGCAAGAATGGTGTATCATAGTTATATAAAAAAGTCCAGGATTGCGAAATAGCTGCAGGATGTGAAGAAAGCAGCCCTACTTCTACCGCTGCTGCAGAAACTGAGGCTTATCTAGCAAATTACAGAACATTAAAAATCAAAGCTAACACACTTTGAGCCCAATTTGCAATAGAAAAACTGATAGCTGCACATACATCAAAAAAATCCCTGTCCATGCTTCACTGGCCTTGGAAGCTGATGCTGAGGAGTTGGAAGAGAGCTCAGAGCAGCATTAAAAAAAAAAAAAAAGGTGTGAGCAGGAGTTGCGCTATTTTGTGGCCTGATGTAAGGTTGCCCCTTTCCAGCTGGATAGAAACTGTTCTGCTCTTATCCTTCACACTGTTTGGAAACAGAAACCCAGAGCCAAAATCTGATCTCATTCCTGCTGGTAGAAATATGCAGTAGCCCCACAGAAGCTGCAGTCATTACTCTAAACTCACACTTGTGTATCCATGTGTGAATCTGCCCTGCCTTATTGCATGTATTTCAGTATGAAGGATGATGCGGTAAATATTGCAATGCCAGTTGCCATGCAGTTTTTCTCACAGCGCAAGTGTGGCCTTACCTCACTGCTGATTTTGTCTATGCCAACATTGCTTTTCTTCCTCCACCTGGTTGGCTTTTTCCTACCTTATGTTGTCTTTATCACTGGCAGTGGGCAGCCTTTCTTTACAACCAACTTTTTGATACTGGCTGGAAAGCAAGCTGGACTTTCTCCAGTTCTGGGGGTGCGATGCTGCTGTCTCTGTGCTCAGATGCTCACACCTGCCTAATGGTGTGTTATTCACAGGACCAAGCCTGGTCCATGTGGCCATCAGCAACAGGGTGGGAGCCAAGCATTCATCACAGTGAGCAGTGTAAATGGGACAGTTCAAGCCAGTAAGCATTTAAGCAGCTTGAATATCAAGAGGCAGCATAGGAAAAGATGGAAGGTAGAGGGAAAAATTGTATTCACCCTGCATAAAAGTGCTGAACCTTTAATGAGGTATTTATTGCAAATAGTCATCAGCCGACTAGTTAAAAACCATCTTCAACAAGTGCCTTTCATGCTGGTGGATGAAAGCAGTGGAAGGGGGGTTTTGCAGGAGATAAAGAGTATGTCAAAAAAAACACAGACAACCTAATTCGAAGATGTCAGCGCATGGTAGTCTTTGCCACAGCAGAACTGGTACTGTGCTCTATTCCCACAGTGGGGGAATAGGATTGGAACGGGTTGGGAAGTTCCAGGGAAAAGACTAGAGAGCAGAGGAGGACTGAGATGGAGAAAACGGAGAACAGGGTGAAGGACTAACTGGCTATTAAAAGCCAATTTGGGTGCTATAATTCAGGTGCATAAGGAAGATGTAGGCAAGGGTTGTATGTGGGGAGTAAGTCAGATGTGGACAGCACAGGGAGAAAGGCTGGAACACAGTGAGAGCAGATGGTCCTGTGGGTGCAGCAGTAGATTCAGACCAGGAGGTCTGGGTTCAAACTCCTGGCTTCACCAAAGATCAGGTTTAATAGTGTTCAGTGTGTTGCCTCCTGTTTAACATGAGGTAATACAGTTTGCCTTCATGGACGTTTTGCTTCATTTTCTCAATGCTCTGCTATTTTCCCCTTGCATGGCTCTGGGAAATTCACGCCATCAACTTTTATCTGTTTTCAGCATGTATCTGCAATAGGGAAGGAAGGCTGCCTCTAGGATGCCCTTCTCCTTAGGTTGTCCCTTTTGCCTCATCAAGTTATCAACTCTCTAGGCCAAGCCAGCTGTCTCATAGTATGCCCGCACAGTGCCAGACACAATCTCTACATGTCGTTGTGACACAAATACTGATGTTGAGTTTTAATAACAGCAGCCAATCATGCTTGTATTTGAACTCTTAATGTTGTCAAATGGTAGATCAGAATCTGATCTCATTTACACTGGTAAAAATATAGAATAACCCTACTAAATTTATGGCAGAGTCAGTGGAAGACTGGAAGTTAGGTTGGCTTCTTGAAAACATATAGACTGCGTAAGCAAGAGACTTTCTTTTACCACTAGGTTTCTGACAGGCATAAAATGAAAAGCCTGGTGTATGTTGACCTGCTACACAGCTATGGCTATAGCTGCTTTCGGAAGTTTTTGTGCCACAAGAAAATTACTCTTACTAAGCTGATCAGAAGCCTTGTGGAAGCTACAGCACATTAGAAAAGCCATGAAGAAGACAGATAGGTTTTAGAGGCAGTCATTTGGTTCCAGTGGAACCTCGACATGTGGATCAATTCACAATACTACCGCTGCAGCAAATGCTTGGGGCCATAAAACACATTACAAATCAGGAAACCATCAAACTGAGGATAAAATTAATCACTCGTCTTTCACTGGCTTGGATTCACTGAGATTCTGAAGCCCTTTTTCTCCCCTTTTCCTGTGTTTCAGCTGAAAGACACTGAAAGCTGTGAAACTGCTGCGCTCTGAAATGTCCTTTTTCCTGTACTTAGACTTCAGGTTTTTCCCACTCTTCTACAGATCTCTGACAATAAGAAAGTGGTTGCCTGCATTTTAAGTTCAAAAAGAAAAGGGCAGCATGATCTCAGTTTTGTATAACACCAGGGGGAAATTCTGGGTGATAAAGACATAACTGCTCTACACAGGGAAAGCTCAATAAGATCCCTGAGACACGGCACATGCTCCATGAGAGCCCCAGTGGAGCTTGGGACTTGCCCGTTTTTGAGCCCACCCTTCCTAGCTGCTCTGCCCTGCACTTATTTCACCCATTTCACAGCCTGTCTGTGTAGCCGAGCAAGGCTGTCCAAGCAGCACACATGCTCACACGCTCTTCTGTCCAGCCTCAGATGCTGCTTTTTGGCAGCTGCCCATACATAGACCAAGAGGAACAAGACTCTCTAGTCAGAGATGGAGTCGCTTCTGAAGTCCTGTGAGCTATTCCTGTCCAATTATGGTACTACCAAGAGACTCAACCATTTGAAGTATAATGAAGTGCCGTGTATGCTGGAGGAGCCAAAAATTGTGGGTCACTGGGACTGATCTTGAAAAGTTTTATTTTTAAATTCCACCTAGGGCTTTGCCTCGGGAACATGTGGAAACGTCCCAGTGAAGTCATGTCCGAATCCAGGCGAGTTTCTGACTAGTGGCACGGCTGAAATCCTCAGTGCATGGGCTTTGGTTTTCTGCGAAGTTGAAAACCCAAACCACCCTTCCTGAAACTCATAGCTAAAACACAAAGCTAACTGGAGAAGGTGTTGGGATCAGGTAGAGGTGCAGCTGGAAGAGCTCTCTACCAGGAAGTTAGCAGCTCTCTTGGGAGCACAGGAGAGCGGGCTGGCTAGCGGCAGCTGTCTCTGCTCTTTGTAAGGGAGGATGAAATAGCTTGTTAGGCTCTTGTTACTATGGGATGTGGCTGAAGCTTGACCTGCTTTATGAGCCAAGCCCTGGTCTTATGAATTCAATAGGCGGACCTCAGTGGGACCTGGGTTTGGCCTAACATGCTTTATTTAGCATCTTGAGTGAGGGGAACATTTCTCTTTAGATTACAGTTGAAAGATTGTTGGGTTTCAGCTTAACTCTTACGGTGGCAATGTATTGCACACTCATATTTCTTTCTTTTTCTCTAATAAATCACATTTCTCTTGCACTTAGCCTCTGACCAAAACCTGTCTGCTTGAACTGCAATAAACCTGTCCAGTCAGTGATGTCTCTGCTGAAAGCAATCCCCTCCAACCACACAATGCATGCATGGGCTGACCTCCATCCAGGCTACCACATCCCTACGCACCCCTATAGCTCCAGGCACCTGGTGGGGAGTGGAGGCTCTGGGAGCAAAGGGGGGCAGAGACTGTAATTCCACATTTGCATAGCTGTGCATCTGAGGCATGGGGATTTGCCGGAGCTGGGGCCAGAATGAGAAAGTTCTGCTAGAGTCTATCAGATTTGCGAAGTACAGATGTGATAATACCACTGCAACCACAATAGAATTTACAACAGGAAGTGTTGCAGCTGTTGCTTATTAGCATTAGTGCAAATTACACAAAGTAAATTGTTAGCAGACATGTTTCCATAACATTTAACTCATGGCAGTGAATAAAAGTGATTATTTTTCAAGCGAAATTTTAGGTTTTGAAGGGAATCAGTTTCCAATTGCCCATGAAGGGAGCATGGATTAGAGAGTAGCATGAAACTCTTGCAAAGCACCAGAGGCAATGTGTGCAGCAATTTGCCTGCTTTCTCTGGCGAAAGTGTGTGAATTTGGGACCATATTTCTTGGTGAGAGAAGGAAAATCCAAATGGCTCCACATGACCCAATCACCAGTGACAGGGAGCAGTGGTGTGTGAGTCCTCTTCAAGAGCTGCCTCAATAAGGTTCTGCACATAAAAGTGGTTGGAAAGGGAGGGAGGCTCTTACTGACCCACCATTTCCCTGAATTTTTGCTCCCAAAGTGCTTTTAATGACTTAGTTCCCTAGGAACCCCAAGCCTGTTGATGTGGAAGCAGCCCATGCCAGCAGAGCAATCCCCTAACACAAGCTCTAGAGGGTGGATTTGGAATCAAAATCTTCACAGCAACAGACTGAATATGCATTCTGAAACACTGGGGTGTGACCCATGAACAACTGACAGTAAAACCCCCTGGACCAAAACCCCGAGCACAATGCCTCTCTACAGCCAAACCAGTTTCAAAATAGGGTAGGGGTTGGTTTTGTTCCCACCATACCTGCTGCCCTGCTGGGCCAGCTGGTGGTGGGCAGCTGATATGGGCACCTCCTTTGGGCATCTCCTCTGCCTCCCTCCTTGTCACATAGGGAAGAGCCAAACAACCAGCCCTGACTGGGAGAAACTTCCCTCTTGGGAGGGAGGCTGCAGTTCAGAGAGGGGGAGTGCCAAAAAAACATTTAATACTAATTGATAAAATTAGCACATTTAATTCTCACCTCCCTCCCCAGTGACAAGGCAGGACCAGTTGCATTCTGGTGGAAGCCTGGTCTCAGAGATGCTCCTCCATGGGGTGAGCTGGAGGGGTCACCCACAGGTTCCTGATGTCTTTTTCCAAAGAGAAGCCACTGAAAGGAAAAGAGAGGGAGACAGAGGAGGAGTGGAGGGAAAGAAGGCACTAACTAATTAATTGAAGGGTTTAGTGTATATTTTGGGGAGGTAAGAGCTGACAAATTGCTGCCTGAGCTTGCTTAGACCACCAAATGGTACAGCCAGGACGGGAAGGCTGCACCTTTTGGACATGAAGGGGCCATGGGGTGGCTGTGCCAGGGCTGGAGGAAAGGCCATCCATTAGTGCTGGAGTTGGGGCCAGGCTTTGGAGCTGCTCCCTCTCTAAATTTGTACACCTGCTCCTATGCTGTCCTTTCATCCTGCCTTGCTCAAGCAGCGCTGGTTGAACTAGAGGATGGTACGTGCTCCTGCCACTAGTCCAACAGAGATATCTTTTCATGACAAAACTTCATTAGTCATTTTCTTACTTGCTGATTATTGCTGGTTTTGCTGATAATGTTCTATTTAATCTCTCACAGACATCCTTTCTTTAAGAAGGAAAGAAGTGAAACTCATGAAGACTGCTGACAACCCATAGAAATCCAGCAATCAGTTTAAGGGCAATAACAGCCCAGAGTGATGCTTTACATGCCAGTCCCAAGAGTGCCTGCCTGCATTAATCATGCGGAGCAAAGCTGCTAACGCTGCAAAGGCCACCGCATTCCTCAACCAACTGAACAAGACAGACAGTGGGCTTGGAGAGATGGAGGCATTCCCAAAGGCATTTCTTGAAACTCAGTTAGGTCTGGCTGGGGAAGGAGGCATCTGTTGGCGCAGGATAAGAGGACATGACAGCAGGTGGATGGAAGGCGGCATGGGTGGCCTGTGACAGAAGCCGAGGTGGTCAACCACAATAGATGCAAGACGATGGTCTGCCTGGGACCACTGCCTTTGTGCTCCTGATGCCCTGTAACCGTCGCTCATGCAAGGGAAGAGCTCTCCCCAAATCCTTGGACTTTGCCTGCTTGCTTTTTTTTTTTTTAGGTGAATGCTCACAAAGTATTGAAACTGCCTGAAGCAACCAAAGTGCCTTTTGAGTGAGCTATGAGTGCTTAGGAGTAGAAAAGAGGCACATGTATTGCTTGCAGGGGTATGCACATCCACCCACCTGTTGGGAACAGTCGAAAAATACAACTGGGTTGCCTGCAGTCTGAAGCGAGAGAACTGAGAGAGCTACAAATGGAATAGCAAGTGATTTGTATAAGCGCTGTCTAAAGCAGCAGCTAATGGAGAAGCAGCTGACATGCATGTTCTGGCTCTTTAGTGCTTATTCTGAGGAAATGGCCTGACGCCCTCGGCACAGCAGAGCTGCTTAACTACCCTCTCTGACAAGAACTGAAGAAGAAAAATTAGTTACAATTGCAATATTCCTGCAGTAATATTTGTGTCCTAACTGCCTTTCAGTGCAGAAACAAAAAAGAGAACAAAACCATCCAGTGAGGTCCTGTTGTACCTGCAAGTGTTACAGCAAATGAGATAGCACCACTGACTGCATACATCAGATACACGTACATGGAAACTATTTCAGCATATTAAATGCACGAACATCATTGCCACCACAGGGTCTATAAATACTGCGTTCATATTATCAGCCCTCTCAGCTGTAATGCCTGAAGTAGGGGAGGTGGAGGGAAGGGGTGAGACACTGAAGTGAAAGGGAAAGATTCTTGCTCAGGAAACTCCATAGTTCTGGGTTGGTTTTTTTCCCACTCTCAGAACAAAATGTGAGCTTACAGATTCTCTGGGAAAATACAATAAAATGCAAAAATCTTCTTGGAACAAGAATGTTTCATTTCCAAAATGTCAAAATGATGTTTTGACATTACCAAAAGCTGTAGTTTCAGTTAAATAGAATTTTACGTTAGAAAGTGACATGCTTTTATGAAGAGTTTTGATTTTGACAAAGTGGGATTTTCTAGCATTGAAGCCATCTGATGAAGTCTAACCAGATCTGACTATTGATATGCTACAGCAAGGTGGGTTTTAAGTGGAGGAATTAAAATAACCTTTTTTAGAAAAGGAGAGGTTAACTAAGTTCAAATTTATGGGGGCAGAGGGAAGAGGGTGAAAGAAAAAGATTGCTTGAGGACTCTTTGCAGGTAATACTATTAATACAGCAAGTTGTTTACATATTTGGGGGATCTTTGTGGGGAATAAAAACCTGTTTTTAAAAAGTGTAAGAGTGAAAAATGTATTCTACAGGTTTGATGTTGATGTGAAGACACTTCTGCCTCAGACAAAAAGCCAAACAGATTTCCATTCTTTACACCACAAACACAAAGTGATGCAGGTGGGTGTTACGTTCCAAGCATCAGCACAATTATGGTTCGGTGTATTTCATCACTTGATAGGATACAACTTTTCATTTAATGCATTTGTTCAGATATTCCTATTAAGGGTGCTTCAGCGTGCCAACAGGATTCGCTGAAAGCTGGTCAGTCCTGTAGAGATCCAATCCTGCAAACATATGCTGACAACTTTTTTAATGTGGGGGAGTAGTCCCCACATGTTTAGTGAAGGTCTTGTGAAATACGGTTTCTCATATTATGAAGGGTTTTCAAGATTAGGCCCTGAACAGTTACCTTTTTGTAGGAGTTCTAGTCTAGAAACATGCATCAAGTTGAATTTTATTCCATGAGGTATTTTTGGTCTGTTCTACATAAACAGGGTCAGGCAGTATGACGTCCTGCATATTATCAGGACCCCATTTCTCCATTCAGTTGAGGCTAGCTCTAAAATAACCTGCGCACCTTGCAAACACTTGCTATCTCTCCCTGTCTCACACTAAGGTTTTAAAATGCATGGATGTGTCCCTTTGTAGTTCTCCTTTGGAAGGATGAAAAAGAGGGCATACCTATGCCACTGATTACTTCCTCAGCCTGAGACATGTCTTCCCCCCCTTGGCTACATGGAATATCAGTGTGTATATTTAAGATTCGGGTGTGATCCACTGGAGGGGGAAAGCCTGGCACACCTGCTGCGTGCTGAAAGCCACAGTGCAATTGGAAACCAACCCTACAGCATCCACCCTGGACCTGACCGTCACCGCGAAGCGCAGAGGTGAGCGCTGCATTGCCAGCTCCTCACAGGGAGTGCTCCCACCCGGCTCTCTCGCCTTTTAAAATGCAAACAAAACCAAACCCAGAAATTCTGCTTTTTCTTAGTGTGCCACAAATTGTACACCAGAGAGGAACGGCTCAGGGAAGGGAGCCGACAGCTGAGCGCGCCAGACATTGTGGGAGCCATCCACCCCCTCTTCAGCATAATGGGAAACATCCTGTCAGAAACACTCTCTGCATTTGGGTTTTTCTTGAATTAATTATCTGTAAGCGGTGACGGGTTTATCCTGCTGGGAGCCTGCGATTCCTTATTGGTGTTTACGGATGCGCTCGATAGCAGAATCAGGATGGTCAAAGCTCATGAGGCAGAAAGCGCCATGGCGTAAGAGCGCCAGCCTGAAGTCTATTAGGGCTGCTCCCTCTAGTGGGAAAAAGTACTTCAGCAGCAAAACCCCTTTTTCCCCCCTATTTTCTTTTCTTTCGTTTTGTTTTTTAATTTACTTTTTTTTTTGTTTTTTTTTTTGTTTTTAATTGAAGAATCCAAGTTTTCCAGATAGTGCAAGACATGGGGAAGTTCCCGTCAGACAGTAAGTGAAACAAGCACTGCACTTTCCCAGCTCTTGACCATCAGTGGTTGGAGCTGGAGCCCATCTGATGCAGGTCAGCAGTTACTCCTCCAAGGTGGACCCTTGGCAAGTGAGGGACCCTTGGTTAGTGAGGGACCCTTGGTTAGTTTTCCAGCAGTCTTCAGTGTATGCCGTAGCTGTGTTTGGTTTTGATTTTCCACTTCTGATTACAAAAATAGGACTTACTATAATCATAATATTAATGATACAAAATAATTATTGTAATTATATACTTTTTGGCAAATTATTAACACAAAGCATCCCAAAAGACCCCATTGGATTAAAAAAGGATGACAATGCACAAATGTTAAAAGAGATAAAGTCTTTGTTAAAAAAGAAGGAAAAGCAATCTGCAAATGAATGCATTTCTGTAAGGCAACATGTTACCTTTAGTTTTCCATTTAGATTTAGGTCATATTCTGTTGTTGTTCAAGAAATTGTTAGAACTTGGCTTGCTTGAGCTTATCAATGTGGTAACACAGTTTCAGCGCGGGTCCCAGTTTCAGTCCCAGGTATTTCATGATCATGTCACTTTTCAGCAGCAACAAAGCATTGCCATCAATCTCCTGGTTTCAAAAGAGAGAAAGAGAATCAGAATATGTTAACCCCCTTCCAGTGCTGTGTCCTGACACATTAAACAAGGTGAATCAGAAACAGTGTGTGTTTTAGAGTAGAGCTAGCTGAAATGTCATGCATTTTGAAATTTCATTTAAAAAAACTGAATTCCTAGGTATGACAGAATTAAGCTCTAACAGAGGGTTTAAGCAAGTATTACTTTTTATTCTTCAAGGAGTATAAGCTCACCTCTGAATCTCAGTTCCAGCTTTGTTCCTGGCTGTCTGCATATTTCACCTGTCTCCAGTATACTTATATCCAGTGACATATATATACATATGTTTTCTTTTCTTAAATTGAGGACAGTAATAACTTGCTTATTTCATTGGATTTATTAATAAAATTTGTTCAAACTCAATTTAAACCTCATGGAAATGGAGGAAATTGCCACCAGGTTCAATTGTTTATCCCAGACCTTGGCTGGCTTGAAACCATTTGAAATTACTGTGCTGTACTGAGCACAAAGTAGCAGAGGTGCACAGAGAAAACAGATGTTTTACCATGGACTGTAAAACACAGAAGCTTTCAGCTATCCTGTCCTTCCTTGGATACTAAGCTTGTCTGTTTTTTCCTGAGTATATTAGTGGACCTCCTGGAAAATACTACCCATCCCCACAGTCTTCACCACACTTAACATACCTAGAGATCAGAGCTGAAACATCACTAGAGCTATGTATGTGTGCATACATATACACACTAATGCTGTATATATTGTATTCTGCAATTTTGATGGTCAGATCTTTCCTCTGTGATCCATTACCTACTAATTAAGCAATACTATGGATCTTAATTTGCCCTGATCATTATTATTCCATTCAGTAGGTGATTTAGTTGATGAGCAGTTAAGGTCACTTTCTGATTAACTCAATCAATTAATGCTCTTCATTTTGCAACCCCCATTTTATCCTTAATAGAAACTGTCTTCACCTTCCCCCTCTCCTTCCCATTATTTTAAGGAAACTAAGGGAAAGTAAAAGTAAGCATTACATGCAATTAATATTTGCTTAAGAAAGGAAAAAACCCCTTGTAATTGTGGTGCCATAGGGTAAAAACAGTCGAGGGTTTGGTGCGGAGGCGGCTGTTTCTAAATGTTGAGTTCAGCATTTTATTATTTCTTTTGTTATTACTGTGTAGGGGTCAAAATTAAACTCCATGAAAAGAGTATGCCAGAGGGAGCAGTCATATCCAATTAAATATCCCATATAAGCCATGTCCTGAGCATATTGTTGGCTTGACTTCTCTGCAGTATTACTGTGTTAGCCCTTTTAAAAATAATTTAAAAAGAAGGATACTATAGCATGGTCCCCAAATCTGCAATAGCTCCTCCAAAAGATCTTGAACTAGGTCTGGAGCTGGTAAAATTCAATGCCATCAGTGCAATGAGCTTGTTTCACATGGGCTAAGATCTGGCCCACTGCAAGTTAGAATGTTGGAGGAGATCGTCATCTTCCTGCAAGGGGGTGGACACAGCATATGTATGAGAAGGATGGAAGTCCCCTTCTTCATGGGTGTTTAAGCACTTAATTCTGAGTACAATCAAAGACTTCAGGATCTATAGCCTGGCTGTGATATATATCACCCTTCTTTTGTATTGTGCAGTGTAGTGAACAGACACCAGCTCTGGCAAGGCCACCATCTGCGACAGGGAGTGCAGCAAGTGGCTCTGTGGTCAGTGCTCAAACACTCAAAGATGGCGTTCTAAAAGATGCATGCTCATAAGTCTGATGTCCAGCACTGGCAGAGACAGGTTGCTATTTGAATAAATTGGATTAATTATGTCAAAGGTTTTTGTCTCCTTCATACATGGATTTGCCAATCACTGGCCATAATTAAACTGTCAGACCATAACATTGCTTCGATCCCCTCCAGCTTCGGTTTTCTACCTGCTAATTCCCCGTGTAACTCTTTCCCCTCCTCCGTTTCTCTTCCCCAGTCTTTCTACCAAGTCTTTCTTGCTGAGGGAGCACTGCATGGGGCTCTCACACAGTGCTGCTGTGAGGTCCTGCCAGGCTGACAGCTCCTTTGCATGAGGCTGAAAGATCAATCAGGTTCAGGCTCAGCTCTCCTTGGCACACAGCCCTGCCAAAGGAGCAGGGAGCAGCAGAGGGGAGGTAGTGGGCAGTTTCATGATCTTTGGTGGACTCTCTTGAGAGTTGCCTGTGACAGAGCTCTTGGCAAAAAGTTCCTGCTCCCGGTGGGAAGAGCAGAAACAGAGCCAGGCCATCCTGCGATGCCTGCTGCAGCAGTGGAGAATGGTGGGAGAGCTGGCTCCAGAGACTGGGGACACCACCCACCCAAATTGCTTAATATAGCAGTGGGAAAGCACACTTCCTGCAGGCAGGATACCTTCCCCAGCCTTTTCTTCTAGGTGGTCCCACCACCCTCTCCCTCCCAATGTCATAGCTCAGATGACCTGATTGCCAGCACAATGATTTTAGGTGATAGTTGGGCCTTGTCAGTGACAGTAAGTGCTTCTAAGTAAATTATGCACCTGCTGCATAGAAAGATTGAACGTACAGGAAGATATGGCTAAGGTTAATGGACTAATCACTTGTCTCTCACCCCTGGGGTCTCCATGTTAATCCAGATGAGATTTGAAGGCTGAAAAATTGCAGGGACATATATAACTCAAAGGCGTAATTGAATTGAGTTGTGTGGTATTCTTACCCACGTTCTTACACCTATGGCATATTTTACAAGGAAACCAATGATAAGTAGAGGCTGTGGGTGCTTGGTGTTCAACAAAGGATGACAGGGACAGTCTTTAGTGGCAATTTAGTGTGATCTCTTTGGTCACAGAGCAGCTGTAGTATAGTGGCATACTCAAGTGCAGTTGGTCCATGACAGCCTGGAGCATGTCAGTGCCCTGTTGCTAGATAGAAGCATGCTGTGCTGTCCTTGCTACAGCTGGAAGCTAGTTGAAAATGGTGCTTTTGCACTGTTCATGTTAACAAGCTCGACTTTAAATTTTTCTTTTCTTTGGGATGTACCTATATTCTGCAAATCATGGCAATTCTCTCTCTCTTGAACGAAGTTTTCTCTTGATGTACAGACCCTTCTGACTGACAGTCTCAAAAACTCATGATAAAGAAAGTTCCTTTAAATCTGAAAGTGGCTTATTTATCTGCCTGGTTACCCACATGGCCAGCATAGGCCATGTTTTCATTATTAGCTTACAAGGCAGATCTGACTTCTCTGCAGAAAGCAGGGAAAGTAGGCTGGCATCTGACCTGTAATTACAGATCTGGTCCTAGCACCACTATGCATTGGCTGCTCTGTTGTTTTCATCCCACTGGCCTGTCTAAAGAATGGAAGATGTCTTCAATACCTGCCTAGGGTGAGCAGACACCAAGCCTGCGTTCATCTTAGTTTTCACTTGCTCCTCAACCAGCTCCTCTTCTCAGTATGTGGAAACCCTGCATCCAGAATGTACCTGGAAGTCCACCAGTTGTCTCCCTCAGCTCTTGTCCACAGACCCATATTCCCACCTGTCCCTGCTGGCACATGAGCGAGGAGTGGGACCTGGTGATTGAGCCCTCTCGCTTTCTTTGTAACCTGAGGTGCTGCTCAGGACTAAGTGCTGGGAAGCTCTTCTCTTTAGACCTAAGTCGAGGCATTTACAACCCAAAGGTATGACCTCCAGCTGAACACAGGCAAGTCATTTTTAGGGTAAAATTAATTTTCATAGCCAGACTGAATTGATCAAGGAGAGATGGAGGAGGAGGCTGAAGCTGCTACTAGATGCACTGGTGCCAACTCCAGATACAGCAGCAGAACAAGAAACTCCAGATCATGTGTCTGTTTACAGTTGTCCCCTTTATCAGTTAAGGATAATAACATTTCCACCACTGGAGATTGCCTAACAAAAACAATCATCATATTCTCCAGTGAGTCAGTTGGTCTGTTAAATTTGGTTATGTAGTTACATAATACTGAGGGGAAAAAGATTAAAAGCTTAGCTGTTTGGGGTTTCTCCTGCTAAGTATCTAGAGACACATAAAAAATGCTCTTCAGAGAAGAATCATAGGTATCCTGGGAAAAAATTGTCATTGAGGTGAGGCTTTTTTGTGCCAATCTGACGATGAAAAATGAGCAGATCCCCAGCACTTTCTCTTGGCCTTAGCATAGAAACAATTTACACTGATGTAGTTGGGAACACATAGTGAGCTTTTCCTAAAGACATTGTTAGGGTCCCCCCCATTAAAGAATAGATAGCATAGAATGGAACAGAACAGAACAAACCAGAACAGAACAGAACAAAACAGAATAGTTGGAAGGGACCTACAGTGATCATCTAGTCCGAATGCCTGACCACTTCAGGGCTAACCAAAACTTAATTCATGTCATGAAGGGCATTATCCAAATTGCCAAACACTAGCAGGCTTGGGACACCAACCACCTCCCCAGGAAGCATGTTCCAGTGTTTGACCACCTTCTCAAGCGGTAAGTAACATTTTGTCAGCCCAAACCCTCCAGTAGTGCAGAAGTCCTTGCAGGGCCCTGTCTTCAACCTGTCTAAGCACAAGCACTGCCTATAGCAGCCAAGGTCAGCTGAGGGGGTGTGTGTGACGTGTACCGGCTATCTCTTGGGACTGGCCATGCCCTTGGCTTAAATTACCCAGAAGTGGTAAAAGCAGCCTTCTACATACGTGTTTTCTGAAGAGCTCCACGTGGGGACCTAAAGCATGAGGGTCTGCATCCTTCACAAACCAAACCACGTCATCCACCGTCCAGGTCAGGGGATTCTTGCTTGATGGTCGAGTTGTGTCTTGCTGTTCTGGTGAAGGACTTGAGGCTATTGGTACAAAAAAGCCCACAGCAGTGCATTACAATGGCCCACAGCAGTTTCCGTGGTTCATGAGTGTGCAGGGGTAAGTCAGCCTCACTGCAGCATTGGACATTGGAACTGTGTGTGCAAGTATCAGCCCGAGATGGTGGGTTGGGGATAGAAGGGGACTTGAAGCAGTTTCCATTCTGACTGCCTATCAGGAGACACGATCCCAGCTGGCGAATTGCGTTAAAAAACATGAAATCCTCAGGTTCCTGCTGGGGAAGGAAAAATGTGCCAGCTGCCAGGCTCTTAAACAGAGCTGCCCTGCTGTCTGATCTGCAAGCAGCAGGGATCTTGGCTCAAGAAGACACCACCCTTCCACCTGGAGAGGAAGTGCTTCAGCACTAAACAAAGAAGTTTGCCATTGAACATGAAGGCTAGAGGATAAAATCAGGATTTAGCAAACAGGTTTTTTTCTTTGCATTCAGATATTCAGACTTATTGCTTAAAGGAAGGTTTCTAGTCCATATACACCTAATCTTACACTCTCATGAAGCTGATGGTCCCCAGTGAATGCCTATCTGGAAAGCTACTAAAGCACGTGAAGATGAACATTGCAGATGTGACTTTTTAATGGTATAAGCCCTGGGTGATTTAAGGTCACTTCAGCTTGCTGTAGCTTTAAATCAAGTGAATAAAGGCACATTGGAATGAAAGTGCATTTATGTTTTTATTGCATTTATGTCTCTGCAGATTTATAAATCTCAGCCTCCACGTGAATGTAATTTGCACCCCACTTATGCTGCTTCACTATTACAAGAACTGTATTATGCTAGGTTACAGGAGAGCTGTTTTGTTTATATCCGCACCAAGCAAACCTTGCATTAGTAGGCAGCACACAGAAGTATAAAATCTTGTCTGGACCTGCTTCTTTCTTTCTATTAAGGCCCAATTTTTAAGGAGAGAGTTGCAAATGATAAGCAAGCAGACATTACAGAAGACAAAAAGGGAAACCGAAGAGTGCAAGTAGAGAGAGACCACAGATACCTAAACTGGAGCCTGGAGAAGCCCCAGGTAGCCAAGAAGGCAATCAGAGCTGCTGAGGAGAGAAGGGCTGAGCTCTCCAGAGAAATATTGATCTTATACAGACAAATGAAATGTATGAGAATCCCCATGAGTGACTCAAAACATGATCCTAATGTGTGTGAGCAAATGTGGTGGGCTGGGTTTGTGGCTTATGTAGATTGCCATTTCATTGACTTCAATAGAGCTGTGCTGATTTGTATTAGCTCTGACTCTGCCTATAACAGCCAAATAACGGCTCTATGTGCGTATTGGCCCTTTTTTTCTTGCCACCATGCTCATCGTATAGTATAATGCAATGAGGTATATTTTGCAGTTACAAAGGATGAACTCCAAAAAAGCAGCAGTGCTATGAATGTGCAAATCTGGTCGATGGGCTTCATAATGGGATGTGATGTAAATATCATGATAATTACACTCTCATTAGCTAAGTCACTGTTCTGGATATAAAGGACAAGGAATAGCCGCAGGTCCTCTTAATTAGACAGCGAGGATTGGTGTTCGTATGGACTCAGGCGACCCTGGGCTCCGCTCACAGAATAAATGCAATACACAACGGTACAGATACCATCTGGAGCCTTTGGCATGAAATGATGAAGACAAAGAATGCAAAATGAACAGGATAATCTTGGCCAAGCCCTGGATCATCAGTAACATCGAGTAACTTTCTCAGGGACAAGTGGGAGAACTGAGACTTGTCTTGGAGGCAGAGGGGCAAATATTTCTCCCCTACCTATTCTGCCAATGGTCTGGATGCCAGCTGATGTGTGGAGAGATTGGGCACCTCAGTAGCTCGATCTCAAGGTTAAGGAGAACACTGGGCTTTCACAAAACAGCTGAAAGTAGAGGTGGGGAGAGAAAGCTTTGGCTGTGCCCAAAGGATTACAGAAGTTTCTATGTTACTGTCATAACATGGTTGGGGCAGATGTTTTGCCACTGCTGAGGATCACAATTTTTCCCTTAAGTCTGTATGAATGTAAGGAAAGCTCAGGGGGCTTAGCGTGGGATTCACACTGCATGCAGAGAGATCAGCCCCCAGCCCAGTGACTCCTGCCCGCAACCTGCTGCTTCCAGAAATGCCAAGAAAGGGCAAAGGGGAATAGAAAGCCCTGAGAGCAGTTGGAAGCTTTCACAGGTATTGGAAATATCTATAATGGAAGGAAGAGGGGATGAGAAGAAAAGGTTGAAATGACAGGGGAATCCTATTCACTCCTTTGCAATCTAGCAATCAATAGCATAAATATAATTTTTTAAAAGACAAATATATAAATGACCTTTCTAAAGAAACCGCATGACTAGAACTCCGACAGGCTGTAGCAGGTAAAGATAACCCTTTCAAATCCCTACCGAAGGTGTAATGTAGTAATATAAAAACAAGAATTATGTGTAGATACCAATTCTTCAAAAATTGTTTCATCTTTATTTACCTGCCTAGAGACAAGTCCTGGATACTCTGCTGGTTTTTTAATAAATGAAGATGTACTATTTCAGTTGTGTGTAAGGGCTACGTTTAAATGTTGTTAGTAAAATGGGGATACCACCAGTTTGCAGACAAATATCTGGAACGGTTTGTAGCTGGGAAGTCTGGAAACAATCTGATTTTCTGTATCTCTTAAAATGTATTTTATTGTTTAATTTGCTTGGCTTTTTTTAACATCGTAGTTTACACATCTAAGTGTAATCTCTCTGTTTACAAAAGAAAGTGAATCATTTCATGTCTATACTAAGGCATAGGGTTTGTTTCAATAGCATCACTTTGCTGGAAAATTATATCAAACATGAAAGTGTTTGATGGCAGCAGGGCAAGTACTATACATTTTTCCTTATCTGAAGGTATTCACACTCAACCTAAGAAGTAGATAAATGAGGAAGTGTTATGTCTCCCGGGTATCCAATGTCATCCTGTCATCAGAATTAATCAAGATGATAATGAATACTCAGATTACAAAGAGATGGGAGTTCTCGCGACCAATAATTATTTTTAGAGATCATAATCCAGGTCAAATCCAATTTCCTGTTTTTGACAGGTGGCAAAAATTTTTCAAATTAATGGAATGGGATATGGAAATTTAGGTAATCAGAGGGAAGCACTTCCCCCTCCTGTCTGAAGCCATATCAGGTAGGAGAGTGAAGAGGTTCCTCTGCAGGGGAAGGTCTCCAGGCATCCCAGTTAAGACCACTGCCTATGCAGAAATGGCCGGAGATACCGGATCTGTGGTCAAAGCCCAGCAAAACCAATGGAAAGATGTGGCTTGGTCTGAGCTATGACCCCACACAGGCTTTTTTCTGCCCCCCACCTCTGTTCTTGGGACCTTCCTGAGCAGGAGGATGGAGAGGGAGAAAGTCAACAGCTGAATGGCTGAAGAGGCATGACAAGGAAATCCGATGCTAAAATGGAGCAAAATCTGCAAAAGAAGGGAAGATAAATAACAGACTCCCTAAACATGTTCTTGGCAAACAAACAGAGCCCAGAGGGAGTATGGTCATTGATAGATAAGAGTGGAAAGGGAGTGACAGATGAACTTTAATATTGCTGCAGGCCTAAATGATTTCTTTGCCTCAGGGGAAGGGGGTGGGAATGAAATTTTAAAAGGCTCTCTCTGATTGCACTGGAGTGGGTAATAAGGAGCAGCAGATCTTCTGAAACTAAGCAGAAGTAGCAGACCCTCAAAGGCGTAGAGAAATGAGAATTGCTTTAAAAACAAATCACCTCCCACTATAAACAGGGACAGGAGGAAGACTTCACAGCAGAAGACACTTTTCTAAAAGTCTATGGTACACCGAGCAGGAGAAGAGGAGAGGCATCAGAAAAGCAGGCGTGAGGGAGAACACAATTACTGGATATTCATGGGTGCAGGGGTTGTTGCTTGTGAGAAAAAGATTGGGTTTAGCACATCAATTTGCACTGGCAAGCACTTGTAGAAGATGCCATGCACCACCAAGCAGAGTCCTTGTCCCATCGACGAAGTGGCTGCTCATGCTCCTGGCACTGTACACGTGGTGCAAGAGCATCATCTTGCCACATGAGATGTGGCCATGGGCTGGCATTAAATATTTATTTTGGCTTTTCTTGCTTTGCCTCTCTTTCGCAGGGGGAAAAAAAAAAAAAAAAAACAAGGAAAGGAAAGGAGGGGAAAAAAAAGAAAAAACAAAAAAGAAAACCCAAGCAACTCACTGAAAGCATCGAAACTTCCAAGCTGTAAATGTCCTAAAAAATTAACGAGCATGCTCTGTTTGCCAAAGACGTGGCACCCAGCACTGAGCCCTGCAATGCCGTCAGCAGCTCCTCTGCCAGCATCTTGGGGAGGTGCTGGATCCGGCACCCGCAGGGTGCTTTCAGCATTATTCTAGAAGAAGAGAAACTTCAAACCCTGCACCCACAAATGTTTTGAGGAAAAAAATGCATTAGCAAGCAGGATTGCCTCTCTAACAAAGGCCCTGAGGTGATAATAATTAACTGATACTATTGGATAATAAAATCTACATTAAAATAACAAGCTACAGGGCAAGGTTAAGTTTATTATATTATGGTTGAACATGCAATTCTTCTTACTTGGAATAAAGGCTTTGTTTGTTATGTAAGCAGGCTTGGAAAGGTTTATGATGTCCTTGACTATTCCTTCCCTGATTTAAGAGCTTCAATTTGGCAAATGATGACAGGAAAGTGCATGTTTATCTGTCAGCAGCCCCAACTGGCTTTCTGAAATGAGATTTTTTTTTTTTTTCAGAATTTTTTAGCATAATCATGGAGAATTAGGCATCAAGCTTCTGATTGCATTAATGAGAGCTTTGAGGTTTAATCTCATCCATTCCGCTTGAAAGACACGTTCTGCTATGCACTGAGATATGTTTTATGGTTATGTTTTTTTCCATTATATTTGCCCACCATGATAAATAAGGCAAGCTGTTTTCCAAAACTATCCATAAATAAAGAGGATTGGTTTGAGGTTTCAGAGTGAAATTCTTCCTCTTTTTAATGAGTCCTGCCCATCCCTGCCTTGTAAGTATGCAAACTGAGAAGGCTAAGAACAGATACCGGCATGCACCACTTACTCATCTTTGCTTACTTATGATTCAGCAGCATATAAATTATCCATAGAAAGAGGAAAAACGGAAACATCGTAGTGAGACCTCTGCAAGAGAGATTTTTGCGAAGCCAGCAATCAAACTTCAGTGTGGCTGCACTAAAGCCAGAAAGATATGAATTTTTAAAAGTCTGGATTGCCAGTAAAAGTGGAAGCAGCATGGTGGGTGAAAGAATTGATAGCTGTGAAGAAATAGGGTGTCTAATTTTAAGGAGGAGCAGGTAGTGCTTTGTAGGACTCTACTGTGGGAATTCCAGTGTTACAGAGGTGATGCTATTGCCAATGGAGTCGGGGATGAAACCCAGCTGTGACTGGAAACAACATGGTTTCTTTGATGCTAGAAATGATGTCATCATGAATCTGTGGGCACCTCAACATCATGGATGTTATTGTGTTGCCCATCACAGCCCCTGAAAACTGCCTGACTCTGTCTAAGAGCAAACAGCTCTTCCCTGCCTCAGAGAACTCAGATCCTGCCATGGACTGCGGAAGAGTCTCTGCTGGAGTCTCTAGAAAGCAGCCGTGTGGGTCAGAGGAAATGTGGTGGATGATAGTGGTGGCACAACAGTGCACTAGCTTTCTGTGCTGCTCTACATTGGTGAGGCACAGGGGATTGCTATTCCCCCTGTTAGAGACCTTGACAGTGAACCAAAATGCATTTGCATGTACCTCTGTTGCAGGCCCTAATCAACAGTTAATGATCCTGGGACAAATAAATTGATAATATATATAAATAAGCAATATCAAAGAATTCATAACAATTTTCATGATGTTCACTGCGTGACTGTCAATTTTAGGGGGTCTTTACTGTTGAGATGGCTAAATAACCCAGAGGTCCCAGAGGAGCTAGTCTATACAAGTGTCAAATGCTTGTCACATAAAAAATACTAAGCAGTTTTGGGACAAATCCTGTTACCCCAAAATATATGTAACAGCTTAAATTCACTTGTAGCTGCTTCAGAGACACCCACATTTTATGGATGTCTTGTTCAAAAGCAAAAGCAATCTCTTCTTTCCTCCTCGAAGTGCTTTAATATGTTTTAAGCTAGAGAAATATAGGAACCTGCAAAGTCTATTGCATGGACACTCTATGACGTCTCTGCTGATTCAATTCTGGAAGAAGGACATGCCATCTTTTAGGCTTTCATTTTGTGAAGACTGCAGATTTTGTTGGAAGCCATGATAAGAGAGATGGAGCTGTTTCCTGAAACTTAGGTTCTTGCTCAGGACCATACTGAGCTTTCACAAGACGTTGGCTGAGGCTGGGAAACAGTGACATTCTAAGTCAGAAGCAAGAAGGGAATGTAATGCAGCTGTGCAAGCTCAAGGAATTCTGATTTTAAGCTTTCAAACCCTTGATACAAGCGTTTTCTCCACACGACACATTCTTAAGCATGGGCATTTTGTGGATGCTGAAAATGTAAAAAGTACTCAATAAACCACTGAGTGACTCAGGGAAGAAAAATCTATGAAGGGTTGCTAAATATGAATCCACCACCTCTGTTTCAGGAAGTCCTTGAACCACAGATTTCTGAAGGTGGATTGGGTAGTGGGGAAGTACCACCATCTCTGCGCTTACTTCTTTCCTGGGGTTTGCTGCTGTCTCATGCTGGAGACAGGATGCATGTCTAGACAGACCTTTGCTCTGAACTGCTCTGACCCTTCATACCTACTACAAAGAGATAACTGATCCCAAGCAGAATAAGATAGATTTTCAAAGTGAGCAAGTAACATTGTAAAACCTTGGCTCCTTGCAGCTGCCAACTGAAACACTTGACGAGAGGGTCCCAGTTCTGATAGGAGGCTCTGAGGAAGCAGTTGGAGAAGGGAAAATGAATCCTGTGCACAGCAAGCCTCTTTGTGCTCCCAGCACCTGATTACGCCAGCCTGAGAGGCACTGAACAAGATCTGAAAGAAAGTGGCTTTTCATTTCCTCTTCTTTGTACTTTAGGCCACCAGTTCTTAGTGACAACCTTTTCCGAGTTGTTTGCAGTAGTGCAATTCTGTACTATCTACTCTATGCTATCCACTTTGCTGTGAGTAAAGTTGACTTTAAGTAAAGGGAAAAAAAACCTATGAGGACTCAGCACCTGTCTGTGTTCTGTATAATAGAGTAACACAGGGGTGAACCAGGGAAATAAGTGTGCAAAAATAATATCAAAGTGAGTAATGATTTTGGGTAGGTATTGAACATTTAAGAAGGCAAGCACAGACAAACAAAGAAATACAAGGATAAATACTGGCAATACATAATTTTGATGAATAATGTTCTGAAATATTAATTAGTGAATGCTTGGGAACAAGAAATAATAGGGACACGGGAGGCAGGGATGTGAAGGAATTAAGGAAAGATCTGCAGCTACTGGAAAGAGGTTCTGGAGTGGCTACCAAGCAAGAATATGCAGAATCACTTACAGTTTCCAGGGGAAATGCAAGGGTAGAAGGACAGTGTAATGAGGTGATGGCAGACAAAGGGGCTGGGGGAACCAGCAAGACTTCTGCAAGTATATCAAGATTTAAAAAAAAATAAAACCAGAGTGACAGTAGATTCTATTAATAAATGAGGAAGGCACAGAAATTAATGACTTAAAAATGGCTCAGATATTCAACTCCTTTGTTAAATCTGTCTTGAAGATGAAAAATGTATGAATGAAGTTTGAATAATTAGTAAGGGGTGAAGACACTGTTGGAATCACTACTGATAAAGACCTGTTCGTGGAGAACTTGGAAAATGCAAACATAGACAAACAGAAGTCCAGGGAATTAGCTAATGTGTTTGATGACCCAGGACATTCCTAGAGAAGAAAAATATATCATGGCTAGTAATGAATATAGCTAACAGTCACAGTGATTGACCCAGCAAACATAAATCCTAGCAGGGTAACCGGACAAAAATACAAAGGGAAGGAAGAAGAAGGGTTGTTGAATGCAGTGGTTCCCGTGGTATCGCTTGAATTTGCAGATAAACTTCCTGTGACTTTGCTTCCTGAAGGATAAAAGAGCCTTGAGCAGTGAGCTGGATGATTTCTAAAAATACATGTTTTTCTGGACAGTCATTTTTAAGCAAAGAAACCCTTTTGCTAAAATGCTTTGAGGTGGGCATTAATGTTTGGATTTGCTTGGCATCGTATCTTGTACACAGTCGGTGTCATACAAATAACAGGTAGCTGTCTGTAGGCAGTATCAATCTTTGGGAGGAATGCCTTATATATTAATATTTATATCTGCAAGTTGATAATAACAGTTGTGATTGCCACACAATTATACATAATATATGTTTACACAATAACAGCATTAGAAAACATTCCCCTTTTTACTCAGTGATTGATTTTGTGTTTACATAGGTTATTTCTCCTTCTAAATGGAAATGTGAGTGTTCTGGATGGATGTCAAGCCAAACCCACCTCACTAATTTTCTTGTGGAATCTGGGAGTGAGTTATGACTCCAGCATGGCATCAATATAGCAACACACATTGCAAAATTGAAGATATGATATTACCACTTCTGTTTCCTTCAAGATAGGTCCCATTCCTTGTTGGGCTGGAGGTTTGATGATGCAGGCCAGTAGATGAGGACCCCCGTGAAGACATCTGGGCAGGACGATGGCTACCGGAGGAAGAGGAGCCTCCAGCAGGACGTCCATCTGCAGGACTCTGCCGCATAGAATACATGGTGTCTATGCAACTGAAGGCAGAATCAGCAGGATCCACACTATACCGCTTCATGCTTGCAGGATCAGCCATGTAGTCCTCAGGTGTGAAAGTTTCTGCTCAGGAAGCCAAGACACAAAAGAAACATCAGTAAAACAGAATCAATTTTAATTAAGTCCCTGAAAAAAAAAGGTTATTTATATATTTGACAAAATTCCCTCTTTTTTTTTGGGGGGGGGGGGGGGCGAAAAGCTTAACTCCATTTTCAACTTTCAGTACAGACGGCTAGCTCTGGGAGGGATCCTTACTGGAAATTAATAAATAACAAACGGAAGCACAGCCATTCAGAAATCAGTAGGATCACAACAGGGGTACTATGGCTTGATATGACTCATCTGTCAGCTCATGGCAATATTCTCTGTAAAGTACAAGGACACCGATTGGCAGGTCCCATTTGCCTCATGGTGCTCCCCGAATACCACCAAGTCTGGAGGACTGTGTAGCTATTTTTTGCTCTTTCATTTAAGCACATGGAAGTTGAGAGGAAGAAGGCAGAGGAGGACAACAGGACAGGCAGTTTGTTGAGTTCATAACGCCTAGCAGTCAGTAGGAGGGAGTGAAGGTAATAAACCAAAGCGTTCTGGCTGCAATTGCCAAAATTAATCAGAAAATATCTTCAGCTTCAGGCATCCATCAGACCTGATATCCCACACAGAGAAGAGGCTTGATGGCTGATGAGCATGCCCAAGATTTATCATGGGCAGAGATGTGTGAGTGAGTCGCTCAGACTCAGCTCCTGTTCAGACATGTGTGATGGCATCATAGTCAACTGCAAATCATTGCTCCAGTTCCTCTCCTCTGCGTTGCACTTTGCAGACTGTGTAGGAGCTAAATACTTTGCTTTTCAGACTCTCAATTTTGCACTATTTTAGAGACCTATATTCCCCACTGCTTAGCAGTCTAACACATGGGCATGAGGCAGGTCTAACCCCAGGTTTTGCAGTACACAAACGTTTTTGCCAATCCCCCTCAGACCTAGGTCCGGATCCATCTTGCTTTGCTGTCTGGACTGAGACCCCCATGTCTGTGTCATCGTACTCTTCTGTCCAGTCTCAGACTCATCCGAACAGGCCTTGATATCCAAGCTCCTTCCTACTTGTTCTTTTTGGCTTCATAAAACGCAGTCAAAGAAAGATCTTCATCCTTCTCATTCCCACTGCTGTTCTTCCCAAAAAGCCAGCCCTCCCCTCACCCAGCCCCAGGACTCTCTCCACCACCACCATGATCACCATCACCACAGGGATACAAGCAGAGCCCCTGGAAACCTCTCTGAGATCCATAAACCCTGCAAATACTTGTAACCTGCACTTCAGAGATTCCCACTGTCACTGGGTGAAACAAGGTGCTAACATCTGGTAGGCAGGGAGCCCATAGATTAGGAAAGTGCTTCCCATTGCCCCATGACATTTTTTGAGCTCTTGAAAATGCCACTTTCCTCATCATGCGTAGTCTCCTTCCAGAGACATCTGAGGAGGGTGAAATTACCCCTGTGGTGTTACACATCCCCTTCCCCGTCTGACATATTGGGCAGCCTTATTGAGTAACAGGAGGAATTTATGCTCTAATTTACGTTACAAGATCCAAACCCCATTGCTAATAGATGTTGAGGCTGTGTATAATAGTTTTCCTTTTAATTTGCATTTTATTCTTTTCCTTTGAAAAAAAATCCCTTGGCAGCTGTGTACAGAAGTTGATGTTAAACAAACATGATTTAGTTTGACAACTCAAATACTCAAGATTTGTGCCATGCCAGCATCCTGGCTTGTGTGTCAAGCCACAGCACAGATTTTTATTATACAATTGCCTGACTTTGTATTTTCTTGCTGCTGTCTTTTAAAACTTTTTCCCATTCTGGGCCAAGGCTGGGCTTGCCATAAGGCAAACATCAGATCGGAAGGACAGCTGTAAATGTAAAGTTTCCTTGCTTTGGGCACTTGCCTTTGCAACTGCAAGTAACTTTCCTTTAGCACGGGTTTTTTCCCTTAGATAATTTGGATTCTCACAGCATGCATTCAGGTATCCTGCTGCTTTCTGCTAAGGATTTTTGAGCCTGATTCTCACACAAATATAGGTAGGGAGTAATTCAATTGAATTCAATGGGGTTCAGCTACTGTAACACTAGCATAAGAGAAATGGGAATCAGACACTGAAGCTTTCTCCCTAACCTCCGACAGATGCCAAAATTGTATAGCAATTGAGCTAAATACCTTGCTTTTCAGACTCCTCCCAATAAACCAAAGAAAATCCAATCAAGCCTCCTCATTCAAAGGAATTTAATTACTGTGTAGAACACTTGCAATAAAAGCCTCTTATGCATAAAGAAGACAGCTTTTTCTGCAGCATCCTGCCTGCACCGCATGGAATAATTATGCCTCTTGTGAATCATTACCTCTTTATTCCAGGAAAAGAATGCTCTTTTAATATGATTACAATATGAAGAAGACACAGACTATCAAAAAAACAAACAGCACATTGAAAGAGCCCTGCTAAATAAACAGCATACAGCTTTTATTGCTATGGATATAAATTGCTCCAAAATTTGTGAGCATACACCAGGGAATTTTTGACTTATGTCATACTCCCTCAGTAGTCTGAGTGAAATAAGACATGTGCAGGTGAAATATCCCTGTGGAAGGACGCCCACGAGTTGTGTATGACAAGGACCCAGACGATGCCAGTTCTCTTCCTGACCCTGCCTCACACTCTTTCCTTGATCTAGATCAATTTATTCCACGTCTCTGCTTTGGGCTCCAGAATGGGAGTAATGATGCCTATTGCCGTGGACCAAGCAGGAGCCTCCATCCATTACAGCTTGAAATGTGCCACAGTGGAATGTGCTCTGGGAATTTAAAAAGTCCTACTCATGTCTTCATTGACAGGAGGTGAGCAAGGGATCATCTCAAGCAGCCAGGTTTCTAAGCTCCTGATCTTCAAGTTGACATGAGCAGTCAGTAGATTACAAGAGCAACTCATCAGAGTCACCTCCTCCTGACCAAAAGAAGCTCATGATGAAATGCAGGTCACAATTAGCTGAGGAAAAAGGAGACTGTGCATTCAAGTATGTATGGTAACAGGGTTTAAATCACATAGTTTTAAAAGGTGCTGGTCAGCTTCTGTGCTCCCGGCAGAGCGCGGGCTGCTTTGTAAAAACTGCACGAGCTGGTGCACCTTGAGCAACCATGTCTCCATGAACCCTTGCCCTGCAACGGTCTGCCCAACTGCAGGAGAGACCCACCATGTGGGAAGGAAGAGGCAGTTGGGCACAGGAGACTTTTCAAGGCACAGAGAGATCCATTGTGCCCTGTGGGGTTGACACAGTCCCTGGTGACACTTTGGCTCAGGAGGAGAGACCTTTGTTTCATGACATCCCTTCACAGCAGCAGAGAAGGAAGTGAAGGTGACTGGGGACAGTCTGTATGGGTTCATAGCTGACCAACCTGATTGCCTTCTATCATAAAGCAATTGGATTTGTGGGCAAAGGGAGTGCAGTGGATGTTATTTGCCTCAACTTCAGCAAGGCTTTCAACACCGCCTCCTACAGTATTCTTGCTTCCAAGTTAGAACATTATGGCTGGGATGAGTGAGAAACTGATTGGATGATCATGTTTAGTGGGTAACAGATAGGGGGTTGTATGGAGGCCAGTAAAAAGTGGGGTACTGCAGGAGCCTGATCTGTCTTCCCACCTGAATTGCCCTCTGATCCTACAACTGATGTCTTCTCCACTCCAAGCAGCAGCCATAGATGGTAGGGGAGGACCATGGCAAGGACACATGGGGGTTGTCCAGGGTCCTTCACAGTGGCACAGAAGGCAGAGGGAGGGACAGGCTCCATTGTTCAAAAACTACGAAAGACTGTGGAAGGTCTTTGTATTCATATTTCTCCAGCTCCTTGTTAGTTTGTACCATGACAAGCTGCATGAGCTGGGTTTCCACCAATAAGTGTGAAAATATTTGTATTTTGTAAGCTCACAGACGGCTTTGTAAAGTGTATGGCTTTCACAGCTACTAATCCCAATTCAACCAATTAGGGAAAGACATGTTTTCTAAGACAATAAAAGAAAACATAACTCTCTATTGAAGTTTAAAATACAGCAGTATCATAAATCTGTAGCTTAGCGCTTCTGTTTTCTGTCGCACTTCTGTATTTTATTTTCTAGGTAATCAGCAGATGGGCAAACACTAGTAGGAAATTAATACACAATGTTTTAAAGTAGGATTTATGAGGAAGCTGCTTTGAGCCTTTGCTTTAAGCACAGTAGTGCCCATTACAACTGTTCACCTCCCTGAGATGCTCAAGCCTTCTTGGTGTAGTTTTCCTTTCCATGAATGGTCCACAGGCAGCTAGATTGAAAAGCCCAAGATGGTTACATCCAGCACACCTTAAAATGCAGCAAAGAGGAGAGGAAAAAAACCCAACTGCTTTCTCAGTTAAAAAACGCACATTTCTTTAGCTGAGTTTCTTTAAAGTAGTAGCCTGTATGGTTCCTAGCCAAGTTCCAGAAGACTGGTCAGGTCATCTGAGAGTTAAAACAGCACTAGAACCTGAAGCTCAGCTCACATCCCAGCTCTGCTGCAGACCTCTGGAGTGACCTTGGTCAGGTTGTCCATCATCTCTGGACTCCAATTCTCCATTAGGATGAAGTAAAACACTTGTTTGTCTCTCACATCTGTAACATGTTAAGTCATTTGCCTCGGCGGTATTTTTATGCCACTACAGTGCACCACAGGGTTGTACACTGCATATGTGAATGCAGAAAACATAAGAGTGCACCTCTGCTAGCATCTGGGGATAGACACTCCAGAGATACAAAAAAAAAAGATGCCTTTCCCATTGTGCATTAGGAAAGCAAATGAAAATCAATTTTAAGTCAAGCTGGAAATGAAGAAGAGAGTATACCAGGAAAGATGATCCTTAGTGGACGTTTTCCTGTACAGATCTAATCTCTCACGTTTTCTTCGCTATCTTAAAAAAAAATCCCCAAAACCCAAACAAACGTAGTCTGCTAAAATCTCTCCTATAGATAAAAGCTCTTTCTGCATTCCAGAGACACTCTCTAGTCTGTCCTCTCTCTTCTCCTCCCAGACCAAACACATCTTCTTCCACTTCCCTCACCCACTGCTGCTCCTTCGCTTCTCTTGTTACATCCCTGTCCTGGTTTTGGCTGGGATAGAATTTATTTTCTTCCTAGTAGCTAGTACAGCGCTGTGGTTTTGGCTTTTGTCTGTTAATGTTAATTTATTTGCCCTCAGCCAAAACAAGGACAATCCCTCTCTCCCTTCACCTCTTTTAGGCTTCCTTCCCTTACACCCCCCACCTGCTCCTCACTCTGTTCTTCCCCTCAATCTCTTCCTACTGCTTCTTCCAGCATATTCCCACTATCTTGATCTTGCTCTAATGCTGCTTTTCCACACCAGCAGCATCACCTTTTTTTTCCATTTTGCCAGCTATTTTCCTGTCTCCTTTCCTATTTTCCCTCCTCTCACACTGCTGACCTGCATGGCCATTTCTTCCATCTCACACTTTCATTCATCCAGCTTTCCCTTTCCTGATACCCCCTTGCCTTTCTTTGGGTTCGTCTCCAGATTACCACTTGGACAGCCAAGCCTGAGGACAGGGCCATGAAGTGGGACCAAGGTCCCTATTCCCAGTTAACAGCCATGTCCAGCACCACCATGGAGTGGCCGCAGCTGAGTGAAGGTTGCATGGGGCACTGATGGAAACCCCAACCGCACCTTTGAGCACGCCACTGATCCCCAAACCAGAGGGTCCTCTTTTCACACACTGGTAGCTTCCTGGGATAACTGCCCTTCCTTCTAGGCTAATACTTTTATGTCATTTCATAACCTTTTACTCTGCCACCTGCCATGCTTGACCATTTGTATTTGCTCTAATTAAATTCACCATTAACTTCTTTTCCTCACAGTCAGTATAGATTTCTTTCTTTCTTTTCTCTGCCCCCACTTTTCCTCTTTTGTGTTGTCTCCTATTCTTCATATTGTTTAGTGATGGGGTTTGCTCTCTGACCCTTCCTGTACCTTTTTAAGTGCTACCATATATTTTCTATAATGGGTTGACCAGATGTGAACTCCATATTTTAAGTGGCATGATATCATAGCTTCCTCAGACCTCTCCTCCCTCCCAGCCAGGGCCAGTCTTTTCTCATCTCCCAGTCATTTTGAGAGGAGCCAGCCATAGTGTCAAAGTCCTATTGAGATACTTCTTTGTGTAGTTTTAATCTTCACCTCTTTGCCTGTATTTTATAGTTCCTGTGCTTGGCTCCAGTTCCCTACACAAGGACAGCATTTGCCATGTCTGGGAGCTGGGGGGGGATTGGGAGGGGACAGTTTTAAGCAGCTGTGGAGGTTAGAAACCCTGAATCTCAGCCATCATTGAAAGAAAACTAAAAGTGGGGAAACACAGAAAGCAAATGCAGAAATGCAGATAGGAATACTTCAGGTAAGCTTAACCATCAGGCTGGTGTAAGCCAGAAAGGGAGAAAGCAGAGAGACCTAAACAGTTTAAGAGTGTGAAAGATATGCCTTGGTTCTGAACTGCCATCTTCTGTTTTAACATTTGCTCTTAAAGGATCAAAACCCAACTTTTTCTGTGTCTGCCAAACAGCCTCACATATTTCTGGCCAGTCGGAAATGGACCTTATCTTCTTTATAGCTTGAGCCTGCATGCATCTATCTAAAGATAAGAGCTTCCTGTGATGGATTAAGACTCTCCAGCTCTGCCTACTGCAATTTATTCTGGGATTAGAGCACCAGCCCATTCCTTTCACCCATCCAGACATGGGGCACAATGAAAATATGATGTCACCCGTTAGCAGGCATTTCCACGCTGTGTCAACACCACTCTCTGGTGCATGCATCTGCACCCCGCACAGCTGGACAAGGGAACAGACCTTTTCCACACTGGCCTGTGGCTGCACGGTTTGACTGGACAAGGAGAGCATTACAGGGAGAGACATCTGGTTCGTGGCGGCAGTGCCAAGCTGCTTGCTGCTTGCTGCGGCAGAGTGGCATTGAGACACATCCCTGAGGAACCACAGCATCCCTGAGGCTGCTGCAGAGAAGCAGAGAGTGAGCAGGCAGCCCAGGGCATCCTCCGACAGCAGTACAGGGCTGTCATGACTGTGTTTTCCAGTTTATGGGATAACTTTTGCATGGGTTATAGGAACATGTAATTGCATCCACAGGGGAGAAAAAGGAGGGAGATACCAGTCAGTCAGAACAGGAAAATGTAAATAAGCCTCATCCACTTGTGAATGTAGATATTATGAGCACTGAAACCATGGTCACACTGTGGAGATAAAACCTGCAGTGAATCCTCTAGGGCTTAGTGTGAAGCTTTACTGCACCATGTATCATCTCACTGTGTCCTAGCTGCTAAAAAATATTTTGCAGTAACCGAAATGCCAAATCCCCCAAGGAGAAGCTGCCAGTCAATTAACATCGAAACCCTGAATATTTTAGAGAATTTTCCAAAATCCAATGTTGTCCTGATTACAAGGACTTCAGCATAGGCAATGTTTTTTCATTATTTTAACAATTTCCCTTGAGTATTTGCAGCCCAGAAACAGCCACATTGTGTTTAATGCAGTAGAACCAGAGAATGAAACCAGCTGGGAACAGATCAACACAGTTTTATTGTCCAAAATGAGTAAAAAGGTAAAGTAAATTCACAAGCTAGCTGCTGACAAATGTATTATATTTAATAATAAAAGATGCTCATGTGTATGAATAACCCATAGATTATTTATATATATATATATATATATATATATAAGTGCTTGGGGATGACTGAGTCTTGTGTCACAATGGAGAGATTTCAATTCTATCTTACAGCATAGGCAAATTGTTTAGGCACTGCATACCCATAAACGAGGGCAAAGGGATTTCGAAGCATAGGGATCCAGCCTTTAGAAAAAGTCTTCCTTTAGCTTCTTCTTCCTGATTTCAGACCTTCTCCTCCATTCTCTTCCCTTCTCTCTTGCCTTTATGTTACACCAAAGTGTACATCATGAAAGGGAGATTTGTCAGGGTTGTATAGTTTTGTGTCTTAGCACAGCAATAGTCCTGCACTGCTAAAGGGAGATGGGAGAGGCTGCAATTGATCTTTCCTGTCTCCAGCTTCGAGCAGTACCTAGAGGGGCTTTTCTATCCATGTAGTTTACAATATATGCTGTATGCTTATAAATCAGCACTGATATAAGTCACAAACAGCTGTATACAGAATAGACTGGATGAAAATGGCTGTGTTATTTGAAAAATTCAAGGTGTTATATACTGGGATTCTCTGCACTGAAGTATTTAGTGCATTTCTGTTCTGCTACCATCGCAATGAATCTGCCTGAATTATATTGCTTAGTACTGGCTTGAAATATTTAATAGCAAATTTTTGTTTGAAAAACAAATAATTTGTCTACAGAAAAGTGCAGTAACTGCAAAATAAACTGTGTTTGCCCCTTAATAACTAATAATCTCATCCAGAAATTAGGTAGAACAAATATAAAGCATGAGCCTGTGCATGTGGTTATATGCAGGTATGAGGTCTTTCATAAAGTCTTTGCTTTGTTTCTCCCTGCCCAGTGCTGCAGCTCAGCTGGACTTTCTGATATTTCTTCTGGGGTTTCTTCTGCCATATAAATACAACATAGCTGGGCCCTAAAGCCTTTCACAAAACCTTCCTTTTCCTGTCTTCTCTGCTGCTGCTCGTGACATCTTTGGCCAATAGCAGTGGCAGCAGCTAAGAACTCATCAATTCCCCTTCCTCAGGTCTATGAAAAACCCCGCCTTGTATCTATGACAAACCTGGTGGATCAGGCTGGCTAACACACATGGCACTTGGATAGGTTTTCCACCATCAGTTCTGGCCTGTGATCTGCCAATTTTGCTGCTTGAAATATGTATATATTGAATGGCAGGTATTTGTATCAATATTTAAAAAGTTTAGGAATGGAAATTCCTGTTTCAACTTTAATTTAAGTTATTTGAAATCAACACCTGGATTTCCAACTTCAGACACTTTCTAAAGGAATTATGTAGCTCTATGGGAAAGTCTTAACCAGCTAAAACAAAATTAAAGCTAAATCAGAGTTACATTCAAATGATTTAGGGC
Organism: Ara ararauna; assembly: GCA_028858755.1. Lineage (NCBI taxonomy): Eukaryota > Metazoa > Chordata > Aves > Psittaciformes > Psittacidae > Ara > Ara ararauna. Next base: position 62,080,705 of record CM054379.1, read on the forward strand.
TCTAAAATAGGGTGCATGCTTCCTCCATGTGACTGTACAGGCAAAGCTTGAATTAAATGCTTATATCCGGGGTATTTTTTTCTGTAGTGGATATGACCTCATTCATGATGCTTCATGCATTTATGCCCATCATTTCATCCCCTTCCCTTATGCATATGCTTTGATATGGGAAAACAAAGCATCTTTCCTACTTTAAACTTCATTCCATAGCTTAGCGCTCTCTTCTAAGCTCCATGTCTGCAACCCAGGCAATATCCAGCACTGCCAGTGCCTTTGCAGGGCTTTGAGCACATCTTGGTCTGAACGACAGAAGGGCCTTTGGGCTTCTCCTCATCCACTGCTGGGAGAAGAGTGCCTACCGCCCCTGAGGGTAGCTTTTCAAAAGAGATGTATTTTCTTGCACCATCTCAAGGCTGGAGCTAATACAGTCCAGCAGAAGGTGGGAAGGAGGATTTCCCTTGACCTAACTGCTGGAGGGATCTGGTGCTTCATTGCTTAGCATCCACAGGGAGATACAATTTCATAAACTTAAAGGAATAGAAAGGGACTCCTTATTTGGGGGTTAGTAAACAGTAATCACACAGCTTAAAGGTCATAAGGGTCAATTTATCCAATTCCACCAACTCTGTAGAGTTCAGGTAAATTATATCACAGATGAATTTCATCTCATCCATCCACCTCTTCTTTTTCTTCCTGCCAGGATCTACCTCTTAGTCTACATTTCATTAGTTTGTTCTGGTCTGGGTTCAAATTGCCTGAATGCTGTCTATTAACACCTTCATGAACCCATTCACAGGAGCATTGCCTGACTCTTTCAACTTCCTGCTTTTAGTTCCCAACTCTTGTACCATTTTGAACTGTTCCTGTCCCTCCCTAGGTTTCTGAATGACAACACGTGGCTTCATCTGCAGCTACCTCTCTTTCTGTTCTGCCACAGTTATCACCTTGGATACCTCCTTTCAGAAAGCCTGTCCTGGGGATGGTGCTCCAGCTGCAGGCAGGACCCCGATGTACAAGTCCTCAGTAGGATGCCCTGCCCTGGGGATGGCTGGGTAAGGTCTGGAAAGGGAGGAGGCAAGCAGCCTGCTGATGGATGCAAGGACTCCAACATATATGAAAGGAAGGAAGGAACGCCTGCAGCAATCCCATCCTTTCTGCTCTACTGCAGGTTCTGCCATCAATTCAAATACCCCAAAGACCAGACAAACTCTTTATATTATACTTTGCTGTGGCTGGATGGCTTGTGCAGTTCCTCTGCTTCCTCTTTGAGAGTGACCTTAATATTTTATTTATTGTTTAAAGGATAATGTTCATGGTGAAGGAATATATGAGGCAATAAATGGCCTTTGCAGGTAATTAAATGCTGAAGAGAGCTGAAGCTATTGATGGCCATAAAAGCCATTTATTCTGAGTGTGCCGAGAAGCCAGGAGCACTGTTCCTCATAACATGCAACAAGACAAGATTAAACAAGCCACGCTACTAGAAAGGAGAAAGACAATATTTTTCTTGCCCTCTTAGGGCTTGGAATTTTTGAGCTGCTGTTTATTTGGTGCTTGGAACAGAAAATATTGATTGTAATAATATGTGGTTTTCTATCATGTTACTCATTTTTCCTAGCTGTTGTAGAAGGGCTTTGCACATGGTGGCAAGAATTATTGCCCTCCTTGGACAGATGCTCAGATAGGGAAGGATGACTTGCCCTTACAGTCAATGGGAAAACCTCTGTCAAAATCCAGCTCCCATCCTAGTGCTTTGCCTACTGGTCACAGTCTTATAGTGTATTGCTGTAGCACTTCTCGTACCAGTTTTTCAAGTGCTTGTAGATAGGAAGAGTCCACCTTCCTATATACAGAGGCACTGATGTAGCATAGGGTACCTCCACCTCTTGCTGTGCTTCTTTCTGCTACATATGGGGCACTGCCTCCAGCCACTGCCATGAGGAAAGGTGCTGTGGACAGTGGTAGGGGACACCATATGGTATCTATGCATACAAGTTTGACTTGGCCATAATGAGACAAGCAAGGCTGGGGACCTTATTCACAGACCTGTCTGTCTTCCCCCCAGTGAAAGCAAGAATACAGGGTGGCCACAGGAGTCCTTGCATAAAGAAAGATTTGCTGTAGGTACATGCAGCCATGCTCTGCATGGAGCACAGCAATTTTCTAACAGTACAAAATAACCAAAATCCAAGGTTCAGGACAGAAAGAGCAAGGAAAGTATTGACTGAAAGGGAAAAGAAGATGTCTATTGAGTATGATGCTTCCCGCATAAGAGGATCTACTTCAATATCTATGCCTACGATCAGGTTGGTAAGAAGCTTTATAGCAGACTTTCTTTCCTCAGAAAAATAACAGTCTAATATTGCACAAGTGCATGCCAACAGTATGTAGGTGTTCCAGAAATGTCCCTTTCCCATGCTCACATCCACACCTCCATTAGCTCAGCATGGGAGGACTTGTGAAAGCTGAAAACAGAGGGCATGGATGGAGGCACTTCGCAGGATCTCTGTTAACTTCCCATCCATGTAACCCCCAGCACAGTTGACAGCATTTTATGCAGAGGTCACCCAGACTTCGCCATCATTTTAGTTCAAACTACACTGCCACTCTCATGGAAAATTCTGGTGTACAGGTCCAGAGGTGCTTTGAACTCAGATGTTGTGGGAACAGGTAACATCTCAGGATTTGCTATAATGGAGACCTGAAGATGGGCACTTCCCGGATGACATCCTAGGAGTCATCCACAGCTGCTCCTCACAAATTGCTCTCATGAGCCAGAAAGTCCCCTCACAGCTGAGAAAGAGCTATGGGGTATGTTCCCAGATGTGCCAAGACACAGCAGTGAAGCCACTGATGCTGGGAGACAGCTGGAGACAGACCCTTGCCCCATGTGCAGAACCACTGGGCACCAGCACGAGAGGTGCTGGCAGAGCAGGCAGAGTGTGGGGGTTCAGGTGCAGGGCGAGCAATGCACAGCCAACAAGGCTTGTTGCAGAGGCCGGTGCTGCATACAGCCCGGTGAGTACATATAAAATATCATTATAAGTGATATATGAATGTATCAACAAATCCCACCTGGCTAGTACACAGCCATTAGCATCTGGCACTTTGCTGTGAGCACAGGTGAATAATGGCTTAGGGGCATGTGCTTCAGGGTGAGGTCAAAAGGTGACTCCTGTATGGTGTAAGTGGATTAATATGACTGGACATGATGCTGGCTTTTCCTTTCACTTCTGGCAGTGTAAATCAAGAGTAACTGCACAGAAGTCAATACATGTATTAAATTCATTGGTACACAGGGGCTGAAAAGCACATGATTTTAAAAGAACATCTCAATTACAAGCTGGAGAACAGAAACAATGAAAAATGTGGCTGCTTTGCATGGCTTCCTGTGGTGCTTTGTTATAGCCCTGCTCGTTCCATGCGAGCTCTATCCCAACAGGCGCCCTCACAGACCCATCTGTGAGAAGAGCTCCTACTGTCCTTCTTATTGCCACTACAGGGAAACCCTATCTTCATTCTGTGTAGCAGAGATCCTCTCCCCTTGTGCTGACCTTGCTGCAGAGAAATGCTGGCTCCTGGGGAGGTGGAAGGAGATATAGGCAATGCAGCATTAAACTTAGACACAGTGTCTCAAGCCCCAGTGCCTAAAACTGGAGTTATACCACTGGTGGCAAAAAGCTGTTGAATACATCCTGGTATGGTGAACAGGAATATTATGTATCTGCCTGGCTCCAGCTGAGCGCAGCATGAAGGTGCCGTAGGTGAGTTTTCCAAAGCAGTACCTGGCTGCACAATGAAACCAGCCACCAGCTCTTGAGCCTGCATACAGCAATGAAGATGGTGGTGAGCTGGTGAAGCTGCTGAGCTCCCCCAGCCACCCCCAGGCTCATGGATAGGTTTCAGCAGGGCACCCTGGGTTCACCAGATTGGGTACTCAGGTCAGTGATCAGCAGGGTGTTGAAAGTATTCTCAAATCTTGTCTCACCGTATTTCTGTTAACCTTTGATGGAAGGAAAGTCCCTTTTTGGGGCTGCCAGCTTAGAGAGACACCTGAGCACCTGGCTGTTCTGGAAACAAGGCTGGTCACCACAGCATCCCTCACCTGGGGACCATCACCTCTCCCATGTCCCCACTTCAACAGGGAAGCACACAAACCTCTGCAGGGCATGCTGACCCATGCTACGGCTCTCTGTCTAGCCAGCCAATGGCTACCAGACCTCAGGGTGAGCAAGCTGGACCCTGGTGGGGAGTGTTAATCCTGTGTATAACCGCTGCCTCCAGCTATTTTGCAACTGACATTCTCCACTGTACCACAGTGGTACTGATGATGGAGGTATAAAAGCCCCAAAAGTCACTGCCTCTTCCCCTATCCCTCTCAAGGGAGGAGAGCCCATGCCAGCACTAGCTGTGACTAGCCTGGGCTAGCCAGCCTATGCTACCTCCAGAGGGGGTTATTAATTGTCCCTCTGGCAGTGGGAGAGCCAGGGAGGAGAAGCCTTCCCTACATCCAAATCTCCTGCCTGGTCTGGGGCAGAAGTAATTTTTGCCCTTTCCTCAGTGGCTGGGCAGAGCCAGTGGGAATGGTGTCAGGGACACCGGCATTGGAATTATGTAAGGAAGGAGATGCTCAGAGTGTAAGAGCCATTGTAAAAACTTTGATTGTGGAGTTGCCTTCCATCACATACAGCCTTGCCATACAGAAGTAAATGGAAATGTAAATGCAAATTAAAATGCAAATGGAAACGCAAATGCCAGGCCTCCTAGGCTGCACTCACTCAGTGCTACAGAAATCCCTTGACCTCTTGGAAACATTCGGGTTGCTGCAAATGTCCTAGTCCAGAGTAAAAGAAGTATTGCTTTTCAGTCTGGGTTCCTGCCTTTCTTGCCCTATATGTAAGAGTGGCAGCTGGATATCTTTGCATAAAAAGGCTATTTCTGCACTGTGTGCACAGCCCACTCCCAGCTTTAGTGTGTAAAGCACATGCTTAGGGTCTTCCTGGCAAACAGGTGATTGATTCATGGGTGATTATTGTGGACACTAAGCCACCTTTCTCTCAGCTGTCAGCATGTATCTGCCATTAAACTGAATGCATGAGAGAAGTGTGCTCCCCAAACACCCACAGCGTTGTTAATAAAAGAGAAGGAAAAATAATTTAAAACAGGAGGAAGCCTGCAGGTGCAGTGAAGGTTCTGGGCCATAACTTTGCATCCTTCTTTTTTCTACACTAACTTTTGCCATGTCTGTAGTAGAGCCCCAGGGCAGCTCTCTGGCCACAGACTGCAGATGGGGACTGCAGATGGACACTGCAGGCATGTCCCACATCCACAGGGTCTGCACAGCACCAGCACCCTGTCCCAACACATTGCGGTGTGGGCGAGAAGGAAATCCGCATACACATTCCACCTGAGAGCCTAGTGCTGCTCAGGGCAGGTGCTTCTCTGGGCCACCAGAGTCCTTGGGTGCATCTGCCCCATGCCACGGCCCCTTCAGGCTTCAGCCCACATCATCAAGCACTAAGGGACCTTGCTGGTGCCCACAGGCATTTTAAGCTAGGAGAAATGCTCCTGCAAGTAGCAAAGCAAACCCCTTAGCAGTCATGACTCTCATTTAGGTTTACTCTCAAGGGTAGTGGGGTCAGATTGGGTTCCAGCCTGAGTGCACTACAGGTAATGAAACTGCATGGCTGTGAGGGGCTCTCTCCCCTCTCCCAGAAAGAGGTCCCCTCAAGTGAAGGCAGACCATGCTGCTCTGTAGGTGATCCTTAAAATGACCAGCATGCAAGCAGGGAAGCACATAGGTAATGAAGTGCTGGGGAAGAGCATATCCATTAGATCTGTGATTTGCGCTGCGGTGACATCAAAGTTCGGGCTGGGGTCCATGCAGTCACCCAGCCCCCCACCTCTCACTGCAGCCAATGAGCCAAGGGAGTGCACAGGCAGTGAGGTCTGGGGAGCAGGGACAGGCAATGCTCTGTGATGGGTCTGTAAACAGAGGAGGCTTCATAGTCAATGAGGATCCTTTAGTGTCTAATATGGTGGTTGAGTTGGGTGGAGAAATTTGCTCTCTACTTTCCCACCTGCCTGAAACTTGAAGCAACTTAATCCCTTTCAGACTTCTATCCTATGGCCAGGTATGCTTTAGGAGGGGAAAAGCTGTGGACCATAAGGACAATGGGATCATATGAACCTTGTTTCCTTAGGAAAAGAGATAAAAGAAACAAAGAGATATAAAATAATTTCAAAAATTATCCTTATCACTGCTGGTGCTCCTCAACATGGTGGTTTTCACCCAAAAGCCTCCTCTATAGCCACAGGGGAAAATACTGCGAAGCATCCCACTGCCTCCCTCGGGAAAGGTCCCACAGAGACCTGCAGTTCTCTGGCATGTACAACACAAGACCAAAAAGACAGTAACTTCTTCAGCACTATTCAGTCTTGAGCCCAAGCTGATCAACCCTACCTGCCTCCACCTGTCTGTTCTCATACGCCTCTGGGCTTTCCGACACGGCATTGTACTGCTGGAAAGGCTGGTTGCTGAAGAGATTGTCACACAAGAGGCTGCGACAGAGCTTCTTCAGGAAGCGCAGGACATACCCGATGCTGTTCACTACCAACACGTTCATGAGATGCTGCTTCCCCTCAAAAGAAGCTGAAACTGGAAAGCAAACAGGAACAATTCAGTGCCTGAGGATGCATGGCAGCAGAAAGAATGACAGCAGGGGAGAAGATTTCATACAAACATTTGTATGCCTTAAAATATTTTACTTAATTACCCCACCTGAAGAACAAAAAATATTGGAAGAGCTTAAGGAGCTGAGTTTGTGTGAGCGAGATCACCTTCCCCTTGGGACACTGAAAGATGCATGGCCAGCAGTGCAAGGATTTCTAATGTATGCATCCAACTGAAAACTGCACTGTATGATTGGAAGGAGGCAATTATGATACCTTGGTCTAAGGAAGGGGAAAGTGATCTGCCAATGATGGGCTATTAGGCTGACTTCAGCAATACACAAGGTTTTAAAAGATAATGGGGAGACAAGGAATAAAGACATGGCTGTGGATGAATAAAAGGTATCAGCGTTGTACTGAAGCAAGGACTACCAGCTTCATCATGGATCTTTATTTATGGGTTTAACTGTATGTATAGGCAAGGGAAGGTTGGCAGCGGAATTCAGTAAAGTATGAGAAATTGTTCATCAAACTGGAAAGGATTGCATATGGAAGGGGGTTCAGGAGACAACAGGCTCTGCTGGCAGGTAACCCCAAGCACTGGAGAGGAGCCAGCAGTAGTCTGTGCTGGCACAAAAAGATTTTAGTGATGCTCTAAACTAGAGGCATTATCAATGAGGACTGGGAGATGGTACAGAAAGGATTGGCTGATCTTGAGCTCTGCAATAACAAAAAAGGGTGGAAAAAAATACCAAAAAATACTTTGCAATCCATTATCTTTTTGAGGAGCTTCAACATGACCTGAGGGGGGAAAATGATGCAACAGGCTCACCAGATGTCTATGAACCCCCAAGGTGACACAGCGATGGGAAAGTCAGATATACTTTAAGGAAGCATTGAACAAGGCATTTCCAGGAGAGATGAGGGAGTGTCAATTCCGGTATATAACGTCCTGGTGAAATCTTAGCTGGCCTGACGGGCACCATAGTGGTCATCCAGGCTTGAGAAGGGTGAATTCACACTTGCAGATGTGCACAGGCAGGCCACAGTGATGTTCAGGGAACAGAAAGTTTCCCTGCAGCCATCACCATCTGTGCTATGTGGGGCTGTGGGAAGGCGCTTGCACTTCCTTCACTAATCCACTGACCTTGCTCACAATGCAGAGAGAACCTGAGAGAAACTCTGCATTTCAGGCCTAGGAGGATGAAAACTGTTCTCTAGAAATACATCTAAGATTGAACTAAAGGGTGAGAGCAGAGCAATAAAAATTCCTGGACAATGCTGTCAGGGAATATATTTAGCTAGGAATCAAAAAGGGCATAGGTCCCAGACATCAGAGAGGTGGAGGGGTCACAACAGACCCACCAGGATCAATTGTAGCAGGTCACATTCAGGTGTCAACAGGTTTGCAGGGAGAGCCACATGATCTAGCTGCCTGAACTCCACCACCTGGAAGGTTTTTTCCAATCCTACAGCCTCCTGTCACTACTACTAAGTATAAATTGCAATGGTAGGTGTATAATGTTTGGGATAACTTCAGAGAATTCCTGCTGGCCTGAGCTGCTGCAAGGGACCATGCTTCACTGCCAGCTGAGCATCTGTGAGCCAAGCCATGGCAGGACCAGAAAGCCCATGAGAAGACCCGTCTGTGCTGATGCTGGGCTGGGACTGAGCTGCAATCTTGAAGCCACACCATGACTGTGAGGCCATTCACCCCTCTTTGATGACTAGAAAATGCATGAAGTTGGGAGAAATGTTGACCAGCTGCTTTTAGCTCAGGTACTTGAAGCTGAGCCAGCTCAGAGTAATTGAGACCAAGGCGTTTGGCAAGCTTGGTGCAAAAGGTGACTCTCCTGCTTGCAATGAAAATCATGTACACAGCACAGAACCAGGCAAAAATGAAGCTTTGCACTAAATTGCTTCAGTCTTGTGTCTCTGTGAACAAATCTGGATCATTCTTAGAGTATTTCTGATATCCCTTAGGGAAGGCGCACCTGTGATTAGAAAGGAGGAGAGGGAGGAAGCAGGACTTACATGCTCTATAGAGGTCCAGAGCCTGAGCTCCCACACAAGTGGGTCCCAGCGGCACAGCTGAGCTGCTGTGGTCCCTGCAAAACAGATTGGACTTGCAGTCCTTGGCTTTGTGTTCATGCCTGACTCATTGACTGCAGCTCACTGGAGAGCGTTGTTCCCATATTCCCACCAATGTTTCATTCCCACTGCATCCCTATATGCTAAAAGTGTTGCAACACAGATATTTTACTGTGATTAAAAGAAAAATTCATGCTCAGTCTGAGAGCCAGGCCAGGGGATTCAGTGTGGGACATGGGAGACTCATCAGGACGCAGCAAGAAGTGTCACTGTGGGAAGATGAGATGCCCCTGGGAAGTTCCCTCTGATCTTTGATTCTTTCCGATATATTTGCATATTCCTGCTGTAAGGGGAATTTGCAATTACTGCAGCTGAGAGCAGATTTGGTTCATGAACTGAAGGCAGAGGACACACCAGCAGCTGAGCTCTGTACGAGTTTTCCTTTAGAACATGTGGTGGCAATGTGTGGCATGGACCAGGCTTGCAATACTGCTCATTCATGTATGGCTGCATGAAAACCTCAGCTCACAGGCTTGGCCTCAGCGCTGTTGCAAAGAGGGGTAAGCGCAGGACTCTGGAGCTAGCCCTATTTCACCCCTGAATCACTGCTGCAATAGTCTTTACCAATATACTTTCATCTGACACTGAGGCAATTCCTGCAGCAGCTCATTTTACAAAGCTGTAAGTGATGTTCAAAAGCTAGCTGCCAGCTGATGTGAATGGGACAGGTAGGACAGCCAGGACTGGGGATCAGGTGAAGATGTCGAGCACTTTCCAACTGGCCTCACACCCCTTACAAAAATGCTTTACCTGACACCATCTCTCCGCCATAGCCCTGCTTGATGAGTGAGAAGACCGCCTTTTGCTGGAGCGCGCAGTCGATGCAGGCCTGCACAGCCTGCTGCAGGGCTGCGGATGGTCTCTCTGGCCCAAAGTGCTCCGGGAGCTGCTGCACTTTTTTTCTGTCAAGGTACGGCCCCAGGTTTGCTTGTTTGTTGACGTAAATGCAGACTGCAGGCACAAAATCCCAACAAGGTTATTACAAAATGGCCCTGAGACCATCCTAGCAAATACATTTCTATTTATTTCACAAGCTCCTCCATTGGTGAATGGTGACCATTTCCCATTGAACAGCCAGGTTTCCTTGCGCTGATCAACCATTGCCTAAGTGAAGTGAGCTGAGTTTAGGTCTTGTTCAGTGTCACAGGTGAGGATAAGCTATGTGCAACTAAAGAAGATCCTGTGTATGCCTGGGATCTGATCTCTTGCAGACTACCTTGTCCATGCAGCTGATGGCCAAAAAAAGATGCCCAGGGAGTGCAGGACAGTGACTAGCAAGGCTGACTTTACAGCAATGGATAAACTCCAGCCTGAGGTGTGTTTTGGGTCTGTGTCTTCTGTGTGTTTTCAGACTGGTTCATTGAGGGGGCCCCTGAAAAGCACAGGTCTGAAGTGAGTTTTGGGAGACTTTCATTCATTGCTGCTCCTGACCTTAATGCAGCTGTGATTTCTGGAGGGCTATGCTGTGCCGGGCTGCATGGTGTGATGACAGAGATTCTGGTCTTTGGGAGCTCCCTGACTGTCCATGTACAACCCAGCATTCTGCAAATTGCATCACCTCGAGGGAAACTGTACATCGTGTACAGCGTTAAATCCCCATTTGGTACCTCAGCCACGTGACTGTGCTGTACAGGGCAACTGCAAAGGGATGCCTCAGCCTCTCTGCAGCCAAACCCTGCATGTCTCCTCTCATATTCCACTGCCTGCAAAGGCAGCTTTTCTACATGCTATCAGGCCTCCCAGCAATAGCCAAACAATCAGTGTTCTCTTCCTAGCGTGAACTTATCTTAAGCTCGACTGAGACTAGCTGCATCTTGGAGGAAGCAGAGAGAACGCTGTGGTAACTAAGGCTGACTAAGACACAGCCTAAAGTCAGGCTAAAGTGAGACATATTATAATAGCTGGCTGAGTGTGCTCAAGCTGTCATCTCTCAAACAATACGACATTATCCTCTGACAGAAATCAGATATGTGACGAAGAAAAGCCATCAAGCAGAGTGGAGGACATGATGACAGCTGTGTAAAGTTGGAAATAATTTACAGTTTGTATCACCATAATGAAAATCTACTGCAACTGTCACAGTGCACTCTGCTACCCCATCTCTCACTGAACAGCAGAAGGGTCTTTAGCAGTATATCCTGGGTAAACAGGAGGATAATAGCAATCATGCTTATCATTGCATAGCACTTTACACCTTCCAAGTGCCAAATAAACAAAGGGATAATGCCCCGAAAGACAGCTGTAGCATGCATGAATTGCAGGGGGCTGTCACGGTGCAGCTTTCCCGGTGTGCCACCACGCCAAACTTCACCAAATCTGCAGAGTATGGCTTCAGCTGTGACAAGCCACTGGTTTTGTCTGGGGCTCAGCTGCAGGAGGGACTCTGCAGACTGCAGCAAATGTGCTAGGAACCTTGTGGGGGAATGGGGACCCTTATGGTCCTTTCTGTCCAAATAGGGAGGTAAAAGTTGGCTTGAGCCTGACCCAACTTCCTGCAGCCCCTGCTCTGCTGGGAGCCTACACACACCATTAGGAAGGTGCTGGGAGAAAAAGTGCCAGCAGCACAAGGAAAGGCAGATGGAGGTGTGGGGCGCTGCACCATCAGAACCCAAAATGATGCATAGAACCTCTGCCTTTGTGGCCACTCCGTCAATGTGGTGGGGCTGGTGGACTGCGCCTCCTTGTTCCCCTCCAAAAACGGCACTGGGCACACCCCTCAGGGCAGCACTACGAAACACCACTCAGCTGATGTTTGCCAAGTGTTTTGCAGTCTTCGCATGTGAAGGGGTAAATGAGAATAAAATACATTATTGTCGTCATCGCCACTATGTTTAGTATCATTCTGCTACCAGAGCAGATGGAAAACTTCTCCTCTGTGCATCCCAGCTAAGAAATAATGGGATTTATGTGTTGTGTTTAGATTCTAATGTTATCTAATCCATTTATCTGCTGAAATCTCAGGGTAAATCAACTGTCTTGTTGATTTTCTTCTCATTTACATCAGTTTAACAGCATTGACCTATGTTACTTCTGGTAATCTAAGCAAAAAACAAAAAGAATAAAGCTGTGTTTTCCCTGTCTACAGTCAGAAATGACCAGGTCTGCTGCTGTGGTAAGAAATTGGGGTTTATATGTGCTGGTAACCCTGCCTACAGTCAGATCATGGCTCCTCTGTCCTTCTTCTCCCCAGAGCTGTAAGAAATGTTTCATGTTCACACCCGGTTTTAGTCTGGTCATTGCAACACATTTGATGGGGTGAGTTCTGGGTATAAAATTGTAGCACTCATGCGTTGTTGATGTCTGCATTTCAAGAGGAATGGATCTGACATCTCCACTAAACTTGACACAAGGCAGACAAAATACAATGTTGCATGACATCTCTTCTTTGTCACTGATCACCAGTCTAATCTGCGACACCCCCATTTTCATGAGCTCTGGCTATTCTGGAAAGCACAGCATCTGGCTGCCAGCCCTTGGCTCCTGCTCACCCCTTGGCCAAGGAGCACTTAAGGCTGGGTACCTGTGAGAGCCTGTGGGGTGGCCGAGTTAGGTATCGTAGCTGCATCCTGGGGGATTGAACTAATATCCGGCTCCGGTGTGCTTCTTGGTGGAGAGATTGCTAAGGGAGTCATCAGGACACGAGACTTCAGCTGCAAGAAATAACCGGTTGGGTAATGAAAGTATACACGAAATATTCCAATTTTATTCCTTCTATGTCACGCCCCATGAACTCCCACTCATTAGCAATCTGCTATTGCATCATTTTCTCCAGGCCACGAGCATCCGCTCTGCTCCTGGGAGGATACTGAAGCCTGACTGATTTGCAGCAGACAGCAATGCCTTAAGTTACAGGATGCAAATATTATGCCACCCACATGTAGTTATTTACACCTGAGAAAACTGGGTCTAACACTCTAACAAATCAGCACAATGGCATTTTATGACCCTTTTCATGTGGGTGTAAACTGTTTTCCACAACTCAGAAACACTTTAACTACAGTGTCTTTAACTACACCACAATTTAGGGCCAAATTCTGCTCTTGGTTAGAGGGGTGCAAATCTTGTGTAAATCCAGTGGAACCAAGTGGCTACTTCGGGCTGACACCTATGTAAATAAGCCAGGATCATTGTCCATAGTGCGTTATCACCAGGTTGTAAATATAAACTGCTGCACTATGGCACCCTGTAAACTTTGTGACCTGCAGCCCAGCCTGGGGAAGTGAAACACAATGGGAATTTATGGTGCAATATCATTACATCTTTACACTGCTGGTACCTGGCAACCTCTCAACAGTCAAGTGATGATCAGGTCCTCATAGTTACAAAGGGCTGACATGATAGATGTGACCTGAAGGTACCACCCTTGCTTTTCCTTTTGCTCTGAAGGGAAGTGGGGAGAAAGCAGAAAGCCAAGCACAGAGCTGGCTGATTTATATATTTACATATACTATACCGAGCTGTTATTTTGGTGGGTGATTTTCTTTTTGTTGTTGTTCTTCAGTGGCCAAAGGTAAAAATGCTGAAGTGACAAGCATAAGAATGAAAAGGAATTTTTAGCCTTGATAAATTTGTAGAGTATTGCTTCTCTCACAGCACACACCCAAACTGAGAATAATGTATGAAGTACGTTTTAGGTAGAAATTAAGCCAGACCACTACCTACAAACCAGACCTCGAGCAAGTCCTCGTACAGAGTAGAAGTTATTTTGGATAAAGATTGACATTGTCCATGATTATGATTACATCTGTCTAAAATAATGGCCACAGTTTCAGTGTAATGATAAAAACAGGAAGATGAGAACGGAGAGGGAAGGCTGTTGGACTTAGTGCCTCCCAAGTGAGTTTTTAATCATTAAATCTTTAGGAGTTTGGATCATGCCTCAGTTACTGGCTTACCCCAGAAAGGGCTTCACAAACAGAGAATTCAGGGTCTCTCTTGGTTTTGGTAGCAGGGTAGCCTGTGCTGGGATGGTACCCATCAAAACAAAGAAAGAGGCTGTCTTGGTTGAGGTGGATGTAATTTTTGCCTTCCTGAGCTTCGCTAAGCCCTTCCTGAACTTGCTGCTTTATGCAACCTAGAGTTTCCCTCCGAGAAGCCTCTGCGGAAAGGTGGGCATTATAAGCCCAAATGGAAATGAAAGCTGCCTCTTTATCCCGACACCATCCCCTTCTGGGCACTGTTCAGTGCATGGGGCAGAGGATGTATCCCACCTGTCTCAGAAGTGAGACCACCTCCACGTGGTGCCACTGCCTCCTTTCCCCTGGCATGGGCTAATCCCTTTAGATCTAGCCTGAACAAGGGAGAAAGTGTTCAGTAAGTGAATCTAAGACAAACTATGGATTTGGCCTCCTGCTGTGGGGCAGCATAGGGTATTAGAGACCCTGAGCCAGCCCCTGCCTAGTACTAGTTCTCACCTGCCTGTGTTGTCCTGTTTTTGTAGGGTTGTCTTGCCTTCAGATTGGGATCAGGAAAGATGAGTAGCAAAATGCTGTCAGCTTGTTTTCCAAGGAATTAAAATAAATGGGAGGAAAACAGTGCTTCAGGAATCAGGGTCCCCCCTTCCAATTTGGGGTTTACCCCATGTGAAAAGATGAGAAGCAGCATAATTTGTTGTATTCTGCAGCAACATGTTGATGACTCACTTTTCTGTGGTGAAGTGGGGCTGGCACGGTGAAACCTCGGGTAGCTCCTATGCCAGGTTTCTTGGTTTGCATTTGATCATACAGATATATATGTACATAATAAATGCATATATACATACATGTGTTTGTACGTAGTATATACAGAGATATAAAAATATATTCATTTGTATGGTGATGTACATATACACTTGTGTACATATCGATATGTACGTACACATAAATATATATATATGCATTCACACATGCACACATCTATATAGATGCTATTTTGGAGACAGCACACCTAATAACTTCTGTTTCACTCACGTGTTGTCCCCTTAACATCCTTACTGGCTCACAGCCCTTTGGCCCCAAACACAGGCACACAAGTCCCCTCTCTAGCACTTGAGCCTTATGCACTGAGTATGCACTTCCCCACCAGTACCATCAGCCCGGTTGATGTGGGACAGTGCCCGGTAGACCTCTTTCTCTGCCTGTTCCCTGGCTTTTGGAGGACCAGGCAGGCTTATGTTCTACAGCAAAGAAACAGAGGTCAAGACTTTTGTAAACTCTCTAGCTTGGAAGACCCTTCTTGGCAGTTTGCTTTTTAGCAAACGGTTTACTGCAAACTTAATTGCAACAGTATGTGCCCTACAGCCTCTGCATACAGATAAATTCCATTTTATTAGGGGTAGCAGAGAATGTGCCTTCATTAGATTAAAATGAAACAATGCCTGATTACAGGAGACAGTACACTAGTAAATATAGCTTAAATACCTCCTGGCCACTGAAACCTTGAGTAGACCCTGAATATCACAAAGTGTAAATCTCAAAGTATTTCTTTTAAAGATGTCTTTTCTTGGACTGATTCTTCTCTATCAAGAAGCCAACTCATCCAACCGGCTGACTGATTGAGAGCTTGGCAATAGAGAGCACGGCAATAGAGAGCACATACACATGAAAGTGAAAAAAGGTGGTGAAGAAGAGAGTTGAGAGAGAAAAGGAGACAGGGAAAATGTGTCAGAGCACTTTGGGAAATCCTCACAGCAAGGCATTCAAATCAGCTTTTCAATAGAAAATGTCATAAATTTTAATATGAGCAGCATGAGATATAAAAGGCAATGGCTGCTTTAAAACAAGATGTATAACCAAACCCCCACTCTCATAGAATCATAGAATAGTTAGGGTTGGAAAGGACCTTAAGATCATCTAGTTCCAACCCCCCTGCCATGGGCAGGGACACCTCACACTAAACCATGCCACCCAAGGCTCTGTCCAACCTGGCCTTGAACAGCACCTGGACCCTCTACTATGGAAAAGTGATGAGAGAAAGCTGGTCAGGACTTTAGGGTAGGAAATAAATGTGTCTATTTCACCAAAGTCACAGTACATTAGATGTAGAGAGATCACGGGCTCTTGTGCCATCGATGCCAGCTGCAGGCTTGTCCGAGTATGCAGTGGCCAAGGTACAGGCAGGACTCTTGAATTCTGGAGTTTCTGTTCTGGCCTGCACACTCTTTTGGAGCAGTCAGGATTCATCTAGCTGGTATTTCTGTCATCCCACACCAGAAAAAGTGAAAGAGGGTGAAGAACATTTCCCAGATGATAGCTTTTTTTTCCTTCTCTGCCAGATTGTATGATAAAATACACGGGAAAGAAACAAGGCGAACCATGATGCAAACTTTCCCTGTACTTTTCTCAAACCACTTACATCCTGTTTGTCCCTTGTCCTGGTAAAACGTTTCCTAGAAAATTCAGGGGTTCACCTCATCCTCATGGGTCCTTCCAGCCAGGAAAAGAAAAACACTTCCATCCCCTGCAGATGTGCACCAAGGTGAGTGCCTGGGCCACCTGGGTCCTGCCCCATGGGCTTCCAATGGATGGGCAGAAAGGTGCCATTAAACCTACACCAGGAAAGCACAGAGCTTCCGAGTACATGTTCTGAGGTCCTTGGCTATACCTCCCGCTCTCTGTGCATTTGGCTGTGGGTAAGGAGGTTTAGTGTGAGGAAAGTCAGGGCTCAGCTCAGTTCCTGGAGCAGAGAGGGGTCAGTGCTGTGCTGGCAAAGGCGAAACACAGTCCAAGGTCTTTACCACCTTTTCTCCTTGCATCATGCAATACCTTTCTTCCACACAGCAAATGATGCAGGGGAGTCTGCATGTGGCCTCCTACATCCCGTAAGTGTTTTGCAGTGAATGAGGCAGGTAAGCTTAAAAGAAGCTTATGCAACCTTGAAATCCAAGGCTGTATCACAGGGAAGGTGAATAATCAAGGCATTTTAAAGTTGTCTGTGCAATCTCAGTCCCAGTGTGTGTCCGAATCCTGACTGCTTATTTGTCATCATTAATGGTGACTTCTAAGGCAGCAAGGGAACCTATGTCCTGTAATGGAAATTGTCACTTCATACGCTGTCCTGCACAGGGTGACTCTTGCTGCCCAACCTGCCTGGCAGGAGCCTGCAAGGTCCTGGCTAACTGCTCATCCCAGGCTTCAGCTGGAGCCACCTCCCAGGCACAAGCCGCTGTGGTAGGAGCTGCACAGGACCAAATTGCCCTCGGGCTGCTTCTTGCCCTCTGACTGGTCTTTGTTGCAGTGCTGCCCTATGTGTGTGTCACTCTGGTGTCCTCTAACACCACAAATCCTCCCATGAGGCTAACTAAGCCTCCCCTCATACATGCTTTTCTAGGCAGCCCTTTGAGGCTGCCGCTCACTTACAGCCAAGGAGATAAAACTTGACTATATCTACTAAACTACAAGAACAGAACTTTTCCTAGAGATTTAGAAAGTCAGAAAGAATATTGTATTTAGGGGAAAATGTAGTATTTTATGGCAAATAGCTCTGCATCAGATACTAAACAGTTTTTTTGGAAAACAGCTGATGAACTTTTATAACCAAAGCTCTGATAAAATAAACAGGATAGTGAGGAAAGGACTTTACTTGGTGGTGAAGCGTGATGAAATGCCATTTTAAGAAGACACAGATATTTGCTTTAATATCAATGAAAACAGGCAATGGGTCATCTGGCTATAAAGAGCATGTGATTAAAAATGTCTGTTATTCACATCTCGGTCAAAATATATCTAAATCTAGGCTGTAAAATCCTAGTTTGCTAAAAATTCAGAAGTATTTTTCCATCTGCTCTGTAATAATTCAGCTATCTGGTTGCTAGAAAGAATTTGGTTGTCTGCCATTTGGGCAGGGAGTCATTTTTTAAAATGCATTTAAGTCTCATGGTATCTGAAAGTCATACAATTAGCAAGCTAATTAAATCAAGCTAGAGTTCCCTGTCAAAAAAAATGCAATCTTTGACTTGCTCTGGGGAAGAGGTTTTGATGGAGAGGGGTTCACTTCAGCTGAGTGCACAGCATACAAAGGCACATCACAGAAAACATCGCCCTGGTGTACAAATCCTATAGCGCAAATAAACAACACCAGGCCAGATACCACTGATGCAACAGCTCACGAGTGTCAGCTCCAGAAATTTAAGCCATCAGTTATAAAACGATGCCTTTTCACTCGCCATCAATCACCAAGAACTAACACCATCCCAGTTTCACTGCCTAAGGAGGGATGCTGTTGCCTCCCCACTAGGTCCCTAGAGACGGGGAGGAGGCGTGTGTGGTACCTAGCTAGCGGAAAAGCTTCCCTTCAGAAGAAAAAGGGGAAACTAATAACATTGCTGGCTGTGTCTAAAGCTCAATGTTACTGCAACATGGGTGCATTTGGGGCAGAACAGAACATACTCCCCAGCTGCTTTTTTTTTTTTGTCAAAAAAAAAATAAAATCAAATGTAAATGCAGGAGTAGGAAATGGGGTCTGCAAGACAAGCAGGGGCAGAAGGGATGGGTCTGCTAAAACTCTGCATACAAGGCCATTGTGGTGTTTGGCAAATCATTTAATCATCTCAGGGACTCAATTTCACCACATCTCCAAAGTATTATTATCCCAGACTTGGATGGTTTTGATCTAAGGAGCCTACAAGTGACCCAGCTGTCCTGATAATAATATAAATTATTACTTGCAATAAATAAAGTACAAAAAATATAATAAATAATAAACTTGTAAAAACAAATACCTCAAGTAAAACAATTCAGATGTTTCTGTTCCAGAGTTACAATGTAATACTAAAGTGAAAAATAGTAAGTATTTTCATATCTCATATTTAGCACTAGAATATTTGCCCCAGTCTTAGCTTGGACATGCAGCTCTATTACGGCCTACAGCTATAAAACTGTGGTCACCTCAAGAGGGACGCCTGAGCCTGCTGCCAGGTTGGCCCTGCTTGGCCACTGCTGTTTTATGATTCATGTTACCAAAGCTAAGGCTTTTCAGAAAAAATGGGAAACTGCAGCTGGGACTGTTTCTTAGCTATGCAAGGTCTGTTTTCAGCACACACTGAAACACACTTCAAAATGTGCCCCCATAGAAGAGAGGGGTTGCCTGATGAAGAAGGAAAGCATGGAGAGATGCAGCAGAACGCAAAAGATGAGGAGAAAGCATTAAGGGCTGAGGTACTAATGTGTACTGCAGTAGGTGTTGCAGAGGGGGACGCAGGATGGAAATGATGGAAATGGGATGCAGAGGGGTTGCCCGTAAAAGTGAAAGGGAGGATGGAGGATAGAAGTTGGAGGATGGAGGAAAAAGTTTGTCAGGAGATGAAAAGGAGGGAAGGGCAACATCTAGGGTACCCTGCTCTAGATAAGCCCAAACCTAAGGCACTGAGACATTTGGTCCCTGTGCCCAGAGCTTGGCCATGAACAAGGAGAGATCCAGGGAAGAGCTGGACAACAAGCAGAGCCAAGACCTTCTCCAGGGAAGGCTGAGGCAGGCCCTGTGTATGCATCACTCATGTTACTTGCTTCTCTGTTTTGACATTAAGAACTTAAGCTGCTATTATTTTCTAACAGTCTGCAATTTGCCCTCCTTGTGTAACAGACAGCATACCCTCTGCTTGGGGTCACATTGAGAGATGGGCATGATTTTCTCCAGAACGAGGAGACAAATAATCAAAACTGCCTTTCCCTCAGTGAGTGAAATCTCCCTGCTTTCTAAAACGTTCATTTTTTTCTGACATTAGCTTTATTTTCTCTTTTATTCCCACTCTCACATATTCTTTTCCTCTTCCTTTCCTTTCCTTTCATTTCTAATCCCTGTCAGTGACACAGAAGGAAAAAAGTGATAAATCAGAAACACTTGGCAGAAGGTGTGCAGCCATCTCACACAACACTGGGAAACAGGTTATTTTCAAATAACACAAATTAAAATAACCATACACTTTACAAAAATAGTTTCCCTTTTTTTTACCAGCTCAGGGAGAAGAGAAACCAGCTACTATTACTTTTTTTTTTGCATTGCTCTTTACAGCGCTTATACAACTTTCCCTCGGTCCCTGCATTTCACCTGAACCTCTAACAGAAAATGTGTTAACACCAGCAGGACGTGGAGAAGGAGTGTGAAAATCATGTACCTACCTTGTACCCCGGCTTCCTCCCTCTCTTCTTTGGGATCTTCACGACTGGCAAAGCAGCGGCCGGTGCAGAGTAAAGGTTATGAACAGCCACTTTGAGGGGTGCCGGCTGGAGTGGGGGCCGCCCTCGCTTCCTCCCTGCCATTCGGGGGGACTGCATCTCCCCAGGGGCCAGGCTGGCGGGCAGGCACGGCAGGTGGCTCATCTGCCCGGGTCTGCCCAGCAACCAGAAGAGAGAAGACAAAGAAGGAAGAAAAGGTTTTTACCAATTTTTCACTCTAGGTCTTCCATATGAAGGTAGTTTTCTCATGCTGTCGTTTTCCATGTTAATCATTGATCATAAAGCAGCAAGAAGTACACCTGGGTGGGATTCACCTGTCCACAGCTGGCTCAGTTTCTCCAAATCAGGACGAACACCTTGTCATGCCTGTTCGCCTCTGCTGACTGCCAATACAGTACAGGGATGTGGCTCAGGTCTCTATTGCAGATGTTTAATAGGTGAATCCCACGACAGAGATGTTTAATAGGTGAATCCCACAACAGACACCATAACCCTGTCTCCTGCAGATAAGCATGATGAAGGCATGAGCTTGCACCCATCAGTCAGTTCCTCCTTTCAGAGCGGGTTTCGAGTAGATGACTTCCTGAGGTTCCTGTCAACCTGATTTTTTCCCAAATTCAGTGGTTCTGCAAATCCTTCCTCACCTCAGAAGTGCTACTGATACCAAAACAGACTTCCATCCGTTTCATATGCAGCATTCCTGAGTAGGGTGGCTGAACTGGACCACAAGGCTGCCGGCACAAGTTAGCCATGTTAGAGGAGAATTGCCAAACACTTACTCTCTGAAATTTTATAACAGCTGCTACCACGCATGTTAGTAGTGAGCTTTTGGATGTGCTCCATCAAAAGCTGTTATTTCACCACAACTCCATGCAGCTGATGAAGTTGAGCAGGGGTAATGGAGTGGAATCTGGTCCATTTTCCTTTGGCCAGGTTTTAATAAAGAAAACAAATATGCAACTATACACAGAATACCAAGGGAATATACAGCATTCTTCACGGCTTCTGGCAAGGGTTACATGCTAACAAAGGTCTATTAATAAAAAAACCAACCTGCAGAAATACATTTTCAAATGCTGGTTCATCCAGGCATCTGCTTTCCTGCACGTGGGCAGAATACCAGCCCAAGTCCCGCCTGCATACATTGTTAGACATAAGGGTCTAAGCAACCCGCATGCTTTTATGATTAGCCTTGCAATGGCTGACATTTTCAATTTCATGCTCCCTCAGGCCAGTGATAATGGAAGACTCTTTGTTTTTACAGAGCAGACTTATAGCCCTCTCAGCTTCAGAGAAAAGCTTAAAGATGTGGTCAAAGCACACCTTCTAAGCTTAAAAAAACATTAACCAAGTACGGGTTTGTTTATTACTGTGAACAACCTACATTTTTAACAAAGTTGACATACTATAAAATCAACAAATTTCTCTTCAAATCTCACAATTTTAGAATCCAGTGTGATGGGACTGATCAGAGCTGACATTGCTAGTAATGAAATCGGCACTGCTCACCCATGTAGTGGGAAGGGTACCACTTGATAGGTGCCTCTGGTGACAAGTGTCTGCAGCTGAGGGCTTCTCTGCTTCAAAGGCAAATATGTTTTGCCTAGGTAAAACTTTGTAAGCATGACTAACTAACAAGTGTCTCACTTCTCTGGTCTTACCCATAGCCCAACATCAGCTGCCTAAAAACTCTCATGCAAACACTGAATGTCTAACATCAGACCAGAGCAAACCTGCAGTGCCTAATCTACCCTACTGTCCACGGCCACCATAGTGGCACTCTCCAGATACGCTCAGCCAGCTCAGGAACCACCTGAGGGCTCTGATTTTTATCAAATAAAAATCTCATGTGGCTGAGGGTATACTTTCAGGGTTAAAATCATCAGGCTTGACACAGCAGGAGTCAAATGGAAAGGCTCTGTCTATCCTAATCATCACTGCTTGCTTTCTGTCTTCAGCCGTGTGCGTTTTCCTCCCCATAGTGCTTTCTGAGTGACACCGTGCATGTCTCTTCCACCTCCCAAAACAAAACATCCCCAGGACATTATATTACAGGCTGGCTGCAGGCAGGGAGCTCAGCAGGGAAGGGAAATGCAAGGATTACGCTGGAATTGGCACAAAACCCCACTATGACAGCCCACTGCTTCAGGCTTTGCATTTTGGTCTGCTTTAGACAAAGCCTGGCAACACAAACTTTTGCAGAGGAGCTGGGCAGAGGCCAAGGAAGACAGTCCCAGCACAGGTTTGCTCCTTGCCTGGGGAAGAGCAGTGGTGGGACCACTGGTGGCCATGAGACCGTGAGACAGAGCATATGAACCTGCCCTGAACACCCCACTGCATTGTTTTTATTGTATTGATGCTAAATGTAGCTGGTGGCACCTCAGAAACTCTGAGAATTAAGAGCTCCCGAATCAAAAGAGCTGCTGGCCTAGAGCAGTTCTTTGATCAAAGAGCGGCTTTCTTTTGCAGCTGGTGAAGTCTTAAACACGTGGTGGTCAGAAAACAAACTAAATATTAGCAATCACTTCTTTTGTCCTCACTCTCTGGTCCCTACACCTGTGCTTTAGCAAAACCTCTTAAAACTACTCGCCACATTTGCTGACATACAAGATTCAACTGGACTGTGCACAAAATTATCTCAGTGTAATGCATTTGAATTGATTCAGCAAAGACAAGAAGTCAACTGAAGTAGACAAGCTGTTGTTATTACACTTAATTACAAGCCCAACCGTGACTTGATATCTTGTATGCTAAGGGAAATGGAGAAATGGAGGGCATCTTTGGCGGCTGTGTTATGCTGCTGCAGACCCTGAAAGACAAATATGCTCCCCAGCAATGAGGGAAGGCAGCAGACAAGCAAACATTTCCTCTGTCTAATAGTGGAGAGTGACAGCACAACCTCCTCTTACAGACAGGAGAAAGCTCTTGGCAGGCTGGAAAAACTCTCAGACAAATTACAGGTTGGCCAGAGAGAGCAGAGGGACACAAAGGCTTGTCTGAGTGCCCCCCAGTGACATCAGGGTGTCACTTGGAAAGGACTTGTCATTTGCCAAGGTGAGCAGCTCCAGAAAGGAGCCTTCACCCCATAAGCGAGGGGAAACCCTGCTTCCCGGAGCCTCAGTTCTGAGCAGCAAGAGTCACTGAGGGAGCCTTGAGCCCTTACCAGGCCTTGCCCAGGAGCCGGCAGCTCCGCTGAGGTGAGCAGGGTCTCACAAGAGGCTATGCCAGGAGGGATGACAGCAGATTTGGTGGCCTCCTATGATGGGGCTACAGAATTGATGGACAGGGGTAGAGCAGTTGATGTCATCTACCTGCACTTGTGCAAAGTGTTTGACACTGTCCCACATGACATCCTTGTCTCTGAATTGGAGAGACATCAATTTGATAGATGGACCTCTCGCTGGGTAAAGAATTGGCTGGATGGTCACACACAAAGAGTTGTGGTCAATGACTCAATGTCCAGCTGGAGACCAGTAATGAGTGGTGTCCCTCAGGGATCGGTGTTGGGACTGACCTTGTTCAACATCTTTGTCGGTGACATGGACAGTGGGATTGAGTGCGCCCTCAGGAAGTTTGCCGATGACACCAAGCTGTGTCGTTCGGTTGATACACTGGAGGGAAGGAATGCCATCCAGAGGGACCTTGACACGCTTGTGAGGTGGGCTGATGCCAACCTGATGAAGTTTAACCATGACCAGTGCAAGGTCCTCCACCTGGGTCGGAGCAATCCCAGGCACAGCTCCAGGTTGAGCAGAGAAGAGATTCAGAGCAGCCCTGCGGAGAAGGACTTGGGGGTGTTGGTGGATGAGAAAATGAACATGAGCCGGCAGTGTGCGCTTGCAGCCCAGAGAGCCAACTGTATCCTGGGCTGCATCAAAAGGAGCATGACCAGCAGGTTGAGGGAGGTGATCCTGCCCCTCTACTCTGCTCTCGTGAGACCTCACTTGGAGTACTGTGTACAGTCATGGTGTCCTCAGCATAAGAAGGACATGGAGCTGTTGGAACAAGTCCAAAGGAGGGCCACGAGGATAATCAGGGGACTGGAGCACCTCCTGTATGAAGATAGGCTGAGAAAGTTGGGTCTGTTCAGCCTGGAGAAGAGAAGGCTGCATGAAGACAGATATAAGGAAGAAGTTCTTTACTGTGAGGGTGGTGAGGCACAGGTACAGGTTGCCCAAGGATGCTGTGAATGCTCCATCCCTGGCAGTGTTCAAGGCTAGGTTGGACAGAGTCTTGGATGACATAGTTTAGTGTGTGTTGTCCCTACCCATGACAGGGGAGTTGGAACTTGATGACCTTAAGGCCCTTTCCAACCCTAACTATTGTATGAATCTATAACTCTGTGACTTTCCTGGGGCAGCTCTGAATGCTGCCACAGTCTGGGCTTGACCCACAGCTCAGAAGCTGGAAAGTTTGGTGGCTTCAAGGAAAGTTAAGGGAATGCGATGCAACTTGAGGGCAAATTCAAGGAAGCAAATTACAGGCTACTAACAAAGTCACTGCCTCAGTTCAGGAAATCACAGTAGTACAGACAGCCCAAGAGAGTATTTTAGGAGAGAAATCAGTATACATTTGCCCTGTCTTTGTATTTTTCCTAAGGCAGAGGCTTTGGACAACCGAGGATGGTGGAGCTTCAGTCTGACCTGGGTCTACTACTTTTCCTACTCTTAGTTTAAAAATAACAGCAGGAAACTGCTTTACATTTATGGACTCTCATCACTTAACGCAGGTCTAGACACAGGGTAACCTTTCCTTACTTGTCTCTCAAACACTGTCATCTGGGCATTTAATTTCCAACCCTGCCTTTCACATTGCGCCATCAAATCCCGAAGAGGAGACAGCAGGGCAACATCTCCCCACCCTGACACCTGGGTCAGCACTGCAGTAAGGGTGAAGTCTTGCCCCCTCTGGGCAGCAGAGGCTCTGCTGTGACTTGAGAGGATCCTGGGGAGCACCTGTGCACAGCAGTCTGCCCCAGGGAATGCGGAGGTGGGGAGAAAAACATGCCCTAAACCAGTGCTGGTGACCTGTAGGATGTTTCTAACAGCCTGTGCTTTGCACTGTGTTTGCCCTTCATCATGTTTTGGTTATATGCTGTATGATTAGCAACACAGCTGACCATGCTGGTAATTACAACTAATAGCGTAGGGAGCTTCAGTACATTTCCTCCTAAGCTGAGTATTTTTGATGGACTGCAAAGATCCGTTCTTAATAAAAATAAATGCCTGCAATAAATGCAGCTTTTAACCTGCGCTCCAGTAACTGCAAGGGCTGAAGGTAAAAATATCACATTAAATTTTATATCAGTAATTCCAGAGGATGATCATTTAAACATACTTTACGCCAGGTCTCATGAAAATCTGTGCCTGGACTGGCACAGGGGTGACACGTATGAAGGAACAAGCTATTCATGCCTTAAGCCAAAGGAAGGTGCAAAAGTGCAGTCAAGTAGAAAATGCACCCATTTCACAGCAGGTGAAGGAGAATGCCCTTTGCTCCCAGTACTGGTCCCAGCTGCAGAAGGACTCTGATTCAGGAGTCCCTGCCAGCACTTGCCGCCCTACATCCAACTCTTGACTCCTGCTGAGCTTCATGTTTACCAGATCTACATACCCAACAGCCTATGTGAAAAGAATACAAACTCCTTGTAGTCTTGTCTGTCTTTCCTTCAGATGCTGTTCAGGAAAGCATGCTTTAAGGGGTGTCATGGTATATAACTCTAGACGGCAGCTAAATACCACGCAGCTGCCCACCCACTCCCTACTCCAGCTGATAAAGAGGTACTGGCAGCTTACGAAGAGAAACCAGGGCACGGGGGAATATACATTATTAAATGCGAGGGAAGGGATACTTTTCTGCCAGTAGCAGGACTATTTTCCCCTCCTTCTCTGTGCACAGCAGGGCAGCCCTTTGATTGTGACCGCTCGGAGATTATGGCCTGTGGAGGAGGTGAGCAATATGAGAAGCATTACCTGATCTGGAAGCAAATCTTTATACCTGTGTGTTCCTCTTCAGTAGTAATCAGGGACATGAGGCATTACACATCTCTTCATCATGAATACTAAAGCAGCACCACTTAGTACATGAAAGGTAAGTGTTTAGTGAAGCGGCCAGTAGAAATTTTTGCTAATAAAAGCATTGAACCAATATTCTCTGCATGTCTGCATGTGATTGCCTAATGACATTGCATGGAGAGCACCCACCTCACCATTGCTCAAAGAAAGGTCAGGATAATTTTCAGCTGTGGCATGAAGTGATTTGCAAAGGTCTTCTCTTTTCTTGCCTCTTGCCTTGGGGATTGAAGTGAGAACCAGCTGTTTCTCTGGGGGACTCTCTGGCCCATTTTGACCCCAGGAATAGAATTTCTACATAAAACCTTGAGGCTGCCCAGCCAACAAGATCTGAGTAGAAAGGCCCATATTCCAAAACCGATCATTAAAGAAACAAACAACACAAATATCTGTGCTAGCTGTGGGAACCACAGTGGGATTCACCCCACCTGATTTCAAACCTCAGTTTGTCCATCACCTCAGCATAGGCCCTCCAGTGATTTTAGATGTGATCTTTCTGTGTTGCATCTGCCAAAATGTCTTGGGTACCTCAGGTCATCTCAGATGGCACTAAACTATTTTAGGCAACCACTCTTAGCTATAGGGAACAATTCAATCATGGATTAAGACACCTAAATGCTTACATTCAAACCCTTACAACAGAGAGGCGTCTCTGTGTGTGCTTGATATCTGACCTCCCATGGTTTCAGTGAGTATGGCTGAAGGTGTGCAGTCATTCAGCTGGCCAAATATAGATATAGTTTGCGGTGCGCATAGTGGCTCTAGGGTTCACTAACTAAGTGCAATCTGCTGATCTTGGGAGCTTTGTCACTTTCTTATAGACACCTATATTTGGGTGTCTTAATCCAGAACTAATCCCATTTCTAAAAACTGGGTTTGATTTGTCTGTTTTATCTCCAACATTAGGGTGAGGTTAATCATACCCTATATATATATATATATATATATATATATATATATATATATATATATATATATATATATATATGCATGCTTCTTCTGCTTATAAAATAAGACCAGGAAAACAAGCTCATTTCTAGATATCTACAATGCCTGGGTGAATCCTACCCTTGGTCACTCATGTCCACCTGCAAACAGCCAGTTCTGTCTTAATCTGTGCTCAGGATATTGCTGGTTAATAGCATATTGCATTGCAGAAAAGCATTGCCTTTTTGGAAGTGAAAACTCAAGCTTCACAGGTGAGAGAGACTTGAGATTCTTCTGCTTGTCCCAGCCTCCCTGGGAGGTCCCAAGTGAGGAAATTCCTACATTTTCAGTGTCTTACCTCTCCCGCATATCCCACAGCATCTCCTTCAGAAATCAGGAAGACAACCAGACATGCGAAGCAGCTTGCTCAAGACAAGACCTGCTGATGGCAGGGTCCAGGCTCCTCACACTCGTGTGACCCATATCCCAACCACTGCCATGCGCCGAGGGTCAAGATAAAACGTGACAAAATATTTCAGCACCTCTCATTTGGACAAAATAATGTGTTTTCCCTCTTAGTTCCTAAAGTAGTTGAATTTTGCCAGCTATCTTGTGTTTTAAACATTCTCACAGGCAGTTTAGAAAAGGATAGAGAAAATGCAAACACCATTTCTTCTGCTTGGAGCCACTCCCAAGGAGGTTGATCCTTAGATATTCAGGAAAGGTATTTGTGAGTTCTCCTTACATGGAGCAGTGCTACAGTGGAGCAGATACAAGAAGGACTGAATGTAGTTTTGTTCTGGGCTGTAAACACATGTATTTCTAATGAATGAGCTCTAATCTTCTGTTAAAGCTGGTAGACATCTATTAGTATCTCCCTGAAGCTCAGCAGAGATTTAACTCTCCTTGATAGAACTGAAAGTAGTAGCAGCATCCAAAAGAACATATACCAGCATCTGTCACTGTGTAGACCGCCTACCTTGCCCTGGAGCCATTGTGTCAGCCAGAGAGACTATGGGAATGAGGGCAAAATGGGAAAGTTTTCCTTCAGTGCCCCACCCTTTGGTGCCTGAGTGATGTACACGTGGTGCATTTTTTAGTCTACTTTCCTGCAGAGCAAGAGTTCATGTCTTCACAAACTCGTGCTCTCCTTCACTCCTCACATGACTTTTTGACTCGCTGGCTTGTTTCAAACAGACCTGCTGGGGCACAAAAGCAAGGGGTGCAAAGGTTTGCAGGCATTGTGGAAATGTGTAAAAGATAGAGATGTGAGACCCCAGTTCTGCTCCCCTAGTTTTGGTCACCTGTCTTATCAAACAGTGAGAGCAGAGGACAGAATATAAAAGCTTCAATGCTGGGAAAAACTATATCAGACCTGACACCCTCTCAGACACCAGAATCAAGCAATTACAGGGCACAAATCTATAGAAAACTCAGTGTTCTTCTGTGCTCAGGAAGCTACCAGGGGCTGTTCTTTTAGTATCTTAGCATTTGAGTTTATCCCCTGGTTCATGGGTAGTGAAGGAGGTGCAGCAGCCACTCTGGACATGGAGGGCACACGGCTGCTTGGCTATTTGCATCTCAGGAAATAGCACATTTCTCTTTGCAGCTAGTTTCAGCTCTTTTTATCTGCTTGTCTCCAGCTGCAAGATGTGCCAGTTACACTGCAGTAGCAATTGCATGGCACTTTGTTAAACAACTTGCCAGAGGATCCAAATCAGGCTGAGTTCAGACAAGAAAACATATTTTTACTCTAGCAAACGTGTCCCAGTGCACCAAAACAGCAGCAACATTTCCACCATGGGTGTTTTGCTGGCTGCTTCAGGTTCGTGAGTGGCAGAGCCCCTTCAGAAGGGGTCCTGCAGCAGGCGTGCTCTCCAGCTGCTGAGAGCAGGTCCTGCAGAGCTGTGACGAGTATTTTTCTTGGCTGCATTGGGGTGGGAAAGGACTGGGCACCATGCGAGTATCCAATGCTGGATTGTGCCCTCTTCTCCCATCTCAGCTGGGTGCCTTAATGAAGAGGTAGGGAGCTGGTAGGAAACAGCACAGGATTCTTCAAAATCCAGACCAGTAAGTATTGATGGTGTCTGATCCTTTCCGTGTTACTGAGAGCAAAAGAAAGGAAAAATGGTTCCCAGTGTCATCCTACATCCTGATTTTTTTTCTTAAGTTAAATTCAGCAGCAGTGACAGTGCTGTCCTTGAGGAGGTGTTCTTTTGAAGGATAGCACCCTGGTGACAGCAGGTGGAGAACTAGCTGCATGGCCCCTCTCACTCAGGTTTGCTTAATGAGCCAGAAGAACTTGAAAACCCTGGTGAGAATGAGACCCCCAGGAGCAGCGGAAGCCAGCCTCGCCTCCTGATCTTACCTTTCTTCATTTGGCCTGACGTTTTTGTTGCAGACGAGTAGCCTGTGGTGGAGAACTGAGAAAATGAAACTTTACAGAGAGCTAGTGAGCACAGGCAGAGCACCAAAGGGAAGACGTGAAAAATGGATGCAATGAGGCCATGTGAGAGGCAAGGGTCGTTCTGCTGAGCTGGTTGAGCCAAATGTGCACAAAAAAAGGGACAAAACAAAGGCAATTCCTTCTTTCTCTCTCTCTTCTGTAAAGCCAGTAGCACCGCTTCTGGTATTGCAAAGAAACTAGTAGAAAAACAGTGCCTGGACTCAGTCCACCACCTCGAAGAGCTGCATGAGAGGATGGAGTTCCTCTTGCAGTCTTTGCCTCAGATTGTGGTTTATTTGCAAGACAAGGTCACAGCAAAACAGCCTGAGTCCCTGCCCTCACTACCCTGAGACCTCCTGCCGCAGCATCTGGGTATGCAGAGGTGCCGTTTCAGTGTGCTAAAAAAGGCCTCTTAAAAACCCCTGTCCTGAAATCCTGAGGGTGGTAAAACGTAACAGACTGCTGGTGGAGCAGTGCAGGAATCGTGCTAAACTCCCTCTGGGAGCTTGGAGAGGCAGGATGGAGAGCTGAGGCCACAGGCTGAATATTTTTAGTTTCCTATTTATTTCACAAGTAGTTACACCTGCAGAATTGCAATCTGTGTTTGCCAAGCCTTGCTATCAGCCTATCTCCCCTTCATCTCATCATGCCCCACACCTCATCTGAGAGTCCTCCTCTCAGTGCTGACAGACTGCAAAATTTCCAAAGGAGGTAGGTCCTCTCCCTCATTGCTTCTGCAAGCCATTACTCTCCTGCTCAGGAGGCTGATGGGACCCTGCATCCCATAACAGCATCCGTCTGGGTGTAAGGGATGTGTAATGGAGGGCTGCTACCTTTCCAGACTGAAGTTAGCTGAAGATAAGTCCCCACTTCGCCATGGCACTGCCTCTGGGACCAAGCAACTTTTCCAGTGACCAGAACATTGTTGTTCTTTGACAGGACAAGGGTGAATGATAGGACGAGGGGAAATGGCTTTAAGATGAAAAAGGGTAGATTTAGATTAGATATTAGGAAGAAATTCCTCAATGTGAGGGTGGTGAGACACTAGAACAGGTTGCCCAGAGAAGCTGTGGCTGCCCCATCCCTGGCAGTGTTTAAAGCCAGGTTGGACAGGGCTTGGAGCAACCGGTCTAGTGGAAGCTGTCCCTGCCCATGACAGGGCGCTGGAACTATACAAGCTGTAAGGTCTCTTCCAACCCAAATCATTCTATGATTGTATGACTGTAATGTAGAGCACATAGCTCTTTTCTTCCTGAACTGTCAGGCGTGATTTCCAACACCAAGATCCTCCAGCCTCAGTTTCTTCAGCTCAAACTCTGATCGGTGGAGATGCAAAGATGCCCAAGATATCTGTTATTAATTAATTAGATGACATTGGAACAAATCTTTCCTTAAATACATGAAAGTTTATAGATCTGATAGGCTTCAACCTATAAAACAGAGGCTGTGATTCTTAACCAGCAATTGAAATTAAATTGGACTTTGTATTGTAGCAGGTCCTGTTTCGCATATTCAGCCAAGCAATTGCTTGTTGAGATGCTCATGTTTCTGATCACACGCTTTGCCAGAGTAATTTACAGGTTGCTTTCCAGAAGTCCCCTTCTGCCATTAGCTTTGTTACCAGGGAACTTGCACAGTTAACAAGCTAACCTTCCTTGAACTACAGGCACACAAAGCAATCTTATTTATCTACAACCTTCAAACCAGGAAAGAAAGCACCAACTTCTCTTTTGAATGCAGTTACTTTCTTTCTCATCTTCTGTGTCTCACTCAGAAGCCAGATATTTTCATCACCCAGAAGCCACAGATCCTTTCTGCTCTCTGTTAAATTTTCAGGGGCAAAGATTTGGAACAAATGAATGTGAAAGGAGAAACATTTATATCATGGCCATTTGAGTTCTCCAGCTGAGTCTGTAATTGCCTAATACTCATATTTTTTCCCCCTTGCTCATCTGGCAATAGTCTGGCCCCTTCTTTTATAATTGCTTGCCTTTCCCTATAGTTTTCTACAGTGTTTACATCTATGGGGCATCTTCAACCAGTGTCTGCCAAAAATGGATAATACAAATCTGCCAGCTCACTTCAGAAAAATATGCCCCATTCCCAGAAATATTCGAAGTCAGGTTGGATGGGGCTCTGAGCAACCTGATCTGGTTGAAGATACTCCTGCTCATTGCAGGGGGGGCTGGACTACATGACCTGTAATGGTCCCTTCCATCCCAAACTATTCTATGATTCTAAGGATCCAAATATCTGGATAATTTTCCTGAACTGCTTCCAGTGTTTCTTGAACCAGCTATGCATGCCCCTTCCTGTAGGGAAAAAAAAAGCCAAAGAGTTTGACATTTATATGTAGCAGGAAGGAGCAGCAGGTACCCAATACCCAAGTCAATATATTCAAGTCAGACGGTGGGAAATTGACAGGGAGAAGAGGCAATGGCCCCACACTTCTCATTTTTCTAGATCCTATGTGCTCTCTCACCACACAGAATCCCTCTAGGGTGCATTTGGGACAGGGCAAGTTGAGAGGGGATTTTGTACACATTTTTATGGAGGTGATGAAGGAGACTAAATAGAAATAGACCCTGAAACCATCTAGAATTAGCAGGAAGAGTCACTAGCACAGAAAGCAAGTTGAAAAACTGCCTGTCTTCCCCAGATTCAGTGGACCTCCAGCAGTTTAATAAGAAATATGAGTGAACTATATAGTAAAAAAGAGGAAATTGTCATAATGAGCAGCTTGAGGTGGTCTGGTTGTTTTCTGCTGGCATTTATTGCCTCCTGTGCTACTCTAGGCATTTCATTATGGCTCACATACTATCATCCTCAATTACTTTTCCAAATAAGTACATTTCTAACATAGTGACAGCCTGTCCTGGGTACAACCACCATCATTCTCTACCTTTCCTGAGCCCACAATATGGGATAAAGCTTCTGTGCTTCCTCCCTTGCCAAATCATGTCAACTGAATGAAATCATCAGGGCTAATGTGCCCTTTTTGGAAAAAGAGGTGGGACACCCCTCTTTCCCATTAAAATGTGCTCTCCAGGCAGTCTGTGTGCTGAACAAGCAGTCACTACTTCCCCTATCCCACACAAATTATATCCTAGCAGTGGGACTCAGCAGCCGTGTCCAGCCACCCTGCTCTCATGAAGCCCATGCTCTGCCTCCTTTTCTTTCTCCAGTCACTGACCCCAGGATGATTTCTCTCCAACATCAATACACATGACTGGATTGTGCATACCAGCTGATATGCCTACCACAGATATCTGTCCCAGGAAACAAATGAACTCCCTAAATCTGAAGAAGGGATATTACAAGAGTCAATAGGGAAATATAATTTCTTAAAGGGCACGAATTTCACACATTTCTCACATAAAGTTATCCTTATTCCTTAGGGACCTGCTACACTTTTATATTAGATTTTGAGAAATAATACTTATAAAAGATTCATTCTTTCTGGCATAAACTGGAGTAGCTCTTATGCTTCTGTCTCTAGAGGTTTCAAGGACCACAGCTCCTGAAGATGCTCAGAGCTTTCACTTCCACATACAGGAGACATATTCACACCACATTTTAATGCTGTAATTAGACAGCATAAATAAAAGGATATTCATTTAATCATTAAGTTCAGGAACAAGAAAAACATGTGCATCACTTGCTAGAGCTTGCTGTGTTAGCCAGGTCTGCTTGGAAACTAGACAGTCACCCCACTGCCACTGCTTCCCACTCCAGAAGGAAAACTCTGGTGCCTAAGTGACCACTGGGCAGTCTGGCAGAGGCTGGTGGTGGTGTTTCATGTCACCACCTGTGATTTTATCCTGAACACCCTTCATTGGGAAGACGAGATCTGGTTACTTGCAAGCTTGCCGTCTGTCTGGATTCTGGATCTGCCTTTGCGGGAGGCTGCAGGTGGCTCTCAAAATGCACAGTTGTCACATCTGGAATAAAACATGCTGGGAGACTGCAAAGTCTCCTGGTGCTAAGAACGAATTGTGGGAACATCACGTGACAAGTTAGCAAGTTGTGACTCACTGTGACTGGGGAGCAAAGCTTTGTTAATGGGCTGCTTACTAAAGCGTGCGGCACCAAAGAGTGAAGTTTGCCCTGTCTGATTATATCTGTCACTCATTTTCTAAATAAACATATAGCCTTCATTTTTCAGTGCTGTTTTGATCCATCTCCCTCTCCAACAAACCAACATTTCCCATTTTCTTGATGATTTTTACATTGCGTTTGGCAACAACCCT
Organism: Ara ararauna; assembly: GCA_028858755.1. Classification (NCBI taxonomy): domain Eukaryota; kingdom Metazoa; phylum Chordata; class Aves; order Psittaciformes; family Psittacidae; genus Ara; species Ara ararauna. The sequence goes on from CM054379.1 coordinate 62,114,372, forward strand.
GTTTTCATCACCTAGAAACTTAATACTCAGAACAAAACTGCTCCAGCTGGCTTGTGTTTCATCATCTGCATACCTTGGGCAATAGATTTTGCAAAATTGTACTGATTAAATGTCTTCTTTTGCTGTTCTTTAAAGAACCACACCCCAGCTGAAAGGTCCCATTGAATGGCTTTTCAGTCGGCTTTTGCTTGCAACTGCCTGTCAGTAGAAAGTACATTTCCAAACCAGCTCCGAGGGCAACTAACGGAAAGCTTTCAGGCATGTTATGGAAACTAGTCAGAGTTTGGTCCCTGTGTAATTCCAGCACTAACTGGTGAGAATAACAGAGCACCAGCAGAAGGCATAAACAGTGTTGCAGTCTAGCTTAAGCCTCCAAATAGCACTTTGTAGGGCCAGGGAAGAGCTCGCGCTGTGTACTCACCCTTGCATACGGTGGTCTTTTCCCCCCACAGCATATTGAATTGCTTACTGGTTCTTGAGATGTCATTATTTTCCTATTTTCTATGCCTGGATCACAAAACAGGCAAGAGATTTCTAGCAGAGAATGGCAATGTCTTCCATTCCTGGCTACATTTCTTCTAACTAATTGGGACATCAATTTGAGTAGCTAAGACAAGTCATCACAGCTCTATGGAAATACCTGGGGCTGCCAAGGAAGAAATGTCACCATGCACAGGCTGAGGCACACAGCAGCCTGAGCCTGACAACAGCCACTCACTGCACTGTATTCTGATTTAGCACAGAAGTCTTCACTCTCGGTGGCAGGGGGGGCTCTGGGAGCCACTCAGTGTCTGAGGACTCTCCCAGGATGTGAATCACTAGAGAAGACACACACAGTCCTGAGTGGTGGCATCTGCTTTTCCCCTGGGAAGGGAGACCTGAGCACAGCGACCGCTTAGTGAGAAGCAGCCAGGGTGACTGTGAGCCGCAGTCAGGAACGGGGGGCTCTGCTCTGCTCCCCCATCCCACAAGTTTCCCTAACCCAGAAGCCTTCATAAGAACCTCCGTGTCCCAGCACCTCTCTCCTTTGCAGAATCATCTCAAAATTGTTCAACAATGGCTTTTAATCCCTTTCTTCTGCCAGTGAGAAGTAGTGACTATGAGATAAAATATCTGCAGGCCGCAGTTCACCCTACCTGCTCCTGCACAGGGTATGGGGACACTGGAAAGAGGTAAGCCTTTTTTTTTGGTGTGTGTGACCGCATTATTCAGGGGCAGGTTATAAGCTCTTTGGGGCAGAACAGTGTTTGAGACAATTAATACGTATCTCTTCATGAAACCTCTGTGAAATTGCAAAGGAAAGAAAATGACAGATTGAAATGTTCTTTGTATCTCCCAGAAATCCAAGGCAGTCTCTAAATGCCAGTGGATCAGGTGTGTTTCAGATACCCACAGTAGAACAGGCGATGTGCCATGCTGCAAACTCCTCCCTCAGCACCTCAAAGACCAAAGTGAGATTTACTGTCTTGCCTTGTAATTCATATGGGATCTAACACCATCAATGTCATCATTATGCCCCAAATTCTTTGTCTGAAACCATTTTCTCCACTTGGAGTTTATCCTGCTTTTCTCCCAGGCTTTCTTAGTTCCTTTATCATCTCGGAGAGCAGATAATTTTAACTACTTCATTCAGAGAGATCTTCCACTCTTGTAAGGAGCCTGCGAGGGGCTGTGGCACAGAGTCATCCACAGCTCATGATAAATGGAGCCTCCTGAATATCTGGAGGAATTTCAGAGTTTACTTATTTCATATCCTTCCACTTCCCTCTAATTTTGTGTTCCCTTATGAAGCACTCTCCCCTGGCCTTCCCAGCACATCATTTCTCTCCCGATGCTTTAAAACCCCGATGTTGACCAACCTGGCCAGCCCTCTCTAGTTCACAACAGGATCTCAGCAACACACTTTTCACTGTTCCAAAATTAGCAGAAGAAATCAGCGCATTGACTGCGATTGTAGGCAAATGTGACCTTTTCAGAGGATGACTTTATTTATTTATTTACACTATTTATCTCTCTGTTTCAAAACCAAACAACAAAAAATCATTATAAAAAGCAGTACCCTGTCTTCCAGTCTTAGTAACAGCAATCATTAAAATACCTCTGACTAGCACCACTTCTTAATGGAACAGTAACTAAGGTTGCCATTGCAGCCTGGGACAAAGGCTGGGCACACGGCAAGACCACCATTTCCAGCTCTAGTTCCTCTGTATTTTCACTTATCTGTTAAAGTACCAGACACGAGTGCCCCCACTGTTAGATGTGCACCCACAATCTAGCACTGATTGGTAGGAATAGCTCAGGAGCAAGCAGAGCCCTGTTGCCACTGGAGCTGTATATCACGTTTCTACAGTCTCACCTGATGTTTGGGAAAACTGGCTCCTGTGGTGTCTGAAGCACACAGGTGAGCACTCATGGCAATTTTCACCTGCTCTGGCAAGCTCTCCCCTTCTCTGGCCCTGGGGACATCCTCCCTCTGCGCAATCTCTTGCGGGGCTCGCTATCAGCAGCACTAGCCAAGCCGTGCCCCAAGACCCCAAGGACATCTGAATGGGGCTGGAGCCTCACACCTTTCCACTCCTGACTCCCTGCCTGCTCTGAAGCCTTCACCGAGGCAGGACGATGGGCTCCTATGTGCTCATCACCCCCTCCCATATGTGCCTATGCACGAGACCTCTGTATCCACAAATCTAAAGATTAATGAGTTGGGAGAACTCCCCAGCTTCCAAATTAATTAGAATAAATCACCTACCAGAAGCTTCGCTCAGTCCTGCTCTCCCTGTTTTGCAGAGGAGGATGCTCCTGTGTGCCTCCCTCCAGACTGCACACCCGACCACCCTGCTTCCTCCTCAGCATGGGGCAGTCCCCTGCCTACCCAAGTAAATAAATACCTCCATCATAAAGTCATAGGATCATTTCGGTTGGAGAAGGTCTTTAAGATCACCGCCGCTGGCATTAACCTAACACTGCCAAGTCCACCACTAAACATCACTCCTTCCCTGGACAAACCCTCTTGCTCCATGCAATCTAAGCTGACGAAAAGACAAAAGCTGTAGCAGGAGGTTAATGGTAGCTCACCTGAAGAGATCTTTCTTTTCAGCAAGACAAGTAATTGAGTTTCTTTGCCAGCTCAGTGCTGGTCCCTGTTGTTGACAGAGACTTCCACTGCTAAGTGTGTGAAAATAATGGGTAAGGATAAAAGATCAATCATAATTTTTGCAATATTGCTTCCCAGTTTAATAAACTCATTTAATTAGAAATCACAGGCAGCAACCACGGCAAGTAAATTTAATATAAGTTCTGAAACACCTGAGATTGCAGGATTTTTACCATCTCTAATATTCTTGCTAATAAAAATGTCTCTGAAGTCGAAGGTTTCTCTCAGGAGTCCCCTCCATACTACTCAGCTCAAAACCAAGCATCCCAGAGGGCTGGCACAGGCCACTAGCACATCTTCATGTCTGCTGCAGGGTACCCTGAGGTGCACCTGAGAAGCAAACACGCAAACCTGTGTCCATGAATGTCTCATCCCATCCATGCATGCATGGGTGAGACATGACTACCCAGATGAGCTGCACGGAGCAAACACCCTGGCACCTAAGCACCTTGCAGCAGCAAAACCGCATTTTCGCTGGTGTGGGTTTTCCCAGGCAGCATTGGGACAATTCTGTTGCTCAGCCCTGAGTCCAGGGGGAGGCATGCTGGGTACTCCACCAGATTGGTGAGGATGTGAGACTGCCTGATGTAATGCCAGGTGATGAGCCCATCTCCAGCATCAGACAGAGATTTGGAGGTAGCTGTGACTGCGTGGGAAGCAGGCTGAATTAGTGACATTGCGATCAATCCCATTAGCCTAATCACTTGATTTTTTGTTTCAGAGCCATTTTACTTTAATCTAGTCAGCTGTAAAGAACAGCAGAGCTATGATTTCTGGGGTTCTTTTTAGCACCACCCAAAAAGTCTACGTTCTGAGAGGGAAAAATATTTGCACAGGCTTGCCTTCAGTGGTCTAATACAACTACAGCAATCGAATGAGGAACATAACACATTAATGTATGTCAAATAAACACAATCAAGGAAAAGGCCACAAGAGACAAATATCCCTGGACTACCAGCCCTGTGAGGTACCTCCTGAGCAGTGGAGCAGCAGTGCCATGTGTGTCCATCCAAGGGTCAAGATGCCTCTAGAGCTTGCCCTCTTACCAACGGGTTTTTGTTGTTCACCTGCCTGGCTTCTGTCTCTGCTGGCCAATAGGAGAAAGAAGATGCTCAGCACTGCCCAGGGCTTTGTGGCTGAGTGCGGAGGGCTGGTAAGGAGGGCAGCGTGGTCAGAGGGCTGGGAGCACCTTTATCATCTCACTGCTCTCCCACAGCCAAGGTAGCTGAGGGGACAGCAACTGATTTGGCGGTCCAGCCCCAGTTCCAGCTCCCGCTGCAAGCCAAGGGCAAGGCTTCCCATCCTAGCCCCAGGGCAATGCATGTACCCAAGCTAATGGAGCAGAGGTCCACAAGAAAGGGCAAGTTCACATTGAAACACACCTCTGAGGGACAGCACAGTTCCACTTCACCATAACTTGCAGGTTTTCTCCCCCATGTCCCACTGAAGCCTGAGGGACTGCAGCCACCTCCAAGTGTGTGCCAGCTCAGGTGTGACACAACACCCTACACGAGCAGCACCCTCCCTTCCCACATTTTAATGAAAACTGATTATCAGCACCAGAGCAGCATTTTGGTTGCTGAGCATCCTCTTGAATGACTAAGCAGCAGTGAGTAATGTGTATTTACATACATCATGATCTATTCCCCCATTGGAAGGTGATTTGTGTGGATAACTTCCATTAATGTTAAAGGGAGTCATTCACATAAATCCTTGGCACATTAATGGCCGACTAGCCTCCTCTCTGTAGAATTTCGTGTTGCTGCATTTAGCGAACACAATATAAACGTGGCCGACTTACTATGCAAATAAATTCAAGTATTTACTGAGCCATAAGAGACAGTTACTAGGCACATCTCATTCATTGTTTGTAGGGAAATAGATGGAAGCTGCCAGATGAAACCAGGAGATAAATGCTATAAACGTTTTTTTGAGGCAGCAGGGGAAAGGGTACCGAGTCTCCACATAAACATAAATACGATCAGAAACAGTTTCTTGAAGGCATCCTCTCCTCTATTAATTTTTACTCTGCGTGTGCATTTACTACACATCCGCACTGAAGCTCTATTTGTTGCACTGCTGTTCCCTGCTGGTGGCACTGGAGTTCCTCAGACCCCTCAGGGACAGAGCAGGGCAGTGCACCATCCCTGCCCCCTTGCTCCCCACCTCCTCAGCAGCTGCCCAAGCTGCTTCTAGGGAACCTGCTCACGTTGAAATGATGAGCCACCCACTGCAATGCCCTCTTTTCCTGACACCAAAATGCCAGGTACCTGGCACAAGGAAGCGGACGGAGACCTTTTGTGCTATTTCTTCTCATGGATGTTCTCTTGAGAAGCTGCACTGGGCATCTTCAGAACAAGAGCCCTCACCACATCTGCACTTTTCCAAGGCAGAGGAAAGGCTCCTTCCATGGTAAACAGATCTTAAAAATGCACCAGATGGGGTATGACTGAAGTCTCATTCAGTTGCCTGTGTAAGATTTTTAGACTCCACATCAAAAGGGCACATCCTCCACAAGACATTACTTCCTAGTGGTAATAAATCAGGTTACACTGATTCACTTGTTTATCCTTTCAGATGGAAAACAAGGAAGAATTCTCTGTCTCTAATGCACAATTCAATAGGATAATTCCTATGCATATACATGCTTATGGAAATGTGCAGGTACATATATCAAAAGGCCTTATCTACCATTAGAATCCACAGTACTCTGCTGGGATGATTATTATTGAATGCTGTGGGGCTTTTCCATAGCAGTCACCAACAAACCCCTAAGGTCTTTACAGCACCCCTGTGTGAGCTCTAGGCTGGTGCATTCTGCCCAAGCTTGAGGACACAGCAGTGAGGGCAGGCAGGCACGTCCCTGCAGGGCCAGGTGTGAGCTGAGACAGAGCAGCCAGCATCACTACTGTGCTTGCCTGGCTGCCTGTCAGGACAGTGTGGGATGGCCAGGCACAGGGGCAGCTCAGACCCAAACAAAAATTATAGCAGAGACAAAAAATACCAAACAGTCTCTGTCCTTAATATTGCCCCGTGGGTTTGTCCTCAGCTAAGACCCCAGAGCTCCCCTTTCCCCTGTTCCACGACCACTTCCTCTTTCAAAATCTCTTCTGTCCAAGTACTGTCTCATCACAAAAGAAGGTCTTGAGTTAAAAACTTACCTGCCTGTGGTGTCCCCTCTGGCAGGAAGAAACCATTGAAGGCAAATGCTGCTTAGAGGGCTTTCGGTCATCAAGGACTGTGGGGCAGGGGGCTAACACACACCATCACCAAGAGTCCTTGCAGACTGCTGCCAGCATGCCAGCCTGATCAGCTCAGAGACATCTCAGGGTGGCATCTTCCTCTGGGTAGCTGTTTTGAGAAGACCTTCCTTGTAGGACATGCTCATTGCAGCCTGCTGATAGCCCTGTTGGCTGTGGGGAAACTGGCTCTCAGGAGTCTGCCCTGCAAGGCTTGAGGTGTGGAGACAGTGTCCTCACCTGCCATTAAATCTATAACAGTTTTGAAAGCAAAAGCACTCACAGCTTCTGTATGGAAACCTCAGGTGCATGACACCTGCAGGAAGATAGGATGAAAGTAGAATGCATCTCATACCCTCTCTGCACTTCCCACCAAGTAAAACACACTACATTTTGTGGTACCCCCTTCACACCATTGACACACAAGCAGAAGCATGGAAGGATGGAGACAAGCATCAGGAAAAGGTATTTACACAACAGAGAGGAAGGGCAGCTCTTGAAGTCCGGCCCTTCAGGAAAAGGTACTCACATACATGATGGTCATGTCCCAAAGAACATGTCAAAGAGAGACATAGCTGAGTTTTTATAAATTACTTGTGCTGCTTGAGATCATGGAGGATGCTGTGAGGAATCGCCTATCACTGCACATGCTGTGGGGTTAACCCTTTGCAGCTCTCCCTGGGAAAGCAAGGCTTGCATAGGTACTAGCACAGGTCCAGCAGCTGAACTGCTGCTGCTCCCCAGCACCCTGGGGTCAAGGTGGGAGCTGGTGTACAGAGCCAGGCACCACTTTATGTGTTCAGTTCCAGATGTGGAGAAAAACGTGTCTGCACTCCTATGCATTTGGGGTAGGGCTACAGGTGGCTTTAGCCAGCTGCCCATCTCCTGAGTGGGGATCCAGGAGCTGCAGCATGGTGGCAGGAAGGCAAGTGCTGCCCGCACACCAGGAGTGAGACCTTGGGCTATCCCCTGCCCTGCACCAAGTGCAGCCCCATTCCCTCCTGTCTGTGCACCCAGGGCCCATGTGTGCCATGATGTAGGCAGGAGCAGACCCTCTGTGAAGAGTATGGTAACCAAAGCACCAAGAGCAATTTAGGGCACAACTTCAAATGCTTAATTTCAGTCGCACCTGCCAGGCAACACTCCTGAGAGCCCCATGTACATAAACATTGGAAGTAAAAAGAGCAACAACTGGCCCCTGTGACACCTTTTGTCAGTCTGACATTGCCAATGCCAAGAACACCAATGTCTGCACACGTGCTAGGTAAGAGGAGCAGGAAACCAGAGGTGTATTCCTGGTCCTGCTACTGACCAGGGACCCTTTGCATCACACACCCAAACTGAACACAGCAACAAACTCAAACAGGCAGGGAGCAAAAGGCTGGCATTTATAGTACCATTTCTGCAGTGTAGTGAGAATCACCTTTAAAGATGGGGTTGTAGGGTCAGGATAAACTGCAGGGCAACAGCAAACTGTTCAGTTCATGAGGAATTATTAATCCTTCAGCAGAACATAATTACACATCCAGGCTCCCTCTGGGCAATTCTTTATTCGGGCCAAATTTACACTAGTTCCTAAAGGGAGCAGTCAATCTTAACAAATGACTTACAGTTTCATCATCTTTATAAGGCTTTATTAAAAAATAAGAATATCAGAAGCTTGGATCTTTAATTAGTAAATTTTAACCCCACCTTCACTGCACATCACCCTTTCATTTGTCAGTTCCTCCATTCCCAATGGAAAAAATTCGGTGCAAAGTTGCTAGCTCAGATTCTAAATTCTTTTAAATTTTATTAGTCAATAGCAAATTTATCCAGTACTTTTAATGCACCCGTTTATCATGATTCTGTGCGGCAGAGCAGCGTGTATTCCCCTGACACGTTTTAGAATTATCTCTTTTTCTTAATATACAGCAAAATAAAGAGAAAATTTTGCTTCCTTTGCACAGGAAACCAATTCCTCATGAGGCATCTTGTTACAACAGAATTAATACACATAATTCATTTATTTCCTTTAAGGTGAGCGTGGGCTTTCTTCGCATAAATAAACCTATTATTGTTCATCCTCACTGCAGAGAGCTGGGTGGTGACCGTCACCTGTTAAATACTGTAGCTGCTCTTAATGGTCAGCTGGAAAACTCAGCTGGGAGTGTTCTATGTAAATAAAGCTGACTCCTCCTTTGCACCATTTTAAAGCTGTAGGGAGAGAAGTAGGGCAGGATTTTAGGGAATTAGGGTATATTTTCCTTATAATTTATTTTGTTTTTTCTCATAATGCCACTGAATATACTTTACAAAAGTGAACTAACATCCTCTGAAGATAAGAGGGCTTTGCTGATTTCAGTGTTACCAAATGTAAACCTATTGCTTCCCTCTGATTTTAACAGAAATCATTGCTGTCTTATTCTCACCGACTATTTTCTGAAGGTCTTCCTTACCCAAACCATGTTTTTATGCCTTGTATTTATTTGCCAGGCTTGTGTGGTTTCCCCACTATTTGCAGGAGGAGAGCAAGCCTTGGTCTCTAGTTTGAAGTACCACAGATGTTTTCAAACTAATGCTAGGAATATTAGCTAGCCTTAGTGTCGTGATTTCAGCCTGCAGCAGGAAAGCAGCCCCTGGGTACCTCAGGTCAGAACCCAGTGAGATGTAGTGAGGCTGAGGAATTGGTTCATTCATCCCTTTTCTGCTGTCTACTATAGGGTTTGGGTCAGCTCCCACCACAGCTGGGTTCTGGGGGAGCCCGTGAGGGTGCCAGCAGGTCCCGGCATGGCCAGGGATGAGGAGGATGGACATGTCCCCACAGAGGTCAGCCCATGTCCCAGCAGCAAGCCCCCTGCTCATCTGCTTCATCCCAGCAGGGCTGGCCTGTCTCCTGTTCCCAGGCTGTGAACAGCCAAGCATCCCACATCCCACTTCCTCACTTCACCCTACAACCTCTGCCTTCTCTTGCCTTTTTCCCTCTTTCCATGTTACCTTAAATTTGGAGGGAAGTGATTGGAGACATCTGTGTAAGGTCAGATTGTAATCTCAGCCTCTGGAAGCTCAGGTGTGCCATGTTGGGGTGCTCCATGGTGTTTCTCTTTTAAACTTCTTTCAGTATGTGTCAAAACCACAAGTTTTTGTGTCAAGCACAGAGCTAAGGGAATGACTGAGGGAAAAGCATTCCTGAACTTCTTCTTTCTAGGTACCACAGCCACCATCAAGCACCTGTACAGTCATGTGTTCCCAGTAGGTGAGAAACCTCAGAGTAAGGCACTGACTGACCAAGAAAGAAACTTGCCTGTTTCTACCAACTCTTCTCCACAAAACATAGGCAAGCACTCGAGCTCAACACTTCCAACAAATGAAACAGAAATATCAGAGTTACAGTGCTATACCAAAAAAGCATTTCTTGCGGTATACCTTCTGCAGAGTTTCTGATCTCATTCAGTTCATGTATTTTTTCCACTGGTAGATTCTGTTCTTGTCCCTCTTCCACACTCCATCATTAAAAAGCTCATGCCCCTACCAGCCTTTCTAATCAGAGTAACACGTGCACTGGTTAAATAACTTTTATGATGGGGCAGAGGGGCTCTACCTCAGCAGGAAAATCAGTGCAACATCTGAATTAAAACAAAAAGTCACCTGCAGCCACAGGTGACTGGGAGACACCTCATCTAAATACAATCACGAAACTTGAACTTGCAAACCTCCCAGCCATATCCTCAACTGGTGTCAGATTGGGCTGGAGCCAAGGAAGTTGTGCTGATTTGCACCCCCAGTGCCCTCAGCTTTACCAGGGACTGGCAGAACAGTGTGGTGAAGGATGCTGTAAGTACTCCTGAAGCACAAAGACACTTTTCAGACTCCATCCCTGCTCTCACAAACAGCAACATCCCCACACTTTACAAGTATTTGCTACTTAACCCCAGTTTACGGGCTTTCTATTTCCCTCTGTGCCTTTATTCAGTCTGAAAAGCTCTTGGTCTATCCTTGGGCAAAATGTCTTCAGAAGCCTCTTGAAATAAACCAAGGATTAAACAGCAATCCCCCTCCAAGCAGAGAATTCAAACAACTTTGCTTCTGCAGCTTGCCAGGTTAACTTTATATTCCTCCAGAAGCCTGACATGCACCAAAACCAAAAGCAACTTCTTTCTCCAGACCACTGCCATTAGACAAACCCGAGGCAAAGAAACCAATGCTCAGAGTCATTCACCAGCTATGGAAAGGGAAACAGCGCCCAGATGTCAAAGGCTGAATTACTCACTGAACCACGCCGGGCTTCACCTTCTGTCAGTGAGCGGTGGGCTGGGGCGGCGTCGGAGGCTTGGGGAGCTAGGGAGGGACCGGCTGGGCTAGCCAGGCACCTGCACACATTTCATCCCCGTGCTCTGTCTTCTCTCAAAGTTACCTTTAAGACACCTGAAAAGAGAAACAACTCTGCTGAAGTATGCTCCTTGGCATCTCTCATAAGCTAGCTGCTGTTAGTCTTGAGGGAAAAACACAGCACATAAACAGTATCTCTTCTTTCAGTTTTCAGATAAGGAAAAAATTCAACTTAGCATCTGTTTTAAAGATACAAGATTATAATTGAACTCAATGCTCTATGAACTATCCAAAACTCAAAATCTCTGATATAAATACTGCCTGCTGCAAATATTGTGAAATAGCTTGCTTGTAAAATGGAAGATGCATTTACCTGGCAGCAAAAATATCCCTGCTTAGACTCAGATTTGGAAAAGCCTGAAGCCGCTCTGCACGCAGAGTGCTCTGTAGTCAGAAGTCTTCATCAACTGGTGCACACATACACACACGCACACTCCCACTGCCGTGCAGGCAGCACACACTGATCTGCTGCCCCTCTACTCACACAAACTGCTCCCAGGGGTAAGGAAAGGTGTGCTTTGGTGAAGAGGGTCTCCAACTGAGGAGCTGCAAAGTTATCATACAGACGCACAGAATGAGAACTGCTCCAACAAGGCTCAATGACAAACATCAGGCAGAGAAGAAGAAGCATGCTTTCCCCTTACCTATTGCTTAGGTTAAAACACTGAGCAGTGTCTTTAGAGAGCCTGGGCATTGGGACCCAAAGGGCAGAGGACTTTCAGCACAGTCACACAGACCCTGGCAAAAGCCATCTTCTCCCTGTCTCTTAGCACAGTGCAAGTCTCCAGCAGCTCAGCTCTCCAGCTGCAAACATCTCATTAGACTAATGCATTCAGCACAGGCAGAAAACTCGATTTACCATAGCTACAGCAATGAATTTCCATTACGATGACAGCTTCAACCACATCATGTCCGGAAAGCAGCCAACCACTGCCTTTTAAAGAACACACACATTTTACACGCAGAAAACGAGGCCTGCGCACCGGGTTTCCTTTCTCTTCACAGCTACACCGAGAAGAAAAACTGCCATTTCTGTTTATTTCAGGAACTCCGCAAGTTGAAAGGTAAAGGCATTTGGACTCTTCCCTCCCGCCCACAGCCCCCCCTCAAAAGCAGCATCTTTCGCAATACCGTGCTTTGGGTTGCAATGAGCAGAAGGGGTGTTTGCAACATTTCTGGTTTCACTACCCCTCCTCTGTTGCCATGGAAACCGGACTGTAGCATCAGCCCTTTGTCCCGCTCCTGCAGCAGCCTGGCCAGATGCTGAGCTTACATGATGCCACGGGTGGGAAAGACCAGTCACTTAATTTTGGATAATTTACATGGAAAACAAGGGAATAGCACATGGGATATTTTTGCCAGCAACATGAAGCATGTGTGCACACACCTGTACACAAACACGGAGAGTCTGCTGTGTTGGATAATTTTACAGGTATGGCCAGGCAATGATATCCATAATATGCAGAAATATCAGTAATTGCAGCCTCGCCATGGTATTTGGGCAGGATGTGGGAGCAGCTTTTCACTGCATTTCCAGTCACTCATCACAGAAAGAAGGCACCAGGTCTTCTGTTATTTAGAACAACACTAGCAGCTCTTACCATAAAAAAAAAAAAAAAAAAAAAAGCAAACAGAAAAAGAACCAACAAAAAAGTGTAATACATATAACAAATAATTATCATCATAATCCTGCCATGCTCCATTGACTGTGCTAGATCAAATTATCCCAGCAAAGGGTTTGTCGCAATTGCTTGCCAGTGCTGCGCAGCTCCCCGCTGCCCACTTCACCTGCTCACATACACTGCTTTTCAGTATTTATCACAAGCCAAAATGTGCTCCTCACTTCTCTTTCTTTCCAGTCCCATGAATACCTCACCAGATAGGCCTGCAGCCACAGTCACTGGTTTTGCTAGGTCCGTGGTTCGTCCACACTGATTTTGTGCTAACCTGGCTTTACAGGTTTTAGGAGAGTTACTTTTAACTTGTCACCACAGAAGCTGAGATGAGCATTCAGCCTGTTCTATTTACTGAGGAAGAAGAGGAAAAGCAAGAAACACCAGATCTGGATCATTTGTACTGAAAAAAGCTGAGGTTTTGCTGCTGCCCTTCCCTGGCAGCAGGGAGAAGGGCAAGCACCAGCCCACCGGTGACTGTAAGCAAGGTGGGATGCTCAAGTTTACACCACCAGTCCCCTGCAAGCACAATATGGTCAGAAGAACAGTTGCAGTGCTCATTTCTTTCTTATATAGTCACGGCTAGAGAAAAACTTTGTACATTTAACAAAAGAAAAGAAAAACAATTAAAGTTTGGTAAATCCAGGAGAAACAAGGTGGCATCTTTTTCCCTTCCTTTCCTTTTTGTTTGCTTTACTATAATCACGACAGACCTTGTAGGTGTGAAAAAAAATGCATTATCAGCACAGAATTGGAACAACCATGGTTTTCACAAGCACACTGGGTGAGGGAGTACACAAGCATTCCTCAGCCCAGCCTTTATCCCAGCAAGGACCCGTAATGCCCCTCTTTCCCCCTTTTTAATTTGATAAACTCAAGGTCAGTGGGCCAGCACTCATGGATTCCCGTACCAGACTAAGGAACTGGAGCACCGTGCAAATTCCTGATTTAAGTTCCCTAATAGGATAAATGGGGGGAAGTATTAGTGATTAAGAAAAATCATGACAGGAACTTTTAAAAAGCCTCTCTGCTCCTTTAATCTACGCAAGAATTCGAGCAGGAGCCTTAGCCATCCCTGTCATTTCACACTGTCCCAGTGGATGCGCTGCTGCTGTGGACTGTCACAGCCAGCACTGTTGGTTGTGTCACACCACGTTACCAATGTCATCTAGCATGGGAGGGCTGACACAATAACACAGTACAGCGGCATCAGCTGTGGCCTTCCACAAAAAATATGATATTAATACAATGCAACAGGGAGCAAAGTGTTGGGAAGGGGACTGGAAATGTTTCTTTTTTGTCACTGTTCTTGTTAACACCATGCGTAATTTTGCAGGTCTGGGGGTATGTTTTTCTCAGTTAAGGACTGCAGAGGTCTTTGGACCATGCTCTTTGCAGGGCTTATTTGACAGCCCTGAATTAAAAGCTTAAGTTAAGAGTCTTGAATTTTGGTTTAAAGCATACAGCTGGTCTGAAGGGCAGCTTAACTTATGGCCAAAAGCAAGGGAGGATGAAATAGCACCAGGGGAATGGTTCAAAGTATTTACATCTACCATGAACTCAAATGGTTCATTTCCAGACCTTGGGCTCCGTAAGAGAGGGGCTGTTTCAGGTAGAGGATAAATCTAGGCATGTCCTGGGCTCCTGGAGAAGGACAAGCATCCCAGAGGGTTGTCACATACACACGACCATGCCAGATCCTGACCTCATGCCATCATCCCTCCCCAGCTGTTGGCACCCCAGCATACCCAGCCCTGCAGCTCCACACAGGGTGGGATGGCACACAGCACTCCACCACCACTCTCCATCTACCACCAGTATTAATAAACACCCACAAATTGTAATTTCACTTCAAGCACTACCCTATAATTTAACTAACTCAATTCTTTAAACAATTATATTCAATTACCTTCACATTTCCATGAAATCAGAAAGCATTCAGGAAGAGTGAGAAAGGAAATTAAATATCCCGAAACAGTCAAAATGTGTGCAGCCCTACCTGGTATTTGGGCCTGGGGGGGAAGCTTGGAGCACTTCTTTCTGCCATCAGCAAATGCCTGGCTGCAGGGGCGACATTCAGCCCATCAGTCATCCCCACACAAGAGGCAGCAACGGGTCTTTCAGGGCAGCTGCCTGCCGGGATTATGCCCTGTATGCGATATTTCCCTGCATCTTTGTTAGGCGTTTCAGCTTAACAAGATTTTTACCTACAAATCTTCCTGGGTGCTGAATCAATCTCCTGACACCTGCTCTGACCCTCTCCAACCCCCCATGGTTGTGTAGTTACAGTTGGTTAAGTTATGATGGGGTCCAGTTTAAGGGAATGAATTTAAACAATTACCTTAATTACAAGAGCAATATCATCTTTCAAGGAAGCAGGTCTCAAGGGAGGACAGCTGCTGAGAAGTCATTTTAGACACATGAACCCGTGAATAAAGTGGTGAGAAGGGCTGTGATTCCAGCCCTGGCTCTCACCACTCCCCATTCGCACCCCAGCTCCATGCGACATGCCCAGTGGCAGAGGCAAGGTGGAATAGCAGCAAGCAAGAAATCCCCAGCCTGCTGGGACCCCACAGCACCCGCCAGTCCCTCCCTACCCAGCCCAGCCCTGGAGGTCACCTTTCACTTGGGCACACTGCTAGATTTGAGTAAAGCCGCAGAGTCTTACTGATGCGCTCCAGCAACCTGCTCAGGAGGCTGAGCTGGGAATTCAACCATGCTCCAGGCAAAGGGAAACTCCCAAATCAAAGCTTGGCAGCAGCCTGGAAGGGCAAGAGGTGATAGGGCAGAACTCCCAGCCTGTCCAGACCTCCACCCAGCCCAGCCTGCACCCTTGGCCACCCCACAACCTCCTTTAGCCCTGGGACAGGCTCCAGACTGGCTCTGCTTCCTCCATCCCCTTGTGCAGCAGTCCTCGCAAGGTCACCCTGCGACCTCCCCAGCCCACTCACTGCTCGCTTGAGGACATGATTATTTCCTAAATCACTAAACATCAGGAGCAGCTTTGTAATTTGCTTGGTTCTTTATTACATTTATTGATTTTAAAATATTTTAACAGCTCGTTTATTACTGTGTTAAAGAGCTCAGAACGGCAATAAAGTCACACAGCATCCTTAGTGATAAAAGAAATAACCCCTTGGGCTGCAGAAATCATGCCTTCTCCCTTCCTTTCTGAGTTCCTTTCAAGCAAAAAAACCCAAGAGCGACTGCACCCAAAAGGCTGAGTGCCTGGGCAAAATCTCCTGCACCCAAAGAGGGCAGGTAGGATGAAGTACAATAAGTCATAGCCAAAACTCTGGAACACCAAAGCAACCTGCAGCAGCCAAGAAACAAAGAAACTTTATTCATCCCTCTCGGTTAAGATGCTTGACACACGTGGCCATTTTCTATGTTAGTTTATGCAACTGAGGTGACTGGCCATGGACCACGTCTGACTGTCCAGCATCAGCAGTGAGGCTAAAACAGTGATGCACATCCAGGTCCAGAGCAAGGAGGTTGCATTGATGCAAGCTGGGGTGTAACATACTAACTTACTTATCTACAACTGCTTTCTGATGTGACTCCTTCAGACCCAGCACATGGCAATCTGCTGGGGCAGAGCAGAAGCAGCCAGGCTCCTGCTCACCCCAGTGAACCCAGCACCTGCTCCAGCTGCGTGGTGCTGCCCTGGTGCAGTATTCGCATCCCTCAGAGAGGTGGCTATGGTGCTACAACGGGAAAAGCTGCGGGGTGCAGAGGAAAGAGCCCCACTCTTCCCTCCATCCCCTGACCCCACTTCCAGCCTTGTATATGTCACCTTGTGCGGTAACAGCCTCACCATTCAGCACTTGGGTGCAGCTGGAGGTTTCATCCCTGCTGTTGGCAACCTGGCAAACCCTCCTGTGAAAGGAAAAAAGCAGCAGAGGGATGGTCCCACAGGAACATGATGCCAGCCTTGGGCCTCTGCATTGGCAAATGTTGCTCCCACTGGCTTCCAAATTAGTGTCTCTGGAGGCTTTTCCAATGAGAACAGACACATTGCTGTGGCATGACATGGCCCAGCATCTTTGTTCAGTGCTAATTCAGCAGATGATGAGCAGAGGGGCAAGTTCCAGAGGGGCTTGTTCCAGAGAAGCTTGCTGAGATGGATGGCAATTGCCACATCTCGTTCCATGGAAAGACGCAGGAAGAGTCAGGATTAGCTTTTTGCGTGACTTTCTGCTGCTGTTTACCTGAGAAGTGGCTGACAAAAGTGAAAGGCTGAATTAGAAACTTTTCTCTGACTGTGCACCAGAACTGTGAGACAACACACTGGAACATAAGTTTTTTCTTGTAAGGATGACAATGATACACAGTGAAAGGGTTTTCATGCAGCCGGTACATTTCCCACACACACAGGTACTGTAACTAACACCAGGCATAACCAGCACCATGCTTCCAGGGCAGACCCTGGGGTGACCTTGCAACAGACACAGCTCATTTCCCTCCCATGCCCAGAGCACAGGTGATGGCACAAAAGGTACTTTCATTTTACAAATAAAAGGAATCTATCTCGTACAATAACAAATTCAATGAACAGCTCAATAAAGTCACTGTGGCAGCAATCTAAGCATTTCTCATTTTGAGCATCTTTCTCAAACTACTTGGCTCAAACAGCCTAACTTCCTGCACTGGAGGTAACTGGGTCTGAGCAGTAATTAAAAGAAATCCTCCAGGTGAGGGTTTCTGTTCCTTGGATTACTCTGCTGCTTTTGCAGTCACGTCCATCCCAGGGCCTCCTGTGGCACTTCACCTATCAAACCCCTACAGCCAGCAGCAGCCGGCAGCTCTCTGCTTGGCAGGAGAGCCTGGCCAGCAAACCCCATTCCTGCTCAAGGTAACACTGGGTTTTGTTAATAGGCCCCATTCAGCACACGGGCGATGCAGATGCCCATGGTTTGCTTCCCTGCATGCTTGGCCCTGCTGTACAGACACAAAGCCTGAGCTGCTGGGCTTGCTGCACAGCGCCATTAAAAGAGAAGCGATAGAGAGCTGTTTGGCAGAGGAGAGCATCAAACAGGGCTCTTCACCCTCCCCTGCAGCCACAGTGCATGCTGTGCCCCTCAGGCCAGGGCAGGATCATGCCCTCCCTGGCTTCCCTCTCTCCTCCCTCAGGCCTGGAAGACTACTCCGCCACTAGGAAAGCAGATGTTATTCTGCTTTTTGTTATTCCCACCCTGAAAAATACGGTGCTTCTGAGAGCATGTTAGCACAGAAATAGTGGGGGACATAATGCTGAAGATGCTAGGTGGTGATAATAGCTGACACATACCACGGCTGAGGGGGGATGAGGGCCAAGGAAGCCATTCCCAGCCAGGGATTCAGTTCCAAAAATTTGGTCTCAAAATACTAATGCCTGCAGCAAGGAAGAAACTCAGCTTCCACAGCAGGTCTTCCCCAGCAGCCCCTGCACAGCCACGTCGCACTGTAAAGCCTCTCTGCCCCAGGCTGAACACTCGCTCGCGCGCCAGAAAGAGGGGGAAGACGAGGTGCGATGGTGCCACCTCCTGACTCCTGCCAGAGGAGCGCTGCATTTCACCAGCTGGGGTGGGCTCAGCTGCCCACCTCAAGCAGAACTCATCAGAGAGGAGGCCATTAATAGCAATTTCATATAATAAAATGTTATACAAATGTCTAAGTCCAGTAGATTTCACTTTTCTCCTCGGCTAAAAGAGCAGTAAAGATATATGTCTCCTTATAGGCTATGTTTGCATACTCCTGTTCCTTGATTTAATGGAAAAAACAAAATCAGTTGCTACCCAAATTCACTGTAATTATCTCTTTTTTTCTCTTGGCAAGTGCTATTTTTAGCCAATACACATGCATAGTCATGCTATAGCATAGCTGGTTTTCAAATTACATATGCCAGCACAGTTTATGGATTTTAATTAGCCAGGGAGTTGGATAGCCATCAGCAGTCAGGAGCTGTATCTTATTTGCATACACGCTCAGTAGAGGAACTTCCTCACACAGCATCTGCTTGTACAACCAAGGAGTGGCAGACCCTCCCCGGCAGCCAAACCATTCAGAGCCAAGGGAACCAAGGGCTCACATGCCATGGCTTTTCACCTGTGGTAGAGAAGGGGGGCCTGGATGGAAGAGGACACTTCAGTGACGAGCATGGATTTAGGAACTTCCCAAAAACCCGATGGATGGGAACATGCAACAGGCGACCCTCCTCTGTCAGTATGTCAAAATGCCACATCCAACACTGGTTGTAAAGGTCAGATTCTGCCCAGGGTACACCAAGCATATCCCAAGCTGGAGGCAATAGGGACCCTTCTCCATAAACACATTAGAGGTCAGTGATGGCTGTGAGAGACACAGGGAGCCCCTGTGGGTGTGATGCCCACAAGCAGACCCAGGGAGCAGGGCTGTCCTGTGACTGGAGTGCAACGCAGCTGCACAGCCACCCAGGCAGCAGGGGTGCCTAGGCACACGTTCACCTCGCCAACAACACTGACACCAGCTACATCTTTTGCCATACACCATTTTCTTTAAAACAATAAAATTCTAGCAGAGATAGAAATATATCAAAGCCTCATCATTTAGTCAGCTTCTGAGAATGATCTGTGTCTGGATTTCGTTTAACTGGAAGGTGGGGGGGAAGCACTTTAGTTTAGCCCCAAAGTGACGTGAAACCCAGAATCCCAGGGCAGGTTCTGTTGTCTTTCATCAACATGTAAGTCTGCAGAGAGTTGTTGGATCCTGTCACATGTGGGCAATTAGTTGAGCTAGCAAAAGAGATTCAAACTTTGCAAGTGGCCTCTGCAGTATGTCAGAGATGGGACAAATTTTCTATCCAGCCGTGGAATAGCTGCCAACAGAAAAAAGGAAAAAACACCCAACAGAACCAAAATATACTTCCCAGTCATTACCTGAGGTAGCCGATTAATTGCTCACACGTTAAACTCCAGAAATCATATAACCTCCCTCAGTTTAGCAGTGATGTTTTGAAATAAAAGGCTCGAGTTTAGGCTTTCCCTTATATGTTCCCTCCTCTGCTATTTTGACTCTTCCATCATTTTGGCATGATGAGCATGCAAAAAAGCCTTGCCTGTATTTAACAAGCGGAGTTATTTTATGTAAGCCCAGCCTACAACCTCACACCTACAGAGGCCAGGATTACAAAGGCTGTTGTCAGCCTCCACGTTGGTGTCATTGCAATATT
Organism: Ara ararauna; assembly: GCA_028858755.1. Taxonomy (NCBI): domain Eukaryota; kingdom Metazoa; phylum Chordata; class Aves; order Psittaciformes; family Psittacidae; genus Ara; species Ara ararauna. Next base: position 62,133,995 of record CM054379.1, read on the forward strand.
TAATGCTGAGCACTCATATAAAGGTTCAAAGCAGCACGGTGATTAATTGCTGTCAGTCCTGTGCATCTCCCATGTTCACATTTGACCGAGAGGGCCATGCTTCCCTTTTAAGCGATGTTGGGATTTGAACAATATTGCTCTATTTTTTGTTTTAATTGGCTTTTAGCAGCAAGCGCGGAAAATGCTGCAATGGGCAGAGCTGGCAGGGCAGCGCGTGCTGACCCACGGCTGCTGCCTGGCACTGATGTCCCGGTGACATCTTGCAGGCACCACTCAAGGCATCTCCATCAACAGCCTTTTGGAATAAAAGGTCAGAGGCACTGAGATTGCAAGGAGGCAACAGACTGGACAAACTAAGTTGCTTTCATCCTGAGTTTTTCTCTTTTAAGCCTTTTGCTTCTATTGAGCTCGTAATGAAGATGGTCTCCCTGACCTCACCATCTATCCCTCTCTTGCCTTTAATGCTGGTCTTGTTCATTACTTCCACAGTGCTCACTGCAGCACCGTCTGTTGCTGTGTACCTGGCAGAGCCAGCTCTGGTGCACTGCAGAGGGGACATCATCGCACGAGGAGTATCACCCAGCCACCCCCAACAACACCCTCTTTCCAAAAGAGACAATCCTTCAGGTGAGGGGGGCCATCGCACTGACTTTCATGTCTACCAGGTGGCAGTGCCAACAGTACAAGAGGTTTTTCACTCACCCAAAATAGCCCACCCCCCAGTCCATTGGCAACCAGGGGCAGAGGGCCTCAGGAAGAGAGGGGTGCATAGGGAGGAGAAGGGTGGGGGATAAGTAGGTGACATGGGACACTTGCACCCCACTGCCTGATCACCTCTGAGTCTTATAAGCTTGCTAAGAGATGGGCAGTTCTTGCTAAGAAATGAAGAGCTTGTGTATAGAAGTCTCCATATTTTAAATCATCAGTAAGTATTAGAGTACATGCTATATATTAAGCATGAATTTGAATGTAAAATATAATGGGGCAGCTTTTCATCATCTGAATGAGCTGGTTCAGTCCCAACAGCAATGAAGGAGGAAAAAAAAAAGGATCAAATACACCTAACAAATCTACATCAGGAGGGAACCATAAAAAGATACAACCAAGATAAAACCTTATGTGAGGAAGTTAACTGCAAAGAGTAAATCCTCATAACTTTAAGAAGAAGTACCTGTACACAGCAGACCCTTCTGCCATGTGATGTGTAAGAGAAGCTGATAATGTACAGGAGATTGCTAAAATTGCCTCACCATGGGAAGCTACCATCCATGCCCTGTACAGGACCAAGAAAGCAACAGGCTCTGTTGCACTGGAATTGATTTGGAGGGACCTGCACAGCTGGGCAACATGGGTAGACCAACATCTGGGTGCAAAATGAAACAAGGGCTATCACATTTCATCTGCTCATTTCAAGCGACTGAAGTGATTGTCACCTGGGCCTCCAAATCTTGCCACCCTGTCATGGACAGTGTCTATTTTACAGCCATTATAATCTAATCTCAGCTAATGTGATTTACACATAGTAATTAATGGAGCTTCAGCTGTAAGGAAATTGGTCATTCAATATGAGTTTAATTTACTGCACACGCATACATTAGAAAGCACAAATTCCATAGCTGCCATCTGGACACAGAGAAAGGGTTGTGTACGGGGAAGGAAAAAATAAAACACCTAATAAGCAATATACCACTGGCCTTCCACACCTCCTGCTCCCAAAGCATCTCCTCAATGGGAGGATAGCACGCAAATAAATCTGGCCATCTCAGTATGGATGTTTGGAGATATGAAGGCAAAGTTCTTGCTGTCACTGCTATCTCATTTCCCAACTGCAGGAAGCATCAGCCTAGCATATTGGTATGTATGGCTTTATTACGATCCCTCCATATGTTTGGGTGTGTATCCACCAGAAAGAGCGCAGAGGCTTGATGGGGTATATAGGCTGCAAAAGACACAGTATCTGTGGCATACAGATGAACAACTCCAGTGATGGAAAACCATGCCTAAAAGCCAGGACAACCATTCACAGCAAGGGCAGCATTTCATTTTCACTTACCTTAAGTTAAAGGTGGCCTCCTACCAGCCTAGCCTCTGGAGCATGGTCAAGCAAAGCCAAAAGCAACACCTGGGTGGATCCACACTGCCCTGTGTAGGACCAGTAATGCTCTGCTGGCATTGGGGCTCTCTCAGCTCAAAGACTACTCCCCACAAGATACCCACAAGAAGTCCAGCTTTTCTAGGGTTTCTCCCCAGAATGCCTCCAGCTTTATGCCATGAAGCAGCTAGCTATGCTGCTTGCACAAAAAGGAAATCACTCACACCTTGAAGCTGGATGAATTAAAAACACTCATTCAAGGTGGTCTGTGTAGTCTCCTTAGTGCCATTAAGTTCCCCATATGCAACATAACTGTAAAGTTTTCCCTGCTAAATTATTAGAGCATATACATGGAAGGCTTATACACAGTGAAAGGCTGAAAATGCTTCCTGAATCAGCACACATTTGAAATTAAATTCTAAGTACAGTGTAAGCAATCTGGCTTTAAAAATATTATTGTCAGCTTTACAATCTATTGTGCCTATTAGATTTATTAGCAGTTACATTAGTTAATAATAGTTATTGAAAGTTATTAATAGTCATATTGCCGGTAACTGTTCTGATATTTAACTGAATGATAAATATAAACAACCTTGGCAGAAAATGAGTTCTACCAACAAAATAGTATTTGTGTGGACATTTTCATTCACCAGTTTTGCAAACTGCATCTTAACACGAAACATTGACACAAAGGAGATTAAGTGAAAGCCATGAACATAGCCCAGATGTGTAGCGTATACAAATTTGGTCCCATCCGAAGTTCAGTGCTGAACACGAGTCACCCAAAGTTCTCTCTTTGATTTGTTCCCCTACTTGCTACGGCCCCGACATAGCACAGCCAGCTAAGCACCAGGTTACCTTGCTGAATAGAAATGAGTTTAAGCACAGGCTCAAACTTTAATCCACACCCGGGTGCTCTGCCAAGTCTTGAACAAACCCTAAGAAGAGAGAACGTAGATTTTAAAGAAGATACCAATGGGGGCATTTCTAAATGTGTCTCTGAACAGAATGTAGAACTCATGTGACCACGAGGCACCCCAGGTACCCTGTGAATCAGCTCTTTGAGGTACGGGCATCCTCATGGTAGAATCCCTAACACATCTCACTTGGTAAAGCTTAAAATACAGCTGAGTCAGATATACTTCCACAATATCCATTGCACACAAATACCTTTCCAAAAACTACTGCAAAGCGACATTTAAGGCTCAAAAGGGACTCATTAACGCCCCAGTTCCTGACACAAATGGAAGCCCTGCCTTTCTTTCTCTGCCAGGTTTTTATTTTTAAATAAATAATAATAATAACTGAAATAATGTGGTTCCTTCAGCAGTTTTAAATGAAGAGTCAGCAAGGAGTTTGGGGGGGGGGGGGACCCCACAGATATAAAGAGAGGGGTATGCATAAAAATACAGACATAAAAATAGGAGTATGCATATGTAACGGTACAGTTTCTTTAAAAGAAAATAACTGGAATTAAAAGAAACCTCCATCTATGCCTTCCCCCCTCCAGAAAGGGAGAAACCAAAACCAAACCTACAGCTCAAAAGCACATTAGGTATTCCCTGGAAGGCTCCCGAAGAAATCCATGCCCCTGCTTCCCCCTGCTGGAGTGTGTCCTGGAACTGCACCCGGCCATTGGAAAAAGCCCGCTCCTCCTCTACAGCTGAAGGGTTTTCCCCACTTATAAGACATATGCGATTTACAGAGGGTTTACCAGGTTTTGCACAAGTGTAACTTTCTAGTCAGCCAGCATCAGACTAGGAAAAAAGTGACATTTCCTTTAATATTAATCAAGGGCTGTCAAGATTCGGGGGCAAGGAGAGGGGAGGCACAGAAAGTTAAATCATTTCACACAAAGAAAATCCCATTTTTGTAACTCATCTCTTTCGCCTACACATATCTACTTCAAATTTATCCCATATTTCAACAAACAGTGTCTATCTGCCCTAAATGTAATTCATGGTCCTTCCCACTACTAATCGCAAGTTACGGCATCCCACAAGCTGGGCCAGAAGGAGCCAGTTGTGCTGCATATTCTAGTCAATTCCAATTTTTTTCCCCTTGGAAAGAGCTTCTGCAAGCCCTGAAGGCATTTGCAGCATCCCTGCTTGAGTGGATAGTCCGGCTGTGCATGAGCCTATTCTGATCTAGAACAAGAGGCTACAAAAAGGAGTGTGAGAGCAAAAGCGCAGAAATAAACCTAGTCACACTGAAATGATACTAAATGCTTCCAAATCATGCTTGGGCTGCTATTAAACACAACATGCAGCAGCAAAGCAGTTTTTGTTTCCAGAACTTCTTGCTCTTCACTTACTAGACCAGAGTTTCAGAAGAGTTAGGTGTAAAATTGGCTGAATTCATTCCTAAGCGCCATCAAAAACCAAGGCTTATACAACAGCGAGGGCAAAACGCTGCTTCTTCCTGGAAGTTTTACCCATCCTAGTAACTGTTATTCAAGAGAGTTAGTCAATCATCAAACGACAATTCGAATTATTAAAAAATGGTTAGTTACTAATAAATGCACCACACGATAGACCAACCCGCAATTCAATAATATAGGAACACTCAAAAGAGTTGTGCATCTGCAAATGGTGGTTTTAATTGTGTGAAGCTCTTAAGTACCCCTCCGCCACATTTCTGCACATCTTGGAAGGAGCTGTAAAATGATGCACAACTATACAGCTGAATTTTTTAAGAGAGAATGTATCAGTATGCCTTCCTCTCATAATGAAGATTTCCAATACCACTGCAATTCTTCTCCTCACAGCTTCTATTAAGTTACCACATTTGAAGAAGTATTAGATATAGCCTTTGCTAGCTCAATAGAATTATCCTTGGTTTGCAGACTTGCAGTGCAATCCCAGCTGTCAGCTTCAATCTTCAAGAATACTTCAGTGTTCAGACCAGGGATGTGATTCTCCTTTTTTTCTTTACTTTTTTTTTTTAGTCACTTCTGCACACTCACATCTTGCAAGTATGGTAAAACGTAGGGATCAGTAGCCAGAACGCTCCCCTCCAACCCCTCAATGCCCTTATCAATTACACCTCCTAACTAATCACTTCCCAACTTTGAACAACAGCAGAAGTCCACTATGAATTGTTCTGGCAGAACAATCTAAGTTTGGCATTCATATTGCCTACTCAATCACAAGGAGTCTGGTGACTCTTCAAGTGTTTCTCTCACCGGTGCAGTACCTGGCTTGAAAGCCTGCTGAATGCAACTAGTGCTTTTTTATCGTTGCCTTTCTACTGTGTTTTGCAAATAAAAACTGGAAGTAAAAGACGTCAAGCGTACAAGCCGTTTAATTTAACCTAGTCTTCATTCTTCAGTTTGAACACCTGACACTGCTTACACTTTACAAGGTTTTCCTGCCCAATACGCACTTCAGAAGTACTTTGAAAGATACCATAATCTCATTTAGAACATTTTCAAATTTTATTTGCAACTATTGCAATTACAAAGAATATAACAATGTAAATTTGCATTTAAAGTGACAACCCTTTCTAATAAACAAGGTCACAAAACTCGTGTGCACCCAATCTGGCCTTGGGCAATCTTCCTAGGATGGAAATTTTCCTGCATGGCAATTTGTCACATTTTACAGCATTGCTTTTTCATAGGAACAGAAATACATCTGTTCCTACTTGCAGAACACTCATGTATTTCTGAAATATAGAAATATAGCTGTTAATCAATTCATTTGTTTTACTGAGACAAAAAAAGAAGAATCCGTCCCTGGCTTTTCTCAAGTCATACAATACACTAAAAGCCCTGATTTCTCCTCCCTGAATTTATTCCCTAATTAGACTTGGGTCTTTTTTTTAAACAGGACTAGGGATAGAATCACTGTCTTTTTAACAGCCTTGCAGGAGATTTGAGGTAAAAAAAGAAAAACAAACCTCAAGGGGATGCACACTATTACAAACGCAGCCATCAAATTGTCCGGTTTATTGATGGGAATTCAAAATTGATACAAAACATGTCCTCTTTGAGTGTTGTATTTTACCCTTAAAATGTTTCCAACAGTGTCAGGTAGATTAAGAATATACTTTGGCTTTTAGGATGTACCTTCTACAAAGGCATTACGCAAAAGCCACTAATTGATGTAACATGTGATCTCAAAATTGCTTTCAGACATTTTGTTTATCAAAAGACTCAGATCTGCTGCTGATCTGATGAAATAAAGGCTTAAAAATGTTTTAAGCCATTAGTAACTATTCTCCAGCAGAGTCAAGAAAGTTTATGATTTCCACTATAATCTTGGGCGTAAAAAGGCAACAGTCCTAAAAAAAGCAGCCCTCCAGAATACATGGAATGTGGCAATGGGTATGATGCCAATTTATAATGATCAAGTTAAGTAAAACAGATTTTTAAAGCTATGAATGATGGGAGCAGTATCACAGCAAAACATTTAATCAATACCACAGAACCAATCAACTTGGAAAGTTGAGCAGATGTTGTTTCAATCAACAGAGATTTGTCATGTCAAATATACCAAAACGTTTTCTAAAATAAATTCCTAATGCAGAATAATGGATTTAAAGTTTGCTTCTAGCTAATAGTACCTTTTATTTAAATTGGACCCTAAACTGATCAGACAATACATAGCCCACACTTTTCGACATTTATAATAAAAAAGCTTTTATTTTCAATTGAAACAAATGCACTGTCCTGCACTTGAAGGCTATAATGAGCCATAAACATGTTCCAAGGTGTATCAATGGCAACAGATTTGTTTCACCTCCACTGAGAAGTTACATAATGCACTCTTAATTGGTAAAGAAAAATTAAACTCAGCCTTCTCAAGGCTTCTGCACTGTGTTTCTTGGTTATTGTACAAGTTCCACAGTCAGACCAAGAGTTTGCAGTGTGTGCAGATAATTGTAGTCAATCAATAGTATTGTTTAATCATCGTCTTCCTCCTCTTCCTCCTCCTCCTCAAAACTATCTTCAAAGCCCTCACTGTCTTCCTGGTCCTCATCACCTTCTATTGCTGTATCCCATTGTGGATGATTTTCTGGCACTGGTTTTGCTTCATGAACTTCCAGCTGTAATTGGATAAAGCAGAAAAGAAGGAAAAAAGGGTTACAGACAATACAGACCAATTTGGGAAAACAAACAAACAAAAAAAATGGGACAAATGACACACCACACAAAATTTACAGTTTAAAAGACAAAGCAACACCCTAAAACCCAAAACAAAACCAACAACAGCTTCCAGAAAGAAGGCACACCAGATTTTTCTCATTAACTGAATGTATCTAGGACAAAGGGCAGTGAAATGGCATTGCAGACCTCAAAGTATAAAGCCAGAACCAACCATACTGCAGAAAATTATTAAACATGAGAAAATGTCTATTAAAATATGTAGGCACTGGAAAGCATCACAAACTTTAGTCCCATTTAATCCATTGTAACATTGTCACTACTGGCATCAGGCAGAAATGGCTTATAAATCTCTTCTTGCAACTGTTTCAGAAGTAGGACAGCTTGAATTCTTAAAGGTTAACAGGACTTTGGGGGTTTCAATAGTTCTATGAAGCAGCTTTCAATATGATACAAATATATAACACATTTAAACATCACCTTCAATGGTTTTATCTGGTCCAATCCCATATATGAATCTGATCTTAAATAAACTGTGTACTGATAGTTGCCAGGCTTGCCTGGTGCTGGGAACTTGAGCTCTACCTACAAAACAGAATTTACACAGTAAGTTCTTGCTGCTTTCAATCAACACATTAGAACAATTACCCAAGAACTGCAACGAGCAATAAACACTACTACAGAATAATCTTTTTTTTTTATATATATAAAGTTCATTTCTTACAAGTGACACTTCTCTGAAAACCTCTGCATAATAAAATGCCTGCAGAAATGAGAATACACAAGTACAATACATTCCATGAAAGCTGAATATTCACATTTTTTTCTGAATGAGACCAAGACTCTACATTAAGTACACAATTTCATCGTGCTGTATGCTTCCTTAATCTCAAAAACTCAAACAGGTTAAAACATTTAGTCTGCTGAAAGTATTAGCTTAACTCTACCGCTATTTGAAATTGAACATAAAATCTAGTTTGAAAGAACAAAATACATCAAACCTCCATTTTTCAGAAAAGCAAAGAACACAGCCAAAGGTTACAGTCTCAGAAAGGTTCAACATGAGCTGAGGCTAATTGATTTGTCAAAGCCTCTGCTTTACAGAAGAAGAACACTTAGTATTTCTCACAATTTAAATAACTTTCAGAATTATCATTGTGTACTAATACTGGTTTTCATCAACTTTTTATATGAGGAGAAAAACAACCCCCATGTATTCTGCAAAGACATTTTGAAGTCTTAAATTATTCTTCCTTTCTCCACTACCAATTCTCACAGTTAAAAGGCTCTCCTCTGCTTTAATCAGGAGTTAAATTTATTTTCCATCTTGAGATAAGTATGAAAAAAGCAGCTAAACGTATTTGCATATCATGAGACACTTCAGTACATTTTTGTAATACCCCAAACAAAAAAAAATTAAAGTACTTTACCTCTTCTTTATCTTTTAGTGTACAAACGTGATATGGCATACATATTAGCATCTGCTCCTTCCGATCTGCAATATATAGCCACCACCATTCTTGTTTTTCCTTTCACAAAAGAAGAAAAAACCCAAAGAGGATTATTGAAACCTCATAAAATGATGCCCTTACACTCTGTAACAAGCAATTGTGATTCACTGGTCCTCACAATACATACAGAAAGGAGGTGGTTTGTGTTTGCTAGTTTCCTTTTTTTGAACTCTTGGATGGGCATGAATAAACTATATAGCATATAGTGCACACTAAAAGCAAAAAGGTTACCACAAGTAACTGTTGCAAGTTTCCATTCCTTCACCTCCTTTTGTTTAAAAAAAGAATAGTGGAGGTGGATGGAGGGAAGATTACTTCGTATTTATGAAGTGTTTTATTGGACAGGTTACAGTCATAACAGCATAAGCTTACCCTTAGGGGAAAAAAAGGGGGGAAACCCCATATCTTTTAGACAACCCAAATATTAGATTACTGAGCTGTTTTCCAACACAGTTTTACCCACCCCGATGGTTTTGTAACTGATCACAATTATGACAGACTAGAGCTCTGAAGAGTGCATCCCATGACAGTTACAAGTCAAGCTCTAAACCAGGAGGCCAATTTATATACATATATATATAATATACACACACCACCACCAGTCAGGTAATTGCTTCAGTGCCACCTGGAAGTGGTCATTTTGTTTCATTTTTAATCTAACAGAATTATAAGAACTGAATGAAAGATTACAGTGGACTTTAACACCACCACTAAGCACTTCTCATCATTCTACAGATGAGAAGCAAATGCTGTTAATATGTAGAATTTAAAGAATTTTTGTCTCTAATGAAAAAGAGTCAAAAGTTCAGTAGTTTTGGTGAGGGTTTTATTTTTGGGGAGGAGGGGGAGGATAGGGGGAGCACTGGTGTGGGAGGTTTTTTTTGTTTTAACACTTAAGAAGCCAGTGTTTGGTGGTCTGAAATTCAAATAATGCAGGCTGAATAACTACAAAAGCCAAATTAACTTCTTTTCTCTTTTGAAGTGACTAATTGTTATGCCAGTAATAATTATCATCATCTCACTGAAATATTCAACTAGGGAACTACAGATTTACAATAGCAAGACACTCACATCAGCAAACCAACACACCCAACCAAAACACTCTGGTTAGCACTGTTGAGTCCAGGAGCAAAGGAGTGTAAAATTAACTCAATATGTTAATGCCTATTTTACAGTGTATAAAGTAAAGCATCTGCACCACAGTAAAGCAGCAGCATTTCTTCACATATTTAGAACAGGCACTGAGAACAGGACAAAACCCAATTCACACAGTATTTAAGACCCGAATTTGTAGAATTATAAGAAGTGAGCTATTCCAAGTGATTTTCTTTATGAAAAAAATGTCCCATATGATTACAAGGCATAAGTTATCTGTAAGTTTCAACAATAAAAATATTGTCAGTCTGCATGACAGCTGTAGCAAAAAAGAATCATATGCAGTTGAAGTGTTTATTTCCTAGCCAAGGGGCCCTCTAGGAATATAAGGATGAAGAGTGTAAACAGTGCAGATGAACAAGAACTACAGAAGACAGATCCATTACAGAAATGGCTACTTGCCACTTTGGGCCTATAAGGACTCAGACCATAAAAAACGGGATCTGCATTTGTACCAGTAGGTTTTTGATGTTACCAAAACACTGTGCTGACTTGTCCATTCTGTATGCTGCAATCATTCTCAGTGGCAAAGAAATTTTTATTTTATATTTCTTAAGAATAAAGATCAAAACTGTCAACTGGATTTTCATAAAAACTGGTAAAAGTAACAGCCAAGGGAGAAAAGGAATACCAGAACAAATGACGTTCATTGACACAATGCTCAAAGGAACCTATAGAGTAAACTTTGGAAGTAAAGCTCATGACCCTGAAGTGTCACTGCTTTTTTATAGAAAGGACAACTGTGCAGCAGTGTCATTTTCCTTTCTCTTATTGGGTGAAATTTAAAGTTTATGCCTGTGAGAATCTGGCAAGCTAACAGGCAAGTGGGCAAAGTGCCCTTTAACAGATGGGTGCAAGGTTTGGCATGCCAGGAAACCAGCATGTTCATAAAATTGGAACACCAGGGCCAGTTTCTACCTAAAAATGTCAAAACTACAATCTGTGCAGTTTCTGGATCCACGGATGCAGGAGCAGAAGATAATTATTTAGGACCCTGCCCAGATTAAAGCTGCATCTCTGGCATAGTAATCAACTGCCCAAAAACTTTTATGAAACTCAGCACTGCTGAAGCTGCATCTCAAATACTGTGTTCAGTTTCTGGGCCCCTCACTACAAAGAGCGATACTGAAGTGATGGAGCAGGTCCAGAGAAGGGCAACAAAGCTGGTGAAGGGTCTGGAGTACAAGTCTTATAAGGAACAGCTGAGGGAACTGGAGAAGAGAAGGCTCAGGTTGGTCTTTTCCCCAAGTGACAAGTGATAGGACAAGAGGTAATGCCCTCAAGCTGTCTCAGGGGAGGTTTAGACTGGGTATTAGGAAAAATCTCTTCACAGAGAGGGTGACTGGGCATCGGCACAGGCTGCCAAAGGAATTGGCGGAATCACTGTCCCTAAAGTGCAGATGAGGTCCTGAGTGACACAGTTTAGTGGGGGACTTTGTAGTCCTGGGGTAAAGGTTGGTCCTGATGATCTTAAAAGGTCTTTTTCAACCTAGTTGATTCTGTGACACAGTGTTAAGGCTATCTCCTGAGAAAAAGTGTATTAGGCTCAGCTATAGTCAAACATCTCTAAATTCTGGAAATACAGAAATTCACACAACTACAGCATTTTATCCTTAACTCTGAATCTATGAACTGGCCAGGACCACAATAGAGTTAGAACTCTAAATCACAGACAAAAAAAAAACCCAAAACACCCAGAAAGTACAATGGATTTTGTTCTTCAGACACTGCAAATCGACACTATCTGAACATGCTCCAACTGCAGCTACAGCACCAAGTACAGCTGCATTCAGCTTTTAGGACACACAAGTGAAAGGAGTTTGGAAAATTTACAACTGCATGAGAGAATACATGTGTATCTTTCAAGCATTCAGTTTAGCCCTAGACTTTCTCTTTAGCACAGTACTGTATTTAGGTTTTATCATAAAACCCATCAGCAGCTTTGTTACACACAGCTGAAGCTTAAGCACGTTTGTATACAGCAAGTATAAGCAAAGTCTCCAAAGGAACCTTCACTGCAGTAAAAAAAGAAATATGAACAGTTAGCACCCCTGTGGCAATGGGCACAGCACATGCTCATTGTTTGAACTTAGACTGATGACCAAAGCCAGCTGCTTTCACAGCAAGACGGCATTAAGACTCTGCTGCATATCTGACATGATCTAAGGCACACAGAAGAACAGAATGCTGGCACACTTTTTTCTGTTATGCTGGTGTGCTGCTGGAAGCTGTATTGAGAGATGGGAGGGTACCTAACAGTGTCAGGAAAACACAGCATTTAGATTAGCCATTACAAAATTAGATGTCATGAGGCCACAGAGCTCTTAACTAAGGCCTTCAGGAAAACAATTTCTTTGATTTATTTGTATACCTTTTCTGGCTCTGTAGCAACAGGTCTTGTTTCCCACACTTTGTTTTCTAATGATGGCAGAACTACGTAAAACCAGCAGGAACTGTATGATCACAAGCGTGGGGATAATTGAGTGTGCTTTGCACATGCAACAAGCTGTACAGGGTATAGACATAAAGAGCCTTAGAGACTGAAAAGAGAGAGCGAATATACACAGCATCTTCCTTTTTTCTCATGTTTTCCTATTCTTCTCTGTCTCAGTTGTCTCCTTTAAAATCACAAGAGGAAGCATAAGCCTGCATCCCAGCTCCCTGTTGCTGGAGATAGCACTAAAGAGATCTTAGATTAGTTCTCTACTCAGACAGCAGTGAAGCAAAGAAAACTCTCTGAATTACTGGCCTGGAAAGAAAGTATGACCAAATACTTCTTCCTCCTGGTTCCAATCTGGTCACCTCCCAAGGACCTAATTTATTTGTTCAGAACAAAAACCCCACAATGAAAAAATCCCATCTTTTTCGAGGTTTCATTGCTGTAATGGGTTTTCAGACACCTATTCTGAATGTGTTTGTGTATGTAACAACTGATATATCAGAACATACTTTCAACACCAAAGGCTGCTGTAGCGACACCTCAGCCTATCTACTATGAGTCGCTGTTCTCAAATACATCCCTTTGTCTGATACTCATCCACACCCGATTTGTATTTTTGAGCTCTATAGGAGATTGTTCCACAACTGGCTTCTGCCACACACTACAGTGTGGTAGAAAGAGAGCTTTTCTGACCCCCTCCATCTTCCACAGTTGCAGGCTGTGATGTCACCATGTTGCTGCACTGAGACTTGGAAGTCAACCAGCAAGGCAAAACAACCTGCTCACCCCCAACACAAGTTAACACAAGAGGTATCAGGACCTCCTCCACTCACAGGCATTTCCAGTTAAACAGCAAGTAATACTCTACCCTTAACTCCGTATTAGAACCACTGCTGTGCTTTCATGTTCCATAGAAAAAAGAGAGAACTCTAAAATATTAGATCCTTATATATCTGAAAGGTTTAATTCTGAATTTTTCTGTATGTAACAGATCAGCAGGAAAACAAAACAAACAAACAAAAAAAACAAAAAAAAACCCCCCACAAACTTTAGCATTATTGCCATCAAAAATTAACCTTAAGTTGCATACAAGTTTTCAAGTCTCTTGGAAATGGATAGAAAGAACATACTACAGGTTTATAAAAAAGTATCTGAAAGAGTTTAAGATACTAAAAATTAAGACATTTTTAAATTAAGGTTAGCAATTTTTTTTCAAGTATTAGACTTGTTTAAAAGCCCAGTATTTACAATAAAAATATTAAAAGAGCAATTATTTTGCATTATATTAATTTTCATGTTTCACAACTGTAATGGTTTCTATTACTGACCTCAGGAAAAAAAAGACTGTAAACAGGATGCGTTATCTTGGACTTTGTTTCAAGAAGGGCTCGTTCCTTTCTCTGTATACTTTGCTGCAATTCTTGCCACTCCTGTCAAAGACAAGCTTAAAGAGCTACTGTGCACCAGCCATCTTTTGCATTAGAGGAAGAAATTTCAGCCCATGGAAATTATACATATGACAAGTTCTTGTGCTACACTACACTTTACAGAAGGGAAGGGCACACAGAGATCAAGTTATAAGGTATGATTAAAAGAAAGAAAATAAAAATCAAGTGACGGTGAAACCAGAGACCATTCATGTAAATATTAGCAAACCCCAAAACAGATCTGTGAGGCTTGCATACAATCTTCAAAATTCACTTCTACAGCACTGCCTACAAACAATAGCTACCTGACCTGCAAGTCTTGATTGCAAGCTTGATGACTCTTCCCATCAGAAGCTTACTCTCATCTTGTATGGGACTTGCAGCTGCCACTCTCAAGTCCTTTATCATAAGACCTGTGGTGCAGAAACCACCTACCACCACAATGCCTCATTCTAAATTACAATTACAGTTTTGAATGACTAACCTAACAGTTACTACAGTTTAGTAAGCAGACACAATATTCACTAAGTAGTAAATAAAACAGTCACTGCATGTAAAGAGGCAGGTTCAAAGGAGAGACTTTATTGCACAAAATCTGCAGCAGCTAGTAAACAAATTAAGCCAAAAGAAGCATTGCAATCTTTTCCTGAAGTTAAGCTATTTTTCTCATGCAGTTTTTAAGCTTCCTGGCTGTGCTGCAAAGACCCTTCACCGCTTGCTCTCAAACAGACTTGCAATGACAAAGCCCTTATGCTGGAATGAGGTCTGAAAACCTCTGTAAAACTGATATTACTCCTTCATCTTGGTGTTGCCTAGCCTGAGCGGATGCTATAGGATTAAAATGCATTTTCTCTCGGCCCCAGAGGCAACATTATCCTTCAAGAAAAAGTAAGGCTTACAGCTTCATCATCTTTGTTTTGCTTCTCATCTTGTTCTCTGTCAGAGTCTCTGTCACTTCCATCATCTTTTTCACTTTGAGAGTCCCTGTTTGTTTCTTCTTCTTCAGATTCACTTCCTTTATCAGAGACCTCCTCCTCTTCTTCCTTCGCAACTACTTCCTAATGAGAAAGAAAGGGGGAGGAAGGGGTAGACCAACAAACCTCTAACTTAGTTTGTCTGCATTATTGTAGTACATAGCATTCACAGCACCTGTCTTAAGGTTAAAGCCCTTATTTCCTATTTTGATCTACACTCTTCCTGTGTCACAGAGTATATATACAGTGAAGAATAATTTTTTTCAACTCATGTGCTAAGAGGAGCAGGGAAACAATTTTCCTTCTCAATATGGCACCCGCAACACGAATAGAAGAAAACAGTATTTGATTCTGGGGTTGCATTTAAAAAAATCCTAGGAAAATTAGAGAGAAGTACCTACAACATAGCTGGAGAAAACACCATGCAGTGGGAGCATAAAGGTACTAAAGCTGCTTAATTTATCAGAAGAAAGTCTTATTTTGTTTTTTACCTTAAAGTAGAAGGTACAGAACAATTCACCTCCCAGAAGGCATCATAACAAGAACTAATAAGAAGGGACTATGAAGCCAGGCTTCTAAACTAGTTGGGTACAACTTCCAGCAGGCTGATGAAAACATTACTGTGGTGGCTCCCTCATTTTACCAGTAATTTTTAAATGTAAAGCAAAAAGAAAAAAAAAAAATCTATTTTAGGAGATATGCTTTACAAAAGCAAAGAATGAAATGTGGCAGATACAAAAAAAAAAAATCAGCTTAGGAGTGATAAGCTGAACAAAAGACTTAAATATCAATAAATCCATAAGCTACCCCATTAGCTTGTTTTTGCTTCTGCTGTTTCGGTGGCTGCAATGAAGGTGGCACAGGCTTCTTTTTCAATGGCTTCTTTTTCTTTGATTTTGAAGCTTTCTTGGTTCCTTTATTCTTTTGCTGCCATCCTTTGCTCTTAACTTTGTTGACATCTCCTTGCTGTAGGAAAGCAGTATTTAAAATATTTATTCTGTTCATTAAATTTCAGGCATTCACTGTATTTTAAGCATTTTAAGCTGAGATCCAAGGTTAGAAAGCATAGCTCAAGAGACACTTCAGTAGGCATTTCTGGGAAAAAAATAATGCTTGAGAAGCACACAATTAGCAACTCAACATCTGAAAGAAAGTTCTCTATAGCTAGCAAAGGGAACATCTATTTTTCACTTACCCCATCTTCTGCTGGTTGCTCCTCTGCTGCACATATAGACTGCTCCTTTTCAAACACTTCCTGGTTAGAGAAAGATGTGAAAAGTACTAATGCTTCTCTGTACCAAAAGAGCAAATTACTATTTTATAGTTGAACTTAATCACTTTAATCAGGTCTAAGGTTTTGCTCATTATGGCAAATTCTTTTATTGGTGACAAACACAACAGGGGATTAACAGATCAAAATTAAACCTCATTTTGAACATTTGGTCTGGGATTTTTCCATCACTACCATTATAAAGAAATTCAGTAACAACATGTCATCTTGTTCCAAAGAATCTACTTGTTTTATAAAGCACAGAAATCCTGTATCACAAAAACAAGCAGTAGTAAAATGCAAATTCTGCTCCAGTTGCCAGAGCATTAAAAACTACAACAGCTGCACTGCTACTCAGGGACACAGGACAACAAATCAAACTAGAAATACGAAACATTAAGACAAAACACAATGTTAATATTATGTGGACTAGAACATCTCTATGCAAATCGAGTATTTTCATGCATTTCTTTCTTCAAAACATACTATATGCCACTAAAAAAAAAATCACCATAAGGAGCTGTCTTCTGTAAAGACAGCAAATATGAGACACGACCACAAATAAAAAAAAAAAGCATTCTGTAAAAGGCTAAGATCTAGTTTTTAGTTCATATATCTCAATGACAGACTGCCGAGGAGTTGACGTAGAAAACAAGTGAGTTTTCTATATGCTGTCAGATGTTTTAATTAATTTCTAAGTTTAATAGGCTCATAATTTGCAGTTGCCTTTATTTTTAAGATCCAGTGTAGTGATATGGTGCTTATACCTTCTACCTACTGCATCCTCAGTTATCATTGAGATGATACATTCTGAAGTTTTATATTATGAACACGTAGTACTTATAGAGACTTATTTCTGATGAATTGGCTTCAGCAGCCTCTCTGACCCTCAACTGTAATATCCATGCTTGTATGCCTTACCTTAGAAGCATAATTCAGACTTTTTGTTTACTTAGACAATTATCTGAATAGTACAGATGCAAAAATTGACACTGCAGGCTTTGTAAGGTCAAAGTTTGTTTCCTTTCTGTGCACTAAATTTTTTTGTTCTAAGAATGTAATCCCTGTGTTTAAAGCTTAAAAAGTAATCTCAAGTCAGAAGTTGAACTACTAGGGTGCAATATTACTTTGGTTATGCCACACTGTTACCCATTCAGCAGTCTATTTTCTTCAAGGCACTGGTGTACCTTCTTTTTGTTCTGTATATTTTGCTAGATTGAGTTTCTCTCATGTCTAGAGCACCCAAGAGATCTGTAACATTATGAGCCCACATAAAGTGAAATCAAACACTGTCCTAAGGACTTCAATGAATAACTTATTCTAGTTCAAGAACTAAGTTTCTGAATGTCTCTTTTCCTGTTATTTACAAATCTCAGGGCAGTATCACTTGCCATGTTCTTTTACTGTTCCCTAGACAACTGCAACGGGTCAGACTGAACTTTGGTCTGGTTCCAGGAAAACTTTCTCATTCAGAAACAAAAACATAAGGGAGGATTAAGAGCACAAGTTCTCAATTTCAAATCTTAATTTTACAGTTATAGTCACAGCACACCATGTTAGCTTGCAAAGAAGAAATGCCTATTTTTTAGCATATACTTGCAGTTACCCTGAAAGAACAAGTATTCTTAATACTTACTGCCATGGTCTGTCTTGTTAGTGTGACCAAAACAGTGACAAGAGAACCTACTGTAATATTGTTGCTGTCTTCATCATCCAAAACTAGTATAAAAGAGAAAAGCAACACATCTATTAAACTTCTTTAAAGCCTTTTGTTTCATTAAACAATGTTTCTATTACGTCTAAATATAAGACTACAAATTCTAGAATTTTTAACAAAAAAAAATCAAAATATTATTTGATAAGTCTCTTGCAACCCCAAATATACTGAGGGCTGGTAATTCAGCAAACTACAACACAGCAACATTGAGTTTGAAATTCTAATTGCATGAAAGTTAAAAAATTCAAAGTTATAACTGTTGTGGGAACTGCAACTCTATAATATTGTGCATTATATATTAAAGCATAAAACTTCAGACGCATGAAATACTACACATGACCAAAGGGACTGTGTTATATTTGTTCTGGGAATCATAATTTTGATTTTCCTGACTTTCATATGATTAACAACTCAATTTCAATGCCACATTAACAATCATGCATTTAATTCTTTAAGTAGAATGCAAAGGAAAATAAAAAGAACAGCAATTATTATTTTAACTAAAACATCAAATATAAAACCCACAGGGAAACCATTGCGCAGTTTATATCTCCATTCTGTGAACTGGAAAACATCCCAGCTTGGGGAAGAATAGAATTACATTCCTGTATAGAATTCTTATATATGTCTACCACCACCCCCCCCCCCGCCAAAGCAGTTTTACTATTCCCCAGTTTTAAACATGTATTTTATATAATGGTAATACTGAGATAAACAGAAAAGTGTATGCATTGTTTAATCCTCCATATCACACCTGAGTAGAGTTGTGTGACAAATGAAGACTATAGGCAAAACTGTATTTTGAATTTGATCATTGTAGCCACAGTAGCAGTATTAATTAGAAACAAGTATTAGAACAAACTTTCAAACACCTCACATTTACTAGCACTGATCTCACAAAGCAAAGGAGACCTCAGAACCACTTGCTACTCAAGGCTGCCGAACAGGACCTGCTTACCTAATCCTCAGAGAGGAAGAGTGTTATACATTCATTGAAACAGAGCACATAGAATATAGCTAAGCATAGCATGGACAAAATCAGCTAGATAAAAAAATCTATACAAGAATTAACACAAAGGAACCCACGAATATTTAGTCATCAGGGTCTGCAACTCAAAATCTCACAAAGGACTCTCCATGCTGGAGTAAGCAGAGCATAAATTCTGGAATAAGCACAATTTTGTAAGATAGCTAATAAAAGTGGTATTTCAACCATAATTTCACATTGCTCTTGAAATATTAAATCTACAGATGAAATATCAGATAAGCTCCTGAAGGAGACACTACTGCTGGCTTGGGAATCTGTGAAATGTTTCAATGTACTTTATCTCCTCAGACTACAAATCTCATGTACAAGAGCCCGCCAGTCAAAAAAGCATGTCATTTCCAGGCCACATAAATAACAGTGAGCTGTGATTCAGCATCCTCCAAAAGCTTACTGCCAACAGACTATTAAAGTGTCAGAAGAGCAACATATACATAACAGAAAGACCTCCCACTCACCCTGTGGTTTTATATCCATAGTGACATATGGAAAGCTGCCAAGGACAGCCATAACTTCATCATATTTCTTGTCTTCTAGGAAGTGCAGTAAATTGCGACGATCAGAACCTTTCAAACTCACCAAATCCTGAATACTTTTGATTTTATACTAAAAACCAAAAACAAACAAAAAAAGGAAGTCACATGGTAGCACAGTCCACAAATAGCCTCTTGATAAGACATCACTTGTGTCCCCACATCACTAATACATACATAAAAATCACAAATTCATAGAATAGTTAGGGTTGGAAAGGACCTTAAGATCAGCTAGTTCCAACCCCCCTGCTATGGGCAGGGACACCTCCCACTAAACCATGCCACCCAAGGCTCTGTCCAACCCAGCCTTGAATCATGGCAGTCAGGTGAAGCTCCCGATGACTGGAAAAAGGGAAATATAACCCCCAATTTCAAGAAGGAGAAAATGGATGATCCAGGGAACTACAGACCAGTCAGTCTCACCTCTGTGCCTGGCAAAATCTTGGAGCGGATTCTCCCGGATGGCATGCTGAGGCACATGAAAAACAACAAGGTGGTTGGTGACAGCCAGCATGGCTTCACTAAGGGGAAATCCTGCCTGACCAATCTGGTGGCCTTCTATGATGGGGCTACGGAACTGATGGACAGGAGTAGAGCACCTGATGTCATCTACCTGGACTTGTCCAAAGCTTTTGACACTGTCCCGCATGACATCCTTGTCTCTGAATTGGAGAGACATCAATTTGATAGGTGGACCACTCAGTGAATAAAGAACTGGCTGGCTGGCCGCACGCAAAGAGTTCTGCTCAATGGATGCCACTTCATTTTTTTATGTTTTATAAAAGATTTCAGGAAACAAGCAAGCATATGTTTTGAGAAACAATAAAACCAGCAGGTTGCACTCAAACCTATGAAATAGCAACTAAATAGCACTGCTTTGAACATCCCCGCCTTCCTTAGTGCCTCACCCTTTAGAAACTGGATACATTTCATATAAAGTATTATTTCAGCCAGTTTTTTCAGAAAGCTGAGCCAAGAAGTCTTACTAATCATGTTCCTTCTCTATCTAGAGTACTTGAGTGCTCTGAGAGTTCTGTTAGCAAGAACAACCAAGTACATTTTTGTTTTCCCTTCATACTGAACTGTAAACAAATCTAAACCCACTTCTTTTAAGATTTGCACGGCAGAGCTAAAAGAATAAAACAAACAGATTTATCTGAATATTTGATTACCTCACCATTATAAATGTGCATATTTTATTAAAACTAATTTCATGCACCCAGATAGACCGCTCATGCCTCCAGTAGGGGACTGTATTTTTTAAGGGCTCAGCGAATGGGAATCCTGAACAAACAAGCCTAATAAATTGGCCTCTTCCCTCTTTCAGGGGAAGGACAGGTGGGATTACGAGACAGCCATATTTTTCATTTTTGTACTTGGTTACACTGCACGTGTAAAAAAATACATCTGAAATGAGTACTTCTTTGTATGCTTCCTGTAGTTCAGTTTTTTTCCTTTCATGAACTCCTTTGTGCTATCTTCCAACTGTATTTTCTACCAAAGCAGATTAAAGCAAACAAACAAAAAAAAAAAGGGCTAACCAAAACCCCACAGAAGTCCCAGTAGAATACTCCAGCTACATTCTAGAAAATATTAAATGGGAGATAGTACACCGTAATAAGAAACGGTTTCTTCTGCTTGTGAGGTCAATATAGGCTCATCTTTCATACTTATTGGATCCCTGATCTTAACTTCAACCTCCTGAGATGGACTTTAAGGAAACAAAAAGGACACAAATCATCTAGGAAGTATCGTACCAAGTTCCCGAGGTGTTCAAGGCTGGATTGGGCATAGCCTTTGGTGGCATGGTTTGGTGGGAGGCGTCCCTGCCCATGGCAGGGGGGTTGGAGCTAGATGATGTTAAGGTCCTTTCCAACACCAACTATCCTATGATTCTATGAAATATATTTTCATTCTCTTGGTTAATTCATGA
Source organism: Ara ararauna (assembly GCA_028858755.1). Lineage (NCBI taxonomy): Eukaryota > Metazoa > Chordata > Aves > Psittaciformes > Psittacidae > Ara > Ara ararauna. The sequence goes on from CM054379.1 coordinate 62,155,199, forward strand.
CCTTGCTTCCTTATAGGCAAAAAGGTAAAACAAGCAACAAAGTGTTTTAAGAAGTTACCCAAGTACCATTTGTAGTTTTATACCTTTTTATGATTGGAGACCCGCCTGAGGTTGTCCTCTTCAATGTGAGGCAGCTGCAAAAGGGGAGACTTGAACTGCTGAAGTCCCTGGACAGTCATCTGGGAAAGCTTCATGCAATTTTCCAAAGATCCCAAAGATGGAGCACGGAACTCCCTTTCTTGGGGAGAAATAAAACAGACAACATCATTTTTATTTTTTCTTTCTTCTTTTTTCACTTTAACCATGTACACTTGTATTATAGATTACAGAAAACCTTGGCTTCAATCAACAAAACAAGAGAGAGAAAGAGGTATATTAAAATGTTCAGCATAATAAAGGAGGCAGCCTTTTTACTCTCACTGCAGTCACATAGCTCAGCAGACATTTTCATCCTTGTGTATTTTTTATATATACGTGTGTGTGTATAACACATGCTTATTACAAAGTAGAGCTACACATCATTAAATATAGTTTATCATTAACATTAATCTTTACAACACAAATTTTCATCTTGAGAGATGAACAGAAAGGTAGCAGCCTATTACATGCAAGAAAAAATCTACAGGTATAACAGAAGCCAAGCAGAGGATATTATATTATGTTAGAAGGCAGCAAGAACAGCTGTAAAAACATGAAAGGCATGAGTTTCATAAGAAAACCTAAAGGTTAAAGGGGATTTCTGAGCAAACGCCTATTTGACTTTTAAAAATTATAGGTAATTCCTTTAACATTTTGAAGTACAGAAAGGTATACACTCTACATAATTAAAATGATTGTGAAATAGACAACGAGAAAGTCTTCACCAGAACAGAGTGTGTGGGGGGGAAGAAATAAATAAAAAGAAACAGTCATTTAATACTCTTCATTGCATCTGCAAAGAAATGAAAAAAATCAAAGCAGACAGGTTCCCACATACTGCTTTTTAACTTCATTAGACAATCATCCATTCATTCACTCATTCACAAGACTTCTCAAAACCCAGTTTAGAAAAACTCATTTCAGAATTCCCCTGCAGCAAAAGAGCTGCTACCAGTCCAGAATTGGTAATGTTAGGGTTCCTCTACACATATAAAAATATATATATGTAAATATATATGTACACATACTGCATCATCACAGGAAAATAAGCTAGATCCTCTTCAGAGAGCTAATAAGAATTTAAGCTATGTAAATCTTCTTCTGAACTCATCTGTGGCATATGAAAGAACTGAAGGCTATTTTAAACATGTATTAGAGAAGGTACCTGGAATTTATGATGCCTGTCATTTTATTTAAGAATCAGTGCATGTATTTTCCTATATTCTAAAACCTTTCCTGAGAAACAATCAACCTTTGATTACCTCTGACAAACTGGCCTTTTCAGGAAATTCACCTGGAGCTTTGAGACCACAGAGCACTAGACAGAGTAGAAATTCTTCTTTTTCTTAAAGCATTGACTCATCACTCATATGACAGTAAAAAAATGTTTAACAAAGCTGGAAAACAGCAGTTTGGTTTCCTGAAACATAACACAGGACTTTATATTCTCCTAGAGTGAATCTGGGGACAGTGTAGATTTTTAAGACTCAACTGCCCCAAGCATAAAATGAATGCCATTACTGCACAGTTTGATGGCTTCTGCTTGTCGAAGCGTACAGACAAGATGACCTGAGGTCACAAACTCATTCAAAACGTATGACATCAAAGTAGTCAATCACAAATTTAAATGCAAAATAATAGTTTTTTGTGAGGAAATGGTATACACCTGGGTCCAACCACAAGCTCTACATTACATTGCAGCTTCCAATCTGAATAAGAAATGAACTTTGACTGGTCAGCTGACTCAATGTCTAACTTTTCTGTAGCCAGCTACTAGAACATATTCCGCATTTTTGGCAACAAACACCTTGCTTGGCAGGGCAGCTATTTACTTATGATACTTAAGGATGACCTCAAAGAAGACATCAAGATAACAGACCTGACGATTATGAACTACCAGCTAATAGTCAACAAAACAATGGATGTAAAGAAAAAAATGCCACACAGCTGTATTTCCAGTGATGTAAAGAGAAAGTCTGACTATGCAGAAATCAGGCAAGAGAGTACAAGACATTTTATCTAAAGGTAGCTCACAATTTCCACCAGGCTGAAAAAAGCTTAGCAGTAAGTAAAAACTGGACTGAAACAGAAATAGTACCAAATTTTTTTTATGAAAGCAAATTACAATTTGTTGCTTGCAAATAACAAATCCAAACAAATAAATATAATCCAATGTCAGGTGAAGACTACTTCTACAACAAAAAATGTGGCTGCTTACTTCCAGGTTTTGAGATTTCTCCCCAGCAGTCTCACAGAATACTAAAGATAGGGTTTAAAACTAATTAATACTTCTTTCTAAAATAGGACACCTAAGCCAGTACACAACATTTCATATGCTCACGTACCCTCTATCATACATCATCTGATTATGGAACACAATTTCCAGCACCACTTGCAACAGTGCTGGGAAAGAACTTCCCCAAAGCCATCCCTGTTGGGCAGCTATCAGTGCTAGTTAAAGGGGTCTAGTAAAGATAAGCCAATAAAGTATTATTTGATAGCAAATAAAACGGTCACCAGTTTGGCACAGAAAAATGCCTTGCCTCTGCTTGTTGCAATAAAGGAGCGAGAACCAAATTTTTGTTTCTTGACACTGCAAACAACCATCTTCAGCATAATTGCCTCTTTACAGTAAAGATAAAAATGCTTAAATATTATATTACAATTAAATTGCAATTTTCACTGCAGTTACAGTAAAGAACCTGCCCCTACAAGCTCAGAAAAAAACTACATAGCAGGCTAAGCAGCACAGGATCTTGAAACAGAGAAGTATGAGCAATGTACAAAGAAATTACAATGAAGAAATGATCCAAAACCAACTGACACTCAGGAGAAGAAGAACTGTAAAAGTGGAAATGAGCAGAGGGATGAATACAAGGTTTATGCTAAGTGCTTTGCTACCAAAAATAGACCAGATCTTTAAGAAAAGGTTTTCAAATGCATTTAAGGAGAAACTTTTAATTGCAAAACGACAAGCTAACACATATTCAAGATTTCAGAGCTGAGCTTGGCAGTGGCAGCAGCATTTCAACCCTCTAAATAGGAAGCTCATTACAATAAAGAGAACAAAAGTGCATTCAGGCATTTCTAAGTATCACAGGTTAAGTTTGCCACAAGAAACAAAAAGTTTATGAAGTACTGCAATGAAGAATCATATTTACTAGTTTTAATTATAGTTTCTTTTCTTACCTTCTCGGCTTCGAGCCATTATTATTAGTTGGCAGATCACATTAATCATTTCTTGAAGTAGGGCAGGACTCTTTTTCAGGATGAACTGTTGATCTGCAAGACATAACTGCTGCAATTATGCTGCACTTCTATTATGAAAAAAGACAGCAGTTTACATGAACTGTACATTTAACGGTGCAGTCTTCATTTCTATTCACTCTTGTATTATTGAAAATACCACTTTATTCTCATTGACACATCTCTCTAACATTCCCTCACAAAACAGAGTGAGTGCTAACAGGGAGCACAAATTCTGTATACCAGACAAGCAGCTTCCATACCAAAAGAAAAAGTACTTATTATATCCATTTAAAAAAAAAAAAAAAAAAAAAAGTAGGATGGCACAGAAAAATTACCAATCTTAGTAAAATAGCATGAAATCTTCACATAATCACAGGTTAAAAAAAAAAAAAAATTTTTAATCAAGTGAAACAACAGGTTTGGAAAAATATTATTTGTAAGGTACTAAATACTTTAGAATACAGATCTGTGAAGCCATAAGTAAAGACAGTAACGACATAGCAAGGAAAATGAGAAAATTTTAATCACTATTTAAAATTGATTTTTCTTTTGAAAGAAATTGGAAATTTTTAACCAAAACATTTTCACTGGTTGTTGTTTGTTTTTTAATTTGCATTAAAATATAGAACATCTCAAGTTTGCTGGTCAACCTAGAACCATGGGCTTCATGGTTGAAGCTTGAACCACATTTAAAACATTTCAGTTCACATATTTACAAATATGAAAAATTGTAAAACACAAACTGAAGCTCATAGGTAACGTATTTAAAGTTCTAATCTTGCCATCTTTGCCTCACACAGTGGGCTAAAAACCTCCAAAAATAATCATGTATGGAAATGTTAGAGAGCAGTGTTGTGGTTATCTTTGATTTCTTTACTCTGAAAACCAAAAATACTTCATGTTTAACTTTTTGTTCTGTTACAAAGAGATTAAAAATTCATCAAGGTCATATCTGCAGCCAAAAAAGCACTAAAAAGAAAGATATCAGTACTACAGGGCTGTCGACAGAATAAGTAAACGTTAAGTAAGTGTTTAAAGAGTCATTAAAGTTGAAAAACTAGGTACACTGCGTGGAGACTATTGAGCAGAGATCCACGCAACTCTTTAATGGACAAGAATGCAACATATTGCCCTGTTTCCAACAATATCCAAGTAGGGGAGAAGCCATTACCTTCTTCAAGGACCTCAGGAACTTTCATCCTGGCAAGATGAGTCAAAAGCAGAACTCTGGCTTTCAGGCTGTAAGGGCAGGTGAGTGGAGGCTCATTCTTCTTTAAATTTATGCCACCAATTTCTCTGATTAGCTAAAATAAATACAAAACACTATTTTGGTGCTAAAGAGAAAGAAATACAGGAGGAAAACAGTTTACAAGGGAATAACAATTATATTCACAAAAGCAAGGCTTAATAACTCTTCCCTGGAAAGTTCTGTAGAGATGAACATTAGCCATTTGTATTCATAGCCCAACTCCAAAAAGTCAAAATGTGTCTTTAAATGCCTTATTTCAATGTAGGAGTGAGGGGAGAAGTAAAGAATTGCAAACAAGAAACTTGCCTTGAATAGCGTTGAGTAAATTTGTATCAACAGATACATATTTTAAAAATCATATTTTATTGCCAAGGTTTATTAGATTCAACCTTATTTCTAATGTATTTATATTAAATTCAATATGCACTACAACAGCATCACCTTAAGACCTTTCACCTATTTAAGACCCTGCCAACTTCCTCAGAAATAGTCTCAGGTATCACAGGAAGGAAGGTTATAAGCCTGAACATCCTGGTAGGCTGAAGATCAAGTATTTTAATATATTTATAAGCAGCACCAACTTGAAAACAAGTGCGGCATTCTTTATTCAGGATGACATCTCTTGATCCTGACTAGACCAAGATGTTGTACAGTTCAAACAGGTCTCTCTCACCTGAATTTGTTGAAGACCCTTGAGGGAGAGGCTGCAAAGCTGAGTAACAGAAGCTCATAGCTTATAGGAATCAATACAGAGCCTAGAAGTTTCACTTTTTAGGTCAACAAGTCACCTGAGAAGAGATTGACGTTCCAAAATCTCCAGCAGCAACAGGAAGCTAGAATATCAACAGCCAGGCTACACTGATCTTTGACCAGTCTTTCTCTACCATAGGAAAAAGATCTTCTAACAAGAAGTTCCTTATAAACACATCCTGATATAACACCAGACCAAGAAGAGTAAAACTTGAATAAGAAAACTTAATAAAATGTATCAACACTTCGTTTATGTTAAAACAGTGAAACAAAAATGGCAACAGTTATCAGGGTCCCAAGAACAGGACACCTAACAAAAGTTTTTAGCAATACTCTTCTGTATTGATGCTTTGGAGACGTGCACTGCCATACATATACTCGGAAAAAGAAAGAACACTATGACCTTTAGAAATTGAACAAAAATCCAACAGTATAAAATGCAAAGCTGTACACCTGCATGCTAACAAGAACTACAGCTTGAAGATGGAAGCTTTTTAGCTGGAAAACAGATGTATGTAGGAGAAGAGAAATCCAGCAAACTTAGCAATCCCACACTAGTTGTATTAAACTACCACAGGAAACAGTTGTGGATAACAGTATGCTGGAATTTATTTCATGCAAAAAATACAGGAATACTAATGCCACCAAATATGGCACTGCTGAGACTTAACATGGAATACTGCAGACAATTCCGAGCAGATAAAATAAAAAATAATGTAAAATTTAGAAATATATCAATTGGGAACAACCCCCTGTTCAGCACACAGCAGGGTGAGGGAATTGAGCCTCTTGGGAAGGAAGGAATTAGAAGACAGCAGCTTTACTAGCTTAGCAAATAAAGACAAAAAGAGAACAAATGGGGTATTGCTTCTGTCTATAAATGCATTAAGGATATACATAGTAAGAAACATTTAAGACTCACGAATAGCCATGATAAAAATCATGGCTATAAATTGGTCACAAGAGTCTTAACAACTATGACAGCAAGTTCTGGAATATCTTCTCAGTAGGACATGGTTACAGGAGGCTTAACTGCCTTTTAAATAAAGAATTATTAAATGCAAAGGGATTGCACAATGCCAGTGCTTGCAACAGCAGAGGAGAAGAACTGATAATCCAGGTGATCTTTCCCAGCCATGTGCTCCCGCTGCTGAAAAACCTCACCTAATCACAATTCCAGCTCTTTCTCTTAAAGTCCACAAGATGATAAAGAATTCATAAAAAGACAGACACATAAGTATCTCAGCCTATCTTCTTTATGTTTAGAACATGAAAGCATGATTCCAACTTGAAAATTGAATTGTGCGCATGCAAAGGATAAATCTTTGAGACCAAAATCCGTCATTTAGCAAACCTGAAACATTGTCATTGGATCATTTTGTGTACTGTACTTTAGACTTCTTAAAACCAAAGTGTTAGTTTCTGATAAATAGGACTTCCTAAAACTCTGCTAGCTACAATTAATTGCCACATTTATGCATTATGTCATCTCTGTTGGGAAAACTGTGTGGAAATGAAAATAAAAGGCAACCAGAGGGGAACAGACATTCATGGAGAAATCTTTATAATATTTAAAGATATTATTAATTCAGACATCAGATAATTTTACTTCAGTATTAATATATTTAACCAGGTCTGTGTAAATGATTTAAACAACTTTATCAAATGGACACCACCTTATATCAATACTCAAAATTTGTAAGGACTGATACTCTAATTCCCTACTTAGTTTTCCCTCCTCAAAATCCTCACCACCCAGGAGTCTGTACACTAAACTGATTCCATTTAAGCTAAGTATACCAATTAATGTTCTTTTCTGTTTAAAATAATTAAATAAAGTCTAGCTTCTTATTCTTATTTCTGAAGGGAGAACCTGTTCTATTGCACCTCAACAAAATTCATGCCTTGAGAGCTTGAATTCTGTCAGCTAGTCACCTAGAAGTGCCAACCCCTTCTTCCCTTGAAGAAGTCAGGTATTTATAAAACATCTCTTAATGTAACTAACCTGTGGTATCTGAATGTTGTCTGCAGGTCTACTTGTAGCATCTTTATTGTACTGAGGATCAAATTCAGATGCCCCTGCTAAAACCATTATAAGCCCTGCAAAGAGAATTGAAGGCATACTGAGGAAATGTCAGCAACATCCTATGCCACCAAGTGATTTCTTCAGAACTCTCGTTCATAAAACTTACTCCCGCTCTTCCCCCAGCAACCAGGAAGATCCATGGATATTTAGTTGATCAGTTACTACTGCCACATGGCAAAGGAGGCAAGAACCAATGTCTGGCACAAGACAAAAGAGAACACTCAAGGCTCCATTTTACATGGCATCAAGTCCAGCATTTGACTCTAAATGTCTTCACAAAAACATAGTTAGGCTTCTTTAGGACTAGCACACATTACTACACAGCAGTGTGACTTCGTCTGCATGCACGCAGAACCATTCCTCTCAGCAATTCATGGGCCTGAGGTGGCAATTTCAACTCAATTTTCTGTTCAGTCAGCATTAAAAATTCACCAATTTTTTTAATTATTAGAAAAGCAGTTCAATACATACCCCTAAAAACAAAACCCAGGAAGATGATGGACTGCTCTTTTCCTGATTTAAGAAAATCCATACTACCTTAAAGCATTCTGTTGTGTAATTAAGATGAAAGACCTACACAATGGGACGCTTTAGCCCCTTTATGAGCTTTCTGCTCATGAACATATCAGACCCTTCAGCCATAGACAGTAAGAGGAAGCTCACTCCACCATCTTCTTCAGTTAAAATAACTTTTCCTGCAATAGTTACTTGGGTTTGCTTCTTAAACTTTGAGCAAGTTCTCTTCTGAGCAAATCAAAGTTACTTTTGCCAACTTGCAGTGCTCAGTGAATTCCAACTACTAACAGCTAGTCAAGTTCCCCAGTATCAGTTTTCATTGCCGTTCTCAATTATCTATTTACTTCCTAAGCAGAGCATACGGAAGAGTTACAGACAATATAAATACTTTCCTATTATTTAAGATAAGAAACTGTGGGTCTTCAGGAAAGGAAGTTTAAGGAACTTGTTCATCCGAAGGCCTAAAACAATATTTAAAACAAGTCATGCAGATTTGTTTCACCATGCCCCTAAACCAGTTTGACTACAATTGCCTGGGCTTAAAGCCTTGAGTTTTGGCACTGGTACTTCAGCACTGTGGTATTCACAGCCAAGCAAAAGCCCTACGTGATCACTCTGCCGTTTGTCTAAGCCACCTCAGCTGTGCCTCATTTTTCATTCAGATTGCACAACAGACCTCAGCGGAAAACAACTGACCTGCCTCTGACCCCAGGACTCCCTGAAAGTGTTAAGTCCTTAAATAAGGCCACTCAAATTTAGGGTTAATTTTTTTAACCAATCTCTAGAAGAGACCAGATAAGCCTCAAACCTATAGTTCTGAGCACAGCTCAGCACAAAATAATCTACTGTTGAGAAGACTGGAGAAAGAAGAGACCAAGTTTGCCATGATCTTCCTAAACTTCTAAAGTTGTCTCGCCTACTCTCCCACTCCTCCTTTCTCATCTAGCTGTTTGGAGAAGTAAAAAAGCATAAAAATATTACAAGGCTCTGAATTCATCCCACACACAAATTCATGTGTGTTGTGCCTAGAAAGCTGGTGTATTTATGTGCTCTTATCTCCTAGACTTCTTGAACTATCTGCAAAGCATTTCTGTTCAGTAGGTAAAGTATGTATCAACAGTCCTTGCAATATTACAGCAAATCTGAAGTTGAACAGTGCAATTCAGAGGAGTAAACCAATACATTTAGGAACCCTTTTTAGAGGGTTTGGGGGCTTTTCCATTCTGTTTTTTAATTGCTCTGAGCATGCAATCTAGCAAAATCCAATCTAAAACTAACTAGTACCATGGTAATTCTTCAGGCCCATGACAACCTCCAAACTGAAAGATCCAATTCTGCATAACATAATGCATCTATAGATTTCCCCAGAAAAAGAGGTCTTTATTCCTTTAAAAGTGAGCGCACAAGAAAAGTTTATCAAACCCCAAAAATGAGTAAAAAAGTAACACTGAAATTGATAGGGAGGAAATTTTTTAAATAGAAATTTAACTATAACATACAAAGAATAGAGAAACAAAAATACTATTTCATTCTTCGGTGAAACAAAAAGGTTTATGACAGCCTCTAGAAGAGTCACAAAGCCAATTTTATTACTCTAACAGAACAAAACGCACATATAGGCTGTGCTCCTAGTGGCCACATAGTAACTCAGGACTACAGGCAGAGCAGCATACAACATTGTGTTTTGTTTTATTTTTTAAATGTACACAGACAGGCATAAGTATACATCTATGTAACTCCCTCTCCCAAATACACAGGACCTCTTACAGAGTACTCTTTATCCACAACAAAATGAAGTTTTAAAAAACACTCTAAAAAGAACCAGAAACATTATTTTAACCTAACAAAGGTTTATAAAACAGACATTTTAACCTGAGCAGACTGACATTTCCAGATGAACATGCCAACATTTCAAGATGTCTGTTACTTACGTTTCATGTCCATGTTCCGTGTTTTATAGACAAAATATGTATATATTTGAGTTGTCCGAATGAGAATTTGATCTCCGCTATATCGTATTGATCGGTACCACCAGGAACCCTGAAATATTTAACAAGAACAAACTGACATCAGCTATGATGAAGCACTGAAACAGCTATGCTGCATCGCCTCTTGTCTGTTCACAACCAGGTAACTCAGCCCAACTCATTTTACACCTATGTTAAGATCAATGGAATTTCAGGAAAGCGAAGCAAAAAAATACTTGCCGACACAAATTTTAAAAAGCACACCAATACATTCACCTGACAGAATCTGACTCTCAAAGCTTTTAGATGATCTCTAGCCCAGAGAATTCCCCCCAGCAGATGCATACACACACACACATACGCACTGCTTTATTTTTGCTGTTGTTTTAGTGAATCCACTAAACAGTAAATCCACTAGATTTTCCACTGTCTATATACGTGGTAACTCCTCACTGTGCAACACAGTACTCAAATCGAATTCAGTTTAGGCAGACCGAGGCCAAATCAAGAACAGAGCAAGAGATTTTTTTAATTCTAAGAAAATTTGGAAAAAAAGAAAAAAAAATTAAGTCACCTAATCAGAAAATGCTTTTCAGAAGGGGAACATGGAGGTGGCCCGGTGCCCTTGCTGCAAGCTTTCAGAATTCAGCCATACCCCTTCAGGCTAACAGAATTTTCCAAACCTTCAGAAACACTCCACTAACTCCATCATTAGCATTACACCAGTGGCTTCAAATTATGGAACTCAGTGTACAGTGACTGTACTCTATAATGTGTACTAACAAAAATGGTGTACTGGGTTATAAACTGCAGTGTGTTCATTAAAGTACTCCCTGTAAGCAAAGCCCACTAACATGAGGAAAAAAATACAAGATACACCTCAATCTATTGTAAAGTTTATCACAAGCAAAAAGTAGCAACCAGTAAAGCAATAAGCAATGCTTACTATTATTAATTTAATAGGCAACAGTGTAAATTCCCCTACTACAGCAAGAACTTTGCTACTTAATTATTTGAGAAGTGCTCTAGTACTGGATCCCCACAAACCTTTCTAATAAAATTAGGTTTGATTCTTCCATGAATAGATGAACCCTGACACAAAACAGTACATAACTTTTTTTAGGTTTTTGCAGAAAAATTTAGATTATAATCCCATACCTATCAAATTTTTTTCTAAGTACAGGTACTGGAAGAAAAATGTAACTATAGCCAGTCTAATCTACACGAAAGAGGCTGCCCCAACTGCTTTTGCAGATAGGGCTTGTCTCTCTCACCTCATGTACAGAGCATTATTTAGGTCAGTGGAGGTCTACAAAGAACTACAGATCAGTATTTTCCTTTTTTGTTAATCTGGATTCAAAGGGTGGAACTAACCTTACTTTTAGATGCTTATCTAAGATATAGGATGACTGCCCTGTAGTTAACTTTGATTTCTTCATTGATTCATAAAAGAGAAACAGGCCCATTAAAAGCATGAATCATCTTGAATGTCTACTTTAGAATGAAATGATAAAATAACTTGCTCCATAAAAATTACTATTCCTCTTCACGGACTATAAAAGAAATTTACAGTGACAATGCTGTAAATGTAAGAGTGTGAATGCAGAAGTCCACATCTAGTACAGGGGCAAGAGGCAGCAGATTTTATTTTTTCTCTGCTCAGGACATTTCTTCCTAAAACAGAAAGGATGTTTACTTTCACTTGAGCTACGATAAACTGGTAGAAATCACTAGAAGTACACATATACAAAAAAGCATCAATGAACACCAACTTAAACCTAAAAGGAAAGGCAGAAAAAATACGCGACATTGTACCCTGGATTTTAGACTACTTATTCAACAACTTGTTGAAATCGTCACATTTAATTTTCTACCCTAAATCTTCAATTATGCAAAAAGACTCTCAAAAAGAAGGCATAATGCCTGGCTGAGCCTCTGCACAGACAGATGCAAGCAGTTGCCAAGACCTCAGGAAATCTTTTCAAATTAAAATCATCTTCCCAAGAGCATGAAAGTTTCTAGGTGTCAATTTTCTGAGTCTTTCTTCATGCCGTACCCCCAAATGCACAAGACTAGATAAGGAACATTGTTAAAAAGCAATACCGTAGGGCAATCCCAAGTCCTGAAATACCACTCTCCTCACATAAAGAAATCTCAAGAACAGACATCTCATGATGTACAGAGATCAATAAAAATTGAAGTTATAAAAACAAAGGCAGCCGGGAGAAATCAGATCAACAACCTGTCCCACATGCAATAATCATTCAAGTACCACCAGCTACAGAGATCTCAGTCTTGGCTGTACAGTAACGTCACTGAATACATTCAAGTTCATCACATCACATTAATTTTCATGTGATGAATGACAGAAGGTACAAGACAAATTACATAACAGTCTAACACTTGCTATATCTAATATTTTCCCTTATGGCTGTCTCTCTATCATGACACTGAATTATTTAATTCTTTTTTGAAACTCTACAGTAACTACACTTTTTCCATAATAAACCACCCACATTTAAAAGAAAAAAAGCTTCACTCACTTGCCCTCTCTATGGAAGACAAGACCGAGCAACTCAGCTCTGTTTACAGCTTGGTTACAGAGAGTAGAATACTAGTTAGATAATACTTACCACAACAACTGGAAGAATAACCATAAATGCCAATCCATATACAAGCAAAACCTATAAAAGAATTATGAAACATACTGCATTAGATACTTCAGTTACTTAATACCACTCTTGTTTAACCTTTATGCTAAAATACAGTCAAGTAGTATTACCACAAACCTACTACAAATTAACGTAAGCTTATTGCATAACACCTATCGTTACTTCTGAAGGACAACTTATGAGTAACATAATCAGCTGGGTAGAGTTTAAATAAGGAGTATCAGTGTAGTGTAAGTAATCTTATAAATCATCTATGCATTGTCTCAGGTGGTTTCTTTAGTAATTAAAGAGTTGGCAGCTAAAATGCAACGCAGTGGAATGATTATCGCATTAAAAGAAATCAAGCGGGTAAACCAAATACCTTGCAGCAACAAATGCAAGAGGAAGGATATTTAGACACTATGATTACAGCATCACTAGCAAACCAAAGGGAACTACAGAAATCCAGGAAACAGTTCTGGTTTTGAGCTACTCTAACCCTTATTTCTTGAAGTATGCTTGAAAGGTATGCATTTGGGCCAAAGTATTATCAACAACGTATTTTGACTAAAACACACAGTATTAAGCACAAACATTTTAAGATGAACAGCTGCAAGTTCACCTTAAAATCCTGAGATAAGAAAGTTGACTCACCAAAATAGAATTTTTCTGATCCACAATCCAAGCTGGCAAAGCTATACCGAAGCTTGTAGCTGTAGGATTAAAGAAAATAAATTCACTGTACAATATTAAGGAATTGTTTTAAAGTCGCTTTAAGTCTAACAAAAAAATACCCAACAAAACCACCGGTCCATGAAAATATTCCTCATATTTATCACTTCAATGAGCAAAATTTCTTGAATTTAACAAAACAAATATACTCAATTACGTAATAAAAAAAAAAAAAAAAGACTTAAGTGCAACATCTGAAATACCAGAGATTTTAGCTAACATATTGAAGTGAAAGAGATATGCAAGATCAATATATATCAAAAACAAAAAAAAAAACCAAAACACAGATGGAAAGATTTATGAGTTTTGCCTTGCATAGCTTTCAGCAGTTTAAATACACACAGCTCAGCAAATACATTAAATGCAAGAAAACTGTTTGACCCAACTGAATTCTATGGGCAAAGTTTTATTTGTTTGTAAGTTTAGGAAAGGGTTCTAAGCTGTAAATTGCAAAACCAAACCCTTCTGCCAGATCAAATTTCTGGGTGATTGGCAAGAAAAAGAAAGGAATACTTCTCAATTCAAAAGGAGCCAGGCTGCAAAAAGCAGAAAACATGATTCTTTAACAGTAACATCTAAGGCGCACAGATCTGAACACTAAATAGTATAAAATAGTTCGTGTTCAGACACTTTAGTGGTAATACACTGATCTTCACAAACACTACCTATACCAAAAAGTTCTACAAAAACAAGAAAAGAAGGAAAAAAAAAAACCCATGAAACAAACCACTAAAACAAACAAAAATCACGCTTTCTTCAGTATCAGGTGTCAATGAGGAGTATTACCTTAAATAAGGACAGAGTAAGACTCCCTGTGTACTTAGATACTATTCTGAGACGGTCTCCAACAGATTGTGACAGCCACCAGTTCAGACAACCACTTGTTCTGCACAAGCCTAATGTGACTTCTGTGTAATTAAGTTGGAAACTATTATTTGTTGAGACTCAAACATCTGACCAACTTGACCACACCTCAAGCTTTGGAGTTCAACAGAATAACAGGCAGTGAATTTACCACATTAAGTTATAGGTAATGCCCTGCTGGAGAGGAGCCTGGAGAGACTTCCCTATCTGTTAATGGTTATGGATTTTCAGAAGAATCTACTAAAAATGTAATGTGCCTTTTACTGGTGGTATTAATTTCAGTTTCCCACAGTATTTTTGACCTTTAGGATTGTAGCTTCAAACTGCTGCAGGAACAGAAGCAGTTCAGTAGAAAGCTCTCTCTTCTGGTCTGATAGGCTCCTTGCCCCCGTCCATGCTCGCTGAGCTGAAGCGCTAGCAAATACCAAGCGGAAAAACAGGGTACTAAAACTGCCCTAAGTTATTAAAAGCATATCTTTTCACTCTCCAGGTCCACCCATGCTTTGAAACACTCTTCAAATGATTTTAGACATTTAGTATTTTACTTTTAGTAAAGAGGCTAGTCATGCCAAAGACAAGAAAATTCTGTTTGCCTGTCTCCAACCTCCATGCAGCTTCAGTTGAATAGACAGAAATACTGCTTGCTGTTCCTTCTTGCTGGGCACACAGGGTGGGATGAACCTCATCTAAGTTGGTTAGACATTGCTAACACCACATGTGCTTCATCTCACCCCAGAATATACCTTTATAAGGTACTGTTTCCATTCTTTGTTTATGCAAACTAAAAAACTCAGGTACGTAGCTTGGATACAGATTTTTACACTATAGGTGTATAAGTGAATAAAAGATGAATTTCACTAAATTAGAAAGCTCCTCACACTTCAATGTGGAGCAAGGTTACAGAACAGAAGATGTGAGAGAATTTCAGGCTTCTTCTCACCCTTCAGATGAAAAGATGATGAGAGACCTAGAAGCAAAGTAGAGAATTCCAATTCCACTGTAGTCTGGGTTTCAGAAGAGCAGGCAGCTCTACACTCACAGTATAAACTGCTGCCCTACCAAAAGAATCATTTCATTTCACCTTTTGGTCCCTTCAGTTTGTGAAAGCGACCTCTGAACGAATCACACCAAAAAAATCTTCATGCCTTTAAATGCTCAGACTTTGGCTGAGTTTTCTTTTGAAGTCACAGCTTCAGGTCCATTCAAGGACACTGACATGCTGCCTAACTTGAAATCCTATGCCTCGGCAACACTAAGTTAGTAACTTGTGAAGGCAAAAAAACAGTTTAGCATCAGAAAAGGTCTCAGTAAAGCTATTTGTGCATATACAAGACTAAAATTTACAGTACCATTTTGCTGATTTTGTGACAGCATTTCTGAAGCAAGATCTTATTTGTATTTTGCAGCAAGAGGAACACAATCCTCCTACTTGCCTGGCTAGGAAACCAAGAGAAGCTAAGAGCTGAAAAATCTGCTATGCTATAAATCACACTGGTTAAACAAACCGAGCCACTACCTTAGTCCATCAAAAATGCCTTTGTCAGACTATGATTTAGTTGGCACAGTTGGTTTTTTGAAGGAGAGAGAGGTCTGCTTCTCTGAAACACTGACTCAGGGGCTGGGAGAGGGGTCCCTGTTAAAAATTCATTTCCCCTTTTGGATGGCTATAATTCAGAAGAATGAATTTCCAGCATAGAGCTCCCACACATCATCCTGTAACTTCGCAATTAAGTTTCAAATTCATTTATTATTTCCAAGCTGGCCTTAACTCATTCAATGTAGATATGTAGTATAACATAGTCCTGCAAACTGCAGAGCATCAAGCAGAGACCTATAGAGGCCTGCCCTAACAGGTGGCAGGTTTATTTTTTGTTTGTAGTGAGTATCAGAAGCAGCTAGAAATACACAATTTTCTTTCTCATAACCAGTCCGCGTAAACAACGGTCACAAAGATGTTTTACAAGTGATTCACACAACTGCAAACAGGAGATTGGGGTGTGGGGAAGTGAACTATTAGCTTTCAGTATTAAATTGGTTTAGTTTGGATCATCTACTATAAAATTTTAATACACCATCATCAGGATTATTTTCATGTAGCTACCTGCCCAGGAACAATCTATCAGCATAAGGATAATTACTAAGACTCCTCCTGACGAAAGTGGCATAGAGCTACTCTCAAACAGTACTGCTTCCAGCAAACAGAAGGCAGATGTGTATATAGTATTTATTTAAAAACATACATGTCCTCACATACATCCTTTTGAAGTGTGTTTTTTGCATTATGGCTAGTTGTTAATTTCTCAATATACATTTATACTATCTGATCATAAATACTAATACCTCCTTTTAACATTGGCATGCTTCTCTAAACACGTACTAAGGCTAACTGAAAAATACCCTTCTCTTTTTCCCTGATAAGTTTGAGAAATGTGAAAACAAACTCTTCCCTACTTGTCCATCCCACCATCACCCCAGAGCCAGTTTCATAAGCAAAGAATTGATGCAATGCATTGCTTCAATCATAGTAAAAAGTTACTCTGTATATAATAAGATCCAAGTGCTTCTCAAATTATCAGATATTACACAGCTAAATGCACAGAAATTACAGGACTTCTGTCATTCATAATTGTTACCTTGTGGTCCGTCTGGATTACCAAATTCTTCCCAATTTTTTCGTGATTCTTCATCAGTTAAACTAGTTTCAAGAAAAGATAAGAGTTACTACAGAAGTAAAGACATTTCTCTAAATCATTAACATACAGAAACTTTAAAATGTGCCATTTACACTATCCTTCAGAGATGGTTTGGCAAGCTAAACAGCTTCTCCTATTGTTTTTATGAAAATCAATAGGAAATGATACTGCTGCATTCCCTCATGATATGCAAGCAAATTCTTTTAAGCACTCTAACAAAAGAAACCTGACACAGAAGGTGCACCCTCGTATGGGGGATGGAATGATCGTATCTCCCTTTCATAAGAGGGATTGTGTATCCATCAGCAAAGAACACTTTCCAGTGCCAGATTACAGTGCAGCAAATCTTTAAAGACAACAAAAGGTTGAAAACATTATCTTTTTTTGGAAATAAGGTGAATATGCAAGGTGAGTTGATAGAGCAGTTGTCCATATGGGCTTTTAATTCTCTTGTTCTAGACTTTCAGCCTTTGATGGCTTTTTGTTTGTTTTTCCCTAGTTTCATATTAAAGAAGAGAAAAAAAGTTAAGGCACTACCTCCTAAATCTTAGTTTCTATGCCTGTTCTGTAATTAGAGTTTCTTGGCAATAATATACTACCTCAAACAAAATCTCTCTTACTGGAAGAATACTGCTTTAGGAAACAGAAGACCAGGAAATCCCTATACAGAAGATGTGGTTTCACAGAAGAAATCCAGTGAATGAATCAGACATCTCCTGATCATTTTTAAGTCTCACATTTGTTAAAGAGCAGACTCATTGAATGGATAGGTTTTATTTTCTTTCAAGACAGCATGGCTAAGGAACTTCACTCAAAATAGACCCCTGCCAGAGTCCTTGAAGTAGCGTTTGAAGTATCATACTGAATCACTAAGTATTTGAGTGCTAACTTGCAAAACAAAGAACTGAGATGTGTCAGGAGTTCAGAAAACTGTGCTTAAGTGGAAAGTATGATTTCAAAACTGCTTAAGTGAGCATGGTGTTGATTCTCCTCACCTCACCCCAAACAGGACTCTCAAACAGTCACTAAGGTCAAACACATAGACAATTGACTTAAAAGTAGAAATCAACAGCTTGCTAGGCTTTTCGATGATGTGACTAACCTAATAAACCCCTACACTGAAAGAACACTCAGAGAGCATGGGCAAGGGCAACATGCCATGAAGCTCAGACTGACCAGACTGACTCACCACAGCTGCCACAAAGAGCCAACTGTCTCAACACAACAGGGACTGGTGGGTGGCCTTTGTTTGAAGTATACACCTACAGATAACTGGTAGTATAAATATTTGAGTGCATTAAAAAAGTATGAATGTCTCCTCAAGTTTGTGAGATCAGCATGGGGAAGTGCATACCTGACTCAGCCCAACATGCTCAAGTTGGCTTCAACCCATAAGTGCCTTCCCCAGCATCTGGGGACACCAGCATTGTGACAGTGAGTGTATTAGAGAGACAGGTAATGGGAATCCCATTGGTAGCGTGATTGAACTGTGTATTGAAATACCTGTATTTTGCTAAGTCTAACTTACAAAATATACTGAAAACATAATACAAATGTACCACTCTGCTAAATCAGGAATTGCGTGTAACATCAACTGCCTTCAGATAAGCAAAGTTGATATTAAACCCACATACAGAAAATCTAAAAAAGCCAAAACAAAAAACCAAACAAACCTCCCTGATCAGATCCTATTGGATTCTGACAAATGATCATTTAGAAAGGAAAATAATACAATGCTGTATTAACATTCCACGTATGAACAGCATTATAAATCCCAAACCCACATTTTGATTATGCAAAACCTCAAAAAAATAAAAAAAAAGGGATCTCCTTGATACAGAGTTCTAATATTTGACATCATCTCTCAGATTAACAAAAAAGCAAGCTACAAGCAGGGGTAAGGCCAAAAAATACTCTAGAGGAAAAGAGGATTCAAGGATACAGCTTTTAAGATCTACACAGGTAATATGAAACAGTCACCGAGCGAATAATCAGGACTGGAAGGCAAGTGCAAATGAGAAGGGACACAGGGGAGCTGAGGGAAAACTGAGTCAGGACCAGAATGAAACATCTTTGTTGTTAGATGAGAACAGATTTAAAATACTCTTCCTTACTTTTTGGCTTTATCACCAGGAGAAATGAACACAGTATTTATTTTCTAAGCAGCGCTTCAGAATTTCTGCAACCCATTTTGTTCTTTGTCATCTTTAAGGCTTAACATGTATCATACAGGAAACATTTTTCCTAGTTGACATGGAAGTTTGATATAAAGACATACTACCTTACAGCATTCTGACAGTTGCTAAACAATTATCCTTCCTAACTTGTATAGAGCAATCATGCACTGAACCAAGACATGGTTTGACTTTCATCACATATCCAAACACATTTTTCCTGGATGTTTAGGCTGCCCCTGCTATTACCTTAAAGGTTTCTCTACTCATAACATCAAGTTCCCATTTTTTTTTATGGACAAAAAAGAAACTTACGCTGCATAGGCCTTAGCAATCCTCATGAACATGACTTCATCTCCTCCTTTATCTGGATGGTATTTTAGTGATAGCGCACGGTACTGCTTCTTAATTTCTGATATACTTGCTCCCTTAAAAAGGAAAGTTTTGAGTTATCTATTAATAAATACCTTAATTCAAATCTATTGCTCTGTATCTGTAAAGCACATCATTAACATTTCTCTGAACCATCCACTGAACTAAAGAATTAGGTTCTAGCATATGATCATGAAACTCCATATGTATTTCATGGAAACATGTTTATACTACTTTTCTAATAACATTTTAATAACCATTGTATTTTAAAATCAAAGTCACAGTCTAACAAAAAGATATTCAGATGACAGAGTATTGATTTTTTCTGGACTACTTTGTTCATCGGTCCATAGGGAGGAAAAAAGAAAATGTAAGGCCTTATCTGTTTGACAAATCTTTTCCTAAACATATTCATGAATACAAGTTTCTCACTTGCAATATTCTTCCACTTAAGCAAGAGTTCATAGATCAAGTACAATGGTTCACTTGCAGCTTGCAGGCAGAAATAAATCTGTCAGTCACCAGGAACAGCGGACTGCCTTTCCACTTAAGAATGCCTTTGACTAGAAGTACCCTACCCATAAATTCTTTCAAGCTTCTTGAACAAAGGGAATACATTACCTATACCTGAGAAAGAGATGGATTTTTATTCTACTACAGCATACTTAAATCCCACAAACACAACCCCTGAGCATTAACTTTCAGGTTGGCCTGGGAAACTCCTTCACTACTCAAGAAAATCCACAAAACTTTATAGTAAGTGCCGATAAAGTTTTTCTACTAAGCTACCTGCTAAGTTTCACAGAATCATTATTATAGGACTTTTACTGTTTTGTGGTAGAGGCCTAGCGTGCTGAGCTTAACTGCATAATAAACACACAAGTTAAAGATGATAACACTGTTTCAACAAATTTAAACCAGAAATTTAACTACCCTGAGGCTTCATTTGCTGTTACTTTACCCTAATTTTTTTCTCTCTCTGCAACAGAGGGTGCATGTGATCCCTGATAAGCTGATGAACAAGCTTTCTATCATTAATTGCTTACTTCTCATTCTCAGAAGCTAGGCTACAGTGGTTAGGCCTGACTTACAGAAATGCTTAGTAGCCTCCGACAGTTAGTGTCAATCAGCACTCTGCTTGCAACACGGAGCTTCCCTACGTTAACTACTCACAGCGGAAAAAGAAAAAATTAAGACCCTAATTGTCTTACTTAAAGAATCTAATATTATAATCAGTTTTGAGCTTCATTTTAATGCCTTTGATCTCACCTGTGAAATGGCAGTATACTTATTCACTAAATCAGTAATAGTATCTCAGTGCCTTGTGTATTGTGAATTTAAGTGATGTGCTCAAAAGAGAGCTACTCGATGTTCAAAACAAGGTGCTGACATTTTACATAAAATAAGATGCATATACACTAATCTGGACTTTGTCCATGTTGGGGATGTCCTAGGGAGAAAAAAAGCCTGTTATAAGCTGATATGCTAACATAGGGGAAAAAAAGCAGAACAACAGCCTCAGTGTGAATGCAAAGAAGCAAATGAATTCCTGTGCACCAAAACTGTCAATCGCTTTTATCCGCACTTTTTTTTTAGTTTATGTTTTTTTAACAGCAACAAAAGTTCCATTGTCTAACAACACTTCAACACCTCTATCAGCATCTGAATCACTTCAACATCAGCAGAGCTGGCAATGACTCTAAAGGTTTCACTTGAATGTTAACAGAAGAAAGTTGTCCACTTTCCATGTAGTCTGAACTACAAGTTTGTCAAGAGGATTTAACAGACATTGTCATGATACCACAGAAATATATAAAATAAACATGCTCTGGAATTTTGGACTTTTTGAGCCTGACTTCAACTGATCTATCTTCACACCCATCGCTTCATCCCTCATGTGACATCTCTGGCTTTAATTCGGCTTGTCCTCATTGCAGTATGTTCCATCCCTCTATCAGTTGTTGGAGCATTCCAGTATTAGTTTCTTTACCTGGGTAAGTTGCATGTGACTTAAGCATGTGTACAAGTTTTCATTAATAAACATTAACTTCAATGCTTTCTTCCCCTCAGGGTTGTTACTTGCAGAAATTTGCCAAAGATGTCAAAAGAAAACCCTCTCATGACCTAATCCTTAGCCTGACTTATTTAGCCATAATGAACCAAGATACATGACTGTTTAAACTGCACAGTTCCAACAGACACCATTCAATAGTAAAAACGTATCTTGTTCCTGTGCATCAGTGAGAGAACGCAAGTCAGCAGTCAGTCATTCACAGAGGAACTGAGCAGAAGCCGAGTTTAAATAATTTGCTCTGCACATGACAGGCAGATCTTGTTCTACTTGTCCAGCTAGAAAGAGGCTAGAGTTTAGCTATAATGGCTTTCTTGCTGTAGAAAAGCAGTACCAGTGACACTACGCTTATGGTGACAAGCCTCATTACTAATGGCAAGATATGTATTTGTTAATATTCATATACATATTAAACTCCCCCACACTAACAATATAACATCAAGTTTAATCAAAACAGGACATTCAAAGTTCTTCCGTATTATTGTGCTGAGCAGTATCCACAGTGTACTTTCTTAGAATGGTGAGTAAAACATATCTCAGACTTGAGAGCTGAAAAGATTACCCCACTGTTATTCAAAAGAGGACCTTTATGTCAGGAAATAATTAACATTGAGAATATGCTCAAGGTATTGTGGTTAAGATGAAGAGTTCAACAAGACTAAATAAGAGTATGAGAGATGTCCAGAGGGTCTACTTCTCTCATTGAGATATACAACTTTTTATACTCATTTTGAATCAGAGCTTCATTATAAATAAAGCACTGAGTCAGTTTTCTAGATAAATACTATACTCTCCCCCCCAGTTTAATAAGACAATTGGTTGATGTTACTATGTAGAATTTGTTGTTTGCATACAACTGCGATTCAAGGTACCCTTTACTACATCAAAATGAGCATCACCAACACCCTTTAGTGAAACCTTTCATTTACAAGAGAAATACTGCTGTACAGCTGTAAATCAAATGAATCCACATTCTTGTTTATAAAGTTTATTCAGCAGCATCTCCAGAAGTGTTTATTGAGACAATTTTCACAGGGTACACAAAGCAGAATGACTTTTTTACTTTCCTGTACCACAACATCAGAGTAAAGATTCAAAATAGATTTAGAACTCCCACCTCACTATATTAAGAAAGTCATTAGGTTTTTGAAGGGCTCAATACAAAAAAGTTGTAAATTAGTAGAGATATAGGCAAAGAATATCTAAAGACTGACTTTACAATATGCAGTAGCAACTTTCAGATGCCAATATAGAACAAAACCACTAGATACATTCACTAAAGTTGACTTATTTCATTTACAAAAAAACACAAGCCTTAAATGTGACATCTAGACACAGAACATACCATTACAGTAGTACAGACTAGTGAAGGATGCTGTTACTTACAGGATCCAAATGTAAAACCTCATAAGGGTTGTATTCTTGATACTCTCGATCCGTTTTAGAAACTTTGTATGCAAGAAACAAAAATAATGCCCAGCCAGCAAGGAGGACTATTTTCCTGTTTGTTAGGGAAAAAAAAATAATTTTTTACGTGCACAAATCCTCTCAGACTAGTATAATTCCACAAACAACAAAAGAAGCCATTTGATATCAATCTTCAAGAAACAGTATTAAAATAGCAAGAAACATTAAAGCATGTATGAGTATCCCAGTTATAACACCACATTTGACACAGGTAAGACAGCTGCTCTGACTTAATACTTTTCTCCCTTTTTTTCTCTAACAAAGGCAAGCCACTATCAACAAAGACTTTTTGCATTCTTTAACTGTCCTCAGCAGGTATACAATAGTATTTCCTGTTCTTAAAGGATCACTTCAACCTGATCCTAGATAAAGACAATAAAAATAAATAAATAAATAAATAAATAAAGGCTGAAATAGATGCATGACAGCAAAATATTTTGATGGTGGGAGCAATAAACAAGGAACTGAAGGATATAAAACCATCAACTTCAAACATACAATTATTACTCCTGTATATTTGAATATATATGTTTGCATGTTAAATATTTAAATCAAAAGACAGCACTAGCATCACTAACTTCAGTGAGGTAGGATTATTTTTTGGAACAAAGAAATGAAGAAATACATTTTCTTATTTATTAGGGCTGAGGTTCACTGGTTTCATTAAGCAGATACTTTATAAAGGACAAACAGCATCCATCTTGATTTCAAGCCCTACTAGATAATAATGATGGACTATTAATTACCATAATAGAGCAGACTGCAAAAGTCTCTTCGGTGACACAAAAGCCATTATTACAGAAATAATTCCAGCAGCTTTGACATAAAAAAAAAAAAAGTATTTTTACACAAATAAAAATGCAGGATTTGTTTTAATGGGAAGTCATGCAAATTAAATGTACTTACTTTACTGTAGGAATTATGTTTTGTTGTGGTTTTAGCAGTCGTAAACGATACCACAAGCACCTTCCATATACATTTCTTATATTCTTTAATCGAATTTGCTCTATAAAAATAAAGAGAAAGATTATGATTAACCAATCTGACAAAAAGCAGGACAGACATGCTCACTTCATCCTGGAGTAGGCAGCATAACGTCAGTTGGAGGGCTAACGAGGGATCCAGCAATACTGGAGGGGAGAATGTTTTTTATCCACTTAAGTGACACTGCACATCCATAAACATTAAACATTGGTCAGATTATTCTCTGCTTCCTAAAATTAATCTATTCTGTTTTGCACATGCCAGACAGCAACCATCACTTATGAACCCAGCCTTTGCCCAGCTAATGTGCACCTGTAAATTTTAGTTCTGCCATTTTATACGCAATGGAAGACTCCCAACAAGTCTTCCATTTCCCTATGTCAGTTCCTGTGTGCAGGAAAAACAAATAAACCCCAAAAAATCTAATCCACATAAAACCCAGTGTTCGTATACAACTGGAGTGCAGCTAGAGCAACAGCTATTTCCTCAATTCAAAATATGATCCATTTTCCTCCTGTTTGCAACGTCTGCTTTTATAAGTTGCCTTTGTTTAGGTTCTTCCTGTTGAAGGGGAAAAGGAAGTAAGAGTAAGGTAATAGTTATTTGTAAGCAATATAGCTTAGTAATACAGGCCCTTGACAAGAGAATATATGCATTAATGACAAACTAGCCAACAATATTGCCTCCTATGCCCCTTCTGGACAGGATGGAGCTGGAAGAAAATTGTCACGGTGATGCTGACAGTATAAATACAAGGCACGGAAGCTCTCTCTGCTAAGAGTTTTAGTTTTATTTCAGAGTTAATCAAGACTAACTTAGTCTTGGTCAAACAAGTCCTTTGTGCTAAAAAAAGTATGATGCTAAGCAAATAGCTGGTAGAGAATTTCTGTAAGCAGTGAAATTACATGTTACAAAAGATAAATTGAAGGAAAGAATTGAAGTCACTTAAGTAACTTGTCTATCCAGACTATGCATCTAAGTTGCAACACTTCTGAAACGAGGTCACTGTAATTAATTAACTGTAATTAAATACACACAAAGGAATAAGACCACTTGGCCTTTTTCAGGCTAAAGGGGAAAGAATTAAAGGAAAAAAAAAAAATCATCCTGACTCAATGCATTTAGATATTGCTGGTAAACAAAGTGACTAAATTTGCCAATTTGTAAGGAAGTTCGAATTATCTAAAAGGCAGGAATTATATTAAGAACTTTGATCCAAAGCACATGTTGATCACATCCTAAACAATCTTAAATCTCAACTTTGTATTTTTAACAAGGTGATGCCCTCAAATAAAATAGCAGTTACAATATACAAAAACTTTTCTATTTGGCAAATTTCTACAAGGTGATTGTAGAAGACAGTGACAACCTCAGTTTAGTTATTCTGAAGATATTGGGAGGACATCAAGCTGGCATTTAAAAAAAAAATAATAAAATGCTGATGGCTTTAAAGACTAGACAGATGATTAAATTATAAAGACTAAAAAGCCCTGCTACAGAAATAGGGAAGAAAATATTCTGGGGGGGTTAAGTGATCACTAGACAACTATGAGCCATAGCGTGATGCTTTTACTTAAAAGGCACCAATGATACTTGAACAAATCAGGCATCACAGGCCTCATAAAAGACACATGTAGAACCATAAAATTATTTGGTTTGGAAGAGATCTTAAGATCATCTAGTTCCAAGCCCACTGCCATGGGCAGGGATACCTCACACTAGACCACATTGCTCAAGCCCCTTCGAGCCTGGTCTTGAACACTGCCATGGATGGGGCAGCCACAACTTCCTTGGGTAGCCTGTTCCAGTGCCTCACCACTCTCAGTAAAGAATTTCTTCCTTGTATCTAACCTAAATCTCCCCTGTTTAAGTTTAAACCCATTACCCCTTGTCCTATCACTACAGTTCTGATGAGGAGTCCCACTCTGGCATCTTTGTAGGCCCCCTTCAGATACTGGAAGGCTGCTATGAGGTCTCCACGCAGCCTTCTCTTCTCCAGGCTGAACAGCCCCAACTTCCTTAGCCTGTCAAACATGTTTATGTTAACCATAAATTGCTCATTTCAAATACTGTCAATAAATTCAGTTGTGCGGTTGCTGAAGCAAGACGAAGCCAAGTTCAACCACACTGACCCAGATCACCTACCTGATGCAATCCCTACCAAAGCCCCACAGACATTCCTGCTTGTCCAGCACAACCAGGGGGCAGTACTGTTTGGTACCAGTCTTAACTGACCATGCTGCCTGCAGAAATACCTAAAAGTAATGTGAAAATCATTACCACAGTGCTCTTGGAGACACAGAAGGTGACTAAGAGAACTTTGTTTACTTAATCCTATGAAACCAAGTATAACAGGATATGACTGCTTTTACTGTTTTTGCTAGGATGTTTTTAACAAGCTGCTGTGCCTTGTCTTGAAAAAAAAAAAAAAAAAAAAAAGCTGTATCACCCTGTGACAAAATGCCCCACTTCTCAAACCTGCTTAATGTTCAGCCCCACAAGTACCAAATGACCCTCTCTTTTCCCCTTTCTGCTTCCTCCCTGCAAGAACAGCAAATATTCTTCACCTTACCATACCAAAAAGCTTCCAAAAGACCCTTAAGGGAAGGCACCACAGAGAAAAGAAAAACAGTTGTGCAAGGTACTAAAGACTTGGCATAAAGTCAAATAAAAAAGTTATAATAACCAGAGAACTGACATTTTGAAACAGCCTTCCTGTAACAGCTGCAGGAGTCACATTTTGTGAACGGTCTGACAACAGCACCAAAGAGAAAAAAATAAAATAAAAATGAAAAATAAATTATTAAAAAAAATAATTGAATATATAAATGAGGCAAGTGGTAAGAGTGAAAACTAAGCCCCCTGGATAGGTAAACAGCACACACCTAAGTCAGCTAAAGAGTCCCTTGCAATGATGTCCTGGAACAGCTATGCTGCACAGGGGAACCTCAGAAAAAAAATACAGATTTAAGACCTGATGCTAAGCAGCTATCATATTTTTCACACATGCATCTAAACAACTCTGGATCAAATCTAATTATAGTTGATTAAACCACATCAAAACAAAAGCCCATCATTAATTTCTGTGCCATCTTGGGATGGCAATAGTCTCATTTAATTAGCAACCCCAAAAGGAAAGAGGGCACTAAAATGATGAATGAATGTTCATAGTCACCTGTCTGGAACATAAGAGAGAATCAAATGCTTCCCAAGTTGAGGCTAAAATCCAGACTATTCAAATTATTTGGTGCTATCCTGAGACACTTTCTTTGTGACATGTCATCATTAACACATATGAACTTGTAGAATTCAAAAACAGGCAGTTACTCCAGAGAAAAAAGAAGTACAGACAACATCTCTCCCATCTTAGGCAGAAAGCCATTGGGCAAAACATCACCCTGAATAAGAAAGCTATATTCTTGCTGTATCTGGAAAAACAGGCTTCCTGTTTATTTACAGACAATGTATGTGATTGCATCCAAAAATACTGATCTCTTTAGGAAGAAGTTGGTTGCAGGAAGAAAAAAAAAGTTAGCAAGAGCCAGAATACCAGATAATTACCCTGCTTAACAAAACCAGCAATGTATTCCTAATGAGCAAGCTGTGGATAAATCAGGTCCTTTTTTAATTTGCCTTCCTCTCCCAAGAAGTTTCCTTTCACACAAATGGATTTGCCATGCCACTGAACTGTCACACTGTCCCTGCAATATCCTGCATACCCCAAGCACATAGGAACAAATACATTACATGTTGCTCAGGGCAAAGCTTTGCATTGAAATAAGAACTGAACATCCTTTGAATTTTAGCTCTGGAATCCTTCCTCTGTAATGGAAAGTTGTTCAGAGTCTGAAAAGCAGATAAGAGTTCCCTGCTTCTCCTCACTCCAGATCATGGCTTACAACATAAGAGCACTTCAGAAACCACCCTTTGATATGAGATTACAGGGAGACAAAGCTGGGGGTGATGCATTTCCTCTAGTCAAAATTGCTTCTCATTTCATGGGTAAAACCCTTAACAATAGTGCATCTCCCCTACAGTTTTAAAAACAGGTATTAAACAGCCTTGAAAAGCAAAGGCGTAACGCACTGTGGGTTTTGAATCCATCTCACCAACAATAACCCATGCATCAAAGTACTGTTAAAACACACCTCTCAGATAAGGTTGTAGACTGCCAGTTCATTTCTCTAAATAATCTGGAGAAGCATCCCATGCTACCTTCATTTCCCCCAAGATTGTTTCAGATGTATCCAAAATTCCTGAGATTCACAAGCAGTTTTTCATCAATACAGCTCTCTTACCTTCAGAGGGTTTTCACAAGTGCCTATCATACCACCCCAATAAATGTACGTGAATATACAGCCAAAATAACATCCTAACACACACTTCAAGTTCTCAAGAAACAAAACAATTACTGGTACTAAAGAAAACCTGAGTGCCATCTCTTTCTGTTATTCAGAAAGAGCTAGTGAGGTCCTTCAGTGATACTAGTAGATATTTTAATGCAACACTGTTTAAAGCTTTTAGACAAATGAAAACTATATTGACACCCTAACACAGCTAAGCTATTAATAACTAAATGGGGAAAACATTCATCTTTACACTAATCTGCTTACCGCTTTTGGATGAAAATAAATAACAAGTATTTTAGACTCCTGCTTCCTTAAAGGTAGCTGTCTGTTTGGCCACATACCTTAGCGAGAGAATGAATACAGATCACTGACCTGTACGTTTGAGATACAGTCAACTTCATGTTGAATCCAAAGAGACATGCAACATCTGGATGACAAACTCAGAGCAATTATTATAAAAGGGAGGTAGGGAGGAAGACAATCTGATTTTTTTTCCCCTCTATTTAGTGACTAAAGTGACTTTCTGGAAGAAAGGTATCAGTAGAGAATGCTTAAGTCAACAATTGACTCCTCTTTGTTAGAACTTACATACCCCTCCTCAATATCCAGTTCTTTAGAAAGAGCAATTTTAGGATGAATAAGCCAGAAGTGTCTGCTTTTTCTGGGTTCTTGGGTATCACAGAACAGCTGAACATTTGAGATTGGAAGAGACCTCTGGAGATACCTAATCCAACCTTGCTGCTCAGAGGAGGGTCAACAAAGCATGCTGCTCAGAGCTCTGGCCGCAGGCCTTCAAACACCTTTGAGCACAGAGACAACAGAGTTTTTTCAAGGAATCTGTTCTAGTGCTTGATCACCCTCACAGGGCAAAAAAATTTTTCTCATGTCTGTCTCAACATCTCAACATTCATT
Source organism: Ara ararauna (assembly GCA_028858755.1). NCBI lineage: Eukaryota > Metazoa > Chordata > Aves > Psittaciformes > Psittacidae > Ara > Ara ararauna. Next base: position 62,184,423 of record CM054379.1, read on the forward strand.
TACCTGTCACACGACGGGTGAGGAACACAGGACAAACACAGAAGGAAGCTGGTCACAGGTTGGACTGGCCATTTCCTCAGACTACATACAACCCGTGTCCTGCAACTCAACCATGCCTGACTTTAGTTTGAATGTTCACCCATACCTTACTTATCGGCACACACACTGCCCTCCCCCCCGCCTGCCCATTATAAGAAGTCTGTGGCTTCTCATACAAACAGTGTCTTTAGAAACCAAGCCCTTTACAAAATGCAGCAACTCAGTACTGTTCTACCGCATTTCAGTAGACAAACTTCAACAAGCGCATGAGGAACACAAGGACAGGCAATGGCGAGCAGCTCAGTAACACAAGCACTTCTGTTACCAGAAGAATCTGAGACACACATGCTGGCATGACTTCACAAAACACGTTAAATACAATACCACAGAAAGAATGGACCACTTCTGTGAGCACTGACAATGGCACCAGACAGCTGGGCTACGCTGATTCATCAGAAGATAAATCTGGGACACAAATCATTTTGGGGGCGAACGCCATAACACAAACAAATACAACAGCACTGCATGAGGTTTATTGGAGTTTTAGTAAGCCATGTAAGGTAACCTCACCCAGCCATTACTTCAGAAATTACTTCTGCCATACTCCTTCCTGACAGTGAAGCAGAAGTGGTCTTCACTGTCCTACTATCAGAAGTGCTTGAGAAATCTTATATATTTGTTTCTGAAGAAACAGAAGGATCAATTTTATCCTTCGGAATGATTGACAAATGATCTCTATCTAGACCTAACCTTTTGCTTCAGGTTCTAAAGGCTCCGACAAGTGAAAAGAAAACCTAAGGGAGAATCATTTTCTTTTCTTTTTTCTTTTACATCCTCATGAGGAAAATTACAAGATTACACATTTGTTGGAGACGGGCAACTCTGGAAGAAAGGGAATGGAAAAAAGGTATACCTGGAATTATATAGAAGAGTTTTAATCAGCAGAATCTTGTTTCAGCTGCAACAAACAGGTCAGCTTTAGGAAAAAATACCACAAAGTAAGACTACCTGTCTTGCAATCAGTTCTTGTTTCTAAAACATATAGAATATTAGGGATCATACAGTCAATGTTTAGGGCAAACAAAAACTAACTAAATAAAAAAAATCCAGAATAAATGGAAGGCACCAGTTTTCCATCATTCTACCTCAAACAGTAGAAAAGAAGTACAACCTAGCCTCCTGTATCTTTTCCACCTTCAGGCTACTAAGAAAAGCAAAGGCAGCAAGTCTAAAATACGGCTCCAGTCAACTCTGTCAAAAAAAAAAAAAACCACGAGGTGCATTTGAAACATTCTGCCCATCAGATGTGGACAATTCACCCAAAGGAGAATGCTGCTTGGTTTGAAAAGAAAAGGACTTCTTTCAGCAAGGAACACAGGCTGCAGTTTTGCAGCCCAGGAAACACCAAGATCACTTCGAAGACAAATCTTTCACAAAACTTAATTGCAGCATGTCACCCTCTGTCCCTGTCCTGGAAACTTGTACTTGTGGAATGCACTAAGAGATGCAAGTAACACGGCATGCAAATCATGAGTAAACATTATGACTCAAGGGTACTCCAGCTCTAAGTATTAAGCCTACTCTGTTAAAACTGAGGGTAACAGGCTCGCTGCAACACTGCTCTTTGAGAGTGTCTGATTTTGCTGCGTTTTATTCAGAGCTCTACAGTCTGAATTCTCTAAACTGTGCACTAAATAGGTCCCCGTATCCTTTCAACAGCTGTGTATATGTATACATACACAAAATGTACACAAGTACTTATGCAAAAGCTGAAGTCTTGGGGTCTTTTCCTACTTCAGCAATCACAGAAATTAAACACTGGTATGGACAATTTATTTACTGATGTCTTGAACTGAGGCTCTCTGAATAAATTCAGTTTTTAACCACAGAACCATTCCTAGAATAACAGGTCATGAACAGAAGTACGAAAATGCTAACCTACTGCATTATTATGGCCTTATTAGGCCATTTTCACTTTATTGACGACATCTTCGATAATTATTGTAAAATAGACTCCACATGGATATAGTATGGTATTTGGGAATAATTTAAAACATACTAGATTAGGAAAAACGCTCTTACTTTCAAAAGAAGCCACTGACACCTTTAATGACATTTTAAAGCAGTAACTCATCTTCCCCAGCAACTAAGAAGCAGGATTCAAACTCATATTAACTCCAGAATCAGCAGCTTCTCTGAAGTACAAAATAATTTCAAACTTTATTATAATAGGATTGACTTCTAGTGTAAAACCCCCCATTATGAGGCACAGAGCAAATTAAATTGATTTTAAAGTGTTCTAAAATGCAGTTACTGAAATTCAAAAGCTTTCAAATGACCACTAGTACTTAACACTAGTATTTAAATTGGAAAGCATGTTTCAGAACTTCGAACTGACCATGTACGTGAAGATTTACATTATCTGAATAGAAGCTTTCCAATTTAATTGTCTATTACTTACTGTAAGAATTGTCTTCATCCCCCCAAGTTTATCTATAAAGAAGTCATATCTAAGTTTGCCTCTCATTAAAATGGTTAAAGCTGAATAATCTGATCCTAATTGTTTTCAAAGAGATATTTTTCTGTCTAGTAAATATTCCTAAATAAAAAATATCACCTATTTTGAGTAATATGTTATCAACTATTAAAACTCCAAGCAGTTCATAAATCACAGAAGTCCTGTGAAAGACAGCAAGACCTCTTCATTATTACAGCATGTTTTGCAGCAACTAGATTCAGTGAAAAAAGGACAAAAAGCAACCTAACTTCTCATTCACACATGGTTCCACATGTATTTGCTGACCAAAAGACAGTATTTGTTACCAACAACTTTAATAAACAGTAACATAAGATGATTCAACATCTTGAAAGTTAACTTCTTTTTAGGTTTACTTACTTGGACGTTCTGTTTACAGTCAGCCTCACTGGTCGCAGGGCACAGTTCCACATCACATTACTCCTAATCAAGACATTTCCAAGCCTTCTCCTTCCTATTAGTATACAGTCTCATTTACATAACAAAACCATCAGCATGACTCTCTCAGGTTACACCATCTAAATTATCAAATCTATACTAGGGCTGGACTTACAGGTACATCAGCAGAACTTTAACGGAATCCAAAAGGAATCAGAAAATTGGGCATTTTAATAAGCAACAACAGCTGTATGAGTCATGATTGGCAATTTTAGATTAAATCAACAATGCTGGGCTCCAAGACTTAGTCAGTAGCTTTATTTTATCAATTTGGTGTGGTGAGGACCCCAGAACACATTCAATCCAAATCAAATGCACACAAAAGTCACTTCGCATACCACAAGTCACTAAAAATGCCTGTATCCAACATTGTTCTGATGCACACCTTGAACAAACTATAATAAAGAACAGTATCAGTGGACACAGGGATAAGTACCATACATCCATTTATCAGTGGGGCTTTTGTAAAGGAGAAGTCCTTTAAAGGAAGCAAATGTATGTAAGAGGACGTGCTCAGTATATGGTTTCCAAAAGGTTTTTGAAAAGTTCCTCTTAAAAGTCTTTCAGGACAACCATCTAACTGTTGCAAAAATAAATACGTGACAAGAAGACAGAGTGACTGGCCAATTCTCCCAGCAGAAGGAAATCACCAGGAATACTGCAGGAATCTGTCTTGGAACTATGATACTCACATTTCACTAATTAGTAACTTGGGTAAGGGTGTAAAAGCTGTAAAATAAAGCTTCTGCATAATATTAACTTCTTCTGGGTAACAACGGCAAGAGTATTCTGAAAAACTGTAAAGATTAAGCAAGTGGACTAAAGAATGGCACATGGAATTCAGGGTATGAAAATGTAAAGAGTAATGGGGACTATCCTAATTCTATACATATAAGGATGAGTCTGGTGCTGACCATTACCTCTCAGGAATGCAATCTTGGGTGTTGTGAGAAACTGCTTTACAAAAACTTCAGCTGAATGCTTATTAGTTATAAAAAGCAAAGCAGATGGTTAGAGCATTCTTGTGAAATATGTTAGCTTGAGGTATGTACAACCTTGAGCATGACGCAAAATCCTAGTCCTCACCTCTCAAAGAGGGGCAACTAGAAAACAAGCAATTAAGGTGAACAAGGGCCACAGAATGTATGAGAAGATTTATGCCCAAAATACAAGCTACAAATCTTTCATCCAGGAGTGAGAAAAGTGCAAGAAGAGGTAACAGAAGGCCATAAAAAAACTTAAGTGGCAGACAGGATTGAATGTTTATTGCCTCCTCCAGTAGAGCAAATAAAGGCTGTCAAATAAAATCAGAAGCAGATGCAAAACAAAAATGATTATTTGCAGTCTAGGCAGCAGAGCTGGTGAACTCCTGGCCACAGGATGGTATAGATGCCCACAGGATGGTATAGATGCCATGCTAAGAGAGTCAGTGAACTGAAAACCACTGGAAACTGGGAAGGTTTCTAATGCAAAGGAAACACCATTTATGCTTGTCTAGTTCTTTGCTCCTTATGGCAGACAATTTTGTAATATCACGTAAAGACAATATCTGACCCTACCCAGTATATCAACTCTTTTGTTTCTAAATAAATAAATAGAAATATTTGAAACTTTCTTGGTAAGCCATTGTAGGAGTCACAATTCTAGCAACTATCTTAGTGTCAAATGGTTTAACCAGCCAACCAACATAAATGCATCTTTTGAATCCAAAATTGCATTACCTCCAGCAGATACTTATATTTAGAGTACTAGAATGCTTGTATGCAATTTTCTGTACAAGGGAAATATAGTGAAAATATGAAAACACCTCTTCAGTCTTCTCAATTGTACACTTACTTAAAACCTGGTGCAGACACAAATCTTTTCGCTCATGAAAGAAATTAAGTACCTACTTTGAGCTTGTCCCTATTCTTGATATGGTCCACCCAGCATGACCTCCCAGGCCATGAAACGGAGGCATATGTATCAGGTCCTGCCTAACAACTGGGGAAAAGAACTACAAATCCCTCAGTGGGAGAAGGCAGCACTGCAGGGTGAAAGGATGAAGCAGTAGCCCCACTCTAGACTTGTTGAAACTACTGCAGATCTGCGCCCTTCTTCACAGGCATGAATTTGAAAGGAGGGTTGAGTGGAGAGTGAATGACACCAAAATCCTCACTCTGGAATCACTGCTGATCCCACTCCTTATCGTTTACCTTGCTCCTCTCTCAAAATTCCTACTCCTCCTGCAAGAATGGTTTAGCTGCTCACAAAACCGTAACTGAACCATCACACTTCACCCTAGAGTATATAAGGTTAAATAGCACTAACTTGAATTCCCTAATATGCAGCCTGTACATCCTGGTAGTTCAGTGTCATCTACATGATTAGTCAAGCTATTTTTGCAGCAAGTAGAAAATGAACAACCAGGTACACAATATAACTTTTAGAATGCTGTTCTCATAAGCTTCCATAACAAAGATTGAATTTAAAAATAAATAGAAACAGCTTTTATGATCATGTACTAGTAATGAGAGACAAAGTTCTTGTAATAGCTTGATCTTTATCAGTTCAAGACAGTCTTAAAGCTATTTAATCTTTAATAAAGGGTTATTAATTTTATTTTACTGCTAGGAGGCTACAATGCTTACAGTAAGATTACAATACTTCAAAAATATTCCATGAAAAGACACGCCTTTTTTTCCAAATAACAGAGCAATTTAGATTACTCTGTCCAAATGCTTTGTTTTGAGATGTATTTTTAGAGATAATTGCTAGGCATTACTAATGACATCTCACAACGTTTGCCCTTTCTTCAAATGTTTCAGCAAAAAAACCCTATTGCCTCAAAATAGCAATATAATAAAAAAATTAATAATACTAAATATCACCATTATAATCCACTCTCCCTTTTAATAGTCACCTAATAAAGTGTGTTTTTCTGAAGTTGAACCAGTTTAAGTTAACCACAGTACCTTCAATACCTTAAAAATATAAATTCATGTCAAAACAGTTCTTAAATGCACAAGTGAGTTTCACTGACTCTCCCTCCTCCCACTTCCTGACACAATACTCAAAAGGTTATATAAAAAGGAAAAGATAAGTACATACACATATGGGCACAAAACGCTAATATTCACAGATATCAGGTTTTCACACCCATGCTCATCCATTAACATTAGCAATGAGCACGGCATCCTGTGGTTTTATCCTGTCCTTTACCAGCATCCTGCACTTCTATCCTGTACTATGAAATACCAAAATGCTGTGAAATACTTTGAGGGAAGGTCAATAAGATTTTAATGAGCTATGAGCAAAGACAGGGGTCACAGTTAACCCACTCCAGCCAATCTTATCTCACCAGAGGATTAGAAGCAGCACAGAAGAATCTTACCCCATAGCGGGAACAGTAGTATTAGGTAGTACCAAGATGCCCTTCCTCTGCCCCAGCTCCTCTATGTTACAAATGCTCATTACTCCATTACAGACAAAACAGAAGAAATGCTGCCTGCATTCTGTACACCACCTTGAGCCATATCCAAGTTGCAGACTCACTGTTTGTCCTTAGAGAGCCAAATAAACTTTATAGTCTCAAACCCTCTTCTTCCATCTTTAAGTAGGGGATTAATACGGATGTCTGAAGACTGCCTCAAGGTCTACAGATGAAAAACGCAACAAAAAATTAGAGAAACCTTCATATATACTACAGAGGGATATCAAATATAGTGGGCAGACAAACAGAAGGACCTTCTCATGACTTCTATTCAAGGTTTTGAACATAGGTGCCAAGGACTACCCATCGACAGCAGTATGCAAAAAACCTGTTTCAAATACAGTAAAAAAATAACAAAATAGTATTATCGCCATTATAGTCTACACTCCATTTTAATAGTCATCTAGGAAGCTATATTTCAAGTAAGCTGTACTTTGCCCAGCCCCACTGCAAAAAGGGTGGGCTAGTACAGGGGTTCTCAAACTGCCTAAGCTACCTCTAGAGGCAAGGCATCTTCAAAGATTAGCAGGGAATAGCCTCCTTTAACCAGGAGTTTGTAAAGTGTTTCTTAAAGAAAGCTTTAGCTATATCTCAGAGACATTTAAGAGGGACTGATTCATGGAAAAAAGTTTAGTGAGTGAGGCAACATATTGCTAGGGTGCGGGGACTGACAGAAAAAGAAAAACACATACATTATATGTATTTCTATCACAATGACAGTAAACTGTACAGCCTTTATCATATCAATACTTTTTTTTTTATTCCTATAGTAGATTGTTCTGTTCTTACAATTTAAGAAAGAAGATCTATGTTCCAAACACAACAGCTCCTACAGCCTCTATTCTCTCAGAGAAGAGACTGCAAGAGAAAACTCACTATCCCAGCATTCCCAGCTATTATTCTCTGGAGTCTTTGAACTGCTTTCAACATCTTGTTTTGTTCAAGTCAAAAGACTCAGGACAGAAACTTCTATTCCTTTCATCAGGTTTGTAACACATTATGAATACCCAGTGCCGTAGAACAGGCTAATTTACTAATGTAGACCTCAAATTCAAAAACTGAATTAAAAAATTGGACAAGCTTTCAGATACATGTACTTAGCTATGAAGTACATCACAATCTCTTTCAGCACTGCTTTATAATTGCGTGTCTCAACTCAGCAGCACAGATGTAAGTCAAAAAGTACACAAAGTTCAGCAAATACATCAGCATTGGGCAACAACTGGCACATTATCCAACCAAATTCATTCACCTCTTGCTCTCCATTTTCTTTCCAGATGCTGGTGTTTAATCCACACAAGCCTACTATGAAACTGATTCAAATGGAGCCCAACAACATGAAAATACATTAATGGGCACTTATCCATCACTAGCTGCCGAGGGAAAAAAAAAAAATACCACCAAAAAAGTATTTTCTTCAACTCTTGCAATTAACTTTTTGAAAGGCAACTTAAAACTTCCCATTGCAGAAAATACTTTTCAGTTAAGCCAATCTGTACCAGAGTTCACTCACTAGCAACCACACTTTTTTGTTCCAAATCAAGCGCAGTCCTTGCAATAGCATTCCTAACAGTAATTATGCTAAAGTTATACCAATATTTACCCAAAACATAGGTTATCCACAAGAAGTGTGAAATAGGGTTCTGTTTGCCTTTTTTCTTAAAAAAAAAAAAAAAAAAAAAAGCCAGAAGAAAAACCCACCACAAAAAAAACCCCCACATATAGACACATATATGTTCTAAAGATACAAGTCAAGGATAAACAAAGTAGCAGCTTCAACATCACCTCTACTGAATCAGTCTTCTCACCTCCCAGCTCAGTCACATCCTGCACCATCCCACACATCCACAAAGTGAGTCCTACCCAGAAACTAATAAACATTAAAATAAAGAGAAGAAGAAAAAAAAGCCAAAAATTAGTTTTGGCTCAACTTAGTTTCTTCTGGTCCCCCCCCTTCCCCCTCCCCCCCCCCCCCCCCCCCCCCACTGCGCAGGTGCTCTATTTGGCACAAGGGAGGAGGAAAAAAATACAAGACTTAACTCTCCTCCAGCACTGCTACCTTGAAGCAGTGATGGAATTGCAGCCCAAGACACAAAGCTGAACAATTAACCTTTTACAACAGCCTTATTAGTTCCACAATGAACACCAAAGAGATAAAGTCATCGGGACAAATCTGTTCTACAGACTCAATTACCTGTTTGTTTAGTTTATCAAAGCTGAGGTAATGAAGTTATAGGACAGTTCACATGAAGACTACCACACCAGAGCAAAACCCTCCCAAATATAAGTATTGATCCTTACTGCAGGCTGCAACAATACTTCTTATGGACTCTCTCAGAATGCCTGGAGAAAGCGGGTTTAGACACCCAGAAAAGAAAAGCAGCTCAAATTTTATACAGGACTTGAGAAAAGCATCAAGTTAAGTCATACTGTTCTTCAAGGCAGTAGTACTGAAAAGGCCTTTTGCAAGTTTATTTTAAACACTACTAAGAGCAAAATCTTAATAGCTTGCCAAAAAACTATCCTGCTAAAACACTGACATTAGGTAACACATTGAAGCTTTTCAAAGTAGTAAAGCAGAATAGATACATTCTTACTTTCCAATCTCCCTGGCGGCACAAACAAACACTGATTTTTAATGCTTTTTTCCTCCTCCCATTTATTCTATGAGCATTTACTACAAAACCACAGGACAAATCCCAAAATGTTAGGGACCATCACCAATTCCCAGATTTTTAGTGCTAAACCTCACTTGAAGAAAGTAATGAATGTTTTAAACTCTCATTCCTTCTCCTCTGCTGGTGTTTTGCTGTATCAAGCACCAGCAATCTATGGCAATGCAGATGTAGGAAGGGAACAGTGGGCACCAAAGGCTTGACCTCCTGCGTTTTGCTCTTGCTTCAGATTGTTCTGTGAGAGCAGCTGAAAGCTAATGTGGCTGAAGCTCATCTTCCAAGCTATTTCTTACCAAAAAAAAGGAATCTTCAAAATATCTTTCAGGTGCCATGGTTCACACTGCAAAAGCGTTTTGAAGTGAAGAGGACAGGAATGCGATTTGCTTCAAAAGTTTGCCCTGATCCAATCCTCTCCCAGCAGGCTCTGCTGCAGCTGGAGCTTAAGCAGCTAGCTAGTCCACCTGGACCTCACCAAGTCCACCCAGGGCAACAAAGGCATTTCTATCTACACTGGGTTCTCTAGCACAAGTAGGGCAAAACACAACTGTCATGGGTCGAGAACAAAAATGTTAGTTGGTCCTAAAGGGAGAGAGCAGAGGTCTTAGCACAGCTTACTCTGTTTGGCCCAGTACTGTGTCCCACTAGCTGGAAAACCTGCTCTAAATTACAATCAAAATGAGCATATCAACATCCAGATATCCCTGGTCATTACAGGAATCAGAAGTTAGCAGTGCTGGAGGATTACTCCCCTCAAGACACACACAGATCTTCTCTTAGCTTTTGAAACGATGCATGTGTTTTGGTTTAGGGGTTTTATTTTGGTTTTAGCTAGTGAATTATTCTGAAAACACAAACTTTTGGGTAAACATTCAGTACTCTCCATCATCACAAGGTTTCAATTTATTCCTGAAATCCAGTTCAAATGCCGGAACACATATGCTTGAATACATACAAAACTGAGAAAACTACTGAAATGATTTTGCTGGAAACGAGTCGCACAACAGCCATACACTCAAACACTAGAACAACACAGCAAAGCAAGAGACCACTCCAATAGTCCCAAATGTGACCTGCACAACACCTCAACTCTTCATTTAAAACCAGCCTGCAGAACAGAACTCAAGCAGGAGACTGTAGGCACACTGTTACACCCTATGCTAAAAATTAAGACTATACTCACATCAAGACAATTAATGAAGCAGAGATCATTCTCTCATTTCCATTCATTGCCATGCCTGGTGATTTTTCCGCTGACTCATTTTTGTACCAACAGTGTAATAGAATTTACGTTATATTTCGGAAAGTATGGTTTGACAGAGCTTTGTAAGAATCTAGCACTAACTGCAGAAGAATATTCAGCAGGCCCTCCATACACTTGACAATGCTAGCTAGAGGGAAATCAGTAATGTTTAATGGCAGACCTATTTGGAAGCTGGCTACAGTCCATATAGCCATATTCCAGAGTTAGGCTGTCATTTTCTGCCATTCTGTAACAGTATCTGAAGATCAAATATAAGGCTAGTAAAGTGTTTCCAAGCTTGACAGATTTTCTATGGCTTTCCCTGCTTCTCTCAGCCCCTTGAAAACAAAGTTAACACCACTGAGCATCACTGCTAGCCATACCATTCTGCACAGCATCTCAATTAAGTCACATCAGTTTCTCCAATAAGTAGCTGCTAAGTACAGAAGAAGTAAAACAATTCAAGAAAAAGAGTAATTTCCTCCCCCACTGCCTCTCACCCCTTCACCAGAACAAAAATAAAGCACAAATCTTGATTTTTGGAGAAAGGTTAGGGAAGCAGAGTTATTTCTCTTCTCTCTGATCCCCACTCTTTAAAAACAACCCAAAGATTAAAAAATGACCTCAACAACAGTAACACCTCCCTCTTGCAGTAGTCAGGACTTGGAAAGACAAGGCAGAGAAACCTTTATTTTCTAACAGAAAGAATTAACTCCTCAGCTGTACAACAGGTAGTATCTGGAGGGCAGAGATCAATCCTTCAAAGAGGTTTCCTAGCCAGTGCCCTGCCAGAAGCCACAGGCATGTTTGGCAGGAACCAAGACTGTAAACAGCTATGAGTTCGCACCAAAATAGCATTTGTTCTGTCAGTTCTTTCTATTTACTCCATACTAGAAGGTACAGGAGTAAGATTTCATTGTTATTTCTTTTACATATAAAACTAAGTTAAACAGAACAACCCAAGCCATTTAAAATGGCATACAGAAAACACTGAATAGCCACCAGATGCAGTGAAAGGGACTACTCTCAGATTGCAAAGCACAAGTATTCCTAAAAGGTCAGTAGTTTCAGAGATGGGAATCAGCATCAAGCATTCCTATTCTACCAAACAGTTAACATCCTACCTTTAAACACTATTTCAATAGCCTTTTTCATCTCAAAAAGGCTGGTAAAAATGCGCTCCTGTGCAGCCTATCTACCAAAATGCCTTCTTCTTCCAAGAACAGAAGGATGCAGGGAAGACAAAGGGAAATGACTGAGGAAATGAAATTTACAACCATTCAGAGAAACTTTCAAACACTGCTTGGGGCCACAAAACACCATCCCAAAGGTCGGAACATAAATCGAGCACTTCGGACATTTAACAGTGACTTGCAGTGAGGAAAGTTAAAGCCCCATTTCCACACTCGCTATGACCTTACGGCACATAGAAACAGAGGCGGCTTAACTTTTCCTCTTTGGCTTTAACTCAATAGTTTGTTCTTTTTCCACGATGAAAATTTAGGTCACCCGCCCTAAAACCCCGGGGAAGATAACAGGGAAAAGAACGCACAACAAAAAAACAACAATCAAAACAAAGCCTCGGACCCCAGCGCAGCGATGACTCTGCAGGAGCACAGGCGCGGAACGGAGCGCGCATTTCGGGGTGGCGAGCTCCGACCCTCCCGTTCGCCGCCTGCCCCAGGTACCACTAAACGGCTGGTAGCAGATACACGGTCAGCCCACCGGACCCCAGAGCGGCGGCCCCGGGGGCGCGCTCCACCAGGCTCCCCGCAGGGCCGGCTCGGCGCCCCCCGCGAGGCGGAGCGGCGCTGCTGCGGGCCCGGTCCGGCACGGCCCCGCTCTGCCGCGGAGTGAGGACACGGGGTAGGGTGAGGGGATGCCCACGGCGGTGGGCGGAGGAGCAGGCCGGGCCCGGCGCAGGGCCGCTCACCGGCGTGCTGGTCCCGCGGCCACAGGTAGTAGGTGGCGGGGATGACGATGAGCCCCACGAAGCTGGTGAGGAAGTAGAAGAACGTGTTGCCGCTGTCGTCGTACTGGAACTGCTGCCCCGCCATGGCCGCTCAGCGCCGCGCCGCCCGCCCCGTGACCGCCTCCGCCGGCACGGTCCGGCCGTCCCGGGCCCGAGCACAGCCGCTCCGGGATCCCGCGAGAACGGGCGCTCCCCCGCCCTCTTCCCGGGCGCCGCCGCCGCCGCGGAAGGAGACGTGTCACTGTGCAGCCACCATAGCCCTGCTTGCGTCACCGGCAGCACCCGCTCCCAGCCTGATTGGCTGGCCGAAAGCCCCGCCCCTCGCCTTGCCCCGCGCCGGGCGAGGCGCCTGAGGAGCGGGGTCCGTGCCCGGTGCCCTCTGTGCTCTCGGTTCCCTCGGTTCCCCGTCCCGATGGGGTCGTGGCGCCGCCCGGCTCCCGCGGGAGGATGGCTGCTGTCGCTGGCCGGCAGGGACGGGGGTGCTGATACCCGCCGGGCCCCCCCTGCCGCCGCCGCCTGTCCGCAAGATGGCGCCCCTGCCCTGAGGGAGCGCCCCGGCTGCCGCCCGGTGTTCCGTGTCCGTATCCCCGTCTGAAATAGGTGTCCCTTGGGGCGCTGAGAAGCGGTGCGGCTGGCATTTGCGGTGTGAGGGGGTGCTGCTGGGGCGGTGCTGGCTTCATCCCGAGTGTGGGTGAAGCTGGGCTGCCCGGCGGCAGTGGCTGTGGTTTGCCCTGGGCATGGGGCAGCGAGGTGACGGGATCGGGGAGACCTGCAGGAGCAGGGCTAGGGAAGAGCGGGCGGCGATGAGGGGAGAAGTCGGGCAGCAACATTCGGAAAGTAAATAAAGGACCAAAAGGCACAATATTCTTAAGATGTGTAAGAACTTGGACGGGAGGCAGCATTCAGGGGATGAATAAAGAACGAATAGAACTGTTGTTGAAGCCATTTTGTAATATTTGGGTAAATAAAGCACTATTCTTAAGCTGTAGTAATCATTCAGACACATGGAGTCCTCATGATTTGCAAGGTTAGCCCTGATCTGCTGTGTGAAGGCAAGCATTTAAAATGTGTCTGATTCTGAATGTAGTTACAGCAATGATCATACTCTACAAGAGGATGTGACCCTAAAAGGCAAATACGGTGTTGGCACCACACCATTAATTGGAAATTACCACTTTGAAGTAGAAAAAATTGCTAATCACACCCATTCAGGAGAACATGCCCATCTCTACAGCTTCACCGTCCCCTGTACAGCCATTCATAAATGTGATGTCATAAATGTCTCACAGTTTAAGTACTTGTAAGTTCAGACTATGAGAAAATGTGACACAGAGGTAGTGACGGCATCACATGCAACGGAAGTGTGGGGCATACCTTACTGGAAGTAGGTGCTGTCCCAACATTAAAGAAGACTGACGCGGGAAGTGGAGAGAAAGGTAATAATGCCGCAACCAGGGAGTAGCACCGAATGTCCTGGGGCCACAGATGGAAGAAACCTCCAATTTTTTAGGGAAAGGATTTTGTATTAATTAAAATCTTTTTAAAATACTTTTTTCATTTATGTTATTTGTAATTGTTCACAGTTAGATCCTTGTAGGGTTTGCAGACAAAGATTAAGATATTTCCTTCTATGTCTTTTGCTATCTACACTGCCTTTGAGTATTGTACACCCTCTGCAGTGATGATAACTCTTGCAATAGCTGTTTTGGAGGATACCTGAATGCAGGAAGCTCACCTCTCTCTGGGTTCCTGCTCCTTAATGTTTCACAGTGAGGCAGTGAAAAGCTTCTGTACAGTAAAAAAGAGACAGTGTGGGTAAGTGCCCTCTAGAAAATCTCTGATCGATGTGATCAGAGCTGATCACAGAAGCCAGATCCAAAGCAAAGGGGGCATCGCTCATGTTGCAGATCATAAGACTGCTGCTTAATGTCCTCATTTTGGAGCCCAAATATGGATTTTCTATCAGCTGTTGGCAACATCACTCCTTTGCCATGTTGACGTGTGAGGGGGTTGGTCACCTGAATGGACCTAGTGAGGTAATCCTTGGAGGCTGCTCTTATCCTCATCCTGTCTCTGCCTCCTGCCAGCCAGCTATTAGCCAGGAGCCACTGGAAAGGGGGACCTGAGAAAAATGTTTTCTGCCATCTGGATCTAGTATGTGCAGTAACTGAATAGCAGTGAGCAGAGACCATTCTAGCATGAACCCCAATGATTTATTCAAGTGATGTTCCTTATGTACATAATTTCTGCATAAGCAGTGATGGTGATCCCTTGCTTCCCAGGGGAAAGCGAGAAGCTTTTTCCGCTCATGGCCCCTGTGGAAGATCACCTGGGTAAAAACAACCCCAGCTGCTCGGATTCCAGGGGCAGCTGAGTCCGCTGGAGGTGAAGATAACATTATGTGAACTCCCAAGTAGCTAACTATTTCTAAACTAGAGGAATTACATCTTCCCAAAATGCTCTCAAAATACTTAGAAGGACCCTCTGTGTCAACTCACAGGAGTGCCCTTTCTCACAACACAGCACTATCACACTATTAGCAGTGGAAGTGGACCCTTCCACATGGGCAGGGTCTCCAGCACGTATGTGTTACTGCAGGCATGGGGGCTGCCCCGGCATCTCACAGTCTGCTGAAGGGTCCGCCGGGCTTTCCTTCAGCACCCTGCACCAGGTTCACATTGCTTGGCGTTACATGCGTGGTCACTTGCACTGTGGTTTCACAATCACAGCATCTTTGTTGCATATGCACTGATGATGTTTCCAATCTCTTGGGCGAATGTCAGCTGCTGACTGCCTCTACCAAGCATGCACCTTCAGCTTTTATGAAAGGAAAGTTACAGAAATGCAGCCTGTTGAGTTCAATACTACCTTAATTCCTACCCACACAAGCCAGAGATCCAAATTACTGGCAGCAGCAGGAGAGCTTCCCTTAATCTCTGGAAGAAAAGCTCTGACAAACTTGGTAAAGTATCAAAGATGACAGCCTGGTTTGGCAGGTAGGAATGGTGAAATTTAGAACATTTCAGCTGCAACAGATAGGTGGTTTCCAAACAGAATGCAAGCTTTTATGATTGTGAAATGGAACTTACAACCCAGCAGATACACATAAACCAGCAGATGTGAGAACTTGTGGCCCATATACCACAACCTTCCTGATCTGTGAAGCGGACTCCCTTCCCACTGCCTATGGAGTCTGAAAAGCAGGGATTTCCAGAGGCAGTGACTGGCTGACAGATGGTATTAGAGAATTCCACATACCAGCCACCATAGCAGGGTTTGACTCTTGAATGTCCACTGAATCAATGAGCCAAAAAGACATTCTTCTATAAAGTGCTTTTTATTAGCAGCACTACAGCTTGAGCTGGGTGCCTCCAAAAAAGGACTCTAAACAAAGAAACCCCTGGACATTTACATATCTTTACAACCTGAGTTCCCCACCAGTTTCAAGGTCTGGGGTCTTCATTATTTTATTGCTTCAGTTCGCTCGCTGTTTCATTGCTAAGTAGTTGCTAAGTGTTCATCTTATACAATATACAGTGGCTGTATATCCGGTTTTGCACCCTCTTAGGGCAGTTTTGGCTGGTTCTGTAGTTAGCTATTTAGCATGTTGTGATAGGGTTGTTATAGTTCATATACACAACCTATAGGCTTTGTCTAGCTATTAATGCTTAAGCTGCTAGTGGTAAGTTTCAGCTAACTTTTTCTACAATATTTCTCCTTTTGTTATCGCATGGGCAGAATATTTGTATCCTCTAAGTTGTGAGCAGATTACAGCAAATGTTCTAACACCGAATGCAAGCGAACAGTATTGCAAAGATCATTGGGAAAATTAATAACCGATAATTCATTTTGCCCAATGCCTAACTCTGGTACCCAGGAGGTGAGCCAAGACCTTACTTCTTGGAATCAGCTGAAGTGTTGTCCAGTTGCACTTTAGGCATTAATTTTACTTGTTCCCACAACTTCCGGACATCAGCTGAAATCCTTCCACGCTGGTCAACACGTGCAACAACTGGTGTTAATAACTGTACATACTCCCCCTTGTGAAGATAACAAAGTATCTATTTTGATATGCCATTCTGTTTCACAGTGTAATTTTGGAGAGTTGCAACACCTCTACTTGCAATGCCCTAATTGCATCAGCGATATTATTGCCAAGGATTTGTCGCCACAGTGTTAACCAAGGCCTTCTCTGATTTGCGCACTCCAAGCCATCTAGTGAAGGAGTGGAATGCAGTCACCCTTTCTGTTAGTGAATTACTATGTTTGTTCCTACAAACAAATGTCCCTAACCATGATCCTGATTCCATAGTCAAATTTGAAACACAAAAATATTAGGAGTAATGGCTCCTAACATACAAGTTTCTGACCAATCTCCTCATAATGTTTTGCAAGCTCTCTTACCGCATGTCTAACTACCCTTTTTCCTCAGGTACAGGGCAAGGTGTATTGGAAAAGTCCCCAGGTATTCCCGCTATTCCTATTTTCATTGTTTGGTTACAATCATTAAAGCTGCCCACAAGGGTAGCGCCTTTGTATAGGAGCTTCAGTTGAAGAGGGGAGAGCCTGATGTTTTACACCTTTCGGATATTTGCTCTTTGCTCCTGTGATTACCACCTCCCATTGTTGTGAATCAGTGTGGTCTCGATGGTGAGCAGTTACTTGGTATAGGGATCCCTAACAGGGGAATGCTTGAAGCTGAGTGTCATGGGGAGTATTTATCACATATCCAACAGTTATTTTTTGTAGTAATTTAGGCTATGGTTGTGACAAGTTAAAATAGAGGTTTTCTCTCCACTCATAATGGGTCTTTCCCTTTAGCTGTGTAATAAGCTCAGCAAATATTAGTAACTTTACACATAAAACCTCCATAATCTCTCCTATAAGGGTAGCATGTATACTAAGATGGGTAAAGCCCCTTAAAAGTAGTCTCTGATAGTTCACTTAAGCAGGCATCAGGGCAGTACCATGTTCAAATAGCTCTGAAAAGAAATAAAAATGGCATGAATTCAGAGCTCCTTCATCCTTCAGAAATTCAAATGGGTTTAATCTCCAAAGTACCAATCATGTCTGAGTGGTGGACCCAAGCTTCCTTCCCTGTAACCTTTGCAGCAAGGTAAGAACTGAATAAGAAATTATACAGCCCCTCCTACCTGGGATCCAGTTTAAATTTACAGGAAAATACTTCTATTAAAACTTTATCCCCAGGCTGCACTCTGTGTACCTGTATCTCTGGAGAGGTGGGTTGGTACCCCTGAGCATGCTCCCTTCCGATTTTGAAGCTTTATTGTAAATTTAGAATGCAGTGTGTTAAATGCTTATCTCCATTCAAGAGGCTGGTTTTGGCTAGGATACGAGTTCTCGGCACAGCTAAATGTCTTCCGAAAAGAACTTCAGCAGGTGATGGTCCTAAGATTTGCCTCGGGGCATTCTGAATGTCCCATAAGGCTTAATTTAATGCTTCTTGACCATTTTAACCATGTATGTGCTCATATTTTAGGTATTCTGTCCTTAATAGTTCTATTCATTCTTCTACTTGCCCAGATGCTTGAGGTTGATAAGCAGTGTGTAATCTTTTTTCTATTCATAAACGCATAAAGTTGGTCAATTATTTCTGCAGTAAAATGCAACCCTCTGTCAGATTAAACAGATACTGGTACTCCATGCCTAGGAATAATTGCTTTAAGGAAGCTTTTCTTACTCCTTCAGTGTCTGCTTTTCGTGTTGGGAAAGCCTCTAATCCTGATAATTGGTCTACTATGACTAGCAAGTATTTATATCTACACAGTGCAGATGTATCAGCATAATCTATTTGCAATCTTTGGAATGTGGAAAATGCCCATGGTCGATTTCCTAATTCATGCACAGGTTTTATACTGGAAAATTTTTGACAGGTAGGACAGGTATTAATAATTCTTTAGCAGCTGCACAGATGGATGGGCTGACAATACTTGCTGTACTTGATTAGCCAACGCTTCCATTGGGCTTTATCATGGAATCATCAAGTTATAGGCATCAGGTATTTCTTCGGTAAGACTGTTTTTTTCTCCATTGAACAAATCCAAACTCAGGATCCCCATCTTTAACCAATCCGGTTTTTTCTTACTGGCAGCACTGGGGTCTCACATGAGGACTCGCACACTCTAAAGGCTCCTCGGGCAAGGTTTTTCCTCGTCTTCCCGGGGATGTGCCACTACTTTCCAGCAGGGGGCGCGCCTCCCCTTGGTTTTGCGCGTGCGGGCTCCCCCCCTCCCCTGGGGTTATTCTGGAGATTCCTGGGCGCTGTTTCCAGGGGCTCTGGGATGCTGGGCCTCCGGTATTGCACATACCCCCGCCACTGTGTGACTGTATACCCGGGGTTTGGAGCAGAGCTCCTAATGAACGAGATGGGACCCTGCTGCTATTGCAAATTTTCCCTGTCCCCCTTTATTTCCTATTGTTAATAGTAATGGTTTACTTAAACACATTCTCCTTTTCCCATTCCTTGTCCTGTGATACAGATCCCTTCGGCACAGAATTTAAAAGTGGTAGTGTTGCTCCTGTGTCAACTAAAAATTCAACTTCCTTTCCTTCGCTCAATTATGTGTCCCTTATGATTCAGCAGAGCTTTTTGCATCCCATAGGCTCCAATTTCCACGGAGCCTTCTGAGACCCCTGACTCCAGTCATTGCGGCTCACTTTTTGATTCCTGTCTTACACCTCCCATGTCCAGTTCCCTTCAAGGCCCCCTTGGACAAAGCGGACATTGTCTTTGCCAGAGGCCAAGTACCCCACAGTAATGACACTTTTCCTCCCAGTTATTTCCAAGTCTTCTCATTCCTCCACCAAATTTCCAATCTGACCTACCTCTTTCCCTGTTTTGTTCTCTTTGAGGAGCAAATCCCCTCCCTCACCTTCTTAGTTACATACTCTGCCAGTGCTGCCGCTAAAAGACTAGCTGCTTGCTGCTTTTCCCGTTTCTTTTCCTTTGCAAGTTCAGCTCCATGTTTTTCTTCCCATCAATTGAACATAAACACCACCACACTTAGGATCTTTTGTAATGTCTCTCCTTGCCACGGCATATATTCTTTAACATATTCCAGCACATCTTGATCAACAAATGCTCTTGATGCTAGTTCATTGTTAAAGTTCTGCACGGTCATTCCTCCATATTTTAATAGAAGTCTACCATAATCATCTTCCATAGTCACTAGGGTGTTCATCTAGCCTCTGCCTACATTCCTGTACTTTCATCCAGTTCACTCCCAATTCTCCACAAGCTCTAATAGATTCCACTAAATTCCAGATTGCTGTCTGACAGTTGGCTTTATCTCCTGCGTTATAATACCAATGTGGATCATTTGCCGGCCAAAGATTCCTATTTTCCCCAGCCGGTTTCATCAATTCTGTATCCTTTTCAGTTATTTTATCCCTTTCATCACATCAAAATAACTCCTTCAATGATATTCAATAATACTGGAGTATCCTCCCCATGATGAGTTATACCCAGTACAAATGTTTGAAACTAATTGGGCACATTGATCCACATCTGCCCTCAATCTGGGCATTTGACTCCCCCACACAGCCCTGTGAGGAAAGACTGAAGGAGTCTTTCCTCCCTGAGAGGAGAAGACTCTGGGAGTAGCCTCAGCACAGTATCCAGTTCTAAAAGGGCTGCTACAAAGAAGGTGCGGGCTCTGTCTTCACAAGGAGCCACATGGAAAAGCAAGGGGCAATGGGTACATGTTGCACTAGGGGAGGTTTCATCTTGATATAAGAATGACATTTTTTACAGTGAGAACAGTCACTCACTGGAACAACCTCCCCGTGGAGGAGTCCCCATTTGATAGTGTTCCCATTGCTGGAGGTTTCAAGGATGTGACTGGACAGCTCATCTAGACTCCCTGTCCCATAAGAGGCTGGACCAGATAACCTTTCAAGGTCCCTTCCAGCCTGGGCTGTTCTATGATTCTATGATCTCCTGGATTCCACAGTTTACAGATTAGTAAATATATGCAATATTGGAGAAGGAGCTCCCCACCTACAGGCTGCATCACAGCTGGATTTGGAAGAACGTTAGCACAAGCAGTAGCTGGAGGAGTGGCAGAAGCAGTAGCAAAAGGCGTGCTAGAAGCAAGCAGAGAGCTAAGGGTGTCCTCTGTGCTGGGTATGCTCCCCATATCTGTATGTGTTTGTGTGCCTTACACTGATCAGGCTGTACATACCTCTCCTAGTATGCTTCTGAGCTGGGACTTGAACTCACTCAAACACAGAATATCCAGAATTTAGTAAGGGAGTTTTAACACTCACCAGTCAGCGCCTTCCGTTCCCAAAGTTCACAGGTGAATGCACCCGATGCCAGCAGCTGGACATTTTGGAGAAGAGAGGGTCTGACATCCAGTAGTGGTTGCCTGAGTCCCATCTGGGTTGCTAAACTGTTATGGAAATTCCACATACCAGCCACCACAGTGGTTCTATATCCTGTTTCACACCCTTTTAAAGCAGTTTTCTCCAGTTCTATAGTTACCTATTTAGGCATCTTATAATATCATTGTTACAGTTCATATACCACAATCTATAGGTTTTGTCTACTCTAGCTATTAATGTTTAAGCTGCTAGTGGTAAGTTTCGACTAACTTCTTCTGCAACAATGATAATCGGGAAGTTCTCCAGCTCACACGGTTGCCAAACAAGTCTGATAAGACAGTGATGGATTTCCAATGATTTGCCAGTTTTATAAGTATAGTAGTTTTCAACAAAATACAATGTGATGTTACATAAGTCTAGCATATCTGGGTCATTAAACCAACGAAAGAAGAAAGCTTTTAGGGAGTGTAGGTGAGAAAGGGAGAAGATAACAGGTTTGCATGGCATATTTCATTGAAATGAGCATTGCAAACGGAATAGCTCTTTGTAAGGGCTTCAGAAGAACCTGTAGGCATAGAAAAGCTGTAGGAGGAAAGGTGCCCGCAGCTGGTTCCCCAAGGGCAGGTGCCCATACCCTCTTCCCTGCAATCACAACTGCCCTTCTCACTGGCACTTTTTATTGTGGCCAGTATATTTATCTCTGGTAGAGAAGCCAGATTTGAATTGATGGCCCAGTGATCCACCCTGGGATCACAGTGGGCCTGTCTTCTTTGGATTTGCGTGTTGGTTTTGATGGAAATAAAACTAGCAGTTGACCAGAACCATAGAGAAGTTAAGCTGTACAACACATCTAACATGATGTGATGACCTAACACAATTAACAAGGAAAAAATGTTCCATGTTTTAACTTCTTCTTGGGGTGCCCACAAGTGTGTAACTCCCTCTGGCTGGGATCCTTTCATCCCCCTGTGTCTGATTTGCTTTCAAACAGGGATGAGAGAAGGTATGTGTCATATTCTCCTTGGCATGCTTCCTAACATTTTGGTGTGATTTCCATAAAACCTTCTGTAGATCCACTCCTGACAAGGCACGAGGACCAGGTCAGCCTGATAGCAGGGATGGGGAAGGTGGGGGAGAAGCACAGGAAAAAGGTTCTAGAGCAAGTTGCTGGCAGCTTGTCTCAGTTTGTATAGAGGTTAATGGCACTCAAAACCCCACAATGCTCCTGAACAAAGTGAGATGTCAGAAAAGCCAGAAGAGTGGGAAAAGAAGAGCTTATGCACCTCATCTGTGACATTTGAGGTGTGATTCCCTGGAGTCTTGCCCTTGGCAGAAAATCCCCTGGTTGAGTTACATCAGGAATCAATTTGGTTGGATTTTGGCCTACTTTCTTCTTTCCTGTTGGGGGTGAGGGAGCAATTGTGGGGATGCAATACTGAAGCTGAGCAGTGCTTTAGGGGTTGAGGGTTTCCACTGACCTAGGTCCAAACCTGACCTTTCTCCTCTTCCTTCTTTATCTTTTCTCATCTTTCCCTCTTCCTCCCTTTCTTTCTCTCTTTCTCTTCTTTCTCTTTCTCCTTTTCTCAGCCTTTCCTCCAGCCTTGAACATGAGGCTTTTGCCCTTCAGGAGGTGCAGGCTTTGCTGCAGGGCTTCACAGGCATCAGAACAGGGCACTAATGTTGGGAATACTAACAATGAAAGCTGAAGCACAGCTGCTGCTTCTCTGGAAATTAATAAGTGTTGCAGTTAAATCCAGCAACTGGGACTCAGGGGTATTATGAGGATAGGCAAAACAAAGATGCAGTAAGTGGATTATCTGAAAAGTCCTTCCCCCTCCCTGTTTCCTCTGAGTTTCCCATTTTTGTTTAAACTATTTTATACCATATTTTTAAACATGGCCTAAAAATGATGCAATAGCACTGCCTTTGGAAATGGAAAATCATTTGTATACCATGCTTACTGCTTGTCATTCAGAGCTCTTCAAACATACTTGGTTTGATAGTTGACCTTGCAAACTGGGGAAGACAGAAGTAAGTCACAAAGATTCCTGTGGGTTAAACTATTTTCCAAGCTGATTATGAAGCTTAGAGCTCAAATGGTCTTTGCACAGAAACTCACAAAATACCTTTTCTTTTCAAAGGGTTATCACCACCTAATTCATTTTACCTCTGAGTTCGCATTAGAGGTGTTGTTTACTCCTCTGCTGCTCAGCAAATGCTCAGGCAGTGTGATATTATGGTCCACCTCACAAACCTGCTCCAAGATACAGAGGCTTGGCACAGCATAACACTGCCGACTGCTTACCACGGCTGGGTTTTGTTAATGAATATTGTTTGAATGTTTAAGAAGGGCTTTTCCTGACATTTTATTTATTCCTCAATCTCAGCCATGCTGCCAGTGATCAGATGAAATTCGCATTGGCACCATTTCCTGGCCGGTGTCAGATTTGTCCAAGAAATAGTTGCAGAACCATGGACGCAACGTTATGCACAGGGGCTTGAGCTGGCTTCCAGAGAGTTTTCATCAGTTGTTATTAATGATTTATAATTAATTACAGTTCTTTGGTTTACTTTGTCCTCTGCTTATTTTCAAGGGGCAAGAGTGTGTGGGTTTAGATTAAAGCGCCAGAACGCAAAGGATAATAATTGTTTTTCATTAAGCTTAAAAAGCAATTAATATCAAAGGGAAGTCACAGCAAAAATAAAAGGGACTTTAAAAACAGTACCTACTGGTTGAACTCATCTACACCTCACATTTGTGGCTAAAGCACATGTTTGTTGGTATATACTCTTGATATAGAAAGTGAAGCAAGAAGAGGCACAGAGAAAGGCAGCTGAAATGATCAAGGAGATCGTCGTAAGATCATTGGACAGGGAGCAAGGAGGCAGGCTGGGACTCTGCAGAGGAGGTGGCCAAGAAAGAGCATATCGGAGGCTTACAGAGCTTTGGCAACAACAGCCAAGCGGAAGAGCTGGTTGCAAGCATTGCAACATCAGCACGGGGGAAACTGGAGAAAACTAGTAGGAGATTGCTTTAAAACAGATATTCTTTATACAGACAGTAGTGAGCTTTTGTTGCTGGCAGCTATGTGAGACTGGAGGAGTCAGATGATACCGGAAAGTTGATAAAGTGGTTAGATGAACAATAGATCTATGGATGGACAGGACTAAAAGAACTAGGCCGGGGCGTACCCCTGAACATCCCTAGCACAGCAGCCCTAGATGCAGTAGAGGCAGGAGGCAGTGGGCCACAGGAGGTGGCTAGGTTTATGTTCTTTCCCTTTTAGCCTCTCCTATTGTCTCTGCCCAGGGAAAGCTCATATTCATGCTTACCTACTAACGTCAGAACACTTCTGGTAGAGAGGCTTCTTTGCTTCAAAGAAATGACCTTTTCTCATGAGCAGCCTTCTTGTCTGCAGTGTAATCAACACTCTCTTGAACACACTTTGACTTTTCTGCTCCTGTGTCAGAAATGTCCAAATTCATCTTCCTCAACCAAGGTGATTTCCATTAGGTCACAACCATCCCAGACAAGATCTTTCATGCGACAGGAACTGGCTGTGAGATCAGCCTGGCCACGCAGCTGTGTGACATGTACTTCAGCGCTGCCCATGGCAGGAGATGGGAATTCTGCAATAAATGAAGATGGGGGTGAAACCTTTTTTGTAAGCGATGGAGGCAGGGAATGCTCTGAAACTGTCCTGGTGCATCACAGCAGCAGCCCAGTCTGTGACACCCCCAGAATGGGGCAGCTCCAGCAGTAAGACTTTCTGGTGAGGAGTTGGGACAGCATAACACAGAACACCAGCAACTTATAATTGTGCACCTCTGGGCTCACTGAGTGCCTACCTGAATTGGGTACCCAGGGCATCAGGAGTCAGACGGCCTTTGGTGCCAGACTGATCTTCTATTCAATGAACTGAAAGAATTATCATGGGAGATTCAGGCACAGAAGGCAGGGAGTGCAGGTAAATGTTTGAATCAGAGGGATTTAACCTAAACTAGGGGGACAGGGACATGCACATCTTTGCTATGGATAGTGCCAGGCCACCACTCCAGGAGCCCGGGACCGCCTAGTGATGCACGCCAGGCAAACAAATACACAACAGCTTCAACCCAGCTAAACACATCTCTCTCAGCTGCAATGGGGATGCTGTGCCCAGACAATGGGCATCTTTGCTGCTCAGTGGAGGTTTATTTTAAAGCTTCTTTTTTATTAACATTGATGCCTGCCGATCTGTATGAAGTAAAGATCTGTAAGAACAGCATTACATATTTTCATATTTCTTTTTCCTCCACTAATTTCCAATTCGCTGCTTTTTTTTCGCCTCTTTAACTATCAGGCTGACAAACTCAAATCTGTATTGTATTCTCCACCTTATGTGTCAGGCACCAGGTGATAAAGATCTGTAACCAAATGCAGAGGCTATACAAGCATTATGAAGGGAATAATGTAATCCCATAGAGCTTTTATTATGGTGCTTTCCTCATGAAAGCACTGTACTTCATGACATAAAGCTGTGACCACAACCTCTTCAAACATGGACTACTTTAGAGAGCTATTACTTAGGTGAGGAGGTAAGATTGATTTGTACAATGTCATCATACCATGATGACATTGATTCCATTACCAGTGTGTAATTCATTTATGCATTTATTGGTATGTATTTTTCTAAGCTTTTCCATATACAGGCAATTTACCTTTTTAAAGTACCATAGCGAATGGAAGGGCTGTGTTCAGTGCCACATCTGCACCTGTACTTGGGCTCCCCCTTCCCCCCAGCATGGCACACACCCCTTGCCCAAACTCCACTGAGCATCTCACAGTATTCTTCCAGGCGTGTACGCGCTGTGTTTTGCTACAATGAGGTAATTTTCTGATTTAGTAAGGAAAAATGAAAATGTGCTAATCTAATACGTGTTTTTGTGTGCTCCTAAAAACCTACTTAGAATTGATTGAGCAGATGTTAAAGACCAATGCAAGCACCTTGAGTGCTCTTCTCCAGTTCCATCAAAGGATTAAGAGACACCACCACTAGGCTGAGACTTTGTATGATATCGATTTTTTGCCACAGCCGAGCTATATATTTCCGAACACCAGGGCTTCTAATGCAACTGCTACAGCCTTTCACTGTAGCAACTTAGAGAAGCAATGCTGAGGTTTTAACAAAGCTGTCAGATTAAGTGACTGCATGGTTACACCATGATATTAATACACGTTCTTAACTGTCAATTAGTTAACTGGCTAATAGAAAGAGCCTAGCTTATAGGATTTTACTAATGAATATAATGCTTTGTTTCTGGGCAAAACATATGCTTTGGATATATAATTAGAAAAAGCCCCCCTCTCTCTCCCCCATCGAGAGAGCATGTGCAGCTGAATAAAGGAGCTCATTATACCTGCGAGGGGTCAAAGTCTGTGGATCTGTAGCTTATGGTATTATGACAGATTACAAAATCACTCTATTATGTTAGTCAATCTGTTTCCAAGCACAAGCTAGCAGGGAGCAGGGCACTAGAACCTCCCGAGCAGGGCGCCCGTTGGCTTTCCCCAGCAGTCTCATGATGGGTCAGCTGGCGGTGACACCACCTCTGACAGCTCACATGTCAGACCTTCTCTGCCTGACTTCTGCCTTTGTTATCGCAGAGCCTCTTCACCGACAATCAATCCCTGCTTCAGGTTGCAAAGAGCTCCCAGTAAGAGCTGAAACAAATTTGAAATCAGTGGGTAGCCATCACTTGTGCTAATGAAAGGGAAAAGCAGAGCACTTGTGCTCCGGCTGACCTCTCTCAGGCTCTCACCTTACAGAAAACCCCCAAATGTAAAAGTAAGCGGAGAGGGGAGCAGCTAAACAGCAACAGCTGGGAGGGAAAACACTGGGTTCAGCTTTAGTGCATGTATCGGTTTAAGGGGAAAAAAGTCATTCGTATGCGGGATAAAGAGATTGCAGACATGATTGAGAGCCTAAGAAATGTTTGACTTTCCTAATCTTTCAGGGAAATCGTTCTGCTGCAAAGTCTTATTCGGTCAACCCAGCATGAAACCCCTTGGTACCAAGGGGAAAGAAAACTCACTTGTATTTGAGAATCACAGCAGTAGTTAGCACCGTGGGCACATACATTTCTGATGCACTGCACATTTCCAAGTGGTTCCACCATTGCCCTGGGCTGGTTATTCCACCCTCGCATCAGTCTGGCAGCAGCTGCAGGGCCAGGAGGGTCCCAGGGCTGCCAGTCAGAAAGTGGAGTAAACCAGGACCAGCAGGCTGGCTTAGGTGGCCTCCGAGGACTGGGACTAACAAAGCCATATTTGTGCCCCATGGTCAATTGATTGTGGTGCCAGGGAAGTTTCAAGGTCTGACCAAAGCTTTCCCTGCAGTGGTGACTTGTACAGGCTCTGTTATGTAGGATGTTGTCATGTCTAACCAACGCTAAGGTCACAGCCTTTCTGAGGGGTAATTTCTTTCCATTCCTCAGCTGCCATCATCATTAAACTTGTAGGAACCCATTTCTCTTTGCATGTTTCCCAGTCCAGTTTGATTAAGATTTGCAAAGAGATTCAAAAGCCACAGGGGCATAATCTGCATTCACACCCCATAAACACATGAGCTTGCTTTCCCCAGGAAGCCAAGCTCAGAAATGTGCTTGCCCTCTTTGAGGGCACTTTTCATTGAAATACCATGTTGAGAACACACCATCCCATGCTTACAGCAGGCACCAAGTGTCGCACGGCAGAAGCAGCTTCTGTCATGGTTAGAAGGGGACCTGGTTAGGGCTGGCCCCAAAAAGGAGGAGTGCTGCCATGTAGGTGCCCCCACACTCACCCTGGATTGGGGTCAGCAACAATTTAAGGAGCCATTTGGCCCTCCTGAAGCAGACACAGAGCTCTGCTGCACAGTGGATTGCCCAGGCCTCCAGGGACCACAGCATGAGCTTCGACACTAAACTCCATCCTGGAGACACTTGTGTTTGGAGACAGAACTACAGTGCAGGACAGCTGCAGCATCAGGAGAAGGAGCCACAGCCCTTGCTGCTTTCAGTACCCCTTCAAATTAGCTGGAAAAGCTCTGAAGTAAATTCCAGGGTGAAAAATTGAAGTAGGAAATGTCTTCCTTTCTCTTTGAACCATCAGCTCAGGTAAGACGAGGGGGAGTTTCCCATAATTGAGCTTTGCTTTAACAAGAAGACCTGAAGGAAACTTCTCCTTTACTAGGAAGTCAAAATTGTGTATGCGGAGCAAAGTGAGGTTTTTAATAAAAACTCCCAGATTTTTAGAAAATAGAGGGAATTTCTATGAACCACCTCGAAGACGGATAGTCCGTCGGTCTCTTTCTCTTGGAGATAATCTCTGTTGTACTTCAGGATCTACCTTTCCTTCTCAAATACATTCACATACATTTATCCCACTTCTTTGCAGAACATACAGCATTACTGCTCATACCAACATCCTGTTAACCACCAGAGGCTAAATCCAGGCATGGCGAAAGTCAGTCCATGTCGCTGGGGATCAGCACAGCGACATTAGTTTACACTAGGCAAGGCTTGGGCCCATCTGCTCTGATGTATCTGGCTAGCAGCCAAGGAGTTCATGACTTTTATATGTTTCAACAAAAGGCGTTGAAAAGAGCTTTTGATATGGTTATTTGGTGAAAGAGATCAAATGTTTCCCCTCTGCATTAACTCTTTTCAGGTTTCCAGCATATGAACTGATTTTAAAAAACCCCTCGTCCTCTAGCTGTTCAGGCACACGGGTTGAGAAATGGTTCTTCGGGGTGTACGTGCTACTGGGGCAACCGCAGAAGAGAAATGGCAAAGGTTTAGGAAATCACTACCAGCACAGGGAACACGGAATGAAAATTATGAGTCCTACCCATCATGCCAGAACTGACAGGCACAGCAGGCACGGGCTCCTGGACTAGAAACTACCCACTACAGCAGCTTATATGTCCTTCAGTTGGCATTGCTTTTATGCAGTCATCGCCACAAAGCTCATCCCTGTGAAGCTACAGATGCTCAGGACTGTGTTTCAACATAAGAAACGTATCAAAGCATCCCCATTGCAGATGAGCAGTGCT
Organism: Ara ararauna; assembly: GCA_028858755.1. Lineage (NCBI taxonomy): Eukaryota > Metazoa > Chordata > Aves > Psittaciformes > Psittacidae > Ara > Ara ararauna. Next base: position 62,213,216 of record CM054379.1, read on the forward strand.
GGGCTGCTCTGCTGCCCGGGACCCTGCCTGACTGCTCCCATGCTCACGTCATATGGTTTTGCTGGGCTGTGCAGGGAGCCAGTGGGTTTCTTCCTCCCGGAGCATCCCTCCTGGTGTGGGGTGACAGCAAATCTCTAGTGGGTCCCTCTCAAACTGGCAGGCGCAGGAGGGTTTGCCCAAGGTAAGGAGAGGCCAAATTCATTTGCCCAGCACTTGGCACTTGTTTTCTAACCTCTGCAGCCCTTTTGTGAGCCCAGGACAGCACTTGTTTCTACGAGCACGGCTATTGTACATGTGCCAGGCTTTATTGCTGTTCTTAAAAGCTGCCCCCAAAATGAGATTTGCTTCTAAGAACTAACAAAAGGCAGGCAGGCAGGCATACTCCCTCCATCTTTCCTGGGGCTTTGATTTCTTTTTAAGTGACCCCTAAGATATTTTCCTATTAAAGCAAGGTCATTTACCAATGTCCTTTAATTACTCATTTTTCACAAGAGGCACATCGGACTGGAATCTATGCTCTTTTTATCCCCTTTCAGCAGCATACACATTTTTCCTACCGGTGAGTAACATGGGCTCTCTCAGTTTTAGGTCTAACAACCTCTACTTCCCCCCCTTTTTCCTCACCTTCCTCTTCAGATGCTGGAAACAAGCACAATCAACACTGTGCATACACATTTCACAGATCATCTGACTCATGGTACAGAAGCTCAGAACTAATGCGCTCTGAAATCAGGAAGATGCACTTAGCAGAAAAAGAAATACATATGTATATATTTAAAGGTCTATTCTAGATATTCTTATCTGCCACTTCTGTATTTGTCCATGTAAGCCTCTACTCAGAGATGTAAAGCAAATGATAACTGTTATCCTTAGCCACTGTCTGTGCTGCAGAACATCAAGTGCTAAAGTGATTCTGCTGCAAGAATAAAAATCCAGAAGGCAGAAAGCCCCATGCCTCCTGGGGAAACTAAGCTCTGGTAAGTCCCGTAGCCTTCCAAGCAGTGAGAGACCCATTTTATTTAGGGAGCTTACAGCTGGTAACGGTAATGGGTGTTGTTATAGTTACCACATTTTAATTTCCTTCCCCAACAGTACTATTACCAGCAGAGAACAGACACCACTTCTCATGGGTGGTGAACCTCCGGCTAGTGGCCTTGCCTGGCCAGATACTGCTGTGGGGGAAGCAGAGTGCAGCCAGCTGAACATCATAGAAATAAAGAGGCAAGGTTGCTGTGGCCATGCCAGCCAACAGGCAAGCTGAAAGCCAAGGAAATTGTTCCAGGAAAAGAAAGAAAAGCTTAATCTTAGTAAAAATATAGTCCCTGAACACTGGCAGGGTCAGGGTCAGATTGGGTTACGTGTTGTATAAGCCCCCGTTATACAAGCCAAGCCAAGGTAAGGCAAAGGCTTTCCCAGGACTAGTCAATCGTGCTTTCTCTTGCTCAGTTTTGCTGCAGCTCCCTCATTCCTTCCTTTTCACTATCCCTTCTCCTGATGCTTGCTTGGACATCGAACAGGCCAGACCAAGTGCTGCTGTTGATGTGATTTCAGAGATCACACGGACCACTTGATCTTTAAATAAAATCATATGGTGGGAGTGGACCTAAAGTAACTCAGGTGAGTGGTTGCAGTAAAGGCAGCTCCTTATATGCTGCTTATCTGTGTAACAGACAAAAAGGGATATTCTGCACTAGGAACACAGCCTGCTGTAATGCAGAGCAACCAGAGCCCAAGGGCTGGATGCAGGCTTTGCTCAGACCTGTGCAGTCAGACAACAGCAGCAAATGGTGCTGAGGGGACTCCTGATAACTGAGAAAAAGCCCACAGCAAAGCATGTTCCATACAAACAACATGACTGTTTCTATTCCTTCCCCCGACCAACTTCAAAACAGCTGCTGAGGACATTGTTTTTCCCTTGCAGCACGCATGCTCCTCTCAGGGCACTTCATGCTGTTTAACTTGAGATTCTGTTTTTCCATTAAACGTCATATCAGTGTCAAAGTTATACGTTTGCCAATGCTCACCAACCCTCTCTTTGCATCCCAGCGCTCCGCCTTCAGGCAGGTGTGCTGAAAGCATCTTCAGGCTATTTGCTTTTTTCAATGGAGCAATGCAAAGTAAGGCTACTCTTCCTAACACATATCCAAAGTGCATTTCCCCTTCCAGAAACAGCTGCCTTCAATCCCTTGACTCTCCCTTTGCCAGATCACTTTCAATCCTCTGATCTGATCACATGGAAAAAAGCAGCATTCACCAGAAGAAATGTGTGCTTTCTAGAGTCAGAATCACAACCTCCATTTGAAAACTTCATCCAACACTGTGCAAGCACAATACTTCTGACATTTTTTTTCTCATTTCTACTTGTTTGAGTAATTGCTCTCAACTCAGCACACTTCTGCAATACTTTGAAACTCATTTCTCTGGCTTTAATAATCCAAGTTTGAATTCAAAATCCCAAAAAACTTCTGAAATATGTACTGGCAAATCACCATAGTCTTCCAAAGAAAAATCAGTACAACATAGTACTGCAAACGGAAAATTCACGGCAATTTTTAGAACTATGGAGAATATCCGGATGCCCTAACAAATACAACTTGCTTCTTGATCGACAAGAAGGGAAGGCAGTTATCTAAAGCAGCCTTCTCATGAGAGCAGGAAAGAACAAAACAGTAACAGAGGCCCACTGACTTTACAGACTCCCAGTTGAGGCTTGCCCCTGTAGTAGGGAGTTTTACTTGGAAGCTGTAAACTTTTCAGACCTGACCAATACTATATAATAGAACAGACTTCCTATTGAACATTATATTGTACATTTATAGCGGACAGGTATAAAATACCTGTACCACTCATATTTCCCTGCCCTCTTCTATAGAATCCTTCAAAAATCTTCAGACTTTACCACATGTGTTTTGGGATTCTTCCTTGCAAAACCAAGGCGCCCGCTCCAGTCTGGTTTTCCTGCAGCACAGTAAATTGCTACTGTTTGAAATGCTTGGAATAAAATTCTGAATGAAGTCCAAAAGAATATCTTGATTGCCAGTGGCCGTTCTCTCTGTCTTAGCCTAGATCAGTTTGACATAAGCCATTTACTTCACGGTTAACCCCAGAAAAATCCTGCAGGGAATAGAACTCCATGCATTAATCCCGCTCACCAATTTAATACCACTGTGGTTTGGATGAAGGAGGTGCCGCACTGCAACCCCGACCCAAATTTACTGCTTTAACAAAACACCACTCTGGAGCCCTCTGTGATCCTCACACAAACTCTTTACTGCAGAGCAGAGAAAGAGACACCACTGTAAGTGCCGAGCATTACAATGAAACATAATGCAGCATTAAAGTTGCTCTGTGCTTAATGCTGCGGTTTAAGCAGCTAATCTTGTTGCTGTTGAATGGCATGTTCATTACAGCAAATAACTCAGTAACGTGTAGGATTATGGAAGAGGAAAGACACATTAAACCAGTTTAAGGGCATCATATTGATTTTTTTATTTCTTTCTAGTGCCTGATTTCGCTTGCGTTTTTCAACAGTCAGTTCTAATAAACACTTCTACAGCACAGATTAAGCAGGTGGGAATGCTGCCCAGAAAGAGTATTATGAATAACTTAAGGCACTGGTTTTTAATTGCAGCAATCCATGATACTTACCGTGCTGGCACCAGAGGGGAATTTTTGGTATTAAAAGTTAAAACTTCAACCAAGCGATGAGCCAGTTCTCTCTCTTTCATGAAATATTCGAAAGAGCTTCCAAATATTTTCACCTCAGATGGGAGCAGGGGAAGATTTCAGAGTTCATGTAACTTATTTCCATTGCAACTGAAGTTATTTTTAAAAACTAATTAGTGGTTTACTTGATGGAACTTTGCATCTTCAATATTGCAAAACACTGCAACAGCATCCTGCCATCCTGTCACCCAGTCAGCCCTATCGCTGCCCAGTCCCATTTGCAAGGATGATGTACAGAAGTGAAGAAGCCTAAACCTAGCCCACACTTCAAGCAGCAGGCTCCTTCCAAAGCTCTACTACAGAGTATTCCCATATTACTTCCTCACACTGCCAGTTCCCTAGCACTATCCTTGACAAAGCTCAGAAATGAGTAGGAACAACTTGATTCAGTTTTGGAGACAACCCTGATTGAGCAGGGACTTGAAGTAGGGCTGACAGGAGGGGAAGAAACACTGTTAAGGCTTAGGTGAAAGAGCAAAGTGCTCCCCAATGCCAAATGGCCTCCCCTCAGCATCAGCAATTTGTCTGTGTCCACGTATGTCAAAGGATACAGACTCCTCAGAAAGGACAGGCAGGGGACACAGAGACTGGATGTCACCCTCTGTGTCAACGACCAGCTGGAGTGCACGGAGTTCTGCCTGGGGATGGATGAGAAGCCAACCAAGAGCATATAGGTCAAGATTTAAGGGAGGGCAGAAACAGATGACATTATAGCGAGGCCCCGCAACAAGGAAGACCAAGTGGATGAGGTCCTCTATAGACAGGCAGGAGCAGTCTCCCGTTCACAAGCCCTGACCCTCACAGGGCAGGATGCCTTAGATTAGATCATGATCTCCAAGCTAGACACCACATTTCAACTCTCAGCACAACACAGCAGTACTAGTTCCACATGCACCACCCTGGCCAGCTCCAGTGAGTAGCAGCGGACACCGATCACAATGCTGGGAGAAGCAACACTTCACAGAAGTTTCAGCATGTACAGGCTCCACTCTTCCAATGTGTAACTTTCTACACTGGCAAAAATACAAAAGATGCATCCTGCACAAAGATGAGGCTGAAAATGCTTACACCCGTAACAGAGGGAAAATTCACAATGAAATATGAACAAATACTGGTAAGTTACCCATGCTCTGATTAGGAGTGCAGTGACTTTGCTAATCACGCAGCTCATCACTCCAGAGAAACTCCATATTCAGCACATGAAAACTCATGTATAAATTAGCAGAAATGCAAGATGATTTGATGGTACTCAATTAGCTGGACAGTAAGCATTAGAAACAAAATACCAGAACACCAAAGCCATCTTGTGACTGCAGCAGACATTTACAAAGATGGGGAAAAAAATCAAAACCCAAAAAAACCCAAAAGCAGCCATTACACGAGAAGAACTGGGTTTTGTTTGTTTTAAAGAAAAAGTCCCCTGTTTAGTGCTGAACAGGAAAACTCAGCTTGAAATGGAACAGTTTTGTAGAGAGCCTTTGAACCAGGACTATTTCAAAACCATCTACTTCAACAGCATTACACGTCTCTGGTATTGTCCCAGAAGAAAGTAGTTGCTTTTAAGTAACTCAGAAGCAAGCCCCTGTTGTTGCCATCCTACTACTTGTTCCCATTCCCAATGCACAGCCAGCCCATCCACGTGTCCCATCACAGACCAGTGGGGAACCTGGGCTCAAGTGCTCCATCTCCCTGCTATAAATCCCCAGCCTCACCTCCACCAATGAGCCAGAGCTTTCCCCCTTTCCAGCCCAGCTGCAATCAAGGCCTCATTTGTACCCTCTTTTCTAAGCCTCTTTCAACCATGAACTACAACAGCCACCCCCTCCTCTAAAACACATTGTTCAAGTGTGCTTAAAAACCCACATTTCCATGCTCAGTTATGCCCTGAGCCTCTGCTGCACTCATCGGGTAAATTCCCCACTCTTCCCACTTGCCCTTCTCCTGTGTTTACTCCCTTTCATGTCCCTCTCCCAAGCATACAGGCAACCAGAACCATTCCCACTTTTCAGCATTAAGCCGCACCTCACACACTGGCATTACAACTTTCCCAACCTTCCTGGAAGTCCCTTGCAAATGATGCACAGATTTAAGTTTCCCTTTGAGATACACGCATCCTACCACGTGCACGAGGCTGCTACCATCAGGTGAGACACCCAGCTCTCTCCATAGTGAGGCACTGCACTGCCATTTTTAAGGCAATCTTTCAGCCGAACAACAATCCAACACTATGCTTGATGAAGCTGACAATGCAAGCAACCAAAATCCTGCTCACAAAGACAAGTTATCTCCACTAGCCTTACTCACACACATACACACATCCAAGGAACTCCATTGCAACTACCAGGAGCCTTTCAATATACTTCAGTAAGCTCTGACGGAGCTGAAACTCCAGCCTTTGTCAGCAGTTGCAGTTCATTTGTTCCATAATTCGGCACAGCACTGCTCTGAAAACATCCTTCTGATGCAGTTTTCCTGCAAATGGCATAATGAGGAATAATAAGCAGGTGCTTCTGAACACAGACCCAGAACAGCAGGAGTATAAAGCTACTAGAAATGAAGCAATTAAGCAACCACACTGTTCATAGTTTATTGACAATCTTTATTAGAGCTGACTTTCCATGTTTAGAGGATTCCTAGTAAGTATAAATATGAATCAAAGTGCTACCCCACAGTAAGAAATCTTTATTCGCACAAAAAGGTACAAACAACCAGGATTTCAAAGTCCATCCTATTTAGTACATGTAATACCAAAAAGGCAAAAAATAAACCAAGACGAAAGACTAGCAGCAAAAAGAATTCTAGCCTTCCTTCAACACAAGTCTGTGTTCTTCCACATTTCTTTGGGGAAGAGTGTATAAAGAGAATTCAAGCAATTTATATATGAAATATCCTACTAATACAACACTGTTTAAAGACAGACAGTAGTACAAAGTTCTGAAGAAAAAAAGAAAGAGAAGACAGTAGATGCAATATTAAAAATCTCAAGTGTAAACTTTACCGTTGCTTTAAAATAAAGAGCAACCAAAGCCACAGGAGTGTTTCCGTTTGGCTCCACAGCCAGGAAAATAAGAAAAGATGATTTTGTAATTTTTTCTTTTCTTTTTTTAAAGTGCTTAACCACCACATCCAAAAGTAATGACTTTCGGACCTACTTAACATGAACGTGCTCAAAAAGCCACTGCTTACAGTATAAAAGCAGTCATTCTGAAACGCTGCACACACAAACTGGCTTTAAACGCGCGGATGAAAAATTCCTTTGAACGGTTCTCAATCATATGATGTCCCAAATCAATGTAATACTATTAAAGCGGGCAGCTGAATAAGTCCCACAAAGTTGAAGTTTAAGAATAATAGATATAAAAAAACAACCCTTTTATTTTTTAAAGGCAGCATGCCTCTCCCAGCCACAAGAAGGTAACTTTACATAACAACCACAAGAAACACAGTTTTGTCTTATTGCTGTAAACTGCCTAGAATAAACTGACTGCTGACCTAGTAATTCACATGTTCAACAGAGGGAGATAAACACTTCTGACTGATAAAATACAAAAAGGCAATCGTGAGTGGGACCAAGCACTAACACATTATTTTACTCAGTATCAAACATACTGTCAACCTGACTTAAGAGCAGACAGTATGTCCTAACTCTGTAAAAACACAAAAAATAAGGACAAGAAAACCAATGATTTGAAGAGCTTTAGGAGTGTTTTGTTACACCGTTACATATTTATTTGAGCCTTAGTGCAAAGATAAAATTTAACATTGTAGGCTCCAAAGCAAGTCAAACACATAAGACTATTCCATAGTGGTTTTTGACAGACATCAGACACACAGATTCCAAGAGAAATCTCATCTTTTGGCTGTAATGGCTAATCATTTTTATCTCAAGTTTAGAGAACCATTTGAAAAAGGCAGCAAAGACTCTGGCATTCATTAACCTCAACTGCAGCTATAAATCATTTCAACCGTGCCACTCGCCCAAACCAGTACTATAATAACCAGCCTGAACCATCAGTACTGCTGCAGCCACTGAACTGCACCCACAGCCTGTCAGCAGCACTACCCATCCCTGCAGTTATTGTACCGATTCCTCCATCAGCTTTGGAATCCTGCAAGCTTGAATTTGTTTACATTCATCTATTTCACAGGCCTAATTTTCTTGTAAGAACTATTCCTGGAAAATTCAATTCCCAACACAGTACCTTCCTTGTCCTTCAGGACAGTTTTTAAGTTAGAGAACCCCCTGGTTCATTTACCACTAAAATACATATTACCCAGAAAAGGAAGCTTTTCCCCTACAAAGCTCCTGTAAACACACCTCAGTATTAAGCCATACCAAGCCCTAGACCAAGAAATTCAGCATCTCCAGTGACTTTACCTCACTTCTCTACATAAACAACAAAAAAACCCAAACCAAAAAAATCTTAATAATGAAAAAGGAAGTGACACAATAAACAGATAAGGAGTGAAGCTTTTGGTTACCCAAACAGACATCTAAAATAAGCCTCTGAAAACGTAACATGTGAAAAGCAAATGACTAAATACGCCATCTGTTTTAGAGATAACCAAACTGTAGTCATCGATGATTACTATTCTAGTCTAGCACTGGCAGTTCTGTTGCCTTTGTTGCTGGTTTTGGACATGCTATCTTATCACTTTTCTCTGGATATTTCATGTCTTTTTGCTTTTTTTCCAACTGATACCAGCAGCATGACTTGAGAGCAGTACAGGAAAGATGGAAATGTTTTTAAAGGTTTCCTGTCCATCCCAAGACTGGCAAGACTGAGTATTACGGAGAACTGAACCTAATGTTTCAAGCAGGAACATCAAATACTATTTCAAGTTTTGTCTCTCTACAAAAATCACCTCAAAAAGATTCTGAATCGTAGGTTTCTGGGAAGCAAATAAGATAAATGTGAAAAAAGACCATGCAAGAGAAGTGTAGCTGTTCTATTGATGGGAAGTACAAAAGCTTAGAAACAGAAAAGCACCAGCTTCAACTCGAGACTGAAAGAAAAAAATCCACAGATTTTTCAAAACCAGAGTCCATACAGTGTCACACAGCCCTGCCTTGTCATGTTTGTTAATATGCTCGCTTAGAAGTCAGACAGCATTTTGTTTAACTTGTGTTGCTCTGTATCATTACACTAAACCATAATTAACTCCTCTTTTGTGCCGGCCTCATTCCAACACAATTGTACCCACTGTATACCAGCAGCAGTTCTCAGGTTTTGTTTTGCAGCTCAGCTGTATTTTTCTTGGATGTTCACAAGACTGGCATTTGACTGGATGCGCTTGGCTAGAAAGGGAAAAATTATATGAAAATTAAACACAAAGAATTCCACAAAACTAGTCTCTCCACTCCCTCTATTTATCCGACACAGACTTGCAAACAGCTTTCCATTCACGTCCAGAAACTTTAATGAAAAGATATGGCTATAGCTCTTTACTACCCTTCTTCAGGGGACAGCAGCAGACTAATAGTTGCTATTAGCGCCGTCAGCACAGCTGCAGGCAGATCTGGCTGGGCCCCCACTCCCACAAGAGCCAAGCGAGTCCCTGGCACCACCCAGCTCTCACAGTGAAATGCCAGCACCATCACTTACGCAAAATGAGTATCCGCTTCTTCTGCTTTGAGTGAAGGAAGCTACTAAGATAAAAAACAATAGGTAGGAAGAGAATAAAGGATGAAACTGCAATCACTGGGACTGTATCACTGCAGGGAACAGAACAGTTGAAAGTCCTACTCCAAAGCTTCCGAGTGATATTCATCTAAAAGAAAAAACATAAGCAAGCCATGAAAGCGAGCACATGCACTTCTGCTGTGCAGCATGGCAAACACTCAGGTCTCAAGACATTCAAGTGTTCAAATATTATCTCAGAAAACAACCCTTTAACAGACCTCCCCCCAAAAGGAAGCAAATCCCCAGAAATGTAGAAACCGACAATTAAAAAGAGCCAAAATTTCACATCAAAACTTTTACAAGCTTCAAAAACGGACTGTGCTCAGAAACACTATAGACATCACACATGCCCATTTCCCAAAGAACTCGCTAACAGACCTCAGGGACAGGCCTAATCCCATGCTTTCAACAGCACTCCTTTTGCCCAAACCACTTAAAACCCCACAATATAACAAAGCTGTTTCCAAACATGTCGCCAACGCCAAAGACCCCTAGAAACAGCTGCTGTAAAAAGGAATCAATTATTACACTAGCCAGAACAATAGCACTAAAGCTTCACACAAGATAATGGGATTATTTTTCTTTAAACCCATCCCCTTCGCAGAAACAAGACATGGAACTGCAGCGACTCAAACGGGAATGCACTTGGGTGACCAGAAGCTTCAGTTACACTCCTGCCACACTGACTGAGGACAAGACCAAGATAGCCCCACAAGCTAACTTTCTCCCACAGGACATGACCCTGCCAAAAGCACTGCTGCCAAGCCTAAAGGGAAAAGGCAATCCCCAAGCAAGACAAGCACAGATGACTTGGATTAATGAAGAACTCCACAAGGTCTCCCTGTTGAGTATTAATAAATACTTACTGCATCTTCCACGTCGATACATAAGTGTGCGGAGTGCCCAGACTCACCACCTTGCCTGTTCATCCTTTGCAAGTTGTTATACAGGTCATTCAACATCTTGTAGGTTTCGTTGCAGTTTTTACATACTTCTGTGTAGTTATTCGGTGACAGATGGACGGTTTGTCCCTAGGGTTATAAAACTCTGTATAAATGCTGGTTTAAGGCATTATTTAAAAAAAAAACTAACAAACAAAAAAAAAAAGCCACCACTTAGAAACTAAACTCAAGTTTGAACCAAAACCCTGATTTTTAGCATCCTAGATTGAGCAGAGGCCCAGATGGAAAACTCACACGAGAAAGCAGGAGGAAAAGGGAGCAACTCTAATTCAGCAGGGACAAGTTCCATTTCCTGCAAGTTCTGCATCTCAAACTGTCCTTTGAACTAACAGGGAGGTTCTTTATTTAAACACTTATTTTTATAATATCAGTTCCCAGGAAGAAAAAATAATTTACTAGTAATTGAATGTTATTCTGAAGCCTGAGCTATTGTGTTCCTTCATTGGTTTTTGGTTTTATTTGCCCATACCGAACAACTGGTATGTTGCAACTGCTGAGCTATATTGACAGGCACAGATACTGCAACCCAGTAATGGTCGTACCAGCTACCAACCACTGGGTTAAGTTCCAGTTCAGACACTTGAAGTGACCGGCAGGCCAGTCCACACTGCTCCTGACCAAAGTCAAAAGACTTATTTCCTAGAAATCATTAATGAATGAAAAACCCCAACAGTTTCCTCAGAGATCAGCCTATACCCACCATTTCCCATTTTTACTACTGAACAGCTCTGGAACTTGGCTAGTTTCTGTTTAAAATGGAATATGCAGTTTCTTAGGCTATTTAGGCGACTCTCTTTAAGTACAATTACCGCATTTATTTCACTAAGTTATACCACCTCTGCAATATGGACAAACTTTAACTACCCATAATTTTACTAGTCAAAAGAATTGTTACAATGATTTGAGGTAGCTGGTCTTTCTGAGCTAGTCTATATTATCAAAAGGTTATTTAAAGATTGAATTAAGTTAGAAGACAACAATTCCACAAGGATATGGGAAAAGAGACTTACAGCATGCAGACTTGCCAGGTTTTACTATATAATTATCAACTACTGTGAATTCAGAAATTCTGATGCAAAGTAGCATTGCAATTACATACAAAATTAAGTCAAGGTGAGTATCAGTTACAATCAATTTGATGTTCTCAATCTGTAGATATCTGTGTTTAACAGATCATTGCTTTATCTGCCTGAAATTCTCAACTCGCCAGCAATTTATTTGCCTAACCTGTATCTGCAGTTTGTTCAGCATAAGTAAGATTTTGCTAGCAATTAGAGGATTCAGTGCTTCTCTGAAGTACACAGCATAAATTACCTGAAGGTTATGTTCAAAACATGTCAGAGATTTATTGAATAAATCCAGGAATTCTACAGTTGAATTTGATAATCCCTCACTGTTGTTCTTTAAACAATCTGTCAGAGAGAAAGAAAAACATCAGGATATTCTAATTTCTAACATTTCATAGCCAACGAGCCTCAGATACTCCACTCCTGCAAAAAAAGAGCTCTAGCAACACTGTGGTTTTCTTATCTGCCTGCCACTGCTGTCTCAGACCCGCTGACCTAACTCTTCATCGAGAACATATTTCAGAATTAATTGGCCTTGATTAAGTGAAAGATGAAGACTATCATCAAGAGCTTTCTGAAGAGGGGATCGAAATTATCTTTGGACTTGAAGATAAAACAAGACACTACTTTTATTTTCTAGCCTGCAAATCTGGCTTTGCCCAGCAACAGTAACAGCCATTTTGTGAAAGCAGAAGTACCAGTAATGAAAATGAAACAGAGAGCATCAGGAAACAGCTAGACCATGAACACAGTAGAAGAAACCAGAGTGTAGGTTATTGTTTAAGAAAAGAGTTGACCATTTCACCAGCTTTGAGGGGACCTCTAGGGCTTTCCTCCCAGTCACAGGCTCAACCCTACCATGTTACTGCTTCCATCCATCCCACCCCACTTCAGGCATTCTAACCAGTCAGACCATTGAAAACAACAGTGGTTTGGGAATTTCAGTGTTCAGCAACAGCACCATGAGAACAAGCCAACGTCGTAGAAAATTCTCCTGAAAGAAGGAAGCACCATCAGTACTGAGGGCAAGCACTCTGATGGACACCAGGCAGGCAGCGCACAGGTCACAGTCTAAGCATGGCAGGACAGCACAGCCCACAGTGCTGCTCCTGTACTGCCTTTCCAGCCCTCACAAAGGAAAAACTTCTGGGCTCTCAAAGGAATTTGCAGCAAACAGCCTCTCTAACACTCAACTCCATGGTGCTATTCCCCTTGTTTTCCAGCAGGCCTACTAGCATAGGGTCCCACTTCCCACACCAGGGGAATAGCAAAAAAGCCACAATTTAGCTGTAAACATGACACAGCACCATCAGAATGGGTACAGAGAGATATACGGATAGACATGGACACACTCCCCCCATAAAATGACATCAAAAGCACGGCTGTGGAGCCAGATGCTGTTCAACATACGTAAGCATCCCAGAGTTACTGACTTTACTAACAAATAACAGTTTCTTATGCAAGTCTTTTTAAAAAATGGGAATTTGAGAATGGAGAAGAAACTGCAATGAAGCCAAGGAAAGTCTCTGGTAAGGTCTGTAGGTCACAAAGAAAATGAGTGAGACTACCTTTTGAGACAATAGTCTAACATAATCTTCATGTAACAACTAAGTTTTCTGACAGGCCAGTGCCCTTGGATTTTGGTAGCATCCTTTAATAAATAAAAGGCTCTTGTATACTTCTTTTGCGGGGCTTTAGTTTAGAATTTTTGTGTTACCTACTGACTATATTTAAACAAGCACGTATAATTTTCATCCGCACAAATTTCACGAACTAAGTCATAACAGCAGCACGAAAGCTATCAAAGGAGTCACGTACTTGGACAGTTGGCTGCCTCCCAGGTTTCGTTGAAGAAGTCAGAAAGGGTCACAACTATTTGCAGCCTGTCTGAGGTCAAGATGCTTTTGGCACAATTGTGACTCTCAGAAGAATTCTGGAAGAAAAAGGAAACAACACAGAAAGCAGTCAGGTTTGGTAATACAAAGAGAAAATTCTGAAATGTATTATAGGCAAGCACAGCTAAAAAAATCACAAACATTTCTAGAACAGGCATAGCAACTGATGGAACAATACAAGATTCTTAATCTTCCAATTCATACTATGAGCAACATAGCTCACTGCACATGGTCTCTGAAGATCTACTAGGACTGCATGTGAGTCAGTCAAAAAAAGAAAAGACCAGCACAGAAGCAGGTCCTCCTCTGCCAGGTAGCTCATACCCATCCACTTCTGGGTTGCTGCCTCAGGAGCCCACTCAAGGCATGTGCAGTCAGAGAGAAGGATGGTGGTGTTCTTATTGGACTGAAGGAATGTTTGAAGGAGCTGAACCAATGGACTAGCCTCAAAATAAAGCAAACTCAAAAGAGCAGAAAACAACCTGTGAAACCTCTATACCACTGTGCTGTGTCAGCAGCAAATTTCCTCCCAGTGCAGCAATACCAGGAGCACAGTGTTCTGTGGCAGCACCCCCTAACCTGTGGCCAGGCTGGGCTCTTGTCCTCCCAAGAAAACAGGTACCAGCTCATCTGTCTTAACCAGCCACTCAACACCCCCCAGCCCCATCTTCAAAGCAGCCACTGGCACAACTCTTACAGTAACTTATTCTCTGGACCAAGCTCATAAACAATGCAGAGCGACTACAAAAGAAGTTACAGAACTAACAGAAAGTATTCCTATCAGAATTCACAACAGTATTTTTCTCCCTCAAAGCTTTATTTTCTCCTTCAAATCACCAATACAAAGCCATGACCTCCAGTCAGCTGACTCCTGTGTTCTAGCTCCTGGTTTCTGGCTGCTAAGTTGACTTAAGCACTTCTCACAGCTGCCAAAGCTGTCAAAAGCCCCTTTGATAAGTGACGTGGGACATAGAACATAATCTCTTTAATTCGAGAGATGTTCCTGTTTAGAGAGCTTTGAGATCCAGTTTCTGCCTCCCTTTGTTAAAACAAGTTTATTTTTTAAATAGGAAGTTTCCCTTGAGACTCAGCTGCAGAACTAGACTATTGCCACACCTGGTAACTCTGACATTCACCAGCTTTCATGTCTACCCACTTATATACAAACATGCAAGAAAGTTGTTTATGTGGAAAAAACCTCCAGTTGCTTAATAAAGACCCTTAACTGTGAAACTTCCTCACCACATGGTCTCACGAGTGGGGGAAAAGCACTTTAAATCCAAAACTGAATCAAGTAGGCCTGTATCATGCCTTAAATACATGTGGGTAATTTATTTATTTAATTAGCTGACTGAGAAGGATTTTACATTTCAGGGATGTCCAAAACTTAACTTGGCTGCTACTTTCATGCGGCACTATATCTACCGTAGGATGGCAAAGATAAAACCATCAGATATCTCATTACTTGTGATGATGGAATAAGGTTGCAAGAGCTCACTTACTTTATTTACTTGGTTAGTTAAACCACACACAGAAGGAAAGCCAAATGTTCTTTAATACAGATGTGCTTTCCAGACCACTCAGGGGACCAGTCCTCCCAGGCTGCCACTACTCAAGCACAGCAGCTGTAATGAGTTCATAAGTACTGCAAGTACTGGGATATGTTTGGCAACCTAATCCTAGCCAAAACATCACTCTGAAAATACCCAAGGGAATTACATACTCAGTTTCTCACTTTGCCATTACTTAGTCACTGATATGAAGCAGCTTCCATATTAGAAACAAATAAAACAACTACAGGTTTACAAACTAAAAGAGAGCACGGGCAAGATGTTTGCCCTGGAAAGCACAATTATCAAATGAACATCCATGCGCTTTTCCAATACCAGCACTGGGGTGGTGTGGGGAAACGAGCAGACAACACGTAAAAACCAGAATGACACTTCTTCAGACGCCAGGTAACTGAGCTACGAAATGGCCTGCAGCAAGACACTGCAGCTGCAGTTTACCTGGGTTTAAAGGGCAACATTTTTCTTGTCAGTAATGATTCTAAATACAGATTCAGAAATCCCAAGACTGGAAGCATAATCCAGGGGACTATAAACTTGCTCTGCTTGTCCTCTTACCAGGGCACCCCCTTCTAGCCATCATCACAGAACGGACAAAGGTTCTTTGGTCTGATCCACTAGCGACATCCTCACATCCCAGGGACTAACTTCTACAAGTGGATAAGCTGGATTAGAACACACCAAACTAGTCATGAACCACTTCCAACACTAAGAATAAAGTAAGAAGGGATGATCAAGAGTCTGAAGAGTGTAAACAGAAGACCCAGCTTCAGCCAAGGTTTCCCACTGGTGGGATCCACACACTCCAGCCGGCACACAGGACTTCCTAGTTCGCTGCCACGCTCCCATCGGCTTCGGAAGCAAAAATCACTGTGACACAGCTCCCCACAGATGACGTGCCTCACTGGCCACAGCTTCAGGACCATCAATTTTCCAAGAAGTGCCAGCAACTGAGCTCTGGCAGTGCTCCTCACTGGTGCTACACACAACCACCGAGCCAGAGTGCTGCTTTAGCCACTGCTACATCAGCAAGAACAACTCAGGTTTTTCCACTTGCACAGCCTTTTTTTCCGCAGGTGGAGCAACTTGCCCCAGACCATGCCACGTGCTGGTGGCTCGGACCATGCTGCAATGCCAGGCAGCAGACTGCTGTCACTGACAGCAGCGCTTTCCAAACACATCCAGCCCCCGCTAAACTGCCTTACAGCCCCGCTGGGGTTCACAAGCTGGGAATTAAGCTTTGCAGGCTGGAGATCCGCTTACTCAGGACACGGGTGCCCTGCTCTCGGCGTGTCAAAGGCCACACCGCCAGCTGCACCAGGCCCGGCCTGGCACACACCGCCCCTGCTCCCCGCAGCAGGCAGCTGGGGCGCGGAGGCGACCGAGATGCCCGTTAAGAGGCCGCGGAGGCAAGCGAAGCAGCGGTGTCTCGGCACGGGGCCCGCCTGCCTGCCTGCCTTCCCGGGGACTCACAGCCACTTGCGCAGGGCCCAGCGGCGCGCTGGCACAGACCTCACCTGCCTGGAAGCCTGAAGGAGGCTGCCCAGGCCCCCAGCCCGGCCCCGATGCAGAGGGAAGAGCCGCACACTGCCCCCCTCCAGCCTGGCAGCCCCCTCACCCGCCCGCCCGGCCCCACGGACGCACCCCAACGGCGCGGACGATGTTGCCGTACTGCGCGAGGAGGTGCCGGTAGTGGCGGTGGCAGGCCTGGCACAGCCGCACCGGGCGGGCGCTGCGGCCCAGGCAGCCCGTCAGCGCCGCGCTGCCCTCCGCGAAGTCGGCGAGGAGCTGGCGGCACTCGGGCTCCAGCTCTGGCAGGTCTCCGGGCAGCCCCGCGCCCCACAGCTCCTCCGCCAGCTCCTCCGCCTCGCCCAGCGCCGGCAGCCGGCGCGGCCCCCCGGGGCCGAGGGCGAGCGCCAGGGCGGGCAGCAGCAGCACCAGGCAGCGCAGCGGCGCCATGGGAGCCGCGCCGAGGAACCGGAACTGCCGCACCAAGAAACGGCGTACCCCTGATGCGTTCCCCGCGGCTCATTTGCTGCTGCGGGAAGAGGCGGGGCCACCGGGGCGGGGCGGCGGCGGCGTGTGCCTGGGGCCGGTGCGAGGGTGCCGGGGTCGCGCTGTGCTCGGTGCGGGGCGGGTGTCCGGAGCAGGGTCAGCATCACCCGGCAGCGTGCGCTTGGAGCGCAGGAACCCGACCGTGTCCCGCGCTGCATCGAAACAGGCGCGGCCAGCAGGTCGCGGGAGGTGATCCTCTGCTCCGCTCTCTCAAGGCATAATGGCTTCAAACTGGAAGAGGGTAGGTTTAGGTTAGATACAAGGAAAAGACATTCTTCTCTGTGAGGGTGGTGAGACACTGGAACAGGCTGCACCATCCCTGGCAGTGTTTAAGGACAGGTTGGATGGGGACCAGGAGCAACCTGGTCTAATGGAAGGTGTCCCTACCCGTGGCAGGGGGTTGGAACTGGATGAGCTTTAAGGTCCCTTCCAACCCAAACCATTCTACGATTCTATGAAAAGGGGATTTAAAAGTATCTGTTGGATGCAAAGTGACTTTAAAATACACCGAAAATACAGCAACAATAAGAAAAAAGTCCCAAACCAAAGAAAGAGTTGATGAAGAAGGAACAAAACATCTTTCTGCAGACAAAATATTTCCAATGTTTTGGAACCAATGTTTTGTCCACCTCATGCTGGACACCTTTGTTGGTACCGGGCCCCAAGCCTTCCCGTGGCCACTTCTGAATAAAACCACAGCCACCAAAGGAAAATAGGAGCGAGTGCAGCAGCAGGTAGCCCCCGCTCAAGGGGCTTTATCATAGAATCGCAGAATCATAGACCGGTTTGAGTTGGAAGGGACCTTGAAGATCATCTTGTTCCAATCCCCTGCCATGGGCAGGGACACCTTCCTCTAGACCAGGTTGCTCAAAGCCCCATCCAACCTGGCCTTGAGCACCTCCAAGGATGGAAGTACCAGGTTGTCTAATAACCCTTCTGTTTCACAGGACCTTGCCCTCATGCCTGTTCCATCTGACTAAAGCTTTTTATTGAGTTAGGGTTCCTTAGTGCTCTGGTCAGATATACATTGGAGAGGCAGAGCAGACCTCTCGAACTCCGTGCCATGGTGCCTTGGGAATAACAGAGCTGAGCAGGAATGGCCTCATCCACTTCTTGCAGCTGGTTCAGTATTGCACACGTGATGCTGGTGGCAGGAGTCAGCTCTGGCTGGTGGTGGCATGACAGTTGTGGCAGCTGGCAGGAGTTCAGCACTGCTTGAACCGGCTCCCTGTGCATGCAGCTGTACCCACCTCAATGTCACCTGGCCCTCCTGGTGTTAGCTTGTGCCAGTCCTGCAGTAAACATCACACCATGGAAGTGTCCAGGATGAATTTGTGCTGTCAGAGGAAAGTGCATCAGCAAAGGTGATGATGATAAAGACGCCGTTGGGCAGGCAAAGAGCACCCGACAGAGAGCATCTGGCTTCTCTGAGTGGGCTGAATAGCTCAGCTGTGAAGAAATGGCTTTCAAAGTAATAAATGAAAACAAATTAAAATGATTTAATGAGTATGACACAGAGAACGACAGAATGGTCAAAAATGTACCAGATTGCTTGTACTTGCAGATTGATCAGGGTGAGGGCCCTGTTTTGGGTGCTCAACTGTTCCTGAGTCCTACTGACCAATCCCTGAGCAGGCCTGGCTGTGGTTTTGCCCAAAGCCGGGCAATACCCTCCCGCACAGCTCCTGCTGGTTTGAGGACCTCATCAGGCAAGGCCACCCCATTTGAAAGCCTGAAGCTGCTTAGCTGGCGGCCATAGGGCCCCTCTGCCCCGCACTGCACCACCCTGGGCATGGGCAGCGGGCAGATAGGCAGGCAGGAGGGAGGGCAGGCAGGCAGGCAGGCAGGCAGGCAGGGCCTGCCCGCATCCCCCCAGGAGAGGGCAGCAGTACTCCCGCGCATCGTCCCACCGAGGGGCAGGAGGGCTGCAAAGGGTCCTTGGTGAGTCCCACCCCGTCCTGCCGGCATCTGCAGCCCTGAGATGGGAAGCGATGGGAAGACCCACCCCCCAGACCAATCGCTCGCCATCCTCACCGGAGCTCTCCCTGCCGCGGGCCTTGGACCGGTTTGCGCGGGGGAAGAGCGGTGTCCTCTTCTTGGCAGCTCGAGGAGGTGCGAGGAAAGAGAAAAAGAAAGACAGAAAAAGAACAGAAAAATTAAAAAGAAAGGGAAAGGGAAAGGGAAAGAGAAAGAGAAAGAGAAAGAGAAAGAGAAAGAGAAAGAGAAAGAGGGAAAGGGAAAGGGAAAGAGAAAGAAAGAGAAAGAGAGAAAGAGAGAGAGAGAAAGAGAGAGAGAGAAAGAGAGAGAAAGAAAGAGAGAGAAAGAAAAACAAAAAGAAAAGAAAAAGAAGGAAAAGAAAAAAGAAAACAAAAATAAAGATGAAAAGAAAAAGAAAAAGGAAGAAGAAAATAGGAAAAGGAAAATTAAAAAAGGAAAAGAAAAAATAAGGGAAAAAAAGCTTAAGAGTTTTGGATGACGTCTCAGAGGCATAACCAGAATACAAACATTTCTGGCATTAATAAATGAATTGCTGTGTACCTCTCAGGAAGATGTCTGGTCGTTAAGCCCTTCGTATATTTATCAATGATGAACATGACATTACAAAGCAAAGTCAGAAAGTCACTAACTTTTCCAGCTGTGTTTCCAAAATAGGGCCTGAAGGCAGCATGGTCCTCCTCTCTGATAACAGATTAACTTTCTTGTAGTGGACAACTTGTCTGTCAAGAAACCTTGGTTAGTTTTCTTGTACAAGTAGTGCCATTGCCTTTCTGCTCAGCTTCATCAAAGGGATCATACTCACAACTAAAGCAAGCAGTATTTAGCCTTGACCAGCAAATCTCAGAACTAACTTTGTTATTATTTATCAGAAGTCTTATGTGGTTACATAGTCCCAATTATCCTTGTAAACACATCCAAGTTTTTCAGTACCTGCCCTGACTACAGGAAAAGGTGTGTGTCATTCAGCAGAAGGAAGAGTCTTACCTTAACAATACAGAAACAGAACACAGCAAATGAATATTGATTTCCTATGCCATCTTGCTGGATCTGTGGAGATAGAAGTATGAATGAGGGAAAACTAGCAGTTTGAAGCTGTGAACCTGGTTCTTCCCTCTGTTCGTCTCCCTGTTGCCTTCAGTGCCCTTTCTCCTGTGATTTGTGCTATTGTGAGCTGAGAACCAAACTGTTTTTTCAATTTTTATTGATATCTTCAAAGAATGATGGCTTGGATAAAGCCTTTAAACCAAAGGGCTGGAAAAGGAGGGACAGACCATAAATGTCAAGATGGTATCAGAAAATTAAATAACTTGAATGTAAGGAATGAAGAGGAAAAGGAGTCAGGGACAGAGGGGAAGTTGGGTGCCTGGGGAGTAGGACAGCCTTGGGAAGGGAGACTGGGCAGGCAGCAGTGCAGGGGGTAGGAGGAAATGGGAGATGGGGCTCTGCCTCCTGAGCCAAAACTCCTGCCCTCAGACAGACTGCTCATCATCTGAAACAGGGCTCAGCAAGAGCAGGGAGGTGTGAGAGCTGTCCATGAGAGGTGTCTCTGGGGTTGTGGAAGCAGAAACCTATTTTTAGTATTGACCAACTTCATTGCAAAGAGGACAAAGCTCAACATGAGCGAAGGATCAGTGTGCTATGAATTCCCTGCACAACCATCCCTTGCCTATGGAAATCCTTTCTTCCCCATCTCCATTGCAGTTCTGTGTGTCGCTATTAATTCATAGGGCCAACGTTGGCTCCTTCATGTGCTGGTCGTGGCTGATGACAAAGCTTGACAGTGGGTCATGCAATTCAATGGCTGTTTTCCAGACTCCACGGAGCATCTGAAAATGGTCCAGAAGACAGCTGCACATTAGTAATTAATTAAGGGCATGCACACATCCCCAGCACAGCCAAGAAAATGAACTTGGGAGGAAATAAATATGTTGAATAAACTATTGTCATGTTGATGAATTTTTGGTTAGTTGCAAGTGAAAATCATCCCGGCAATACTGTTTAATGGTCTGAGCCAGTTCCTATATTCAACAGATTATGTGAGCTTTGTTTAAAAATTGGTTGACAAACACTTGTCTAGCTGTAGCCACCATGCCTGTTAGCACTGTCCCATTGGAACACTGGTTTACTCTGTGTGTAGCAAAGAATTTGAAAGCCTTTTCACTCAGGGCAAGAAGACAGAGTCAGATCTGCACTAAAGCACAAAGAATGAGCAAAATAATAAAGGGGGGGTGGGAACCCAAACCAGTTGATTTACAATCATTTCAGAGGAGCCCCAAAATTTATCAGTGGCTTTGCAAGTCAGATGCCAAATGCTGCCCTCCAGCCTTGGGCACTTGAAAGCAATAATGCTTCATCAGCTACTTGGGAATCAAGGAAGGGTCAAACACTTCAAATGTGAAGACATGTTCAGGAGCATCATTCTCTGGGTGAGCACAAGAAATGACTATCACCAACTAGAACTTCCAGAATTTTAAACTTACAGATAATAGGTGTCAGTGCTTCATACACAATGCTTTTTTAGGGCTAGGTTTAGTGCGCTTATCTGGCCATCTCAACCAGGATCTGTAATGAGTTTGTCTTGGTTAATTATATGGCAAATTGTGAAGCAGACAATTTGCTCACCTGATCCAAACTACCACATTCTCATTTCAGAGAATCATGAACCTCCTCCATGTCAGAGTAAGGTTTAATCAGAGTTAGATGCCACCTGATACATCCAACTCCTCCTTATGGCTATCTGGTTCACCTATGGGGAGGCTAAACCACCATCCGACATCCTCAAGTGATCAGAGGTTACTTTTCTGACCACTACTGCCCACAGAGACCTGCCCAGGACTCATCTGCATTTTTTCATAGCCACCAGCTCCTGCAGCCTACAGCTACTGTAGCCTCTGTCCCTGTCCTGGGGCAAAGGTATCCAAAGGGACTGAAGTGACCTGTGATGGTAAGCCAGAAAGCCAGAGATTTCCAAACAGAGAGAGAGAAAGAGAAGACTGAGACAGGACGTCCATCAGCTACGACTCTTCCCTATTTAGTTCTGTCACACTTCTGAAGAGGGAAAACAACCCCACATCTCCATATGCAGGCTGTTATTTTCTGTAAGTATATAATAGCGTAATAGCTTGAGAAATTGTAGATAAGGCCATATGATCTTTGCTTAGACCTTAAATGTCTGCATACAATACATTCTATGAATCCGGTGCACAGAGAAATGTCATTTCCATGCACCTGTCAGTATTTTTGCTGTTGAAAAGGAAAAAAAAAGAAAGTACATTATCTTTTTAGCATCATGACTAGAAAACAATTCATGTCAGTAGGTAATCATGCCAGAAGGTAAAGATCCAGCTTGAAATAAGCTTATGGGGTTTGTTTTCCAGATGCTCACTTGAGCAATTGAATGATACCACATTTAAGGTCCTGGGTGGCATGACATTTCCTTACCTATATGCATCTAATTAAGTCTTAATTGTGCTGTTCATTATGAAATTAAAGAAGAGCTGTTAGACTGGATATCTTTCATGACAGTAAAACAGGATGATACCAAAGAAATAGCTAAGATATATATATGGAAAAAGAACAAAAGTGGGAGGAGAAGACTTTTGAAGATAACTATGTTTAAAAGACAGCGGAAACATTAGAAACAGCATAATAGTGAAAATACTGCAAAAAATTTCTTGATCCACACAAACAGTATGAAAGGTACATTCTTTTTATATCTCACTGAAGTGTGGATGTCTGTCCATGCTCAGAAATACCCAGTGAGCCAAATTCTGCTCTTTGTTTCCCTGGTGTTATTGTGGTACCATCCTGTTCTCCCTTACAGAAGGAAGCAACCCAAAACTGTTCTTCACTTTTGCACAGATTGCTTCTTGCTACTCACGTGTCTCCACTAAATTTCATTGAGCTCCCAAAGCACAGGCCTACAACATGGCTCACAAG
The DNA here is from genome assembly GCA_028858755.1 of Ara ararauna. NCBI lineage: Eukaryota > Metazoa > Chordata > Aves > Psittaciformes > Psittacidae > Ara > Ara ararauna. The sequence goes on from CM054379.1 coordinate 62,236,110, forward strand.
GGAGGAGAATGGCCAGGCTTCAGCAGACATAGGATCTACTTGTGGGCACCCCTCAGGTTTCACTTCTTGTACTGCAGTCCCCCAGGAGGGAGTCCTCCCCAGGAAGGAGGACATCTTCCCTCCAGCAGTCTCACAGAAGCAGGAGTTCTTCCCTCCGGCACATACATGGCTGGGACAGAAGCGGTGGTGCAGGAACTGATGTGAACATCCAAAATAATTACCTGAGCTGAGAGAGAACATTTTGACAGGTGTCTTCACTTCAAATATACCTGTCCTGGTGAGTTCTCTGCTTTACATCTCCTATTGATGTTGTACCTAGGTACTTCCTTTTACCCTTAGTAGTAGAAAATAATCTATCTGATGATGTAATTCCCTAATAAAAGTTTTTTCTTTCTTTTCTGGACAGAAGATCCCAGCAAGATGAGCCATAACACAAGATAACACAAACATGACAGGTTATTTCAGTAAAGGTATCAAAATTTAAGGACTGACAGAGTTGCAATCTCATCTGAAGTGCTCCCCATCTCTTGATTCTGGGAGAGGGGAAAAGAAAGAAAGAGTCTTGGGCATAACGTCAGGTTATCATAACAGCAAGTTGCCTGCTGGTGAGGAAGTAGCAGAGGCACTGCTGGACAGAACAGCCAGGGGCACAGTGGGTGACGTCCACCATGGCTGCTTCCCACTCAGACACCGCACCCCAAAACAGGTCAGGAGCTCTTTGCTGGTGGGAGATGTGAGGGACTCAGGAGGAGCCAAGCCTAGTTCTCACCTGGGGTATGTCACCGTTGCCGTTTCCACAAGGGACCAAGGTTTCTCATCTGTGAATTTGCAAGTCTGCACAGCTGAGTTCACCAAGGTGGCGTGCATGCAGAAACAGGAGCACCCTCTGGTCAAGAAGCTATAAACATGGTATGCAGTACCAGATGGCTTTCCTTACGCTGGTGGGAGCCAGCAGGCTGTTCCAAAAAGCTACAGGTGGTTGAAAACTTGATGGAATTCTGTAAACAATTGCTGTCACACCTCTCAGCATTCCGTGGCCGTGTTTCAGTCCTGGCCCACTGCTGTGACCTGAGAGTCACTTCCCCTCTTCCAAGGCTTCACACAGAATTTATTAAGAGAACCAAACACATGTAGCACCTCAGGTGTAAATACCACATGTAGTGAATGCATCTTATGCTGCTGGAGTGACATTTACATATGGTTTATTTTTAATAGCTTTTTTCAACTTCTTTTTTCCATTTAGCATGTTTTTATTTAAAAAAAAAAGAATCCACATTAGTTTCACACACACCCACAAAAAAACGCCCCAACGAAAGCAACACAAAAAAACCCCACAACCCATTCCCAGTCTTAAAACTGGTCTAATAGCGTGTCTGTGATCTTCCTCTTCTTGGAGGATCTGCACCAGCCCACTGCAGAGCCAGTGTAGGAGACCTGGCCCTGAAATCTCTGGCTGGCAGGATTTAGCCCTATTCCATACTCAAGGGGACAGTTGCACTGGTGAGGGACCCCAGGCAGATCCTCGAGAAGGGAAGTTCCAGCAGCAGAGGAGAGGTCAGGCTGCGGGAGTGCAGAAAAGAATAAAATGTGATTTTCTTACCCTTTCTAGACTGTATTAATTGAAGCACCCGAAGCAGAGGAGCCACTCACCCAACACGAACCTGTGAATTCATTAGCACCATGGGCAAACCTTTCTCAGCAGCAAAATGACAGGTTTGTGGCTATTTTGCACTGCCTGATGTGAACCGATGTCCCACCATCTTCCAGCTATTCAGAGCCTGTGTATCTTTATCCACAAATGATTAATAAAACCAAGGAATGGATGATCCCAGGAATTTCCCATGAGGCTTTCAACATCTTTGCTCCCAGTGAAAGCACAGAGGAGGTGACACTGGCAAGTCCCCATCACTGACTGGGACCACTTTCCGTCATCCCCACCAGGCAGCTAGATCCGAGCCACATATGCTAGGCTGCGACATGCCGGGCCCCGAATCACGCGTGGAGCTCCCTGCCCCTGGGTGGTGTCGAGCCAGGCCAGGCGTGGTGGTGAGGGTGGGTGAGCGCCCGGACGGACTGACAGATGGATGTCAGACGTGCCCTGCTTCTCGCTCACGGCTCCGTCTCGCCACGGACAGTGCTGGGGCAGCCCATCACTCTCTCACACGTACACCCGGGGCTCACTGTCCTCACACCTCTAGAGAACTGTCGTGATTTTCTATTTTCCCCTCAGAGCTTGAGAATCTGGAGACCAAGCTTTAGGGCTCTTTGGGGGTTTTCCAAGACAGGCATCCCCTCTCTCACCACTAGCCCTGAACTTGCCGCAGGGAGGCTGAAACCACTCAGAAAAGGACAGAAGCCGATGAAGCCCGGCACCCTCCCACACCCGCAAGCACAGTGATGGGGAGCTCTGGGGGTCCCGCACTCTGGAGCCACCCCAAGTCACAGCTGAGTCTGGTGCCCAAGGCAGCAGGGTTGGGGCAGTGCAGCCAAAAACCAGAGGCACCAACAACCTGTTGGCACCGGCGGCTGCGCAAGCGGCCTTCCCTGGGCTGGGGGTAACTTCTCTCACCCAAAAAAACCCAAACCCTCTCTCCTAGGCAGGCCAGCGGGCACGGGCTGGGGAGGGCTCGCTCGGTGCTATGTAGGGGGTGCTGGATGTGCCGCACCCCTCAGTGAGGGCTTGGGGATAGTGGGGCTCTGAGAGCCGGACACAGTTCATTTTGGTTTTGATTTTACGTGGGGAGGGGGTTGTTTTGACGGGCGGCCGTCCTTGCTGCCTTGGTGGCAGCTTTGGGAGCGATGCCGGCCTACCCTGCTGCCCTCCTCCCCCGGTGCCCCTCGGTCCCTCCCCGATCCACCCCCCCGGCTCCGCCGCCGGGGTCGCCTCCCCTGCCCGGGGCCGCGCTGGGACTCGGCTTTTTGTTATTTTCACGGAGCAGATATTAATTAAAAGAAATACATGATTAAAAAGTAATGAGTTGAATAAAAATTATCTCCGCTCATTTTCTGATTATGTTAATTGTTAAAAACCCTTCAATCACGCTGTTGCAGTCAATGGGTTTTAATGTGAAATTAGTGGGCTCTTGATAACTTACAGTCCAGAATAATCCTGGAGGTTTAGTCATCATTCCTAATAACGAGATGTTACTGAGAACGGAGATTTTACATGATTTTGCCACATTCAGCCCTTCCCCCACGAAAGGAGCTGCCTTTGTGGCACACAACTTCAATTTTCCTGCCGACGACTACTTTGTTAGTCTTACCCTGTGTGCTGCACCCTTACATGCCAATTACAGATTTGATGTGTCTGGGGGACTTCTGGATATTTAAAAAATAAATAATAAAAAAAAAGGAACAGCACATGCCCGGAATAAGGATAGAAAAATAATTTTGTCCCTCACGGATTTCTAATTCTGTTTTTCCCCTCCACCTCATCACGAACCTGGCTCCTGTTTCTCTGCTCTGATTAATTATCCCCTCCGAGATAAGCACAGGTTTATACTGAAAGTATTTAAAGTAATTACACTCTTAGGGAAAAAATTACATTTGCTGCAGGAGCTAATGCTACGGACAGGCTTAAAGACTACGAGGAGCAATAAAGATGGAGAGTTTCTCCGATGGGTGCTTGCAAAGAGCCAGGATTTGAAGTAACTTCAGGCCCGCGTTTCGGAGATGCTGAGAAATCCGCCTCTCCCAGAGATGATGGCCCCCAGACCACTCTTCTTTTAGCCAACGTGGGTTTTTTCCCCTAGAAATTCGTTTGAGAGAGGTTTCATTTTCATGCAGATAACTAAATGTATCCTTCTCTTCTCGACAGCCTTGAAAATTTGCATCTAAAAACCGCTCGTCGCACCTACCGAACAATTTAGTAAAAATCTCGGGCACTGACTCCTCGCTGGAAGAAATGGAGAGGGGCGGAAAAGCGGAGCGGCGGCGGGACTGAGAGGGCTCCCAGCCCGGGAGCTGCCCTGTTCCGCCGCCGGCGAGGAGCGGGCGGCACCGGCTGGCAGCCCCTGGCCCGTTCCGTTCCCTTCCACTCCTTTAGGTTAACTAGGGAAAAAGAGGAGGAAAAAAAAAAAGGGGGGGGGGGGAATGCAGCTGCAAAATTGGCACTTTCTGTTTGTGCGCATATAAGAATACCCCCGTATTCCTGTCCCCCGAGACACAGTGCCGGTGCTGTGCATCTCTCTGTCTCCGCAAGGATATCTAATTGCTGCTGACAGATGAGAAAGGACGTTTTCGTGCGGGATGAAAGGGCTGGCGAGAAGCCGCGGGATGCAGGGTGCATTCCCGGCCGGCCCCGCGCATCCCGCCCTGTGGAACAGTCCCCGCTGCGGCGACTTGGGCTGCTGCCGGTTGCGTATTGATCCCCCATCACCGGCGCCCGAGACAGGGTGTTGGACTGCCTTGGAGGGGGGGTGGTATGGGCAGCGGGCCGGATCCTGCATCCCTGGCTCCATTGGGATGGGGGGGGGGGGCAGGATCGGGCCTTTTGGGTGTTTCCCCCACGGCATCTTCAGGAGGCCTCGGGGAGGAGGTCGGAGGGTGTTTATGTCCTGATTTGTTGTGAAGGGGGAGCGATCGGGGGGCTGTTGCCGTTGTAGTTTTGTTTTTTTTTACCTTCTTCTCTTAAAAAGAGCCGTTTGTTTACTCTTCCCCACTGCCCTCATCTGAGCTCCCTGAAGTTGCCGGGGAGGGGGGGAAATATCCCTCCGTGCCGGGCCCTCTCGCTGCTTCATTTCCCTATTTGCATCCCCTGTTAGCTGAAGATCATTTTAATAAATAACAATGAAAGGGGAGCGCATCTAGAGGGCTTGTCGGCAACATTCAAAAGCCAATAGAGTTTATAATTCTACTCTATCATTTCTTATTGATTAGAGTAATCAAGATAAAAAGCTAGCCGGGCTCCGAGAAGTTCAGCGGCATATCATTAAAGATAAGAGTCAGTTAATTCTAGCGCAGGGGTAATGGTGCCGGCGATGAAGAGTTCATTTGCATGAGATGCTGAGCCCCGTAACAAGAGGACAAAAATCACTAATTAGGACTGCAGAGTGTCTCGAGTTCTTCAAGCACCCTTTCGAGATGAGGGATGATGCAAAGAGACCGCACTTTTATGTAAATCCAGAGCAGGACACCGCGACCACGGTGCTGCTCCCCGGCAGGGATTGCCGAGCAGGGCCGGGCTGGGCGCCCTTGGCGGCTCCGGGCCCCGGTGTGCGCGGCCGCCGCCGCCCCGAGCCTGCGGGAGGGCGACTGCCCCGAGCAGCCGGGGAAGCACGGCCGCAGCGAGGCCCGGGTTTGCCCTGAAGTGTGCGGGGAGGGGGCGACGGACACGGCAAGAAGCAAAAAAAAAAAAAAAAAAAGAGAAAAGGAAAAGGGTTATTCGTCGGTTAAAAAGAAAGAAATTAAGTGAAAAATTAGTCTCATGCTAATGAGAAACCAAAAGCCGGCACGAAGGTACCCCTGAGCCCCCCAGCAGCTACGAGTTGCTCAAAACTAGGGAAAGCACTTCGCGGCAGCCAGCCGGCCGGCCTGCGAGCAGAGCCCGCACCTCTGCGGGCCGGCCGCGGGAGCCCGGCGAGGGAGGACTACACGGGATGGATTCCGGATCCGCCGCTCCCTCACGCTGCCCTGGGGCAGTCGGACGCCTTCTTCCCCACGGAGCACGAGTGGGCAGCTCTCCCTCTTTTCACCGTGGCTACTGTCCTCCCCCTTGTGATCCCCACCGTGTCTCTCCCTCTCTCTGCCCGCATCGAAGAACCAAACCCGAGCAGAGCCCCGCAGCTCCTGGCAGAGGCAGGACACCCGGGGGGCTTTGGGAAGCTCCCCACAAGAGCCGGGGGCTCAGCAGCGGGCTGGTAGCTATGAAGTTGTTTACTTGCCCGAAAGGTACGAGCCGCGGGAGGCTTGGCAGCTGCCTCTCAGCGGTAACCTTGCCCCTCGCTTGGCTGGGGAGTAAAGGATTCACGGCCTTCTTGTGGCTAATTGTAGGTGTCAGCGTGGAACGCTGCAGTGTTTGCCGCCTCTCAAAAGTCTCCCTGTCTCCCTCGCCCCGCAGCAGCCTTCGGCCAGCCCTTCCACTCCGCACGCTGCCCTGTGCACATGCACACGCAAGACCGGGTGCCCCGGCTACGCGCACCCCTAGCAGCCTCGTCCCGCTTTCCTCCGTGTTCACACCTCTCTCATTTTTTCCTCTACACGTGTCCTTTCCCCTCCGCAAGGCCCTTTTCACACCCCTTCTTGCAACCCCTCGCACTCCCCCCCACCTTCCTGCGAGCTCACCTGCTCACATGCCCTCAGACAGACAGACACCCCTCTTCACCCCCCCCTTCCCCGGCACCCCCTGAGCTAGGCCCGGCCCGGTGGCGGCTCTCCTCCCGCCTCTCCTCCCCGGTGCCCAGCTCTTTGGACTTTTGTCTGGCTATGTGGCTGAAGGCTCCTTTCCCCTTGTTCTTCCCATAGAGAATAAAGTCAGTCTGTATTTAATGGTTATGGCGGATGTGAGGAGGATTTGGCAAATGAGGAGGCCTTTTGCTCTAAAATATTGTTCCTTACGTCGTGTGAGTCTACCAACCCACCACGACCCCATATTCTTCTCCGGGTGTCTGACTCGAATGACAAACGAGCTGATTTTTTCAGTACATCGCTGGGAAATGTAGTGAGTGATAATAGAGATTTCTCTTTCATTTTTTACGCTTGACTTGGTTATTGTTGCTTTTCTTTTCCCGTGATTCCTTCTGAGGATTAGCTCTGACTTCCCCACTATTGGCGGTCAAAGTGGCCCAAACTCTGGATGACAATTGATGGGGATCAGGGGATTGCCCATTCTGTGCCTGTAAGAACTGATTTGTGCCAGAGAAACTCATCAAGTATAGGCGAAGAATAAAAAGCATTCGGGGGTAAATGTATTCATTGAGAAGGGTTCTTCCAAATTGCTTCGAAGTTTTCTTAATGAAAAGTAACGCTTGCAGCAATCAACGGCTTTTTGACGGATTACAAACCTGGGCAGGACTATGGGGCTGCATTTAAAAGTGCCCCGGCCCTAGCATGGGGGCAACTGCCTCACAAAAGTGCAGGAACGGGGGTCAGACCGCAAAACACAAAGCCGAGGTTTGATGCGTGGAGGAGTAATGAAAGGTGCGTTAATTTATTAACATGGTGCGCGCAGGAAAAGTGAAAGACTGGCCCGGTGTAAGAAGAATCATTAACTCTCTACCCCAGGGACCCACCCAAGGCTCGGCATTTACATCAAAATAGTTATTGTATCTTTAGAGAGAGAGAGAGAATGTGAGAGAAATCCCGCAGCAGCAACAGCCCGTGAGAGAGGTGAAGGACAGGAGATATAAAAATAAAATAAAATAAAATAAAATAAAATAAAATAAAATAAAATAAAATAAAATAAAATAAAATAAAATAAAGTAAAATAAAATAAAAGGAGAGGAGAGGAGAGGAGAGGAGAGGAGAGGAGAGGAGAGGAGAGGAGAGGAGAGGAGAGGAGAGGAGAGGAGAGGAGAGGAGAGGAGAGGAGAGGAGAGGAGAGGAGAGGAGAGGAGAAAGAAGGGGTGGAAGAAGGGGAGGCGATGTCAGCGGAGAAGGGCCGGAGGGAAGGAGCAGGGGCGCGGCGGTCTGGCCCCATCCCCGTTGCCGGCCCCATCTCGCGCCCCTGGCCCCGAGGCCACCGGTGTCCTGGGGCGGGCGGGACGTTGGGCTGCAGGTCCGCGTCCCTGTCCCCTCTCACTCCACCTCCGCTCTTCTTGTCGTTCCCCCCCCCCGCCCAAGAAGTGTAGCTCCGGGAGTTTAAACATCGATTTGGTTAATTAGTGTGATCATTAAGGGCCGGGGAGAGGGGACCGGGGAGGGGCCAGGAGGAAGGCGGCTTCGCTCCTGGCCGCGTGAGCGCTCCGCCGGCACGGCTGGGCCGCGTCCCCCTTTTCCTGCGGTCGTTTTTTCTCTCTCGTAATTTTCTTAAGCAGTCGAAGGACACAGTGAGAACGGCTCCGAAGTGAAAAGGATCGGACCGGGAAGGGGAGCCGGGAGGAATCTCCAGTCCTTCCCCGCCTTCCCGTCAAACCCGAAAGGGCGGAATATTAACTTTTTTCCCCCTGCATCTTGTCAATGCTATCATGGCTTTGATGGGAGGGTCTTCAAGGTGGCACATTTCTGAACTTAACCCCTTTTCAAACTAACTCTCTACCTCCCTTGTTAGTGCCCAGCTCTGAACTTCTGAAGAGTATTTTTGTGTGAGTCAGGGTTCATTCACTCGGGGGCTTTTGTAGGACTTTCTTCCTTTCAGCCCTCAGTGTGTTACACCAATTAAAGGACGACGTGCTGTAAATGTAATGGGCCGAGCAGTGATTGTTTTTGACAAGCAACAAAACACATAGATCCACCCCTTAGATTAGGCCGTTGAAGGGAGGTTCATGCCGGTCAGTTTACTGAATAGTTCATGAACTGTAATTCTGAGGGCTTGTGTGAAAGAAAATGTCTCTCTCCCTTTCTTTTTTCTTTCTTTTTTTTTTTTTTTTTTTTTTTTTTTCTCCTCTAAAAAGAAGCAACTCCAAGCATCTCGGGGAAGGGGGTGGCGGGGAGGGTGAGGGGACTTGGAGGACAGCAGAGGTGGCTTTGTCTTGTCATTTAGGGAAAGAGAGAGAGAGAAAAAAAAAGCTAACAGTCAAGCCACTCTATGTCACTAAACACGTCAGCCTCCTTTGCAGAGATGCTCCTCTCAGTACATCTTTATAGGCAGCCTTGAGCTAATGACTTTCTAAGGGTTCCCAACCATGCAGTGTTTGTATCTGACCTAGAGCTCCCTTGTAGCTGGACCAAAAGCCTTGGTAATTCTGATTTCATTTCACAGGAGGAAGAAAATGGCAATTAGAGTTGAAATTTCAAGGAGCAGAAAGCATAAAAAGTATCATAGCATCATATCATGGGCCTGATCCCGTTCACCTCCAGCTCAGGGAATGGAAAAAGGGGAGAAAATCTTCAATAACCTGGACAGAAGCTGAGTCAGAGGGTTTTGGAAATGGAAAATGATCTTTCCCAAGATGTCTAAGGGCCAAGGGGGTTTTTGGCTTATCGTTTAAGTCAAAGCAACCTGCTTATTCCCAGGAAAAGGTAGGCACAATTAAAAGCTTTGGCAAGAGTGGGAAGGAAGAGGTGGATATTTCTTGGAAAGCAGTGAGTTCCTTCAGCCTTTTCTATGAAGATTATCCTGGGCACAGTGCATTCTCTTTAATCCAAGAGGCATCTGCGGCCCTGCAACCACACAGGTACCACATGTGGGTGTCTGAAGGGAACAACAATAGCACAACCCTGTCAAGAAGGGTGGGAGCAGGTACAGCATGGAAGTGCATTCAGAGTCCTTTGGGAGAGGAGAATGTGATCCCAAAACCCAGCCTGCAGGGAGATCTCTGAGAAGGAAGCTACCTCAGGTGCTCCTGCTGAAGAACCCCAACATGATCTGCTCTCCACTTTTGACTGGGTATCATTTCACCCTCAAATTGAGAAGTTAAATAATCTGCCTTACTTTCAGATGTGCTGTTTCTTCAGGCATTTTTTAGCACCTCCCAGGGTATGCTAAAACCCCATTAATTCCTGCGGGGCCTCAGCAAAGCCTGATGACACTTGTGGACATAATGGGGCCAGCTCTCTCTCAAAGACCCAGAATTACTGCTGTGCAATAACCAGATCACAGCCGCCTGGGCCCAGGCATAGTGCATAGCAAATTTTTCCAACTCTTCTTCCCTTCAGTTCAATACAATGGGACCTAATTCCTGCCACACTTTTTTGGGATGCAGCAAGTTGTTTACACTGGTAATAAGCGCACTGTACGCGCTGTAAAATTTGTATTTGTTACTGCTGGAGATTAATGAATATGTGAATCACAGCTGAGGAGTTTAACTCTCATTGACTTCATTATGCAGAAGGTATCAGAAAACAAAAAGACACGTGTGCTAACTCATAACAGAAGTACATCACTAATTGTAGTCTGCAAGCCCTGCTACAGCAGACTTCACATCTGCTCCCCCAAAAACACTGTGTGCCACTCATGCTGACCCACAGACCACAGTCATCTGAGGCCACAAATGCCACAGGAGATGGGGACACTGAGTGAACAACAAACAGAGCTGTCTGACTCCGGAATCTGAAAATTCCTTCTGAAGGAGATGGATCAGAACTGGGTGAAGAGGAGCAAGGACTGAGAGACGTTGTACACTACATGCCCGTGCAAAGGATAAGACCACCATCTGATCTGTGTTTGATCAATAACAGTGCAAAATGCTGCAAAATATTATGGAAAATTAGTTAACAAAAAGATACCCCTCCTCTATTTCCCATTCTCTCAGCAGCATGGGAAGAAAGTTACACCTGGTAAAATGAAGTAGAGGTATTTCTGCAGACGGAGACTTCCTGAAGATTTTTTTCTTGTTGTTCCTTTCCACATAGGCCTTCCAGAAAAGACTTAGCCTGGGAAAGCTAAGGAAATTCTCTTTTTCAGGTTGGGAGAGAATATTCAAAACAGCTAAGTAAATTAAGTTATACATTTGTAAACATTTCTGTCAGGCAAACGGCCTGCTCTGGTTGCACAGCAGTAGGGTGAATCTCATCTGGGAGAGAAAGTATAACCCATGCAGGGGTTGCCAGTTGTACGTAATGTAGCTGCCCTAAGCCCATGCCAAACAACCTTTCTGCTATGCCAAACCATCCCAGATTTTGTGTAAATTTATTACACCAAGCACACAGCAGCTGTTTAATTGCAGAGAATTTAGGACAGGAAGTGAAGAATAAATCTGCATCCAATTGAATCTGCAGCATGTAATTATCTGGAGCACAAATGGGTAAATAACTAAAACTAATGTGTCTAGGAAAATAAAAGCACACATATAGACACATATTTGTGTGTGGAATGGAAGTGTGTTTCATTCAAGTAAAATGACTCACTCACAGCGTTCCCTTGATCTTGCTCCAAGTGTTTGCAGTGTGCCTTGTGATTCTTGCCTGAAGAGTACTACATGGCTTCCAAGCACGGTAACTTTTTTCCAGGTGTTACTCAGCATTTTACAGCAGTAGATCTCATGGTTTGACAACTTGGGGTAGTAGGTAGGAGGAAATGAACCTGTAGATTCATCACTGAAATTAGCAGAGAGTTGTGCTGTTTCAGGCTGGCTGTACACTCCATGTAGAGGAATGAGAAAACGCATCCACTTGGACCAGTGAAAAAATGCCTGTATCTGTGGCTTCCACAGAACCAGAGAAAATGAGGACCAGGAGGGATTCATTTTTCTGTACCCCCTCTCAGACAGAAGTACAGTACTTTTTACACTTCCTGCAATCCCAAACTTTTCCCAAAGAGAGCAGAGAATAAGGACTGTGGGTCTGTTTTCTCAGAGCAGGTTTTAATTTTTGCAGATTGCTCTGAAAATTCATATCTGACAATGGACCAGCAAAATCTATACCCCCAGTGAGGGTGGACAAGCTGCTGTAAGCAGCCCCAAAAATATGTGGGGAAAGTGTTCTGGCTAGTGGATAGATGATTGGCAAGTAATGTAACCTCCTGGGGAAATGGTTTTCAGATCTCCTCCCCGAATAGATGTTGAAAGCACCGTCCTGCTTATCCAAGTTAATACGGTGTGAATACAGCGCTGGTTGGCTGCATGCAGCAGGAGAGCTATAGCCTGAAAAATCTGTAACTGAGATTTACTGGTAAATGTGTTATCAAGAAAGAGTGCCTACTAATCCGCTCCCTGCGTTTTCACTCTCCTCCTCTATGTAATTTTCCATGGCTTGCATAACCATTTGGACACTCACATTAACACTGTATACCCTTTCACAAAGCTATGAGCCACTTTCGCAGTCTTCTCAACTCTCAGGGTTTCTCAAACAACCCGCTGGAGGGGAAAAAAGAATCTACTGAACTAATAATCCACATTCCTTTTGGTGGCAGGTTTATTAAAGATTTTAGTTTTGGGTTTTTTTAATTGAGATATTTTTCAGAGATGAAGCAAGTGGAGGGAGAGGATCGAAGCAAATGGAGGGAGAGGATCAAAGCAAATTTTCATTACTGAGTGACTGAATGATGGTTAGTGAGACTAGAGGAGATTGACTGTTTTGTAGAGAGATTAGCAGAATTCACATCGCCGCTGAATGAAAGGTGGAGGAGGCAGAAACCCTAAACAAGTGAATTCAATTACTTCTGAAAGGAATAGGGTAAATGAGGATTCTCTCTTTGGGGTTGCTCCAGGAAATATTTCTGAAAAGTTTGTTGAAGAATACCAGTCATCCAAACCCTAATTTTGCTATTATGTAAAAGCCCCTCGCTCCATGGCAGCTTGTGATTTGGAAAAGCTTCCCTTGTTTTGTGTACTCTGCTGGCGCATCAGCTCTTCATTTAATTTTGCTCTCAAATTACACCACCCAGTGCAACTTGTTTGCACATGTGGCGAGGGTTTCAAAAGGAATATAAACCTGATCCCAAGCCCACCAGAGTTAAGGAGCAGATCCTCCTCAGCTTCCCTGGACAACAGCCTTGATGGAGGGAGCATTGAGCTGCGGGCTGTCTGCAGAGCAGTGTGCTGGGGCGTGATTGCTGGCTCTGGGAGGGATGCTGTGGTCTGAGCTTTGGCATGCACTGGCACAGCCTGTGACAGCCCACAGTTCATGACCTGGGAAGTTTGGATTTTCAGTTTATTTGCTGTGTGTGAAGTTTGTAAGCAATATGGCATGGTAGGAAGTAGCATTTGTTCCACCAGGCTATTAAAGCAAAGTCTGTTGATGAAGAGGCATGCTCTTGTTGCCAGCCTATATCTCTGTTGGACAGGAAAGCACCACAGTGCACACAGTACTCTCCCCCTCTTTCCCACTGCATTTGAGGGCGCTAAGCACAGAGGGTCTCCCAGTTCCCCTGGGACCTCTGGGCACTGCCAGTAAAAGGACTAGGAGCTGAGATAGTGATTCCTGCAGGGCTGGGTAAGGAAGTGGTACCACAGGGACGCGTCTCCCTGCATCCTGATGTGCCAGAAAGCCCTGCTAAATAGGCACAGAGTGAAGAGACACTGACTTGCAGATATGCCTTCCAAGCAGAGATTTCTCCTTTCCACATCTACTGGTCATCTACATGCCATCCCCAGCATGGTCTCTAAGCACTGCAAGCCTGACATATCCCACTTCCTTCATACTTCGCACCCCGTCTCATTTTCTATCTGTGACTTCTGTTCCCTCCTCTGTGGGTGTCTCTGCTCCTTCCAGATCCCCCCATCTCATGGGACACAGTTCCATATTTTTGGTCCTACCAAACCCCTCTTCTCAGTTCTGGATGCCATAGAAATGTCTCACAGTTCCACTGCAGTGGGAGTTACTGGTGAGGTGCTGTACAGGATGCAGGAGGAGAACTGGCCTCCACCCTTCACTGTCTCCTAGGTTCCATCTTCAGTTTATCCTATTTCCTCCTCATCCATTTCTACTGCAGCAGGTGGGATTACATTACATTCACTCTGACATAACTATGCTCTTTGGCTGTATGGTAGACAGGGACTTACGTTGCCAGAATGAGGTAACCGTTGATGATCTATCTCAGCTCTTTTTTCCCCCCTCTCTGAAAAAATAAACAAAATTTCTTTCTTCTCCAAATTGAGTTTGAGGTCTTGCACACACCGCAGAGTTGGCATGTGTCAGGAAGGTGGCTTCCTCTCTGCAGCAGACTGTAAGCAGAACTGCCCTAACCCAGCACACCGGGTTGACCTAGCCACAGCTGAAGGTGGCAAAGGGTGGCTAAGGAGCTATCTTCCTAACTACATCCAATGTTCACTGCTGGAGCACGTCTTGCTCTTTTCCCAACCCCCACAGCAAAAAGCAACACTCAGAAAAGCAAGCTGCTGTTAAAAAGCAGCTCCCTGAGGAGGGCAGAAGAGCACAGAGGAGCTGAATCTGCAGCTGGGGGGAATGGGTGCTGTTCCATGAAAGTAAATGAAGCTGATGATGTGACCTACAGTCCTTATCTGAATCTCTGTGCTGTGTACAGCCATGTGGCAGATTCTCTCCCTCATGGGGATGTTCCTGGCTGCACAAGGAGCTCAGGAGACTGAAATAAATTCTTGGGGTTCCTTTCTACATCCTTTCTCTAATAAATCCATAACCAGCTTCTTCCTCACTCCCGTATGTGCAGCCTCTCCCAATAGCTTTATTACTGCAAAGAGCTAATTTCTTGCCAAATTTCTTATGCTTTTTTCTGGTGTTTTACTCAGCACAAATGGTCTAATAGTTTCCCTAAGATTTTTTGAATTCTCCAAATATCTGGAAGTTTTAAAACTTTTACATAGTTCAGGACTGAGCTTTGAGATATTTAGGATCATCAGCTTGTACCAGAGACATTGCTGGAAAAGTTTTCCTGCCTTTTACATGATTTTCACTTTGATCTCTCTCACAATGCTAGTTCTCCAGTACTCATGGGTGAATACATTTGCCAAGAGATTTTCCAGATGTGCTACATCCAAGGCAGAGTCTTTGGGAAGTATCTACAATTCTCCAGCATACCTGATCCTCTACAGTAACATGCAGGACATGCACCAAACACCTTTGAGCCTGCATGTGCTACAGAAGTGAGGGGACAATCTCCTTTTCTAGAGCACCTCTGTTGAGCAATCCAGCTTAGGGCAACAATTGCAGCTGACTTCCACCAGCCAGCTGGAACAAGGTGCCTGTAAGAACTTTCTTATTCCAGGACACAGTATGACTACAAAACCCCACCACGTCCCCAATTTCCAGGCAAACTGCCTCTCTGAACTCCTGTTTACAAGGTGTCTGGATTACTTAGACCATTGTTGATCTAAGCAATATTAGATACTAGATCTTCAACTTTATAAATTCAATACCAAATCTTCAAATACACATATCCTTTGAGTTCTTATTTCAGAGCAGATTTCCCATCTGCAGGGATTAGCATCTGGGCCTGCAGGGGTTTTAAAATTTGATCTGCCAAGACAAAACCAACCCTAATTTTGAAAGCGGTTAAGTCTCACCTGCCACTGCAGTTGGTGTCTCTTTCTCACCCACTTTATATAGCGGGTCTGCAATATTGGCAAATCCACAAATAAAGCCTTTGTGGCAAATCCAGAGCCCCACAAAACTCTGCACATCTGTGACTGCCTGGGCAATTTCCCAGTCCTGTGCACAGATGTATTTTTCTTTTTGTTAGAGAAAACTTTCTCTCTCATCAGGTTGTGTGTCTATGAGAAGGTGACTCTTTTCAGGGCAACTCTCATTTCAGGAAGCTCAAGTTCAGTGGTAGCCTTGATCTGATCCCAGGCTGGTTGTAAATGCAGTCTTTCTTACCAGGAGTCTCTGAGTGTGCCCAGAGCCGTCTCAGCACAGCAGACAGGCTCAGAGGGACCTATTTCGCAGTGACCGCTTCCAAGATCACTCAGTGTCAGCCAGAAGCCGGCACTTTCAAGTGCTGCTTACTGACGCAGTGGAAATGCTGTCTCCTGCCTTTCTCCCCTGCTCTTTGCTTCCACTGTCACTTGCCAATTCTTCCTAAAACCAAGTATGGAAACCAGATTGAAATGTTGCAGTATCCAAGGTGCTATTCTCTCATGACAACAACTGCACCTATTTTGGTGTTATTTCTTTCAGCATGTTCTACTTTGTACCGAGGCACGCACTCTCATGTCCCTTAAGCAGATCTGTGGATGACATCCAAGCTACTGCTGAAGGCACCTTTAGGTCTTCACTGGTTTGTACAATGCCTTCACCCCAGACAGTGTGGGGCAGTTTAAAGGGTCAGTGCCTCTAAATATGAGCCTTAAGTCTTCATTATAAAGTAAAACCAGCGACTTCAGGACTCAGAGGAACCATCACTGAGCTGTTAGCAGAGGCAGAGCTTCATAGTCTTTTTCATTAACTAGAGCCATTAAAAGATGTCCTGACCCAGCACTCACCTTTTCTCTGTTTGCTGCCCATAACTCACAATTGCACAAGTCCCATATCTACTGGCTGTCCCCATGTTGGCAAGAACTTTGGCTGAACAGAAGACTGAAGCAATTATTGGCCTCCAAATCTACACTGCAGGTAGTCTGAGGGAGGGGCTCCTTCATGTAACATTTAGTGAGCTCATTTGGACCAAGCACACTAGCACAGGAGTGCATGGGATGCTTGAAGCATGTTCAGTGGGCATCTGAGCTTCCCAAGTAGTGTTCTCTGACAGGAGATGAGCTCACATGCCCTTACAGCTGCTCTGTTACTAAGCCAGAATGCAGCAAGTTGGGGTCACCATAGGATTAGCTTCAAAGCTGTACTGCTGCTCTGAAGCAACCTGCTTATGCACTTATGCAGGGGCTGCCCCTGATGCATATCAGCATTCACTGCCAAGATTTCCCAGACCTCAAGCCACATCTTGGATGCTCCTCAGCTTTCTTTTACTAGCAGAATACAGACTATGCCACCTTCTACAAAATATGATACCTTCTTCTCCTATAAGCATGGTTACTCATGCCCTACAGATCAGATACTTTCAGCTCATCTATTTCCTCCCTGCAACATCTGCAAAAGTGACAGTCTAGATCCCACTGTTCATAGGTTGGCCTTGCATAAGCAGCGGCAGAGCAGACCCCACTGTGGTCCCTCCTTGCTTCAGCCCATGCCCACCCCATGACCTGTATGCTGAGCTCTATGCCCACTGTCCTCAGAGCTGGTAACTCCTTACTCATTTGGCCACAGCCAATTCACCTGCCTAAGATGGCTGGGTCAGCAGCTCTGACCCTTGTACTTCCACACTTTGACTTTCAGGTCAATAAGCTGCACCTTTTCCCCTTCAAAACTGGGCAAAGGCTTTCCCTGGGTGCCATCAGTTACTCCATGTTGGCCACACTCCAGGCCATCCTTATTGTGGTATTTCCTTACCTATTCCCCTTAAACTAGCAGGTAAAAGAACTGCTTCCCTTCACAACCATTTTACTTGTCATACAAACCGATTGTGTCATTCCTTCTAATCACTCAAAAGTGACATCAGGCAGATTCCCATCCTGCATACAAAACTCTCACCCAGACTCACTGCGTCCACAGCTCTTTGTTCCAGTCTCTGTCCTGCAGCAATGTCCCTTTTCAGCATACAGCTGCACCCAAGCCCAGTGGCAAATACCAGCACCTCTCAGAACAGCACTAGCTTTCTTGTGCTGACCTTGCAGGCCAGGCCAAGTCCAGCTGAATCCCTGTAAATTGGTTCATTGCCAAAGCATCTTGGCAGCCTTTGCTGGAGGGGTGCCAGGAGAGAAAGCTCCTCAGGTTCCCCCTCAGCTTAGGTAGATTCTCCCCTTCTCTCCTCAGAGACCCCCACTGAGCCCCAGCCTACTGGGCTGATTTCTGGCTTTGGGTGTGTGCCCTGGATTAGAAATGGAGTGGACAACTGAGTCTTTTTTTTTGCCGCAGGTGAAGCTTCAGACCTGTCTGATTCCTGGGAAACTGTTGCTGTCCATCTTCTCTGCCATAAATGCTCTGGGCATACATCCTCGGGTCATTCACTGCAATTTCTGTGCACTTTTTTATATGCTGGGAAAGTTTGTTTGACTGCTTCCCTTCCGGTTTCTGCAACTGTGACAGTGTTAGGTAAGGCTAGGCAACAGAAATTCTCCGACAACCTTAATTCCACATCAGGTTTCTGACTTTTGCAACTTTCTGATTTCCCTGTGCTGTTGGTATTTTTAGCTTTTTTAATCCTCACTGCCATCCTGTTCAGTTAGTAACCTCCAAGCTTGCCAAAGATTCCTTGGCCTCCCCTGTCCCCGGAAAAGCTGCTGGTCCTCAGCCATCTGGTTACTGGTTCC
Source organism: Ara ararauna (assembly GCA_028858755.1). Lineage (NCBI taxonomy): Eukaryota > Metazoa > Chordata > Aves > Psittaciformes > Psittacidae > Ara > Ara ararauna. The sequence goes on from CM054379.1 coordinate 62,253,926, forward strand.
TTATTCATCTATTTTGAACTTGTTCCAGCTTCTGCTGCCCCCAAAAAATTTTACCTCCAGTCTCAGGCCATCTCCCAAGCCTTTCAGCAGAGCCTTCAGAGGTTGCTTTAATTCCTTCTGCAAGGTCTCATGCTCTTTTCTCAGGTCTATAGACCTTATTTTAGTCACTTGTGATAGCCTCCATTTCTGCAGGTTTTGTTCACAGAATTCCACAGGAAGTCTCAGTGCATGGCAGAGCACAGCATTCTTGTTTTCTTTTCTCTACTGGAAACAGCTCATTTGATATAACCTAGAATTGCATTTGCCTACTTGGCAACCCTATAACTTTAGTGTCTCATGGTCAGAGTGCAGTCAGTAATAGTAGGAGTCCTTTTTTCCCCCCTTTTGCATATCTACATAATGAATTTCTGGCTTCAAGAAGAAATCCTAGAGATTCATCCTTAAGTACATTTTACTCACTAACAAATCATATCCATTATATTTTTAAAGGCCATGGGCTCACCCTGTTGGATATTCCTGTCTTTCTCTGTATCGCTGATGCCGCTATGTCTTGTACCCAGATATTCATTAAAAATATAAGTCCTCTTGAGAAACTCCAGCAGTGATTTTCCTTGATCTGACAACTCCTCTGTCAGTGTAGCCAACTGCCTCCTCTTTTCTAATCAGTTCCTTTTCTACCACATAGTTCACCAGTGGTCCTTCATTCCTCCCACAAGGTGTTGTATGCAGGAGTCCCTTCACTAGAAAATGTTTCTGGTTTAGCTACAGCACTCAGTTGCAAGGTTGAACCTAACTCAGATGAAGCTATGGTCCAGATCCCCTTGATATTCCAAGGAGGGGAGTAGGTATGTTGAGGGTACAATCCATATTGTCTTGATATGGGAGTCAAAAGAACAATTTTTACAAGTGTTCCTCTGCCCCACTTGTATAGAAAAGGATACTTGGGACACTAAAACAGGAGCAGATGCCTAAGGCTAGGCCAAATTATCTACCTTCTAGGTATCCAGACTTCCCAAGAAATCTCTTCCATGATGCTTTTAGAGAAGATGTCAGGGGGAGAAAGTGCACAGACAGCCAGAACCAGGCTCCTGAGCATCCGGAGAACTTCGTACTTATTTTGCCTTGTCTCCTGCACTGATTCATTCCTGTGCTGTTTTAGGAAATTCAAATTAAGTGGATTAAAAAAACCCAACCCAAACTAAAACCCACTTTCTCCTTTATCAGCCACTTATAAGAGCTGCTGTACAGAACATCATAGTTAAAAAGTATTACCTGTGTGCAGCTTTTACCAGCCTTCTCAAAGCTGTATTAACTGTGAAATCACTGTAAAAATGCGCTTGCAATGATCTGTGTTTCTTTGCCCCTAGTCACAGCTACCAAGGAAAAAAAAATCACATGAAAAATCCAATAAAGTTCCATACCAAGGATACAAACCCAGGCTGCAACTCTAGGAACATCAGCTGAGAGAAAAATAGTGGGAAATCACTTTCTCATCCTTTGTACATTTCTTTTGTATAGCTATCTACATATAGCTATATAATTGTATAGCTACACAAATCCTCTTTCACCTTGATTTTAGCTACACAAATCCTCTCCCTTTCTTGAGATTTTATCCTGTCTATACTCTTGATAATGACTCCATTAGTAATGCACTGCTTACCAGGGGCTTTTTACAAATGCTGTTCAATACTTCCAGGCAATTCATTGCAGGAGTGCTCGAGCTAACATGGACACCAGATCTCCACACTCACATGCATTTTAATATGGAAGCTGCTGCGATACAAAACTGTGTGTAAACAATTGGGAGCCTGCGTTCCCCTACCCAGAATGATTTCCAAAGCCTCCCGAGGATGCCACCTTAAATTTAGGAACCCTCCTCTAGTAAGAGACCAAAGCTCTCAAAGCCACAGGACTGCTACTAGAAAACAAAAGGCAACAGGAAAACATATAAAAATCCATAGTAACTCTTGAACAGCCACTGCTGCTCCATAATAAAAGAATAATAGTGTGTGGCCCTCTTACAGAACTTTATCTGGGGATCTCAGTGGCTATACAATGGGTGAGTTAGTTTGTCTCTTAGCCTAAAAGAGAAAGGTTCAAAACAGAGCTGTGGGAAAACAACGCCTCTCCAGGTCAAATCACAATTCTCTGGGAGCTCTTCAAAGCATGGAGAAAGACTTACTTATGGAGTATACCTTGCTCCATCTCCCTGTTGTGATTTAACCCCAGCTGGCAACTAAGGACCATGCAGCTGCTTGCTTCCCCTGCTCTCCCCTCAGTGGGATGCAGAGAAGAATTAGAAAACAAGGTAAAACGTGTGGGTTTTTTATCTGTAAGATAAGAACAGCTTTATAATGGAAATATTGTAATTATAAAAAATGTAATAATAATAACAACAATAATAATAATTATAATGATCATGGAGTAAAACAAAAAGAGAGAGAGAAAAAAACCCTAAGATAGACAAGTGATGCACAATACCATTGGTGTGACCGATGCCCAGCCCATACCTCAGAAATGATCGGCCTCTCCTGGCCAACTGTTGTGGTTTAAGCCCAGCCATAAATCTCCCACAGTGTCATTAGCTCCCCTCCCCCCCCCCCCCCCCCCCCCATCCTCCCTGTCCTCCCCTCGCTCCCAGAGGGATGGGAAGGAGAATTGAAAGAATGCAACTCCCATGGGTTGAGATAAGAACAGTCCAGTAACTAAGGTATAACACAAACCACTGCTGCTACCACCAATAATAATAATGATAAGGGAAATACAAGGAAAGGGAATACAACCACTCACCACCCGCCGACTGATATCCAGCCCGACCCAGCAGTGATCTAACCCTTCCTGATCCCTCTCCCCAGTTTTTACATCCTGGGCATGATGTGCTGTGGTATCAAATACCTCTTTGGTCAGTTTGGGTCAGGTGTCCTGTCTCTGCTTCCTCCTGGCTTCCCCTCCTCCCTGGCAGAACATGAGACTCAGAAAGTCCTTGGTCAGAGTAAACATTTGAGCAGTAACTAAAACCATCAGTGTTATCAGCGCTGTTCCCAGGCTGAAAGTCAAAACCACAGCACTGCACCAGCTACTAAGAAGGAGAAAAAATGACTGCTGCTGCTGAACCCAGGACACCAACTTCCCCCAGTTTATATAGTGGGCATGACGTGCTGCAGTACTGAATACCCCTGTGGCTAGTTTGATTCAGGTGTCCTGTCTCTGCTCCCTCCCAGCTTCTTGCACCCCTTCTTACTGGCAAAGCATGGGAAATGGAAAAGTCCTTGACTTAGTGGTAAGAATCACTGAGCAACAACTTAAACATCAGTGTGTTATCAACATTATTCTCAGCCTAAATCCAAAGCACAGCACTGCACCAGCTTCTAGGAAGAAAATTAACTCTATCCCAGACAAAACCAGGGCACTTCCTTTTGACATAGGAAGGATGCAGAAAAGCTGAGGGCTGTATGGATAATATCAGAAGCAGCTTGGCATTTCTTTTCTACTCTTTCTGTGCTGATGCTTGCTTTCAATATGACATATTTTGGATATTAAAAATACTATGTAAGCTTGAATTATTTTATGGAAGATCTTGAATTAGAAGCTCTATATAAAATAAAGTACTATCTACTGCAGCACATGGAAAGATATGAGCAACAAGGCAGGTATGTGCCCTGTGCATGTTAAAACTTGTTTCTAGAATGTAGCATTTCAAATTTGAAATTTTTTTGGTAGAAAAATTCATTCTAATGTGAAGAAATTTTTTTACCAGAATATGGGATGCAAGAATAAGTACAAGATTTTTTTTGGTCTTTCATAGCCTGGAACTGTGTATAGTTTACCCTGAAGAAGACCAGTCAATGAAAGTATTATTCATCCAATTGTTTCATTTTTTAAATCATTCTAAGGCATTTTGTACCACATGTTGCATAGGACATGGTCCTCTAGATATCCAAACAGCTATTGAGTCCATATTTTTTAAAACCCTCAAACCAATGGCTCCAGGCAGCAGGTTCCAGGACGTTATTGCTGGGACAGCACTGTGTTAATATAAACATCCTCGACTGCAGTAACCCTTGTCTTTGCCTTCCTCCCCTGGAAGGTGATGGCTCCTCATGTTCAAACAAAACACGTCTTCAATGCTAGGTCACTTTCTTGCTTACAACACTGAACAGGGTGGACTTTCTGTAGTCACTGTTCTTGACATAGCTTATTCAATGTATAGGGAAAAACGCCAAAACTAAACCGGTAAAGACCTTCTCCCAGCCAATTCTCAGAGTAGGTTAAAAAATATACACGTTAAAATGTCAGGACTGTCTAACGTTTCACTTGAAATTCTCCATAGCAACACCACTTTGGTACTGTAGTGGGAAAAAAGAGAGTAAAAAAGAATAATCAGAGGTCTTCAAAAAGGCCCTTCAACTTTAAAGTGAATGTGTTCGTGGAGAAATGAAGGGTCTGTTGTGCAGATGGCTGTTTGCTCTCATTGCTAGAGGCAGACAGTCTTTGGTTAGGAAGGAAGGGGAGTCCGATGGTGTATTACCATGCAAAAGCAGCAAGCTCTGCCTATGATGACCGCAGTATTAACTCCCAGGGCTTCCTGCGGCTGAGAGGCAGCAGCAGAGCAGCAGCGGCAGCTACAGCAGCAGCAGCAGCAGCGAGTTTCACTTGCCCCCTGCCCCCCACCCCCAAGCTTCCAGGTTCAATAAAGATTACATCATGGAAAAAGTATGCCATGTAAGCCTGAGAATCAAAGCCATCACAATTGGCGGCTGTTTAACTGTAATGTCGCTGAAACACATACTGCCTCTATGCTCGCACACACTTTCCCCCTCAGCCCTCCCATCCCACCCTGAGCCCTCCGCATCTCCTGCGATGAAGGGTAGTATTACTGGGGAGAGGAAAATCTGATCAAAACTGTCGACTGCCAACTGCCAATTTTCTATGGATTCAATAAAGGCCACCTTAACGATTTCCCTAATTAATGGATGACATCTTTGGCTGGAGGAGAGGCGCTGTATTCTACTCTGCCTTAGTCTTTGTTAACCTTCTAATTAACTTTCGTAGGTCACCCAGGTCTCCCAAACCTAAAAGTGAAGAGAGCCATTGTGCTAGAAGCAGTAAACTTACTTTTTCTGCCTGGGTACTTAAAAGGGAGAATGATTATAGGGAGGAAAAATAACTCCATTTAAACTCTTTGTGACTGTGGAGAATGCATAGGTCCCTGCTTTAGAAAATAATTGAAACACCTTTTATACCAATATTTGCATGCATAATAAACCAAATTAGCAAATATACATCTAAATTCAACTGCAGTTTCAAATTGATTAGGGATTTGGAGGGGGTTTTGGTCTCTTTTTTTATTTTTCTTTTTGGAATATGGGTTTCAGTGGGTCAGCAAAAGGAACTAGATTTCTTGATCAGCTTGCAACTGCAACAGCTATCAGCTTTTACATGGCGTGATCTCCAGCAAAGAGTCTGGGTTAATAGTACACGCACACACATTCTAATACTATAATATTAGGCCAGATTAATCCCTGTGGTAAGACCATCGGAGTCAATGGAATTGTATCAGAGATGAATTTGGTTCGCTGCCTTTTGTGGAATCTAATATGAATTGACCATTGAGCTGGAGGCATCAAAGATGATAAATGCAGCCCTCTTTCAAACAGTCTGATGCAACCCAAAAAAGGGCAGGCAGAAGGCATTTAGGATGGGTGGCCCCTTCTTCTGTCTACAGCTTTCTCAGGGAAATTCTGCCCTCATTCACGCTCATTGACTGAAGTCAATTAAATTATTTTAATAAATTGTAATTAAAATTCACAGTGTACAATGAAAGATTGAAACTTCATAGCACAACTTGACTAATAAACCTGAAGTTAATTGCTTCTTGAAAGTAAAGATTGAGAGTGGTTCTTTGGCTTAAGGAAGAGACATGAAATTAATTGTTCTTAGTTTTCTCTACTCAGCAGAGAATAACAGAGCAGAGTAGAAGAGGGTAATAATTGCTTCCCAGTATAAACACACAGATGTACATCCCTGCTTGAATATCTGACTGCAACCCATATTCCTGGACAGAATGTACTGAGCTTAAAATACATGGGGGAGAAACAAAACAAACAAACAAAATGTAGGACAGAATAGTTTGGAGAGATTTTTAGATTAACTGAGGATGAAGCATGATATAGTGATCGAGAGATGCCTGAAATTCAGGCTGTCTACAGCCTTATCCTTCACTGCCATTGGTGCACAGTGGAAAATGGTCGCTTTGACCTTGATTCAGTTTCTCCATCTTTAAAGGAGCTTTGTTTCACTGAAGTAGTGTTTAAAACAAAAGGTCTCGAACTGATAGGGTATGAAAGCTGTAGAAATGCAAAATGCAACATGCCAGACCAGAAGTCTGAGTTTTTAAATAACCAAATTATTTTTTTCATGGTTTGTTTCTGCCACTATGTACACATTTTCTAATGGAATAATTGGCATGCAAGATGGCATCTATCACTTCTTTGCTCTATTCTCCAGTCAAGTGGTCCAAAGTATACTTACTAATCATCCTCTCAAGTGTCCTTTCTGTGTTCTAGGTACAGCCTGGTGATGGATACATAACTATGAAAATTTGACCATGCCACCCTTCAGAAACATCTTCAGTTTAACACTCCTATGTTTCTGCCTGTAAGGTGCCAAAGGAGGTTTGGCATCATGTGGGTCTGATTGCTGAGGAAAGACAACCAAATGACATGTATGGGATCAAGCTACAAAAAAAGAGCACATCTTCCCTCCTGCTGGATGTCACTGCTACCCAACAGCTGGAGGAAGCATGGAAGCCCAGGGCTCTATCTGATCCTACTGAACCAGGCAATGTTTTACCTGACCATTCAGAGGACTGACATTTTTGCCCCAAGTGATGCCACATCAATGGTTAGGTACTGCCCTTTCTAGCTTAATGAAAGCTTTCAGGGTCCCCAGTGTCAGGCTCTGCCTCAAAAGGAGTATCTGTACTAAATCAAGAGGTCTCCAGAGAAGGGCATCACCATTAAGGTTCTCAGGAAAACTGCGTTCATTCTCAGACACCAACACAAAGCTGTCAGGTGACATGGAGCTGGGATGGTTCATCTCATTTGACTTTTAATATCCATGTGAATATATATGCATCTGAGTTTTGTGAGACTGGATGCCTTCAGAGTCAGTGGAAGGAAACACATCAAGCAGCTATTAACCAAGAAGAGCCTATTTTGGATGTCTCATACAGGAAGGATGAACTGCGCCCCAGAAGAGTTTTCTCTCAGTTGACTACAAAGAATCCACATACCAAACTTGAACAATTGCAGTTAGTGCTACAAATGGTTTGTGGTCACATGAATACCACCTTCATTCCCTCTGCACTTCTCCATTTGTGAGAAGAAGATAATGACATTTCCATTCTTCTGTCTTTTGCCAATTTTGCCCTCTTAAAAAGTAAGATCCTAAAAGACCTTTCTGGGACTCACTTGGCAAGAAGTAGACAGCTATTTTTAGGGCATCTACTAAATTCGTAATTTTGCAATGCAATTAAAAAATTTGAAACCTAAAATAATAGATCTAAACAATGCATCATAAAAATGTCTTTTTCTCTGCATATAGGGAGATGGAGGTAACCAATTCTACAATTCAGATTTCTAATGACAAGTAATATTAATCTCCTCTGTTTGTTTATACAATGCCAAGCACAACAGAGAGCTCTGATGAAAATAATTCAGGTATCTTGAAATACTGTTTTAACTACTTTTGTATCTTAAATAATCCAATGACTAATTAAATGGGAAATCCTGATTAACAGTCAGTAGAATAAAGTGTAAGACATTTTGCTCAGTAATAAACATAGCAGAGTCTTTAAGTCTTGTTATTTCAAACTAATTAAGTGATCAATGGAAATATTTCACAGCAACTGAGACATTCATTATCTCTCTTCCTGACACAACTCACAAGAGTTGGGCGTCCTTAGAACTGGACCCTGACACTAAAATCATATTTCATAGTCTGTGAAAGAGGCCGCAGCTAGAGGGTGATGCCTTCTTCCAGCTCAGCCTATCCTTTTCCAGAGGAAATCAATTATTTTTATCAGATAGCCTTGCAGAACCCAGTAGTGTCCACTTAAATTAAATTATACTTAGTTGTTATCCAGAAACAACAGTAATTTCATACAAGTAACCATAAAAAGAAGTTATAGCCAGAAAGTGTAAACCAGGGCTCCTAAAATGCATTTAATTTGTCTTCTTACAGCACAAAAATGATCTTTTTAGGCAAAACTGGTAGCAAAGTCCTGGGCACATAATGCACTGAATCCAACTGCCTTAGCAAGACTGGATTTGAACCTCAGGAACTGCAAATGTTCCAACTCTGGTATTATGACCTGGACTAGAAATTCCACCTTGCTATCTTCTCAGCCTTGTGGGGTGTGATGAGCTGCTTCCCATCCCAGGGGGCTCACGGGCTTCCTCTGTCTTCTGAAGTTTTCTGTGGAGGAGAAGCCCATGGACTCAGCAGAAACAGAAAAGTCAATCCTTCTTCTTCCCAACTTCAGGGTGAGCTCGACTCTCAAAAGTGACCTTACCCAAAGCAGAACAAGGCTGCACATTTGCTGCCTCTTGGTGATTTCCATACCAAATGTGTTTAATTTACCTGAAAACAAGATAGTGTCTCTTTTCCTGCTTGGCACTCTAGCAGAGACAGCCTGGGCTCTGAGAAGCAGGAGGCTTGACCACCTCAGTGCTCTCCAGCAATCTTGTCTTCACATTTAGCTGTTCCCACATCGATGTTTACCCAATGGGGCTGAGCAGATGTCCCTTCTTGGGATGAGCACAGTGCAGCCCAGCGCAAATGAAATCCTGGTACATACCATAGCAACCTCATGTCTGGTAGACATGAAAAATCAACTCTACCCTGTTGCCTAACATGCCAGCAAACATAGTGCCTAATGCAAGGATCACCTTAGTAAAGTTTTAATGCAATAGGCCTGCTTCTCTTGGAAGACAGACATCCACACAGTTCTTGTGATACAAACAAAATCACAACTCATATTCTTGTTTCTCCTACAGGCCTATTTACACTTCCAGAGCTTTGTGGATAAGCTGGACAAGATTTACAAAGCAGTCTTAGACACAGAAAGGCTGACTGAGTTGCTTAGCATTGCCCAAGAGCAGAGGTGTAGGGAAAGCAAAGGCTTTATCTCCAAAATCAGCTTTTTTAAGTTCCTCCAGGTTGACATAGGCATCTGTATGTTGACCTTGGACACTGAAGAGAAAATCAGGAGTCAAAGGAAAGCACTTTGCTCAATCTTAGCAGGACAGCCTGTTGCTGAACACTAGACTAGGTAGGGAGCAACAACAGGCTCAGGAGGCAGGTCCATCTGCTCAAGATGCAAATCCTGATATTTGAGAAGTTCTGAGGATTCCAAGAAGTTTATATGAATGAAAAAGAAAATAAGAGAACCCATAGATTATTCCCTGTCTGTTTTTTTGTTTGAAGAGTATTCTTTATATTTCTCAACTACATCAACCAAGGTAGGATCGTGGGCTTTGGAAACCCTTATGGCCACACCTGAAATGTGTTTTAATATGTCAAATATAGTTTAATATATCAAAATACCTTGTACATAATAGCACTGCTGTCTCCACAGTTCTTCCAATTCTCTTTTCCTCACTGTGTACTCTCTTATGTTTTGTCAGCTCTGGTGCCAGTCCCTTTCTGCCCCGTTTTCTGTCTGCTGCCTTATGGTGTGTTCTTGGTAATCATTCCTTCTTCTCACTGTTGCTATTGGGCTTCTCTTGATGACTTTTGCAGCTTGAGTTCTATTTTAAGAGCTAAAAGTTTCAGCTGCTACCCCAACAGAGAGTCACTGACCTCATGGTGTAGCTGTTTCTGCCTTTTACACCTTGTGCATTCTCCAGTTAACTTTGCTGCTCTGATTTCTTCGTCTATCTTTGTCCTCCCTTTAGCCCATCAGTGTGGTGATAGTTACCCATAACTCTTCTCTCAGCTTCTCTTGTTGCCATTCCACACCCACTAACTACTAACTCTGACAGCCTTTAAACTGCCTTACTTTATTCAGGCACACAGTCTGGTGAACGTCTCTGCACCCTTGTGTTCATCCTCTGCATCTTTGCATTTCTTCCGGAAAAAAATTCTTTCTTCATCAACTCCCTGCCAGGGTCCCATCAGCCTCCTCCCATCCCTGCTCAGTCTTTGATTAGCACTTTCCTTCTCCAGACTCACCGGCCTACTCTTTGTATGGATCACCCTCTTCATCTGTTTTCAAATAAGCCTCTGAAGTCTCTGCAAAAACAACCCTCCTCTACATACCATTATGCCTTTCTCATCTGCTTTACCTCTTATCCTTTCAAATGACTAGTTTACTCCCATTCTCTTGAACTCACCTCTCTGACACTCAGCAGTCTGGTTTTCAGCCACTTCACTCTGCAGGAATTGCTCTCTCTAAAATCACTAATGATGTCCTTCTAGTCAGTTCTAACTGCCTCTTCTCCAGCCTCTTTCCCTTTGATTTTTCCAACACCTTTACATACCAGACCATTCCTTCCTTTGGAGTTCCCCATAACTCAGCTGCTCTGCTGAAAATTGCTACCTTGTTTTTGGAGAGCTTGAAGTGTTATAATAAGAGCACAATGAAAAGGGTAATTCTTTGTATTGTCTTATGCACATTAATGAAGATCCTCTTAGGAAACTATGAAAATTTTAAGGGCATACCCAACAATAAGGAAAACCCCAGCAAGGATCTCTCTGCTTCCCATAGACCTCTATGCCAGACTTAATTTATGATACAAGAGATTTCACCTTTATCTCAGATACCTTCATAGTTTCCTTGATGGAGTCTTATAAGGAGAAATAAAAGGGAGAATAATGAAACTAATAATTATATCTTTCTACAAATTTTTTTGTTTCATGTCTCTCCTTGTTTGCTGATAAAATCAGAGAAGGATTAATTGTGAACTATATACAGACATACAATACAGACAGAAAGAGGATCAGTCTGTGAAGATAGTGGAGTCTTTCCAGCATTGGGTTAGCTGAAAGCCAAGGAACATCATACAGGGTAAAAGTAAATGCGGTGGCATAGCAAAGGTCACAGTGAAAGATCTGGAGAGTGGTGGTGCAAATCCTATAGATCAGCAAGGAAGCCGGAGGCTCTTTTTCAAGTTAGCTATACTTGTAGAGCTACATGGTTAATGCAAACAAATGTTCCTGTTGTTTGGCTCTTACTGTACCCATAGTTCTACTTGAAAAATGGACAGAATAAAATCTGCAGTCATTTTATGTGAACCTTAAAAAATCAGAAGCTCACATGCAGAGTGCACAGCAACAGTAATACATGAGAATTATCATGAACTTCAAACCAAACTGTGGCACTCTACAGCCTTCGACCCTAGTTTCAAGCTCTGCCTGCTATATAGTCTGTAGCAAATCTGTGGATGATAAAACACACTGTGTTTCCCATTAAAGTAAGAATATGTTGCAGAAAAGAGTGTTTGAAAAATCAAGGGAATTAACTGTTGGATGCCCAGCTCCCTCCCCCGTGTGTCAAACCAATTAGTGAGAGTCAGATCAAAGGATCCACTCTGCAGAAAAGGAAGAAATAGAATCCAGTGTGAAATGTCCCCCTGCAAAAACAAAATATATGAAAATAAATTGCAGGTAATAGGAGATCTGATACTATACCACCGCCAGGAGGAGAGGGTCAGCAGTTACATCTGATAATAACCTCCCTCTTTTATTTGAGGATCTCTATTTTCCAAAAGAAAAGCTAAATATTGATTAAGTGATATCTCAAATACCACAAGATTATCAAAGCAATTACAGGGATTAACTTCCCAAAATGCTCCAGTATAACTTCAGCTGCAGAAACTGTGCCAACTCGGTAATGGCTATTAACATCTGTATGCACAAGAGTAATCCCCTGGGTTTCTTTCTTCCTCTCTCTCTCTCTCTGATTGCTTATATATATATTACATTTTTTTCTGAGTGCATGTGATGTACCACTTGGGAACCTTATTCTGCATTCTGTGGTGGGACCTGCCTAGAGTCAGAGGAAGTCAAAGGTTATTCAAGGGGGACTCAAGACATTTAGTTGTGCAGCACACTTCCACATGAGAAAGCCTTCCCTATCAGAAGGCAGGAGACTTTGCCAGTCATGAAGCCCTGTATGGATATGCTGACTTCAGCCACACTAAGTCACTCTGACTCCCTGATAGTGCTATCTACCTAAGTATTGAATGTCCTGCAAACATCTTTGAGAATAGCATCAGGCGGCTGGAGAACTTTGTTGCCACAAAATAAGAGCTCTGGCTTGGTCCCCAGCATGGTCAGAGTCCAGGTTTCTTGGCAGCTTTCAATCTCCAGAGCCCACTCTCATGTTCATGCTGATGGGGACAGCGCACTTGTGCTTCCATTTTCTCCCCTCACTCTTCTCTTAGTGGGAGAAGCAACTTTAAAGCATAGGAGAGACAGACAGAGAGAGCATGACGCCCTATAATCCAACAAGTCAACTTCCCGAGCTCAAACATGAACTGATTTTTTTTTTCTTCCCTCGCCTTATAAAAAAGAAATTGACTTTTGTTTGGAGTTTGTGAAAAGTGGGACTCGGGGCCCAGTCAATGGGGCTCCCCGCAGCGCAGGCTGAGTGGAGCCATCTCGAACCAGTCAGCCGCGGCACCAATTAATCCGCTCTTTGTCACAGCCCCGGCCTCAGCAGCAGCGGCAGCAGTAGCAGCAACACATTTGGCCATTGTTCAGACCTTCATGCAACGGGATTTACCCTTTCAAAGAGGCAGTTTTGTCCCAAAGAGTTCGAGCGGAAGTTTCTCACTGACAATTTGCCCCAAATAGATAGATTTGTCAGCAGCAACCTTTAAAAGCAAAAAGCCATGGAGGAAAAAGAGAAGAAAAAGAAGTGTGTGGGGGAAGAGCAAGTGCATCCTTGTCCTTCTGTCTGTCTGAAGGCCTGCCCTGAGCAGGTGGGGTGGGCACAGGGCCTGAGGTACAGAAGGGCGAAATGGCATTGATGGGGGCTCTTGTTCATCTCAAGGCAGATGTAGCAAGGGAGCTAACAAGCTCCCAGGCTGTTGTATAGCTGCTCTGACTTCTGAAAGCCTTTCATGGAACTTTTTTTACATGGCATTGTCATGCCTGCTACACAGCACTGTGCTAGGCTGACCAGGCTTTCCCAGCCTCAAATACTTCACCAGCAGCTCATCTCTGAGATCAACAGCTCTCATCCTCTGTGATCTTGCCGCCAAAATCTACATTTAAACCAACACAAGCAGTTTTTTGCAAACAGGCTGGTTTAGCTTTTCCTATGCACAGTGCACTGGGGAACACATCCCAGGCAGAAAAAGGTGAAACAATCCCACAGATATTTCCTGCCCCCTACACCAATACTGATAAACTTCTTATGAGTACACTCATCTTTGGACTTCAAGGACTGTTTGCATGAATGGAGAGTCAAACCAGCTCTGTTGCAAACTCCGGCTGGTCGCTTGCACTGCTGTTGCTCCCACCCTCAGATCATGGCACTGCCCAACATCCCTGGCTCACACATGGGACCCACACTTCCCCATAACACCTCCCTGCATACACCAAACCCAGAAAGTTAGAATGTGCAGGAAATGCTCTTCCCCAGCTTGGGCTCCAGCAGATCCAGGTCCATACACACACAGCCTCTCACAACAGCATGGAGATAGCCCAGCTCTCACATTGGAGGGCAGCAACTGGGAAGTTTCTGATCCTGGCAGACTGACCTTTCTTAATAGCACAGATTTGGGGAAAAATGGAAAAAACATACCTAACTGCTTGTGACTGCACCTTCTGTTACACCCACTGGGCAGGGGTCACGGGACTGGTTAGCAGGCTCCTGTGAGCACCCGGGTGTTGAAAACTAGAGCCCTGCTTTTTCCTAGGAAAGGTTGGAAAAGGTTGCTCAGCCCAATATAGGTTGTCCTTTGCATATAAGAAACTACCATTTCATCACCTGACAGCAAGTACAGCCTGCCCTGACCAGCAAAGAAGCCAAATTCACAGAAGAACAAGTAGTTCTGCTGTAGTCACAGTCCTTACCTTACTATTCAGGCAGTTTGGCTTCCCAAACAAAGCTGAAGAAACCCAGTTCATTGAAGTAGATCTGCTGCAGCTATCTGACCAAAAGGAGGGGCATGAGAAATGAATGCAAGTCAGCTATACAGTCCTAAAACTTTGCAGTGAACTCGAGAAACTCCATTGCTAGGTGACAGCCAGTCCAGCTGTTCTGTCAGACTACTTTGTCTCGCTGTATCTTAAATGGGTTTGATCTACATTACTCAAAGAACCTCATTGTTTGAGTATTGCCCAGCCCACTGATGTTTATTTGATGGCTTTCCCAACGCATTTCCTGAAAGACACAAGAAAAATGAAGGCCAAGTTCAAACTGACATCAAAAATGTCACCAGCTTGCTTTACACCTACCAAGTTCCCCTAAGCCAGTTTACACGTGCTCTTGGAAAGGGAAAAGGATACAATCGCTGCAACCTAATTAAAAACCGGCCAGAAGCAGGGGTCATTTACAATTAGGTTAGGGCTATTCCAAGTGAATTGTTTTACAGCAAAACTAGAACACACTGAGCTAAACTGAAACATTGGGCTCCGTGCTTGAAGACAGCAGTGGGTGTCACTTGTTCTAGGTGGCCTTCAACACAGGGGACAAATAGTTCAACAAACAGTTGCTGATCAGCAGGGTCCTCAGTTGCACTGGACAGATGTTAAGACCTAAGGCCTTCCCCATCTGCAGAGAAGTTTTAAGAGACCATAAAAGCAGGTAAGTAAGTACAGACACACATTGCAATGGTGTAAGGCACTGAGTCAGGATAAAAACCAAGTGGTACTATTGCAAATATGTTAAAATACAGTTTTCTCCAGGAAGTCCAGGAGAGAGAGATGCCCATGTGGCATCCCTCCTGTGGAGGCCTCGCTCATTCAACAATCCTGGAAATGTGCAACCAAATTAACATTGTCCCTCCCTGGCATGGGAAGAACATTGGTACCGGGGACAATGGTATTCCCTATGAGGCTTAACTGTCCCACCCTTTATTACCCTGACTGGCCCTAGTCATCAATAAAATTGATGGGATTCCCAAAACAAAAACTCTTCTTCCTCCTTGAGTAGTGGTTTTGCTTATGATTTCAAATAGAAGAAAAATCCAGCTGCTGGATATGACAGAAAATATTCTACAGCTACAACGTGTTTACCATGCGCACAGGAAAATGAACAGAACTTATTTCCTCTGTTCATTTATCAGGTGCTGAATCACCTCAACCTCATGCCAGCACGAATACTAGCTGGATTTGAGTAGCATCAGCCAACACTGACTGCAATAACAATATATTAAAAATGTCAATAATAATCAAACAAATGCTCCTGAAAATATTAAACTGGTTCACAATACAGTAGATTTGAAACAATTTCTCATGTGTATCTGCAGCCAGATTACAGTATTTGGATCACTCTTGGGGTTTCCTAAACATTATGGTTTAACTTGCAGTATAGTCTCTGCACTTTTAATTGGAATATAAGCATTGTTGAGCAACAGTCTGCATGTGGTTCTGCTGCTTTAACTAAGAGATCCGTCACACAACTTTCCTTACCAGCCAGTATCAGCACTTCCACAGAACAGAGTAATTATGGATGCAGTTAAGGTAAGCATTACTAGCTTCCACAGGCACCATTCCATGCTGCCTTGCCATTCATGCCAAGTTTTGGAGTTTTAGGTTCAATGTTTCAATACTTTGTGCTCCATATTACAGCACAAAGACCTAAGTCACAAGGTAAATCTCTGTCTCAGGATTCCCATCACACATCCCCCTGGTTTATATTTCTTTGTAAGAGCCATTCCTCATGGAAAAGAGGGACACAGATTTACTGGAGTGTATCTCACCAAATAGATATCCTCTCCCAAGTTCAAGCACCTAAAATTCCCTAATATTTATGATGATATAATGTTCTTGTGACAATTGCAGCAAAACTGCATCTGGCAAAAGCATGGGAGGATGTGAGTAATGATATCTGAACTCTCTTTTAAGAGCATTTAGAGCCTGGAATACCTGGGTCAGAAGTATGCAATTGCCCCACACTGCAGAAAGCACTGCAGGCACTAGGGTTTGTGAACCACCAAAATACATTGCAAGTTCAAGGACACGTATTTGAATGGTGAAATCTTAGTTGAGGACTGCCAGGACTTTTCAGGCCAGACAGGCTGCCTAAAACTTTGATTGTTCATGCTAAATTCTGCAGATCTTGCGTACACCAGCAATGCTATCTAAGCCCATTAAACTGCTACCTAATTCATATTTACAATGGAAGACTGCAGGATCAGAATCTGCCTCAGTCATATGTTTTCATTGGACTGCATTTTCTGTTCGGGTAGAACAAGTGCAAATAGCTGCAAGAGTTAAATTATTTTTACAGAGGAATACAGCAGACCTCTGCTTTCCTCTTTTCTTAGAGGTAAGAGTGCTAGATTTTGTTACACAGACTCAGGCTGCCAGTTTCTCAAGCTCACCATCCTGGCCTTATTTATGTCCAAAACCTCACAAAGCAGAAAATCCCAACCAACCTCATAACACATCTAGCTAGTTGAAGAGTGACGCATACTGTGCTCTTCTCTCCTTGGACTTGCCAGCAGTTGCTCTACCTGCAAAGAAATTCAATTACCTGTATTTTATGAAGAAAGAGATAAAGCAAGCATGTCTATAAAAGTCATAGACAGTCATAAAATTAATAATCTCTTCTTAAAAATCTATCTGCACCAACTGACTCAATACTTTCAAGCAGCACTGAATGTGATACGCTGACTCAATGCTGCATCTGGAAGTATTTATTTTTGTTGGTTCTAAATTTGTTTCTCAAAATAGATACTGCAGACCTAGTCTCTAGCCAGTATAAAGAGATATAGTTAAATTGAAGTCAATGGAGCTGAGCCGTTGCATTGCTAGTCAGAAATATGGCCCTTCCTAAGAACATTCTTTGCTGTCACTAGACAGTATTTGATTCTGTTGCCTCAAATGTCAGCTTATAAATTAGCTTCTACAGCAAAATTTGGAAGGCCAATGTACCATAGAAATGATTATGCTCGAAGCATGATCAAAGCCATAGCTAAGGCAACTCTTTCCTACACATGAAGTGCTTAGGATGTAACCAGAGCTATTAATTTAACACATTGGTAAAATGATTTGTAAATGTCACAGCATAGCTCCAAGATGTATTTATTCCTTGCAGTCAGAATTCTTTTGTTAGCCTTTTAAAACTGTTAAAGTATAGACCCAATCTTATTTTTAGTTTTCTTTTACTGAGATAATAACGTATTTCCCCTCGTATTTGGACCTTTCACTAGTTTTATATAGCTGTCTCTCTACCAGCTTCAGTATTGATACTGTCTTTTGTGTTCATGTCAGGAAAACTAAAATGAGGCTGTTTCTCTCTAAATTAGATTGCAGCTGCTGCTACATCATTGGCTTATTACGACACTTTGATTTATATCTAACTAGCAAACTAACAAATAAGTCAAGTTACTAACTAGAGCCGCTTTGTTAAGCGCTTGTCTTGCATTGTCTAGATGGGATCAGGTACCAATGTAGGCGTATAAGCCAAGCCTGACATATCCCTTTCAAAGGCATACGTGATTAATGGGGCATTTCATTGCTGCAAGTGAACTTAGGCTTGTTCCACCCCTGAATACGAGTATTGAGGAAAAGTGCCATGACTTACAGAAATACTCTTTTCTCAGTTGTCCTCCTTAGGCATAGTCTTTCCTGCTATTCTGCACAAGGTGGCTTTGCTAACATATGCTCATCAAATGCACTTGTGGAAATAGAGCTATATGGTCACTGTTTCACGCAGTCATTAACCTACTTAATCAAGCATGCACATGCACAAGGGAGAAATCACTTTTTCACTGGCATCTGCAAGGAATGCAGGTCTTTCCCAACTTTTTGCTGGATGCATTACTTCAGGTGAAAGATGGGCTGAGAGCTACTCAAGCCCAGAATATGCCAGAGGTAACTGGAACATTCACCAGAACACCTCAGCACACAGAGTTCTAACACCGGGTGCCACCGGCTCAGGAAAGGTCATTCCTGGCTGCAGCAGGAAAGTGGGTTTGCTTTACAGGGGATAAATAAACAGGAGGAAATCCCTCTTGCGCAACAAGAGGCTTCACAGGGCAGCTTTTTCACTGGGTCGTCTGTTCGTGCCTTGGATTTTCACATTTTGGAAAAAAGCCGTCTCTTGCTCCACCTGGAGAAAACTCACAGCACAAAGCTGTGGGACTCCGGTTTTGTTTTGTCTTTTTTTCAGTTAGCCAGGGCTCCCAGCACAGCCCTGCAGCCCTGGAAGGTGCCCACCCACAGGGCGCCCATGAGGTGGCACCAACATGGCCTCCAGGGCAGTTGCCATGCAGCGTCCTCAGCCCCTGGGGTCAGCCATGTTGGGCGCAACAGCCCAGGTGGGGCACTGGGAAGGCCAATGCCGCCATCGCTGTTGTACAGTGTGGGGCCCTCTGGGGAAGGTGTCCATGAGGCAAGGGCTTTGCAAAGAAGATACGATACCTCAGGAGAGCTGATCAGGTGCATTTCCATCACCAACATGGAAAACAGCCTGAGCTGGGTGTCAAGCACAGCCACGTCGGAGACCACGAGTGTGACGGGCAACTGAGGAGCAGCATGGTCCCTTCAGCAACCTTTGTGGTGCCACTGCCAGTCCGCCTGCCTACAGGTGGATGCAGAAAGGGATTCGTGGTGGTGCTGCTAAAACATGGACTGTGACCTACAAAATAAGGGAAGGTGATTCAAAATACAGGAAGAGTTTAGCAACCCAGAAGAACTAAACCCAGCAGGTATTTATTTACACTGTGAGGGTGCTGCCCTCTGCATGGGGCTGCCTGAGGCACTGAGGGACGCCTCAGGGCTCTTCCCTGGCATGTGCACCAAAGGAGAGGAGTGGAGATAGCTTCTGAAGAGCCCCAAAGCAACAGCAGCTCTTCCTCCCAGGAGAAAACAGCACTATCCTTTCCTTCCTTATCTCCTGCACAAGAAAACAGGTATGTCAGATTTGCCTGATCTTACTCACCTGCTTTGCACGAAGAGAAAGGGATGAGAACAGCACATCTGTATATTGTGCTGCTACATCCATACACCTCTGGCAGCTTAAATGTTTCCCTCAGCTGACCTCCCTCATCTTTTGCTTTTCCCTTTTATTTTTCCCCACTGAAGATCTTTTAGCTCCTCACCCAAAGAGCAGAGAAGGCGAGCAAGGTAAACTCAGAAGGAGCGATGTATTTGAAAATAGGGCACACACTGGATTTTTCTTGCTTCTGAAACTCCAACTAAAGATACCTGGCAAGAAACCATGGCTCAACACTGGAAAATGCCGCCCCGTAACTGTAGTCATAGTCCACAGTCCTGAGGGAGACAGAGTGAAAAGGGAACACACACTAGCTTCTATAGCAGGATTTATAATTCTTTGTACTTCCAAGGCATTATGAGGAGACAGTAAACTTTATTACGATATTAGCATCTTCTGTATATAGAACTGCCTGATAAACAAAATGGGATGAGAGAGAGAACTGGAAAAAGGGTGAAAGTTGTTCTTCGAGACAGAGACAGTTTAATAGGACAGAAAAGGAAGGAGTGATAATGATAAAAGGATATACAGAACAAGTGATGCACAACGCAATTGCTCACCACCCGTTCACTGATGCCCAGCCAGTCCCTGAGCAGCGGGCCACCACCCTCCAGCCAACTTCCCCCAGGTTTTTTTGTTCAGCATGACACCATATGGTATGGAACATCCCTCTGGTCAGTTGGGATCAGTTGTCCTGGCTGAGTCCCCTCCTAATTTCTTGTGCATCCCCAGCCTGCTTGCTGGCAAAGGCAGCATGAGAAGATGAGAAGTCCTTGACTTAGTGTAAGCAATGCCCAGTGTCAACCAAAACATCCCTGTGTTACCAAACTTATTCCCATCCTAAATCCAAAACACAGTGCTATACCAGCTATTAGGAAGAATGTTAACTTTATCCCAGCTGAAACCAGGACAATAATGGTAAATACCAAACAGTAATAATAGTAATAATAATAATACTAAATGCTACCTATAATTTTCTGCCTTGTTGGAGCTGGACTAATTTTCCACCAGATGACCATGGAAACACCTTTAATAGAAGCTGCAGTGAAAAGCTGGATTGGGGAGAGAGCTCTTCCCTGTACTCTTGAAAAATGTACCCTGCCTTCACTTTCACTTTCAGGGCTGAGATACCTCTGTCAATCATGGAAACCACAGGAAAGGCTCTGAAGAGACAGAGGACCAACCTCAGCTGGTGCAGGACTGCAAAGTAACACCAGTCACTGCTCAGGGGATAGGGAACGGGCTGATGATTTTGCGTCCTCCTCAGCAACCCCCACCCCCATCCCACCTGCAAGGCCAGTTTTGGATTTCTGGGTTAGATTAGCGGAGATTTGAGTGGAAAGGTGGGTAGGTTGGGCTCTTCTTTATCTCTCTTGGCAGAGGCTGACACTGGGAGGCAGAGCCCTGCTTGCCCTCAGAACAGCCTGTTCGAGGTGTGGCTGGAACCTGTGGGAGCAGTTCGGCCAGCCTTTGCAGTGTTTTTTATGTGGCTTTGAGTTTACAGGGAAAAAAATTGCAGCTGCTATGGGGCACTCTTGCCCCATAGCACTAGCGTCTCACCAGTGCAGGGTACGCCCAGGGCCGGGTTTGGGCCGTGCTGCCATTTAATCCTCTTTGTTTTGGTCTCCAGGCCCTGCTAATGTAGAATGGTCGTCTCCTTCCCTGTTGCTTTGAATGTCGCTCAAGGAGGTAAACTTTTCCCTGCCTCCCTGGAAGCAAATCTGAAGTGAGTATCTGCCTGAGTTCCCTGATCCAACAGTTTATTTGCTTTCTGGTATCTCCCTGAGCAACTTCCCAGCCCTCTGGACAGTGTCCCTCAGTGTTAGGCAGGACTGAACTTGTTCTGATTCAAGGCCTCATTCAAGAAGAATCTGTGACATGGATGTGCTGGACCCATGGGGAGCAAAAAGCAGAAAGCACTGGTGTCCCAGTGCTGCCCAGAGTCATGCAGCCTTGAGATACAAGTATGGTATAGGCACGAGACAAGTCACCCATGAAGAGGAGCCACCCACGGCTTAGGACAGAAGGATGGAAGAATGAAATATGAACTGCACAAGGACAGGGACAGAATGTCTGGGGCTGGGCTGAGCACCACATTTCCCCAGATCAAAACCAGCAAGGGGGAAGTCAGTTGTGCGTCAACACCTCAAACCAGTGGCAGGGATGAGAAAGCGGTGACGGAGGGACATCCAAGGGCTGGTACAAGCTCCTCAGCAACTGCTGGCTCTCCTCTCTGGTGCCGTCACCCACCTCAGCTTGCATCCGCAGGAGAGATGCTCTTTCCTCCTTTCCCAGACACCCACTTCTTGCCACCCTTAACGCTGCTCTGCCAGCTCCCACCTCACAGTTTTCCGCAGGAGCAGGAGAGCTCAGCAGCCCCTTGGTGAAACCAGAGCTGCTGAGTTTGGAAGGGGTTTCACCTGCGGCGCCTCGCCGCTCCCTGACAGCACTGTGGGACACTCGGTGTCGGTACGCCGGGAGTCAGCGCAACTCTGCGGCGCAGGCGGGGCCCGGTGCGGGGGGCGGGAGGCGTGACCCCAGCGGCGGGAGGGCTCCTTGCGCGGCCGCCGTGCAACAGGTCTCGGCCGCGGGGCCGGGTCGGCTGGCGGGTTGCAGGCGGAAGCGACTCCGGCTCCGGAGTTTTTTGAGGCAGAAGCAGGGCGCAGCTCCCCGCGCCTCCCGAGGGCGAGCACAACCCTCCCGAACTCTCCCCTGCACCCCCCCGCCGTGCGGACCCGGGAGCCGGCCCAGCCAAGCTCCCGCCATGCCAGCTGCCGTCTCACGCCGCGGGAACGGGGTCCGGCCGCCCGGTGGGGAGGCTGGCAACCTGGGTCGGCACGACTCTGCACGGCGCGGGTCGACTCGGCTGGCATCCCCTTCCCGCTCCCCGCCAGCCGCCAGCACAGCCGCTGCCTGGGCTGGGGCAAGGGCAACGGCGGGGGAGAACCGCAGGCTAGTCCCACCTCGCCACGGCAAAATGTGAAAGAAACGGGATCTTGATCAGTGCTTTCTGCTTTTCTTTTGTCTCCTCTTTTTTTCTTTTATTTATTTCTCCTTTTTTCTTCCTTTCTTTTTTTTGAGGGTGGGGGGGTGGGAGAGAGATTGTCCCTTCCTATGACAGCGAGGGTACAAGGCGAGCGAGGAGGCGGGCTCGCCTCGGCGGCCGCCGCGTCCGGTGCGAAAGGCGCTCGGGAGTTCATTAATATCATTAGCATGTAACCCCCTCCCCGTGCCCGCGCTGGGTGACGTCACGCGGCGGCGGGAGCTGGGGGGAAGTAAGGGGGGCTGAGTGGGAGAGGGGCGTCCCCTCCCCGCGCCGCCGCTGTCACTGCCTCTGCCGCTATTATAGGGGCCGAAGCCTGGAGCTCAAAGCGCAAAGTCAGCCAGTGTAATGAACTTCTGGAAACCTTTCCCTTTTTATACCATTCAGTTTCTGAGAGGCAGAGACAGCCTCCTCTGACGCCTTTTCCCCCCTTCCATTCTTTTTTCCAGGCTCTGATCTCCCTGTTCGCTGCACCCAGGCGCTCGGCGCGGAGCCCTGCTCCCCATCCCACCTTCTCCTTCTCCTCATTGTTGTCCCTGGCTGCTGCGGCTCCCGCTCGTCTTCCAGGAGCCCGGCAGCGAGTCCGCCCGCATCCCCCGCACCCTCCGGGGTCCCGAGAACAGCCGCTCGCAGGGGCGAGCACCGGCTTTGGGCTGTTTCGTTGCTTTTCCTTTTTCTTTCTTTTTTATATTTTTCTTTTTCCTTTTTTTTTTTTCCTTTCCTTTTTGCTCTTTCCCCACCACCACCGTTTTGCCGCCTTCCCGCAGCGTGCCCCCGTCCCTCGGAGGAGCGGGTCAGCGGCGAGGATGCGCCGGTCCCCTCGGCGGAGCCAGCAGTGAGCGCCCGAGGGAGGCACCTGCCTCGCGGAGCCGCCGCTGCCGCCTCGCCGGCGGGCGGGGAGGGGGGAAGAACACGGGGGGGGACACACGGACAGCGGCCTCGCCCCGGCACCGACACTTCGCCCTGAGTTTAACGACTCCGGGGGCTTCGAGCATGAGCAAGCCGGCGGGATCAACAAGTGGGTAATAACGCGGTGAAGGCTTCGAGCAGCCTTTCTCAGACCGGCTGCAGCCTGGCCTGGGGGGCGGGAGGCGGAGGGGAGGGAGAGGCGGGGGATGTGTGTGTGTGTGTGTTGTAGTTTGGGTTCTCACCCCCTCCCCATAAAAAAAAGTGTGTATTTCCATCCGGAGTGGCAATATATCGACTCGGAGTTGTCCCGATGGAGTTTGAAGGCCCGGAGATTACAAAAAGCCGCTTTCCCGGGGCCCGGCCCTGCTTTCCGCGGCGGGACCGGGGGCCGCGAGCCCCAGGAAAGGCAGCGGGGATGGGGCTCGTCCTGCCGGGGTGCGTGCGGTTGTTCGCGGGTCTCCGGTATTGGGACGGAGGGAAGAAGGTTTGGGTTTAAAGAGCGTTACGGAGTTGAAACGTGCTGTTTTTCTTGCGGACTTTATCCAGTCTTCTGCGACATAATAATTTCTTTTTAAGAGTTTGAAACTCCGGTCACTCAATTACACGGGATCACGTAAGCAGCTCTGTGGAAGAAGGATTTAAATGCAATACTTTGCACAGCATTTCCAGTTACAACAAATAATCCTGCAACGAGGAAAGCAGAAACAACTTAAAAGTCACATTTTTCTTAATCCTAAATCCATACACCTCATAACTGGGGAATTTAAAGCATGAATAACCGCTCTTGCAGAATGGCTCAAACCGTATAATCCCAATGGGACTTTTGGAGTTTGTAATATGGATGGAGTCAGTAACAAAGGGGGGGGGGAATACCCAATCCAATTTAATGTCTGACAAGTGATGAATCGGACAGATATTTCCTCCGCTCTCCGGCCGGCTCCCGGACTTGCAGAGCGGTGGAAAAACGGCATCAGAGCGGGGAGGCACCGGCCGCTGTACCTGCCGCCGGCCACCCCCCGGCCCTGCGGCCTTCTCCTCTCCGCTGCTCTCCGTTATCTTGATCCTGGTACGCCCTTTGTCCACGGGGGCCGGGATCCGTGGGGGGGGGGGGGGGGGGGGGGAAGTCTAGTCTCTCGGCGGAGGGGCCGAGGGCAGGCGGGGGCCGCGGCTTGGAGGAGGCGGACGGGCGTCGCGGAGACCGCAGGGCCCGGGGCTGCGGCCGGGCCGCCGTTTCGGTGTGGGTTAGGTTGCCCTTCCCCACCGCGGGGCTGAGCGAGGCCTTTTCCGAGCAAAGCCCCCGAGAGGAAAATAATAATAACAACAAAACGAGTAACGGGGCGCAGTGGAGGTAAGAACCAGTGAAGGGGAAGGGGCAGAGGTGGCCGAGGCTGCTTCCCTCCGTCTGCGCTGCCGAACTGCCCGGTAAGTGCGAAGGGAGCCGGTGCAGAATCAGGCCACCGAACAGCCGCGTCTGGACGTTGTCGGGGACCCGGACAGATATCTGAGTAACGGGTCAGGAAGGGCCGGGAGGCTTCGTCTCCAAAGGACGGCGGAGCTTCTGCTGGAGACACGTTGCAGGGCAGAAATCCCGCAAGGCTGGACCGCGCTACAAGGCACTGCGCGACCCCGGCCGCTGCCGCCGCTTTCACTGCTTATTCTGAACCCCACGCAGGCGCCGGGCACCCGCTCGAAAGGGATCCCAAGGCCGGACCAGACCAGGCTCCGCGGGGACGGGGACAAGCGGGGCCTGTCCCGGGCCGGGCCCCGAGTCCAGCCGGCCTCGACAGCGCATGCAAAAGTCCGGCACGCTGTCCAGGGGCCTGGGCGCCCGTCTCGGAAGTCCCGGGGGCTTCCCGGGGGGCTCCCAGGCAAGGGGTCTCCGGCCCAGCCTTTCTGCTCCCCTGTGGGAGCCTGCCGATGTTGGCTGCGATGTCTGCTTGGGTGGTAACGAGACCCCGTCCCGCCGTCCACCGAGCCCAGAGTAACTTCTTTCAACAGCCTCTGATGGTAATTACAGTAATCGGGGCTGCCATATATCCTTTAAGCAATTATGACACACAAAAAAAGCCCCCGAGGACCCCCTGTCGTGGGATGTTCAAAACGGTTTCCCAGCTGAACAGAAATCCCATTTTCTTAGTGCTAAACTTCTGAGACGAAGCTGTACCTCGGGGAACCCGAGCACTTTTAAACAGAGTTCACCGGTTATCTCATGACCCCTTGTCAAGCTTGCATTTTTCTCTTCCCACACCCCCTGCCCTGCCTCTTCCCCGTCTACTTATTCCATATTTTGCCCTGTACGAAAGTTTTCTCATAACAGCCTCCGTGGGGAGGGTGGGGGTGCAGAGCGGGGCAGGGATTGCGGCGGTACGGGGCGACCCGGCTCCAGCCGCTCCCCCCGCCTTATCGGTGCCTCCGTGTCCCCCCTTCCCCATCCTCCCGCTCCTCGGGGGTCACGGAACCGATCGGACCGGCCGCGCAGCTCCGACCGCTGGAAACGTGGCTGCTTGAGTTTGGCGAGGTGCTCCAGGTGCGCGGGTTTTATGGACGTGTAAGGAATATACGGAACTGATGTTTACATACATGGTGTGGATATGGACCTATAGAATGCATCTGATTTTTTTTTTTAAAGCGACTTCCAAACTTAAAATTCGTCTGGGGAAAACTGGTTTGGAAAACTAACCCAAGTTTCTCCCCTCCCCGCTGCCCGCTTTTAGCGTCGAGGGAGCAGAGCCGGCTTCCCCGCGCCTCAGGCCGGCCGGAGGAGCGGGGACCCCCAGCTCTGCCCGGTTGCAGGGATGGGGGACCCCCGGCCCACCCGCTGCTGAGGGAAACAGGAGAGGGGGGTCCCCCCTGCCTGTAGCGGCTGCGGGCCGGAGTGCGCCGGGGGCAGCGCGGGGCTCTGCTCCGGGATGCAGCACCGCTGCACGTACCGCTTCAGTGTCTCTTCCCTGACCCCCAGCCTGCCCCTCCTCCTCCTCCTCCTTTGTGTGCGTGCGTGCGGACCCCCTCTCTCCCCGTGGATGCTAAGGGCTGGAGAGGGAAGTCGAGCGCTTTCCCCCGTTGGCATTGTGCGATATCCGAATTCCCATGCTACACTTTTTGACGGGTCACTGGTGCCCCAATAGGCAGGTGGCAAGGAGGGCTTGTAATTACACACTCCCAGAAACCGTGGCTTGGCCCCAGCCCTCCTCACGGGCGCCTACCTGCAGCTCCAAAGCCGCGGCTTGCTCGCAGGTGGCGGGGCTGGGGGGGGGGGGAATGTGTGTGTGTGGGGGGTTCCTTTAGCTGCGCTCCTTATTAATTGCGTGAAAGTTTTTTATTCTTTAACCTTTCTCCCTCCCTGCTTCCCTCCCATTTTCCCTCCCTCCCTCCGCCACCCCTCCCTCTCGCAGCTCCTAACCTAATCCCCGTCCCTCTCGCCGTGTTGTGTATAGCAGCTGTCGGGTTTCATTTAGGGGAGAAGCTGGCAGCTTGTGCTCATTGGAGGCAGTCAAACGAGTTTCAATGGGCAAAATCATTAAGTTAACACTTTATCTAATGTCCCTATTGTCTGCCAGCAGGCATTGTCTTAGAGCCTTAGAGTAGACATGTCTGAAAGTATCTCGGACTCCTAAATTCTCTAGGGAGCGAGAGGAGCCCCTGCGGCCGGTTTCCATCACCACCCTCCCCCGCCCACCCCCCAGCAATGCTCCGCACCCCTCAGCACGCTACCGCCTCCCCCCTTCCAGCCCTCACACCCGCCACCCGCAGCCGGGGCTCTTCCTGAACTACTTCCAAACAAAGATAGTGGCTCCGGGCGCTCTCCATTCGAGTTTGGAGACCAAGGTTTGGACTGAATCTCCAGCTTAAGTTCTGGTAGGAGGAAGGAAGGCTGTTTAGGGGGAAAAAGAAAGAAGGGAGAAGAGAGAAGAGAAGAGGAGAGGAGAGGAGAGGAGAGGAGAGGAGAGGAGAGGAGAGGAGAGGAGAGGAGAGGAGAGGAGAGGAGAGGAGAGGAGAGGAGAGGAGAGAGAAGAGAAGAGAAGAAGAGAAAGAAGAGAAGAGGAAAGAAGAGAAGAGAAGAGAAGAGAAGAGAAGAGAAGAGAAGAGAAGAGAAGAGAAGAGAAGAGAAGTGAAGAGAAGAGGAGAAGAGAAAGAGGGAAGGGAAGAAAGGAAAGGAAAGGAAAAAAGGAAAGGAAAGGAAAAGAGGAAAAGAAAGGGAAAAGGGAAAAAAAAGAAGAAAAGAAAAAGGAGACGATAAATAGAAAGAAAAAAGAAAGAAAAGAAAAAGTTAAAATAAAAGAAAAAGTAAAATAGAGAAGCCGGAGAAAATGCAGCAGCCGGCGGGGGTTTGGCGGGTTTCTTGACCCAGGCTGGGATACTCTGTGCGAGTCTCTACATGACACTCGGAACATTTCCAATTCCAGCCCTCCCGCCATCTCCACACCCCGGCCCACAGCCTTCGACAGCGCACAAAGGCGAGGCGGAAAGTTCTGCTGCAGGTTTTGGGGTGAAGAAAATGGCACCCCTCTTCTGTGCCAGGAACAGTGCTCCTCTCGCTGGGATTGCGAGCGGGGGGAGGAGGTCACTTGGCTCCCCGGTCATTTTATTTTGTTTTGGTTTAATCCGCGCCTTCGTGCTCTGAGTGCTCTCCTGACCAGGGAAAGCGCCGACTTCTGTCTGCCGAGAGCCAGAAAGAGGGGGAACACCCTCCGCCCCCTTCCCGTTCCCTAAATCGTGGCCACCCCGCGTCCCCACTTCTAGCAGGCAAGTCTGCTGCTCCCGCGGCTGTAATCTTCCCTTCCAAAATGCGTCTTGGCGATTATAGAAGATCCAAATAAACGTAGCGGGGCATGAATAATGCTCATTGTAGAAAACTGACACTTGCTCAAGGAAAAGAAAGTTGGCTATAAAATCACTTCATTATTTGCTTGTCCTGCGGCTCTGGGACTAATCCCTCCGAAGGTCAGACTGCTGAGCTCTCGCCCTCTCCCTCTCCCCCTTTTCTGCTTTCAGGTCGCATTTTAGACATCCCTTGCAAAGTGTGTGGGGACCGCAGCTCCGGGAAGCATTACGGGGTTTACGCCTGCGATGGGTGCTCCGGATTTTTCAAGCGGAGCATCAGGAGGAACAGGACCTATGTCTGCAAATCAGGCAATCAGGTACCTCACCGCCTGCACCTCTTACCCTGCTTTCCCCAGGACCCCGCATAGCCCACCCCACCCCTCCCGCTAGCAGGAACACCCACAGCGGTACGATCCAGCTGCGCAGCTGGATCCCCCTCCCTCCCCGGGGGGCTCTCGGTCCGAGGCCGGGCGCTGGGTCCCCCCGCTCCGGGGAGGATGGGGGGATGAGCCAGGAGGGAGCGGGGATGGCGGCGAGGGGAGGCGTGCGGCCAGCTCACCCACTTGTTACACGAGGGAAGAGAAGAGGGGCAGCCCCTCGGTAAGCCACCGTCCGTAGCCGGTCGATGGACAGCCTGCACGTTTTCCACCCCGGCGGGTCACTCCTCTTTTCCCCCTTGCCGCTCTGGCCGCACTTATTCCCACCCCGGCCCAAACCGGCAGGGATACGGGGATGGGGACGCGGGGAGCAGGGGGGGGACACTGGGGCGCCCCGAGTAGGCGACGCCGCCGTCGCTGTCTCGGGTGCTGAAGGCGGCCCAGCCCGCCACGCCGCTGGGCCAAGCAGCCCGGTACGGCTCGCACTGTTCGGCCCCCCACCGGCGCCTTGCCAGGGGCAGTCCCCTCCGTGCCCGCCGCGGCCGCGGGGAGGGCTGCGGGTAGAGCGCGCTCTTCCCCCCGCCTGACGGCTGGCTGTGTGGCAGGGAGGCTGCCCGGTGGACAAGACGCACAGGAACCAGTGCCGGGCCTGCCGGCTGAAGAAGTGCTTGGAAGTCAACATGAACAAAGACGGTACCTGCTCCCCCTCCCCCGGGGCCGGGGTGGCGGGGAGGCAGAAGGGAGACGGGTCTTGCTGTGAACTGGGGAGCCGTGTGTCCCTGCGAGGTCTCCCTTTAACCCCCCGGGCCCCTAATGATCCCCTTCCTCCCCCTGCCATGCCGAGGCAGCCTCTCCTGTTCCTCCCCAGGCACTCCCCGGGTGGGGGTATGGGACTGGCCCCAAAATCCTGCCAAGTGGGAGAGAAGCCCAGTGGAGCATTATGGGGTACCCGGTGTGTGACCCTGCAGCGATCCCCTCTCCTCTTCTTGGTACCCGCAGCGGTGCAGCACGAGCGGGGCCCCCGGACATCAACGATACGGAAGCAGGTGGCCCTCTACTTCCGTGGGCACAAGGAGGAGAGCAGCGGTGCTCCGCACTTCCCTGCTGCTGCCCTGCCAGCACCCGCCTTCTTCACCACTGTCTCCCAGTTGGAGCCACATGGCCTGGAGCTGGCTGCCGTTGCTGGCACACCGGAGAGACAGGCTCTGGTGGGCCTGGCTCAGCCCACCCCAAAGGTCAGCCACTGCCCTGCTCCCTGGTGAGCCTGCGGGCCTCGCTGCCGGGGTGCCTGCAGCCCATCTGCTCCTTCCTGTCTCTGGGGTAGGCATGGCAAAACGTTGTGGGGACTCTTTTTTATGTTCCTAAAAGCTCTGAAGATATGGGGTGCAAGGGCTAAGAGGCCCTCTGCAGAAGGAGTATGCAGAAGGACTGACTGACAGCCTGCTCCGTACAAAACCTGTCACTCCTACGTCCTTACACCTTCATGGTTGCAGGAGTGCTACTCCTGCCTGGAGTGGCACATTCACAAGTCAGTTTTAATCCTTGATTCATGAGGAATGCAGTCACTGAGTTTTCTTAGTGAAATTCCCATCTCCACAGTGGTGTAGTCCAGAAAGTACTATCCATAGGGACCAAAGCCTGCAGCTTGTCCACACAGACATCATCATGTCTAAGCTGTCCCTGTGCTTTTTGGCTGTAACATTTCCTAAGTAGCCCAGTGGAAGCACTGCTTTGGCTTCAGCTGCATAGGTGATAAGGTGATGTTTATCATTAACCAATTTGCAATGGTATTTTGTGTATTTACAGCACCTAGAAAACCGTAGAAGAGACTGCTTAAATAGTTTTGCGTTTTCAGAGTAGCTTGGCAGAATCCATCATGAACATGATCACAGTGTATAGTTTTGTATTGTAATTTTGGAAAATACCAAATAAGAAATTATTTAGCAAGAAAACAGAGCACATGTCACTTCATTCCAACCCTACAAAACCTTTAGGTAGTTATACTTAGCTCTATACATCTGCTTACTGCCTGTTGCAGTCAGGGAGCTAGATGAAGGTTAAGGCTAGACAAGCGCTTACCACTTTGCTGAGCAAAGGCAGGAGTGCTAAATCAGCTTCTGAAGCAAAGGTTACAAAACACAAATTCTAATCAAATATGTAGCCTTTTAATTTTAATAGGGGTGCTACTGTGTAACAGGATAAAGGATGACATTATATTTTGGTAATTCCCCACCCCTCTTCTTCCCCGATGTGATAATTTAATTCTCCCTTCAACCTCCTCTGGAGAACTGTTTCTGTAGTACAGTGCATTCACACGGATGAGCAGCAGAGAGCATTTGGGGTGAGCCCGCTGAAAGCAATGCCCTCTGCTTGCAGAAGAAGAGAGTGCACACTGTATTGGGCATGAGCATGATGCGCTGAACGGCAGCTGTAGGGGAGAGGAAGATGAGGCTGCCTTGGTGACACTGTATGAAGTTTCTTTATTTTCTTTTTGACATTAGTACCCACATGAAGTCAATGGTACCCCTATGTATCTCTACGAAGTGGCCACCGAATCCGTCTGCGAGTCAGCAGCCAGACTTCTGTTCATGAGCATCAAGTGGGCCAAGAGCGTCCCAGCCTTCTCCACCTTGTCCTTACAAGACCAGGTAAGACACTTGTGGTGGGAGAAGCATTGGCTTGGCCTACCTGTTAAAGAAGGCTCAGAGCTCAGATTGGATCCTGAACCTTCAGCCCTAGGCCTTCAAATCCTTAATGGACATCAGAAGTTCTGAGGTCTAGGGCAGAGTTCTGGTCTGTCCCTGAAAACCAGGCAGATTTAGAAACAGCCTTCCTCCAACTTTCATTTCATGAAGCAAATGAAAATCAAGCCAGGAAAAAAACCCAAACCCCCAAACAACTAATATAAAGCATATATTATGGGAGGACAAGTTCTAGAGGAAAAGTCACCGGGCTATGACAGTCAGGTGGTGACTGAGGTGATTTCTGAGGACCAGTCCTTTCCTCTCCTCTCCTCTCTTCTCCTCTCCTTTCCTCTCCTCTCCCCTTCCCTCCTCTCCCCTCCTCTCTTCCTGTTTACACAGCCAACATTTTTTGCTTATTCATGTTGGCTTCAGGGAACTTAAAATTACACCAATATGGTGGAAGCAGAATTTGGCCACCCCCCAGTATTTTTCACCATTAATTAAAATCTCCCCTAATTTGTCTTGTTTTCCTCTATGACAATTTGCCTTTGCTTTGAGTAAATCATACGTGAACCATATGAGCTGAAGCCATTTCTTAAAGACTTGATTCTTGATGAGGACCCAGTGTGCTTTGTATAATGCATTAATTTTTTAAAAAAGTAATCAGATTATTATAAACTGGAAGGGGGCAAATCTACACAAAGCTCCAATCATAAAAGACACCTAATACTTTGATATGATTGAGCTAATTTCCCTAAATGGTAACTAGAAACGTTGTGCCTTAGATGTTACATAGCAGCCATCAGAGGAACTAGTTCCTTTCTGTAGATGCATGTTGCAAGGATTGCAGTTGATATGCAAATACATATTTTGAACTGAAAGAAAAGAGCTTTTTAGGAAACCAGTAGTGTTTTCTACCTAAAGGTAAATCATGATGGTCCCAATGCAATATAAAGCTGAGCTACATTGAAACGTTCTCTTTCCAGCGCCAGACCCGCGGTTTGAAATCCTTGCCGTGAAATTAATCAAAGGGGGTCGCTGTTCAGCCCTGGCTGCAGCGAGAGCATGGGAGGAGCAATGAGATAGACCCCGGGAGGTTTTACAGGCCGGTAGCAAGGCAGTAGTCCCGGGGCGGCTGTCTTCTGCTGCCACCACTCCTGTGGAGCACCGGGTCTATCATATCTAGCAGCCAAAGAAACAGGCCCAAATATCAGGGACAAGCAGCACATGTGCCGCTTCAGCAGCAGCCTCAGTACACGGGAAGGAGCCAGGTCTGTCTTTAGACCAGCGATGTCCACAGGGGGCTCCTAAGGTGAAGGCTTTATCTGGTGTACTACGGATATGTTTCCCACAAGGTCATCATCTCTGTTAGTGTGCAGAGGAGGGGGCAGCAGGATTTGGGGACAAAGAAAGTCTCCGTTGCACATGATCAAGCATGCCTCAGACAGCACACCCTGCATGTCCACCATACATACCAGAGTGCTCCCATTATCTTTAAATAACCTGCTGCCTCTTTTACTTTCATATCAGGGGCTAATGTTAGTGAATTACACATTAAAATCCCAGCCTTTCCTTAACATCACCCTGACTTGCTGTACCTCACTACAAGCCAGCTTCTTCAGAACTCAGAGCTGCTCAGCTCCAAAGCTTTGACTGAGCCTCTTTCTGCATGATTCCCTTGTCATATTTAGCAGAGCTGTAGAAGAAATAACTTTGATTTTATTAATCACCTTATTTCATCAATAATCAGTTGATTTTTATAACCGTGCCATTGCATTATTTAATGTGACAATGGCCCAGCTGTAAATGTCTGCATTTCTCTTTTTGTATCCCTGACATCTGCCTGAGAAGAGTCTAAAACCCTTTCCTGGATTTTGCTTTTGTTTGTGCTCTTCCAAAAAGGCAAGTGCACTGTGACTCCAGGACTCTGTGAGAGTTTCATCTTGAAGGCAAGGAAATAAGTAGAAACCGATTTGCTGACAAAACACGAGTCAGAGGATTGCTGTGTCACTACCCTCAGTAAAACAGAGGCTGTTCCTTCCCCAGCTCCACACAGCTAATCCCGTTGTGGACTGGAAGCCACACAACAAAATGCCATGCTTCAAATTCTGCTGGCCTGCACACCTGCCCAGCTTGTCCGTAGGACAGGTTGGCCCAATGCAAATCACCAACAAAAGGTCATACTTACAGGATAGGGCTGATTAAGAAGCAGAAACCAGCCCTTCAGAAAGCCTGGTATTTCTTGTTTCTTTGAAAAAGGAGGGCTGAGTATGACTTCAGCATGAATTATTTTAATTGGTGGTTTTACAGACTTATGCATAGGCATGAAGAAAGCTTTGGCTATTGGAATAGTCTCTTATTTCTAAAGTCTTCTGACTTTAAAGACTTAGTGGGAAAGAACATGCGAAATTGATATCTTCCAGGAACCACCATTCATTACCATTGTATCTGCATGGATGAATGACAAAAAAAGTTTCACAAAAGCAAATGAAAGGCTGTTGAATCATTTCCTATGTCATACAGAAACCCGCACATCCATCAGGCAGGATTATCTGGAGGAGGGGCTGGGCTTGCAGGCTGCAGCAGTCGGGAGACTCAGAAGCAGGCTCAGCTGCTCTCAGAACAGAGCTGAGACGGGCACCGCACCCCAGGCACCCCCATGCCGCCCCCCATCTCATACAATGACCTGGGCAGCTTCCAGTACTGTAAAATCCTTAATTATTTCAAACAGTAATTGCATGCAGAGTCAGAAGAACTTTCCTGTCATAGTTTCCTTTGTCGGGTTATGGTCAAGTTCTGCACAGCACATAGCACAAAAAGCCTGCAGTGACAGAGCAGAGACTCTGAGAGTTCTTCCATTCTGATCGGAACAGGGTATTTTAAAACTCATAACACTGTTAAGAGTTGGCACATAGATAAAGGATTCACTTTTACTGCATGCTGCATGCATCTATTACTTTCACATATGATTTCAAGGAAATAGTAATTCATTTTTACAACATATTTATTTACTTTGTTCTTCCTTGCAGACTCTTTATAGACTTAAAATGCCCTCCTTCCTATTTTCCTAAGAAGCTAAGCTGCTGATACTTTCAGGACCATAGCAATATTAACTCTTGTCATTTGGGTTTTTTTGCTGCATTAGTTTTGGGCAATCTGTTTTCACTGCATGGAGCCACCAGATGATACCTCCCAATTCCATTACAGTTCTTACCCCTTCAAATCTCTCCCACCCTACTGAGAGACATGAGGTCCCAGCAATGTGTACGTACCACAGCATGTCCTTTAGGCCATAAACTTCAGCTGAACCAGAACCCTCTTAAGAGTTGTCCTGAGCCAACAATCCACAGACGCCCTCAAGACTAAACATGGTTGTTCTGGCTTTGCCAGTCTGTATCACCAGTCTTGTCTCCTTTTCAGATGCACCACTGCTTCTCTACAGAAATCAAAGGCAATGCCTCTGAAAGGATTAAAATGCATCCTCCACACAACCAGGCAATGTGCAAAAACTGTAGAGAACTAGCAATGCTGTCAGCGTAGGTCTTTGGATACTCAGTTCCCTGACAGGAAAAGCTCTTAGTGCCTGGAATTTCTGAGTGTTTTAAGCAAAAAGCAGGAAAACAGGTGATGTAAGAAACTGAATATGTGTCCAGACGCTGTGCTTTAAAGAGCTAAAGACTTGCTTGGTAAGGAAGAGGTTAAAGATACGCATGTGCTCTAAAGCAGTGTTCCCTACAGAGTGATGTAATTTCAGGATGTTGTTCAGGCTTTTCTTTACAAATCTTGTCTTCCTGAGGGAAAGGAGGGTAATCCCTAGAGGGTAATAGGAGAGCACTGTCCAGCTTGTCCTAGTACAGCTGTATGCGTGAGGAGGAGAGAGCACACTCTGTGCTGAAAAACACAGGTGAGTGCTCATGCTGCGAGCAAGCTCACAGTGGCGGGAGTTCTTACTCTCTCCTTCTCCCTTTTGGTCCACAACACAGTGCACAGTGAGCCAACCTTCAGTGGTTTGCTACAATGCAGACTTATTTCTAGACACCTTCTCAGAAAGCTAAGAGAAGAGCTAACGAATACTGTGGGATAAATACCATGACAGGCATTTAAAGTAGCTTTTAAAATAACAGAAATTTACATATTTAAATTGTCTATAAATCTATAAATTATACACTATGTTATATTGTACATCTATTGTATGACAGCTGATGCTTTTGGAAGATGCTTGGAGAGAACTGTTTGTTCTAGGAATAGCACAATGGGCCATTCCAGTTGATGCTAACACTCTACTGGCTGTATCTGGTAAGAATTGCACAATTTAATGACTTTGTTACAAAAATTACCATAAAAATACAT
The DNA here is from genome assembly GCA_028858755.1 of Ara ararauna. Lineage (NCBI taxonomy): Eukaryota > Metazoa > Chordata > Aves > Psittaciformes > Psittacidae > Ara > Ara ararauna. Next base: position 62,289,290 of record CM054379.1, read on the forward strand.
TACTGAAAAAAGAACAACATGTAAAGAATAACAAATTCCTACTGAACAATAGAGCATACCTGTCATTTATAAATCTATATTTAAATGCAAATAATGTTGTTTTGTTGTATTCATGACTGCTTGCATTGTCATTTAAATGCAAATTACTGTGTTTGTTATCATCCAAGAGAAGATTTTATATTAACTTTCATACAATATAGTCAGTTTACATGGAACCAGATAGACAAGTGTGACAATAGAGTGGATATTGATACAGAGGATTTTGTCAGAAATCAATACAAAATAAAGCAAATGCCTTTAATATTATTTATTTCATCTGTTTCTGTTTTAGGCATGAACGGTGACAATACAGATTCTCAGAAGCTGAATAAAATTATTTCAGAAATACAGGCTTTACAGGAGGTTGTGGCTAGATTTAGACAACTTCGGCTAGATGCTACCGAATTTGCCTGTCTCAAATGCATTGTCACTTTTAAAGCTGGTAAGCAGAAAGGATCTGTTGCTCATCTGGTCTGATAACTATGAGGTTGTTACTTTAAAGCAACAATGATGTTTTAAACCAGACATAGCTTTATATCACCCAACAGGTTTCCCAGTATTGAATTCCAATAGTCCGTGTTGTATTTGGAGCACTGGGGAACTAATGGAAATGTCTAATTTCCATTGATAGCACTAGCTGAACTGGTTTTGACCCACCTAAGAGTAAAGCTGAACTAGAATCATAGAAAGTTTTGGGTTGGAAGGGACCTTAAAGCTCATCCAGCCTCAACCCCCTCCTATGCGCAGGGACACCTTCCATTAGACCAGGTTGCTCTAAGCCCCGTCCAGCCTGGCCTTGAACACTGCCAGGGATGGGGTAGCCACAGCTTCTCTGGGCAGCCTGTGCCAGTGCCTCACCACCCTCATAGTGAAGGACTTACATCTAATCTAAATCTACCCTCTTTCAGCTTAAAGCCATTACCCATTGCCCTGTCACTACAAGCCCTTGTAAAATGTCCCTCTCCAGTAACTAGTAACTGATCTGCTTTCCAGTGCCTACACACAGTGGTTCTGAACTGAGGAGTTTTCGAAATGCTGCCGCCATAGCAGCCCTTCAAGATGAAGCCCAGCTCACTCTGAACAGCTACATTCATACCAGGTGAGTGGTGTCTTCTCTCAATACTTCTTGCAGGTGTAGGGGTAAAATCCTGCTTTCACTGTAGTAAAGGTGACATTTCCACTGACTGAAGTGGGGACTAGGCTGTTACAGCAAGTATACATTGGCTGTCAGCCTGTTGGTATTTCCTTATGAAATAGAATAATAGAAAAGGTTATGAAAGACTCATCAAGTCCAATCATTAACCTAACACTGCCAAGTCCACCAGTAAACCATCTCCCCAAGCACCACATCTACATGTCTTTTAAATACTTCCAGGGATGGTGACTCCACCACTGCCCTGGGCAGCCTGTTCCAGTGCTTTGCAACCCTTTTGGTGAAGAAATTTTTCCTAATATCCAGTCTAAACCTCCCCTGGTGCAACTTGAGGCCATTTCCTCTTGTCCTACCACTTGTTACTTGAGAGAACAGCCACCTCCTCACTACAACCTCCTTTCAGGTAGACAGCGATAAGGTACCTCCGAGCCTCCTTTTCTTCAGACTGAACAACCCCAGTTCCCTCAGCTGTTTCTCAGAGGACTTCTCCTCTAGATCCTTCACCAGCTTCATTGCTCGTCTCTGAATGCACTCCAGTACCTCAATATATTCAGACAAATTGAAAAGCGCTAGAAGGAGAGATCTTTCCTTGGGGAGTAATACCTGCTGTGGAACACTGTGCAGTTCAGAAGGCTACATTTTCCTTTACGTTTTATTCAATTAAATATTGTTAATTGTGATGCTGAAAACCACATCTGATGGCAGTATCAGTATTTTTCACCAATAATCTCCAATCCCCATATAATTTCTCCCCCATTTTGCAGACACAGAAATCAGGACACAAGGGAGTTAAATGGCTCTTCTAAGACACTACCCTGAGTCTGTCCTCAGATTGAAATGAAAAACCCAGAACTTGTGAATCCCATTTTGATATTGTAACAGAGTGATGAGAATCATTGTTTGGGAAGAAAATATTTGCCCTTGTCTCATTCAGCTGTTCTGGTTCGTTCAGGACTTGTGGGAAGAAACGCAACAGGTTTTGCAAAGCTCATGTCTTAAGTCCCTTAGCTGCAGTGGAAGTCCATGACACTAGCACAGTGGGAGATGGAGCAGCGGAAAAAATGCTTTTATACAATTTTTTTCCTTCTGCAATTTTGACCTGCTCTCACAATAGCTCTGTCTAGCAGAAGTCCACTTGGTATCAGAGATTAGATGGCAGCAGCCATTGAAGAACTTCTGTTTAGCCTATAGGGAATGGCCTATCATGGGGACAGGGGCAAAAATGCAAACACCATCCAGTTATGCCTAGTTGAGCAAAAAAAAATAGTAGAGCAAAACCAATAACTGCTGTAGAGCAACCTCTTCTTGTTCTTATGGAAGGCCTTTCCCATGAAGACTGCTCCCTAGGGTCTCTGAGTGAGACAGGGCCTACTGGAGATAAAAGCCAGGGAGGAATGGTTTTACATACCCGTGGTTTCCATTCCAAGCATGGCAACTTTTCCACTGCATTTCTGTGTTGCTGGAAATACTTAGCTACTGGGCTAAACAGTACTTGTTGTAAAAGACATTCTTTCACAAGAAAAAAATGCAGTCCACTGTCAGGACTTACATTGACTCCAGAGAGATAGGGCTTTCAGGCTTGAATTTACTTTCCTGCCAGTGTTACAGCAGCATCAGCCCTTTGACTTCAGTGGAATTGCTCTCAATAGGACGCAAGGAAGGCCAGACTGGAGAAGCAGAGTGTTTCTCCAAATGACCTTTTTCGGTCCTTCTTTTAGAGAGACCTCTGTAAGCAGAGGTTTGAGGATCATTGGTGTGAAGTCAGTGAAAGCACAGCCAGAATACACATCCTACGTTGTGCTGTCTTCAAAAGCTGGGGGAAAGGATGGGAAACATCCTATTACACAAACACAGTATCTGAGAATAAAATAACAGCTTCTTTAACAAGAAAATTTCTTCCAAAATATATATAGCAACCAAAAGGAGGCAGAATGATTACCATGACAATCCAGCTAAGTTTAAATTGCACTTTAAATGACAGGGTATTTATTACAGGTCAAGCCCTTCCCTGAACTGCATCAAGAACATTGTTGTTGTATGAGGGACAAGTCAGAGCAGATTTTGCCTCTGTATTGCTACCACTCTGAGGGAGTAAACAAAGGAGCTAATCAAAACTCCGAGACATTGGTCTATATTCTGCTAATCTCCATTAGGAGAGTTTTCCTCTGAATTAACCTTCTTGCTCACTCGAGTACAAACCACAGGGTTTTAGCACAGGAAGCACCCATTTGTACAATATGTTGAATATTGGTCTTTTCTATATAGTAAAAGATTTTCTTTGAAAAATAGACTTTAAAACATCAATAATATTTTTTCCCTCTGTCTGCCTCCCAGGTATCCCACACAACCCTGTCGTTTTGGAAAACTTCTATTGCTTTTACCAGCTTTACGTTCCATTAGCCCATCTACAATAGAAGAAGTGTTTTTCAAAAAGACCATTGGGAATGTACCAATTACAAGACTGCTTTCAGATATGTACAAATCCAGTGACATATAAATCACCTAAAAACAAACCATCAGGATGGACAGTTTGAGAAGAACTTTTATCTATGGAGAATAAGCCTCAACTAACAAAATCTACAGGAAGCATAAGCCTGGGAATGTTTAGCCTTTAAACCCATTGACACAAAATACCCCAGTAGATATGATTCTGCTGCTCTGATCAGAGTGATTTAGATCATGGAGAGAATGCTTTGTTCTACAGAAAAAGTGAAAGTGGTTGGAATTTGGCTGCTATTCCTGCTACTACAGGATGGAAGCAATTCAGATGCCAGTCATAGTTAACAAAGACTCTGCTATTCTCTCATTTAACTGGCAGATCTGAGACAAAATGTGAAAGAAGGTACTTTAGTTTGTTCAGTATTTGGAACTGGGTGACCAAACTTGGCTTCTGTTGTAACATGAGATGCGGTGGCCTTCAGAATTGTTTTAAAAGTAGCCTGTGTTGAGAAAATGGTTTTAATATGATAGGCAACATTTAAGACCAGGTTACCAAAACATTGCTTCTGCTTATAATACATCATGAAGTGGCCTTCAGAACTGATTAAAAAGTAGCTTATGACGGCAGCTCCATTCTTCCTGCAAAATGAACTGGTGATCTTTGCTGTGGATGTCACCACGATTTGTTCGGCTAACATCTCAAAGACAGAAGAGCTTTATACACTTCTTCCCTGACCTTCCTCCCTTCTTCCACACACATTCGCAAACACACCTGAAAAGACACAAGTCAAGAAAGGAAGACTAAAAACAGCAAAACCAAATACAATGGAGATGACCGCTTCAGTGACCTGCTGGCTGTCCCGTTGGCACAGTGCTGAAACCAAAGGCAATGGTGGCCAAACTCTTTGTCAATGAGATGTGCAGAGAAATGACTGTTAAGAAAAAACAATCAATGGAAGGAATTTTATTTCGAAGAAATGAAGTTGTTGACTGATACAACGCTAACAATTTCCAAAAGTCTCCGATGCCTTTTTAGAAAACTCCAGGTTCTAATTTTGAAGCCTTGTTCGCCTACACCCTCTCTCACACAGACATGTTATAAGCTGCTTATCTGATGTATAAAAAAATGTAGGAAAAACCATTTAAAGATAGCTGCTGTACTTTTCAAAATTTGATTTGTTATTAGGAACTAGCACTGAGAAAAATCAGCACTTGGACTATCATAGAATGAGTAAAACTTTTCCTGTACAAAGTGGATTAACTGATTTGTGAAGTTAAAAAGTTGTACTCATTGTATTTACAAAGAATAAAAATATATTGAATTTAAATTATTTTCCACTGTTCATTTAACAATTGTCCTGCTGCTGCTGCTGCTGGATTACTTTCCTCCCCTGTACCCTACTTGCCAGGGAACAGAAATATTCTCTACTAAAATGGATTGCCTTGGATGCTGCAGAGTCTCCACCATCAGAGGTTTTAAAAAGCAGGTTAGACAAACATTAAAGGAACAGCTTAGGTGATCCTGCCTTGGGGCAAGGGACTCGGAGATCCTGCATACAGCCATTTCCTGTAATTCAAATATACCTTCTGCAAGGTTTTCTTCTCAGGAGCTGGCACAGAGCTTTTTCTAGGACACAATACTAAGCAGATCAGAAGCCTAACCTAGTATAAGTAAGTCTTCTGGTCTGTGTTATTACAATTTTTAGTATAGGTGAACTGCACAGCTAACAAAGGGTGATGAGTACAAAAAGATTATTTTGATTAAAAAGATTCTGAGGTTTTACTAATGTATTCATTTGTGTCATCATGCTGAAGAGGTAAGCGCCTCCCAGTGCACAGAACAAGCTGGCAACAGAATGGAAATATAACATACCCTTCATGTGACAATGAGCCACACACAGCAAAATGACAGGTAGAAGTGTACAGCATACATCAATGGCTCATGGGTTTTCAGTGTCAAGGAATACAGATCACAAATGAAATCCTAGCTCCATTGACTCCAAATACAAAAAGCTCACATTTCAGAGGTCAGTTTTCACCCCAGCTCTATTCCATTTGCAGTCTGCTAGGGCTCATGTCCTACCCTTTCCAAGACAGCCAGACCATTAAGTATACAAGACCGGTCTTTTGGTGAGTCAGGTGAGACGAAGCACAGACTACAGGACTTAAAAACATCTTCTATACAAATTAGGATGGAGCACTTGTAAAAAGAAATGGACAGGGCAGAAAAATCAATTCTGGTTCTCCACTCTGTGACAATTCAGTTTATGAGCTAAAGAAGTCGAACCAGTGCTGTGCGGAACCCATGACAGAACAGTCATCAATCATTTCAGGAAGATTCATGCTGCTGTCCTAGAGCAGCAATAATGCCCTCTGCAGCATGCTGTAGCCCCAGTCCCTGGATCACCCAGGCCAGAGGATGCAACACTGTACTAGCTTTCTCCCAGTTGCAAAGCAGCCAGGAGAATGCACATCTCACCCTCTTACCTGCAGGACCTACCCCTTGCTACAGAGCAGACTCACACCCTGGGAACGGTACCCAGATCCCCTTAGTTAAGGCACAGCTAATCTCAGACCATGCATTCCTCTCAGTGCTGCAGGTTGCACAGAAGCTGAACCAGTTACAACACACTAGAATTAAGGTCTTTAGTTCATCTTGAAGGATTGAAGGCCAGGTAAAATCCCAGGGTCCAGTGCAGACATCCAGTGCTAACTACTGAGGTTGACAGAAGTCCTCACTTTAGAAACAGCAATGTTCTGCCATCAAGCATGCAGCTTTTCCCTCTTCGGCTTTTTGTGTTTTGCACAGCAAATTATAAAGATTGTGCCATTATCTTTCAGGGAGAAGATGGGGCATTTACTTTCGTTTCTGAAAGAAGCCTCTCTCAGAAAAGATTTGAGAAAATACCTTACTGCATATCTAAACCTAAGTAATAAAACTTGATAGGGGTTCAGAACTTCTTTCCCAATTTCCAAGAGTAACTCAGTTTTACATGCTATTCAATAAGCACATGGAATTTTAGCACTGATTTTACATTATCAAAAACCTCTTGGAAAGCAAGTCAGCTTTGGGCTGCACGTGGGCTCCATCAGTTTTGGTCCTTGATTTCATGAATAGAACTGCTGGAGAGATTCAAAGTGCTTGTTTAGTGTGAGGGAGAAAGAGCAATTATTTGAGCATCTAACTATTCAGTGTAGCTAGGTACTAGCACTATATATAATCCAGTCAGCCACCACTGCTGTGTCAGCGCAATCTTTTACACCCAGACTGCCATAAAGGAGGTTAATGGTCTTAGTGAAAGGAAACTAGTAACTTTGCCAGCAAGTTTGTAAATGTTCTTGACAGTGATAAGTATTATGAGGAAAAAGCAGTGGAGCCACAAGATACTGGCACGCTCTTGAATCTCATTTCATGAACACCTGGACAGGTAATGCCCTTGTCACATCTGGAGGCACTAAGGCACATCTCCAGCCATAAAAGCCATCTAGTGCAAAAGAAGACTTCAGCAGTATTGCTTGTGAACTGCAGTTCAGGCATCAACCGCCTGCATTTTACCGGTGGTTATACAAGCACAACTGTACAGCTTCCCCTTCCTTTAATGCTCAGGGAAGTGGTCTATGAGCACATCTTATAGCACACTTGTATGACTTCATGTCCCTAATTGTACTTGTAGAGAGCTACTTCAGTCTAGGAATGAAGTTATAATGTACCATAGGTTATGTCAACATTCCTTTCTCTGTAGGATGGTATAATTTCCACTTGCTAGTTGAAGCTAGATTGATGCCTCTCATACCCAGTAGGAAAGGTACTCTTTCCCAAATTTATTGAAGTTACAAACCTGGTGACTGCCTATCACAAGCAGGGTTGCAGCTGTGGCTCCACAGCACAGGAACTGCCGTTAATATCTTTATATGTTCTTTAACACTTGAGCAGCAAGAACAAGCATCTAAGGGTATTTAGTGCTGTCTGCTCGTCACAACAGAATACGCTGCAGAAGAGCATCACAGCAAGGCTGAAACACCAGCTCACTGATAGTCGAGTCCACGCTTCTCAGAAAACATGAGATACCCCACACTCAAGGTCAAGAGTGACAACACATTTGAAGTGCATTTTCACTTTTATTTCAAAACTTTAGACAAGTTACTTTAGTATATAAATTTGATTTTTCCTCTTACAGAATATAAAGATAATTCCCTCATTACTTCAGTATAAAGTGTTTTATAAGCTTGAAGACATTTGCATAAGTGTTTTTCATACAGGGTATCAGAAATAAAGCAATCTTTCTACACAGGTTCAGACAGATGACTACCTCAGAAACACCATAGCAATCTAGTCAAATACAAGTGAGCACGTGACACTACAACTGTAAGTTCAAGTAAGGCCAAGTCAGTAAACATTGTAAGTCATTGCAAATGAGTGGAAAGGTTTGTGAGACATTGCAAGGGGTGGATGGTCTCATAGTATAATACTTTTAAATTGAGAATTCAGAGGGATTTAGCTAGAAGACAAGTGTGTTCTTTAATGCTATAAAGCATACGCAAAGATCAAGCAGTGTACTGATGTTAGTGGAGACTTCGTGCCTGTTTATCCTCAGCATGCTAAGACAAACTACAACCTCTTAAAACCAAGCATAAGAACCACTAATATTTGAGAAGACAGTTTCAGATCTCAAGTATGTCTTATTTTGGATGGTGTGTAGTTTTTGTCTATTACTTCATCTTGTAAGAACATGTGAAGACAGCGCTCGTTCTGTGCCAGTGGGTGACCTGCAACCCTGGAGAGGAAAACACAAGCATTAGTGCTAACAAATCAAGCCTACCTGCAGCTAGCAAGGTTTTATATCAGTAATATATGGACCTACACTTAGGCAGAGATCTCACTTCCAGGTCACTGCTGGTGACCGGAATAACGTCTAACAGCAAGACTTGTCATTTTCTCCTAGATGAAATTAGTCCACAGGAACCCAAAGCTACCTCTTGATCACTTAGAAGCATGTTACTTCATCATCTGTCACCCACAAATGAGAGGACTATCATCTTAGCATTAAGAAGCCTAAAGTTAAGCAAGCCAAGCAGATTTTTACAGGTCTTGATGCCTTTGACACAGAACACCCTTCAAAAGGCTGCTTAACCCCTCAGTCTTAGTCTAATTCAATAGCAGTTAGCCCAGGCAGAGTTAAAGACTTACTCCACCAGGGGGTGTGAAGGTCTTCTGAAGGCTCCCACACTGCTTAGAGCAGTGTCCTATCATGGTCACTGGTCATGCCTGCATGCGCATGCAGCACAGATGCACTACCAGAGGGTACTGGCTACGCTGTTTATTGCGGGTATCTTCAGATATGAGACATAAGAGACATAGAGCTTGTCTGTGCTAGAAGAGACCAGAACCTCCACTACAGACTTAGGTTTGTTCCACATAAAGACTCAGATACCATCCTTTTAGCAGTAAAGGAGCTGAAACTGAATTACAAGACATTCCAAAGCTCGGAAGAAACCCACAAGGTATACATTTAAACCCTTAAAATGCAATGAAGCCTTCTGCATAAGTAAAAATCCAAGAGAATCAGAATCTCTGGAAGTGGATCACTTACGAAAACCTAAAAGAGCTTGGTGTCAAAAAAGTTACATCCAGTTTGGTCAATCAAGACAGGCTTCTTCCTTGAAGACAGAAAGCCTCCCATCCTTCCTAGGGCAGCTTATGTCAGCCTTATGGCCCCCACATCTGTCAGAACATTTCTACTCTAAATGGAAGTTATATCTAGTTGAACACATGCAATACATTGTCAACTCCAGTGGCTCATCATCAGCACTTTCAAGCACTTTGGTGCATCTTCTCCAGATGTATCTGTATCAGTGCTTATTTCACCACTGGGCAGATTCACTTGTCACTGCTCACTTGTCACTGTGTGCTTTGAGGAAGCTGAGCTGTCCTATTCAGCACTAAGATTATTTCAAGTGCAGTCATAAAGCCTATAAATCTTGCCAGGTTCTAATAAATCAGCAACAATCTCAAGTATTAGAGTTCACAAGGAAGACAGTCTGGAATAACTAGTTTGAGTTTCTTACCCCCATCAGACTGCAGCTGCTTGAACTTTAAGGAAAAATCACAGAGGAGAAGATGACAAGGCAGCAGCATATTCACTCTCCTGTTCAGGAAGTCTTGCAAATTGGTGGCTAAAGACAAGACTAGATGTGACCCCTCAGATTCAGCTCTTGGCTTCACATGAGTATCTTGCTCTTCCCTGGCTTTTCCACAGTATTTTTCACTAAGGTGCACTCACTTAACAGCTGCTACTTCAAGAACATTCAGGTATCCCAAGGTCAGATTCAGGCAGAACAAAGCAAGCTGGCCCAAAAGAGCTGACTCAAGCTGCACTGCTGTGATATAGTCCCTCTAGATTCTATATCTAGAGGGACAAAGCTTCTCTCACCACCCCTCTTCCTGGACGTCAAGAACTGGCACCAGTGCCAGGTCTTTTTTGGATACAGTGATAACAGTTATCTGAGAGACTCTAGTTCTAGAAGCAAAGACCATCTTTGAGATTGCAGTAATATGCATGTATTATGCAAATTACATTCAAGTCTAAGTTCACTAGTACTCAGAGTACTTCATAGAAGCCAAGCCTTAAAGCTTCTACATGGTTCAGAAATTTAGTGATATTTGCTTGATGCCATTAGAATAAATTGATGAGGTTGAATAACTGGGAATTGTGCCTGAAGAGCCTTGTTCCAGCTGTACTTAAGTCTGCCACAACAATAGTATCTACATTAACAGTCTGGTTTTGTTTCAAAGGAAGAAAAATTGACCAAGAAGTCTTACGCTTCCACAAGATCAATGCATTACTTGCTGTAAGACTGAGTAAGTGATACTAGTAAACTGGCCACTCCATTTCTGTCAGCTATACTGAGTTTCTCAGAGATTCCATTCAAGGTGACTGCTTCACTACCAACTGCTTCAGAACATGAACAGCCCTCTTCCCCCACATATTACTCAACTCAGCATAGAAAGTTTTCAGTAAAGCTTTCTGCATTTGATGTAGAATCCCAAGCCTGCATGGATAAAAGCTGTATTTTACAGTCATGACTGCTTTGATTGTACAGCCTTAAAAAACAAACCCCAAAACACATTCCATCTGCCTTCATGTAGTGTGAATGGAAAACTAGATGCCTTGGAAATTCATTCCACTTGTCTTTGAACAAAGAGCAGTCTGAAGCATTTTACCTGCTCAGAACCATTAACAATACCACTAAATTGAGATAACAAGCAACTGTGTGAAAAAAAAATGTCAGGGACTTCACACAGTCACCATCATTTGCAACTCCAAGCCACCTGCCTGAACTGACTAACAACTGACAAGCAGATTCTTCTGAATTATGGCTCAACTCAGACATCCTCTGCTCCTGTTAAACATCATTACTATTGAACAACGTTAGAATGCCACTGGAACTGACAAGCTTCAACTTTTAAAAGTGAGCAGTCCCAAATTCCAGCTGGTCTGAAGCGCATTTGCTCTGGAGACCAGAAGAGCTGGTGAACTGACAGTATTCCTTTTTATGCACTGTTTGGATCCACACTGTTAAACAGATTAAGGTAGCTCTTCAGGACAATATACAGACAACAGTTAGTAGTGTCAGATGGCAGAAAAAGAATCATAGGACTGTCACTGTAATTTCTGCTCACCCTTTGAAAGGCAGTGACAAAACCCAAAGTGTCTATTTCAAACCCTCTACGTGTGTACCTCAGGTAGTGTTTTTACATCTTAAGATTCTCATGATGATTAGAGAAAATATGCATCATTACACAAGCAGATAATACCTCACATCTGTAATCAAAGTAAACTGCTGTAAGCCCATTGTAAGCTCCATTGTTCACCTACTGGAGGATACCTTTTCAGAAATGAAAAGTAGAACTATTTGAATGCTATAATTTTACTAGTAATTTACATAATTTAACAACAGCTGCTCAGGTAAGCATTAAGATATCTAACAGAACACTGGATGAGTAATGTTAGCATGTCCTATTGCAAGATTAGCGACAGTTATCAATCTGGACCTAGTTACAACTACCCTAGCTAGAGGACTAGCAGTTGTAATTCAGTTTTTCAGAGCAGAGTTCTGGGGTTGCCTCCAGGTAACTAAAACAAACACTTACTTGTTTATGAATTGTTCAAGAGCTTGCTTCCTTTCCTCTATAAACGAATCATCAAATATGCCATCATCTCCTCGGAAGGGGAGCTGACGAAGAAGAGCTTTTCCTGGTAGAGGTGGTACCACAACCTGAAAGATTTAGAAAAGCATCCTTAAGCACAGCCCGTAAGCAAGTTTACACACCTCCTCTGCCAACTGCTCTTCCTAGAGGACCCAACTCAATCACATCCCTAGGGAAGTAAGATGACATGACCAGAGAAAAAACAGTATCTGTCCATAGATGTAACCTGAATTCAAATAGTTTCACTCTCGATTAACTCCAAACCATTAAACAGCTGCTAGCATTGTATAACTGAGGTTTACTAAGTTTTACAGTGTTTAGTTCTGGACATTTTCAAGCACAATATCTGCTCTGATATACGCTTTATAACATAATAACGTTTTAGCACCACTACTCCTTGTACGTCTATAAAGACTTGTATTTACCTTTCATTTTACCCACCTTGCTTTCTCTTTCTAGTTCATTCCTTAGCCATTCAAAGTCACTGTATCTTCTTCTGACTGTAGATTCTTTCAATTTGAAAATAGGGAGATTTGTCTGAGAACAAGAACATAAGATATTGATTAGACAAATCAGAAGTTTTTATAAGCAGAAGCAAGAAGCAAGCTGTTGAGTTATAAATTAGTTCTATTTAAGCAAAACAGTATTGAGAAACACTCAAGAGACAGAAATACCAATAAAGCTCTGTAAGCTACACAAGTTGTGCCTCAAACTGCTTAACTGTGGGCCTCATTTATATGGCATCCTAATCACTGGTATTTTGACACCATATCACCTAGTAGAGTAGCAGATTTGCTGGCCACTTAAGGATACGTTCCTAAGGTTGCACAAGCATGTGCTAGTCTCAGGAACTGAATTCCCAATGCCAATATATGCACAAAACTGGAAGGGGGAAGAGAAAGTCTTCACAATCCACACAGACTCCTCTTACTGCATTTAAGGGAGTATTTCAGGTATCAGCATGGAATATAACCAAGCTTCCTGTACTTTTCCGCTACCTGATACACCTTGGCTTCCAACATTTTCAAAAGCAAAACCATTAAGTCCTACAGTGAATCCATTCAGGACAGATGAAGCTGAAGATAGTACAGCTGCCAGGTTTGAATAGCTCCAAAGATGTCAATAAGGTGGAGATGCAACATAACATTCAGTGGGGATGAGATCATGCTGGTTTGTTACAAAGTTATACCAAGCAGAGCTTGATTAGGCAGAACTTTCCTGAACAAGGCTAGGAGTCAGCACTCAATTCTAATACCCTTGAAAGAGCTAAATGGAAACAAGGCTACAATGCTGCACAATACCATATTGAATACACAAGCACCCTGGTACATGTCCTTACACTAACTCATGAGAGCCTATATTGCTTCCGTTCATTCTTGGGGTGCAGTATTATACTACTGTTATAATCCAACTTAAACATTATTTTAAGAGTAGACATTGAGAATGCACTCTTAATGACATCCCCAGATGGGGGATTAGATGTCATCCCAAGATCCAAGACCACAATCTGAAGTTTAAATCACATTGAGATATCAAACTGTCTAGGGTGTTACAAAAATGCTTGTAGATATCTGACCTACTAAAAGCAAGAACAAAAGTCTGTAATTGCCGTACATAACCAGCAGTTAACAGACCAAAGCTTGCCTTCATCAGACTGCATATTCACTGTCTTCACCTCAAAATAAGACTCCTGAGAAGTACCCTAGGAAGCTGATGTTCACATGGGACTATAGTTATCCCCAGTTTTCCTGTTGGCAGAACTACAGTAGCCATTTTCAGCTAATGACTTATTTTCTGTGGTTTATTTTTAACTTGTAAGCCATCTTATATTCTGGCCACAGTTTGAGTGGATATCCCTGCACAATATCATCCGTAGACTGTTAATGCTTAAGCTTTCATTGAGTGATACTTCTGGCTGCTCAAAACAGGTTTAATTGCAGAGGTACTCTCCTACACTAGGCAGGACTATGACTATGGGCCACTGCTTTACTGGCAACCAATAACAAGTTTTTCGGCTGTCACAGTGCAAAAGTACTTGAAGAGTTAACCATGTACTTTCACATGCTATTTAGTCCACACTTAAATGATGAAGTACAAAATATTTTGTTGCGAAAGCTCTGCTCTCCTTCCAAGGTAAAACACTGTTGATTGTACCAGTGACTAATAATGAAGTTGCACTTAAGAGTATTGTGTCAGAAGTCAGGCTTTATAAAGAAACACTCTTGTCTTGAGGATAAGAATACTCACTCAAGAGTGAATAAAGCTAGGTCCCCCAGAGTGCATGAAGGAGATTCCCAGAAGTTAAGTACTGGATTATTTTTCTCTGATTTCAGCTACTGGCTTTTTAACTAAGTTCAGCCTTCCACATTACAACACCAACTCTTTGTCAGCATCTTGGATATAAAGTCCTTTACAGTATTTAACACATAGGCTCTCACCTGCAAAAAATATTACTTTCTCCTCTCAAGTTACAAGAGGGATTAAAACTGAATAAAAGCAGCTAAAAGCAATGGGCTCCCAGGTCTTCAGGAACTCTTTTCACGCTTCTGGGCATGAAGTCTATTAAAGTTAATCTCTAATCAACATATCAGGCTTACAGGTATAATGTGGGAGCAGAAGTGCCAACTGAGCTTGTTTTGCCATCTACATTCCCTTTTGAACTTTTGGCATGCTAGCCCAGCTAGCAAGTTGCTGAAGAGGACAGCGTACTTGTTTTCCCCTCCAGTTGAAAAACCTCCAGTTTTGATCATAAGCACTGGAAACGTCTGAACAGAAGGCTCCCATTACACTAAGTGGCTTACAAGTCACAACTTGAGAACTACATGGTTAAAGGAAAACGTGTGCCCCGTCCTTTGGTCTGGATATGAATTAAAACTCCTAAACCTCATGTTTCCTAAAAGCCAGAAACTACATCAATTCTCCTTCCTCTAGAAGATAGTACTGATAGAGCTGCGTTCTTCAGATACAGCTGTTAGGCAGGATCTATCAAAAAAAAAAAGGGGGGGGCAATTTCATAGTCCTGCTTATACTTAAAAAAAAAAACAAAACAAAACAAAGAAGGCTATTTCATAGTCCTGTTTATAATTCTTAACTTACACTTTAGCTCCATATTTTTAACTCAGAATATATTAACACCTGGGGTTACTGCATGTGCCTTTCTCACCAAGGATGATTACCCTGCTTGAGCAGATCACTTCTTCCTTCGGCAGGAAGGACTTCTGCATGTCCTATTGCCTCCATCTACCATGGGTAACGTGGCTTTCATGAAACAAGCCAGAGAGCTGCTGAAGCATGAGCTACGATCAGGCAAGAATTTGGTAGAGGGAAACAATCCTAAGGCATCAACTTCTATTGAAGTGTCACTTCAAGACCACAGAGGATATCAAAAGAGTTATTCTCAGCTTCACAGTTTATGTTGAGAGTTATCTTTGTTTAGTCACTAAGGTGCTGGTAGCTATTCTGAACACTGTCAGTGCTTTGTTTGCCTGCTAGAACAGAGATAAGAGTAAGGACAAAACTTAAAATCAGGTTAGTTTCATTTTCACAAGCATCTCCCCATGCTCATTCAGCATTACAGTGTTGGCTTTCTGGCCTGCTGATGAAACTCATGACCCAGTTTGGCACAGCCCCTGGAGCATAGCTCATTCCTTTGATAAATTTAGCATAATTACTGCAGCAATTGCTTCTTCTACAGTGTAATAATTAGTCTAATTTTTTATCAAGAACATTTTCAACAACTGCCTCATCCAAAATCATGCCTTTTAGCAGTTTGAATGCAAGCCCTCAACCTGATAGGATTATGCATTACCCAAGAGACCAGACAACCAAAAGTCACTATTTAATTACAGATAAAGCATTATTCCAAGAGGGCAAATAAATCAGCTCTGTAAAGTCCCACATAGCCCCAAATCCTAAGCACAGAATCAAGGCAAGACAGATTCCATCTAGCACTATTTCTGTATCAGACCACATGCAGACAGCCATTAGGCTTTCAGTCTGTATTCTGCTGGGTGAGTTAAAGGCCAAGCTAGCACACTGAAATAAACATTGTCAGAACTGGTGCCAATTACATAGTTAAACAGCAGATGACAAACCCAGACCCTTAAGCCACTCCTGCACTCTTCCATTCAGATGCCAAATGAGTTTCTACATTTGGTCAGTGTTCATAAAACTGCTAATGGGAAGCAGCGGCTGCCTGCTAACAGATTTCAGGGCAAAACCTGCATTCACAGCAAGCATATTTCTTCAGCTACATTTATGTCATAACATATTCAAACTACAAGTCCAACTCTAAGCTCAGAAGGTTCCCAGTACACCTCAGAAGCAAATGACAGTCCTAAGGCAGTAATCTGGATAACCAGGTAAGTTTTCTAGCTGTTGCTTCAGTCCATCCCTGAGCTGTGCCCAGTCGGAAGTCCCAGAATTGTTTATATATATACACAAGCGAAGAGACTTTCACAGGCAGGCTGCAAGCAGTTTGAGTACTAGTCAATACTGCCCATTCAGCTTCAGATACACACCTCCACAGTGCAGCCATTCTGGTATATGGGTTACCTTAACTGCAGGAGGAAAACTAGAGCACTTTAAATACATTACCTCATAATTCTAAGAAGTTTTAAGTGTTCTGTTATCTAGACTAGATTAATTTACCCAGTGAGTGGAAAAAGCCTTGCAAATAGCTAGACTTGCTCCTATGAATTTGTTTCCAGACATAAATTGAAAGCCAATTGCATTTGGATTCCTTCAGAGGACATGCTGACACTTCACAAGGTTGACCCTGAATGTCATGGCAGCTCAGTCCACCCCACAGCTGCAGAAGCTCTATAGCAGTAGCTGTCGAGGATAGTTTCAGTGGTGTATTTGATTCATTTCCTCATCTGCCAAGGAGACATTCAGCAGCAGTCACCTACTTTGATGTTGTCTTTTTAAGTAGGTTATGGTAGCCTTGACACATCTCCATTTCCATTAAAACAGTGAAAGAAAGCACTTAGCTCACTTCTGATAGAATTCTGTGTCCTTGACTCTCAGAAGCTAAATCCAAGCTTCTTACTATCTCTTCATAGAAGCTGTAATCTGTCAAGAGACTACACTCTCCAGCTACACTTACAGCCAGCCAATAAGAGCTCTGGGGTAATACAGAAAGTAGCATTCAGGGAGGATAGAAAAGTATAGTTTTCTTAATCCAACAGCCTGCTGCCCTTTAGTACAAGAAACTGGTTCCAGCAGTGCACTGTTGTTGTAGAAACCTTGCCAGTGATTTGTTTCCTTCCCGACTTGACATAAGCAGCTACCTCCCCATTTCCTACAATTATAAAGAGCAAGAAAGAAGGCAAACACACTTCAAACCTCAGTTGCTAGAAGTTTAGTTTTTTGCTGTTCACTGAAGTAAAACCTTCCCCCACTGCAAAAGGTCAGGTAAGAGGTTGTTACTTGTTTTAAGTTTCAGCCATTTTGATTGAAGCAGAATTCTACCTCCCCTTCCATCTAATTGACCTCCAGGTCTACTGAAGGTATATTACAGGCAAAAAAATCTGAAACTAGTAGAACACTGAAAAAGCTGACCATTTGTATACACCCAAGTCTTAAACAATGCTGACCTAAGCTATACCAAGAACTATAGAGCTTCCCATTGCAAAGCCCCAAGACATGGAGCTAGAATGCTTCCCAGCTTGAAGACTAAAGCAGCAAAATCCTAATTCCAACATAAAGATTATTAGTTTTTAGACAAGGGTTAACTTTTGCCAAGTCAAATGCCTTGAGCCCAGAGCTGCTCTATGAAAATTAGTGTAGGGGTGTCTGGGTGTTAGCCAAGCAGCAGCTATCATCATCTGATCCAAAGTTCATCATCATGATGACCAGCTGAATTATGATGTGCCATGGTGTTGTGGTTTAAGCCTCTCCAACTCACGCAGTTTTGCTCACTCACTCCCCCCTCTTTCTCCCCCCCCCGCTCCCAGAGGGATGGGAAGGAGAATTGAAAGAATGCAACTCCAACAGGTTGAGATAAGAACAGTTTAGTAACTAAGGCATAACACAAACCACTACTGCTACCACCAATAATAATAATGACAAGGCAAATACAAGGGAAAAGAATACAATCGCTCACCACCTATACCCAGCCCAACCAAGCAGTGCACCCCCACCCTTCCAGGTCTCTGCTCTCTGTTTTACATCCTGGGCATGACGTGCTGTGGCATGGAATACCTCTTTCGTCAGTTTGGGTCATATGTCCTGTCTCTGCTTCCTCCCGGCTTCCCTCCTCCCTGGCAGAGCATGAGACTCAAAGTCCTTGATCAGACCAAAACATTACCAAGCAGTAACTGAAAACACTGGTGTTATCAGCGCTGTTCCCAGGCCGAAAGTCAAAACACAGCACTGCACCAGCTACCAAGAAGAAAAATGACTGCTGCTGGTATACCAGGACACATAGTCAAACAGCTCAAAGCAGAGTTAAATCTAGAGAAAACATTGTTTAGGGATTCTTTATTCTTTGGGCTTCATGCTTAAAAGCCAAAGGTAAAAACAGAAGCCTGCTTTAAGAAGGGCACATTCAGGCACAGCCTTTTACAACACCCAGACAGAATTAGTAACTGCAGATAATCATTTCAGGGTTAGCAAGCCAAAGCCTCCTTCGGCATACCAAATACTCCTTTTAAAGAGAAGGGATTGCTACTTTTACGTGACTGCAAGGTGTAACAGCCATAAGCTCTGGTTTGGCCTACTGTAATGTTACCATTCATTCCTTATTGAGGAGGACTGAAGAGGGATCACATTAAGTTGATGCTTTAGCATCATTAGCTGACATCTACCAGCTATAGTCGAATGGGGCCAACAAATTGCAGTGAGTTGCTGCAATTGATAGTTTTAAATCAGGAAAAAAAGTTTTAACATGCTTTGTGAGCTAGAGACAAGCATCCCTACACTTCATAAGCATGTAAGAAACAAGAGATAACTGGCATAGAAGTAGGCACATTAAGTAGCAGAAAAAAAAACCCAAACAAAAAAAAAAACAAAGACCAAGAACACCACAACAAAAAAATCTTCATATTTCCAGTTTTTATTGGAATAGTAACATTCACATTCTTTAATTTGTAGCATATCTTCACATTTGGCAGGTGCTGCAGCTTAGGCACATAGTCTCTGAAGCATTATTTCCAGGTACAGAGATGGCTTTAAACCACTTAAGGTACAGCTTCATTTTCCTCTGGATTTTAGAGTAAATCTGCTGTACGTTTGCTATTAGTTAAACTTTCAGGAATGGCTTCGTGGCCAGCACAGCCTGTACTGCCATGTGCCACAGAAGATCCACCCATGACAGCAGCTTTGAGCTGCATTCTTAAGTAACCACAAAAGGAATATGCTCATGGACCTGCCTTCAGTCAGTAAAATATATGGATTTATACCTTGAGCAGAAGGTTAGGGCTTCTCCATCCTTCCCACATCAAAAAAAGTTGTAACAGCAACTTCAGACCCTTCACTCTGTGCTATAGCTTCATAGGCAATCAGATTATTTACTTGCTAAAACAGCCTCCAGTAGTGCAACTGGCATTGCACTACCAAGTGAAAAAAGTTTTTAGAGCAAATACTTCCCTTACAGTTAGAAGCCCACATCTACACAGCATTATTTAATTTCCCCTGATGAAAAAGTAGAGACCCAACTGCTCTGAAGTTCAAGCTGACACTTTTTTGACAAGTCATCTAACAATAAAAATGTATCAAAGTACTTTGGCATCATATGTCTACCTGGATCACAGCCATCTGTCCTACAAAGATCAGTCACTGTTCATTTGATTGGTCTGTTCAGCACTGTACTAGAGCACACTTACTACAGGACAATCAAGGCCCACATTGTATGTGCAGAAATAGACTCAAAGTCACAAGTTAAACTAACATTCTAATATGAAGCACTATTGAGGGACTTGGCTCTTTTATTTGCACAGTAACAGACATCAACACCAAACCAGTTCAGTACCTTTGGACTAGGCTCTTGAACCTAGTTTAATAAACAAAACTCTACAGAAAAATCAGCTGCTCAGAGTAAATACATGCAATGGACTTGTAAATCCTCTCTCCTTGCTTCAGGAGTTTCTTTCATCCAAGCCACCCTACTTCAGTCCCTCTAGTCACCATCCTGGGAAGTTCTTACCCTTCCAGCCATCCTTTTCTGAATATCCTTTTCTGTGCTCAGTGGCCCAGTGAGTGTTTAAGGTGGGCTGTAGAACAAAGTCACCTGAATCACTGCACTTTTTATCCTTTGAAGAGGAGTCTAAAACTAGTAGCACAGTCTAGAATAGGGTATTAGAAGAGTAATTAAACTACAGTTAGAGTAAACTTGCAGTGTGATGCAAGATTTGCAGTAGCAGAGAAAGAATTAGTGCTGATTATGCATCCCTAAACACATCCAACACTGAGTCAGAATTTAGTCATTATCCCACCACAAGCTTCACTGCCTATGAAACTGAACAATGCTGAAGTCAACTAGGTATACCAGCAGATTTGGTTCTTCTTATGGTGGGAGAAGAACCTGCAACTTCAGACCCAGCTAAACACATGAAGGACAGGAAATACAGCAATCTTCAGGGACAGCATTTCAAAGGCACATTCACCAGATCAGGAATGTCACATTGCAAAGCCATGGCATAAGTGCTGCCTGAGCAATTTATACTTTCAGTTCATTTACCATTTTACTTTGACTTTGATTGCAAAGTCAAACTCAAATCAGTCAGTCAAGTCAGACTACTACAAATATGCTGAAATGCAAGTATCCAAGACAGGCCTTGAAAACAAGGAGTTAAGATGAGAACAGACTTTCAAAAGCAGCTGAAGTTCAGCAGTACTTCAATATACTTCCCCAATCCTTTGAGACCAATATTATTTTTAACAATGCAGGCACTTTGCAGCTTGTGTTCATTTCCTTCCCCACATTGGGTCTACACAGTCAAGCACCTCTGCAGGTCTACAGAAGTCTCTCTGCAGAAGAGAGAGGAGAGGTGACTGTTGCCTTCAAGAGCATTGGCACCACTCAAGTGATGCATTTCACACTTGGAAGCACAACAGCAAGGCATTACCCTTCTATACCTCGAGACAAGCCACTGAGCTCTGGAACCCCAGGAAGCTAAGATGTGCATTAGTGCCAAGTTTAATCTCACTGATTAGAGGCAATCCAGTATTAAAGAACAGAATTAAGACAAAGGCTTTTTGTTTAACTTTGGTTTGACTAAAAAGAATTATTTAACTACTTGGAGTAGCAGCTCCTGTAGCAGGTATTTTATTGTAATTTTAACTGCCAGTTTTGACTATTAATGACTTCCCTGCAAGCTCTCACTAACCATCAACAGATAATTTAACCTTTTAGTCTAACTGACAAACCCAACTAAAACAGGCAGCACAGAAGTCACTTCTACTTCTACAGAAACAATAACGGACAAAATAGTGTGAACAAAGGGATATTTTCCCAGATGCAGCAAGTTCCTGGATATCTGTAGGCTTTGTTGATAGTATTCTAACCAATGTGCTTATCTCCTGTGGCACTGCTTTTACAGCGGCTGTATGGCTCTAAAGTAAGTCACCAATTGCTGGGATCAGAGTTAACTTGTAAAGCTTATCTTGTCTCCTTAAAGGATTTAGCAACTGAAGCTGTTGCACAGAATCTGTTTGGGCAAAGACATTCCTGTTGATCCAGTTACCAGGAAAACTATGTCTTGAGTACAGCAGAAGTCAGGTGATAACTAGATTGAGGACTGCAGACATGCTGTAGGATGATAATATAAAAAATTGCCATTGCTTCTATATTTGCTTCTTGGAATTCAGAGAGGACTGGCCGACAGTCTATAAACATTCTCAGGTATTCACATGCCTGTGTTGACAGGCAGAAACCCAACCTGAAAATGTGCAACAAGTAGAAAGGAACCACTACCCCTCTGGTGGTGGTTCCTGAGTGAACAGCTAAAGACTCCCAAGAAGCAGCACATGGCATGTAAGGGTATTTACACTGAGAAATTAACTGTTGGTTCACACTTCTCAAGAGGCAACAGCAGCAAAGTAGTTTGCTGTATTACTTTGGCAGGCCATCTAGTTGATTATGTTAGTTCTGACCACTGCAGTCACCATACTGTGACCATCTAGATACCTTTAGATGAGATTATTACTATATCAAGTTTTATTTCACTAGAAAAAACACTTGGAGCTTTATACCCTATTGCTTTATTCTCTTTTTTTAGCTCACTAAGCCTTCACACGAATACCTTAGAATGATGCAAACTCACTGCCTAATGCTGCTGATGGAGAGCAAATTCTCTAGCACCCTGTCAAGAACATGATCCACTCAGATTTCCTGCTTCAGCACTGAAGGATGGCATTTACCATTACTGAACAAGACATTTGACTTCCACTGCCAAGCTGCACTGCAGTGGCATACCACCACACTGTCTTATACTGGTTGCTACAGTGGAAAGCTTTCTGTCATCACCTTGTCCAGTCTGCCAAGAACAGCATGTTATTTAATGCAAGTTCAGGCTCAGAAAGTCAATACTTTGATCAACTGACCTTCTGTGAAGTAAGCTGCCCCACTCAAAGTGCTGTATAGGTTCTACCTGCAGCACTCTGAGCTTAACTGCTTGTGAAAGTACCATGCATTTACCACAGTGCACAGCCATCCCACTAGCCTGCACAGACACACATGCTAGGAAGCAGTAAGGTTTTTCATAAGTACTGAAATACAATTGACTTGCTTATCTAGTAGTCTACTGCTGAGCAGACTACCCAAAACTTTTAAGTTCCCCATTAAGCTTTCCAACTTCCACCAGAAGCTGATGAGTACAGCAATATAAGAATTAAAGCATGAGGCTGTTTCACTTGCTGCTTTCCAGGCAACAGATATGCTTCAGCTGCAATACCAGCAGAAAGCTTGCCAATAAAAGCTTGGGGGGAGACTGCAGTATTTCACACAAGTACTTTTTGCAAGATACTAGTTATCTGACATCAGTTCAAGTGTCTGCTAGCAAGCTCAGTCTCTCCCAAAAAAAAGTTAAGCTTTGAGACTCCAAAAAAGTAATACAGAATTACCCTTACACCAAGTTTGTAAACACCGTGGCAAGGGTACAAATCTAATTGCTTTAATTCAAACTTTAATCTCTGTGTCCTCTCTGACAATGTTTCTGGCTTAGCATGACTTCCAGCCATAGCATAAGCCTTTCCAACAGCTTTTACCAGAACTTGGCAGCAGTTAAGCTATCCGTTTCTGCACCCCTAAACATTTTAATGTTGATGTTAGTTGAAGAAATAGTTTTCCAGATACAGCACAGGTAACTCACTCCATCTCGGGTTTGTACTGCTGCCACTACCAGCACCACTGTGGGACACAGCAAGTGTCAGCTGCTACTTTCTGTGAACACAAGCAGTTGTCAAACCACACAGGCTGGCTGGTGGCTGATGCCCACCATGCTTCAACAAACAGCTTATAGTACAAACCTACCTTTTAGAAATAAAATACTATAGCAATTCAAGTTCTAACTCTTCTCCCATACTGAAACCTGCATTATTAGCAACATGGTCTATGTTCTGCTGAGAAGCAGTTAATTGATACAAGTTTAGACAGTGAACGCAATTCTGCATGACTTGTATTACCTGCTCTGTAGCCTTCCAGCACACAGGGATATAAAACTCTATTTACGGTTCATGATAGCTGTGAATATATACAGCATGGATGCACTCTGTGTACAAGTAGCACACAACTGGAAAGGGAATGATCATGTATCAGAAGCAGTCCTGTATATACAGATATGCAGAGGTGCAAGCAAGGAGGGGGAGGAAGCAATGTTTACATAATAATCAGGATGGGAGGAAGAACGGAGGAAGGTCACAGTACTATCACAGCACGTTCAAGTCACTTCTAGGTCCTCATTACAACAGGAATCCAGAATTTTCTACCCAAGCAGCAGATGGGCTAATACTAATCTGTCTCAAAACCTGCTTTTGTGCTTTCCTTTCTGCTGAAGAACCTCAGTTGGGGATTTTGGGGGAGAGAAAGAAAAAAAAAAAAAGAAATTTTTTTAAACCCAGTAAATTTGGTCTCATTCCCAAGGCCATATCATAGCTATGCCCCTTTTGTATCGTCTTACCTACATCCAGCAATGCCAAATGCTCAATCTCACAAAAAGGAACATCAACAGGAACTTAAGGCACAAATACTTTCCAACAAGGTACAGTTACATCTTTCTGTGAAGTGGACTGCTAGGGCAGTGTAATGAAACACAAGTGTGTGCAAGTTCGAGTTTGTCCTCACACAGAGGCCAAACACAGGTTACGGTTGTTTCAGTTTATTCTTCTCACCTTATGAGCACATCCTGAAACATAAGAATAGCCAGGGGACATGGCAATTTAGGAGTGTCAGAATGAAAGAAGTATCCTCCCTCATAGCTTTAGATCCCAAATGATGTTGCTTTTTTAAGTAAAGTTACACTAAGCTGAAAACTTTGACCAGAAAACCCACACAGGGTTTTAGCCTTGTCTGAAGACTTTTAGAGACCAGGGCAGCAGCTGTCAGCTGAAGCCTTCCCTGCCATGAAGGCATGTGCATTTTGTGTGAAATAAGAACCCATACTGCAAAAATAGGCACAGACAGTCAATGAGGCTTCTTCCTCCTCTATTACTAACTATAATAACTGACCATGTTCAATCAGCTGCAAAAGAGTAAAGCTATACAAGGTAGTAGACTTAACCACAAGGTACAAAAAAAGAGGTCATCTTTCAACTCATCCCTGGAAGCACAGAATAAAAGGATGTCCTGCCTCAAGTCCCTACTAGCACAGGCAAGGACCAGTGCCATAGTTACTGCGTTTCACTGTCCACTCCTCCAGGCCCTGTTTATGAAATGAGAAAGACCTTATTACTACACATAGCTTTTCTCAAGCTTAAGACTATTAGCCTTTGGGGTATGCTAGTGAACTCCCATTTAGGAAGGAGTCCAGTGCCACTAAGAAAAATTTGGCAGCACATGAGAAACAGCCTTATTTATTTGTTACTCAATTTATATTTCAGGTACAAAAGCAAACAGGAAGGCCTCCCTATACACACTCTCCTTATCACTTCAGCTAGCTCTGACCAAGCACCTGTACCCACTAGACTTATTTACACGTTCTCTACAGGTTTTTGAGGCTGCTAAAATCCTAAACCTGACCTCGTTCTCGGGGCAGATCCACCCATATTACTACACCTCAGATAGCTGAGAGCTCACCCTCTTCCATTTACTTAGAGTCAGTTTGCTCACAGTACAGCAATATTTCGGTCTAATGACAGTTGTGCACAGTGGCGCCGAAAGAACATTTGTCCTTCGGCTATTTCAGCCGAAGTGCACTGCCTTCGCTACCACCAGAGCGCCAGAGTCGCCAGCTCCAGCCGCCTGCAGAGGCCGGGCCCTGCTCTCATGCAGAGAGTGAAGCCCACTGCCGCTCAGCCATCACCTCCCCAACGGTACTCAAAGCACCAGCTGTCAAACGGGCCCTGAAGGGCACGACGGCGGCAGCCCGCCACCGCCGCCCCGGCCCCGGGGCCACCCGTCCCGGTTATGTAAGTGCCGGCTGGAGCCCAACGGCGACACACAGGCTCCGCATTTCTCCCTCCCTCGCTCTCGATCCGCTCCCGGGGCCCGCCGCAGGAGGAGCGGGCACGGACCTCACGAGTTGCCCGATGGGCACCCTCGGCCACCCGCCCAAGCCCCCGGCAAGCAGAAACGAGGCAGGCCGCAGCGCCCAGCTGCCTCCCACCCTCCCCACCGAGCCGGGCGCTCACCTTGACGCGGATCTCGTAGGTAGTGAAGCGGCCGCGGCCCACCCCCACGGTCTGCGGGTTACCCACGTCGATCTCCAGGAAGTTGCTGGGCGGCCCGTAGGCGTCGTTCAGGTTCTGCGGCTTGCTGATCAGCCGCCGGGTGTCCGCGATCGTCTCAGCCATGGCGGAGCGGGCGCCTTCTCCCCCCGCCGAGAGCAGCGCGGCAGGACGTGAGCGACCGAGCGAGCTTACCCCAAGCGCCCCCGCCGCCCGCCCTCTTATCGCCCAGCAGCCAGCTGACTGCCCGGCAACGCGCACCTACGCCGCCGCCGCTGCCGCCAGCGGATGCGTCCGCCGCCCGCGCGCAAGGCATGCTGGGAGCTGTAGTCCTCAGAGTCCGCCACGCTCGCTAAGCCATGCACGGCCGCTCGCCTACCGAACTACAGGTCCCGGCGTGCGCGGGAGGCGATGTGCGGCCCTGAGGGTGCTGGCTTGGCGGGCCCGGCGGTGGCTGCGAGGCTCGGATCCGTTTGCAGGAGGGGCTCCGTGGGGGTCGTGCGGACCTTCCCGCAGGTTTCCCCCGCCTTGGGGTCCGCAGCAAACCTCCTTCTCATCCGGGGAAGGAGCTCGTGTGGGGTCAGGGTGTGTGTGAAGCGGTGCGAGCTGCCCCGGGGCGGCTTGTCTGGGCCCAGCCGTCGGTGAGGGCGATGTGGGGGCCTCTGTGGGTGCGGTGGGTCAGGAGCATAGAGGGACAGCGCGATGGATTCAGGCTAGCCTTTTTTCTTTTTAAAGTGGGGCGTGTTTTAACATGACAATAATAATGCATTACTCTCGACTGCGAATTTTCACCTGCAGCCCTTAAAGAGTGCACAAAGGAAGGATTGCTGTTCACTACAGGTGGGGAGCCCCACGTAGATTAAGTTGGTATATTAGTCGGAAGCTTAACCTAGGTCTTTGTGTAAGAGAGTAAGAAATGATTTTTTGGAACAGTGTTGTCAGTGGACATGGACAAAACTGTTTGTATCAAGATCGGGAAAAGGCAATGCTGTAATGAAAATGTGAAATGGTGAAAAACAGGATGACAAGACTGCTAGGAAAAGCCGTATATGCAAGGTGTTAGGCAAAAGGAATAGGCCGGGTACAAATGGAGCGGGTGCCTCCCACGCGCTCTTGTGTTGGAAATAAGGTCTAGGTTGTTGGAAATAAGGTCTAGGTTGTTGGAAACAAGGTGTCAATGTTGTCTGTAGTAGCTTTAAAGCTTTTTAAAATCCCTGAATTTTCACAAATGAAATGTATTTAGTAGCAGTGTGAACAACTGGCACAGATTTTATATCCTCATAGCTTGCAAAGATCAAGAGTTCACATTTCATAAATGAAGGAAATTGAAATTGTGTTTACAGAATAATTAGGGGGAGAAAAAAGGTATTTTAGTAACAGGAAGAGAGAAAGTTAAAAACAGAATGAAAGAAGGGGAGAGGGAAGCTGACAGATTGTTCCCTTCCAAGACATAAGGTCTTTGATTCTTCAGTACCTGATTCAAGTAGATGGTGTGTTATGATACAGAAAATGTTGCCAAAAGAAGTGGAATGTTTACTTTCTTGATGCACCTAGGACATCAGTGCATAGAGATGATACTAATGCGCTGCTAGTATTTCTGAATGACTCTTATTTTAGAGGTCTTCCAGATTTTTGTCTCTCTCTTTACAGGGCCCCTCCAATGATTAAATGCATATGTATTTTTTTCTTCCCTCCTTATGGAGGAATTCTGGTGACACTCCATTACTCTCCAGGAAGAACGAGATAGTTTAAAATAATTATTTTATCTTTCTAAAAATGTCAGACTGCCTGCAGATTAGATCTGAGAGGCTCAGTGTTAACATAGGGCAAGTTTGGTTAGTAGTCATCTATGTTATTGAGAAGATAATCAGAAAGCAGAGTTGAATGCATACATATAACCAGTATGATTGTAGATGGTTTGCTTGGTAACTTTTCTGTGAATTTCCTGCTCAGCACTCCTCTAGTATTATTTCTCCCCCTTATTAGTGCACCGTCTTTACTTCCTTTCTTTCTACTAATAGCTGCCAACTACTCCATTATTATAAACAGAAATTAAGCTGACAGAGTTTTACAATGTGGGAGTGAAAGGAAGCCTTACCCGAATTATGCTAGTTATTAAACTGGTCTTGCAGCAAGGCAAGAAGAAACTCATTCATTCTACTGAGATTATCCAGATGTGTGCATAAGTAATCTTTTGCTTGTTACACAACCTTTGCTACCACATCTGACTGTCTTAAGTATAATATATTGTCTGCCTCCCAGCCAAGCTTGGTTTCACTATCTGTTCCAAAGAAACAAAAACTTGCCTAATACTGTGCATTTGAGACATCGGTGAGCCTATGATGAATCAAGAATACAATTTGCTCTCCCACTGGGTAAATGCTAAGAGTGAGGCTTAAGATGAATGCTTTTCTCATGGCATACCATCATAGCACCACTGTTCTGTCTGCTTTTCCTAACAGGGTAGCTGGTGGTGGAGAGCCATATGGAGGCAAGCTACTGAGACTGAATGTTTAAGTGCCCATGTGTCACTAGTGTTGGTAAGTAAGGAGGTTACAGTAATTTGGTGAGGTCTCCCATCTCTGTGGTATTTTTTTCATTGATGTCCTCTGGTCTGGGAGACAAAGGGGGAAGAAATTCTTTACAGTAAGGGTGGTGAGGCACTGGAATGGGTTGCCCAGGGAAGCTGTGAATGCTCCATCGCTGGCGGTGTTCAGGGGTGGATTGGACATAGCCTTAGGTGACATGGTTTAGTGGGAGGTGTCCCTGCCCCTGCAGGGGAGATGAAACTAGATGATCTTAAGGTCCTTTCCAACCCTAACTATTCTATGATTCTATGTCCAGCTTTGTGACAAGCCCCCCTTACATCATATAAAAGCATGTGTGCCACACTGGCTCATGAGGGAAAGAGAAGGAATGAATGGGGTCAGGAATCTGAGACCTGTGAGCCTCCATGTTTCCTTCTAACTCTCAGAAAATGCATTTGTTTATTTTGATTTGTATTTTGGATGGTTTTTGCTCCATGAGACTGGAGTTACACTTCTGCTTGCTAGAAAGGTTCTTCTGTCAGGATGGAGATGAACATAAGTTCAAAAAAGAAAGTTTTCATTCTGTTTCTGGCATGAACTTTGGGCCAGATTTCAAACCTAGAGGGAGAGGGGTCAGCTGTGTTTGCAAGTCCAAAGATTAGATGCAAAAAATCAAGTGTTTAGAGTAACATCCAAGAGGAGGTACTTGTAGATTTGTTACTACACATTATTTAATTCAACTATGACACAAAGATTTTCTGATATAACTTCAAGTGGCAATATGAATAGCAAAGTCTCGTAGCTTGAACCCACAGAAGCAGGTATTAATGGATGATCAGTTCTTAAATTTGGTGTAGTAATACCTCTCAACTAGGTTTTTCTGTTTGTTTCTTTGTTTTTAAGAGAAAAAGGCACATTTATCCAGTTAGGACTCTCCAGCCTTTTGTCAAGTGTCCAGATTAACACATTGCAGTCAACACAGGCATATTCTGTCAAAACTTGTGGGGAATGCTGATTCAGGTTAAGGCAGAACCCACAAGGCGCTGAACTAATTGTGCAATGCTTTATGTGGAAAAATTACTTCCTGATTCCTGCATTAGCTGCCAGTGAAACACGATGTTTGAGTATCTACATTGTGTATTTACCTGCCATATAAAAGTATTAAGCTTATAAATATAGTCTGTAATGTTCACATTTATATATATATATATTATGTTCAGATTTAACTATAATATTCAATTTCTCTCATCACTTTTACAGAATATTCTGCCTTTCATCAAGGGATTATTCTCATACACACTGCTAGATTTTTTAATGCTTAAAATGTCAAAATGCCATCCACCTCCTCAGGGTGTTCATTTCTATTGTGAATTCCTTGTTCTGAGAGATGCTGGGTAGTGCCCATGTAGTTGGAAAATTGTGCAATGAATTTCTAATACGCTGAGCTGTTTGAGCTGACTGAAATGCAAGCTGTAAGAAGGTAGTGAAAATGGCTGTAAATCTCTTTAAGTTTGGGAACATTTGCACAGCTTTATTAATCTGAGTCTTTATAAGCAATGCGGACTATTTAATAGCATATTTGATTGTCTCAGAATTGATGTGTTTATATCAAGTTTACCCCAGAGCGTTTTGACATAATGCCAGGAAAATGGCTTTTGATGGAAACTCTGTTGATGAAAACTACCCTCAAAATGCATTTTCATACAGGAGGCTGAATAGCCAGTTCTATAGAGTATGTTTATGTTTGGGAGCCAGAGATGTTTCTCATGGGGAGAATATCTTGGAGCCTTGCAGTCAGGTAAAGCCTGCTCTCCTGCAGGAATTCAGGGTCTGGCAGACACGTATGGACCCTTGGACGCATACATCCCAATAGGGTTTAGCACATGAGGATTTCTGAAAGGAGTGGAGTTTATACCACCAGAGGCCAGAGGGGACCTCTGGAGGGGTTTTATTAAACCCCTGATTTTTATTCCTGTTAAAGACCACCTATACTTTTGCCTAGCTGGCAGGCTAATAATGCAGCTGGGTTGAACAAGTGTCGATTTAATTTCTACACAGTCGCAGTGTCACATTTTTGGAGGTGAGCAAAGGGACAGC
This sequence comes from Ara ararauna, assembly GCA_028858755.1. Taxonomy (NCBI): domain Eukaryota; kingdom Metazoa; phylum Chordata; class Aves; order Psittaciformes; family Psittacidae; genus Ara; species Ara ararauna. The sequence continues at coordinate 62,319,579 of CM054379.1, forward strand.
TACAGGAAATGAAGTATACAAACATGTCACAGAACAGATCTGTCTCTGTTACAGGCCACTACCCATGCTAATCTGTAGAAGTATACCTGAAAGTCCTGTTTGTTTAGGTTTACACCAAAACATGGTTGTGCCAAGTGCTTACAGCCAACGGAGAATCAGTTCCTGGGGTGTTCAGTACACTAGTGTGTGATGCCATTTCAGAGTTTGCCAGTGTATCAAAGGCTCATAGCATTGCAGAGAGCTTATTCTTTTAGGTAGAAGATGTTGGAATAGAGTCAGATGGGAAGTTTTTCTGTGCTGTCTTGGATAACAAGATTAAGAAAAAACCCCCCACAATTTTAATAAATCAGATGTTTTTGCCGAAGATTATGCTGTCATTTTCTCCAATTATTCTTGACATTTCACCCATGCATATTGTGATCTGAGTTAATAATGGAAGAAACACCAGCTCTGGTTGCCTTGTTTATTCTTTGTTCTCAAGGAGATAAGCTGTTTATAAAGATAACATATTTGTTATTTAAATCACTTTTACTGAAGTTGTTTCCTTGTTTGAGTTTCTAAAAATATTGCAACAATTGTGATTCATCTTTGAGATGTCTGTTCAATTCACTATGATTTGTACTGGAATACTGGAATTCATTCCTAATGAGGCACAGGTGTTGATAGCTGTAACATGCTAGAATGAGTCAAAACCAATAAATGCTCAATAAAGGCAAGATGAAAGAAAATGCACTGAAACCAGCTCTTTCAAAATGTGATAATTTGGCACTTTAGTTCACTACTAAATTAGTTATGTACTGAAGATGTGTCTGGAGAAACTACATGTTTTAAAACAGCTGAACATGTTAGAACATAACTTGATAACTTAATATTTCCCGGATCATAAGCATTATTTTTAAAATTAGCAATACTGTTCAGGATATAATAACTTTTGTTTGCAAGCTGTTCTGTAGTGCCCTGATGTAACATTTTGCTATACCATTATTAAGAAAACCAAAAAAAGGTTGATGAAAATTACTTGCTGGCTTTCTCATGTCACACAGAAATTTAATGCTAGAACAAGACATGGGAATTCTGACATTGCAAAAGTAAAGGTCAGTTAAAGCATTTCCTTTGTGCTTTTACCAGGAGCAGACATTTTATTACCTGTTTCTTGCAGAATGCACTCTGCAGCGATCATCTGAAGCTCCAGCCTGACCTTGGAGTGTATTTCTGATGGGAATGGTGTGCTGGCCAGGAAACAGGAAGTGTTACGGTTAGTGATTCATGAGTGCAAGTGCCTTCCTCTTGGAGCATAGGCTTTTTGCCTTGTACCTTTCTGTCAAAAGAGCTTCACAGACTGGAGATGGTGGGATAAGACAGTTGGGTATCTACCAAAGGAGACAGGCGGCCAGCATTCTTCTGAGGAAGTCTCGGGAGCTCTACTTGGGAATCTGAACTGATACTGCCAAGAACAAGGCTTACAGCGTGCTACACACGCACCGGCCAGCTGGGACTAAATCAGCTGCTAGGGTTTTGCACAACCTTCAGGGAAATCTGCTTTTATATTAACATATCTCGCTGTTGAGGTTCAGATTCATATTTATAGGTATAAAAGCGGTTGTACTGCTAATGTGCAGATATGCTGTAGTAACCCTGGCCAGGAATATTTATCCTTAATATTTTAAATATGTTTTTCCTTAATATTTTGTGGTCTGTGCTTTTAGAGATAAACAGCAGAAGTTAGAAATTGCAAATTCAATTTCCGAAACTTCTCAGTGACAGCCAAACTGGCCTGAAAGCTGCTGCACTGGACACAGCCACGGCACAGCACGGTACAAATAGCAGGCGGCAAGCATGTAGTTTGGAGAACTGACTGCGTGGATGCGGCAGTAAGGTGCTATAAACGGCACTAATGTGGCAGGCATTTGGTGGGTCTGCCACTGGAGTGCCGTTTGTGACAGGTGGCCGGAGCGGCTGTGCGGCCCTTGGGCGAGCTCGGCCGGTTCTCCAGGGGCTGGCTCGCAGCCTGCGGCTCGGTTTGGGGGTCGGAGGAAGAGGAGCCAAGAACCTCCACAGGACCTGCTCGCTCAGCACCGTCCGAGGACTGGCCCCTCTGAGGGACCGCCGCCGTTGCCCAGGCAGCGGCGGGACTTCATTTCCCAGCGAGCCCCGCGTCCCCGCCGCGAAGGCCGGGCCGGGAAGATGGCGGCGCCCATGTCGCCCTTGGTTACTGTGCGCTGCCTGCTGCGGGCTTCGGCGAGGCGCGCCGCCCGCCTGCTACCGGCGCCGGCAGCCGCCCTGCGGAGAGGTCAGTACCGCCGAGTTCCCTGCGTCGCGCCCTTCCGTGCGCCTTTCCCTGCCCGCAGCCGGGCGAAGGGAGGGCGAGCGACGGGTTACAGCGGCACCGCGTAAGGAGGGTACCGTAGAGCGGCCGCGGGAGCCGGTGCGTGCTTTTCCGCCGCGCCGCGGGTCCGGAGTGAGGGGTAGGGAACTGCCGGTGCCGTGTCGGACCGGGCCAGGCCGCGCACCGGCCCCGCCGCGCTGGCATGACCTGACCGTGTCCTCATGTTCCCCCGCCGGGGCAGGCCGGGGCGGCCTGTCCGCAGGCAGTTCCACAGGGACTCCCGTGTGCCCAGGCTCTGCGGCGGGGCTGGTGCCGGGAGTGAGCCTCGGGCCGCTGGAGCGGAGGAGGATGCGTCACTTGTGGGGTTGACGATGCCGCTGTCCCCCAGTAAATAGACTCGTTAAACGCGTTACACTGCGGGTGCACCGGGAGCTTGGTTAGCGGCGAGTGCACTGGGGTCGGCCAGAGCTTTTACTGTGCTTCAGGGTGCTGAGGGACTTTGCTCTTAAAGATCCTCCAATGTATAACAACAGCTGAGGTCTGTCAGGCAGCCTTATTTTAAAAGCTGTCACAATAGACAAATTTATGGGTAACTAGGTTTTGTTAACTTGTGGCTTAGGTTAGAAGCAGAGGTCTGTTTTCTTTAGTGAGAGCTATTCATTCTCTGCCAGGCTGACAAATGTGTGAGAATTCAGTTAACGTCAGGTGGGTCCCAGAGGTCTGAAGGTCAGTCAGCAGATCCAGGAGGGTTTAAAGGTGAATGTGGACATACACATATTACATTGCAATTGTACAGTATTTATTCATCCTGGGGAACATAGACAAGCACTACAGATAGTACTATAGTTGTATATGTTTTATTTGATGCTGGTCTAACACTTTACATCTACATAAGTTGTTTTTTTTGTAACCAGTGTATTACCATTTTAAAAAAGTTGTCAGCAAATCAAGTGGCTTTAGGCAGTGCTTCAGCTTTCATGTTAAAGGGACAATAGTCCTTACATGTGTTGTTTGAGAGCACCTGCACTGAATTGGTTTATAATCTTGGTTTTATGATCACTGGTTTATAGTCCTTCCTTTTGCTTTCTACACTTCTGTATCTTAATTAAAAGACTTTGCAAGTAGTATTTGTGTAAAGTTGCAATTTCATTGACAAACTTTTCTTCTACTTTCATTTGTACATCAGATCGTTAAGTGAGGTGTGCATTGAAATAGTACAAGTAATCTTATTTCAGAGTAATGTCTAGTGTCTGTGAAAAGCTCTCAAGGCAGAATTCTGTCTGCTAAGGGGTAATAAACCGGATGCAATTCCTGTATGTTGCATTAACATTGGCTTAGCAGAAGCTGTTAAAGCTTCTTGAATGTGCCTCTCAGCAAGGGTGGTAGTTGGGTGACTTAGGGTTGTTAACTTTGGTGCAGTTGTAGCCTCTGTGAGTCCGGTTTAGATGTAGTTCTCAAACAACTATTAATGGGAAATATTTTTTATCTTTAAGAGAGACAGTAGTTAACCATTACAGCAAAGTGTCATAGGAAATGGTTCATTCTCCATCTCTTATGTCTTCAGAATATATTTTCTTCAAAATATGCTGTAATCAAGCACAATTTTTGAATGTGGTTCAGGGGTAATTAGATAAATTTAGCTTCCCTTATATTTAGAAAGGTCAGTGTTGTCTTCAAGCCTTAATCTCCATGAATGAAGACTATTTCTGATCATTCCTATGAGGGAGTGGTTTGAAGCATACATACAGCACAGTGGTTGAAGGTGATATATTTTTTTCCCTATCAGTCCCTTGAAGTGCTTGTTTCAACTTTGTTTCCTGAATTAATAACAACACATTTTCATGTGTACGGTGTGTGAGTGACCCTCTAGTGAGGTAAATATTGTAATCTGAAGAATGACTCTCCTTTTGCAATAAAAGTTCAATTCCATTTGTTTGATCTTTGCTTCTTTAACTGGATATTATCTGTCTGTCATGGTTTTTCTTTTTCACCCCATTTAAGGTCTACAGTTCTAATCATGTGTTTAAAAGATGTTTAGAGGGCAGTAAGAGATCCTACAGGCTAAATTTGAATTCAACTGTGGAAGTACAATACTTTGTCTCTCTCAGAAATGAATAGTCCTCTTAAATTTACATGAAATCTTTTTGTGTTTCTTGGAAACTCACAGATTAATGAATGCAAAGGTATTGATTTCTGCAGTCATAGAAAGAGAGCAAGGATGAAATACATATCAGGGAAGCCCAGTTTCTTTTCCTAGGCCCTGAAGTAAAGGGAGACAAGGACTTGCTAGGATTTTTGTCTTGGGAATTATCTTCTGGCAGATTTTGGACATTACAGTTCAAAACCTTATATAATGAAATCTGACTATGAGGGAAAAAATAAGGGTTACCACAGTGAGTGGTGTTTATGTTGGTTACTGTTCTGTGCTCTCAACCTCCTGGCTGTTGTCAAGATCAGTTTTTGATATGCCACAACCTAGCTTCCATTTCAGAGTATCTTCTTACATAAGTAACTCTAGTGCTTGCCTCAGCTGTGACTGTTGCTTTCATAAGTGGTGTCATCGAAACTTGCATGCCTTTTTCCTGTGTCATATCAGACATCAGTTCTAAGCGGCAGTAGGAAAACCAGACAACGTACTGATTAGTTTTTCAGTTGACTGCTCTTTTCTCTAGCAGAAGATCTCTGGCATTAAGAACACTTTCAATGTTTTTATGTAGGTACTTATCTTTGCCGTGGTAAACTAATGCCATTTTACTGAAGGTGACTGAAGTTCCCCATTGTAAAGGAAATTTTTATAATTTAGATTGGAATTTTCATTAGGTATTTATACATTAAGATTTTTTTCCTTTTTTTTTTTCCTCTGGTGAGTTTTCCCCTTGTATTTTTCCAAAGGAGGACTTTTTTTGCATGTAGCACAGTGGGTCTTCATTGCAGCTTTGTCTGTGACCCTCGCATAGGTAAGCAGAAAGGCAAATACAAGCAGCTGATTTTATTATTTGAAATAAAGTGAGATTAAACTGAAATATATATGTTTTAGGAACAAGAATTTAAAAAAAGTTACAACCTGGTGGCAGCTTTTAAAGAAGCAGGGGATGTCAGGCTGAATGTGGTAGCATCCAATGCTGTCCTGCACCATGAAGTTGGGAAAGACAGGTTATGGATAAATGCATGTCTGTAGTTTTACGTTGTTTTGTAAGACTAGGCGGGCAAGGAATTGACGCTGTGCTCTTCTATAGTCATATCTAGAACACTACATGGAGATAGAAGATGCTTTTGCTATGCATAACACTTAAAAGATTTCAGAAGGTAGCTAATAAAAATCAAGCAACAGTTTAGATAATGAAACAGCCAGTTGCAGATTACATAATGAAACAGGAAGATATAAATGAAACCCCATCTTTTGCAATATGAAAGTTTTGTACCTGCTCAAAAGTAATTTCATTTGCGGTTTACTTTCCTACTTTATATATGAGAATGCTGTGTGACGCAATGAGAAAAGTATTACTGCAATTAATTTGGTTTTCTTCTACCCCCTAAGCATTTTACCTGAACAGAGAGGAAAACTTGATCTTGCTTTGTTCCGTAGGAGCTGCTTTTTGTTACGTTGTTATTTTGTTAAGCTCTTTATTGAAAAACAAAAAAAGAAGTGGTTGTACTTGTTCTGGTATTTTTGAGTGTTTAGAAGGTGTATGGACTGACCCATGAACTTCTGGATTTGCCTTTCCTTTTTAAAGACAAAAATTGCTTCCTTTTCCTAGTGTTCTGGAACTTCACCTGCCTTCAATGAGGCCTCTGAGAAAGCTATTAAGAGGCCGTTGTGTTGCTTAGGAAACTTGCCTAAAGCATTTAGGGATGAATTTCCTTAGATCTCACAATGTTTAAAAAATCTAGCTATGTAGCCTATGATACTTGTTTTTCTTACTCAAATCTATTGCTTTTATCATTGCTACAAATTGTGTTACAATTGTTGACAGTGGAAGCAAGGAAGGTATTAAGCAGCTTTCCACAGTGTTTCTAATTTTATTGATTTAGCAAGTCTTCTTTGTAATCCTGTATATTCTTTCCTTTTATTTCATTTTATGTCCAGCAATTTTGGTTTGGGTTTTTTTGGATTGCCTTTTTTTTTTTTTTTCCCTTTTTTTTTTTTCTTTTGCAAACGGATTTCCTCCTTGGGCAAAAATTATCTTCCAGGCAGAAGATAATGCCAGCAGAGCAGGCTGTGGCATTGCAGAGCTTCACAGCTATTGCCTTGCTTAGTGTGCTCTTTGACTCTTTCATTTCAGCTTTCTTACAGAATTCCTGTTTGCTCTCCTGTTTGCAGGCTTTTAAATACTTTCTGTGTAGTTTAGCCCACCTCTGTTTAATGGATTAATCTGTTCAGAGAAATGTACTTTGACATTTTTTAACGGTTTTGTCCCAATTTGAAAAAACAAAACAAAAAGAAAAAAGATGAAAACTTTTGCAACTTCTCATCCAAATCTTACCAACACTCCAGCTGGACTTTTTTGTGTATGTGCTTGTTAACAATAAAAATAAATGTTGAAACATACTGTTAGTGGTGTTTACTGCTGGAGTTAGAAGTTGATTTAGTGAAAAATAAGGGGTAATGTGCTTTAGTGGTTGTATAAGTAAGTAACGTATATACATCTTTACATTAACTGTTAAGAATATATGTTGTTTATAAATATGGATGGTGCTTTTCGAAACACCTCTGTGAAATGCCTTCTTTTCATTTCACAGCATACGCAACTCAGGCGGATGAGAAGACAGTCCCTGGTACTCCTGCAGATGCCAGCGCCAGAGCCTTATTGGTTTGCAGTGGACCTTTAGAACATTATGAATTTCTGATTAAGCAAAAAGAGCTGAAGAATGATGAACATCAAAGAAGAGTTGTGCAGCACCTGCAGAAGTTGCACGAGAGCCTTAAAGGCTACAACATCAGTTCAAAAAATCTTCTCTCAAAGGTGAGATTTATAATGATTTTTTTAAAATTTATTTATTTATATTTTCTCATAAGAATATGATTGAAATACAGAAATTTCTGTAATTAACATGAATCTTATTTTTGCAGCTGAGTCTTTACAGGTAGCTCATTCTTCATGTTTGGATCTCTGTTCTTTCCTTTTTTGATTTGTAAAATTCCAGTGGCACTCTAGAAGTAACCCTATTAAATATTCTTGAATAATTGTCTAAGAAAATCTGTTATGGTTTAGGTTATGTCCACTGCCTGCCTTTCCAAAAATGTCATTTGGCTGCAGGAGAGAGGGGCCTAGACTGTGTATGAAGCATGTATTTGGTTACATGTAGTGAATGCTAATGTTTTGTGTTCTAACAGATCTTCCACAAATGGAAGCGAAATTAGCCAACAGAATCTAAATAATTTAGCTTTGCAAAACATAGTAATATCAGTCAGACATGACTTTTTAAAAAAAGTCTGTATTTTCCAGTGTTTAGTCTCCAGGTGAGGTAAGGAAAGAAGGCAGAGGTGTGATCTGCACTGCAGTTGTGTTTTTGGGAACATCACAGCTTCTTTTCAATGGATTAACAGAAATTCAGACATACTTGTTTTGCTCAGTGCCTTAGCAGCTTTAGTGCCTTCGCATTAGTCGTGGTGATAGCCTGCTGTTGCATCTCTGTAACTTTCCTGTGAAGCTCCTGAGGAAATGTTTTCCAGAGCCTCTGTAGCAGTATTTTTCATGTCTTGTTCTCATGCCTTTATTCTCAGATTGTTGCTGTTGTGGCCTTGCAGCTGCGAATATTGATAGCATTGTTATGACAGGTTCTCATGGGAAGCACCTAGAACTGGTGTGAGAATCAACCCTCAGCTTTGCTTGCCTCTTGTTTTGTAGATTTAAGTTTATATTTCAGGCAACCACAGTGCCCAGCACAGCAGATAAGACGTTTAATTACTTGGTAAATTTTATTCAATTATAGATGTGCACAGAAGCTGGATAACCTGTGAATATGCTTCATTTGCACCTTAGTAACACTCCAGTCAGCATAAATATTTTATGACAAGCATGGTGAGGGGAAACAAGAAAAGGGTGTTCAACTAAGTCTAATAAAGGTACAGTATTGGGAAAAAAGCATGGCAAAATATCTATTGCCATTGTCATCTTTACTTTCCCTGTCTGCACTGGAGAGGCACCTTCCTATCCCTAAGAGAAGGATGTACAGAAGCTGTCATTGCTCTTCCCGGTCCACCACTGGGTGTTTTCCTTTTTCTTTCTCTGTTTCTCTTGTCCCACTTTTGGTTTTATTTTTCATCAGAAGTAATTTTCACATTTACAGTCAACATATGCTGTCAGCTGCAGGCCTTGCTTATAAATCTCCATGTCAGCCTTTCTCCGCATCCATTATGCAACACACCTCATCTCATGAGCATAAATCTAAATAACTCTACTGAACTTGTTACCTATCCATGCATTTCCTGTTACAACCCCAAATTGTCCTATACCTAGCACAGATAGTGTATCTTGTTTGCATGACAAGCCTAAATGATGAAGCATGAGATAACAAAAGCCAGAGCTACAGGGCTTAAGCCTCTAAATGGAGGCACTCTGTCCATTTACATAAATGCTGTCCTCTGCCCTTTATGCTATATTATAATATATAATCTTGGCTTCAAGGCATGAAAAAAAGTCGAGAAAAGAACATTGGTATGAGAAAAAGCATTATCTTTTTGATGTACTGCCAGACTTTTACTCATTTTCATTCTTTAGAGTTATGACGAAGGTGCTGGTGTTACTATCAAAGGCTAGAGCATTTTGATCTTTTCTGGTAAATTGTTTTGGACATATAGGTATTCTGTTCTAAGAGTGCTGTCTTTGAGAATAGTTTTGAGAGCTGACTTGTGTTAACTGGAGTGCCCTGAATCATTACAGTTGTTAGAGCAGTTGTCTAGTAATAGCTTTGTAGATAAAGCATTATGTAGGCTTTTTATTTACTGTTTCTTTGATTGCAAAGCATGAATAGGGAGGAAAGTGTCTATTGCAGAGAACAAATACTAATCGTATTCTACTTAGGAAATTGTGATGCTACTTTGTCCCTATATAACAGAGCTAATCGCAGTAAAGCCATACTGACGCTTTGTTAAGGAGAGAAGTCAAATGCCATTTTTTGGGTTGAGAATATGTTTTTCCCTAGTTTCTTTAAAGTGCTTCTCTCTTTCCTGAGAGTGGTGTTCTTATTTAACGTTGCTTCAATTCCATGCTTTGTTTTTAAACCAGCTTTTAAAAATTGCTGCATAGCTCGCCAGTACCTGGGAACTAATGCCACAGTTAGTGGGAAGCAGCTGTAGAACTACTTGCTATTGAGATAAGCATTACTGCATTTTGAGGTTTTTCTTTTACAGATTGACGTCTCTGTATAAACCTTAAGAAGACTGATAACCAGGTTGAGCACTATCGTGCTGTGTCATGTATCAAAACCCCAGAAAAGGAGGAGAGCAATGAGATTTGTGTAAATCTTTTAAAGCCTGCTAGCGTGCATAATTAAATCAAATTGTGATTAATGATGGAGGAGAAGTTGCAACAACTTTTTCTCTTCTGCTGTCTTTGAGGAAGTTATTTGCCTGTTCAGAGTCCCTGTTGAGGTGAAATGAAGCCAAATAAATATCATTTAAATTCTAGTGCAGGCCAAGTTTTGCTTCAGCAAAGTTGTAATCAACATCTTTAATGAAAGTTTTTCCCAGAATCTGTCACAGGTGTGACTAGGTACTTGGTAAAATCATAGGCATCTAGCACTGTACCAGCTGTAGACAGTGGCATCATGTTTATCATATATCTGTATCTGTCACGTTTTCTGAGTAAGCGAAATGTATGTTTTGCTGTGGTAGACTTTCAGGGTAAGGATGCTGCCGCAGGCTTGGTTCAGTTTTGAAGATCAGAACTAAAGGATTTTTGTGCCAAGAAGAGGTGGTGGGTACTGCTCTCTGGAACTGTCATGGGTTGAAAGGATTTGTGTAGGCTTTCGAGTGGAAGGAGCTCCTGTAATTAGGGAAGCATCTCCAGGAAGTACTAATGATAACAGGGTGCAGGTAAATCCTGTATTAGTGAATAGTGTTGTCACTTTCCTCCCATGAAGGCCTGCTTCTTTGAAACTTTGAATATGCTAGGAAGTAAAAGATAAACCTTATGCTATAGATGTTCAATTGTTTTTATGATAAAATGATTGACATTGGGTTTGCTTAATGTTTTGTACTCAACGTGTTTTAATAGCTGCAAATTAAACTGATGTAAATTACTTAAGGACTTTTTGGAAATAAGTCAAACACTTTAATCAGTTACACATAGTAATTTGTAGATTGACTTTTTGCTTTTTCAGGTTTCTAGCAGCCTGGTTAACCTAATTTAAATACGAAATCTCCTGCCTCGAAAAGAATCTACTGACAGCTTTTTAGAAATAGAAAAAATAGTGGTGCTTGGCATTTCAGGCATGCTTATTTTTCCTGGCTCTGCCCCTGAAAAGAATGTGGTTGAGAAGTTGCAGTGAAGAAAAGGGGAAAGAAAGAGGGAGAAAAGCCTCTTCTGTGGTCTGATATTCCGTATTTTATTGCCTGTTTCTTTTATGATATATTTGCAGAAGCCTCTTCCTAAGTAATAGTTATTCCAGAAATAGAAACTTCTTGTACTTCTGCACCATTACAAGAATGGTCTGCTTTGGTTTTAGTTCTGTTCTTAATTTGTCACTTTATCTAAATAGTTTTATTCACTAAAAATATGGTAGAAGTAGGATTAGGGAACAAAGACTTCTATCAGGTAAAATGGAAACATTTCAGTGTTTGTGTAAGAGACTTGCATTACCTCACAGGGCAAAGCTTTCTGTAATCGGTAGTCAGGGGAGGGACGGGACAGGATATGACAGGGATGATACCACACCAGCCGTTTCCTTTATGATAATAAAACTCTGTTTTTTTATGATTTTTTTTTTGGAGGGGCATCAGCATAGGATGAATTTGAGTAGAAAAAACAATTAGTTTTGCTGCAAACCAAGTAGGCTTCTGTTTTTCAGAATTACTGAAATTTGAACAATGACTTTGATCTTGAGCTTGGTGAAAGCATGGCCTTTTATGTTGAGATATTTTGTGATCCTCTGAATTGAAGTTCAAGGCTGTAAGAGTTTGCATAGTCATTTCAGATCTCTAGCTTTTCAAAATAATACCAATTGGAACATCTTAAGAGTTGTTGAGTTGCTGTACTAATGTCTTGAAATAAGCTCAATTATAAGTGAGGTCATGTTTTCAAAAGAGGTATGAACAATAGTAAACACCATTCAAGACCTTGAAAATGTCTTCAGCTACAACAGCAACCAAAAAGGAGGCCTGAAAAGTGGGGAAAAGAGGCAGTTTTGTTAGTGTAAAAAAAAAAAATATTTGCTGTTTGGAGGCTCATCTCTTGAATTTTGCATATTTTAATTAACCGTCTTAGTATTGACATGCATTTTAGTTGAAAGTTTTTCAAATCAAAGTGTAAATACTCCCAGGAAATGAGTTGCTTGCTTCTGGTATCCGAGTTAATGAGCATGGGAGAAGGTGGGAAAACATTGCACATTGTTGAACGTTTTTAGTAAAGAATAAGAAGTTGTCAGAATGAAGGAGATGTTTTGACCAATATAATTCCTTAGATGAGGTAGGATATTGATTGATTAAAGTGCAGTTTAAACAAAAAAAGAAAAATCTGATGCAGTAGAATCAGAGCACAACATGCAGTTTTGAAACAGAAGTGTGTAAAAACATTTTGATAGTAGAGGAGAGAATTCTGTAAATCTGGGGACACTTGTGTGTGTATCAATTTGTGGAACTGTAAATGTTTTAGCACATGAATGATTTTTCAAAGAAAAGTGTGCAAGTCAACTGATCTGTAAAAGGAAAAAGAGCTCCTGCTCTATGTAGCATGTCCTGATGATAATGAAACTTGGTGAAGTACTTAAGTTACTCTGTCTTAAATTGTTGTGGGATAAAAAGTTACAGGAATTATGAATCTTGGAAGGCTCAAGGGATTTTACACGTGTGGTGATGCCCTCATTTGAAAGGATGTGGTGACCATTCAAAATACACACATAAGGATTTCAAAATTTTCACCTTCAAAAGGAATTTTTGTGTATCCTTTAGTATCTTTTGTACATTTCAAGTATTAGCTTTAGCATCTTAAAATCTTACCATTGTTGCAAAAGGAAATCTATTGTCAACCAATTGATCATTGTTATACTGAGGCCCCAAATACACCTCAGGATAACATGGAAGTGAGGAACAAGGAGGAGCTAATTTATTTAGTTTGTCTTCCTACATCTCCCACTTTCCTCCCTTCCCTCCCTGAAATTAGTAAGTTTGGCCTTATTTTAGGGTAACTGGAGGATCTTCTGTGTTAGATCTCCCCCCAGTTTCTTCTTTTGGAGTATGTGTTTCAATGAAACCAAGATCAGTCATCTGCTTTCTTCACCCCCACGTACCATTGACTTTCTTCACTGCTTGCTGTGCTCTAACTTGAACCAAGAGCATTGTCTGGATTTTATCAGAAATCCTAGTGAAAGTTGCTCTTTTTCTTACGCAACTTTCAGGCTTCAGAAGATGCATGAGAATAATTAAAAAATACATAATAACAAATAATCCATTTTATGATCATGCAGAATAGCTTGAAACTGGTAGGATGTCTGAGTTTCAGTATTAAAAATCTACTGATGGAGTTTACTTTTTAAAATAAAATCTTTGTTAAAAACAAAAACAAACAAAAAAAACCCCCAAAATATAAAAATAAATTCTCACTGTTATACGATACCTGACAGAATTGAGGAAATGGGTATCTAAAAAGCGTCAATAGTGTCACTTCTGACAGAAGTACATGTAAAACAAACTTTTGTAATTGCTCAGAGAGAGTAAGAGTTTTTATGGCATTTGATTTGTGTTTGAAAATGATCAGCTTCAGCAAGTTTGTTTGGGTCTGCTACTGTATCCATCCATTTATTTTTACCAACAGATATCTCTCAAAAATTGCTGTCTTCACAGGAAAAAAGAAATCAATTTATTAAATCAACCAGAAGTTGGCTGTTACGGAGCTCAGCCGTTATAATTGTTTCCTTTAGACTAAAAACACCACTTTTTCTGTAGCATGTTTTCTAGAAATGGAGTAATAAAATATGCCTAAAAAGGCAAATGTCAAGATGGTTAAATGTAATTAATAAACACTTTGCAATTAATAAAATAGTATAAAAATGGAGGCATTAATACTTGTTCTGGTTCTATAACTTTTACAAAGAGGTAAAGCACTAATCTAAACATTGGTTTGTTTTCCAGTTTTATTGTCATCCCTTGTGAAACTGCAAATCACATTAATATACAGTGTTTTTAGGTAATACCTTTAATGTGGTAGTGTTACAATGATTTTTGTTAGTCTCAAATTAAAAATAAATAAACCCTTACAAACATCTCATTTTATTTTTTTTCTATTTTTCTTTTCTTTGCTGTGTAACTTTGAGCATCAGTAGTTTTAATGAGTGCTATTAAAAAGTACACACTGAAAAATGTTTGTCAATTAAGTTGCCTTGCAGTGCTTTTGAAGCACTAGCAAATTGTTGCAGCCTTGTCTATTACTGGAATGGTTTCAGACTTTCCGAAACCCTGTTCAGCCACAGATTGATGACACAAATTTTTGATGATCCGACCAATATAACTCTAAATTAAATCTATTATAAGTGGGTCTTATATAAGAGCTATGCTTGCGTATTTTCTGAATAAACTGGTATTAAATATCCTTCTACCTTTGGTCATGTATTTTCTTTCATGTTTAATTGGTGTTTTGCTACTGACTCCCATTTCTTTAACATGGCACTGTATTTTGAAAAGTGCTTTAGATTCAAGTTGTTTAGCAATTACCCAGCTCCAAATGAGACCACAGGGCTGCAATTTTAATTTTCCTCTGTTTTGGCTTAGCTCATAGTGTTCTGAAAGTGGAGCACTTTAAAATAACCACATACTCTTCTGCAGTGTTTTTTGTGGGTATCAATTTGCTTTCATGGATTTGATGAGAATTTTATTAAGATTTCAATTTTTTTAGAAGCTGTTTCTTACTAGAATTATACTTGGAAGTGGCTATGCTCAGTACTGGGGTTGGGGGTGGACTGTTTTAAATTTAAAGTCTTGATGTTATTTCAAGTTTTGCTATAAAAATAGAAGTTTGAATAAAATAAAATAAACCAACAGGTGTCATAACATATGTCCTGAATAATATTAAGAGGCTAAAAATTCTTAAGCAGTATTCATTCAAGATAAACAAAACTCACTTGGAAAAAAAAAAAAAGAAATCAGGTACATATTTTTACTGTGACTCCATTGATTTTAATCATGTTTAAACTAGAGATGATTCTGCATTTAAGATTCAGAGTGGAGAGAAGAGGGACCTACAATGCTCACTGGCTTTGCAATACTGATTTTCTAATTCCTAATGGTTTATATCTTAAAAAGAGCTGTTTTAATAACTGTATAGTGTATGTATCTATGAATACTACAATACTGCTTGATTTTTCTCTCCTTTTTCCTAGGGCTGACTGCTCAAATGGCTTCCTGAGGATAAGGATTTGTTTTGATGATTGATGATGTATTGGATACATTTAATCTTTTTATATGTGTTGCAGTAAAAGGCATATGTGCTGGGACTGAGGATGGGGGTATTTCAACAATGACCTGAACAAAAAAAACAACAAACCCAACTCAGCCCCTGCATGTGTGTTTGGCCTCTTTTATAGAATTTGCACAAATATAATGTTAAGATTACTTACCAATTCTGAGCTGATGATTTATTCAAGGTTACGCTTTGCTAGCCAGTGCTACTTTGGTAGTTAAGTGTAGCTACTTTTTTTTACCACAGCAATGTCCTTGCTTTTATTTTATGCCATATTCATATTTATTCTTTTTCCTCTCGATTTCCAGTTGTTTGCAAAAAACACCCCCCCAAAAGGTCTTTATGTCTATGGAGATGTCGGTAAGTTTCAGTTTCATCAGTTCCAATAGAATTTTCTTGAAATGCATGTTTATTCAAATTCTGAAGTGTCTAAAAGCTTTATGCTTATGTAGCATTATTGTTTTAATGAATTTTCCAGGATTAGTGTTCTTACACATTATGATGTTATTTCGTACAGTTACACTCTGATGCTGTAAACTGTTGGATTTGACTGCGTTACCATATGTATTTTTTTCAGCTTTACTAATATTTAAGAATGCAGTTTAACAATTTGGCAAGTAATTGAGGGGGCCACTGAGAGAATTTATATATTCTAGTTGCAACAGTTCAGCATGAAAACATACTGGCGATTCAGAAGGAAATACTAAGGTTGTTTCCTAGATGTGTACGGAGCCTTTTATGTGACTTTTGGGCCATCTCTTTATGGATCAAAGTTTTTAAACAGAAAAATAAAACTGCAGTTGTTCTAAGTTTTTGAAGAGAAAATACAACTGTTCTTCACAAACAGTCTGGGCTTGTACTTTATTCTGTGGAAGTGAATAGTTTCATTAGTTCAAAGCTAATGAACAATCATTATTGTAATCAGTACATACTGTTCTTAAATTAACTACCTGTTGGGTTTTGTTTTTTTGATTGTTTTTTATTTGAAGGCACAGGAAAGACAATGGTGATGGACATGTTCTATTCTCACTTAGAAATAGAAAAGAAAAAGAGAGTCCATTTTCATGGCTTCATGCTAGATGTACATCAGAGTAAGTGCAGACGCAGGTATTTATGAGAATTTTATGAAATACAGTATTTATAAAAAAGTGTCTCAGTCTCATATTCATATTAATCATTGTAACTTTATTTAAGTCTTTAAGCAAAAAAAGTAAAAAATAGAAGTTGAAGGATTTTAGCATTGTCTGTTACATCAGAGTAGATATTAATTCCATATTATTTCTCAAGTATCTTTTCTTAAAGATTTCTTTGTACTTGATTGTATAGAACATTTGGGTGTATATTTAGGATTAAATTCTTAACTAAAAGTTTTCCAGTTACCAATTAGCTTACATGCAATCCAAAGAAGGCAATTGATAAAACTGAAACAGTAAAGGTTGAATTCAATCAGCACTTTGAATAGGCAATGACTAAATCAGGTGTAAATGCACGGGTGAATGAGAGCTGTTCTGGTTGGCAAACTTAGTAATACTATCAGTAATTTAGAAGGAAAAATAATAGAAGGAAGGTCATCTTTAGTTTCAGAAAAGTTTTCTGACAAGGTGAATAAGATGCTTCATTTTGACTGAGATATTTTAAAATTTGGCTCTTTATCTAAATTCTGTTACTTTAAAATGCTGTGAAATTGTTAAATAATGCTGTAATTTAGAGGTGTTGCGACAGTTACATTTTTCTTGGGAAGTGTAAACAACTTCTGCCACATTTAGTGCCTACTTTTTTATCATTGGGTTACTGTTGAGATTTTCTGTTTCCATTTCTTGTAATTTATGCTTAATCTTGACAAAGGTAGCTTCTTACTGCAGGATCTTTGTTTTCCAAATGTTTGTTTATAGTCAGATGGAATACAGTCCATGAGACAGTGAAGTATGGATGTAATAATCATACTTTGTGCCAGTATTATCATCTTTACATTATAAGATATAACTGTGTTGCTATGTCTGAGGTTTTTTTAACTAAGTGCATTATAAGGATATCTTCAGAGCATGCAATGCACAGAGCTGTGCCATTGATTTGTAAACACTGTAAAGATTCTTCACTGAGAGAAAGTTAATACAGAAAATGCCAAATTACAAAGTGAAACTGAAACTAAGGTCATGAATTGGGGCAAGATAAAACCGTATTTTATATCAGTTTTTAAAAGATGAAGTATAATGTAAAAAGGTTCTTTGTTTTTTGTTTCACATTTTTCTAAACAAGAAAATACAAATCACAGAATTACGTGACCTTTTAATTGTTTTCTGGATGTGGTTGAAAACTGTTTTCCTCTCTTGAAATTGGACTAAGTTTGAAGCATTCCTATTTTTACTGGACTAGGCTACTTTTTATTTAGTAGTTAAATAATTTTTTTTCCCTTAGAAAAAGAAATAAGAAATATTTGTCTGTTTTATTAACTCAGGAATACATCGCCTTAAGCAGGCGTTGCCAAAAAGAAAGGCAGGATTTATGGCCAAATCATATGACCCAATTGCTCCGGTAGCGGAGGAAATAAGTGAAGAGGCTGCTCTTTTGTGTTTTGATGAATTTCAGGTAAGAAAACAGAGATTGTTCCTTCACTTCAAGGGAAACCTCATAAAATTACTTTTGATCTTAAAATATGGCACTTGTTACTGCTAATATAATATTTGAATCCCTGACTAGTAGTGAACTATAGAAGTCACTTCACAGTTTTGAAGATGGTGTTGGTTTATCTGGTTGTTTTGTTTTTTTTTTTTTTTCCAGGAGATAAGATTTAAATTGGTGGTATAAGTGCCCTCATAGTGCTTTCGTTTACCAGTCTAGTTACTGGTCATACAAGTGGGTATTAGAGTTTGGTGAGAGGCTTATGAGTATTTCAGGACAGGAACCATCATCCTGTACTGAGCCTGTACAGTGCCCAGGAAAGTAGCTGCCTGATACTTGCTTGGCATGTCTGGCCTTGGCTGTAGTTCATGTAATGCAACAAAATTGTCTCAGTGTGATTAAGGATGTGGGAATAACATGTCAAATTCAACCTAAATTCTTTCCTAGATTTATTGGAGCCTTTGGCGTGGCAGTGCCAGATTATATTAACATAGCTAACGTTGTAAGAAACTTTGATCTTTGCCCAAGCTAACTTGTTTTTTCATTTGTTTTGCACAGCTTGTGAATTGTGTTTTAAGGGCAGGTCACAAATTTAAGTGTAAAAAAGTGCTTTATAAAATTCTTAGGAGAGAGGTTAGACGGGTATTAGGTATCTCTCATCAGCTGAAATGTTTTTTTAATTCAGAGAGAAAATGCAGAGCAAGATAAAACCAGACCTGTGTTAGCTCTCAAATCACCAACTGTGAATTGTCTGTGTTATGCTATTAAATTAATACATTACTGAAATGGACAGAGCAATTTATATCTCCTGGCTATTATTTTACATGCCTGTACACCTGAGAAAATAACCATTTTATGATCAGCTCTCATGATGGGGATTTTTGTAGCTGTAAAGAAGTAGGTGTTCTTGTTTCAAGTTACTCCTGCGTTTTTCAACAAAGGGGTAGTCCTTTGATCTAAGGTTTCAGATTGTGAGGAGCTGCTTCATCATTTAAATTGTACTTTATCTAGTGAATATGAATGCTGGGCTTCCAAAACTTGCAGTATAAAAATCTAACTACAGAGACCATTGTATTTACACTGCGAAGAAATGGGAAAGTTTGGAGAGGACAGGGAGGAGTGTTAATTGTCATGACATCAGATATTCAAGTGGTAGATAGAGGCATCTTTGCTGTACCATGTGTTAGGGTAAGTACCTGGTTTTATGTATAAACGCCCGCTGCTTTTCTTCCCTGGTGTTGCTGTGTTTCCAGACTGTCATGTGCCCACACTTTAAGGGGAAGAGACTCTGGTATTTTGTTATTCCAAATTGGTTGCCTGCTCCCTCTGCTGACTTGCTTGAGGAACATCTATCGCTTCAGTTGTAAAAATCGCCTGTTTTTTCCCATGTGTCGCAGCTGAGAAAAAACTGTACTCTAAAATGTGTATCTTAGACTTTATATTCTTATGTGAATGTTTAAAATCTACTTGTTCTGGGTGTAATAATGTTCTAAATTAACAGATTTCTGAACTGCTGAATTTCTTGATGGGTTTGCTGTAGCACAGAGCGCTATGCAGGCTTTGCCTGCTGAAGAGGCGTCACGGTTTTCTGAAATTTTGCAGAAGGCACTGAATTTGGGATTCTTTATGATTTCTGGGAAACTTTATGCTTAAATAGTCATAAAGTAGTGCAGTGACTGGAAAACCAGCTCACATGGTGACACAATTAACGTTGATAATAAGGAGCCAAATCTAATTCAGGATGTTTGCAGCTCATTTCCCCCATGGAGATAATGGTTACGTTTCACTGCAATATTCAGTACTCAGATTTAAAGAATTATACTAAACGAAAACTGTAAGGAGCTGGAGACTCAGAACATACACTGCTCTAATTTGCAGACTAAGCTGCTGTCTGTTTTGACAGGTGGGAATCAAGCTGGATCTCTATGACTTCGGCAAAACGCTTGTGTAGAGGGCACATCAGAAAATGATTTGAGATTTGCTTTAAACCCTGCTTTTAAATACCTGTTTAAAAGGAAAAAAAAAAAGCTGAAAACATCTGTTTGTTTATCTTGAAATCAGGCACACAGATGAGTGATATTGTGACAGAGGCAGCAAAGAGTATTGTTAATGTTCCTATTTCAGAGGAAACAGAATGAAGAACTTCAGAAGAAGAAAGCATTGCTGAGGTTGCACATTCTCTTTGACAGTGGGCTAAAGCTAAACAGAAGTACTCTGAAGTGAATCTTCTTGTGAAGTCTGGAGGACTGTTGAACAAGTGGAGATTTGATGAACTGCCATAGAAAAATACTTTGGCACTTTTAAAAGTAGTGTTTTATTTTCCAAAATACTGTATTAAAAACCCCACTCAACTATTTCTACAGTGTTTCTTTCTGCAAATACTGTGGGATGGCACTGAGCTTCTGAGTTTGTCCTTTCTGAAGCAAGTATTTTGTCAGCAAACCCACAGGCTGTCACGTTATTAAAGCATTGCTACTTATTACTGATCTTTATCATAGTTTCTTGTAAATATGAAAATATTTTTTTAAATCAAAGTCTTACACCGTTCTAAAAATGTGTTCTCATTTTGTAGAAAAAAATATAGAATTTAAGCCATTTTTAATTCTAATTTTGATTTTTCAGAACACAGAGGTTGGCCATGAAAAGAGCCTAGTTATTTTTTAGCAATCAAATAACTATACACAGATAATTAGAAGCTCTAATTTCAGTGTGTGACTCTACCCTGTGTTCATTTTATTGATAATGAAAACAGAATCCCTACTTTTTGGTAAGCTGAAGGATATACAGTCTAAGTCTTTATATACCATCAGTGCCACTTAGACTTAAAGCAAACTACAATTTAGGGAGTTTTTACTAACCTGCATGCTATTAAAGAACTCTAATAAAAATTAGTCTCTTATTTTTGTGCTAATACTAATTGCTCATAATACATGCTCATGTTTGTCATTCATTGCGTGGAACTGTACCAATCAGTGGCTGACTGAGTCTCAGGCACTTACACATGTAAATTAAGTATTAGTCTAGTGGGTTTTTCACCTTTTTTATCTTTTTTTTAATAATTATTTTTCCTTTTTTTTTAACATGAGTCATAATGGAAAAGCAGCACTAGGTCAGAAAAATCTTTTCTCTTAAGTGCTAATGAAATGTCTCCATTCTCTCCATTAGCAGGCTCTCCTTACTGGTAATTTGTAGCCTCTGCTTTTGTTCTGTCTTGCAGTGAATGCTGGATACAGTAAAAAACATGAGAAATGACAATACTTTGGTTACTGTCTTCTACTTGCTTTACTTTGTAGAAATTTTCTGTCTTTCCCAAGCTGTTTTAGAAGCAAGAGCTCATATTTGCATCCCAGGTCTGAAAATGGCTCTTGCTTTTTGATGGAACTTTGGAGAGTTTTGGGGTTTTTTAATGAAATTGAAAACATCAGAATTCCGCATCAAATTACAGTTCTAGTTAATAAGAGAATGTTATTAATGCTTTTCTTTTATGTGAGGACTAATATCCTTTCCCTACCTGTTTTCTAAGGGTAGCATGCTTTACAGGAGTTTTAAACAAGAAAGTTTGGAACAGCATAGTTTGCAGAATACATTTTTAAAACCTGGTTATTAGCTTTGCTTTGTGATACAAGAAATCCAGTTACCCCTGCAGTGCGCATGTATACTGATTCCCTGTGTGTCTTGTTTTTTAGGAACAGGGGAAGTTCCTAAATTTTAGTATTCAGAAGAAATAAATTATAAGCAGATATATTAGACATATACTATAATAGTGAACTGCAACATGGTTTTTGGAATGTTGGATCTGATCACAGATGTGCAAATCTGAGGGGTGTGTTACTGATTGTGTAGAAGTTTGTTTTTGAAAAAAGAAAAAAATAATCCATATTAATGTATTCCATGGAACTAATTGGAAGAAATCTTTGTGTGAACAGGTATTTACATATAGTTCCTTATGAACATTATCACTTCCAAGCTAGCTGTCAAATGTAACCTAAGTCTTTTACTGTCTTTAGTGTAGAATTAATTTATGTTTTTTCTGCTGCCCAGAAAGATCATTTAGAAGTGGAGAACGATTGGGAGTGGGGGGTGGTGGAGTAGGGTTAAAAATTACACTGTGATAAATAGTCTTCCTGTAGGTGTATTACTTTCGCAACATACGCATGTAAACTGGTGAAAGCATAGCGGCCTGTCAGTCTGTTGGGTAATGAGTATGTATAGCTCTCAGCCTGCCGCCACTGTTTTATTTCCTCAGAACTGGGCTCTGTTTTGGTAAGTCAAGATGCAACAAGTGTCTAGATCATAATCAGAGGGAATACGGGAGAAACAAGTGTATCAATAAGAGAAATGGCTTACTTAATGTTGCTGATCTCAGCTGATGAACTCATGTAAAATATAAGTTGCTGTTGGAACAATGGGATTTTCAGATAATTTTTTTTTAATCATTTTTTATTTTCGTTTGTACAGAGTGGTTTCTGTTTCCTTTTATTTCTTGGTACTGTAAAGCAGGTTCTTTAAGCTAAACTTAGATATTGAAAGAAATTTTACTTCATGGCTTATTTTTTAGTCATCTTATTCCCCCCTTCCCCTCCCCCCACCCCATCACTTGTCAGACCCCTTTTTTGTTTTTTTCCTTGGTGTTTTGTGCCTGAAGGTTAGAAGAGGCTGACTGTGCTGGAAGTGACTGCCTGCCTTTTGATTATTCATGGACAGTAATAGAAGGCACTTAAAAAGAACAATGAAATTGCTTATTTTTGTGATGGGCCATCTGTTGAATTGTTTTTTGCAACAATCACACAATAGTATCTATGTCATATCATTCTATTTTCAACAGCAGCTGATTATGTATAGTTGGCTACTTGTCTTTATTTCTGAAGTCCCATGACCATTTAAATTCACCTCTGCAAACCTTTGCCTCAAAGGTAATAGAAATGTAAAACAGCCGGTGTGTATTTTCTTTCTGTCTTCTGTTTTTTCTTGTTGTTTCTAATTAATTAGGCCTCTTAAATGTTTAGATCTGTTTTCTCTGTCTCCCACCTGTAGTTTTATAATAGAAGTTAACATGGAATCATTTAGCAATTGGTGAAAAAATGGTGGAGTTCCGCAATAAAGAGCGGGCAAGTTTTGAAAGACTGTGGTACATTCACTGCTTATTAATTATCCCTTTTATTTTGTCTCACCAAGCAATAATTAGAATCTTTCTCCATGGCTTTCACTAACAAGCATTTTTCCTAGCTACAAAGCCACTTGCAGATCTATTGCGGCAGAAGCTGAAAGCAAGATAAAACAAATGTGTTGTCTTCTGCAGGTCACTGACATTGCTGATGCCATGATTCTGAAGCAGCTTTTTGAAAATCTGTTCCAAAATGGGGTTGTCGTTGTGGCAACATCTAACAGGCCTCCAGAAGGTAAAACAAACACGCTACCAATATTATCCAAATACAATGAATCTCAGTAACTTGTAAAACAATTGTATTAAAGTCAAAATGGTGTTTAATACTAATAAACTCTCTAGTCTGCAAGAATCTGAGATACTCCAATTTGTCTGGGTATTTTGTGTTCTTGAGGGAGAAAGGTTTTTCACTAAGAGATATTTCTCCCTTCTCTCTAACTCAAGGCATTCCTTTCCTCCAGATGCCTTCTGTGTTTTCTGATCTTCTCTAAGCCAGAGGAAGGTATCTGGGGACAAGGGAGTTGAGGAGAGGTAAAATATTGCCTTGGTTTTGGATGTGTTCCAGGATAGGAAAAGATCACATTCTGCAAAAGAGATGGTAAATAAGAGTACATTCTTAACTCGTTTCTAACTCGGAAACTTGCAGACTTGATCCACTAACTTAAAGGAGAGCCCCTTATGAAGATGTCACACTCAGCCTGGTTTGAGATCACTCACTGGGAATTACTTAGGTGGAGAGTTATTTCCATTGCTAACTATATTTTTAAATGGAGAGTAACTAGCTGAATTGATCCTCCTACAAAGTCCCGAAATCAGTATGGGTTTGAACCAAGCAGTAATTGTATTTTTTTGTATAGGAGAAAAGGGTTTGTTATAGAGTAGCATGATACCTGTGCAACTTTTATGACACTTTAGTTTGATTAATTTCAGAAGTTTGCAAAAAATACTGAGAAGTTGCAGTATTAACTGTAAGTACCAGTTAACTTTTCTACCCAAATTGAGTAAGAGAATTGCCAAAGATTTGCAATGCACTCTGTCTGAGGAGAAGAGATCGAGAGAGATAGAGAGAGAGAGAAAACACTCATGCAAACAAGATGAAATCATAACTACTGTAGTTGGGTTAACTACAGATAAACTGGATGGCAGTTTGGAGCCATCCTTGTGTTTTTTGAAGCACTACTCTTTAAAGTTCAGGAGAGATTTTTATCTTAACTTGGGGATTGTATCCCACTTACTGAACTCAGATGTCAATCTGTGACCATTATCATCATACAGGGCTTTTTTTTTTTAGTACATATTAAGTCACTGTGTCAACCTGAAAGTCATCCACTTGTACTAGCTACCCAACAGAGGATGTCAAGAATGGCATCTACGTGACTAAACTATGTTGCAGTCCAGATGTTGGTCAATGCCTGTCTCTTATTCTCCTCTCACTACTCCTACATACTTACTGTGTGTGTCTGAAATCCTACTGCAGGAAAGAGCTTTGGGTTAGTGTAATATGCTGCGTCAAGGTTTAAGACTGAATTAATTTGTCTCCTGGGGCTACAAAGGGGAACAGTGGCATTTTCATTAGAGAGCAGATGTACCCCGCTGCTGACCCTTAGTGATACACTTAACCATATTGAACTTCCTCCCCAAGGGAATATGAGGGGAAATACTGAGGTACAGTGTTTGAAGAATCCTGGCTTCATTTCTTCACTGGAATTGCTGCTTGTTTTTCTCATTCTTACAAAACATAGATACAGTACAAAACTCACAGCCTTATTATCTAGAAGAACTAACTGAAGTAGCTGTCTTATAGTGCTGTTACATATTCAATGATTTTTGCAAGTAAATAAAGAGAATAATACGTGGCTTCATACAATTTTGTTAGTAATTAGGGTGTGGAATCACCTTCACTGATAATTTTCCTCAATGTTTCTGTGTGCGTATCCGATTTTGTGAAAACCATTTTGTAGGTATCCTGTTAGTTTCTCATGCATGCTGTGTCTTCTGTCCACCATCAAGTGTTGGTAGAGCATAAAAACTTCAGCCTATTTGTAGCCTTTAAGGCAGTACAGGGGGTATAGGTGGTATTAATTGTCTGGTGTGGTCTTTGTGGGGAATTTTGGTGACATCTCAGCTGGGTGCCTTTATTCTTTTATTTATTCCTTCGGTCAGTCTTGGGTGCTGTATTGCCTTCTTATAAGGCTTCCTAATATTAATGAAACAGAGCAGGCCGTTATAGCTTTGAAGTGATAACATTTTCAAAGAAGTCATTCTGTTATGAGCGTGTCGGGCAGTTGGATAGTCTCCAGAGAAGAAGTGTATACTATGTAAAATTTAGAGATAAATAAGACATAAAATGCTGCTTTGTGGTTTGTTTTTTATTAATTTGTGTTTTCTTTGAGTGTGGATCTGCATTTTATGTAATATATATATTTAATTCAGTGGTATTTTTAGTAATTTCGCATAAGTTTATATAGTAATTTAATTTTCTTTTTATTTTTTTTTTTGCCTTAAGGATGACCCTTCTTCTCACTTTGTAAAGTGCGGTTTGCCTGGTAGAATTGCTAGAAGATAAAGTGTACCACAGTACACTGCACAAGAATGATGCAAGCTTTGGAAACTCAGAGAGTGTGTTTTTAGTTGACATTGGGTTTTTCCCTTCTGCCAAACACTTGGGACTTAGCAATTGCACAGTTTTGGCCTAATAATCGTACCAATGTATACTCAGCATTACAAATCTTTTTTATGTCCTTACTTTAAACAGCTGCTGGTCTTATTTCTTTTGCTAAAATCAGATATGTCAGTAGAGATTTAAGTCATCTTTCGTTTACTGCCTTTTTCAGAGTTTCTCAGGATGTTCCATTCTTCCTTAAGAATGTACTGAATTTTCATACAGCAAAAAAAAAGAAATCAGTTTCAGCTCTCCTCTTCTGCCTTTTGTTCCTTCTCTCTCTAGCAATACTGAGTTTTATTTGCCTGACTAAAAGACAAGCTGACATTGTTCTTAAGACTAAGTAGCAAAATGGTACTGATTTCCTTTCTTTCAGATCTCTATAAAAATGGTCTTCAGAGAGCTAATTTTGTACCATTCATTGCTGTGCTGAAGGTAAGGAGAGTTACTTGTTAAATGCTTTTCAGTTTTCCCTGCTGTATTATTAATAAATTAGAAATTTGTACAGGATTGCTTTGATACTAGTTTCCAGATAAGATGTATATGCTTTAACTGTTTGGGGTGAAAAATAATTGAAGGTAAGGCAAAAAGAACTCTTTCTGTCTGCAGTTAACATGTTTTGAAAGCTGGATATTTTTAGTATGACAGAAAGTTACCTTTTTGACTAAAGTAGCAGAATTTGTTTGGATAAGACTTTCTACTGTTGTGCATATGCCATGTAATATAGTATTCCTCTAACAGTTATACTGTGTTGTACTTGTGGACACCTTGCATTTGTTATGCTACAAAACCTGGTGTTTCATTGGTGTAAAGAAATTAGTGTTTGGTATGTACCTCTCAATTACCTTGTTTCTGGGTCTTTCTCATGTGTAAGTGGTTTTCTGAATGGGTATTTGTGAGGTTTCACATAGTGTTCAACAAGTAGCAGTTCTGAAGCAAGCTTCCTGGAGTCCACTTACTGTCTTCTCTGCCTTTAGCTCGCGCCCAGCCACGTGTGTCTGTGGTAGTGTCAGTCTCATCCCTAACAGTGGCTTTGACAACTTGGACTACTCCTGTCTTAGTTTTCTCCGGGCTCAGAGCCTCCTGCAGGGCTTTTGTTTGGGGTTTAGTGGGGGTGAATGGGTGGGTTGGTTTTGTTTGTTTGTTTCGGAAATTAACTTCTATGATTATAAGTCTTAAAATAAGGCTTTAGAACTAAAAGTAGTTCAAGTTCAGCACAGGAGCTTTAAATTCCTTTAAAATTCTTGGGAACATGGGACGAATGGAAAGTATTTACAGTACATTTCTGTGACAAGATGCTTCACTTGAAATAGATTTCAGGCTGTTTCTATTCCTCATACATGGAATGCATGGTCACTAGATACCCTGGTAACTGCTATATAAAAATCTTTCCTTGTCTTCAAATGATGAAAAGAAGTGGTTTCTTTCCTAGATCTAGAGTTATCCGTGCTCATCCTTAATTTTGTTGTTGATTTTATTTTCTTCAGACAATATAATTTCAGTATCTGTATTTGGGTTCCTATTTCTTACAAAGACAACTACAAACCAATTTATGTGGAATTAGCAAAAAGTGAAACAGCGCTCTATGGAAGGTACAGTTACCTTGCAAAGTTTGTCTTTATTGCCCATCTAGGTGGTAGATTACTGAGGACAAGTGATTGCTGAATGCTTGCAGTGGGAGGTGCATTTGATAAATTCTACTTTTTAAGGCCATGAAAAGCTACAAAACCTCCAGCTGGTAGCTGCAGAAAAGCTTCAGGTTTGTGTAATTGGGCAGGCCAGTAAGACTATTGGCAGTTTCCTGCCCTATGTATGTCCCCTGCCCAATTCTGAACCTGTCAGTGTTCTGATCTTTTGAAATCTTACATAGTGAGATCTAATGTTCAGTGATTCCTTAATTCTGTAATTAAAGGGAGTAGTTTTCATAAGCAGGAAAAAAGCCTCAATTATCAGTTTGTTGTTGTGGATAAAATTCTGCGGGAATTCTTTATGGGAGGGCTTAGTTTCTGCAACAGAGAAGAGTGCTTCTTCAGTTCATAAAATTTTACAGAGATAGAGCTTTACGGAGATCAGTATTAGGGAGGAAAATCTTTCAATTCTCTTAATTGCAATTAGATTCAGGCCCTTCTGATTGCGCTTTTAATCTTGCAGGATTTCTTGCTGAGCATTTTAAAGTGCATGGAGCTCCTAAGTGATTTTTTTTCCTTTTTTTTTTTTTTTTTTTGTTAACAAAGGCAGTTCTTGCAGAGAAACACAGTCACTGCTCACTGTTACTTGGTTCAAGTGCTCGGAGCAGAAATACTCCACAAATCGTTGATCTAAACCAATAAGAAATAGAATCATCTTCTAAATGTTTTAAAACTGGTTTATGAATAAAGCCATGTATCTTAGAATTGCAGAATCATAGAATCGTCAGGTTTGGAAAGAACTTTAAGATCAAGTTCAACCATTAACCTAGCACTGTCAGGTCCACCATGAAACCATGTCCTTAAGTGTCACATCTACACGTTTTAAATCCCTCCAGGGATGGTGACTCCTTCACTGCCCTGGGCAGCCTGTTCCAGTGATTGACAACTCTCTTGGTAAAGAAGTTTTTCCTGATGCTCAACCTAAACCTTCCCTGGTGCAACTTGAGGCCATTTTCTCTTGTCCTACCACTTCTTATTTGTGAGAAGAGAACAGCCACGTCCTCGCTACAGCCTCCTTTCAGGTGGCTGCAGAGAGCGATAAGGTCCCCCCTGAGCCTTCCTTTTTCCAGACTAAACATCCCCAGGTCCCTCAGCTGTTCCTCTAAGGACTTGTGCTCCAGACCCTTCACCAGCTCCATTGCCCTTCTCTGGACATGCTCCAGCACCTCAATGTCTTTCTTGTAGTGCAGGTCAGAGAACTGAACACAGTATTACAGGTGCAGCCTCACCAGCGCTGAGTACAGGGGGATGATCACTGCCCTGGCCCTGCTAGCCACACTATTGCTGATACAGGCCAGGATGCTGTTGGCCTCCTTGGCTGCCTGGGCACAAGCTGGCTCATGTTCAGCCGGTTGTTGACCAGCACCGCCAGGTCCTTTTCTGCCGAGCAGCCTTCTAGCCACTCTTTCCCAATCCTGGAGCACTGCATGGGGTTGTTGTGGCCCAAGTGCAGGACCCGGCACTTTGCCTTGTTGAACCTCAAGCAGTTGGCCTCAGCCAATTGATGCAGCGTGCCCATATCCCTCTGCAGAGCCTTCCTACCCTCAGCCAGATCAACACTCCCAGGCATCCCACTCATTTTTAACAACTTGATGTAAGAGCTGAAGTGAGGCTCTTAAAAAAAAACAATTAAAAAAAGAAAGCACACTTTAATTTAGTGGTTTGCAGTAATTTTGGCACATTTTAGTTTATGCAGGTATTTAATGAAGACATTTACATCAGCCAATGACTGTTCTAGAATCCTGATTTTAATTCAGTGGCTAGTTCAGTGCTTCATTCTCTGGGCAGTCAGGAAGGAGAGCTCCTTAAACTGTTTGTTGTGTAGAGTCTGTAACTTAAGCGAGCAGTTCTTGAGTTTCCAAAAGCTTCCTGGAACCATAGTGTGTAGTTCTAAAACATCAGGCTGAGTCAAAATGCCAAATTTGTAACTTCTGCATTTTGTCAGGTTTTCTTCATGCAGCAGTCCTGCACTGCACTAAATTCTAACTGAAGGTTGGGAAGTTTTAGAGCTTTCCATAGCCTGAGGATACCTTTGAAAGGTACAGTTCTAAAATAAAATGTTTGCTTTGACTACACACATTTTGCTTAGAATCAACCAAAAAACCTATTGTCAGTATTGTCAGTCGGACATGAAATTACTGTAAGCTTTCTGTAGTGAACTTCTTTTTTTCCTCAGCTGTTAGGGACCAAACATTTATTTTAAAACTATTTGGTTAAAAAGACTTTTAACCATAAGCATTGTACACTCATCTCAAACGGAAAGCAGTGTATTTTTATACACTCTATTTTTCGCTGTATTTCTCGAAATAGATCAGTGATTATTTACTGCCATTGTTGCCTGCTCTGGTTTTAATTAAAATATACCCTTTCTAACAAAGCAAGAAATAGAGGAATTTAAAAGTGTTTTCACTTTTCAATAACTTAGTTCGAATACGTGAAAAATACTTGTTTAAGCCATTTACAGCTGTCCCTAGGGAAATTGTGGGAGTCAGTTTTGTACAAAGGCATTGGGTAGATATAAAATGTCTTTGATGGTGCAGTCAGCTTTTGTCCAACCACCTGTGTGAGAAACGCAGGGATTTGTTGATTGGCGGATCTGCCTCTTTTACCCCCTCCTTACTCCCTCCCCCCAAAAAAGTCACCTCCTTGATGAAATTGATTTGTCAGTTTGTTCCAGTCTAATGGTGTGATAGCCCAGCAGCTTTCAGTATGTTGAATAGTTAAAACCTGCTTTTGAGGTCAGTGTCAGCCACTCTGACCCTTGTGAACTGTCACCTGAGTCAGAATTGCAGGGATTAGGCCTTTGATATTGCGATGGCTTCGCCTATCAATTGACTTTTTCATTACTGAAGATGTTGGGCCTTTTGTTTCCCTTCTTAGTATGTAACCAAGCAAAATCCTAAGTAGAAGGAGCATTTGTTCTTATTCTCTCTGTAATAGAAGTACTCATCTTTTGTGAAGTGTACCTAATTAAACATAGAAAAAGTAAAAATAAAAAATAGAGCATGATTGCAAGTATTTTTTCCTGAATATCTGTATAATTTCTGGGTAATTTCAATTTGACAAATTTGTAAGTGTCAACTAACAAAATGTTGCATATAGAAAGCAAGGTGTCAGATTGGAAGTTAACAGCACTTTCTGCATTCAGCCTTCTAAGCCTGTGTGTGTGTTAAACACAAGGGTTATTTGAATTCTGTAGTTTAGAGCACTTAACTGTTAATATTTTATAATGTACCTACTGCCTTAGTGCATTCACTAGATTTTAAGTTGCTTGGTTTGCTCACCTTCTATGTCTGTCTTACACGTGCTTGCCTCTAGACAGTTTATTTAGGGGCAGATCAAAACTTTACCTTAGGATAAAAAAGTTGCTCAGTGTTGGGCTCCCTGCCTTCTCACGGCTTTTGATTGTTAAGGATTTCCTGAGTTCTTGCTTGGTTTGGTTACTCCTTGATTAAAATTGAATAAATCAAAGCATATTGTAGATATGGAATAGTTGATTCCTGCTGTATCAGGGTAAATTAGTCTAATTACACGTGGCGGTTTTATTTGCTTGTGATGTAATGTGAAATGAGGTCCTGCATCCCCCCAAAAAGCCTGAGCCAATTAATAAAGCTTTTAAGCTCTTTGTCACTGGCCACCGTGGAGGTCCGCAGAGAAGGACTTTAATCCAATAAACATTTCATTTAGATCATGAAAAGAAAGCATGAGAAGAAGCTCCTACAAGAGAGGGTGTTACCAGCAATTCTAGCCACGAAGAGATGTGAGGAATTTGCCAAATTAACAAAGAGGCCTTCATATTTAACACATAAATGTGTCAAAACTAATAATAGAATAATTTAATTTGAGTTGAACCTTATATTGTTAAAATTCTAAGAAGCCACAACTGTTTTCTTCAAAGACTTTGCTGTTGAGTTGGATGGACAGGGCAAGGGGAGGTTGTGAGAAACCCAGATAGCAAATAGCACTGGCCGAAGCTGGTGAAAAGGGGGGGTGGGGGGGGAAGGAATAGATAATTAGGTGTAATTAGTGTGTATGAATTGTTGTCTCCCTGCCCTTGGCTTGAATAAATTTCAGCGAAAAAAAAGCCCTAGTGGTGAAACCGCTTTGATGTAAGAAGAGTCATTGTGGTTTGGCAGCATAAAGGCAGTGTTTTATACTTCTTACATAATGGTTGTGATACAGAAAGAGTGAATGGACCCTGCACCCCCCAGCCTGCTTTACAGCAAGGACTTTTGGATTCCCTTGAAACAAAATGCATCAGAAGTTGGTAATGAGGCAGTGGACCTCATCAGAGCTAAGCGTAAGCCATCTTTAGCCTTTGTTTAGATCTTAATCGCATTTTTCTTTATTCTGGGAAATCCAGTTTTGTAAATCAATACTACTTTTTTTTTTCCCTTTCCCTGCCTGCCAACAGTTCTGGCAGGAGCAAAGGCTAATACTGGGGGAGAAATACAAATCAAATGTTAGAAAGAAAAACAACAGCAAAAAAGGAATCTAGACAAATAACTTCATCCAGGGTGTAATTCCAATGAAGTGCATGCATTCGGGGTCAGTTTGACCCTTAGCTTACAAAACACCATGTTATAAATTCGGGGTGAACTCCTGGCATTTGTTTTTCGCAGCGCACCGCAGCTTGTTTATTAGGAGATTGAAAGTTACAGTTGTATGGGTTCTTTAGCAAAACTGAAGGTTACGCAGTGGTTTGTGGGTTGGTTTTGGTTTGCTTGGTTGGTTTTTTATTATTACTATTCTGCAAGAAAGATTTTTTTCCTAAGTGATGTGAAATAGGGAGAGCTGTTTGGTGTAATTCTTACTGCGTGAAAGTTTACTGTGCCATTCTTCTGCTCCCTGGCTGAAAGAAGGAGGGACTATTTGTCTCCTACCCAGCACAGCCACATCTGTACCTTCTGAATTCTTTCACTTTTGTCCTAATATCTGAAATACAATTCACACAACAGCACATTTTAAGAGTCTCTGTCTTTATTCATGCACCATTACTTTACAAGTTAATTGTCTATTTTTCCTCTTCTTAGGGGGTAGCTGATTTGTAGCTAGACATTAAAATAAGTTATTGAAAAGTTGTACAATAGATCGTATGTTCCTTGTGGTAGCAAGAATAGTGGGGGTTCTTAGTCGTTAGAGTTTTGAAGGCTGCAGTGTAAACTTGTGCAACTTCCATTGAATGAATTTTACCTCTAACCCTTCACTTTAAATGTTCTTGTCTCAAGTGTAAGAAGATGACTAATTAAAAAATATATGTATCCAGCAGTATTTCACTTCCCAGATCTTTGTGCCCTAGGTCCCCTTAAAAATAATTCATAAATCAAATGTTTGTCATCCAAAGCTGATCTGAGCGTGGTTTGTTTCACTGAGGTTGTGCAGGATTCTTGGATGACATTTTGAAAGTTTTCCTCAAAAGTTGTTTGTGTGGGGCTTTGGGGTTTGTTTTGTTACAGTGTTTACGTTTGGAACAAGCATGGAGTGTCTAAAGCTGCTGTAGCAATTTCCCCGTGTTCCCTTATTGCAGAAGAATATAGGGGGAAAGACTGTTGAAAAACTCAGTTAACCCTTTAAAGCATTGCTCTATTTTGCAGAACAGATAGCCTTTTGTACTTGATTTGATCTGTGAAAGGCAACACCTGAATATCATGTAAGACTAAATAATTATGCTGATTGTAAGGTGTTTTTTTTCAGGTACAGGTCACATGAAATTCAGGTAGGGTAGAGTATGTACAAAGCTAAGAAATATGCAGATTTTCTGTTGTGAGATAGTGTAAAAATTATTTACACTTAATGCTTGCATAAAGGTTAGAAAGGTTGATGAAGCGATATTTAGTTTTGCTTTACTATTCACTGCGTGTCAGAATGTAATTATGACTGATTCATGAAACTGTCTTAGCAATGAACCATCTTTATTAAAATGCGGATCAAGACAAGAGCTGACAGTAATAAAGAATAGAACATTTTAGTCTTGTTGCTTTTGAATGATTGCTAATTACCCCAGAGGTCATGTATAGTACTTATGAGGATTCATTGACATTTTCTTTAAAGTCTACTGTTTCAACAACATCTGAACAGGGAGACAAAAACTGTATGCATATCCAACAAGGCTTGGACCAAGTTTTTATCCACCATGAAATACCTGATGATTCCCTTTCTCATTCTCCCTCCCCGTGAGTACAGCTTACTCCCATGGATCTGTGTAGCGGAAAGTTAGGACGGTTACAAGCTCCATTTACTTTTTATTTTTTAAACAAAGCTGATTTTAAGCGTGGATGAAAGGAGCAGCCCTTTGCAGGTCCTGCACCTGTACCATGCTTACTCATGGCTAATGGTCTGGTTGATCTCCTTTCAGAGCTGCACCAAAGAGGAAACACTGCACTTTGTACGCTTCTCTCAGCAGGCTGTTGACAGACCTGCCCAGCTCATGAGTCCCAGTTGGACTAGTTTCACGTTCTGAAACGCGCTGATGACTTTGAGAGGATGGCAAAATTGAAACCTGTGGGTGTGCTTTGTAGGCCAGAAATAATTTTTTCATGGCACACTGCATTTTTGCTTAAGAGGATTCTGTATATCTGCCGCAGTTACAAATCATCTGGGAAAATTCCAGTTGTAGTGGTATCCTTTGGATGGAGAAACCTTTTCTTGAAATTGCTTAAGAAAGAATTTTAAGGAAGAAGAAACAGAATTCTAGTTGATTATCTAACACTACATGGACTCAAATAATTAAAAGTAAAAATCATTACTCTGTTTATGTGAGCTCTGTTTACCTGAGGAACTCTCCCCCTGTTGCTGGTGGAGGGCTCTTGCTACCTCTCTGCATGTTGTGTGATGTAAGAGAATATTCCTCTTAAGCTGGATGTAAATGTATGAGAAGGGTGATTGCCAATGAACAGACTCATTATTTTCTGATTTTTTTGATCCCGTGTCTTGTTAATGGAGGCCAAACCAGCAGGACAAGTGTGGGGTGATATATAGGGGTGTGTGTGTGTCTGAATTTCTTTTTTTTCTTGGTTATACACTAATACAAAGAGTTAGATGCTGAGGATGTATTTGAAAAGGGAAGATGATACCTCTGTGGAAATTGATTCATTTTGCTCAGAAAGAGTGGTTAGAAGTTGCGCTTCTTAGTCAGGCATGGTTTTATTATTAATAGTAGGTGTTCTAATGTGCTCATTAAGAACTACATCAGAGGCCAAGAGTATTAATTGTGCAGTTTTCCATGCCTGGGGATAGGACTAATTTTACTTGTATGGAAAGTGCATTTGGTACTGCAGATGCAGTGCTACAGCTGCATTTGCAGGTGTCTAGTTTGGCCCGAGTGTGAAGGGCTGAGGAAACTCAGCAGGTGTGGGAACTAAGGTAATGATCATTACCAAGGTGAAGCGCTTTCCCATCTCTTTTCCTCTGCATCTTCTCTGGAGGTGATCAGGTAGGGTTTGTCTGATCCTGTGGGCTGGCTTTCTGATTTGAATGAGTTCTGGGTTTCGTTTTTTAATGCCATTAAACTTCATAGCAGAGAATGACAATTGGGTTGACTTATGATGGTCTTCAGTAAGGTTAAGAAATACCTACTCACCTGCATTATCAAGGGTCATGAGTTGATCACAATATTTGAGCTTACAGAGACACATGGTATTTAGCACAGTGTTTAACGTGGACTACAAGGCCATATATTAGCATTTCAGGGGGGTTTGGGACACACGGGAAACACACATCTTGACAAATTGCAGGTTATCCAGTTAACCTTGACTGCCTTTTGAAATTTCTTTGAACCTCTGTTCCTCTACTTAATGATCTCTCCTGTCGTCTCTAATTTCTTGAGCAGCTAAACATTTTAATAGCTACCATTCTTGATTGCAGCAACAAAGGAATATTAGAGGGGCTTACAGGAACAAAAATATATGTTGGTCCGTATTTAATAACTTTCTACTGTAGATATACTGAGAGTTTAATTTTATCTGTTGTATCTGAAGGTTGTTGTTTTAGGTGTTCTGTGTCAAATTGAGCCTCCAGGCTTTGTCTTTTTTCCTTCTGGAATAAAAAGTTTTTATGCCACTTCAGTGGAAATGAGTGCATGATCACGCTGTATTTTTAACTTACTAATTGCGTTTTCAGTTCTGTAATTGTATTTGTTCCTTGTATACATAAATACGTAAATGACTTCAAAATAAATTGTATGACTAATTAATTTTACGCATTTGAATTGAATAAGCTAAGTCAGACTTGAAATATCTCAATAGAATAGAAAATCTGTTGGAAACTGTAGATGATTCCACAGAACAGACTCAGCTAACTGTAGCTTCAATTTTAAGTATTTATTTCAAAAGCAAAGAAGTATAGCCCAAGTAAATAAAATTTGAAAGTTTAAAATTCCATCTTAAGAAATGGGAACCAATGCTTACAGCCATGGCTTTGACAATTAAGTACTAACAATCTGAGCACTCCAGTTAGTTCTTTGGCTGTTGATTAGGATTCTGTGGTGGTGATTAGTGTGAGGATGCAATCACATCTGTAGGGTTTAATCAGTTCAGTGCTGGAGAAGTTAGTCCGCAGATGGAGAGAGGACTAGAATTCCTACATGTAATCTTAGCAGGGCTTTTCCCCATGCTGAAAAAATTTGAAGAGTAAAAAGGAGAGAAGCCTATCCCTCCCTGAACTTGCAGGGTTTGAAAATGATAGTATTGATTTTCTAGTTCCATGATGCAGGAGTGTAATATCGTTGACACCTGTGAAGGGGCAAGAAGATGCATGGTCACATACGCGCCCTCTCTGATGCTCAGTATTTCATTCTTGCAGTTGTGAGCAGTATTTGTTTTTTCCATACTGTGCAACCATGTATCTGGTTTTCATTTTTGTAAATCTAGTTTAAGTGGTTAGCTTGGGTGTTTACAATATTTTGGTGTGCTTTATTTTCTTCTATTGGACATTCTGATTATATGCTGTCTTTGTAATATTTAAATAATTCATCTTGAAAAAAATATTTACAGATATGAACATTTTGCCCTCTGCATTCCTGTGAAGTGGATAAGTGAATGTTTCTGTGTGTAGAAACAAAGAACTGTGGTGGATATCCTTGTCGACAAAGGAAACCCCAAAAGGAAAAGCTTTTGGATCTCTGCTTAGCACATAGCTTCTGTGTGACCTTTCTGACTCTGGCTTTGAGTAAAGGTGACCGTGCGCTGAATCCCCCTTTAGAACCGTCTCCACCAGTATGTGCTTAATGGCTGTTATTGCCTGCCGGTGCAAGCAGTCCTTGCATTACTGCCCTTCAGTTCACTGGTACTGCTGTCACACCCTTTCTGTTCTGCACTGTGTGGAGCTCAGTTTGTGTAAATAGCATTGCCCACACCAGTGCATGTTTGTATGCTGGTTTGTTAGCATTATTTCCACATTATCATTTAATGGTTGGGTTCTTTACTCACACTTCTGTTTGATTTTTTTTTTTTTTGGTGACACTATTTTCCAGTAGCACCTGCTGATGTGTACTCTATCATATGCACATAAGGAGAAGGTTGTTCCTACCCTACAAAGCTTATAATCTGACAATAGCAATCATGTTTTGAAGGAATGTTTTCTGGGAGCATGTTGCTACACAGATTATAATGTTTTGTTTTAATGGCAGGGCTGTCCATTTTATGTATATTTACACAATGCTCTGAGGTCCAAGTCTGTGGTTCTTGAGACAGTAATGGATGAAAAATGTGCTAGAGAGTCTAAGTAAATATAAATACCAACCAGAATTTGATGGAGTGTGCTGGTTTGAAAAATATGAGATGGCTGTATTTGAAAGACAAGACAGAATTAAGCCAAAAATACCCCCCCCCCCCCCGACCCAAACTAAACTCGGAAGTTAATTTGGAACATCCAAAGAGCAGGATAATAAAATGCCAAAGGTTTTCCAAAGGCCTGAGTATGTCTCTATTCCTATTAACTGGCCTCTACTTCTGTGTCTATATTGTGTGTCACAGAAAACTGCTGTGTATCAGAATTCTAGCTTTCCATTTTGCTTATGTTTGGTTCAGTTGACTTTCGCCTCCTAAGGAAGCAAAAAATCAGTAGGACTGTAATAACTGCATTTTATATACTTCTGAACAGGATGCTGCTATAGCCTCTCTTGCTGAAAGGTCTTGCAGCCCAGAATAGCTA
Source organism: Ara ararauna (assembly GCA_028858755.1). Lineage (NCBI taxonomy): Eukaryota > Metazoa > Chordata > Aves > Psittaciformes > Psittacidae > Ara > Ara ararauna. The sequence goes on from CM054379.1 coordinate 62,356,801, forward strand.
ACAGATAATTTAAAAATGAACTACGTAATGTGGTATCACATTAGAATCAATAGTGGTGCATTACTGTAGACCTAGAAAACAAGGTTTACAGGGAAAAGAAATATCATCAATTTAGGCGGCTGTTTGTAACTTTAAAAGGGCCCCAACACATAAGCTTTGGAGCACACAAACGCTTCTTCATTAGTGTCCATTAGTGATAGCAATTTCTTTCTGAATAGCAATAATGCTAATTACTTTGAAGAAATAGAAAAGGGAGGGAAGGCAGAAGAAATGCAACCACTTCGTAGCTATAGTGGTAGTATTTACATCTGTAGTCCTTACCTCCAAAACTCATTTGCTGTAATGTTAAATCATGGAGTCATAAAGACTATCAGTGCATTTAAGGAGTGATGAGTTTGTAAGCAGAACACAAATACACTAAAATACTGTATCACAAAGTGCTGATTTATATTTCATCAAGCTGCATAATATAGCACAGTATTGGTCTGTGTGTGTCTGCTCAACTCAGCAGTCATCAGCTGAGCCTCAAGCACCACTGTAAATATCAGCACAATAGATTTACACTGGCTACAGGGCTCAGATGCACTTATTTTTAATCTCAGCCCTACCATGACCATGTGCCACTCTTAAGTATATGTAACTCTGTGTTCACTCTTCACACTATGTGCAACAGCCTGAGAGAGCAGCAGTGCTTATAAACCCATCTGGAAGGCCAAAGAGATGAGGCTGAATTAATGCAAAATTTCCTACCTGTTGTTTCCATGAGAAAACCAAAAGAACCAAAATTACAAACAGTATCTGAGTATCTAAATAATCTCATAGTCTGCATAGCAGTAGTGGTAATGTGCGTGTATTCCCCCCCGCCAACATGAAGAGAATAGTACTCGAGCTAATGTACTACTTTGGGAAAAAAAAGCATTAGGTGGAAAGGTGCTGAGCATCAATGCCTGGCAGAGAAAAGCAAAGTACACCAACGCTGCCGTGAAATTTCAGGAATCTTACTTGTAGCCTTGACTGCCAGACGGATGCTGAAGAAAAGCTGAAACATCCTCCCTCCCTCGTGCATATTATTAGATGCCTCTGGAACTTTTTTCTTCTGCTCTGTTATTCTCTTTCTTTGTAAGCTTTCACAGAAAGAAAGGGAATAGATTATAATAATATTGTAGTACCAATACTATTGTGTTTGCAGTAGCCTTAGCTAGCCCAAGATAATGATTTGATTAGCATGGCTTTTGCACTTATGGGAATTAGAGATACATGGATTTTCCTGGGATTCTGTGCTTTCAGATGACTTCTTTTTCCCCCTCTTTCCTTCTTCAGCTGTATATCTTTTCAGGGAAGTTGGAGGTTTAAAATAGGTATCGAGTCTTCAATAATAGCCAAAGGAAAAAAACAGTGCAATGAGTCATCACAGTCACTCCTGCAGATATTTGTACTCTAAGTCCTATGCACCACATTTGTTCAATAGGGCCATTGTTCCTTAAATCACTGATGATAGTTGTTCTAAAATTTAAGGGTTTTTTTTCCCTGCAACGTAGTTGCTATAAATGAGATTTGACATTTCCGATTTTGTTACTTGAATGTCTTCAAGGAGGCTTTGAAGCATTTGACAGAATATGAAATACTTAACGAGAGCATTAAAGATAAACTAATAGTTCATAGTGAAGAAGCAGAGTAATTTAGTGGATTCTAGCAATCCAAAGAGTTTTAATGGTGTTGAATTACCTAAAAAAAAAAACCCCAAGTCTTATTGTTTTAATTAAATTGTTGATAGAGGTATCTTCTGTAAAATATTAAAACTTTTCCTCCTTTTCTTTTATAGCATCTTTTGCTTCTAGCTGTGTAATACCCACAAGCTGTGTATGATGGCAGTAGCAAGAAGAGATAAGCAGAGCTATTCCCTTTGCCAGAGGGTGTAAAATCTTGATCCCACTGCGATTAGTGAGAGTTTTGCTCTCAGCCTCAGGCCTTGACCCAAAAAAAGCATCCTTTAGTACAGCTGGTTTTGAGTTTTCTAACAGAAGTAATTATTGTGACTACTCAGGAGCATCTGTATCACACTTGGAATCTTACAGGTTATTTAAGGGGGGGCAGGATTTGGGGAAGCAACTTTTTCTGAGTCAACTCAGGCGTTACAAAAGTGAAACAGAATCTTTTTGATATAGAGCTTTGTTTATTCCCCTGTGTGTTTTGGTCCATTTTGCATCAAGACTTGGCGTGGTTCATATATTTGATGTTTGACTCATAAAGTTTTTTAATCTCAGTAGAAGGATAAAAGGAAATTAGTTTTAGCTTATAAAACAGAAGTAGTTTCAGTTGTCTCTGTTGCTAGAATTGGATTGTGGTCTTTTAAACTTTTAATTTTCTGTTTCTTAATGTGCATTTTTAATGTGGAAATAATTATTTTTACACACTCCCTCAGCAAAGCACTACCTAGAGAGAATGAGTAATATCCATTCTCATTTCATTCCACGTGCTTCCAAGCTGTATTAATTTTCTAGTTGCTGGACTTTTGAAACTGGTTACTTTTTTGTTTTGGGTATGTGAACAATTTCCACCTTATTTCTTTGCTTTGATAATTGGAAAGGAGACTTCAGTTTTGTGATCTTGAATCAGTTTTGCAGATGACATTCCTGCTAATGGTTTATCACAGCACTGTGTCTTCTGTCTAACACAGACAATAGTAAATACAGTTTTGGCTTGAGAAAAGCTATTCTTTTTTTCTTTATTTTGTCTCTGTAGAAGTACTGCAGCACAGTGCAGCTCGATTCTGGAATAGACTACAGGAAACGAGTGCTTCCTGCTGCTGGAAAACTTTACTACCTGTAAGTTTATCTGTGATATGGTATTTACCTTCTTTTTCCTTCTTATTAGCCAGTAATTTCCTAGTCAATAGGAAATGAAAAACAGTAGAATTAGCAGGGTGTGACTTTTCCTTTCTTTGCCTTCTGGTCCATTTTTGTTCAGCAAACCGCCTTCCATTATGCCTTGATATTAACTTCATTAAACTACGTTTTCAGTATCCACACTAGCATCATTTATAATGTCTGACTGAATAAAAACTAATTAGATTTTTTTTGGGGAGGTGTGGTGTTTGGAGAACTGAAGTGACAGATGGTTAGAAAGTAATGAATATCCTCTTGTAAGAGATTGCACAATTCTCCTATAATAGAAGAACATCCTTATTGTATTTAAGTAATTAAGTATTTCTAGAAATCCAATGACAAGGATTCATTTAATGTTGGGTGTTTCCAGTGGATTAAAAACCCCCAACACTCTCCTATTTTGACAGATTGTTTCTGTTCATCATGACAAAATTTCCTCTGCAGTTTGTTCTATATTTGCAAATAAATAAATTTAAAAGTACATTGACAGTTGTGCTTCTGGTTGCAGCATGTATATGCCTAATAGAAAGTTAATTTCTTCTATTTTTTAAATACTTTGAGACCTTTGCATTGCAGACATTTTTCTATCTTGTATTTGCTCTTAAAGTATTATTGAATCAATGATAACCTGAGGAAGGCAGGCAACAGTAGCTTAAAATGAGATTTATAACCATTGCGTCGTTCAACCCAACGCACAAGATTGATTTAAGAATCATGTTTCTGTTAAGAAAGGTGTGGTATTTTCATCAATGTGACAGGTATTTGCAATGAAGTACGTCCATATCACTTTATAATAAAATTAGAAATTGTAGTTTGTCTGGAAGGAGGAGTACTGCTTAATAGAATTACAACAGGAAACTCTTTTTGCTTCTGGAAGGAAATGATGGAATTTACGTATTAAAAACGGGTCCAGTGCAGGTTCTCTGTGTGACTGTATGAATTCAAGAAAAGTCACTCTTGTTCTGTATTCTTGCCTGGCTTCACTTTCTTTAAGTTTTGTGGTGTCTGCTCAGAAGTACTATTTGAAGCTGCCACTTAATCTCTGCATTGCTCATCGTGGCTCTTTTTCTGACGTTTACATAGCTGACTCTGCTTGCCGCTCTGCTTATTGTGCCCCTTGCACTGTGTGACTTGCTGTTGGGTAATTGTGGAGAGCACCTACCATGTTCTTTTCTCACTGTCCATACGTTAAAGAAACAAAGAGCATGTACGTGGTTTCTAACACGTAGTATGCTAAACATGGTGCCTATAGCATCATCTCTCTGAGGAAAAGTGGAAAAAGTCACAGGATTAGTACCCGGGCAGATTATTTCATGGTATTCTACTGTAAAACTTGTGATCAAATGAATGGCAGAGATCTGTGCTAAGTCTACCTTGTGTTCTCTCATGATAGTTGGTTATCCCTACAACTTGTGTAAATCATTAAGAAGGAGTGGAAAAAAATATTTAAAATTCCTTATTTCATCAGCCTTTCTTTTTCTATGGAATCTTATTCTTCTGTTCAAATTTGTTAACTGGAGCTTTCAACCCTGCACAACTAGCTTAGTATGTGGGGATTTTTCTGTTTGTTTCAAAATTATATATTATATGGTATTTTGCCATAGATTATTGAAATTTAGTTAGCAGTCTTGCCCCCCAAAAGAAAGTGTTCCTGTCTAACGTGTTTACATTCTCCTGTTAATGGTCACAGTGTCGTAGAATCATAGAATAGTTAGGATTGGAAAGGACCTTAAGATGATCTAGTTCCAATTCCCCTGCCATGGGCAGGGACACCTCACACTAAACCATGCCACCCAAGGCTCTGTCCAACCTGGCCTTGAACACCACCAGCAATGGAGCATTCACAACTTCCTTGGGCAACCCATTCCAGTGCCTCACCACCCTTACAGTGAAGAATTTCTTCCTCATATCCAATCTAAACTTCCCCTGTTTATCATCATTGGTTTTGTGTGTTTTTTTAAATCCTCTTGATGCTTTTATAGTTTGTGTATTATTTCATTTAAAATATGCAGCTGAGGTTTGCTTTAAGATGTTTCATACTCATCTGAAAGCAATCAATGTAACACAGTTACAAGATTCCTGATGAAAGCAACTTCCTTGATCTTAGTCTCAGGTGCCTGTTTTCAAAACAAACTTTCTTGACAATTATACAAACTTCATTGAAGCATTATACGTCCTGCTTCTAGTTTGTTGTCTACCACAGCATGCATCCATCTATCATTAAAAATATATTTATATTATATTATATTATATATCTCTATTATATTTATAGATATATCATAAAAAATGATAGATATCATTATCATTACAAATGATAGATACTACAGAAGGATTGGCCCTCTAACCCATTCAGTGAGGAAAGGTACTCCCTGATCAGACTGATTTCTTATTTTTATGGCAAGCAGAAGATGAATTTAAACTTTTTAACTGAGCTGTCAGCGCAGGTATTTTGTGTTTTCACCATCTGGGGTTGTTTTTTTTCTAAACAATATTTGAGACAGAGAGGGTCAACTGATAAATGAACTGATGGAGAGATCATGCTGGTCTTCTGAATTTCATAGTTTAGTGTTGCAAATGGTTTGGTCAATACAATCGGTTGAAGTGATTCTCCCCCCCCCCAAAAAAAAAAGAAAAAAGAAAAAAAAGCTGCTCCAATATTTAATTTCACAAAGTTCCCTCTCAGAAATTTCAAAGGACACTTCTTTAGGTGCTTGACTGCCTTGCCTTGTCTATTTGCTCTTATTTTGCATGCAAGATAGAACCAGAAGCCTTTTTTCTCATTGTGTACACATAGTGTTAATGGATCTGCTCTGCCTGTATTGCCTCATTACTGGAAACAGCTCAAAACACAGAAGTCTTTCAGTGTATGCAAATAAGGCAGAATCATCTACCTGAGAGTTAATATTCTCTACTTTTAAGTGTATTCTAAATCTAATGTTTGTATTTAGAGCATAACATCCTGTTCTTTTTTTTTTTATGGGCAAAAAGCTAAGCAGGCTCAGGCAGCTGTTTGATGTTGGCTTCAAGTGTTATTAATTTCATATTCTATTATTCTTTTCACTGTAGCACAAGTGAAGCTGATGTGGAGGCTGTCATGGATAAGTTGTTTGATGAGCTGGCTCAGAAACAAAATGATTGTACGTAAGTTAATTTCTCTTGAAAGAGAATACATTTAGAACACAATGCCCAATCTCCACTGACCAATTAATAAGTTCCATTGCTGTATATGGGTTGATGCCACACTCAAGTGGCAGTCATTGTATCAGCATTTTGTCTAATTTATGTGTTGAATCATGTGCTATTATTCATGAAGCTATGCATTTCCTATCTCTAAGAGATGAATTTTATAGTAATTATCCAGAGAAGATTGAGTCTTTGTTCATGTTCCCATAGTAACTAGACCAAGGATTCTAAAAGTGCAAGGCAGAGAGCTGAGGCTGAATAAAGCATGTGGAACCATTGCAGACTTCACGTTTGAAGAGCTGTGCGACAGAGTGAGTACCCAGTCAAATCTAGATCAGTAAATGCTCAGGCTTTTCACAGTTTAAAAAAACAAAATAATCTGAAACACACAAACTTGCTGTTTTCCCAAGGTGTACTAAACAAAAAGGCTTTTTTTAGTTTGGCACAAAGATTTTGAATTTAATAGGGTGGGTGGGAAGAATTCCCCAAAAGAACAATAATTTTTCTTTTTTATGATACAGTAAATTCACTTTTAAGTATATCAGAGATTGTTTTCAAAAATCCTAGTACAGTATATGCCTAGGCTAACATCATTGCTGGAATATTAGTACATAAACATATCAGTATGTAAATAGCATTCAAACACTGTTTTTAAAGTCTGGAGATCAAGCTGATACTCAAGCAAAGGAGTAGTTATCCTGGCACCACTAGAGTAAAGCTGTTGCATGCCTTAGTTGTGAGTAGCTGTACAAGGGCTGTTTAGTCCCAGGCCTTGTCAGAATCTGCCAAATCTTGCTAAATCCTGCCAAATTCTCTGCTAAGTATGTGGGGTGTGATTCCTGAAAAGCGCTCTTTGCATATGATCTCCAGTGGGTTTGAAGACAGTCCCCCAGAAGTTGCATTTTACTTCAGTGACCTCTCTGCTGACACCTGAAGTTACTGTATAATGATCACAACCCTAAACTAGGCCAGTAGCACCTTTGATTCAGGATGCTGACCAGCCTTTTGGTTGTAACATTACATATTCACGTCCTTGTAGCTATGTAGTTGATAACTATTCGGACAGAAATTTCACTGGTTGCATTTCGGACTGTAGGTTTTAGACTTTGTTGGGTTTTAGTTTCAGACAAAGCCAGTTAGCCATTTGTGAGAATGGAGGTATGTCACTGGTAGAACAGCTTGCTTTTCACTAAAAGATGACCTCTTCATTGTGCCTCTTAATTTATCAGGAAACTATGCTGTCAGTAAACACTTGTAAAATTGTTTAGCCCAGTAAATGCCTTATGTACTTACATGGAATGATAAATTGCTTCTAAGGAGAAGTGCTCCGGTATCTCACATGGTAGCGGTCACTACTTCGAGTCTGAAAGTTCTGACCTCTTGAAGAATTATGTGGGTTTCAGACCCTTATCTTGGCATAAGGAGCTGAGATGCTTGGCTTGCACTTAGAACAAGAGAATCCTAATGAAATGTCAGATATTATTTTGCAGTATCGTTCTTACATTGATTACCCCAGGACTTGGGAAGTCATGTTTCAATTCAGATAGCTTGCGCATATGTGTCATGATAGTCTAATAGGATAACAACATGCTTAAACCTAAAACAACATGGCAGACAATAAATGTTTTTCTTTAACAAATTACTCAGTCATTGCTTATTTTGTCTGTGTATGTTTCCCTTTCTCTCTACCTGTAATTGTTATATACAATTACTTATTTTGCCATTATTTTTCTCTTTGGTTCACTGATATACCTTTCTAGAGTCATAGACTGGTTTCGGTTGAAAGGGACTTTAAAGATCATCCAGTTCCAACCCCCCTGCCATGGGCAGGGACACCTTCCACTAGACCAGGTCGCTCAAAGCCCCATCCAGCCTGGCCTTGAACACTGCCAGGGATGGGGCAGCCACAGCTTCTCTGGTTAACCTGTGCCAGTGCCTCACCACCCTTAATTCATAAATATTACATTAGTGTATTGATAATGTGTTATCACTGTACTCAATCGGTAGAGCAGTATAGTCGTGGTCTTCAGAACTGTCCGTTAAATTTGGATGAATGCCTTGAGTTGCTTCTAATATGATTTTTTTTTCATTAATATAAACTTTTATAGCACTTCATAGCAAGAATGAAAAACTCCCTTTGGTATAAGCTGCGTTTAAGACCTTTCCTGCCTGTTGCTCCATTTGCCCTCCCCCATTGCTATTAAAATCTGCTAAAAGGCAAAAAAAAAAAATTCAGTTGTCAAACCACAAAACTGTGTTCATTTTTTTCATTAAATCTTTTAGCTTCTCAATGGAAAATTTTTTACATGCAGTATCATTTCAGCAGTCAGAATGGAAAGTCATTCCCACTGATATCACAGAAGAAATAGGTAGGATCCAGAAGAGTGCCCTGGTGGTTTGTAGCCAAAAAAACTCAGGTGACATTCAACATGACAGGAAGTATAAAGTCATTGATATATACGCAAGTAAGCTGGCTAGTAGTGGGAACTATTTGTAGTGGAGTAAAGCATAAATCTGTAGGTATTTAGCACTGCTTGTGGTGCCAAATGGTAAAGTTAACAGATATCATAAGTGAAGCTATTAAGAAGAAGGAAACTAGGAGGCTGAGAAAGATGTAATGAAAAGGAAGATCCATAAAAGAAAATACTGGAGAGGAATTTGTTGGATTTGGCTAGAGTGAATCTGCAGGCTTCTTTGTGCAGGACATGAGGACAAAGTCCCATGGGAAGACAGGTTGTATGAAGGCACATGGGGCAGGGAATCTGCCTGTAGCAACCAGGAAGGGGCTTAATTGTCAGTCCAAGCAAAGTGTCCTAGGCAGATAAATGCAATTTAGTGTTGTAGAAGCAAATTAAACTTACAACAGAATCAAAAACAAGATTTGCAGGTGGCTTTTTATCAGTGATAAGTCCTGGTGACAAGCATAATAGATGTGAAATTCTCAAGGGGGAAAAATGACATATAATTGATAATTTTTGAAACCTCAAGGGACAATTAATGATAATATGGAATCAGTGCTTACAGCCTACTTACGGACAGAGTGGCTAAACGAAGTGGAGGACAGTGTGCAGCATTAAAGACACTGGTACCTGACTTAAAGTTAATTAGTATGAGGATCTTGAATACATATCAATCAATCCACTAATTAGCAAACCCAAGAGGGTAGTACTCATAGGGGTCTGTTGCAAATGGAGAATGAGGTGCATTGCTTCTTGAGCACTTGACTATGAAAAGCATGTGAAAAAATACCACTGTATGGGAAGCTTGTGCAGTAGATGATATGCAGGAAACGGTGAAATGTAATTAGTCTGAAATTTGCAAATGATAATTTTCTAGTATAGAATGTACTACATCCAGTACAAGGTCATTCGGTTTGAGCAGCTTTATGGGAGCTTAGTGAATTCAGCTGGAAATTTGTGTTGCGTAGAGACAGTCTTCTCCATAATATTCTAACATTCAGTGTAACGAGAAGATACTTCCAAACAGTGAAATTACATATTTAAGTGTTCAGGAAGAGTAATTTTCAAAAGCAAAAGGGAATTATGACCAAACCTAACTGGAAAGGGAAGTGTAAACAACAATAACAAACAAGAACAAGAAGGACTTTTTGAAGATGATAGTAAAAGTATATCCCGTGTCACTGTCAAGACAGAATCAAATAACATGGAATGAAAGGCAACTAGCTATGAAGTGTAGGGAAATTGGAGAAACTAAAGGTCAGGGGCAAATGTCATGTCTGCTCGGCCGTAAGACTTGTTAAGTGAAAAGAGAGTATTGATGTGGTGATGTTTCCATTGAAATTAAATTCTGTTTTAAAGATAAGTAGTAAAACATTTTCCACTTCGGTATCACGTGATTTCATGAAGTGTCAGCCAATACATAATAGAGGAAAATAGCAAATCAGCAGTTGGTAACTTTATACCATTTGAAACGTCCCCTAGCTTTAAGTAGAATTTTCAGAATAGCTGCTTTTGGAATTAGTACCTGAAGACCTTGGGAGATAGAGTTGGTGCCTTTATGGTACTGTAGTCTTTTGTTTCTTGTTTCATGTGTTAGCATCAAATTTTTTCATGGCAGGAATATAAGGAGTTATTTCTGTCTAAGATTATGCATCAGGTATTGGTAGCTACCAGATCTCCATTAACTTTCATGAAAACAAAATACAGAGACTATATTGTATGCAGTGCTGATATGACATGCAGTTGACATGGTAGAAGGCATCTTGTTACATTATTGTGTGCATCTCTCTTAAACCGTAGTTTCCCAGTTGAGGAAAATGCCAAGTTTTATCTGATTTAGTTAATATAAAATTCATACACTTCAGCTTTTTTGCTTTACTGGCTATGTGAACACGTGGAAAACTAAAAAATGTTGGGTGAGAGGATATTGATCTATTCTAGCTGCTTTAGAGCAAAATGAGAATCAGTTTTTCAGATCTGACCTACTAGGGTTTATGTAGCAGTATGGCACATGGTAGCATTTGCTGTGGCATGAAAGTGGTTACTGCTCACTAGAATGGAGCCCTGTGAATGTGCTTCTGCAGTGTCATCATCCAGGAGAACTATGCTTGGTTTTCAGAAATGGACAGATGTAGGCAGAGAAGGCTTGGAGAGGCACAAAGAAGAATACTGACATAGTTCCTAAATTTTAATGCTGATGATAACGTCCCCCATTCTTTGTGGCCTTTAATTTCTTCCTCCCAGTTTCTCCATCTATACAATGAGGGATACATTTGCAGTGGAGTTAGATTGCTGCAAAACATAATTAGTTAATTTTTTCATCAATTTGTTGTGTGAATGAAGGATCACCACGATAGTAGATTCTAAAGTAGATTCTTGACAAGCAGATACAGTTTAAAATTGTCCTTGGCAAATTCTAGAAGGCTTTTTGGCTGGTCAGATCTGATAACTTGAACTCTACACCATGTTTATAAAAAACGTTTTTTCCTTATCCCTTTTCTCAGCAGTTGTATGTATATCCCAAGTTCAGGTGAAAATATGTTTTAAAGTAAAATGTACGTATTAACTTGATTTTAAAATCCCAAGGTCATGAACTAGCAGCCATGCAAATATAATTGTTACTGCTCCGTCGGAGGAGATTAATTTCTCTGTGTTTATGCGTAAAGGTCAGTGTTCATTATGCCTTAGAAAAATCACCCTCTGCCAGTTCTCTTCACTTCCCTTTAAAAATTGTGCTTACAAACTTTAAAAATTGTGGCAGTTTGGCTTGAATCTTGAGCTGGTGTAAATAGTTTAGACAACAGTGTACCTTAGATGTAATCTTCCAAGTAAGAAAGGAGATAGTCTTCCTCACAACACTAGCTTTTGAAGTCTTCCTCTCACTTGTGCATAGCAACTACTGCCCTCTGCTGGGAATTCTAACTTCATAGTGTACTCAAACACATTTTAGCCTTCTCTTTACAGAAGTTGAATAACTTTGTTTCATGGATCCTATATGATCTTTCAGTAGGTAATTAAATATATCCTTTCATCCAGCTGCCAAGTACCAATGAACACAGTATCTTAACATGATAGAAAAGTATCTGTAAAACTGATTTTGTGGATGGGTAACTGGAGAACATGTTAAATGCAAAAGGCTTAATATAGAAATGCATGAAAGTTCAGGAAAAAGTATTAGTAGAAGTCAGTATCTATGTTATAAAAAGTTGTCTTAATTTGATTTATTTTTTTTCCCCTAGAAGTTTAGCATTTATGTAATTTCTGGCAAAATACAGTATATGTGTAGATTAACACAGCAAAGAAGTGCATTGCATTAAGCGCATACTGTACAGACCAGGAAGAAGATGTGGTTCCTAACTTGAACAGCTTCTGCTTCAAAATGAAAGATGTAACTAAGCTTTCTTAAAAAAACCAACCAAACAAAAATCCACCATTTTCAAAGGCAACAAGTGGTTAGTGATTCAACTGAATGTCTCCTGTATATGATGACACAACTCAGCTGCATTTGCACTTTAATGATTCTGAATCATTTTGAGGGAATTACCTTCAATAAAAACTGTTAAATGTATCTACTGTATAATTTGGTGTCATCTATCGGATTGTAGGATTGTCAGGTGTAGTTGTAAGCAAACATACTGTGGAGTTGCTCTGAAGCGATTTTGATCTTAGTTTTATTCCCAGCAGATTAGTTTTTGCAGCTTAAGCTCTGTTCCACCTGGCCTTGAACACTGCCAAGGATGGAGCACTCACGACTTCCCTGGGCAACCTGTTCCAGTGCCTCACCACACTCACAGTAAAGAACTTCTTTCTTATATCTAACCTGAAATTCCCATTTTAGTCTGAACACATTACCCCTTGTCCTGTCGCTACAGTCCCTGATGAAGAGCCCCTCCCCAGCATCCCTATAGGCCCCCTTCAGATACTGGAAGGCTGCTATGAGGTCTCCACGCAGCCTTCTCTTCTCCAGGCTGAACAGCCCCAACTTTCTCAGCCTGTCTTCATACGGGAGGTGCTCCAGTCCCCTGATCATCCTCGTGGCCCTCCTCTGGACTTGATCCAACAGTTCCATGTCCTTTTTATGTTGAGGACACCAGAACTGCACACAATACTCCAAGTGAGGTCTCAGGAGAGCAGAGTAGAGGGGCAGGATCACCTCCCTCGACCTGCTGGTCACACTCCTTTTGATGCAGCCCAGGATACGGTTGGCTTTCTGGGCTGCGAGTGCACACTGCCAACTCATGTTAAGTTTCTCATTGGCCAACACCCCCAAGTCTTTCTCCACAGGGCTGCTCTGAATCTCTTCTCTGCCTAACCTGTAGCTGTGCCTGGGATTGTCCTGATGCAGGTGTAGGACCTTGCACTTTGCTATGTTGGTCTTCATGAGGTTGGCATTGGCCCACCTCACAAGCGTGTCCAGGTCCTTCTGGATCCCATCCCTTCCCGCCAGTTTACCAACTGAACCACACAGTTTGGTGTCATCATTGATCATTTGATTCTGCCATCAGAAACTTTCAGTGAAAAGTTGATAAGAAATTGCCTTCTTAATTAAAATCTCAGTTTATTAATAATGCTTCAAATGAACTTCTTAGCTTTGCTTGTAACTTACAGAGCTTTCCAATAGATTTGCGCTGTTATCAGTGTCTTTACAGTTTTTAACCAAGTTAGCCATGCCCTGACTATCTGACTCTTTCATTTGAACTTCAGCATGCAGCTGCATCACAGATAATGCCTTGGGTTTTTCTCTCCATTTCTTGAATTATAATCTTGAAATACTACCTCAGCAGTCTATTTTATCTGCCCTACTAGTGATAGAATGTGACTCCGTTGTAAACAGCAAAAAGAGCTGTATAATTTTTTGTTACTGCTTAATGCCTAAGTTGTAAATATTATCTAGTCTTAAACTGTATTTTGGTTTTAGGAAGTTTTGGAGTATCTGCACTAAATTGTAGTTCTTGTCAATTCTTGTCAATCACAACTCTTGAGGATGTTACTGGAACACTGGAACTGGCCCTGGAATATCTTCCAATATCAACAAAAATAATTTTTCTCTCAAGACAAAATATCTTTTTCTAACATATGTAAAGTGCTCTCTATTCTTCAGACAGTCTCTAAAAGGTGAGCTACTTTGTCACTGATGAGTCAACAAAGAAGAAGGATGCTTTATACTTAATTAAATGGAATATATAATAGAAACAGGAGACGACTAACTCTTAAAACAGCCCACAGAGAGCTCCAAATAATAAACGTTGCACTTGAAGTGAGATGATGATAGCTGAAAATGCATTAAGTAGACAGAGAAACAAAGACGAATGAAGGTGAGAACTCAGTCAAGCAGGCTGAAGTGCAGTAAACACTTTGTCAGGAGGGTAGCCTATGTTAGTGCTAATGTGTTTTGCATTAGTATGATGCCTGTAAAATACTGACTCATGGCATCAGAGTTAATGACAAAAATCTACAACAGTTTTACCTTGTATACACGTGGGAACAATAAGACCATAAGAAAGATTCTTACCTGTTAATGTTGTTTTTTGTTTTTTTTTTAAACATTGCATCATGTGAAAGAACTGGTAACAAATGGTGGCAGTTGTTACATAAATGTGTTACAGTTCTGAAGTTGAGTTTTGATTGATAATTGGTGGAAGAAAAACGATGAGCCAGTACCAGAAACACACCATCTAGCTGTTATTTTTAGAATGTTGTTCAGAAAACCAGATGAATTGGTCTAAACTTCATCTGCAGGGATATTTCTTTCTAAACTCTAAAAGGAGAGTTTGAGAATTCCTCTGTGCAAAGAACTACAGCTGATGCCAGCTGAGCCATATATAACAGACTAACTCAGAGTTTCCATTACATGTCACCAGACTTGAGTCTTGGTAGGGAGGTACAGACTTACTCTATTAAAACACTCATGGCTGCTGGCCTCAGATATTTCTGATCATAAGATTTGGGAGTCTCCAAAGGCACGTTTCTGGCAACATTTACAGAATGTTACTACTTAGCACTGGTGTAGGTCTTTCAGAAATTCTTGTTAAACAGCTTGAAATTATCTGCCTTTTATGTCCCTAATTGGAGGAATTTCTGAATTGCCTGCTTTTTGCACAGCTGAAGTAGATTGTTCGGCTATGTAAAGATACATACTGTAATCCTCTATGAACTGTGGGTTTATGTCTGCATAAAAGCAAAAGAAGTATTCCGTCTTCCTTTCTTCTCATTTGAAATGCATTTGCCTTTTATTCTCCACCTGTTTCCTCCCTCTGACTCCCCAGGTTTTTAACTTTGATGTTTGGATATCCACCAAGGTACCCATGAAGCTCCTAGATGTATAGCTCAGTGGTTGGGTGCTTCAGTTTGTGGATTTTGCAAAAGCTTGAAGTCTTTGATTTTTATTTATTTATTTTAGGGATCAGCTTTTAATACGTGATACCTCCCCAGAAACGCGGTGTATTTATATGGTTTGGGTGAGAAAGTGTATCACAGAATAATTCCACAGGCTTTGGCAGAAGGGTGGTTGGGATCTCCATGTGATAAAAGAATGAACCTGAATAGTGGTGATACCTGTAATTTCTTACCTAAGGAGAGACATGAGAAATTATTTCCTTTGTCGCATGCAATTAAATCACTGCTGCTGTCCCTCTCAGGTACTCAGCACACTGGTGTACTTGATCTCCTCTGTACTTAACAGTATTTCAGTCCTAAGTATTGAATAAAAATTACAGTTACATAAACTGTTTGCTTACCACCAATCTTAAAATCTCCAGCAGCTTCCTAGTTGTGTTGCTGCTTTTAGTGCTTCCATTGTTTTCTTTTGCCCTTGATGGGATTGTTGTCCAGCTACCTATCGCTATCTGATGGTGAGAGATGCGGTGGGCTAGCTCTGTGATGTTTCCATCCAGCAGTTCCTTTCACTTTCTTGAATATTTTCATGCTTTATCTCATAAAATGTTTTGACTTCAGCTACTCTTTGTCCAGATTAAGTGTTTTTTCAGAGGTGATGCTTTCCAGAGGTGATGGGTGAAGCTGTTGTTGGCTCTCAAGATGATTATCTTCTTGGTTTCTGAAGTCCATAGCAGTGGCTGGAGAATAAAATGGAGGGAGAAAATAAACAGTATATATAACCTTGAGGAGAGGATATAGTATATACTGCTCTGAAATGCTGCTAAAAACATTTAAAAGTTTTTGTAATTATACCTTTCCATAGATGTCCCAGGGAAGTTGCATGGTTATGAATGGGAAAGCAGGGTGGTTCATAGGACTGCAAATGAGAGAACTGGCTTAGAGACAGAGGCTTTAGTACCTGCCTGGGGGTTAGCTGGTGAGAAGCTCTGGCTTATTCCCATTCATTTTCAGAAGAATTTTTGGAATGCCAGCAGGGCTTCATTCTCTTGCGCTTGCGTAAGAACCATTTCTACAGGTTTTTCATTCTTGTGACTAGGTAAAACCCAAAGTCCTGGTTATAGACAGCCATTACTAATTGCTCAAAATAACTTCTTGTGGAAGGGTTCTAGGGAAGTAGTTATGCTTGGCCTGCAGCACATTTGTCTAGCAATTTCAGTTAGAGAAAATATTTTTTATTGACTGTTTTTAGCAGTATTGCAGTGCTTTAGAAGCATATTGCACTGTAGGTACAGCACATTTCATCAGCTGGGGAGTTGTGACATTGTCATGCATTTCTTATGGTTTTTGTTTCAGCCTCTTGGAGCCAGTGACTATTTGGAAATATCAAAGCACTTTGACACAGTATTTGTTCGTGACATACCGCTTCTTACAATGGCAAAAAGGACACAAGCTCGTCGCTTCATTACTCTTATTGATACCTTTTATGAGCATAAGGTGAGAACCAAGCTTTTCCTATATGTGCAGAGTAATATTGGGAGCCCCAAAAACTGACATGCAATTGGTTCAAAGTAAGGCTTTCCATAGTAAAGATTTGGAAAACATAAGCAGAATGCACTAGCACTGCAAAGAAACATCATTCCAGCTTCACAAAAAAGGTCTCATCACTATAAAGTCAAATAAGCAGGTTTTGGTTTGTTGGTTTTTATATTTCTGTGAGTATTGAACATGACCATACATACAAGCCTGAGCTCATTTGCCTTTCCGGAATAAGGATGCTATTTCCTTTCTAACCCAGGAAATCCACAGAAACCATGTCATCATTTTAATAATGAAAGATTGTGCTGCCAGCTGTGCTGGAGTAAATTTAAATTTTTTAGATTTTAATGTGCATGGGCAGTTAGGCAGGAATCAGCCTTCCTGAACAGGATACTGAGGAGTTAATAGCATAGTTACATTATTAAGTTTAAAGGAAACAATCACTGTAGGCTTTACGTGAGGTTGCAGAACTGCTAATGGAATAGTAATGATAAATACAGCACTTCATGTGAATTTACAGAGGTTTCAGTCATGGAAGCAAAATCAGTACCACTAAACCAAAGAGAAGTTCATGTTTAAGATGATTTTTTAAAAGTAATACAAGGTATGAAACCCATCCTATGTGTGATTATGTATGTACACACTTAAATATTTATGCAATCAGGAAATATCAGTTGAGATGATTTTTTTCCAAGAATGTCCTGACAAGATCATCAGAAAGGCCCCAGTTCAGCAAGGTATTGAACAAAGTGTGTGAGCAGTCTTACTCAGGTTAGCCAGATTCTTTGTACTTCATGATTTGCAAGTGGACAATTTCTAAGAGGATATGCTAATACTTATAAACTAATAATGGTGTGTTAGAAATAAGGGGGGTGAGGTTGTCTGCTCTACCTGCGTGCTGTCATTAAGAATTGCAAGCAGACGGCCGCTTCCTATTACTTCCTCCACAGGAAAACCACAAGTGTTAAACTCCTGTCACAAGTAGTTGTTAGGAGAAAACACCTGAGAGAGCCTATTTGTGGAGACTTGTCCACAGTGCAAGTATTTTGTCTGCATACTCTCAGCAAGTATCTCCTCCTGTAACAATACTTCAGCCTGTCTTCATTGTAGCCCACTATGATACTGTACCTCACTGCAAATTGTATCCCCTCCCAGCACACCTGAAAACAGCATCATTCTTCCTATTAGCAAATAACGTGCATTGTTATTATCAATAATATGCACTTGAGTAGCATGGGTGAAAGCAAAAGTGGCTGCACTCAGCCTTCTGGAAAACTTGGAACTTAAACATTCTTCAGATGGAAATACGTGTGCAGTGCACTTACATACTGAGAGGAATTTTAACTAGGGGGGGAAAGAAAGCATTGGTTACAAATTCTTCATACCTGTTACTGTAGAAAGTTGATTGTGAACTCATTGCCTGTATAGCAGATGTTCTGAGTGTTCACTACCATACTTATTCTGTTCTCTGAGTAAAAGTTACGTGAGTTGTTATTGAGAAAAAGATCTTATAAGTTTAGTAATCCAAGTGACCAAGTCAAGGAAGAAATTCTTTACTGTAAGGGTGGTGAGGCACTGGAATGGGTTGCCCAGGGAAGTTGTGAATGCTCCATCCCTGGCGGTGTCCAAGGCTGGATGGGACATAGCCTTGGGTGGCATGGTTTAGTGGGAGGTGTCCCTGCCCCTGGCAGGGGGGTTGGAACTAGATGATCTTAAGGTCCTTTCCAACCCTAACTATTCTATGATTCTATCAAAAGGAGCGTGACCAGCAGGTCGAGGGAGGTGGTCGGGTCCCTCTACTCTGCTCTCCTGAGACCTCACTTGGAGCATTGTGTGCAGTTCTGGGGTCCTCAACATAAAAAGGACATGGAACTGTTGGAACAAGTCCAGAGGAGAGCCACGAGGATGATCAGGGGACTGGAGCACCTCCCATATGAAGATAGGATGAGAAAGTTGGGGCTGTTCAGCCTGGAGAAGAGAAGGCTGCGTGGAGACCTCATAGCAGCCTTCCAGTATCTGAAGGGGGCCTATAGGGATTCTGGGGAGGGACTCTTCATGAGGAACTGTAGTGAGAAGACAAGGGGTAATGGGTTCAAACTTAAACAGGGGAAGTTAAGATTGGATATGAGGAAGAAGTTCTTTACTGTAGTGGTGGTGAGGCACTGGAATGGGTTGCCCAGGGAAGTTGTGAATGCTCCATCGCTGGCAGTGTTCAAGGCTGGATTGGACAGAGCCTTCGGTGGCATGGTTTAGTGGGAGGTGTCCCTGCCCCTGGCAGGGGGGCTGGAACTAGATGATCTTAAGGTCCTTTCCAACCCTAACTATTCTATGATTCTGTAACAGCAGTGCTAATAAGAGAAAAGGAAAATACCTTGAAAAAAAACAAGGTCGTGATTTGAATTTTGCTTTCCATAAAACATGTATTTTTATCTGTTTTCTCCAAAGCGCAAGTGATGACACTGTTGCCTCTTTTCCTTCTCTCAGGTGCGTATTATTTGTTCTGCAGTGGCTCCTCTCCAAAGCTTGTTCCTGGTAGAACATGACAGTGGTGAGATAGAGAACAGCAGAGTCTTGATGGATGATTTGGACTTGAGCCACGTACGTGATAGTAATATCTTCTCCCTCTTGTAACAGAATTGATTTTGATCTCATGATTAGAGCAGCATTTTAGGAAGAGGAATCAAGTAAATATTTAACTAGTGATTTGCTGCCTTTTCTGCAGTGTGTCTTTTGCTCTCATAATAGCATGGTATTGATTCATAGTCAATGTCATAATATATAGAACCATTTTGCTTAAGTTAATCATTATATTTGCACAATCATGTATGAAAATACTGATTTTGGTTTACGTTTAAAATACAGAAATAAAAGATAGTCTGTTCTTCATCTTCCTAGACTGCATAGGACTGCCTCACAAATCCTCACAAACAATACTGGTTTGCATGTTACCAATTCTGGTTTTCCTTTTTGCTATAGCCTAGTTATTGTTAATGAATTTTTAAATGATTTCTCTAAATCAGTATGCAAGTAGTCAGCAGAAAAGTGAAAACAGATGGTTAACACATCATCATGCAGTTTTAAACCCAAGTTACTGCTTTGCTGCATTCCTTCAGAGGATTACCTAGCTGAAATAGGTGTTTTCCTTTAATATTTGGATGTAAATTTCAGGGTTTTGGTGCTATGCTACTGTCTTTTATCATCAAAGCCTGTGAAGCACTCAACTTTAGGAGTTGGGTAGGATGCACTTCGGTACAGCTGTGTCTCTCAGTTCTGTGGTGTTGTTTTTCTGTATTAATGTAGGATTCCGCCAAAGGACTCTCCATGTTCACAGGAGAAGAGGAAATCTTTGCCTTTCAGCGTACTCTCTCTCGGCTTACAGAAATGCAAACTGAACAGTACTGGAAAGATGGAGACAGAAGCAAAAATATGTTGTAATTAGAAGTTGAATAAAATCACCAAGAAGTAGAACTACAGAATGGGAAAGGTTTTTAGCACAACTGAAATAATAATTGCACTTTGTCATCTGGACCATATTTTCATTCATCAGTTGTTTTTTGTGCTTAGGAAATGAGGACTCGATTATTTTTCAGTACCATCAGTGTGTGGACACGTGAAATTTTGCCTTAATTTTCTTTCTGTAAAATACAATTTTGATCTTCAGTAAGTTTAACGAGATTAGAATTTTTCTGGAGAATTGGTCTAGAGACAAAGTTGATGGGCTATGCAGGGTTAAAAGTAGATTTAGAATGTCACGTGAAGAGGGCACTTAATGGTTGATGCACTGCTTCTGTCATGTACAATGCAGTTGGCACAAGAGAAAAATCAAATGCTGTCTTTATGAAACTCCTGATATTGTATAGGTCCCTGATAGAATTCTGGACCTGCTCTGTTACGTATTCTGTTGTGGGTTTATTTGCCCCCTATTTTCTGTGTGGAGCCATCTGCTGACTTTTCAGGCTCTAAGTTTCCTGTAATCAGCTTGTTGCTCAGTTTAGTTCATTGTAAACTAATGGTTCGAGCCATGCGAGAACCCTGAGGAGGAGATTGAAGGTGTTTGAAACTGCACACAATTAAAACCAAGGTAATCACTGCTGGGAAAAGAAACTATGACAGGACAGTGTATACTGTAACATATAAGTGCAAGTTAATTCCTTTTTAAATTTTGCAGTTCTTGCACACCTGGATATGCTGCCTTTATACCAGTGTTATATGTCTACCCTGAATTTTCTCAGGCTTCATCTGTACCAAACCTTATATTGATTCTAGCACACCTGCTCTGATCCGGGGAGAGTGATCCTGCCCCTCTACTCTGCTCTCCTGAGACCTCACTTGGAGCATTGTGTGCAGTTCTGGGGTCCTCAACATAAAAAGGACATGGAACTGTTGGAACAAGTCCAGAGGAGAGCCACGAGGATGATCAGGGGACTGGAGCACCTCCCATATGAAGATAGGATGAGAAAGTTGGGGCTGTTCAGCCTGGAGAAGAGAAGGCTGCATGGAGACCTCCTAGCAGTCTTCCAGTATCTGAAGGGGGCCTATAGGGATGCTGCGGAGGGACTCTTCATGAGGGACTGTAGTGAGAAGACAAGGGGTAACAGGTTCAAACTTAAACAGGGGCATTTCAGGTTAGATATAAGGAGGAAGAAATTCTTTACTGTGAGTGTGGTGAGGCACTGGAACAGGTTGCCTAAGGGAGTAGTAAATGCTCCATCCATGGCAGTGTTCAAGACAGGTTGAACAGAGCTTTGGGTGACATGGTCTAGTGGGAGGTGTCCCTGCCCATGGCAGGGGGTTTGGAATTAGATGATCTTAAAGTCTTTTCCAACCCCAACTATTCATGATTCTATGATTTTTGGGTTTAACTGAAACAAAATATAGTATTATGCATATTGACTTACAGGTTTTTTTTATAAAAGGTTATTTTAATAACATATTTAGAACCCCTGAAGAGGGAAAAATATTATGCAGATGGACTGAAAAGGTTGCCCTAATTAC
Organism: Ara ararauna; assembly: GCA_028858755.1. Lineage (NCBI taxonomy): Eukaryota > Metazoa > Chordata > Aves > Psittaciformes > Psittacidae > Ara > Ara ararauna. Next base: position 62,378,195 of record CM054379.1, read on the forward strand.
TTAGGGAAGAGAGAGATACATAACACACTGTCCTCAGATTTCAGGGGTTTTCCTGGACTTTGCAACATGACCTTTTTCTTGTTCTGTATCTGTTACCCAAAATATTCTTCTCTGCCTTTGTTTAGCCTCATTAAGTTGTTTCAGTTGTAGCCCTCCATCACAGTTACAGAAAGCTTTTGAAAGGGATTTGGGGGCATCAGGGAAGACTGGACAGATCCTGTGCACTTGCATGTGTTTTGAGAATACAGATGGTTTGGAGCCATGCGCTCAAGTCTGGTTTTTCTGTTCTGACCACTTCTGTTTGTCCTGGAAGACTTACAGTGGTTATACCTGTTCTTCAAAGAATTTCTAAAACCTATATTTATAGTTTACAACTTGTGCAACTGTGGTGTTACTCCCACAAGGGTGACTACCATGGAGAATTTTAATGCGTATTTATGAAAACCCCAATCAGAATACATTGCTTATACTGCATAAGCAATGACTATATGAATAATTGATGTATATTTTCAGAGATTTATATTAGGTTTTTCAACAGAGGGACTATTGAGATTTATGCATGTGTGTCTGTGTATATACACACACCTATACTTATTATATATGTATATACAAATATAGATAAAACTAATTTATATAACTGAAGTGTGTGTGGTTCTATATTTATACATGGCAATCTATACTCATGAGCCTGGGCCTGTGCTGACAGGCCTAGTGATGCGTAGTGTCCATCACTAGGGCATGATGGACAGCACTGGGCATGTCCTGGCCTAGGGTGCTGCAACCCCTGCGGTCCTGTAAGTGATCCCAGCAGTCCTGTCCCCTGCTGCCTGGCCTGCTCCTGGCTGCTGCAAGACAGCAGTGGTCTGCGACTTTTTATTACCACATTAAGATGTTGTATTTGCCAAAATGTAAAGAGTGAGATGCCTGTGAATAAACTATACACACTCCTTGATGGCCTTAAAATTGCTGGATTTATGCTGGATGCTTCTATCCCAAGATAAAGTATTGGCTTTTTCGTTTTTCTTCACTTGTAAATTCATGTCATCTAGGATCTGCAGTAAGTTTTTATTTCCCTTTTAGTCATTCAGCAACCATTATTGCCAAGTTAATTTTAAAAGTAATTTTGAGTAATCCTATTGATGTGGTATTATATTTTGCTGTCACAGGAAGCAAAATCCTTGTCATTATGGACCATACAAAATGTTTCATGTTGGTTTGTAAAGGCCACATCCTGGCTAAGAATCTCTCAGCTAACTTGTTTCAAATACTTGATTGACAAAGGAATGATCTCAGTGCCTGAAAATCTAAATTACAGCTTCTGTGAGTATAGGTACTTTATCCATACAAACATTTTATCTTTAAAGCTGTATTTTCATTTTGCGTTCTTGTGCAGTAGCTCTTACTTATATTTTAAATAAATAATGCAGTTCTGTCTTTCAAAGTCACTGGTTTTCAGTATTTACCTTTGCACAGATTGAGGGAACAATTGCAGTACTTTGGGTATAACAAGACAGCCTTCCAAAGGTCTCTGGAGGGATCAGAGATGCCTTCTTGCTGTTGTTGCTTTTGATCTAAAAAGGAAAACCATTAATGGCCTTTTTTGATTAAAGGTGACCATAATGACACTATAGCTGGATAATGTCACCTATTTTGAAGCAGTTTAAAGATGGGGAAAAAAGACCTGACCAAGTTTCAAACAGTGCTCTTCATAGTCACCACCTATCTAACAAGGAGGAAGAACAGTCTCTCCATCAAGGCCTGTCTGAGAGGATCAAGATCCAGGAGAGTTCCTTCTGCAGTTACCTGGATCTGAATACACCTGGTGAGTCAGTTTCCTTGTTGATAGAATGGGAATGATGTTACTTTCCAATTTGCTGACACTGGAGTACTGCCAGACTTCACTCATTAATATTCTAAGATGCTTGCTGAGGCTCTGGGATGAAAATAGTTCAGTAAAGTATGTAAACAGTGCAAAAAATACTTTAGCAACTCAAAGTGGATTAGTTTCCTTGTTTGGGTTACAGAGTTACTGCCATCAACCACACATCACGTACCTCTTTGCTGTGAGGATATTTTTTTTAATGAAGAATCTATTTTAAAGAAAGGAAAAAAAAAATAACCCAAGGTTTGGGATTCAAACCTTCACGAAGTCAGGGAGATTTTCTTCTACTTGTAACGACACATTTCCTGTGTGATTCATTACAACCGTTGCTCCTGTACCTGTGAACTGCAGTAGCTTTGTAAATTCTGTTGGGATTCTCCTTGTACACTGAGAATTATTTTTTTAAATATATTATTTTGAGTCTAATATATAACAAACTGAACACTGTTAAATCCTTCTGTTGAGAATAATTTATGTTGTAATAAAAATTAATAAATCCAGATTTTATAAACATTTCACTTATCATTCATGCTATTTTTAGGTGAGTAAGTGTTCTGACTAGAAAGGCCTTCTGTTAATGACTTGGTGAGATTTAGGGTTTTTTATCTCTATATCCAGGTGACAAAGTTGGATCTGCAGCACTGCCAGTTTCTGGGCACTTGGTTGCCTGGATGAGCTGTAGCACCACAGGCCATTGCCCGACATGTGGCTCAGCCTTTGGTAGGTGTAGCCAGGGCTTGTGAGAAACATCCTCCTCCTCCAGAGGCAGTTTAGACTTGTCCTCCTCAGTTACTGCTGCTGGCAGCCTTCATTTTGGGGCTTGGAACCCTCTTTTCTACTTCTTTTCTCCAGCAACTTGAGGGTGAGGTGCTGCAGCAGCTCAAGTGCAAACCACAGTTAAAGCGCTCTTTTTTTTTACTGTTAATTTGTGATTCTTACTGTTCCAAGATGTGCTTTTGCTGACAGCTAATTAGTGCTGTGGTTAGTTGTTACAGGTTCTGCGCAGCTTGTAAAAGTGCCCTTGGGAAGCAGTTAGTTAACACTTGGGCAGGCAGGGAAGTCCCTGCCCTGATGGGCTGGGAGGGTCACCGCAGCCCCCAGTGCAGGTGCCCTCATGCAGCACCTCTTAAGTGTTGTGAATGGGAAAGCAAGGCTGCAGCATGACACTTCTCCACGGGTGCCAGTGGGAGAGGATCAACAGTGTTTTACAGTTCGGGCTCGAGAAACCAGTGGTGTAAAATTTTCTAGGAGGGGTTAAATTTGGGGGCTATTTTTATGCCTTCTACTGGAAACATTCAGTCTCCCCATTTCTTGCAGAGAGGGACTGTCATATTGAGTATCAAGCTGTGACCAACTTGCTCCAGTATCTTGCCTGCAGCAGTGCTATATCCAGTGCTTGAGAATAGCATCCAGAAAATTTCTTAATACCCCCTCATTACAGACTTGCAGAGGTTTGTGGAGCAGGAGGCCGTATCCTCCCCAGTGATTGCATGCCTCGTCACTCACTTAAACACTGGGTCCTTCTCCAGGCTAATTGAAATCTTTTTTTTCCCCCCTCAAGCATCCTGCTGCAGTGAGACATCGGGGTCTAGTTATTTTGCTCAAGGAACTGTCCCTTTACGTGCTTTGCTGCCTCTTCCAAAGTACTTCAAGAACAGATGCAGCTAATCTGCCTTTGCGGTTTTGTCTGTCCAATGGATGTTTGTCTCATATCCCCCTCATCCATTTCCTGCCAGAGATGAGCAAACCCCGTATGTCCATCTCTTGTCAGAGAAGAGCGCTGCTCATCTTGGGATCCTTAATCTTTTCCTGTCGTTCTACACCCTCATTTCTGATGTAGGTTTGTGTGTGTCTCTGGTTCCCAAGACCCTGCACTTGGAGTTTCCTGCTGCTTGGCTTTGGGCCTTGAGAGGTCTGGCACATATGAAATACAGGTCTGAGGGTGCATCTGTGCCCCTGCAGAAAGGGGGATGTTTTCTGACCCCTGGGTTGGGGCAGTGCCTGATTTGCCTTTCTGTCCACTGAAAAGAAGGACTTGCAGCAGCAGTGCCTTGTGCGAGAGTAGAGGGAGGATGGAGCAGATGGAGGATGCAGGCCACTTGCTCCCTCTCCAGCCTTCTGCATTCTCCACATATTTGTAAAACAACTTTTGTTTTAAATTGAATTGAATTCTAAGAGCGCCACTAAAATACAGAAATGCTTCTCACTGACCTATTACTCTGCATTCATGTTGGTAAAATTCTGGATGAGTTTCTATAGTCCTCCCGCCAGTTCTTTGTCAGGGTGAAGGGTTTAGTTGGCTCTGTTAATCCACTCTCTAGCTGAAATTGTTCATTTAAATCGTTATAAAAATCCACTCTTTTCCAATGCGAATCCTATATTCCCAGATTCAATTACTGCTGCCAGTGCAAAGACTTCAAATTCTTTGAGTGCAATCACACTGTGTCAGTCCAAAGGCAAATTGCAAACACTTATCCACAATTCCCCTTACTCAGCTTTAAGCTAATTTTTCCAGCCGGCAACAATAGCCATAAAAGTATAGGGAAAGATTATTAGAAGAGTTTAAGGAATGGTTGATCAGTTCCTTCATAAGCGGCGATGCAATTCTGCTGCATCCTCTTCTTGCAAGGAGCAAAACTTTTCATTCTGTTACTTAATATATTTTTAGCACTAGGCTCTTCAGTGTCACAATAATTAAGAGCGACCGCAGCCAGTGAAAGATGAAGCACGGAACAAAAGATCAAGCGATTGTTTAAGCTGAAGTTAACTGAACCAAGAAAAGTAAGCTCACTGACATGAAGAAAAAGGCTTTCTTCGTATCCTCCGGTATTTTACAATTAGCAAAGCCAAACGCACTTGTGTAACTTTTTCTACCTACAGTGATGGATAACGTTCAGGTCACAACATGATGTGTTGGGTGGTGAGGTTTTTTTCCTGCAGGCTTAAGAGCATCGCTCACGTCAGGTCTTTCCTGTAGCTGAGGTACGATGTGCCCAACATCTCTTCCTGCTAGTCGAAGTTGAAACACATTGCAAACAGCTAACAAAGTTAGTTGGGGTGGAGAGTGAAATTTGTTGCAAACATAGGCAGAGGACCAGTCTCCTTCAGTTGCAGATGCTATCTATGGAAAAGTAACATTTCAGAGGCCAATGGAGAGAGGAGCAATTGCTGTCCAGCGAAATTACAATCTGAATAGGCTGCCATTTTCAGTGCTTCACTAGGATGGCTGTGATTGCTATAGAAACTTCTGAGAGTGAGACAGAGAGGTTTTCCAGCACTGGAAATTACGAATGGAGGTTAGACTGGGTGCAAAGCCCATTCAGTCAGGCAGCTGCCAGTTGAGCCTCTTTGCCAAGTAGATTGTAGGAAACGCTGATTAAAATGTCCACTGAATGCACCAGGCAAATTAAATTTCAGTCACAGCCGCCTGGGCAGTTTCAGTGGGAAGATGGCTCCGGTGCACCTGGGCTCCCCCTCCCTCTGCAGAGAGCCTCTCCTGCGGGAGCTTGCCCCCTCTCACAGGTACAGCAGGGATGCTGCAGCAGTGATGCTGTGACAGTCTAAGGACACGGGTGAGATGAGGTTTGTGGGGAAAGCCGGTAGCAGCCAGTCTAATAAAGGATGTCTGTGGGGAAAAAACAAAGCCAGAGATGGTTCCAGGTGGGGGAGCAGTGTCCCTCCCCAAGTCCAGCTTTGCTGTCTCTCCAAGGGCACAAGCACAGCAGATGAGGGCTGCTGCCATGTCCACCTCCATCTGACTGGGCTGGCACCCCCATTTTGTTGTGTGTGTTGTCCCCACCATGCTGATATATATAAACAAGACCGCTCTCTTTGAACACCTCGTCTGCCAGCCCCTTCCCCTACAAACAGTCTGTGGTGGACAGCTGAAACCGTCCCTTTGGGTCAGAGCAGCAGGCACTACAGCCAAAATCCTGCCACACATCAAGAGATGGCTAAGCCTCCCACAAACAGTGGGAGCCTCTCACAAACAGCTTAGACAAGCCTCTGAAATCCTCCTTGCAGCCCATCAGTCCCCAGTTTTGGTTGCACACCCAGGCGCATCTGCAACTCCACTAATGTCTCTCCCTAAGAAGATGCTCTTACCTCCTTTCCATATCCCCACTTCTGGTCCTTTCTCCTTCTCCCATTTCTCCTTGGCCTCCTTTAATTTAACTCTAGGCTGTCAGCCAGAAGAGTCTCAGGCAGGTAAGCTCAGACACATGTAATGCTGTGACATAGTAACATGGCCATGTCCCTTCTCCTCAAGCTGCATGCAGGCAGCGTACCAGCTCAGGCAGCATGGCCTTCAGCGCTGCGCCGCTTTACAACTGCTCTGCTTGGGCCAGTTGCTTTTCCAGTTGTGCTTGGCTTTGAGACAGAACAATAAAACCACTTTGTGAAACAGTGGGACTCCCTACCTACCTATACGACAGTTTCCAAATACACCTGTTCTTCATAGGCTGTGCTTGAATAAAAGTTCGCATTTAAGTACAAAAAATTATATGGCCTGTATGAATAAGAATGAGATTTGTCCTGCAGCGTGAGGGTGAATGATGTAACAAGTCACCACTTACCAAATCCATGAAATGTTTTGCTGTTTGGAATTTTCAGATAAAAAACCAATGCATTTTGGCAGTAAATGTAATTGGTATTTTGATCTGATTGTGATTCTGTTCATTTACGGTTTCTCAATACACAGTTCTTTAGAAGTCAAACTGACTTCATCCTCGGCTCCCAGAGCACCTGAAGGCAGTGCTCAAGGACTAAAACATCTGCTCAAGACAATGTCAATCATTGTCTACTTAAGCTTTTTATATACATTGGTTATTTGGCTTACTAATGGCTTACACCAAGCTGTTACAGTGGTGTGTATGTATGTGTCTGTACACATATAGATATATGTATTCAAGGAACTATGAATGGGTTTTGCAGTCCTTGTGACTTGTAACTAACTGCTCCCACAGCCATGAGTTAAGGGCTGGTTAATGGATACCACTCTGTCAATTCTTGAGCAATTTAGGAAATTAGTTATTGACATAATGGAGAAATTATGAGTGTATCACAGCGACTCATACTTGAGGACACCTCTGTCTGCTAAGGTTGACCCTAATAATTAACAGCCATACCCAGTGCTCCAGAGGTGCTTTATGAGGCACAAGGCTGAAGGTTAAACAGCTTCTGTGCATCAGATGTGCTCATTACATCAGTATGTCTATAATGGTTTTCCTGAAGCCACAGCAGCTTGTTAATTGATCGTTCTCATTTTACAGTCTTTCCAGGGGTCCCCTGTACCATTACAAAGCTGTGCCCTTGTCCTTCAGATTGCCTTTTCATGTTCAGCTTGAGAACTAGCGTCCCCTCAACCAAACAGGGAGCCGCCTGCCAACCGTTTGCTTGCCCTTTGTCGGCTGCACACTGCTGCTTCCTCCTCCCCCAGCCCCACTCCTCCACCTCAGCTCCTCTTTCTGTGAAACTCCAAGGCGCAATTGCCACTTACCCCCTGTTTAAGCATCCGCCACAGCAGTTCAGCATCCAGGCAGCTCGGTGGTTCCCCTCGGTCAGGTCCAGGGTTTATTTAGGTTTCCCAGAATGAGAAGGTGATGATGAGTCAACGGCCAGGTGTTACGAATGACTTGATGTGGAAGTTTACGAGGTGAGCACAACCAACTGGTAAACCACCTGCTTCTCCCATCAACTGCTACCGATGGAAAGAAAACAGAAAAACTTTCTGGGCTGAGGGCACCTTTGCCAGCTCACCAGGAGCTGAAGTTCCTGCAGTGTTAATGCCATATGCTCCTGCCTATGTCTCAGGTGTGAAATCAGCTGCAAATTCCTCAGCTCTCAGATCAAAACCCTCCATTGTATCTGAGTACCTGGCTAGAGTGGAATGTAGGTGCCTGCAAAGGAGGAGCTGGGCTTTAGCACCTCCTGTCCTTTAAACTGGAAAATGACTGAAGAGGCTAAAACCAGGGGAAAGTGGGGTTTAGCAGAGCTTCCCATTTCTTAAAAGACACAAGCTCCCATCTTCCCATTGCCTTCACTCCACAGCTCTCCCAGGGTCATCCAAGGGGGATGCATTAAGCCCTGTTGTGCTACAGCTCTTGGGGAGATTTTACACATTCACTGGGGCCGAGATGCTCCTGATGAAGGGAGAGGATAGACATGCTGTCAGAATTTGTGACCCCCTTTCTCCTAACTTCAATGCATTTGCCGTAAGAGGTAACAGACAAGTTCACTGCTGTATTCCAAGTGGCTTGAGGCACCACTATTCCATAACCTAGGCAAATTGCAGAACCCAGACTAAGGCAGGATAAGCAGTAAATTAGCCTAAGAGGCTGACTCTGAGAAAAGAAAGCTAGTCCCTAATCCTATTTTATCAGAATACCTTTGTACTTGGGCACACAATATGCCATCATCTAGCTCCACCGTGTGTTGGGATTTCTCCTCTTGCCACAGGGGAGGGAATTCCTTTTCCCCTCACCAGCGTGCAAGCCGTAGCAATGCTCTCTCTTCAGCGAGTGTTTCAATGGCCACAAGCACGGCACTGCACACAGATCACACTTGTTACTTGTGCAGTTCGACAGCACTTCCAATTGAAACACACAGCCTCGTCTTCTGCATAGTGTGCGTAGTCTGGCCTCTCTGACGGCGAGAAATTAGCAAGCAAAAAATCGGGGCTATAAAGTTTCAGACTGGCAAAGATCCATAGGGATACCTGCCCTAAGGATAACGGGAGGAGACATCTGGACAGCCCAGGACCCCCTAAGGCTTACATCTACCAGGGCTTTGAAACCATATCTACTTGCTCTGCAGTCAGTCATCTCCCCCGATGACGAAATGGCCTGTGTGCCCCAGGACGGTGCCTCAGCCGTCCTTCTACCCTTAATTAAAAGAGAGAGGGGGAAAAATAATATATATATATATGTATATAGAGATATGCTTTATGAGGATTTGGCGTTGTGCTCAGAGCTGAGAGGGCTGACCGGCGGCCTGCAAGGGCGGCGAGGCCCACAAGATGGCAGGGCGGCCTCACGGCACACGGCCCAGCCCGAGCTGTTACCGGCTGCCGCTTCTACAAACGCCATTCTGAAAAGAACTGGTAAAACGTGCCCAGACTTTCACCTTGCCGTCAGACTGGGAACGAAGTGAAATAAATACACCGTGATAGCTTGGGCAGACATTCCTTCCAAACAAAAAACGGAGACTCCGAAGACCATCGCTCCAGGCGCAGAATAAAAGGTGAAGTGGCTGCACAGGGCCCTGCGGCAGCAGCACTGGGGCACGCTCCATGGCTGGCTGGAGGCAGAAGACATGCGTGTGGTCACACCAAATGCTTTAGGGACATCCCATATTCCACGTGTCCTGGCTTGAGCCCAGCCAGCAGCTAAGGGTCACACCGCCACTTGCTCATGCCCCGGCCGCCCCGGTGGGATGGGAAAAGGCAAACCTCACAGGTTGAGATAAGAACGGTTTAGTGATTGAGAAAAAGTTTAAGAATAAAAGGAAAAAGAGAGAGGAATAAACCCCACGACAGACAAGGGATACACAATACCATTGCTCACCATCCACCCTTCCAAGTAACTCCCCCCAGTTTATATACTGGGCATGACGTGCTGTGGTACGGAATACCGCTTTGGTTAGTCCGGGTCAGGTGTCCTGTCTCTGCTTCCTCCCGGCTTCTTGTGCCCCTCCTCACTGGCAGAGCATGAGAGACTCAAAAGTCCTTGATCAAGGTAAGTGCTACTTAGCAACAACTAAAACATGGGTGTGTTATCAGCATTGTTCTCAGACTAAATCCAAAGCACAGCACTGCACCAGCTTCTACAAAGAAAATTAACTCTATCCCAGCTGAAACCAAGACACCATGTCAGGCAGGGCAATCATCGAAAAGAGGTGCTAAGGGGTTGCATGGGGCTGCCAGGAGGCTCATATATAGGGCGGTGTGGGGCAGGTGGCCAGTGGAAGCTTACGCAGGACTTGGATGACATGACCCTCACTGTGACACAGAAGATCTATGTTTTTAATATACAACCATTTTCGGGAAGAGAGGTCTTCCGTGGAAGCGGACCTGCCTTCCTTATATTCAGATAAATATGACATATCACATCACTTGGTTCTATCCCAGCCTTCCCCACAGAGCCAAATCCTACCTTGAATGGCTCAAGCAAAATCCTCCTGTCTGCACCATCATGCAGGATCCCTTGATTCAGGGTATGAAGCATATGTGCTTTTGGGTGAAACAACAGGCAGGCCCCCGGAAGCTCCCCCAGGTCTTCTGCATGGCTATAGAATCATAGAATCATAGAATAGTTAGGGTTGGAAAGGACCTTAAGATCATCTAGTTCCTAACCCCCTTGCCAGGGGCAGGGACACCTCCCACTAAACCATGTCACCCAAGGCTCTGTCCGATCCAGCCTTGAACACCGCCAGGGATGGAGCATTCACAACTTCCCTGGGCAACCCATTCCAGTGCCTCGCCACCCTTACAGTAAAGAATTTCTTCCTCATATCCCATCTAAACTTCCCCTGTTTAAGTTTGAACCCGTTACCCCTTGTCCTCTCAGGACAGTTCCTCATGAAGAGTCCCTCCCCAGCATCCCTATAGGCCCCCTTCAGATACCTTGTGACTTCTCAGGCAGGCACATCCTTACCTGGATTGCTACCTCCAGCCTACGTTTTTTAGCACGTGTTGGCACTACGTTGGCATGGTGATGGGAGGCCATCTCCACCCTGGAGTGTAGAAGCTTTTAGGGGAGAACCGTAGCTGCTGCTACATATGTGGACTTTTTGTCAAGTGGAACTGGTGAGTAATGCCATGCATGCCTAGGATTTTACTTAATTCTAGGATACTCATTGTGTGTATAAGTGGTCTTATGAGAAAGGAAGAATCTCCTACCTTCAGGTGCAACTGTGAGCTCCCCAATTTCAAGGGCAGCTGTGATGATAGCTCTCTGTATTGCTTTCTGTATCTCAGTGAAGAAATCTCCTTAGTGCGGTTGTCTTCATCTGCTGGAATCCTGACATTGTTCTCAAAAAATCACACCACCTGGAACAGCTTTGGAGTTGATACAGCCACATTTCATCCCCAACAGTACAAGCCAATGCCCTTCAAGACAGGAAAGACCTGGCTTTTGAACAAGCCTGAAACCTGCACACTCTGAGATCCAGAGCACTCGCAGGATTTGGCTTATGGTGGACTCCTCAAGCTCTTGTAGGATTTCACTTATGGTGGACTTCTCAAAGGAAAATCCATGGCTATGGCTTTATAAAAAGAGATGGCCCTTGCTTGGGCTTGCTGTGGTTAAATGCTTCAGGAAACTCCCCAGTCTTGTTCTGCCACCCCTTCATCACCACAGCCTCTCCACTCCTCCTCCCACGTGGTTCATCTTGCATCAATCCTCTCCACTGCCAGTATCCAAAGGAGAACGTGCAAGCTGTATCCTCTCCAAAAACATAGGCAAAGAGGCAAAGATACTAAAGACATGGGGCAACCTCTGTTTAACATTTCATGGGGTGTTTGTGGGTTTTTTTCATTATTCTGTTGGACTTTTTTCAATGAGAGCAGCTCTTGTCTGCTTGGGCTTCCCTCCCTGTGTGGCTTCCCCTTCCAGGCTCATATCCTCTGCTGCCTGGTGCAAGCAGCAACTCGTGCAGTCAGGTTTTGTTCTTGTGGGACACCAAACTCTTCCCCATATACAGTGGAAACAACCCACATAGCATTCACTGAGCCAGGCATTTGAATGCTCAGTGTTGTTGCATATTTAAGTACATCATAGGTTGTATCTCTTCATCCTCAACTCCTAAAAAATGCTAAAATCAAGTGAAAAACATAGACAAACTTGTTATGCTTACTCCCTCTGTGGCTTGCCTAGAGGCAGAAATGATGTTGAGAGTTTTTCAAGTCAAACTATTGTACAAGTACATTGAAGGGAGGCACGTAACAGACTTTTACTGGAAAACTTCATTCCTACTGAGAACTTACTGGAACAGAAGTCTGGTGATAGGTCGAAAAATTACCCCACTGTTTCAAGAAACAAGAACCATCAGTCCAGCCAGAGTGAAGAAGCAGCATGACCAGCAGGTCGAGGGAGGTGATCCTGCCCTTCTACTCTGCTCTCGGGAGACCTCACTTGGAGTATTGTGTGCAGTTCTGGTGTCCTCAACATAAAAAGGACATGGAACTGTTGGAACAAGTCCAGAGGAGGGCCACGAGGATGATCAGGGGACTGGAGCACCTCCCGTATAAAGATAGGCTGAGAAAGTTGGGGCTGTTCAGCCTGGAGAAGAGAAGGCTGTGTGGAGACCTCATAGCAGCCTTCCAATATTTGAAGGGGGCCTATAGGGATGCTGGGGAGGGACTCTTCATGAGGAACTGTAGTGAGAAGACAAGGGGTAACGGGTTCAAACTTAAACAGGGGAAGTTTAGATTGGATATGAGGAAGAAATTCTTTACTGTGAGTGCGGTGAGGCACTGGAATGGGGTGCCCAGGGAAGTTGTGAGTGCTCCATCGCTGGCAGTGTTCAAGGCTGGGTTGGACAGAGCCTTGGGCGACATGGTTTAGTGTGAGGTGTCCGTGCCCATGGCAGGGGGGATGGAACTGGACGATCTTAAGGTCCTTTCCAACCCTAACTATTCTATGATTCTATGAAAGAAAATCAGCTCCAATCAAGTGTGCCAGAGCATAACCCTTTCTGCAGATCTCTTCTCACATGGGTCCAAGCCCATGAAACAATTTGCAATCAATGAATGCTGAAGTCTACTGAAGGAGCAAGCAGGCCATTAATGTAGCAAGTCAATGAACTCTGATGGAGCTGACATTTCTGGAAAATCAGCTGGATTGCCAGGGTAACCAAACCACAAAAGGATGCAGGACACAATCAACACATGGAAAGATACAGACGTTTGCTGAAAAGTTTTATGGGCATGACAAAATTAAATGAAACTGGATGTCCTAGAAAACAGTTTTCACTTTCATCATGTCTCTTGGCTGGATTCCACAGCATCGCAGAAATGTTTCTACAAGAATTGTTTACTTCTCACATTCTAGGCCCTGGAGAGCTTCCCATGCCACTCAGAATAGTTAGGTCTTTTTGAGTACAGGCTTAGAGGTGAGATCTAAGCCAGCTGGGCAAAGCCACCATCCTTCAATTACACATTACTATGCATATGACTGAATCCTTCTACTGCTTTCCAGAGGCACCTTCTCCCCTAGTCTCCCCCCAGAAAAGAAAAAATTCTTCACTTTTTTTTCCCCTTACTTAAAAATAAGTTTAGGACTTTCACTTACTATTTGGAGATCTCAGTTCAAACCCCTGCTCTAACTTCCCATGTTCTGGAGAATCCATGCACCAGGTTAACAGCTTATGGGTTTTGATGACAACTGGATGACAACTCCATCCCATCACTGGCCTTGTTTCAGCTCTGACTTTGTACAAAACTACCCTCTGGAACAAGGAGAAGCCAGCAAACCTGACTTTTATTCTGAGAGAATAAAATTCTTGTTTCATCCCAAACAGATGGGGAGGACCAGATTGTCCGGTGGAGGGCCACAGGGATGATCAGGGGTCTGGAGCATCTCTCTTATGAGGAGAGATTGCAGGAGCTGGGCCCATTTAGCCTAGAGAAGAGAAGGCTGAGAGGGGATCTCATTAATGCATACAAATATCCCAAAGGCGGGTGCCAGGAACATGGCGCCAGACTTTTTTCAGTGGTGCCCAGCGACAGGACAAGGAGCTATGGCCATAAACTAAAACACAAGAGGTTTCACCTGAACATGAGGAAGAACTTTTTTACGTTGAGGGTGGCAGAGCCCTGGAACAGGCTGTCCATGGAGATTGTGGAGTCTCCCTCTCTGGAGACATTGAAAACCCACCTGGACACGTTTCTGTGTAACCTGCTCTACGTGGCCCTGCCTTGGTAGGGCGGTTCGACTAGACGATCTCCAGAAGTCCCTTCCAACACTAATGATTCTGTGAAGTGGGACCCCAGAAAAGACAACAGGAAATGAGAAATTCTAGATTTCCACTACCAACTGGTTTTCTGGGAGAGAAGTCTTGTTTTTAAAAGGAGATAAGAGCACTTTTCTAGATACAAATTGCAGGTATTTTGCAAAGATACCTTCCTGCATTCCTCTCAATAGCTACAGCATCTACAGATTTGTACTTCTGGATGAAAGGCACTTATCAAAAAGTTCCTGACAAGCTCTTATGTACACAGCACATCACTGACATACCCAGTGAAATCTGTGCAAGAAAGGCAGGGTTCTTTTTCTCAAGTTATGAGGAACAAATGGTGCCAGACTGAGTAAGAAGCAGCCTCCAAGATCTACTGCATTACAGATTATCAACACAGCACCATGTGCTGAGCCTGGTGGCAAAGGCAATACAAGGAAATGGATACTAAGGAAACTAGGAGGCATGGAGAACAGGCGAGTCCAAAGCTCATGAAGACGATACAATAACAAACAAAAAGGAAAACTACTTAGCCAAGCTACATGAGCCACTATGCATCATAAATTATTATTCATTCTCTTCTAAGACAAAAGACAGTGATGCCAATCAGTACAGAGGGCTTGGGGACTGGAGAAAGATCAGCTTTCTGGTGGGTGTTGAGAATGTTAGTAAAGCCCTGAGCAGAAAGATACAGTCCTTGCAGAAATAGAGGGCACATTAGTGTGCCAGCAACTGGGCTGTCATTTTGATTCTTCCCTTCCGCTTTCTGCCAAGTGCTATTTTACTCAGTCTCTCACAGGTTAAGGACAGATGGGAACCATTAGATCTTCACAGCTCTTTTGGGAACTGTTAGTCAGCCCTCTTGCATATCACAGCCCTTCAAACCTCACCGGCATACCTTGCCTGGGACTTGACTACAGTGTCTCTCATACTTTTAATTGCAGTTAGAGCACACCCATCAGAAGCATGCCCGTCTTGGCTTGGACGCATCTGGAAAACGTGCCAACTGCCCTGACAGCTTGTTACAGTGATTAATCACCTGCACAGTGATTAATCACCTTCATTCCAAGAAATTTTTGCCTAGGTTTTTTTCATATGAATTTATCTGGTTTCAGCTTGCTGCTACACATTCCCATAATTTACTGGATTAAAGAGCCTTTCAGTACCTGATATTTTTCTCCCAGGGAAGTTTCTTCACCATCATAATCAATTCCCTGCTCAGTCTTTTTTGATAAGCTAGAGAGAGTGAGTGCTTCACATCTCCCATTGCAAAGCATTTTCTTCAGGCTCTGAATCATTTTGTGTGGCTCTAATGTTCCACCACCCATTTTTCAACATCAATTTAAAACACGCAAGTCATCCCAGCGCTGGTCTCACAAATACAGTACATGCTCATATCCAGTTGCTTGTCCCTTATGACTTAAAATAAATCTACGCAGAATTTTAGGCAGATGCAAGCTGGCTTCCTCCTGGCTGGCATTTGGAGTAACTGAAAAACAGCCAGTCACCTTCATTGGTGCTGCCATCTCAGCAGGTGAAGAGAAAGCATGACAAAGCTGTCTCCCTGCTTGCCCACTGTGACATGATTCAACATTGAAAATCAAGGCTGACCCTGTGCAGGATATACAGATATGGGCACAGATCACCTCAGGCACAGCTAGACCACATCCATAAGGATAAACTAGCCAATGGATACAGAGCGACTGTATCCAGGCTGTTAAACCCTCTTACCCATCAAAGTAGAGTAGCTACAGCTAGACTTTGTGCATCCATGCCTGGGAACTGCTTGGGAAAGTGCTAGCAGCCTGGGCTAACACTGTGCCAGGGACCATTTTGCAGTCTTGCTGTGGACCCAGCTGAGTTCCTGTCCCTGGAGTGCTCCCCACCACTGCTCCCCCTTTACCAAAAGAGATAAACCTTAACAAAGAATCAGCCTCCAAGGAAGCAGGAGCATGAAGTGATTCCTTTGTTTTTTCCTTCTGAACCCTCTTTCCTGACAGGACAGCAGGGTTTCAGATCAGAGAGGTGGCAACAGGCTGGGGCGTCCTCTTCCTGCCCAGTGGCGGTCTAAGGGCTCACACTGACACTGAAGAGGCAAGATTTTCATTGCAGCAGAGCTTCCAGCAGGAAGGTTCACCCAGGTATGTAAAACAACAAAGCTGGTGGCACTTCACACCAGTTGTAGGTAGAGGAGGCACCCAGGCTAAGCCTATGAACCATTTTTTCTCCAGTTCCAGGGTTCTCAGATCAGGAGGTCGAGGGAAGAGTGATTTTTGAGAAAAATAATCTCCCCCCAACTCCACAGAAGGGAACAAAAATTACCTGATGTCTAGTATTTTATTAGATTTTGGCTAGAACAATAGGAACTTTCTTTCTTTCCACTGAATTTTACCCTTTCTTTTATTCTCTCAGTGGCAGAAAATGCTGAATCACAAACCTGGAGCTTCAAAAAAAAAAAAACCCCAAAGTAATCCTATGCAGAAGAAACATCTCTTACATCATTTGATGCTTCCTGCTCTGCTCCCTGGTGCCACGTTCCTCATTTTCAGGCTGTTTTAAAGGTCAGCTTCACAGAAGAAACCCTGATCTCAGACATGGGATACATGCAGCCTTTCACTCCAGGAAATTTTCTCACATGATTAGTCCCACCATTCCTGCAAGTAGAACAGTTCCCCCCTCCCCCCCCCAAAAAAAAAGGCAAGATATTTTTTCTTCCCATTCCCCAAGTTAATATTCACTACAAACACAACCCCATTTATTTTTTAGGTTGGGGGCTACTTTAGCAGTGTAATGCTGTTGCCATCTATGGGCAAGTAATAGTCTTACCAATCACACATACAAGTTCAAGTCAGAATACATACTCAAACTGACAATTACTCTGTGTAATGCTTAAGGGACTTCAAAGAGGATTTTATTTAAGATTTTCCAATACCTAAGACATAGAATCTGGATAAAAGCTAATCAAAGACAGCAATTACTTCTCATGGTATTTGTTTTAATCCTCACTGAGTATTCATTCGACTGGCTTCATTTTGCCTGAAGAATGTTATTTGATGCTATAATTTGAGCAGGCGGGTGAGGTCATGTGAAGGTGTTGATCCAGAAGCAGCATGCATATTCTACTTGTTCTGAACAAAAAAGCTGAACTTATTTGAAATTACTACTATCAATTATCAAACATTTAACAAATGATGGAAGGCACAACATGATGAACAAGCTTCAATGCTACAGGAAAGCTGAAGATTAACTGCTTGCTTAATAGCACTTCTAAAAATGTAAGATTTCAACCTTAATAAAAGAACCAGTTAATTAATCTACTGGTCATAAATGACAAATATATACTGACAAAACAATCTGAAGTGTAAAAGTTACTGCAAACACTTTTTAGTTTGCTTATGCCTCAAAGAATCTGTCTCTTTTTCAGTGACCTAGTGGACCATGTTCATATGAAAAAGTCTCTATTAGCATCTGCAAGAAATACAAAGCAAAACTGAAGCTCCCACTCACTGGGAGACTCTACAGATGACATTTAAAAGAAAGCACAGCACCACAGCAAGACAAAAAATGGACTTTCTGTTAAATTATAACTAGTCAGATGATTATAAGGCTCTCAGGTTCATGATAAAGGTATAAAGACTGCCTCCCATGCCTGCAGAGCTCATTGCCAGGTGGCATGAACTATGCATGGTTAACTCATCAGAGTCAGCCTCTACTTGTTGGTCTCTGCTGAACCACTGAAAGGAAAATGCCTGGGCCCCAAGAGCAAAGACTGCCTCACAGCTCGTCACTCAGCAAAAGAAAAAAACCCAAACCAGCAGCTAAGGCATTGGACCCCTCTCAGCTCCTTTCCAGAGGAAGGGCACTGCAAGTCTTAACCTTGCAGAAGTCATACAAAATGAACCAAAGCACAAAGTCCTCCTCTAGCAAAGTTAGAACAAAAACATTTGGATTTGATTTCTGGAAGAAACAGCCAGAGGTGTTTGTGAATAATCACAAGAACAGGCACTTCCAGGGACCAAAGAACTATAAATAAAAGCACTTTCATTCACTCCTTGATTACTTGCTCTTATTTTCTCTTACAGTCACATGCCTATATGGGCTTGTACTGTTTGAAAACATGACTCATTAAGATGCCTTAAATCGCAACCAAGTATTGTACTATTAATACTGATTTGTTTTAACTTTACTGTTAGTATAATTTGTTTCATACCTGTATCTCTTACATGACCAAATCCCCACTGATTCCTTGAAAAGTTTTCATTGATATGTGCACTATATTTCCAAAGTGCTTCAGATTTAACGGCTTCACTCCCCACCCCCCATCATTGTTTCAGGGACATCCCCTTCTTTTCAGGAGATTGAAACATCCAGTAATCTGAAACAGATTTGGCGACCCTATGGCATTAAATCATGCTTTGTGGTGCTTTATTGCTGCTCCAAAAGACTTTATGCATTAGCGAGTACATAAAATTGTACCAGAGACTGAATACATATTGAAAAGTAATAAATGATTCCATATGGTCTTAATTTTTCAAAGGAGTGCACCACTGTTTTGAAGCAATAGGGTTTCATTTTCCAATTAGGAAGATTTTAAAATAGCCCTTCTAACCCACAGATATGGGAACACTCTCACTTAAGATATTCTCCCCAGCTGAGAGATTTGGGTGCACCAACAATTTTCACAGTCAAATGATGTCCTTGGTTAGCTAGCTAGCAAGGGTACAATTAGCCAAGGCAGTTAATTTCTTCCTTTTATTCAAAAAAGCTTGTGTCATCATTACTGCGAAGACACAGGTCACAAAGCCTCTGTGAGCAAACTGAATAGCATACGTTCCTCTTCAAGCTTCACGTACTTGAACATCTGTCAGATCTCAGCTACAGTTCCTCCACAGTTTTCCCTGTTTACTTCCAAGGAAAAAAAAATCCATTTTGATAAAACAGAGCTTATAGTACCTCCACTTAGATATATTTTAAGCTTAACATGCCTACTAGGAAGAGTAGCTACTGTATTTAGAAAATGCAGGCTCTTCAGCAGATCAGTTCTCAGTGTGTATTCAGTTATGGGTGTTCACTTAAACAGTACCCCCCAAAGAAACAACTTAATAAAATCAAGCCTCACTCTCCCTGTCATTGGCTCTCTGCAGGTAAAACAGCAGTGAATGACTTAGGCACACCTTTAACACGGCAGTTTGCTAGACTGAACAAAATGCTTTTGCAAGGCAGGCAAGGATGCATACAAATGGAAGACTTCAACTTTGCAGATTCCAGGAGGAGTTTGCAGGGCAGCTAACTATAATTGCATGCCCCAAACACATTTAAGTAACATTCATGAGCCGCAAGGAACATAAGGACTTTAATATAAGAAGCAGGACAGGAACAGAACTGAGGCATTAAAGTTATGAAATGCCCTCCCAAAAGCCCCAGCTCAACCAATGCTTAATCCCAGAGGCTCTGGAGTCCTATTTTTAAATTGTCAGCATCCCAAGACACAGGACATTCTGCCTTGCACATACCCAGAACCACCCCACACTGGGCAGCTCCGTGCCCCTCCTCACCCTGGGTCCAGCACTGGAATTCAGAGCTCAGACACGTCTCCATGCAAGATGAGACCCACGTCCTGGGCTGTGCAGCCTGCTCAGAACACATCCAACACATACCAGTGGGCTCCAGCTCCTTACAGCACACTGCTACAATTGCTCTTCCAAGATGCAACAGCAGGTAGGAGGTACCCATCTCTATAGCATTGTTAGATGCAGCATGTCTCAAATACTCAGGAAATGGGACCCCTTTCCCATTCCTCTGACTTGCTGCAGCTCCTGAGTCAGCAGCTGCCCAGTTCCTCCCGGGTGGGAGAGAGAGAACCAGCTGCAAATGCTTATCATTGACTTCCCCACCATGTGCTGATCCCCTGACTGCTTTTGCTTAACACTTCACCAGCCCCTTTGAACCCCTTCTCAGCTCCCCAGGGCGGAGAAATTCCTTCCCTCTGTGCATTGCAGTGTCCCCCATAGCAGGAGACCCAAGGTCAACTTCTCCCTTTTCGGCCCAGCGGGGTTCAGATGACTCCCTCTGACCTTCCTGAAGAGTACCTTAGCCAGGAGGTAGGCTACCCTGAAGAATATCCACTGGGAGGGAGGCTAGTCTAACATGCACTCCCATTTTCAACCAGCCTGTTGAACCCGTACTGCTGCCTGGGGGAGAGAGTGGGGATTCAGGATTCACGGGAGCAATCAAGGAGAGGCCATGACCTAGCAATAATAACATTGCCACAGGGAAGGGAGAGGAACAACCTTGGATTTCAGTCCCCTTCTCAAAGTTTGCCCCCTGTGCTTTACATCGAATGTTTGTCAGAGAACAAAACACAAAGTTCTGGGAAAAGAATCAGGAGCCGTATCTCCAGCTTCTAGGCAAATGCTCTGATCACTGCAGATACAGAATGACAGGGGAAGGGAGCTGCTTGGACCTCTTCCTCCTGGGGCCACACACAGGAGACAAAAATTAATTCTTTCGAAGAACTGAAACAGGCTCTATGTAGGCACCTGCTGTCAAAAAAAGCTGCCAGGCTGAGCCTCAGCAAAGGGAAATCCTTGCCTGTAGCACTCACTCTCTTTACCTGATCCCTGATTAAAGCTTCTGTTATACAAGTGTGCCTTATGTTTGCAGGTAGAAGGAAGCAGGACTGTGAAAGGTGGTTATTTCAGGGCTGTGATGCATAAGAACCACTACTACAAAGAAGGGATTGAAGCTACATCTCTCTGCACAGCACCATGTAGCCAGGACATCCACCTTGGGGACATGTTTTGCCCCATGAAGCCAACCAACAATGACGCAGTTTTAGAGGTGTAGCTTTTGAGTCTGTCAGCACTGCAACTCCAGGCACTTGCCTCCCTGGATCTTTGTTTCCAAAACGTACCCGCTCCCTGTCCCTCACCCCATGTTCAGGCCTCCACTACTTCAGGCAGGGCTGCGAGTCCCCTCCGGAGGTAGGCTTCAACATAGCTCTAAGACAAGGGCAACAGGGAAACCAAGCTCTGCTCGTCCCTCGGTGCAGCTGTAGCTTCTGGCTGAAGGTAACGTTCAGTGCTGGTGCCACAGTACCTTCCGGAAAGCCTTTTCTCCCGGCGCCGCTGTCAGCCGTACCCGAAGCCTGCCCGCTGCTTTCCCCTGCTGAACGAGTGGGCAGCTCCGTGGGAACTGAACGAGAGGGCTTGCAGTGACCGTACCGGAGCCGCCTCCCCACCAGCCTCACGCCAGCCAAGGCCTGGCGGCCGCTGCTCACCCCGACAGCCAGTCCTGCAGCAGGCCCGGCCCGCCGCCGCTACCTCCTGGGTGCGGCCCCGGCCGAGCCCGCCCAAGGCCGTCACGGGGGCTGAGGGGAGAGCGTCGGCACCCGTGCGCTCCGCACCGGGACGGAACGGCGCCGGGCACCCCGACCGAGCCCCTCCCCGCGCCGCATTTTACTCGATTGTTTATTATTTTCCAAGGGGCGGCGGCGCGGGCCAATTGGAAGCGGCGCCGCGGTGACGGGCGACGGGAGGCGGCCAATGGGCGGCGAGGGCGGGCCCCGGCGGTCACGCGCGGCTCTGGAGCATGACATCATCTTGTTTGCACGGCGCAGCCTAGCTTGGCGCGGGCGGGGCGGCCGCCAGGGGGCGGGGCCACCGCGGGGGGGCGGAGCCACCGCGGGGCGGGCGGGCTCCCCCCGACCTCCGCGTACCCGCCCCGCTGAGGTAACTCCGCCGCGGGTCTTCGGGCGGCGCTGCGTCCGGCCCCGCCGCCCCCCCCTGCGGTATGTGGGCAAAAAAAGAAGGTGTTGGAGCGTAATCATGGAGCAATTAAGCGATAAGTGGGTATAAGTAAGCCCCTATGAGGTAACCCGGACTGGTTAAGTGACATGCCCAGGTTGCACAACAGTCAGTGGCGGGGCAGAACGGCATTGGGCCGAACCTAAGGGGGAGAGCTGGGTGTCTGTCTTCACAGGTCCGTGGAGGTGTCCTGAGGGAGCAGGAGGCAAGGGGAGATGGCTCAATAGCTCCTTGAATTAAAAAGTTTATATATATATATATATATATATATAAAAGCAAACTCTTTACCAATATTTCTCAAAAAGTGGTATAAAAATACAATATAAAAACACGGCCTCCAGTATAAGACTCGCAGTTACTGTTCTAGAAACTGCTGTTGCAAACATTAAGTCCTTTCGTACCATTTGAGATGAATGTTAGAACAAAAAAGGTGGAGTTTCTTGCTGGATTTTAGCATTTTGACTCATTTCACCCTAATGATATAAACTCAATAATAGCATGTACTCCAAAGTATTCAACAATTATGACACAAGCTTTTTGAGCAGCGTAATGTCATCTTAAAAATCAGGTTGTAAAAGGTTTTAAAATGTGCAATTAGTTTGTTGGGGTTTTATTTTTTTCCCTTCTTTCTTCCTGGCCTTGAAAGTATACTTGGGTCACATCCATGGTACATCAGGAACTTGGCTATTGGTTTAAAATGAGATGCTCCTTTAATGGGACTTTAAGAACAGGGATTTCAGGAAAACATCAGCCTTGCAGGACTCGTAAATAAAGCTGAGAGAGCTGGCAACACCACTATGCCCAGCTATTTGTGTCTGTTATTCGGTGTACAAAACACTTAGAAACCTACTTCTATCCATGAGAGAGTCTTTCTTGGCCTACAAGATGTGTGACATTGTGGCAATGCAGCTTCAGCAGATGAGAGGCTGCTATAATTACAATTTCTGAAGGGTTGAATTTTCCCACTTCTTCAGCTTCACAGCTCCTTATTTGACCATTTTTGGCGGTAGGTTTCATTGTAAACATTGTTTCTTCCAGAAAGGTGATGCTGGTTTTTAGTGTGGATGTCTGCGGTCACTGTACTCCACACAGCACAGAAACGGGTCAAGAATTCTTCAGCAGTGGGTGCTCAAGTTTAGGTGTCTGCAGAGCTGAATGCTTCCGCCTTAGAGCTCAGTCCCCAAATTGTCAAGATCACTTGAGGAAAGAGTTCTTCTCTCCCCAGTAGTAATATCACTGTTTCCTTCTGCTACTGCACTTCCTTCCCCTCCCCTCTGTTACAGCAGTCAGCCAACCAGTTCACATGCTGAAGTCCAACTTCAACTGATCTTTTAAATTGCTGTTCATCACTTTGAGGAAAATTTTATAGTCAGAACTCTGTACTCATCTTTGGCAAACCCTTCATGTCTCCATTGGCACACTTTGGGCCTTGCTCTGCATCTCCCTGCCAGTCAGCCAATGTCCCTGTAATAACCATGGAACCCATTAGCCAGTTTTAGCCATATTGGGCAGAAAAGTTAAAGTCTCAGAGCATGAAGTTGGCTGGTTTATAGACAATGTTTCTTTCTAATCAGTACACAGGTTGCTCTGATCCGCCGCAAAAACCTACTCTGTCCTTTGACCAGTCTGTGTTTAAAAGACGTTATTAGGGAACTGTGGGAAGAACAAAAAATGCACTGCAGAAGCTAATCTCTCAGGGAGTGGCTGTGAGGGGTTAGACATGGTTATTGCAGTGGGCACAGCCTTCTCAGAGACCAGGTTGCAGGTGGCTTACAAAACAACCCGTCATATACTTGCTTGTGTGAAGTCCACATAGACAATGCAGCCATTGTTTAATGTAAGTGCAATATAACATTGTTTGATTGAGCAGCAGTACACTTTACAGCAGATTTTTATAATGATGTAATGACAAGAAGTTCCAGGCCCTCCATCCCGCTTCATTTCCCTGAAGCACTATGCCATAGGCCTCACATCCCATGCGTCCTGCATGGTCCATGTACAGCTGAGATCACTCACAGAGAGGACTTGGAACTGTGATCTCACCAGGTCCATGTAATCAGGTACTGTGATGGGTACACATGTTCTCAATACAAACTATTGTGTGTGTCTTAGATAAAAGGCGATGTAGAGGAAGATGCAGCACTACTGAAATACAGTCCAAGTAGGCACAGTGAGTGAGGCTTTCAAATGGCCTCAGGGCTGGCCTAACTTTATTCCTCTTGAAGTCAGTGATAAAACTCCCATAAATGGAGCCTTTTTGAAAATCCCACCCTTGAGGCATTACAGTACTTAGGGGAAGAGGCTGGAAATTGTGCAGGCTTTAGATCCAATTTTGATCAGTTTTTGTATGTCTTTCAGTGGGCCTAGCTACTAAACAGCGATAAGAAGGGTTCCTCCATTTTTCTGGTTTGCTCCTGCTAAGTCAAATGTGTAGAAAGTTAGTTATACTGTGGTTTTAATTCTGCCTCTAAACTGCAACATCATGGGCACATGCATGCTGTGTGGAGTTGTGAAGAACTGGTACTGTGACTTATGGGATGAAGGCTGATATGCCAGTGAATTCTGAAGAGGGCAGGTAATCTTGCAGTAAAGGCCAAGGGCTGCCACTCAGGAGATCTAGTTTTATTTCTCACTTCTGACACGGGCTTCCTGTATGACCTCAGCACATGTAATTGCTTGGTGCCTCAGTCCATCATCTCTTTAATAGGGGTACTACTTACCTATTTCCTTTCTCCAGCCCTGGCCTGCCTTACTTAGACTGCAATTCCACCAGGGAGTGGAGCATTTCTTCCCACGTGCAGGGCCTTCACCCAGTACAATGAGACCTAATGGCCATGCCTATAGAGTAATGCAGTGCCAATTAAATAAATAAATGAAGATGATAATATCATTTAGGACTAGATTTGCAGCTTGTTATCCAGCCCAAGGTCAAACAGCTATTGTTCTCTGGACCCTGGAGTCCTAAGGAAGCACTCCATAGGGAGGATTCTGCAATAAGCAAGATGAACCCCAAGCAGCAGCAGGTTTTGGGAAGAGGCTGAGTGTCTGTCAGAGCTTCATGGCCAGCCTTCTCTGGGTAACTGCTGAAAGCCACAAATAGAGGCTCCTTGGACATGTGGTGTTGGATGGACTAGGCATCCTCTCATCATGCACGGCCTTGTCTGATCTTGGTTCCTGGCTCTTCATAGCTACCACAGTTCTCCTCCCCTACCAACTGCTAAATCACACACACCAACACCAGTATCACGACTGCAGAGAAGCTAGTATCTTTCTGAGCTGCCTTGCATTCCCGTAATTGTTACAGCAAAAGCTGTGGCAGGGCACACAACATTGTGACCCAAAATGGAGCTGCAGTGAAAATTATTTCCATTACTCGAACCTGTATTCATTCCGATTAATTCAGTGTCTCCTACTATATTTAGGTAACTAAGGATTAATTGTATGCATGCTGAAATGCTGTCCCTTGTAATAAAATCATGCCGAACTATTCCTAACTTAAGTGCCACTTGAATTTGAAACCTAACTAGACCCTGAGGACCTCAGGCCTTACTTAGCGGGGCGTGTAAGGCATGCAGGATCAGGGCCTTGCTTGTCTTCTAATCAAACCTAATGCTTTTCAAATGTCATCGCTTGTCTATAATGCTAAATAAATCAGAAATAACTTAATTTGTCTGCTAATTCTGCCCAGCAATGCTCCAGAAACACACCTACTTCTCAATGCCTGTGGTGGTCTGTATCCAGTACAGGAGACCACACTACCGTTGTGCTAAATCTGTAGTTTTGGTCAATACAAAGCTAGGTAAGAACTGATACAGCTATGCTGCTATGTAATGTATTTATAGCTACATACATATTAATAGCTTTATGTTCCTTGGCTTTATGGGTCACCCCTTTATCCAACCCGTAATTAACTATGTCTTCAAGTGAGCTACTTTGGAGGGCTTTCTGCTAGTGCATGGCATCCAAGGAGGAAGTACAGCAGGATTATATTCACATGCAGACATGTCTGAACATGCTCCCACATCAACCACTGGCGGAATGGAAGTTTCAAAATAAAATTACTAAATTGGACTCCAAATTTAAAGTTTACCAAGTAACTCGTGCACCAGTAACTTGTGATGAGTGGAAACAAGTCAGAAAAGAAATCAGCCTGCTCTTTCCCCACCGTGACCAGGAGCCAGAGCCAGGTTTATGGTGAGGTACAGGCACTGCGCTGAAGCTGTGTCCCTGTTGGGTCAGGTGGGCCTGACAAGGGCAAGAAGTATGAAGAAGCGATACAGTTGCCTCTGGTTCTGCCCCTTAAGTCCTAGTAAGCTCAGGGACCCGGGGCAAAAGCAGCCCTTGGAAAGAGTTACAGTATGCTTCGAGACCTAAGCTCCTCCGCCGCCTTCCCGTGGCCCCGGCAGCGAGGCATGGCTCCGGGCCCGGAATACCGAGGGAAGGCGAGCGCGCACAAGCCGTCCCCGCCGCATCCCTGTAGGCTCTCCCGGCCACACAGCCCCTGCCGTTCTCCTCGCCCTGGCGCTCCCGCCCCATCGGGGCGGTCCCTGCGCGGCACCTCCCGCCCTCCGCCCGTGGGCGGGCCGTGCTGTGCCGTGCGGTTTGGTTGAGGCTCTCTGCGTGTGTCTATAACTTTGTGTTGCTGCTGGTGGTTGTTAGGGGGAGGGATGTGGAAGCTGGTGGCGAGAAGGGTGACGGGCTATTCGGGCGGGCGGCGGCGAGCGGATCGGTTGATTCTCGCCGGTTGCTCGCAGAGGGAGCGGGTGGCTCGCCGCTTCTCCCTCCTTCGCCTTTAAAGGGAAGGCTCCTCGGAGCTGAAGGCGCAGGAGCAGCAGGAACCATGCAGCAGCGCTGCTTCTTCCTCCCGTGAATTTGGAGCTCGATATCTGCCGGCGTGGAGGTGGCTGTTGATTCTCCCCCCCCAACCCACTGCTCGCCCGCCCCTCCTGATGTGGCTCTCCCTGCCTCTTCTGCCTGCGCTTTTTAAATGACTTGAGTGAAGGGGGGGAAAACTGTCAAGATGGCAGCAGCAGGAGCAAGGAGGTTATGAATGTGGTGTTGATGCTGGAACAAAACCTATTCTCTTTGGCAGCCCTAGGGAGGGCTTAAAGCTTCTGGACCTGTTGGAAGACTGCGATTTGATTTCTTTCCTTTGTGTTTGCTTTTTCCCTGCGAGAAGAAGGATTTATTAGTATTTTTTTAACCGACCAGCCCCAGGGGTGGCCTTTTACAGCCCCTTGCTCTGTCGGCTGTGAGATTTTGGGAGGGTTGCTCGCGTGTGGTTTGGGGGGCACCTCAAAGTGACAAGCTTACGCTAGTATGCAGTTGGGTGTATGCTAAGACTTCTCCTCCTTTCAGGGCGTTCTGAAGAAGGAAAAAAAGTCTTTGGCGTAATCCGAAGGACCCCTCTCCCTGCCCTCCTGCCGAGGGAGGGCGCAAAGGACCACCCCCACTCCCCCAAAAGGGAAGATATCTGCGGAAGCGACGAGGAACGAGCTCGGAGGCGGCGGGGGGGGTCCTCTCCTGACTGGAAACAGTGCGGTTCCCGCTGGAGCTACTTCTGCAGCCGCATGGAGTGAAACATAAACAAACGCACACGGGCACCGCGGGAGCGGCCACCGCTCCGCCGGCGCGGAGCGCACCTCCGGCACCGCCCGGCCCCGCGCTGCCTGCGCTGCCTGCGCTGCCGATCCGGCTCCTAATCGGATTTCGTTTTTTTTTTTTTCCCTTCCCTCCCTCCTCCTTCCCCCACCCCTCTCCCCGGCGTGCGCAGCGCCCGCGGGTAGCGGGCTCCGGGTGCGGCGGAGCGCCTGCCAGCCCATAGCGGAGAGCGGCATGCCTGCCCGGCGGTCCCCCGCCTGCTAGGCTCCTGTCGGCACCGAGGAGGCGGCGGAGGAGGAGCGGGGTCAGCGGCCGCCCGCCCGCCCCGTCGCAGCGCTCCCTCGCCGCCGCCGCCCGCGGGGGAGGCCAAGATGGCAGAGGCGTCGCCCCCTGCCCCACTCTCGCCCCTGGAAGTGGAGCTGGACCCCGAGTTTGAGCCGCAGAGCCGGCCCCGCTCCTGCACCTGGCCCCTGCAGAGGCCCGAGCTGCAGGCCAGCCCAGCCAAGCCCGCCGGCGAGCAGCCCGCCGACGCCGCCTCCATGATCCCCGAGGAGGAGGACGACGAGGAGGAGGGGGGCGGCTCGGCCATGGCCGTCGGCAGCGCGGCCCCCTCTGGCAGAGAAGCGGCGGCCGCCACCACCGTCCCGGAGGAGGCGGCGCGGCTGCTGGCCCCGCTGCCTGGAGCCGGCCCGGAGGGGCCAAGCCTCTCACCGGGTGGAGCGGCAGCAGGAGGTGGGGGGCTGACGGGGGGCCCGGCGGCGGCGCCGAGGAAGTGCTCGTCGCGGCGCAACGCGTGGGGCAACCTCTCCTACGCCGACCTCATCACCCGCGCTATCGAGAGCTCCCCGGAGAAGCGCCTCACCCTCTCACAGATCTACGACTGGATGGTCCGCTGCGTGCCCTACTTCAAGGACAAGGGTGACAGCAACAGCTCGGCCGGCTGGAAGGTGAGGGGGGGGGGGGGTCCTGGGTCTGTGGGGAGACCCACCGCACCGCCCCGACTGGCGGGCTGCAGCGGGGAATGCCACGGCTTCCTCCGGTGCCGCCGGCCGGGTGCTGCGGCGGGCCGTGCTGGTGGTCGCTCTGTTCACTGTGCTTGTTTATTTATTTATTTATTAATGGAGGGAGGGGGTAAGAAAAGTTTTGTATCTTTCCTGTTGCTGCATGCAGGCGGTGAGGGCTCCTAACTCTGGGAGCAAGGAAAGCGCTGGAGCGGAGCCGGCTTCACTCGTGCACAAACACATAAGCAGGGGAAGAAAAAGAGGAAAAAAAGAAAGAAAAAATATTTGTTATGGTGTGTGTGGTGGTGTTGGGATTTTTTTTATATTTGTTTGTTTGTTTAAGTTAGAGGCGCCTTCGGTGTAACTCGTGCTGGAAATAAGCAGAGTCGCTTTTGTGCGGGGTCAGTCTGAGTCTCAGATCTCAAATACAAAACTACTGTTATTTTAGTCTAGAAAGCCCCAGTGGTTTCCCCACACGTTCCTCAAAGGCAGTAGAGGGAAATTCGGGTCTTGACATTTCTTCATAAAGTTAATCAAAGCGTGGAGTTGTTGGCTGCTCAGCCACGGGAATGCTTGGTTTTGTGATTCTTGCGGTGCCAGTGCATGAGGGCACGGTCTGCTGATAAATCGCTTGTAGCCGAGCGTTTTCTGTCCGGCGCTGGGAAGGTTAGCAGCTAAGATTACTACCGTTTTAATAAGTAAGAAAACAAAAACCCACCTGTTCCTGAGGCTTGTTTACAGCATGTGCAAAAGCACATTGCAGGCAGGCAGACAGGGTTTTACTCTCAGAGTCTAGGAAGGCCTACCAGGAGCCCGTGCTGCACCTCAAGCATATTTGAGGTGACTTTCAGAGCTGCTTTTTTTTTTCTCCTAATCTTCTACATCCATCTATTAGTGTCTGTTGGACGGAGAAATGTCACATACTCGCTGCTACACAGAAATACAGGTGCTGCTTGATGTCGATACTGTTTGCAGAGGGAAATCCCAGTATGGTTCGGTAGCTGCCGAGGGCTGATACTGGCAGCATCTGAGACTGTTTTTGAATGGATGGCTGAAGGCGAATTTGCCGGGAAGTTTTATTGTGTTACAGAGAAATTACATTTTTTCTTTCAATCTCTCTAGCTTTGGATCAGGGTATAACTTAGCGTATACAAGTCAGTCAGAAGTACCGTATGGGTGAAACGGAACATTTCTGGCAGTTCTCGTATTAGCTGCCCTGTCTCATATTTTGGTGCCTGAGTAGGACTTCCTGCTAGGAACTGAAGTACAGCTGTGTGATTTTTCCCTTCCAAATGGAGCATTGTAGAGAAAGCATTTCGCTGACAGACTTGTCTCAGGCTGGGGAAAATAGCAAAGTTTATCAGTGGCACAACTAATTCAAGACAAGGCTTTTAAAAACACAGATCCCTTTTATAGCTTTTGCGTCTGTATTAGGTGTTGAATTTTGGTCTGATCTCACAAGTGCGACATGGAGTATGATAAAAGGTTACATCTTCTGATGACAGCCCGTGCCTTTCATAAATTGCTTGGTTTCACGCAGAAGCAGTGGCTGTAGATGTCATCTGCTATGTCAAATGCAGCCTTTTTATGTGTTACTTCTAGTTTTCAGTAAATTCTGGATACCTGATTGAAGCAAAGACTTGTCAAACAACTGGGCTGATACCGTTTCATCTGAATTTGGTGGCAGAACTCCCATTCATTTCAGCAGCCGCAGGATCTGGGCCATAACCTGAAGTGCTTACGTTGATTAGTATGCTTAATACAGTCACAATTTTTCTGACAATTTACACTGTTAATTTGATATTGATTCCATTGCTGAGCAGCATTAACTGGTACTTTGAGCTAATTAAAATGTTAAAAACTTGGATCCCTTGAGATTCCTCTGATATAATTCAGTTCAGAAGTTTCTCACAAACCTTTAAGATGACTTTTATCAGGAGATGCAGGCATACTGGTAGCGGAAAACTCAGCCTCCTTCATGACTGTGAGGTGTCTCTGGAAGTTTGGGTAAGGCGTTTGACTGTATTAACGGTGGGTGCAGTTGTTCACGGGTAGTAGAGGCATGCTGAAAGGGGCTAAAGAGAGGTCAGGAGCTAATAATTTGCCAGTCATCCAAAACAGCAAAATTTAATTCCTTAGCAGGGCTAGAGTTTCTTTTAATGTATGCCTGTGCATTCAGAAGAGGACTGTTTCAGAACAGGACTATTTCAGTTTCTTAGCTGGAACATAAATTAGTTAGTGCAAGAAGCAACACTTAAATAGAGGCTCCATCTTAGTCTCCTGATGCTGAAACACATTAGATGTTATTATCATCTTTGTTTCCCTCACAGGTAATGAATATAACTCTTCAGGAACTCATGTCAGCTTTTCACATCAGACTTTTTCAGATTGCTAGTTACACTGAGGTTTTAAATGAACAGAAGACAGTTTTGTATCAGGAGGCTTTTATCTTAATTTAGAATATTTTTACACAGCTAAGTTCATCTTTGAAGGCAGCAGGCCCATTTAATGATGTTGTGCTCTGGCACTGAGTGGGAAAATTGTCACTTTAAACAAAGGGAAGAAAAGAACTTGGTTTTATTATCTTACGTGTTATTATATATGAAATATTAATCTGTTTCTAGTGTGACGTTTCTAGTGAGATGTGCTGAATACCATAATCCATATACATAGCTGGGATTATAC
Source organism: Ara ararauna (assembly GCA_028858755.1). Taxonomy (NCBI): domain Eukaryota; kingdom Metazoa; phylum Chordata; class Aves; order Psittaciformes; family Psittacidae; genus Ara; species Ara ararauna. The sequence goes on from CM054379.1 coordinate 62,409,121, forward strand.
CCCTCAAAACAATTATTTTAAGAGCTATGAAGTTACAGCTATTACTTTATTTTTTTTTTTTTCCTAGGGCATTAAAGCAGAAGTGACTATTTCAGATGTGGTTAGGAAGGCATATATCACATTTCCGCTAATTTAGATAACGTTTGCCCAGTACACCCCCCAACAATCTCCTTTGTTCCCCCCTCTCCCTGGCCCCGGTGGGACATCAGCTAACCTAATACTGCCTGACAGCTAACTAGGGCAGTAGTGTGCGGCGCATTGCCGTAGAGCTGGCACACTGTGGGCACTGTCATGTACCATGGGCAGCCAGGTTTGATACAGCCCTGTATACTTCCAAATCACCGGGAAGGGTATAGATGCATGCTTCAATATCCAGTCTTGAATACTTACAGGGGATTCGTATTTATATTTACCATATTTATATTTATCATCACTGGAGGAGGGCAAAGGTATGAGGGTGAGCTCTTTTCACCCTGGTGAAATGCAGTACCAGGCAGCTGTTGCAGGCACTTCCACAGAGCTTCTCAGTGACTAGATCTACCCGTCTTTCCAAATTCAGGTGTCCGTTACCCTGTCAGTGTTCTGCAGTCACAAAACTAGTGTGCTGACTTAAGAAGCAGGTGGGTTCCCCCCCCCCCCCCCCCCCCGAGATATTTTGGATACAATAATTCCACTGACTAATCTTGAAATAGAAAACTGTAACACTCTTATGTCCATGTATATAGTAGAAGTGCCTGGTTTCACTATATCTTAAGTACTTCCACATCTCTTCCTATAATGTTATTTTGTAATTTCTTGCAGCACTATCTTGTGAAACAGTCTTTTCTACATGAAGAGTACACTAGGGGGACTATTTTCCTCTTTGTTGAGCAGTATGAATCTGGTCCTTCCTACACAGATACCAGCAATTCCCAAATTTAAATGCAGCTGATTTGCTTTGGTTCATTTCTTTTCGTATCAGAAGCCTGTTTGTTTACACGTGTTGCATTCATCTTCCTTGCGAAAGATAAATACAAGCTGCTGGCATATTTGTTCGGAAGAGATTTTTGTAAACTTTGTACATGGACATGTTATCATTTCTCACCATGTTTTATTAACCAATATGTACCGATGGGCTGCAGTCCCTTCAGTGCAGCAAACGCACGAGTCTCTTTCCCAGTTGTTGAGAAATCTGCCAGCGATGTAGACAGATGTCTAAATCTGTTAGCCAGATGCTGATATGCAAGATGTGTCGGACCTTTTTTATCATCTTTTTGCGAAGGATGTGGGAAGGAAGCAACACCACTGTTCTTCTTTCTCTTTCCTCGAAGTGGCACAGAACGTCTTTATCAGGAGTGGCAGCGGAAAACTGGAGTTTGCGTCAGTTTCATTTTTTTTCTCCGTTGTCTTTTCTTTTTTCAGACTGTTTTCCAGTTGACTGCTAGCATGAATATTTTTCCAGCCTTCTATTCTACTTTGGTTTGGTTTTTTTTCTAATTCTGAGCTGCCTTGTTCCATCTGTACAGAACGGTCCGAGTTACAAACTGTAGCCTGATTATTTTAAGTTTTGATCTACACAAGCAAGCACAGGTTTAAGCATGTGAATGGATCCTTGGGGCTTCACTGGGATTACTTGTGTGCTTAACCTTACTGTTTAAACATCTTACCTGATCAAAGCCTTACTATGTTGTGCTTTAACAAAATACTCGGTAACATTTCTAAGTGAATTTTGTAATGAGCAACTTTGAGAGATGTGCGATTCCAGCCCCAAAGTTGAAACTGCTAGATTAACAAGCCTCTCACATCAAAGAGGAACACACTTTAGTATCAAAGTAACAAATGACTTCTTAAACTTTCTGGTAGAAACCATATGTAGATATTAGCACACATTATTATTTTATATCTGTAATGTACATCAAAGATTTCGCTTTTCCCCAGCTCAGGCAAGCAGGTGACAGCTATTAGAGGAGAGACAGAGACATGGAGTGTATCTCCCAGAATCACTGACTTTGTTTGATTCAGAGTGTGACAGTGAGGAGCACCTCGGCTGAAGGACTTGTTAAATGCAGATACAGACACATTGCCTTGGTGAATGTCATCAGCTGCGAGGAGTCAAAGGCTCTGATAAACCTAACTTTTTACTTGAACGGGAAACCTCCAGTGAATGATGCCAGATAGCATGGCTGTCAGGTGTGATAAATAGTGGAATCAGTGTTCCTCAGTTCTTTAGAGACAGAAGGTTACCTAAAACAGTCATGCAACATTAGCATTGTCTGAAATTGGTTATTAGTGTCAATATTAAAGCCTATTTAAAATAGGAAGCTTGAGAGTCAGCTTACCTGTGTGTTTGAAAGTACACGGTTATTGCTAATAAAAATGAAAGCAGCTTAGTGGCTTTCATATCTGCTATATTGTACTGGCTTGATCAAATACTGAGGCTATCAGGCTGGGGAAGAGAGGTGTCCTGGTGCCTCTGCTCCAGGACATCTTCCCTCTGCGTGGTTTTGTCCTTGTAAAGTGAGCAGTGTCTTAACACGTGAGGCCATTTTGTATTCGGGTCATTTTGGTGGTGCTACACCACTTTGCTGTAATCCTGGGAGATTAGGGGAGGCTGGGCACGTGCTGGTGCATTTAGAAAGGCAAGTGATTAGGGTTAGCCCGGTGGTTTTGTGAAAGCTCTTTGTGCTGACATGGACAAAGTAGAAATCCAGGGTTGGTGGCATCCCTTACAGAAGGCAGGCAGCGCTGGGGCTGGTGCAGCTCCCCCAGGCCTCCCTGCAGCTGCAGTGCTGTTTTCAACCACCTTGCATGGTGTGTATGGGGAGAAGAAGTGTGAAACCACCCCAGAAAATTACACTGGGGGTGCTGGCTGAGAAGGGGGGCTGAAGGGGGATTGCCTTGGAAATAGGGGAAAACTGAGGATAACCAGCCAAAGCATTTCTGTAGGTGGCAGCCTCCTAAAGGTGCCCTGCAAGATTTTGGCAGCCAGCTATTTTGCGTGGAAGTACGGAAAATCTTTTGTGAGGATTGTTTCTTATTTGCAGTGCAATTATAGTGGATCTTAGTGTAGTGGCGGCTTGCCAAGGGAGAAACTGAAAGTGTTTCCTAATGCAGGTTGTTACTTAAACTAAAATCTTTGCATGTTCTTGTTTCTCTCCCACTTTTTAAAAGCCTTACTATTATCTCTGTCACAGAATATGTGCCCAAGGGCAGGGTTATAAAATGGCAGTGTTAGTTTCTTTTAAAAGGCACAAGGCCCTCTGTGTTCTGAGGCAGACTCTCTTCTGGAGGAGGGCAAGCTCTGAGTGTCCTCCTGCCACTGTTTTTGTTCCCCTTGCCATCAAAACCGGCGTTGGTTCCCAACTTGGTGCTGGAAAGGGACCACAGCATTGCCAGGTCCTGCAGCACGTAGCAAGAACCCCCGTAAAGACCTGCCTGACAACACAGTGCTCGGGGATCTGCTGGGTTTTTTTGATGTGGCTTTTCTTGGGGCTGACAATATATGTGTAGCACAGTGGTTCAGGAGCAAAATAAAGTGTTGGAGTAATGTGCAGACTCATTCAGTTTTTGGTAGTGCTGGCTCAGCACTCCACAGGTTATGTGAAGATTATGCTTAACCTTTTATCTGGTCTTTTCTAGTGCTTCTACAAACTTAGACTGTTCTGTTTCAGTTTCCTGAGTATTGCCACACACACAGCTTGTAAAATGAGGTGCATTTAGCCAATTTATGGCCTGACATATGTTAATTAACATTAATTACCTGCTTGAATAGTCCATTTAGCACTTATTATTAAAAAGAGGCTTGTCTACAGAAGGGGATTTTCCTTCAGAGTGAGATGTTTTGTTCTGACTTGCTTCAGACAAAGTCAGGATGGGGGTATCCTGTGCGTTTCTGCATGGCTGTACCAGTTTCCTGATGTTCCAGTTGTGTGTGGGGGGGTACGATTGCAACACTGACAGGTACCAACTCCTTACCCCTTGGTATCTGACATTTTCTTGACATGGCTTAGCTTTCCCAAGCAAACCAGCATGTTTCCAAGCTTTTTTTGCTCCTCTGATTGAGGCAGTTGGAGAAAGAGCCATGCTTCTCAGCTTGCCAGAAACTGCAGGGAGATTGGAGGCCTGCGGTGATGTGGTTCCAGCCCCTGTTGGGGATAGAGCAGTAGGAAAAGCTCACCTGTGCAAGGCTGGAGGGGTTACATAAGAGTTGCTGGGGCTTACTGTGGTGCCTTGGAGGGAAGACATCCTCAGCTCTGTGTGGCTGAGGATGATGGATCTTGAGGATCCCACAGCTGTTGAGAGCAGGCTGGCACTGGAGTGGAGTATGGTCTCTAACAGCAGTGGGTTATAACCTGTGAGATAAGGGAGTTAACAAGCAGAGAGTGCTTGTTCAGTCTTCAAATACCGATATAAAAAAAAATAAATTCCATTCCTCAGTTCCTCATTCCTCATTCCTGGCTTGGGAGACTCTAGGGACATTATGTCCTACTTTACCTCCTCCGTCCTTGTTGTAACACCAGTTGCATGGTGCATGGGGTGCCTCTGTGGGAAATGGAGGGCTGGTTCGTAACTGTGCAGGGCATGTTGCAGATCATAGCTGATTTTTGGTTGGGGATACATGTGCAGTTGATTAGGCTACAGGACTGATAAACAGCAATTTCAGGGGAGTGGAAGGTGTTGGGAACAAGTGAATGATTGTGTTAGTGCTCTGCCTCATCCCAGTGGTGAAATAGCAAGGGAGCTGCCATTCAGTGAGGTTGCAGAAGAGCATTGCTGCGTCACTGTTGCTTTTCACCAGAGTTGTTCCTCCTGATGCGGCACCTCGCTATGATGTCTGAGGGGGGGTCAGTCTTGCCCTATAAAGCCAGAGTCCTTTCTATGGGCCACCCCCTTTGCACATTTGCTCAAGGACTGGTACATGCTTAATGCTGATTTGCAGGGAATTTGAGTCAGGTTAGGAGATAACAGCATTGGTGTCTTGTTAATAACTGGTGTGCGTGTGCTACCTGGACTTTGTTTGTTGGGCAATTTTCTTTATCTGTAGACTGGTACCTGTTAAAAATGAAGGCTGTATAAATACTTCTGGTATAAAACACCTTTGTGAGATTTCAGTGGAAGGGAAATGCCTTTCTGGGGATTTGTACTGGTAAAGAAATGCCTTGTGAAAATTAGTTCTTGTAACAGACTTGTGCTAATGAATTGAATGGATTGCTTGCTCGATCACAATATGCTATGTACTTAAATGCCGAATGATGAAATGCTGGGTTCTCACCTGCATCTGTTTATTTGGCAGGGTATTCTTTTGCTTTTCTTTATTATTTTTCCCCTGCTGGTGAAGTTGCCACTCACTACATGTAAAGGGACATGTGCAGGGGGTGCATGCTGGAACAGGAGGGCAGGGGCAGGCTATGGCTCATGGCCGGCGGGCTGGAGAAAGGCCCACTTGAAGCGAGGAGGAGGGTGTGCAGCACCGCTAGCTTGTTGTCAGGGCCTCTGCAGCTTGTGCTTGCAGGTCTCCTGCAGAGTACTGCTGCTAGTGCTGGGAGCAGGAGGCTGCTGGTGCTGGGGCTCTGCCTGCACAGCCTCTGGCTGCTGCACACCTGAGTGTTGCTGGCACTGGTCGGGTGCGTTTCAGTGGGGTGAGTCACTGCATCACGCCACTTCTGCATCCCTTCACACACTGCCCATGCTAAGGTGACGGGTCTGTGCTGACGTCTCCATGCCAAAATCCTATTGAGCGCTCAGGAATGAGGGCAGGAGTGCTGGCAAAAGTGCCTTTTTCCGCCTTTGACACCTAGCTGTGAGGCTGCCTTCACACTTTGTGCTGCGGTCTGCCTGGAGGCTGCTCGTAAGGCAGCCTTGCAGTGCCTTCAGGCCAGCTCACCTCCCTGCCCCTCCCTTTTTGTGACTCTGCTCTCCATAGGGACCAGCAGCCGCCATGGGCACACCCGGGTTTGCGGCCAGTGGGTGGGATCCTAGGAAAAAGTTTTCAGTCCTAGGAAAAAGTTTTTAGCAGGCCTGCTGTCTCCCGTGCCGCGTGAGCAGGAAAGGGCAAGTCAGGCTGCTTGCCAGCACTTGAACGCGGAGGTAACGTGTGCTTATCCTGACCCCACAGGAGTGGGAGGCAGCAGATAAGTTGGAAGGCTGATGAGGACAGACAGCGGCCTGCTGGGGGTGGACAGATAGAGGAGCACCCAAACGCATCGGCACACGTACACTCGGGCTTCGCTCTGCCTCCCGGCTGCTGCAACTGCTCCATTTGGAGTGGGAATGAAAACTGGTTTGTGTGAATGCAGCCTGCTTATGATGGTGCAACTTTCATGGGTAGATGAAGTAAAGAGAGCAGGATTTGACTCTCGTCCCTGCTAAATGCCATGTTACGTTAAAGCAGCAGTGGGGCTCTCCTGCGGTGCTGCAGCAGCATGCATCTGCGTTAGTGTAACTAAGACTCAAACTGGCAATGCTTGCAATCCTGATTGCAGCTCAGCCTGAACTCCCTGTGAGGACTGTGCACGACCAGGGAGTCTTAGTAACAGTGTTGCAGTTAAGTAAAGAAAGCTTTATTTAAAAATGTATTAATTGCTTAATAATATTCTAATACAAACTACTCTCCTAGTCTAGACAGCCAGCACCTCTGACATTGTAGATCATTTGCCCTTATAACTTAGTGGTTTTTTCATGCTGTATTATGTTGTTTTCTACACTTTTTCCAAATAGGATGCAGAAGAATAGATATATTATCCTAAAGAAATCATTTTAGGACAATGGGCCATATTCCAGGGCCGTATTTGTTTTATCTAGAATGTTGACTGAATTATCTTGATATATACTCAAGTCAGGCGTCAGTGCTCTCAAAACCTGCTGGATTTGTTGGTTTTGGGTTTTTTTTCTCTCTCTTCTAGCTCTTCAAGCAGCTATTTCAGGTCTCTGAAGACATGTCATAACCAAAGTTAGCCCCACTTTTTCAGATGAAATTTGCAGTGTAAACATACCTTTAAATGCAAGACTTAATCCAGATCAAAAGATTCTGACTTTGCAGGTATTTGTAGAGTTAGGCTGGGAACCTCTATCTTGTGTAAATATATTTACTAGTACTTCATGGATGATTTATCAGTTTTATATATAAAGTTCTAGATATGCTTGGTACATAAAATTTGGTGTCTGATAAGTGAGAATGGCACTCAACAAAGAATTTCTTTTTGTGATACTCTTGCAGGCTCCCGCATTATCACCTTTTTTGCTGATTGGTTTTGTGCTGAGAGCAGTGATGTGGTTTCCTGAAACCTGTAACCTACTGCTTGTTCTGCAAAACTGCTCTGGACCTTAACTAATGTTCAGAGAATTTTTTTTTTTTTTTTTCCCCCCAGGAATTCATAGGAGAAGGTGACAGTTCAAGTCGTGTCCTGAGGTGTTTGTAAGCTGAGACACGTAAACCTGCTGTCCCCGGTTTTGTGCAACACGATCTGTTGTGTTTGAAAGTTTCACCGTATGGGGGAACTCAAAACCATTTGTTTGAGATGTCAGGTTTCAGAGTGAATGGTGCTTCTTTAAGTATTCATCAAGATCTACAATGGAGGCTGCTAGTCCTGCCATGCCTTTGTAGAACAGCTTTGGCACCAAGAATGATGCTGCCACTGAGGAGCTATAAAATCTCGGAAGCATTTTGTGAATCTTGTTCAAGCAGCTTCTGCTTCTGTGCGTAGCCTGAGCCCAGCATATATATATGGCCCAGATAAATGGGGTGCATCTGAAATCTTTGTTTTGCAAATGGAAGCCATATCGGAGTTCTGCAGGGATTGGGCCAGAGGTTTCCAGCCTAGTTTGTGCAGCAGCTAAAAGCCTCAACCCAGCATTATTATTTTCATCATAATGTTGACAGTGTGATTTTTTTCACTTCCCATAGCATGTTAAGATTTATTTCTTGCCCCATTGCTTTTAAAGCCTGGCTCATGCATGGTGAAAATACTTCTGGTTAAAATGTACTAACGCTTTGCACACTTGGGGTAGGAGAGAAATCTTTTGTTAGGAGCTGTTTTTTATAAAGCTTTGGGGAATGGAACCGTGTGCTTAAGAAGGTATTTTAAAATTGATAGGGAAAGTGTGTAGGCCATAAGGTAGTGGCATACAGGGCTGGGAGGGGGAAGGGTTCTGTAAACTAGCAGTAGAGAGTAAATCAACCTCATGTATGTTCGTAGACATCTGATGTCTACTGGGCCTACTGGGGTAGCTTGGAGCAGGTGGAAGCAGCATACTGTTTACCTAATTAGAAACATAAATAAAATCTTTCCAACATTTTTCTAAATTAAAATGCATTTGAAGCATATGTCAGACTTCTCACATCCAGGAAAGATCTCTAAAACCCTGCCGTTCTTCAGGGAGGCTGTTTCTAGCCCACCTTCTTCAAGGCTTTGACAGGTAAAGAGTCTTCACGGTTGGAGTGGGATGTGCATTAGCAGTTGGAGATGTTGGGGTTCTTCCTGAGCGCACCTGTACTCCTCTTCAATCAGTGGGAAAAGGTCTGTCATTTGAGGCAGTAAGCCAGAAAATGATCATGGTTGAAATCATTGAAGATAGGATTTCACCTCTGTGTAGGTACTGAGAAGTCAGTGATGGTGGGGAGCACAGCCTGGGCTGCTGCACAGTCAGAGCAGCTCTGTATCTCCGGTGTATTTTAGACGCTGAGGAGACAAAGATGATGCTAATTGCAGGAGAAACTACTTAACTGCTTTGTGTTATGTGTGAAATGAAGAGGGAATAACACTGATTGAATGACCTATTTTGACTTTCTCAGTATAATATGTTTAATGTTTTAGTCTCTTTCTGGACAGTGAATTATAATTTTATCAAATCCTGCTGGAAATGAGTATGTGCTGGGCAAAGTATTTTATCCTCACAATTTTAACTGCAGAGTTAGCTCTTGCTGCTTGACTTGGTGGCAGGAGTTTTCTCTTTCGTCTGGAAAGGTCTTTTGCTATGCAACACAATGACAGCAGGGGTTTTTAATACAAAATAGGGACCTGTCAGGAAGAGTATAAAATAGGGCACTGAAGGAGTCTAACTTAGAAGGAGAAAAGGCATAAATCTCCACCTCTCTCTAATGCCAGGAGGCCAAAGTACAGCAGAAACGTTTCCATGCTTGTAAAGTGCTGCTCCTGATACCAGAGAAGTTGTTCTGCTAAAGGCACAATCATGCCTAGCCTCCTTACAAGTTTTTCAACTTTATTTTCAATACATAACTGAATGGTACATAAGGGGATTCTTAGACAACGAAGCAGCTCTGTTAGGGTCCTCTCTTGCTTATTGTGCTGTTACAGAAATTGTTTGCTGTTTTGGACCGGTGTCAGGCAGAATAATACTTAGTAAGTCCCAGATGAATGTGGGTGGTGAAAGGAGAAAAATAACTTCAGATAAAGAGGGGTATTATCAGCTGAGCAGCCAGTGTTGATCCTATGGTGCTGAAAAAATTGAAGCAGGAAAAATGGGCTTCTTTTTTGTTTTTTTGTGGGTTTTTTTTTTTAAGATGGAAAATCTTAGTTGAAAAGTCTGTTCTGGGCAGAGTTTAGTACCCTACTTAAACCCACAGCAAACTGGCATCGGCGCAGCAGCACTGCGAAGTATTGTACAAACAAGCCTCCAAAACTTGCAGGGATCCTCAGATTCTTTGTACGTTTAGGAGAACATGACCTGTAGCGTCTCTTGCAGCTGCTGGATCCAAGAGTATAAATAGTGAAAAGAACACTGATTTGGCCAGGATAAAATGTTCACTTTGGGTTTTTCCAACAGCTGTGTTGGGACTTAACCCTGGCAAAAGCTTCTCATGTGTTGTTTTTTTTTATTGAGACTTGTACTAAGCATGTGGAATGTTCTCTAATTGAAGGGGGGGGAAAGGATAAAAGTAGTAAATTGAGAAATATTGGATTTGGTGTCCCCTCAGCCTGAAGGAAAAACTGTTTGCTCAAACAGTGTGATAGCGGTTGTTTGAGAAATTAAGTATGGATTTCCTTCGATTGTAGTTGAATCATGACATCTTACTAAATTTATCCAGTCTAGAGTGCCTGGTTTCTGGTTTGACATTTTTGTGGATTTTTTTTTTTAATTAATTAAAAAAAGGGTTTTCTTTTAAAAAAAAAAAAAAAAAAGCTCTGCATGGGCCAAGAGGTGACAATTTGCTTATTTTCTGCAGGTGTCAAACACCAATTCTTCCAGGTGGTTAGGAGCATGTGGGGGCCAGCAGCTTTCTCCCAAGAAGCACCAGGATCCAGTGAGTGGGTTTGAGCAATGCCATTTTCCAGAAGCAGACTGGGAATAGGAAAGTTGTATTTGGCATGGCTTGACCGCTAATCCAGCAGATTGCTGCAGTATCTCTGTGGATAGTTCTCACTGTTCAGTGAAGTGCTGAGCAGAAGTACTAAGTAAAAGTATACTTCATTTACACAAAAATCTACACCAAAAAGAAGTGTTTCAATATAAAAGCCAAGTGCTCTGGAAGTACAAAATGTCAGAAATAAAGTTGCCTCTAACACTTGAAATGACTTCTAGTGCTGGCTACGATGCTGTCATTAGTAATGAACTCACTCTAACCACCCACAGTCACCTTGTTGGGCTGGATGCTTCAAGGGGGTATTCAGGGTTTCAGCTCATCGCTGTGACCCCTGTGTGGGCCTGTGCAATGTTTGTTGCACTCAGGTCTTGAGTAAAGAAATACACCCTTCCTGGTGTGCTCCTCTGTCACTCACCTCCCCAGTATTTGTGGGTTTCTCCAGTAAGTACCCTTCCAGCCCTGCATCCTCTTCTCCCCCTGCCCCAAGCTCCTCACTCCCCTGTGGCCTCCCACCCCAGTCTCCTTCCCTGCAATTCCCAGTCCTGCTCCATCTGCATCCCTTCTTTCTTGTCCCGTGATCTGCCACCCCTCTGCCCACCATTCCTGGTTTTCGTATTTGCTCTGCTTGTCCAGCTTGTCTGTTTTGGGTTTTTTTTATTGGTTTTTTTTTTCTTTTTTTTTTTTGGGGGGGGAGGTTTTTTGGTTTGTTTTTTTTTTTTTGGTGTCCAGCTCCCCATTCCATGTTTCTCCCCTGCCCCAGGATTCCTTATTTCCCCTGTCTTGTCAGGCCACTACTCCTGTTTCTAATCCCGGTTTCAGTTCAGGTTTGCAAAGTTATGAGTGATGGAGAACAGGGTTTTATAGTAGGAAGTGTTTGACAATACAAAGTGTAGGTGGGGCTCACACTACCACCTATAATTTTGAACATCGTTTATTTTTTTTACTAATCCACCCTTAGGTAAGAAGTCTCGGTGCTGTCAGTGTACAAATCCTTAGTCATTTGGGTAGTCCTGTTCCGTCTGCTGATACTGTGTACTGAGGGGTTGCTCATTTGTGTGAGAGATGGAGGATCCAGCCTTAGGGAGACTTCAGTCTCTATTTTTGTGTGGTCTGAACTGGACAGCAAACAGTGCCTGAGATTATACAGTTCACAGGGGCGTACTACTCAGCTGTCCCTGAAATATTTAAAGTTACATGTAGTAATTGCTCTTATTTCCGAAAAAGGGGCTGCTCCTTTTTCCTTCCTTATTGGTGCGAGGAGAGGAGGCATACAAGTTCCTCACTGCTAATATATAAGACATGAAAGCATACATTCCGTAGTTATAACATGTTCTGCAGCCTCTAGTAGGTGCCCTCTGACTTGGTGTATTTACACTTGAAAATAAAAAGACTTTTCCTTACATAGCTCCATGTTTTTCTTGTATCTGATGCCTCTGCTGCTAACATCATTCCCGGTCTTTAATGATTTTGGTAAATGCCTCCACATCTAGTTGAGAAGCTGATCACGGGGGTTTTGTTATCAGAGTTAGACTGAGAAGCTCATACTGAATTATTGCTTAAAATTTCAAGGTGGTGCCTTGGAGTGTAGGAGGATGGAAACTTTAGCTGCTTTCACGGTGTGTGACTTAGTGTCTGTCATAGTAGGCAGCTTCCAATGGACTTGGTGCTAGATAAAGTAATCTAATGGTGTGAATAACCTTAGACTGACTTTTCAAAGAGCTTATGCATAGTGTGTGCAGTTGATGAGTCCCCTGTTCCTTAGTTATAAAGTTCAGACCTTTAATCAAGTAACAGGGTGGCCTGTCGTCTTCCCGTGGCAATAAAATACATGCAAACATGCATTGCAACAAACAGCGCAAAGGCAAATCTAGCATGTCCTGCTTCCTCTCCCGCAAGATGGATCTGCGGTTTATTCTCCACCATTGCTCCCCAAGCCATTTAAGCAGCTCGGTTGGCTGAGGGGTTCACTGGGAGTGGTTGATGCCTGCCCGTTACTGCACTTCGGCTTCCCAGGCTAGTGATCACAGCTGTTGAGTTGCACCTCTCTGGGTTGCAATGTATGGGGATTTTCTGATGGTTGTGGTGACCTTCGGGGGGAAATTAGACTGGATGTAATGTTCCAAGAATTGGTAGACACCTCTGCCATTGAGCTGGTGCACATTGTCGAATCAATTACAAGCATTGGCAGGATTTTGCTTTAGGGGAATCTCACAGCTATATCACAGTCTTGTTATTAGTAGATTATTGTTAATTGGGTTTAACACAGAGCCAGATATTTGCAGGGAGGAGGGACCTTACGTAGTTGGTTTATGTGAAGTATTTTCCCTATATGCAGCATTGTTGCAGCAGATACCCTGGCACTGTATCTCGCTTTTGTTTTGGGGAAATCTTTATCAGCTCCTGTGTGGAAATACATGTTTGGTATAGAACTGTCATCCTGAGGTGAGGAATGCAGTGTGGAGCTCCGACTTTCTCCAAAGCTGGTGATGACAACTTGAACTCTCTGCCTGGAGATTTTGTGACTTTCCTGTGAGGTACTGAATCACGATAAGGGGACTGGTCCCTTCTGTAACTTGCTGATGTGATGTAGGCCCTTGTGAGCTTTTGCAGAGGGGCTTCCTAGTGAACCCCTCATTTCTTACATGCAGCCTCTGGTCTAAATCCAGGTAGTGGCCTCTCCCACACTATTGCTGTGCGGTGGCATGGAACAGTCATGTCACAATGTGCTCAGCAGCTTTCACAGATTGTGAATGTGCCTCTTCACAGGCGGATGCCAGGACCCCACTTCACCAGTGCAAGTGTTGAGCCGCATGGTTTCATTCTGTGAAATCTGGTCAGGCTTAGGGCTGCCTCCTTCTTTGGCTTTTCAGCTTGGTGCCAGCACAACGTGGTGTGCTTGTAGGCCTGTGCAGCTCAAGCCTCATGTGGTTGCCAAAGTTACCAGGAGTCCTCTGTGGAAATGCAGCCCCCCTAATTCAGTCTGTCCATTGTTTACTGTGTTTGTAATTGACTGTCAAAGTGTTGAATTTAATTCAAGTGCTGGTAGGGTTTTCTTCAAAATGTCTATGTAGCATTAAGCCAGTTAGGAGTTACAAATGTAAATGTGTTGACACAAAAAACGAGGAATGCATGAAAGCTGGCATTGCTTAAGGAGCCCAAAGCAGTGTGATTATATGCTAGAGGGACACTGAAAATGTAGGTTGCTGGAGTGTGCCTCCAGAAGTAAATCCCAACCAGAAGTGCTTGCAGCCTGTTACTTGTAATGCACTATGTCTGCTGTGGCTGCTGAGGTGGCATGGGGGAGAGGGCTCAGGAGTCTGTGGGCTTCCTCGTCGAGTTCGATAGGAAAGTTTGAAATGCCAGAGAGAAGTGTCAGCTGTATCTAAATGGGTCTTTGTAGATTTTCCTGGGCTGTAGCAACATAGCTGGCAACTGGGTGTCTTCTGACGCTCATGTTTCATAACTGACAGCTAGGCATTTTTCATGAGCTGTCTCATTTCGGGTTGTGAGTGGGGGCACACACACATGCACACCCCTCGCACACCCCCCGCACACCCCCCCAGCACGTTGTTTACTTCCTCTGTAAGTTCTGGGACATTCAGTACTAAGGAGCATGATATGCTTGCATAAACACTCCAGCCAGATTTATCTCTCAAGCCTATCTTTCCTTACCCATCTTGGAAAGTGATTAATCTGCAGCACACATTTTGTTCTTTGATCGCAGGGCATTATTCTGTAATCATTTACAGTTTTGCAGAGCCGTAGCACTGGCTTGATGGAGTATTTCTGTCATGTAGCCGGCACTGTTGGCTGAAGCTGTAGCTGCATAACGTGGAGGGAGCAGCTCTGTGTCATGGTAAAACTGGTTTTCTTTTTACATTGCACGCTTTCTGCGCATTCAGAAAAAACCATATGTACATATTTAACGTGCAGGTAAGTGTCTGCAGCAATACATGCTGGGGGCTGCTTTGTAGGTTTTGAAAACAGTGTCAGTAGTGCAGTGTGCTGCTGGCTGCCAGCTGAGGTCTTCCTATGCATTAGTAGAGGCTGGAGGAGTTCTAGTAACTTTTGTTTTCCATGCTGCATGTCATGTATTGAAGCCTACACCAATTAGAAATAAGCAGCTTATGTAGTTACAAGAACCTGTACATAACACCATCTGAGGAAAACAAAACAGTGAAGAGATTGAAGGTGAATCAGAAGGTCTGTCCTGACTGTATTGCACCGAGGCATTTCCATGTGTGCTTTGTGGGTTTTGTTTGTTTTCCACATTTTCCAGCAGTGTGTGAGGAAAGGAGGTGGGAGAGGTAACAACCCTGAGTTAACATGCTGTAGGTTGAGACGAGGCTATCAAGCAGTGTTTCATTGGACGCAAGTGTCCAAGCTGTAAGTCACCACTTCTTGCAGTAAAAAAGTGTAAGAAATAGGTAGGGAAAAAAAATAAATGAAGAAAACCACGTGACTTTGGCTTCTGACACATCGGTAAGTTATTTTTTCTGCAATATATGTGCACCATTCTCCTCCAAAAAAAGGTTTTAGTGGACTTTAAATTTGGTGGTTCTGCACCAGTCACCCATGCCAATTAATGTCTTGTTCCAAAGAGTCTCAGAGATCTGGCCTACACACCGTGTCAGACAAAATACTTTCTGTCACCTTATGAGAAACCAAAGCCCGTAGCTAAAAGACAGAAGCCATAACACTGATGTGCTGTGTGCAAAGACGAGGGAACACTGACCTCATTTCAGGTGCCGAGTGTTTGTTAAATGAGATGTCTGGAGGATCCCATGCCAGAAGTCAGGACAAAAGAATCTTCCAACAGCCTTCCCTGTCAGTCTGATTGGAGGGCAGGGCAAAGGAGAGGGGTTTCCTTTGACTACAAACCCAGCAGTTGTTTTAAATGGATACGTGTCAGAAGAGTACCCTGCTCTGCCTCAGAGACGTGAGAGTGCCAGGCCTGGAGGAACACCAGCCTCACATCTCCAGCAGCAGGCTTTGGAGCAGGAAGAAGAGGCAGCACAGACAAGTAGCAACATGGTATTTTTTCTTTAAACCCCTGCCCCTGCTATACCAGTGTTTAGGGCTATCTAGAGCATCTGATCACAAATTTCACTTCTCCCTCCTAGAAGTGCAAATTTCTGTAAAGTCCTCATGTAAATTCCTTAATTATAAGCAATGGGGAACTTAAAAACAAGGAGAAAGAAGACTAAGGCTTTTGTGAAACATCAGCTGTTTAGGAAAACTTCAAACTGTGCTAGGAAGCGAAAGGTTCAGAGTATTTGTATTTATGGAGTTATCCACTGCTTGGTTGGGCACCACCCCAGGATTAAGGTAGCTGACCTGTGGTTGTTGGAGGGGAACATCGCGCTTGGGATTGTGAATTTGCACCATCTCCACTCAAGCAGGACAGGGCCCTTGGTTAGGCTGTGTTTGAGGAAGGTGCCAGGTAAATAACATTCTGTGCGGTTGTGTATTAGTGGCAGTAGCCATCTTAGGAACAGACAACTTTTCCTGGCATCTGAGAAAGACCAAAATTTCACTAACGGATGCCAGCCACTTCCTGTACTCTGCATTCCCCTGAAACCAAATGGAGACACCGGTCATGCAGTGTGACTTCAGTCATGCAGCTGACTTTAAGCACTGATACGTGAGTGGAAGCAGTACCGCACAGGAGTCAGACCGGAATGCTGTGCTGCCAGAATGCCCTGTGCCCACAGCTGGGACTTGGCTGGGGTGGGTTGTGGCTCAGCTTCAGGAACTGAATAATTTGTATTCAGTGTCCTTCGGTGCAGACTTCCTCTTGCTGCGCTTGGACGTGTGCCGTAGGGTCATGGAGTCCGGGTTCAGCATCACTCACCCCAAACTCCTTATCACTGCAAAATAGTTTGTAACACTTGTATTTGTTCTCCTTTAACAGCAAAAGATGAACCCCATTAAACCTGCTGTTTATGTTGCTGTTTATACAGAGTGTGTCTGCCAACATGAAGATTCTTAAGGCATACAGGGTTCAGTACAAGAGAGCTTCACACTCAAAACTTGAGGCCCCATCCCATAAGGCCAAAAGGAGCCTTTGCCTCAGTGGGGGTTAATTATTTGTTAATAACTGTCTGAGTAGGCAGGATGGTCATGGACAAGGCTCAGCTGTGTCCAGAGTAACGTTTCTGAGAGGAGGGGTTTTCCTTAGCCCATGATAAGCATCATAATTAATGTCATGTTCAAGTTATGAATCATGCAGAAACTTTGGGAGGAAAAGAAATTTTGAGCTTGAGTATATTCAGTTACTAAAGAATATATGCACTGACAGCAAGAACCTCTTAAGTGAGGTTTTGGATAAAGACCACCAGGTGCTGGGAACATCTGTCTGAACATCCTGACCACTTGCTGGGTGGGTGCAGCAGAGAGCTGCTGCTTTGGAGCTTTGCTAAAAACTTTGTGTGGCTGAGGAGGTGGAGGTGTCCATTCCTGTGTACAGCCTTCTCAGTTCTGTAGCTGCAGTGTTAATACTTCTAAGTCCACACTTACCTGGTGTAAGGGTGGGTGGAAACAAGATGTTTTTGCTTGAAGGAAGACAACCCTTTGCCAAGCTGGACAGGTGAATTCAGGAGGTGTTGCTGTGGGTTTCAGTACAGAGGAGCCACTGGCTTCTTGTCATGCATCACATTAGTGGAGAACCCCCGAACCATGAAATGTCACAGAAAAATGGAAGAGCCTGTTAAATTCCGCACTACCATTTATCCTCTTCTAGCTCAGCTGAAAAGTGTGTTTGTCCTCCTTCAGTCAAGGAGTTTGTTCTTAGAATAAGATCCAGTACTACTAAGCATAGCTGTTGTGCAACTGTATAATTTTTGCCTGTGATAGCTGCAGTTGGGTCAGACCTTTACAGAGGTCTTGTTCTGTGCAAGCCCCAGTAAGATTTGTTGTTAAGTCCAGCAGAGACTTGAGCTGACACTGGTGGTATCTGAGGGAGCAGCAGATGACAGGCAGCTCCCCTCCACTGCCACTCCCCTAGCTCATTGCTGACCTTCAGTCCTTTCTTTTCACTAAACTGAGGCATCAGAGAGCAAGTCTTGTTTATAAGTCACCCACAAGGGAAACTGGACATGAAATTCTGAACTTCTAACTAGGCTAATGTTTTATTTCTTTATTTCATGCTAGAGGTTGGTTCTGAGTGCAGTCTTGAAAGCAGCTCCTGTGCAACATGGGACTTGGAGAGAGGAAATAAAATCAGAAATGAGAGAAGTTATTTTAATCATAAATAGCTGTGGTAGGAAGGTAGATGTTTATATGTGCAGTAGTACAGTACCTACTGTGTGTATTTTAAGAGAACCTGAGAATAGCAGCTGTGCTGAAGTACTTAACAGCGAAACACTTGACAGTAAAGTCAGATATAGTTTAGGATGAAGTTTAGGTTAAAAAAAGGGGTGGGGAGAAAAGTTGCTGAGGAGGGTGGATTTGTATTGTGAAGCCTGTTGGTGTTATCTCTGCCACGCGGCACAGAACAGCCTGTGACTGTGGTGCTTGTTTGTGAACATGCAGTTCCCGTAATGGGATACATCCCGGGCCTATCAGTGTGGAATTGTGCCTGGGTAGATGCTCCACCGCCTCCCAAGTTTACCCAAGAACTGCAGGAGGCTGACAGCTTTATTTCTCCAAAGGCTGCCTTTTCTGAAGCATCACTGGTTTTGCAGCTGTGATGGACCTGTTGAGTTTTAGATCCATAGAGCTCTAAAAGCAGCAAAGCTGCAGGCACTAAAACTAGAGCCCTAGCTAATATGCCGAGGTCAGAAGGATCAAAACCTAAATTGTCCCTGAGATTTGGCTCTGAATCACAAATTCAGGAAGTCTCGTACATGAAAATCAGTCTGGGCACTGTTTCTTTCTTTAGAGTTCTTTGGCTAAAAATAATGTCTTGCGCTATAGTTATAAATAATACGGGTGCTTTTTTTTTCTTCCCCCATCTAATTAAATTGTTACTCTTGCCGCAATGAAAGGAAAGGGAGAAGATAATAACACGAATCTGGTTGAACAAGTATGTAGCTTGCAGGTTTCAGCTAGAGTGTTTGCAGCTGCAGCGATGCTGAACCTTACGCTAATGCATTTAATTGTCAAAATGAAAAGAGGGTGCTCTGAGAGATCGGCAGTGGTTCCTGTGTGTCCATCGTTTGGGAAACCCTCTTGAAAGCTCACTCAAAGTGAGTTTTCCCTGTGCTGTCAAAATAGAGGGGGAAAAGGGATTTTTATCTTATGTTTTTTTCTTTTTCTTTTTCCTCTCCAGGGTAGCGCAGTGCTTTCTGTAAAATTGTGGTTGAAACATACAGTAAGATGTTTTGATGGGCTCCGGTGTCTAACTAAAATGGCAAGCAGTGGCCATGGATATCTCTGCCATTAGAAAAAGCGGCTCTTGGCATGTTTGCTGCAGGTGAATAGTGGATGAAGCAGGAAGAATGTATTGCTCTGCATCTTGATCATGGCACCAAGATGCTGTTGGAAAGCCACGTGGGCAACCTGGCCATGGCTGTTTGCCTGCTGAACAGTAATGCAGGCAGCCATGGTGCTTGTCACACCTATTGCTGCTTCTGTGTTAGCGCCCAGAAAAGTTTTGTGTGTCTTGCTGCTGGGATTTGCCAGTGGCTGCTGGAGCCTTTAGCAATGGTCTGGGTCTGAGGTGGATCTCAGGGGCCATTGGAGAGGCCATTTAACACAGCAAGGCTCCCGGGAGAATGCTGATAATGGTCAGTGAAAGCAGTAATTCCAGAGGCCTAAAGGGATAAAGACAGGCAATAACATGGCTGCCAATCTTTAAGCTTAATCATGACATCTTTCAGGTGGTAAGAGGGTTATTTTTCCCAAATGAGGCCATGGTGGGGGAAAAGAAGGGTCCGAAAAAGCAGGGTACTGCAGTGAAGCGTTGCCTGCATGGGCAGTAGAGCTGGGCACAGGCTCCGAGTTTTTATTGCATTGAAATTCACTGTCGCTTAACAAAAAAAAAAGTGTTGAGGCAGCTGCGTTGTTTCACTGGCAGTGATGCAATGCCGGTGACACCCAGGACGGGAGGTACCAGTGTGCTCAGTGACAGCACGGCATGTACAGCATGTCAGCTGAGCAGCACCCCACCAGCCGGCAGCTTTGGCCAGTGCTGGCACTTTCAGCTAGGGCTGCATTTCCCAGCCCGTATTTATACACAACAGCTGGAAGCATGGTTTTGAAGTAATACATAGTTACCACACGTGTACGATTTCCAAAACACCCCGTTTGCCCCTCCTATTTGCTGTGCTTTGAGGAGTTTAAGACTTCTCAAAAAATTATTATAATGCAGATGAGCATTTACTGATTTCTCATTCACTTGTCAACTGCTCTGCAAGAATGAAAATCTCACAGGAAATGCCATATTCTGGTAAGGTTGTAAACAGAAAGCAGAAATCTTAGTATACATTTTAACTGCATTGTCCTGAAGTCGTCTGCTGCCCTCTGAAAACTAGGGATGGCACAGGCAAAAATGAACACTGTAATATTGAAATGAAAGACCCGAAAAGAAGAAACTCAAGCGTTTTTTAAAGGAAAAAAAAAAATGCATAGGGGGTGAGGGGGAAAGCTGGTGAGTAAGCACGTGTGTTTGTTTAAGGAATCCAGTGGGTAGCAAATACTTTTCCATGTGTGTGGAAAATACGAGTTGGCTTTTGCAATAGCATTTTATGGGAAAAAAGATCAAGGGTTCAGGAGCTGAAATACTTATTCATAAAATGTAGGGAGCAAAGACAAGTTACTTGTTGTGCTTCTGCCTGTTTGCTGTAAGTCCAATCTAGTTGAATCATTTCTAGGAATGGAGTGGGTAACTGGATTTCCAGCCTCCTCTCTGTCCTAGTCTTCTCTCCTGAATGGCTGCTGCTGATTAGTACTGGTTGTACTGAGCTTTATGTGGAGGGTATGTGCCTGTCCGCTTGATTGCTAAAGCTTTTACCACCTTGGGATCTAAGCACAATCCACTTGAAACTGGATTAAAACAGCCAACTCGTTTTACAGAGGCTTTTTGACAGCTGTCCGGCAGCAAGCAGAAGCTGTCCTGGGTGGGATTTTGATCCGATGCTGGGAAAATGAAAGGCCCTTCTCTATCTGGTCCCATTGCCACACTCCGTGTGTGGTTTCTGACAAAAGCAAACCCAGCCCAAGCATTTCCCCCGGTGTCTGAGGTCTTCCGAAAGGCTGGAGCCGTACGGTCTGCTGCATGAAGCCGAGGTATGCCTCAGGTGTAGCACTTGTTAGTTGGGTGAATGCGATCTTTCATTTGTATCTCAGGAAGTTTGGGGCTGGGCTGCAGGGCTCCTCATCTGCAGGCTTTCACTGGCTGCTTCCCCCGGCCGATTTGAGCACTGCTCAGCTGCTGGGGCGTGAGTATAGCTCAGTACAGCAACCTGCCGCGCCGTCCCGCGCCTGGCTTTGTTTAATCTTATGCCTTCCCAGCTTGTCTTAAATGCTGCCATGTGCCTGAAGTTGGTACGGCTCAGCGAGGCTGTGCTGCAGAGGGGCACAGTGAGTTTTTCACCCCTTTCTTTTCAGTAAGTGTCATGAGAGAGGGAATTAAAACGCATGAGACCGTGTGCTTTCCATGGGTTTCAGGAGGATGTTAATGCTGCATCTGAGGGCTAAAGTTTGTCCATCTGTCAGGAGGCAAAGGGGCTGGGCTGGTGCCATGCAGGCTGAATTGGGCTTGGTTTGGTTAGAAAAGGCAGCCTCGGTTATATTGGTGATGAATATAAGCCCATTTGAGTGTTAGCTACTGAATTGTGGTATTTAGTATTTTTGAAATCTGGTTCTGAAAGAGGCACAGTTTGGAGCTTGTGTTCTTTTACTCCTGAAAGAGGAAGGAGTTTTTTAAATGGTGGTCTTGGTCCAAAGTGCAAATTGTTTTTTAGCAGCAAACAAAGGAGCTTTTAAGAAGGAAAAGGTTCTTGGTAAAACTGTCACCTCTGCATTGTGCAGTTAGCCTGTCTTTAACAAATGGCTTTGGAGGGCTAACAATGTTCTTTAAAAGCAATTTGTTTACCTGAACAAAGCCTGTGTGAAAATGCCATGACTGAAGGGACTCAAAACCTTCTAATGGTTCTCTGGGGAGGAAAGAAAGTTTTTTTTTGTTGTTACTGTTTTTAATCCTTAAATGTGATTCCCCTTCCCCACTGGCTTTTTCAGCTCTATGCCCATTTGTGTGTGTGTTTGTGTGGTTATCAGCCCAAATGTGGTTCCAGGTCCCTTGGGGCAGCAGCCTTGCCTTGCCTTATGGCTCTGAAAGGGCTGTGCACAGCCAAAAAGATCCTGATGATTTACAGTTACCACCCTGTTTTTTATTGCATGCCTCTCACAGGCTCCTCTGCCGAGGCGATGCTGTGCCAGATAAGAGACTTTTCTGCTGTTTTGGAGCAGCTGTTGTACCTGGGGGTGTTCCTGCTGCTGGGGGCCAAGGGGAAGGATGCTGACAGGCTGAGCAGAGCAGCTAAACTGGGATGCTGACAGCTTTCCATCCCCTCTGCTGGGCTCACCCCACTTCTGCTTGGGGCAACCAAAAGAAAAGGGTCTGTGCTCCCCAGTACGCTGTTGCAAGCACACATAGGGGTACGCAAAGGGCTAGTGTATGCTCACTTATATATGTACTGCTCCATTGTGATAGTGTATGAAATACCCGCCCCCATTACCTGTGCCATCGGTTCTTCCTTCCACTGCTGGCTGCCTCCTGGCTAGCCCTCACAGGTGGGTGTTTTGGTAGCCGTAGCTTCAGCTGGGTTAGAGGAGCACTTGCTAAGGCTGAGAGTCTGGAAGTTGCTGCAGGGGATGTTGAATTGTAAAGGGGAGATGGTGACCAGCTTTTGGGGCATGAGGACGGAGGAGTCTTGGGCTGGCACACTCCCCATGCAGGCTCTTGCAAGGCCAGGCTGTTTCTCCAGATGTTGGCTCTACATGTTATCAGTTGAAACCAAGGAAATATTTCACCCTGCCCTCACAGCTTACTTCAGTGAACTTGAATCCTTCTCTGTTTAAAACAGCATGAATTAACGTGAAAATTGCGTGAATCAAAGGCAGAAGGTTTATGATGGCAAAATGACAATTAGTGTTTTCTGTCTCTTTCCTTCTTGTGGATGAATGTCCCCCACCTTTAGCAGCCGGGGCAGCTTGGCCCTGGTGTGTAAGACACATCAGTGCTGGTATGCTGGAGTTGTGGTAGATGCTTAGGATGTGAGTGCTGTGTCCATGAGGACTTCTGCAGCCTTTTGGGAAACCTGGTGATGGGGACTTCTTGCCTTTCTCAGAATTCCCCTCCTCCCAGGGGGAGATGTCGGAGTTAGGGACTGAAGAGCCGTAAAGAGAAGGTTGTAAATGAATGTGATACTTCAGTCAGATCGCATGTCTGTGTTAAATACCTTTTTGGCTGCAGGAACTACCCTCTTGTATCTAACACTGTTATCTAAAAGAATAAATAGCAAGAGATGGGACTGAATTGTTTTTTAAGTATTTTAAAGCTAGCCAAGATATAGATGTTCCCAAGACCTCTGGCAAAAAGAAATGAAATTGTTTTTAATCTAGTGTATTAAGAGGATCAAAGGCAACCCGTCTTTTAGGAACTTTCTCCCTCTTTTTTCTCCAACAATTGGGGGAAGCAAACCTCTTTCTTTAGGAATAAATATTTCTTTGCAGTGCTGGGACACAGTTGTCCAGTATTCTCACCTTTGCTGTCTCCAGTCAGCTTTATTGAACTGTGTTTGTTCTTTTCAGCCTGAGAGTTTGTTTCACATTAGTGCTGTGTTTCCACACAGAGTCAGCTCAGATCCTTCATTATTATCTCTAATATGTGAGGCAATTTAAATAATGCAGTATTCTGCAAGATGAGCAAAATCAGAAGTTCCTCTCTCTTCCCAGCCTCTTCCATGTTGTGCAAGCGGTTTCGCTCAGAGCCTGTGTGTTTCGAGAGGTTTTCTGACTTCCTTGCATGTCGGGCCAGCAAAATTTAAATCCTAAAGGTTGCGAGGCAACTGCCTACGTGATCCTGTAAGCGTTGCCAGGTCTGGGGTGATCCGACCATGTCATTTGAAGATGGAGGATGTTGACGCGATCTTGCAGGGTGTGATTTATAGTTGTCCTCCCTCAGGCAGGAGGTACCTTGGTCAACCGGAGCCAAGTGACCAAAAGGTTCCCTTCATTGCAGAGTCCAGGCAGGTAACTCAAAGCCCTGAATGTTTCCTTTGCAGTATCTTAAGAAGTTCACTGTGTTGGAGGCAGTCAGGTGTATTCAGAAGAAGCAAGCAGCGGACCACATTTTTTGTGCATAATTTTCCTACAGTAAATATTAGTAGGTTGCCGTTATCATTGGATCACCATTTTAGTCAGGAGCTGCTTCTCCATTCCAGAATGAAGATATATTAACACTTATATCAGTGCATAATATGAAATGGCTCCTCCACAGCAGAAATAATTTCAGAATTCAGATTGAATGGAACAGTCTTGAGAACAGCTTTGTAAATCCCTTGGTTATTTTAGATACTTGTCAGTGATTAGGTTTGTTTGTCCGCCAGTAACCTCTTCTTTTTCTCTGGGGGAGAAAAGGGAGACATTGGTGTGGGGTTGTTTCATTAGCATTGTGTGCTTGGTGGTCACAGTTTGCTGCCCAACAGCAGTTACTTGGATTCTAAGCAGGAAAAAGGGGAATTTAATTCATTGTCACTTTGATTTTAACCAAATACAGGTGCAGGATTATGCCAGAGAAGATTTACATGTACCTAATATTCCATGTATTTTTGGTTTAATGCTGGATAGTCTTCTGTGTCTCTTGACTCAGAAAGGAGGGAATGCAAATGGAGTTAATGTCATAATGTAACATTAAGTCTGGTCTACAATTCCATTTTTCCACAGACTCTTAAGGAACAGTGTGAACAGCTTTCCCAGACAATAGAAAAACATAATTGAGAAACATTTTTTTCTTTCAGTTGCCACATTTAGGCATCATTTTACAAGCTGTTGCTGTAGCGTGACACTTGGTCCTTCAGAGCCAGTGTGGCTGGGGATGGGGAGAGGGTTTAGGCTGTGCTTCAACAAGTTCTGTCCAAGACATTGGGCACTTTCCCAGAAAGCATCCCCTTCTTGAGACAGAAAGGGACAAGATGAGAGGACATCACTGTGACTTGGGACTTCCTGTAGTCAAGCAGGACATGTCTGTGTGTGTGTATGATGGTCACATTAAGGCAGCACAAAAGCTGGCTTATTTGGTGTTGAAAGGCTCTGCCGCCTGCCTCTCTGTTGTCGGGAGCCTCTGTGCTCAAGAAGAATGTCATTTGGGAATTGGACTTTTATTATTATTGTTTTCAGTCTGGCTCGGCGTGTTGCTGGAAAGTAGCTCAAACCTTCAGTGTGTTATGACAAGCTGACTGAAATTAATACCATATTTTACATTGTTTTAGAGAGTGACCTCTCCTCACTTGGGAAACATAAAGGAGCTTGTCTTATTTCCCCAGCACTTTTTTATAAATCCCTTGGTTGGGGTGAATTTGTAATGCTGTGACAAAAGTCAAATGCAGAAGATTTAAAAGAGCTGGTTCTTGAACTGTAAAAGTTCCCTTGAATAGACTGGGCACTTCTAAATGTCTCCTTACAGCTTTTTTTTCCTTTTCCTTTCTGGAATTCCTGAATTGGGTGAAGATTTCCAGTATTGCTGTGCTGGAAATGGATCTGTGCTTTCCATGATAGTTTAACAAAAAAGGTCACCAAAAAACCACCCTATGCTAAAGCCGTATTCCTTTCCTTTTGCATTGTTAACCTAATTATTTCAGTGTGATCTTAGGGCACCTGGTAATCAGACACTGTATAAGAACTCTGCTGAATTTTTTGAATCTCATTGAATTTCTCTATCCCTGGCATCTGAAGGAGGGACAAGACGACGGACTCCACAGCAGTCACCTTACATCTTCCTTTGCTTGAAGGATGGGTGGCAATTGTAACCTTGTACCCTGAACCCTCTTCTCTTGGCACTTGTTATGATAAACTTGCAAGTTGTGCTTTATTTTCTGGCTTTTTTGGAAATTACAAGCAGCAGAGTAGAACTGAGTCCAGGATCTGTTATATTTTACCAGTGTGATTACCTGTGTATTTAAAAGTGTTGAACAGTGATGAAGGACATGCTTGTGTTCACCACTCAGTTGCCTCTCTCAGAGCTTGGGTCAAAAGTTCTATGGAGCAAATTAGTAGATTTTTCTTACCAAAAGCACATTTTTTGTTTACTTCTAAGATTAAAGGACCTGCTATCTTCTCTCATCAGCAAATTGTAATGGACTGTCTGGATAATTGTTTTTTTTTTCTCTCACAAGATTGACACAGTAGAGATGAGAGCTCCTTGGAGATTTTTCTCAGAGCAGTCTGAGCCTTTGGACCCAAATCAACTCAGTACTGATGCTTTTTCTGGGAGTCAGAGGCAGGGGTTTGTGGGATTTTCAGGATCCTTGACAGCTTCTGGAGACCTCAGCTGTCTTTCTGATGTGCATGCCCCTTGCAGTGTGTTGTACCCATATTTATGGGTTTCAAAGCACTTTGAGCCCCAGCTCTAATGGACAGAAAGGTAAACTCTTGACTGATTAATGTGAGCCAGCTTTTGCTGTAGTCTTCAAGGAGAGTGTTCAGTGGAGACTTGAGATCTTTGTATAGCTGATCTGTCAGCTTTTTGAATATAGTTACTCTTTGCCTTTATTAGCAGATAAGATTATTGCCTTTCACGTTGTATTTTGTAATTTATTTTTGGTGGGAGGACCTGTTAGGCCCAGCCGCCTATCTGAATCTGCTGTTGACTCATGTTGTGTGGAATGCGCCCATTGCTCTAGCAATACAGGAGGACACCTTTCAGCCTAGACCACATGCTCCCACACATCCCTTCTAGCTCCAGGGGCTTTTCTGAGTCCTTTGAGTGACTGAACTTTTTAATTTTTTAACTTTTTTCTGATGTTCTCAACATTCCTGGCTTCCAGGGCTTTTAATTTTCACCATCTTCCAGTAACTCAGCCTAGAGGCAAGTGAGCAGCAGTTGTTGTAGGCTGCGGACCCAGGTTCCTAGTCTCGGAGGACACTTGTGCAGTAATCCCATTTCATCAAAGAAAACGAAACCTGTGCTTCCCTTGCCGGGCAGCAATATGGCTGAGATGGACAAATCTGGTCATTAGGTCTGTGACTTGCTTCATCTCCCTTCCATGCAATTTTTGGCAGACAGAAAAACTCCCATCGCCTGTTTTCATTCACATCATCCAAACTTGAGGACTCGGTCTAGGAAGATTAAACTTGTGTTCTTTATTTGCTGCCAAGATGCTGCAATCCACTGGAGATAAAATTAATTCCTTTTTGCTGAGAATTCAAAACTATTTATTAATAAGAAAAAGAAAACGCCAGATCTTTCTCCTTCCCATCTTGATGTGAAGGGTACTGGCCCTGCTTTTGATCCTCCACCCCCTCTTTCCAAAGGGTGTTTCATATAACTCAGCATTAGAATTAGCAGGTTTCTGAAAGCAGTTGTGTCAGAAATAGCTTTCACTGAAATGCCTTTTAATTTGAGATCATTCACACTTTCCAGTGTTTGAACAGTAATGAGGAGACTTTGAGGTGGACTAGAAGAGTTGGTCTCTCAGCTCCTGTTGGCCCTTACTGGGACATGAGAAAAAGCTGTTGCTGCTGTCCTTGAAAAGTCTCTCTGCAAATGCCTAGCGTTTTGTGATGAGTTGGTGTTTCTGTCTGTGAGTCTTTGAAGCTGGTATTTTCCTGAACTTACCAGAATTACCAAGCAGAGCTTTATATTAAAATATTTAAAAGATTGTAATTGCTTTAATTAAAAAAAAACATGTACATACCTGTTTTTGATTTATATTACAAATACCTGTATTATCAGGTTGTATTTGCCAGAGTAAATACCTGAAAGGTTTTAAGAAGCTCATTACATTGAAGCTCGTCGACTGAGCTGGCCTGTTTCTCAGGTTTCACAGGGTTTTGTCCTATCTTCCTATGTGTATGCGTGTTTACATGGGTGTATATGTGTCCTCGCATTTACCCTACCACAAAGCAAGCAGCCTGAAGAGCTGTAATCATCCTTGGTCGGGATAAATGCACATTGCCGTGTTTTCTAGAACTACTGCAAACACTGGTAAAATTGTCTTGAATTGCAAGAAAAAATCTGGTTTGCTCCCACGTGGACAGTCTGAGTCTGTCTCCTGTGAAAACCAAAGCAAAGTGGAAACGCTTTGCTGCAAGTGAGATCCAGGCCTGGTGTCACAGACCCTTTCTGCAAGGACGTGTATTTCCCTCAGTAATGTCACACGCAGCTGCGTGAGAATTGCTTGCACTGTGTATGAGAGGTGCACAGGTAATCTTCTGCTACCTCGAAATTTAGGGTTTTGTTTTCTTTTCATGGAGTTATGTTGCTTGCTTGTGCTCCCTCTGAAAAATACGTGTTGGAAGGAAACACTGCGTAGGAGACAGCATTTTCTAACCTGTTCTGTAAGGGATTTAATGCATACTATTAAATGATATATCTTATCACCTCTATACTTTAGCATGTATTTCTACAGCTGTATGTAGTAGTGCATCAAAACAAGTCACATGGACAGGAGCTTCAGCTGGTGTCCCCAGATGAGTTGGGGACCAGGATTGCCAAGCTCCATTGTTCCTTGCGAGAGCCAAGGTCAGGACAGGCGTTCTTGTTCTAAGCTAAACTTCAGGAAATCTCAGGAATTCAGAAGTTAAATTTCACTGAGAAGTAAGTAATGTCAATCAAATAAAGAGCAAATACTTATTTTTCTTTTTTTCCCCTAGAACAATACAGTAGTCCAGTTGTATGTGCCTTAAATATGAAAAGGGAGCAGGGCAGGCTCTCAATAACAGGGGTGATGGGTGAGGATGGGAGGAGAGGGAAGGGAGTGGGAAGGTAGAAGCCTCTTTTTTCTCAACTTTGTTCAGGGAGTGGAACTGCAGTGGAGGGTCTAACTGGGTGAGTGATGGGGGTTGGAAGATACATGTGCAAAATCTGGAAGGAGCTTTCATTTTTGGGTTCAGAAAAAGCTATCTTTGTTTGTAAGTGGTCTTGGGAAAGCTCAGAGCAAACAACACTATCATAATGCATCTTCTCTTCCTTGGCGTGCAGTTGTCACGAGAGATTTGTAACTCTTTTCTTGGTTCATTGTTCTCCGGCTAGTGTGTACTCTCCATTCAGTAGTGCCAGAATTAAGATGAAGCCTGCCCGTTTCAATAAGGCGGCTTTGTTGTCCAAATGGCAGCACTTGTATAGAAATTGGATTGACTCCAGCAGAGCTTGCACGATACACTGCAAAACTGTTGTCATATGATCCTTTTTATTACCAAGAAAAAGCCTGTTCTCAAAAAACAGACTAGTCCTCCGTCCTCCCCCCCCGCCCGTTTTGTTAGGGGGAAAAAAAATCACCAAAAAATTCTTTCTATTAATAATAAGCTGCAAATCTGAAGCTATGTCTAATGATTGAGTATAATGAAGAGGTGGGATTAAGTGAAGTGACATTAATGTAGAAATATCATGGAGCCCTATCTACTTCATTTTATGTAACAGCAGCCTTGATTAACTCACAAGTGTAAGTAAGCATGTACTGTGCAACGTTAGCAAGAAGGGATGGGAGGTGATGGCACAAAGCGGAAGGCAGAGGTGTTGGAGTGATGCAGAGTGCAGCTGTGGTTTCTGAAAAGTATGTTTCTTTAACTACCTGCATCTCCTTAAGACATGGAAAAAGAGACAGCTTGCTCTAAGCAAGCTGCTTGAGGAAGCAAGCATCTCTTGATGCTCTGTGTTTGTATAGCACCTGGCACTATGAGTCTCTCACCCAGGCCAGGCAAGAGGGTAGGATGCATCCTTATGAGAAAGACATTAACTGCTAATGTCTGCTAGTGCTAATAATGGAATTTGCTATTTCAACTCAAAGTATTTTATTCTCTAAGATTGTTTTGTGTTTTTTTTTAATTCTCCATTCTGGAATAAAACATCTATAAAGAGAGTACTTCTTATCAACAAAGGTCCAGGTGTTGGATTTGAAAAGAGAATCCTCCTCTCTTTATTCTTTTTTTTTTTCCCAGTCATTTGCAGAAAATTGGTGAGCACGTTTTTTTACAATTATTGGTGCTAATTGTTAACCTAGAAATGGTGTTAAAAAAATTGTGTGTTAACACTGGGGTAATGTGAGAAGAAATTGTCTTGGGTCTAGAAGAGTTTTAGAAAGCTTCTTTTTTAGTGATTAGTGCACATTTGTCTTAAGGTGCACTAAGAAGCCCATAGTAACCTATACTTTATAGTGACCTATAAACTATTTCTTCTTTATGTTGTCTTTTGCAGCAATGTGGTAATATTGGTGGCATGGTTTAGTGGGAGGTGTCCCTGCCCCTGGCAGGGGGGTTGGAACTAGATGATCTTAAGGTCCTTTCCAGCCCTAACTATTCTATGATTCTATGATTTGTATAGGTTTTGGTAGCTACAATATGTAATTGAGTCCCTAGCA
Source organism: Ara ararauna (assembly GCA_028858755.1). Taxonomy (NCBI): domain Eukaryota; kingdom Metazoa; phylum Chordata; class Aves; order Psittaciformes; family Psittacidae; genus Ara; species Ara ararauna. Next base: position 62,438,941 of record CM054379.1, read on the forward strand.
CATACAGAGTAGAATTCAATAGATTTTAAAGGGGGAGGAACCCATTATGTTCATTGTCTGACATATAGGACATCAAATCTCATCTAATAATTCTTGCATCAAGCACATAAATTCTGTCTGTGCTTGAGGGTATTTTAAAGGCATTCAGTCCTGATTTAAAGACTTGTGATGATAAAGCTCTTGGAAGTTTTTTCAGTGGTTAATTACCTTTTTCTTATAAGAAGTTTGGTACTGCTTCTCCACTCTGAATTCGTCAAGCCACTGGTGGTTCTGTTTGTTTTTTTCATGTGCTAACTTCAGCTGATGTCTGCTGTCAGACAGCTTCACTTAGGGAGGGTACATATGGCCAGGTGGCCTCTTGGTCTTCTCTTAGATAATTGAATCAGTTGGACTCCTCCTGTCCTCCCTGAAAAGTGTGTGTTTTACGGCTTTACTCTGGTAGGCCTTTACTCTTCTTAATATCATTTATGTAAGTATTGCTTGCCATGTTTTGGTTTTGCCCTTTTTTTTTTTTTTTTTTTAATGGACACTCTAAGGTTTTTGAAATAATGGAATTCTCTAAAACCCTATTTGCTGTTCCATCAAGTGCTAGTTCCACATCCATCTGTAGGCACTACAGAGTATAATTTGTGTTGGGTAGGTGTGGAGGCGATTACTTGTATGTTGACTGACTGAGGGAACTGCCTGGTTTTAGGTTCTCCAAGAGTCAGGAGATTACGTGCCAGGTAGGTGCTCTAGGTGATGTCATGAGACACAAGTATTTCACCTTGTAGAGAATTGTTTCTAACTTCTCTCCCTCATCCCCTCCCTGGCTCAGAATAGTTACCTGGAGATATATGTAGTTTTGCATAAATTGTAGGTCTAACAAATAAAATTATATATAGTGAAGGCCAGTCAAGCTGCCCTCTGTAGTGTCAAGTGTTATGTGCACCAGATGATGAAAAAATTGCTTATCACTGCTAGGGATTCAGGATCTTTGCATTTGGTTTGATTGTGAAGCTAAAGGTAAGAATGTGCTTTCCTTTTGCTTAATAATAGCCTGCAGTGCTGCTACTCCACATGTTAGTGTCTGCTCCAGAGCATTTCTGCAGTCTTGATGGGGAAAAAATAGCTCTTGTCTACAAATTATTTGTTCCTAATTGTAGCTTCTTTTCTTCAAAGATTTTTGTTTACATGGGACATAAAGGAACAAATATTAGTTCATACAGTTAGTGGAATTCAGTAGGCAGAGGTTAATGGTGCGGGCTTGGTGGATGGGCTTTTTACAACATGAAAATCTCACTTCTGCTCTTTTGTCAACCTGAGCTGCTGGCAGCAGGAGAGATCATCCCCTTGTGCCGTGCTTCCTCTCGGCCTCTTCCACAGATTCCTGCTGTGGACCACGTTACTGGACTAGAGGGACCACTGGTCCCCCCAAGGGTGAAAAGAATTTATCATGATGGTCCCATATCACAATTAGAAATCAAATCAAAGGTTATGTTTACTGTTGAACAAACCAAACTGTTCACTGTGAACTGCAAGACTTGGTACTATTGGTCACTTCTTTATCTTGTAACAATCCATATCAGTAAATTATGTGTAGTAATAATATTCAGGAAGGACTTACAGAGATGAATCTGTTATTGAACAAAGAGAGACATTTCGGATAATTGTATTCCTGAACAGAGAAATGTCAAAACTCTACGTTAAGTGTTCATTAGGATGCACATTGCCCTTTGCTGCTTTTTGTTTGATTGTTGCCTTGCGCTGCAGTTTGAAAGGGGAAGTGGTGCTGAAGCTCTTGGAAAGTGCTGAGCTCTGGGATAGTAGAGTGAGTTGCAGGAGGCTGCAAGCCTTTCTGTGGCTGAGGTCAGTGGCATGTTGGAAACCTTTCTGCCTGCATGGTGGTGTAAAGAAAGTCAGAGACAGACTACAGGATTTTTTTTTCAGATGTCAGAGGGAGCTGCTGTTTGTGTCATGTCTGGCTTCTGTTCCTTGAAGGTTAGGCATGGAGAGGGAGGTGCTTGCCTCCGCTAATAGTTACAGCACTGTCTCCATGCAGGGAAAGGCGTAAGATGTCTTCTGTCATCAGCAGGCCACTGGAAGCTCCGTGACAATTTTGATTTGCTTGTGTCTTAATCTGTATCCACAGCTTTCCAAGTATGTGGCACAGGGGAGGTTACTATGGATCACTTAGCAGTTTCCAAGTTCATTGAAGCTGCTGTGCAGTGCTTATTAAAGGGATGGGAGTATAACAGGTAAGCCAAGTAAATGGATTAGCTGTAAGCAGTCCTATTGTTGGCACTGCCTGGAGATGGGTTGTGAACCAAGCAGGCATCTTGCAAGCAATATTCTTTCATCCCCGATTACAGAAGAGCATCATAAATAGAGTGGCCTACATCAAAATGATTCCTGGAGGAAAACGGCATTTAAAGCCAGGGATGGTTACTGATTCTTGGAGCAAAGTGTTCAGCCCACAATACCCTTTCCAAGAAGGAGGAGAGGGGAGAGGGGAAGGAGCATTAAACTGGTTGTCTCACTGTCCATCTCTGTCTGAATGCTTGAGATGTTAGGGACAAATGATTCCATCAAGGCGCGCAGCACTGTGTTGTCTTTAGGACCTTTATAGAGCAGCTTTTACCTTTTGACTATTTTCGTGGTTGGCTACTGTTGGCTTAAGGGGGAGTTATATGAGGAAGGCCGCTTAAGAGGACACCTTTGTGTTTTATTAACAAAACTGACTGGGGAAAGATCGAAGCGTCGTATGCTTCTAATGGTGCACATTGACATATTTAGAGAAAGTATCAGTCTGCAGCACAGTAGCTGCTAAAAAAAACCATGGTTTGTGCTTGTAGTCCCTGTCTGAGAAGGATATTTATCCTTTGAGTCCCCTGTGCCCTAAATGTAAGAGAAGGTGGCTTGTCCATGCTGGCTGGGCAGGCAGGATGCCCATCCACCCATGCAGTGGCAGCCCGGGTGTGTGTGGGATGGGAATGCTGGCTGGCTGGTGTTTGTCCCCAGTTTTGGAGGGTGAGTTCTCTTTTCCCCCACTCTGCTTTTCATCGGAGCAGGTAGCCCATACTAGTTTTCACTGAGGTACGGCATGGTCTGCTTGGTGGTGTGTTTTTGGTGTCTCCCCACAGCCTCCTGGCAAGGTTTGCAGCATTGCAAGTGTTTGACAGCGTGGCCGACTGGGATCAAAGGAGCACAGAAGGCTTAGTGTTGGATATTTATGTATTTGTTAATTACCTACTATTGTGACTCATATTATCTAAGATTAACTGTGAAAGAGCTTGGGCAAAACAGTCATCTCTGCAGTTTTCCTTACTGTGTCCTATACACTCTGGGCTGCTTCCAGAGGAAGTGGTATCATCCAGAGCTGCCTCCCCACCATCAGCTCCTCTGGGCGCTGGTGCATCCTCTGACATGTGAGCCCCCAGCAAGTGGCTGTGTGTACCCAAGGTGCTCTCTCTGGGCAACAGAGGAGAGAGGGTCCTCTACTTCTCACATCTCTGCTGGGAAACTTACTCACTCCCCATCTCTTTCCCATTATGGCACTGGTACCACTTAGCTACCACTGGTATCTAAATCTGGTCTCTTTAGGTCAGAAAAAGGCTCTTTCGCAATAGAAGCAGCACTCTGGACTTTCTACCTGGGTATAAATGAGCCCTTTCAGGTGGGCTGAATGGAACTATAAATACACAACAGATTTTGGGCAGTTTGTGTCCTACCTTTACCCCCCACCCCCCATTCTCTCTTTTTTTCCTCTTTTTCTATTTTATTAAACTAATGGGATGCGGGACTCATCGCAGGTCTTTGATGAAGATAAAAGGACATTTTCTATTGTGTGCATTAAAGCCCCCTGTAAAGTAAATGACTTCCATGCAAACCACGTTGTTTGAAGTGTCCTGCTGTTTCTGCCAGGTGGGGTTGGAGATTTTAACGCAGTTTATCACCTAGAAACAATCTTTCGCTATCTGCAGGCAAAAAATGGTTCTGAGAAATAGATTAAAAACTCAGGCACTTTGTATGTGGAGACTAAGGCTGTAGGGAGAACATGCTAAGCATTAAAAGATTGCAGGGTCAGCTTCTCGCAGGGGCTTGTCCTCTCCCCAGTGTAAACCCTGTTCTGCAAAGACTTGGACATAAATGTCTGTGAATTGGTTGAGGGAGTTGGGGGAAGTCACATCCAGAAAACAGGCATATCTGGCATCAGCTCTTCGTCTTTTCTACGTCGTCCTCTGTTTTTGACCATTGTCAGGGTCTTCAGAGTGATCTGGTTCTGTGGCAGATGTTTCCACATGTAAGTGGAACAAGCGTTGCAATTTCTTCAAGTGTCTATCTATTTTTTGGTGTTTCTTCCACTAGCAGGGTTGAAAGTCACAGCGGCGACTGAAGCCAAGTTAGAAATAGAACCCTCTTCTGACAGCTCTCTGTCCCAGACCTAGCACAATGGGCAGCCCGCAGCATTGCCTTGGCACTAAGAGGGCTCACTGGTGTTTTGTTGGACCATGTCTCTTCCATGGCCACTGCTGCAGGAGGTAACAAGCTTCTTCAGCAACTTGCATTCATGAAACTCCCTAAGAAAGCTTTCTGTTGGTGCAAGGGAGGTGGAAATAAGCTACGTGTTTTCTAGTTTAGCTATTAGCACAGACAGATTTTAGGGTCAGATGGAACCATGTAGCTGTTTACAGTATCAGTTTATCCAATGCTTCTTCCATATCAAATGGGAATTTGTTGGAAATACAGCACCTTTTTTAGAAAAACATTGACTTTTAACAATTGGTCTAATAGGATTACTCATTTTCTGATGCATTTGATTTTAAATCTTTGTAAATCTCCACATGGCTCATTTCCCCCTCAAAATTATTTTCTTTTTCTGTGTGAAGTAGTCTACAGTTATACTGAACGAAAAGAATTCACATTTAACATAGCATGGGAATAATGTATGTCCAATTTTCATTTGATTTTTTTTTTAAGGATTTCTATTAATGCAGATCTTAAAATAGCATGCAACGTTGTCTGCACATACAGTCATGAAATGACTGTGCTGCTGAGCTGCCTTGAATTCACCAGCAAAGCTAAAGAGCTTTCTTGGTGCCTTGCAGCAGGTCAGAGGAACTGTGATTCCACATTTCTTCAACTGTAGGAATGATAATGGTGTTTCACATAATTTTGCTCCTTTGGCAGTTCTTCACAGAGAACTTGGCAAAGCTGCAGTGATCCACTTCGAGGACTGAGTGTGTCAAAGAGTGGATACGTGCCATCAGTTTTGGCCTCTTGCTGTGTGAAAAATTCAGTTTCATTTCAGGAATGTTAGTTGAGCCATTTGAGTTCAGGTATGAACTCTTTGCATAACTGCCTTTCATCAAGGGAGTGAATTCATGTGACCCTTGCCTGTCGCTCCTCGCTTGTGTAGTTTCTTTTTTTCACTGCAGCCCCTGCTCCTAGTTTATCCCATAATCTAGATTATGGCCAAAGGCAAGACCTACATAAGCATATGGTGCACATTGCATGTTGCATTATCTGAAGTAATGAGGGTGTGATTAATGGGCTTAGAGTTTTAATTTGGCCTGTCTTACTCTTGTGTCTCTCTTCAGCAAGGTTGCAAAGCCCAACAAGTGACTGTGGGGTGTGCACACTGAGTGGAGAGGTGACACTGGTTTCCTTGAAGTGCTGGGCAGCTGCTGGAGGTAGACCTCTGCTGAGAGGAGGAAGGGAGCTTGCTTCAAACTGGTCAACCTGCGTTGGATGGCATGTTTTTGTCAGATCCTAGTGTCTCAAAGCAGCTCCGTCTCTGCCTTCTGAGTTGCAGTGGGGAGAGCGGGTGGTCTAATTAATGGGTCACATCAAATGGTGTCAGTTTGCTTTCTGGTGTTGCTTTGCCTTGTGGAGCAGTGTAGATGCTGCAGGTTTGTAGGAGGGAACTGCTCGCAGCATACTTGCTTGTAGTAACACATCTTAGAAGGGAAAAAAATTGAAGCTTCCGTTTCTAGCCAGCTTGCTTCAGGTAGTGAAATAAGCTTTAGAGATACGGAAATTGAAGTTATATCTATTTTATCCATGGTGTGGTGTTCAAACAAACTAAATTAGAAGCTTTGTTTGTGGACTGATAGTCAGAATTCTAAGTTTTTATTTATCTTGGAAAGATGTAATGGTTTGTTTTTAGTAATAACAATTCTGCTAATTTTTATGTGAGGCAGCCAAATGTTGTTGGCTTAGATAGCTGTGTCCCTCAGAACTGCTGTTTTTAATTTTTGAATTTGGAACAAACCCAGCATCCTAAGTTAAAAGCAAAACTTTTCTCAGCAGGTTAGGACAAAAAAGAAAGCGATTGTATCACAGAATACATGCACTTAACAGCTAAGGTTTTTGATTCCATGGTTACAACAACAAAACAGAAAACCCCACGCATATAGCCAGTTGGTGATTTTATTGTTCAAGTCGGATGGCCTTTCTTAAAATGAATTTTAATGGACAAGCAAGAGAGAATGTATTGCTGAACTTGTGCAACTGAAGTTCATGAAATAAGATTGGGAAGAGACAGAATAATTGGGCACATCCTGTACTTAGTGAATCACTGAACTAGTGCAATAAACATTGCTGCATTTGGAAATTTAGATCTATACCGTGTTTTTGCCAAGAGCATTTGGAATTGCTTGGGATCGTGGATGGCCGTATAACATGAGCTACCTGAACCTTACCCTGTGCAAAGTCTTTTTTTCTTCTTTGCATATTTTGTCTTGTGAGGTAATTGTTGGTTTCATGACATAGGCGTTAGTCCAGTTCTGTGACACCTCGCATCTGCTTGGATTAATGTGGTGGAACCCAGGAGACAGACCAGGAGCCACATATACCAGGACCTCTGCAGGTGTTGGTATTGTAAAGGAGAAAGGTTCTGAGCACCGAAGTATGCAGTCTAACCAACATCTTCCTTCAGAGAAAGTCTTTTGTCATCAAAAGTAAAAACAAGAGCTACAGACATGTGATAGCTTCAGTATTGCTTGCCAGATAAGAGGGATAAACTTGTGAACATGTTTAAGAAATTACTGAATTTCCAGAAAACAGGCTGTTGTTTAAGGGACATGTGAACCATTACGAAGCCAGAAATAAACACAACATCCTAGTCTGCTCTTGGATACACACGTGGCTCTTGCAAATTCTGAGAGAGCTGCACATGCACAGGCTTAATGGGATCCTGATGGAAACCATCCAGGGCTGGAGTCTGGCTCCTGGTGAAACTAGGACTGCTGTCTGGCTAGGAGTGATGTTCGGGTCTCAAGCGAACTGATGGAGATGTTTTCTTCCCTCAAAGAAATATGTGTTTAGTCATCAGCCAGAAAGATGGGGTGGCTTGTGTGTGAGGCTTTTGCAGCATTGTTTAGTGTTAGCTCTGGGCTTCTTCTGTCTTCTTTGCTTCTTCAAATTGTGACAGTCCTTTTAAGGAGAAACTTCACTGTTTTTTCCCAGTAGCAGAGGGCATGAACCAGGTGTAAATTGAAGGGTGTGCGCCTTCTCTTTCACCCTGTGAGGATGACTGCCATTCAGGAGATGAAAATGTGTCATGCATTTCTGATACCATTGAACTGAATGGCAGAATTTAAGTTTTCAGTCAAAGCAACCAGTCTTTTCCTCAGGTGTCTGCAAACATGGATTAATAAATAACCCCACAGGGTCTTCTACAGTTCTGCTTCATGTAAGGAGCAAGAGCTGAGGAAGTAAGATTAGGCTGGAAAAGTCTCACTAGCCCCAGAGAAGTGCTTCTGTTTGGAGCAGCAGGGCAGACAGAAAGAAATGGCATCACCAAAACTTCTGTGTTAGCAAAATTTCTGGAGATTAAACTTAAAAAGCATAGTCTTTTTTGTTAAAGATGTAACCTCTCTTGGGGGAAGAGAGAAACAGATTCAACCAGCAGAAAGTGCCTGCTGGTCTTGCCCTCCTGGATAAAACCCATTAAAGATTCAGGACATTCCTGGATAGGGGAAGTCGATTTTCTCCACTCCTCAGTTCAATGCAGATGCAGCCGTGGCTGTACAGTAAGTGACTCATTCTGTGGCCATCTTTTTAATGATGAAACTGTTATGTGATACATTACCCATTGAGGCATTTTGTTTTCTAATTCTCTACTCCTGGTTCCCAGAAACATGAATAATGAAGCTTTTAGCAGAGAGGTGGAAGTGCTCCCCGAAACGTACCACCAGGGTAGTACATGCCGTTGGTTGATGCTTTGGATAATATTAGGGATATGGGGGGGCATAATTGGCTTGAACTTTTGATCGCCCCTAGAATTAAATCCAAAGCTTTTTCAACAAGTTCAGATAAGGTTCCTGCCTCTATTTGACTCCCATTAGAGCTCTGTCTTTCTGTGTAGCTCCTGGTGATGTCTCTTCCTTTCTGCTCAAGGTTTCAGGTGGGAATGGCAGCGCATTGCAGATGCAGTAGTTGAACCCTGTCCTACAAAACACAGCGAGTTTAGACGATAAGGAAAGATAGTTCATTACTCCAAGAGCTGTCTTTCCCATATCAAGTAGATTTGCATCAGACAATTGCACGAATCAGATCTTGAACTTCATTACCACAAAATACAGCAAGGAAAATCCCATTTCTGGGAGTCTTTCTACTGTACACAGCCCCAGATGTAAAGCACTGCTCTGTGCACAGTGAATGGGACTCGTATGTATTTTATTAATGTAAGTGTAATGTAATTATTCTCTTGTCCATCTGGCAGGTGGTGTTTTCATTAAGTGAATAATCTAAGCTATAGGCTCTGTAGAGGGGGATGAGTATGGAGGAGATTCAGGTCATCTGCTGTGGGACCATAAATAGAAGCTAACAAGGGAGCCCTTACTGTCCTTGTCTACTAAAACTGAAAATCTGTTGCTTTTATTTTTCCTTTAGCAGACTGCAAGCTTAGAAGCTAGTCTGTTAATGAAATCTTTTTGCCATCATGCAGTTTAACTCCTCAGTTATGGTAGTGGCTGGAAGGCACAGTGTGAAAAAATAGGCATTATGTAAGAGAACAAAAAGTAAGCCCTTGTATAAACCACTATGCATAGGAAGATAAGATTAAAATCACGATTCTGGAGGTGCCCGGTACGTGTCTGGGTGTGAAGCACTGTTTCAGAAAGAAACATGGATTACTTAAGTGTTTTTATTCATGTAGAAGGTCCTGATTAAAAAAAAGCAAAACAAAACGCACACAGAAGAACAGCAAGCCTGTGCTGTCCTCCACAAAGTTTTGAGAAGTGTGGTGTGTGGAGCTTTCTAAACGAAATCTAGCTGCTCTCTGGCCGTCTGTGTGGCATCTTCTGTTTCCAGACAAAGTTTTCTAATGTCCTCATGGAAACGGGAGCAATTTCCTTTTTCCATGTCCTAGCAAGACTTTTCTTGGCACAAATGACAGTGCAAGGCCTAGTGTGAGTTTTGCCCTGGGAAGATATGAATATGTTGGCCCCATCCCAGGAATGTTCAAGCAAGGATTAGGTTTTATTTTTTATCTGGTAACATTCAGGGAAGCCCATCAGGGTGACCAGGCTGGGAGGGGTGTTCATTTAGCAAAGCCTGGGAGTCAAGAAGAAAACGGAGCTTTTAAAAAATTATTATTAGTTTTTATTCTGTTATTTTAAATTTAGGAGGGGATGCTGAGCATTGCTTATTTGTGTATGGTGTAGGTATTGCCAGGGAGGAGGTTAGAGATTGCTGTTGCCCTTTTGTAAAGGCACAGATTCCCATGCAGATGGGTTTGTCCTTTCCCAGAGGATCCTGCTTTATTTTCCTTTCCAGTAGAGCTTGGTTTCAGTTGCTGTGTGGACAGGGTGGAGTGCAGAGCCTGCTGTACCACCAGTTCCAAGGAAACACCTCCAAGGGTGCTCATCCCCCTGGCTGCAGATAATGGGAAACTGAAATAAAACCTGAGCAACAGCCCCTTGAAAATAGCTCTAGAGGCTGGGTGCCAAAGAGTTCAGTGCTGTCTGGAGTTGCTAGTGTGATTCCTTCTCATTAAGGATGCTGCTGAGCTGCTTTCTTTTGTAGGTATTGAGAATGCTTGAAAGGAGATATTTAACTACAGCAGAATTTACTCAGTACAAGGACCAATGGGAGTAGGGACAGTAAATAGAGCATCCCAAGCAAGTGGTGAGTTAAGAGCTTTGCCAGGCTGTAATAAAACAAAAGTGACCCTTTGTCAGGAGTGCTCTTTCCTCTCTGTTTAAAGATGATATTTATCCCCCAGACTTCATGAGGTGTTATCTGGATAGGCTGGCTGTGCAGATCAGTCTTTGCCCTAAGCCTTCTTTGATACACTTTGCTTAGGGGAGATTCCTCAGTTTCTGCAGGATTCAGTGATCTTGATGTTTAACAGTTCTACTGTTTCAAGAGAGAATCTGCTCCTCTGGATGCATCAAGCCTCAGTCATTTGTATGTATGTGTGAAGGTCAGTGAGCTTGTCAGATACCCTGTTGTAAATCCTGTCACTAAATCAATTTCTATTAATTAAAAAAAAAATTGCTGCCCTTCAGAAGTTCAGCACCCTTTCAGCTGGACAAACCCCATTGTATCCCAACACAAACACAATAGCTGTGAGCTCTCTGCTAGTCTCTTGGTGGCTGCTTGTTCCAGGTGGTACATTTGTGGTTTGGAACTCTTGGTGGCCAGAGAGGGCTGCATTTCCCCTTCTTCTGAACAAAATGGCTGCTGTTATTACTCTGTCATTATCTAACTTTGCAACACCAGGAGCAGAAAGTCAACAGCGGAAAATAGGTACGCCAACAGGTGAGAGATGTTCAGGCCCCTCCTTGCTCCACCAGCACCTGTGCCTGAAACATGCATAAGACTGACACAACAGCTAAGAGCAGGACAGGATTTTGCATTCATTTAGTAATTCCCTTGGGGCTATACTCCTAGATGACTTAATGACTTTGTGTATACCCAGTCTGGAAGATAAGCAGGCATAATTCATTGCAGGCAGGTCATTCATCCTTCAAGATAACAAGCAACTACAGGCCATAGGGAGCAGGGAGATAAAGATACTATACATCAGCAGCAGTAGTTCAAGGTTTCAACCTCTCCACCTCCTTCTGTGACCCAGAAGTCATTTGCAGTTGATTATTCAGCCATTTGCTTTCTTTAGAAAGAAATACACTGGCAGTGGTTGGTGAAGTGAGTACATTTTCCATTCTGTCTGTGCCTTTAGAGGCAGCCACAGCATCTCTACCTGGAAGTAGGCATCCTCATGTCCCTTGGAGGCTTTACAGCTGTGTTAAATGCTTGTATTGAAAACATACTGTAAATTGATTCCAGTTTTCCTGATGTTACTTAAATGGTGACTCTTTTTCATCTACTGCTTGGAATGCTTACATAGGATTAATTTTCAGTTTCAGTCTGAGAGAAGCTTTTAGGGATCCAGTTTATGTGTTAGCAATACATATGGTCCAGACTGAGGCACAAAGAGAGAAAGAGTGTGTACATAAGATAGTATATTACATTTTTTTGATCTTCTTGTAAAAATAAAACTACTTTGAGTGTATCAGCAGGTACGTTTTAAAACTGAACAAGTAACACAAAAGCATGCTGCTCCTAAGCCCACAAACATTAGGATCAAACATCCGATGTGGCCTCTCCCTAGTTAATACTCCCTCCTCCAAAAATCTGCGGTCCGGATTTTTGCAAACAAAAATACCTACACCATACACAAAACAGCAGTCTACATCTTGAGATCCATGGCATTGCAAAGATAAATGATTGACTCAGCAGGTATTTTATGATGACTAACTCTAAGCAAAACATTTTTCTCTTGTCTACGTGCAAAGCAAAAGAAATAGCAAGTACAAGGCTTTTGATATGGACATCTGATTGCTGTGTTTTGATTCGCAGCCTGTGATGTCGCTTTAGTTGAGGAGGAGGGGAGGAGAGAAAGAAAAGTCTATTTTTGTTTGTTTGTTTTCTAATTACTTGAGCTATTTTTTCATTGACTCAGCAACTCTGAGCAGTATGTACTGTACTACTATAACTAGAAGTCAGGGCTGGGAGGTCGAACGATGAGTCGAACTGCTTTGTCCAGGAAGGGATGCTCACTAATGCACTTGTCATCTTTGTGTTCTGTGCCAACCTGCTTTGTTAATGCAAGGCATTCACATGTCAGGATATGTTTAATACAAGACTTTATGGCTCCTTGGAGGAAGAGCCTCACTTCAGTGAGAGTTGTTCATTAGAGTTAGTTGGGTGTGAATTTTAAGCAGGATATCGAGGCGTAAGAGTTGGTGTAGATAGTCACTGGGGAGCAGATTCCAGAGACTTTGTTTCAAAGATTCATGACCGCTCAAGATCTGGGAATTGGAAACTGTTTCTTAATTCTATTTTAGAGGCTAAAATCCCTGCAAGGCATGTTCTTCCCCTTTCCAATGCATTCTTCTGAGAAGTTTCAAGCGATGAGGGGGCTTTGTGGAAAGACAGTGGGGTGTTCTTGGGAGAATTTCCCACCCAGTTCTTGCATGGGTAGCAGCTCCCATTCGGTTCCTTTCTAAAGGGTCTTGTTACAGATTTCCAGTGTGTTACTCCATGTTTTTGCTTCCAGTGTTCATCACAGTACTAGAAAACCTAAATATGTTCTCTTGCAGCCTTTAATTATGTGATAAAAGCCATGGTTATTTTAGAGCGTATTCTTTTTCCAGACGGGCTGACCTGTGGATGGCATTTTCTTGTGAAGGAATAGGGCTTCACATTTGCTGTTGCTGGATTTCCCCATTTCTCTGTTCCTTACTGTCCTTCTTTTTTTTTTTTTCCAGTTCATAGTGGTTTCTCTGTGATTGTAATTGCACTAAATACATTCGATAATGCACAAGTGACCTATTTTGTGCAGAGTTTAGCTAATTCCACAATTGCCTGTAGGGTTTCTTAGCAATGTTCTTCAGCTGCTCCATGAATTACAAAAGCCTGGTAAGTTAAGCATGGCCAGCACAACATACTGGAGGCAAGGAAAGTTCAAGGTAATGGAGAAGGGTGAGCCGTACAGGTGTGAATACCTTGAACTAGGTGTTTATAAGGCAAGGTGGAGGCCTCTGCAGTAGCCAAAGCTGTTCTAGTCTAGAGGACTAGAATAGATGTCATTAAAAATATTAAACTGTTGGAGATCTTTTGCACAAGTTTGTTGATATCCAGTGACATGGTCAGATATTGTGCCTCAGTAGGTTCAGCAGTCAGTGTGTGATTCCTCTGGCATCTGAGGTAGGTACTCAGCTATAAAAAGATAGATGAGCTGGGACCATTAACATAAACACTGTCTGCAGCACTCGCCCTGGTAGCAGATTGTTCTGTGCCTCACTAAAAGGAGATAGCACTGTCAGAGGAGCCGTGCTTCATTTTGCCATGTTTGCTACATAATCAGTTAATTTTGCTTAATAGTGGATTGCGTCACAGATGTGCAAAAGGGCATAGTCACTTCGCTTTCTCCATAAAGCCTCTGGTCTGGCGCAGCTGAAATGTTAGCAGAGTGTGGTATCAGGCAAGCTGACCTCAGCTGGTGTCCCTGACTTACCCCCTCTGGGTTCTCCCAGCTGTGCTCTGGCCAAGCTCTGTGCTTGTAAAGATTAAAGGTTCCAGTTTGTCAGAGGAAGTTAGATACAAATGTAGATGAGGGTGGTCATTCAGTGCCTGCTCTGCTTTTTTTTTTTAGAGAAAACGCCTTACATAAGGTACTGTCAAGGACTTCCCCATGTTTCATTGGGAAGTTCTTTAGTGCCTTTCATCTAAGCATTACTTAGAATATGAAAGTTAGTATTGCTGGTTTCTAATGAGATGAATCCAAATATGTCTGTCTTATCATAGATCTTGACATTTCACTGCCCTTTGAGTGCAGCTTTCGGGAAGATTATTGACAAGTCAAATACAGTAAGACAGAATATGTGGAGAAGCCAAGTTAAGACTGCTGTTTAGGGACAGAGTATTAAACATCACAACTCAAGGTTTTAGAAGATTAACATGCTACACATTAATATGGTGTATCCAACAATTAGTGCTAAGCATATACTGCTTAAATTTGTAGTGAAACTGGGTATGTGTAAACTGTTTTCTTCAGATGAAAATTAATGTATTCAAAATAAGTATACTGATGGATTCCCCAACACTGGATGCTTTTAAGATTCAGCTGGACAAGGTGCTGGGCCATCTAGATCATGCTTTGTCAAGAAAGGTTGGACTGGATGATCCTTGAGGTCTCTTGCAGTCTGGTATTCTGTGATGTTCTGTACTCAGAGATCCCAGTCTGAAAGTACTAAGTTTATAGACTCTCTAGTGTGGTGTGAATGTCTTGTTTAAAAAAGAAAACAAACCAAGCAAGTAAACAAACAAACAAAAAAACCAAACCCAAAACCATGCAAAAAGTAATACTGGATGTGTGAAGGACTTCTTTTTAGAAAAATAGGTAGACATGTAATTAAGTTCATCTCTCTTCAGAAAAGCAAGCAAGTACCTACTTAAATCTAAATGTGCTTAAGTTGTGTTTACTTCAAGAAATACTTAAGTTCGTTTTAAGTTAATCATCCACACAAATGATTTCCCCTAGTGAAGACTTGCATAGCGCAAAGGGAGAAAGGCACTTCAAAACTGAACTATGATTATAGGTGTAAGCAATGGGTTTGATTTTAGAAGAACCTGAAGGAAGTAAGTGCATAAATCTAATTGAAATTCAGTGAGTCTGGAGCATCTAATTCTCCTGAGTCCCTCTGAAAGCCTCGACCTCTTTTAAATGCTAACAACTGAGGGAGGTGCTGGCTCTTATGAACTGGTTTCACATTAGCACACCACCATGGTGGATGTTTCTCCCTGGATGCTAAGTGTGGGAACATAACCTTCTGTGTATGGTTTCTCCAGTATTGCCAAATACTGGTGTTGCTTTGTGAGCTAAAACCCACATCCAAATGCCAGGGTGTTTACAAACTTTAGTATTTATTAGTCTTATTTAGTATTTAGTAAATGGTGGTTCAGTTGCAGTGCTGTGAAGTTATTAGCAGAAAAGCCTTCTGGAAGCTAGCAGGGTCCAGGTGATATTTTTAATTAATAGATGCCTGACCTGGCCCCCTACCTTAGTCCACAGGAGGATTTGGATCTAAATTTTGTATTCTGCTCTTTTGCTGCTTTTGAGAGATGAACCAGGCTAAAAAAAATAAAAATAAATCCTTGAATTTGGGGTGCTTCATTGATTTCCTCTGAAGTCATGGCTGTAACTTCCCAGGGATGTTCCCATGCTCACTGATGCTGGCTGCACCTCAGAGCACAGAAAAGAGTGCAGCTTCTAACAGCTGCATTTTCCGTAGCGATATAGGCTTAACCTAAGAAGGACTTCGGTTGTCCTTCATCCCACCTCTTCTACCCGCATCCCCAGGGGTTTCCCGTTTCCTCCCCTTCCTCATGAACATCAGCAGGCCGCTTCAGAGATCTGATCTGGCCAAAATCTGTCAAGAAAAAGAAAAGGGAAAAAAAAAAAGGACTATGAGAGCCTGTTTGGACCAGTGCCACCCAGTATGGGTCTCACATTGTGGTGGTGGAGCTGTGTGTAGGCAGGTAGTTCTCCAGGTGGGGAACTACTAAGGGTGGAAGATGATACACCAGGAGAAAATCAAGGGTATTTTTATGTTGGGCTGGTTACAGCATCTCCAAAAAATCCTGGGGGCTGGTGCCAGAACAGGCCTGGGCAGTGGGAGAGAGACCCGCTTGAGGCAGCGTTGCCTCTGAAGAACGCGTTCCTCATAGCAGCGCTTCCATCCTGCTTGGCGGGTACGTGCTTCACGGCTGTAGCAGCAGAAATGCAATGCTGCTGCAAACAGATGCATTGGAACCAAAGACAAATGCCTTTAAAGAGAAAGAGGAAGGTTTGGGGGTGACTGGCATTAGCTGTTAGGACAGTAGAACGGGAGTCTCAGTGGTGCAGTGCGCCCCGCAAGACCAGCCCTGATGTTTGAGCTGTGTGGCCCATGGGGTCTGGGGACATGGGTAGGCAGTGGCGTATGCTAGTCCCAAATTGCAGGTTGTTCACATCAAGGGGTCTTGTGTAGCAGGGCCCATAGGATCTCTGGGATGCCTTTTACTTGTTTATTTATTTTTATAAAAAATGGCTGGCAGCAATATGACCACCTGAAGTTGGCATACTTCTCCATTAGCTCTTCCACTTGCACGTAGACACATACAGCCAAACTCATGCAGCAGCCTGTCACATGCAATTTGTGTTCTTTGTTTGAGAAGCAGCCTATAGACAAAACCCCTTTGCTTCTCCCTTTTGTTTCATTAAGCTAGTACTGAGGGGATTTTGGAGGCGTGGATGTGTTAGGCACCTGATTTCTGCTGACTTGGGTAGGAATCAAGACACCTACTGCTGCCTCTGGTGACTGGAAATCTCCCCATGGGTTTTGGTTCACTGAAAGCTTCTTCATTTTGTTTGGAAAAGGATGAATAGGTTTTAAATAAGGAGTGCACACTCTTCGGGGTGAAGGCCTTGTCTTGTTAAAGCTCTTACTATGCAAGCTAAATAAAATGAAGTCCTAAATGCTAGGGCTAGTAGCAGCTTCATTGCGTCTTTCTTTTAGTGACATATTGACACTGCAGGGAGCAAGGCAGACAGCCAGGACTTTCTGCTGTCTTGCCTGGTTCCTTCTTGTGTTAAATTTGGTTAAGTTTTTGTGATGATGGACCATGTCTCCATGGGGCTGCTGCACCGGCTGGCTTCTAGTGTGGGTCATGTTCACCATAGCCTGGGGAGAGAGACTTGCATGCAGAAGTTTGCATATCCGGGCTTTCAAAGCCGGGTCATACCTGTGCTCTCTGTGTGATGGCTGTTTCTTGGGACCTTTTTCTGAGCCTCGTACAGTTTTCCAGGTTGTCTCCTGCAACACAGAAGTGCAATTTCTCAGGTATCTTTTCGTTTAGTTAACAGAGTTAACCCTGGTTATTGTATTTATTGGGGGGGGGGGGGGGCCACGAACTGTTAGATGCATGAGGAGTTTGCAAATGAGAAATACCATCACACTGGTAATAGCAGGTTTGCATAGCTAGTAGATTTCTAAAGCTCACACCAAAGCTTGTTGTTTTTAAACAGGGAGCCACTTTGAAGGCAACCAAAAACATCTCACATAGTGCAGACTTCACTTGCGATCTCCAGTCTTTTCCTGTCTCTTTATAGTAGTCAGTCCTTGATATAGCATAAGCACCATAAAAACTTAATTTTCCCTGGATGCTGTTATGTTTAAATCAGAGTAAGTTAAAGCGTTTAATAATTTACAGTTGTGCATGCAGTATAATTGCATTTCTGTTTGGCTCTCTGTGGGTGGGTTTAACACTCAGGCATTTACCAGAGTCCTCTACATCATGGAGCATGTTCTTCTCTCACTCCACTTGCTGAGCTGCTGCTTGCATGAGACAGAGGTCCTGTTGGAGCTGCAGGAGAGACCAGGATTGTACCTGTTCTTTTTTTAATGGCCGCTTATTTTCTGAGGTTCAAGTTTGGGTTTTCCAGCACTTGCATGGAGGTTAGTGGTCAGGATCCCAGTTGGTGCTGCACAGCCGTTTCTGCACCCGCTGCCTGGGGTGCTGGGGTGGGAACGGTAGGTTCTGCCTGCTTTGCTCCCACATGACACCTACAAAGTCAATCTGCTTTTTGTTTGTGCTCACTTCTTGAAGAATGTGTGCTGTGTATGTTGTTTGCTTTTCAGGCTTTTAGCCAAGCACAAAGGTAACTTTTGCACTTCATGCCAAAAGCAGTGCAAGTATTTTCCTGATGTTTGTAATTGGACTCAGTAATGAACTTAACTATTTAGTATCTATTAAAGCAAGCTTTGGAGGAAGAATAAGGGCTTCAAAATCATTGTAGTTTAGGCATGTAGTGAAATGCACTTCTGCTTTACTGAGAGAGGCATGGAAATTCTGGACAGCAATAAATACAGAGGTTCTTATAGTGACATATTAAGCAATCTTTATCATGGATGATTTTGATATGTAGATTAATATGCAACAAATAATACATGTTCTGGTTTTTGAGCCAAGGCTATAATTCATCTAAGAGGCTTGATACAGTATAAATGAAGGTAAGATCAAAACCGGCTCTTTTCCTTTATTCTCACAACTTTTCTAACCTTTCTTCCAGTTCTTTGTTGGGCTCTCTCATAATGCCAGTGGAAAAATAGAAAAGGCTAGTGGGCTTAACCTCTGATTTTCATGTCATTCTACCTATTTATATATGGGGTGTTTTTCACCAATTCTGTATGTCTTCAGAGGAACAGTATTTCTCACAGCAATACTATGAGTCTCAGGAAAGGTACTTCCATATTTTTTTCCATTGAGAAGACAACGCAATACTGCTGAGTGTATTACAGGCTTGGAATAGCCTTTATTACAATCACGAGTATTATAATTAATGCCATGACATGTGAATTACTTATTTTGCAATGCCAGTCACTCCAAGCATCCCCTGTTGCACCAAACATAAAGACCAGCATATTTCGTTGGACAGTGTCTTATGTAAGTGGGGGAGAGGAGGAAAGAGCAGACTGCAGTTCTTCCTGTAACATACTGTTTATTTTCACTGCTTACCCAGGCTGACTTTTTCTGGCAAAAGCCCAGCACCTACACCTGAGGAGCTCTGTGCCAAGCGTGGTAGGTCTGACTAAAATGGTACAGCAACACTGATTCTTTTTTGCAGAGATTTCTTTCAGTAGGAAAGGTCAGCACGATTTCTCTCTTCACCAGGATCACTAATGACAGGGCTCAATAGCCTCACCGCTTCCTTATTCGCGCCATGTTACGAATGTTTTGTATGGAGTGTCCATCAATAGCATTGCCAGCTTTCAATATGTCGCAGGAGGAGCAAGGTCTCCATTAAAATCTTTACTCATGGGGTGGTGGGGTGAAGCTTGAGCCTTCTCCAGGCGGGGCAGGCAGCCATGCCATGCTAGTGGAGGCTCACCCTGGAGGGAAGGCAGGTGGTGTTGGTCCCAACAGCCCTGCCCCAAGGGCTGTGCTGTGGATAGATGGCTTTATCCTGTGGATAAGGCAGGAGACCTAGCCTGATCCTGTGGGTGGGGATTAGAGCCAGAGGCTGTTGAAGGAGCATACCAAATGAGTTTACATCCTGGTGGGGCACCTTGCTGGCTGGTGGCACCCTTTTGGGAAATCCTGGTGAGCCTCCCATCCTGCTAGTCCCAGGCTATGCTTGTGGGCTGCTGTCTACCCACCTCCGGGCTGGGTTTCCTGCCCTCTGCACACAGCTGGTGCCACTGGACCACTGGTCTTTCCTCAGCCCAACCCATTGGCACAGCCTTTCCTCTGCATCCTGTGGGAGGCAAGTTTCAGCATCCTCCTTCCTCCTGCCTCAGCAGCCTGGGGAGTGAGCCTTTCAGGGATCTGGGGTACGAGAAAGGTGGTGGGTTACAGAGCCTGAGCCCAGCTGCTCGGGCAGGCCCCGGGCACAGTGTGAGCACAGTTGGGTGCCTGTTGTGGCTTGTGCGCCTGCTCTTGTCCCTCGGGTCTGGGCTGTAATCCTGGCTGGAAATGTTAAATATTGACAGAGTTAATTCCCCACTGCTTCAGACTGCAGAAACTGGTCTCCGATAAGGCTGTGTTTAATAAGGATATTCTCGGTAAAGAGCTTTGTTGGCTAGACAGGGCTTTACCTTGCCCAGTTCTGCTCCAGCAGGCAGGGAAGAGGAGGTCCTCTACCAGTGCCCTCACTTCTTGCAGCTTGGCAGCGCGATGGAGTAGAAGACACAGGGGGGATGATAGGTCTTTCTTCTCCCCAAAAAATAGCCAGAAAATACCTTTACACAGATGGCTGCAGGCAGCATGAGGAGCCAGAGTAAATGTATTGCTGCCTAAACTCTTAGACAAATGCCAAAAATAAAAGCAGCTTAACTTACTTTTTCCACCTCACATAGCAGTTTCCAACCACATCAAGTGAAAAGTCTAGGTGGGTGTACAGTGTTTATAATCACTGAGTAATACACATTACAGTAGCTAGGATGTTTGTTTTGT
Organism: Ara ararauna; assembly: GCA_028858755.1. Taxonomy (NCBI): domain Eukaryota; kingdom Metazoa; phylum Chordata; class Aves; order Psittaciformes; family Psittacidae; genus Ara; species Ara ararauna. The sequence continues at coordinate 62,458,930 of CM054379.1, forward strand.
TCCTGACTACTGGTTTTAAAATCGTTTTATTGAGGGCAGGAAAAATGATTTAAGTTTATATTGTCACCTAAGAGATAGGAGTGTGCTCCTGTTTTGGGGAGGAAGGCTGGAAATGTAAGAAATACTGCTTTTTTTTTCTTCCCTTCCCCTACAACTGCAAGTAGGCAGACACTGAAAGTGCAGAATCCAGCTTGATTTCTGTAAGAGATGGTGTCAGTGTTTTCTGTGCCCACATTCATCTACAGCAATTGTGTCCTCCAGTGTCTCAAAATTGTTTACATAGGTGGCATCAAAATTTTACATCCAAAGCAATGAAAAATTGAAAACAGATCCACATCCAAAACTGTACTGTGTTTTTGTTTCTCATGTAGTATCTCTTGTATGAAGAACTGCAACCTTCTGTCCAGGGAGACTTGGCCCTGGCTAAACTGCACCTGAAGGCGAGTGCTAACCAGCGCACGCAGAAGGGCTCACTGCTGTGCAGGAAGCAGGTGATGGTGCAACATCTCTGACCTGGGGTGGTACCAGGGGAGTGGAGATCACTGAGGGAGCAGCAGGCATGGTGTGTGTTGTAGTGGTGCATTGCAAATGAAGAGGGCAGGATTTGTCAGCCATGCTTGGGTAAGGTCTGCACGAAAACAGTCAGAATGGTAAAAGGGCAAGTGATGGGACGCAGAAATTTCTGACCCTATGCATGCCGCAAACAGTGGTGGTGCGATGCCAGGGCGGAGTGAGCTGCGGGAGAATGTTGCCAGTACCTGGGGAGGGATGGATTGAAAAGGCAAAGTCCAAGTTTTTTATAGGCTCTAAAGTCAGAAACTTAACAAATGCAGACCCAGAGGATATGTAAGAGTTAGCATAAGGGGAATGCTGATACATCTGGAAGTGCTGGGCAAATAAAACCATGTTACCTTGTAGGCCTTTAGCCTTTGATGCATTCATTTCAGTTACAGGACGTTCAAGTTTAGCCAGGAGTTGGCAGACAGATGGACTGCGGGGCAGTTCACAGAGTGACTCAGTCTAGGCTAGCATGAGGAGTCATCTACGTAAAGGTAACCTATTACAGTATTTTCACAGAAACTTTTTTTTTTTCTCCCTGGGTTTTCATGTTTTTGTGGTAATTCTTCAGGTTTCATTCATGGTACTTTTCCAGTTGAACTTTGCTTCCTGCCTGCTCTGCCACCAAATCACACCTCCCCAGAAGGGAGACACAGGGATTTGTTTTGCCTGGCCCGTGGTCTTGCCTTTTTGAGGACCAGACATATGGTCAATGTAAAAATTGTGGCAGCGTCCCTGTATTTCCTCACCCACCTCCCCACAGTCCTTTGTTGGCCGCAGTGGTTGTGCTTCCTTCTGTTAGCTTCATGGAGGACTAAGAAGCATCTGTGGTGTGTGATTTAAGGCACTTGTCTGGCTGCTTATTACTTCGTGTGACCCTGTTTCTGCTGTCAGGAAAACTCTTGAGGAACAACTGTTTCACTTGGCCTTGCTTTCTAGAAAGCTGTGGCCTTCAGTCAGCATCGTGGTGGTGGTGGTTGTGGACTTTTTCTAAATGAAGAAGGAAGGAAAATCACTGTATCTATTCATGCTGGATTTTCTCAGAGGAAGCTGAGAAAATTTTTGCTCTAAATGAGCGTAGAGAGTTTTCTCCTTTGGATTGAGGTTGTTCAGTTTGTTATCTTGCCATTTAATGCCTGATAAATTGCTGTGGAAGCACCAGAGTGAAGAGTAAATGATCTTTTCAGAAGTAAAAGAAATTGAAAAATGAAGGGTTAAATAGTTTACTCTCTGAGGCTAAAATTACAGGTATTGAGTGCTTTGTCTGTTTTATTGGTAGGGAAACCTTTATTGTTTGTTACAAGTTGTTCGCTTGAGAAGGGGCAGAAGAAAGGCCATTTGGATGACTTACCATGTGTCTTGCTAGTACTAATTCCACTTCTATACCTCTCTGCCTGCTTGCCTTTCACTTCATTTTGTGCATGAGTGATGTGTCCCCGCTCACTTTGGTAGAAACACCACAGTCTTGGAAAAGTTTCACCTTTTTCATATGCTATTATTATAACTTGGTTTATTTCTCTGGACATGCAAAGATGAGAACAGCTTGCACAGAGCTTGAAATCTTAGCGATGAAAAGGGAGAAGCTAAAGGAAAAAAGTAACTTTGGGGAGTGAGGAGAAAATTGTCATAGTCTAACTTCAGATGCCTCTGTGCCTCACGCAAGTGGTTGGGCAGTTTTGATCTGGGGTGCTCTGAAACAAGCCTCAGATCTCAGGATGCCCTCAGGAGCCTCAACTGCCAGCTTGGACATCCAAGATGCCTAAAGTGGGGGTCATCCTGCTCTTCCTCACCCTCTGTCCCCTGCGTGGTGCACATCTGCCAGAGATGGAGAGGGTATACGCCTTAGTATTGAAATGTTTACAGTAGGGCTCTTAAGTTGGTTTAATATTTAAGTAGTTTTAGAAACAACCAGGCAAGCAAGACAGTGGCTGCTGGTAAAATGACTCTGGGAAGATGCCCCAGGGGGGGATTAATGTATGCTGAAGCTATTAGCTAGGAAGATCTTACCTCCTTAGCTCCTTAGTTTGTTTTGCCAGTGTTAAGGAGCAGATCAAAGGAACTGTAAACAGTTAAAAAAACCTCTGCAGGCAGAAAGGAGGCAGTTGTTCAGGAGCTGCTCGATGAGAGCAGACACCTGCCTGTGAGTTTGCAGGAATCTCGGCTTCTTAGCAGTGCCTAAAACATGGTGGTGCAGGACTGAGCTAGGAGAGACATATGTCCTCTTTTGTATGGATTTTAGAAAATACTATGCTGTCTATCTTCTGTTGGTAGTAAACTGTATTTTGATACCAGAAAGCTGGTGCGTCAGGCCCCAGGGGTCCCTGAGTGCTGTCCTGAGGAGCTGCCGTCCCCAGGCCCTGGTGAGTGCTTTTGGAGAGGGAGAAAGGATGCAGGAGTGCTGGGGAGCATATCTGCCGCTGCTTGCCAGTCTGTTGTGTGCTGACCCCTGCACACAGGGGAAACAGTAAATCCTTGCTTTGCTGACCTTTGAGGAGGAGGGTGTGATGGGACTTGGGCAGGTAAGGTCAGGCACCTTCCAGCCCTCCAGCAGCAATGCCTCATCCTTTGCAGGAGGCAGTTATGACTACTGGTACCAGCACAACCTTTAGCTCAAGGCATGTAGCTCAAGGAAGACTGAGTTTTTTGAGCAGTCTCCTTTTCAGTCTGTCCTGCCTTCTCTGAGGGTTTTAAGAATCTACTTTTCCAGTAAACAAGAGTCTCAGTCTTTCCCCTTGTGCTTCCTTTCCTATCCCACTCCAGAAAAAGGAGTTGCTTTGCCTTGCTGACAAGACAGCCTGTCATAAATCTCTGCAGGCCAGATGGTTTGTAATTTATTGCCCCCTACCCCACCAGATATTTTCAGATTATTCATGTTACTTGCTGGCTTGCCTTTTGCCGTCTGTTTTCACCTTCTTTCACTTCTAGCAAAGTATTTATCCAAGGCCTTTCACACATGTAAAAAATTCTTCAATTTAGATACATCAGTTTTGAAGAAGTCTGTCTCTTGTGCTTTGGTATGGTTTGTCCCTCTTGACTTTGACTTCCTTGTAATACGAACCTGTGTTGCAGAGGAATCTGTGGCTGTTGGGTTGCCTACTGCATCTGATAGAAGTGTTACGTGAAGCAACAGCTTCTGAATTTCAGAAGCTTAAACTGTGTCCTTTCCTGGATCTCTCTTGCCACATGTCACTTCTTGTATGTGAAGTTGTTCATTTGGCTAGATGATGGCAGTCTGTGGCTTTCACTATCTCTGCAGACGCATATGGTCCTGCTGATAGAAAGTCCTGTGTGTCTGCCTGAGATTTGCAGGTGACAGTGGCATGTGCAGAAAGAAATGGGTGGAGTTGGCGGCACTGTACAGCACGCAGGGCACTGCAGAATCCCTATCTGTGGGAATTTGCTAGTCAGCTCTTATCGGTCACATCCCAGCACAGTGAGTTGTAGAAATCAAATTAGCAGACAAGTCAATTGCTTACGTCAGTCAGAAGTTTTGCACTGGGCATGATGTGATAGTCCAGGGCCCCTCGCTGGGGAGTGTCTCTGGGTTTGATTATGAGGCTTGTAACAAAATGAAAACCTGACAGTGCAGTTTTGTTCCTGTCTTGCCTTTTTTTCCTCCTTTCTTGCTCAAAACATTCCTTCTCACTGTCATTTGGGGCAAGCAAAGCAGAGAATTTGTCCTTGCTATGAAAGCAGAGAAAGCTTTGCCCTGTTATTTTATAAAGCAAGTTGTTGCGACGTACCACATGGTTCCTCACATCACTCAGTAGTTCATTAGTCTGTCACTGTACAAGCATATTAAATGACAAGCTAAAAATCACAAGACAGTACAGCAGTCCATTAAAATTTGTAAAGGATATCAAATATTCAAAGTAAGGGATGTAAAAAGAAGCTGTTTGCTGTAAATACCAGTACCTGTAGTTGCACAAACATAATGAAGTGCTGTTCGCTGCCAAGCAGCGGATGGCTGCTGACAAACACGCGGCTGTGGGAATCCCCACAGTTATTTATTTCCAGAGAACTGCTACTGCTTCAGCAAAAGGTCTCCTTCAGAAGCTCCAGCCTGTCATATGAGCCTCTTCTCCTAAACAAACAAGGATAACTTGAAATTAGAGGCAAGATCAATTGCTTTCAAGCTGTCAGTGGCACAAGGCATGGTGTTATTAATTTCTCATGTACACTGCAGAAACAATGGACTCAGGCTTAACATTTTTGGAGGGCTGTTATATTTTTTTGGGTTTTCCCTGAACTGCTTTCCCTGGATATTTAAGTCATATGTCATGATACCCTCTGGTAATTCTTAAGTTTCTTTATATTAACTTGCCAAGGCAGGCAGCAGGCAAACTAAGGTTTTAAGGGCAGAATAAAAGCTTCAGAGCTCACATCAGCTCTTTCAACAGTAAATCCCAGATTCAGTTTCAGCTTCATCCCACCTTTTGGAAGACTGACTAGCTGTAAATTCAAAATCTAAAAGGTGGAGTGGATTCTCCTTGCTTTTAAGTGTGTTTTTCAGGTTAATTATCTTCACTGCTAATAGGTACATGTTATTTCTGCTGTGGTTTTGATTTCCTAATACTTGTGCCTTGTTAAGGCTTTGTCTGCTAGTAATACAGTCCCCAGCCTCCTCTATCCAAATCTGTAATGAATTAGTTTCTGAGGCTTTTGTCTGTAGCGATTCTAAAAATAATTTCCTATTGGAATCCAATTGAATCCAAGGGAAGCGAGGTGATAATCAAATGATGTCACCCTCACTTCTTGCGCTGCATCTCGCTGCCTGCCAAAACTAGCAACTGTTGCTATGTACCCAGGGGAAGGTGATACTCCCAGCCTTTTCTTGGTGCTGGAAAGCGCTCCTTTGTAGTGCTTGTCAGGCCCCCCAGAGCTGATAACGTCTGTCCCAGGCTTTTCATTTTACCCTTACTTGTTGGGATAGCCGTGGAGGAACGTGAATTGTGTCCTGTAAGGTGCTTTGTATTCTTCCTCTTCCTGAAGAAGATCATTTCTCACAACCACTGCCAGTCTAGAGGACTGATGTGGTTTAGCTTGTGAAGTGCAGGGCCTGAGCTGTGTGGTAATGTTTGTGAAAATCTGTGCATCAGGACAATGGCATTACACCATGATGCTTCCCAGCCAGTTTAGTTCTTTTTCTCAGTAGCACTCCTACACACTTGTCTGATGGTGGGACTCTTCCCCCAAGCTTTTCTCTGGATACTTCCAGAAGATCAAAAAATCCCACCAGAACAGGAGGGCTTATTGTCACTTGACTCATGGCGTTCCTGAAGTTCTTCGGTAGCTATCCCAATCCTGCTCTAGCAGCAGGTGGGTGATGTAGCAGGTTGCTCTTCTCTCCAATAAGAGTCAGCATGAACTGGGGATTTAGTACCTGGCAGATGCTGTTCAGCACATTGCAAGGTCCAGTTGTCAACAAGACCAGAGCTGTGATTCGCTTTATTTTTATCGCATGCTCTCCTAGTAAACGTGCTGTTGGGGTGTCCCAGATCTGCTGTTAATACGGCTTCTTACTGGCGGTGTGTGCTCACAAAAGGGTAAATGCTCCTCCTGACGAGCATGTGACAACTATTAATACTCACAGGCATTAGGCTCTGGCACTGTTACCTCCTCCTGCCAGCACTGCTCCTCTGCACGGCAGAACACTGGGCTTGCAGAGACCTCTCTGACATGCCCAGCATCACGCTGACCTTCTGGGTCTGTGCCTGTACTCCCCTGTGCTGGCTGGCTGGTTTGCCTGGAGCTGTGGGATGTTGTGCCCTCCTCTGTCTGTGCCAGCTGGCCCCTTCCTGGTGGGAGGGCAGCTGCAGGTACTCTCCCAGGCCTGACTGTGTCCCTGGATGACTTCCACCCACCAAGGACTCTGGGTGTAAACCTGGAAGCGAAACAACTCAAACGTTCATAGGGCCTTGGTTAGCACCAGCACGTCTTGGCAGCTGCTCCCTGCCCTGTCTGCATTTGAGAGGGATTGCTTACAGTTTTTTGTCTTCACTTTGCTACAGTTGTTATCTAAACTTGTAAGTTCTGTCTTTGTGTTTTCGGCAGTGTAAGGGTGCTGGATCGCAGGCAGCCTGCTGTACAGTCATGGGTTTGTACAGGACTCCATTTTTAATATTAAGCATGCATGGTTGCAAACAGGGCTGTGCCTGGTTCCAGCCATGTCCTAATTCTGGGGAGGGAGCAGGGGATGGAGAAGGAGCACAGCAGAAGAAAGCTCTCTGTGTTCACTGGCTGGTGTACCAGAATGATGAGGTAGGGCTGAAGAACAGAGGCATTTTATGTCATTATAATTCCCAAGGACTCTTTCCCAAGAAGGTACACTGTCCCAATAAATAGCAGCAGGCCAGAGCTAACTGACATGTAAGTGCCCATAAATGGTGAAGTTATTTAAAGTTATTGAAGTTATTTAGCCTTTTACCAGGTGAAAAGAACAAAGTTATCTAGGTGGAAACAAGGAGAGGAGTAAAAATGGGCAGAGTACCAAACTGTGACTCTTTCAACGTAGGTTGTGAAAGTATCGTGAGGTCCTCTTTCCTAAAAGCCTTTGAAATTCAAAGACTATGGACTCTTGCCTCTTGGGACATGGACCAATTTCTTCTCCTCCTCCTGGCAGGTGCTGCCTAACAGTTGCCCTTTTTGCCTCTTTTGAATACCCCCGAATCACAGAGCTTGCTCATTTTGGATTTTCTCATTCAGGTCTAAAACCTTAAGGACAGTGTCAAAGTAGTGAAGAGGACAGCGTGTACCGGATGCTAGAGCAAAGGAAGGGGGGTGCGCAGGAGGAAAAGTTGACCCTGTCTCTAGGCTTCTGTCCTAATCCTGCAAACTTTTTCTCCAGTTCTGCAGCGGTCAGGCAGACTTCCTGCATGAGCAGCAATTACTTGCTGTTCAGCATCGTGCTGGGATTATGCTTAAAGTAATCATAATAACATGGTAGAGTTTGTGATAAGGCATGGAGGGGATGCTTTAAGCCAAATGAATGGAGAGGCTGCTGAAGACATGGGTGGGATTAATTAAACAGAAGTTTTGCTTGTTTGGCAAGCAGGGCTGAGTTAGGCCAAGGTCTGGAACTCAAAAAAAGTGTCTCCCTAAAAAGAACATAGAAATGCGGTGCTACCAGTGTCCAATGTACACTCCCTGGCACTGGCCCCAAGGAGGAAGGTTAGCCCAAGAGCACATGATCTTTTCAAGAGTTATCTGTCCAGGTGGCCCAGTTCCCTGTGAGCTGGTATCTTGTGTAATCCCATGTTTGTCGCTGCTATCAAATCAGGAGGCAGCATTTTGAACCACCCTGTAGTCCCATTGCATTTGCGATTATGTTGTTGGCTCTTGCAGTGGGAACCATTTGGGCAGCTCACCCAGTGCGGCCCAAAGGCATGGTCATTGCTCACAAGTGTGGCACCGGAGCAGCAGGAAGGAGGTGAAAATGGCCAGAAATTTCACCCTGTTGTGCTGGAATGCCTTATGAATACATTCAGGGCCTCCTAATACGGAAGGTCTGTCAGGTAACTGCAGTTGGTTTCCTGGAAAATCAGCTTCATTCCTTGCTGTTCTACTGGACAGGTATTTTCTGTCATATGCCTATGTTAAGCTACTTCACTAAAATGCAACTTATGAGTGACATTTAGTCCAAAGTGCCCAACAGTTTTACAACAGTGAAAAAAAAAGATGCTCCTCTATGCCTATAGCTTTATGGTTTCTCACCGTCCTGACTGTAATCGCTTTTGACACACTCATTTAAGGGCAGTGGGGCGGGGGAATAACTCTTCAGCCTGAGTTAATAGGAACCCAAGTGCTGCCTGCTCCTGCCCATGCAGGCAGAGTGCCACAAGGGCAACAGCTGACATAGATGGCAGCTGCTGCAGATGCAGGAGAAGATGAGTACTCATCTGCTCGTTCGCACTGTCCTCCCCCTCTGTTGACAGCATTGCTGTTTGTCCTGCTGAATCCTCATGTGGCTATCAGTACCTGTCTGCCTGAAGGCTCAGAGTATGTTGAAAGGCTGGGCTGCTTCGTAGCCTCTTTCTTCTTATCTATATGTCACAGGAGGAAAAAACCTAGACAGAAATAGGTTGTCCAGGGTCATCCTGATGATGAGGGCAACAATTCGTAACTGAAGCAGTTGATTTGTTAACCTTATAAAAAGATGCCATTAAATACTGTATTTAGCTCCTCAGGGGAAGTAGCCTAGTTTCTTTTTCATTTTCCTTTTCTCATCCCTGTTTTAACATTAGTGACTCAGCTGTCGCTGTGCTTTGGAAGGACCACTGGGTTGTAGCTGTGATTGGGTAGTACCAAGAGCCTGTTTCTGCTGAAAATAATTATTATGGTGCATTTTCATCTCAGAAGAGCCTGATGTAAAACTACTGGAAGTTTTTCATTAACTTTTGCAAGCTTAGAAATTTGCTGTGAATGAAATTGGAAATTTCTGTGTGTATCCTCTTGTTTATCCTTCTCAAAAAGTCAAAGTCTGGCAAAGACTGGTGTATATCTAACCCTGCAGTCTGAGGGCATTCCTGTTGAAGTCCACAAAGCATCTCACAGGGTATGCATTTAGATACGTCCAAAAGTCTTTGCCAGTAAGAGTCTCTCTTTGCAACGGGGCACATGGTCAGATCCTATGAACAGAATGAGTTTCCACCAACTCTGAAAAAAGTCTGAGTAGAAGCAGGTGTGAACTCCTCCATCTCCCTAATCTTTTCATTCTCTACTTTGCTAATATTAACTAAAAAGTATCCTGGTTCATTTCTGGTTTTCTAGCTATCCCATCTCCTCTAAACTTTAATCACAGGGGAAAAAAGAAGGAAAAAAAAGGGCATAGGGATAGTGTGTGTTAGCCTGTTCTGTATTTTGCATATCAGCTCCTGTTACAGAAGTATTAGCAGACCTGTCATACTGTATGTGCGTACATGTTGCTCAGGGTACTTTGTAGTGGGTCCCTTCCCTTTCTTAGAAAGAGATGGAAAATATCCCCATAAGCATTTGCCCTCATCTGTTCAGCTGCAACTTGAAGGTGCTTTCTTCTTATGTACCTTTGTTATGAAAATGATACTTGGCATACCTAGGAGGCCTTGCATTCTTGAGCTATGATACTGTGAAGTGTCATAAGAAAAAGATGTTGTGCAAAGGCACAATCATTCTTAGCATCATCCATTAAAATATGCCCTGTGTCTTGAACACGTAGATGTTGAAAATGGACTTACTTCAAGCAGTGTAGCTCCACTAACATAACTCATTGTTTTCCACCTAAAAGCAGCATGTTACATGTGTCCATCCAGCCTACCTGGGGTCTGGGACCAGTTTCTCTGAGAAGCAGAAATTCATCCCCCTGTCCACTACTGGACAGGGGGATGAATCCATCTGGGGGGATTGTGTGGCCATCTCAGTGTACATACAGCTTCTGGAACTCCAAGGCACATAGATTTTGATTCCCCAAGTCAGTACTTACAATTTTCCAGAGCAGGGGACGGTGTCTGTGAAGTGACACCATCTCAGGGCACTGAGAGGTTGCCTCAGTGCTTGTCCTGAAGGGCAGGTAAGGCAAAGCTGGTTTGTGCTAGCAAATGAAACCAAAGCAAGTCCTTCAGTTTTATCTTCTGTGCATCTTTATTGAGTTGAAGCTTCTTTGTTTGCCTGTTGAGGCTGTAAGCTTCCAGATGCAAGTGTCTTCTACGTCTGCAGTCCTTCCCATAATGGGAGTTCAACCAGACTGCAACCTACAGGGTGGGTAATTCTTGTCCTAGTACCTGGTGACAGCCGTGGCTATTGGTACAGTCAGGGTTCTCAAAACCATCACCCTGTGGTTCTGCAGTTGTCTCTGAAAAATGACCCAGTCTGAGGGATACAAGGGACTCACTGTGGCCTGCATGTTTCAGGAGGGATTACTCATGTGAACAGGTTCAAACTGGGAACATGAAAGGGCTCCTCCACTCATCAGTCTGCTATTCAGCTCTGGTGTCGGGGTGGGGTGCTAACACTGCATCGTGAAACGCCAAAGCATTTTGACACAGCCTAGCTTTAGGCCCAACATTTAGTGCTTACAGTTGTGATTGTATTGATGACAACAATTTTAATTTCTCAGATTAGGTAAATAGCTTAAAAAGTTTTTAAGAAAAAATTAAAAAATAAAAGGAGAGAAAAAGATGACTTTCATACCTGTGCATTTACCTGGGTTGTGAGGTTTCTGGGATGGTGCTGTTGCATGTGAAACAGGAATGTCCTGCTTGCTGTAGCAAAGGGCTGATTCACTGGCAGCATAATAGGTGTCATCTTCCCTTTTGTCAGCTCCTCAGGTATATTTTACCTTTGCAGTAAACAGAAAATTGATTTTTAAAAGCCAGTAAAACCAGTAACATGCAAGTCATGCCTGACCTGGAGCTGCCCAGGCTGGGTAAGGAGAGGTAAATTTTAGGGCTGTAAAAAACCTTTTCTCTATAGGGAAGAAAACCCCCACCAAATCCAAAATCAAATCCTGTCAACTCAGAGGTTGCAGCCAGGGCATCACAGTGTGGAAACTAAAGCCATGTACCTCAGCAGTGAGTCTGTGGGCAGGGCAGGTTTTGGGGTTGGGTGTCATAGAATCACAGAATGGTTTGGGTTGGAAGGGACCTTAAAAATCATGTAGCTCCAGCCACACTGCCATGGGCAGGGACACCTGCCACTAGACCAGGTTGCTCAAATCCCTGTCCAACCTGGCCTTGCACACTGCCAGGGATGGGGCAGTCACAGCTTCTCTGGGCAACGTAGTCTACGCTCATAGTGAAGAATTTTTTCCTTATATTTGATATCAGTCTCCCCTTTGTCAGTTCAAAGCGATTTCCCCTTGTCCTATCACTGCATGCCCTTGTAAAAAGTCCCTCTCCAGATTTACTGTTGGCCCTTTTAGGCACGGGAAGGCTCCTGAAGCTCTCTCTCAGCCTGTCTTCATAGGAGAGGTGCTCCAGCCCCCGGTGCATCTTTGTGGCCTCCTTTGGACTTGCTTCATCAGGTCCACATCCTTCTTGGATGGGGGTCCCAGAGCTGGACACAGTGCTCCAGGTGGGGTTTCGCAAGAGCGGAGGGGGAGAATCACCTCCCTTGACCTGCTGGCAATACTTCCTCTGATGCAGCCCAGGACATGGTTGGCTTTCCGTCAGGCTCACATTACCAGGTCATGTTGAGCTTCTCATCAGCCAACGCCCCCAAGTCCTCCTCAGGGCTGCTGTCAATCCATTCTCTGTCCAGGCTGTATTTGTGCTTGGGATTGCCCTGGCCCAGGTGTGTAGGACCTTGCACTTGGCTTGGTTCAGCTTCACGAGGTTTGCACAGGCCCACCTCAAGCATGTTAAGGTCCCTCTGGATGTCATCCCTTCCCTCCAGCATGTTGACAACACCACGCAGCTTAGTGTCATCGGCAAACTTGCTGAGGGTGCACTTGATCCCAATGTCCATGACCCAGTGCAGTGCTCCTGTGGAGTCAGATTTAAGACCGGGCTGAGGAAAGACTCCTGCAGTAAGCCCACCTCCCTACCGTTCATACAAAAACGGTGAGGAGATGAATGTTTTTGTCCACCGTTGTCATCTGACACGCTATGAACTTTATTTATGTATACAGAAAGCAAGTCTGTATGATTTTTCAAATATGTTCTTAAATGCAGTGTTTAAAATATGTTCCCCAGTGCAGAGGGACAACGTAGGAAATTGTACGACACTGAGAGGCTAGGGAGGACGCATCTGTTCTTAGGACAAAAGCAGAATGAGCATTGGAGTACACTAAAAGGAAAACTGGTCACTTTCTGCTTTCAAAAGGCATTAATATTTTACAGCTGCCAGTTTTGAAGAGTGTGCAGATATTTATTGGTAGTGCCACAGCTACCCAGTCCTGAGTCTTGAAGGAGGAGATACCTGTTTTTCAAGTTGTTCTGTTCGCTTGTCCCTCATCTCCTAATTCACACCTTGTCCACACCAGCACTGCAGTAACTCCGTGACTATCTGGAGTTGTGGTTGTGTGTTTCTACACAGGCCGCCCTTCCCGTGAGGCTCCCAAGGGTTTTTTGCCCCTAAAAGCCAGTGGGTCAGACCCACCGAGAGTCATACTTAGGTGTGTCCTTGGCTTTCCCTGCTGCTTGGATGCATGGACCAGGGCCCATCCCTTTGCCATGTCATTTGCCATCTGAAGTGCATCATATTTTAAAATGCACTTTTTAAGCAGATAGTATCTTCAGGTTCAATAATAAACCAATTATGTGCTTAAAATAGCCTAGGCGAGGGGTCCTGTTTCAGATTAGTCTACATAGCAGAAATGCTGGGGGCTGTTCTGGAGATTGCTTGAAGGCTTCCTTGCAAGAAGGTCTCAGGTGCCTGTGCCGGCTGTTGAAGAGCTTGCTCAGGCCTGGTCAAAGTCAGTCAGACGACAGAATATCAGATCTATTCCTCTCATCAGTCACACGTCAGCTGTAACTGTCACCAGATTTGCAATTTAATGTGCGCAGCTCAACACTTCCAATTAATCCAGCCTGGGTATTTAACAATCTATTATTTCAGAGCTAGCACTTCACTGAGCCACGTGCGAGGCAGCCCTGTGCTTCAGTAAGGCAGGAGCCCAGGAAGGCTGTTTTCATACACACATGTTTTACTCTTTCCCTGCCACTGTGTGGTGGAAGTTATTGCTGATCTGATTGCGTTTCACAGGCTTAGGAAGTGTTAAAAAAAATCAACACATGACCATGAAAAAATGTCAAAAAATTAAGATTATAATAGGTGATTCAGCAATGAGAGGCTTCTGTGATCTTCCATGGGAAGATACTATTTTTAGTGAATTATTATAAGCTGTAGCATCACTCACATTTATTTTTAAAGGCATGAAAGAACGCCCATACATGTTTCTAAATAGTCGATGTATAGTAACGGCCATATGCTGAGAATGAGCAAAAATAAAGCTGAGCACTCTGGTTTCCACAGCGCCACGTGAGGGTTGTGCTGGGATCTGTGCATCTAAGAAACGAAAAACAGAGTGATTTTTATTTTTTCCTTCTAGTTGTTCTTTCTAGCAAAACAAACCCCAAGCCTTGGGGGTGAAAGTCTGCCTCACAGTAAAACTGCATGGTTTTCATTGAGGTCTAACTGGGTGACCACTGAGGTTTGTGAGGACTCTTCCAGTAGCTTCAGCAGCTGGTGGACTGGGGCTGTGCTGACAGTGGTAGCTGTTTTTATGACACTGTGCATATATTTGGGTTGATTAGTTGCGTGTGCCTGCACTTCTTGTGGGGCTCTGTGGCACGGAGGAGGAGAAATGCAGCAATGCTATGCTGAAAGGGCTCCACAAACAACAGAGTGGTGTCATTTCCACAGTTCCTACAGTGGAAATGCTTCAAAGGCTGGGGCTTGCCATTAAGAAATAAAGATGCTGGTGACACCAGTCCTGAACAGAAATGAGAACTGCTTTGATTTGGGTCTGCAAAGCTTCAGCCGTGTGTGTCTATTGCAGCCTTTTTTTATGAAACTCCTTGGGTTTAAGTTCAGTAAGGGACAATGTCTTCCACTTTCTCGCTGTGTTCATGTCCCAGTCAAGCCTGCACTGAGATGCCTTGGGATTTTCACAAATAAGCACCTTGCAAGAGCCATGCCTTAAAGTAAATGCCTGCTGGTAACTAAGTTAAATCCTTTGATGGAAGTCAACTGTGTTCTTCAATTTTGGGCAGCTGTGAGATGAAGTGTGTGGAAGGGTGTAAAAAAGGCAGCTCTTGACAAGGTGCCTTTAGCACCCTCCTGATGTTGGTGCTTGCGTCCTGATTCCCAAATCCTGTTCTAACATGGAAAAGCATCGGTAGAGCATGCAGATGCAACACTTTATATTTTAAGGGGCTTCCTATAGCAAATGGTGCCTGGGGTACCTGTCTCCTGATGCTGGGAGGAGTTGCTGAAGAGACCAGCCTTGTTCTTGCTCCGCAGCTGCGTTAGTTAAAAGTATTGGCATTTTCCTCGTTCTCTGCTTCCTGTCTTCCAAACGCCCAGTGGAAAAAAAATTATGACAACCGGCATGCTCTGCTCACAGCAAAACAAATGTTATTTATTAGAGTCCTGCTGCGGTCAGAGGATATCTGACTGTAAAATAACTGGAGATTTTTCTGCTAACTGGAAGCGCGATGCTCTGAGACGATTTCCAGGCAGTGTACATTTTCAGCTAAGTTTTATTTGCGTCAGCATAGTGATTTGCAATATCACTGTTTGCAAAGAGTGAGGCAGCAGTTGTTTTAGCTAGAATTAATTGTTAAGGTTGTTTTTTTCTAATTAAAAACTTGATAAAGTTGTAACTCGGTTCCCATAGCTCTGTGCACAGAGATGTTTTTCTTTTCGAAACGGAGAGCACGAACTTCCTTGGCAGGCACGTGGCTCGCATACTGTCACTGTGGCAAGGAGCAGCTGGGGCGGTGGGGAGCGAGGCACGTGTTGTTAGGGAGGGCTTGTTTTCCCGGTGCTAATCACCTTCACCTGTTGTAATTTGGCATGGCATGGCGCCCTGTGTGCAGGATGGAGGCAGATCCACGGATTGTTTTCCTATCTGAGCCAGCACATTTCAGCAGATAAATCTTTGCCGCACTTCATGTTCTCCCAGGGAGCTTTAATATCCCTCAAGGCTTTCTGCTCTTCCTAGGGGCTGGGAGCGATGGGCAGAGACACAGGCAAAGAGCTAATTGCAGCGAGGGCCTGTTCTAGCAGTTCCCTTACCACCAAGGTCAGCAATATTCCTTTGAAGACAGGATAAGGAGGGGAATCCACAGAGTCACCCTGCAGATGCTGAGCTGACTTTTTCTCCCTTCATCTGTAGGGATATTTTTCCCCCTTTTCCTGCAGGAGGTCGTGCTTGAGTAGGGCTGAGCCTGTGTCACCCTGCTTGTGCTTTCCAGGGCTGTGAGGATGGTGGCCTTTGCCAGCCAGGTGTGAAGGGATGACTCTGCCGGATCCTGGCATGCTTTCGCCGCCTGCTTCTGCTGGTGAGATTTGCAGGAGCTGCTTGGGAACTTGCAGGTGATACCAAACATTGAGTATAGAAAACATTTGGGTGTCAGGAATGATTTCTTTTTTCTGTGTGTAATTTGCTTAATGCCTCCCCCCAACTTCCATAACTTAGAAAGTGTATAACAACCTGGAATACATAATATTTGGTTTTATGTAGAAAAGCATGTATATTGATACAACATGGCTGGATGGATATTGTGGGAGGACTTTCTTTATGATTTAGTTCTTGCTTTTGCTCTGGTGCATCTCCAGAGCACCCTCACTGCTTTATGAAAGTCTATATTTTTTTCTAGTTTGCAAGAACTCATGGGTAAGAGGTGGCAATTCTGAGACCTCTTTGTATTGGGGATTTCAGAGTTCCTTGAGAAGAGCAGCACTGCACCCTTACAGAGCCAGGCAGAAAATGACTGTATGGAACCAACAGATTGGTACTTCCTAAAGATCTCCTTGCATAGAGTTGCAAATCCCTTTCACCAGAAATTCCTACATATGTGCACACAATTGGCAACTTTAATTATTTGGAGTCACTATTTCCTTGATTACTTGCAGTTGAATCTCACTGGGGACTTTAAAGCAAACAAAGTGTAAAACTGGTAGTTGAAGCAAATTTTGAGTTGCTTCATGAGAAGGCAGTGGTCTGGATGGGTGGACAAAATATGCTGGGATTATTCACAACTTCCCTATTTCAGCAGTAGCTGAGTGTAAACAAAGTAGTTTGTTTCATTTTGCTTTTCTTAAAGAAATAAGCTTTAGTGGAGGCCCTCTGTAGGGGTGTTCACCCCAGAGGAGATTTGTGCTACAGTGTTTTGAGCAAGGTGACATAGGCTGGATGCTGAAATTCAAGTGAGCAAGCAGAGCCGTGGGGAAGAAGGGCTCCCTGCAGTCAGTGGAGGTTGATAAACTGGAGTTATTTTCATGGCTTCTTTTCAGTGGTGTTAGATCTGATGTCTTTCCTTACTGTGTGGCCAACAGACAACTTCATATGGTGAAATTAGAACATTAAGTATATTGATACAGCATAAAATAAAGTGTAATTCTCTCAAGTGAGCATTAGCAGCATTTATGGGTCTGCAGATAGCATTTGTTTTTCTCCCTTCATGTCCCCGTATCCCACTTGTTAAAATAAATAACTGCTTTTGATTTATAGCCTTAACTTTACAGTTTAGGAGCCTGTATTTGAAATAACGAATTAGCCACTCACTAGAAAACACTGAAATAAAAACAGACCAGTGTGTAACTTGGACTCGGCAGCCACCAGCTGCACCTCATCTTGCGAATCTTTAGGCTTGCTTTTTTTTTAAGTGAGGGCTTTTAAGAGTTAAGTTACACAACTCTTTTTATTTTTAAAGCGAGTGGATTCCTTGTTGCGTTGTTGAGGATGATAAATTGATACCACATGTTGCTCCCAGACAAAAAAGACTCTGTACTGCAGTGGAAGCACTTGCAGCTGGTGTCTGAGTTAATGGACGGGCTCCACAAAGTAAACATGGCTTGGAAGAGGCCGAAACAGGCACAGGAAGGGGGAATTTTCTCCATTTTAAAGGCTCAAGCATTTGCTGCTGTTGCCTGACTGGGGCTGAGTGTTGAAATAATGTGCAGTCCTGTCCTCCCTGAGAGACTCTTTCAAATGTTCGTACCGAATGAGGTATACGGCACTTTGGCAGTGTTTGAGTGTCCTCTCTGGGAGTTTACCCATTTGCAGTCGTATTGGAATATCAAGGGAGACGTGTGAAATTAGGACATGGTAGTTGATTTTATTTATTTCATTTTTGTGAGCAAAATGTGGCTGGTTCCCTCGAGGAGCATTAACTGAACGGAATGTGGTGCAGTGGGCCGACATTTGTGAAAGCTGAGAGCGTGGCCTTGAGTTTGGGGAAGCTGCTGCCACCCCTCATGTTGCTGCCCTGGCTATGAATGGGCACCCACCCCACTGCACCCTTTCTCCTGAAACCATTGGCCTATGCCCATGCAGGGTAGTAGCACTGCTTCCCTGTGGCACTAAGCTACCCTCTGCTCACACAACACTTGTCCTGCCTTGTGTATTCCTCAGCCCTAGGTTCTTCCTCATCTCCACGGCTGGTCATTCTTCCCTGCAGGACCACTTCCTCAGGGGACTGGGACCCAGCTAGACTGGGCTCACTGCCATATGGGATGCTCTTGATCATATCTGCAGGAACCTTGGGCTTCTGGCTCTTAGCAGAGCGCACAGCATTCTTCAAGTCCAGTATAAATAGTAACACTAATAAACGGAGGAGCTCATCGTATTTCTTTTCTACTCTGCTCTTGTACAGTCCATATGTTGCACCCATCGGTGGTATCTGAGCTCTTTCCAAGGTGTCTGCAGCCTGGCTAGCATCTGTCCCATCTACATATGGTCTCCAGGGCAGATGATGGAAGTTCCTTTATAGATCTTTTAAAGTTTCTCATTGCATTTTGGCATGGAAAAATGTGCTATGTTTCCATCATCATGGCCTACTCTCTCCCCTACATAAGTCAAAGACAAATCCTCATTAATTTGATCAGCAGCAGGTTCAAATGATTAACTCTATTTTCATAAGGTGCATTTTCTTTGCTTCCCCACCTCCTTTATGGTTTATCGCATGGTCGTATATTACTAATGCATGTGGTTGTGAGTGAAGATTGTCCCATGATATTTTCCTATAATTTAAGCAGAGGGGAACATTATTTGACAGCTCCAAAAGCGGGTAGAAAATACAGTTATTTCCATCCGATGCAGTCTGGTAGCGCAGCACAACAGCCTTTACTAATGTGAGTTGTCAGTCTTGGTGACTGTTGTGGTTTAAGCTGTTTTTCCTGTAGCAAAACTTGCATGTGAAAGGATAATAGGATCCAGCCCTAATTTGATTTGGCAGAGCATCCAACACAAGGAGAAACCAAGAAACTCAGATACTTGCTGAAGAGGTTAGCGGAGGAGGTTACGTGAAAGAAGTGGGTTTTAAGGCAGTGCTTGAACAGAGGGTGGAGATAGGGTACACAAAAATAAATTGGCCCATAATTATGCGTAAGGAAACAATCTTCCTACAGAAGGAAAGTAAAGAAAAACAGAAGCTGGAGTGTAAGTAGCATATTGCTTAATGTAAAGGAAAACAAACTGCTTGGATTTTTTATAACCACCAATTTTCAATGCAGAAGTATTATTACATTATTATTTGAGCAATACCTGCAACACTGAGCAAACAGATACAATAAGAAAAAAATTACACTTTTGCCTACACGTATCCACACATGCGGGACCCTCATCCTGAAAGGTGTCTCAGTCTCACAGTTTTACCATTTAGGACTTTTCATGGGTTTAGACTAAATAGTTTCATACTACAGCTACCACCAGCACAAATAAGCTATTCTATGATGAGAATACTGGAGGTTGAGAGCTGTTAGCTGCTGGCACTTTGGCTGAGTGTTTTGTATCTGAAGCTATGTGGCACACTGTGTATGCCACATTGGGTGTTTCTCTTCTGTGTTTTCTAAGATTTTTGTCATGAGAAGGAGTTACAGTGCTGTGTATTCTTATACCCAGCATTTATAGGTGGGGAGCAGCATGGTTTGAATAGCTCTTGTAGCCATGTGTCGTGGTCTAGCTCTGGTTGTCCTCACTCTGTTGCTGGCTCTTTATGAGGAGAGATCCCCAGCCAGATGTTCTCATGGGTGGCTGTCCATAAAAGTCCTGGATGAATGTGAGAGCTACCTGCACTGATGAGGTGCAAGCTGGAGTATCAACATTTATATTTATTTAAAAAATAGCCGTTCTCCTGCCAGTTGGGAGAAACGTGAGCAAGTAGACAGTGGCACCTATTTATTAGAAGTTAGACTGTTGCCAGGCTCAAAATGTAGTTAAAATGTCATGAGTTAAGTAATAAAAATCTCTTTCCTTCCTTAGACTGAAGAACTATTACACTGCAACTCAATCCACTATATTTTGATGGCATGAAAATCCCTTAGAAAAGGACAAGTTTATAGCTGAGGCACTGATTCAAACTTCTCTCGAGTATGTCTGCAAAGTCTGGTCTGCTGTTTTGTGCAAATTGTTTAAAACATAACAGTTGCTATTTTGAACCGTGGTCCATATGATTTCTCTTTTTCATTAAGTGATAATCACAACCGCGTCTGCTGTCTGCGTGTGAGAAGAACTTGAGGCGTGTTTTCCATTTCACAATCTGACAAAAAACACAACACTTAACAGGGAGAAAAAAGGCATTTCATACTGAAAGGAATTGTTTAAAAAAAGCTGGGCTGTGTTACTTTATACATCAAACGCGTCTCCAGTTCGGTTATGTCAAACATCCGTTTATCCTAAGGATGTAAATGTCAAGATGCTTGTGAATAATTTGTTGATCGATTCATTCTTTCCCCATTTAACTCTGGAATTTTTTCAGTACTTTGTAAATGAAGGACGCTTACTCTGGATGGTTTGATTATGCTAGGCTCCTGTGGACTTTGTGTTTCTAAAGCATGCTGGTAGAACAAATGTGATTTTTCGCCTCTTCATAGATATACCTGGTAATTGCCAAAATTTAAGAAAGAAGAACTCGTGTGACTTTTTAAACTTGAACATCTTTAACCTGGAGAAATAGCATATCTGTTTTGTCAAAGGAATATGGGATAGCCCCAAAAATCTTTGGACTTGCACATGGAAGAAAAAACAACCCAAACCTGGAAGCATTGTCACTAACAAATGCTACTTGCCTGTCCTTTCTTTGAGCCATATTTTAAGCCCAAGATCAGCAGGATGAGTGGAGTGGGATTTTCATGTCAATTATTTTGGTTTAAATCTGGAGTCTTTTCACTAGGGTATGGTGCGCTGGTTTTCTTGGCCTCTTTTCTCATTCTGAGGTGATTATCATCATTTTGAGCCAGCATAGGCTTTGGATGGTAGCTGTTGCTGACTAGTGCAAGCAGGTAATAGGCAAGAGCAGGCGATGCACGGGCCCCCTCAAAAGTACTGTGTTTTGTAGCATCCTGTACTGTGCAAGATATCCAGCTGCGTACATTAGCCTTTCACAGCTCCATTATCTAGCAGCTTACAGGGACAGGGATATTGTCGTGTGCTATCTCACATCTTGTTTTGAAGACTATGAGGATAATATAGTGAGGGGACAGCTGGCCAGCTACTGCAGTACAGGCGTAATTCTGGTGCCTCTAATCAAGAGAGAAAGTACAGCTTAGTCATGCACAGAGTGCCTGTGGGAGAGGAGCAACAGCACTTGTAGTTTCCTCAAGAATTATTATAACAAATACACAACACATGCCCATGAAGAATTAGCAAGACATTTGCAAAGGCTGTGATGAGTGTGACTATCCCTGCAGTCAGATTTTTGCAGCACCTATGCAGTTTTTATTTCAAGGAACTGATGGCAAGATTGCTGATAGTATAGAGGTCTGTCCTGAGTCAAAAGTAAGGGAGAAACATCTAACTCCTTGCTAACAGGAGTGGAGCTGTCATGCTCCTTTCCTTAGGATGCAGCTTTTGGGAGTGTAGAGATGGACACCAGGAGTGTCCATACAGCTAGTGTGAGCATGGGACTTATTTACAGCAGCATGCTGGCATGCTGCTGTCATGCTCCAGCCTTTCCATGTTCACCACCCAAGAAACCCTTAGTGATGTCCTGGAGGGTCTAATGCTTTTATTCATGTTGCTGTTTTCATGCGATGTTGGTTTAATGATTGAGATTTGGGCAGCAAAAGAAGTGGGGTGCTGGTCTTGATGTTTTGTTTTGTTCCTTTCCTGCAGAATTCTATCCGGCACAACTTGTCACTCCACAGCCGATTTGTCAGGGTGCAGAATGAAGGCACCGGGAAAAGCTCTTGGTGGATGATCAATCCAGATGGTGGGAAAGGCGGCAAGGCGCCCCGGAGGCGCGCTGTGTCAATGGACAACAGCAACAAATACACAAAGAGCAGAGGGCGAGCGGCTAAGAAAAAGGCAGCCCTGCAGACCGCCCAGGAGACGAGCGAGGACAGCCCTTCTCAGCTCTCCAAGTGGCCAGGGAGTCCCACCTCCCGCAGCAGCGACGAGCTGGATGCATGGACAGATTTTCGCTCCCGTACAAATTCCAATGCCAGTACGATCAGTGGCCGCTTATCACCAATTTTGGCAAGCACTGAACTAGATGATGTCCAAGATGATGATGCTCCGCTTTCTCCCATGCTATACAGTAGTCCATCGAGCTTGTCTCCTTCAGTAAACAAACCATGTACTGTGGAGTTGCCTAGGTTGACTGATATGACTGGGACAATGAATTTGAATGATGGACTGACAGATAACCTCATGGATGATCTCTTAGACAATATAACACTTCCTCCCTCCCAGCAGTCACCCACAGGAGGGATGATGCAGAGAAGCTCCAGTTTTCCTTATGGTTCCAAAGGTTCAGGGCTGGGTTCCCCGTCAAGTAGTTTCAACAACACCGTGTTCGGGCCGTCATCTCTGAATTCCCTCCGCCAGTCGCCCATGCAGACCATTCAGGAGAACAAGCAGGCCACCTTCTCTTCCATTTCTCATTACAACAACCAGACGCTGCAGGATCTCCTCGCCTCTGATGCACTTACTCACAGCGATGTCATGATGACACAGTCTGACCCACTCATGTCACAAGCCAGCACAGCTGTGTCCGCCCAGAATTCCCGCAGGAATATAATGCTCCGCAACGACCCCATGATGTCGTTTGCCGCGCAGTCCAACCAGGGCAGTCTGGTCAATCAGAGCCTGCCCCACCACCAGCACCAGTCCCACAACTCGTCTCTTAGTGGCAGCCGTGCCTTGTCCAGTTCCATCGGTAACATAGGCTTGAGTGATTCTAGCAGCTTGGGATCTACCAAACATCAGCAGTCACCTGTCAATCAGTCTATGCAAACACTTTCTGACCCGCTCTCAGGCTCCTCTTTGTACTCCTCTAGCATGAACCTCCCAGTAATGGGACACGAGAAGTTCCCAAGTGACTTGGACCTGGATATTTTCAATGGGAGCCTGGAGTGTGACATGGAGTCCATTATCCGCAGTGAACTCATGGATGCAGATGGGCTGGACTTTAACTTTGATTCCCTCATCTCAGCTCAGAACGTTGTCAGTCTCAATGTGGGGAACTTCACTGGTGCTAAACAGGCTTCATCACAGAGTTGGGTACCAGGCTGAAGGATCTTTGAGAACAGGGAAAATGGGCAAACAGGTCAGTGCCCCATAGATGTTGTAAAATAATTGGTTCCTTAGTTTTATTGGAGTTTTCACCAAACCCTTAATAATTAGTGCACACTAATAATATTAATTTGGCTTTTGATGGCTTGCTATGTGTTGGTATGCAACAGGAACAACCAAGAAACATTTGGAGGTGTGGAGGGAAACGATGCTAAGCTATAAAAGCTGTTCAGCTGCAACACTGTCAGCACTCAACTGATGCTTTGCGTCCTTCCTAATTTAGGCATGAGAAATGTTGATGACAAATCAGGCAAACCAAGGTGGAATATTTGTGGGGTTTAGGAATCACAGAGCTCTGACTCGTAGCCTTTGAAGTCACAACAGATGGATTCTTCTCTGCAGCTGATGCCACATGTAGCCAAGATGTGTTACATAGAGAGAGGGCAGTCAGTGGAGCAATGTTAATGCAGGGGAGGAGAAAAAGTGTCTGCAAGATCAGTGCATGCACTGAGGATAGGCAGTGTGGAACAGATCTGCACTGAATTAGAGTTGTACTGCTGCTGTGCTAGCGAAACTGTTCGGTTCGGGGTTTTTTAATTGTATTTCTTGGGGAAAATAACCCCTAAACAACCAGTAAATGGAGGAATTAAATAATGAAATAGCGAAGGTGGGATCCTGATCCTAGGAATGTCATGGGTTTAATGTTTTAAATGCACTAAAATTGTTGGCTTATCCTGCCCGGGCCTGAGATGGGTATCAATTTCACTTGGATTCCACCAAGAGAATGCCTGTAGGTTTGGGTTCTGACGCTGGTGCTTTTCAAAGTTAGCCCTCTTCAGATTAATTTTTTCCAGATTGTGTTTTTTTCTATTGCTTCTTTTCCACAACCGGGGACATTTGAACTTGTAAACATTATTTCTGTCATCCCTTTGTGATTCTGCAGTCTTCTGCCCATACCTCTGCGTGCTCACACGTACATATTTGCTGACTCATAGGGTAGGTGCCACACAAAAGTGCCCTTTCTACTTTGTTTATTTATTAGTATAAGGGAGTAGATTTCAAAATATAGTAGGATAAAAGGTTAGCTATAAATAATTGAAAGTGTTCTGTTAACTTCAGAACAATATGTAGAGTATCCCAGTGGTGAGGTTAAACAAGGTATTCATTCACTTTGCAGCTGACTTCCAACTCTCTAATTTTCTAGATGAAGGATGGAAAGGAGTTGGTGTCTTTCACTTTATGGTTCTTAATCTGTCCCTTTCATCTTTAATTGAGTATTCATTCTTGTGTTTCACAGCTAGATATTCAAGGGGAAGCTTTGCAGTAGGTGAGCAGCAGTGGTGAACCTCCTGAATGTCTTCTTGTGTGTATGGAGTACCCCAGGAGGCGTGTGCTGTGATCTGCTGTCTGTGAGGGAGAACAGGACTGCACAGGAGTCCTCCTTTCAGCAGTTCTGCAAAGCAGCACGCTCCGGTGGAGCGGTTGTTTTGTGCAGTTCTTTCTCTGTCAGTGGGAGGATTTCCTCTGGTTCTTTCACATCTTCTCACTCAATGCAAGAGCGTTTCAGTGCATGACCAGGAGACAGGCTGCAGAGTTGAGCTGTAGTGGACGCCATGTGACCCTGATGCTGCATGTCAGGTCCCTGCCTGTGGTCCTGTGGCCAGGGCCGCAGCTGAACTCTGGTTTTCCTTTAGTGCCAGTGATGGAGAGCTTAACGAAAGGAGAAAAAAATGAAATAGTTGACTTTTTTGCAGAAGGTTGCACTTGCTGACTGGTTCTGTCTTCCTCCAGGTGCACGAGATGTTTGGATTTAAACGCCCATTTTACATGAAGTAAAAGAAAAGGCTGTAGGAAATTTGTCACTGTGAGACATCTAACAGTACTGTCTGAGAGACAGGGCCTAAAAAATAGATATTATTGACACCTTTGCTTGGCACATGCAAATTGGGCCATCTCCTACTTTCATAGCTTGCTTTGTTGTGTATAGGCAAAAATAGCTTGTTGGGAGACCTGCCTGGGCTGTGCAAAGGAGGCACACCACATCACCTCTTCACCAATGCTCTCTGCTGCCTCTTCACCCCAGCCTGTGCCATTCACGGAAAGCATAGCCTCTGTGATCTTTTTCAGGCTGCTCCCTCTGAATAGAGGAGCTGACACATCTGTGTGAGCAGAGTCTCATTGCAAAGGACAGATCTATTAACGAGACAGCTCTCCACGGTGGATTACTGTCCAGTCATCTGTGGAAGCCTCTTTCACTCTTTCTGATAAGTGGACTGGCTGCTGCGGGGTGCCTCTGGTATCAGGTGCAAGCGCAAATGATTTCTGCTGAGCTGGGTCATCAGCACCCTTCCTTGTCTGTTAAGCAGCGTGGCTTGAGAGTTTGTCTCACTGTGAGCATCTCATATTTTGATAGGGGCTCCTCATGTGACATCAGGTGCAATCATTCTGCATTGCTTTCTCAGTTACTTCTTTGCTTTGCTGTAGCAATAGGGACCCCTGATTTAAAGTCTTCTTTTGGCAATGTTCATGACCTCCATAATGAATCTTTACAGGCTTGAAGACTAGGGAGCACTTTGAGCAGAACAGCCTGATGCTTGTTCATGCTGAATCTGTTTCAGGAGGGCAGCCAGGTGTGTTTTGCAGGCAGGCAGAAGCAGTTACAATGGATTATTGGCATACCTGGGAATAGTGAGTGCTGTGTTTTCTGTGAAAAATAAGAGAAACTTTGGAATCAGTTTTCAGGAAGAAAAGAGAGAAGCAAAACAATGGATCTTTAGTTTATACATGCTCTAGGTATAGAGGAGGATTTACTTTGGAAGAAAATCAACTGCAACTTTTTCATAGAGGATGTAAGAAACTTGTGCAGAAAACACCACTATTGTGGGTTTCATGGCTGTGCACGTTTGCTGCATGGTCCCTGGATAGAGCCTTTGCCTGTCCCACTGTGTTGTCCTTGTGCATGTGAGGCTGTTCATGCCAATCCTTTCAGAGGTTCCTCATTGAAGCATATAAATGAATTTGGGTTTGCCTTGTGGTTTTGTTTGGTTTTGGGTTTTTTTCTCTTACAAGAAGGAAAAGAGAAAATCAATATGCTCTTCTTTTGCTTTATTCACTCAGCCATAATTTTTCCCTTCTTAAACTGTCTGGGCCTCTATTCCTCTATCTCTGCCTGCTTCCCAAGAGCACTGGATATGCCCTCCATCTACTCAGATAATCATCACCTTGTTTCTTCAGCTTGTTTATCAATAAAGATGTCACTATTCCCTCGCCTGTCTCTAGAATACCTTTTATTATGAAATTAACAGGTCCACTCTTAGCCTGGAGTTCCCCACAGCTCTGTACTTTGCTCCATGGTCCTTCTCAGCCAGCAAGTCCCAAGGAAGAGTAGTCCCAAAGAGATTGTTATGGGCGACTTTTTGGGACATTCGCTGCTTCAAGTTCAGAAGCTTGTGATCAACTACCGCTTCGGCCAACATTTCCTCTGGTATCAGCCATCCAAGAAGTTGCTTTTACCTGGATTGTTTTAGTGATCCAGTTTACAGTAGTGACACGCAGGCATTGATGCTGGCAGGGCTTGGGCAGGAGGTAGAGGATGGCTCAGGGCAAGTAGGGCAGTAACTTCCTGAGCTGGTTTTGCAGTCTGAAAAACTCATCTAGCTGCATCTTCTGAAAGATTTTCATGTGCCATTTAGGAGGATGCCTCTGGGCTCTGTGCTGGAGCCACATTGTCTTGTTTGAAAACTACAAATAAAACACTTCACAGGCCAGTTAAAGTCACTCATTTCCCCCTACATCATCTTGGTCCTTCATCTTGTTATTGTAGCAGTGGTGTGCACAAGCTACTAATAGCAGCGTCATATAATGTTTGCACAATTTGATGATTAACATCTCTCATAAAGCAAAATCCTAGGAAATGTAACAAAAGATCTGTTGGTATTTCATTACTCCATATCAGTTTGAACTGCTTGCCAGTTTGTTAATTGGTGTTCATTCTGTTTCTGAGTGAAATTCATACCAAAGACATATGATAGGTCTGAGGATGACTGTTTGCTACACCACCATCTTAAAAGTTGAAATAGGTAGTAAAAGATCTCCATTTGTATGGAGTTTCAAATCAGAGAGCTCTGGCCAATATGCCATGAGGAATATGATTTTTGTTCTTTACCAGAAATCTTCTTTTCTGCTTATGGAAGCTGAAATGTGGAAACCAGAATTAGTGGACCTCTTCTTTAGGATGCTGACTGCCTTTGTACCATAGCTTCCTCCTCACTTATGTTCAGCAGTGAGGTTTTAGGGGTAGGCCTCGCAGGTTTCTTACAAGGAGCCAAGATGGTTTTGGCTGACTTTAAAATATCTAAAGGAAATTCAGGAGCAGCAAATTCTTTTGCTCCATTTCTAACAGGTTAGTGGTTAAGGAGGTGGTGCGCTTGTAACATTTCAGTGTTGTTTCAGCCAGCCGAAGTTTTGAAAGGTGGTTTTGTGACTAGCCGAATGTCATGCTCACCAAGTTTAGTCTTTGAACGAAAATATCCATGTGGAAAGCATATTTCACTGGGAACAGGGAGCCTATTAACTCCCAAGGAGCCTGCCTGAAGCAGGCTCCTCACTCCTTGGCCAAGCACCAGTGGCATGGGGGCAAACTCTGTGCTTATGGCTGCTGGGGAGGAAGAAAGGGGAAAGCTGGGCAAACCGTGCTGGGGCTGCCTCCTGTGCAGTCCCACTGGCCACAGTGCCCCTGGAAGCCCTATGCACACGGGGGCCACTCCTAGACTTACAGGGATGCTGTGGCTTTTGCTGTGTGAAGGCAGCAGGAGCTGGCACACAAACACAGTGAATTGCTTATTCCTTCTGGGAGTAGGGCTTTTTGGATTTGGTGGCTTTTTAAATCTGGGTTTATGTTTTGGGGTTTTATTAACCTGGGGAAAAGGTCTGTAAAAACCAGAATTGCCTCTGCAGGCTTGTGTTGTGAATGTACAGCAGCTGGAGCCAGGACAGTGGCCTGATCTTGTGGTTTGGGTGTTCTTCTAGTGGTGTTTTATATAGATATGTTTTTTAGTACCTCATGCTTTGTCATGTGATTCAGCAGCAATAATTAGGCAGAAACTTGCTGTCCCTGCAGATGCCAAGATTACAGGATGACATACTCTCACCAGATGACAGCACAAACTGATATTTTTAGAACAGCCCACATCAACTGGTCTCCCCAGTGCTTTCCTCCCTGGATCAGCAGCACACAGATTTTATTACAGAATGAGTCTTCACAAACCATCTTTCTCATGTGAATGAGCCATAATGATTGTTTAGAGCTGCAGATCAGTGTTGGTCCCCAGACATGCTTTTGCCTGATAGCTGGGCTGGTTACAGGTGGTTTTTCATTTTTCTTTTCTTCTTGTGAGCCAGACTTTAAATAGCCCCCCTAAAAACATCTTCTTGAAGAAGTGCGTAATAAGAGATCCTTTTTAGACACATAGCGTCATGCAGCTGAGGTTGAGATCTTTCTTCATAACAATTCAGCACTCAGCCGAGGTGATGAACTGACAGCTGGTGAGGTTTAAGGCTTGTGTTGATGACAGGCAAAGAGCACAGGTATAGCGTAGGCATCAGGAGTGCACGTATTTGAGTAATACCATACATAAATAGTCTTTCTCTCCTGGCCTGGGGAGGGAGGATGAAGGAAGGATGCTCATGCAATGCCACTCTGGGCTCCTGGTGCTGCCAGAGGAGAGTGTCAAGCAGGATGCTCCCATCAGCACTGTCCCTGATGGAGTGTCACACGATGGGTGGGGACACTGTCGCCATCAAATCAGGTATCTGTGGCTGAGTAGTGGGAACACTCTACTGCAGTCCAGTCTATGAGGGCTATTTAATCAGCTTTTCCACTCAGATTACTGCACAGGGTGGCAGTTGTTGGAGCCTGGTAGAGAGACATCTGCTGAGCAGTAATCAGGTGGACATGCAGCTCAGCTAAAGGAGGCTGCTGTGTAGCCATGGTTGCCTGCCTTTACTCCAGGAAAAAAGCCCCTTTTCCCAGACGATGCCATTGCATTTATGCACTTCTACAGCTGAGCTGAATATCTCGCCTGTTGTTTTTCCCTTGTACTATCTGCTTCTGCTGCATTTCAAAGGTAATTTATTTCAAACAAATGTAGAGAAAATCTGGGTTTGAGGAAGGACCTTCCCTCCTTTGCCTTTTCTACCACTTGTAAGGCCTAATAGAGGATGTCCTGCCTTATATGAACATGATGGAAGTCGTTTTGTATGACCTGCGTGAGCATTATTGTCATGTCATTTTTAGCTTGCTGCAGAGAAAAGTGAGAATACTTCATAGCAGGGATGATGTTTTAAATTTCTGAAATAGGCTTGGTACCTGGCGGAGAAAAAGAAACTCTATGAGGACATTCAGACTAAAGAGTGCGTAGCATGTTTCCATAGCACTATAAGCCCATAATTCAGATGTTTCCAGCCATGCTGGTACCTTGTACTCTAGAAGCAGCTCTTATTCTTCAGATTCAAAAGCAGAATATTTGTCTCGTCTTGGCACAGGCGCAGTACTTATCCATCCTTTTCTGATCCACAGTAGAGGTCTCTTTCCTTGTGCTCCAGAGTGCCTAAAGAAAGCACCATTCTTCTAGCCCATGTACCTTACCCCTAGCAGATGATGTATTTTGCAAGCATTTTTTGCCTTCTGCCTCTAGTCCAGCAGCATTCTGCCTAAGAGGTGCTGTGTTGAGTACCCAGGCTGATGTCTGTCAGTGGCACTGTCACCCATAACTGTCAGGGTTTCTACCCCACTCCTCAGGCCCATGAACAAAAGGCAGGAGATAAAATTTACAGTAAGGCTGTCAAGTAAGAAGCCTGGAGACCTTGTAGAGAGATGCTGTTCTGTATCTAGCCTCTGTTGGACAGAGCAGAGGATTGAACTCAGCTAGATGTGATGCAATTGGTTATCAGCAGTGCTTGTACTGGAAAGCCAGCATAACTGCACGCTGACATGTCTATGGGTAGCTCTGTCAGCATATGGTCTTCTTGCATGGACAACAACAAAGTGACATACAGTGGAGTCTGCATGTGCCTGCTCCTCTTGCAAGGAAGTGTAGAATTTCCTGTGAATCTGGTTGTTTAGTTTCCTTGTTGGTCCTGATGCATTAGGGACCCTCAATCTACTTTTCCTTGCAAGTGTGTGAACATGGATGGACCACTTTCTGGGTGTCTCCTTTTCATGTGTACAATGGGTAAAAGGGACCTTATACCCCATTGACGGTAAAATGAGCTGCCCAGAGGAGTGGTGAATGCTCCCTTGGTGGGAATATTCCTGACTTGACTTGACAGGGCCCTGAATAACCTAACCTAAGGCTCTGCCTTCAGATGATGCTGAGTCCCTTCCAGCCTGGACTTTTCTGTGGTTCTGTAGACAAGAGGGATATCACACGTATCAGTAGTTGTGGCACCTCACTACAGTTCTGGGCAAGCCTTTCGTCTGAGGGAGCTGCTACAGGGTGAGAGAATGATCTCCTGTCTTTAGTTACATTTACTGCCAAAATACTTGATTGTCTGCTGTGGTTTGCAGTGTGTCTTGGAGTGGAAGAACAGCAGCCGGAAGAGACACTTTTGTGCTTTACATGCATGCACAAGTACCAGCACAGCAACTTTCTAGCTCCCATAATTTTTAGTTCTGTGCCAGTGTTCTTCCTCTTTCCATCATTCTCCCTCACTCTTTGTCCCAAATTCTGAGCTAGAAAAGGATCTATTTTTATGGGTAGAACTTAGAGAGAAAAAGTGAAGTTGCAACATGCCTGAAAGTTCATGAAAACACATTAAGTTGCCACCACTTTTTTCGCCTTTGGGCTTCTCACCGTCACCTCAGTGTTGTCTCTCAGCATAGATCCGTCCTAGTGCATTGTACACGAAGCCTGTGTGGTGTCACTGTGGCACACCTGCCGTGGCATGGGGGTTCCTAATTTTTATGCTGCTTGAACAAAAAAATCTGATGCTGCAATTTGTCAGTATGGAGTGATAGGCCACAATAGTTGTCTTCCTTACTTGTTTCTAAATAAATACTGTGTATTCTTCAGTCTTTAGCTGGGAAACCTCAGGCAGAATACTAACTTGTAACCCCACATAATCAAGTCTTGCTTTTTGAGCCTACCCCCATTTTTGAGTAGAAACTGCACTGCTGGTGGCAATGACAAATAAAGGGGCAGAAGCACCAAGATGAATACACATCTGTTGCTAAAGGACACAAGTTTACTCCCAAATGTTTGCATCCGAAGTCTCTGGACAGTAAGAGCAGTTACTGGGATTTCCTCTGCCTGGGGAGTTGTTGCAGAGTGGTACCCAGGAAAAACACTTGTTTTACAGACCTCCAAGTCATGATGCTTTTCAAGAGGCAGCCCACTGTACAAGAAGCCTTCCAAATCAGGATGTCCTTGGTAGGCTGCTGTACAGCGGAGTTGTGTGTTGGTAGTGTGGTTTCTTATAGCATAGTTACATAATGGAGCACATAACTTTTCTTTAACAGAAAACTGTATATGCTGATTGTTATTTTAGCTTACTGATAAACTTGCCACCAGTGCACATCATCTGTGCCTCGCTCTGGGGAGCACTGATGCATCACCTTTCTATTCTGAAGAAATTGCCAGTTTATATTATGCAATTGTTGCATAATTGGCACCACTAGGAATCAGAAGGAGAAAGCAACACATGGAAGGTGATCCTTCAGAGCTTGTCTTATGGTGCATGAGCTGACATGGGGCTTGGGAGACAGCTATCCAGTTAAGTGGTCGAATGATGGGAGACAGAGGTGAGGAAATGTTGCTGCTGGAGGGGAAATCACAACCAATGGCTTGGCCATGGAGTAAAGCAAGAGTAGCATTTGTAACTTGTCAGTAGTACAGTAGAGGATGGGAAAGCAGAGAAAAAGACAGAGGGGACGTTTCATCTCCCACATAATTGCTTGCAAGCTGAAGAATTAGAAAATACAGAAATACTTGCTTTTTGTATGACACGCTTCCACCAAATAGGATAAACAGGTTTAGCATCTAGGGTTCAAAACGTCCGTGGGACATGAGAAAGCAGAAGTTCATCCTCACCCCTGACTTAATGCTCTTTCTGTTTCTGTTTTAAAGTGATTTTTTTCACCAGTCATATGCATACATGCTTGCATAAGCTGTAGCTTGGTATAGTATTATGGGTTCTTCTAATGTCCAGCAGATCAGCCTTATATACTGAGGAGGTCAAAACAGCCGTAGTGGAATTGCTTCTACTTTCAGTGTGTGTGTGCATGTGTGCGCAAAAGAACCCAGAAATCAATGCATTTGAGAAGACTGCTCTGTAGAAAAAAGCCTTCACTATCTTCAGAGGAAAGTCTTAAGAAAAGGAAGTCTCTAAGAAAGTAAAAATTTCTCCTTCCTTTTCATTTCCTGATGATTGAAGGTGGGCTTCAGATTTAGCAGAGGGGCTTTTCAAGGGAGAACTGAATTTTCCAAGATGTGGCTTAAGAAGTACAGGCAGATATTTTCCAGTAGTGCCCTTTTTTGGGCAGCCTGAGGAACAAGAAACCATGCCACGTGTAGGTGGGGGCTCTACACCTTTGCTGTGGCAAGTTGGCAAACACTTATCTAACCTGCTAGCCCTGCTAGACTTCACCTTTATTGTACCCTTCCTTGCCCTCTGTTCTGTTGTTTGGGTTTTTTTCATCGCTCCCTGTGCTCATACCTCTGCTGCTCTTATCCCCCAAAACAGGACACAATAGTAAAGACCAAGAAAAAGGATCAAATGGGGACTGGAGTACTTTGCCTGAAGAGCAGTGTGTCAGAGGACAGCGTTGTCCTGACTTACTCATCTACCTCTGTAAATTCAGGGAGACACTCCAGAGGATGAGCTTTTCTCCATGGCTGTCAGGAATGGGAGAAAACCTTGTGGTGGCTCAGGATACAGCTGGAGATATTTTGGGACAGACAGAGAGGAACACTGGGGAGTTGTGCTTGAGGACCACTGATAAATGGAGATGTAACTGGAGCGGTTGCTTCCCTGCCTGATATAGTTTTCACAGCTATGAAGCAGCAGGCCACTAACTCAGGGTGAGCAGAGGCTTTTTGTGGAGAGAACAGAAAGCAAGAGTTTGTGAGTCTATTGTGGACTTTAATGGGGTAATTTGAAGGCCGGCAGGTTAAGACTTTGATCTACTTCTTTTCATTCGTTAATCCATTTGCAAAGTCCATGTAAACAGGGCTATGAAATTGAAGTTGGGTTTAGTTCTGCTATGAGCAAATTTCACCTCAGCTGTGTGCCTGTCTCCTAAATGTTAGCATTGCCTGCAGGATGGATGTGCTCAAAAATATGGGGCAGTGCCATTTCCACAAATGGTGCCCATCATCATCCATCCTCCAGCTTTTTTTCTTATCACTTTGGTTTGTAGTATATTTTACATGAATTTTTAATTTAAACATTGAACACTACTTTGATACTTTGGTAGTGCTTTGGTACCTTCTCTGGAGTTTCTGTACTAATTTACTTTCAATTAATGGCTCCATTCAAAGTCAGCGGGACTCCTCACATGAGCCCAGGTTAAACCTGTGCTCAGCAAACGGGTGGCTGCATGAGAGCAAGCCAGCTTGCTGGGCTGTGGCATGCGTGAAGTGAGCCTTGCCTCCCTTCAGATGAGGTTGTGCTTTGGGAAGTCACCTGTTTCCAGCCCCCTGGTGCTAAGACTTTAAGGAGAAGTAGAGAAAAGGGCATGCACTCATTTGAGCTGCATACAAGCTGCTAACCAGCTTTTACTGGGGGCTGTCAGGCCTGTCTGGGTGGGTATCTTCTGCTGACCTTGTTACGGCCGTCAGGACACACCAAATGGAGTCGTTTCCAGGCAGTCACATTAATGAACGGCTAGCGTTAATTTGCCCTTTGAAAATGAAGAAATCAATATGTTGATCCAGGCGGAAATCCCTTTATTCACAAAACAGTCTACCCCAAGCCCTTCCCCATAATTAAGGCTAAAGCCAAATTTTGTTTGGGTGAAACATGCAATCTGTCTGCTTCCTAAGCTCTGCTGAATGAGGTTCTCCCCTAATGGCACAGGGAGCAGCTGTCGTGCTGATGCTCTAATAACCATGAGACAAAATGATTAAATTTCCGTCAATCATTTAGCATTATCAGAATTGGACATTTTAATAAAATGTTATCATAGTATCCATGCCCGGCACCTTAGAATGGAGAGAGGCAGTGATAGAGAATCATCTCATGACAGCCTTTAAGTGATCTCCCTTGCAGGAGGTGCTGTTCCTGATTAATCCAGCAGTTATGCTAAATCCACCATTTTTCATGAGTGTGCCGGATACCAGGATCTTTGAGAGTAAAGACATTCCTGTAATCAACTCAAATGGCTTTTTGGTTTCAGGAAGTCTCCACATGTGCTTGCACTGTGTAAAATAGTCGCCGATCATTCATCTCGGGGAAAATCCTCAGTGAGTTGTAGGTGGTGTGGGGGCTAAGCCCACACCAGTGGCTTTCAGAAGCCATTTCAGAAGCAAAAGTTACATGCCCAGCAATGCAGATGGCTACCATGAGGAGCTGCTGAAGATGTGAAAGGATTTTGTGGGAATGTTCATTGTTGTTGAAATGTTCATTTTCAGTGTTTTACCTACCTACCATGTCACTTTTTAGTCATCTCCATGCTGCGTCCAAGGTGTCTTTCCCTCTGCCTTGAAGTTCTATGGCTACAGAACAAGCTGGACCCTAACCCTGTTTTTAAACCTGGGTCAACCCTGTCTGTTGATGGTGTGTCGTATGAGC
Source organism: Ara ararauna (assembly GCA_028858755.1). Classification (NCBI taxonomy): domain Eukaryota; kingdom Metazoa; phylum Chordata; class Aves; order Psittaciformes; family Psittacidae; genus Ara; species Ara ararauna. The sequence goes on from CM054379.1 coordinate 62,493,434, forward strand.
AGGAAAATGGAGAACTCCAAGGTCCCAACTGAAATCATGGCTGCTCACTGCTTCTCTTGAGCAGCCTCCTTCAGCTGTCCTTCAAGTGTAGTGGTTGATGTCAAACACTGTCAGAAGATTTGTCCAACCTTTTGATTATGCTGTGAACGGGTGATCTGGAAAAAGGGTTTTCCTTTCCTGCTTGGCAGCAGCTAAGCCAGCAAAGTAGCACACTGAAGGCCTGGCGAAAGAGAAGCATCTTCAGGCAGGGTCCCAGTGCAGCTCACTTCTTGCTATAAGTTTGAAGCTACTGGGTGCAAACAAATCAAAATTGCTTGTCAGTGTAAACTGTTGTTGGGTTTGGAGGTTTGCCTGGTTGACTTTTTTGTTCTGTTCTTTTGTTCCTACATGCAACAGTCTCACTTGTCTTTTCTTTTTTTCCTTCTTCCTCTCTAGGCCCTCAAACTGACACGAGACGTAGAAAGAGAACCCTTTGCCAAATCTGCTGTCAGCAAGTGGACAGTGATACTGTTTACAGCTTACGACCTTTGTGAACCCTGCATTATTTTCATAATGAAGCAGACTGTTAACAGCCCCTTATCGGAGTGAAGATCCTCTTTTTTTTTTTTCTTTTCTCTTTTGTTTTTTTTTTTTTGAGAATTGAACTAATTCTGAAGTATGCAAAATCTTCCTTTTCTGGGATGGCCAAGCACCTGCTGTGGAGACAATGTTCAGCACCATCCTGTTGAGAACACACTGTGTAGCCTTTACAGTAGTTACTTGTCAATGAGTATGTGATGTTTCAATATATTAATGGTTTATGGGATGTTTTAAGTTGGCTTTTATTTTTGGAGGTTTTCCTGTCTGCCCACCCTCCTCTCTACAAACTCCAGTTTGATTTTCCTTTAGATTTTTGATCATCTTTGCTTTCTCTCCCTGGGGAATCTGAAGTACTGCGCACACGCAAGGAAATTATCATGACCCAACATTGCTCAGACATCAGGGGTTTCTGAATATAGAGCGTTTGTTATTGCCCATCAACCGGCTGAATTCCAGAGAGAGGTGATGTGTGTGGTCTGTTTGTTTGTTGGGTTGGTTGGTTTGTTTCTTTCCTATTCTTCCCTTAAGTTTGATGGTACACCCCTGTTTTCTGTAAGTGTCAAACCAGGGTTGATTGCAAAACCAGGGAAGCCAACAAGTTTGCCTCTTGGCTCGTGAGGATGGACTGGCAGCGGGTGCCGTTGCCTGCACGTGCATGGAGGCAAAGTGTGGCGGAACAGGCTCTTCTCCTGCCTTATGTTAGCAACGCTGCCCCTACTGCTGCAGCAGGCTGGTAAGGAGTTGCAAGCTGAGCTGCCAGAGAAGTTGAACATAGCCACCTCTAAAGATGTGTTTGGAAAAGCAAAAATGAAAGGAAATAACGCCACTTTGCAGAAAAACTAAGGTTAGAGGCTGGGCATCGGCAGGGGACTTGCAGTGGCAATGCCAGGAGTTGAGGCACAGGTTGTTGCAGGGTGTATTACTACATCAGTGATCCTTTTGTTTGGTTGGTTTGGACATATCCTTGATTATTTTTTCCTTCTTATTATGTATAATCTCTTATGGCAGGAGAAGCAGGAGAAGGAATGACAAGGTGACAGTATCATACAAATGGCTTTTCATTTGAGCATAGATTGTAACAGGATAAATGACACTGAAGGATAAGGCAGTTTTATATATTTTGCTTCTAAGATTTTCTTTTATAAAATGAATAATAATAATAATAATGACTAAAAAGTATGGTGCTGTATAGGTCCTCTCTATAATCTGGACAGTTTGATTACTTCTTATTAGTATCTTGAGGGGGGAGGGATACAAAGAGGGGAAAACACCAATGGTACATAGGAACTCAGTATGAAGAGGTTCTGAATAGGACAGTGTATACCTAATTCTCCAAAGCGATATATGAAGTTTTTTTTTTTTGCATAAAAGCATTATGCATATAAATATATAAATATATTTTATTATGTACAGAAATGGATCATTATGCATGGATGTTAGGAAAACAAACTAGCATTTTAACCCAAAGTCTCAGTGCATGAGTTCCCACCAACCCGTGTCCCATGCAATGTGGAGTGACTCCTCTCGCCACTGACACCACAGTCATACACATACACACACATACACACATTTGTGGGCCTTTCCTTGCTCCTTATGTTCCAGGTCCCCAAGGTGATATTGGTGAAACAACAGCTCCTAGTGTGATGGAAGTTTTGGTTTTGTATCGTAGCCCCCACGCTGTAAAGGTGCACCTACTGGTTTTTCCCTGCAGTTATGACTGTGTAGAATCTGTGCAGTTGTGGTAATCGTAGCCCTGTAGCATATCAACTCTTCCAAGCAGCCAAGGGTTTATCATTTGCCTTTTATACAAATGTCTCTTTTTCTTTTTACACTGAGGTGGTCTATTTGTCAGCGTGGGGACTAGTTTATTGCGTTTATTGGAGTTAGGTGATACTCACTGCCCATCTCGGTCAGCAGCCAGCTGCCCAGGATGCTCATGTTGCACAGTGGCCACCGAGGCTAGAGGTCGCTTTGCTCATCGGAGTTTAGGCACCTTCTACCAAAATTGATCAAGAGCTTTATCACCAGCCTCCTCTGGTGTATAGCATTAGCTCTCAGCTTCCCAGTACAACCCAAAACGTGAGTACACTGAAGGGCTCCCCTCTGATGCTGCTTCCCCTGAAGCTCTTGTGGCTGCTGCCCTGCAGCTGGGCTTGTTCCCCTGCCCTATGTTTTTGACTGCCACCAGAGCTCACGCTGTGGCTCCCTGTGCTGGGACACAGCATTTGGCCCCTTCACAGGTGAGCCTCTAGTGAGATCTGGGTGCCTGCCTGAACACCACTGGCCAGGTTGCTGACAGCACCAGTAAAGCCTGACTTGGTGGTATGGCCAAGGTGACCAAAATCCATCATTTCATTTTTTTCTCTTGGTATAGATGCAGTTCTTTTCAAAGGCAAGGGAAGGACCAGTAGCTTAAACCAAATGAGAGCAACTTCTGCTCTGCTGTGGCAGGCTAGTCTCATGGAGTTCAACAGAGCTAGATCTTGCTGGCAGAAATGAGAGAGAAAATGATGATCTGCTCTATTCAGGAAATGGAGAAAACTCCCTTGATTTAGAGACAGCCCATCTATGGCAGGCAATGAAAAATAGGTAAACAAGGAAAGCTTTAGCATCCCAAAGGCTTAACCTGCCTCCCAGCAGTATCAAGGGAAGCATTTCCACTGGCACAGCTGGGACCCCTTGGGCCCCTGCTTTGGAGAGCATGCTGACACTCATTGAAGATGAGTGGATTTGGCCAACCTCTTTGGTTTGGTTTCTTTTGCCCATCTTTGGGGCCAAAATCTTTGAGCAGGAATGCCTGGATTCAGGCACCCAATGTAAGGGACTCCAGCATGGTTGCAGGGGTGAGCGGCTCTGCCCTCGTTGCTTTTTGAAGGTAGGAGAGGTGCCAGGTCCCCCCCAGGCCCAGGGGAAGGTCACCACCCTCTACACCTGCTGAGGTGCCCAGCAACACCCTCCTCTCCAGAGGTGCTAGATAAATCTCACTGAATTCAAAGGGCCACTTATTTAGGTGTCAAAATACAGACTTGAATGGCTAATTCTGGGAGCCTACCTTTTGAAAATTTGGCCTTTGAGTCTTTGAACATGTTTATGATTAGAAGTTTTCCTTCTGAAACTGTGTAAAGCAGATAAAGGTGCAGAACAATGACATAGTTACTGTTTAAACACTTGAGATTAAAAAAAGGTCTAAAAAGGTGACATTTATGCAGTTCCTAGTCACAGGTTTGGGACTTGATACAATGATTTTGTAGAAAAGCTCTATCTTGACCATAGTGAGATAGTTGACCACTGCTTAACTCCAGACATTTTTGTGCCACCGCTTCAAAAAGTTCTTTTTTAGGTCATGTATTTCTCTAAAATGATGTCATTGCTTGGCAATTGGTGTCCTGTAAGCGTTTCCAGTACACGACATACCTTTGGAATTGCCAACACATGCGAAGGGGGACCAGATACATTTCGTTACTATGGGTTGGAAAAAATGGATTGTACATTTGGCTTCACATGTTTAACTTTTTTTTTTTAAAAAAGTTGCATGATTGGAAAAAAATATGTATACAGTATCTGTAAAACTGTTTTATCTGTTTTTGTTTCAAGCCATGTAAATTGGAAGAATATTAAATCCACAGCCTTACCGCGCATGGCCGTCGTTACATACCGAAGAGCTGAACAGTTTATACTTTTCATTTGGGCTATCTTGTACTTTCATTTGAAAGCAGACACTCTCACGTTGCAGTCTTACTGAGGATTTTATATTTTAAGAAAAAGAAAAAAAGATGCTGCCCTGGAGGAATATACTACCTTACTACACAGAGGTTGGAAGGAAGTTTGTTTTGGAGCAAAACCTGCCCCTTTCCGAATGAAGTAGAGATGCAGTGCTTACTCCACTTGGTGTTAGTAGATATTGCCTTGTGTATTCCATTTTAAATTGTAATCTAGTTTGTAAAAGAGATGGTGACGCATGTAAATAAAGCATAATGGATCTCTACATTGCACGTTCGCCTTCGCTCTGGTTTACTGTGTCATGGACAGAGATCTGAACGCAGGCTCTGGAGAAGCGGTGATTTCCAAGTGGGTGAAACTGGCCGGTGGGTGTTGTTGAGCTGGGGAGGGGGCTTGATACTGCATCTGCTTGAGTCTGTAAATGCCTGTTTACATGAGCCTCTGCACTTCAGCCAAGCCAGCATAGTTTTGGTGGTCTGATAATCCCTAATGGGATCATTTACTGCTGCTAAACATCACGAAGTTCACTTCATTTTTGGGGTCAGGGGAGTTGTCCTCTGGGGTGGAGGCTGCACCCTGCGGCTGCAGCCCGGCTTGCCCATCCTGGGAGACAACCAGCACATCGGTTACATCCCCCTGCGGGCTTGGCTGGGCTGCAAGCTGTCTTTGAAAAATGCCTGGAGTACTTGAAACCGCCCGTTTGGGATTTGGGGTGAGAAAACCATCAGCCTGACTTCAGCAGAAAGTTACACCAAGGGCTCTGGCTAGTGTGCAGGAGAGCGTGCTCAGAAACATGAGCCGTGTCGGCAGAAAACACTTCTCCCACCCTGATGGGAAGCCGCAGACATACATGGGGGTTTGGAGTCGTTTTTCAAGAGCAAATGATACTTTGCAGAAAGCGGAGACTCTCCTTGCAGCAGGGAGGGTGTTCCCATGACACCAGGGGGATGACTGCTGTGTCGGCCGGGCAAAGCCCGTGGGAGCGTTGCACCCAAGTACCGCAGCATAAAGAGCTGCTTGGGGGTATCCCTTGTTGAACATAGCCAAAGCTCTTCAAGCATTGTCCTAACTAGAGATAGCCTGAAATATTACAACATCCAGTCAGGAAATAGCCTTTGACCGAGATAAAATAGTGCAGAAACCTTCCCAGGGTCAGAGGGTGCTTGTCCGGCAGCAATTACAGCTGCTCCTTGGAAATGGAGCTGCTTTGCCTGGTTTTTCTAACAACCCCTCCAACAACGCTCTGGCAGGGAAGGACCTGTGTCCTCCACCTTGTTGGCATCACCCCAGTGGTATTTAGGACAAACGATGAGAGTGTTTGGCCCAGTGAGTTGCCTGGTGGAAGCTTTGACCTGATTTTAGGCAGAGGCAGCAGTAGCGATGATGAACTGATCAAATCCTGTGCGAGTTCTGTGCTGAACCGACTTGGTTGTGTTGTGCAATGCCTTAGCTGTGACCTTCAGTTCACCCAGCCTTGGAATAGATCATTCTTATCTTCCAGTGTACTTTCAAAATAAGTCCAAACATTTTAAACTTCTCCAAGTTGTCCCAGAAGACAAAAGGCTTTTCTTGCTGCTGCTGAGACTGGTGAGGCAACCGAGAGCTATTCTGGGAGCTCCCCACCACATATGCTGAGTTGCAAGTTTGACCAGACCAGGGAAAACAGTGTTTTACAGCTCTTGCTTGGCTACTGCTGCCAAGGAAGTTTGGGGTGCTCCAAGAAGATCGAGATAAGCAAATCTGGGAGGCTGCCTCTTCTTCTGGTGGAGTCATCGTGACTGGTATCTCCCTGTTCAAAAGGAGGACTCCTTGCATGAAGTGGAGCCCAAGCCAGATGCAGTAGATAACCGCTCTTGCCAGCGCACAGATTCATCCCATGCCAGCGACTTCTGCGGTGTCTCATCGCTCCTCTGTTTGCCTGACCCAGCCCGCAGAGCTTTTTTTCCCCACTGGCTTTGCTTGTGGAGTTTTTTTAAAAACTGAAATACTTTTCATCGTGTAAACACAAACCAGAAAATTCCCTTAGAGAGAAACCAAACAAAGCTCTTTTTCTTTTTCTCTTCTGCTGCCGTTTCAATCTTCAGGAAACTTTGGGATTCTCTGACAAAATTCAGAAACTCTGGGCTGGCATTTTTATCTCTGCACTTGGATTTTCATTTCATACTAATGGCACCAGTAGTTCTGCATGTGCCACAACATTTACTTATTAGAACAAAGCATCTCCTGCTTTTATTGTTTGATGCTTTGATGGCATACCAAGGGATCCATTTAATCTAGAAAATGAGATAAAATGTCTCGATTCAGTACGAACAATTGGCCTAAATGAAGGTAACTGTTTTAACAGTCTTTGAATGTTACATTATGCCATGCAGCCTTAAACATATCTATATCCTGTGAATGGCATGCAGTGAAACGGAAGAAAACAGTAAAAATATATGATATTTCATAAAAATCTTTCCAACTTCCAAGGAATACGATCCTGAATGGCTTTAAACGGACATAGGGTAGATTTATACTAGATATAAGGAAGAAGTTCCTCACTGTGAGGGTGGTGAGGCACTGGCACAGGTTGCCCAGAGAAGCTGTGGCTGCCCCATCCCTGGCAGTGTTCAAGGCCAGGTTGGACAGGGCTTTGAGCAACCCGGTCTAGTGGAAGGTGTCCCTGCCCATGGCAGGGGTTGGAACTGGATGAGCTTTAAGGTCCCTTCCGACCCAAACCATTCTATGATCCCCCTCCGCCTCAGTTTTTGCCCTCTTTTAGGTGATAACTTTAAACTTTGGTTTTGCTGACTTCAAAGCACAAGGCAGTGATTCTCAAGTGCTGCCTTTCCCTCGTGCAGAGCGTTGCTGTGATGCTGACAGGCTGTGCATGCCGCCCTGCTTTGCACACCCAGATGGGCACTGAGGCAGCTGCCAGCACCATGCCATGTGGCACTCTGTGCGCATCAGGCTTTGGCTCTGTTTCATGCCCTGGGGGCCACTGTAAGCCCTGTAAGATGTCTGGGCTGATGCAATGAGGTGCCAAGGCAAGAGGATGGGGAGGATGTCAGTGGGAGCAAAGCACAGCAGATGCCAGCACACTGCTCTGGTATTCATGTGTTGCATGGGACCTTTCTAAAGCTTCTGCTGCTGTGCAGACAACAGATCCTTCTGTTTGGAACCACCTTGGAAAAGGGTAGTATTGGTTAGAATGTGCTAGTTAAGAAACATGGTGTCTTCTACGTCTGACCTCCAAAGCAGAAATGGAGGAAAGCTGCCTTGCCATGGCCACCTCAGACGTCCTCTCTGGGGAGCTGCAGAAGATGCTGCTCCTGACACCTGCCCTTCCTGGAGGGTGAGGTCCAGCCTTTCCAAGCCTCTGCTGTGAACAGCAGGCCTGGTGTCTGGGCAGCCTCTCACATCACATTTGTTGTTTCAGCAGGAAATTCATACTTCACGAGCTCTTATTTTAAATCTCTGTATGCTCCTCTTACTTAAGGCTATCCGGGCTTGTACACCACTGACTAGTTCATGGATGAATGTCCTGGAGAAAAGTCAGTGCTTAGAAAACAATTCGTAAAAGACATAAAATGATCAACCCCAAAATTCAGTCCTTTTACTCATTAAATGAAACCCATTGTCATTCACACTTCTCTTGAGAATCATACTTGCAATATCAAACTGTGTTATCAACCTCAATGTGCATCTGTTAAGCAAAATTTATGGTGAGGCTGTCTCATTTGTACTGATGTTTTGCTATGCACTGTCACTCAGCCTAGCAGACTCCTATGGAAAAGCCACAATTTAAGTCAAAACTCTACTGTGCCTGAATGGTTATAAAATTACAGTGGCTTCCAGAGCTAGGAGATATCAAAGTCTCTTCCTGGGGAAGGCAGCTACCCTTCAAGTGTCTGCTGTGAAGCTTCTGCCTCTAGAACTACAGCTTCAAGGAGAAGGTAGCCCAGGGGAAGAAGGTCAGAGCGGATGTACAGGGGGTCTGAGCTTGCTCTGCAGTCCAGGTAAGGTGAGCTACCTTGTTGTCACTAAAGGGTCAGCGCTAAGTAGATTACCACAGAGTAGGAGCGGTTATGCGGGAACTTACCCAGGAGTAATACAGGGTAGTGCTTCCCTTTATCTCCTCTGTAACTAGCACTTCAGGGTGAGCACAATTCACTCTGGTTTTCACTAGAGGATGTCACGGTGGCAAGTCATCTGCAGAAAGTGCCCTGGATTGCTGTGGCTTGAGGGACTTGGCTGAATCTGTCGATACATTTCCAGCCTCTTAAAGCTCCTGCCTGGATAGCTTTGTTTTTCCAGAGTCGCTTCACCTGACCTTGCCAAAGCTGTGTTCCTTTCCCGAGACAGGGCCTCAGGAGCAGTGGCGGAATGTTGTTGTTAGCCGGAGCCTCTCATGGTTTGGTTTACCACACAAATGCATATGTGGGGGGCAGGGGGGCTGCTCCCACCTTACCTATCTCATGGCCCATGCATCTGAGTGGGCTTCTGTGATTCCCTGTGTGTGCAGAGAGAACGTCAAGAGATCTGAACATGCAGGGATGGCAAATAAGGTGGCACATGAAATAGGCCTAATAAAATGCTGTCCTTGAAACAATAGGTCGCCATGGGGGCTCCTGAACCACTCCTTCGTGCCCTTCAATCATTCTTCGATCCATGTCTGAAGCCACCAGTGTTTCTCATTGCTGTCAGCAGTTGTCTTTCTTTGTAACTCTTGATCCCTGTGAGCCTTTCTTTGAAGTCTTTTACCCTTTTTCTTTTTTTCGTTCTCTGACTTCTGTACGTTCCCTGTTTTTCCAAGGCCACGTATTGAAATGTTTGTGGGGCCAGGAATGTCAGTTGAGGATATGATTATTTTTAATGACGTTTTTATACAAGCAAGAAACCCAGGTAACAGTTCGCTGACAGCAGCTCATTGCCAGCACAACGCACTCCATTCCAGCTACGCTGGCAGGAAGCGCTCTTTATTTTGCTGCTTCAAGCTACAGCTGAGTCTGAAGGCACAGTTTGCTGGTCTAGCTACGCCAGCCACCTTAACACAGGCTGAACCTTGAACATTGCTTCATGTGGAATAGGGAGTTTGCAGCCAATGTGAACTGGTGGCTGCATTCAAAGGTCTGCTAAGGTCAGGAGACGCAGAGCTGAGAGTAAGTACAAATGGCTTGTGGTCCTATTACCAAGTACAGCTGCTCAAAGGGACATGAGCACACCACTTCAGAGCAAACCGCTACAGCCAAAGGAATGGGGAAAAAATGAATGCTCTTTTTAAAGTGTTCGTCTTTGTTCATGCTCTGCCAAGTCTTTCTGTGAGAGATGGGTATTGTGAAGTACATTCATACAGCCTAGATGCAGCCTAGAACAACCATCTACAGAGCTGGTTGTGGTGCCTGCCCTCTGGCAGTGCTGGTGCTTGCGATCTGTCATACTTCCCTGGGCCTTAATCACTGAATAGTTTGGGTTGAAGGGGTCTGAAAGATCATCTGGTTCCAACCTCCCTCTGCAAAATAGAGCTGAAAAACTCTGCTACTTTTGCCTCTTGAAAGTTAACAGAATTCGAATGTTTTATGTTGATCGCCACATCCCTAAGCTGGCAAAGGGCTTGTCTGTTTCTTTTCCACTAGGATTGACAGTCCTCTGTGGACACATGTTCAGCATTTCAGGACTAACTTGAAGGTCAAATTTATGGCACGGGCAGATTGGATGAGCTCGTGGTTGAGGAAAGACCACCTAAAGGTGACTTGTCTAACATACCTGTGCACACACACAGAGCGCATGCACATTTCTCTTTGGTCTAGCTTTGTCACAGACATCACCCGTGTGCCAAGAGTCTCAGGATGAAGGTGTACCAGAAGTGTTATCAGTGGGTTGAATTTGGCACCTGGAACATAAGATCACAGTAAGGGTCTGACCAAAGGAGATGGATTCAGAAATGAATAGAGCAGAATTTCATTCTTCTGACCCCTCTTATCTGAAATCTTTATTTCACCAAACTGCTGAAACACCTCGTTTGTGTTTCTGCGGTTCACTCCCAAACCAGTGTAGTCAGGCATGGGTCTGTGCTGCACCAGGGAACACTTAGGGACCCCTACATCTCACTGCACATATCTGTGTATCAGCAACAGCTGATAACTGTGCCTAAAACAAACCCTGGGGACCCTTGCACTCCACACGTGGGACAGTCATCAGCAAATGACGGCTGGTAACCCTCACGGACCCCGGGCATGTACTCAGCTTCTTCACACAAATTGATGTACGAAACTCAAACTGTGATAAAGCGGTAGGCACAGGTGAAAGTGTGAACTGAGTAGGGGAGGTGCATAGCTTCCCACAGTTAAAATCAGTACTTTCAGTGGCATCCTTTTCACCCTATATGGTGGCACGTTACAGGATGCAGACTCTCCTGTTAGGAAACAGTGATCAGCTGGAAGTCCCTTTCCCCTGGGGATTTCTCTGCTGTGTCCCACAGACTTTTTGGCTGAGTACCACCTTCCAGCCCCTGCACCCTCCTCCTGCCATAACCACAAGTGGTGGCCACAGGAGAGGGATTTGAAGGCAGAAACTGGTTTTCCACCGAGACGCTTCACAGCTATCAGCTCTCGCACACACGTTTCCAGAGCAGGACCTGCGCGCTATCTCCTCTCCCACTCTCCTCCCAGGAGCCTAATCTCACTTCACCCTTGTCCCCCTGGTCCCTGCAGCGCCTGCCCCACCCAGCCTTGGCTGGGTGCCCATGGACACCCCAAAGCTGTCAGCAGCCTCTGCCTCCTGAGGTGTCAGCCATCCCCACGGCTGGAGGACACGGGTCTCGCACCCCAGGCAAGGCCCTCGTGCAAAGCAGGGAGTGACACCATGTGCTGCTGCAGGGAGGGAAAACAACCGTTCAGTAGGCAAGTGCTAAGGAGCGATGGACACCCCAAGAGGGTATGAGCAGCATCACTGGAAAAGGTGCTGTGGGCAGCGCTGAGCTAGAAACCGTCTGAGCTCCCGCTGCGGTGTTACAGCACTGGGGCAGCCCTGAAGGCTGGAGCCAGTCTGAAGAAGAGCAACAAGAACGAGCAGAGCCAGCAAAAGTGGGGGCCTATTGGAGAAGGCTGATCTTCTTTGTTAGAACAGGTTGAGAGGGGACACAAACTGCCCTTTACATGGAAGATTGCTAAATAAACCCCTTCCTGCCCACTGAGGAGAGGACATAGCTGTGTTTCATCTCCAACAAATGTTCTCTTAGCTCCAAGGGTAATTAACACATTTCCTAGATGTGTGAACTTTTCTTCATTAAGGGTGGTTTTGGGAGCAAAATGTTTGCCTGGGATTTCCTTGGCCCTGCCTCAGAGCAGGAGGATGCTCTCCTGAGGTCCCTTCTCACTCTATGCTCCTTGGAGTGTTAAAACAGCTTTAAAAGCAAAACAAAAGCACAAAGGCATCTGCCCTTTCCCACCTGAGGCACAGGCCTCTGTGTACAGTAGAAAATTGTTATCTTTTCTCCCGGTTTGAGTATACCAGGTATTGAGCAATGTTGCCCTAGTGTGTTGACGCATGAATCAGGGTGTGCCCCAGACCCCAAGAGGTATTGATGTAGCGAAACTGCCTGCTAGATGTCTGCTCTTTGGTTCCTTCTGCTCTCAAAAAGCATCTCCCTTTGCCCCCAGGGAAGCTGTGCATTGTCCTGATTTGTCCTCTAGATGCCATAGATGTTGCTCTCTCCCTTTCCTGGTGAGACACAAAGCTCTGAGGAGAGGCTCTGCCCTGTAGGTTAACTTCTGCTGATGAAAACCAGTGCAGAAAGCACTCCTCTTGGAGCACCACACGCCTTGACATCTGTCGACCCGTCTTGTGGCTGGATGCCTGCAAGGCAAGGTCTGAAGGAGCAGAAGTATAAATACAGGTGAAAAGGCAGATGTTTCTGCAGTGGGTCAAGTTCATTTCAGAGGTAGCCAGTTTCCCCTGCTGAGGGCATGTGTTGGCCTTCCCAACAGGGATGAGAAACTGGATCAGAAGAAGATGTGAGCAGCCAAGCCCCATTGACCATAAGCAGCAGGGCTGGCATAGACAGAGATGTGGGAGGCATGGCAAGAAGCAGCAGCTTTGGGTGAACACTTGCTTATCAGTAAACCCAGAAGCTGGAGAAAGACGCAGCCTGAAGCCCTTTGGGGTGTCCCTGTTGCTGCTGCCAGGCCACCAAGGCTGGTGTCTGAGAGGGCATCTCTCTGGGGCTGGAGGAGCCAGACAGCCCATGCTGGCAACCATGGGCAAGACTTGTGCACCTGAGTGCTTGTGTGATGGGCTGTGCCAGAGGACAGTAGGGATGCTCGTTAGTGGGATCAGCCTCCTTTCCTGCTGGCGAAGAAGAGCAGCCACTGCCTCCTTGCCCTGGAGACAATGGCACACACCTACCCACAACAGGGTCCTAGCATATTCAGCCAGTAACTCATACTGGGCTTGGGCTCCCAGACAGAAAAACTGAACCACTGTGTGTTCGATGTTTACATTAGATGTTTATTTTACAGTTCATTTCACAATCCGTTTCTCTTCTCCCTTTGCTGGGAGCTAATTTATGGTGCTGCAGATCCTATCTGCCTGCCCTGCCCAGAGCACAGACTTGGAGAAAAACCTGGTAGGAAGGGTCTTTCCTTGTCATTGTTACTGCATTGTTTATGACTGCCTTTACCTGAGAGTTAAACTAGAGCGGTTCCTTCCAAATAGCCATAAATTATTCTCTTACTTCCTTGTGCTTGTGCTGGTGTTTTGAGGGATGGGTGGCTCAGGGTCTCCGAAGAGAACAAGAGGAAAGCATTGTTGAGCAAGAAGCTGCCCTGGGCTCCCCTCTGGCCCACTTCTCCCCTGGCTGGACTGGAGAGGTCTTGAGGACTCCCGGCACACTGTGGGACTACAGACCCTGTGTCACATCCGCTGTGCCCTCCTTATGGACAGAGATCCCCTACCTTGCTATGGGACAATGTCCTGGCTGTTAGGATGGTCAGTGACTGCAGGAGACAGCTGGTCCCTGCCTGCATCATAAGGGATGGTCAGGATGCTGGGATTAACCGGGATTACTTGCTCCACAGTGCATTTAAATTTTGCTTTGTATGCTGCCATGTCTCAGTGGTACTGGGGGAGGTGGTTTCGCTGCACTGGTTTAGTCAAGGCCTTTCCTCCACAGCTGAACGTCCAAAAGAGATGTGCTGTGTTTTAGAGAGCAAAAAAGAGATCAGACATGAATATCTGGTGGGAAATCCCTGGGTAAAACTTGGCCTTCCTTGCTGGCTGTGTGCTTTGGAGAAGGAGAAGGATTCACTGCTTCCTCGTACAGAGCTGGCTGCTCCCCATGAATAACTGGTCCCAACCTAAAAGCAGAAGGAAGTGCATTTAAAAAAACATAGGTGTGGCAATGACACTGTCGCGTTTCAAGTGCGTTGTGTAAGCCATGAGGTGTGCGTGGCTCCTGAAGAGCCTGCTCCCAGTCACGGCCGAAGCGCACCTGCAAAACCATGATAAAATCCCGAGAAGCTGACTGGCGACAGGGTTTGCTCCTGTTCCTCGTGGAAATGATACTCACCACAAGCAAATGTGTATTTCTGTGGGCTGAATTCTCATGTGACGGACATGGTGGCTTCTGTACAGTGCAAAAGTTAGGGAAGAAGATTTCTTTCCTTACAGTTTTCCTTATCTCCACTGATTGCCCTGACTATGGCAATGTGAACGGCTAGCAAGAAAGCGCAAGTTTCACGTACAGGGCACTGAGGATCTATGATTGCCTAAATTAAGAGCTAAAGAAGTGTCTCCCCACAAACTTGTTTAGCAATTCATACCTTTCAAATTGCAGTTGTACCAAGTGGGGGGGTTAATCTTAAGAAATTGCTTTCATGTCCAACTTGGTGCAAACTAGAGTCTAAAAGAAGGGAACTGATTTGGCAATACATGCTTTCAAGCTCTAGCTCGTTGGTCTGAATTTAGTCTATTCCTGCACTGGTAACAGTTCTTAGAGGCAAGATAAAAATACCTTCTTTTTTCTCCTTTCCTACAAAAAGCATATGTACTTTTCTTTAACCATGGAATGATTCTTTCTTATCTCTAATAATTCTGAAGCCACTGGAGAATGATGCTGGAAATAGAGAAACGAAATGGTTTTGTGCGCTTTTGTGCACACGAGGATTAAATACTTAAAAGGAAGATCCGCTACATTTCACCGTTTTATATGTCAGTAACACATCCAAACAGTACATTAAAGAATAACAATCTAATTCTGTGAGTATAAAAATTGACCCTAGATTAGCCAAAATTGTATCTGATGAGCCCACATAGAACCTAAACCATTTGCATCAATACTGTGAAGCGAGCGTGGCATTTGGGGGTTTCTTTTCCTCTAATTGAAGCTGAGTACTTTCGGACAGGCAGCAAGGCTCACACTGCTTGGCAGCCTGTGTGGAGACATTCCTAAAAGCCTGTGAGCAAGTCGAAGGTAGAACTGAAAAGCTGAAGGGCAGGAGCACAACTGAGGGCAAGGACCATTTCTGCAGGGTGATCAGGAGGTGCATTGCGTAAGACAGAAACCTTCTCCCTGGATAACTTTTCATAGCGAGCGCGCTTGAACCGAGCCTTGCAGCCTCTTTCTTGCAACAGAAGTTATGCAGAGAATTTGTCTCACTATCTGAACCATTCCCCCTGCAAGAGGGCCGTGAAGCCTCAAGGGAAAGACCCAGTCCCTGGGGACTCCTGCTGACATCTCCTTGCCTGTCTGTTGTCCCCCAGAGGGTACCCTCGCGTTGCAGAGGTGCTGTGGGTACTTCAGCGTTGCAGAGGTGCTGTGGGTACTTCAGCATTGCAGCATCACGATGGACAGCCCAGCACTGTGGAGGTGCCATGGGTACCCTGACATTGCAGGGGTAGCATGGGTGCCCCCCGGAATTGCACTTAACGTCTCACGCCTGGTGTAAACTATGCCCAAGAGGCATTGGCAGAACATGGGCTTCCTCCTTGCAAGACTGCCTTTGTGTGGAGCAAAAGTGGAGAGATTGTCCCTGTCACCTCCTGCCAGCCTTGCCTGCCCAACCAAACTCAAAATCCCAAGGGAAAAGGTTTCACTGGTATTTTCCAATATCCTTCCTCTGTTTTTGCGGAACTTGTTTCTCGGTCTGTTGGCTAAGATCAGGCGCATTGTCTCAAGGACCCCTGGTCCCATCCTCCTCTGTTCCTCAGGAGGAAATAAGAAGGGATGCAAACAGATTTGAAAACACTCATTTATATAATTTTGTAGTTTCTTGGCAATCTTCAATGAAGTACAGCAACCCATGAACTAACTGAAAGTAATCCAAGGAAAGCTATTAGTAAAGGGCTTGTCAATGTATGCAATGAGGACCGAAGCACGGCAAATGTAACTCTGCTGAAAAGAATGGAGACATAGCTGCTGGGATCTGGATTTCTTTTGTTTGTAAGTCAAATTTGGTGCCCAGTGAGTATGTCCAGCTCCCACGTCCTGAGCAGTTTGGCTCCTGAAGCCCTGCTCCTTGCAGTAGGCTCTGTAGGTTTAGGGTGTACAGTTTTTTCCCACAACAATTCTCGTGGTTCATGAGGAAGGGTTTGCCAGCACTTTATTCCACCATATCTCCCAGGAATGCAGTATAGGATTAAGGCAAATCTGCAATGTATCTCTGGAGCAGTTTGCACTTAGCAGTGCAATGTGTGTAATATTTATACAGGTAAAGATTCCCCTAAATGTACGCACTAGACAGAGGACACGAGCACAGGGCTCTCCTAGCATCACCATAGGAAGGTACCCAGTGTGACATCAACAGGGCAGCCAGCAGCCATATCCCAGGGAAGGGCAACTTCGTGCTATATCGGCATCTCACGGGCCTGCCACAGGGTAAACCATGAGAGCTCTGGACCACAGTCATGCAGAGCAGATGTAATGGAGCAAACTTCTGGCATAAAAAGAGCTGCTGCTCTTTATTCAGCATCCAGAAATGGCCTCTGAAATCAGGAAGGGATGGATCAGAGATCTGTGGAGTGCTACCTTTTCTTGCTGATTGCAGGGGACTGCTATAATAGGGCTGCTGAATGTTGATAAGGGCTGTTATAGTGAGAGAAGCCAACTGATATGATAAGACATGTATTTTTGTGTCCTGTTTCAAGCCATTTAATAGCATTGGGTGGGGGTGGGGTGAACAGGAGCAAAAGTTGGGTTAAAAGATGCCCTTTATATTAAAGGAACCTACCTGAACTCACTTTCCTGTAGCTTAAATGAGAACGTGGGTTAAATTAGTTCTGATAAAGCATTAACTGCATGAGTTATGTTCACAGACAGGAAAAGTGCAGACTTTTACCACAATTCTGCCCATGCAGCCTTATGGATTTAGGGTGGGTTTTTGTGTGGCCTCCCGTAGGACCGCACTCAAGGCTTCTCCCAAATAATAGCATCAATTGTAAGAAGCTGCATGAGGATTCTGCATTCCTGCTAACCCAGGGACAGGGATGCCGAACTTGATTCATTGCGGATGATTTGATTCACCTTTTATTGAGTCTGCGGAAGGCTATTGAACTGACTCAGACACCCTTTCTGTGTTTCAAAGACCAGAGGTGTTTTTTACCCAATCCCTCCCTCCCCTTTCCCTCAGAGCACAGAAAGCTGCAATTACAGGCAGCTTTCAAGGCTGGCAGCCCTCGCTAACAGCCAGGACTTGTTGGGGCGCAGAGTGGAGGAGCTGACTTGCACTTGGACCAGAATGAAAGCCATTTCAAATGGTGCCACTCAAACCCCTAGGGCTGGGACCTCCCCTCAGCTCTGGATGTGCATGCTCAGAGGCCAGGATTTGGCCCTGTAGTCCATCATTCAGGTTGTAATCAGTTGCTCCTCTGCTGTGGGGAGCAAATACTCCTATATGTGTGTGTGTATATATATATATATATATATATATATATATATATATATATATATATATATATAACATATATGCATTTCCACATCATCTGCCAGCACCCTGATGCCCTGATAATGTCCGCCTGTGGAAACCAGGAAGGGGCAACATTCGCCTGAAAACTCTCAGGAGCTGTGTGATCACAGAGATCCTCACGTCCTGCCAAGCTCGATTAAAACCAGCCAACGGTTTCAAAAGGTTCTGTGCAGGGAGTGTCTGAGCTTATGTGGCTTGAACCTGTAGAGAACCGAGCTCTAACAAATTCTGAGATGAAGATGGAATTTCTCCACTTGTCTCCTGTTCCCTGCAGCTCTTCAGAGGGGACCTGGCACTTTCCATGGCCTTTTTCAAGCCCTCCCAGAAGCCTAACCTGAAGAACTTGAATATGCTTGCAAGCTGGTGTTTTTCCTCAAGAAGCTATGGTAGCATGAGCATGAGGCAACATCTGGTGAAGAGCACGCAGAGGGCATTGCTGGAGGAAAGGGGAAAGGCATCGTGTGTGATTTCTGGTCTTGTCGGTGACCCTCAGGGACTTCCATTAGAAGGCAGTGACTTGTTCTTAAAATGTTACTGGGATGAGGTGGCTCCCTTTTGTAGGGCTCACCTCCTGGCTCTGAGGTACCTGGATCTACATTTGATCCTGGGTGTACTGGTGGGTGCTTCACTGTGTCAGACCTGTCTCTGGAAGGAACGGACTGCCTCTGGCACTGCAGGCAGCTCTGCCCCCTACAATTTCGGGAGTTAGCTCATTTTTACACTACTGCACTCTGTCTATGCCGGGGGGGGGGGAAGGATTTTTCCTCCTTTAGAGCTGTTCCTGGGACTTTCTGTGGCACAAGGGCTGGCAGCTTTCTGTCTTGGCTTGCAGGGCTGTTAGTGTTATTAATGGTCATGAAGTTATTGCACCCTTTCCTAATATCGGTTGACTTTGGACTTGGAGCCAGTGCTACCCTTTACATGTTAGCATTTCACAAGGACTTCAGATGTTGACAGTGAGAGCTGGCATGAACTAATCTGGGCAGCAAGTTACAGCGTTGCTTCACTTCAGTTTTTCCACGTGTTGACTTGAGGATCAGCTTCTATATGGCTCCACTGTGTGTAAATGTGAGAATTCATTTTTTAACCCTGCACTTGTTGTGACTGAGCTTGAAAAATCGGTTCCTCTGGAAGCCAGTCGTGTTTAGGTTTTGCTAAAGTGAACTTTCATTTCCAGACAAGTGGATTACTGAGCTGAGATTGACCTTTGTGATTCAATCCTTCACCTTGCAGCCACTTCTCTCCGCTGACATGAGGCTGAGGTGACACGAAGTAGAGGTGATTCCCTTCGAAGAGAAAGCAAAACGTTCTTCTAAGAAGGCCCAAAATGCCTATGGCCTGAAAGCTCCTTCAGGAATCAATTCATGGTGCATGTCTGGGGGAGGGAATATCAGGTAGATGTAACCCATACATCTTCATCTGTGCAATATGCGTATCTCCATTTGTGATCCTTCACCCAGAACTGTATTTTAATATTACAACTAAAGACATGTATTTAACTGCTGTGGTGCCTATAAGAAACTACAGGCTCCTCTGAAGCCCTCTGAAACTGTGAAATGTTTCACAATGTCTGAAGAGGTAATTTGCATTGAGAATCAGTATGCTAATTATTGTGTCAACACTTACTGTTTTGGCGTGTTTCTCGGCTTCTTGTCCCAGGGTATACAGGTCCCAGCTCATCTGTGAGATGTAAGATGTGCCTTGGCTCTGCGACAGTCACAAGACTTGTTAAAAGAGATGCAAACTGAAGACGACCGGCACAGTTTGTACTGTCTTATCCAGCCTTGCTTTATTCTGTCAGGGAACATCAACTAAATCAGATTAAGAAATTAGGCAGATTTCGTCTAGCAGGTAAGTTAAATAAATATTGATTAAATAAAATGATCGTTAAACAGACGAGTCAAAATAACTACCATACCAATCCGTGTGGTTTATATAACGTCAAGTGGTGTTGGATTACACGTGTAAAATATGGGCCCAACGATGTTCTCCTTTTTCATTGTATTTATTCCGAAGATGGTTGTGCGCTGAGTCAGGGACCAGGAATAGCCATGCCCGGCACTGCGCTACCTCACAACAAAAAGGTGAACTTTGCCTCTTGCCTTCTGCAGCCTGAAGGCTCTTTGGGACACCGGGGCAGTGCACACTGTAGGAGCATGAGAAACAGACAGACAGTACAGCTTTTAACATCGCTGCTCCCAGCATGGAACAGCATAAACACAGGATGCACACTATGTGTGGCTGCAGCATGTCAGGCCGCAGAGTTTTTGCTGTATAATACTCTGTGATAGGGTTGAGGACCATCCAAGAGGTCAGCCAAAATGGTCCTGGGAGCACTCAGAAAACACCAGCTCTCTGCTAGACTTGTTAGTTGCTCAGTGGTAACTAATAACTAAGTTGCATAGGAAGAATTATAATGCAAACTTGGATTATGCTTCCAGCCTTTTTAAAGTGCTTGCTCTAAGGGCTATGTATACGTGTGAGGCATGGGGAAGGCCGCTGAAATGAAAAGGTGCTGTGGGTTGGGATAGGTGTCGGGATTAGGAGAATGTGTCTCTTTACCAGTCCTCAGTGTCCCTGGATGCATCGAAAACCGGAGCAGGCCAAAGGAGCAGGTACCCACCTGGGAGCTCCTCGCTGTCCAAGTGTTCACAGCACAAATGAGAGTGGCTGGAGCTCCTGCAGTTGCCCAAGTGGCCACTGCAAGCTTTCTGGCAGACCAGTTTGCATCTGGTTGTTGCCCCCTTACCTGGGAAAAAGGCTGCTGGATTATTGCTTTTCTAGACAGCCACTAACCCAGTAGCACACCACCAAGTCTGATCCCCCGCTGCCTCAGAGATGCTTATCAAGCCCTGTTACACATCCCCTCAGCAACAAAATGGTTCTTAAACCCATCATCTGTATGTCCTCCCTGGGATATACATGTATTTACTGTGGATCCCAGTCATGGAGGGCCAGGGACTGGTGGTGGGGTGGGTGATGCTGAGTCAGTCACACGCCCTCTCCAGGTTTGGTCCAGCACAAGAAGAGTAGTTATTAATTCTCTCTATTGCAAAGGTAAAAAGCAGAAGCTAGGAAGGGGTTATGATCTATTGGTATCTACAAATAATTTTCTGATACAATTTCTGAATTACAGCTGAATTACAGATACAATCTGAATCACAGATACAAAGTCTTTGCGACGAAGAACTAGGAAGAAAAGTGTTTGTAAACGGTGCTACTCCCTGCCTCAGGCAACCTTCAAGGCCTTTATTTTTATTCCCACAAGGAGCTCTAGTTCTACTGTACCAAGGCTGCCAAGGACCTTCAGAGCCTGATGACAGCCTTTTCATTTGAACAAGCACGTTTTTGGATAGGTTTTCTCCTAAAAGGTGAGAGACGACGCACATGCAGGGTAAAGCGAACCTAGAGATGTCCTGCCCTGCTGCTGGCTCATCTCCTGGGCTTTTTTCTGTTTTGTTTTGGGTTTGTTTTACTAGCAAATTTCAGGGCTACATGTGCTAGGCTTATGTTCTAACACCTTCCCTAATATTCTTGCTTTGAATGTCAGCTTTTCGCTTTCCCATGCTAACTACTATCAGATAACTGAGCTTAACAGAGGTTTCTTTCATTAGCTGTAACTTAGGAGAAGAGCACTGAACTCTGGGTGTTCCTGACAAGTCCCACTCAAAACACGGCAGTGCTTTCACTTATCTACCTGTAGTAATTAACCTCAGCCCCCCCACTCCCCCTGCTGAGCAGCTCTGCCTGCGGGATGCTTCCAGCAGCTGCTCTCCCAGGTGGGCACAAAGGCTCACAAAGCAGGAATGCCTTCTGGCCCCGGGGGTGTCAATAGGTCTGCTCAGCTATGCCAAGTGTAGTCATGCATTTTAAGTTTCTTCCTGAACCGGGGTCTTGGTTCTTGTGCCATTTTAATGGAACAAAGAGATCGGATTATTTATAGGTCGGTCGCCTTTGTGTGCGTGCAGCTAGCAATGCCTTCAGTGCTCCAGTTCCTGGGACTCTTTTTCCCTCCGGCTCTTAAGTCTCAGCTATTCTCTCCTAATGCAATAACAGTAATTATCCTATCGCTGGCCACTGCAGCACCCTCCTTTAGCGCCCGCCTCACCTAGTGCACAGCGCAGGCTGGGAGCCAGGTAAAGCCTGTGTAATTAATAGCTCATCAGAGAAGCCAACCAGCCCACGGTCTTCCTGTTTTGTAAAGAGACAGACCTATCACCTAGACACTGCTGCGATGGGTGCGCTGGGAAGGCAGGAAGATAAAAGTAGTGCACAGGCAAGCTCGGGCCCCATCTCTGTTTGTGTTCTCTGTTGTTTCATCCAGGCATGCAGTCAAGCAAAATCATCATGACTCGATGCAACCAGAAGACAATATTGACGTGGTTTTTGCTCCACGGTAGACCCATGACATTTCACAATGTAATTGTTGTTTCACATTTGGCTGCTGAGCACAGAGCAAGAGACGTAGAGCTGACCCTGCTAAGGTTTCATCTAAGGCCAGGATTCAGCACAAGGATGACCTCTTACATGCTGTATTTGATTGCTGTCCTATAGCATCCTATAGGGCATGCTGGATGGCGCGCAGACTGACTTCACAGCTTCTTCAGTCCTTGTACATTTTCAGGGTACCTGTAGCTCCTTTGGGCTGAAATTGCCACCTAATCCTCTGGTACATGGCATGATCTCAAAATTGCGGAAAAGGGACTGAACCAGGAGAAAACCAAACTGCTCTGAAGGGACAGGGGAGTTCAGCTCCCAACCGTCCTTCTGCAGCCAAACCCCTTGGCCTGGGGCATCCTGGAGCTGTCTGAAAACAACACCCTGACTGTGTTTTTGCCTAACGTCCTGCTCTTTTTCTGGTGAAACTCTATTTCACTCTCCTCACCCAGGAAAGTGCTGTGCCAGGCAGGGAGCTGCCTGTAGGGGACTTTTGTGCATCCCCCTCAAACCAAGCAGGGACACTCTGTTGAGCTGTTGGTGACCCGAAACATCAGCAGCCATCCTGAGAGTCCAGCTTCCCACCTCAAGCACCAAAGAGCTGCTGTCACTGTCACAGATACTTTCGAGAATGTAACCAAAAAGAAAACCAGAATCTACAAATAAAAGGCTGGACGGGGCTTTGAGCAACCTGGTCTAGTAGAAGTCGTCCAGGCGCATCGCAGGGGGGGTGCAGCTAGGTTATCTTTAAGGTCCCTTCCAGCCAAAGCCATCCTATGGTTCTGTGAAATTCTCTCTCATGACAGCACTTGTGAGGTGTCTGCTCTTGGAAGGAAAAGTTATTTTTCTCTAACTGCTAAGCCGACCCATTCAGCAGGAGTTGGGGGGCAGAGCTAATTGGTGTGGTTAGGTGAAATGAGAGCAGATCTTGAGAGAATCACTGCTGATGCAGATCCCAGCCTCATGCAGGCAGGGCCAGACAGTCCTTTGTGCAGAGGATGCAACGTGCACCTATCTGCACTGGAGAGATTGGTCAAGGAAAATCTTCTCCAACACCATTTGGGCTTGGTAGCTCTGGGCAGTGAGGAGTGTTTTCCGCCATGCCTTAAAATACTTCGGGTTGATAACCATGCATTTCCCAGCATAAAAGTTTCTGGCAATGTTTCGCTGAGAAGATCTTACACTTTTGATAGTCATACATGGCCTCTGAAAGTCAGCAGGAGCCAAGCTGCAGGGTCAGAAATACACTTTGTTCCTTTAACTGCTGCTCATGTTTTTGACTGAGATAAGAACCCTTTTGGAAATTATTCATGTCTTCCTTCAGTGCTTTGGCAATCCGAGGAGACTCATTACTTGATTATGCTTCAAGCTAGCACTGGTAGGGCCCAAATATTCTTGGATTTGACAACCAACAAATGTCTTCATCAGTAAACTTGTACAAGGTGATGTTGTTTTGATGTGCAATTAAGGTAAGAGGGATTTAGTCACAGAGCAGAGCTTTGAACTGAGTAGCTTTCACTGTTTGAAGCAAATCGGGGAATAAACACAAATATATTTGCATCTGAGACTCTGTTTGCCAGAGGGCAAACTGATCAAGTGGGTGATACTCCTCAGCAAAGCAAGCTCAAGTGGAGAAGGTGGAGGCATGAGTGCAGGGGAAGTACAGGCATGGAGGTGAGGGATCCCACACCCTGCCTGCTCACTCCACATGTCCATGGAACTCAGTTCTCTGGTTAGTCCTGGGGAGCCTTGGGAAGGCTGTTAGGAAGACGCAAGGGTTCACAGGCTGCAGAAAGAGGACCAGATCATTTAGAGGCCAAGAAATGCCAGGATAAATGTCAAAAACAAACCTGAGCTGAAACTTGAGAAGTATCCCAGAGGAAAAAAATGGGAAAAAATTCTTCAAATCTTGATGCAAGAAAGCAAGAAAAATAGAGTCAGGTTGCTGTGCAGTAAATGAGATTAAAGATAATCTAGGCATGGACTGCAATCAAAGCAGCATTTTACCTCTGTTCTCCTTTAAGGAAGACAAATCCTAGGGCAAAAGCAGGCCGGTTAATAGGAACAGGGATATGGAAATGGAATTGCTGCTGTGCTCAAAGAGCAGACTGCATTCCTGCAGGTCATGTCTGTCCAGGAGTTCTGGGAATATCAGCGTATGAGGTGGCCCACCTAATAGCAACTGTTCCTATACATTCATCAAGTCAGTGAGGAGCCCCATGGCTGCAGAATATCCATTACAATGCATTTGGTTGTGCAGGGTTAAAAAATAATCCAGCCAACCGTTGTCCTTGTAGCTCCGACCTTGCTGGTATGCGGGGCTTTGGAACATGCCTTGAAGGTTAATTGAAAATGCAAAGGCACATCAAAATGGGATGAAATGCAACTAAAGCTACATCCTGCCAGACTAACCTGATGGTTCTCTTTGATAAAACAATTATTTTTCCAGACAGGTAATATCTGCCAGATTTCCTTTATCTAGACTACTTTAATGTACTTGCTATGATGTCAAATGTGAAACTGATGTTGCCAGAGACAAAATAGATTAGCAGAGGAATTGTGTTGTTGGTAAGAAGAGGAGACGATGAGTGCTGAGGATGGAGATCTCAGGCCAGGAAGAGTTATCTAGGAGAGCTCTTCAAACAGGAGTTTTGGGACCAGTTTTGTATTAATGTTTGCATTAATGGCACACTCCTGACCCATGCGAGCATTGTGCCGATGAAATGTGCTGTACAAAGCCATGACGCATTGCTGGCATGGAGGTGGTTTGCAGGCCAGGCAGAACGAGTGGGGCACCTCAAGAACAGCTGTAATAAAAGGAGGATGACATTCAAGTAAAAGACAAAGAGTCACGGAGGTGAAAACCGATGTCAGAGGCGACTTTTGTTATTAACAGGGAGTGAGTCAGTTGGGGAAATAATTGAGGAAAAAGAAAAACCAGCATTAAATAGTCACAGAAGAGTTGTGTGTTGCCAGCTTGATCCTTATGTTGCATCCTTTTCCAGTTCAGATGAGAAAATATTAGTGCCAGCATACATGCCCCAGATCAACTCTCTTCCTGTCTCTCCTTTTGGGAAAGATACATTAACAGCAGAGCAGCTGCAGAGAAGAGCTACAAGGGAGACCAGGGAACCAGAGACCCACTCTTCCACGATGCCACATGAAAGTCCTGGAGCATATGTGTGTGGTGATGGGGATGGAGCTCAACAGAGCAAGTACTGTCCTGCAGTCTTGGGTTTAAGCATCCAAATGCTGCCTGCATGGGGCTGTTGTCGCTTAAAGCCAGCCCACAGCCCACTGCTAGCTGCGAGCACACTCACATTTGTTTTCTTTGGAATAGAGGCAAAGGCAAACGGCATACATTGGGTTGGGTAGAGGCTGGACCAGCTCAGTGGTCTCCCAGAGCTTTGGTACTACATGAAGCCCTGGTGCAAAGTCTCACTCTGCCCATGGAGTTACCAGCCCTTCCGCCAGCACCTCGTGCTGCAGCTTGGCTCAACCCATGCCAGCGATGGCATGCCATGAGGAGTGGTTCCAGTTGCATGCAGTTACCTTTGTTGTAATATTTTTCCTCAAAGCTTGGAAAAGCAACTGAAAGATGAATGAAAACAACGGCCCGTCTGCGCGATTCACAGCAAGAGCGATAAACTGCACATTGCTCTGCCCAGCAATTACCAGGAGTTGTGCGTGTGTTGTGGTGAAGGGAATTTTCAGGAGGGCCCCAGATGAAGGCTGAGCAAGCAGGTATGAACAGAGTCCAACAGTCTGGTCGTGCCTTAAGCCAGTCAGATGCAGAGCAACCTGGGCCTCAAAGCTGCATTGCCACCTTTGCTGAAGATGCTGTTGGAGAGGTGCTGTTGCTGGGGGCTGTCAGATAAGGCCCAGCAAGTTGCTAAGAGTAATGATTCCCCCTGAGTTTGTCACCCCAATACTCAGGTCAGCAAGGGGAGCAGAGGTGCTCGGGGCTGTTGAGACTGGGCTGCAAGGCTGTGCCCTCTGTGGAGGGATTGCATGGTTATGTTTCTGCATTTCTTTGGCTTCCCTAGGAGCTAATGTTGTCTCTATGATGATGTCTCTAAAGAGAGGGGTTAGAGGGAAAGGCAGAATGTGAGAGCAGAGTAAACAAGAAAGAAGAGCTGGATTCTGGTGCGAAACCGCAAAAATTGAAAGTGGAGGGTCTTAAAAGTTGTGCAAGGCTCACACAGCATCTGCAGGTTTGGCAAAGCAGCCAGGAGGGCTCCTGCTTCTCTCGTGACAGCAGCTGGGAGCAGGGCAGGACTGTCCCACCGGGAACCCTGGCAGCCTGTTGATAAACACGTTGGTGTTGAGAAGCTAAGTCAAATACAATTATTAAACTGATTATTCATATTGCATTCTGCTCACTGTGCAAAGATACTCCTTTTGGGGTTAGGTTTATGGGCGACACAGATTGTCAGAGTGAATCTAACTAGCAAAAGAAATCCAAATGGAACAATGACTGGTAATTGTTGTTAATGATGCAAGCGTATTATACCAGCTAAAATGAAACTTAGGGTTGCAAGCAGCACTGAAAGGCAAATGAACATTAACAGTTGTACGCTGTAAGTCCGTACCTCATTGATGTCAAGTGTCGTTAAGATGAGCTACCACATATAAAAGAGCAGTGACTTGCCAAATGCTTCCCAGCGGCCACTGGAATAAAATGCTGCAAGAAATTAATGACCTGCAGAGGTGGTCTGGAACTGGTGAATGGGCTGAAAGTTATCCCCTGCTTTGCTTTCACCAAAGCAAACCTCAGCTGCTTCCAGAGCTGAATTGAAAAACAGGATCCTTTTTACTTGCACAGTCTCTGGATTGTGCCTCCCGCCTGGGACCATCCCAGGCTCCCCAGCTGTTGGTGCTGCTCTTGGCATGCCGCTCCAGCTCCACCAAGCAAGTGTGGGGTGGGCCGCCATCCAAATATTTTGGATTAAACTTGGATCGTGAGTTATGCAATGCACACAGACGCACACACACAAAACCTACATTGTTCTGCCACTGGAGGTGGGCACGCAGACCTCTCAACTGTATGGCAAGCTGTGCATCTGAATTCATTGGAAAGATGCGGTTGAGAACCTGCATTTTGGTTAGCATCCCCCAAACTAGAGTGCTGGTGACTGGTACTCTCAGTCTGCGGAAACTGCCATGCTTACACAGTCAGTGGAACTGGGACAACTCGCAGCAGTTGTGGATTTAGTCCAGCACTGAGCTTCAGCTCTCGCATGGGATGGCCCTGGTCCCATGCCTTGTTTCTCTCTTTCTAGCCTTCAGAATATTTTGGACTGGTCTCCAGTTAAAGACCTACCTATTCCTGTGGTTTTGGGGGTATGACGGGTTTGTAAGAGATGAATTGCATGGAAATGTTGTTGGGAGAGGTGGTTCAAGCTATAAAATTTTGTTTTCAGATATTAAATGCAAGTTAGCTGGGTTTTTTGGCAACACTAAAAATGTAACTACGATGGGAAGCCTGGACAGTTGAAACATTTTCTGCTTATTCATCCTTCCAAATGTGTGTGGGCAAGACAACCTGGTACAGACAGAAATGCCGACTCTCGCTTCCATTGTTTTACATTTTCTGTGGCATAAAAGAGGAGACTTATAACGGCCAAATGCAGGAAGGAAAGCAGAAGGAAGAATGTGAGAGTGAGAGTTTTAAGACCATGGCACCAGCTGAAACCTCTGTGCCTGCAGACCGCTGTGCCCTTGACCAGAGTGTGCCAGCTGGCTGCTAAATATCACCTCATTGATACAGCGCTGGAGCTTTGGAGACCAAGCTGAGCACTCGGCTAAAATGAAAATGTTTTCATTGAAAAAGAAGAAAAAGTTTATACTAACAGTTGTAGAACTTGAATAAAAACAAATGAAAGAGCTGGCAAAAGCTAGCGCAGATCCTTTTGCCTGGAATAGCATTTAAGAGTGGTCTGAGACAGTTGGCTTCTTATAAAAAAGCCTCAAAATTTTAACAATAATTTTTATTTCTCTTAATTCGGTTTGTCAGCATTTTTAAAACCGTAGAGAAAAGAAACCTTTCTTCTGCGTAGTCCTCCTCCTCCTGGTGCAGGTTTGAGTCATTATAATGAGCCCATTGATAGGCACTCAGTTTTGCCAAGGACGCATAAGGTTAAAAATTGAAAAACTGTGAAAGTACGCAGGACATTTAGGACATATTAAAGACTTTTGTTTGAGTTTTTCCAATGACTGGCATAGAAGTTTTTTTTCATATATCCAAATTCATACATAGAAAAGTATTTTCCACAGCTAAGAGTGTCATCATAACTTCATTTGTGTCTCTTAAAAATAATGAGATTTGACTTTTTCTGTGCTTTTATTTTTACAGGAGTATAAATGGTGATTTTTTTTTTTTTATTTCTCTTTGCTATTCAGCAGTGCCAAGGAATTTCAAAGACACACAAAAATTCACCATTCAAAACCAAATTCCTACAACGTCAGACAGCCCTTGTTTTAAACATTGGGAGAGAAGTGTTTCTTTGTAAATTGTTAGACTAAGAGAGCGCGTAAATCCAAATTGTCCATTTTTGCAGATTTTCAGAACTCAGTTGAACAGAGCACTGAAGAGCCTGGATAAGCTGGTCCAGCTCCAAGCAGGGTGTTGTACCTCATGAGCACCAGAGGTCCATTCCAACCCAAACCATTCCATGATCCTGAAATCAAATTTTCACAAATTTCAGTGTATTCTTTCTAGTCTTATTTGAATCCAGAGCTCTTCCAGACTTGAATGCTTTTTTGTTGTTATCGAAACCTGGGTCAGAGTTCATTTATTTCTTCATTATTATCAGTTACAATAAATAAATCTGTTACCTTCAACTGGAAGGCTAAGGAATGATTAAAAGTTACAAAGAGACCTCTTGGTATCTACCCTTTAACAAGACTGAACAAATGCTCAAGAGAAATCTTCACAAACCATTTTGCTAATTCGTTTACAAGTATTGTGTAAGATGGCATAACAGAACCAGCAAGATATCTCTGATCATATTATAACCAAGCTTTATTCTGTAACAGCTTCAATATACTAACAAAAAACTTATGTCGTTATTGCCAAAAACCAGCACACTGTGTCTAACTTAAATTGCCTGGTGTTTTAAATATACTTTCACAAGCAAATCTCTGTAAAACAAGTTTCTCACATACATGCTTTGAAATGATCAATGGATGGAACATTTAAGAATACAAAAGATGGGCAAAGCGTGACAGTCCGGGCTCCCCAGTGCAGAGCTAGACACGGGTTTTTTTTGCAGTAAATTAGAGAACACACCACACCCCACATACAATCCCCAAAGTACCCAAGAAGATTGTCTTATTTATTCTAGAATCCATGAACCTGCACAGGTGGAAATAGTTTATTTTGTTAAGCCATAGGCTTCCAAACCTTTTTCTCTCAGCAGGGCAGCTGTGGGTTTTCAGGAACTGGAACTATGCTACCTGTGACTCTAGTGATGGAGAGTGGCTCTCAGTAGCAGAAAGACTTGCTATCAGGAGCTTAAAGGGCAAAAATGGCAGTTACATTTGTTGATTTAAACAGCATCATCACTTTTTTCCTTGAAGTACACTTGATGCTATCTGAAGGTGTTGTCCAATGTCAGTGTCCACTCCTCTTTTTTGTCCACATTACTTCTCCGTTCATTTGCTTCCCTAAGGGTTGATGTTTTGTCTTGCCTATTAATACAGAACTAGAGGAGGCAGCAGCAGGAGGTGGAAAAACAGCAGCTAGCCAGGTGGATGTGAGAAAATATGCTCCCAGCCTGTGAACATGGACACGTGAGAGGAGATCTGCATCAGAGCAGGATGAGGTTTATGGCATCCAAATTCCACCTGTGCTGTTTTACATTCATTCACCTCCTAAAAAAAACGCTGATGAAGAAAAACCCCAACATTTTTTAACCTCATCTCCCTAATGCAATAATCCTTCTTAACCTTACAAATTGTGATTATCAAAGAAGAAAGAATTCCACCTACTTTACTTATTATGTATAATTTACATAGTACCCCATCCTTCCAGTGCAGGTTAGCAATATTTAAAGGGCACTAAAATATGATAATAACAAGTCCTATGCTCGCTGATATATTATGATATGAAATGCATCCCATTAGTCACTTTGTATCTGAAAGGCAGGAATATTTCTACCTAGCAACAGAGAGGCTTTTAGGAGTAAAAAAAAATATTTGGCAGGCAGTAGGCGTCTTAAACTACGCCAGGAGGAACTCAACCGGAGGCTTCTGAAGACAACAGGAGCATAAATAAGTTGTCACCAGTGTTGCCCACCACAGAGCTGGAAGACAGTTCAAAGCTCTCTAACCTGAAGGAGCAGAAGACAAGTGAAGGGCAGCCCGGTGGCAGCCGTGTGTGGAGATCTCTGGGAGGGAACATTGCCCTCCAAAACTGCAGAGAGAAATGTGGCAGCAGACGCTACAGTTCACCTGATCCCCTCTGTACCGTTATGTGGGCCACAAAGATGCCACCTCACTTTTGTAGCTTAGAAAACAGATCCACCACCAGAAAGGCTCTATTAATTATGGCAGTAGTGAGAGCGATGGAGAGGTTCTTGCCAAGTCTTCTCTTTTTTGCCTCTTACATAAGAACATAGCTGGTGCAAGAGATGTTATCACTGGAAAACAGAGCAAGCAGAGCACATTCATTTTGGACACAAAGCAAGCCAGACAGAGGAAAAGACCTTTCCCTGTTTGTTTATATCATTAACGACCAAGAATTCTTTTTTCTGTCACCTGTAATTTATCCTGACACAGCAACGTTCTTGATGGGCCAGGCAAAACCTTTTCCCAAGAGGACCATGTTTCAATCACATTAAAATTTCCATTCAATTCTTTTCTTTTGGAGAAGGAGCTCTTTTAGCAGAACAGGAGTAAGCAACCAGCAACTTCCTTGCATAGCTCAAGAGCAGCACACTGAAAACAGGCAGCAATACTTTATTTCCCAGGTGCGTCCAAACCCAGGACCAGGGATTTCAGAAGGCAGCCAGGGAACTTCTACAGGCTTTGGGGAAGATCCGAAATCTTCTTCCTCAGAAGGATGTGTGCCTCAGCCTCACAGCACATTCACAGAAAGTCAGCCTAAAATGAAGATGGAGAAATTCGTTTTCCACCTGTGAGGTGACGCTGCTTTGATATCTGACCACGATGAGTAAAATGAGCAAAATGAATACAAGTGAGCATAGTGAACGCGCGTGACTGCTTGGTCTGGCTTCTGCAGGGAGCTGGTTTACTTAGCGGACAATCTTTCTGCTGCACAGAGAAGACCACCAGAAGAAGGAGGCCTGAGGAAGGAGAAGCCTTGTCAGCCCCCACCTTGTTAAAGGGGCAGGCAGCCCACAGGAGTCAATGTTCCTGCTTTCTCCCTACGAGTCATTGCATGGACATTGCTGGACATCTCTGGTTGTTTGTCTGGAGGAATGGATCACATCCTCAGCTGGGACTCTCCAACAAGATGTTTGCCTTATTTAATTAGTGGTGAGTGACAATATTTGTGTCAAAACTTCAGGAAAGACTATACACTGCCCAAGACAGCAGAAGGGTAGCTCTGAGCTGAGTGTTCAGCAAAGAAACACTGTCCATGCCTCCTGCAGCTTGTCCCCCCAAATGCCTTCCAGCACAGACAGCTCTGTGGTACTCCCATGAAGAATGCCAGTGAGCAAAACAGTGCTGGGCAGTGGAAAGAGGTTTGCTGCTGGTTATCTAAGAAGCCTTCAGATGCTTTGTTTCTTATTCCCATCTACTGGAGATGGTGCTGGGGCTGATAAACTTTTGCCTGAAGTAAAAGTCTTCCCACCCTTGACGTTAAACGGAGCCCGCTTTACTCTAGTTTGGGGACAAGCCATAAGCCATAATTTGAGGACAGCTAAAATCGCTCTGAAATTCCCTTCTGCTCAGCTCAGTCTTTGTGTTTCCTATCATGAATTAGGTAGGGCAAATGCAGCCAGACAAAACAAGGGCTGAAACCTGCCATCAGAGCTCAGCCCCATCACACAACCAGCGCCTGAGGCTGGAATTCGATCATGGGGAAGCTAATAATAACAACACACAGCAAAGAGCAGAGTACTTACTTTGCTGCTGTTGCTGAAAGCATGAAAAATACCATCTTATTTTGGAGATTTATTATGGCATATTATGACAGGGCATACCGATAAATGTGGAGTGAGGTAGAAGCGCTATGCTATGGTATGTGCTCTTATTGCAATAATAACATAAAAAAAATCATAAACCAACCTTCCGAAGATCACAGAATTTCACAGAATGGTTGAGGCTGGAAGGGACCACCGGGGGCCATCTAGTCCAGCCTCCCTGCTCAAGCAGGGTCACCTTGAACACATTGCTCAGGACTGTGTCCAGGCAGCTCATAAATGTCTCCAGGCAAGGAGACTCCACAAACCCTCTGAGCAACCTTCTCCAATTATCAGTTACCCTCACAGCAAAGAACTTCTTCCTCATGTTCAGGTGGAACTTCCTGTGTTTTAGTTTATGCCCATTGCCTCTCATCCTATCGCCTGGCATGACCAAGAGGAGTCTGGCCAAAATACAGCTTGAAAAAAAGAAAGGATGTTCTGCTGTTTATTCAACAATAAAAGCAAAAAAGCTATCATATACACAAAACAGCCTCCCTTTAAAGTGACCAACAATAAAGTAAACTGAATTGTTACTTTTGTGCCTCCGGAAACCTCTTAAATGTCCCTGTGGCCTGCAGAGTATTCCACACAAGTGCTTTAATCTTTTCCAGATTTGTTTTCCATTGTATTTGACGTGCCATTTTTATCAAATTTCATTCTTAAAAAACAACAAAGCTCACAGCCAAAGAAACGCAGGCACTTCAAAAGCCTGGTGGCACTCCATAGCTTTCATTCAGGACATTGTAGCCAGCTTAGGACGCAGCGCCTGCACAGGGGAATCAGAGGCGGGCGCACAATTGTGGGGCCCACCGTCTGCTGTTGTGCTGCTCCGGCTGGGAAAGCAGAGGTGGGCTGCAGACCTGCTGGAGGCTCTGCTGGTTAAAGGAAGATTTCAGATTCAGAAGGACTGGAATCTCTTGCTCCTCGCTGCCCTCAGCTACCTGGCAGACCAGAAACAGGAAAAACTTAGGCATACCCTGCAGTTGCTGTTGACTGACATCCCTCAGGACCATCACCTGTACTCTGTAGGCACCAGGGCACCCCAGTGCCAAGCTGGAATCAGGCTGCTCTTTGCTCTTCCACAGCATCTCCTGTAGCACCATGTAAAACCACCGTGTACAGGAGCGGGCTGCACCACCACCACCAGAACAGTCAGAGCCTTCCACATGCATCCTTGGAGGTCACCTGTATTTCATTTAACAGGAGCTTATAATTACTATCCAGTAGGAAGGTTTCTTAGCAAAATGCTAGGTAAATCCTAAATTTGGCTGGAAGATGATCAGCCTTTTCTGTTTGCAGTTACTTGGTAGAGAGATTATTCTCAGGAGTTATAAACCATTCTCCAGCAAGGAAGGAATGTTTGGGATTTCCAGCATTAATGCTTGTAGGAAATCATTTGGCTGTCACTAACGTTATGTAAATAGATGGCTCATGTTTGTACTCTACAAAATGCATTTACAAGAAAAAGGCTGACTAATTCAGAGGTCACCTTCTAATTCAAGGTTAGTACTCAACAGGGGTGTTTTTAACCACCAAAGGCTAAATTAAAACCATGTGCTGTAACCTACCCTTATGTAGTTACTGATATAAAGAAGGTGGAAGCAGTTTTGCTATCAAACTTAATGCCACTCTCTAAGGAGTGGAATAAAACATCCCACAGAAGCTTTTGCACAAGGACACACACATCAAGACTGCCTGGCCTAGAAAGTGTGAAGTGCTCAAGTACATGAAAGTCACCTTTCAGTGACCTGTCACTGTTATGGTCTTGATTTCACAGGAACACATTGAAATAAAAAGCCATTTAATCAACAAATCATCCTCTTCATTAGGAAGAGTAATTGGCCACAGGGAAAAAAGAAGTATTAGCATGATGATATTTGATTCTCTTTCAGATGTTTGGATATCCCAGTCATGGAGAAAGAGGTGAGGCCCATTAACTCCCCTAGACCCACAGTAGGTGGAAATATTGAAGACGGTTGCCAAATTCCTGAAAACTGTCAGGTGCCAAAGTTTGTACCAACATTTTATTCTCCCTTCCAACCCTTTGTTTGTCATGACTGAAAAATTACCTGGGGTTTAAAGTCTCGCTTCAAACTGAAATAAAAATTGAAGCCCACTCTTTTTATCAGCTTCTCAAGTAAAACTGGAAATTCCCCCAGTAGCTTCTTAAAATGTTTTGCCTGGAGAGAGTGGGAGCGCTCACCTGAAAACTTGAGCAGAATGTCAGTGATTCTACTCAACTGCAGTGCAGCTGAGTACTGTGTTTCTGTTCAGTCCCATAAGCATGCTCCCAAACAGTTTGAGGTGTGAGGTCTGCCTGGCCCCATCTCTCAATCCCGCTATGACTAAGAGATGTTTGGCCCAGGTCTGGGAATGCAGGTCAGGGAGATAAAAGCCAAAGAAGATGCAGTACTTGTCGAGTGGTGGGACTGCGGCATGCAGGCAATGTGCTCCCATGCAGGGCCAGCCCTATCATGAGCTTTGCTATTCCTCAGCCACTGAGCTATGGACTTTTTGGAGTCATGTAACCTCCCTCGCAGGTCCCAAACAACACGTCTAGTGCTTACTGCTGCAGAAGAAAACCTTCAGTTTGTGAATGGAGAATTCAGTTGTGCAGCACTCTTCCGCAGAGCCGGAGAGTTGATTTCTTTCTGGCAAAATCGTTGTGATTATCTGAAGTAATCTGCTAACTTTGGAGTATAAAATACAAGTCAAATTATGAAATAAACGTTTGCACTTCATTGCCCCACTAACAGCAGTAATACACTTATATATCACAGTGGCTGACGTGCATAACACAGACTACTAGTGCTGCAAGGAAGTACAAATAGCAGCTAACTATAGGATGTGTCTTCAATTCAGAGAAGACCAGGAAATAAAGAGGATTCACTTACTTAACTGCTGCAGGCAGGAACAACATGGGCATAGAATGGCTGTTATAGGGGCTGGGTTTGCCATGCTGGTTGCATGCTCCCACGAGGGCTGGAGGGCTCCCCTGTCTTGCATGGAACTGGAAGGGCATTGAGAGGATCAAGCATGTGTCTACAGCCTGTAGCCAGTGCAGGGTGGATGTGGCAAATGAATCTCCCAAGTGCTGGGTATTTGTGTTACCTGGAGATGCCCCTTGCCCAATGCAGAAATAACACCCAGGGCTCTCTTTTTAAGGAATTCTCTCTTATTTCCCAAATCATCTTCTTATTTCAGGCATTACATCCATATGGTACTTTTAAACCCAAAACCTCCTAAATTTATTTACAAACTGAGCCGTCACCAAAATGCAAAAGGATATGTTTTAAACATAAGCCCAGACTAGAGGTGGTGACACAAGAAGAGCTGCAATTAGGCTCATTTCATATGCAAAACTTTAATATCTAGAAATGGTGACCACACACTTGAATTATAGGCTTAGTACTGCCTGTAGGTCTAGCACAATGTGCAGGGGTGTATTGACCAGTCAGAGAGTGGGAATAATCAGGATGATTATAGCCTGACATTGAGTCTGTGTAACTTTAATCTATCGCATTGCATCTGTACCTGGATTCTGACCATGACTGTAGTGGTAACATGCCTTCTGAGAGGCAAGATGTGCAGTATGAAAAGAAAAAGCTTTAGGTTTTTGCATTAAGTGGAGAAATGGTTTTGAATGGATCAGCCAAGATAGCAATAATTGCCACAAGGCTTAATGTAGCTTGTGCAGAAAATGTTTCTCAATTGCTTATGGTTGATTGTCAGATGTAAGAGCAGACAAATTGAGCAGCTTGTGAAAATAATCTTAGCGTAGCTTCCAACAACAGAAGTTGAACTTTTTTGTTGCTAAGAAATGTGAAATTACAAAAAACAGTAATACCAGTTGCTGCAGAACCAACAAAAGCATAAAATATCGTTAGATGCAATCATTCATTATGTACCATCTGATTAAAAGAACTTGCTAAGTAGCATTTTCCAAGACTTGCCCCTAGATAAAATGATACATTTTGGCAGGAAAGGTCTTCTGTATTGACACGTACAAAGTGAAGCTCTTTGCAAATTGAGAAAACAGTTTTAAAAACTTTGCTGAAAAGAGCATATTTTCCCCGCTGTTCACTAGAGACTCGAGTCGTATTAAAACACTTACAAAGGTTTTCATTATCTGAAAGGGGACAAATCAGTTGTTTTTCTGAGCATTTTCAGTATCGTAATAACACAATGTTAGGAAGTTTGGAAAAAAAAACCCCAGCCTAGAGTACAGCCAAATCATTTGATTTCAAAACTACCCTTATTTGGAGATGCCACTGTTAGCTCTGGGAGATGCTACTTTCTAGAAAGAGAAAAATGAAGAATGAGAATGAGTGATTGCTGCCAGCTAACTGTTGAAATCATATATATTGCATACGTCCATAATAGATGATCATTTAATCTTCATTTAATCTTGAGGGTTCTACATAGCTTTCAATCATTTAGAGGGTTTCATCATCTCTCCAAATGTCAGAATTGGCAGTGTCAATCCAACGATAAGGCATGCCCTCACATGACAGTTTATCTCTACACCCTAAAGCTGAAAGTAAAATGTTTTCCAGCTAATAAAAGTTATTTTTGCCCAGTAGTTAAGAATTGCTCAATTGCCATTTTAAACTCGTTAAGGATGAGAAAGACAGTGATGAAGGAAAGATTTTTTCAGTGACTGAATACTCCTTATCTTCATCTCATGCTGTGCTAAAAGTTTGACTGTTCTAATTTTAAAGCTATCTAATCTTTTATGTGCTAAAGCATATGAAATCACGCATTATTAGAAGTACGAATTACAAGAAGGGTTCATTTATTTGGTGTTATATATAACTTTTATCTAAAATGCATTATGTGGTTAAAAATTTTTCATTTAGTAATATTCATTAGGTCTCAAAATTTTCTTTCAGAGAACAAAATTGCTTTAACCTGTTGAAATATTTTATCTGGGGGGGAAAAAGTTACTTTTTTACAAAGTCCATAAGCATTAGTGAATGTTTTGATGCTTGACAGTGAATTGGATGTGAACCCTGTGTATAAAGGGTGTTTATTACTGGGAGATCCATTCAAGTGAGTGTACAGGCCTCAGGAGTCTCACACTAGGAAACAGTTACATATTCTTTCTTCAGAAATGCAAGTTTTTCAACTTCTTAGAACATGTGGAATGTGTTATCTTCATTTCACTGTTGCATCTGAGTGAGGCATGTATGAATATTTTGTTTGCATACACATGGTTGGAAAGATAGCAGAAATTTATTGAAGGCAAACTCTGCTTAAGGTTGAGCTTCCAATTTAAAATAATTTTTATTGTAGAAAAAGTAGTTTTATCAATTGATTTTTTAAAGCTGTGCTTAAATACTGAAACAATGCTTATCAGTTTACCAGTAAACTGAAGTTTATCAGAGAGGAATGCCGCACTTGAGAGCAGTGGACATTTCCACCTTGAAGAAAATCAGACAGCACTTGAAAGGCAAAATAGCATTTCCCTGAAATGTTGCTTAAAATAACATTCTAAACTCCTACCCAACCACCCTGCCCAGAAATGATGCTTTCAGGACAGATGATTCGTTCTACGATGAAAACACAGTTCAAGTCTGCACCCATGCTTTTAGTTTAGTCCTAGTACTTGGGAGTTTGGTTTTTGTTTTCAAGTGTTACTAAATCTTTCTCCCTGCCCCTCCACTGCTAGATTAATTATTTTCTGTGCAAGGGCCCTTCTTTCAAAGTCTTCCATTATTCTGTTTCGACCATACTGGGGAACTTATCCAAGTCAACAAAAAGGCAGCCTTTATCACAGAGAGGCTGTTCATGAAGTGGATAGTTTCATACATTACTGGGGGAGAATTGCCTTCACATTGCCTATTCACGCTGATGTGCCAGGTGCATCTACTTACATGGCTCAAAATACTGCTACCACCACATCCTCCACTGCCAAGACCATTATGTACTCTGAGCGATGGAGCAAGAGGCAGGACTTAGATCTTCTTTGCTGGGAAGTGCAGGGAGAGAGAAGTGATCTTTGTCTCAGAAAAAAAACCTAAACCTACTGTAAGGAGCCTTTTAACTCTCTGCAGGTCTGCAACTGTGAGAGCTTTGGAAGATGCGGGGGAAAACAACAGTTTAGAGTACGACTCTGCTCTGCATCACTGCCCCGAGATACTGTAAAGAGGACAAAGGGAAACTGGGATATAAATAGAGAATGACATTTTCCTTGCATTGTCCACAATGAATACATTTGTACATGAACAAAATCGTTGGAACGAGACAACATGCATGCCTGATGTTGAAGAAAAGCCTGTTTGTGCTTAGTACATTGGAGACATTGTTCGAAAATAGTTCATCCTTTTGTAAATATTGCCTCGGCATTGGTGCCAGGGTCACTGCTGCTTTGCGCTTGCAGCTGAGTAAGTACCAGTCATGCACATGCTGCTGGGAGAAATTTTAATGCGGGCACCACATTTAAAAGGAGAAAATTATCCTCCTAAGGACTGTCCCATTCACTTGTAGTTCATACTCCCTGCTTTCCTCTTCTTCCTGTGTCTTCCAAACTTACCCTGTTTTTTCTTGCACCTAAAGGGTCCCTGGGAAATAAGACTTGCCCTATTCCTCAGGTGCTGCTTGTATGTGCACTGAAAGCAAATGTCCTTTTCAAACAAAACCCTGACCACTGGAAGCTTTGCCTTTGTTTTTCATCTGTACTGATACAGCTGCAGCAGGTCCAGGCTAT
Organism: Ara ararauna; assembly: GCA_028858755.1. Taxonomy (NCBI): domain Eukaryota; kingdom Metazoa; phylum Chordata; class Aves; order Psittaciformes; family Psittacidae; genus Ara; species Ara ararauna. The sequence goes on from CM054379.1 coordinate 62,531,974, forward strand.
GCTCCCTCCCTGTGCAAAGCGGCTGATGGCAGCTGAGCGGCGCCGAGTTGAAGATCTTGGCTCTTTGGTTTGTTTGCTTGTTTTCTGGAAAGACATTTATGTGGCAATGTTTTATTTTTTCTCCAGAAGTTTTGAGAATCCAGCAAAACAAATACTTGTATCGCATGAAAAACAAAACTTGGGAATTAATAAAATATGTTCTGCACTCACTGAAAGCCTCCTTGTATCCTTGAGCAGAAGGCAAATCTGATGAACAAGATACTTTTGTATTCATCCCCACACCCAGCTTTTTTAGCATGAAATATAGAAGAAAAAACCCAAACCAGAGTTCATTAACATACTGAGATAATGGACCACAACTTGTCTTAAGTATGCTTGTGCAGCTCCACTGTTATTAGTAAGAACAAACGGGTTCAAATGAGGCAGAATTTAACCATCAAATAAAAAACCCTCTTCCAGTGATGTATCACATCAAACACTTGTGATCGCAACAAATTGTGCAGCCTCCCTTTAGTCAGTAGGAAAAAATGGGCTTTCTGGAGCACAACTCCCATGACCTACTTCAGATCCTTAGTTCAGACTGAGATGACCTGATCCTTATTACTCTCACATAAATATAAGGGGAGTTCAGAGAAGAAGAAGCGTGCACTGTGGATGTTTAAAGGTGAGTGGGGTGAATCCAAATATTTTTGTTAGCAGATCTGTATGAAGAGCTTAGCAGTAGCTATAGCCTTGGATGAATGTTTCAATAAAATTGAGAGCAATACTGAGAGAAGAACAATTGCTCCAAACAAGAATGTGCCTGTTGAGATTTCCAACAGACCATGGTCAGTCTGGGAGGTAATTCTTACTGCGAGGCTATTAGCCTAAAAAGCATTTAACCAATATGCTGGGTTTGGCAATCCAGGAATCATGGAGGTGGGAGGGACCACGATGGACCATGACGGATGGCAGAGTTAGTCTGGTCTTGGATGTACCACCCGAGACCTGGTTTCAGAAAAGTCATTGGAAATGGAAAGGTTTTAACTGAACAGTCACTGACTCCCAACAGATGACTCCTGGTTGTAGGTGGCCTTGGCCTCTTCTTAAACCCCAGCTATCCATACCCAGAGGGGCTGCTTTAACAATAATACAAGATAGAATTTTATAGAATTTGATTCAAATAATACTATCATTTTTCATATTTCCTTGTTGTCCAAAAAGCAAAGTTAACACTCTTACATGTGCACCTTCTATTAAATTTGCATATACTTTGTATCATTTTGGATAAGCCATGCTGCCCTCATTTCCCTGCCTGATTAGGAATGGGCTTTTATTTCCTGAAAACCACCTGCTCCAGAAAGGAAATTAATGTATTTGTAAACTGAGGATACTATTCCACATCAAGATACACTGCAATCTGAAACTACAGAAATTGCAGGACCCTCCAGTATTTCACGCTTGCAGGCAAATACAGTTATCCCTATGATACAGACAAATAAATCAGGGGAAAGTGAACTACTGACTTGCCCAGAAAGTAGTCAATGAAGAGCTGAAAATTATACCTTCAAAAAGTGCTATGATGTTCAGGCAATTCTCAAAACGTTTCTCTGCCTTAAAGAAGGTGTAGTTCAAGTTCAAACAAGATGCGGTAGAAGCTATTGTACGAGGCTTATGCAGCATCTGAAGATAATGATGCCACACATCCTGAAGATTACTATATTCTGCCACTCTCTGCTGTTCATGCTGCAAGGTTAAAAAGTGGCACCCTTTAAATCAGGCCTCCAGATTTTGCAGTTGGCAGTGGGAGTTTCATTAAGGTCCCTGACAGAACAGGGACATGGTGAGTATTTGTATTTCAGCAAGCATCGTACCCAGTTTGAATTTAAGTCGTGTTGCACTCACCCACCTTCACCTGGGCCAAAGGCCGAGGTGCTTAATCTGCTCTCAGTTGGTGTGAGAGGGCTCAGAGGACACGAGTCCTGCTCTGCTGCTGGCCTGCTGTGCGATGGCAGACAGCTTCTCCAAAAGCCCTCTGGAAGGAAAAAGACCATGGCATAGGAGGGCACCACAGGAACCTCAGTTTCTGAGGAGGTACATATGCTTCAGTTCAATGACTGCTTTTGTGCATTTGACCTCTGCCTGGGTTTACGGCACAGATGTGCCCTTCTGGGCATCCACTGCTCAGGTAGACTTGTCATATTACCACTTTCATTGCAGTTGCTTAACTGATTGCTCTTTCCTAAACCCAAGAAAAATAATCTATAGGTCAAGGATGAATGTCTAAAGACTGTAGTCATCAATTAATAGAAAATTAACATGATATCTGAAAATAATGGTTTACTAGAAATTAATCCATCATATGTTGCTTCAGGCTTTCCTGATAAATACCTTAATGCAGTCAATTTTCATGTCTTCGAATTCAGGTCTGCCAGGGGCTATTTGAAGTTTGTGAAATATTTGATGATTGTCTGCAAAATAGTTGCATCTGTTTAATCTTTTTTTTCCAGAAGCAATGCCATACCCCCCCAGACAAAAACATACATGTGCTTTCACACATATAAGCTCCAACTGACAATGGTGATAAGTATAGAACTGGAAGAAAAGGAGACCACTAAAATTCATATTTTGGGTGGGTTCTTTTCCAGTTTCACTGCACTAGTTGATAAATGGATTTTTTTCTGTTCTGTTCTGTTCTGGATTGGTTATGAACTTTTCTGAACTAAGTTATTGAGAAGACTGCTCAAAGCCAACTACGCTACCCAAACAGCTTGTGTTTGAGCTTTGAAACACCTTGGGTCCTCCTTTCAGTGTAGTTCCCTGCATGTTTTCCAGCACTATAATGGGGCCAGGATTCCATCCTACATGGTTCAATGGTTCAAAAAGAATAAGAAAATCTAGGGTTCAAAGGAAAACAAAATGGTTTTGTAGTAAAATTAGACGGATTAGAAATGTGAATTTAAATGAGAACTAGAATCCATTTCTCTAGCCAATCACTGCTGTGATTGGCTTTCATATATGGTAAAACTTGGAGACTTTAAAAGTAAAATTTGTATATTTGTATATTTTATATATTTGTATATTTTATTTGTATATTATTTATATAAGTAAAATTTGTATATATATATTAAAAAAAAGGAGTAGAAAAGTTCCTCCATCCCAGCAGAAAACAGCACATCAAAAAGTTGTCATTTTAGAAGTGTGGATTGATTACTAGAAGAAATAGATGACTGAGTAGTCAAGGAGACAGTACACTAATCCTAAGTAGGCATAGTTCTCTTCCCTAGTTGTGCTCTGCAATGGGTACAGAGCCTTGACTTTGTGCCATATTTCTGATAAGAAAAAAGGAAGTTTATCTGTACCTTCACAGGACAGAATGATAACAAAACATTGTGATACAATGGAGTTATTTCAAAATACGGTTTCTTTCAGTATTGTGTAGTTTCTTCATAGACCATAAATAGGGAGTTAAATATAAATATTCAAGAGAAAGTACTGTCAACAAAGGAACATCCTACACCTTGGGAGTGATTTAAAGTAAATTTATTAATAGGATTCTAGCAGTAGCCTATACTACAAAGTTTTACTACTGTCTGTAGATGACAATCTGACATCATAAACACCATCTATTATTAATTATAATTTGCTTTTATCATCCAGGTGTCCCACTTCAGACCAGGGACCTTTCCTCTAGGCACTGTAAAAATTCATTAGAAATGTGTCTGGAGAGATTAAGATGAGTATCTGGCTACATCTTGGCCTTGATTGCAAAAGAGCACACTGTCAAGCGTCTTAATAATGTATTTACTGATGTTCAATTAGATGCTAGAGAACAAAATTGATCACCACGCTTGAAAATATTTGCTGCTGCCTTACAGTGGTGAAAAGTGTTACCATCCATCATTTATATGGCAGACCCACTGGCTGAGCACCAGTTCCCACAATCACTCTTCATGCCTTACAGAGGAGCTGGTAAGTGCATCCAGCCCTGCTTCCTCATCGTCTTCAGTTTTCCACACATACCTGAGCAGCACGGATGGGGAATGCTGTTGGAGTCAGAAACAAAAGTCTTTCAAAAAAAATATCCCATCCCTGTCCATTTGGTTAGTGACCGCAGTGTTTTTAACCAGTTCTCTCAAGCCAAGTCAAGTCAAGCTCCATCTCGTCCTGAACAGCCTTCTGCACATGATCACATTTCACATTTCCTGAGCACAGGTGACCCAGATCACAAATGATACTGGTCTGGAAAGCAGATACTGGTAATCCTGCACATGCACTTGCTGCACCCTGCACCTGCATCTGCTTCTTTCCCGGCTGCATCCCTCCAGTGCCCCACAGGGTCATCCTGTGACCTTCGGAGATCCTCCTGTCTGTCTTGGAGAATCTCACTTGTAAACTCCCATCTGTAGTTGAAACTCCTCCTACTTCCTTAGTGTGCAGACATGGGTTTTAGTTAATTTTCACCTGCTTTTGTTAATGCAGTGGACACCACCATCCGCTTCTACTCTTCTATACTGACACTGACTCCCAGCTCTTGCCTTGTTAGCAGGTTTCACCTGCACAGTTGATACATGGATTGTGCTGTTGGCACAGGTCACTCATAGATACATTAAATAACCCTGATCTCTGAGGTACTCCTGGTCGCTTCATTTAGGAAACCATGTCAACAGAGTCTGCCACCACAACTCGTCTGCCCAGTGTTCTCTGTGTGTGTGTAACAACCCCACTCCCTCCTGCTCACTAATGATTTTTAGTGCAGCATTGTAACAACTGCTTTACCATTATTAATAGATTTGATCTAGGAGGACAAAAGAGGGAAAGAGGTGAAAATAAGGGTCAAACTATAATCAGATTATTCTACATACTCATATTTTACAGACTCACCTTCATCACTCCTTAGCATGTTTCCAGCAGTGCCAGGGCTACCCTCTTATGTTGTCTCTTTTCTTCTTGGCCTTTCTGAAGGTGGGTGAGAACCCTGTGAAGTGAACTGTTGTTTTCTTTTGGTACAGTGAGTTTTGTTTGTTTGTCTGATATTGGCTTTCTAACTTTGATTTTGTAATGTTTTCTAGACAAACACGTTGCTATGCAGTTATGTTAAAGGCAGCCAGGCCAAAGAAACATGTACAAGATTTGGATAAGTGTTAGAAAAGTTTTAATAGTACCATAATCAGGTTGGGGTTTTTAAAATGTTGTTCCCTATCCCTTTCTTTGTAACTCCTAAGGTTTTACTTGCTTTTTGAGCCACTGCCAAGCAGAACATTGATGCTTTTGTGGAAGCATCTATTACTGCCTGATGACACTGCTCTGGAAGGGTACAGCCAGCTGAGACCCCATCATTTCCCCCTGTGTATCACAGTGCAGTTGTCTACACTGAGATTCTGCTGTTATGTGTTGCTTAGTCACTCAGCTTCATGGTGTATTCCCTTGTCCTGCTTTTGTGTTGACAGTAATCTCTGTAACTTTCATTCATGCATCTTCCCAGAACATTTCTGAGCACACTGGTTGAGGAACTCCGCTATTTGTCTCCCATCACCATGAATAGTGAGCATTCAGTTCTGTCCTTTGGTTCCTCTCTTTTCATATGTCATTTGTCCACTAGAAGCTGCCTCTTTGCCCATGCAGCTTAATTTCTTTGAGAGCCTCTCCCCATACAGAGGGACTAGAGGCATTGCTTCCCTTCACAAAAGCTGCCTGTTTCTTGCCCTAAGTCACACTTACCTCTTTGTTCACTAACTCTTTTCTTAACTGAGTTCACTTGGCTTGGCCATCAGGCCTCAGGGTCTGTAGTTACCTCTATCTTTCTCTAGAGCCATTGTTAAAAATTAGCGCCAGGTGAGCCAGTAAGTTTTCCCTCCAACTCATTTTTTATACAGGTAATAGTGTTTTTACATCTATAACCTGCCAGATAGGCATTCTTTTCTATTTATTTTCTTCCTTTGGGTATAGCTTCAGGTTTTCAAAGGATGCCTTGTAACTTGTAGCAACCTTAACCAAGTTGTTTAGCTATGTTCACTTTACTTTTAAGACTTTATAAAACCTCCAAGATATAACCAGCCCTTGGTGGACTGGTTAAGAAGTGAAGTGTGAAAAGCTTGGAAGAGTAAACTGCAGGATTTAAAGGCTTTTATGTCTATGGTCTTCTCATCTACATGCTAAAGTCTCCAAGAGAATCCATGTTTCCCTACCATCTCTGTGAAGGAGCTTTTCCATGAAACCTTTAGATGGAGGTGAAATGGCAAAAAAGAAAAAAAAAAGAAAAAAAAGATATTTTTAAAAGCCACCAAACCCTTCTTTTCTACATCATGGAAATGAGTTGACCAAATCTGACTTCAGGAAATCATTTATTCATATGCTACTTGGAAATCAAAACAAACAAGCAAAATCTAAGACAGCAATTACTAAATTAACTCTTAATACGAATAAACGTTTGCAAAGTAGTTTTGAAGGGGAGGTCTCCGGCTAGAGAAAAGTAGATAGTGGACTTCCTTAAAGAATGATGCTAGACAGATCTTACTCATTGTTTTCACAGGCTACCTTAACTTAGGAATGATCAGCCAATGACACAAAGGTATTGTTTGCACAAAGTGGGGCTGGAATATCATATAACAAAGGGCTTTAAAGTGATTTTACATGATGGGCTTGACTCACTATCCTGGAACTCATATACACCAAATCTAGCAAAAGTTCTTCAGTATGGTATTTTCACTATAAACCTCAGTGGTCGGGTTTCTACAGAAGTAAAATATATCAAATAAAAGTGCTATATTAGAATACCACAATACAAATTTTATACAGCAAGTACTGAGGGAAGACAAAGAAAAGAAAGAAAAATAGGGTTTTGCTTATTTAATTAGAGACAGTCATTGTGTTACTGAACTTCCAGAAACACAACCATTGAAATCCTCTAAATTTTTCTCTAAAAAGCCAAATTAAAATCCTATTTTTACATGTTATTCAGGAGTGCCACACAACTCTCACAAATCCTGCTCTCCCTTCAGTTTCACAAGAGTAACCTGTAACCTGCAACCTGCAGATTAACCTACAGGATCAATGGAAACAATTTAATGTGACACTGAGTCCATCTCCTCTGTTGATCTGGAAAAATATTTCAGTTTGGTCTCCTGCTCCCAGAGCTGTCGAACAAAGCCAGGGCAGGACAGGGAGTCAGAAGTCCTCTACAACTTTCTGAAGGCTTACCTGAAATAGCACACCGTGTTGCGCCTGAGGTAACATAATACAAGAGACAACTCTGTTCCATGAGCCAAACTTGCTCACCTGTAAAGCCCTGTGCTGTATCATGTGCATGTGCCAGGTCACGTCCGTAGTCGTGCAAAACATAGTGATTGCTGAACAAATCCGGACATGCCAGAAAATTCACGGGAAGCCCATGGCTTGGATGAAACTGATGACACCCTTGTGAAAAAGCCTTTTGACACCTGTCATGCAATACCAGTGTAACAGTGCAAGGGTCAAGGTCATAAACTAGGAGCAAACAAAAAGAACTTGTGCTATCAGCATCCATAAAAGAAGGTAAGTTGGGTGCTTTGCTCAGTCCTCAAGGCCCGTGAGATGTTGATAGCAGGTAGCTCTGAAGATAAATATAAAAATGTATAAAAATCAAAATATTAGTTGCTGTATATCTGGCAGGGATGGAAAGGCATTTATGCCACTACAAGAGGCCCTGGCGACAACTTATCTGGAGTACTGTATCTCCTTCTAACTCTACATGTTAAAAGAGACTTACTGAAATTGAAAAAGGTGCAAATGAGTGTTAGAAGAACGGTCAGGGAAAAGCTCCCTCATCTACAACAGGTACAGCACGGCTGTTTTGGCTGAGCGGAAGCTGAGCAGGTTTTGGCAGTAACTTATGAAAGCTCAAGGGGTGACAGATTGGAAAGGACTTTACACTGGGAGAGAGAAATGATGTTTAAACCGAAGTCAAAGACCTCACAGAACACAAAGGATTCAGCTGGTCATGATACACATTATCTGAAATCTTTAACCATTCAGAGGAATGGAAAATGAAGAGCAACCTCATGACAAGGGTATCCTCAAGATGGAGTCTGGTATCTCTGCACGAAAGCTGAACAGTGCAACACAGCTGCCTGCAGTAGCTGGGATCAGGCCTGACGGCTGAGGCGGTCCTCTTGCCTACGTCAAGGTCAGAGCTGACAAGGAAAGCTCGGATTTTCCAAATGCGTTATCAAATTTACACATTTGTCACCAGCCAGTTTATCACCACCTGCTATCTTCTATTCAGTAAAGTTACACAAGAGTATAAATTAATGTGGAGCGCAATCCTCCTAATTATTACAGTTGGGGAACAAATGGGGCTGTGCATATGCATGTATCTAATTAGTCATGTCGTGGTTGCATGTGTGTGGAAATACCCTGTTTGACTATGAAATCATACTGCCTGCTTTGGCTTATACAATGATGTGTGTTGCTGTGACTCTTGCACAAGGAGAATTAAGCCTCTTGTTTTAATAATACTGCTCAATTCTGGGGCCTTAATCTTGCATCACAGTACAACACGGTAGCAGCAACACATAATTGTATATTTTTCCAATTTTCCATTCTGTAAAATGGTAGCTCCTGACCTCTGCTAAATGTGTACAGCGGCCTACCTTGACACAATATTAGATTAATCTTAACTGAAAAGAGTCCAAGCTAAGCTGTAATAGTAAAAAATAATATGACTTTACCTACTCAGGAATTTCAGTTTTCAGCCTTCTTTTCTCAGAACACCACTATGGTCTTAATACACCACATGTAGAGCTTCATAAGATCTGTTTGTTTTAGACAGAGATGACTTGGCCTTATTAGCTCCTTCTATCCCCTTCAGTTTTGGTGGGGTCCCAAGTGCCTCCTTAGCAGCATTACAAAAGGAAATCCCCATAAACTGCAGAAAGCCCTAAAAAAGCTGAGGGCAAAACTGAGTGAATCACTGCTCTCACAGACAACATCCTCCCCTCGTGCAGTGCTGCTGTGGGTTCAATGGCAGCTCTGCAAAGAGAAAGAGAAACGCAGCCCACAGGTTTTGCTTGCTCTCCGTGTCTGAAACCTCACGCAGACTACCTTTTCTGTATTTGCTCCGTGTCTAAGGGAGTTTACTGCTAGGATTCCCAGGACAGACTGTTGTCACTGTAGTGCTTGTGTAATTTACAGATAATGGGTCCAAAAAGAAAAATGCAGTTTGGAGGATTGGGTGCAGTACAGGGTCATGTTCTCCAGCAAAATACTTGCCTTATGGCTCAATTTGTAGGCACACTTGTTCATTTCTGAATTATCACTACTTCAGTTAGATGAAAGTCAGCACTGGACACATAAAAAAATTATTTTCATGGTTTTAAAAATACCTGGATCCTTTCTCCAAAATATGATAATTCCTTTTGCTTATATAAATAGCAATTCAGATCCCTCCTAATTACTAATTAATTTTAGGGTTGATTTTATCTCCTTTTCCCTCTCCCAACACACAGACGTTCATATACTTACGTACATGCACATACGCATACCCGTTCAAAATCCTTTCAGCCCAAGTATGAATGCCGTGAATCAAAAGTTTGGCATCCCTACTACAGTGAAAGCTGACTGCCACCTATGGGTAAGAGCTCATGTTAACATATTTAGGTAAAATTTTAATATTATTCTTTGTAATTAATTCCATTTGTAATTATCTAGCTGGACAGAGTTTTGATTTGTTTGCCATATAGTTTGTCAACAACAACCACTGCCTATCCTCTGAAAGCTGGGTATTAAACCCAACTGTCTTACAAAGGAGTATCAGCTTTACGATGAGTAAAAAAAATGGGGTATGACGATCCTATTTTTCTTATTCTAAATAAGGAATACACAGAAGTACCTTAATTCCCTATGCAAAGAAAAAAGACTCAATGCTACACAGCAATGTGCATCATATTACATAATGCTGTATTTAATGATTACTATAAAGTTTAGCCGTCTCAAGGTTTTAATATTTTGCTCGTTGTTTTCTTTTACTTAAACACACACAAATAGCTCGGCTATGCAGTCCCATGAAAAAGTGTACATAATCAGTATGTCATAGTAATTTTCTATTCAAAATTTTTCATTTTTTAGAGTAAAATGAAAGCTAACTGGGGGAAGGAAGACAGTAGAAAAAGATACGGCTTGATTATGTAAGCCTCAATTTTTCTGATTATCAGTCTATGTAGCATTTACTTAGAAAACTCAAAAGGAAGTACAAATTGAAGAGCCAAACTTATTGTATCAGAAATATGTGCCCTGATTCAGCTTTCAGGTACTTAAAAGCAAACAGTCTGACAGTTCTGAATATTTGACTACCGAAGAGAAAAATGCTAGATTACAGCTGCTATAGCATAGTAAGCTGCATTACAACGGACATCGCTATCTATTTCTCAGAAATGCCATAGGTAAAAATGGCTGGAAGTCTAACAAATTAACGCGTATATTTCAGTTTGGAAAAAAATCATCTCGCTACAGCAAACAGAAGTTAGTTGTAGCCATTATATTTCTCCTTTTTGGGGCAGGGTCATAATATTTCTGAAGGAAAAGAGACACAAATAAATTTACAAAAGGGAAAATAACATTAAAAAGCAATTAATACAAACTAAAATGGGCCTGATATTTTTTTAAACCCCCTTTTTTAAGTAATCTTATTCTCGGGCATTCTTATTCATACTCTATAAAATATGATAATCAGCCCATCTAAAAAATCTGAATATTACACGAGTGCTTACTTCTTGCATTTTCACTAGGTTTATATTACTAAACTTATGCTATAGACTTATGAAATACTGTAAAAGCAGTCAGTAAATGCCACTTCGGTATTAGAGGTTATCACATCAGCATCTATGATTTCATGCTTGCTCCGACAGCATCGGTACCCCTTATAATCTATGTAATTCAGATGTTTACAGTGAAATATTTGTGCTTTGTAGACAAAAGCATCTTGTAGTTAAAGTAACCCTGCTCCACAGCAATATATTTGTGACGCATTTTCCTTCTTACTTCTGAACTGACATATTTTAAACACCACAAGAAATGGCATTCTCCAATTTACTTCCTTGCGTCCACTTTGGCTACTGAATCAAGCTGTCTACTGTCCAGTAGCATTTCCCCTATTGAAAATAACCTTGTGTTTTCAAACCACAGTTTAAAGTTAACCCATTTAGTCTCCTTGGATGGGAACTTCATATCATACAGAAATTACTCCTTCTCATGTTTGATGAATCCAGCTTAAAATACAACATGAGAACTGCATGAACATCTGTGACAAATGACTTGTCTCAGCCATCCTGCTCTTTCTTACTTAATCTCCCACTGGAGTACAATTTAGTAGGTATGCTATTTTATAGCGCAGACCTCCTGCCACCACCATACCGCTTGCAAAAGAAATAAAAAAAATATTTTCCATGTGTCATACCAAAACCTGAAGAGAAGAGAGTTGAACCTTTCAAAAGAATTGCAGGTATTTGTAACTATTGCAAAAGGGAAATAAAAAATAAGCCAGTACCCTCAAATTTCCAAAAGCAACAGAAAGGTAAAAACAATGCAAAAATGCAATAGAAGATGGATAAACTAATAGATCTATTAGTAGAATATGAATCAAACCCCTCCTTTCCTGGTGACACATCGCTGAGTTACTTAAAATGAGAGCAAAAATTTTCTTATTTTTTCAGGATAGCAAATTTTGAGATATTCCTCTTTCAGTATCTTTAAAACTGCGGCCTTGTTAAAGGACAGGGTACTTGGAAAGAGCTCCACGATTTGGAAAACCGAGACAGGTCTCTCCTAATTTTTTTTTCCACCGATGAGCTCTGTATTTGATAGAGGAAAAGTAAAAGAACAAAACCACAAATCAGGCAGTGCACCTAATTCTCTAAAGTGCTTGCTGTTAATTTTATGCCTTTACAAGAACGACGGGGAAAATTTCACTTCCCGAGTAAAGAAATACAGAATATCATAACATAACTTTAAAAGACGATTCTTTCTGTTCTATATAAATGTCTCATCAATTTCACTTAAATGCTGCTTATACTGTATCACACATATTTTACTTTAAATAATAGTACTTAATGCCTATATGGATTTTTTTTATCTAATAGATTTTCTAGAACCATCACAGATTTTCTACTAAGCTATGTATTTTTTCAGTGCTTAGTTACATGCCTGTATTTTCCAATGGACATTCACAGTATTACTGCATTCTGGTCTATTCCACTGTGTTTTGACTCAGGAGAAGTGCATTCAGATACTCATAACGTAATATGTTTATAGAAACAACTATACAAAAAAAACAGATTACCTTGCGATATACTGGAATGAATGGGACTTCCTTCTAATGAGGGGAAAACTATTTGCTCATGATAATTTAGTTTACAGTTGAGAGAGGTAGCAACGCACCTTGAACTGACTCACTGTAAATTCCAGAAATGCAAGGAGCTTCACAAAAAGTCCATGGTTACCTTGTTTTTTAAGTAACCATGCAAGGCTAACAGCTATTAACAGTAGCAAGGACTTGCATAACGACGACTTGAAGGAAGCACTATCCATGCTGGAGTGATTTAAGGAGAACGAAGGCACGTATTTCTTTATGATGCATTATGTAATAACACAGAGGGCAATCTGAGGCATTCAAAAAAAATACAGGACCCACATTTTAACTTATACTTGTTTGTCACATGAATATTTAATAGTGCTTACACTCTGAGGCTTGTAAAACACCTAACTTAGGAATGTTATCCAGTACAAATGAGTTTAAAATGATTTAATGACACATTTCATGATTTGCACATCTTTAGAAAAATATAATAGGTCCCACAATTAATTTTCTTCAAAATTCTGCAAATCACTAAGTCTCAGATAAAATAAAATTGTCAAAATCAGTGATAGCTGGACCTTCTGGTTCACATTAGTGTGAAGAGAAAACTGCTGTTGAGCTGACACATTGATAGATTACGAGTTCTGCTGAAGAATAGCTAAAAACGGTGATTCAGTCTTGTCACTACTATAGAAGAATAACAGAAATAGAGATGGTTCTCATGATATCATGTCTTTTATCAAAACCCTAAAGGGTTCTGGTACATCGGACACATTCTCTTCCTGAGAGCTTCTGGCTCTAGAAAATACCAGTGAATGAAACTAAATTGGCCTATTAAAATAAAAAAAACCTTAGCTTGTGCACTGTATCTATTTAAACATGAAAATAAAGATGGGATGTAAAAATACAATCGTTTAAAGGGTTTGTTCCTCTTCCTCCTTTTTTTTTTTTTTTACAATAGAGTTACAGAGATATTGGCCTTGTAATTATGAAATGGAAAGCTAGGAGAATTATGAAACACAAGTAACATGAAGGGCAAATCTGACTGGAAGAGACGCAAAATATTATTCCAATTATTCTAAACTTAGCTGGGTTCATTCCTTAACTAACTTAAATCAACACAGAAATCAGTAAGGTGATACAGGTTCACCCAAGACCTATCTAGCATGTAAGATAATGCAGACCATCATCTTCTGTTAAGACAATAAACACAAACACATGGGGAGCATCATCTTTTCTAAACAGCTCCTTAATCTTTAGATATGCAAAAGAGAACTTTTAAAAGAGGCACCTTAAGTACTTCTGCTATTCTAGCCCTGGTCCTCTGCTTATGCTGAAGTCAGGTTTAAACACTGACTCCAGTCCCTCAGTGCTTCATACTTCCCTGTGCTGCCTGCAAATCACCACGGAAGGCTCAAGATGGAGGGAACAGGGCCTTGGTGGTTTGTGCCTTCCTCCCACAGACATCACCAAATACTTCTGGTGCTTACTTCTGATTCATCCAAGGAGTTCTGCAACAACAGAAGGGGAAACAAGGCTGCACAGTCCTCATCCTTCACTGAGAGGGGTAACAGGTAAGGAGAAGGAGGAAACAGTAACGGGGGGGTTTGGAGGGGATGTGTTCTTGTGACAAGCTTCCCTCTCCCAAAGGGAAAAACCTTGACACAAACTTCATCACATCACACAAACATACACAGGTAGGCACCTCAGATTTCTGATAACTCGGTTTTGTTTCAGGGAAGGGTAAAGTATTCTTCTCATTTTTGCTTTTAGCAGGGCTTCTATAGTAAGTACTTGCAGCTTCTCCTACAATGATCAATGTTTCACATCACATAGGAATTTTTTATCTAAAATAATCTACCCAGCAAAACTGTGACTTAAGTTTTGCCCTTAATTTGAGGATAAATGGGGAAGAGGGGAAGAAAAGCAGCAAGGCACGAAGTTCATCACCTTGTTCTAAAACATAAGCAGAAACTGAGATTAAATCCAAGAGATGCCTCAATCCTGCTCTGTTTTGCCTGCAGTTCTTACACACACGTTTGCTTTTAGAGTATGCATGCCGACATCTTCAGGATATTCAGGCAACGTATTAACACATTGTGGATAAGGGAAAGAAACAAGCCAGAAATATTTGGAGGGTGTGAAGCAGTACACAGTAACCATGTAGAAATGTTTTAAGCAATCCCGTTAGGGCTTGATGGCACAGTGGAAGCTCCTTTCAAGCTTGTAAGCTTGGCAGCAAATGAAATGAGTTAACTTTTCAGATTTTGGAATGTAACTGAATTTTGGTTGTTCCACAGTGCTACGCAGCTCTTAAGCAAAAAGGCTGTTACATATTCAAGCCTGCTTTTAGGACAGGCCCCGCAGTGACAGGCTGCGGCATGGCAGGGAAAGACCCAGGTAATTCTGGCGGCGCTCGACCCAGCAGGTATCCAACTCGCCTCACTTAGGGATCTCGCTTTCGTCACACTACATCTCGCCACCGCACAAGGCAAAGGAGAAGAGGCTATTCCATCTCCCCGTGCAGCTCCAGGCCCAATATCCGCATATTAATTTATTATTTATTTATTTCCCCTCTCCAAACAGCACATCTACACAGCGGTGTTTACCTATTTGCCCGAGCCGTGGCTGCCATGCAACCTATCTGCGCGGCCGGCCGCAGACCCTGCGTTCACCGGAGCGTTGCCGAAGAGGAAACCCCCGTCCCCGGCTCCCGGCGAGCAGCTCTCCCTCGGCGGCGGCGGCGGCGGGGCGGCGGGCAGCGTCCATTGCGGCTCGGCGGGGAGCAAACATCCACGGGCTCCTGCTGCGCGCGGGGCACCCAGCTCCTCTCCGTCTCTTTACCTCCCTCCCCGAACACCATCACTACCATCACCAGGTGTGTTTCTCTCTCACCCCGTCTTCACCCCTGTGCCGTCTATGCCCGCCAAGCCCCCGCAGCCCGGCGAGTCCCCCGGCCCGTCTCTCCCTTTCTAAGCTTTTCCCGGGGAAGCAGCGCATCGGAGCGGACCTCCTCTCTGCCCGATGCCCGCCCTGCATTCCACCTCCCCTGGAGCCCTTAAAACAAAGGCGAAAATTGCTACTTTCCACGCTCCCCCCCGCGCTACGCGGCTGGCTGCGGCAGCTGGCCTAGCAGGGATAAAAACCACGGGGGGGTTAAGGAAAGGAAGCGCAGCCCGCCCGCCCCACGGCCGATCCTCATCCCCATCCCCGGCCGGCGGCGGGATGCAGCGCTACCCGCGCACCTGACAGCGCGCCGCGCCGCGATGTATTTCCCTCCCTTAGCGACAGGGGAGGGGCGCGGCGGCGGCGGCCCCGCCATTGGCGGAGGGGAGCGGCGCGGCGCGGCCATAGGCTGCCCCCTCCACCAATGGGGTGCGCTGTATCCGGGAGGCAGGGGGCTGCGGTGCTATTTAAATCCATCTCGGTGATGTCAGCGGGGCCGGCGGTTGGCGGCGGGGCGGGGGGGGCGGTGGCCGCGCCTGCGCCTGCGCCTGCGGGGCCGCGTTAAGCACAGGGCGGGAGGTGAGCGGGAGCGGCCCCGCGTTACGGGGGTCGGCAGCCCCCTGTCCGCTGTGCCGGAGCAGTACGCCGGCTCCGTGGCTCTGAGCGCCCGCACCGTGTGGGTTAATTTCGGGGTGTTGGGGTGCGCGCGCTGAGGCAGAGCACAGGCAGGTGGGCTTGCTAGTTGTGGGATTTTATGCGAAGCCACCTCTTAAAGAGGCTTTCTGCGTTAAGGAATACTTCTGCAACTGCTTGTGGGAGGGGTTACCTCGCAGTGCCTTTCTACACTGCTCTGATTCACTTCCAGGGCCTCCCCATGGATTGCAAAAGCAATTAAGTGCGTTGAGTTTCATCCTTTGCACCGTGCCTTCAGGAAGACACGGCTTACCGCTTGGTGTGCTGGAGCTGCCTGGCTTTGACCCTGAGGGAGTGCCACAGGAGGGAAATCCCCAACGGGTAGCACTGGTTTAAAGGTGCACTTTTGGTCCACAAAGCATGCCAATAGTAGGTACAGACATCTGGCTAATTTTCCTTCTGCATTTCTGATTGTAGTTACGGCAGGTCATGCCCAAGTTATCAGATTAGCATTAACAAGTCCAAGGAGGACTTTCAGATGCTAAAACTTGATAGATGCTTCTGGCCACAAGTGGTCTGTTTTCTATTGTCTTCCCGGCACAGCAGTCACAGGTAGAGTCAAAATGTTGCAATGTTACAATAGAAGAAGATAAGCTGAACCAAGATCCAAATGCACCGGTCTGTCTTGGTAGAAAATGTAATTTGCTGTGCTCTTCAGTTTGCTGAGGACCTGTCCTGGAGCTCAACTTGTTGAGCTGAATGAAGGCTGAAAAGCGCGATTAAAGTCAACTTGTTTGACCTGTGGTATGTAATCATCCTGCCTGCAGCCCCATGCCCAATACCAAAATGCAGGCATCTCCCATCATACAATGATGTGTCACTTGTGATGGGAGTGCACACAAGCATCAGGTAACAGACTGCAAGTTTTTCTCGGTTTGCAGATGGATGTGTGCCGTGACCATAGGTTTTGGTCTGTATCTGCAGGCGTTTTGGTTGCCAAAAGTTGTGTATTCAGTTATATGGCTGCAGAAGGACATATGGTGTGGTTCCCTAAAAGCAATGCTGAGGCATGGTAAGCTGAACACACAGGATGTTAATGATTTGGACATTTCTGGTGTCAGAGAAGATTTATTATGAGGAAATTGGGACTGGAAACCAGGAAGAAGGAGGTTGCTGACAACCAGGGGACTGAGGGTCTCAACAGCTTCCCAACAGGACAGCAGGAGCAAACAATCTATGCTGTTTCATGGTGAAGTTTCATAAACTACAGGCATAATTAGTATGAGAAGGCAGATTTGACCTAATACTTAGCAATTAAAGCTGGAGTGAGGAGCTGGTACCCCCAAGGAAAGATGAAAAGCCCTGACTAATGTGTGAAGCAGCTGCCATTGAAATGATGTTTTATCATGGTGGCAGGATGTGGCAACAGAGGTAGCAGGCAACAGAGGTAGCAGACATCAGAGGAAGGCTGACTGTGGAGGTAGCTTCTGAGTGGGGAGGGGAAGGCATGTCATAACTTTGGATCCTCAAGGTGAATCTGGTTTTCTTTTAAGGATGTTCGTTCACTGAGAGTTAGATGGAAGAATCTGAAAGTCCCTTTCAGGAACTGATTCTGTGCCTTTTCAGTCCTGATGGCATTTCCTTGCTTTTTCCTATTTGGAAAGCTGCTTGGAATTAAGATTACCTCACTACACTCAGTATATTGTCCATGTATTGTATTTGTCTATTAATGCCACTCTCCAGATGTTCTATGAGTTGCTTGCAAGGATCAGATAATATTTTTTTTTGTTGTTTTGATTGAACTTTCTCTGATCCTGTCTGTGTTACTTCTAGGGTGACTTGGGGAAGTGTCAGCTTCCTCTGAATTATCAGATCAGCATTAATAAGAGGTTAAAAGCTGCCCAGAGGTGTTTGCGGTGGTCCTGCTCCAGACTTGTTCACATGCTCGGAACTCAGCTTGGAGAAGAGAAGGCTCAGGGGACCTTAAAGCAGCCTTCCAGTACCTAAAGGGGCTGGCAAGAAACCTGGAGAGGGGCTTTTTACAAGAGCATGTAGTGATAGGACAAGGGGGGAATGGCTTTAAACTGACACAGGGCAGATTTAGATTAGATAGTAGGAAGAAGTTCTTTGCTTTGAGGGTGGTGAGGCACTGCCACAGGTTGCCCAGAGAAGTTGTGGATGCCTCATCCTGGCAGTGTTCAAGGCCACATTGGATGGGGCTTTGAGCAACCTGATCCGGTGGAAGGTGTCCCTGCCTGGGGCAGAGGGCTTGGAAGTAGATGATCTTTAAGGTCCCTTCCAACCCAAAACCATTCTATGGTTCTATAACCTTATGATCAGATTTGTATTGAACAGAAAATCTTTCACCCAAATGCAATTTAGGACATTGGATTTTGGGTGAAAAAGGAAAGTGGGAGGCATTCACTCTCCTCTGCAAGACGGAACATGGTTTGATTTGTAAAATGAATGGGAGTATTTTGGGACAGGAACTGCTGGAATGGACAGAGCCCTTGGCCAAAGTTTGTTTTGAAGTTGTCATGGGTTCAGCAGTAGCAGTCATTTTTCTCCTTCTTGGAAGCTGGTGCAGTGCTGTGTTTTTGACTTGCGGCCTGGGAACAGTGCTGATAACACCAGTGTTTCGGTTACTGCTTAGTGATGTTTTGGTCTGGCCAAGGACTTTCTGAGTTTCATGCTCTGTCAGGGAGGGAGGGGAAGCTGGGAGGAAGCAGAGACAGGACACCTGACCCAAACTGACCAAAGAGGTTATTCCATACCACAGCACATCATGCCCAGGATGTAAAGCAGAGAGCAGAGACCCGGAAGGGTGGGGGTGCACTGCTTGGTCGGGCTGGGTATAGTGGTGAGCGCTTGTATTCTTCCCTTGTATTTGCCTTGTCATTATTATTATTGGTGGTAGCAGTAGTGGTCTTGTGTTATACTTTAGTTACTAAACTGTTTTTATCTCAACCTGTGGGAGTTGCATTCTTTTGATTCTCCTCCCCATCCACCCGGGAGCGGGGGGAAGAAAGAGAGGGGAGTGAGTGAGAGAATGGGCTGTGTGATTTACAGCTTAAACCATGACAGGAGTGTATTAATATATGTGAGTGGAAGAAGGAAGGTCACTGGATCTTTCTGGATTTCATAGCTATGGCATAAACTTACTGGGATAGAAAGGAATGTGAATAGTTCATCTGGCCCATCCTGTGATTTTACTACCATAAAGCAAGATGCAATCACTTCATCTTTTTTCTGGTAAATATCCCAATTATACAAAGATCTTCAGGGACATAATTTTATAATCTCCTCAGGCATCTCTTCTAGTGCTCCACTTTCCTTAGCATAGGACAGTTTTCTGTTGCCTCCAATTAGAAGCTCCTTAGGTGCAGTTTAACCCCATTGCTTCTTGCTGTATCCATGTAGAGAATGGATCTTTCCCTTTTTACCATAGAATTTATGTATTTTGAAGACTGTGAGCATGTGTACCTTCAGTCTTCTCTCTTTTTTGCAGCTAACCAAATTCTTAATCTGTTCAATTTTTGATCATCAATAATTTTTTCTAGTTGTCTTCATGAGACCCTGGGAGACTGCAGTCCCTGACCCCTCCTCATTTTCAGTCCTACATACCTGTTTAAGAAATGTCTGGAGAAAGAAGGCAAGTAGTGATGTCAACATTTCCTCATAGTCATTTTTTTTTCTCTCCTAAACAACCATGGTGAATGAACATCATTAGTGTCAGGTGAAATTTACAGCCTCTAGAAAAGGAGTACACACTGCAGGGGAAGATGGATGGATGGTGCTGAAGTGGTGACACCAGCTCAAAAGAGGGACCCAGGGACAGGTGGCTGATAAACGGATTTGTGCAGCTCCAGTGAAAAAGAAAAACCAAACCCCAGCAAAACCCTGACTTTAGGATGCTTAAGGAAAGGGGATGCTGAATGATGAACAATAAAATGTTAGTGTAAATGACACTCATTGGAAATTATGGTGTGTTGCAGCACCTCAACTCCAGAGTTTCACAGAGTGTGCAAAGATTGCTGCTAAAGCTGAGTAAACTGAGGCACAGCAAAACTGGGAGACAAGTGAGTGACTTGAAGTTTAGACAAAGTGGAACTGGAAATCCCCTCCCAGTCTTGACACTGCTGCTCCCTGGCCAGTCTTTAGAAATCCTTCTGGCCTCAGGCTAGTGGTACACGATACCACGGTTTGTTTTTTTTTTTTTTGTTGCTAAGAACACATTCTGCACAAGGGTCTGTCTATAATACTGTGTAGGTTTCAGCTGAATTATCATTGATAAAAATGTATTTTAAATGTTCTGGTCAGGACTAGTGAAGGTTTTCAGTTTTTAAAAGTGTTTCATGTCAAAAATCCCTCTGTTAAATAATTAGCAAGTGCTGTAAGCATTACTGCATATTTTGTGTTTCATCTGCCTGGAAGAAATAGACAGTTCTGTTGCTACAGATTAACTGCAATTTATTTTGTGATACTTTCTCTGCTGGAAGGGAGACTTCATAGTTTGCTTGTTTTACATTTATTTATTCAAAGAATGGGAATGGACAGAAAACGTGTTTAACCACAACTTTTCTTCTACTCCAAGTCCCAGGAGACATTTGAATTTATAAAGAAAAAATCTGCACAAGCTGAGAATGTGAAAACCAGAGAGTGAGCGGCTCAACAGCAATGAGGATTGCAGTGCTGGCTCTTATTTTCTTGGCTGCCATTGGCTATGATGGTTTATTTATTTTACCTTTGATGTAGCCTTAGTCCACATCTCAGTGCAATTTTTTCTCAGGTGACAAAAAAAAAAATCACTGCAGCTGCTATTGCATGAATTAGTCTTAGGTACCAATGGGCACTCATTGTGTTCAAAATGAAGAATTTGGCACAAAAAAGCTGTTCAGATTTAACCTTTTGCTCACAGAAATGGAGTTACAAATGATTCCTTTTATGAAATAAAAGATCATCTTGGAATTAATTTTGATGATCAGGTCTTTGTTCCTAAGTCTCTTTGAAGAATAGTTTTTGTCAGAAGCATGTCCCTGGCTCTGCTGTGGGCAGTTCTGTACATCTAGGTGCTACACCATCAGGGCTTGCAAAGCTACACAGGATGGTAACTCTCACTTCTGTTTTCCTAGAGAGTTGTTTTGTCCTGCCTTCAAGACAAACTTTTGTACTTGGCAACACCATTCCTGAAGGAATAAAATGCTTCAATCTTTATGTGTGTTGGACCTAACAGCCCTCCTGGCAGTCAGCGGGAGGCTTCAGTATGCCAAAAAAAATGCAGACGTGGGCTCTTCAGCCTGAAGAGATTTCCCTCGATTAGAGAGTACAGACAAATGTTGATTAACTAGATGTGCCTACAACACACAAAAGTTCTCCTAGAGTATGAGCTAACTTCCAAGCTTTCTCCTCTGGTGTAGCACCAGTAGCTCAGAGCTCTAAGCAGTCCTCTGTTCAATTTCACAGCCAATGCTTAGGTAGCAGATCTAGTTTGTTTTCTAAGATATGTGATACAGAAGGCCACATCAGCTTCTTCCACAGTGTTGCCTAGTGA
Source organism: Ara ararauna (assembly GCA_028858755.1). Taxonomy (NCBI): domain Eukaryota; kingdom Metazoa; phylum Chordata; class Aves; order Psittaciformes; family Psittacidae; genus Ara; species Ara ararauna. The sequence goes on from CM054379.1 coordinate 62,553,411, forward strand.
GCACTTGCAACAGGCATCTTGTGAAGCCTTTGGAAAAAGTCTCTTCCAGCTTCCCAGAGACAAACATGTAGGATGCTGGTGACTGTCTGGGATTATAAAGAGGATTGTTGCACTAATACTCAGTGGTCAGTTAAGGGCCAGATCAGGCTAACAAGGATTGCAGGGAAAAGATCAAGAACTTGAATAAAGCTAGTTCTCTGTTCTGGCAATAAAACAGGGGAAATGTGTGTTTTCTTTCAGCCCTGCTGAGGCTTGTAAAAGTTCTTCCATCTCTAAAATATTACCGAGACTGATGCCAATGAAAATAGCACACAGAAATGTTTTTAACTTTTATGCCACTCATTTGCAATTCAAGTATGGTGAACTCCTGTGTGCTGACATGTAGGGAGCAGAATAGAACAGACCAATCTATGAAGTCTGAAGGGATTATTTACCATCACTGAGACTCAAAGGATTTTTAAATACTGTTGATCAGTATTCCTAAAATGGACTGAATTGTAGCTTTCCTGTTGTGATGAAGCTGTATGACTAACATTTTGATTATTTTGTCTGTTAGTAGCTTGGGACCACATCTCAAAAGGCAGGGGACACCAAAGAAGGCAATAAGAATGTGTTCAAAATAGCCCAGGGAGGTATTTTATGTATTATTTCCTAGGCACAGTATTCCTAAGGCAGTATAAAATTTCATTATTTCATGAAACTTATCTATACATATATAACAAAGTCTGGTTTATTAAGTATTGGGCTGTTTGGGCAACTACTCTTAAATTTGGGATGATCATTTTAGTAGGTAATACTAATCTCTGCATAATTTTCCATAAAGGGCAGGGAACTTGAGAGGAATGGCCTTTTATAAATCCATATAATGAAGGGGGAAGCTTGTCAGCTGAATTTCATGTATATGGAATATTTTTGGTTTTAAAAGCTAGCTCTCACATTTCAGATTTGCCTTCCTTCTCTCCCCAGTCCTGAAGAACAGCCTATTCAATAGCTAGCATGAAATTTTAAGTCCGGAGATGACTGTTCCAGTAAATACCAGCATGACATTAAATGTAAGTTCTTGCCTAAAATATCTGCAATAAAGCCTAGATCCTATAGATATGCATATGTATGTGTTGGTACTACAGTATGATCTAGGTAGGGTTTAAGCACCACATTCCAAAAAAGCAAATCCATTTAAACCACTTGTTACCTCTTCATCATCTGAGCATATGCAGACACCTACCATCTTTGTGACACTGTTTCAATCCTATGTGGAATGGCTTAATGAAGACAGCTGCGTCTTTAGCATACATGGAGTTTACAGAGTTCAGCACAGAGTTATTTCCAGTCAAGAATGCAAACCAGCAGAGATGGCTATTGTCCACCTCTTGTCTCATGGTCACCAATAGAGGCCATGCTGAGGAAATGAGACTTTCAGCACTCTCAGTCAATTCCTGCTTACTAAATCAGAAACCTCACCCTAGTGGTACAAGTGAAATCATGACACAGCCTCTTACATAGTCTTCAGAGTTGATTTTCATTCTCTGCTATGCTTGCATGGGACTTTTCTATAACCACTTTAAATGCTCTATTTCTCTGGTTTCTGTGGAATTCCTGGTTTGGAGTAAGAAAAGGGATAATTTTAACACAAGAACTGAAATTCTGTCTGACTTCTGAGTAGACAGACAGAGTGCTATTACCTTAGGTCTTTAATTTCTGAGATAAAAAATATACACCTTCACTCTGGTACACATACTCTACTTCAACTACTCTTGCATCCTTTGAATAATTACCCTATTAGGAGTTGTAAGTTACACAGTGCTTTTCAATTTATACAATTCAGCATGCAGAAGTGCATATCAAATTTATGGGCTGAAATGGAATCATCAACCATTCACAAGGCAACACCTGCAAGAAGCAGCATTCACAGGGCATTTCTTGTCCTGAGCAACACAGAACACTGAGCAGCTACTGGGTTAACTTGTTAATGTAAATCAAAAGCCCCTGAAGTGAATCCAGAATTACTTATCTGTTTAAGAGCTGTGTCCATGTGTTTGATTGGTATCATGTTTTGGTTTGTTTTTTCCAAGGGAATCATAACTCATTTGCACAAACAATCCTAGTCAATAATGAATATACATACCAGGATTTATAACAGATAAATTAAAGGATATGTGCTCATGAGACAGCAAAGCATGCAGCAGTAGAAAGGATAAGAAGTACTCTTTTCATGCTGTCTGATAAGAATGATCACTTAGAGCAGAATATAATTTTTATTTCTAAGTTATCCAAATGCCCACATCAAAAAGGAAAACAAAGAGAGAAAACAGGCATTTACGGACATGCTGGTGTCACAAGTGCTTTGGTATCCTGCTTTTGTACATTGCATTCGATATCTGGTAGGTAACATACAGCACCAAAGTGCACAGCATTTATAAAGATGTCATTAAAGAATATGACAGTCTAGGCTGCAGGATAAAATAAGAAAAAGCATGGTCCTACTTAATCATTTGCTTAAATCTTGCATGACTTTTTCCAGGGTAAATAAAATAAAGGCTGTTAAGCAGAAACCGTGTCTGATGGCAAGTCAGCTGCTGCTCAAAAAAAAGAAATGAAGCTCTGCATGGTGTCCTCAAAAAAATGAGAGCCAGGAAGAAGTTGTGATCTGCTGCAGAGAGCTGAGGGCACATGTTACTCTTTAATTTAGGTAAATTTAATTTACCAGTAAATCAGCTATGATAAGATGTTGGGGAGAGATTACCATGTTGTAGGTGTGGGTGGTAATAACATGCACAGCAAAACAAGCTGGTTGGGTATGTGGAGAAACGTGTTGCTAGAAAATCTTGTAAGACTTTTTACACTAGCTGCAGTATCATATATTAACTTGTGTCACATGCTGTTGATCAGGCAGAATTCAAATGCTAGCTTCTATTTTCTGCTAACCCTAACTTCTACTTTCTGCCTGTTATGACTATGTAGTGCTGTTTCATGGCAATTCGGAGGTTAGTTGAAGGACTCCGAGGAAGAGAGTCTGAATGGCATGCGGCACTGGAATGGACACAGCAACAACTGGAAGGTGCAAGAATTCATAGGAGCAGAAGGCAATGGAAAGAGGCAGAAGTGAACAAGCTTGGAGTGCAAAGATGGAACAGAAGTGTACCATTATGGTACAGTTTAAGACCCTACCTAGGGATGCTAGGAACTGTGGGAAGCTGTAGAGTTTATCAGTGCTCTTTGCTTAGCGTGGCAGACCTGCTTATCTAATCATTTTCTGTAGTATTTCTAGAATACAAGTAATGTGCAAGCTGTACTGCAGTGTGGCCACAGCAGTACAGGCAGTTCAGCTGCTGGGATCTGCAGATGCTAATGCCTGTGGTCCCCCCTAATTTGGTATGTGACTGGAAGGAAGGGAGGAAGCTTGGTAAAGGTGAGCCACAGTATACTTGGTCCTGTGGTTCAAACAGCTATAGCTGTCAAACAACAGTGTTGCTTGTTTGGGAGTCAGCTTGGGTTAAAGCTCTTCAGACCTACTTGCCTAGGGCAAGCCTCCAGGCTGGAATGCTGTTGGGAATTTGCAGCTTAAAGCTCCTTGGCAGCAGTTGCCATTTTTCAGCTTCTATGGCAATGGAGCAGGTTCCTGAGAGTCAGAAGGGAAATCTCGGAGAGTATTTGTGAGACATCTGGGAGATGTGTGTGGGGATGGGCAGGGAATCTGGGAGAAGCCAGCAGCTCGTCGTGTGTCTGTGGCAGACCTGGTAGGAGGAGGGGGCTGTACTCAGCCTCTTTTCCTTTTCTCAACCTGCCCTGTCTCTTCCTCCCAGGGGTGGCTCCTCATGTTCTTGGAGTTTCAGATTGTTTCCAAAGTCTGTAACTGTCTCCTTTCTACCTTATAGCTGCCTTTGTCTGTCAACTCAATTCTGCCTAGAAAAAAAACCTCCTCATGGCTTTGCTGTAGCCTCTATTCTCTGCTGATAAGAGGACGATGCTGGTGCGACTCCTGTTACAAAACAAAGAGGGGGCAGAAGGTGGGTGAGGATTATTTAGGGCAGAACAGCAGGCTCTATCTCCCACAGCACAGGCAAAGGCAGTTTTCAGCTGCCCCTACCTTGTCTTGGCCTACTGAGCTGACATCACTCAAGTAGTCATGCTGATGTTAAAGGCCCACAGTTTGACCTTCATTATATTGTTATGTAGTTGTAAGGGATGTAGCTTTTGTTACGTAAGCAGGACAGAGGAAGTTGTATGAAGAAAACATAATTGGTGGAAATAACAGAACTAACCTAATACAATAATACTTGCCCAGTGACTCGCTACACTCATCATCAAGCAACACTTTAGAGAACACTACCAACCAGCAAAGATCAGCCAACCTGAATGGTGGTCTCTATGTCAGCCTGAAAGACAGTAACACAGCCCTGCTTTAAAGGCACCTGACCATGGAGGACTTTCAGGAACATCTGGGGCCAAGCTTGCGTAGCTGGAACCAGCACACTTAGCACTACTCCTCCTGACTAGTGACAACCACCAGTCCTGTCAGCAAAAAAACGGGAAGTAGAGATAACCACTTTTCTCTAAATTTGTAGTGCTCTTTGCATTATTAATCACTCTTTCACAGAAGTAATGAATATCCACACTCCTTCACACATATCCAGTCATATATAATAATTAATGCATGCATTTGGCTCATCTTGACCTAAACCACAAGATGCCAAAGTCTTTTGAGTCAGTTTGAGCCAGCCTTGTAAGTTTCTAAACCAAGATCAATTAATGGTATGTATTTCCTGCACACTCTCCAAGTTCCTCTCCCAGTTTCTGCCCTTCAAAGTCTGTCTCCCAGTGCAGAGACAGTCAGACAGGATCATAGCTCAATGGGGAACGAGCTGGTGGGCACAGTAGTCTCTTTTGTCTCTACACCTTGGAGTGCATGTAGAGGTTACATGTATGCAACTTCGTGTCTAGCTAAAATGAGCAAGGTTAAGTGAGTGTGTATGGATGGAGTAAAAACATTTTCCTCTTTATTCCAGATCTGACTTCTATCCAAAATAATTTCTTGGCCAGTTGACCTATCCACCCCACTGTCCTCTGTTTCCTCACATAAATAAATCACAGTTCTCTGTGTTTCTTGCAAGCTATGCTGACTTAGATGACTAACCATCTCTTCATTCAGGTGTTGCCTTTGGTCTCCTCAGGGTCCTCATATCCCTGCAGTGTGTAAAACTGGCTGATTCTTCCCTAAGTTATCCCTAAAATAGTTCAGTCTTCTCGAACAATTTAAACTTATCTGGACCTTTTCCATCACATAGCTTTACTAAGGAAAGTCAGTTTCAATGGTCTGAGAAGCCTTTTGTTCCCCCTCCTGGTTTATCAAGGAAGCTGGTTCCTATCTTTACTCAGCCAATGCTTGCATACTGCTTTCCTTTTGTGAGTTTCAACTCATTCTCCAAAATGCTTTTTACCTCACTAGTCTTGAAGTCTAAGTAGTCCTTTACAAACATGTATGGTAGACCACTTTAAATGTTATCTTTTTTGCAGACACTCTCCAAAGCTGCCTATCATGTTAGGAATCTAGTTGCAGACATTCTGGGATTTATACTTACCATCATAGCCACTCCTTCATAAATACCATCTCTCTCTCTCTGCATTCACCTCCATTTTTCCTAATAATTAGATTGCAAAATCTCTGTGACCAAGAATGTTATCATTTTGCTCAGTATTTAGAGAAACATCTAATGCCATTGGCTTATCATTCGTGACTGAATTCCTAGATATTACAAAAATGCATATTTTTTTTACTTTATGTATTCATTTTAAAATAACATGTGATTTTAGGGAGTATTTTAAGAGATTTTTATGGAATATTCCTGAGAGAAAAATCAAACTTACTGATTCAGGATTCTATTCACAAAACTTTTTCTCCATTGCTCAAATTGCCATGGAGTCCCTCCTCTTACCTTGTTTGTAAAACCAGCACTTCTAGCGTTTATCTGGACCCTCACCTAAGACCATAAACTGGATCAACCTTCACTGCAGGAATGCTGTGATATCAGGGCAGTGCAGTTTCAAAACCTCAGTAACTGTGTATTCTTTTAGATACTTAAAGTAATAGATTTTCTAAGCTGTATAATCTCACCAGATTCTTAAAGAACACCATCTGGCTGGGCCATCGTAAAGTCCAAGAATACCCTCCCCCTCCCCAAAAATGCAAGATTTTTTTGTGGCATAATCATTGAATGTATTTTTACAATTAAAGAAATTCAATAATGTATTTGAAGATGAAAGACAAGACAACTAAGGAAGCAGATTGTGGGATTTTCCTCCCTGGAAATATTTGAAAATCCCAGACCTGATGGGTATGTGGAACTTGAGCAATGCTTGTCCTTTGTTAACCCAGCTCAGGAGTACCATTCTTCCAGCACTAGAGCCAAAAATCATAATACAGATCTCTGGATGTACCATGGGAATAAGAGGGCAGGATACAGAAATTAAATTTTTACTTCTGACCAAGTCCCACTCTGTTTAGTGTTTTCCTGAATTAGGGCCATTACTAGCAGTAGGTTTGATGATAAAGATGACCTTTCTCATCAACCTTCTTTCTACTGAACTATGGCTTTCCTGTATCCTGCAAGCCTGTAAGTCACAGCCCAAGCTTTAGCCATGCTGCATCAGGGGCCTGGCTTATATTAAGATCCCTAATAGATGAGAAAAGAGCTCAGTGTGTAGAGGAACCTAAGGCTCCATTAAAGCCTTATTGTATATTACTGCACATTTAAGATGATCTGCAATGCCCATTTGGATGAGATATGCTACATCCTACCTGTGTGTTGGCTTGTTTTACCAATGAAAAACCTTTTATTTTTGTGTACTCTCATTATTTTCCATCAAAGAAATTTTGTCAGTAGACTCAAGTTTCTGATAAGGTAAGAGACAAAATCTGTGGGTCAGTAACTGTTTAAAAGCTATGCAGAAATGTATGAAAGTATAATTTTTTTTTTTTTTTTTTCTTTCCTTTTCACCACAGAGATTTGTTACAGTTTCACTGGGGCTGATCTTTTATTACTAATTCATATTGAAAATGTGAAGAATATGGTGAGGTTGATACTAAGTTCTTTAGGATACTAAAATACAGCCAGATGTAAAGTGTTGCAGAAGGACCCCACAAAAAGTTGAATGAAAAAAGATCTGACAAAATTAGGTTTATTTAAGAAAATCCTAGTTTTTCAATAGACTAATGGTTTCTAAACTAACATTTGCCATTCGAGAAAGAGGCCATGGAATCATTTTGACCAGTTTGATTAAAATAGTCACAGTTGAAAGGCAAACCCCAAAGAAAGAAATTGAGAATAAACAGAAAACATTGATAGAGCACTGTACTTTTCTCTATCTCTTGCTTCTCTAGGTTACAAGACAGAGTAAGAAGAATGATCAAAGGTGTGGAACTTTTCCATATGAGGAATGAAAAGCAGACTAAGATGTTTCTGTTTGGAGAAAGGGTAACTGAGGGGCTACTATGAAATAAACCTATGAAAATGGTGACGGGTATTAGGGCAGACAGGGAGCAATCATGTGCGGCTTCTCACAACAGAAGAACTGAGTGGAGTCTATAAAATTCTCATTTGGCAGGCTCAAAACACAAGGAAGTAATTTTTCCTGTAATGTACAATTGGATGTAGAATACATATACTGTTATGGTCACAAAAATGGGAATGGGTTAAAAAAGGAGTCAGAGTAATCTGAGAGGCCTATCCAAGACTATTATACTGTGGTCTAGAAAGAAATTCCCAGCTTGGTATGATTCGGAGCTACAGAATATGCCCTGGAAAGAATCAATTTAGATGTCTAATAAGCTTTTCATAAGCACCTACAGTTGGCCACTGTGGGAAAGAGAGAACCAAGCTACAAAGACCTTTTGTCTGTCCAAGTACAGACATCTCAACTTTTACTTTCCAAACAGAATAAATGAATTTAATGAGGCTTCTAATATCAACCACATAATGTGAGGTTAGCATAGGTAAAGGATATTTCAGATATTATATTTAGCTCCATATTGCCTTGATAACAGCAATGATATATCCAAAGGGCATTACTGGGCATCCTTTAAGTGGCACTGGTCGTATGCCATGAAGGCAACAAGCCTATATATGAGTCCAGAGCTCTTTCTCCTGGTAAACACCATGCCATATGTTTTTATCAGGCACTAATTTGGGGGAGAATTAATCTTCATATAGTTTTACATTAGAGTGTCCTAGTTATGTCAAAGTATAGAGCTGGGGGCTCCTTTATTTATACAAATATTGCTGAACATTTAATTTCAGATTCTCAGTCTGGTGGATAATAAAAAATGACTACCCACCAAACCTGTAGCATTAAATGGAGACTGTATTTTTGACAGATCATCAGAGAGGGGTTAATATTATTGGAATTGCTTTGTTTCTCAGCAATGCCTCCTTAAAAACAGCTTCCTCTGAACACATTTTTCTATTTTATTGAGAAAAGGAAATACGGTATTAGAAATCAGTGTTTTTAAAGGGCAATTTAAAGAAATCTAATCTTGGCAGATGCTGAAATATTTTCAATTTACAACAAACAGTATTTCTGTCATCCAGTCAGCTTTTTAAAATTAGACCATTACTCCTTGATGAGTTAATTACAAAACAGAAAGAGACTCAACCAATATAAAAAAAAAGTATTAATGAAAGTATAGAGCACACGTCTAAAAGCTGTTTTTACTGATTTATTGTTGAAATTTTATTTTTTATACTAAAGACCTTGTCTCCAATGTCTTAAATCATAGGAAAAAATGCTCAATTTTTCACCCAATCACAACTAATTTTTTACACTGGTACACTGATGGACTATTGTTTTTCTATGCTACCATCCATTATAAAAAGTGACAGCATCATAATTGAAGTTATTTAAAATATGGTGCATTTAGATAATGCGCTACTTCGGTATAAATATGACTACATAGGAAATGCTGCTACTGGAAATTGCTAGGATGAGCTACCGAAATGGAATTGTTGCTCAGCAGGCCATATTCCTCTGGGGGTAGGAAATGAAAAATATCAGAAATTCCTTCAAAATGCAAAATGAGAAGAGAATGGAAGAAACATTTTTTGTTGTGTCTAAGGCCTGGTCATCTTTAGTCAAATTTTTATGCCAGATATCCAGTATCAGATGCTACAGTTACGCACTGCACAGACACTTAGGCTTCATGCAGAAATGCAAAACATGGAAAATGCTTTAACTGGGTTGAAATATCTCCAGGCCCATCAGCTGAATCCTGGTCTCATTGAAATCCTTGGCAAGTCTTTCAGTCCAATGAAGTCATAATTTCACCCCAAGGATTTTGGGTAAACACAAGAAAAAAATCACACACACACAAAAAAAAATGCACTGGGTGATTTACTTTGTAAAATCTGCCCAAGGATGTCTCTGTAACTGCGCTGCATGGCTGCATTTTCTGCTTCTTAAAGTAAGAACCAGCCAAAGTGCCCAGTGAAAATCCTTCCTGGTTATGTCTGAGGTCCCAAGTGTGCCTGATGCAGTCATGGCAGCTATCAGTCTAATAATTTAATAGTATGAATAGTGGCAAACCAGAATCCAGACTAAATGCCCTGCCTCTGGTTAGTTTGCCAGTATAGGAATTGTGCCACAGAGTGAACTGGCTTGGCAACATTTTTGGGAGCCCATCACTTAGCAATGCGTGCTGACTGGTAAACTCGCTTCAACTAAAATACTATTTAGCCTCAAACAACTGGGATAAAATATAACGGAAGAGGAAAAGGTTTTAAGCCTTAACTAAAATATCAATACGTATCTTCCTTACGCCAAAAAGTTAGTGTCCTAAAATGAAGAGGCAAGTTTAGCCTTTTCAGGTACTGTACAGTTTCATATAAACACCACTCCCATAACATAGATTAGTTATCTCTGCCATTATTTTCTGTAGTTCCACAACAGTTGGCACACATAACAGAGGCTGATAATATCTTCTTGCAGCTATTTAATTGCATACATAGTCCCATAACAGCCCTCCGACAATTCATGGGGAATGATCTTCGCTCAAGTCAGTGTTTAATTTTCCTGCCCATATTTCAGCATAATGTATTTCAGCCCAATATATCAATTTCTGAGTGCTGCCATGCTGCACATCTTTCCCTCTTGACTGAAGCCAGATCTACAACATCATCTACATCAGGTTGCTGATTTTATTTTCAACACTTGCAATGGCTCAGTTGGTCAAGAAGTGGTCAGAGTTTCATGTAGACAAGGTTGTGTGACCCCAACAAGGGCAAGCCAAGATTGTGATAATGGCAGCTGCTGCTGCTGCATTGGCTGTGTTATAGTTAGAACAGACTGGAATGGAATGGACAAGACTAGAATAACTATTTCAGTTGGAAGGAACCTACAGTGATCATTGAGTCCAACTACCTAATCAATTCAGGGTTGACCAAAAGTTTAAACATGTTATTAAGGGCATTGTCCAAATGCCTTTTAAACACTGGCAAGCCTGGGGCATCAATTGCCTTTCTAGGAACCCTATTCCACAGTTTGACCACACTCTCATAGAGAAATGCTTCCTAATGTCAAGTTTGACCCTCCCCTGATGCAGCTTTGAGCCATTCCCATGCATCCTATCACTGGGTACCAGGGAGAACAGCACAGCACCTCTCTCTCCGCTTCCCCTCTTCAGGAAGCTGTAGAGAGCAATGAGGTTGCCCCTCAACCTCCTTTTCTCCAAACTAGACAAGCCCAAAGTCCTCAGCCGCTCCTCATAGGACACTCCTTCCAGACCTGTCACCAGCTTTGCTGCTCATCTCTGGATGCATTTTGACTGTCTTCACCTCCTCCTTTACTGGTGGGGCCAGAACTGCACACAGTATTCCAGGAGAGGCCATACCAACACTGAATGCAGTGGGATAATCTCCTCTTTTGTCTGTCTGCTTATATTGTGTTTTATGCCCGCCAAGATGTGGTTTGCTGTCTTGGCTGCAAGGGCACACTGCTGCCCCATATTGAGCCTGCTGTCACCCAGCAATCCCAAATCCCTTTCTGCAGGGCTGCTTACCAGCCACTCCTTTCCCATTTTGTACCTGTGCCTGGCATTACTCCATCCTAGATACAGAGTATGGCATTTGGACTTGTTAAATTTCATCTCATTAAACACCGCCCAGTGTTCCAATTTATCTAGATCCCTTTGCAAGGCCTCCTGTCCTTCTAGAGAGTCAACAGCACATCCCAGTTTGGTACTATCAGCAAACTTGCTAATGGTGCATTCATGCATTCAACACCTGCATCTAGATCATTGATAAATATAATGAACAGAACTAACCATAGAATTGAACCCTGAAAAACACCACTGGTGACTGATCACTAGTCAGATGTAGCCCCACTAAATTCAACACCAGGTAACATCATAAGAAATTTTAAAGAAAAAATGTTTGCAATTTCTATACTTCAAAGACAGAAAAAAAAAAGGCATAGGATACAGTAAAAAAAAAAAAACAACCTTCAATATATAGTGTGTGATAATTTTTTAACTACATGTGAAGTCTCCTTTACACAAGGTTTTATATATTACTCCTCACATCAGTACTATCTCAGAAACAACAACCACCTAAAAAAATGCAATATTACTCACCTTCCTAAACATGGAGCAAAACTGAGGCAGACAATGGCCTTCATCTGTATCCCCCTCTCCCTTTTGATGAACAGCAATACAGGTACCACTGTGAAGTTTGTAACTTTATACTGTTAAATGAGAATAAACAAGGGAAGCAATTATGTCTGCTATTAGGAAATATATGAGTATAGTGTCCAGAATCATCTCCAGATCTAAGATAGATATAAGGAAGAAGTTCTTCACTGTGAGGGTGCTGAGGCACTGGAACAGGTTGCTCAGAGAAGTGGTGAATGCTCCATCCCTGGCAGTGTTCAAGGCCAGGCTGGAGAGCCTTAGGCGACATGGTCTAGATAAGGTGTCCCTGCCCATGGCTGTGGGGGTGGATCTAGGTGATCTTAAGGTCTTTTCCAACCCTAACTATTCTATGATTCTATGATTGACAGTCTGACCATTTCTTTAAAAGTTGTATAGCAGGTGAACATCTTTTACCATGTTCTCCTGTAATCATGAAGGTAACTAAGTAGCACATCCCAGGTGAGTCCAGGGAGCCCTTGAAATTAAATCCCTGAGCCTCACAATGGTATTGTAATTACCTTTCTTATTAGTTTTGTTTATTTGTTTTATTGCAGCTGTCCTGTGCGCTAGGGATGACAAACTATAATTTGACACAAAATACTTAGAATTGTTTATTACTAAGATGAGGGCCGATTTTAATTTTCCCAGACTACATGCTCTTTCTTTCCGTTGCTTTTAATCAAAGCAAAATACTCATGGCAGTGAGACACAAAGTAATAATGTTTACCCCTTCTATTTAGAGGGAAAACCTGTCTGGTGATCTTTATTTTCACTTTACAAAGTGACACAGTCTAAGTCTCCTGAACGACAGGCATGTTAGCTCTGCAGTTTTGATTTGGCCATTTTCTAGGTTAGACCATTTTTTAGACATCACTAATTACCACTGTAGAACAGTTTGTATTTTGATATAAATGAAATCACTTTATCTAAGTGCAAACTTTAATTTTCACAGAGTAAAAATGGAAGTCAGAAGTTCTGTATGAAAAATAAATATAAGCTATACTGAAAACTGGACATCGGATCATTATTCATTCGTTCATATTAATGTGCAACAGGGAAGTTACTGTTAGCATGACAGCAGAGTTCTGAACCCAGGTTCCAGTTCTGTCACCTCCTTATGGCTTTTCAGCAGGAGTTTCTTGAGTTGCTCCACCACACTGGGGCAATGTGCAAGGTCAAGTGGGTAGTGTCACTGAAGACCTGTGTTAGGGATTGTGTCTGGCCTGGGAGAATGTAGTCTCTCAAGCTAAGTCCATTATCATGGGCTGCATTTGACTCTTGTGGTATTAATCATAGTTATTAATGCACAAACTCAAAAGGTCAAGTGACTCTCACGACATTCTCAACTTTCATTTGAGGAAAAATGTGTCCCTAGCCCTGTACTTCTGAAGAAAAGATGAAAATATAAATGTACAAAGGTTTAATGAGTAGAAGAATACTTAAAAAGCAAACATGAAAAGACACAATAAACATGAAGAATTTTTTATCTGAAATTATGATCTGGGGGACAAATTAATGATTTTTGAATGTCAGGGATAGGAAAAATTAGAATGGGCAATAGCCCTGATGGACAGGGCTAGAGCAGTTGATGTCATCTACCTGGACTTGTGCAAAGCATACGACACTGTCCTGCATGTCATCCTTGTCTCTAAATTGGAGAGACATCAATTTGATAGGTGAACCACTCGGTGGATAAAGAACTGGCTGGATGGCCGCACGCAGAGTTGTGCTCAATGGCTCAATGTCCAGCTGGAGACCAGTAACGAATGATGTCCCTCAGGGATCAGTGTTGGGACCGGTCTTGTTCAACATCTTTGTCAGTGACATGGACAGTGAGGTTGAGTGCGCCCTCAGCAAGTTTGCCGATGACACCAAGCTGTGTGGTTCAGTTGATATGCTGGATGGCAGGAATGCCATCCAGAGGGACCTTGACACGCTTGTGAGGTGGGCAGGTGCCAACCTGATGAAGTTTAACCAAGACAAGTGCAAGGTCCTACACCTGGATCGGAGCAATCTCAGGCACAGCTATAGGTTGGGCAGAGAAGAGATTCAGAGCAGCCCTGCGGAGAAGGACTTGGGGGTGTTGGCTAATGAGAAACTTAACATGAGCTGGCTTCAGCGTGTGCTTGCAGCCCAGAAATCAACCGTATCCTGGGCTGCATCAAAAGGAGCATGACCAGTCGTTCAAAGGAGGTGATCCTGTCCCTCTACTCTGCTCTTGTGAGACCTCACTTGGAGTATTGTGTGCAGTTCTGGGGTCCTCAACATAAAAAGGACATGGAACTGTTGGAACAAGTCCAGAGGAGAGCCACGAGGATGATCAGGGGACTGGAGCACCTCCTGTATGAAGATAGGCTGAGAAAGTTGGGGCTGTTCAGGCTGGAGAAGAGAAGGCTGCATGGAGACCTCATAGCAGCCTTCCAGTATCTGAAGGGGGCCTATAGGGATGCTGGGGAGGGACTCTTCATGAGGGACTGTAGTGATAGGATAAGGGGTAATGGGTTAAAACTGAAACAGGGGAAGTTTAGACTGGATATAAGGAGGACGTTCTTTACTGTAAGGGTGATGAGGCACTGGAATGGGTTGCCCAGGGAAGTTGTGAATGCTCCATCGCTGGCAGTGTTCAAGGCCAGGCTGGATAGAGCCTTGGGTGGCATGGTTTAGTGGGAGGTGTCCCTGCCCATGGCAGGGGGGTTGGAACTAGATGATCTCAAGGTCCTTTCCAACCCTAACTATTCTATGATTCTGTGATAGAAAAAGGCGTGGAGGAATCTTCAAAAATACTATTTCCACATGTTTAAAACATGGGATGATATTTTGTTTCTGTTGATGAAAAAGAAAATAAGAAACCAGTCAAGGCAAGATGAAGAATCCATGCAGTGTTGTAGGCTATGATCTTTCTGGTTGTTATCTCTCTTTAGTCAGTCAGAATTTTACTTACCAGTAACTTGACCCTTGTTTTGCAAAGTACATCCACAAAAGACACATCTGCTCAAGTAGCACAGACTTTCTCTCCCACAAGGGCCTTGAGACCTGCTTCAGGGCTGGCACCTCCTACCAATTGAATATAAAATATGGTAGGGCTCTGCTGACTACAGTTTGATTAACAACGATCATTGTTAATTAATGATGATTAACAATAGCCAGGCCTGAACTGGGGGAGGAATGGCTCTGCTGCCTGCATGGTCTGCAATAACCCAGAGGATCTCTATTTGCCAGCCTTTGCTGGAGGAAGGTTTCAGTCCTCACATCCAACTGGAATGAAGGTGACACAGTTGGGAATCAAAACTGCAGCCACACACCCCACTTCTGGCTTTGAATTATTGCACAGGCGTTCAAGAGATGGGACAGACAGTCTTCATCTTATACTATGTATTCTAATAAATCCTTACTGCATGATGATGGGGGGTATTATTATTTATTTTTTAATTCCTGTGCTTGCAGGTTTTTGGTTTGTTTGTTGTTGTTGTTGTTTTCTCTTTTTTTTTTGATAGATTCCACATTTAATTTGCAGTTTGAACTTCTTGGGACTAGAAAATGTATTCTTTTTTTAGCACTTGACATTGCTGCCAGAGTAGGAAGAGAGAACTTCTCTATTGAACTTGATGGCTCCAAAATTCCCTTTTGATTAGCTAGCCAGTGGTCAGATTTTCAAGGGAAGGGCACAGTTGCTTCAGAAATGATGTCTATTGGTTTTTCATAAATATCTTTCATAACCCTGACATAGGAAAAACCTCAATATCTGGGAAGAATTGTCTTCTAAAAATCATAAAATTAGAAAATTTGCTCTAAGTGACCAATACATTCTTATTTTTCATCTTGAACCCAGCTGTGGTTCAGCTTCATTTGTTTGCTTCATCTATCACTTGCAGACTAGTAATGCCCTGGTGTCCAGTATGGGCTAGTTCTTCACAATGTCAGATGATGTATGAACACACTAGCAGAATGATGTTCCATCCCAGAGATGACATAGAATTATTGTTAAACACAGTCCTAAAGATGACTAGACACCTGAAGAAGCAGAAGTGTTGGTCAATATACTACATCACCATAAAACATGATAGGCTGGCTTTAGCTTGGCAGTAAGTTATCTTTTGTCACATATTTGTAGTTGCACCTGTAAAGTATTTCCATCTCACATTTCTTAATGTTATGTTGTTCTGCTTGTATCACAGCTGAAGACAGTTAAAAAGTATTTGTGAGCCTACTGAACAAAACTGCTTGTATTTTTCCCTTGTGTGGGCTTGCTCCAGGAGCAGTGAGTAGAGAGCTGAAAGGTAGAAAAGCACTGTCTAAAAAAGTGGTGGGACAAAAGAAGTAAGCTAAAAGAAATACCAGAGATTTAAACCCCTTCCACCTAGAAATGCTGTTTCTTGTACCTTCAGTTTCCTCTGCTTCTCACAGTCTATCCTACCAAATATGCTTGCCTTTCAAAGTTACCCTGGTTTTGGAATGAAGGTGTCAGCAGCTGCAAGACCCTGGAGGGTGTGATTATTTTATTTCCTATCTGTTGAGTATGTTTAAACGTATGCCAAACTGGAAAGCTAATAGTTCTAGTGTGACTCTGGAGTACACTTAATGACAGTCTTGTTAGCGACTGACCTCCTGTACCTACAGAGATTAAACATCTCGGACAAATTTTCATTGCTTGAATCTGTGCCAAATCCTTTTAATGCGTGAAGGACTTGATCACTTTTAAACCAGCGGTATAGAGCAAACAAGGTTCTGTTGTTTGATGCCCAGAGGCCTGCTTGATGTTTGCAGTAAAGAAACAGAAATTCATAGTCATTATGGGAATAGCAAAAGAACACGTATCCGCACAGATCTTTGTTGATAATCTAATCTGATCGCAAAGTGCATCCTGCCTGGACGAGGCTGAGTGACACTGCAGCAGGCAGTGGTACTACAGTCATGCTACCTTGCATAATGAAAATACTTTATCTGAGTTCAATCTGTCTATGCATCAGAAGCATAACTTCAGCTTTCAGAATAAGGGATATACTTTTAAAGTATTTATATTGTGGAAATTAAAGTAAATTAGACCATGTTGTAGTGTTGGTTTCAGCAACTTGCACTTACTCTACTTCCATCAAATTTAGACTTAAATGTACCTGAAAAAGCTTACTAGATCTATAACAGGGCTATTTTTAGGGCTCTTTTTATGCAACACTGACTTAGCATTTTATGGCATCTGGCAATGCTGACCTTTCTGATTATATTGAACCTTGCTGAATGGGAATTTTTATATCATTTATGAGCACTTCTTTGCTCTGCCTGTATTCTGTATCTTCTTCTCAGGGATGATGACAGGTGATGTCTCAAAAGATAAGTAATTCTCCACTACATACCATCTGTCTAAGGTAAGTTCTCTAGATGTTCTACATGAGGTTCTCCAGGAAAATTCATCATGGCATGTTACCTACTTTATTTATCCATTCCACCTGATACACGTACTATAAATAGCTGTTCTTAGATGACTGAGTCTTTTCCTCTCACATGTGCCAGTCTGCAGGATCTAATTCTGTAACTGATTTTACAAAACTGAAGACTTGTAAGATGAATGGGCTGCATTCCACTACTAACAAAATGTGAAATTGTATCCTCTAGGTGTATTTTGATGACTTAAAAAATCCTAAGGATAGATGTCATTTAGAAGGAAAAAGAAAGGGGAGCGATTCCATCCGCCCTTTCACACTTATTTCCTCTTCTTCACCGTATTTCCTTTTATCACTTTTATACTCAGGTAATCTTTCTGTCCCAAATTAATTTTGCCATTTTGTGCATCTTTTTTTTCTTTACTTTTGCATAGTTGTTGTGGCTTAACCCAGCATAGCCACTCACTTCTTTCCCCTTTCAGTGGGATGGAGGAGAGAACTGGGAAAAAAAGTAGTTTGTGGGTTGAGATAAAAACAGTCTAATGGGACAGAAAAGGAAGGGGGGAAAATAATAATAGAATTGGAATACAGAATATAGACTATATAGAATATAGAAACAAGTGATGCACAATGCTACTGCTCACCCCCTGCTGACCGTCACCCCCAGCCAGTCCCTAAGCAGCAGCCCCTGCCTGCCTTTCTGCAGAGTGTATATGCTGAGCATGACAGCACATGGTATGGAATATCTCTTTGGTCAGTTGGGGTCAGCTGTCCTAGCTGGGTCTCTTCCCAGCTTCTTGTGTCCTCCAGCCTACCTGCTGGCAGGGCAGCATGAGAAGCTGAAGAGTTCCTGACCACTGCTTAGCAAAAACTAGAACACTGGTGTGTTATCAACATTGTTCTCATCCTAAATCCAAAACACAGCACTGTACCAGCTACTAAGAAGAAAATTAACTACCCCAGCCGAAACCAGCACAATATTTTATGTTACACTACCACTATGTGAGAAAATATTTCTACTTATTTCCAGGTATTTTCTGTATTTCTATTATTAATGAGAATGAGATTGGAACCAAATTCAGTGTCAACCAATGGCTGATTAGCGATCTTAGTATTTGTGGTAAGAATCGGCAGATAACAATCCAATTCTGAAGGAGAGCTTAACTATTACAAAATTTTATGCACACCCTGAACTTTCCTTGATATCTTAAGTAGAAAAAGTAGATGACTGAATGTAATCTAGCTTCTCATCACTAGAATGGTTTTCTTTACATTATGACTGAAGGCTGCGCTGACAGGAGGCCACATTAAAGTTTGCAAAACCTGAGCTTGTGGTTTAACGTTGACAGTAAATCCCCTGCACACTATGACAGAAATGATGGCCCAGATCATAGTTTACTGGGCAGATATGCACAGGGGAAGGACAAAAGTAAAAATAATTCACCCAACCCTTCCTTTCTGTGTGCAGGGGCAGGTTGTAGAATACAAGAAGGGTTGAAAAACAGTGGCTACAAAAATCCAAACCAGCCCAACCTATCTTTGGAGGTGGTGCTGAGCAGGCCAGCAGGGTGCAGGAGGTGGGCTTGGCACAAGTACGAAGAGAGCACATGTACAACAGTCACAAGCTCATGCAACTACTACTCAAATACCTATGAATATTTGAGTTTCAGCTGCTGCCAGAAAGTGGGTTTTTTTGTCACTGTAATTCTGCAGGTAGAATTATATTTTTACATATAGGATAGAATCATGCCCCACATGGAGGTTCTTGTTTCAAGATAACAAAGAATGTCTTCTTCCTTAGTTCATTCATCATGGAATAGAAGTGTCCACTCAGGCAGCTTTACATTCATAAATATATTGCTAGATTTTTATTGGTTCATTTTCAGTGTAGGCAAGTCCTAAAACCACTACTTGATAAAAAAACTTGAGGAAGAACAGGAATTGATGCTGGGATGTCCTGCGGATGTTACCTTCTTATGTAGAATCCATTGCTGTGTAGGGATGAATCCGGACATTACACAAAATACTGTCAGCAATGAAACACCGTGTTTAGCAATTTAGGAAAGATACGCGAGGCAATAGAAAATAATCCAGAAAAGCAACAAAGATGGTAGACACATGGTTGTGTGTTTCACAAACACTGAGCTCTCTTAAAATAACACGGAAGGAAGAAAGAAAAGCCAGAAAATTATATATCAGCAGTACTATTTCTAAAAATAATGGTTTTCAAACTTTTCCATCAGGCATTAACAGCTCTTTAAGGGATAATCTTTATTGCTTTGTAATGTACAAAGCAATAAACAGCTGCTGAGATTGATTAATAGCCAAAGCAAAGTTGAGGCATGTAATCAATCTAAAAAGCCATTTATTGTGAGTATACTACAAAGCAATAGAGATTATTGCTGTTGCACAACAAACCATAACAGAGAAAACACACAGACACACACACACACAAAGCGAAAACAGTTGTTTTCTGTTCAAGGCTCACAGTGCTACACTGACTCTTTTCTCAGCTTTCTAATGGCAATCCATTTGAGTAAGGCAGGCAACTGGCCTTACAGCAAGCAATCTGCTGGCAAAACTAATGCCCTAAGAACTTCAGTGTTACCTGAGGGAGAAATAATATTTGGGGTTGTTTTAGTTTCTATAATTACAAATACAAAATTCCGCATGTATTAATCTTGTCCTTGGAACTGATACTGCTATCCATATTACCAAGTAAAACAAAGAACTGGCTCACCAATTGAAAAATTACTTAAATTTATGCTAACGCAGAGCTTGTTTAGAAATGAAGGCTATTTATTTTTGCTTTTTTTATGAATGGCTACTAAATCACTTCAAAGTTTTCACAGGAATACTGAATGGGACAAGTGGGTTTGAGTTCCAGCTGTTTCGGGCAACTGCCTCACCCCATTCTTTTTATACAACTTTAATACAGCTCTTAATATATTTCAGGTTTTGCCTCCTCCAGTGTTCCAGGGAGGCTGTTTCAGAATTCTATGTCTCCAGTGGTTTTAAACCTTTAAAAAATTTTGTATTTCCAGGTCAGATAATGCCCATTTGTTCCTGAATCAACACTGTCTTCTAGCATAAACTGCTCTTTATCTTCTTTAAAGAGATTATATGGAGAGCGCCTCTCACCCTTCACTTTGGCAGAACAAACTGTGCCACTGTAGCCTTATGCCACAGTAGGCTTGTGCCTTGATCAGTGTCGTCTAGCACCCATCCCTATCTTAATCCCTCTCACCTGAACACAGATGATCTAGATGGCACTGAGTTCCAGAGGGGCTCTCAGCACTGCCTTCTCCAGCCATATTCACTTACTGGAAATAATCTCACCCAGTAAACCCAAGGTTCAAATTTGCCTTTTTCACATTCCCTTAGCATATGAAGCCAGTGGTCAAATTGCATTTCCAGGCACAACTTGCATATTTCTGTTTCTGAACTGATGACCTTGCAACTTATAAGAGAAATTTGTATTAGTTCACAAGGGCACACTCTTGCCATTTACACTATTAAGTTTCATTCCATTTCTATTACTCTAGTTCTCAAGGTTATTCAGTTTTTCCCGTATCACATTGCCATCCCCTTCCATACTAATCATGTCTCCCATTTTCTTGTCATCAGCAGATTTCATTAGCAAACTCCTTCTTCCTATTTTAAGGTAATGAATAAGAATGCACCACTATCCTTGAGCATAGTAAAATATCATTCAAGGCCAGGTATCACAATAGCAGGAAGTGCATTCTTCAATTTCACATTTTCAGGAAATACAATTCAGCTGAGTGAAAATTAAATGTCATATCCTAGTGGATATAAACTTTCCAACCTCTTGCCTTTGCAAATCTGAACTATTTCATACCTGCAATATTACCTGAAATTTAATAACACTTACTTAAAATATTAGAATAACAATTTTCATAATTCTAAGTATGGGATATTGTATTCCATAATTCCATACCTCTTTACAGCTAAAATTTGGGCTGTATAAATTGTACCCATGGTGTAGTGATCACTTTGCTGGTTTCTAAGCATTTAACTCTGGTACTTAAAATATTTTTTTTAAAGTTATTTATATCGTAGCAGTCAATTTTACCCTTTAGCCACTCTCATATTTAATTTCTTTTCACTTTCATACTATTCCAGCAAATAACAGCCTTCCTGGAGCAGATGAACCCCATGCTTAAGATCACATTCTCTGTGAATTCCTGTTCTCTGTGGGTCTGAAAGATCACATTTCCTCATTTTCCCACTTTGGGCTGCCACACCACTCTTCTCACAGGGTACACTGAGCCCAGATTCATGCCCTCCTTAGCCCTTCTCTACTTCTGACTGCTTTTTCCATCTGGAGAGCTCACTATCAGCAAAATCAATGAAAATCTCTCAATAATGACCAGCGATATTTCTTTTTTCCTGTTAGTATTTGATTTGCAAAATGATGGTCACTGCTGTACAATGAACTTCTGTCAAAAATTTTGAAGTTCCACTTTCAGCAGCCAAACTGAAGTTTGTACCTGTCGCACTACATGTGTCTAGTGCTACATTTGTGTTGCTGATCAATCTGAAAAGAGTGGATTATTTTTTTTTCCCAACAGATTGTAGACAGAGTCCTGTTATTTAGCAGAAAATGACCCACTGGAAGCTGGGTTTGCTGCATTGGCATAGCACTGCAGAGATGGGACTGCTGGTGGTAAGGCAGGAGTAAGCCAAGTATGATGGATGGATGCACAGCAGCCTTCTGAGAAGTGCTGTGTAACATCAGTGTAACTGGACCTATGAAGAAGAAGACCCCTGCAGATCAACTGTTGAACATCAAGAGTTTGTCCTAGCAGAAATTCTGACAGTAAAACTGCATTGCTCAAACAAAGCCAGCAGCAGAAGCATACAGAGGAGATATGGGTTATAACTTGCACTGGCCTGGGTGCTGGTGAGGAGAAGGGCAGCTGGGCGCTCCCCTTACCTCTTGCACTGCTGCCACTGTGCAAGCAGCCACCTGGATGCCTGCTCATGAGACGCCCTGAGGCTGTGTGTCACTGTTACTGCTGCTGCTGGCCTTGTTGGAACTAGAAAGTTTTACTGGCAGAAGTTCTGCTGGCATGTGCTACCGTCATAGCTGTTTTGGCAGGATGTGTTCACATTTGGCTGTTTTTTAAGATGCAGTATGTCCTCAGAGCATCGGGCTTTTATCAGCAAAAGAAGTCTGGCATTATGGGAGGCTAGCCCTGAATACCTTGTGCCATGTTTGGTAGATTGCAGTCTGGAATTTATTGCCGCATATTGTGGAGCAGCCATTGTATACTGCGAGGTACAATGTCACGTCACAAAGTCTGTGTAAATATGGGGTCAGATTTTAAAAAACTTCTTTCGTAATAACCTATTTTTATATGTATTGTTCCTCCACACTGCAGATTTCTCACTGCCAGAAACCCAGAATATATCAAACAGCAGAGCTCTTTTGTTCATTTAGGGCAGATGAAAGGATTCTTTTATATCTAAAGAGCAACCTAAAATACTGGGTACTGTGGACAAGTGCAACATAGAGACAATGAATGGTAGCTAACTATTTGCAGTAAGTATTTGCTAAACTACAAGAACAAATTGTAGTTTTCAGTCATACTGTGAACAATTTCAGAGTTGAATGTCAAGTTTGTGTTAACCTCATAAGTCATTCACCCTGAGCCACAAGCTGTTTGAAAGGAGACAGTGGAGGAATAGGTGGTGCCAGCTTTCTGAAAAGCTGCTCCGATCTGGGCATTTTTGGCATTACTTGGGGTGCTCAGTCTCCAGTGAGCTACACAAAATTAAGTATTTCCTGCTGCATGATCTCTTTGTGCTGGGCAATGTACTGGAAACATGAGACATACCTGATACAATGAGCTTTGCTAACTGGTGGAACAGCAAATAAGGTTTGTGTCCAATTTGGTCCCACCTTGTTTTGAATACAAAAAATGAAAGCAGTGCTTCTCCATGGTGATCTCTAAACAGTATATTACATGAATGTTGTTTGGAAGAAAGCCCATACTTCTATCCCCATCTATACTGTTGTCATTAATACAGTTAACAAAGCCAACTCTGGCAACCAAGACGAGGCAGCTCTGGTTGGAAAGGTGTTTGTAAAAACAAAACCCCTGTAACTGGAAAAAAAATAACAGAAATAGCCAACAAACCAAAAAACTCTAATTTAGCGGTCTCCTACAAAAAACAATGAAGGGTCTCAGTGGCTACCTTCATTTGGTGAGCAAAGGTTCATCCCCTTGCCTGAATTCAGCCCAAAGCAGTGCTTTAGTGCTTTTTTTCCAATGACATTTCTGGATATTAGACCCAAATGTGTTCCTTCTATCATATATGTAGAATAGATAGATGGAAAATACATACAGCTTGGAGACCATATGCCTGCATGGAACCTGACGGCCTGAACTGCATAACCACATGTGTAATGTGAGTTCCCAAACAATGAGTCTGACATGTTATAGACATGCAGCACCTCTGGTCTGCAGGCAGTCTGTATGCATATAGTAAGTACAATGTGTTCTGGACAGGTCCAGTTTATCACATATTAACAGATATTCTGCTTAGCACATGCAAAGAAGGTCTGGCATGACTGTATGCACTGTGCTGCACATGGACTGAGACTGCTGTTTTTGATTTCCTGGATATAAGTCAGGAATTCAAATTTCTATAGTGCTATTTACTGAAAATATATACTCACTCATTTGGTTCCACTGTCTCTAAAAATCATCTAAAGTAATTTGGGTTTCTTCCAATGATACTGCATGTTATTGGTTTAAAGCAGTATGATGAATGTACTCACTCACTGCTTTGCAATAGCTTTGTTTCTGCTCTGTGAAAGTTTTGGTTTTGACTTTCTTGACTTTTGGCAAATACTGACATTTCAGTACTCTTAATATACCCTTAATATTCCCTCCCCCAGCAGTTGGTCGATACAGTTTGATAAGAGAATGTGGTAGGAGGAAAAGTCAAAGAATGCCTATGTAGAAACCATGCGAAAGTAAGATCACTATGTTAATACACCAGCCCTATTACAGTGAATTCCCTTCCTCAATTGGCTACGTGTGTTCAGTGAGCTCCCTAAGGGATTCTGTATCTCAGTAGTTTTGACTCAACCCCTGCCTGTTCCTCAAAATCTCTTTTGATTAAGCCAGTTCTTGGTATCCTTCATAGGCTTACATGAATTATAAGAGCAGTATACCAGCTCAGTATGCTCCCTGCAATGAACACACAACCATCAAAAGGTGTGCACAATAAACTGGTCCTAAAAGGAACACCTCGGCCCTGTAAACTTAAGGTTGTGTCCTGTGAGAAAATAAACTGCCTTTTCTTCTTTACCTGGCACTGGGTCTTATCTCTGCTTTTATACTTTACATTGGATTGTGGCCTCCATGAGCTTCACATTTTCCTTCCATACCTATTTTTTATTGAAAAAAGGTTGTTTCCCCAAGCATCCCTTCCAGGTCTGCCTGTAGAAATTTGGAGTAGCAGCACCAAAGTCATGCGGAGTCCTGTCTGTCTAGTCGGGTCAAAAGGCAGACTAGAAGAAAAGCAGTCATTCTGCTAACACACCAGGGATTTCCAGTCACTCGCAGAGGCAGCAAAATTAACAGGAAATCAATGAAAGCAGTCATTGATGTAGGGACAATTGCATAGTGGGTGTGTGGCTGGTAGATCGCTTACAATGCTTAGTTGGTACAAGAATTCCTTGCATGCTGTGTGATCAGCACAAAAATACCAACTGAAGGGTATTTCACTTAGGAAGCCAGCACAACTACATCAGGAAATCTCAGGGGTTTATTGATGGGACTGAACAGTGAGCATGGAGGGAATCAAGAGCTGGTCAGAGTGAGGGTAAGGTGTAGAGTTGGCAGGATGCTGGCACAGTGACCACATCACACTGAGCAATGCAAGCTAGACATGGCAATTTCCAAAATCTTAAATTCTAGCCAAATCCAAATAAGATTTTAAGGAATAATTTAAAAAAAAAATCTATCACACAATATTTAAGGTTGGAAGGGACCTCTGGAGATCATCTAATTCAACCCCCTTGCTCAAAACAGTCAACTAGAGCAGGTCACTCAGGGACTTTTTCAACCAGATTTTGAATACCTCCAAAGATGGAAACCTCTATGAGCAACCTGTTCCAGTGTTTGACCACCCTTACCACAGAAATTTGTTCTGTTTAAATGGAGCTTCTTATATTTCAATTTGTGTCTGCTGCCTGCTGTCCCATCACTGGGCACCACCAAGAAGTCTGACTCCATTTTCATTGCACCCTTCAGATACTTATACACACAGGTAAGATCCCACCCAGAGCCTTCTCTTTTCTGAGCTAAACAGTCCCAGCTCTCTCGGCCTTTCCTGATACTAAAGACAGTCCAGTCCTTTAGTCATCTTGGTGGTCCTTCACTGGGCTTACTCCAGCATGTCTGTGTCTTTGTTGTACTGGTAAGCCCATGACTGGACCCTGCACTCCAGCTGTGTCCCCATCAGTGCTGAGCAAAGACAAGGATCAGCTCCTTCCACCTGCTGGCAATGGTCTTCCTAATGCATTCCAGGAGGCAGCTGGCCACCTTTGAACATTGCTGGCTTGTGTTCAACTTGGTGTCAGCTGGGATTCCCAGGTCTTTTTCTGCCAAGCTCCTTTCCAGCCAATTGTGCCCTCACAGGTACTGCTGCATGGGGTTATTCCTCCCCAGATGCACGGCATTACATTTCCCTTTGCTGAGGTTCTGAAGATCCCTCTTGGCCCAGTTTTCCAGCCTGCCAAGGTCCCTCTGAATGGCAGCTCAACAATCTGGGGTAACAGCTACTCCACCCAGTTTTGCATCATAAGGAATCTTGCTGAGGGTGCACACTGCTGAAGACCGGCCTCCAGCTGCATTTTGTGCTGCTGACCTCAACACTTTGAGCTCTGCAGTTTGGCCAAATTTCATCCACCTCAGTATCCACTTAAATGGCCAATACTCCACCAGTCTGTCTGTGAGGATGTAATGGGAGACAGTCAAAAGCCTTACATAACAAAACCAGCATACACCGCTCTCCCCTAACCTACCAACTGGTCATCTCATCATATAACCAGTGCTCTTTTCCTGTCACAGATTTCCCTGCTGCATGTAGTGGAGATCTTCATAAACCTGTCTGATTGAAACTTACTAGGCCATCTAGTACAAGAGTTGTTTCTAACTGCCGTAAAATGAACTACTTCACCTGCCTTTGTAATGAACTATGAGTGATATGAAACACAGAGCTTATTTAACAGCACATACCAGATGGTCTATGCAAAGTTGAATATGTCCAGATTGGGGGTGGGACTGTTGTTTTGTTTTGAAAAAAGAGGAAAGAAATAGGGAGAAATGGGGATTGCACTGCCACTTGTGTTGCTGAAATTTCACGGGAGGCTGCTCTTACAGGTCAGCAGCAAGAAGCAGCAAGTATGATCAACGAACACTTTGTAGGCAAAATGTTTAACACTGCTAACTGATTCTGAATTGTACTGAAATATAGGCCTTGTATGCTTAGGTAGCCAAGTAACTTTCATTTCAAGACAGATTTAAGTTTGCTAAACTGAAAATGGGGACTGGATACCAGCACAAAATCCCTTTCATGATTTCCAAATCTGAAAAATAATCTGAATGAATATGACATAACTGAATACTTTGTGTTATTTCATTACACAGAACTGCTCAGAACACACTGCTTTCACCTCAGCAATCTCTTGAGCTAACACTGCTTTCCTAGACCAAATCAGTTTATGTGTTTTGATGATACTTCCATTCTAAAGCAGTGTTATTGCAAACAAGGAGATTTAATTAAGTACCCAATTTAAAATAGGTGCCAAGAGAGGTCATGCAATAAAAAGCCCACGAGAAAAGGGATTTAAGTGAGAAAGTTATAACAGTTGAGACATAGCAGAGAAACAGCACAAAAAAATATTTGCTATAACTGCCAAAGCTCAGAAAATGAATAAAAAATTAACTCATCAATTTGATGACTTAGAAAATAGAGGAGAAATACTGTGCATATGAAAAGGATTAAAGAAGATGCCAAGAAGGAAGGCTTAGTAAGTTTAACTAGGTGGATTTAAAATTTGTTTAAAGTATGATGAGATGATAACAGTTAAAAGAGCTCCAAACTGGCTGTACCAGGAAATAGATCTACACATTTTTCTGTGAAACTTTGCTTGTATTACCTCAATAGAAGAAAGGTTCAGAAGAAAACAACAGAGACTAACTGTGACTGATCTGAAAATAGCGTGCATGCAAATGAACACACATTCTCTTGGCTTTTGAGGAAGAATGTACAAGGAAAAGCAAGTACAATACTAACAGGGTTTTCATTACTTCTGAGGTATTGAGGTATTGAACTTGGCTGCAGAAGAAAGAGGGCTAGATGTCTAATAATTAGAGATAATATAGAAGCTAGCAGAGATAATGGCATGTGTTATGTAAACTGGGTAGAGTTACACACAGAGATCTTTTTACTGCTATCATAATGCCTGTCAAGATCAAAAGAGGAACTGTAAGAGGACATTTTTCTAGAAGAAAGGGGCATAACAGACGTATAACAGCATTCAGAAAGACAAACTAAATTTAAAATGTCCACAGGGTTCTTGCCTAACAAACATGAGTAAGTAAAAGTTATGATGTTTGTAAGCAATAAGCAAAAGGAATTTGAAATCAGAAATATATGTATATTTACATATAAATATATACACAAGATGAATTTATTCTGAGAGTGCTTTCAGATATATCTTAAGCATGTTATAAAGGAACCACAAAAGAAGGTTGTTCAGATGGAGCTGTATTTGTTGTGGTTTTCTATTATGCACAAAAGGCAATAACCACCCTGCTGTAGCAGTTTTTAGATAAATTTCAAAATGCATTCAGAGATGGTAAACAAAGACTGTCCTTGTCAGTCACGAACAACTCACTTGCCACAACAGACCCATCTTGCTTGTTGCTCCAAGACTGGAGATTTCCTGACAGAGGCCATGACTGCATTCCCCATCCCTGTAGCGGAAGGCATGTGAGGGAGCAGTTCAGCAAGGGTCTGGTGCACCTTGGCAAAGGGGGCCAAAACCTGGAGGTGGCTCCATCTTTGGTAGGACCTTGCCCAGAAGGCACCTTGGGGGAGACAGTGCAGGTGACCCCTTTGTCCCTTGCCAACAAAGTTCTCCAGCCTGTGGGACTGATTTGTGCGAAACACTGCTACGGATATTGTGAAAGTGGCCTCCCAGAGAACAGGAGGGGAGCAGGAGATGTGATAGCACTTGTGGCCTGGTAGAAAGCCATCAAGATGAGGGATCAGACCCTCGATGCCTGACCAGTGGGACCCAGGGAAAAGGTTTTGTGCCTGCTGCTACGCTGTGCCAAGCTCATAGAATCATAGAATGGTTTGTATTGGAAGGGACTTTAAAGATTGTCTAGTTTCAATCCCCTGCCATGGGCAGGGACACCTTCCACTAGAGCTGGCTGTGCAAAGTCCCTTCCGACCTGGCCTTGAACACTGCCTGGGATGGTGCATCCACAGGTTCTCTGGGCAACCCGCGCCAGTGCCTCACTGTCCCCCAGTTTTGTTTCACTGTGATAACCTTTCAGCATCACCGTGTCCACTCCGTAAATCAGACCCCAGAGAGAGGGTATCATAACAGGTCACATCCAGCATTTCTGAGTTAACTTTTGCCATCCTTAACCTGGGCTTTTGCCACCTGCTCCTACACCCCAAATGTGAGACAGGACAGGACAGGGGAAGCGCCCTCCACCTGAAAGCCACCATTGTACAGACCAAGGCTGCAGCTGGACCCCTCCCTGCCACCCTCGCAGGGAGTGCACATCCAACGGCGGCGACCACAGCAGCACCGCCACAGCCTTACCACACGTCCACCCAGCCCGCCCTGACCTGCGCCGAGCTGCGCATGCGCCTGCAGGTGCCTACGCAGGCGCCCTCGCGTCTCCGGACTCCCTGTCCCAGGCGGTGCGGCTCAGGAGAGCGTGCGGCTCGTTCCGGTACCGGCGTCGCGGTAGGGCCGCGGTCTCTCTCGGCGGAGGTGAGTGAGGGACCCGCCCGGCCCCGGCGCGCTGCCGGGTAGAGCCGCCCTTCGCCCGCGGCTCGGCGGTCATGGCGTGTACTGTTGCCATGGGAACAGCGAGTGCTGGTGCAGGCGGGCGAGGGGTAGCAGTATGCCGCCGCTGGGGAGGGCGTGTCGG
Source organism: Ara ararauna (assembly GCA_028858755.1). Taxonomy (NCBI): domain Eukaryota; kingdom Metazoa; phylum Chordata; class Aves; order Psittaciformes; family Psittacidae; genus Ara; species Ara ararauna. Next base: position 62,582,684 of record CM054379.1, read on the forward strand.
CGGGGCCGTTAGGCAGCCGGTCCCGGTGGCTGCCCTGCCCCGCCGGTAATGCTCGTCCTCGGGAGTGCCCCCTCGCCGCGGGGCGCGGATTCACGGGCCGGGGCGTGCGGCGAATGGGCCGGAGAGGAGAAACCTGCGTTCCGTTTATCGGCAGCTTGCTGTCCACCGGCTCCGGGAGAGTTGTTTGCCGGGCTTGGTTTGGTTACTCCGCAAAGCCCCGGCCAGCGTGTGCTCCACAGGTGCTGCTTACTTGGAACACGGTATCTAAGGACTGAAAACCTTGCCCTGTTTATTGGGGGCAGTAGGCTCAATTTCTCATTACTTTGTCCTCATTTCTTTTTGATAGTGATTTCTCTGCTGCAAAATTTCACCATGCTGTAAGCGTGACTGGTAGCTCACTGATGTTTAAAATTGTATCTAGTAATACCCATTATTAGTTCACTCTTACTAAACCTGTGTTTGGGTGCTAACTTTTCTAGAGATTCGCTTGGGCATACAAAGGCTGGGTTCAGATGTCAGTGAGCAGAGTGTTCAGGGCTCGAGTGCAGGGTTTCTTCTCGCTGTACGTAGCAATTGCAAGTATACTCACTCTGTACACTAGCAATTAAATGACACTGGTTTTGCAACGGGGGGTAGGATGGCAGAGTCAGTGTGGTCCTACATCTGATGTCATCAGCTGTGATTCCTTCATGTGCTCGTGGGCCCCAGGTAAGTGTTCAGTGGGTGCAGCTATCTCACTAGGACTAATTCCATGTTCTCTGAACCTATACCACTGTCTACTGCTTTCAAGTCTTCCTGTACAGAGAAGACCAGTCCTCTGGAGTAAACAACTGGGGAAGAAAAGACAAAAGCTTAAGTATGGCATTTCTGACACTGTTGTAAGATTCTGCCTTCCAGCTGAGTCAGAGAAGTGCTGTTCATGTGTGCGAGTTAAAAGATACCTGGGGAACAGCGACAGCAGTGGGTGACAAGATCTGTGTGTACCAATTATGCTGTTCCCATAGACACTGTGACATACCCTTTATCTGTCCCCTGCTATGGTCAGGGAACAAAATGGGAACAATAATGGGTTTTCAAGAAGAAGCACTGATAATTAGAATTATTTCTGATTTGCAATTGGGATACTTTATTTAAAGGATAGAGTTTGTGGAAAAAAATAGAAATTCTTACAAATAAATACACAGGTAGAACTAGGCTTGTATAAACAATGAAAGCCAAGGGTAAACCAGATTGTATGCTGGGCAGCCAGCTCAGTAGTTTCCCTTCCACTCTTGTGCTGCTTCTTCATCCTGTACTTCTACTTTCTGCTTGTCGCACTCATTTGTTGCGCCTTAATTTAAAATAGTCTTTGGCATTGAGATTGAATGATTCAGGTCCTTATGCTCATCAAAGTCAAGAAAGCTTCTGGTGCCTGGAGGGCTTTTCCTGTATGCACAGATCTAGGTGGTAGTTTCTAGGAGCAGAACTAGTGAGAGATAGCTGAAGGGGCTTCCTCAAAGCTTCTGGGGTGTGGGATGCTGGAGAGCAGATGAAGCTTCTTTCTGGAGGGCTGCTGCAGCAGAGCAATTGCTTGATGCTTTAATGAGTCAGCCTTCAGCCTACAAGAAAGATGCAGAAGGACTTAGAGCAAGTAGGAATGGAACAAGGGATAATGGCTCTGAATTGAAAGAGGGTAGATTTAGATTAGTTATTAGGGTGAAATTCTTTATTGTGAGGGTGGTGAGGCACTGGCAGAGATTGCCCAGAAAAGTTGTGGCTGCTCCATCCCTGGCAGTGTTCAAGGCCAGGCTGGATGGGGCTTTGAGCAGCCTGGTCTAGTGGAAGGTGTCCCTGCCTGTGTCAGGGGGTTGCAACTGGGTGAGCTTCAAGGTGCCTTCCAACCCAAACCATTCTATGGTTTCAAAACAGTACAAAATTTCTTTCTCTAGCTGTCTTTTGAGAAAGAGACAGTGATTGCACCGTGGTGGCACAGCAGCCAGACTCATTCAGATAAAAAAAATTACTTATGGATCCTTCATGTTTGTGGGAAAGAGGAAGCTTTCTTGCGCCATCATACACGCACATCTCATTTTGTGACACTGCTGACTTGTTATTCTGTGTTCTGTTACATTTTCTGGCTAATAATTATGGGATATCTATTAATGATATATTTGTATCGTATCACTACCTCAATTCCGAGTGTGTCTAATACCCCTTTTAGCTGAAATGACGAGGTGTTAATGCTGTCGTCGGTTCGGCGCTGTCTCAAGCTCTGCTCGGTGCCGCCCCCCGGTGACAGCTCCCGCCTCTCTCCGCTCTCGGCTCCGGGAGTCGGAGGTTGCCCTCTGCTAGTGCGGGGGAAGGCCGCTTAGCGCCTCTCCACTCAAATATCAATACAGCAGTGAGCTCAGTCCAGCATCCGAACTAAGCCATAGGTTCCCTTTGCGACTTTAATTGTTAAAACTTCGTTTTAAATGGATTGGAAGGGTGACTAACAGTGCCCAAATAGTAAGACTTCACTAGTTAAGCTCATAGCAAAGCTCTTGTGACAGTTAAAAAGAAATAGGTAAGAGATGAAAGCTTCAACAAAAAGTTATTATAATGGAAGCTTGATCATAACTGTGGCAAATAAATGTTCTTCTGGAATAGAAAATTTGCAATGGACAGGAGAATTAACAAAACCTTATGCTGATTGTATCAGAGATGTATCAGAAACACATCCTATGTCTCAGGTTGTTTCTTAGTCTAACTGTGAGGTACATATATATAAATCCCATAAAATACATGTTTCAGTGTCAGAGCACAGAGATTTTAAGAACGGTGTCCTTCAGAGATTAAATGTAAGATAGCTGATTACTTGAGAAGTTTTTTTTTTTTTTTTTAATTTTAGCAAGGTGGATGAAAATATAGACCAGAAAAGAATATTTGTGAATTAATTCAAATTTATGATTTGTAGAATCATGTTAACTATGGTTTAGTGTTTATTCACAGCTGTTGTTTCTACATCTGCTTGACAGTAAGTGTCAGACGTATGGCCTGTGCAGAAGATCTTCCAGGTAAAGGTCAAAATCTTGACTCCCAGTAGCTGGGAGAATAGGGAATTGAAACCTACCTTTCCTATTTGGTGAGGAATGGCTGTGTAATTGCTCCAGACAGACTGCTGCAGTGGAATTCCTTACTTAGCTCTTCTGAATCATGTTGTAACAGAGGGAAGAGTAGGGAGCATAGGGAGATGTATTAATGGTAGTCAGAAAGATTAAAAATACTGACAGGCTCGGGCCCCTGATTCTGTGTTTTGTAATTGTGCACCTTTTAGTGAAAGAGGTTGGCGCACTGCTCCTTAGCTTCCAATTTTATCTTGTGTAGTTCAGCTGAAGGTGTTCAGTTGTGTATTAATTAAAGAAACTGTGCCAGAATGTACAGGCTCTCAAAGAAAGAAGAGGAGAGGCAACTGGACATGTGAAAATGCTGAACAGGAAGAAGTGAACCAAGAAACTAGAGAAATAGGGTTTATTTTTTTTTCTCCATAGTTTAGAGATAACCACGATATTGGTGTCTGATCTACTGGTGGTTCATTGTCATAAATTATGTGAGAGAATAGAAATTACCAGATGGTCTGAGTCACAGACAGTGCAGAGACATATATTTCTTTTTAGGTAAGTTTGAAAAGCACAAGAGGAATTTTGAATGGTTTAAGGCTTGTGATGAATTTTCTGTAAAATGACAAGGATGGTATCTGCAGGTAACTGCACCAGGATAGTGATTGATTTTGGAGGGCTCCAGAGACAATGAAGCAAGTATTTCACTGCCCACTGCATTTGCTAGAAGATGCTGCAGGACAGAACACTGTCTGAAAGTTTGGGTTGACGATATATCTTACTTTAGTGTTAAGTTCGTTTGCATGTGCTTGAGGATAGGTTGGGGAGGCATTTCTCTCTGATTGGATTGTTTATTCTTCCTTGTCTCTGCTTATTGATTACCGATAACTGTGCTTTTGTTACTGAGAATTATACCTCTTTGACTTACTAGGAAGCTGCCCTTGGTCATGTCAATAACTTATATTTGATTTCTTAAGTTCATTGGAAAGGAAGTGTCTCTTTACAGCATATTACTGAATTGCTGTTGTGGCTATGATGGATTATAAGTAATCAGGTGATAAGAAACAGGTTTTCTGTGGTACTGGAGAGTGCTACATTTGGCCCAGAAAGCACTGTGGTATTGGTGTACTTCAGCTTCCTCTAAAAAACTAAAGGACCTCCATGTCAGATGCTTTCTTCTCTTCAGTGTTTTCCTACAGAACTGAGAAATAGAGCAGGACTGTCTAGAATTTTGTTATAGTACCCTTTTTAACTACAGTGTGGGAGCATGACCTTTGAATTAATAGTTTGTCATTTTGAACTAGCATTATGTTCTGTGCCTTCCATAAATGCTGTAGTGTTCTTCCTGTGCACTACTTTGCAGAGGAATGCAAGCTTCAAAGAAAAAAAATACAGAAAAGGCAGAACCATTCTACAAGCTTTCAGTGCCAAAGCAGAAGACCAGTTCTGAGATTATAAGTGAAGCCAGAAATTTTCTACGAACACTAAGAACTCGGAGACCATTTACACCTACAGAAGAACAAAGGAGGCTTTTTGGATCTGGATCCTCACGAGCTCCTCAAAATAGACCCCCTTCAGTTTTTAGGTACTGTGGCTTTAAGATTTTTTTTTTTTTTTCAAATATGCTTTAAAAGGAAGAGATTTGTTTCTGTAATTATGTTTCTGGTGAATTTTTTAACCTGTATTAATCTGTATTCTTAATTCTTTGCTGCTTTGTAATGATCCTTACTGTTGGTATTAATCTACATGTCCAGGAAGTTCCTGTGGATTAGAGATACCAGAGGCAGTCTTTACACTAGTTTTGTATGTAAAGAGTGGTATAGGAAAATAGTAACTCACTTTTCCTTAAAACAATGTATGCTTTTAATGTATGCTTCAGTTTTTTTTTTTTTCCCTGTGTAAAAAACAAACCTGAGAAAGCTTGCTTGTTTCCACATAAACTGTATGCTGGATCTTTTTTTCAGAGCTTTCTCAGGTATTTTTAATCATAAATTGTAGGTCTTGAAGTTTGAAATGCTCATTTTTAATCAAAATTTATACTACTTTAGAATTATTTGTGTGGAGTTTTGTTACATACTGTAATTCACAGAGCTCAATAAATCTGCCTCTTGTGACAAAAGAGAAAAAAAATTGTATATTGGGCTTTTAAAATTCATTTTCCCAGTTATTTTTTTAGCTCCCCATATATGCCAATTCTGTAGTGACTGTAGGGAGGAGATATGAACTGTATCTGTAATGTTAGGTGTCAGGCATGCCAAAAAGGATACTGAAACATGTTGAAAGAGCCATACAAGTAAGTCAGTGTCCCTACTGTTTTCATGGCAGCATGACTTCAGGCACTCAATGTATCTGATACTCCTTACTGCATCATGTTGTGTCCTCAGAGGAGGCAAGAGCCTGAGAGTGACTTGGTGTTTGTTGGGGATCAGGTAATGAGATCCCTCTGGCTGACATCCATGCTTGTTCTGCCTGTGCTTCTCCTGTGTACAGAAAGGAGCATGCTTATGCATACGCAAACCTGGGGTTTCTGCCCTGTCGTGTTCTGCAGCTTGTGTCAGATAGCATGGACACTAACTGCAGTTAGTTCGTGGATGGATTTAGGCTTGTATTAGAGAATTGTTATAGATGTATATGAAATAAGCTGTGTGATGGCAGGCGTGCAGGTGATCTTTTAATTCTTCTCCCTTGGTGCTGCTGGATTCACACATGTCAAAGTTAGATAGAATTTATGGAAGAAGAGTGATAAAGTGCTCTGTCAGTCTTCCTTTCTTCTTCCTTTTTGCCATATTCATTGGCAAATTACAAGAAGCAAGTAATAAAATAGAAACAAAAAAATTAAAACCCAACCAACCAAAGAACCCCACCAAAACCAAATCCCCAAAGCACAAAATGTTGGATCTGCTTTATTCATATTATGTTTCATTTCTTCATACTAGTCTTCATGCATCCAGTTTTGATTTGGCTGAATCAAGACCAGTGTCTGGTGTTCGTCTTAGCCCACTGAAACATGTAAGTACTTGTTCCAGAGTTCGAGGATTCCAGGTGAGAGAAAACAAGAGACAAATAGAGAACTCGCAACTAGTTTATTAATATAGGAAAACATAGAGATAGTAAAGGGTACAGTCAAGGATACTTCGGATGTTTGGTTATCTTACCAACCCCAAGGACCCTGTGAAGACGATCAGGAAACCATCTCCGAGAATCATCACAGTCCGAGATGGCAAGCTGAACCTTAGTGGGCGTCCCTGCCGAGGCAATGTTGACCTGGGTGGAATGACGTTCTGCCTCCCCCACATTGCATGAGGCTCGGGCTTTTATACTGACAAAACTGCACACTCGTTCCGGCTCAGGGGGCAAGCCTAAGTCTTAAGAAGTGGCCAGCAATATCTAGAAAGGTCTCCAAGGGTCGAGACTTTTCCGGGCAGTTCTAAAGTGGAACTTTCTTGGTAGGAACCAAAGCTGGACTTTCCAGGGAGCAGCCAAAGCAGGACTCTCCAGGGAGGAGCCAAAGTGGACAAACAGTACTCTTCTATTTTTGTGTTTTTCATCATGGACCATTATATATTGTCCCTGACACAGTATTCTAGAAATAACTCGGGCAATACTGACATAAAAATACGTTAATTTGTAGCATAAGGAAAATATACAGTTTAAAATAGGTCAGGGAGAAGTGGAAGGCTGTTGTAATGTTAGTCTGAGACTTCAAAAGTCAGTTTTGTCTTCTTTTCCCCCCAAAAGAAATCTGAAAACGATTTAAAACTATTTAAATATCTCTGTATTGCATTATATTTCTAAGTGACATTAACAAAAATCAGAAGATGGATACTTGAGTCAGCTTTTTTGTGTAAGGTTACTAAAATAGAAAAAGGTCATGAGCATCAACATGAGCCAACAACGTACCCCTGCCACTAAAAAGATGGCTAATGGTATTCTGGGCTCCATTAGGAGGCGTGTTGCCAGTGAGTTGCCACACCCGAAGTGCTGGGTTCAGTTCTGGTCTCCCCATTTACAGAGAGACATAGAGCTACTGGAGAAAATCCAATGAAGGGCCACAAAGATGATGAAAAAAGATGATGAAAGGCCTGGACCAAGGCTGAGAGAGCTGGGAACATACAGCCTGGAGAAGAGAAGGCTCAGGGGGTGATCTTATCCATGTATACCCAAAGGGAGAGTACAAAAAAAAAACAGTGGGAGGGAGGAAGGGGGACAGAGGCAGTGTTTTTTCAATGACAGAACCAGAGGCACGAACTGAAACACAGGAGGTACCCTTTAAACTTCAGGAAACACTTTTTTCGCCATGGGGGTGGCAAAGCATTGGCACAGGTTGCTCAGAGATCTTCAAATCTTCCTGGATGTGGTCCTGAGCAACTGGTTCTGGGTGTCCTACCTGAGCAGTGGGTTTGGGCAAGATAACCTCCAGAAATCCCTTCCAGCCTCAACTATGCTGTGGTTCTGTGATCAATGACTTGAAAGTAACTAGATTGATTATGCTTTCTATTTGACTTACACATCTAAAAAATGTAATAATTGTAATGTACTTAAAACCAAATAGAAGTACTTGTAAAATTTTTCCCCCTCCGTGAAAAATTTGATTTTTTTTTTCAATTTACAAGCATATCTTCTGTTTCAAATTTTTTTATATTTAGTCTTTAAGTATAAGATTGAGTCATGATCATTTCTTTAGTACCTGAGAGAACAGAGTATGCTAAAACAGGTGAGTATGCTTGCTGCATTTATTGTTTCTTCAAGATAATATTCTTTAGGAAATTAGGGAGGGGAAATCTAAGAAATGTTATACTTCAGTAATTTTGATAAGGTAAAGTGTTTATATGAATCAAATTTAAAAATTATGACCATACTTAGATTAAATGTAACACCAGTAATTAAATACAACTGCAGATACGTTTTCATTTATCTTGTGTGTGATAGTGGAAGATTATCTGTTAAGACCAATGCAAAACTAGCCTTTTCTACTTTACCAATGGAGAGAAGTTAGTACATTGTAAATGAAGAGCTTGTGTTAGGCACAGTGGCTGTGTGGATTGCATCTCACCTGTTTGTTATCCCCAACTGCTAATGGGGAGAGCTCTGGAGGATCGGACTGGAGACTTTTGAATGGGTCCTTTATTGTAAGGAAATTGGTAGAGAGCCTTGATCTTAGAGGGAAATGTCTTTATTTAGGGCACAAGAAGTGTTCTATACCAGAGGTTCGGGGCCTTGGCACATCCTCAAATGCAAGGTACTGATATAAATAAAGCTGGAACTTGCATTTGTCTGGATCTGTATGATTTTTTTTAGTGTGATAGGAAGTGGTACATGTGATATGAACACATTTGAAGTGTTTTGGAAGTACTAATTTAATGCTCAAAACCTAATCAGGAAGAGCAAATATGCCTCTGGAATTGTTAGTACAAGTCTTTGTCACAGCATTTTTATTTTATTTTCTTTTTTACAATTAATCTTACTGCAGATGATGCTAAATGAGTATTTATATGGGAAATAAATGATCCTGAGTTTCAGTTGCTCTACTCAGGCTAGTTTTTGTTTGTTTTCTGCCCCTCCCTGAATATTTGCTTTTAAATGGCTTTCTGTGGTGATAAAAGGTAGTGGAATCTATAGGAAAATTTCTAAATGAGCAAATATATGTGACTTTTGTCTGTCCTATTCTGAACTTAATTTTTTGTTTAAATAATTTGCTTTTTTTGCTTATATGAAAATAAAATTATCTGTAATTTTATTAAAACGTTGTCTTTATCTTTGTCACAGAAACCGGTACTAGTCACTTCTGCAAAAGATGAAGATTCTTCCATTTCCTTTCCAAAAACTCTTGCTGATGCTGCAGAGATCAGAAAAGTCAGCAATGCTCGGGCACACTTATTTAGAAGAACTTCTTGGGGAAATTTCCTTTCTGCTAAAACAGTGCCTCCTGATCAGAGTAAGAATATTTTAATATGTATTATTTCCTAGAAATATAACTCTGTGATGGGTTTTAATATTGTTAATTACATGAATTATTCTATTAAATGACCTGCATGTCCTTTCAGAGTAAATTTAAAAATTGCTTAAATGGCTTTAAGGCAGTTTTGAAAATATGATTTAAAAAATTATACTGGCTTTCAGTTCTGAAAGTGAGTTGAAAGCTACTCATGCTTTTTTTTTTCCTATAGGTTTCTAAGTAATGGAATTTTTACTGAAAGTTTTCTTCAATGGGTAAAATTAACATTAACTGCTGAAATGTTTAAAAAGATAATGAGATGGCATCCTCTAAGGAGATTCCCTGATGGATTATTGAGTATAAAGGAGGAGTAAAAAGAAATTATATGTCTTGACAGACTTCCAACTAGATCGCATTTGTTGTTAAGAGTTTCGTTAGTGGAGCCTTAATAAAGGTCACAAAACATGGACTTTAAAAGTAATTTTTTGCGGATGCAAATCTTGACATCTTGGTTTCCTGCACATTGGCCCATCATGCTGGAAATCTGTCTTTAATGAAGACTTATTTGTAATAATGACAATTCTTATATGGCTTGGGATTGTTACTTTACTTGATAAACTGACTATCTCGCTTTTTGCCTTACTGCAAAATAAGTCTTACACAAAAAGTACTAAATTTTAATTCATTATTGTGTACATATTCTATAGATGTATATTTAGTAGTTTATGCAGTTTATTGTATATGTAGTTTAATCCATTAGCCTTAATAAGTTGATGTTACTAATTGAAGAAGTTGAGAACCTAATGTAGCTGTAGCCTGAGTTTCCCCTCTTCTCTTTGGAGATCATGCAAATGTTTATGTAAGGTTTCTTGGGCATGTTCTTGTCACATGTAGCTACCAAGGTACAATATTAACAGCTACTTTTTGAGTGAGTTCCTTCATAATATTCAGATCCTGAAATATAATCACTTTTTTCACATGGTACAATCCCCCTCTCTGTAAAAGGAAAATAAAAAAATTGATTAAATATAAAAATGTTGAAACACAAAATGGAATGCCCATGGCAGGGGGCTGGAGCTAGATGATCTTAAGGTCCTTTCCATCCCTAACTATTCTATGATTCTATGGAAAGTCTTAATGACTTTATACTTTGCTCTAATTATTCTTAAGCTTTCTCACTTTTTAAACTGATACAAGCACATTTAATGTAACATAGAATCATAGAATAGTTAGGGTTGGAAAGGACCTTAACAAACAGTAGTTCATTTTAGCTCTGTCTTGTGTATTTATTGTGTATGAATACTTCTGCAAAATGTATTCTCTTTGGCTTTTTCAGAGGAAGAGAAGCTAGATTCTGAGCAACCAGCTACGATAAGTAATCTTTGCAGGACTAATAATGACTGCTTAGCAGAGCAAAGGTCAAACACACCACAGAATGGTGAAAGCAAACAATTAATTTGTAATGAGCATATCAGCAGATTGGAGAGTGGAGACTTCATAAAAGGGACATCTGGAAAACTTTTGTTTCAAATGAGTGGAGAAAGGTCAGTATTGATCGAATATGGTAATGTTTGCCTTCCAGACAACCCTATTCCTATGTATGTAAGTTTTTAAGTATCAAAATGTTTAAAATTGATGGAATTTGAAAGTAGCACTTTTCATGCATTACATCAAAACTATGTTTAGGTTATTAATGAAAAAAAAAAAATCTTTACACTTCTGTTCTTAAGAAGTTTCTACACTCAAAAGACTTGATTTGTCCAAAAATTGTTGGTAGTAGGTTGCATGCTGTGAAATAACTTTGTTTGATCATTAACATTTCAAAACTAAGTTGTCTCATAATTGCATATAGAATGCTCAAGTTTAAATTCAGTGTACTTGCTTTTACAGTTCAAGCCCGTTGTTTTAAGGTACTGTACATTCTTCCTTTAGCTCCACAGATGAGTTGAGCTGTGTTTTCAGTTCTGGTACTGGGGAAATACGTGATCATACACAAAAATCAGGCTTAAACTCATTGCCAGTACAGACAGAGTTTTTTTGTGGCTTTGAATTTTTTTAATTCTTTTTTTTTTTTTTGATGACCAAACAGGCATAAGAGATTGATTAGATGTATGTACATGCCTGAATCTGAGCCTAGATCATTACATCCATTCTGTAATTCATAATTGAGTCTTTTTTTTTTTTTTTTTTTTTTTTTTTTTTTTACCTTTTTGATTCAGATCTGAATTCTTGCACAGGAAGAAATAGTCCGTGGCACTATGTTCAGCAGGTGTATCAGTTGCTGCATTGTTAGTTGGATGAACAACTGTTTTGTGCTAATAACATTGACAGAACTAACAATCTCTACAACAAAGAATAAACAACAGTTTCTTTTCAAAACGCATCTTATAAACACTTGGTCAATGTTAAATGTAAATATTTGCCAGCAGATAGTTTCTTTCTAGCATGTTTTTATGCTTAGGAAAAAATTATTTCCCTGGATATTTTAAACACCTTTGATATTAATGAATAGATTCTTAGCTTTATAAAATGAAATGCCTTTCATTTGCTAACTTGTTGATAGTATCGTATAGTTTAGAGGATGTTGTCCATTGAGGCTGTTACAGCAAATGATGCATAGCAGAGCTATCTTGGCACTCTTTTTGTGTATTAAACTGAAAGAAGATTTAAGGAAAGACTGGAGGAGGAAAGAAAAAGTTTCATGAGTATGGAGGGAGGGAAAATGAGACTATGAACCCAGCAATGAAAAACATGTATGAAGGACACGTTTCTCTACTGACATATTCTTAGGAACAGGTGGAGAAAAAAAGAAAAAGGCCTATTACCAGAAAGACTGCTTGTTGCAACATGAGGTCTTATAGGACATTTTCTGTTTGCTTTCTCTGTGTAAGAGGAGTTTTAGAAAATATGAGAAGTTGAAAGGGGAAAATGATATATTTTCAGTTTCATATTCTTCAAGTACCGTTATGCATATTTGAAGAATACTTTGTTAAGCTTTGTTTTGCATAACCTCTGCTGGCTCAATTTCTTTTTGACCTGTTTACTCACTTTTCTGACTCTTAAGGTGATAGCTAAAATAATAATGATTCTAACCATAAAAGATGGATTGTTAATGCATGTAGCTTATTATGTCCATGTTTGAACTAGGGAGAATACTTCTGTAACTAGTTGGGTCTCACTTAAATTAGTTCTCAAATTACTGGCCTTAAGATAATAAAATATTTTCCAATCCTGTTCTGACTAGTTTTCTCCAAAATAGAGGAGCAATGTATTATTCCTCCCTCTTCCTCTGTTGAATGCAAGATCTGTATTTTTGAATGGTGCTTTACCTTCTCCTGCAAGTTGTGCATGCTTTCTGTGGACTTGAGATGGAGATTATTTTTTCCTATGTTGCCTGTGCTGCTTTATACCCTTATGCCAAATATCACTAACAGCATTTAGGTGCTCATATGGCTTAGACTACCAGACGTACCTGCAGTGCTGCAGTATGCACAAAAATAGTACAAAATGCTTTCACTTTAGTAAAGACAAAGATCCTTCATCTGTATCAGCCCAAGCATTTCATGCCATTGTATGATGGAATGGCTCTAGGTAATCTCAACTGCTCTCATACATTCTAGCTCATTGCTAAGACTTAGTGCCAGTAGACACGTTGGTTTGGTATTCACGTATGATACTCACAAGTCAGGCAGATCCTGACTGATATCCTTTTCTGTGTTCAGAGATGCCATTTTTTGTCTGACAGGGTAGTTGAAAGATACCACAAACCTATCCTTCAGTATAGTTCACTGAGTTTGGTCTCGTAGGAGTTGTCTATGAAAGGTTCCAGTACCATAGAGGTGTTAATGCAGTAACAGAGTTTTGTCATTCTTTCTCAATATAACATTTACAGGTACTAGTTGATTGCTCTGATTAGATTGAATCTGCTTCTATGTCATAAATACTTGAGGTATCTTGTATGAAATTTATGATATTTCTATTTAAAGTACATTGTATTAAGGAGTAATAGAATGAAGGCTTAAAGGAATGTGAAAACTTGTATCACCTGGAGTCCTGTCATTCTCAATATGAAGCAGTTGTCAGCCTCAGTTCTGTATCCCAGTAATTTAAAATCCTTGCAGGAAATAAGAAAGAGAATTCTAGAAATAGTACACTTCGTGCAGGAGAGGGTGCATGAGACTCCTTACTTCCCTTTCCCCACAGTTCCTATATATGTACCAAAATAACTTTTCCAATAAAGCTGTTTGTTTGTTTGTTTTTGTTTGGTTGTTTCTGACGGAACTGTAGAGCATGGTGATTCCTGCCTTTAATGCTATTGCTTTTATTTCAAAAAGAACAGAAGGGAAGTATTCCAGGAAGTGACTTTCCCACTTTCCATCTTGAATTCTTTTGTTGTCCCAAGGACTGATGAAAAGATGAACAATGCTAATGAAATCATTACTGCTTTATAAAGATCCTGGGGGGTGAGGGGGAGAGAGGAGGAGAAGAGAAAAAAACCTTTTGAGGAGAAGAGTTATTTGTCATTTTGTCTGCAATTCTATTTTTCAAATAACCATCTAGTTAGAATAGGTACATTAATTGAAGTAGATTGAATTTATTGACATGTTGCCTCAGGAAAGCAAGGAGCAATTTTTGACAACCATAAGGAAACTAAGTTTTGTTTACATCTTCATCCAGCCATTGTGCCTTGCCATCTATTGTGATTGCTATAGAAATGAAAGTTCTAAAATGTTTTCCGCATTCATATATTTCAACAGAAGTGTCAACAGTGATGGCAGATTCGCTGATGAAGAGCAGCAGCTTCCCTGGCGAGAAAAAATGAGTTTTATTCTTTTTTTTTTTTTTTTGTCTTCCAATTTTTCAATGTTCTGAAAGCTTAGATGTCATTGCAGGACTCCTTAGAAACGTAGGTGCCTTCAGTGAGGAAAAGCTTGGTGACAAACAGTTGATTCCCAAGTGGCCTGCTCTATGCTTTCTCTAAAGTGGTTTCTATAAATATCTACTGAAGGTTTAGAAGATGCTATAAAGAAGATACACTATGCCCTGTTTTCTTTCACCATTGCTGTCCATGCTAAATGCCTGTTTGACAGAATCCTTGAGAGGTATTCATTAACTGCTTCAATACGACTAGTTTCTCTTTTTTTTTTTTTTGTGCCTTTTATAGTTTCAGAATGGTTCAGTAGAAAACGATAAAAGCAGGAGACAAGTGATTACTGGAAGTCGCTTCTGTCTGATTGCTTAAGTGAGCTTCACATCTGTGCCCAAAATATTTGTTCATCCTCTCCTCAAAGAAAAGGATTCCTATGGAGGAGGTAGATTTCTCCCCTGAAGGGACCACCTATTCTGTTTTGCTCTGAAATGAATGACATGGTGTGGGCATTAGTTTGTTGTGTGGTTTAGTTGATACTGCTGCAGATTCTCCAGACTTCTTTCAGTTTGTCTTATTATGTACATTCACAATTTTTGGAGTTCTCATAAAGACATGGAAATGGGATATTAATCTTCTCCTAACTAATATTTCTCTATTTCTGCCTCAGTTCCACTAGCTATTGAGACCACCTAATTTAAGAAAGAAACAATAGAGTGGTGGCAAAGCTGTCACAGATAGAGCCTTCTACATTGTTTTCCAAGGAAGTATGACACCTGTCCTTCTAAGAAGGTGCTTGTGTAGGGTTAGGGGACACTGAGAAAAAATTGTGAATGAATTTTTTTTTTCATAACTTTCTTTAGACTTCTGAAGAAAAGAGCAATAGGTAGGTGTTATCTCTGGTCTCTTCACTTGTGAAATAGTGGAGTTTAGGCTCACTTCTACTACCTATGACAAAGGGAGTCTCTCCACTGTAGTAATTAATTTCAGGATAAGGTCATTGGTCTCCAAGTGTGGGAGATTAAGGTCTTGAGAGCCCTTATTGCCAATTGAATGGCAATTGTAGAATGGGAAAGTGTGCCTTGCAAGGGGTAAAGAAGGAATGCCAGTTCAGTCTAGGTATAGTAACGATGGATTTAGATTGAATTTTTGTTTAGAATGAGAATGCGTATGCAAGATTCAAGTTAGGAGGATGAAGATGCTGTGGTTTTCAGACTCAAATATATTTAGGCTAGTATTTTAGGTGTTTTTTATCATTAGAATTAGGCTGTCAGTTGTCTGCTTGCTTAGAGATACTCTGCCACAAGTAGATATTGTTAGTATTTTCTGTATTAGGCAGATGATGCAAAGAAGAAAAAGGATAAGGATATAGGTTTTTCATCAACCTCTATTATTCTTTTAAGCCCTACTATTTAACATGTGCATGAAGCTCTTCATCAACAGCCTGTATAAATAGAATTCTATATTCTTTTTATCACTAGAGCTGTCATAGGTAATGGACTATGCCCATGATTGTGTTTATAGAGAAATTGTTATTTGCTCATCTTTAGGATGACTCAGAGTGTAGTTGGTCTATTTGTCAACGTATTTCTGCAAATTATGTTGCCTTTCTACTATTTATCCTTTCTCGTATCAGTGGTATCAGTCTCAGTTATAGTTATCACTCCCTTTGTTTTTGTCTTTTCTGGTGGTGTTACTTATAATATAATCCTCTATAATTCCTGAAGTAATTTCAGGATATCTATATTATCAGTTTTTAAACTATTTGCATGCTTTTGGAAAACTGAGAAGCAGGACTGACTAGTGGTTTGTGTAATTGGTTTAATACTTTAATTCATATTCTTTCAGCTGTCTGCAAGTATTCTACTATGTATCTGTTGTTTACTGAAAGGAAAATAGTTAAAAAACCACAAACAAATCAAGCTGTCTGAGAAAGTCAGTTGCAGCCTCTCTTCCTTGCTCCAGCTCCACGTTTGACTCTTCTCCTTTGCCTTGGGTTCTTCCACCATCCTATCCCCTGCTGCTGACTCAGAATCTGCTGCATCTTGCCCTTATTCCCAGGGTTGCCATTAGTTTCTTTTAACTTTCCCTGGAGATGTCATTCTTCTTTTTGAGATGAAGCTGCTGAGGCTGCCTGTGCCCTGATAAACTTGATCATGCCTTATGTATTTTTGTACTGTGCTCCTGCCAAGAAATGTGATGGGCAGATCATGAGACCACCATTGTGAATAATTTAGAAAAATTATAACTGACAGTACATAAGCAACCCGTTGTCTTGTACACCAGAGGGTTGTGCAGCCATCCAGGACCTCAGTAGGCTGGAGAAGTGGATTGACAGGAAGCTGATGCAGTTTAACAAGGCAAGTGTGAAGTCCTGCAGCTGTGGAGGAACAACCCCAGGCACCAGTATATACTGGGGGACCTCCATATGGGAGGTAGCTTTGGGGAAAAAGACCTCAGGGTCCTAGTGGACACCAAGTTCATAGAAGAGCTCAGGTTGGATGGGACCTCAGAAGATCATCTGGTCCAATCTTTTGTGGAAAAGGGAGCCTAGATGAGATTATCTAGCATGTTGTTCATTTACATCTTGGAAATTTCCACCATACGTGGAGTGCTGGGTCCAGTTTTGGGTTCCCCAGTGCAATAGCGATACAGAGCAGCTGGAGAGAGTCCAGCTACAATGAAGTCCTTCACATGAGGAAAGCCTGGGAGAGCTGGGACTGTTTAATTTGAAGAAGAGAAGACTCAGAAGGCATCTTATCCATGAATATAAATACCTGAAGGGAGGGTGCATTATGACACCCTCAGTAGTTGTGTGGCAAGAGCTTTTCCTTCTCTCCGATGGCGGGCACTCAAAAGAAGAAAAAAAATGTGTTTACCTGTTAATATTCCTTTTAGAGACATATTGGTTGAGACTTCCACTTTCATAAGTACTTTCCTTGTAGCTTTTCCCTTTGTAGTCCATACAGAATTTGGGAATCTTTGATTGAAAGGAAAATATGCAACTGCTTAAATAGCTAAATGATTCTTATCAATATGTATGCCATCCTGGATACTGCTGTCATTAAAAATCAACTCAGATTACAGTGTAGATGTAGTCACTCTCTAAATATATATGTCAGTAACATCTCAAAGAACAGTCTTTCTAAATGACATAATCTGTTTTGTGATTATACATAGTCAAAGGACTGAGCTCTGATCTAGTCTGAAAGAACACCTTTGTTCCTAGTAGTTGTTTGATACATCCAGCTTGCCTGATCAGGCCCCCAGGATCTTCTTAGCATTGCTCTAAATCTCTTCTTGATTTTTTTGGGTGTAGGTACAACATGTCTGGCTTTCCAATTTACACAACGTATGTTTGTAAAATCAGATGTTTGATGCTTGTATTTATGTATAAACAGTCTGCATCTTTTACATACTGTCTTGTCTAGGCTGTTTTTAGAGCCTTGTGAGGAGTTAGAAATTGCTCTCCTAGACGGTTGAAGACCTGAAAACATTGATATATCCACGATCCAAAATAAAGTTTGTAAAAATGTGAGTCATGTTTTGGGGTTTTAAATCAACCAGAAGAAAGGAATTATGTGGGGGCTGAAGGGGATGGAATGAAGAAAAATACACTGGGGAGAAATTAAGTGACTATGGGGAGAGGGAAATAGAAGAAAGTAGAGTGGGGGAATGCATCAAAGTGAAAAACGTGAAGGCAGAAACTGAAAGGAAACTGAAGGCAGGGCAGCCAAACAGCACGCTCTATTTGCTGGAGGCACCTCAGAAGCTGTTAGAAGGCACTGAGAAAGGTGGACTTTCAGCATGACCTGTTATGGCCTTTCTATGTTTTTGTTATATAAATGGCTAGTGTACTTTTAGATTAAGTATCATTGGTTTTGTTTGCCTTATCAAAATAAAGACAGAAAATAAAAGGATTCTAAGGACAAATAATGAAACTATCAGGGGCTTAGATTTGCTTATGAGTAAGTAACTTAGAAAATTAGAATTGTGCTTCTATAGATATAGAAAATGCTCTGCAGATATGAATGTACTGAAATTGTATTCGTATAATTACAGGTTTCTGACTTAGAAAAAGAGCATCAAAGAAATGAAATTGAGAGACAATAAACTCAAATGCCTTAGAAATTTATTTAAAAATAAACTGCATCCCACCTCAAACCAAATATTACTTTACTTTAGAAAATGCTACTAGAAGTTAGCAATGAGGCCAGCATTTTATTGAGAAGAGATAGATGATAGGAGATCTTTCACTTGGTGCAACACAGACTAAGGCTTATCCGGAAGGAACTTCTGAACAGGTTTTTCTGTGTGTCTGTACTTTCCAGTCTTATGTCTTCTTCTGATACAGTAAAAAGAGGTAGCTGAAGACAGGCTTTTGACTAATTAGACAATGCTCTGTTTTGTATTTGAAAAAGTTTTTAAATGTAAATTTTAGTAGTATTGTAGTTTAAGCAGGTGACTCCTTCAGAAGGCAGTGTGCTGTGTGTTTTTGCCAACTCTCTTCCAAGTTAACCTTATCTGGTTTAAGTGTTGCTGGTGTTTGAGATCTACTGCTATTTGGAAAACTTTGTGTGAAACTGACTGAGAGAAAATGGTGCTTTTGTTAGTCAGCCTCCATGGAGTCCTTGGATATTAAGCCTAATATTCCTTTTATTTCTGTCAGTTGAAAGCAGTTTGATGCTTTTGATGTCTTCAACCACCCCTTCCTCACCCCCCCAAAGAAGTTGCTTTAGTCATGTAGAAATTGCCATCAAAACAAATTGCCTAGAAATACAAATACAAATGCAGAGCACCTTAGTATCTTCTGTATCACAAAAATGGTAATTAATTTTAATTCTCTATTTAAAAGTGAAGAAGAAATTTATTTCCAGACATCAGCTATTGTCTACTGTGTATGGCTTCCTCATGGTATTTATGCAGGGCATGCTGTGTACTGTCTGCATGTGAGTAGCTCTCTGCCTTTGTAAGAGTCTGTTCCAGTTTACATAGGATAGTCCTAGTTCCTATCTCTGCATTGAGAGAGAGTCCGCACATTCGGTTTATGTGGGTGCAAAAGAAGAGGGTCATAATCTCTGGAGAAGCAAAGTCGTGTGAGATCTTTGTACTTGCAGAAGCAGATAGTATGGGGCTTATGGACTTTTCCATACCTACTGCCCTGATCTGCTCATTCCTCATTTATCCTACTCTTCTCTTTGAAAACTAACCCCATATTCTTCATCCTTTATTTTACTCTCCATTAACTGTGCTCCCCTGTTCTTCTCCCACTTCCATATTTTCAAGTTTTGCTTCCCAAAGTTGTAAGTATATGTAGGTGTTACAAGAACTACCATGAGTCCTCTTTTCTTTCTAGTTAAGCTTTGCTACCTCGCTCATCAAAAGTGCTTGCTGGAGACGGTTCTGCCGAGAAACATTAACTTGTTAGCATTAGGCTTTGTGTCCCTCTTGTAACTAAATAATCCCTGGGGCACCAGGGCTACATCTGTACTAATAATTAATAAAAATTAAAGTAGTTAGTTTCTGGCTTGGTGGCCACCTGCTCTGTCATGGGTTATGTTACAATGAAAAGTATTTTTAACCCCCTCCCTGCCACACAGAGGTAGGAATGTCCCTGCCTCTGCTTGTCTGTGCCCTATGCCCAAGCATTTGTCAAGGAAAGTGCTGCCTTTCTTGGGCCAAAACCATAGCAAGGACCGTGTGAAAGGTCTAACTGTATGTAAGGCTGTGTGGTCCAAAATTCAGGCCCACTGCCAGACTCTGCTTTACAAGTAAAGAGGTAGCAAGGTTCTCAGATGTTTAAGGCTCTGCATTGTGAGGGAAGAGCCCACTCTTCTTCTTTTGGGATCTTACACTGACGTTTGTGAATTAGACCTTGCTGTTGTGTGAAGCTTCTTGGAGAGAAATAGCCCAACTCTTTGCCTCTGCAATTCAATTGTGTTTTTCTCTGGAATACCACTGAAGGTGAGAGTTTGCAGGTTTACTATTAACATGAGGCTCATGGCAGAGAAACAAGCAAGTAAATGTCTAAACACAGAGTTTCTGAAGGAGTGGTGCTTTCACTTAATTATGCATTCTTTCACCAGGGAAAAATACTCAATGCATGCATTTGGTCTGGCTGATATGGAGTTAATTTTCCCCATAGCAGCCTTCATAGTGCTGTGCTTTGTATTGGTAGCTAGAAAGGTGTTGGTGACACGCCATTGTTTCGGCACAGCATTAAGGCTGTCTCTCCAACATTCTTCCCTCAGCAGTAGATTGGGGGGTGGGCAAGATCTTGGGAGGGGACATAAGCAGGACAGCTGACCCAAACTGACCAAAGGGATTTTCCATTCCATACCATGTCTTAAGGAATAAGAGAGAGGAGGAGGAGTAGGGATATTTGTTATTATTTTGCTTGTCTTCCAGAGCAACCTGAAGTCCTAATTCCCCGGATGTGGCTGGACGTTGCCTTCTGATGGGATGTAGAGAACAAATATTTTGTTTTCCTTCACTTCCATGTGCGGCCTTTGCTTTTGCTTTATTAAACAGCCTTTATCTTGACTATTAAGATTTTTTTTTCCACCTTATTTTCTCCCCATTGTCCTGCTGAAGAGGGCAGTGATGGAGCTGCTTGGTGGGCACCTGGCATCCAGCCAGGGTCAACCCACCACAGCACACTACTGCAGCACTGGCTCACCTTCCTTTGGGAAGTCCTCATATGTGCCCATTCAGGGAAGCAGTGTTCCACACAGGGGCTACTGTGATCTCCCTTATATGAGAAGGATAGAGATGATCCAGTTGCCAAGTTCTTCTTCCTCTGTAAATCATCAGAGCCTCTGTCAGTTGATTTCTTGATGAGTCCCTTATCAGATGATCAGATTTCTGCCAGTTGACTTTGTTTCCAAGGCAACCACTCTCTTGACAAGCCAGTTCCCTTCAATAGTAGGTAACTTATTTTTTAGAGTAGGTCGATTACATATTAACTGCATAGTTCTTAACAAGATACTGCTGCTTAAGTTTCAGCCTTGCATGCAATTGAAAAGATAACAAGGAAGCAAAAGTCTCTGTAGCTAAAATGGAGTTGTCAGCATGGTAAAGATACGTAGAGGGATTTTATTATTTTCACAAAATTCATAAATTGTACCTAATTCCTAAAGATAAGCCTGCTCACCAGTCATTCTCATTTATGGTTGTGTTCAGTATATTCTGGTTTTTTGAAAATAAGGAGAATTCCAGTTAAGCCGTTTAATTTACGAGGATGCTTCCTGAAAGTACAGATAGTTCTGTAATTAGCAGCAATCTGCTTTCCTACTCGCATAGGTCTCTAAACTGGGTGATACCGTGTTTAACAGATAATAGGTTCCAACCAACATTTTTGGCTTTTTTTTTACACAGTTCAGACTTTGACATGGTCTTACCCTTCACCTCACATATGTGATGTTTCTCTCTGATAAGTGTTCAGGTGACCACATCCTTTGCTTCTGTCTTTTGTATTCAGCTGCTTTTGTTACCTGCAAAACTTGTAGGATTGTCTTCATTGAGGTTTCTTGGATTCAGCCTTTGGATTTATATTTTGGGGGAAGAGGCACAGGCAGGATATAGTTACAAAACTCTTTTTTTTTTTTTTCTGAGGAAAGCAAACTCAAACATCTGTATTCCTATAGGTAAATAGTACCGTCATGCCTACATAAAATTCTGAAGAATCTGATTTCTTAACATATCTGGGTTAGGATGAGGTGACTGAACTTGTTTTTCTCTTGCTTATCTAGTGTCCTTTCAGGTTGTAGCCTTGATTTCAGGGATGGATGAACCTCGTACAATAATTTCTTAAACATCTGACGTTTGTAGGACAGGTTATTCACATAAATGGAACCAAATTTTAATTTATATTAATAGGCTGAACTGTATTTAATGTGTGCTATAGAAATCCTCTTTCTTACAAATGTCAGTCTATTATTTTTTTACTATTTTTTTTTTTTTAAGCATTGCTTCTCCAGCAAAGTAGAAATTGCCATGTATGAGCTGAAATAATCTCCAGGTAGTTTGTGTAAGCATTTGGATTTTGAAATGCTTAAATTCTCATGTTGTAAAAAGAAAGCATTATTCACTGTTAGATGTTAATGAAGCAAGTGCTCCTCCGTAATGTGATTGCTTGGGAAATTTTTGACTGATCATAGTGAGCTATCCAGTCCCTTTTGTAGGGAAGGGATCTTATAAGAGCTTTGTCTTTTATTCTGTCTCCATCTGTTGATAGGATGACTTGCATCTTCTGTCTGGACTGGCAGACAGGATTTAGGCGCCAATCCAGCAAACCACTTAAACAACAGTTTAGCTTTAAGCCTTATAGAAACTAAATTAACAGGTAAAAAACAAAAATACCCCTGAAACACCAAAACCGAAAAAACCCATTTGTTAGCACACAACTGTTATCTTTAGAAGGAAATTTAGGAGATTAGGTTTTATTGGTACATGAACTGTAAATAGAGTAAGAAGGGTTAAACATACGCTGTGAATAGAAAAGGTAGATTAAGACCTTTGTCTTTACCGCAGAATTTAAAGGAGGAAAGATCTCTGTTTAATAGCAAAGAGAGTCTCTGTCTGGTGTATTTCTTTAGGTCAGTGCTGCTTGAGTGTGTACCTAGGCAAATAGAATAGGTTTATCACAGGTGTATGTAGCAGTTTCCTCTGGGTCAACGAGCAAGAATTATATTATTATTTGCTTTACAAAGAAATGACAAAATACCTTTTTCTTGTACTGACAGAATTAGTGACTACTACTCAACAGTAATTCACAGGCAAACCTGGATATTCTAGTATTTACATTTAAGGTTGCTGAAGCGTTTGTTTGTTTGCTAATTATTCTCATAATATCTTTCAAAAGTGTTAATTCTGTCAGAAGAAATCACTGTCCTTGTGAATGGATGAACTTGCAGGTTTTAAGCTAGTTGAATTTATGTTCATTTAATAAACTGATGATAAACCAGAAATTTGCTCCGAACTTAGTTTAGTTCAGCATTCAGATTTTTTTTGTACAAGTGCAAATGCTTTAGGTTTTGTGTTCTATAGTAGTGACCTCTTGTGGTGAAAATATGTCACTATTTCTGGAGGAGCTTTCTGTAATATATACTGGAGGAAGTTGTATTTATTAGTCTTTTTTAATGAGTAGATAACCTACTAACTTAGTAAAATAACTTATAATCTTCTCCAATTAGTTACTAATATGCAGATCTCATACTGAGTGCATCTGAAGGAAGAAGCGTTTTGAGCACTGTATTCTAATGTACTTTGTGTGTGTCTCTACTGTATCTTTTAGTGAGCAGGTGAAAAAGCCAGGCACAAGTCTGTCACGGCCAAGAAGTACAGGCTGGAAGGGAAGAGAAACAGGTACTTCATAAGGCATTTCAATCTTCAGTCGTAAAAATGTGAATTACAGTAAAATAGAAATATAATCTAATTTTTCTGATTTGAAGGTCTTTTTCGTCTTTATTCACTGAACAATATTTTTGGTTTTCTAGGTGTATGTGTTTTTTATTACCATTATTGGAAAAGAGAAACAATATTCAAGAGATCTTGACTCAAAATCTGTTGATCTTTTTCCCTCTTATTTTTCTCGTATGTAGACTTAAGAAATTGCCAATTCGTTAACACCTTGTTTGCCCATTGCTTTTTGTAAACTGGCGTAGTTGCGCAGAAACTAATGGAGTCATGCCAGGCAATATTGTTTGAAGATACAGATTCTGCATTGCATTGTAGGGATGCATTTTGCTAATTTTACAAAACAGACTTTAATTAATATTTCTTCATAGCTGGCACATTTTCATACATGGCAAGTGCCTATTTGAGACTCTGGTATGGAAAGCTGAAGTTTCTGCTCTACTATTATTATGCTTTATTACTATTCTTCTAGAACTGAGAAGATGCATTATTCTGGATCATTCTGTCGAAGGCTGAGAGTATTTACATGCCATCGGAGTTAGTATTCTGTGGGGCTGTATTTTCTCTCTTTATAAGTCTTTTAATTTATTTGTGCTATTTTATTGGTGCTATTGAAAATATAATGTGTGTTATTAGGATTGTTTCTTTTTTATAACATTATGTATCTTCCTTAGTTGTGCATACTTCATCTTTAATCCCAGGATAAACACTGGGATAGCAGTAGGAATTCTCAGTCATTTCTTCTCTATAGTTGGGTCCTGGGGGAGTGTTCATTTTCAGATTATTTCTATTTTCTGATATGATTTATGTTTATACTTTCACATTTTAGAGAGGAGGTAGACTGTTTTAATATAGATATATTCATAGCCACTCAGTATTCCATGAAAAGGCTAAACGTGATAAGTCAGGCAGTACCCAGCTTTTGAAAGCTCAGTGTTGCTAAGGCTCTTGTATTTATATGCTAAAAACAGCAACCAATAAATGTAGACTGATTAGTGACTTTTTTTTTTTTTGACCAGAATGCAAAGCTGTGGTTAAGACCTATGAAAAACAGAGACAACCAGCTTCAACTTGCTGAATTATTTTGCTTGAGTATTTTTGCTGTTGAGTCGTGATTCACTCAATTAGAAAGTTCAGGGCAGCTTCTGCAATATTTTAAATGCAGCTGGCGCCATAACTTTTCATCGGCACCTTAAAAATCTCCCGGGACTGAGCCATGTGCAAGTTTACAATTTCTTAATGTTGCTTTTTTTTATAATAATGTATTTTCTGATTATTCTTATTGCTAGGATTAATATTTTTTAGTAAAAGCTGATTATGTTTGGTTTCCTAATTACAACAAAAGCCATTACGACTTTTAGGTTGCTATGTTTTTCTGATGAATGTGAGACAAGTGCAGCAGTGGCACAAAAAATCAGTTCTTTTAGTTCTGAACTAAAAATTGAATGACGTTTTTTGGGTTTTTTGTTTTGTTTTGTTTTTTTCTAGTAAGGAGCGTGGTCATATCTGCAAATGCGTACATGAGCTGTTCTTTTTCTTGCTTAATAAAGTTAAGCATGTGTGTACTTAGAAAGTGTGTCCTATCTTTCAGTTTGAGAGGTAGCTACAAATTGGAAAGAAAATAAATAATTGAGTCAACATGTGGGTTTTGTGGCAGGAAGGAACAGAGCAAACTATTCTAGTGTTCTCCCTTCAGCTGTGCTCTTATATTATCCAGAGCAGAACTTTCACTTCATTGTAAATGCTGCATAGTGTTTTATTAATTAAGCTACTCATTGATCTAAATAGGACTATTAACTCTCGATCTAGAAAATGGAAAAGGTCTGAAAAATAAGTAATATTACCTAATAACAGGTACTTACACTCATGTGTATATGTGTGCAAACCAATAATCTGTAGCTATTGTAATAATATACTTACCTAGTTATTACTTATGAAACAACAGCATTTTTGTATAATCTGATGAAATAGAAGCAATTGATAGATTAATTCTATGTAAAATATAGGTAGACAGTTAAAGTTAGTAAGGATTAAGTTAATGCAGTCTGGATCTTTTTTTTTTTTTTTTAAAGAACAAGCTTTTAAAATAGGAAGGTTTTAATTGTTTCAGTATTCCAAGAAATAACTCGGTAATTTTTTCAAGTTCTAAGACCGTTCTCGTGATGCAAACCTCTGAATGTGAGTGTTCTCATGTAGTACAGTATTTTTTGTGTTAATGATTATATTAAGAATTTACTTGTCATTTTAATGCAAGGGCTAGTAATGAACAAGAGGAGATGTTTTCTTCTGACAAATCTGTCACTTAATGTATATATTCTAGTCTTAATGGTTTTCTTCATGTTATTTAGTGGAACTGTGTGAATCTTACTTCCCTATGAAAAAAAAAAAAAACAAAACAAAAAACCAAACCAAACAAACCAAACCCCATCTTTATAACAACAACTTTGGTTGCCTGCAAGATAAGGAGCTTAACCTAATCCTGAACTCAAAAAAATATGCTTACATGCATCTTGTAAGCAATTGTTAGATCCTTTAAAACTCAAGTTGTGCAGAAACTCTGGCTCCGTAGTGGGCCAACGGGCAAGACCAGGATTCGGCCACTTCACATCGTGCCATGTGAATGTGAAAAGCATGTTCAGCAAGTTGGAATAATTCCCAGTGATTAGGAGGGAAACATGCATTTTACAAAATCTAGCCAAGGAGTTCTCAAAACTAATTGCATGAAGTGATTAGAATTTTAACAGGATGTAATAACTAACAAGACTATTTTTTCTCTAACTGACCACAGTCTCAGTTAATGAAGCTTAGTCAAATATTGTGCATGTGTACTAGATAAAATTGTACAATCCTGGAGGATTGCCTGTACTATGGATGTTTTCTGACATTACAGAATAAGTTGTCATGTGGACACAGAGCTGAAAAACAGTAAGACATGTTGATGTAAAAGTGGTCATTACCTTCCAATTCAGCAATCAAATGAAACAATGTCAGTAAACGAAACCAGATCTGGCTTTACAGTACAGCTTTACATATCACAACATTTATCCATCTAGTTTTGTTAGAAACTTGTTTTTGAGAAAATGCAAATAAAGAACAAAAGCTTGAAGACCTAGAATATAGCAAAATGTGACATTTTTTGATTATTTTTTCTGGATGATGAGTAAAGTATTTGTAACTATTTCTTTGTGTAGAAGTTGAAACCTTTGCTGAATATGTGCTTTTCCTTTGAATGTATTTTGTAGGCTTACAAGTTGAAACGGGAATAAATGAATCAGTAGAGGAAGAAATCTTTTGGCATACAAAGATTCTACCAATTCTTCATGGACTGGAAAAAGGTAGGTAACACTGTTGTTGAAAAGGTGCATTTTCTGTGCTGTTTCCTGCAGGAAACATGGGACTCATTTGTGTTTACTACAGAAGAATAGCAGTAGTTGAACTATGTAGCTATTTATGCTTTCTTATGTTCTGTGACTTTGCAGTGTAAAACTGGCCTGGGCACCTGTCTCTAGTTGGCTCTAGTTGAGCGGCGGGGTTGGACTGGATGACCTCCAGATGTCCCTTCCAAACTCAACCATTCAGTGATTCTATAAAAAAAATAAAATATAGTACTGGTTTGGAGAAGATCTTGTCTTGTAAGAAAAGAGAGAAAAAAAAACCCAGCCCAACCCAAATCTCTTGAATTTTAAAACCAGGCAAGACTTTTCCTTTTTCCTCTAAAGTAAACATGTACATGATTGCATTGTGTTGAGATGCAGATGTGTAATAATTTACTGCAGGTTTTATTTTTGTATTTTTTAAATAGTGTCTGAGGGACTCTGGTAAAGAGGTAGATGACTTTTTTATTAGTAGCCAAACAGTCCACTCAGATATATCTTGCACCGCTACTGTTCATTGGGAAGTTCTAATGAATTTTTACATTCCCTTTTCTTAATCCCAGCAAGGTTTGACATATTAGTTTATGCATGTAGGCCGAAAAGCATTCCTTAACTGCCACTTTTTCACTACATGTTTGGTGGAGCTCTTTAAAGAATATGTTCAGTGACAGTTTCCTGGTAGATGCTTAGTCAGTGTGATTATTAAGCATTAAAGGTGAGTTTCATTTTAGGTTTTGGTATTATTTTGGCTTTGTGATTGCTTGGCTCAAGTTTTTTCTTTTTGTAAGAGTAGAATAAAACTGTTTCTGAGAATCCCATTGTTTAAGACATTCATTGGATGCCTTATTTTTGTTGTTGTGCAGCCCATCCTTTATTTTGTTCTTCTGTTTCTTTGTCTGCGGAGATGTTCTGAAAAAGGTTGTACTGATATTTATTTTATTATTTTTGTCTCCCTTCCCACTCCCTTCAAATAGAAGACAATGTAGAAAATCTTTGTCTGGCTTGTACCAAGCTCTATCAAGCCCTGAATGAAGAAAATATGTTTGGAAAAAGATTAAAAAGAAGAAATGTGCTTCTGAAGATATTATATAAACTTGTAGACATTGATTCAGACCCACTTTGCCTAAAGCTGACAAAGATTATTCTGTCTGTAAGTGTTTTAAAATGTTGTTTGTTAGAATAGGACGTTCAAAATTATGAACTACAACTTGCACTTAATTTTCATTTCATACTTTTAAACTGTGTCTAAACTAATCCTTTCCTAAGCACAATTTCTTGCCACACAGATACTAGGCTCCAGTCATCCAGATCAGCACCTGTTGGAGCCTATTTTTTGCAAAGAAAGTGCATCTGTGGGAGGAAGAATATACATAAAATAGGATAACTGCTGTATGTTGGCAGGAATATTGCTTAGGCATGGAAAAAGGACAGTGTCCTAAGCCGGGGTACACATTCAGGGATTTAAACAAAGCCATAATTAAAAAAATTACACATGAAAATGAGTCACAGAATCATAGAATGGTTTTGATCACTCAGTAGAGAGTTTGTGGGTCAGGGTTAAAGGGAGAACAGCGATGGGAGACATTACTGTGGGGATCTGTTACAGACTGCCTGATCAAGAGGACTCTGTGGATGAAGTGCTCTATAGACAAATAGGAACAGCCTCATGCTTGCAGGCCCTTCTCCTCATGGGGGATTTCAGCCACCCTGATACATGTTGGAGGGATGGTATGGCTTGGCACAAGCAATCCAGGAGGTTCCTCAATTGTGTGGGAGACAACTTCCTTCTGCAAGTAATAGAGGAGCCAACAAGGAGAGGTGCCATGCTTGACCTTGTCCTCACTGACAGGGAAGGGCTGGTTGGAAATGTGACGCTCCAGGGCAGCCTTGATTGCAGCGATCATGAGATGGTCAAATTCTAGATCCTCAGGACAGTGAGAAGAGCGTGCAGCAAGCTCACTGCCCTGAACTTCAAGAGAGCAGACTTTGGGCTCTTCAGGAACCTGCTTAGTAAGGTTCCATGGGATATAGCCCTAGAGGGCAGGGGGGCCCAAGACTGTTGGTTGATATTCAAGGATCACCTGCTACAAGCTCAGGAGTGTTGCGTCCCAACTCAAAGGAAGTGCTGTAGGAGGGCCAGGAGACCTCCTTGGATGGATAAGGAGCTGCTGAGGAAACTTTGAGGGGAAAAAAGAGGCTTATAAAAGGTGGAGGCAAGGGCAGGCAGCCTGGGAAGAATACAGGGATGTTGTCTGGGAAGCTAGGGACCAGGTTAGGAAAGCTAAGGCCCACTTAGACTTAAACTTGGCTAGGGATGTGAAAGATAACAGGAAAAGATTCCCTAATTACATTGCAAATAAAAGACAGACTAGGGACAATGTGGGCCCCCTCCGGAACCTATCGGGAGAACTGGCTACCCTGGATTTGGAGAAGGCTGAGGTTCTTAATGAATTCTTTGCCTTGGTCTTCACTGGCAAATGATCTGACCACACCGCCTGATTTGTGGAAGGCAGATGCAGAGAGTGTGAGAATGGAGACCTTAGGCTGTCTGTAGGAGAGGATCTGGTTCAAGACCATCTTAAGAACCTGAACTTGAGCAAGTCCATGGGACCTGACAAAATCCATCCACGGGTCCTGAAGGAGCTGGCAAATGAATTTGCTAAGCCACTGTCCATCATATTTGAAAAGTCATGGCAGTCAGGTGAAGTTCCCGACGACTGAAAAAAGGGAATATACCCCCATTTTCAAGAAGGGGAAAATGGATGTGCCGGGGAACTACAGACCGCTCAGCCTCAC
Organism: Ara ararauna; assembly: GCA_028858755.1. Taxonomy (NCBI): domain Eukaryota; kingdom Metazoa; phylum Chordata; class Aves; order Psittaciformes; family Psittacidae; genus Ara; species Ara ararauna. Next base: position 62,612,150 of record CM054379.1, read on the forward strand.
CTGTGTGCCTGGCAAAATCTTGGAGCAGATTCTGCTGGAAGGCATGCTAAGGCACATGAAAAACAACAAGGTGTTTGGTGACAGCCAACATGGCTTCACTAAGGGGAAATCCTGCCTGACCAATCTGGTGACCTTCTATGACGGGGCTACGGAACTGATGGACAGGGTTAGAGCAGTTGATGTCATCTACCTGGATTTGTGCAGAGTGTTCAACACTGTCCCTTACGACATCCTTGTCTCTAGATTGGAGAGACATCAATTTGATAGGTGGATCACTCGGTGGATAAAGAACTGGCTGGATGGCTGCATGCAAAGAGTAGTGCTCAATGGCTCAATCTCCAGCTGGAGACCAGTAACGAATGATGTCCCTCAGGGATCGGGGTTGGGACTGGTCTTGTTCAACATCATTGTCAGTGACATGGACAGTGAGATTGAGTGTGCCCTCAGCAAGTTTTCCGATGACACCAAGCTGTGTGGTTCAGTTGATACACTAGAGGGAAGGAATGCCATCCAGAGGGACCTTGACACGCTTGTGAGGTGGGCTGATGCCAACCTGATGAAGTTTAACCATGACCAGTGCAAGGTCCTACACCTGGGTGGGAGCAATCCCAGGCACAGCTACAGGTTGGGCAGAGAAGAGATTCAGAGCAGCCCTGCAGAGAAGGACTTGGGGGTGTTGATTGATGAGAAACTGGACATGAGCCAGCTTCAGTGTGCGCTTGCAGCCCAGAAAGCCAACCGTATCCTGGGCTGCATCAAAAGGAGTGTGACCAGCAGGTCAAAGGAGGTGATCCTGCCCCTCTACTCTGCTCTCGTGAGACCTCACTTGGAGTATTGTGTGCAGTTCTGGTGTCCTCAACATAAAAAGGACATGGAACTGTTGGAACAAGCCCGAAGGAGGGCCACGAGGATGATCAGGGGACTGGAGCACCTCCTGTATGAAGATAGGCTGAGAAAGTTGAGGCTGTTCAGCCTGTAGAAGAGAAGGCTGCGTGGAGACCTCCTAGCAGCCTTCTAGTATCTGAAGGGGGCTTATAAGGATGCTGGGGTGGACTCTTCATTAGGGACTGTAGTGATAGCACAAGGGATAACGGTTTGAAACTTAAACAGGGTAAGTTTAGATTGAATATTAGGAAGAAATTCTTTACTGTAAGGGTGGTGAGGCACTGGAATGGGTTGCCCAGGAAAGTTGTGAATGCTCCATCCCTGGCGGTGTTCAAGGCTGGATTGGACAGAGCCTTGGGTGGCATGGTTTAGTGTGAGGTGTCCCTGCCCATGGCAGGGGGGTTGGAACGAGATGATCTCAAGGTCCTTTCCAACCCTAACTATTCTATGATTCTATGATTGGAAAGGACCTTAAAGACCACCTAGTTCCACCCCCCTGTGATGGGCAGGGACACCTTCCACTAGACCAGGCTGCTCAATGCTGCATCCACCCTGGCCTTGAACAATTCCAGGGATGAAGCTGAGTTTTTTGACCATATTGACCATATTGGACATGTTTATTTGAACTTAACGAAATTGTTGTTATAGAAAGTAGGTGTAATTATCTGTTTTCCCTAGTATTTCTACTTAAAACTCTCAGTTAATCGGTACTCTTGAACCTGTTGGTTCAGCTTCTAAGTATATATGGACAGTCCCTGGTGAAAGAATACTAGCTAGCACAATGTGTGTGTGTGTGTGTGTGCGTGTTGGGCGGAGGGTATGTGTTTCCTTTAAGAGGTATATGTGTTAGTTTTATCAGAAGATATAGTTATAAATTTAGATGCTACGTAGATGTCAAGTGGTGCTTATAAAAAAAGTTGTCAGAGACACTTTTCTGGGGTAGGTTTTAAAAATCATTAACAAGATAAAAGATTGTCGTTTTCGTGATCTCTCAGTGGCCATTAGTACATCATAATATCATGTTTTCTGATATTTGAGAACAATTTTTGTTATTACGTTTTGTTGCACTGGAGTTCCTTATGCATGTCCATAGATGCCAAACCAGTGAATCTGTGCAGAATTCCTTTGTAAGACTGAATTACAGAAAAAAATCTGCAAGTTATTGATATACTGCAGAAAATATATTAGAAGTTTTTATATTGTCTGTTATTTTAAAGTCAGCCAGCACAGTTTGCTAAAGAGAACTTAAACTATCTAGGTCTCAGAGTCCTTTAATTCTGCAAACTTGACAGTTTGGCTGAGTGTGCTGTCTGGGTTTCGATTGGAATTTAGTAGTTCTGTGAGAATACGAGTTTGCCGTGGTGTCTGAACTTGTAAAATGTTATGGTACATTTTTGTATGTAGATTTTGGTTGTGATATTTATGTGTTTTACATTTTTTACAGATGAAAGTGGATGGAAAAAATCTTCTCAGTGTTTGCAAGCTTGCATTTAAAATTTGCAGGAATGAAAAAAATGATTACGTCATTCAAAATGACGGTTTATTGGGTATGTATTCTGTTCTTGTATATAAGTTAGGTGTTCAAGTTCAGTAGTTAGATCTTTCAAGAAACATTCTCAGAGTTAACTTAGTCATGCACGAAAAAATGCTTACTAGGTCAAACTACCAGTCCATCTAGTCCAGTATTCTGTGTCTTAATGATGGCGACAGGGAATGCTCTTTAGGAAGAGTGTGGAAGCCCACGTGTTTTCTCTGATCCATTTCCCTGGTACTGTCACAGCATCTAGAATTGTTACGTTGTATTAGGGACATTAGATGGTGCATCCTTGCCTAATCCTTCTGAGCTTCTGTTTATAGACCTCTTGTTCATTAATTTGCCTAATTGCTTTTTGAACTTTCTGCTTCTCTCTACAATTTCATAGAGCAGTAAGTTTCAGAAGTTCTCTGTCTGCTGTTTCAAACCTAACTACTTTTCATTATGCCCTTGCTTGTAGCTCTCCATGATTTGGAAGAGTTTCTACAGTCAGCTGACATTCCACCTTCATGATTTTTTAAACTGCAGTCATATTGCATATCTTTGCCTTCTCCTTTTCAGACTTGGGCATCTCAGCCTTTTAGCTGTCTCTTTGAAAGAATATTGTGTCATTCTCTTTGTTGTTTTAGTAGCCCTTTTCTGTAAATTCTCCAACTCCAGCAGATCCTTCTTGAGATGTACGGAGCAAAGCTGTCCATAGAAGTCAGAATGTGTCTGCACCAATTTTTATACAAGTGAAATAATGCTGTCTGTGTTGTCGGCCATCATTGGGAAGGGTATTGAGAACAATTGTTGCCTTTTTAGCTGCCTCTGCATGTTCAGCTGATGTTTTCGGAGAATTGTCAGCAGTGGCTTTAAGATCTCTTTTGTTATTGTCACTGCATTTGTATCATACACACACACCTTACAAATACCAGGAAAATGACAGTCTATGAATGATACTCAGTATCGATTGGTGGTCGTTCCTCTCATTAAAACTTCACTATGTTTTATTAGTGTAGACTTTGACTTTGCAAATTTTTTTTTTTTTGTAGCATGTGCATAGGTTAAAGCATATGTGTATATCTGCTTAAATAGATGAGAGTATTCACGGACTTAGAGTTTAGTATATAAGTGTTGTCAGAGATAAAGACCAGATAAACCTTTCCAGCAGTAAGATCAACAGGAAAGGACTTGGAGAAAAGAGAACAGCTCAGGTTGCTCTACTGGCTTTAAATACTGAAAACTACAGTTTTGTAGAGATGAGCATCATACAAAAATCTGGATGAGCTGAGTGGCTACATCTGTTTAAGCACTGGGTTTTTTGATCTCATTTCCATCTTTACTCACTTTTCTTTCACTTGCTTATCTTTCCCTGGGTTTTAAAACTAGTGAAGGAAAGATGCTTTTGGTAAGGGTTTTCTTGTTTGTTTATTCAGTCCATGTTTTTGACCCACCTTATCCAGGCTGAAGACATGGACCTTATCATAATCTGGGCTGTCATCATAATCAAGATTCCTTATATTCAATTTCTTTTTGTTTCTCTGGCCCTGTGAACTATTTATGTGCACCTGGAGCAGCTCCAATAGAAGAAAGAAATTAACTGTTTGTTCTAAAATAACCAGCTACTGTTCAAGACCCCATTTGTTACTGAGCAGAACAGGAACCTGAAACTGTCTTCTCACATTGCCACAGCCCAATTGATTTAGTCAACCACTAGGTATTTGACGAAAGTGGGAGTTGGAGCAAGAGCCTAGAGTGTGTGTACTTCACCCATATACACCCATGTACTTGAAGAAAGTTTCAACTTGAGTTGAGACTGAAAAAACTTTAGAAATCCCTTAAGTTTAATGAGGTGGGGAAATGTAGCTATTCAGCTGGATGGAACACAGGAAGCAGAAGTAAATATCAGTTTCAATCAGTTACTAGAAATTAAATATGAAAAAATTGGATAGGATTACTTATTTAAGATACACCTACCAAATTCAGATGTTCTGTTTGACTTGAAAGATACATTGGGCTTGTGCTAACAGCTGTTAATTTTAACATTTCAAATATCTGACAGTGGTAGCATAAAGCAAAACCTTTACAGTAACTTTACCTACATAGAAAGTAAATCTAAAAAGGCTATGAACAGACTTCTGATGTGAGATTTGAGTTAGGCACGTGTGCTTTTTAGTGCTCCATTTGAGATGTTTAAGACATTTGATTTTTAAGAAAGTAGTAGAATAAACCTCTCAAGAATGTCTCGAGTTTAGTGCACAAAATTACACACACATGCACACACACACACTCGCTTTTGCAAATCTTGACTGAGATTTTCAGTGATTGCTGCTATGTGTGTACAGCTGGTGCTGGTTCTTAAAGCCTGAGAGGACAAAAGTCAGGCCCATTCTCTTGTTTATCAATAATTGTTTCTTGGTTTCAATCCAAATGCCCAAGTTTTCTAGCCCACTTATTAGAAATGTAACAGTTCTATCTGAGTTTTTTTTCCCAGTTGTTAATCTCTTCAATAACTACTGTATTGAATGTAAATATTAATATTAGGCTTTCTGAATAATTATTTTCCTTTTAGATTGTTTGTTGGAGGTTCTGAGAACTGAAGATCTACAAAAAAACAATGAAGCTCTCTTGTATTGCATGGGAGCTATAAAATTCATGTCTAGAAATGCAGTACTCCTGAATGAAATGGTGAAAAAAGGAGCTGTTGAAGTGTTGCTGCAATTAATGAAGCAGATTAATAACATAAAAGAAAATGACAGATATTTCTCCAACTTGGGGCACGTATTAGTCCAGGTTAGCATTTACTTTTATTTCTAAAAGTACACGCTTAAAAAGTAAATTCAAAATTTAATTAAAGGTGATAAGATAATCCTGTGTGCCACAGAGTTGTACCTGTATTTGAATAGTCTGCAAGAAGTTTACGTGAAGTTGTTCAGGACCTAAATTTAATTACCATAGATATTATTGTGTAGTCAATTTTAAAGGCTTTAGAAATTCTGAAGGTAACAAGTATTTTTATGTACCTAATAAACCAGTTTCTTCTTATTACTTTCTGGTGCTGATAATATTCCAGATATTATAGTACACAGATAAAAATGTGTTCCCAGTCTAAATTCTTTAAACTGAAATAGTAAATACAAACTGGTTCTATAATACTTTGGGAGGTGACAAAACACTTTTTATTACAAGAATAATGCATTTCAAAGAATGCATAGGAAAATAGAACTGTTTCTCTGACAAAGTGTTTTTGAAGAACTGATTTAAGGAAAAGGTATCTGTAAAAGCCAACACTTTTTTGAATAATTTTGAAGGTAGCAGGCTCAAAACTATCCTTTCACATATGAGGTACCTTGATGAGGTAGTGGATGAGATGGAGCTAAATTTTAAGGTATGTATAGGATGTAGGGTTTTTTGTATTTGTCAAGGATTTGGCCTGGTAGATTCCTGGCATTTGTTGTTGAAATTATTTGAATAGCAGTGTATGGTGTAATTGTAAGGTTTTTGGGGACCTCATAGGAAAATACACTGAACAATTTACTGAGGTCGTGCTTACATTCAATTTCTCTACTAATTATGCCAGGTTTTTTTTTGTTCTCTGCTATCTTACAAGCAAGGGATTTTATGCTACTTGAAATTATATGAGAAAACAGCTTACATCATCAAGTTACTATTACTGGTTTTTGTCTGTTTATTTTAGTGGTGCTATGAGGTGTGTCTCTCCAGGGTGGCCATAGACCAAAGAAACAAACTGGGAGCTGCTAGAAAGTGCTGAATGAAATGGGAGATGCTAGAAAATGCTGAATGAAGTGATGTGGCTTAGTATGTACGTTTGGCTAAGAAAGTCCTAAAGCAGCAAATTGCTGAAAACTGGGAGAATATGTGATGAGACTGGAAATTTTGTGCTTGTCATGGTCCAGTTTTCTTTCCTATGTGGTCCTGTCATCATTAAATTCCTATATAAATCACAGAATTATCTTTTACACATTTCTGGTTTTAGAATTAGGAATGTTAACTTTCTTGTGGCACTGTGAATTCTCCAAACAATTCTTCCCCTGAAAGAGGGTAGATTGAGATTAGAAATTGGGAAGAAGTTCTTTACTGTGAGGGTGGTGAGGCAGTGGCACACGTTGCCCAGAGAAGTTGTGGCTGCCCCATCCCTCACAGTGTTCAAGTCCAGACTGGATGGAGCTTTGAGCAACCTGGTCTAGTAGAAGGTGTCCCTGCCCATGGGAGGCTGGTTGGAGCTAGATGATCTTTCAGGTCCTTTCCAACCCTAGTCATTTCATGATTCTGTGATTTCTAAAATCATCTATAGTAGTGCAGATACTTAATTTTTCTTCCTCCTGTGAGAAAAGCGGTGCTTCCTGCTGCTATGTGACTTTTTCATATCAGTTTCTTTAACAAATTTACATTAATGTGCACCATTTCTTACATGTAAGTTAATTGTTCAGTCCTTATAGACAGGTGTGGGTATAGTTCTGTCTTCAGGCTTACAGTATTGAAGAAAGTTTTGTCTGCGATTTATGTCTTCTGAATAATGGAAATTTTTGTGGCATACTTTTACTTGTATCAAAAGATCAAATATCCAGTGGCATACAGAAAATAATGAATAAATACAAGTCTCCAGGAATAAAGAGAAAATTATATTGGAGGAGAAAACACCTTAAGTAGTCATGGTGGTCTCTGAGGGAGGCTCTGCCATCTTTTAATGCTGGTGACTGAAGGAGCTCAGTTAACTGGTACCAACTTTCTGTTCTTGAGCTGTATAATTGCACAATCAGCAGATGGCAGTGTTAAACATAATCTTGCCAGGTCCTTTTTGTGGGAATAAACTCCCTCTCTGATTTCTTCAGTGTTACTCAACAGATTTTAAGTAGAAATTCCACAATACAAGATTAAAATATTTGTAATAATAATTATTTTTCCGTCATAGAGGACATGAAACCAAGGTCATCTTTGACTCATGTTATGTTGCTTCACTTAATAGTCTGATTATAGTTGTATGAAATACGGTAATGCTTATTTAAAAGCCAAGGCTTTTGAAGTGTTGCTGACAAGACTTAACAAGTATTCCCTGTTCTTTAATTCAAAAGCACTTAAGTGTCTTCTCCTTTTAAAATAGCATTTGTCTTATGTGAAATTTTTCTGTTTGGAAAACAGACAAAAAATATTCGATCTTTTGCATGGCAATGTAGGGATTAGGGCTGGTGGGGATTACCAGAGCCAATTGTTAGGCATTTCTTCCTGAATCATGGCATCTGCTTGAAACAATCAGAATCTTGAATTCCCTTGCTGTCTGGCTAGCTTCTATTATCTTTTAATGTGTCCTCTTCAAATTTTACTTGAGTGCTAGCTGTTCTTTTGAATTTCAGTGTCTCGCACATTTCAATTGATATGTTATTTTACATTGCTTTTCCTTTCCAACTTTTTATTGTGAAGTTTAGCTAGACCTCAACATGTATCATCCTAAGCTGAATGTGAATGTCTTGTATGTGAGCATTGAATGGAGTCTTCTGTGTCTATTCCATTTGGCAGGAGTTCGTCCACTAAAACTTCTGAATAGCGAAGTATATATTGGAACATTTTTATTTTAAAATAGTTCTCCAGGATTGTGTTGATTTTTGAAGCATTATGACTTGTGATACGCTTGTGAATGCGTATCTGGAAATGTATTTTCTACAGTTGTTCAGTTAAAACAGCAGGAAACTCTAGGAGTCTTCATAAAATATGAGCAATATGAAGCAAATGGCTTCCACAGATTCAGTTTCTGTTTATTCTGAAGATAATATACATTTCATATTTAGTTCTGAACCTAAATCCATTTATGTATCATGTTCACATCATATCACATATTTTTTTTTCCCCTCTGTACCTTGCTTCTCTCATTTTGACCCATTGTTCCTTCTCCCATTCTTCCATCACAGAACATTACGCGGTGACTGAAGACATATACGCTTCTGTCAAATTTACTGCAGTAGGACAGTGAATATTAAAGCAGCTTGAGAATGGGCAAGTAGTGCATAGAATCCTATGAGCAAAAGCTTCTCAAATACAACAACTTAACCTGCACTTTGCCAGATTTTTCCTTTGAAATTAACAATTATGTATAACTGGACAAGCAGTCCAATTCAGTGATAAAATACCCAATTTCTAGACTTCTTTTGTGATAACAAAAATTTTAAACAAACAGATTTTGTGTCTTATCAGACTACATTTAAAACCAAATTGAAGTTAAATAACTTATTCCTAGAATAAAGAAAATCTGAAGAATTCCCATATTCACAGAGATTAAATGGCTTCACATTAATTTTACAGTAAATTCTGGTTTAGATCAACCATTAACTTGCATGTCATTGCCTGTCTGACCTTGGCATTTGCATACCCTTACCTTGGAAGAGAACCGGAGCATTTCAAAATATGCAATAGCTTATTCGTTTTGCATATATCTAACCTACAAGTGATTAGATGTTTTATGCTTAAAATGCCTTGTAATAGAATCATAGAATAGTTAGGGTTGGAAAGGACCTTGAGATCATCTAGTTCCAACCCACCTGCCATGGGCAGGGACACCTCACACTAAACCATGCCACCCAAAGCTCTGTCCAACCAGGCCCTGAACGCCGCCAGAGGTGAAGCATTCACAACTTTCCTGGGCAACCCATTCCAGTGCCTCACCACCCTTACAGTAATGAGTTTCCTCCTTATATCCAATCTAAACTTCCCCTGTTTAAATTTGAACCCGTTACCCCTTGTTCTATCGCTACAGTTCCTCATGAAGAGTCCCTCCCCAGCATCCCTATAGGCCCCCTTCAGATACTGGAAGGCTGCTAGGAGGTCTCCACGCAGCCTTCTCTTCTCCAGGCTGAACAGCCCCAACTTTCTCAGCCTGTCTTCATATGGGAGGTGCTCCAGTCCCCTGATCATCCTCATGGCCCTCCTCTGGACTTGTTCCAACAGTTCCATGTCCTTTTTATGTTGAGGACACCAGAACTGCACACAATACTCCAAGTGAGGTCTCCCGAGAGCAGAGTAGAGGGACAGGATCACCTCCTTTGACCTGCTGGTCACACTCCTTTTGATGCAGCCCAGGATACGGTTGGCTTTCTGGGCTGCAAGTGCACACTGCCGGCTCATGTTCATTTTCTCATTGACCAACACCCCCAGGTCCTTCTCTGCAGGGCTGCTCTGAATCTCTTCTTTGCCCAACCTGTAGCTGTGCCTGGGATTGCTCCCACCCAGGTGTAGGACCTTGCACTGGTCATGGTTAAACTTCATCAGGTTGGCATCAGCTCACCTCACAAGCATGTCAGGGTCCCTCTGGATGGCATTCCTTCCCTCTAGTGTATCAACTGAACCACAGAGCTTGGTGTCATCGGAAAACTTGCTGAGGGTGCACTCAATCCCACTGTCCATGTCACTGACAAAGATATTGAACAAGACCAGCCCCAACCCCGTTCCCTGAGGGACATCATTCGTTACTGGTCTCCAGCTGGAGATTGAGCCATTGAGCACTACTCTTTGCATGCAGCCATCCAGCCAGTTCTTTATCCACCAAGAACAATATCTTCTGAAAATATTTTGTTTTCTCCAAAATAAACTCTAGTACTGAAGCTTTTCATTTTTGTACTGTTCAAATAGTAGATTTATTTGATTCACTTCTACATTTTAGATCACAATAAATTGTTTTGCCTTTTAAAATATATTTAACTTAGTTTGTAACTTACAGTTATTATCAAAATACTATATTATGAAGTATATAATCAAATATATATAATTTTATATAATATATAAATGGTATACGTAGCTGCTAAATAAACCTAATATTTTATATTTTATATAATATAGTTATATTATCATATAAGATAATCTGTAATATATTTTATCAAAATATATGCAAGAGATTACCTTGTAAGACTTAAATGTAAATTTGCAAATCAGGTATTATGCAAAAAGTCACTTTATCCACAGCATTTAACCTGATTTCCAATTGGTATGTGCTTGTATAGGTGCATACACGATTTTAAAACTTATGGAAGATCATGTTTCCCTCAGAGAAGGAGGCTACATGCAGGCAAAGACCAGTATCGAGCTTTCATTTTCAAGCATTTAATATGCACAATGTTGTTATTCGCACATTTCCTGTTAAATTTATTGGTAGATGCATCCCTGCAGAATGTTAGCAGAGCATTCAGACTGCCTTAGACATTATGAATGAGGCATGAGCCTTATTAAATTTTCGGAACAGCGTGGATTCTGTTGTAAGCGGCTGTGATTAATAAACTTTCAAATATTGTGTGTGCAGCTGACAGCTACCTTGCGAAACTTGGCTGACTTGGCTCCGGCAAGATGCCAGCTCATTCGCAGTGATGCAGTCTCTGAGCTCTGTGTGGCGCTAGAGCAGCGCATGAGGGATAAGGATGTGTGCACCTATGTTGTCCGAATATTCAGGTATGTGTAGAACGTAGTCCTATTTCTGCATGCAGTCAAGTCGGTGATACTGCTTCAGGTGACCCCACTAAAATGAGAAGATTTACATTGAATTGTTTTCTTAAAAGCTCTATGTAGCTTTTTTAATGATTTTGTACGATAATTGTGTATTAATACTGGTAGAATTGTTTAATTATAGCCATACAAACTTGGATTTGTTGTCCCTGTGAAAAGTGTTTTGTTGTATTGTGTCATTCTTTGATCCTGCAAATTCTGATCAAGATTTTTAAAGTGAAGTTTCTTATATTTTAAAGCTGCGTAAATTTCATGTTAGGCCATGTTTAGTAAAAGTAATGAGGTAAATTACACAAGCTTAAACTGCATCAGGGACTGTGTTTTATGAAATAAAATGCAAAAGCGAGAAAATGTGACCAGTGTTCATTGTTTTGAGCTGTCAGAGAGTGTTTGAGATTAATCTGTGGGATCAGGGCTTGAGTGTGCAGATGGAAGCGCTAAAAGAATCTCCATTTTATGAGCAGCTCAGTGGCTGCTTCCCAAGATGTGTTTTTTAGAGGGAGATCAGTAGGAGTGAATCACCCCAAGAGATCCTTTTGTAGTCTGAATAGCTTCTCAATCAAAAATCTTCCCGATACCAAGTACCAGCTTGCAATATCCAATGCTAAATGAACTTGCAAACAATTTAAGGATTTTGAAGAAGTTGTGAAAGTAGCTGTTAGTAATTTCAGGAGGAGTTGGGTTATAAGCACAATTTATGAATGCTGTTCTGGATGAAGTGTTTACCATTGCTGCTTTGTTACTGTATTGAGTCATGTCACCTGTGGCTCCAAGTTCATTGAGATTCTGCTATGGACTGCTTTTCCTGTTCAGCCCCTCCAAATTACCTGTTAAATTCTCCTTGTTAGATGAGGTTGGCTTGTGCTTGGAAGAGCAGCTTCATAAGGGAGTGTCATTCCTTCTGCCTTTCCACAGCTGAATCCAGGCAAATCTTGTCATTTGCTGTTTGTGCTACCTGTAAAGGATGTTAATTGTTTCCACAGTTCCAAGCCGCATTGTCCACTTCTGTCTGTCTAATTTTGTTCCTAAAATTAAGTTGAGTTCTGGCAATAAATTGCACCACTTTGAGCATATTTACTTCTTCTAAGGAGAGAGCATTTCTTTTACTTGGAAAATGCCATGGAAAGTGGGGTAATGGGTTTGTAATTGTAATCAATATCAATATTTATACTGTAATTCTGACAAGGACATTTATGTGATCTAGAATTCAATATGGAGCAAAAGGTATTTGTCTTATTTAAAGTTTCCTACTGTTTCACTATTTTTTCTGAAGTTTAGTGAGCTGCATGCTCCAAGGATACAAATTAGCCATAAAATCAATGTAATTAGCTTCCTGGAAACTGCATTCATGTTACAAAAAATACTGTACCATACAGAGCACAGATTTGAGTTGTGTTTTGTCTTCTGGTAATACAGAATGATTATTCTTTTCTCTCAGTCAGTTTACTTTAGGTAGCTTCCTTGTAGAGAATATGTTCAATCTATTCAGATTATTCATTTCTCCAAGTCTGTAGGTCTTGCTGTAATTGGTTGTAATTGAACATCAGCAGAGTTATTTGCTGGTTTTGGCTTTATGGGAAGTAAGTAGCTATCCTAGTTTGTTCTACCGTTGCAGTATTTCTGGTATGACCAAAGCACGTCCAATTGTCTGTTTTTATAATGGTCAAGGTGAGCAGTGTAGGACAGCAGCAGCTGTTAGGGAATACACAGAGATAAAATTACAACTGCACAAAGGCGCATTCTTCATATTTGCTGGTGAGAGATGTGTTTTCAGTGCTGGGCTCTACGAGGTGTGCATTAGGAAAGGAGCCTTATTTTCTCTCTTGCCTTTCTATGTCATCTTGAAATTACAGTTCTCCCATTTAATACTAAGAAGTGCAAGTGTTAGCATACTGTGTCCATATGGCAAGCAGGTTGGGAAGCTTCTTATATTCACTTCTTCCTGTAATTCACTGTGGCATGGGTAGCTACACTTCTGTTCTCTCCTAGAAGTCAGAGTATTGGCATTAATTTCATTTGTTGGAAAATACAGCTCTGAGAGTCAAAAGTAGAGTGATTTTTTTAAAGGATCTTTTATGAAAAAAAGTGCTTTCATTCACTCCTTTGTATTTTTGTATCTTTGTAGCAAACTTTCTTCCTACAATGACTTCAGCGCAGCTTTAGCAGACTGCTCCAGATGTTACATCTTATTTTTAGCCCTACTAAACAAACATCCGAAACAGCAGGTCAGTTTTTAAATCTCTTGATTTTTATATATTAATCCTTGGATGTGTCTGTGTATTGTTGTGTATAAGCTTGTTTTCAGTGACCTACTTCTATGCATTTACCAAATAAAAATTTTAAACTGTTGACAGCATTTTTAAGTAGTAAGTAATTGAAATGAAAGAATTTAGATTAAAAATGCAAAGCAATACAGAGGACAGATAGTTAATTATCTTGTCTGTCCTTTGCATGTGTAGAAAGCAAATCGTTTATTTGAGTATTTAATAATAGGAAATTATTGGGATTTCTCCTGCCCTCCTTCTCTGTAAAATAAGTGTGGATTTTTCAGAGTTAAGCAGTCTGAAAGCAGAGGAAATTCTTTTCCTTGATAACTGCATAAGGTATCAGAATGTATCATCTACCAGAGAAAGACATATGCCTAGAATAGTGCATTTGAAGCATTCACCTAGAAATAAATGTTTAAATTTTGACCTTCAGGGGTTAGATGTTGCTGTATTGTTCTGTTCTATCAGTGATCTTTCCTATGTTTACTGGAGCACCAGGCTCAGGGGGTTTGGTGCAGGGTCACGGTTTTAAAGACTGCCACATAGGTAAGAGTGGTGTTCCCCATGTATGGCAAATTACTTAGCTCTATTGCCAGGTAAGATTTAAGAAGAAAATGATTTCTATGTAAAGCATAGATGTTCAAAGGTGGAACAAAGTTTCAAAACACAGGACATTAAATTATATTCGGATATTCTTAAAAGTAAGGAACTTTCTTTGCTGCTCCAGCATCTAAATTAGCTTGAGGACATTTGGTTATCCGATACACTTTCTCCCAGGGTTAGTAATTCCTGAAGAATTGTTGAAAGGAGGTCTTCCGTGCTGCTATTGTTAAAGGCAGAAGGTAACCAGATCAGCTACACTGAACAATCTGTTCTCTCTCTTGCCAAATACAAAAATAATTTCTCCCTTTCCTGTTTACCTGCATCCCTGGTTTTAGTAGTAACACTCATGGAAAAGGAACAAAGATGAAGTTGTTTCTATTCTAAATGCCTGTCGATTAACATTTCTTCAGCATATCTGAGTATTTCTAGGTTCAGGCTACTCTTGGATTATATGGTCTTCAAAGACACTTTAGTTAACAACACTATGTAAATGCTATGTAAATAATATGAGAAATATCAAAGGTGTGATATTTTACTAGATTTATAGTTATTTTTCCTTGTGAGCACTGTATTAAAAACAAATGCTGGGACTGGGAATAAAAAGCTTAAATTGAATTAAATCTTCCTCTCAGTCTTTGTCTGTAATTTTAAGGGGAAGTTTTCTAGGCCTCTGAGATAACAGTTTTGTGTTACGACAAATTGTAGGCTCATACATAAATTCAAATCATTTGTTGCCAGGTAGTGCTGAGAATTTAGCTTCTCATTTGTCTACTTTATTGAGTGGTCCTAAAATATATCATTCTTCACTAGATTAGCATTGCTTTTTTGTGTTAAACTGTCAGTTGTTTTATCAAAATACAAGTTAGTAAAGAAATAGCTCATGTACTAAAAAAACTTTGTTTTTACGTTGTGATGATTATATGTGCAGTTTTCAGAATAATTATTTCTTGCTGCAGTTTTTGAACAAGCATGCAACTGTCAGTTGTCAGCTCAGTGAAGCCCTGCAGAAACAAGAAGAGGGACGTAGATAATGTGATGCGCCACTTTTTTCTGTAGTATATAATAAACACTTCAGCTGTGAGGAGTGCAAATGTTTTTCCTGAGGTGTAGTTGGCACTGCTAATCTTTCCTTTAAAATGCTGACAGCTAGTGAGTTATAGCATGAATTGGGATGTGTTGAAAGCAAAACAAGTAACAGCAGTGTGAGTAAAATTGTCTGCTGGGGAAGAAGCAAAGAGGAGGATACATCAGTATTATTAACTCAGAGCATTAAAAATCCTCAGGACTAAGAACCAATATGTTAAGAAAGGAAGTGCGTTTTCTGTATTTTCAGGTTGCAGAGTTTGTGGGATCAGGTTTTTTTACTAGCAGTCATGGCAGCAGAAATCTAATGGGAAAAAATAAAAGAAAATGAGCATTCAGACTTTCTCATAAGTGTGACTTTAAAAATAAGCATTAGAGCTTGTGAAAATAAAAATGTGAGCACTGGAAATAGGATTAATGACTTGCTCCCATACCACACACTGAATTCCACAGCTGCCACCCAAATAATGTCTGTTTTTCTCACCACACTGCAGTTTCAGCTCTATTCTTTTTTTTTCCTCAGCTCGTTTTTCTCTTGGGTAAAAGAGTCAGAAGAAATGGGAGAGTAGTAATGTAACTCTGAGAAAGACTTCTGGGGAAATTGAGTAGGCAAGACTTGCTAAATTCATGTGTCTTGGGTAAGGAAGGGATTGGAAAAGCTGGATCTGCAAGGTAGGACTTGAGTATTCAGCAGTGCTTGTCTACGCATCTGAAGTACGTATTCTGTTGGACTTCACTTGTCAGCTTGTGGTTGGTTTTGTGGCTTACATGTGTAGAATAATAAAAAAACCCTTGGTAGTTGCCACATGCTGTGAAACCTGTCAGAGGTGTTCTTGTAGAGCCCCTACCTTGAGGGTGAGCTTTGCATGCTTCTGTTTCTAGTCAGCGTTGTAGACTTTTGCCCATCTCCAGAAATCTTTTAACGAGATGCTGTTCCCCTTTCCCAGATCATAATCATCTCTAAGCTTTTCAGATAAGCTATATAAAGGATGACTTTCCCAGGCTGTGGTTAATGTCATAAGTCACAAGGAAGCTGTGCTTTTGGAACAGGGAGATTGCCTACATAGCTTCTGACACTACCCGAGCTTAGGTGGCCTTCTGTGGCCCTGCCAGCTTCAGTGTAATCTTTTATCAGTGTACAGTTAGGAATCTGTTTTCAATCCTAAGTGCATAAACACAGGGTGTGCTGCTAATATTTGCATAGAGGAAATCTTGTCCCTATTGTATACAAAAGCCCCTTTATTCTTTAGTGTAGCCTACTTTTTAATTAGGAAACATTTATAAATATCTGACATTGCTGGATGCAACAACTGCTTATTCAGCAAAAGAATAATCACATTAGGTTACATGAAAGATTCATCCAGCCTACTAATCATACTCAGCAGTGGTGAAAATCAGGTGCCTAAAGAGCAGTAAAAACAGAGCAAGCACATGTGAAACGTCCTGTGTATACTTAACCAAGGCTCCAGCTCTTTCCAGTTTGGAAACTTCCTCAGCCAGCTGTAGATTTGTATGTATGAAATAAACCTCAGTTGACTTCCATGAAATTTGACAGTCTCTCCTCTGCCCCGGATAAATTTCTAACATGTTAACCATCCGTTGGCAAGGAGTTGCCATAGCAACTGTCCATTGCACAAATAATTCCTTTTGCTTGTTTTGAATTTGACCTTTACTATCTTTATTTGATGCCCTCAGGTTCTTGTATTGAAAAATGGGTGAATACTTAATCCCATCATTTACTTCACAGCACCCTTGACTTTCTAGACCTTTATCATATCCTGAGTTACCTCTTTTCCAGGCTGAAGAGCCCTTGCTTATTTAAGAGTCCTTGCTTCTGTAGTACTTTCTGATATAGAGACTGTTCCATACCATTGTGCATCTGTGTTGCTTTTCTTAGAACTTTTTACAATCCTGATTCCTGTATCTTTATTTTTGAGATGAGGTGATCAGAACATGGCAGTCAATATGTGCCCATATCATAGATTTACATGCCTTCATAAGTTTATTTCCCAATAATTCCGAGTATTTTATTTGCTTTCTTGATCTCCTGTGAGCATTAAATCCCCTGCGGAATCTGTCATTATCCCTAAGATTGCTCTCCGGGAGGTTATGGTTCGTTCAAAGGCTGTAATTTTATAAATGAAGGTATATCTACTCTGTGTTTTTCCACATGCATCATTTCATGTTTATCTGCATTTAAATTTCATCTGCTGTTTTACTACTAGTTGACTACAAATCCTTTTTCTGCTCTTCAGTCAGCCTTCATCTTTGCCGCTTTGAATATCTTAACATCAGCAGCAAACTCTCCCATGAAAAATAATTTTTCCTTCTGAAAGCAGACACACCACAAGTGCTTTCATGAAGGAGAATATCATAGAATCACAGAATAGGTTAAAGCTCATCTAGTTCCAACCCTGCTGCCCCGGGCAGGGAGACTTTCCACTAAACCAGGTTGCTCAAAGCCTCATCCAACCTGGCCTTGAACACTGCCAGGGATGGGGCAGCCATGGATTCTCTGGGCAACCTGTGCCAGTGCCTCACCACCCTCGTAGTGAAGAACTTCTTCCTAATATCTAATCTCAGTCTGTCCTCTTTCAGTTTAAAGCCATTCCCCCTTGTGTTACCACTGCATGCCCTTGTAGAAAGTCCCTCTTCAGGTTTCTTGTAGGTCGCCTTTAGGTACTGGAAGCAGCTCTAAAGTCTCCCTGGAGCCTTCTCTTTTCCAGGCTGAACAAGCCCAACCTCTCTCAGCCTGTCTTCATAGGAGAGGTGCTCCAACCATCAGAGCAGCTTGGTGGCCCTCCTCTGGACTTACTCTAACACGTCCATGTCCTCTTAGGTTCAGGGCCTCAGAACTGAATGCAGTGCTCCAGGTGGGGTCTCATGAGAGAGGCGTAGAGTGGAAGAATCACCTCCTTTGACCTTCTGGTCACACTCCTTTTGATGTAGCTCAGGACATGGTTGGCTTTCTGGGCTTCAGACTCACACTGCCTGCTCATGTTGAGCTTCTCATCAACCAGCACCCCCAAATCCTTCTCCTTAGGACTGCTCTCTGTCCGTTCTCCCCTCAGCCTGTATTTGTGCTTGGCCTACCTCTCAAGTGAGTCAAGGTCCCTCTGGATGGCATCCCTCCCATCTAGCATGTCAACTGCTTCACACAGCTTGGTGTCATTGGTAAACTTGCTGAGGGTGCGCTTGATCCCAGTGTCCATGTTGCTGACAAAGATGTTTAACAGTGCTGGTCTCAGTTACCAACCCCTGAGGAACGCCACTCATCATTGGTCTCCACTTGGATATCAAGCCGTTGACCACAGCTCTCTGCATGCGGCCGTCTAGCTAATTCCTTAGCCATCCAGTGGTCCGTCCGTCAAATCCATGTCTTTCCAGTTTAGAGAAAAGGATGTTGTGTGGGACAGGGTCAAATGCTTGCACAAGTACAGGTAGATGAGATCAGTTGCTCTTTCCTTATCCACCAACGCTGTAACCCTGTCCAAGAAGGCCATCAAATTTGCTAGTCAACTGATCAATGCAAAGAACTCATTTTTCTTCTCTGTAATGACATTTTCTTCTCTGAATGCTTGTGTTTCATCCTGATCATCAATTAGTTCTGCAGATTCTGGCCAACTTCCTGGTCCCGGTATGTTTGAAAAGATTTGTTATTATTTTTGCATCTCTTGCATCAGCTAGTAGAACTGCACTAATTTACAATTCTGATTTGCATGCTGTTACCTGTTTGAGTTAACAATCAGTTTGTCAGAAACAATTTATTAAATGAAGACGAGACTGATGTTGTCTTGGCATCCTCTCTGAGGATATGTCCTCATTTATTGGGTTCACTGACTGTTCCTGGATTTGTGCAGCTTTCTGCCCAAGTGCATCTACCAGGTAGCAGGTCCTAAATAAATTTATAGTCTTCTGTGAGCATGAAGGCTTCTGCTTCTGAGGCTTTTTCTTGTCTCCCTCCAAGAAAAAGACTCATTTCAGGGCTGTTAAATGTCCTTTTTGCTCTTAGGATTGCTGCAGTGGGTAAGGTTGTCACAGATGGGGCCTGAAATGCATAGAATTTCACCATAGGTGGGGCCTGTAAATGCAAAGAATTTCTCCACTTTGTTTCTGGCTTTATTCATTAGATGAAGGCTTATCTGCATGCATTGACTGGCCTTACTGGCTGGTTTTTGGCTGGCTTATGGGGAATTTTGTGATGAGCTCCCAGGAACGCTGTCTGTCAGTCATATAACATGTCACCCAAAGCAGCCACAAGCTCTTAACAATAGAGTCTAATGCTGCAGCTATGTTTAGTTCAGATATACATGCTTCCTTCATAAGTGCTATGATAGTATTATTGGTACTCAGTGCGCAGTGGCGCCATAGTCTTATCAGATATGAATGGAGCTTTTTTGAATTACTGTTATTTTTGTTGGGGGTGGTGATGATGTTTCTGTATCTATAGTTTGCCTTTAAAGAAATGGTCATCGGTGCTGACATAAGTGTTCTTTGTGTTTCGGTTACTTATTTTTCTCTGTGCCATCCCTCATTTGGGCTCAGGACAGTTGTTTGTGTGACAGAGTGATACCTCATGCCACAGAACTGATCCAGCTTCCAGTAACTTTAAAACTGGAAAAAAACCCCAAGCCCAGTCCTTTGCTGGATTATCACATGCCTTGTTTTCCAGTGTAGTTTGTGGAACAGCCGCAGAAATAGTTCCTTCTTCACAAATACTGGGGAAACAATATGGGAGAGGAACCAAGCTGTGAATGGAGAGCGCGTGCTATTTATGCCACCACTTCTGCTGAAATGCTTGTCAAGATAACCTCATGAAGAAATTACGTAGATAATGTGTTCTTTTCTCTTGTGTTTACAAATACATATTTTCAGTTGCATTCCTCCTCACCCAATATTATAATAGTGCATTGGACGGTGAAAAAAAAGCTATGAAGGGAATATAGTAATTGACCATTAAAGATGATCATAAAAAGACAAGATTTTTCTCTTCTGTTGTATGCACATGTATATTCATAACTCATCATTCATTCTCTCTGAATTAATTTTTTTTCAAAAGGAATTAGCCATTTTAGGATAAATATTCTGACAATCTGAAGGAATTTCCCTGCTGGTAAGTCTGAATAAAACACAGAAGGTCTCTCTTTCTGTACAGAATGATTTATGACAGTATGCTGAGCTGATAGTGTATTTGCTCTTCCTAATACTTTGATTATGGGGGTTTTGTTGGTTTGGGTTGGTTGGTTTGGGTTGGTTTTTGTTGTTAGTTTTGGGGGTTTTTTTGTGTGTGAAAGAAAAGGCAAACAAAGGTGGTAAGGAAAATTCAGATTATATGATGTGTACTCTGAATATAAAATGGTCAGGAATGCAGAACGCAAAGTTTGTAGTCAAGCAGCCTTCACTGGCATATATCATAAGAAACCTGCTGTTCTGATGTATCAAAAGATACAAGAAAATTAATGCAATTACTAGATAGGTAAACATTAGAATATCAAATAAAAATAACAAGATATAAGTGCTTATTATGACAGACACTTGCACTAAAATATTTTGCCTTAGTTTTTTCGTAGTAATTTCTACAAAACATGTTGAAAGATTTGGAACAGCTCTGAAAAGAGTTAAAATAATGCTGTGTTAAAAAGTCCCCAAGATTTAAGCAAATTAATTTATCAGTGACAGAAGTCAGACCATTAGCAAATTGTCTATTAGTCGAATGCACAAGGAAGACGTTTCTGTTAATAGACTGGTCTATAGGAAAAAAGGGAAAGAGAGTGGCTGAAGCTGTACCAATTTAAACTAGTAATAAGAATAATGATTTTAATTGGGGGAGATCAGTAATCACTCGAGCAATGCTATGGGGAGATAACAGTTTTCAACTTCTTTTTCCATTTGTGATTTCTGAAATGTTTTTTTAGCGAGTGTGTATTGCTTTTCTTCAAATGTTGTTTTGGTGACTATTTGCTTGCTTTTTTCCTCATCTCCACGTGTCCTCAAACAAACGTAAGTGCATGGAGTTCTTAATTGGTAAAAATCACTAAGTGCAAATGAACCCTTTTCTGGAAAGTCTAACTAAACAGATTGTATTTTGGGGGTGTATGAAATGATAGGGTAGGGTCCCAATTGTGGTGTGTGATACACCGAGATATAACTATATTCTTGTAATGGCCTCTTCTCCTCAAATTCATTCATATTTGCAGGGGAGGGAGTACTTTACTGGCAAAGTACTCCCTGCTGTCACTGTGGACAAGCTTCTCTCTGCTCCTTATTTCAGGTCCCTCAGTCAAGAACTTCATTTGCTTTTGATACTTCCCATGTATTCTGCATCCTACTCCACCCCTCCTTTTTTCTTCTTGAAATTGAGTTTCATTTTGAGTCATTTGTTCTTTCTGGACTTGACCAGGAATTTTCACAGCCAGTTTGTCACTTCAAGTTGAATCCTTACTGTGTTTGTAAGAGATTAGCTCCAGGATGTCATAACTACTATTATTTTGTCTGTAAGCAGACTATCAGATCCTGCAAAGAAAACCCTCCAATTTTCTTTCCAAGGTACATAATAAAGCAGAAATACAAATTTGAAAATGAAGTGTAAATTAGATTTGAATGAGAAGCAGTTCATCCTGAGTTTTGGCTACCTCCACTGAAGTTTGTGTAACACGAAAGCACATTTCATTTGGAGATGGAGATTCAATAAGAAATCAGCTGCTGGCACCTGAATATTTTTCTTTTTCGCACTACTCCTCCACTTTTGAGGGTCCAGCCGCTGAATAGACTAATAACCGGCACTTGGCCAACTTGCACAAACCCTAGAATGGACTCCCCTCCCTAACTTATCTTGTTTTAGTTAGAAATTACTGATGTAATTGGCTTTCCTTTACTACTGAGAAGCAAACCTGTCCTGTTTGTATCTTTGTTCATCATACTTTACACTGAAAGGCAGGTGCACTTTCAATTGCCGATATAAACTGCTGTCAAGGTCTGTGACTCAGCAAGTACAGTGGGTACCTTAGCTACTAGGGCAGTGCAAGGAACAGATTTTTAGAAGTAGATAAGCAAAGAAATCTTTCATTTCAGTGATCAAATGTATATGTTGCAGTTGTCAGAAACATAAGAATTAAATGCTGATGAAATATATGGTGCCATTACTGCTTTAAAAACAAAAATATCACAGTGGCTTTGCAGATTGGAAGCAAAGAAAAAAATCAGTTCTCCTTCTCAAGCTTCTCTTGACTTGTTTCTTCAAATTTGTAGAAGTGAAACTGTGTGGTCTCCTGTATAACCTTCCAGTCAAGTTTGGGTGCACACTCTGGACAGCATGTCTCACATGAATGCCTCCTTATAAAAAGATGAAATGACTGAATATAATTCCTATCTTTAATTTGTCTTTAATGCCCTACATGTTAAAACCTCCAAATTATATAAATTAATGTGATAAATGTCATTTGTCTGTAAGTATGCAAGAATGTCTGAAATTCCATATGCAGTTAATATTCCAAACATTCAGAGATGCATAATAATCTCATTTATTGTACTGATTTTTTTCACTATGTACAGAAAGGCCTATGGGCCTTGTACAGGTTTAGTCTTGCAAGCAGTTTCAGAATGCCATTCATCTTTACATGTATTTCTTTACCCAGCAATTCTAAGCTGGTGTTTCGTCCTCTTGTAGTGCTTACTAATGAGCATTAAAAAAAAAATATATAGCCAAAAATAATACAAAACCTTTAGTATTCTACTGCTCAGGAGAAGTTGTACCAGCTTGTCTCTTTGACTCTGCAAGTTAAATTTTCACTGCAAGATAATGAAGCTTTGGTAATGTGCTATTAAAATTGGATGTGCTTAGCTAAAAAGAAGTACTTTATAAGTTTGTTTTGCTAGCCTGTAGGTGGAAAGCACAGTTGAGATCACACTTCTCAAAATATCAGTTGATTGCTGTACAGTACCTGTTTGTCTGTTTTCTGATTGGGTAGAGCTGTTGCTGGGCTGATACTGTTTTGACCAAAATTAGAAAGTCAATATAAACGAGTCAAACTAGACTGCCTGCTCTTTTCAGTTCTCTCTTCTGATTCATCAGTTGTTTGTTTCAAATTCTTACAGCCTTTGTGAATTGGGGGTTGTGCCAGCAAAGGTGAAAGCTCTTAGTGGTTAGTCAGTACGAATGTTCATAGAAATTTGTCTTGATGACATTTAGATGCTAGCAAAAATATGGTGCCTAGTTTAAAAAAAAAAGTGGCTCCTGTGGAATGATCATATTAAATGCAGGAAAATGAGAAACTTTTCCTTACTTAGGCAACTGCCTGCTTCTCATATTCAGGGGTGGCATTCATCTTCTGGACCCTAAGTGGATGTTATTGCCAATGTCTTGTGCAGAGGTTTAGGACCTGAAACTTATTGATAAAGGCATGTAGGAAAGAAGGATTCACTCCAGTCACATCACTTTTTTACTTCAGTATTAGTATCTATACTTCAACAAGTTGGGCTGTGCCTGGTTAAGTTATGTTGTTAATACCAGGTAGTATTAGACTATCTGTCAATATTTTATTTGAAGAAAACCGGCATGTGAATTGTTTAGTGGAATTCTAGGTTAGTGCAAGTACAGCACTTTAGCAGCTGAGAGTAGATGGCTGTGCTGTACTTGAAGAAATGTTGTTACTTTACCTGCACTGTTAAAATAAAGCTATGGACTTTTGGGAAATGAGTAGGTTTTGATGCAAGTGACAGAGGAAATGTTATAATAAGTTTATACTTGGGTCAGTTCAGACTTCAAGATTTTATTTTTTTCTTCTGTACAGGTGGATAAGAAAAAGATGGGCATGTTGTTGAATACTATTTCTCGGTATTCGTGTCCCAAATGAAGCAACAAGAGATGTAATTCTGTATTCCATTGAAGGGCAGAGATAGAAAGTGCTTTAAGAGAGCAGCTTGGTTAAATTGTAAGATCTTGAGATACCATATAAAAATAGAAATAGGTCTCATTTTGCAATCGTAAGAATAAAAGGGTAGCAAGAACACACAAAATCATCATCAGAAAAAAAAAGGCACAAAATGAGATGCAACTTGAACATAAAAAGAAACACAAAAGCTTTGTTATGGTACATCAATTGTGAGAAGAAAATAAGGAAATAATTGCTGCAGTGTTCAGATGATTATTGATAGATGCCACTGTGAATAGTGAAGTGTGGAATGCCTTTTTTTGCTTCTTTTTCTGAAGGGGTTAAATATGATCAAATGATTAATCTCTACTTCAGCCTGAGTTCTTTTGTCACTAGAAAATGAGCTGGAGCATAGTTAAGTGTCTTCAAACCAGCCAGGCCTGATGAAACTTACCCTTCAGTGCTTACAAAAGGACAGAAAGGGTAATGTCCCTGGGGTTCTTGTAAAGTTGTGTAGGATTGCAAGTTTGTAGGACTCCTGTCTTTAAAAGAGGAAAGAGGAGAAATTGGGGTCAACAAACCAGTCAGTTTAGATTACATTTCTGGTAAAAATCTGGAACAAATAGTTCAGCTATCTCTTAAGACTTAACCAGGAAATGAGTAAGAGCTAACATGGATTTAACAAATCAAGGGGAGGTAGTTTAACCTCTACAGTGGGTAGCAGGTCTAGAGAAGAGAAGGTCATGGTCTTTGGCCATCCCAGCTGACACTTGCTTACTTGAAAGATTAATAAGCTCTATCCCATATTATTATTCTAGTTATATAAAGTGCTGTTTTAAGATGTTTTAGGATTACTGTGGGCTTGGTAAAAATAGATGACCTATACTAAGTATATCCCATTAGTAACTACCCCAATTCTATATTAGTTCTGTCAGGTGTTTTCTTCTGTTAACCAGTTTATGAAAAATAGTAGCATAAAAGTTATTTCTAGTTGCTGTATTTGACATTCCTTCAGTTGTTCTGGACCTTTTACAAAGCGAATTGTGAAGCAAATTAAGTAGCATCTTCTTTTTAAGCAGCTAATAGCTTCTGATGTGCTCCGTGTAATATGGTTTGTTTTATTGCAGGATTTGGTTATCCGTATTCTCTTTATTCTTGGTAATTTAACAGCAAAGAATGACCTGCCCCGTGAGCAACTTTTTCAAGAAAAAGGAAGCATTAACACCTTGATATCATTATTCCAAACGTACCATGAACTTGATCTGAATGCACAGAAATGGTACCAAGAAAAAGGAAGGGAATCAAAAAAACAACCAAAGCATCCTTCAGAAGCAGAAGATGTTCTGATAAAGCTGATAAGAGTGCTGGCCAATCTCTCTGTTCATCCCAGCATAGGAGCAGCTCTGGCAGCTGCCCATCATGTTGTAGAATTGCTTGTTACAGTACTAGGTAATAAAATCTATGTTGTGTTTGTTACCTTTGTTCAGTCTATAAGAGTTTAGGATTTTTCTGCTTGACCTTCTTGGATCACTTTTCACTATGGATCAACACACAGGTTGATGCACAGCTAAATTGGTTCCATTGCTAAACAAAAAAGTCAATCTGCTGATATTCATAACCTGTTTTATGTAGAAAGCCTGTTTGAGACAGTGGAGGCATTGCTGCTTTGCTACTGACTTTTCCGTTTCTGGGGGAAAGATGTAAAAATGTTCAATTCAGTGATTAGATTTGCTGATATGATCATTAAGGAGGAGTAAACAAATTTTACTTTAAATACATCTCTCAGAGTTCATATGTAAGGGAAGTCTGTTCTTACCAGGAGCTACATTGATGTGTTTGGTAATGGGGTTTTTTTTTAGGTTTGCAGATTTCGTGGCTGTTCTGGATTAAGTATTCTTTTTGTTCCCTGTACCCATAACTTTCAGCTTTTTCTTATTTTTTTCTTCTTTTTCAAATTTCCAACCTTTATCTCTTTCAGGCAGAAGAAAATGTCCCTTTCCCCACAAATGGAGGCTTAGGACTGCAGTTCCTTTACCACTTACTGATCCCTTTGTAAATCTAATTACAGGCTAGGACTGGGCAGCTTTTTCTCCCTGTAGTTTAGCAGTGACAAGATACATCACAAATAACTTAGTGTATTTTAGGATGTGATGAGAGCATTAAATATTATGTAAAGACAATCAACCTTATTATGTGCTAGCTTACAAGTCTTAACCACCAGACATGGGGAGTTAAAGAAGGCAGACTTACAATTTTGTTCGTTCTGTCTTAATCCGTGTATGAGCTTCCTGCATTGGAACTGTGTTGTGTTAATCATTGTGTAAGTGCTTTTGAGCCTCAGAGCTTCTCTCTGCCACCCTCCCCTCTTCTTGAGCACTGTATTGGTTTACTACCAAATGTTCTCTCTGCCTATGAACTTAACCTTCTTTTTATTTCCTTCACTCTTGGTTTCTGAGGCCAGAAACCTCAGATAAATTGATATACATGACTTTCAGACTTGCTGATGTAGTCTTTACACTGGTTGACATTCTGTTAGGAACTCTGAGAGAAAGAGTCTTTCAAAATACTGTTAATTTATTTTGTTTCTCCAGTTTTTCATGATATCTGATGCTTCAGTATAATAGTCCTTGGTATTTGTCTGTGACTATCACACAGGCCTGTTTGTGCATGTGGATTCTCCTCAGTTCCATCTTAAAATAGCAAATAGAATCTATAAAATGTCTTAACTAAGTAGATTTTAAAGCATGTTACCTTAATCACAATGATTTCTGCAGATGAAGAGTTGGAAAGAGCAACTTTGTATTGCCATTTTTGGATCAGCTGTTCCTGTTAGCTTTTGCCATGTTACTGCAAAACAGAATAGTTGTGATAGTGGCCCTGTAAACTGTGATTTAGCTTGCTTCTGAGATATAATGTACTGCTAACTTAGACTCATCTCTGTGTATCTGCATATGTGTATGTTTGTGTTTGTTGGGTTTTTTTCACTCTCAGAATACAAGTCAGTTGATGAGTGTGAGGAGTTGGTCATCAATGCTGCAATAACAATCAACAATTTATCCTACTACAAAGTGAAGAGTTCTGCTGTTCAAGACGAAAAGCTACACATTGCTGAAAGTAAGGACTTTTAAATTAGTACTTTGTGTATCGGTTTTTGAAAGTGGAATTATTTTGACACTACAGGAAATGAAGGCACTGCTAGTGTTTTGTGGTATCATAGTGCATGAATTTAAACTTCATAGGGCTAAACTCTTCCCATAATGATTTCTCATTCTTTTGGAACATAGTTCTATGACTTGTCTGAAAATAGCTAAGTTGTTGACAAACCCCCTTCTTTTCTTCCTGAAAGGAATTTGCCATATTGTTTTCTGTTTAGCAATTTTTGCTAGGCTTGTTCAAAAGCCATATGCCTGAGCCAAAATAATCATGTTGCTTTTTTCTTCTTATCAGAGTATAGTAAAAGTTTGGGTTTTTTTTTTCATCTTAGTATCTTCTAGACCTGCAAAATCTGATTTATATCTATTTCTGGCTTATAAACCCATTGGCAGTATAGGAGTTGTGTGATTCTCTCCCCTCTGACAGTGGTAGACAATAGTCATATTTTAGTGATGTGTAGGAACTGCATCTGAGTTGTGGGACTCTTGTTACTGTTATACCGAAGGTAGAGTCTATGTCTTGCATATCTTTCTCTCTAAATAGACAAAACATGGGGGAGAGATGGAACCTGAAATTCACACAACAGGTAGAATGAAGACTAGAAAAAAATATTCTGTCAACCTAGTGCCCTGACTGGTAGACATCAGATTCTCTTTAGGTAACATTCTGCTGTTCTGTCGTGAATCATTTTACCACCCCTAAGCCAACTGTCTCTTACTGCTAGTTGGAGAAATGTGGAAACAAATGACTTCTCTGCCTGTCCCATTTGCTCTCCCTCTCCTGTTTTTATTGTTAGCCTGTGGAAACAGCCCAGTCACTTTTTCTCTGCCTGAACTGAGGAGAGCGAAAGCCTGTTGATGGCAGACCAGCAGGCTTCCTCCTCCAGGAGGCATTTTGAGAATGTTTGCTGTTTGATACAAATGGTAGATCCCAAAGAGAAAAAAGGAATAATTTCAGGTGTCTCTTTAAGACGAGTTCAGGGCATGTTCAGTATTGCAACATGCAAAGATGGAAAAAACGGGAGCGAAGCCAACACCTTTTCCTAGGATTTTTCTTTCTCTCACTTTTCTGTGGTAGAAGAGTTAAAGGTTGTCTGATTTGAGTCCTTTACACTATAAACTGGTTTCAGTGGTTCACTTCATGCTCATAGGAGACTGATAAATGTAACTCCTCTGACATGGCTCCTTTGCTGTGCATCAAAAACCTACATGATAGTAGCTTTTCCTAGGAAGTACTGAAGGTCTTATTCTGTCTGCTGAAGTTGCACACTAGTCATATGTGTAACTGCTAAGCAGAAAAGCAGCAAGCAAGTAAATGCTTCAGACCAGGGGCAATATTAAGTAGCCCTGTTCAGAGAAAAATGTGTTTGCTTGTTACAGGAGCACTGAGCTGAAGTCAGAGAATAATTTGAGTTTTAGGAGACATCCCACCATAAGACCATCTGTTCAGGATCTAAATCAATTCTCTTATATATTACAACATTTTTTTTCTTCTTTGTCTTCCTGGATTTTCACATAAGCCCACTCAAAATTGTACAGCAAAACTGGCTCCCATTATTACCACTGCGTGTAGGCTGTCTTCATAACTCCTCATTTGTTCCTTTGCATTTAGCCCCATATTGGAGTTCTTTGTCTCATCTTCAAAGCCCTACGCAATTTAGCTCTTGTTCTACCATCAGCTCAGCCCCTTCACTCCAACCAGGTGATACATAACTGTTCCCATTTATTGCATTTATTGCTGTCACTGTTTGTGTTTTGATATTTATTGATAAAAAGCCGAGCACATGTTTGTGATATACAACTAATTGTTTTTTTTAATTTCTCGGCAAACCAATAGTGCTTTTAAAGCTGTTAATGAGCAACAGTATGGATGGAATCGTGGAGGCTGTCAGAGCATTTGGCAATCTTTCCCAGTATCATGAGATCTGTGACTTCATCATACAGAAAAAGAGTGAGTTACTTTTGCATTTGTGGGAGTCCTGTTTTTAAATGTCCATAGTTCTAAAAAGGGAAGATTGTTAATAAGCAGCCTTAATTCAAGGGTAGAAGCAATCTTCTCTGATGTTTTGCAAATTAGGCAACTGTTAGAATCCGATCGCAATCATTATAAACACCATTTTATTTCAGTTTCATTAAAATGGAAATAGTGGAGTAGGAAAAATACACCATGGTGCCCTTTTTCCTTCAGTTTTTCAAATCCTAGAGGTTAGTAGTGGTATAATATAAATGAAAATCCAACTAAATTCTCAGTCAGGCTCATAATCACAGTTCAACAGCTCGTTAGCACTTTGTAACATGCATTTAAGATGTTTGACTGTCTCAACAAAGAGATCTCCTATTTGCCTGTGGGTGCAGTAGGATACAAGTCTTCTCAAGTCTGTTTGCTTTTGGGTATCTGAAGAGCTTTGGGGAAAATGGCAGCTGCTTGCTATCCGCAGAGGGTGTGTCATAAGTTTAATTAATCACCAGTTCACTGTACATTTTTTTTGTATCTACCTACCTGTCAGTGCTGAAATTGAGGTGATACGCAACAATACACAACTCCTTCTTTGAAGGGTGGATGTATTACTGACTTTGGAGGAGAAGGTATCTGCAAAGAGCGAATTGACAATCGCTGGTTGCTGATGAGCTGTCTCAGGCAAAGAACTAAGTTTTCCAGCTAGGACTGTGGTATCAATGTGCCAAGCTAAGGAAGAGCTGAGGGGCTGCCTCTCCATTAGGCAAGACTGACTCCCTTGCTGGGATTGCCTTCCACTGCCTACTGAGTTCAGTGTCAGCAAGTGCTGCAAGATGTTGCATGTCCAGTGTCTTATTCTTGCCTGTGGCCTGCAGGAGCTCCAGGCTGCAGCACTTCCAGCTAGGCTTGATGCAGTGTAGGGCAACCCAGCCACTTGCAGAGGTGAGAAATGTCCCTCTGGGAGTACCAAATGTCAAATCCCAGCAGTTTCTGCTGACTGCAATTGAAAGGAAGGTCATACTTAAATAAGCTGTAATTAATTTTGTCAATTTAACCTCTTCTGATTGGGTTTTCGCATCGTGCCAATGTATTTTTATAACTGTGACTCTGTATGTGTTGAAGAAAACTGGTGTTCAGCATGATGAAATAATCATGGCCGTTACAATGGGTGGTGTGTCTACTCAACAGATGTCACAGTAGTATGCTACAAGGTTACATTTTTGGGTAGGGCACCCTGCATTTGACTGCTTTCTGAGTATACATGTTTAATAAGGATGTTGTAATGCCAGTTGTAACATAAGTCCATCTTTCCAGTAATACTGTCTCCTCCTTTACAATCCAGTACACAAGTTCATGATTGCTTTGCTTGATGCCAAAAACCAAGATGTCTGTTTTTCTGCCTGTGGAGTTCTGCTCAATCTCACAGTAGATAAGAACAAACAAGCATTTCTGATGGAGGAAGGAGGAATTGGAAAGTAAGTTCCTGATTATGTTTGTGAAAAAGGCAATTTTGAGTAGTTTGGCTGAAGAGTTTCAATCAGATTCTTTTTTTTACTGGGGCAAATAACTTCTAATAAGGATATGTACTAAATAGATCATCAGCATCTAATACTCTTCAGGAGCCTTTCATCTTTTTTCCTGTGTTTTTTTGCAAAAGTATTAGAATGGTTTAGCCTACTGCAGAGCCAAACCCCATAGAATAATCTCCTAATGATCCTCCTGATTGATACTGCAGAGGAGAGTACCATACAACAAAGCAACTAAGGTATGGCTCATGCTTGACTTAACTGGATCCTATGTGGGCTACAGTTAATAGGCACCATTAATGTGTATCATCTGTTGTAAGCGTGAAGATTACTTCAGGAACTAGGATATCCCAAATGGTCTCTTGCAATTTTTGTAACTACTTAGTATTGCAGGGAAAACTACCTCATGCTCAGCAGAGTAACTCAAGTTTAAGGCACTTGTATTATAAGAGGTATTAGATCTTGAAAAACCACTGTGGATGCAACACTTGTGGCCTTGATGTTCATATAATAGCGGATCCAGCTTAATTTGAGCAACGTGAAAGATCATGTTGCTGTGCTTGTAAAGCAGTTGATACAACTGACATTTATGCAACCATACGCCTAACATTGAAATGCTTTCTTGTTCATATAATTACTTCTTAATACAGTGTAAACTATGCGTAGTATGCTCATCCTTCCTTCCCATGTTCTAGTTACCTGACCAAATATAAAGCTGAAAAAGAAGAATAAAAATATTAGAGGCAAATTGAATAATAAACGTGAGAAATTTAAATTCTGTAGAATATAGAACTTTCTATACTCTGTCTGAAGATTTGTGAAGAAGGAAGGGGAAAAAAGGAACATTATGAAATAAATCTAGAGAATTTGGAAGTGATTGTTAAGGAGGCCACCCTGACTATGCCAAACTGGCTCTGTGCATTTTTGAAGAGGAGGTTATTGTACTAATATATGGTGGCCCTAATCAAACATGCAATTAGTCTCATCAGAGAGTTAAGCTTAAAAAAACTAGGGCAGATTAATTTGGCTTTTCATTGTACGCCTCCCGGTCTTCCGCAGTGACTGCCTTCAGAGAGCAGAGAAAGAGCAAACCTCTTTTGGTTGCTTTTCAGTTACTGCTATTTTCAGCCATACCCGAATGTAACAGTTATCCCATGTTCCCTTTACTAATCACCACATTATAAATCTTACAGTGAAGTAGAAAGAGAAGGCCATAGGGTTGGGGAAAAGAGCAGCAGTGAAGGGTTACTGTTATGAGAGGTCACTAGGGACAGCAAGTGAAAAACATTTACTTCTGCTGCCCTGGGCCTTGTGAACACTGCTGTTTGGTAATGAGAATTCCGGATAGCTGGTGCAGGCAGAAAAGTTACAGCTTAATTTCAGAGTCCTGCTTATGATCAAGCCTGCATTTGGTACTTGCAAGTAAATGAGACTGAAAGGTCAAGAACCTAATGGTTCTTAATAAAACTGGCATTCCCAGTGGATGGGAGGAGCACAGGTTGGGGAAATACAATAACGGGCGAGATCTGCAGAACAGTCAGGCTTCACTGAATGTTAAAGGTAATTCTGTGAGTCATGGAAGTAGTAAATTCCTTTGGATTTGTCGTCTGGTCAGATCCTCTGATGTGTAATAAGCTGGATATTCTGACCAAAGCTTTTTCTGCATTCATACCATCTGTTGCAGATGAATTCTTGGTGCCTGATGAGGTTTGGCTCTCATTGCAGTCTCTGCTCTACTGGTAGCCATGGATTTGGGACAGTTACAGATAGTCAAGAAATCTGCTAGAATTTTAGTGTCTTTGAAATGGTTGCATTTGTGATGTGTGGGATTGAAATTGGTCAGTTGGGTTAAAAAGTTCTAGGGGATAGACAGATGCAGGCAGGCAAACGCACATATGTGTAGACAAAAGGCACGTTCACATCCTTAGGAAACTAGACTAAATGGAAAGGAGAAGTTACTCAGGGAGAAAGTAGCATCTTAAGTTTATTCGTAGAGAATTTTCCTGCAAAGTTTCATGGAGTCTGCATACATTTCTAGACTACCAGATTTTGAAGGGCTTACAAGAAAACTACATGGAGCAAAACACTGGGGTGTTTTATACCAACAGGTTAGTTGACTGTTTACAAGACTTTGGGCCATCAGACTGGCAGCTGGCTTGTTTGATATGCAAAACCCTGTGGAACTACAGTGAAAACAATCCAAGTGTGGCCTCATGCTTTGGAGAAGATACTGAGACGTTGTTGGTGCTGCTCACATCACTCTTAGGTGAGATTCATAATCTTGGTCTTTTTCCTTAATAATGGAAATAAATAGAGCAAAATCAAGGCAGTATTCATATGGGTGGGAAGTCTGTCATGCAGCTTTGGCTGGCTGGTGTGGACTATCCAGCAGTACACTGGGTCATTCAGCCCATTCCCCCAGATCTTACAGATTGCCAAGGTGGAATTGTCTGTTGTCACTTCCCACTATAGTATGTCTAGTTAGCATGCCGCTGATGCTTGTCACCAGCTGCCTTTTTGCCTGCTTGAGCCAACTATCCCATAGACCTTCAGTGCAAAACATACTTTTCACTGGATGTGGGCCCTTCTGGCCTCAAAGCACTGAGGTATTGAGAGAAGCAGGGGCTCAGCTGTGATGCACCTGGTTACCGCACAGCACGCACAGGGAGTGTGGCTTTTCCCCTCAGCCTACGGGCTGAGCGGTACAACCGGCTGGGCTTGCTGCTCAGCCCCTTGGCCGCCCTCCTTTTCCCATCATGATCTCCTTGTGGGCAAGGACGACATCTTGATAATTTGTGTGCTCCCTAAAGCAAGGGAGGCTGTGCCTCTTCACAGACACAGGCTGGAAGGTGCTGACTAGTGAATGTTAAGACCCTGATTTGCTTTCCCACTTGGATCTTTTCATCTGCACATTTGTGTTTGCTTCAAATTTTACAGTTTAATTGCTGTGTAATAGTTCTATATAGTCACTGTATACAATTTTCCTCCTTTATGACCACTGCTTTGGATATGATTTTATTTTGGGTAGGTCAGTTGCAATTATCTTTTAGAACAAGATCTTTAAAATGTAAATGAAGCAAACCTTAACTAATTTTGATTTTATTTTGATTAGAAATTTAATGAAGATATATGTATGCTTGCTGGGGAGAAGGCTGTGTGTTAGATCCAGACAGAAAGTGAAATCCCAGTGGTCTGGTTTGGTTCTAGACAATCAGAAAAGCGGGTGGATTTGTGAGGCCAGAATTACTGTTATTCTCGTCGTAATCTTTCCTTGCGTTACATTCCTTGCTTTGATAGAACATATCTTAATGTGAGCAGTAATTCCGTCTATTTATCTGAAAATCCTGTGTTTCAAGATCATTAGTGCACTTTTTCACATTCTGAAACAGAACTGCACACTTTACAGCCACAGTCATGCTTGAATTTTCTGGCATTCAGCAAGAAATATATGCCTTTGTCCAGGAAAGTTCTTAACTCATTTTTGTCTCTGCATTTAACACCGCTTATTCCAGCAGTTAATTTGATTGCAGAATCCAGGCTGGGTAGTAATTGGAATTCTCATTAACTGGTACAGCTTTAGTGAACTGGAAGTTCATGGACAATCGCAGTTGCAATTGTAATGCAACTGTAATGACAATTAATTAGAAGTAGGTCACAATTAAATGAGAAGGCAAGTCTGTCTTCACACTGCTCAGAATAGCTGTAGAAAAAGTGCATCTTATTGGATCTGGTTCTTCTATGTGTTAAGAGCCAACAAATTTTAGTAATAGCAGCTGGTTAATATTGTCCTACATCTTCCTCCTCCCATTGTATCCAGTAACAGCCTTGAACTATCTTTGCTCTGATTCTATCATTCAGGAAGCAGGTGGCAACTGCTGACAGTCAGTGGACTGTACTTAAGCATCAGCACACCCTCAGGAAACGGAAAAAGTGGAGCATGGCACAGCAGACACCTCACTTCACCTGCTGTGTTTGGCCTCGTCCACTTTGTTTTTCTTTCCCCTACCTGGCACAAGATGACAAAAGATACGAGGGAGCCAAAAGGGAGTGGAAATAGCTTCAAAAGATGTTGGGCCCAATAAAGGCTGGACAAAAGGCACCTTTTGTTTTTCCCTGCCTGGTCCCAGCAGCTGAGATGCAGTGGCACTGCTTTCCAGTGGCACTATCATTTGTCTTTCAGCTGCCCTTGAGTTTCACAGCTGCAGGCTGGTGTTTCCAGGCCCCTGACAGCAGCTTTACTTTACCCCTGTCCCTCAGGAGCAGCAGTGGAGATGAGCCTCTGTCTTGAGAACATTATTCTCTTTGGTAGTTCAGTGAAATCTCCTTTCTACCTTTGTTTTTTCCAGACCTTTCTTCTGTTCACCTTTACTTGCACTATCAATCTGAGGGGGTTATTTTGGAATCTCAGTACACATGAACTCTTACATGGCAGGATACCAGCTTCCAGGGCTTCCTGGCCCCTGTCTTGCCAGATTTATAGGGATGGGTAGCCCTTGCAGGCAGTCAGTACTCTAGCTTTGAGCTTCCCTCATAGCGTGCAGACCCCGTGTGCTTGCCTTGCTCCTGGGCTCGTAAGCCAGTTCATACGCTGTTTGGCCAGTACCCAATTTTGCTAGTTTTGAGGAGGGTCATGGGAAAATTAAATTATCTGAGGATGCACAGCTTAGATGTGGGACACTGAGCCTCTCCGATCCCGTCTTACTTTCATTCTGCTTTGGGAGAAAGATACACTGTTTAGGTTCCACACTTCAGCTTTTGAACTGGTTCAGACCCTTGTTCTGGTACATTAGAATTCCTGACCTCAGTGATTCCATAAACATTCAATCAACTTCTGAGAGTAGTGTCTTTTGCTCCATGTTGGAAGATAGTTACTTTGGCTAGAACAATCATTTCAGGTGTAGGCAAAGCAATTCTCCCTGAAAACAATAATCCTTTATCTTCCTCTTCTTCCTCTCACTTTGCTGCTGAGATTCATTTTAGGTATGTTGGGCTGCTGTGCCATTAAATGAGACAAGAGGTAATGGAGCACAAGTTGCAATAAGAAAAATTCCAATTAAATGTTAGGAAAAGAAGTTTCCACCATGGCAGGGGCCAAGCACTGTTACAGCTGCCCAGAAAGGCTGTGGAATCTTCATCCTTAGAGATACTCAGTACTCAACAGTACGTGGACCAGAGCAACCTGATCTATGGTGCCTCTGCCCAGAGGATAACTTGGGTTGGACAGGACCTATGATATATATCAAATATAGATCTGATATCTGAGGCTGGATTTTATCTCTGATTACAGGGTTTCTTCCTGCATTTCATCCCATGCCAGGTGAAATGGATGCAGAATAACGAGTGATGACCTCCTGTCATTGCTAACATGGCTTATCTCTTAAGAGTATCCTACTACTTTAATTATGAAGTTTGTGAGGAAGAGAGGGCATCAGTGATACAGTAACTGGTGTGGTTCAAGTTTTTTAAGTATAATAGTAAATACAATTTGAAAGTCTTGAAAGTCGTAATGAACCAGATTAGCAGAGCCATTTGTGACAAGAAAAACATAGTTGTAGTCAGATTAACTGATTGCTTACATTAGCAAAATTGCTGTGGGTGATGTTAAAACCCCCGTAGTTTCCAGGCTGACAGCAACAATAAATGCTTGATCTTGGGGATACAGTTTAGCGACACCTGTGAGGTGTGAGAATAAAAAGAACTTGCAGCCTCCTTTCTACCATTTTACTCACCTTAACATCCTTTATTTTCAGTTAAATCAAGTTCCTCGGATAGTGATGCTTAGTTTGTCTTCACCAGAGAGTTGTCTTGCATCCACCAACATACACAATGCTATGTGCTGTGGCCATAAAGTACATAGTTGGGTATATTTTTACTCAGAACTGCTGATGATATTTTCTTTGATTACAGATGCAGAACTAGCGCTGGATTACAGCCTCGACAGAGATGTAAGGGACTACCACAAACTGTACTGGGAAAGAGAGTTCAAGCCTGTGGCAGAAAAACTTCTTAATAGAATTCAAAATCATCAGTCCTTCCAGCTGTGACTGGCTACTACTCCATTTTAATCAGTCATATGGTTTTGGTGCTATAGATTGACCAACTTTACATTTCTAATATACCTGTATTTTGCCATTGGTAAGCGCGTTGGACAGTGTGGCAATTTAATTTATAAGAAGTCAGTAAAGCCTGGCATTTATATACTGGATCCTACCTGTTGAGAAACTTGCATCCAATTTTTGCATGTCTACTTACTTTTTACAAGGTATTTAAGCTGATAAAGCAGCTGCTCAGTGTGATCCATCTATTAATTGCAGTTTCTTGGCTGGGAAAATGAAACGAAACTATTTGCTGAACATTTCATTTTTGAAAGGTAAATTACCACTGAGTGGTACCAGTGGGCCTCTGTGGTACCAAAAATGCTGGGCACTGTGAAAGTGTGTTACATGATTGGAATCCTGTCTTGCCTACCGGCTTCGACACACTTTTGCTGGAGAATTTCATAGAAAGGAAGAGTAACCCAAATGCTGTTGGGGTATTCTGCTCTTAAATCCAGAGCTTCACTCTCCAGATCAAGTGCTGTCCATGGCCAGGGGAAAGCTACTTCCCTTTTCTTTGCAAACTCTCCCTTTCTCGATCTACCTGATACTGTGTGGCTCAGGTATCTTAGCTCCTGCCTTGGTGCTTGTGGGATGTAGATCCAGCTGTGGTGGAGAGAGGCTTTTCTGAACTGGGGCTTCAAGTCTTAAGGCAAAACACCCCTATCCCTGATGTAAGAGGAGATTTTAGGTAATCTGGTGTGGTGTTCTTTCAGCTGTTCCCATGTTCCCAGGAACTGCCTGTGTGCCTGTACTGCTCAGACTGTCTTGGCCAGCCGTCTCCCCTGGGCTCATGTTTCCACCCACAGGGCATGAAAAGGCTTTGCATCCTTCACGTTCCTTCTGAATGATGCTGGTTTATTGCTCAGTTTTCATCCTTTCAGAGCGTAGAAGTCCCTGCTTTTTGCCTGTGTAATTGTGTTGCTCAGCAGGTACATCACTGGCCTCAAGATTAACAGCCTGACTGGCTACAGAAACTTCACAGACCTGACCCTTTGCCTCTTTTCTGACCTCAGATCACTAAGAATAAACCACTGTGCAGGGGCTGCTGGGCTCCTGGCTCTGATCTTGAGGGGCAGCAGCCTTGTGTTGTGCGGTGTGCAGCAGGAGGGCAAGTCTTCTCCTGGCAATCCCCTCAGAGAGGCTGGAGGAATTGGTCTGAGGCAGCGATTTGGAGCAACCTCAGGGGCACCGCTGTACCTTTGACATTACCTGGACCTCTGCTTCCAGGTGAGGAGATGAAGTGAGGAGGCTGGGAAGCAGAGCTGTAGTAGAAGGGCAGGGAAACTTTCTTCCTAGTTTAGGTGCCTGCTTCTACATTCTCAGGGACTTTGCTGTTGATGGGACAAGGGAGGAGAGATTTCATGGTCCTGGTTTTGGGAGTGGGGCAGAGGCTCTGCAAGAGCTGCTTGGTAGTCATCAGAGCTTATACCCTGCAGGGGAGGGCAGCTCACACCAATGGCCAAAGCAGTGCTGTGGCTTCTTCCCCCTGCCCTGCTGTCACACACACAGCTGCTGCTCTCTGCAGTGATCACCACTCATGAAGCATCTGGCAACTCAACCCTTTCTTGTTTAAAGACTAACCCCACTGACTTTGGTTGCCACTGTACTTAACAGCTTTGGCTTGGTCTCTTCTGCTTAGCACCACAAACACCTCAGCATGGAAAATGCCCAACCACCTTCAGGCCCTTTTTCCAAAGTTAAGTAGCATGGTGTGTACTTTGGTTGCCACTGTACTTAACAGCTTTGGCTTGGTCTCTTCTGCTTAGCACCACAAACACCTCAGCATGGAAAATGCCCAACCACCTTCAGGCCCTTTTTCCAAAGTTAAGTAGCATGGTGTGTACTTAGGGTTGGCTGCAGGTTGTGGTTACTGCTGTGGTTGAAAATGTGACCGTACGAAGGCATTGGCACACACACGCTGCAGTGTTTGCCGCATGAGAAGGCAGAGTGTGTCTGCAGGTACCTGCATTTGCCTGGATAGCACAGGACAGAAACAGCCAGTTCAGGCTTCTCAGAAAATTTCCTGTCTCCCTTTGTCCACCTCCAGAAAGCAACCGGAGAATCAGGTGCTTCAGAAACTCCGTTTTCAGATTGGAGAGACACTTCCGTGTCCTTAGGCAGAGCTCAGCTTTATGCTGTGGCCTTACACAGGAAAGTTTTGCTCTGGCTGTTAAACATTAAGAATCCTGTATTTTTAGTTAAGAGGAAACAGCAGATGCTTCCTGTTAGTCACATTTTTTGACAGTTTATTAATCTTTCTCCCCTAGGTCTTTTTAGATATTTTAGCTTCTTGGACTGTAAACTTAAAACTGTTCTCAGAATGTTCTGTATTCAGAGAAACCAGTCTGAGCTAACTGAGAACCAGGCCAAGAGACAGGAATCTTTATTTCATTCTGCTGGTGGACTTGGGAAAATCTGTTTCTTTCCTGCCCTACGGATAAGGCTCCTTCCTGTAAGCAGGTGGGGCTTCTACACTTACAGGGTAAGCCCCATCACAGCCAGCGGTAGGAGCGTGTCCGAAAGGCTTTGTCACTCACTTGTGACAAATCCTCCTCCTGCTGCCTGTTACCTCTTGCCATAAACTCCTCGGTCTAGCTGCGCAGACCTGGTTGGCCTTCCGGTGGCAGATGCCCTTTCTGGCATCCACCAAAGATGGAGCTAAGGTCACTACAAGAGGATTTTAAAATCAGTTTAATTCTTAAAATAATATTTAGAGCTGGTTATTGAAAACAGGTGGCTATATAAATATACAGATGTCATCTCTGACCATTACCTGGGAGGAAAGAGAAAACCCAGTATGACAGAGTATTCCTCAACACAGGGTGGAGGACTATGGGAAGCATGGAAACACTATACGACAGATTTAGATCTTCACTGAAACTATGCTTTTTTTAAACTGTGTTTTCTCCCATCATTTTCGACTCAATTGAAAAAAATCTCCTTTTGTCCCTTTAAGTATGATTGCTCAGTTACCAACAGTTTACAGTGGTCTCTGAACCATTCCTAAGTACACCAGCAAGAACAGAAGCGCAAAGTTCAACCACGCAGAAACACCGAGAGAAAAAGTTGTTACCTTTATTTAAAAAATACCAGTAATACTGACAAATTTAAAAAGCAGTTCACACTCATACAAAAGTATTCATGTGTTCTCCAAACCCACGGTGTATTAAACGTCAGCACTGTAATCACGTTTTGATTTGCTAAAAATAGATGGGTTTAGCCTAGTTATTTAAGCAACTGCAAAAATCAGTAAGACCAGCGTTGGGCACGTAATACAGTAGGACTGTTTGGCAGCCTAGAACACATTCCCACACCTGTCCTAGCTCCTCCTTGGTTCATCCTTGACAAACAGGACGAGGAGCCACTCGACACTGCACAGTTCCATCTCGAGAGCTCTGAGGACGCAAGTCCCTTGCTTCCTGCAGGAAGCCCATTGCACTTTGGAGCTCACCACACTATGCTGGGCAGCTGTCCCTTAGCATTTTAAGGCTAAACTATTTGAGGAAACTGACTGCTATCTTTCAAATGATCAGTGTGGACAGAAGAGGTTTCGTTCTGATAAAAGAAGAAATCTAAATAACAAGGCTTTTCGAAACCACACACAACGAAGGCTCAGACAATAGCAGTGCTCACTTTCACTTGTAGCTTAACTGGAACAGCCCGGGGCTGTTCACTTCACCAGCACAAATAGCAGCATCAAGATTTTTCTAAAATTATTCTCATAGGGAAAGCAAATGTCATCAAGTCCCACTTTGTTCACGCTCCAACTCCCATAGGATTTGCCTTAACACAAGATCTATGCATCTATCGTTTGCTATATTGCCACAAGTTCACAGGGAGTCCCGTGCTGTCTAAAGCCAAAATACCAGGAGCAGGCAGCACTGCCACACACCCCTGTTTTTTCAACTGCCAAGCGTTCACTGCCGAGCAGCAGCAGTGATATTCCAAACACGGAAATAGCTGAAACTAAAGGAGTTATGGCACAATGGGCATCGTAACTTAGAGCTACCATTGGTCCTGAGGCTTCGTATCTTCCTCCGCCACGCTGCAGCTGCAAAACATTTCAACATCGACAGGCAGCCGGAGATATCAGGTCATATAGCGAGTAATAGCTCTCAGAGCATAAAGTAGTTCGGCTTGCATCCGAGCTTCTACCAGAAGCAAATTTACATGGACCTTTGGGAAAGAAAACACGCTGCACTTTAATGGTGTGCTCACAGTGAAAGGACAGCTTTGGGGCTGTGGGTTTCCTATTAGCAGCAGCAGTGGGGCAGCACTTTGTGTTTTGGCTACCCAGATAATTAGTTCTATCTGTAAAGCTTGCTGAGGGAGCAAAGACTGAGCAAACATGTCTGTATTGGGTCACAGGGAACCTTAAGCGGGGCAGGGTCACAGGAAGAGGCAGTCCCCTTTAACAGACCAACTGGTTTAGCTGAAAAAAACAGAGCAGCTTTCAAACACACAAGCCCTTCTGCAGCAGCAGACTGTGCACAGCTTGGAAATAATAGTTCAAATTTAGCTTAAAAGTTAATCAATTAAAGGCAAAAGGGTAGTTGGTACCTGTGGAGCAGAGGGGGTTGTTAGCAAAGGAGGAGGTGATAAGGTCCTTTGCCCCTGTGGGACAGAGAGAAACACAGGTAATTATCACCTGAACAGGATGGAGTGGTGAGCTGAGGTGAAGCACAAGATAACATGCCATAAAATTATTGTCTTTATTGAGAGAGTAGCTGCTGGAGGTGAGAACTGAAGTTCCCCAGCTCATCTCCTCCATGTCTTCACTGTATTTCTTTGAGGATGAGATCAGAAACCATGTGGGGAAGAAGGTGAATACTCTCTCACTGACAGCAGGTCAGCTGTGAGTATACTGTTGCATGGAATGGCTGCGTGTGCTGCCTTCCATGAGGATGGATGGTGATGGCATTCAGTGACATGTACATGTATGATCCTTGGATTTTGATGGCTTTGAAGATGCAAACTTTGGGGCTTTAAAAAAGGATTTGTGTGCTTGAAAAGCTTACAGTCTAACCAAAACAAACATATAGTATTTCACTTGAACAACCTTAAATCAAAGTGGTTCTAGTGCCCTATTGTAACTGGGTACCTCTAAACTATTTTCACAAGAAATTTAGCAAGAAATAGAGCCTCCAATGATATGAGCACTGATTAAGGCACATTTATGTCTCAGCACTGTATCAGCATTCATTTTTAAGTGGGGCTTTTCTTCCAAAGAAGAACTGGAGGATATGAACTTGATGGAGCAGATGTCCAAGAGTTAATAGCACAACATATTTCTGGGAGGTGCGATTCAGACTGTAACCCAGCAGCAGGACTTCAGGCTTTAACACGAAGTAACAGCTTTGGGCCATTCAGACTAAAAGCAGCCACTGGACTGCAAAGACCCTGGGCCAGGATGGTGGCTGCTCTGGGTCTGAGGGCCTCACATCACTTCGCAGCCTTGCTGGGGCACAGGAGCCACCAGCCAACAGCCAAGGGGAACGCTGCACCACTTATGTGTTTATCCTCCCATACAGTTCAGAGCTTGTGCAGTCTGTGTCAGCTGTTTGCTAGCAAACATGCAGTAGGAGATAAATTATTTTGGCCTAGGAAGTACTATAGCTCCTAAAGAATTTACTGGATGTGAGCAGAACCCCATTAACACCAGCTAAAAGCCTCAATGCTTCTTGGGTGGCTGTGGCTGTTAAGTGTGGCAAGTGGACCTATGGCCTGTATGCAAACCATACCTTCTCAGAGTGTTCAAACTGCCTCCAGAAGCTATCATACATTCTTTTTGTGGTCTTTTCAGGAGTGCAAACCACAGTCTTGATGTAAACTTTAAAGCTGCGGTCCAACAACTGATTAATTTCACCGTAGTCGTAATCATCGTATCTGTTCAGAAAGAAAGAAAAACACTTTCATTTTCGAGAACAAGTTATTTCACTTGCAGTGGTTTTAAGTTCCTATGGCAAAATAAATTACTGTGTAATTTGTACCTCTGTCC
Source organism: Ara ararauna (assembly GCA_028858755.1). Lineage (NCBI taxonomy): Eukaryota > Metazoa > Chordata > Aves > Psittaciformes > Psittacidae > Ara > Ara ararauna. The sequence continues at coordinate 62,654,607 of CM054379.1, forward strand.
CCCCCATAGACGAAAGTATGTTTAAAAATACATGCATGTTTGGTGTAAATAGCTTTGCTTCAGTCTGATAAAGAACAAAAGGCATCTGATAAAGAACAAAAGGCCAGTGCTAACAAGTCTGATGTGTTTGCTTAGAATAAAAGCAGTAAAACTGACCTTATTCCAAACATGCAGTGAATATAGTTCCAAATAGCTCTTCGTAGCATTGAGGTATCCACGTCTTTGTGCATGGCCATGGTGTTGTAAGTCAGATTATAAGCAATGTGAAACTTCTCATCAAGTAGTTGTCCCACATCTGGGTAAAGACGATTAACCAAGGAATAGCCGTGGTCTTCCCAGGAATAATCCTTAGAATAAGTAAAAATGGAGAATGGAGCATTTCAAAAATTAACTTGTGCACACCTAACATTTTACTGCAATATATCTTGGGGCAGGTATCTATGGAGGGTGTTCATTTGCTTGCTTTGAGCCTTTGCATCCATGGGGTACTAAGTTACAGCCTAGCAAGGTCCAGTTTTGGCATCTGCCACAACAAACAGTGCCCTAAGCCTCCTGAGAGCAGCCCCCGGCCTTGTTACCTGAACACGAAAGGTGGGCACGTGCATCCCATGTCTAGAGAAGTCTTTGTAACCATAGCTAGTGTCCTCAAAGTGGCGAGACACATCTCTTGTAGGTGCTGATTCTTCATCTTCTGTAAATTCAAACAGAATTTCACACAATTTCAGTAAGAACAGACTGGACGTGTACGAGCAGAACTCATGCAGAAGAATGGGGGTCTCTGTGCGTTTTAACTAAACTCAGTTTCCCTGAACTACCTGTATTAAAAGCTTTTATTACAGCTCAGTGTCACTGCAGCTATGGGTTTTAGAGGCAACTCCATGAAAAACACTGATTCTGTCTTACAGACAAACACCTCTTTCCCCCTTCTTTTGTCTGCCATTCTCCATCCTGTCCCCTATGTCTGGGGGACACTTTGCTCCTAGCTCAAGAGGTCTGTGAAAATGTCAAGGGAAAATCTGTTTTACTAAGCTCTTGCTCCAAAACAGAGACCTCTAAGACTTCCACACCAAGTTTATTTTAGAGGGAACTGTTGAAGAGTGGACAACAACCCTAAACCTGTAAGAGATTAAGTACTGTCTCAACAGTTGTCTGGAAAGCAATGTTTCACACGCTCTTCATAGCTGCTTGTTTTAAGGGCTTCTTTTTACAGTGTCTTGTGATATGTTTAAATCTCTCTTCTCAAGAGAGATTCTATTTCTGTTGGAAATTACTACTGAACGTAATATTGGCCAGTGCGTGTTAGGGTGTTTTTGAGAGAAGCCACAGCTCTTGGCACTACTTTGCTTTGAGGCATTCTTGAAAGAAAACAAGGCACCCCCAACCTTCATCCCTTCAAAGAAACAGTGGTGGTTTTGACACATCTAATAACATTTTTCTCCCCCTTTTGTGGTAATAAGTGTTTCTTCAAGTGATTTGGGAAAGTCTAAGTACATACACACACTACAGCTATTCTACCTGAAGAACAGACGAACATGCTCTCTCTCTTCTCCCTTTCAAAACGCGTAGCCATTTCTTCCTGGCTGGCTTCCTCTTCATCTCTACACTCCTGTAGCTGCTTCATTTTCTCCATTAGAGCTTCGACTTCACAGACGGACTCCGTAGACTTGAAAAGGAGTGAGAAGCATTTTATTTCCATGTCACAAGAACTGTGACAGAAATCATCAAGACAGACAATTAAAACACAACTTCCATCCTTCATTTACATCTTCAAGTGCTGAGTTCCCGAGGAAAACAATTCTCGAAAGAAATCTGTACTGACCCAATGTTCACATTTAGTCATTATCTTTTCTCAATTAGATCCCTGGTATTTTTTAAGCATATTTTTAGCTTCACAATTTTTGGGAACAAGCAGTTCTTACCTAAAATTAATTTCTCTTACTTCATCTAAATATTTAATAACTGAAAACCAAGGAGCTGTAACAGAAATTTTGATAGAGGAAGTAACCACAATTTACTGCCCAACTGAATTTTCCCCCTCCTCTGCTCACAAAGAAACATATTGAAGGAAAAAGGAAGAGAGTGTAAAGGCAGATTTAACAAAGCCTCAAAGGAAAGCTAGTGCAAGATAATTGTATTTCACAAGAACTCTTTCAACACCATGACACACTGTTAATTCAACATCTGGCCTTGTAAAAATCCATCAACAAGAGCTCTTTCAACACCGTGACACACTGTTAATTCAACATCTGGCCTTGTAAAAATCCATCAACATATAGCAAAATAAAATTATCTCCAGTCCATACCCTTCTGCCCCTTTCCCCTCTGACTTTTGCAGTTTGCTCCTTCAGAGAAGCAGCAAGCTCCAGCAAATAACATTTAAATGCCACCCACAGCACTGCAGTGACCTCTCACAGCAGGGCACCTGAACTGAAAATACCCTGTTACTGCTGTTCTTCAGCCAATGCTTGGTTCACATTTTGCTCTTCACTAAATGGAAGCAAGTACATATCAGTGGGCACAACTGCTGCAGGCAGGGAATACTCATTTAGAGACGGAGACAGAGAATTTGGCATGGTCTGTGGTGTGAGGTATCACAAAAACCCCATGGCAGCAAAGTCAAAGACTGGAATCAAAGGGGGTGCCAACTTTCCCCAGCACCCATGGAAAAAGCACTCTTGGCCACTGCTGCTCAGGACAGGTACCATAAACTGGCTGAGATCTGGAGTGGTCTCAGTTTGTTATTATGATGGAACCTGATGAAGTTTAATCATGCCAAGTGCAAGGTCCTACACCTGGGTCAGAGCAATCCCAGGCACAGCTACAGGTTGGGCAGGGAAGAGATTCAGAGCAGTCACGCCCAGAAGGACTTGGGGGTGCTGGTCAATGAGAAAATGAACATGAGCCGGCAGTGTGCGCTTGCAGCCCAGAAAGCCAACTGTATCCTGGGCTGCATCAAAAGGAGTGTGACCAGCAGGTTGAAGGAGGTGATCCTGCCCCTCTACTCTGCTCTCGGGAGACCTCACTTGGAGTATTGTGTGTAGTTCTGGGGTCCTCAACATAAAAAAGACATGGAACTGTTGGAACAAGTCCAGAGGAGGGCCACGAGGATGATTAGGGGACTGGAGCACCTCCCGTAGGAAGATAGGCTGAGAAAGTTGGGGCTGTTCAGGCTGGAGAAGAGAAGGCTGCGTGGAGACCTCATAGCAGCCTTCCAGTATCTGAAGGGGGCTATAGGGATGGTGGAGAGGGACTCTTCGTTAGGGACTGTAGTGATAGGACAAGGGGTAATGGGTTAAAACTGAAACAGGGGAAGTTTAGATTGGATATGAGGAAGAAATTCTTTACTGTAAGGGTGGTGAGGCACTGGAATGGGTGACCCAGGGAAGTTGTGAATGCTCCATCGCTGGTGCTGTTCAAGGCTGGGTTGGACAGAGCCTTGAGTGGCATGGTTTAATGGGGGGTGTCCCTGCCCCTGGCAGGGGGGTTGGAACTAGATGATCTTAAGGTCCTTTCCAATCCTAACTATTCTATGATTCCATGATTCTATGAATGATGAGACCAAAAAAAGACAACTTAGAGACTGTATCTTTGTTGGGCCCTTTGGTATTTCCCCCCAGTTTAGCAGCGTCATTACAGCTTCTCCTAAACATCTTTCTTCTGGTTGGCACTCATGTGGATTAGGTTCATCAACCCCACTCTCAATGAACACAGACAGGCACCCTCCATGTATTAAGTTTATAAAGAAACTACTGCTACTGAACCAGACTGCTTGTGCAGACAGGTACTTACTGTAATACTTCCAGTTGGGCTGGCATGAATTTCATCCACCCCGTGGTAACCATTTGTAATATCACACATGCAGTAGTTACTGATGGAAGGGGGCCTGAAGGTGTGACCCCCTTCACAGTCAATCTCTGGGCTGATTCCACAACCAAACGTGAAGGAAGCAAGGGAGTGGTAATGTGTGAGGAGAACGACTGCGTGGATGAGCTCTGCCAGGGACCAGCTGTTCTCTTCAGTCTTCAAAAGTTGCTTTAAAAATAATGCAAGACAAGTATTAAAGTCATTCAAATGATTCCACCTTAATGCAGTTTATCAACACATTTCTTTACAGAGCCTTGGGTGGCATGGTCTAGCGTGAGGTGTCCCTGCCCATGGCAGGGGGGTTGGAACTGGATGATCTTAAGGTCCTTTCCAACCCTAACTATTCTATGATTCTATGATTAGGTACAATTATTTTTCCAATGTCCACACTTACTTCCTAACCCTCTGCTGCCAGTAGCGTGCTCAGTGCCCTCACCAGGAGACCTGCCAGCCATAGACTCGTGGTTGAGCCACAGAGGAGATGGCTTCTCTCCCCTCTCTGGCCTTCAGCTATTCAATCAGTTGGGGTTTTCACTTTGCACCATATGGTTTGTATTGAGGACAGGCTGACTGACATAAAAAATTTCACACCTCTGGTGGAAGATGCCACCACAACAGTTGCATGTTTCTTCAACTGGCCTTTACAGTCTCAGCAAACCCTGGCAACTCCTTGTGGACTCAGCACCAGGGCTGGGCTCCCTCCATCACATCCCTGTGGGTGGTGGAATGCTCTACATTTGACAAGAAGCTTCAAGCCCCAACTTCCCCTTCAGGCAGGAAAGAGTGGGAGGTTTGGGGCCTTCTGGTGGAGCGTGTGCCCTCCCCCCCAGCCCAGCACCCTGCCTCACATGAGCTGTACAAGGGCACAGTATCACACAGTATCACAGTGATACAACACTGAAAGCCAGTAACAGAACATCTTTCACCCTGACTGGTTCTTAACCCTAAGAATCTGTGATTGCATTACTGATACCTACAGGTAGACTCACAGTACTCCATGGAAGATTTACCTCAATATGCTCCTTGGTGATAAGCCAGGGTCGGTGAGCCAACATTTTGTTCAATTCTCCTAAATTTTGCAGTTTTTGAGGTGCATTTTCTAGACCATTCAACCATTTTGGGTCTCCACCAACATGAAGGAAGTCATTCACATGGAGGTTAACAAGGTAAGAGCACTGGTGTCGTGCTGCAGCCTAGAAAGGAAAAGGCAATTGTGATACTGAAAACAATTACAGTAAGTTGGTGCTTTATGACAAGTACCATAAGTCATTGTTTCCTCAAAATATTCAAGAATAAGACTTGCAGTGATCAAAGGCTGAAGTAAGAACAAGTTAAGATTAACAAATCAGCCTGTTTTGATTATTGTTCTCACAACATAAGTATTCCTCACTCCTCACACATTATAACTATGCTGGCTTAAGATGCAACATGCCTGTATCCAGGGAGAAGCACAGACACAGCTTTATGGTGTGGCCTGAAGTAAGCAACCCATACTACACAGTACTGCCCAGAGGGGAAGAAGCACGGCTGCCTGCAGGTGAATCTTCACCAGCAAAAACAGAAGCAGGTTTCAGAACACATATAAGCAAGAAAGACTCAGGGCAGCTTTTCAGCAAAGAGCAGAGCCAGTATCATTTATTCAAACAGAAACAGAATCACAGAATCCTAGAATGGTCTGGGGTGAAAGCGACCTTAGAGCTCATCTAGTTCCAACCCCCCTGCCATGGGCAGGGACACCTCCCACTAGACCACTTTACCCCTCATATTAGGACACAGCCCAAGATTTTAATTCAACTTCAGCAAGCAAAGACCATTGAACTGGGAGACTGGAAGTTATGAAATCAACCGCTTCTGGCAGAAAACTTGCTTAGAATGTAGAGATTCAGAAACAGATGATGGGATGGACTATCTAGTTAGAGGGAGGTGTATTCGACAGGACACACATACTAACAAGCCTTCCTGAAAAAGTTTCTGAGACACTAAGGAAATCAAAATGAAATAATTGTCTAATTTTTATAACAGACCGGTTTCCCCCCTCTCTTTCTCACGGTCCTACCAAAACCTATGAACATAAAGTACTGCTCTTATGAAACAATTTGTAAACCAGACACAATCAAACCTACTCTGCTTTTCCCCTTAGCTCCTGATGAAACACCTCTCCAACTAGAAACTGCAAAACACAGTAATCATTGCTATTAAACAAGACCAGACTGTTGCCAAAGTGGCCGTTGCTGCTTTCTGTTCCAGCATACCATTATCCCGATGTAGTGTCGGTAATGAAGCGGGAGCGGGCCATCCATTTGCAGCAGATAGTGCTGAGTTTTTAGAAAGCTCTCAAGATACTGGGGGTGGAAAACCATCACCAAGGTAACGTTGTCCAACCGGCCCAGCGCAGCGAAAGAATCCGCAAACAGTGCGTGCATCGTGGCGTCTTCGTTTCCCACCTGGATAGTCTGGGTGAACAGAAAGAGCAATCAGCAATGCTGTCAAAGGAGTACCAGAAAAATAGCAAATACATATATTAGCCACACCATCCCAGAGACCCCGGTGAAAGAAATTGTTATAAATCCATTAATGGCATTATATCAATGCACATAAGGCAAGACATATAAAATCCCTTTAATACCTCTCATTTAGGAGATCACAAATGGTTGTATCAGCAAAAGGAGGTTTGTGGCTTTACATTTTCTCTTGTACAGCACTGACTTCTCATTTTTAACTGTCTCAACTTCACTTTCTTCATTGCTCCTATTTGATCTAACTTAAGTTTATTATAACAACAAAAAGCTAACTGAATAATCATTTTTACTATGGGGAAAAGAAGGAAAGAAGTAAAAAAGTTAAAATGCCAAGAGAGAGAAATAAAAGGAAATTGAAACTTCAGGCTCTAAAATTCCTAGAAAACTACAGGCATATTACTAAGTGTTTCCCCTGCTCCAAATTCTCTTACCAGATGATCCCAAGAGAAGCACCAGAAACACTCAGCCACAACACTCTGACACTTCTCAGATTATTCAGAATAGTAGAGGCAGCTCAAGGCAAAGCAGCCCCAGAGCAGGGGGCAGGTGCTTTGTAGACCAGTAGGAAATTACATCTGGGTGCTCACAAGGAAACACACACTTGAAAGCAAACAGTATTGGGTTTCTCTTATGCTAGACAGCAGTATGAAAGGAGTCATAACTTTTCCAAACCTCCCCAGGGCTCTCACTGCTTCTGTACGTTGGAACTGTGGCCAAAGTCTCACCAGGACTGAATGTGATCACAACTGAAAATCTTTGACAGCTCAGCAGCTGTCCTGAAACCCAGTGTGGGTTACTACTAAAAGGGTGTTCCTTAAAAGCATAAAGTTCACTGTGTACTTGAAAACATTACCACACCTCCTTCTCGGGGATGAATCTGCTTGGTCCGTGTCCCAGTGGTCTAGGAATTCTTATTCCAAGTTCCTAGAAAAGAAAGTTACACCATCTCAGCATTTAGTTATAAACAACTTTTAGCTGTGACTACTAGACGGAAAAGACTTCTGCATTCAGAGCTGGGCTTATTTGGGTATTAGTGGTACTCTTACACGAGTACTTCTACTAGTACCATTTGTACAAATACAAATCATGTTTTATACAAGTGCTTTATAATTAGCCACACTTGTTTACAGTGTACTCCCCACTCCAGCAACAAAAACTGCAACAACAAAGGCCCTGCCAACCGAAGCGAACACACACAAATTCATATGCACACTACAGCCTGGTTCACAGAAAATTCTGCATCAAGCATATTTTGGCAGGGTGTCCAGGACAAGGAGTTCAGTACACAGCCGTCTGCTGTGTGGTTATGCCACTGATATAAAACGAGACTGGTGTGTGTGTGTGTGTGTGTGTGTGTGTGTGTACATCCGCAGTACACCAGCACATAACACTCTGTGCATCTGTCAGGAAATGGAACAGCTGTAACCCTAATCAGATTTCTTTTTCCCAACCTCAAAGAGCTCTTAAACTGCTGAAAGTACCTGATCTACATTTGCATCTGCTTCTTTTCAAGACAGGATAAAAAGCTATTCACACTGGGAAGGAGGAAGGGGGTTTCGCTCAATCAGAACAGCAGCAGCCGTGCATGGACAAGTTGCCTTGCAGATGAGAGGGAGGCTGAACAGGACACCCCTCTAGCAAGTGCTCTATTTCCCCTCTCCTTTGGCTAGATGAAGCTTTCTGCCAGGCCTACAGCACCCTGGGCCCTTCCTGTAGCCAAGGAGCAAACTGCATGAAAGACAAAGACTTGGGTGCATTTGTGTCCCACCTGTTAAACCATTCTGTTTGGAAGGGTGGGAGCCATCGGCTCAAGAGCAGCTTCTGCATTTGGCATGATCAGCCCTCATAGAAGACCCAGCAGGGTCACGGGGCATGTACCAAAGCAGGACATGGCCTCACCTTGCATAGTCACAATTGCCCACCTCCCCATCACCACAGAGGCTCACTCCTTCGTGTGCACAGCACTTGCTGCAAGCCAGCTCTACTGCACGGACTGGTCCCCAGGCAGCAGCATGGCTTCCCCAGGAAAGATGGGACCTCCCAATGGGGCAAGCTGACAGCAAAGTGCTCTTAAGGATGGATGGAGACCTGGGATTAAAGCTGAGGATGGAGCTAACTGCTAAACACTAGGCTATACATAAACTAACAGTTTGGGATACTTATCTGTTCCTCTCTCTTCCCTGGTCATCTTTTAAAACCTATCCATTGCCAATGTTCCATAGCTCCATAGCCCCCCCATATCATCTGATGATGATACCAACTCCACCCAGGTTCTCAACTGGGTTTAGGTTAATAAATGCCATGTAGAACAGAGAGAGTCCTTCAGCTGCTTTAGTCCTCAAGAGCAAACCAAGTCCCTAAAAGCTGACTACAGTTTTTAACTTTGCTACATAGACAAAGGCTGTTGTAACAAGCAGTACCAGCTGCACTCACTATTGTACTTCTGTCTTAGCTGAGGTTTCTATTTGCATGAGTTCATTGTATGAGAAGCAGTTTTATTAATCAGTTACTGTTTCGCGAACTTTCCCCTAAGATTAAAAACTAGCTTGAGAGAGCAGGAAACATCATATCAGATCTAAGGCAGAACTGCTGAAGCCCATCAGACTCTGTCAGTCTCCTTAGGATTTAAGTGAGATGCCTTCATTTCTCAAGTCTTGGATAAAGTGAGATCAAAGGGCAGCTCTCACTGCTTGTCTTTTCAGATTCTCCCTGGGACAATAATGTTTGTGATGTAGCTTTATCCTGCTGAGGGTCCCAACATCCACAAACAGATTCTGCCTGTCAGCTAAGTCTCTAGGAATGTCACTCACAGGATGGATTTTTCATCATAAAAGCACCCTCTCCCCTCAAAGCCCTAGCACAGTTCTTATCTCAGCTACAACTACACCAGCAAATTAGAGAAACATCTTACATCCAAATGACAGCAAGGGAAAAAAGTCTGTACACATCATTTAACTTAGCAGATGTCTGCAGTTGTCTGCAAATCAAGCTCTCCAAACTTCTCCATACCTTGAAGTTTAATTCTTGAACACCATGTTTCAGTCTTCTCCTTTCCCAGAACAATTATAGGAAGAAAAAACCAAACCAAACCAACAGCAGAAGATTTAAGAACCTGTGATCAGCAGGCTGCTGCTGCATTCTGCCTCACAATCTAAAATACATCAGTACCAATACACTTCACATTTTTAAAACCTTGCAGGAGTCAAACTACTACGATTACACTGCATCTAACAGGTTACATTACTGAAGTAACCAATCCCTCTCTGCAAAGTGATTTAAAGAGTTTTTTAAGGATTGAGTAAGTTGCATCCCCCTCATGGCACCAGCCTAGCACCCAAGACACCTGGGTTCAAGTCTCTGTTTTGACACAGACCTTGCCAAGGATCTGTGAAGATGAGCCTCAGTTTCCCATCTGCAAAACATTTCTTCCAGGAGGTGCTGAGAACAGATTCTTATTGTGAGGCCCATGGTTACCACAGTCATGAGAGCTGTATAAAATGTGACCCATTGGGAATCGACTGAAAATTGTTATTCTTCACTTGCAAGCTATGGCAGACCTTTTAACAACTGTTTCCCCTCTTTTTCAGAAGCAGCTTTTAATCAAATTCTCCTAGTACTGGAGAAAGAGCAGGCATCTCTGGGTGCCCCCAATATACCAACAATTCAAATACTATATAGACATAATACTCAAAACAGTCCTAGAAGTATCTTCCCTTAATTTTGAACATATTTCTATGTTTCATGTTGTCCTTCACTAATCAATCCATCTTCCAAATACACTCAAGAATCACCACTCTTCAGCTTTCCCTCTCAAAGGCAATACCCAAATCCTGATCAGCCACACCACCAGGTCTCTCTCCAGCACCTTCCCCATGAAGAAGCACCAGGGACACCAAAAAGGACTTGGCAAAGCAGCTGGAGGGGGACTGGGACAAGCAGCAGTTGTGAGCGAACAAAATTTATTTTGGCTACTAAAGAAGCAACTTCCATGTGATTCCAGACCAGCGAGTCGGACACCAAAGTGACCTACTCAGTGCCATGTTTTCTGCATCAAAATTCTCCTGGCTTCATTCCTTCCCTTTGTTAACCTTGCCACTCCACTTCCATTCGGCCTAGAAACTCTGCAGCTGGATACGGCTCCAAGCTCAGCAGAAAGCCAACCACAGCTGAGGTGACAATAACAACAATAATAACGATAATAACAACAACAACACATCAGAGGCACTCCATCTTCAAAGCCAGAACATAAAACTCAGATGGCTGCAAAGCTGAGCACCAAGGGTAGAAGAGATTCCACTTTCAACACCCAGAAGTTCGCAGCTAATGGAGGAAGCTGGAACTTGCCAGGTGGCAATCCACTCCACTGCCCACTTCCCAGAGGTACCTTGACAGAGAAGCAAGACTTTAGCCATACAAATGTATCACTGTGCTGGCAGACACCCTCAGGAATCACAGAAAACCCTTCTCTTTCCTCTTCTGCGATGTAACTTCTATTTCTCTGCAGCCACTATTATTATCTCCATGGGTACTATGGTCACCAGATACCTACAATTTCTGAATCTACACATCCCTCATCACTGCCATATCTGAGCACCTCACCTCTTGCATTTAATTCATGCAACAATCCTGAGATAGGGCAAGAGTATTACCTCCCATTAAAAAAAACCCACCTGAGAAACGTAAACGGTACATGTCTATCAGAGGCTGCTATGGAAGACTGGTGGCTTGAGCTGAGCTCTCTCAAGTCACGGGCTAATGCCCTAACCACCAGACTGTGTGTCTTTTCAGAGACTTCTCAGCCAGGAAATACGCTTTATGCAAATCTGCACCAAGAAACAGCTCTTGAGAGCTGAGACGGAAGAGTTAATGAGACGAGTCTGCAAACTTCATTATGTACTTCCCAGTTACCATTCTGTCCCACCAGTCTGGCCCTCTTACAGTACATCCAACTTCACAACAACCACCAGACCAAAACTCTGTACTGCATGCACATATGTGCTCAGAGAAGACCACTCTAAAACCACAAACTCATTCTACTTACTTGCAGCTGCTATGTATCTTAAGACTCTGTCAATCAAGCCCACTTTCAGGTAACTTTTTAAAGTGCCTTAACAAGAGCAGGATTCCTATCCAATTTAGGTAAAAGTTGAACTGCAAATGCTTAGAAGAGGTCACCTCTGCAAGTGAGACAGAATACAATCTGCTTTGGTTCTGAACCTCTTCAAAATATGAGTGAAGAAAACAAAAAAAGGCACTTCAAAACAGACACTCAGTATCAGAAATTCCACCTAGGAACACTGGAGCCAAGTTAAGCAACACAGCAAGATGGATCAGAAACAGCTCCCTACCTAAGGCACAGCTCTTGCTCCATGGGGCACCTAAACTGCTTTTTCAGATCCCTGTTCCTCACCACTGCTGGCTGCTGGCAGCCAGAGCTCTTCCCACAAAACCTCTCCCAAACTCTGAGTTTTGTCAGATGAGTATGGGGACTTCTACCAAACTGTTACTTTTCAGTCATTTGGGATTCACGAGCTGAGCACTAGCTATGAACCACAACCTTCAGACTGCTTCCCTGGTGTTAGCACAGTGAGTCATTTTGCTCCCCTCAAGTACAGTCAGTACCAATATCAAATGCATCTCCCAGAGAAACTTATTTACATACTTACTTAAGCCTCCTCTAAGTGCTAAAGAACATTTTATCATAGACAAGCCACAGGCAAAGTGAAAATATAATTATCAATTTACTTCACTAAACCACATCTGGATTAACATCTTCGTCTGAATCATCTGCGTCCCAATTAAGCACTAAATACTGCTAGAGCCAAACGAAATCATATGAAAATCATGCACTTATGCAATATAAAACAATCTAAAGGAAGGAAACAGAGAAGGGAAATTAGTTTGAGGTGACCTTTTTGGAGGTAACATTTTCCCAGACAACCAGTGATAGTTTTACATAATCTAAGTGCATTCCTGCCTAAGCTTAGTGTTAAGAAAGGCACAATGAGCTGTGGCTTAAAAACTCTTCCAACATAATCTCTTAGTAGAATAACCTCCCCCCCCCAGAAAAATGTGCCAGTGCTGAAAATTCAGCTTAGTGTATACTACAATGTGTATCTGAAGCTGACATTAAAGTACCCACTTAGAGCTTTATATGCTTATAGGATAAAATGTCCCAAACCATCCAAGGCAGAATTTAGCACTTATCACTCTAAGAGGCCTTGTGCTGCTGCTGCTTCACTCACAGTGTCTGGTTCCTATTTCCCCTTAAAAGGTCACCAACAGCAAAACCTCACTGTGGTGACACAGACAGGCTACAGATTTGGACTTTCCTTGTTTAGAATCTAAATGACAAGTTATTTATCACCAAACTGATACATACTCAGCTCTAAAGCTGTATCTTCAGTTCTGCTAAAAGTAGCTCCTTATGAGATGGCCAGCTTTTGGAAATGAAGGCATTAAGAAATGGAAAGTGGTGATTAAATATGATTCTTTTCCTACAAACACTAAAAAATTACAAAACTGCACAAATCTTACACCTTTTCCAAATGTGGGGCTAAGCAGAACTGGCAGGTTTTCTTACTTTATTCATTTACCTTATCCAGAAGTAGCTACAACTGCTGGGGCTTTCTCAAAAAAAAACCCCACTACTCACATTAATATGACAGAAAGATGATCCCCAAAATGCTAGCTCTGAATTACCAGCTGGGCTTAAACCATGACAGTTCTCTGAATTTTGGCACTGGTTCCATTTTCTGGGTATCTCAGCTTATCATTCAGCAGAAGCACTGGACATGTCCACACTTGCACTGATTTAAAGAAGCGAGAGCAAGTACTCCCTCTCTGTTACAAAGCACTTTGTTCCACAGACCTACTGCTCTTCACCAAGACAAGAGCACAGCAAACACTGCTGTTTCACAGAGAACACATTATTCTTACATGAATTTAAAGACTTAAATTACTCCAATTTAAATACCTGTAAGTGTACTTTCTCTGAGCATCTCAAAAGTCCTTTGAAATATCAGGTTTTAAAAACATCCCCAACCAGTTTACGTGACTTGATTCAAGACAGAAATCAAGGCAACTGTGTGCCAATGGTCACACACTCTGCTCACAGTGGCAGGAATAAAAGCAAAGCCCAGGCTCTTCACCCTCAAACTCCAACACCTCTTCTCTGGCCAGCTCCTGTGACCAAGCAGTAAGAGCAGGTCCAACTGGAGCAGCCTCAAGTGCTACCTATGCTTCCTCAGCAGTAATAACTCTTCCTGAAGTGGTTTTGTGACACAACTACCTAGACACCACAACCCAATTTACTTTTGATATGAGCTCACTGAAACCAAGAGGGTGAATTTCAATGATTAGCACTTGGCTTTTCCATATGCCAATTCTGTAATGTGTAGAATGACAGAAAAAGTATCAAAGGGAAAGGGATTTGGAAGGCACATCTGCAATGTCCATGCCATCAACACTGTTTAAATGCCAATCAATTAGTGACACAGAAGAAAACAAGTTTAAACATGACAGTTACAGTTTGCATTATGTAGACTGCACTGCTGGTTTATGTCAAAGCAAAGCCATTTGTATCCCAGAGTACCAGATCTATACAAACAAGAAAAATAGGATTTTAAAATATCTTTGAAAAGAAAAAATCATAATGTGGTGACATTAAGAAACTTAGAAAAGAGATACAAATCAGCCCTTTAATTCCTGTCCGAAATGCTATTGACTTGCCTTTGTTTGCAATTACAGCAAACTCTTCTCTTATCAGAAACACAACACCGGCCCCACCGTTTCAAAAGAATAACCCAAGTCTGTGCAAGAATGAAATAAACCCCGTGAAATTCATTGGCAAAAAGTACTTGGATGAGCCTAAAACCCCAGCAGACACCCACTACCGCACACACAGGCGGTGCACAGCCCTTCTGGAACCAGGTGGCAGTGGGGAGGCTAACGACAGCATCCGCACCGGTACTGCAGGCAGCAGCTGGATGTCCCCTGAGAGGGAGCTACAATGGACCTGCAAAACCTCCCGTCACCTCCTGTAGCAACGAACGTCCTCTGGGGTCGAGCGAGGAGCCCGCAAGAAAGCGCTCCCCCTGCCTCCCAGCTCGCTGCAGGGGCCCCCGCTCCACTTACTAGCAGGGATCTCTCCCTGGAAATGAGTCCGGGGAGCAGGACCGACCGACCACCCCGGAAGGTCCAGCCATGCAGGGGTGCCCCTCGGCCCAGCCCCTCTCCTCCCTCAGTACCTGGTGCTGGGGGCCTCACCTCGCCTCTCTCACGCCAGCGCTGCGGGGCGGGGGCCGGGCACGCTCCCCTCGCACCCCACCGCAGCTCTGCCGCAAGGCCCGGCACTGCCGGCACGGAACGGGCCCTCCCCTCCCCGCCCCGCGGCCCGGCCTCCCGCCCAACCCCCGATCCGAGCGGCGCGCAGGGCACTGCCCCGACGGGGCGGAGTGGAGCGTGGTGCCGGTCGGGGGGCAGCTGCCTGCCGCCGGTTGCGCCCTCTTACAGCCGCGGGAACACCAACACATTTCCCGCACAGCAGAAGCAGCCCCGGCCCAGAGCTGGCCGGAGGGCAGGGCTGAGGCGAAGGGTACCTCTCCCCCAATAGAGCCCCGGTCTCCTCTGCTCCCCTGCCCTCCCCGACGGAGCAAATCCTCGGACAACCTTTCCCCCTGTCCCCTGTTCCTTATGCAAGAGTTTCTACCTTCTCTTTAAGCAACAACGTAATTACGGGTTTTAAACTGAGAAATCGCACGAGGTTAACATGTTGTAGCTATCTGTGTGACTAAGTGTGCTGCTGCAGACATTTGGCCTCCTGCCTATTCCCAAGATCATAACAGTCCTGGGCAAACATATGTTTTGCAATCTCATCAGCAAAACACTCAGCCTTTGTTTGCAGCAGGCTGTACTCCTCTCGCTGACCCCCCAGGGCTGTAAACTGCCAGATGCCTTACATCTCCCACCTCTTTTTGCTCTGGGGTTTTATGTCATCAATTATTCCAAAAGAAACAAGTCCCTGAGCTGGCCTGTGTGATTCTGTTGTTTTGGGGTTTTTTCCCCTTCCTCAGCAATCTAAGATTTATAAAGCTAGATTTTGTTAGATCATTTTCCTTCAGATATTTTGAATGAAAATAAACAATGACAGACCACAAGACGAGAACTTATGTTGCACTTTTGATGGGAGTATAGCTCTGAACCCCTGAACACACTCATCTGGGGAGGAAGGCTTCTGTCTACAATTCAGGCAGCTCATTTTCCAGTCCTACCAAGCTATCTAACAACCAAGCAGGGAGATTCCATGACACTGAACTTTACACTTCTGTTAAATGTAAAACTGAACACTGAAAAATTGTTTACAGGCTGTTCCTGTTACGGGTGTAAGAACCTTCCAGTGAAGTGCAGAAAACACCTAGGACTGTGCTGTCAGGAGAATGCGGCAACATGATTCGAGGCAGTAGTTCTGCACATTTCTAATGCTAAAGCTTTAAAGACTTCCTTTTCCTCTCCACTTTCTAAAAACCACCACCAAGCACTCTGGGCTATACAATCAACTCTGGTGAGCCAAGGGCTACTCTACTTCTGAAGGCTTAGCAGCAGCTATGAGGTTAAAATACCTAGAGTTGCCCAGAGACCACAGCTCCTTACCTAGGGCCTTGGCGTTAAGCTGAGAAGTCTTTCCAGAAGAAATGAAGTGCGCTTTGTACCTACTTGCACTTCATAAAATGCTTACCAGAAGCATGGAAAAAGAAGAAGATTGTGATACTGGCAAGGAAGGTTGCACTTTGTGAGGTAATAAACTAATGAACACTGTTTCATTCCCACCAACTACTTCCTTACTTCAGGCCAAGGCATAACAAAACTAGAAGGAATGGGCTTCTCTTGCAACACAGGCAAAGAACTGGCTTGTGCTCTGAAAAACTGTTGAAAAAGAGTAATTACCTGGAAGCTGAAATGCAAGATGCCACCTCACCCTAAGGAGTCTTCCCAGATGTCAGCTGAAAGATCACCCCTTCCATGAACTCGTTAACACCTTTGGAAGGAAGGGGCAGGGGAGGGAGGGCAGCACTCTCTCAGTTCCCAGAAGTGTTTTTCCCCACTGTGGTGGCTTGCCCTGCCTAGATGTTAGTTTTGGAAGCCTGTTTATGTTAACATTTGTTGCTATACAAAGAGCCTTGGCAGATACAGATTTTTCTCTGACATGTTCCAAGGGAAATTCTCTCGCATTAAACAACCAGCTCAAAAGCAGAAGGTAGAAAATTATACCATGTTCTTTGCTTGCTGCATCAGGATAGATGAAGGCAGTGACAGCACGTCAGAAAAAGCATATACAAAGGGGAAGAGGAAGTTGCACAGCCATAGCAAACAAATAATAATGTTCTTAAAAGCTCTCCCATATGGCCTGAGTACACAAGCTCTGCTCGGGCCCCAGGTATTTCTCTGCCTTAGCAGAATCTCATAACCCCACTCTGCTGTGTGTTCTCCGCCCCAGCCCTCACACCACTACTTCCAAGGTGCAACTCCTTCAAATGGAAGAACACGCAGAACTGAGCTCGGTGCTCATCTGTAAATCAGTACACAACTGGAGACTGAAATTATTTCCTCTTGGGGGCTAGTAAGACAAGCTACAGGAGCACTTTCATGAGGGAATATGGTCTGACACCTGCACAAAGCTTATTTGGGTACCAACAAGTGCAGACCCCAGTGCAGTCAGGAGATATGGGGAGAGATCTATGGTACTGTTTGCATAACTTGAGTGTTCCCCTGGGGAAGCACAACAGTATGTTTGACCATGTATTGATGCAAGTCAACAGAGATCTAGTAAAAGGCTCATAAGGGAAACAAACAGCAGCAAATGTTTAGCATGAAAATATCGATAGATACCAATTTTCCTTTCACCCAGAAAGAGTGTAGGATAGATACACATGAAGTCACCCAAATCAAACACCACCTAAAACATGGAAATATACTCTTTCATAGCAAGCGCTTCCATAAAAGCTGCTTGCATAAAGGGATGACATTTAACATCTGTGCAATCCAAGTGAAGTCATCAGAAATGCAGTTTTTCCTTATTGCTACAGTTAAAGAAAGGTCCTGGTGAAACTAAAGGAAGACAGACCAACCAGTTACAATGTGAAAAGCCTGATCCTGCATAATCATATGTCTGTACTTAGCCACTGTAACTGGAATAGTTCCATTTCAGTCCAATTGGGTGACTTTTTTGAGTCAAGTTCAGCACAAACAAATGACTCTGAAGAACTGGCAAGCCAAGGTCTTAAATTCTTTCCATAGAAAAGCTATCCAAGCAGGAGCACTCAAAATGCCTATTACTGCAATGCCCTGGACATCAAATTAATATCCCAGTGGATGATCAGACAATCCTTTCCCAGGAACATTTACAACTAAACCAGATAATTCTTTGGGGCTCTGAGCTACCCAATTTGCATTAGTTCGTAGGACTAGATTTCTCCCTTGTGGTTTCGTAGGGTAGTGCCAGCTGCGGTAAGATGTAGCAAGCTCAGCAGAACGGATGCAAATACCAGCATTCACATCCAAATGTTTTTGAACCCCCTGAGATGAGGGCTCCTAAGGGCTGCTGGGGCATGGTGTCTCCCATGGCAACTACACCTCCAGCTGAAGAGGTTACTCATACTAACCCGGGTGTCAATGCCCCTCGGGGAGAACAGGTCTCTCTCCTAAGACCTGCCTACCCAGCTGCTGCAAACAGCACACCGTACTGCAGAGTCAGAGTAAGCAACGGGAGGACTACTTTGGGTTGGGTTTTTTTGATTGTTTGGAGGTTTTTGAAATGGTTTGACTTATTTTGACACACAGGAATTAGGCATTGCTAACGATGACCAGATCTCAACTCCTAGCAAAGCAGCCGCAATAAAAGCATAGGGGCAAGAATCAATTCAACCAGAACAGCTCAAGCAGCTCCACCTAACATGTTGCCTTAGTGAAGTCATCAGGTGTTTCAGCAATGACTAAGCAGCCCCACACTGGCCACTCTCAACATTTCCCTGTGGATTCCTCTCATTACAAGCTGTCCACAGCCACTACCCTTTTCATCATAAATTTCAAATGTATCTCCTAATCTTTCCTGTATTATACACCTGTTGTTTCTAAAACAGTAAATATCTTTATCATTATAACAGTACGGCAGACACAGCAATCAAACCGTTCATTACAGTGATGAAAGAATTTAAGTTAAATAGAATGTATCATCCTAGTATGCAAGGTCAGTATTTCAAAGCATTCTTGATTTAACCTTAACAATCTGATATGTCAGTCTTCAAAAAACTCACTGTATTATTAGAATTAGTACATAATTCTGGGAGGAGGATAAACTGTATTCTTTGTACACTTAAAATTCTTGCTGTATGGGGCAAAAAGGATCAGCACTTAGGAAGGGCATTGCACCTGATACCTTTATAATAACAACAAAACCAAGTTGCTTAGCAGAATGGAGGGCTGACAACTGGCCACATCAGGAAATAAGTTTAAACCAATATACAGAAGCTTTCCTTTTATAGTCTCTTGTATTGCAAGGGTGGCTAAGACTGATCATTTTATAATATTTAGAGATTATATTTATTGCCCGTTCTTTGAACATTATCCATCCTTGAAATGCTATTTTTCTGTTTCTAGGTCCTTCTTACATGCTACTTCCTTCATGGCTACACCTTCAGCTTTAATGGGCAAATGACTTCCAAGTAATTAAGGTGGTTTGTGAGTAATTACACATCAGGTCATTCCTATCCCACTGTATCCTCACTGAAAGACACAGCATCTTGTCTCTCAGAGCTGCAAGAGGCTGTAAAACTTGGTTGTTATATCTGAGCTGTTCTCATAGCTGATTTCAACTTGCCAAGCTCCAAGAACTCCAGTGGCTTTATCTGCTCCCTTAACTATTTGGTTCATCACTCAGGATTCATCCCCTAAAACAGTCATTCTTCTTCTGGTAACTTCTGCCTTTAACATTCCTACAGCTCACCCCCCACCTCTAAACCACAAGTTGTTTTGTTTCTTCCCTCCCTAAAGCTTGCGCAAATTTAACATTCCCTTTTGCAGTTATTAGCTAGGAGAAGTACAAAGTTTAATTTAAGGAGCTGTAAGAGGCTGAGATCTTGAGATTATTCATGCTTTGGCAAGGACACGAAAACAGACTTATGGTTTCTAAGACCGCTACAAATAGGTAGATGAAAGATGCATACCTAAAGCTTAGTAGATTGAAAGAATGTCTTACAAGATTATTCTTACTCCTTTTTATGAGGGTACACAGCTCCTCCTAGGCTGATAAACAGCAGCTAAACTACGGAAGTTGTTTGGCATTCTGTGAATAGCCAGTATTAGAGAAGTGGATTCTTCTGCTAGTGTTCTGAGGTGGCTCCAGGCTCACGCACTATGCAGGAATACTCTGGTTAACAACTCCCCCCAGATCCAGCTCTCCCAGAATGAACGCCCATATTTACTAGTTTCAAAACTGACCCTGGTAACTCACAGGTACCTTCTGATCTTTTGGTATCTAGAACGTGTATGGAGAAGGGATCAGTTGTCCAGCTGCAGATTGCCACTCTCTGGAGAAAAGAACATCTGCAGGCTGCCAGCCACTCTGCAGTCTCCCTCAGTATTAAATAAACATTAAGGTTAAAGAAAACTGGTTTAACCTTATTAGAAGAGTATATTTGGAGTTCAGTCAAGAAAAATAAAATTTAACATAGCTCATAGGTGTCTAAAACTGTTCTGGCCTAAAGAGGTCTCCCCTCTTCCCTTCAGTTAGCAAACTGCTAACACCAATGCCCAGGGCATCTTGCACAGCTCCTTAGAGCTGGGATCCATTTTACTATCTTTTTCTCAGGCCCTCTCTCCCCTAGATGAATACTGAAAAGGGACAAATATCCTTTATCAGTTGAGTGAAATTTCACCTTTGGGAGCTTCCTGCAACTCCTAGTCCTTATAACTGACTCAGTTAAGAGCAATGAGACAATGCAGTACCTTACCTTCTATATTGTCTGGAATGCTATCTGACTGTGCTTCACCCCTACTGTACAAAGATGCTGTTGGAAGGCCTGTCCTACAGGGATGGAGGTTGTCTCACCACTCTGAGCAATCCACTGCAAACAAAACCTTTTACACAATGCAAATACCTGCCTTCATAGGAAGGGAAGGCCAGCTGAATCATCTCTATGTGAGTTTAAGGCTTCTGAGTTTTTTAAACTGCATTTGATCTTGGAAATAATCTTTACATATAAAGAGATGAAAAAGCAATGAAATGTATCTCAGTAGCGTCTGACAGAAATCTGACACAACAGCAAGCACACGGGAAAAAAATGCCTTTAGGAGTACTGGTGTCTTAACACCTGGCTTACTAGAATTGGGCAAAACCATCGTATTTGAAAAATCATGGCAGTCAGGTGAAGCTCCCAACGACTGGAAAAAGGGTAATATAACCCCATTTTCAAGAAGGGGAAAATGGATGAGCCAGGGAACTACAGACCAGTCAGTCTCACCTCTGTGCCTGGCAAAATCTTGGAGCAGATTCTCCTGGAAGGCATGCTGAGGCACATGAAAAACAACAAGGTGCTTGGTGACAGCCAGCATGGCTTCACTAAGGGGAAAACCTGCCTGACCAATTTGGTGACCTTCTATGATGGGGCTACAGAACTGATGGACAGGGGTAGAGCAGTTGATGTCATCTACCTGGAGTTGTGCAAAGCGTTTGACACTGTCCTGCATGACATCCTTGTCTCGAAGTTGGAGAGACATCAATTTGATAGGTGCACCACTCGGTGGATAAAGAGCTGGCTGGATGGCCACACGCAAAGAGTTGTGCTCAATGGTTCAATGTCCAGCTGGAGACCAGTAATGAACGATGCCCCTCAGGGATCGGTGTTGCGACCGGTCTTGTTCAACATCTTTGTCAGTGACATGGACAGTGGGATTGAGTGCGCCCTCAGCAAGTTTGCCTATGACACCAAGCTGTGTGGTTCGGTTGGTACGTTGGACGGAAGGAACGCCATCCAGAAGGACCTTGACACGCTTGTGAGGTGGGCTGATGCCAACCTGATGAAGTTAACCATGCCAAGTGCAAGGTCCTACACCTGGGTTGGAGCAATCCCAGGCACAGCTATAGGTTGGGCAGAGAAGAGATTCAGAGCAGTCCTGCGGAGAAGGATTTGGGGGTGTTGGTCAACGAGAAAATGAACATGAGCTGGCAGTGTGCGCTTGCAGCCCAGAAAGCCACCCCTATCCTGGGCTGCATCAAAAGGAGCGTGACCAGCAGGTCGAAGGAGGTGATCCTGCCCCTCTACTCTGCTCTCGTGAGACCTCACTTGGTGTATTGTGTGCAGTTCTGGTGTCCTCAACATAAAAAGGACATGGAACTGTTGGAACAAGTCCAGAGGAGGGCCACGAGGATGATCAGGGGACTGGAGTACCTCCCGTATGAAGATAGGCTGAGAAAGTGGGGGCTGTTCAGCCTGGAGAAGAGAAGGCTGCGTGGAGACCTCCTAGCAGCCTTCCAGTATCTCAAGGGGGGCTATAAGGACGCTGGAGAGGGACTCTTCATTAGGGACTGTAGTGATAGGACAAGGGGCAACGGGTTAAAAC
This sequence comes from Ara ararauna, assembly GCA_028858755.1. Lineage (NCBI taxonomy): Eukaryota > Metazoa > Chordata > Aves > Psittaciformes > Psittacidae > Ara > Ara ararauna. The sequence goes on from CM054379.1 coordinate 62,676,605, forward strand.
TTAAAACAGGAAGTTTAGATTGGATATAAGGAGGAAGTTCCTTATTGTAAGGGTGGTGAGGCACTGGAATGGGTTGCCCAGGAAAGTTGTGAATGCTCCATTGCTGGCGGTGTTCAAGGCCAGACTGGACGGAGCCTTGGGTGACATGGTTTAGTGTGAAGTGTCCCTGCCCATGGCAGGGGGGTTGGAACTAGATGATCTTAAGGTCCTTTTCAACCCTAAGTATTCTATGATTCTATGACAGCAAATGACTCAGAGCTGCATTGCAGTTACACTGAGAATTCAGGAAATGCTGGACGAGTGTCCTGTGGAGAAGTTGCAACTAAAACCTACTTTCACACTCTGGTACAGACAGACATCCAACCCAGAAGCTGTTCTGATTACCAAAAGCATTTTGTCATCTTTACCCTTAAGGGCTCAGGTATATTTCTAGAAAATTTACTGAAACTCTGACCTGAGGTTCAGGCCTGACTTGGTTTTGTTTGTACAACAAAGAAAAAGCTTATTTCTGCAGAGCCTTCACCAAGTAACAAACTAGCAATTTATAAAATGCTTTGTTAGACTTCAAGTCAGCCTTTCATCTCACATATATCCACACTACAGCCAAAATCTAAGCAACTTCTTCTAAATAATTGTTTTCCCCATGAAAAAACAAGAAGAATGGAATGCAACAAAGGCATGTCACGTCATTTAATGCACTTCAAGAAGACTCACAGCTATTTTTCTATAGCTTATTTGTTACAGTGATCAAGTGAAATATTACTAAATTAAAATGGGAAATACCACTAGAGATTTGTGAACCTTCATATCAATAACTGCAGTTTGGGGAACTGTTTTGTGGTTTTCTCTTACACTCGACACTTTCAAGCACATGCTCAGTGTGCCTCAGAGCAGCAGATGGGAAAAAAAAAGAAAAGAAAAATCAGTTCTTTTTTTTTTTCCTGTTTTCACAGTCTAGCTGTGACCCAAATAATAGATGTTAGTTACATGAGTTTGTGAGTTTTGGAAACCCAACAATGTTGTTGTTTTATTAGGGGAAAATATCCAAATACCTATAAAGCTCTGTTCCCCTTCTGTAATGACCTATCTTGATGGCAAGTTTGCAAGGTCCTTGAGACAATCTCTCTCCATAGTTATAGAGCCAATAATAATAATAGTATAGAATTTATCAACTCCTCTAGAACATTATCTTGGCAAAAAGTTAAGTACAACAGTAAGTAACATTATCCTAGAAGAGTAACCCACATCATTGATTTAATGATAGCAGTTAAGAAAACAGATCATCCTCTAGGTACTATTCAATACCTAATTGTTATAAATTAAGGAGATAATACCAGATCTGCTATTTTTATATCAAATCTCAGTTTTTTTTACTTTTATATTCCAGCCCATGCAGACCTCTGCTTCAGAAGAAACATTAACACCTCCCCTACACCCCCCCAAAAAACCCCCAACCACAACACATTAATCATGTATTTTTTGCCATTTTTTGGCAATTATTACTGGTGTTTTCTTTAAATTCAGACAGTGCTGTATTCTTCATTCTTCCTGATTTAAGAAGATGACGTGGCTAAGACATTTTGACCCAAATCAGCCTTTTCTTTCTAAAACAGAAGAACTGAAAAAAGCCTTGCTTTCCAGCCGATACAAATTCTAAAAGATCTGGTCTTCTATTCAGCAATCAAGACCATTTCCTAGACTGGGTTTTACTATTTTAACACTCATATGCCATTTCTTTCTGTTACTGTAAGTTGAAAGGACATTGACATGTGCCCAGGAAGCGAAGCCCCTCTGCCCATCATGGGCCACACTCCTGCCTTGTGATCAGCAGCAGCAGTAGCCAACACCCACTCCTACAAGCCTCAGGGTGGGCGCAGCAAGCTGCAGTGCCACTAGTAACATGTGCTTCAAGGACATTGTACATATGCCCTGTTTAACACAGCACAACTTCTGCATCCTCCCAAGTCCTGCAGTTCCTCGGAGCTTGGAGAGCTCCCTCAACACCCCTGGGATAAGCTGGCCTGCCACCATGCTGCCTGCAGGTCCACTTCCTTATCCTCCAACCCCCACTGCCAGCCTGGTGCTTTCCCACTGGACACGGAGGCTTTGGGTCTCTGCAGGACAACTGTAAAATCGCAGGGAGATCTCTGCAGCTGAGTTGCTGAGGATCTCAATAAACCCACAAACTTTTCTGCACTTTCCAATGCTGCTGTCTGCAATGGTGGCCTCCAGACAGTGGAACTGTTAATACCTTCCCTCACCTACCTTCTCAAAAGTATATTTGCTAGGGAAACTAAGTCTAAACAGGCTTGAAACCAATTCTAGCACTTTTTGCTCAAATACTGTTAAGTGTCTTTGTTTGTTTTGATTGTTTTTAAAGTTAACCACAATATTGGAACTTAGCCTTAAATCCACTGTTTGTTAACAATCAGAATTTTAAATCAACCACTTGCTATTGTGAGAGAATAAAGGCCACCTACTGTTGTTGGACCACCCTGACTACTTACTGTACAGCATTTTAAACACACGATACTCCAGAAGTCCTGGGAAAGGCCAGCACTGTATGTGTAGCCCCTCGGATGCAAACGCACTGAAACCACATACAAAATATTCACAGCAGACATGCTGCAGAAGACACAATGCTCTCAGATTTCCATAGCAGAAGCAATATTTTGCAATCAAGATAGCATTAAATCCTGATTTATAGCAGTTTTCAAATGCCATTAGCAAAGTACAATAAACAAAAAAATCACACAAACCATAGTAAACACACAGAAATTTTACTAAGTATTAAAATAGGGATAATGTCCTTAAATAAGGGGTTTGGTGCTTTCAGTTGACATTTGAGCTTAAATCTGTTTTACCAGATACAAAGCTATAGCAAACACTTTCTCTTTTTGTCAGTAAAGCTACAAATCCATACCTGTCCCTCTGATTCTTACCAGTGAGACAATTACCCTCTAACTGCTCAGCAGGGATTCCAAGTCAGCAAAACAAGGCAACAAATGAAAACTTGGGCAGAACTGGGCAACATTTTCACTACCAATGAAAATGCAAGAATGATCACTGAAGCCTGTAAACTGAACTACTAGCAAAAAACAGGTTCATTTGCTGACAAGCCTTAATTACTAACAGCAACAGAGAAGATGATTTCTTTTTATCAGGGTGTGTTTGCGAGGTCTTCTTGAGAAGTCCTCCTCTTGAGAGAGGCTACCACAAAAATAATTCATTCTATTATTTTTGTAAATGTAAAGATAAATTTCATTATATCTTAATGTGAAATGTGACTTCAAAGAAATTTGCAGGTACTGTCACACTCTTCTGAAGCTGGTAGGGCTGAGGCTTAACCAAATTTGGATCATAGCCACCAAGGGCCAAAGACCAACCTCTAGAGTCTGGAGTTGTCAAGGATCACTGTACAATGGCTAAAAGCAAACAAGACTGGGATGAGTCCAGAAGAAAGCATTTTGGTGAGCTTAGAGCTGAGGATCACAGAGAAATCAGAGCTAGGATCTGCATTAGGATCTGAAGCAGTCAAGAACAGCAGGGCACGACTGGGGCACTGGGCAAGGGAGAGAGAGTACTCCTGAATATCATCTGTCTAGATTTAAACTTAAGCCTGCTGGGGGTCATTTTGTTCAGGCAAGGTGTTTGCATGTCCACAGCCAGCAGGTGAAGTTTAGAGTCGCACTCATCAGGATCCAAAAAGGGAGGTTCAGCTATGGCAAACGAGAGGGGGCGCCGGGCCCTTCTTGTTGTTTCCAAGAGGTTGATTCTCTGCTCTGTAAAAGTAAATAAATAAACCCCTGTGACCCTGAATTTATATTTCAGCATCATCTGTATTCTTACTTTCACGTGCAAGGGCCAAGTCTTCTACAATAGATTTGTTCTCAGAGCTATAGAAGATAAATGGAGCATTACACGCACAGGCAGGCACTTTCTTCATAGCTGTCCTGCATTAATTATTTTGTTGAAATACAATCAAGAGATTGCTGGGAGGGAATGTTTTATGCTAGGGTCACTTGAGACTTCAGGTTGTTCCTGGCAGCACATTGCGCTGGCTGAGGGGAATGGTCCTGTAGAAGCAGCCAGAATTCATCATCTGACCACGCCTAAGCTGACCTGAACAGGAAAGAAAGATAACCCCCATATACAGCAAATAGGTTAGGAGTGGAGGACTTTGCCCTGTTTCACATGACACAGCAACTGTACAAATTCTTCTAATGACTCTGAACCTTTCTAAAACACAGCTGCTCTGAGGGGCAGACAAAAGAAGAATACTTTCTATTTGCTAGTAGGCAAGCTAGGGAGTTGATTCACAGGGAGAAACTCAGTAAAAGAAATCACTCTCAATAAAAGAAATCACTGGATAGGGGCTCCGCATTTCTGGATGGGAATGTCGCACAGCATACATACAGGGTGTTAAATCAACAAATTTTGAAGAAACATGAAAAGTAACTGTGGTGCATCCAGAACACATCTTACTGGGCTGTGACCTCCCAAGTACTGGATGTATAATAGGTCTGAACCTGCCCCAAACAGATCAGACGCCTGTGTGTACACACACAGTATTCATTTGACAGAGACTGTGTAGCTAGCCATCAGAAGCCCCAAGTAACCACATTCTTTTTTTCCCTTGTCTATACAGTCTTCCAGGAGCAGAGGAGAGGGCAGGGGTGGAAGGGACAGGAATGTGTGTGGGTAATGACAGCACTATTTATGTAGTCCTAAAACCAGACTAACTCTCTGCATGGGTACTCACTGATTAAAAAAAAACAACACAACTGCCTGCTCTGCCTCATAACAAGACAGACGTTCACATAAAACAAAACACACATTTAGATTTTTGGCTCAATATTCTTGCCTCTGAATTGTTGCTCTACATATCAACAAATGATCCTTTGTTTTAAGAAAGCCTTACCAGCCACAAGTTTCCCAAAACAGGGACACTACATTCTCAAGCACTGACAGGCCTGCCTGGTAATAAGCAACAAGCATGTATGGGATAGATGGCACAAATCCAGGTCTGAGCATAAAGGAATCACAAGAATACTCTCCAAGAGAGAGGGTGAATTAAGAAGGCATCTGGATACAAGAATGACAGAGGGGTACTGGCCACAGTTATCCTACACCCCTGCTATGCTGCCTTGCATGCTTGTTGACATTTACGTAGCTATTAAAAAAGAGAGAACAACCACAAACAAGTCACAATGCAAAATTTTTTCTAAAAGCACACCCCTAAGGAACATTGAACACAGAGGCGTCCAAGCCAGTCTTAAAGCAATCAGCTTATGTTGAGAGTTACTGGCTAACAATTCTTAGTCAACAATAGCTAAAAACATGCTCAATCCCAAGCACCTAGAGCATGGGAAGGACTGCAGCCTATTTAAAAGTCAGTAATATCATCAAGAGGTGAAGTAGAAAGAGAAGTCTGAACTTGGCAAGTAAATGTCTTTTCCGCGCCTCTTTAGAACAAACTCTCTTGATGGGAGTTGTCTAATTTAATGTCATTGAATTTGAGTATCCTACTAAATTCTCAACTGAACTATGTACAGTTAAAACTTTTATTTTTGTAAAATACAAGAATATAACTGGTTTTTTTGTTATCAGTTTGTTGACAGAATAAAGCAACAACACTTTACAGTATAGTTTTCAAACAGTAAATAAAACCTCTGAAAGCAAATTTATTTTGTTTTCTCTGTCTAGCAAATTATCAACTAAATGTTAGTGGCATTTATCCTGCTATTTTGGTCACTATCAGATTTGAAGGAATACAACCACATCCATTTTTTCCCCATATATTTTATACAAGTGTCTCCCTGAATATGTTTTCCTCCTCTTCTCACACAAAACTTCCACCAACTGCTGGAGAAGCTACGCAATTACATCTGACACTAATGTGAACTTCCTGATCAGACCATCTACAACCTTCAGCCCATGTTCCCAGTTGTCTCAGGGGGCAAAGGGAGTGGGCAGCTGCTCATAAAGTTTGCAACTAACAGTACATTGTGAAAAGAACATGAAGAGAGCTAGAGTCAACAACTGAGATCTGAAGATTTAAGGGAACTGCCCAGAGAAACAAGCACATATTTTTAGTCTGGTAAAAACCTGGATCATTACATAAGTGTATCATTACCCTGGAAAGCACAAAGCTCCTGTGGTGAAAGGGTGCTTCATCTCCATGGCTTGCTGCTTACATGCAACAGTTCCACCTTCCCCACCATTACTTGTCTATTTAAGTCCAAAGAACCAGACATTACTGTAGAGTGGATCTGATTTTCTTATTACCTTAAAAATTGCTTACTGTTAGCATGGCTGGGCTGTAATTAACTGAATAGTGCTCTGGATCCGTACAGCAGCTCTCCTTGCTTGTCTGACTCTAGACACTAGTACTGTGAGCACCGGTGATTACTTAGTGGTGCCATACACAGAACAGAGGATGTTCTCCCTGGAGAACATGTGCTAGTTCCAGCAAAGATCTTCTTTTAAGGTATGCAAAAATCTGATTTCTGCTAAGTTACAGGTTGCTGCTATTTCCAAAAGACCTCTAGCTCTGCAAAAGCGGATGACTTTGCTGACCGCTTGCTATCAAAGCCACTTGCAGATTGAAAATGTTTGAACTGCCCCAGGAAATACAAAGTCTGGCAGAAGTTATTGGGGCTTGAGCTTATTACAAACCTGAAACTTGCACGAGTTCACTGAGTGCAGACTGAGTTTCAACTAGCATCACACCGCAACTTCCTGCTACCTCTGAAGAACTCAGAGGGTAGAGGTTGAAAACTCTCCGTACATCATACCCAGTAAAAGTAAAAGAAAACAGGCTGCACTCCTAGCTAGTGCCTGACAGCTGGACTCACTGGACATTAAAGAAAGGGGAGTGCAAAGCTGGAAAAGGCAGTTTCTAGAAATGAAGGATGGAAACCAGAGGCTTAGGTGGGGAAAATAAGAAATAGCATCTGGGGCTAAGGACTCCTAGGGAAAAGCACCCCTCTACTTGTCTGGCTTAGGGACACCCCCCCTTAGTATAGGGACTCACCCAGGACTGCAGCTTCATAAATTGCTCTGTATTGCATCAGCAATGAGCAGAAACCACATCTCTCAGACTAAAAGCCATTTTCAAGGGGTGAGGTTTGGTATGGGATTCAACTTAATTTCAAACAGTGAAAGTTTATACAGTCATTTCATGGAAAACACGGGTTACCCAAGTCAGTGACCAGACTGCAACAAAATCCTTCCCAATGGCCTGAGAGCTTTGCTGTATAACCTCTGCAGAGGGATTCAATTCTTAGAATTGAACTTGCAAGTTTTAGTATTAAGCAGAGCTACTAGCAAACAGAAACACATACATTTGATGTGAAAATAAAATGGTAGCCTATCTATTCCTTCCACTGCAGCTACTTTATTTGTTTTCTCTTTTTGGACAAACACTAACCCAAACTTGGGACAATTCCAGCTGGTTTTGTCAGTGGATCATACAGCAGCAGTTAGATAAAAAAAACTAGTCTCCAGTATAACTCTATGGACTTTATTACAATTTCCTTCTAAAATCAGCAGCATCATTTAGAGACAACCTTATATGTTATTAAATCTATGGCATCTGAGAAAGAAAATCCAGATGCCTGCCTTTATTTTTCCTCTTCAGAAAAAGTACACTAAATTACAAAAAGCATCTGTTTTTCACCCAGATTTTTCAGAATTGACTTTGCAATTAACACTACAGGCCAGTGATAAAAAATGTAGGAGCACCTGTTAACACCATTTAACAAAACCAGTTAAATTCCAAAGTAAGGGACTCAAAATCTTTCAGTAGGCAAGCAATAGTGGACAGCTGGCAACATGAAGAGAGTTAATGAATACAGCAGCATTCAGCAGCAATTTCAAAACTGTCTGCTTGGGGAAAGCTGAGTTATTAAGAAAATCTCCATTTATAAACAGTGTTGATGGGATTTAAGCAGCCTGTGTGAGAAGGATTAAAAGTCAATTGAAAAGCCTTGTACAGATAAGAAAGCAAAAAGAAACTGTGCCCTTGAATTCTGTACATACTGTTTAACCTTATCTCTGTTTCAGTCTCCTGGCACACAGCAGGGGTAAAAACAGGCTGCCTTATGCACAGCTGGTGAGGTGGACTCTGTGATAGAGCTATTCAATGCTTGTACAGTGCTTTATGCTATATTGTTCCTCACTCCCCATCTCCCTCTTTAAAACTGTATACATTTATCCTCCACACTAGGTACAGCTAGCAGATATCAAATAGAGAAATAAATTGTAAGAGTCTGTCCAGGCATGGTATCACAATTGGGTGTTTTCCCTCCTTTATGTAACAGATCTTGCTGTTCTCTGTTAAACTTTTATAACTGTACACCTTCAATATAACTAGTGTAAATATTGACAGTGGGAAGGCAAGTGGGGATTTCTGGGAGGAGGAGGAGTGGGTGGCAGATGAGAACTAGGCTTTAAGGGTTTTTTTTCTTCTTGCCTCTAAAGTATCCTGGAACGTTCTGCTTTACACAAAAATTATTATGGTTTTTAATTTATATATCACTTCTTAGAATAAGACAACAGACAAACACACAACTAGCTCTTTTCATTCATTAATCCCGCCCCTATCCTTTCTCATCTTCCCATCATCCAAACTCCAGCCTATTCTGGTAACCTAAGTTGCCTATTTCTAATGTGCCTTTTGTAAGACAGCCAAAGCTAAAGAGCATTCAAGGTGAAAATGTACAATACCACATCTTGTCTTGGTTTCCCTAGCCAGTAACATAGCCTAACATTTGATTTGCTTCCCTTAGTCTTGTCCAGGACACAATAAGAGCTTTATGAAAAAGCTCTGTAAGAATCTGGGCCATTGATTTGAACAACGGCTATTTAGACTTGACACACAGCACCAAAGAGAACTGCTCAACAAGACAGCTCTGGAAGCAGTATTGCCATTTCAGTGCAGGGCTAGGGAGCAAAGCTGGACAGCTTCTGAGACCTGAGGTTATCTCTTGGTGCAGTCCCTCACTGCACTGCACCAACCTGTCAGAGCTAGTTCAGGTGTGCCCAACACAGCACCACAAAACATGCTGTAAACATACTCTGATTACTTATCTGTGATATTTATCAGCCTATGCTTTTTCCAAGGGATCACGCAAACTATTACATAAACATAACCAGAGTATTACTTGCAGAAGGGGACAGCTATTCCACTGGGAAGTAGAGTTATAGTTAAGAAACAAACAAAGAAGCCACAGATATTTGGGAGTACATTGCCTCCATGCAAATTTAGGGTGGAAATAAAGAATATCAATATACAATAGCCCTAAGGAGATTCAAATAGCTAATCAGCTTACTTGCTGTTTTTGTATAAACCACACAAAACATACAAATGCTGTAGGACATACACTTTCCTAACTCTTATGGCTGCAAAGTTAATCTTTAAAATGCAGTTTTACTGTAAGTCAGCACAACCCCATTTCCACTAGTCTGCTAGAGCATGAAACTACCATGGTAGCAGCAAACTTCTCACTCTCCCTTGCCTTCATGTAAGTGAGGAAGCTAAAGCCCTAGTACAAATATTGTTTCATTAGTATCTCCAACAGATTTCATCATACAGTTGTTATCTGGTTACTGTATGCTCTCTGTATTCATGAGTTCTACTCCCTGCATTTTGCAAATATGGTTTTATGTCCTGAAGAGTAAGAAGGATATTGTCATTTAAAACACATTTGTGACTACTCATTTTGCAGCAATGTTTTTATGGTCCAGTCATTACTCCGGATGATACATACCCAGGGAATCCCCACCAAGGACATGGAAATAAATATAGCAAAACCAATCCCTCCTTAAAGCTCATAATTCGTCTATACAGCTCCTACTGCTGAAAAAGGGTGAGTTTCTTGGTACTTACTTCTGTTTGGGCTGCAGAGTCAGCATAGATAAGATAGTTGGGTCTCCCTATTTATTAGTGCCCCAACCTGTTTATATGACAGCAAAAAGGCCTGGGAAAATTGGGGCTGTTCAGGCTGGAGAAGAGAAGGCTGCATGGAGACCTCACAGCAGCCTTCCAGTATCTGAAGGAGGGTTACAAGGATGCTGGGGAGGGACTCTTCATTAGGGACTGCAGTGATAGGACAAGGGGTAACAGGTTCAAACTTACATGTGGGAAGTTTAGATTGGATATAAGGAAGAAGTTCTTTACTGTAAGGGTGGTGAGGCACTGGAATGGGTTGCCCAGGGAAACTGTGAATGTTCCATCTCTGGCAGTGTTCAAGGCCAGGTTGGACAGAGCCTTGGGTGGCATGGTTTAGTGTGAAGTGTCCCCGCCCATGGCAGGGCGGTTGGAACTGGATGATCTTAAGGTCCTTTCCACTCCTAACTATTCTATGCTTCTATGATTGCCATTCTAGAAGGGCTATGAAAGACGAGGTGAACCTTAAAAACTGAAAAAAACACCTTGTATCTGAATACACTCAGGCAGCTGCCTTACTGAAACTCCTTACAAGTACTAGTCACAGGTCTCCTGCCTCAGTGCACGTAGTTAGAGAATTATGATCTAAAAAAGTGCAGTTTGGCTCCCTCACAGTAACCTCATGATGTTATTTGGGCATATTTATGAATAGCCAGATCTCCATGCAGCAGAGCTGCTAACAGCATGGCATGTACCGATCACACTGCAAAGCAAGTGATCTCACCTAGGCAGCTTGTGTAAACACATCAAAGCCACACAAATATGACAAGCTTCTGAGTGTACTAAAGGTTATTCTATAAAGAATATTTACTGTGTTGTCTTGAAACATATAAATAGGGCTTTTGGAGGTTTTCTCCTCCCCTCCCTCCCCGCAAATTTTCTGTAAAGAAAATTTACAGAAACAACAAAAATTCCTTCAAAGAAGGGGTTTGCTATTGCGGTAATCTAGCATACCATACTTTGAAGAGTAACTTTTTCTAAACAGTATGTCTCAACCCAGAAATATTGTTTTCTGAATACCTATTTCCATTAGGAAGTATTTGCTGCTATAGGCAAGAACTGACAGCAATTCAGAGCGTCCTGTTTGAATAAATGTACACTGCTGGAACAGGATGAATTCTCACCATGAATAGATTTTGGAGAAGTACTATTTAAAGCTCCTTGGACATGACAGTGAAACTGAATGTAAGTTCTGGAAAAAAAAAAGTTCAAACACTTTGAAGGAAGTTACTGGTATTTGTGTACATTATTCCTTAACCCAACAGATATTACGTACTTGTTGGCAAACTGACAGGAAAATTAAGTATTTGGTTATTTGCGAGGTCTATAAGAAAGTGACTAAAACCCAAGAATGGGTAGATTCAGTTCTAGTCGTCTCACACAGAAACAGCTGAACTCCAGTTCTGCCCAAATTACAAGAGGGTAAATCCTATTTACCTGCAATTTAGTCTCCACTATACTATGTCTTCCATTAATACTTAGAGCAGAAATTATTTCATGTGGAGCAGCATTCTAGAACAGAAGTTCCATAGAAATAAATATGAAGATCACTGAATATGAAATTTCTGGCTTGCAAACTATTTACCAAATAAACCTGTAACTAAGGTTTACTTTTAAATAATGTATTTCATTAGATCAACTAATGCAGTTGGAAAACTACAGGGGGCAAGCCCTACTTCAGGTCAGGCTTAAAAGCTTATCTACTTTTATTAATTGTATGAGCTCATTTAAGAAGAGCCACTACCTCTCCCCACAAGTCTGATTTGCTTTTATCACAGCTACAACTCTATTTTTATTCAAAGAAGAAAGAACGAGTTTAGAACACTTGCTAAGAGGTTTTAGTTGTTTTTCTCCCTTTGAAAATAGCAGTTCTTTCCTTAAAAGCTCTACTGATACAAGTATCAGAGCAGGAGAAGAAATACTGGTCAGACAATTAATTCTAGACATACATTCTCAGCATTAAATGTGATTTCAGAGAAAAATTCTGTAGTAGCCAAGTGATAAAGAGGTTTAGCCAACAGCTTTGCTATTTTTCTGATAACTTTGTAAAGCGAGCAGCTATTTAGTTTCAATACATAGTTACTGTAGTGATGAATATAACCCCTGTTTCCCCCCTTTATTTGTCAATCAGTGCTAGGTTTTCTTCTCTGTTAAACTGGCTGTTCATTCATAATTATGGCTCAGTTTGAGGCAATGATCAGGAACTTCAAACTACATGGAATAATTTCCCATGCAGATGAAGTCTTAGGCATTTTTTCCCTACTTACAAGTTTATAATCTCATTTGAAAGCAGCAGAAAGAAAACATCATGCTAGAGCAGTTACCACAGTGGGAAAGCCAGTCAATGACAACTTCTAGGAGCTGCCATAACATAAGAGCAATAAATGAAAACCTAGGGAAAAAGACTGAAATCTGTTGTTTGTCAAATTATATGAATTAGTACACTAATCCATGAAGGCAAAATGCCTACATATGTAATCAAATGCAATGTGAAATCCCACTCTACAAATATCTGATAGAGATTTATTACTATTATTGCCCTCCTTAAATATGTTCATCTTATTTATCAAGCACTGTACTGAAGCTCAGAGCTTACTTTATCAGGAGAGGCAATTCTTTTTCCACAGTTTAAGTCTAAAAGAGTTCTTTTACATGTGCTTTAAAATATATTTGCGTTCAAGCAGCATTATTTGATTGCCCTTGCACTATATCTCAGTGATTCCATACAAAATATACTAAGCCCATTAACAAAGGGGTTTTTAAAAAGTTTTGTACAATTTTACAACCAGGCTCGCAAATTCGACCAGGACCAAAAGTCTAAAGTGCAAACCTACAGAGTGAAGTCCTACACTTACTGTGCCAGTGCAAAAATGTGTCTGAACACAAGCCAGCTCCAGTGCAGCAACTGCATCACCATGACACTGTTTTCACCATTTCAGAGCTAATAAACCCCGCCTCTTAATGTGAGAAACAGGTCTATGCCTCCAGGAAGACACCCAATCATTATGAAGGTCAAGTTACATCCAGATACATACTTGTAGTATCACTCTGCTCAGATCAGTAACAACCATACAAAACTAGAAATTGTATCGGATTTCAAGCAGCTAAAATGGCTTTGCTGATGCTGCTTAATCCTGGATCACCACCTGATTCATTCTTACTGTACTAGAGAGTTCACAAACTAACAACAGGCAAAAGTGAGCATTCATGCAAATTGGTATGCTCAGCAGATAACTATACGGAGAGATGAGACAAGTTCCGTTGAGAAAGCAGTCTTTTTTTAGCCTCAGTTATATACAGTATTTGCAGTTAAAACTGCTACCAGTTATTTAAAATGGGTTTGGTTAAACTGTCACAAACTATGTGTGTACCTTTTTAAATACTGTTTACAAATGGCTTAAGAAAGAGATAAAACCAAATCAATAAGAAGCTTTTATAAGCCAGTGTACATTTATATACATCAGGATTCAAACCAGCCTGTATATCACTGATGAGCTGGGTTATGTATGGAACAACATCTGTAAAACAGACTACTGACAAAGCTATGCAAATGGCTGCTGTTGTTCTCGTGGTACTGTCAACTCAGCTTGGGAACAGCTACTGCTGTGGTTTCCTTGTGAAAGTCTAAGCACTTTACAATCTGATAAGAGACATTGTAGGAGTATATATTATAATAAAGACAAAAATGCAGTTTCAACTCTTCATCCTCATACATACACTAGGATAACAAAAGCTCCGTGTGACATACGTGCAAGTTATTCTGCACTTTAAACATGAAAACTGCCAAGTCTGAAGTTTAAGTATTTGAACTTGACACTGCCTGTAAGTACTGGATGAGCCAAGCAAGATCTCAAATTTTGGTCCTTTCCAGCTTCAGGCAAGATATTTATGAAAAGTCTAGCTTCCAAATTAGCAAATTTAAATATGCATAATCCAAATATCTGCATGTTACTTACCTGTAATTCAGAATTAGGTACAGTTCTCCGTAACAGCATTCAAAAAAATTCTGCTGGATTACTGATGTCAACTTATTGTTGAAATGCTCATTTCATACAGAGAGTATAAATGGCAGAGGACAGAGTGGAAACTCAAGAATCACTCAGCCCTTACTTGGGCATCCACAGAGTTTGCTTGCTGCAGACACAGCCTTCTTTACTTCTCAAATATGGTAATATACCCTCTAAATCAAAAAACACATTACCTGAACTGTAATAATATGGTTTCAGAGAGATGCATAAGCAAAGCATGAAGGGGAAGTGGCTCTCACCACTGTGTGTCTTCAGGTACAGGGAGAAAGTTCTGGAATTGACAAATCATAAAGCCTCAAAACCAAAGAAACCTGCTTGCTGTATAGGCTGTGTGATAACAGCTAAAAATGATACATTTTGGTATATTCTGTAATTAATCTTTGGAAATGCTGTCTACAATAAACACCTGCACAATATGAATACTTTAATGCATGTAATTTTTCAAAACAATAATTGGCAGGGAGCCATCGGCTATGTTACTCTGAAACTGTAAGCTACATGGCTTAATGAGACTAGCAAAAAAAAATTTAAATAGACCTGCAACAGTCTTTAAAGTAGTCAAGAAAGCCTGTGTGATGCACTGCTCCTCCCATTTCCAAAACGGAAAAAAAGGCAGAGGTAAAAGATGCTTTATTTGCTAAGCTTGGAAATTCAGGTCTTGTCTACCTGAGCCACTGGAGAATGAGCACAGCTACACTGCAATTTTAAGAAAATAAAACTCTAGTCACAAAATACAGTGTGTATTGCCAAGCTTGGCATGACTCATTCATTTTGAAACTGTGCTTTAACATCTTAAAGGCCCTGCCAATCAGTGTGTTCCCAGGAATACCATCTTTTTTGTACACCTGCCTAATGGTTTACAAGTAGGTTTTGTTTTCAATGAGAGAAGCCCAAGCTCTAGCACAGGTCTGCCTTCCAGGGCAAGCTCCATCCAGCCATGACACAGACATCTCTGGTTTAAGTGGTAGCCTTGTTGACAAGGCACTTTACTCCAGACTCTTTAGTCATCTGGTCCAGTCTTAGGCCATACTACTTGGGTGCTAGAGAATAATACTCATCTTGGTAAGCACAAGGAGAAAAACTGAAATAAAGAGTGTCTACAAAAGGATTTCATTCTGGATTAAAAGGGAATTTACAGAAAAGGAAGGAGAAAGGAATCACTGGTAAGCTGTGCTTATCTTCTGTTAAGAAAAGATTATTTTCTTTTTTACTTTGTGTCATAGAATCACAGAACGGTTTGGAATGGAAGGGACCTTAGAGATCATCCAGTTCCAAACCCCATGCCATGGGCAGGTACACCTTCCTCTAGACCAGGTTGTTTGAAGCCCCATCCAGCCTGGCCTTGAACACTGCCAGGGATAGGGCAGCCACAGGTTCTCTGGAACAGCCACAGCTGTTGCACTGCCTCACTACCCTCCCAGTAAAGAACTATTTAATAAACAGAAATATATTACAAAGATTAGAGGTAAAATATACAGACATATCTAAAATATTTAAATGTACTTACAGTTTTATTGAGAGCTTAAATTAGCATGATGCAACCATTCTTCTACAAGGGAAATTTTTTCCTGACTTTAAACACAATATTTCATTTTCAACTTAATCAGACAAAAATTGTCAAAGTCTATCACAAAGAAAATTTATCTGTTTTTCAAATTCTGAAACAAACATTCACCTTTTCAAATATGTCTGAACACCCCCCCCAACCCCCTAAATAGCCTGAAAGATTCACATTAAGTAATTTGATTATAAATTACTGAGACTTTGGTAAATAATTCACATCTATTTCATAAACACAGGGACTAGTGTCCTGCTTAAATGCTATTCATAAATTGAGAAAACCTTCTTCCACAAAAATGGCTAAAAGAAGCTTGTATTTCAGAGATCCGGCTTGAAATGTTTTGTGTTAACCATAACATAATGTGCCAGTATGTGTGTACACAATATGCATTTTTTAAATAAAAGCATTTTCCTGACAAGGAAACTGGTCTCAGCTACGAAAGCCATAGCAGACTTCCTGCTCTTTCATTAGTCCTAAATAAGAAGTCAAGGGAAATAAAAAAAGAGTGCACGTTGCTGCTTCTCCAGAAAAACATTGATACAAGCCAGTTAAACAGTTGAAGTATCAAGGCCAAGCTAACCTGATAGTATCTTAATAAAAATCCTTGTCTGGATCTTATGGCCATATCCAGTAAGAAACAATATTATCCTTGCTTGCTTGTCATATGTCTATATTGTTAACAGTCAAAAATAACTTGAATTATTTGGTACAGCTGCTATTTCCATTAACATATGCAATTAGGACCTAACAAGATGTTGTGACATAGGCAATGCATGGACATATGGCTATATCATCGAAAACCCACTTACATAGCCCTGAAAGTTGAAAGACTGCCAAAAACTCAAATTCAGAAGGTCCAGTATTTCAGCATCTATTGTCCTTCTAACCTAGAATTAAAAGCAAATATTCTGAAATTCCAAAATGAGATAATAAGTGGAATGGAAAATAACAAAAAGGTAACGGCACTCATACAAAACCATCCGAATTTCCTTTTTTAACCCTCAGAGCTCAACATCAATACAAACTGTAAGACTAGAAAACAGAAAGTCAGGCTAGAGAGAACTGAAATAATTTTTTTAATTGGCTGGGATTCTTTAATTTCACCTTAAGGATACAAAGAATTGACTGAAGTGGCAGTGTTATTTTCAAGAGTTTATGGAGGATGGGTGAAGTACCCAAAGAAACAAGAAACACAGTATTTTATTTAAGAAGGAATTAAAAAGGGAACCAGTTCAGCCAGATGAATTTCAATTCCTGAAAAAAAATGGAACAACAAAAAAAACACAACCAAAAATTTGACAAAACAGTCTGTAAGTGCATGGACAATAATATGCAACTGAAAGAAAAGCCAAAAATCAGTTTGACATGCATGTAGAAGACAGACCTTCAACAAATTTTTCTACCTTCCGTTCCTCAACAGGAAGATGCTAGTATATGTTACAAGTATGACCATAAGATAACTCTTTGTGACGAGACTACAGCACTATGAACACAAAATTGTCTGATGCTCAATGGCTCACTGCCACCATGACAGGACATAGCACATGGGATTCCATAGCAAATGCCCACTAAATCTAGTTCTACATAGAATGGCAACTTGAATTATGGAATCAAGAGAATGCTTACATTTATGAGCCCGTAATACAAAGTTTGTGAGGACTAAGGGAACCTGAGAGGACAAACTTGAACTTCTAAAGGTTCTTGAAAAATTTGGGAAATGTTCTAAAAATCACCTAAAAAAGAAAATACAGTTCTTAGGGAAGATATTTAAATTATTACTCTGGTAGAAATTATCAACTACACAAAGATAGGAAAGGGAAACAAGATGTCAGAGACATCTGGCTTTGAAAAGAATTAAGGTTATAAAGGATTATGGCATCATGAAGTCAACGTGAAACAAACAATCAACAAAACTTTAACGTGATTCATACACTGTAATTTAGCTTGCAAGACGGAGGAAGCAAACCTCTCTGCTCTGCTCGGCAGGAACACTCCCATTGTTGGTCAACACATATCAAAGGTGTCAACTGAATGCTGTCCTCTGCATTCTCAACAACAAAAATGATCAGATGTCTAGAAAGGATGACTCAAAAGACAAGGAACAGGGTAAAGCATCCCTGGCAGTGTCCAAGGCCAGGCTGGATAGGGCCTTGAACAACCTGATCTAGTGGGAGGTGTCCCTGCTCATGGCAGGGGGGTTGGAACTACATGATCTTAAGGTCCTCCAACCCCAACCATTCTAGGATACTACAATTTTATATAAGCAAAAAACAGCACAACAACATTTGATCTAAGGAGGAGGAGACTGAGAAGACTGATTCTTGCCTGCTGGCAGTCTTTAAAATGAGCAGATAAACTTCCCATGCACAGCCTAGATGTAATAATTGGTTCTTCCCCACTGAATCTTGATAGATGTAACAGGTCTCTTAAGGTCCTTCCCTATTCTGTGGGTTCTATAAAAATATAATTTAATATAGCTAGCTATCACACACATAAGGATAAAATAAATAATCAACATGTACATATGGGAAAGTAATTTGGAAAGCACTGTCTCCAAAAAGAACACTGGGAACTGCAAATCAGGCTCTACTGCACATTTATAGTGCCTAGAAGGCTAATTTGATCTAAAACGTATAAAAGTAGGAATATCAGGTAGAACAAATAATCATGTTTCCTATATATACACTATGTTGATCTGACTTTTTAAGAATATGATGACTTTTCTGGTGACAAAACTATCTGGAAGTACTGGGAAGATTTTTATGGCTCCTGTTTGCTTGATAAAGAAAAGGAGCCCCTTAGTACACAGCTTAAAAACTTCAGTCTAGACAAATTCTGAAAGAGAAAGTTGAGAGATTGCTTCATTTTTTCACATATACGTACATGTATTTATATACGTACATATCCTTAAGACTCATTAAGATGTCTGAAAAGGAGAAAAAGATTGGAGAAAGAAAAAAAAATCAAGATTTTTTTAGGTTCATAAATCAACTCAGAAAATTACAATGAATGGAGAGTGACATTACACGAATGTATCTTGCAGGGATATCATTTCCTATCAGCAAGAACAATTAAACTCTGAAAGCTCTTACTACAGGAAATGGAGATCACTGCTTCAATTTTTTAAAATTGGATATTTTTCAGAAAGATATTCTTATATTCACTTCTGGGAGAAAACCAAAACTCCTTAGCCTACATATACAAAATATCAGATCAGATTATCACAATTCTCTAACATGGTTTAGCAGCCTTAAAACATCTTTTCCTCAGCTATTCCATTAGATACTTCTTGGTCTATGCATTTTGCAGCAGAAGAGAACCAAAAGAACTGAAAAGTGACCTGATGCAGAAATAGGCAGAAAGAACACTCTTTCGGGTACCTCAAAGGCAATAGACATATAAAAATCATTCCTTAAATTCCACAAAGAAAGGAACTTTTAAGATTTGGCAAGCACAAAACTCAAAAGGCCAAGAGAAAAGATGCAAGGAGAAAAACGAACACAGTGGAAGAAGATGCCCACTGTCCATCAGGGAAGAAACAGTGAGTTGCCTCTTGAAAAGGCTCAGGGCATGAAATATGTGCAAAAGAAATTAAACTCATCTGGTCCCAAAGACTCTGAAAAAAAAATATTCCACTTTTCCTAAAAGCTGCCTGACATGTTTCATGTTAATTGTACCTGAGGCTTTCTGTTCTTTCTCCATAAGCTCAAACTTGCCTGATAAAGCAGCTCCAAAGTCACTTTGCTTTCAGGAATGTCACAAAAAGCAAGCAGGCATTTCATTGTTACTGCTGTACTGATTAATCCATGTCTAAACCTACCCTGTACATTACATGTAGTCAGCATTTACATTTTAATTACTGTACAAGCTGTTCCAAAGGAATCTTTCCCTTCCCTATAGTAACAACCAGGAAAAAAAAATCCAATAATAGACTATGTTTCCAAGTGTGGTTATTCGTCATGACAATTTAACCTTCAGGCCATCCTAACAAGTACTGCTAGAACAAATTCTCCCAGCAATGCATCAAGTTGTACACCAAAACACTGTCAAGGCTGCTACTGGATCCTCAACAGAACACTTCAGCAATGTAACTAATTCATGCTGCCTATCTGCTAAAGAAAATTTAAGATTATTAGTACAGCTGGACCTTTTTTGTGACATCAAAATAGCGTATCTGACATGCTTATAACTTACAGGTCCCAGGCTTAAGGTCTCAATATTTTTGCCACTATGTTGTCATAAAAAATTAATAATAATGACATTTTGTATGTCAAAATAAATGACAAGGTCGTTGGAAAACAGAACTTAAGTTAAATATAACTTTTTTAAAAAATTAAGACATTACTGTAGAAAGAATTCCTTAAAATCTAATAATATGAGAGATTAAGCTGCAAACACATATATGATTCCAGAGTAGCCAGACATTTACTCATAGAACAGAAGAGGGGAACCTTAGGACTTTTTTGCCGTTTTGAAAGACATGTCAGAGTAAGCTAAGTTGACAGAGACAGAATACATTCATACTCTATAGCCTTGAATAAATATATTTGTGATGTTAAAAGAAATCAAGACATATATACACTTAAATTAAATTACAATTAGATTAGATGGGTACTCAAGCTTGGACAGGAACACTCAGAAAGGAGTCCTAAAGGATGATGACCTGGGGAGTGGAGAGTCTCCAAACAGAAGAATGAAAGGATGTTGTAATATAGGGTTGTCAAGCTTTCAGAGACTGCTAAGAGATGCAGGGGAATGCAGGAGGGACATATGAGGAAAAGCAGCCAGAGTCAGGGTTAAGCGTGGTACATGTTAGAGAAGAAACTGGCTACAGAAAGAACTTTGTGATCTGGGGCTGAAGTCATGTGCAGGAAAATAACAGGAGATCCCGAATTTCTTCAGAGTAAAACTGTGATTTCATAATACCAGCTAGGCCTATGGTTGTCTTACATCAATCTCAGTAATAAAATATTTAGGATTTGGAATCGTATGCATATCTATATCTTTCTGAAAGAGTGCTATAAATCCACAAAACAGATGGTGACATGGAAAGGTGCCCTTCAAAAAAACAGGCCTACAGCAGCTGAATCCTGAAGTCCCACTTCTGCCTGAATAAAATTCTAAGTTCATGGAACTCAGAAAATGTAAAACAAATATAAAAGCTTGTTCTATATGTGATATGGAAATAACAGAATGTGGAGGAGTTTAAATATGTGAAGAAATAGATGTGTGTAAAAAAATGTAAGAAATTATAATATGGCACACATTACTGACCTGAATTAATGAAGAGAATGAAAATGTCATCAGCAAGGCATACAAGAAAAGAACAAGCTGACTATGCTAAAGCACTTCTGGAGCTGAGCCATCTAACAAACACGGGAAACATTCTGGCAGATAAAACGCTCTACCAAGCATACTAAGACAAAGGGTCGGTTTATAAGATGGGGATTTTTCACAGTATTTTAAGGTAGGTTCTGCTCCTCTTTTCAATGTTTTGGTTACTTTACAGCCACTTCAACAGCTTTCAATTCAATATTATGAATTTCTAAAACTGCAAGATTATCAAAACCTCTAAAATCCTGCTTTTAAATGTTCATAACACTTGAATTGAACTTCAGACGTCTTACAAACAGTGCTTCCTACGCAGAACAACAGTGTGGTATCACTAAAGCAGAAGCCTGAGTGATAGTATTGCAAATGACATTAAAAGAAAAGTACCACTTTCTGAGGTATTTTGGATAATTGCTTTTAATGTAGATATTTACCATTAGTTCATATTAACTGGGCTCCAATTAAATGCTGTAAACATTCTTATTTTATTTTTAAGCGGAAGGTTGAATTTTAAATTCTTGCTAATTTACTATCCAGGGGATGCATTAGCAGCAATACCTCCTCACTGAGCTAGGACATACGCATATTACAGGGTATTTGTCAGCATATTACAAGTGTTTGTCAGCTGAACAGGCCAACCAGGAGCTGTCTGCTTTGGTCAAGATTTAGTTTTCACATGGAAGCTAAGAACACATACAACCTACCTAGGAAGAACAACTCTAAACTTTGCAAAATATTCAGGCTATTGGTTTATTTTTTACCCCAGTATCTGTACCAATGCCAACACTGCAAAGGTGCTCCCTAGTCAAAGTACTTCAACCAGCCAATATAAAATTCCTGGGAGATGAAATACTCGGTCCTCCAGAATCCAGAGCAGGTTTAAGTTTTTTACTTAACATAAAATTCATGTTGCAATGCTGTTATTCTAGGAAGCAAACAACATTTCACATACTTTTCCTAATACTGAGTCTATGAACAAAGAAGCAGTACTGTATTGTCCTGTATAATACTGTACAGGCTTGTATTTTAATTGCTAGTGCAAAACTGTTCAGCCTACTATTTATTGATTCATAATGCTCTGACAGTCCTAGGAAAGGTTGTAACATATTCATATTTCTGATTTTCATATGTAAATTAGATTTTTAAAATAGGGCTTAATTACAGTTTAAATTCCCCCTCCTTCCCCGTGATGAAGAGATACAGTACACAGCTTTTACTGTAGGATAAAGCTGATGAAAGTGATTAAAATAGAACTTGCTGTACAGTTGCTCAGAACCATGCTCTTGTTTTCTGCAGCTTCAGCTTTTCCAGAACTTGCAGGAAGGCATAAACAGACTACAACAATGAAACAGAGCTCCACCAGAGAGCTGAGACAATGTACGCAAATACAGGAACTTCCCTTTTTCAACTTTTGATAGTCCCTAACCCATATAATATCCTGCATCAAAAAGTTTAGAAGATATAATTTGGACAGGGGAAAATGCTAAACTTGCCCTTGACTAAAATTATAGTTTATATTCTAGAATTTAATCAGGCAGTGATTGTGGTGAGGATCACATTTCCTGCATAATTGAAGAGAATGTCAAAACTCAAGGGGACATAATTCAGGTTGCATGAATGATTTCAAACACAAACAGTACCCTGCATAAAACCCCACTAAGCTGCAATCCTGGAAACTGTGGCACAATGCTGCTGCCCCATGGTACAGGGATGACTTTATTCACAAACAGAAGTTTCTTTACACATCACAGGCTCTTGGACTCCAGAAGTTTTGGTGAACAGTAACATTTATACCCATATTCTAACTGTAATTTTTTCCCCCATTTCACCTCCAAGGGAAAGGAAAATCTACCATGACTCCATGACTAGACTGCAGACCTGTGGATAGAGCCCAGTTTTACCCTCCTACACCTCCACTCTCACAAGTAATCTGACAGCTGCCTCCTATTCCTAGGTAATACCCACAACTGCTGCAAAGTTTTCATGGGCATGTGACTGCTCAAAGGGAAATCCTTCTTTTTAATATTTATACCCCTGAGAAATCTGAGTGGTAGTCATGGTAAAAAAAAAAAAAAACAACACAAAAAACAAACAAACAAGCAAAAAAAGGCCTCTTGTGTAGTTCAACTGCTGCCTTCAAATATCAAAAAATCTGCTGCAAAAAATTGATAGATTCTCTCAAAGTCATAACAAGGAAAGGTTAGGGCATACCTGTAGAGATTTTGCATATAATATTACCTCAGCAATACAAAGCAATGCTAATTTAAAAAGAGATACAGGTAGAGCTATAACCCCCAAATATACAGTAACAACAAAAGTACTTCTATTGCTATAGTTTATAGCTGTGGATAAAATGGAGAATTTGTGATGTCAAAATTTTAGACTGACAGAAACATTTCTGAGCATTATAAATAAAACAGGTAAAAAAACAGGTAAAAATGGTTAAAAAAAGGGGGGGGGGGGGGGGGGCAAAACCCAAGAAGCCCTAGAAGTTGCAAAAACACTGAAACCTACCTTGATGCAAGGTGATTTCCATCTTCTATTTGATCTATAAGCCAGCCAACTAACCCAATTTACTGAATCATGCACTTTTTCCTCTAAATCAAACTATTTAAACTAAATCAATCAACAACCCTACTCAGTGCTTCCTCCAGCCCTGATTTAGTGGCCTCAAACATTAGATTAGTCACTTGTAATCTATCTTTTTGCTTCAAGTCTTTCTTTACTCTTAAGTACACTTACTTTGGGATTTCATTCTTTTCCTTCAGTTTTTCAATACAGAGAGGTTACAGCCACCTGTCTGCATAAGTAAAAACAGAGAAGAGGGGGTTTATGCTACCGTGTTTTGAGTTTTTACAATGACTGAACAAACTGTTTATGTATTTTTGCCTTAGTTTCCACTTGAAGCAGAATGATATAACTTGGTCCAATCCCTCTGTGCAAGAGTCAATTATTTATCAGCTTCCTTTTGGCAAAGATTACTTTCACCTCTTATTTTAAGGCACTGAGGGTACCAAGGTGTTTCCTGCTTTGTCATTCAGCAGAGCAGGCTCATGATTTATTTTAACAAGAAACACAAGATAAAAGGCCATCACAGAAAGTGTAATGCCCCCACAGCACAGGGAATATAATTCCAATAGCCACCAAGACAGGCTTCTAACTCCAAATGTTCTCCTACCAAAGCAAGAGCTGTTTATGCATGCTTATCCACAGCATTGTACAGACTGCTGGTATACTCAGGCATTACTTCCCCCCCTCTCTATTCTCCCCAGTTGGAATGTTCACAGTATTATGAATAAGTTACACCTAACCCCACAGAGATAATTCACAGTTTTATTTTTGTGTGTATACACACACACATGTGCACACACATGTACAAACACTCCACACCATGTTACTAAAACTCTGGGTTTCTTTTGTCAGGTCTTCTAACAGGTGTGTACATGCTGTTCCAAAAGCTAGCCTGAAGAAATTAACTCTTATATGGCTTCCACCTCCATGTCTAGATTAAGATTCTTCATTGTAAGAAATAGTTAGCAGCAGCTAATGAAGCTAAAGCTTTGGTTAAGCTTTGAAATTGGTACTACACATCCACTATGAAGTCACTAAAGATTTGATAAAATCTATTTCTTTATTTAGCTTTTAGTTACTGACACAACAGATATCTTCCTAATTCCTCCAGGAGACATGTAATTAAATTCCAGAATTCATTAAATGTTTGTGCTCTCTCTATTCCCTGGGCTGCATGACAAAAGATCCTGAACAAGTGAGCATAATTGAAGCTAAACATTTCCCGTCATTCAAGGATAAAATTTTGTCTTTTATCATCTAGAAATCCCAGCTTTTTTAAAAAATTCTCTTTTTCCTTGAAGATTTAAAAGAAGAAACTTACATGCAAGAGGACTTTGTACTTTCTTCCTCTTAATTTTATCTTTATTATCTGTAAATTACTGTACACTCTCAGTATAAGGAATTAATCAGTTCTCTGAGCTACCCAACCAATCCACTTTCTGTTTTCTCAGCCAAGCATCTGTACTTGCCCTTCCCCATCTGCTGTTCTTACTCTTGAGTTAGCTTACCATATCAATCATTGCAACTTCCTTTACAGTTTCACTAGACAATAGATGGGTGCTTTCCTGAATGAGGATGCCTTCCGTCTTTTCTATCACTCCATCTTTTCCTCATGACTAAAATGAGGTGATAAGATGAAACACATCAAACAGAAGCTTGTTCATCTCTTTTGTTTAAATGTGGGTAAGTCACGCATGCCAGTTTTTCCAAGATTAAAATTAAGATATTAAAAAATTAAGACAAATGCAAAGACAAGCCAAGAGCAAGGACTCCAAATACATATACATACACATATATATAAAAATATATATAATATATAAAAACATATATATGCTACATTTGTTCCAAAGCAGACTAGGGAGAAGGCCATTTAGAATTAACATGAACACACTCCTACAAATAACTGTAACCACCGTTAAACATTTACTTGGTTTTGCCTGTGTGCAGTATTACTCAGTTGGCCATTTCCATTTCATTTAACAACATAAATGTGATGAAATGCTACAGAACCCAGTGTTGTCAGTTCATAACACATTTTAGTCATATATGTATTGCCCAGGTTAGAAAAACCTGTAAATGTAAGAATCTTAAATGAAAAAAGAAATGACTCTGTAGTATATGAATCCCACAGGCTGAAGAACCAGAAGGAAATAAAACCTACAAGTCTTACTGTTTTGGAAGGTTGCTGGGAGCCAACACCAGACTAAGAGGTCAGACTGAGGAACAGAGGTTTCCCCTACCACAGAGTCAACAGCTTCAAAACCAAACCACTTTAACATTTTATGATAGCAATCTAACATTAAAATGTAAGACTTAAAATAATTTTCTTAGACTACAGTAAAATGAATTTAAGTAATTCCTGATTTTCTTGCATCTACGGACATGGCCAAAATCTGACATGTATTTCTTGGGGAAGGAAAAAAAATAAAAATTAAAAGAAAGCCATCTCATTTTGCCTACAATGCTCATTTTGCTACCACCCCCTAAAGCCACTGAGAGCTCTTTATTGTTCCAAATGAGGAGTCAGAGAAATACCATTCCTGTTCTCAACACTAGTGATTTAATAATGTGCCATACCACTACTTCACAATTCTATTCCAACCTGGCTCTCTGTTTAGTTTAAATATTTTCCCTCCTTCTGGTCATGCTTGCCCCACTCCTCCATTCACCCTTCTTGTTATTCTACTGTTTGATGGTTTTTAACTAGAATACACCTGGGATTAATTGTTACGATGTTTCTTTATGTCACTCTCTGTCTGCTATTTGATCAAGAACGGAACAGACAGATCTGAGTAGTAAACACAGAGCACAGCACACCACACTATGTAAACCCAGAATTTGTTTCCCCTTACATGCCTGTCTTGCACTTGTCAGCATAAAACACCATGTGCAATCCAATCACACTTTTTGAAGCTCTCTGCTACCAGCTTCTGGTTTTATTAACCAACTTAGTATTAGCAAATATTTTATGAGGTTAAGAAAGTGTCACCTAAGATAACAAAATAAGAACTTTCACGATTTCCTCACTAGTTTTTAAAACCTAGAAAGAAATCTTTCAGCCTAGATTCATACTTTAAGCTTACCAAGACTTAGGTTATGCAAACATAATGCTGGTAAATTAAGGAAGCCCTAAATAGTTATATCAGCACTAAAGGATAGTTATAAAAAGTTCTTCTCAAGAGTCCCAACAGCTTACATGAAAAAAAAAAACTAGGGACAGGGGAAGCAGCCAGAGAAGCCCCTTTCTTTAAGGAGGTCTTCAGGAATCTCTGCATCAGCTAACGAGCTTCCCCCCTTCACACAGCTATCCTTAATTACACTAATTTAAGAATATATTCCACTCACCAGTTATTAAAGTGAGCATAAAAGAAATAAGGTTGCCAGCTCTCCCATTCCTATCCAATAGGAAAAAATATTTTCTCTATGGCAAAAGTCACTACTTCTCACTTCTGGTTGTTACATAGGTTATAATTAACAACAACAACAAATTAGAAATCACAAATACCATTCCCATTGTACTCCTCCATTTGTAGCTGCTGAATTAAATATTTATTTACTTTTTAAGCTTCTGAGGAAATCTATTCTCAGTCATTTTTCTGGGTTAAGAATTTAAACATAGACACTTGTGCATCAGAGAATTTAGAATCTCTTTGCTGGTAATTCCGCCATAAGCGCAGGTGTTATTTCCTCATCACTTTACTCCAAAGAGAAATAAATTTTAATGGGATAATGTGGAAGCTTATAAAACCATCACTGAGGGTGCAACTATTTAAGAATGGAATGTTCACTACTGGTTAAGCAGCACCAACAATGTAACAAGGCTAATCTTTTGAAAATCTTGAAATGTTGATTCTATTTAGATGAGGAAAATATAGGTGCTTAACCAAAAGCTGATTGGCAATTTAAATATTACCAATTACTGCCTTTATCCATATTTAAATAAAACAGAAGCAAAACCAGTTATTCAGAGTGGATGGTGGGGGCGCTGAACTTGGGTTTAAAGAGCTTTCTGGCAGTCAGTTTCTCTTGTCTTTAATCTTCCCTCTGATCCATTTCTATTCTCATTCTCCTATGTATCTTTCCTCTTCCTCCTGACAACAATAACCCCTACAGTCAATGTTCCTGTATTTTGCTTTTGTTCAAACCCTTGTTACTTGATAAACCCCACAAGTTCCTGCTTCATGAACTACCTTTTCACAGCCTTCTGGTTCTGCACGCATCTCTTCTGAACCACAACAAAAATCCTATCTACTTTCCATATAATTTTCTTCCCCCCCCCCCCCCCCCCCCCTTTTTTTTTTGAGAGGAAGTAGGTTAATGAGTTCTCATGTATTCAGTAATGGCAGATACTTAGCTGGAACATTCACTGAAGTTTATCAAATCTCTCTTAATACAGTTGTGGTCTGAAGTTATTGTACATGGGACTTCACAGGGTTTTAAGTCCTCAATTTTGGGGGAAAAAAGAAAAAAAAAAGCAGCAGCAGCCACAGCTCACTAAAACATGATCAGGAATGGTAACTTGGTATTTAACAATGAAAGACACTATTGCAAGTGAAAACAAAATTTTACAGAACAGACATAAGAACAGTTTCAAACAAATAACTGCTTTCAGCATAAGCTGAAGTCAGTACATTATGAAATCTGAAAAACAACTTTCAGCTCTAGTTAAGACGCAGGAAAGTTCTTCAATACCATACATACCCACCCAGAAAAATACAAAACAGATCTAGACAACTCACACAGGCCCCACTGTACTCAGAAGAAAAAAACAAAACCACCCAGAAAATAAACCCCCTGAATTGAGTGTACTCATTTAGCTCAAGCATTACGGCTGTTACAAAGAGGTTAACTGTACTCATTCAAGTTTATTTGGATATTAAATGCAAGATAAAAGATCTCTAGATGAAACGTAAAAGATCATATCTTATTTTTAGGAGATAAACAGATTCGAGGGGTGTGTTCCAGCCCAGCCAATCCCGAGGCTGTTGTGCAGCTCTGCCACCTCTCTAAGCCCAATCGCAGCTCTGAAGCGAAACTCGGCTTTGCTGTTTGCCTCAGCAGTGCTGATGATGAATGGCTGCTTCAGGGGTAGAGATCAAGCTGTGTGGTAAATCTTTCTATTTGTTCCATTTGCCTTTCTATTTTAAACAGCTGCAGTGGTCTGTCTGGCACCCTACATTAAGTACATGTGAATTTCATAAGAGAAAACATTTATGTAAGTGAAAACATGGTTTTAATTTGGCCTCTCATTCTCAAACTGAACACTGGAACTTCTGTAAGCAGCTGTGGAAATTTACTATTATTTTGTATCCACCTTCCAGAAAAGGTATAGCATAACATAGCTTGATTTTACAGTTTTTAAAAGGTCAGCTTTAAAGTGATAGCAGGTTTTAAGATGATGGCATTCTCCACCTTTCTGCCTCCTGCCACTGTGACTTTGCAATATGACTTTTAAGATGGCAAGAGAAATAACATGCAAGCAGAGTATGTTTATTAGAATATGCCCTTCAAATACACAAAGACCTAACATACAAGCCTTGCTTATCTTCCAGTTGTGCTGAGGTTGTGCTAGCACAATGTATGCCAATTGAGCCTGGCACCAAAGGTCACCATTTCAAAGGAATGCTTTACACTAAAATCTACTTCTAATTTCTAAACTAAAGAGACTAGCAAACACACAGAGACAAGCAATGGGGTTTTTCTTCTGTTTTCAAACACCACTCTTGATTTAAGCCCAAGCTTTCTGGCGAGATTACAGTTTGGCCAAATCCTGCTTTCTCTTATACTTTCAGTATGTTGTTCCTTGTATCCTGACTTCTCAAAGCTAGCTAACATTTCAATGGCCAACAGAAAAAAACTCAGTGCCCTGATGGAAATACCTACCTTACCACCAATTTCAAATATTTTAGGATTCAAAGGAAAGCAAGTGCAAGCACATATGGATTCGAAGACTGTAAAAATGGTTGTTTTCACCTCCTTTTATTACTCATACTCTAGTTCTCTCCCTCAACTTCCATTCAGTTTCTTTGAAAGCTCGAACATGTTTAGCCACTTCTGAATTAAGGCAAATTAAAAGTGAATGAAAGTAAATTAAAAGTGAAATGCTAAAAAATTGAAATGAAAAAGCAAATAGCAGCACTGTAGGTTGCCTGTTCATAATATCAAAAGAAATTATTGCATCTTTTATTTGAGATAACTTCTACCAAATTCCATCTATCTGTAACTTTGTTCTGTTTTCTTAAGCGCAGTAGTATATAATAAAACTTTTCTGGAAGTATTGCAGTGTCAAGTAAACATTTCTCTAATTTTATCCAAGCAGCTTTTCACATAACTTAAAATTACTGTAAAGTTCCAAGAGTGTTAATTCCATTTTACAGATAAGCAAGCTAAACCAGGGCTATTAATTCATCCAAGATCACACAGCAGATCGGTGAGTGACAGAGCCAGGAACAGAATTCATCTGTACTCCCAGGCCAGTCCCACAACTGTTATGCTCATTTCAATATTACTAAAGAAGCAGAAGGTACATTTCTGGGGAGAAAAGCCAGGGGAAGATTTCTTAGTAAGGAGTTTCCAGAAGCTAGTGAGAACACTGATGTGCCAAGTCCTTGATATCAAAGCCTCCATTATACTTCCAGTCCCTTCTTACAACAAACCAACACACTGAAGCACCTTTCAACAGGACACATGAATGGGAATGTAACACCAATCTGGCAAAGCCTTCAGAAGTTAAGATACGATCTTAAAGGCCATCTACAATGGCTTTGATTACCAGAATTTGCTGCTGACAAGTTCATAGATTCACTGTAAAACTTTGCAAATACAATGACTGAACAACAAAATAACTACAGCCCCAGTGCTAATCTCTTAGGAAGATATCAAAATAATTTCATTAGAGAATTGTCTATTTGTACAGTTTATATTACAGTATTACGTAAATTTCATTTTAGAAAGCATTTTAATCTTTAAATCAGTTTTAAGATTGTTCAAGGAATTTAGCACCTTCAAGATGAATTCCAGGACAGAGACTGTGTTCTGTGTTCAGACAGACAAACCAGAAATTTTGAATAATATTCTAATGGTAACACAAAACACAGTGAAGTCATGCTACCAAGGGGTTTTCTTATGGTTCACCAGTAAATACTGGAGAAATAGTGCAAAAAAGCTCTGCACAAGCATCTTGAATAAAACACATCAAAGTAACCTAGAAGAAAAACAAACAAAAAACCAAAACACACACAACTAAAAAATGTACTACTACATTTGTGTGCTTTCAGCCCTTAGAGCTGTATTGTCATGCACTGTCAAGGAGCTGCAACTAAATTGTGACTTCATTCTTTCATTTTGGATTTCAGACAGTTAAACTTTGCTTTATTTCCTCACACGCACACCCCCACTCCCATGTCCTGCCTCAGCAATACCTCTTCTGTTATGCTACTGTGCGTCAGAGGGATGCGTTACTGCAGCCACGCATCCTGTATGATGCAAGTATGTGCAATCTGGAATGACCGTTACTGATATAGGCCCAGTATGTTATGTGCTTTATAGGCACACAAAGTTAGACAGATTCTGTCTGAACAGTCAACACAAAATCAATAGCTTCATGTAGTAAGCACCAGTAAGAGCTGAACAGATGTTTAAAAAACAATGTGTTGATTTCATGACACATTAGTTG
Source organism: Ara ararauna (assembly GCA_028858755.1). Taxonomy (NCBI): domain Eukaryota; kingdom Metazoa; phylum Chordata; class Aves; order Psittaciformes; family Psittacidae; genus Ara; species Ara ararauna. The sequence goes on from CM054379.1 coordinate 62,707,723, forward strand.
GCAGCATGAAATACTGTAGGAAAATAGTAAGATGATGGCAGAGTTGTAAAGAAGAGCAATGAGAAGACTTGATGAGAGACAAGGGAACAGAAAGACTGAAAGAAGTTCAGCTTAGGATATTCTAACTATGGTAGTCATCAAGTACAGGCATGAATTTGATCTATGCACAGTCTGCTAAGATGGAAAATGGAGTCTGCAAATCAAAAATAAGAGATCAGTCTACCTCAAAGAAAATTAATATGGAAAACATTGATAAGTTGGATGGTGTAAAGTGCAAAAAAGGGCTACAAAAAGAATACCATGCAAGTGTAATTAACATGGACATACAGCATTTGCACACAGCCACTGGTTAAAAATGAGCAGTTAACCTAGGTATAAAGACATTTATTGCATGGGTTTTACCATCCAAGGTGCTTTCATTTCCAGATTCTGCCAGTTTGACATTCGCAGGCTCCACTCTCCCCTAATGATGGCTGGCGGTACAGCTTAGTGAAGTGATCAATTGCTAACTGCCAAGTATTCTTATGCCTTAGCAGGATATATGCTACTTCTGTCCAATAATATGATTTTATTTGGCAGTTGATACAAAATGGGCATTAAGGTTATGATTCACTACTTGGTTGTCTTAACACTGAATGAATGTCTTTCTCCCTGACATTTTGTAATTGGACTATTAAAAGGCTAAAACAGGCAAAAAGGTTTCAAAAAAGTTCTCTACAGAAGTCTGCATATTTCACAAGGACAGGAACACCAATCAATCAGCCTGAAGTGTCTAAATTCTAAAGCAACATTTATTCTGTTACTAGCAGCTATACTTTTTCCTCATACCTTTCCGTACTGATCCATTTAAACACTCCCATGAAACTAACTCAGTGAAAAATGCTGCTTAGTTTTTAATATATTCTCAAAGCTTTATGTTCTCACAACCTTTTAGAGTACAGAATTTTCTGAAAGGGGAAACCTAAGTGTACCAGCGAAAGAGAGGTAACACTGAACAAGCTTCCAAAAAACCTTCCTAACTTCACATGCTACTGTCTTGATCCCCCTCACCAAGCTCTCTCTTTCCCACTCCAGAAACAGTAACTAGACTTACTCAGCTCTATCTTCATACAAGCCAGTAGGATGCATTACAATCCCTGCTTGGTTCTGGGCACTCTTCCACCAGCACTGATGGACAAAGCTCCAAACTCACATGAATCAATGAGCCCAAAAGCCTCTGTCCTCCAAGAGGCTGGATCTTGAGCCAGAAGTGCAAACTGCTAGACTGTCGTAAACTGAAAACAGCATCTCAAATTCTTCTACCCTAAGAAGTAAGAAAAGGAATTACTAGAAGCAATGGGATTTTTAGAGCATAGACCATCTCCTCATTCCATGAAACCTTATGCCAGAGTTCAATGTCTGTTTTCCTCTTCAGCTTATAGCATAATTCTTCTAAAAGTTAAAGCTCCTAAGCCAGCATTCAGATAATGTAAACTGTAGGAGCCCAGAGAGCTTTTTATTTTTCCTCTACGTCTCTGCTATTTCTGGACTCTGTCTGGTCCAGGCAGAGGTCTAACTACAGTCATTCAAGTCTCTATAGATCACCCTTTACCCAAACAATATGGGTCTAATAACAAGGGCTGACTGAGCAAGATCTTAGGCCCACAGTGAAACAAGCCAATGCGGGATAGTTTAATAAATGTACATTGTCTAGGCTGGGGAGATTCCCAGATTTCCAGCAGGGAGAAATCAAGCAGTGGATCATTACACAAACACAATCTCATTAGATTCTACTTTGCACAAACTGCTGCATTCCCTGGTTCCACACACTAGGCGTAATAATCCACAAGCAAACAACTGAATGGAGTCTGTCCCTCCTTTCAAGGATACTGGTAACTTAATCTTAAAAAGAAAGCTACTGGGTTTTGTTTGCCTCTGGTTTTGTTGCTTGTTTCTCCATTTGATATTTGAAGATTAAAACTACTTTACAGAAGAGGGAAGGACTCACCGCAAAGGAAGCTTGCTAACCTGATAACAGGCCAACCTTCAGTTTTATGCTAGCTATTCCAGAAACAAAAAACAAAAAACCCTGCACCATTTTGAAGTTCTGTATTTATAACTCTAGGCTTCTGAACATTCATAAAAGCTTTTACAACTAGGAGGTCACTAAACAGTCACCCCAGGAATTGTGTAACTAAGTCATGTCACTTGGGGCAGGTGAGGGAAACTACTAGCCCAGTCTTGTGGGAAAACAGGGAAAGAAGCAGCCATCATCTGCCACCTTCTTTAATCTACTGCCAATAGATTAAACCAATAATTGTCTACAGCACCACTTGATGTTTGGCATTTGCTACATTTCCTTCCTCTTCAAAAATCTTTTAAGAAAAAGTTTTGAAAGTGATGGAATATATGCCTTAGCATGCAGGCATGTTTTAACACAGAAGGCAAAGTAAACGTTAATAAGGGCTGTTAACAGAGTAAGTTCACACAACTGCAAACAATCAATTTACCACAGTTAAATCTTGTCACTGCAGCCACAACAACTGACAGTATGCTCCCTGCTTGACATGTTTTACACAGTAAATAAGACAAGTCAGTTTTTACAGATGAGCTACTCAGAAATGCATGCTAATATAGTTCACGTGCAGTCATGTGAAGTTACCCTAAAATCAGAAGGCTTGAGTATGAAGGCTGAAGCATACCCTGTGAGTTAAGTCACAGATTTTCACAGTACTGTTCACAGAATCTCTGGCATTCCAGGATGCTCATAGCCATCCACTATGAACAAGATTCAACTGCAAACAGATTTATGTTTAAATGAAGTTCTGTTAAACAGAGTTGAAGCACAGTGTTGCTAAAGAAGCATCTCCTATTGTTTGATATAATTAGGGGATGAGAAACAAGAAGGCCTCTGCACATTTAATGTATGTTATTATGCCATCTAGTTGCATGTCTGCTAGAGGCTTACTTCATTTGGCCTGAATACAAACTTGGAAGAACTTCAGGTTCTTTTAATGGTAATGATCTAGTTCCTGTACAGTACTCAAGTAAAAAAGCCTGGCATGGGAAAACTTAAATAGCAACAAGAATACACATTTCTCTTCAATACAAATTTAAGCTTCACTCTATTAAAAATCAACACAGTGTACAGTACTTGCTGACATTATTTTGCTCTTCCTCCAGATTGTTCTGCTGGTTCTGTAAGCCTGTTAGCTGCAGTAGTGCAGGTTACACACATCTGGTTGCACCTGGGTTTTGAAAGCAAGTTGCAAATCCACCTGAGACCAATTATTTACTGTCCAAGGTGCCAAACTTCACTATGAAGTCTTGTATTTTAAAGAACTATTTTTCTTTTCCTTCAATGTAAATTTATAGATCATAACATTTTTCTCCAAAACTAAAGATAGAGAAAACTCACAAAAAAAATTTTCAAGAGACACCCAGTTCTAGTTCAAACCTTCACTAAGTGCTTGTAGAGCTATTCAAGTATAAAGGAACAATGAAACCACAGTGCCCTCAAGTGTGGGGGGATGTGAACTGGAAGAAGGCTAGAGATCTACTGGGAAGAAGAGAAAAGCTCTCAAACCTTCAGAAAGGACCCTGACTGAAGTAAAACCTGCTTACTTGAACAGGAGAACACCAGAAAGGGAGTTTAATTATCTAGTGTAGTAGCCTTTAAATGGTATTTAAAGGAAGAAATATCCTAGTGGAAGGTCAAATTTTACACTGTAGAAATAAGTCCAATGATGCTCAAGACAACAACACTTCAGTGCCTGCATCTCTTGGCAAAGATCCCACTTTGGTCTATCAACAAGAAACACACAAGTTATATTTATTTTAGTTATATAACAATTGAGGTGGGTGATACACCTTAACTAGCACTCACAAAAACCTGTAGGTCAAGTTGGAAGCCACCTAAATTAGCCAACACCACCCACCAGAAGGCACCTGCTTCTGTTCAAGACCACAACCTCAAGATCAGAGACTGGCCTTCTCACCTCAGCTATTAGATCACTTAAACAAGATAGAGGCTAAGTTCAACTCATTAATAAGCCTGAGGTGATTTCAGCTTCCCCTCCCAAAACAAAGTTAAGCTATTTAATGATGGCAACACTGTCAGCACTTCCAACTGCACTAGTCCTGCTTTAGATGTAATCCTCAAGGTGTTCACTGGCCCAGAAGTAAGTGCAAAAGCTAGTCCAATTCTCTCATCTTGGGAGCCCAGGCATGCAAGAGGCATGACTTTGAACCACCTCAGGCAGAAAAGGTGCTGAACCTAGAGTCCTCACTCTTTGGGAATGCTCTAACCACTATGCTATTACTCAGAAGTGGGAGGGGTAGCTCTGGTTTGTTTTGTGCAAAGCCCATCTGATAGTTCTTCAATAAACACACTGCGAGAACACCATGTTCTGCGAGCTCTGAGAGGAGATAGAGAGGTAAACATTTAATCTCTGGATCCAGAGCAAGTTTGAGCATAGGTGTGGAACTATTGCCCACTTTCAAAACTCAAATGCTCTTACACATGGCTGAACATCTGATGGAGTTGTGCCTAGCTGCTCACTGACTTTACTTACAAGGTTAGAAGAATCCTGAGTTTTAAAGCTCTGAGTTGGGACATAAACACAAGCTTTCTGAATTCAGCTAGTCTTTGGGCTGCAGAATTGTCTTTCAGCGACTTAGTGAAAACCAGGACCTTTGCCTTGATGAGTAATTACCATACAGGACACAGGAATCCCCATGTTGCTGACTGTAAGTGCCACAAATCTTAAGTATCTTAATTCCATTAAAAAAAAAAAAAACCAAAACAAACAACAAAACAAATCAACCCTATATTAGAAAAGCATCGAGTTTGGAAAGCATACCATTCTGATGCTAGGAACTACCAGAAGTTGAGTCTGCCTAGATGATCCCAGCTTTCAAGTTTACATTCTATTATTAGGGGGAAAGCTTCTTCTGTTGGGGTTACGTCTTCGTACAGTTACACCTGTTGCAGAACCTCACCTCTTATTGTTACCATGAGCTATGTACCACAAACAAAGCAGGTACAAATCAGTCAATGAAAACACTGCACATTATGCTCACAATCATGATCTAAATGTACACCAAGAGGCTGAATTACCATTCAAATTATCTTAGGAGGCTATACAACGCACATCCAGAGCTGTAAGAAGTCTTACAGTATTGCATATGAAAACGCCTCAAAGGTATAAGCTGTGTAACTCTTTCAGTTGCATATATTTAGTAAGGGAATTGAAGCAATTTGAAGAGTATTTTCATCTAAGAGGCCACAAGCTCCAACACTTCCCCCTCATTCCCCCCCTTCTTTAGTTCAAAACACCACCTGTTTAGATGCATTAGAGCCTGGTAGTAAAACTTCGAGCATACATGCAGTCTGATGGGGCACTGCTACGGCCATGCCTGAATTGAGTAGAGCAGCCTTCTACCTGCAGCAGGAGAGAAGCTAAAATGCAGCAGAGCAGCCAGCAAGTTTCACTGCACAAGGTCCCTTTTAACATGCCTGAGCAAGTCTTTTGTAATGGACCACAGTCACAGAGCAAATAATCTAGTTTCTTCTAGCAAGCGTGAACTGCCAATGGCAAAGAATTATCTTTTCCACTATCTTTCTTTGTAATATGAGACAATAAACAGTATTTAAATAGGTTTTTCCAAAACTCAGCCTGGACAATGCAGTAGTTTTACTCTGCTTGTAATAGGGAAAAAAAAAAAGCTAACAGCAACACTACCACACAACACATGATTTGATTTTACAGGTAATAGAGTTCAGCAGAAAAAATTATTTTATTATAGAGATAGCTTAAACTCATTCACTGGTTACGTTTTGCTTAATATGAACTAAAAAGTCCCAAAACATTAAATGTCAGCCCACTTCCCTCAACTAGAATCTGTGCTTTCGTAATCTTTCAGTTTAAAGTAGCTGCCATATGCTAACCTAAAACTCTTCATTGGTAAACTCATTATTAAAGTTCAGAGTTATTCACCTAAGTTCTCAGAGAATTTCACTTCCCCCTCTTGCTAGATCACTCAGAAAAAGAAAACAGACTGATAATGGCTATTATTGTCTTCTAGTACCTATGCTAGTATTTTCTGATTCTGTCAGGATAGAACAACATTCTATCATGTTACTGCCATGGCCAACAACAGAAGACACCATCATACATACTCAGAAGACTGATTTCCTTCACAAATGGCTTTTTGAGTCCAATGGTTTCAACTACTAAAATGTCACTATGGTTGGGAAGGAGCGTTATTTTGTTTGGCTTTGGTTTTTTGCTTAGTTTTGGGGGATCATTTGTTTGTTTTTTAATATATGGGAATGCACGTCTCCTGTGTTCAGAAGAGGTGAATTCCTGCTGTTATGTCCATTATTTCATTTTTATTTTTAAAACACATATTGATGCAATATCTTATTTAACACTACAGAGATAAATTTAGGAAGTTTCCATTGAAGATAAATTCCTTACAAAACAGAGCTATCAAGAGTCAGGAATTAAAATAGAAATAGGCATGCAATTTGAATATAATGGTGAGCATTAATAACTACAAATACATGAAGTGCTACAATGATCTGGGTCGCCTACTATCACAAACTTCTTATTCACGCATTACATCTTTTTTCTCTTCCCCACAACTATCACTCATCATTGCTTTCATAACTAGGTAGAGAAGTCACTCAGTTACAATTATGTAATTTTAAAAGAAAACCAGTAATATATCATCACCAACAAAAAATATCTAAAAATATGCCCCATCTCAAGAAGCTTTGAGATTGCTATTCTGTAACCAAAAATAGCACAACATAGTTAAGAATGAAAGTTTTCTTTCTCCCAAAGTTTTAGAATCATAGAATAGTTAGGGTTGGAAAGGACCTTAAGATCATCTAGTTCCAACCCCCCTGCCAGGGGCAGGGACACCTCCCACTAAACCATGCCACTCAAGCCTCTGTCCCCGCTGGCCTTGAACACCACCAGCGATGGAGCATTCACAACTTCCCTGGGCAACCCATTCCAGTGCCTCACCACCCTTACAGTAAAGAACTTCTTTCTTACATCCAGTCTAAACTTCCCCTATTTAAGTTTGAATCCATTACCCCTTGTCCTATTACTACAGTCTCTAATGAAGAGTCCCTCCCCACCATCCTTATAGCCCCCCTTGAGATACTGGAAGGATGCTATGTGGTCTCCACGCAGTGTTCTCTTCTCCAGGCTGAACAGCCCCAACTTTCTCAGCCTATCTTCAAATGGGAGGCGCTCCAGTCCCCTGATCATCCTCGTGGCCCTCCTCTGGACTTGTTCCAACAGTTCCATGTCCTTTTTATGTTGAGGACCCCAGAACTGCACACAATACTCCAAGTGAGGTCTCACGAGACCAGAGTAGAAGCGCAGGATCACCTCTCTTGACCTGCTGGTCACGCTTCTTTTGATGCAGCCCAGGATATGGTTGGCTTTCTGGACTGCGAGCACACACTGAAGCAGGCTCATGATAAGTTTCTCATCAACCAACACCCCCAAGTCCTTCTCTGCAGGACTGCTCTGAATCTGTTCTCTGCCCAACCTGTAGCTGTGCCTGGGATTGCTCCCACCCAGGTGTAGGACCTTGCACTTGGCATGGCTGAAGTTCATAAGGTTGGCATCAGCCCACCTCACAAGCGTGTCAAGGTCCCTCTGGATGGCATTCCTTCCCTCCAACATGTCAACCTATAGATCTAGATTCACAGTGATGTTACTTTAAACAAATCAAAAACTGAAAATAAAACGGAGACATGAAGTCTCCCCCAAGTGTTCCTTCAAATTCATTACATCTTTCTGCACTGGGTGCATCAGCTTCAGTTCACTTAGATCCCCTACACATTAAAACAAACCTATGTAAGAAACAAAAGGATCTGGATACTATCCAAAGAAAATGGTTTGCTCCAGTATAGCTTGGGATCTAAAAACCTGCTATTCCTTTCTCCAAGAAGCGTGGCAGAGCTGAACTGTAGCAGATTATCATCTCAAGACTGATATCTGCTATCAAACCCTTTCCATGTGGAATTCTGTGAAGCATATTCAAGTGAGCAGAAGTCTGCTTAAGCTAAATTAACTGTAAGCACTGGCATGGACTTTTTATCTATTCACTGCTATGATAACTGGGACATCTGGTAGCCCGCAATCAGTGAGCCAATTTGGTCCTGAAAACATTGCACCTGCATTCACATGACATTACATTTAACCTCCTAAGCCCTGCTAAAAGGTACCCCACCACACAAGTAAATAAATACACTGTGCTTCCAGGCTCATTATGCCATATTCGAAACCTTCTTCCTACATCTTCTCTACTCGCAATGTAACTTCACAGATTAAGAGGCAACTGTGACTGTCAACTTGGCAAAGGGATCGCAAAACTTATGGCCGCAAAAGGTCCAGGAAACCTGTAAGAGGAAACACAATTGTTCATAATAAAAGGAAGTACTAATAATATTTTTAAATGGAATCATGCAGCAGGGTATCAAGATGCTTTTGGACAAACCAACTAGCACACAGCCTCAATCCTGCAAACACGTATATGCTTCACTTTACCACACGAGCAGTCCTGTTAATTCAGGGCTGCTCTCAGTAAAAAAACATTAAGCAGTTGTGATTTTTTTCAGGATAATGTGAAAATTGTCTGTTGTACACAACATTTTTATGAAGTACCTGTTGGTTTATGAAGAAATCTGTTGGTTTATTTTTCATCCATAGTTCTTTGATCATCAGATGGTAATAATGTAACTACCCATAATAAACATTTTCCACTGCAAATGTGAGAGTAGGTGGCCAAACAACTATTGCTAAAACAACAAATACTCTAAGTCAAAATTGAAATCTCTGTGTAAAAAAAGAAAAGAAAAAAAAAAAAAGCCATTCACAACAAAGTTCTAATTAAATAGATGTGTTTAATATCATACTAAGGGATATAGGGATAGAAACCTTTCATCTGAACAAAGAAAAAATGCTTTGCCCTTGTGGTACAAGAAAATCCTGACCTACTTCTATAGTACAATATAACATTTTTTCCTCTCCAAAAAAATATCCCAGTAGCTGAACTTTAAACAAGCCATGTAAACATGTACTAGTTTTCTGAAGTTCGTGTATTTAGAAGTGTTCTAAAAAAGAAACAGGAGATAAATACTGAACATTATAATTGGCAAAATAATTTTAGCATGTTTCAGTCTTCACCAAAATCAGTTCACCTCATTAATTTAAAAATCAATTTACAACTACTTAAGTTGGGTAAAATCCTTCATCCGACCTCAGAGTGCCTTAGAAACTTCCTCACCACTTTGGCTTTAATATAAAGCACTTTTGCACTGAGGAAAATTAATTTCACTTTAGAGAAAAACATGAAATTTATACTGCATGAAAATATCTACTTTGTCTGTTCAACTGCCCTCTCAAGTCAGTGATGTGAGAGGGGCAAAGCACAGACTAGTATACAAGACCTTCATGCTTACAGTTTCTGGCTATTCTAAGCCTATTTTCCTGTCATAGTCTTCACAGGACTTTCACTTGTTACTGAGAAGACCTTCCCATGCAAGCACTTTGTCAAAAGCAACATGTTTTCACATAAAAAGGGTTTTTATTGATACATCGATCATCTTTGAAACAACCAAGCAAACACTGATATCCCAGCAAATTTTAAATTTCACTTTCTAAAATCACACCAAAGAAATAGCTGAAATACCATGATGAGTTGACCCTGGCTAGAACCTAGGTGCTCACCAAAGCCACTCTATCACTCCTGTCCTCAGCTGGACAGGGGAGAGAAAATATAACAAAAGGCTCCGGATCGAGATAAGGACAGGAGGAGATCACTCAACAATTAATGTCAGAGGCAAAACAAGACTTGACTTGGGGAAATTACAATCAAATCAGAGTAGGATAATGAGACAGTGATACCAAATCTTAAAACACCTTCTCCCCCTCCCTCCCCTCCTTCTTCCCAGACTCAACTTCACTCCCAGTTTCTCAACTCCTCCATTGCAGTGGTGTAGGGGGATGGGGAATGAGGGCTGTCATCAGTTCATCACAGGTTGTCTCTGCTGCCCCTTCCTCCTCAAGGGAGGACTCCTCTCACTCTTTCTCTGCTCCAGCATAGGGTCCCTCGCATGGCAGACAGTCCTCCATGAACTTCATCCTTCCCATGAGCTGCAGTTCTTCATGAACTGCTCCAGTGTGCGCCCCTTCCACAGGATGCTGCCCTTCAGTAACAGTCTGCTCCAGTGTGGATCCCCCACAGGGTCACAAGTCCTGCAGCAAACCTGCTCCAGTGTGGGCTTCTCTCTCCATAGGGCCGCAGGTCCTGCCAGGAGTCTGCTCTAGCATGGGCTTCCCACGGTGTCACAGCCTCCTTCGGGCATCCCCCTGCTCCACTGTTGGGTCCTCCAAGGGATGCAGGTTAAGATCTGCTCCCTTGTGAACCTCCATGGACTGCAGTGGCACAGCCTGCCTCAGCATGGTCTGCAGAATCTTTGCTCTCACACCTCCTGACCTCCTTCTGCACTGACCCTGGGGTCTGAAGGGCTGTTGCTCTCACATATTCTCACTACAGCTGCTCAAGGCTTTTTTCCCCTTCTTAACTCTGCTATCCCAGAGGCCCTACCACCGTCACTCATGGGCTTGGCCTTGGCCAGCAGCGGGTTGGTGTTGGAGCCGTATGGCATTGGCTCTGTTGGACATGGGGGAAACTCTAGCAGCTTCTCGCAGAAGCCACCCCTGCAGTCATGTCGTCCACCTTCCCCCTTCCCTGCTACCAAAACCTTGCCACACAAACCAAATTCAAATACAGAGAAAGGGGTAGAGGGGAATCAATTCAATAACCAGCCCCACACATCTCCTAGACTTACTTCCGCTATGAGAGAAATAAGAAAGACTGTTTTAAGATATTTCTAGAGCTTTATAATTTGCTTCAGTAAGAATTAAGAATTCACTAAGAATTTAGAGTTCATTCTTAGATCACCTGCCTCTTACCGTATCGTATATGCTTAATAACAACTTACAGCACATGCCATTTCCAAACTGATTACCTTTTATGCTTCTTGAAAGTTTGGGACAACAAAGGAACTAGATGCTTTTTACTAGTCCTACTTAGTTCAGTTGTCTATTCTGTTATTTGTAAACAAATATTCAAATATTATCTAGAGGAACTATTTAAAGATTAGTAATTTTTCTAATGAAGTTATGGAAACATTCACATGATGATACAGATTTGTATATTTGTATACCCAATGGTATCTCTTCACATCTGCCTAAGCCAACTACATATAAAGAAAAAAAAACCAAACCAAAAGCCCCACAAAAAAAAAAAAAAAAAAAAAAAACCACCCACAAATAAACAAACAACTGAGGCTTTTTGTAATGAAATTTAAGTCTTTTGGAAAAAATATAGCACACCCAGTTAGTCCTAACAGAATTGGCAACAGATGAACTATTTTCAGCAGCAGCAAGTGAGAGAGGATGTGTCTTGGTTCCAAATTTGCCAAGCTCTAGACAGCAAAGCCCACCACGCTTGATCCTGTATAGTTCCATTCAGGTCAGGACCACTGCAGCCAAGGTGAGACCGTAACATCCAAGGGATTAATTCACAGCTGAAATATGCTTGGCAAATCTAGAAAATGTTTTGGAGTAACTCAGAAGAAAATATCTTTCTCCCTAGCCTATCCCTCCACAATAACAAGCTATTTAGTAAGTACACCAAGACAAATTTTAAGCCATTGCAGACAATGCCAAGTACCAGCATGGCCAGACAGATTTCTGCTTTGACTGGACTCCTAATCCATGAGGGGCTGGATGAACACAACAAAGGTCACCCGAACAGATTACAACTCTGGCATCTGGCCCATTTAATCTCCCACCAAGATACCTTTCTGGCAACTTCTGTGTGCAAATATGAAATAAGAGATGTAAGGTGTTGCTACTGCAGAATCTCCGCATACAGACTAGACTTCTTCACACAGGACAGAACCAGACAGGTTATATTAGTGAAGGATGACCTGAGTTGCACCCAAGCAGTATCTTCAGCACAAGGCTTTCACTGAAACATACTGTTTTGGATGTCCCATGACAGCAACCCTGCATGGAGTGCAAATGCTGTTACAACTGCCAACTGAAACAGGCCATTACAAACTAGGGTTAAACGGGGCTAGCACTGAAGAGTCAGCTGTCATTGCTGCATTGATGGATTTGCAGCAGTATTCTGGTTTATCAGTAAGAGGTAAGCACTGAGGCATCTAGGTAACAGGTACAGAATAACAAAGGCCCCAAACAGTCCCTAGACAGCACATCATTTACTCCTGAAATTAAGATGAGGTGTAACAAGGATCTAGGGATATGTCTACGTTTTGTCCATTTACTTCAGAGAAATCTTCTCAGGTTGCATAATAAACATTTATAAGAACTCAGAAATTTCTGATGAGCTGCACTGAAACGAGCTGTTTCAACCAACATGAAAAAGCTAAAGTCTTATTTCTGAGGTGTGGGCACTGAACACTCCACTTCAAAGGCCCATTTTGTCCAAATTCTTCCTCTATAGTCATGCAAGTCTACAATTAAAATTTTAAGTTAACTGTAAGGTTTTCTCAGGAAAAAAAAAATGTATTTTTGACCAGTATTTTACCTTAATACCATTTCTGGTTATTTAAATAACACTGTTACTGACGTATATATGCCACCACAGATCTATTTGGAAGTCTACCAATATTAAAAATTAAAATCCAAGAATCTTTCCTTCCTGACTGAACACATTAACTGGAAGGACTTCGTGCCTTGCTTCATATGTTAAGTTACTTCTTAAAACAAAACAATTCCTCCATCTGGTCTGCCCCCTACATAAAATCTGATGCTATATCTCAGAAGACATGTTTATTCCTGAAGTCAGATTTAAGCAGACAATTTGAAAGTGTACATCTATAGACATCGTCAGCTTCCCAACCCCATCAAGAACAGGTTCAGAAGTTGATATTAAAATCTGAATTTATTATTTGTAAATTGCTTTGGATTTTTAACCTCAAGGACATCTTTCAAAGTATTTTTTTAGAAACTATTTGTTTAAGGGAACAGCAAGTCATTCAGCTTCCACATGAGATTTTCAGAAGAATCTTCTTAATCATCTTACCATGATTAATCTTCATGCATGAAGATTTATTACTACTGGGAACTGATTTTGAGACATGTGGCTAACCTACCCCAGATGATCCGACTAATATGCAACCTGAGATACAGAAATTATACCTCCCCACAAAACATGCAAATTTGTGAAAGACATTGCATTGCTGAACCCTCTAATGCAGACCTCTGGTTCTGAGAGGAGGAACATCGATGTAAGCCACATACATAGGAAGCACATCACAGCCTATCACCATAAAATTAATTTTTGCACTAGAAGCACCATGAAGCAGCCATATTTTCCACTGGCCCTAGGTGTAATGAATGATTTTCACCCTGAATTCAGAGTCTATGAAGACTGCACTTCCCCCAAGTCTCTTATAGCACTGTGAGCAAACATACTAGCTAACTCTAAAAGAAGAAAACCCACAAAACAACCTGTGCTTCAGTATCAGGTATTCATTTAATGAACGAGCAATAACAAGTTAACTACTACCTTTAGAATATAAAATTTCAAGATATTTTACATTGTGCAATACAACCAGTACTTTCTGCATTAAAAAACACAGCTTTTATTCCTAGTGAAACCTTACCCAAATACTTGAATCCTTTGACAGAAATGTCTGACACCAAGAAATGAAAGAAAGAGAAGCATTTGACCTTCTGGATCTACACATACTCTTCTTCTGACAGATTCCAGAAAATATCAGCCAAGCAGAGATGCCATGTTCTGAATAGTTAGAAAAGTGGAACACTAGAAGCCAAGATACCAATATGTCTTCTAAAAGCCAGACAAAAACATTTCTATTTGGTTTCTTTTCCTCCACCCTGGAACAGAATAGTAGCAATAAAAATGTCAGAATAAAGCTTTTGCTATAGAACATTATTTAAATATTAATTTCTAGGCAAATATAAACAACTTTTATAAACATAGCTCTTTAAAAAAAAAAGTAATCCAGGTAAAGTTACAATGCTTTCAAATCCTTTTCTGTAACACTAATGGGAAGGACAAAATGGACACACATGAAGTTAGGTCAGATTGTTTCCTGATAAGGACTTATCTTCATAACATGATGAGCTCCAGAAATCCTTGCATGCATAGCAGCTGTCAATTATTTAGTACTGTTAAATAGACGTAAGTTGGCACTCAGCATTGATTTGAAATTCAGAGAAACAGAAAGTTTTTCTTAAACTTTTTTTTCTCTTCAGTCTGTCTTTCTGCTTGGAAATCAGTGCAAATCTAGATTAGAACTAAAACTGAAATAAATGGAAAATCCAAACGAACAGTTTAATCTAAGTGGAATGTGCTATTGGCAAACAGGCTGCATTTTAAAAGCTAAAAGTTTTGTTGCACCAGAACACCCAGGAACAGCGGAGGCTCAGCAACAAGCTGCAATGGAAAAAAGTCTTTCAGAAAAGAGGTTCCCCTCCTCCAAAAAAAAAAATGTGCACAGGAAAGGCTTCAGAGTTCCCAGTAAGTTTCCATTTTCAACGTTGTTCCTCCTTTGAACAAATATCGTATTATTCCATGTTTACTCTATATGAGCTAAGAAATCCTTGACTAAAATACCTATTTTGGAAGAACAACTGTTTAATTAAATAGCCATTAAATAGCAAGCAAGAATATCCCAGGCAGAACTAAGAGGTTGTTACTTTGAATCTCAAAAGGCTCACAGAGTCAAACAGATAAAGACAAAAGACCTGCAACTGCAAAAATTTTATTACTGACTTCAGAAAGCGTAGAAAAGTAAAGTTACAATTTCAAATTCATTTACAGTAAAAAACAACCCCATGTTATCAGAAGCACTGTGCTTTCCTTTAGCACTATGCCTGGATTGAAAGTAAATTCTTGTAGTTGCACATAAGGAAGACTTACATCAGATTACGTAAGTAGCAGTATGTGTTCTAGCATCACCTCTGTTTTTAAAATACCAGCCCAGTATATTTTTGGGTAATACTCAGGCACTAATACACAACACTGGGTGATACTTTTGACCCAAAATGACTTGAAAGAACAAGCTTGGTTTCTACATAATGTTGGAGTAAGGAAAATGGTTAATTGTTTACTAGGTTTAAATATAACTAAACCAGTTCACCTTCCCAACCCAACTTTTGGCAGTAATCTAACATAAGCTTGCCAGAAGAAAACACAAAATAAAAAAATAAAGTCAAAATAATTGGCAACATCATGAAAGTGGTAAACAAGAAAAAAATCTACCACTTAACTTTTTGGATTTAATTCATGTATATAGCTCCAAATGAAGATTTCCATGTTTCACTTGATTTCTGGAGAGAGAGCTAAGCTTCCCCCTTTCCTCCCCCCTTAAACTGTAAACAGCTTACTGGAATAGAAAACCATACTGACAGCAAACCATATTTTTGGAAATTTAAACACTCAGTATCCACGGGAAAATATACTCAAGCTTTCAAAACTATTTTTCTGTCCCACAATGGTATATTCAGTACTTTTCCACTATGTTTATTTTAAAAGGAGAAACCCTGACCTGGAGAAAAAGTCAAGAGTATGATGACAAAACAGCAAGTATTTCTTCAGTGATCCCTTTGCACTTGTCACAGTAGGACAACACCATTTTCTTTTAAACAATGTGTTTTGGTCAAGCTAATGGAAGATGTATTTTACACAACCTAGAAGTCCATACTTTTTTTTTTTTACTTAATATTTGGCATATTGTATGCTAATTTCTAAACCTTTCCAAATTCTTAGTGGTTTTCACTTCGTTTGAACATCTAAGATGCATAAAATTTCTCCATATGTTAGCAAAAAGCATCCAAATGCATGCTAATGGCCCAAAAGGAAGACAGTTATTTATATACTAATTAAGAAAAATAGTAAAATTTCTTTTTTTTTTTGAGAAAATAGAAATACGTTGGCTTTTTGGCAACTGAAAGCAGAGCAGAACTTTCATCAAAATCAATGCAAAGAGGGGGAAAAATCCCTGCTACCTGTACACCATTATTATCAGAGCGAGAAAAATACTTTAAGATAAGGGACTAAATTGACACTACAAATATATGAGACTGGAAGGGATCATCTCCAGCTATTAGTTTAAAAGAACAGCTAACTTTTAGAATTACCTCTAGAAAGAGATGCAGAATAAAATAATCTAAACCAGAGCTGGTGTGATTCAGCAACTGTTAGATCAGGAGAACAGATGCTGTTATTTACAAAATGCATTCAAGCTGAAGCATTTCTTGTTTCTATAGATTTCTAGATATTAGCTCCTATGAAAAAAAAAATCAGGAAACAAACCTTTTGTTTTTATGTAAGCCACTAATGCACATCCTACAGCTGCTTGCCGCATTAATAAACAGTAAGAGATTAGGAATTGTTTGTGTTCCACTTCTTCAGTTTAAAACATTTCTATGAAGTAAAAACTAAAAATCAATGCAGCCACATTATCAAATGTGTGCTTTATTCTTTGCTTCTTTTAAAAGTAAAAATTCTAGTTATGATGTTCTAAATATCTATCAGGAGAATCACATAAACCCATAAATTACATTACCCCAAATAACCATAAGAAAATGTTGACTAAGCAATGCTCATTTCCATACAAGAATGGTATACAGCTAGCATGGAAAATTGTGGAAAGGCTCCAAACACAGAACCAGCATGAGAAGCAACCCAGCTATCTTACTACACATCATTTTGAGAACCTTCTGTTTTCAAGCAACTCTTTATTCCAACCAAAATGTTCTCAGGGTCAAGCAATTCTGCAGCTGACAAGCTCAATGAAAGAAATTTTCCCTTCATCTCTCTCAACTAACAGACTGAAGCCTTCAGAAAGGCGGCAAGTAGGCTGAAGGAGGGAGGAGACAGATAGGGGAATCTAAAGACTACTGACAATTCAAGTTTTTTAAAAAAATATGCTCACAACCCTGCTCAGAACATTCCCTGACATGTCAAGATTAAGTCTTCTTCCTTAACTGCTCCAGCCAGCCTCACCCCACACGTGATATTGACCCATCATCAAAACATGTTTACAATAAATACTGCAGAGAGACAATTATTTTTGTAGCCTGGCAGCTTTCAATAAGACTGATCACTTAAGTGCATCATGTCATTACATCGGCAGCTCTCCTAATATTCAGAACAAGAGTATCTGAACAACAAAAAAAAAAAACCACCGTAACAAACAAATGTTTTTTAAATTAGCGATCTGTCAGTGACATGTGGCCTTTGAAGGGAGCACCCTACAGTACATAATAAACCCATTCCACCTAATCGCTGGAAGAGAGAACACGCTTCTGCTCTGAAGTGACCTCACAATAAGAAACAAAAAGAAAAGGGATGTCTTTATTCACTTTACATAGCATTTCTATGGGAAACAGAAAACAATTTGGTATTTGCATTGTGTAAGGAGACTAGTTAACTTCCAGATGGATCAGATTCACCACCACCAGTGAGAATACTATATTGGAATTCATAGGCTTGAATAGACTATAAATTTCATCTGAGACACACGATGACTGATCAACAAGTAGGCATCACAGGGGAACATCATTGTCACGCATTAGGAACCAGTCAAATTAACTCAGAAAAATCCCACAACCTAACAGATCTGCCTAGCTACTGATTCCAAAGTTCACTAAAGAAAGTTACTTTAATTGTGCAGGAAAGCTAAAAAGACAGAGTTATGAGGTCATTTATCACAGATTATGCCAAAAGCAGGCTAAAGATCTGGAAAGTTAGCCAGTCTCCTATAATACTGGACTCATCAAGATAAACCATTTGAGAATAAGGAGCCTATCTGAGTTTCATTCTTATTGCTCTTAAAAAGCATGCACCACAGAGCTCACACGTGGAGCATAGATAAAGCAAAGGGATACTAAACTCCACTGTGAGAAAATCTAGCAATGAAACAGAAAAGTAACTCCTATTTCATCCTTTATGGACATGCACAAGGGAATTAGTACCTCCTCTCCTCATAGAGACTTTATTTGTCCCACACACTGTGGTGGAGGAAGAGGACAGGATGCTTGCTCTGGCTGTGACCTCCCATGTCACATTTTAACATGTCTTCCCATCCTTTCTGGATGCTCATTTAATTTAGAAACCATACAAGTATTTCGCCAGTATTAGGAAAGGTAAGGGCATTCCACTCCACGTCCCCTGCCAAACAAGCCTAGGTCACAGGTAGTACCCAAAGGTCATAATAATATTTGGCTGCTGACGTGACCCCTCTTGCTATGCACCCTACAGCCCTCTGCAAACTATGGGATTCTGTTACATGTATCCAGTAGACCAGTGGGCCTCAGAAAACAAGAGGGTAACTCAAAGTCCTCCCCGGCCCACCTGCTGCTTTTTAGTAAGAGACAGCAGCTATAGACCACAAGTTCCAGTGCTACATATTGGGTAAATACAGCCTCAGAGATCAAAGGGAAAGAAAGCACTTAGTGAGTCCCTCCAAGCAGTTACCAACACAAAACACAGGAAAAGAGGCTGGAAGGAAATATCATCCAGTCAGCAATGTTCTGCCTTTCCCAGGGAGAGATCAAATAAGCATATCACTCCTGCCTGATGTTTCAGAACAGTTTAGACAAGAGTTCTAGTGATGAACATGACTGGATAGCCTATGCCGTTCCCTTACTATCCTAAGCCTTGAAATTTTGCCACAAATGTCTAACCCAAGTCCTGCTGGAATTCAGATCAATAATCATTCATACTAGTTTCCTTCCTTTTTGCAGCAGTCTTTTCATCCCCTTCATCCCACATTTATTTGGAACATACTGTGTTAGCCTCCTTTTTAGCTGACCATACCACCATCAATTTTCTTCAAACTATCTTCAGAAAAAAACCCCAGAGGTTTAGAAGACATAATCCAAGCTCCCATTAACCATTAACATAACTTTAAATTCTATGGCTGCTCTCCAGTATTCTTACTGTCCCTCCCAGCTTGTAATCTGCAATTCAACAAGTGCAAACCTTTGTTAATCAAGATCATGCTGGACAAGACCTTGTAGAGTCTGTACCAAGCACTTGTTACCTGACCTTGCTTACTCTCTACGGATAGTTTTCCAGCTAAGTTTGCTCACTGCACAGTAGTTTCTAGATCATAATTCCTTAGCTTGTTAATGAGAATATCATGTGAATATTGAGGACTCCAGTGTATCAAAATATTAATGTTACAGCATCTCTCTGTACAAGGCCTGTTACTCCACCATAGAAATAAAAGAAATGCTGGATTTAAAATAATTTATCTTGAATATGTCTGTTCTGGCTGTTGTTCAACTTCTTTTTCTAGGCACTAAAAGCGTTTCATCACTGCTCCAGTATTTTTCTTTGAGCTAAAGTTAAAAAACATCAGTTTCCTCTTCATCCCATCCCTTTTATCCTATACTGAAGAGGTATGCACCCTTATTCTTTTTGAGTCTGCTACTTCCCTCTACTATCTTGAAATTGCTAACAGACTGAAAATCTTGTTTATCCAAGCAACCCACAGGTTTTTCCCCCCCTGGCCTAGGAGAATATTTATACTTTTATCATGACTGTTAACTACAATGGCTGGATTAACCATTTCAGAGAACATTTTAATCACCTCAGCATTGTCCATTAATCCATTAACATGTGGATCTTTTATTTCTTGCTTTTTTCCAATAACTCTTTTAGCTACACCTCATTATTTGACTGTTCCAGTTTTGTTCGTGCATCTTCATGCACTTCATGTGCATCTTCAGCCACACACTGGTTCCCATTTCCTGTATGTTTCTAGTGTTTACGTCAATGAAGAGATCAATAGAGAGCAAAGGTCTTTTTCATTACTAAATTTCCCCCCCCCAATGAAAGTGTCTGTTACTATTACATTACTCCTCAAAGATGTTGAGACCAGTTTCTTTCTTCCTTATATTTGGCACCAGTCAAGCTTTCCATGCCAAATTCTAAGTTTTTGACATTTGTGGGGTTTATGTTACTGATCTGTCATCTTTTTTTTCTTCCCTATGCAGGTTAGCATCCTGTCAATCCTGAAGAACCTGTCTTCCATCTATGCATTCTGTTTGTTAATCTAAAAAGACTATTTTTATCAATTTACTTCCTTCAGCAGAGCAATATGACCTGCTCAGCCTTTACCAAAAGACATTGGATGGTTATGAGAGATTTTAAGTAGCAGATCGCACACATTCAGTTATTCTTCTCCAGCTACTGACATACACCATGTATTTATATCCCAGACACATACATCTACTTGATCTGATTGAGGCTGCTGAGAATATTTTTAATGATCACACGTTAAGACCTTCTGCTGCTGTTCATTTCCCATATATCTGTTAATGTGCAGACACCTAGCATGGCAGGTGGAATGACCTGCTGTTCTGCAAGGTCATAAGCAATATGATATAAATGCATGCAAAATACCATGTGTGCCAGAAGTTATCAAAAAGCTATGATATATATTTGGGGGTTTAGCTCAAAAAAGACTCGGTATTTTCATATGCAAACAATCAAACTCTTTTCACTTGGTTAAAGCATCACTGTTGAAGTATCTATATAGATATGTGGCCTTCAGCAACCTCTCTGTTATTAATAAAAGCAAGAAAGTTTCAATTAGGAACAAGGGGGCTTGGGGCTAGTTTGCTGATACTGTCTTTATAAAAATTCTTACAAAAACAACTTGTCTAATCTAAATGAGAGATATATCTTCTTAGGCTAAGAAAAATATATTATTATACCTATATAGCCTGCAATAAGAAACTCATTATCGTGAATACAGGTCAAAACAACAGGAATTTACATTAAGCAATAATTTATTTTTATAGATTTTTATACTATGGTAGTATTGGAAGTAATACCAGACATTACTATTTGTTAACAATGGCATTAATACTACTATTTATTGCTATTTATTAACAGCAAAGAAGAAAGTTGCACACTTAGGATTCCACCATATTCCAGAGGAATTTTTCTCCAAAAAAAGAGACCACACCAAAGACAGGCTTAGAGGTATGCCGTGTTGACAGAGGCTGCCGCCAAGCCTGCAGCTTACACCAGCCACATAAGGCATTGTACCACCTTGCTCCAGACGCAAAGCTGCAAAAACACCAGCAGCACAGTTGCTCATGCAGTATTATTTATTTAGCTTAACAGACAAGAGGGCAGTAGCATCAGAAAGAAACAGCTGCCAGACCACATGGAAAATGCAGTTTTTTAATTTCCTCACTGACCTATTCTGGATGCAAGGCAGAAAGATGAAGAAAGCACAATTTACAACTCTCCATTTCATAGGGTGTGGGGTGTCAGTCTAAGCTCAGATGACCACTCTGAGTTGGACCATCCCACAGGAGAGAGGAGGAGGGCAGGACCAGTTCCTAGGAGAATCTTTGGGTTCAGAGTTGTCTCTCCTGTTCTGGGCTCTATGTCATTGAATAACTTGGAAGACAGTAAGGTTTAGACATAATGGTACATACTGCTGTGAACTTGAAGACCGTTTTGTACCCCAAAACAGGCAGATAAGGTAGTACAAGTCAGTCCTTTAAGTACTGATACTGTTCTGAATAGAATTTCACATTTTTCTAATGTTACTAAGCTATTTATCTTTAGAATCACTGCTGAAGGCCATGAGTTCTATGGGATAATTATATTTAATAGTTTGCTTTATCCACCATCTTCATTGCAGATTTGAATAAAATTCCTCTTGGCCACGAAATCAACAGAAAACCATTTCACGCCTGACAGTAGTCCACAGCATCCAAAATGGAATACTTGGATGGGATTATTTCTTCCACAAATATGGATCCAAAGATTACAATGAAAATTTTCATTTATGAGTACAGCCATAAAAACTAAAACTTGCCACTCTATATTCATAGAATATAAAATACTTCTCTCTTAAATCTACTCCCTAAA
The DNA here is from genome assembly GCA_028858755.1 of Ara ararauna. NCBI lineage: Eukaryota > Metazoa > Chordata > Aves > Psittaciformes > Psittacidae > Ara > Ara ararauna. The sequence continues at coordinate 62,729,701 of CM054379.1, forward strand.
AAGAAAAGTTGCAAAAGCAGTTTTTAAAGATTTTTCTTAAGGTAATGATGTATTGCATTTTATTTTGCTTAACTTGTTGTTAAACCTTTACTGCAGTTGGTGTGTACACAATTGGTTTCATATTTATTATATCTTTGCCATTTATTTTCATTAACCAAGCCAGGTATGACCACAGGATTTGAACTTGCTGTATCAAGATGGACTTCTTTACTGCCAGAACTTTTTGACCTATTTAAACAAAAAAGCTAGTAACAAAGTTCCTAAACAAGACTAATAGTTGAACATGTCAGTAACTTCATATATAAAAACCTAAAAAGGGAGTCATTAGATCATATATTCTGACCTCCTCCAAGAGTTATGCGAGAGATCACCACCTGCTTGGCCCTTGAATAGGCTCTAATAACTTGTACCTGATAAGTGCAAATCTTCCCTTAGCAGTTTGTTCCACTGACTCATCATTCTCCCTAGTAATGGGCTCCCTTCTCATTTGAGTCTTTAATAGGGAAGATGCTGATGCAAAAGTGCCAAATTAAGTTTTCAACTTAATATTAAAGTTTTTGTTTGATTGTTCTTGTTTTGGTCTTTTTGTTCTGTTGCTTTGGTTTTTTTAAAGAAAAGCAGTACAGCTGTCAAGACTTTCACACAGACCGCATATTGTGTTTACAGCTTCTACTGGCAAAATCTGCTTTGTAGAAAATGCCCCAATACAGCCCAAACTGTATAAAATAAATTAAATTATACTGTACATATCACACTGCACACTACTGAAAAGTTAGGCTGTTTATTTTGTCTTTCTCGGCTTCAAAAAGCAAACCTGATTTTCAGATTTTCTCTGAACCACTTCAAAGTAGGACAGAGCAAATATTAATCTATCCATCTCAAGTTCCTTTAAAACACTTATACGTGTATTCTTATATATATTAGTATATCTAATGTTTCATATTTAATACATATTTGTGTACATTATATATAATATATTCATAATGGGTTTATATATTTTATTTTTCCCTTGGATTCCCCTGCATTAAAGCTGTTTAATGTTCAGGGAGAAAAAGCACAATAGTGGGAATCAGGCAGTTAACTGTGAGAACAGCTCTATGTATCCACTTGTGATTAAGAGATACCAGATTTTCCTTTTCCTACTCTGCAGCAAGTGGTATTGTTGGCAGTGCTGGGGACCCGTTGATACAAGCCCTTCATCAGAATTTCAAAACCGGCACAAAAACTTCAGGTGAGCAAGAGAACTGCAATGCAAGTAACTGTAATTAGACTGTAATAGTAGAAGAATACAAAGTAACATTTATTTTTGTTAGCATAAAAGGTCAGAAAATGTAATTCTCTATTGGACAGACAGCCTACAAGCTATAAACAAAATACTTTGGTATTACCGATTCCAGTGGAGAAAATATTTATCAATAAACAACAAAAAGGGAATTTTGACACGCTCTGCCTTAATAGTCTTGAAGCTGACACAGCTTTTAAAAGCTAAAAAACTTCCCATACCGATTGACATTTTTAATTGACCACCTCGAACGTTTATACCCAGATCTTTCCTGCTTTTGTCTTCAAGCAAACTGGTCACATCATAACACTGGTCATACAGACCAAAACTAGAGCACTACAGCTCTCATTTTAGTACTCCCTTCGGGATGCCCCGAAACTAGCTACTTTCCAGCTATTCATCGCTAAATCCTCTCCGCGGGATTACACTCAAAAACTTGATCTTCTTTTCCGCTTTTTAATGCTTTTCCAAGTGTTTCTTAGCGGAGGAAGGAGAGGAGAAGGGGGTATTTAGCATGTATTACTGCACGAATAAATCTGACCAGCCTGGGTCAGGCGCCCACCTCTTTGCACAGCTAAAAGCCGAGGGTGCCCAGTCCCACAGCGGAGGTGGGGTCTGCCGTGCTTACCTGCACCCCGCTGAGGATCGCCTCGCTCCTCTCCCTCACGTCGGGGAAAGGGCAGCGCTTGGAGAGCATGAGCAGACGGGCCAGCAGCTCGCTCAGCCCGTCGCGGGCGGCGGGAACCAGGAGCCCGTCGGCGGCCCGGGTAGGCGGCACCGCCGCCAAGGGAGCGATGGTCTCACTACGGCGGAGAACGGCTTGCCCGATGGTGTCCAAGGCGGCGGCGCGGGTGGCAGCGTCCCGGCTGCACAGCCCGTCCCAGCGCACTTCACCTTCCCGTTCCTCCATGGGGCCGCCGGGTTGCTTCCCCAACGTCTCCTCAGCAGCCCCGACGCTGCCGCCCCATGGCGGTCTCCCTGCAGCAGCCAACCTGCCCACAGAGACGACAAACACGGCAGCGAGCTGAGAGACCGCTGCCCGCACCTCATAGGGGCAGCGCACGCGGGAGCTCCCTCAGCCCCGGCCGGCGCCCGCGCCAACCGCCGGCCGCCGACTCCAGGGCTGCCGAGCGAGCAACGCCGCTGGCGCTTCACCTCTCCCGGCGGGGAGCGGGGCAGCCACCACCCCGCGGCGCCGGCGGCTCCTCCTTCCCGCCCCAGGCATGGAGGGAAGGGGACGGACCCAGCCCTGCCTCCCCGCCCGAGCCCGGCAGCCACAGACCCCCGACAAAACCCTCGCCCGGAGCGGGGAGGGGGCAGAAGGGATGGCCGGGAGCCCACATGACGGATGTGCCCACCCGCCAACCACCTTTCAGCACTCGCTGCCTGCAGCCCAATCGCAGCGGGGAGCAGCTGCTCCAGAAGGGGATTTTGGGATACGTAGTCCGGCCAAAGGGCGGCCCTGCAACCGATGTTGAGAACTACGCGTCCCGGCGGGCAGCGCGCAGCGGGCCCGAGCGGAGGGGAGCTGCCTCCGCCTCCCGGTGTCGGCGCCTGAAGCTGCCCAGGGAGGGTGGGGGGAGCTGTCGCCGTCGTCTCCGCGCAGGCGGTGCTCGTGGTGGTGGTTTGTTTTGTGTGTGTTGTACCGCAACAGGTTATTGAGAGCAGATGGCTGGCAGCAGCCGGGAGTAAACCAATGCCGGTGGTGGGCTTGCCTCGGAATTTTGCATTGGCAAAAAATGCAGCACACGCGTGGTTCGAGCCGCTGCAAAGGCTCGTCAGGTGTGGGCTTCAGCGGAAGCCTTTGATGTAGCCTAAGTAAACACACTGTGGATTAGTACATGAAGGGGGTTGCAAAGAGAATGAAGCTAGGCTTTTGTAGCTGGCAGGACCAGAAACAGTAGGCACAAACTGAAACACAGGAGGTTTACTCTGAACTAAAGCAAACAGTTTTTCTGCTGTGAGGATGACTGAACCCTGCTACCGGTTGCCTAGAGAGGTTGTGGAGTCTCCATCCTTGGGGATATTCAGAAGTCTATGCCCTAGACGTGGCCCTGGGCAGCCAGCTGTAGGTGGCTTGAGCAAGGAGTTTGTACCAGATGGCCCTCAGAGGTCCCTGCCAACCTCAGCCATTCTATGATTAAGTAGTCTGCCTCCAAACAGGCTGGTATTGTGTTTCCCTTGCTTTTCCTGCAGGGAAAAAAGGCGCTTTTTTGATAAGGTTAATTTTCAGCCAAATCACTTCCTTGATCCAACTCATCTCTTAGCAGGGAGGAGAAGGAAACAAAGGCAAAACCACCTGTTTGCAGCTGTCCCATTAAAGCAATCATAAAACCATAATTCTGAGTATACTGACGCACAAAAGAATGCTCGTGAATAAACTGGAAACAGGAATCAGGCCTATAGGATCTTGCAGAATTCTTTCAGACTTCTCATGTACACATTTCCTGCTCTAAAATTTAAACCTCAAAACTGAAGTTAGATGGAGAAGCAGCAACTCACATACCACTAAAAGACACGTTTCTGAGTCCAGGAACAGCGACTGGACAGACTCACCAACATCACCCATCAACAGCTTTAAAGAATATGGTTTCTTTGTCTGACATTCCTTTTGTTTTCTGGCACTGTTTCTGTAAAGCTTGAAAAATAAATGTCATTCTGTCATTACCTGAACCTTTCAAGGAAGACCAATCTCTTTTTTCCATAAAATCCTTTCTACAAGTAGTCTGCGCTGCCCTTGTTTGGCAGCATGGACAGGCCTGGACTGCTTCATGCAGCTGCTTCCTGTAGGCCTTTGGCACTCTTATGAACAATATATCTACTGAAATCATCACTACCTGTAATAAATGTAAGTCTTGACTTCTCTAAGCACTCAAGGCCTCCACCCATTGTAACTGATGGGTTCAAAGAAAATAATTCTGCTAGTGCCTTTTATGTTTTTACATCAGCTACGACTTCAGTTTCCTGTCCTGTTCTGTCGTCACTCGTTATGGTCTCCCAGTTTTCCTGTGGATAGGCATGTCATGTACACTTGCTTTATTTCTATGTTAATCTTGGTCTTCAGAAGTTGGATAGATCTCCTTTTTCCCATGATAAGTTTGCACTTGTGGGGTGTCTCTGGCAATGGCTGCATACATCCGAGATAAATAAAGTCAACCAGAATCATAACTGAAGTGTTGTATTAGACTTTGGTACAGCTAAATTCCCACAGTGAATGCTAAGATTGATTGAAAGTCACGGCAGAGCCTTTTATCTTTTAGAAGTTGTTTTTTCCACAGGCTGCGAATGAACTCTGACTACAGGAAACAGATTGTGAAACTGGCTCCAAGGCCTAACTTCAGATTTCAGCCCTTTGTTTTATAGATTTTAATGTAGTACTTGGAAATGGAGATGGAGGTGGCTTTATTTTTTCCCAAACAAAATCTCTGCAGTTTTCCAATACCAGGTCAAGCTTCTGTATGTGCTGCAAGACACTGTGGAAATCAAGGTCAAAGGCTACCTGTGGAATTAATCAGAGCCTGAAGTTAGGGGAATGTGTTTGTTTAATTTGTGTGTTCACTGACTGAGGTTAATATGCTTTTTTGATCCCTAAAGAACGGATAAGAGAAAGGCAGAATTATGAAGGAAACAATCTGGCAACTCATCCAGAATTACCACATTTGAGTTTCTAAAATGATAAGCTGAAGAAAAACAAATTTATGGCTATTTTAAATCTCAGTATTTCCTTCCTTGATGATTGATCAGCTTCCCCTTTTTTTTTTTAACTAGATAAGGACTTCTATTGCCATATGCAACAGCAGAATTATTTCTTGATAATGCAATACATAGTAGTTGTAATTGTATCTTTTCTAAACTATAAGATCTGAATTATATTTACTTTTTTAAATGTTTTCCAGTTTCTGCATGTCACAAAAGAGCACTTTACTGCAGAATACACTTAGTCCGTTACTGGAGAACCAGTAATAACACAGTGAAACCTGTGCTACTTAGAAGGAACTGCTTTTTAAATGAGATACTTTCAGCTGCTTTCATTTACACCTAGTTTTGTTGAGGCTTGTTTCATTCCAACCAGTAAATACCAATACATATCTCTTCTAAAACTTCACCCTCCCCTCTTAGATCTGTGTTTTGGCATGTTGCCACAACAAGTGGGCACTCCACAATGTTTAGTACATTTTTTTCTTCATAGCAGCCCTCTGAAGAAGCAAAGTTCTGTGACTCCTGTTTTGCAGAGAGACACCAGAAAGCCAGAGGCTACTCCTCTACTGCCTTTGAAGCCAGGCCCAAGCTTGGTGTCAAGCCCAGACTCATGCATCATCCCAGACTGGCCTCAATGATTGAACAAGCTACAGCATAAAATGTGGGAGAAAGCACGGCCTTGGTTTACTTCTGAGCACGTTTGTACATCTACCATGTGTTCTGGCCTGTTTTGCCAGAACCCTGCCTCCTTAGATGTCACAAATGCAGCAGGGATGGGCAAGTTAGTCACTGGCTTCTTTTTTGGAGACCAAATTTTTCTAGCAGAAAGACTATAAAATAGTTTTATGCTGAAGGATGGGTTGCTTTGAGAAGAGCTGAGTTATCATGTACCAGAACTACAGGTCGCTTACAGTCCTGCTGTACTTTGCCAAATCTCTGACTATACACCATTTAACTGTATAAATGTAGCCTGGAAAGACTAAGGGCTAGACTCCAGAAAAGAGTATGGGTAAACTGAAAGTTCAGATCCGAAAACTCCACTGAGCAGCCACCTAAACTCTGTTAGTCTGTTTCTGGATAGAAAACAAGCTGGGCATCTTGGCACCTTTGTGCCCGTTTGTGGTCTAGGAACGAGGTAGAGCAGTTCCAAAAGAGGTCCATCTGAGAGGAACGTCTCTAAGCTCAACAAGTCAGGTTCTTCTGTTACAGCCACAGTCGGCTTCAGTGCTCAGCCATATATGGTAGTATGCACATTGTCAGTGCAGTAACTCAGTGATGATAGAATTGGCTTTTAGCTCAAAGGGATTTACATCAACAGCTTCTAACTCCCTGGAGAGTGTCCCAGGTGCTCAGGACTGCAAAATGGAAGGGGAGCATTCATCACCTCAACTGTTGAAGTTGTGTCCCTATTAGAAAGGATGGCAAATGTATGACACTGGTGTGAGATAGAAGGAAGGAGACACAGGGAACTGTAGGCATTTACTCCTGGTTTCTGGTAGTCATTCCCAAGCCAGTGCTGATTTTTATCCAGGAACTATTTACTACAAAAATGTATAAGTAAAACCCAGTGCACTTTCAACAATTAAACTAGGGGAGAGAGACACATCCTTGTTTTACTCTGTCTTTTGCCTCAGCTGCTTTCTCCTTGTCCTAGACTCTCACATGCCTTTCTGAACAGGGTCTTAACTTCAGACAAAAAGGTGGTGACTCCCCATTTCCTTCCTGCTCATCTTCCTCCCTGTCTAGTATGATGATCAGGGATGCAGCACAAATGCTTCCCAGGAACTCTCACTTCCTGGTGAATGCTTTAACCACAGGGTAACAGCATAGGGAAGATGGACACTATTTCCTCCAGCTACAGTTTAAAGGAAAATGAACATTGCTTATTGGAAATTTTTTATCTGCTGACAGCCCAGTAGGCCTTTTAAACACCAGGCTATCTGTTAATACAAACCTTGGTGATTTCCAGTAATAACACAAAGAAAAATGCTGTGACCAGCAGCCACATGAAGTGAAGTCATATACCAGAGAAGCTAAAGAAGCTACAGGGACTCTGTTCATTGTTTTGAAGAACAGATTTTGGCACTCACTGCTAGAGGAGGACTCCAAATTCTGAGTCCCAAGAGGAAAAAGGTACCAAGCACTAGCCTAGGACTTCACACATGTGTAAATAGATAGAGTTTCCCACACAGCTTTTGTTAGCTCCTCTCTGAGCATGTTGCTTGTTTTGGCCGTATACCTGCACTTCTTTTGCATAAAGCGAATGTAAGCCTATCATTACCAAACTCAGGATTAAGCCCTGACGCTGGAAGGCTCAGACATCCTGGAACATCGGTCCTAGTCCCATCTCTTGGTGATTTACTAAGGTCACACAGAATAGCAAGAATTTAATTCAAGTCCCTAGAGATTCACTAATTTAACTTGCAGTCAGAAACTGTACATCTAGTTAATAGGAGACGAATGTCTCTTAAATAATTTATAATCAATTTAAGTTAGTATTGTGTCTGCAAGATTGTGCAGGATTTCATAGCATCTTATTCAGATTCTTTTTGCATCTCTGAAGGCATGGAAGTTTAAATATACAGATTACATGAAACAAGCAGTCTATTGCATGGCTCTGAATGTTGTAAGTTTTCCCAGACAATTTAGGGCAGAAGTAGTGATAGACCATTTTTGAGTACTCATTATATACCATATAATATACAAACTATTTGACATTAATACTTAGGTTATTGTGCCTGTTCAGGATGCACAATGTAGATGTGTTGGAATTGCTATGAATATTCTGAGTCATGTAAACAGATTAAATTATTTAAAATTATTCTTCAACAAAATAGGTGCCCAAAATAAGATTGAAGACTCCCTCTGACTCAGATCTGCTTGCAGTTTTTCTGCATCTTTAAAGACTCATCTGTTGCTGAGAAAAGCTGACTTTGGAAATCATTTCTTGCCAGGAGTGAAACATCTTTGCCTTGTTAGTACTTTTTTTTTTTTTTGCCTCATTTTTGTTCTTAGGTTGCTTGCTGTATAAATGCAGAATGGAGTTCTTGTTCCCCACCAGGTGCCCATCTATCAGCAGCACAGAAATTAATATATGAAAAAAAATGTAGGGGTGGAAGTAGGTAAAAAGAGACAAATCCTATGAATAATTACCTCTTTGTGTTTCTCTGCTCATCCCTGCCATGCTCTTCTAGTTATCTGGCTAAAAATCTACCTCCTACTCCATCTTCACGGAAGTAGAGTTAATAATCTTCATGGATGTCATGGTTTAAGCCCAGCCGTAAATCAGCCACACAGTTCGCTCGCTCACTCCCCCCTTTTCTCCCCCCCCCCCCCCCCCGCCCCTGGGGGGATGGGGAGGAGAATCAAAAGAATTCCCACGGGGTGAGATAAGAACAGTCCAGTAACTCAGGTATAACACAAACCCACTACTGCTAACACCAGTAATAATAATGATAAGGGAAATAACAAGGGAAGAGAACACAACCACTCACCACCCGCTGACCGATAGCCAGCCCGACCCAGCAGTGATCTAGCCCTTCTGGGTAACTGCCCCCAGTTTATATACTGGGCATGACGTGCTGTGGTATGGAATACCTCTTTGGTCAGTTTGGGTCAGGTGTCCTGTCTCTGCTTCCTCCCAGCTTCCCCTCCTCCCTGGCAGAGCATGAGACTCAGAAAATCCTTGGTCAGACTAAACATTACTAAGCAGTAACAGAAAACATCAGTGTTATCAGCTCTGTTCCCAGGCTGAAAGTCAAAAACACAGTACTACACCAGCTACTAAGAAGGAGAAAAAATGACTGCTACTGCTGAATCCAGGACAGTGGAGTAGGAGTTAAAGGATGTTGAATGAAGAGACTGACACTTTCTCTGAAAAAGTATTAGTAAAAACAGAAGTTTACTTTGAAAATAAGTTCCAAGGAGACATTGAGGACACAGTCTGTCTATTTCATCTGCCTAGAGGGCAAGTTGCAACGTTCGGAACTATCTTTCAGTGATCCCACTAAATATTTGAGACATAAAAGGTGAAAATGATCATGCAGTGGATGCATTTACTGCGAATGAGTTGGTACCTGCAATACCTGTCCCCTGCCTCATGTTATTTCTTCACGATTGTAATTTCTTAGAATCATAGAATAGTTAGGGTTGGAAAGGACCTTAAGATCATCTAGTTCCAACCTCCCTGCCAGGGGCAGGGACACCTCCCACTAAACCATGTCACTCAAGGCTCTGTCCAGCCTGGCCTTGAACACCGCCAGCAAGGGAGCATTCACAACTTCCCTGGGCAACCCATTCCAGTGCCTCACCACCCTTACAGTAAAGAATTTCTTCCTTATATTCAATCTAACCTTCCCCTGTTTAAGTTTGAATCCGTTACCTCTTGTCCTCTCACTACAGTCCATAATGAAAAGTCTATCCCCACCATCCCTATAGCCCCCCTTCAGATACTGGAAGGCTGCTATGAGGTCTCCACGCAGCCTTCTCTTCTACAGGCTGAACAGCCCCAACTTTCTCAGCCTGTCTTCATACAGGAGGTGCTCCAGTCCCCTGATCATCCTTGTGGCTCTCCTCTGGACTTGTTCCAACAGTTCCATGTCCTTTTTATGTTGAGGACACCAGAACTGCACACAATACTCCAAGTGAGGTCTCCCGAGAGCAGAGTAGAGGGGCAGGAACACCTCCTTTGACCTGCTGGACCCACTTTTACATTTGCTTCACCCTACCCTAATATGTCTTTTTGCATTTGCCCCTCTAATCTCTAAGTATTCTGCCTGTTCACAGATACACAGTCTTCTATTCTGAAGATGCCCATGAAAACCTTCCCTTTCCTCAATAGCAAAGTCTTTCTTTTTTTAATTAAAGGTCAAGAACCAGAGCCAGTAATTTCCTCCTGCCTTCCAATCTATCAGGACACTGCATACTCTGCTTTGCTCTCTAGAAAGCTGTGAGAGCTGCTTCCGATGTAATGACCAAAAGCAGATTTTTTGAGAAATGACCAAGCTAAGCAAACTACATATGGAAGAGCATGATGGCGTCATCAGCAGAAAATAACAGTGGGGAGAAAATGTAATTTTTTACATTCTTCATGTAGAGTACTGAGGAGAGCAACTTCAATTTCCACATCAGTCAGTGTACTATGAGCAAACAGCATCTGTTGAAACTGGGTTCTAAGTATGAAGGGAAAAAACTTGGTAGTTATTCTCATGTGGGAAAAATAATTGGATCTTTTTACTTTGTAAAAAAAAAAAAAAAAAAAAAAAGAAAAAGACAACTTTTTGTGCTGGAAGAGGGAGCAGGAGAAAAAGAATACCAAAGGGAGAAGAGCAAGCAACAAAGCTGTAGGATAATGTAAGTACAATGAAAAGAGAGGCGATGAGGAAGAAAAAGCAACTATAACACGGGGATGGATAAAAGGAGAAGATACAAGGAACAGTACTACAAGGGAAGCAAGAAAGTATGTTAGTGGCCATTGATAGCATTTGGTTTTGTATTTCATGCTTATTACAAAACGATTATATTTAATTACTTTGGACTGATTAAAGACTTAGAAAGGTAAATATTTTGATAGCACTAGCTTTCATGCTAATGTAGGAATTGTTACTAGATAGGAATTCGTGGTCTTGCTCCTCTGAGTACTAAGTTCAGTTATCATTTCCTCATCCAGGTTAAAGAAGTTTGCAACAACTCTCTTTCCCCACAGAGTATTGAATCTGAGTTTATCATGCACTTATGAATGAAAGCCCAATTTAATGAGGATTTGGGTCTGCTGTGCTCATTAAAGAAAACAGCAAAGCTCTAATGACATTATGACCCAAGTTTGCTTTATACACTGTCAGGTTACAACCTATTCCTAAAAAGCTTGTCTTTAAAAAAATATGATCCCCCCCCCCCCCCCCCCGTTGTTTCTTTGCCTTGTTCCTAAAGTACTTAGAAAGGAAATGGAATGACTTACACAACTCTTTTTTCTTCTGTTTTATCTCTAGCAAAGACGAACTAGAGAAATATCAGTATGGATGCTTATAAGGTCTCACACAATGAAATAAAAGCCTTAGGAAATTTTTTTCTTCATTGAAATACCAGGTTTTATCATACTTCACAGTACATACAGTGTCATGGAAAAACACAATCTAATTTATTTTCCTTTTTTCCAAGACTGAAAAAAAAATTATTATATGAAAGTTCTGCATTTGAATTGAAATTCAGGAATTAATAGGTTTTGTTATGCTAGTACCAAAGAAGAAACCAACCATTTAACCTTTATATATCCAGTTCTGAGACTGTCAGTTTGTATGTCACAGCTTGTACAGCAAACTAATTCCCATGGATTTGCCTGTGTCAGTTTTTAAAAAAACTCCCAAGTTCCTTGATTTCTCTAACGAATTTTAGTCATTTTTTCTAAACTTATTTAAAGTGGGACTCGACAGAACTTAAAAATACATTAAAATGCATTATTGATTCAGTGAGGTTTCACTTCCTATTAGTTTTGCAGCTGTCACCATTTCGTTTCTAACCCTCTTAGATTAAAGAAGGCACAGGAGTACCTGTTACTGAGATAATGTCCTGAGCAAGGTCATATGTTTCAGGCTGATTAAAGCAGTTATGTCAGGATGCTACAGACTGGGTGTTCCCAAAACAACAATGCAGTTTGCCTACAACATTATTTACTTCTTTTTGTCAGTGGAAAGGCTGTTCTTTGTCTGGCGGGAATAAGGCTGAAAGAGAGTTGCAGCACAGCTAGTACAGCTGACCAAGCTTTTTCCCTGGTTCTCAAAAGAAAATGAAAGGCTAAAAAAACAGACCAGTTTGGATTGTGTCATGAAAATGGCCTCTCACATAACCTTTCACCAGCAAGGCTTGGCTTGAACAGACAAAGCAGCCAGCATTCTGGGAGTTTCTTGGTATAGCCTGTGTTGGGGCAAGTCTTAAAAATTTCTCTTATGTCAGATAAACAGTGAATCATTCCTTGATTCATCTGAAACTTTGTTTTCAGTTATGAAAAAACCCACTATAAATTGTTCATTCCCAGTGGGTCAGGTCAAAAGATTGGTATCTTTGTATTGCTTTCTGAAAAATGCTTTGATCTGGTTTTTTCTTTTTCCTTTTTGAAGGTGCTCTGACAGCACCTTTTTGGTTCTAAAAGGTTGCCTTCACAGTGATTTTGAATGAACCAGGGTCGCTATGAGATAAACATTTAAGAATTTAGTGGAAGCATCCCTTACATTATCACATTATTGCTGTAGTGTATATCTTTTGGAAAACTGTTAAGCCAGAATTATTCCCTGAATCTGCAATAGTTTACAGTGGAAAAAAACTTTTCCATATGCTGCTTTACAATATGGGACATAACCATATGTGTAGCAAAATGTTTTTGAACATTTTAACTTCAGAGAAAATTTTTTTGAAACTTTTGATGATGTGGCTAGGAATAGAGGGAAGGAATGGAAAGGAGGGGAGGAGGAGGAAGTCACAACTGGCCTTTCTGTAACATTTAGGAATTCAGTGGTGTTCAATAACTCTCCACTGTTGACATGCTTACTTGTGCTAGACAGCAGTAACTAAAATGTCAATTGATTTTTACAGCAACGTGATCCAGTACTCTGGCACTCAATGCAGGCCACATTCAGCAAAACCAAATATAAACAGTGTAAAGGTAAATCACATTAGTACTTACATGACCATGATGAAATGGGAAGTTCTGTTTGTCTTAAGGTACCAAACTCCAGCTTGCTTGCTCTCCTCTGGGGCATTAAAGTCCCATATACAGGTATGGATCTGATTGTGGAATTGCTTCCTAACAGCGTTTGTGCAAGCTTGCTCCCAGCCTGCATGTGATGGTGAGCCAACAGGCATAAGTGGTCCCACTGAAGGGACCAGCGCTGCTCATGCTCACATCCCAGGGGTGAGCACACCAGGTGCAGCAAGGTAGGAGGTAGGCAGTGTAATTGCATTAGTGAAGTGCTTTTACAGAGCAGTTTGCTTTGCCTGGCACCATAGACAGGGTTGCAGCTGTGTGGCCCTGCACTCCAGGAGCCTCATGGCTCAGGCTTGGAGTCAGACAAAGGTGGCTTGTCCAGGCTGATGGTTAATGGCAAGCCCATGGTCAGTATTGAGTTGCCCGATGCTTGTTGCTGCATATGTATGTACTTTGTGGGTTTCTGTGTAAATAACACTGGACATCTGAGCATTACCACTGCATTCACCAGCACAGACCGGGTCAGTTCTGGTTAAAAAATCCAAAGGGCAGATGCTGATTCCAGATACGACCTGCACAGTGCAAGTGCTTCACCCGACTCACCACAGCACTGCAGACTGCTGGGGTGGGAGAGGAATATTTCTTCCTTCTTCTTTACCTCCAACCTCGTCTGCCGTAAGTGGAGTATTTTGTCAGCTTCTGTTTAATATGCATATTTCTACTTTGGCTGTTCCCCAGGCTCAAGTGAGTGCACTAATTTCCTCAACGAAGGACTTGTCTAAACAACGTGGTTTGGCTGCTTTAGCGAGTGTTGTTCAAGTGCTAAATTCCCCTAAGCCTCATACAAGCCTTAGTACAAACATTACTATTGGAGAAGCAATATCTGCTTTAAAGTACCTCTCTAGGGCTGTGTACCATCATCCACAGTAGCATGGAATAAGAGTGGTAGGTTAAGCTGGCATTGGATTTGGGCTGTGTAACCCTTTTCAGAAAACTTGTCTGTGATGGTTTTATAGAAACTTAAATACTTGTGAGGGAAAAAGTTGATAGCAGGACAGTTGACGTCCAAACATACGTCAAGCTACTTAATTATTTCCTGATAGGTTTCTTGTCCTAGTCGTCTGAAAGTGTCCAGGATGTTTGGTGGTGTCTTGCTGATGTAGAGTGACTTGGTCCTTTTCCTGGCCCATGTCCTTCCCTGCAGACTGCAGTGTTGTAGACATTACTCCTGTGTAGGATGGTGGTTATAAACTATATTTACTGGCTAAGATATAAAAGGACTCATCTCCACCAGAGCACATCTACTAGAGTAATTACACTGACAGAGCCCCTAAGCACTGTAGCAACCATTCCCTCAGCCTCTGTGTCTGAGAAAGCTGTGGCGAAGCAAGGCGTCCGTAACTATGTCCGCAGCAAGGGTTCTGCAAACACAGGTGTCTTGGTCATGCGGTGTTGTATTCCTTCACACCCCTTGCTAAGCCTGTGCTCTTTGGACTAGCTTGAGGAGCTCCCCCTCCAGCTCCGGGGTGCATATTACCCTCTGCTATGCTGGCAAAGTTGGAGGTTTTTATACTGAAAGCTACACTATATTAGCTGGATCATTATCACCAGGGCTGGTGAGCCAGCGTCTTTCACTTTCCTCTGGCTTCACTTGCAGAACAAAAGGGGTTTGCTTCCCTTTCTCCCGAATAGAATGTCCCCCATGTCCCCCCACCTTTGTGTTACTGATCTTGACCACAAACTCTAAAAGTTTCTGGTGCTTTATTCCCTCCCTCTCTCTTATTCATTATTTGCTTCAGGTCACCGCCCTCCTTACAACTGTCCATAGACTCATCTCCTTGGAAACGGCAGAAGTTGTTTATGTGAAAGTCATAAGGAAACTAAAGCAGCTGCAAGTGTGCAAGGGGGACATGTTCCACTGGAGGGCATAGGAAAGGTGAGTCTCCACTTATTCTGACTGACAAAAAGTTAGATGGCTGAGGAAAACCCACCTTCTTCCTCAGGAGTTTCCAAAGCTGCCTTCCTCTGTTCACAGAAGTGGTATGAAGCTCATTGCATGCATGTGTGTGCATCTATATGGACCCTTTTTGATCGTCTTTCATCACCAACATGTAGGGGTTGAGAAGCAGGGGGAAATTTGGTAGGTCTTGCTATTTATTATTTTGTGGAACACCGTGTTGGTGCACCATACCATGCCAGGCCCATCTCCTCTCCTGTCTTGACCCTGTGACCCCCACTGTGGCCATAGGACTTTCCCATCCATATCTTGTGATTTCTGCTACTCCCTGCTTTGTGCCCTTCAGTGCCACTGCCGCCTGTGCTGTTGGAAAGGGCCGGCACACCTGCCCAGCCTAGCTGGCTGTTACCGGTTGGCTGTCCCTGTGCGGTGTGTCCTAGTCCTCCAGGACAGAGCTGTGGAGGCCTGTGAACAGCCTGTGTGGCCTCAGGTGTGGCAGGGTCACCAGCTGGGAGCTCTTGCCAGTGATGGTGGCATGCCTGGCTGCCTGCAACTAAGAGCAAGTGGGCTGGGCTCACGCAGGAAGACAGCAGGGCCTCACGGGGAGAGGGTCTGTTGTGCAAGGATAGCCTGGGCAGCTCCCCTTTTGTGGGTCTGGGGGAGCCATCCTGGTGCCGGAGGGGCCATCCTGAGCTGTGGGATTTGCCCTGGGAGTGTTAGTCCCTAAGTAAAGAAAACCCTGGTGAAGAGGTGCTCATGACAACATAGAATCATAAAATAGTTAGGGTTGGAAAGGACCTTAAGATCATCTAGTTCCAACCCCCCTGCCAGGGGCAGGGACACCTCACACTAAACCATGCCACCCAAGGCTCTGTCCAACCTGACCTGTGATGACAGCTTGGAGGAGGAAAGAAGGATTTCTGTGTAGCTTTGGTTGTGTGGATGATGACGGGGACAGGTGGTATTTGTTCTCTTTTATACAGCCTCTGAAACTGTGCTAGAAGAGCTGTTCCTGGAAACTTTTCTGTTATCAGAAACTTTTTTTCCTGCCCACCCAATATGAATGGCTTTTCCTGGGGTGTGCTTCATCAGCAGGTTCCAGTCTTGGTGTGGGTTTCTTCTTCCTGTTACTAGATACCTCCTTTGGGTGACATTCTTGAGAACTAGTGTCTGTAAATAGCCTTGCCCACATGGGAAACCTGTTCCAGTTGCATGCCTAGTATTTTAAACTCGAGGGATACCATAGTTATCTCATCGAATCTTCAAATAAACTGGTTTTCTATAAGCTGAAGCTGTATATGCTCTTGATTTCTTACACTGTATCAAGTGAAATGCTTGGTACTACTTTGCTAGGTACCTGCTGTGTGATTTAAAGCTTGCTTTAACTTCCTAGAGGTTGTATTAAACGAAAGCACTTTCTACCCTTTCACTGTCCATGTCTTGAGTGTCAAAAAAAATCACTATTTGACAGGGTGTAAACTATCTTCAAATGTGATTCTGATAAAATAAAGATTGTGAAAATCAAATGGAAAACTAGGGCTTAATACATACACTTAATAACAGGGAGAATGTTGGGGATATTGCATGTTAAATATTCTTTTGTTATCTCAACACTAAATGTGGAGGACTATATCTTTATTATTTATTATATGTAAAAAGATAGGCAGTAGAGCAGTAAGAAGGCTGCAAAAGAAAACAGGCTGTAAAACATGGAATGCTTGCTCTGCAGGGACTACTGAATGGGAGGTACTGAAGTTTATAAAATAAATAATATAAAATGTTAATCCTTGGCTTTTAAAAGGACAAAAATCAGTAGAAATTATTAGAAAGCGCCAAGAAACATCTTGGAAAATTTTGGGTGTTTGAGGAGTGGTATGTTTAATGTTATGAAAGGCATCATTTTGGAATTATATTAAAATGCAGGATTCATCTGAGCACCTGTGTTGGTTTTTTTTGGGTTTTTTTTAAGTATTATTTTGTTGCACATGATCTGGTTTGATATGAACAGGGCCAGGAACAGCACAGTGACATACTTTGAAACCTGCTACATTGTCTGTTAAAGATCTAATAGCCTTAAATAGCTCTTTTACAGGCAATGGATTCCGAATCAAAGAACAGTTTCATCGGAAGCTTTCTTCAGCCACCAGATAGGATGCTTCCTGCAGCCTTTGCTTGTATACAATCAAAAAAGTTGGCAGCTGTTGGTGGTGATAGGCCTTCTATCTCCAATAACCAAGGTAAAGCCAAAATATGTCCTTAAAGTGTTCTTTTTAATTGTTCCATGTGAAATCTCTTGAGAAAACTCCCTGTTCTGTTTTACTTAGTTCAATGACTTACTGCAATTATCAGACTGACATTGAGACAGGATGTATATGTGTCCTGCGGGAGTAGTCTCCCTGAAGTCATATGTCTGGAATGGAAACTACTGCAAGTCTTCTAACATCCTCATAAACTTTGGCTTTGAAAATTGTTTAACTTAGAATTGTCAGACTTCCTCTCAAAGCAAAGGAAAATGCTTCAAACTCAGCAGAAGCAGTTAATGACTTCAAATACAGCAAAAAAAAAGATAATG
This sequence comes from Ara ararauna, assembly GCA_028858755.1. Classification (NCBI taxonomy): domain Eukaryota; kingdom Metazoa; phylum Chordata; class Aves; order Psittaciformes; family Psittacidae; genus Ara; species Ara ararauna. Next base: position 62,746,907 of record CM054379.1, read on the forward strand.
CGTATGGTAGTACACTGACTTGAAATTGGCTTTGTGTAATGCTATTAGACTCCCTCTAGCTTAAAATCACTTCTAAGGTTATTCGTGTGGTATGACTCCTTGGGAGCACTTTTGAATGACACAGACTCCCAGGAAAGTTAGCAGTGTGAAATGTAGTCTGTATGAAATATGGGTCTATTATGGTTGTCATGTGCCTTAATGGGTGATTACTCTCTGGAGCTTACCAGAAAATGCTTGGTGGTTTAGCATATCTGGAGAGCTCAATGAATCACAAGGATACCATGCTTGGGTTTGCTATCATGGACAATTTTACAGTATTGCACAGCCTATGTGTGTGCATGTGTTCATTGTTCTTCACTTGAAGAATATGTGACCTACATAGTAATCTTTTGTCATACAGAGTTTGGGCTTTTTGGATTAAAATGGTCAGTTTAATGCTATGCAGCTAAGTGCTTAAGTAAGGAAAAGTTCGGCATGCCAATAGAAAGATGGAAAAAGATCTTTTTGCTCTCTGGTTTCTGCTCTTTTTTTTTTTAATTAATTATAATGGGGCTATGATAAGATGATGAGAGTTATTATGGAGCTAGCAATATTTGCTGGGTATTCCTTTACTGAGAAAATTGGCACTGGGAAACTATTAAGAATTATATGTCAGAAAAGAAGCTTGAGTTGTTACAGTATATGTCTTAAACTTACAAAGGTGTGTGTACCTTTTGGAGAGCTAGTAGACTTTTCTTGTAGCTGAAATTGGTTTAAGGAGTCGTCAAATACAAGAAAATAGACATTGAGTCATTAGCTTTTGAAACAATAAGCTTTTTAAATGCATCATCTACTAAAATGCCCCGTTGTACCTGATTTCCCCCATGACCCAAGTCTGTTTCAGTTTTTTCAGTCTGTCCCCACCAGTTGCATTACGCCAAAACTTGTGACCTAATTTGAATACCTGTGTTCTCTGTGTCTGTGTAAACAGAAGTCCCAGGGTTTGTTACACTCAATTAGCTGCAATATTTTTTGTGCTTGCTGTCATTTGGAGTGGAAATAGTTTTGCTTATAGGACCTGTGCCTTACACCTCAGTTATGCAGTAAACATATCCATTTTCTCCCAGATAAGTTCTGTATGTGTTAGTATACTGCTTGGGAATATAATTCATTTTATGAGTGATCCAGGGAAGATCACTCATAAAATGAAGCACTGTTTGCTAGCTGTTGTGGCAGCCATGAAAACTCTTCAGGAAAAGATGCACCGTCTACAGTTGGAGAAGTCAAAAGCTGAAGAAAATCTGCGCAGCCTCTCCATAGCAGCTGCTCAGTATAAGAAGGCAGTAGAGCATGAATCCTACAAAAAGGACACAGCACATGAAGAACTGATGCGACAGAGGAAAGGTATTTCTCTTGAGTGATAAGGTGTAGCTACAGCAATTCCAAGACTGCATAATCTAAGGAGTGTTTGTTTTGACAGACTTCTAAGTAATGCACTCCCCCTTTCTTTTTTTTTCTTCAGAATTGGGGAGGGGCAGGAACTTGATATCTCAATAAAGTTGAAATCTTTTTTTGCATATATTAACCAAGTATTGCGTAACCCATAAAGCTATTTTAAACCATAAGTAGATTTCAGGTGGCATGTTTAACTCCTACAATAAGCAGACAGCTGCTTATGTGTATTACACTGCTACCTTGAGAAAAGTGAGAAGGGAAGAAACCAGATTCTGGTTAGATATCTGCTGATATAAATCAAAGTAACTGCAGTGCTCATACCTTTGGAATCCAAATTAGGAACTAGCTCTGGAAAAACATTTTGATTCTCATGTTTTGTATATAAAATGTATTTTAAACACATGACTTGTTCAGACTAACAAAACTTTTCTTGCATTGTTTGAAGACAGAGAATTCCTCAATGAGATGTCAGACTGGCTAACTGTGTAACTCCCATTGCTGTACTGAATGTCTTTTGTTTCTCCCTGTAGATGTAATTGTGCGGTTAAATGCAGCACAATCTCGCTGCTCTCTGCTGGAGAAACAGCTGGATTACATGAAGAAAATGGTCTCCAGTGCAGAACTGGAAAATAAAACGGTTTTAGAACAACAGGTGAAGCCCTTTAACATGCTAACAAAGTAGTAATATAGTTAAAAAGTGTAGAAATGTGTAGATCTGAACTTCTTCAGACATAATTTTTCCTCAGCTCTGATCAGCATGCTACCAAACAGAAGCAATTTACTGTCTGATTGGTTGATGACAACCATTCAATGAATTGTATGAAAAGACTCCCTAGGTGGAATTCCTAATGAGCAAAACCATGCTAATACTTGCACATTTGTTAGACAAAAAGGCTGCTGGAAACTTGAGTCTTCTTTGTCTGCCTGGTGTTTTTCATCGCATAGCAATTTAAGAAATATGAAATTTAAACTAGTTAAACACCTTAGGGTAGTGTGTTTGGGTGTTTGCTGCCTGAAACAATTTGAGTCAGCTGCCAACTCCATTATTGCTTACTTTTTTCTAGGCCCAGCTTCAGAAAGAGGAAGATCAGAACTGGTTGAAACTGCATGCAAAACTTGAAAAGCTTGAAATGCTAGAAAAAGAGTGCCTTAAACTTACTGCTACTCAGAGAATTGCAGAAGTAAGCATGCATGGAATGACAGTCTGAAAGTCATTCATTTGATATAATTTGTATGTCATACTTTTAATAGAACTAAGTTTTGCAAGAATTTCCTCTGTTAAAGCTAAAGATTATAAAGCATACCTGACTGAATGCCACACTGGCTTCATTTGCATGAGTATTTTTTCAGTCTGGGCTTTAAAAATTCCTACAGTCCTGTTTTATCCCAAATTACAATTGCAACCTACTTCAGACTTCTGATTCAGCATGGCAAACTGAAGTGTGACTAATCATTCTTGCCTTCAAATGCAGGACAAGATCAAACGCCTAGAAGAAAAGCTTTGTGAAGAAGAGCATCAGCGTAAGCTAGTACAAGACAAAACTGCTCAGGTAGACTGAAAAGATTTTATTTTATCTTGTTTTTTATGACTGAAGGATTCTATTGTCTGCCTAAAATACCATTTTTAATTACATTAAACTGCACATGTTTATTACCCAGGCAGAACTCCCGGAATACTACCTAAACCACTTCTAAACTACATAGTATAAAGCTTGCTACGTGAATTGCATATCCCAGTCAAGGAGGATTATACTTGATTTTGTGTTAATAATACAGTTCATCAGCCTAAAAGCTGCTGTAAGTGATCTGGGTAGAAAATTAATTTCTAGAGAATCTGCCACTAAATCGGGTAACCTTAACTTATAGTAACTAGAAAGTGGTCATATAAGAAACCTTATAACTCAAGCAACGTTGGTTATTCTGTTTGTTTTCCTCTTTCTGCTCAGATCTGCTGAAATATAATATATTGGACTATACATGGAAAAGTCTTTAATCAGTGATTCTGTTACATTGTTCATTAAGTGAGAGCTTGAATAATTCATTATTCTGTGAGGCTATAACCAGTTTGTTGGACCACCATCTGAGACAGGAATATTTGCCAAAGAAAGCAAAATCAAAGAAACCTTTTGTTAAAGGGACAAAGTAGTAGTCTTCCAAAACTCACTTCACTGAGAAGTACCAGCCATTTTAAAAGAGCAGTTGTGGTGGCATTCTCAGAGCTAGAGGAGGATGGTGCAAAGCTGAAGAATTATACTGGAAGAACCTAGCCGTAAGCAGAGCTTACAGGTTAAATTAATTCATCACTGCTGTCAGTTTTTATACCTCATCCAAGGGTGATGGGCTTTCATCAGTCCAGGAAGCTTGAAATAAATTGCAGATTGTAGCCCAGGTATCTGACCACCTCCAGAATTCAGAAGAATGACACAGTTGAAAACTTGCAGGTTTTGGGCTTCTTGCTTCAGCTGCTTGCTGATGCAGAGCAGAAGGCCTAGCATGGAGATTTTATCTGCTGAGACATATAGTAAGAATGACTTTCACAGATCAGATAGTCTGACTTGAACAGTAGTATAAACATTTGCTCAAGAAAGGACTTACGTGTATTAAACCAAGTCCTAAACTAGTATTAGTACCATCTTAGTTCACTGCAAGATGGATTTAGATATGTTGGATCTGGGTTGGGAAACAGTGTGTGTGGGGTGATTCACTTCCTTTTGATGACAGAAAAGCTAGAATTACCTAATTTTTGTGATGGACCTCCAGCATTGTTTAGCTGGTACCGTTACACATGCCAAAACGAAGTCCTAGTCCTGTGTTTGATTGGGAATAGGTGTTATCCTGTTTATCATGGGACTTTATGTCAGCTAAACTAGAGAGCAATCTGAGGATTGTCCAGCAGGTTTGACATCAGTGTCATGCAGGTGCGCCCAGTTCTCTCTGCCCCCAGATTGTAAGATCCAAATGTTCATATTATTTGGATTTTATGATCAGATCCCCAGCATGTGGCAGGATTGGCTTATCTCAGTTGCTGGTTGTCACAGTGGAAAAATACAGCTGCTGCAGCTGAATTTAAAATTGAGGACTTCTAAGATAGAGCAGAAGATGTGCCTGATACCCTGCCATCCTAGTAATCTGTTCAGTTTTTAATGCAAGATCTGCCTGATACCCTGACATTTTAGTAATCTGTTCAGTTTTTAAGTGTATTTTATGTCTTCTTAGCAGGGCAGTTAATTGGTTCTCATCATCTCATCCATGAGAACCTTAATTGGTTCTCATCCATGAAAGAGGGAATTAATTAACCCATGTGGTTTCACACTTCTAATATTGCGGTTTTTCTTTGTTGCTTATTCCCACAGCTCGAAACAGGATTTGAGATAAACAGAATTTTGTTGTCTTCAGTGACATCTCAAAATGAACCTAAAAAGGAAAACATGAAGAAGAAAAAAACTAAGAAGGTAACATGAAAGTTTTTATTACCATGCTGTTGCTGATAGTATCTGACTCATACAGAGATTGGAATTCGTGAAAAATGCTAATGTAAGAGGCACTTAGTGTGTTTGCTGCACTTTACTCCATTTCCAAAGGAAAATAGTGCTGAATACCTCTTTGGTTTTGTTTGTTTGTTTGTTTTTTCCTTTGATAATTAAGACCATGCTAGGGCTGGTGGGTAGCACCTCACTGGAAAACTTTGCCGTACCAGCATGACAGTAACCTCTGTTACACTCTCAACTGCCACCCCCCATGTCCTGTCTTAGCTACCTTTCTATTTATCTGGCAAGATTACTTTCCAAAGCAATTTTAACTAGGCATCTTAAGATGGTGTGTTTTGAGGGGATTGTTGAAATCAACAATCAATGTGTTACAACATGTAACACATGCTACAGGTCAGTAAAAATTTTGCAACTGTGGTTTTGCAAAATTAAGTAAGCAATGTTCAATTTCTTTAATGTCAACCTAATTGTCAGACTATCTGCTAAATGCATCTGGAGTAAAGTGTTCTTGTCTTGGCTGTTGAAAAGTCCTACTCTTTCCACTTACAGGTGGGAATTTTTTTTTTAAACCAGAGAGAAACAAACGTGATACATTTCACTGCTTGTTTATTTGAATTTTACTCATTAGGGGAAAATAAACAAAGAAAAAAGTTCAAGATCATGCTGTTTGGTCAGCAGTTTGGAATTTCTTGTGTTACTTTTTTTATCTTATGGCAGAGAAATCCTACAGTGAAGAAAATGCACCTTTCACAATTACATGTAAGGGCTGGTGAACTACCTTTTGTGGCTGGGAAGGTGAGTGAAACCAAATGATCTCTCTAAATTAGCACCTAGAGTTTGAATAAGTCTCTTTACTCTAATTGTTAATCGCTTATGCAAAACACTTAATAATTCTGCTTTAAGTCTGTCAGCTCCAGCCATTCTGTTAGTGCGAACGTTCAAAGTGTGTTGCACATTATGAAGCATCGCAATCCATGTATCTCATCACGAAGCCAAGGAGGAGCTACATCTGGGATTTCAGGACACATGGCCCTTTCAGAATCTGTAGCCTCTTGTTCTGCATCACCTACTGCCACCAGAAGCCTTTCTGACCTTCTGTTGGCCATACAAGATGAGCTGGGCCAAATGAGCTTGTGAGTACTCATCCCTAATGTTATGAGTAAAAGTGACTTCAGTGGTAGCCTTGTGAAGCTACAGGTGTGCTATAAGTGAGCCTGGCCTGTTTTAAGTATAAGACTACTTGTTGACAGAGTGGCCTGAGCAGCCCTGACTGGTAGGGTTTTTCTCATTCAAAAAATTCTTCCTTTCCTGGTGTTCTACTGATCCTGTGAGCAAGCAGCATACTCTTCAGTTGGGTTTTTCTGCTTCCACATCCTGTACTTAACCAAGCTGCTACTGATGTAACAGCTGCAGCAAATGAAAAGTCTTTCAGGCTTGTGCTTTTCAGAAATTTTGAACATATTCTGAGATCTGTGGAGTAGACCAAGAATGTTCTCCTGGAGAAGGTTGCAAAGGTGATGTTAACGTTGAGTAGGCCTGCAGCATGCAGTCAGTCTGGGTGGTAGAATAGGTTAGTACAGCTGTGGCAGGACTAGGTTTGTTACTCAAGGTGTAGGCTATTCCTTTGTACTCACTCTTTTTGTGTTCTCTCTATACGTGGGTACCTGATGGGTTTTTGTTGATGAGACCGTCTGGCATTCATACTCTTTCCTTCTTGATAGCAGAAGAACTTGCCAGTCCTGCAAGGGGGTTGTGGAAGAGGAACATTCTCCTGCCATAAAATGGGCAGGGTGTGGAAGAAGCTTACTCATTAGACGGGAGTGTATGTATCTTTCTAGCCATACAAGTAAATGTGGATTACAACAGCATATTCTGAGGCATTTTCTTAAGCGTCTTCCCATTAATGCAGGCTTGTAGGCCAGTGCTATGTAGCTGGTCATAGGAGACATGTCAACATTATAAGCTGTGGTTTGAACAGAGGAGGATGTGTTGGTTAAACCAGTTAGAGTGTTCACACTGATTTGAAATCCTTAATGTGGCAAAATTTAAACTAGCAACCAATCTGTTCTTCAAACAGCAATGTTCTGCTTACTCACAGTAACTCAAGGACAGGCATTACGGTTTTTTATAGCAATAACTAGTTGCTTCAATTAACCTGTCAAAGAGCAGCACTTACTCAGAAAGCAGAAAAGAAGCTGTGACCCTTGTAAAAAGGTTATCTAAGAGAGTATCTCTGGTTTTTACTAGTTCAAATATCTAGGTATCACAGATATAATTGTGTATACACAATTTCTTTTAATTCAGCTGATTAAATTAATTAACCAGCACACTTCACTGCAAATCTTTTTGAGAAGAATATTTTAATTTGAATAATCTGTCAGGAAAAACTATAATTTAAATGTACTAGTTTAAACAGTACTTTTCTGTATTAAATTAAGCTTTCAAAGTCTGGACTGAATTGGACAGGAAGTGAAAATACCATACTGCATAGCTGTTGTTCACTTTCCAAATTCTCATTTTGCGCACTGTTTCACATGTAGTTGTTTTGGCTTGGCAAGAGGGAGGAATAAGATGTATATCAGCTACAAATGTGGAATAAGCAAATTAGTGGAAAAAATTCGCTTTTCTGGTGTGAATATATTCCACATTAATGTGTATTGTGTGAGAGGGTAAATCATGCTAAGTTGATGTACTTTGGAGAAAATGGGTAGCAACTCCTGCAATACACTGAAAATACTGGAAGAAGTCTCAGAGACCATATCATAAATACTTTATGTGCTATTCTTGTCTTTAATAGGGAGCATCAAGAGCTTATGAAGCAGATACAGGAGACTCAAGACTCCAAAGTTCGTGAACACCTAGAACAGGAGCTGGATTGCCTTGTGAAACAAATGGAGATTAAAGGAAAACAAATATCCAAGCTGAAAAAGCATGAGGCTACTGTAAGAATAAAATGTAAACTCTGGCTAGTAATACACTAGTAATACACTAGTGCCACAATTCTGCCTCCTGTTGTTATTAACTAGAGTGTCACTGAAATGTTTAAGCCAGGGTGTTCCGGCATGGGTATTTATAATTAGGCAGCTAGCTAGGTATTCTTGTACCTCCAATTCCTTCTTTTGATCAAGAAAAAATGCTTACAGCGGGCAGCTAGGAATGTATGCTAGAGGGAAAGCTTTCTGCTCTGTGGCAGTTCTGCAAAACAGAGCTGGGTTACTCAGTCTGTCAGTTCTGCTCACTGCATTAAGACAAAACATTGAAATTTCATTCCTTTGTTTCCTGTCACTTTGGGGAATGAGAAAATAGAAGCTATAGGTCCCATACAAACTGTATTAAATGTCTTTTATATTACTGAAATATTGAAGCTTTTTATTAACCAAATAGTCTGTTGACCACAGCTTCTCCAAAATCATAGCCAGGCAAGTCTTTCAGTTTGTTTAACTCCTAACCTATACTCATTCTATCAGTATGTGTTTTAGAGCCATAGAGCCATAAAGCCATAGAGCTTTTCATACATGCCCATATAAAATCACACTTCTGTAGATGAACAGCTCAAACCCTTTTGTAGCAATTTGGTGTGGAACATAGGATAAAAATGCAATCCCTATCTGTCTGACAGTTTTCTGATTTTCCATCTTATGTTTCCAGATAAACAGACTCAGGTAAGAACTTTGCTTATACAGGAAACAAAACAAAACTCAGTGTAAGACCTTACAAAAGGAAGGGAGAGATGATAGTTAATTTAAATCTGACCAATTTTATTCACGTTCATTCTTTGACAGATTTTACTTACTCAAATCTTTTACTTTCCACATAACTGCAAGCAGAGATATGCTTATATTAAAGTAGAATTGTCAGTGTTGTATGTTAGCAGTATGGACAAAGGACATTGACTGTTGCATCCTCAATACCTCTCTTGGCAATGTCAACTGTTTTTTTGACAAATCTTTGGTATTCTTGAGGAGCCAACAATTACGGTGTTATTCCTTGCCTCAGAATCTTTCTGACTTCATCCTCCAGGAACCTTAGACAATGGACAAACAACTGCACCTTTGTTTATTCGTTTTGTATATCTTTATGGCTACAGTCTGCCTTCCTTTTCAAATGATGAGAAGAGGAACAGCACATAAAATGTGGTGCAGCCTTGTTGTCACCCTTGCCTATTATCAGCCTGCAAACCTGCTGGCAAGTTATCTGTGCCCTTGTCAGACCTTAGGATCATGATGTAAATAGCACATTCTTTGTCTGATTATTGTCCATCATGCTGTGGTTATTGATGCATATTTCTGCTTTTAGAATCTGTCACACTAAAAATGCCATAGTCATCTCTGTGTTTCACAGTTAATAATATGTTCTAGAATGCAATACAAGTTAATTATTTTTAGAATTTGACTTAAAGCATAAATTGGCATGTGGAATGCTTCCAGCCTAATTTTATCTTTGGGGGTGACCTTTTTATGCCACGTGCAAGCCAAGACTTATTATTTGTCATTAAAAAAACATTCTTCATCAATCAACTCTATTTATTTCATTTTCCAGTTTCGTTATGAGGCTTCAAAGTAGGCTGCTTAGATACAGTAACCAGTAATAAACAGTGTACATTTTATAAGTTGGTTAGAGAAGAGGTTGGATAGGGTTGTACAATCTGAAAAGGAAAAAGACAATTGGAAATATAAATCGTTGACCAATGAATTTCTATCTCTCTCAAGCAATCATTTTTATCTTAGGGAGTTCAACAGCCTATTAAGTGTGGGTGAGGTCAGTTTTCTGAAGTGCTTTCTGTTACAGTGAGACAACTGTGTGCAAGATTAGTAGGTTTCAATTTTCATTATATTTTTTTAAATGTTCCTTAGACATCTTTAGTTTGGAGTTTAGAAGTTCAGTAAATTCTACAGCTATAGGTCTTCTGAGTATGTAATATTCTGATCAGTAATCTTTTTTCCTAGGTGCAGAAATTAAAGGGAAAAACTCAGAAACTGAAGCAAGGGGCAGCTCAAGTCAAACTGAAGTGTGATGACCAAAAGGAAGCAAAAGAGATTGCAGTCACTGTAAGGAAAAGTATGTGTACATCTTGTCCGGGGCAGAAAAGCAGAAGCTCTCTTCAGCTGCTAAAAAATGTACAGAAACTTCAGTCAACACTGAAAAAAGATGGTATCACATGGGAACAACAGTTCTGAAGTTTACTGTGTTTTAAGTTTTTAATTTCACAAAACACCTTTAAAAAATGAAATAGATATAGCATAGATATAGATACACATTCCAAACTGCCTACTCACTAACAGGCCAGTTTGTTCACCTCAGAATTAACTTTCATGCAGAATAGCTGTAACTCAACTACACTGACTTGTAATAAAGTATTTTAATGGATTAGTGAAATGCTTACTTGTTAACTTGTATAATAAAATTTTGTACCTTTTTTACACTTAGTATAGTATGCCGTCTTTGGTGTCTCGTTTCCTGTGCTGCCAAGGAGATACGCAGAAATTACTTTTCGAGAATGACTTGGGCTACTGATTCTGTTCATATAAAAACAGTAGTTTTACTTTTCCCTAAAAACTGAAGATTCAGATCATTGCAACTGAGGCAGAAGAAGAGGTATTGTCTCTTATTTATATATATTTTCATTATAATTAATGTTATTACTCTATAAGTGTTATTGACAGTTTTAGGGACAGGTACAGACTGTCATTCCATGGCTTGGTTAAACCATAAAAACATGACAGTGTTCTTGGTAAAGTGCATAGAAGGGGCCACTACCAAAAGTTTGGGTGCTTGTCTTCTCATCAGCCGAACCTGTTTCTATCACGATATAAAATAATTGAGCTGTCACAAAGGGGACCTTGAACTGCTACCAGTACATGTTGTGGAATCTGTGTACTCAATACAAATGCCAGATGGATTTTTATGCTAATGATGAGTCTGCTCATTTCCATCCCCCTCTATGTACATATGGTAAAAGACATAACAGTGACTTCAAATCAACACTGGTTATTTAATTGCAGTAAATTTTTGTCTTGAGGCTACTGACTGACGCTGATTTTCCTGGGTGTTTGTGTATGTGAGAAAAAAATGGCTTCTTGGGGATATATCAGTGAAGTTCTGCTGCAAGAACAAGGGAGAGAATGTGGCGGTAAGAATAAAAATTGGAGTCATGCTCTGTTATCAAGGTTTTGAATAAAGGCTAGTAATGATTTATGGTCCTAATGGACAATTTGGCCTTTAGATTGGTAAATTTTGCTCTGCCACCTTTCAAGACAAAGGATTAAAAAAAGAATAAAATCAGAAAATTAATTCAAATTTAGAATAGACTGTTACAGTCTTTGACAGGAGCTGGTTTTGTGAGTATTTAGGGGTGAGAGGTGGAGTTTATATGCTCTAAACATCTTCAGCAGAACTATGGAAGACCAGGTTGTTCAGCTGATAGTTAGGGATGTGTTTCCTTCACTTTGTGAAATTGTATAGACATCCTTCTTACTTACGGATTATCTCTGGCGGAGAAGAGCACATTTTATGCTTAAAAGCACTTAAACAGAGTTCTAAGAATGGTATTTTCCTGGTATAGATAGCATTTGTAAGGTAGGTTTACACATTTCTGGACACTGGAATCACTGATACCAGAGACAAAAGAAAAGTAAGCATTTCTGCTATTAACATTTTCAGATTGTAGGTATTCTGCTGCCACGAGACAAGCCTTTGCAGTTCCAAGGGGTGGTTAAATAATCTCTGAACCTCTGTGGCTGTGTGTAAGAGAGTGAGCAAGAAGGGCCTTACTGAGCCCTAAGGAGCATAAAACATATTTCATCCAGAGGTCCATCCTTCATCAGGCATTGGTCTGAGAGAGAAAATTGCCAGCAATTTGCCCCAAATGCTTAAAACCAGGCGGAATGACTTTGCGTGGGGCAGCAGCAGGAGTGAGAGCAAGAAGCGCACCTGGCTTGCAGCTATGCAGCTTCTATAGGTTGAGGTTGCTATAGGGACAGCTGGGCCTGTCCGGTCATGGAGCTGGTACATCAATCACCTGCTCCTTCTGTGCCTTGACCTAGTTTGCTTTTTTTGTTGTTGACTATAGAAACTCAGGGAGAAGAGGCCATTTAGGAGCTAGAGCTGGAGAAGGAGGGACAAGGGGCTGCAGTGGAGGGCAAACAGCTTTGGGTGGGTCAACCAGGTACTGGATGGGGCAGTGCTTAAATGATGGAAGCATTGAATAGTCTACTCTTCAAAATGTGTATGCCAACTGGGACTGTCCAGTCCCAGAATAAAACTACTCTGTTTGCCTTTCTATGTGGCAAGCTGGTGGCGGGAAAAGGAAACAGCTGAATCTGGTCCTGTCTGCAGGTGGGCATTTTGCATCTTTGCCTGCTTTGGAGTGGGATGGGGAGCTGAAAAAGCTGTTTTGCTCAGAGCCAAGAGCTGTGATTTGAGAGGGAAAAATATGAATGAATGATACGTGAGCTTACAGTAACTAATGGATACATCACTTGTATTTCAATTCGGAAGGTTTCACTGTATTTTGATAATTCTTTTGTGCTTTTTTTCCTGGAGCTTGTCTTTCTTTAGTGCATGTGTTTTTAAACACTAAAGTAAAGCAGATGCATTTCGGCATGGGCTGAGAGAGTCAAACCGGATACAGAGGAAGTGTATTCCAAACAAGTTTTCTTGCTTGAAGAAGCGCAGAAAATCTGTTTTCAGATTGTATGGTGGGTGTGTGAGGCATAGGGTAGGAGATCAGCTTGTGTATGTATGTAAGTATGTATGTATTTATTCATTTATTGGCATATTCACAGTTTGAGGCAATTGTCAGTCACATAAAGTAAGTCTTCAAAGAAATACACAGCAATCAATAATTCTGCAGAAACCTCGGTGATGAAGTTACGCTTGTGCACAAGTGTTGGCAAAGTTCAGCTCCACAGGAATTAGGCAGGCATATCACAGTGAGTTTTGCTGGGATCTGAATGCTTCATGTCTTATGCTCCAAGAAAGTTTTGGCCTGGAACTGCATAAATGTACATTTGGAGAAAGCACAGTGGATAAAGCAGGCTTCTTCACAAGAACAGTATGTTTTGGCTTAATAAGTGCTTGCTCTCCTCTTTTACAGATCCTCATTTTGATTTATATCCTGCATGATTTTGTTTGTCTTTTCAGATGAAACTGCATATTTCTTTTTTTTTTCTTCTTTTCCTTTCCTTTTCTTTTCTTTTTCCTTTTCTTTTCTTTTCTTTTCTTTTCTTTTTTCTTTTCTTTTCTTTTCTTTTCTTTTCTTTTCTTTTTTCTCTTCTCTTCTTTTCTTTTTTTTCTCTTCTTTTCTCTTTTCTTTTTTTTCTCTTCTTTTCTCTTTTCTTTTCTTTTAATGAATATTTTGAATCTAGCTATACAGGACAGCAGTCAAAACCACTCAGTGATTCCCAAAAAGACTAATTGTTTTATTTACTCAAAATCCAGGTTCTTTCATGCTCTTATGCAAAATTGCTGCAACAGGTTTTGTTAGAATTTGAACCTAGGGTCATATTTTATGGCTAGACATTAAGAAAATGGGACAAAATAGGTAGGTCGAACAGTATAATTAAGAATGCAGACCAGCAAATTGTATCCAATAATAGTTCACTTTTCTGCTGCTAATCAAATATGCTATCACAAATTAATGGCTTGTTACTTGAGCATGCTGGAAAGACCTTGTTCTAGTACAAAAGGCATTCTGTTTGAGCGTGTGTGTTACAATCTTCTATCCAGCAAAGCTGGACATAGCTATAAATCCAATGTGTTCTGGGAATAGAAGCTGGCAAAAACACTCCCAGCAAAATAATCAGAGCAGGATCTTGCTAGGATTTGGACGCTGGCTAACGTAACTAAGTGCAGATGTTTGTGTGTACTGAAAGACATTCTCAGAATAAGAGTTCTGTACAAACACATGGTGATTTTTATAGCGGAAAAAAACCAAGGAAGTGGGAATAATAAAACATATGCTTATATTTCTGATAAAGCATTTTGTTTTCCTCAGTTTGCCTGTACCGATGTGGTCAAGGCTACCTCTGCCACATCCCCAGCTGAGGCCTGTTGAAGCTTCTGTGAGTCACTTGGGTTGTGGCACTGGTGCTTACCTGAAGGTCTCCATGGGCTCTCAGTGTGGGTACCATAATCTCTCTTCCATCAGCAGAAGGGAGTAAGCATTTCTGAAAGTGTTAGCCTAAGGTAACAGCTAAAACAGGTCAGGTGAATCTTATCCCAAATGCTTGGTTTTCTCTACCAAATACAAAGGGAGTCTGGGGATAATAGGGAGCTTGAATTAATATATTTATACTGTACAAAGAGTTTGGCCAGATAAATTCTGAAGAAATGTGGCTGTGAAGAAATCTTGCCTCTGATTTCTGGGAATCCTGAGTTAGCTCTTCAGAATCTTCTGAGGTATTGGGTAACTTCTGTGCTGCTGACAGCCTGGGAATCCTGTGCATTGCCCTGCTTACAACCATTTTTCCTCCTGTTTTTGTGCTGGCCTCTCATGCTTACCGTGACTTCCCTGTGATGGGTAGTCTGACTGATCCAAAACTAGGAAATTGGGGTTTCAGTGCTGTATGGTTCAGGAAGACATAGACTACTATAGGATTTTATTTTGCTCGTACTTGCGATGACTTCTGTTTGCAATTTGGATTTATTTATGGGCAGCTTTACTCTTTCGCCAAAATTTTTGCTCTATACCCAGAAATAGCAATTTATATTCCCGCTGCATCACTCTGCTACCCTAAGTTTACTTCTGTGTCCTCAAAAAGCTGAGCTAAGTAATTGCCATTAGTTTTACAGCAATATCTGATTTATTTTAATCCCTACTCCACTGCCTGCATAGTGACATAATTTCTTTCCTCTTGGTTCTTCTTATTTACATAGCTAAAAAACTGCCTGCTCTTTATTTTCCATAACAATTTTTAATTTAGCTGGTGTTTCTTGTTTTAATTCTGGGCTTCCTGGCCTTCTGGTTTGGGTTTTTTTTTCTCCCTATTTTTGGGCTTTTTTTTTTCTCCTCCCTATTTTTGGGCGCTTTTTTTCTGCTGTGGCTCTCTGCCTACTCTTGATGACTTTCTGGTTGGCTCCACCATCCTTGCTTCCAGCTTCTTCCCCCTGCTTTTATTTTGAGGGCAAGTTCCAGCTCGCTTTTTACCACTGATGTGAAGATTTTCCAGGTTCGACAATGTTAAAATCCTTGAGGTATTAGTTGCATTTGAGTTTTCTAATTACTTTTTATTAATTTCCCTAAATTAGAGCCTTTCGGATGTTAACACCTTACATTCAGGTCTGGTTTTGTTCTTCCATTCTAACCCAGATTATAATCACTTCTCTAATATTCTCATCACTTACCAAAACTGTCTGAAATATCACTTAGGTTCAGCAACTAACTGAAGGCACTTGTAGAGCACAGCAGACTTTTTTTTTTAGTACTGATCTAGTAAAAATGTTTGTCTTCATTCCCCAATGTAAGTAAATCTAATGCGCATAGATTCCCTTTGACCTTTGAATGGGGCTAGCCATTCATAAATGTCAATTCATTAAAATACCAGACTATCCCATTACCTTTACCATAAATTAGGTTTTTCCAAAGCATTCCATATCCTGCTGCCAAGATGTGGTTGCTATTCTACCTTGTTTATATTATGCCCACAGTGTCAGATTTCATGTCTTATGTTGTTAGTTCAAGCTCTCTGTTTGTAGTGTATGAATGTACTGGCTGCTTATCATTGATTTCACCCAGATCCCTGTTTGCATTGAGTAAAATCTTCTAGTTTTATTTTTTTAGGTAACCGTTCCTCATTTTAGTCAGCCAGTCCTCTGCCATTTCTTTGTATTCCTCTTTGCCTGAATTTCCTTTTATTCTGAGCTGTGAAATTCAGGTGCAGAGATCTGAATTCTCCAGTTCCTTCCTGCAGTTGCTTAATTTACAGCTCTTATTATCAGCAAGGCCAGTCCCATGACAAGAGACAAGATTTGCCCAAGACCTTGGGATACAATCCACCAAGAAGAGCCCCCAAACGCTTCTTCCTACACTGCTGTATTCAGCCTCTTGACCATCTCCTGTATTTGTCAAGTCAAACCTGTGACTGGACCAACAGCTGTTATCTTTCAGTCCTCTGTCATGAAAGGAAAAAGGAGAAATTATGTGCCCAGAGCAGCCAAACAGAGTCTGCAAACCATTGAGAAATAGATCTTACGGATGGTTGCTCTGTGATTGATTAAAAATGAAATAGCCCATTCTTCCCCTTTGCTTCCAAGAAAGAAACCCCAAATCTTTCCACAATAGCTTGCTTCTTCCCTTAGAAAAAGACAATTTCCTTCTTTTTTTTTTTCTTTCTAATTGATTATGCCCCTCACTGACAAGTGAATAGAGTAACTAATTCCAGATGTTGGGAAGAAAGCATGGTTATTTTAGAAATTCTCACAAAGCAAGTGTTTCCCATTAGATCTGAGGTAAATTTGACATAGTAGATTCATTGCAGGCAATACATTTGTCAAAAAGTGGCATTTCTTGCATATTCTTTAATTCCTTTCTGGTCAGCTTCAAATAATTGCTTCAGGTGAGAGAAACAGGGAGAAAATAGATTCTGAATGTCAGCTTATTTTGTTTCAGAAAAAAGTGAAGGCAAATTTTCAGTTCTTTTGTGACAAATTTTATTCAGCACATCAAAATTAATTATTAATTACCTAAACTTCCTGAAGTGTCCTTAAGAAACAGCGGGAAGGAAGGAGGAAATGGTATTTGTTACTTGGATGCAGGAGGATACTTGAAAATGTTTGGCCCAAAGCATTTTTCTCCTATTTTCCTCAGCCTGGCTGCCAAAATGGGGAAAATCACATTCACCCAGTTCTGTTCCTGGTATTGAAAGAAAAATCTTCTCGCTAAAGGAGATGCTGAATAAACAATTCTTTAATGAAGTTGCCATATACATACTATATATTGTCTGTGTAGGGAATTTGTGCTTTCTACATGGACAGCTCTCCAGGACCAAAATTCACAAGTGATTTGCTCTTGAGAAAGGAGCTTCTTTTCAACTGATTTGTCTTTTCATCTACCAAACTGAAATACGAAAAATGGATGAAGTGTAACAAATCTCTTCTACTGAGAAGGTCCAGCAGCTAGAACAAGAACTAGCAGCACAGCTGGCAGAGGTGAAAGCAGAAATAGGAGACAACAGGATACTCCTGAAGGGAATACCAAGTAGGGTATACAGGTAACAAGAATTTTCTAGGGAGTGAAAAGAGAGTCAGATTATAGCAGTGCATTGTATCTCTTCCGGGTTTTTTTTTTTTTTGTTATGATACAAAAGTCATGTGTCTATATAACTGTTCAATTTCAAGAACTAAGTGCACACATGGGAGCCAGGAATAGTAGCTTTTTCATTGTGCCTTTACCACAGAATTATGGTTGATATGAAAGAGAATGTCAAAACAAACTAAACCGATTTCATGTTTTGGAGCTGTTCAGCCTGGAGAAGAGAAGGCTGCGTGGAGACCTCATAGCAGCCTTCCAATATCTGAAGGGGGGCTATAGGGATGCTGGGGAGGGACTCTTCATTAGGGACTGTGGTGATAGGACAAGGGGTAACGGGTTAAAACTTAAACAGGGGAAGTTTAGACTGGATATAAGGAAGGAGTTCTTTACTGTGAGGGTGGTGAGGCACTTGAATGGGTTGCCCAGGGAAGTTGTGAATGCTCCATCACTGGCAGTGTTCTGGCATTATGCTTCAAGGAAGCTGTAGACTACTTGGAGAATATGTGGGGGAAAACAGGTGATGAACACTTGAGTAGGACACTTAAAAAAGGAAAGAGCTGGACTTACATCTCCAGTCCATTTTCTGTAGATTATAAGTCTTCAGACACATGTGCATGAGAGATTGCCGTAAAGATGAAGGGAATAAGCTTCTGTTTGTAATTATGAACAGGACAAAAAATAATGGGCTAAAATTCAAGCTTTCCAAAGATAGTGTAGGTTAAACACTGATAGCCAGAAAAGGAGCCTGCTGACCATCCATGATGGTCATCCATCTTTATGAACAGAATAGACAAACATCTTTAAGGAACAGATTTACTTTTTCCTGTCTTAGAGCAGTGGAAGTGGTAGTTGATCACAAAACCCCTCCCAGTCGTACCTCTTTAGGGCTCTGAAGTTTTCCAGCAGTTTCCTGTGTATTGCTTTTGGACAAGACTTAGGAGCCCTTTTTTTAGCAGCCACATTTTCACTTATGTTTTTAATTTTCGTGCATTCATTTTATTCAGTTACATAAAGACTATGTACTGTATTCTCCTTGTGAACATATTGATCATAGAATCATAGAATATCTTGATCCATAGGGATCATTGAGTCCAATTCCCTGTTCCTCACAGGACTACCTAAAACTAAAGCTTGTGCAGAAGAGCATCATCCAGACACTCCTTAAACTTTGACAGGCTTGAAACTGTGATCACTTCCCTGGAGAGCTTGTTCTAGTGACCAACCACCCTCTCAGAGAAGAACCTTTTCATGTTGTTCAGTGTGGATGCATGAGAATCAGAAAATAGTTCTCCTCCAGAAGTTTACTCCGCCCTTCCTTCTGTGATACTGGCATATTAGGAAGTTAATTAAATTGTGAAGGATGCTTGTCAAGGAACTCCACTGCATAGTTATGGATTGTAATATGTGTCCATAGAATTGACAAGCATCCACATGAACTTTTTAAGGGCTTTGAATGAAAAATAAAGGTGGAGGAAAACAGTTTGCCCCAAAAATGTCTGCCAATTAAATAAATTCTGCTGCTGTAATGTACATTTTTCATACCATTAGGCTTGCTTATTGGTAGCTTCACCATCTGTCGGGCCTGACAAATGTTTGATTTATACCAGCTTGTGACATCTGCTGAGCATTTTCTTTTCCCTGCAGTTCTGTTGCAATTCCCAAGGATGCATCTTACTTCAGAAAAGAAAGGGAGGTAGTACTGAAGAAGGGCTTACAGGTAGGTAGCTACGGTGTGTGTTGTCTTAAGTCTGTTTGCTCTTCACTAAGTAGTAACTGAAAGTTAAAATCAGAGAAAGGGATATGTTTTTGGGAATCTGGGCCTGTAAAGACAGAATGGAAGGGCTCATGATGTTGTTTGCCTGGTAGTAAAATAGCAATAGCATAATTTTTATTTGAATAATAATGTGGCCTTGGCTCTGCAGCATTTGTTTTTGTTGTTTGCTTGCAACTCCCAATTAAATTCAAAGCCTGAACATTTTCCTGTATTTACCACTTGGTTTTTAATGTATCTTTATATGTGTGTATATATATATATCTCCTGAGAAGGAGATTTATTCAGCGCGTTCTCCGTTTGCAGGCGGCAGAAGCAAAACCTTTTGTTATTCAGGCTGATGTCATGCAGAGGGAGCTAGAGAGCTGCTGGAGAAGAGAGCCTGCAGTGGCAGACTTGCCCTTGCTGCTGCATCCGGTAGTTGCTCCCGCTTGCTGTGAGGATGCGGGAGCTTTCCTCTGGCCCAGCAGGCTGCACTGTGCACACTTGAAAGTAAAAACAGTGTGAAACTCCTTCCTTAAAACGGGCACGAAGAGGTTAGTGCTTGTGGCTGCCTTATACGATGTGAAAATTTCTTCTCTTTCTTTAAAGGACAGGAATCTGAGCAAGGTCAGGTGGGCTGGGACAAGAATTCCCTGAAGCTTTTGTGCTGTTCTAGTCTGCCTGTGTTGTGGGTTATTTTCTTTTTCATTTTTACACTGGAGCTCAAATTTCTAGGTCCAATGGACTGAATTCTGCCATTTTCATTGTATTAACTGCTTTTTTTAATTCCCGCAATAATATTTTTCACTGGGACAATTTAGGGGAAGTACCCCTCATGGATAAATGTAACAGCACAGTGGTATTTGGTGTCTGATTAGGCGTTGTTTTGGTGTTATTCTGTGAGGCTAGCTATGATCTATATACTGCTTAAGTTTCCTCTAATGCTAAGGTTTATGAATGTGTGATTTCCTGGTTATTTTTGTTTTTATTCAAGCTTTTTACAGACAGAATTACTCAGCTAGTCCAGAATAAATATTTGCACACACTTAGGTGGAAGAGCTTTTGTACGCACAGCAGTGCTATGGAGCGCCTTTATTCTCTCTATCAGGTGGGAACTAAAACCTAGGGTCTAGCACATATATATCTAGCACAGCATCTGTTCATGAAAAAAAGGTATATTATCAATGGCTTTTTTTCCACCCAAGTATGATTTATCTCCAGACTTTCACTCTCAGCTGTCTGCTTTTGGTCAGTATTAGCTGCTCAGAGAGATTTACTGTTTGGACTGAAATTCTGTTTTCCTCATTGGGTTGGAAATACCATTTGTAAGCATTCAGGAAGGAAATAAGCCTTTGAGATTACACTCAAAAGTAGAATTCCTCATGCAGGGGGAATGCAATGGCCTTCTAGCTAGTAAGGGAAGAAGATGCAGAAATGCAAAAACTGACAGTGTCTCCTTTATATACATAAACAGGGATGAGTTAGTCACATCATGGAGGAATACAATGATGCAGTTCAGAGGGCTGCAAGACTTTCAGCAGCAAGGAAAAGTTTCCTGAGAGGAAAGAAAAATCCAGTGAATGTAGTGATGCAGGAAGATCAAATGATTTACACCCAGTGCTTAGTGTGTCGCCTGCACTCTCTGGAGGTCATTCACTGTTTTCCCCAAGTAAAACAAGCATTTTTTGAACAGTGAAATATATTTTGAAACATTCAAGTCTTGGATAAGAAAATAAACCTACGAAGAATAAAATTCAATGTCAAAGAAATCTAAGGTTTGTAGATAATGAACTACATGGCATACGTATGACTTTCAATTCTTTTAGCAGATTGATTTTACTTGAAATTAAATAATACAATGGTAATACTGAATTTAGGTGAGTGGAATAATGAGATCCCTGGGTACAGTGTAGATAGTGTTGGGCTGCTTTGATTTGAGGAGATCCAAGAGGAGAAGGAGAAAGCTTGGAGAGACCTTTTTTTGTGTGTATTATTACTGTGATGATGTTTTGATAGGGCAGGACACTGTCAAGGAGCTGAGTCATCTCAGTGAATAGTCTACACACTTGAGCTGTTTGTTTAAGTGTCACCTTTTGAAATCTGAATACTTGCTTATTTTATCTAGTTTCTGTAGTGATTCTATGAGTACTACAAGTCATTGACATTGAATAAACTTCTGGAATTATACATAATGGATAACTATGGTTTGTTTTTTCTCTCTTGGGTCTTATTTTATTAGTAAATTTGCAACTGAACAGTGTGTACACTTTCTAGATGACTAACAGATACGTTATGTTCTTAACTCCAGGTTCTTCAGCATTTGCCTATTTCTCACAAAATTAATGCGGCTGATCAGAAACATCCTGATGTGGCCCAAGACAACTGGGACAAATTAAGAAATGCTTTTGATAAGAATTCAGATATTTTTAATATTGATGTGCTTGCCTGTTCAAGAGCTTGTCGTGGTTTAAGTCCAGTCAGCCACGCAGTTTTGCTCACCCACTCCCCCCTCTGTCTTGCCCCCCACTCCCGGAGGGATGGGAAGGAGAACCGAAAAGAATGCAACTCCCACAGGTTGAGATAAGAACAGTTTAGTAACTAAAGTATAACACAAATCACTACTGCTACCACCAATAATAATAATGACAAGGCGAATACAAGGAAAGAATACAATTTCTCACCACCTAAAACCAAGCCCGACCACGCAGTGCACCCCCCACCCTTCTCGGTCTCTCCTCTCTGTCCTCCATCTTGGGCATGACGTGCTGTGGTATGGAATAACCTCTTTGGTCAGTTTGGGTCAGGTGTCCTGTCTCTGCTTCCTCCCGGCTCCCCTCCTCCCTGGCGGAGCATGAAACTCAGAAAGTCCTTGGCCAGACCAAAACATCACTAAGCAGTAACCGAAACACTGGTGTTATCAGCGCTGTTCCTAGGCCCAAAATCAAAAACACAGTGCTGCACCAGCTACCAAGAAGCAGAAAAAATGACTGCTGCTGCTGAACCCATGACAGAGC
The DNA here is from genome assembly GCA_028858755.1 of Ara ararauna. Lineage (NCBI taxonomy): Eukaryota > Metazoa > Chordata > Aves > Psittaciformes > Psittacidae > Ara > Ara ararauna. The sequence continues at coordinate 62,768,846 of CM054379.1, forward strand.
TGTAGGAAGAAATGGTGAGAAATTATCAGCTTTCCTTTAAAGCTACAAGTCCTATGGATAATGCGCCTGTTGATGATCTTTGAGAAAGGTCAGAAGTGAAAATGTTGCCATCTTTGTTTTGTATGCTTGAGAAATTTGGAGTGTGGTTTTTAAAGTCAGCAAGAATCCTGGAAATCTGGTGTCCAAATTCCAGAGTGTGGAGCTCTGAATCTGCAGCAGTCACTGCTCTGGCCTTACTGTGCCCTGTGCTGCAGAAACAGGTAGTTCAGAAGGATACTTCTGGGATCGACTCAGTGCAGAAAGCAGGATATTGTCCCAGTTAAGCCAAACCCTGAAACTCATCCTTCCAACTTTCTGCAAGAATACTAGTTAAAATATTTCTGTGGGTAGCCTGATTCTGGAGAACTTAAGGAGAGAGAACTATTGTTTTAGGGCTTATACTGAAGTATCTCTGGAAAAATCTCCTTGTGGTTACTTTCAAGTTCTCTTTCATTTTGAAGGAAGGGAGTGATGTTGTTTATGTAGTTACCCATGTGAGTGGTACTTAGCAGGCAAGACAGCATTCCTGATGCAAAATGTTTAAATCCTATGATTTAACCCATGCTTTTCAGAACGGGAATGGTGTAGAGCTGTGGGAGCTTATGGGATTGTTTCTGGAAAAGAACAGAACAACCCCTCTCTCCTAGGAACTAGGCAGGATGTGCGCCTCCTCCTTGCAGTTGAGAAATGGGCTGGCCTAGGGTAGAGGAGCTGTGATTTGTCTTCCCTGTCTCCTTTCTCCACTGGAAACCTCTACCACAAGGGATGTGCCTTTGGGTCTGCACAGGGAGTAAGGCACCGCCCTGGCCTGGAGTTGCACTGCCCAACCACCAGTGGCAATGGATTGAGAACAATGCTAAAGAAAGTGCAGATTTACCTGGGATAGATGAGGGGTCTTTAGCCCTTAGTGATCTAACTAAGCTCTAACTGGTCAAACTGTGCTGGTGCAGCCCTCTTTCACTCCTTAGGTTCAAGGGCATCCCATGATGGTAAGATACAGCTCCAGGGGTGCAGTGCTACCGGTATTAAGGTACAGGGAAAGGAGGGTTAAACTCTTCTCTCCAAACAAAGCCCCTTGAACAGGCCGTGTTTCTCTTATATGAGCAGGATGAGAGAGGGAGGGATGATCCATGATTTTAGATACCATGGGCTAATAATGTACAGAAAAGGACACAAGACTTAGTGTTACAGAGTTCAACTGTGCCATTTGTTTTGCCGCGAAGTAGACACTTACTGGTATTAAAAAGCAGCTCAGAAGTGGTCTAGTTCATTTTGATCTTCAGTATCTAGTTATCTAATATTTGAGGAACAGTATCATATTACCATCATAAGCTTCATTCATCTGCTATCCAGATCTAAGCTTCATAGATGAAACAGCAGATGATTAAACAAGACATTAAAAACAAAGCTGAAGTAAAGCATGGAATAGAAACACAGATGGCCCTTTATTGCTGAAACACTGAGATAATAAATTAGATTATATGTAGCTCCACTGAACCCCAGGAGTTTTGCTGAACTTTAGCAAACTGTAACTTACTTGTTAGGATCTCAGTGTGTATCAGCAGTACCTACCAGTACTGGGTAACGGAGAATCAGTTGACACCTATTTGGACTTGAAAAAATCTTTGGGAAAGTAGTAGCAGAAAAAATGCTGCTGTTTCTTATGGCTTGGCCTAAGACAAAACCCAACCAACCAACCACCCAGTGTTAAATACACCTATCAAAGAGCTGAAACGAGGGAAGATGGTAAAGCTTATAGAAACACAGTAGTTTTTGCTCTTCAAGGATGAAGGAATACTGATACCCTACAAAGCCTTAAGCAAGCCTGAGATGAGGTAAAGAAGAAGGAGAAAACATTTCAGTTCTTCTAAAACTGGGTGCTTTGTTGCCAACAGACTTTTCAACACTGACACCAGGCCAAAATCAGCCATCTCCAGTACACTCGTTTCAGAAGTTTGTGATAGCAGTATCATGCTAGAATCAGATACTGGAGGAGTGATAACCCTGAAATAGTAACATACTTGAAGTTCTTTTGGCATGTGAAGATTGGGGAGGTATGTGTGTGAGAAGAATGTTGTACACCCCTGAGCCAGGACTCTGTTCAGACAGTAGAATTTGTTAGCTGGTATCCTTTCCATGGTAGAAGATAGGCACTCCTCCAAGAACCATGGAGGTGCCCTGACCTGCAACATCTGTTAGTCTTTGGGGGTCTGGTGGAAGGACCTTTATAAAAGAGAAAATAAAAATCTATGCAATGTGTTTTCCTCCCAGCCCTTCCATTCTTTGACATACATTTGTTCAGGACAAAAAAAAAGAGGAATTAGGGGAGTTGGAATTAGATGATCTTAAGTTCCTTTCCAACGCTATTCTATGATTCTATGATTAGGTGGATGCAAAGCAAAGGGCACTAACAGCATTGCTTACAGTCATCTTACAGTCATGTTGCTTAGTGTTGATGCTCTCCAGCTGGTCTGATTGTGGCTTTTTGCAGAATCCTGCCAAAAGGACACTGGATTCACTTTGCTCGACCACAGCACTGAAATCGAGGAGCTGAAACCTCAGCTCCAGCTTCTGCTTTCTTACTTTGGTATTGACTGTGACTTTAAGGATCTCAAGAACTTGGCTGATGAGACGCACCTTTTTATCCTGGCAACTGAAATGTACTTCTTAGTACTAAAACCAACCAACCAAACAAAACATCGTTAGAAGCATGGAAGGAAGTTCCATTGATTACAAGTCAGTGATTTGCATCATGGAAACTAAGATTGTTAGTTTTCCAAGGGCAAAAATAGGGCATTTTTAATCTTGACAGGAAGAAGCAGAAAGGCTCAGCTTGCTCCCACTAAACTATAGTAGCTGCTGATGTTCATCACATTTTCAGCTTCATGGCTCTGAGTCTGTACCTTTGTTATCCCAGCTGTCACTCGTGCTTTTTGTATGTTTTTCTCGAGTTTTCCTGCCCTTGTTTGGTGTCTCCCTGAGCTGTGCTCCTTCCGCTAGAGGTCGGCTGCGACACACCATTATCTCCCAGGACCTCGCCTTGCCTGTAGCTCAGGAGTTACCAGCAGGGAGACTCTGGTTTTTGTCTTTTCTGTCATCCAAAAGGCAAGCCAATCGAAAATCTCCAGCCTGTGTCCAGCGTTCAAAAGAGATGCCTGTTCCACGGGAATTACATACTGCTTTTAAACACATGGCTTGCCTTGCAAATGGGGCCTTGTATGAGAACAGGTGGTCAGCGGAAAAGGACAAAGGTTTGGTTGCATAAACTGGTCTGTAAATCTTTCATCAAATTAACATTTGACTAGCCCTGCTGAACTCACCGAACTATCCAAGATAAGCACAGGCAGATGTGTTTACACAACTAGGCAATAATGTATATGACCTTCATTGTCAGCTGGAGGTGATATACTAATTCTTGAACAGGATTTTCTAAGTACATCTTCTAGGCCAATACTATTCCTACTGAAGCCAGTGGTGATAAATTTGCCATTGACTGACTGAGTGACGGTGGCTGAAATCCTGGTCTTCTTTTTGGAAACCCCAGAGTTAACAGCGGGGAGTTTCATCATGTCTGCTGGAAAGGAAAGAAAACACAGGACCAGAGTGTCTCCTTTGTCACTTTATCACTCCATTTATTTATTTATTTATTTGTGGATGATAATATGGAGTATCACTTTGCTCCAGGATTTAATATCCAGCTTGGGACATTCGTAGCAGTACCATCTCCTTTATGCTTTCGGTTGTCTGAAAATTTAGAAGCTTCTTCTGCAAACAGCAGATGATGAGAACGTTTCCAGTTTATGACACTGAGGTTTCTCGGTCAGAGAACTGGGACATGCTAGAACCTGCCAGGGCTTTTAAGAAGAGAGCCAACTGAATCCCTTTTCTAAATGTAATTATGAGGAAATTTCCTTTTTCAGTTGCATTCGTCCTAACCAGTACCAAGATACATTTCAGTTTAAATTGTTTCTTTTGACAGAGTGATGATTTTTTAATAATTCAAGCCATATTAAACTACTATATTTCTGTATAGTCAAGAGCTGCTTTTCATGTCTGTTGAAAATATAAAATGAATGAATTGCAGTCTTGCCTCCTATACCACAAACATGTAGTGATATTCGTAAGTTTTGTGGTTACTTTTATGTCAACCAGATTAAGCCTAAAGTAGATCCCTGGCAGCAAAGCTTTTAGTAAAACTGAAACAATGGAAAAAAGCGGATAAGCTTATGGACCTTCATTCAAAACTTGTAGCAGCATGAAAGGCCTCAGAATTTTCTAGACCACTCCATCTTCACTCCATGAAGAGATTCAGAGCAGCCCTGCAGAGAAGGACTTGGGGATCTTGGTCGATGAGAAAATGCGCATGAGTCAGCTTCAGTGTGCGCTTGCAGCCCAGAAAGCCAACTGTATCCTGGGCTGCATCAAAAGCAGTGTGACCAGCAGGTAGAGGGAGGTGATCCTGCCCCTCTACTCTGCTCTTGTGAGACCTCACTTGGAGTATTGTGTGCAGTTCTGGTGTCCTCAACATAAAAAGGACATGGAACTGTTGGAACAAGTCCAAAGGAGGGCCACGAGGATGATCAGGGGACTGGAGCACCTCCCATATGAAGATAGGATGAGAAAGTGGTGGCTGTTCAGCCTGGAGAAGAGAAGGCTGCGTGGAGACCTCATAGCAGCCTTCCAATATCTGAAGGGGGGCTATAGGGATGCTGGGGATGGCTCTTCATGAGGGACTGTAGTGATAGGACAAGGGATAACAGGTTAAAACTTAAACAGGGGAAGTTTAGATTGGATATGAGGAGGAAATTCTTTACTGTGAGGGTGGTGAGGCACTGGAATGGGTTGCCCAGGGAAGTTGTGAATGCTCCATCCCTGGCAGTGTTCAAGGCCAGACTGAACAGAGCCTTGGGTGCCATGGTTTAGTGTGAGGTGTCCCTGCCCACGGCAGGGGGGTTGGAACTAGATGATCTTAAGGTCCTTTCCAGCCCTAACTATTCTATGATTCTAAGTAGTACAACTTAAAGTGATTTAATTTAATGTTATTTAAATGTATTTATTGGACTTGAAATAGAAATTGAAATCTCTAGAGATATGTTGCCTCAAGTTTATGTATCGTGTATATGCCTGAATTCATTAAATATCCTTTACTAAGGTGCTTGAAGATCCCCCTCACACTTCTCAGTTCAGCAGTTTCAAAAGACAGCTTGAACACTTGCATAAATATTCAAAAGCTCTGAAGATCAGCTAAGTCAGATGAACATAAGCCCCAGAATTTGTGCTCAAGGGATTGCTCAGAACAGTTTTTTATAATGTGGCCTGTGCTCAAAAGACAAAGAATGATACTTCAGTGGGGAGGTACAAGTCTAAACCTTGGTAGGGCACAGTGTGCCCTTGGGAGAAATTACTGAATGTCTATAGTTTGGTTCTAGCTTTACAGGTTCTCCTGGTCCTGGTGATATATTGACATTTGTGGCCATTTTGAGGGTGTCCTGCAGGACAGCTCTGTCTAGTCTTCTTGCAGTCTAGCCTCCTTGGAAAAGTGTAAAGGTGCATTCACAGTTCAGACCTGCTTTGCATCCACAATGAGCCTGAGGCACCCCTAACAACTCACATCATTGTCTTGCAAATGGTGATCCTCTATGAAGAGCAGCATTCAATTGTCCTAGTTGCATCTTATTCACTGAATGTACCCTGCAGAGCTGACTTGCATGTGTCCAGGGACCTTTGCTTATTCATGTCGGCTGCAGATGCATGAATGAACTGCAGGGTCTGATGGGCTGGTCAGGTGTACTGGCGTCTTGGCACATTTTTCCAATGAAATTTGAGCAGGTCTGGTATCCGCACCTATAAAACTGGTATAATAGGTGTTCTCTGCTTCTCAAGGATGAGGAAAACTGATGCAATTAAGATGGTGAACTCATACTGTAGGACTGGGCTTGTATGAGTATCTCAGCCAGTTAGACTAATGTGGCAATCAGAGAAGATTACTGCATCTCATCCCCCAGGTGAACCTGAAGCACTACAAACAATAGTGACCTTGTAGTTCAGCTCCCAGTCTTACACAGGAACCAGAAAATATATCCTTTTCATAAACTATGGAGGAGTTGTGCCCCTATCTGCCCTCTTCTACCAATAATTGCATTCCTGCCAAATGGAAAGTCCTTGGCAAGCTCTGTCTTTCCTTCTTTAGCACCTGGGCAGTTTTGGGAACAGCAGAGCAGCCTAGGTGGTGTCTCCAGCTCATGTGAGGTTATTTCATTACTGAAATGTTACTGGGCTCCTTGGTCTTCTCTTCCCAGGGAACCACTCCTGCAGTCCATACAATTACCTCTGTCCTCAGGTTTAAAGAACCCCTGCTGTATAGAAAGGGAGTAGTGGGCATGTCACAGAGCCATAGATGATGCTGTGCCTACATTCAAGTTCTGGGCAACCCTTGATTTTGGACCCTTACAGGGGTTGCTGCCTTCATTGGGGGTGCTAGCTGGAGAGGGGAGGAAGCTTCCCATCTGCATGAGGACTGGGGCAGAACAGGGGAGAAGGTGTCAAAAAAGCAATCAAGGCAACATGAAAACACCCAGCGAAAGGCAGAAGCAGTTAGTGCCAGCTCAGCAGGGTAGAGCCACATGGGGGGATGGTGCCTGCTCTGTTGCCCAGCCATCTCAGGATTACTTAGGATCCCATCAGCCTCCTGTACCCTCTTTAGGCAGCCACTTGCTTTGACTACACCTGAAGCTGACCTCAGTGAAATGACGACAAGGGAGCCTTTGTAAGCAGTTTTGGTTGGGTGAAGGCAGGAGGATCATAAGGCTGTGCTGGTGCAAACTACACTGTGGCTTGGGAAAGGGAAAATGGAAGCTCCTGGCTTCCCACACAATTCTTCCACAAGCCTCTTCCCACTGCCTGACTTCTGATTTTGTGTTTCAGTGTCTAATAAGCCTAACGATAACTTTGAGGGAGGAGAGGTGCGTGGCAGTGGAATGCCAGATAGTAAAGGTGTTTAGCAGAGAAGCAGTATGGCTCAGAAGTTGTTGACTCCCAGCCGGTAAGAAAATGAATGAAGAAAATGCTTGGGAAATGTTTAATTTACATTTTTATTGAAGGCTGCTTGCTTCCATGCCCTCCCATCTTATTCTTTTCTTCCCCTCCTGTGTTAAGCAAGGTTCCATTTGTTTTGACTTTTTAGCATCTTTGTTCGAAACAGATTATAGATATAAAAGTCATGGTCTTAATCCCCTTAGAATTTCTATCACTGATTTGCTAGAATTCTTGTCAACAGAATTTTACTGATGCCAATCATTGCTGGAGCATGACCGTGTTCTTCAAATTATACTTCTGATACAAGCAGCAATTAAAAAAAATCCTGCAAGATTAGATGTGTTTTTCAAAACTTACTTTTGTACTGCTACTGATGTTGTTTAACCTGCTTTTTGGCAGTACTCTGCATATATTTAGTCTCCCTAGTTCCTATTTAACATTCGTTATTTACTTTTGTGGGTCTCACAAAGCATTTGAGAGAGAACTCTTTTTAAATCACAGAAATCAGAAAGTGGATGCGTAGACTTTGCAGCTGATGTTGGCTTTACAGTATTTTAAGTAATCGAATGGATTTGATTTTGATGATACTCTCAGAAAGATCAGCCGCTTATGGGGCGATTTTGGGGGTTTGGGTTGGGTTTTTTGTTTGTTTGACTTTTTCTTTTATTTTTTTTTTTTATTTAGGACTGAAATAAGCTTTCTTTTATGATCCCTGTTTTCAGACCTTTTCCCCGTGCCAGATATTTCACAAAGAAATCATTCTTTCAAATCTTGCCACAGCATGTAATCTTTGTGGAAAGCTTGGGTGAAAGCCATCATCACCACTAACAAAAGGAAAAATGGCTTTGCAGCCATTGCTCTGAGACAGTGATAAAAAGAACATTCTCCCTGTTCTTTCCATAGCGGCTTCTCACCAAATGCAATATGTTTGAGTTTGGTCAAAAAACATGCACACCTCATTGAGGGTGAGGGGTAACAGGAGAGAGGGGATTACCCAGCAGTCACACCCCTCCATTAATCTCAGGAAAAAAGCACTTTTGTATTCTTTCTTATCTGGTGTATTTTCTCCGTATGCTGTGACAGGGAAGTCCATTTCTACATTATAACCTTGGGGAGGGGGCAGCAGACAATCTTCCCAAATAAAAGAAGTAATGAGCAGTGCTGAAGAGGCTCCTTCCTTCACAAGATGCTCTGAATTGACCTTGACTCACTGTGGGATGGGGGCTGGCACACTGATTTGTTATCCTTGTGAATCTTTTGTCTGTGTTTGATGTGGTTTGAAACAAGGTCTCAGATGTAGAAAGGGTGATGGAGGGTATCCAGGAACATGCGGCAGCAGTGTTTGAACCACATCCTCTGTGGTCAAGTTCTACCGTTTCTTCTCAGGCCTCTGCTACGATCATGTCTGGAAGGAGATCTACGCTTGTGCTGAGCTCCACCAGGTACTTAGAAGGGGAAATGATAAATAATGTCAACTAACATGTCTAGCAGGCATTTGTCAGCTCTGATTCAGAGTTATAGAGGGCTCCTCTAGCAGTTTTCTGTTTGGATACCAGCATTCCCCCTTTTCAAAATCCCGTCGTCTTCTACTGCCGCTAAGCGGGAGCTGCCAAGCTGCAATGTACGGCTGCATTCTCAAGCCAGATACACAATGTCCTCTTCTCCTTGGTACTCACTAGCTGCTGTGCAGCCACTGGTCCAGTCATAGCACAAGCAGCATAAGATTGCACCTACCTAAAAACTAACATGCATACATTCCTGCAGCAGGGCTGGGGTATGGATCTGGCCACAAGCAACAGGAATGTGCCTTCGTATTTATTGGAGAGTAAATTAGTGGTATTAAGGAATGGGTTAGCGCGTGTGTAAGGAGGGGAGGAAGGATAGCAGGATGTCTTGGTTGCTGAAGGCTTGTGGACCTGACAGCAGATGTCTGCTTTGTGCAGGGGCAGTTCCACTTCTTGGGGAGGAAGTAGCATTTGCAGGCATGGCCTCATGGAGGTTCAGAAGCTGTGAAGCTGTGAAAGTGGAAGTTGTGAGACATCTTCAAGTTTTGGAGAGGAAACAAAACCCCACAAATGGCCTAGCTGGCAGGTTAGTGAATGAGAAGTAGGATCTATGTCTCTGGGATATGGGGAATTTGTAGTAACTGTGGCATGTCTTACACGCTGAGCTTGATGACTAATCTTATATATCTGAAGCTACCCTCTGATGAAGATGGACTTTGATTCCCTATTTCTTTATTGTCCTTCTGACTCAGAAGTCATTCACAGCTGCTGCTTTGATGAATATAAAAGCATTACACATAGAGCTGTTGCATCCCAGGAGTTCCTGTACCTACAGCCAGTCTTCATTTGGCTCACTCTGCCCACGCTTGCCTGACTGCACCAGTGGGCCCTGGTGGAAAATGAAGAAAGGACTGAAAAATCTCCTTGCTCCACTTGTTTTTTAAAGAGGAAGGGTCTTAGCTACTGGGCCTGGATGCAGCCCTAACATTGATGAGAAGGTTTTGTACTTGGCCAGGACCAAGCAGGGCAGTGAGTAATACAGAAGCAGTGGAAGGGGAACAAAGGGAGAGAGACAGCACTTAGTCTGTCCTCATTCCCTCTTTCCTGCTGATTAATCTGCCCCAAGCCTGACACCAATTCTGTGTTCAAAAATAAACCCACTTTTTTCTGTCAGGAAAAGCTCCCATATGTAAAAACATACAGTTTTCCTACCTCAAGCTGACCCTGACCAAGAAATATTTTATTACTTAATGAAAACTTCAGGAAATAAAACCAACATTGGGTTGACTCATGCCAGCTACATGGTGATTAATTTAAGAAAAGAAAGACAACAAGATTGCACAGTACATCTTCTGTCAAGTACACTGAGCCCACGACTGGGTTGGGAAAGAAATGCCTATTTGGAGGCAATGCGAGGGACGTGACTGATCTCAGTTTTGCAACAGGTTAGTCACGATGGTGATTGAAAAACTAGAATTAGATCCTCCAAAACAAAAAAAATAGAAAGAAAGTGCTGTCCAGGTCTCAGTGTTTTCAACATAAAAATTCAGCTGGTACCCACAAATGTGACATCACTTTTTTCCTCATTTCACTCACATTTTTCAGACAGCATTGTCTGTATCTTTTTTAATTACAAATTTGAAGTGGAAATGCTTTATCCCATATAGTCCATATACTTACGGAATCATAGAATCATAGAATAGTTAGGGTTGGAAAGGACCTGAAGATCATCTAGTTCCAACCCCCCTGCCATGGGCAGGAACACCTCCCACTAAACCGTGCCACCTAAGGCTATGTCCAATGTACAATTAATGCTGCTGATTCAGGAATATATATGTTAATCCTTTTTGACCTCACATTATTTTAAATAAAAGAGATAGAAGCATCCAGTTTTACTAAAATTTAAGAACTTGGATTTTTGGAGTCAATGAGGACAGTATGAGTAAGGATGATCATGCTTAGTAAGGCTAGAGAAATCAGCTGACAGACAATCCATCATTGCAAGGATTCTGTAAAGAATTCACTGTTTGACAGTTTGACAAATCAGATTTGTTTAGCTTGAAAGAATTTTTGGAGATGATACACTCATGTCAATTTGAAAATTTATAGAACAGCCAACGTAGTCCTGAGTTTCTGTATCACTTCTATGAGTGGCTTTGTTAGGATGTCTCATGTTGAGCAGGATGAATTTGACAAGCACCAATTTGTGAAGATACATTATTAGGTTTTTCTCTAGTCAGAAAAAACAATGCCAAAATCAATTTTATAAAACCATTACCACACTGAAAGAATTCCAACTTACGCCATCCAAGTTCAAATGAAGTGGTAAAATAAATTGGGATAGAGAAGCAGGTTAAGAGGACAGATTTTTCTCACATACTTGATTGACTGAGGAAATTAATTGGATAAAGCCTAGAAATCACTGTCCATAATGTTCCACAATTAATAAATACTGTGTGACTCATAATGATCTTCTCATTTACACTGTTATTAATGCGAGTTTAATTTCACTGATGTTGCTGAAGTAACTCCTGATGCACATGAGTAAGCCTTGATGGAGTTGGTAACACAGGAGGTGTAGCTGTTTCCCTGCTTGCTGCTCTCCTGCTACTCTCTGTACTACATTGTTGAGTGTGCTGGAAAGGAATGAGAAAATAAACCATAGACAAACAATTAATGAACCTAATTTTATGAATGTTAGCTAGAACATTTAATATATGCTTGTGTTGGGGTAGTTGTGTACACATCACATTAAAGCTTTTCCATAGCCTAGTCTGATGTTATTCCTTTCTTGCCACACTATCATTTTGCTTCATGCTCAGCCTATGATCTGCTGGAGCCCAGAAGCCAGTTTTTCATTTAGTGCAGGAGGATAAAGGACGGATTAGGAGGTCAGACATGTCACTGGCCATAGCTGGGTCGAGATTTTGATGAAACAGATGTTCTGAGTTTCTTTGGAAAGTTTTTTCAATCTGACCCTTGCCACAGTCTTGTCAACGAAACGGGGATAGCTTTTTCATATAGCCCAGGACTTTGTAAGTGTGAAACACTAAGGATTGGAAAGCAATCAATTATTATGAAGTTACATGTCACAACGATTTTACTGCTGGATGGATTATGAATTTCATCCAATATGGCACTTCCTTGCCTTTTATTTTCCATTTGTTACGATAAAGCCTATGCATAAAGCTGTCAAATAAGAATCATATGTACACTTACCACACCAATTTTTAGCTACATTTGTTGGAACTAGGAACTAACTATCAAGGATAATAACACAGATGCAGCTGTTGCTCACAGTGGGGAGGATGTAAGAAATATCAGCTCAGGTAAGACTCTGGTGTCCTTCAGAATGAAGACTGAAAGAGGGTAAAAACCTGTTAATATGTATATATAGAGCTGAATGTATTTAAGAAAACCTGAAAGAAGGAAGAAAAATTATATCAACCTACTGTTTCTCTGACGAAGCAGTAACGCTATCCTTTTCCATTATTCCATACCGTGGGTTTCCATGACAGTCAGTCCTGTAGGCAACAGCAGCCTTCTCTTAGACAACAGACATAGCAAAACTGTCTCCTTTAGAAAGGTTTAGAAATCTCCTTGAGTAGCAAAAATGTAATTACATTTTTCCCATCTGGATAAAGGTGTAGTTATATGGGCAGCTTGCAGCTGCTAGGATTAGAAAAGGGCACAGTGACTACCCACAGGGAGCATGTGGCGAGGAGAGGAGCCTACCTGTCCCTTCTTTTCTTATGTCACCTGAGACTCCAGGAGCTAAAGGTAAAAAACCCTCAACATAAAATTTGCAGAGATCAGAGTTAAATTTTTTAAGAGGGGAGGGGTTGTTCAACTGAAAATGCAATTGTCCGTTTGCTCTGGTTTGTTTAAGAGAGTGTGCCTGGGGATCCTGTATTACTTCAGGTCTGTGGAGAGAAGCCTGACCATCAGGACCGCTGGGCACCTAACTCCCAGTACAGAAGACATGTCCTGAATTGGTGCTGCCAAAGGAGGCGCTGGCGTTTTTGGTGGCCTGAGTTCTCAGCCATATATTTACTACACACCAGCTGACTACAAGGTGAGGTACCACCTAAATCTTCCAAAATGTGTACTTCAACAGTAGTACATAATCCATTTCTCTCTTCCATGCAAACTGTGTTGTGATAAAATGCTGAACCATCCTGAGGGATTCAGGGTAGCTTGTTCCTCAGAACCATGTATCTCACCCTAACGGGCTAAATACCTGTACCTAACAGTGGCCTGCAACATTAAAAGAAACTTCAGCTACAAGGAAGTACCATGTCAATACTGCCTGCCATATAGTCATCTACTTAGGTGCCACTGGCTGTGCTTAAACTAGGACCTTTGTGAGTATGGGACCATCACATAGAGTAGATGTTTCTGAGAAATCGAAGGCATTTTGCAATTTATGGCAATGCTTGTTTAAGTAACAAGACTTCCCTCCCACTCCAAAAAAATAGCAAACAACAGAAAAAAACCCTTCATGTCCCTAACTATGAAAAAATCTAAACTTCTTTGGAAAAAAATAAAATGTGTGGGGAGGACATGGATATTTTTAAGGTATCTTTAGTTTTATTTCTAATGTGGCCACATTTATCCTTTAAAAAATATAATCCATTTTCCTAAATCTAATCAGGGTTCCTAAATGAAAAGCTACTTGGAGCTAGAAATTGTGATTTTCCACTAAAGGAACGTTGAGCTGGGTGGTCCAGAATCTTTGAATTTTCAAGTCAGAAGAAGTAATTTCAAAACATCTGGTTTCCAGTGGGAGGCGTCAGACTTCCGGGAAGAAGGTGTTGTGACAAAGTCTCCTTCTGAACTCAGCATAATACACCTTCATTTTCATGCCCCTTTTTTCCTGCTGCAGAAGAAGGGATGTAAGGACCAGTTCTGACCTTCCATCTAAGCATTCTCTGATCTGGGGATTAGCTGTGAAACACTTTGGAGAGCCCCTAGCAATCAGAGAGACATCATTTCAGAGCAGCCTCTCAGTCCCCTGGACTAATACATACATATAGATATATACACTTGAACTTCAACTAGATAAATATTTACTAATTCTATTACAGTTTAACTGGCAACAAATTTAGAAGCAGGGGCAACAGTATTTCCTTAACAACAGTTTCGAATGCGTTGGGTTTTGTTGTTGTTGGGGTTTTTTTTAATACACTGCGCAGACTGTCTTTCAAGAACTGAAATAATAGTTGAGCCATTCTACTAGCAAGCTAATTGGGACCTAGCTGACATACTTGTTGGCATGTGCTATAAACCTGAAATGTATGGCATTGTTTTAAAAATATTTTTAGCATCCAATCTATGCCCCAGACTGGAGCAGCGTTATGAAACCCTCCACACTGTAAGCGATGAGCTGGTGTGATGGCTCAGGACACAAGCTATCTGAAACTGAGATTCTGAGGCAGTGTTGCACCCTCACTAGCAGACTGCTTGCAACAGACATCGTCAGAGGTGTGAGTTTCAATGACAGAAGGCCCTGCAAAATAATACATTACGTTAAATCAAAACTCTTTTCTGTCCCCTGTTGAGATTCAGCTTGAAAGAAAGTAGATAGTATATGTAGGTGCATAAGGGTTGCTTTATAACCCAGAAGGGATTTGTTAAGCCCTAGTAAACCTGAGCAGAGGTGGAGGAGCAAAGCCAAAATAGCACATAAATATCCAGTTACTTGCTTTGTTGCTATAGACATATAACTGGGCATTAACATTTTGTTATAAGCATAGGCAGTATTTAGAAGACTTGGGTAGCCTCCTTAATATATGGCTCCCAAAGCAAACATGACAGGGAGAAAGTCTTCATGGTTTTTCAGTTTTGTTTTTGTAGTCACATGCCCCCTTCTGCGGAGTGCAGTAGCCTTTACTGAGATTTTTAGAAGAGTGACAGAACAGAAAACACTAGAAAAAAAAATCAAGAGCTTGAAAGTGGAGATATTTTAATGAATTTTCTCCTTAAGGAGGTTTAAAACCAACTAAAACATAACCTTCTACCTACTATGGTGAAGTCAGCCTAGTATTTGCTCAGTTATTTACCTAAATCAAGTTGAATTTAATTATTCTACAAAGGGCTTTGATTTAACCTTTAGCAAATTCTGCACCCCATCACTAAAAGTAGTGAAAACAATAGTCTGTTCAGAAGCATAAGGGAAGAACAGAGAGTGCAGAACACCGCACTGAAAAAGGATCCAATATAATGTTGAAATCAGGCGTATATTTTGCAGGGCTGCCTCATTAACTTTATGGTAAAGAATGATTTCTGATCAGCATAGATATGTGAAGCAATAGGCAAGCTGTTCCTCTCACTACATTTAAATTTGACTAAGATTTCCATGACTAAAGTTAATACCTTTTTCTTTGCTCCATTCTTTCTTTTGAGAGAATTTCAGACAGCCAGGTGCTAGCAGGTAAATGTGGGTAGCACTGGGGATCTTGTAAAGGCAGGTGTTAGGAAAGTCAGTCAAAGGAGGAAGTTCCCAATACACTGTGCATCCTTATTTGGCACTGAAGTCAGAACAAAGGTTCATCACATACCAGGAAATAGTAAAAACAAACAGTGGGAAAAGAGAAGCTTGTATTTGCTTTCCAGCTTCTTACAAAAAGAACCATTTCTAAAGGCTTTCATGGCTATACCCTTATACCAAGTGTTTGTTTACACTAGGAGTTTAACTTCTGTAATTATACACCTAGAGACAGATGTATGGAATTCATTTTGTGGTACTCGTAGTCAAGACACAGAATGTTCTGGAAGCTAATGACACTTCTGCTGACTGCAGTACTGGATTCTTGCCTGGGGTGTCACCAAGCTAACCAGTGACTCATGGCTAAGGTAGATGATTCTCTTTTAAAAATGCTGATGGTTTTCTTTTTTTCTTGAAAAGTAAGGTCATTGCTAAACTATTCTATTGAGCAAGTGCTGATGTCACAGCCATTCAGGACTTCAGTCAATGGCTGTTCCTTTTAATTAGTGCTGAAGTCTTTGTGTGTGTGAGCTTATCTCCAAATCTTGGAAGTGTAATTTGCAAGTGTAACCAAGAAGGCTTTAAAAAATATATTGACATAGTATTTAAATATCAGAATTTAAGACACTTTTTTTTTTTGTCAAATTTAAGCTAAATTAGAAAAAGGAAAAAAAGTTCTACCTTAGTTCAAGATCTAATCTCATTTTCATGCCTTCATGGTTTTTTTTGTGGATTTATATTCCTGAAGGAAACGCTAGGCACAATAGAAATTTTGTACAGTTCATCTGCCTTATAATAATATAAATAAACCTACAGTGTAGGTGTAACCTGCAAAAAAAAATAGTATTTTGGCAATATTCTATTTTAGTGTTCTTTGCTAATGATAAAATAACATGGTCCTAGGCCAGGCCCCTGCTAGATATGTTCATTATACAGAATTGCAATCCTTGCAGAGCTGACTGCTTGTATCTCTGTGTCTCTTTTTCATGGCATAGGTCCACAGCACTCAGTTCATGGAGCCTGCAGAGGTGGAAAACCATGATAACTTTCATACAAGTGAAGATGGCTATATTCGCACACAGGACCACCAAGACATTTACGTAATGTATGATGTGACTTTAGAGGACTTGAAGGAGCTTGAGAACCAGCTGCTGCTTGTGCCCAGCCAGTACAATAATTAAGATAAAAGTAAGATATTTGCAGGTCCAAAAGACTTGTGATAATTTGGTTTGAAGGTAGGCCAATCCTATGACTTCTTGAATGGTTGCTGTATTTCTTCAAGACCAAGTGGTGACTGGATTTTGGGGACCTTTCTTAATCCTCCTAGTTAGCTAAGTGATGAATGTGTTCAAGAACCTAACTGAGCATGTGGAATTGTTTGTCACATGTTGTTAGCGTCACAGTTTTGCACTTCTTCAGGGTCACAGACATCAAAGTCATTCTGGAGGGGAAAATAACATAGAAGGGACATTTACTGATTTAGTTATTTAAGTAATATAATGAGCAAGGACATCTTCAAGGCACAGAGAGAAAGTCAGAAAAAAATGTTAATTGTTTCTGAATGTCTTTTAATTAATGCATTGGATTGCTTTTCTTCAGAACTAAATTTACCTCTGACTACTTTGAAAATTTTGTCTGTTTCAAATAAGATATGGGAAAATATTTGATGTTCTAGATTCTAGACTTCCTTTATCTCCTGCTTCGTTTTCTTCTTTTAAGTAGTAAGAACTGAGCTGAGGCAGACTGTATTACACATTTCTAAAAAGAGCAGCTGTACTTCTAGAACAGTGAAGAGGAAGAAGCTAGCAATTGTCGAAATCAGTGATTAAATCAGCACAAACACCTGTGGTATCCAGAGAATTGCACAAAATATCTCTTACAGCACTGTGTCGTGGTTTAAGCCTCTCAGCCACGCAGTTTCACTCACTCACTCCCCCTTCTTTCTTCCCCCCGCTCCCGGAGGGATGGGAAGGAGAATCGAAAGAATGTGTATAAATAGCTGGTGGGAGGGAATGAAGAAGACAGTCCCCACTGACAGGACCAGAGGCACTGGGCACAAATTGGAACACATGAAAATCCATCTGAACACAATAAAACAGTTTTTTTTACTGCAAAGGTGGTCAAACACTGCCACAGGTTGCCAAGAGGTCTGTGGAGATATTCAAAACCTGACTGGACAGCCCAGGGCAACTCATCCTATGTGACCTTGCTTTAGAGCAAGGGGTTTGACTAGAGGTCTTCCAGAGATCCCTTTCAACATCAGCCATCCTGTGATTCTGTCATTACAGGAGGCAGACTACTGAATGAGTCTGGTATAGCAGTTCTTGTGTTTATAAGCCACTAAATTATTACCCTTGTGCATTACACTTGAGGACTGATCATACCTGTCCTAGTTACTCATGCTCCTTGTTATGGCCTCTTTCTGTGTGCCATGAACCCAAACACTTTTAATGCTGACTTCTCAGTGATCATGGACTTCAAATGACTCCCTTGTTCAGCTTTTGAAAAACAAGACGCTTAAAGTATGGAGCTGAAGAATAGCTGCTGAACCTCATGGCTGATTTTTAACTCTGTAGCTCCAAACATTTCAGATTCACGCTACTTGATTAATCATTTATTGTCAAAATTTTCTCAGTTTAGAGAGTGTTATAACCAAGAAGCCAAAAGCATGACTTCAGCGATTTCTCATGGGCTGTTAGTGCAGTGATCTTTTTGCCTTTGTTCGCAGTCATTTTTAAATTGTAAGGACTGACTTTTCTAATAGCAAGCCATCTGAAAAGAAAGCCCACCCTGGGGTCAGCATTCTGCCCTGCTGTATCTCTTTATAAAATTTACCTTTGGGTAGTCTGTGCTGCTTTTCTTCGATCTGAGAGCAAAGGTGAGGAGGTGAAGGTTATCCAAACATGATTTGATGCCGTGGAAAATTAAGTTTCTCTTCACTTTCCTCCCCTGGTTTTATTTTTTTGTGTGTGCTTTCTCTGGCTTTATCTCTAGATGTGGACCGCGGACCTTATGAACTCCACCCTCTCAAAGAATATTTGTTGTGCTTGTTCTTTGCCTTGCAGAGTACTCTGGGTCCCTCCAAAGCTTATGGGACTTGAAATATTATTCTGGTCTGAGGTTCCCTGGCAAGCAAAACCAGAGCTCTCTGCTATAAATAGAATTACCACAAGCCCTGGGACTCTAAGCATGTGGAAACCCCTCTGATACTGGCATCTGCTTGTTTCCTACTTTCATTTCTCATCTTAGGCAATGTAACTTGTGAGCAATTCAGTGGTGGCAACCTTCTTGGCTGGGCATGTGCCTCTGTGGATCGATGTGCTGTGCTGCTTGAACTCTGGACCTGCGAAGCTGCTCTCTTGGAAAAAAAAGGCCAGGTACAGAAGCTTTTCTTGGTCTGAAACTCGTGATACACAATCAGTTCATGTCAGGTTGTGTGAAGTTCCCTTTCAACAGCATTTCCCATTGTGTATACACATGGATTCCAGGGCCATCAACTGTGGTTGGTGGTATGGGTTTCAGACGCTTTAGGAGCCTGGTGCTGGGCTGGGTGCTGTGAGTTGTGTCCAAAGGACTACATGGTATGGCCTTTGCAGAAAGGGAGCAGACATTCCCTGGTCAGACAGCAGCCTCTGTAGCTGCTGTGTCAGGGGCTGGGAGCATTTCTGCAAGGCCTCAGGGAGAGTACCTCGCCACTGGAAAGGATGATTTGGAAAGACAAGGCCATCTGACTCTTGTGAGACCCCACCTGGAACACTGCATTCAGCTCTGCGGTCCCCAACATAAGAAGGATGTGAACCTCCTGGAGCAAATCCAGAGGAGGGCCACAAAGATGATCAGGGGTCTGGAGCACCTCCCATATGAAAACAGGCTGAGAGAGCTGGGGTTGTTCAGCCTGGAGAAGAGAAGGCTCCGGGGAGACCTTAGAGCAGCCTTCCAGTACCTAAAGGGGGCTACAAGAAAGCTGGAGAGGGACTTCTTACAAGGGTGTGTAGTGACAGGACAAAGGGAAATTACTTTAAACTGAAAGAGGGTAGATTTAGATGAGATGTGAGGAAGTTCTTCCTTATGAGGGTGATGAGGCACAGGCACAGGTTGCCCAGGGAAGCTGTGGCTGCCCCATCCCTGTCAGTTTTCAAGGCCAGGTTGGACAGGGCTTTGAGCAACCTGGTCTAGCTGAAGATTTTCCTGGCCATGGCAGAGGGGTGGAACTGGATGACCTTTGAGGTCCCTTCCAACCCAAACCATTCTGTGATTCTATGACCTCCAAAGCAAAACTGCAGAGTGCTCTTTGCCTCTACTTGCATGCCAGGGAATGGAGCACATGCACACTAGGAAGAATCAGGTCCAGCCCAGAGATGTTTGGGCCACCAGGAAGTACAAGATACAATTTTTTTCTGAGGTCCTATCTGTCCCTGCTTTCTGGGGCTGGTGCAGGCAACTTTGGATTGTAATTATTGCATCTTTGTGAGGACCAGGGAGGAGAAACTCAGACTGCAGCTGGCTAGGCCCACCAGTTGGATTACCCCTTGTCAGAGGGAACCAGAGAAGTATTTTGTATGTTATTGCATGAAAATAAAATCAATTCCTTAGTAAAACCTATATATATGATTACATATTACATATTTATTTCTTCTTTGTTAGTTAATCTACTTGAGAAAAGAATGCCATGATTTAGTATGGAGTTAAACAGCAAACAAACCAACACTAGAAATGCAAATCACATCAAGTGATTTGTAGCTTTGTGATTCACAAGGGCTGCTGCACATCCTGCAGACTTTCCCCTTCCTCTCTCTGAATCTAGTCATGTGTCTGTATTTTTTGCCAATGAGACATGAAAGCACACAGGGTTTCTGCCGAAAGACTTCAGTCTTGAAAGATGAAGGTTAGACAAGTTCAGTTGAAGGGACCCAGAGAAGCCTGGAAGTGTATTTTGTCTGTCAGAACCACCAGTCCCAAGGACAGTGCTGTGAGGGTCAGAAGTGGAAAGGAGCAGGTAGTTCACTTCAGAAGCAAGAAGAAATGACACTAATTTGAGGTTGCCTTCACACACTTGAAATGTTTTGCTCTCAGTCCTAGAGCAAAACAGCGCAGCCCTCAAAATAGGAAGAGTAGAGGGTGTTAGTGAATCTCCTGTGTACCACTGAAGAGGCTTTAAATAGAAAATATATGTATGTAGCTTAGGAAATCTCTTAAGGCCACTCGCCCATTTTCAGAGGGGCTTTGTGTTGCAGAGCTATATAAAATACCATCTAATTGCATAGTTTAACTTTCTGCTCTCATCCCAATAGACTTTGCTTTCCGTTGCTGTATGATCATCCAACCTCTGTGAATCTACCTTTTCTTTTTTATCACAGACCTTCCGTATAAGGAAACTTCCTTTCTTTTTGGAAGAAAAGCTCCCACTGTAGAGGAATGAAACCTCTACAGCAATAATACATTCTCTTCCAAAGCCATCAAAGAATATATTCTGGAACTGCTCTCACAACCCAGCTCTCTAGACAGGATTAAATGTACAGATGTGCTGTTCCTGGATGTCTGTCCTGGGTTCAGCAGTAGCAGCCATTTTTCTCCTTCTTAGTAGCTGGTGCAGTGCTGTGGTTTTGACTTTCAGCCTGGGAACAGCGCTGATGACACCGATATTTTTAGTTACTGCTCAAATGTTTAGTCTGACCAAGGACTTTCTGAGTCTCATGCTCTGCCAGGGAGGAGGGGAAGCCGGGAGGAAGCAGAGATAGGACACCTGACCCAAACTGACCAAAGAGGTATTCCATGCCACAGCACGTCATGCCCACTATATAAACTGGGGGCAGCTACCCGGAAGGGTTAGATGACTGCTGGGTCAGGCTGGGTATCGGTTGGAAGGTGGTGAGCGGTTGTATTCTCTTCCCTCGTTATTTCCCTTATTATTATTGGTGGTGGTAGCAGTTGTGGTTTGTGTTATACCTTAGTTACTGGACTGTTCTTATCTCAACTCATGGGAGTTACATTCTTTCCATTCTCCTACCCATCCCTCCAGGAGCGGGGGGGAGGAAAGGGGGGAGTGAGAGAAAGGATGCAATGGCTGACTGAGCTTAAACCACGACAATGTCTTTCACTTTTAGCTGAAATTAAATGGAAATGGGTCTTGCTAGTTTTGTTTCCAGCTGGGACAGAGTTGTTTCTGACGGAGGAAACAGTGCTTCGTTCAGCAGCTGAGACAGCTTAGTTTAACCAATATAAAACTTGCTAATGACCTATTGCTCAAGCACTATCCTATCTTCCTCCAGAACAGTTCAGGTCAGGCAGGTCTAAATTAGGGAATTTGTCCGCTGAAATCTGAATTCTCAGCTACTGTGTTACCTCCTAAGCCCTTCTGCATCTTTCTCTTCCACGTTTTTTTGGTCTCATGCTTTTGTACTTTTGTGTCCACGCAAAATAGCCAGACCTAGATCATTTCATATTGACATGACCCATTTGTCCAGAAGCAAGAGCTCTGGATGTTCATATTTTCAATCCCCTAACTGCCACCTGACCAAAAAGTACTACAATGTCATCTTGAGAATTCACACATGCTGTCATACTTAACACATTTCATCTTCTGTCCTAAGCTGTGGGTATTTGCAATTAAAATTTTTGTTTAAATTAAAACTTAGAGCTATTCTTGGTAGAGGAGCCTGTAGAGGGCATGTGCCTTTATACATCTTTAGTTATCTTAAATTAATTTGGAGTTTCTCCAGAAAACATTAAGTAACTGTGACAGTCATTGCCAAATGAGATAACAGAGAGTCTTGGATGAGTCTGCAGCTTTCAGGTTGGGGGAAATGGAGTTTTTCAATGATATATAACCAGTATGAGGGCTGGAAAAGAAATAGAGAATAGATTATCATGGAAAGAAGCAGGTGTTTTTGAAGCAGGAATTACATTGCCTTGTTACTTTTTTAAAGAAAAATATATGGAATGAAATCTTCATGCTTTAGTAGAAGAAACCCAACATTAACTATCCAAGATTTTGGAAGAAATTCCTCCTGTGGGTGGTTCTGTTCTTGAGCCTTCTGATGAAGGTTCATCAGAACCCGTGCCAGGAACAAGATACCATACCAGCTCACTGTCATTTGATATAGGCAGCAACCTTGGTCTTCAGTAATCTCTCCCCAGTAAAGAATGAATGTTTGGGTGAATAAACACTTATAAATGTGCTTCTGAATATCAATTCAGCTTCTAGATGTTTACTTCGAAGCTAACTAACATGCTCTGGACCCAGAGGAAAGAGTTACTTTGGCCCAAGCAACTGACATAATGTATGATTTGTTCTCAAGCTTGAGTGTTTTGTCAGCATCTACAAAGATGAATGCAGCTGTTTGCAGCTTAACCTCCAACTGCTGAGGGACACAGTAACCCAATGAGTAGGTTTTGAATTTATGGTATATCCATCTTTGGCAAGTGGGAGGTGAAATCCACAATGGGAAACTGATTAAAGCCTGCATGGGTTTAGAGTGCTAATATGTGTCGATACTGATTTGGATGGATGTTTTGTAACTTGAAGGTCTCAAGAGCAGAAAGTGATCAATTCCTCGGTATCAGAAATAAAATGTTGGAAAGATAGCAGAACGATGTGTCATGTTAAAGCTACATCTGTTATTGAGGCAATTAGAAATAGCTGAGAGATGTGGAAGATAAATAAAATCATAATCTTTTTTTTTCTGTAATGCAGTGGATAAGGAGCTAGCCCTGTTTAAAGTAAGAGAGAAGAGACTTTAAAGAGAATATAAACAAAGCTTTTAGTTTAAAGTGCACTTTGAAAAGCAGTATATTTCAGACAGTTGTGAATTCCTGTGGTAATAATTAAAGCATGAAATTTGAAATCCTCACATTTTTCCCCTGGCTTAAAAATCTGCCTCAGCTTTCCTCTGTTTCCTGCCACAGGGTATTTCGTTTCTCTGAGGTTTGAATTTCAGAGGCTGAAAGTCAGGAACTTTAATTAGCTAACTTTTGTAACTGCGCTTTCAGCCCACAGGTAGAAGTTTGGGGTTTGGTACAAGAGGCTACTGTTGTACTGCTGTCACCACTAACAATACCACATTGCTAGCAATAGAAAATGGAGTGTCGTCAGAATCACTGGAGCTCTGTTTTTTTTCTGAAGACATATGAAATATTCAAAATAATGTTAGCAGGAATAATTAATCTAGAGTGGGTACATACAGAATTAACTTGAACATTTATATATCTGAATAGAAATTTTTGCAGCTTGTGTTTAAATGAAGAATAGTTGGGCTTGCCTTGACTTCTAGCTATGTATTAATTTTATTGGCTCATAACTTGTGTTTATTACTGAGGTTTAGAAAGATACACAGAAGGAATATCTCCACAAGATTTGTCGGGAAGGTCATAGAGAGGTGGCATCAGTGAAATTGGACTTCCTTTTAATGTAATTATTAAGCAGCTCATCTCTCTTAACGCTAGAGGATGAGTAAATGATACAGTTTTATTTTTCTGGAGAGTAACTGTTTCTGTTCTAGTTTCTGTGATTGTATTGGCTTTGCGTATCAAGGTTTTAGTAGTGGAATAGCTACAGGGGTGGCTTCTGTGAAAAGTTGCTAGAGGTTTCCCCCATGTCTGATAGAGCCAATGCCAGATGGCTCCAACACAAACCTGCTGCTGGTTCATCAGTGACAGTGGTAGTACCTCTGAGGTAACATATTTAAGGAGAAAAAAACGCGTGCAACACCAGCAGCTGTCAGAAGAGAGGAGTATGTGTTGCTCTTACATATACTATATGTGAGAGCAACAACTCTGCAGACACCGAAGTCAGTGCAGAAAAAGGCAGGAGGTGCTCCAGGTGCCAGAGCAGATTCCTCTGCAGACCATGGCACAGGCCATGCTGAGGCAGGCTGTCCCCGTGCAGCCCATGGAGGTCCACAGTGGAGCAGATATCCACTTGCAGCCCATGCAGGACCCCACGCTGGAGGAGGGAAAGAGTGTGAGGCGTCCTCTCCTGAGGAGGAAGGAGCAGCAGAGAAAACCTGTGAGCTGATCGCAACCCTCATTCCCAATCCGCCTGTGCCACTGGTGGGGAGGGAGGAGGTAGAGAATTTGGGAGTGAAGCTGAGCCTGGGAAGAAGGGAGAAGTGAGGGGAAGGTGTTTTAAGGTTTAGTTTTATTTCTTATTATCCTACTCTGATTTGATTGGCAATGACTTAAGCTAACTTTCCCAAGTTGAGCCTGTTTTGCCCGTGATAGTAATTGCTGAATGATCTCCCTGTCCTATGTCAACCCACAAGCGTTTCTTTATATTCTCTCTCCCATTCAGCTGAGGATAGCTTTGGTGGGCACCTGGTGTTCAGCCAGGGTCAACCCACCACACTGATTGTAAAAATTTGGGATCCAGCACTTAAAACTAAGACTATCTGAAAAAATGACAGCCTTAAGGTGGATCAAGCAATAGATATAGAGAAAAACAGAGATCCCATCCTACTTACATAGCCAGAAAAACAGTTAAGGAACAAAGTAATTCCTGCCCTGACACCTTTACACTGTCCTTCCATGACAACAGATTTGACAGTTGCATCTTGCAGTGCACTGGGACATTAATATTCCTGTGGGTACAGAAATTAAGCAGTAATGATGAAAATAGGTACTGAGGTTAGTATAGCTTGAGGCTTGCTGCATCAGTATCCTGACCTGGCTTTATAATTTTCACTAGCCCCTGGACAGTCTATTATTTTTTTGAGCACAGCTGCTTAGTTGGATGTGCGTGTACTGTGTTTCCACACACGGACTTCACACACACCTGCAGTACAGACCTGCCCCATGCTCCCCATCCTGCAGTTGTGCAGCACTGTGGGTTACGTGAAGCACTCGCATAGCAGCTAACACACACCCAGAAGCCAAGAGCCCCTTGCTCCGGTGCCTTCTGTTTCCTGCCTCTGTCTGAAGCCCCTTGCCCTTATTCCTCCCCCTACAGACATTTTGATTTTGTATTGGTTATCTGAGGCCTTATTTTCAAGTGCAGGCAGCTTTAATGGGTGGGCATAACAGACATGAAAATGTGGTTAATAAAACATGTCAAGTAATGAAAGACAATTTTAAACATTTTCTGTTTTCATTAGCAAATGAGACTACTTAAATGTGTTCCAACATAATTATGTTTATTAAGGCTTCAGTTCTATTTTCAGATTGATGATTGATCTTTGATGTGCACTAAAGCCATTGCAATTTATGCTTGCAAATTAAGCAATTGCAATGCGTATTTATATATACATCTTATAAAAGCCTTATTTGAGAGCTATTTATTCTTTCTTTGTTTTTGATGTTTTTAAGTCCTACTTTGAAGAATATTTATTTGCTGGAGTTTCACTCTTTCCTTGGTCTGGTGTGCTTGATACCCAAAGATCTCGAGTATATTTACCAGGAATTCTACAGCATCTGCAGATGAAAAACAGCCAGTAAAGCCATCAATCTAATAAAGCAAGTACTTTGGCTAGTAGTTGATGACTGTAAAAAAACTGAAACTTTCTACAGCTCTCAGATTCAAAAAGATGTAAGTTCCATTTCTGCTTATGTTAATAATCTGTAGTCTTTAAAGTAAAATGCCCAAGAATATGATCTTGCTAGTTCAGTTACACTTGCTGACTAAAGTTCTGGTGATGTCATTCTTAATTCAATATTTTGCTTAAGATTGGTGAATCCATTCTATCCACCTTTAAAACACAATTTTTTTTCCCTATGAATGACTACAGAAAGGTATCTAGCAGCTTGATTTCACATTGGTAGAAAGTAAGAAAAATCAGCTTAATGGAAGGAAAATATGCACACTTATAACTGATGTGAGATTGCAGTTAAGCCTCCAGGTTTCATGCTTGTGTGTTTACAGTCTGAAAAAAAGACAAGACTGGACATTAAAGCAAATGTTGCTATAGGAGTAACTGGTTAATGTCCATCATTTCCTGGTGTAGGACTTGGAATTTGGTTGGTTGCAATTCTGATAAATGCTAATTATTGTGAATGAAATTACTGATGTTGGATGTCTCTATTAGGCTGAGGGTTGGTGGTTTTTTTTTTTTTTTATTAGTGGTTGCTGAGAGCAACAAATGGAAAATAAATTATTTTATGTGTTTTCTGTACACAACAGTAATACAGCTGTGCTTTGGAGCATATATTTCAAGTTTGGGAAGGCTCATTAGGTAATGACATGCCAAGTCTGACCAGCATAAGCTGAACTAAAATACACTATTGCAACATGCTCAGTAGGAATATATTATCTGAAGTTTCTGTGTGCCCTGGTATATCTATAACCTGAGGCAATCAGGACTTTCCACTGCAATGATAGCTCTGGTTTAGGTGATCCATATTTGATTTGGGTCTGAGCATTGAAAGTGAGCATGAGGAGCTCTTAGCCTGCGCTGTCAGTCGTGTTGACTTCACCAAAGGCAGTGGAGGAAGCTGGTTTAGCAGACTGCAGAGGAGATGCAGCAGCTGTTAGTGGAGCAGGAGCTGGACAGGAGTGCAGAGAAGATGCAGCTGGCTTGGAAACTGGGGTGGCAGCCAGTTAATGGGAATGAAGATTAAAGTAGATGAAAAGATGGGAGCTACAGACTAGAACTAAGATCCAGGGGTTTCCTTCCTTTTAGAAGGAAAAGATACAGGGAAAGATTACACTGCAAAGTGGGGCTGGGACAAGGCAGCACCTTGGGTGGTGATGGAGGGTCAAGAGGGGTTTGGTAAATAGATTGGCACAAGCTGCCAAAACCCAGTGGTAGAAGGGCTTTCTAATCAAGGGAGTGGGGATGAAAATGAAAAGTCTGAGGTGTGGAGAGAGAACTGGTTAGGTTAAGAGACTGTGAAGACAGTGAATGGTAAAAGCAGAAGGGCACAACCTCCTAGGATGCTCCCCTCACTGTCCTTCAGCAAAACCCAAGAATTACTTATCCATAATATCTCTGCTGCCAATAAAATCCACCACGAGTTCCCACTACCCTCTTGTCCACCGCAGATCACAAACAATTCTTTACTTTAAAAACTTTAAATCCTAAAAAGTCAGTGGCAGGGATCTGTGCATGGATCATAAAGTTACCACAATGCTGTTGCCATGGGAGAAAGGGAAGGAATTTCTTGTGTTAACTTCTTGCCCATTCCTTTTTCTCCAACAGAAGCTGCAGGTGAGACAAACACACACAATCAGACAATGTTTAGAAGGCATTAATGTTGTAAAAGTCTATCATTTAAATTTTAGGAAATTTACTTTTCTCAAAGCACATTTAATTTGGATTCCTTTTGCACAGACATGATGATGCAGTCTTTACATGATCACATATTGTTTTTCTTTATGACTTCATGTGCTAAGATCAACATTTCTGTCATTCCTGGACTGTTCCTTTTGTGACCATATTCTTTCATGTTTTTCCAACCCTTCACTAAGGATGGTTTTACAAGATCCGATTTTTATTCCGCATGTGACTTCATAAACATCTTTCAACTTCATAATAAACAAAACACCTAGGGGTGAGGTACAGATGCTGCCAGCCTGGGAACAGGTGGTTTTCCTATGTAGAAATATCAGAGGCCATACGAAAAAAAAAGTGAATTCTGACATTACAAGACTACATGACCCCCAGGAAGCTGCGAGATCTTTCTCCCTCACCTCAAGCCAGGATCAACTATAGTTATGTTCTTCCCATGAGATAAGTAGCTGCCCTGTTCTTAAAAGACATTATAAGACTTCCAAGCAGTCAGTTTAGTGCTCCACCAGCTTCACCATTATCAAGGCTTTGTTACAATCTATTACCTTGTTACAGTCTATTATTACCTGCCTTGTTACAGTCTGAGCTTATTAGGTCTTCTCTTATCCTCATTGGAAATATGGAACATGCTATTCTTCTAGCAGCTTTGTGAAGAAGCACATGAAGATGGGTTGTCCTGTCCCACCCATCCAGAGTCATAGAATTACAAAAGCATGTTGTAAAGTACCAGGTAAGAGGGACAAAACGAAGTTGCACAACTGAAACCTCAGGGTGTTGTCTTTAAAGAAAAAATTGCTTGGTTTTGTTGGTGTTTTTCAGTGTAGCTGTGAAGGTGTAGCAAATGGCAGGTGTTGAAATCTGGACTTCCATTACTAATAACTGCATGGCTGGGTTCAGATTTCCTCATGATTTGTAATTCACTGGCCATAAGCAGTGTGAAGGCACTCAGCTATAGCAGTGGCCATATCTATCCCATCTGACATGAGCAGGGTGGCACAGTTGTACAGGTTGTGACAGCTGGAGACAAGTACCATCTTTTCACGCACACAGAGCTAGATATTCCTGCCACCACTTCCACAGCACAACAGCCAATGGGCCATTGTCTCCTTTCTGGCTTTCCACATAACCAAGCTGCAGCTTCTGATCATTTTTCTCTCCTGGGGTTTCTGCTCTTTTGGAGGCTTCCACCATCCCAGTAGAAAACAGGCTCAGCTCTGTTGAGTTAGCTGACCATGAGTTTACTGTCCTCATTTTGGGAGCACCATATGTACAGTGGCACATGTGCTGGGACCTGCACACTCTTAGAGATGGAATGGCCTCAGCTAGTCATAAGTCAGTCAAGTTACAGGGCCCCTGCTTTAGAGAGGTATATACATATGAAGGCCTTCTGAATTTTGATTACTATAAAAAAAGGCAAATGTCTTGTGTTGAACATGAAAAAAACATAAGATAAACATTGTTAAGTCCTTCAAGTAAAGCCAGCTTTATAGATACAGTGTCTTTACCTTTGAAGCAAGTGGCAAGTCACCAGTGTATTTTCAGGGGTCAGGATAGGTCAGGTGGGCACAATTCTGGCCTTGCATGGGTTGCCAGTTATGACTTACTTCTGAAGAAGAAAAAGGAGACTGGTCTCCTGAAGTATTTTAAGACCTTTGTTATCTGTACATAAACACTTTCTGGTTCTTCTTTTTTCTTCCTTCCTTTCTTTGCAGGGGACAGCACCAGGCAGGTGACCCAAACTAACTGAACCCCTATCATTTTCAGCAAATGAGAGTAGAGAAAGGGGTTTAGGAGGATTCACCACCTTCTGCTCAGAAACTGGCATCAGCCTACCCACAGGAGGTGGTGAGCAGTTGCCTCTGCCTCACTTGGGTTATTTTATTCCATTCTTCCACTTGACACACATCTACACACACACCTTTTTCTTGCTTGCCTCCATCCCCTGTCACAGCAGGAGTGGAATAAAGGGACAGCTGTGTGGTGCTTCACTGCCCACCAAGGACAAGTCACACCACCTGAGCTGTATGGTCCAACTTTGAAGTTGCTCCTGCTTTGAGCACAGGACCCAGAAGCTTCTCCCAGTCTAACCCATCCTGCTGAGGAAGGAATAAGCTTCTTTATTCCAGACCTCCCATGTAGAAATAGCTCCCAGTTTGCTAAGAGCTAGTTCCACAGGCAAAAGACCAGCCAATCCAGCCCCCAAACACCCACAGCACAGGAGGTGGATTTGCGTGTGAGATTCACAACACAGGTAACTCCACCTGGCTAGAACTCCATGCTGTCCTGCGGGACACACAACAGCACATTGCTTTGCAGCGGTTATGTCATTTTATTGAAGTCTCACACAGGCAGAAGGAAAGCATCCGTTTAGCTTACTCACAGGTAGAGAAATAAAGCGTAACGGAAGCAGGTACACCACCGGCTGTGCACACCGAGCAGCGTCCCCCAGGGCAAGGCAAACGCTCCCAAGCCCCTGCACCGCCCCGGCCCTTTGCGGCGCACACAAGCGCGGGTTTGCAGCGAGGTGCTTTGCTCGGTGTGCTTTTAAGCTCTCTTCACGGAAGCAGCGGGCCCGCACAGCCCACACGGTTCTTCCGCTTCACAACGGCGGCGCGGCTTTGCCGCGCCCGCTGCCCGAGCAGGGTCCCGTCAGCGTTCGCCTGGCAGCCCCGATCTGCCCGGCAACTCGGCCCCGCCGAGCCAAGGGCAGGCTTCCCTCGGCAAGGCGGTGGGAAGCGGCGGCCCATGGCTGCGCGAGGCAGAGCCCCGCGGGGACGGGCCCCGAGGAGGGGCGGCTGTGGAGCACGGACGGGCTTAGGTGTTTACAGTGAGGCACTGCAGCGCGTTCCGTGCTGTCCGAACGGGCAGCGGCCGCATCCCACTGAACGGGGAACACAAGCCCGGGAGAAGGCACGCACACTGCCAGGCGAGACAATGCCTGGGGAGGGACTAGAATCGCAGGACAAGGGGGAATGATTTTAAGTTTAAAGAGGGAGAGATTCAAATGAGCTGTGAGGGTGGTGAAGCACTGGCACAGGTTGCCCAGGGAAACTCTGGCTGCTCCATCCCTGGAGCTCCAAGGACTAAAGCAGTTCTGCTCTGGAGACAGGCTGAGAGAGCTGTGTGGGTTCAGGCTGGAGAAGAGAAGGCTCCAGCGAGACCTTAGAGCAGCCTTCCAGTGCCTAAAGGGGCTACAAGAAACCTGAAGAGGGACTTCAGACAAGGGCCTGCAGGGACAGGACAAGGGGGAATGGCTTTAACCTGCCAGAAGGGAGACAGAGATGAGATCTTAGACAGAAGCTCTTCCCTGTGAAGGTGATGAGGCCCTGGCACAGGTTGCCCAGGGAAGCTGTGGCTGCCCCATCCCTGGCAGTGGTCAAGGCCAGGTTGGACAAGGCTTTGAGCAACCTGGTCTAGCAGATTTTCCTGCCTATGGCAGAGGGGTGGAACTGAATGAGCTCTGAGGTCCCTTCCAACTCAAACCATTCTCTGATTCCACAAAGCTCCCCAGTTAACCTTCCCACACCAGGCAACAACAACAACATGGGGCACAACCACAAGTTAGTAACTGCAGCAAAGACCATACCTTTTTCCAGGCTGCGTTGCTGGTCTTCCTTCTGAAAAGTAACATATGCTCCATACCTACTCCTATAAGAGCTGATCCTGGCTGAGGAAAAAGGCTTCTACTTTTTCCCACCCCAGGTTTTATAGGCTGGAGCCTGCCCTGATTAAAACAGCATCACCTGGACATTTCATTGGGACCACCTGATGGGTAGAGTGGGGCTTCAGAGATGCTGGTGGGAACATAGGCAGCTGCAGGTGCAAGTGACCAAGGGGAAGTGGGAGGAGAACCTTGCTGGAAGGAGTAGAAGGAAGAGTTCAGCATTGAGTTTGGGGGTTCCCAAGAAGTAGGCTGTGCAATTGGGGCTCCCCTAATGGCCCAGCAGCCTTTCAAAGTATGTCAGGGCTTCACAAGTCATTCTGGATCGGGGTGATGTGAAGGAAAGTCATCCCTTCCCATGTGCTTTCCTTGTCCTTCATATTAACAGTATATTTCCTGAGAGTACCAGGAATCTTGCAAAGCCTCTGGGACTCTCCACAGGCCTAGATCTTCCCTGGTTCATTATGTGAGATGTGGAAAAAACTTCACTCCTCTGCAATTCGTGTTACTGATCTACCTAAAGATACAGCCACTGCAAGGGAAAAATGGTCAACAAAAAGATGTCCTCAGTACTCAGTTGTGACTGATTACTGATTATGGTAGAGATCTGCCAATGTTGCTATTACTGCAGATTCAGGGGAGAGTTAACTTGAAAGTGAGCAGGTAAACGTACTGTATTTGTAATGCTTTACTGCCTCACAAAAGGCATCTAATTTGGACGCAGAACATTGCTGCAGTGAGTAAGCGTTTCTGTGGATTTCAATGTATGTAGTTCCCCACAGATATAAATTTTTATGGAAAGTTGCACATTTCTGAGCGGCAAATCGAATCATAGAATAGTTAGGGTTGGAAAGGACCTTAAGATCATCTAGTTCCAACCCCCTTGCAGGGACACCTCCCACTAAACCATGTCACCCAAGGCTCGGTCCAACCTGGCCTTGAAAGGCCTTTAAGGCCCAATGCTGGCTTGAAATGATCAGTGCAGCCCTAACACACGCTGCTGCCTCTTCAGAGTCACCCTACAGGCACTGACAAGACCAGGATTTCATTTATCTTCCATGTCACCCAGCGTGACATCTGCAGGAAGAGGACATGTGCACGCAAGGAGGTCTCATGAAAACAGGAGTTCAAGAGCATTTGTACTTTCAGGGAAGGGATGCTGGTGACAAGCATCTGCCCTCACTTCCTTCGCCCCACACCTCTTTCTGCGTTGCTAGTAAGGCTGCATCTGCTCATGGCCATGCTTCAGGGGGCTGATGTTCCCCAAAGAAACAGAGAACAAGGGAATCACAACATTCTGGGTTTTAATTATGCCATCAAAATGATGCAGTAAGAAAAGCCTAGATGATACCTATATTCTCACAAGCACTGGCAGTTTTTAGAGGTTAATTATTCTCCCATTAAAAAAAAATCAGTTTTCTATTTTTACTTTAATAGTGAAAAGCCCACCTTCCACTTCCAATCTGGACAAGTGAGTGGAATAAATCTTCCGTCAAACATGTGTGAAAATGGCCCATGACCTTAAAAGTAAAGATGACACAGGTTTAATCTGAGGCACGGTTGTCCGTAAAAATATTTTGAGCAAGCTAAGGATCTGGATTCTCTTATATCTGACTTGATCTGGACATAAAGAATCACAGACTGGTTAAAGCTCATGCAGTTCCAACCCCACTGCCAGGGGCAGGAACACCTTCCATGAAGACCAGGTTGCTCAAAGCCCTGTCCAACATGGCCTTGAGCACTGCCAGGGATGGGGCAGCCACAGCTTCTCTGGGCACCCTGTGCCAGCACCTCAGCACCCTCACAGGGAAGAACTTCTGCCTTGTATCTAATCTAAATCTCCCTCCCCTCTATCAGTTAAAAGCCATTCCCGGCTTGTGCTATCACTACAGACCTTTGTACAAAGCCCTTCTCCAGCTTTCTTGTTTGCCCCCTTTAGGCACTGGAAGCTGCCCTAAGGTGTCCACCGAGCCTCCTCCACACTAATCAACCCCAGCTCTCTCAGCCTGTCTCCATGGGAGATGTTCCAGGAGCAGATAAATCCTCTCCTGCAATATGGCCATGCACTGAGCAGCCCAAAAGAGCTGTCTCATTCTGATCTCAAAGACAGCTTTTGATCCAGCTTAGCTTTCAAAGAGCAACAATCCATCTCAAATGTAACTTACCCAAATCATGACAAAGCCCAGCAATTTCTACACAGAGGATGTCTTGCTGGGTTATATCCAGTTCTGGTTTTTTCTCCTTCAGTGCACGAACCAGACATCCTGCTAAATAGCCCACCGCTATGTGTACTTAGTTAACAGTCTTATAAGTAGCCAAGTTGTGGTTGCTATCAGGTATCATTTTCTGCTGCGCGCTCTTCTTTAACTTCACAGCAAGTGTAAAAGTTGTTCTTAGGAGAAAATCACCTTTCCACTGAGAACTGGCTTCTATTTGACTGCCTAATGTTCTTCTGCTGCACTGTTCAGGTTCTGTGCAAGGTGGCTGACACATTGAGTGCCCCTTCCTTCTCTCAGTTTTAGTAATAAAAGGTCTACAGACATAAAGATTTGTTTGTGCTTTTGTGCATTTTCTGAAGTATTTTTTCCTTTTATATGACTGCCCTCCTCCACTGGTTTAGACCACCTACTATATTTGGGAAAAAAGAAACCAGACAAACCAACAAACAAAAAAACAAAAAAAACCCAAAAAACGCAGAGAGAGGAAGCCTGCATTTGTGTTGCGGGAGGTATGTTTGCTTGTTATGTGGAGATGGAACCTGCCTGGATTTGCAGATGTTCATTAGTTTCAAAAGTTGAGGCCATGCTGCTCCTCAAAACTAACATGAGAGGCCCCTTGCCGGTGAAAATGATAAAATTTTGTCAAAAGGAGGAGGCGCAGCAGGAATTCACTGACCGAATGAACACAAAGATGCCTCCTTCTGCAGAGTTTTAGACAGACAATCGTTTTAACTGCCTTCTTATGAAGATTAGTGCAATGTAAGAAAAGCCATACAAGAAGTACAAGCTTTGTTCACCACCAGAGGTAGGAAAGCATAAAAATTGTTCTGGCTATGCTGATCTTTACAATGATAATCTACACAAGGGAAGTCATTGTCATGCGTTTATGGAGTTATCAGCTGAAGAAGATAACAGTTTGTACAGGAAGACAAGGAAGATAAGGACTGAGGTAATGGGGAGACTACAAAGGGTTGTGTTGAACTATAGGCTTGGAGACAGGTTATTGGTGAAGTTCCTATTGTTCTGCTCCATATTACTTGACATTTTTATTAATATTCTCAATAGAAAACATAAGAGGGTGTTATTAAATTCAGGACATTGTAGTGGCGGCAGATAAAACTGATACGGAAAATAAATGGAATATCTTACAGGAAGAACTCATGGTTCTAAGGACTGGCATAGTAGAAAGGAGATAAGTGTCAGTAACACAAAGGTTAAGGCTCTACATAATAATAGGAAGTTCTCCTGTGAATTTTGAGCTTATCAGTTGGAAGCAACAGAGGAGGATTAAAATTGGGGTGTATAGCTGGCCAATGGATGATTGAAAACTGCAAACATATTGCAACCGTGTCAGGGGGAAAAGCCATTTTACCTTGGTGTGCAACAGGCAATGAGTTTTGTAGCTGGTAGAGAGAGGGAGAATTGGTGCTGTGTACATGAATCTGGTGATGCCTCACCTTGATTGTTATATATAATTTGAAGATCTGTGTTCAGGCAAGATAAATTCAGATTGGAATGGGAGCAAAGATGATCTAATAGCATGCTGAGGGGAAATACAGAATGCATTTTACAAAAGCAAATGAAATATCCTGGCTTTTTTATCCTAGTGAAATGAAGGCTGAGAGAAGATAAGATTATTCTCTATAAATACACAAGGATGATAAGCACTGGGAATGGAGAGGCACTATTTAAGCTAAAGGCCAATTCTGGCAGCAGAATAAATGGATCTAATCACTGTGAATAAATTTAAGCTGAAAATTAATAGGGGATTTCTAAGAATCAGACAACAAAGTTCTGGAAGCGAAAGAGCAAAGGGTAGAAAACTAGCAGTTTTAAAATGAGGCTTGATGTGTTTATGAAAAGAATTCAGGGGATGTGATTGCTTGCAGTAGCAAAGTTGCGTGTATGGGATAGATAACATTCCAGTCATGGTTTTTCTTTGTCTTAACCCTTTCTCTTGTTTTCTTCTTGAAAATTTAGAGTCAATGTCAAAAGCCCAGCAGCATTCATTTTCAGCAGCTGAAAGCCTAGACATTTTTAAGGTATGTGAGCCACAACGTTTTAACTTACTTTGGTGGGAAAACTAATTTTCTGTCACAATTCTTTTTCTTTTAAGTAAGAACTTCCTGAACTATAATTTGGTATCTTGAACTTTCTTGGGCAAACTAACAAACAGGTTAATTTACTTCAACCCAAGCAATTCCAGGAAGAAAAAAGTTTTCCTTTCCTGGCAATTTGTGTTTCTTCTTTGGATACTCAGCTTTACTTATAATACAGATTCCAGTTAAACCTTTTCTGCTGGTTGAGTTATCTCTGTGTTCTTTCACTCCTACACATACATAAATACACACACATGTATTTTCTGGTAATCAGTGGGGGATGAGGTTACCCTGCAACATTTCAGTTAGCTGAAAAATCAATATCCCATTTTTCTTTCATGAAACTTGTGCAAAGTTAATATCTTCAAAGCTCTGTCTGTGTCAGACTCCATTAATATTCACCAACAGATTTTAAAGTTATCCAGAGGAGACAGATGGGCAGACCAGATCATCACATGGCTGCATTTGGGAACAGGGCTAAGAGGACATATTCATCTGAGGTGGCATACTTAGAAATCCCTGGAAAACAGCAGTAAATTGCCAATTTCCAGGATGGGAATTCAGTGGGAAGTTACAGAAATAGTAAGACATCATGATGCATATGTAAGGCATATGTAAGGCTATTAAGCAAAACATCTTGATTTAATAGAAGATGGTTGTCAGTCTAAATACCAATATAAACCTATTTATTTAATGTGACATTTGGAGGTGCTATTTTTACATCTTTTGATATGAAAAAGTCCACAGTTCATTACAATGTGAACTGTTAGAGACTCAAATTCAGACTGAAAAATCAGAATGTGAGTAATCTTTTTTTTTCCTGCTATACAAAAGTTAAAAGAAGTAAGTGCACCTACATTTGTGGATTCTTCTACCTCATACCATAGCTTCTATCAGACTTTTTTTGGGGACCTGCCAGAATTACTCCCATTGCTTGACTGTCCCTCCATTCCTGGCCTGGGGGGTCATTTACATCTAAAAGTACACATTTATGTTGTATGTGTTTTTCCTTACAGTCCTTGTTGCTTCTTTCACTGTTCCTCCATCCTCAGTTCCTCAGTATTCATCTTCTATTTTCTGATGAAAAGGGACATCACTTGGTAGAATAGTAGAGCTAGACGGTGCAGTTTTAGTCTGAATTTTGCTTCTTTCTGGTTTTGTTTGACACAGTCACCTTTTTAATATCTTTTCTTTTTCCTTATTTTTCCCCTTTACAGAGTAATAATAGGCTGATTTGTGTGCTGATGTCTGTTCTGTGCAGACTGTTCATATGTCTCTACTGGTCAACTAAGAGAGCAACATTTATAATAATTACACAGACCTCTGTTTTAAGAACTTAGAGTTGATCTTGGCTGTGCTGTATATGATTATTGGTTGATGCCATGGTGTCTTTCATATATTATTTTGCCTCCTTCCCTTTTCTTTCCCTTACTTCACAGGGAGGGAATGCTACCTGATTTTAAAGGACTAGGAGCTATGTCTTCTAGGTCGTATTTGTGTCTTTATCACATTCACACGACACAGCTTCTCTGTGACCTGATTTCTTAACAGATAAAACACCTGCCTTTGATATTAGGAGGAAGCAAGGGAGTATCTTATTCCTTCGCAGTATCAAAAGAATCAAAGTCTTTCTTTTTAACATCTTCTTACACTGTATGAGAAGAGCCATCACAGGCTAGATCAGTGATTCTGTGGTCCTGCATATGAAGGATTGCAGTGGTGGATATGTGGGGAAGGAATGCAAAGAGCAAGAATGTTCCCAACTTCTAACACTCTGTGCATTAGAGATTTCCTGAGCTAGTGGTTGCATCTACCACATGTTTACTGTCTGCTGATAGGCTGCCCTCAGAATTTATTATGTAGGAGAATTTGAATTGGGGTTGTGTCATACTGGGGGCTTCTAGAATAAATGTTTCTTAAGTTATGAACTCTCTGTCTTAGTAGTAGTAATGTGTATGAGCTCTGCTTATCTATTGAAGCTTCCTTATTGACCTTCAATTCAGGGGGCTTCCCTGCCCATGGATGGGGGGCTGGAACTAGAAGATTTTAAGGTCCTTTCAAACCCTAACCGTTCTATGTTTCTATGATTCAGTCTTCTTCCCAATTTCTAATCTAAAATAGTATTCATCTATCTGCCAAATGCAGTCCTTTCTAAATAGGAACAGTTAACATATTTTCTTGTTTTTCCCTTATGACATTGTAGACTAGCAACTTACCATCCTTTGTAAATGCTGTCTATGTCAATTGGATGGGTGATGCTAAGCAACCATCAACTGTCCCCAAACACGTTTGCTTTGTATCCATCATACCACTTCAGATGCCAAGAAATGTTTTCAGTTGACTGTAGATGTCTCATTGAAATTAAGTGGATGGATGTAAGTTTCTAGATGTGTATTGCTTACAGCAGGAAAAAAGTTATTTTTTCAAATGCATCCATCAAGTTTTTGCTTCTAGGTTATATCAGGCTTTTGTGATTAAATGTACCTTCCA
This sequence comes from Ara ararauna, assembly GCA_028858755.1. Classification (NCBI taxonomy): domain Eukaryota; kingdom Metazoa; phylum Chordata; class Aves; order Psittaciformes; family Psittacidae; genus Ara; species Ara ararauna. The sequence continues at coordinate 62,806,599 of CM054379.1, forward strand.
TTTATATATGAGGCCTGTGCTCTTTGAATCTGCATCTCACAGGGAGAAAGCAGAACACTTCCCACCAATATTTATTGCATCTCTCCTGGAAGGTGGCAGCTGTGTTAACAGGTAGATTGAACTTTTTGGGGGGTTCACTGGGCATAATCTCTTTAGATTAGATGGGATCAAGCTTTTGGTCTGCTTGGGCTCACATATAAGCCACAAAAATTTCAGTGTGTAAAATACATAAAATTATTCAGGCAGAAAATGTAAAATGCTGCATGATTTGTTTCCTTTTTGTATAGTGTCTGGGATTGCATAATGCTAATATAAAGCTGATGAGCAGTGAAAGTGAGAAGAAAACAGATTTGTGTGGAATGCTGAAAATTCGGAGCTAAAGCGCTTTTTCTTTTGAAGTGAGGGATTCCTGATGAGGCTGTCCTGAAAGTGATTGCCTCAAACACCATAGGTAGCAAACCAGGACCTCAGAAACTGTTGTAAAAAAGCTCCTAATTCTGAGCATGAGGAAAGCTTATTCTCCTAGAATCATACTGTGCTTTCATAAAGTGACATCTTTGATCTTTGTTTCAACTCGGTGACTATTGGACCCAAACACTGCACAAGGAAAAGGCTATTTGTTATCTTCCCTTTTCCTCTGGGGAAAGTGACAGGAACAAGTAGATTTTACAGTTGCTGTGATTTAATCTTTAACAAGTTGGTAAATGTGTGTGTATACACATACATAAATACATCAGTTTGTGTGTGTGTTTTTGTGTATTTTAGATGAAAGTTTAGCAGGAAGGAAGAAAACAACCTGTGAATTCTCTTGCTAGATTCAGGGAGGGCATCCTGTCAGTCATTCCCTATGGCTAACACAGGCAGCAGGGCTCCTATTTCAACCTGCACATGTACCACTTGTTAATATGGCCTAATCCAGGAATCCTTACTGGGATGTGGTGTAGAGAGCTCTGTAATGAAAGAAAACAACCTTAGTCTTCAAGGCTATTTTGCATACTTCCATCTTTCTTTGTGCGAGTGTATAAAAACAGTATCACAGGCTGCCAGGCTGTGGAGATTTCTTAAGAGCTCTTCACAAAGCCTGCTTCTTGCCATCAATGCAGTCATGACCTGTACTCTGGAGCAAAGTGGTATGTAATTAAAAATGTGCCAAGGAAAACCAAATCTGTTTTACTTGGTATCTCCTCCTTTCCCAGCCGGCTTGCACTCGGCTGTACTGTCTGGCACCATTCTTCTCTACTGGGTAGAGCTGAGAGTACATCCCAGCAAATACAAATGCATTAAATCATTCCTCGATCTCTGCATTTAGTCATGTTTCAGTGATAACAACATATACAAATAGGATGCTCCCTTACCCCTCCTTTCATTAAATTAAGCTGATGAAGTCTGCAAGACAGAGAGCAATGTCTGTAAAGTAACCTGGCCTTTAAATGGCAGAGGAAACGCTTAACACATTGTTTTCCCTCTCCTGAGCTCTTGTGTCCATCTGGAGTGGGAACATGCAACTTATCCTGGCCTGTCAGGCCATTTAGAAGAATGCTTTTTTGGCAGCTGTTCAGCAAGCCTCCTTTTGTCACTTGGTCCAGCCCCTCATACTCTGGACATAAAGGTTAGCACCATCTTCTTCCTTACATTGCACTAGTAATAATGGGTTTTGTCAGACTAAGCCCAAAGAGGGTATCTATTAAATCTGCTTATAATCAATTGGGTGACAGTCCTATGCACTTGGAACACCATTACTGATGACTGCAGGAACTGAAGCGATTGCATATTAGCATATGACATAAAAATAAATGGTGTCACATCAGTGATTTATTTAAAGTCTGTTAGTTGGGTAGGTGATGAAGCGTAGCTAAAAATATACCCCAAGAGAGGACTGAAAGAGGTTGGAGATGAATTGGATTCAAAAGGCATGGATGAAGTCTTATAGCCTGTGATATGCATTAAGGCTAGCAATCACAACCTGACCTTGAAATATGTATTCTTCTGGGATGGTGAAACTATCAGCTCCTGCTGCTTTCATTTGTCCTGTCTTCTGAAAACAGAAGTATGATCAACACTATTTGCAACAGGAAACATTCATGTCAGCCTGATGACGTAATGCTGGTTCAAAACCTACCTGCCAGGGTCACCAAGCAATTACTGTTACCCATCTATTCTGCCTTTTTCTTTTTTCTTTTTCTTTTTTCATCCTGTGTTTAATATATGGTGCTCAGGAGCTGCCCTTGCTTCATATCTGCAAAATTGCTGTGGAGCTCTGGGCTGCATTTTCTTACGCAGCTGTTGTGCCTTTTCAGAGGCAGCTGCATTACAGTGATGGGCTAAGTGAACTCACATGCGATTTTGAATTCATAAGTGAATAGTGATTCTTTAGGGCTTGTCTTGCCTTCTCTGTGCTTATACTGACATCTCTTTCCATGTTCCTTAGGACACCCTATCCATCCTCCCTCAGCCCCCTCTTGCATCCCCAGTGCTCCCCATGCTCAGTTCCTTGCCACCAGGCAGTATCCTCAGCTCATTCCTGGGTATGGGAAGTGCCTGTGTTTTGCTGTCTAGCTGGGCAAGAAGCACTGTGTTTGCAACAGGTTTGTAGCCGTGCACACACTGACTGCCTGGCTGTCATGCTGGGAGCCCAGCTGGCTGCTGCCTCCTGGGAGCTGAGCGAGCCAAGCTAAATGGCTAGGGGTCAAACCCTCCTTGTCTTTTCCTGGAGCTGAGGGTTCTCCTCACTGGATGAATGCTGATTTTGCAAAACAGGAAGGAGCTTTTTACCCTTGAGATCTCTTTTCTTATGTCAAATGTATTTAAAATTAGTCAGAGGGTTCAAAAGTTGTTAGAGATGGATTGAACAGTCAAGGGAATGAGGCTAAAACATTTCCTGTGTGACACCCCTTTCTTTCTGAGTTTAAAAATGAATAGATGTTATCATGACTCCCTGTTGTCTCATTTTGGGTCACTCAGGGCTGCAGTGTGGAGAGGGAAAGACACCTCATGAAGCTGTGACTTGCAAGCTTCTAAGCAAGGATTGCTGTTCCCAGAGCAGTGCTCTATACATTTTCTTTCTTTATACCGGAGGGGAATACCAAGGAAGTCTTAGGGCAAATAATCACCCTAGAGACTGTCAACTGCACAAAAACAAACTTGTTTCACTACTGAATGGTTTGCAACCTGTCCTAACATGAGCAGGACAGTGATTCTGCACCATGTAGCTGAGATACATTGGCCCAAACAAACTGATATCCTGACAGCCCACCAAAAAGAAGCTTAGTATTGCAGAGTCAGAGCCACCTGCTTGCTGCTGAGCAGAACCTTTCACACCACTGATCTCGTGCAACTTTTGGCAGAACCCAGGCCATGTCCCAGGGAGTTTCTGCCTGTGCAGCCACTTGGTGGGCACCCAGGCATTGGCACCTGGATGGCCAGCAGTGCAGCCTCCCAGGGCTGGCCATGGTCTATTATGTCCCAGAGGCTAGTTTGCTCTGGGACAAAATCTCTTCTCTTCTCTGAGAAGAATCTCTTCTCTGAGATTCTCCAGCTTCATTTCTAATCAGGTTCTGCAGCACTGAAATCCTCAGTGGAACTGAGCAACCTCAGTTTCTTTCCCAAATCAATCCTCTGTGCTGCCATACAAAGTGCTAGTGTTGTGTATCTCTGCTGATAACCATGAGTAGTCTTACTCTGGAAATGGCTCTTCATCATTCATTTGAAAAGGATTGATCTTCTCAACATTTGGAGCTCTTTTACTGTCCAAATGCTGAATGGCATCTTTTTCACAGGATGGCAAGGACTGTATATTTTCATTTTCATGTCTCCTCTGTAAATCAGTTAATGGCTGCTGCATCAATATGGATCAGTTTTTGCTGATTTACAGTCAGTGCATATTAGCTAACTAATCAAACTCACACACAGAGGACAATTAATACAACCAAAAGAGGCTGTTGTCACTGAGGTCATGCATCTGTTATTCCATATGAATATGTAAAACTGGAAAATATCTTGTATAACCTCCTTACATAGGAAAGGGAGATGGTTGCAGGATGTCACAGGCTGTGCCTGCACTGAGGGACCCACCAGTTGCCCACTCAACACAGGCCAAAGTCCATGGTGTCTCCCTTCAGCCCATGTGAAGGAGAGCTGGTTGTGTGATGCCAAGGGGGCTGTGTGCTCTGCAACACCCACCATAGTCTGGTTGGTTGATAGCCATGGCTGTGCCATGAAGGGCACAGGCTTAACCAACCCAGTCTCACTGTGCAATGAGCCCTGAGGCAGACCAGCCTGTTTGATACTGATCTAGGACCTTCAAAATGGCAAACTCCCATGTATTTGTAACCTCGGTGCCCAACTTTTCTATACAGACTTTGTTTATCGGCTGAAATATTTCTCAGGAGTGAAGACACTGCTCTTATCTGCCTTTTTACTTCTAAGGTGGTAGCTGGCCACTGTTTTGGGAATATATGTTGTATGCTGTGCTCAGCCAAGCAGGAAAAATTGTCACTGGCCGGTAAGTCCTTTTTCTACTACAACAGAGCAAAAGTGTCCTTTGCTAGATTTGTCTGCAAGCTGACACTAACCCAAGCCAAGCTGGTACTTAGTTGGGAGAAGGAACTCAACTCTTAAAACATGGGCTGGTTTTATGTTTGGTTGGTTGGTTGGGGTTTTTTTCCCCATTTGGTCTTCTTCTTTCCCATTATATGCAAAAGATAATAGCTCTCCTTGATTTACAGGCAAATTATGTGCTTTTTTATCTCCCCTGGACTTCAAAGTGCCTGTGCCACTTTTGAAATACGACTTCAAGAACTTGGAAAAGTACCACCCGTTCCTATTTGAAATTTAGGATTATTTTTATATAAATATGCAGAAATCTCTGAGGTTACTTCATGCCAGGAGCCACTGGGACTTAAACAGGCAGTGTAGGGGAATGAGTGTAGTTTTTTGTTTTCGTGGGGAGGCAAACTGATTTTGCAGACAAGTGATCTAAATATACAATTATTTGCACATATTTTAAAATGTGAATCTCTGTGAATATTCATGTTTTATTTGCAGCTGATAGAGTGTCGAGAATATTGTCTGATTTACAAATCAGTGCTGCCTCTGAGCCTGCTGCTGCTACAGTTTCATTATGCCTGTGCTCAGCGAGAGATCTTTTTTTCCTGTGACTTTCAATGATCCCGGTGAATTATTATAGCATAAAGCTAGAGCAAATGAAATCATATAGAACTGCAAATCTGCATTGATTTAGTAGGAAGAGCAGCCAGTCTTTATGAGAGCAAGCACAGAATTGATATTCATGATATTTTAGGAAGGAAATGTAAGTCTAACAAGTTGGAGCAGTTCAGCAAGTGGAAGAAATTCAGTCTCTGGGAGCGAAACAGGATCTGCTGCTGCAACCACCCCAGCCCCTTTATTTTCTCCTGGCATCCTCCAAGCTTATTCTGTACCATTAAAAGGTATTTCTTACAGACTGGCCAAGCCCCATTTGCTGGGTAGGGGTCACTTTGGTGCGTGTGCCCGTAGAGACTCAAGTGAACCTTCTTCCACTGTGCTGTGTCCCCGTGGTCTCCCATGGGTATGGCTGCAATGCTTGTGATGGAGAGGTGCATGGAAAATAGCAGTGGTCTGCAGACACATGGCTAACTAAGGTTGTGGATGCTAATGGGCATTGCTCTAAACTATTTCGCTCCTATGTAAGGAGGTAAATTCTGGCTTTAGCTATGCTGATAGGTACAGAACTATTCTGGGCTTTTACATAGAAAGCATCCAATAGTGGTCCTAGCTAGAGACAGACACTATGTAAGGAAGGCTTTTGGAATAAGTATTTCTAGCAGTTTTACTATTTTATTTTGGAAGAAGAAGATGTGATAGTTAAAAAAAAATATTTCTAAAGATACCACAATGGGTATAGATTTTGCCTTTTGCAGATTCCTCTTTATTCAGTGTCTAAAGGTGAGAACGTATATCCTGTATTAAACTGCTTGTGACTGTGTAACTTGCGTTGAGTACATTACAGGTTAGGAATGGCCTTTAAGAGTTTACCAGTCAGTAAAATCAAACTCATTCTGCTGAAACCCTTAATGGCTATTCTGTTTTTTTAAATAGCATAAATTATTTAGTTCAACGTACTCATAAGCTTCTTGCCAGCTCAGTATGCTATGTGAGTGTATGAGGAAATAACTGCTAGCTGCAGACTCTTTTGGGAAATATTACAGAATTCGTGAACAAAATTATATGAAACAGGCTTGAATAAAATAATTCCGAATGTATTTACAAGACTGCCTTAACTGCCTACTGAGTCTGGCATACTGGCTGAAATACTTCTTGATGTTTTACCTCCTTAAAGTTTTGGAATTTCATAGTTGTCATGGGCTCATGACAACGGCGTGATTTACGGCTTAAACGACGACAATAGTTTAGATATTTGTAGTACTGCATGTGATCTGGAGGGGTTTTTAAAATGATATTAATAGAAAAAAAATTACAAGTGTTTTGGCTTTGTTAGATTCTCAGTACATGTAAGTCCCACATGATACTAAGGAAAAAAATATTGTCTCATTATAGGATGAAGTTCTAAAACTCAGGAGAGACATTATTGTTGAATATTGCCGTAAGTATATCTGATATAGATGTTTACTGTATGTTTAATGTATGCTTAAATATAGATCTAGTATAGACATTTCCATACAAATGCATCATGCTTTAGAGATAATTCTTGCTCTGAGGGCATCTGTTTTCATATGGATAATATGAACTTAGGGACTTTCTCTTCAAAATATGATGAATATACCTGTAAGCCGTTTTGCAAGCTGAGGAAAAGAACATTTTCAGTGGGACAACAGTAGAGGCAGTACAAGCCGTGTTGCTGGTGAGTAGGAAATACGTCACTTGCCTTTATTACAAGAAGAAAGGATTGATGATGTGAGGAAAAAATTCTTTACTGTAAGGGTGGTGAGGCACTGGAATGGGCTGCCCAGGGAAGCTGTGAATGCTGCATCGCTGGCAGTGTTCCAGGCCATGTTGGACATAGCCTTGGGTGGCATGGTTTAGTGGGAGATGTCCCTGCCCATGGCAGGGGGGTTGGAACTAGATGATCTTAAGGTCCTTTCCAACCCTAACTGTTCTATGATTCTATGGTGGAATGCTAAGTAGAGGCACAGAGCACCAACACTTTTTTGGTATTTCAGCAGAAATACCAGATAAACATAATTGAAACCAGTGATAAATTGTAGTGGAAATAATGTGCAGTAGATCAGAGAATGAATGAGTGTGATGTACTGTCATCTGCATTCAGTCTAGTTTGTAAGGCAACTTGGGAGAAAACAGAACTTCAAACCAAGGTGGACTTGATTTCAGTTTTTTTTAATCCTGTGTTCATATCTCGATGTTCAGTGTTTTATGGATTTTGCTCCACTTAAGTTTATGTTTCTGGGACCTCTGTCATGCACACAATATCATGAGGTTTAGCACATATGACAATAAAGAAGGAAAAAAGAAAAAAGGAAACGGGCTATTTCTAGTTTACTTTTACTGAGAAACAGACCATCCTTTATATACCACCCTAGATTAGTTTATGTGTTGCCTTTCTGCCAAAGTGCATAGCCTGTTATGAAGCCACCTAAGCTTCACTCTGTCAAAAGACTGAGCAAGAACCTGGCATGTGGCCAGCATCCACGTCTGCCTTGTCCTTATATGCCCAGGTATGCAGAGGTGCACCCAAGCAGCCTTGGAAAGAGCAGGGCAAAGAGCGAGCTGCAAGTAGGGCAACAGTTTCAGTAAGCTGTGTTTTGCAAATGACGTAGATTTGTGTCATTCTGCAGATGCAGACTACTTTTAACCCAGGTACAGTTTATCAAGTGTGTAGGTGAGGCCAGACCAATGGGTCTGGAGGCACCTTGTAGCCCGGGGTTGGGGTAGAATTTCAGCACAGTGCAGTGACGATGAAATCTGACTCAGAGTCACACTGTCTGATTCCCAGTTCTGTAATTAACTTGTCTTCTTACTTAGCTCCTTCCTGCTTCTGCTACCTTATTGTAAGTATTAACATTGCAAGTTATTATAAGTATTGTAAAATTGTAAGTATTGTAAGTATCAACAGTTACCACAAAGCAGCTGCTGAATTAATTTGCAGATATTCCTGAAGCATTGTAAAGGTATCTGTGTGATGAAAAGCATTAGATCTAAAATTTACCTTAGTTCTTAAATGCCATTTTCACAATTTTCATCTCACTACATCTACAGTGGAATCACAGCTTGTAAATTTTGCTGTAGAAGATGCCAAAGATGTCCATATATAAAGAGAGAAGGTTCAACAAAGGTAGAGCTTATATGGGCTGATGACACCCCACACAATGCTATGTATTTTCGTTATACCTTTTTAGACTGAATCAGCATGCCCTGAGGGGTCGGCTCATTGGGTACTATAATAGCCTAAGAAGCCTCTTAGATGATTTCCCTGTCATAGGAGACAAGTACTTCATAATTGGACTATCTCAAGGAAAAGAGCATGGAAAACCTCGCAGCTGATCCCAGGTTTGTATCATGTTTGACAGGATGTTCCCAGGGTCCAGAGTCCTCAGTCAGTTCATATTAGTAAAGCTGGGATGTTTGTTCCATGTTTGTAAAAGGAATGATAGTCCGAAAGTGCCCTAAGCAGTGTGTTCTGCCAGTCTTCAGGAAATTTTTGATGGATGAAGAATGTGCAAAGTCAGTCTCCTGCAAAAGCCAGCATATGAAGGAAAACTTTGGAAATTTGCTTGCTTCTAATCCCAGCACTACGTGTAAAGGGAAAACAAATGGATAATCTCATTTTCAGGATGTAAATCCTCTGCTTTAATGATTAAGCCTAGGCAGTGAGGGTTACTTTACCTTTTACATTTTATTTATTTAAGATTTAAATGAAACCTGTTAATAAGTTGCAGGACTGTGACTTGTCAGGAGCTAGGAAAGGAGAGGAAGAGCACACCACAGAGTAGCAGATGATCCTGTATCACCTGCTCCTTTCACAAGGGACATTATTTTGGCCATGTCACAAGGATCTCCTTCCTCAAAACTTGTGGCTCGCAAGGCAAGCCCTTCTGCTGCCTGTAAGTCTCTGGGTTGCCCATGTTAGCATGAGCAGGCAGATGGTTTCGGATGTGAAAGTAGTCCCCAGCACACTGGTTTCGCTCTTGATCATCTTGTCCCTCAGCAGTAGATAGGCTCAGCAGCAGATGCAGGAAGAACATTTGATAAGGTCAGGCAAAAGCTTTAGTTCTGATAACAAAGGCTGGGAGCATTGTTACAAGCCCAACAAATAAAATGTGGTTCAACAAGGTACCTGAGAAGGTGATTGTTGCCCCTTCCATGTTCTTTAACTGCATGCCAGCTGCAGGCTTGTGGAGCTACACCAGTTTTGAGGTAGCTCTTACCTGGCTGGTAATAGTTGCTGGGAAGAAACCCCATCACAGTCCCGTGGTACAGGCAATTTTTCTTCCTTTACCTACTTTTATTGGGTGTTGTCTAAGCCACTGTATCTTTGTACTCCTATCTCGGATGCCCTGAGAAGCTTTTAAGCTCTATAGCATTTTGCATATTATCATAAAAAGTTGTACATGGGCCATATGTAACAGATTCACTCTTAGTTTTAGAAGCGGCCTTCTCTGGACACGGTAACAGAAGAGGTAGTAGTAATCCTACAGCAAAATGCTTTAACAGACTTACATTTCAAGCTCAAGCTACCCTCTACACCAGGCTCAGTCTGGGGGTTCATGATTACGCAGTGTACATCTTCTGCCCTGAACTCATTTGGGAGTCAGGACCAAGAGTGATAACTTGTCATAGCAACTGTTTTGGTTGCCATTCTAGTTTATTAGTAAGGACTGAATCAAACATGATTTATTTGCACAGAAGAGCTGAGCTCAGCTGCAGAACCTACATTTCTGCAGTTCATGCCACGCACTACCTGCAACACTACCTGTGTTGGGGGGGGTTGAGCAAAGAATAAAGCCATGGTGTGTTTCAGGAGTAGCCATCTGTAACAGAGGAAGTCTTGCAAAGATTGACTGTGGGGATATTCAACATGCAGATCTGTGAGTCCTAGCATTGCGTGCCCTCATCAGATTCTGGCTTGTGCCTTTTGGACCTGTAACTTTTCAACAGCAAGAAAATATTTCAGTACCTTATAGTACTTTATTGGGTTATACTATATGTAATGTATATTACACTTTTTAAAAAATGTTAATTTAAGCATACCAACTTATATTGTCCTTTTGCACTTTAAAATGAAACATCTTAACCAATGAAACATCCTAGAAAATAATCATGTATGCATATGTAGGCCCTTTACTTTTTTAAATTAAAATAAACCCTGAATTTTCTGAGCTTGCTCTTTCTCCTCCTGTGCTTTGACACTGTCCTGGTTTCAGCTGTAACAGTTATGTTTTTTTCCTTTCTCGTAGCTGGTACAGTGCTGTGTTTTGGCTTTAGTCTGAGGACAATGCTGATCTCCCCCTGCCTTTCTCTCCCCATGGAGAAAAGCCTTCCTGCTCCTGGTGGCTCCCAGGGGGCCACCTGTACATTGTCCATGTCTCTCCAGCAGCCTGCAGCCCAGCCACACTCACTTTCATATCGCTTGCTATAGCATGCTGCTTTTCTGTTTGATGTACAAAGGAAGCGACAAGCAAACCCTTACCTGGGGGAGGAAGGCAGATGTGCGGGTGTTCAGAGGGCAACGAGCATGGGGACCACTGCAGTATGCCCTTCACACCTGCATCCGCTCCCCTGCGCGGGCCCACACCGAAACTGGTGTTGGTGCCAGAAAGGGAGCTGCAGGGAGCTGGAGAAAAGGCTTTAATTAAAAATGGCTCCTGCCCTTTCAGCTCCTCTGAACTTTTTTGTCACCACCTTATCAGTTGTTACCAGTCAGTGTTTCATTTTCTGTTGTTGTTTAACTGAAGCTAAGAAGCACCTTGCAGACAGCAACTGTCAATTAGTTATGATGAAAGCAGAAATCTAGCTTCCATCTTGCCTACATTTAGAGGGTTATAGCAGGACATTAATTTAATTGCCTTCTTATCTTCTGAGCTAATCTTGTTGTCTGCATTTGTGGCTGCCAGGCGCTTGGAGGGAGAGCAGGTCCTGCCTTCCCTCTCCCTCCCTCCTTCCCTCTGAGAAGGACCTGCAGCTGGGTGGAAGAAACAGTGGATGAGGTGGGGATAAAGGTGGCTAGATACAGTGGAGGAAATGGAGGGAGGAAAAAAGATAGGTGGAGAATGAAGAGGAGGAGAAAGAGAAAAAATAAGATGGAATAAAGAAGAAAGCAAGCAGAGACTCTGGTGAAGGAGCATAAGAAATGAGAATAGTTATAATGAAAAGTTTTCTGCAAATATATATATATGTATTTCCATAAGCCTAAAATTCATGAACATCAATGGGAAATGTTTGAGAATAGCCCACCTAACTTGAGACATCTATGTCAGACTAAGCTGCCCTGATAATAGGTGCTTCAAAGGGATGACTTGTTTCAGACTCCGGCTTTTGGACGGGATTTGTTGTGGTCTGGAAGTGCCTCTTTCTCTCTCTGGGGACTCAGTGGAGGTGCTCATATTGTCAACATCCACACTTGGTCAAGTGAACCCCCTATCCTTCTTGATTTTGATATCTTTATGTTATATAGAGTCCAGCTGCCATGGAATTAAGGGAAGGCAATGGATACATCTACCCTTGTTGGCTTACCTAAGCCTTGGCAGTATCCCTTAGAGAAAAGCAGAAGCAGTGGCTACAGCAGAAATGCTATCCTACAGAAGATCGTAAAAGACTCATGCAGCAACTGCTGCCTTAAAAGTAAATGTTAGAAGCAGGAGGGCTGTGGGTTTTGTGCAGTGGTGCCATCCTGTTCTTCCCTTCCCCCAGTCTTCTTCTTTGTTCCCAGCTTTCACAAATGAAACCAGGTCATAGCTTTTAGTCGTATGCATTTTAAAACTACTAGTCACCCTGTGAGCGCGACATAGCATCCATGTGGTGTTTTGGGAGGAATTAGACTTTTTTTCTAAATAAGGTAGAAAATCTGTTTTATTTGGTATCAAACTGTGTTTTAGCTGTTTGTTGGGAAATGGCACTGCAAATAGTTTACATGTTGTTGGGTTGAGCAGCACCTGGGCTTACCTGGATGTGGCGAACTGTCCTTATTTTCTCTCTGAAAAAGTTAGGTGCCACATCATAGCATGGTGACGTAGTGTTGGGACTCCTTTGCAAACACAGCTAGCAAGAAGCCATCCTTAACATCCTGTGGTGAGGTGGGGAAGTACAGCATTTGTGGCAGGCTGCCCACAATCCATGTCCACCAAAGTCTGTAAAGATGAAGCACATCTGGACAATGCATGTGCTTCTGCCTTCAGAAGAAATGCTAGTCATGGTTTTTGCTCTCTCCCTGGTGGTATCATTTACGGGCTGTGATGTAAGGTGGAGGAAATGGAGAGTGTGAATACTAATCTCACCCTGAAAAGCGTCACTTATGTGGTTTCCTTAGGTACAATTTGTGCTTATCATTCTTGGGCAAAAGTTAGTAGGGCACAGCTGGTTAAACAACCCCTGCCCAAATATAATTTCTGTGGTATTTAACCTTTCATTACTCCATCCCACCCAAATCAAAGGTCTGTTTTCTGCATTCAGGATTGCTTTTTTTTCAGACAAAAGGAAAAAAAAATAAGATTAAAACCCCTGCAAAAGTTACTTCAGAAAGAGCTGAACTTAATCTCCAAGCTGAATTTATATCTCTTGTTTCAGAATGTACTAGCTGCTTATTATACTTCATGTATGTGAAGATAAGAAATGGCACATTGTATATAAAACCAGGAAAATACATTATTAATGTAATAAATGTTGAATTTTCATATCTTCTGGCAAAAAAAAAAGTGGGCTGTCTACTAGTAATTGCACATCATATTTTAAAATAATGAGACAGACTTAATGCCTGTCTGCTTCTTTGCCCTGCCTGTCTCCTGTTCCAGACAGCAAAAGCATGTTCCCAGGGGAAGAGATCCTGAATGTCCTCAGCACAGCGGCTCACATCCTTGATTTCTGAGTCAGATGCTTAAAGAAAGTTTCTTTCCAACTTCTCTCAAATTCAGCAAGTTTTGGAGGTCAGACCTTTACCTTGTGTTCTCACATCAAAGCTAAAATCATGTTATATCTAAAACACATTTGGTCCAAATCTTTGAGGCAAATCTTATGTTCAAATAGCCGTTTTATCAAACTTAAAAAAAATATATTTCTGGTAAGTGGCAGGCAGAAAGAAGCCTCAAAATGCTAAACGCTTCTCACTTCTCTCAATAACTCAGATCCTTCCATCCTCTATCACTGGCTTTGCTCTCTCCAGATGGATGCACCTTCCTCAACCTGTGGGTCATCCCTCAACCTGTGGGTCATCCCTCACCCTACTAAAGCATCGATCATGTTCAAAACACTTCCAGAGAAGGTCAGTATTTGCTAATACTAAAAGAGATGTTCTAGGGAGTAAACTGCACACTTCTTTTCACATGCACTACAATTTAGCTCATCACTGAAGACGGGGAAAGAAGTGGCAGGCTGGGACCTTTATACCCTCTGACTTATTTCTGCTGAAATAAGGAGAAGAGAGACATGAGGGAGGAGGTACCCAGGCTGCCCCTGGCAGTGCAGGAGCTGGAGATGGTGCAGTGCAGGGGGGAAGGACTGCGGGGGGAAGAGTGCCTGGCCATGTCTGTCTATTTGGATGGCTATAAACACTGAAAAAAGTGGTTGTAAAAGACACTGGGGAAGCAGTTTCTAAACCAGAAGCTCTGACACCAGATGGGACAGTGACAGCTGGGAGTGATATCCTAAGCCTGGACAAAATCCAGTGCTTGACCTTGCTCTGGAAGCCCCGACACTATCCCAGGAAAGTCTGATTTGGTGCCCAGGAGCGGTTGGTGCCCAGGAAGCAAAAATATTTGCTGCTTTGATGTGTTTGCTCAGGGACAATCATCTGAACGGTTTTCTGTGTTTGTCTTATCTGCAGACTGCTCTCAGAGCTTTCCACCTAAGCCTAGAAATCGGTGCATTTCACAACATGGTTTCGTATCTCCTGGCTTCTGCTCCATTAGGAAATTCCCCAAACTGAAGAGGGGACCAACAGGATGCTAAGTAACACATACTGTGTGCTTAAGGTAAATGGTTCCAGGTGCAAAATGATGAGGTGCTGATGGTGAAAAAGCAACAAGAGGAGTATGAAGATGAGATTGATGTCAACTGAAGAATAATGACAGAATTCTATCATTTTTTTTACTCTTTTTATGCTCCATTTTACTGATGGAAGACTGTGTGTTTTGGGAGCGTGCCCACCACATCGTATATCTGTCACAACCTCACAGAAAAGCAATGTACCTACAGGGCTTGGGAGGTCTGCTACAGCAGGGAACAGAAAATGGTCCAAAAATTGCTCTTCCACCTCTAGCAAGTGTCTGTTAAGCCATCTGGTCAGCCCATGTTGATTTTATCTTTACCAGAAGTTTAAAAAAGGCAGGCTTGCATTCCTCCTCTAGTAAATCTTGATTCTCCTTCCAAAGGGTGAAACAGCTGAGGTATGTGTTGTCCTGCATGAACATGGATTTGTGCAGAAATAGTACTGGTTTCCCCAGTAGCTTTGACCTGTTGTTCAAGTTAAGCTGTACTGCAGGAGTAGGATTTACCAACCTTTCTTTTAGTGAGGTGCTTTAGTAACTGCTGGCAACTAACCACCATTTAGGTAGCTCTGCTGTCACTGTGCTGGACACTGTTACAAATAGGCCTTCAGAGGAGTTGCTTGTCCCAGGCTAAAACGTATTCAAAGTGAGTGGGATAAAACCCTCTTTAGAGGTGCCCAAGATTGCAGGAGCCCAATTAAACTTGATGCCCAATAATTGAGCAACTAAAGTCACATGAGATAATTCTGTACCAAGTGCTGAAGTGGTCTTGGCATTTGACTTTTCAGCCCCTGGATTATTCCCACAGTAGAGTGAGCTGGAGTTTCAAAACATGGCAGGTTGTGCACACCTCCTCCTCTGTGGGGGTGTGTGCTGCATGGCTGGACTGTTTTCATGGCACCTAGAAATGACCACATTTATGTATCTATACATTTGGTGCTGCTCTGATGCAACTCAGGAGTAAAAAGTTTACCCATACAGCTTCCCTTCTGTCCTGGTACCTTTTAAAAAATGAAAAATTGATTATGGCTATTGGGTAATAATACTAAATTCTTCAAGAACTGGGAAAAATATATAAAAGACTAACTTTGTCTTTTAATGTCTCCAGGTTTGATGTGTTTTCCTTTTTATGTAAGATTTTTATTATCAGTTCTGAATTTATCTTCTTGAAATTTCATTCTGGAAGGGAAGAAAGGACTCAGTGAATCATAAACACTTGTTACAGCTTTTATTTCAATATTGTGCTTGTGGATGTTTGATTTTGAAGTGGGTTTATCTTTGCCAACAGAAAGCACTGCCTGGTCTGTGGTGTGTGCACATTGTACCATCAAATGCGTATTAGTAACTCCATTTGTATATGGCTGAGAAAGCTCATGTAAATTAGCATGTTTAATGAGCTTTGAAACAATCAGGAAGACTGAACTCAGAGATCAGTGAGAAAACATACAACCAGATGTAGGAGGAATATTATGTGCAATGTATTTCAATTTCAGACATATCTAATACTTTCTTAGCTGCCACACTTTCAAAACAGAAAATATGGACAAAGATGGAACCCTCAGTACTCTGCTATATTTATAACACATTTTGTACAGACAATTTAACTTCATTGCTCATGACCAAGAGATCTTTTTTGTTGCTGATGCTGAGGAAAAATTTCCATCTCACCCAAATCAGACCATTTAACTTCTTAAACGATGGCAGCTCCTGCAGGCTGACAGAGAGAACACTGGGTTTCTCTAACAGGTACTTCCAAGTTAAATCACTTCTGCAGTGGCTGTGTCTTGGGAGGCAGTCAAGCCCTGTGAACACAACTCCTATAAACACTAAGTAAGAGCAGGGGCTCTTAAAAGAGTAATGACTTGTAGAGACCCACTGCTTTCAGAAGTTTTTTGCTAGGCTTGAAGGGGATGAGAAAACTTTACAACCTCAGCAGAAAAGTATTCATTAGCTTGTAGAATTGATCCCCCATAGTATTTTATTAAAAACAGTTGGAAAAGTTGTCCTTATCATTCCTTATGAGGTTGTAACTAGTTTAGGTCTTTGGAGTAAGTAAAATGCCAACTGAGCCCTGATTCTGCTCCACTCTGACAAATCAAATGTTGATATGATAATCAGTAAGACACACCACCATGCTTGTTGGCATTTTATAATAATTGATGCTTTAGTGGGAAAGATTGATAAAAGAACCATTCTGAGTTGCTTGTAATTTTTAATTCCTATGCCTCTTCCTCCCTGACCTTGCTCCATCCTCATAATTCTCCACCTGCCACAACCTCTTTTCTTAAAGCCTGGTTTTGTAGTGTTGAAGGGGATGTAAACACATTCCTCTTCTGCCTCCTGGGGAGGGTCGAAAAAGAAGTCCTGAAGTACAAAGCTCCTGGAGGGAAAACAAGTTTACAAAATGGAACTTTTTATGTGCATTTTCTGACACCTTACCTGATAAACTTACTGTTCTTGGGTCTCCAGGGTCTGAACTTCAAGACATACAGAAAATGATTGACAGCCTCCAGAATTCGCTGTATCCCAGGGAAGTAGCCCAGCTGCTAGCCATTCACAGGGAAGGGATCTTTCCACAGTTTGATGCAGCAATCAGGCATCTGCTACAGTAAGAATTACAGCCAGTTAGGGATGGGACTGGCACCTTCTGTATAATGAGGCTTTTAGGTTTTGTTCACAAGGAAAGGAAAAAATGTAGGAAATATGAATTTGAATTTTTTCCGTCGTATCTGCTTCAACATCATGAAACATGCCCTGTAAGTATAGATATTTTCCTTTCACTGCAAGTGCCCGTTTTCCTTTAACTTAAAGTAGTGAGAGTCCTTATATGCATCACTGAGGGATCTCAACACACCATATTGGAGTATAGCTGTCTTTTTATCTCAGCGTTATATCACTGTTATATTGTGATTCATATTTTACTAAATCAGGGAGCTTGATAGCTGCTACAGACATAGACTTATGAGTTAATCTTTTTGCTTTGCTGTGGAATCTGCATTCAATTTTATATTTTCCTCTATCAAAGAATGCTTAATATGGGACTTACCTGCATATACCAAGATCTAGGTTTACCGTCCTGCAAAATATTATTTACCCTATCACAAAAACCCAGCCAAGATAGATCCTTCTAAAAAGTAACTTGTCTTCCTTTTCTCACCCACTCTCCTCCCGTATGTTGTCTGCCAATAATGGTCACAGAGTGGTTTGAATGTACTCAATGAAATAACCTTGGCAGAACCAAAACAAGGGCAGGACATGCAAAAGTAAAGGAAATTTCAACTGTTCCCCCCTCTGTAGATGCCAGGTGGTGGAGTGACGCAAGACTGGATTTGCAGGTGTAGCTTGTATGGGGAAGGCAGGCCATGCAGTCCACCGGAAGAGAAACAGCTCCTGGACTTGCTTTTGGGTAACATGCAGGACCGAGTTCAAAATGCTGCAGTTGGAGAACTGTTCTATAAGAGTATCTGTGATGTGTTTGCATAAAACCTGAAGGAACAGTGAAAGCCAAATAAATACCACCATAGCTGAGCTGAGCTTCAAAATGGGAAACTACATAAAGAGGAGAATACTTGCTGAAAAAAAGAAAAAACCTAAAAGGATTAGCTAGGGGAGTTAAATCCTTGCAGATGGCATGGAGACTCTTTGGGGACATACTGCAGGCGCTCAAGAAATGCGTACCACATGTGAAGAAAGACTTAAGAAAGGATAAGAGGATGCTGGCATAGCTAAACAGCAGGATTCAATAGTTTATTAAAGCAAGAAGGCATCCTTCAAAAAGCTGAACTTCCATACAAATGAAAAAATAGAAAGGACTATAAATTGTGGCATGGTAAATGTAAAAGGGTTCAGACAGCCTGGCAAAGATCTTGAGGAACAGTTTTGCTGAAGGCTTCAAGACTAATAATAAATCTTCTTTCAAATATACCAGGAGCAAAAACCTGCCAGAGTCCAAAGGGCCAATAGGTGATGAGGAGTGTTCAGGGAAGGTAAGTCAACAGCACACTTCCTAAAAAATTATTTGTTTGTTTCTGCATTCCCTGTGGAAGAACTTGAGGAGGTTACCACACCAAAATCTTTCATTATGGGAGACGCATTAGAGGAGCTGCTGCAAATGGAAGTGTTGCCAGGGAAGGTGATGGGACAATCAAACTGAAATGAAGATGAACAAGTTGCCAAGGCCAGACAATGTGCAAGAATTCTGAAAGACCTCAAGGATTTTTATTTCTTCATTTATCTATTGTTAAAAGAAGCCAAAGTACTACCTATGGTGTATAGCTCCTTGCTTATACTGCCTTCATATCAGAACACTGAAGTGGCTGGTGCATTGCCAGTTGTAAAAAAAGATTGCAAGTATGATCTGGCTAATGATAGGCTGATAAATCTGATATCCATAGTGTTCAAGCTAGCAGAAACTGTAATGCAGTGGATGCGTGGACAAATGTAATGTATTTGGGAAGAGGCAACACTGTTTTTGGGAATCGCAGCCATGCCTTGCAAACATATTGGTCTTCTCTGAAGGTGTTAACAAGCATGGATAAAGGGTTGATACAGTTTTTCTGGATACCCTGAAAACTTTAATAGCCTCAACAGAAGCTCTTAAGGAGGCTGCGCAGCCACTGGGTATGTGAGATTTACAGTTGTAAACAATTTGTTGGTATTTAGGAAGGAGAAGGCTGTAAATGGGCAACTTTTGCAGTGGATAAGGAAGATTTCCTCTGGTTTCCAGCAGGATTTTAAGTTTTCTCCTGTGCTGTTGAGGTGCTCATCAATGATATTGAAACGGGACTGAAGATGACGTGGTACTGTGTGTATATAATACTGTGATACCCAGATAGATACCCAGTATAAGGAGTGGCTGGAGAAGGACTGTACAAAACAGAGTGACTGCAAAATAAAACAGCAGGTGGAGTTCAGTGTGTTGGTAGCATGATTCACCTGGGGCAGATGAACACACAGACAATCCCAATGTATAAAATGACAGCTTCTGACTTGGCCAGTACCATGCAGTAATGAATTCTCAGAGTAATGACAAATAATTCTGTTGAAATTTCACCTCAGTAGTGGTCAAAAAACCCCAACAAAACCCAAAACCAAACCCCAAAAAAAGGGCAAACTGATTCCTTTAGGATAGCAAAAATAAACTACTGAGTAAATCTGTGTTGTTGAGTCTACGTCCCCACCTGAGGAAGGACAGAGAACATGGAAAGGTTCCCAAAGGAGCCATGCGGGTGATGAAATGTTGCTGTGCAGAACAAGTAGTACAGCTGGGTGAGAGCTCTGTAAAACTGTCAGTCAAAGGCAGGCAATAAACAGGCTCACAGTCTTTTCCAGAGTAAGGTGCATCCCAGGTGAACACCAGGTAGCTAGTTCTGAACAGCAAAAAGGTGGTTCTTGCACATGGCTGCTAATTAGGCTGTGGGATTTCTTGCTGCAGGATTCAGTGGGTGGAAAAAGTTCATAGGACTCTGAGGGAGACTGCACCGGCTCATAAATGACAAATCTACAGAGGGTTATTAAACATTTAGCAGTCCCTTCTGACTGAGGAAATGCCTGAGTTACAAATCCTTGGAGACCATGAGAATATCAGTGGGAAATATCAGCATATGCCTCTTCTGGAGATTTTTGTAATCTCATGAATCCACTTTTGATCACTGTGGGAGACAGGACTGAGCTGGAAGGATCTTTGCTCTCACCCAGTATGATCATTCTTGTGCTATCCAGTAGAGTGATGATTGTACGTATTTGTAGTCTAAAGACTTTTCTGGAGACTCACAAGAAGATAAAACTACCATGTGGTTTTATTTGTATTTCTTTCCTGATTAAAATACTGTGAAGGCAACTGGTAAGGGAAATGTTACCCTTGGACAAGGAATCGTGTGTTAACAGGAAGTAAGAAGAAATGCAGTACATCAGATACTTGTTCCTTATTGCCAGTGCAATTAGTTTCCATTCTCTCCACACCAGGGTTTACGATGTGGCACTAAATCACATTTAATCCCTTTTGAACTTCTCTGCAAAGTTTGATCTTGGAAGCTGTTATTTGTCCCTCTAATTCCTTTGCTGGTCCTGTAGCTGATACAAACTCCATGTCGTTTTTAAAAGCATTTGTGTGTGTTTGACAAAAACAAAAGAACAAGATCTTTGTCTTAGAGTTACCATTCAAAGGAGGATGCACAGCTACAGGAGTTGCAGCCTAGGTTGCTGCTTATATTGCAAGAACTGGTTGAACAAGTGCTCTTTGTTTCAAAAGCATATGAATAAAGTGAAGGAAAATTGAGGGTGACAAAGAGGCTGCAATGAAATGACAAAGTCATAATGAAATGACAAAGTCACAGAATCATAGAATAGTTAAGGTTGGAAAGGACCTTAAGATCATCTAGTTCCAACCCCCCTGCCATGGGCAGGGACACCTCCCACTAAACCACGTCACCCAAGGCTCTGTCCAACCCAGCCTTGAACACTGCCAGCGATGGAGCATTCACAACTTCCCTGGGCAACCCATTCCAGTGCCTCACCACCCTTACAGTAAAGAACTCCTTCCTTATATCCAATCTAAAATTTCCCTGTTTAAGTTTTACCTGGTACCCCTTGTCCTATCACCACAGTCCCTAATGAATAGTCCATCCCCAGCATCCCTATAGGCCCCCTTCAGATATTGGAAGGCTGCTATGAGGTCTCCACGCAGCCTTCTCTTCTCCAGGCTGAACAGCCCCAACTTTCTCAGCCTATCTTCCTATGGGAGGTGCTCCAGTCCCCTGATCACCCTCTTGGCCCTCCTCTGGACTTGTTCCAACAGTTCCATGTCCTTTTTATGTTGAGGACACCAGAACTGCACACAATACTCCAAGTGAGGTCTCATGAGAGCAGAGTAGAGGGGCAGGATCACCTCCTTCGACCTGCTGGTCACACTGCTTTTGATGCAGCCCAGGATATGGTTGGTGTTCTGGGCTGCAAGTGCACACTGAAGCCGGCTCACGTTAAGTTTCTCATTGACCAACACCCCCAAGTCCTTCTGGGCAGGGCTGCTCTGAATCTTTTCTCTGCCCAACCTATAGCTGTGCTTGGGATTGCTCCAACCCAGGTGTAGGACCTTGCACTTGACATGGTTAAACTTCATCAGGTTGGCATCAGCCCACCTCACAAGCGTGTCAAGGTCCCTCTGGATGGCATTCCTTCTCTCCAACATATCAACCGAACCACACAGCTTGGTGTCATTGGAAAACTTGCTGAGGGCACACTCAATCCCACTGTCCATGTCACCGACAAAGATGTCGAAAAAGACCAGTCCCAACAGCGATCCCTGAGGGACACCACTTGTTACTGGACTCCAGTTGGACATGGAGCCATTGAGCACAACTCTGCGTGCGGCCATCCAGCCAGTTCTTTATCCACCGAGTGGTCCACCTATCAAATTGATGTCTCTCCAACTTAGAGACAAGGATGTCATGTGAGACAGTGTTGAACGCTTTGCACAACTCCAGGTAGATGACGCCAACTGCTCTACCCCTGTCCCTCAGTTCCATAGCCCCATCATAGAAGGCCACCAGATTGGTCAGGCAGGATTTCCCCTTAGTGAAGCCATGTTGGCTGTCACCAAGCACCTCTTTGTTTTTCATGTGCCTCAGCATGCCTTCCAGGAGAATCTGCTCCAAGATTTTGCCAGGCACAGAGGTGAGGCTGAGTGGTCTGTAGTTCCCTGAGTCTTCCATTTTCGCTTTCTTGAAAATGGGGGTTATATTTCCCTTTTCCAGTCAATGGGAACTTCACCTGACTGCCATGATTTTTCAAATATGATGGACAGATGATGGTCATGCTTGGTTGTGTAATATATTTACATGATGCATAGAATGTAGTAAAAAGTAGCTTTATGTGTGGGATTGCACAGCCCAATCCAAGCACGAGGAGACAGCTGGGTCCCAGATGTGCTGTACAACTGTGTTGGAATAGTTCTATGCTGGTTTAACTGGCCTCTGGCGTCACCTGCATTGCTGTGTTGAGACCAGATCTCATGAAAATCAGTGGGGAGTGTTGTTGCTAAACCTAGCTGTGGACCCCAGGTGTGGACCCCATAATTCAGGTTTCAAAGCTTCACAAACACTTTTGAGAACTATGAAAAGCTTTAGTGGCAATCACACTTTGTATAGGAAATTACCCTAATATCAGGAATAGGAGGCAGTAGAGCTCTTGAATTATTATCCAGTCTATTACTTATGTGAGCATCCCTCTCTCTTAACATATGCTTTGCTGTAATTGTCCCCAGTCAGAGGCACATTCACACATGCATCTACTTCACTGACATTTGTGTCTATTTGTTTTAACTGTCATATCTGCCACTATCGCGATCAGTTGCTACCATGTTAGCTTAAAATGAAGTATAGGCAATTTTGTTATAAACCATTTGGAGAATTTTGAATTCATCTTACTTCCTTTTTAGTACAAACATTTTGTTTCCCTCACAGAGAGACAATTTTGTCCTCAGGGAATGTTTCAGCCTACCGGAGTGTTACAGACAGGATGTACCATGCGCTGCCTCTATTGAGTAACTCTGGGATTCAGGGTGCATTTGCTTCACAGTTAAGGCTCCACAGCTTCTGGATCCTCAGAGCTGCAGGGTGAATAAAGGCACTCTTCTTCCATTTGCACTATGCTCCTTGGAGAATAAAGTCCTCTGCATTCCTTGCTGGTGTGCTTACTCCTTCACTACTATGGCGCAAAGAGCCTAACCACTAATAGCTAATTAAAGAAATTCACCTGATCACAGCTTATTAACTTGATTCACCACAAGGAGTTCTAGCAAACACTCTCTACAGAAGTGAATAATAAAAATTTGAGATGGAATGTTATCACACTGCTCTCACCAAAATGGAATTATTCTGCAGGATAGATGTTGGTAATTCTACCAACTTTGGGGTTTGGGTAATTACCCTTCTGAGCTCTCTCATTAGCTGGCAGCAGTTTTGATTGCCCAACATGTCTGTCATGGTTGTGTGCAAGATATTTAGGTCTAATGGTCTTCTTAGATATAGCATCTCAGGGAGTTACATAATGCCAATTCACACGCCTGTGTGCTCAAGAGGCACCTTGAATGACAGCAGCAAAAAAAAGGTAGTGTCGTGTTAGGGGAGGTAAAGATGAGTTTTGCCGGTGATATTAGCATGCTTGAAATAATCATTCTAACTTCATGTTTCCTCTTTTTAATACCATCATGTCAATTATCCAATATCAGATACTATCATTTCACCTTTAATAATGTCTTTCCCAACTAATGAGTTATAGTAATAAAATTTTCTGCCACCCCTGCCTTGATTTAGGTGACTGTGACACATAGGATACCTTTGGCATATCTGAGGAACAGAATTTGTACTGGCATGCAAAATCTGGATGTCCTGATGCCTCTGAGATAGGACCAGTAATAAATGATTAACAGTAGGTAGGTAAGGACATGGGAGCTATTCTGTGCAGGCAGAAGTAACACAACATCTCGATAGGAAATGTATTCTGGAATTAATCTTTGTTTCTTTCCCAAGGAGTGATAATGGATGTTTCTCTCTTTTCTAACATATGGACTACTTTCAAAGTCAGAGCAGAGTGTACCACATATCAAATAGCAGCTTGGCCTCTGAATTGCCTTTTCCTTATCAGATTAGATGGGACTCATAACTAATTGAATGTTGTTCTTATTTATGAACCATTATCTCTGTTCTTTTAGACACTCATGCATTTTCCTTAGAGGACATTTCTAACGGATGGAGGATTGTTTCCAGACACTATCAACATTATAATTAATATAAATTACAACATGCAGGTACATTGAGACAGCAACCTTATGCTTATATCCAAAGTCATAAAGACAAGATGAATCTGTAATGAAGGAGAAAAAACCAAACTAATCATAGAATAGAAACATAGAATGGTTAAGGTTGCAAAGGGTCTTATGATCATCCAGTTCCAACCCCCACTGCCATGGGCAGGGACACCACACACTAAGCCATGTCACCCAAGACTCTTCCTTCCAATCTGGCCTTGAACACCGCCAGCAATGGAGCATTCACAACTTCCCTGGGCAACCCATTCCAGTGCCTCACCACCCTCACAGTAAAGAACTTCCTCCTTGTATCTAATCTGAACTTCCCCTGTTTAAGTTTGAACCCGTTACCCCTTGTCCTGTCACTACAGTCCATAATGAAGAGTCCCTCCCCAGCATCCCTATAGGCCCCTTTCAGATGCTGAAGGCTGCCATGGGGTCTCCACGCAGCCTTCTCTTCTCCAGGCTGAACAGCCCCAACTTTCTCAGCCTATCTTCATACGGGAGGTGCTCCAGTCCCCTGATCATCCTCGTGGCCCTCCTCTGGACTTGTTCCAACACTTCCATGTCCTTTTTATGTTGAGGACACCAGAACTGCACACAGTACCCCAAGTGAGGTCTCACAAGAGCAGAGTAGAGGGGCAGGATCACCTCCCTTGACTTGCTGGTCACACTCCTTTTGATGCAGCCCAGGGTACGGTTGGCTTTCTGGGCTGCGAGCACACACTGCTGGCTCATGTTCATTTTCTCATCAGCCAACACCCCCAAGTCCTTCTCTGCAGGCCTGCCCTGAATCTCTTCTCTACCCAACCTATAGCTGTGCCTGGGATTGCTCCCACCCAGGTGATGGACCTTGCACTTTGCTGTGTTGATCTTCATGAGTTTGGCATCAGCCCACCTCTCATCATAGGAGGCCACTAAATCTGCTGCCATCCCTCCTGGCGCTGCCCCCATGAGTCCCTGCTCTCCTCAGTGGAGCTGCTGACTCCTGGGCAAGGCCTGGCAAGGGCTCGAGGCTCCCTCAATGGCTCTCGTTGCTCAGAACTGAGGCTCCTGCACGTGGAGTTTCGCTTCACTCCGGAGTTGAAAGCTCCTCTCTGGAGCCACTCACAGAGGCAAATGACCATCAGTGGCCAACGATGACAGGTTTGAATCTTCTACTCACCTCAGCAAAATCACTGTTATCTTGTTTCCTGTCTTTGTTTTTTAAGAACAGATGTGAACAAAAAACATCTCCCCCTTTTTTGTCCAAAAGCCACTTTACCATTTACTTCACATTTGAGCTTTCTTCAAGCAGAGCAAAGCATTTTAATTGATAATAAACTTATACCTACCATTTTCCTAATGAGTTAGAAGTAGAGAATCAAATAATTTTTATGCATGGGCACGTATGTTTTAGGAGCATGGTGCTAAAATCTCTGTATCCATTTGCGTTTATATCACAAAAAAAGATTGTGCAGACAGTTATCTGAGATTTGCTATTACTGGTTAAGCTCTGTGCAGCAGACCTTCGGAGACTGTCCCTTCCTCTGCAGCTGTGCCTGCGCACTGTGAGAGATGCAGACTGAAGAGTTGCTCATGCAGAGCTGGTGTCAATGCAGTTTCTAATGGAGGATGTACTGCAGAGCAGCTTAGAGCTCTTCTGTGGAAGATCATGCTCACTGTCAAACCTTGTTAGCTAAGAGCAAACAGGTACCTCTGACAACTCAGTTTGTTTGGGACAGTACAGCTTCTACATAGGACTTCCATTAGTTTTTGCAACCAAATCCCTGTGATCATAATTGACCTAGACAGGAGATATGCCTCAATAATGTTATCTACTCCTGGCCATCTGGTAAGAAGCAAAAGCAACAGTGTTGTCTTCTATAAATCCTGAGAGGCCCTAGTGATAGATGCCCTCAGGGGCCTGTTGGTATCCCCTGGCTTCTGGAGAAAAGAGACTGTCCTGACTTCTCCCCACAGCCCACTGGAGGTCCAGTTCTTTCTTTATAAAGAGCTACTCAGTGCAAAAGGGAAAGGAACAGCCTGGCCACTATCTAAAAACAAATCTGTTCAAGGAGAGGCAAGGTACTTCCAGGCTGTACTTCCCTGAGTACTGCATTATGGATGTGATGTGAAGAATGGTTGCTGAGAGCACTTAAAGCCAGCCAGAAGCCACACAAAGATTTGGTTCAAGGAATGGGGAGAAATTCAAACAGTTTGTGATGGAAAATAGATATGCTAATGGATTTGTTAGATATGATGAACGGAAGAAGAAGTTTACTTATTTTAAGGTCTGCTTCCTTCAAGATCTGACCTAGCAGCTTGATTTATATAACAGTACCTTTAGTAGAGACGAAGCAGAGTGATGCTGTTGAAGCGATTCCCTTGATGAAAGCAGCAATAAAATGAAGGATTTCACTTCTGTGCATTTTTATTCCCATCTCTGCTGTGAGTACTCATTGCAATCAAAAAGCAGGCTGGGTACTTTTCCTTTCCTGTACCCTGCTTGGAATGAGACTTTTGTAAAGCCCTGCTGCAAGTTCTGATTGTGCAATAGCCTGTCGCATGTCTCATCTCACTGTATATTTCATGAGATGGTATTAAGCAAAGAAAATCATGTGAAAAGCTTGTCATGGCTTTTTGAAGCAAACTATTTCTGCATGAGTTCCAGCAGAATTTGGCAGAAACAGCTGAGTCAAGCGCTAACTGGCTGCAGAACAGCAAAAAGATGTGCAAACTTCTGCTGAGGCATCATGATCCCATCATATCACTTATCTTGCTGAGATCTTTTCTAATATTAGGGAAGCAACTAGAAATATTAAAGGCAGAACGGGGCCAGGTCAAGCTGAGGACTGAGGGTATCAATACAGTTGCTCTCTACGTAGAGTTTTGTGAGCAATACGGATAAGTGACTTCTGTTGCAAGAATATTCCAGAGTGACTGAAAAGATGAGAAATAGGCCGCCTTCTCCATCTATTTTCCTTCTTTGCCCCTTTTTTGCATGCCTTTTTTTTTTTTTTTGGTATTTCTACCTTTCATTATTTTTGCTTATAATTATCCTGGTGAATTCGCTTTTCTCTAAAGGCTTGGGAGCTACCTTTTGTTTCTTTGTTCTAGTACAGTTGTTTATTCCCCTCTTTCAATGTCTATTCAGACTGTTGGCTGACACTGTTTTCTAAGGGCATTATTCTCAGTCGTGTGACCCACCGCTGTATTTCAGGCTCCATAAACAATGTTAAATGCAGTACTTGAATAAATGGAAATTTTGAAAGCCCATTAGACGAACTGTAGCAGAATTCCTCCCAACCCTCCCACTTGGCTCAACTTGGAGCAGTCAAGAATAGAAAATTGGAAGATTTCCATCAGAGAGGCCCTTCTGGAAGCAGAAAACGGCACATCGCTTTTATAAATTCTTGTCCTCCAGAAACCACAAGAAAGGAAGTGAAAGAGCAAGATGACATAGTAAGGGTGAAATCTGTGCGTGCGGGCACTGGAAAGTGCCATTGTCATGCAACGGAGCACAGAGGAAGCAATGCTCAGTGGACCTGTCCCTACAAGGCTCGGGCATTTTAGATTGACAAGTCTGAATCTGCCGTAGAAAATCTGTGTGTGTATAAAGAGCTGGTATCAGATTTGCTCCGTTCTGGTCTCCATTTGTCTGTAGCCCGGTGTTACCTCCTATGCGCTACCACCAGACTGGAGCAGGCACTGTCCAGTGCTGGGCCCCACAGTCTCTGCCTCTAGTTTATAAACTGCAGAGGGAGCCGCTCCAGGGCAAAGCAGCACTGAGGTGCAGGATGGCTGGGAGTCAGGGGCACAAGTTCTTGTGCAAAGTGAGCAATAGCTTCTGCTTCCACCATGGGGCTGAGCAGCTGCAGGAGAGCCCCAGCCGCAGCATTTCCCAATTGCTCCACACCTAGAGCTTGCTTGCGGTGATGCCTGAGATTTGGCTTGGCAGTTATTGTCTCCTGGGAAGAGAGGTGATCTCCTTGCCCCTGGCTTTGCTTACACTGGCCTTTGAGCAGGAGATTCTGTAGCAGCACCTGCAACAGCCCCTTCAAGCAGGCAATGCCTTGCCGATGGCTTCTTTGCTTCTAAGACCAAAGTGAGTGTCTGCCTTGGCACTTAGCCCTCAGAAGCATTCAGCAAACCCATGGTCAGATATGAAGGAGAGGTGGGGGAGGAGGTGGAGGGAATTTTTTGGTCTATTTGAGCAATGATGATAGAGAGTTAAGGTCCAAAGTCAGTAAATATCAGTAATTTTGAGAGAGAATGTGTGAAATATCTGTGTCTTGATGGTTCTAGTACAGATATCCTGTACCTGGCCGTGAAAGCCATAGACAGACAGATAAGCGCAGAGGAGAGCTTCGGAGAGCCCATTACAAGCACTCAGCATATACTACCCCACAGAGGAGCATCAGAAATCGAAATGAAAGTGTGCCAGGTAATGGAAGGGCTACTAGTGGGGTGTTGTGGGGGACCACACAGTGGCAATGGTTTCCTGCAATTTTTGGTAAATGAAGCCCAAGGAGGCTGTCATGGGGGAAAGTTTGGCAGATGTGGTTGACCCAGGAGGCTCTGCAATGGCACTTCTTTGTGGAGCCAGCTGTGGGTCCTGGGAGTCCCCAGAGACATAGGGGAACCTGCCTTTATTCCAAGTATCTGTGGCACAGCACTAGGCATACAGTCACCCCTAAATGAGATTAACCTTGATATTGTATCTGAAAGTACTGTATTTCAGAGAAGAATAGAAAGATAATAGCTTTGGTTTAGTCTGCTAGTTGACAATTTGCCTTATAAGTTAAGTACTAAACTTGATTCTATCTCCAAAAGCTTCTGGAAAGCCTAGAAATCCACACGATCCGTGAGATATAGAAGAAAATTAGCCAGGTGATGAGTCTAGTGACATCTGGAAGAGATAGACAAGAGATCAGTCTCCCCCCTGGTAAGGAGAATTAAAATACTCTTCCTGGGAAATATGGGAGCCACAGTCTCGAGTGGGAAAAGTAGCCTTGATGTGTGAAGGCAGCAAGGAGTTGTCCTGCTTGTGAACAGGAGAGCACGTTTACACTCAGCTCCCCACTGCCCTGTGCACCCATCTGAAGGCCCAGGACAAGCTGAAGTGTGGGGAAGGTATCATGGATGAAAACCAGCTTACCCTCAGGAAATCCTGGTCTGGTTTGGAGAGCCCACTGTGAGATATTTCAGAAATACATAGAATCATAGAATAGTTAGGGTTGGAAAGAACCTTAAGATCATCTAGTTCCAACCCTCTCAGGAAGCCGCAAGGAACTGTGTACCAAGATGCTATACACCTTTCTGCATGGACCTGATTATTCTCTCCGTTCAACACGTTCAAATTCCCTAAATCTAAGAGTGCATTTGCTCTTTTTAAAGTGAATGTTCAGCCATAATCATTGCAGAGACACTTGTGCAAAAAAGGCTGAACACTAATTATTCTGGAGTTTGCAAACCGACTGATAGGAAATGACTTCTTCACTCCTCTGTGTTGCAGTATTAACATTTTAGGCCGAGCAGTGCAATTTAAATGCCAGACTTTTTAGTGTGTTAGGTGTTTACTTTGCACAATTACTGCAGGGGTGTTGGCAATTTGGGTATTCACAGGCACAAACAGTAAAACAGAAATAGTGGAAAAAGAAAGGGGAGAAAAATACACCCTACTACTACTGGTAGTGGTTGCAGGCAACAAAAACTAGTGCACAGAAATGTTCAATTTCATGCAAAAGCCATATTCTTTACTCAATATTTACAGAAAATTCCAATACACAACTGTGGGCCAGGTCATAATTATCAGCACTGGTGGTAATGAAATTGCATTTTGGCTTTGATACCAGAACGAATTTGATATTGCCGCTCAACACAGGCTTTGCAATCTGTTTGCAATGGCATTTACTTTTTGTGGTGAGCGTTTCAGGAAAGCTGAGAAACCCTAAGCTCCAACGCACACCCAGTGTCAGATGGCAGGGATTACTGAAAGATCAGGATTGTGTGACAGTGGTACTCACTGAGCTGTGCCTTCATTCGGGTTTCGTTTCTTGATTTTTTTTCCTCCCTCTGTTCCTGCAGAGCTCTGGATACACAGGGTAATGCAAGAAAATCTCTCACTTGTAAAACCTCAGCTAGTTGAACCATGTATTCAAAGGCTGATGGAAAACTACCAAGAATCAAATACAGAGAGAGGTACATATTCTGCATTTCTGCCGAAGCAACAGCTAAATCATGTTTACAGCTTCATTTATTAAAGCTCTTGTCAATCAGTGACCTAAAAGAGAAACACATTTCTTAAGCTTATGAGCTTAGATTCAGATTATGTTGGTTAGTAATAGCAGCGTTGGCAGCAAACTTGTGTATTGCCCTGCTGCCTTCTGACAGGTTTATTTCATCTCCCAGGACTGTAATAATGGGAAGATGAGTTAGGGCTGGAGGTTTGTATGCAACCGCAATGCAGGATTGCAGGACTCTCTTCGCTGATTCAGTAGTGAGAACTCTTCTTCCTGAGTCATTGCTAAATCAGGGGTCCAGCACAGTGTTAAGAAGCAGTTTTAGGGGTTTTCTTTTCAGTAAAATTTACAGAAAATCTCATGCAAATATGACCACTTCCAGTTAAAAACCACAAAAAACGCTTTTTTATTTGAGAGAAGGTGTTTGGGTCCAACTGCGATGCAGGCAGTGTCTGAGCTGCTGATTTAATTTCTCTGCTGAAAATTATCTTTTAGCTTCAGATGTGAAAAAGAAATACATGATACAGTTGCAGCTAGAACCAGTCAGGAACCCTACAAATCCGTTTTCTGTTAGTTCGGTGAAAGTGTAGATTGGACAAAAACATTCACATTGGATAATTTTATTTTTGCTTCATTTTCATATGGCGGAAGCATTTTATTTACAGTAAGGCAGCCATGTTTCATTTTTATGCATGCTGTATATAGCCACTCTTGTGACTCAGGCCACCTGCCAGGCTGCTTACTTTGTTGTCCTAGGTTACTTTGAAAAGAAGCCATTTACAGCAGTGTCTCACCCCCCTGGGCTGTGGCGCCATAGGCAGAGAGCGCAGCAACTTTGAGACCTACTCCGTGCTTTATGAAAATACTCTCCAGCAGCAGCATCATGTATTTTACTTTACCAAAAAGAACACGTGTGCTCAGTGTTGATTCTACTCTTTGAGAACAGGGGACAGTGGTTTCTCTGGGTGGGAGGCAGTTGCTAAGTAAAAGCTAACATCAAGCTGTCAGGCTGGGAAGTTGTTGAAGTGGAGCTGGGCTACACAAACATAGTCACCGTGCATCTTTGTGCTTTGCTTCAGGAGCTGCACACAGTGGAAAGAAGGTGGCAGCCAAAATGACACGGCTCTGACACAGGTTGGTGATAATGGTCTATTCATTGATAGCCCTTAGTGGTCTCATCTGGGACAGAATCCCGCTGTGGTTGGTGACAGCCTTTGAGAAGAAAGGTAATTGAGTTCTAGGGCTGCTGTTTCTGTGCTCAATGCCAGAAGTCATGCCAGGACTTGTAAACCAAAAATAACCTGAAGGCAAAGGCAGTGGCCTGCCGTTCTGTGGTTCATGGTCACAGTGGATGATATATTCGCAGCCTTCTAACTGAAACATCTACTGATGGGTCTCTTCCTTCACAAGGCATTTTTTCCAGAACAGTTCAACCATGTGCATTGACTGAGATAGAAGTGGGTCAGGCACATAGGTCACACTGCAATGTAAGTACCAGGTACACTATATCATGGCTGCAGAACCAACTCCTCTTAAGTTATGAGTACTTGTCTTTGCAGGTTCAGCTGTGTTTGTTAGGGTAGTGGTTACGTGTTGCTGGGATTTTTTAAGGAAGTAAACCAAGCCAATAAATCAGAAATGCTATCACGCGGAATCATGTGATATCCATATAAACTATTAGCCGACCTGGAGGCTTGGCTCCATTAATACTCCTCTGCTAGAGGCATGTCAGCTTCTACAGACACCTACACTAGGGCGAAGACTGCTTGGGTTTCAGGGATGTTTGTACAGCAGTGTTAGGACACCTGCATTTTGAATTTCATTCCTGGGCTCCTTTTCTCATCTGTCCTCATCACTGTCTACAAGATTTCAGTTATTTTCTGGGTTTTTCAGCAGTTTCTTGCCACACTTCCTCATGTTTTTTTCCTTTTCTTACACTCCCCAACTCCCCACCCCCATCCTTTTCTGTACCGTGTCTTGTCAGCAACCTCCCTTCGTTGCTGATTTCACTGTCCTGTCCATGTGTTTGGGAAGGCTGGAGTGAGAGAGAGAAAATGAGAAACACATGTGAGGTTTCAGCTGGGTGGAAAGATAGAGGAGGAATCAGTAGGGAGTTCCTGGAGCCTGTGGACAATGGAGTCTCTTTCTCCCTACACTGTGCTAGCCCATCACCACCAAATCCCTGTCTCATGTGTGTTGTACTCGAAGGAAGTGGCCCAGGGTCACCAGCTGCCTGCTGTCTCTGGGCTCTGCTCCAACTCCAAAAGAGACTTCCTGCTCCTAGTTGCACTTCTCATTAGCCTAAAGCAACTAAGAGAGGCTATTGCAAGTCTGAAGAGCAAGCTCAGCTGCTCAGTGTTAGAAACCGTGAATAAGGTTCAGGCATGATCAGCCAAAATGGGACGGCAGATAGTTTAAAAACCAAAAAGCCTCTAATTAACACACATGAACCATGCGGGCTGGGGGGGGTTCTTCGACAAAGTCTTAGGATTTGACAGTTTTTTACAAAAAAAGACACCCCAAACAGGGAAAAGTCAGCACTGCTCTGAATAAAGACCCCGGAGTTTTTCAGCAGGGTTAAAACACAGGTGTTTTCCCCAACATTCATTTCCAAAAGTCTCTCAGTGATGTTTACTGTGAGACAAAAACCAATTGACACAGAAAATTTCAGCAAGAACCCAGTGCAGTTATTAGCATTTACTATTTAGATCTGGCACACGGAGGTGCCAGGCAACCTTGAAAGCAGACTGTGATGTTGGCTGTGCCTACAGTCTGGAGACATGCCTATTTCTTATCTGAGTAACGTAATATACTAAGAATGACTTTTAGCTTTTCTCCATTGTGTTCCTCTGGTTGCAAATGGTGTTCAGTGGTATGAAAATGACTAGACATTTATACCTAGCAATGATGTGCCTATGTGAAATTTAAAGTCTGTCATTTAAATCTGTGTAAGTTCTATCATGTACCTTCCTATTTGTACGAATAGTCCTGCATGTCCTTTCTAAGGGTATGTTGTTAAATATCAACAAATGGAACACATAATTGTTTTTATCATATATTAAATGGTCTGTATGTACAAGCTTATCAGCAGACAGCGTATTTGCTCCAATAAATGCATTACCTCACAGCTTACTGAGAGAAGCCTGGTCACAGTTGTTCTGACTTTCTCTCTGGAGGCAGGGGACATTATGCTATGGGGGGCCAGCTCACTGACATAGCAGAGCCGTGCACAGGGCCTTCTAAAATCAGATTCCCTAATTCTGCTCGCTGGTCTTTCCACTCCTTTGTCCTCTGCACATATTTCCTTATGTCAATTTTCATACCTCTTTGCGAAGACATCTTTCTTTCCTGATGACCAGAAACAGACATTTTAAGGTTACATATGAGACTTAGACATTTGCCCTTTCAAATACTGATCGTGAACTGCCACAACTCTTCCTACTGCTTCCAGTTATTTTTGCTCTACTTAATTAAGTACAGTGCAACATATTCAGAGCTCCTAGGCTATGGTGTTTGCTCACCCCAAGCTTTGCTCTTTCCCTTTCTCTGCTGTGATATTTTGTGGGGCTGTGCCATGGGATGATTATGGAAATAACTGCCCTCAGAGCCCAGCTCGGCGACTTACTTAGAGGAAGAAAATCTTGGTCTCAAAGAGAAGATAAGAAAGGAAGTACAGGATGGATATGAACCATTAGTGTGGAACCTATGTCTGACTTGTGCCATCTAAAAGTAGGTACAGCATAAGAGGGGGTACTCAATCGGTCTTTTTTGTGCTGCTGTATAATTTGCCAACAAGTGTAGCACTCAGAGGAATAAATTGCTGCAGTGTTCCAGGTGGATGAATGGGTGAATCATTTATCTCCTGCTGCTAGAAGCAGCTTGTAAAAACGTCTGGTAGAAAAATAGCGTACCTTTTCCAAGAGAGGAGGCATATTCTCAGTGGAACAGGTACCACATTAGACAGAGTGATGGAAGACCTTTTTACTTACAGTGGAAGGAACTTTCTGGATATAATATTAGTTTGCAATAGTTTGCAATATTTTTCTTGGAAACTTTATGTCCACTGTGTAATTGTATTGCTCGCTTTAACAATGCCATTGTTTTCAAGCAGCTCACTGATTTCTTTGAAGTGACATTTATCATTACTTACAAAGATACCCCAATCTAGCCTGTAAAAACTGGCCGGATTGTAACTGTGTGTATTATAGAGCAACTACCTGCATCAGATTGCCAAGATTTTAAGTGCCCGTTAATTTCTATGTCCAGAACAATAGTGATTTGAGGAATATTGTGGTTTATTTTGCGATCCTGAGGGTGAGTCCAGTTTTCACCAGAAAGCCCATTTTTTTACCATGGTGCTGCTACTTTCATTAAATACATACATACCAGGATTGCCAATAGGTTGCCTGCAAATGATACAACTAGAATTCCACTTCTTGTAGTGCCTGGATTCAAGAAGAGTATTGCTCTGTCTTCCTGATACACTGATTCTAGGAAAATAACTATGAAGAAAGACTAGACCCAGCCCGTAGACCCTGAATAACCACATGCATTTAAACTGAATTTGCTTCTAAACTTATAAACTGTGCTTTCAGTCTGTTCTGAGGGCAGCTAATGCCATGCACAGGTGACCATCAGAGAGACTGAACTTGGATCTGAAGAAGCATAAATGTGAACTCACATTCAGTCGTATGTCAGCATTGCTATGTGTTGTAATTGTCCCTTTTTGAGTGGGGGAAAGCGTATGTGATATGTTCAGTTACCCTGATAAATGTGTTGATGGGAGTTCCATCTTCTTGTCATGCAAGCTGGTCACATAAAAGAATGGGACAGAATTGTTTTTTCCACTTGGAGTTACTTAGAAGAAAAAATATATTCAGCCTTATGTTTTGAAAAAGTGCCCCCAAAACTGATGTTCTGGGAGTTATAAACTAAAGCCTGGAAATTACTTTCCAGGCTACAATTTCCAAATCAATCCCTTTTATAGTCAAAAATATTCCTCCTCAGCAGAGTTCAATTTGTACTGAAATTACGGTAGTCAGTCAGTGAATACAAATAAGATCAAATGGATAACAGTTAAATACTTCTGTCTCCAGAAAATATGCCTGTGGATCTCTCAAGCAGAGAAGTGTGCGAAGCAAGATGTAACTGTAAGGCAAACAGTGACAAGGCATTCAACCCCAGTGAACCTGGGGGATAGGCACACGCAGAAGTAAATGAGGAACCAGCAGAAATGGAATAGGCCCATGTGTGAGAAGGCTGCAGGGAGACTCCCACATGCCCTCTTGGAAATGGGGATGTGTGTGCAGAGGCAGCCAACAAGGACTGTGCACTCAAAGGGCTGTGGTTTGAGCTGAGTCATGGAAACTTGGCGGGCTGGTACATACCATGGTCGTGGGTAGTTACAGGGCGTTTAAGAAGGATCAGCAGGGAAGAAGAGGAGCGAGAGCTGCACTCTGTGTAGAGTTCATTCCCTGCACAGAGCTCATGAATGAATGTGGAGATGTACTACTGAAAGCCCCAGTCAAGGTCAGAGGAGGGAGGAACGTTAATGATGATTAATGACTGCGGTGAGCTATCTGTTACAGGCAGGCTGGTCAAGAGAATAAATTGGATGGACCTGTCTGTAGTGGGCTAAAAGCGTTTCTGAATCCAGGCCTTGGAATTTGGAGGTTTTATCCATCTGGAAATCTACTGGAAGGGGATCACAGCATTGTGAAAGTCTTGTCACATCCTAGACAGCATTAGCGATAACATCCTAAAAGCAAATGCTAGAAGAGCCAACCACAGTAAATCCCTAATTCTGCTGCTCACAAATGGGGAAAAACTGGGTGGTGTCATCCGAAGCTGCAGTGACGATGAAATGATTTCAGGATCAGGAGAATGGTTGCAAAATTATGCTGCAGAGCTAGGACTTGGGACTTCAGGAAAGCTGACTGTGACTTACTTAGGGAACTGCTAGGTTGAATCCCTGGGAAACTGCCAAGAGGGGAAAAGTGCTGAGGATAGCTGGTTGATTTTTAAAGAAAACATAGAGATTTCAAACCCAACCTGTTATGCAAGAAGACCAGGGAGCGAAGCAGAATCTTGGCCTTGCTTGCGTTAGCGAGGAGCTTCTCAAAGGACTAAAATACAAAAGGAAAGATTGCAAGTAGTGGAACAAAGGTAGAACATCAGAGTGATGAAATTAGGAAGGCCAAAGCCTGTCTGCAGATAGAACTAATATGAGACACAAAGGACAAGAAACTGACAGTAAATGGTAGAACTTCTGTGTCATTTGGCACTGAATGGTTGAACTTCCGCGCAGAAGGGCCAGGAACTCCAGCGGTCCTCTGTCACTTCTGTAAGAGTTTTTAGGAGGAAGACTGCCACTTTTTAACAAACAAGAAAACCGGATGACTATACCTTGCATGCATCCACTAATTTTGTTTTTATTAAGGACATTGCAATTAGGGTGAACCAGGTTACTGGATATGGTATGAACCAGAATCCCTGTTTGGCATAATATCACCATTAACAGTGCTTCATTTTGGAGGTATTTACCCATTTGCTATTTTGGATTAAATTTCTTCCATTTTTTTCCCAGTTTCTGGGCAGTGTTCACATTTCCTGTTTCCCTGGAGACACAGTAATAGAAATTCATTGCCAAAGGCTTCACTGTTTCAAACTGCAAAGTATGAGTATTTGAAAATTAACATTAAATACAAATACATGCTTTTACAATTGTATTTACTTCCAAACCATACATTTCTTTCTGTTGAAAGTAATCTTTGTGGGTTTATTCTTATCAACATCTTCTTTAGCAGGAACTGCTGCAGCTCTTGCAGGATGAAAGTATTAGGCTAAGCAAGCTGGTGTGTAAGCTGAAGGCTCTGAATTGTTGGAAGCAAACCACTCAGAAGGCACAGCTCTCTGCAAAGCTTAGAGATGCTGAGAAGGTGGTATTTCCCTACCATTTCACCTGCTATTGGTGTCTAATTTTCTGCAAAACTAATGGTCGGAATAGGCAGGCTCACTATTATTCAGTGAGCTTATAGGAGCTCATGGAACCTGCAGATTTTGGGTAGAAATTCTAAACTTCTTCCCCTCTATATTACGGATATAGTGGTGGTCTTCAAACCTGAAGAGCGTGAAACAAATCCCTGGCCCCTACTTGAAGTAAGAGTTTAGGAAGTATTAGTATTTCTAATTCTGATGTCAACTCAGAAGACTAATTATGACACTGCATTGAAATCAACTCTTTCAAAACTGACCAAAACAGGCAGACATGGAGTGAAAATGAACTGGATTGTTGGCTTGGGAGCTGGCTGAGGGCTTGGGGTTTTTTTAGTTTTATTAATTGGTATCTACTTCAACAAAGCAGAGCACAGGGTGAGGTTTATAAAATCTAATTACAGAAATGCAAGATGAAGCACAAAAATTACTAAATTAAACAAAAGTGAAGATGCATGGAAAGAAAAGTGCCTCACTGCTTTAAATGAGGCTGATTAGAATGGAACAAAGAGGTTATTGATTGTTACATAGGTTAATTAGCTGCACACATCAAGCAAAGGAAAGGCAGAATGGAACATATTTGTTAACTTGAAAGGCATGAAAACAAAATGGGGTTTGTGTGCTTGTCAATGTCAAACCAAACTAAATTGGACGTGCACACACTTAGTTCAGTTTTATCTAGGGGATGTTAAATCATTAGAATATTTTACGAAACAGATCAGTCAAAGATGACTTGAATTGGTGAAAATGTTTGGATTTAAATAAGAAATAAGAGTATCATCATGGGATTTGAAAGAAAAGTCTGAAACTGAGAAAAAAAAAATGAGAAAAATTGGCTGGTTTAAAATTGAGAACTAGCTCATCTTGCCTAGACAGAGCTTTCTTGTTTCTGACTTTGGAGTGATCCTGAAGATGTAAGAGCTTGTATTTCTCTGCCCTCTGGTCCAAGTGCAGAGGATCCTTCAACCTTGCTTTTTCCAATTTAAATGGATGGGAAAGGAGAGAGGGCTGTTAGCTCTGTGCCTGACACTGTAACTTGTATATGCATGCACATTTATGTTTATAATTTAAAGCAAGCAAAAAGATCCTGCCCAGAAGGAAAAGAAGCTTAATGACACACATTTTCACTTTAATGAAAGAATAATCAGATTAGTAGATGGACAGGTCTTTCTAATGCCTGAGAAAGATCAAATTTGCATTGCTCTGTGCATGTTTGCAAACAAGAACTTGAATTGTTGACATGTGAATATCATTAAAATTGTGCAGTTGTACCCACATGAAAGATGATCTGACGTTGTCCTCTTTAGAGGACACCTCTTGTCCATCCTGTTTCTCGTTTTGCCTTGAAACAAGATACAGCCTTTATTAAAAAATAAGAACAATTCAATCTCACTTTACTAAAAATCTCTGAGAGCTTTACCTTTCAAGAAACCAACTGCTATATAAAACAGGGAAAATCACTGCTCTCAAAATTGTTTCTGTTACGTACTTTCTGTACCCAGGAAGCTCTTCAAAACAAAAAGAGTGCCTGATTGCTGAGATGATGGCAGAACAAGAGGTGGCTTCATTTCAGGGGCAGCTCATGTTGGTAAGAAAAGCTCCTGCAAAATCTCTAGCAGGCAATGACAAGCTGAAGAAACAGCTGCATAAACAGGTATTTGAATTCAGCAGGTCCTGATTCATAAGTGCAACAAGCTGAATTCTCCTCCCCATCTCACTTGCTTTATGGAGGATTTTGCCTACTATTATTCTAGGAGAGAAATGGATTCAAAACCCATTGCATAATACAGTTACTGAAGCTGGATATGTATTTTATGGCATTGAAACAACATGTTTATCTGCATGTTTTTACCATTGCAGGTAGAAAGAACTACAGAAAAAGCTATAGCATCTTGGATGAAGTTTGAGTCATACCAAAAATGACAGCTACAGGCACTGTATTTGTGTATGTTATCAACATCATTGGATGTATATTTTAGTAGAGGCAAAGACACTATGAATATTTTATTCCACAGATAGATAAGGAAAATTAAATTGCAGATCCTGAGTTATTTCTCTTCCACCCAATCATTAAATTTCAAGGAAACATTCAGGAATGTTGTCATGAAATGCAGAACAAATGCGTTACATATGTGGGTTTTTTTTCTGAGCACCTGCATGGATACATCACCGCCATGACAAGATGCCTTTCACTTCTACACACTGAAAAGCATACCCTTGACTTGCAGTATACTTACCACCAAGAAACATTATTGTATGGAATATAAGTCTTGTCAAACCAACCTCATTTCATTCTGTTGATAAGATTACAATTTAGATAGATAAACACAATGCTAGAGATGTAATATATATTTGGGAGAGCCATGAAATGCTTGGGTTAGCAACACATAACTTTTATATTTTAAATTTTAATATTACACAGTACCAATAAAAATGCTAAATGGATTGAGAGCTAGATTTTTTGACATATAAAGATGTGTTATTTTCATTAAATGAAGATAGTTTCTGATGGATTTCTGCAGGGGTTGGTAGCAGAACTATCAGTATTCAACATTTTTGTCAGTGTCTTGGAAATAAATCTGAAATTATAGATTATAAAATTTACCAGTGACATATTTGGGGAAGAATGTTAGGGAATTTGATAAGGTATACTTAGTGAATAATGATGTGGGCAGAGCAGGAGTACAGAATCATACAGATCGCTGTGAGAAGTGTCTCAGTGCCTGAGTAGATGAAGAACAAGAAGAAAGCAGGACTTGCACAGAACAGGGTGACCACATCCCTGGATAGGACGAGGATCGTAACAGATGGCTGGCCATGTAGAGTGGTAGTGGAAAGGATGGATGCTGCAGCCTTTTTGTTTATAAAAAGGAGATTAGCACAAATATATCAAAAATGAGTTTGTAGCTCTATGTGCAGCGCACAAATACTGCTGCTGGTTCCAGAGGGTACTACTTAAAAAAGGTGAAGAAAAAACTGAGAGAGTGCAGAGAAGAGTTATTAAGATTGCTTGCTGGCTGGAGGTAACGCTTTCTAGCCAAGAGCTCTTAAAAGGCTCAGTCGGTTTAGCCTATCTGAAAGAAGAGTAACTTGACTACAGTCGACAGATATATTTTGTTGGGAGAGAATAGCAGATCTTAAGGGGTTCTTATGGAAAGGTATAACAACAAGAGGTGGTACCTAGAAGTTGAGGCAGACAAACTGAAAATGGGAAATTAGGAACAATGTTTTCAAAATGTGACTAACCATGGAAATGACAATACGTCCAACTGAGTGTCTTCAGGTCAAGACCTGATGCCGTTCTGGGAAACATGGTTTAGCCAAAACAACCTGCTCATTCCAGTGCAAGGGTAATGAATGGAAATGTGATATTAAAAAGTCACATCTGATGGTTTGACTGGACCATTTTGAGCCTACTGATCTCTGAAACTCCAACCTTAGTAAGGTTTAGTGAGATCCCCAAGGGAAAATGTTTGGGCCGTGACTGCTTTTAGCTCTGTGTGTTCATATTTTTCACCAGGGTGGAGTTGCCTTTGGCTGATGAACTGGTTTTCTTCATTGACAAGCCGTCAGTTTAATTCCAAAAGGCTCACTGGGTCTACCATCTTTCTAGCAGCTGCATTTGTGGTTGTTTTTTCCTTTGGTTTCTAACATCAGCTTCTGGTTCTTTCTATTCTTCCTAATTTCTTTCCTTGCTACAGATTGTGATGATGGAGTTTATAAACAGCAGACTCTGTTCCACAATCCTTGGCTGTACAGGAGGGTTTGATCTATTATGGGCGGCTTGCAATACCATTGCATTCAATTG
This sequence comes from Ara ararauna, assembly GCA_028858755.1. Lineage (NCBI taxonomy): Eukaryota > Metazoa > Chordata > Aves > Psittaciformes > Psittacidae > Ara > Ara ararauna. The sequence goes on from CM054379.1 coordinate 62,847,600, forward strand.
TGATACAGATTCCAAAACGTAGCCATACTTACTGGCTGTTGCTACACACCTTGTATAAACAGCTGTGTTTGAAAAAGCTGTACTCATTTCCCCCCATCTCTTTCCTTGTTTGTATGTTGTTTTAAAAACAAGTACCACATGCAGACCAGAGGCTGGCTGCAGAAAGCGAACTGCAGCAGACTGAGGAAATTGGAAGCAACTGCCTTCGTGTTTGTTTATAATTGAATGAGTTCTACACATGAATGTTGTTTTGAGGCTTCTCTCTCTAACGAGCAATGCTGTAAATACAGCATTGTGCTCCCACTCCTCATTACCATTCCCTCGTTCTCCCCAATTCCAAACCCCAGATTTTATTTTGGGTTTGGGGCTGACGGTGGTCCTTTCATAAGATCATAGGATAATTCAGATTTTGTTTGCCAACATTTCATAGTACCAAGTCGTGTGGGATGGGGTCTCTCCTCATTCAGCTCAGCTGGGCATGACATCCAAGGACTGGTCATCAAGCTTTAAAAGGAAATATAGGAAAGTGTGTGTGGAATTGGGGGAATGTAATTTAAGTCTGCAGCTTTCATGATTGTATGTTGTAGAAACAAATGCTATTGGAAGTAGTACAGAGGAAGACACCAGAAGCCAAAAAGAGACAAGTACTGAGTGCAATGAAAGCTGAAAACATAGAGAAGATGTTATAAGAGGTGGAAGTGAATAGTAGAAAGCGAAATGCCTAACCAAGGAAGCTGAGATGTCTTCTGAAACATGCCATCTTCAACAAAAAGGAGTACAAAAAGAAATGTAGCTGGTAAGCTTGAAAAAAAGACCATTTCTGGAGAGATGTCTCAAGTTTTAACACTGATCACATCTGAGAGTATCCCTTCATGTCTGAACTTCAGAGTTTTTCTGCAGCCCCTCAAGTGCTTGGGATGAGGGTCTTGCAGCAGGAGCCTTAGCACTGTGCTGGGGCCTGCCTGCTGGGTGCTTAGGGCTGTGTTCCACGTACCGGTGACATTTTGTGGTTCTGAGGCTTCTGTTCCTCATGTTCAGTTTCCTCTTGAGCCTGGTTCAGTATCTCTGCTTTAGAAAGTGAGCATTTTTCTCCTTATTTTTGAGGCAAACTGCCTAAGTGTTTGTGTAAGGCACTAGTGGAGGGGGAATGGGTGTGGTGGACAGGGGGCAGACACTTGCACCCCTGGGGGAATCAGGGGGTGCAGCAGTGAGAGCAGCAAGTGGCTGAGCTCAGTGCCCTGGAGGCTCCAGCCAGCCATGCATCCCCTGTTGGGCTGTAGCCCAGTGGTGTGCCCCAGGCTGTAACCACCGTCCTTGCCACCAGATTAAACTGGGAGGTTTGGACCCTCACTTGGGCTCTGCTTCCCTGTTGGGGCCATGTTTCTGGGTCCACAGTGTCTGTTGCTTTCCTGGCTCCCCCTGCAATGTTTCCCAGGCAGCACTTTGATACCAGTGCTGCAGAGCTGAAAAACTGCTGTCCTTTTGCTTCATCTACTCTGTACTTGACAAACTCTGCCCTTACCTCTGTTTCACGTTACACCGCTTAACAAATTCTGGACTAACGAATGGAGTGGGAAGGGAACTGCTTTAATCCACAGAAATGACATTAGTTTTTGCTAAATTGAGGCCATTGTCCTGAAGTGATGTACTGAGTTTAAACCTGTTTGCTAATCATTGATCTAGTGTAACTGAGTAACCATGTCCACTTTTACAATTTATCTCCCTGTAAAAGGGATCAATTTAGAAACTGATTTGGCCAACTAAATACAACTTCTGTGTTTAGCGCACCTGATAGAGCGGGCTTTTGGCTGTGAAATGTGCAGTGCTTTTGAAGGTATAGCCTGCAGAACAAAATATTTTTGGCAACTACCTGATTAGACTTTAAGTAGATGAATCTGTCTACTGACAACTTTGCTGCCACTTAAGTAAGTCTCTTTGCCCTTGCTTTCCTGGTCTAGACAGAGAGAAAGGTTTGTAAATGCATCTGAATGCGTCTCCTGTGGACCAAGAAAAGTATATTCTATCTTCAGTCTTCTAAAGCATCAAGATGAAAGCACAGGCTGTTTGTTTTCCAGACTCAGGATGACAAATGCCACTGTTCTGGGAGTAATTTCTCAGGGTGCGGGCATGTTTTCTAAACAAAATCATATGAGAGACTTTCACACAGCCAAAGCAGCTGGTGCAGACACTAGACCACTGATTTTCTGTTTTTGATGGGGCTCTGAACTGTTTTGCTGTGTTTACAAAATAACCCTTCAAGAGATCAGAGATGTCAACAGCTGGATCAGCCTTTGAGGAGAGCAGAACGAAAACGGCAGCTGCAGGGCACAGGCTTTTACCACCACACAGCAGTCCCAGCGGCAGCCAGCACCTACATGGTCATTAACACTAACTAACTTTATATTTAAACTTGGCAAATTACAGAGTCCATGGCAGAGATGTGGGAAGAGCTGCTGGTGTTCCCACATACCTCTGCCCTGAAAATGGAGGTAGAGTGTTGTCTAATTAGTTACATGCAGAGAATTGTGAGTAAAGGCCTCTATTGTTTTTGTCTTCCTCCAGTAATGCCTGAAATGCAGATTCCTGTTAAACAATAATGAGAATTTGCACTGTATCTTGTATTCAGAAGGATTATGGATAAGTTTAGCAAAACTGTGATTACAGATTATTTCAACCAGCAAGAACTGATGGCCTCTCATTCACAAGAGCACATAGGGTAATAACATCTTTTCCTTTAAATCTAGGCTCCTGCTTTGAGGCAGAGATCTCAGATGATGAATTTTTGTTGCTGTCATTAATCATTTTACTACGTTTTAGGTAAGAAGCTGGTTAACCCAAGAGTGCAGTTTAAAATGGGAGGCCTTCCAGAAGGCTGATGAGCTGCAGTGTCAAGTTTATTATAACCTGGAAGCTGCAGCTTCCCAGGGGAATGTGACTGCAGGTAAAGACAGGTTGTGTGTTGTAACTCACTTTCTTGGGGAAGTAAGCCTTAATGAGCAATGTGTCCATGTCTGAATCCCTCCTTAAGCTTTGAAGCAACAGGAAACTTAAGCCAAGTATGAAAGAAAAGATGTCCTCTGTAATGAAAGCATTTAGGTAGAGGAGAAAGACTTAAAACAGCTTGAGGAAAAGTCAGACAACTCAAAAGCCATATGGCTTCTCACACCACAGCTGCTCAAGCAGCACAGGAAACATTGACTTCCGAGTTAGTAACTTCAAACCATAACTTGTGTTGTCATTTGCATTGTAGGGATGTAATGGGAAAATATGAGGGGAGCTGCATTTAGGGGAGGAGGCAATTAAAGGAAACAAAGGATCCCAAGTTGTAGGAAATCAGGTGTCATTAATGGCTTTGGAACACCTTAATTACAGATGATGTGGGGAAACCAAGCAAGACTGTGCCCTTGTAATTTGCCTAGGTGCATGCCAATGATTGCAGGTATTTTTTAGAGGATCTCAAAGCAGCAGTGAGAGCTTTCTAGCCCTTAACTGAATTAACCCAGAACTTAAACATTTAGCAAACATCTTTCTTCTCAGATGTTAGGTAACTTTTTGACATGATGCTTATGTAATTCATATAGCTTAAAAAAGCTTGATTAGGGATTTCTACTCCTACCTGCCTTAAGTTGCTGCTTCTCTGTGCTACCAAATCCTGTCAGTATAACAAACACACGCAAGAAAAATTGATGGGTGATACATAAATTCCTAGTAAATGGATATAATAAACTCCAATGGTCTTTCAAGGTGCTATGAAGAATATAAAGCATTACAAATTTAATTACAGTTTCCTTCTGCAGGAAAATGTTAGTTATTCCTGCCACAGGGAACTGGGAAATGCTCATTAGCACACTGCTGAAGACAAGACATGAATCAAACATAAAGAAATAAAGAACGGGGAGGTATCTTTAATTAATGCACAAATATGCTTGGTTTCTCTTGCTTTAAGCAAGTTCAGGGGAAAAGTTGGTGCAAAACTTTTAAGTGACATTGATGCTACTATGCACAAGGAAAGCAGCTGTGACAGAAAGATGATTTTTTTTTTTCCCCTACAGTCAGTTACCATTGTAAAACATGACGCAGAGCTGGAAAAATTGGCTAAGGAGCTTGGATTTCTCTATGCTTAACATAGAAACTCCACTGAACTATATAAACACCTGGCCTGAAAAGTGTTAAAACTCTGTATTGTGATTCTTTTTATTCCTGTGTCTGTAACAATAGACAGATGCTGTGAAGGTTTGGTGGCATTTTTTTTCCTTTCAAAAAGGTAAAAGGAAGACTGCAGAGCTGTTGGTCCATAGTACAAGCAGTATAAGAATTCATTTTCCAGGGAATAAGTCAATATTAAATAGGTATAAGTTTTGATGCATTAACACAAGCACTTCTCATAAAGCAGTCCAGACTTGTGTATCATAGAATAGTTAGGGTTGGATAAGATCATCTAGTTCCAACCCCCCTGCCATGGGCAGGGACACCTCTTGTCAATTCAATCAGCAAACTTATTTATGTTATCACCACTTGACTGCCATTTTGCAGTGTGGCTGCCTGGCCTAACGTCCACACATTTTTTCTTTGCTGACATCTTCTCTGGAAAGACCCCTGGATAACAGATCTAGAGAGAAGAACTGGCTTTGCCCCTGAAACGAATTAGGCCTTCATAAAACAAATCTTTTACCTCAGTTAGATGCTGTCCTGGATATCCTGCTTATTTATTATCCTCTAAATACCAAAGGCTTTGGGAAGGGGATGATGGAAGTTCACAGCTGTGGCTTATCTCTAAAGTCAGTTTCAGATGCCAGTTTAAGGTCTTGACTTTAATCTTCAAAGCAATTAACAAATGAGCCTCTTTGTTTTATCTATTAATCTGAGTTGCACTGTACCTGACTTCAGATCTATCTGTCAGGGTGGCACCTGTTACTTGCAATAGCCCTGGTTTGACTGTAAAGGAGAAGGTAATTTTGAAACAGGTCACCTCAACTCCAGGAATTGTCCACAGACTAAGACTTCAGCCAGTTTGTAACTGCTGTAGATTAGCAATTTGAACCATGCCTTCTATCTTTTTCTGTTTTCCTTCTTCTCTATCCTCACATCTTTCTCTTCTTCCCTCTCTAATGCACTAGGCCATGATCTGTCTCAGTTGCTGCACTTCTTCCTGGGTTTCATGTGACACTTCTGTAGTCAGTCCTCTCCAGCCCCTGCTTCAGGATTCATGGATGCTGAATGCAGCCTGACCAGACTGGGTAGTTCTGAGCTCTGGACAGCTATCAGTTGCTCTCTGGCTGCTTCAGCAGAAGGCCTGAGTCCGTTGGACATCCACCCTGAAATAATGTCAGCAACAGCAAAGCAATGTGGTCTGAAACATCTTTTATCATACCTGGGAAGGAGGAAGAACACTGTCTCAATTAACAAGTCCAAGATTACAGCTACACAGCAAAAGCACCCTCACTTCCTTGCCCAAAGTTAGTGGGAAAGGCTAACAGGTTTAAGAAGTGGTAAGAAGTGGTATAGCAACACGACACTGTACATAGCTACAAATTGGGGTTGAATCACATTACAGCCAATAGGAAGCACAGCATTTGATACAAGGATTGCTTTAGTGGCTGAGGGTTTAGCATTAAGCGGCTGCATCTCTGCTTTTCAGAAATCTACAGAGATAAAGACTGGAATTCACTAGGGAGTTTAGCATCACTGGGAACAGATGGTTAACGCCCATCCACACACACCTTTTAACCTTGGCTTTCAACAGGACCTGGAAAGACAAAGTTGTGGCAAAAATAATCACATATAATGAAGTAGACTTGGTGCAGTAAGAAGTTTCTGCTTTTCTGAGATGTCTCCTGCTGGAAGAATAAATGCTATTACTATGAATGAAAAAGAAATGGTATGAGCTATAAAAATTGCAGATAGTTTTAAAAAGGCTTTGTTCTAACTTGTGTCAAGGTCAGCCATGAGCTACTTTTTCCAGGCTAAGCAACCTATTATTCTCTCAGTACTATGCAGCCTTCTCTCTGTGTTTGGTTTTTTGTCAGGGTAGTTTGTTTGGGTTTTCTTTTACCTTAACATTCTCCTTAGAGATCAAAAACAACAGCTTGTGCATTTACTCGAGTTCTGCTTTAACTCTGTGTTGTTGATAACACAGTATGCTCTGCCACTCACGTCCAGGTCAACAAGCTTGCAGCAGCCACTCAACATGGCAATTACCACCAGCAACAGAAGAGGAAAAAACAAACATTCAAAGACTGAAGACAGTAAGTGATGGCATTGGTAATAAGCTGATATGGTTGCAAATTCTTCACTGGTTTGCAAGCTGTGATTTGTATATATACCCAGGAAGGTTTCATCTGGACAATACAGCAAAGCCCTCTTGAGATTTATTTTTAAGAGCAAGGTGAAAAGTATGTATGACTCCGAAGTGTTCCAAAAATCGACTAAGGCAGGAGGAGGTATTCAGTTAGCAAAGGTCTGGAAAATACTCTTCTTTCTGAGTACCATGCCACGGTTGGTGACTATTCTTACGTTATCTATGCTTTCAGGTGCCTAGCAGATGGAAGGAAAGAATGGCAGATAGGCTACCACCACACCTAAATGAAAAGTCTTTTCCTGCTGTCTTTATAGAAACAAAGGCTGGTCTGGAAGTAAACCCACATGTATTTTCAATCATTAGAAAATGCCACTGAACTGGCAAGCTTGAATAAAAACATTTTATATACAAACAAGAGAGGCAGCAATACTCCAGTGCTGCATTGTATGTACTTAAACATATTTGGATGCAGTGTTCAATACCAGCTCCTGTCAGCTTACCTGACAACCCATTTTAAGCACTGGGTGATGCAGATCCTCCTCTGAGTAAGAGCAGCACTGCATGGCTTCCTGCAGACAATGTACCATGCTACAGGAAGAGCAGCAGTTAGAACTAAAAGGCTTCCTTTTGTTGTGGTAGCCTTAGAACATGGTGGAGCAAAGCACAGCTAAGTCCTTAGAGGAAAAGCACGGGGTCTGGTGGGGTTTGGTTTGTTTTTTAAAACTGCTTTCCTATTGCACCCCCCAACCACCACATCCTGCTCGATGCAGTGCCCTCACCCCAGAGGCTGCTGCCTGTACACTGAACCTTTGATGCCTGTTCGAAGATGACTCATCAAAAGTACCAATCTTCACCTTCCCCAGCACCTTCTCTCCCCTCCCCCTAGAAAAGGGAAGGGCAGCTCAGCGCTACACTAAGTAGAACAGAAAGAAAATAAAAAATAAAGCATAAAAGAAAAAAAAAAGCATAACTAAGTCTACCTCTCTCTTGCATGGAAAAAAATCTTGCTTTTATAGCCCAGCCATTAAAGGACTCCAAGTTGTCTGTCAGAGATGTGTCAAAATGTATTGCAGCTTTTGATGAGTTAGAATACCAACTCTGTGCCTTTTAGCATCATCCACATGCCTGTGAGCACTGAATAATCAAATACCTCAGTACTTGCTTTATAATTAACTTAAGAACTTGGATTAAATTCAGGCAACCTTTAACAGCATTGCACTGGTTAAACACTGAGTAAAGAACTTCAGTTAGAAATGCTGTAGTATTCAGAGAATGAGGATTTCTAGAATACGATTAACATCCTTCACCATTACTGAAACAAGCTTTATTTCATTTATGCTTGCTGCTACATCAAAACAGGTCACAATATACTCAGAATGCCGTGGAATCAGTTATCAAATAACATTCATTTTAAGGTATGCCTTAAATGAAGGACAAGGTGACTGATAACTATCCAAGGTCAGCTGTCCTTAGAGAAGCCATCAAATGTGATTCTAGCACATTCCAGGAACCAGATGCCAATTTGGAAGTAGAACAATATCATCAGTATGAAGCACTTCTGCACCATGGCAGCAGTAAAAAGGGCTCTCTCCAGCTAATTACAGCTTCTTGATAAAACACTTCAAATAGTACTCCACTTAATACAGCAAAATTCAAAGATGATTTCTGAATGAATGCTGTACCTTACAGAAGACTGCCTTCAAAGAACAGCAGTAACGTCAAGACTGGTACTATAGGGATAACCAGTTGTGCAGAGGCTTCCAGTGCTGCACTGTAACAAAATATAACTCAGTCCCTGACTGTATGTAATAAATGGATGCTTTTCCGGAAAGCACAACAATTTAAAGCACATCAGGTTTCCTCTACTTCCATACAGCTTTTCCCAAAATATTACTGGAGTTTTTGCAGCTTCCTGTATGAGACTGAGTTATGTCAATACTACTTAGTGACACATTCACTGCCCACAAAAGCATCAAAGCCTTGATGTAAAATTATTGAGGTCAGCTCACTCAGAGCCAGTTATCATTATAGTCAGCCTGTAACTACAGAATTGTGCTCGCTCTGTTCTCTTCAAGCACAGTTACTCCCAAGCAAATATCCTCCTCTTTCTCATGCCATCAGGAAAGAAATAAGGCTCAGAGCAATACAAAGATCTTAATGTGAAAAGATGCTACAAGGTAGGGGTTATTTACAGCCTCCCAGAACAACAGTCCCTCTTCCACCTCACAAGCTGACATCCAGTATTATTACAAGGTCTGCTATTGGAAAGAGGAGCATTAAACCTTACAAGTTGCTGCAACTGGAACACTTAAATGCCTTGCTGTTTGGCTTCAAGGGGGCAACAAGGTTAAACATGGAAAACATGGACTACAGAATTCTTTTGGAGACTATTCTAAATCTGAATCAGTATTGTTGCACTTAACAAATGGAGAGTTAATACTCTTAGGAGAGCTGACAATTCTTCAACCTTTCATTCTCCCTCTTTCCCTACAGTGTTCCTCAGTTTCTATGGAAAATGGCTCTTCTCTCCAGGAAGTCAGCAGACAATTCCCTCTGGGACTGCTCAAATTAAACTTTACAAGAAAAATTCCATTCAACAGATTTTTATTTATCAATTTGGTTTTGCGATAACTGTTTCGGTTTTCTTCCACTGAAGACAAAATACAAACTTTTACAGCAACACTTGCAGAGAACATTCATAACAGCTTGATATTTGCACAAGCTGGCTTCAAGAAAAAGCCAGATAACTTGAAGAGTCACTACAGTTCAGTGCCTGAAATTCATGTAGGGCCAAATACAACTACAGATCTATGAGCTACCTTCCACTTCAAAACACAAGGCCAAGAAAAACTGCAAGTTGTTACCTCAGTTTTTTTTGCTAGTACACAGCACGGATCAGCCCATACTGATGTTTCACAAAGGAGTAATTACTAATCATAGTGAGGCAGCCAAGCACATGGTGAAGACGTACAACCAAGCCCCTCCTCCCCCCAAACAAAAGGGGAACAGTCCTATCCAGAACTCTGTAAACTGGGGATCATACCTTTCTGGCAAGGCTAACAAGCAAGCGGTGCGTGCAGGCCTTCCAGAACACGACTGAATCAATACCGTACAAGCTTGAGTTTTTCAGATTGGCATCTGTACATGTCAGAGATCCTGGGTTTCCTATAGTCTTGGAAAGTAGCAATTGCTGGCACCAAGAAAAAATTAGTAACTAAGGCAAGGTATCCCTTCTACCCTTTTAAACAAAATTTGAGGCAAAAGATTAAGTAACTTTAAGGCACTTTAAAAATTATTTTTAGTTTGCTTCACCAGCAGACTTTATCAGCAACCTAAATCAGGGTCAGCCTAGCTCATGAATAAGCATTTTATCCGTATTTTATAATGCCTTCCATGCCATGAAGTGTTCCGTAGCAATTTTCTGCAAGTTACCCAGAAGACAGCCCTTTGAGGCCCCCAAAAATTATGTCCTAGGCGTAGAGTTTGCTTTGCTGAGCTGAAGAAGAACTATCACAATTTAGCAGGTTATTTTGCTCACTGCAAAGCAGAGAATACAAGCTCACGGATATCTTGTTAAACAAATAAATGTAGAACAGTTCTGAGATAAAGAAAGGACAGATTAAGTGATTTCACAGTAAGGCCAAGGATATACCATCTAACCCCCACACATACTGTTGCTGGAAACTCGCTGCTCACTCTGCTGTTTTAATAAACCTGAGCTGATTGTCTTAGTTTTGTTTGGAAAAATCAAAAGTTAAACTCAAAGATACAGTACTGGTGAGTAACTTTGTAGCAATTTCAGTTTTCTATGCAGCACAACAGAAACAATGCCATTTGAACTAGAAGAACAAACGAAAGCAACAAGGTGTACTTTAAGTTTCCAACTGAAGTGCACTTCATTTGCATCATATTTAAGCTCCACGGCCATGACTATTATCTGCATTAATGCATCATTTTCTACTGGGTGCCAAATTCCAGTCAAGTCAGAGCTATCAACAGTACTACAGATTAACCTGAAATTGATGATCAAAGTATATCATCAAAAGCTAAGTATTATGTGCTACATCCACCACCTGAATTTCATCTTTACTTCCATTCTTCCTGTGGGCTAACTTTCACAAATGCTCAAGTCACTGGAAAGGACGTACCTTTGATAATCGAATCACGCTGGCTGACCCAGCCAAGGAAAAAAAATATATACTATTTGGCCAAACAGATTTCCTTAACCAGTTCACTGGAGGGTGACACCAACCTGATGCCAGGAAGGGTGGAGGGGGAAAGTAAACAGGTGTAGCCCTGGCAATCCCAGGACTACAGCAATCCTGACTAGGATCAAATCACAGATCCACTGAATTATGCTTAACTGCTCCTTCAGCAAGCAGACATACCGGAGGGTAAAAAGAAACAAACCACCCAAACCTTGAAATTAATTGCAATGAGTCCAGGAACTGTTTGAATAAGAAAATTCCCAGGATTTTCCAAACACCAGTATTTCAAGTATAAATCTAAGTTGTTGCCTTTTTATACAGGGAGGGAACTGAATTTTATCACTAGTTTTATGGTTTGTAGACCAGAACAAAAGGTAAACAAAGTGTCTGTCTGTAGGTGAATGTTACTGTACCATGGTTCTCCACCCTCACACAGTCAGCAGGGGACAGTTACTCAGTGTAAAAAGTTTTTAAACTGGAATGCTCAAGTCCCATGTCTTCCATTATCCTAATTAAAGCTAGTATTTAATAGTTTTATCTATCTCTGAGATAAGTGGGACATTTTTGCAGCCTTTTGTTTACTCTTTTAAGGCACTAATCTTCATTTCCCCTTTAAAAGGATTATCCTTACATCCCCTCTCCACCTGCAACATTAATTGAAAAGGGTGTAGGATATGTTTGGAATGCAGTTTTTAATCAGGCAACCTTTATTCTTGTGTAAAAAAAAAAAAAAAGAAAAAAAGCTGTGTGATTCTATTAAGACATCATCTACTTCTATACTTCTACAGTTTAGTTTATCTTTCTAGCAGCACGCTTTAAGAGCCACATGCTAGTATAAATGGTATTTCACTCCCTGAAGTCAGTCACCAGTAATTCACATCTTTACAAAGCTGAAGGGATACTGTATCAAATGTTGATTAAATTAGCCTTCACAAGTCATCACAAGATTATCTACTCAAGACAGTGTTGCCACTGAATAAGAATCTCTGAATGTCTACATTTGGCATATCAAAAAAAAAAGTCCCACAGCAGCAGCCACTAAAGGAAATAAGACAGCCATTAGAACCCATGCAGCATATTCCAAGTACTCCTGTTGAAGAGATTAATGTCACATCTTGCCAAGTATAATGTTGCAAAAATATTCTTTTGAAGTCTTCTTTTAGAGATTTAAAGGATATTATGAACTGCTGTCTCCCAAGAGCAACAGAAAATATTTTGGTTCAGAGAACTACAGGTGTTGGGCTACAAGTCCATTACAAAGTGGCAGGTCCTAAAGTGTGTGGTAGTTTCGGTCTTTTGACTTGCAGAATTTGTACAGAAAGAAAACAACAGCCTGCAGACCCAGAACAAGGACAATTCCACCTATGAAACTCGCAGCATCAAAAGTAGATTTGCGTGGAGAAGGTGCAGGAGTCACAGTAGCATTTGTACCTGTTAAATACAACATTAAGAGTCTGTAAGTGCACAATGCTCACAGTAGTCTTCCAGGCTCTAGTACTGGCTTCCTGGTATCAAGATTACTCACTGAATCAAACACCAATAAGGAAACAAACAAAAAGAAAATAAAAAGACATGTCAGCAGCTGCATTTAGAACGGTGATACTGAAAATCTGATTAAATACTGTTTGTAAAAGGCTAGAGCTATTTACAGCTGCACTGCTCTGGACCAACACTGAGCAAGCCCCAGCTGGACTTCTTGTACTTCAAAAAACAAAAGCTTTCCTCCTTTACACAGAAAAATGTTATTGATATACCCAGATTTGAAACACGTTTTCCAATCTCTGCTGCTTGCTCCAATTTTGTGTTTAAATTCAAGTTAAATTATTATCTTCTATCTACTAGACAAGAATCTAGCTTAAAGAAATTAGGTGAAGCCACAACATATATGAATTTGGAAGTAACAGCCATCTGCTGATGGCTGGTTGCAAAGAGCTTTACTGGGAGCTTTTCGTGAAATTGCATATTCAGGACTGATGCAGAAATAAAATACTTCAGCTTATTTCCATCATTATTACGCTGAAGTGAAAAACAAAACGCCACCTCCCAAACATAAGTGAGTTAACAAGTGACTTCCAGCCACACTATTAAAACCAGCCAGCTCATTTAATTTGACCAACACATCTGACTTTTAATACCTCACCAACAAGCTCTGTTTCTCAGTTCTACCTTGCTACGTACATACATCTCCTTCAAATTACAGACATGCCATAAAGTTCAAAGTGAGGACAGCAGATATATTACTACTACTTTAATGTTGATACTTAAGTCTTTCAAGATGACACTTTTAAAATGACACTAATTTCTAAGTATTTTACACTTTAATTAGGTTAGTAGTAGCAGTTACCTGGAATACTGGGTGTTGTGGTAGCTGAAGTAATGGCAGTTGTAGGTAGAGAAGGATGCGCAGTTACACTGGTGACATTAGCTGCTTGAGAGAAGACAGTATATGCATACCATGAACTTCAAGAGCAAAGTTCATAGGTAAATCATTTGTCTTGTTTTGCTTAACAAGAATAAGCTTTGACCTCAGACTGTACCCCACACAATTTAGATATTCAGCTGCATGGCATTTAGCCAAGTTTCTTCAAACTTGCAATTAGCAAGTTGGTTTTTTTTTTTTTCAAACTTGCATACCAATGTTATCCAAATATTTCAAGGTTCTTCACAGATCAGACGCTCATTCTTCATTCAGACAAAACCACTTTTCTTTCAAGTACCAACATAAAGGCTGGTATTTGATCAAGACAGCTGTTTCAAGACAACTGAGAATCTGCATCAAGTCAAAGAACTTTCATCAAACAGCCCTCAGAATCAGTTATTGTTTTTTGTACTAAAGGTACCTAATGTGATACCTTAAGGTATAAACACAGAGTAGCAAAACTTCCTCTTTCTCCCCCTGCCATCTTCAAAAACACTAACTGAATGACATCACTGAAATAAGCAAACACTCACCTGTAGATAGACTGTCTCCTATAAGCTATCAAGCCAGAACACTGGGTCTCTGACCACACCCCCTTCCCCCCCCAGATCAGCACTACTAAAATTTAGTCAGTATTTCACTATGTGCCTGGGAGAAGTGCAAACATTTATAGGCTTACTGGAAGCTAAACCTCACTCCGCTGTACATTAGGCTGTTCTGAGCCTAATCAAGTACCAACTCGTTACCTCCCAGCTCCCTTAAGCAGATACTGTAAAAAACAAACAAAAAACAAAACAAAACAACCCAAACACACACCCCAAAAACCCCAACCCAACCAAACCCCAACATTTTTAAAAAACCTCACGCTTAAGCTGGCAGCACATGCAACAACAACAAAATGTGTAAATGACTAATCGAATTTAAGCAATTACCACTGAGCCAATGCTTAATTATAAAGAAGCATTTTCTGATAGTTTTATAAAATCTCCTTCTTCCAAAGCTTGGGACCATTTATGTATTTCATACATCAGATGTTTGGTGGTCATGTTACTTCAGTGATCTGTGGAAAAAAGCCTTGCCCTTTATTTCATTCACCAGTTCCTAGTTGACTGTCATTCTACGTTCAGAGCCACTGTATTACCTATAGTAGTATGAGCTGTTGTAGCAGGACTGGCTGTGGTCATATTGGAAGATGCTGTAGTAGCATTGGAAGATGCTGTGGTAGTATTGGAAGATGCTGTGGTAGTAATATTGGAAGATGCTGTGGTAGTAATATTGGAAGACGGCGCAGGACTACTGGAAACAGCAACTGTAGGAGCCATGAAAAAAATGAAGAGTTAAAGAGAATAATCACAGTATTTAACTAAAAAAAAAAATCTCAAAACAAAACCAACAAGAAAAAGCCACAAAATGGAACAGCAACAGGCTGTGTTTTATTGCAGTTTTGTTCTGAAACTGCAAAGTAGTTGAATGTTCAATTCACGCTAATGGCAAAAGTTGCATGAGCAACTACAAGGAAAACCCTGTCACAGGCAGCCCAATCAAGCTACTGTTCAACTGCCAACTCAAGATTCCTCAAAGCAAACAGAAGGGAGAAGAGTCCTACTGTACAAGCAGTAGAACTGTGCATGCTTTACACAATAGGACACTAGGTATTCAGTACTGCTTCCCAACCTCACTGCAATTAAAACTAAATCTGACCTATTAAGCTCAACTAGAAATCAGTGGTTAGACTGCTGAAGACATATGGGTGGGGGGAAACCAAGACATCATTATGAAAAACCTTTCTGTTCCAGGAATTGTTGCTGGTTGTTTGTGATCCCAACCTCAGCATGTGCTGTAAAAAAAACCCACTGACCCCGTAACCGTGAAGCCTTCTGCAACTTACTGAATTAACAGCTTATCTAAACTGCTGCTTAATCATACACCATTACATCAGCAAGCTTCCTCCTGAAATACCATTATGTCCAGAAGCCTTTATGTCCAGAAGTGAGCTCAGGCTCACGTAAGTGTGGCTATCTACACCTCGAAACAATTCATCATGGTGAGAAACCAGAGCTGACTGTTTCTATAGAGACAGGTGGGATACATCAGAATTCTTTCAGGTCACATTCACATCAAGCCAGGTTAGGGCCACCTTGATGTTCTTCCACGTCAACCCTCAAATATAGCGCTGAGCATGACACTGTAGGAGCTGATAAGGTATACTGGCTCCTGTCATACCAACAAAGATCCTCTACTAATGGTGAAAATTAGGTTTCCTTGAATACCCAGAAACTAAAACACAACAACCTGATAAACATCACTACAAGTTTAACAGCAACAGATTGTAGAAATTCTATTCTCAGATATAGAACAAGGCACTGTAACACCATGCTGTCTTTGCAAAGCACTGAAAAATGGTACTTTTAAACACTCCTGATTAAAAGGAGATTGTTACAATTTTAGAAACAACACAGGAAGTACAAGTGGAATCATATCTGACTGGCTGCCACTGCCACCACCACCACAGTAGCATGGAAGCTTC
Source organism: Ara ararauna (assembly GCA_028858755.1). Classification (NCBI taxonomy): domain Eukaryota; kingdom Metazoa; phylum Chordata; class Aves; order Psittaciformes; family Psittacidae; genus Ara; species Ara ararauna. The sequence continues at coordinate 62,863,052 of CM054379.1, forward strand.
ATCTCTGTTGGTGTGAGCCAACCTCTTTAGCAGCACTGTTGAACTCCTCTAGAGTATTAAGGATTTTCATTTGCTGTTCCAGATCTTAAACACAGAAAATCCTATTTTCAAGTCAATTTCTTATCAGCTTTCAGAAAAACTAAAATTGGTGGGCTTGCACAACAGTGAATGTCAAGATTTGATCTAAATTATTCATACCCCACATATCTGCTTTGCACAGCAAGCACAAATTAATGAAAAGACTGAAGTAAGTTTTCAACTGAACATGTTCCTAGCATCAAGGATTGACCTTACACAGTTCTATAACCCAGACTCTATACTTCAGGACTGCATGAAACGGTGTGCTAGTTAACAATTAAAACCGGAAGGTTCATAAGCTTTTCCTATTTTCAGGATCTCAGATGAAGCGGCAGACTTAGCAGGTGAAAGTTATTGGTGACCATTAAAGCTGACTGCTTTGAGGATGCTGACAAGCTCCTTAGGATGTGCTACATCTAATAGAAAACACCACCCATTTTAATTTGAGAAACCAAGGCAGCAGTCAGAGAGACATGTGCCTAGTAAAGTATGTCAGGCTTCTTGAAACAGCAGCAGTAAGCAGTAAACTGAATGCACAACAAAATTGTGTATTTTAGTTTCATATATCACAGGTTTAAGCTGGCAACAAAGTGCTTATTTACATACTGGTACATGCTTATGTAAATTGTAGAAGGCACATTAACAAAGGTCAATAGACAAAGGAGTTGTAAACACAACTGCTTCACATTAAACTATGTGAAAACCAAGTATCTAACTACTTACATGAACACTGTCCTGCAGCAGTACAGTTCTGATTCATCAAAGCTACTGTTGCACTTACACATATGCCTGCGCCTCCTGTCAGAAAAGAGGCAAGAATATTTACAGCAGCAGAACTTGAAAGTGTTTGAGACATTGTTCATAAATACTAATAAGCTGTTCATACAACAAACTAAACACCATCTTCTAGCCAGGATAACATAAAGACACTTTAATATGCAGGACTTCAGTATTGTATTAATAATTAGCTGTAGTTTAAGAAAATACTAAAAGTTTTCTACTTTACCACTCAAATCAATACTTAGGCAATACTCATACATAGTTATGCACCATTCTATGTATTTTTTTATACATATCCTATAAAATTATAAAGTGTTTCTACTATTTGCGGCATTTTCCAATTTGAACATTTGGCATTCTAGTAGCATCATAAAAAAAAAAAACACCCACAAAAAAACCCTTACTGTCTTAAATTCTACATGCAAGCAAAACCTAAGATCTGGCTTTTTAAACAGATCCTTGACCTTGAAATTGTTGAAGACAGTTTCTTATTCTCTGCCTGCATACTTTTCTCCCTCGTCTCAGATTTTAACCTTTCCCCAAGAAGCTACACAGATCTTTTGTGTGTTCGCATACGTGCCTGTTGGTCAGACAACACATGCAAAATTCAGAAGAACTTCTTGAAGGACACTCTTGCACTGGGTAAGTTAAATCCAAACTACTTTTCATTAGTTCTGAAGCACCTTAACCTTCACATGTAACCTTGCTTGGTCATCAACAATCACATACAACAAAATCACTATCACAGTTAAGCCATTCTGTCTTCACAGAAACTGTTTCCACCTCACGTAAGAAGTACAAATAATCTACACAGGACTACTTACCTAGTCTCTGCAAGGCTTTGTCAACAGCAACTTCATCTCCTCCAGGCCTGAGTACCAGAGGCCACCTAAATGCAGTTATATTCAACTCTCCCGCAATGAGGAAAAACAAGGCTTTGAATGAGACCAGCTAATGCTTCCTTGGCTCTGTTGTGTTCCCATTAGTGGGTTGCAATTCTTAGTTTTAGGAACACTACTCTTCAGCTGATCTTATTTAATAGACTGCTCTCCCTTATTGCACTTTAATTCAGGAGCAGTCCCTCAAAAAGGACTGAAGCACAGTGATGTCCCTGCACATCAGAACCCACTCATGACTCCTAACAGCAAACGCAAGTGACTAGTTTGTCTACAAAGATTCTGAGCCATGTGGAAAACATCAGCTTATCAAGAGCACAGATATAAATTAGAAGCCTTCAAAATCTGGGATTATTCTGAATATGTTCAGCTGTCTCAATGTAACACCCTGACATGCTCAACAACAGATAAACCTTACAGTTAAGGTTAATTAGATTATAAAACAGAACAGTGTATTTGTGCAATGAACATGAATATAGCACATCTAGCTTGATTTAAGGTTCTTCATGGCATAGTAAGGATCTGCACCATTTAGTCCTCCTTACCTTCACATCTTACCCACTTGCAGCCTGTTACACTTGTGTCATCACCAATACACAAACTGCAGTCAGAGATGTTTCCACAGGTACCTAAAAGAAAAAAGGATAAGAAATGCATTGATTAGGACAAAACTGCTACTGTCAAAAAGCATCTTCACCCACAGAAACAACTCTGAGATCTGTACCTTCCCCTATGTTCATCTCCTGTGTTAAGGCATAGTCCTTCTCACTGAACTACACACCACCAAAAGCTAAAATTTAAGGATACATTTGACAAAACACAAATACATTTCCCTTCAGACACTACAATACTCTGAAACCAGAGTCCACATGTACACCAAGATCTTGCCTGATACAACCTCTAACCACAGTAAACTCAGATTACAGAGGAGGTACTACTCTGCTGGAAATTACCAAAGTCCAAATTAATTTTGCAGAAGTTCACTGAAGCCTCAGATGGCAAGAGCCTTGTTCCCTTAGATTACATTTTTCCTTTAGGTAATAATACAGCCAGCTATGAATAGTCCTACAGTATGGGAAATAAAGACAAGAGCCTAGAGGACTTCATCTACAAATGTGTAAGAAGAAGGGCGGAAAGAAAGCCAATTATTCATATTTTGATCACAGCAGAAGCTAGCAACATAACCAGTCCAGCTGCTTTTATACCTCAATCTCAGCCAAACACTGTTGCCTTAGAATCACGACAACATATCCACTACCTCGATCAAATAAGATCTTCTCCCAATCTACAATTTTACCACAGTAGTTTTAATTAAGACTTACTCATACAGGCATAATATGCAGAAAACCCACACACAACCCACAACTCCTCTCTCCAGCACATTTCACATCATATCCACCTACTCCAGGCACCTTTGGGTGACCTTTCACTTTTCACAGTTCCGCTCCCCAGTGAAGGGAACACTGCTATTCTCGGATCTTTGGCAAACAGTGTGGTAATTCACATCTCAGGATAACAGCTACGCATACATTAACTAACTTTAGTATTCTTGTAATCTGAATTAAGCCTGAATCCACCTGGCCTTTCTCTTCTTTATTGTAATGTGAGGCTAGAAATCCTGGCACTATTTCTTCACTTTTAATAAATGCAAGAATATGTGAAAAGACCTTTGTCAGTCTGCATCAGAAAGGTATGAAACAGACTTGCTTGTCCCCATCAGAAAGAAGGCACTTAAACCACTTTAAGAGCTGTGTGACAGTTCCTGGATAACAGATTTCAGAAAAGTCATTTGTTATTCTGGGTATACATCTGAAGAACAATCACAGCATGCACCACACTTCTGATGTTCTTTCTTTGTAAATTCCTTACTGGTACAAAGAAAATCTAGCACTGTCTGTCTGTGGAGACAGTAGTGTCAGCACAGCCAGCTAATACCAGGTGCACAAGGATGTTTAGTTTACTTTCAAAACATCTTTCCCAGATTAGAGAAACACATCTGCGAGAGTAAGGGGCTGAGCGACCTTTTTATCACAGCAAAAGGTTTCAAGAACGAGCTGATAACTTCAGAATCAGCGGCAGACTGTCAGATGTTCTCCCAGTGCTAACAGCCTGCTGTGAAAGGCTCTCTTAGGGTCCTCATAGGGGATAACAGCAAGCTCCCTATCTCTCCCCATGAGCAGATGTCTGATTTCAGTTCACTGAAGAAATGACTCTAGTACCACAAACTCAGCTTGTAAGTGCAGGCAAGCCCATGTTAGTTCGCAAGATAAACCGACTCTTACACAAGGGTAGATTCGGGTATTCCCCCTACACCTGAGGAGGAAACCTGGAAGCACTAAACAGAAGTCTGTCCGGCTGAATAAACACTGCCCTCTCCCGCTACACAGGAGAGGTTGTTAACCTCCGACTCCCGGCAGTCCTCGAGCAGCTCACGGCTCCGACAGGGCGCCCGATATCGGCTTACACCACGTCGCCGGTAGCTGGGCTGAAGAGGAAGTCTAGAAGGGCTGAAGGAGAGGTTACTGGACTGATTCAAGCGTAGCTGCGCCGAGCGCCATGATGCAGCGCGGCCAGAGAACAGGAGAGTACCCCCTGAACAGCCTCCTCCCAGACCGTTTTGGGGCACGCGGCACGTTTTGCGGCTCTTGGCCGCGAAAACGCTTCAGCAAACAGCTCACAAAGCCAGAGAGAACAGGCAAACACACAGGGCGAGTAACGCCGCTAACCGCGGGACAACGGGCGGCAGCGACACACCACCACCGCTTACGTAAGAAACTCCCGCAACCTGACCTGCACTAAGTTAGCAAGAAACGAACACGCCGCGTACATTGCGCTGGACACAAATGTACCCGCTAAAAGCCGCTCGCAGCGTAAAAAACGGATGTTTGGGGCGGCGCCGAACCGCGCTAGTGGATTTCACAGCGCGCGCACCCAAACCCTCCACAGCGAGGGGAAAGGCGAGAACAGGAGGAAGAGAAGCGGGTAAAAGCTCGGCGGCTGCGGTCCCAAACCATGAGGGAGCGCGGGGCGGCTCGCCCTCCGCTCCCCCTCACACCCGCCGGGCGGGAAGGCGGCACGGCGGGGCTCCCCCTGTCCCCCCGCCGGGCGCGGAGATCCGCGCGGCCGCCCGGCAGAGCTGGGTGCGCGGAGCCCGCCCCGCTCCCCCCACAATGCCAAGGCAACGGGCGGGGCGCGGGAGGGGGAGGGGCTGCCCCGTCAGCAACTCTTGCCTGGGGGGGGGTGCCTGGCACTCACCAACGGTCACGGCGCTCACAGCCTCAGGCGCGGCCAGCCCGCAGAGGCAGGCCAGGCACAGCGCGGCGAGAGGCAGCGCGGGCGTGCGGCCCATGGCGGCAGCGGTAAGGCCAAAGGAGACGTCGGCTGTCCTCTCGTCGGCGCTTCCCCCTCCACCCGGCTCAGCTCCCGCTGCCTCCGCGCACCTTCTGAGCGCCTCCGCTCCGCTCCGTCCCGCCCCTCCCCCCCAGGTCACGTGAGCGCAGCTGGCCCCGCCCCGTCCCGCCACCCCGGGACTGCATTTCCCGCGCGTCACGCGCTGCCCGCCCCCCGCTGAGGTCCGCAGAGCAGCAGCTGCTGATTGGCGGGGAGCGGGGCGGAGGGTGGGGAGGACGGGGGTCGTCCGGCGCAGGCGCCGTGCGTGAGGGGCGGCCGTTGGGTACTCGTTGGCTTGTCGCGCTCCGCCGCCAGCGTGAGGGTTCAACGGTCGTGAAGGCGGAGGGCGGGGTCCTCCCACAGGCACCAGCCGGGCAGGGGGGGCTCCCGCCTGCTTACGCTGCTCTCAGCGCGCACCGAGCGCCGGCTCCGGTGCCTCTGCCAGCTCCAGTGCGGTGGCTTTCTGGTGGGTTTCTCGCAGAGTGCCGCTGCTGCGAGGTTCATCTCTTCACACTCCCCCTCCCCCTTTTCTACTTTGGCAAAGCTTAGAAAATGGTACGTAAGGGTTTAAATGGTTGTCTGGTAATAATCACACGTGAGGCTTAGCAGTCGGGGTGTCCAACAGGGCTCCAAGCCAGTGGTCTCACCTGTGCTGGGGGTATGGGTAGGTCCGTAGTGAAATATCTATTACTAGGAAGGAAGCATTGCAACAGCTATAATTCCTAACTATCACCGTCTCCATCTGCACTACAGAGAGTATCTGGAGAGGGCTGTTCAGTGACCCCATAGATTATTTTGGTGGGGTTGGCAGCGCTGTTGGATTTGTCGGTGTTCAAGGTCTTTTCCAACCTAAACAATTCTATTATTCCCTTCTGATAGCTGGTGAGAGTTCACCCTCTGCCTGTCATATTCCCTCTCTCTGTCTTTCGTTTTTTCTGTAAGGCAGCTTGAGTCAATGTTTATCATCAGCAGTGGACTCTGCAAGTAAAAATTAGTGTAAATCTGTCTCAACAGTTTGTGCAGTGCCAACTCAGGCAAATGTTGGGAAACCAAGACAAACATTCATGCCTGCTTGTCATCAAGGACAACAGCCAAGCTAGAGCTATAAAGCAAATTCTAGTAAGGTTCTGGTGTGAAGAAGGGTGCCAATAGAATGACAGAACAGAGGGGAGAGGAGTTACAATCAGGAAAATTCTCCCCTGTTTCTCCTAAGTGTGAGCTCGACTTGGGCAGTAAATAGGAAACTGTCAAATAAATCCCTAGCTTAATCTTATATTTTCTTTACGAAGGTGTTCTATTGCCAAGAGCCCAGAGACCAATACAAATTCAGCAATTTTAAGGCAAGCTACCCATGATGATTACTGTGTGAGCTCCAGAAAGCTCTGTAGGATTTGTTAGTTATACACAATTTGGGTATAGGGCTTTCTGACAAGCTTCTGTGCCATCATGTATAATGGTGCTCCTGCTGGTGGGCAGGATGGCTACTGCTTTGCTTTCTTGCAAAGGAGTATTTGAGTGAAAATACAAAGAAAGGGCTGCAAAGGAAAGAGCAGAGAAACAGTTTTATAGAATCATAGAATAGTTAGGGTTGGAAAGGACCTTAAAATCATCTAGTTCTAACCCCCCTTCCATGGGCAGAGGCACCTCCCACTAAACAATGTCACCCAAGGCTCTGTTCAACCCGGCCTTGAACACCACCAGCGATGGAGCATTCACAACTTCCCTGGGCAACCCATTCCAGTGCCTCACCACCCTTACAGTAAAGAATTTCTTCCTCATATCCAATCTAAACTTCCCCTGTTTAAGTTTGAACCATTGTAGTCACTGAGGTGAAATGACCAAGCATTTTGTTGGGTGTAAATGTCAGTGACATCTGAATTTAGTTCTGAAATAAGGAAGGTGTGAATGAAATCACGCCCTCCCTTTTAGTTATCTTTCATTCTGCCTGTACTTTTTACTGGAGTGTTAGTGTGAAATACTTCAGTTATTCCTGCAGTGTGATTAAAGTTGCTGGCTTTTTAATAAGTGTTTTTCATATCCATTATTAAAATACTGTGATTCTGTTCTAACTTTGAATAAGTAGCGTGTAAAATAAATTGAGGAGCAGCTTAAACAGGTACTGCAACATAACTGAAGCTGCAATGAGCATTGAATAGAGGCATTTCCTATGGCTTAGGGTCTCCTACTGGGATCAGGGCTTGATTCATAGAACCTCTTGTGATTTCACTAGATATGTGCCATTATTTGAGTTCAGGTTTTCCTTTCTGCAGCTCTTGCAGGCTATGATTTTAAATATCTATATAGCAGTTGTCACAGTGTTGTGTGAGGGATGCAGCAGCGGTTCAGCTGATGTGCTGGGCACATGAAGTGTCATGGTTGCTACAGTCTGCATTTCATGAGGACTCCATACTGAAAATCTCTTTTAGAGAAGGAAAAAATAGGGCAAATGTTAAATGTGATTGATAAAAGACAAGACTCTGATTAGCGTATATATATATGAAAAAAGTGGGAGAAAAGGAAGTACATAATAAAACAGAACTAAGATTACCAGCAGGGCAAGAATTACAGCTACAGCATGTCCCCACAAGCGAGTGCAAACATGTCTGTCATGTAATCCTGGGGGCTGGTGGAGTCCAAGTGAACAATAAATGTGGTTTATCTGTTTTTTCTTAAAGTCAGCATCTTGGGTCTTTGTTGCAGCATACAGTCAGCAGGATCATGGCAGTCTGGGTTGTTGTTGGATCTGAAATAACACATTCATCACTGTATTTGTTTTCATTGTGCTGTTATATACTTAGTGGTTAGTTAAGGCATTTAACTCTGGTTTGAATCTATAAGGAATTCCAAGCACTGCATTACTGGAAATTTATGTAAAGTCTTTGGCAAAAATGGGTAAAAACCTAAGGGTCTGCAGATGTCCGTTTTAGGGAAGCACGTAGAGTAAAAGCGCATAATGTACTAAATGCCCAGAATTCACAGCAGATTGTGTTATATCATACAACTGTGGAATCATAGAACAGTTTGGGTTGGAAGGGAGCTTAAAAATCATCTAGTTCCAGCCCCCCCCATGGGCAGGAACAGCTCCCACTAGACCAGGTTGCTCAAAGCTCTAACAACCTGGCCTTGAACACTGCCCGGGATGGGGCAGCCACAGCTTCTCTGGACTGTTCCGGTGTCTCACCACCCTCACAGTGAAGAATTTCTTTCTAATATCTAATCCCCTCTGCCAGTTTAAAGCCACTTCCATTTGTCCTATCCCTACATGCCCTTGTAAGAAGTCCCTCTCCAGATTTCTTGTAGGCCCCCTACAATTATCCCTATCATTATTATTAACCCCTATCAACTGGTGTGTGGCAAGATGTGATGATGGGCTTTTAAATAGAGTCCAGAGGAGCATACTGCTGTTCGGGATGGTGGCAATAAATGAAGAAAAAATAGTAAAAAATTAAATCAGTAGGTAAACGAAAGGGACATATATTTGGTTCAGTTTGTAACCACTTATTCTCATTTCCAAATTGCTACTTCACCTGCATGCAAAGACAAGTGTGTGAAGTGTAAATACATGATGAGTGTTTTAACAAGGAACAGACACCACCCAGAGAGGTTTTAGGATATTTCATACCATTACATAGTAGTGCATTATTGGATTATGATGCCATTCACCACCTTTGTAATCTTTCAGAAATAATGCCTCAATTCGTGTGCTCAGAGATTTATAACCTGAGCTAATCTTTGCATTGTGAGACAGGTATGGTAGTAAACCCTGCTGCAGAGGTGTGTCTTATCAGGGCTGGATACAGCCCCAAGGCACATTCAGGGTGGCACATGCTGTGCTGTCTAAGTATGTGTGTAAGCTGCTCATGTGTCTGTCCCCAACAGAAATTGTGGGTGAGGACATTGGCACCTGCACTGCACAAGCCGCTTGCCTGAGGCCAGCAAGCTGAGGCTGTCTGGTGGCCTCTCATGTGTGCTGCAGTACGGGCAGTTCAGCCCCACCACATGGGGTGGAGAAGTCTGCTTTCAATGTAAGAAACAGATAGAAAAATATATGCAGAGTGATAGGGAGGATGTACTAATGCTAAATTATTCTTCTTAGATCTTTTTAGAGGTAGTGGTAGAGGCCACTGCTTTTAGCCTAAGGCAAACTGAAGAGGTGTCATGAGGGCAATAATGAAAGGCAAGAGGCTGAGATGAGATGGGGCAGAAGGAATAAACATTTCCCCTGCACAGCTAGTGCCAACCACAGAATGAGGTCAAGCTGGTTTAGGTAACTCGAGAAAAATAAGTCTAATGTTTAGATGGAGTCTTCCTGCAACAGTACATCCTTTTACCATATTGTAACACACACTTTTCTGTGGGTGATGGTGTAATACATCAGTGGGCCAATACAATACAGGCCAGTGGGCTCTGGCCTCTATCAGGGCAAGAGCACACCTCCTGCCTCTAGGAGTTCAGCTGTGTGCTCAAAGGTGCCTTGGCCAACCTGGGAGCTTCTCAAGAGAAGGAACCTCAGCAGGGCTCCCCAACTTTTCCTCACTAGATGCTTGTAGGCTGAGGCTCTTACATCTGGCCCCTGCCTGAGCCGCAACCTCACGGGTGTTGCAGCCCTGCCTGTGCCTGTCCTCGGGTCATGTTGACTTGGCCTCCAGCATCTGAGGTACGGGCATGATTGAGCTCTGTTCAGCTTGCCACTCATTATTGTCACTTCACATCCTAAACCTCACCAGAATTACAGTAAGAAGCTCAGTGTAAAGCTCTAATAACAAAACTTGTAAGATACCAGTTTTTCTTACAGAAGTGACACACTGCATAAATAAAACACTCTGTAATCCAGTAAGATAATTGTTTTCTCAGGATTCTGGTTGCTGCCATCTGTGCTTTATCGAAGGGAGGTTTTTTACATGGTTGCTGGGAAGGGAACTTCTCCAAACCAGCAGCTGGCAGTGGAAATCTTCACCTCCCTGTCTGCAGACTGTCCTGAATTTCCTGGCTTTTTGGAAACCCCATGGCTTGCCTCTGGACTTGTGTGTCCTCTTGAAACTCGTGTATGCCGCTTCTCTGGTCTGGCTTTCTCAGAGGAGGCAATGCATTCCTAGTGACTTGACCAGAGATGTAAGATATAGTAGAAAATATGGCACAAAACATCATTTTGGATTGAGGTTAAGACTATTCTTCCTTTCCTGTTTCATTCTTTATCATTGGGCTCCTTAAGCATACCCAGCTTGGAGGCACTGGGGAGCCAGATTTGAAAGACACACTTTTTCTTTTAGGTGATCTCCTTAATAGTGGATGGAAGATTTTACCGTGTTTTTGCTGGCAGAGTTGTGTCCTGACCAATGCAAATACAGTAATTGTGGCTTGCCTGAAGGATCATTATGCCTGAAATTCAAAATATTTCCTGGTTGTACTCTTCTCTTCTTTTTATAACATTTTCTATGTGGTGTAACTTCAACCAGTTGTTCCCTGCCCAGTCACCCTGTGCAGCTCTTGTAGACCCCAAGTGTATGATACCCTGTACGTCAGTTGTATGTCGAGCCATCATACTTGTTACCAGGTCTGTGACTTTGGGCATAGGATCAGCTTTCTGATACTTAATGTGGTCAGGCATTTGTCTGCCCTGAGGGCTCCTGAACACTACCCGTTGCCAGAGCATGAGTTTCTGGGCTCTGACTGCTGATCAGATCAGGACTGTGCTCCGGCTCAGTCACTCCTGGGGACTGGGGTGCAGCCACACTGTAGATTGGACCTACCATGGGTGACCAAGCCATCAGCGAATAAAAATCTATTGGGCTTTTAGCATTGTCATCTATAACCTGCAGAACTAAGATTAATTTTCTGACTTTTATCTTTAAATATCTGCATATAATTTTAAATCCTTGCGAGAACTAAGAACCACTAACCTCGGTCCCAGGACTGAGTTCGTAAGTAATATCCTTTCATAGCAGTAGCCTTTATTACTTATGAAAGTAATTTGTCAAGAAATGTGTTGTTTTATGAAGGAAATACAACACTGTATTTTCGTCTTTGACCCAGAACTATGAAGTGAAAATAATTACTGTCTAGGCAATTTAATTGATTTGAAATGTTCCTACAGAAGACTTAGCTCCTGTGTCTATACAGTCTATGCGTAGATTGCATACATAGATCTATACAATCTATGTATAGATTGCAGAATGCTTTAGAAAATAGAAGGATAAGATGTATAGCTCCTTAGCTAGCTACAAACATATAAAGATATTATAGGTTAAATAAACTTACTGTTTTGTACTGTAAGTAAAGAAAAACCTAAATCATGTTGCTAAAACTAAGACAGTCTCTACACTCACTCAGAGCTTGTGGTCTGTGCTCTCTTCAGGCATTCAGTTAAATTCATTCCCATTTAGCAAATAGACTTAAGATTGTTATTTTCATTAAATCCATGGGCTTAAGCTTGGACAAAATTAGGTCTCTCCTAATACTTCTCTAATTCAGTCTTTTCCATCTTACACTGGTCCTGTTTTGTGGGGTTTAGCGGCTCATACAGTGAGCTGAGGAGCAAAGGTCACTCAGCACAGTGCTCCTAGCAGTGCTGGAAATTGAGGTGAGAGAGCTATATACTGACCGTGTCTGTGGCCCTGGCACAGCAGGGCTGGTTTAGCATGCTGTTTCCTTTGAATTTCCAATGCATTTGGTTATGACCTGTGTTTCCAGGCTGCATTTTGATCTTCCACATGACTTCTTTTAACGTTTACCTGCTGTCATCTGCTGAAGCCATCCGTGCCCAAGCTCCTCACTGTACGTCGGAGAGATCTTGCATGTGAGAAATCACTGACACTAGCAATCATTGTGTATTTGGGTGACATAGTCTAGTGTGAGGTGTCCCTGCCTATGGCAAGGGAGGTTAGAACTAGATGATCGTAAGGTCCTTTCCAACTCTAACCATTCTGTGATTTTATATATTTGCATCCACACATAACCTTAAAATTTCCTGTTTTGCAGTAACTTTATAAACAATATTTTTCTCTGTTTTATTTGCAATAGTCACATTTTTGTTACTTGACACCATTTGCCAAAAGTAGTTACTTAAAGCTTATGCCTGCTCTAGCATTTCCTGGTTTTAGCCCGATACAGCCCAGCTTGATTTCAAGGGTGTTACTTTTAGCTTACAGTAGTCAGTGCTGGATCAAATACATGACATTCAGAGAGACCACAGTCCTGCAGACATGTTTTTTCCTGCTTTCTGGGGCAAAGCTGGCAGGGCAGTTGTGCTGTTGAGATTGTGGCAGAGGCAGAATTTAGCCAGGAACAGTTAGCCTTATCGCTATATGTGTGTATCCATCTGTCCACCCATGTTTTAGCCATATATACATTTTATCGTATCCGTTTGTCACTGTGTAATCATATTAACGCCATTTCCCATAAACTGTAGATGGGCACTGAGATATGTCCACAAGTCTTTCTACACTCTTGTAAAAGTGCTTTTTAACAGCTTATGAACACTTATTTTTTATTATATTTTTTTAGCTAAAAGAACACTTCCAAGCCACTCACCTGTGCAAGAAGTGCTTTTATTTTTGCTTTAAGTGAAAGCCATTAAGGTCTGTAAAAAGTTGAGTAGAAAACTGTGCTCTACATTTCGGCAGGCAGGAAAACCAGCTGGTGATCATGGCTCAAAGGTCCCACAGTTGGTAATCTTGCAGGGTACCTTAGGCCTTTCATTTTCTGTAGGTACGGCTTCCAGCCTCTGGAGGACCTCCGTGCCCTCAATCAGTTGCCTACAGGAGGGAGAAAGTGCACTTATGATCTGTCTCCATCTGGACCCAGCTCTGCAGCTTCTGGCTTGTGCAGGCGTGTAACATACCCAGGCACTGATTTCCTATTGACAGGCTGCACCCACTCTGATCTTTAAAAAGCTGGTCTTTGCAATGGAGTTGCAAACGCCATCGCTTCTTGATTAAGTAGCCTCTAGTTGGCATTTTAGGAGAGGTGAAAATACTGCAGCTTTATGCAGCTGCATTTATTTAAAGAAGTAAGTGTTGTACCATGTGACCCAGCTACAAATGGCCATTACTCTTGAGGAGGAAGAAGTCAGGAGATGCTGTCGAAAGTGACAGTATTAAAAGTGACTCCCTTGGAAGTATCTTTTGTTTTCTTCCTTCACAGCACCAATCTGAATCCTGAAAACAGTCCAACATTTTGCAGTCTTTACAATTTTGAGCCTGTCCTGCTCTCCCAGTGTGGGAGCATGAGCTGTGCCTTCTGCAGGTACCATTGCAGCAATGGATGCCAGCAGTGCTCCTGAAAGCTTTATACCATATCCCACCCCAGCCCAGCCAGCACAGTGGTACCAAGTGGGGAGGACATTGCAGGTGGCCCTTGCCCAAGTGGGGACATCAGACGGACTGAGCAGAGCAGAGCTGGAAAGTGCCAGGCTGTCCTTGTGTGCTGTGGCTACTTTTTGCTCCCTCAGAATTAAACTCCCACTCAGATTTAGGAGGGCCTGGCTATAAGATCATAGATCCTGCACCTTTCAAATTACACAGAGCCAGTGGTAGGGCAGAAACTTCATGTGAATGCCGATGGTTATAAATATATCCAGCCAGTAATCGCTTTTGGGTTGTCTCTGTAGGTTAGACAGTTACACTTTTTGCTTCCTTTAAAAATCCTTTCTGTGGTTACAGTCCGTGGTGTGGTTAACATGGGAACTGCACTGCGAATTTCTCTATGGCAATACATATATATTTTGCTCTTACATCAAGCAAACTGCCCAGAGCAGTAATCTCCCTTATTACATTATTGAACAATCTAAAAACCTTAATAGGGCCAGCCATGTACATTAACCTACTGAGAACAAACTCCCAGCATGCATTCACTAAAATAATCTCAGCTTGTGAGGGCAGAACAGAGCTCAACACCCCCTGTCCATCAGGGCCCACCTTCAGCTGACACCAACCTATGCAGCCACAGGTTTGCAGCCTTGGTTCAGGAGATGCCCTAGCCTTAGCTTTGCCACTAGGTTTTACAGCTCGAGAAAGCCAGGCCAGCATAGAGAAAGGAGGGATGGGTGTCACTAGGCACTTCAAATCTGACTTTTCTATCCTCCCTCTGGCCAGAGGCATCTGTGTGGTAGCTGCTGTAGGGGTTTCATGGATACTTATTCCCAGGGCAACATCCCGCACAGTTCAGTAGTGTCAAGCTTATGTGTACCTACCCAAAAGCCACATATTTCTTGTCCAGGTAGGGAGATGGCTGGAAGGTGATGTAGAACTGCGAGCCATTGGTGTGGCGGCCCTTGTTGGCCATCCCGAGGATCCCTCTTCCCTTATGATGGACAGAGAAGCTTTCATCTAGGGAGAGAGTTCAGGGATGAAAGGCTGCAACTGTGCTGCTCTCTTTGCTGCCATTCACCATGCAGCTGCCTTTTGCCAGCTCCCACAAGTTCCCCTTTCCTCCTTCCCACTCTCTCTTTCCATTCTCTTTTTCCCCAAAGGTCTCATCGTGTCTCATGCAAGCAAAGTCTGGTTTGAATCAATGTCCTTCCTAGAAAGAGCTTTCCACAACTGTTTATTGCTTAAGCCAGTAAAGAAGCTAATGAAATACACCCATAAAAAAGCACTCTAGTGAGTATTAGAGCCACAGCAATGATGCCTCTGGCTCCCCTTTGTCTGTGATGCGTTTCATCAGAGCAGCTCAGAGCACTTAGCAGAGCATTTCCCCGTGGCTCCTTGGGATTATTCCCACTGTACAGATGAGGAAGGCGGGAGGCAGAGCAGATGCTCCAAGCACAGCCTCTGCTCTGCCTCCCCTCATGCTGCTGCCTGCAGTGAAGAGAACAAGATCCCCTGTGAGCACAGACAGGGCTGTGAGGGCAGGACATGCAGGAGGTCAAGCAGGAGACTTCTTTAGTCAAATAAAATGACAGAGCTGAATGAATGGAGAGCAGATACGTAGTTAAGGAGGCCAGGTGGTCCCAGAGCAGCAGCTTTGTTTCAGGATGAGGAGATGAGGCAGGTGATGGGAGCAAGAGCTGCAAGGAGGTGAAGAGGATCCTTTGTGCCAGCTGAGGAAGGACTAGTGAGGCTCTCAAGAGGGGTAACTGTGGAAGAACAGGCATTAATTTGTCACGGTTGAGACGGACAAACGACATGTGACAGGCTTCTTTGGTGATTAAGTAGTTCTCTTTTACTATTACAAACCCTTACTTATATACAGTTTCAAACATACATGTGTCTTTTAGCCATTGGTTACATCAGTTAGCAACAGCACATTATTGGATGGCCGTTTGCCGCGTTACTAAAGTCTGTTACTTGCCAAGCTCTTGTTCTGCAGTTAGTTACTCCCTTTGACTTGCTCACTCCTCTGGATGCCTTCTGCTTTCCCATCTGGATACCTTCGGTGCCTCATTCTTCATGGATAAGCTTTGGTATCTTCAAGGCTAAGTTCTAACTTCATGCCCTCAGTCACGTAATCCCCCACATTAGTTGTGCTTGGGTTTGGGGGATAATAGCAAGGACTTGATTCCATCTTCTCCATGGAGGGGAACCTGCCTTCGAGGTGCGAAGCAGGGAGCCTCTGTCACTTGTCTCAGTCCTGATCACACTGAGCAGTCAGGAGCCCCACTGAGCTCTCAACAGACATGAAGAAAACTGTACAAATAGTTAGATCTTATAGTTCTCTTTTTTTTTCTTTTTTAAATTCTTTTTACCCTGTTTGAGAGCCACTTCTCAGAAACTGATTAATAAAAATGGCAATTGAATTTTAACTGAATAGTTACTCCCTGACTGCTGCCCTGTGGTTTGCAAGATGATTTCAGCAGACTCATTTTGGATGCTTCATCTTATGGCATGATGCTCCAGCCGAAGTGATTTTCTGTAATCACCTCAGCCCGTTCTGCTCATTACAGTAAAACGCAGTTGCATCCCATTAATTTCAGCAGGCATTGGTTTCAGTGCCCAGCCACTTGCCAAGCGTGGAGCCTCCCAGAACATTTCTGGCTGACAGAGGCATCTCTCAACCTTTTCAGGTATTGAAGATATTTCTGTTCTGCCCTCGCAGTAGAATAGTTTTGCAGGAAGTATCCGGAAAGCAATCTTAGCCTTAAAATAGGAAGGTATACCCAAGGGAACACCTTTCTCAATGAAAAGCAACTTTTAGTTGAAAAAGGGGAGGGGAAGAATTAGCAATCGTCTCCTTTTATACATCAACACGTGGAGTACGTGCAATATGGGTAATAAAACTCTTCCAGGGACACTTTCAAAACCGACAGATTCCAAATTAAATCCGCCTTAAAATTACTTAAACAATTTTGATGCATTGTCACCTTCCCACATGGCATGGGAGCTTCTCCTTCTTTCCTGGGTAGCACAGAGAAAGCACAAGCCTGGAGGAGGAGAAGGGAGCTGGGAGCAGAACGCTGCAGGTGGGGTTGGGGCTTCATGCCGCAGCCTGGGCAGCATGTGGGGCTGCAGCTCTCCTGTCTGCAGAGGTGCCTGTGCACGCTGAAATTCATTCTCCTCCATGAATGGTTTCTACCCGAACAGAAAGTGCAAAGATTGTGAGATGTGCACTGTCACAAATCTGTTGGGTAGCATTGATGGAAAAGCAATCTTTGGTGACATCCACCTTGCAAACAATTTAATAGCCAGTCCTGTTTTTTTCCAGTATCGGCTTATGTTCTTTCTGAGGCGTGCATGTCCCAGGAGTCTGGGCTTGCTGCTGTTTCAGGAGCAGTAGCATCAAAGAAGTGATTTTCATCCCTTCCTCCCCACTCTAGGCAGCCCAGAACATCAGTACCTGATGGGGCTGACAAGAAAGCTGGAGAGGGGCTTTTGGCAAGGACAGGTCATGATAAGACAAATAATGATAAGGCTTTAAACTGAAAGAGGGTAGACTGAGATTAGATGTTGTGAAAAAGTTATTCCCTGTCAGGGTGGTGAGGCAGTGGCACAGGTTGCCCAGAGAAGCTGTGGCTGCCCCATCCCTGGCAGTGTTCAAGGCCAGGTTGGACAGGGCTTTGAGCAACCTGGTCTAGTGGAAGGTGTCCCTGCCCATGGCAGGGGTTGGAACAATACGAGCTTTAAGGTCTTTTCCAACCCAAACCATTCTGTGACTATATGATTTACTGCGTTAAATACCCCAAACTGCCACTTCCAGCAGCTTTCCAGTACACCAGTGCTGAGACATAGCTGGATGACCCTCCTCCAGCTGGGTTTTGCTCTGTCCAGGGTCTCAGGGTGAGAGCAGCTTCCTCTTGTGATCGGATTCTTCTGCATCTTGGGAAAGAAAGTTTTCAGCCACACATGGCATTTCTGATCTCACTGTTGGCTGCTACCCAAACTGCTCAAATGTAACATCATTTGCACCATTGGCAGTGGGAAAGCTTTTATATAAGGGAACATAAATCAGTTTCAAAAGTGCTTTAACTGTCATAAAACATCTTTATGGGTAGCATTTAATCTAAACAGAAGATCCCAAATGTCTATGTCAATTATATGGGTTGTTTTTCTTAAATATTGCAAGTTCTAATGTTCTTTTTTTCCTTTACATTTTATTACTTTATATCATTATAGGGGAACATTTTTTTGTTAAATTTAGCTCATTTTTGTCATTTCTTGACTTTCATGATTTTATGAGATTCAGAAGCATCTCCCCTTAAATCCAGAGAGTCACTTAGCCTCTGGCAGTGATGCCTGAAATGCTGCATGAGGTCTAGGAAATCTAGAGTTAAAGCTGACTTACTTCCATTACTTTAAATGCATTTAAGCAGGTGGTATGGGGTGCCTGGAGATCTGTAGCTAATCTACTTTAGCATTTCTAAGGTCCTGCCCAAGAAGGTAAGTATTCACAGTCTGAAGTAGGCAGCAGGTGACCATCAGCCCTCATTTAGACAGGGAGAAGGGGCTGGTGGAGCTGAGCCCCGGGCAGGGGACATCAGGGGAAGGGGACAAGGTTACAGATCAATAAGTGTCCTCACTAAAGCAGTCTGATCTTGCTAATGCAAGCAGATAATAATTCTGACTGAAAAGCAAACCCTTTTCCTTTAGGGAGATGAAAGGAAATTCCCAGGTTATACTGTAAATAAAACCAGACCAACAGCCTGATTTTTGTGGAAATTTGCTGTTTGCGCAGTAAGATAGCTGAGGAAACATACCTTCAAAGGTGGGACCATAAATTGACTCTCCTTGGTCTCCCTTTCCAGTGATGATGTCTGCAGGGTAGATAAAAGTAACCATCAGAGACCAGGTTTATCACAGGCGATACTGGAGGCTGTCAGTGAGCAGCTCAGCCAAGGTCAGAGATGTGGGTTGTGCATCAGACTGGGGGAAAACTGCATCCATCTTTCTGTTTTACTACTGAAATTTCAACAGACCTTTGGGGAAAGCTGTGCTTCCGCCCCAAGAGATGGTCTCTCTGTGGAGCACATTTAATATCTGCCCTTCTGAGAAGTTCCAGCATCTCCTGCCAGGAGAGCTCTTACAGTGGCAGCGCCAAGGAAGGGGCACCCTGGAAAAGGATATCTGCCACGGGGAGTAGGGTTAGAAGAAGGAGGGATGAAAATGCAGCTGTGATGCTATGGCGAGTTAATTCCACTAACCTTTCTAAGAAAGGAGATTTGATAAGAGAGAAAATCCCATTGAACCAGATTTCTGATGAGTGAGGCACTGAAGAAACCCGATGCGTCTATTTTTTTTCCTTTTTAAGGAGTCTGGATTTTTACTTTATTTAGACATTGTCTTATACCATCAGGTTATCATTAGTCCTCTGCAGTAGCAAACTTGTAATTTTAGGTTGCTTTTATGGACTACATAGCAAACACAGGTAAAAAGAAGTACAGGTAGGCAAGATGTATGATAGACCCAAAGGGGTGTAATGAAGGAAATGCCATCTGATACACCTCTCTTGACTTCCCCTGGGGATGTCAGTCAGGCAAGCTGCATGACCATCATTCGTAGTGCCTTCCTCCTGAGTGCTACACTCCAGGCATAGTACTGGCTTTCACACAACTCACAACAAGTATGCAAGGGCTCAGATGTTTCACTAAATGCCTCCATACACTAATCTCTCTCTAAAGCAAGTAATATGTTTTCCTATTGATATTGTTATTTTGTTCATGTTTCTCTAATTAGGAAACCAAAGAATTACCAAACTTAACCAAAAGGTCTTACAAAAGAACTTCTTGGAAGAGAGTTTAAATGTTTTCAGTTAGTTTCCTAAAGTTTTTTGAAAAGGTCTTGGATAAGCAAAAGAACAAATTATTCAAACTTTTCCTACATTTAGAAAGTGAGATGTCTAAAAGAGAAAATGTTTTCTGGTTTCTTTAGCTATATTAGTGAAGAGATTAGCTTTGTCCTGAAGTTCAGTTGTGTCTCTGTGGATGAAGGCTGTTATTCATGACCCCCCCGCTTGTGCTGTAGTTTGGTTTTACTTGGGACACCTGGAAACGCACCTCCTCCTTGGATCCACCCATTTTTCACTATGCGGTGAAAAAGGGAGTTCTTGTAGGTGATCTCCCGACCGTCACAGAGAGACTTTGCTCCTCCAATGCACAGAGCCTGGAAGTTCTCACAGGTCCTGGGACACGCATCTGAAAAGAGCTGCAAGAGTGAGAAGATAACACGTGTGAAATTCATAGCTGACATCCACCAGCCAGATTTCTGTCCCCCCCACCTTCAGCAGGTGAAACCACTGCACTGGGTGGACTTGTTCCTTGCTTTTCCTCTCCTCTTTTCTTACATACCTCAAAGAGCAGCCTCCCGACGGGCCGTTCCTCAATGGCTATCTCCAGGTACACAAACACATGCTGTTTAAAGCATAAACACAACTGCAGTGAAGGAAAGGCCAGCTCTCTTTTCTGTGCTCACTTCCTAACAGAGGCCCCGGTCCAGCCACCCAGCGCAACTGGTCTCAGGAAATGTCTGTGGGACTGTCAATGCACAACTGTATTCCTACTGTTTTGTGTCAATAAAAAAGTAGAGCATGTTTCACTTTGTTCTGGGAAGAAATAATCCTAACAGTGTATTAAAATGAACTACTGGGCAGGGCCTGCTTCTTTATCTTGAACTTACATGCCTATCGCAGCCCATACAATACAGGCAGAAAGAAATGAACCCACAGGAATACCAGCCACCATGCCAAAATGGACATATCTGGCTATTCCCAGCCAGGCTGGTATTTGTTCTGGTGTATTTTTCTCTGCTTTCTATGTGCAAGGGCTGGCAGCACTGTACCCAGTCCCACCACAGCACTTCAGGGGGTCTTGGCTGGGAAAGGAGAGGTTTGGCTGTTGGGCTTTTGGTACCGAAGAATTTTGGTATCGCAAGGGCTGGGTGGTTTGAGGTTTTTGAGCAGCGCATTTGCAGCATAGTCAGCATTGTGCTTGTGGCTGTTCAGCCCTGACACAGTTAATACGTGTCAAGCATCCAGGGTAGTGTTTGCCCTTTCCTGGCTGCCGAGAGTGCAGAGGCTCCACTGTCCTCCCCGCATGGGATGCTCCCCATCGGCCTCTCCAGCCCCAGCTCTGGTCCCCCAGTCACAGGGCAGAAAACCAAAAATCTACCACCTCTGTGCTTGCTCTCCTTCCTCCTTGTGGTACTTGCCCTTTCATCAGGCTCCTGCCACTTACAGACCTTGCACCCTTGTCATAAAACGGTGCTACTTGCCTGGGTGCTTTTCAGATGCTTGCTGTAGAAATCCTCA
The DNA here is from genome assembly GCA_028858755.1 of Ara ararauna. Lineage (NCBI taxonomy): Eukaryota > Metazoa > Chordata > Aves > Psittaciformes > Psittacidae > Ara > Ara ararauna. The sequence goes on from CM054379.1 coordinate 62,883,871, forward strand.
GCAATGGCTTGGTAAAGTGCCTCAGGCCTATAGTCACGATAGCCCCACTCATGGTAAGACCACTTGAGCAGATCCTTCTCATCCCCCAGCAGCCGGCCATCAAGGAAGCACATCACTGAGGAGGTGTATCCCCACACCTCACCTCTCAGTTCCTGCATTTCAGTGGGACAGCAAAGCCGCAGGGGATTAATTACACACTTGGTGAAGAAGCAATCAGTAATATTCAACACAGGTAACGTGGCCTGTGGTACTTTTATGCATTTCTTACTTTTGAAACACCAAATCCCACCAACTGGAAAGGATTTGGCAGCAGCTTTTGGTGAAGTGTGCTGACATTGCACTGTTAACATGCCCTAAAGATCTGGATCCTGATGCTACAGGACATTATCATGGCAAGAGTCATCTGGGTGTCACTTTGGAGGCAGCTTAGGCTGAACAGGAAAAGCACCTGGAGAGCCCCATCCTGCCTCAAGAGTCTCTGAGAATGTTAAATAAATTGGAGTGGAAAAGCTGACATCTGTGGATGGCACCAAGCCGGGAGAGGCTGCAGCCCCAGGGAGACGACTCGTGTCTGAAACAACCTGAGGACACAAAAGTTACCTTCTTTTTCTCCTGTAAATATTCATGCCATGCAAATTCTACTAACGGCTGTATTACAGGATCTGCAAACTTGCGTGGAAACTTCAGCTTCAGAGCCTGTATTTTCAAGGTAAGAAAAAGAATACTTGCTTACCAGCAGTTTAACGCCTTCCCACACTCTTATCCTATCACAGCTTGTATTCCCCATGTGAACTACAACCTAAGCCATGTTCTAATCCAGTTACTGCTCTGCACTCCTCACGCCTCTGGCATAATTCCCAACACTTGTGGGAGTACACGCAAATCTCTCTGAATCCCTGCTTGAGGATGTAGTGAGTGTCTTGTCTTCCTATGATGGGCTGCTTCACAGATATTACTGAAGTTACACTGGTAGTCCCCCTGCCCCTCCCCACCATGTGAGATGGTTGTACGCAGCGAGATATTCAAAGATGCTGCTGAGCATCTTGTACTGCTTTTTTTGCATGTATTTTTGCATGCATGGGGAGTCACAGCCCTCTTACTGCACCAGGAGATTGGGCCTAGGGCCTTGGGGTGAGCAAGTGCCTCAGTGAAGGCTCAAGGTGAATGTTTCCAGTCCCTGTTGCTTGTACCATGGCCTCAGGAGCTCACTGCTATTTCAATGTGGGACATTCCTGTCCATCAATTTAGCTTCATCTCCACGTGGGCTGTGGCACACAAGTGACACAAGCTGTGGCTTAAAGACAGCTGAGCAGGCCTTAATAAAGGAAAGAAACGACTTTCTATGCAACTTATGATCCTTTTTGCTATTGTTGAAATGGTGGCTGGAAAAAGTAAAGGGAGAAAAGCCAAGAAGCACACAACCCCTGCAGCTACCAGCTTGGGCTTGTCTTTAGGGCTGCTGATAGATGGCAGAGCTTCGTCAGCTGTAAATAACACTGGGGAACAAGCCTGGCAGGTAAACAGTTACAGGCAGGGTAGGCACACAGGTCAGCACTGTAAACCCCTGTTGTGGTTTAAGCTCAGTCAGCCAGTAACTCAGAACCACGCAGCCATTCCCTCACTCTCCTCCCTTCCTCCCCCTGCTCCCAGAGGGATGGGGAGGAGAATGCAAAGAATGTAACTCCCACAGGTTGAGATAAGAACAGTCCAGTAACTGAGGTATAACACAAACCACTGCTGCTACCACCAATAATAATAATGATATGGGATATAACAAGGGAAGAGAATACAACTGCTCACAACCCGCTGACCGTTACCCAGCCTGACCCAGCAGTGATCTAACCCTCCTGGGTAACTGCCCCCAGTTTATATAGTGGGCATGACGTGCTGTGGCATGGAATACCTCTTTGGTCAGTTTGGGTCAGGTGTCCTGTCTCTGCTTCCTCCTGGCTTCCCCTCCTCCCTGGCAGAGCATGAGACTCAGAAAGTCCTTGGTCAGACCAAAACATTACCAAGCAGTAACTGAAAACACTGGTGTTATCAGCGCTGTTCCCAGGCTGAAAGTCAAAACCACAGCACTGCACCAGCTGCTAAGAAGGAGAAAAAAGACTGCTACTGCTCAACCCAGGACAACCCCACAGTGGATTGTGTGCTGTGCATTTGCTGCACAGCCAAGCTTATCAGAAAGTCTGTGAACCCCTGTTTTTGCTTTCTCTTTTGCCCTGACAGCTGCATTACAGGACTACTCATAAGCTGCTCAGCAAGCGGGGCAGAGCTGTGATGTGCATGACATCTCACACAGTATTGCACTAGGAGTTGTAGGAACAAGGAGGTGAGGATGCTGCAGCGGAGACCCCTGCCTTAAGTAGCGCTGAGCCGGAAGCCCTTAATGCCTCTGTGCCTGTGCCTGGCAGCAGACACCTGAAAGTTGCAATATTTTCTTCTTCAGAGCCGCCGCTGGGCACAGGCATTCTGCTTATTTACTTCCAACATCCACCCCCACTGCTCCCTGCTGCTCCCAAAGCAGTGCTGGGTTCTTAGCCCAAGCCTTACCTCTGCCGTGCATTTGGCCACATGGAAAGCTGTGTCCTGGAGCAGCCCCACCACTGTCACCAGCATCTGCCGTGGGCCCATGGCACCCTGGCCAGCGCAAGTCCAAGTTCATCAACAAAGCCCAGCTCCATGGCAACACCGGACACCAACACATGCAACCCCCCCTGCATTTGTAAGCACTTCCCAAGCCTACTGTAAGCAGGTTTCAACCCTGACAGAGGATGGAAAATGCTCTGATTTCTGTTTTCCCATGAAGGAAGGAAAAGGAGGTTACACAGTAAGCATGTGGCAGAGCAGAGGACTGAAGCCAGCTCCCTCCAGAGCTCATGACAGGTGCTGTCAGTACAGGAGCATTTAAAAGAATGAAGATCCTGTTGCTAATCCTGCAGTGGGTAATAGCAGATGCCCAGCAAAAAGAGGAAAGAATAAGCGAACATGAGAGCAGTGCTTCCCTATTGGTCTCCCAGCCCTTGGTGAGCCTTTGCTCAAGGATTTCCCGGTGTCTTTGTGTTTAATTCCCCATGGTGGCTCCTTTCCATGTGAATTTCTTTGCTTTGCAGACAAACATAGAAATCTGGCACCCATAAAACCCTGTGGCAATGAGATTTACAGCTTAATTACATCCTGTGCAAAGCATGCATCTCTTTTTAATGCAGAAACTCCGACCTGCAGCTGTATTCCCTGCGCATTGCCAAGGCACCGTTCCTGCTGGCTGCATGTTACGGCACACGGACGGAGCAGTTCCAGAGGGGTCATGGCTCCTGCAGCAAAGCTCTGTGCCCCCGCAGCAGCTTCACTCCCTTTCCCCTAACAGAGCATGTGCAGAAGGGGGTTTGCAAAACAGCGGTAAGGCCGGCACAGGCTTCTAGCAGCACAGCTAGGTCAGGTAACTCTGCACCTCTGAGCAAGGTGCATTTTAAAAGGCACTGGTGTTAGAAGTGACAGCACTGAACAGTGCATCACATCAAAAATATGTGTAAGTTCTCATGACATTGTGAAGCAACGGAACAATCATCACGTGACCAATACGGATGGAAAAAAACGTCCTTGACATGGATAAATCCTATTGCAAATGAGACAGTTGTGATTTTCATGTGGAAAATATGTTCTGCAGAGCAACCCTATGTTAAATACAATAAAAATTGCAGTGATTTCTCATCTTAATAACAATGTGCACTTTTTCAATTGTATATCCAAGTGGCTTCATAAAATGATAAATTTGTACATAGCCACCGAGTTGGAATGAGAAAGCCTATACAACCTCTGAGCTCTATTGCCTGAGAAAAATTCAGACTGAGAAAGCAAGCACAGGTTGCGGAAGGGCTCTGCCATGTAGCCCTCAATTTTCTCTGACCTGTGCGTGGCTCCATGGTGTTTTCTTACAGCAATTCCTTAGGGTAATGCTTGTAACTATTCTGTTGAGGTTTGCAGCAATATTGAAGAGCTCCATCCTCACAGTATCGAAGACCATGAAGACGATCAGATTCCGAATGTTTTGTGCCCTTGCCTGGAAGACCCATGCACAAGATGTTATCGTTTCATGTCATGATGCTGTCCTGCTGAAAAAACCCACAGAGAACAGAGGGAGATGAAACAGTTGGAGAAGGGGACATATTAAAATGCTCTGGTAGACAAGGCAGTTTTGATTCACCCACAGATACTGGTGGCACAGACAAGCCAAGGTGTGACAGCAGCAAACCACGATGAGCAGCACATGCAACTGCTGCTATGTGTCGTAGGCTGTGATGGAGTGATGCAAAGGAAAGCCCCTTTCTCCTCCTCCTCCCCCTCCCAAGGGCCGGCACGACAACTGCCCAAGCCTCTGCAGGCTCTGACAAGCAGAAGCTAATTTTAGTAGCTAGGCCATATGGCTTCTGCTATAGCCAAAAAAAGTCTGTACCGCCCATATGTAAAGTCAACAAGAGAAGTAGCACACCCAGAGTCAAGTATAAAATGAGTAATGCTATTTTTCCTCTACATCTGTATTTTTAGCTTGATACAGATTAATGCAGCTGAAGCTTATCTCTCCTCCTGTCTCTTTCCTCCTTTTTGTACTACAGAACATAAGTATTAAAATCAGAGCAATCCACTGCATATTAAAAAAAACTGTTGTGGTTTAAGCCTCTATAACTCATGCAGTTTTGCTCACTCACTCCCCCCTCTTTCTTCCCCCCAGCTCCCGGAGGGATAGGAAGGAGAATCGAAAGAATGCAACTCCCACAGATTGAGATAAGAACAGTTTAGTAACTAAAGTATAACACAAGAGCACCTCTGCTACCACCAATAATAATAATAATGACAAGGCAAATACAAGGAAAGGATACAACTGCTCACCACCTAAAACCCAGACCGACCATGCAGTGCACCCCCACCCTTCCGGGTCTCTGCCCTCTGTTTTTACATGCTGGGCATGACGTGCTGTGGTATGGAATAACCTCTTTGGTCAGTTTGGGTCAGGTGTCCTGTCTCTGCTTCCTCCCAGCTTCCCCTACTCCCTGGCAAAGCATGAGACTCAGAAAGTCCTTGATCAGACAACACATTCTAAGCAGTAACTATAAACACCGGTGTTATCACCGCTGTTCCCAGGCCGAAAGTCGAAAACACAGCGCTGCACCAGCTACTGAGGAGGAGAAAAATGACTGCTGCTGCTGAACCCAGGACAAAAGCCCAGATTGATGTCTGCATTTTAGTCAGGCATTGGAACAGGCTGCCCAGAGAATTGGTGGAATCACCGTCCCTGGAAGTGTTCAAAAAAGCATGTAGATGAGGCCTTCAGTGACATGGCTTAGTGGTGAGCTTGGCAGTCCAGGGGTAACAGTTGGATTTTTATGATCTTAAAGATCTTTTCCAACTTAGTTGATTCTATCATTCTATGATTTCATAAATGTGCTTAAATTTACAGACAAATTGTGTTCCTGAAATTAAATTCTGCACGTACATATATGACTGGTTCCTATCACTACTTTTTCAAAACCAATATTTATGTGTTTTGGGCTTTCTTACTGACAGTTTCTAGGCATGGAAATTCTTCCTGTCGTTGTGGGCAAGAAAGGGAATTAACTAGAAACATGCTGCTGATAGTCAACTAATAATCAACATCAAGAAAAAAAGCAACAACTAGCCAAACAAGACTATTATTAGCCAACAAGCTAATAACAGTATTAGCTGGACAGGACTGTTTGCTAACATTTATGATGGACTTCTTTCAAACAAAAAAAAGAGTAAGCCAAGAGCCACCGGTTCCTTGCTGTCTCTATCCACTCTGGGTTTTATTTCCCCCCTTCTTTTCACATCACTTTGTAATTCATAGAATCATAGAATAGTTAGGGTTGGAAAGGACCTTAAGATCATCTAGTTCCAACCCCCCTGCCAGGGGCAGGGACACCTCACACTAAACCATGTCACCCAAGGCTCTGTCCAACCTGGCCTTGAACACCACCAGGGATGGAGCATTCACAGCTTCCCTGGGCAACCCATTCCAGTGCCTCACCACCCTTATAGGAAAGAATTTCTTCCTCATATACAGCCTAAACATTCCCTGTTTAAGTTTGAACCCATTACCCCTTGTCCTATCACTACAGTCCCTCATGAAGAGTCCCTCCCCAGCATCCCTATAGGCCCCCTTCAGATACTGGAAGGCTGCTATGAGGTCTCCACACAGCCTTCTCTTCTCCAGGCTGAACAGCCCCAACTTTCTCAGCCTATCTTCATATGGGAGGTGCTCCAGTCCCCTGATCATCCTTGTGGCCCTCCTCTGGACTTGTTCCAACAGTTCCATGTCCTTTTTATGTTGAGGACACCAGAACTGCACACAGTACCCCAAGTGAGGTCTCACAAGAGCAGAGTGGAGGGGCAGGATCACCTCCCTCGACCTGCTGGTCACACTCCTTTTGATGCAGCCCAGGATACAGTTGGCTTTCTGGGCTGCAAGTGCACACTGCCGGCTCATGTTCATTTTCTCATCTACCAACACCCCCAAGTCCTTCTGGGCAGGGCTGCTCTGAATCTCTTCCCTGCCCAACCTGTAGCTGTGCCTGGGATTGCTCTGACCCAGGTGTAGGACCTTGCACTTGGCATGGTTAAAAAGGGTTCTCAATTACCAAAATTATAAATATCAAAATCTTCATTATTATTCATTTCAGCCACTTTCTGTTACTTGTTTATAACAACATGAAAATGTTCTGCAAGCTTATTCATAGTAGTTAGAGAAGCATAAATGTTTTGCTGGTGGTGAGTTAAGCAGGAGTTTGGCAGTACTGCTCTGCTCACCAGCTGCAGCAGGTGTGCTCTGCTGTGCTGTATTCTGTGTGGACAGAATAACAATTACTGCCAATGAAAATACAGAAAGCACAGGGGGTTGTGCAGTACATTTAAATTACAATACTGAAACCCTTTCAAAGGCCGTGCAGCTAATGTTCTTGGAAATAAAGCCCTTTGAAACGTGCACTCGTGCCCTGACACAAGGCCCCAGAGTTTTGCTTCTGCATGATTCTGAGGGCTTCCTCACTCTAAACCTCTCCACCTGCTATGGCTGCAGCCATTTCAGTTTTTTCAGTCCAAGATAGCATCTGAAAGAGACTAAGAAAGGCAACAGCAAAGCATGATGTGCTGAGAACAGTATCATGCTGTGATGACTAATGGGAGGGCCACTGCTGCTGTGTCACACCAGGCCCTCATGCTGCCACAAGCCCTTTCCGAGACATACAGGGAAAACGCAGCCATTCCATCACCCAGCAGTCAAAGAAAACACCACCAGGAACTTCTAAGAAAGTCTTCCTACTGCCAGGGAACAAAGGACAGATTCAGCTCCAGAAAGAAGGAAGACCTCTATAAGCTCAGTCTTCCAGGTGGAAGGCAGAAACTGACATCACGTTATCAAGAAATTCAAAGCAAAGCCAAAGGAATAAGCTGATTTTGAAGATGACAAGATGCTAAGAGGACTGCCCACAACAACCTGAAGTTCTGCACGTGACTGCTGTAACAGCCACAGGGTGCTTACCTTTGAGGGCAAGGAGGCTCGGTGGCTTGAAGGAAGACTTAGGAACAGGTAACAATCGGTCCCCCTGAGGATAGAGTTGCAGGTGTTAGAAAAACAGGGAGCTGCTAACTAAATATTTAAATATTATTTTCAATACTGTCAGACTGGAAGGCCCCGCCAGTCTAATCCACGCTGCCAGCAGCTCAGCTTCCACACACACAACAGCAAACTCCTCAACTTCCCAGTGCCAAGATCAGGAAATGCTATTTGCAGCCAAACCCGTGAATATCACTGGTAGGTAGAGCAGGTATACATGCAATAGTGGAACACACACTCAACAGAGCGTTTGCTCTCCCTCCCAGGGATTTATTTTTTTTCCTGAGAATCAGCCAAAATTTTCAGAAAAAGCCAAAATTTCATAAACTTGTATTTAAAAGAATTTTACTCCCCCCCCCGCCCCCGAGTTCAGCTACACTGTGTAACTTACAAATGGAGTAGAAGAAATACAATGGTGTTAACTGATCACAAAAGGGATCTTTCCATAGTTATTTTATTGTTCCGTGTTTATGTCCAAAATCCTAATCTCATTTTAACATAATCAGCAGTGAGATGGATTTGCTAAGATTAGTCTATGTGGAAATGAGACATTAAGGTGTTTACTAGCTAAGGATATTTAGAAAGCTGCTTTGAAATGCAGTTTTTAAAGGATGCATTTGTTTGCTAAATAGTTCTTAGTGGCAGCTGGACTAAAACCAAAGATGAAGGGATTTCCCTTCAAATTCAAAGCTGTAAGGCTTCAATTGCAGCCTTAACAATGCATACACAGAAAAGGGATTTATTTTCATCTTTAATACAAACATACTCCCTAGAAAGGAAGAAAATGGTGTCAAAAGCAACACTTGTGGTATGAGAAACCACACAAACTTCTCAAGTGCAAGCCACGATGTGTGCTGACAGCTTCAGCGATGCAGGGTGCAAGATGAGTCATGCTGTGCTAGTCACAGAAGCTCATTTCTTCACTGGCAACTTGTAGAAAAGCATAAGAAAATTCCAACCCCCAAACTTCTTTTTTTTAAGTCATAGGGAAAGCATCAAATAGTCAGTATGTGATAGTGCATAACTGTAGCATCGTACTTAATTCTGCAAAGATAACTTCATAATGAACAGATCAAAGTTCAAAAAAGGAGGAAAGGCATTAACAGTTACTTTACTGGTAGTCTTGGAATTTAGCCTGTAACCAGCTTTTAAGCATTTCAGGATTCATAAATACATGACAGAGAAGGAACTCAGCGTAAGCTCATGTAAACTTATGATGACCAGACAGTATTATGGCTGCACATTAAGTATTTTAAGATGAAACCACCAGAATATTTATTGTAAGCTTAAAGTTATATGATTATCAGCAAGATTTTCTTAGATGTTGTAACAAGCTTTACAGTACTTTTTAATGCTCTCACAGCATCAAGACGCCATCAAGCCTCTGAAGTACAACTGCAGAATACACTGGTTCTCTTTGGTGGCAGGAAATATACAAATCATATTTCTCCATTTTGAGAGGAAAGAAAAGGTGAAAAGTCTAAATAGGGTTTTGCTGTGGGATGGTTTTGGTCTCTTTTTTCCCCCCCTCTTCACTGATTTGTTCTCACTGTCTACCCTTCTCATGATCCATTTATATAAAAACTGATCTAGTACTTTGAAAAACTGGAGGTACTTACTCAAACTCCCGAAACATGCAGTCAGGAGCCAACTGAGTAGTCTGGACTGTAATGAGGAATGTCATCCACAATCTGGTCTCTCCAGAATAAGACAGACATAGACATACTGGACTGAGGGCAGCATAAGTCCACTGAGGTGAATAAAGAGCTGGAGCACATGATGGAAAAGGCTGAGAACTGTGTCTGCTTAGGCCCTAGGTGCATGCAATGTTGGAAAGGCCTTCCTGCTGTCTTCAACTACCTAACAGGAGGTTGTGGAGAAGACACTTCTTGGAGGCACAGCAGTAGGATGAGAGGCAATGGACATAAACTGGAACATGGGAAATTCCAATTAAATACAGGAAACATTTTAATCACTGTAAATATGGTCAAACACTGGAACTGGTGGCCTAGAGAGGTTATGGATCTTCATCCCTCAATGCATTCAAAACTCAACCAGACCACAGCAACATGATCTAGGCACACCTGCTTTGAGGAAGATGATGGACCAGGCTGCCTCTGGCAGCCCCTTCCAGTTTGATTTATTCTATCTTTCTATGCACGGGCTTTTATGCCAGTGACTGTCTGGGCAGTCATGTAAGCCAAGTGTGTACAAAGACCCTTCTTTTTGCTTTTAAATTCAAATTAACTTTTGCATTTTTCATCTGTTAAAACACAAAATATCAATGTAAATCACATTTTTTTAAAAAAAAGGACATTTTAAGACCACAGTGACGACTGAGCACGTTCCTTTAAGTACCAGTTGTATTTTATCTGGTTTTTAACGCACTAGTACACTATGTGAGACATGACCAGTAGCCAAACTTGAAAATGCAAAGCATATACTCTGGCATGGTATTTTATAAAGATGCCAAATCTTTTTTGTTAGCAGCCAGTCAGTCAATGAAAATAATTTGTACAAGCCTAATTTAGTCAGCAAAAATAGCTATACAACTTTAACTCAATATGCCCCATTTATGTAGCTCATTATGCTCTGAAGTGATTTAAGTCCCCACAAAAAACAGTTACCAGCTTTAACATATATTAAAAGTAACATTACATTCTGCTCTCCAAAGTACAAAAAATAACACTTTAAAATATACACTGGCTCCTAAGCTTACAGAATCCTGTCAGGAAGAGAAATTTGCAGTTCAACAGACAATGCCTTCAACATCAAGAGCTCTTCAAAGTGCTTGGCAGAGTGTGAAAGCACTATCCCCACTTACCAGATGATGAAATAAGGCACAGAGGTTAACTACCTTGCCCACAGTCACACAGGGAGTGAGTGGTAAAGCTAACAGAGCAGAATTTGGGCTATTCAGTTGTCCAGTGTAACCACCACATCTCATTGCCACTATTCAAGTCTAATGGCTTAAGCATTTCTGAGGAGCAAAACTTGTACAGCACACAGTAAACAGGAGGGGTCATCCTGGGCCAATAAAAGGCTGCAAAAATTCCAACCCAAACCAAACAAATTTGGTTGTCAGTAAATCAAAATGCACTTCAGGGAACGATCACATAGAAAATTATACATTAGCCTGCAGACAAAAAGCTCATTAAACATAAGACATATGGTATTAGCTTTGCAGAAAGTACTGATTATCTTAAGCTTGGCAGTAGATTAGGTAATCCTGACTTCATCAGAAAAGTCTTCCTTTCTGATCAGCAGACATCTTGAACACTGTTCTTCTACCAGCTAAGTATGCTTCTCTTAAGAGTCACACAGGAATGCGACTAAAGGGCCAAATAGCTTGTCAGTAGGCATGGGTGTGTATGAGGCACAAAACCCCACACTGATCATGTGTGAGATATAGACTAAGTGGTATAGAAATACCAATCTGGAAAAATAAAAGAAGTCCCAAATAAATAAGGTTAAAGAAGCCTGAAAGTCACCCATCAAATTCACCAAGAAATGCATCTTCAGATAGATTATGCTGTAGAAGAGACAGTGCAATACGTGTTATCACTGCTTGGCTGAGAAGCATTGCTGTAGCCCAGCCATCTGATGACAAATAACCATTTCAGAAAGCCTGTCCTTGAACAGGATGCTCACAAGATGACTCATTTACTGAGAGAGACTGCTGATGTGATTCAGAAACATGTACACTTTGATTCTGTTCTTCACTGATTTGATGGGAAGGAACCATGTCTTAGCTAGAATGAGAATGTTGACTTGACTCCTTAGTCAGCTGCACATGCGGAGCTGGATGTGAAGATTCTGCTAAGTGGATTCCTTCATTTTGTCCCTGATGAGCATGGAATTGTTCTAGTGCTTCTTTTGAAAGAGTGATGACATGCATTTGTTCAGGCTGGGCAGCCTCTATTTGGTTTGCAATCATACTGATACTTTGGATTTGTTCCGCTTGCTCCTGCTGCGCTGAGAGCAACAAGTTTTGCAGCTGCTGTGGTGGCTGAGCAAGCAGCGTGAGGTTAGCAGCCTGCTCTGTTGTCATATTTGAAGCATTTTCTGCAGTGACAATACTAATGCCCTGATTATGACTAGGCATGAAGTTTATATTATGTACTGCATCTGTAACCAGTAGTTGAATTTCCTGCCCTCCAGAGGTGGCAAGTTGATACTGCTGCAGCTGAAGAATGTTTCTCACTTCATCTGAACTACTGTTGGTGCTTGGGGCAGCACTGGCTTCCTGAAACTGCTTTTCCTTGCTATGAATTTTCAAATGAGACTTCAGGTTGTCCAGACGAGCAAACTGTAAACTACATTCTTGGCAGGAGAAAGGTTTTTTGCCTGTGTGTAAGATACAGTGTCTTCTCTTGGCACTGGAATCGGAGAAGGACTTTCCACATATACCACAAGAATATGGCTTTTCTCCTCTGCAAAACAATGTATTGATCTCATTAAAATATTCACTTGGACAATGCTGCTTTCTCTAACTTATTATAGAATAAAAACATTAAACTATTATTTTATTTTGCTGAGTCATAAGCACTTAAGAATTGTGACATAAAAAACATTCTCTAGTCACTTCCTAATTATTTCTACTTGACTTCACAAACTGAAGACACTTCCATTAGCATATAGTCAAGAGCTACAGAGATAACATAACTGCCCTCCTGTTATAATATCAGAGGTACAAACTCGATGCTGCTACACCTTGATCAGAATGCAATCATCCTGCACAACTGTAAGCACTGGCCATTTTAAGAATGTTCATTAACAGTGTGGGCTTTAAACCAAAAAGAAGTGTTCAAATCCTGACTTGCTGCCTGACTCAAAGAGATGAGAATTTTTACTGACACATTTTCATTTACATAAAGCCTACACCAGTTCTCCAGTGATTTAAAATCTGGCACGCCTTTACACGATACATCACACTGACATGGGCAAAAGGTAACTAATGCTATTAAAGAAACAAGACAGACTACAGGGAAATAGGACAATGATCCCAATAACCTTGTTACACACATCACGGCTACTGTTCTGCTGTCAAACTTAAACTCACAGTAACATTTTCACATAAATAGTATAACAGTAAGTACATTGTCATTAAACAGACACAATGCACCAAAGAACCTTACAATGTCCTGGCACACTAGTATTTAACAGTGAAGTACCTTCCACTACCATTTCTTTAAATAGATCTAGCAAAAATACACCCAAAATGCAAACAAGCCCTGACCATTCTACAATTGAACAAGCACTACACACAGGTATCAGATTAGAAGTTACTGTTTTAAAGAATGTAATAAAGTTTAGACATACTTTACCTGTGAATTCGAATGTGAGTCTGAAGAGAACTTTTAGCCGTAAATGATTTGCCACAAATTTCACAAGTGAAGGGCTTCTCACCTATCAAAAGAAATCTGACATCACTTTTTTTTATATAGCACTTCCCATCAACGTATTAAAAAAGATTTTCTATTTACCATACACAGTATCAAGTGTGTACTGGCAAATCCTCACACTTCTGCCATGGGTCAGGATAGATATCTGAAAGTGAATGAACTCACTAGTTAAATAAGGGTACAGTATTTTAAACATACATCTCTGATGTTTCCCCCCTTTGAAGATACTCAAGAGTAACAAACCCCATATCTATGATACAGGTGTGGGTGTTCCACATGGGACAGACAAGTTAAAAAAAGACTGACCCTGAACTAGTAGACATTAATGCTAAACTCACATGCAGGACCATGTAGATGAGTAAGCCCGAATTTCCAAACCTGAAAGTGAATCCATTATCGTAACAAGTTGGCTGGCTTCCTATAAGGCTTCATCATCCCAGGTCTATGATATCCCGGGAACACCAGTCAGAGAAAAATATGGTGGGCTGAATAAATTCTGTTTGGTTGGTTTGAAATTTATTTTTTTTTACTGCATTTAAAATTCTTGTGTCTAATTGAGTAGGAGCAGAGGAGCCAAATTAAATAACAGAAAGGTTCACAAGAAAGAGATACTACCCAACCAGAGAAAATTCTAATTCACACCATAACATGTCTAGTTCCAGCCTCCTGCTGAAAAGCAGAGTAACTTCCTAAGTAGACTGTATTCACATGACACGATTTTACAAAAGTGCTGCCATAGCAGAACAGTCATATCAATGCTAACATAAAATCATAGCACAGTCAGCATTGGAAAGGACCTTAAGATCATCTATAGTTCCAACCCCCCTGCCATGGGCAGGGAACATCTGTCCCCCAAACTCCTTAGAATTTTACTTCTTACTTTTGAGATGGGACAGATCAATTTTTGTTTCTGCAATGTTAATACTGGTGTGTGGCCTCTCTTTTCTGGAAGCAGAATACATGGCAAGGGAGTTTCTGCTAGAACTCATCTTAGTTTATCTATTTTTGCAGTGTACTTTGCTAGTATGCTTCTTCATTTCTCACCACCAAACTGATTTCCTACTGGATTTACAGAGCTGTACCAGCTTCAGATACAAAACTGTCGTGTGTGTCAACAAACACTCTGTTCTCCTCAATAGAAAATGCAGTACTTGTAAGTATCACAAGTTAATGCTATTCTGGACACACTAAAAACTCACACAAGCACAAGTTTTGATCTCGTTACACCCCAGGGAATTGAAAGCTGTGTTATTTTCACTGAGAGAAAGAAATGAATGAGATACATAACTCAATCTTGTACGTATATTATAACCACAGGCAACATGCATAAAAACAATTTGATTTGGAGAAAAACCCGATCACCACTGTTTATTTTTATTTTAAAAGAAAAAAAAATATTCATATGTCATCTTATGAACTTACCCTTCACAAAAAGTTATTTTAAGAAGCTTATGCTTTGTTATCATGAGAGGGTAGATCAACATATTTATCTGTTACCCAGCCATTTTGGTATCACCTTGCCCTCTAAATCCCTTAGAAGGCCCTCTGATGCACTTGCATTAAATGATCCCTCCCAGCACATCTCTTGCGAACGTCTGGTTTATTACAGTGCAATGAAAAGATAAGGAAATTACTGTTCTGGTCAGCAGCACTTGTCATAAGCACACATTCCTCACACACAGGGGTGCCCAACTCATTTAGGACATACACCTTCTGTTACTAGTTAGCTCCAAGCTACAAGTTAGCTTCAAGCCCCGCACATGCTGGATGTGTCTCTTCTGATAAACTGAATTCCCAGTCCAGGATTCTACCATAGGAGAACCTGCATTTTCTGCAGGCTGTGTAAGAATGGGGGAAAAAACCCTCTTCCTACAATAGATACTACTCCTGCACTCTAGATCTCTTCATAAGCAATATTGGCATCATTATGTACAAGTAGACCAGAAGTTTCTCCCACAGAGACAAGGGTCATTTGCCTAACATTTTCTTGAAGTCCCTGTTACTTCAAGAAAAACCAAAACCCACAAAACACGATGGACAATATTACCTGTATGTGTTCTTAGGTGTTTCTTTAACTGAGCTCCATCCATGAATTTGCGACGACACTGGCTACATTCCGGCAGTGAATGGCCTTGTCACAATAACAAAAAAAGTGTCAGTGCATAAGAGATCCCCTGTATCTCTTCAGTGATCTTTGTTAAAGCACTTTCCTGTAAAATAACCACTTCGATATAATATAGAGAGAAAATAAAAGGTGATACAATGCCTCCTCCTTATCTCAACTGTCACACTCCTATTCCTCTATTAAATATCATCATGGGAAAAGAGGGGCCTGGCACCTGCTGCTCCCCCCCAAACACACCTTCTCTTGAAGCTTTGTAAATTCTGATTTTTTTCCCTACTTCCTCTGTGTGTAGCTTAATCTCCATCATGCTCCAGAAGCAAGGACACTTCTTAAAAGCTTGTTTGCCATCACTAGTCCAAGGTAGTGGGAAACTACAAAGCAAGTTGCACAACAGGCAGCGGACACAACTGTTTATACAACTTCTAGCGTCTGTGTAACACCGACAGCACTGCTAAAGCAATCAAGTTGTATGTTAAAACCAGCCTGATTTTTAGCCACCATAAGAGTCCTTCTCCATTAACTATTTTTCTAAACATTCAATTTACTATATGCTGTTTTGTCTCTCTCCTCCTATTCATTGCTATATCAAGACACCACACACCAGGGTAGCATCACTGAAGAATTTTCAGCCTTAGTCAATCTTAGGAGGACAAATCAGCACGGACTGTAAGCCAGCTCTTCAACCCAAACTTGTTATACCTGTGTGTACTCGATAGTGGCTCTTGAGCTGTCTCTTTTGGCTGAAGTATTTCCCACACTGATCGCACGTAAAAGCCTTCTGCCCTGTAAAGAATATCACTTATTAAAAAGCCAGCCACAGCCAAAGCAAGCACAAGGAAATAAACAAATAAACCAGCACGCACAAGAGAGAGCAGAAATACTTTTTTTCAGAAAGGCAAATTGTTGGGGGAGAGAGGTTCTATTCGCCTTGAAATATTTACCTGTATGCAGGCTCATATGCTCCAGGAGAGAATGCTTTGTTGTCAGAGCCTTACTGCAGACAGTGCACGTGTACGGCCGCTCTCCAGTGTGCATCCGCTCATGGACTTGAAGAGAATGCTTCTGGGAAAAGCCTTTTCCACACTCACTGCACTTAAAAGGGCGCTCCCCTGAAAGCAAAAGATGACATTTTTAAGTATGGATGTATTATTTCTCATTAGACATTCTCACAGGGAGATGCACTGCAATAAACTAGTCACTAAAAATTACTTTTTAATAGTGATAAGAGAATTAAGAGACAAGCTTCACACAGCAATAAAATAATTCTTTTAGCATTGCCATATAATTCAACATTTAAACAGTGAAATGATTAACTAAACTGCAATCAAGGCAAGACATAAAGGCTATGAGGTCTGCTGACAGGAATAAAAGAGCAAACATAGGAGACATCATCATTTGGACTAGCATGCTATTCTGGACAGTTCTTGCTGTAGACAACAGCCCAGATTTCAGCAAGTCACTAAACCCTGACCCAAAAGCAGCAGTCTCTTAATGCCTACCTGTATGACTTCGTTGATGAATAGCTAAGAAGTGATTGTATTTAAATACTTTGCCACAGTCTTTACAGTGAGCTTCAGAACCTGCACGTTTTCTTTTTCCATCAGTTCTCTTTACCAGTCCTTTTTCATCCTCATCACCGAGAAGTTTATAATCTTTTAGTTTGACTGACCTCCTTATTCTACGTTTGCTGTAACGGCTCCGAGTGCTCTGTATTCCTTCTGATTTGGGATCATAATTCTCATCTTTCTCAGCTGACAGATCAACAGCATCTTCTGAGCCACAAGCATGTTCATTTTCTTCTGCATCCTTCCTCGCTGGAGCCTGTTCGCTGCCAACTGTTTCTTCTGTTGCAGTGTCTTTTGTCATAAAGTTTTGCTCATTTTGCACGGAGTTGTTCTCTCTCAGCTGCACATCTTCAGCAGAATTTCCTCCTGATTCTTCTTCTTGGACATTCCTGACTTTCCTTGGTCTCCCTCTTTTTCGCTTTGGTGGATCTTCATTTTTCTTGTCACTTGCAGTAACAGCTACAGAGGCGCCACTATCAGCTGGAGCTGGTAACGCACTACCTGGGCTACGGCTGGCCTGATAGTCTGTGCAGGCCCACACCAAGTCAGTCACCTTCAGCAGCTGTGCAGTAGCCAGAATTTGTTCTGTGCTTTTTTCACTGGCACGGAGACAACCAGTGTAGATAAATTCTAGCAGTACCCCAAAGGTGTCTGCA
Organism: Ara ararauna; assembly: GCA_028858755.1. Classification (NCBI taxonomy): domain Eukaryota; kingdom Metazoa; phylum Chordata; class Aves; order Psittaciformes; family Psittacidae; genus Ara; species Ara ararauna. The sequence continues at coordinate 62,901,249 of CM054379.1, forward strand.
ACCATTCCCTCCAACATGTAAATTGACTGTCCTATTTCACCCTCGTCAACAAACATCATTGAGAAGTATTCACTGCTGGCAGCAAGCAAAGCTTTATGGGCTCTGAACTGCACATTCTCCACTATCAGAGTAATGTCACAAAGAAAATCCTTTTTCCTTTGTTCTTCAAAATTAGCTAGAATGGTATCTTTGTGAGCTTTGGAGTGGATGATGACCAGTTTCTCAGAAGAATCAGGAGTCGCTTCTGCCATTTTTATTGCAAATATGAAAGGAGGTGCCTACAAAACCAGAATAGCTTTAATTAAGGAATATTTCATAAGTTTGCAATATAAGACACCAAATATCATTTGCTTTACCAGTCAACAGCATTCAGCCGGTATTGAAGCAATTCTCAAACCTCTGAACTTTCTTTAAAAAAGCCAACAGATTTTCTTTGAATAGTGTTTTTATATCATAAGAAATGGCTACGAATACCTTCTTCTTTGAAGAGAATTGCTGCCTATTACTTCACTTCTTTATCTCTGATGTACTGTGAACTGTATAGCATCTGGAAAAAAAAAAAGGCTACCCTTTCTGAAAACTTTCAGTTCACAGCTCCTAAATGGTGTATTTGGCCTGCATGGCAAGGTTCTGGTACCAGAGGGGCTACAGGGAGAAGCTTCTGTGAGAAGCTGCCAGAAGCTTCCCCTGTGTCTGTCAGAGCCAATGCCAGCCAGCTCCAACACAGACTCACTGCTGGGCAAGGCCAAGCCCACCAGTGATAGCAGTAGTGCCTCTGGCATAACAGGAAGGGAAAAATCCTGCGCACAGCAACTGCAGCTGCTGAGTGAGAATATGTGAAAGCAACAGCCCTGCAGACCCCAAGGTCAGTGCAGAAGGACGGCAGGAGGTGCTCCAGGGGCAGGAACAGAGATTCCCCTGCAGCCTGTGGTACAGACCACGGTGAGGCAGGCTGTCCCTGCACTACATGGAGATCCATGGCTGAGCAGATATCCACCTGTAGCCCATGGAGGATGCCACACTGGAGCAGGAGAACAGTGAGAGGAGTCCTCTCCTGAGGACAAAGGAGCAGCAGAGACAACCTGTGATAAACTGATGACAACCCTCATTCCCCATCCCCCTGCATCACTGCAGGAGATAAGGTAGAGAAACTGGGAGTAAAGTTGAGCCTGGGAAGAAGGGGGGAAAGGTGTTTTAAGATTTGGTTTCACTGTCTCATTATCCTACTGTGATTTGATTGTAATTTCCCCAGGTCAAGTCTGTTTTGCCTCCGATGCTAATTGTTGAGTGATCTCCTCCTGTCCTTATCTCAACCCATGAGTCTTTTGTTATATTTTTTTCTCCTTTGTCCAGCTGATTTCTCTAAGCTAAGCTTCAGCCTATGGAGGTGGGCAATGAAAGCAGAAAACCAGCAGCTTTTTAGGAGCTCTGTCGAAGCTAGGTGCGGCTATGCTAATTATTAACCATCAATTTGGTGTGCTGAGCTTCTTCAACAGTAAATTGCAAAAATTAAAAAGAAGAAAAAAATCCAACCACTTCAGAAGAATCCACCAAACACTACTACAGAAGAGGTGTGCCAAAAATGTCCATTTCAAGAGGATCAAATGAACCAAAGGTGAAACAAAGTAGCTACCTGCCATCCTAATTTATAAGTGTCATATTAAATACAAACATTTGTATTTCTATTTAGTGAACCCAACAGTTCCAATCACTGTAATGGGTGTTGTAAGAAACAACTTATGCTACATACAGATGATACCCAAACACTGCTGAAGCGGCCCACAGGTAATTATTTTTAAGCTCCATTCAGCTACCAAACGGTTCATGATGGAACCAAACTGTTTTATCCAGTAGCTTTAACTTCTAGAAGAGGTGAGCCTGGTGCTGCTGGAGCACCCTAAAGCAGGGCTGCAGGTGTGACTCCACAGTCCCTTAGGGAACTGGCAGTAGATGTTCCAGAGAGGGCTTTGGCATTCATGAGGGGACAACATTAGTATTTTGACTGCAAAATCAAACCAGCATGTAACTGAAAACCCCCTCATAATTCTAGAGTAAGGCTGCAGAATGATAGCTAGGTTGAAAAAGACCTTTAAGATCATGAAGTCCAACTGTTACTCCAGGACTGCCAAGACCAACAGTAAACCATGTCACTAAGGGCCTCATCTACACGCTTTGTAAACACTTCCAGGGACGGTGATTCCACCACTTCCCTGGGAAGGCTCCCACGCCGCCAGCAGCTCGGCCGGACCCGCTCCCGTCCACCCGCTGGTGAGCTGTGAAGGGCTCAGGAGCACCACGCGCGTTCCGGGGTCTGGCTCCTACTAACAGAGGCGGCTCTGGGCCGGTTCTCCACTCGAACAGAGCCGACGGGCACCGCCCGGGCCGCGGAGAAACCGTAAAACCCGCGGTGGGCGGGGCGCGGGAGGAGGCTGGCGGCACCACAACCCCCTCACCCGCACCCCGCTCCCGCAGGGAAGGCCGCCCGCACCTTCAGCAGGCGGTGCGGCCCGCGTTCCCTCCTCCCGGCCGCCCAGCCCCACCCCACCCGGGCCCGGCGGCTGCGGGCCGGCGCTGCGGACGGCAGAGCCAGCCGGCACTCACCGCTCCCTCGCCGGGCCGCCCTCAGCGCAACCGCCGCTGCGCTTCCGGCCCGGGCGGCAGCAACGGAGGCGCGCCTTGCGTCCTGACGTGCCGCGCACCGCACGGCGGGTCGGCCCCGCCCGCTGCCCGTGGGCCGCGGTGTGTAGTAAGCGTTAGTCGAGGCTTGGGACGAGAGACTTTAATTGTAAGGGCTCACAGTTAAGAAGCTGCTCCTGGAAAACTTGGCTTTGCTCGCCGGCCGTGTTGTAGTGCCCCTGCGCGTCTGGGGGGTGAGGACGCGCAGCCCGGGCTATGCAAAGCTGGGGTGGGCATCTCTCAGGGACAGGAAGGTCTGAAGGCTGCCGTCGAGGCCGAGCGGCCGGTGCTGCGGCTCCTTGTAGGGCCCTGCCATGGCGGCCCCCAGGTAGGGCACGAGCTGACAGTGCTCCACGAACTGTGCCAGCTTCCTCCGGTAGGCCTGCCGCGTTGGCTCCGGGCTCCGCGTGTTGTGTGCTGCAGGGAGTCAAGCGACATCTCAGTGTCCCCGCTTAACTTCATGGCATTACATTGCTCAGATCAAAGCTTTTGCAAACCACAAACGTCCTCAGCGGCCATCAGCTTCCTGTTTCTTGGGCTGTGAGGGGCTGGTGATACCCCAGGCAGTGCCAGATTTGGGTGAGGTGGCATATACCTTGGCATGGCACTGCATGGTATGGCTGGCACTGGCATGATGCTGCCACATCCATGGCATAACTGTTCTATGATCTAAATGCTTTGCCTGTAAAAAATCCAGAGCTGACTGGCAGTTTGGAGGAGGAAAGAAATGTCAAGGCCAGGAACTTTACAGTGAAGGTACTGTTTCTTTCCTACCTCTCTGCCCTGAGCGCATTAGTACTGAGGGCCAGTTCTCAGAGCATCCTTTATTATTTTAATTGGCACAGAGGCAAAGGGGAAGGAGTAATTTAAGACAGCCAAATCATAACCATTGTCTTTTTCCTGTGGATGGTATGTATATCCCATTACAAAACCGGACAACATGAAGAACTATGCTATAGGACACTTCATCCCACTGGCTTTAAATTGTAGACAACTGCATTTTACAGCTTCTGAGTGATTTTTCAAGGATAGCTGTATACAGAGCTCTCACAGGAGTAAAGTTTGAAGGGCGCTAAATCACTCTTGTGATGTATGGTTCAGTATTATTTTTCCAGGAGTAAATCTCTCTGTACCTATGACTGATTACCTGTACCTTCTGTTCTTGGATACTGAAAGCAATACAGTATTGGTGTCAGAACAGCTGCAGTAGTAACTAAACCACTGTTTCTTGTGCTTTCTAAGTTTCTATTTAGATGTGAGATTAGAGAGTGACATAAGTTGAAGGTGAGAAGCCTTACTTTAGATAGAAATAGGATGTAAAAAATTTCCAGGGGACCACAACATGAAGCACTTTGATCAAGTTTTTGATCAGGGACTGTGTGACTACTTTGAAGACATGCAATAATAAATTATGCTATATTTGCAAAGGAGATAAAAGATAACTTGTTTTTCTGAATTCTTATGGTCACACAGTCACTGTGTGAGGAGAAGAGATTTGTATAACCTTTCCAGTGCTAGTAATGATTTAATGCAATACATGTACAAAGCATTCCTAGTGTGGACATTGTTACGTTAGCAAAGCTGTGCTAACAATAGAATGAAAACACCCTTTGTGGATGAAACTACAGTATAAAAGCTGTTTGCTGGCTTCAGAACTGTACATTTATGCAGGGGCTTATTGTGTGCCTGCACTGTTCAGTGGTCTTCCCTAACAAAGCTATGCCAGCAGAAATCTGTGATAGTCCAAGAACAATCTGGAGGTCTCTGGAAAATGCATGAGGAAACATGGGATGTGAAGAACTTTAGATAGATAATAAAGATTACCATTATTGTAGAACTGCAGACTGGTTTGGCTTGGAAGGGACCTTAAAGCTCATCCAGTTCCAGCCCTCCTGCCATGGGCAGGGACACCTTCCACTAGACCAGGGTGCTCCAAGCCCCATCCAGCCAAGCCTTGAACACTGCCAGGGATGGGGCAGCCACAGCTTCTCTGGGCTAAAAGAATTATCTAAAAGAGTAATTAAAAATGTAGAATACTAAAAGGCAAGGTAAAGTTTGTCCACTGAACACATTGTCAAAACTGGTAGGTTGAAGAAAGGGAAGTCTTGCTTCAGAAGTCTCCAGCAGTACTGGAAACCGACCCAAGGTACAGCACAGCTGCAAACTAAGCTGTTGAAATCTGAAAAGCTGTCACTGTTCAGGGTGATTACAAATCCTTAAAGATTATTGGCTGCAACAGCTATCTTGGACTGCAAACAAACAAACAAACAAAATTCTAAAAAACCCCAAATATGAACACAGGAGACAAAACTCAAAACGACTTCCCTCAGTGGAGCAGTCCTAACCTCTGCTAGACCCATGAGGTGTTCTACTTTATCATTATTTTGTGGGTTGAGTATAAACCACTTGATTTTAGTTTTTAACTCCCTATCTTTGTTATGGAAAAGTAAGGTCAACTGGATTGTTGATTAATAAAGAAGTTAAAAATAATCAACGTAGTGATACTCTGAATCACATTAGTATTCAGATATTCCCAGATAATTTCACAAATAAGAAGACTGATAAATAACTTTGTGCTGAAAACTTAAAAATCTAATTAAACCTGCAAGAATATCTATTTTTTCATACTGTGTTAACTTAGTGTTTCCATGGAAAAGAGAGGCTTTTTTGAAAACAGCAGGTGTTCTATGTGCACTTAGGCTGTTTTTCAGTACAATTAGCCCTTCCATTTACATATTTAGCTGATGTGTTGGTGTTGATGTGTATGATCAGAAAACTTTCTTCAAGTTATCTGCAAGGCAAGGCTTGTTGATAAGTTTTATTTGACCACCTGATACAGCTGAAGAAAGGCAAGCATTAAGGCACCTGAACCGTTCCTCAGACAATATTTCAGCTGCTTTTTATTACAGTAGGTTTAGTCAATTTTAAAGACAATACAGGTTGTCTGTGACTAGTTTTAAATGTAGTACCGTCCAGATTATAACATTTTACTTTCTGTTTAAAAACTCCCAACAATGCATGTTAGAAGTGTTTTTAAGGTCACCGGGGTGTTGGCGATAAAATGTCATTAAGTCACATGATTTGTGAGAGATCACGTACCTATCTACTTATCCTATTAAGCTTATTTTCATTCATTTCTTTAAGTACACAACTCCAAGAAACTTGGCAGTTTGTACTTAAATCAGTATATAATAGTATTTTCTCAAGTTGCACATAAGAAAACTACACAAATTGATTATCTGTGTTGTATCAGATGACTTACTGCATTTATGTAGTTCATTATTTTTAATAGCATATTATTTATACTCTGTTTATACTTTACCTTTTAAATGCCAGGCGACAAACAGCAGAGCAGTCTTTTTTACACTTAGGAATGGAAACTTTGGCTTTAAGCAGCCTACCTCATTAAGAGCTTTTATTAGAGAAGTCGCTACTCCCTAAAGAAAGAAAACAGTTGTAGAAGACCATTACAGAAATCTTAAAGCCTGATCCTGTTGCCATTCAGATCTAATAGTACAGGATGATATCTAAGTTGTGAATTCTAGAAGATAAGAAATAGTATAAAATAGGGAGGGAAGTGACTATAAATAATTTTTTGTTTCATGCTCATGGCTCAAAATATAATCCACTATGCTTAAATGATTCCACACAGACTTGTGTCTATCCTGGTTTTAAAAATCAAAGCAAAATGTAATCTTACAGTATATGAAAAACAACAGAGTCAGCAAATCCATTATATGATATTGCAGTTTGTTGTTCCCCTCTGATGGTCTTACTCGCATTTTTTCCATCGAAGCTACAAATATATATTATTATAAAGCTTTAAAAGAATTCTCTCAATTGTAAATATGCATTTTTCAATTTAATATACTCCCATAATAAGCATAAGACTCATATTGCATTAAAAATTAAATAAATTGGGTGGGATATACTATACATTGCAAAATCCTCTTTAAAATAGAAAAGGAAAAACTGACCTGTTCAAGGTATCCAGGCAAAGGAAGTGCAGTGAGTAGTAGTGGCTCCTTTACTGGGGGGCGTTTACGTGGAAGCTTCAGATTCCAGTAGCTCTCTGGTAACCTAAAGAGATAAAAAATAAGCACTTTTCAGATGTGTAAACAGTGACATGATTAAAGATTGAAATGCAGTTAGTATATTCACCTCATAAACTTAAGAAGTTTTTCTTCACTTTCAAAAACATATATCTTCTCTTTATATTTTGCTGAGTACTCAATGTTGCCAGGCACCAAAGCTTCATATCTGAGGGGACGGAGCAAGAAAGAGTATTAATTCACAAGAAATGTAAAACATCATTTGTGAGATGTAAATTCAAGAGTTACTGGGAGCCTTAGGTAACTTAGCAAATATAGGAACTGCAAAAAAGTAGCAACTGGATCATCCAAGTTTCCACCATATGACTGATGCTTACGCGGCTCAAAATCTGAGAGTCTCTGCCTCAAGATTTGCTTATTAAGGGGCTTTTGTTGTGTTTCTTTAGAGCTCTTCTAGTAAAAATGCCAATTGTAGTTGTTCAGGAGATTAAGAAGGGACAGCATAGAATCGACATACACTTCTACCTTGATGAGAAATTCCTGCACACTGAGGAAATCAGTGGTGGAACTTTTTTAATCTCTTATAAAAACCATAATTGGTAGTTTTGCATCTACAGAGTTTTTCTGAGGTTTGTTTGAACTTTTGAAGGCTCATGATAAAGAAAACAAACTATACCCAAGCAGTCTTCATCACAAAAAACAGTAAGGCAGCACAGATCCTTGTAGAACTTGTAGCTGTATGAGTTTCAAAAAGTGATTCTACATTGATTTCCAAAGCCAGAGGCACAATATAGAGAATAGTAATTGCTCTTCCTGTCCAGACCCTGAACACTATTATTGGAAGTATTTCCTCATAAATGTGTTAATGTAGGACACATAGCCTGTAATTCAGATTATGAAAACTACAGTGATGTACCTCTGTTTTCCATCCAGGTAAGTGACTGGACAGCATCCGTGCATTTGGGCACTTACAGGGAATGAGGCCTTCACTTCTGCTGCAGTCAGTTTCTTTGGTAGCATATCTGAGGGTGGGAGAGGGTGAGGTGCCAATGGTGACACATAAACCTCTGGTCTGCTCAAGAATTTCTGTAGAAAAAAGAATTAAATGGTTTTATAATGAAAGAAGCACTGTTAAGACTGTGAAGTCAAAACTCCAGAGGACTGGCTCACACAATTTAGATACTTTTTTCTTGTACAGCACCTCTCTTAGTATGCTGGCACTGCTGCTGGTGCTTTCAGGTAAGTAATTTCTTTCCCGACCCACTCTCCGTTGAACTCATTACTGTCAACCCACTATCCATTGCTATCATTAGCCGCTCTCTACTGCCAGTCTCACCAAAACAGATGGAAAAAGGAGGGAATGATTGCTTTAAAATGAATGGTCTATGATAATTTTAAGAGGAGCTTTGTTTTGAATGGGCTCTCTGCTGCATTTTGTCTGCCTAGACATTTGACAGCAGCAGTATTCAGAACAAGAGCTTGAATACTAAGAACGCTAGTCTAAATCAGACTACATATTGTTTGTTTCTGTATGGAATCAAAGAATCTAAGCAACAATGTTCCCTTTTCCCATAATCCCCTCCTGACCTGCTTTTTGACACTTACATCCAGTTCTTCCTGTGAGGCCATTTTGTAATAGTGCCCTCGAAATTCAGCTGCAAACTGCAGTGATGATGTTACAGAACAGTCGACCAGTTCGCCCTTTTCTGCAAGGCTTACGGGGCAGTACTGTCCAAACTCCCCCAGACGATGCTGCAGCTCTTCGGGAGTGATACATAAATCAGCAATGCTGGCTGCTTTGCCTGGTAATAAAGACAATGTTTTATTAATGAAAGACATATAAACATCAAACATTTTTATTCAGAAATGTTACAGTTTGGAAGATACTGCAATTCATCCTATGAAAATGATATGAAATAATGAGAATTAAACCAGCAATTTTTATAGATTGATATTAAAATGAAGTTGCAACCTATTTTACCAATTAATAACATTTTTCTAGCAGTTATTAATAATGTGGGATACTCTGTATGCTTAACTTACTCTTTTTTCCCTGGCAGTTTTATTTATTATTGATTGCTTTCCTTGTTTCTGTTATTAAGGAACATTTTAGCTATTATTTTATTCCTTTATATTGGTGAAAAAGTGTACAAGGTGTGCTAAAAGCCTTCACTTCACTGGTCCGTGTCTTGCAAGTGCTACTCTCTATCTGGATGATATATATTAAAAATTTGAATAAAATGTCATACAAAACCCAAAATATTTTAAAATTCTCCTTCTCAAGCTTGATGTGAAAAAGTAGTTAGGTTTTTTTTTTGCTTATGACTTTTAAGAAGGTTGCAGCCACAGAAGTGTAAAAGTTAAAACTAGAAGGTAAATATAAGATAAGGAAGTTTGTTTGCCGTTCAGAGGCACAGGTATGTTTAAACCTGACCAATGCTGACACATGAAATTCAAATGGAAAGTTTGTAATTTTAGACCAAAGTGGTTTTCCACAGCACAGAATTTAACTTGGACGGAATATTTAACCTTAATTCCAAACTTATAATTGACATTTTCTCCTTCTTTCCATCTTCCTCAACTGACACTTAAGTGAAGCTGCAAGTTATAGTTCCCCTTGTATACATTGAGGTATCCTTTGCGATTTATCACTGAATGTTGAGGAATCTGCAATGGACCATGAGACCTGTGACATCTTTCAGCTGTATTCTCTTATCCCATTCTTTGAAGAGTGACCTCAGACTGTCCTGTAGTTGGTTTTGTCTTTACTCTTTTCAAGAGATCTCTTCAAGATCTCTGCAGATGAGACTGGAGAATTTTAGGCTATGTACTTGCTCAAGAATTAGCTTCATCCAAAGCAAGTTGAAGTTGAAATGCACTCATTACATTGCAGCTTCTTAAAGAAGCAAAGACTATTCTGAGAAACGTTTTTTTTCTTTTACCTTCTCTTATTCTTTCCAGGTATATCTGGATTTCTTTAATAACCACTTGAACTTCCTGCAGTACTTTGTTCCACACCCACCACTTGCTCCGAAAAGCATCAATTGCACACCAGTTCTGATGCTCCTTCTTATAGTAAGTCCTTATTGCATTAATGTGCTGTTCATAGCAGGATTTTTTAATAGCCAGAATCTGTGAGCTGTCATGTTCAGGGTACGGAGGCCTGAAGACAATGAAAAATAACAGTGATTTCAGTATGAAGATTAGATAATTTTATTGAATTTCACGTGCAAATTCTAGAGGTCACTTTAAATCCTTTTTACAAAATTCTGCCAATTTGACACTGTAGAACGTATTTGAGAAATACAAATTTCTCATTGAGAATGTTACCATTTCCATATGAAAAGCAGCATACTTCTGATCCGACAGCTATGTTCAGAAACAGAGAACAAAACTTTTGCCATTTCAGTCCCAGATACAAATCAATAATTCCATTAAGCATTTGGACTGTATCAGCACATATTAACTAACACACATCACTAATACACCGTTAAGTGGTATCCTAGACAAAATGAGACTTTTTAAATGGAAGTCAATTGTTAATGAAAAACAGGCTTGGTTTGAATTTTGCCATTGTTTGAAATCAAGAATTAGCCACAATCCTTGGATATATTTTGAAAATTGTGTGTCATATTTACATATACTAAAATTAAAATAATCCATCTGACCTCTAAAAATATTTTGCAAGGCCAGGAGAGAAATTTTAAATAGAACAATGGAGCATTTGCTGTTCTGGTTTTTAATTTAAATTATGCCAAAAAAAAACCCAAACCCAACCCCAAAAAACTTCTGTTTTAATAGGATTAATTTCTCTGTAATTTGTACCTTTGAGAAATATCTGATAGTGCACATTTGATTTGTATTTAAGCCAATGAAATGTAATTAGTTTGGGATTTAAAATAAAAAGTTTGAAGTAAATACTTTTAAAAAGACAGCATTAATTTTTTGCAATGGAAGTAGTCTTTAGGCTTTCAGTAAACAATTAGGCATTGTACTGATCACTTGATAAAAAGAAAGAGACAAAATGAAGGAGGCATGCAATAATGCTCTAAGTTATCTGGAACTTCTTAGAAACACTTCCTCTAATGAGAACCAGGTTCTCACACAATTTAATTTTAAGGTGAATGTTCTGTTCTTTTTAATTCTCTATTTATAAACTACTTACTACTCTTCTTCAAAAACAACCAACAGCTCTTTTAACCAGAATGTTTTTATCTCCTTAGAAGAACAAAGAAGGGACTGAGTTGAACTGAAAGATTTGGATGAATAAGTCACGAATTGTATACATTATTAAAATATACATTTTTTCATCTTTTAAAAAGAACTTTAAGACTGAAAAGAGAGCTTATTAGATGAAGTATCAATTTCTCTTATGATGGTAATAATTGAATTGATGAATAATAAACTTCAGCAGTGGAGTGAACTAGTAACGTTTCTGATGTATGGTTTCATTAAAACTGGTTTAACTAAGCAGTGGGTGCACAGCATTGCACATCTGTGACCACAGTTATACCATCAGCAGATCTGGCCAGAGCATGCCACAGATTCCTTATGTCTTCATTTCTGGTCTATGGCAATTAGTGTGTTAAAATGCAGAAAGACTGGTGCCCACATCTTCTCATGTGTGGAGTATGGAGACAGCTGGGTTATGCACCAGCTTAGATACAGCTTCTCTGGGTATAGCACTTGAGGCACATAAAGAGAGAAATTACAATATTATGTGGGTAAAAATATCGATATCGTGGAGCATCACTACCTATTCATGCTTTCCTTATCCAACAGTGCTCTTCTGAACACTTCCTTTGTATCAATTTCTAATTCAAAGATCTTCATTGGTATTATCCTAGCTGATTCCAACAGGTTTACTTGGTTTGTCGTTACAGGGTATCCATCAATTACAACTCTGTATACAAACAGAAACAGAAAGACAGATTTCCTAAGAAGTCAGTATCTAATTAACCATTAAGACTGTATATTCCTAGTATGTTCTCAATCGAGACAAAAGTCTACAGCCATGCCATGAAGTTACTGCTTCCCTGACTTGATAGACAATCCTTCACTCCTTAGAATTTACAATCAGAAAAAAAAAAAAAGAAAAAAAAAGGAAAAAAAATCAAATAGCTAGAATAAGAAATAGTAAAGAAAATACACAAAGGGCAAAAGGTATAGGAATGTAAGTGGATGGCTCTGACTTATAAAAATGACAGACTTTAAAATTCTGACACATCAGTCTTTCAGAAACATAATTTTAAGTGTGAAAATCTCCATATGGATTGCGAGGAATAGTTTTTAAAGTAGAAGTAAAATGATATACAGTACTTGGAGAGTCTTTTTAATCATATTGAAGAAGAAATGCTTTTCACTTATTAGGCAATACTGGGACAAAATATATTGAAACAATATTCCAGTGTTTAACATGAAAGAAGTGTTGAAAGAATTCTGCTGTCAAGCTCAAATACTTTTCAGAGATTATTCCAGAAATGCCTTTCCCTATAAACAATTCTCCTTTTTGGACAGAGGAGTTGAATGTCATAAAATAATGATAATGAAGCTTTTTAAGTTTGTCCAGTGTGGAAGATGTTTGTGGAGAAAGAAGTGGTGGAGAAAGAGCTTAGGAAATCGGGATCACATGAATGAGGTGGAACAACTTGCTGGTTTCAGTTCCTCCTCAATACCTTCAGTTGTAACAAAACCAGAAAAAATGCTGAGCACCGAACCAGTCTGCATGACCAGACAGAATCAGATGCCTGAGTTGGTACTGGAGCTGGTTTAACAGAGATAAAATGGTAGTTCTCAAAGGATAATAGAAATAGTGGCTTATTGCCTAAGAAGGGTAACTTCCATTAAGCATATTATTTGGATTTACTGGAATATACTTACTTGAAAACTGCAGAAAATTATGCTTCAGTCTGGTTTCCCAGAGTAATGTGAAGATCATTTTGTATGGATTATTTTGTTAATGCATAAACCACTGATGTGTCTCAGTGAAATTGTTTTAGTGATAACATGGGAATCACTGCCTGTGAAGAGACAGGCATGTCTTGAAAAAAAAAACCCCGAAACCCGAACAAGACTCTTACCCAGTGGTATTACACACGTGGTTCATCAGAGCTACATCTAGAGCCTGGATGGCCAGTGCATCAGGTACGGTCAGTCCTTTCTGAAGGTGCCGGTTTAACGTAAGTGCCAGCTGACTCTCAGGCTGGTTGTTTATCACGAGCCGCATGGCATCTCCTATGCTCAGACGCAGTAACCCATATACACTTGCAAATTTCTTGGCAACTGCAAAATATTTTGATTTCAACACACAACTTTTATGTAAGCAACATCACAACTTAGTTTGCTAAAATACGTCCTTAGTCTTAGAAGTTAAGTGCTCAGCTCATTCTGTGGGTTGTTGCCAATGCAGAATCTCAAGGGCCCAGACCTTTGCATGAACATGTACAGAGCATGTCCAATGCACTAACAGCATTCAGTTCAGCACTTCAATTGCAATTGCACTTGAACTGCAATTTGACAACTGCAGCAACAGTAGTCAGTATTATTACAAAATATTTTAGAAAACATGCCCCTTTTACAAAACATCCTAGCAGTAAGATCAGTTTTCCAGGATATATGGTTAAAATTTCCTCCTTAATTGGAGATAATTTGAACCTATCTCTTCTTTTTCTAATATCTTATTCTAACCGTTAAGCTATGGTATAAGCTGAATTTTCAGCTTCCCCAGTTAAAGACAGAGACCTGTGGATTGAAAGAGTCATGGAGAAAGAAGGAGAGGGGAGAAAGAAAATCTACAAGTTTGGAAACAGACTGGGGAATGTGAGATTTGGATTTGGGTTCTGGTCCTATATTGTAGGACCAGAATATATAGAATAGGAATATTTCTTCATTTTACATTAAATCATTTTGACAGAAAAAAATAAAAAACAATTAGAAAATAACAGAAATAATACAGGAGGTACAAATAGTGTTAAGTCCACATTTCTTACATGCTAGTCCAGGTCACTAACTTCTTAAGAAGCTGGGATAAAATTCAGATGGACAACACATAAGTATCTGATTGTCAAGACACTACAGAATGGAACTAAAGGAATCTATGCCCAGCAAGAAAAGCAGGAAGACCAGCAATATTAATGGTTTATGATTTTTTAATAGGAGTAATGACAGATACATAGTTATTAGATAAGGTTTTGTTCTATAGATAATACTTGTCCTACCTGTAGTCTTTCCAGATTTTGGAGGTCCCACGATTGCAATCTTAACTGGCGCAGTTGGTTTAGGTTTTGGCTGACAAATATATTTGATGGGATTTTGCATAAATGTTTCTTTATTTTCTTTACTTGAAAAGAAATAAATATATTGTCGATGGATTACAGGAAAGACTTTGTTTCCATAGCTTTGTGGTGGCTTCATTACATCTCCTTCACTTAGCTGTAGAATATACAAAATGGGAATCTGTTGATTAGGTTTGATGTAAGGCCTGCTCTCCTTCTGTCCTACAGAAGTGGCTTTATAAGTGGGTAGAAGAGGATCAAGTGTATGAAACAAACCATTAAAGCATTCTGAAATTCACAGATATAGGCATAATGTTTTGTCTGAGTCTGAGGAACTTCCATACATTTGCAATTCTTATACCAAAAGATAAAGTGAACATTGGGAGACAGCAAGAATATTCACTGTTTCCAGTAGGTGGTACCATAACACTTTCTGTCCATCAAGAGAGTGTAGTCAGATATAACATAATACGTTTTAATTTTCAAAGAATAAAATAATTTTGTTCCTCTATGAATTATGAATTGCTTATCAGCTTGACAATGTAAGATACACTGAGAATATTGTATTTAGCAGAAGTCATGTACAAATGACAAAAACAGAAAATAATATACTTACTTAGAATACTTACATTATGGTGAAGTGTAAAACCACAACAAGGCCATCCAAAAAAACTTTTGGTAAAATACATGCCCTGCTGATGAAATCTTTCCAAATGCGTCAGACAGCCCACTAGAAAGTCTGTAGTGTTGATGGATCATTGAGCTGTGAGAGGAGCACTAATGGCAGAAATGGTCATTGCAGAATGCAATGCATTCTTTGCACCACGGTTCACTATGAAAAAACTTAGTTGTGTCCCCATTGCAGCCCTTCTTGGAGGAACTGCCTTAAAGTGTCAATAAAAGATGTTTTAGAGCAAACTGTTGACACCTGTGGAAAAAATTGCCCAGACCAGATGTCATTCACCTTACAGTTCCAAAGGGACTCAAAAGCAAAATTGTTACGGACTAATGTGTAACCTATTGCTTATGTTAGCCTTACTTCCACAAAAAAGGAAAGCAGAGAAAGTGATTGTTTTTTGAAAAGGCATGCAGGATAGATCCTGGCAAACAGTCCAGTAAATCTGGCCCTGTATTGAGCAAATTGAAACACATTAAGAGAAAAAAATCCTAGTAGTTATAGGCATACATAGGAAATAACGGGGAAGAGCCAACTCAAGCTTCTTGTAAAGGGAAATCATACCTCACAAATCTACTAGTATACTTTGAAGGAGTCAGTAAATATATAGATAAGTGGATTTGGTTGTTACAGTAAGAGAGGGGACTGTTCTACTGTGTGGCAGTACCTTGCCAGACTCTTCTCTGATTCTTAGATTCCTATTCCTGCACCAATTCATTTCAGGGTGTTTGTCCTCAATTTATAAGATGTCAGGAGTCTGTTCTACTGTGTATCTATCTGCTCCGTTCCTCCCTCAGGTCATAATTTTTATTCTCTGCTTATCTAATCAGTTGCATAACTCCTTTCCTCCACCCTAAATTTAATCTAACAGTAATTGGCATGTACTCTTATCTGTCTATGCAAAAAAAAGTCCGGTCTGTAATCAATTTGAGCATTTCTATTATATCTTAAAATACTCTCAAAATGATCCTATTTCCCTTTCATAATTGTCAGCATATACGTTTCCACTGTTAGCAGACCACTGATTTTATCTACTAGGTTTCAGTGACGTCTTTCTTCTAACTGAATTGTACTTTCTGTT
Organism: Ara ararauna; assembly: GCA_028858755.1. Classification (NCBI taxonomy): domain Eukaryota; kingdom Metazoa; phylum Chordata; class Aves; order Psittaciformes; family Psittacidae; genus Ara; species Ara ararauna. Next base: position 62,917,008 of record CM054379.1, read on the forward strand.
GGTAAAAAACTACTATACAGCATGAATGAATGGAGAAACGGAATGACAAAAATGTAGTGAAATCTTAACAAAGCGCAAAGTCTAGCATGCAGGGACAAATAAGAATTAAACATATAAGCTAGGGTTCAGTACTTGGAAATGACAGAAGGGATATCTACCTCTATCAGTATGTCCCTAGATTATTAGACGCCAGTTGATGCAGCCATGGAAAAGGCAATTCTTATCCTAAAATATTGTAAGAATTTTGATTATATAAAGCTGTAATAAGAGTTGATCTGTATACAGTTCTGATTGCCAAGGTTAAAGAAAAATAAATGTGATCTGGAACAGGTAAAGACCCAACATGAAGACTGTAAAAAAGGAAATAAAAGTTACTCGATTAAGTAGTGTAGTAAAATAAAGGCCAAAGTATGTTTCTTTCAGGAACTTCCTTTTTTCTGTATCTTGTTCAGTGTTTTTTTAAAAATCAATTCTCCTTTTTATTTCTCATTTATACACAATCCAACCTGTTTTTATTTCTAGCATTAAAACCAAAAATATACTTGCTAATATTTCCCTTGCTACCTATAAAACTGTATTAGCCCATTTTTTTGGGACAGACATAAGAACTTTCTGACCTTGAATTTTCAGATCTCAGTAAAATACTATGGAATTAGATTTGTTGCTCTTCAAATTTGTAAATTTTAACAACTAATAATTATTTCTGATGGATTATATATAGTTAACATCTGTTGGCTTACTTTTTTGCTACAGCTAGGGTGGTGGCCACCTGTGTGACTTCTTACAAATTCAAATCCCAAATCCTTCCAGTTTGTTTTCACTGCTTCTGGAAAGCTTTAAGACATTCTCTATTTTCCAGTGTTTTGTGTATCATTAAGAGTTAGGCATTTCTTTCTGATTCAATGCCACCTTTGACTGTGTCACCAATGCTAATCTAACAGATTTTACTAAGTGCCTCTCAGCCTGAAGTTAGCTGCAACACTGAAAAGACTAACATCTTTTATTATCAGTACTTGCTGTATTTTGTGTATATTAAGTGGTGTAATTTTGATTCAGTAATGTAGTTTTTATGGCATATTTCTGCTATTAATTGCTATTATATGACAATATTTTTTTAATGTGAAATTTCTTTTTAAAGCTATTATTTCTTGAAAGTATTCTTCAGCAATATAAGAACATTACCTTGACTGGATCCCACTGACCAAAAGAACTTGGAAATTTATATGAGAATGCTAGCATCTTCTGTGCAAGTGGAAAACTTATTGGGTAGCATTTCTCAAAAATGCTTCCACGATTTTCCATTAGAGAATTCAGCTTGCTGTATATCTGGTAGTGTACGATGCGAGGCTTCCGTCCTCCATTGATCTCAAATAGTGGTATTAACCATTTTTCAAGTTCCTCCTGGTTAATGAAAAAGAAATTAAATATTAGAATTAGAAACACAATCAGATTTTTAATAATGGCTGACAGCAGCATTTTCTGTGAAGTATCAGGGGTTTCTTGAGCATGTTCTCAGTCACTGTAAATCAGCAAAATTTGATTTGGATTTTCCTGCACACTGAAGTTTAAATTAGCCAGCCTATATGAAGTATCACACCATTAATAATAAAAAAATAAAACAAAACAACAAAAAAGGAGACCATCTGACAGTTAACCTTAAGGAATTTCCTGTGATAAAGCTAACACTTGAGAAATATATTTTATTAAAATAAAAAAATCATATATAGTTCTTTCCCTACTCCCAGCAATTTAATATGGCTTACTTAGTTACTCTCTACAAATATTGCTGCTGTCTGGTGTCTTATTCCCCAGGTTATTCAACTAAAATATAAACCAAATCCATTTTCCACAGCGTTTTTTTCTAGGAGCCTAATACTGTTACAAGTGCTAATGTGTTTTAATGTCATCATTTAGTTTTCCATAAAATACCAAGATTCCACAATGTCAAAGAGGATCAACAATTAAAGAGTCGGAGAACAGTAAAGAAGTCTTGAGTAACTAGTAAGAAATACTTGCTAACTATACTTAGAAGTTATCTAAAGATTTTTTATAAAGGCATATATGTTCTTGGAATTAAAAAATAATGAGAAAAATCTTGAGTAAGCTGTAACTAGGGGATACTAGTAGTATCTAGTCCCAGTTCCTAGTATGTAATTCTAGTATATGATTCTACTTTTGTGTAGTTCTTCAATTTACACGTATCTATATGTGTAATATCCACAGTCTTGGATATTTCCACTTACTGTCATAAGCAGAACTCAACGTAATAATGAATCCTAAACCACTATTCACCTCTTTTGTTGCTGAGATATATGTACTTTTTGAAAGAAACAAAATTTGCTGGGTTTCTTAATTGCCTGTTCCTTTTCTGATCAAATTTTTCATCAGTTTACAGGTGCAACAAATCATATGCTCCCAAATAACATAGAGGAAAAGGGCTCCAGGAACTATAGTATTCCGCTAGCTTTAACTTGAAACATTGTATTGTTCATGTAAGGAGCTAAGGCTATTCCTGGGTTTTCTTGCTTATTGCCTCTTATGGGCCTTATCCTAAATTCTTTCCAATTCTATTTAGCATTTATTCAGAACCACTAAATTTTTCTGTGATTATCATAGGAATACATGATTATATGCATTGAATAGTTTAATAAAATTTTGACACTTTACAGTTGCTTTTGAAAGTTGAATGCACTTTCAATTCACCTTCTTCCAAAATTAATGGACAGGTGAATCTCTGAGCACAAAACATTGATCTCTTCCATACAGCTTATGCTTCCTTATAGTGCAAAGAGTGTTAGGAGTTATTCTTGATTCATCTGATATTTAATTCATTAAGTATTAAAGCAAACCTTCAATCAGTCATACTTGTGGTGTTGGTTAAGGTTGAATTCACTTTGCAAATCTTGCATCTATGTCTTGGTTGTCTAATGCCTTTCTGTCAGTGGATAGAATTTATTCTAAGTGATGATTAGTTTCCTCCTGAAGCAAGATACTTAGTATATATAGTAAACAAATGGCGCCTCTCTACTTACTGGCTTAGATGTGGTCATTAACTTTTCAGATATCTGAAGTTAGATGAAGTTACCTCAACATAGGTAATTGCATTGATTTCAGGAAATTTATCTTACTAAGAACTGTATATAAATCAGAGTTGTCTAATAAGAATTTTACCTTAAAAATTATTTTGAAGTACTGTTCACATATTTATAACCCTCTAGTGTGGTTGCCTGCATCAACTGACCTATCAAAAAGGGAATAAGGACCTTATGACTGGGTAGATCTGCCGAAAAGTTCCCTTTGTTTCTTTCCCCACAATATTAGTCTTATAAATTGTGTACTTTTTAAAGTAAATACCTTCTCACTACAGACTTCATCTTGCTCACATATTTAGATCATGAGTACAGCAGCACGATTGTTTAAGCACTCTAACTTTTAAATCTGACAAGTAAAACTGATTATTCTTCTTTTATCATGTGATGATATAATTTAACAAAATAAGCAGTAGAATAGGTACCTGTACACCTTGTAAACCATCTATGTCTGAATAAAACTTTTCTGTAATCTCATTTTGTATGCGCTCAACAGCATCAATCTCCTGTTCTTCAGCCTCTTCTTCTTCTTCTTCTTCTTCTAAAAACTCTCCTTCAAGTATAGCTTCAATATCTTCAGTTTCCTCTGTGGCTTCATAATGTTCCGTATTTGCTAAAGCCTAAAAAGGTAAAATATTTTGTTGTTTTATGTCTATGATACAGATGTTTTGAGTAAACATATGGTATTGTCTCTTTTTACTTAAGAAAATAACTAATTCAACTAAACCTCATTTTTGGGTATCTTTATCATAAACAAAAATCTAGTAAATTCTAGAAGAAAATACAGATGTATTGCATTCTGCATACAGTGAAGCATTGTACCAGTTCCAAGAGTGCTTAAAAAACTGAAGTGGTATACTGCTGTTTGAGAAAAGGAGTATTTTTTTCATATATGCTCTTGTAATTTTTCAGGGCTTTGTTAGAAACAAGCATGTTAGCTGAAAGCATAGTTGACAGAATTCCATGAGCAGTCAAGTAGTACATTAATGCATTTATAAATATACTATGTAATTGAGTTTGGGCAGAAATACTAGTACAGTCCTATTCTGGATTAGGCATGCATTTGACAGAGTACTTGGAGCACATGCTTAATTGCAATTAATGGCACTACTGTTGTTTTACCCTTGTGTAACCCCAGCTGGCAACTAAACCCCACACAGTTGTTCACTCACTTGCCACTGGTTGGATGAGGGAGAGAATTGGAAGAACAAAAGTGAGAAAACTTTTGGGCTGAGGTAAGGACACTTTAATAAGTAAAGCAAAAGACACGTGAGAAGCAAAGCAAAACAAGGAATTTGTTCAGTCCTTCCCATGGGCAGGCAGGTGCTCAGCCACCTCCAGGACAGCAGGGCTCTGTCATGTGAAATGGTTACTTGAGAAGATAAATGCCACCACTCTGAACATCTCCCTCTTCCTTCTTCTTCTCCCAGCTTTAAACACTGAGCATGATGTCATATGGTATGGAATATCCTTTTGGTTAGTTGGGGTCAGCTGTCCTGGCTGCGTCCCCTTAGAACTCCTTGAGCACCCCCAACCTGCTCACTGGTGGGGTGGCGTGAAGAGCAGAAAAGGCCTTGGCTCTGTGTAAGCACTACTCAGCAGTAACTAAAATATCCCTGTGTTATCACAGTGCAGAATAAATCCAAAACATAGCCCATACTGGGTGCTGTGAAGAACATCAACTGTATTCCAGCCAAAACCAGCACAGCTACTCTTACACTTACAAGTAGATACATTAAACATATTAGTAAGTATTTTGCTGAATTGGAGCATATTGAAAATTCTTTTAAAATAATTTTCAGTGTTCATGAATTGTTTCTAAAACAATTTTAACATCATGACAAATGACTTTTAAAAGTAGAAGTTTCTGATGGTCTGTCACGTTTTTACTTTTCTACATTGCCCTAAAAACCCTTTAACTAAAAGCTCTAGAATTTTCTAAAATACAAATGCAAACACTTCTATTTAAAATCTTTCTTATTAGCTTTTCTTACCTCCTCTTTCTTTTGTTTTTGTTCTGCTAAAAGTTCTTCCCTTCTTCTAGCAATCTTCTTGTCCTGTTAGTGAAAAAAAGATGTAAGACAATGATATTTCCTAATAAAAGTTCTTTTCTGAGAACTGGCATTGTAAGTTAGAATTAATGTTCTTTCCACCTTAAAGCTCTGTTTCCAGTTGCTTCCGATATTAAAAAATACTGCAGCTTGAAATTTTGCAGACCAGATACACCTCTCTACTAGGTGAACATGTAAGTAAATTTTAGTAAAACTAATATGGCAAGTTCTGAGACTGAGATTGTGGGGGGAGGGAAGACTGTGATTCTGACGACACTGAAAATATAACACTCTTACTGGTAAAGTACAGAGTTTCTAAACTTACAGGTGTTTTGTACTATTTGGGAAAGAGGTGAATGAGCATAGTGTTAAATGTGTGCTATTCCCTATGCCTGCTTAGAACTGCCTAATTTTGACCAAGTTGTAAGCATTTGAAATATGTTTCTCCATATGTATTCAGTAGATATATGTCAAATACCTGATGGCTAAATCCTAACTCAGAAATAACATGCAGAAGCATTCTACTTAAGGCCAGTGGGGTTGATGGGGATTAAACCTGTAATTGCTGTTCTTGCACACTCTAATGCTGCCTCCTGAACTGAGGTCAGAGGAACTGAGTATGTCAAAAAGCAGGCAATAGTGCAATTTTAGAAATCTCTGTTAACTCCAAGCAGAGTGGCCTGGATACCAAGGCATTCTAAGCAGAGCAGGAAGAAACTGCGCAGACTAATTTTCTCTGCTCTTGTGACTGAACTCTAGTGTTCCTGATGACACAGCACTGCAGATACACTCATTGCTTTCAGTGTCCTGTTGCCAGCTTCCTTTACTGGAGAAGGAAGCTCTACAGCAGCATTCAACTGGTCTGTCTGCTTTTCTCAGACTTTTCTGTATGTCCTACAGCTCTAACCCTTCTAACAAAAGAAGGGTTAACAGTACACTCAGTAATGCTGCATTTTCACAGCACCATCTGACTTGCTCACCAACTATATACTATGGAAAAATAACTAAAAAATATATATTGCAATACACATGAGCAAAAATACCAAATTACTGTTACTTCGGAAATCCTATTTCTGATTTTTTCTTCCTTCTCAATGCCTTTATCAATTTGTATCACTGTTTTGTATATATGTTTTAAAAGAGAACCTCTTGTTTGTTGTCAGGAGCTATATTGATACCTAAACAATTCATTAGAAGTTTGAACCCTAGGATCTGTAGCACAGATATTTGCAATGTGAATTATCAGAGTAGCTGCCTACAGGGTGAGCTTAGTACAGCGATAGTCAGTTGCACAGTTGGTCACCAGGATGCACCTTTTCCAGCAAGACTTGAACTTGCATCAGGAAAGACTAAATTGAAAAAATATTTTTACTCTCATATATTATCTACATTCTCAGAGCCAAACCCTGGCTCAGGCAGTTCAGAAAACGTACTGGTGTTGTATTAGCCTTGTCCCAGTTTCCGTTGTGCTGATTTCCTGTGTTTCAGCTGCTCTGTAGTAACTTGTGCTCAGAACTTTTCTGATAGTACATGTGAAGTACTTTATCTCACTTTTACAGAATGTTAGGAACCTTGAATATATTGCATGTCCTCATTGTAAACATCTGCATAGAAGTTTGAGGTTGCTTCAAATAACTTGTAACTTGTTCAGTAGTAGGCACAGTTTTGTTCAAATGGGAGACTCTGCAGCTGCAACAGGGCTGAGAATGTGGCTTAGTGCTATTACATTTCTATGCTGTGTATTTTGTTTTGTGTGGCCACATTCACTCTCTCCATTTAGTTGCCTTTTGTCCAGGACTTTCCAGGAGTCTGGCATTCTGTCAGACTGCCAGTTGGCTGGCAGCACAGCTATTTTCTTGGGTGGCAAGATATCTAAACTCCTGTATGAATTAATTGCACAGAGGAGGGAAGCAGCCCTAAATTCTTTTTAGTGCTTTTTAGTTTCTATGGGTAGATCTAGAAATGCTGTGAATGTGTGGAGTGTGTCTTCTGGCTTCTATATCTATTTCTCTGTGTGCTCTTCACTGCTTTTTGAGTTTTAGAATCTGTGTTCCGACCCATGCTGCTGAAATTACAAAAAAGGACACAAGACCGAAAACATACCCTTATTTTTGCTTTCAGGTCTTTCAGTTTCTTTATATTTTCCATTTTTTTATGCTGTCTTTCTTTCCATTTTTGCAGACATGGAGGAAAAAGACGGTCAAGAACATCACTCTGTTCTACTTGAATATAAACTGCAACATCAGGACAAAGTCCTCGTTCTGACAAATACTGGACTTCGTCTGAAGTACGAGGGAAACCATCCAGTATAAATCCTGTGGACCTAGTTGGAAAATAAGATATTTATCATTACACAATGTAGTTTAAAGCACCACATAGGGAAAATGCAATTAATTTGAAAAAAAACCAAAAAACAAACAAAATAAAGCAACCCCAAAGCAACTCCCTTATTAAATGTATATGCTAAAAGTAAACAAAAAAAAAGACTTTCAGGTATCATCTTTTTACAATGTAAAGAACTTGAAAAAGCCAAAATAAATTGTGTCTTCAGTGTTGCCTGTGTGACTCTGAAAGCCACACTTAGGTGCTGCTCTTGAAAAAATAGAAGGTGCCCCAAAGATCATTTTGGTAACATCTGCAGAAAGCTTGTTGCCTGAAAATTTGTTTTTCAGCAATGCCTGTCAATTTCCTCTCTAGTACAGAGAGTTTTGCCCTGGCTTTTTTTGCCATTCAGCAGATTTTGCCACTAAGCATGACCTACATCTCCCTTCCTGCAGATAGTAAGACCAGGTCAGGTATGTCTGGAAAGCTGTATGGCTTGTTGGAGCTCTTACAATCTCGAATTAGATGAGTAGTTCTATGATGCTGAAAGTTGTGTTAATAAGAAGTTAATATTTCTCTTTATTACTCTTAAAGAGAATGTTGTCCCCTGTTTGTGGGCTGCAGGCCAAAAGTTTTCGTGAGGGTATTGTTTATTCTTTTTAAGGCATTTCTCATACTGTTAGGAATTGAAACTCAATGTTCAAACGTTAAAAAAAAAAAAAAGCAGCTATGACTTGGATAGAAATGGATGGAAGAGATAGGACATGAAAAAAGGGATATTCCCTGCTGAAATTACATCCTAAAAAGCCAGTCTGCTTTCTAGGAGCCGATGATCATACTCATACAGCAGTAATCCACATTTATCACAGTGTTACGGATTTACTCTCTGATATGAAAAGAAGTTCGTTGTGCATACATCACTGTAGATTGTGATGAATGCACAAGAAAACCTGATTCTGTGCTATTTTGGAGACCCTTAATACTTTGCTTTTTGCACAATATTTACAATGTATGTAAACCAATTTTTAGAGCTGGATTCCAGCTCTCCATGTTTATTAATTACATGAAAACACAAAAGTTTTGTTTACATATCTATACTGTAAGCCCATGGAAACTACGCAGCTGATCAGGAGATTTAATCTAAATCAAGAGCACCAAGTATTTTTCTCCAGTCCTGTGTAGCACTCATGAGATGACATATTATTGTCAAAATGCCAATCAAAACAGAGCAATAAACCAAGACTGAGAGATAGGTCATGATTCCCTGCCCCTGGCAGGGGGGTTGGAACTAGATGATCTTAAGGTCCTTTCCAACCCTAACTATTCTATGATTCATAAGAACTACAAGAGCACTGAAATAATCTCTGCAATTTGTAATTGTGGTCAAAATGAATTATATCTTTATAAGATTAATTAAAGAAAAAGAGAATCTAATTACAGTTACCGGAATGGCTCTTTTGTCCACCAGTCAAGAACAATGTTATCAAGAACTTCTGGAGGCAGTGGGTCTTTATCCATCAGATTTGCTTTGATTGCCTCTTCCTCAGGAGTTAACTTCACTTCCTTTATATAAAGAAAATCCACAAAATAAAAAAACCCAGCAAACAAACACCAAAACCAGAAAGGAATCAAGATCTACCTGACGTTTCTGGTTTGGTTTTGGTGTTTGTTTTTTTTTTTTTTTTTTGCTAAGTAAGGTACTGTTTTAATTTGATTTAAAACAGCAGAAAGAAACTCATTTGCCACATTTCAGTGCATTTTTTGAGATATTTTCAAATACTTGAGGTTGTATTTAATTACACATATGCTCAATAGCACAGAAATGGAAATGATTGCACTTTCTCCTAATTGCCTAAAAGAAGTTTTCTACTCAGTTATATGTGTTCTCATGCCGGAAACCTGTCTGCACTACATCAAAATGTTTTTTTTTTTTTCACTTTTTAAAAAGCAACTTTTATTTTTTGATACAATCAGAAGATTGAAAGAATTATATGTAAGGTTAATGGGGATAAGCATATGACCAGAAGTCAGATAAATAGCATTGTTCTACAGAGCAGAGGTAGTATTAATGACTAGTTAAATACAGAGCATTCAAATACCAAATCTAGCTGTTAAATCCTTGTGAAAACCTGTTTTTTCAGAATGTGTAACACTGTGAGATTCATATGGCTCAGGATGAACTTTTCATAGAATGGCTTCCTGACACAAACTGCAGTAAAAAAGAACGAAAAAGGACTGGTGATTCTGGATTAGTTTACATAAGTCACAGTAAGTCTACTGGATAAAAGACAATGTTAGAAGTCAGACAATATCACTGTTGCTGACCTGTTGTGTTATTTTTAATGGTAACATTCATAGAAGAAAATTGTTATCTAGCTAGTTGATTTTTTTCCCCAGTAAAACAGAATGGCATGTATATGAGTAGTATTTTGTCTAGTGACTGACACAGCATACATATTAAAAAATGTTAGTAGGGCATAATGGATAGCTAAGCAGGCAGAGTGTTAGCCAGATCTGTAACACAGAGGCATCTTGAAGGAAATGTGTGAAGTGGAAGAAAACAGTAAAAGCTATATGTATCACTGACATCACGAGAGCAGATGAGCTCTTGAAATGGCATTTCTAGCTGATAGAAGAAACACAAGATGCATATTCCTGGTATAGAAAAGAGAACACCCCACACAGCAGTGGTTCAAAGAGCAAGGCTGCTCCCCAGACTTGTCAGTGCTGTGAAGGTTTTGGTTGATAGCTACTAAAACAACGAGCATGATACCTTCTTCCTAAACTTCCCAGACTGCATGGTATGTTTTCTGTGCCTTTAGTATTTTTGCTTTGAATATTATAGCTGACCTTTACCTTAAGCTTTCATAGATATGCTTCTAGTGCCTTGTGCCAAAGTGAAAGAGAATGATACGTATGAAATTAAATGGCATTTTGGAGAAGTAATTGGTAAATGGATTAGTAACTGGATAGTCAGACAGTGGTAGTAGTTGTACTCAGAGAAATGCTTAGGGAGTCCGCAGCTTTCGAAATGATCCACTAGAGTTCTGTGCATAGACCAGTGAATGGGTTTCTAAACTCAAATTGCATCAGCTGTGCTTTGGCAGTGTCATCAGATAAAAGCACTTTACAAGAATTGTGAGAAAAAAGATACTAGTGTAGAAGAATGTTTACCAGCAGATAAAAAGATGAGGAAAAATACTAACAGAAATGCCTTAATGTAAGACATGTGTTGATGCCCCTAAAAATAAAGCTCAGTGAGAGCCAGCCATAATCATCACTGCCAGGAACACATGCATATTTTTGGCAAAAGAACCTCCTCTTAGATTTAACTGACGAAAGCTGAATTTTTGTGCTGACATCCATGATTTTGCTCCGTACTCCATCTGTATTGAAGCATTTGCTTCCAGTATTACCTGCTCTTGCATTATTTTATCAGGAATACTATCTTCCAGCTATCAGGGACCTCCTATGGTTTTCAAGACAATAGAGAGTGCCCTTGAATGCACCTTTGACATCTTCCTCTGGCACCTGTGAATGCATCCTATTGACTTGCATATGTCCAAAATTACATCAACAATCCCAAATTTTATGCTATTCATGTTCCTTCAAATTAGTAGTCATCAAAGACATCCTACATGGCAGGTATTAGGAGAACAAAAGGGAAAAAAAAAAAGGCTCTTAGAATGTGGTGCAGAAACTTCTTTCTTCCTGAAGCTTTGCAAGTTGGATAAACCCTTATTTGTATTGTCTAGGAAGCAGATTTTCAACTGAAAGATTTATATGCTGTGTACCTGTGTTGAGACTTCTCCAAACAATAAAGGCTTTTATCACATCCATTGCTATATAAAGATGAATTAATTTGCATTGAAACCTTGTCTGGTTTTCCCAATAAATCACTGTCTAATACAAGAAATGACTCTCTCCTGATAAATGTTTATGTAAATGTTTATTGTTCAAGGAAATTACACCCTGGGTGTAACAGACTGGGTTTAGAATGTATATTTAGAACTATTTTGAATGAGTATTCAATCTAATTTTCTGAAAACTATAATTCATTAATTATTTTACCAGTATCATGAATATCCAGGTATTTGAAAGAGTTTTTTCAACTGCATGACATATTTTATGCTACCTAAAAGCTTTCTCTGGTTTGAAACTTTATGGTCAATAAGCAAAGACAACACTACAATCCAGATTACAGAACCTACTGTATTAAAAATTACTATCTAACCCTGTTATGAACACTGAAATATTTACCTTCACATTATCGTTCTGACCTGTGTTTTTTTTTTTTAATCTCTATTTTTCTTCCTTTGCCCCATTTAGCACCTATCTGTACTATTTAGGAAAATCCCTATACATAAGTCTTGAAAATGTTTTGAAGACTGTTTGTGGCATTCATAAGAAAACATTGTCAAGAACTAGTATTTCCAAATTTTATCAAGTAAATAATTTAACATAAGTGATTTTTAATCAAACAAGAATTTTATAGGAAATTCCTATTGTGGCCTGGAAATGAATATTTTGTGTATGGACATAAAAAGATCAGATTATTACCTGTTTGCTTTTTTTAGTCTTTTCAGTTTTAGTCATGGCCTGAGAAAAGTCTTCTAGTTCCTGTGATAGCGTTAGTATTTTATTGTCATCTTCTTCAGGTTCTTCATCAAAATGGGGTCCAACTTTCTCTTTTGTTTTGGGTAGGATCAATTCCTGTAGATATTCTTCAAACTGAATATGGAAAATGCCCAATTTGTCTGCTACCTGTCGTGCACAAATAGTTTTACCTGCTCCATGAGCCCCAATTAAGCACACTCGTAATGGAGGAGCCTGTAGGAAAAAAATGAAATATATTGTAATGATTTGGAGTGCACCCCCCCCACTGTTTTTCAATTTCAAAATATCATAAAAATTACATCAAAACCTGTCACACAATTTTGCATTTTATTTGTTCCAGGCTTTTTATTGATGTTCCAAACAGATTACCTGCTCACTGGAAATACTGAACAAATACACTATGGCAGTCTATGCAAGCAGGTTAAAATGTAGTTTCATTGGACAATTCTGGTGAATCTTCCCTTCTTTAGCTTTCTTTCCCTTACAAAAAAGCCCCCCAAAAAAAACCCAAACCCCTTAAAGATAGTAAAAACACCCCAAACCCCCAATATGTGTGATTTATTAATCACATTTTAGGGTTATTGTAAGCCTTTATAATCTTCCTCTCTTTTTTGCTTTATTTGCATCATTATTCAATGTGTTAATTTAAGTGTACACTAAAAAGTCAGTAAGTAAGTTTTATTTGTTTCAGGGACTTGCCTGATATTTTATTATTACCTAGAAAAAAAAACCCTCAGCAATAATAAACAATTATAAATGAGAATGGAAAATAGTGATTTGAAAGTTATTATCTGCTTCAAGCAATTCTGAAAATTCTCACTTGTATTGGTTCATTGTGAGCCACATATTCCTCAGGGTTCTTCAAAAATTTATCTCTGTACTCTGGAGTTGAAAAGTAATATATCTTTTCTTGGTATTTAGCTGCATGACTATAGAGTCCTGGATAAAGCACAAAGTTCTCTTTCAGACTGACTGGACAGAAGTGTTTTGTGTCTCCCATGTGCCTTTTCTTTTCCTTAATTTGTTCTTCAGCCTGAAAATATTATGAAAATGAAAAAAAAAAAAAAAAAACCAACCTGTTTGAATTCAGTAGTTCACTTAGATTTTAGGCAGACCAGATTAAGCAATGTCAAATACATGAGCTGAGCATTGAATGAGAATGGTGTTCTCAAGGTAGTTTGTAAGTCTATGAATATAAGTCTATGAAAATACACACTATGTAGATTCAGAGTCAGAATACAAAACTGCCTAATCTAGTGAGAAAATAATGACCTTTTTAAGTTGGAAATTATAATATCATAGGTAGCTGTTAAAAACCAAAATTAGGCTAGAAGTATCTGTGATAAAATCTTTTCCTGCTGTGTTCCTGAAACTCATTTTCTGTTGCTGCTACATGTGCATAAGTAGACCTCCTTAGAAAAGGCAATGAGAGCTGGTATTGTGAAGACAGATGACTTATCCAATAACATTAATTTCTAAAAAATCTACTCAGTACTGCTCCAGTATAATATGTGGATATCCTGTACTATTAAATTTGGAGATGGGACTGTTCCAATATGGGATAAAAATGAAAGAAAGGCAAAGCTAGACCTTTAATGTCATTAAAGTGGGTGCTCAAAAATTATCAATAGCTGAGATGAAACAGAGGATTGCACATTAGGACTCTGCTTCTTCTGATGTTTACGTGATGTCTCACAGAATTATTATTAGTTGACAGAAATCAAAGCTTGCATTTGTTTCTCTAATAACCCCCCTCTTTGTCATCTGTACATTCATTCTCTCTATTAGCATGGGTATTTATGATTCTTGCTGGAGTAAAACTATTATCAGCCAGAACATAGAAATACAAAGAAAGTGTTCTTGAAGCATATGATGATATTTATTCTGTAAGAAGGCTAAAACTAGGTCATACAAAATAAAGTGCAAAACCTGACTTCTCTGGGATTGTGCTGAAACTGGGAATAAATGAGTCAAAATAAAAGTATAAACAGACAAAGCCAACATCCTTACTTCTTCATTCTCATTTTCCTCTTCTTCAACTTCTTCATCTTCACTTTCTGCAGCCAGATCTTCTGCTTCCTCATCTAAGTCTTCAGCAGATAATTCCCAACCATGATATTTAAAAGGTTCTGAAAAAGGTTAATTTTAAATATTTTTTTCTGTTTCAATATTTTTCATTTGGCTATGCCAGAATATATTCTCTTTGTCCATAAAATAAGCAAATCATGCTAACCATATATTGCATTTCTCCTCCTCAGAGAATAAATTGTCCTCCCTTGATATAGGAATCAGTATGTTGCTTCCTCCAAAATGGAAATTCTACTGGTTGTTTTTGGTTGAAGTAAATCGGTATTTTCAACAGGAACTTATAGTACAGAAGTATTATGCAAACACACACAGATAGTGCCATTATTGTTTGCAACAGGGTTTTTTTAAATTTTGTTCATTGGGGAAAGTCATCAGTCAAATTTTATTTGATTATAAAGCTAGCACAACAGAGGTTCTGGTTAATCAAACACTTGCATTGTACTAATGATAGAAAAAAACTTAATATTATTTAGCCAGTATTCAAAATAGAGATTTGAGAACACAGGTGAAGAAAGGTAACTGGCAAAAGAAAAAAAAAAGTATTAATACCATAAAAAATCCAGTCTTGAAACACAGTCTGTGCAGATGGGTAGATTAGATTATTACATACCCTGAAAGTCTCAATGACTCAAATGAATACTATACATTAATGAACCTTTTTTATTTGTGCATTTCTCAAACCAGTATCCTGACATGAACAGACACAACAAGTAACTGAGAAACTGCATTGTCAGAATGTTTAGGGAGCTATACATACATATGTGTAGAGTCAAATATATATATTTTAAACATACATATATTCCCCACTTTTCCAATGTCTTAAAAGCTGGCTGTGTGCTTTTCAACTTGTCCACGTAACACAGCATGTCCTGTTCCCATTACATGTTAGTAATACAGAACTGAGTATAACCTACACCCAGTATATTCATCATACAAGCTGTCCAAAGTCCCTCTTGTTAGGCTAAGTGTAAATCACATAAACAGTATTACTTACTTTCCATAACCAGCACAGTTTGATCAAGTAGACTTTCTGGAGTTTGGTCAGCAATCTCTAAACCAGCAATCTGAACTAGAGATGACTGCTTGATCTCTGACTCCACTGTTTTCCAGTCATTCATGAAAAGGTCAATCTTCTTTCTAACTGTTTCCATTTCTGGCATATCTAGAAAATCATCCTCTGTAAACTCAGGTAGTATGATTTCTGAAAATCAAATGGTATATAGAAGGCAATGCTGCATTATGTTTTAGGTTTATTATTTTGTTCTTCAACTAAGGCGGCTTTTTTTTTTTAATGCCACTTCCTTCCCTCCCCCATAATTATGAATTATTATATTACTATTTTGCAAAGATACTTTAAAAATGCCAAATGCATTATGTTGATGCAGTACATACAAGATCAAATTACTTTATTTAAATCACCACCCAAACAAATATGACTCGTTCTGCAAAGAAATATAAGGAATATACATTGATTTAAAAATCAAAATTTAATCACAAATAGTTTCTGACAGGGTATCATATGGTCATGCCTCATCTGGAACGTGCCAGTATAGATAAAAATAGCATAGGAAAACTAACACACAGTGCAAAGAAGCAACTTTATGTTCTGACCTGGTTCAGGTTCAGTTGCTGAAGCAGTTGTGGAATGTTCAGGTTGCATGTTAGGCATCTAACACATATTTCAAGTGTAGCATGTTCTATTTACTTGAATAGAATAATAATACATACTACTAGGCATGTTTCTTCTTCAGCATAAGATCTCAATATACAGAATTAAACTTTCATTTACTCAAATGCACGCAGGTATATAACGATCAACACGGCAAAATTGCAGAGAAAATATAAGATTTAGGGCAGAAAGGAAAAAGAAGGGTTGAAACAAAAGAAGACCGCTTCAGTGTAAATGTCAAGGGTATGAAGGGTAGTATCAAAGACTGAAGTCCTAAATTGATAAAGGCAAAGCAGTGAGCCAGAACACTGACCTATGCAATGTAAGAGTTCTTACACAAATGACAACGCCTGACAGACCATCCTCTTAAGGAAGTCTGCTGCCTCCCTGGGGCCCTAGTTAAAGACATTACTAGGAAACTTCCAAGCCAAGCCTTGGACTATTTCCTATTATTGCTCTTCCATACAGGTGGCAATGAAGCAGCAACGCATAGTCCAAGGGTGACTTCAGGGCCTCGGGATGGTTGGTAAGGAAATTTGGAGCATCGTCTCTCCTTCCTGTTGCAGGCAGCAACATTAGGAGAAACAGATACACCCAGTCTATTAATACATGGCTCTGTGTCTGGTGTCACCACCACAGTTTTGGTTTTTTTGATAATGGGATGGCCTACATGGTACAGGCTTGCTGACATCAGATGGGATTCACCTTTCTCAAAAGGTGAAGAGGATCTTTGCTCATGACCTAGAAGGGCTTATTGCAGAGCTTTAAACTAGACTTGAAGGGGAGTGGAATAATACCAGGCTTGCCGGTGAAAAGGTGAGGGATGATACACCAAGGTTATTACAGGGATGGGGTGCTAGCAAGGGCCTGTTGCTCTGAGATGCGCTGGCTACACTGGAGTACACTTGAAGGTCTTACAGAGATGAGCCAGCAGCTTCTGAGTAATAGGAGCCAACAGGGAAACACCTGTGAAATACCTCAAAGGAATTAAGGGGTGTTCCTCTAAGAAGGTGACAAGGCTGACAGCCCACTTTAAATGTCTCCACACCAATGTGCAAAGCATGGGCAACAAATGTTGGATGTGACCGCGCTGCTAGAAAGCCATTACTGAAACTTGGAGGGATGGAATCCATGACTGGGATGCAGCTATCAATGGCTACAAGCTGTTTAGAAGGGACAAGTGAGGAAGGAGAGGTTGACCTCAACATCAAAAAGTGGATAGAATGTGAAGAGCTGTGACAGGACAAAGTGTAATGGTTTTAAACTAAAAGAGGGCAGATTTAGACTAGATATAAGGAAGACTTTTTTTACAGTGAGGGTGATGAAACACTGCCACAGTTTGCCCAGAGAGGTGGTAGATGCCCCATCTCTGGAAACATTCAAGGTCAGGTTGGACAGCGCTCTGGACTAGATGACCTTTGAAGGTCCCTTCCAACCCAAACTATTCTATGAGTCTGTGACAGGTAGACAAAGATTATGATCCACATTTTAAAAGTGATCTGTGATGGGAATGTCTCAATTCCTGGATAACTGGTGTTTCACCTTTGCAGAGATGCTGACGAACTTCTGCCAGTTATATGAAACAGAAACTGTCTGTGTTAAACAGCTTGAAATTTAGATCTATTTGTTCAGAGAACTGGAGTACTTCCATTTCACAAACAAGTCTGCAACAGAATTGAAAAAGGGAATTCATTTCTTCTGACTTTCAAGCCTCATTTTTGTGATTTAACCACTAAACCAGGCCTCGTAAGAGTTATGAATGCACCTTTCCAATTGTGCATTGTTATAAATGTGCAGAAGTCAATGAAGAGGTGGTCTGTTACATATTTAGAGACAACTTGGTCATACATGTGCAATGAAAAATTAAAGTTTTCAGCAGATAATGGCATAAATTATGCACTAAACCTGCCTTAAAATTATACTGCTATTCCCATTCCCTGCAAGCATGTAATATTCAATCCTGATTTTCTTATTTTTCTTATCAGTTTTCTTTTGTTTTCTGTTTAATAATTGTTTATCAGTGCTGTCAGACAGAAAAGCAGTTGAGAGCAGTAATTTAAATGGTCTGATATTACTGTAAGTTTGCTAGGACTCACAGTGTATGCTGTGTTTGTCTCTTACCAGAAATAAAGCTGCAAGAAAGAGTTTGAACAGCGGATGGAGTGATTTTCTACTTTGCTATAATTTCCCTCTCCTCTTGTTTCTGCCTTGTTTTGAATTTGAAAGAGCAGGAACAGATTTTGACACAAGCAACAACAGGTTCAGTCTAATCCGGTGAACTTTTGCTGTTTTTCACAAAAAAGGACCATTAGTACTCGTTTTCCTTATATAATTTCCTGCACTAAAAAAGGAGAACCTTACATAATGCCTTATGCGTTAAAAGCTTTGATCATTTTCTAAAAAAAATAAACCCCCAAAACATTAAAAACCCAGTGGTAAATGGTTACTCCCTGGCATTAAGCAGCTAATGCTCACTATATTAAATTGCAGCACTGTAACGTTCATTTTGAGTTTGCCCCGACCTAAAAAGCAAGTTTTCTGGCTCATGAAGTTAGATTGCCTTGGTACAATTTTCTTCTTTAAGAAAACTAGTATTTCCTCCCAGAGCTAAATGTCTCTCAATCTTCTCTTGCGTATTTGTTGAAGAAATACACAAATGCCACATTTAAATTCCCAAAATAGAGCCAGATCAAAAAATGCTAGTAACAAGTACAATGTAGCTGGATTTCAGTGATTAGGTACCAGTCAGATTTGTCAGGTCTGAGCATAATGGTCAGAGTAGAGATGCTGCCTAACTTTTGTCTAACATGCTACCAACTAAAGCATTGCCTGGAAGCGTCAATAGCAGCTTGGCTATCTGAGCATCTCCAGGACAAGGAACACATCTTTATGACTTGGATGGCTGAGCTACCTATGAAGCTTTTACATCAAAGGTCAGTGACACTACAGTCTTCTGGAAGAAAACAAGCCCCTGCCCTGCCTCCAGTGAGTTAATTGCCAAAGACCTAGAATTCTTTTGCCCTTCGCCAAATTTAGAAATGTGCAGGGTTTCAAATACGTGGCCTCCTCTTAACATTCCTTCACGGCTCACTAAGGTTGGTCCTTTTCTAGTTTGCTACTTGTTGTGCCTATTTCTATACCTCTTAATTCCATATATGAAGCCAGGCACTTTAAAGATAGCACAGCAGTTTTGGGCACTGAAATGTCTACATTTCCTTTTGAGTCTGGGTCTTAACGTGTAGTCCTCTAGAAATACAGGAAATTTCTAGATATTTAAGTGCACTTAAAAATTTTATCCTTCCACTTATGAGGCTGAAACTTTTATTCTCTCAATACACCCATTTACCTCTACTATGCATGTGATAAACTGAGATTTGAAATAAATCATGCCTTCTATGGCAATTGATATGCTGGATTACAGACCTGAAGATGCCCCTGGGCCTGGCTGTCACTGCTTAGGTCCCTGGTGCCCCCCACCCACCCACAACCCAGGACCCCATGTCAGCCCCCAGGGCCGTCAGCTCCTGCCCCAGCAATGCTGCATCAGGATTGGTCTCCAGCACCCCACAGCCCTACCTGGCCGCAGGCTCTGCTGAGCTGGGCCCACCCGTGGGCTGCCATCCCAGCCTGGCCTCAGCACACCCATGTCTCAGGTGCCCGGTGCCCAGTGCCCAGTGCCAGAGCTGCGCTGCTCCTAAGCATTTTCTCAAGTATTTTTGTGATCTTTTATAACAAAGAATATTTAATGCATTTTCCCTCTTTTTTTTTTTTTATAGCTTTGAACGCCACAACTATTGGACTCATACCTTAGTGGCTAACCTTCTTTGTTTGAAGGATTATTAGTCTAAACATAAACCAGAAGTGCAAAATTGCTTATCATTAAGCAGAAACACCTTGAAAATTTCAAGTAGTCTGATCTTGAATTATAAATTATTTTTTTCTCGAAAATGTTTATTAATATTTGCATTTTACTAAATTACACATTCATTCTATATATATCATATTAGTTTTCCCATGCAATGACAGTTCTGTCTCTTGCCATGATTCTAAATAGGAACATGAAAATACCTTCCTTTTTATGTCCATTAAAAGATGTTGTGCAAATGGTACAATTAAGTATGTTATATTCAGTACTGATGTATTCCAAATGAGACAGAGATGTAGCCAGGTAAAACCTGCTTAAATTCAGGCAGTTCTAATATGTTATGAAATGATGGTTCCATTAGGAACACAGATTTTAAGAAAATAAGCAAAGGTTAATAACCAGGTTACACGAGCTGCTTTTTTTTCTGCACGTGCTATCCCTGGCACATTCACAGTGCCAAAATCACATGCGCTGCCTTGTGAACCACAGCCCTGTTCAGAACAATAATGTATGCAAGATGGTAACACATGCTGTCTGCGTCTAGCCTTCAACAGGTCATCTTTTATAATCCTGCCCTTTAAAAAACTCTCGGCTCTGAGTAGGTCATGGAACTTTGGAAATATACAGGCCGAATAATGGATTTAAATGAATATTGACATTGTCTGAGACAGAATGTTGAACATGGTAATGAATCCATTCAATAGAGTGCTTCCTATATAAACCTAATCTCAGAAACACAATTCATGTTACAACACTCCTGACAACCCATATTTAGTAAATGGTGGACCAACATGTGTTCCAGCCCCAATTCTCTAGACACATAATTACAATATATTACCTTTCTTGTTTAAGGAAAGGTACCAGCAGTATTGCATATTTACAATCATTTTTGCATTATTGCATACTTATGAAGCTTTTAAATAGATTATACCGGCCTAGGGGAATTGGAGAAACTTTCCCCTGGAAAGGGGGTGAAGTAACAAAAAAGAAGAGAATCACATTCTTAGAAAGAGGGACAACCCAAAAAACAGACAACTCAAATCTTATATGATTTTGATTCAGGTATTGAACCTTATTATGACAAAAATGTTGCCTCTCTGGCATTTGGCTTGTTTCAAACTGGGTCTCAGGGACTAAAGATACTGAAAATACTTTTAAGTAAGTAAGGCAGGTGTACCTTTGCCACTAGATACCAGTTATAATAATTCTCCTTGCAGAGGTGATTTACGGTGAGACGATATTTTCAAAGAAATAAGAAACACAGTCAGGAAAAATACCTGAAAAGACAGTAAGGATTTTAAAATAAAAGGATCTAAAAATGCAAACAAGGTTCCTTCAGAGGCACTGGTGCTTGATCTAACAGTGTTGTTTGTAATTTCTTTTCCTTATCACAGAGGCGATAGAAAACAATCCTCTCCAGCCCTCAATCTGGAGCGTTCACAGGGAATGCCTATATTGCAGTCTCTCATATTATTTTGCTCTGTGTCTTCTTTGCCATTACTGAGCATAGTTACCATAGAGACAAACAATCCTCAAAGGCTTTCTGCCCCCACATTCTCCAAGTGAGTTTCCAGGGAATGAAAGTCTTTAATATCTTTTTTTTTGAGTGTTCTGCTAGTATTAGATATGACTTGTTCTGCCCTCAGTCCATATTCAGCAACAAAAAAGATGAAAAAATCCTTACTTCCTCCCCTCTCAAACCCTTCCAAAGCTGAGACAGAAAGACGAGAAGCCAGCATGTCTTCTTCATTAGAGCTTAGCTATCAAAATAAACAGAAAGGCAAAATGTAGGATAACAGTGACACTTCCATTCCTTGGAACTGATATGTATTTCATTATGAACGTATTTTCATTTGTCTTTTTGAAACAGACCATGTAGTTTGTTTATACAGACTTTTCATTACATATTTTTAAATAAATGCTGCTAAATAATTTTTAGCTTATTACAGTGGAATGTACTTAGGAGACAAACTTATATAGTGTGTGCTGATTTATGGTGTTTGGGGAAATAAAAAAAGTTCAGTTTACAGATGAAATTGACTCTTTCTAATGCATAAAAATGTGTATATTGAACAACTTGCAATTTAAAATAAAATGTTTTATGTTGGATTTATTTATCTTCTGGACTTTAACATATTCTAAACATTCTAGTAGATAAAAGCTAAAATGCATATTTTGAAAACTAAACCAGACAGTCTCCATTAAAGATGAGTTGCCTTTAAAAAAATGTTTTCTGAAAGAATGCTACTATAGGATTTAGTTTATCTTTTCATTAGCTTATGGTTTTATGGAGTTCCATGTGCTGCACAATTTTGCCTTGCACGAAAAAGAAGTACACATGACTCCATGTGAAATCTAGCAAGCTGTTAGCAGGACAATGGATGACAAAGGAAAATACAGGACATAATCATTTACATCCAATGTTAAAATTCATTCATTCATATTTTTCCCAAGATCCCTTGCCACAGGGAATGGACTAGTAATCTCTGATTAATGTAGATATAATATAAATTTAAAAATAGTCTGTAGGACAGGGGTTTGTAAAAACCACATGTAGGTGTTTGTGAATACTGCAATATGATTATTTCCCGCACACACACACACATCACTTTGTCCTGGTATTTTCTTCTTTCTACTTTTTGTCAATTTTTTTTTCTACCTTCAACATAGCCCATGACAGTGACTTTTTAAAGTCTTTTGTCTCTTCTGATTTCCTTCCTTTATCACTTCATCCTGTAGAGAGTGCTCATGGATTTCTGAAGAGGTTGTGTCAGCCTGAAATTTCAGCAATTCTCACTTTGTTATTTCCTTAGAGCTCTGGAGACATTTATGAATTTGGTATTTAGGCAGTAGATGCAATAGTGGGATTTTGTTGCTTTTTTCAAAGTGCAAATATCTGGTGCATTATTTTTAACATGAACCAGCAACAAGCACTGCATGTTTAATTGCATTTATAAGTGTTTAAATAACTTGAATCTGACTATTCCATTATAAACTTCTTCAAAATAAAAAAGTTCAGGTAAAGGAATGATATTACAGCTGATGGCTCTGATCACAGGGTTTTGATTTTTTCTTCTGCAAAGGAATGCATAGCTGTACTAAACCAATATCTCTTAGACTTTATTTCTCTGAATGAGAGACTAAAAGGATTTAAGAAGTGGAAGTATTTGGGATCTAAAGGAGAAAGTTGTTCATAACCTTTCTGGTTTAAATTTTGAAATTTTGCTGCCTAAATTGCTGTGATCACAGACATTAGAATGTAATTGTCGTATCTGGCTTACAAAGGGGGGCTGAAAATGGTTTTGAAGATCATGCAAGTTTGCTCAAAAACTGAACAAACTGTGAAGTTAATATTACTACAGCTTGATTTGAAGTTTGTGGTACAAGTTTGTGATCCCTTGTTTGTAGATTAATAAACTGTCCTTGTTCAAACCCTCTTACTGAAAAGCCTCCAGTTAGAGGAGGAAAAAACCACAAACCACTAATCAGGACTGAAACCAACCAAGAAAACCAAAGAAAATATATTCAGAGGCTGCAGGACTGAGCACACATCAATTGCCTGGTCAATGTTATAATTACAATTGATTCCAAAAAGCATCACTCTTCGAGCCTAAAAAGGAAATGTCCCAGCATGTACAGGTTTAATTTTTCTTTTTCTTTTTCATTTTGCCAAGTTGTCAAAAATTTCTTTTCTGTTGCTGTTTAAAATATCTTACTGCATTTAACACAATGATAAAAATAAAAAAGAAAGAACATACGAGCTCAAGAGATAGGTATTGATTCAACCCTCCCCCATCTGTAATATGAGAAAGGGGGTGGGGATATCAATATTAAAGTATTTATAGCAAACATTGATGTTAAAATCTGTGAAAGACAAGCATGGGAGGTGACAGTGGAAATCATCAGCTCCAGCTACCCATTACTTCTTGCAAGATCTTCTGCCCATAGAGCAAGAGTAGCAGAAGAGACATCAGTGAAGATGGGTTTGTACCCATCTTCACACACCCTGAGCTACTGAGGTGTAGGCAAATGTGCTCCAGTTGAGTTTACTATAAGAAAGGGGTAATCTCTGGCAAAAAAGCAGGACTGACAAATAAAGTACAGAAAATAAAGTTTTAAACCGTTACAATTGTTTGCTTTAATGGACAAGATCAATTTCATGGGATATTTTATTGCTGAAACATGTCAAGAAATAAATATGACAGGTTTTACTTCAGCCAGATTGAAGTGAAACCACAGATCTACCTAAAGTTGTATAACTCTCTATAATGCCTGAAGACTCTACTCTGAAAGGAACAGAGGCACCCATCTGTCGGCCTGACCCAGGCTCAAGGGGGGTGTGTTGCCTACCAGGGGCTCGGATTGAGGATGTTGCAGAGAAGCTGCCTGCTCTAGTCGGTACCACTGACTATTACTCACTTCTATTGATCCATGTGGGTGCTACTGATATAAATAGCAGTAGCCCGGAGAACATGAAGAACTACAGAGCTCTGGGAGAGGTGGTTAGGGGCTCTGGAGCTCTTTTCGTCAATTCCCCAGGATGCAGGGCAGGACCTTAAAAAGGCTAGGAGGATTGGTCAGGTTAATAAATGGTTAGAAGGGTGGTGCTATAGTCAAGGGCTTGGGTATCTAGAACACGGAACTCAATTTAGTAGGCCAGGTTTACTGGGGCCTGGTGGAGCAGGTCTGACAAAGAAAGGGAAGAGTGGATTTGGTAGGAGGCTTGCCAGACTGGTCAAGGATGCTTCAAACTAGAAGTATTGGGGGAGGGGGCATCATTCCATCCCAACACACCCAGTCACTGGCCAGCACCTCTAGTAAACGTTCAGAGCTATGTAGAGATATTCCAGCTGCTCCAGCCAACGAGCCGGCTTCAGCTGGAGCTCGGCTCAGATGCCTCTATACAAATGCCTGTAGCATGGGGAACAAACAAGAGGAATTAGAGATGTGTGCACGTCTACAGGGGCATGATATCATAGGCATCACAGAAACATGGTGGGATGGTTTCTATGACTGGTGTGTTGGAATGGAAGGTTACAGGCTCTTCAGGAAAGACAGGCCCAGTAGGTGGGGAGGGGGAGTTGCTACTTATGTAAGGGATAGGCTGGAGAGTATGGAACTCTGCCTGGGGACAGGTGAGGAGTCAATAGAGAGTTTGTGGGTCAGGGTTAAAGGGAGAACAGCAATGGGAGACAATGGGATCTGTTACAGGCCGCCTGACCAAGCGGACTCTGTGGATGAAGCACTCTATAAACAGATAGGAACAGCCTCACACTTGCAGACCCTTCTACTCATGGAGGACTTCAACCACCCAGATATCTGTTGGAGGGATGGTACGGCCCGGCCGGCACAAGCAATCCAGGAGGTTCCTCGATTGTGTGGAAGACAATTTCCTCCTGCAAGTAATACAGGAGCCCACAAGGAGAGGTGCCATGATTGGCCTCGTCCTAAACAATGGGGAAGGGCTGGTTGGAAATGTAATGCTCCAGGGCAGCCTTGGTGGTAGCGATCATGAGGTGGTCGAGTTCAAGATCCTCAGGACAGTGAGAAGAGCGTGCAGCAAGCTCACTACCCTGGACTTCAAGAGAGCAGACTTTGGCCTCTTCAGGAACCTGCTTAGTAAGGTTCCATGGGATATAGACCTAGAGGGCAGGGGGCCCAAGACTGTTGGTTGGTATTCAAGGATCACCTGCTGCAAGCTCAGGAGTGGTGTGTCCCAACTAAAAGGAAGTGCTGCAGGAGGGCCAGGAGACCTCCTTGGATGGATAAGGAGCTGCTGAGGAAACTTTGAGGGAAAAAAGAGGCTTATAAAAGGTGGAAGCAAGGACAGGCAGCCTGGAAAGAATACAGGGATGTTGTCCGGGAAGCTAGGGATCAGGTTAGGAAAGCTAAGGCCCAGTTAGAATTAAACTTGGCTAGCGATGTTAAGAATAACAGGAAGGGATTCTGTAGTTACATGGCAAATAAAAGACAGACTAGGGACAATGTGGGCCCTCTCTGGAAGCTATCGGGAGAACTGGCTACCCTGGATTTGGAGAAGGCTGAGGTTCTTAATGACTTCTTTGCCTCAGTCTTCACTGGCAAATGCTCTGACCACACCACCCAAGTCTTGGAAGGCAGACACAGGGACTGTGAGAATGAAGACCCTGCGCCCACTGTAGGAGAGGATCTGGTTCAAGACCATCTTAGGAACCTGAACGTATACAAGTCCATGGGACCTGATGAAATCCATCCGCGGGTCTTGAAGGAGCTGGCAAATGAAGTTGCTAAGCCACTGTCCATCATATTTGAAAAATCATGGCAGTCAGGTGAAGTTCCTGACGACTGAAAAAAGGGAAATATAGCCCCCATTTTCAAGAAGGGAAAAATGGATGAGCCGGGGAACTATAGACCAGTCAGTCTCACCTCTGTGCCTGGCAAAATCTTGGAGCAGATTCTCCTGGAAGGCATGCTGAGGCACATGAAAAACAACAAGGTGTTTGGTGACAGCCAGCATGGCTTCACTAAGGGGAAATCCTGCCTTACCAACCTGGTGGCCTTCTATGATGGAGCTACAGAGCTGATGGACAGGGGTAGAGCAGTTGACGTCATCTACCTGGAGTTGTGCAAAGTGTTCGACACTGTCTCACATGACATCCTTGTCTCTAAGTTGGAAAGACATCAATTGGATAGGTGGATCACTTGGTGGATAAAGAACTGGATGGATGGCTGCATGCAAAGAGTAGTGCTCAATGGCTCAATGTCCAGCTGGAGACCAGTAACGAGTGGGGTCCCTCAGGGATCGGTGTTGGGACCGGTCTTGTTCAACATCTTTGTCAGTGACATGGACAGTGGGATTGAGTGTGCCCTCAGCAAGTTTTCCAATGACACCAAGCTGCGTGGTTCGGTTGATACGCTGGAGGGAAGGAATGCCATCCAGAGGGACCTTGACACGCTTGTGAGGTGGGCTGATGCCAACCTGATGAAGTTTAACCATGACAAGTGCAAGGTCCTCCACCTGGGTGGGAGCAATCCCAGGCACAGCTACAGGTTGGGCAGAGAAGAAATTCAAAGCAGCCCTGCGGAGAAGGGCTTGGGGGTGTTGGTCGATGAGAAAATGAACATGAGCCGGCAGTGTGTGCTTGCAGCCCAGAAAGCAAACCGTATCCTGGGCTGCATCAAAAGGAGTGTGACCAGCAGGTCGAGGGAGCTGATCCTGCCCCTCTACTCTGCTCTTGTGAGACCTCACTTGCAGTATTGTGTGCAGTTCTGGGGTCCTCAACATAAAAAGGACATGGAACTGTTGGAACAAGTCCTCCAAAGGAGGGCCATGAGGATGATCAGGAGACTGGAGCACCTCCCGTAGGAAGATAGGCTGAGAAAGTTGGGGCTGTTCAGCCTGGAGAAGAGAAGGCTGCACAGAGACCTCATAGCAGCCTTCCAATATCTGAAGGGGGCCTATAGGGATGCTGGGGAGGGACTCTTCATTAGGGACTGTAGTGAGAGGACAAGGGGTAATGAGTTCAAACATAAACAGGGAAAGTTTAGATTGTATATGAGGAAGAAATTCTTTCCTGTAAGGGTGGTGAGGCACTGGAATAGGTTGCCCAGGGAAGTTGTGAATGCTCCATCCGTGGCGGTGTTCAGGGCTGGATTGGACATAGCCTTGGGTGGCATGGTTTAGTGGGAGGTGTCTCTGCCCCTGGCAGGGGGGTTGGAACTAGATGATCTTAAGGTCCTTTCCAGCCCTAACTATTCTATGATTCTATGATTCTATGAAATATATTTTCATGAAGTCATATAGCTGTCTCCTAGCACAAATAATTCCATACACACACAGAGCTGCTGCAAAAATGTTTAAATACAGTAAGAAATTCCTGAAAATAATTTAAGCTCAGAATAATTGCGTGAAGGGACATGAAAAATGATATGTGGCTATAATATTCAGCTAGACACTGCAAGTAAGAGTTACCAAATGCAATTGTTTAGCATACCTTCAATAGGCATTTTCGGCACTGAACTTAGCTTCTTACTCAAATACATATGTTAAATTTATCCAGTCTCCTTCACCATTTACTTTCACTCTCATTAAGACAAGTGCAAGTAGCTCATTACTGGAGCCGCTTTTTCCTTTTAAGTACAAACGCTATTACAAATTTGGTTATGTTCAGTCCTGAAGCAATCCCAGCTACTTCAATGTCCCACTGATGTTACAAAACCTGCAATTATTGAAATGAATATTTATTTATATAGAATAGAATAGAATAGACCCTGCCTTGGCAGGAGATTTGGAGTAGATGATCTACAGAGGTCCCTTCCAACCCTAACAATTCTGTAATTCCTATGTGATGACACATGGCACATCAAAAGAGCATGATTTGGGCTTTGGAGTATTATTCTGAGTTTTCATTTTTATATCATAACTGCTATATAAAAGCTCCTAAAACTGTGAACATAGTATTCATTTATATTTTTGTGAAGATATGTCACATGGCAGAAAAGCTGCAGTCAAATGTGCTGATGGCACATGTGAAATAAAACTGTTGTCAGGCTAAGAGCAGTATGACTAAAGTGTTTTGGTGAGTCAGTATTTGATTATTGAAATCAGTTGTAGGCGTAGGAAAACATGATTTTCTCTGAACAAGGACTTAGCACATGTTAAGAGCACGATTGTGTATATGATATTTCTTCTCTCATTAATAATTGTTTTGATGTACTCATATCAAAATGAGTTAGATGTTCAAAACCAGGATGAACTTTGTTGTCTGAGACAGAGATAATAGAGTATCTGTGTACAACCCTTTGTATTTAATATTTTAGAACTCATTCATTTTGGATAAGATTTATGTGTTTTATTAGCAACAATGAAAAGTAATAATGATTTTTTTTTAGAAAATGTATATGCAATTTAAAAAACCCTACAAAGCTAGAGTATTTTCTTGTCAGAGAGTAGATTAAATGTTACCCAATTAAAAATTATAAGCATTTATTAAATTCAGTCTATCTTAAAATACATTTATGACTTAGGCCTTGTTATATATAGGCAAAACAAACATCATCCTGGATAATGAAAGGAAGTGTATGTGGGACATACTGGCAATACACAACTTAAGCTTAGCCATGATATTTTTCTACAGAAGCCAGTATGTTATGTTTGAAAGGAAGATAGTAATGGCAGTTTGGGGCCCCACTACCAAGAGGGGAAAAAAAAAAAAAAAGAAAAAGAAAGAAAATGGGAATTCATGCCCTCCAATTTTTAATTTCAGCTCCAGGCCTTAGGTGATAATTTAGGCTATTATGGAGAAAACTTGAAATCCCATAGCAGAGGAAGAAAAAACTATACAGTCTCTATTCTTAATATAGAGACAGATAGTTGCGCACAGTATTTCATCTTGACAGAAAATCTAAATTAGACAGCAACATTCTTCTAAGAAAATAAGCAGCGTTCAAGGAAGAAAAAAAGGAAAGTACAACCCTGAAACTTAATTTTGACTGTCGAGGTTCTAAACCTGGAGCCAACTGACAGAATTTTCTGAGGTTCAAAAATTCAGCCTATTTGTGACAGTTGACCTGCCCCCAAAATCTCATGCCTCACGGATTATTCAATCCTGCCCAGGACAACTATATTCCATTGCTGGAAACAAAGTATAGCAAAAATCTGATATAAGAGTAGGATCTTTACAGAAAATAAAGAGTGGCTAAACAAAAAAATGTGCTTTTTCAATACAGAAAGAAGAAAAATAAGAAACTCTTTACCTAAATATTTTATTAATACTGTTGTTAGAGGGAAAACCTCATGTAATACACATAATTCTGTTATTTTTTTATGTTGTTAGGTTATGTTATTAAAGGCTCTGTAAGCACAAAGGAGGGGAAGCATAATGACAGTTGGGGATACTCCAGGAATCTAGTCAGAACAATCATAACCTTGAAGCCATTAAATGATGATGATGAAGGCATTGTCTGGGGGTGAAATCTACTGACATGAGTCAACTAGAGAGGCTTTCCCTGACTAACGGTGACTACTGCCTACAGGGTAAGTCATTCATTAGGGGATGCCAAGAAAAGCAGTGTGGGATTGTGAGAGACTTTTATATTATGTGGCATTTCTGAAAAGCACCAAAGGGAAGGAGAAAGAGGGATCAAAGTAGATTGGGAGGAACTAGCATGAATAATAGGAAGAAGAGGATGAAAGTTGAAA
Source organism: Ara ararauna (assembly GCA_028858755.1). Lineage (NCBI taxonomy): Eukaryota > Metazoa > Chordata > Aves > Psittaciformes > Psittacidae > Ara > Ara ararauna. Next base: position 62,946,889 of record CM054379.1, read on the forward strand.
TAGGAAGATATGCTCAGACTCATTATTGCATGGTACTAGGGACATGGATCTTCAGCAGCCTCACCTCTACTGAGCTTCTGGAATCAGTAATTCATAACATATGTTGTTACTAGATTCAGCAATTCTTGCAAGTTAAGAGGGACACTCCTGAAATATTTTTCATTCCTTTCCATTGCTTCTCTATTCTGTAACACTGATTAAGAATGATACATAGACATGAATACCTGAATCAGTGAAGGAAACAAAGATAGTAATATGAAGTAATTTGTTCTAGATGCTGAATGTGAAAAGGAAATAAAAACTGTAAAATCTGAAAAAAAAACCTAAATTGCTAAATGATTTGAAATATGTAATCAGATTAAATAGAAGTAAAATTATACACACTTTCACCTTTCTCCTCAGCAGCCCCTAGAGATTGCTCTTCCTCTGATACTGTTTTTTCTTGCATTTCTCTTCTGTAAGTAAAAGATGATTATTATTAAGACTAACAAAGATACTGCTGAAGCAAGTTGCCGATACATTAAATATAAAGGTGTGGAAAAATACCACTGGGAACTGAAATATAATTTGGGTTGTACAAAATAAAAATCAAATATATTTTATAATCTAAAATGCTATTGTCTCATTACATCAAAAGGCTGGAGTAATGAAAGGCATTTATCAAGAGAATCTTCAGCCACCATCTTTACTGATCTAAATGAGATATTCCTCAAAACTGACACATATTGGCTTATTTCCTGTACATCATAACTAATCTTAGTGTACTGTTTTACTACATTTATGTTGATAAATGGACTGATAAGTTTAACATGAAGTAAGGCTAGAATTTTCTTGTTCTTATTTTATATGCTCAGATATTTGGAATAGTTTACCTTTCTTCTTCTTCTTCTTCTTCTTCTTCTGTTTTCTTTTCTAACGCTTCATTAGTTAGTCTTTTCAAAATCTTAGGATTAATTTCATCCCTATTTGCTGAGTATGTTCGGCGTATTATACAGGCACCTGCAATACAAGTATACGACAATATTGAGCTTTATGCATCTATATAAAATTAAAGTTGAGTTAGGAAAATTATTTAATAAATGATAGACGGCTTTCTAAAGCCAAGAAAATGCACATATACCACTTAATTCTTATTATACTCTTGCTTTCTAAGGTTTTAGAGCTTTGATTTCAACTACAAGCACCTAATAAACTGAGTCTAGGATATGGGAACGTTATGATGAAAGCTATAACAACAGACAGCACAGAAAGGATTTATCTTTTATTTCTGAATATCAAGCATTACTCTGTCACATATTTTGTTTGCATGTATATGAAGTAAACTAAGAGGAAAAAAATTAAAAACATTAAAATAAAAATATAAAGAAAGTACATACAGTGTGCACACGCAGGCCAGAAAGCCAGCTGTATGACGGGCTGCATCAAAAGAAGAGCAACCAGCAGGTCAAAGGAGGTGATCCTGCCCCTCTGTTCTGCTCTCATGAGACCTCACTTGGAGTATTGTGTGCAGTTCTGGTGTTCTCAATATAAGAAGGACATGGAACTGTTGGAACAAGTCCAGAGAAGGGCCACGAGGGTGATCAGGAGCACCTCCCATATGAAGATACGCGGAGAAAGTTGGGGCTGTTCAGCCTGGAGAAGAGAAGGCTGTGTGGAGACCTCATAGCAGCCTTCCAGTATCTGTAGGAGGGTTATAGGGATGCTGGGGAGGGACTCCTCATGAGGGACTGTAGTGACAGGACAAGAGGTAACGGGTTCAAACTTAAACAGGGGAAGTTCAGGTTAAATATAAGGAAGAAGTTCTTTACTGTAAGGGTGGTGAGGCACTGGAATGGGTTGCCCAGGGAAGTTGTGAATGCTCCATCCCTGGCAGTGTTCAAGGCCAGGCTGGATGGAGTCTTGGGTGATATGGTTTAGTGTGTGGTGTCTCTACCCATGGCAGGAGGGTTAGAACTAAATGATCTTAAGATCCTTTCAAACCCTAACTATTCTATGATTCTACAGTACTTCAGCTGATTGACAGAAATGAAGAATATGCTGTTATTACTAGGAACTCTACTGATTTATTTACTTTGGTAAATAGATTTATGATATATGGCTGTGTGGCAGAAATCCATTTCCCTCCGTGGAGTTACGCAAGTTTGGTCTATTTCAGGGAACAACTTACAAAGCTGCTGTGGTTTAAGCCCAGCCCGTAACTCAGAACCATGCAGCCGTTTGCTCCCTCCCCCTCTTCTCCCTCCCCCTGCTCCCGGAGGGTTGCGGAGAGGAATCGAATGAATGTAACTCCCACGGGTTGAGATAAGAACAGTCCAGTAAATAAGGTATAACACAAACCACTGCTGCTACCACCAATAATAATAATGATAAGGGAAATAATAAGGGAGGAGAATACAACTGCTCACCACCCACCGACTGATATCCAGACCAACCTAAGCAGCGATCTAGCCCTTCCAGGTAACTGCCCCCAGTTTATATACTTGGCATGATGTGCTGTGGTATGGAATACCTCTTTGGCTAGTTTGGGTCAGGTGTTCTGTCTCTGCTTCCTCCTGACTTGCCCTCCTCCCTGGCAGACCGTGAGACTCAAAGTCCTTGGTCAGAGTTGACGTTACTGAGCAGCAACTAAAACCATCAGTGTTATCAGCACTGTTCCCAGGCTGAAAGTCAAAAACACAGCACTGCACCAGCTACTAAGGAGGAGAAAAAAGACTGCTACTGCTGAACCCAGGACAAAAGTAACGACTCAAAATGCTGTGAAAATGTAGACCTCACAACTTCATTATTATTTGACAGAAATTAATGGGAATCAAATGAAAAGTTATCACAATTGCCCAAATTAAAAAAAAAAAAAAAAAAAAGGGAGAAACAAACAAAACCCCAAACCCAAAATGAAACAAAATAGGTAATTCAAGGAAAAATCCATAAGCATTCTTGTCGTTACAAGAAAGGGCAATGCACTGTGTCCCAGAAACCAGGTTCATGAACATTTCAATGTACTTGAAATGTCTGGGAAGCAAAGATGAGGCATGGAAATGCAGTTTGTCCTTAAGTGCTTTCTGAAAGTATCTGAGATGAGGTCTTAAATGATAGAAGCAGCAAAAAAGATTTTCTGTCAAACAATCTAGAACTTCCCCACAGAAATGTTGAGTCTGTATTTTGTATGTATAGGAGCTCCAGCCACAGTGGAAGAATTTTAATGAAGATGTTAGAAGTGTTACAATATTTTACAAGGCTATGTGACTAAGTTCAGGTACTGTAGCTGAGTTGTGAGGATCATTAGCTGATCAGATTACATGCTTCTGAAAAGTTGGTTTGGTTTTGGTTTTACTTTAATAAGAAATCTGTTCTGAGTAAACTGTGCAACTTTGATTTGCTCAGGTTGATTTTTATGTTCAGGGACACAGATTTGAAAAGCTCTCTGGACTGATTCTAAGAATCGGGCAGTAACTGAGCTTTCTTGAACTAAGTATGAGTAGACCTATCATTCCTTCTTGAAAGGGAAGTTTCTACTACTGAATAATCTTTGGATAATGGACTTGGCTGAACAGGCAATGACAAACATTGCCAAAGGGCAATGAAACTTGTGGTGCGGTATGAATCGAGCAGGCAAAATCCATTAAGACATGATTTGAAAGGCAAAACTTTTAACAGCTTTTCATGCCCGGTACCAACCTTTCTTCCAGCTTGAAACAAAAAATCCCTTCCTCTAATTTCATAGGTACTAAGCTATTGTATCAGTCTGGACAGAAAGTTGCTCAACTTTTTTTGATCTCATGATAGGGAACGCTTTATATATAGCTACCAACACTGAAAAAAAAAAAAGAAAAAAAGCAAGTTTCATTGGTGTGCATTTACTAACCATTTTTTTCCGTATCCTTCAGACAGACAACAGTGTCAGGTAAAAGTCCTTTTTCTGATAAAGCTGACCAGTGATCTGCTGACAGAGGGTAGTTATCCACTACCCAGCCTCCCTTTTCTGGAGCACCAGGAAACCTCCCTTTGTTATTCTTGATAAGCTGTTATAAAATGTCAGGTCAGTAACATAAAAAGAGTAAGATAGTCTGTGAGCTGTTCAAAAAGACTGCACAATACAAAATGATTTTCTAAACATTCTGATTTTTCCCTATTGTCATTTCAGGTCAATAAAAGGTAAGAGATTTATAACTTTGTATGTCTGAATAAAATGGAAACATTTTAAACAAAAAGATTAATGTGACAGTGATTTTTTAAGGTTGCCTGTAAAGAATTTAGATTCCACTTTCATTAGTTACACAGCAGTGAACAAATCTTAAACAATTCAATATTCTTGGATAAACATTCATATAAAATTCTTTTCAAACACTTTTATCTGGCATTGAGCTCTTTAATAGTGACTATTAAGAGTATAAGAATAAGGCAAGAATACAGTGATACTTCCCTCAGATAATTCTCCCAAGCTTTAACAATTCGTAGCCCAGGTACTTTGCATGACAGAAATAATTTGTGTGTGTGTGTATATATATATGTATAGATATATGTCCTCATAGATTTGTCTTTCATGATCTTGCTCAGTCTCTCCTTAATCGTGTGTAAACTTTCAGACTATTTGATATAAACAAAACTGATCTTTCAAATGGAAAAATTAAGAACATATATTGATAACGTATAAGCTGTTACAGGTTGCTCTTAGAAAACAAGTGCTTTGCCATGTAGTACTTGTAGTTTTACCTCTGCAATAGCACTCTCCAATACTTCAGCATATATTTCAGGTGGCAGTGTAACTTCAGAGACTGATGCACTTTTTGTGGCTTCTACCATCGCTTGAACTTCTGGGTGGTCAGCAGTTATCTCTGCCATTCCTAACAATGCAGATTTTTTTTAAATTAAAAATTCACAAAATTCTGAAATACTTATTTCCTCTGGTCAGGAATAACTGCATGATATGGATATTGAGTCTCAGGAACCAGCTCCTTCAATCTGCTGACCTACTCTGACAATAGACAGAAACTCTGCAGACTTCAGTAGAGTTTCGTAGCCTCGCTGTTTAGGGCCCAACTGGACTTGGGAGCACTCAGTGCAGCCAGGAAGTCATTTAACTACTTATAATGATATAACATCTTTTGCATAATTTTTAGTGATTCTCTCAAAAGGTAGAATTTACTAGGTAATCAACTAAATCATTTCATTAAGCATAGGAAATACTCTGTGGAATAATTATCTCTAGATCTAGATTCAAACTTCCAAAAATATTTAATTTCTCCTTCTGAAGCTTTCCTCTTTGTGTGACAATTTACATTCTTCATCTGCTTGTAGTTCTGTTTTGCAATGAAATCACTTGAGCTCACCAAGGTTATTAATTAGGATTAAATTCTTATGAATCCTAATTTGATTTTGCATACTATCCTGAAAAGTATTTACATAGCCAGGGACCTGGAACATGAAACTGTTTAATGATTTTTATTTTGGTGTGATATTTCACCACTATTCTTGCTGCAATGCCAACATTTTTTGTATCACTGTCAACTTCTATGTTTTGCAGCACCAAAGGAATATACTGACTTCTTGTTAGATATACATCTATACATGAGTAAGTCAAAGATGGTGATTCCTTGTAAGCTGAATAAGGCAAAATGGCTTGACTGTCCATTGGAACCATAGCTGGAGCTAACTGGAAATGCAATTCCAATTCAGTGGAAAATTTTAATTTCAAAATAAATAATTTTGAAAAAAACCCCAACCAAACCCATTAACTTTTCTGAGAAAATAATATCTAAGTTTTGCTTAAAATATGTAAAAAGAATATGTTACCTTCACCTTTTGAAAATATTTTCTGAATTTACCAAGCTGCAAAAACCTGGGCAGCTTACAAAGTCTGATTGTGACCAGAGCTGGAGAGTCTTGTGAATGTGCCATCTGAGACAGCATACTTGGCAGACTGCTCCAAAGTGGAAAATATGTACACCATGGGTTCACATCAGGCTAGCTGACAAGGTGCTTTCTTGAAGAAAATTTCAATTTTGCAGAGATTTAACTTGTTAGAAAGTCATTCAAATGGAAAGTTTTAAACCAGTATCAGTCAGAACCAATTTCTTCTTTGAAAAAGAGCTCAGAAAACTTTCTTACATTCTCGTGGTTTTCAACTTCTGAGTATTTACATATAATATCAAAAATAATGAATTTTACTTAGCTGTCCCCTTCACTACATGTACGTTTAGTTCATATTTAATGCACAACAACTGTAACAACTTCTGTAATAATTTCTAAGTCGAAGTGACAGCAATTGCTTCAGTTAAATAACCTAAAGTAAATAAGCTTCAAAGACCATGGTACACCTTATTCACCTGATTCTGTTGACTGTTCTTCCATCCTGTTTTTCACTGCTGTTATAGCTTTTTCTATTGTATCCCTTCGCACTTGCTCCAAGTTTTCTTCTTTTGCTTTTTCCAGATGGGGTTCAATGAGTTTGGCCATATCAAGAACCTAGTGAAATTATTTGGAAAAAAAAAAAAAATCACAGAAGAGAAATGTAGCGTCAGATACAACTTCTATACAATGAAATGAGTTTGGAAAAGCTGGGCAAATTTCAGGAAAAAATACATATAATTCAAGTGATTTTTTTGTGTAAAAAATATTTTCTGATTTGCATTTACATTTCAGTATCTTAGATACAAAAGTTATTCATGGTATTCTTACGCTAAGAATATAGTATTTGTTATATAAACAACTAGCACAAATACTTGTCTTACACAGAGAGTAAATAAGAATATTTTTTAAATTTGGCTACTTTTATATAAATGAGTTTCACTAAAATAATGTATTTCCTCTATAATTCATGTTTGCAATGTGTATGTTAATAACACAACAAGAATAAGAATGGGCTTAACTGTTTTCCGAGCCTCAGCTGATACCCTTGCTACACAAGACATTTACAAACCTACCTTTCCTTTATATTTGTGTGCAATTAGGTTACAAATAGTTGTTCTTCCAGAGAATGGAGGACCAAATACTAGTACTTTACAAGGAGGAAGTGGCATTGGTGGTAACAGGTAAGGCCGTGGATTTGACATAAATGCTCTCAATGCCTCTAGGGATGACAGTATGTACATTTTACCTAGAAAACTTAAAACAGAAGAGAAGCTGACGGACAGAGACAGTTACCTTATAAAATAGAAATAAATATAAAAAGTGACAAATTCCACTCACCTGACAGCTAAGTCTGGATTTCCCATTACAATATCACCTTTCTTCAGAGCCACAGGACATGCTTTCCCCCACCTGCTTCTACACCATCGATATCTGTGTGCTATTAGTTGGTAAGTTGACAGAACCCGGAAAAGTTCACCCTGTTTATTAAAATAGCAAGAACAGCATATGTAATTTTTGTCTGAAGCTACATATGCCGTGTTCTTCACCTTTTGTGAAATATTTTGTTGGAAAACAAGCAAACCTGAATAGAAACCCACACTTCTTAGTATATTTTTTAAAAAATCACATAGATAAGAATTACAGGACAATTTTAAGGAGAATCAATTTAGATTTTCAAGTTTATTTAATAAAAATAGTACCTAAAATAGTTCCTCTAGGCTTCATTTACTATTTTCAGAATTTTAAAATGATAAAGAGGTACAAATTGGCCACTTATTGAAGATGACCAAGATTTCTTTTAAGTGGGAATATGGCCAAGATTTCTTTTAAGTGGGATGAAGAAAGAACTATGGTCTGTGAGGGGAATAGCAAGGTCAAAATTTCTCTTTCAGGTACACAAAAATGTCATGGGATAGGAGTAAGTTTAATAGACCTTTACAGAATATGAATAGTGAGTGAATCCTAAAATTTATGGTGACTCTAAATTATTCAGAATAGTACACACAGATGCTGGCTGTGAAAAACTGCAAACAGGCCTCCAGAATCTAGGAAGCTGGGCATGAAAATAGCAGGTTTACACAGAAAATGATGAGTTGTCATTTACTGTCACTATTCAGGAATAGATCTTGGAATTGTAATACATACTTCCACGAAAGCATTTGGTCTATGCCCAAAAGCAGTCAGAAAACCAACCTGAATGTTAGGAATGATTAGCAAAGAGAGAAGATAATGGTTTAATTTTTGAATTGTATAAATCCTGCCCTCATCTTTACTGCTATGTGCATTGTGCCACCCTCATCTCAAAAAGTACACAGTAGAATAGGACAAGTTTAAAAAAAAGATAATATGACTGATCAATCACACAAAAATATTTTCATGTAAGAATAAATAAGATTAAGTAGACTGGAACTCTTCGGTCCACAAACAAAACAGCTATGTGAGAACAGACAGAAAACCGAAATTATGAGTTATTACAGGGCAGATACAGAGAACAAAACTACTTACTGGCTTTTGTGTATCAACAGCTAGAGGACACTGAGCTAAAAGGTGGTAAGGTCAACACAAAGGGAAGCAATTCTGTATATAATGTCCAGTTAAGCTGCAGAACTCCTTGCCCCAAATACTGTGGATGCTAAAATTTGCACACAGATTAACACAAACACACAGACTAACTAATGACACATAAAGTCTTTCACTTGTGAATTTTGTCAGGTACTGAGAAAAGAGAAAAGTGAAAGGAGGGGTGTTTCTCTGAAAATGTATAGTGGGGTCTCCCCATTACAGTACCATTTATACATTCAGTTTTGTTTAAGAAATAGGAAAGATGACTGCAAGTGAATATAGGTGAAAACATTATGCAAAGTTCTATTTTTATTTGGAAGGGACAAATTATAATTGTCATGATTCAGAAAAATTCAGCACTAACTAGTCATGTTTCTAATTAATTACATGTTGCTAAATTTGTATTAGCATGTTGTATCTCATTCAGGAAAAGAGTAAGCAGGAGTTAGCTGCTGAGATTGTAATCTTTTGGCTAAAGTTCCCTTATTTTCTTGGGAGGAATAAATTCTTCTACTGCTAAAACAAACATTTTGCTCAAAATCTTATCATAATAATCTAACTTTTTTTTTTTTTTAAATGCCAGACTATTTACTTTTCATACTCTTTAAGTGGATTTCAGTCCCAGAATTAGTTTGAATTCACATTTCTGGAAAATCAAGGCTCAAAAAATGCCCTTATTGCATAGCAAACCAAACTGGTTGCTGTGAAACAAGGATTTTGTAATACAAGCTTACAGCAGAAAAAAAAAATATTTTTGTGGTTATTACAGCCAATCACATTTTAAAAAAGCACACTTACATTTTCCAGTCCCTCCAGCGTTTCTTCTTGATCACTTTGAAGTCTGGTTATAGGTGCTCCAGTTCGAACACCCAGAGACTGAAGTTGAACTGCCACTGACTGAAAAGAAAATAACTCTTGACTTAGTCCCAGTCAAAACTGCTTTTGTGATCCAAAAGGACCACTAAAGTATTTTTAAAATTGCAACTTATAATCTGTATAATGGCTACATATACACTAAGGCCCAGTTTCTAGCTTGGAGCTAGTTATTCAGCTGAATTTTATTTGGTAGATGCAGGCTGTGCAAAACGCTGAATCACACATGGCCTTTATGTCTCCTAATTATGCTGTGAATCACAAGCCTTCTAAAGGAATAGGCTGTGAAGAGTTCTTTCCCAAACAACGCCGGAAGTATTAGATGAGCTTCAATCAGAAAAGGAGGAAAGTCTCTTTAGGAGATCAGATTATGCACACTTGGAAGTAATACAACTTTGGGTAATTTATTTATAAAGATACTTAAACCAGATGTCTGACAATGAGAATCAGATGATATTAAATTTAATTGAAGTATTTCCTGAATGTAATCTTGATTGAATGCAAGTATTCTTAAAACAAAAAGCAAATTTTGCCATGTTTGGACTAGTCTCATAATAGGTCTTTGCCTTACCTATAGGTAAAATATTTGTAATCATTACAAAACCTGATCGCTTTCAGTATAGATTTTCTGTTGTCATGTTCACAAACAGATAATAAATGAGTAAATTTTCTGTTTCAACTCTACAAAATTAGTGTGGGGTGGGTTTTTTTTGTAGTTGCTTTTGGTTTTGTTTGTTTGGTTTTTTTGTTTGTTTGTTTGCTTGTTTTGCTGGTGGTTGTTTTTTCCTCCCCATGGGACCACTCTTGGTAGTAAAGTTTAGCACAGATTGAAATAATATATACAGAATTATAATTGTTCTAACAATTTTGTTCAATTTGTTTCAAACAACAGTGGGAAAACTGCAGAAGCAGCTCACTTCCTACATTGTCAAAGACAATCTCTCACTTCATTTCCAGCCCCATACTTCAGGTTCTAATTTGAAGCAATTCTTATTTCTGAAGCAGAGGAGAAGATTATTTATATCCAAATTTTAGCATTGTATTTTTTTAATAGGGAGAATGAGTTGCTATGCTATGACCTAAAAAGCTAGACACAAACACCCAGAATTATTAAAAGAATGAAGTGTTTTCTATTACACTGTAAACCAATTTCAAATCTAAAAAAAATCCTGTCATTATTTTAGACACCAGCACAAAATAATCCAATTCTGTAAATATACTGAAAATATCTTGCTTCCTCATCTTAATAATATGTTACACTAAAACACAAAATAAAGTGCAAAAACCAAATGGATATAATATAAAACAGTTTGTAGCCTGCCTGAAAATATCCTTATGTAACATAGACATAAGCCTGGGGAAATGCAGTGAATCATAGAATCATAGAATAGTTAGGGTTGGAAAGGACCTTAAAATCATCTAGTTCCAACCCCCCTGCCAGGGGCAGGGACACCTCCCACTAAACCATGCCACCCAAGGCAATGTCCAATCCAGCCTTGAACACCGCCACGGATGGAACATTCACAACTTCCCTGGGTAACCCATTCCAGTGCCTCACCACCCTTACAGGAAAGAATTTCTTCCTCATATACAATCTAAACTTTCCCTGTTTATGTTTGAACTCATTACCCCTTGTCCTCTCACTACAGTCCCTAATGAAGAGTCCCTCCCCAGCATCTCTATAGGCTCCCTTCAGATACTGAAAGGAATCTTATTATTGTTTTAATAAAGCAACAAAAGCAAGCATTTCAGAGTTCATGTTTTCCAATAGCAATTAAATGAGTTTTATACACAATTTAAAATTTTGTGTAAACTTAATAAAGATTACACAACACCTTAATAAAGGATATTAAAGCTTACTACTAAGAGATCATCTGGTTGCTGATTTCCATCCACTTCGATAAGACGCTCACAATCCTGTTCAGCCATCAAGTCCTGTTTAAGAACAAAGACATACCCATCAAATCAGTATAGTTAACAACATAATGACATTGAAGCTCATTCTGTTCCTATACATATTAAAGGCCAAACTCCTGTGGACTCAGCAAAACCAAAATTTTTTGGTATAAGTCATAAGTCATTAGCCATTTGATAAGTCATACTGATGACTTATCAAACCTTCTAAAGAGAAACTTTAATTTGGTGATGTGTAAATACAGAGTCATAGAATTAAAAAATTGGAGTTACAATGGGTTCAGAAAACAAATTAGATATCCTAGCTCAAATCATAGAATCATAGAATAGTTAGGGTTGGAAAAGACCATCTAGTTCCAACCTCCCTGCCAGGGGCAGGGACACCTCCCACTAAACCATGCCACCCAAGGCTCTGTGCAATCCAGCCTTGAACACTGCCAGCGATGGAGCTTTCACACCTTCCCTGGGCAACCCATTCCAGTGCCTCACCACCCTTACAGTAAAGATTTTATTCCTCATATCCAGTCTAAACTTCCCGTTTAAGTTTGAACTCGTTACCCCTTGACTTCTCACTACAGTCCCTCATGAAGAGTCCCTCCCCAGCATCCCTATAGGCCCCCTTCAGATACTGGAAGGCTGCTATGAGGTCTCCACGCAGCCTTCTCTTCTCCAGGCTGAACAGCCACCACTTTCTCAGCCTATCTTCATATGGGAGGTGCTCCAGTCCCCCGATCATCCTCGTGGCCCTCCTTTAGACTTGTTCTAACAGTTCCATGTCCTTTTTATGTTGAGGACACCAGAACTGCACGCAATGCTCCAAGTGAGGTCTCACAAGAGCAGAGTAGAGGGGCAGGATCACCTCCCTCGACCTGCTGGTCACGCTCCTTTTGATGCAAGGGAGCTACAAGGAATCAAGACACAGTAACATTTTGCATATGAATTCAACTTCTAATTGTTTAACTACCCCAATTCTCTTCTGGAAAATGGTGTCAGTGTCAATTAACAGATCTCTCAGAAATACAAGCAATGAGACTAATGTTTTAATTTTGGTTCTGATGCTCAATTGCTATAAAATTTGAGCAATACCTTTGATTTTTTTTATTTTCAATTTTCCCATTAGTAAATAAAGTATTAGACTAAAATAGACATCCCATGTTGTCCTGGGTTCAGCAGTAGCAGTCATTTTTCTCCTTCTTAGTAGCTGGTGCAGTGCTGTGTTTTTGACTTTCAGCCTGGGAATAGCACTGATAACACCAACGTTTTTAGTTGCTGCTCAGTAATGTTTACTCTGACCAAGGACTTTCTGAGACTCATGCTCTGCCAGGGAGGAGGGCAAGTCAGGAGGAAGCAGAGACAGGACACCTGACCCAAACTAGCCAAAGGGGTATTCCATGCCACAGCATGTCATGCCCAGGATGTAAAAACTGGGGGCAGTTACCCAGAAGGGTTAGATCACTGCTGGGTCAGGCTGAGTATCGGTCAGTATGTGGTGAGCGGTTGTCTTTTCTTCCCTTGTTATTTCCATTATTATTATTGGTGGTAGCAGCAGTGGTTTGTGTTATACATTAGTTACTGGACTGTTCTTATCTCAACCCGTGGGAGTTACATTCATTTGATTCTCCACCCCATCTCCCCGGGAGCGGGGGTGTGTGTGTGTGTGTGTGTGTGAGGAAGAGAGGGGAGTGAGAGAGCAACTGCATGAGTTACGGCTGGGCTTAAATCACTACACATGTCAATTGCTAATGTCTCTGACTGAGGACTGAGAACACTTACCCCATTCAGATGGTGGCCTGACCCCAGCTGTGAAAAAGCCTAATGAAGGTGACTTTACTACAACTTTACAACTTGACTTACAGGCAATCTATTCTGGTTCTTTACTACACTTACAGCCAGAGTGTATTTCCCTGCATCTGGTCTAAGTCTTTTATACTATAAATTAAACTATTTGTCATATATTTGGTAGAAATAGATAATTACTACTTCTTTCTATTACTCTTCTACAGAGAAGATAATAGTTTGTGGTTATCTTATATACAATGGTCCTATTGGTACATCCATAATATTTGCTTTTGTACAATAGAATCACATTTATTGACTCAGTTTTCAACTAGTTATTTCACATGTTGCAGTTGTTCATTAGGTTTCCCCCTAACTGCAGTATTTCACACTTATTTCTCCTCAATTTCATCCTAATAATTTATCAAGAAATGAAAGTACCTATCCCAGTTCAGGGCAAACCGCACATCTTGTTATCTTTTTTTTTTTTCAGTTTCATCATCTCGATCTCTATCTGAGCCAATGATAGACCCCTATGTTCTTCAAATGTACTAGTGGACGACTAAGTATATTCACTAATACATTTCTCATTAAGACCTACCAACTAGTGGAACATGTTGAGAGTGCTGAAGTTTGGTGTACAATGTAAAGTCAGTTAATTTAAACAACTTTTCATTAGTTCACTTATGAGAAATCCATGTGAGATTGTGTAATGATTAGATTGGATATGAGGAAGAAATTCTTTACTGTAAGGGTGGCGAGGCACTGGAATGGGTTGCCCAGGGAAGTTGTGAATGTTCCATCCCTGGCAGTGTTCAAGGCCAGGCTGGACAGATCCTTGGGTGGCATGGTTTAGTGGGAGGTGTCCCTGCCCATGGCAGGAGGGTCGGAACTGGATGATCTTAAGGTCCTTTCCAACCCTAACTACTCTATGATTCTATGATAAGAACTCTTTGCCTTTCCCTTTGCAGCAGTAACAAGTTTGTTATGCTAGCAAAGAACATTGTACCAGTTTTATATTATTTTATCTATATAGTTACCTAATCCATAGGGAAATTGATGGGGATAAATAAACAATAATTGTCATGTGTGCAGCAAATATGAGGCTTTTGCATTTGTTTGTACCAGGAGGAAAAAAAATCAAAAGTGGGGGGAAAAGAAAACAAATTATTGCTTTGGACCTGTCTGTGGTTTGTCCTTTGCGGGGGGAGATGAAAGATACATAGTAAAACCAATTTTCATGAACCCAAGGAAATTAAAAGCAGTATCACAGCTGCAGAAATAAAATAGGTGATAAAGCAAACTGATGGGCTAATTAATGTGTATATAGATCTGCAGGCAATGGAGCGGGTGAGGAACAGAATCTATTGGAATGGAAGGCAATGGATGAAAGAACAGATTTCTTATAGGACTGCATTCTAGAATGGACTCCAGTAATGGTGACACATTGGGCTCTTCAAATACTTCACTTCCTTGATTTAGGAAGCATCTGTGGTGGCAGGTACAATTTCACTTTTAGAACTCAAAGTGGATTAATTTGTCTTGACTCCAGAGTAGAAACAACACCTACAGATGGCAACTTTGTATCACTGATTTCAGTATGAATTTCAGAACTTGGGGTATGTTCTAACATGCCTGGTGCCCATATCCTTACCATAAATCTCAAACTGAAAAAAAAAAAAAAACAATGAAAACCATGCAAGATATTTAAAAAAATATTTTGTTATGTATAATCACATTATTTTGCTTTTTCTTACTTCTAAAGGATGAAGCATGATATCCTTATACTTTCCAACTCTTTTCTCTGCATTTTCAAGAAAATCTTCAGGCCTCTGCACTAACTGATGCAAAAATTCTGACTTCTGAAGTGGATCTTCTTCAGTCTGCAGAATGAAAGTTAAATATTTAAAGATACAGAAATAATATCTAAACTAATTTTTGTCTTTATTCAAAGGTAAATAAAGTAGCTTTCCAGTGTATTGCAATGAGTATTAGCCCAGTGATTGCCAGCTGTGGTCCTGCCCTGATGAATTGTAGTTTCTGCAAATTCAGAGGAATGTGACTAGAACTTGCAGTGGTAAGTCTCTGGGTAGTATTATAAATCAGAACAATTCAACCTGAATTCAACATTAATACCTTAATGAAAAGAAAAAAAAAAAAAAAAAGAAAAGGAAATCCATGTGTCTAGTAGTGTAACACCTAAATCACAAAACAAGCTACTATCCTGCAAATACTAGTAAAACTTGCTACAATAAACAAAATTTTAAAACTCTTTTTTTTTTCTTAGACCAAGAAACAGGCAATATGGAGTCATACTTCTCCTTATACACCATTTTAACTTATGGAAAGAAAAAGTTCAGCGCTTTCCAAGTTAGAGACTGAATCCAGGTTAAGCTGTACAATAATCACCATTTGCTCTTATTTAAACCTACCACTTCAGTACTACGCCACATCTCTTAAAGCAGAACAGAAACTGAATTAAGGTTAAAGTTGAGCAGAATTTTCTTCACTATGAGGGTGCTGAGGCACTGGAACAGATTGCCCACAGAAGCTGTGGCTGCCCTGTGCCTGGCAGTGTTCAAAGCCAGGTTGATGGGACTTTGAGAAACTTGGTCTAGTGGCAGATGTCCCTGCCCATGGCAGGTGGGCTGGAACTATATGAGCTTTATGGTCCCTTCTAACCCTAACCATTCTATGATTCTATAAAAATTGTTATGCTTTGTCAAGAGTATGTTATAATACTTTTCACTCTTTAGATATTAGCAATATTTACCTGTTCTTCTTCCAGCTCTTCATCTTCTTCTTCTTCTTCATTATCTTCTTCCTGCTGACCTTTCTTTTTCTTATGCTTTTCTATAATGTTAGGATCCCACTGGTTCCTCTGATACACCTGCCCCGAATCAGGGTGCTGCCTTTGTCCTGATATTCTTTGGCATAAGTCATAATCTGAACACTAGCAAGGAATAATTAAAAAGAAATCATGTGTTTATTGTACTGCCATAATAATACTATTTTTTTCTGAAACTGTATAATGGGGGGTAAGAGTCTGGCAAATATTTGGATTCATAAACTTCTCCAATGACATTCTGAGTAAACATGAAATTTTCAAAAGCAGCAAATATTAAAGAAAGACTTAAACACTTATACAGTTTTTCCCCATCAGCATTTTACATTCTGTATTGGGAGTGCAATCACTACTTGAGCACATTTTACCATGCAAGTTATACTTGGCAGTATAACATGTGTAGGTGCAGTTCATGGATAAAAGTACTTTGCAGACAGGCTCATGCTTGCTTTTGCAATTAATTCCAAAGTGGTTTGGACTTCAGCAAGATTTGTTAATATTACAAGGTGCCTCTGACCTCTCAGAGCTCCACTATTACCCAAAAGCATAATGCTATTGTGTCAGAGGCTAAAGGAGTTCAGCAGTTTGGAGCTCTGAAAGAGAACGGAATGGTCTTTCTACAAAAACCCCTGCATACACAAATTTAGTTTAACATTAAACACAGATAAATCTGCATGCCGTCTGTAGTGGTAGAATTATTAAGATTTAAGATTAGAGAGGTTTACCTAAAAAGTTTATCCTAACTAGAACATTCCTAACTAAACATCCTAACTAAAACATTTACCCTAACAAAAACATTCCTTTCAACTAAAAGCTAACAATGTCTGACTGTTTCCACCTCCCTGCTTCTGAACAAAGTTAATACTGGCTGTGCCACTTATATATGCTCCACGAGAGTCTTTATTCTACATTGTCACATTATGTACTGTTTGATTCCTCCTTGGAATTGTGGCTGTTACAAGATACTTGGACTTTGGATACCTGACTTTGCAATACTGAAAGGATTGTTTTTCCTCAACTCTTTCTTTTCCCTCTTTTTTTTTTTTCACCTGAAACAAAAAGCCGATCCCAACACCAGTCCCTGAGGGACACCACTCATTACTGGTCTCCAGCTGGACATTGAGCCATTGAGCACAACTCTTTGTGTGCAGCCAGCCAGCCAGTTCTTTATCCACCAAGTGGTTCATCTATCAAATTAATGTCTCCCCAATTCAGAGACAAGGATGCGGTGTTCAAGGCCGGGTTGGACAGAGCCTTGGGTGGCATGGTAAAGTGGGAGGTGTCCGTGCCCATGGCAGGGGGGCTGGAACTAGATGATCTTAAGGTCCTTTCCAACCCTAACTATTCTATGATTCTATGATTCTATGCCGTGTGGGATAGTGTCGAACGCTTTGCACAAGTCCAGGTAGATGACGTCAACTGCTCTACCCCTGTCCAACATAGGATAGCCCCATCATAGAAGGCCACCAAATTGGTCAGGCAGGATTTCCCCTTAGTGAAGCCATGCTGGCTGTCACCAAACACCTTGTTGTTTTCCATGTGCCTTAACATGCCTTCCAGGAGAATCCGCTCCAAGATTTTGCCAGGCACAGAGGTGAGACAGACTGGCCTGTAGTTCCCCAGCTCACCCATTTTCCCCTTCTTGAAAATGGGGGTTAAATTTCCCTTTTTTCAGTCGTCAGGAACTTCACCTGACTGCCATGATTTTTCAAATATGATGGACAGTGGCTTAGCAACTTCATTTGCCAGCTCCTTCAAGACCCGCGGATGGATTTCATCAGGTCCCATGGACTTGTATACGTTCAGGTTCCTAAGATGGTCTTGAACCAGATCCTCTCCTACAGTGGGCGCAGGGTCTTCATTCTCACAGTCCCTGTGTCTGCCTTCCAAGACTTGGGTGGTGTGGTCAGAGCATTTGCCAGTGAAGACTGAGGCAAAGAAGTCATTAAGAACCTCAGCCTTCTCCAAATCCAGGGTAGCCAGTTCTCCCGATAGCTTCCAGAGAGGGCCCACATTGTCCCTAGTCTGTCTTTTATTTGCCATGTAACTACAGAATCCCTTCCTGTTATTCTTAACATCGCTAGCCAAGTTTAATTCTAACTGGGCCTTAGCTTTCCTAACCTGATCCCTAGCTTCCCGGACAACATCCCTGTATTCTTTCCAGGCTGCCTGTCCTTGCTTCCACCTTTTATAAGCCTCTTTTTTCCCTCAAAGTTTCCTCAGCAGCTCCTTATCCATCCAAGGAGGTCTCCTGGCCCTCCTGCAGCACTTCCTTTTAGTTGGGACGCACCACTCCTGAGCTTGCAGCAGGTGATCCTTGAATACCAACCAACAGTCTTGGGCCCCCCTGCCCTCTAGGGCTATATCCCATGGAACCTTACTAAGCAGGTTCCTGAAGAGGCCAAAGTCTGCTCTCTTGAAGTCCAGGGTAGTGAGCTTGCTGCATGCTCTTCTCACTGTCCTGAGGATCTTGAACTCGACCATCTCATGATCGCTACCACCAAGGCTGCCCTGGAGCGTTACATTTCCAACCAGCCCTTCCTTGTTGGTGAACACAAGGTCAAGCATGGCACCTCTCCTTGTGGGCTCCTCTATTACTTGCAGAAGGAAATTGTCTTCCACACAATCGAGGAACCTCCTGGATTGCTTGTGCCGGCGCCTTACTGTCCCTCCAACAGATATCTGGGTGGTTGAAGTCCCCCATGAGGACAAGGGCCTGTGAGTGTGAGGCTGTTCCTATCTGTTTATAGAGTGCTTCATCCACAGAGTCTGCTTGATCAGGCATTAAGATCAAATTGTTACAGAAACAGAAAATTGATTTCTACAGAAAATACAAAGCTTTTGAGATTGCATTGCTAGCATTAGGCCCACTACACTCATTTCCTGAGGTATCTCTTGAAGTATTACAATAATTTAGGGCATTACTATATTTCTACTGTCATGCAGCTGACAAGACTGCTATATGACACAGCACATTTTGAAATAAGGAAGGAGACTGCTATATGACACAGCACATTTTGAAATAGGGAAGTAGAAATTTGATCTGAAATGTTTTCTGCTTTCAAAAGTGCATTTTCTGTTCTTTTTCTTGGAGAGAAAATATTTCTTTAAATTGGTCTGCTAATAACAGTATTTCATCATTCCCAGAGTTATCTAGAATCTCCCTTCTCCCTTTCTTTTAGATATAATAAAAATGGTTACAATTCTAACTTACCTGTGAAAACAGCTTGAACCCACTGAAATCAAAAGCAAGATTATGCATTTGGCTTTGGACAAGGATTTTGAATGAGCATTCAGTCTTAGTCGTCTTCCCAGGGGAGAAGATGACGTAACTACATGAAGTCAAGAATTCTGTGTTCTTTCCAGTGTAATTAGTATCATTCTTCTGGTTGCACTATCGCACATGAAACTATACAACATACCTTCTCAAGAACTAGGATTTCTCAGTATCTGGTATTGAAACAAAGATGGACTTTCTGTAGCTGAAAAAATCAAAACTGCCAGAAAAGCAGCGCACAGATATGTTTCTCTGATGTTTTAAGATCTTTCTATGAGCACAGAAAGGTTTAAAATAGGCACTCACAAATTTTCATTATGCATGGTCAAACAAATTGAGTCTCGAAAATACGACTTTCACAAAATCAAGTCTTGCAAAGTCATAGACTAGGTCCATGCATTGGAACTTAGCATCTGACTAACCACATAGATACTACAACTAGAATCAAAATCCCAGTAAGAATGGAGCACAACACCAGATGCTGATTATTCAGAGTTGGCTTGGCAGCTCTTTCTGGACATTCAGAGTAAAAGATGGAAGTACTCTAGCTGATAATAAATTAAAAAAAATGCAAGAGGAAAGGCCTGAGCCCTTGTTTATGATTATGTATACCATTACTTCATCTGCATGGAATCTGGCAAAACTTGGTGTGGGTCAGCTAGTATTCTGCCCTGGTAAATAGCTGGGCACAATCTGAAGAATGTCACAGGCCTGGGCTCTTTCCCAGCAGGCAGTTTGGACACGGCCATGCCATTCTGGCTAACAAGACAGATTGGCTGTGTTCTGCCAAAGCAGTTGGCTGGATGTCTGAAGAGTCACTCTTGATTCGTTTTATTTACCAATATGGACATAGCCAGCAAGTCCATTCTTCTAAGTTACACTGAGAAAGTCTTCTTAATCCTATACTAACAAAGATTTTTATTTCTCTCTCTATGATAATATCAGAGTCACTTTTGTAAAAATCTGGTATGTCACATTACTGTCATGAAGAAATTGAGATTTGCAAGTGAGATGAATTAATAATGACTAAGAAGCAGTTTCACAATTATTGAGTAAAAAATGTAATAATTTGCTCTCTTACACCCATATGTGAAAAGGTTCTTCCAGAAACATATGCATGGCAGACACACATGTATTCTAAATTCCATAATAATCATGTTATTCACGTTTTTCTTGAAAACCTGTGCCTTCTATTTGGTAGAAATGCAAAAAATAACTGCTACTGAAGTTTTAGGAAATGTTCATTATTTTACATGAGTAATACTTATAATGGAGTGAGCTAGTGTAATTTCATTCCAATACAAAAGAGAACAGTTTATTATTGCTCAATAAATACTATATGCAAATGCAAAGGGGAAAACATTATCTTTTGACTTATGCAGCATATGAGTCCAATAGTAATTAGAGAAATTACTAGCAAGTTTCTGAAGATGACATTACCTTAATGTTAATCAGGAAATCCGGTTTTAATTTTAGATTCTTTATTTTCTCTACTTGCTGTGAAACAGTCATGTATTCCTCTGAG
Source organism: Ara ararauna (assembly GCA_028858755.1). NCBI lineage: Eukaryota > Metazoa > Chordata > Aves > Psittaciformes > Psittacidae > Ara > Ara ararauna. The sequence continues at coordinate 62,967,508 of CM054379.1, forward strand.
AGAGAAGGAAATCCACTGAGAACATAACCTGCCAAATACATTTTATTAAGTATATCTATTAGAAGGTTATGACAAATATAGCACTAGCTACACTCACCTCCTTTAAACAATACATGTATTTAATGGCACAATTCTAAACCATGTGCATGACATAACACTACTGAGAAAATTCTGCACCCATGTCTACTTCAGATGAAATACAAACAAAAGGGTGTTTTTAACTTGATAAAGGGCTCTCAAAGTCTGTGAACTCAAGAAATATAAGAAAGATGTAGACATTAAAGATCATACTCAGACCATCAGCTTCCTGCGTCTAGCTCAGACACTGGAGCATCTGAAAATTAACAAGCTTTTAGTGATCACTTTTGCTACTATAAGACTTTGTAAAGAGCATAGCAAAAGGTAGCCGCTCTATGATAAAAAACATTTTAACTAGGAGGCCAGGCTTTTTATACATCCTTTACAGATCTCCACTTTTATGGACAATAAAGTGAGCCTTAATATCCCTCTGGGATACACAGTGCTCCTGGAAGTTAAATACTCTCAAAAGGAGGCACCAGGCCCGCAGTGTGCATATTGAAGCACCTAACTTTGCAAGCATCCATTCACTCAGGATTCACAATGCTGAGTCCTCTTTGGCAGACAAACACCGAATGTCTGGCAGTAATCATACCTTTTTCCTGGTATTAGAATGCTCAGCCCGACACATGAACTTGTGGCCTCAAGTTCCTGGGAGAGTACTGTAACGACTAATGGCTGCATGCAGTGCAGTAAGAACTACAGTATGGCAAGGAACTCAATAGTCATGAGGCCAGAATGAGAGGCTAAACAACAATCAGGTGGATTTTTAAAGTCTAATCATGAGAATATTCCCTCAGAGAAATGGTTCATGCTCAAAATGCTTAGAGTTTTATGTAATAACATTTAAATGCAAGACTAGTACAAAAACATAGCAGTAGTCTTTGCAAGAGGTATTAGGACTGAAGATAACTCTTTCTTTGGGGAGCTATTATCCATACATGCAAAATTTAAGTCATTCCTCTAGGAAGCACACAGCGACCCACATCTCGAGTGTTTCTGTGTGAGCTCATCGGAGCTTTCTCACTGGGGTGTGGATTAGTAGACTGCAGGAAATAATGGCGCACACAGACAAAGCTAGAGCACCCACCTGTCCAACAGAAAGTGTGTGTAGGTAGGTCAACATGCATTCTCAGAGAAGAGAATGTGTGCTTGTAAACTGTCCATCTTTGAAAGAGGGTTTGCATGTCTGAGTATACTGTTTGGAATTAGTTTTAGGAGGGTGTTCAGAAATTTGCAGGTGTTTATTAATATTTGGCAAGTGCCTAGTGCTGTGGATTGTCTGTTTTGTGGCTAATATTGAACTTTTTCACAGATCACCAGTTCATCAAGGCCAGGTTGGACAGAGCCTTGGGTAACACAGTCTAGTGGGAGGTGTCCCTGCCCATGGCAGGGGGGTTGGAACTAGATGATCTTAAGGTCCTTTCCAACCCTATTCTATGATTCTATGATTGATTATCAGTTAATTGCTTGTCATTAATAAATCTATAAACAACTTTGGTCCCAATATAAGTCATGCTAATTGAACAGTTTTCCTGTGACATAGGTTTTTTCTTTGTAAATATTATTTCGGTTAACATATGAACTTCTGGTTGTTTTCTTATTCTATTAAAAAAATAATTAGCAAACATGTCAGCTGCATAAAGCTTATAATTTTGTATTTTCTTACCTACAATACCCTAAGTTATAAGTACACTTGTTATTTTCCAGTCCCTAGCTTATTTTTTAAAAAGACATTGATTATCTCAAGAAATAGCTTCATATCTGACCTTCAGAAGTAAAAAAAAATGTTTTTAGTAACTTACAATTTTTTAAATAATTTACTGTAGCACTTCCAAATAACTTTGACAAATCGGTTCCCAACATGTGTTTATTATTTAAGTCAGAAGACTGTAAGGGAAAATACTTTACTGTGTGTACTGCTGGGAAACTTCTATTTTCTAATGTTAAAACCAAATGTTCAAAGAAAAAACTCAGCCTCTCATGCAAACTGTTTCTAAAATTTTTACTGAATAATTAATAGTCAATTGACTGATTAGTTCCTGCTGAAAGCCTACTTAAGCTTTCCAAGGATTATATTAAGATCACTGTTACTAAATAAAAAATCATAAGAACTAGAAAATACTTAACAAAAATTGAGTTTGGAGCTGAGATCTAGTTGGCAGGATAAATAATGAGAATGTAGGTTATTCTATTCCTTGCTACTTTGGGGCATCTGTAATATAGAAAATGGCTTGGCTACAGAAAACCAAACTTTTATCAATTCTGTAGACATGTTTACAGTCTCTAGGATCTTTGTGGTCCTCTGTGATAGACACATTTTAGGCATTCATCACCAGTGTGACTCAAAGAAGGGAAGTCCGACAACATACATCTCTTTGTGCTTCTAATAAAGACCTGACATGGATTAAGAGACTGGCAGTTCTGCTGCTGCTTCCTCCCTCAGAATTTTGTTTCTTCATCATCTCCTTTTTTAAAAAACTCTCTATTTCTCTTTTGCATAGTGTTTTAAAAGCCTAGTTTCACCAGGTAAGGCTGCAACTTTTGCAAAACTCTTGAGTCTTGGACTGGGAAAGGAACAAAAGCCATTGCAAGTGAAAGCTCATAGAAGCGGGCTAGGTTTCAGAGCTGTAGAATGTTACGTTTGTAACATTTTCTTGTCACTGTATCTGTCTCTCTCTTATGATGAAAAATTCAAATAAAATCAGCACCGGGAAAAAGAAACTACATTTTCTTTTACTTTCTTTTCGCTTAGCAATATTTGTTTTCTCTTCAGGAAAGCACATTCAGATTCTAGCAAAGAACTACAGCCCGAGACTTAACAGCCTCAATTAACGTCATCTTTCCTTAAAAAGAATTATTATCACTACCAACACTATTCTCACCCCACTTATTCTCAGTGGCAAAACGCAAAGTGATTAAACAGTTTTGTAAGAAAAAAAAAAAAAGGACTAATAGTTTGCATTTTCAATATCTGTTTTTTTGCTGTCTTGTTTTCCTTCATTATTTTAAATGTTTAATATATTTTTGCTGGTGGGATTTTGTTGTTGTTCTTACAGAAATATCAAAGAGAAAAAATCTGTATTTAAAATCATAGAATCAGATGCTATTGTTAAACGAGAGTCACAGTAACTTCAAATTTGAGGCAAATTCATTTTCTCAAAATTAACAAAACATAGGACTGGTATGACACTTTCTGATCTCCCATATTGGTAAATTCATCCTTAAATATATTCTCAGTTTAGAAGTATTCCACAAATTAAGGAGCACAAGAAAAAGTTTTACTGTCTAATATAAAATAAATTATATTTGACCAGTAATGGATGCAAAGTGTACCATAATTGCAGCTAGCTCATTCTAAGAAGCTTAAGTTATAAATATACTTACCAAAATGAGTAACTTGTGGTGACTCAATCTTTTTCAGAATCATTTCTGTAACCAGTTCTTCAGAAACACTTTGACCTTTAAAAAGCAACTCTTGACACTAAGGTAAAATTCAAAACATAGTCTTACATAATATGTATTTGTCAAAAATGTGACAAAACTCACTAGAAGGTAAGACCTTTACCTTAAGCCCAGACTCTGTTTTTTCTTGAATATTTGTTTGGATTACTTCCAAAGCTGAGGAAACACATCAGATGCAATAAATTATAAATAATTAATAAAACACTTATTCTATAAAGACATGTACATGCAGATATATACATACACACTCACACACAGGAGTCTGTATGAGTGCTCCACGCAACCAGACTGTTTTGAATGAACAGCTATTATATTTAGGGCCATTATTATATTTTGTCATCCAGAACTTGGTACCTTCTGGTAATGTCTGGGTAGATGATTTCCCTACTGTCTAACCCTACAGATAATACAGATAAATGCATAACAGCAGCCTTGCAGGATCACTTTAACTACTGACTTATAGCAAATTGGCATTACCGCTGTGAAATACAGATGTGGTTTTGAGCTCAAACACCTCACAAATTTTAAAAGCAAGTTTTAGAAAAGGAACTGTTGAGACACACGGAAGCATCTGATTTAAAAAAGCTCTTAAAAATATTCCTTATATAGTCTAATCATCTAAAATTAAATAAAAACTAAATTAAACACCCATTAAATTCAAAGACCTTCTCTCTGTCTCTGTGAACAGCAACATCATAGCAGAATGATCCTGGATGTCTTTCACACTTCTATACCATTGAAAGAAGCAAAAACTTAACAAAAGTTTGTAAAAACCCTTAAGACTACACCTATGTTACTGATAAACTAGGCCAGGGAAAGGTCCTGAAGCCAGGTGACTCATGCCTATACAGCTAAAATCTTTCTTCCTAAAACCTGGTGGCTGTTTTCAAACTGTTCCTGGCAGTAATGATGCCTTGCTCATACTATCGTTCATACTGTGAACTCAGGAGAGCAGTATTTGCCATAGGCCAAGACTGAGACAGAAAATGTACTAAGCAATACAAACAACTGAAAATCAGCACTGTATACGTACCCTGACCCTGATTTATTTATGAGTATAAATTATTTGCCTACTAATTGGAGAAATATATAGAAAGTATTTTGCAAAATTATAAAGACTACGAACTATTGCATTGAATATTTCTCTATCATCTTGGATTATTTTTTAACAGATACTGATACACTGGACTGAGTCCATTGGAGGGCACCAAGAACTGTCGTGGTTTAAGCCTCTCTAACTCACGCAGCTCGTTCTCTCACTCACTTCCCCTTCTTTCTTCCCCCCCACTCCCGGAGGGATGGGAAGGAGAATCAAAAAGAATGCAACTCCCACAGGTTGAGATAAGAACAGTTTAGTAGCTAAAGTATAACACAAATCACTACTGCTACCACCAATAATAACAATGACAAGAGAAATACAAGGAAAGAATACAATTCTCACCACCTAATACCAAGCCCGACCACGCAGCGCACCCCCACCCTTCCGGGTCTCTGCTTTCTGCTCTCCATCCTGGGCATGACGTGCTGTGGGATGGAATAACCTCTTTGGTCAGTTTGGGTCAGGTGTCCTGTCTCTGCTTCCTCCTGGCTTCCCCTCCTCCCTGCCAGAGCATGAAACTCAGAAAGTCCTTGGCCAGACCAAAACATCACTAAGCAGTAACCGAAACACTGGTGTTATCAGTGCTGTTCCCAGGCCCAAAATCAAAAACATAGCTCTGCACCAGCTACCAAGAAGCAGAAAAATGACTGCTGCTGCTGAACCCAGGACAATTGGATATAAGGAAGAAATTCTTTACTGTAAGGGTGGTGAGGCACTGGAATGGGTTGCTCAGGGAAGTTGTGAATGCTCCATCGCTGGCGGTGTTCAAGGCTGGGTTGGACAGAGCCTTGGGGGACATGGTTTAATGTGAGGTGTTCCTGCCCATGGCAGGGGGGTTGGAGCTAGATGATCTTAAGGTCCTTTCCACACTAACTATTCTATGATTCTATGGTTCTAAGGCACAAAGACAGAACCACGCACTTCACAGAAGTGCATATAGGACAGGAAGCAACACACACAAGTAGGAACACAAGGAATTCCAGGGGGGTAATTAGGAAGCAATTTTTCATTGTGAAGATAGTCAAACATTGGAAAGTGTTGCCCAGAGAGGTGGTGGAGTCTCTGTCCTTAGAGATATTCCAGATTCAGTCGGACATAGTCCTGAGTAACCTTCACTAGTTGATCCTGCTTTGAGTGGAAGGTTGGATTCAATGACCTCTGGAGGTCTCAGAATCATATAATGGTTTGGGTTGAAAGGGACCTTAAAGCTTATCTAGTTCCAATTCTATGCCATAGGCAGGAGCACCTTCCATTAGACCAGGCTGCTCAAAGCCCCATCCAACCTGGCCTTGAACACTGCCAGGATGTGTAGAGGGTGACTAGCTAAAAATTACTTCTCCCGGATTCATGTTTATATATGTTGAATTTCTTTGTTTCTTTGGGTCTTGTTTTTTTAATGTGGAAAATTAAAGAAAAAAATTGATAGATATTTGTCAGTAATGGTTTAAATACATTCAAACAGTGTGGATTTGCTTAAGTACATTCCAAAGATAGCTTTGAATTTTGTTCTGATCTATGTTTTGGACCAAGCATTAATATTTTGTTGGACAATCCTATGAATTAAAAATTTTATATTTACAAAAGTCAAAATAGAACTTTCTTAAACAGAATTTTACCATATTATAATTAAAAATCTTCAAAATAAAGAAAAGATACACCAGTTGATAAATAACCCTACATACTCACGGGAATGTGAAGTGTTACACTATCCACTAGAGGGCTTTTATTAGAACAATAAAAAATGCCAGGGGACACATTTAAAAGAAAAAAAGTGCAATGAAAACTGATATATAAAGAGTTATTTCATAAACAGAATAACTGTTCGCATATACACCATAAAATCAGATTTACAATTTGGTTTTTCAAAAAGAAGCACTGAAGAAACTGCTTCATAGTTAAGGTTATGATGTGCTTTCAGTTTTTCTACTTAAAAAGATTATATTAGCCTTCAAACTTCAAAGACGAATCTGGTGGAAAAGTTTTCTTTTTTCATAAAACTTAAGTGAATAAATCAAGATTTGTGATTTATAATGTCACAGATATAGGGCTTAAAAAAAAAACAAACTGATTGAGTTACTACTGACAAAATTAGTGCAAAAGAAAACTGTCAGAGAATTATTTTTTGTAGGAAACTACTTTCTTGCAGAGATGCCTCAAGATATATAAAAAATAGCTCTCTAGTGATATAATGACAGAGAATAAGATAATGTTACAAGCAACAGGTTTTACTCTACTGATCTTCAGAAATCTCTGATGGGAGGGACTGTCCAAAATGGAGCTAGATAGCTTAGAAAATGAAATTATATCTTCTATTCTGGTAAATGCATGGTGGAAGAAATTAACTACACCTTCTGAAACAAGCCATCAGATAATTTTGCTTTAGAAATTTGAAAGTGCCAGCTCCTATTCCTTCCACTATAACCCATGCTGATTCAAAACCTGTATTTCTGATTCCTGGAGTACATCCCCCTTTGTATTAGGTACTGCACAAACAGAAAGGAAAGATCCTCTTATTTTTCATGGTCTGTATTGAAAAATCTCTGTGCTCTCTGGAGTCGAATGAGTTGCCTCCATGTGAACAAGAAGGGTCACATGAATCATCTTACAGGACTGGGAATAGAATTTAATTATGTGCTATGTATATCCCCATCTGAAAAAATCAAAAACAGAAAAAGCAAAAATAAGCTGTTTTCTAAGCCTCTCTATAACTAGAGGCCATTTTTCAGCAATTGCATTTCTGGAAAAATGGTTACTTGGTCCCTACCGGTAGTCCTTACCTCATTCAGAAACCTGCCATCTTGAATTACAGGGAACAACGAGGATATTCTAAACCAAAAGATATTATGAAGCCAATGCAATGTTACAAATATAATGTAAAGTTACCTTCTATGAAAATGCATTTCCACATTTGTGCCAATTTTCTAGCCAATGTTTTCTTTCCAGAACCCTTAAAACGAAAAATACACATTTAAAAGGAAAACAGATAGAAGGCAAAAAAAAACAAAAACAAACCTAAAAATATTACACAATAAGGAATATATTTTCATATGCTAAAAGCAATTAAAAGCTACCACAGGAATAGGACCTCTGAGTTACGCATAGACACAGAGGCAAACACAAACATTCTTTTTAATACCATCCTTTATTTTAACTGCCCAGCATGGCTAATACACTGTTACTGCCCTTCGCAGTTAATTATCTTCAAAGTAATTACACTGACTTTGTTTCTGAGTATCTCTATCTAAAATTCAGCTATGATTTGCTCATAAATTCCTATGAGAAGTTCATTAGGACTGAATTTTATTACATTCAGTCTCAAAGCAAATTATGACACAAACCCGTTCAGCTGTTTCTGAGTAAGATACAGAGGGATAATATTCTTTGACTAAACCACTGAATATAAAAACCTGCTCTTGTTAGTCCACAAACCTGGTTTAGATACTGACAAAATGTTTATTTTTTCACTTATATGAATCCTGAGGAACCAATAGACCCAAGAGTAACGAGGCCTCTAAGGTCTACCTGCAAGGTACAGCTACATAAATGGGATTTTGCAAAACTCACCATCTTCCACCCTTAGGATTATGCCCTTTTCTCAAGGACATATAAAGACACCTTTTCTTGACAGTCTGTTTGCCCTAGATAAATGCTACTGTTAAAAAAAAGTAAAAAACCCACAAATAAATCACATTCTCAGTTAACAGCGTATCAGTAAATACTCCAGCCTACTCATACCTTTTATCTTACACGTGTGATGAGAATATATACATTTGGTTTTGCTTTAACAGCAATGTGATTTAATTTAAAAGATGTATCTTAAGTAAGGAACTGTTGGAACAAGTCCAAAGGAGAGCCACGAGGATGATCAGGGGACTGGAGTACCTCCTGTAAGAAGATAGGATGAGAATGTTGGGGCTTTTCAGCCTGGAGAAGAGAAGGCTGCACAGAGACCTCATAGCAGCCTTCCTGTATCTGAAGGGGGCCTATAAGGATGCTGGGGAGGGACTCTTCATTAGGGACTGTAGTGAGAGGACAAGGGGTGATGGGTTCAAACTTAAACAGGGGAAGTTTAGATTGGATATAAGGAGGAAATACTTTACTGTAAGGGTGGTGAGGCACTGGAATGGGTTGCCCAGGGAAGCTGTGAATGCTCCATCGCTGGCGGTGTTCAAGGCCAGGTTGGACAGAGCCTTGGGTGACATGGTTTAGTGGGAGGTGTCCCTGCCCCTGGCAGGAGGGTTGGAACTAGATGATCTTAAGGTCCTTTCTAACCCTAACTATTCTATGACTCTGTAAGACAGATGATCTACACAACAGCCACCATAAAGATATTCTCATAAAAGCAGAATTTAATTCCTTGCTCTCCTGGCCAGGCCTGTGCAATTTCAACCCTTTGTTAAAATTTGTGTTAATATCAAGCACCTACTGAAGGCAGTGATTTCAGATGAGAATATATATTTATTCTATGGTTTTTGAATTGACTTTTAATGAGTATTTTATGCTGGTTTGGTCTATAAAAATGTAAAGTTACCTTCTTCATGAAAGGTTAGAAATTCAGTGTTTAAAGTGAGGCAAGCCAGTCTGCTGTAGTTTTCTACTGAGCTGAATGCACTGTTTCATCATGAACCAAACGCAGAACACCACCCTGCCTCCTTTTTCAGTTTTGTCAGATGTAAAGATTTGCAGTCAAGCATTACCTAGCAACTAGAGCCAAGAAGCAAGAAAGGATATAGAACTGTGCAGACACTAGGGTTGGAAGCCTTCCAGCCTGCTGAAGGTCTTTAAAGAAATGAAATGTAGCCACATCTTAGGACTATGGCCATTTCCCGTGATATAACTTGCCACCATCATGTGACTATGTGCTGGCATACTGCACCACAGCATGGCTCTACATTAGTGTATGGCATGGAGCAGAGAGGGACTGGGGCTTGACTTGGTGGGTCAACTGTCATCAAAGTTTGGGTTGATTTCCAGTTCTAGGTGCACACTGTCTACCTTTCTACCTGCTAGGCATAGCAAAGCAGATTTCCATACTGTGATTTCAGGCTCTGTTGTGGTACCTAACAGAATCACACAGAAACACAGAGGGCAGAATGCTAGAGGACCTTGCATTCACATTGGTAGTGGGGTGCTCTGAAGGCATCTTTCAGAAGCAACTGCAACGTTCAAGAGGAAAGCAGCATTCAGGGCACCAGTGGTATGTTAAAGTGCATACCAGATTGAGTATAGACATTATGCAACCTTGCACCACAAAAGAACCCCCTTCAGCAAACTGAGGTACTGATGTAAAACCACACGGAGTCTTCTACATTTGGGAAAAAAAAAAAGTCTAGGATTACAAACCATCAAATGTTCCTAAATAAAGGAGGCCACAAATTATTTGAGAAAAAGAGACATCTTGAATTATAGTTAAAATATAATATAAATCTTCTTATTGGAACAGGTTGGTGTATTTCAGTTATTTCCAAATATATGACATAAAATTATGTTAATGTTTTTAATAATAAAGTTAAAATATTTAATTTCTCACTGCATGTCTGAAAGTCAGTATATTAACCTGATGGTTCTTTTATGCCTGCTTATGTCTTTAATCTGCCAAGTTTTTTAGAAGTCACAATACTGAAATAATATAAAAACAATCCAGTTGCCAATGCGAAGAGAAGAAACTTTTTGAGCAATATGTGACTTTTAAGTACAGTTATAACAATTTCAGTTGTAACTGGCTGGTCACTCAGGCCAAAATTTGGCCTCATTAAATGAGATCAGAACCTTTATCAAACTCTGCAGGATCTGCAAAGTGAAAAAGAGAAAAAAGTAGGTATTTGATCATTTTGGCTGTGTTACTAAACTAATGTTGTAATGAAGGGAAAAGTATAATTGTTAGCAGAATATCTGAAGAACAAACTTCTATCAGACATCTTACTGGCTTTCCAAGGATAATTAAACAAGTAGGCTTGGACAACAGAAAGGATTTTTCAGCTTCATCCTCACTGAAGATGTCCGCAAAGGGCTGAGCTTGTTTTTCCTCTGATGAAGCCATAGATATTAGTCAGGACTAGGGAAAAAAAACCACAAAAAAAAAAAACTTGCTATAAAACACATATGTGTAAAATGATACATACTTAAAAAAGGAACTGAATAATAATGTGGCAAAAGGTGAATCGCTTTGTAACAAAAGCTGTTAAAAGAAGAGCGCCATCACTGTCAATGGAACTACTTGCTGAGGCCACAGCTATGTATGTGAATAAGGCGTTGTAGAATTAATTCATGATTCACGGTCTATCATCCTCACATAAATCCCAGCTATTCCAGAACTGGGACTGCACATCCAGCACTACACAACAGAGTAAAACAAAGCAATTTCTAATCAAGGTAAGCTGAAGCAAAATTTGGGTGGGCCTTTCCAACAAATGGAGTCCAAAATCGCTAGGTGCCTGATGAAGCCTTTTTGAAAAAGGCAAACCAAAACATTCCTTTCTTTAGAGAACCACTTAAGCCTCAACCCGACTTCCACCCCCGTCATTTTAAAATTAAAATACTGTACTTCAGGTTGAAAATTTGAAAATGTTTGTTTTGAAACTTCAAACTGAAGCGTTCAGATACTTTCAGAACAAGACCTTCTGAATAACAGGGGCAGTATTTTAGTATTAAGAAACCCACCACATACAAACCAAGCCTCCATTTCTCTCACGAAAACTCACTGGCTGAACTTTATCTGGCATTTCCAGCAGTTTCCCTCCTTCCCAAAACTTTACAACTAAGGGGCAATTTCCTAATGACAAACACCACCCCAACCAAAACACAAAAATAAACTAACACCCTCCCCCCCTCAATTAAAAGCCCGGTGGGGCTTTGTTCCCCTCTCCTCCTCCCGACCCTCCAGCACTCCGCCGATCGGCAGCGACGATCCGATCCCGCCCGCCGGCGCCCCTCAGGGACTGGGTGGGAACGGGCGGGAAGCGGGAGTGGGAGGGGGTGTCACTTACATAAGCGGAGCGCTTGGGAAGGGAGCAAAGTGTGGGCGCAACGGCCGCCGGGCGCACCCGCCGCCAACGGTTGTGTATCCCCGTTACCCGGGCAACCGAAAAGCACCGCCCCCCTTCCCTTCCCTTCTCCCCGCCCTTCGGGAGGGGGTTGAAAGAGGAGAGCCCCGCCCCGGGTTCCCGAGAAGCCCGGGGAGCACCCGAGGGCTGCGGAGCTGTTCCTGGTGCTAACCCTGAGGGGCCGGAGCAGCGGCTGACGGCGCCGGCACCGCCCCGCCTGCCCCGGGGACCACCACCCCGCGGGAGCGGCGGCGCAGCCGCTCTCTGCCGCCCGCCGGTGAGCGCGCCTGCGCGGTGCGTCCCGCCACTTCCGGCTTCCCGCAGTCCGGTCGGCGGGCGGGCAGTGTTAGTCGTTGGCTGCCGTGTGTCCCGTCCCTCCCCGCACCCCTTCCGCAGGAGCTCGGCTGCGCTCCCGGTCGCTGGCGGGCACCACCTGCCTCTCCTGCTGCCGCCGTGCCTTGGAGCCGGGGCGAGGCTCGAGCCCTGCGCGGCCGCCATGCCGGCGGCGGCGGCTCTCATGATCAGCTCAGTGCAGAAGCTGGTGCTGTACGAGACCAGGGCTGTAAGTAGCGTCTGCCCCGCCGCCGCTCCCCGGGGGGCGGGAAATGCTCCCCGCGGTGGAAGCTGCCGCGCCGCGGGTCACTCATGAAAACCTACCAACAACTCACAAAAGTTTCCTTCACCGTGGCCCCGCGCTTGAGCCAAGAGCCGGTTTCTGGCCGGCGTGCCCAAGCCAACCCTCCGAGCTCCGCGGAGCTGTGAGCGGAAGGCCCTGTCGGCGGGGCAGGCCGGGGCAGCATAGGTGCTGCGGCAGATGAGGCGGCGGAGTTTAGGCCCGCATGGCTCCTGCTGCTACTGCCTGCTGGTTTTGCATGGCTTTTGCCACTCAGACAGGCTAATAGTGCTGGTTTGTGCTGTGATGAGTTAAAACTGGACAGCTAGACTTGTCCAGAATTAAGAATTTAAGCAGTATGGCTAAAGTGGTTGCCACCTGCACCCATCTGTTTATTACTTCTGAGACATTTCTGGTCTCATGGTCTAAATGGGTTGTGGAGCAACTTCCGCAGTCTTCGAGTCTGACCTTTGGCAGTAAGATGTTCAAGATTTTTAGCGTTCCTTAATTTTCTGTTGCAGAAACAGTAGGGATGTGCGTTTTGCCATGCGCAAAGTGGGCTGGAGGTTTGAGTGGTAATTGCTGCTTTAGCCATGTGATGAGCACCATGTGAGTCAGAATCTGGTGGTGTAAATAACCTGAGATAATACTGCTGTGTTTATCATCCTTTAGCTTCCAATCAAATGTCTTTATATAGTTTTTGTTCTCTCTTAGTAAGTTGGGTTGTTTTTTTTTTTTCCACTGGGGGTAGTTTTGGATAGAGTTAGGTACCATGGCTTTCAATGCAACAGTTAGTTCTAAGTTCAGAAGTTAACTGCACTGGTAATAGAAAGTTTATATACGGAAGTCAGTGTAGGCTCTTGAAAGCTTGCAAAAGTAACACTGAAGGGAATGCAGCTTCGCCTGTGTGAGTGGTCCCAATATACAGAAGAATCTGACTTCTAACTTTGATTCTATTAGAAATAGACTTGTTCTTTTGTGTTAATTCCCCATTAAACAGCCTGGAAAATGGAGGAAGAAGGTTAAAGTGTGTAGAAATATTAGTATCAGTAAATAAAAAAAGAAAATTTAGATTAATCTTGGTTTCCAGCATGTTACTTTTTTTTCCTTATGCCTACAGGAATATTGATGGCTGCCTTAATAATCTTTCTCAGCATTGCTGGAAAACATTGTTTTATTTTCAGCTAAATTTATGCTGTATGGGAGAAGGACAGCGGGAAAATATGATTCCTGAATTTAGTTGTTCTTAGCTCATAACTCATGCTACTTCTCAGATAGCTGAGATTTGGGTTTTTGTGACTGGCGTGCCTGGCTATCTGGTGTACTTCTCTCTGAGCTGTAAGGTACAAGTGCTGAGAGACAGCATGCTGTGTACAGAGACAGTACGATGCTTTTGGGTTCTGTCTGATAGCAGCAATTCTCTAAGGCCTCCCAGGCTGATCCTGTTAGTTCAGGAACCACAGATTTTACATCTGTCCAGTGGTAGCTAGCAATATCCGTCCAAATGGACAGGTTTGCCCATGCTTTCCTGTGTTCAGATTTCAGTAAGGGGCAGACCCAGCAGTCCTGATCACTTCAGGAGGCAAGATAGTGTTGATCAGCTATGAAATGCAGGGCATTATATGTGACATCTGAAGTATCTCAGCTGACTAACAGTGTCTCAAAGCTGTTTCTTCAGTCGCTTCTTGCAGGTGATGAAAACTGGAGTATTTTCCCTCAGTGTGGTAACGTTCTTGTCCTGGGTTCAGCAGTAGCAGTCATTTTTCTCCTTCTTAGTAGCTGGTGCAGTGCTGTGTTGTTGACTTTCAGCTTGGGAACAGCGCTGATAACACCAATGTTGTTAGTTACTGCTGAAATGTTTAGTCTGACCAAGGACTTTCTGAGTCTCATGCTCTGCCAGGGAGGAGGGGAAGCCGGGAGGAAGCAGAGGCAGGACAACTGACCCAAACTAGCCAAAGGGGTATTCCATGCCACAGCACATCATGCCCAGGATGTAAAAATGGAGGGCAGAGACCTGGAAGAGAGGGGGTTCGCTGCTGCAGTTGGGCTTGGTATTGGGTGGTGAGCAGTTGTATTCCCTTTCCTTGTATTTGCCTTGTCATTATTATTGGTGGTAGCAGAGGTGGTCTTGTGTTATACCTTAGTTACTAAACTGTTCTTATCTCAACCTTTGGGAGTTGCATTCTTTCAATTCTCCTTTCCATCCCTCTGGGAGCTGGGGGGAAGAAAGAGGGGGAGTGAGTGAGCAAACTGCTTGAGGGGCTTAAACCACGACAGTTCTTAAAAAATAAAAAGGTGGGAATAGCAGCTTTTTGAGTTTTGATATTCAAATTCTAGTCTTTTTTGGTTTGTAGTTTTTTGGTTTGTTTTGGTGTTTTAGGTTTTTTGTTTGTTTGTTTTTTAAGGAAAAATGCTATGGAAATAATTTTGGTGTAAGTACTTTAAAACAGCTGATGCACTAAAGAAAACACACAGACTAATGTGGCTTAGAAAGGACTTCTGGAAATCATCTAGTCCAGCCTCCTGCTCAAAGCAGCATGATGAGGTTTTAATACTTCCAAACATGTAGATTTTACAGCCTCTGCAGACATGTTTTGCCTGATCACCCTCATGGTTTAGGAAAGGAAATTCCTTGTAGTAAGTTGGAATTTTTCGTGTTTCAGCTTGTATTTGTTGCATCTTGTGTATCCAGTGTTTGCCCCCCACAAGAGTTTGGCTCTGTCTTATCTACACTTTCTCATTAGATCATTTTAAGAGCCGTAAGATCCTGCCAAAGCTTTCTGAAGACTGAACAAACCCAGTTCTCTCAGTCTTTCTCAATGCATCATGTGCTCCAACCTGATCATTCTTGTAGCTCTCTGCTGGACTGACTGCTATGTCAATGGCAGACTTGATCAGGTGACAGAGGATTTCAGAGGGAGATCTGCTGTTACAGCTGATTCAATGTCATATTGGCTGCTGACTGAAGTTCCCACTTCTTCTCCCCAAGGTACTTGTCATGCACCCTTCTTTGCATTAAATCACACAATCATGCAGTTGCCTGCTGTGACGGTTAGTCACTGATAGGATGGAAGCATCACCCAGACATAAAATTTAATAGCTTTCTCCTGTTTCAGGTTACTCTTCTGATTTCCCTAAGGCCATAGGCTTGCTAGATACAGTGAAAGTGCATGGGACCTGGCATTTTGTCAGACATAGTGTAATTTGAAACTGTATCCTAAGATTCCTTGTGGAGACCTTGAATGGGCGAGGAATAATTTACATTGTCAGCAGTGGGAGAAACAGTGGAGATTACACTGATTGTACTGCTTATTCCTATTAAAGCAGGAAGAGGTGACATGGATGAGAATGTGGAAATGGTTTATGGAAGGGTTTTTGGGTTCATTTTTCTTTTGAGTTACGAATACAGTAGCATTATTTAAATCAAACAGGAGAAACTCTGGTAGTGTTATTGCAATCAAACAAGGAAGAGTCCTAGAGATGAGAACTGAATTCACAATGTCGATTGAAGCAATGGAGAGTAAAATTCTATATTTTCTATTAACGTTTATAGCAACATAGTTGCTGAAACCTCCCTTTTAAGCTAATGCTTTGGGTCAATAAATACCATGGAGCTGTGAATTGTATCTCCTCTTTGTTCTGGGAAGTTGAAGGCTTGTTTAGAAGTAGTCGGAAACATGAGCTGAAACAGTTGTGTTCAAATCAATGCCAATTATCTTTCATTTTATACATACATTTACTGCTGAAATGCACGCCAGAGGGCACTAAAGATATTTCAGCAATATGACTAATAAGAAACAACAGATGTTTTCCTCTCTTCTTCAGGAGAAGGTGGAGTTCTGTGTATCCCCCAAATGAAGCCCACCAGAAAGCTGTGGGTTAGTTCATTGGAAATTATCATTCCCCACAGGAAGTATGACATTGAACAAGTCAATTTGTGCAGTTGTTATAAAGGCATATCACTTGCCTATCTTTCAGGATATTATGAGGCTTAATTAATATTATTTTATTCTAATCATGTTCTTCTACAGTCTCCATCTCCACAGTATCCAAATGACTTATACAAGCTTATTAAGCAATGTGACTAGCATAATTACCTGTAGATTTCTCTGCCTTTTACCCCAGGGAAAACTGTTTGTTTTGTCTTGTTGGGGGTTTTTTGTTTGTTTTTAAATTAATTTTCTTCTAAAAAATAATGCATTGGTTTATATGGGTGATTATCTGATGCACTTAAAAATGTTGAAAGCAGTAAACAATCTACAGGGCAAACATTAGTTATCATAATTTTTTAGCTAGAAGTGGCTGTGAGATTTGGTCTCTTTGGAATGACTTCATTAGCAGAAGACAGCCCCTCTCTGCTGACTGTCCTATTCCCTCTGTAGTGGTGTTCCAGGAATAGTAATGATGTAATGGAGTAGAGGATGGAATAGGGGCAAAGGAAGGAGTTTTGTGAAACTTAGGGAAGTACTGCTTCTGTCTTAAATGTCTTGATGTACTGCCAGATGTATGGCAAAAAAATAGAGAAACTTAATCAACTAGTGTATGTGGGATCTGAGACCATTTATGATTATGACAGATACTTGGTGGAATAGCAGTGATAGGAACAGAAGTTTTGAAGGGTATATGCTATGGAGGCAGGACAAATATAAAGTTCAAAGGTGGTAGCACCACGCTGCATGTGAAAGACGTGCCTTCAAACATCTACCTAAGTTGTTTTGGTAACTTACATTTTATTTCTTTTGTCCTGGGTATCGCTACATAGTCACTAGATCAACAGGATGAAGAAAAATAGGTATTTTCTATCAATATTTTTTATTTTCAAAACAAGGTTTGTTATTGTCCTAAAACTAAATGAGTATATTTCCTTGTTTAGAGTAAGGATTTACTTTGAGCACAACTGGGCAGAATAAGGGTAAAGATAAAACGAGTAACAAAAATGAGGTTATGAAAATGGGATCCATCAGTGCTCGGGTAGAAATAAAATTAAATATATTCAACATGCAAATTTGAAGGTGTAAGCATACTAAACAGTGGAATGACTAAATATTTTCAGGCTGCTCTAGTCAAAGGTGGTCCTGAGACTGGAACATGATAAGTGGAATATTTATAGAATCATAGAATAGTTAGGGTTGGAAAGGACCTTAAGATCATCCAGTTCCAACCCCCCTGCCATGGGCAGAGACACCTCCCACTAAACCATGCCACCCAAGGCTATGTCGAATCCAGCCCTGAACACCACCAGCAATGGAGCATTCACAACTTCCCTGGGCAACCCATTCCAGTGCCTCACCACCCTCACAGTAAAGAATTTCTTCCTTATATCCAATTTAAACTTCCCCTGTTTAAGTTTGAACCCATTATCCCTTGTCCTATCACCACAGTCCCTAATGAAGAGTCCCTCTCCAGCATCCCTATAGCCCCCCTTCAGATATTGGAAGGCTGCTATTAGGTCTCCACACAGCCTTCTCTTCTCCAAGCTGAACAGCCCCAACTTTCTCATCCTATCTTCATATGGGAGGTGCTCCAGCCCCCTGATCATCCTCGTGGCCCTCCTCTGGACTTGTTCCAACAGTTTCATGTCCTTCTTATGTTGAGGACACCAGAACTGCACACAATACTCCAAGTGAGGTCTCATAAGAGCAAAGTAGAGGGGCAGGATCACCTCCCTCGACCTGCTGGTCACGCTCCTTTTGATGCAGCCCAGGATATGGTTGGCTTTCTGGGATGCAAGCGCACACTGAAGCCAGCTCATGTTCATTTTCTCATTGTCCAACACCCCCAAGTCATTCTGGGCAGGGCTGCTCTGAGTCTCTTCTCTGCCCAACCTGTAGCTGTGCCTGGGATTGCTCTGACCCAGGTGTAGGACCTTGCACTTGTCATGGTTTAATCCATGTTGAAGTCCTGTACGAAAGTAATTGAAAATTGAGGTAAATTGCATAAAATACAGTCTAGACTTACAAAGATGCTATCGGGTTATCCTGGTTGTTTTGCACATATTCGTTTTAAAAAAAATAGGTGGCCTTATGCATTTAAACCAAATCCTCTATGGAGGTGCAGTGCCATAAGGAAAATCTCTGGCTTCGCTAATGGAAAAAGGGAGGTTAGTAGAGAATTTAGTGTGGCGTGAATAAGGAATCATCTCATAGGTGGTTTTTTTTTTTTTTCTTTTTTGGTTTGATTTTTTTTTTTTTAAATAATGGTTTTAGGACCAATATGCTTAAGTATTTTCCGTAATGTTATAAACCCAAAATGTGAGTCAGCTCTGCTTAGAGTTTTGAAATGTTGTAAATAATTAGGATAATCAGAGCACAAGATAACACGAAATTATGATGACCCTCCGGAGTAGGTGAAAGAGCACATTTTCTGTCTGTATTCATTTGAGAAGTAAGGCTGTAGGATGCAGAGTGGGTAGCAATTTTTACATGCCTTGAGAGTGGTGCTTGGCAGGGTATATTCTTAAAATTTGTCATCTTGAAAGAGCTTCTTTTGAACAGTTTCAACAGATTACAGGAAGTAGACAGCACACCAACTGAATTTTTGCTATTTTTATGTACCTCTTTTTGCCTGACTTACCATCTCTTCCTTTCTTCATGTCATTCTGCCGGATTCTATGAGATGAAAGAAATGCTTCCTGAATTGCTGAAGGTTCTATAGAAAGAATGAATATAAATATAAAGTTTTTGCTGTACCTTGCATCTAGGTGTAATTATTTTTCTCTACTTCTTCGGTGTAGTAGAGAAAAAAGACTGAACCTATATCTTTTTTAACACTATTTAATACCTTGTTTGAGCTTTGAAGATTTCTGATCTACAGTCAAGTTCAGTATTTATTAAAACTACCACAAAAATTTGAGGAAGAGGCTTTTTCTGGCATAACTTTATGCCCGATGTGAAAGGAGGGTGGCAGTTTGATGGCAGGTGATAGTTACCATTGCACTGCCCAGTTAAGCATAAAGTAAAGTAGAGAGATGATAATGTGCTGATCCAAAGTCAATGTTTACATGAAGGTTTTTCACATCTGGCAGCCCAGCGTGTTGACAGAAAGTGTGATTAGCTTGTAAATGCCTTCATGTATTAGGTGCCCAGGTACTGGAGGGGTGCAGGGTCCCTCTGTGAGGGAAAGCAAGAGAGCAGCTGGGTGGGATCCGGCAGCTGTCCAAGGGCAAGCCACCACAATTCCTTAGGGCTTTGTGGCTTTAGACATATCCTTGGGCTCACTGGGTACCTTTTGCAGCATTTTGTTCAAGTTCTAAGTGTTTTCTCTATGCTATTTTCAGGTTTAAAAATTGTCTATGTTAGTGCATTGCCATGTTTTTCAAATAACTTCTAGTGTATTTGCACTTTTATTTCCTGCTGATTGAGCTGTGTATTGCTTTTTAACTGATGAGTGAAAAAGTGTTCTTTACAGTGCTAACATTTATTAGTGATAATTAGTCTATACAAAGAAGCAAATAATAGTTTTAGACCAGGAGTTCTGAGATT
Source organism: Ara ararauna (assembly GCA_028858755.1). Taxonomy (NCBI): domain Eukaryota; kingdom Metazoa; phylum Chordata; class Aves; order Psittaciformes; family Psittacidae; genus Ara; species Ara ararauna. Next base: position 62,987,287 of record CM054379.1, read on the forward strand.
TAATCTTCTTAAAGAAAAAAAAATAAATATCTAGGGGCAGAATGTTTGATTTCAGAACTATTATCCTGCCATTATAAACAACAAGTTGCAATAAGGTTTTTTATTTTGTTTAGACTCCTTTTAGAAGGAGCAATTTTTATTGGTATGGCTGAATCAAAAGATTGATAAAAGAGGGTGTAATGCCTTTCAATTAGATTGCTTTGGTTAAAACTCAGTCCCAGGTGGAAGGGACAAATGATTTTTCCTATTTTGTGGCTGCTTATTGATAATTGTGCAATGAATTAAGCTTCAGTACAGATAGCTGCGTGGTGCGCTGCTGTGGTTGGTAAAATGCACTTACCAAGTTTCAGCGAAGGCCAAGGGCAGACTAAACCTGGAAACAACATGTTTCATCTCAGGTGATGATTGAAGGGCTTTGGCAGAGTAATATGAAGAAGCCTGTGCAGTTTCTCCTTGTGTACTATTCTGCAGAGAAAGTACTTTGTTGGTCAAGGTTGTCCATTTATCTAAATGTAGTGGTTTTGCTGTGGAATGGAATTGTTTGAGACACGTGAAACATGCTTCAATCTATTCAGTTCAGCTTAGTTATAAATGGAATAAGAGAATTAAGGATAGAAACTCCCAGAAAGGTTTCTACAGCTCATCCATCGTTCTCATGTCTTTAACCATAATGGCTTGTATTAATCAAAATAGTTGTAAACAGTACAGTGCATTTGAGCTTTGATTAATTTTACAATTATATTACAACCTCAGAAATTAATTTATTTGATGTTACATGCTCAGTGTTCTGTTGATTTGGTATTTTTATTCTTTCCTACTATTCATGTGATGGCAAATTTAATTGTGGTACATGTCACTGATAATGGTTTTATTTGTGCTCCATATCATCCAGTAAGACAGACTTATTTATTCAGTAGATGCATAAATTAGGTAGCAGAAGCAGCTGATGCTGAAATGTCTTATTTGTTTAATTTTTGCATTGTTGGTTTTCATATCATCTTTGTTTTCATTTCAGATCTTGAAAGTTGAATGTGAGCTAGCGCGTCGTGCTGTTTTTCAAGTAATTCTGGGGTGGTTGATTGTTAGCCAGTCCTGAAAACTTCCCAAATAGACGTCCAATTTTGGGGTCCTAGTTTTGAGGACTAGTCCAAATTCCAAAGTTTTTGCAGATGTTTCCTTCTTTATAACTTCCACAGGAATATCCTCTAACATGCAGTGGGTAAGATTCCTGTTTGTTAAACAGACATTTGCCATTGCCTGGCCTTCTAAGAAGGCAGCCTCTTTAAGTCCATGGATCCTGGGTTTTGATGCTATTCTTAACTGACCTTCCTAAACACATTACACAGCCTAGCTTTCTAAGGTAAAGCAATCCTGCTAAATTAGTCTTTAAAGTACTCCAAAGAGTCCTTTTTAAGTACCATTCATTATGATGTTTGCTGCCATAGTCTGTGGGTACAGTTGCTTCTCATCTGATCTAACTCTGCTGCTGTTCTGAGCAGCAGCACCAGCACTTAAAGCTGGCACTGTAGCTGTTTGTAGCTCACTGTAGTGGCTGCTTAAGTGATGTGAGTGATGTGTTCCTCATAGTACTTCCTTATGTTTTATTGGTCTATTAAAATGAAAACTGAGAAGTATCCAGCTGAACTTCTTTAGTACTAACATTTGCAGCTCTGTATCCATTTCTTTGTCTCTCTCTTCCTGTGTGTCATGTGCAATGTTCCAATTTTAAATGTGGTCTTTGGTCCAAATTGCTGTTTGGACAAGCATTTTAGAGTTGTACTGTTCTGTTTTTATTCAGGATGATTTGGTAACCATAGGTGTCACTTTGGGAAGAAATTGCACTCATTTAATGAGCTGGACATTGGAGGAGATCACTGAGCTGTACTGTAGTATTATGGGCTACTTAAAATTGTTTAGCTCTAATTAACAATTACTACAAATAGAGAAGCAGCACTCTTAAAATGCAAACTAACGTATCATCTCTGTTACAAATTGTCCTGGGTTCAGCAGTAACAGTCATTTTTCTCCTTGGTAGCTGGTGCAGCGCTGTGTTTTTGACTTTCGGCTTGGGAACAGCTCTGATAACACCAATGTTTTTAGTTATAGCTTAGAATGTTTTGGCCTGGCCAAGGACTTTCTGAGCCTCATGCTTTGCCAGGGAGGAGGGGAAGCCGGGAGGAAGCAGAAACAGAACACCTGACCCAAACTGACCAAAGAGGTATTCCATGCCACAGCACGTCATGCCCAGGATGTAAAACAGAGAGCAGAGACCTGGAAGGGTGGGAGTGCAGTGCTTGGTCGGGCTGGGTATAGGTGGTGAGCGATTGTATTCTTTCCTTGTATTTGCCTTATCATTATTATTCGTGGTGGTAGCAGTAGTGGTCTTGTGTTATACTTTAGTTACTAAACTGTTCTTATCTCAACCTGTGGGAGTTGCATTCTTTCGATTCTCCTTTCCATCCCTCTGGGAGCTGGGGGGAAGAAAGAGGGGGGAGTGAGTGAGCAAAACTGTGTGGCTGCGAGGCTTAAACCACAACACAAATGAATATGGTATTTTCCTCTACCCGCTCATCTTCTACCATGGTATGGTGGAATGGTCTAAGCAGGTGTCTGTCTGGGTGATTGGGAGTGTCTTGGTGGTGGGTGATACAGAAAAGCTCTATCTTCCACCTCTGTGCTGTTCAGTGCCATGCAGTGGGGCTCCAACCCACTCCATGTTGTTATGATTTCCCTCCAGGGAAGGGCAGGTTTTGGCCCTAACATCTCCTGTGCAGGGTACACTGAGTGAGCAGGCTGGGGAGCCTGGGCTGTGTGCAGCAGCATGTTGCTGCTAAAAAACCCAGTAGGAAATGGTTTCCTCTGCTGAAGTGCTGCTTCAAGGCCTTCAATAATGGAGCTCTGCAATGGCAAATGACTCTGAAGGGCCTTCTTTGCTATTATTTGGGAGTAAACAGCAAAACTTGCCGCTCAGTAAGCACTGTAATGTCAGTGTACAAGGTGAAGCCAGGAGCTGGTGGGGTTTCTTTTATGCTTTTTCAAGTATTTTATTTCCTTTTTTAGAGCTTATTGACTAGATATTTTGTGACTTCAAGGAAGCTAAAGAGGGCTTAAAGTTCTTTTTCACCTTAAACATTTGGACAGTTAAATATGTTTCTTGACATCTGATTGGTATAACTCACAAAATTCTGAGGTTTGTGTGAATGTTATTGATTTCCTTTCCCACATCTTAAATCCATGTGACTTCTAAAGTTAAGAGCTGACTGCATAGATCCACTTGAATTTGCCATGCTTTCCTGTTAGGCTGAGTGTTATTAATGAGTTACACCTTGCTGTGTGGTAGCACCACACTGATTAAATGAATTAGTAAAACGAGAGCTGCTTCTAGCAAGTCAGTCCTGCAACTTGTGCTTACTGTTAATTCCTCTAAATGTAAAAATTCAATTATAGTTTGATTTGCTTAAATGAGAAGTTGACACTTTATATGTTTATTGGTGGTCTTTCATATTTTAAATGAGAAATAAAGCTAAACTTCTTAAACAAAAAGTAGTGGTTTTAACCAGGATGGCTGGTGAAATTAAACTTGAGTGTTGTGGAAGAACACTGGTGAGAAGTCTTATCGTAGCAAATTTAAATAAAAAATGAGGAAAACTTGCAGTACTTGAGTACTTAAAGTTTTCCTGTGTTTAGTATGGACTAAGAAAGACTAGTTGTCAGAAATCACAGTGGACTATAACATAGAAACAGTAGGTTTAGATCATGAGAAGTTACAAACTCTCATGTTCATGGGCTTCAGCTAAATTTTATAAAGCAAATGAGAAGACAGTGATGGCTGGGGCAGGATGTAGATGGACAGTGCATTTTTCCCCTCTCTACACAACTTTTCACCTTTTCTGAATATTACATTTTTTTTCCTCCTTGTACAGTGGAGAGATTGAAGTCTTAAATTGTAAAGGCTGATTGTATACAAATATACCTTCCTAAGGTACTGATGTCTAAACCGGTTTATTAACACTCCATATGGAATATTATATATTTCATGTTAGTTGAAATGGGTCTAGTCCAGAAACTATATAAATGACACTGTTGATGTCTTATGTTATAATGGGCTTTGGTTGCTTTATCTTGTATAATATTCTGACTACTTTTTTTTAATGTAGCGGTATTTTCTTGTCGGAAGTAATCCTGCAGAAACCAAATACCGTGTTTTGAAAATAGATCGCACTGAACCAAAGGATTTGGTTGTAATTGATGATAAGGTGAGTGCCCCTCTCTATTTATTTTTTTTCCCCAGTTATTCCAAATAATACTACCCATATTAAGCTGAATTGAAGTATTACACATTTAATCTGTTTCAGCAAAGGTATGTTACAGAATCAGTCATATAGCAATTTAGATTGAAGGAGATCTCTGAAGGTTATCTAATTCTGCCCTCATCTTCAGAGCAATGTCAACTAGATCAGGTTGCTCAGGGTCGTGCCCAGTCATGTTTTGAGTATGGCTGGAGACTCCGTGTCATCTCTGGGTAACCTGTTCCAGTGTTCGACCATCCTCACAGTAAGAAAGCTTTTTCTTATGCTTGAATGGAATTTCCTGTATTTCAATTTGTGCCCATTGCCTCCTGTCCTCTGACTGGATACCACTTGGGAAGAGTCTGCCTCAGACTTCTTTACTCCCTTCTACCAGGTATTCATAGACATTGATAAGATCCTCTCTGAGCTTTTTCTTCTGGAGACTGATCAATCTCAACTCGCTCAGCTTTTCCTCGTGTCAGATGCATATTAACATGAACATGACAAGTTACAGTAAGGGAGTGCCAAAAGATCTCCAAACAGCTGGTTCACTTGATCAGATTTTCCCAGGTTTTTTTGTTTATTATGTATATGCTCCCAGTGGTTTTCTTATGCTCAGCCTTGCTGTTTTAAGTGCAAAATATGTTTAATTGTGATCTAGCCAAATTTTTGGTGTTTATGATATACCATATCTGAAGCAAAATAAATAGCAGCAGCAAGAGCTTTAATGTACACAATAGAATAAAACTTGATTTCTTTCCAGAAAGTTTATGGTTGAGAATCTTAACACTTAAGATTTAGAAATGTTTGAATTCACATGTGACCATGACTGTTTCTGTTGTAGTGGATGGTGAATTTTGTTCTTGTTGTACTTGTTGGTAGGACTGAAAAAGGAGACAGAGCAGATACTTGGTTTATTGTATACTAAATAAATTCTACTATTCTTTGACATGACAGGGATTTAACTACCAAAGCAGTAACTTAAGTGACTTTTTAATTTAAAGCATGTGTATACGCAGCAAGAGGTGAGGGAACTTCTTGGCCGTTTAGACCTGGGAAACAGAACAAAAATTGGACAGAAGGGCTCTTCTGGGTTATCACGAGCTGTCTCTGCTTTTGGTGTAGTAGGTAAGTGTTTTGTTTGGTTTTATAAAGTCTTTTATTTCTTGACGTGAGGCTTACTGTGTCACACTCTGTCTTTCTGTCTCCCTCCCTTTATTTTTATTTTTAAACTGGATTAGGATTGAGAAATTTCTTTATTAAAGATAAGTTTCTATGTGTTTTGTGAAAACGGGTGGCCAGTACAAGGGTGAGAGTTGTATCGTTACTAATCTCTTCTTTGTTGCTAAGGGATAGATCTAGGAAACAGCCAAACTCTAAAAGCTTGGTTGACGATCTTACCCAACTCAACTCATTGTAAGCTACAAATCATGTGGTACCTTGCCTTCTGAATTTCAGAGCTCATGGAACGCTTTTAAAAAGAAAGCAAAAGTTGACATTCTTTATTAGATTGTATTTCTTCATCACACACTGTTCAGAACAATGACTTAATTTTCTTTTTGGTTCTTTTTTTTTTTGGGGGGGATTTTTTCAGTGACACATGTAAAGGGGTTTTTTGTGTGTGTGTGTATTCAAAAAAGTATAGCTGACTGGTATGTCAACTGAATTTTTAAATGCTGATCAGATGTCCGTAATCCTAGAGAATTGCTTCAGGGATTCTAATTTCATCTGAAAGTCACTACTCTCCTGCCTGTTGCCAGATGCTGAGGTCGATATATTGATGGGTGATATCTCCAAAGTAAATGTTAATGTGTGCTCTGACAGCTCCCAAGAATACTTTGTGCTTTATCTGCATTAGTATATAACTGGACATCTAAATCCAAAGTTGCAGAGGAGGTGGAGAAAGCAATTTCTTTAAAAGATGCTTCTGAATTTTTCATAACACCCAAAGTGTAGAAAATATTATTAGTATTCTAATCTAAAGTGGCAGATAAAGCAAAATTTCTTCTATATTCTTTTTGCCCATGGAGTGTTTTGGATCTTAGCAGTGGATCCTCTTTTCAGAAATCCATGAGATGAGGTTTATATTCCTTATTAATTTAAGAGTATTGGTAATACAGGTAAACATAAAGAAGCCGCTGACAGTCTTGCAGCATTGGCTTTTTTTGCACAAGCAATCAGTGCTCACTGTCTAAATATATGAAAATTTATTTGGTTGGAATGTGGTTGAGTTCGGTGAAGACTTTCCATCCCAATTGTGTATTTGTTTATATGTACTCTTCGTAACAGAAGAGTTTCTATTCTGTAGCTGGGCAAATGCATTGCTTATCAGATATGGTCTACTATTTCTAGATGATTTATTTAGGAGTAACATGCTCTCTTATATGCTTTAGATGTCTTCCATCTTGATCCTGTCTAAGCTGTATGAATATGTAATTTGAGGGAATGCACTGGTTGTTTATTTTCTCCTGGCTCAGGTCTGGTATTTTTTGTAGAATTGGAAAAGACATCTTTGTTCCGTTCTCCAGTTACTTTGTTAGCCAGAAGCAGTGCATTCATTGCACTCAGAATGGGGGGCCTGATAGTCTAAGTTCTGGTTCACTGTATAGTGTTTAAAAGTAGAAATTGCTTTTAAATGGAGAGAATCAAGCCAAGGGGAAAGGCTGGGTTGCCTATCAGACTTTAGTATAACATTTGGTAAAATTCAAAGGATAGAGGCTGTCCATATAAGTGATTTCAGTACCTGAAGGCTACAGGAAGAACTTTGCTATTTAACAACTGAAATTCAATAGTCTGGCTGCTTCAACTAGAAGATTTGTTTCTCTTGTCAGCAGGATCTCCTGTCCTTGTGCAGGTGAGAGCATTTTTCTGAGGGGGGCTAATAAGGCAGAAGAAAATATCGCAGTTCATTCGATCACATTGCAGCCTCCAGCAGTGACAGGGAATAAAATGTGTGCTTTGCTCATCCTTCTTTAATTCATAATAAAACCTAAAGAACTGAATATAAATACAAGTGAAAATGTGAATTGTGAGTTGTTTTCCCCACACCCCTCACCCCCCCAGTTAATAGATTAAGGACATGGAGCTATGAAGACAGGCTGATCTTAAGGTCCTTTACAGTGCAAACCGTTCTACGGTTCTATGATTTGTTGACAGTACAGTAGTGAATGAGCTTCAGGCTGTTCACTGGTAGCAACCCATCAAAGCAGCTACCTCCAAGAGCTAATTCATGTGATTTATTATTTATTACAACTTAGTACTGCTGTATCACTGTCTATACTGTATTAGAAACACATTTGGGTTCAGGGATATTTAGGTATTTCTATTTCTAATTTTAATTTACACATTTGTATTGCATTGGAAAGTTTGTTACGATGTTTCCTAATTATATGTAGTAGAGACATCCAAAGAAGCAACTTGGTGAAGAAGCATGGCTATGCCCTGTAGTGTTAGGGAATGAGGGTGAGGGTTTCATAAGTCTCTGGTTTTAGGCAGTAAAGCCAGACACTGCCTGTTCTACTTCCTGTAAAAAGCAAATATATGTGTCTTAAGTACACAGCAACTTATTCCGAATTTTCAATGTCTTAACTCTGCTACTTAATATTAAAAATATTTACAGTGGGAGGGGGGAAAATAAGTAAAACCTGTGTTACTTCATTGATTGACACCTACTGGGGGAAACTGTAAAACTCTGTCTATGTGTATCTGTATTTTTGTATGTGTATATAGATGCACGTTGTACATAACATTATGAACAAACAAAAATTCTGTGAAGTCTTGGAACAATTCTGATGCCATTTTTCTAAATATGTTTGATCAAATCAACACAAACATCCAACTAATACCATTTTAATGCTGTTTTAACAGGTTTTGTCAGGTTTTTAGAAGGCTATTACATTGTGTTAATAACAAAAAGAAGAAAAATGGCAGATATTGGAGGTCATGCAATATATAAAATAGAAGATACAAACATGATCTATATTCCAAATGACTCTGTAAGAGTCACTCATCCTGATGAAGCCAGGTAAATAATGGTGGTACTCTTTGAACATTTTCTAAGCAGTGGTGAACTGCAACTAGAAATTTCAGTCATGGATTTCCTTCTGTTAGTATGTCATTCAAGCCATTTTATCTTAGTTGATAAATTAACATGGAAGAATGTCACAAGTTCTGGGGCCTCTAACCTGGAGAGTAAAACAACTGTTATAGTCTTTCAGAGATTTTTGTCCACGTCTTCATGTTGCCTATGTGTCAAAGCTACATCCCAGCAAATACGCACCTGGAAGCATCCAATATAAACATTGTTCTTACAAAGGCAAAGTAATACTAGTACTGGTCTATGTTGTTCAGAGTACAGTTCTTCTATTAGTATCTCTAGCATCATGTTAATCTCGACATTTTTTGTGAAAAAAGAAATTTGAGCCTTTGCAAGGAAGCCTTGTAAGGAATGTACAACCACATTCTGGTGGTGTTTTTATCAGGGTGGGGGAATTTTACTTCTATGAAATACCAAGCACATGGTATCAATAAACTGCTTTCCAGTCTGTACCAAGTGTGAATAGTCAAAAAGTGATGGATTATGATAAACTGATGCCAGGTAATAAAATCAAGGCAATGGGAACTACTCAGAAAGTTTCCGCTTTAAGGTATGACTGATTGTAAACCTCAGTCTCCCCTCTTAGAATGAAGCAGACCGTGTTCTCTGACCTATATGTTTATGGTGTTAGCCATTTTATCATTCATAGAGTGTTACTGAATTTACAGATTCTTTTCTGAGAATTTGCAAGAGTATGGCATCTTGAAATAGGTATTTCTTTTCTTGTTCATTTATTTGAGAATAACTGTGAAAATCTTTAATTCTTAGACAGTGCTCTTGGGTGTTTGCTTGCATGAGACCTAGAGAATTTGACCCACATATGTGGAAAACAGAGCTACAGCTTCATCTGCAACTGCCTAAAGAAGCAGAGTACATACATGAGTAGACACTGGGTTAAAAAAAAAAAAAAGGTGCTATTTGATTTATTTAATCCAAATGCTGACATTCTAGTGGAATTACCTGTCAGAACAATTACAGTAAGATATGAAGGGAACATACAGCAAGAGTCAGTATTTATATGTATTTTAATTTCTGAGATTCACTGAATTACTTCTTGGAACTGTTTGATTAAACTAAAAAATTCCTTTTTAATTTGAATTATTTTGCTAGGTATCTGAGAATCTTTCAAAATGTGGACCTTTCTAGCAACTTCTACTTTAGGTAAGTATTAGTTACTAATTTCTTTAAAAAATTGTATACTTACACTTGCTATGAAATTCTGCTTTTGGATTTTGATAACCAAGATCTTTAGTATTCTGGGGAAATAAGGCACATGATCACTGTGCTTGTCCATTTTCATCTGTGTCTTTTGAACCTGCTTTCTCCTTCAGCAAATTGATTAGAAATATAGTCTTCATGAACTATAGAACTATTAGTAGCATGATAAAAGGTCGACACTGAAATGACTGTTTCCACTGACTATTTAGCCTTGCCAGATTATGCAGATTATCTCTCTTTGTAAAAGTATTATAATTTCAGGGGGTTTGCTTGTCCTGTCATTTTGTCTTTTTTGAGCTCATTTTCCAGAAATAAAGCTTTGCCTTGATTCACAAAGATAGAGAATAGATCCTTATCCAAGGTACACCCTGCACAGGGTGCATCTTTCATAGGGCCTTCTAGGCATTACTGATTCTCTTGCTTATTTTTTCATAAATGCTATACATAAGACAAGTTTCTGTGTCCCAGCTACTATAACACATGAGACTTTTGGGACAGCAGAAAAATGGGGGAAATAGGGTGATAAAGCTGGCAGTGCTAGTTAGAAGCCTTTAAGACTTAAAAAGCTAAATGAAAAAAACCCTCTTGTGAGTACCAAAAGGTGTATCATTCTAGAAGATACTTCCTCTTGGAAAATAAAGGCTTCTTGTCACAACTGTACCTGTGAAGACAAACCTACCAAAGTTTCATGTCTGTGTCATAGTTTTGCATGAAAAGGCTTTTTCATAGTAGAAACCCCGAGTTTTTCTTCTGTGCTTTGTCTCTCAGCACTAAACAACTTCCTTTTTTATTATCCTGCTCAAAGATGATGAATGTATACTGTTTCTGTGGTCATGCGTATAAGGGAAAGGACAAGGTTTTCATATGACTCCCTGATAAACACATTTATCAGCTTAATTTAAATTGTTCTTGGCTGAAATCATAGCATATTTTTTCTGCATGGTTTTCATATTAATCCTGAACAGAATTAGAGGATAGTTATAGAAAAACATTTGGTCCAAGGGGAAAATGGAGGAATAGCCTGAGCAGGTCTTTTACTGGGATACTGTTCAAAGATTCTGTTATTCAAACGAAGCATGTAACAAACTGGGTTCATTTTTACTAACAGATAAGCACATCAGGTTGTTCTTATGAAAATATGGTGAATATATGGTTTAGGCTTTGTTATCATTAGTGATAAATCTAAATGTCCAATGTTTAAATTTTTTTTTTTTACGGCATTAATAGTAAAAGTAATTACTGATGCTGTATTAGGCTAAAATAGAAATTTGCTGTGTATTTCTGATTCAAGTGTTGTGTAAATTTAGTTTCTCCTTAGGGAAATGAATCTTAGTGGCTTATAAAATTTAGCAATTAGTGTTGAGTGTTCTTAGTATAAAAGCCATGAGAAGCATAATTTGTTAGTGTTATGGAACTAATTAAAAAAAACCCAACCTTTTGTTTATTCTGAAGCCGCTGTCTTAAGGTGCATCTGTGCTGCAACCACAAATTTGAGGGCAGATAGTTTTTGTCTACCAGAGTTTTGGCTGCTTTGATTTCAGGTAGCAGTTAGAGCATAGTACTTACTTAAAACTCAGAAAAGTGAGGTTGGCTGTATGGATATTTCCAGTGGAATAGCTATTTTTAATCTTCAGGACTGTTTCTTGGGACGTAGTGAAATATGTTTGATATACTCTGTTCAAAAGGCATGTTCAGTTTTCAGTTATAAAAAGAATATAAATACAGTTTCAACTACTTGTACTGTAAACAGTTTCTGTGTTGTAAAATTTATTTTGGAAATCAGTAGTATTATTAGCTATTATAGAATCTGAATCAGGGTATCTTGTTCAAAAGTCTTCTTTTAATGCATAAAATAGTAGTGTTAAATATAAATACAGATGGAGAGTAAGGGCTTTCAGAAAAGTCCCATGCATCTATAGTTATTAATACATGCTAACTTTCTATCAGTTACAGCTATGATCTGTCTCACTCCCTTCAGTATAATCTTACTGTCCTGAGAATGCCACTTGAGACATTAAAAACTGAAACAACCCAGACCCGACAAGAGAGTTTTGATATATTTGAAGATGAAGGACTTTCAACACAGGGTGGAAGTGGTAAGCAAATATGCCTAACTAAACTAATGTTGGCCAAGAGTACATTTAGAGTATGTTCCACTTAAGTTTACTTTTGAGAAACATTTGGGTCTTTTGTATTGATCACCAGTCTCATAACAGTTTTGAGTTAGTAAAAGATTACATAAAGTCCCAATTACAGGCATTTGAATAATGCAGTTTCTAGAGGTGATTAATCATTGTTTTGTTAATTTACATTGCAGCTTGGGGAGATAATTGAACTTGCTGACATTATTCAACAATTGATTATTCAACTGATTTGTAAGACTCCCAATGGGAATAAATTACAAAGCGTGGGAAGCAATGTCTGATTAATATATTTTTTTATTTGTGTTGGAAAATACTGATGACAGAGGAATTACATGATGTTAGGATCAATTTGATGTAGTAAGCAGTATCAGAAAGTCTGAGAAAAACTATTGATTTCAGTTGAAATCACTTTGGATCAACATATTCATAAGAGCGTAAAGATAACCAGTCAGGAAAACTGTTTTCTCTCCCTTTTGCTTTGCTCACACTCACATACAAAAGTTCTCCTGAAGTTCTTAATAATGGATTTCATTCTATTGAGGTTGATGGTTTTTAGTTTTATTGCCCTGTGACTAATTATCTGAATGCTTGTCAAAATTGTGGTTTGTTTTTTTTTTTTTTTTTTTTTTGAACTATTACATATGTGACACCACGTTTTCCTTAATTGTGGGGTATCAGAAATAACAGTGCTACGCTTGATTCATAATGAATACATCGCTCTAAAAGCGGTCTCAAACAGCTGTGGAGATTCAAGTAGCCTTTTTAGTGATAGAACACCATGCATTTTAAGTACATCACTTATAAGCAGAAGAATAGGGTGGAGCGAGTCTGCTGTTATTTTGAATATGAAATGAACTTGATATGGAAGCCAGCTTAGATTCACCACCTGGATCTGTGCTTATTAAATCTTACTGGTTATGGAGGCTCAACAGCCTCTCTGCATTACCACTGTTATTTGTAGTCACCTGCTGTATAACTTCTGTTGCACACAAAATATAATACACAGAGAAACATGATACAAAATCCCACTTGTCCTAAAGTAACTTTGGTTCTTTGAGATACTGTGAATTTCATGACTTGTGTTCCGCCTCTTTTAATCAAAGTGAATCTTCCAAGGCATTTATTGTGGTTTAAGTCCAGTCAGCCAAGCAGTTTGCTCACTCACTCCCCACTCTTTTCTTCCCTCCCAGCTCCCGGGGGGATGGGGAGGAGAATCGAAAGAATGCAGCTCCCACAGGTTCAGATAAGAACAGTTCAGTAGCTAAGGTATAACACAAATCACTACTGCTACCACCAATAATAATAATGACAATGACAAGGGAAATACAAGAGAAGAGAATACAACTGTTCACCACCCGATACCAAGCCCAACTGCAGCAGCGAACCCCCTCTCTTCCAGGTCTCTGCCCTCCATTTTTCCTTCCTGGGCATGATGTGCTGTGGTATGGAAACTTTTTTGGTTAGTTTGGGTCAGTTGTCCTGTCTCTGCTTCCTCCAGGCTTCCCCTCCTCCCTGGCAGAGCATGAGGCTCAGAAAGTCCTTGGCCAGACCAAAACGTTCTAAGCAGTAACTGAAAACACTGGTGTTATCAGCACTGTTCCCAGGCTGAAAGTCAAAAACACAGCGCTGCACCAGGTACCAAGAAGGAGAAAAATGACTGCTACTGCTGAACCCATGACAGAGAAAGAATTTATTGGTCCTGTCTTCTGTGCCTGTAAAGGGAACTCTGAGGGTCTGACAAGCACATAGTTAAAATACAGAAATGCTTGAAACAGCGTCAGACCCAACTTTGTGCAAGATAAACTTGAATGCTCTTTGTCCACCCGTTTTTCACACCCTTTTATCACAACACCTAGAATAGACCTACACTGATTGCAGCTCAGAGAATGGTAATAAATTTTAGGTAAGCAAGTAATTGTCTCTGATGCTGGAACTTCCTGTGTTGAGTAGTTTTAACATTTTTCATACTGTCATTTAAAGCCTAAAAGTAATGCTGTATGCAGTAAACTCTAAATAGCAGAGGGAGCAATAATTCCTCTGCTGTAAAGGCTCTTATCTACAGGATCCCTCAGGAATCCATACGATGTCATCTCTACGTCTTTGTGAAAACTTGGGAGAAAAAGATGCCATAACCTTGACTCAGCAGTGTGCTGATTTCCAGTAGATATTAGTAACATATCCATTCATATGACAGAATATGTATAAGAAATAGCCGTCTGTCATTCAAGAACAAATTCTCACCAGAGCAATGCTGCTAGGAATGAGAAGGAAGACAAACTGCTGACCAAGTGCTTGTGGCCAGGTTCTGCTGAGAGTATGCACTCCTTCACCAAAATGATTACATGAGTTTTTCCTGGGCTTATGGTAAGTTTGATAACTAGGTAGCTGCGTTTTGTTCAACGGCTGCATTTTCAGTTCGAAAGTCTGTTAGGAGAACTCATGTTTTTCCCCCAGCAGAGGCTGTCTAATTGACATACGGCTATGATATAACTTATCGTGGCAGAAATTTAATTTGCTAAAACTACTCAAAAAATGTAGGTAATAGAGTTCTTGTCCTCTTCCTTTTCTTCAAGGCTCATTTAATTCTCTTCACCAGCTTTTAGTGCTAGTTGTCTTAAATTTTGAAGCAGAAAAGACTTAGGTTCCAGTTATATCAGAAATTGAATTTTAATTTGCAAGTCTACAATAGCTGCATTTCTTGTGTCAGTGCATATCAGGAAAACCACTCTAAATTATGTGACAAGGGGATTGATGTGCTTTTTGTGAAGGTGGCCAGGGATATACATGATCTTCCAGAGCCTAATAGATAACTCCAGAGCTGACTCAGAACTGAAAAGCTTATGGAGTCCTCCTATGAAAGTGTTTTTGCCTTAACTGGAATTTACAATTTGGTTTGTTTTCCTTACTATCAAATCCTCTGCTGCTACCATGCAGTGATCTCTTTTCAGTACTGTAAATATCAGAAACTTCTCCATGAAGGCACTCACATACTTGAGTGACTGGCAACCGTAGAAAAATTGCAGATCCTCGTAAATGCTGAACTTCATTCAGCATGTGCCTGAAGTTATCTGTGTTTGGCAAACTTCAAAGATGTGCGTAAATGGTATGCTGAATTGCAGTCAAAGGAAAATCAAAATGAAGGTCCAGTGACCTGGATTTTTAAAGTCCAGTGCAGGTAAGCTTGCTTCTTAATTGCTAATGCATTTTCATTGTAACAACTTCCTAGGTGCATTTGGAATTTGCAGTAAGCCTTACGAAAAGTATGTGTGGAATGGCAAGCTTCTGGAGGCAGTGAAAAGTACTGTTCATCGTGACTGGCTGCTATATATTATTCACGGATTCTGTGGGCAATCAAGCATCCTTTTACTGTTGTAAGGAATGTTTTAAAACTTTTTTTAGAAGTTTGAATATGTGAAATACATTGAATGATTTCTTTGTCATGTAAATACTTTTCAATTTTAGAATTATTGGCTGGCTTTTATTTTCATTACTTTTCTAAGTTTTATGCTAAATAAAAAACACAGTTATGTTGTTGTAACAGAATTCTCAGAGAGACTGTTTTTAACTGTGGGGTTCAGTAATAAAGAACTTGGGAGGATTTTAAGGCTCAGCTGTATCTTTTCGCATATGTTTGAGGAAAGAGGAAAAAAGCTAATCAGAACTGAACTGCTGACCCAGAAATGTTCTCTCACTACTCTTTAAAACATTTTTTAGTAACTGAGATTTGCAGAAATTCTTGTATTTATTCTGTTTCTGTTGAAGATGATGATAGAACTTTAGGCCTGCTTTTCGAGTAGAGTTAAGTAAATACTAGGATATCTGAAAACCTTTTTTCCTGGCTATGTATTATTTAAAATGAGTAAATGGGTTTATGTATTAGTATTAGCAGAAAAAGCCCAAATGCATATCACACTCCAAAAAAATGCCATCTCAACATCTTGGTAAGAATTTAGTATATTACAGACACACTCTAATTTAATCATCAAGGGCATAATGTTTGTTTAAAAGCCTGTCAACAAAGTATCTGGGCAAGCAAATACAATTATGAAGTTAAGGTTAGTGGTGTCTGTAAAATTTGATTTTAGGTTGGTTTTTTTTTTTTATGATTATAAGGCTGTTGGTCATTGGCTTAGTCCCCAGAAAGAAAGCTGGATCCATTTTTTATATACCACTATTTCATCTGTGGTCTTACTTAATCAATGTAGTAGTAGAGGATCTTACCACGAGCGTTATGCCTGCAGCTACTTCATGTATGGCATTAGTCTTTGCTCTAAGTATTAGATGAACTAATGTCTTCTTTCCTCTTTCTTGTGCCTCCCTTGCACTAAGTAAGCAGTTGATAGTCATGCTAGACATCTCACTCTATCTTTTTTGTTTGTTTTTAATAAAAAAAAAAGCCTAAAAGGAAGCCACTACTGCATCTGTATCTGTTTATCTCTGGTTTTCAGTTGTTGTTACTTAAGTAGTTGCAAATTTATCTACTTTTCCAGACAGATAATTAAAGGGTGAGTGGTGTGTACCTGATCTGAAAATAGAAGCTCCCAGACTTCAATCCCAGTGTTCACTAAAGCAGTATTGGTGGCCCATCGTGAATCTTGGGCCTATTTCACTTCTGTTGCCACTTCGTAAAATAGAAATACTTCTCTTCTGTATGATGTGAGAAGTGGTTGATTAATTTAGATTCTGTTTTCAGAGTTCTTAAAACCCATTGTTGAAAAAGCCAGTGCGCTCTCCCAGCTGCAAAAGAAGTTTGGAAGTGGTACTCATCACTGTTAAGGACATATCAGTAAATCATATGTTTCAGTTTTATACGCTTAGGATTTGTGCTTAAAGTAAGTGAATGAAAAATTGCATGTGAACGTAAACCTTAACTTCTCTCTCAAGAACTGTTAATTTATGGTCGCCCTATATACGTCACTCTGATAGCTAGAAGATCAAGCAAATTTGCTGGAACACGTTTTCTGAAACGAGGAGCAAACTGTGAGGTAAATTAAATCTGATTTTAGGGGTTCCCTCGTACCCTCCCCAACTACACGAAAGCTTGAGCTTGACTGACTGGAGAATTGAAATATTTTGGAGGGATGTTACAGTTTTGGCTGTAAATTATGCTATTAGATAATGTTATCATATTCTTAATTGAGAAAATAAAGCTGTTCTTAAAATAATAAGTCTTAACCAGCAATGATTTTTTTACACTTACAGTTAATGTTATTTCCAAAATAGAGTGGGAAAAAATCTGATAATATGCATTTAGAGACAAATGGGAATTTAACCTTCAGTGGTGTTCTCACTACTGTGATATGGTGTCTTACAGTTTAATTGTATGTAGTGATCAGTTCTCTATAATGCATGCAGCCCTGAAGTGTCATGTCTATACCGTACATGTATTTCTGTTTGTTTTAGGGAGATGTTGCTAATGAAGTAGAAACTGAACAAATACTTTATGATGCTTCAGTTATGTCATTTTCTGTGGGAAGTTATTCATCCTATGTTCAGGTTCGAGGATCTGTCCCTCTGTACTGGTCACAAGATATTTCAACTATGATGCCTAAGCCACCCATAACATGTATGTACAAATTCTTTGTGGTAGATTATAGTTAGCGCTGTCCCCTACAGGAACACCGGAGACAGTAAGTGAAAACTGAAAATGAGTGAATTGTCTGTACATTTGTTCTTTGGGAAGCCCTAAGTTAAGGTAGATCAATGTTCTTTATAATAAACATCATGGCATGCAGCTTTTTATATGGTTGAATGTTTGTATTTGGTGAAACTGAATATAAAACAATCTTTGTCTTAGACTTCCCATTCATAAATGGAATAAAAAAACTTCTGTTGGAAGATGTCAGCTTTCTTTATGCTTATTTTGTGTACAAAATCAGTTACATGTACCTTTGTATTGTGAATAAACTTTTGAGCCTATTGAAAATCGTGGAAAAAATCTGGGCTAACTTGAGTGGGACCAGAGTAATTGTTCTGTGTAAGCATGTCATGAAAGTTTTGGTGAAGAAGTTGCTTTCAATTTGGAAAAGGGAAGGTTTTTTTTAACAGCTTTTGCATGAAAAGAGGGGGAAGTATGTAATTGTATCATTACTATCAGAGAGTTAGCACGTGTTTTGTGAAGAGTACTTTGAGGGGAAAGTTATATAAGTGACTCTGCAGATCACTTAATATTGTCCTGAATTTGTGTATTTATTGCAGTGGACCAAGGAGATCCTTTTGCACATGTTGCTGCTCTTCACTTTGACCAAATGCTTCAGAGATTTGGTTCTCCCATTATTATTTTGAATCTTGTGAAGGTACAAAAATTTTAGTGTCTTCTATATGTTTTCTAATTTTAATATTATACTTCTGTAGAATCTCTGTGTAAATTTTATTATGTTCTAAACTAATATTAGCTCATAAATGCATTATTTTCTTCAGAAATTTCATCCTATGCAGTATAGTACATAACTCTGCTTCCACTGCCACGCTTCAGAAAAGAAGTTTACCATGTCTGTAGCCCTCTTACAGTAACCTTTTGCTGTTGCTTTCAGGTTTTTGCTATTACTCTTTAGATATAAGTCCAAATAAATTTACCAGTAAATTTAGTTGAGCACTAAAACCACTGAAATAGTATGGTTTCATGCAAAGTGAGGTTTGTAGGCTTCTTGCCACTGATGACTAAGTTATTTGAAATATCATTATAAAGACTTACCTTCTTTATTTTGCTCTGCCTGGTAGAGTTATGGAAGTATGAGTGGGATAGAAAACTGAAGCTTTTGATGTTAGCTGGTGGGCAGTGCCGTTATCAGCCTGGCTGGACTAATGGGGGAGCTTCATTGATTGCTGCAGTAATTCAATTCACTCCTGTGTAATAGGTTGAGGTACAAAGCCTGGATTCTGGGTGGCACTGTAATTTTGGTTATTACATCTTGTATTTGTGTTGTGGGGTTTTTTGTTTCATTTTTTTCTGTTCTGGTCCAGCCATTTTCTCTGGCGGTGGCTGGTTCCACATTTGAATTTAATATATTGATTTGTTTTGCTTGAATCATATCTTACTTCTTCTTTGTCTTTAAAAAAATCATTTATCATGTTGTAGAACTACATTCAGCAGAAAAAAAGGACCTTTTATGTGCATGCAGGACCTATTCCTGGTATTAAAAAATAGGGAAAATTGAAAAAGGAATGGTTTTAAAACTCTTAAGTTGTAATAAATGGAACTAGATAATCTATTTTCTATTTCTAGAAGCTTTCCTGTATAGAAGTGCTTTTAAGACTGTCCAGGAGTCTGTGAAATCAACACAGGATAGCAATTGTTGACAAGAAAATTATTTTATCTCTTGCAGCCATAGATTTCAAAAGCCATTGCTATAGTGAGTCTAGGCTCACATGACCTTGACGCGTGAATCATTATATGCTTTTATTCACAGGGCTTCTGATACAGTGACTGAAAATGTGTCTTTCTTTCCCTCTCTGTAGATGCTCAATATTAAAATGTTAAAGTTCATGTTCCTTTATTACTGAACTAGATGATTTCCAGAGGTCTCTTCCAACACTAATGATTCTATGATTAGAATCATAGAATTATAGAATAGTTAGGGTTGGAAAGGACCTTAAGATCATCTATTTCCAACCCCCCTGCCATGGGCAGAGACACCGCCCACTGAACCATGTCATCCTAGGCTCTGTCCAGCCTGGCCTTGAACACCGCCGGGGATGGAGCATTCACAGCTTCCCTGGGCAGCCCATTCCAGTGCCTCATCACCTTTACAGTAAAGAACTTCCTCCTTATATCCAATCTAAAGTTCCCTGTTTTAAGTTTTAACCCATTACCCTGTGTCCTATCACTACAGTCCCTAATGAAGAGTCCCTCCCCAGCATCCTTATAGGATATAAATCTGTGTCTTCCTTTATCTGTCTGTGCTGGAAATTTGTTAATTAGTAATGAATGCATTAGGTTATATATTTAAAGTAGTTTCTATAATGTAGGTTCAGTACAGGTTTTAGTTTGGATGAAGTTGAGAGGAAAGCCATGCTAATATACAGAATACCAACGCATGTATGGTATTTTCAGAGAATGGCAACAAAACTAAATTTTTATTTTTTTTTTAATTATTGCAAAGCTGGGAGATCTCCTGCCAGTAGTGGAGAAGAATTTGCCTGCTTCCTCTTGTACCCTAGAATTAAATGGGACATTTTCCTTATTGCCTTTTTCCTTCTATTTCTATTACCACTTCTGTTTCTGTGTGCCCTTCTTTGCTGTTACAGGGTTCCATTTTCCAGCCAATGATTATGTTGAAGAAAGCTGAAACAAGTTGGAACAAGTGACTTTTACTACTAATACAGATCAATTGTTGAAACCCCAGAATGTTTAGATTTTTCTGTCTCTTAATGACTTAATTGTAGTATTTATGAAGAACTGCCTACTGTTACAGCTTCCACCTTAGATTTCTGCTATGTATACATACATGTATATGTATATGGGTTGCATGCATTTGTTAGTGAAAATTGTAATGTTAACTTCCTTTTTTCTTTTTGCTAAAGGAACGTGAAAAAAGAAAGCACGAAAGGATTCTTAGTGAAGAGCTTGTTGCTGCCGTGACATATCTCAACCAATTTTTGCCCCCAGAGCATGCAATAATATATATACCCTGGGATATGGCCAAATACACGAAAAGGTAGAAAAGATCCTTCTTTGTACTAGTGCTTTAGCCACAGTGAAAATAACTGTATGCTACTGTGTTGTTTTTCAATTGAATGTATTGTCAGTGAATGATGGGAGAATTTTATAAAGACCTACAGACAGAATAAACCCTCTGCCTTTTTGGAGGATTTTTAATGTTTTCTGTGTTTTCTTACGAAAGTGGAGCAAGGCCTGAAAACTTTTAAATTCTCTGCAAAGGAAAATTTTAGAAAAAAGCTATTAGAAAGACATCAACATTCACTTTTTATTTTGAATTAGCCAAAACACTGCATTTGTCAGATACTCCTCCTCAGCCACTGAATTTATTGAGTTACAAAATTTTGAAAAATCAACGGGTTTCATATCAGTCACTCTTTTCAATTTCCTTTACCAAAAGGAAATGAGGGCATTAATATCAATGTTTTAAAACATTCATATTGTTAGAAGCATGTATTTTAGAAAGGCAAAATGTATTCTCTAACTTTATTCTACACTTTTGCACAATAGAATGCTGTACTAGAATTATGTGAAAAGCGTGAATGTTTTCCTAAGTGTAGAACTATTTACAAGGCACAAACATTTTAAATCTACAGGTATAGATTGCTATTCTGAAATAACACACAATTCAGTTGTAAAGTTCTCTGATCTGCATATATTTACTGTATCTTATTAATGCCAGAAACTGTAGAAGGATGATAAGAATTGGTGGGTCAACTTTCAGGTATCTGTTACTATAGTCGTCTGAGTAAAACAATGGGAAAATTGGTATGGTTCAAGGGGCAGGAATAAAATTGATGTGTTTTCAATTAAAATTTTATGGAAAAGCTTTGCAAAAAATCCTTATTCGCTTTTTGAAATTACAAGTTCGTTGATACAGTTGGTCATGGGGGTGTGAAACTTTAAAGTCTGACATAAAGAGTAGTGCTTTCACACTACTTTTTTGTTCTAAAATGGCATTGTGTGCTGTTGGATGCACATGCATTTGTTTGTGTTACCATTAAATAGCAAATCTCAAAATAAGGCTAGATTCCCTTTCAGAAGATATGCTAGTTCCAAGTTCTTGATTTTCCTCTTGAGTGATACTGGTGAAGCTTCGTGGTCTGTCCTATCTGAGAAATGATACTAGGTGATCAAAGGATTCCCCTTCTATCTTTTAAGTTTGATGTATGTTTATCCACCCTACTACAGATATAAATATGCCTGAGGTCTTTGAACAAGATTATTTATACAAGCAAAAGATATTTAGGAATGGAAGATAATGTATATGTCTGCCTAAGGAACTGCCAGTTTCAGAAATACTGAGAGCATGTTTGCTTCAACATGTAGTTTTGAAGTAGGTCTGCTGGAAAGCAGTACTAGTTTTATTACTTGAAGTGTAAACACTGAAATAAAAACTGAATGAACTTTATTTGAAAATAAAATTGAGTAAGGAGAAGTTGAAGTCCCCCACAATGAATAGATGGACACCCTGATCTGAGCAGGAGGTGTAGGAAATCATAAAGGCCACACACGGACAAATGTTACTGAGCAAAACAACACCTTGCAAACAAAATAAGGGAGTATGATTTTAGCATAATCATGTATCCTTTTCTGCCTCATTCTTATTTTGCAAAGCACTGAAAGTTTGTTAGGGGAAAATTAGTGTGATATGAAAGTGAAGAAGTTTGAGTTTTGGAGTCTTCCACTTCTAGTTTATGTAATGCATTCTAATAAAAGTAAACAAAATTGCTCAGATACAGTCAGTGTTTCCCGTAAAATCTAAGAAAGCTATAGACGTAATTACTGTTATAGACATAATTACTGTTGGGTAAATAAAGCTGTGGTGTTAATCTTCCTTTAAATAATTTTTGTTATTGAAACACCTTCCAAGCAGTGAAATTTTTTTAGTATTAATGTATCTTGACTATGTTTTGGTGTTTTTTTTTCCTCTTCTTAGCAAACTTTGCAATGTTCTTGATAGACTGAATGTGATTGCAGAAAGTGTAGTAAAGAAGACTGGATTTTTTGTAAATCGACCTGATTCCTACTGCAGTATCTTGCGCCCAGATGAAAAGTACGTATAATTTAATTGATGCATAATGAATAACACCTATTACTTGGAGAGCTGTTGGGAATTTCTATGTCTGTTGCATTTTTTCTTGTGACTAGAATCAGTATGAGGGGAGATCTAAATCAACTAGCTTGTGCTACCATGTATGTTAAGCATCTACCTTCCAGTTGCTGGCATTATACCTACTTCAACTTTTGTGCACTGAAGAAAATTTGTGTGGCTTTGGAATATTTCCCGGAGATATTGATTGGTTGGTCGTGATGTCATTTAAATACAACATCTTACTGTGGCATGGTTTTCACTGCCTTTGCTATTCAGGGACATCAGTTTTGCTGTGTGGCAGGTTTTTAATTGTCACTGTTTTTCACTGAGCAGATCAATACGTGGTATGTTCTATTATTTTTTTAAATTATTTGTATGACATTCTGTTTTGTTTCTCTTTCAGATGGAATGAGTTGGGAGGTTACGTTGTTTCCACTGGTCGCTTGCAGGTACTAAATTGTACTTTATTAATTCACAGTTACAGTGATGTAGATCAGCACTTCCAAACCAGCAGTGAACCATTTAATTTAAATACCTACTTGATGATTCATGGAGTGTGTTTAAATTAATAATTATAGTAAAGAGCATTATTGCTGTTCATCCGAGAAATCCAATTGGAAAATAGGTGTTAAAGTTCTTGCATGGTACCACAAAACTTCATGCTGTTAGAATTTAATTTTTGCTGGAGGTAGTCTGAAAAATGCTTTTATTTTAAACAAGTTTCCATTACTATTTAGTCTACAGTGTTACCAGTGCATTGACAGTTAAAACAGCAGCATTTTAGCAAACCGCATATGTTACACAGAGAAGGTGAGGAATAAACATACGTAAGCCTGGTGACATTCATAGACATTTTCACCAGTATTGAATAATCTGTATATTGTTACAGTTTCCATCAGTAAAAGAAAATAAAACTAGAAACACTGCTTAACACTGGGAATGAGTATTTTATCTACCTTTTAACTTTAATCACTTGTGGTATCACCATTTGAATACATTTAAGCATTGGGATCACAGTTCATCTCTGAATCTTGAGTCACACCCAGAAGTGCTTCTTTATTGAGGCAGTGAATTTTAGTTGACTAGTTTGGATGTAGCCATATATATTTAAACCAAAGAATTTCCCATGCTGATATATTAAACTATGTTACTTGCAGTTGTTCGTAATATAAAATAACTTTGTATGCATTATGGAATTGATAAATGGTGATGCAAACTGCGTTAAAGGATGCATGCATGACTGTGACCTTGAGTTTGTGTGTGTTGCTCCAGATACAGAAGGCTTAAAAGATAAGCACCATCACAGTAGAGCTACGGCAAGATAGAAGAGTGCTTATTTTTTTGCAGTAGTTGCAACATAACTTGAAAATAAGACCTCCTTCACTGAAGTAACATAGCTTTTCTCATTAAGGTGAATCTTTAGGGCTGTTTGTGAATAGGAGAGATGCAGTTTGTGTAATGATAAAAGCAAGAATATTTTGAAAGTAGGCATTACAGTAGTCCAGTGTAGCTTGCTAGAGATGAGTTGCTTTTCAACATCTTTAGAAATGTCTCACCTCAAATTTTTGTGAACTGATTTAATTTGAGATTTGGCAAGTCTTGGATAGTAGGAAAAAAGTAATAATTATGAGTATAGTAATTTGTTAATTAAGAAAAATCTCTTTATTTGGATTGCTTTCCCAGACAGGAGTTCTCCGAACCAATTGTGTGGACTGTTTAGATCGCACTAACACGGCCCAGTTTATGGTGGGAAAATGTGCTTTGGCATACCAACTCTATTCATTGGGATTGATTGATAAACCAAATTTGCAATTTGATACAGATGCTGTTAGGTAAGATATGTTAATAAAGTGTGCCATGGTTTTATTTTTTCAATTTTGTCGAGAGATTTGGAAAAATTCCATAGAAGAAGAGTGCAGTTCTTTCTGTTGGAATGATTTAATAATATTTATTCATCCAAGTTTAAAAGATCTTCCATACTTGAACTCTTCTTGAGAAAATCCAGTAATGCTGAAAATTTATTATTCTGGAAAAGTATGTTATTCAGATTTCTTTTAAGATAACTGCTTGACTTCATTCTCTTTGTATGCCTAAACTTAAAGCTAAAAGTTTTCCTTTAAATAAATGTAACAAAACCCCCACCCCAGTCTTATACTTGCTTGAGGCAAAATGCTGACCAAAAATGAAAACTAAAGGAAGTACATGCTTTTATGGAGAATGCTAAACTGATACTTGTATGGCAGAACATCTTACCTTGCTGTTTCTTACTTTTCCTTTGAATAAAATGTTGTGCCTTTTGATTTATTGAAGAAGTTTTCAGCAAAGTTGTTCTCTCAGATCAAGTATCCGTGATACTTATTCAAGCATCCTCAAACCATTTAAGAAAACTGAGCATTTAAATTGAAATGCTTTGGGGGTCGTGGGAACTAAGCTATTTAACTTGTGAACAAGCTTCAGTAAATAACACAGGAGTCCTTGAGGTGATGTGGTTTTACTCCTGAAATCTGTTGTCATGACTGTGAAACTTAGGGCTTCATTTCTGGTTTTCACTGGCGGTTTCATAGTTTTAGAACATGGAGATGTTACTCATATTTCGGAAAAGACAAAGTACTCAGTCACCCCTTTACTCAAGACATACCTTCAGCTGCTCTTCTTTTCCCATTCGTTTCCAGGAGCTGGTAGGTGCCACAGAAATAACCTTACTTGCAGCACATTGGCTCACTGTGCAAGCGGTGGCTGCTGGCTGCCTGGTGGCTAGGGAGAGCACCTGCTGGCTGGCTTCCTCATTGTGCCGTGCCTCTCATCCACAGTGTCCCAGCTGCTAGGTGCTACATGTTTACACCCGGGAACAGCTGCTGCTACAAATACCAGTTGCTGCGCAGCCTCCTGGAGACTCGGCGGTCTGGACTCCTGGATTCTTAACTAGAGGGGATCCAAGAGGTGGACAGGTCTCTAATACCCACTCTGATATTCCCAACACCTACCATTTACTTCAGCACCTGAGACTGCATTTTACTATCTTTCCTTAGGCTTCACAACTTCCCCCCTTTCCTACCCTATTTTGGGAGCCCAGATTTCCAATGTTGTTTCCTGCTGCAATAATCCTATGTTTCCTGTCTATCTTATCTGCCTCTACTTTACTTTCTATGCTCCACCCACCCAAATGTCCATCTCTTACCATCATCTCTTAAGAGTATAGTGGTTGCTTTGTCTTTGAATTTCCTGATACCTTATTTCTCATTATCAATCTGAAATATGGCTATTAGCCTGGCATAAAAGGTTACTTTCATCTGCCTGCATTTGCCTTATTTATTTTTATTCTCTGTTGCAACAGATGTCTGTCTGAAACAGATTTTGTCATCTAAGACTTGTTTCTGAATTAGTGTATTCAGAATAATTAAAAAATTCTCCATAATGCAATAAATTCTGAAGACAAGCATGTGCTAGCTATACTGTCTCCATGGTGCAGTCTTTCACTTTGTGCTCCTGCATTCTTGTTCCCTGCGTTGCCTTGCATTGAGTATGTGCTTTCTGCATGCTCTGTCTCTTCGTTTACACTCTTCTAACTGACCAAAGGCGGTAATCCGTAGCAGTCTGTCTTCCTTAATTTAGCTAAGTGTCTGAAAAGCTAACTTTTTTTCATCACATTCTTTGACTGTCCTTATAATTCTGAGTTCTCTCATGTGGTCTCATGGGCTGGCTACAATTCAGGATATCTTTTGATATAGATTTCTGAAGTCAACATTTTATTTTGTTTGGCCATTGTGAAGGATGTGAACAGGATATGCATCTTGAACAGTCCAATTTTGTGTCTAGCCAGATTAATCTTGATGACTTCGTTGCACAAGACCATTTCTGCAAGCTGTATTTCTCAGGGATTCCTTCACCTTAACTGTTGTCTTATCTAGAGAATTTCCTAGGCGAAGTGTATCTTAGCAGCTCATTTTATCACATGTAGTTAACTTCTCTTTCTAGAGAAAACCAGACTTTGACTGCAGGCTTAATATTTTGAGGCTGCGGAATGGTAATTTGTTTCTGTAGGTCCTCTCCAAATAAAGTGGATTAGTGTCCTTAATGAATTTAAAGTTCTGTTTTCTGTGAACCTTTATTGCAAGGTCATTGATTCATCAATACTCCATAGCTGACTGGGAAATTTTTGAGAGGTATCATCCTTTTTTCTGCCAGTTTTTGCCTTGAACCAGGTTTTTAGCTTTTAGTTGACCAGTCATCCTTCTGCTTGTGTTGAAAAACCCCAACAAAATAAACAAAAAACAAACTAACCAACCAACAACAACAAAAACCAAGAACAAAACAAAACCAAACCAAAACAAGAAACAACAAAACAACCCAGCAAACCCAAAGAAACAAACAAGAAATTATCATATATGATATCATGAACTCTGAACAATTTGTGGTTTAGTTTATTTCTTTTGTTGGCTTTTGGTTTGTTTTTGTTGTTGAGGGGGGGGGTTAAGTTAATAAGCAGATGTTTCCTCCTAATCTTTTTGTGCTTGAACTTGGGCAGAAGATTTGCTGGACAGGTATTTTGTTTTTACAGGAATTGATTGGCTGCTCAGATAAGTGTTCTTCATTCAGTACCTTTGAGGACTTCCTCAGATGCTTTTGCTGATTTGGTTTGATCTTTATTATTTTTGTTGTTAATTTGTTTCTACCTTTCTTTATGCTTCTGAAGTATTACAGTGTATCACATGCAGATGCCTGAATTACTGTGTTTTGCTATATTCATGTGAAATACGTTTTCACAGATTTGGTTGTGGTTTGGTGTTTGTTGTTGTTGTTGTATTGTCCTGGTTTGGTTGGTTGACTCTTAACTAAACTTTCAGCCTCTTTTAGTAAGAAGTTATGTTTGTCATTGTCTTGCTCAAGCAAGACCTTAGTCTCCATTTCTGAGAAGCATTTTTCAATCTGTTATTTTCTGGACTGTGTTTTTGTTATTGTTGGGGAGCTCTTGATAATTTTTCCTATTTGGATTTCTCTCAGTTTGGAGTCTGCTGTCAACTTCTTGATGATAGACACTGTCCTGGTTTTAGCCAGCTCTCCTTGTTCATCTTAGCAGCCAGCTCTTTCTTAGCTTCTTCTTACATCATGTTTTTCCAGCTCCAGCAAATGGTATTTGCCATTCACGTTTCTTACAAGTCATGTTTATTCAGTTTGTGCCTTTCAGCTGTCATTATTGTAACTAGGGAGATTTTGGGAAAATTATGATAACTTCATTCCCAGTGGCTGTGACAGTAAACATAGCCTTGAGATATTGAAGTGTTCTGTCCCATTTACTGTATTTAAAATGCCTTAGTTTGTGAAGGTGTACAGTTTGTTTTCCGCCTGCACACTAGTAGGACATGTTAATCTTCTTGAATCTACAGAAATGTATATTCTGTGGTGTGAACGCATTCTGATACATTATAAATTAGTGAAAATCTAAGTCTAATGTTTCTAGTGATTATTGCTTCTGAATAAGATGTCCACATACTTACCTGAATAAAGAATAGAGACATATCTTTAAATTTCAGTGTTTGTAAGTTAATAGCTTCATTACTATTAAGTTAATGAAATATCAGCTTTTGAAAACTGGCAGAAGTACTTAGGAGAAGAAAATGCATTGCTTGTTAAACAGAAAGACTTCATTATTACAATGCTTTATTTTTTCTGCTAAAAACCTTTTTTTTTCATTAGTTTGATAGATGGCACATTTTGCTTTTCCTTCAGATTGTTTGAAGAATTATATGAAGATCATGGAGACACACTTTCTCTGCAGTATGGAGGTTCTCAGCTTGTCCATAGAGTAAAAACCTATAGAAAGATAGCTCCATGGACTCAGCATTCCAAAGATATTATGCAAACACTCTCAAGATATTATAGTAATGCTTTCTCAGGTAAATTTAATTTCATGTGCCTTTTTTTAAAGCCATTATTAAAAAAGCATTTTACTTGTGATGTTTCAATAATTCATACTGTGCTCTTACAACAGAGATCCTCTGTATTATAGTTTCCAAATAATTTGGTAAAATCTGATGGCTATTCAGATTTGATAAAGTATTTATATCCTACGCAAGTGCACATTGTAGCATGCAGCATTATTTGATAAAAGTTAATGAAATGATGTAAGAAGTATTTTGGAAACGTATACGTGAAGCACTGACAGTGTCAGTGGCATCTGTAGATCAATAGAGAAGCAGGTAGCTGTTATAAAGCTTTTGAAGTGATGGGCAGAATGACTTCAACAAATAAAAGGAAACTTGTAAATCTAAACACAAGTAGAATGCTTTGAATGGAGTATTTCTTGTGGTGTTTCTCAGGACTTAAAGCAAAAAGCAAGCTCTGATGAATGTAATTGTTTTGTATGAATGGAAGTTACGAACTGTTGAGTCTGTGGTAGAGGAGACAAAATTAAATTAAAAAAGCAAGATCCACTAAGTAAACAACCTATTTTTTTTGGGTTAAATAAGTTGTAAAATGCTAACTTATTGCTTTACTAGCTTTCATCAGTCACTGATACTGTTCTACTTCGTTCTGTACAACATTCCTAAGAAAAAAACTCTCTTAAAAATGCTGAGCCATTGCAAAGTAACTGAAAAAAATGCTTAGTGCTTTTAGAAGTTGTAGTCTGAGAAATGTCAAGATGACAAGCATTGAGTGCTGCTGTGTTCAAAGTTTTGTGTCAGTTCTCTCTTACTCTTTTTCACAAAAGCTGCATAGCCAAGGAAGGATGTAGCTTTTTTTTTCCTGTAGACTGCAGTTATATAGAAACTATATGAACTTTAAACCGTAAGTTGGACACTGGCTAGAAATACATCACTAACCTCTGGTTTCTTTGGCTGAATTTACTGGTTTTGTTAGTGACAATTCTGTGTATGCAACAAAAGGTGAGGGCACAGTAGTTAAAATACTGTTTCTGGATGTAGGTCATGTAATTTGTATATCATATTTGTCCAAATTAGATGAGAAATGGCAAGCCTGTTTATTTCAGTGATACGGTCTTTTATTGTTTGCAGTGGCAAAAAGGCATGACTTCCTCAATTCTTATGAGCAAAAGGAAGCGCACTTGCAGGGTATCACCTGTACCGGTAGTACAAGATGGAACAAATCTCTGAAGCTGTTCACTTGTATGCCAGCCACTTAAACAGTTAGATGGAAGCTTGAGCAAAGTTCTAGATCCTCATTTGGGGTTGTGGTCTGCTTACAAGGATAGTCATGCTATACATATGGTTCAGTAATAAAAGAATTTGTCCTGGAAAAGGTGTTACAAAAAGAAGGAATACACAATGAAAGAGTCCATCTTGTCACCGTGGTGGACTTGTAAATGAATATATAAATAGTCTTTAATGAGGTCAGTATGAAAAATGAAACTTTCATAAAGGTGTTGCACACTTTCCCCAATTTACTGATGGCTTTAGTTTTGAACGTGTTTGAGCCAGGTATTTTTGATGCTTTATGCATTTCTTGTATTTGAAGATTGCATTGTTGAAACATGGCATTCAATGTTGTATTTACTGCATTTTTAGTATGAAATTTAAAGGTCCACTCTACAACACTGCCAGTTCAGGTGTCATCTGCAAGCCTGTTAATGTGACAAATTGGGAGAGATCATTTTATTCTTGAAATTTTTGTAGAAAGCAGAGATGAAGGAAGCATTTTTAGAACAAGATTCTGAGTTTCGAAAGTATGTAACTTAATATTGTTACATACTTTACAATATAAATAAATAAAAATCTGAGGGCCAGGCAGTCCAGGAGCCAGAACTTGTGTTTCTGATCTGAGAAATGTTTTTAATGAATTTTATGTTCTAATGGTGAACTAAGAAAATTTTAGTGATTTGCTTGAAGTCATATGGTGTATGAGATTCAGAACAAGACAATGTGGCCTGCTAACAGTGCCTCCTAAATAAATCACTCAGCCACACTTTGTCTGTCTATGGTAAAAAATAGATTATTCTAAAAATGTTTTACATTTTTAAGAAAATTGTTTCATCTGTTGACCCCAAAGCTCCTTGGATAATCATTACCAATTAAGTTGTACAGGAGAGGAAAAAGTAAGACAAGTATCGGTTAAGTGACTTGCCTGAAGATGCTAATCTAATAGATAAGCCTTGGACTTGTAAGAAAGATAACTTTGAATGCAGTTCGACCCTCGTTCATGATACGTGGCTTAGCTTTTCTGTAGATTTTTCTATACCTATAAATTTGTAATATGTTACCTATATAATAGAAAAGTGAAGAATTAAATAATGTTCTCAGGATCAAGTTAGTGACTGAATCTTAGAAGAAAACCTGGGTTTCCTCCAAAAAATAATGGAACAATTATTTTTATGGTGACTCAAAAAAAATCTTACAGGTCTAGGCAAAAATTCTGACTTTTTTCATGCAAGTTTTTAATTATAGTATTTCAAAATATTAGAGGACAGGGTGTAGTTTGGGTAGTCAACTTTTGGTTTAAGGAACCCTGGTTATAAGCAAATGAGTTGTACCAGGAAAAAGAACATAATCTAGCTAATATAGGTGTTTCTTCAACACCCTTTCTGGCAGGCATTCTGATTAGTTGAATTTTAACATTTTTATTTCATTTGTGATTGTCAGAAATTAGGAAATGGTGTTCCAAATAATACTTTTCTAGCTTTTATGCCTTTTAGAAAGTAATGTGACTTGCAGACTTCGGTGTTAAGAGTTGCAACATGCATAATAAGCTTCTGGAATCTGGAATAATTTATTTATCTGCAAACAAGTCTGGGTATAGCAAACTACCTTGTAGTGTTCAATAAAAGTAAACTTAATTACTATAACCTTTTTGTCATGGGACATTATAGTCACAATTGTCTTGAATCTCTCATGACTAGTAATTTGTCATGTACTGCAGTTGCAAGCTCAGATTGAGAGCAGTAGATTATTATAGACTAATTCAATTAAATGGCCCCTTCAGTTCCTGTTTTCTCAAATGGTCTTAAAAATGTGCCAGTATACACATACATTGCAGTATCTTTTGAAAAATCAGTGCAGTCTTTGTACTTGTACATAATTACAATGTTTGGTGCTAACAATGAAGGGAGAAAACCTGTTTGTGCTTTTGTCTGTGCTCCACAGTGCATTGACGGATTCTTATTTATTTACTTTTGAAAACAGATTTTTTTTTTTCTATCTAAATAAGAAAATTGATCTGAAAAGCTCAATATCCTGTTTCCTTTGGCCAGCATTTCAAAGAAAGACAAAAGCTTTCATTATTTTTGTTCAAAATTAAGTCATAAAATTGTTCAACCTTTAAAGTAAGGCGGGGGGAGGACTGTCACCTTTCAGGTTAACTATCTGCTTCTCCAGTCACATGTTTGTGCCTGCTTGAAGACTTGCATACAAAGAATCTTTAATGCTAAGGGGTTTTTACCTACTTTAAAGTTATGAGTTGAGAAATAAGACAGTAGAAAGACATTTTTCTGATAAATGTCCTGTATTTCTGTTAAATTTAAAAACACAACTGCACAAATGAAACAATAAACGCAAAAGAGAGTTTGAGTCCTTTTGCAGTGTAACATTTGAACAGCAGTCTTTTTTTCTTTTGCAACAGAGCAAGGTAAGAATGCTTTAATGAACTGCTGCTATTGACCATTTCAGACAACAAATTAGTTAATTCAGTTGGTGTGAGTTTAAATTCAAGCTGTTTTCCACAGGAGAAATTTAATTTAGTTTTATTTAATTTTAGCATCTGTCATATAAGTAGTGACATAGTTTCTTAACTGAATTATCTTGTTTTACTTTGTTTTATAGTTATTTAGTTAACAGTATCAGTATACCTTCTGTTCCTGGCAGGTGAAACAATGGTAAATGAACAAAGGAGGCTTATCTCTGCCGTTAGCTTTCAGAAATTACTATCAATTTTAACCTGTTGCTCATGTTAATTAATTTTGTCTTTAGGGCTCCTCCAGTTTCTATGCTTGGAGAGCTTTCTTCAGTTTTGTTTGGCACTTTCTTTAAACCACTAAACAAATAGCTTATCAGGAAGAAATACATGTTACTGCTTTTGTCTTTTCCTTTCTTTTTAATTCTCAGTGTCTTCAACAATCTTTTCATTTGTTTTTTTAGACCTTTTCACTGAGTTTTGCATAGCTTTCTTGCATTGTTCCCAGCCTTCCTAATTCTCTCCTTATGTCTTTGTTAAACTGTGACACTACATTGCAGAAACAGTATGGCCTACAAACCATAAGGACCTACATATGCTTTTGAGTATTACTGTGTAGAAGAGTTAATGTTCATAAAGTGATCCTCCTAGAAAATTGAAAAGGTGAGGAGCAAGAAAGAAAGTAAAAGAAGTATCTTTCTGCAAGAGTGCTCTGGAGGGACAGCAGAAGTATCTGTAAGGCAGTATAAGTGGATAGAAAAGGAAAAAAAAGTCATTCCAGATGAAAGGTCCTCAAGTAGGGGAGGGGAGCCGGGTAACATCCAGAGGCTTGCCTTTTTCTTCCCTTTTCCCGATGCCTTGACCTGTTTTTTACACCCTGTGACTGTTTAAACAGAAGATTCCACTTCCAAATACTGACCTCCATATATACACACTTCCATAAAATAGGATACTTTTCTATAATCATATTGTCACCACATTTCTACATAGCACTTCATTTGCTTAATTTCCTGTAAAAAATATTGTATGTTGCCCAGAGAAAAAGAGACATTTGAGCTCTGGAGAGAAAGAGGTATTGACTGAAACTTTAGTGGTAGACAGGAACCAACTTTGTCCTTGCTGTCATACTGCTGCTTTGTGGATTCTGCCGATTTCTTTTGCCTGCTTTCTGGTATACTGAGACTTCAGTTTGTGTTTTTGATGCAGTGTGTTGCTAAAAGGACGCTCAACTGTCATAATACTCTTTCTGAAATATGGAAAGAACTTAAGGAGTAATACTGTCTATTGAACTAGTCCGAACTATTCCTGTCTGGTGGTTACTGAAATGCAAACAAGTGGAGACAAGGGCTTTCCACGTGCTCACTTCTCAGGGCACGAATAGTTCTCCGCACACTCCCCTTATCTGAAGCTCCTTTGCATTTAAATCTTCCTCTGCCCCTAAGAGTCTGCTCGCAAAGGTCTTTAGCACCCCCAAGCCCCCGTCTGACTCCAGCTTTTCCTCATATCTTTTGCAACTCATCCTATCTGCAGCTAAGTAGCAAGAGAGTAAAGATACAAGTGAACATTTCTCGTCTTGCTTCATCTACAGTGGTATGTAACTACTAGATTTTAGCACTGGCCTTGGTGAAGCATAGAATATGGCAAGAGAAATTGATAATTTAAGCCAACAGGAAAAAAAAGCCCAAATTATTAGAAAGTGTTTCTGAAGTTTAATCATTTTACTGATGATGTTTGGGCTAGAAAACCCCAAAGAATTCATAAGTTGTGTGTTGTGTGGGAACTTGTGTGGATACTGTTTAACTTCATTAAATCATTCCTCTGTTAATTAAACTGCAGTAAATTCATCATATGTCAGACTCTCCAATACAAGCACATGCTTCATGGCACACACATATATGCAGAGGTAGGAGACCACATGAGGTCTTGCTTCTGCAAAGCCACTAAGCAGAGCTGCTGCCTCAGTTCCTTATGAGAGAAGCCAAGGAAAGAGGCAGTACTGGTACCACCCCCATGTGTTGCAGAAGTTCAGGTCTAAAGGAAGTTTCATTATGATGGTTGAAACCCAGAGGTCCCTGTAGAAGTCATGGGAAATACACGCTCTGTCAGGAGCAAATATAAACAAGCTGATGCCTGAATGAGCTTGTGCTCTGCAGTGTTCCTGGTGTTAAGTGTACCTCTTCTCTAACAGATGCAGACAGGCAAGATTCTATCAATCTCTTTCTGGGAGTATTCAAGCCTACAGAAGGAAAACCACATCTCTGGGAACTTCCCACTGATTTTTATTTGCATCACAAGAACACCCTCAGTCTATCACAGACCAAGCGGAGGTATTTTGCTGTTCATTTTTCTGTTTGGTATTGCTCTAATAAACTTTAAAAAATCTGTGTTGTTAACAAAATTATTTGGTCAGGCTGTCAAACACTTGCTTACTGTTTTTTCAGTTTTTATAAAAACTCAAAAAAAACCTGGCTCACCCAGACCTTGAAGAGATTACAAAAATGTTGGATATTGGTGTTTTGAAGGTTTTGGTTTAGTATGTTGTTTTCCTGGTCTACTAGAAAAAAAGAAGTTTCATTTAATATAAAATTCTATCATGCAGTGTGAAAGGCCTTCACTATTTTGCCAAAGTACAGTTACCAATGTCTCATTAAGCAATATGCAAAGTGTATTTTTTGATGGTTATATTTAGTAAATTGTTGTATTTGAGATTAGGTGATGAGGATAACTTTTTTTGTGCGTGTAATGCACTTAGTCTACAGCTGTGTATCATAGAATCATAGAATAGTTAGGGTTAGAAAGGACCTTAAGATCATCTATCTCCGACCCCCCTGCCAGGGGCAGAGACACCTTCCACTAAACCATGCCACCCAAGGCTCTGTCCAACCAGGCCTTGAACACTGCCAGGGATGGAGCATTCGCAACTTCCCTGGGCAACCCATTCCAGTGCCTCACCACCCTTACAGTAAAGAATTTCTTCCTCATATCCAATTTAAACTTCCCCTGTTTAAGTTTGAACCCATTACCCCTTGTCCTCTCACTACAGTCCCTAATGAAGAGTCCTTCCCCAGCATCCCTATAGGCCCCCTTCAGACACTGGAAGGCAGCTATGAGGTCTCCATGCAGCCTTCTCTTCTCCAGGCTGAACAGCCCCAACTTTCTCATCCTATCTTCATATGGGAGGTGCTCCAGTCTTGTGATCATTCTCATGGCCCTCCTCTGGACTTGTATACGAAGAAGCCCATGATTTTCTGCCTTCCTTTCAGCCATGTCTAGACTATTTTTCTTCATTTACATTCCACTGTAGTTGTACAGGAATATGCAGAAGTAATAGAATCATAGAATCATAGAATAGTTAGGGTTGGAAAGGATCTTAAGGTCATCCAGTTCCAACCCCCCTGCCAGGGGCAGGGACACCTCACACCATGCCACCCAAGGCTATGTCCAATCCAGCCCTGAACACCGCCAGTGATGGAGCATTCACAACTTCCCTGAGCAACCCATTCCAGTGCCTCACCACCCTTACAGTAAAGAACTTCTTCCTCATATCCAGTCTAAACTTTCCCTGTTTAAGTTTGAACCCATTACCCCTTGTCCTCTCACTACAGTTCCTCATGAAGAGTCCGTCCCCAGCATCCCTATAGGCCCCCTTCAGATACAGGAAGGCTGCTATGAGGTCTCCATGCAGCCTTCTCTTCTCCAGGCTGAACAGCCCCCAACTTTCTCATTCTATCTTCATATGGGAGGTGCTCCAGTCTCCTGATCATCCTCGTGGCCCTCCTTTGGTCTTGTTCCAACAGTTCCATGTCCTTTTTATGTTGAGGACCCCAGAACTGCACACAATACTCCAAGTAATAGCGCTGAAGTGTAAAGATTTTAAAGTAATTTTAGAGCACTTCACAATATGCAATACTTTTGTTAAGGATTATAAATACTGTGTGTGTAAGAGAATAAAAAAATCCATTTAAAGAAAAAGAACAGTACTAGACTTGTTAGCTAAACCATCTCTCTTAGGAATTTTGCTGTTTGTATCACTGTTCATTCGTTGAGTCTCAAAACTCTATTATAAATGGTAGATCTGAATATCTGAGTTTAGATTTTTGTCTGGGGAAAATTGCAAGTGTTTAAACAGTGCATTCATGCCCTGTTGACTGCTTATTCCATTTACCCATCATGGCAGCTGGCATGTTATATGACCGTTTTTAAAAATCTGTCCTTCTGTATTGCCTCCTGAGGCTTCTCTGGTTGCTAGCTCATCTCAGCTGTACAACCAAGTGCTATTTCATGCACACATGAAACATGCGACTTTAATTTTATTGCCTGCTGGTTCTGAACATTATGTCAAAAATTAATTCATCTGATATATTCAAATATACGAATGTCCTGGTCTCGCTTTCATCATTTACTTTGTAAAACTGTGTCTGTTAGTCACAGATACCATTCTCAAATGAGTTGGAACATTTTAAAAAATAAATTGATGGTATTCTTCATTTATTCGTTAATTATTCATTCTGGCCAGAATGTCTTCTGAGCGCTTATAATATACAACCAGGATGTTTTCTTATACGAACAAAATGACACCTCCATCTAATAAGTAGTAAGGTGAAAAAAGCTCTTCCAAGTAATTTTTTGTTTCTATCAAACTGTTGGGCAAATTCTTTGTATATCTTCTTCCTGCCTCTCTGTGCGGTGCCTCTTTTGTATTCCTTAGGCACAGCAACAAAGGAAATAATGAAAACTCATAATGAAATCAAGGATAGAGGAAGAAGGAAGATGTTGTTTCCTGTCATTGAAACATCTTTTTACTATCTGTGCATTTCCTATATTGTATTTGTCTCTCCCTCAGAATGAAGAGGTTTCATAATGAGTTTCATATACTACTTTTTATATAATTTGTGATTCACATGAAGGGACAGTGAATATGGAAAAGGAGACTTTCTGTTACCATATTACTTACCATTTCTGAAAAAAATACCTAGCAAAACTGGGTATGTCTGCATAGTTTCTGAAAGTACTGGATAAAATGGCTTGCTAGCATGACCTGATATAGTACTGCAAGAAGAGATGGGACTGTCAGGCATAAATCATTCCTTTCTTTCTCTGACGTATATAGTTCATATAATTGAAGTCTGCTGCCCTGCCTGTTCTCCAGCATTTGCTAAGTCCCACTAACAGCTCTACCTCTGGGCATGATGCATGATGCTCTGATTTACAGCCCTTACAATATTCTTAATACATACGTATTTGAAATAGAGAATCAATGAAGATAAATGTCTTTCTTTTCATCTGAAGTAATGAAACAGAAGAAACTGTCAAAGTAATTGAGAAAGGACATTAAAGTAAATTTTGATGTGTAGAAGTTGGCTGCTTTGACAGTCTTCTGATTTTATTGTCAGTGACCTTCATTTCTTCATACCCTTTTCCTAAATTTAAGGATCTGAATGACAAGTGGTGGGTGGAGTAGGAGGTGATTTTTTTTTTTTCTTTTGAAGACCAAAACAAGAGAAATATATAAATACCTTCTACATGTACTGAGTGATTAACTTTCTGTACTGTAGAGGTAGGCACCTGGTACAAACCACTCTTCCCTCTATACTTGTATTGACATTCATGTGTTTAAATTTCATTACCTGAGAGCAAAATAGTAGGAAGGGGCCCGTTGAAATAAATCCTCTATCCACACTTGATTTATAAAGAAATGTTTACTGAAGTGACATTCTGTGGCAGGGTAGTAGCTGTTATGTGTAAACGTTTAGACTGGATACAAATCAAACCTGCACGATCAATTGAGTGTCTGTTTTTTCTGTACAGTTATACTTACTGGTGGACCACAGGTGTGCTAAAGCATTTACCTCTTCCTTTTGATGAAGGTAGGAACTACATTTGCTCCTTGCCTTACAGTGTATCTCACAAAAAGAAGTTTTAGTCACAAATGCTTTTTAACTGGTTTGGATCCCAAATCTGAAGAAAAAACAAATGTTTCAGTAGTGATTGCTAAATGCCTTCTTTGTTTATTCCCCCTCCCACCTACCTCCAGTGAACTATGATTTTTTCACTGCAGGATGCAAGACACCTAACTGGCTAAAACTTGGCCTCCATATGTTTATGTGTGAGGGCACACTTCATTATTTTTTTTAAACTTATTAACTTATATTTAACATATATTTATAGTCTATGCTGGTGGTTGCATTCCTGTTGCAGGGTATAGCTGGTGTGTTTTATTTCTCTGGGATACAGTGTTATTAGGAATTGTCGTCATGAACGGAAATCAATTTATGGTGGTTGATCATGCATATTTATTAAAGATGTACTATGCATCTTCTTTATGTCGTATTTTCTTGTCTTAGAGGGAATATGTTTGTAGGAAAATGCCCATTAGGGTGGCTAGGTAAGCAGGCTGCTGCTGTTTGTTTAGATTTTTGCAGAGTCAGTAATTGTTAGTAAAAAGATTATTCTATTTTTCTTCTCCCCAGTGGCATGTCCTGAAAACAGACGCAAGTTGACAGTGAAGAAATTCCACAAGTATGAAGAGGAAATTGATATACACAATGAGTTTTTCCGGCCATATGAGTTGAGCAGTTTTGATGAGACCTTTTGCTTGGCAATGACGAACTCTACACGGTATATTGGGTTGTTTTGTGACTATAAATCTTTAACTGGAAGTTGATTTGGTGTCAATCAACTGTGTGTTTGACGTATTTGGTTACATCTGTATAACACGATGAGTTTTGGCGAGTGTTTTCTGGGGGCTTCTTTTAAACTACAAATTTA
The DNA here is from genome assembly GCA_028858755.1 of Ara ararauna. Taxonomy (NCBI): domain Eukaryota; kingdom Metazoa; phylum Chordata; class Aves; order Psittaciformes; family Psittacidae; genus Ara; species Ara ararauna. The sequence continues at coordinate 63,026,177 of CM054379.1, forward strand.
GAAAGCATAGAAACTAAATCACGATATTGAAATGGAAATGCTACTGTAAAAAATTCTAATAAGATAGCATTTAAATTTGCAACTATTTTCCATTACGAGGTACCAAATGTTTAGGCACTTGAAGGCTGAGAGATGAGCTTTTCTCTGTGGACTCGGATCACAGAAGTTTCCTTCAAAACAATTATTTTCTAATTGTTCTGCTTTCATTTTACGATTGTTTTCTTCAGTTTATCAGCTTCTCACAGCTGGCTAGATAGTTTTGGTTGTTGTTTTGTTTGTTTTATTGTTGGCAGCAATCAGCTGGATATTCTGAGAAAAATCTTAATCATGCTGTAGCTAAAGACTTACAGGCAGCTTTTGTTTCATGTAGCTTTCTGACCCAATTTGGGCGTTGGCAGCATTTAGAAAACAATGTAGCTGAGTTACAGGGCTTCTTCAGCAGGGGAATGGAGCAGATTGCTCGAGCCTCCTTGGCAAGTGGTAATGTTTGCAGTTGTTTCATGGGACTAAATGCAGTTGAAAACTTTTTAAATACTTGGGGAGTTATATTTGCATGACTGTAACTGGTAATGATGAAGTTAGAACTTGTTATCTATTTTTATATCTATTTTTTTTAATTCAGAGGTAGATGTTAGAGGAGGCTCTTCCAGAAAGTTTTAAAATTTTTGCTAATGACCTGTTTTTCCTTTCTCTTTTGCCAGAGACTTTATGCCTAAGAATGTGGGGATTGATCCAAGTCCATTTACTGTTCGTAAACCTGATGAAACTGGAAAATCAGTATTGGAGTAAGTCTGATATACAAAATTTTGTTCTAGTTTTAATAGTAGTGAAGTAGTAATGCAAATATATAAGCTCTTTGTGTGTGTCTTTGTACCATATTTTCTGTTACATAGGAAATAAATCATTGGTGGTACAGTGTCGAATCATATACTTTGAAAATCATATCAAATTTGAGATTCTTACTTGACACTGGGAATTCTTTATTCAGACTTGCTTAATCTTTCCTGTTTTCTTATACTCAAAGTGAAACCCATGAGAAAATTTTTTCTAGAATAGAGACATAGAGGCTGTTAAAATTTGCTCATCTTGTGTAATCATCATGATACCAGTGGCAACTGTATTTTCTATTGGAGATGACAGGAATGCATTTATTGTCTTTCTTTTTTTTTTTTAAAAAAAAGAAAGTTGATTTTTAATAATAGAACATAACCCAAAACCGCAATAAATGCCGATGCCAATTTCAGCTTAGTTGTTGATTAAAAAATGTTATTAAAATATTTACAGATAACATTATATAAAATAATTCACCAACAGTTATTTGGACAAATGAGTGTTTCATTTAGCTGCATCCTGAACTTGCTTTGTTACTTTATGCATTCTATTGTCATGTTTGGTCTGCTGTACCACACAAGGGCTATGCGGATTACTCCTGAACCAATTCATTCTCTCTTTGATACTTCATATTAAGGAAACCTTTTGTCAGTAATTACTAAACTTGTGCTGTCACAATATTGTAAGTTCATCTGAAAACTTGTTGTTCTGCAAAAAGCTACAAAATTTGAATGTCTCATAAATAACTTCATTGTGCCTTGACCCCGAGGGACTCACTCTCTGTAAATGTTGAGAGTGGACTATGCTCATCACTAGTAGAACCTGATTTCATGCTTCTGATGGGAATTCTCTGGGAATAACCAGAATGACTGTTCAGCAGTTCTACAGTTTATTTCTGCTAAGAATTGTGAGTTTATGGGTACTTTTGAGGATAAGCTTTATTCTTCTGCATTGACATAATGTCAGATTTTGGGTTATCTAATTTCTCGACAGATATTTCATTAAATACTTGACCATTATACATTTTTCTCAGGCACTTTGCCTCAGGCCCTCCGCTGTGATTTTTAGGGATTTCTACCAGGTAGAGATTCAGCTAGATCAAAGCCACGTTCCAGAGCTCCTTGGGTATTGCTCCTAAGGCTTCTCATGCATTGGCTGTGCAGTGGGGTAAAAGATGGCTTCAGTCGTCCAGCGTACCCATATTTAGCTCTTGGCAGACGTGGTATCTTTGCCTTTGTGAGTGTTCTGGTTCCCCAGGGCAATTAGATTTTGGCCACCTTCTGAGTATGTGTTGGGGGTGGGGCTATCACTTTGCCAGGTTTTGGCTACCTACCTCATTCTGCAGCTATCAGAAAGAACTGTTTTTCTTGTAACCTCTACCTCATTTAGAAAAGCAGGGAAGACAACTTTAATTTTCTCTAAAAAGAATGCAGTATGTCTTCATAGCTGTCTGTAAATTTCAGTCTAAGGAGATGTCAGTTTCTGTGTAACTAGAAACTAAATTTACCTGTAGTGTTTTCTCCCTGAAGGTATTTGTTCCATCTGTAGGAATTATTCTGATATATTAAAGTCCTTGTGGGCAGGGTATGCTTTCAGATCAAGAACCTTTGGGAGGATTCTCCTACTTCCTTGTATGTATTCCTAAAGCATATAGAGTTTAGCTAGTTCACTACAGGGATAAATTGCTGTATGAGTTTGACTGCAAAGGGTGGAGTTCTTGTGACAGCCATGATATGCTCCACTAGAGCTCAAGTGATACTGGTGACCTCCGTGCATTTGCTGATTAGAACATTAGACCTACAATTCAAAATAGCATTTGCGCCAAACTGCATGCTGTTGTCAGAGCCTCTTAGCAAGCTGCTGTCTTCCTTTAGTGCTTTCCTTCAGAGTACATCACACACAGTGTCAGTGTATATATGGGCAATCACCTCAGTAAGGAGGTGTGGCTTCCCTGTTTCCAGAACAGATTTGTGTAAAATAATTACCTGTCTTCCAGTCCCTCTTTCTCCAGAGTCCCTGAAAGATTGTGACAGTGTCTGAAAGTGCAACTACATACCCATCTGTGACTAGTAGGAAAGGATGTAGAGGATTAAGGGTGGTACAATTTCAAATGGGTAAAATGATGTATACCTTTCAGAGTTCGTACAGTTAAACCCGGTGTTAGTCTACTGAATATTGATGCTGTATCTTGAACAATTCTTGCAAATAAGACAGCTCTTTGTATTGCCTGGAATTTCTAGAGGAAGAAATTCATGCCACATGAAGAAATGTTGCTGATTAAAAAACTCAATTGAGGGGAGAGATATGGAAAAGGAAGGGGGAAAAGTGACATTATGATTAAGACTTTGGGGCCCCAGATTAAGAAGGCCAGAAAGTGAAACTTTCCTTGATCAAATCCAAAGATGTTTTGTCTCAATGATTTTTTATTCCTTTTTATTCATTCAGTCTGGGGAAGGGATTTAAATAAGAAATCAGAGAATTGGTGGAGAAAAGCTGACATGATCCTTTGAGCTTTCTTCAAATGCTCTGACATAAGAAGAGACTGAAGTAAATCAATTGGGAGTTTCAAAAGATTAGCAAGAAGTTGCTCCAGAGGATAGAACTTATTTCCCCCAATAAGATTGTAATCAAAATTGGGAATTTTAAATACTTGTTAATATCAGACTAATTTCATAAATACACACTGCTTTTCATAATAGGAACAAAAGCAATAGAGAAGAAACTGTGCTGCAGCGCAAAACAGCTGCTAGTGCTCCTCCACCCCCAAGTGAGGAAGCAGTTTCAAGTAGTTCTGAAGATGATTCTGGGACAGACAAAGAAGATGAAGGTGCTGTGTCACAGCGTTCAACTCCAGTAAAAGTGACTGATGCAGGAGACAATACAAAAATCACAGAGGTAAGAAATTATTGTGGCAGGCAAGAAGGCTAATCATGGACTTAAAATTCACATTTCCTTAAAGGAAATCCCCAGTAAATGTTATAGAACAGTCAGAAGTAAAGCACTGAGAAATTAAGTGAAAAAGGTCTCCAGTGTAATTCCTTTGTGTAGATATTAGCACAACTGCTTATAAAACTTTGCTGTTATTGTTACTGTGTAATAGTGAAACATAGCAAAAAAGAATATTTTTCAAAAACTTCCCTGGTGTATAAAACTGTATTTCAGTTGCAGTCCCTTTGGTGCTAATCTGTATGAAAATATTAATTTGTAATTCATGTAACATTGCTTCACATTCTTTCCTGTAGGTATCCATTTCAGGTACCACTGGCAGTGTCTTAGCAGAAGGGTATGCTAATGAAGACTATACAAATTTGGAAAATACTTATGCTATTTTGAGTTTGTTGGGTTTTTTGCCTGTTCATGCTTTTGGTTTTTTTTAGTCACAACTAATTTAAATGGTTATAGTGCTGTGCTTGTACACATTATCACTTTTGAAGAAACTTCAGTATTTATCACCTCAGTCAGTGTAAAATGCGATGTCTGATAATCAACAGAGAATAAACCTACCTTTTTTTTCCCCTACAGTTCAAATTTTCATTCTATTCAGTCTTTAGCCTAGGGTTATGTATTTGGTTATATATAGGGTTATGGTGATGTATTTTTTCAGCCTTCTGTACAGCACCGTCTTCTTCCTAACCTTAATAAAGCATTTTCAATAGAATAACTAAGAAAGTGTAGTATTATTTTGGGCAATTTGGCTTAATTGTCATGCTAGTACAAGTACATTTGTTTCTGTCTATGCAAGATATTTTATCTGAAAATTTTCCATTATCTCTGAATAACAGAGTACCTGGCAGAGCAAGTCAGATTGTTTCTAGATGTTTGTTTGTTGTTTTTTTTTCTTTAACAAAAATCTAGCCTGAAATTTTATTCTTGATTCTTACCATTGCACAAGTGCTCATGTCAGGTTTTCTGTCTGTATATTGAACACAATTCAACACTCGGACCTAAGATACCTTTTTTTAGATTTTTAAGATGCTTAAATGAAAGATGCATGTAAAAACAAAGTAAGATTTAAGATGATATTGAATTTTTATGACTTAAAATTGGGTGAGCTATTCTGATTCTTTCAGTAATGCACATGGACAAAGATTTTCCTATTTATTAGCACATTTTCATGCATTGAATTTTAGTCATAATTTGCATTGTTAATTTGTGTCATTGCTTATTAAGGTTGCAGTGCTGAAAAGTGTTACCTGTTCAGTTATGCTGAATTGCTGCATTAGCAATTAACTTGGGTTATTGCTAATGTCTGCCTGCCCATTGTAAATCTGTTCTCTTCAAAAGTTCAAAGCTTCCCTTAGATGCATTATTTTTGAGGGCACAGTATTTGTGGAAGCTTTCTTTTCAGAAAGAACCCAAACAGCTAGTTCCTTTCTATTCACAGAAGTCAATGATAAAATGCTTCAATACTTCTGGTCAGCACATTTCTAAAGTTGTTCTTTGACTTTGAATCTTTTTAAATGAGAAGAAAAATATTTTTACAGTTGACTTGCAGTCATGTGTCTTGTCAGTAAACGCCCTCAGTTCAACACTGAATTATTAGACATTGTTAGTGAAGCATTGCATATGCATTGGATCCTTGTTATGGTTGACTGACATGATTTTGTAATGTATGAAATAAAAATAGTTTTGTTCAACCTGAGGTTTGTAATTATTTCAGAACTGACAGCAGGAAATGTGAAGGCAAATGTGGGAGCATGTTCAGAATGAATATGATTTATTCTATATTAAGTTTCAATGCAGAGCAGAATTTATACCTACATCATTATATATATCCTAGAGATATAGTTTATTTGCCTAATATGTTGTTTTATCTGATGTTATCTTTCAAGAATCCTTTCCTTTATTTGTTGAACAAATGTTTTGAATATTATTTTTCATTAAAAAAACACCACAAAAACAAGACAAAAAAAACCCCAATCAATCAAACAAAAAAACCCAACCAAACACATGCACAAGCCAAGATTACTGTGGATATGAGAAACTTGTTTGGTTTTGCATGCACTTTTGAAAATATTTTCAAGTTTAGAAAGAATTCTGTGCTTGAAACCAAACATTTCTTTGAATTTTGTTATGGTATTTTCAGTATGAACCTTCCTTCTTATGTTCCAGAATGTAGTGCAATCAACAAAAGATGTGTATGGAGTCAATCTTTCAGATGTTCCTTCAGAAGAGGATCTCACAATATACACTAGGTGAGATAAATTTCCAGTGGTAATCAGTAAAACATAATTGGAGCTAGTTAAATGTAGCTTGTCAAAGTGTTGCTCTAGATTACATTTATTTAAATTATAAATTTTAGGCATATTTGGATATATACACTTTTCTGTTTGTAAAAATCAAACTGTTTTCAGATGTCTGTGTTGACTCTGATTTCAGTGAAAGTTATGGACATGTCTCTGAATGCAAAATTTGGAACTTCAATCAAATGAAGGACGCTTCAGTAGAAATACCTATCACTTAATATAGTTCTAGAAATTAATAAACAAATTCCATATGAGGAGTGGTTTCATGGTTCTAAGCTGTGTAATCTGTGTTTTTTTCGTTTTTCAAATGTTGAACTATGCTAATTCATATCAGTCATTCGTGAAATAGCCTATTCTATAAAAATGCATGCAAACCAAGGGAAGTTAAGTCTCTTAACATAGCATCTTATCTGTAGAGATGTATTAACTGTTATCTTTTCCTCAAATTTAAATGGTTTTGTGACTTTAATGGTCAAGGAAAATGACTTTTCTGAATAATATGTAGCCTTTTTTCTTGAAGTGTTTTGGCCTTTTGAGCTTGAAATAGAAAAATTGTGGGGTTTATATGGAGATCTTGGGACTGTTACAAAATATATGGCAGGTTATGAGGAGAAAAGTTGAGAAAAGTGGTCAGAATAACTCACACTCATGTAGAAGCATGGATATGGAAGTGACAGATGTTTGCAGTGTAAATTTCAGGAGAGGGGGAAATCCATTTGGCCTTTGCCATTGTTGAAGTTCCATGAAATAATGACGTGCAAGTGTTTGTGGCATGTGGGTTTTCGTGTGCCTCTGTGTGTGATAATGTGTTGTTAAACACCACATTATGAACAGCCACTTGTTCTTAATAAATGGATTTGTGAATTCAAAGCATATGTACTGGAAGTGAGTGAGATACAGCAAAGTACAAGACAAAACACAGCTCCTAAGGTGGTCCGGCAAATTCCCACTCAGCTTCTACACTTTGAGGTAAACTGCTACAGTGTGAGGCCACATACTGCACAGCACCTGCAGGCTCTCCTCAGGAGCTGGGAGCTGCTGGCTTACTGTGAGCAGTTGGAGTTAAGTGTTGGTAGGAAAGCATCAGGTATTACCTCTGAGCTCCAGCTACACAAAACCTGGTTTTATTCAAGGCTAACTTGGAGTTTAATCTTCTGCAAGGCAGTTATCACCATTCCTGCAGAAGCCATGAACTGTCAGGTCCTCAAGAGTGATCAGCAAATTAATGGTATGCTTCTCCAAGAAAAAGCAGTGACTCCCATTGTATCAGGAGTGCTGTTTCTGAATTTAACCCCATGCAGAGTGCTGGCTATGTGTTGCCATTGTTAAACGATGTGCATTTAATGCTATTGTTCTTACATTCCTTCTTTGATATCAGTATCTCATATTCTTTCCTCAATATTTTGACTGAAGACAAAAAGAGGCTGGTTCAAATTTTTTAATTTTTTATTTTTTTTTGTTAAATCAGAAATCAGTTTGAACCTTTTGAGTTAGTTCAAAGCAAAACTGAACTAGAATAATTTCAGTAATAGATGAACTAGAACGGAATCAAAAAGTTAACTTGTTCAGTTTCCTGGTGGAGGAGATTCTTTCCTGAACTGTAATCTTTTTCTTTAAAAATTAGTCAGAATAATGGGATTTCAATCCTGGAGATCACTTGGAGAAATTTAGATCCAATTTGAAGACCCTTTTACTTCCTAAAGGTTTATAATGCTGTTGTCAAGAGAGCAATTGCCTATGCAAGACACCAGAAATGCAAAACAATTAACATTTGCTTAATAAACCAATGCTTCAAACACCTGTTTAGGATGTGCAATTGATGGAGTTTGAGGAAAGGGGTGTAAGAAAACTAACACATCATCTGAGAAAAACGCTGTATGTTGAACACTTGTGAGGCATGCATTGAAAGGGGCTTGTGTACATTTGTTTCCATTTTCTAATGTGTAATAGCAGTGATTACCTTGTTTACTTGAAACCTCTTCAACTTGTGAAGGAGTTTTTTATTCACTATGGTATCTTTTCATTTAGTGATATGTGAGGGTTAATCCGTAGTTCATTAATCCTCTCAAAATATTTTTTTCCTTTTTATTTGAAAGTCTTTTTCTGTTAAATTTTCTTTAGTGGTAGATACTCCTCTTGCACTTTTTAGTTCAGTGAAATTCCCATTTCTATCTATTTCCAACATGCTGAGTAATTTGAAGATAATACTCTTGAGTAGGGCTGAGGAGGATGTTTCTCATTATCTCTGAAGTTTTTAACTTTCTTTATGCCTCTAACTTTGGTTCTTTATTTTTAACCACTAGAAAATGGATGCCAATTTGACTATTACCCTTTGGTATACTGCATAGTTATTGTTCTGCAAATGCCCCAGTGCTAGCTGGTGTCTACTACAAGTCACTTTATGTAGATGAACAGCTTCGTGACAGCATCCAGAATTGCAGCTACTTCCCATTTAATCATTTTTCAGGCTGAACATTCAGTCTATTGTTACCGTAACACTGTAAACTTCATGGGGGCTTTTTAGCTCCCCATCCGTATCAAGACAAAAAAAGATTGCATTTATTTTCTTTTCCTCAAATAATGCTGGTTTAAAAAATATATGGCAATTACAGATTCTTTACCTCTTTTAGCTAACAACACATAGTGCTATTTATGGTCTCGTGTGGAAAGTATAGATTTCACTGACATCCTTTATTGCAATGTACATTGTTTGAGAATAGCAATTTATTTCACAGTAGGATTACAGTTCCCTCTTCAACTCTTTTTCTATTATTGTAATAAGGGAAATGGAGATGCAGGATACTGACTCTATAGTTGACATCATTGGACATGTTATGTATGTTTTTTCTTCATTAGCATCAGGGACTTGCAGATTTAAAGTACCTCAGGTTAGGTTATTTTACATTGACTGATCTACATTAATTCTATATGCAAATGAGAAGTACTTTGAATTTGTACAGCAAATTTTCACTGAGATAGCTTGTGTTAATTCTCATCAAAATAGAAATCACAGAAGCCCAGATTGGTTGAGATTGGAAGGGACAGGAAGTTCTTCAAATAATTTGAGGATGTGTACTGCAGATCAGCTGTGCACAGTATCTTACTGATGTCTGGTTGCTTGTGTTAATCTGGGCCTTGTTTGTTTCAGAATATTGGATAATTTGAAGCACTTAATTAAAATACACTTTTGGTTTGCCTTTATTTGGTTTTGGTTTCCTTTTTATTAAGCTTGTTTCAGTAGTAAGCTCCCACGCCAGAATATCTTAATTATCTTTATTTCCACTTATAATTTTTACAGTTAGAAATGTAAATATTCCTTCAACATCCAAAGTGATGTAGCATGTTTCTGAGACTTTTGTTTCTACAGAATAGAATCTGAATGGAGCAGAAAGAAAAGCCACAATAAGTTGTTTAAGGAATGTGTTTTCCCTTTATCTTCTATACACTCTTCCATGCAATTGCTTTTGCACTGTTAACTGTCCCCTGTTCAAATGTAGTAAATATTTCTGAAATAAACCAATAAGACTATTTTAAGCTAAATGGAAGCTAACTATTAGGAAAGATCCTCCACATCAGAGAATTGAAGTATTAAATCACAACTAACATTTACTTCTGTTTTCAGTAGCACGGATGTGTTGGAGAGTGAACAAACTGAGTTCAAGTGTGGGAGAACTACATTTACATATATTTGAAACTGATTTTTCCTCTTAGACTGACTGAATAAGATTAGTGCTTAACTAATTTTGCTCCTATTCATTGCCAAGAAAAAAGCCATAACAGTATTTTCCATTTTCAGTGTTTTCCAGCAAATATTTGGAGATGGGGGAGTTCTCCCAGAAGGTTGTGCTTGTTAATAATAGATCTGGACTAACGGCATTTCAGCTGAATAAACTAGATTGAATTTGGCTGAGGACCAACCAAAATCTGAAACTTTTCTGTCTTCTGCTGAGTTTTCCCATAGGCTATTTGCTTTGCAAAAAAGACATAAGAAGTTGACGGTAGCAAGCTGCCCGTTTCATAGGAATGGAGGTCCGTTTGTATCCCCGGACATACTAGGTGACACCAGTTAATAGGCAAATCTTTTTCAAGCTAAAAGATGCTGCTGAGTTTGTACATGCACCTACTGTAAATTTTTAAAAATCCTGTTTGTTTATCAGAGAGGTAGATCATGATCATTGACTTACAGAACATGACTTAAAGATTCATTTTTTGTGTCATCTTCTTTCATTTGATGAATTTTGGGGGAATAGTTCTTTTATTTATTTGATTTATTCTCCTGTCTACTGCTTACCACAGGTTTGTTCAGCTGGGACAGAGTCAGCATAAACAAGACAAGAGCAGCCAGCAGTTGTGCTCAAAACACCACTTGGATAGGGTTATAAATTTGTAAGTATTCTTTTTCTTTTTCCCTTCAGCTTGTTTTTGCTTTTTTCATTAGACCTGGAAAATCATCAGGTAACTTTGATGTTAAATTGTTTGAGAGTCATACTAATGTTGCTTTTGGTTTTTTAGTTTCACCTAGGCAGTTTTTATTTACTTTTATCTCTAGAGTATGTGATCTCTTACCCAACAGCACAGCTACTTCATAGTACTGTAAGACCTTTACTGCAATCCACTGATTTACAGAAACTTCAGCTTTGTTTCTTATACTGCCTCTAGTCCACCCCCTCCATGCTGATGGAGTGAGAGAGGCTTGAACATAGAGCTTAACCCAAGTAGGGGATAGAGACTGGGGGTGTCTCAGTAGGGCTGAGGGAGCAGGATGACATGAAACAGATTTAATATTGTGTATGAGACAGTATTGCCTAACACCAGTGCTTTGTCATTTGGTATTGTATGCATTTGAAGTGATACAACTGTGCATGGCTCATTGTTCACTTGCACTTTGAAGGTAAATGTTGCTGTACTTTTATAAAAAAAATTATCTGATGGGTATTAAAATAGTAAATTAGGTTGGCAAGCTGTAAAACTGTTTTTAAATCTGAAGGAACAACCCTGAATTGTTTGAAGGGAAATGGTTATTAAGAAAATATTTTAAATTAATAGGAATACTTTTGCCTTGAGCAAAGGCAATTGCTTTTATGTAGTGGCATTTTTGATGGTGTAGGAGATAATCATTCCTTTCTTGCCCCCTTAGATTGAATTATTCCCCATGCTATGCTGCTGTAAAATGAACACAGCATTCATTAGAGAGAGTCTATCCACATAATTCTGATGGGTCAGATGTTAATTTTTCTCCTTTCCCAGGTGTAATTTCCATGTGTTTCTGAACAGTGGAAATGTAAAAGTCATAGAGCACATAAATCTGTCTCCTGTCAGTAGTACTCTTCAAGTCACGCTGATCCTCCTCCTCTGCCAGTTCTACAAAACGCGCTTTTCCGTGCAGATCTGAGAGGAAACAGAGTATCTTACAGTAGATATTTTTTCCCCCTAAAATTCTATCTTTATACAGTTTATTCTTTTTTCTTCAGTTTTTGTTCTGCAGCTTTTTAAAAGCATTTAAAAACTGTTTGGACAGTGACAGATTTTTCTTTCAAGAAAAGTCACAAATGTAGCCATTCCTTAAAGGCATGTTTTCAGTTCTGAAATGAGGAAGCTTTCTCAGAAATGGAGTTTGAATTTCTGCTCTGAATCAGAAATTTCCTTGGAGAATACTAACTTTTTAGAGGCAAAATAACGTGAACGTGCTATACTCAAGGTTAGGTCAAGAGAGAGGGTTTTCAGTAACAGCAGCTGAGGCACATCTTACGCTTGCAGGGCTGTATATTTCCTTGTTTCTTAAGGAGCACTTGAAGAAATTGAAAAATTATGGTAATTTGTATTAATTTGATGTTAGGTGCATTTTTAATTGGGGAAAAAAAAAATGCAAATTTGATTCTGCAGTAGTTCCTTCGAGATACAAATGCAATTAAACCGCAGTCTTTTTCATAGTAAAATTGATCACTCAGTCTAAAACTTAGGTTTCTCATCAGCACTGAGATACAATGTAGGCTTAGGTTAGTTGCTGTCATTTCCACACTTTCAAAGAAAACTTTTTTTTTTTTTAAAATATCCTTTTTCAATTTTAAAAACCCCTCACAACTTTAAAAACTTTTGGCCATTTTTATCAAATACATAAAGCTGATACTTCTTTTTGTATTTCTTATGTTTACAATGTCACTTAAGTAATATTTATGAACTCAAATATGTATTGTAGAAGTATGGAAGAGAAGCTTCTGTCTTAAATTGAAAGCTGTAAGCATAGATTACGAGCAAAAAGTGGATATGTGAACAGGGACTACAGTGATGCAGTGAATTAATACTGAGGAGAAGTGGGGAATGTGGAAGAATATTGAAGTTCCTCTTTTTGTTCATAGAAATTCCATGAAGGAAAAAAGAGTAGAATTTTAGAGCTAAAAAGAGCTGAACAGAGCTGGATTACTTTTACCACAATCTATTATCATGTATGTGAAGACAGATGTTGAGAACTGTAGAATAATTACTGTTGGCAGACACAGTGCACTTGTTCCTGCTTCCCTAGTACTCATTGCTGTGTGGTGTAAGTAATACTGTTGAAAAAGATGCTCTCAATCACTTTCTAAATGTACTTCTTGCATTTATCATGTAGTACAAAAAATTCTCTCCTGAACAGGGACTTAAGTGTTTTGATTGACTGCAGCCCTTCTGGAGAAGATTGTGCTTTAATGCTCTTATAATAGAGAGTAGCTGGTTGCGTACATCAGGGTACAAGCTGTTTTCAGTGCCTATACCCATTGTAGCCTATGCAGTATAGCAGCAATGCTTGTGCACCAGTTTTAATTCATCCATAGGTATCCACTGTCCTGTTAGGTTTTGTGAGGCATTGATGCTGCTCAAGCAGGAGAACACTTTACTGAGTGATACCTGCAGCATGGTCCAGGGCTATGTTCTCCTTAAATACTTGAAAAACATACCCTGTCTTCAGAGATATGCCATACAGTCCATGTTTTCAAAAAACTCCCTTGATATTAAGTGTGTAATCTATGTACAAGTAGTATATGGGCTTTTTTACTGTTTATTTCTGTGTGTATGCACATTATATACATCATTTTCTCATGAAGATAAATGTAATTAAGCAAAAAATCAGTGAACAATGGAGCACCCTGTGCTTTCAACTTCTTTATTAAAGAAGTGGAAATTAAATGTTCTGCTGGAGTATTTTTAATCTATAATACTGCTTTAAAACATTAAAGTAGAAATAGAGCTATGCAGTTTATAATTTTAATGAAGTATTTTAAAATGCTGGTTACTTTTGAGAACTCTTGCCTCAGTTTAGAGCAATTCTCTTGTTAATTCAGGACTTCCATATAACATTGTTGGTATAATGACTTTCTTGGAGGATTAGATAAAAATAGCTTTATATTTGTAAACATGGCATTGTTGTTCATAACTGCCCTACAAAGAAAAGATTGGTATTGAATTTGTAATTTTTCTGTGTATTTACATGCTGGGAGTTCTTGGAGGGTTTTGTATGTTGAAATGGGAGAAGTAAATGAATAAAGGATGTTTAAGTGTTAAGTTTGATGAATAAAGGATACTTAAGTGTGAAGTATATTTATGTTTTACATTAAACCCATGCAAAATATCTAAATAGTTTCTTGAGGCTGCTGTGGAAACAGTGTGTCAACAAGTGACTTTGGAAACTACAAGTTATCTTTGGGTTCTGAAGTGTGTCATTAGTTTCACAGTACAGTGCTTTTTTGCATGCTCTCTGCTTCAAATATGCACCCTAGTATGTTGCTTCAGGTCAGAAAGTTACATGAATGTTAGTGAAAGTGTTTATATATGATATAAAAAATTGTTATGAATATTCTTGGACATTGTAGGTGAAGAAATTGTTTATATTCTGTCATCTGTTTACACTAAGCTTAAATCACAAAGGTGTCTTATCTGTCTTCTCCTGATAAGGTGGCAGTCAGGATTTCCTTTTTTTTCTACACATATCCTGCCCTTCAGTAAAGCACCTTCTTGCTAGACAGCCCTTTGCTTTGTCAGAGCAGCGCCTAGTCTTCAGCAAAGATGTTTTGTAATTTTTTTTAACCCATAGTCTGCCATTTGAAATCTCCCAGAAGGGTCTGAATAGATACTGTATTTTTACCTACAACTAGTTTTATTTCTTCCTTTTCTTGGAAACAGGATAGCTGTGCCTCTTAATTAAAACAAGAACTGCTTCAGCTGCTTAGAGATATAAATACCTGTGTTAAATTGGGAATCATCTTCCTTACTTCCCTCCTTAACTAAATACTCTGCCTCTACAATGGATTAAATTCTATTCTGTTTGCTGACTATTTGGATTCACTTTACTTTGAGATGTCCTGTACTGGATCTCACATTCTTTAACAGCTGTATATTGAGAAGCACATATGACATAATTAGCCACTCTGGATTATCTGATCCAACGTTGATGTGTTATGATAACTTTTAATTTTTCTTTAAACTCACATGTATCCACTGTTGTGGTATTCTAAAAATAGCTTTAAGAATTAGTCTTTCTCACTTAATTTGACTCTTTCCTCTTTGTGACTGTCAGTATTTTAAACAAAGCATTTGTGTCATTCTTCAGCACTTCCTGCCTGTGATAATTCTCTTGAAATTTACTTGTCAGGCTGTTTATGAATTACCTGGATTTTGTCTTTTATCTGAAGATGAAAGATTGCCCTTCACTGGGATTCTGAATGGCTTTAGCACTGTCTTTTTTGCTTGTGTCTTGCAAAATGGCTTGACTAAGATGACTGTTTGTCGTGGTTTAAGTGCTACACCAGCTACCAAGAAGGAGGAAAAAAAAAATGACTGCTGCTGCTGAACCCATGACACTGTTATTGAGAGTATCTTCATTTTATATTCTGGGGAAGTGGTTTGAAAATCACTGTGGGCACTTCCCCTGAAAGTAGTTAGTACTTCCAGTTGGCTAGAAAAGACAAGAGAGTATCAGGAGTCAAATCCACATAAAAGGAATAATTTTGTCATTTTGGGCTTGAAGGCTCTGTTCATTTTTGGTCATACACCTCAAAAGAATGCTACTGGGAAGGGTCTGGGGAAAAGCAGTAGAATGATTGGAGTTGTAGGACTCCAGAAAAGAGCTGGCTGGGAACTGAAGGATATATTTAAGTCCATGTTGTGATGGTTTATTAAATGGAGTTTGACAGGTGAAATAGTTTGGTATAATGTTTTATGTCACAGCACGACTGGGTTTGACAGTAGAAGTTAAACTGAGCCAATTCTAACAGCTCATTGCCACCAAAAGGGGGAGGTCCTGCTCTTTCCCTTCCTCCCTCCTTACCACTTCCTCTTTCTGTTACTTGTGCAAGCTTTGCTGCTTGTTACAATGGTCCATAAATCGGTTCAGGTCATCAGTCTGCAGCAAACTAATTTCAGCAAAAAAGCAGATAATTTTCTGGTAGATTAATGAGTTTATTTAGACCAGTGAAAGTCACCAGGGCAAGCACAGAAGAGACGGAGCCACAGGGTCAAACGCAGCAGAACTTTCTTGTATGACTGGTAGCAATTTGTTAGATTGGCTCAGTCATCTTGTATAATACCCTTATGACAGATCAGGGAGCAGAGCATGAGCTGTTTCCAGGGATCTGGGGAAAATGGTTTGAACTTATGATTCAGATCACTGTGTGTAGGAGGAATTGTCTTTTTCCCATTCATCTGTTCTGTCAATATTAAGCTCTGAGCTTTTCAGATGAAAAAGCTTATGTGCCTATCATTTTTGGTAGAGATGTCAACTGAGATGCTGAATATTTTTTTAACAATAAAACTGTTAACATTTATCTGCCTCATAGTGACTTAGATAATAATTTTAATTTATTTATATCTCTTTAAAATTTAAAAAATTACTTTTTTAATACCTGAATGTTCACACATGATCTCTGGGTCCTCCATATTTCCTCGCTGTTTACAGTGAATCATGAATGAAAATCTACATGTCAAATCTCATACCATCCATTGATGTAAAGCCTGCAGCAGTGGAATGCATACCTTCAGAATGATACATGAGTTATGATGAAATTTAGCCATCCTTTTTCAAAACCCAAGGGTGCTTTTTTATACTGAAAAAATACTTTGAGCTATAAAACAGTAGTTAGTGCAATTCTGACTTGACAGGGACTTTGTTGTTAATGCAGCACACATAAAAAATTAGTATGTGTCTGCTGTCCACCTAGCTTAGCATTTCTGTGTAGCACGTGTTAAAAAATTAATGTAGTAGTCTCACAAGACAGGAAAAAAAAAAACCCAACAAAACCACAAACCAACATTTTGAGTTTTATAACTGGTCTCAGACTCTTTTTATTTTTAATGTATCAAAATATATTCTGTTGTGTTATTAAATTTGCCTTTTTCCAAATTATAAAACATTATTGTATCATTTAAAGTAGTGATCACTGTTAAAATGCTTCAGAAGTTCTGGTACTTGAAGCTTGAGAGAGTTTTGGTGGGGTTTTTTTTATGTTGGGGTTAAGGGGCTGGTGTTTCTCACTTTTGTCTGTCAAGTCTCATTTTGGTCATAATGTCAGCAGCATTGAAATAGTATTCGCTAAAAATAGGACTGTAACCAATTCCTGCGGAATATAACAGTGAATCTAGTTCTTTCTTTTTTGCTTTTGTTGAATTTGGAGTTTTGTAGTATTAACAGTTTCTAGCAAAAAAAACCCCAGAAGGTACTAAACTATATGTCACCTTAGCCCATCAACTTTTTGACTTTCTTAATTAAAATTCTCAGGACCCTTTTTTACCCTGTCCCTCTGTTTTCTCTGTGGAGTGATAAATTTCTGTTCATTAGTTTAAGGGAACTGCCTTCCTCAAGTAGTCCTACTTGAAAAAGTAAGTCTGAGCTTTCCTCTTCCAAAAAGAAACACAATAGTCTTTTTTTTTTTTTTTGATACTTGTTTTGTTGTGCCCTGCGCTACCCCTAAGTTCCTTTGTGTGTTCCATCTTTAAATTTTGAGTTAGTTCAAGCTCAGCATAAATCATCCCTATTTAAAAGACTGATCATTCCTCAGATCACCTTTCTGTATCAGATGTTCTGGCCTTCTCTCATATTACTTCTGTCTGCACTATAGAGAAGCTGCTTCTAATTTGGATTGTAAAATGCTCATTTAGATGTATACCTGTGTAGAAAGAGTCTCTTCTTTCTCTAACCTTTGAAACTATACATGGTGCTGGATTTTCAGATGATTATTGTAGGACCTGGGTGCAGTCCAAGTTTTGCTGCTGGTTGGTTCTGTAAGATACAAGCAGTATTATTGGACAGAGGAGGTTTCCTGTCTTTCAGTCCTCTCCACTCACAAAGAATGTAACTGAACCTTTGTTATTTAGAGGTGTTGGTGTCTAAGGAAGGAAAATTCTCTTGAAGGGTTTTTCAAGAGTACAGCAAGCAATTTAAAGACACCATTTGGGGGGAAGGGAGGAACAACCAACATAACAACAACAAAAAAACCCTCTGGTTTTGTTGGAGTTTTGTAGGTCAAATATATTTGCTTGGGATTCAAATAAGGCGACAGTACATTTTGTCCCCTTTAGGTATGCTTTAGAGACTTGAGGAGAAACTAATCAATATTGAAACAAATGTGGTGGCTTTCTGGTGACTGCTGTATTTCTGAGAGCTCTGATTAAGCACATCACCATGCACTTGTCCTTTGAAGTGTGGTACATCCTCATTGTAACTGAAGATTTTGGCTGTATATTGTTTTTCAGAAGAGGTAATGCTGCTCTTGGTGAAACCATAACACCATGGAGCCTGCTCACAAGTGGGATAAAAATAAATGCACTTTACATGTCAGAGGTGCTGTCCTTCATGACATGTTTATGTTCCTATCTGTGCAATATTCCCTGGGAGGCCCTAGAGATGCAGATCTCTATAGAGACTTGATAGTCAAGTCATAAATAATGTGCTGTCCTTCATGACTGTATTGTAAGATATTAAACTTATTAAGCAAATTAGATTTTTACATGAATAGTGTTAAAGAAAAGACTTTAATTAAATGGCTGGATAATACAAGTACTCTGCAAACAGTTACAGCTTAATACAGGGTTATTAATCAAAATTGGCATGCATGAACATGCGGTTCTTTCAATATATTTTCATCATGTTGAAGTAAGTAGGTGGAAAATTGAGATTTAGTTACTAAATATTCAAAATTATATACTCTTTGCTGCCCAGCTTCCATGTGCCTAAGGAAATGACTTCTGACTCATTAGTGCTTTAGAAATGTCGTGTCTTTAGAAAAAAATCAATAAATAGAGAAGGCATCAAGTTAGTGTTGTGGCTTTGGTTTAGTTCTTTTACTTCATTATTCAATTGCTAGTTGGCTAGAGAGGGCAGCTGTATCTGAGTAAATGACATCTTTTGGTGTTAGATAGTGACATTGTTAACTTATTACATGTGCTAGCATCAAATACTACTGCTGGAATCTCAGCTCAAACTCTTTAATCTAGATAAATAAGTATCTGCAAAGCTATAGATGCTTTGAAAAGCAAACTACTTTTAAAGCATTTAGATAGAAGATGAGACTGACTAATGTTTGGTATCAGTTCTGGAAACACCCACCTTAATATTTTATAATAAACTAGCAAGAAAATGTTAAATATCATAGAATTTCCATAGTATTACTCATGCATGTTTGCCAACAAAAACTAAAATAAAATGCTGATTTTAGTGAGAGTAAATAGCAGAGGTTGGACCCTTCAGACGAGCTTCAGCTCTTTTGAAGTAAGAGTTTTGTGTTGTTTAAGAAAAGCATAAACATGGCAAGCATTTTGGAAATTTTATCCTAATTATACAGGTAGGTAACTTGCTCACATTTTTAGTATTTGCTTATTTTCCACTGCAGAGCCACAGAATTCTAAGACTAAGAAGCCTAAACAGGAATTGAAAATAAGGAAAAATAAGAATATGTTGTAAACGGTAATTTTTGCAAACTTTCTGCAAACTGTTTAGCTTTACTTTTTTCTTCAATTCTGGAATAGCCAAATGTTTCTATGATATAGCCTGGAGAAGAGAAGGCTGCGTGGAGACCTCATAGCAGCCTTCCAATATCTGAAGGGAGCCTATAGGGGTGCTGGGGAGGGACTCTTCATGAGGGACTGTAGTGAGAAGACAAGGGGTAACGCGTAAAACTTAAACAGGGGAAGTTTAGATTGGATATGAGGAAGAAGTTCTTTACTGTAAGGGTGGTGAGGCACTGGAATGGGTTGCCCAGGGAGGTTGTGAATGCTCCATCGCTGATGGTGTTCAAGGCCGGGTTGGACATAGCCTTGGGTGGCATGGTTTAGTGGGAGGTGTCCCTGCCCCTGGCAGGGGGGTTGGAACTAGATGATCTTAAGGTCCTTTCCAACCCTAACTATTCTATGATTCTATGATTCTATAATATAACCTAGCAAATTCTGTCAACATCCTGGTTAAATGTAGCTTGGTTTTAATTATGCAGCCAAACTCTATGAGTAGCCAGCGATTTTATTGTCTGAAATTCAGTAGTTTACCTATATAAGTAATTCTATCATTGCAGTCAAAGTGTAATCAATGTATTGCTGTGTGTGTTGGAAAAATATGAAATTGAAAAATATGACTTTCATATTGAAAGTCATATTTTATTTTTAGACACTATATTCCAGCTGTAGTGGAACATTAGGCATATTGTATGATACATTGCAGTCATTTTATTATGATGATATAATGCTTATATATGATGTGCCATCATCATCACATGATGAAACACCCAAAATCCAACATATTTTAATGAGAAAAAGGGCTACAAAGTAGGGGACCAAGGGGCTTTCAGTCATTTTAAGAGATCTTGGATTAGAAAGTATCAAACATTAGCTTGTGCTCTTAATGTAACTAGAAGATTATTACTGCATCTCATTTGTGGAAGGGCTCTGCCATTGTTTGGGTGTTCCAGTTCTCCCTTGTTTTTCCCTTTAAAACAAATTATACACATAAAAATACCTCTTGTCCCTTGAAGAGCACCCAGATAGTGAGTCATGACAGTGGCATCTGTGAAATCATAGTTCTGTCAGTTGGTTTTTTCGTGCAGTTGATTTCAAAATTTGATTTCCTCTAAATTAAATAGTATTGACAGATGGAAAAGTTAATGCATAGCTTACTTCAGATGGCAATGTTCAGTTGTGGAATCCAGACTGTTCTGCTATCACACAGGTGAACATCTGTACTGTTCAACTCTGGGAGTATTTCATAAATAAATTACTAAAATATTGCTGGGCAATGTACGTAGTGTATTTCTGAATACAGCTGAGGTGCTCTAAAATGAAAATTGCTACACAGGTACTTTTAGTGTTCATTTATTATATATTGACTATAGTTTTGTTGTTACTTTGCTGTTGGTAGTGGAGAACACATTGCTACTGAAGAGTTTGGCTTAGAACTGTAGGATATTAAGAACTAGAAAGGACCTTGGAGTTGATTTGACCCAGTCCTCTGCTCAGAGGAGGATCAAATTAGATGAGGTTGCTCAGGGCTACATACAATTGACTGTTGAATACCCTTAGGGAGGGAGGTTCCACAGCATCTCTGAGTAACAACAGTGACTGACAACCCTCACAGTGGAAAAAAGTTCTTTTGTGTCTAATTGGAATATCCCATGTCATAATTTGCATTCCCTTTTTGAAATTTGTCTTTTCATCCCACACTTCAAGTAGAGTCTGGCTCCACAGAGACCCCTTCCCATGAGATAGTTGCAGCTAGCAGTAAGGTCCCCTTAAGCTTTTCTTCTCCATGCTGGGGAAACCCAGTGCTTGTAGTCTGTCTTCATGTGCCATGTGCTCCAGCTCTCTAATCATCTTGGTGACCTTTGCCAGACTCATCCAAATATTTGTCTGTCTTGTACTGGAGAGCCTCAAAGGGGGACACACTGCTCCAGGTATAGTCTTTCAAGCCCTGAAACAATCACTTCCCTTGACCTGCTGGCTATGCAGGTTTCAAGAGTTACAGTTAAAAGACAATCTACTACCTTATGAGTGAGTCTGATTAACAGCATTGCTTAGAAGAGGTCTGACAAACTCAGGTTCTTATAAAATTTCAAACTTCGTGTTTTTCTCATGAGTAGGTTTAGATATTAGGATTCAAATATAGTATATAATTTATGAGGCTATTTAAAAAACATACTTTCATAAAACATCAGCAGTCCCAATGTGCAAAGTGCTGTTGCTGGTAACAAGTTGTTTGTTTCTTTGTAATTAGATGGAAATTTCTTATCTAATAAATCCTTTCTATTCAGAGCAGAATCGCTTGTTATAATTGCTACTAAGTGGATAGCTCAATAAAGTTTTTCTGTTTTCTGCTGTAATGCATGGCACAGATCTGTTTCAGCTGGTGTGCTTGTACTTACTCACTGAGGAAGGATGAAGAAATGAGGGCAGAATGGAGGGAAGTGAGAAAGTATTCTGTAATGCTATTAGTGACAACTTACCTAATTACCCTACTTGGAAAGCTGGGTCTTATCAGGTCTGCAGTAGTGATAAAAATCTAGGTAGATGAATTATCTAGTTGAAAGTTGCCCTTTCATTGACTGTCATGTATATTTCAAGGAAAAGAAACACTCTTCTCTTTCTGTGGAAAATTTTTACCTGAAGTTCCAAATATTCTCTATGCTTGTTTTTTTCCAGAGTACCCATCTCCGCCTTTTCTCAAGACAATATTTATGAAGTTCAGCCTCCAAGAGCTGATAGAAAATCGATAGAGATTTTTCATGCACACATTCAGGCTGGAAGAGGAGACATGCAGCCCCTGGGAAAAGATGACTTCTTCATGTACAGAGAGTACATTCGAAACAGATACCTGTAAATGCAAGCTGGATTCTCCTGCGAAGTCTACTGTAGTGATAGGTCATAAAAATAATTTTAGAAAGGAAATCTAGTTTTATTATTTTGCAGTAATAAATTTATTATCTAAAATTTATATTTATTATTCTTTACTAATATCCATTTACAGTTTGTGCTTTACAGGATAAAAGTGATTTAAATATCTGCTTTTCAGATGAAAGAGAAAGTGTATCTTAAGAGACTAGGTAAATAATCAGAGCACCTACCATCACTGAAGAATATATAGCAATTTATGGCAAAGAAAATACTGCATCTTTAGGTTTTTGTATTAATTTCGTAGCAATTTTTGTTTTTACAGCAGAATGTTTTCTGATATTTCTTTAGATTTTTAACAAACTGAGTGCTAAAATGACTTCTTGTAATTGCTGCTTTCTAAGCAAAGGTGAAAAATATGTGGCTTACGTTAAAATCTAAATTTGCATCAAGACAAACCAGCTTTATAACCCTAATTTGTGTCAAAACTAACCGTACTGGTGCTAGTAGCTACAGAATCTGTGTCACATGCTGGCTGAAGATGGTTTGTGACAAATTATCATGGGCTTCTGGTAGGAATCTGAGGTAAACCACTTACTGACTGCATCTGCAAATGAAGGAATGCTCTCCACTTTATTGGGTTTAGTCTCTTAGAGGGCACAAAACCATCCTATCATTTTTCTGTATGACAGGCATTACCCTTTTTCCAGCATTGTCTTTCCATCCCTCTGTGCTTCTGCAAGATGCAGGGTGCTAATGTTAACTTTTTACTAGGCTTGCATAAAAAAAGAAAACAACACACAAACCAAGAATTCCAGTTTAACACTGCCTGAATGATAAACTTTTAACAGTCTGGATAGCTCTGCAGCTTAATGCATGTAAAGGGTTAATTTAAAAAGAAAATACACTTATCACCCATCTAGCAAGTTCAGTTGTACGAAAGACTCAAGAGATGCTGCCTCTGCATCTACCTATTTATTCCATTCTTGTGATGGTAAGGTTCAGGTCTCAGCCGTGTTAGAAGTTCTGAATAGATACATATGTTTCCCTTTCAGAAACCAAGGAAAAAGTTTGTGAAATATGTATAAACGCAAAAAGAATGGGTTATGTTGGCTCTGAAGACTAACATGGTGTTCTCTTTAACTCTTCAGTGCTAATAATAATCTTTAAACTACATGGACAAATAAAATAGTTACCAGAGATTTGTTGGGTTTCCTCCAAAATATATTTAGATTGTTTCAGTGTGTTTGAAGGTTGCACTGAAATACAATACCAAAATGTACACCTTACAGTGATGACTTCGGTTCTTTTCTTGTGGAATCAAGAAATGTAGACATCAAATGAGAATCATTTCTGAGCCAGTGGTTTCTTGATGCTTCTCCCAAAAGCTTAAGCTTTCCTCTGTGACCCTCTTTAGACTGATACATTTGTGCCTTTAGGAGCGGTTATTCCCCAATGTTTTCACTAGAGGTTTCATTCCCTTGTGAGTTTTGCATCTGCTTGCAATGCCCAGTGACTTTTTGTTCTGTCACTCTCATTCCTTTCCAGAGAGACTCACCTGTGGAGCTGAAATAGGATCCTTTTAATGAGCACACAGCTGTAGCTACCAGAGGGGAGAAGCAAAAGAGCTGTAGGTAGTTCTGGGGTGACATTTGTGGCAGCTTTTTGTTTTGCTACTGACTTCTTGAGGTTTTTGTGCAGGATCCCAGGGAGGTTCTGTTGGCTTTCACAGGCTCTGGCCAGGTTTCACTTGTGTAAACTCCAAAGCATGTGGCCTGTCCAATAGTCATGTTCTTTTTCTTCTGATTTTTTGTAGTTTGATTTCCTTTTCTCTTTCTTCTTCACCACCTGTGGTTCAGAATTGTTTTTCTTACCCAGAACTATGCCACAAGTTGTAGATTTCCCGCTGTATCAGTCTTCTTTCGGAGCTCTCACTTCGTGAAAGAAAACTATGTAAATTTTATCCTTTTGTTTAAGAAAAAAAAAAACCAACAAACCGAACAGAAAACTGTTTCTTCAGCAACCCCTATCCCGTCTTTTTCAATGCAGGCTGTGACATTATCTGTACTGCCTGATTTCCTACTTCCTGTGGTGGTGACAGAGTTGTGTATTGCCTCTCTTGGGTTCTCTGTGTCTTTGTAACATTTTCTTGAGAAGTGGTTGGCTTGGATACAGGATGTTAGTGCTTGAACGAATTGTAGACATCACTTAAAATCTTTTCCTCTAGAGAAAGTCAAGCTGCTCTGATTAAGAAAGTAAGAGAACATTTAAAGTGGTCCCCTCTGATTGTCTCAAGGCCTGCTATAGCAGCACTCTACATCCTACTGCATGGAGTTGTCCAAGGAGAAGAGAGCCTTTTTTTTTTGTTTATACTCCCAAGGAAGTGGATCCAGCCTCTTTGAATAAGCTGGTGTTGGCACATGTCAAGGTTCACTGGTGTGTCCAGTGCGGGATTTTGCAGTGACAAACCTCGCTTAGGTCCTTCAGGAGTTCTGATCCTTTCAGTCCTGATCTCTCTGTTCTCTCCTAGTGCCTCTTCCTCAATGTTAACGGTGGGCTCAGCCATGCAGAGGGCTGGGACTCACTTCACCACCTTCTGTGTCTGTTACTTGTGCTAAAACTGACATTAACAGTGTCGCAGGTTTAAGCTCGAGTACAGGCTCTGCTCCTCCCTGGGCTGGGGGGACACAGAGGACACATTGCACACACAGCTCTCCTGGTGTGCTGGTTACAGCAGGGAGGATTCCATTATTTCCCAAAGAAGGAAAATAATGCTGATGAAGTTAACTGTCTGATTATACCCACTCTCTTAATCCTGGAATATAACCGGGATGTTTGTTGGCTTTGGGAGGATGGGTGTTAACACATTGACTTGCGTGAGTAAAAGCTCAGATTGAAAAGCAGATTCACATACTTATAATCAGGAACTGATGACCTTCATCTGAGTGCTTTCAGAGAATACCGATCTGCATCCGTTCCTTAAAGCATGTGTTACCGTATCTTGGATATCTTGACTGCGTAGGGTTAAAATGTCTCCAGGATGCAAGGAAAAGCAGCTTACAGGCTGTGTTATTTATTCTTCTTAAGATAGGCAACGTTACTTTAACACACTACTTTAACACTGCATCAGGAGCCATTCTTTCTGTGACACAGATCTTCCTGTGCAAAGTGGAATCCCATCACCCATCACCCACATACACTCTCCTTCACTAACACACACTATTGAGGTGACAGGCAACAGCTTATGCTGTGTCAGGTTCACAGAGGTGGCAGTATCTTGTGCCTACCGCAGATGTTTCCTTCAGAATCTAGTCATGCAGGCATAGTTAGCTACATTGTGTGTTGACCTGGTTTTGCAAAAGTGCTGGTGCTCAAAATCCCCCTGAAGTTCCAATACTCTCCACGCATATAGCCACTTTATATCCCAAATCCAAAATCATTCAGACCTGGGATTTTGCTGGAAGATCCTTTAGACTTGCCATCAGTGAGTCCTGGCTGTGTCCCCTTCAGACCTTTTGCGCAACCCCAGCCTACTCGCTGATGGGGTGGTGTGAGGAGCAGAAAAGGCCTTGGCCCTGTGTAAGCGCTGCTCAGCAGTAACTAAAACATCCTTGTGTTACCAACACTGTTTCTAGCACACATCCAAAACATGGCCTCCTTCACTAGGTACTGTGAAGAAAATTAACTCTATCCCAGCCAAAATCAACATACCTGTCATCTGGTAGAGAAACCTTTTTTCCCAAAAACTTTCATAACCTTTCCACAGCATTGCCCAAGTGAGCTTTTCAGGTATTTGTCCTTTTGTTCTCCCTTTTCTCCCCATAAATCACAGTCCCTTACCAGGAGCGAGCAGGAGCTCACGTCTTAGTGAGGCAAGGAGAAAAGGAAAAAGGCAAGTAAGAGAAGAGCTAGGGTAGTCTGGGTGAAAATAGAGAGTTGGACCTCAGTGAGGTTTATTTGAACAACAGGAAGAGCAGATTGGTGGGGAGGCTATAATTTAGTTGCTAGGATCTGCGGAATTGCTGTGCATGAGCCTGAGCACATGCACATCGTTTGCTTTCACGTTGTCAGGCAAGTGGGCAGGTTGACATTACAAAGCTGAAACGCACCATGTCACAGAGCCCCAGCTGGGTGTGTGAGCATGGGTCCAACATGCACCAGGACATGTGGAGCCAAGGGCTTGCGCTGCCGTGGTGGGGAGGAGGCTGGGTCGTAACACGTGTAAAACAAGCAGCAAGCCTGCAGTTGAGACATACTCCATACCCACATGAACCCTGATGGGAGTCGCAGCAGTCATTTGGAGGATACATGTGCCAAGCCTAATTTGAATTTCCAAAGGTCACATTTGTCACTCTCAGTGTAACGGCATTCTCATTAACAAGTGTCTCCAGCTGTCCTGTGCAATGGCCTCAGGGACTTGCTGTTGTAACCAAGCAGTGCAGCACAGGGCTACCACTGAGGCCTTGGGCTCGTCTACTCTGCTCTCCGCTTAAGAGGTGTCATAGGAGAGGGGGCTGTGTACCAGACACCCTGTGACCGGATTTTGACTTAGCAGGCATGTCTTGCTGTGTGTTGCATGAAACCTGTAAAGCAGCTTTCTGGAGGTGTAGGTTAGTCTGCAGGAAACCCATCTTGCCTGATGTCAGTAGCTTCAAATCCAGGTAGGCTGTAAACAGAGAAGAGGGCTTCCAGTGGTGAGCCAGCTCACCTGTCTTACCATAGAATGAGTCATCCCTTTGCAGATGCTTGTTTCTCCCCATCGTGCCACCTTGGAGGAACCTATACAACTGTCTTAGCCAAGACACCTGCAATTAAAGGGTAAAATTAGATGAGTTCCTTGGTAGCCTTCATAAAACCTGGCAGAGCTGTGAGATAAGTGACCAAAGCTATAACATTGTAGTCAACAATGGGTTCCTTACAAAATGATTTTATGGCTTTAACCTGTGTCTCAACCACTCACACACATAGGTACACCTCTGGTACAATGCTTCTCTAAAATAAGGGCATATACTACTTCAGGACTACCGATGTGGTCAGGAGTAGATGGGACTTCTGATCTATGGCCAGCCAGGGCAGAGATGGTCTGGTTCAGCACAGCTTGTCAGTCATCAGTGGCTTGACCAAAACAGGGCTTCTCTGTCTCCATCACTGATGGGTTGTGGTTACCTCTACCCACATCAGGAGCCTTGTCCAGGAACCAGCTCTCCCTGAGTCCTCTGAGACTCTCAAAGTGTAGCTCTGCTTCTCCTCTGCATGCTTCCAGCATGTTCTCCATCTGCTGTCTTGGCTTGGATCTCTGATGAACGCTGTGTTATGGAATGGCTTTTCCAGTAACATTTATACCATTAAAGAGTCTGCAGACCCATCTA
This sequence comes from Ara ararauna, assembly GCA_028858755.1. Taxonomy (NCBI): domain Eukaryota; kingdom Metazoa; phylum Chordata; class Aves; order Psittaciformes; family Psittacidae; genus Ara; species Ara ararauna. The sequence continues at coordinate 63,053,457 of CM054379.1, forward strand.
CTTCCCACTCATTAAATGCTTTTCCTTCAAAGGCTGGGTTTGAGTAGCATTAGTTTTCACTGCAGCCTGCTGAGCAAAAGTGAAGCCTGGGGGAGCTTCATTCTGCCCAAAGCACAGGGAACTGTCCACAGCCTGAAGATGAGGCTACCTGCTGCTTTGGTCAGAAGTAATTGGTCACAATTGGTAATCTTCACTTATCTGCCATATAAATACTACCTGGCCCCTTACCTACTTTATGTATCCTGTTTTCAGATGTTCAGTAGGGTATATGTCCCACAGATCACTGAATCTGCTGATCTGTTTTAATCATCACCACTCATCTCCTCCATGCTGCCATTTATTAAATGTTTATTTTTTCTTTTCCTCAGCAGAGGCTCTGTGATTTGTCTATTAGATGTGAATGTGAAAGTAAAGGCTGGATTTCATAAAGGCAGTTAACACACTTCCCATGCTCTCAACAGGCTGTCGCCTCTCTTCTCAACTGCATAAATGTGTTTCAGACTGAACATCTCTGCATGGCTGTATGTCAACGCATGGGCACAGGCAGTGGAGATGGGCTGGCTTGGGTTTCAATCACAGCAGGAGGCATGAGGCATTTTGAACGAGCATTGCTTTTTCCACAGAATCCACTGAAGCTGAGCAGTTTTATGATTTGTTAGAGGATAAGTTTTCCAGTGCAAACTAAAAATATCATTCAAACACTGTCAGTACTACAAAGTGTTTGGTACAGTATGAGTTTTCTCAAAGGAACTGTTTAACTTCAGCTGATTATTAGATCAGTCTGTAAATCCTCTGAAAAATGTTTATCCTCAATGTAAGTGCCATGACTCTGGGAAAGATACACATGCATTCTTCATAAGCATAAGATGTTTTCCAGCTTCTAATTAAGGAGTAACCACAAGCAACCCTGTAAAGAAATTGGCATGCTTTGATATTTGTATGTAATTAATACTTTTGCTCATGTTCTCCCTCAGTCAACAATTTTGTTAACTCTCAAACTGTGCAATTTTGATACGCTGCTCAGGTGGTCCCTAGCCAGAATTGAGTCAGTGAATCCATGGCCCTGGCCTTTATGCCTTCAGACCACACAGCGACCAATAGTGCTGCAAGCTGTGACTTTCTGTGCCACCTAACTACAAGGTGAGAGTGAAATCATAGAATCATAGAATGATTTGGGTTGGAAGGGACCTTAAAGATCATTTAGTTCCAACCCCCCTGCAATGGGCAGGCACACCTTTCACTAGACCAGGTTGCTCAAAGCCCCCTCCAACCTGGCTTTGAACACTTCCAGGGATGGGCCAATAGGTGTTTCCCTGACATCCCCTGGCACAGGGCACCAAGTCTGGGGAAGCCTGTGTTTATGTCAGGTTCTGGTGGGAATGTGGTGTAACTGTTCTCCCCATCCCCTTTTCACCACAGCTTCCTCTCATCTGCCTGTGTTAACACCTATGTGCTTTCCCTCACGTATTTATACTCCTTTGTCCTAACATCTCCCTGCTCTTCTCTACATCCCTGTCAAGCAGTGCTGGCCCCTGGCATCCCCCACCCAGAGTGTGCTGACAGGGTAGGCAAATGATGGGGCACACTGGTGTATCTGGGCTGTAAGAGGGCACAGGGGAAGGAAACAAGTAGCGTGATCTCTAGCTCATAGTTAGGCAGTTTAGGTTTAGGTGGCCATTGCTGATGGCTTTTGTATTTAGATTGATGGAGATTCCAGGATGGATTTGGAAGCGAAATTTCTGATTTCTTCCTACTTGACCATTAACTAGAACACTACAGGAACACTGTATTTTTTGAGTTGAATGAGTCAAGGCTCAGTCTTATCAGGCATGAAATAAATAACTTCCTGCTGAAGCAATAAGGAACTTACTTAACTTGCTCTCAGAGCAGAGTTCAATAAACCCCACATTGATCTGAGAAGAAAATCATTAACTTCAGAAAAAGAGGGGGTATATTTTTCTGAACAGGAGTTAGTTCCATTACCACTGAAGGCCAATCTGCTTAGATAAATGGACTTCTAGTAACTGAAATCACAGAGAAGATTGGGTTGGGTTAATAATTTAACAAATAGTTTCAAGGAACACAGGCAGTGTTGGCCGAGCCACAGCCAGACAAAGGCCATTGTGGATGTATTGGGTTTGCATGGCAAGGTTTTGGTAGCTGGGGGGCTACAGGGGTGGCTTTCTGTGAGAAGCTGCCAGAAGCTTCCCCGTGTCTGATAGAGCCAATGTCAGCCAGCTCCAGCGCAAACCTGCTGCTGGTCAAAACTGAGCCCAACAGTGACAGTGGTAGCACCTCTGAGATAACATAATTAAGAAGGGGAAAAAGTTACTGTGCAGGAGCAATTGCAGCTGGAGAGAGAAGTGAGAATACGTGAGAGCAACAGCCCTGCAGACCCCAAGGTCAGTGCAGAAGGAGGGCAGGAGGTGCTCCAGGTGCTGGAGCAGAGATTCCCCTGCAGCCCCTGGAGGTCCATGGTGGAGCAGATATCAACCTGCAGCCCATAGAGGACCCCACGATGGAGCAGGGGGGATGCCCGAAGGAGGATGTGACCCCACAGGAAGCCTGCACTGGAGGAGGCTCCTGGCAGGACCTGTGGCCCTAAGGGGGACCCACGTTGGAGCAGGTTTGCTGCGGGACTTGTGACCCTGTGGAAGGGACCCACACTGGAGCAGTTCATGAAGAATTGCAGCCCATGGGAAGGACTCACATTGGAGTAATTTGTGTAGAACTGTCTCCTGTGGAAGGGAACCCACACGAGATCAGAGGAAGAGTGTGAGGAGTCCTCCCGTGAGGGGGAAGGAGCAGCTTTACTCTGATTTGACTGGTAACAATTATTTTTCCCCAGGTTGAGTCTGTTTTGCCTGTGATAGTAACAGTTGAGTGACCCTACCCCTGTCCTTGACCCATGAGCCTTTTGTTACATTTTCTCTCCCCTGTCCAGCTGAGGAGGGCAGTGACAGAGCAGCTTTGGTGGGCACCTGGTGTCCAGCCATCGTCAACCCACCACAGTGGAAAATGTCAGTAAAACCCAGGATGAAAAAGTCCAGGATGAGGATGAATCATCAACAGTTAATGACAGAAATTACATTTATTTTTAAGTTTACTCAGTAGGAAAGCGCTGATTTGCATTTGGTTTGAATTTTGAGTGATTTGGCTTACCTTCCACTGATTTTGAGCTGAAAATATGCCTAACTGAGAGTGTTTATCCTGCACAATCTGTGACACATTATCCATCATACACCATAGATGGTGCCCACAGGCATAATAATTACTAGAGCATGTAACCCATCATAGCCTCTATGTATTTTCCTCTGAAATGTATTCCAGGAATCATGCACATTTATGAAACACTTAGAGACACATGCATCTCAAACTGCGGCTCTGTTTCCAGCTCTTTTCTCATCAGTAGCATAGGTGGCAATGACATCCACTACGCTTCCCTGACCATTTCCGGAATCCTGCTTTTGGTTGCTATGACTCTGCTGAACTTCAAGTGTTCAGGCTGAAATTTTTCATCCAAGAAGCAAGAAATTTGGACCCTGTCTGCTGTATAGAAGACAGTAACATACACTGAAGGGACAGCATGAGAACAACAGCATATATTTAAAATATATTATAAAATATATCATATATACACTATTATCTACAGCATACACATTATATATAATATGTAGCATAACCCAACATAATATAATGGGGTTTATATCTTTATATAATTATAACCCAAACTGGATAAGCCATATTGTTTGCCCTAGCCCACCTAAGAGAGAAGGGAGATGGGCAGCCTTTCAATAGGACAGTTTTGTTTGTTCATCTGAGCAATTCTCACATCACTGCTGGGAATAAAAAACAATGGTATTTTAAGATCTCACACAGGTCACTTAGCCTTGATTAGGATCCTGAGGGCTCCTTACTATGGGCTTTCTGTCAATGGCACTGCTTAAATACTTAACAAAGAAACATGTAGTTAAGTACTTACTGCTGGAGGGTGAGGGCATTGGCAGCTTGCTAGGCTGAGCCCTTCCCTCTCCTCTCTGCCAGACATGGCGCTGGGAGGGAAGAAATCAGCTATGTCCTTCAGTCATGACTATTTAAAACAATGCAATGGAGGGGAGAGAATGAAACCAACTGACAGGCAATGGTAACACCTTGGAGGGGCACTTCTACCACCTTTATCTTCCTTTGACCATCTTTATGTCCTAGCAATCATACCGATTTCAATGGAGTAGGCTGCTCTTTGGCATGTTTTTAACAGACTGTAGCCATGACTGAAAGCAGTGTATACACTCATACATTATTCATAGGGTAGTTTAAAGAGCAAAGGTACAAACTGACTGAAAGCAATGTGAAGATGACTACAGAAAAGTCCGAAATCTATCTGAACTCCGAAGATCCAAATCATAGGCCTGAATCTTGTTTAGACGGAAGAGGGGAATTGGACTATTTGGCCATCAGAAGAAATGTCCAGGTTATAGAGCAGCTGCACTTGGCACAGGTTGGGTTCTCTGCAACGCATGTGTTCCTGGGAGTGATTTTCCAGGTAAAGAGCCAGGAGCATCACCACGTGTAGACCTCAAAGGTGTTCAATGCAATGTACAGTGTATAGCAATAGCTTGAAATGACAAAGGCATCAAAAGGAACTCTGCAGCTGCTGCTGACTGCACTAAATGCACAAAAGGACAACATCAGGGGTTTTTTAATTTCCTAACAGGAGATCAAGGAAAAGATCAAAACTTCACCTGCATTAAAGTGAGGGACTAGACCACAAAAGCCTTGTTTCTCCAAGATGACTATGTGAATGGATTTTGAAACCAGGTGCTTGAAGTGGTGTCCTGGTACTGTAAGCAGAGAAGGGGGTGCACTGGCATCCCCAAAAATGAGTCACAGTTGCCCCTAAAGGGCTGTCGAGTAAGGTGCTGTCAGCACTGTTGGAGCAGGAAGCGATTCATCGGCTTGCAGCAGTGTAGTAGAGGGGAACAGACGACCAGAATCAGCATTTAATAAGTTTATTCAGCATCTTTTGAGCACAGCTGCCCTATTGCTGCATTTTTTTCCACAGACCTGGAAATAATAACCTTTATTTAAGTGCTTATATTCAGCCATATCAGCATGTGCCTGTTCCAACATTAAGGCTTTGAAAGGGATATTTGATACAAGACGATTATTTGCTAAGCCATCAGGTTCAAAAGTAGATTTTTGGAAATAGGCATGACCAGAGCTGTTTTTTAAAAGTGACCTGCAAACAGCTTTTTAAAACTCAGCAGTTTTGCCTTTTCACTCTATGCTGCCTCGTATTCACCAGGAACCGAGTTCATTTCTGAGCAATGATGACCTCAATTCCCGACCTCCAGCAAAACAATTGTTTGGGGTTTTCAGGTGTCCCATCTGTGTCCTTGCAAGACCCAGCCATATCTGGGAAACAACAATATCATTAACTACATCATGATGGCTACAGTTCGCTCTCCCGTTTGAATCTTGCGTATGCTAACAGTCAAGTACTCCAAAATAAGGTATATTTTGTTGAATTTTGGTGCTAAAAATAAATGACTGTAATGAAAGGCACTGTACGTAGCATTACATTCATGCCAACTGCAATTAAAATGCATTCTTAAATTCATCAGGTTGGATTTTTGGTGACTCATCCACTGCTTTTCTTTCTGAATCCAGATATTTTCAGAGCATGGATGAATTCCAAGTATGAAATCTCAATTTAGACAGGATAAAAGAGATAACAGCAGGTTGGGAATTAAGGGAAATTCGATGCTTTGATGGAGATGGTTCCTCTTTTTTTGCCTCAGCATCTTGACTCCCTGCTCTCACAAGACGAGGGTGTAGCAGCCATGGCTGTGACAGGCTGCTTTGTTTCATGGGCTCTTCAATGAGGATTTGCAGCTCTCTTCTCCTGTGCTACCCTACTCAGCGACCATGTCATGCAGCAAGACTAAAGCCCACTGAAAAGCTGCACTGGTTTAGCTACGTCCCAAAAACTCTGTTCTCTGTGCCTTGCAGTTGTGCAAGTTGCAGTTGCTTGGATAGCTGGCATCCATGGTGCAGACCTGCAAAACTGATGATCTTGGGTCTGCTTCTGTGTTTAAAAATGTATGGCCACTATTTCACTCACCAGGAACAGTTTATTAATGCTGCTTGGTCTGTAATCTGGGGGCTGAAATTTTAAAACTAGAAGTGGTTCAGAGATTTAAAGTCTGCACCATCACAGTGCGATTAAGGCAGAAGTACCTGTGTGCGTGTCCTACTGGTAAGGCGGAGTGTTTTTCTATGAAGTCTCTTGGGTGTTCACTTTCATCCCACATCCCTCCTTCCTTCCCCACAATCCTCAAATGATCAGAAATAATCAGGATTTCTTGAGCTGAAAGCTTTCAAAGCCAGCATTTCTGTAGAGCTTTGCAAACAGCCAAGGCGTGATTCATGGAAGCTTGGAGCCACGTAAGGTCCAGAGGATGCAGCGGGAGGGCTACCTTTGCACATGGTTGCTCTGGTGCTACTGGGGCCAGTTCTCTGCTGCAGAGAAGCATGGTTATAAAGAGATCGTAGGCCATCCGACACCCACGGAGCCCTTCTGTACAATCCTCCCAGAGAAATCAGTGCAGAGAGGCTGCTCTTACAGATTTCCTTCTCAGCTTTGCTTGCCATGAGCAGGAGGGAGCTGTTCCTTGTTATAATTCATCTTGCTTCCATGAGACACACAGCCGGCTTGCTCTGCAGGTGGAGGTCCAGCCCTGTCTCTGAGCTCAGTGCAGAGGGAGTTTTGGCTTGTCAGTGCCATTAGCCAAGAGCCATAGCCTCCCAGGCCATGCCTTGTTCACTGAAATGCCCAGTCCCTCAGTTAAACACGCTTTATTTAAGACCTGTCTTGGTATCAGTCATTGCTGTCACTGGGCATGGAGGCTCCCTGCAAGCCACAAGCATGCCAGCTCTGTTGCTGGTGCACTGAACACCAGGTTGGGATCAGCAAAAGGTCATACCGAGCCATATTTCAGCGCAAAATCAACTTCCACCTGGGAAAAACTTGTCCCTTCTGTCTGTGAGACTGCGTCCTGCAAGTAAAACCCCAGACCTAGTTGTGCCAAATCTCAGCCACTGGGCCAGGGGTCTTGCCACTGGGCAAGGGCCTGTGTCCTCCAACACCCTCCCCATCTTCTCTTGCCATCCCACCTACTGCCTCGCATTCATCAACAGCCGAGAACAGCATTTCTTTCTGTAGCTGTAATTCTTGCATCTATCTGCCTCTGCCCTGCTGATTGCTGCTAGCCAAGGGGGTTTGCTGCCTCTTGGTTTGCTGCTGCCTGGCTGGAGATCAAGTCATCCCCATAAAGGAATTTCAGGCAATTCCTTGAAAACACAGGGGCATCACAGCACAGGCAACCCTTGCCGTGATGAGGGCAGTGGAGGAGAAAACTCCAGAGCCAGCTGCTCCCACTGCTCTTTCCTCTCCTCTGTTACATACAGAAGAAATACAGTATTAGGAAAGGATTAACTCCCTGTGTACGACTGCACTTCTGGCACTGGTTGTCCATCCTCAACAGGGTGCTGAGCAGCAGCTCCTGCATTTGGAGAGGTCCAAGGGGTAACAGCCCATGTCTCCAAGGAAATGGAAGTTTTTTCTGTGCCAGTCACCTCTGCATTAAGTTCTCCCCCTCACTCAGCAGCTGCGTTTACCTCTCCAGTTGCTCAGCTGTTCACTTCCAGGATATTTTAAAGGTCCCTGGTGCTGCATGAGAAAGGAATAAAAGTGAATTTGGGGGGTTAGAAATGGAGGCATCTTGTGCAACCCATGAGAGCATTGTTGGACCAGCAACTCGGGTAATGTGCAGGTACGTAGTAGAGGTGTGTGCCCCATGAGTGATTAGATCAAATAGATCACTTACTGGGTACAGTAAAAAAATTGCGTTTTAACTGTATTATTGGGGAAATCTGATAACCAATAGAGAAAACACCATTAGAAGTACATCAGTGCCACACAGAGAAAAGAACTCTTGTTCTTGATTTGGACACTGCATGTGAACTCAAAACCAGCTTCAACGAGGTCACCACAAACACACCAAGGGATGCTTCACTGAAAATGATCTTCATGTCTTGTTCAAGTCAGACCTGAAATATTCTCCTACTCCTGCAGCAGGGCAGCATCTGGGCATGGCACGGGGCTGTGTGGAAACCCAGGAGTGGCTTACCTCTAAAACTGCACTGGGACATTTTCAGATAAATCGGTGAGGATTCATCTTTTCACCTTGAGAGTGCAAACTAACTTAGAAAGTTGTCTGTTCCTGGTGATGTACAGAATGTCTTTAACTAGAAATGAACTCTGACTTTATAGACATTTAAAATACACATTTATATGCTCTTAGATAATAAACACAAGCAAAGCCGTATTAGTGCTTGAAATGTCAGAAAGATAGGGGAGCATCATTTTTTGAGAGTTCTTCAAAGTACGTGGGTTTTTATATCTTTTGACTCCCACGAGGAATTCACAACAAGGTTTTCTGAGCAATTTAGTTTAAATACCAAAGTTACTCAACAATTTGCTCAGGGAATGATATCTAAGAATAAATGGTGTTGTCCTTACTGTCGATGAATAGCTCTTTTTGTGAGATATTCCAATGTACAGTGCCAGTGTTTTAACATGCAAAGCAAAGAAAGGCTAAGCTCTACCTGAAGTTTATTGGCTAACACGTAACTGGGAATAGCAGAAGGGCAATAAACATAGAAGTGCTCTGGGGCTTATGGAAATCTCTGACTCAAGTTTGATGACACAAAGGTTGTCGAAAAGCCATCAGCACTGGGATGAAGTAGACAAAACACTGCAGCTCAGTGTGCAGCATCATCCCACAGCACAGAGGGAACTCAGGACAGAAATGGCACCGCTAATCTGCTCCTCTTCAGGCAGCACACGTAGAGTGGGGCTTTGCCTGCTGCTGGCACCACCTGCATGGTGAGAGGTGGCACCATGGGGTGGACAGCAAGAGGGGCTCTCCAGCCTCCATCCGATGGGGTTCCTGCTCCCAGCTACGTCACTGAAACAGGGTTGGACATTATCACCTTAGGGCTGTGCTGCTGACTTTCTTTTGGATGGTCAGTCAGCTTTTGGGTTTGAGCCTGTACAGTGAAAATCAGGGTCTTGCAGTCGTTGTCAACCTCATGTACAGGACTGACTTCTCATAGGGATCTTCTTGAAGGATAGGACTTGCTCATTTTCCTTTTCTATGTGTGCACACAGTGTGCAGGTGTGTGAGTGTGTGCATGCATATAAATAAGTCCTAATAATATCATTAAATTAATTCCTCCTGTTGCTATGGGAACACACACAATTGCATCGACCGTGTGCAGCAGAGGTAGGTTAAAAGGCTGACACTGGAGCAGATCTTTGAGCTTATCTTCTAACACATTTTCTTTTCCAAAGCAGACTGGGGAAAAATAGGAGCGCCTGAATCCCAGAGGTGCAAACCAGGAATTATTGATCTTTTCTCCACTTGCAAAGGAGCCAGTCTTCATACCTAACATTAGCATGCCCACCTGGCATGCCAGCCTGCATCTGGGGCTGTTTTCCAAGGAGATGTGGCAGGGCCACAGGAGCAGACAGTGCAGGGCATCTGCCGCTTCAACACCTCACAGTGATTCATCAGGTTGGGGAGTTAAAAACCCAAGCCCCAAAACCCACCTGAAGAGCAGAGGCTTGGAGGACAGTTAAGGGTCTCAAAGTCATGATCCTCTAAGCCAGGTGGGGTTTGCTCCTGGACTATTGTCGATCTCAAATAAGTGTTCCCATGTTGGATGGCAAATGTGCACACAACCGTCCCCCACTGACAGGCACTGTTTCGGAGGTGTCATGATCCAAAAGGTCTGGTGGCGAGGAACCCTCTGTCCTGACCACCACCACCTTTGCTGAGGGGCTGGGAGGTCTCACAGTACAACCTCAGCTTCCTCATTCCCTATTTGCAGCACAGAGAGCGGTGTTTGCCCATAGCTTCACCAGCAGGGCCATTTAACTCTCTCCTTGTGATGCACAGGTTACAGCCCTCTTGCTGAAATGGAGAGGTCACCCCAGGGAGATTTTCTTCCTTTCCAAGGTCACAGCAGGACTACAAGCCCTCCGAGGGGAAGGATCTTTTTTCCTTTCTTTTGATTTCTATTCCAAGTCTGAGCATGGTGTGGCCCCCATCCAGCAAGCAGCCACCTGCCCCAGAGAGGGACACCTGCTCCAGCCTGAGCTGGAGACAGGGACACCAGCCACCACCCTGTCATCTGTGGGGTATCTGCGGGGACAGCTTTCCTGTGAAAGGTTTTCCCTGCTCTGCCTTTCCCCTCTATGCCATGTTGAGAAGGTATTAGTCAGGGTGCTTGAGATGCTTGGGACTTTAGGGGTTCTTTCTCACCTCTTTTTCAAAAGCATGCTCCATCACATCGGGCTTGCCACTTTCTTTACAGTCTTATTGTAAAGGCTCTGACACAGAGCCTTGGTTGCTAGCCCCACAACAGCGTGCTTTGAAGGGTAACCAGCAGTTTGAATGGAATATGAATGAAAAAATACCGTGCACAGAAGAGTAGCTCTGCCAGGTTTCTGCTTGATTTACGCTGCGGTGGAGTTTCAGGCAGGGGGTGAGGAGTCCAAGACCACATCACAGTGTTCAAAATGATGAGGGTACACAGGAGGCAGAGCTGGAGGCACCTGGCATATTGCTATTTCCAGGCAATCAGATGATCTGCAAAGAATCAGTTGCCTGCTTCTAAACCTCACAAAATGCAGTTAACCGCTAGGTTAGTCTCAGGCCAATAACGTGTGACACATTTTGGCTCTGGCTCAGTCTTGTTCCATTTGGCTTTGCTGTTTTTTCATTTCCATAGTGCTTTGACAAGGAGGGACCAGCAGACTGAGCCCTGCTGTCCACTGAACCCTGTGGTCAGCAGAGGTAAGTGGTGGTGACCCCCACACATCCCTCAGTCCCTTGTAACAGCAGGGGATTGATGAAGAAAGACGAGCGAACAGCATCCTTTACAGTCAGCTATGAGGCTATGTCAGCCTTGAGCTGCTGTCAGGACCACCTTTTGGGATGAAAAGGAGAAAAAGGAGAACCTTTGCTATTGTCACCTCAGAGGACACAGCTGGCCAACATCATAGATACTTGAGAAGGTGGTGAAAAAGCACCTTGATTGTGATTATAATAATAAAACAACCTGAAGCCAGCTGTGCAGTAGGGAAAACAATTCCTTAAGATTTGGAGGAAAAAGCCTGCTATATCCTTTGAAGGCAAGCAGCTGAAGCCTTGCTGCGAGAGGTCCGAAGACCATTGCCTTAATGCAAAACCAGAGCCCTGCAGAAAGGTTTGAAGCAACTCAAGAGTTGTAAGGACCCTCCACCCCAATGCACACTCATCCAATTTAATCCCACCCATGGCTCCACACTCCTCAGAGCCTGACTTATCACATACTTCTAAAATTATGGGTAATTGGCATTTGAACAAAGCAATTTCAGATCTAAAACTTACATGTAAGAGTTATCCATGGTTATCCATGTCAACTGCCACCTCTTCCTTTGACTTGCAGCTTTCCCAGACAGGACTGCACTCTCCAGGAAGCCTTTCTTGGAATTATTTCCAAACGGATAGCCTGGCCTTTAACTGTAACTGAAATGCATCTGCTCAGGTTGTAACCTTTTAACCAGAGGATCCCGCCCTTCCAAGAGGGATAGCTTGTCTTCTTGCTCCTTTTCCCCCTGCTCTGCCAATCTTCGTGCTGGCTCTGAACTTCACCAGTGGTGGGGTTTGCTTTTTAATTTATCGTTTTCTGTTTTGTTGACACTGGATGATTTATTAAAAAATAATAATTACTAGGAGACATAGGTGAAGGCAAGAGCCTTTGATTCCCCCCCACCGCCACTATGCACTACTTGGTGCGACCCGGTACTTGGCGCAGGTTTCGACCCCTACACTGTGCGCCTCGTCAGCACCATGTCCCAGAAATCTCTAACATTGCAATGTCGCACAGTGACAAGTCACAGGCTTCGGAGAAATCAAGTGTACTTTTCCACAGAGAGCTGTTTATCCCATCAAAGGCGGAGTCTAATCCCGTCACAGAGGGAAAGAAAAAGTTGTGTAAAGTGATTTGTCTTCTGAGAAGCTGTGCTAACCACATTGGTTAGGTTTGCAACATGTAATAATTGGCTGCTAGATTTACTTGTGCGTCTTCTTTTAGCCAGGATGGCTTCTCCCCTACAAAACATATTGTCATGGTTTTGGGGGCTTTTTACAATGCTTCTGGAACGGTGTCTACAAGAGCACCCACAGAATGATCTGAATGATGTCCAGGTGGCATCAACATTTCCATCACTAAACTCACATTCCCATCAGTTGCATTATACTTTGGAAAACTAGCCATTTTAGAACCCTAAATATACATCTGAGTGTTTGGTACTGCATTCTGTTTGCACAACATAAATGTCAACAGAGTCTGACTGGGGTACCTAGGCAACAGCTAATTTTGAGGTCAGTGATTAACTCTTCTTTGTCAGAGCGTAATTTACCATCAAATTATCTCTAGCCAAATATAGCATTTTCTGGATTAAAAAAAGGCCTTATTGCTATTTTTAGACATTATTATTGGTGGCAAGTGGTGTTTGCTGCATTTTCTTCTGGTTGAAATACTGATGTTCGCGAGGGGAGGGGAGCAGTCTATTAGGGAGGCTGCCTGCTCCCCTTACCCTGGGATTCCCAAGAAGAGGAAGCGAAGGCTCAGCTCAGCCACAGCACACTCTGCTCTGGTGTTTAGGTCATAGCAGGGATCAATCGATTTTTATTTTTTATGGCACATATACACACTTCCTTGATTAGATAAAGAGTGGATGCCACCAATTAGCACATATATCAACAGTAAAGTATCAAAACTCCATTTTGCTCCATCCCTCCCCAGAGCACTTTCTACCTTCAGCTCTTCAAGCTCCCTTGTTCATTCATTAACTTCTGGCTACTGATTCAACCCATAATTTTGGATTTAAAGCTCTCCAGCATTGTGTTTCAAACGCATTTTCTTATCTCATATGGCTTTTTGGAAAGAATGAGTGAAAACCTGATAGCATATATTAAAGGGTCATTATAGCAGTCACCTCGGGAAACAGGCCCTTCTGCAGGGATTAGAGATTAAGCAATCATTTCTGCTTGGAAAACTACTAATTTGTGATCTACATCAATACGGGCATTTGTTTTGGAGGGGTCCAGGCCTACGGACAATACACCACTGGGCCCTGCCCCTTGATTTGGCGCTGCTAAGCCAAGCATGTGCTCACCTGTAGGATGAGGAGGAGGGGAGCAGGATGGGTGCCCACAGGAGGATGATGGGCTTCGTTTGCTTCCAGCACCTGCACATTGCTTTCCCCTTCAATTTTTCCCAGCCTTTCCAACTGCCTTGGAGATGTAACCATCCTGGCCACTATGCTCTGCCCTGTAAGCATCCAGCGATGCTAACTTCAACTATGCACCTTTGCCCTTGGTTTACTTTTGTATTAGAGCTGACACCAAGAGGAGAAAGCAAAAAATTTCAAAAAATTAGAATTTTCTGAGAATTTACTCTTCTCTGCCACTGCTGCAGCTAAATAATCACCAATTTGTTTCTTGCTGGCAGAGACCCAGGCTGCTGAGCAGTAACAGGCTTGTTTTGAAGTTGCTTTCATTTGTTCTCTTAGAAGAAACGTCCTTGCTAAGTGTTGCCAAGCTGACATGTAAAGAAGTATGAAACTGCATTTTGTATCTGGAAGACTCAAATAAAATATGCAAAGCGCTAAACATTATAATAATAAGGGTGTATAAGTAGATGCTACTGGATTAAACCCAAACCCTTAATGTCTCTGGGTAATGTCTAATTTGACATAGAATACATTTGCTGCGCTATACAGATTTGTGCTGTGCTGTGATGCTGAATTCCTAGGCCAAACACCCCGGGACAACATTCCCACTGGTGGGCAGGGACCTTGCTTTCTTCCCGTACTGTGCCCTGCTACTGAAGGTACAGCCTTCCCCTGTGCAGTAGCTCTTCCCCTACTTTCTGGTTGCTAACAAGCAAGATATCTTTTCCTCTGTTGTTTTTTTTTAGTACACAATCTTCTCTGATGTGTAGGATTCCTTACAGTTTATTGAGTCCAACCCATCTAGTGTTTCTTGGCTACCACCTTGTAATTAGGGAGGTTAGTTGAGTCATAACAGAGATTGCCTCTGGAGATGAGACAAACTCTGTCACTGGTGTTTTAAGAGCAATTGTAAGCGATTCGTAAGGGCAAATTGGAAACCCATCTATCAGGGATAGCTGATTTTGTAGTGAGGCTATGTGGAGATGTACCAGAGCAAGCATGGGGAAGAAAGCCTGACTACAGCCTAGTGGGGCGAGTGAAGACGGGGATTTTGGTCCTGTCTTAAAGGCACTGTTTCTGTATTACAGGCAGTGACTGCTTCATGCCTTATAGTTGTTTTCCAAATTTTTTGGTAGGACATGTAGTTACTACATTCCTCTGGGAGATGGGGAATAGAGAACCAGACCTACCCCTCCATTTCCACAGGGACTTCTCAGTTACCAGGTGAGTACCTACAGGGCTCTGTCTGGGCAAATGTTCTCTTGTTGAAAAGCCCTGATAAGCCCTGGTCAGGTCTCTCAAAGCAAGAACATGGCCAGCAGTTTTGGGGAGGGAGCTCTAGTGCAGATCCTTCTTGGTCAGATGTGTAACTCTGCTTCCTCAGCACAACCCTCTGGCCAGCTCCACAGAGGTCAAGGCTGAGCTTATTCCCTTTTCCATTTGGATCCTTTTCTGAGCTCTACCTGCTCAAGGGATCCTCAGCATTGGGATTTCTGGCTTAGAAACAGGTATTTTCCTATTCTGTGGCTGGCACGTACTTTATTGTAGTTCCCCAAGCCCTTCATAGGGACTGGTCCACAGAGCCAGTTCAATGCTGCAGGCAGGGAAAGTGCTCTTTCGATTCCTGAGAGCAATTTCAGAGAGGAAGACGGGCACAGTGCTTTTTCCACAATGAAATTTAATTTTAGCTTGGATTTTAGTATCTGGAAAAATTGTTCTCAAACTTACTGTTAACTTTAATGAAAAAAACATCTCTACACCCTCCTGTGAAGTAACTAACCCGCAACTTTCAGGGTCATATGGAACAACACAAACGTTTTAATGACAGAAATTCGCAGATTCTTTTTACAAAGCTGCAAAGGACTTTGGTTAGGTAAACTCAGGACTTCCTCACTTAGGTGTGCAGAAAAGCCCTTGAACAATTTAAAAGCTAGTTTGAAGCCATTTAAAAACTTGAGCACATAGGTTTTGGAAAAGTTTAAAAGAATAAAAGCAATAAAAGACCTTGTTCCACTGCATTAGATGACACATCTAATGACGAATGACCTTTGCTGCTTCTGATTTCTTTCCATCACCAGAACAAGCAGGGCAAGGAAGGAAAAGTTGCAAAGTACATATATTTACCTTCACTATATTAATCACTTATCTCTAGAAATAAACAGAGTGAACCAGAGGCTATTATTTTTAATAAAGGTAAGCAATGACTGTGCCTTTCCTAACAAACTCTATACAAACCCGTGCGCAGTTCTTTTAGCATCCGACAAATATTATTCCTTTGGAAGCTAAGCCAGCCTAGGTGGCCAATGGAAGTGGGCTGACAGATGTGGAGATTGCTAAGTAGATGTGTAATCTCATAGTCACAGAGACATAGAACCACAGAAATGTTTGGGTTGGAAGGGACCTTAAAGCTCATCAAATTCCAATCCCCCTGCCATGTGCAGGAACACCTTCCATTAGACCAAGTTGTTCAAAACCCCATCCAACCTGGCCTTGAACACTGCCAGGGAGGGGCAGCCACAGCTACGAGCAACCTGTGCCAGTGCCTCACCACCCTCACAGGGAAGAATTTCTTCCCAACGTCTAATCTCAATCTCCCCTCTTTCAGCATAAAGCCATTTCCCCTACTCCTATCACTACATGGCCTTGTAAAAAGTTCCTCTCCAGCTTTCTTGTTGGCCTCTTTAGGTACTGGAAGCTGTTCTAAGGTCTCCCTGGAGCCTTGTCTTCTCCAGGCTGAACAAGCCCAGCTCTTTCAGCCTGTCTTCATAAGAGAGGTGCTCCACCCCTCTGATCATCTTCATGGCCCTCCTCTGGACTCACCCCAACAGGTCCCTGGTTCACTGGGTCCCCACCAAAAGATGATAAAAAAGCTCAAGCACCTGAAAAAAAAACCCCAAAAAAGTCTCTGGGTGGTGAGCACCCAGAAGGTGTCTCCCAGGGGAGAGTCCTTGCCTGACATAAGAGGACAAAGCTGCATCAAAATCTCATCCTGTCTGAAGTGGGAGTAGTAGGAGGAGAAGGTTTCATAGCCTGAGACCAAGCCACTGTCAGCCACGGGCAGAACTGGCAGCTGCCAAGACTGTGGGGTAGGGCAGGAAGAGGGGAGGCTGGGTAGGAGCTCTACCCATAAAGGGAAAAAGGGTGGAGGAAGATTCTTGCATTAAATTGTTGCAAAGAAGTCCTTTAAGAGCCGTAAGTGAAAGCTCACACTCGTGTTTGCTCTATTTTTCTGTACATACCCATGTTTACATTCTCTTCTCATTGAAAACGAAATGCATGATAGTTCAAACTCTGCAGGCTTCAACCTAAGGTTCAGTTTCAATCCACTCCTGATAAAAAGTCTTTGTTACACTATTTAAACCTGATTTTCACCTGTTTATGTGACGTTTGTCCCTGTACTTTCAGCTAGTGATTCATAGACCACACATCACAGTACTGCCTTCCAAAGCACCCATGAAATCTATTGGAGAAATGCAGCTTTGTGAATGCAACGGAGTAAACTGGGATTTTCATCCCGAGCATGTGCTAGAAAAAGTGTGATAGTTGTATTTATGTGGTCCCATATTGCCTTACCTTGCAAGTAAAATAGATTTTACAGACATACAGGCTGTTTTCTGGACTGTATCCTCAGGGGGGACAGAGGAACCAAGCAGCTGAAGATGCACTGAAGGGGACTTACGGCACCACGAGTGCTCCCTCAAGAAGCACAGTCAAAGACCACGTGGGAAACATGATGTGTGGCAGACAAATGGGACTGGGTAGGACACTATTGAAGGCTTAAATGGTGCCTGAACCCCGCTGAGGTTTATGTCATCAGTAAGCTTTGCAACACAGCAAGTTTGCAGGTACCTAAATCTGAAGGATCAGCCACGGGGTATCTCTGACGAGGACCTAGTCATCAGTGACACCAGGTGACGAGGCTGAATTCACCAAGTCAGGAAAATGACAAACTCGAAGAGGTGCCTAAATGGATTGCTAAGTGGCTTAAAACATCTTTTCACACCAGCTGCATAGAAATCTCTGAAATGTCAGCACTGGTTAGCTCACCATCTGTGCTATCCCCTCTCTCTTCCCCTCCTCCTGCCTTTACTTTAGGGCTTCTTTATGTTGCCAGACGAAAAACTGCCTCTTCAATATTTTCAGCGTGTTATTGGAGAGATAAATTTTGAAGTGCTTTTATTTTTTTGGTTCCAACTCATGCTATGTAAAGCACATTTAATAATACTTAACATTTACTCAGCCTACTTATTAATCATTAAAGGATACCAACTATCAAAATAATCCACAGTTAACTGAAATTAAATAATCACATATTAAAATTGCACCGCAACATTGCTCAACTCTCAGAGCAGATGGAGAAGTCAAGGGGAGAGATTTTAGATCGTTTCTTTCAGCAACTTTTTCACTGTGTTGCTGCTTAATTTTTGGAAATTTGCTAAGATAATTACTGAGGTATATCATATGCTGTGCTTAGGTATGCACCGCTGAAACACAGCTTCTTATTTTTACATTCCCCTGTGAGATCTACGGATCTAGTCTCAGCGAGGATGCCAAGATGAAAGCATCTTGATGAGAGGGCAGGAGGTCTTGCCAGACTTCTTTCCACTGCTCTTTATGGTGCGGTGGTAAATGAATGTGGCTGTTAAATGATAGCTTTATGCACTCTTTGAATCCTCTTTGTCCTAAAACCATTTGAAATTAAGAGCAATCCAGGTGGCTCACCTTTTGCTGGAATGACTGATGCAAGAAGCTGCCCTAAGAAGATAAAAGGCCTTTAACAACAGCTCTGGAAATATAAACAGTTCCCAAGGAGGTGTAGCCATTTTAATAAGTGTGGTGCTGGTCATTAACCCTGACAGCTGATGCTCGGCAACGTGAGGGAGGTGAGGGAGATGCACAGCACTGCTTGCTGAGCTCAGTAAGAACAGGACATGGGTTGTAAGAGCATCCTCCTCTTGAAAGGGTAAAAGTCCAGAGAAATGTAAGGACTAATGAGCTGGAAGGACTCAGAAAACACCTGATTACAAGGAGCAAAGTAAAGATGGACACATGCAACTCCCTTTCAGAGACACACTACAATGCTTGAGCAATCTGTTTACTGAGTGAAATACAGGACCACAGGTAAGGGCTATGAGACTGGACAGACACATAGGTCAAAACCTCTTCCTACATCTTACTCTGAGATCCAAATGCTCTCATGAGGTTTCACCACACATGAAATGACTTCTGCCTCAATAGCACGGGCTCACAATGTTTTCAGTTAAGAAAAAAGTATTAAAGAACACAGAGGTTTAAACTGACATATATCCAGAACATTAAATGCATACACTGCTTTATGATATACATGCCATCATAGAAAAGACCTGCCATATACTAGTCTCCCAAAGGTAATAAGTTGCTCAAAGATGTGACAAATGACCCACAATTGAGACCTTCCGCACCACATTTCATTACTGAAAAAAATAAATTACATGTTTCTCTTTACCTTTTATAGATGCCACAAAAATACTGCAGATATTTTATTTTCGTTGCGGAGCCCAGGTGGCCCATGTTTGTAAACCTGACTTGCTAAGCTTGAATGGCACCATTTTTAATCCACTTTGGAAAATGTTTGGA
This sequence comes from Ara ararauna, assembly GCA_028858755.1. Lineage (NCBI taxonomy): Eukaryota > Metazoa > Chordata > Aves > Psittaciformes > Psittacidae > Ara > Ara ararauna. The sequence continues at coordinate 63,072,424 of CM054379.1, forward strand.
ATAATTTATTCTGTCCAAGCCCTTTTAATTAATGTTGAAATAAGCCACCTCTGCTGGAGGGCTAGATTGGAGGATTGCCCCTGGGCAAGTCCAAAATTTTACTTTACCTTGAGTCTTACCTTCTTTCACCTTGCTCAGTAGCATCCATTTCTGCACTAGGATACTTGTGGTCTCCATCTTAATCCAAGCTAATGTTGACCATACTCAACCCATTCTTAGGTAACACTGCATCTTCTGAATTGTAGTGGGGGGTATGTGGCCAAGTGCTTGAGCTGTGTAGACTTACAAAACCCTCTTAAACCTTCTTACCACTGGTTTTGCTGTTACAAGTGCTGCTGTGATGCCTGGAAAGACATGGGGAAATAAACGAGCAGCGGGATACCATGCAGGAAGAGGGGCTGTGGGCAAAAGTTGCATCGAAGGGAAGCCCAACTAGATAAATCTTTATAGCTGAGGGTGAAGCAGAGGCTCAGGTTGCCCAGAGAGGCCGTACAGTCTCCTTCCTTGGAGATAATCAGCTTGACTGAACACGACCTCGAGGAAAACCTTTGCACAGTTGACGCTGTCCCTGCTCTGAGCAGGTGGTGGGACCACAGAGATGCCCCAGACCTGACCCCCACAGGTCCTATCCAAATTAAACTACTCCGAGATTTGTGTTTCAGAAATCCTGGGAAGGAACAGCTTTGGCAGTTTACAGAGATACAAAGTGTCCGCAGCTTGTCTCAATAATATTGTTTAGCCTGCAGGAGGATGTGGATGGATGTAACGAATGATGAAACTCTAATTCCCATTGAATGTGCCCACCTTTTCCTGTGTCGCGGCCTCTGTGCCTTCTATGTTTGGACTGTCCAAGACAGTAAACACAATTTTTTTTAATGAATTGCTGAAAATTGTATCTGAGCAGCTCGCATGCTGTTCCCATAACCGAGAGGTCGTTCGATTTCCACATTCTTTTGATCAGCCGTTACAGAACCAACATTCTACCAGACTTGGGTGGGAGGGCACCTCTTGGCCCGCTCCCTTCGCACTAGGAAAGCCACGTTGCTGCAGATGAAAACTACCTGCTACCCACATTTGTGTGGAACTGGGTTTTGCAGTGACAGAAGGAGCATGACCAATAGGTTGAGGGAGGTGACTGTCCCCCTCTACTCTGCTCTCATGAGATGCCACCCGCAGTACTGCATTCAGCTTTGAGCCCCCCAACACACGAGGGATGTGGACCTGCTTGAGTGAATCCAAATGAGGGCCACAAGATGCTCTGAGGGCTGGAGCACTCTCCTGTGAAGACAGGCTGAGACAGCTGGGCTTGTTCAGCGTGAAGAAGAGAAGGCTCCAGGGAGACCTTAGAGCAGCTTCCAGTACTGAAGAGGGCCTGCAAGAATGCTGGAGGGGGACTTTTTACAAGAACGTGTAGTGACAAGACATGGGGGAATAGCTTTAACCTGATAGAGGGGACATGTATATTGAGACATTAGGAAGAAGTTATTCGCTCTATGAGTGTGGCGAGACAGTGGAACAGGTTGCCTGTAGAAGCTGCGGATGCCCATCCCTGGATTTGTTCAAGGCCAGGCTGGATGTGGCTTTGAGCAACCTGGCCTAGGGAAAGGTGTCCCCTGCACGTGGCAGCAGGGTTGGAACTAGATGATCTTTAAGGTCCCTTCCAATCCAAAACATTTTGTGATTCTCTGACTAGCACAAGCCAGATATCTTTGGCTTCATTGATTCCTATGCTTTAGAGAGGAAATACCTTGGCTGCTGGTTCATTGAGAGACACAGGGTGAGACACGGAAAGGGAGACTGTTTATCACACACATGCAATTGTGTCTTCTCTGGTTTGACCTTATTATTTTGAGGGGCCTCGGGCAATAGTGTGGATTCTTTTGCCGGTAAACAGATTGTCAGCCCTAGAGTACATACTGTTTGAAGGGGTTCAGCGTGAAGCAGGCTTTTCCACAGCAATTTATAGCGCTGTTTGGAACCGTCTACGTTCGGCGGCATACAAAGCCCCCGGCCGGGTTCAGGGCCATGTCAGCGAGCGCCGTAGGAACACAAAACTCTCCCTGTTATTCCCTGAGGCTCCGTGGGGGCACTCATGGCGGAGAAACCGACTGCAAGGCGGGGGGAAGAGCAGCCCCCGGCGGAGAAGGGCAGCTCCCGGCCGGCAGCAGCAAGGTGCCTTCACTCGCTCCTTCTCCGCCCGCATCCCCGAGCAAACCCTCCGGCTGCGGGGCCGCGCGGAGCACCGGTGGGTGACCGCCATCCCGCCTCGGCTCGACGGAGCAACCGAACCCCCTTCGCCCTGCCCTCCCCGCCCGGCCGGGACCCGGGCCCACCCCCCTTTCCCGCCGTTGACGTCAGCGCTCCCGCCAAAGCCGGGCAGGGCGGCGGGCGGGGCCGGGGCGGGGCGCGGGGGGCGGCCGGGCCGGCGGGAAACTTCTCCCCGTTCAGCACCACAGACAGGGCGGGCCGGCGCCGCCGCCCGGCATGCGCGCCCCGCCGCCCCGCGCCCAGCGCCCCGCGCCACGCTCCGCGCCGCTGCCCGCGCACAGCCGCGGCCGCCCGGGCGGCCATGGAGCCAACGCCGGCGCTCAACGAGAGCGGAGCGGCCGCCCCGCGGCTGCCGGCAACCGGCGCAGGCGGCAGCAGCAACGCCTCGCTGGAGCTGTCGTCGCGGCCCCCCGCGCCCGCCGCCGTCAACCCCTGGGACGTGATGCTCTGCGTCTCCGGCACCGCCATCGCCTGCGAGAACGCCCTGGTGGTGGCCATCATCTGCTACTCGCCCGCTCTGCGCACCCCCATGTTCGTGCTGGTGGGCAGCCTGGCCACCGCCGACCTCCTGGCCGGCCTCGGCCTCATCCTCAACTTCGTTTTCCAGTACGTGATCCGCTCCGAGACGGTCAGCCTGCTGACGGTGGGCTTCCTCGTCGCCTCCTTCGCCGCCTCTGTGAGTAGCTTGCTGGCCATCACGGTCGATCGCTACCTCTCCCTCTACAACGCCCTCACCTACTACTCGGAGAGGACGGTGCTCTGCATCCACACCATGCTGGCGGGCGCCTGGGGGGTCTCCCTCTGCCTGGGGCTGCTGCCCGTCCTGGGCTGGAACTGCCTCCACGACCCTGCCGCCTGCAGCATCGTCAGACCTCTGACCAAGAGCAACGTGACGCTGCTGTCTGCCTCTTTCTTTCTCATTTTCCTCATCATGCTCCATCTCTACATCGAGATCTGCAAGATCGTTTGCAGGCATGCCCACCAGATAGCTCTCCAGCAGCACTTTCTGACTGCTTCACACTATGTTGCCACCAAAAAAGGGGTCTCTACCCTGGCTATAATCCTCGGGACTTTCGGAGCCAGCTGGCTGCCCTTCGCCATCTACTGTGTAGTGGGGGATCCCAACTACCCTTCTGTGTACACATACGCCACGCTTCTACCCGCTACCTACAACTCCATGATCAACCCCATCATTTATGCCTACAGAAACCAAGAGATCCAGAGGTCCATGTGGGTGCTCTTCTGCGGCTGCTTTCAGGCTAAAGTGTCCTTTCGCTCCCGGTCCCCCAGCGATGTCTGAGTGACTTTTCTCTCTGTCGTACCACACCGAGTGACAATCTACCCAGTGAACTATCACAGTGCCTGTTCTAAACTTCAAACTGCGTCGTGAGGTCGTTGGAAACATGCTTAAGTATTAGCACTTTATACATGTTTGTATCTCTGAGAGTGGTTCAGGGTATGGAGTTTTGGGTTTCATGGGGAAAAAAAGAAAAAGTGGTTGTATATAAATTTGCACATAACATTTGTAAAGTGAAGACATTCCGATACTGCTTAATTATAGCACCTTATTTCTAGCTGCTGACCTGCCACAACAGTGTTGCCTTTCTGAAGGGCAGAGAGGAAGAAAGTTGGGTTTGTGATGTATTTGTATGTGTGCATGTGTTGCGGGGGGTGGATGTATGTATGTGTGTATGTATGTGTGTATCTATACTTCGCTGCACAACGTTGATAAATTATGACATTTTGTACATGAATAAAACCACATAAAATGTAATATAACTTTGTGTGTTTAGATGCTTTTAGAAATAAGCGAGCTTGCAAATTTGCCTGTTGAGCAAAGTCCCTTTGTTTACTTTTGAAAGCTCCCGGTGTAATTCTGCCTAAGGAGATCATCATTCACTATGGAGATGAAATACTGCACCAAGAAAGGCACCTTCCTGCTTGCTCGCTCGTTTGTTCTTTTCTTTAGTCTGGCAAAGGGAGAGTAATGAAGAGCACAAACAGCCTTTATTTTCCAGCAACCAAAGAAACAAAAAGCCCAGTCAAATAGGCTGCTAAGTACAGTTAATTTGCCAGGTTTCCAGTAGGTTTCATCTTCAAGTTGTAGGTTAGCCCTTTATGATAATGCTCCATTAAAAGTTATCAAACTGTAGGGGAAAATCAGCCTCTAAGCCCGGCTCTTTTTGTCCTCTTGTAGACTAACACTGGAGGGCGAAAAAAAGGAAAAAGGTCACAGTCTTCTTCCCTGAAAGCCTGTAAAATGCACAGTAAATTGACTTTCCTTATCATCCCCGGTTCTGAGGGGAACCTGAATTGTTTCTTCCCCTCCCTTGTTTGGACATTGCACTGTAGAAAAATCATTTAAGTGCATCTTTACTGTCTGCCTGTCTCGGAGCAGTATACAGCTTTCTGATAATCCCACATCTTAGTGGCTTGAAAGATCCCATCAGAGGTCAATGTTGTTCAGAGTTCAGAAACACTTCTTCCCTCAGGTTCATATTCACAGACCACTGATATATTTAGAGCAATGACACGCGTGGCAGATTTCAGAAGCAGTGTTACTGCTTGTTTATATACAGGTATGCTACATTTACATCCTGGTTATATTCTAGTTTACCACTATCATTTCAAATTTCTATTTAAGGGCCAAAACGAGATTACTTTCATGTGCCTAGTACCATATGAAAAGTTTGAACTCATATTTTCCAGCTTATGACTGAGCAATGCATCAAGCCTTTACCTGCTGGAGCAGCTGGGCCACGAGGATCCAAAAAGCCTCACCAAGGTTTTGAATCAGTAATGCTGTATTCATGTGTGTGCAAGTATTATGACAACCAGCATAATTTCTCTGATAATACAAAGATAGCTATTAAAAAAAAGGTATATTCCAGATTCAGCTAGCCCCATTATTTTTATCAGTTCTAATATTCACTAATGTGATACTGTAATTGATGAACACCTTCAGGCATGCCAGTTCATCAGGGCACTGTTGCAGTCATGTTGCAAGTATGATTTAAACCAGATCTTATGATAGGTCAAAATGCTGCTCAGATGAAGAACTCCAAAGTTGCTAGTGAGAAAGATTACTCTTTCCCTCTTTTGAGCCCCATATCACACACTAGGTCTAAGCCTGTAAATAAAAGAGGGCAAGTCCTGCCCTCTAGCCCTGAAGCTGGGTGGCACAGAGAATGATTGAGCTCTTTTCCCCCTGAAAGCTAGGGACCAAACTGCTGCCTGGAGCACCCTGCCCCTGCTCTAGTAACCTGCACAGACTCAGGCAAAGATGCTGCATCACCCACTATAGTAACTGCTGACAGAAAAACCAGCAGGTGCCTAAGACTGGTGACATTGGGAAAAACTCTCTGGTGAAACTGGAAAATCGCTATCTGCTAGGCTTCAGTCTCATGAATCTTTGTCATTCCTGTGTGGGCTGAAACAAAACCGCAGGGCAGGGTTGCCATCAGTTCCCTTACTGAGTGTTTTCCTCGTACCCTTGCACCGAACCTGCACCCCAGCATGAGTAGAGCCTGAGCAGGCTCCCGGGAGACCTGTGAAGGCTCTGAAGACCAGTACCAGCTCTAAAAGCCCCTAGGAGAAACTTCATATGTGTCCTTTTAGACCATGAAGTCAGGGAGACAGAATCTGCCAGAGACCACCCCTGATGCCATCTCCCTCCATTGACTCTGTCAGGGCACAGGGAACCGGGCACCAGGGATTTTCAGCACAAATTCATTGAGCAGTGGCAACCTGTATGAAAATTAGATACAGAAAGCTTGGATGGATAGAATCCTACTTGAGCAATAAACCTCTTAATCCAGGAGTGAAAAGGACGTAGGTGAGTTACCTTTCCATTTTTAGCCCAGCCTGTTATTTGCTTTGTTTCATTTTGTTAGTAAATGACCACACCTTCAGTTCAGCACTTTCCCAAGTGATTTAGTCTATCTACAAAATAAAGGTGGATCCCTCCTGTTAAAAACGTGACTCTTCCAAGCTATTTCCCTGAGTGTTCTTCACCTCTCCTAGGAAGCAAGTTTTGGTTAGAGTGACCTTAGACATCCACTTTGTTGGGACAGTACAAACGAGGGACTTTTTTTTCTATATACCATGTTCACAAAGCTTTTGCTGACCCATAAATTCTGGGAAAGATTAAGGCAAAAGAGGAGAGAGTATTTTGATGGGATTTTTTGGTTAGTCCTGAGAGTGGAATTGATGTCAACCTGCTTGCAGTAAAATACAGCCTTTCAATTTCAAAGTGAGTCCTGATCTGCAGGGATACCTGAGCAGAATAACATAAAGCAGGCTACATAATCGCCAATCTCCCAAAATAACATCTTACTTTAGAAAAAGAAGAGCTGCAATTCTGACGGAGGAAATCTGGGAACTGTGTATAGCGTGGTGCCTATACTTTCTTTGTTGAGTTTTTTATTGAAACAGCAGACCTTTATTTGAGAAAATGGAATTGCATTTGCTGTATATCTGGACCCACAAACTCCTCCTGCTTTCAGACAACGGCACTTTTACCTTTGTCATGAAGTGATTTGTGGAAGACAAATATTCCTGGGGCCCCCGTTGCCATTCACTGGGCAGTGCATCGCCATGATCCCCACACAGCCCTGATGGGGAGCCAGCCTGGGGAACAGCCATGTACTATGTCTGCTCTATTTCCTAAAGTCAGCGGGCAGCTTCGCATGCACAGAGACTGCAGAACTGCAATAGAAATTGCCATTACCACTGGTGAGTGCGGATCTTTCCTTGTCCCCGCGGGCCCATGTGCTCAATGGCTTTTGCATTCTCACATCAATGGCGCAGTCTGTGAGGGGAGAAAACACTACATTAGGTACAAGGATCAGTCCCAGCGTTTGGTAATGGTCTATATTATATGCAGCCTTTACTGAAAATGGAAATAGATTTTGTGCTTTACCACCCTTAAAAATTCTTTGGCTTATTCTGATGTAAATAAAATAATGTTGGTCTTGGTCTAAAGAGCCCTGAGCCTGCTCCACTGAAGCCAGTGATGCTCTATTGCACGTCAGCCAGGATAATGACAGTATCTCGTTATAAAAAATTACCATTTTGAGGCAGGAAGTCCTTGGCCTCAGGTCCAATTTTCATTTGAAACTAATGGTTTATTCCTAACCTTGAAACTGCTAGGGGACTTGCAGTGCCTCGGAAGGCCTGATCCTGGCAATTTCACTTGCGTGAAGTACCTCTTTCTGTGATTAGCTCCCTCGTTTCGGCAGGAGCATTTACAGGAAGAAGAGCACAGCTCTGGTGAGGAAGGCCTGGTCAGGAACTAAAAGTCCCCCCACTGCTGGATTTTCTGTGGGGCTTCTGCTGAAATCAGCGGTGTAACAGTGGAAACGAGACCGACTCTGCAGGCTGCTTTGTATGAGTCACTGTATATTAAAAAGCCAGCTGGATTCAAAACCACAGGTCAAACAAACCCTCTTTATTTAGCTAAGCAAACAAAAGGACAAAACACTTTTAAACCTGAAAAGTGAGTCTGTACATATTTTTATCAACGCAATGGTCCACAGGTACTAAGTAACACCCCGCAAAGCACCAGAAGCTCTAATCTCCATTCTGCTGCTCTTATTTTAAAAGGATAAGTTTTTTTAATGAGGTAAAGATAATTTCTGGTAGTGCAGCTGCTCCCCAGCTCTTCAGCTACCTTTTGTGGTAGCCATTTGAATAGAAAAGAAGACAAAGGGGGGGGAACAAAGAATCATATTTTCTCTTTCTTTGCTGCTTCATGACAGAGACTGGCAACTCGGAGATCAAGGGGTGACCAAGCGGGTGCAATTCATCTCTGCGCCGAGGATGAGCACATCTGAAGCTCACCTTAACCCCTGCTGGGTTTGCTTGTCTGGGGGGTACTCTGAGTTAGGAGGTGTATCCCCGTTACCTGGTCCTCATAGATTGAACTCCTCCCTGGGACCTGCTGCAGCTGAAAGCTCACGGATCAACTCCTAAGCTGCATTTTGCTTAGCAGTGCCACATGGAGCTCCCCTTGGTGGAGAGCTGATATGCCTTTCACTACCCTCTCGATGTTTAAACTCTTTCCTCTGACTTTAGAAATCTCCTCAAGGGAAAACATTCCACCAGGGGCAGTTTTATTTACTGAGGGCAGTACCTTGCCATGGGAATAATGCAACTGCTGCTGGGGCACCTAGAGAGCCATAAGTACTGATTCAGCACTGACAGTAGAGGTGGCAGCTGGTTCAGCAGAGGCAGGTCTGCTCGTGTCAGCTCTGCCTGCTGCGAAGAAGTGACAGAAAACAGCATGAGATGAAGCAATGGAGTGGTCTCTGTGCAGAGTCCACGTGTTACAGCAAAGCCTGATAGGCTTTTTTTCAGCAGATTCACGTTGGGTTTTTTATCATTCTACTTTGTTGGCATCATAATAGAAATGGTGGAAGAAAATGCACAAGGCAAAAAACAAACACGTTTGTTAGTATCTGAGTGAAGGGAAGAGCACACTGGTTCAAAGTGTGACACACAACATGGAAACAGCTCCTCTGGCAGGTACCTATGATACATCACTGAATGTGGTGTGTCCTTCCACAACGGGGTGGTCCTGCACACAAAACAAGAGACCAAAAGCATTTTTCACTGCAGCGTTGCTTGAGTTATCATCACTCTTAGACCCCTCAAATGGCACCTCCATGCACACGCAGATCCCTTGAGCTGCCCAACCTACTGTACAGCCTTGTGAGGGAATAAAACATAGTACAGATCCACTTTTCACACTGCTTTTGAACATAATTAACTTCTGGCTGCAAGCCCAGACTTAGCAATCACCTAGAAGACAACATGCCTCTTCCATCCCTTGCTGCCCTTTGTGCCCTGACACAAGGTGCTGGGGCAGAGCACCTTTGCACCATTCCTCGCACCTTCCCCTGTTACATGGGCTTGCTTTCCACCCAGGCAAGACCAGAATGAGAGCCAGGTTCTAGACGCACCATTGCTCTCTGCACCTGAGCACAGCCAGCCTTGGTTAGTTTATGCTTCTTGCTGTTTTCCTTAAAAAAACCCCAAATCTTTTCCTTTGTTTTCAGGCAGAGGAACCCTTGTCTCTATCATGCATGTTTGGGTCTAGAGCAGAAACATCTAGCATCCAATTATGGTGCATTAAACACATTTAAAAGACTAAATCCATTAAGAAAAAAGAAACAAAAATTATAATGCCCCAATGGTGAAGAAGCCAAGGGGTGTCCTTAGTGTCTTCACAACCTGCTATTTGCGTTTGCTGTTTTCAGCTTGTATTTCTGTGTGCTTTACATCACCCACACCAATGGACAGCATATTGGCAGAGAGGGCTTTTTATGCAGGGGAGGTTTGTCATCACTGTTGGAAACTCTTGTTTCTCTAGCACAGGGTGTTTTGGTTCAGTGGTGCCGGACTGCTTCAGTTCATAGCTTAACTGAAAGGCTGAGATTTTTTTGGGTAAGGTTTGGAAAAGGTTTTATAAATTAGCTTGAACCTTCTGCCTTTTGAGATAAGGCATATTTTGTATGGGTTGGATCTCATTTTCTCACTGACAGGATGATGGCATTCAGATTAGTAATTGCGCTTGAAACCAAGGCAGAAAGAGAGGCTCTGGAAACATTCTCCAAGATCTAGATTGTTTAAATAAAGGTTGAATCTTCTACAAAATGTAATTAGGTCCATGACACACTTCGAATGACTGAATTTTTTTCTCATCACCTTCAGTGACACCTTATCCTTTGCATCACTTGAGATAATGTGATTGTGTACCTGCAGGCAGATACAATTTGTCACTTTCAGTTGCGGATGCTTTTTATAGAAAGAAGTGCATCTAGGTAATATTAAGATGCTGTCAAAAGAAGTCTCATCTGTTGGAAATCCAATGTGTCAGTAAATATGGGGACCCTGCTGCTTTCCATTACCAGCCTCTGACTTTTGATACTGCGCTAATTTTTCTTAATCAGTAGGAATTTAGGCTTTCCTAAAGCATTATCATTTTTCCAGGCAGTGGTGTATTCTGTTTTAAAAGCCATTGTGCAGTGGCAAATGGGGAAAATGGGAGACCAGTAAATGAAAGGCTCCACCTCTCCGTACACTTGCTGTTCTACAAATGGCTTAAAGAAAGCAATAAAGTAAATTGAATTACACTGTCACAACAAACACATCAGAAAGCCTTTAGCAGGGAGAGTTTGAGGATAAAGTGTGACTTTGAGCAGCTCCCCAACTTGATGTGGCTGAAGGGGGACTCCTTTCTCCCAGGAATCAGAGCTGCTTTGTGGCAAAGAAAGACAGTCATGTGGGAGAAAGGCATTTGCAGAGCAATCTGTTGAATGAGGCCTTGCTCATAACACTGGAATAGAGCCCTAAGAGTAATCAGATACTGCCTCTTCATGAAGTAGAACTGCTAATTGATTTATTTTAATTTGAAATGCACTTGGAAAGATTAACATACTTTGCAGGTTGGTCTAAAAGCACACAATGAACTCTTCCCCTGTGGCAGCACTTGTGGCTCCCTTTTAATACAGACTGGCTGCCCCAGTGCTGGCAAGAGGCAGAGGGGAGAGGGCAAACCAGGCAAGATGGGGAGGGCAGCCCAGCTGAGGAGAGCAGGTGATGGTGGTGTGCTGCTTGAGGACCTTCCTCCCCACCCTGTCTTGCTGCCTCTGGAAGAGGCTTCAATCGTGGTCTGTAATTTCCTGTCTCAATCAGAAACTGAGACTGAGCAATCCACATTTATGTCCTTGAGCATAGCACCCACAGGCAATAAAAATATCTTCTAAACAACCTAAGCCAGCTTTTATATCATCTTGCCTTCACTCCATTTCCAAACACCTTAATATGATGTTTACAACTTTGTCCTGGTATCACCTCTGTTTACTTCCACATTGAAGTTGCTGTTGCTGCTTCTTAAAATTACTCTCAAGTGACCTCCCTTTAAAATGTATAACAGTACATAAATCCACAGCAACAATTTCTTGGCTATTCCAGCACTTTGAGCTATTGACTCGCTGTGATGTGCTCACTGCGCTATGGCTAACTGGGTGCATCCCCCCAGTTCACCCAAGCAAAGGAGAGAGAACTATTGCTCAGGGCAGCTTCCTATCAAGCTGTGTTTCTCAAGAGCTGTTTGCACACTTCATCTATCACATAAATGTCCATCTTTCTGCAAACTCCTTTATGCTGTGAATCAACAGTGGTGGTTTCTAACTTTTTCAAATGTTCCTTTGTAGAGAGATACAAAGGAAACCTTTATGGTTAGTATTACTCTTCCTCTGGTTTTAATTGTTAAGCTCTTATCTGGAGCTGATGTAGGCAGCATGGCCAGTGAATCTGCAGAGCCTGAGAGCCTTTTTATTGCTTGTTTGTGCTTCTTCTCCTGCTGTTGATTTTATTTTGTTTTCTTTCTACAAATAAAACAGCTGCTTTATGAAATGTGCTTCATAACTACAGTACATGAGGAAAGCCTGACACAAACCTTAATTCTTCTGTGAAACCTCTTAAGAGCATTGAGCTAGGCTCATAAGCAAAGGGAGGAGAGCTTTCTATGAGTGGAATTTCTCTGTAAAGCCCCCCATGAGAGCAATGACTGGGGGTGTGCTGCCAGAGCAGGAGGATGTACTGAGTCATGTTCCTCAGGTGTCTGTCTCAGCCAAAGTGTGATTCAGTTTTTTCATAAATGACCTGGATGATGGAGCAGGGAAAATACTTACCCAGTGGGCAGCTGCCAGACAGCTGGGAAGGGCTGCAGTTGCCTTGGAGGACTGACTTGGTTTTCAACATGATATTAACAAGTCTGAAAGAGAATCTGGGAAAAGAAGGAGATAGACTATCAGGGCAAGCACAGCAACTCAGCAGGAAAATCAACAGTGCAAGTCCAGGATGGGGAGTGACCAGCCACAGAACAAACCCATGGAGGAATACCATGAGCTGATCTTGGTCAATAGTCTCACCTCACCATTTTTGAAGGCTCAGGGAAGCTCCTCCAGTATGTGAAAGCTGCTGCGAAAGTGGAAGGAAATCTTGTGCATCCAACACCCTTGGCTTGTAGAACAAATGATGGGCTTAAATGACAGCAAGGAAGAGTCAGACGTGACCTGGCAAACTGGCAGAAATAAAGGAACCCTGGAACAATCTGTGTAGGGAGGAAGTGGGGACTTTTCTCACTGGAAGCCTTTCACAGCAAACATCCACCAGGAGCAAGACAGGGAGAATGAGTCTGTCTCCAGAAAAAGCAACAGATTGAATAAACCCATGAGGTCTCTTCCAGTGCTATTTGATTATGTCACTTTTATAGCCATATGTACTTCTTTAATTTGCTGTTTGCAAATACTTGAGTAGCAGGTATTCAAATACTACAGATGCTACCGTTGTCTACCTTCTGTTTAGGCCAGATTTGTGATTCAGGTTTGTGATTACTTTGTTATGTATTGCTGGCTTCCTAGAGCCAGCAATTCTCCTCCCAGTTCGTACAATGTCTCAGCACCAGAATGGAGCCCATACAAGCAGGATCCTTTATGAATAAATGCAGCAGGCTTTCTCCCCAGAATATTTTCTGCAGAGTGTCAGCATCTTCTTAACCAAGCACTGAACTCTGCGTTTGCTTGCGTGCATATGCACACGGTTTTTTAAATCAAGTTTTCTTTCCTTGGACTTCCTTGTGTGCAAGCCCATTGCAAGTAGGGAGTGCTACAAATCATCCCTCACAGTAAGAAGTGCTTTGGTACATTTCCTGTAATGATTACACCCAGCTGACCTCCAAGTTGTTATAGAGAAACAACTGAGGTCCTCTGAGGACAGCTGAACCTGCAGGTACAAACTGATGTGTTCTGTTTCTTTGAGATGCTGTACAAAAAGATTATGGATAAACCATCTTTCCTCTTTAGCTAAAGCTGGATTTGGAAACTGATGAGAAACAAATAACAGCCTAGGAAAAATGTCCCAAGTAAAGTGATTTCCAGGGAGATGTTCTTTATTCCAGGTTGTTTACAACCAATGGGAGGGAAGGGTTATTGAATCACTATGAGCTCCTAATACCAGACTGCCATCCCCTGTTCACAGCTGCTGATCTGAGCCCTTCCCATCAATACAGTGTGAGCCACCACTTGCCAGGCAGAGTGAAGGGCCTCCAACAAGTAGGGCTGGTGCTACCAAAAATAGCAGGCATGGAAGAAAATCTCCTTGAGACTCTTTAGGTCTGTTGTATGTACTCTGTTAGCAGCTGGCATAGCACTGTAGAGGCTGCAAATTAAACCATAACAATATGGATGAACAAATGGGGTCAAATTCTAGTCCATGTCATTAGGACACAGCCATTAATTTTAATTAATGGTAATTGTAATGTAATGGTCTCTGATAGCTGACTTAAGGTAGGTATGTGTGTGCCTGTGTTCAGAAGTCAGTGTCTGAAGCCTCAGAGGACAGACATTATGGCTTTGACAGAAAGGTCAGGATAGAAGGGATCTTGAAGGAACACCCAGCTCCTTTTCTGCTTAGGCCATTCAGGGAACCTGTGGAAACTAGGATAAAATAATGCCATCCTTCTGACAAACTTTGACCAAGCTTTGCTGAGAAAACTGGAATAAAGCAGAGTCTTTGTGAAGGTTGGGCTCCAAAACTGCCAAAAAACTCCACCAACTTTTACAGCTGGTAAACACAAAGCAAATAAGGGAATCGATATGTAGCAATGTAGCAGATACCCTGATGAGTAGGAAGCTGCATGTGTTCGTATGGGATAGATCACATTAGACAGAATCAATAGCCACCTTTGTCAAAGCTTGGTGACAAGAGTGGACATTTATCTAAATTATAGTAACTTTTGACAAAGAAAGAACCTTGTAGAAAACCTGAGGGGAGGCAATCTGTACACATGCTTGTGCTGCTGAGCTTGAATTAGTCAAACTTTCTTAGTTAAATAAAAGGCAAGAATTCAGCTTTTTGGACTATTGAGGGATGATGACAGGATGCATTTTGAATACAGATTGAGGGCCAGATGCTGTCCAACACCCATAGATCTGTGTGGTGCACTCATCACCCCATGTGGAAACCCTCCTCATTCACTACCCTAAATAATTGTTGACTGGAAGCCTTTATATGGCTTAGAAGATTGGTGTTACAGAGCAAATTGACTACAACCAGTGTCACTTGGGCGCATCTTTCCAAGCACCTGTGAGCCCCAGGTCCATTCCATGGATGCACTGTGAAAAGAGATGGAAGAACTGAATTAGGGAAGAAAAGGCAGAAGGCTCCTTGGGCAGTGGAAATGGTGTGAGGGGGTCATGGAGACACTTGTTTCTGGGGCAGGCACAGTGGCATGGGCAGGCACGGTGGCATGTGGCAGTGGGTGCCTGCGCAGACGTGGCTGTTACCCAGAAAGGACATTTCTGCCATGCGTGCAGCTGGATACAAGATTCACAGCATTGGGTTTGCAGCAGGATTCCAAGTGGTGTGTCCACAGCAATGAGCAGGTTGGCCACATCCCTCATACGTGGTCCTGCTCCGTGGCCAGAGTTTGGGTTAAGTTTATGGAATTGACTCATTTTGGCAGCTCACATCTGTAATGCGCACTCTCTACTTCCTCCACTGTGCATACGCAGTGCTTCTGGTAACCAGCTTTAAAATGGTCATAGCAAAGCACATAGCAGTCCTGCGTGATCAACTGCCAGATAAAATGCTACCCTTGCTGATGTTTTCCAAAAGCATTCACTTTACTGTGGATGTGAGGTTAATAGTGATGTTTAAAACAGCCCCATGGTTGCAATAAGAATTCATATTATTTTGTAGCTAGCTCTTTGTGTTGGCTTTACCTTGAGAAGGGGAGGGGAGATCCATGCAGCATTTTTTTTCTGTACTATTAGAAATGTTCATGTTAGAAAGGTACGCGACACAGGCATATGGGCAGTTACCAGTGAGAATAGCTCTGATCTGCAGAAAACTAGCCAAAAGAAAACTAGTAATTTATCCGACATCATTGGCCTGATTTATTGCAGCCCGTAAAAGGAAAATCTGTGCTTAAAGAAGCTGCTGAATTCACAGACACAGATACCACAATATCCGGTGGCCGACAAACACACAGATGTTGCTGCTTGCATGAAAATGTTTACGAGAGAGGGATCAGTTATTTCATTTAAAGGGACTCAGGGGGCTGTTTGCCTTGCCAGCCACATTTGTTTCTGAGCAAGTTGGCCTCTTGCCACCTCACACTGCAGCTCAGCCCTGTGCTGCTTGCCCAGGTTCACTGAAAGGGGCAGGATAGGCATCAATACAGTGGTAGAATACTGGCACAGGTTGCCCAGAGATGTGGTGGATGTGCCACTCTTGGAGGCATTCAAAGCCAGGCTGGATGTGGTTCTGGGCAACCTGATCTTGAATTGAGTTGAAGTTGTCCTTTCTCATTGCAGGGGGGTTGGACTTGGTGGGTTTGAAGGTCCCTTCCAACCCAAATTATTCTATGATTCTGTTCTATTCTGTGATTCTATGGTCAACCAGGGAGTAACAAACACCAGCCCAAGTGCACATGGATGGTCTTGGGGGGTAGCAGGCTCCAAATTTATACATACTTACTGGTTTCCTTTTGTGATATAACCTGTTGTGCCAGATCCATGTGGAGAAGAGCCTCTGAGAGCCAGCCACCATGGACAAGCAGCTTTGCCTGGATGGAGGCTGGGGCTTGTCCTGTGAATCTGAGATGCAGAGAGGTCTCAGTGGTGTCCCTGCCATTGCCCCTCTCCTTCCCCAGGTGGACAGAGCCACTCTGTGTGGGCTGCTTCTCCCCAGCCCCAGGTGAATGTTAGGAGACAGGTATGGCTGCAAGGAGTAAAAGCCTGGGCATTTATCGCTGTGCTTGCCTGTAGGATGCTTATTGTTTTAACCTGAGTGATGCTCTCAGGAAACGTCCCTGTGGCAGCCCACCTGTCCTCAAACACCCAATTAAGAAGACATGTTTTCTTGCAATTTCTTATACCTACAGGTGAAACAGATACTCAAAAATTCATTTGTAGACTTTAGTTTTCTTGAGCACTGCAGAGGTTTTCAGCCAAACGAGGCTTTCCTGCTTTCCACACAAGAATAAAAGCCATTTCCCAGGCTGCTCCTCGGAAATCTCTGGTTGATGACAGCATTCAGCTTGTCACATCATCAGATCCTCTGTTTATGTGCTTTAACCAGGACCTCGGAGCTCAGCTTTGGCCAGTTCCTGGCAGGACTATTTTTCACATGGTCGTGCTGTTCCTCATGACCTGGGGCTGTGGTGAGGATGGGTAAGGAAAGCCCCACGCAGCAGCACCACAGCATAATAAGTTCACAAACACGTGACTGCCAAGTATGTTATTTGCCAGGTGTAAGTGAAACGTAATGAGGCAGAAGCCCCATCTTTCAGTGTTTATAGAAGACTACACTTCTATAAGATCTTACAAGATTATACCAACCTATTAGGAACTAAACCTTCCTTAGTGCCCCTGGGTTCCCCCAGTGGTGCTGTGAAGATCACAGCTTTCCGGCAGGCAGAAACACCATTTCAGCGCAGAGGAATAGCTGCATGTGAGTGGCGCTCTGCTGATCCTTAGGGAACAGCTCACTTACCCTACTATGTGCCGTGTGCTGCTTCTGCCCAGTCTAGTTTATTTGGTAATTAGCACTTGGGTGAATTTTCCTGCACCCAAGGACTGTGCTGCTGCTCTGCTGGGGCCAGCATCCCTCCGACCAGTTTACAATGAGTTTACTTCAAGGTGCAGACTCTGACTCTGCTGCTCCTGTGCATGGCTGCTAAGTGCTCCTTCCCACAGCAGAGCTGGGTGTTTTTCCACTCTGGACCTTTCTGCAAACAAGGGGGAACATTCTCAAACCAGCTATGTCCCACTGGCAGAAATGGCACAGGAACCTCTAGATGACCACTTCAGCTCCAAAGCACCGTGGCTTCTTTTGGGAAAGAGATCTTGCATTATCCAAAGTCACCTGGGTGCTTCTTTAAAGTGCTCTCAAGCTCTCTTGGGTCTGATCTATGCTCTGCAGGAGGCTAAAGCTGGCACACTGAGGGCAAGGAAATGCTTTGGGTTTTAGGAACCTTTTGTGCAGCTGGTCAGACATGGGCTGATTGATAAAATCCCTCAGAGGAGCAACGGGTCTGCATCAGGGAGGAGCAGATGGGCATCTCTGCTGCATCAGGCTGTTGCCTTCTGTAAAGCAAAGGTGTTTCAGAGCTCTCACTACAGGAGCCAGCCCAGATTTATGTTTAAGTGTGCTTTATGTGGTTTAGGGCCTTCCCAGTAGCTGAAGGAGACTGAGAGAGTGGGGCTGTGACTCCTGCTCCAGCAGCACTGCAGCAGGCCTGGGAGGGGCCAGGAGGTGGGGGCAGATCTGGCTGCTCTGAGTCCCCCGTGGAACCCTTCTCAGGAGTCCCTATGCTTCATGGTACCCATGCTGCGGAGCTGCTCACAGGGCACCAGCTGCGCTGCTTTCCCATTCCAAGATGACCAGGGGAAGGCGATTTCTCACTCGATTTGGGGGTTCTCACAGGACTCCTCTGGGGCTTGTTCCCCCATCTCCGGGCGAGCAGGAGGCTGGGGGGAACTCCCAGCACATGAGGCATCCAGCCCCCATTCCATGGAGGAGGTGGGGGCCTGGTCCTGCAGTGAGCATCCCATGAAGGACGCTGGTGACCCTGGATCCCGCTCCTTAGGTATCCAGCCTTTCTGGAGCTGGGGTGATCCCGCGATGCTGCTCCAGCTGCAGGTGGTTTGCCGCCTTTCTGCTGCCTCTTTAAACTCTTTCTCATCTCTGAAAAGAAAAAAAAGAAAGGAATGGAGAGCCAAAAATAGCAGTAAGTGGTAAATGGGAGGTATGAAGTGCCAGACGTGGACCTTGACATCGAAAGCGATAAAAATGGCTTATTTTTCTCTTGAAGAGAGCACTTGAGCCGTGCGGGAGGCTGTGCTCGTCCCGGCCGCAGGTTGTGGAAGGCGGGAAAGTGCTGCCACCTCCCGATGCGCATCTCCAGCTCGGCAGCGGGACCGGCTGCGTGGTTGAGATACCCTCCTCCTGGCGAGGACATGGGCGCAGACGGGAGGCGCCGGGGGGGGACACCAGCGCCGCGGTGGGTTCCAGCGTGGCCCGGAGTGGTTTTACGGTTGGCCCCGTGGGCAGACAGCTCAGTGCTGGAGCAAAACGGCGCAGCAGCAGCGCAGGAATCACGCATCGCCTGCATCCTGCTCATTGCGGCGGTTGATCAAACGTTACCTGGTGGGGAAGAAGCAGCCCTGCCAGAGCAAACAGCCAAAAGGAAAGCAGCTCTCTTCTAATTGTATTTATTTCAGTACGATTTCATTTTTATTATTGTTCTTGCGCTGAAGAAAGGCGGAGAAATAAGATGGTGAATGTGGAGGGAATAGTTCTTACTGGCAAGTGCAAAGCAGCCTATATCATTCTTCTGAAGACTTACGACCTGCAAAGGGAGAAATCCCAAGGGTGGCCATCCTGCACAGGCGTATCAAAGCCTGCTGGCTTGCCCTCTGCCTTCAGCTCCCCCGGAGCAACCCCCTTGTCACTTATGAGGCTGTAGATATGTATTTTAAGAATGAATGCAGCATGCAGTCAACACGCTGCCCAGACACAGTGGGGATGGCCATGGTCCCAGGGAGGCAGCTGGCGGCAGGGCCCTGCTCCCCACCTCTCCATCACAGAGAGAGCAGGGGCTGAATTTTCACTCCAGCAATGCTAAGAATAATATATATGATCGAAGGGTCGGTCTCATGTCTGGCGATTGTGAGTCTGCTGAAGGCTTGCTGTCAGAAATAAGAGGAGAAGAGCTGGTTTGGAAAGGCCAGACTATCTGAGAAACAGCGGCGATGCGCTGCTCTGGTTTTGGGTAGCTCTCTATCAAAGGCAGCCTGGAGCTTGCTAACCAGCTTCTGATGTTTTAAAGCATGGTGTGAACTAAAACTGAAGGTTTGCAAGGGCCTCATTATTGCACTCAATTGGAAGAAGTGGAATTAGGGGCATTTTGAGCATGCATGAGTTGATACATCTTACCCTCCACCCTGATGAAGGAGGGTGAAAGCAGAGAAGGGAGAGGCGCTGTGGGCTGGAGAAGCAAGGAGCCACCTTCCATGCCTTGGTAAAACCAGCCACAAGCACACGTGAGGGCTGCAATCCTCGGGACGTGAATTGGGTGCTCAAGAACAGCACAGAAGTGGCTGTGGCCAGTGATGGGTGCAAGCAGGGCTTGCTGCGGGCTTCTGCCCACCGTCATCCCAGTCTGTGCAGAGCTCTGCTTCCTTTCATGTAATCAACAATTTAGGTTCTGTAATTCACCTTACTAACAAGATGCTCATATGCTCACTCCCCCTTTTTTTTTTCTGGAGGTTTAGCAAGCAAACAGTGGGAGACCAAGGCATTAAAGCCATAAAGTAATCTGCATATGATCAGTAATTACCATGAATCAAACCCTCCCCCAGTTCAGCTGGTTATTATTTCCCTGATAATGTAATTCTCTGTGCTGACAGAACTAGGAAATGCTCATTTTCTTCAGAATTGCAAATAGTTTCCTGCTGTGCATATAATACTCTATCAAGCAGTTTAGTGTCCAGATAAATCCACCTAATGAAATTTATGGGGAATATAAGGACTATTGAAACCGGAAAACAAACCCTGCAAAAGTAATTGCTCCTGTGTGTGTTGTGAGGGGAGGATATTTTGCCAGCAGAATCCCGTTAAACACCTTACAGGTGTCACTGCCCATGCCAGTGCTGGGAGGTGATGTGGGTGATGGCAGGGTGCTGCAGCAATCATGTCTGGCTGCAGCCAGGTGAGCCCCTTCAGTTTGCCCCGGTGGGACGTGCTCCGGCCTAGGGGCAGAGAGGTGGCACCGTGGCCACTGCTGGGGCAGGTCCAATGCCCCAGTGCTCCTCAAAACACCTCCTGGTTGCAGGGGGTGCGAGGTCAGCACCGCTGCAGCTGGGGGGACTGGGCTGGCTGTGCCCTGTGCTTGCAGGGCCCTTTGGAGACCCTCACATCCTGGGATTTCGCGAGCTCCCGAGTTGTGGCGAGTCAGCCAAAAACCCACAGAAGCATCCAAGCCTGGTCTGAAACCCCCTGGGATTTAAGGTGGGAACTTTTCCATGTGACCTCAGAGATCTCCCTCAGAGACGTCTACAGAAAGTGACCTGCAGGCCTGGGAAGCTCAGTTATATTCTGGTGCTCCCAGAACTGGGCTCTCCCTGCAGGGGGGTGGAGGAAAGACAAGGGCTGAGTCGCAGCTTTCTACCTCTGATTCATCCCAAGATGAATCATCCGTACTGAAACTCCTCCCAGCAGGAGCTGGGGCACAGAACAGAATATAGAGAAGCAAAGCGGTTACCCTAATGTTTTACTCTAATTAATCACCTCTGAACTACTGCCAGGAATCCCGCTGGCCAGCAGATGATGCTGGGCAACACATGTCCCACTTGGGATCGTTGCCAGCTTCCTTGTGCTTTTAAAACCCAGAAGGCACAGTGGTGGAGGGCAGCCCCCAGGCCTGGCTGCTTGATGGTCCCCAGCACCCCTGCACAAGGCCCTGTTGGCCACATGTCCTGCTGGTGATGTTTACAGGCTGGTTTTGGCTTTGGCATGAATGGGCAGTGCCAAAGCTACACCAGCAGGCTGCTTTCTCATGAGGTTAGAAGCCTTGGACAGTTCACTGGAGTTATTTCTGCTGGTGCTGAAGTACAACACCAAGCTGTGATAATATGGCACTGACTTTGGATGCTTGCCCCATGGGAATGAGTGGGGAGGCCAGAGGCAAGGAGTCCGAAGTTTTCAGAACGTGGTGAAGAAAATGCGTTGCGGAGGGGTGGAGGTGGCTGAAACACAGTTTAAAATTGCACTGAAAGGAGATAGTTTTTGAAGCTTTTCTTGGAGTGATACTGCCATGACGCTGCGTTAAAATGTCATGGGTTTGTAATAACACTGTCATTAAAGGCATTAAATAGGGAGAATGGAAAATGGAAACAATCTGTCTGTAAGCTATCCTGTGCCTGAAAGTGAAGCCATTCAACCATCAGAGAAATGTGAGGAGGGGAATATTCAGCCCTGTTTGGCAAGAGATGCCTGATACCCGCCCTAATCCATCCCCGGCTGTTTCCAGCTCCCCAAAGGAATGCTGCTGGAGCAACTGCCCAAAGCCTGTGAAAACTCTGAAAATAATTTCGAAGAAATGGGCCAGACGCAGTTTTCTGTGGAGGCTGTTACTGATGCTGCTGACACGGGCTGCTGGCACTCCGGGGCGCGAGCGATGACTAACGTGGTAGGAGCCATTCTCCAGGCAAAGGGGCTAGCAAGGGAGAAAGACATCTGCTTGCAGCATGGCAGGGATCAAAGAAAAAGCATGGGCTGCACCATATCGGGTCTGTTGCTCCAATGGGAGCAGGATGGGGTGCTCAGCCTCACCCTCATGGGGTCTGCTCCGTACCCCAGTGCCCATTTAGTGGCACTTGGAATGGGGATGAGGTTCCCATCTCCTGCCTGCTCCTCTGCAGCTGCCTGGCAGGGTGCTGCCAGACATTCATTAAGCCCACAGAGCTGGCTGCCACATCGCTCATGGGAGCAGGTTATCCCAGCGCCTTACAGCTGGAGCAGGTTAGGGAGCACTGTCTCAAGCAGCTCAAGGGGCAGACGGGGGGACACTAACATCTACCAAGGGCTGGTGATGTACCCCAGAAGCAGTTTGGGAATCAGTAAGGTCTGTACTGGCTGCAGCCACAAAGGGTGTGTGAAAAGTCTCCTGGGGCAGGCTACAACCCCTGAGAATCAGCCAAGTGGGAAAAGTAGCCAGGAGTGGAAAGGAGAGGGAAAAAGCAGCTGAATGCCCCTAAAAAGGGAGACTGCTATTACTGCCCCTGGCATCTGGCTATGAGTCCTCTCCTGGTGTTTAATATTGCCACCTGCAACAGAGAATGAGAGAAAGTCTTTTCTAGCCTGTAGCTGAGGAAACAGAGCAGACACTTGATGGAGCTCGAGTCGAGTTTCCATCGTTATCCCTGCTGATGCAGATCTGGGCTGCAGGGGCTGCGCTGAGGCTTTGCTTTGGCGTCTCCTCGGAAGTGCTCTGGTCTGTGCAGATGCTGGGTTCTGGGGCCCTGGCTGCTGACTGCACTGCTGGCCAGGGTCGGGCTCGGTTAGTACTTGGACAGAAGACCGCCTGGGAATCCCGGGTTGGGAATCCCTGCTGGTCAGGGTCGGCCTAGGTTAGTGCTTGGATGGGAGACCGCCTGGGAATCCTGGGCGCTGTAGGCTTAAAACCATAGGGTGGCCCCCGCCATACACCTCCTAGATCTTCTCTCTCGAGCAGTAGGATGCCTTTTGTTAATAGCTGTGTGCTGGTACACATGGGGAACCGGATAGATCAGATCTATCTCATCAGATCAGTTTAATGATCAATGATTCTATTGTATTACAAGTCATTACCATAAAGTACAATGAAACAAGAACCTTAGCCAAAGCCCCCCAGCTGATAAACACTAACACAGCAAATACCAGCTGTAAGGTACAACGTGCTGAAACTGTGAGATCAAGAGCAATAACTTTGAGAGCCAATAAATCAGCATTGTCACGAGTGGCTATTAATCCAAAACAATGAATGCTTATCACAAATATGATTAGGCACCCTCTGGTCAGATCTGTCGTTATCTCAACCATTCGTGCCCCATGTTGGGCACCAAAATGAACTGTTGCGGTTTAAGCCCAGCCAGCAACTCAGAACCACACAGCCGCTTGCTTACTGCCACCCTTCCTTCCCCCTGCTCCCAGAGGGATGGGGAGGAGAATGGAAAGAATGTAACTCCCACGGGTTGAGATAAGAACAGTCCAGTAACTAAGGTATAACACAAACCACTGCTGCTGCCACCAATAATAATAATGATAAGGGAAATAACAAGGGAAGAGAATAAAACCACTCATCAGCCACCGACCGATACCCAGTCCGACCTGAGCAGTGATTTAACCCTTCTGGGTCCCTGCCCCCAGTTTATATACTAGGCATAACGTGCTGTGGTATGGAATACCTCTTTGGTCAGTTTGGGTCAGGTGTCCTGTCTCTGCTTCCTCTCAGCTTGCCCTCCTCCCTAGCAGAGCATGAGACTCAGAAAGTCCTTGGTCAGAGTAAACATTACTGAGCAGCAACTAAAACCATCAGTGTTATCAGCACTGTTCCCAGGCTGAAAGTCAAAAACACAGCACTGCACCAGCTACTAAGAAGGAGAAAAAATGACTGTTACTGCTGAACCCAGGACATATGGGTACGCTGCTGTGAGCTAGCATCTTTGTGGAGCTGTGCCTTGCTGTTGGGCAGGGGTTTCTGCACCATGCTCCAAAGCTGGTGCTGACATCCCGTGCCCGTGATGATCCATGGGCAGGGGAGACATGGCCCACTGCGGAGTCTGTACTTCTGTTCACATCCTCAGAGCAGGCCACCAGGTAAAGCAAACAGGGAGGCGCTTCAGGGGTGGTAGCTGCATACAAGCTGAGATCCCAGCATTGGGGAGAATGCCCATGACAGAGATCTGGGGCTGCCGGTACTGGTTTGCACTCTCTGCACGGAGAGTGCACCTTCTGTGTTAGTCTGTGCGTTCATCAGATAGGCAACGGTGTGTCAGTGTCCACCTGAATGCAGCAGAGTGCACCCCTGTGCCCCACACAGGGAAGGATGATCTTATCAATCAAAGGTCTATTTTAAAATATCTCCTGCTTTTTAAATCCCAATTTAATGGGATTAATTAACATAATCCCTTAATGGTATCTAGTATTTAATGGTTGCTGTTCAGGACACATTACTGAAAAACAAACCAGAATGACATCTCATTGTAATTTTTGTTTCTCTGGTACTTGTTCTCTTCCACTTACCTATTGATTTTTGGTCTATGATGGCTGCATTGTTACTACTTTACCATTTTGCACATCCCTAGTCTTCTGCTCTGGTTCTACCACCAAGTGCCTTTTGTTTCTTCTTTTTACACTTTCAATTTTGTCCTTTCCCCCTCATTTTGCAGTAAGAGAGGTAGGTAATTTTTAATTGTCCCTGATTATGGGACATGAAGAGAAGCATGAAGTTGGACAAAGTTTTCTCTTCACTTATACTGAACATTACTGGTGCATTATTTTTGTGGCAGACTTTGGGCCTTGATTTTAACCAGCTGCCGTAAAGGTACAGAAGTAAACAACAGCCTCTGTAAACAGTTCAATAGCGAAGACTTGATTTAGTACCTTCCAAGGCAAAGCAATCAATAATCTATCACACATCTAATCACAGGCATGAATAGCCCAGCAGCCCTCTGCACAGCGTTCCACCAAAAGAGAAAAGCTGTTGGAGACTCCAGTACGAGGGACGCAAATCACCAAGACTGCAAATGCATCGCTGGGGGTAGATCTATAAATGCAAATATTCAAATTCAACAGTCACCTCTCACTACTAGTGAATCATGCTACTGCTATCTGGAGACTAGTTGCTATGGCAGAAAGCTGGAACGGTGGCAGAAGGCCAGGAATCCCGCCTTTGAAATGTTAACTGAATTTAACTCTTGACTTCTCTCAGACAAGGTTCATTACTTCCTGTGACTGTGTCATATTAAATGAGTGCTTTGTCTGCCCTGGGTACTGGTTTGAAAGGGATATTATTGATCACCAGGACAGCAAAGCAGGTCAAGAGCAACCATTCATCAGGAAGGATTTTCATACCTTTCAAGTCCAGTATGTGATAGCTGCAGTCACATAAGGGCCTTTCTGCTTTTTTTTTGTCTCTTCCTTTCTTTTCTTTTGCTAACTTGTTTCCTTCTTTTAGCCAAGTGATACCCAGTTCACAGTGCCTGAATGCACTCAGAGCATGCTTGCTATGCAGGCGTGATGGTGCGATGAGGAGATCCTCTACCTTGAACAGTTACAGCCTGGACACTGACATGCTGCTGTTCCGTTTGAGTGACAATGCAGGCTGCTGTCTGGAGTATCCACCAGGAAAATCAGGGGTTTTTCAGACTGCAGCAAGGAACAGGTATAAACATCAGTTGAAAAGTGATTTTGTGAATGGCAGAACTACCTATATGCGGAATTCCAGCACAAGCTCTTCTTTCAGCTGCCTAATGTGTAGACTTGGCTCCTGCTTAAAGGGTATCTTCAGGTGTGTGTACTACACTTTGGCTTGAAGATCATAACCCTCTACAGCTGCATAAACGAGATCTCCCTCATTCAGTTACTGGGCCAGATTTAGCAATTTTAGAT
This sequence comes from Ara ararauna, assembly GCA_028858755.1. Lineage (NCBI taxonomy): Eukaryota > Metazoa > Chordata > Aves > Psittaciformes > Psittacidae > Ara > Ara ararauna. The sequence goes on from CM054379.1 coordinate 63,097,918, forward strand.
TGCTGAGATCCAAGGAAACACCTAGATTGAACACCATGAAATATTCCTGCGGTGGAGTTTCTGACATCTTTTCTTTAACATTATGAGATATTAAGGAGATACGCTTGGAAACCTAACTGAGAATGGCAGAATGAACCACATGGCAGAAGACAACTATGGAAGAGAATAGCATGTATAAAGAACTGCTTCCATAGTTATGAAGATGCAGATTCACAAATTTTGACAATGGCTTTTCTCCCACAAACACAACAAAGGCATTACCATTGCAGAAGAAAAGGCCCTGAATATAGTAAGCTATGTACAAGATTACAGTGAAGTCTGAGATGGTGACAGTAAAGTTGGAAGGGTTGCTGTATGGTATTCCTACTCCCGCCTGTACCTCTGGAGTTCTGCCCAGTCCCTATAGCAGGTTAAAAACCGCATGCCCTTGTAAACTATTCTGTTGCCAGTAGAACATTTCATGTTCCACATTCAAAAATCTTACACTTTTTTTCTTCTATTACACAATTCCATCTTCCAGGCACAAGCTCGCAAGGTAAGAGTGCTCTTGCACTCCCACACTTTCCTTCTCAATAGGCTTCTGACTGTGGTGTCAGACTTGAAGGAATTATTCCAGAGAAGGGAAACATAAAGCCCTGCAAAACATGCAGTACTGCTAGACAGCACTTAACAAATGACTTTGCAGTATCACCCATGCTGTCATCTTCCATTAACCATGATTTTGACTGCTGCTTCTCCTCTTTTCAAGATACACTGATGGTAAAGTTTCTGACAAAAAAACTCCAACCCTAAATTCTATAAGCCACAGACTACAAATTTTGGGTTTTTTTCCCTTTTTTTTTTTTTTTTTACTAACAAATCACAGTAAGATTTCAGGTTTTTTTTGTAGATATGCATACAGGTATAATGTGATGATAGATGCTTTCTTATTTAATATGGATCCTTGGGTAAGCAAAGAATGTTTATTGTAACTTTGTAGACCCCAGATTAAATCTTCGAAATGCGAGGAACCCCCAGTTCCAGTATAGCAGTGAAAAGGAGGCTCCATTGAAAATGCAACAACCAGGAACATTTGAAATGAACCATTTATTAAACCAAACTGTTATTTTAACAGTTACATAAGTTACACAGCATGTTTAAGTCAAAAGATTTCACAAGGGGGAAAAAAAATTAAACTTGTATTATGCAGGCAAAAATAGTACCACACAATATGTACCTGGGAGGGAAGGAGGGAAAGGGAATCTCTAAACATTCAAATAAGGCCATAATTATTTAAAAACAACGATAAAACAATAATAAACCCCCCCAAAGACCCATTATCCTTTCAGTGTGTTCAGTGCTGCTAACTATATGTACTTTTAGTGTACAGATGTAATCGAGGCAGTGATATCTTGATAGCTAGGTTTAATGTTTTAAAACTCCATCAGACGTGGAATAAGGCTCATTAGTACATACAGCTGCCCTTGGAATGTCAATCTCAGTTGCCTTCATTAACTTAAAATTCACAAAGTGCACAGTTAAGATATGCCAAAAAATTGAAACTGCTACTCTACCAACAGCTGCCCATGCTTAATACTTAGTGGTCTATTGGAACAAAGTATGTTCTTTCAAAAAAGATGTGTAAGAAAAGCCACTGTAAAACATTTAGTTTCAAAGATGCACTATCAGCTTTTTGTAAACGGAAAAGTAGAAAAACATGGATTAATTATGTAAAGAAAAGAATACAAAAACCACTAGAAATGACCATCAAACTTTCAAAGAACAAGCACCACAATGGACATTAGCATTTGATTTTGCAGAGTACAGCAATGTAATAATTTTACTCTAACCAATCCACTTCATCAAATTCTGAATCATCTTCTGAATCGCTGTATTCCACAGCAATCCGTCGAGAAAGTATAGTAGCAACATCATTCTCAATGCGCTCATGTTTAGCTTCTTGTTCACGTTGCTCTTCAACTTTGCGTAGCTGAATACCTGAAGTACATCAAATCACAAACATGTAACTCTCCTCCTATAGCATTATACAAAGTATTTAGCTCATGATTCACACAACACTTCGCAAACAAAAGTGAAGGCTGAGGACACTGTCCGCCTCAAGTTCTCTGTCAAGTTTTGAAAGAAAGGAACGTCAGAACTGCAGTGGCAGACCAGATGATCAATCCTTCTACTATAATATCCTGCCTCAGATTTTCCATTAAAAACACACCCACATTTTCGTTTTTTTTTTTCACAAGGAAAACACTGCCCTGCACCTCTGCCATACCCTTGCACTCTGTCAGAGGGGCACCTTGCAACATGAAGACTGCTTTATGACTGTATTGAGACATGTCAAGAATAGATACTTAATAGCTTTAAGTCTTAAACGATTTCTGAATGTCATTTATATGTGCTTGTAATACATTGATACGTGCTCAAAATTCCAATGCCAATGGGTCTGTTCTTTTACTTAACAGTCTGTGAGAAACAATGTTTTTGTTTTATGCAATCTGTAGGTTATCAATAATAGCTGCATTTTTAGGTAAACAGAAATGAAGAGATAATCTACACAGATCATCTATAAACCCATGTACTTTTCTTTTTTAAATCTAACTTCCACGAGAACCCGTTTTGCATCCAAACTAAACATCTGATAAGCACAATTACAAACTGAAAAAATCTGTCTACTTGGCAATGCACACACCGTAGAGAACAGAAAGCAGAAACAGACTTAAGATGCATTCCTCTAACTTCTTACACATGTGAAATATGCCATCTCTCAAAGCTAATGCATACTTAGCAAGTGGCTGAGACCATTCCTTTTGCCCCTTAATAGCCAAACCTTACCTTTCCGTATTGCTTCCAGCAGAACACTTCTAGCATCACTGATTACAGGAAGAGTTGAAGGATGGCGTTTGGGTTCAGGTGCAGGAATCACTTGGGACGGTGGAGATGGGGGCATTAACGGGGCATGAGGGCCAGGGACAATGGTTGTAGGAGGAGGGTGCAGAACAGGAGGAGGGTGAGAAAGGGCTGCAACTGTGACAGGAGAAGAGGGTCGAATGCCAGGAGGTGGCAAGGGAGGAGGTGGTGGTGGTGGAGGAAGTCCCTGTACTTCAGCTTGTGGAGGACCTTGGTGAACCGGTACCGCTTCACACACCTGGGCAGCTCTAGTGACAGGAGGAGAGGGTTGTGCTAGGGGAGGAGCAATTGGAGGTGGCGCTGGATGTAGGACTCCAGGAGCTATCTGGAGAGGAGCTGGTGGAGGTGGCACAGCTGGGGCCTGCAGAGCAGCTGTGGGAGGAGGTGGAGGAGGTGGAACTGGGGGTGGAGGGGTGGAAGTCATTGCAGCTCTTAGTGAAGAAGTTGACAAAGCAGATGGAAGAGGTGGTGGCGGTGGAGGAGGAGGAGTGGGGCTCACAAACACTGGTGTTCTGCCTGTTGCTGGTGACTGAGGACGATTTTCTACCAAGCCAGTCGTAGAACTGAAACATCCAACAACAGGACAGTTATTAGAGCTGGAGAGTGTAAAAAATAGTAGTAGATTCACTTCTGCACCTTAAGAATATTGAATGCTGGGCATTAAAGAGCATTACATACTATAATGATTTCAAAGTATTTATACCATATAGAAGGAAATCTCATTCTCAGTATGGAATACACACCAAACTTCCAACAGGCCTTTGCTCAAATTCAACTATTAACTGAGTTTATGCTCTTATGCAAACCTGCATCTTTACCAAAGGTTTCCTATACTAGTGTAATTCTCCCCTCCCATCTCTAAACAAGTCTAAATATTTTTTCTGAAGTAAGGGAACTGCTGGTTGATGAATTGCTTTGATTCACAGAACTTTAAAAACTGAACAGTACAGGCAATGAGGATGAGTTACATTCAAAATATATATTTTAAAGTTTGATGACAGTACGAGTGAGGCTAATATCAAAGATCACCAATTCTGTGCACAGAGAGGTATATTTATATGCTAGATACTCATAGTGCAATAAGTAGGTGAATGGAAGAAAACAAAAGGGAACAGTAGAATTATTTTCTTGAAAGACCACTAGAGGATTTCTTTCAGCTGCTGTGGAAAATTAATCTAAAGAGTTATGCATTTCTGTGTATAATCTTCTGAACAGTAAAAACATATTCTTTCTAACACGTCTTGCTGATGGCAATAACCATGTCTGAATTAACGCTCGCTACTCAGGGCTTTAAGTACCTGACCGTAAAGTAAAATTTTGGGTATAAAACAACAGGGTAGTGACAACTAGAGCCTCAGTGTAGAAAATACTTTAACTATGTATCCACTCCTGGAAAGGCACAGAAAAATAAAAAATAAAAACATCAAGGGGAATTAAAAAAAATTAAAAAAGGCATTTGCAATTTAGCAAATATGATGAATACACAGTTTTGACAGCTGACTGTCTTACAGCGATATATGCTTCCTTTCACATAGGCTGAAACACAAATCTGTTGTATAAATTTCAGATTTTCAACTCAAAAATTCCAAAGTTATATCCTGAGATTCTGACATCTTTCACAGAAACATTTTCCATGCAGTTGTCTTGCCATTTAGCTCAGAAGGTGACACAGTCTCATTATTAATGGCAAACCTCCACAATAGCACCCTAGGGGGTTTAGATGCTGACCTTTCTCTCCAACGACTGCATTGCCCTGCAGCTGCCTATGTGTCAGGGCTGTCGACTGACTGCCCCCAGGACGTGTGTCCTGCCTGAGCTGCATGGGAATAATACTAATGACTATTAGTGGGGTGGTGGAAAACTAAAACTCCCCAATAAATCTGCACGTACCTAACGCAAGGAGGCACAGGTTTCACATCTCCTGCTCCGTGCATTGGAGGTGGTGGTGGTGGTTCATGTGGTCTGACCAACACTCGCTCCTCGGCTCTGTTCAGAAGCTCAGTCATCTGGCTGTATGGTAATGCAGAAAGTGAATATGTTCCATCCATATGGTCCACATACGCTTGAGATCTGTAGGAAAACAGTGAAAAATGACCCAACGTAACCTTTAGTAAAAGCAAGTATTAGTGACCTGAGCTACTGTTCTATACTTCAGTTTGATTTCTGAATTCAAGTATCTTCTCTGCATCAATGCTGCATATTGTACTTCATGGCTTTTTAATAATTTATCCCACTTTCCATGCTACTGCTTCTAGCAGCTCAAGGGTTTAATGATTTTGACAGGTACATCACACAACTTCTACAGTATTTGTGTGATCTTAGTGTTTATTAGTCACACTATTTTAAGTAAATAGAGCAATACAATCAGAAGTATACATATACCAGAGTCTATTATGAAACAGACATTATACTCATTGTTTCTTCTCCTCAATCTCTATATATATGCAACTGTATACTTTTGTAATATTTATGAAACAACCATCAATATTAGAATGGTAAAATTAACAACTGAGTAATTATCTGAACTTCTGTCAGAAGACATACAGAGAACTCAGTACTTTAGACCTAATACTTTATAGCTATGCAACAGATATAAGATAAACTAAATATCTATTATTGAATAGTAGTAGCAAATAAAGATGATTTAACTTTCTTGTTAATGACAACTTTTGAAACACGTCAAGTCCTGATCAGTGAGGAAATTCTCATCAAGTACTCAAAGATTTCAAAAAGATTTCTCTTTGCAAACAGTAAAGTAATACTCTACATTTCCATACACTGCCACCACTGTAGTATCCAGGTCTATTAAATTCTTCAGGGGTGAAGTTTTTACTCTATTATTCAAAAGCATGGTGCTGTTTTGTATCTGAACAACCTGCTCTGCACATGTAGTACACTACAGCATAAGTGTGTAAGTACTGAGATAATCAAGTTTTTAGACAGGGTCCGGGACGTAAAAGGAATCCTGCAACAAGTATGGGGAATCTGCAACATGTATGTATCCTGCAACACTATATATGGAATCTGATGTACAATGCAACAGAAGGACAGGGGGAAAGCATATGTTTCTGCCAACAGTTTGACATAGCACCTTACAAAGATAAGATACTATAAAGTTGTTTCCATTAAAATGCTTGTAACCGTAACTAGAGTTGTACCCTATTGAGTGAAATGCACTGAGACCATTTCATTTTCTGAATTTAGCTAAGTTTTCTACAAGCAGGTTTTCCCATTTTTTAGACAGCAAACATAGAGTCGTCATAATTATCCACTGTCACTATTTAGTTTGAAGGCCTCACAAAGCTAAATGAAATACTCTCTTAGGGTGCGCTTTTGGCCAGCCAAGGATAAGAGAAAAATATAACTTTTTGGGAGGACAATGAATACTTCTGAATTAAAAAAAACCCCAAAAAACCAAAACCAACAAACCCTCAAAAACATACCCTCAAGACTCCTGTATTACTTGTCAGCCCTCTTTCCTATCAGACATTTCTTGGCTGGTAAAATGGACTTGTTTTTCCACAAACATCAGAAGCATAAACACAGCAGGTGTTTACCATGTGAAATGCTACTTTTAGCCACCAGCAAATATGCGCTGTGAAATGAGAATCCAACAGGTTGGATTTTGTAATAGACTATAAGCAGAAATGTCAATCAAATCTTGGATTTGTTCAAGAGTAAAGAGAAGCTCAGCATTCTCATTTGAGTTCCAAGTAGACATTTGTTCACATTGCACCCACCATATAGTCTTGGCAGTGTCTGCTGAACTAAAATCAAGAGACTGGAATAACAGGCATTTTGTAGGTCAAGACTAGAATGTAGTGGTGCACTTGGGTACAAGCTTGCAACTGTGACATTACACCTTCTTCAAAATACAGACAACACATCCTTAAGGACACAATAAATTCCAAGAATACACACTACTACTAAAAATAACAAGATAGTAACTACTTTACAGACACAGTATTTTAAAACTCAGGTTTGACTGAGCTAAATCAATGATTTCCAGTACATCTCAAGAATAGCAATAGCATCTCATCATTTACCATTTTTCAAACTTGTTCACCATGCTGTATGAATAGCTGTACTTCATAAAGGATAGAAATAATAAAAAGGAACCTTGATTCAAAATGTGAAGCTGGGCCATTAGCAACTTCAGTGTGCTTATGTAAGAGGTTAGCATCGTCTTCTGCAAGCTCCGGGCCTTGAGCTAACTTCTGCCACTCTCTCCGTCTGTCATGAGGCGCCCGTGGCACTTTTTCTGGTTCATGAGGGCGATCCAGATTTTTCTGCTGTAGGAGAATGGTGCAAACAAAACTGACAGCTAAGACAGTGCTTTTTAATTAGCTGCATTTAAACATTTGCCTCAAAATAATGAAAACCAATTGCAATTCAAGTGCAAGAAAAACTTACTTTCAGTCTAAATATATGTAAAGCAAAATGACTTGTAAAAAACTTCAGTGTGGTGGAAAATTAGCTGAATAATACAGAGAAAAGTAACTGTATAAGTAAGTTTTTATTCTAAGTCTGAAAGAATAAATCTGACACATTTACTGTCTCTATGTCTGAAATGCACAGAATAATGGCAAAACAAAACAGTAGATTCCCTTTGCAAAAGTGTTTGTATGATGTTCAAAAAATATAAACATAGTTCTCTATTCCTATTATTTTTTAGAGGAAACATACCTATTAGAATGTTGTTCAAGCTTTTTCACCTGTAAGATTTTCAGAATTTTGCGTTATAAAAAAAGGTTCCACTGAAATTCTTTACTCTTGTTGCATTCCTTGTTTTTTTCTCTTTTCTGAGTCATTGCTAGAAAACTTAAAAGTTTTGGCAAGCCTGATGTTAGTTACATTAGGGCAGCATGAAAGCTCTAGGCCCCTCTATATTATTTTACTAATTATTAAATATTTATTTCTTAAAGTTGACAGAATTGAATGAATACAAGTAGTTTTCTTAGAATGAAGATGACTCTGTAAAGTTTGGATTGTTATTAATTGCATAACCAAAAAAGTGTTACATGTGCAAGCAAACCCTTTCAAGGAAGAAATACCAGAAACTATAGAAAAATAAAATACGTACCTTCTGCTTCCTCTTTTCTTTTCTTTTGTCCTCAGTGTCCTGCAACATTTTTTCCTTCCACAGATCAAAGAAGTATGAAGGATTTGTATAAAACTTCAAACCCTCTTTTCCATCATCCCTGAAATACAGTGATGCAAACACAGCATATTATTTATTTGACAACACATGAACCCAAACATTAAGGCAAAGGCCTAGTATCTCAGACCCTGAAATATTTTACTGAAGAACAGTAAAAAGATGAACATTGACCTCCTGTGCCATTATTCTTTACTAGCTTTCCTTCTATTCAAGGTCCTGATTTTGGAAAAGTAACTTTAATGTAATCTGCAGAGAGTAGCGTAAATCAGAGAACTCCCATTCCAGTGACTCAAATCTTGCTCTTAAAACAATGAGCGAATTTGTGTGGCTGCTCTTGTTCCAACTAATGATTCAAATTGACTTTGGGACAGCAAACAACATTTCCATTAAAGAGCTTTCTTTCTATATGCTTAACTGCTTATTTTCTTCGCTTTGCATCCAAGAGCATTACACAGCTCAATAAATACACGCAATAAAAATGTCTTTTTCTTACCGTCATTATTCTGGGGTGAAGTCTGAGTAAAGTTTTAATACTTATAATGTCTTCTACTGCCTGTATTCCTCCAGCACCTTTACAGTTTTCTAGCCTGGCTCCTTAAATATTCAAGTGCTAATCAACATGAGCAATGTGCCTGGATATAGCATCTCTATTATATAAAATAAGCTAGAAATTAGTTTAAGATTCATTTTATTTCACTAACCTGTAAGGGGTGAGAATGTTAAGTGGAGGAGGCTGTTCACAAATGTCATAAGTTTCTTGCAAAGGAATAGGCAGAGTTTTGCGGTCAAACAGCTGTTGATCTTGAATTGTGGAACTCCGGAAAGCCTTCCTCATTGTAATGTCCTGCAGTGACACTGAAAAGGGACATTGCCGTTTAAAAAAACCCACCATAAATGGCTTATTATTTGGATTAATCTGGAACTGCTTAATACTGATTAGAATATAAATATTAAGCATTGCTACTAATATCTTACACATTTTACAGCAGATACAAATTCATCTAGCACCACTACCAGGGCAAGATACTGTCAGATTACGTCAAAACATGCTTTTAATGGTCTAGCACATTATCCTCCATTTAGCTTCATAGGAAATTTTTGCTTACATGGATAGGTATCAGAGCTCTGTCTCCCCAGAGTAGTTCAACAAATTGCTTGCTGTAGCTATAAAATATTATTCTGTAGCTCAGAAGTACCTAACAACACTTACTAACTCCTTTTCACAATTCTTTTGGTACTAAAAAGTTACTCTCTATCTTGAGGTATAGGTTTTACCTTTACGCTATCAGCAAGCCAAACTTTGCATTCCTTACACATGGGTAGCAGTTCCACTGATGGCCCACTGAGATGTCAAACCAGCAGATCACTTAAGCTTATGCTACTGCTTTCAGTGAGTTTGAATGGGAGGTGATATTATGTTCTAATACATGAAACTAGTCAAATGTTGGTTTTTAATCTGACTGTTTAATCAAGATGAGTCTTCTCTGTTCAATTCAGGTGAGATACTTTGAGGTTTTTAAGCATAGTAGCTAGGAATATTTTTCTATGTTTATTTTATACAAACAGGCTGGCAGTAGTGCCACTTTATTCAAGATGAGAGGACAACATCCCCTCTCTCCCATATCACTGGGGCCTTCATCAACAATTTTTTAAGAGAGTGCATCTGTTTAAGCTGAAAGTTGCATTTTACTCTGGCTCCCATAACATACACAAGTACACACAGAGCTAGATTTCTACTGGTATGATCACAAAGTGGCAGAAGGCAGGATTTTTTCCAGAGGGCTTGCATTTCATGCAATGTTCTATCTTCTTACCTAAGCATATTGGCAGCATCATTTGTGAGGCTAAAGATGGGATTTATTTGATTTTCAGTTCAGCTTCTGAAGTTTATTACTGTTGGCAAGGTTTTGTGTTTATGGAGAAGTTTCCTCCTTTTTACCCTGAGGTTCTATTTCATTACAATGTCTTTCATTCTTTTTAATACCTTTAATTAGCTTATCAGAAGTCTTTTTAAGTACGTGAAAGAATTATTATACGAATGTCAGCCAGAAGTCTCAATTTCTCCAGGCATTTTTGCACTCCTAAATAACTCTATATATTTAGTACCTGTCATGAAGTACAGGTTATTCACAACTAGAAGAAGCAGGCTTTAACTCATCTAAAACCCTAGTCTTAGATTCTTTCGTACTTCAGCTGTTTTACCTTCAGGTTGTTGGTTTTACAAATCTTACCAAATGTACTTGTTCAGAGTTGCTTGGTAATCCTGCAAGTCTTTAAAGCGACTGTCACATACTAGAGACTATGCCACCAAAAATGAAAGTTAGTATGCTTCTCTTTGAACGTGTCATGACATCTTGTCTCTAAGTTGGAGAGACATCAATTTGATAGGTGGACCACTCGGATAAAGAACTGGTTGGATGGCAGCATGCAAAGAATTGTGGTCAATGGCTCAGTGTCCAGCTGGAGACGAGTAATGAGTGGTGTCTCTCAGGGATCGGTGTTGGGACTGGTCTTGTTCAACATCTTTGTCAGTGACATGGACAGTGGGATTGAGTGCACCCTCAGCAAGTTTGCCAATGACACCAAGCTGTGTGGTTCAGCTGATACGTTGGAGGGCAGGAATGCCATCCAGAGGGACCTTGACACGCTTGTGAGGTGGGCTGATGCCAACCTGATGAAGTTTAACCATGACAAGTGCAAGGTCCTACACCTGGGTCAGAGCAATCCCAGGCACAGCTACAGGCTGAGCAGGGAAGAGATTCAGAGCAGCCCTGCCCAGAAGGACTTGGGGGTGTTGGTCAATGAAAAAATGAACATGAGCCGGCAGTGCGCGCTTGCAGCCCAGAAAGCCAACCGTATCCTGGGCTGCATCAAAAGGAGCATGACCAGCAGGTCGAGGGAGGTGATCCTGCCCCTCTACTCTGCTCATGTGAGACCTCACTTGGAGTATTGTGTGCAGTTCTGGTGTTCTCAACATAAAAAGGACATGGAAGTGTTGGAACAAGTCCAGAGCAGGGCCACGAGGATGATCAGGGGACTGGAGCACCTCCCATATGAAGACAGGCTGAGAAAGTTGGGGCTGTTCAGCCTGGAGAAGAGAAGGCTGCGTGGAGACCTCATAGCAGCCTTCCAGTATCTGAAGGGGGCCTATAGGGATGCTGGGGAGGGACTCTGCATGAGGGACTATAGTGACAGGACAAGGGGAAGTTTAGATTGTATATGAGGAAGAAATTCTTTACTGTGAGGGTGGTGAGGCACTGGAATGGGTTGCCCAGGGAAGTTGTCAATGCTCCATCACTGGCAGTGTTCAAGGCCGGGTTGGACAGAGCCTTGGGTGGCATGGTTTAGTGTGAGGTGCCCCTGCCCCTGGCAGGGGGGGTGGAACTAGATGATCTTAAGGTCCTTTCCAACTCTAACTATTCTATGATTCTATGATTCCATGTGTGCATTCTTAAGGCAATGAAGCAGATTAAATTTATTCCAATAAATACAGTTATTTGTTTCAATATTAAAATGCTCACAGAGTATGTGACACCGTATTATTGAGACCTACATTGTTCTATTAACTCTTTATTAGCACTCCTTAATCTCTTCAGGGTGGTAAGGCACTGGAACAGGTTGCCCAGAGAAACTGTGGCTGCCCCATCCCTGGAAGTGTTCAAGGCCAGGTTGAACGGGGCTTTGAGCAACCTGGTCTAGTGGAAGGTGTCACTGCCCATGGTAAGGGGGTTGGAATAAGATACGTTTAAGGTGCCTTCCAACCCAAACCATTCCATGACTCAAGCAAAGCCAGTCTAATTCATAATATCAATTTTCTTGTTTAAATCTCCACTTTTTGAAAGCATATACAAGGGAGTAACATACCTGAGGATAATCAACTAACTCCCAACTGTAAGTGTAGATCACTTTCTTTCTAAAACTAAGCTAACAAAGAAAAGGCCTTCATAGAAAACATGTGCTGTAGAATTTCAAACAGCTAACAGCATTTGCTGCACTGATATCTAAACACCAGTATTTACTGAAAAGCATGCCATTATTCAAAACAGCTGACTACATTAGGGCAACTTTACTAAGGAAGTGAGAGGACATGGCACACGGAATACTGAGAGTCATGATACTGATATAACTCATGTACACACAGGGATCAGGTAAATCCCATGCTGCAAGCACAATGTAATCCTGGGCTGTGCATGGTTTGGCTTACAAAGCCATTTGTTTAACTCGCCAGCTGGCTGAGAAACAGAAGCTCTCTGTGGCTTGCCACATCAGGGGGCAGAATATGTGAAAACCTGGCTGGTCATCCAGCCACTTAGCTTTGGTCGACTGACAACCTGGCACAGAGCAAGAGGACAAATTGGATGTAGGAATTCAGGTGTGAGAAGAGACAAGACACTGAAGGACGATTTGGAAATGCTGCAGGCATTTGACTTGATGCTGATACATTTAAGCTTCCAGTTGCCTAATTCCTAACTAGCACCAGAACCTTTGCATAGTCCAAGATTCTAAATTTCATATGATACTTTTTCCTGAAGGTCCATCTGCTACACTACTTGTGTTTACTGCAATGAATGAAAAACAGTCATGCAATTTCCTTAAATGTTGAGATGTTCACAATTTAAGTTAAAAACTAATACAACAAACTGAATAAATGCCATTTTATCTTTTGTAACAAATTCTTTTCCCTCTGGTTTAACACCAAGGGGCTGGAGGAAACGCTGGGGACATGTCGTGGGGTGGGGACACTGCTCCTGTCTCCCCTGCACTCAGCGCTGAGCTTTCTCCTCCCCACCAGTTAGACAAGGGGGGCACAAAATCACAAAATCATAGAATCATAGAATAGTTAGGGTTGGAAAGGACCTTAAGATCATCTAGTTCCAACCCCCCTGCCAGGGGCAGGGACACCTCACACTAAACCATGCCACCCAAGGCTATGTCCAACCCAGCCTTGAACACTGCCAGCGATGGAGCATTCACAACTTCCCTGGGCAACCCATTCCAGTGCCTCACCACCCTTACAGGAAAGAATTTCTTCCTCATATCCAATCTAAACTTCCCCTGTTGAAGTTTGAACCCATTACCCCTTGTCCTCTCACCACAGTCCCTAATGAAGAGTCCCTCCCCAGCATCCCTATAGGCCCCCTTCAGATATTGGAAGGCTGCTATGAGGTCTCCATGCAGCCTTCTCTTCTCCAGGCTGAACAGCCCCAACTTTCTCATCCTATCTTCATACAGGAGGTGCTCCAGTCCCCTGATCATCCTCGAAATATATAAACCTTTAGAACCAGTTTTAAGTAATGTTAAGTTTGATGGCTTTGCAACAGTAGCAGTGCAAAATTACTGAGGTGCATGATTCACAGAGAGAAAAACCAGAGCACAGCTAGAGAACATACTGAGAATTCTTGTACAAGATAAACCGCTTGACGTAGTTTTAGGCCCTTATGACCTTAGCACAAAATGAGTGTAAGAAAAACAGGACAGAAAAACTGGACGTAAGGATAAGGAGTATCTAGGAATAGCAGGTGTCCAGGATGGGCTGCAGTTAAACTAACTGATAAGTAGAAGGACAGGATGATTGTTGCCTCTGTGGTGTGAATGAACCAATTAAGCTGGTACAAACGTCTACTGCGTGTGCTTCAGAGGCTGCCAGAAGTGATGAAGATTGTTGGAAGAAGTAAACAACCCCCAAAGACCACCACCACATTTTTGTATGCATGCGGGAAACTTTCTGGAAAATTATGTAACCCATGCATAGCCTCATGAATATGTATGTATAGTGACTGTATAAGGACGGCTTTTGCAGCAATATGGGGACACGCGTTAGGAGAAGCTATCCCCCGTGTCTCCTGGCACTGCAATAAAGAATACCTGCTTGTCAACTTGAAAACTTTGTTGGTGAGTTTGTTCCTGGAGTTTTCTCTGAATCACTTTCCTGTGTCTGTTGTTTGGATTGTATGAAAAGACCTATTATATCAGCCAGTCCAACTTTCTGTACATAGCAATATTTCTACATAATTAAAAATTCTCTCTGTCAGAAAGCTAAACTACCAACCTTTTGTACATTTGGTTTTGAAAAAAGCTGCCAGTATGCTTTTATTTGTAATCAGCAATGAACGGGGGAAAAAAAAAAATTCCTTAAATTGCATGCTACAATAACTGGGTTTCTTTTGCCTGAACTACAAATTAAATTAAAGAGCACATCTGCAATATATATACATAATAACATTTTACTTCCCGTTAAGCCTTTCATTAAATTGCAACCCCCAATCTGTAGTAAAAGTCAGGAATGAAGCACATCAGCATACTGACAGAAAGTAGCTACTTTTACATTTCAAAGATATTAAACATTACATTTTGCCTCACCAGATGAAAAAACCCTGTTAATCGATCTGTTTTATTCTTTTAAACTCTCTCCAATGTACAATTTATGATGAGGTTCTAGGCCAAAAATTACAGTTCTCCTAAAGATGGTAAATGAAGAAATACTGTATATTCCTTTTAAAACCAAGTGCTCTCAACACTTTGCTGTCAGAATTTCACCCTGTCAAGTTTTAAGACCATGACATTTTGAATGCCACAGCTATGACTCCTTGCAGAACTGAATGCTTACGGGAAATTATATACAACTCAATGGACTCAGTTGTCCACAATTCCCTTTCTCTGTTCAAAATTTTGCCCAGCAATCTAAAACGTGCAGGGAAGGAAGAATGACAACATCAAATTAGCAACTTTGTCATAAGATTTCAATTAAAGGTAATTAATTTGGGGGTTGTTTGAAAATTCTCTTCAGATAAATATTTCAGTTCCTACAGATGCTGTAATCTTGAAGTCTGATTTCTACATTATATATATATATATATATATATATTTTAATGATTATCCACTTCAACAATGCCGACAAGTACACACATACTAGGTTTCCCTGCCATCAGAATACTTCTGCCTGATTGCTGCGGGTTTAATAGTTGCTAAGCAGGGAGTCTTATTTTTCAGAACTGGAACCACTCCCCTTTTAGGTTGTCCCTAACACAAGAAATTAAAATTTTCTGAAATATCTCTTTATAAAAGTCCAAAACAGCTTAAGCACTCTTTGGATAGAGAATGTGTGTAGCTTAATTACAGGTAAACAAAGAGAAGATGTAAGTGTTAGAGCAATAATTTTAAGAGGACTCAGAAGCTGCTTTAAAGGTAGCACATAGAACCAGAGAGCCCAGAGCAGCCCGTTAGGGAAGATGTAAGTCACCCAGCTGCATCAAGCAGTGTGGTGAGTCTCAAAAGAACTGCCACATTATTTAACAAATGACATTTTGTCCAGATCCCTCTTCTTCCACACAAAATACAAATTACTCTATCATGACTTTGCCACTGAACTATTAAGCCTTGGACACACTAATTTAAAACTGATTTTCTTAATAAATAACCCATAAATTGAATTGAGTGCTAAGAAAACGGGAGAAAAGGCATGGAGAGCAGTTGCAGCTCAGCCCATCTGCACAGATCTTTGAGAGGGAGGCATACTCAAATCCAACTTTCATTAGGTGGAAATGTGCCAGGAAAAGTGACCTTCTATATGACTGAACCATCTTTTTTTTTTATTTAACTTTGGGGATAAAAATTCTTATGAATGAATTGACAGTAGTGCTATTCTCCACGTTATTACATGTGGAGATCATGATCTAATTTTCATGTGCTCCCTGCTCTTAACTTAGATGACATTTATACCCAAATCACCAAATTCCTCTTCAGAGGCTAGAGACAATAAGTGAGCTGCCCTATAAAATGGGATCTACTACCCTTTCCCTTAAGCCTCTCAATAGATTGAGTATCCTAATTGGAAAGTTGACCGAGTCTCCCATTTTCAGCAGCAGACAGCACAATTAGCTGTCAAGCCTTTTAAGTTTCTCCCCATCTGATGCCACCTTTTTTGCCTATAGCAAAATGTAAAATTTCTCTTTAGCATTAATCCAGCAAAACTTCTGAAATACTACTTTTTTATGACAAAGCAGTATTCTTAGAATGCTTAGGAAAAAAAAAAAAAAGCACATGTATTCAAAGCCCAGAAGCCCACTGAAATACAATTCACAACACTGTTTGATTCCTGAAGCATGAAAGGCTGCTCACCCATAGCACTTCTGTCAGTTTTTTAAGCTGATTGTCACAGTTACAACCAATATGCTGTAAAAACCAAGAACTTGATACCCTGCTGCTGAGATGAAAATCCTCTCCAGTTTGAGATTTAAATAGAATTAGGCAGTTCGTATTAACGAACCACTAAAATAATACCAAAATAAGCATATTACTCTCAGTCTATGAGTTCTCCTTCTGTCATGATACCATTTACTTCTGAGTGCTACACAAAATGTTTTATAATACTTCGTTACACTGCAAATCAGAGCTGTCCTGTGTATCAGCATTTCAAAAAAGAGCAACATAAAGGCTAAAATAGATATTCTTTTAAAAACTGTAAAATTTATACAGAAAGGAAATTATTTACTTGAAGTAGTACTTCAAGCTTAATGGCACAAATAAATTCACAAGAATGTGGTAAATTTACAAAAATCTATTATTATACTTATAAAATTTGCATACATATGGAAAGAGTTAGTAATACTATTTATAAAGTAAATACTGAAATCAAAAATAGTTGCCAAGAAACTATACTCTTAGGGTTTATTTTCTGACCTATAAGGAAGATATCTTATATTTTAGGGACACTGAAACTATCAAACTTAGTTCACCTCCGTAGCAAGAAAATGTTTTTTCCATCCTAAGAAGACCCCAGATATTATAACTCTTGTATATATACAGACTAGTTTCCTATACAACTGAAATAAAGGTCAGCTTACTGAAGGAAAGCAGAGGATTTCTTTTTGTCTACATGCAAGTTTAGTATTTCTTCTGAGGAGAAAAAAATAAATGTATACAAAAAGAACAAAATATGTAAAAAGATTACAATTCAAAATGAATAATTATGAGAAATCAAGAATTTTAAAAGAGTGTAATAATTCAAACAATTGAAACCAAGTTCACAGCAATTCTTCTGTGACAGAAAGATTGTGCACTAGGGGTTAGTTCCTTCAGGATACAATCCTAACCTTGGTTTTATTTGGTTTTATTACGTCAGAGAGATATTGTAATAATTCAAAATGACAAAACACACAGACTGTTAAAAAAAATCAGAGCTTTTTATTACTCTGACTCTACCAGAAACATCTTGTCAAGTATCTGCAACTTGTTCAATGAATCTGATTTGGGCCACTTTTGTTCATGCCACTTAGCTTTAAATGAATCTTAATTTCTTCCTCTTGTGTAATGACATGGGCCCAGAGGAACACATTAAATCTTCCATTACTGCCTGCTGGCAAAGAACTAGCAAATGAGACTCATTTTGCAAGTATAGCCTATTTCACACATGCTGTTAGCTACGCAGAAGTACTGAAATTTGCTTCATTCTTGCATGGAGGGTTAAGAAAGGTAAATCCAAATGTTTTCCCCACACCTTTGTATGTTAATATCCTCCAGCTATTTTATCCCAGATGACGTCTAAAACAAAACTATTTGTGATGAATTTCCAAATTTCAAGCCCCAAATAGGAGAAAAAGTTTCCTGATCCCTCACTTTTAAGGAAATAAGAGTATGAAATTTCCTTTCATCTCATTTGTCTTCATCTGGTGACTCATTCTAGGCAGGCATTTGTGAATAAGGAACACTGGGTCAAGGACTGAATACTCTTAGGTTAATAAAGATAGTAATTTAATAGGTTCTGACTGAGGATTGGATGTGTTCCTCTGAAGTACCAGCAGTGACTGCTATTCTATGAGTGAGAGATAGATCCAGGGTATCATATTCAAGTCACACTTAACCACTTGATCAAGCAGACACCTTTTTAGCCTTGTCTTTAACTGTGGTGTCTGTCCCTTTCTTAAGCTACACAGTTCAGTATACACAGCACTATGAAAAGTTACTGATTTGGTGCACTGGGGATTACATACTATTTAAAAATATTTCTAGCAATTCTCTAACATTATACAGTTATGAATATTTAGCAATGACACCTACAGCCAAACTTGTCAATGGCCATTTACACAGGAAAGTACAATTTTTCACCTTGCTGTCCTGTAACATCCTTAGATGCTTTAACTCAATGACTTAAAATGGTCTCTCCATTTTCCTGAAATGTGAATGGTTGCCATACTAGAAACGCCACATCAACATATATCCCACTTTGATTTAAACTAAAAACCAAGGCTGTCATGGGTAAACACAGAAATGACATTAACACTCTGGAATATTACAGCTCTTACAAGATGACAATTGTTAACAACTTGTTATTGTATATAGAAAAGATTTTTGTGATTATCCAATCATAATAAACATGGTATTTTACTGGTGTCCTGGTTTCCGCTGGGATAGAGTTAATTTTCTTCCTAGTAGCTGGTACAGTGCTGATTTTGGATTTAGTCTGAGAACAATGTTGATAACACAGGGATGTTTCAGCTGTTGCTGAGCAGTGTTTACACTAAGTCAAGGATTTTTCAGCTTGTCACCTCACCCCACCAGTGAGTAGGCTGGGGAGGCACAAGAAACTGGGAGGAGAACCAGCCAGGACAGCTGACCTCAAATGACCAAAGGGATATTCCATACCATATAGCAGCATGCTCAGTACACAAACTCTGGGGAAAGCCAGGCAGAGGCTGCTGCTCAGGGACTGGCTGGGCATTAGTCAGCAGGGGATAAGCAATTGCATTGTGCATCACTTGTTTCTATATTCTAATTATTATTTTCCTTTCCTTTTCTGTCCTATTAAACTGCCTTTATCTGAACCCACAGATTTTACTTTTTTTCCCCACTTCCTTCCCCCATCACATGGGGCGTAGGGGGCAGTGAGCAAGTGGCTGTGTGGTGTATAACTGCTCACTGGGTTAAACCACAACAATTTGCAGAAGAAGTGCATGTACATGATTTATGCTTACTTGTCAAGAGAATTGGAAAATCCCATTAATGTAAGAATTCCCCTGGGTAAGTCACTATTTTGTGGAAAATCTGCTACTAGCTGTGAACAGCTGTCTTTTGAAACCTGCTCTAAAATTAACGTAATGCAAAATACAGAATCAAAACTTCCTTAGCTAAATTTCGTTATTAGTGAAATTTCAACATAAAGACAGCCTGAAGACCACATTCCTGGTTTGACACTTCATTTTTCCTGAATGACATGCAGCTATTATACCTAGACAGTTAGAACTAAACCAGCTTTCTATACTTTAAAATTGGATTGTAGAAGTCTGAAGTTATTTTTCATTGATTGGATGTTGCTCTACTTTCCAGGTTTTAGCCATATAGTCTAGAACACCCTGAAACTGTTTTAGGTTACAAGACCTTTCATAGTTCCATATGTAACCAAGAGATATCCAGAAAGGCAAAAAAGCTTCATGGAATTCACATATTAGGTGGCCAGTGTTCCTGCAGTCATCACAAAGCCTATGCATTACTGAAATCCCATACAAATTTTATCTTATGAGACATACCTGACTGACTTTGGACAGTACTTGTTTTCTCAGCGCTAACCAATATTTATAGTACTTAAAGCTACTTAGGAAGACTCCAAGGGGACATACAGCATCAATAAATGGAGCTGTACAACTATAACTTCATTAAGTTGCAGTAAGTAAGATGGAAAGAAATTAAACGCAAAACCCCAGCTTAGCAAATGGTTACATCCCATGGGAACTAGTAGGAAGGTTAAAGAGTAAAGACTTATCTCCACGCATTCAAATAATATATTATTAATATTAAATTCATTGGTAACAGTACTGTTCAGTAACCATGAAAATGTTCAGCTGAGAAAGCTGCTCAAGGCTATAAAAGAAACCTGTAGCAGAAATACAAACAGACCTCTCTCCCCTGATCCTTTGCTCTGTGTTCTTATAATTTAAACTATTATTATTTTCATTTCAGGTATCAGTGGTGTCTGGTGACAAAAATAAGAAAAATTCAATGCAGGAGGTAACTTACATTCCTCTTCCTTTGGATCAAGCTGTGTAACACTGACAGATAAACGATCTACACGTTCTTGTAAGGAGTTGACTCTAAATGAGAAACTGTGTGCTTCATTGAAAAGTTCACCAAATATATCTTCAGCATATTTACCTGAAATAAACAAATAAATAAAAAAATCAACCATACCTCAAGACAGCCAAATGAGTTTGCCCTGAAAGATTTCTATTTCAAGTAAGTAAATCAAAGACGCATCAGCATCACTTGTAAGAACCTGTATTTACTGAGCCTATTAAGAATACTTCAGAAAAGTGAAATTATTTAAAGATGCAATTCACTAACAGAAAGATTACTAAACTTTTAATATACATTTACTACAAAATTAATGTACTTTAGATAATACATTCATATTATTCTTTTTAATTAGACAACTCATGTAATATTCAGACATGCAAATTAATATTAAAATAAAGTACAAAATTTCATGTATAGAATTAAAAGCAAATTGCAGGTCTCTAAAATCTCATAATTTCTCTTTAATAGGTGTGTTTTAAGACTACAGTTTGTTTTATCTATACCATTTTATCAGGTTTATAATTCATCTACCTCATTAATAAGCTCCAATTGCAAATATCTGACTCAAAAATCCTTCATATGTTGCATATAGCCACAAACATATTGCCAGGAATAATTTGCAGATGCTTATGAACACTAACCCTCAAATGGGAAATACATTAAAAATACCCTGTTGTGTCTTAAGTGTTATATGAAAATGCCAACCATAATGTCTCTACCTACATGTCTGTTGGTAGTCTCTTTATTTAGTCTGAAGCGTATTTTAACTAAATGCTTTACAAGCAAAGCAAGGTGTTTGCTTTTAGTACAACTTCCATTCAAAATAATACTACATGTGAGTGTATATACGTATACAATATTTATGATCCAGTATTTGTTAATGTTACCATCTCTGTGTGCATTCTACATCCGTTCTACTTCATTTTTTAATGGATTACCAAAGACATGATTACAGGTGATAACACTGAACACAATGTCACAAACTCAAATAAGTAAAAAAAAAAAAAAACCCAAACCAACCTGATTTACTGTATTGGCAAAACTTGATTAGTTGACCAGAAATGTACCAAAATTTGTCATTTTCAAAAGGCAAATCCTATTCCCTCCAATATTACTAGTTGCTCTTCTTAGTCCATCACGCTGGCATTTATTTTTATTAACAGAGCACAAGGCTTTTTTTTCATTTAAATAAGAGGATATATTATTATTTATTTTAAATTAAGGAATATATTATTCACCTTATTCTTTCCACAAGTTCTTCTCTTGTCTCAAAGGGCTCTATCACAATTAACTCTTCAGTAAGAAAGGGATACAGGAATGCAGCTCCCCCTGGTGTCAGTCAATGTCCTTTTTTGTGACAGTCAAATAAATGTCAGGAAAGTAATTGCTCAAAAAAAGCTATCAAAACACATTCACTTTCTTGGGGGAAGGAAGGACAGCATGTTGCTTCCAAGTAATTTTAAAACAGAGCTGAAAACAGACTAGTAGCTAGTAGTTACTAGCTGAAAATAGGATGAAAATAATACTGCTGCCTCCCTCATTTTTTTTTAAATTGAAACTACCAAAATGTGTATCATCCACTGACGTTCATTACCACTGCAATCAGTATACAATAGATTATAAAATCTGAAAAAATGACCGACCTGTTTTACAGTTCTTCTCTTTTACCATTTGCTTCTCTTAATTTATCTCCTGATTTTTCCCCATTACATCTTAAACATTTGTCTAGCACTGGTATCTATGGACAAATGAAAAATTTCTAACTATCCAATACACTAATATGAAGGGATACCAAGGTAAAAGAAATGTTATTTTTGTCTTGCTCTGGGGAACTGAGTATGTATCAGGTGAAGTCAACTACAATCACCATGTAAGGTTCTGAACTTCCAGGCTAATTAAAGTGTGGCAGAGAGATGTAAGATACTGTGTTGCACAAATTCCTAGAACCACACTAACACGCTGCAGGATCGGGGCAATAAATCAGCAGTATCCCCAAAACTCCTTAAATTCACCTGAACTATAGCATTCTTATGCGGTATTCTATAACAAACCTTAAGGAAAGAGCATTTAAATTAATCATTTTACAACAACTGGATCAGTTATCACCAGATTCAGTTACAGGCTCTCAGACAAGGAGTAGGACACGAGTCCTGATTCAGGACTTGTTGAAAAAGCCACTTCCTTACCATCCTTTTGCATTTCTGAAGAAAAAAAGTTCCAAACTCTTCAACTGCACCTAAGCCTGGAACAGCATCACAAGAATCGGTTATGGCATCAGCAGCCTTAGGAACCATGGTCTAAATATTAAGTGTCTATCCGGATAAATAAATAGAGTACCTCAAGTGCTCAATGCTACGAAACAGCATCATTTTGGGACATTCAAGAGGATGACCAGTAATCTCAGGCCAATGCAAGATGCATCAAGCAGGACAATCAAAATGAGATAATTACTCAAAGTTACCAGTAGCATTAATCTTCATTAATTTAGCCTTGACTAATCTGTCAGACTGCTGGAGCCTGGGGAAGGGAAGGAACCTGACTAATGTGTACATGAACAAACTCTAATCCGATATATTCTCAATTGGAATTAAATTATAAATATCATAAAATATTTATATATTAAATATTATATTATTAAATGCAATGTATATTGAGGTGCTATATAATTAATTTTAATAATATTATTTTAATGTTAAAATAGTAAATGTGTTGATATATTGAAATACACAAACCTCAAATGTTATTACAGTTTAAAAATATAGGTTTAGAAATTGGATTAAAAAAATAGTGGAAATTGATAATAATATCAGTAAGAATAAGCTTTCAGAATTCAGCCTGTTACCCACCTATATGCTATCATTCCTTGATTTCTACTATCTCCATCCACACACTAAACAGTATTTTTGCCCAGTACAGTTTCTAAAAAATAGAAGCATAGAACAAAAACAGCCATAAAACCTGTCTTGTGTCCTGCTGTACAATCCCTTCCCAATATACTTACACTATGAAAAATTACATTATTCACTACACAATAGTTCCTTCCTACACAATACAATGTGCATACTAGAAAATATTCTTTCAGGATAATTAATTACCACATAAGCTACTAAAAATATATAACCAGTGTCCCTTTATAAAACAAAACAAAGTTATTCCAAGTCTATTAATACATTTTGCCTCCTCCATTAATTCTGACACATAATTTAACATATCCATTGCTTGCTGATTCAACTTCAGATCTCCACTACATCAATTTTATTTAATTTAGCAAAAATCATAGAATCATAGAATAGTTAGGGTTGGAAAGAACCTAAGATCATCTAGTTCCAACCCCCCTGCAAAGGCAGGAACACCTCACACTAAACCATGCCACCCAAGGCTCTGTCCAACCCGGCCTTGAACACCGCCAGCAATGGAGCATTCACAACTTCCCTGGGCAACCCATTCCAGTGCCTCACCACCCTTACAGGAAAGAATTTCTTCCTCATATCCAATCTAAACTTCCCCTGTTTAAGTCTGAACCCATTACCCCTTGTCCTATCACTACAGTCCCTCATGAAGAGTCCCTCTCCAGCATCCCTATAGGCCCCCTTCAAATACTGGAAGGCTGCTATGAGGTCTCCGTGCAGCCTTCTCTTCTCCAGGCTGAACAGCCCCAACTTTCTCAGCCTGTCTTCATACAGGTGCTCCAGTCCCCTGATCATCTTCGTGGCCCTCCTCTGGACTTGTTCCAACACTTCTATGTCCTTTTTATGTTGAGAACACCACAACTGCACACAATACTCCAAGTGAGGTCCCACAAGAGCAGAGTAGAGGGGCAGGATCACCTCCCTCGACCTGCTGGTCATGCTCCTCTTGATGCAGCCCAGGATACGGTTGGCTTTCTGGGCTGCAAGCGCACACTCCCAGCTCATGTTCAGTTTTTCATCAACCAACACCCCCAAGTCCTTCTCTGCAGGGCTGCTCTGAATCTCTTCTCTGCCCAACCTGTAGCCTGGGATTGCTCTGACCCAGGTGTAGGACCTTGCACTTGTCATGGTTAAACTTCATCAGGTTGGCATCAGCCCACCTCACAAGCATGTCAAGGTCCCTCTGGATGGCATTCCTTCCCTCCAACTTATCAACCGAACCACACAGCCTGGTATCATTGGCAAACTTGCTGAGGGTGCACTCAATCCCACTGTCCATGTCACTGACAAAGATGTTGAACAAGACCGGTCCCAACACCAATCCCTGAGGGACACCACTCGTTACTGGTCTCCAGCTGGACATTGAGCCATTGAGCACAACTCTTTGTGTGCGGCCATTCAGCCAGTCTACGTATATCTGAGTTTCACTTGAAACTCCAGGTTTGTTTCTCATCAGATCATTTCAATTGCTCATCTCAGTGGCTAGGAAATGGACTGAAAGCTAGGAGACTGAACTGTCTTCCATACCTGGAGGTAAGAACCTTGATAGATCCTTGAGAACTTCAGTGACTATGGTTGGGTGAGCCCTGAAGAACAAAGTAATAAATACAGCTCAGTGATGCTCATTAGGAATCTAACATTAGGAAGGTGTAAGTGCAGTCCCACAAGGACTGGATTTGAGGACTACAGGAACATCAAGAGTACTGAGGAGGCAACTTGGTTCCTTTAGCCAACAAAACTGTATCAGGCATTTACCAGACAATCTTACCAGTCTATCATAAATACCAAATAAACCATTAAAGGTCATCTGTGGAGCAGGTCTGATGCTTCTTGTTGAGAGCCAAGAAGAAAATGAGCCTTCAAAAGTCTCCAGTCCTGGAGGTCTGAGATATCATTTCTTATCTCCCACTTGAGGACTCCATCAAGTAAACTGGCCAAGATTATCCAGGTATTTAGAAATCTATGAAAGAGACTGCTGAGAGCTGAACCTGATGCTGAAGGCACTGGTCCTAAAGATCATTTCATGGGAAGTCTTGCTCTTCCTTTTTTAGTATCACTTGAATTCACTGCTCTATGTAGGCAAGGAATTAATGACTTCTTTCTGCTAATTCATAGTTGTTTTCCATGAGAAATTACAGACCATTTGCTCATCCCCTCATTATCATACAAGATAAACATAAAAGAGCATCACATTGCCAATACTGCCACTGCTGGGTAGACAACATCAAGAAATGAGGCAGAAGTCTTTAACAGGATGGGGGGTGGGGGTGGTGGTGTCTCTGAAATGCTGAGTAAGCCAGTAGTTTTCAAGTCCATCACTTCCCTTATCCCATGTGCTTAAGAATACCTTCTCTAGTGTACTCTGGCAATTATAGTAATAAGGAAGAAAAGAGTGATTAATGAATAACATCTACAGAGAATACTCAATATGCTTGTGAAGACAGTGAAAACGAGGATTCCCAGAGATTCTGCTGGTTCTGGAACACTGACTGAAGCTCTAGCTGCATATCTGTAGAGATCTACCTCTGATCATGCAACATGCAGGGGCCTCACATGTGCTGAGATGTTGTCCAGACAGGATGAAGAGAGGATGGTCTTTGAGCTGAAGAGGCCTGGTTCTAAAGATCAGTTGCAGTCCAGACACATTATTGCTGTATGTTTCTAGAGAAACATTTCCAGCTTATTGAATGTTAACACCTTGAGCCATAACAAACAGAAGGCTTTCCTGAGGTGAGAAAATGTCTCTCACAAGATAAGCCATGTTTAAAACCCTCTAGGGGTTGGCATGGTAAGCAAAAAAAAAAAAAAAAAGTTTAGAGTTTCACTCCTGAAAACTAACAAATAGGGGAGAGGAAAAGAAATAACTAGGAGAACTTGGTGAAAATAGGAAAGCGCGTGAGTAAAAGACAAAGAGGGGAAAGGCTACTGAAGGTTCAATATTAACTGAAAGTTGTTTTCACTAACATAAAAGGTACTACTCCAGCTTTGCAGAGTTATGCAGCATTCTCCATACAGAGTTAGAAGAAAAAAAGGGAAATGACATCTTGCTATGATTGAATAAAAGCTCTGGTCTGAATGCCTGTAATATAAATATTCATTAAAGGAACATACACAAAAGAAATGTTCTCCTCCCCAGATGGAGGTGTCAGAGATCAGGGCCAAGAACAAACCCCACCAGTTACATTTTTTATGTGGCATCAAGATTCTGTGTACACGGAACTGATGAATAAAAGTATAAGCAAGATTAGTCAATAGCTATGAACAAAATGAGGAGGTTGCATTCACGGAAGAGAACTATTTACCCATCTTCTAACAAGGGCACAACTGCACAGTGCTATCAATTGTGTTTCACGTATGCTGAAATGCTGTAGCCTAACATACACCAACATATACCAACTCAGGCAGCACTGGTGTACTAATTATCTGCAATATTGCTGAAGAAAAACAGATAAGCAATATTGCTTCTCCAAAGCAGATACAGTCAGCAAGCAAGAAACATAGGGAAGACTAGCAAGGATGCTAAAACAGCTGTTGCTCCTGTCCAGAGAGTTTCTGTTGCCACAGTGCTAAAAAAAGCTGTCAAAAGACAAAGCCTTTTAAGAAGGTAGAAAAGACTGGGAACAGACAGGGGGAAAAAAAAAATACTTACTGGCAATACTGTAAGTTGTATCAAGACAGAGTGACGGGTTTTCATGCTCCAGGGAGAAAGGCAAGGACTGCCACTCAAAGTAGAAATACATATTTCATTCTTTCATCTCTACTTCTTTTAAAGGTCAAAAAAAATTCTCAAACTGAACAACTAAAAGCAACACATCAAATAAACCATGCAAAGATTGAGAACTTGCATGGAGACACATAGCATACTGACATACGTAACACTACTGCTGACATACGGATGTAAAGCTCTTTTCATTTTATATTAAAACATAGGAAAATAGAATTCCTGCCATTTAATAGGTATTGCTTCTGCATGCCTATCCGACTTACACATAGTATCCAAGATCATAGAAACATATCCCAGTTCAGATTGAAAAGACCTCCAGAAGTTACCTAGTCCAACACCCTGCTGAAAGCAAGTCCAATTAGATCTAGTTGTTCAACCAATCCAGTTGAGTCATTAATAACTCCAAGAATGGAGAACTAATGACTTACATGAAAAACTCTACTCTTAGCTTTACTCCATGATGTTTTTCAAGATCATTTGAAGTACTTGAGGCTCTAATTCCACCACAGCACTCTTTGTTCATATCATATCAGAAGAAAGGTTAAGAATGGTTGGCCTTGAGAGTCATCATGTCAGGAGACTAATCCTCTATTTGAGGGCCAGTAGCAAAAATTTTAGAGGCAGAAATGACTATGTGCTAATTAGGTCAAAGACCATTCACTTCAATTTGCATAACTTTACCATCAAAAGCAAAAGCAGCTTTAAAGAAAATGAAGCCCTACCAGAACACTCAGCTGCTGCTCTCAGAGTCCGAAATTTAAATGCTGGTTCTCAAACGTACACACAAACAAAAAGGGAGGCCTGCAGAGAAGTTGGTTGCCAGGTGACTGCTATGAAATCTTGCATGGTGGCTGTGACTCACAGGCAACTACTAAAATTTATTTGCATGTCAGCAGCCCTTGCTAACACTGTAAGACGCTGGTAACAGTGACACACGACTTTAGATTAGTTATTTGTGTTTAAGCATGTGAGAGACAAAATTCCTATGGCAGAACTCCCAAATCTTTTTGAATTTGTATTGTTGCTAGCACAAACAAGCAGAAAAGCTAAAAGAATTCTGGAACAAAATAGTTTCACAGATAGTCATGCCTTTGCAACATGATGCCCATTTTTTTTAATTTGCAAAACATGCAGAGTGTAAAAAAAAGGAACTTGCTTCAGTTCGTATAAATACTGCCTGCAGAAAATCTATGAACACCATGATGCTATATGGAGGGAAGAACAGAAGACTGAAATAACAGGTCCTGCTCATCAGTGTTCAACTTACTTGTAAAAAAATCTGAAAGACCTATTCCAGGCTTGCTGTTGCAGAGTAAATGAGTGCATTTCCCCCTCTCTTTTACCACCCTTGTCATTTCCAATGTCACATGCCTTTTTGACCACTAGTGAGTCACAAGTTCATGACGGAAACTCTTCTCAAGTGAAAACAGCTCATTCTCCTGCAAGCACACTTCACATAGAACCACATTCCTTTTATGAAAATGAGTTTACATAATTACAGTTACATTCCCTTGAAAGTATCACTCTAACTGTGCTATGCATTCAGCAAGCCAGATAACAAATAGGGGAACATTCAATGGTTATTCTTCAATATTTTTTTTTCTCCTTTAATTGAATTTTTTCTGTTCTGGTACTGCGTCATTCTGACCTCCTCCTGAGCAGCTGTATACACAGTATCAGCCATAGGCTTTGTATACCAAGAAAACATAGCAAAGGCAGCCAAATTTCAACAGGTTAAGTACTGACACTGTGTCATCGAGTTAGATGTTGGTATTCATTAAAATTGAATAAAAAAAGTGATTTGTTTGTTGGGTTTTTTTAAGGTCAATAAAACTGGGTTGTTTTTCTTTAAGTTGCTGTAACTTAAAGAAAAACAACCCAGAAACCAGCCTTTTCAGAAACACTCCTTTAGAGTTCTAGAGCTAGAGAAATAGTCACTCCCCTCAAATGCACCAACAGAAAAAAAGAAAATGCTGACAGAAGGCAGGAGGAAGAAAAATCTTCAGCTGTTAGAAATACTATGTAATAATTACATTTCTGGCTTTATTATTTTAAAAGGCAACTACTTTATTTTCTGAATGACCACAACATTACCAAGGGTTTAAGTTAAGAGAATTAAGCCCCCAGTGACATATTCCTCATTATGACATAATCCCTAATCAAGAATTGCTCTAAGGTTAACGATTACTGACTGACTTCATTAAGTACCATGTATCTTTTTCTGTCATGTTTCACTGGTAACAGAAATAACGTGCTGCTGAAAAAATTCCTAGCTTTCTACCACACAAGTCCATGCTAGTCACCAGCCATAAAAGGAGTACATTCAAGGCTCAGCCACAATTCTCCACTGGAGATTGCAATAGGTGTTCCTACTTCAACCACAAAAACCATGACAGTAAAGTATATTCATTCTAAACACAGCTATTAGGACAACATACTTACTTAGGCTACTCAGTTGTCTGATTATATTTGCCAAGGAGATATTGGTGACACATTCCAATTCATTCTTGATACCTCGTGGCAGAGCTGTGTGGCACAGATGCCTAGGGTCTATGTTCCTTTTTACCAGTGGCATTCTGAAATGTATCAGAGGACCAGCAAACCTGTAAAAAAAGGAGACAATACACAGTTATAAGTTTAATTATGTTTTAAATTCAAATTATGTCTAAACTGACTAAACCTAACAAGGTAAAAATACCTCCATAGCACTGATGGAATTCATTGCTCTCAAAGTACTTAAATCTTTTCTTCTTTGCCCAGTGAAAGACTATTTCATTCTCTCTCTTTAAACCTTTACCTGACTCAGAAGCCAGTGAAGTGACAAATAATTTTTTATAGTTCATGATTTTTTTCATTTTCCCTCTGGAAAAAAAGGACAGGAAAATCTTTGTGGTACAAAACTATGAAATAATTACTTTCTTCTTGCTGGACTACTTCCTTGTTCAGGCCAGGAAAAGTCCAACAACAATTTCTCTTTATTATGAGGTCAAAGGCAAACCAGTTGGCTATTCCACCTGAAATGTAGATATGACCCAATTATTATGCAATGTCGTGTTACTAGCAGGAGTTACCCTTCTAGTCGAAACACCACTTTTAAATCATCCTTAAGGAAGATGTTTCCTTTCCACCTATACTGCTATCAGAAATAAATTCAGCTAAGAACACATCTTCCAAATATGAAAGTCTTCTCAGAAAACTTGTGGTGCAAAGTCCTCCACAACTCAGGAATCCTACCCCTCCACACCTTTCCAAATGAACATGTTAAATTAATCAAGAGTCTTTACTAGTTCTACAAACAGCTTAAGAATCATCTCTGGCTGTGAATCCCAGGCTTGTAATTTTCTGCTCCCATGGCACTGATTGCCCCTGGAGTTTCCCAGGAGGCAAGTTATGCCCCTCATCTTATTAGTGTTGCTTATTAAGATCTGTCCACTAAAACTTTTCTTCATGAAGAAAGGATTCCCTAAAATTCTATAATTTTTCCGTCATCTGTCAGGTAAAACACTGAATGATCAATGCAAAACTCCCATTTGATATACAGACACAAGTTTTCCACAATGCAATCTGCAGTCCTAGTCACTCCAACAGACAGCCTGCCACAGCTTCATCTGTCGTCTGCTTAGATGCTTTACCTCAAAATGTTCCAGCATGCAGCTAGGGCTTTGTGTTATGCCACAGAACACATCTTCCCTACCGTATATAAAGATATATGAAGCTGCTGTTATCCTTGATTGAAATGGAGAGATTTTTTTGGATTAGAGTTAACAGAAGGCTATGGTAGTAGGGCTGAAATTTTGCTGAACCTAGAATGGCATAGGGAATTAGAAGAGTCAAAGAAGACTGTAATGGAGTACTTTACTCCCTCAGACTGCTTAGAATTCTCCTTGCCACTTTTCTTGAGAGTATACTCTTTCACTGAAGCCAGGGCTCACGGCAGAGAGACCCAGGCAGGATCCTTAAGTCTACCTGAGAAACACCTCTGCCTTGCCACGATCTGATTAGACTTTATTTGCTGCATTTTAACGCCATGTCTACTGCCCTTATTTTCTTGAGAGAACAACTGAAAATATTTTATGCTTTTGAGGGATAAAGCCAATGAAAATAATTCTTCTCATCAGTGACTTAAGGGAAGGATTATGCAGTTCTGAAAATTTTGTAATTTAGTTCCTCAGTAGTAACAGCAAAAATTATGGAAGTGGGCATGGCACAGGGGTAAATTACAAGAACAGATTTTTATTTTCATTTTCTAGGAATATCTCAAATCTTTCTAGTCCCTAAACACCTACTTACAAGCTTGCAACATACAAGCTAAATTAAATAAAAAAGTGCAAATCTGAACATTGCCTCAGATAGAAGCAATGACAAAGTGTTTACGATTAAACTGAGACTTTGATCCTGCTGGCATAAGACACAAATGTAGCATGAAGCAAGGGACATCAAACTGGCCTCACCAGCAGAGCTTCTGCTGTCTCAGAAGGCACAAACCCTCTTCCTCCAGTGACAAGCCCCTAAAGAAACCCTCAACTACAGGCTTGTTGTTATGGTTCCCCAACAGAAAATAAAGGAACCATTCTGTCACTGTCAAGGAAGCACAACAAATGATACGTGAGCAATGTTCTACAGAAGCAATTAAATATTAATTCCAGAGTTAAGCCCTTTCTTGATTACTGCTTTAATGATACTGTTATATAAACAGCACAGGAGGCAAGACTTTTAAAAAGAGGTCCAAACAAGCATGCAAAGAAACATTTTCACAGAAAATACAGATCTGGAGTATAAAGGTAAAAAAGAATTCTGTAAATAGCAAGCAAAAAAGCAGTTGATGGCTAGTGCACTTTTTCTTCTGTTTTATCTTATATAAGCAAGACATAAGTGATGATATTGCTCTCTTTGATTTTATACCATTCATGAAAAAAAGCCTTGCCCAATTTTTAGTACACATAGATCATAAAATTTCAGATGCTCAAGTGCCAGATTCTTTAAACAACTGTGTGTAATAGCAATAAAAAAAATAAAGTAAGTAATTCCAGCCAACTGCTAGCTAGGTTTTAAATAACAGTGTCTGAGTGTGTATCGCCTTTTACTGGCCTGGTTTGTCTCTAGGATACAACACTTAACAAAATAGCTGCAAAGATGCAGTCCTGGCCCAAACATTTTCTCCAACAGACATAAAAAGATGCTACACAAACAGAGATTAAGCCAAAACTCCCTGACCTAAAAATGTACGACTCTGAACCTGAATAAAAGTCCATTTACAACAATTGAAATTTTCTTCTTTGCCTTCTCTCAAATCTGCAGAGATCTACTCTTTGACTGGTTTTTCCCTTCCTGAATCCCCACAAATACCATTTTCTAATATCTGAATAACACAGTTGTGACTGTCCTACCAAAAGATATAGTATAACAAGAAAAGGTAGAAGAGGGAACAGTAACTATGATAAAATATAGAGTTTTAAGACAAGAATAAACTTGCAAGGGAAACACATAACAGAAGATATAGCTTGACACCTTCCAAATTATGCATCATGTTTGAAAACTATGCAAAGCCTGAAACAAAGAATATTTCCCTGTCTCCCACGGAAACAAGAACAAGGAGGCAATGAAGGAAAACATCACTCAAGCATGCTTAAAACAAAAGGTATTTCACACGTTTGATGAATTGTGGAACTCATTGCCACAGGACACCATAAACAAGAAAAGTACCTGCCAGTAATTTGTCCACTACACACCACATACCCTTTGCAGTTTGTTGCAACCACTAGAAGGTCTTGATAATTCTTTCCCAGTTGTATTTAGCAATCCCAGCATGGGGAGCAACAGGTATGTAACAGCAAACAGAACTTCACTGTAATCAAAAATGTCTGCTCCTGTAAAGTACGTCTTTCCTAACGCAGCTCTTGTCCAGAAAGCTGAAAAATTCTGAAATCACTATATTTATTATGCAGCTTTAAAGCTGTGAAAGAGGAAAAAAAAAAAGGCAATGATAAAAATCTAGTATATCCCTACGGTGAAAAGCAAAACAAACCCCAACATATATCCCCACTCCCAAACCATGCATTACCCAAGTCACTTGGGCGGCAAAGGAAAAACTCATTCCAGTATCATAAAAATCCTGTTACCATGTTGCTCCCAAGTAAGCCTCTGGAACTGTTCATAACCCCAACCAGGCAGAAGACAGAAGCAGCTTGTCCGTGCATAAGATCGCCTATGCTGAAAGGTTAGGTGACACCTCTTCAGAGGCTTACAGTCCTCCTCCCTGCTCCTGTGGTACAGGTCTCAGAGCTCTCCCTCCCAACAGCCCCACTGCTCCCCAGCTCAAAGCTCAGGGAAGGAAAAGCAATCCTCAAATGCAAGTATCTCCTCTTCCCCACTGTGCCATACAAATCTTTGAGGCAATTTCTGAGAAGTGGCACTAGATTACACCCTAGTTAACTGAAAGTGCTGTACTTAATAGTGATCTTAAACTGAAACTCCTATTTACAAAAGAGATGCCACCCTCTTTTGCAGAACCACTAGTGAGAACTCTTCCCCCTCACTTCCTATGCATCCTTTGAAGCACTCCAAACTCACTTGAGAAGCCAACTCTAATCTTTACAAACTCCCCTGATACTTCAGCTGCACAACGGCTGGCATAACCTCATCCCCATACATATGCTGAAAGTATGAGTAGAGAATATGAATGTGTGTACATAATGACTGTCTAATGTTCCTGTTAACCTGCCATGCTTTGATACATGAGTTTTTAGGAATTAGGTAAAATGCTCCAGTTACTTTTTCAATTAATTCCTATTGCTTAAAAAAACTGCAAAACAATGGCACCAACGAAAGTTAATTAATATTTTTCTAGACGAACAACATTATTGAGATTTGACTACACTTCTTTTCAAAAGGCAAGTTGTTTAGTTGCTGCACAGCCCTCCAACTACTAGAGGCCTTACCAGTGACACTCATCTATCTCTGTACTTAACCAAACACTGCTAGCAGCCAGCTGAGAAACCTGCTTTTGGGGTAACCCTGTGGCTACAGCCAAGACAGTTCCACCCTGCCGCTGGTACCAAGAGAAGGCCCTGGGTAAGAAACAGCTATCATTTTCCCTTCAACACACTCCTGTAGAAGTATTTCAGAATTGCAAGATCTGTGGAGAAATGTTACAACACTACAGGCTTGTGGACAGTTTGAAATGCCAGTTGTCACAGTAATGATTCAGGATTTCTAGCAAGTACAGTAAGACAAGCAGGAATGAAAGCACAACGTTAAGGTGGGGAAAACTAACTAACCTGCCCAACAGGTTAACTGATAATTAAACTGTACTTCAGTTTTACTTTCAGAAGGCCAATGACATTTCACAATTACACATCTTTTTTAATGAAAGTTTACTTCTGATTAGGTTACATTGATAAAAGACTAATTTTTAGACAATATAACAATAATGCAGCATTGAATGCCCTTGCTTTCATGGAATTAAATTTAATTCAAGCAATTTCTACAGCATATCTTTATGCCTTAATATTACCATACTTCTTGTAATTTTCCTTAAACAATGTGCCATAGCAATGCCTTTCATATGCCTCATTTAATTGATCACATTCTATCTGCTGGAAGAACAGACCACAGTTTGAAATGCAACAATCAATTTAACGCTTTCCCCACCCACCCTTAGAAACAGAAATAGAACATACAATAGTCTTTATATTTGCTTGAATAATCATGTATCTACACAATACAGACTTTGGGACAGAACAAAAGTAGCTAATAAAAATCCTCAAATATGTTAATGGATCTGGTAAAATCAGAATTGTATCGGTTAACAAAACAAAGCTCGTTCTCTTTTCAATTTTTCTTTTAATTATACTACAAGACATGATGTTATACCAGCTGCAGAAAATCCAAAGATAAAGATCTTCTAATACATACCTTTACTACAAAAAGGCAAATGTGTGAAGACGTCATGCAGTTTGTTCCTCTACAGCTCTTGCAGCAAGATCAAAGTCCAAGCAAAAGCTTTAGGAAAAACAGACACCAACAACATGGTGTCCTTTGAGAAAGTAGGCCACTACCACCTACTGCTGAGTCAACATAACAATTTTAAAACTCCAAAGGCAATTAACATCCCTTAAAGGACAAATCTTGGAACTAAGATGACAACTGACATCTTAAACTGACAATTCAACAGAAATGTGTGAAAATTCCTGGGCCCACTGTAGGAGATGAACTGGTTCGAGACCATCTTAGGAACCTGAACGTATACAAGTCCATGGGACCGGATGAAATCCATCTGCGGGTCTTGAAGGAGCTGGCAAATGAAGTTGCTAAGCCACTGTCCATCATATTTGAAAAATCATGGCAGTCAGGTGAAGTTCCTGACGACTGAAAAAAGGGAAATATAGCCCCCATTTTCAAAAAGGGGAAAATGGAAGACCTGGGGAACTACAGACCAGTCAGTCTCACCTCTGTGCCTGGCAAAATCTTGGAGCGGATTCTCCTGGAAGGCATGCTGAGGTACATGAAAAACAACAAGGTGCTTAGTGACAGCCAGCATGGCTTCACTAAGGGGAAATCCTGCCTGACCAACCTGGTGGTCTTCTATGATGGGGCTAAGGAACTGATGGACAGGGGTAGAGCAGTTGACATCATCGACCTGGACTTGGGCAAAGCGTTTGACACTGTCTCACATGACATCCTTGTCTCTAAGTTGGAGAGACATCAATTTGATAGGTGGACCACTCGGTAGATAAAGAAGTGGCTAGATGGCAGCATGCAAAAAGTTGTGGTCAATGGCTCAATGTCTAGCTGGAGACCAGTAACAAGTGGAGTCCCTCAGGGATCGGTGTTGGGACTGGTCTTTTTCAACATCTTTGTCAGTGACATGGACAGTGGGATTGAGTGCGCCCTCAGCAAGTTTGCTGATGACACCAAGCTGTGTGGTTCAGCTGATACGTTGGAGGGAAGGAATGCCATCCAGAGGGACCTTGACACGCTTGTGAGGTGGGCTGATGCCAACCTGATGAAGTTTAACCATGACAAGTGCAAGGTCCTACACCGGGGTGGGAGCAATCCCAGGCACAGCTACAGGTTGGGCAGGGAAGAGATTCAGAGCAGCCCTGTGGAGAAGGACTTGGGGGTGTTGGTCGGTGAGAAAAATGACATGAGCCAACAGTGTGCGCTTGCAGCCCAGAAAGCCAACCATATCCTGGGCTGCATCAAAAGGAGCGTGACCAGCAGGTCGAGGGAGGTGATCCTGCCCCTCTACTCAGCTCTTGTGAGACCTCACTTGGAGTATTGTGTGCAGTTCTGGGGTCCTCAACATAAAAAGGACATGGAAGTGTTGGAACAAGTCCAGAGGAGGGCCACGAGGATGATCAGGGGACTGGAGCACCTCCCATATGAAGACAGGCTGAGAAAGTTGGGGCTGTTCAGCCTGGAGAAGAGAAGGCTGTGTGGAGACCTCATAGCAGCCTTCCAGTATCTGAAGGGGGTCTATAGGGATGCTGGGGAGGGACTCTTTATGAGGGACTGTAGTGAGAGAACAAGGGGTAATGGGTTCAAACTTAAACAGGGGAAGTTTAAATTGGATATGAGGAAGAAATTCTTTCCTGTAAGGGTGGTGAGGCACTGGAATGGGTTGCCCAGGGAAGTTGTGAATGCTCCATCGCTGGCGATGTTCAGGGCTGGGTGGACAGAGCCTTGGGTGGCATGGTTTAGTGTGAGGTGTCCCTGCCCCTGGCAGGGGGGCTGGAACTAGATGATCGTAAGGTCCTTTCCACCCCTAACTATTTTATGATTCTATGAAAATGACAGATTTTCAATCCTGTTATGAACCATGCCACAGAATGGAAGACCTGCTCCTTGGAACACCTCCCTCAAACCTCTGTCTTCCGCAATTTGCTCTCAAAAATTTTTCTAACTGCAAGTGACTAGGAAAAGATGACCTTATGGTAACTGTAAAGCAGTATCAGAGGAAATAAATGCAAAATCTATTACTAGGAAGTAATGTCAATGAGCGTAAAATGAATTGTTTACATCTTGAGGCCTTCTGTACTAAATTGTCTATTCAGAAAAGTTGCTGCACATTTGGTCAAAGTAGGGAGCAATACCTATATAGAGTACGTAAGAAAATTTGTAATTTTTTTTTTCTATTAAACCACAGAGTCATTAATAAAGTCGATTTTATTTGTAGTCACAAATATAAAAAATACTGTTCCTCAAGTAATACAAATAACAGTCTCTCAAATGTTGTCTAAATCTTTTGGAGTTGAACTGAAGGTGAACTGCATGGATGGATGAAGATGTCAACGGACCACTGAAGTCTCTGTCTCGGTAACACTGTATAGGTAAGTATTTGATTTGCAAGATAATGAACAGATTTGTCTTGAGTTCAGTAAAAAAGTAACTCATAAAATGCATTTGTAATTTTTATTCTGTATTTAATATTGACTGACTTCTGTACTGTTTTAATTGTCTGTGACAATTATGTTTTCTTCCTGTAGAGCAATCTGTAGTCATCTTAGTACATCTGTCACGTACCAGAAAACAGACAATGAAGTCCAAAAATGGGCAGGACTGGAGTTACATTCAATCTCTAAGACATAATTACAGACAGTGCAAAAAAATTACTTTCAGCTATCACCATGAGCCAATTTTCTCCCAGATGTGTATCATAAAACCATAATCTCTCCCACATGCATGGATACCTGCACACACACAGGCACACTTTTCTTTAAAGCACACAGAAGAAACATTTGGAAATGATGGGTTTGATTATGGACACAAACATTTACTTCCTTGCCAAAATTTCTAGGTTTCACCTTCATTCAACTAAACAAATGAAAAAAGGGCAATAATTTTTTACACTCAAAAAAAAAAAATACTTATGCTTTCAGCCCTATATTGGTTGCAACTATCATGAAACAGCACAGTAAAAATTAAGGCAATTTTGGCAAGTTATGGGTGGGAAAAAATTAAGTGATTAATTAGTTGTGTGCTGACTTTTAAGAGTTTTATCTGTGATAAATTAGCTTTTCCTAAAAACAGTTATTGTCACTGAGATGACTCCGGTCATGGCAGCAACAGCAGAATTCTCAGTATGGATAACACTGCAAATATGACCCCCTAGTATCAATGCAGCAAGTACAACTTCATTAACAGAAATAGCAGCTGACGCACCAATTCATAACTACAGGGGTACATCAAGTTTTAGAGGAGGCAACAGCATATTTTCAGCAAGTGAAACATTGCAATCTGGGTTGAGTCAATGAAATATGTGTAACAACATACAGCATCATAGCAACTACTTTCTACTGAGTCCAGCCCTCAGGGCTTCCATGACGCTTACAGCTCTGTTGAGGAAGACCTTTGAAAGTCAGGCTCTGCTTACAGCCCACTGTATAGCTTTGGGCTTCCTTACACACTTGACTAAAATTCCTCCCACCTGTGTCCTGTCTGTGCTATTACTGGTCCCTCTTGTCCCAGTATACAAGTGATAGGGCTGTCACCATCATTTAAGCACTTATCTCCTCCCCTCAAACCCTAATGATTTTTCTGTGATCACATGTACTCAGCAAAAATCTATGGATTCTGAATACAAGGAGAGAATATCCAACTCAATATTGGTTTCTTTTCCCCAGTATAACTGCAAAATACAGCAGGGTTAAATAAACAGCATGTGGCTTTTGCAAATCTTGCCCCTTTAACAAAAGCAGAATTCCTATTAGTGAAGTAGAATTCAAACAGTAACAATTTAGAGAACAGCAGCTTACAAACACAGGCTTCTTAAGATAGTTTCTACAAGGCTAAGCTCGGGTTGATTTCACGTAACCAAAGCTTTTTGCTTTGTTTTCACCTCTGATTATCTGGAATATACGCAAGAACCACTGATTTGTCTATTTGTTAAGCATTGATTCTTTCAACCATGTTGCTTTCTTCATTTCTTCACTCTGCCAACAGCTTCTACCTTACCATGGTGTCTTTTAAATACGAGTTGTTCGTATCAACTTTAACAAATCTATTGTAAAAGGAAATTAAAAAATCCAGCCACCATAACTGCAGTTATTTGATGTGTCTTGCTAATAACTGTAAATACATTTCTCTTCATCTCAATAAAGAAACTATTAAAATCAAATCGCTCTTGCAAAAATCTCACCTTCAGAACTACATCCCATGAACAGTAGGGCTGCTAAAGTAGGAGGCAAAAAGGCACTAAGCCAGTTGCATTTCTGGCTCACAGACAGAATTCAATAGGTGAAGTTAGATGTAACAGTTTTGCATGTCTACAGCAAGAAACATTCAGACTGACAAATTCCCTTCACAATAAGTATTTTAAGCAAAAGTGGAAATTAAAAAACATAGTGAAGTTTTTTTGATATTACAACTAACTCCCAAAATACATAACTTACAAAACACAAATCGCATGAAGAATAAAATTTCTGGTTAAAACCAAATTCCCTAAGTATACACATAAAAACATAACAACACTAAAGATTTCCAGATGTTAGATCATAATTAATCACTACTTGGTAGGGGTTTTTTCCTTACAATTCTTCTCACTACCATTTAACTACAAGTTCTGTTACATACATGACGATCTAGTGCCTTCATTACCTGTGATACTTTTAAGTTTATGAAACAGTAAACAACCAGAAACTGCATAGAATATAATTGCATTCTTCAAATCTAAATGCAACTCTTAAAGGCACAAAATACTAACCACCAATTCTTTTCCTTCCAATACTGAAACTACAGCATTAAACTACACTGAAGACTTACGAAAGCAATCTTGTGAATTCACAGAAAAGAGGAGAATCATAGTCCCCAAACAGGCTCAAGCTCTAATGATATCTTACCAAAAAAAAAAAAAAAAAAATAAAATTCACCACATGTCCATATATTACGGGAGAAATATTTAGGTCATGTTGAACCACACTGCACTTTACTGTTAGGATATTAATCAAGAAAAAAAAATAGTTACTCCTTGCACTTGTATTTCTACTAA
The DNA here is from genome assembly GCA_028858755.1 of Ara ararauna. Lineage (NCBI taxonomy): Eukaryota > Metazoa > Chordata > Aves > Psittaciformes > Psittacidae > Ara > Ara ararauna. Next base: position 63,137,667 of record CM054379.1, read on the forward strand.
GCTTTCTGAATAAGTTAATTTTAAAAATATAAACCATGCACAATGTATTTGGATTATATACATGCACACACACATACAGCTTCCTCTAAATCTTTTGAAATATTACATCTTAAGATTTGAAAAAAGAACTGCAAAATTTCTTATGAGCATCACCAAGTATTATTCAGATGACTCTGTACTCATTAGTTTTCTCCTAGTGAGCTCTCATCAGGTCCTTTGATTAAAGGCAATTTTGGAAGTATCCTGGGTTCTAATGTAGGTACAGCCAAGAATGCTCAAATTAATTTTTTATTACAAGCTTTCCTCTGTTCCCCAAAGGCTAAAAATGTATTAATGCATAACATACTATGTGATTTGAAATTGCTTTTTGAGACCTATGTTTTATCTGATGACATTTTTTCTCTCTGCATTAATCTAGTCTTCCTGTTAACAGTTTCTATGTACGGTGTATAATACAAAAGCCCTATGATGGATTGCAACAAAAGCTCTTTATTATAGTCTTGACAGAGACAGATAACTAATCCAGTGTTAATTTAAAATCAGAACCTTAGTACCAGAACTAAGGGTACAGCTTTTGTGGCTCTGTCTATCTATCATAACGTAGCTTTGAAAATTTTCTACATTTTTTCTTGAAAATATATATTCTGTATATTAAGTTGCCTTTGTAACATACTCCTTTACCAGTTCAGGATATTAAATGCACACATCAATTTTCTAACTTAATCTTACAAAATTTGCCAAAAGCATGTAAAATGAATGCCGGTATACTTTTACCACATAGACAGGACAACCTGCTTTTGAATGAACAGTATTTTGCAGCAGTAATTTATAAATATTTAAACAAAAAGGTACCTGAACTTCCCAGCTGCTAAGAAAAGTAACCTAGTAGGTACTAGGAAGATAAGGAGTTCCACCCTGGCTACGGCACTGAACTGCTGCTTCCCTACCACTGGTGCATTGTCAATTTCCAAAACTCTCCCGGGGCTGTGGCACTACTAATCAGAGCCAACACCTCCCAGGCTGGACCACTTTGAAACAGGCTGGCTCTGGCACAAAGGCATTAGAATTCAACACACAGTGCCCTGCCTTAACAACAGAGCTGTCCTTACAAAGGGAAGGCAGAAGCACTCACCCCTGGTGACCAAGCCTGCCCTTCTTCCCCAGACACAAGTGGAGAACCCCCCGAAAGGCAGAGCGCTACAGAAATAATTATTCCTTTGGCACCAAGCTACAACTGGTAAATATTAAATTACGATGTACCAAACGTGAAGAAATGAGCGGCTGTGCTTGGGTAAAGAAAGGAAAGAAAGGGAATAGATAGTCTGGGCCTTTCATAGTGCTGAATCTGAGAGGGGAATTGGATACTAAAGAAATAATAAATAACGTCAGGAATCCACAGTAATAATGAGACCAATGTACAGAGGGCTGTCACTAAGAAACCTCTTACAATGCACAAGCTACTTATGAGGTTCCCATATATAAATCCACTAGTGATACACACTATACTAACTAGTTCTCACTAACTAAAAAACAGGTGTCAACAATGACTATCAGAAGCTTTTTGTGCCTCGAAACATTACAGGAGATTTGAAGAAGTGATGGTAAGCATTGCAAGAGCCAGAGGAAAACCATGTATTTTAAAAATTAATTTTTCACTGCACTTTAATGCTATGATACCAAACACATAAATGCATTTTATGCTAGGATACCACAACCACAAATGACAGATTATTTGGTTTCTTTTTCAGTTTTAAAGAAAGAATTAAGATATATCAGCTACCAAGTAAGACATACAGATGTGTAATAATCACCTTATTATTACTAGCTGAGCTTCTTTGCAAATGACTTTCCTCTTTTTGTGAAGAATAGAATTCCTCAGAAGAGGATTTGTTGCAAAAATGTGAATCTGCACAAACAGCATTTTGCCCTGTCTACTGTTGTTTATGCTACTGAACATGTTTGAACAGTCATGCTGTGGGGAAAAATGTATTAACATTCACAGAGAATTAGTTTACTTTTGAACAGAAATGTTATTAAATATTCAACAGTCCAGAAACACTGATGATTTATACTGTTGAAGGCTAGAAACTGATCATTTCATCCTTGACTTGGTATAATGCCAAAACTCCCCACTTTAGTGAATATAACATTTAGTAAGTACAGACTAGAGGACTCAGATGGGCCTGTCCCTACCCAGTGCAATGCTGTTTGGGACAATAAATTTTCCCATATTTTTCCCATTCTTTTTCATAATTTTAGCTTAGTGGCTTCCAGCAATTTCTTGGGTAAACTCTTCTATGACCACTGTATCTCATACACAGGAAAATGCGTCAGTTCTCCCTCTTTCCCTGTCAGATTTGTTCCCGTGTACTTTCAGATTACACAGATTAGTTCTCATTTCTTATTGTTTGTGACCTTCAGGTATTTATAGTTGTTGTACCCTTCTTTGCCAACATTCTAGCAAGTTATAATTCTGTTCTTATTTAGCACAAAAAAAAAAAAAGTAAAGTATCACTAAATCCAGTGATGTTTGTAATCCTTATTCAAATACCACCTATTTATCAGCATTATTCTAACAATGTGGCATCCAAAATTGAAAACAGCATTCTGAATGCATTTGGGTTACATAAGCATACCTAAGCAAGTCTAAACACAGGATGGTGCTTCGCCAGCAATGTGCAACTGCAGCCCAGAAAGCCAACCATATGCTGGGCTGCACCAAAAGGAGCATGGCTAGGAGGTTGAGAGAGGTGGCTTTCCTGCCCTGCTCTCGTGAGACCCCACCAAGAGTACTGCATCCAGCTCTGCGCCCCCAACACAAGGGAGATATGGACCTGCTTGAGAGAGTCCAGAGGAGGCCATGAAGATGATCAGGGGGCTGGAGCACATCTCCTATGAAGACAGGCTGAAGAGCTGGGCTTGTTCAGCCTGGAGAAGAGAAGGCTCCAGGGAGAACTTACTGTGGCCTGTCAGTATGTGAAGGGGGCTTGTAAGAAAGATGGAGAGAGACTTTTTACCAGGGCCTACAGTGGCAGGAGAAGGCACAATGATTTTAAATTGTAGTAACCTAATTTGTATGATTTCCAAACAATAAAAAACTTACACAGAATCAACAAAACTACTCATGCCAATATTTATTAAGGAGAAATATGACACTATCTGCTCTTCTGTAATACCACTCTGATTAAAGATAAATAAGACTCAATCCTTTGGCCTATAAAAGAATCAGTACTCATTTTTCAAATTTATGTAACAAGTAGGTATTACTTGCATGAAAGTTTTTAAACCTGTTGTATTTTAATAAACTAATTCTAATACTTCATCAGTTTTGCAAGCCATAAACACTTTAAAATATATCAGAAGGAAAAACTTATTTTCCAGACAAAATTAGATTTCCTCATAATTTCACAAGCAGAATTGAAAGACCTCATATTTACATATGTATTTTTACCTAAATTTAAATACTGAAATCAATGCTAGCTAGTATTTACTTTCACTATCAATGTCTGAATTTGAGAAATATTCTTGCCAGGAAAGGAATAAATACTGCAGAGAAAACTCATTTTTTGTGAACACTGGAACTAATTAAAGCTGGTCCTCTCAAGGCTTTTCTGTCATGGTTGATTGCAAGCTTTAACTAAAGCTGTTCCTATAATTGGGATATCTGTACGATGCCTTTCCTCTCTGGTTTCCTGTATCTATTTACATGTAAACTAACACTATCACCTTTCCCTTGCCCATAACATTTGCAAAGACATACATTTTTGTAATATGTGCTGGAGTTTAATGATCTTTAAGTACTTGTTCCCCTATGAAATCTGTCTAAAATTAGACAGCAGTTTAGAAATTATTGGGATGACAGCATTCACCTCCTTTTCTTGCCCCCAAGTTTGGAAACTCGATTTTTAAAATAAGTTGGTTTTATGCTATGCTTCAAACAACAATTACATCGAGTTACTAGCTGAAATAACCAGAGCCACAAATATGAAACAAGAGCATACTGAAATTCACACATTCTTGCACTTTCTGATTTGGCCTTGGAAATACAATATCCATAGAAATGAAAACTACATTTACTAAACTGGAGTTTCAATCAGAGACAAATTAGTCACATTTGGAAGCTTTGCAAGGGAACTTTTCTTCACAAGGTCAGAAAACTGTTTTCAGTTCAGTCTTACACCAGATTTCTTAACTATGACACTGTAAAGGTACACCCTACAAGGCTTACGGCATCAACATTATTAAATCACTATGACCAAAAAACCTGCATGCACATATGCATCAGGGAATACAAGGTGTTCTCAGTCTGCAGGGAAAACATCCATGATCCTCAAGACATGTAAAAATCAATAGTACCTTCTGTGATAAGGGAATCACAGTGAACACATCTCTGCTGGCTCCTTTAACTGAGTTCAGGGACTACAGGCATGAAAAGAAGGTGAATCTGTTTATTCTCTACAATACAGCAAAAAGATTACCCAGCCAGCCAAGAGGAAGGGCAGACCTGGTAAGGGAGTTAATAAAAGTTGGCTCCTTCTCTCTTCACAAGCATTTAGCAGAAGGTAGATAGTGACTGAATAGGAGTGGAGAAATGACATTATCTTTAGCTGCCTCTACAGGGTGATCTGAAAAGGCAGCTTGGAATTGTTAGTCTGCAAACTATTACATATAATTATCAAGTAATAAAGATACCTATTTGCTTCAGAGGTAGATAACAGAAGAACCAAGCAACTCTGTAATTTCAGTAATGCCTTCTGCATTTAAGATACATTAACTGTAGATATAACAAGAATTTAGGACAAAGTACTTCAACAAAACACTGTAAACTTCTAATTATCAAATATTGGTGCTGTCATCAAAAACTCTGTTACAAAAAGAGTGGAAACTGGCATAGCTGGAAAGACAGCAAGACAATCACTTCAGCAGTGTCTGAGGACAGCAGTGGAAAATCACAGTTATCTACCCGAACATCTGCATTTCCACAGAATGCACAGAAATCATGGGTGCCTATAAACAGCAGCCCAGTCAATTTACATTATTATATCTGTCTACCATGGATGTATTGAACCAACATAAATCTAAAAGGCCTCCATGTACTTCAGATTTACTCAATCCTCTTTAAAGTATAGGCTCCAAAAGAAGGATGGCTCTTGCCTCCCAAACAGCCTGCTGTTTGGAGAACCCACTTGAGAAATGGAAAGACTGATTAAAGGACAGAAGCCAGATTAAGAAGAATGAATTCATGCCTTCCTTACTGCAGTAATCAAAAGCATTAAACCACAGAACCTTTTGTGTGAAAGCACTTGAAACTGAGCAAGAAAATAAGGAAGCCATATCTCATCCAGAAATATCAGTTTATCTCATCTCAGAAACATTAGATATCTCATCTAGGGATATTAACTGCAAGCAGCAGAACTGAGTTTCCAGATCTTACTCCCAGAAAATAATTCTGCATTTCAATATATATACACACATTGTCATTAGATAAAACCATCTCCAGAATTATTGATGGAAAAATTAGAGAAGTGTCCTTTCATGTGCTTGTTATTTGAAAGGCACTTTTCTTCTATTTCCTAGCCCTTTCTCCCCTAGAAAGATGACAAGGTAGGTGTAAATCACCTAGCTTGAGTGCTGCACCCATACTTCTCAGTGCTATAATATGGTATAGCTAACTGAATGCTCTATCAGAGGTAGTAATGACCACTCTCACATGCGATAAAATCAGCTATAGATCTAATCCGCAGCTTTTCAAGACAATCTAGACAAATTAAGCACCTCTAAGCATGCGTGGGTGACTCAAGTTAAATGTCTCAGCTAGGCAGGGAGAAGACTAATGTATTTATACACACAGTGTCAAGCAATCTTGGAAAATAAATAGATTTGACTATCTGAGATGTATATACTTTGAGAGGCTAAATTTCAATTTGGGTAGGACATCTCATCCTGAAACCACAAATTAATCCTATGCAAAACAGCAGACAACACTGTACAATCTTACTCCTGAACTAAACTGATATAGCTCTATCTTAAATCTAGTTAAATCCTTGCCCTGATACTAAATTTAAGCACAATTTACTCCTTAGATGACAGGAGACATTCGAGACTTAAGATTAATATTAGGTTGTTTCCCATTCTAAAATGTTCTTCATTGCCCATTTTCCTTAGAAAATTCTGGCTCTCCAACTGTACTTCTGTCCTTTACTATCATCCCAGTTTTAAATAACTAAAACACATTATAATTAAAAGACAATTAAAACCAGGCAACAATATGCCTTTCTGACGGAAAGACAAATTGTGTAGTCAAGGAAGTTCAAAATACCTTGATTATCACATGGAGTTTGAGATAATTAGGTGTTCTTTAGATACTGATTCAGGTTATTTTATTGACTTACAGATGAGAAGACTGTCCAGGAGACTACAACTAGTACACTGATGGAATGCCAGTCAGGAATCCATTCACATAATCCTGAGACATGCCTGAAAAGGAGTAGATGTGGAATTTAACGGGGAATTCATCATTGGCTATTCTGTGGCCTAGAATACCTACAGAACTCACCAGTGCATGGGAAGAGGATGTAGTGAAGCACCAGGAAAAAATCCATTGTACAGATCACAGCTTGGAGAATGTAAACATAGGTGGAAACCAAGTCCAGAATGGTTCTGCTATTCCCTACTGGCTCGCATATGGGTTAGAAGACACTTTTTATATTTACTAATATCCCAAAGTGATTTGCCAGGAGCGTTTAACTAATGAAAACATCAGCCCCAATGGCACACACTAATGGCCAGATCACTACTGACTGGAAGGTGTTTTCTGTCAGACAGAGGATAGAGAAGTGTCCTGAAAACCAAGAGATGTTGGCCAATATCTCTCTCAAAGAAACAGCATTTTGTCTTGCACATTATCTTGAACCAGCAAAAGCAGGCATCCAGACTTCTCTGATCCAACATCCCTCTCTCTTCGGCCTGAGAAAATAATTGCACTAAACTATTTTCTTGAGATGAGAAAGATTAACTCCACCTCTCTCTGGTTGGAAGAGTAGCTTTTTGTTATTTCAGTCTTTTGTTAAAAAAAAAAAAAAAAAAGGTAACTGAAAAGAGATGGAGGTGGTAAGGCTAAGAGCAGCTAAGGACTCAGACTAGATGTAGGGCTTACTGAACAGAATGATGTTGAATACTTCCTTTCAAGGTGCAACTGCTTCAGGGCTGATCCCAAAGAGATACTAGGAGGAAGTTAGAGCTAAAGGGAAGCATCTCTTAAGCAACGATGCAAGGTGATGCCTGAGGTGCAATGAACACTAAGCACAAAAATTATCTGCCGCAGTGGTTGAATTCTTAAGATGCCCTTGAAACTCACAAGGTTGAAGGGAAAAAAAAAAAAAAAATCAGAAAATTCACCTCAGAACCAAAGACTCAAAAAAAGTCAGCAATATCACCAATGAATTATTTAAAAAAAAGTTAAATTAGCACCAAACTAAACACCCTCCATATCAGGGGCAAGGGGGAATGACATATAGTGGCGATCTCTAGATGAACAGCCATGGCAGCAAATTCAAGTGATGTTAATTGTGGGGAGTAACTCCAGAGTTACATCTCTAAGAAGCAGACCTTGTGTTAGAGGAAAATTTATCATGCAACAATTTTTGTGCTCTGTGTTCATTACACTTCTGGTGACACTCAAAGCCAACAAGCAGACAAACCCCAGCAATTGGGAAGGAATCCCCTGACCTCACAATTCAAGTACTGCTGAGAAATGGCTAGCTTTAAGTTATATGTGAAGATTTTAAGAAGGGTTAGTTAGTCTTTCCTTACAGCAGTTCTCATATCCCCAGGATAAGAGAGTCCGTTACCCACGCAAGAACAGAAGCTGCCATCTGAGCTTACTCGCTGGCTTGAATCTCTCCTACAGTGCTGTAGTCTTATGCCACAAGATTTCCTCCACACTGTGACAACTGCTTAGGCCAAAGCTTTCAAGAGGTTGAAAACAAACATCATTTGAGAAGCAGACTATGGATTTGGGTAGCTACACAAGTTCTTCTAGTGTTCTTGCCTTTAGTACCACCAGGGAATGAAATACACATCTCCTATTTACGGACATCTGAGACAATCAACCTACAGCATTCTTCAGAGTATGTCACTGGGGGCTTTGAAGTCCCAGGAGAAAAGCAACTCTCTCAATTCTGAATAACTAGTGAACTGGAACCAAGAAAGTGGCTCTAGATACAGGAACTATATTATGGCACCAAGGTACGTAAAGCACTGACATGTAACACTAAGAACTTCAGAGAAAGTAACAGGGGTACCAAAAGCATGACCTATATCCTTTGGGCAAGAGTAACCCCAAATTTTCCCTTCAGAAGTGAGGAAATTCCCTGTCATGCCTCTTTAGCCCTCTGCAAGCTAACAAGTCTTAGAGCAGTTTTTAATGGAGTGAGGAAAGTAAAGCCAACAGACTCAGCAGAAAATAGCTGAAGTACTAACAGAAACAGCTTGGCTGAGAACATGTCCCTGAAATGCACAGTGGTCTCACAGTCAGAGGCATTCTTAATTGCTCTTGACAAAAAGTCCAGCTGAAGTGAAAAATTGTGAACAGTTAGAAGTAGGATATAAGTTCAAAACAATGGGTTTCTTTTCCAATTTAAGTTCCTGGCTGGAACTGAAGACTAGTACCAGCTTATATAATTAATATTTAACTCACGTGGCAACTCCTGTGTGTTTGGAGTTACTTTGTTAGTACTGAGATGATACATTCCAATATACATGAGTCAGGGGAAAGAAGGGGCACGCACAGTAATCTGAGTATTAAAGCCACAAGAAAGGAGATGCTCCAAAATCTATTTACCAATCATAAACTGAGCCCACTTTCCTCTGGAGAACAAACCATAAAAAAAACCTAACTAAAAGGAAAACAATAGGAAGAAGAAAACCCTTCCGTTTTGCTGTTATGTTGTAAATATTTAGACAACCTTATCCATAAACAAAAAAGCTGAAAGTGACTGGCTGGCATTTGTAGTCATACAGTCGTTCATAATGAAGGCTGTAAATTTACCAGGCCATACTTATTCCCCATAAAGAAATTATTCCCTACTGTTGTTGTAACTCAAAAATATGACTACTTGTTGCAGAAAGGAAGCATCTTGCCATATAATTAGAGAGAATAAGGACTGCACAACATTTAGAGAAAAACTGTTAACTTTGAGGCCAAGGATAAGAAGAGGAGGCACTTATTCTTTGTAGACCCTGTCAACATAACAACACAGTAACAAATACATTGAAACAAAAAAAGCTTTAGGAACAGGCTTTTCTCACTACAGAAGTAGGTATTTTCAGTTTGAAGGTACTTTGCTAGGATTGTTTCATTTAAATCTAAGTTTTCATCACTGCATAGTTTTTCGTAATTTCTAATAGCTGACATTGAATGAGTAGAACGTGCAGAAAATAAGTTCCCATAGTTCTCAGAAGTTTGCGTGAGATTGATATATTTTATGTCTTCAAGCAGCCCGGTTTCCTACTTGCCATGTCCAACTTGCTTAAAGGTCACCTGCTCCTTTTAAACACAACTGTAGATGGGAACACCAATTTAAAAAAAAAAACCCTTTCAGCCTCCGGTCAGGATTGCTGAAATAGTACTGAAGATATATTATTAGGCACCCCTGGGCACGAGGCAGGTACAAAGCTGCACCATAGGAGGAGTTCCATAAAACAGCACCATAGGAGGAGTTCCTTGGCAAGAAAGCGCTCTCACCCAGAGACCCATCTCTGCTTCAGGAAGCTCTGAAATCTCCTGTAAGTTAAAGATACTCCACTGCAGAACACAGGAGGAGCTCTGCCAGGGCTTCCCAAAGGAGACTCCCCTAGGGACAGCTAGTAGAAGTTCCTGCTGCTTTGAGTCACTTTGGAGAGAGCCCAACTCAATGGCTGGTGTCTTGAACCAGCCATGTTCACCAGAGCACCTTTTATGTCTCTGCTTTCCCAACCCCTCCTGGCTTTTGTAGGGGGGATGAGGCAGCAAAGCCGCCTTCTGCCAAAGTGCTCCTTTCTTGAGCCTGCCACCCTACAGAGGTCACTCAGGAAGACTGGTCTCTGTGTTCAACCCATCCAGATGCTCAGGAAACTGAAGAGTGCACAAATCCACAATAATCAGATCCCAAGAGTGCTCCTGCAGGAGTTTTAAAAGACTCATAAGAATCAATAAAGCCAAGTACAAGAGTAGGGAAGGTTTTAGGTCATCTACAGAGTCCATTCTTCCATTCTAAGGAAGACTCAATGATGTGAAGTTATTGGTAACAAACAATTGGTTAACCTGTCCTCAAAAACATCCACAGATGTTTCAAAAAGTCTGGCAAACTCCCAAAGAAAACTGCCGCAATGTTTCACAAAAAAAACAAAGGTCACCTGTATTGCATAATTAAGTATCTTGCCTCAACTACAGAAGCTCTGGCAAATTTAGCTTAAGCTATCAGTGGTGTCTGCTGATGTACTGAATCAAGAACAGGTGAAAAGCAGACAAACCTTTGCAAAGGGGCATCAGATAGGTGGGACAGACAGCTGAGAGGAGCATCTTAAAACTCCACAGTAAACTTGAACGGTATTTGTCAAGAGTCTCAGTCATCTATGTCAGGAGCACAGGACTTGTACTGACTCCAGGTAACTGCCAAAATGATAGAAAATCTACAGTCCTTTATCCCCTTCTTAGATAAGGAAGATAGTTTATACCAAAACATTATGTCTTCATTCAACACCTTTGAAAAAAAAAATAAAAAATCTCAGATACATCTAAATCCAAACTAAATATGACAGAATTTTAATAGTTCTGCTGTTAACCCCAACCAAACTAATTTCTCAGTTAGATCACTGGATGGCTCATAGTCCCAGAGTCTTCTACCTCTCAGCTGCAATCCAGGCTAGACTGGGAGTGGCTAGCAGTAACTAGCATGCAATTCTTTCCAATGACCCATACAGAAACAGACAATTAACCAAGTGTACTATACCCCCCAAAAAGGCAACCTGAAGAATAAACTGAGCCTGTCTTTTTATGGTAGGGACTACTGAATTACTGAACACAAACTCTGGTTTTGAGACTGCCTCCTGCATTCAAGGTTCCTGTGTTAGTTTCTAGCTCTGGGCTGCCCTCAACTACCAGCATGCAGAGTAATATCACATGCTCCCTGATCTATCAGTTTAAAGGTGCACAGCTTTAAAACTACACTGTAAAGAACTGCATAGAATCACTGTACTCCATACGAAGACGCATTTTATTCACCTCCATAAATTGAAACAGGGAGAGAAAGAGGCCATTGTCAGGCATAATTATGTGCTGTGCAGTACCCTGCGAAGCTGGAATGTGCTTGTTTTCTGACTAAACACACTAACAATGTCTGGCACTGCTGTCCTGGCAGCAAGGTCCCCAGATCTCCTCCAAACATTGTAATGAACAACCCTATCACTGAGCCTCTCTCCTGCCATTATTGCAACACCATCTTCAGTGTGGAGTTCAGACAAGTCTGTAATAACCCCAAAAATGCACACAGAGAAGAAATACTTCTAATAATTTCCAAATAAAGAACCTAATGAGGGAGGACAGAAAGTAAGCAAAAGTGTCTTAGACTGCTAATCCAGCTCTAGATTCTCTCTCCTAGAGAAGGCCCTAATAGCTCCTGTAATTGTAATGAAGCCAATTCAAAGTAATAAGCAATGGTGGCAAAAATATTCAAAGTATTTTTCAGGGATTAATTAAAATAATTCAAAACAGTCCATCAATGAAAAAAAAAAATCTATTTTTGCACCTGCTAAGTTATTTCAAAAATAAACATATGCACTACCTGGGAGGCAAATTTCAATAGTTACAAATATTACAAATGTTTTTCTTAATTTCAATTGGTAATGCTACTGGATTCTCCACTTCTGTTTTCCCATTGAAAAGAGCAAATTTCACAGTAAAACTAAGAGGAAGTGTTAAAGCTGTATAAATGTTCTAAGAAATTCAGGCTAAGTTGCTACCAGAAAGTATACAAAGTAAACACTATATTCAGTATTTAATACATTTTAAATTATCATCTATGGGTGGGCACATACTACATTTGCCACATTTCTGTGTTAAAGAAAGCATTTCACTTTTTTAGTATTAAAATAGACTCTTTCAAGTTGCTGTACAAATTAAGCATGAAGTAACTGCTTGTTCCTATGTGCTACAGGAGATTTCCTCATGCATTAATTGAACATGTATATAAAACAAGACTATTAGAAAGTCTTGAAACAGTTTCTTACATATTTTAGCAGCTTATTTGCTGCATTCATAATTCTATTTTTAATTCCTTCTGACAATACAGAAATATAAAGAAAATGGAAGGACTTCATTGTACAGCTCTGAAGGGTTGCTGAATTTCAAACAAAGGCTATGAGGGGCGGAGGAGGGAACACAGACAATACTTACTTACGTTATTACCATTATTTAAAATGCAAGCTTCCTGGAGCTTGTCCACTGAAATTAGGATAGTTAATCTTAAGTAAATTCCACAAATCACTTGAAAAATTTTCCGAGGCACAGATTAAAGAACTTTCACCAAGCATCCCTAGTTCTGGCATAGAGAGCTGCCTCAAAATGCCGTATGCCAGATCTGTACACATAAGAGAACGCTTACCTGCTTATCTACAAATCCTGCTAGGATAATTTCAAGTTGTTCAGTGTGTTAGATTTAGATAAAATTAATAATAAATTCAGGCCAAATGACCTGTGTGGGTTTTTGTAACACACAGAACAAAGGGTAAAGAAGCAATCATGAAAACTGCAACCGTTTACTTTCTGTGCTCATTACTTTTACTGCAGTATCATGTTGAGACTTATTTAGTGCTAGATGCTGAATAAAGACATTAGTCCTGCCCTGAAGATATTATTTAGAGGTCAAACCCAAATCCAAAAAGGGAATACAAAAAGGGAAATATAACCCCATTTTTAAGAAGGGGAAAATGGATGAGCCGGGGGACGACAGACCAGTCAGTCTCACCTCTGTGCCCAGCAAAATCTTGGAGCAGATTCTCCTGGAAGGCATGCTAAGGTACATGAAAAACAACAAGGTGCTTGGTGACAGCCAGCATGGCTTCACTAAGGGGAAATCCTGCCTGATCAATCTGGTGGCCTTCTATGATGGGGCTATGGAACTGCTGGACAGGGGTAGAGCAGTTGACGTCATCGACCTGGAATTGTGCAAAGTGTTTGACACTGTCCCATAGGACATCCTTGATTCTAAGTTGGAGAGACATCAATTTGATAGGTGGACCACTCGGTGGATAAAGAACTAGCTGGATGGCAGCATGCAAAGAGTTGTGGTCAATGGCTCAATGTCCAGCTGGAGACCAGTAACAAGTGGTGTCCCTCAGGGATCGGTATGGGGACTGGTCTTGTTCAACATTTTTGTCAGTGACATGGACAGTGGGATTGAGTGCACCCTCAGCAAGTTTGCCGATGACACCAAACTGTGTGGTTCGATTGATACGCTGGAGGGGAGGAATGCCATCCAGAGGGACCTTGACACGCTTGTGAGGTGGGCTGATGCCAACCTGATGAAGTTTAACCATGCCAAGTGCAAGGTCCTACACCTGGGTCAGAGCAATCCCAGGCACAGCTACAGGCTGGGCAGAGAAGAGATTCAGAGCAGCCCTGTGGAGAAGGACTTGGGGGTGTTGGTCAATGAGAAAATGAACATGAGCCAGCAGTGTGCGCTTGCAGCCCAGAAAGCCAACCGTATCCTGGGCTGCATCAAAAGGAGTGTGACCAGCAGGTTGAAGGAGGTGGTCCTGCCCCTCTACTCTGCTCTCATGAGACCTCACTTGGAGTATTGTGTGCAGTTGTGGTGTCCTCAACATAAAAAGGACATAGAAGTGTTGGAACAAGTCCAGAGCAGGGCCACAAGGATGATCAGGGGACTGGAGCACCTCCCATATGAAGACAGGCTGAGAAAGTTGGGGCTGTTCAGCCTGGAGAAGAGAAGGCTGTGTGGAGACCTCATAGCAGCCTTCCAGTATCTGAAGGGGGCCTATTGGGATGCTCGGGAGGGACTCTTCATGAGGGACTGTAGTGACAGAGCAAGGGGTAATGGGTTCAAACTTAAACAGGGGAAGTTTAGATTGGATATGAGGAAGAAATTCTTTCCTGTAAGGGTGGTGAGGCACTGGAATGGGTTGCCCAGGGAAGCTGTGAATGCTCCATCGCTGGCTGTGTTCAAGGCTGGATTGGACAGAGCCTTGGGTGACATGGTTTAGTGTGAGGTGTCCCTGCCCCTGTCAGGGGGGTTGGAACTAGATGAACTTAAAGGTCCTTTCCAACCCTAACTATTCTATGATTCTATGATCTCTGACCTACAGGTACCAGACTCACCTGATGCTACAGATCAAAATCCTGATTATGGGGCTTAGTTGTTGGGTTGGTTGGTTGATTTTTTTCTTTAATTAAGAGAAAATGCCATATGCTTTTTTTAAAGAAATTATTTTCCCCTCTAAATGAGAAGGATACATTTAACATAAAAATGTTCTGTCAAGTACAGAATTCTAATGTTACTATTCTGGCTGATCTGTTCAGCTATTCGTTCCATTTTATTATTCTAGGCTTTCAACAGAAGAGCTGAGAAAAGTACACATTTGCATATTTCTACATCACCAGCACTTCCACATTAACAGCATGTACTATACAGCTTATACTTTCAGCGCATAGCACTTAAGACATTTCATTTTGTAATTTTCTGTGCCTTTTTTTCCTAATTTTCATTTTACATACCATTACTTTTTAAACTATGTTCTAAATGCTTAATTTTATCAAATTAGTAACATCTATGTCTCAGTATTTATGGAATGCATTAATAGTGCAGAATATGTTATTTATACTGTCAATATTGGAACAGGAATTGAAAATTCGAAAGACCATTTTAGATCAATTTCCTGTTCTAAATAAAAACATTAATATACCAGACATATTTGAAGCTTTGAGAAAGGAAGCCTGGGGACACAAAATGTCCAGATAACTGTAACTTGTGCTAGGTGTACAAGAGTACTATGTATTAAAAAGAGAGATTAAAGTCAAATCTAAGCAACTACCATTTCAGTGACTAGCAGACAGTCTGCATCAATTGAAACTACGAATGGATATAAAAAGTTCTGCTGCATATTGCTGCCTCCCCAACCATGACAGTGACACCAACTGCAACAGAAGCATCACCTGCTAAAACACATCAGAGATAAAGTGAAGGCAGAGCATTTAATTGGATTAGACATTACGCTGACGGAACAAACATCATACACATGACATTTTATAGATCCCACTAATTTTTTAGATCAGAGGTTGCTTCACGGTTAGCATCACAAAACAGTAAATACAACCCATGACATGTTTTGCACTGAGGAATGGGTGGAGCTGGCCCAAAACCTCACAGTGAAAGTGCCACTGAAACAGTGACTATAATGTACTCAAGATCAGTATCACTGCATGAGCAACAAAGGCCAAGAAAAATCACAGCTGTGCTAACATTCATAAAGTGAAAGTATGTAAAAATGAAGATGACTCTTAAAAAGAAAAGCCATAAGGGGCTTTTAGAACAGTTCCTACAGGCAGAAGTAGAGACTACTGAAGGATATCACATCAGAACCCCAGTGCCAGAGACACAACTTACTGAAGAAAATGCTGGTACAGGGTAAAGGTAATCAGCTGACTAAACAGCAAAATCCTTAAGTCACTAAGCAGAGGTTCAGCTTAAAATAAAAGTATCTGAGGAAGAAGCTACAGTACAAACACACAAATTAACATATCACCTAGGTTCCATGGGTTCTAATGAAATAAAGGATGAAATAGCCAAATTACTACCATTCCTTTGGTACCTAAACACTAGAGCTGACTAATGCAATGCCTAGCTTGAGAAACAATAAAGTTCCAGGGAAAACAGCGGAGCAAGCCTGACATTTGATAATAGAAAGTATAATAAAGGACAGAATTAATGGACTTCTTGATAAACATAATCCATCAATGAAGAGCCAACACAGCTTCTCTAAAGGCAAGTCCCACCTTACAAACCTGCTTAAGTTATCTGCAGGGGTTACAGCCTCATGCACAAGGGTGATCCAGCTTTCACGGCCTACTCACTTTTCTTAAAAAGGCTTTAAACAAAATTCCTCACTAAAGGCTTTTCAGGAAACTAAGCTGCCAAGACATAAAAGCAAAGGTTGTGGTATGGAAAAGTAAGTGATTAAAACAGAGGAACCAGAAGACAGGAGCTCAGACTCAGCTCTTGCAATGGAGGGAAATCACATGCATGGGAGCTGCACTGGGAACGTCCCGTTTAACACAAGCAAAAGCAACATGGCAAGGGAGAAGGAGAAAGGGATGGCAGTACATCAGTGAGGTAAGAAGATCTACTGATGGTACACACTTATTCAGGGTAGTAAGGATGAGTGCCTTAAAGAAAACAAAAACATCTTATCAGACTCAGTGATCAGGTAATAAAATGGCTGGTGAAATCCAATTTAGATTCATGTAAAACGATACATGTATGGAAAACTAATCCTAGCTTCATATATAAAACAAGAGGCTCTGAGTAGACCAGTAACACTAAGGAGCAGAACAGTGGAGTTATGCTAGATAATTCCATGAAAGCATAAGCTCAGTGCTCGGCCACACAGAAAAAAAACCCAGCACTAGAAACCTCAAGAAGCATTATGAAAATTAAAAAATACTAGGAAAGGAAAAGCGTATAAACCAGAAAAAAAGTAATTCTGTATAATTCTAAAAACTTATGTTTGTTCCATACTTTAAATATTGCATGAAGCTTCTGCCTGTTCCTCTCAATAAAGGACACATTAGAAGTAGAAAGGGTTCCGAGAGGACAAGAACATACTGTATGAATTACCCACATCATACAAAAAATGCTCAAATAGGTTGTGACTCTTCTGTCTACAGAAAATGTGAGTTTGGGAGCTGCTATGACAGAGATCTACGAAGTCTTTACTGGCAACACCTGAGACAGAGGTAAATATTCACGACTTCTCCCAGTACAACAAATGGGTATCACATAAAGGCAGGAGGAGCCAGGTTGAATGTAAACATGCCATAATCCCCAGCAGTATTCAAGGCCAGGCTGGACAGGGCTTTGAGCAACCTGGTCAAGTGGAAGGTGACCCTGAGTGGCAGGGGGGTTGGAACTGGGTGAACTGGAAAGTTCCTTCCAACCCAAACCATTCTAGGATTCTGTGATTCTATGGGCAATGAAGAGCAGCTCGCTGGGCTCTGTGCCAGCCTCACTTAATACAAGAAGCTTACATGATGAGGTCAAAGAAAAACTAGACAAGTACCTGTGAGGGAGATTCACTGCAGGTAAGTAAACAAACTAACCCCAGAAGTTTACAAAACCTTCAAGGTGAAAATGCTCCAAAACAAAGAGATTAGGAGGTATCATATGGATTGGCCTCTTCTCACTCTTCTCTAGGCATCTGCTGGGGGCTATTATTTGGTTAGCTATTTGGGTGCAACATTTTCTGCAAACTATTAGCAACCAATTCACATTGCAAAGACTGAGATAAGGGGGTACAACAGTATCTAACAACCTTACATAAAATTAAGTATTTAAAGGATAAGCACTCAAATCACTCTCCTAGTCCTTAGCTGCATGTATTACAATCAGAATACATCATTCCTGAATAAAAAATTTTACATTAGATCTTTCCAGTGCTTTGTAAAATAGCCTGGTTTAGTTCTATTTCAGAGACAACATCAGCCTAATATCAAATGTGCCTTTACAGAATTCAGATTCATTTCTGCTCAGCAAATATCACCTGGGTCAGATAGCACTCAGGTTTTCTTACGCACTCCTCTACTGATACACGTAAAAATGCCTTTTTTTGACATTTGCACTTTCTATTATATTTCACCCTAATCAATTCAGTCTCCAAAATTATTCCATCTCTCCTCTATAATATAGCCTTTCACTACTAAATAAGGCTTTTCACTGTCTCATCTAGATATTTCATCAACATCTTCTCACTTTCTGTGTACTGATTAAGACTGGTATCTCCAAGAGACTGGCAACAGGAAACAAGAAAATAAGAGACAGAAGAACATAAGCATGAATACCATCGTGACTGTTTAGGTAAGTATTTGACAACTGACTATAAGGGGGGTTTTGATGGACTATAAAGAAGTTTTTTTTACAGATATGAAATAATGAATGCCATTAATATGAGCATGTTCACACAGTTCAGTACATCTATGCATGCAAATTGCACCTGGAAGTTTTCTTTACATACGCACTGTCCATTTTTGCAAAATACTCTGCACTGAAAACCCTCCCCACTCCCCCCCTCCATTGCTTATGTTACTTTTCCGTTAAAGATACATTCATCATGAATCAAAGATAAGGCTGCTTTCAGGATTTTTAAACCAAATTTTTTATATAACTGAAAAACAGAATCTTTTATTCTCTGTGTAGAGAACTACCAAAATTAACCAATATGCCTTAAGTGACCTCACAAAATTAACTGTATGAGTTTAAACTGCTCTTGTCAAAGTGTATCCAAGGTGAGATCAAAACTAAGACTTGGCGCTAAAAGCCAGAGCATAAGAAATTAGGCGGCTGGCTCTAAGGATGGAACTCACAGAGTCCATTAAGTACCTGTATTTTCTATACACTGTATGTACACCCTTAGGTATAGAAAAACAGTATTCACAATACCGAGTATACTGAGTAAATACCTACAACTACCAAAATGAAACATGCAAGAGAAATGTGTTTCTGAAATTTCACCTCTTTTTATGAATTTCGATACCTAAGCTACACTTCAAGTAAGCACCTCAAGTCATGCTAAACATTTCCCATATTTAGTTTTCTCAACCATATTATCTGTATCCAGACAAATGGATTAATCGATGCTTTTGCTCATTTCTCACATAACAGCTCAGGCACTAAGGCACTAAGGGGAAACACTGATTCACTATGCAGAAACTCCCAAACTATTCAGATGCATCCTTCTCACTTCCTAGGAGAACGCCTTAAGCACCAGGATACAGGCATTGGTACCCTGTATGTTTCTGAAATCTGACAAATAAAAAAGAGCTGTGGTTTGGGCTTAACTCACTACTGTTTATGTGCGTCAAATGCGCCCAGCTCATTCTTCCTTCCAGGGTTGTATTCCTGGAAGAACACAGTAGTACGTATATCCACCCATGGTTTCTAGACAGCCTTTGCTGGAAGTCAGACACTTTAGCATGCTGACAGCTGCACCTCCAGGTCTGGGCTCAGCAGAGTCTTCAAAGTTTATGGAAGTTTTCACTGGAAACTTTACACACTGATAATAATTAATTAGATTTTTCAGATCTTTGAGTTATTGAGATCACTTTCTTGACCTTGGAAATTCAAATCCAATGTAAACTCAAAGCTGGGAAGGTATTTCAGAAGAGAATAGCTGTATACATGCCTTCCCTGTTCTTATTCCTTGCAAGTGCCATAGATGGGAGTATGACATATGTCTTCTCCATTTTGGCTTGCCTCTGCACAGCTCTTAAACAGCACTTCACAAATCTGTGTGTTTCTGGCAATGTGTCCTTTGGTCTCTGAATTTAATTAAGTTGGATAGTCTACATGTATTTTTCCTAGCATTAGTAATTTTTTTCCTTACATTACCGTTACTCTACATTAACAACCTCAAAGTTAATGCCTTTTTTCTGGAAAGATGATACTTTCTAGTTCAGGAAACATTTAAAATATAAAAGACAAATCTATTTATAACCTCACAAATAATTGTCATTTGCCATAATAACTAAATACATATGTAACGCAGTGATGATGGGAAATGTCAATAATAATTTTTTCAGCACCATACTTCCTTTAATACTCTTTCAACACCATGAATTCATGCATTTTTATATCCCTGTGCTCAAGCACAGTTCCTAAAACTTTTCAGTGCCATTTATTTTTAACAAACTTATTCTCTAATCCTCTCGCAACACTGAATTACCCCACTGTAAGGCGTATATCAACAAAGTTGTATGCTTTCAAGGCTTTTGACAGTTTCTGTGGCTACTTCTATCTTAAGTCAAGGTTGTAAATGCATTGTATGCACAGTTGCATATAAAAAGATTTCTTGCATCCCTCTGCTCCCTCATGAAGAGGAATACATGGTGCTTACTATCAACAGGCAAAATTGATTTTACACCATAAAGGAGTGTTTCAAGCTTACAAAAGTGAAGTACTGCAGGAAAATAAAATCTGTTTCATTACAACTGTATGGCATTCTCCAGTTCTTCAGCACTGAATATACATAAGGATACAGATGCAAGTGTACACACACAACACAAGCAAAACCAAGTGAAGGACAGATTTCTTGTCACAACACAGTAATACTCTTAAGAATTGAAGCCCTTAGTGTACAAGACAGTTTCATGGGTCTTGTTTTTTTGCCGCCTATACTTACCTAAAGCTTTATGTCTACATTTGAACTACAGAAAGAGCAAAACCAAACACCTCAAAACAAGCAAACCACAAATTATTCTTCACTTCACTTCCCAAAGTGCAACTCTGTTAGTGGCTGGAAGATTTTCTACAGGTGAGTGCCAACACATTTTATTTACTGTTAGGAAGTAAAAATCTCTTCTGTCATTCACTTTTATCACTCCATCTGTTACCATAATCTCTTGATGGCAGTAGTAGATTTGAAACAAACAAACAATATCAAGCAACACCACATCAAGGCATAAAGAAAATATTTTTGATTTGTGACTTGTGCAGGCATAGCCTGTGAAAATAAATCTGGCTTAATCCTCTTGCCTGAAAAAAATCTCAAAGTTCTTTTCAAGCACTTGAAAAATGCAGTTTCTCTTTAATAAGCATTAGCAGTGAAAGTAGCACTATGGAATGAATATTTCAACCAATCTGTCTTAAATATTCGTTGTATACCTAGACTGATGAAAAATCAATAAATACTTGCATCCGATAAGCTGTTTCCACTGATAAAGTTAATGTTTAGGAAGTGGTGCTACTCCTTCCACAAACATCCTGGGAGCCTTCTGTGAAGCAACTTTCCCAACAGTTCTGGGAAAAAACCACCAGCTGACTCTGAGGAGTAAACAAAGGGAAGATTATGAAGCTCCTCTTCCCTAAGAGAGAGACCCAAGGAACGAAGTTTGCAAAAGAACTGACAGTTAATTTAAGACTATGAAAGCAGCATTTGGTCAGATCTGCGAAGAACTGAGCACACAGGATGATCTCATGGCTAACACAAAAAGCGAATGCATCTTTACTTCAGATAAATCCAGAATCCTAAATCAAATCATTCCAACAACCCTGGACAACATATACATTCAGAAAGAGTTTTAAGAAACTGTGGGCTCAGGCATATACCTCTGATCATCAACTACTACCAAAAATGGAATACATAATGAACTAGGGATGATAATGTGTTTTTTGTTCCAACACAATCAATGCTCCTCACTCTAGATTTTGCAGAGTGCTATTCAATCTGCCTCCAGTGAAAGGAGCCTTTTCAAGAACAGGGACTCCCAATTAATGGTACATGTACCTCCTACAATACTTTCAGCTCTTGAAAGCTGTACACAGTCCAACACAGAGCTGAAATTTTAGATCATTGTTCCCATTGCCAGTGATGTACTCAACATAAAAAAACAAATTCTCTACCTTTTTCTTCCTGCTGTCCTTCTAGCAAAGGGGAGCTGAAGACTTCAGATGGCTAACTCAGGTATTATTTAAATATAAAAGAATGCATGAGATTTCAAATGTCATATTAAAATAAAACCTCATGATCTACTACAGTGTCTGAAAACAAGCCTCTTATTAGAAATAAGAGATCACAGATTCTCTAACCTGAAACCTGTACAAATCTGAATGCTACAAACTGATCTATAAAGTATGCTTTTGTCATTCTACTCAGTCAAAATAATTTGTAGGAATGAGACCAAAACTCAAGGAATTAAAACTGAATTAATATTGCTGTCATGATGCATAGTCCTTATTTTGTACATACAAGGCATTAATGAAAATGGGGTTTGTTTCAGTTAAAAAAAAAGGGGGATTGGGGAATGTTTTGTTTGGTGGTGGGTTTTGGATTTTTTTTTTTGTGGGTGCCAAAAAAAAAAAAAAAAAAAAAGAAGCTTGCACAACCTTTTTAATCTCACTGTCCATTGTGCAGAACCTTTATTTCTGTGGCCTGTTACAGAAAAAAGTCATACGCCTTCAAAATTCCCAGCTCAGGATCCTGTTTCTGAGAGTGGCTACTTATGAATGTTTAAGGAAGCCATCTAAGAACAGTGCAGTAAAAACACACTTCCATTACATAGCTTAGCAACTTTTCACCACCAGCAACTTAGGTGCTCCCTAAATCATGAACTGTATCCACACTAGCGATTCCTAACTGGGTATCTAATAATTTTCCTAAGGCAGAGAACAAATCACTCTGTCAGCATACAGATTCAGAAGCAATTAATGTCAACACTTCAGCATTACTTGAAAACCTACTCCCTTGGTTTTAAAACATCTGCACCATAATTTCATTACACTATACGCTAGCCTACCTCAGAAAGCACATTCAACATTCTTCAAGCTTTTGAATGTTGTTTTTTTTTCCCCAAGCTGAAAAATCCCAGTCCATTTGATCTTTTCTGTAGAAACTAAGAGAAAGGCTATTCAGTTCTAATAGAATTACCTCAGAAAAATTTAAAAGTCAAAGATACTACCCCATAATTCTAAAGCCCATCAACATTGTGAGCATTTTAATCATCACTTGTATGCAGAGTGATAGGGCACAGTCTAAACTGCAGAATAGCCAGAACATATAATTACAGCACATGTTCAGTCTGAAAACTTGGTTGTTTGTTTTTTTTTTTTTTTTTGTTGGGTTCCTCCCCCCCCCCCCCTTCACTAAAATATTGTGGGGGGAGGTGGTGTGTGTGAGGAGTGTGAGGGGGGTGCTTAATGGACCGTCCTCACTTCTTCACTCCATTATGCCCCAGTGAGTCTGTACACTTCTGTACATAATATGTAATCTCATTAAAGTGCCAGAAGCAAGATGAAGCGGAAGCATGCATTCTTTTCCTCAAGTGGTCCAAACGAATCATGGATATTTCTTACAGGGAACAATGCCATCTTCTTCCTGCCATGCATAGCTCCCACCTGCTCATCTCTCCCTTCCTTTCCCAATCTTTGAGCACAGTAAATGAGAACTGAAAGAAAACCAAAACCAAATCACAAATAAAACACTTCTCTGTAAATCCATGAATTTCAAATCATTTTGCTTCCTAGGGATATTCAATCAAAGAAAAATAGAGCCATTCACCTAGAATTAAATAACTAATTCAGGCTGAACAGCATGGTCTTTTCTTAATTGTTTCTACTACTTTTTGAGAATAAAAATCAGAACCACAACTATCGCCTTTGGTCTCTACAGCAGTTCAGCTTTTTCATAGCACGTTACCTCCCCTTAAAACCTTAAAGCTTGTCAGGATAAGTGCACTATAAAAATTCTTTTTTTCTATATTGATGTCTGTTTTGAAAAACTGATAAAAAAAACAAACATATCTGCACGGATATTACATACATCTATTCACATTTTGTTACGTTAAAGTATGTGAGTCCTATTCTTCCTCGGCCTTCCAATTCTACTATTGCATATAAATGCAAATGTGCAACCCAAAGCAAACAAGCTTTGTGCAACCCAAAACAAGAGTTTCCTTGTACATGCAATTTTGCCCACTTCAGGTCTTCAGCTATGTAACTAATTTGCTGATTTTCAAAATAACTCAAACAACACTAATTTAACTTAATTAAATTTTAAAAGTTAATTTCGTTTCCTGACTCCTCCAATACCATATTTAATGGAGATGAAAGTGAAACTACTTTTACTAGAGCATAAACATTTTCAAGCACACTTGGTAAGTTTCCTTTCTTTATGGCCACAGACGATGTCGAACCAGCATCCAAGTATTTTTATTACCAAAAGGGAGAATGCATTTTGCAATCTTTGTAAACAATAGCTCAGGATGGTGATTTTTTGTTTTGTTTAGTTTTTCATTTTTAAAAAATTATATAACCCATGGTTAGAATTAGAAGTATTAGAGACATCTTTCCTGCAGACAGACAATAAGGAGGAATTGTTTTTGTTGGGGTTTGTTTGGTTTTTTTGGTTTGTTTTGGTTTGGTTCGTTTCAAATTCAACAGCTTGTGTTCATGTCTTGCAAATGATAAATCTGATCAGAGATGAAATTGTTTAATTCTCCCTTGTCTGTATCCTTATACCCACTTCTCCATCTTACTTCGTCATGCATTCTCTCCTTTATTGTTCATTTTCCTTTATTTTCTTTTTTTAGTTGAGTAACTGTTTCTCCTCTGCATTTCAGTTCTGTTTTGGCAACTTGGATCTCCGACTGTTCTTTCCTCCAGACACCAAAAAGCTAAACGTTGCTGGGTAAAGAGAATGCATTACCTCACCCAGAGCACTAAAGAAACAGAAAAGAGGCTTAGGTCTGTGATCTGTTGTGAGAACTTTTGCAGCCAGCATTAGGACTAATAGAAAAAGCGGAGAGGAAAATTGGAATGTTTTTTTAAAGACACCTATCGCTTTTCTACTGTGTAGACATTTTCTGTGTATACATATGTAGATCTTATTCTCTATGTCCTGCATCTATTTAAACTACCCTGGCAACCTTAAGATTAACAACCACTGTGCACAATGTAAACTGCCTAATGTTGCACTTACTAAAATACTTTCCATATTTAAATGTTTTTTGAACCAAATATACTTTCTGGTACCCTCTTTTTTTGTAGAAATAAGAATTCGAGTAACTACTACATTCCTTGCAAAGAAATGGAGGTAAATAAGTCTTGAGTTAACATAACCTGACAGAGTTCTATGAAACTTCTGATGTTTTCAACTTAATTTAACAAATGTTACTGCCATTGCTGAAAATGCAGAAAATGGGCAGATAGAACTATTTACTATATTTAGAGGAACACCTGCTAAAGCATACAAACCCTGCTTTCTGAGTTTGCAATCAAGCTACTGAGAATAATTATCTGGAACTAAAGTACACTTAGCTATAATTAACTAGAAGCATGGAAATCATTTTTTTCCTTTTTTTACTTCAAAACCATATATACTGATATGATACACTTATTACAGATAAACTAATACACCTAGATCTGTGTGCAAGTGCGTGCACAACCATGCAACTAGACCAGTGAACAACTAGATCACTCAGTGAAGTAAACACTTCACTGGCTGCATGATTTTATGTCAACTTCTGAAAACATCTCTCACAAGATGCACACAACCTGAAACCGCCTACCATTCCAGATGATGTGCTGCAACATGATTTTCAGTGTTGCCTCATTCCTCCTTCTTTCCCCCACCTCCCACCCATTCAGTAGGAGAGGAAGAGAAAATGAGGAACAGAACAGTGAGGACAGTCTTCCCATTTGATAATCAACATTAAATCAATCAAAACAAGTCCACATGCTGTAACTAGAATAGGTATGAAAAGCCATGAAATTTTGCCATTATTTAATAGCATAGCAAATGTGACACTACCTAAAGCTAGCTACCTGCTAACATGAGGGGATTTGATTATTCATTACCATTCATTTATTGCAGAGTCATCAAAATGGATCAGCATAAACTATTCTTACCCCAATGACAATCTCTACAGGTTACTGCCAACGAAAAGAGAGCGGTGGGACTTAGGTACTTTTGTTGCATAAACTTACACCTGTTTTATAAACAGAAAACTGATCTAGAAGCAAAACACAGTTACTCCAAATGCGTTGACCTTTCATTGCTGGTTTGCAAGCACCCTGTAAACCTGGGCTTCTTTTTAGGCAGAAACATTTTCTTTTGCTGCACTGTCTCTGTGCTATGACACCTGCAGGTAGAACAGATGAAGCTGTTCGTTGTGCCTCTGCAGTGGCAGGAATCCTCAACTGTAGAAATTCCAAACAGTAGGGATAGAATGTAGGTCACCATATGCATAACAACAGCCCCTTCAATGAACTGCAGCTACAGGAAGTTAAGTTGCTTGGATCAATTCATCACACTGATCTCATTCATGGTGATTAGCAAGAACCCTTATTCACTTTCTAAATGTGTGATGCACACATGTATCTAAAATTCACAGAGACACAGAAATGTTTGGTTGGAAGGACCTCCAGAGGTCATCCAGGCCAGTCTCCCAGTCAAATGAGGATGCCCGCCAGTACTAAACCAGGACAGCCTTGGGTTTGATTCATCGTGGTCTAGAGGCCTGAAAGTATGGAGACTACAGTCTCTCTGAGCAACCCATCCCAGGGCTGCACTACCCTCCTAAAATGTAGACTTTTTTAAACTTTCTTGAAACATGTCTGAAGTTGTAAAACCTCAGTTCAGTACAAAAGCAAGCCAGAACAGCTTTAGACAATAAAACACAGAATCAATGCAGTTCAAAGACACCTCTGGAGATCACCTAAACCAATCCCCTTTTCAAAGCAGAGTCAACTACAGCAGTTGTTCCAGGCCTTGTCTACTCATGTTTAGAGTATCTCTATAGTCCACAGTGTCTGGACAACCTGTTCCAGTGTTTGACCAGAACCACAGAGAGCAATTCTTATGTTTAAATGAAATTTCCTGTGTTTCAGTTTGTGCCTGTTGACCCTTGTCATGTCACGGGCACCACTGAGAAGAGCCCAGCTCCATCTTCTTTACTGTCTTCTGTCAGGTATTTATACACACTGATAAGATTTCCCCAAGCTGCTTTTCCTCTGGGCTAAACAACCTCAAGCTTGCAGAGACTCTCCCCATGTCACAGATGCTCCAATCCTTTAATCATAGAAAGGTCTGGACTGGAAAGGACCATCCAGTTCTTCCTAGTGCTGAGAGGAGAGGAATGACTACCCCCTTGACTGGAAGGTAACCCTTTGCCTAAGGCAGCTCCAGACTCCGTTGTCCTTTGCTGTAAACAGCACCTTGCTGGCTCATGCTCAGCCAGCACCCTCAGCTCCTTTTCTGCCAAGCTGCTTTCCAACCAGTCTGACCCCAGCATATACTGGTGCCTGGGGCTGTTCCTCCTCAGGCGCACGGCTTTGCACTTTCTCTACAGAACTTCATGATGCTTCTGTCAGCCTATTCAGGTCCCTGAACAGCAGCACAACCAGCTGGTGTATCAGCAACTCCTAGGTTTACATGTTTTGTTAAGACTATTATTTTCTAATGATCTTTTGAAGCAGACATGTTGAAGTGTCTATGAATCACAGTGGAAAACACAAACAAACAAAAATTAAGAACCAACACTGACGCATTTGGCTGAGCTTTACACCTGCGATTTCTTTCCAAGCTTTAAATAAAATGCAAACTATAAAACATCATTAGAAGTCACAGGGACTTCATCATATACCTGAGTATAGAACAGAAATAGTTTTATATATTATATTAAACCAATCACACAATCTCTGTCTTTTTTGTTTCTAGTGTTGATTCTTTAATAAATTGTTACAGCCTGCTGGACAATGTGCAAACACCCTGGTGGTTTTTCTGCTTACATGTACAGTTGGCTCTAGGCCAAAAGACAGGAACTAACAGAACTGCATCTATTTCTACATAAATTTTATTGTGAGGCAAGGATAGCTTTTGCTCTTTCTACAAATTCACCAATTGTTTCCCTGACCCAGTTAAAGATGGTGACTTGAAAGTCTCTAGTACTGTCAATCTCAAATACCTCAATGGTCTTGTTAGGCAGGAAAAGGCAAAGTTCTTAAATTAACATTTCCTCAATTGGAGGGACCTGAAAGAGCAGACAGGCTTCTCGAAAGCTTCCTGGGTTTGTATAGCACGGTTTTATTTCTCTGCAGGTGTTCACTATTCTCACTGCCCAGGAAAAAAAACAAAAACATAACCCAAAAAACCCCACCAACAGAGACAGCAGTCACACATACACTTTTATTTCATGTATTTTCAGAAAAAAATACAGACTGGAGCTATTCTCTTTGTGAACATAAAACATTCAAGTATCAAGTACTTTGTTAAATTAAAATAGACTTGATTCTTACACTCATCTTTGCAAAGCTCAGTAATGCATATGCCCAAATAGGGATATAGCACCTGGTTAAATGTTATTAAAGAATGCTTTTTAAAAGTTTCAGGTTTTTTGATATATGAATATCAGGCAGTATTATTAAACTATAACTATACTACAGCATTTTAGTCATTACAATATATTTATTATTAGTTCTCACTGCAAACAGTTAAAAACTCTTTATCTACATTTTCTAAGGTACAATTAAGATAAGATCCTTGAGTCAACAAATGCACTTTGACTTTCTACATTTCTTCTATTGTGTACATCTACCATAAATCCTCTCTGGTTCTCAGCATCACAGCATGGTCTGGGTTGGAAGGAACCTTAAGGATGACCTAGTTCCAACCCCCCTGCCATGGCAAGGGACACCTTCCACTAGACCAGGTTGCTCAAAGCCCCTTCCAGTCTGGCCTTGTACACTGCCAGGGACGGGGCAGCCACAACTTCTCTGTGGGCAGTTTGTGCCAGTGCCTCAACACCCTGTCTCACCTTACTATGTATATACCCTCTGATTTTCACCTGGTACTTAGAAGTGGCCTACTCCCAAAAACCTTAAAATGTGACAGGAAATTAAGAGGCTTGTTTTGGAGCTGGCTGAAACGTTCAATGTGGGGGCAACTCCTGATGCCTTCTCACAGATACCACCCCTACAGCCACCCTGCCTCCAAAACCTTGCCACAGAAGCCCAGTACAATGCAATAAAATCTGAGCTATTCCTTCACAGAGGTGATACTTCAATATATACACAAGTAAAGCTGTACATGTGGTTTCTGGACTCTGGAGAGAATAATGATATCTCAAGAAAAGGAATAAAATGAGATGCTGAAAGATACTGGCAACAAGAGCAGGAAAAAAGCTGAGACACAACAGGCAGCTTACAAGAACGGGTAAAGAAGAAATAGCAGAAGGAGCACATAATAAAGTTCTAATATGACTCAATGGAATTATAGCTTTTATAAATTCCAAAGTAAAAATTCAGAGCTGCTCAATTCAGATGATATCAGAAGATTGCTGACAGTATGACAGCTCTCCCTTTTCCCCCTGAATTCCTTCAGATTACTAAGGGCACTATGTGATAGGAAAGCACTGGGCTCCCTCATAAGAATTTTTACTGTCACCTTTGCATGTAGGCCTCCACGACTAAGACAACTAACAAAAGGTGTAAATCATTTTCTTTCAGTGTGGGCCAAGCCGTGTATCTTCACATCCAGGGAGTAGAGAAAGGACAGTAAATTTTTTACATTCCTGAAAAGCAGTTACAATGAATTCACCCATGTAAGTAGGAAGAAATAGATCAATCTTTGGTAATTTTAAGTAAACTTCAGCTATGCATTTAGGGAAAATAATGAAAAAAATACCTGAGTTCATGAGACATGCAAGATGTGTGCACTTTTTTGTTCTATAAGCAGAAAAGCTCTCTGCACAAACTACACGATTTCACATACTTGCTACAACCACAACTTTGCAGCTCTGAATAATGTCAACCATCATGGTATCTTCTTCTTGCTTAGAATTTATTACTATAGGAATATAAATGCAGGCAGACATATTCACTCTATCTGCATCAGGGACACTCTTCAAGCTCATAAATGAAGAAACTTGGCAATAAAAATTAATGATCCAATCCTGCAAGATGATGTAATCTTCAAATGTATTTCAATGCAAATCAAGATAAAACAATTCCTCACAAATTTATATTCCAAATATCAGCACATGCAAACAAAACCCCAGAAACCTTGAGTCTCTGCCCTGACCACAGACAACAGGCTAGAAATCAAGATTCAATATTGGTTTTGCCGAACAATTTTCAACTCAACAAATCTAGTATGTGGTTGGTTAGATCCAAACACTAACAGTCCATGTGCTATTTAAGACCTTTCAAACGCAGTAGGGGAAAATGGACTGCAGATGAACCAAACTGCTCTGTAGATACAGTCTGCTCCTAACTGACACTTCTTTTGGTCCCACCATGTGAGAAAAGACACATTCAGTCCTATGACAGAGTAGAGACTCCAGAAAAGATGGAAATAGACTGCAGCAGCCCAACTTGTCATCAGTGTATTTTTTCACAGTCCTCAGGAAAGAATATGGTTGGGAGCACACTACATAAAATGTTGTGGTGCCATTTCTAGATGCTGCCTTTTCACAGACACAAGAAAGAATCTGTTGGCTTTTTCCACTGTACTGCGTTATGTGCCTTATAAGCACTAGTCCTATCAGAAACATACAGATCACATGTCCTAAAAGTAAGCATATGACAAGGTACCTGTGACAAATATCTCCCATGAGCTCATACAGAAGATATGGAGAAAAGCCTATCTATGGTAACTTTTGAGACAAAAAGAGGTCCTATACAGCTGAGGGAATATGTCTTATAATTCAAACTAAAAACTGTACTGCCTCACAAAAAAAAGTTGCTTCTTACAATTTCATTGCTAATTTTAGAATACCTCCCCCTTAAGACTTCTGTTAGCAAACTATTAGATACCCACTGTTGACTGATAAACCATTATCTTTGAATTTCATCAGTGAAACACCAAAGGGATGCTCTCTGCATGCTTTTTGGTCTTTTTTTTTATCATTGAAACTGTAGACAACAATAATAGAACCTGTTTCTGTCAAGAAAAACACAAACCAAACCACCCCACAAACACAACAGAGTAAGAGCCCCGTTCTTCAATTACAACTAAACTAAGTTGTCAAATCCCAGCTTTAGTAACCAAGTGTCTTTTGAAATATATGGTATTTATGTCACACGGTTCTGCAACCTGGAATTTTGCAACTGTCGAAAATTTGATGTTGAAATTAAATTTTGAACGCTAAAAAATGAAAAATAATATTTTGGAGATTAGGGCATAGGGAGTCTGGAGAGTGGGCTCTTCTTCCAAGCTTCTCACATTGTGTTAGCTTTAAGCAGTCCACAAAG
This sequence comes from Ara ararauna, assembly GCA_028858755.1. NCBI lineage: Eukaryota > Metazoa > Chordata > Aves > Psittaciformes > Psittacidae > Ara > Ara ararauna. The sequence continues at coordinate 63,168,677 of CM054379.1, forward strand.
ATTCTCTATCCCTTTAGCTTTTCAGTCTGAAAGAAAACAGATAGTTCCCGTGTTTTTTGCATGTTTTACTAAATCCAATTAAGCCTTGAAGTACATAAACACCTTTAAACAAAAGATGTGTAAACAGAACTCTTGGAATACCATAAAACTGCAGAAATATTTCACAATAATGAAGAAAATAAACATTGTACTGTTTGGGTTTTTCCTTATAAAATAAGTATTTGCAATATAGAAAATACTAACAACTTTTATATGCTATTTGGATAAGTATGTATTTCATTCTCTATATAGGATAAGAAATATTCTGCTCCTTTGAAAAACAAAACAAAACCTTACACAAATACCCAGTATCTCTCTGCAGTAATTGCTTATGCATCAAAAGCTACCCTCAGAATGATGCTGCCCACACATAATGATCACTCATTTAAACCAGAAAGAGAAGATTTAAAAGAAGGGTGAACACTACCTTTATATCAAAAGAAAAAATTAATGAAGAAAAGCCCAAAGAATTAGAGGAGGTGAAAGTCATAAAACCACACCTGCGGTCATAGCCTGAGAGCTTCACCTTCTGTTTCCTTACTGACAATCAAAGAACATGGACTGTGGCCTGTGTGCCAGGTAACACAGAGATTAGTGTACATCAAGCTTCCAACCAAAAGGATTTTTCCTCCCAAAGGGGTTTTAAGGTTCTACGAAGTATAATTCATGACAGTAACAGGCTTGCGATCACAAAACTCCGACTCAAAATTAGTCCATTTTCATACTTTAAGCTTAGGAATTTCCTCCGTTCATACATGCAAACACAGCTCTCATTACAGTGCCCAGCTCTCATGCACTGCAGCGGCTGCTTCCTTCATGCTCTAAGACCCCAATTTCAGATGCTTTTGGCTGGCCTGATTAGCCCTATCATCACTGCTGGCTGCTTGGGATCACCGAGCACAGGAGAAGCCATCGGACTGCACTGCAGACAAAAAAAAGTATTTCCCAGTCTCTGTCCTTTGCCGACGCATAAGCTTTGGTTTGGTTTGAGGTTTTTTTAGCTATACCAGCCCCTCAAATGATCTTGCACGCATCAGTCACATACAAGCATTCGCTGCTCAGCTCAGTCTGGTCCTCAGTTAGCCTGGAGCAGTTTGGCTCTGTATGCATACACCTTAATGCTCACCTGTATATTAAGGTATACTTTATTATTTTTATTCTGTGTGTATTTATAGATGTATCTGTCTGCTGAACCAATCTGGAGGTACTTTTATCTTTTAACAGATTGTAAGTTCCACATCCCCAAGCCGCAAATATCAATTCATAATTCCTTCCCTGTGCACACTACTGGAGACAGAAAAACATTGAAAGACTTGTACATGCTCAAAAAAATGTGCTTTTGTTTGCTTTTACTGTGGTAGTTACTATCCTTTGTATCCCACTACACACAGTAAAACTAAATTAAGACCAAATGATTAAGATTTCACAAATAACATAGCTTCCTCTTTGCACAACATGAAACTGAATCACCTGTACCTTCAAAACAACCAAGACCAGTTAGCATACTTTCCATTTGCGTGAACTTACATGGTGAAAAAAAACTTGTAAGTTAAATCAGCATCCAAGGGATTCCCTAACCATCCAGACCAGGCATAGCTTACATTTTCTCATCTATGTACCTAACTCAGGACTCATTTGGTGACATTTCAGAAGGCAGAATCGGAAGGGCGCCTCTTTTCTGTCTCCAACTTCCTTTTTTACTTTAATACTCGCTTTTGCTTTTCTCCTAGTGCCCTCTCAGTTTTCATCAAAATTACTCTGGCTAATGAGAATAGCAGTAACTGGGAAAAGAAACCTCCCTCCCCTTTGAACTTTGGTGTAATATTAAATAACAACAAAAATGGACAAGCTGAGCTGAAATCCCTTTACTACAGCAATATTTGATCTGTCTCAGATTTCCATAATTTGCTTTGGCTGCTAAGCAACAAATTAAATATGATTTGGTATATTTAAATGCATTATTCCTCCTACTGCTCTTCTGTCTGAAAAAATACAGTTATAATAACACTCTTGTCACAGAGCAATGTTGTTGAGGAGGGGTCCTGTACTTCAGCAGGTATACTAATTGCGAGCAAAAGAATATGTGCTTGTTTGCCCTGCACTAAAAATGAGGAAAGACAGAGAACACAATGTCCTACAATCTATTTCCAGAGTCACTATCATCTGGATTGTCACAATGCCTACAAGATTGAAATTCTGCCTAAATTAGCCAACTCATGGCAAATTAATAGCAAGACAAACATAAGATGGATAAGTAACTCCATCTGGGGCTCTCTGTCTGAGATCTACTGGGAATTCATCACTCCATTCTGAGACTTTACACATGGACACTACGCTTGCAGCTGAGAAAAACAACTGAACAAAACCAACCTTCAGTATCAATCAAAAATGCCCCCTGCCCAGAGATCAGAAGCATTACACTTACTAGTCTTGAGGCTGCAATATGCTACTGCTCTATCAAAGCACACAGAGATCTAAAATTGAATGTGGATCTCAAGTAGGGTTGCAGAATAATCACAAGAGGCCTTCCATCTTCCAATTTACATGCACTACAAATTCAGAAAGACAGTTTCTCAGAATGCAAGAGAACACCCATATCTGTGCACCATTAATTTAAAACATAAAATGCTGTCACAGGTGGAAGCAGCTATGGCAAATATCAATTGAAATCAAGTAATAGCATTTAGTGTGTGGACAGGAAACTTGTATTGCTACTACAAATGTTTTTCATGTGTCTAATGAATATAAGCACTTTAGGTCTTAATCTTGCAGTCTTGATTGGTAAAGCAGTAAAAAAACAAACCACATCAGGAAAGTTGTATTTGCGTACATCTTAGTATCTATTCTCCAGACAGAAATACTGTTGCACTCTTCATCTCAGTCTCATTAACTTTCTGTGTTCACTATTCAAATCACTTGCTATTAACTACGTTATTGCTAGATGAACATTAGCTTGGAATAACAATCCTGTGAAGAATATTTTCTTTATTTATCCACCTCACTATGATGGATGCTTTTAATTTCAGCTGCAATATAAAAAAAATAAACTACTAGAATATATTGTCAGAAAAACTTTGAGCTTTTTTTCTTTTAAAATTTTAATGAGCAGATTAACAAAAATTAATTCCTTCACACACAAATTTACCAGATCTCATTCCTTCACCTCCTGTTCAAATTGTATCTTCAAAAGAACTACTTAGATATAAAAGTGGTAATAGGGTTAGTTTGAACTTCTTATTTATGTAAAAAGAATCCCAATATTAACTGCATTAATCAAAACAAAGTATGGCAATAACTGCAATACGTGGGTATAAATCAGGTTTTACTGCAGACAACCACAATGCGACTGTACCGTTATTTTTACAGCAGCTGTCCATCATTTTTCTTCCTTTGAGAGCTGCTGGTATTTACATCCCCCAAAAGGAGGCATTCATCTATAAAATAGATTCAACACATGTAGTATATCGATGGAAAGTCTACTGGGATAACAACATCCTTGAAGGGCAACACAGACTAATACTGTGTTAAAATGATGGTGGAATCACTGCTAGTGCTACTACTAAGTAATTTCACACACACCACTATGCACCTGTTCAGTAACAATAAATTCTCATCGCTACAAAGATGAAGATTAAAATATAAATTTTCCTTTCCTCTTTAATTTACAAGTTTGGAAATTTGGCCTTTTTTTTCCTAAGTCTAAAAAAGACGTTTTTTGAGGACTGAGATTCAACATGTTCAGGGTCATTTTTCACTTTGATGACTCCTTGATGCCCAAGTCATCTTTAGATTACCATAGACTGCAAGTAGAGTTGTACAGAACATCTAGCTCTGATCCTTTTTTGACACAGTAAAACAAACAAACAACCCCAAAAAACAAACTACTTGTATAACAGTAAAGAGAGGGACATGAAGAAACTTGAGGAGTAAGTCATCTTAACTGCGAAGTTCACTAAGGAGTACAGAAGTTACCGTTCCCCTCTAACTCAGCACTAGTAAGGCAATACACAGGATACTGGTCTGTATTTTGTGGTTTCCATTTCAAAAAGACTATTAGGTAACTGGAGAGGGTCCCCCTAGATGGTAAGGGGCTAAGAACTCAGCCTCCAAAAAGACTGAGCAAGCTAGACCATTTCAGCTAAAAGGACTCAGAAGCAATTTCATAACCACAAATGGTAATAACTGGGTGGGAGTTACAAAGAAAATGGAGTCAAGCTCTTCTTGGTAGAAGCAGATAGTTAAAGCAAATGGCCATAAACTGCAATTCAGAAGGTTCAGACCAGACTTTTGGAGGAAATTCTTCCACAGGAGGATGGTGCACGGCTGAAACCAGTCGCAGAGGAGCCAATGGAAGCTCCATCCTCACAAGTGTTTGACACTCATCCAGATAAAAGCACCTGGCCTGGCTTAGTACTGGCCTTAGTTCCAAGTTTAGCAGGAGTCTGGTCTAGATAAAGGAGGTCCCTAGTCATCATGCCTATGGTTTTATCTCATGAAAAGACTTTAAAACTGCTAACATATTAAAAGAATAGGTGGATGACAATACAGAAAAACTAACCTGATTTTCCTAGTGTTACAGTTATTTAAGAATTGTAGGACAATGTCCCCCCTTAAAGTAGTTGTATTCAATACAAAATGAAACAGGATGGAAGTCTGGCATTACCACTAAACCAAAATGTGTCCTTTCACCCAAAACATAACAGACAAACAACTGGTCTGAACTAAACCAGCCCTGATGCTGTGTTAAAGAATTATTTTATGAGAAAAATGCCATGCAAAAACCAAACTTCTACCCCTGCATTACTTTAACTTTTTTATATTAACTGTGTATTTAATTCTTCTGGAAAAAGTAAATAACTGCAGCAGTCTGTCTGACGTGGCATCAGATTACTGATAACTCATACATGCAAACTGCTTATTTGATTTTAGAACAATATCTTTCTGCTGTCTTATGGAACTGACAGCATAAAATCTCATTTAATTTTAACTGTCACCCCTTCTTGCCTGTTTTATTCCAAACTCCCTTATCCCCAAGTTCATTACTAAAGCTTCCCTATCCATAATGTCACACTTGCAATTAAGTTAATTTAAGGGATTCATGGGCATCTTCTGCTTGGAATAACGTATTTGCCAGAATAATTTTCTTCTGAAAACCAGTCTAGGTTTAAAAAGAATAAAGACCATTTTACAGCTATTATTTTAGAAAGAATGTTGCAACTGTGTAGAACACTCATCACCATTACTTCTGACAAAAGCCCAACATAGATGCCTTATTTTCTTACTCTGCTGGCTTGAAATTAAGCATACTGTGATAGAAATTGAAAAGATGACTTGCACCTTTTAAGAAAAAACTCAGGAATTCCCTTCAGCCCCCCAGCTTATCCAATCTGTTTTCTTTTTTTTTTATATATATATAAGGAACCTGATTTTACTGACATCAATTGCAAAACCCCTTGATTTCACAAGTGCAGAAAAAAATTTGAAGAGATTTCATGGAAAGTTCTGCACAAAACTGCAATGAATACTTAGGTAATAATTTGGTAAGCACTTATTCAGCAGCACAGAAATCCCGCAGTTTCTTCCCCTGTCTTTCTACCCCCAGCATGCAGGTAAAATTGTCTGAGAAGAACAGAAAATTAATTCAAGTAAAATGTAATCTAGCAAACCCAAAAAGACTTTGGATGAGTACCAAATCCCACCTACTGTAAGAATACAACTGCAGGGTGACATGAATGCAAGAACCATCAGCAGGAGCTACCTAACAAAATTGTTACTGCAAGAATTTCTTAACAAGCATATTTCTGAAACTCACTAAGCCTACTTAAAATATTACAGCTATATAAAATCCATACTTCTTCAAAATACAGACATAGAAGAGACACAGAAACAGGGTTTCTGTCTCAAGTTCAATGACAACAGCACAAGAATTTTATGCAACATATTAGCCTAAGTTAGTCATGAAGTTCAGATTGTCTAATGTTCTTAAAACACGACACTGCTGAGGCCTTGTGCAGATTGTTAACATAGGGCACTGAATCCTCATACACGCACTTAAATAACTGGCTCCGCAATATCTCATGTTTAACGAAAAAAGCATCTGCCAGAAGGCAAGATGAAAACCTAAATGATACTCTAACAGCTAACAAGATATTAGTCTGACTGTCTAGATGTTCCTTTGAATAAAACAAACATTGCCCATAAAGCAATACACCTACATAAACCTACATGCCTCTCAGGTCTGCGTAAGGTTTCTAACAGCAAGTTGTAGTTTAAACTAGATTTATATCCTATATCCCTCTTCCTCCCTCATATTTTTGTGAGACTGTAAATTCAGGTGTTTTTCCTTTCTTAAATGAGCCCAATTTAGGATGGATATGCATTTTGATCCTCTGTATCCTCAGCTATCTTTCTCTGCTTGCTTTTCTCCCTCCACTATTTTCAGTCACATTTTCCACCAATTATATTTGCATACAGAATTTTGCTTCCCAAGGTTACTTTCCTTTCCTTTACTACTGTTCTGTATATTTTTTCAAATGTACATTCAGCATGTTAGAGCTTTCTTCCAAAGTTCCTTTACCTTTTACATGTTCCTAAATTGTTTATCTACAGAGCAGATTTATTTCCCTTTCTCCCTTTTCCACCTCCAAGATTTACTTCCTCCTCGAAGTACATCTATTCTTTTATCCCTCTCCACCCTTTCATTAACTTCAACTCTTCCCAGCATATGCAATTTATATAGGGAGCACTATCTACATTCAATATATCATTAAAGAAAACTTTGAGAATATTACTACCAGTTTTGAAAAGGTCAGGGCTTTGTTAGGGCTTTAAATAATTTAAAAGAAAAATTGGCATTTTTTTAAGTGAATTCTCCCAAAGGAGAAACACAGAAGCCTCCAGTGCCTCTCAAACTCAGGGGACTGAAAACCACAAATGCTTTTCTTTTTTCTTTTCTATTCCATCTAACTCCTCAAAACAGCTTCTTACTGCACTGCTTCACTCCTCTTATCTTGGTGATTAATTCCTGTACCTTCACAGGTAATGCCATCTATTGATCCCAGTCATTCACACATCTTGCAGCTCCATTATACCACGATGTGATCACACACAACCATGAACATAACCACTCCCATTTCATGTTGAAAAGAGCCAAAAATCTTCCTGTTTTACACACATGAAGAGTTTCCTCTACACACAAGTTTCTTCATATTTTCAAAACTGTTGTCTTACTGATGTAAGTAAAACAGATTGATAAGTATGACACTGACTACGCTCCCCTTCTCATCATTTGTCAGGTTTCATTTTCCTTCAAGGAGAGACAGAAATAGAAAACACTCTCAGAAAATAAACACAAATGTCAAATAAATGGATTCAAAGCATGACTGAGTAGTCTGTGTCCTTGTTTCAGCCTTTCAGGTAAAACAGGGGGAAGGGTGTTCGCTGTTGGGAGTTCTTTAGCTGTATTTTCACTTACCTCATTTGTTTATTTATTTCTTTAATAGTCACCCATTTTTTCCCCGAAGACCTACTGCAGCAGGCATGCTTAGAAGAATTTTGAAATCTCCCCATCCCTACCAAGCCCACCTATGCTAGAAAGCTAAGTGGTTCTGAAAACACAAGAGGCCCTTAAACTAGATTTTTTCACCTTGGGACAAAAATGCTGTGTCCATAGTCTGTAATTGGAAAGAAAGGGAGTATGACGAGAGCTAGAGTCTGACTTTCCACTTTGAAATTCTCTAATAACTGCCACGGGAAAAAGACAGCTACAGTGGCAAGCAAGCAAATATTAAGCTGTGTTTTACTGGAAGAATTATGTATTCTATGTAAAAAGCACAAGTTTACTGAAAGACAGACCAAGATTTCATTTGAACATGCCAATTGTCATGTAAGGATAGAAAAAATTGTGATTGAAAAGCTTATTTTTGTACACCATCTTGGTAGATTTCAAGATTGCATTTTATTTCACTAAATCTGGCTCATTCCAAAAAGCTGTAATACTTCAAAGATTGTTTCCTGAGATGCCCACAGGACATTAAGATCATCTAGTTCCAACCCCCTGCCAGGGGCAGGGACACCTCCCACTAAACCATGCCACCCAAGGCGCTGTCCAACCCGGCCTTGAACACCACCAGCAATGAAGCATTCACAACTTCCCTGGGCAACCCATTCCAGTGCCTCACCACCCTCACAGTAAAGAATTTCTTCCTTATATCCAATCTAAACTTCCCCTGTTTAAGTTTGAACCCATTACCCCTTGCTCTGTCACTACAGTCCCTCAGGAAGAGTCCCTCCCCAGCATCCCTATAGGCCCCCCCTTGAGATACTGGAAGGCTGCTATGAGGTCTCCACACAGCCTTCTCTTCTCCAGGCTGAACAGCCCCAACTTTCTCAGCCTGTCTTCATATGGGAGGTGCTCCAGTCTCCCGATCATCCTCGTGGCCCTCCTCTGGAGTTGTTCCAACAGTTCCATGTCCTTTTTATGTTGAGGACACCACAACTGCACACAAGACTCCAAGTGAGGTCTCACAAGAGCTGAGTAGAGGGGCAGGATCACCTCCCTCGACCTGCTGGTCACACTCCTTTTGATGCAGCCCAGGATATGGTTGGCTTTCTGGGCTGCAAGTGCACACTCCCAGCTCATGTTCATTTTCTCATTGACCAACACCCCCAAGTCCTCCACAGGGCTGCTCTGAATCTCTTCTCTGCCCAACCTGTAGCTGTGCCTGGGATGGCTCTGACTCAGATGTAGGACCTTGCACTTGTCATGGTTAAACTTCATCAGGTTGGCATCAGCCCACCTCACAAGCGTGTCAAGGTCCCTCTGGATGGCATTCCTTCCCTCCAGCGTGTCAATTGAACCACACAGCTTGGTGTCATCGGAAAACTTGCTGAGGGCGCACTCAATCCCACTGTCCATGTCACTTGACAAAGATGTTGAACAAGGCCGGTCCCAACACCCATCCCTGAGGGACACCACCTGTTACTGGTCTCCAGCTGGACATTAAGCCATTGACCACAACAATTTGCATGCAGCCATCCAGACAGTTCTTTATCCACCAAGTGGTCCACCTATCAAATTGATGTCTCTCCAATTTAGAGACAAGGATGTCATGCAGGACAGTGTTGAACGCTTCGCATGAGTCCAGGCAGATGATGTCAACTGCTCTACCCCTGTCCATCAGTTCCGTAGCCCCATCATAGAAAGCCACCAAATTGGTCAGGCAGGATTTCCCCTTAGTGAAGCCATGCTGGCTGTCACCAAGCACCTTGTTGTTTTTCATGTACCTTAGCATGCCTTCCAGGAGAATCTGCTCCAAGATTTTGCCAGGCACAGAGGTAAGACTGATGTGACGTAAGTAATTAAAAATTCCAACAGTAAATTTTACCTTCTCTTCATATCCCTACCTCTTTAAATTTTATGTTACAAATAAAATGTTTATTGTCTTTACATTCTATAACTTACCGGTAGAAATAGGATTCCTTTGCTACTCTCTTGATCTTGGTACATTTTTCTGGTTTTCAGTTTAAAATCCAACCGCTATTAAATGCAGGGTTTTTGCTTAGGTACATAATGATGAACTCATGCTTACAAAAGTAAGCACAGTATAACACATCTCATCTGCACTCCTACCTTTAAAACATTTGGAAAAAAAACAAACAAACAAACAAAAAAACAAATAAAAAAAAAAAACCTGCAAGCCATACAACTAGAATGATGGAAAGAAAATTATGCATTACCATTTACAGCAATTAGGGAAAAAAAAAATCAAGCATTATCTTTAATTTTCAGTTCTTTATGTAGGCTGTCAAACTGATGAAGCCTGCCACATACTCGCATTAAAGCGACCCACCAATGCAACTAAGCATAGCTTGACGCCTGCTGGAAGAGTCTGTAACATAGTTACTTGCCTAGCCTTAGTGTATGCTATCTACACACAGTAAAACAAGTCTCGCATGTCATCATTCTTCATCACTGAGAAGATTTACCACCAGCACAAGAAGAGAACAAAACATTTTAGCTTTGTAGCAATGAACGTTCATGTAGCAATGAATGAAAAGGCAAGAACTGTGAACAGTAATTTACTCCAGGACAGAGGCTACTATCTAGCTCAAATTAGGTACTACCTCAACAAGTAAAACATTGCAATTTTGTAGAAAAGAGAAGTGGAGAAGAAAAAGACGGAGCGATGGGGGGGGGGGGGGGGGGGGAGGGTGTGGAAGGGGAGAGAGGAATCAGAAGACAAATGAAGTGCTAACTTGCAGTGTTCACCTGACACAAAATACTGACAAGGGCAGTATAATACAGCAACAACATCTACTAAGAAGAATTCAAATTATTGTTTCCTTACATTTTTACCCAAAACCTCAAAAAGCAGAAATGAACATTTTTTCAGTGTCTGCTAAAACATGCTGTCAACTTGTATAAATTTTATTGTTTGGGTAAGAGTTATTTTTAGAAGAATCTGCAAGTATTATATTTAGGAGCAAGTTAAACTAGCCTGTTCACACTACACACACTACCTCTTAATACTACAGACTGTATTTGTTTTCTTTCTTTCTTTTATGGCCACCTTTAAAAAAATCCCATTAAGAAAATGACACTCTTGAGATCAGGCAGTAGAGCTTTAGAAGTTAACGGACAAGTGAATGCAACTACTATCTTAAGCAGTAACATGGATTGCAGAGGTCAGCAAGGGCTGAAACGAAATGTTGAAGTCAATTAGCTTCTAACACCTGAAGTTCAAAATGTTCTAACAAAGACTGACTTACGAATTCCATGAAATACCCATTATATACACATCACAACAGAAAGTTAAAAGTGACTGAAAGTTCTGATCATAAAATGTAGCAGTCACACAACATCTGCAGAGACCTCTTCCTCCATGACAGCAGCTGTCAGTCTGAGGGGCTTTTAATGATGGACTGAAGCATACTTTAAGGGGTGACCCCTTACAGACAAGGCTCTCTCTGGGCACATTTTGGGTAGGTGCCAGAGAGCACAAACCACAAAGCTCTAAGGTGAGAAGAATGGTATTAGCCGGCATTCTCTAAAGGAAGCTCATCAGTGCCCATTAGAAAAGCAACAGTTTCAGGTACCATCCTTTCTCAATCGAGAGCAAAGTCTGCACTCCTCATTCTGTGCTGTGTATTGTGGGTACACATGGAGGTACAACAGAGCAAACAAACCAAGCCAGTATTTCTCAAATTCCAGTAAACAGAAACTCAGCAACTTCAAGGAAAAAGGTCTGAAAACTGCTAGTTCAAGAAAAAGTTCTATTTACATTCATATTAGTTGCTGGACAGCAGTGGAGGTTTGCAGCACACCACCAGATTCAGGGTGAAGAGATTAAGGACATCAGGCACAGAAAATGGTAGAACACCACTAAGAAATCTTTATTTTTCTGCTCAGAGTTTCTCTTTTGCCTCTAGAAACAGACCAACTTCATAAATTCATGCTCCATGACAATAAAAAAAAGCTGATAGTAAATCAGCTTAAAATGTAAATGCTGTATTTAGAAGACTGAGATGAAAATGGTGTGACTTTAAACTTCACAAGTCCAGGAAAGAACAAGATCTTTCTGAGACTAGCATTTGGGTGAAGGAGAGAAGTTTGTAAATACACATAGAACATGATTTCACATTCTAACAATTCTTATTTCTCGGCCAAACCAGGATATGACATACTGGTCAACTTCATTTTTATTGTCTGTCCCCAAACAACAGTCAAGATTACTAATATGCTATAAATCAAACTTACATTACAACAAAATGCATCTAACAATGCTGCTTCACTTAATATTGAAACACTGGAAGGAGAGGAGGTAAACAAACCACAAAAAAAAGCAACACACGTAAAACCAAACCCACCCAACCCAATACCCTAGGGTTCATTTCCAGGCATACTTTAGTTTTCTAAGAAATGCACTATGAATGAGACACTATGACTCTATTTTCACAGATCTGTGTCAGCTTTCATTTAAAAGGTGTATTTTTTCACTACTGCATAAACAGCTTTACTCTCACACACACACACAAAAAAAAAAAACCCAAAAACCAAAAACCAACACAAAAAACCAAAACACAAACCAAACCAGCTTGCTTTTATTTATATGTTGCATCAAGTAACTTTGCATTATACACATTTCAGCCAAATCGGATCATACTATTAAAGCTTACATCGAATAAAATGTTAACCATATGTCTACCTGAACAGCTGAAGACAGCTATCCATTAAGATGCCTGGTGGCAAGCCAGCACTGCCTCTGCCCCACCCTATGCCCATGGCTGATTGGACCACCTTTCAGAGAGAGAAAACTCCTTATTTAACCTTCTAGACTCCCCACATACAGTATGATGCAGAGAGGGTACAATCTATCAATCTCTGGATGCCAGTAGATACAGGTGAATTTTATGTTCCAATCCCTTTTCTAGTTTTCACCTGTCAGATTTAAATATATGGGCAAGCTTCTTTATCCACTAAAGATGAACATGTTAAGTTTCTCATTGACCAACACCCCCAAGACCTTCTCCACAGGGCTGCTCTGAATCTCTTCTCTGCCCAACCTATAACTGTGCCTGGGATTGCTCTGACTCAGGTGTAGGACCTTGCACTTGGCATGGTTAATCTTCATCAGGTTGGCATCAGCCCACCTCACAAGCATGTCAAGGTCTCTCTGGATAGCATTTCTTCCCTCCAACGTATCAACCAAACCACACAGCTCGGTGCCATCGGCAAACTTGCTGAGGGCGCACTCAATCCCGCTGTCCATGTCACTGACAAAGATGTTGAACAAGACCGGTCCCAACACTGATCCCTGAGGGACACCACTTGTTACTGGTCTCCAGCTGGACACTGAGCCATTGACCACAACATTTGCATGCAGCCATCCAGACAGTTCTTTATCCACCAAGTGAGTGGTCCACCTATCAAATTGCTGTCTCTCCAGCTTAGAGACAAGGATCTCATGTGGGAGAGCGTCGATAGCTGTTCACGTCCATTCCTTCAAAGAATTAAGCAGATGTCCTTATTTTCTCTTACAAAATGCAGCCAGGAGAGATGCTGCCTAATATTTACGATATTAGGTCTGTCCCCTACAAAGTGGAAATATCTTCCCTGGCTTTCTGGGAATTCAAAAGCATTATCTCCTACTTCCCATGGGGGAGAATGCATATATTGAAGACAGACTATAGGCAAATAAATCAGAAAACTATTCAGCTTTCCTCTGCAATGATTCCACTAACCACAAAACTACTAAAAATTCACAACAGCAGAAAAAAAAGCAAGCATTACTGTATGACTCATCTGTTAGGGCACACAATACATCCTCCAGAGAGCCTTTCTGTATTTCGTTCTATAACTTTCTAAAATTCTCTGTTATTACAACAAAATATATGCTCCAAACTCAGAACACAGACAACATCCTTAAAAAAAAAAAAAACTAAAAAAAAAAGTACGTTCTCAGAAAGTTTGACATTATTATTTTCATTTTATTTGTTAGAAAAAAGCAGGTAGATACTAAACAGGACAATATATCAAGGACTGATGATATGACAGACAATACTTAGCCACAATCCAAAGCAGCAAACAGTTGCCACCCTTTTTTAAAAGGTGAGGTCCACCACCAGTAACTCAGTTTAGGTTCCCTTGTTGAAGCCTAGCAATCTACCACTTTCTTCTTGAAAAACAAGATTCCTGAAGTTTGTGTTTTCTATCCTGGAATTATATACTGGACACACCATATCTCAATTAGCACTAAAACACAGCCAAAGAATGTTTCCTCTCCTTTCATTTTCATGCAAGTTACACAAAGAGATGAGAACATATCTGAGCCTCAACCATTTTGACAGGCGTTAATTTCAGTCTGCAACTTCTTGACAAAAAATTATTATTTTCTATTAATACTTGATAAATTATAGGCATTTAATTGAAAGTATAAATTCTAAACTTACTGAGCTTTAGGTTGGTTTTCATACTCAATAAGGGAAACTTCCTAACTGTTTACTGACAAGTAAGGTAGCTTCTTAATATTGTTGGTTGTACTAAAGATTCAGCACATCAATTTCTCCAACGCTAATCAAACTTACCAAAATTATTTTCCATATAACAACATACTAGTTACCTGAGATTTTGAGCACTAGTTTTTGAACCTTTAGGAAAGGCTGAAAGTGCCCAGCAGAAGCACATTAAAATTACTAAGCAATGGTCCTGTACTATGATCTAATTCTGATTTCATCACTGAAAGACAACTTGTCATTTAATTGACAGACAAGGCACAAGTACACCCACTGAAAATACTAAGTTTTGGCTCGTACAGGCTTCAGAACAAAGTCAAACTCGATGCCATTCCCTCATCTGCCCAATTCATGCACTAGCTATCTGTATTTAATACACTGATTTCTCTTTGTAGGGTATCCACTAATTACAGAATATATTGTTAAAATCCTAACAGCTGCACAACAACAAAGAGTACCAGCAATACTTTAAGTTTCTAAATATGTAATAATCAAATATATTTCATTTTTACTATAAGCTTTCACTAACTTTGGATAAAAAGTGGTTTTGAAGCACTCAATTGTAATTACAAAATCCACAGCATTTCTAACAAAACGAAAACCACCACATATCAGTAATTAGCATCATTTTGTCCAATTAAATCTAGAATTTGAGTTATAATTTTATAGTTTAAAAGATGTGCACATCACTTATTAAATCTTATCTCCAAAGCTTGCGTAATTCTACCCAAAATACATGCACAACAGTGAGACCACCATGTACCAGTTAAAGATTTTCATTATGAAAATTGGGAAAAAAAACTAAAACACACCAATTCGAACAACATCACAATATTTAAATTGTTTCATTGCTGTTTCAGGCATCCTAAAATGTCTTCATTTTTAAAGGGTTATACTGTGCACTGAACACGCGCTTTTGCTCTCGTAAGACTCCAGATATTTCAACATTCCTATAATCTTACAGAAATAAGGTCCTGACACAATATATATTTTTCTGAAGTGTATCTTTTGAATCAAATTACTGTTCCCAACTACAGGAGAATCAGGCTTCTCAAGAATCCTTTCAACAACAATGTCCAAAGGGTTGTTCGTGTTCCAACACAAAATCAAAACCATCTATCATTTTGTCTGCAACTCAAGCTTAGAGATAGCCGAGTACTCTAAAAATGAGGCTAACAGATGTGTCCTAGGATCTAAATGGGATCAATGTCTTGAAAATTAACATGAAGTACTAACCTGCAAAAATGCTATATAGGCAAGCTGCAGGTCAGAAAAAAAAATATGAAAAGGCTCATGTTGCAAGTCAGACTTTTGAGGAAGATGGGAAACAAAAATTAAAAATTCTTACAGTGCAGATGACTGTATAGGAAGAATACAAACCTATCCAGAGCTTACAGACGTGTACCTTTGTCATCCTGGAATAAAATAATGCGTTTATTAGCAGAGTACGGAATACCTGTGGAATACATGTATGGAACAGAGGTCCAATTCTTTTCCTGTGAGAAAAAAGAGTGTATGAACAAAAATCTGTTCCCTTATTAATAAAACTTTTTCTCCTTTCTTAGACAAATAATTTATTTTATAAATATATATATATTTAGAAACAGAATGAATAGAAGTCTAGCTAGATAGGTTAAACACAGGTAACCCCCAATATTTGATTTCCATTACTGGAAACATCATAGCTTATATACAGTATATTCTTTTTGGACTGAATTGTACAGAACCTCTCCCTGTATCATGGAACTTGCTGAAGGTAGATTTGCATTAAATTTATTCCCATGGGAAATGAAAACTGCCAACTTCTTTGTAACTCAGATTATTCAGGATTTTTTAATAGACCACTCATACTAGCTACAGCCACAGATCCATTCCATTGTCTTGCCTGGGGATACAGACAGTATTGTTTCAAGTGAGTAAATGCATCTGGGGTTTCCAGAGTGCAACAGCCTTGAATCTTCAAGCCTACAGAATAACATCAGTTCATTCTGTATATGAATGATATGCATATGCACTCTGCCACATAATGCCATCCTTCAGCTGCACTGTAGATCCCTGCAACACCAAATACCTGTTGTACCATTTTTTGTGTATTTTCACAAGAGCAAATCTAGATCAGAATATAAGCATCAGAAACTTTCACTACCACCTCTGCAGCAGTCTAGTCCACAATCACTTCTCCTGAATTCTTTGTAAGATATTTTCCCCTCCTGCTACGAAGATCATATAATCATAGAACATTTGAGGTTGTCCAAAGCAGGATCAACTGAGCAGGTTGTTCCGAGTATTAAGATGTCTCGTATTACCAGAGACTGTCATTTGCCAGCCTAGACAGCTGAGAGGCACGGAAGTAAGATTCCCCTCCCCAAGAATTGCACAAGTTTTGTAAAGCCACTGTTCCTGAGGAGAGGCTTCCAAATGAAGAGCACCTATGACAAATTCATCTTGTATTTTCGGTTGTGTTCTCAAGCCTGGAAGTTTCACAACTGCACATGGAATCACAATTAGAAAAGTTTCTCAATCACAGCATCTCCTTTAATATCAACAAAAAGGCAGAACCAGCTGAGTGTATAAGATGTCTCTAAGCATTCCTGCACACATTTAGTGACTAGTGGCTGAACAAGATTTAACAAGTTAAGCATTTCCTTTTTTTAACTGAAAAGCTGAGTCTGCATGCCATTTTTACAAGAGCCGGATGAGCTACTTAAGTTCACACATATTATCAAGTTATAAATGACTTGTTATTTTCCCTATTTTTTTTTAATTACTTTAAGGTCTGTGCCCAAATAACTAAGGAGGGTTCTGGTCTGTCTTATGATAATGAAAATCTTCTGTGGAAAACTTCTCCCAGCTACCAACAATGGCTCTTCAGTAGTGACCCTGCTTATCTGATATAGCTGATCCAGCATATAATCTTATCTGAACCCATACCACCATCCTGAATGTGCCTGAAGGTAAAAGATTCTTGTCCCTCAAACAATGAACGGTATCATGTCATAGGAACACAGCAATTTTGATTATGCTTACTCCACAGCCATTACTTTACATACTGTGGCAATTGGGCGCTGCTGGACAAGCCACAGTATTTAGCCTAAGCAACATCAGTAATGTACCTCAGTGCCAATCACTCTTCCAATTTTCCATAACCTATGCATCTACTATGCAGCACTGATACTTAAATAAAAAGGTTAATCTGAAAGAAAACTCCACCCCTGAAAGTGACCCTCACACTCCTTTGCCATACACTTACACTATCAGCTTGCTGGACTGGCCTAAGATAGCTTTCTCTTCAAACATCAATCTTCATCCATGGCTTATGTTCAAACTGGCCATTCCCATGCTACAAACCATTTCCTTATTCAACATATTGATGTAAGAATTTCTCCCATTAGCAGACTGTTTCACTTTTTGTAGAACAGTTTGTTACACTGAACAGCCAGAAAATTACTCCAAAGCCCAGAAACTACAAAATTAATTTCAGCTATGGCAGACTGAGAATATCTCACTCCAATGAATATTAATTTATTTGAGCAGTCATCTCTCAAGAGAAAGAGCAAAGTTCAAATTGTTGGTTTGAAGCAAATAAAGCAAGGAGTTTAAGCTGGTTCTGTGCATTCAAGAGAAATCTAACACTGAATGACAGACAGATAGATACATACATATATGGAGAGAAATCACAGAATCATAGAAATACAAGTACCTTGAGTGGAAGCAGGGGAAACCTTCAATTCCCCTCCCCTTTCAAGAAGTATTGCTTCAATAAATTGTATTTTCCTGAACATATGGGTTTTTTTTTTAATTTTGCGTCTGCTATCGGAGAGCCTAAATTCACATCTATGTTGTAACTTCCCACTCCTCACTTGTTTGATTTGTACTTCATTTCCCTAGGTAAATAATTCCAATCTTTTCAATGCCTTGAAAACTCTGCCATATCACATCAAACTTTCTACAACAATTGACAGTTAATAACACACTCTGAATAGCTGATAAGAATTTGTATAGAATGGCACTTTCTTATTCTTTTTCCCCCCAATTTCTGATTACAGCTATAAATTGGGTAATTATACCTCAGCAAACGGCAACGATGCTCAAATTTTCTTGTTACATTAATACTGGTTATTTTGGAACTTTTAAGACATATTTATATGTTTCCTTATTTTCTGTTTTCAAAACATACTGTTTTGTATAACTCAACAACCAGGTTTACCTGTCATCCTGCTGTCCTTTCACAGCTTGCTTAGACTTCTCAGGTGACTTTTCCACCTTTTCAAATTTCAGAGTTCAATTAAACGGCTTTGAATCCACAGAAAATACTGATGTTTTAGAAATCAAATTCTACAAATGATTAGTAATATCACTGAACAGCTTCTGATTTAAGACAGAACATTACACCTCCTGTAACTCAGCAGTTTAGTTCTGTTACTTCCTCTCAGATATTTTTGTGACCAATAACAATATTTTACCTCTCAAATCCTGGCTTCTTTATTTAATAGCCTGGTGCGAGGAACCTTCAATTACACCTTTAAAAAGTATATGTAAATTAGAACTGTATTAAAATTTAATCTGCTATGCTATTACCACCATGAAAAACCCCAGCAGATTAGTGAGGTGCAATTGTCTTTGCAGAATTAGTACTAACTATATTAGCAACACTAGTTAATACTGTGTCTACCATCAGTCTTTGTTATCATCATACACTACTTCTATGTACAGGCAGCGGCAGCTGCAGCTGTTAAGGGATGAGAATTACATGTGCAATCTTTCATGTTTTTCTTTAAAAGCACCCAACAATTTTCAGACCTGCTTCCTATGCAAAGTTTATGTGATCACTTGCAGAGTATTTGTTGGAAGCTTTCCTTCAGCACCTTAAAATCTATTGACCAGTTTCTATGGAATTGGACTCAAGTACATTGAGGTTATCAAATTTTGTGAGAACAACAGTCAGATAGAGAACGGAGACTATATTAATACTCCCAGTAAATTAATGCAGCTTACCATGGAGCAGGAAAGAAGGGGGAGAAAAGAATATTAAAAAAAATAAAACAACACAAAAATCTGTAAGAAATACTTCAACAGAATTTAATGCCAAAAAACTCAACCTGGCTTTAGAATAGAGTCCTGTTTTTTAATGAGTTTTAAGAGTCAGACAGTTATGGCATTCATAATAATCTACTTCTGCATGGAGTCTGCTGTCGGAAGACTAAATTCATGTTGAAATCATGGCATCTAACTAAAAAGTCCATTGCAGCAAGATATGAACTCACCGAAATCTATGACTCCTGCTCCTCATTAAGCATTTTGTTAAAATGTAACTGCCTTTGTTATTCTGTAGTTCTCTGCTTAAAAGGCAATTTACTACACCAACACATAAGCCTAAGTAAGCCAGCATTCAATTTAGCTTCCCAACATCCAAAAATAGGCAACTAAATTAATATATTTTTAGAAATGTATATACTTTTGGTGACATTTTCTGTCTTTTGACTGATTTTTAGAAAAATAAAAATTCAGACAATTAAGAAATCCAATATTAAAGATATGAGCATTTCTAATTATGCTAATTAGTTTATTTTCCTGGAAGTCTGTAATTAGTGTTTTGCTAGCTCTCAGAGACATTCTTTGTTCAACTTGTGTTGTAAGATACAGGTCAGAGCATTGCACAAGCACTTGAGCAGTTTGAAGAGGCTACACAGCTTCTGACCTCTAGGAAGGAGGTGGCTCTGCAAAAAAATTGTTTGCAAAGACACTTGAAATAAGTGTGACAGTCCAAGTTGTTCCAGTCTTACCCATATCTTTTCTTCTTTAAAAGCATGTCTTGTTAACATGAAATATATAGCCTGTAATCTGTGTCAGACGACCTCAAGATCCCTCCCAAAAAACTTAAGAGACTGATTCACAGATGTACTAGAACACAGAACTCCTATTGCAATCTGGCGCCTTGAAATCTTTCAGAATCCGGGACATAGTCCAAAAAAACAAAGACTGGAAAAGAGGTATTATCACTCTTGCAGCAGTCAGAGGTTCCAAGGTGGCAGAAAAAGCAGAGCATGAGTTATTCTTCATTCTTCAATCAGTTATATTAGAGTATATTAAGATGCATCAAACACAAGCAGAAGGCTATAAAAAGGCCCAATCTGAATGAAGTAACAGTAACCTGATAAGACTTCCATAATACCTTTTTCTCAGCATCCAAAAGCATAGATACGAAGGAAAAAAATCTTCATTTTCTTTCAAACTCTATTTCCCACAGACAATAGAGCCTCATATTTTAGTTAAATCCTGATAAGTATCTGGCTTGCCTTTTTTTTTTTTCCCCTTCCCTTCTTTACAAAATGCAGACTTACAGATCTTGGTGGATGAGAAGTGTATATGCAAGTGGGCTGATAGCAGTTTAAGAGTATTAAAAAAAAATATAGAAAAAATAGAACAAGTGGGACTATATGCATCATCTCCTGTGGGGAAGGAAAACAAATAGAAAATACAAGGTATGATATAAAGTACATCCATCATGGAAACAACAAAAAAGAACCATGGAAGAGGAAGTAAAAGAAATTAGGATTAAAAAAAAAGACGATATTAAAAGCATAGGGCAACAGATTCCATTATCTACTATATGGAAGAAAAGATTGATACGAAGAAAAAAATGTGAAATGTTCAGTTAAAGCTTAAAATATTTTACACCATCTTTTCAAGGAAATTAGTCTTATACAGGAAGTGTGGGGGGATCTCCCACTTGGAAACTGCTGGATTAATTCAATCAGATTTGACAGAAAGGTAGAGGTCTCAAAGATAACTGCCTAAGAAAATGTTAAGTTCATGAAATCAAGATGGTAAGAGTGTCATGACCAAGGAAAAGGCTGCAGTTTGCATTAAGCCCTTATTAGACATTAGATGATCCACAGAAGGATGACACTATAAAATATTGCATTAGATCTTACAATCATCCATGAGATTTTTTTAAAAAAGGGTAAGAAGCCAAAAGCTTCCACAGCTCAAGTAACTACTCTTTTAAAGCACTCCTTCCTGTTTCACCTGCGGGAGAAAAAAAGTACACAGTAACACTTGGTATAGTATTCACCATCAGGAGTAGAAACAAACAGGTGCCAAAAGGCCCCTTTTATATGCAGAAGTGCTGTACAAAGCTGCACATCTTTATTTTCCTTTGGAGAAATCAAAGCAAGAGAGGCAAAGTGACTGCAAGGAAAAACAGCAGCGGAAAAGCTGGATGGAAATAAAAGCCAAATAACCCAAATCACCTTCCACCCACTACTCCAGTCTGCCTTTCAGAACCAGCAGCATCCAATGAGTAACATAACACATCTCCTGGAACCCGATTAATACAGAACTCACAGTATATAGTAATCAACAAGAAGACTATTTTTTTAAGCTGCATCACTCTTTTGATTTGTTTTACACTAATCAACCCCTTCTTGAATCCACAGCTACACACTTAATAGTTACTGTGTTAACAGACTCTCTCAATACAAATAATGAGCAGCAATTCCTCACCTCTTCCAGTAAAACCGCATTTTAGATAGCCATGCATATTATCCATCAACACTTTTAAAGCATAGTCAAGTCACCATTTCATATTCAAAAATGGCCTCTGCATGCTTACTAAAAATTAATCTTTGCTACAACTTAAGCAAAGAGAAACTTCAGCGTTCTACTGAACACCTTCTTGTGTGCTTACTGCTAGCCTGACAGTACCTGAAGAGCAACTAATTCAAGCCATCAAGTGATTTGCATAAGTTCTACAATGAAAACATTTGAAATTTAATCATCTGGGATTCTAATGGCAAGTGATCCAGGATGCTTGGATGCAACATAGCTGGACATACTTCAGCAAACTACCAACGCTTTGCCAATTAAACACTTGAGATTCAAGAATAACAAAGTAGAATTTATTTAATCATTTTCAACACAATTCTCCAGCTAAAATATCAGAGACTGGTTGCACAAATACATCTTGAAATGTTTCACTCTTCAGGAAGAACACCTTTCAACTTCAGACAATACCCAGCTTCTGTATGCCAAGAGAAAAAGGAATGCAGTCATACGGAATCAGTTAACAATTACAGCCAATAAACAAATTGACTGCAGTGGAAGATCCACTTCTGACATTAATAAGCAGTGATTCACGCATAGTGTCATACAGCTTTCCTCACTTAACAGATTTATCATCTATATATTTAAGAGAAAAAGTAAACCCATTACCATATGAAATGCTAGTTAAAAAGTACATTTCAGCTGTTGGAGATGTAAACAAAAGAAAGGTCTCAGTGTTGTTGAAAATGCGGGAATTTTACCTAAAATCCCTATTCTAGGAATCAAACAAGATACATGCCCGTGTTGAATAAAACAGGTCTAAATGCAGCACTTTGCCCCAGAAAAAAAATCCAAGTTATCTCTTCTCAAACCAAGGTACTTGTTTAAAACCGTGACTGATTAAAAGGATAGAAAAATCAGACCAGAGCATTTTATCTGATTAAATGGCACTGTGTCACAATTAGATGTCACTGTATGTTCACTTTAATTCTGGAAGCACATGCGGCACACGAAAGGAAGTCATGGCACTGTACTAAGCGCATGCAGTGCATATTACCTAGCATCGAAGCTAGCCCCTCAGCGCTCTGCACTAGCCAATTACTCTGCCGGAGAGTGAAGCGGGCGCAGGAAAAGGCATTCTACTGCCTGGAGAAGTTGGAACCTACGCGCTTTCTCCCGCTCCCAGCCGGCCGCGATCTCCGAGCCCGCCTAACAATGGTAGCAGTGTTCCAGCGGACAGCTCTGCCCTCCGTCGCTCCGCATCCCCTCGCCTCCGAACGGCGGCCCCGCCGGCTGCGCCCTCCCGAGCCCCTCACCTCAAACCGGCCGGGCGGGAGCCACTCGCACCTGGCCGCGGCTGACGTCACCCCCACCCGCCGACCCCGGCCCCGCACGGCCCCACCTTCCCCTCCGGGTAGGGGCACACGGTGCTAGGACACCGGGAGGAGACCGAGAGGAGGGAGCCCGCCTCGAGTGCGGCCCCCTCCCCTCTGCGCCTCGCAACACGCCCCCTCCGGCTCCGGCTGGCGGGGGCGGCGGGGGAAGGGGCTCCGCAGCCGCGATGTGCGTCCCTCCCGCCGCCCCCCGCACAGGCACGGACAAAGGGGAGGGGGCCAGCACCTGGCGGGGGCCGGTCTCTTTGTGAGGCGGGCACGTCCCGCAGCGCCGGGGAAGGGAAGCGGGGCTGGTCTCTCCCGCCCAACGCGATGGCCGCGAGGGAACGGCGCGGGGCACTTACTCGGCGGCCCGTCTCTGTCGCGCTGCCTCCCCTCGCCTCACACCTTCACGCCGCTCAGCCTCAGCCCCTCCCTTCGCCTCGCGCTGCCCCCGCCGGCGTTGGAACTTCAAACGGTGCCAGCCATTACCGCGCAGCGCCCCGCGGCTGGCCGGCGGCTCCGCGGGGCTGAGGGCGGGAGGGATGGGGGGGGCGCGGCGGCGCGGAGCTCCCCCGAAGGCTTCACAATAGACACAGGGCAGCGCGCGTGTGAGAGAGCGTGTGTGTGTGTGCGCGCGGGGGAGGGGCCTCTCCCGGCGCGCCGAGCAGAGGCGGGAGGAGGCAGGCAGGAGGCAGGCAGCGCTGTTTATCCGCCGGACGGACCCGGCGCCCCCCCACCCGATGCTCGGACCGGTCCATGCGCCGCCGCCTCCCCCCGCCAACGTGAGGGAGGCGAGCCCACCCCACCCCGCGGGCGGCAGGTGGTACGGTCCGGCCGGCCGGCTCTCTCTCCCCAGCACGGGCGGGGCGGGTCCCGCCATTGTGACTTGCCCAAAGCCGGCTGCCGACTGCCAATCAGCGGCAGGGGGCGGGGCTCCCCGGGGCACAGCCTCCCGCGCCGAGCAGCGGGAGGTGGTGTGTGAATGCCGGGGCCGCTGTATTGCCGGGCTCCCGTTCTGCCTTCCTGCCGAAGAGACGGCGAGAGCCCTTTGTGTGCGGGAAAAGGCTCCCGCCCTCTGCTGAATGGTTTTCCCCGCCGTTAACGCAAGGTGCAGGCGAGAGCGGGTGGAAACCCCGAGAGCCCATGACAGGTCATCACGTGCGGGAGCGCGGCGCCGGCAGAGCCGTGGGGCTCGAGCACCTGCCATCGGCAGACGCGCGTTCCCTGGGAACGAGCAGCGGGAAGATTCCACCCCCTCTCCCGCGCTCGCCTCCCCGCAGAGAGCGGCGCCATAAAACCCGTTTTCCCGGGCAGCAGGACAGCAGCAGCTGCCCCGCGGTACTCGGACTGGCTATCCCCGCCTCCCGCGGAGCCCGGGCACGGCCTGCTGGCGCCGCGGTGCATGCTGGAGCTTGTAGTCCTGTCTGGAAGTCCTGAAAGGTTGAATACCGACAACAGCAAAGGAAGATGGTCCTCCCCCTGTAACGCCTATGTATCCAATAGAAATACATAATTTATCCCACACATTGTGGAACGATGTTCCGTTCTAATGCGCTATCTCTTAATGGGCAGCCCCACCCCTCTCGTCCTGCGGGAGAAGGGAGGCGGTGAGCTCCGCGCAGCTGCCAGGACCTGCTCCTCCCGTCATCCCTCGCGCCAAGATGTCGGCGGCTATCGCCGCGCTCGCGTCTTACGGCGGCTCCGACTCAGAGCCCGACTCGGATCCGGAGGCTGAAGGGGGCTCCCAGAGCGCCGCTGTGGTCGCCACCCGCGACGCCGTGCTGCACCTCCGGGGGCCGCCCGCCGCCCCAGCGGCCCTGGCCGTGGATGCGGCCCCGGAAGTAGCCGTGAAGGTAGGCGTCCTTCCGCCGCCCGGGAGACCGGGGCCCCCGGTGCCTGCGCTCCGCTGTGGACGCTACGTTGGCTTCTGTCGCTGGGGTCAGACGGCCTTGGGGCAGCCCAGGCCGGGGAAGCGGGGAGGGCGGGTGCGGGCCCGGCGTCGGGACGTTGTCCCACCTGGCCTTGCCCTGTTCCTCGGTGCGAGGCTGGAGCTGGGGGTTGAAGGCGTTTGTCGGCGGGCTCGGCCGGTGGATCCCGCTGTGGCTGTTAACCTTATTAAAATGTAGTATGTCTATCTCAAAGGCGTGCCTTGCTTAGCGTTCCTCAGGTACTGTTGTATTCACTTCCCCTGAATTCAAAACGTTCTGTGTGGTTTGCCCCAGTGTTGGGGTGAAACCTGTACTTGATAGGCTGAGTGCAGCAGAATCGTGCCCTAAAGAGTATCTTGGAAGCTGATCGGTGTTCCTGATTTCGTTCCACTGTTGCTTGGGAAACCTTAATTTTCCAAGTTCAGTATCATGTTAGATCGTTTTTTTTATTTCAGAAAGGGGAAGGAAGTGTTGGTTTGGGATTTTAATATAGATAACTAGTTTCTAATCAAAAGCAGATGACTCACCATGATGGCTGTCACTGTAGTACTGTGTTGCTGCCAGTTCTGAAAAGTTTTCTACTTTGTGACAAAGAGGTGAATGGAATCTTTTCTGTTTGTTGACGTCAGTTAATTCACATGGTGTTGCATCTGGTTGTATTTGTGTTATATTGTATGTCCTGACTAGATGTGCATTTTTTGATCCCTTGGAGTCTTAGAAATACTTGACTTATTGAATTGCAGCTTCTGGCAGACTGTCTTCTCATACAGGCTTTGAAAGGAATGCTAATTAACATCTGTAATGTCATTTGAGTGTGAATGATAAGTGGCAAGTAGTATTGACTGTTCTCTTCACTGCTCTTGATGCTGTAGAAACAGTTTTGCCATGCCAGCCCAAAGGTTTATGTAGTTTCTTGGTGGCTGACATCAAGGAACTTGTGTGAATGTCTGAATTTAAGGAAAAAAAAAAATCTGGTGGGGTTATTAGTCCCTGGTTCCATTCCTTGATCCGTCTTGCCATGTAGCTGCATGATTGCTGTGCTGGCACAGTTAAATTCCTGATGCCAAAGGAGAAACAAGCAGCTGGAGGAAAGAGTTAGGTGCCAGTAGCATGTTCTGTTCAAAGCTGTTCTCCAGGCTATGCCCTGGAAGGCGTATCCACCAGTACAGCTAGGACTGTCTCTGCCGAGGGCCTTCTGCTAACCAAGGTAAAAAGGAGGTGAGGTTTCTAAGTGCCAAGGTGTTTAATTAAATGAACTGATTAGCTACAGTTAACACAGTGAGAATAAACCCAGAGTAAGTGATGGAAGTCTGATGATCTAGAGTTTCTTTGCAATTGGCTGTGCAAAAACGGGCTAAGGTATGTTAGTGGTGGCTTTTGTGTGGTGTGAATTGGGCTAATGAAGAACATAAACTGTGAAAGTCAAATAGATACTCATTTGGTCTTTAACACCAGTGCATCATGAATGTTGATGTGAAAGTACAGGCCAGCATGTGTTTCAAATCCTATAACATAGCATTTTCCTTTTTTCATTCTAAACTTCTTATTTTAGGATTCTTTTTAAGTTACATTTTTTCTAGACATTGCCAAAACTAATTAGAATCAATTTTGCTACAGCTTCTACTGATATAAAAAAAAAAGAGACAAAACACCCTAAGATTGCTCACAAAGTATTTGCGTTCCCTAATGAATTAAAAATGCTGAAGGAAATGGCACAGTCTGTAAAGAAATAACTTTCACAGGAGATGTTGCGGCTGTAAGCTTTGCCTTACAGGCAAAGGAGAGAACATTGCCATAGTTTAACCCCAGCCAGCAGCTAAGCCCCAAACAGTCAGTTGCTCACTCCTCCTGGTGGGCTGGGGGATAGAATCAGAAAGTAAAAGAGAGAAAACAAATGGGCTGAGATAAAGGCAGTTTAATAGGTAAAGCAAAAGCTGTACACAAAGTAAAACAAATTCATTCACTCCTTCCCATGGGCAGGCAGGTGCTCAGCCATCTCCATGACAGCAGGGCTCCATCGTGAGTAATGGTGACTAGAGAAGACAAATGCCATCACCCTGAACATCTACCCCCTTCCTTCTTTTCCCCCCAGCTTTTATACACTGAGCATAATGTCATATGATATGGAATATCGTCATTTGGGGTCAGTTGTCTCAGGTGTGTCCTCTCACAGCCTCTTGTGCACCTCCAGCCTGCTCACTGGTGTGGTGCTGTGAGAGGCAGAAAAGGCCTTGGTTCAGCAGTATTTAAAACATCCCTGTATCATCAACGTTGTTACCAGCACAAATCTAAAACATAGCCCCATACTGTTTACCATGAAGAAAATTAACTCTACCCCAGCCAAAACCAGCACATTTACTGTTTGATCTCCGTCAGTTCAGGGTGAGACTTGGATGGCAGCAGATTTTACCATATTTATCTACAATGTTGCATTCACTGGTTTTGCAGGGAGGAAACTCATCATGTTTGAAATCAACTAGTCTGGCCTGGCCCAGTATGAGAGCTGGAGCATTTGTGTTGTCTTCAATGTGGGAGGGGGTTGGAAGTCTCAGGTCTATTTGTAGAATCTAGTTTACCTTTGGCAGTACTCAGGTGTCCAGAAAAATACTACTTCAGTGGAAGAAAGAGACTTCAGTCGCATTTCTTGATTTTCTTTAAAACCTAATGCTCCCCATCTATGGAGGTAGGAATGATTCAGAGTCAGCATGTGACCATTTTGTAGCAGTAATGAACAATAGTGACTTCGAGGTGTTATTTGTTAGGAATGTTTTGGCTTCTTTTAATATGGTTAGGTTTTCTGCTTTCTTTGATACAATATTATCTTTGGAGAGAATAAATGTTTAGAACTTGGCATCCTGCAAGATGCTGGGAACCTAGACTGGTTCAACAAATCCATTTAACATACCCTTTTCTTCCTGTTTTGTTTTTATTCTATTGAAGTTAGTGGGATAGACATTTACTGTTAGGAGGGGATGAATAGGTATAATGACTAACAGCTGAAAACAATGAAATATTTGGACTTCACTGCAAATGCCATTCTTCTCTTGGTCACAAATCTGAAAATCTTTAAAACAAGATAATACAGCATATTTCACAGCCCAAGTGGTTTATGCAAGAGTTGATAAGTGACAAATTGTGTCAGCCTCTGTGGCTCATAGGATGGGGTCTTAGTTTACCATATTGTAATTTAATGGATAATTAAAACTAATTAGGTCTTATGCAAAGCAGCATGCCCTTTTTAGCTATTTGGCTAATTAGTAATGAATTTACCTGGGGAGAAGGAAGCATTGTAGATTTATTATCTAAAATATCAAGAAAAAATATAGACATCATAACTTTTCACTTGCATGATATGAAACTAGAAAACTCTGACCTTTGCTTTGTTCTGACAAACTTCGTGTTTACACAAACACTTGAGATTTAAGTGTCAAATTCTGCTTCTAAATGCATGAATGGTTCTTATTAAACTTACAGGTAGCCACATAATAGCCCAGTGGAGACTACAAAATTTGACTGAAGTTTTAAAATATTGTGGATTAAAAGGATTGTGAGTTGCCTCAATGTGAATAACATTACATTCTTTCTAAGGAACAGATAAGTGTTGCAGTCCATGCTGCAGATTATTTTATTTAAAGAACTTTATTTAAGGCTTTGCTCTGATGCCTGTGACAGGGATTTGGCCTGTGTGTAATTAAAAATGTTTTTGTCTTTCATACATGAAAAAAAATGAATCAGAAAAAAAAGCTTATAGCAAGCTTTTTTTAATTATTATTATTGAACTGTTTTGAATTCTATAAATCAAGTACTTTTCATATACAGTGATGGTTTTGTTTTATGGCTTTCAGACAGTGTTTTTCTAGAGAAAACCAGGACTGTGGCATGTTTAAGAAATCCATAGGAAGGAAAGCTAATTTGATTTACTGCATTTATAGTCTAAAATCCCTTCTGTATCCTGTGCTCTTTCCTATGCTGACTTTTAACTGGCCAAAGGGCCTTCATGGTAGGACTGAAGGAGCATGCCCTGGTAGGAGTTAGGCATTCTGTGATCTCTAGGGAGTTATAACGTCTACACTTAGTATCAAAAGCTTCTTTCTGTACCAAGGTACATTCCTCAGGAAATGCTAATACCACGGAGTACAGCCCTGAGCATCATTCCCCTGTGACAGCGTGATGCTGTGCTGGAGGGTGAAAGAGGCAAAAGGAGAGCATCTAAGTATCAAATTTTTTACCTAATCAGATCATATCTGAACTGCAAATCAACCTGCTGCTGCAAGTCAGTAGACATCACACTTATTTAAAAAACAAAAAACCCAAACAAAAAAAACCCCAAAAAAAACCAAAAACAAAAACAACCAGCATATCAAGTAGTACAATGGTAAGACAACACGCTGCTTTTTTGCCTTGCGTCAAGACTGATACCTGCATCTGCTTGGGTAGACACTCATTTAACTTTTGTACAGAACTTCAGTGGATCCATAGACAAAAATTCAGTGTCTGGCTGTCCTTATTTCTGCTGATTATATAATCTGGATCTTTTTTAGGGTGAATTAGGTTGTTCAGTTTTTCTGTACATGTCATTTTCTTAGACCTCTGATTCTTGAATTTCTCTTTTGGACCCTTTTTGGTAGCATGTGTCTTAGCTGATATGTGGTGCCGAATGTAGCCACTGTGTTTCAGTTGGTGCTTGTTACCAGTGCTGAGAAAAGCAGAGAACTGACACGTAGAGCAGAAGTTTGCAGCTCTATTGTATTGTCTTCCAAGAAAGCCATAGTCGGTAAAACCTAACTTCCTTAAACCTTTCTTTTTCAGGTTATATGGGGTGTACTGTCTTTGATGGTATTATGGCATGCCATAAAGCCCATATTTAGACAGTTTCCAAGTTGGAGCAAACACAAGCTGCTTCGTGGCCAGTCCTATGGCTCAATTTTTATTTTTCTCTGCAGAAACCCTGTATCTGTTTAAATTGACAGCTTCTTGACCCTCCTTTTTGTGATTCCTGTGCCTTTGTGAGTGAGAAATTACACAGGGTAATACTTAGCCCATCATTAAGTTCACAGATGCCCTCCTCTTTCAGTCTAGCCTACTGATAGTTTTCCATCCCACAGAGCCACTTGTGTAGCTCTTGGGACATAAGCTATGTGATAGATTGCGCACCTTAGGCTTTTAGATAAATCGAGATACGTCATATGTGACCAAAGGAAGAACTACAGCACAGCAGAGGAACATGATCCTTTAGGTTGTCTATCTCGGTCACACAGCTCTGCCAAACTGCTGCATCTGTGATCCTTTATCTGTTTGCCGTAGCTATGGCGACTGCATCTAGAATGCCAGCATAAAGGGACAGGGTTGTAAGACCTGTATGTTTACTTTTTTCACTTTCTGGGTGTTGAAATGATGAGTTCTGCTGAAATGGTCTTCTGGCGATGCATGCGGTTGTACCCAGGATCTTCACTGTGTGCAGAGGTTGCTGGAGTTCTTTCCTCTCTTTTTTTTTTTTTCTTTTTCATAAAAAAAGCCAAACCATCCAAACGCCCCAATGCAGACAGCTTGGCAATTTCTGAAATGGTTGATAGACTAGTTTCATATTTTTAATGTTTCTGCTACCTACCAGAGTCTTATACTGCTGAACAAAATAGCAGCTATCAGATGTTGACCAAAGGATAATTTGTCTGCTGCAATTTGAACTCTTGCTGTAGATTAGCATTTCAGAATGTTGTCTCAATGCTTTATTTTTTTATGAAGATTTTGATTCTTTAAAATACTGAGAAGGTAAAGTGGGGATTGGGACACATTCAAATTATTATATAGTTTAAAGTGAAATAGCATGATGAAAAGAGAACCAATATGTGCTTCAGCAGTGTATTACCAGATCATCATTTGATGCCCAAATGTATGAAAATATGAATAAGGCTGCAGGTCTTTGGGAGTGTAGCTCTGATGAATATAACATGTGCTTCAATTTCAAGGCTCGGTGATTTTCACACAGAAAGACTATGCCTGTGGTGGGTCTAGGAGTGAACATATTGTGTGGCTTCCAAGTGACTCAGCTCTGTTCCACCAGCAGTGAAGGAGAACCAGAATTGCTATAATGGTCCAGCAGAGGATCAGCTTTCATGGCACAATCTGTTTCTTTTCTCAATTACCAAGTGGCATATAATAGGACTTAACAGGGAGAAAAGAGGAAGAAAAATAGCAGAACTGACAATTTCTTGGCAGTTTTGCAAAACTGGATTTTTCTCATTTTTCCAGTTTTAAAGAGCAGGGGAAAAAAAAACATGTCTTACTTTCAAGTAAAATGATAACTTTTTAAATGTCACTAGCAGTTCATAAGATGAATTTTGCTGTATTATCAATGCCATTAATTTTCTCAAATTATAAGGTTGGTTGCTAAGATGTGAAGTCTAGCTGCAGAGCAAGCTGTATGACATGACTTGGAAAAGTCACCTGTGGAAAATGTCCTCAGGTTGTGGAACTGCAAAAGGAAATGTGTGTAGGTGATACAGGTTAGAAAATGGTTTTGATATGCTCCTATTCTAACTGAGGATGGAGGTGCTTTTTTTTATTGTTGTTGTTGTTGTTGCTATACGACTGGATTAAGCCTGCTGTGCTGTTCCCAGGCAAGTTCATAGTGTATGAAAGTCAGGGCTGTGAATGTACCGGTAGCCTTTATCATCTAAACCCAGTGAATTGTTAAGGTCGTGTGATGAGAGGAATGTCGTCAGGCTGACAACTGCCAGTGCTAAGAGTTCAAGCAAGAGCAGTGCAAAGGCTGGACCTACCTGTTAAAAAAATTGATATACAGTAAGAGTAAAGTTTTCTAGTTGAATTTAACAATCTAAGGCAGTGATCTTGGTGGAAAAACAATTGATGGGATAGCTGATGTCATTCTTTAAAAACAAACAAGAAAACAAAATACCCCAAAACCAAACAACCAAACACTCAACTTTCAGTTAGTTTGGTTTTATTGAGCAGTTTTAACCAAATATGATTAGATAACATGCCAAAGGTACTGTTTTTCTGTGTCTGGAAAAGAAGGTTTTAAAACTTTTAAGTCTTGCATGTCTAAGCAAATTCATTTGTAATTGAACTACTATTAAATTGAAAAGACGCAAAAAAAAGAAAAAAGGCTTCTGGGCATGCCATGTTAGAGAATAGCTAACAATATTAAATAAGTAAAGAACATGCCATTTTGCTCTTTCAGGATACTATAATGCAAAGCAAGACTGAGTTTCTTAGAGGTAATTTTGTACTGAGGAGGTGACTGCTAAAATGCGATCCTCTGTTGTGCCACTTCCTTCTCCGAGTTGCAAATGCTTTTGGATCGTGTAGGTGAGCCCTGATTAGATGCTGATGCTAAGATAGGTTTTTCAGTAAAATTACGAGGGATATTATCAATATACTAGCACATTGTAAATCCCTTTCAATTATATTTGTTCTAGAATAAAGATGCAAGAAGCAATACCAGTAATAATACTGCAAAGTAACATTCTCCTTCATTCTCCTTCATGAATTCTAATTGGGGGTGTGCCAGTGTGTCAGTTCAGGGTCAATGTAAATGAGCCTTCAGTAGAGCTCTGTGGAACCAGGTCTTTTTGAGCACCGCCTTTCTCTTTCCCATCTTTTCTGCTTTCTATTTCAGCCGTGTGTGCTCATCTCAGTTTTTCCCTTTGAGTTGCTTGAGAAGTTGTTTTTTTAGTTAGGCTCTCTTTCTTGTCTCTTCATCTATCGAGTTAAATTTTTGCCACAACATTCTTGGAAATGAGTTTAACTACTTAAGTTGAATTCCACTTTTACCTTTTGTTAAAAACCTGGAGATAAGGGATCATTGAATTCTCTGAAAATCATTATTCCATGTTATGTTTGCACTGATGTCTAATATTTTTTCCGAGCTGTTTTTCAGGACAGTTGCTCGTGACTTCAGTCTTACTCTTTTTGTAGATTCTAGTTTCACACTTTTATATTGAATTGGTGACCATTTAATTGACTCTTGTTTACAAGGTCTGGCTTTCAAACATCCTCAAAGAAAAAAAACCACAAAAGCTTGCCTCCAGTCTTGCCGCTGGTTTTAAACTGTGTGCATGAAGCCTTTAAAAAAATAAAAAGTAATAATACACATGCAAATTTCCTCTGTATCTTAGAGGGATTTCTCAGTGAGAGCCCAACATGGGTTTTGCAATCAATATGTTTTAAAAATAGAAACCTTGCCCAGGCTACTCCTTTCACAGTCCTGAAAGTGTCAACTTGAACTACAGCCCTAATTTGGTCAGAAATAGGGTAATGTAATCTATTTGAAAGTCTGTATGTGGAAAATGGTTTATTAATATGTCTGTTTTATTTCAGGAAGATGTGGAAACAGGAGTCCACCTTGATCCTGCTATCAAGGAAGTTCAATACAATCCCACTTATGATACCATGTTTGCACCTGAGGTAAGAATCAGTATTGATCTTTAGAGTAGAAATGCCTTTGGCTTAAAGGCAGAAGTTCTATAAATCTTGTGTGAAATTCATGTAAGACATACCTTGTTTGGATGCTTGCTCTATTTTGGAGTCTAATTTGGGGAAATTGAAAAAAGATTCTGCACAGGTGTGTTGGTATTGTTAATGCTTGAATTTTAATGTTCTGCATAAATCGGTTTTAAGAAGATTCTTAAAGTGCTTATTAGAATTATAGCTATGGAAATTGAAAAATCAAGATAGGAAAATAACATTATAAATATGTTGAAAAAACATGAAGTGCATTAAAGTAGTCTCGCTATTTTCACTTTTTTGCTGTTTATTTGCTCAACAAGCTACATAGCAAAATGAATAGTTGTAAGTTTTGAGGATACATGGCTTTTGGGACAGGATTTAAAATTAAAATCCAAGTTCTTTCAGTATTTTGATTCACATCAGCTTTAAATATTTTAGTAGCTTAAGCTATGCTGAATGTGTATAGTGAAAAACCATTTTAGGCTGAATTTGGACTGCCTGGTGTCATGCGAACCACTTTCTATTTTGTTATAACTGGCATGCTATCTGAAAGATAAAAATAGCTGTTCAAGCATTTAGCTGTTTTCAGTATTTAACTTCTTTGTACGGCTTGTCTTCTGTTAGACCAGGTGTTAGTATTTTAGGTAGACAAAGGCAGCATCAATCTGAAATTTCTATATTGATTGTGCTTTGTGCTTACAAAACCTTTTGTGGAATCGCATAAATTGGCATTTTCAAAGCAAGCTTGCTTTTTGCAACATACCAAGGCCATGAAGTGTGTGAGCAAAAATACTGCTTTAAACTTAACTACAGTGCTACCTTGTATAAGTGGTTTTAGTTAGGGAAGCCTAATATGGGGTAGTCTCGGATGTGTGCAAGTATGGCAACAGTCATAGGGTTACAATTACATTTATTTTTGTATTAGCCTCAGTGTATTGCATTTGTTTGTATTCACTGGGGTTTTTTTATTTGTTTTTCCCCTAACTGTGGTATGGTCAGGAAGAATGGCAATTGTCTTGCAAGAAGAAAAGCAAGACAATTTCATAAGTGAATTTCCTGAAATGACACAGCAAGTCCCCAGTTGCTTTTTAAATGCAGTCGGCAGTGTAACTTCTGCATGAAGTACACAAGTTTAGTAGGTTTTGCTGTCTCTCCCTTACCAGGAACATTATGCAGTTTTTTTGTCTTCTGAATGCTTGTACTGATCACGTACGCAATGGCAGCACTTTGTGTCAAGTAGCTAATACTGATTTGTCCGCTGTACCAGTAATACAGGCTAGAAAGTTCAATCACAAAAAGAGCTGTACAGAGCAACTGTGCAAGCACTTACTGTGTAAAATAAAGAACTTGGAACCTTATTCAGTAGTTGTAAAGAAATATAAAGTTGAAGTGATTTTGTTACAATTTTTGAATGACAAGTCAGTTGCTGGGATTTTTTTTTTCCCCGTTTTTTTTCCTGAAAAAGTATGCACACATAAATAAGAAATCAGTAATTCTGATATACTTTCTTTTAACATTTTTGATGTAGTTTGGACCAGAAAACCCATTTAGAACTCAACAAATGGCTGCGCCCAGAAATATGCTTTCTGGATATGCAGAACCAGCTCACATCAATGATTTCATGTTTGAACAACAAAGAAGAACCTTTGCAACCTATGGTAAGTCCTTCATAGTAGAATTCACCTTCACTTGTATTGTGCCCAGATTGGACTGTCTATAGAACAGTTAATAGGACTGAAAGTTCTGTAAATTGCTTTTTAACAGACTTACTAAAATGGAGAAAGGTCTTTGAGAATACATATGGCTGGAGATCATAGTATTTATTTGGGAAATGTAATTTTGTGATTCCCTTTTGTAACTATAATCTAGTGTATGACCTCCTACCAAGCCCCTCTTCGTTAATCCTTCCATTAGTTGCATCAATGGAGAAAACAAATCAAAATGTCACACTTTTAATATGACAAATAAGTATAGATATGTTTATGCAAATAGATTCTTTCATGTGATTCTAACTAAATGTAGCTCTCTCAAAACTAAAAGGAAGCGTTACTGAGTTGTTAGTTTCTTCAGAGTGATTGCCTCTAGATACAAGCTGAATGAACGGGAATTGAAAAAAGTGGAAATATGTCACTAAAATATTCTTAGCAAAGACAGACCCAAAACACTCCAGGTTGGTGGTCATTTTAGCAGCTGCTTTCTTATCTTGAAGGATCTTTACACTTGGAAATAGTTGCATTTGAAAAATAAAACATACAAGCTTTGGGGAGGCTTGAGTTTCAAATAGACTTCATATGGATTGTGAGGAGAAAAAATGGTTTTTGTTTACTTTTTTGGTTTTTTTTTTTAAATAGAAAAAATGTGGAAAGGCTATGGATTCCAAGCATTATTTTGGACTCATTTGAAAGAACAAACCTGCCATATATTTACGTATAACAGTGGTTAATTTTTCTTCTGTGTTTTGTTGTAAGCTTTCATTTCAATTTTAAACTTGGCTGCAAGGACTTGTCTTGCAAATATGCATCTTTAGTTTCAGATGAAGTATCACTTTATATACTTCAAATTCAGTCTGTTTGGCAAGTAATGATACTTCCTGTGTAACCTTAAGGTGTCACAACACTAAACTCTTTGCACAACAGACTTGAGCCTGTCTTTATTTGTATTTACATTCAAAATACTACTACCTGCAAACTGTCATGCCTCAAAATTACCTCTCTATGCACAAGTCCCCTTAAATTCATTAGGGCTTTATGCATGCATGGATTCACTTTACTGCCTTCTGTGATGGACAGGATTGGGAGTTTATTGTTAACATCTGTAGGAGCCATGTATTACAGTGAAACCTGGAAGAAAAAAATACCTAAAATCAGAGACTATAACATCCTTAGTTTCTCTTCGTATTTGTGTTTTATTAGAGGTTTTCTTGTAAATGTTAAAAATTTAAATATATTTAAGACAGTTTGGTTTTGGGGGGATTTGTTTTATTTTTCTTTTACACAGTTTTAGCTAATAGTTACTTTTCACTGAGTTGTTAGGATGTGGCAAATAAGCAAAATGCCAATGTAAGAAATAGGTATCTAGTTCCATAGCATAACTTACTAGACTGCAATTTGATTTTAGAACTTGATGGATAATACAAATAGGAGCCCTAATCAGGATCTGAATTGTCAGATGAGATACTGTTCTGTGAAATAAAATGTTGCACTGTGTGGGTTGTGTATTTTGTGTGTGTATGTGTAAAAGAGATACAGAAAAAAAGGGTCTATATGCATCTAGTGTTTGGGTTTGGGATTTTTTTGTTTGTGAAATTTAGTTTGGGGAAAGATAGAGTTAGTAAGTCTACTCAAAGCCCCTGCTGTTGGTTTATGTCACCAGTGTGCAGCATTGAAAGCTGTCTTACAAGAGAGTAGAAAAATACATTTTTAAGACTAATAACATTGGGAACTGTGCAACTATAGTATTCAGCTTTATGGATGTGTTCAAGAGATAATGATCT
Source organism: Ara ararauna (assembly GCA_028858755.1). NCBI lineage: Eukaryota > Metazoa > Chordata > Aves > Psittaciformes > Psittacidae > Ara > Ara ararauna. Next base: position 63,205,540 of record CM054379.1, read on the forward strand.
GGGTACAGTGATAATGGAGCTATGAAAAGGCTGAGATATAGGCAATTTAAACTGCAAGAACAAGCGCTGGGAAGTTGAAGTTCAAGCTAGAAGATGCAGTAAATGAGCATGATATCCTGGCTCACTAGAAGGACTGAGTGAGGGTCCTTTCAACCCTTTATCCTGTTAGACACATGGCGGCAATTGGTACCTAGTGAGGAGCAGAAGAAAGATGAAAGAAATTAGTGATACATCTGAATACTTTTTATCAGTATGTACTCTCAACTAAGGGCAATGTCTCTATTTTCATTAATTTTCAGTGATGAATCTTCTTGTTCCTCTGTTGCAGCTTTTCCGTTATCTATGGCTGTGCGTTCCTTCTCTTCCTGAGTCTCTGCTGGTTTCACTGTATTGTTCCTGAGGCGAACAGCAAAGCTGTGCACAGCACTTTAAGATGTAATCTCACTGTGAATTTCTGTGGCTCAAGAAAGTGAGAGGCTTTTTCCCTTCAGTTTCTTAACATGGCTTTTTTTTTTCTCTACTGCTTTGAGTAGCTTTATAAAAGTTACTTCGTCTTTTTTTCCAGATAATTTATCAATATGTTGAACAGCATGGGCCTGAGCATGTCTCTGCCAGCAACTTTCTTGTGCTGTGGAAACTGTCCATTTATTCTTGGCAGTGTCTTAATAACTTTTAATAACTTAAACACCTGTGGAGTTCTTAAAGACTCTTTGAGACACTCTGTAAGCAGTTTGACTTGGTTTCGTAAAGGTATCCAACATCAGCCAAGCTCTACTCATTCACGTTTGTCACCTCAGAAATACTCTGGAGGTTTTGTCATTGTGATTTACCTGTATGGAAAGCTGTGTTGTCTGCTGTGCTGCAATATATAATGCTCACCCAAGTGCCTACTACTTGTTTCCTTCATTATAGTTTCTACTGCTTGAAACTTCTAACCATACAAATGTCTGGCTGGTTGACCTGTAGTTTCCCAAATCTCCTCTGAAACATCTTTTGAAAGTTGGCATTGTATTTGTTATGTTCCGTTTCTATCATATTGAGGTGATACAACATGAGCATTTTTGCACGGTGGTTCAGCTTTAGATCTCTTGGATAACTGCCGTCTGGTCCCAGTGTTTTGTTACCACTTATTTGACTCTTTAGTCTCCTGACATTTCACTTTGAGATGCATATTTTGTCACATTACCCATAAAGAAAGGTTCTGGCACAGGAGCCTACCACATTCCTTCACAAGGGGCATATATTTTAAAAAACCTTGCTGATGCTCTTTTCATTCCTGTATCTGTTGGCCTACATGCTTTCTGCCCCTGCAGGGCAAATGTTAGGTTTTATACCTTATGTGATTTGCTCCTTGTTTTTGAGGGGGGAAGGGGGCTTGCCTTATTGTAGTGTTTACTTTGTCTGCTAGAGTTTGGTTCTTTGTATCTTTCACATCTGGGTGCAACTTCAGCTCTTTGAAGAATAGCTTCTTATTTCTAATAGTTTCTCTTTACATACTGCTCAGCTGTGCTCACTTCCTTCTGCTTTCTTTAAAGTCTTCTTTAATAGCTGACAGGCATTAGTTCTTTTTCTCCTACATGGTGTCTTTGAAGTGTCCCTGCGTTTGGAAAAGGCTTTTACCCTTTGCTCACTTTCTGTTCCTTTTTAAAATCTTCTTTACTTAATATACCCCTCCTGTTTTGAGATTGAGATCATTGTAGTAAATGTTTTTATGGCTTTCTTTGCTTCCTCAACAATGTTAATTTATACTGCATTGTGGTTGTTGTTAAAATGTGTATACTTAGAAGAAAAGATGTTTTAAGATCAAGTTTCCTGTACTGCTCAGTTGGCCCTTTTTTGACTTTATTCCTATGTTAGTCTCTAATGAGACTGCTTCGTGGTACAAGTACGTTGTGTAAAAAAGCTGTTTCCATCACATCTTGGTGTGAGATTTGCAGTCTGTTACAAAGAGGTGACTAAACCATGTCATTATTACTGTGCTTCTCTCCCTAGCACCTGTTTAATCTCTGTTACCATTTCATGGTTATTGTACCTTCTGGCTGAATGCTCAGAAAGTGAATCCTGGTGACTGTACTCACCACTACTTAAAACTGGAATTTCGATCCAAAGGATCCTTTAATGCCTGTTAACTCTACTAACTTGTTCATCTGAATTGTCTTTAAGCTTTCTGTAGCATATAGCACATTTTTCCCTACTGGTATGACCATCTTATTTCTGTATTCTTTCTACCTGGTAAAGAGTGTAATACTGACATAATTGAATAGAATACGTTAGTTTATAAATTTAAAGCAAGATATTCCAATTTTACTATGTTTTATTTTTAACCTCTGCCATTTTGTATACATGCTTGGGTTTTCCATTTTGCTGCTCTCAGTTGAAATAGGATTTCGTGCTTACTGCTGTCCTTGTTGTCTGAGGTTTCAGATTTCTGTGCTGCCTTTTGCTTAAGGATGTGGCTTTTTTTTAAGATTATGTGCCTGCTTGTTTTTCTTTAGCTATTGGCTATCCCCAGCTATTTCATCAAAAAGCACTTGAACCTTCTCAGTGCCAACAACCTTTTAAATCTAGATGAGACCTACCCATCCCATTAAGGTTCCCTTCATTCCAGAAGTTTGGAGAGGTGAAGTTGACACAGGCACTGGAGATGTTTTCCATGTTACGGTTAAGATCTGCAGCAGCTGAGGGAACTGGGATTGTTAAGCTTAGAGGAAAGGCTCAGGGGAAACCTTAGTGCTCCGTACAACTATATGAAAGGAGGCTGTAGTGAGGTGGGTGTCTCTTCTCTCAAGTAATAAGCAATAGAATGAGAGGAAATGGCCTCAAGTTGTTCTAGGGAAACTTTAGATTGGGTATTAGGAAAAAATTACTTCACTGGTTGTCAAGCATTAGAACAGGCTGCCCAGGGGACTGGTGGAGTCGCCATCTCTGGAGGGATTCAAAAGATGTTTAGATGTGGCTCTTAGCGACACGGTTTAGTGATGGACTGGGCAGTGCTGGGTTAACAGTTGGACCCCGTGATCTTCAAGGTCTTTTCTAACCTAACTTATTCTATGATTCTGAATGTTGTAATTTTTTTCACAAGTATAATAGTTGAGATTTTATTGATACCACCCTAAAACTTCTGTGCTACAAATCTAAACTATTTCTCATATTCCCTTCAGCAGCCCTGTTAAGCCATAAGTCATTTTTGTCTCTAATGTTTTGCAAATAGAAGATACCTTTTGTTCCATCAGGTTTTTGCCATTTGTCCTTTATCTCTCTTTAGACTGACAAGCATGTTTCCTCAGTCTTTTGTAGGCCTTCCTTCCCCTCCAATATTTTATCATTCTTGTTACTCTTAATTTTTTTCTGAATTTTTATTTTGACTACATTGCTTAAAACTGGACATGCCAATCTAGATTAGGCCTTCCCAGTGCTGTTCCATGTTTTTCCTTTGCAATAAATCTCAAATTCCTTTTTTTTTAATTATTATTTATTTATTTTTCTTATTGGTCTCAGATACGCTTGTTAAGTGTATCTACACCAGTACCCTGGCAGCCTGTGTTTTAACCCTTGGACCTAATCAGTTGCTTGCTTGCTTTCAGTATTTATCATTCATCATGTCTTTGCTGAAGTGAAATATTTCACACTTGTCTTTGGTGTCATCTGCATTTTTTACAGTATGGGATCCTTTTCTGATGGCATAATCCATAAAAAATACTGAATACTATAGTTGGGCAGGCCATTGTAGTATAAGATTCTCTCCCAATTTGATGGAAAGCCTTCAATAATTACTCTGTGAGAGTCTGGCTTTTTTTAATTAGTAACCAGTTTTGCACCTGCAGTCATAGGTAATCTACACTATTTTGAATCTATTCATGTAAGGCAATCTTCTTATATAATTTCAACTATTAAAGAGAAGGCTTTATTGCTAGAAAAACAAAAGGTTCACTTCACAGGCCATGATGATGTAAATGGTCAAAAGCCAGTGTTGTAGTCCTTGGAGCATGGCTAAAAAGACTAGGAAGCCCCAAAATATGAGCCACTGTTTATTCTTCTGTGTCTGTACCCTCAGAAGAAGCAGTCTCTTTTCTTGACAATTCCTTTCTGAGCATTATTTTGAGAAGGACAATATACTGTCCTTAATTATGTGGGCATATATCAGTTTTCAGTGTGGAGCAGAATTATAGATTATTTTTTACATGCTGCGCACAAACTGTTCATGAACATGGTAGAAAAATAATTTCATGGCTCTTTCAGCATCAGCACTCATTGTAGAAATGGACTGCTTCGTTCACTGGGCATTTAGTAGTTTATAATCTCTCCTTCCCAAGATATTTAAGTCCTTTTTAAAGAAACATTCTGCTGCCCATGAATTGCAAAGCTCGTTATAACCAAGTTACTGAATACTCGTAACAGGATTATTTCATCAGTAAGACTGATATTTTAAGAGCTTATAATGACTGACTTTGGAAATAACACTTCTGATTTTTTTTTTTTTTTTTTTTTTTTTTTGTCTCCTCATGTTACGTGCAACACCTGTAGTCACTATTACCTCTTACAGTTATAGGCACTTTATTCTCTGATTACTTTGATTCCACGGAGAGGCCAGTGCAGTCGAATGGTTTAATGCAGCTGCGTTTTTCCACATACCTGAGCTATCTTTGGTCTCTGTATGCTGCATTGCCCCGTACAGTGTAAACATACTTCTAATTATCTGTCTTTCTGAAATGTACCAAAGTTTGATAATTTAACCAACCATTTTCAGGTGCACTGAAATTATGGATGTAGGTGGAATTGTATGTTTCCTTTCTAAAACATGGCATAAAATATCTACCTCCTAAATAACACTGAAGGAGATGTAGAAGTCAGGGCACATTATATGGCATACCAGCTGAGTAGGATAAAAGCAAGCTGTCTTTTGCAGCTGCGTTTAGGAGTCCCAGCCAGAAAGAAAAGATTCTCTTTCACATATCCACTAGAAAGTAGAAATTGTTCAGAGCTTTTCTGTGAGAATGGTGCTGGACCAAATTCAACCCAGCTATAAGAAGTCTCTACTTCCACGGGAAGCTGTGCTTGGCCCAGAGGCTCTATTCATTAGAATACGATCCCTCTTTTACAAGTACTGACCAAATAGAGTCTCAGAGACTATGTCAATACAGTTGGAGGACAAATAAACCACTGTATTGATTTTGACATAAATCCAAAGAAATATCTCTCCACTCTTAACAGAAGCATTATAGCTTGGAAGAGAACTCACTGAAATAGGGGCTTAGTTAAAGCAGGCAGTCTAATTAGCAAAAGTGTAATTGCAGTGTCTGCTCAGTTTGCTTATCCTTGGAAGTAAGTTGTAGTAATAGTCTAGAATAACTGAATGATCCTTTTTTCTGTTGTTGTTGTTTGGTATTGGTATAGTGGGAATTTGTATTTCATAAGAGGGCACTGGTATGCATTTGCATCTTTATATCATATTCACGAAACATCTGGGCATATGTTCTGGAGCTGGATCTTACCAGGTTTGAAGCTTCAGAACTGGTCTACAAGTTGCTCTACCTGTGTGGGAACACTTGCTATGTTCTTGGAATAACTCTTCTACTAATTTTCATAGTATTTTTTTTCTCCAGCATCTGAAAAGAAATTATGAGGGCCATCTTCTAAGACAGTAGTCTTTGAGTAATGTGGAGGAGGGGGGGAGATGACCTCCTTGGGCTGTTGGGATGGTATTGATAGGTTCTCAACTTCTATGCATCCAAGTGCTTTTATGGACCATTGGTTTCTGGGGTGGACTGGGCAGTGTCTCACTGTTCATGATTGTCTCTGTGAATCAACAGAAATACAAGAATTAGATTGTATGCTGTAGGATTTCTTTGATTTCTGTGTATGTGATTACTTTTACCAGTGACTTAATATATTCATTGCTGTCTTTCCGCCTCTGCCCCTTCCTGATTCGAAGAAGTTCTTATTGAGTCCTCAAGGGACATTTTGTCACTTGAATAATGTTTAATAAAAATGGGTGATACATCCGCTAGGGTGCAGTCTTTCCAAAAAAAAAAACCAGCTATGGTGGTCAGTAACTGACTGTTCAGTGCACCTGTTCCTTGGGAACCAGCCGAGTTTATTCGTCTGTCTTATTCTTGTAAGATCCTGCTATCCGCTCTAGAAATGGAGAAAAACTGTGAGATACGTGTATTAAAATGAGAGCCTCAGTATAAAAAATTGTAAATACCCTGAATATCTATGAAATGCTGGCACATTTTATAAATTATTTATAAGAGTAAATTCAGCAGGGGTTTTCGTGTTGTTTTTTTTGTTTGGTTGGTTTGGGGTTTTTATGAGGCTCAATAGCTGTAATCAGGACATGATAATAAATACTTGATTAAAAATACATGATTTTCTTAAAAATTAAATGCCATTGCTGCTACTTCTGATACCATCCATGTTAGTTAAAGCAAGTTGAAGGAACTTCAACTGCTTTCAAGTTGAAAGAGCAAGCTTTGCCAACTCTGACAGGAAGAGGATGAATTAATTTCAGCCAGGGGAGACAGAATATGCACAAAGCCCTAGAAAACTTAATTTCTTTCATTTTTTCCTTGTGTCCTCTTCCTTCCAGCTGCTGCCATCCCCAGGCTTGACAGACATGAGTAGCATTGTCTTTGACCCAGCAGAGGTAGCAGGCAGAGCAGGAGGCTGCAGGGCCAGAGGCTGCTGCTGAGGCCAGACAGCTCTGGGTATGCACCAGCAACGGGCTGGTTCCAGTGTGACTAACCAGCTTTGAAATCGAAGGAACAGCGTGCTGAACTAAAGCAGCATCTGTTAAAAATCACATCACAGCAAAAGATTTTGAGCTGGTCTCTTCCTTATGCCATGTTACAACAAGAAGAGGCTGCTATGGTGTTTCAGAAAACTAATAATGTTTGCATTACAACAAACTGGTCTGAATTCAGTGTTGACCTCAGCTGTAGCAGGACATTGGACCAGGGTCCTCCAGGGGACCCTTCCCACTGGAAAGATTCAGTAACTTTGCTTCCTGTGACAACCCTCCCTTTGTGTCTTATGTTAACTGTTGCCTATTATATTTATTTGTTTCTCTCCTGTTCAAATGGAAGCATTCTGGCAGCAGCGCATACTTAGGGCTTCGTGATAATACTTTGTGTTAATCTTAATACTCAGGCTGAGTGAAAAGTGGATGGGATTTGAAAGTATCAACCCTTCCTCATCTCTAGCTCCTTGAGAGTCAACAAGAAAAAAATTTGGGGGGTAGGGTCAAAGTATTAAAGGTTGTACAAAACAAAAAAGCTTGAAATAACAGTATTTTATCTCTCTTGTTTTAGGTTATGCATTAGATCCCTCCATAGATAACCCTGAAGTTGCTACTAAATATATTGGTTCTGTAGAAGAAGCTGAAAAAAATCAAGGTAAATAGTTCAGAATCTCATATAAATGACTTGCAACTGATGACTGTTTCCATTTTTTTCTTTACTGAGAGACGGAAGAGGTATTAGCAAAGGAAGGAATTATGGGAGACTTATGCATATCCAAAAATGCAAGAAAAAAGATGTGTTGCAATTGTAATATGAAAAGGGAAGAGAGATATTGGAGTGCTTTGCTTTCTTAAAGGAGCAAATATTTCAGGCTATCATGTCATCTCAAATTAGTATTTGCGGTTGGAACCTGGCATGTGCCGTTGCATAAATAGAATTTATTTGTATATTTGAAACAGCTTTTTGGTCCTCTTACATTCTGTCTTAGCTGAAAATGTCATATGTCTTTATTAAGATACTTGTATGTAGCCAATCATCTTAGCTGTGCTACTCAGTAGCAAACTGATCACTATATAGAACCTCTAGCACCCCTGCTGGAAATTGCATGTTATCTCTACTTAGCAGAGTTAAGCTGTTGGGTTATTTGGGAAGGAAAAGCCATTTGAAGGTTGCCAAATGGTAAAGGGGTGAGGGGGATCAGAAGCCAATTGCTGGGACTCTACTTTCAAACACTGCACTACTTCAAGTATAAAAATTGATGTCCGCAGACTCAATGTTAAAAATGCATGGGTACATGCATGGTTGCATTATCTAACAAACCATAACAAACAGTTTAAGTGGTGTCCTGAAGGAGCTGGCAAATGAAGCTGCTAAGCCACTGTCCATCATATTTGAAAACTCATGGCAGTCAGGTGAAGTTCCCGATGACTGGAAAAAGGGGAATATAACCCCCATTTTCAAGAAGGGGAAAATGGATGAGCCGGGGAACTAGAGACCAGTCAGTCTCACCTCTGTGCCTGGCAAAATCTTGGAGCAGATTCTCCTGGAAGGCATGCTGAGGCACATGAAAAACAACAAGGTGCTTGGTGACAGCCAGCATGGCTTCACTAAGAGGAAATCCTGCCTGACCAATCTGGTGGCCTTCTATGATGGGGCTACAGAACTGATGGACAGGGGTAAAGCAGTTGATGTCATCTACCTGGTCTTGTGCAAAGCGTTTGACACTGTCTCACATGACATCCTTGTCTCTAAGTTGGAGAGACATCAATTTGATAGGTGGACCACTTGGTGGATGAAGAACTGTCTGGATGGCAGCATGCAAAGAGTTGTGGTCAATGGCTCAGTGTCCAGCTGGAGACCAGTAACGAGTGGTGTCCCTCAGGGATCGGTGTTGGGACTGGTCTTGTTCAACATCTTTGTCGGTGACATGGACAGTGGGATTGAGTGCGCCCTCAGCAAGTTTTCCGATGACACCAAGCTGTGTGGTTCGATTGATACGCTGGAGGGGAGGAATGCCATCCAGAGGGACCTTGACACGCTTGTGAGGTGGGCTGATGCCAACCTGATGAAGTTTAACCATGCCAAGTGCAAGGTCCTACACCTGGGTGGGAGCAATCCCAGGCACAGCTACAGGTTGGGCAGAGAAGAGATACAGAGCAGTCCTGCCCAGAAGGACTTGGGGGTGTTGGTCGGTGAGAAAATGAACATGAGCCGGCAGTGTGTGCTCACAGCCCAGAAAGCCAACCATATCCTGGGCTGCATCAAAAGGAGCGTGACCAGCAGGTCGAGGGAGGTGATCCTGCCCCTCTACTCAGCTCTTGTGAGACCTCACTTGCAGTATTGTGTGCAGTTCTGGTGTCCTCAACAGAAAAAGGACATGGAACTGTTGGAACAAGTCCAGAGGAGGGCCACGAGGATGATCAGGGGACTGGAGCACCTCCCGTATAGGCTGAGAAAGTTGGGGCTGTTCAGCCTGGAGAAGAGAAGGCTGTGTGGAGACCTCATAGCATCCTTCCAGTATCTGAAGGGGGCCTATAGGGATGCTGGGGAGGGACTCTTCATTAGGGACTGTAGTGATAGGACAAGGGGTAATGGTTTCAAACTTAAACAGGGGAAGTTTAGATTGGATATGAGGAAGAAATTCTTTACTGTGAGTGTGGTGAGGCACTGGAATGGGTTGCCCAGGGAAGTTGTGAATGCTCCATCCCTGGTGGTGTTCAAGGCCAGGTTGGACAGAGCCTTGGGTGACATGGTTTAGTGTGAGGTGTCCCTGCCCCTGTCAGGGGGGTTGGAACTAGATGAACTTAAAGGTCCTTTCCAACCCTAACTATTCTATGAGTCTGTGATTCCTCTGTTACCGTACAGTTAGCAGTGTTCAGTTAGAAAAGTTAGCAATGCTTTCGCCAGTTTTAGGCAAATGCTTTTTCCATTCTGCTATGCATATTGGAAAGAGTGGTGGTGGTGGCTTTTTCTTTTAAACTGACTATGGTGTGACTTGTGATGTTGTATTCTATGTTAGCAGCCAGGCAATGTATTGTTTCCTTCTTCAGGTTTAACAGTGTTTGAAACAGGACAAAGGAAAATTGAAAAAAGGAAAAAATTCAAGGAGAATGATGCATCCAACATTGATGGTTTTCTGGGACCATGGGCAAAGTATGTTGATGAAAAAGAAGTAGCCAAACCATCAGAAGTAAGTACTACTTTTAACACAATAGCTACAAATTGTTAGTACATTGCAGTGGTTTACCCATGCTATGCTTTAGGATGATATACATGTCAAGTTATATGTCCAAATAAGGTATTCCAGATATTCTGCATTCTATTATTTGCAAGACTTATTGGAAATAAAAGGCATTGTGTCTGTGCATAGTGTGTAGAGTGATTAAAAGAGGTTTATATTCAGAAGCAGCTTGAAAAGAACTGAAAGTTAAACTTGTTTAAAAACCCAGCAAAACAGAAGACACCCCCCCAGTAACATACACACACCTACACAAACACACACAACCCTCCAACACACATCCTTGTTCAGACAGTGATGCTTAGCTGAAGTCTATGAATGAAAAGATAATATTAAATTCTTTTCAAACTCTTCTGGTTTTGAGAAAGGTACTCTCTTTACTGATGCTTAGAAATATTTCTAATCTCATTTAGCAAATAAATGTATTCTTAATAGTAAATAAATAGTAGCACAGTTCTGGATTTTGTAATGTGATTCTGAACACTGACTTTTTAAAAAATCGTGGTTTATTTTTTCAGGAAGAACAGAAAGAGTTGGATGAAATAACAGCGAAGAGGCAGAAGAGAGGAAAAATAGAAGATGATAAACCAGGAGAGGAGAAGACTATATTACATGGTAGTGCCATCCTCCTATCTATTCTCCTCATCTTGTTCACAGTGTTTTCTTTGCCTGCTGTGTTAATTAGTAAGGATGGCAGACAACCTCAGCATTTTTGCTGAAACACCTTCATGTCTCTGTGTTGGAGATAACAGCACTCACAGGTGTAAGCGTAAAGGACAGGGAAAGAGAGAAACTTGGACTAATTCCACTTCATACTGTGAAAAGCAGTGTAGAAATGTCATCTTTCAGGGCACTGGTTTTATTTATTTACTTTTAGTGTTACTAGACGTGCACATCCCTTTCCTGTTTTACAGAGCAAACATTTTAAAGTTATGAGTTTGGCTTAGTTTCAGCTTCAGAATTACTGCAGTTCTGAATGCCAGTACTTTCATCAGCAGGTAGTTATTTGAGTTATGGTTTACATACAATTTGGAAAATCACTTGGACTTCATGCTTCCTCAGTTTTAATGTAAATGTTCTTGCTGTCATACTATAAATAATTGTGTGTCAAATAATTACCCTATGGAAGCCTTATAGCATCAGTATTTATTGTGGTACCTTAAAATAAAATGGTTTGGTAAGTAAACTTAGTGATTTTGGGAAACTGTTACTTCAGCTCTCTGCATGCAAACCAGTACTGCCTTATATTGCTTGGCATAGATAGCTGGTAAACCAAATCTCCCTTTGTTTACCACTTTTTACAGACAGGCTCACATGCACAAGTTGGAGTATCCTTTCTTACATGCACTGAAGAAGTGGCTGACATTAGTACTTTGTTCTTTAGTAGCAGATCGTGACAATTTTTATTGAATAGTGATCATCTTAACAAACCTAAAATTTTAGCCACTGGGCTCCTGTAGAATAATTATTTTTTTAATCCAGCTTTTTGTGGCCTCCACCTGAAGTTTTGCAGTGAAAGACCTTATAAGATAAACTTTTGTCTTCTCAAAAACAAACGTTGCAGAAATATGTAAGCATTGATACTGTGCAGGAAGTCACTTGTACAACTGAAACTGTCATAACAATATCCCAGAAAGGGAGAAATTAAATCAGTGCGCAGCTTAATGACATGGCTATCCAGCATAAGTCTACTCTTGAAGTACCCATTTCCAAGCGCAGTGCATCCATCTCTGCATGTCTGATTGTCTAATCACTTCTTAAATCTAGTTAAACAGCAGCTGTTGGCTACTGCTGGCCAATATTGATTCACACTGGCCAAATCTATCTTTTTTTTCTCTGATTAGTCTTTCTGTTGACATGACTGACACAACACAGAGCTGGCTGGAATGTGAGTTGCAAGCAAATGCCAGGGTTAGAGTTGCACATTTGAATCCACGTAGAGTTAGTGTAAGCAACCCTTGTGTTGGGTGCTTTTTTGCTGTTTGATGAAGAGTCAGGTGTGTGTGAGGAGAGACTGTCTTCGTGTTCAGATTATCAGATTCCAAGCAGGCTTTGCTGAAATGATTTAATTTGAGCTTAACTGATGCCAAGTAAGATTCTCCATCTGTATCCTCTGAAGTGCATTTTTCTTCCTTCACCTCCTTTCCTTCACACTTCACAGCAGATCAGCTATGTTCAGAAAAACCTTAATTTTATGTGACTGTTGAGCCTTTCAAAGGCTATAAACTTTTACAATACAGGGTCTTGGATTCTCAGAGTTCTTTATTTACCTTTTCAGTTAAGGAAATGTATGACTACCAGGGGAGATCATACCTTCATGTCCCTCAAGATGTTGGAGTTAATCTCCGTTCTACAATGCCACCTGAAAAGTGCTATCTTCCAAAGAAACAAATCCACGTGTGGTCTGGACATACAAAGGTAGGAAGTCATGTTTGTGAGTGTGAATCGTAAAAATGCACTTCACTTTGTGTCTGAAGATAGTAACTTTTATAAAACTGAAGTGTCAGTAGAAGGAAGGGATATTTTTGTCTTTACTATGTTATGCATGTAATTGGTTGCACTATATGCTCAGACAAGGTGTTTTTCTGCTGAAATGTAGTTATTTACTTTCATTAGCATAGTGGCTTCCTGATCTCCCTTAAAGGGACAAGTATTATTCAGTGACTTCTGTGGGATGTGGAGTTATTTCCTGAACTACCACATGAATAAGAGTAAGACTAATTCTAGAGATCCCTAAAGATACCTTTTTATTTTTTTTTATAGTTAAAGTAGTTAAGGGTTATTCCATATAAAACTTATCAAAAGTTATAATGGTTTTGTGCTTATGATGCATCAGCAGGTTTCCCAAATACTATTACCCAAAAGCTACTACTTTTGAAAGGCGTGCCTGGTTGAGACTTTTCTTTGATGCTATTTAGCATCTACAGTTTCTTCTTGTGCAAGAACCCATAACTATATACATATTTCGGTATTAAAAGAAGTCTTTCATTGTTCAGGTTTGTAAAGTTTATACTCAATTTGCTGCTGCTTTTATCTCTAATTTTCAGTGTTGCTTGAAGGAATATGGTGTCAATGGACAGCACCTTAATGATATTGGAAAGATGGAAGAAAGAAAGGAGGACACAGGGGACACTTTCAGTTTTTACCCCTTTTTACTTGAGTCACAGCTCTGAACTTTTTTTTTTAATGGCTGCTGCATCATAAAGCTTATAGCTGCAACTATCAGAGCTTGCCAGAATAACATTTCCTCCACAAAGCTCTAGTCACTCCTCTGCCTATTATCCTATTAAAGCAGTCTGATGCATAAAATAGCTTTTTCCTGAGGTGAATGACATTACTGATGTGAGAAGCAGACGAAAGATGGTCTGACAACTCTAGAAAACTAGATGATACAAGGAGACAATAATAGGGAGGATAAAGCACCCAACTCCAAACAGGGGTGGGAGGAGCTGGGTCAAATATGAATAGAGTTAATTGACATGAAATGGAAAGAAGGACATGAAACAATGAGTTGTTCTTTGGACTTCCTCTGGAAGGAGTACCTGAAATAGATAAGTGGGAATCTGCCTGGCTCAGGGAATCTGAGTTCATTGGGTACAAGCCATTGGTAGTATGTGTAAGAAATGGAGCTCGCCAGAAACTTTTTTTCTGGAAAAATTCCTCAACTGCCCCACCCAGAAAGGCTTGTTATACAGAAACAGTCACCATAAACTCACAGGTTGAATTTCTTTGCTGTGTTTACCACAGTAGCAGTGTGCGTGTTGGAAAAGGGTATGTGTACAGCCATTGAAGCCAATCAACTTGTCAATAACAATTGTTCAAAATGCATCGCTGTTTCCAAAATGGAATGTGGGCAGTTATTTCTTTTCGAGATACGGTATCTGTATATTTTATGAGGATAAGCTTTTTGCTTAGAAAAGAGGGCAAGTGAACAGATGAAACATCTAGATGCTCCACTTACTGTTTAAATTGTCTTTATTTACAGGGTGTCAGTGCAGTTAGATTGTTTCCTCTCTCTGGGCATATACTGTTGTCTTGCTCTATGGATTGCAAAATTAAGGTAAGTTACATAAAAAAACCATATATATTACCAGTAAAACATATAATACCATCATTGAATACAGACAGCGCATTTGATGCTTCTACCAAATATCTTTTGTCTGTTATTTTTGTTTTTCTGACTTGATTTTTCAATTACAAATTCATTTGAGCAAAGACGGAAAAATATACAAGACTGTTGGTGTTAGAACAGTGTTAATCATTTAGTAATAGCATTTAGAAGGTTGCAGGTTCCTCAGGTTATTGCCTTTGTTGTTATAATAATTTGTTTTCTGTGGAGCCTAGTTTTACAGCTAGCAAAAGGTTTCTCTTGAGGTGTTTTATGAAAGTGTTTGTGGTCTTGAACTAATCTCATTTTAGTCCAGCATACATCATATTAGAAAGCTGGTGATATTTTTTGGTTTTATTTCTACTGGTAAAACCTTAGGGCTTTAAAGTTGGAATACGGTATGGGGGTTTTAGTTATTTTAAGGGTGCTTTGCTAACAAGAAGGTGACAGAGCATTCTTGTGAATTTATGGGTTGTGATAGTTGTGATTAATCAGTAGGTGTCATATGTTTGTAATTAATTCCTTAATTAATTACATGTTGCCATGTATGTTTGCACCTAATTTCAGTATCATTATTGTTTAACAACTGACGTCTTTTCTCCCCATCCCTTTTATTTTTCCAAGCTGTGGGAAGTATATGGTGATCGAAGATGTCTACGAACATTTATTGGTAATAGTCTTTTCTTAACTGATTTTTTCATTTAAAACAACTTCATGGAAGGATATGATTTAGGTTTGCTTATTAATTTGTCATAGAGAGGACTTGTAGGCATCCAGCACGTACTGTTCAGTATGATCTTGGCAATAAGAATTGAAAAAGGTGCAAGTTTTTAATGAGTCTTTGTCATTATTCCATATAATTTAATGTTCATGTAAAACATCATATGACCCTTAAACCAAAACATCAGTGTGCTGCAGTCATCAATACTTTATGCAAAACTCCTTTTCAAAAGCAAAAATCTTGAAATTGAATTGCCACAGCTTCATGTTGAGAACAGCAGCTCTCTGTATTTATGCAGTGAAGGGGTCTCATGGTCTTATGAACTCATCTCAAATAGATCATTTCTTCTGGGCAAAAAGCATGGGAATTTTGGTTTTTTTTAGGTTCAGGTGCTGTCTTTGTTCATGTAACAAGTGCTTTTTAAAGCAGATATCGGAGAGAGACAGAAATACAAACTTCTTAGCAGCCTTGAATACAGAACAAAAGCAACTGATTCCCCTTTTGAAATGGGAACTTTTCTAGAACACTGAGTGAATATACATTGAGTAACAACAAAGAAGTCTTTTTTTCACCTAATGTTTCTGATGACAGCAGTGTGATGAAAATGATGGCTCAAAAAAGGTTATTTCTCAATAGACTGCTCTTTCTGAACAGTTTGACTGCTTTTCTCAAAAGGTCCTTATTATAAGCCAGGTTCACCTGCTATTTTGCTATATTTAAGTTACTGTGCCAATATTGTAACTAAAGAGGTCTCCTACAAGTCTAATGCAGTGGTCACATGAAACAATCGGCATTGAGGGATAATGAGTTTAACACCAGATGAAAGCACTATTAATTTTCTGATCTAATATTTCCTATATTTTGTACTTGTGTTCTAATTATAAATGTTTCTCTTTTAAATGTATCTCCTTTAGTGTTTCTTTCCTGTTTTTCCTTAGATGTTGACAATTATTACAGTGTTTCAAAATCCTCTTGCGGCTCTTAACTGTGACCTGAACAATCTTTGAAGCCAAAGATTGATTGTAAATCAATTTATGAATGATTCATAGTGCTTGGTTCTATGCAGTGCTGTTGTTTCTATCTCCAGTGCTTTAGAGGCATGAGGATTTTGGAGTTTTATTTTCATTATTCTTTAGGAGTTACACTTTCTTTTACTTGAATTTTTCTTTGCTAGTGCTCATGAATAACTTCACTAAGTGATTTTCTTGTTTTCTCTGCATTGTTAAAGACTGGAGCATTTAACATGCGTAACACTTTTAAAGAAACAAAAACATTAATTCTCGGCATGAATAGATAGATGTTTATCAATGCATTTTTTCTGTCTTGTAGGACATAGCAAAGCTGTTAGAGACATCTGTTTTAATAATGCTGGCACTCGGTTTCTTAGTGCTGCTTATGACCGCTACCTTAAACTCTGGGACACTGAAACAGGTAGGCTTGCAAACTGTTGTTTGGCACTGTGTTTAATTAATAGCAAATATATTGATATATTGTCAGTCATGTTGTTTCCAATTGTCCTTAATGCCGTCTTGTACTTCAGTGTTCAGGCTTTTATTATAGGATGAGTAGTCCTTCCCCCCCCCCCCCCAAATGTTTTGTTATCTGTAATGGTGCAGTTGACACTACCTATATAGCTGTATTTCATATACCTTTTTATTTGAGAAGTCCGATAGTTATTTGTAGTGCTAGAACAGTTTTCAACAAAAAGACAAAGTTTTACCAGATCAATTAATTTTATGCCTTTTTATACCTGTAAATGTAAGCATGCTAGTTAGAAATAAAATCATACTTTAATATGCTTAATTTAAACGAGTTCTTTCACTTGATCTTTTGGTTAACCTGAACTTGAAGAGTACTCCAAATAAGATAAACTGCTGGTATAGGGAGATGGAGGGTAGGCCTGATACTCTCACAGAACTGTCTGGGAGATGCTCTGTTGCATTCTGCTCCAGTAGTTTCTTAAGCTAAAAAGATACAGGATAGATTTTTGTCAATATTCTTTTTAACCTTAAGTCTGTTCCTAGGACAGGAAGCTTCCATGTTTGAAAGAAACATTAGCTTTCTTGGTTAGCAGTGCTACTAGTCTTACACAGGAGACAGTTAGAAAGGTGTAAGTCAGATTCTCCAGTCTTGAGTCTGAATGTAGTCGTTTGGACGCCTGAAAAATGTCTTGAGCTTTCAGATTAAAACAGGCTCCTGCAAGTTATGGATGACATGTAATAAGGGTATTTATGGCTGAGACTATGAGAGGAGGAGGTCAGTGGTTTGTTTTGCAGTTGGATTACTGTTACCCTTTTCTAAGTTTAGGATTGAGGAATTCTTCCCAAGTTTGTCTCTTGTTGAGAAGACCTCTGTTCCTAAGGAGGCGATGCTTTGCAAAGACTGGTCAGCTTGTGATAACCTGACTGGTCCTAATAGTTTTGGTATGTCCTGATGACATACAGGGTACTGTGCAATTATACTTTTGGAAAGCTGTAATAGAGGTAGGGAACAGTTCGTATGTGTGTTTGTGCAGTTGCATTAATACAAACATGTAAAAGAAGGTCTAATCAAAGAGCAGGGTAAATTCTACTCTCTAATCCTCTCAAAGGCTATAAAATAAGTATTTTCTGCTGTTAGTAAAGTAAAAGTAAAATGAATGGTTTGCATCAGTATCTGCAAGAACTAGTCAGCCCATAGAACTTCCAACCTGATGCATTATGAATGGCTTTTCTGTTGCAGGGCAGTGTATTTCAAGATTCACAAACAGGAAGGTTCCTTATTGTGTCAAGTTCAATCCTGACGAAGATAAACAAAATCTCTTTGTTGCAGGAATGTCAGATAAGAAAATTGTGCAGGTATGTCTGTGTACTATCTCTTCCTCTAAAATTTGATATTTAGTAAAAAAAAAAAAGGTCTTATTCTGACTCTTTTATTTGTAGTGGGATATTCGAAGTGGTGAGATTGTGCAGGAATATGATAGGCATTTGGGAGCTGTCAACACCATTGTGTTTGTGGATGAAAATAGAAGGTTTGTGAGTACATCTGATGACAAGAGCTTAAGAGTCTGGGAATGGTAAGTTAAAATTCAAAAATTTAAACTTAAAGTGTATTATGAGCAAACTGAGAAGGGAGTTTATTTTTAAAAGAGCGCATAGCGCATGGAACACTGGAGTGTGCCCAGTTCTAGCTAGCTGAGGAAGAACTGGCTTTAAAACCCTATTCTGGCTTAATGCTTGAGATACTTCCCAGATTTCCTCCTCCTCAAAGAAAGCCTGTCAGCCTGAAGCACACTCTACTAATAGTGATCTCTGTTCTCTCTCCTTTCCTTGAGTATTACGTCTTAAATTAACCTGCAGTCTTACATTTGTGTATGTGTGTCAGTTTTGAATGCTTTGAACTTGGATATGCATAGTATCATATAAGACTTGGCCCATGTATTAAATGAGTAGTTTAGCATTAATATAGTATTATTATTAATAGAATAATCCTAACCCCTTTGTATTAATTAATGTTTATACAGGACATTTTACATGTGTTTTCTGCTAAATACATTAATCGAAGTAGCTTAATTTCTGGGGGTTTTGGCAATCATTGATACTCATAGTATGAATAAAATAGATGACAGAAAAGGGAGAGTCTGTCAAAGAAAAACTCATAAAATCTATAATTTTAAATGACTTCCAATTCTTAATATACCTGGGGAGGAAGCAGATCTCTCCAATCTGAAATGTTTTTCACAAGTTTTTAGGTACTAAGATTTTCAGCTTAGGACTTGTAAGATTCCTCTAGGATTGCACATTTCTCTCTGAAATAATCAATTCCATATCTTTAGGTATCAGTTTCCTTTCTTTTGCTGCTCACACATGCAAAGCTGTTACACAATGCAGACACCAGATTGACAGCTCTGTGACAAACCTAGACAAAAGAGACAAAAAAATCTGTGACATTTGAATGTTACCCAAGCAGCCAGCAAAAACCCTCAGCATGTCTGTGATCATCTGCTATCATTGCCAGTACCAGCGGTGGTAATGACCAAAGTCTGGGAATCCAGGCTTAGGCTAGACATGTAATGTTGTCACCATATGTCGCTCCAAGAGAGCCTCTGTTCAGTACTTCATAATTAGACCCATACATTTACTGAGCTCTTTAAAGAAAAGTCTTTGCAGTATCATATCTTCTAAGGAATGTCTCCTCTCTAGTGAGTGGGAGGATGATCTCACTTGCATAAATCTCTTTTTTTCTTGAGACCGGATTGCCCTTGTTTTGTGAGCTTTGTGTTGATGGCTGAAATAAATAACAAAGTGGGTGGATTTAGTCACTCTGTGGGGAAGAGCAGGAAAGGCAAAAAGGTTCTGGCATGGGAATATCACAACCTGATTGTTCCAGTAGCAGCAGCTTTTTCCCTCTGAAGAAAAAACACATACTGAACTTGTTGTATGCTTCCTTGTTCAGGTAACAGGGAAATCAGCTGTTGGCAATATGGTGTAAAACAGTCGTTGGGGTTTTTTTGGTTTTAGAAAAAGCAAATGTAATGCTGTCTTCCTAAGCATGACTTCAAAAACTTTCTCCACAACCTGCCATGATATATGTATTATCATAAATAGTATATATTTCTATTATTTTAAGATCCAGGGGTTTATAATACTTTAAAGCTAAGTTAATATATTCACTACACAAGCTTTTAGAGCTTAAACTTCTGTGGAAAATGATTTCTCAAATCATTTTTTCCTAAGTTCATAAGGAAAATAATTTGCAACTTAGGGTGATTTTGTTACTAAAACATACTATTTTTATATGTTTGTTCGTATGTTCTTCAGCACAATATTTCTTTAGTATCTTACAGAAACAAAGCAGAAGTAAATATGATGCAAGTATGGCCTTAAAAGCCAGTAATTAAAGCTGGTCTAATTGCTTAGTTTCAATTGTCTAGAGGAATTTTGTAGTATGTTTTGTAAAATCCTTGACTTGGCAAGAGCTCTTAATGGGGTGCCATGTCGAATTCATCACAGTGAGGAACTTATCCACTGAGAATTCAAATCTCCTTTCCCCAAGAGTTCATCCCATGCATAGATTTCACTCAATTGCAGCTGGTTGGATACTGAACATTCAGACTGCAAGTATAGCACCAACTCTTCCAGACTAAATGATTTCTTTAGGAATCTTAATGGGAGTACTTTTAAACTTGTCTGCTTTCTCATTTCCTGTGATTGTATTGTTACAGCAGGGATATTAAACTTGGCATGGGTATCCTATGCAGTGTTCTTTTGGAAATGAAAGATATTAGTTTGTCTTTGTCTGCTTCATGTACATCTGATCCTACTTGGGAAAGCAGTGAAATGATGTGGGCAATTGGCCTTGGAGACTTTTATTTCCTTTCACCTTCAAGTGAACTAGCAAAGCAAGAACTATACTTTGGTAGCTTAGTTATTATCCTGGCAGGTTTAGGAGGGTTATCATCTCTGTAAAGCTATACCCCTCAGCAGGCCTTTTCTCCATCATTCTCAGTAAAGATACTGTACCCTTTGAGAGAGCTCTTCATGGTGTGTAGATCCTAAAATTGGGTTTGGTTGGGTTTGTGGTTTTGGTTTGGTTTGGCTACACACACACAGATGCACACTTCTTTCTTTAAAAGGATTTTTTGCTCTGCTGCTTAGGGAAGAAGTTGTATCAGAACCCCAGAGTATCACATTTCTAAGTCTTATCTAGCAGGTACTACTTTTGATATTTGAAACTTTTCAGCCTTTGAAATGCTGTGAAGTGGGAACCTGAGGATCTTTAAATATTTGAACAAGCTGTGTATCACATGAGTTTTGAGGTCAGGAAGCTATGACAGCATCTTTCCTGATAATTTTTTTGGTTTAGCTTTTTCTTAAGGCAGCAGGCTGATATTATTTATTTAGAAATTAGACTGGAAAAAATGCAAAATGTAAGTGTATTTCTTTATTGTAATAACTTAATGCAGTGTATCTTGCAGCTGTCCTGAGTGTGTCTGGTATGTTTCAACATAAAGCAGACTTGTCTTGAACAAATCCTATAGATGAGCCTGCCTTCATCTGTAAAGGAATAGAGGGCAGGACAGACTGTGCTGCTTTTAAATTTCTTGCTGCAGTACCACTCAGCATTGGAGATGCATCTTCTGTGATGAGACTTTTGTTAATGGGGCCTAAAGTGGGGTTGCTTTTACCTTGGCATTGAGGATTCCAGATGACCAGTGGGCTTGAGGGAGTGGTAGGTGGTGGGAGCTGATCAGGATCTGGCCTTACTGCAGTGATGACTTTGTGTTGTGTTGCAGGTGGGGTTTGAAGCTGTTTGAGTGTTGATGCAAAAGGGTAGGGTGGGGTGTGAAAGGCTGCATTTTCTGTGCCATCATGTTGGTGAGCCTTAGAGATTATGTGGACTTTGTTACTCCTTTACAGTTTTACTGTCCAACAGTAGTCTTAGGCCTGCCTGTTTGGAAGCCAGTTATCCTTGCGTATGTTCTTGCCTACAGATTGTGTTAAGTGGATTGATGACCTTATTCTGAGGGGTAAATGATTTTACCCTCTAACTCACAGGAACATTTGTGTTGTTTCCTGACAACAGAGCAGCTTCTCACCCTGTTGCCTGTGTGCATGTTGCTTAACATAAGATGACAGGAAATCACTTTCTCCATAATAAAATAGAATTGTAATTACCATGCTGATGTGAACCTTGCCATCCAGCAAGGCTTGGTCAGCTAGTACAAAGCAGCTACCCACACTCTGCCCTGATAGTGTCCCAGCAGCTATTCTACTTGTGTGAATTAAAAAATGAAGTCATAAACCCTTTGTATTAATTAATGTTGCTACAGAACATTTTGAATGTGTTTCATGCTAAATACGTTAATCAAATCTATTTTCTGCTGGAGAATTCTTTTGCTTAATGAGAAAGACATGTGCATGCCTTCCCTTCTTACCAGTCTTCTAGTGCAGGGTATGAGGAATACTGTGAGTATGCGTGACAGTTAGTAATTCAATTTACATAGTCAAAACCAAATCACGTTTCTGTTGAGTAAGGATTAGACTGTACTTCTTTTTTCCCTAAGCCTTGTATAGGACAGTGTGTGTTCTTAATGTGCACTGGCACAGTCCTGTACGCAGCTGAGACCAGGGAGTTCACAGTTCAGGTTTGTGAACATTCAGAATTGGTTAGCAGGCTTTTTTTGGAGATCAGGATGAAAAGGGCATTTGCAGGGACTTGCAATTAAAACACATAAGACATTCCAGAAAATAAGATGTTCCAGTAAGATACCTGCATTTATCAGTCTATTCTTGTTACCTATATAAGAATTTTGTAAGAGCTGCAGTTAAACTGGAGGCAATAGAATATCTTTGTGTTACAGTTTTACTCTTTAACAATTGGAATTATGATTCTGCTTTGCACTTAGGGTTATTTGATTGAGGTAAATTCACTCTCAAAGGTTATCCTATAGGTGGCTCTGCAACTGGAGCTCTCTAGGTGGGCATTCCTAATATTTTTGAGCTTTTACGCATTCATCCTTTGGACACCACGATACACTCTACATGGCTCAGTGGCTGAGTATATCAGCTGACTGGAGGCAGCCCTTTGGAATATCTCCATGTCTTCATAAAACATACTTCTTCCTTTTGCAGGGACATTCCTGTAGACTTCAAGTATATTGCTGAGCCAAGTATGCATTCGATGCCAGCTGTGACTTTGTCTCCAAATGGTAAGTTAAAACTTTACTGCCTTCTTAGGCATAGTTTACATAGGCATGTCTTACTGATTATATCTCTGTAATGTTGCTGTGTTGTGTCCCCCTGTCACCCCACATAACCCATTCTGAACCAGTGTGTGCATTTATTCCAAGATCGGACTGGATCTGGGTTTGATTTAAAGGTCTTAAGAATAAAAATTATGTCAAAAACAAGAGTTATATCAGGATAAATGTATCGGTTTAAATTTAGACCTTCATCCAAACAGGGCAAAAGGACTCTTTCTTTTCATAGAGCTCAATATGCTCTTTGCTATATTTCAAATATTAAGAGAAACAATGGTGGGAACTGACAGTGGCTGCAAAGTACTAAGGAAGTTCAGCAGTCCTTGTGGTGCCACAGTTAAAGCAGAAACTGATGTTGTACATGATCCTGGTAATGCTATTCTTTTCTGTTCTGAATATAGCCCAAAACAACTCTTGCAGAAGAGAAATACCAAAATACTTCAGTGTTTCTGGATGTTAATATTTTGCTGATGTTTATGTTCTTCAATTAGAAGCAGACTGAAGGAGAATAAAGGTTTAAAGCTTCCAGTAGTCAGTGAAAATCCTTTTAACAGGACAGTCTTTGTTTTGGCCAAAATTAAATTGCTTTAGTGTCAACATTATTAAAGTGTTGCCAGATTTACAGTTAATGGTTCCATTATGCCAAGTAGTGACTGATCAACTTGTTGTACAGCTAACGTTTTCAGCCAGCTGTCAGCATCAAATTGTATGGCTTTCCCGTGTAGATATTTTATTCTTAACAATAGAAGTGGGTTTCTAATATGAAAAGGAAGATTCTGGAGAAAAAGCTGTGTTTAAAAGCATTAGCTTCCCAAGCTGGCCTTTTTCCACCCTTGTTACTGCACAACTTGCTGTATTCTGATCCAATTTTTCAGTTCATATCCTTCTTCCGTATTGAGATATTGGATTTTTTCTTTCTTTTTCCAATTCTGGCTGGCTATCATATGCATATTTGATTTCTGAGATGAGACAGTAAATGATGTTGGGAACGAAGTAGTCATCTTTTCAGCTCAAGACATCACCTTAACTAACACATTAGTTAACTGTCAAATTAAGTAACGTTATCTTTACTACAATAGTCCAGTAGCACACAAAACAAGTTATTTATGAATAGTTAAGCTACAGATTGTGCCAGATGTGTCATGCATCACTAAGTTGAGATTTTAGTGTCAATAAAGGAGTTGAGTCCTTTAAAGAAAAGTCAAGTGAAAATCTTACGTATGTGGAAATTTTCTACTTATGGGCACTGATTTAAGAATCTTAGCAATTAAATTTTTACTCCTGAGGAAAGAGACTTTGTAAGAAGTAGGAGAGTAACATGCTTGCGGTATGCATTTAATTTATTTCTTTGGGAGGCTGAAAAAATCCTCAAATTCCAAGCTAGTAGCTGGAAGTGTGATCAGATTTAGAGTCAAGTCAGCACATTTTATGTTATCACTGTTTGCATAAAACTCTGTAAAGACAGTGACTATATGCTGAATTCGGGATAGAAGTCTCTGTTCTGTGGTGTTCTGTAACACATTATCTTCATTGGATTCTCAGGCAGGAGTTAATGCACTGCCAAAATGCAAAATGGGGTAGAGTTAAGAAGAGAAAAGCCTGGGTTTTTCTCTTTCACTGAAGTATCTTTATTAAACTGCATTCTGTTAGGGCAGAGAATACTAAATAGTTGCAAAAATGTAAGGGTTTAAAAACTCCTCTGTCTACCCCAGACGTGTTTTTCCTCTAAAGAAAAGGTGACAGTCTTAGACTACCCACAAGACAGGTAATCAGATAGATTGCAGCTAGATGGGTTTTTTTCCCCTCATCTGAATTACTTGATTATGTGCACCAGTAAATTCAGTAGCTTAAAAACTTATCAGTAAGTCATTGGGGTTGATACAGCACATTTTTGTAACAGCCAGAGCTTATCTAGAGTCCTGGGTGCATTTTGTAGGAATAGGTGTCTCAAATCCTTTCAAATGTAAGGTTTTGTCTCCTGACGGTTGTACCAGGCAAAAGAAATATCAGCTGCTGCCTGGAACCCTGTTACACAATGAACATCTGGATTAAGATAGTGGAAGAAAAGTTATAAAAATCTTGTAAAACATTTCAGTTAAGTCTGTTTATTCAAATGCAGCACTCTGATACCGCCTTTGTTTATTGCATTTATAGGGAAATGGTTGGCTTGCCAGTCAATGGATAACCAAATTCTGATTTTTGGAGCTCAGAACAGATTCAGATTAAACAAGAAGAAAATTTTCAAAGGTCACATGGTAGCTGGCTACGCTTGTCAAGTGGATTTTTCACCTGACATGAGGTACGTGTTTTGAGAGAATAAGCTTCATCTTAAAACTTGCTAGTACAGACACTAAATTTCTTTTTGAATCCTCTGCAGTATTCCTTGATGCACAGCCATCATATTAACTCAGCATCAGACAGAGTTCTCTAGCCAAGCAGCAGAATGGAATGTTTACTCTTGTCATTTGATCAAACTAATTTATACTCAGTGGTTGCTCTGAGCAGCATTTAGATAACAGTCCATGTAGTCCTGATCCCCCATTCTGCAAAGATGATTTACACTGCTGTTAAACCACGCAGGACTAGCCCTGGTGTAGCAAGCCATAAGCCTCCTGTGCATCTGGCTCTTTTTGTGTGTGGTCTGTAGCACAGGGTCTGTTCCTGCAGTATGCACAGGGTCTGTTCACAATATGGACTTGTCTAAAATACCTGGGATTTGGACTTGCACAGTATTGCCAATTTGCAGGTCTGGTGTGGGAATCCTCATTTATTGTTCCAAGAACCATATTTTTCATCCTCTTTGCTCAGTAATATGCTCATACATTTACCACTCTACATATATAAAATATGCATTACTATAAAGACTGGAGAATAACCTCAGCAACACTGCAGGAAAAAGTAGAATAGTCTATAAATTTCAGAGAAACTTCCAGCACTCTCTGTCTTGCTGATGTATTCTCTTTAGTTCCAGTAACACAGTATATGGTATAATCACATTGTTAGTACATTTACCTTGCAGTTGATGAATCGCCTTCTGCAGGATTCATGCGCATTAGAACACAGGATGAATGCTAATTTTTGGTAGATAAGTTTGCAGACTGTCACACAGGAAGCTTACTGGGTGAAGCCCTTTTCCATTGCTCAATATAAAAGTATTATAGTAAGAGCATATTATATTATGATACAGCTTTTATTTCAATCCTGTTAATACAGCTATGTGATATCTGGAGATGCAGATGGAAAACTTAACATCTGGGACTGGAAGACAACAAAACTCTACAGCAGATTAAAAGCACACGATAAAGTCTGTATCGGTGCAGTGTGGCATCCACATGAAACATCTAAAGTCATTACGTGCGGCTGGGATGGTCTTATTAAACTATGGGACTAAAGAGGATGCTACAAAAATCTTAGGATTTAAGTCCTGTATACATCTGAGATTAGAATGAATTCTGAAAGGATGAGTAGAGGTTTGTAGTACTGCAGTTCTCAGCTGGCTGTATGTATGCACTAAAAAACAGGAAATCTTCTGAAGACACAACTGAAAAGATTTACTTCTCAATATGACCTCTGGGTGTGAGAAGCTGAGGTCATCTGAAGCATGCGGAATCAAGTGTTGTCACGTCACTGTTTATGCAAAACACTCTTGTAAAATAAAATAATTTTAAGAAGAACTATTTTTGTGGTTCTGACTGCCAGAGATGTGGGGAGTTAAAAGAGAAAACGAGCAATTGTGTAACTTGCTTCCTAACAAGTAATCTTTGATACCTACTGCAATAGAGCTGGAAAAGCTGCATTTCTTTACCTGTTTTTTGGTGGTATTTTGTCCCCAATATACTTCTACATTTATAGAACACAAACCCATTTGCTAGGATCTTTTAACTCACAATACAAATGAAGAAGAACTAATTGGAAGCTTGCAGCTGTCAGATAAACTGTATCCACTGAAGACTGTATTCGTAAACTCTTGTTTCTGTCTGTCTTTAACAATAGATGCTGATCACCGAGTTTCATCTTTGCAAGTAGTCATTGATTTCAAGAGTTTGCTTGTAATGATTGTTTGTTAAGTGTTTGGTTTTTCTCTTCCCTTATGCTTTTATGTTCCAATAAGCATGACATATTAAAAAAAAGGATGTAATGTCTCTTGTTCAGTTTGGAATACATTGTATTATAAGCCCCATAAAGGATTTGCCAATTTAATGTATATAGGTGGGTCATACTTTTTCCTCTTTAAAGAACTTATTTTTAATAAATCTTTTTATAAAAAGTCTGGTTATCTTTAATTCTTCTGTCTAGCATGTCCATATAACATATTTCTTACTATTTGGTATTTTAATTTGCAGTTGTGTGCCAGTGTTCAGATAAACCCATTCTCTTGCACTGTTTATACAAAACTAATGCATGTTGGAAGCAGGAGAAAAAAACCCTTTGCAATCCCTATTTTCTCTCTTTTTAAGCACATAATGGAAAGAAATTAATGGCACATTTTTATCCCATGGATCAGTCTTCAATTACAGTTTTGAGTTACCCTATGTTGTTTACTGTAACCCTAATTGCTACTTATCAACAATGAGCAATAGCAAAGGAATAATTGCCTTAACTGACAGCAGGGTAGAAGATAAGGCCCTTCAATAGATGATATGCAAAGGATCTCAAATTGTGCGGATGGAAGAAAGTGGGTTCGTTGTTTTGTGCAGTTTCATTGATTTGGGATTTTTTGACAGATTAACAAGACATTTCTGTTCCTTGGCGAGTACTCTTTGAAAATTAGGCCCTTATGAGTGAAGATGGAGTTTAAGCATTTTAGACCAACTCTCTAAAGCTGAGCTTGAGTTTTTCCAGTGTCCATTCATGCTGCCTGCCACATAGCTGCACAAAGTTTTCATGTTTCTGTCTATTTTCCCATCTTGGTAGCCTTGCGTACCTGAAAATCCTCCACACACTGCTTTCACAAGGGTGCAGTGGTGGTAGCTGGACATTGTCTGGCCTTGCTCCTGGGCCAGTATGGAGGTAGGAAATTGTGGAGCCTGGAGAGAGACAAAAGAGCCGGTGTGCTGTGTCCCAAGGACCATCCCCTCTGCAAGGAGGGAAGAGGATGTTACTGTTTCCCAGCTCTTCAGAGTGCAGGTGGGAGTGAGCTGTTGCTGTGTCACAGAGGGTGAATTTCTGACATGGTTCTTTTCACAGAGAAGACTCCTGAGCTGGGAGTTGAGCTCTGGTGTGCACTGTGCCAGGGTGCTGTGTCAGCCAAAAGTGGGCTGAAATAATTTAGAGTGGTTTTCTGCCTTCAAATCCATTTCCTAAATGGATATGTGGCAGCATTCCCTGGCTGTTAACAGCTTGTAAGTACAAGGAACTGGGGAGGAGAGGAGGAATAGAGCAAATAGACAGATACAAAAACTTCTCCCAGGAATGTATATTAGCTTCCACATCACAAACACCTTTCCCAAATGCTTAAAAGCCCTTCTTTAAATCTTAACACGCAAAACGCTTGGTCTGTAGTTCGGACGGTTTTCTCATGTGTTACCTACCAGGCAGAACTTCATATATATGTATATATACATATATATACACACACACAAACTATATGAGGCATAAAAATAGATGTATAAACATTTGTAGTAATGTAACTACGTGTTGTCTTAGGAGGAAAAAAAACTAAGAAGTGTTGACTCAATCAATTCTGCTGAGGTTGATGAATTGGGATTGTTTGCAACAAGCCCAGAATCAAAATTCCCCAAGAAACTTTGAGATAAAACCCTTTGTCCCTCGCAGTTGGTCTCCGTGTTAATCTTTCATGGAATTTCTCACATCTGCACTGAAGCCTGCAGGGGGAATTTCTATGAGGATAATTCCCTCTTGTCATTTCAGGGTTGCAAACTCCAATGCTCACACTGTCTGCTGGTTTGCTGTGCACGAGGATAGACGGTGTGTGTCTGTGGTGCTAGTCTGGACTTGTCTTTCCAGCAGACACCTGGAGAAAAGATTTCTTGCTGGGCTCATTGAATCATGTCTGCTCTTACCTTCCCAATTTCATGTTTCACCAGAAATTGGTGTTACGAATGTTGGTCAGAGCAAGTCTAGACTGAGTCCCCTGGGCTGACTTGGCGCATGAGAGACAAAGCCAGAGGAAAGGTAGTGCTGGGAGAAAGAGCAAAAAACGTGTTTCAAGTTTCCCCAAGTTACTCTCTTCTAACATTAGGCAGGGAATGCAACATGAATCAAGCAGAAAGGAGCTTCCTGGGAGGGCTGGAGTCAAGCGTGTCATGCTGCCGGGAAGGAATGCACACAAGCTGGAGTGCAGGGCTGCTGTCACAGCATCGTAGTTTTGTTCCCCTTGATCATGCTGTGTAACTTTCAGAAGTGATGTGCCAATATGCTGCCACTTTTGTTAATACCAGTTACTTTTACAGTGCAAGTTATTACTGAGAAGTGAACTACCTCCATCATTCTTGGAGTTCTGCCTGGGAAGCTTGATAGTTCCTTTGGCCTTGTGCCGCCTTCTTCTGTGCAAGAGGAGAAATATCCCACATACCCTCTTGCAACTTGCTGGTATTTCTTGAAGCAGATGGTCTTGGCATCTGTCTTCTGAGTTTATAATTGTCCCCAGTAAGATGGGACTGCTCAGTCTTTGCCCTCATTATAAGGAACAAATATCTAAATTACCAGACATCCAGAAACGTCCAAGGATGTCTTGTAAAAAGCCAATTTTTAGCAACGGGCAGATGGTTGATATACCATTTAACCCTGCGGTCTTCAAAGGCTGATTTACACAGCGAGCCTTGCAGCCGTGACAGCCCAGTAACACAACGTACTTTCCTTCTTTCTGCCAGCTGGTCATTACAAAATCCTGCTCCCGTTTGCTGGGAAGACTCCATGTGACAAACAGCCTGCACAAGGGAGAACAGAGGAGGGAGGGGAGTTTTGCTTGGGAGACTTTCAACAGTTGGACCTATACACCAGAAAAATCACTTGCCAGGGAGTTGGTCCTCTGGAGACTACTCAGGGACTTGCTACCGTAGGGTTCGCTGACGTATGCTCAAAATCATAGCCTGCAGTGAAATACGGCTTTCCTGTCAGGCTTGCTGATAAATAAAAACAGATACCCCCTGGCTGTCTTGCAGCACTCAGGGAAAACCGCTTGTGGCAGGGTTATGTTTACGGAAGCTCTTTGCAGAGTCGAAAGCTTTTAGAAACAAGCAGCAATGACTTTCAATGTGACACGGACCTCCAAGTTTTCCAGGTACACTGGAAGGTTGACCACAGGCCTGTTTGTTGTCTTGTGTGACAGAACATTTAAAATGTGTTGAACGCTAAAGCACTGAGTCTTTCCGAGTCTCCTTTTAACCTTCTGCGCTTCAGGCCATTGGGAGACTGCTAAGCCAAAATGTTCTTGCAGATGCGTTGAGCTTGTCATTCAGAATAAGAGCTTCTCGTTAGGCCTTGGGGTTGTTTTGGTTACTTTGACAGATGTCAAGACTACCTGAGCCTGCTCCCCCTCCGGTTTGGGAAAGAAAGACACCGCCACAAATCCCATGGGGAGTTCTTTTAGTGAGGGGAAATTTACAGTGCTTCAAGACCACTGACAGTGACCTGGACATGGTTCTGGGAGCTGCATGTCTTCCCAGTGCTCCCAGCGCAACTGCCCCACGGTTTGTGTCTAGCACTAACTCCCGGATAAACTTCAATTGTGGAATGAGTTTGGGTTTGGAGGGTTTGGGTTTGGGGTTTTTTTCAGTGGAATTTGAACTCTTGCAACTTTTTTTTTAAGAAACTATACCCAAACGCCTGTCCTAGAAGGGCTGTAACAGTTCCGCGTCCTTACCTTAGCTCGCACCAGCGTAATGTCCCCACACAAATGGGACCCCAACAGTTGGGGAGCTCAGCAACTTGCCCAGATTTTACATTTTGCTTCTGCACCTTTACACAATCTTGGTCCCTTGTCTCCTCTGTATATACTCTGGGAAACCTAATCCCTTCCAACGTTCCTTCCTCAGGAGATGAAGAGGAAAGTCTGACTCCAAATGAAGTCAGTTGTCAGGCCAGACATCTGCAGGAAAAGAAGTAAGGCCCATTCCCTGGAGTTTTCTAAACCACACTGGGTTTTGTCAGAACAGCTTCCCTGCAGCAAGCTCTTCTCTTTCTCTCCCGTGGTGCTGACCCTTTAGGAGTACCTTGGGGCAGGGGCCGAGTTGGTTTTGATTGCTTTGTGTCATTATTTCTCCAATATTTAAAAAGTGGAATAACAGTACGGAATCCTTCTTCCGAAGCTGCATTCTCCTATTTCTTAGAGCAATTTTCCTTCACTTCATAAAGAGTTAGAAGGCATTTCAGGGTCTCTCCTGCCTGGCAGGTCAGTCTGGGAGGTCAGCAAGGGCTGACTGGTGAAGTCCCAGCCCCTGTGCCACGGCCGCTCTTGGCTGGTGTCAGCGGAGATACATGGGTGCTTCTGGGGCATGGCTGCTGCTTCTGGTGCCGCCACATTAGAGGTCTGACACCAATCAGTCAGCCATCCCCACCTCCCTGCAAGGCACCCAGGGTGGTGGCTCCACTCCAGATACCTGAAGGTGTATGCAAGGATGGGATCCACATTGTTCGGTTTTAATTCAGAAATGGAGTCTCAAATATAGTGGTGGGAATTACCAGCTGAGGCGCAGGAGCATTTTAATCACGTGCAGCAGTTGGGTACTGCGTACACCACTGCACTTTCCTTCAGGAAAATACTGAAAACCAAACATGTATGGTGGTACTCTACCAAACAGAGCATGGACATTACATCAGTATTCACGTTTGAGTTATCAGTTCTAGGCAGCTCAAAGCAGGAGCCCCTTTTCCCCTTGTGTGAGGTCCTGCCCATCAGGACAAGGGACATAGCACAGGCTGTCTGCAAAGGTCTATTCCTGAACCAGCTGAAGCTCTTCACAACAGGCAGGTCAAACCGTGCCATGAACAGGGACTTCTATTTAAGGGAAGAGCCATTCATTATCGCAGGCGTTTCCCTTCAAATGTCAGACTTGCTCTGCCTCTGAAAGCCAGTGAAGGGAGGCAAGTACGTATATGTCTCTGAATATAGGTCAGCTCTGAACTTCCACTGGCACTAACCAGGTCTCTACTGATGGCAATTAAATGTCACATTGTGTTAACAAGCAGGAAGAAATCGAGAGTGATTTCCTACTGAATAACTCTGAGGATCCTTTCAAGGGCAGAGGAGCCACTAATGAAGCTCATGAAATCAAAGTTTTTGAATGAACCAGATGGTCTCAGCTGTCTGAGCTGTCTCCTCAGGGAGAATGAATGCTATTTCTTCAGGTGTGCTACTGGGTGATACATCTTCTTGGCATCTGCCAAGAAAGGCCACACATATGTTCCCTTTGTGCTTGCTTTTATCTTTCACAGTTGAGCAGCACTCATAGAATCATAGAATAGTTAGGGCTGGAAAGGACCTAAGATCATCTAGTTCCAACCCCCCTGCCATGTACCACTAAACAATGTCACCCAAGGCTCTGTCCAACCTGGCCTTGAACACCGCCAGCAATGGAGCATTCACAACTTCCCTGGGCAACCCATTCCAGTGCCTCACCACCCTTACATTAAAGAACTTCTTCCTCATATCCAGCCTAATCTTCCCCTGTTTAAGTTTGAACCCATTACCCCTTGTCCTATCACTACAGTCCCTCATGAAGAGTCCCTCCCCAGCATCCCTATAGGCCCCCTTCAGATACTGGAAGGCTGCTATGAGGTCTCCATGCAGCCTTCTCTTCTCCAGGCTGAACAGCCCCAACTTTCTCAGCCTATCTTCATACGGGAGGTGCTCCAGTCCCTGATCATACTCGTGGCCCTCCTCTGGACTTGTTCCAACAGTTCCACATCCTTCTTATGTTGAGGACAGAATAACTACCCTTCACAAGTCACTGATGGGATCATGGCCTGGGGCCAGAAGTACATGCCACAGACATCAGGTTTTGGAGTGTGGCAGGAGGTCAGACCTCTCTTTAGTCAGATTTTGGAATCTCCAAGGAAGCCAGTGTCACATTCAGAAAGGGATGAGTTTCCCTGGAGAAATGTGTTAGTGTCCTAACACATCCCCTCTGTGCTGCTGTGGGCTCTCTATGGAAAGAAAGCCCATGTGATAATTTATGGGGATTCACATCTGCTGCTGCTCTTCATGTTCACCAGGTCACAGGCAGCACCTCTAAACGCTGATTCACAGAAATGTGTGATTTATAAATCACTGCAAGCCTCTCCGAAAGGAAAATGCCCTTACCCCACAGAAGGCAAATAAAACTGCCACTACACACAGGTCACGTATGCAAAGATCCACTTCAGACCGAGCTGAAACATCTTCTGGTGGAGATGTCCTAGTAATGCAATAACAACTCCTCTTCCAGAATGAGATTAAGTCATAATGTCCTTGTAAGCTGTGTCTGCACTGGCTGTAGCCAACATGAATGACCTGAGGGGTGGGCAGGCTGGAGGCTCTGGAGAGCTGATGTGAATGCCTGCAGGAAGTGCAGGGAGATGCCCAATGCACCTAGGGACCGAGGGACAGAAGCCTGGGGGTAAAACGGAGCTGGGCAATACCCGTAAAGGTGATGCTGCAGAGATCTGGGGCAGCTGAAGTTGCCAGGAGCACCTGGCAGATGGCACAGTATGAGATATATGGCTTAGGAAAAGGGACACGCCGTTCTTTTGCAACAAACTCCTGTGCAAGCACATTGCTGAGCATGTTGCTGGAAGGTCAGCCTGGAGACACATCTGCCAGCCCTCACCTGATGACATGGGGTGATGTGGCTGCTGTACTCCTGCCCTGGTTTGGCCCTGGCACCTTCCTGCGCTGCTCCTGGCAGTAGCAGTTTGAAGGCTGAGTCTGACTTTCTTCCTCAGCTCAGAGGGCAGGGAAGGGCCGTTTCTCTCTCTCAGATCAACCAGAGGGGAAAACAGGCTTTTCTGCATTCTCTGCAGGAGATGCTGGGTGCTGCTCACACCAGGCACTTGGGAACGTTTTAGCAATGCCAGGCCAGGCCTTTTCTTCCTGTCTGGACACGACGACGCAGTTACCAGTCTCCAGGCTGTGGTGATAATGGGAGAATGCCATGCCCACACTGGTTTTAATTGTGCACACTGTACTCGGCCCTTGAAGAAGGGGGCAGCTACCACCGCTCCTGTGCAGGGCTGATCTGGGAGGAGATGTGGAGTACAACACTGGCATGCAGTTACTGCAGGGCTTATTGCAGGAAGATGAGCTCAACAAGTTCCTCACCTGCTT
The DNA here is from genome assembly GCA_028858755.1 of Ara ararauna. NCBI lineage: Eukaryota > Metazoa > Chordata > Aves > Psittaciformes > Psittacidae > Ara > Ara ararauna. The sequence continues at coordinate 63,239,354 of CM054379.1, forward strand.
CACAATCTCTCCAACAGTCCACGGCCCTCTGAAGCTGCTCCTGGGCAGTGCAGTGCTCCCTGCAAGGAGCCATCCCACCGGAGCAAGGCAGGCTCAGATGTGTGGATACCCCTGAGGTAGCTGGTACGGCTGAGAGCCGGCACGTAACAGTACACCTGGGGAGCTGGCTGGTGGATCTCCAGCTTTGGCTGGAGCAGCATGAGCCTTTCGCTGCCAGCAGACCCGGATCCCTTCTCTCTCAGCATAGTCCGTAACAGGTTGGAGATACCACCTGAGCAGGGGGTGTGGTGGGACCCTGCAGCAGGTAGGGGCTGACAGTACCTGGGTAGGGCAGTAGGTGAACACAGACTCACCCATGCAGCATCCCTCAGTGCGAACCTGTCTGCTGGGGCAGTCATCCAGCACTGGCCGGCACCCTGTGCCCCTATCCGGCAGCTCAGCCGTCAGGAGATGGGAACTGAATTCATTTAAGAGTCTGTCCCTTAGGTAAGAGATCAATAAAAGGGAAGCGGTAAGGGCACAAAAGCAAGACCTCAGAAAGGCAGGCTGTGACTCTGCTCTAAGAGACGTGAAGCAGAAAGGCACAGATAGCACATAAAATAGGAGCTGTTAATTTTCTCCCATAATATCAGATAACTGCCTCCAGAATGATAAATGGCTTCCATCTATCCTGTATCTGAGATAAGGTTTCCTTAAAAATTACCATAGTTATTGGAATCTTTTCTTGCAGAAGATGTATTTGCTACAGCCTGTATTGCTTCTGACACCACCTGGCAACACTGAGCAAGAGATTAGCTGAGCGTTTGCTAAACTCTTAACCAGAGAAGAACCAGGATGGATCTCTACTCCATTTCTGTAATTTACACATACATCACTATTTTTCCTTCAGGGCAATAAATATGGAAGGTGTGCATCCTTTTGGAATTTTAATACCTGACAGAGATCACGCAATTAATTTTTTAAGCCCTATCTTAAACAAAAGATAATAGTTACTTTATGACTAATCAGGAGGAAGAACCTGTGCAGTGCTAGAGCCCATATTGTTGTGCTTTATTAATAAATCAAGACTCACAGCTGAGCTTTTGCTACCCCATTATTTGCAAAATGGGAGCTGAGCCATTCTGCAGTGCAGCAAGCATGACGGTTCCAACACGTGAGATACTGGTTTAGGAAATCCTGGCACCCTCTTGCATATATTAAATCTACTCATGGCCCTGCACTGTTAAACATCAGTACTTAATACGAAGGTTGCGGCAAGCATGGCTGTCACAGAGAAGGCACCTCCTCCCCATTATCAGAGGTTGTGGATCTCTTGGATTGTATATTACCTAGCTCAGGATGCAGCTTTGCCCCAAGGAAAAGCACCTTGGATACAGGGAATCCAACACGGCTACAACAGGTCATCCTGATTTCGAGTGCTGCAGAGCTAAGGACACAGCGGGCCCCCACAGTGCCCTGCTCTGGGCGACTGAAAGCCCCTTGCTCCCCAGTCCAGGCAGGATGTGCAGGAGCAGAAACGGAAGCTACATTTATAGAATCATAGAATCCCAGAGTATCTCAAGTTGATAGGGACCCAATAAAGGGTCATGGAGTCCAACTCCTTGTTCCTCACAGGACTGCCTAAAACTAAGACATATGGCTAAGAGCAACATCCAGACACTCCTTGAGCTCTGGCAGGCTTGGTGCCGTGACTTCCTTTGGGAGCCGCAGTGAGCCAGTGACTGACAACCCGCTCAGTGAAGAACCTTTTCCCTGGTAACACACTGATGTTTTAGTTATTGCTACGCACCACTTACCTCCAAGTCAAGGACTTCCCAGTCTCTCATGCTCTGCCAGTGAGGAGGGATACAAGAAGCTGAGGAAGTACAGAGACAGGACACCTGACCTGAACTAGCCAAAGGGGTATTCTATACTGCAGCACGTCATGCTCAGTGTATAAACTGGGGGCAGTTACCCAAAGGGACTGATCGCTGCTCAGAGACAGGACAGGCATCAGTCAGTGCGTGGTGAGCAATGGTATGCACCACTCGGTCTTTCTTGGATATTATTTCTCCTTTTTTGCTGTCTCTATTATTATTTTCAAATTATTAAACCGTTCTGACCTCAACTGACCAATTTTACCTTTTTTCTGGTTCTCCCCATCCCACTGGGCTGGGCGGGGAAGTGACTGAGCAACTCATGGTCCACAGTTGCCCTGGGGCTAAACCACCACAATGGCCTGAGCCAATGTGCCAGAGACCTCATCAATTAATCAGATAGCCATTCCTGTGCATGCTGCCAGCCACTGCTTAATTTACTAGCACAGGCATAGCTGGGATCACCTGCTCAGTAGTCCCGGTCCAGCTGCACCATCCTTCTTCCTTAAATGAGGCATTTGATGTGCAGAAGCCAATGTTAAGTCCCCTTAGAATTAAAATCCACTTCAGCAAATCCTAGCGTAACTAAAGCAGGTGGATTATTTCTTAAAAGGAAAGTAAGACGGGGAGCCAGTAAATCAGACACTCCACACAACACAAGGCACTGCCAGTGTGACTGAAAGGCAGTAGATTGAAAACCAACGTGCATTTGTTATAGAAGAAAGGGGTTGACATTTAGCCACAAGTTAAAACGTGACTAGTAAAACTGATACAAACCTGCACACACAATGGCACAGAGCTGGCTTTACACTGAAGAGATTAAAATCCCCTCCACTCCACTAGACCATCACCACCCTCGTCCTTCACCACTGAAGCAGGGAAGGGGGTTTCTGCATCGTCCATTAACACCCCAAAGTCTGTGCCATCTGTGGCCAACGTGGATGCCCAAAGTCGGCTTCACTGCAGCAGTTTCAAGTCCTCAGAGAGGTGGGAGAGGAGGAAAGTTGGATACCTGACTCGGGGTGAAGCCTGGGGAAGGTGAGGGGAATAGCTCAATCCAGCAATGAGGCAAAGCAGAGGCTCTGGGAGAAAGCCTGAAAGAACAGCTCCTGCACTCATTTTCCCCACCTCTGGCTGCTTGCTGAGATCCTGTGGGCATGCTGGGTCCAGCACAGGGACCTGCTCTGGGAAGGAGTGGATGAGGGAGCTGAGGCAGCAGAGACAGTGAAAAAGGAAAGGAGGGTGTGAGAGAAGGAAATGCCAGGATTACAAGAGAAGGAACAACATGGTGACAAAAGAGAGACTTGTTAAACACACAATGCTGGACTGAGGCACACCAAGGGCAGGAACGCAGCCTCTGCAGAAGTGGAAAGGCAAAGGCAGTTACAGAGGCCATCTATTGAACACATGGAACTGGTGTCACGTTGTATTTCAATGCAAAGTTTAATGTCAAAATTCGTTTAAAGAGGAAAACCCCCCCAACCTGCTACGTATTTTAGCTCCCCACCCCCCATTCCTTAGCTCCTCAGGGAACAGCCAAGGCTGGCTTCTTGGAGTGCACTGCAGACAACCTGCACATCAGCCTGCAGAGCTGAGCACGGTTGCAGACCAGGGCACCCTCCTGCACCACCACCTCTGACAGCACTGGTGCAGGACCAGGGTCTGGCCTCCTGCTGCCAGGGAGATCCAACCTGGCCAGGGCAGTGGTAAGGAAACAGCAGGTGAACAGGCACAGCATGGGAGAAGGCACCAGCAAAACCTTCAAGTAAACCCTCAAACAAACAAACTGAAAAGACCAGGTTTCACTTTCAGCTCTTTTAAACAAGTAACTCACTAGATGACAAACCATTTGCTATGGCCATTACAAGTGTAACTTAAAACAGGCCATTCTCTGAGCAGATGAGCTAGGGAAGTCATGTCTTCTGTGGCTGAAGCCACCAGAGATTGAGGAGTGGGAGCACTTGGTACCAGCTTTTCCGGCAGCTGTCTCTCTCTGTCCCACCATCTCCTGTGTGAGAAGCACTGAACTCACTTCCCACAGCCAGGCTGCCTTAAAGAGCCAAAGTCAGAGTTCTCAGAAGCTGATCAACAAAACAGGTAGGAATTTAGTTTGCAGGCAATTTCTGCCTCTGCCAAATTCAGCTGAAATTTGCCAGTGGGTTCAAGAACATGCTGTTCTTCCCTAAAATTTGTTCCATAGGAAACAAGGCCAAAGTAAAGAAGGTGCAAATCACAGATGATGGCTTTACAGAGAGGTAAAACTTGACCCTTCCTGAGAAAGGCACCTCCTCATGAGCACTCCCCTGCCTGAGGGCCAGCACAGCATATTGAGCAGAGCTTCCTGGGGCAAACCCAGAGGGATGCCCTCTACGCTGGCACGCTCAGGCACAGGGCAGCCTGGGAAAGCCGTGCTGTTAGCCCCCCAGAAGGACCTTTACAGAAACCTCTGTCCTCTGAGAGTGTACCCGCTGGCAAACACATTGCTGTACAAACGTGCACCATGTATCTTCTCCTAGTGCTGGTTCGTTTAACCAGATATAAAAATAAAAGCCGGTCCATTTTGTTAGCAATCACAGTGTGCATGCTTAGGAACTTTGGCCAGTGACGCCAAAGTCCTCTTCAATAACGCTACGGGGCCAGATGGCTCACAGTCGCACATCATAAATTCCTCTCTGCTATTTCCATCTTGTATTTACCCAGCTCAGTGTGTAACAGCTACTGGCATTGAAGGCTTCCTTTTTCAGAAACATCTGTGGTTTTGATAAGTCTTTGTAGGTATGGAAAAGCCTGAAGTCCTTCAGTTCCAGTTCCCGGAGCAGACTGTACCAGTACCGCACCACGGTGCTGTCATTGCCGCTGACCTCAAACCCAGGCCAGTGGACGTGCACCTCGAAGACCAGCTGTCCTATCTGCTCAACAACATCTTCCAGGATCAGGTTTTCCAAGATTTTCCACTCTGCACTCTCCACATCTGCCTTGAGGACATCAATCTGCAACAAAAACACCATTACTGCGTGAAAATGAGGGACTTGGCAATTATTGTCAGTAACTTCCGAGACCACGCTTGTCCATTTAATAATTACATAATCGTTCTATGTACACATCCTTTTGCATTCTAGGGCTAACATGGACACTATGTGAAGTTTCACGCTTGTCTGTTCACAACCCTTCCCCTCCTGCCTCCACCTCCTGGTCTGAAAAGCTTTGTACCCTGAGGCGTTCGACGCAGCTCATCCTACAACCAAAGAATGTTAGCTCTTTCACAAATCTTGTGGTGGCATCAAAGCTATGGAAAAAGAAGCTGACCTAAATAAAGAGACACTAAGGCATTACTGGTTTTTATCTCTCCATCATAAAATCCTGCATCAGACAAAGCACACTAACAGCGATTACTTGCAGCACAGTAGAGCAGGGTCCTCGTGTACCAGACACTACATGTACCATGCAAGTACAAGACAAGGCCAAAGTGAAATAAATGTCTGCTGAGGTAGCTGGTGACCCGAGCAGCTCAGGTCATCAACTACCCATGGCCAAGCTGCTGTCCAGAGCTTTTGCAGGCATCACTACTGATGCTGAGTGAGGATGACTAAATCAAAAGAGAATTATGCAGAGCCTGCAGAGGTTTAAGGGCAGCTCCTCCAAAGACAAAGGGATAGCAGGAAAGAAGGCATGAAGCGGTGTGAAGGGAAAAATACATCTAATAGAAAAGCTTTTTGTTTAAACCATTATTTAATTTTGTAGTAAGATGTTCAGTAATCCAACTTCTCACAGCCCAACATGAGTGCGGGTTGACTTTGCTTGGAGATTAAATGGGGGGGAGTTGCAAGCTTTAATAAAAAAAAGAGCATTTCAGCACAATTTCACACCTGGGAGAAAATGATGACTGCAGTAGTACTCGCAAGCTGCAGAGCCTAAGGGCCTGTGTGCCCCAAAGCCAAACAGGGGAAAGCTCTCCTTGCTGTGAGAGCAGGGTTTGCTTGTGCTGGTTCCACCTGAGCCACTGCTGCTGCCCATCTGCTCACGCTCAAGATGCAGTTGAAGTGAAAAACTGAAGACTTTATTTAGAGACAAGAACAGTAAAAAAAGAAACCAATAAAAAACCCCAGATTCTCTCTGGCAGCCTACCCTAACCATCATGATGGTGTTGGAAAAGGCGCTTGTGCAGGTACAGGAGATAAATTTGGGTGAGTGATGTAAAAGCACTGCCAAGGCAACCGCTTTCCTAAGCCACATCATCCCAGGATGCCTCACTGGTGTCAGGCCATGCCCTGTCCATATGGGCTGGCGCCCTGGCTTGCAGACCCCTTTGCCCAAGGGCTCAGAGAAGGGGTTGTGCTGTGAGCGCCTCTCCTGTACAGCTAGAGCTCTGCTTCGCCCAGGCCACAGCTAGAAATCATGGGGCCATGGGGTGGGGTGGCCACATCTACCTTCCCTTGTTCTCAACATGGGCTGACACGGGATGGCCAGAATCAGTAGGTGTTAAAACGTTTCTGGTCTCCACCTGCAAAACGAGGGTATTAACTGCTGAAAACCCTCTGTAGGGTGCAAAGGTTGTGCCTGTGAAGACCTGCGAGACTTCTGCGGGATAAACCGTAAACCAGCTGAAAACAAAACACTGCATTTTCAGAGCAGGACTTGGAAAGTGGGACTTGAATGACGTCCATGGTCATAGACCGAATAATGACAAGCCAAGACATTGTCTGTCTGCTCATTAAGGCAGCATTGTGCCTCCTCCACACTGAGGGAGGCAGGGGGCCAGTGGAAAATGACAGAGGGATTATGGAATTAAAGCCTGTATTATGGCACGTCCGCATGGGGAGCAGAGAGGAAGGTTGCACAGACAACCTTAGCTCTGGTATTTCCTAACTTAACTGCAACAAAGAGCCTGTCAGTCTATCTGTGGGTCAGTGAAACAGTTTAACATAGCACTCCTTTGGGTTCAAGGGGAGGCCGAATGTAAATGATGCTGCTCATGACATTTCAACAGAGGACTACTTCATGGTTGAGCTCACTGGTTTTCCTTTATACATTGAAATAGGTTACTTATTTATCTGATATCAACTCACAGCTCTACCTGTAATGCAATTTTGTGGGTAGTTGATTCCACATGGGTGCTATTGCCATGGGACTGCGCTGGTGCACTTCGGAAACCACAGACTTCTGTAACTTTGAAAGGAGAACAATTATTCAAAACCTTTCTTTACTGGAGGGCTGGGGGGAGAAATGTTTCTCAGCGTTCGCTTTTGGTTTCCCATGATCTTTCTTTATGGCAACAGTAGGACATCTTTTTCCCATGGTCATGTTTCCAGTCATCATCCAGGTTTGTTTGTTTTTCTCTTGAGACACTAACTGCTGCTCAGCAGGCACCCTGCACACTCTGCACTGTATTTACAAAACTGAACCAAAAAGTGGCTGATAGCCCATGTTTCAGTAGGATAAAATGAGTTACCACAATAACCACTTAAACACATCTTGAAATGACCAGGAAGGAAACATAAGGCTAGTGGGGATGTGCTGTGCAGGCAAAACAGAGGCTTTTTGTTTCCTTTAGTGCTCTGCACTGCTCAGAGACCTAGAAGAAGGAAGATACCTGTCTCTACTCACCAACTTTTGTGACTGTGTTCGAGGCAAGGCATCCATCTCAGCCCAAAGTCTACATTTTATGCCACAGATAGGGTAAAATAAACAGCAGAACAGCTTTGTGTCGAGTATCTTGAGTGAATAACAAGGGTCCTGCCAACACCTAACACAAGTTTTGTGATGATTAGACTGCTCAGGAGATATTTACCACCACTGATAAGCAACATGCTACTGATAACAAATGCACCATCGCCTTCCAAGCGCCTTGATTCAAAGTGCCAGTGAAAGGATTAGTGGGCAACTCTATAAATTCAGAGCTCTAATTCACCTGGGAGCACAACTGGAAACTGCTGCTGGGAGTAAATCCTGGAAGGAAAAGATCTACAGTGCCTGGAGATAAAAGATGGCAGTTGATTGCCTGTCCAATTCAAGCATTCACAGATTAAAGCTGGTTCCTCTTATCTTCCGTAAACGCTCTTATCTTCCACAAACTGTTATCACAGAAAAGTAAAAAAATGTGCATTTTTTTAAATGCTTTCTCAGTTTAGCTCCTTTGAAAAAGCACTGCAGCATTGTAGCTGGAGACTTGGAGGAAAAAAAAGGGCTTTTCTCATGCATAACCAAGCATACGAAACAGCTGAAAAAGAATGCATTTTAGTTAGTGAAGGTCAACACACACTGTATGAAGGCTCATTACTTCTTTTTAGGGTAATGGCTTGTTACAACTGTGCATCATTTCCTAAAGCAGAGATCAGAGCTCAGTTTGCCTTGATCATTTTTGAAATACCAGCGTTATGGGGGGATTTCAGGCTCTGCGCTGCCCCGTGGGCACCATTTAAAGCTCCCTGTGGAGAATAGTCAATAGAGAACGAGTAGCTGGAGGAAGCAATTTAGCTGTATTATTTCCAGCATGAACTCAGCACACGGAAGCAGCAGCCAGGAAAGGCAAAAACAGGAAACATGGTACGGGTCAGGTAAGGAGGATCCCTCCCTTTCTGTGGGAGCAGCTCTGCAGCACAAGCTGGAAGCAGGGAGAGGAGAGTTGGTTATGGCTTTCAAGTGGAGGAGTGGAGCTCAGAACCATCCCATCCTCCTTGAACCACAATGCTACGCTGGCAATATGAGGCTGTGAGAAATAACCCTCTGCTCCAGCTCTCAGATACCAGGTTACCATCTTGACATCCACTGTACAGCAAGATAAACTCTGCTTGCCCACGTATCAGTTTTCTCCCTCTTTACCTACACACAATTCTCTATTTTCAGCAGAAAATAACTCCATAAAAAGCTGTTTAATTCATATTTTGATAGCACATAACTTTGCAGATAACAAACAGGTTCTTAAGAGTGGCTTTTCAAAACATGGCTTCTCTCTTTTTCCATCTGTAACCTTTCAGCATGATACTTCCTTCCTTTCAAAATACATCCACAGATCTTCCTCACCAGCAGGTGATGGCTTGGATGTTCAGTCCTTTTCATTTGAGCCAAGGCTGTAACTGATGGCAGACAGGATGCTACACAGCCTAATAGCAAATTATATCCCAGCAGCTTGCAACTGCCTCTCCCCAGGATTGGTGGGAGGGGGAACCATCCTGGCTCTCTCCGAGCCATCCACTGGGGAGATTGCGACTGCTGTGGGCAGGATCTGAGCAACATGGATACTGAAATCAGGTGGAAAATCTATCACTACTGTCACTGATGTACAGCTCCAAACAGCAGCACTTCTTCAAACTACCTCCCTCCCTTCCTACCCACACTTACACCCCACCCTGTGATGGTCCGTATGGCCAGCTTCAAAATGACTCTGGGACAAACGTGTCATGTGAGATAATTCGCTCCCAACGTGACAGATCGCGCACATCTTCAAGATCTGCTTAAGGTATCAAAGCCACAAAGCCAGTTTGTGGAGCTGCATACTTACATGGTCTTTAGTCTTATTGTACAGTAAAGGGAAAACTGTCCAGTTGAAGTCACTCATACAATACACACATCCCTGAAACAGAAAACTGGCAGTGAAAGCAGGTGAGCTTCGTTCCTCTGCCCTCACCACTGATCCTTCACAGCCTTGTCAGAGGTCTTTTTTCTCCTCATTTTGGTGATGTGCTCCCATGAAAGTGGGATATTAATTCATTTTAAATTTACTGCTTAAGCTGGAAAAAAACGTCTTAAATTCATATAAAGAAAACATATTTAACTTTCTCTGTCAGTGTAGCAACTACTTGCCAGAAGCAGTAATGGCCCCAGACAAACGTACCCATCCAGAAAGCCCAACCAGTGCATGCAGGAGGCACCGGTCTCAGCCATGCGCTCCAGAGCATTACAGTCACTTTACCCATGCTGTCCCACACCAGACTACTCCCAGCAAGGATTCATGAGGGCACCCCAAGTGACCCCTCCCATAGCCACAAAGCCCATTCATGGGGATGACCTGGCACTTTTATTCCCCACTTCCTCCCTTGGTCTCTGATGCTGAGAGGTTTCCCACATGCTCTCTCCATCTGGAAGCAATTTCTCTCTGAAGACTCATCACAGAAAAGGAGACAGCCTCACTCTCCCCTCCTCCAGCCCAGCCCAGTTAAGCAATGCCACTTACTTTAGTGGACAGGCAGAAAAGAGGCCTTTTAGCTAGAAGGAAGTCTTTTCCAAAGCCACTTTACCAGAGAACAAGACAATCTCTGGTGTAACAACTGCCACCTGACTTGGGAGACCAGCATGGCCCAAAAATCCTTTCTCCCTTGATGCATTTGGTCAGGAGGCTGCAGAGTTTCACCTGTGGCCTTCCTGTCATCACAAACCTTTTTCTGAACCATGGGAACAGTTCTTGGCAACTTCCCACCTTAATTCACACTGGGCACTGGACCAGCAAGAGACTGCAGCACATGTGTTAATCATCTTCTGGTCATAAAGTAATAAATATATCCCCAAGCCTGAATTGATTTGGAGACAGGTTTGATGGGTTTAGTTAGCATTATGCTATAATGACCTTAAAGCTAGAGGTATTGTACTTAACATCTTGTCTAGCCTTTGACCCAGCAAGACCAAGGTTCCTGTACAAGTGACCCAGGATCTAACAAGCAGTCAGCATGGAGCAGGCCAGCACTACATGTAGACAATGCTGAGGGAAAGGACCTTCTCCTCACAAAAATCCTGAGCATCAAATATCTTGGTTCCCCAACTCTTTAAACTGAAACCAGTCTCCACAGCAGGCAATGGGAGCTTAACCACTAGCTGAGGACTCAAAAAGATGGTTTCTCAAAGGAAACAAGGTGAGGAGCCACTGTGAGGACATAAGCCCCCCAGATACCCACCTTCTCGCCTGCTCAGAATGGCAGCAGCTCACAAGGTGCATCCCTGCCCAGAAACACCATGCTCAGGCTCCTATTTGCACAGTATTACCTTTTCCAGTTTGCACAGTTCTTCTGTTGTATAGAAAAAGATGAAAACAACATCCCTGCACCAGGTTCCTCAATCTGACAGCTAGATTGCCCAAGTGGGAAAAATCCCATAAGGGAGCTTCAGAAACCCTGATTTTAAATAATTTAACACCCTGATCATCAGCAAGAGCTCTGCTCAGAAAAGCCTGTGCTGCAAACAGGCATTTTAAATGCTGCATTTATTCCACCAGCAGCCAACAGCCCAGGCTGGAAGTGCAGCCACTCCACACACTGTCCTGGCCGAGCACATGAGTTGCCTTGCAAAGAGCACATTCAGCCATCCAATCTCACAGGAGATGTCCTGCTGCCCACTCCCCCAGCTAAGGGGGGAAAATCCTTTTATTTCTGTTCTTTTGATCTTCTCTGCCAGACACTGCTGGGCGCCTGTGGGAACGGATGTTTACTCAAAAGAATAAATGCTGTACGCTGGACCCTCAAGTCTCCTCATTAAAGGGGAACAAACACTTGCAATCTGTTTGTGTCACCCCAGCACCAAGCAAGGATGGTGGGACCCTGCTCTGTGCTTACATAAAGCAACATTATCCCAGTCTTGCTAAAGGTAAAAGCCAGCAGCAATATGACAAACACACTATAAGGGGACAAAGCAGCAGTTGGCACCGGAGGTTTACATTAGAAGCCAAACAGTTAAGCAGCAACTGATCCCAAAGCCATGAGGAGCAAGATCTGCGAGTGTGTGCACACGTGCAAGGCACAGAGCGCTTAGGCTACTGAAAAATGGTTGTACACAGTAGGCAGCATTTTGGTGGTAAGACCTGTCATTGTTTATTAATACAGTGCTCATGGGGGACTTCAAAAGTAATTGAAGAAAGTGCTCAGAGTCCCACCTTCAAAAAGTGTTTACCACACCTTAAAGAACATCTCCTGCAGGAAGAGAACATGCAGCCCTGGTATAACAGAATAGCTCCAATTATATCTGGTGGAGGACCCGGTTCCCATCTGCACTAGCCAGTGCAATGAAGTTCTCTTAAGACTTCACCCTTCCATGGACATCTATTTGTTTCATTTCATTTCTGGTCCAAGGCACCAACCTGCCTCCCTTCTGCATCACTGTCCACCCAGCTGTTAGTTTGCGACCATGGCAGGAAGAAAGCTGGGTGTTCCTGAAAACATGAATACGGAACACCCTGAACTGCTTTGCACAACTACCAGATTTCATCCGGTACGGGCAGTGAGAAAGGGAAAGGAGAGCTGCTGTAGCTTTGATCTCTGGATTTCAAATTTTTGAGAATAGAAGAATACCTTAAACTGCTGTCAGCTCAAAAATGAGACCAGAAAGGATCCAGACACTAATGGGAAAGTAATCAAACAAGAGATGACCAATTCCAATAACAAGAATGTGTGAACAGTGACAGGAAGGAGGAATGAGCTACTAGGGACAAAAGCGCATGTGGGGGTGAATGACTTTAATGCGTAGTGTTCGTAAGTGCTCTGGACAGGGCATTTATGTAAAGAACTTGTTAATGTGAATTACTCCCTGGAAATCGTTAAGAAATATGGGTAGCGGAGAAAGACCACGATGCTTATGGAAAGGGGATTGCTCTCAACTCTCATTAATCCAGTGTCATGTTGTGGACCACCACCCTGAGCAGATATTCAGCACCTTGACTGAACTAAAACCCTACAGATGCACATTACTGTTCCTAAGCCAGGGTTAATGGCTTAAGCAGGAGCTGGGGAGCATTAATACAGGTCTGAGCTCAGCAGATGCTCTGCATCTGGTAGCAGGTATGGCAGGCTCCCCAGGCTACTACTGAACTCTGGTTTCAGTGGGAAGAGGGGACCAGGAACCCCTGGCTTCTTACAGCAGCAGCATACCAATGATGACTCCACAGTGCCTGCAGCAAGTACCATGCTCTTCTGAATGCAACTATTTGACACCAAAGTAGCGGAATGCTGCTGCTGCTGTCGAAAAGAAGGTGGAACGGCATTAGTGCACCAAACTGTGCTGGAATTGAACACAGCTTGTGCAGCCCTCTAGTAATGCTGGGGGAAAGCAGATATTAATGCCCAATTTTTTCTAAAGGGTCTTAACAACCACAACAAAGGCAACAAAAAGAATAAAAGAAAACCCTAACAAACCAGTTCTCCTTCCTTCCTAATTTTTAGCAGACAATAATGTGGTTTGAAAACATCCCCTCCCCCCTTTTTTTTTTTAAAGGATGACCTGCATAAGTTCTGTTTCAACAGCGAAATACTTTCATTACAATTCATGCACTGCACTAGTCCTTTTCCTAGGGGAAGAAAAGGCTACGCATCACACCACATTCAGCCAACAGTATCATTAAAAAGACCTTCGCTCCATGCCTGACAATCACATACTGAACAGCACCTCAGGTTGCTCCCTAGAAACACCACTATCCTTAACAGTATCTTGAGAACTGCTCCAGCTAGAGAGAATTTAAATGAAGCAAAAAGATGTAACAGACTGAGAGAAAATCCTGTAAAGGAATGTGTATGAGGCATTTGTTGCATACAACACAGAGTGGGAGAGGTGGTGAGCAGTAAATCACTGTCCAAAGATCTTTGCCTCCAGAAACTTAGGTTGTCAAGCCCATTTCTCCTTGCAGCCAAAGTCTTCAATCTAGTTACAATTAAAATCCTTTACGCAACAGCAGCCTCAGCTGACTAAGCAAACACAGAGCAATTACCACCTTGATTTCATTACCACGGAAATTAAAACATATATGCAACCCAGGAAAGAAACACTGTGTCAGGAGCCTGTAGATTACTGGGGGGCAACCATTACAAGGTCACAGAAGGCAGCACTTCCAACTGCAGCTGGAAGTGTCTGCACCAGCCTGATTGCCCCTTTTCAGCACATGGAGTAAAATTTGGCAACTCAGTGAAGTGCCCCCAAACAAAAGGTTCACGCTTGGCAATGGTTACTGCTTAAAATGCAGCTTTCCTGTAACTCCAAGGAAACTGGTTGTGTTAAACAGGGAATTAATATGGCCCAGCATATGCAAACATAACCTCAAAGGGACTGAATGTGTTATGGGCAGTAAGTCTTACAAGAACTCATAAATCAAACTACAGAGCTAGAGGCAGATGCTTACTGTAGAATAAGGTGCACTCCAGCACTCCCAGCTTTTGCTCTAATGGGGTGACTTAAAACAAATAAAATTACATCTTCTGGCTAGCTTACCCAGTTGTTATCTCCAGCACCCTCCCTCTTAGCACAACCAGCATGGAAATCAGGAGTGAGACTGGCCTGCAGGACTCTCAAGTCCCAAAGTTAGGACTTGTCAGATGCTCAGCAGAGGCAACATCTCAGGCAGACAGATACTGAGCACAGTCTGTGGACAAGCCACTCAAGATTGGATGCACCTCATCCAGCCTAAGACATCTAAACCCAAAACAGTTGTCTAAGCTCTTTTATAGGCCACAGAGAAGCACTGGAACTTCTGAAGGGCAATTTGAGATGCGCAGGTCACATCATCCAGCCTGTTTTAAACATCTGCCCTTGAAGGAGATGAACTGCAACTCAGTGGTTTCCCTTGAGTTTATGAGGACCTCAACAGCTATCTCAAATGTAGAAATTCAATGGAAGTGACTTCCATGCTCCTCCACCACCTGGCAGGTCATTTATTTAGACTATTACCTCCTATAGCTATGGCTTTACGCAGAATCATAGAATGGTTAGGGTTGGATAGGACCTTAAGATCATCTAGTTCCAACCCTCTGCTATGGGTAGGGACACCTCACATTCGACCAAGTCGCCCAAAATCTGCCTGGTGCAAAAGTATCCAGTGCTAAAGTGGGACTTCACAGTGCAGTTACTTCTACTATAAATAGGCCAGGATCAGCCATCTACACTTCAAAAAACCCAGTGCTTTGGGACAAAACTCTCTCTTCTGTGCCATGCAGAAACCGATATAACAAAGAAACAGTATGATGTGTCTACATAAAAGCAAACGCTATGACAGGCAGTAGCACTTCCAGGAGAGGAAAGGAAATAAGCCAGTCACAGCCTGAGCATTAGCAGAGACCCCACTGGGGCTTCTGAATAGGACTGATTGCTGATGCTCCAGCTGCAATAGGGCAGCAAAACCCTAATAAGATGTTATGGGAAATAGAGGATGTCTCATGTTGGAGAAGATTTAAAGAGGGCAGTGTGATAACCCTACCAAAGCAAGGGCTGCTCTTCACAACTATATCTGGATGGTACAAATATATCTGAATGGTAACAGCTGCAGAAAAAAGGGCCACTTAAGCCTAAAGATCATTGATTGTACAAGTAAACTTGGATGTGAAATAAATGAGTCTAAAAATCAGATGAAGGGTGGATTTTTACATCTAGAATTGAGACTCCGGAAAAGCCCCAAATAACCATAACAAAGCAAAGAAAAAAAAAAAGACCACTGAAGACAGAACTCCAGACATTTACTTACGGATTTGTATGGTGCAGTGATTCAATACAGCTGGTCTCATTTGGTCTTTCTGATGCTAAACCAAAGGTGGCAAAGCACAGATCTGAACTTTCTGCTCCAGCAAGGTTAAGGGGGCTGTTCCCTGGCTGCAGCAGCAAGTGATGAGGACTCACCTCCCTGCAACAGCTACTGAGCTTCTGAGCTCCTGGCTTCTCATCCCATGATCAGGCTTTCACCTCAGGACATAAACCAGTTTGCAGGCACTCATCAGCCAGTACTGAGGACTTATGTGAGTTAAAATGGCAGCTGAGCGGAGTTTATGAACATCAGTGGCATCCGCATATTGAACTTTAGAAGCCCTTTAGTGAACGTAACTCACAGCAACACCCAGGCTCCCTGTGCCTTGCCTAAGTCTACCCTTGCAAGGTATAATCAAAGTTAAACGATTCTGTTAGGCAGGGTCAAGAGTTCAAAGGACTATTCTGGTCCCTGCAGTCCTGACGTGTGTGTGGTAAAGAGCAATTGCATGGATGTGGTTGCTCCAAAACTTGAATACGGACAGTTAATTTTCTGTTTTGTTCATCAAATCTCTATGCATAACTAAGTTGTTATGCAGTTTTCTCCCAGGGCTTTTATTTTATATTTATTTGTGTACTACAAACAGAGCCAATTTTAAACCAAAATGGCAAATCTATTTTCTTTAATTTTGCCCTTTCACACCAGTCTTCTGAAAAATTAAGGGCAACGCGACATAGACTCTATTGTATCTGCTTTAGGAGAGGAGCAAGTGATAAATTACTTGCCCAGGAAAAGATGAGGTTATTAAACAAAATGGCTTCAGGGTGCAGTGTTTTGAAGTGGTGAGTAATAAGTAACAGGTGAAAGGGAAGAGGTTTTTCCTTTTGAAACCCTAAATCTAACCTGTTCAATAACACGAAGCAGATACCTGTTAGCCAGGTTGTCACGGGAAAAAAATAATCTTTGTGAAGAGCCAGTGTAAATTAAAGCCTTCAAATCAAAATCAGGACTTAAAAGACTGCCTTGTGTTTCTTTTCATGGTAAACAATGACACAGTTTGGTCTCTTACACTGTTCACAATGACCTGAATGGCAGGAGTTGAATGCCTGTAGTCCCCTGAAAGTTACACCCATGAGCATTTCCTGATAAAATGAAGGTTTTACTTCGCATTCTGAGATTCTCGTTTCTAGCTTTATTTGTTTCCAAGTAACCATCTCATCCACTGCCGAGCTATGCTGCCAAGCAATGCAAATTGTGAGAGTGCATCTAGATACTACATCCAGTTTTGGTCCCCACAACACAAGACAGACAACGATAAACTGAGGTGAGCTCAGCTGGGAGACACCAAAATAGTCAAGGACTTGCCCTGCAAGGAGAGGCTGGGGGAACAGGGCTTGCTCAACCTAGGCATGAGATGGTCTCAAATGATGGATCAGCCTGTAGGACCTACCAAGAGGTCATCAAGACAGCAGAGACGCTCTTCAGCAGTACATAGAAGGAGAACAAGAGACAACAGGTGTAAACTGAAATTGAGGGCTTTCAGACTGGATAAAAGGAGAATTTTCTTCATGATGGACAGTCAAGCAGGACAACAGCTGGCCCAGAGAAGCTGTGCAGCGTCCATTCTGGAGAAAGCTCAGTGGTTTTCAAGCCCAGAGTGGATAAAGCCTTGAATATCCTGGTCTGGCTTCACAGCTGGCCTTGCTTTGAGCAGGGAATTGAACTACAGAGGCCTCTCAAGATTCCTTCTGAACTGAATGACTTAGCAACTCTGTAAGAAGCTCCCCATCCACCTACCACTAATCCACAGGGACCATCAGCACCGTAGCATCCCAGTACATGGTCAGAGAACATGAAAGCAAAAAGCTTTCATAAAGTTGAACTCTACTGCAGTAAGACAGAAAATCCTGCGTATTCAGTGGCTTTCTCCTCTTCTTGCTCTGTTTATCAGCAGTGTGCTACAGAGTGTGCATGCTCAGCAAAAAAAATGGTGGAAAGAAGATGAGAAGGATCAATTTTTACAGCTTTATCCTTTCCTGTGGCAAATAAAATTCTGCTCTTCTTAGAAGATACACCAGTAAAATCTCAGTTGAGATTTGTGTACGAGGAAATAGGACTCTCATGACATCCTTTGGAGATTATTCCAAGGCTTAAAAGATTTTACACTCTTAACAGTTCCCCCAAATACTCTGACTACATGTTTCTTTTGTCAGTCTTATCCTAATATAGTATAGATAAGTCCCCTACCTCCAGGCTATTTACACTCCCCAGAGAAATGAGGACTGCTATGCCACACAGACAATTAGAAAAGATCCAATTCTTTTAATCTTTCCTCAAATCCACTGTAACACCAAAACCCTGTTTGTATTTCTTGCCATAGAATCAAGATGGGTTTCCCTTTCTGTGGATGAGGTCCCAGTACTGACTGCAGAATAGCAGGTGTGCTCTCATCCAGGTCAGAGTATAAAAAAGCCCATTCAAGCTGCTCCATTCCCTTGCACACAAACCCCCCAAATTGCATGTTTTCTTTTCAAGGCTACAATGGCAAGAATTAGAAGAGGCTTTGTCCATCCTCTCTTCATGAGCTCAATCCAAAGTCTCTGGCATCAGTAGAAATAGTCTCAATCACTTGAAGGGTCTTGAATCAAGTACCAAATCACAAAGAATAAAAGCAAGGAGAAAACGAAGCATTAACTTCAAATGCAGCTGCCTGGAATTCCTGCCTTGAAGTGGTAACAGAGCGGCTTTGAGGGTAGGCGGAAGGATTTTTCAAATTAAAAAGAACGGGATGAAGAGCATGGTTTAATTTTCTAATGAAAAAAAAAAAGTGCTTTGGAAAATATTCTGTGAAACTGTTTTGAATTAACTTATTTATTCAGTCAAGGGAACATTCCACTCACATTCACCAGAACAATGAAAACCTGAATGTCACAGTATTTACTTCAATGCTCTCTTAATAAACTGGAGTTTATCGGTGTCTTTACATGACACACAATTTCTCAGGCTGCCTTCCAAATGAAAGAAAAACTAAACAGAACAATGTGAGGAGGGTCAGCCCACTCAGGTATTTCACAAGGAACAGAAGACTGTAGAGTATATATATAAACAGCTTTATCCTCACTGACAGAAAGTCAGCTTCTGACTTCACTAATGTCATAATTTGCACATGGGTGCTACCTGAATGCTAACAGAGCAGGAGGTTATATACAGTGTTCATAATGTGCCAGCATACTTAATCAAAGCCTATGCTATGTGTATGCAGCTAGAGCAAAGCCTGAATGCATGTGGAACGCGCATTATGTTCCTTGGGTAGTGTGAGCCAGCTGTTTTCATGCCAGATAACTTTCACCCAGAAAGGTATATACTGAGAATTCATAGCTACATCCTTCTCATTCACAGAAGGTCTTAAAATCACTCTGTATTACCATGATAACCTGGGAACTGACTGCTCCCAGTAGGTCTGGTATACCACAAGACTCATGCTTTTTCTGGATCAGGTCATTAATCATTTGCTGTGTGACTAATTCTTCTAAAATCAAAACATTCAATGTAAGGCACACGTCAAAGAAAAGCCATCTCCCTGTCTTCCCAGATGTTTCACAAATGCACAGCCTAAGTATAGTTACAGTATGACTAAGAAGTAGAAAAAAAAAGCTTTTTTCTGCTGTTATCTTCAAAACAGTCCAATCAGTAGAGCTGAACCAAAAGAAAATACCAAAGAAAAGCAAGAAGTGAACTGAAAAGGACATCTTGCAGTTTATATTAACAAACCAAACAAACACTGCTCTGCTTGCTTTGTAAATCTTACAGAAAAGCTTCTCCTTAGCTCAGGCTGTCTATTTCTTACAAAAAAATAAAGAGAAGCAGAACTAGCTTCAGGCAAATAAGTATATTAGCATTTGAATTCATGCTTGTACAGCCTCTGAAGGAAAAACTCTCTTAAAAGCAGCCTAAGGAACTTCCTCAAATGTATTCTGGCAACAGTTATTTGAGACTTGACGATTTCTAATGTCTTTACAGTTCCCTAAAAACAAACTGGAAAATGTAAAAAAAAAAAAGAAAAAAAAAAAAAAAAAAAAAAACAACAAAACCCAAAACCACAGATTACTGCCAATTTCAAAACAGGATGTTTTTGTCCTTGATGACTGTAATTAGGACCAGTGACCTTGAGATTGTAAACAACCGATCCACTACTTCTTCACTTCTAATCGCTGTTGCAAATATTGTTTTTCACTCTTTATAAACTTGGCTGCATGAATAGCTTAGTGCTCATACTCAGGCCAAGACCAGAAGTTCCATAGGACTCAAAATATTAGCACCGAATGTCACCAGCTAGTTGAAGGGGAAAGGAAGTGAGGAGGAGGGAAGTATTTAGTATATGGCTAGTGTTTTAAAATCAAGGTAGCTGTCATCAGCAGACAGAAAAAGCAAGACAGAAAAGGCACCCCTCCAAGAAATGTATTGTAAGTAATGCTGAAGAAAGATCTGCTGTCAGGAGATAACCTTGGAAAGTGCTCATACTCCTGAGACAGCAAGGAAGAAGTTCTGCAGCTTTCCTGCAGTCAGAAACCTGACCCCCGAGTCCTTACCTTCTGATGTCCAAATTCATTCAATATTGTGCCCAGCTTCTTCGTGTTGCTGTGAAGTTTATGAGCAGCAATGGCTGGATTGGGATCCCTCCAGTCAATGGACAGGCGATGATACCAGAGGTGCCGACCCTCCTGAATGTGTGCTGACTTGATACTGGGGTCAAAGCGATGCACCTCACATCCACTGTTGGCCATGCTTGTCTCAAACTGGTTGCCATCATTGCCTAGCCTACAAAAGCAGAAAGATGTAACTATTAATGCTGCAAAAAGAACTAGGACATCCTGAAGATTCACAGTAAAATCCAGCGTATTTGCTTCTGAACCAAAGTGGAAGATCTGTTGCACTCCTTCTTTGGATAGATCCACAGTACTGAACATAATCTAACCCTAATTCTGATGAGGTAACCAGAAATAAAGCTAATGGTCAACAGTAACAGATACTGAAGATTTGGAATAAGTAGTTAGATAAAGGAAAGTTAGAGGAACATGTGGGGCTTTTCCCCCCAATGTCACATTCATAATTGACCTTAAGAAACTTTTAATGACATTTGTAATTTATAGAATTAAACTACTGAAGTGAATGGGCTGAACTAACCTCACCAGAAAATTCAGGCTATATACTGCATACCATTAGAATGAACAGCTCCTTTCAAGGGAAGAACTAATCCACTTTTAGCCAGGCTGATAACCTTCCCAACAGCTTCTTTGTAATTCAGAAGCTGACATCATTTGTAAGAAAGTTAATTAAACGTTAGACCCTTTGTGCTGCCATTATTCATCTATTCATATTTCTTATATATCTATTCCTCTATTTTCAATTTGCTTTTTCTTGATAAGATTACAACTTTCCTTAGTCCCCACTTCACAGACTTCCAATGACCAAGCCATAAGCAGAAGAACAAATACATGTAAAATGTATACAATACTGACACAAGAACCACATGCCTCTCTTTCTCTGGGCACTGGAAGACACAGATAAAAAAGGCAAATCTAAAAATGACTCCTTTACAACAGTAGCAGGGTTTTTACACAACTTCAGAGAAAATTGCTGCTAATTTGGCAAAGACCCCACGGAAGAAGAAAAATTAATAGCCTCATCATACAGCGGTGTTGTCTCAGTCCCCGTCTCTAGAAGGAGAAGATGTACTTTACAAGGCTGTGCCATATTCCCACTTCCTACAGCCAGCTGGTTCACGAAGTGTACACTAGAACTAAAAAATTCTGGTATTTACCATTACAATCACATGTCTGGACCACAGGCCTCTGCTACTGCGCAAAATAGGATGTCCTCCTTATTCCTACTCCTCCAAGCTTGTTCCAAACATGGTTCAAATCATGCGTGAAACCTTAAACTTAACCTAAATTATGCTAAATTATACACACATGTAGTGCTGGGAAGAAACTCAAGATTTTTAAATCAGCACTTCAACCAGTTGTACTGATTGTGAATATCCATTATGTACTAACAGCATGGCATTTATCTATCATACACAAACCATACAACAGTACTACTCTTAGTCATACTGTCAGAGCACCTGCTACACTACACCACAATTATCCAAAGCAATGGTGCAAGTCTAAAATCTGCCTATTTGCATCAACCTGTAAAACACAATACATTTTAAATCATGATACACTATTGTACGACATTAAGCCAGCATTAGACATTTTCCATAAATGACATACTGGTAAATTAAAATGAATCCAACTCATGAAACAATGTGTGGAAGAACATATGTTTTGGAAGTTTCCAATATGGTATGACAATTGCTGTGATACCAGCTAAGCACAGAGTAACGGTGCCTTATTAGAAGGTCTTCTCCTAACCATCTTCCCCCTCAGGCATCCTGGGAAAGTAGGAGAAGACAGGGTTTGCAGAAACAGCCCAGCATGCTTTTAAGAACTCTATTTCACATGATTCCAGCCTGCACAGCTGCATAGGAGGAAAAGAGAGGAGTTTCCTTTTAATAAATTCAACACACATTAGTAAAAAGTTCAGAAGTTAACCAAGTGAATTGACATATTCACTTGCATGTGGCTTTCTACAAAAGGGACACTGATGGACAAAGACCAGTGTAATCCCTTAGGAATGAGAAGCTGGCTAGAAATGAACATGTGAATTGTTGGGGACAGTTACAGCATTAGAGTGATGAGCCTACCAGTAACTGACAGACACGTGTGTCCGTGACACACTTCAAACCATACCAGCTGGCACAATGTAGAGGACCAGATGCTTTTGATGTAGACAAACCTCAGGCCGCCTCCAAACAGATTGCTCCTCACATGGACTGCAAAGAGAGGTTCACAGTGGTGCAAAACAGGGAGAAAAAAATAATGACTGTGAAGAAGGTGCTGATATATCTTCTGGCACTCTAGCTAACAGCTCAAGTTTATGCCTGAGGAGAGATATAACCAACAACAAATATTTAGGAGAGAAAATAAGGTCACCTCCAAAAGAACTGGTTTGTAAAATTCCTGGCTCACACGTGACCATGCTAAGGGATAATACAGCATGAAAAGAGGTAAACAAATGAGGTCGCCTAAGAAAGGTTTTGTGTTACTTAAAAAGGCATTGTGATTTTAAAAGAAAGGCATGGAGGTCACACACAGCAGACTAGAGAGGCCCTTCCCCATCACCAGGAGAGAGCAGCTGCTGCCTCCAGCAACAGCAAAATAAAAGAATGCTAAGTACACTGACCTATTTTTCCTGTAAAGGAGAAAGAAGCTCGGTTACAGTCGCTAGTTACATGAAGTCCCCTGCAATGGGAGTAGAGGTGCTGCTTTCAAAGCAG
Organism: Ara ararauna; assembly: GCA_028858755.1. Taxonomy (NCBI): domain Eukaryota; kingdom Metazoa; phylum Chordata; class Aves; order Psittaciformes; family Psittacidae; genus Ara; species Ara ararauna. The sequence continues at coordinate 63,262,011 of CM054379.1, forward strand.
CAGAAACAGCAGCTGAGGGATGGCTCTCCTAGTCTGTGTGCCAGTGGGAAGGAAGGGTTGCTGGCACTGCTCCCAGCCAGCAGCAGGGCAGGGATGCTGACCAGAACAGAGCGCAGCACCACAGGGATCAGTGTCCCTTGGCTGTCCCCTGCTCCCAGGGTTCACAGAGGGTCACAGCACACAGAGCCTCCCACTTCGAATAAACACTGGGCTGCAGCTTGCACTGAACTGGAACATCACACTGGCCCCCACATCACCCTGGAGGGCAGCCAGCATACAGGTGGCACAAAAGCTGCTTTGTCTCCTTCAGCACAGCTCTATTGAGCACCTGTAGCTGATACAGCCTGATAACTGCAGGTACTCCAGCTCCCACAGAGACCACAGGACAGAGCTGTAAAAACATGCATGTTAAAGTGCACCTTTCCCTTTCTGTGTTGTTTCTCCTGCTCTTCTTTCTCAAAGGAAGATAACCAAGCTCTGCAGCTTGGGAAAAAAGAAGCATCCCCTGCCTGGATCCTAAAGCCCCTACACTTTAAGATCCACCTGAAAGAGCACTTATACAGTACTGCAGCCAGACTCCAAAGCTTAACTGGTAAGTTTGTGAAATCCTATTTATATTATCCCAGTTTGAGTGCCTGCCTGTGGTGTTTGTAACACTTAGCTTAATCTAAGCAGATTTAGCACTAATAACTAGAGCTCACTAATGCATATTGCAATTACGTATCATACTAGGAAATCCTGTCACCCAAGAAAAAACATTGCTGCCTCCCAGTAGTGGAAGCAACTAATTCAGAAAGATCTCCAGATGTCTTAGACGCTTCTTGCCCGCATTCACAAGTAACCTCTTCCACAGAATTCAAGAAGGCAATGCCTAGGCAGTATGAATTGTTCTGGTTTTAATGATATATGGATTTAATTCAGGATTCCCAGTGACACTCACATTGAACTTTCACCTTTGTCCTCCATCCATCCTCTCCACAGAGAACGTTCTTCATTGGAAGCAACTGCTTCCCCTTTGCTCTTTATGAAGTGTATGAGATAACACAAATGTTTAAAGGCGATTTTTGTCTTACTTGGAACAAGATTACTTTTCTGCCTGTCATAAACTAAAGGAAGTGAGTTGGAGAGAATTGTGCCCCAAAGGCTGCAGAAGTAAACTGGAGGATTGAAGGCTGCTCCTCCTTAATCTCAAATATTTTCCTTTTATTTTTTAGCTGTTTAATGTGATCCATCATGATTGGGTATTTACTGCACGTGTGTGTCTGATAATTGTTGTGCCAACAACAATTTCAATCTCTGCTAAGCCCTACTCTTCCATCAGTACAGGAAATCTGTCATTCAGGATCCCTGCAGCATACCTAAACCAGGACAACATATAAAGCAGTGTATAATACTATGAATCATAGAACAGTTAGGGTTGGAAAGGACCTAAGATCATCTAGTTCCAACCCCCCTGCCAGGGGCAGGGACACCTCACACTAAACCATGCCACCCAAGGCCCTGTCCAACCCGGCCTTGAACACTGCCAGGGATGGAACATTCACAACTTCCCTGGGCAACCCATTCCAGTGCATCACCACCCTTACAGTAAAGAACTTCCTCCTTATATCCAGTCTGAACTTCCCCTGTTTAAGTTTGAACCCATTACCCCTTGTCCTATCACTACAGTCCCTAATGAAGAGTCCCTCCCCAGCATCCCTATAGGCCCCTTCCAGATACTGGAAGGCTGCTATGAGGTCTCTGTGCAGTCTTCTCTTCTCCAGGCTGAACAGCACCAACTTTCTCAGCCTGTCTTCATATGGGAGGTGCTCCAGTCCCCTGATCATCCTCGTGGCCCTCCTCTGGACTTGTTCCAACAGTTCCATGTCCTTTTTATGTTGAGGACACCACAACTGCACACAATACTCCAAGTGAGGTCTCGCAAGAGCAGAGTAGAAGGACAGGATCGCCTCCTTCGACCTGCTGGTCACACTCCTTTTGATGCAGCCCAGGATACGGTTGGCTTCCTGGGCTGCAAGCGCACACTGCCGGCTCATGTTCATTTTCTCACCGACCAACACCCCCAAGTCCTTCTCCACAGGGCTGCTCTGAATCTTTCTCTGCCCAACCTGTAGCTGTGCCTGGGATTGCTCCGACACACTAGCTCAAGTTTGTTAAAAAACATTAGAAAGTTACCTTTGTGCTGGTCAGCTTTTAACAAATCTGTATTTCCTAGCACAGATGAAGTCAACTTTGCATTGTGCCAATTGGCTAATTCAACAAAAATAACCATTCTCAACCCACACTTAGTCTATAGCAAAAAGGAAGAGGGACATTAATACAGGAGCTCAGGTCTAATATTAATGGTCATGTAACTTGAAGGGCAAGGGCTAGATTAATTCCACTAAACTTTGAGTACCTTGCCAAGACATCTAAAGCCAGCAGTCACATTATCTCAGACTTCCTCTACAATCAAAGGAATGCTGTACTTACCTTCTAAATGTTATTTAGCTTAGCTGATTTTCCACCTGAATGTGTCATCTCTCTACTGACTACTAGAAGGATCCTCAGGCAGTTAGCCAGTACTACAGCCAAGCAGGTAAACTCGGACCTTAGCATGGACAGGTCTCTCCTAACGTTCACAGGAAAGTGAAAAACTGAGGGGGGTGTGGGGGCGTGTGGAGGGAAGGAGGTGGAATTAAACCTGTATTTTGCATTAAAACCAGGTAAGTATAATTTGAAATAGACCGCAAAGAATATTCAGAAAATAAGAAGCAATAACAGTTCAGAGGAATTTGCTCCCTGTATATGTGATTTGTCTCTAAGTGGCATGGTACTGACCTGCCACAGAGCAATGCAGATGAACAAAACCTGAGAGCCGCTCACCCTCTGAGGATTTTGGTCTTTTCAGCTCAATATAAGCTTGATCCAAATATATGCCTACCCAAAATAACAGAAAGCACTCCCTCTGACTGCAGTGTGCTCTACATTAAATGCTGGCGTTAACTGCCGTGTGCTAATCATTGGGAAATGTCACTCAGACACAGGTCCTTGCTATCCACCACTTGTAAACCCACAGCAGCAAAAATAACAGAAATAACTTGCGTTGTTTGGAGGCAGATGAAGCCTTCCAATACACCTCTAACCTAATGCTGGCTCCCAGGACAGCAAAGACACTTTTATTAGGCAGCAGCCATGTGGTGATCTGTGTGACACAAGCTCCAGAGCCCAACAATCATTCTCCTAATGCACTTGTGCACTGATGGGTAATGCAAAAGGCCAGCATGGCCCGATGACCTCCCTCATCCTCCCAGAAAGCAGTGTTTTAGTAGCAGGCAAACAGACTGCACTCATGGTTTTACTACCTGTGAATGCACTTGTTCTGTGAAGAATGAGAACGTCAATCTCAAGAGCTGTAAACGCCATAAACACTACAAATGTTTTAAAATAAAGCCACAACTGCCTTTATTATCATCACTTCAGCACATGTCACTCCTGAAGTGCTTAGCAAACACACTCTCATATGGAAATGTACTATTTTGTTCCAGGGCTAGTTAATGAAGATTTATAAGTATGCGGGTCATTTTTGCTCAGGGAAGATGCTGTAGGTTTCTCAGTTTATCTCACTAATTTCAGTCTTCCTCTATGTGAACTAGCATTCACCATTCAGCAATTCGTTTTCATACCAACATTAGAAAAGCAAAGGAAAATAAAGACCCTTATGGAGAAAGGTTGTTTCCTAAAAAGAGATTGTATAGAAGCACATCAACAGGTCTGTATTTTAAAGGCAACCTTGTTGCAGCCTGTGCTGCATTTATAGGGCTTTTTGAAGCTAGGCATCATGAAACAATTTGCTGTCTTAAAGAGAGCACTTACCCAAGAGAATAGAGACGGCATTGCTTGCTTCTGATCCGATGAATGAGGCTAAACCTCTCATCAAGGCATATAGACCAGGGTTTCTTTGCAGTTTCAGAGTACCCTCTCAGGCTGTTCAGGTTCGTGTGCTCACATGAAATCTGTTGAAATCAAAGGATTTTAAGGCAGGACTTTAGATTTGTTTTTAATTTGCCTTCTGGGGAAAGAGTGGAAAGAAGGAAAATGTTAACAGGCTTAATTTAAATCTGATTGTCAATCTGATACACAGCTATGGAGATGTGAGGATTTTTTTTTCCTTGATCATCTGTTCTGCTTGGTGAAATTAGAGGTTTACATAATGCCCCAGTTAGCAATGCAATTTGAAAAGCAAATAATTAACCATTAGAACCATATCCAAAAATCAATTTTCCCACAAATATTTCTTTCAGTATTAAAATTATTATTTATTTTTCTTTTCAAACCTTGGAGTGGATTCTGCATCCTGAATAACGCTAAAATCATGTCATGATTCAAGACTGTAATCACAAGTTGTAGCGTCACTGCAATATATACTGTGTACTTTATCTAGAGTGTTCTTGATCTCAGTTCCAGAAGGGATTTGATCATTAACCCAACGCATCCCCTCTCCAACAACAAAGGGATTTAAGCAAGTGCTTAACTAAACAGAGAAATCACCTTCCTCTGCAGGGAGGAACACAAAGTCCTCATAAAGACAACAAAGCAAGGACTATAACACGTTGGATTCTTCAGAAACCTGGAAGTATCAAAAATCACTTAACTGAGAGGTGAAGTCAGCTTTGCCAGCAGCTGAGCAGCAGCCTACAACAGCAAAAACACAGCAGTGACCAAGCCAGTGAAGCTATGGCTTTCGTGGAGAGAGTGACACCCCCAAAGGAGCCCCTGCCTGCAGCACCAGCTCTGCCTGTCCATATCTGTCTGGAAAAGGTAGGTGTGGGGCTGAGGTGTGCTGCAGCCTTTCCAACATTCAGGAGCCAGGGAACATCAGGCAATGGAAAGCCAGTGCGATGTGCACAGCTGCCACCACAGCAGCAGTAAGCAGGTAGCAGGAAGCAAAAGCACCAAGCTGTGGCTGCTTCTGCCCACGAGAGGCTGGGCTCCACTGCATCAGCGCCTGCTTACAGTTGGTTTTTGAAGGGCTTTTCAAACAATGTGCAGCCTGGCTATCAAATTTAGGGGTTGCAGGGCACAGGCTGAGAACATGCAGATAGGAAAGCAGAGACTGAGAAGAGCTGCAGGAACCCAGCTGAGCCATCAAGACAAAAAATTGTTCTTTGGGCCTAGTACCAGCCTTGGCTGCAGGGATGGGAGCTGGCACTGCCAGAAAGCCAACAATAAAAATGGTGTAAAGAACACTAGTAGAGACAAAACCAGGTTACACATCAGTCCTGAACTGGCTGTTCTCATCTTGCTCCTTCCTTTCTCTACAGCAGCCTGCCCAGGCTCAGCTCCTGGTTTTAGCCAAACTAAAAAGCACACGTCTAACTCCACCTAGAACCACAGAAATGGAACAATTTTACATAGAGGTGGAGTAAAAACTGGAAGGCAGCCTTTGCTGTGGCAGGCACACCATGTGCCTTTTTATAAGTAAATAAAACTCTCATTCTTTAACAATCTTAAGCTGTGAAAGATCATTACCTGGAGAATTAAATCCAAAAAGCTGCACACTGCATCACCGCCTCCCTGCTCCTGCTCAGCTCATAGTCCAGTGGAAAATTCATAAAAGCTAATATAGGATCTCTTCATGCTGCTCTCAGAATTCACTAAGTTTCAAGCAATGATTTGCACTGCACACCATTACTCATTTCCCTTCAGTAACATAACAAGCAAGGAATAAATGGCATTACAATAACAAGCACTAATTTTTAAGACACAGAAGAATAATGTGCTCTCTACAGAGAACTAAGATTCTACAATGCTGCCACTTAATTGACTCATGGCATTATGAGCAATTACAACACTCGGAATTTGGAGCAATTTTTAACAGCTCTTGTTACCTAGTAGCTCTTGCTACCAAAAATTAAAAGTAAAATAAAAAGCACAGAACCCTGCCTTCAGCACCATCATCAGCCTGTTGCATGATTTACAGGCACTAATGCTCTGAGCTCACATCCTCTTTTGGGCTTTTACTCACTACTATCGTACAAACAACATGGCTCTTCTGATCATTAGACACCAGCACTGAAGAAGCTTTTTCTGCACTGAAGAAGCTTTTTCTGGATACACCCCAACCCTACTGACACGGCATCTTCCCCCTCCAGCAGTTCGAGACATTCTACACTAATGACAGGCAGCTGAACTCAGGCACAGTAATTAGTAAACACTTGCTCAGCAACCAAGGAAAATGAGATCCCATGCTCATCTACATAAGATGATCCCATTTCCAGAAGTGCTCTAACCAATCACGGTGTTATCCTGTCAGTTATTAATCTATAAAATCTTCCAGGTCAGGAATGAGGATTTCTCTCTTTTTTTGTTTTCACTTACGTTTGTGTGTCCCCCTCCACGGTCAGTTACTCTGGGAACAAAACTTCTTGATTAGTGTGTCAGAAGCAATAAACTCTCTACTAAGTGATGCCCTTGTAGACTTTGACCCAACTAGAGGAGTTTAGCAGCATCTGCCACAGTTTATCAAGTCACCGAGAAAGGCTTTCTGAGCTTAATATGTCTGCCACAGCATAAACTTCTGTACAACAGAACAAGTTGCTCTACACACATCTCTTGCTGTCTCCACATGCATCATGTTGCCTCCTGCCCTCTCAGTGCTGGCATGAGTGAAGGCAGAGATGACATTTTCTTGAGCATTTAGGCAGGAGTAGCCACTGGAAAGAAACTGGAAGGTAAGTGAACACGCTGCTTCCCTCACAGTTACCACACCATCAGCAGAGCAGCGTATTTTTAGATGTGTTTCACATGAATCTCATCTCAGCCTTGAAAGCATTGCATTAACAAAGAATTTCATATGTGAATGACATATCAGTGACAGGAACACCTGAGGCTTTTTTCTGTTCTCCAGAGTAAGCAATGGTACAGCTAAATCTGTATTCATGGGTCAGCGGCTGACAGGCTGGGTACTAAGGGCAGACACCCTGTCAGAATTATCAGTATTCAGCACCTTTTCCATTTTTTATTACCCAAAATACATGCATAAATGCTGTTGTACAGAAGTGGTACCTGCATTAAGATAGGATGGCCCAATTTCCATATATGCTGAACCTTGGAAGTACCTATCAACACAATCTGGATTTGGAAATCATAGAATCATAGAATAGTTAGGGTTGGAAAGGACCTTAAGATCATCTAGTTCCAACCCTCCTGCCAGGGGCAGGGACACCTCCCACTAAACCATGCCACCCAAAGCTCTGTCAAATCCAGCCTTGAACACCACCAGCGATGGAGCATTCACGACTTCCCTGGGCAACCCATTCCAGTGCCTCACCACCCTTACAGTAAAGAATTTCTTCCTTATATCCAGTCTGAACTTCCCCTGTTTAAGTTTGAACCTGTTACCCCTTGTCCTCTCACTACAGTCCCTCATGAAAAGTCCCTCCCCAGCATCCCTATAGGCCCCCTTCAAAAACTGGAAGGATGCTATGAGGTCTCCACACAGCCTTCTCTTCTCCAGGCTGAACAGCCTCAACTTTCTCAGCCTATCTTCATATGGGAGGTGCTCCAGTCCCCTGATCATCCTCGTGGCCCTCCTCTGGACTTGTTCCAACAGTTCCATGTCCTTTTTATGTTGAGGACACCAGAACTGCACACAATACTCCAAGTGAGGTCTCCCAAGAGCAGAGTAGAGGGGCAGGATCACCTCCCTCGACCTGCTGGTCACACTCCTTTTGATGCAGCCATTGAAAAAGCACATAAACCCACTAATTTTCCAGGTCATCATTTTTGTCCTAAAAATATCAGGATTCTACTGGGATAACTTGTCTAAGTTAGGGACTGATGCCTTCTTCGCATTTTACTGGAAACCTCATTTTACTAGGAACCTCAAATGAATCATTTTTAGCTAAAATAAGCCTGGTTATCTTATTGAGAAGTGGAGTGGCTGAATATACAGTTCTCCCATTACAGAGTGCTCTCTACTTTTCTATGTCTGAGAGAGAAGAACCACATCTGGAATTTCACCTCCATCTGTCAGGATACAAACCCATCTGGAAAGCAAGGAAATAATGCATTATTTCTATCCTGTTTTGACCTTTACATATACGTTGAATGTCAGTGCTAGGTTAGCATACTACACTATAGAAATAAAGCATTTTCAAAAACAGTCCGGTATAAGGTTAATTCCTTACCTGAGAGGGAACAGCCCATGCCAGACAAACTGTTTTCTAGATGGAGACCGAAATGAAAACCTACCTGAGAAGTGCTAATGTATTTCAGGAACCTCAAGGCCTCATTGTCAAGGGAAGGAGTTGGACTTGCCCATGGTTGTAGCTCTATGTGCCATTTTACAGTCTGCAAAGCAAAAAGACACCTTAAAGGAATAGGATTCATTTCTCAGTACAAGGATAAAATGCAAGGGCAAATAAATGGAGGTGATTTAATTTCAAACAAAAAGAGTTTCCTAGGGACTTGCCTACACATCAAAGTATTTCAGAATAAAGTAGGGTTTGAACTACGGTGAAAAAGCATCTAACTATAATTTATCACGATTGGCTTTGAAAGCAGATGTAGGTAATTAGAAAGAAAGTGCTCTTCATCCAGGCTACATATGTCAACACAGTTATTCTGGGACACCCAAGTAAGCCCTGGCTTGTAAAAGCACATGAAGAAAACCAAGATTTGAATAACTAAATCCTCTAGCAAAACAGTGAAATAATATTATATCTATTACGTATCTCTGCTTGAATGTCCACTGAAACAAGAATTGAATTGCAAACACGCATCACCAAAGAAACCTCTGCAAACAATCTGATTTTTAAAATCTAGATTTGATAGAAAAGCCAGCTTCTTGCAGTCTTTGACAAAAGTCCTCTTGCCTGACGAGATACACCAGAATTCTTTGTTTTACAGAAAAAAAGGTCAATGTGGCTGCCCGTAGCCCTACCACTCCTTATTTTCATAGCCAGTAGGAAGCAGCTTTGGTGGATGCTTTCTGCACTCCCTGCGAGCCCCCTCAGCTCTGAACCTTGGGGATCCTGACAGGTTTTCCAGCAACACTTCCCACATAGACAGACTGGGACAAAAGAGGTCTTTCAGACACGTGCTTGCAGAGCAACAGGGCTCTGTGCTCTCATCTGTGCCACCTTCTCCAAATTGTGCCTGCTTTTGTCACACTAGGAAGCTTAGACATGTTATCTGTTGCTCTCAAGTAGATAAAAATACAAGCACAATGTTAAGTTGTACTAAATTAAGATTGATTCCTCATGGCTTTTCTTATTCAGGTGCCATAACTCACTTCCATGCCTGGACAGGTACTATCAAGCTTCCCTTTAATCATCCCCAATTAACTGAGCTTCCACAACAAACAGGATCAGGCTTTTACCACATGTGCTCATGTTGACATACAGTAACATACCGAACAGAAACACCATTCGGATTCTCACAGGACCTTATTTCAAAAGAAGCCCTGGAAACATACAGGAAATAGCAATTAACCACAGAGGATGAAGACAGATCAGAGAGGCAGGGTGCTGATCCCCCAGACAGGACTGGTCTGCAGCACCAGGAGAAAAGGAGTGGTGACAGTGGGGATCCTCTGATGCCAGAGAGGAATGCAGGAAAGAAAGAGCAGGCAAAACTAGGAAAGAAAGATATTTAAAGAGGACCACCAGACCAGATGAGCTTGCCTTGAGCTGGTATCATGAACTGATATTTTTGCAGCCTAAGTAAACACAGTCTGGGGTAAATGTGAACCAGGAGGGTTGCATAAGGTTTATTATTTCTTCAACGTTTGTTCTTTGTGTTTGTTTGGGACTTTGTTTGGTTTGGTTTTTGTTGCATTTTTGGGGTTGGGTTTTTTTGGTTTTGTGTGTGTGTGTGTTTTCGTGTTTGGTTTCTTTTTATTGTACAGAGATGCTGAAAGAGACGTATTTTTTTCCCCAGAAGCATATGAAAGTAGCATTTCCCACCCTGAAACTTGCTGCCTGCAGGAAACATGGGCTCCTATACTGTGCACAGCACAGAGCTGGAGCAAGCTAGCAAGAAAGCTCTGCAGCAGCATGTACCCCTGACCCACTGATTGCAGATAGCAGGCTGCAAACAGCTAACAGCAGGAGGACATGTGCACACTGGGGAGGGAAATGCATGTAATCTTTCAGAATGAATCATGGTCCACACAGCTGAATAACGCTTGCAATGACAGGAATGCTGCTGTTTCAACAGGCTTGAAAGCTGAAATTAAAATGAAGACTTGAAAGCTGAAGTGAAAATGAAGACTGACAATCATTTTCTGGGGGGAAAAACCCCATCAAAACAGACACCTAAACATCTGTGCCCAGTTATTCTGAAATCTATTTGTGTGAGAAGTAGCTCATTAAGTAGGGGAATGGCAGGGTGGCCATTGTGGCACCATTCAGCAAGAATATTCTGCACAGAGTTGATGGGGAAGAAAAAGAAAAAATCCCTATAATTAAGCATATGCATGAGGTTCTTTTTCAGCAGAGTGCAATAACCAAGAGCTACTGCGGCTTACTCTCAGGTTCTTAAAATTTTAAACATGACAAACCAAACTGCCTTCGCACTGACTCCAAACTGTATCAACAAGCACAGGAAAATGAAGATTAAAACCCCAGTGACATAATAATGTAGCTTCACTTAAAAAAATCCCAACCAAAACCAACCAACCAAACAAAAAAACAACCAAAAAACCCACAAAAAACTGGAAAGAGATCAACCTTTTATATAGTTCTTTAAATTTAGGAGCACTACATAGATGCTGCTTTTCTGACAGGAGCTTGGCTCTGATCTCTGTTTGACAGCAATGCTTTTGAATAGCTTCTCAAACTTTACACTTGGCCCCTGGCTCCTTATTAAGCAGCAGCTTATTTTCATTCCCTAATGAATACATTAGAGAGGTCTCTTTCTAACACCTACTAAACACCCCGTGGGGTGTTTCAGTAAGTGTTTTACAATAAGATGCACAGACACTGAACAGGGGTGAAAATACAGTACATCTCTTGGACCAGGTACACCCTCCCAGTAGGTAACTCACTGGTGTCAATGATGCAGTATGGGTATCTTTAGGACTCACAGAATATCCTCCTGAAGGAGCCATTCCTTATGTACACCAGTAGCCTTTGTTTATAGCTTTTCAGGTAACTTTCAGCCTGTTCCATAGTGTTTCCATATAAGCCTTCTCAAATAACTCTACAGCTAAAATGTACCTGGTGCCCCTGAACCAATTGCTTTGTGAAAATCAGGTTTATTCCTGATAAACATATGTTCATTATTCTGAGAAGTTTTTCCCCTCTAGACTTAGCAATTTTATTTACTCAAAGCAAACATAACTACAGCATCATGATTTGGATTTTCTCACTTGCATCACAGAAACCGCCAGAGTAAATAGCTAAGAGCATGTCCCTGTGGTTGTTGCATAAAGCAGGCTGAGGAGCAGCAGCTTTTATAGGGGGCTTCTACAGCAAGTACAGAAGAGGAGCAAAGGAGGTATTACAGTCCATATTATACAGCTTTGGATATGAAATTCAGACAGATCTCTCCAAGGTCACCCAGGAGGACCCAGAAAACTGGTGCAGACATTCTTCACCGCTGGCTCTTGCCATTAGCGTGCTATCTCCCTAGGCTAAAGGCTCATCCAATGTGGCAGCATGACTGTTTCCCAAACACCAGTATATCCTAATTCCAAAATATAAAGAGATGACAGTACTTAGAAAGTTACACCACCACATACAAAGCATCATACTGAACATCTTGAAGTATCCCTCTATGTACGTTGTTTTGCTTACGGACATGTTACCTGAAATTGTAAGAAAAATCAGTCTTCAGCAAGACTTTATCACAGGCATTGGTCAGATGCTGACTTCAACTACCCCAGAAGGGTAACAGATATCCAGAAATTATTACCCAGCGTGATGTCTCAATTTTCACCACATGGGATAACCACAGAGCAAAGAAAATCTTAAGGCGATGGCATTGCTGTTTTAGAAAAACTACGATGCATTTGAAGGTCTGATTTTTTTCCCCAGGTACTACACACTTCAGGATAAGGACTGATGTGTCCTTCAGACCAACCTGACAGTAATCGCAGTGACTTTACTCTGGAAACCACTCCTGTCTAGATTTTTCTCTCTCATCACCCATCTATGATAGTCATCTGATAATCCCTTAATGAACTAGGATACATTCTTTATCCTAAAAATCTAAAATAATAATATAAAGTTTAGATCAACATGTGTACAAGGCCCACAAACCACCAGGTGTAAAACTGTAGATCTGCAAAATTTCTGTCTTTTCTAGCATAAACTTGAACACATGAATAATGACATTCTTTCCAGATCAATCCTAGGTTCAGCACACTAATCCAAACAGCTGAACCCCTCTCTTCCCTTCTGCTTAACTCTGAAAGGGAATTTTGACTTATTTTTACTTGCAATTACTCATATCATTAAAACTTACTGAAGTTTTGCATAGTTCCATCTTTCTAACTCAGTAACTGTTTTTTCTCTCCTTTAAACCTCCTTCATTTTTAGCAGCTTATTAAAGAAACATATTAGCCATGCTTATAATTTGGGAAGCCCACTGCCCTGCCAAGCAGTCTGCTGCTTCCAAAGAAGAAACAAAACACTTGTCAATACATACACAGATGTCTTAATCAAGGGAAAAACAGAAAATCCTCTGATGAAAGCGTGCAACAATGATTTTTCACATTTGAGGCAGGACCAAACATGAGTGGAAAGCACTCGTGGCAATAAGCTCCAATAACCATAAACATCTGCTAGCCATAGAAACAAATTACATAAACATCCTCACCTTCAACTGTTCTGGCTTTGCTTTGTGTATCACCACGCTCACCCCTTGTGGAAGGGTACAGCAGAACAGAGCCTGCTCATGGGTGAAATTTCACAGGGCTTTTATATCAGTTTAAAATGCAGTGGGTGGGATTCAAATTGCAAGATTTCAGACATCTGCAAGGCAAATGTGTGTTTACTGGAGTGCACCCCTGAATAGAGTGGATTGTCCCTAGATATGATCCGGGGCTCGGACATGATTGTATTTAAGACTCCCTCTGGAGCACCTGTGACATTAAGCATATTATTTTGTAGTGGTTTTGTTGTTTTGTTCCCCCCCCCCATCCCAATTCAAAAGAACCTTAAATAGTGAAAGCAGCATGTTGCAGCCCACCCAAGTACTGGCTTTATGGGATGTGCCAGCATGCCTCAGGAGGGACACGCAACAAGTGCAAAGCCTGCTGAGATGAGTGGGAGAGCTCCTGTGGGTGGAGGCGGCCAAACCTGGCACACTGCTCCTCTCACTGACGACACGGAGCAGCTCCAGCAGTGAAGGATCCCTCGTGAACACCCACATTTAGTTTCAGAGGCAATTAGCTGGCCGATTCCAGGGAGAGCTGGGAATGAAGAAACGTTCCTGCAGTGCGGAGAACCGAGGAGCAAGCTCCCACAGTGGGCTAGGGAGCTAAGTTATTTGACAGGAGAGACAAGACAGGCTCTTTAATGGAATGATTCATCTCACTATAGAGTAGATGTCTAAAATAAGTAAGATGAGTCGTGCACTGGAAACATCCATGTCTTTCCATGACCTGCAAAGGAAGCCTGGAAGACAGCCTCAGAAACACCTACACTGTAGACATTCAACACCACAGAAGAAGAAGCCTGGAGCAGACTATCATGCATGCCATGCTGCAAAAAAACTTATTTTTGAGGACTGAGCCTACTCTTTAGTTGTAAGCCTTCAACAGCACTTAATTGTACTTTATTCTTCACAAGACTGAGTGACTCTGAATATTTTATGTTTGGAGCAGCAATTCGTGGCACAAGTAAAACAAACTCCACCCCGAAGCAGAGGTGTCAGTAGGAAAGAACAAGTATGCCCCAGCCTTGGCAAAGACCTCCTTGAGAAAGGCCAATTCATATAGTTCCCTTTAGCCAAATGTAATCAGCATCACACAGAGGCCTCACAGATGTACACACAAAAACATGCTACACTATGTTGTTGATTTAGAAGTAGCAGGGAAACACACAGGATCAGTAAGCTGTTATTTAAAATACAGGCTTATGAAGTGACTATGACTAATATTTAAAGCTCCAAGTGAATTGATTTCTGACATGGCTGGCTTTACAGGTACCCCATCCCTGTATGTCTGAACTGTTTCTTTCCCTTTTTTTAAATAAGGATTACTATATTTTCTATTTTTCTTTGCAGTTTGGCTTTCTTAAACGTATGAGGTTTTCACTTAAGAAACCATGTTGTAGAAATTGCTACATACAGTCCTACTTTGCATGCGCATGGCTGTATTGAGAGAAAAGCTGTGGTGGGCTCCCTCTGAGGCATCAAGCATTGCGAGTACCACAGGGAAATGCAGCTGACACCTAGTCCTGCAGCCACCTAAACTGAGAATTTCCACTCTTTAAAGATCACCTAGTCCAACCCCCTGCCATGGGGTACATCTTTCACTAGATCAGGTTGCTCAAAGTAAATAGTATTGGCCCCCAGTACAGTACAGACCCTTGAAGGACACCACTCATTACTGGTTTCCACTGAGACATCCAGCCATCAATTATAACCTTTTGCATGTGTCCATCCAGCCAATTCCTTATCCATCTAACAGCCCACCCATCAAACCCATATGTCTCCAATTCAGAGGTAAGAATATTGTGGGGTGCCATATCAATGACCTTATAGAGATCCAGGTAAATGACACCAATAGCTCTTCCCTCATCTACTGACGCATTCGCTCCATCATACAAGGCCGCTAGTTTAGTCAGGCACAACTCGCCATTGGTGAAGCCATGCTGGTTGCCCCTGATGACCTCCCTGGTTTCAGTATGTTTTGAGTATCTTCCAGGAAGATCTGCTACATGGCCTTATCCGAAGATTTGATGGTAGAACATTAGGCTGAGGAACAAAAGCTTTATGCCAAGATGAGCAATGTAACACAAAGTCAGGCTCTCCTGTGCAACAAGGCTACTTACCAGGGTAAACCCTGCCTATGGAAACCAGTCCTGCGATAAGAGCATTTTCTGCATTAAGAAGTTGGTATCTTAAATTTAATTGACTTTTCAACACAACTTGTGTATGAAGAATTCTAGTAACTAAAGGTGTCTATGTCTAGACTATGTCTAGACATGTATGGTTTATTCTACTGAAGAGGGAACTAGGAACTAGGAAGGAGGGAACTCTCCTCTAGCTCCTTGCTCTCCGTGCACCACCTCCTCCAAGCCTCTGCAGTGCAGAACACATTTGTCTGCCTGGGAGCAGGATTCAATCGCTCTGATGCCAACTTACGTAGCTCTGAGCATCACCCAGAGGGCTTTGCTCGAGTGCAGGTCATCAGCATTTGTTTCCCAAGGCTGCAGTTTGAATCATAAGTGAAACTCTTACGTTTAGCAGGGAAAAGGGAAAAAGCAATGCACCTTGAATACAAAGTTTTACGTTTAAATGAAAATTCAATTCCCATTAGGAAAGATTTGCACCACTGCATGCTAATTAAAACCGAGAGATTCTTTACCCTTGTAGAGCAAATCAGTCTGAACATGCATACATAACAACCTAAGTCAGCAACCGCTAAGTGTTTCGCCTCCGCTCTCCCTTTGTTAATATTCATGTTTATTTTCTGCTCCTTTTGCTTCTGATTTCCCATCTGACAGGATACATTGGAGCCACACACATACAAATGACAGCTCTTGTGCTTGCAGGGGAACTGCCGGCCTCACCTGCAGGAAAGCCACACCAGCAACCTCGATGCAAAACACCAACTTTGATACCTTGGAAGGTTCAGCATTTCCCACGCAAAACTGATGCTCAAGCTCTGTCAAGTCTACTTTTAGTTTTGTGTCTTCTCCCCAAACAAGTGTCTCATAAGAAAAGCATACACAGACAAAAAAGATGCTTGGCACTGACTTTCAGTGACAGAATTTGTATCACTTTAAGAAGTAAGAAATGGCTTTGGAAAAATAGAGTGCCTTCCAAAACTAATATGACACAGCCAGATCTGTAGAAGAATTTGGGTGACTAACACTCCATTCAAATCCACTCAAATCAAAATCCCAACTTCCACAGGAAATGGGTACTGGGAACCAGCTTCCCAGGTCTAAATTAGCCACTGTGGACACCCCTCCCGTAAATTCCCTGGTAGACCTGGGCTTCAGCGACTAATGTACATGGAGATGTGTACAGGGAGCTGAGTGCAGGTTTGTGACTTACAGGAAGCACATGTTTCAGAACACTTGCCAAAACGTTAATTTGTAGGCACTCATGAATTTGGAAAGCATTTCATCTAATTCATTGTTTGCATAGCATAACTACTACCCCTCTCTACCACTGAGGAATAAATCCACAGCATCCAGAGGAACTGGAAGCTGCACAGGTAGGAAAGGGCAGCATCACACCAGAGTACCCCTCCTTACACCTTCAGAGGTCACCAAAGTCTGATAGTTCTGCCACGGGAAATCCCAGCAACATCAGGGAGAAATACACATTTATTAAAAGAAAGATTTATTTTACTCTGCTAAGAGACACATGGCTTTAAAAATAATCAAGTGGGATTTCTTTGCTATGTTAATAAAATAAGTAAATTGGGCAGCAGCATTCCAGGGCTATCCAGAGGCTGACAGCATGATGGTTTATATCCAATAGAGATAAAACCAGGAGCCAGAACAGACTGAAATTTATAGAAGCAAATTCTTAAAACGGCTTAAGCACTGTGATACACAATCAGCTGAATTCTTTCCAGTGCCTGCATGCCTTTGCCAACGCTTCAGGATAACAGCAAGAAACAGATACAGCAACTACTGGTCACTGCTTGTCAAATCCATCCTTCACCTAAGCAGAGGCAAGACCACAGTTTCAACCTGTATTCGTAACTGCTTTAAATGAAGTGCTTTAGTTGAAAAAAACACAGGAAATGTCACAATCCATACAATAGGTAAAATAAAAAAAGCTATTCCCTCTAGGTTGACTTCATTGTAATATTGAAACCACAGCATACAACCAACAGAATTCATCAGTAAATACTCAGCTAGCCAGATAAGCCAAGTTTATTTTGTGCCAATTCCAGCACTCTGTGATTTACAGATAGAGATGGCAGCCTATCCACAGGCTTCAGTAGGCTTGGCCTGAGGCTAAGCACCGGGGAAAAAGAAAGTGCTTTAAAGTAAAACTTCATGCTTTTACGCAAATAAGAGCATTTCACACTTGTGCAGCTTTCTCTCTCATCCAAGGGGACTGCAAACATCTAAACAGAAATAGTCCACCACACTTTCCAGTCTAAAGAGAGATCTGAAGATCAGAAAACTCCTCCTCCATCCAGGAGGACCTTCTACGTCCAGAGAACAGGACAGTACATAATCTAGGCATCTATAATATCAAAAAGTAAGTAAACTTTAATGCTTATCAATGGGTAAACTGAAAGGCTGCATGACTTCTACAGGGATTTAGATTTCACAGTGTAAAACCTAAGGTAAGATACAAAATATTCACAATAGATACCTAGGTGCATCTGTCCCTCCAACCCACCATCAGTTCACATACTGAGTTTTACTGGGAAGACTTAAAAAGCCAAACTTCTTTCTCCTTAAGCTCCTTATTTGATACAAAAGTTAGTTAATAAAACAAGGTCATGGAGCTCCACAGAATGAAATGTATATGAGCTTTAAATGTCTCCAAACATACTCACTTTCTTGGTTTTGATATGATTATGGATTACTGCCCTTAGTCTAGAGCTACGTAAAAGTCTTCCAAGCAAAATAAAACAGCGTGTTGGGCAATTAGTTCCCCATGTCTAGGAGGGAAACAACAGCTGGCTTACAAGTTGTTAGGATTTTAAGTCCAAGATCTAAAAAGAAGAAAATCAAGCTCATTTCAAAGCACACAATTTTGAAACACTTTTTGTTCATGACAAGTATAGACCCAAGTATCATAATCCTTTGGAGGATGAGCTTGGCCAAATATGCACCATCCTCTGTAGTTAAGGATATTTTCCAATGTTTTATTACTAATTCTGAGCATTACACAGAACACTGAACAGCTACGTGATCTGACCCTGAACTCCTGATGTACCCAGAATTCCCACAGATTTCCTAATGAATAATAATTGTAAGATCAAACCATTAATCAAGACATCTAACTAAGAAGAAACACTAAGATCAGCAGCAGCCAATTGACACATAATTGCTTCTTGTTTAATCTTCTCAAAAGAGCGAGGGGAAATGAACAAGACGCTGTTGCTTTGCTCGAGTCAGGATGAAACGAAGTCTCACTCAGAGAAGTCTGACTCAGAGTCACTCTGAAAGCTTCAGTGCTGCAGAACAGCCATCAGGAAAGTCCAAAAAGAGGCACGACATCAGTATCAACAGATTTCATTGTTCCTCTGGGGCTTTTTCAGGCAGCTTCTACCCTGCAGTGCTCATCTCCGGGATAAAACTCAATCCTCAACTAGCGCTCTCAACTCTGCAGGGAGCAGGAAGGATTTCAAACTGGTTTTTACCATTTTCAGGCTTCTAAGCGGCAAGTATTATTTAACATTACATGCCATATCAACAGACATTACCATCTCTTCCCCCTAGCATTTCAAACACTGTCTCTTCGTAAAATACGAAAGAGGATGCTAAATAAAGGGCATTGACTTTGAAGCTCCCAGTTAATCATTTGAGTCAGCCAGCTGCTAGGAGAGGAATGAGGAAGAGGGCTGGGGCAAAGAGGGGGAGGTTAAACCAGCGACAGCAGCCCCACAGCGTTAACACCATTTTCTAACTGCACGCACTCCCCAACAAGGTCCAGCTCCTGGCACATCACCAGCATTTGCTTCTTTGCTTACTTTCCTCCTAGGTTAATCTTCCCCAGCAGACCACCCTGTCACATGCACACAAAAAATAAAACAGTGACTTGTCAGTTCATCAAAACCAACAGCTACAACACAGAGCACCCACTGTTTTAGCGATAACCCCGAGAGAGATGAGGTGCCTAACTGGCCCTTTGAAGAGCTTTCCTTGCTAGGCTCTCAATGCCCACAAAGTTTGTCTTCCACAGCCCAAGAAGGGCAGAAGGTTCAATTCCTTCAATCTGCAGGAGCCACGGAGTCAGTCCTGGATACAACCCAGAATGTTGTCACTTCCAGATAAACCTACAGCAGTGCACCAGAAGCTGCACCTGAAATCTATCAGAAGGTGGAATCCAAAGTAAACTTCAGCAGGTCACTTGTCAAATGAGTTGCTAGTCAGCAATTTCTGAAACAAGCATGTAAACCCAGAGGTTTTCCATGTAAAATCTGAAGCAGGTGGCTTGACCTGAGAAACCTAAGACACTTCAGAAGTCAATGGCTCACAGAGAAGTCCTCTTGGTCCTATATTCCCAGAGACAGGAGAATTCCCGTTGCATGATGGGGAGAGGTGGCAGCAGGAAGGATGTTCCTCATAACAGTCCCCCAGATTTTGGATGTGCAGAGCCAAAACAGTTCCACGGTACTGATTTTCAAAGAATGCTGCAAAGCCATTTTGTTCCTGTCTGCAGAGCATACAGAGAAGACTTTGGTGAGGAGCAAGATTTCTGCATACACAGTAACAGCTGCTGGAACTATTACATTTATCATTCCACAAAGACATAAGGAAAGATTTCTTTATTGTATTTACACAAGTGTCAGGGAGGACACAAATTATAGGGCAGGTTTTTAAAATGCTGAAAAAAAAAATAAAAATTGAAAAGAAAGGATAATAACCACCAAGGGGTTCCCTTCAGAGCCAGGGCCAGGACTTGTGCTCAGGTGCCAGCAGACACCTGAGGACATCTCGTCCACCCATTCCCTGACAGCGCAGTCCAGTAGCACCTCACAGCCAGTGCCTTTCTTGATTGCACCTGAGCCTGATGGCACATCTAAAAGCAAGACTATTGAAGACAGGACAGAAGATCAGGCAGGGGAAAACACGTCACTGAAGGTCCAAACTCTTCGACTTCATACTGCATAACCAGCTGGGAGTGTTTCCACCATTCTCCCCCTTAAACTGACCCAGCTGTCCCTAAGAGCAAGTTCAAAATCATGGCTTTCATCTGTCTGCTACCCGAGGGATCAGTCCACTTGCGCACATGGTTTCTATTACCCTTAAGAGATATGCTAACTCAAAATAGGACAGTGTGTCATCCTGTCACTGTTGTATACAGAAACACTAACATAAACAACAGAGCGGATAATGCATGTTATGGATTCCAAGATATACAGGCTATACCACAATTAAAAGTAAATCACATCAAACCTCTTATTTTCCCCCTTTTACTTGTCCCACTGAAGTGAATGCCATTTGGTTTTAGACTTCCACAGCACAGAAGGGCTCTGGACAACAGTTGATCATACACAAAAGTATCTTGGTGCGTATTTGCTAGCTACGGAAACACTTGAGTTGATTAAATGACACCCGCCCCCCCCTCACAGCTCTGAAGCACTGAACAGGAGTCCAAGACAAACACAGCTCCAAGTTAATATTAGAACAAGTGATAAGAGGGGGCTCTGTGGATGCCATCAACGATTAGTAATGGTTCACAAAGACTTTCTCACCTATGTGTTAAGTCTTTTATCTAAGCTGTGCCATGAGCGACAGCCATTACTGCCAGGCTGCAGGAGGACAGCACGGTCTACCACAATGAAACCAAACTGCTTGTGTGAAGACTGAATGTCTCTCACTAATGCTATCTAAATCTCTAAACTTGTTTTGTAAGAGAAGTAATGCACTTGTCATGTTGTCTGTACAAGTCTGCAAGGCAGCTGTTAGAGGGTTTTGCTCTTCACCGCTGCATTCCAGTATTACATCCCTTGTAGGGGATGTAGTAGGGATATATCCCTACTACATCCACTGGAGTTTTGCTCTGGGTTCACACCGAAGGTCCACCAGCTGCACATCAGTCTGAACCTCGCCCACAATTCAGTAAAAGTGGCATGAGAGAGATGTTTGGCATGGTAGCACGTACTCTGAAGTCTTGAAGCAGATACACGGCTCTGGTGACTGCCTGGCCGGATGGCTAAATGTTGATGGGAACTGACTGAACAAACTGGGATGAAAACCTTACTAATGAGGAAGTTAAATATTTGCCTCATAAGAAGGCAGCTAAAGGTCAGAGATGTAACGGAAAAACCCCAAGTCTTTCTGGGAGAACTTTACTCGTCCCAGATCTCTCTTTCTGGCCTCTTTTCTCTCCAGAGAAGGGCACTTTAGAAAAGAATGAAACAAGTTTGGCTACCTTGAGAACTGCTTGAGCAAGCAAAGCTGCAGGTTCAAAACTGCCCTCACTTCTATTATTTCTAGTCTAAAACATGAAATGTAATAAAAGATTATTTCTGGTACTAACTGTGCTCATTGTCTTCAATGCTGTCAAAATTTCCAGCTTTCAGGGACTTTTGCTCTTTTCCCATGACAAGACTGTGATTTAACTGTATAACTGGCCTTCATACCATAGCTCGCCTCTTCCCACCTCCTGCTCAACAGCTGCTTTTGTGCAGAAGACATCCTTCCTCCTCTGATCACGTATGTGCACAGCATGTGAAGGCAGTCCTGCTTGTTCGCTGCTAGTAAGATACCAGCAGTACACCAGATCACACAACCCAGTACCCCATACACAGCAACTGTGGAGGGGTTGAAGAAAGAGGTGAGAGCAGAGGATGTAGTTACTGAACTGCTGCCCTTTAGTTGGACACAGAGGCCGTGGCCACTTCTGCTCAGCCACTCCCTGAGCATCACTGTACAGGCAGGAGGGCAGCATGAGTCACTTCACAGCAGTCCCATTCAACAGTTCAGGCTGAAGACAGCAACAGGGCTGGATCAGTACGAGGTTTTTTCAGCAGTATCTATTTTTTTCTGCACCTGCTACCACAGTCGTAAAGGATTCTTGTTCTGAACAAGGCCAATGGAGCAGCTAGCATGGTTCAAGATAAAGATGTAACACCTATCATGGAGCAAAGCTTCTGCAGAAGAAATTATCACCTTGGTCCCTGTTTTATGTCCTTCAATAGGAAAGCTTATATGCTCTGAAAAACATTTTTTCTGTCCCACAGCTATCTAGAAAAAACTGTTTCCCTGCCTTTACATGCTGAAAGAAATCCTTGAGTAGGTATTTGAAAGAAGTATGTATTATTGCATATAATTCTCATAAAACTGTAATGACTTTCTGAAGAATAATATTCCCCAGCTGCTCTCAAAAATTCACAAGGGAAGAACCTACTTTTACTGACTAAGTAAAAGGTATGTAAGAATCAAGGTTATTTACCTCACAAGCTCACAAATGACATCATCAGAAAAAACATTACCACCTCCTCTTTACAGTCTGCCATAAACACATTCCATCTGCAGTTAAAATACAGTGAAAGTTGAGTATTGCTCCTGCTTGACTACTTGGAAAAGGATTCCCATGCTTGGGTACCTTCTAGTGTATCAGCTGTCCCCACTTACAGGCAGAGCTGGACCCTCAGATTTGCTTGTATGCTATTGAAAACTGCTATCAATAAAAGTTCATTCTTTTCTTCCAAACACAATAAATTATCTCAGTCTGTGGTATTAGCCTGAATATTTGAACAAAAACCAACCAAGGGTCTTGCAGCTGTTCCCAGGGTACTAATGGCCTGAAGCCGTAAGTTCCTACCTTCTGCTAATCTTACAAGCTAAGCAACTTTGGGTCAGCTTATATTTGGCAAGAGACCTCAAAGTGCTAGAGGGGAAAAAAGCTGTCAAGTAGCTTTCCTTCCTCTGGGGTCCACTAAGTCATCACAGGACAATTATGGTGTGGTCTGCTCTCTCTGGTGAGGTATTAAGCCAGGGCAAAGATTACTCAGGGTCTTAAAAGACCCCATTCCTCTTTTTATTACATTGATGTCTGATCATTGTTCAGTCCAAAATCCAGTTTGGCTAATCACACTGTACCTGCCAGACTGCTTGTCTAATTGCAGAGCAGATAAATGTAGACAGAGGGATCTCAGGAGATTGACTACCTCTCTGCCCTGAAGCCCAACTAATACCTAAACCTTCCCTGCACGGCTACCCAAAGTTCACATTTTTATAGGGAGTCTTTCCACTGCTTACCCAACTGCAAAGTTAAAAGTTTTTACTAATATTTTGCCTGAAAATTAAGCCAATTACTTCTTGTCCTATTTGCAGTAGGCATTATGCTCCTCAAAAAAAGCCAATATTTCTTCTTTCTAAGTTTGTAGAGTCTTGGCACATTCCTCTCAAAACCTACTTTTTCCTATTCAAAACAAGTACCAGTTCCGCCAGGCTTTCCCTGCAGGCCTCTTAACGCCTTCTTCCTCCCATTGAGACTCTCTCCAGTTTGCCTACCTGCTATTAAAGAAGGTGCCCAGAAGTAGGCACACTCAAAAGCATAAGCAATGTTCAGCTCTTCAACATCGCATTTGTCTGCGACAGAATCACAACTGCAACTAGCGCCTGTCAAAGCTAGGACACTACTCACTCCTCACCACAACATTTGGAGAACAGTGCTGCACGCTGTAAAGCTTGTCATGTCTGGTACACAGTGTGGTGATGGGAATAAGCTCTGGATTTAAATTCACTAGGAGAAGCAAAAGGCTGCCTTGACCCATGCTGCTGCCCCAGCAGCTACCTTGTTTTGGCTCAGCCTGGGCAAACCTGCTCCTTTAAATACAGCCTGATATGACTCGCCACATAGCTTCCAAAGCCCTGTTGGGTTAAACATTGCTGTAATGTTAAAACATTGCTCCAGGCATACATAATGAATAAACTGTTATAAAAGTTAAGTCTCAATCCAAAACAGACCAGACATATTACACCATGGGATACAGAAAGACAGGCGGATATATTTGACTTCAGAATAAGCGAGTCTTCTCCAAGAATTTTGGCTCCTGCTCATCAAACGGCAGAGTAATTTCCTATTCAACCTTGTTTTTGAAGACATGAAGTCAGCTTGAAAACACTATACATACAAATAGGCAGTTAAAACATCTGATGCGTTATTTTAACCAGATTTGTAGAAGAATGAAAAAGGACTCTTTGCATAAGCCCTACATATCTGTGATATAAGCGTAAGTAGCACTGTCATTTTTAAATTAAAAATCAAATGTAAAATTTAAGTAAAATCTTACCAATAATGTAATGCTAAATTGCATGAGATTAATTTAAACCTGCCCTACTATTAACTGCCAAACAGCTATTCCACCTAACTTTGATGATCTGACTCCAAAATAATTTGCAGATTTCAATTACATTAAGATGAGACTGTTACCAGTCACTGCTGCAGAGAAGCAGTAACCAGTCAGAAAGTGTTCCTATTCAAAGGAAAACAAACCCTGTAATCCAACAAGCCACAGCAAAAGACAATTAGCCTGTATTTATAAAGAACTAAAATACAAATGTATAAAAGCGTAACACCTATAAAAATACAACTTCACAAGATTTTTCTGGTTTAGGCAATAACATTCATGCTTCAAAATATGTTATAATCCCAGACAAATACAAATGGCCAAGCAGCAAAATCTAACTCTTAGTTTTCAGTCTCTGGAGACAAATGTTTTTATATCCTAGATAAGAGATGAAAGAGCATGCAAAATAACATCAGGGTAATTTTGGCAGTGTACTGCACTCCCCACCTTTGGGCAGCTACAACATCAAAGTGATTTCCAACTGGTATTACAATTTTCAAACTAAATTTTGCAATTTGCTTGTTTTCCAGCAGGCTTTCTGAAGACATACCAGCAGCTGCAGCCCAGCAGCCCCATGGATTTCTCCAAGCCTGGCTTACAGGAGTCCCCTCCTGCACAGCCCCGCTACACCCATGCAGAAATCAAGACCTTGAAACTCGGTTTTTTAGGAGAGGCATAGTCACAGTGCTTGCTGCATCATTAGGCAGAATCACTTGAGCTTGAAACACCTGCCCAGACTAACATTGGCCTTTTTTCTTTCCTGCATAACTACATAAAACTTTCTTTTTTCCCCCTCCTCCATGGAAATAAATCTGTCCAGAGGGCAAAGGACTCCAGCTTCTCTCAATCAGACTCTTGGAGACAGCTCCTCCCCATTTCAGTGCACGACAGCCAACATAACCTTGTTCTTGCAATCACTGCCATGAGAATTTGCTGTTATTTCAAATTCCAAATGCAACAATTTATTTTCCCCTTTTTTTCTTTATTTTTTACCATCACACCCTGCAATGACATTTTAAAACTCGCTTCATGTGCCTGCAGCCCTATGTGGGTGCAGATCTCACTAATACCCACTGCAAAAGCAGGTAATGTGGCAAAATTCATGTTTCCATGTAGATGGAGTTTTTACCTGCTGCATATGTTACCAGACCAGTGCTTAACACAAGCAGAGCTCAGAATCAGTTTATAAACATAGCTGGCCATTTTATTAGCAACAACACAGTTTCAAGCACTCCCACCAAAATACGAATAGGATTACAAACTTCCACCTGCTTTACATTTGCAGCACATGTAACTCTTCCCATTCTTCAGATGACCACCACAGGATCTCGGTGCCAAATTTTGTTTACTATTTGCCAGCAAGAGCAGCAGCATCTGCTCTTTGGTAGGCTCCACTGGGAGCAAAACAGCTGGGAGCAATGCAGCTCCCAAATGCACCAGAAAAGGCATCTCCAGCAGCTCCCAGAGCTGTCACATTGCTAAACTACTTTATTCCCTGCTGCATTCAGTTCACATTTTTACACGTGCCTCTTCAGGCACAAGCAGCCACTTGTAACCTCGGTGATCAAACCCTCCCATCTGCCACACAGCCACTCACTCTGCTGACGGAGATTTACCAGCAGTCAGGAGAAATGCACACCTGCACAGGCAGCTCCCTGCAGACGCAGAGGCCATTTGTGGAGCAGTCTCCATCCTTCCCATCCTGTCTGGGCCTCCCCCCACACCCCTCCCTTGGTGCTGTTGGCTGTTGTTTGGCCAAGTTGCTTTTCCATTATTGCTGTCTTCCTGGCTCACATACCACAACACACTCCAACACCACCACCATAATCGGTGGGAAAACATACCTGAAAGTTTCTGCACGCTTCAGAGAAGGACTTACAATGCTTTACAGACAGAAGACACTAAAAATATATAAAAGCCAAAAAGCAATCCCAACCCAGTATAGCACATAAGATCTGAGTAAGGAGCTAGTCTCTCTCCCCAAGGGAGCATTTACACACACCAGCACTATATTTATATTTTTAAATGAATCACCCATCACTTTTTTTAAGCTATCATGCATGATCACCACTTCCACAATAAAAGAATGGCAGCACTTAAACCACTTCTACTTTATTTTCCCATCACTTTTTTCCCCTTACATTTTTATTTAACAACTCTATTTAAAAAACAGGAACTCCAGGAACACCAGCCCCATTATCCCCAGAGCCTTACCTTCACTTTAAATAGATTTTTCTTAGCCTTAAGCAGCATGCTCAAGTTAAATAGCTAAATGTGAAAGACACCTGATGATCTCAAGCTTAACGTGGCAACCCCACCCTGTATTATATGTACTAATATTTTTCACTTGACTTAATTAGTGGGATTCAAATGAGACCTCAGTAGCAACGTGCCCAACACCACAAACCACAGCAATGATGGTTCACATGCTTCACCTGGCAATGCACCAAAACGCACTGTGGGCTTTCCAGAGCCTCGAACTCTCCAACACCACAAGGTGCTCCCATTTCTCCAGTATGATAAGCAGCTTCTCCTGATGCTAATTCGCCACTAGGATTTCCTCAAAAATAATGAAATAAATTAGGATATGCTTTACTTCCTGTTTGTTGATGCCATACTTAGCACGTGTTTTCAAGAAACTGTCTGAATCCGCATAATCACAATCTTTTTCCCCCTATTAACGCTGAAATCCTTCTATAATTACTAACACTTAGAAGCTGATCTTTAGGAAAATACCAGCTAACATGACACTGGCAACAAAAACCAACGCTGCAAGATCTAGATGCCTCCACATGGTATCAACACCACAGCACATTGGGATGCCACAAAGTCATTACGCTAAAGAAATATGGAACAATGCTGTCCTCATCATTGTGGCAGTGGTGCAGAAAGTGAGGGAAGTAAGGTCAGGTTGGATAGGGTTTGAGGAAGTGTGTCCCGGCCCCTGGTGGGGGGCTGGAACTGGATGAGCCTTAAGGTCCCTTCCTTAAACCCAAATCATTCTGCAAGTCTATGATTATTTCATTTCTCCTTATAAAACCTTCAGGAAACCAGGGACAGAAAATAGCACCTTTATTTTTCCATCACAGCTCCCCACAGCAGATCAAGTAAACCTACAACTCAAACTATTCACGAGTTCATTGTCCATCTCCTCTTTAAAGAAAAAAACTAAACTGCTGGAGGCACACAGGCAAAAACAAAAAGAAAGCAGACTGGGAAATGAGCCAGCCTGATCATCAGACATCTGCTCAGACATCTCCTGTCTGGATGTTAGCAAAAGGTCTCTTCATCAAGGGAGTCTGAGTAAACCCAGATTAAGCTTCAGTTTAAGGACAGAAGGTTTAGCTATTGCACAGAAAACTGGTTTTATTCTTGTCAAGGCAAACATCAGAGACAGTTATTGACTTTGACTGGGAATGTGGTCCCATCTCCAGCAAAATCCCATTTGGTCCTCTTCACTGTCATTGCAGCTTCCTTAAATATCTGCACATCTCTGCACTGACGACTAACTACTGCAACCTGAGAGCAGGACCTCAAAACAGGTGACAAGCTACTCTTTCCTGGCCTTTGAAAGCTGGCTCTTCTCCCCCTCAAAGACTGTAAAGAAAACTCCACAAAATAACTATTTGAATCTAGAAGTGATTCTTAAGAGTGGCACCTGCCAAAACCAAAGACTGCATGGAGCCTGCTGACGAAGGCAGCATCCTGCTTCTGGTCACACATCTACCTAACTTGGGGGGAAATCAGTACCAATACTACTCACTCTTGCTGAACTCTAAATGTGACAGTCCTTGTATCTCCAAAAACCTTTAACGGTCGTTACCATGTCTGAACCTAGTCACAGATCCATTTACCAACGCATTAATTCGCATGCAGACCATGTCTTAGAAACTTTTCATGATGCCTTTCAGTGAATGAAATGGAATTTGGATCCAGGAATGCCAAAGGCTCATCCCAAGCTTGCTCATGTTGGGGTGCTTCAACTGCTGACCTAGCTTGGTGACTGCAGGTCTAAGTGACCTTCCCAGACCGAGGTCTGGCCTTGTTCAGCCCCCAGTGCACCAGCACACTCCACCCTTCCTGCAGCTCAGTGGTACAGCTCAAAACAGATCTCTTGATCATCTACAAGACACCTTCCTAGGGAGCCACCATCACACCACCTCACCACACCAACGCGCCCTAACCTCCTCTTCTCGGGTACCAGCGACACCTCAAGAGGCCACATCTGCGAAGCTGGGCTCCTATACTCGAGTGTCCTCCAGCGGCCACCAGCCCAGCTCTGGCCGGGGCGGCACACGGTCCCCAGGAACCCGGTCATCCTCAGCATCTGGAGCCACAGCGCGGGTGCTTTCCCGTCCCTCCCCACTCCTTCCCATCCCGCCCTACCTTCCTGAGGCGGCCACCCGGGGGGGGCAGCGGGCAGCAGCCGGGCGCGGCGCTCCCCCGCCGCCCGCTCCGCACGTAGGTGACCCGTCGCCTGCCCGCCGCCGCCACCGGGTGCTGCTCCGTGCCGCGGGCTGGGGGAGGCGCCCGCCCCGCCGCTGCTGCTGCTGCTGCTGCCGGCCGGGGCTTGTCCTCCGTGCACCAGGATCGCCTCATGCCCAGCTGGAGGCAGAGGAACAGCGCGGCAGAGAGCAGGCAGAGGCGAAAGGCAGAGCCTCGCCACAGCGGCCGTTCCTTGGGCATGGCGGTGGGGGCTCGCGCTGCCCAGCCCCCGCCGCAGGGCTCATGCCGCCGGCGGGCCGGACCCCGCGGCCGTCGCCGAAAGTTGGGAGACCCCGCCCCGAGCGGGGCCGGCCGGGGAGGGGCCGCGATGACCCTGCTCCTGTGCCGGCCACGGTCCCGGCGCCGGTCCCTGTTGCGATAGGGTGTGGGCCGGTGTCCGGTCCCTGCCACACCTGCGTGTCAGTGGTGCACGCACCCCGAGCCACGCTGCCCTCAAAGGCCCGGCTTAACAGACGACCTCTCTTATGAAAAGTCTTCTATCAACCCACCTTTAGTATGGAAGTGTATTACCTTGTTAGTGTGTTTGTGTTCACGTTATAGACTGCAGTGCCGTGAAGTAGTGGAATTTTACTGGAGACTTGTGTATTGTCCATGCTTAAGTACAACAAACTAAAGGACAGCCTGGCCCTGGAAGTAAGGACTTTGTTTCTTGGGAGATTAGAGATGTCCATGCATGCTAATAGATACCCCTGGACAGACAAGATAACATCAGCATCCTAGCCCCTCTGTCATGTCTTTAAAGCCCTCACAGCATTGCCAGACATTGCAGATAAGTAAGTCTAGCAATGCTGACTCCAGGGAGGTCTGGATCAATAGACAAACAACAAGAATACTGCAAAAATAGAAGTTGCTTTGGAAAGTTTTACTACACTTGGTAATCAGTACTGCAGCTGCTAGTGATTAATTAAATCATGTTGGACCTGAATGTTTGAAGGCTATGAGACCTCTGTGTGAAACCACAGTTGGGGTGGGACACCTCATGTGCATGAATAATTTCTAGGTCTGTACTTTGCATCTGAGCCTCTCTCCTGGGTCAGCTCAGGCAAGCTGCAAATGCTGATGATGTTCTTGGTTTCACCGGTGAAGGAGAGGCTGCAGGTGAGCTGAGCAGGGTTGAGAGGTGGTGCAGAGGGCAGGCGTCCAGCTTACCTCTGCAGGAGCACATGCAGCTCTTTGTCTCAAAACGAGGACATGCTACATAGGAATATAAACTGCACAAGGCTGGCTT
Source organism: Ara ararauna (assembly GCA_028858755.1). Taxonomy (NCBI): domain Eukaryota; kingdom Metazoa; phylum Chordata; class Aves; order Psittaciformes; family Psittacidae; genus Ara; species Ara ararauna. The sequence goes on from CM054379.1 coordinate 63,291,908, forward strand.
TGGTCTGAAGCCACGAGGCTGAGTGATGAGCAGGTGGTGGTTGGTGGGATTTTCTGGAGCAGGAACTGCAGGTGGGGAAATGTGTCAGTGGCAGGAGGCAAGCTCTGTGCACAGGGAGGAGGGCAATGGAGGGCAGTTTGCAGCACATGCCGCTCAGTGAGTAACAACTATGTTCCCAGGTGTGATGTGCAGGACATAGATGTGCAATTCCCCTTTCCTTGCCACGTCGGGGAGAAAGGTTCCGACTCTCGTCTCCGGCGTGCAATAACGTGCTTCCAGTACCCCTGCCTTCTCTGCTGGCAAGGGAGGGGCTTTCTGTGCTGAGCTCCTCCTTTCTGTCTCCTGTCCCCTCCCCAGCAGGAGCCTGCTCTAGTTCTTTCTGACATCTCCTGCCTGTTCATAGCCTGGGGCAGAGCCGGAGCTGGCTGATGCTGGGGCAGCAGGTCAGAGAGGAGCACGGGGAAAAAGGGAGCCCACCAGCAGCTAGCAAACAGACCTGCTGGCAGCAGGACAGAGGAGTTACATGCAGGAAGATACGAGAGGGAGCAGCAATCGCTGCAGGCGTGGGATTCCAAACGTGGCCCCAAGCACCGATGTACTGGCAGGGCAGGTGCCTGCTCCCTGCCATGTAGACATTGCTGACCTTTTGGGTTTTTTTAGGTGTTCTTCTAAATTGGGTTAAAACAATTCCGTGGTTGTTTTAAACCATCCTAGATGCAGCAGGCTCCTCTTGGAAGGGGGTAGGTGGCAGTGCTGCCTGCCATTCCTGCAGCAGTAGGAGGGCCCCTTTGTTCTAGCCTAAGCCAAACCAGGGCAGTGATCCACATGAAAACTGTCTCAAGAAGAACTCTATCTAGAGCAGTTTCCTGATAGACCTGGACACCTTTTTCAGTACCTTCCTGTCTGTTGGTCAGCCTACAGCCAACATGGGACATCCTCTGGGTGGTTTATGCCTTCAGGGAAATGCAGTGCAGATGAGACTACTTCACCTGTCTCTGCTCAGAGGTCCCCATCCCTCCCTTGGTCAGGCTCAGTTGTTTGCCACAGGGAACCAGGGTGGCTCTGGTGCTGACCCGACTGACAACCACATGCTTTTCCCCTGTTTCCACTCCCCTTAGGTGGCTCACAAGCAGATCAGACAAGCCCTGGTGCTAGTGCAAGGGAGGAACTCATGAGGACAGAGGGAGAGTGTGACTACAACAACTACACCTGACATCAGCTTCAGAGATGGGCACCCAGCTCTATCTGTGATCATCACCTGGAGTTCATCAGCAGAAGGTCACTCAGGCTGGCACGGGGCTGCCTGTGCATCACTGTGCTTCTCTGTGTGAAGTGGAATCATTCATCTGGAGGACAGAAGAAATGCTGCTGCTCTGGGAAGAGAGATATAGACATATGCCAAGTGCACTAAATGCAGGAATAAATGTGACAAAACTTGGAATGCTGCTAGCCAAAATCATTATATCACAAAATTCTTAGCAACAAGGCTGTTTTAAACTATCAGCATCTGGTCAGTAAATGATGGCATGTGAAGGTACTATTAAAATAAAAGTTTGTGTTTGTATGGTCATGGAGAAAATCTTAAAGGCAGAAGTGTAAAGGTCAAGATTCAAAAAGTGCCCAAATACATTTTTAAACTCTCTCTTGAAGTCTAATCCTCGGGAAATCAAAGTTTTCTTAAAAGCTTGAAAAATGCGTATTCAAGTACAAGAGGTCCAACTGAGCAGAATAAAAGCCACAAGGGCTCCCTTGGTTTTAGCATCACAGGTTCATTTCTTATTCTTCTCTCATTGTATAGCTTCAACAGAAAGCTCAAATGCTTGAATCCAGCCACTCTTCTTGTCATCACTGAGCTGGAACTGTAACTGCTGACCTTGTATGAGACATTCCCTTTCTTAGAAAGCTGATCAGCCCCAGTCTGTGAGCATGCTAAGGAGTGGTCCTGATAAAGAAAAGTTCACAAATTTAACTCAGTGTTTTCATTGTGCTTTTGTGTTTTAACAAACATTTGAATTTCTCATGCTCCTCCCCCTCTCCCCCCCCCCCATCTCTTTTGAATGTAAGACTGCCTGTTTAAAACGCAACAGAGGGTTTCAAATGATAGAGAAAAGGGAGCAGTGGTAGAAAAGGATCTCAGGAAATCTCAGAAACAATGAAAAATCTTACCTGGATTATCATGAGAATCGATGGGAATTAAGATAGTACCTTAAACAGTCTCACATCTCCAATCTAACACGTGAATTATAAACTGATTTCTTCTCCCAAGAATTGGCTGCAAAGACACCTATATATGAGCAATGCCTGTTAAGAAGAAAGAAAATTAAGATTGCGGCAATGTATGCAGTTCCAGTTTAGCTGGAGGATGGGCCCTTTTGGGATGATTGCTGAGAAATCACAGCTTCTGCAGAACATGCTTTCTCTTTCTGGCATCCCGAAGCAAGATAGATAGTGTTGGAGGAACATATATCATGCCAAATCCAATAGAGCACGAAGTTCTGCCATGTGATGTGGAAACAATGAGTCTGAATATAAGCGTGCAAATTCTGAGAGCAGCGAGCGTGATGCCCTGATAACCAAAAACAGACATTGGTCCTACTGTGCCTACTTTTTATGTAGGTGCCACAGATGTCTACAGCTCCTTTCATTTCTCCAGGAAAAGTCTCTAAAAATGTAAAATACCTCCAGCATTTACAGATTTGTCTGTGGTGCTAAACCTCTGGAAGGAAGAAGTTTCATATCAATGGAAATCATTGCCTCAGTGCTGTCTTTCCTGCTTACAAATTGCGTTTTGCCTGGGATGTTGCTGGTAGCAGAATATCTCTTTTGCAACAGTTATTCAGTGTTGATCTTCTTTATGTCAGTTTTGAGTTCATCTTGCCTACCACCATCCGTTTTCTGCCTCCACCCACTGTCAAGGCTTCTGGTTGTCTTCTGGCTAGTCAAATTGTCTGCCCAGATCTCTGTGCAAAACTAAGCCCCAGGCAGGAAAAACACTGCTAGGAATTCCCTGGATTCTTGAAAGGCTGTTAATAGAAGTCAAACATTCCTCCTATAAAATGAGTAAATGAATAAAAATGCTCTTTTTGACGCTGCTTCACAACCCTGCTGGATTTGGTATGAGCCACTTGCCAAAATCTACAGGACAGAGCAAAGGAAAACTTGATTCCCCTCTCCTCCCTCCTATGCTCCTGGCTACTGCTTTGAAAACTGCAGTGACATTGGTCTGTGCACATGAAAAAAGAGAGGTTTTGTGTAGTAACTTTCACAAGATCATTTTAAAAGTGGCTGCACGAAGAGAAGCATGGTATGTCCTTCCCCACAGAAGATGAGTGTCTCTGATCCTGAGTCTGCAGGATTCAGAGCTTTGGTCCTGGCCTGTTTTACTGCCTTGCACATTTATGTGCCAAAGCTCTGCCATAACCCTGAGGAATGTGGGTTTAAATGTTTATAGCTCCCAGGGTCACTTCTCGGAGATGGCTTCAGTGCAAGTCTGATCTCACTTCTGCTCCTTAAAACTGCAGCTGGAAATCCTGGAAGTATTTCTCTGTACATCAAGTGACAGACCTCCTTGGACCCTGCATGCAGCCAGCAGCTCTGCAAGAGCACTAGAACCCTTGCTCCTTCCTGTGCCTTAAATCCTACTGGAAACTCAGAGAAAGAACCTCTCTGTTATCTTTTAGATGTTACCAATGGAGAAGTACATTGGACGCATTTTTCTATTACCCACTTACTGCTGCTGAGAAATACATGTTTGAACAACTGTCAAAGCTGAATCTCAGCTGCGTGGATCATTAAAACCACTTCTCAGCTCGCCACTAGTAGGTTTGAAGATAATCGCTAAAAAAATATATGATCATGTGGGCTCCCATTAGCTCTCCTCAAGCTCGTGGCTACTTAGCCAGCCTAACACAAGATTGATCTTGCTGCTTGGCAGCTCAGTGCAAGGCATGGGCAGAAGCTCTCTTTTCCCTCTGGCTATGGAGAGATTCAAACACCACAGCCAAGCTGCATGCTCTGAATTTGATGAAGGAGGTAGTTGATAATTAATGGCCTGGAGAGGGGATTATAGATCACAATTTACCTCTAGGTCACGCTTTTATGCATTTGCATGCATACATAACTGTACCTGTGTGCATACATTCGCTGCAGGAATGAGAAGAGGAATGAGACAGCCCTTCATAGAACATGCTCTGCAGCTCTCTGCTGTCACTGGGCCTTACCTTCATTTATTTAATCCTAATCTTCATGGTATCTAAAATGTGATTGTTTCCTCCAGCAGCTGTTTTTCACTCCTGGAGAGGAGCAGCAGTAGTTTCATGGTCTGCCTTTGACTAAATTGTCTGATCATTCTGAACAAGCAAAATTCTGCCTGCTTTTTAAAGTAAACCTGCTCGATTTTATTGAACAGATAGAAGTGTAAAAATTGACATGTATCACCATTTTTTAAAAAGATGTTCCTTGTTCCAGTTTACAGGAGTTAAGCAGTGGTAGTTAATATGCAGTTCATGTACAACTGCACAAAGATTTTTATGACATTTGTTTGTTGTATTTCCACTGTATCTGTACTGTAATCCCAGACAAATGTACAGTTTTGCTTAAAAATTACCCCCAGTTTCTATTACAAAATCCTATTTTCTCTATGCTTTAAATATTACCTTGGTATTACTCTGGGCTCAGCTGTCTCCCCTTTTTTGGATGAAATCAATTTTACTGGCATTTTTACACTTCTAAGCTCGAGGATTAATATATTTCATTAAAAAATGTAATTTGGCAAAGGGATTAATCCATAATGCTCAGAATTCTACAAAACACCACAGCTGGATCAGTAATTACACCTTTAAGAAGTTACATAAGCCTTTTTATTACATGTTTTTAATGGGTTTACACGGTACAGTACAAACGCTAAAGTATTTATACAGGGATGGCACTGGAGTAATCATGTCACAATTTGATCACTGAGACTTTCATCTGCAAGCGCTTGGGGAAAAGGTCTCTCCAAGGGGAGAAGAGATACAAGCCAAAGCACTGGAGCTGCTGGGGAGAACATGTTCCAGGTAGCAGTTTCACAAACAAATCAAGACCTGTAATTAATGCGCTGTGCACTTTTTCTACAGTCTGTCTTGTTTGATATACTGCAGTGTGTCTGTACAGTTTATGCCTCATTAAAGGCAATAGGATAAAATAAAAGCTGGGAGTGGCTGGCAGCATCCTTGGTGAACCTGATGGGTTCATAGGATAGGAGACATGCAAAAATGGCCTGGACCAGTGTGAAGCCCAACTAAATGACATGCATCCACCTTTTAAAAAGGTCTTACCCATGTGTTGGAAGAGTGTCTCATTTTTACAGGACACTAAACTCAGTATCACTGTCTTTACCTGTAACAAAAAGCTTGTTTTTCTGAAGTATTACCATGTGGTCAGACAATCCTTTCCTTCAGCTGGTTGCCTTGTAAATGTCTTAAACAAAATCCTAACAAGGAGAAGAGAAATGGCCTTGCCTTCAGCAGAAAAGATGCTATGGCTCCCCTGCAGCTGAGCAGCCTGGCCAGGACCAGACGGTGAGGATAAAACTCAGTGCTCTTCCCGCAGGCTCCTTTCAAGTTGGTCTGTCCTCAATGGAATGTAGAACAGCATCAGTGATGCAGAGATACTGGTATTGATTCAAAGCAGAATGACCTCCTTAGCTGGGAGTTTGTATATAGGTTAGGTGTTAACACAAGGGTCATTCTTTTGGCACGTGTCTTTCCACAGCCTGTCTACCTCCATCCTCAGCAATGGATGTGCAAAGCAGAGGCCAGCCACACACTTTGAAGATGTGTTGGGAAGGGTGAAGGGGGTTTGTGAAGATGCAGGCACCTTTACAAGCATTGCTACAAGCGATGAACACTCAACCAGACTAATGCTTGTGGTTGCATCCCAACTACTCCTGTCTCGCTTGCAGACTCCTTGTTAGGAGATCTGTTTGCCAGGATGCATTAAATTTCTTCAGGAACAAGGTCATTTCTCTTTACTCTGTCAGGAGGTAAAGTACATGCACGTGAAAGCATAAGGGCTCTTTGCAGAGCTTGCATGGTTCCTGCTACTATCCTAGTAGCAAGGCTGGAGGCAAAGCCAGTGGATACAGAGGAGAGCCTGCCCTGCCACCTCTCTGCACTCTGGTCAGCATAGCAAAAGTGGCATAGAGCGAGGAGGACTGTCTCAGAGTACACTTAACCTCCCACACAAGGCAGAGGAGAAGCAACTACTTTGAGCCATAGCCGGGTCAATGCCTGAATCCAGGCAAACACAGGAACCTCCTGGCTGGAGCCCAGGGCACTGGAGAAGGCAGGGAAAGACCCCAGAGCTGGGACCTGCAGAGCAGTGGCTGGAAGAGGCAAATCTTCCCCCTAAATTCTCCCTCCTCCCTCAGGCTTAACACAAGGGAAGGATGATCACTGACGTACAAGTGATGGGAGCTTTTAGGCATCCAGACTTTTTGCTTAGTCTTCCACTGTGAAGACAAACAGCAACAAGATTGCTCTCAGCAACCCAGACAAGAACATTTTAGTGCATAATTATGGATGAGATGCAAAAGGACGAAAAAAGAAGGAAAACATCTGTTCACATACAGTTTATTGCCATTCACTTAAGAGGCCCATTAAGTGCCAGAAAAAGCTATTTATCTGTCTGTTTGAGGCAATTATCCTGCTGCAGATCTCTGTGGCAATTTGGCCTGTGATTATTCCTGGAGTGCTGACACTCTGCAGATAGACACACTCACCACACAGGAAAAAGGCACAGACCTTGCCCACCAAGGTATACGGAGGGATTTTCAGATGTGGAGTAGTCAGTGCTTCTCAAGGTCTTTAACTCACACTTTACGTCTATGGAGAAGCCGGTTGTTTCTTGGAGTCAGGTGCCTCAGCCCCTTTCTTTCAAAAACCAAAAGGAGCTTTTATTTTATTGAAAACACACCTCAAAGTGTGATTGTTCTTCCTGCAGCCACTGCCTCAGCAACATGGGATGTGAGAAACCCAAATCCAGTTCCTTCAATGCTCAAAGGAGTCCAGTTGTCCCACTTGACCAGCAGATTTCTTGGCTCACCAGGCTGCAAAGGTGTGCAGGGTGGAAAGGCTTCGTCTGCTTGAAGCCCAACCCTGCACTCGTTTGGTGAGGAGGAAGGCAAGTGTGAGGCTCCCTCTGTGGCTCTACTGCATTCCCTGAGGGAAAAGTTGTTTTCCAGACCTTCACTTTATCCAAAATGCTGACTGGAGGTGCTTCAGAGCTGTGTCACACTCTAGTGACACATAAAATGAGTAAGCCTTTTCTCCTCTGGCTCATAAATGTAAGGAAAGGCTAATGTAAGGCTTGGATGCCAGCTGGTTGGCTGAGACTTTGCAGAAGGTGAATAAGAAGGCACGAGAGGTAACAGTGACAGGAGCACAGCACATGATGCACATGGTGCACACCTCTTACAATGTGAGAAATTTATTGTCCCCATGGCAGGTAACGGACATGAACAGAAAGTGTGAAAAGCAACGTGGGACAGTGTTTTCCTAGTGGCTGCCCCATCATCAACTGAGAGAGTTGGACTAGTTTAGCCTGGAGAAGAGAAGGCTCCAGGGAGACCTCAGAGCAGCTTCCAATACCTAAAGTGAGCCTACAAGAAATCTGGAGAGGGGCTTTTTACAAGGGCGTGTAGGGACAGGCAAATGGCTTTAAACTGAAAGTGGGTGGATTAAGATTAGATATTAGGAAGACGTTCTTTACTGTGAGGGTGGTGAGACACTAGAACAGGTTGCCCACAGAAGCTGTCACTGCCCTGTTCCTGGAATTCAAGGCCAGGTTGGATGGGGCTATGAGCAACCTGGTCTAGTGGAAGGTGTCCCTTCCCATGGCGGGGGGTTGGAACTGAATGATCTTTAAGGTGCCTTCCAATCCAAACCATTCTATGGTTCTATGTTTTTTATTAACAACAACTTCTACTATGTTGCTACCTTCATCTTTCTATTTCCTCAATATACATTTTTTTAAGCTCTCCCCATGATGTGTTACAGACTTAATGGATTCAAGTTTATTCCTTAAGATCTATTGCATCACCCAGGTCCTCCAAGCCTTATAGGTGTGTGGGATCCCGTCAGGCACCCACGTTTCCACTGTGTTCAGCATCACTGCATTTGCTCTTTGAGACGAGAGTGTGCGGGTTTCATCAACTGCTTGATCCAACATCTCCCTCTTGTGGACAATAAGGAGTAAAGCAGGACAAATAAAGCATCGTACAACACACGCAATCATTTAATAGCTGTGAAAAAAACCCAAATCTCGATCCAGACGATGATCTTCTTTCTAATTATTACACTTATTCCTAATGAATTTGAATGTCTCACACTGAAGGTTACCTCAAATAGCGTTCGACTGGAAAAGAATTGTAATGAATGGTGAATGCCAATTTTTGTGTATTTTTCAGAATTTTGGCAAATTTGTTTCAAATATAAGCAAAAACCCTATATCTAGAAAATATGTCTATGGCGTTGTTTGTGCAAAGATCAACAAAATTCCGTGTTGCAGGACACTATTATTTTGTGCTCAAGCTCTAAAATCCATCATATAGCCCATCTGCTCTCTGCAATTGCACGGATTGATAGAAATGTCTATATATAAAAAATGTTTATATATAAAAATATAATCGTTCTCTTTATGTGCCATAATTACACCCTTGAAGTTCCCCGTGAGTGTGACAGATTGGTTGCCATTTGCCCAGGGTGCCTTTTCAATGTAGATCAGAAAATGTGGATAAGAAGGAAATGTTCAACTACAGTTCAATTAACTTTTGTCCAGCTTAAGGAACAGCACAAGGATAAAATGCTCTGCACAGGTGACAGCTAAGTCTTTCTTTCTTTAGGGTGCTTTTCATCATCATAGGAAGTCAGGGAGGTTTAATGACCTTCCTCTGTTAATCCTCTCCTACATGAGGGTGTTTCCCTGACATTTGCTCAGTGTTTCTAGATGAAGACTGCAGAGCCAATGGAATAGCATAGACAGATTTAAGATCAAAATGGAGTTTTGCAAGTTCCTCAGCTGCCAGCTCAGCTTCAGCTGGAGCTGGAGAGTTAATCTTTGCTTCAGTTCCTGGCAAGGGTCTTGGTTGAGGAGCAGAAACTCAGGGATGGCTGATAAGATACTGCCAGAGACTGACACCTGAGGCTGGGCAGCTGAAGTAAGAAAGGACTCATCTCAGCAAACTTCAGCTGCCTAAAAGCCAAACAGTCAGTGTCAGCCAGTATCAGTGAGCCAACTGGCAGGCACTGAAACAGCATGACTCACCTTTGTGGGCAGATGTATAGTTGGCACAGGGCAGCGTCACTATATATCTATGGATGTATTTTAGAATATTTAAATTTGCCATGCCTAGGGAAAAAAATGAGAGAGGGATATGCAATTATTCCCAAAATATTAGGACATATTCTTGGCAAATTGAAAGCTTCTGGAACAAAAAGCAGAGACATCTCAGTAGGATGCTCAGCCCTTGTGTGGCATGACCTTGGCAGGGAAGAAAACCTCTGTGTGAGAGAGTAAGATTTAAAAGGAATTTCATGCTGGACCTTGGGAAAGTGAGCAGGCAGAGAGGAGCAGGAATTCACGATGGCATGTGGCTGTTCAGCCTGGAGAAGAGAAGGCTGTGTGGAGACCTCATAGCAGCCTTCCAGTATCTCAAGGGGCCTATAGGGATGCTGGGAGGGACTCTTCATGAGGAACTGTAGTGAGAGGACAAGGGGTAATGGGTTCAAACTTACACAGGGGAAGTTTAGATTGGATATGAGGAAGAAATTCTTTACTGTAAGGGTGGTGAGGCACTGGAATGGGTTGCCCAGGGAAGTTGTGAATGCTCCATCACTGGCTGTGTTCAAGGCCAGGTTGGACATAGCCTTGGGTGGCATGGTTTAGTGTGAGGTGTCCCTGCCCCCGGCAGGGGAGGGTGGAACTGGATGATCTTAAGGTCCTTTCCAACCCTAACTATTCTATGATTCTATAATCATGGCAGTCAGGTGAAGTCCTTAATCGTGCCATTTTGACCTCTTTATAACCACAAGTAAGCAGGAAATGACGAGGTGTAATCTGGACAAATAAATTTCCTTTTAACAGGGCACAGGAGCTGGAGCAAACAGGCTGAATGTACACTTGTTTCTATTTGCTATCAGTCTGAAAATAAGATATGGGTCTAAAGTGCTTGATTTTTATGTAAGGACATTGAAATACCAGAGACATTCCAGAAAGATAATTACTGGCTCATTGTAACAGCATAATAAAAATTACATGGCAAAGAACCAAAATAGATCCCTTCCAAATGAGGAAAAGGACATGAACTCTGTCAAATTAAAAGCAGAAACAGAAAGGCAGGATAACAAAGATTTTGAGGAAATAACTTGCTAATAGGCAAAAAGCTTCCTCTACCCTAGCAGGAGCAGGAAGCTTGCTGGAAGGTTCCGCAGGTGACCAGGATATGCAGTCAGTAGATGATTGGAGTGGCAAAGGAGCCTGAGAGAAAATAAGCCCTAACACAACAGTTAAACAGATTACTTGTGTCTGCATTCAGTGTAGAAAAGTTTAGTGAAATTCCCACGGCAGAGCTATTTGTTAAGGGAATAATGCAGAGAAGCTGCCTCAGATTGAAGGGCCATTAGATGGAGTTTTAAAACAAATAAATGCAAGGGATAGTAGCAAATTCATGAGAAGCAGATTTTAAGGAATGCTAATGGGAAATTGTTGCACTATTAGGACTGGTGTACAAACTTTCACTTGAAAGAGCTGGAAAAAAGGAGTATGGTCCATGACATTGTTTTGTTTTAAGTGCTGTGAGGGATCTGGAGAAATGCAAACTGCTAAATCTAATACCTGTAGCAGGCAAACCGTAAAAGCCATGGTAATACAATAGTTGCAAGGAGACATACAGACCAAGAGGGAAGAATTGGCAGAGCTTTGCAGTGAGGAGCTATGAAGCTGTGCTTCACGACCCTCTTATGGCCTCAGAGGAAACAGTGAAGGGCAGACTAGAGCAACCACTCAGTATGATCTACTCAGCTTCTGGAAAGCCCTTAATAACATCTGTCACCAAGGATTCATAAAGAAGCTAATCCAGCAAGGGATAAGAGGGAAGATCCTCTCATGAGTCAGCAACTGCATATAAGATAGAGAGACAAGGTAACGATAAATCATCTGTTTTTCACAGTAGAGAGAAGTCACCAGTGACATCTTATAGGGATCAGTGGGCTAATGCACAGAGCCATCAGTCAGGCTGTAAATGGTGAAGTGACTCAGTGTGCTGGTGGTCCAGCTTGTTCAAGGTAGTAAAATGCAAAACTGCCTGCAAGGAGCTACAACAGTCATCATCTCTAGAGCCTTCTCCAGCCTAAACAACGCCAACATTTCCCTTTTTCCAGTCAGTGGGAACTTCACTGGACCGCCACGACTTCTCAAATATGATGGATAGTGGCTTAGCCACTTCACCCACCAGTTCCTTCAGGACCTGCAACTGCATCTCATCAGTTCCCATGGACTCATGCACCCTCAGGTTCCGCAGATGGTCTCATACCTTTTTCCATGTATTTTTTCATTCCGTGTTAGCTGAGGACAAAGCTGCAGTTTAACAAGCCTTATGCCAATACTGCTGTCAGAAGCACCAGCTCTGCCCTTTTGTACCGCTGGAAAGGACAAATGATGGGCGGGGGCAATGCAAAATTAGCCTTCAGAGCTGAGGAGAAGAGGGCAAGGCTGCTGAAGGCAGGGCTGGCTTAGGCTGATCCCAGGTGCTTATTGAGTTAATTTGGTGATGTTTCTTCTGACAGCTGTCCCTTGTGAAGGAAACTATCCTCATACCCCCTAAGAACAGCAGGAGTTGGCAGCCATGTCTGAATGTGGCCTTTCTTGGCCCTGTCAGGTCATCACAAATGAAAGAAAACCCTTTGTTTATGAAAGGAACACTAGAGAAGTGACCTTTGCTCTATTATTAGAACTTTATCAGTTCATTTTACTTACATGAACTCTTAAAGGATTTTGATTTGGTTTGTAACTATAAGGTCAAAAAAACCCTAGACAAAAGTGGATGTTAATCCTTCTGAATAAGCCAGTTAAGATCTAATAAGTGGTTTAATCCCTGTCAGACCTATACTTCAACAGTAAGCTCAGATTTAGGAGTGACTACCTTCAGCCAAATCAAACACTTGGGGAATTGCTGAGAAGCTCACTCAGCCTCTGCTGTGGAGTGAGTGTCTGGGTTCTGGTGGCCTCTGAAGCTGGTGTTAAGATCCTTGCTGGTTTGTCTCAGATTCATTCATACCAGCTGTTGCAAGGAAATCAGCCAGTGCCAATGCAAAGTAGGAGATGCTTGCACTCCCAAGACCACCCTGACAAACCCTCTCTGTCAAACACAGGCCATGTCAATGCTGCTCTTGGGATGAAAAAAATCATCTGTGTCTGTGAGCAAAATCTGAGGGGCTTGGGGACAAAAAAAAAAGAGATTTGCAAACGGGTGTGAGAAAAGATGCACAAACCCACAGCTCATACAGGGCAACTTCTCTCACAACTTTGCATTAAGCTCCCTGAGGTGCAATATGGGCAAATGCAGTGATCAGTGTCACATGCCTGCTCTTGAAATCATACTTGCCTAGTCACCGTGCACTAACATTGCTTTCTGTAAGGGCTGACCCTGAGCACTGGAATGCAGCACTGCAGGAATCCTCTTTTCCTTGTAAATCATATGGAAAATTGTGACGTTTGTTACTAAGATGGTAGGAGTAAAGGCAATACTACATTAGATTTGGCACAGGAGGAAACAACTAGTTTTTACTGAATGTGAACCTAGTGCATCCAATATCCTCCAGCTGCACATGAATAAATGCTAAATACTGCAGCAATATGACCTCCATTATGTGAAGAATATTTAAATATCCTGCCTTCTCTTTAACATGAGGCTAGGAGAAATGCCCAGGGCAGAAACAATGCCAGATGGAGGAGGAGCAAATACTGGACAAACGTTTGAATCAACTCATCATGCCTTTCCAAAGCGGCAGCTGGAAGCCAAGGTGAGATGCCACTCAGCCTCTGCAATGGCACAAGCTGCTGTCTTAGGTTTCTTCTATCCAGTAATGGAATAAAAGTCCAAAGCTGCTACTAGGAGATGCCACACTAGCCTGTTGTAAATTGAAAGGGAGCCTCTGGGATTCAAAGCTTGGCCCTTGATGAGGAGCCTTGCAGGGCAGCAATGCACTCTCCCACAAGGCAAGCAGCTTCTTTGGCTGTGCCCCTGTGCACCGAAAAGCCACCTGCACCATGACCGTAGTTGTGGACCACCAGGAGCTTAACTCCTCCTTGATTCAAGACCTCTCTCTGCAGTCTCACACAGTGCCTGGATGGCCTCAAGCCCACCTTCACCTGAATATCCTGAGCTCCCCACAGTGAGGGCTCAAGGGAGCAGCATCTGTCAAAGATGTCTTTGGTAGTCCCAGGGTCAGGAGAGAGACTCCAGTTCTCCTTTTCCCTGGTTCCCCCCAGCGTTATCCTGTGTATCCCTGGGTAGATGTAAGTTAAGCCATCCCCATCCCGGATGAAGTTTTTCACCCAAGGAGCATGAACCTTGAGTACTTGTCCTCTGACGGGAAGGAGCTTCTTGTCCCCTACCAGCTGGTGGGCACCAATACCCACACAGTTGACGATGATGTCATATTTGCCATGCAGCTCCCACAAGTCTGCAACTTTTCTGGTGTACATCTGGACGCCGGTTGCTTTCAGCCTGCAAAAGACCGCAGAAGTGAGGCAGAGAAGAAATCCCTAAACCCTCATGTAATTATTATAGACATTCAGTAAACGAGATAGATTGCCTTTAACATAGCGGTCAAAACCAAACAGATTGGACAAAAAGCAAAAAAAAAAATGCCATGAGGTTTCTGTATGTGATTTGTCTGATTTGATCTCATCAGAGCTATTGTTTTAGCATACTTGGGCTGGAAAAGATGCATCTGGTTGATCAGTATTAGACAAGAGTCTGGCTTAAGACCCTAGGCAGACAGTCGGCTCCTCATGTTCAAGCCAAATTCCACCCTAAACTTGCCTGAAGCTTGAAGCCCTTCCCTGTGGAAAAACATTGGCATGAGATGGAGCCCTGCATCCTGCCAGCTGGATCCAGTTGCTGGGGGTCTTTAGTGGGGGTACCAAGTAGGAGATCCTGTCCTTTGCAATAGTCTGGCAGCTGGCAAAGTGATCAACCCCACTATAAACCCAGTGGTTTCCCTCAAAGCAGTGAGGCAGCTAAGGATCCAGGGCATAGCTGATGCTCTGTGGGTTTGGTTCCGTAGGACACTGAGGCTGGCTGGGAAGAACAGGGGAGGTCTCGTGCAGCAGCTCTGGCTGGGCAACTTGCTGGGAGAGCTCATAAGTGTTGTAATTGGGACTTTGTCATCATGACATAAAAAAATACACCAATAAAAAAACTGGAAACTCCTAAATTCAGGCAAGCAAGCAGGAAAAAAATCCTGAAGCCCATTTTTGGACCAGAAAGGTGGGCACAGAGACAATTTTCCTTGTGGATCGCCAGGAGAATGGTCTATAAATACTGCTTGAGTCACTAGGGGTTTGAGAATTAGTTATATGTTTAATATGCTCTCGCTTCTCATCACCAGGGAGGAAAGAAAGAAAATGAGCTTGATCATCTTATTAGATTACATCTTTTGAGAATTAAATTGGCTATAGCAGGCATAAAGAGAGAGCAGAAATCATGTGGCAGATACTACATGCGCTGTACAACTCAGTTGTGCTTCAGCAGAAATTCTGACTCGGTTAGGTAATGAAACATGACAGAGCATTTGCACCAAGGAGACAGCAAAGACCTCACATGGCACTGATGGCACTGGAGTACTCCCAGCCTGGCTGGCTGCTAGAACAGGACACGGTTTTTCACATTTTGCAGTGAGATGAAAGGCATGCAAGAAGCCAGTTGAGCTGGCAATTTGTACCATGGTGTCAGTACATGTCTCTTCACTTAACTTCAAATCAGCTTGCAGCCTATTGCTTTCTCTCAAGAGGAGACAGCTATCTGCTCACTTTATAGGTACTTAAGTGGATTAAATGCACATGCCGTATGTCAAAACCTTTTTAGATCTGCATCCTGACTTTCCCATGGCTATCCAAAATCCACATATTTTGGGGAAACTTGGAAATTGGCAGATTTTCTAATGTTCATGTCAATCCAGGCATGAACTCTAAAGCCATGAACTCTTCAGAGTGAGGGCATCACCTGTCCTACACAGGCAAACATTTCCAAAAGGTTTGCTACAAGATGATGCTTTTTGACCATTTTTCACCTGGCTGGATTAAGAAATTAGTCCAATTGTTGACCAAATTTGAGCTTAATTGGTCCATCTTACTTCTTAAGTGCAGGCTGCAGAGATAAGACATCTTCCTAGACATGCCCGTTCTCCAGGGGTTGAATGTATTTTCAGGAACAGAGGGGTATTATTTGGGAAGTTTGACAAATGAGGAGCACCCACAAGTTTTCTTAGGACATGGCAGGTTCTCAATGTACCTTCAAGGTCTGGCTCGCCAAGTATGGCCCTGTGGCTGTGTCAGTCCTATGCCCAGAGGCACTCCCGCTCTAAGCCTGACTGTACAGCCACAGTGGTGGAAAGTGGACATTGCATAACTGGGGCCTTTCACTTTTGAAAAATCAGTTATTTATTTCTGGTGCTTCTCCCCAAGGGAGAACTTGCTGCATTTTCCCCAGTGAGAAACAGCCCTTTGCCAGTTCTGCTCAAACCTAAGGCTCTCAAGGAATGCCCAGCTTGCCCCCAGTTCCTCTGCCTGGGTTTCTCTCCATGTGCCCACCCTGCAGCAAAACCAACCTTTTCTCCAGCCACGACAGGTAGGGCAGACAGTCACATTTCAGTGTTGTAAAGGCTTGACCAGATTGATGCTGTGGAAACTTCTGGAGTTCTGCTTTAGACATTGGTCGAAATCCCAGGACAACATCTGACCAGAAAGGTAACTCTTCCCTGGGAGTGTTTTTAAAGACCTGCCACCTAAAAGGACACATTGAAAAAGCTGCAAAACTTAGTGCTATTGCTCTGCCATGTTGTGTGTCACAGCAATCTCTGCACAAACCCAGGAATTCAGGAACCTGTTCCCCACTCATCAGTGTAGCTCAGCAAGCTTAACAGCAACAGGAAACATTGCTGCCTGCTACTGCAATACCTGCCTTGGCAAACAGGCAGAGGGCTTGCACAGCTGAGCCTGGGGGTGACACACCGTGGTAAATGAACTGGAGAGAGTTCTTCCAGCTATACTGCATGTACTTCCAGCTGTAGAAGTACAAAGTCCCCTCAGTGTCCCCACCATGGTTGCAGCCACCCTGGCTGGACCTGCACATAGGGTCACTTGCACACCTGGTCACAGCTTTTTCGGTACCCATAAAGCTACAGTGACCAGCCTCAACACTCCCAAGAGGTGAATTTCTGTATGTAATAGGCACTATAAAAAAAAACCTAACACACCCCCTGCAATTGCATCCCTATACCTAGCTGCTGAAGCCAGAAGATCCTGCAGTCCCATCCCTATGGAGACCACCTGTGCTGCAAGCAACTGGTGGATGACAGTATGGAAAAACATCAGTTATTAAAATACATCTGGTGCTGGCCCATCTGGAATGGTTTCTCTGTGTGCACCTATGAATGATTTTTCCTTCAAAATACATCATATCTGAGCAGCTGCAATTCAGTTTCTTGGGAATATGGTCATAAGAGTTACTCTATGAAGGGAATACACCTGAAATCTGGCAAGGAAAACCTCTCTGCTCCAGCACACAGCACAAACATACTAAAGGCTGCCCCAGGGAGCTATTCTTACCCAGAAACCAGGTGAATGCCGGCCTCTGATGCCTCAGCTGAGTTGCTGATGGCAAAAAGGTAAGTGAAGGTCTCTTTGAACCACTGCTTCTGCACGTGGATCGGTGTGTCTGCAAGTAAACAAAACCAAACATGCAGAGAGGAATAATGCAAAGAACAAAAACTTACAATCCAGTGTTGATGAACACAGGTCATGGCACTCTTCTTCCTAAACCTCTGTGCACCTCTGCACATGCGGACATGAGGTGCCATGAGCAGCACCAGGCTGAGCTACACATACCTGGGTAGGTGTGAGGGATGAGCATCCCAGCTGCAACATCACTTGTTGTGTTGGGGCTGAACTGCTCTGAAAGAATGGTCACGGAGCAGCTGGGACAAGTCTCCATGATGCACAGTGCTGTGGACAGGCCAATGACTCCCGCACCAACCACTGCGACCTTGGGTGCTGCCATCTCCAAGGTGAAGAGCCAGAGGAGAGAGGTACCTACCCTGCATTTGGAAATCACATATCCAGACATTTGAGAAGTATTTCAATAGCCACGACCCCATCCTCAGCACAAGAGCAACGGCAAGGGAGCTATCTATACGTATGGCACTGGTGTTTAGGCACTAGCAATGTGGGACAAGGTTTTTTTCAATACACCTGCAGGAGTGAGGCACCCGTCAAGTTTTCTATCACCTCAGAGGCAAAAGTTGGAGCTCTAGGGAAATTAGCTTTTAGGCACCAGGAGCAAAAGCGTTGTTTGAACATCAGGATCTCCAGAAAAGAGGTTTGTCACTGCCCAGGCAGCAGAAGCAAATTGCACAGGAAGCAAACTGGTTATGCAGAGCAAGGAGTCCAGTGCATTGTGGAAGATGTTTTTCTTAAGATGCATCTTGGTTCCTCTGCTGCGCAGGGCTCCCCCTCTGACCCTGAGGACTGGGTTAGCTGCATAGGTCTCTCCCAGAAAATGTGAATTTTAGCTGTTAAACACAATGCATAGTTTCATGGGTACAGCCTGGCTGTTTACACTCCCACATATAAAACTTGCTTGGGCAATGATGACTTGCTGTGAAAAGTGTGAGAAGAGAAGCTACCTGTACCCTGGGGAATTCTGTGCCCCCAGTAACCTGAGGTCTCCAAACCATCCTTGGCCCCTGTACCTGCCAGTGTGACCCCCTGCCTTGGACAGATTTGTAGGCATCTGAGGCTGCCACTTTCCCAGCAGCACATGGTGGTCCCCAGGAGCCAGCCAGCTTTGCCGCCCTAAGAGCCTGTATATTTGCCTCTCTTTGCCTTGCTTTATGCCCTCAAGTAGCTCCACTCCACTCCTCAGTATCTTCAACTGCTGATCGCTACTCCAGGAGGTGCAATATCTCTGCTTTCCCTAGTCCTGACCAAGTCTGGGGGCTTGGCACCTGTCTTAATGAGTGGTGCACACCTCCTGGTTGATAATCACCTGGCTGCCCATCCCAGCAAGGTGCCAGCCTATGTGCCTGGCCACAGCCACCCAACAGGTTTCACACCAGTGGAGACACGAAGCACAAGTGAACCATGCAACTCAGTGCACCCTGCAAACTCCCTGAAGACAGGAACTAAATGGGCCCAAAAGAGACCAGGCAACCTCAGAGGTGAAAAATCCCTCAGCAGCTTTGAAACAGGTGATTTGGATGCAGCTGCTGGCTCAGGTACTTCTTCAAGGGGTCACTGCCAAAAGCTGAGCAGGGATATAGGAGGAGAATCTCCTTGGCCTATGGGTCTTATGTTTGCGTGGAGTATTCTACCAATATTCACTCTTGGAAAGGATGCTGAGCAAGATCGACCTTCGGTCTTGTCCCCTTACGGTGTTGCTTCCTATTATGGGACTCGCTCACCCCTGACTGTAGAAATCCAGCCTTACTAATTGCTTTCTAAGAACTCTTCCTGGAAACCAGTGCCTGCTGTTATAAGGACGGGCTGATTTCCCATCTTCCTGTGACTTTTGGCATCTGATGTAAATTCAGGCAAGCAGACTGTGTGAGATTATGATAGGTCAGGTTTATTTATGAGATCCTTGCTCACAACTCTTCACACAGCTTCTCACTTACCCCTGAAGTTTTCCTACTTAAAATCTGATGTTCTACTATGTAGGAAGAGAGAGAGGAGCAGGCACTGTTGCCCATCACTGCATTCCTTCTGCATCAGAGCCAAAGGTTGTTACAACTCCTCTTCTTCCACTCAGGGCAAAGTTTAAGCTTCTTCCTGTTAATTATTACATCTTCTTTCACAAGCTGACTGTAAAAGTTTCCCCCACACAGCAGAAAAGAGGATGCAGAGCAGAGGTAGAAAGTACCCTGAATCTGAACCAGAATCACTGGCCTGCACAGGCTGCCACCCACAAACCCTATCTGAAAAAGAGCTGGGGCAAGGGGAAGAGGAAGGGGAAAGGAACGGGAAAAGGAAGAGGAAGGGGAAGAGAAGGGAAAGGGAAATGAAAGAGGAGGAGAAAGGGGAAATGAAAGGGAGATATTAGCAACAAGAAATGGGAGGGGTAATAATGCTAAAAATACTTAGGAAAACTGGTTCTGAGAGAGGTCTCTAAACACACTTTTATTAACAAACCTTCTCACTCAGCAGTGGCAGCTGTGGAAATGGCATGCGGCTCTTCGCACGCCCAGTGAGCCTCCCAGCTGTCCATGGATGACCAGAGTCCTGCTTTTTCAGCCGCCCCTGGGACATATGTGACGGGTACATTACACATCTGCCAGAGATGTGCTCTTGGTTGTCCCTCGCCACTGTCATTCGCAGAAACCCTTGAACAGTGATGGGGATTGAATTTCCTGACTGACCTCCCTGTTGCTGAGGGAGAAAGGGGAGCTGCAGCTCGGCGGAGGGTCAGGTTTCACAGGTCTTTCCATTTGGATGGGATTTTCAGTATCAACTGATCTCTATGTTGCAAAAGCCAGTAAGGGTGAGGAGGGGCTGCTGGTGGTTCTGCAGCCTGTAGGAATGGCTCAGAAGGATGATGGGCACCTATTGAATTCACCATTTTTCAAGCACTTACTGCTGCAGCCCAGGAGCACATCAAGCCCTAATGTCTTAATGTGCCAAAAATGACCAGGTGCAAAGCAGGAGCTACACACAGCTTGTATCAGCAAGTGCAGCTCAGGCTTTGCAGAGCCACTTAACCCCCTATGACTGCAGGACTATCCTGCACAGCCTGCTTCAGCTGGGAGCCTTGCACCTTTTGGGAGAACGCAGGAGGAGAAACTGTATTAAGCTAATGTGGCAGGGCAGCTTAGTGCCAGTGAGGGTGACACTTCTTGCCCCCTCAGACTGGCTTGTGCTGAGGGGTTTGCAAAAATCAGCATTGAAAAGGCTAGTCAGCTGCAGTAGGTGCTGGGGAGGCAGGCAAAGGATGTCAGGTACTGCTTATCTCTGTCCTTTCTTAGTGTCAGAATGGGACAGAAGCCAGCCAAAGCCACCTGGAGCTGTTTAATTCCCCAGCAAAGAGGACACCAGCTGCCTGACATGGGCTTCATGCCCCTGCTGCCCTCCTGTTCCTCCCAGAATGCTCCTCCCAAATTTTTTTAAATTGAGATACTTTATGATGTGACTTAATGATCCAGCTCCTGCAACTGACAATGCTGACAATGTCAGCCTCATGTGATGCAAGGGGGTACTTACTCTGTTTTGCCTCACATAGCTGTGTGTCATCACTGAGTGCCACTAATCTTCAGCCTTAACATCATTCTAGTAGTGGATAGATTAATATGGATAAATACACTGTTCAACAGCACACATACATGCACACACAAGAAATCTGGAGAGGCACTTTTAACAAGGGCATGTAGGGATAGGCCGAGGAGGAATGGCTTTAAACTGACAGGGTGTAAACTGAGATTAGATATTAGGAATAAGTTCTTTCCTGTGAGGGTGGTGAGACACTGGCAGAGGTTGCCCAGAGAAGTTGTAGCTGCTCCTATCCCTGGCAGTGTTCAAGGCCAGGTTGGATGGGGCCTGGAGCAACCTGGTCTAGTGGAAACTGTCCAGGCAGGGTGGTCAGAAACAGATGATCTCTAAGGTCTCTTCAAACCCAATCCATTCTATGATTCTGTGATTCTATTACACACAGAGAAACATGCACACCCACTGCCAGCTGCAGCTGTAGCCTCTTGGCCCTTGGTCTCTCCAGGCTGTAACAGACCCTGGGATACTGGCATCTCTCAGCTGGAAGAGCTGCATAAATGCTCTCAGTTTGGCATCACTACATTACAGACAGAGACACTCGTCATACCCTTTTCTTCCTATGGCTCAACTCCATGTGTGTGCTTCTCTGGCAGGCTGGACACTCCTAGCTTGTGTTGCAACCTGGCTGACCTACCAAGCAAAGCATTTTACACACGCAAATAAGCAGTTGAAAAAGCTCAATTGAACTGCTGACCAGAAAATGGGTGAACAGGAAGTAACCAAAACTTGTTGCATTTGAAGCCCTGTAGGGGTTGGGTTTTTTTACTGACTCTCAGTATATAGAAGTGCTGAAACATTGTTTTGGATCTCCTGAAGCTTACAATACCCAGGAGCAAAGGCTCCAGCCTTTCTGAACTACCGTAGGGGGCTCCTCATCCACCAGGGCTGCTGCACCCACTGACCCTGTCCATGTCTAACATGGACCACTTTATTCTTTCCTTTCTTTTTGCATTTCACTCTTTTGCTTATTCACTTCCCCAGTTTACAAGCTCACGCAGTGTTGTATCCTTCTGCCTGACCCTAGAGTGGATTTCTGCCAGGCTCTTTGCTAAAGGTAGTCAGAGATGCTCATGAAGCTTGAGAGTTTGCTAAGGAGATGGCCCCAGTTTTGGCTTTTGACTCTGGCCTGGTCTCTCTTCTGTCATTTGGGCTGCTTTGTGAGATGTACATTTGGGACCCGCCACAGGAGGAAGGCGAGGGTGCGCTCTCTTCACCAAAGAACTCTGGAAACTCCTTGGGAACCCCTCACCCTTTCTGCACACACAGCACCACTGCCAGAAAGCAGGTGTCTGATCCACCATCACAGGAGACCCCAGGGCTCTCAGGGAAGCCTCAGCTCCTCTTTCAGATAGGTGCTCCCCTATGCATGCATGAGAAACACCTCCTACAGGCCAGTAGGTTATACCCGCCCTATGAGCCACCAACAGTAGTAACCTCCACTAGCAGCACCTACACACAGAGCAATGCTCTTGCTTTTCTCCAAATCCAGGGAGGTCTGCAACCCTCTTTCCCTGCAGGGAGCTGTTGAGCCTGCTGCCTCTGTGCGGGGAGAGGGGAACCAGGGAGAAGAGGAGGTTCGGCAGGCCCCTGGCTCCCCCGGGGCGGGGGGCAGGGTAGGGGAGGGCAGCCCCAGCCAAACCCTGCGGCTCTCTGCTCACGCCACAACCACCCGTGACAGCCACCGCATTCATGCTGCGCAGCTGCCTCTGTCTGCAGCCTGAACCCCTCCCTGGCTGTGCTTACAGAGCTGGTTTGTGCCAGGTCGCTGTGCAGCCCCCCCGGCCGCCTTCCCTGGACAAAAAGGGCTCCGTTATCTAACATTTCCCTCTTTGACTGGAAATAGTCCGAAAAAAACACCAAACCAGAACAAACAAGTGGGCAGAGAACGCAATACCTGGTGAGGAGGAGGCCCCCGTCCTGCTGGAAGAGACACCTTCCCGGGGAGTGCGGGGAAATGGAGCAGGAGAGCACGGAGCGCGCTGCCGGGGAGAAGGCTGAGGGGCTGCTGTCAGCTCCCTTTCCCCGAGGCGGCTCCCCGGGCACTCGGCTCCCCGGGCACTCAGCTCCCCGTCCCTCTGCTAATGAAGGAGCTGTTTTTGCCCAGGCAAAGGGCACGTCCAGCGCTGGCACCTCTCCCGGAGAGCCCGGCCACCGCCCGTTGGCTCTGCCGGAGCTTTGCCGCTCGCCGCCTGCTGATAACTTTTTCCCGGATGGCTTCCCCAGTGCGCTCCAGCGCTCCTGCTGTCCTGCACAGAATGTGTTGTCCTTTTAACTCTCCTGCGAACGATTAATTATGTTCTGAAGCTGTCCTAAGATTGCCACAGTGCTTGTGCAATCGTGCTAGCTAGTGAGGATGGCAGCAACACAAGCGTGTTCCTGGGGCCAGTCATTTCAGTCGTCACAGGTCAATGGAGAATGAGTCCCTGCTAAACTGCAGGTGCCTAACCAGCGCAGCCAGGCAGGGCTGTTTGGATTAACCTTTTCAGCAGAAAACCACAAATTTGTCAAAAGCAAACCTGTCTGGAGGATCGCTGGGATGCAACTGTATGCCAGGCCTTCTTGGCTCCAGGGCATTTGCCATTAGCAGGACATTTTGGCTGTTATTTGACAGCCTGAACATTTGTCCCTAAGCAGACTCAGCAAGGCAGTGTTTGCAGACCGTTTCCCTTCCTGACGCTGTTGAATAGCATTTGCCATGGACCTTCCAAGCAGGTGCCTATTCTTCATAGCCATTTAAATACAGAACAGTAGCCATCTGAAGGGCATCTGTGCATACGGCAACAGCATGCAAAGCATGTGACCAGCTGATCACCTTAGTCAAAATGGCTTTTCATTCTTATCACTGGCACTGAGACTGTGGAGAGAATCTTCACAAGAATCACCCCTGGGTGCTGTTTTTTTCTCACTCCTGTACAAGTCACTTCATCTCTATATGGAACATAATGAGGCAATGTTAAGAACTAGATGCCTGTGAGCACTCCATAGCTGGATCCTGCTCATCCGCAACAAGCACCCAAGCAATATCCAAGCCTGTGTGTTAGACAGGAATACAGAAAAAGGAGTTGGTTTGTCACTAAATGAGATGTTCCCCATTGCTTCTGATTACTCATAAACCTAGGTTACTAATTTCTTTGAAAGAGCTGGTTTTGTGTACAAACCTCTCTGCAATCATTTTTATATATCAGTCATACTGAAAAAAGAATACCTCTCCATTTGAGGTATATACTTTTTAGGCTTGATTTTTCTCAGCTTGATTGAACTCAGTGCTTTTGAAATCAGTATATCAGGGATGATCCAAATTTCTCAACTTGAGCAAATATTTGAACCATTTACTATGGTTACTTTCAGGGAGAAACGTCAATCACCTGTTAAGGGCATATAGAGCCATTAAAACACAAATGATTAAGCCAATTGATGAGTGTAATTTGATCATAAAACATAACATTAATAAAATATGCATGGAAAAATTAATAATTTGCACTAATTAGGGGCTTAACGGAAGTGGAAAATAAATAGGTTCCTAAAATGAGCTAAGGGGACAAATCACAAATAGGGCTCTGAATTGCTGCAATTCTCATTTTCCTTGCACTGTCTGCCCACTCTAGTTCCTGTGCGATGAAGTTACAGTAAGTTTTCACACTCACTGAACACCAAGTGGTTACAAGTTACATTGTTTTGTCAGTCCTGCAGTTGCCTACTCTCTCTTCTGATCAACTCATACCCATTCTACAATATCTGCAGCTATTTTTGTCACTACTGAATGTGTCTGAGGGACTACTGTCCCAGTCAGCTTACACAAATATAGGTAAAAAAGAACCATATTCTTCCTGCAACTGAAATCCGAAACATGTGACGTTTTATTGCACGTTCTGTCATAGTCGCCACCTAACGCATTACTCCAACCTTCATTTACACCTGCAAACACAAACAGGGAAAAGACACACACGATACCTGTCAGCCTAAACCATGGGCTCTTCGTGGAAGGCTGAAGCCCCAGCCCACCTCTTGCAAAGGAACATGTACCAAACTCAGAGTTGCTGGCAACAGTTCATTAAATTTCATAAAAGTGTTAAAATCAAATAATGTGTGTTTGACTTTATTCTTGCACATAATTGCAGATAGTAAACACACATTAAAAAAGAACATTAACATATGTTGAATTAAATCCAGATATTCCGGGCAAACAAACGCCTTCCTATGAGTGCATACTTCCTCCACGTTACCAAAATGCACACAACACCTGGTACAGACTTCTGTACAAAATTATTAGATTACCAGAACGTAGATGTGCTTTAATCTTTCTTCATGTGAGATGTAACAATGCAGATAATGCTTGACTGCATTACGAGACCTTTTCCTGACAGAATAAACTTGTTCTTTTGTCAACACTCTTCTTTAAGAAAACAAAAAGAATCATAGAATCATAGAATTATAGAATAGTTAGGACCTTAAGATCATCCAGTTCCAACCCCCCTGCCATGGGCAGGGACACCTCACACTAAACCATGCCACCCAAGGCTATGTCCAACCCAACCTTGAACACAGCCAGCGATGGAGCATTCACAACTTCCCTGCGCAACCCATTCCAGTGTCTCACCACCCTTACAGTAAAGAATTTCTTCCTCATATCCAATCTAAACTTCCCCTATGTAAGTTTGAACCCATTACCCCTTGTCCTATCACTATAGTCCCTCATGAAAAGTCCCTCCCCAGCATCCCTATAGGCCCCCTTCAGATACTGGAAGGCTGCTATGAGGTCTCCACACAGCCTTCTCTTCTCCAGGCTGAACAGCCCCAACTTTCTCATCCTATTTTCATATGAGAGGTGCTCCAGTCCCCTGATCATCCTCGTGGCCCTCCTCTGGACTTGTTCCAACAGTTCCATGTCCTTTTTATGTTGAGGACACCAGAACTGCACACAATACTCCAAGTGAGGTCTCACAAGAGCAGAGTAGATGGGCAGGATCACCTCCCTCAACCTGCTGATCACACTGCTTTTGATGCAGCCCAGGATACACTTGGCTTTCTGGGCTGCAAGTGCACACTGGCAGCTCATGTTCATTTTCTCACCGACCAACACCCCCAAGTCCTTCTGGGCAGCACTGCTCTGTATCTCTTCTCTGCCCAACCTGTAGCTGTGCCTGGGATTGCTCCCACCCAGGTGGAGGACCTTGCACTTGGCATGGTTAAACTTCATCAGGTTGGCATCAGCCCTCCTCACAAGCATGTCAAGGTCCCTCTGGATGGTATTCCTTCCGTCCAATGTATCAATCGAACCACACAGCTTGGTGTCATTGGCAAACCTGCTGAGGGTGCACTCAATCCCACTGTCCATGTCACTGACAAAGATGTTGAACAAGACCGGTCCCAACAGCGATCCCTGAGGGACATCGCTCGTTACTGGTCTCCAGCTGGACACTGAGCCATTGAGCACTCCTCCTTGCGTGCGGCCATCCAGCCAGTTCTTTATCCACTGAGTGGTCCACCTATCAAATTGATGTCTCTCCAACTTAGAGACAAGGATGTCATGTGAGACAGTGTCAAACACTTTGCACAAGTCCAGGTAGACGACATCAACTGCTCTACCCCTGTCCATCAGTTCCATAGCCCCATCACAGAAGGCCACCAAATTGGTCAGGCAGGACTTCCCCTTAGTGAAGCCATGCTGGCTGTCACCAAGCACCTTGTTGTTTTTCATGTGCTTCAGCATGCTTTCCAGGAGAATCCGCTCCAAGATTTTGCCAGGCACGGAGGTGAGACTGACTGGTCTGTAGTTCCCCAGCTCACCCATTTTCCCCTTCTTGAAAATGGGGGTTATATTCCCCTTTTTCCAGTCATCAGGAACTTCTTCTGACTGCCATGATTTTTCAAATATGATGGACAGTGACTTAGCAACTTCATTTGCCAGCTCCTTCAAGACCCGCAGATGGATTTCATCAGGTCCCATGGACTTGTATATGTTCAGGTTCCTAAGATGGTCTCGAACCAGATCCTCTCCTACAGTGGGCCCAGGGTCTTCATTCTCACAGTCCCTGCGTCTGCCTTCCAAGACTTGGGTGGTGTGGTCAGAGCATTTGCCAGTGAAGTCTGAGGCAAAGAAGTCATTAAGAATCTCAGCCTTCTTTGTGTTTAATTTGCCCCCTACAAGTCTGTTTGAGATTGAGACAAGCATCTTTAAGGTGTTTGTAAAAGGCATAGGAGGAATCCAGACCCTCCTGTTTGCAGCCACAAATGCCTTTTGTCATCATGCTTACATGCCTTTTATCAGCCCTTGCAAAAGACACTCACAGGCTTTGCGTGTTGCTGAGCTCAATGCTGCGGAGGCTTCCTATGTGACAGCACCTAAGGAGTTGGCAAAAATAAGCTGTGGAAGATACAGGAGCATGCCAATGAGTTCTTCACTACATCCCAGAGCTGGAGTATGAAACCATCTTGTTTCCACAGAGCCATTACACAAAAGCCCTCAGCCTTCGAGCAGGATTCACCCCCTTGTTCAAACATTCAGGGCACCACCCAAAACATTTTACAGATTGCACAAAGTTTGTGTAGCTTGCTTTTTTTTTTTTTACATTGATGTTTAAACTATAGAAATTTGCACAAAGAAATTTAAGTGAGCTGTTAAAGGAGAAAATACGTCTTAGCAGTTTCAAAATACAGATTCAAAATATCAAACACATTTGTTATTATTTTTTCTTAGTTATCATTAAACCAGTGATAATTGCCTTCATTCCTATATTTAACCCAGAAAGTATGTCCTTAACAAACTGCAAGACTGTCTAATAAAACGTGATATAAAATTTAGGACAAAACCATTTGTCATTGTGCAGTAGGGACCAGCAATAAAGATAGTTAAGAATTCTAATCTATCTAATCTACCTCATAAAACCATTATGTAACTCCAGAGACACTGATCAGCACAATTTGCACTAGAATAGAGATGAGAAATGCAAACGTAAAGGAACTTAAGGACTCGGATAAGAAACTCTGAATAGCAATTCTTTCCATGAGCAACAACAGTTAAATATACCCCACAGGGACAGAAGCCTTCTCAAACTCAATGTCCTCTTGTGAGAGATTTAGATAATCTATGAATATTTAAGAGAAAGACATCAACTCACTCTGTCTACGCTATGTTTATAATGTATAACTAGTGTTAAACATATTTTTGTCTGTATGGAAAAAACAAGCAAACAGAAATGCTAGAGACATGCAGACACATGCTGTTTCCTTCTTTACAGTAATATGCTTTCTCAGGTTAAAGAATAGGATAACCCGAGGCATCCTCTAAGCTATTCATGCATAAAATCACAAAAGGTGTACCTGTGGATCAATAAAGCTTTTATTTCTAGGGCAAAAAGTAACATCATTCGTTCAGTGAAATTCAGATCTAATTTGAATCAAAGACCAAATACCAACTGGCTTCAGTGACAGGAGGAACTGGCTTTTGGGATTAAAAGCTATCAAACTACATTGTGTTTTAGGATCATCATTAGATTTTAGCTTGTAAGCATTGCTCAGTATCACTGGTGCATGTAAGTTTTCGCTTTCTTCTTTTCTTTCTTCATGTTATGTATACCAATAACAGATGACTAGCCTGAATCCCTCAAGTCAAAGGAACACAGAACATGCACTCTCTGTTCTTAGTAGGGTAACTCCCAAATCAGTTATTCAGCAGGTAAGGAAGTAGAAAAATTAATTTTAGTAGTTCTTTAGTACCTTGCTAAAAACACACTTACTGTCCCCTGCACTCAAGACTAAGGAGTTTAAGATAAGACCTTGTACTAATAAAAGAGGGAGTTATCAGTGTGGGAAAACCCCAAAATAATGCAATTACTTGGAGCTGTCAAGGGGCGAGGTGGTTGCAATGCCAGACAGTACCAATTTAATTCCTTGTTAGGTGTATTGCATGATGTTTTCCCTTAGCATTTTCCTTGTTTAAGGCAGAGCACACAGGATTAGCCAACAGATCTTGCAGACAAGGAGAGTTGTTCTGCTCTGCGAAGTGGAGGGGGATCTGAAAGCAGTGGAAGAATACTAGGTCTGCTGTTCAGCAAAACAAAAAGCCACAGCATGTGAGTAATTGTATCTTCACTCATAAAAGTATGTATTCAAGTCATTCTCTGAATAAAGATGTGATTACTCATGCGGGTAAGGTTAAACACATGCTTTTGCTGTATTAATATATTTGGACAGAAGCCACAGTATTCTATGCCATTCTCTTTAGAGGTTTTCTTTGCAAATACTGGAACACCCACAGAATTGAAGGAAGCATAGATTCCTTTCTGCTTTCCATGTAATTATTACACAGAAACTGCCTGAACTTAAACATACTGGGTTTTGCTTTGAAGCATTTTAGTCCTAATATAGGATATGATTTTGTCCTAACACCATGACCAAAATGCTATTTGACACTCTAGGACAATGCAGTGAGGAAAAGAAAAATATTTTATTAGGGGATATAAAGCATTATTCTGGTTTCAGAAGTAAGTGGAACTAATTTGACTGTGCAGATACAATTGAAAAATGTGGCCACTAATCTATACAGCATATAGAATATCTATCTACAGTAATATAGATGTCTTATTTTGGGGTAGATGGCAAAGAAATAAACAAGGATGAGTTGTTTTGATGAAATTGTACCAGCTAGCATAAGGGTATGTGCCTAAGATGAGAAGAACTCTGATTTCAAACCAGGGATGACAGGGTTCGCGCAGCCCAAGCAAGAGAGGGCTATCTGAACCTCAACATGCAGAAGTTTCCTCTGATGCTCCCCTCAAGCCAAGGGTAGCCAAGCAAAGAGGATGCGGATCCTCAGGCAAGGAAGAAACGCCCAGGTCTGGCGGTAGACTGAAAAAGGGGAGGTGGGACAAAAAGCCATAAAAGTAGCAGCCAGAATGATTCATTTCTATTTACCAGTTTTCTGTGGTCCACAGTTGTAAGGCAGAATCACCACACCAGCAAGTAAGTGTTGATCTACACATGAGGTGTAGATCAACAGTGGGACATTTACAGACACTGACTAAAACTACAAGAGTAACTGCTAACTTTTGTTTGTGTTGATAAGTGTCCTCCAGCTAGCATTTTTAAAATTGTATTTTTCTACCTGATTTTGTGTAGTATAAGTTAAAAATGAGCTAGGGACAGCTGATCTATGAGGAAAACAGTGTAGATACCGTCTCTAGTAAGTACTCATTAGTTAACAAGTCTACCTCTGTGCAGAGAGCCTGAATAAGACCCATTTTTCTAAACCACTAATAAAGATACATTTGCCATTCAACAGAATGAATATACAAACTATTTGCACATTTTGCAAACTTAGTATTATTTTTTTCAGTCTGAAGCTGTTCCATAGAATATTTTCCTTTATTAGTAATGGCACCTTTTCTAGAAGAAAACTTAGGAAAACAAATTAATAAATTAGTTTAACTTTAAAATTATTGGTACGACTTGGTGCAATGTTCGGGCTCCTGTCTTGAATCATAACTGTCTGAGTTTACTGTGTGTTGAAGTCTTAAGCCTGTAACTGTCAGCTGCAATAGGACAAGAGTGGATAGGGCACTTTGTGGTGGTTTTGCAAATCTAACAGCAGAAAAGACGAAGCAAAGAATTGGCATATTTTTTACCTATGTGTAATCAGGTATGTTGCAACATTTACAGTAATCATTCCAACTCTCCACAGCAAGTCAGAAGGTTTTCTAAAGTCTGGGTAAGTTTCTAAAGTCTGGGTAAGGAACTAGAAATCCTATCAAAGTTTATGCAGTACCTCAGTTGCAAAGGTCTTATATACTTGCTCTAATGAAAAGGCAAGACTGGAAACAAAGTAAAAGGCACAGATATCATAGAACAGTAACATTTCCTGAATAAAAAGATCTTATAAATTAGATAATGATTAAAATTGGGAACAGCCATTTTGCTGTTGCTTTATTTCTCAGAGCTGACTGTTTTCTTGACCAAACATCTCTATCTTTTGTAATGGTGCACCACTCTGTGCTGGAGGAGTCTTTTCTGAACAGCTTTTCTTGTTTCTTCCCATTTCTGTAGCTTCCACCAAAGTATTAGTCAATGGTTTTCCCAGTGTTTCTGGAAGCATTATTGTTAACATTCCACTCAGAAGAGCCATGATCCCAACAAGCAACTAGAAGAAATAAACAGTAGCTGTAAAGGTAGAAATGTCTTTCAAGTTATGCATATCTTCAGTCTTGCTTGAGAGTATATTTAAATTAAGCACAAAGAACTGTAATTTAAAGCAAAGACTAAGTCTTAAATATTGACTGTATAAAAGATCTGCCTTTTCTTTGCATAAATGAAAGATTATGCAGCGGAACTAGTGAAGAGCAAGTGAAGTGTTTTGTTCACATGAGATTAATACAGCGCAAGGAGGAATCATTTTGAGAAAACAATACATATATCTTAATCTGGTATTTCTACTGTCAGGTATGTATTTAAGAACTGATTCTAGGATTTCATACATTTATTTTTACATGCATGTTCACAGAGGTACAATTTCCCTGCCACCTGTAATCTCAATCCATACTCCAGCTCCTGAACCTGTTCCCCCTGTACCTGTATGCATGTTCCTCCTGCACACAACCAGACCAGAATTCTTCAGTACAGCTTGTTTGCCTGGAGGCACAAAAGTGCACATCTCTGCTCTGGAGAGCTCTTCAGCAGATAATGAGCAAGCTCTCAACAGGAACATTTTGCTAAAATCAGTTTCAAAGAGCTGTTAAGGGTGCAGGCATTAGCTGAAATTTGCAGTGGGATCACATCTTGGATTTGTCCATGGTGTACACTGCTGTACTGACAGCTTACTTCAGCATGAGTGGTGCAAGGATCAGGATTATGTGGGGTAGATACAGAAGCACACACATGCTCTGGGAGTATCTTTCCTTTTCCTTAATTTCTGTGACTTGCTCAATGAGAACAATTCCCGCTTTCCTCCTTTGAATACAGAACAACTTTGAAACTCTGACATTCTTCCAACACTAGGTGATAAATGACCCAAATCTCTCTTGATAGAAACACTACTGCACAGCACATCAGGCCTGGCCTCAGTGTTTTTCCGTTTTATGACTGTGCACTTTGATGCTGTATTATCCTTGCCTTGCCCTATGATGACTCTCAGGTCTGTCCTGTTTGTTTAATACTTTCTTTCCAAGTGTAAGAGAGAACATTTGGAATCACTATTCCTGTGTCTCTCACACACAGCTTGAGACAAGAACTGGCCAGCTACCATCTGCAGTTAAGCCAGACTTTCTCTTTAATTCAGAAAAGTGCTTTAAAATAGAAATTTTCCACTGTAGCCTTGAGCTGTGCTATTTTCATGCACATGCACCATGCTGCTTTTGCTTCCCTTCCCCTCTGAAAGAAGAGGACAACTTGTCTTAAGCAGAAGCAGAAGCTTTTAAAAAGCAGAAGCCACACTGTTGCATACAGTCGTCTATTAAATATAGAGGCTGACAGAATACGAAAGTAAGCAAAATACTGTCAAATACTACAAACTACAGTGGAAATAAAATAGTCATGCTTTTACCATGAAAAATAAACTTTTAAAAATCCTAGCAGTAATATGACCATTGGAAGTGGCACTGAGTGGCAAACTGAAGGAAATCCCTGTAGACATATATAAAACTAAATTCCAAAATATTAAGGTCTCACCTCTGAGTGTCAAAACTCTTCTCCACTAGCAAAACGTGATCTTCTGCCATGGTAAGACAGGATAAATTGATGCATGGCAGCTATTCCACAGTAACCTTTCTTATGGACACCCTTCAGGCTTTTGTAAGTTTATATTTGAGGATATTAAGGGCTGTAAAGGTTATTGAATCTTATGGACACTCATACACTTGGAGTTTATGAGAAAAGGGTCACTACTGATTGCCACTACTGATTGTACATGGCTAAAGCAACCCTGTGTGCTTTGAGTATGTGTGTCTTCTCTGTTTCGGTTAGTCTTTTAGACACTTTGCATTCTTTTCATGTTTTCCTTCCTCGTGAACCTACCTCTTATTCCCCTGTGAACTCTCACTGTTCGGTAAGTGTATACACCACCAGCTCTCCTGCCTTTTCATCTCATCTCTCTCAACTCTAACTTCATCACGTGTTAGTGTTCTTTGGTTTTTTTCCAATGGGAAAACTACTGCATGCTGACTAATTCAGTATGTTTCCCTTCTCCCTCACCCTACAAAGCATTTTCCAAACTTTCCTACGAAAGAGAGACTATAAAACAATTAAGTCACAGTACATTAGCAAAAGGACTTCTCAAATGTCATCTACTTTTCAGGGTCAGTAATCACACCAATGAAGTTACTCACATTTGGTCAAAACAAGTCTCCTGCAATCTTATCTTGGCATACTTCTTCATGAGGCACCTGACATAATTTAGCCCTTTGCTTGCTCATAGAAAATGTGTACATTTTGTATGTATGCACTATTTTACATATATAATTTAGCATCAGAAAAGGTTCTTCTGATATAGTCAATGAATTAAATACTTATGGATTAAGCCATTGTGCGAAGTATTTAAGTATGTTTAAGCTCCATTGAAGTTAATTTGACAGAAGTACCTGCTTAAATTCATTGCTTTTTCAGGGTCTTAGTTTGAAATCTGACTTTCTGCTTAGTCAAATTCTCAGAGTATCCCCAGCATTTCAGTACAGCCACTAGCTTCTAAAAGTTGCCATGAAAAACTTAAAAATAAGGTTTACCACCATTTTTCATATGTCCTCCCTATGTGGCGCAACAGTTTTAACTTCACAGTGGTCTAAGACCAGGACTTAATACATTTAGTCTAGAACAAAGATAATTTTAATTAAATATCCCTACAAAATAATACTTTTACTTCTGAGAACAAATTATTATTCTAGTCTGCTGTTTATATCCACATCTGATGGCTCCGAACTAATCTAAATGTGATCTTATTCACAAAATTCCTACTTCAACATAAAAAGGCTAAATTTTGTCCTGAAAATCTATTAGAAAAAAGGATTTGCATTCCTTTACTTTCCTGACCTCAGCAGGGTTTTTTTTAATTTATAGCTTATAGCTTATCTGAGAGAAAAATCGAGCCTTTTAAAGGGCTACTGTAACATAATTCTTAACAGCTTAGAAACAGGAATAGGCTATACACAGAGCAGCTGCTTTACAGTAAGTTTTCTAGAAAGCTGTCACATGAAAAACATACTTGGCAAGTTACTCTAGATTTATAGACATTCAGATGAGATGCTCGCATTACTCACAGGTGGCATAAGGTGGCATAACCGTACATGAGGCAGACTGTCAAACAAATGGCAGTAGTAACTGCTTGACAATGTGTGGTGTATACAATAGATCAATACAATGTATATCAGTTTACTTACAAATGTAATCCATTTGATTTCATTTCCATTCCAAAACACTTACGTAACCTGAGACTTGCCACACTATGCTCCAACTCAAGGCAAGCCTATTTAATGAACTGAAAAAAGTTTTATAATAGGAGTTAATAATGAAAACATATTCACTGTGAACTATTACACAACTCTCCAAATACTCTGATAATTTTTGTACACTGAGAATTGCTCATAGCTGAGATAATCCTCTGTTTATACTGCCATTTGCACTGCTCTCCAGCATGTTTGAGTATTTCCCCATCTGTGGTTTAACTACAGCACTTCTGAACAGATAAAGCTTATCTCAGCCAGTAAAGGCAAAACACTGACAACAGAAAAAGAATGCTGTCCCATGACCACTTTGTTGTGCAAATGTTTCTTTGTCTTTCCTGGGATGATATCTTGGCTTGTATGGGAGCTTGAGGGAATAAATTAATTTGTGGTCTCCTTCATCCTCTTAATTTTAACTCAAAACAACTGAAAGTAATTAATTTAAATAATGGAATGAGTTCCCAAGAATTATCTGACACTAATCTCTAGCATCTGTAATTGAAGATTTTATAGTTGCAAAATCAAAGGAACACAATTCCACTTTCTCAGGAAATTCCAAACTGGTAGACAAAATTAGAGTAAGATTAAAGGCACATTCCACTACATTTTCACCTTCTGATATGAAGACAAAACCTAATGGTAGCATGACCTGGAGTTACCTACAAATAGGATGTGCTTAATGAATCTAAGGTTCTGTTGCTTGTCAAAGTCACCATGAACCTCATCAATGTACCATTCGCTTCTCTTTTTCTATCTCATGAATTGTTTTGTTCAGTTCTTGTAAATGAAAAACACAAAAAGGAAGCTTTGAGTCAGCTGTGAAGACCAAGTATAGTAAGCATAAGACATTCTTGATTTTTCAGAAGGCTATTGCAAAGATGCAACGAAAAAACAGCCACCCATGGCAAATTCCAGAATGGAAGAACCGTACCTTTGAAAAAAAGTTACAATAAATCAGGAGCATGGTCAAGAACTTCTAAACCTGCAAAGTAAATAATTATGGACTAAGACACTTCCTAAGTGTTATATAGTAGATGAAGTATATTTTTATGGAAAGTATTTCTAGCAATTTTATACTAGGATTCAGTGCATAAGTATTTTTATGTCTTCCATTTCAACAGATTTCAGTGACTCAAAGTCTCCCTTTTGCTTTAGCTGCATATTTTTAACAATATGAAGTTACTAATCTTTGAGACTTAAAATTTTTAACAGGAATGGCTCACTCAATTTCCTTTTAAAGATATAAGTTCAGCTTTTGGGTCCTGAAAAAAACAAGTGAAACATGCATTTTCAGAACCAGAAATGTTTACCATTGAAATAAATACTTACAAGTGGCATGAAAATCCAAACACTTCTCAGATATACACAGAAAGGAGCAACCACACTTCCTACACGACACATCATGCTTCCACTTCCAACAGCAAGTGATCTATAAATAAAACAAAGTCTTTGATAAAAATTCTGGCAGATTAAGGAAGCAATTAGAAATGCAGTGCCACTTAAATCATCAGTAGGGTATGTGTCTTTAAGCAATTATACCAGGAGGCTATTGCTACACTGATGTAAATTTATATTGTAGCAAAATTCAGCTGCTTCTCTAATTAAGATTAAAATCAGAATCATCATTCAGCATCAATCACAGGACTATTTAAGAAACCAGGACTTCTAAGAAAGGCATAAACAATGTTTAAGAAACTACTGAGTATTCTTCTACTTCCCCTTGAGCATTCTTCTGCTTCTGCAATGAAATCAATCAATGCACATGGAATGAAAAATGAGTAAAAGTTTATGGTACAGCCAAGCCCTAGACATCTCTGAAGCAGCCGAGGAACTCATCCCATCCCAAATCTTTCAGACCACTGCCACTGATGCCAAGAGCTGCTTGATCTAGCACAGGAGCATAACAATGGACAGGAAATAAGAGCGAAGTAATAAAAAATACATAACTGGCAAAAGTTCTTACCTTACAATTGTTGGGTATAGTTCTGCTGTGTAGAGATATATAAGGCCAAATGCTATGCCTATTGAAAATTTTCCAGCCATATTTGCCAAGATAATTAATATATTGAGATCCTATTGAAAGAGAGCACAATTAAATAAATCACCAGAAAATAACACTGCACCAAACTTCATTTAAATCCTTCAAAAGTTGTGACCCTCCTTTAAACAAGCAATAACAGTGAAGCCTGCACTGAAAATACAAAAATCTATCTCAGACTGACAGCTGCAATTTAAAAACCACCTTTAATCAGCTACATGATTCAGAAAGAGCAGCTGCATCTACAGACAAAAGCCTTCAAAATCGATTTTGACTATAGGAACACTTTCAACAATACATGACTAACCTGAGGTATGAACATAATTAAAACACAGATCAGTGCACTTAAAATAAGGAACGGAATGAGTGTGTTTCTCCTTCCCAGTTTGTCCATCCCAATGCAAGCAATGATATAGCAAGGCAACTCCACAGCACCTGTCAGTATGAAATTATTTCAAGTCATGATTACACACGTTCATGTTGTCACTCTAACTTCTTCTTTATGAGGATTAGTTTAATCTAGAGGGTAATAAACAAGTGAAATCTAGAGATAAGTGGTGTGTTGGGCTAGTTCATTTGTTAACAGAAATGGCAGCAGAAGGCAGAAAACATGGCCTAAAATACAGTAGGAGGGGATAGAGGATAAGGGAAATGGGTTTCGCAATGCAGAGCAGCTGTTTCTCATTGGGGTGGAAAATTGCAGAGAACAGCAAGGCCATGATCCTGGCACTTGTGACTGAAACCTCTCTATTTGCTGCTTTTCTGCTTCAGGTATTTTCACATCAACAGCTTAGGTGTCCCCACAAAGAATACTGCCAGTGTTGCACTGACACACCTTTCAGGATTTGCCAGCTTCCACCTAGGCATAGAACTGAAGGCACAGGTGCATCCACCAGCTTCAGCACAGAATCACTCCAATGTATAAGTCAAGCAAGGTCTCTCCAGGTCCAGTTTTTGTGTCCATTAAAAAGAGGGCAGTTGTTTACAATATCTCACTCTTACTCAGATCATCACTTCCTAATGTCTCTTTCCAGAGAAAAACTTCTGCAGCTCTAAAGGAACTGGGGTTTCTTTCCTCTAAAGGAACAGGCTATAACTGTTCACAAACCATGTGTAAACATGATTTGCCCCTAGACAAATTATACTAAACCGAAGCCAGCTCAGACATGTCTTAAACCCAACTTGCTTGTGAAGGATGCTATGTCCAATGTAAAATCAAGGAAGAATGTAAGATACAGCCCTGAACAAATATGTTGCAGCTCTTTACTAAGCATATGTAGTATGTCAATACATCTATAATAGCAGGAAACTATTTTGATCTTGTGTTGGTAAAAGCAGGTTGCAATTATTCTGTGTTTGTTAGTCCGCTAAAATATTTTGGCCCAGGGAAGTTGTGAATGCTCCATCGCTGGCACTGTTCAAGGCTGGATTGGACATAGCCTTGGGTGGCATGGTTTAGTGGGAGGTGTCCCTGCCCATGGCAGGGGGTTGGAACTAGATGATCTTGAGGTCCTTTCCAACCCTAACTATTCTATGATTCTATGATATGGTGATTTAGGCACTGTACCCCACCATGACAGTTTATTTATCTGTGCAATAGTAGCATCCTCTCTTCAACATATCAATCTATGAATATGCTAACATACATGACAACACAAACTGAATTCAGGAGAGACCAGTCCTTCTGTGTGTCTATGTACATGAACAGTCGTGTTCACTCTACTGATGTGAATTCACTCTACTGATGTGAATTCACTCTACTGAGTGAATGTTGCATAAAGCAAAGCACACGATTCAGTTCTTCACTAGCTCAGAGCTGCGTGCCTGATCTAGAAGTCAATGGAATATTTCCAGTGATCTTAACAAGCTTTGGGTCAGGTCTTTGATGCACTGAGCTGCCTTTATACACAACTTACATATCAGAGGAAGACTGTAGCCAGACTGTAATTAAAATTGAAAGAATACTACAAATAAATTAAAAATATACTTTTGAGAAAACTAAAATTACGAAACTATTTTCTACACAGACACAAAATATCATAAGTGATTAAAATAATATTTTTTTTCTCTCATTTTCCTAGTTTGTGCCTTTAGCAGAGCCCTATAAATTCTGTGTTGCTGGACTGCTTCCCTTGGTGTTTCTGTAGATCTGCTATATGCTTGCAGAGCAAAGAGGAGACAAGAAGAATATGGTTTTACAAGCAAAGACAGATGGAGGAGAATTTTGTACACCAGCAAATTTTAAATTCTCCTTTTCTTTCTTTTTTTTTCCAGAAACAGTTAAGATTTGGAGCGAATGATAGTCCTGTGTAATTCATCTGAAGAGTTAGCAAGAAGCTTTTTGAACAGGGTTCGTAATTGAACGAAAAAAGTTTTAAAATCGGCTGCCAAACCTATAGACATTTCTAAATGTTATGTTCTAGTTCTGTCATAAACAGAAGAAGGTACAAAAATATTTACCTATGAGAAAGAGATTTAAATATTCATTGCCTCCTAGACTGACAGAACTGAGGGAGAAGACGTAGTACCCCAAGCTCCCAGTGAACCAGATCAGCCAGACTGTGATGGTCCTTCTTGCAATATGCCAGTTACAAAACAGGTCTAAGATGTTGTGCTTCTTTGTTGAAGATGTGTCGCTGTCACCCATTCTGCAACTCACTAGATCATCTTGTTGGGCAGAGTAGAGTTCAGAAACTTTGCAGGGAGTGCTTACTTTATTCCATCTTGCCATTATATGAATTACTTTTTGTGCATCTCTGTATCTTTCCTTTGACAGGAGCCAAAAAGGTGTTTCTGGGAGCATCCAGCAGCACAAGATAAAGGGAAGAGTTGCTACGGAGAGAAATATCTGATAGACCCACCAGGTCCGAACCAAAAATCCCACGAGTGCCACAACCATAATTCCCATAGCAAAAAAAGCATGGACATGCATAGAAGCCCAGGTTCGTGCTTTAATGCCAACAAATTCAGTCACATAAACAAAAGCCACAACCAGATAGCCACTTGAAACCTAGGGGTTTGGGGTGGGAGAGAGAAACAAAAACAGTAGTGAGGTTTGTATCTACTTTCTGTGTACACCAGCATTAAAAACAAACAGCCAACAGTGTTCCACATTCATGTACACTTAATTGTCACTGCACTGGTATGTCCCACACTGACATAAAAACCCTGCAAACAAATCAAATGCAGAAAAAGTTCACTCAAAGCTTCAGAATGCCCAGACATTGCATTTAAAAATGTGATTTTGTATGCTTCTCTGTAGTGGGGGAGGGCCAGCAAGAAACACCTGAAAAAGAGCCTAATTTGCTGATGTCACTAAGCCCTTCACCTCCAAAAACCACGTCCTTTCATGACATGCAAAGTGGATGCTTGGGAAAAATGAGGTCCTGTGAGCTAACTGCCACTTCTGAAAATCTTAACCTTGGCTTTTAAGTAGACTATTTATAATCGGTACATCAAGGAACTGCAAATTTACTGAGAATTACCTTCCACACCCTTGTAAATTATATCATTAAATCAAAGTTTGACAATGTTGGAAGAGAATCTCATATGGTTATACTTTCTTATATGTTGTCTACTGAATGCAATTACTGGTATGTTCTGCATTATAGTATTTCTTCATTGAATATGTATATTATTGAATATATATTTCAGTTTCTCCAGCAACGAACTCTTGGTATCTCAAAACATTTCAAAACACAGCTAGAAAATCTAGACTAGAAAATATTCCAGTATATTGTTTAGATTAATCGATTTTCTGGTTAAAAATATTCCAGTTAATAATTTCTGATTCTCAACCCACTGAACCTGGCAGGAAAGCTGTGCTGATCTTAGCGGCATGGGGCTAGAACTTTAGACCTCCGTCTCGCAGGTCAGTCACAGCGGGCAGTTAAAACTACAGCACTGGTCTAGTCAGAGCTTTTTGCTTTTCTAAATTACCATAGCCTCTAGCATCAACAGCCAAAGGAGTGAGAAGAGGAACTCCTGATGAGCTCACTGTTTGAGGCTCAAATGTCCATGCAGTTTTTCCTGCTAGGAAATCCTTCTGTGCTCTAATCAGGAAAAGGGTGCCCCAGATGCAAGTGCTATCTTGACTAATGTACTGTCAGCAGGAACAAGATGAATTATGTGATTATTTTCAAATTTCTAACCTACTTTAAGTAAGTTGCATCGTTTTTCTTGTGATAGCATTCTAATTTCTTTATGCATCGTATAATGGAAGACTACAAATATACTTCTGGATGTAACTTAAACATTGGTTTAAATTAAACTTAAAACTGCAACTTAAAATTGGTTACTATGTAAAAATATTGAATATCGGATACTGGATATATATCACACACATATATGAAATTATGTGTGTCAGTATGCATAAACACATATACTGGAATAACCATAAGTACAGTATAAACATCTAGGTGTTTAAAAGGTCTACCTATGTATTTAGTATTTCAGATGTAGCTTAAAACACCAAAGAGATACATGGAAGAAAAAATGTGCACCTCTCCTCCACCACTCAAAACAGTAGAGATAAAAATCATAATTATAGATTTGTTATCTTAAGAAAAATATACTCCAATTGTAACAATAAGGAGAAATGCAATGGCAGCTGCAATGTGGAAATCAAAGTTTGCTCCTCACACTTGGCATTTAATTACCAGTCCAGCAGAGGTTGGGACGGAGGAAGTACCAAACACTGCTTCATACAGATGCTTTCTATTAATTCAAAGAGGTAAAGTGCTGTGGTCCAAGAACATTCAGACTCTCCCTGCTCTGCTGAAATAAGTGCAACAGAGGGGACTTTAGAACAATGAAGTAGGTAGGTAATAATATAAAGGGGTGTTCTCCTGAGAAGGGGTAGGAAATGACAAGTACAAAGAACCAGGATGAACATCCTTTCTTACCATAGCAAGGAGAAAGCGCACAATCACAAAACTGTAGTAGTCAAATGTGAAGGCCACTGCGATGCCAAATACGAACTGACCAGTACTTGTGAACCATATAACACGCTGTCTTCCCACTCTGCAAATCACAGCAGTAATAAAATTATGAATAACCACAAACATTCCATTAAAATACAGCAACAAAAATGGAGTTGTATTTTCCTGCAACTCCAGAAAGCCTATCTGGAAGTGAATCTGAAAATATCGTACTTAATACTTTCACTCACCACAAAAACATTGGTTTAGTTACCTCTACTAATTTTTCAGTACTTTCAACCTGCAAGAAAAAAGGAAGCTCCTATGGATGGAACTTCCATTCCACAATTCTTTGCTGGAAGCAACGTGCAGAAGTGAGAATTATATATGCTCATCTCCAGTTTCAGGTTTAACTTCTACATAACTAGTCTGCAAATGTACTCTGTTATTTACGAGGACAGTGGGTAAGACTCATTTTTTCACATATTTTATATTAAGTAATATATAGTTAATAGTTTCTAACACAATTTAGCTGTGATAACACATGCCATCTCTTGCCAAACAACCAATGTGAATAGCACTGAAAGGCTTCTGTTATGTATCTCTGTCCACTTATTTAAAATTTAATTCCCCAATAAATGACAATTACACAGTTCCTCTGAATTTCCGATTGCATCACAGCACAGAAGCATGCATGTACAAACACCGAAATTCAGGAAGATCATTTACTTAGAGCAAAAAAAGTATGTCAAATACATTAACAACATAGTAATTTCCAGTGTAAAAGGAGGACATTTAGTAAAAAGAAACTTCTATTTGTTTATCTTCTTCCCATATCTCAGAGAGAAAATATACCAAATAGAGCCAGTTCTCCCTAAACAAGGGAGCACATACTAGCAATAAGAAGCTCATCTGAGGAGAAAACCTAGAAATCAGCAGTATATCTACAAGACTCTATTAAGGATTCATTACATTTTATCTACAAACGTTCTGTAATACAAAACACTTTTCTTCTGTGATAATATTCTCTTGGACTCCTACTACCTTGTCCACTGCCAACAGCTTTTCACAGATGTGGATATTGCATTCTCACAGAGAGTCTGAGGACTTTCAGTGATGCGGGCTCATTTATCAGTTTTTCTTCATGAGTATTTGGTACTGTATTGAAACACACCCTATTTTTCTCCAACCTTGACCTGGAGTCATGCACATTTGGTTTGTGATCCCTGCCAGAAGAGATCCCAGTGACTCCTAGCTGACAGAGCAATTCTGTTGGGAAATCCTTTAATTGGGAATGGAAGAGACCCACAAACTTACTTCCCACCAGCCAGGATATGTCAGAAAATAATCACTTTCAGCTGTAAAATCTACAGTTGTAAATCTGCAACTCAGAATGTATATATTATCTTTACTGGCTGTCGATGGCTTGAATTAATGGAAATCAGAACAATATGATCACAACCTTATAAACCACATCTGAATATTAATTAATAGAGCTATGAATGATTTAAAGGGATCCAGAACAAATGTTGGCACTATATTCTGGTTTTGTATTAAACACAGTTTTACAAAGCTTTGGGTCGGGAAGCAGGATTGAGTCCATGTGTTCTGAAAGGCAAATCAAAAAAAGTATCATCTTTACTTTCACATTCCTATGTTGTAACTATCCCACCATAGCATTATGCTAATGAAGGAAAATCAGAAAATTACATGCCTGGTCTCCTTTTTCTGCTTATACTGTTAACTGCGGGATAAAACGTCACCCTCCACCTGACAGAGCTGTTAGTCAACAAGCTCCTCTATAGAAAGAGATAAATAAGACTAAACAAGCCTTCAAAGCTAAACACAGGTACATAAACTGCCTGAGACAAAATCAAGAACAACACAGTTTGAGTGTTTGATATGGATTGAGGGGCATAGCTGGGTGTTCTTCTCAGGTAGGAATGTGTGTTCTTGTGTTGAGAGAGAAAACCAAGAGAAGCAGGATACAGATGTACAAACTGAATCCCTCTAATGCTTCTGAGACCAGCTCTGATGCTGGATCTCAGTGTGTAATCTGAGATAACATCCAGGGAGGAAGAGCTGGAGGGGAGAGGGCTGAAGGACCGCCTTAGCACTGTGAGCAAGAGACTGCTCAGGTTGAGTCCCTCCA
This sequence comes from Ara ararauna, assembly GCA_028858755.1. Taxonomy (NCBI): domain Eukaryota; kingdom Metazoa; phylum Chordata; class Aves; order Psittaciformes; family Psittacidae; genus Ara; species Ara ararauna. Next base: position 63,335,015 of record CM054379.1, read on the forward strand.
TGGACTGACTCTCCTCATACTCAAACAGAACTTTGTATGTGATGGTAAGTAAGTGAAACTACAGCTTAGCTCATTGACAACCATTTTTCCTCCCATCTGGAGTAACCTTCAAGAGACTAAAGTTTAAGTTAACCATTCAGGGGAAAACTATATTTGAACAGCAAGGAAAAATACCGTATGGGTATCTATTTTAAGAACATGGGGCCTGATCAAACCCTCAAAGCCTTTTCATCAGCCCCACAGAGCTCTCTATTCATGCCAGAGGTTAAGAAATTTGTGATTTTGAAATACACTATTTTTAACCTTCCAGTAGCCCTTCAGCTGTTTACAATATCCAGAAGTAAAAATTTATGTTTCCATAAGGAATCTCTCCTCATGGAAAATGAGATGAAAATCTACTCCCAGGTTTTACTGCTGCTATTACTACTAACTATTGGTATTCCTGTTAAACAAAGAGCCTAAAATGCTAGCTGCACAGAGCAATGACCTAGAACAATTAAGGATATGAAGTAGGGAAAAAAATCTAAAGGCAAATGATCTGCAAATACATTTTAAAATAGTATCAGAGAAAGAAATGAAGTTAAACATAACTGTGAATAAAACAATATCCAGAATTCTGAGTTAGGAGTACAGAATTATGAATACACAATGAAAGAGAACAACAAACAGGCAGATACACATGAAGCTACTGCAATCTGAAGCTACAATTTTCAGAGGATGGCAATTTACCTGTCAGCGATGTCACCAAAGATCACTGCTCCAAACAAGACTCCAAGCATGAACGTAGGCTGGATTAATTTTGCAAGCCATTCTCGGTCACAGACAAGATCCCACTGCGTAACAACAGTGCTCTTCCAGTTGGTATCATCATAGAGAAATCCATCAGAACAAGAAAATATGGACTTGTTGCCTTCGTATTCATATGTCAGATCCAAACTGACTTCTCGTTTGGACCTGCTGCACTGATCAAGTTCCCAGATTTCTCCATTTTCCAGCTGGACTACAATGTAATTTTCTGCTGATGCCCATAGTGTCCAGATGTCCTCTATACTTGATTTGGAGGAGTTGTGGAAAAGAATACTACTTACATTTCCAGGGATCGCACATACAAATTTAGGAGTAACAGCCATGAACACAGATGCTAAGTAATGGATACCACATGACATAGCTTGAAAGACAGTTGCAAAATAAACACATGCTTGAAATCTGTAAAGGGAAAGAAAAAAGTTTACCGAAGGAAAGCCCCCTATATATGAAAAAAGAGTAAATCAACAGAATTATTTTGCTAGGATCAGTAAATGGAAACATCATTCAAGTGTCTAGTATTTCATTACACAGTACTGCTTCAATATTATCTAAGCCTTGCAAGAGACTAAAGATGAGATCCACAGTAATCTGGTTGCCAGAAAATAATGCTACTTCTAGTCATGTGTTTAGCCACACACAGAGAAGACCATTTAAAAAGAAACAATTCTGAATTTAAGCACTTAGTTTGAAGTAACCTTCTACCCTCTCAATTCTGTGTAGTATATTCTCTCAAAATAAAGCCTTAGATTACTTGAATGGTTAGAAAAATCTCAGATTCTGAGGGATGGAGGTATGTGCATCAAATAAAACAAACCAAACACATTATGCCCTATTATTTCATCTAATTATTTCACCTAATTTATCCATATAACTGTGTTCTGTTTGTCTTCCATCTCTCTATATTGTCTCCAAAAGTGAAAGAGAGAGTGCATGCAGACACACGCAGAGGAAGATAGAATCTGAACAGTGTGAAATGTTTGATACCAAAACATAGCTGTAAACTGGGCTGGGTTTTGGCTTAAACAGGGTGTGCAGTTCACCGTTAAAGATTGTATCATAAAGCAAAAGTGGTAAAAGAATGTTTTATGCATAGCCTGAACTTTGGCATTTTAACAGCTTTTAAAACATGCTTGACATGCAAGTAAATCTCAGTATATAAATTGCACAGGTATTCTGAATTTTGAAAGACCTGCAATGAAGTCTAGGATCACTGAAAGCAAATTCTAGACAGTTTCTGATAATCTAACCATAAGGAGAATTTTCCTCAATTAAATGTGAAAACTATGCACGTGATTAGTACATCTGTTCAGCAAAATCAACATAGCTTTGTCTTCTCCTCCACTTTTTATTTTCTGAAGGCAAATCAATTGCACTAATTGAAGATGCATTCAGTGAGCTTCTACGTGTACATCCTTACTGCAGTACACGGTGGGCCTTGATTGTATGAAATGAAAAGCAGCTTTTTTTTTTAAACTATCAGAGGCTATCTCTGCTGAAGTTATAGGAGATGGTGCCTAAAAAATAATTGCCTTGAAATGCCTCATGGGAAAAGTCAGAGCAATGCCAGTCCCCATAACAAACGTGACCTCTAGATTGCTCCTCTCCAAAACAATCTCCAAAATCTACCTTTGAATTCCCATAATTAAGACTGCAGCAGTATCTAGCCTAGGACTTTTGAATCATCTATCAGCACAATTTCTAATTAATTTCTAAACTATCTATAACCAAAATATTTAGATAGAATTTGCTGAATACATTGTCTTAATGTCCAATTAAAACATGCAATTAAACAGTTCTCTCGTGTAACATAACTTCATTCGCCATCCTCATTCTCCTTTGTCTTTTATCTCATGATTCTTCTTTCTTTCCTTGGTAAATGTAAACCCAGTGCCCATCCTGTCTTTCCAATAGCACTGTTGCTCTTCAGATGCAACGTTTTTTATCCCCCTTTCTTTTGACAACAGCTCTATTAACTTATCCACAGCAGTCTGAAGAAAGGGTTGAATTGCTAAACCCCTCATGGCAGCCTAAAATCTGGCTCCACTTCCCTCTTGATGAAACTGCAAGGCAATTTCACAGAGGTGCTGTGCTGCTTTTTCCCAACAAACCTGGTGAGAGATACTGTAAAGAGAAGCTAAACATACCCACAGCATCCCTTAAGCCTATCAATTCCCTGTCAAGAGAACAGCTTCTTGAGGATTAAGTAGCTAGCCACAAATCAAAGCAAGGCTAAAACAGTTCTGAAAGGCTTTGAGGCTATCTTGGACCACAAAAAAAGTAAAGGTTATCTGAAATGCAACCTCTGTTGCCCTATTAATGCAGACAAATATGGTCAACAACAGTTTTTAGTTATTCTTATCTAGTTTCATTTTATCTGTTCCCATCAAAAGTCACAAACACATTTTAAAAATAGCAAAGTAAGACCAAAAATCAACAACTTTGGCTATTGTTGCAGTATGCAGAATGACTGAAATCAGGACTGGAAGACCACTAGTAAGTAGCAAATTAAACCCCTAGAACTTGCGCAATTACATCTTCTACTAGCTAACAAAAAGTGGTATACCTGGTACCTGGATCCCCAGTATTTGCAGCATCTGTCACTGTGCACCAGGAAACTGCAGTCTCCAGTTGGTATTTCCCAGACAGAGGAAGAATGAAATAATTTCAAACTCCCATGCATTCTTCTCGAGTTTCCTAATTAGCTCTTGCAGTACAAGAAATATGAGGAAATGTAATTCCTCTTCCACCCAGTAAGAGTGAGCGGGACAATTATATTTACGACATTTCTTGTTGAAGAGGCTTCAAAGAAGATAACAACTTTTAAGAATATAGACTGAGAAGATGGCATGAACCAATGCACCATACTAATTTTTAAAACCCAAAACCCAAGAGCATCACCAGGGCTCTGATTTGAATCAGGTCTAGCTAATCTCTGCACTAACTGCTCCCTTGAGAGTTTCATCTTATTTCTTCCTGAACAATGCTTGTGATCATACTTTAACAATCATTTTGACAGACTGCTCCACTGTCAAATCTTTCTGTTGGGAAGTTTCTCATTAAATCTAATCTTGATGTCTCTTTTTCCAGTGTAAGACTATTAGCAGCTTAAAAAACATCCTTATGCAACCTTAAATAAATCTTCCCTGGTTTTTATAATTCTTTGTACAGATTTATCAGTTTTCACCCTCTACTTACTAAAACTATATAAATTACAGTCCTTTACACTTTCCTCATTTTTTCTTTTTGTGATACAGCGTAGTTTCCACCTCAATAAAAAGCAATAAAGGATTTATTTTAAAGAAACACCCATGTTATGCCATATTTCATTCATCTTTCAAGGGTTTAATTTAGAACATGATATAACTGATTCTTGTAAAACCATTCTTCCATTTTTCTTTTCCTTATTGTCCTGGGTTCAGCAGTAACAGTCATTTTTTCTCCTTCTTAGTAGCTGGGGCAGTGCTGTGGTTTTGACTTTCAGCCTGGGAACAGCACTTATAACACCGATGTTTTTAGCTACTGCTCAAATGTTTAGTCTGGCCAAGGACTTTCTGAGTCTCATGCTCTGCCAGGGAGGAGGGGAAGCCGGGAGGAAGCAGAGACAGGACATCTGACCCAAACTAACCAAAGAGGTATTCCATATCACAGCATGTCATGCCCACTATATAAACCGGAGGCAGTTACCCGGAAGGGTTAGATCACTGCTCGGGTTGGGCTGGGTATCGGTTGGCGGGTGGTGAGCGGTTGTATTCTCTTCCCTTGTTATTTCCCTTATCATTATTATCATTGGTGGTAGCAGTAGTGGGTTTGTGTTATACCCTAGTTACTGGACTGTTCTTATCTCACCCCGTGGGAGTTACATTCTTTCCATTCTCCTCCTCATCTCTCTGGGAGCGGAGGGGAGGAAGAGGGGGAAGTGAGTAAATGGCCGCGTGGTTCTGAGTTACCAGCTGGGCTTAAACCACGACACTTATTCATCTCCAATGAAGAAGTCCACTTGGCAGTTATCATTATTTTTCTTACCCAATTTGCAGCACCCATGCTAAGCCAACAGAAAAAGTCAAACAGAATGCCAAACAGATACACATTAATAGACGTAATTTATGCCGCTTATGAATTCATTTAAGAACAGGAAAACATTTTTTACAACAAAATGGCCATGTTGCAGAATCCTACAGGGTGGATTGAACTGCAGTTTTTAACTTTTACATGCTCAATAAAAAAGCCAAGGAGTAGGCAGAGGGAGCAGGAATAGGAGAGAATGAGGCCTGATATGAAGCTAGAAAGGTGTTTGGTAGCACCAGTGGCTGGAGGCATCCCAAACTACACAAACTGGCTGCCACCACACTAGTGGGCTTCTCCCCTGCTTGTAAAACCTAAGTATTGCTCTCTCCAGTAAAATTCTATATTGGGCTGGGCTAAGACTCTCTCTGTATACATACATACATACATAAAAAACACACACAAAGTATTCTGAAAGCCCTTGTTTGCTCTGAAGGCAAAATCCGTTGCCAACTACAGTAGTCATGTAGTCATCCCCACTAGATGCTAGATTGAAAAGCCCAACATTATGAGCTGCTGAGACTCTCCTCTGGGTGGGAAGAGCTTTCCTAGATAGATCAGTTGGGCAGAGGTCAGAAAATTTGTTAGCTTGCACAGTTACCAAAAAGGAATTATTTAGGCCATTAGTGCAAACATACAGAAAGCATGAAAAGTATGTGGGGAGGTTGATATGTGCAATGGAAGAATACTATAGATGCACTGAACTTTGCTTTCCAGAACGGCTGAAGATTGAAAAGGAAGAGAGAGAGACACAGGCCTGGCCTCATGGTAGGCATGGCAGACCTTGGTTTTCTAGAACAGAGGTTGAGGCAGCAGTGCTGAACACAGAGGGACATAAAGCCATTTCTAGTTTGGCACCCCACTTTTGGACCTTTGGGTGCATGATTTTTTTTTTCTTGTCTGTGGCCATTTCAATGTTCTTCCCTAATCTTAAAACCCCGGAGTCACAGCTTCTCTTCCTTGTGGGAGAATTTCATGCTGCGGGAGCACTGCCCTCTTGCCTGGGGAACCAGAAGCAGCCCCTGGCAAGGCTTTGCTGTGTCAGGAGATCTCAGCAGAATGTATACAGTTCATACACTTCACTAACCCTGAGGCACAGGTTAAAGTCTATGCTATCCTTGATACCTACTGTAAATTATTAACTCTTTTCCTGAATTCTTAAGAACTCTGGACTGATAAGAAACTTCTTTATTCCTAAACTTTAATCTCTCTATTACAGGCAACATGTAATATAATCCTTTTAGTAACCTCACCACACTCCATTCTAAAGTTACATTTCCCTGAAAAAAAATCAATATTGCTGGACATGCATCAGAATTGTACAAAAATACCATTGCAGCAGCAGCAATAAATACCCTTTGAATTCACCAACAGAAAGCAAAGTCTGTGATCTGTTTTCCTGGGCTGATCTCAAAAAAGGCAGTTTTGGCAAGGGTAGTTTTTAAACCAGTTATTTTCACATGCACCCACCAGATTACATAACATATATTGCTGCAAACAGTAGTTTTCAATGGCCTATTTTACAGACTTTTTTTTCTTTTAAAATAAACACACTTCTTGCATTCTTTAAGATCTGTAAACATGATGATTATCCTAAAAGGTATGATAATCTCTCCCAGTGTTTTTCCATCTCTTCAGTGACTTGCCATGGGAGATAATTATTTGGCAAGAACATTTGTCACTCTTGCCAAGAGTGTCAAATATAGAAGTCAAAAAGACTTTGCAGGTTACTGCTCTAGTATACAGACTCCTAATGAATGCCAGAAGTCAAATGAGCATAAAACTGTCTTCACAAAAGCTTGAGCAAGACACAACATGAAAATGTTCCAGTCTTTCTTAAATATTTCTGAGAAATTTCCTTGCCATTATTCTGTTTTCAGCTTCCAGCTTATAGTAAAAAAGACTTTTACATTTTCTAACTTCTCCTTACAAGCTTTAAGATCTCACCAGTAAGAAAAGCAACAGGTAATATCATAATGTCAGTACTTGAATTGAAGAAGTATTATTCCATAAAGATAATTAACCAGATCTCAGACCACTGGCACTCTGTCTGTAGCCTCATGACACAACATCTCTGTGACACTGTCACTGTAAGGTATTTCCTCACTTCTCCTTTCCTGCTGTTCATGCATCCCCTGACACACAGTGCACTCTATCCTCAGTTGCAGTGGTATTTTTCATGTGAACCAGCTGTGAATTTTATCTGGGCCACTGATCTAACTTGGAAAAATAAAAAAGTCAAAATAGATGACAACTAAGAAAAATAAACTTAGCCACATTAGTTGCTTGATTCAATTTATTCAGCATCCATGTAAATAATCTGCACCAGTATATTTAAAAGGTGGTATATCTCACATGCAAAAATACCTGAAGCGGACATCGCTGCATATGCATTAGAGAATAAACCCCCAGCCCCAGACTAGTTTTACCATTGTCAGTTATTGCAGGGACAAAACTTATTGTTGGACACTAATGTTAAATAAAAGATGTTTCTGATAATACTTGTTTCCTTGTCTGTCCACAAAGAGGGAGAAAGGGAATTACTACATATTCATCAAAAGCTAATATAAAAATTTAAAAGTCCTTTTAGTGTAGGACAGAATCGCGAGGCTGTTCTGTGATTAGCAAAAGATTAGTACAATTCCACAGATTCTACAGGAACTATTTTTACTGTTGTTTGTCTTTTAAACAACTTTCTTAGCAAACTGCTTAGTCAGAAAACACAGTATGTTTTTGCTGTGCAGTGTACACTCAACAGGATGGCTTCAGTGGAAAGAAACTTCCAGATACTTTTCCTGAAAGAACTTGTGTTCAGCAGCCACTTTCACCTCTGTATCCCATCCTGTTTTGTTCTTTTTTTTTTCTAATGTGAGAAAAGCCATTCAGCATTCTTTCCACTCTAAACCAAAAAGCTATGATGCACTTTCACATTCGGTTTTTGAGAGGAAAGGAGCTGAATGAGTCTCAGGAGCAGTATTTTTGTTATGGTGCAGATTTGGAAGCAGCTTTAAATATACAACAGACATGGCCTTATTTGACTTACAGTGTTAAGATTAAACTTCCTTCCCTCCTAAGGGTAGTTTAAATGACCAGTAAGGCTTGGTCTCAGCCCACATCAGCAAGATGGTTATTTCCAGAATTTGCTTTCAGAGGCAGAAGATGTTATGTTGGACATACCAACAGCACAGACGCAATAGGAATAAGAAAGCCTATAGGGATCAGAAAGGCCCCAGGAATTATGTATCATCACTGGTGATAATGTGTGTATGTATCAACATGCAGTCACCAAATGGCAGATATTTACCAAATCACTTTTACTAGCACTTAAAACTGATTCTCTGAAGAATTTTAACAGTTCTATCACACTGAATTTATGCATGTTTTGCTCTGATTAACACAAGCCCAATATTTATTCACCAGAGTCAAGAAGAAAAATACATTGGCTGCTCACTACTGCATGTTTGCAATAAGCAAGTCACATTAGTGTAAAACTCAAGAATTAATGCTACGGAATTAAAAGCCATACTTTTAAAATACTTTTTTTCTTTTGGCAATTAATAGAACAGTTCTGTGACTATTTAATCAGGCACATAGCTTTCTGTCATCACTTGTGACTAAAATAATCCAGTTGATAAATACTGCTGGGTTTCAACAGTTTAGTAGCGTAGCTTTCATCTACAGACAGCCATGCACAGCAGAAAGTGCAGCTGCCATTAAAGATGCCCTTAAAGGGCAGCAAGAAAAAAACCCTGACATCTTGCTTGCTGTCAGGAGAAACTGCAGTTTTTTTCCTTCACATGTTTATAGTATCTATCTTACAACTAGTAGAAATAAAGCAATAAAAGGGAAATAAAAAATGGGTGTTTAAAACTATCACTGAAAACACTGGTCAGACATGAAGTGGTGCACATTAACTTCCAGCCTTCTTCTGGTCAGCCCTCTTTTTGATTATCAAAATCAGTATGAAACAAATTTTCACCCACAGAGGTACCCGTAAAGGAGGCCTTGAACTTGAGGTCATGGCTCCAAATGGATCTACAGCAGTTACCAGTGGAACACGAATCACAGCGGGAACAAGCCTGGCAAGCAGGAATGGACTGTGATTTCAACAGCAATTCCAACACCTTCCAATGGCAGAGCTGCAGTCAGTCTACGTCATTCTAGTTTTCCACTTGTCTTTTCTGCTTTATGTGTGTCAAGGGCATATACAAGATAAGTTAATTAGAAAAGAACATCATCATGCAGTTTTTAAGTTATTTAGGTTTGTTTTGGAATTAGGGTGAGGTGTCCCTGCCCATGGCAGGGGGGTGGAACTTTATGATTTTAAGGTCCTTTCCAACCCTAACTATTTCATGATTCTATGATTCTATTTGGATCTATGCTGAACACAGCAGAGTGGTTACACTGGAACAGTTATAGCACTTCAGGCTCTATAAACATCTAACATCTAGAAAATTAGCATGTACTCTCTCTGCATGCTACTACTAGCATTACGTCTCACAAGGAAAACTCAAATCTTTGGTAACACTGTTTTCTTTTGGTCAGCCTCTTTTTAGTGGACAAATACAGATCAGTTATTTAATTCACTTCCACACTGTAGTGTTTCCATCAGCTTATGTAAGCAAATCATTTCACATCATAATCTGTGAAGTGTCTAATGGAATTTAAATGCTTTTACTGAGATTACATGCAATTATAGACTTAGGCAGTACTTCAGTATAAAGAGTTCTATTTCATTCTCCTTTTCCCATTTAGGAAATCTGATGTTTTCTGCTGCGTAACTTGATGACACATTGCATTAACTTTGTTGAAACTATGTAAATTTTCATTTTTTTTATCAGATTTTTTTTTGTCTATAATCCTGAAATGAAATTAATTGGTTTTCACACGAAATATGTTCTTACTTATTTGTTCTTCTAGTTACATATTTCTATTGCAAAACTCTGAAGCTGGTACAGCTGAAGGTACAAATACACAGATTGAATACCAATGATTGAATAACCTGCTGAAAATTGTCCATACTGAAGAAAATAGCAATCTATTCTTCAAAGACAATTTTGCAAAATAATTAAGTCTTACTATTGCATAGTATATTATTATAGTATTATAGCACTGTCTCTATTTAATTTGGTTTTGCTTATGTATGAATTGTTTAAGTACATCCTTATTCAGCAGCTACATGCTACATTTAAAGGGAAAATAGCCTCCACGCCAACTGCTCTCTTTGTGTACTCTATAAGAGTAGCTCATATCTTCTACTTAGTTAAAAGCCTGGTTAGGATACGGGACAAGAACAAGACATAGCTCTCTTATTTCTCTCTTTTCAGGAGTCTACACTGATGATCCACCAACAGTTCATCAGCTCTTACAAGAGCTGCTCCGAACAAAGGCTCTTCCAAGATCAGACAGTCTGTCCAACCCACGGTCCTACTCATCCAGGTTAGTATCCCTGACAGGCTATCTTATCCAAGGCAAGGCAGGTTACTTCTAAATCCATATAAAAGAACGTTACTGAGCACAAGAGGACTTTGAGCATCTTTTTGCAGGTTTGAAGCTCCACTTCCCTCCAAACTGTTCCTTTTCACTGCAGATGTGTAACCCACTCTTTGCCTAGAAGGTCTTAACCCATTTTCCCCAAATGGTCATGGGAGTTTGCCACATAATAAGACCTTATTAAATGATTAATTCCCCCTGGAGAACTTTCCAGTTTGTTTTGCTTTAATTAGCAACTTGGTCATGAACTTCTGCCCAATTTTTATTTACCTATATCCCCTTCCAGTTTCAGTCCTGAATATGGGTTTTGCCTGTTTCTTCACAAGACAAGAAAAATATTCCTGCCTTCTCTCCTGTGAGAGATTTACACATCGTAGAGTATATAAAATATTATGAAATGACGAAAGTTGATTGAATAGATCTGGGATATTTGGCATGCTCTTTTGATTTTAACTAGGCAAAGAGCTTTTCTACATCTTCTCTTGCCAAAATCTTAACACAAATATTGATCTTTCCAAAGAAAAAATATTTTCATTAGTTTTATTGGTCGTTTATCTCTTCCATGACCAACAGACAGATCTATTCTATATTTTTCTTGATTTCTTAATGAAAAGCAACCTTTTCCTTTCCTGTCATCTTCAAGGAAGATGATTCTACTACCTTCCTCTTAAAACTGTAAAAATTGGAAGCAGTTTAAATTAAAACCAAAGAAATGTAACTTACAGATTTGACTGTTCCTAAGGCTAAGAATGCATTTTGACTTCTTATAAAATATATTCTGTAACACTTACTCTACCTGCTTATACCAGAGTACTGTCAGGTTCTTTCCTTGAGTGTTTCTCTTATGGTAGCTGATACAAGGGAATGGTCTGGAATAATGTTGTTTTCTAACCTTATATAAATATCTACAAGCAATATACAGGTCCCATTCTCCACAAGAATCCAGTAAAGAAGCCGGATTCTGCTCAGACCTACCAGGATCCTTCTACATATATTTGGTTTTGTACCAGCTTCTCCCTCTATTCTCAATGGATAAGTGAGACAGAACTGAGCTTGACTATGGTGATCTACAAACGACTGTTATCCGAGGAGCCTAAAATACAAACATAAATGAGATGAGGTCCCAGTTGCTCTGACCCTGGAACTAACATGAATTATCCCTCTCTGAAGGGTGGATCTGTAATAAGTTTCTGCTATTTCCCAGCTCTGCTGACCTACACCAGTTACAAAGACTAAAAAAAAAGTAAAGCAAAAAAGAAAGAAAGAAAAATCCAAACAATAACTTGTTCTGGAATGAGAGACATTAACATCAATCATTTAACTTAAATGTGGTCTCATCAGTATAATCTCACCATATATCCAATGGCTTTGTGTCAGAGAATGCTTTTGGATAGTTCTTATCTATTGTTGTTCATTTTTCACCTTCTGTATTTGGCTTGCTCTCTAGCACTAGGCAGACATCCACCAAATTAAATATTATATCATAATATGGCAATGTTTATTTACAGAATAAGGGCTAAATGAGAATTATTAGTAATATTTTCCAATTTTTCACCAAGAACACAAAGATTTACGTCTGCAATTTAAAGGCTAAAAAAATTTATTTCTGTCCACTTTTTAAGTTCTAAGTGATTGCATTAATCTTCCTTTTTCTTCTCAGAAAGTTAAAGGGTTTTTTCCCTCAGTTTCCAAACCTTTCAGATTTCATGTTTCCAGAACAGGCTTGATCTCTTATTTCTCTGATCTTAATGCTCTCCATTCAACAGTTCAACAAAATCAGTCTTTCCTGGAATTACCTGTATTCAAGGAACTGACAGCAAGTATTAATGGAAGGCTAACAACATAGTAAGCATTGTAACAGTAGTATTGTTGCATACGTGACAGTTTTTCTGATGTCTGACAGCCTTGGCCTTACAACTGAGACATAGCTACTTCAGTTGGTATTTTTTCTGTCTTGCTATTTTTTTGCCGTATTTCTGAGAAGTTGAGAATCTCATGTTTTCACTCAGCTGCTACAGCTTCATGCCTTAAGCTACCTTAAATAAAACATCAGCTGTGTATGCATCTCAGTTCCATTCTTGTTGTGTACAGCAAAATGGTAGCACAGCAATTTTCATAGCATGTGCTAAAGGCTTCTGTGGCCTTAGAAAAACTCTCTAAATTTAACATTGTTTTCTACTTGTATCATTTCACTTCCTGCAATAAACTGGTCAAATTTTCCATGAGTAAGCCCTTTAATCAAACATTTCCTTCCAACTTTGAGATTTCTTAGTAAATCATTAGAAAATCGTGACTACTGTGAGAAAACTATTGACAGAAACTTTCATAAGAGTAATATCTCAGTCCCAGGCATTGTATTACAGGGAACACACTGTGCAGTGCCTTATATATTTCATTTTCATTCATACCATAATATTTTGGGATGGGACAGCTGATCATCCGCTCCTTGATGTCTGTGATAACTGCCTTATGCTGCCATAACTATATCCATGCTACAATTTTATGTAGAAGCCACCCTGGGGGGCTGCCAACATTTCAGAGGTGCAGTCTGAATCTCAGCAGATGTTTTACAAATCGTAACTGATTTACTAGCCTTAACTGTGGCTTGTATTGCAGGTTTTAACCTTAAAGAAGTAATGGATAGTACAAGTGCAATTTCATCCTGGTTTTGCTTATTTTTCTGTTATTGTGATCTACTTTTTAATCTCCTTCTACTGTTAGAATCTACTTTTTCAACCCAGAAATAGGTAGGGTGATATTGCCAGCACATTCTGCTGCTGTACACTTTTGTCTATGCAGATCCTGCATTAGACTGTTTCCAGTATGACCTGGATCCCAGCAGGTCCTGTTAGTACCACTTGCAGGCCACACTGCTAGTGTGTTGTCGCCATTATCCAGGAGCGCTTGCCAGTATCCAACTGATTATGAGACTTGAGTGTACTTCTACTTTTATCCGGTCGGGCACAGATAATAAGATCTTTGTTCAAGCTTTAGAGTCTGCCCTGTGAAAACACATGGCTTGTCTTGCTTCTCTAAGGCTATTATGATACCGTTCAGAAATGGGATCAAGTACTCTGCAAAATATCCAGACACCACCACCACCCCCCAAAAAAAAAGTAAAAAAAAAAAAAAAAAAAAAAAATGCAGTCAGGTCCACTTATTTTATCCTATGAACATCTGAGATGAGCACAGACTGACTCAGATTTTATAATAAAGCATAGCTATAAAGCTGAAGAATATTTATCAAACATTTCCGTCAAACACCACCCCTGCCTAGGAGCCAAAGGAGGACTTGATTTGAGATTCTTCAGTCTGGTACATTCCAGTAAGCACAAACAGCTGTGCACTTGCACATCTTGAAAAGTGCATGACAGATATGTTGTGATAAACTTTTCCACTGTATAGAATAGCCAGTATATCACAGAACTGTTAAGAGTTGTAAGGGACCCTAGAAGATCACCTACCATAGACAGGGACACTTTCCACTAGACCAAGTTGCTCAAAGCCCCATACCAGAAAAAGCTGGCAATGTTTCCATTTTCTAAGTTAAAGCTAATCATCTGTTCAAATGCTGAATGTGACTGTCTGTTTCTCCATACTAACTTGGAAAAGAAAAACCAATTTCTTTGCATGTCCAGCGAGTACACTTCTCCAATTGAAATATTTACTTTTCCTGGGGAAGAGACTTTCAAGACATCTTTAAAATATTTCAGTTTGAAAAATAATTGCTTGAAAGTATTCTTATTTTCTTTTTTTGTGAAAATTAGTGGTGATCACGATCTTTGAGATACTTGGGACTCTTTGTTATTTGATAAAAACCCAAGAATTCCTGGAAGTAGCATGTACACACCACAGTTTGCAGAAGATGCAATCTGATCACACAGGCTGTGAGCTATGAAACAAGGGAGAGGATAAGGGCATCATCATGAAAATAGGAGCCTGGAAAAGTTCTGAGATGTGAAAAGAAGGTAGACCATTTGGTGTAGGACTTTAGAAATTAATCAAGAACACTACAAAGGAGGGAGAAGAGAAATGGCATTAGCACTGAGTGTTCTGATGTTGCTACTATGGCACTGGCCAGCAGGGCCTGTGTTGTAGAAGTCCACTGCAAGAATCTCTCTCTACAAAAGTCAGGACAGGGAAAACTCTACATATCATGTAAGCTGCATCTCATAGCTACCAGACGTCCCAGCTGGGAAACCAAATCCTTACTCTTACCCACACTTACAATAAGAGGTACCTTACCAGATTTCTCTCTAGACAGCTATTCCTGATCAGATCATGTCTCTGTTCAGCACTCTGTCATGGTGTAGATCAGAGCTGCAATATGCATAGACTGTCTCTCACCAGCAAGCAGATAAGTAAGTTCTGCGTCCTAATGGTAGATTAAAGTCACTAAAGTTATTATAAGTCCTTTAGCTTACCTGGGAACTAGATGGATGGGCAGTGTGAGCCAGCCAGACTCCAAGGCACACCTCCCAACTACGCACATGTTCTGCTACCAATCTTACACCCGTTAGTCATGTTACCCCTTTCACAGCACGGGGGCCTGCCAGTGATGGCAACTGCCTGACTCTATCCTCTTTATCTGACAGGCCCTGTGTGGGTGCTTTCAGTTGAAGTGGGTGGGCAGAAAGGGGCTGGGGAAGGGGCAGGGGGGCAGAAAGGGAAAGCCCATAGGCATAGTTGGGCATGGGAGAAGGGTGCAGTTCAATGCAGGCAAATTGGGCACTGTAAGGCCTGGCAGCACATTAGAGATGAGACCGTTTGAGGCAGTCAGGACTATTTTTTTCTCATTCACTTCTGCAATAGCAAGCAGTGATCTCATGCTCCAGAGACAGACTCAAGAGCAAGGTTTAAAAAACCCTTGAATTTTCAGGCCACAGATGCTACCCATGTCCAAATTCAAAGACAGGCGTAAAGTTTTCCTTTAACGGCAATGGATACAGAAGCCATTACATTTTCATGGTTGTTCATAAAAGACCCCAGTCAGAACTATAGCATCACTGAGATTTCTGGAGGAGAGTCAACTGGAAAGCAAAATATTGTCAGCATCCATATGAATGTCAATTCTGCAAAATCCACAGTCTTAAAGTGAAAGTTTTACATATATGTATGAAAATAATGTAGATATATTTTATATACATTATATATATATAAAGCATACATACTCTCACTGTGTATATATTTATATAGATAAACAGCTGGCCAATCTTTACTGCATCTATCAGATTTTAAGAAAATGAAAGCAGAATCAAAATACTAACACTCGTGCTGGGATTGCTCAGACTTTGACTGTGGCTAATCTACAGAAGCTATATGCATAGCTCATATAGGCCTTATAGGAACTGATTAAACTGAAGAAATGATCAATTATCAGTCAGTCATGATGACGCATAAATACCAAATAATAAGAATTAACTTCATAGTTACAGTTAAGAACAACTTTTTATACAAAGTATAGAATCATAGAATCATAGAATAGTTAGGGTTGGAAAGGACTAAGATCACCTAGTTCCAACCCCCCTGCCATGGGCAGGGACACCTCCCACTAAACCATGCCACCCAAGGCTATGTCCAACCCGGCCTTGAACACCACCAGCGATGGAGCATTCACAACTTCCCTGCGCAACCCATTCCAGTGCCTCACCACCCTTACAGTAAAGAATTTCTTCCTCATAGCCAATCTAAACTTCCCCTATGTAAGTTTGAACCCGTTACCCCTTGTCCTCTCACTACAGCCCCTCATGAAGAGTCCCTCCCCAGCATCCTTATAGGCCCCCTTGAGATATTGGAAGGCTGCTATGAGGTCTCCACACAGCCTTCTCTTCTCCAGGCTGAACAGCCCCAACTTTCTCAGCCTATCTTTATACGGGAGGTGCTCCAGTCCCCTGATCATCCTCGTGGCCCTCCTCTGGACTTGTTCCAACAGTTCCATGTCCTTTTTATGTTGAGGACACCAGAACTGCACACAATACTCCAAGTGAGGTCTCACAAGAGCAGAGTAGAGGGGCAGGATCACCTCCCTCAACCTGCTGGTCACACTGCTTTTGATGCAGCCCAGGATACGATTGGCTTTCTGGGCTGCAAGCGCACACTGGCAGCTCATGTTCATTTTCTCACCGACCAACACCCCCAAGTCCTTCTCCGCAGGGTGCTCTGAATCTCTTCTCTGCCCAACCTGTAGCTGTGCCTGGGATTGCTCCCACCCAGGTGGAGGACCTTGCACTTGGCATGGTTAAACTTCATCAGGTTGGCATCAGCCCTCCTCACAAGCATGTCAAGGTCCCTCTGGATGGCATTCCTCCCCTCCAGCATATCAACTGAACCACACAGCTTGGTGTCATTGGCAAACTTGCTGAGGGCCCACTCAATCCCACTGTCCATGTCACCGACAAAGATGTTGAACAAGACCGGTCCCAACACCAATCCCTGAGGGACATCACTCGTTACTGGTCTCCAGCTGGACATTGAGCCATTGACCACAACTCTTTGCATGTGGCCATCCAGCCAGCTCTTTATCCACCGAGTGGTCCACCTATCAAATTGATGTCTCTCCAATTTAGAGACAAGGACGTCATGTGGGACAGTGCTGAACGCTTTGCACAACTCCAGGTAGATGACATCAACTGCTTTACCCCTGTCCATCAGTTCTGTATGATCATTTACCTCGCAGTACTGAGGGATTAAAAGGAGGTTTTTGTATTTGTTTGAATAGGTGTACCTACCATAAGCTACAGTTATACTTACTCCTAGCACATGATGTTTGAAATCTCAAACAGCCACGAGTCTAAGATGCCTATGCAAACCCTACTGAACTGCATCTCAAATATTCTGGTCCCTAGATGTGAGGTTATCACTGTAGAATTGTTCTCCCTTTAGTTGCAAGAAATAGTGGCGAAAACTTTATCTGAAGCATAGAAAAATGTTGCCAAGTAGGAAAACTACTTCAGTAGCTAGAAGTAACTACTGAAGTAGTCATTTCAGTATTCAGAGTCAAATGCCTGCTTTCCACAGACTATGCAAGACAGAAGAACAGCAGCACCAGTGAAATAAACTGATTGCTAGGACTTCTCTCCTAGTTCACACAGAATAAAGTTTTGTTGCTGACCCAGAACTGATAATGAATGAGATACTGTTCAGATAGGCCTGTAAGTCACAAGTTAGCCAAACATGTAATTTAAGCATAGGTCCCATTAAGCAAAGAAACAGTCTTTCCATTGTAAGTATCTGCAGAGGTTACGGATACCCACTACTGTTGCTTGCACATGATACTAAAGAGCCACTTCTGATGTAAAGTTCAGGTATGTGCTTCTGCCATTCAGAAGGAGCTGCCACTATTTGTTCAAACCCCTGCTCCTACCTGCACCTCCATAGACAGGACATCCACATTGTGGGTTAGGCTAGCCCACTGGTGACTGAGCTAGAAAATGCAACATTGCAATTCAGTAGCTTGAGCTTGTAGCCAAATTGTGACACACTGGTCTGTTCCAGACATCTGCGCTGAGGAGTATGCGTCTGCCAGATCCATGCTGATCAGCGCATCATGGAAGTACAGGACAGGACCCCCTGGGAAGATACGTGCCTCTTAAGTCTTAAGATCGCATCCTCTAAAATTTCATTTCCTCATGAAACATTTCCTCTCCGTTACTTGCTGTAAGCAGGCTCATACACCAGCCCTGCATCCACATCTACAGAAGCATACAAGCACCCATACCACATCAGTGTATCCCATCTAAATAGCTCAGGCCTGCATACACACACATCAGAGCCACAAACCGCATTGAAGAAAACTTGCCACTATGCAACCCATCATTTACCATACAGATAATCCGCTGATGATAAATATGCATACATATATTACACATCCATGTATGACACGTGACAAGCCCAGCCTCAATAAAACCACACTATCTACCCCATGCAAGCCTGTGCGTCTGTGCAGAAACAGCCCTCCTGCATGTTGCACAATACTCATACATACTGCTTGTACCTCCGGTCACCCCTGAAGAGCTCAGGCTATTTCAGGCTGCTTGTGTGTGGGGCTGCATGGCCACATATGCAAGAAACGTGTGAACATTGTCTAAGAGTGCATGTACATGAATGTGTGACTGCATAAATAGTGTGTATGAATGCCTACAGGTGTGTGAGCCTAGTGTGACTGTTAGTGTGTGCATGCATATGTGAAATTGGCATATATATATGTGTATGCATTGCTTGTGTGAGCATATGCATAGGTCACAGCACACGTATGAAAGACTATATATGGGGATGTGTAGAGTGCTGCAAATAGATGCATCAGTGCCTAGCTCTAGAATGTGATTTTATACACCAGGTTGCAGTGTGTGTGTCAGTTTCTAGGTGTGTGTGTATGTTAATACGCATGTAGTGCATGTGTCAGCTCCTCTGTGTGTCTGCGTGTGTGCAGTGTGTGTGCACGCGTGTAATGCATGTGTCAGCCCCTCCGTGTGTGTGTCAGTGCGTGTGCCTGCCCCTGCAGTATACGCCGCGACACACGGTAATGTGTTCCTGCGCCTGCCCTCCGTGTGCCTGTGGGTCCCGAGGGTAGCTTGCTACCCTGTTCCGTGGCTGTCCGTCAGTCCCTAAGTGCGGATGCGTGACTGCGGGTGTGACGGTGCCCGTGTGCCCGGGGCACAGGACGTAGCCCACCGCCGCGGTCCCCGCTCGGAACGGGACGGGGCTGCTCCGGTACCTGCCGAAGTGTCCCAGGGAGTCGAAGAGCAGCTCGGAGCCGACTGCCATGGCGGGACGGCAGCAGCCCGGGAGCCTCCGCGTCGCTGTCCCGGCGGCGCGCAGAAGCGGCACCTTCTTTCCTGTCCCGTCCCGCGCCTTCCGTGCCCAGGAGGGGTCCAGCGCCCCGCGGCAAGGGCGGTGTGCGCGGCCCCTCCGCGTCAGCGGGCGGGACAGGGGGCGGGCACAACGGTCGCCGCCCCGCTGCCGGCAGTCTCCCGCACGGAGCCGGTCCGCGGCGGGGCAGACGGCGGCCCCGCTTGCCTGAGCCCCTGCCGCCGGACGGGGCGGGGGTGCCTCGGCGGCACGGAGCTACTGTACCCCTTCAGAGGTGTCGCTCCTGAGCGAGCGGCTCGATCCCTCGCCCAGACCGAGCGCCTCGGGCAGCTCTGCCTAAAACGTGGGTCTCTGCCCAAGCCGCAGAGCGGCATCTCTGTTTTCCACACTAAATGAAAATTAAAGGAGGCAATTGCACGCTTACATCTTCCTGTGGCGATCATGGATAATGTCATGTATTTAGGCTCTTGCGTATTCCACATGGATGTTTTCAATTAGAGGAGGGTATAAACGATTTTTTCCTCAGGACATTACCTCACTGTTAATTATTTTTAGTAGCCTTATAATCTGCTCTGTTATTCGAATATATTACATGTTTGTTTTTCCAAAGTTATAGCACACAATGTAAAATGATATAATTCAATAAAGGTAAAATAGGTAACCTGTCCTGTATCTGTATGACTGCCATTAGTACTCCAATTTGTCACAAAGCCACAATTATGCTTGGACTTGCTTTTCTGTCTTACCCAGAGTAGGCCAAGATAATAGTTTTGAACCTGTTTAAGGATTAGCAAAGTGAGTTACAAAGGGGCATCGTTGTACTTATCTAGAAGGTTTTGTTGGAACAGCTAGGTTTGAGCAGCCCACTCCCTCTGGGCTCTGAGAATTAGGTAGGATACAGAAAAAACTGGTGGAGGTGCAGCTCTCGTATTTAAGGTTTTTCCTCCCCACAGCACTTGATTTCCCTTCTCGAGTAGATCGAAGTTCAAAGTTGTCCCTGCTGTGTGTGAGGAGACGGATCAGAGGCTGTCCAAAGTCTTCTTCCAGCCTAAATAATTTCATGATTCTGTGATGAGACACGTTTCCAGCAGATTGCATGAGCTCCTTCCGGGATGCCCTATTGAAAAACACAGGGGAAAAAACAAACCAAACAAACAAAACCCCCAGACAAAACCCCACCCCCCCGAACCAACAAAAGCAAAAAAGCCAAGTCGTTTCCATCTTATTATATTCATGCTTCATTTTTAGGAAGCACAGTAAAAAATGGGAAATAAAAGCCCTGTTAAATCACTGGAAGTCAACCTTCCTTTTCCAAAATCTGACCCAAATACTTCTACCTCACAGGCTGTCAGGCTCCACCATTTCACAAGGAAATGTGCCTTTAAGAGGCTCTGGCACCAAGCAAGCACCACAACTGTTCCTCTGCACAAAGCAGATGTTGGGGCTTTGGGGTGACAATCTGTTCCAATGTAGACCTGGAAAAAGCAGATGTTCCTCAGGCTCCTTGGCTCCGAGTGACTCCTGACCAGACCAACAAAATGAGCAAACATCATGTTACACAACCAGGAATCTGAATAATAAGTTCAGCAGAGGATTGCTCCTCACAGTTACCAAGTTGTTAGATCCCTCACCTCACCCAAGAGCTTTGAAGGCATTGGTGCTTTTGACAATGCTCTCCATACATCTTTGTGCATCTGCAGTTTTAACACAGAGTCTAGAGTTTGCTGCAGCTACTTTCTTAGGGAGTTTGTTGCAGTTACTTTCTTAGGATGTGTAAACTAGTAAGTCTAAGGACAGATTTGTTTGCTTTCAGTAAGATTTTTTTAATTGCTTGGGGTTTACCTTATAAATATAGCATTAAATTTAATCACCCCGGGGGGGGGTTCTAGGGAATGTTTTCCAGGTTTGAAATGGTATGCGCTTGAATGCAGCACTGGTACTTTAACACAGTCTTTCTTTCTCCAAAGAGCGACACTAGTTAAATAGTTATGTGCCAAACCAAACACCAATGAATAGTAAACATTCCAGCTAAATACTGCATTGCTACTCATGTGCCTGGTTTGAGTGTCTTGTCTCTTACAGCAAGTAAATTCATCAGTTTTCAACAGCATTATGGTACAGGGAATATCTATTTTTGGTGTAAAAGTCAAGCAGGAAAGAAACTGATAAATCCCTTTCAGAACCTTCTTTTTTTTTTAAGCCTAAAGTGATCCATAAATAGTTTTCTTTCCGTGGAATCTCTCGTAGGCATCCTTGCACACATTTCTCTATTATTGCCTTTGATAATATTATGACTTTACTGCCCGTATCAGAGTTAAAAAAGGAAATTTGTACTCACACCTATTAAAGTTAATAACAAACTCCCACATGCCTCCATTTGTAAAGGTTATTAATGTAATGTGTGCAATGTCTGCTCTCTTAAACATGTGGTGGTCACAAATTTGCCTTGCTCCTTTCAAGCCTGGAAAGATGCTCAACATGCTTTAAGCCTGCCTTCCTCCTATCCTGTTACACCAGTGCTACATGAAGCAATAACTATGCTTTTAGTCCCTCTTCACTAAGTTGTTTTTCACCAGAGCCTCCTAGAAGTAGTCATGGTACAGTTCACATCGACAACACATCTCTCTTTTCAAGATTGTGCTGTGTGATAAACTCTGTGCTACAGAAAATACAGGGAACATCTAAAGAAGTGAAAGATACCTATAATTAAAATGTGCAGAGACAATCTATGCCCAAGATCTTCTTACTCCAGAATTTTAGGGCTTTTATTAGCAGACGGAACTGAGATGAGGTTATGATCCCTTTCCTATAATGTCTTTGCAAACCACTGGGATGGAAAGATTGAGGGTGTCCACAACAGAAAACAGCACTCTTCAAGGCATTCCAGAGGTTTCAAATGTTGGTCTTTTAATCCTGCAAGGGTAATATGTAATGGCTCATCACAAGGAAACATTCAGTACAGGTTTAACCTAATTTCTGGCACTCACAAGCAGGCTGTTTTTCAACTGAGCCATTTAATATTGCACAATCCTTGAGGAAAAAGTGATCTTAATTTGTAATGGAAGAAGACACAGCTTACAAAATAATCTCCTTCAGTTTGTCATTCCCACTAGGAAAAATCTGACATCTACTGGCAAGGGCTGTTCCTGGTCTCCCTTTTTTTAAGTCAGATTATAGTATCACCAAAATGTGAGAGGTATATGAGGAACATGCCTGTGACATGGTTCTGATACATTCATACATGAACACTAAGCTTCAAATTACAGCTGAACTTTAAACACCACAGTGGTGTGGATGGCAGATAACTGTCAGTGTTGTCAACAGCTTTCCATGGACTCTTCATAAATGGAGCTAGTTTCTGACCCATCTGTTTCCCCATTCACTTTGACAAGGCTTGTAACCCACAGATGAGGAGCAGTATTAACAGGGAGTGCAGGAGCTGCAGCCGTGCCGAACAAGAAACACAAATCATTTTACTGCTGCCACAAGCACTCAAGTCAAGCACGTGGGTGGAGTCCATCCCTTAGTGATCTCCAGTGTCTGTTTTTATCACACTAGTGAAAAAAACTCGCTGAAGTCAATCACAGCATAGCTTGAATGTAACATTCTCACACCTCCTGTCATGAAGTTACCCATTTCTCTTCCCTTCCAGAGAAAACCTGCAGGACCATTGCAAATGCATTTATCAATGAAAACACAATGAAACCTTCTAGAGAGTAAGCCCCAAATGAGTCTTACTTGCGTAAATGTCTGTCAGCCATCGAATTGCTGGTGTTGACAAAAGCTTGCAGAAATTCTGTCTTCACTAAAAGTAGTGAAGTAATGCGGAGTTTTTGTCTTCTGGGAAGTAACATAAGGCATTGCATGAGTTGTACTTCAGTGGTTTTGGAATTTTGCAATCAGATTACAATCACCTGTGTGTCATTATACACATAACAGTCTTAAAACATGGTTAGTAGTGCAGCAAGTAGGGTGATAGAGTAGATAAGGCATATGCACCCAGCTATACAAAATCTTTTGTGATTCTCCTGAACTATGAGGAGGGAAGCCTGCAATTCGCCGTTTCCTCATAACACTCCAAGCATTTTCTCATCAACCTTAAAGAACTAGAGCCAGAGCCAGAGCCATAACCTGTCTCTAGTGGGAGAGTGGTTTTTCAGCAGCTGCTACATGACAAATAGGCTCAATAGACCTTCTTTTCCTGCCTGCTGCTAATCAAACAACAGGTCAGGCAGGCAAGAGGCAGTTGTAGCAGTTCAAAGTAATTTGCTATGGCTTTGGTTATATTTTTTTCTTCCACTGTCTCCTGGATGGGACTTTGGAATAATCACAAGAGACTCCTCTAGGGAGCTCACTCAGGATATATATTCAGTGCAATAAAGGCCCAGACAGGATTTTGGATGCCTAGAGAGTGTCTCCTAGTTGTACTATAGACATCTACAAGGATGCATCCAACCATGATCCTTCAGTGGGGGCTACTTCAGTTTCACGTTTTCAAGAGCTCTTCCTCCCCAGTATCCTTTTGTCCGGAGTTATTCCAGCCATACAGATGGTGAATGCATGTGAACAGAGTACTTCATAATGGAGACTTTCTTTACTGGTCCAATATGAATAAACACCCTTCTTGAACAATCTAAAAAGGATTCAGAAATTCAGAAAAGCAAGTTGAATGTTCAGGAAAACAATGAGAACTCTACAAGTCGTTACTCCACATAAACTCTTTGGGGTAACAGAAGCCCACTAGTCTGAAAGGAATTTGGCAATGAGAATTTATCTGAAAATAGTTTCCATTTTGGACTACAGCTACAAGGCGTACAAATAGACTTTGCCTCCTAGGGAAAGCAGGAGCTAAACTCTTATGATGTCTTTACAGCAAAGTTCTTCAGGGGTGTCTTGTAAAAGTCAGAGAAATACAATCGAAATCTTAGAAATACATTTAGCTAAAGTTTAATCTAAATAGAAATTCCAAAGGGAAAGCTCTAATTAAACATAACATGGTACACTCAAAAGCCGTCTTTGGATTTGTTCCTATTATGATTATTTTAGTATGTTTCCCCCTTTCCTATAAGATCAGTGATCATATATCAGCTAAGGCACAGCATCAGAATGCACACCTAGGGACATAGTAGCAAAGTCTGAGCAATATTCTCTCTAGCTCTGTCTGCTCCAAGGTTTTCAGTACAAATTTCTCACCATTAGTGTGACCAGAAGGATGACAGTGTGACCTTGCAAACTTCTCAGAGCCCTCCTAAAAGAGCAGTATGTATGACTGCAGCAGCACTTATAGCAGAGTTACAAAATTGTTCTCTGCCAGTCTATACTTAATTGAGGAACAGAGAAGGCATCTTTAGAATATGCATCATTTAGAACATCCTGCATTTTGTACTGGTTATGTTTTGCTGTTTTCTGCATACCAATAGAAGTTATTTATAAGAAAATGTTTTGAAGAGGGGGAAGAGAGCTCACAGTTCTATTTTGTAATCTTGTTAGAAGTAAGATTAAGAAGTGACTAGAATTTGTGCTGTATTTGAACCTGAAAAAGGAAAAAATATAATTACTAAGTGGTCCTATACATTAAGCAGACAGAGATAACATAAACCAGAAGCTGAGAGTTAAAGCCAGACTCATTGAAATGAGAAACAAGGTCCATGCGCATAGCAGAAAGTGTAAATAACCATTGGAGCCATCAAACAAAGGAACTGATGAAATTCTCCACCCCTTGAAATTTTCTAAGCATCATCAAATTGGATGTATTTCTCCTTAGATAGATAGATAGATATAGATAGATAATCTCTGACATAGGGTTATTCTAATATAGACAGATATTTATCAAATTAGATAATAAGACAAGTAGGAATTCTACATCCTTTGCTGTGTAATTGATCAGGCATGCAAATAGTGCCTTCTAGTTTATGAATGTATGCAGAGAGGAAATTGATGAGACTTTTTTTTTGTTGCAGTTGATAAGATTAGCCATGCCAGCAATTACTGAATTCCTTACACTGCTTCCATGCCGATATATGGAGCTGTTTCTAACAACTGGGGTTTCTTTGGGACACCACAGACTAGCATTGTGGCTTCTTAACAGTGCAGAAAAGAAACCAGCAACATATCATGTTAGCTTAAGCTATTTAGCATGGATAACCAAGGACAGAGTCAAGAGAGATCTGACAGATTTAGACGAAGTGACTAGAGATGATACCAGTACCAGCTGTCTGCTCCATGGACCTCTGCTTCATGCCTCAGCAAATATATGGTCTGTGAAACAGGCTGACTGAGGTACAGATTTCATATTATTTGGCCCTGTCTATGTTGTCAGAAACATGGGTTGGACCTGAGTGCCAGTAGTGTCTTAAACCACTGCATTTTGGGCTCCCAGATCCTGTCTGTTGGTGGTCTCAGCAAACTGGGAGGAAGTGGCAGCACAGATTTCAGAGGAGAAAGGACGCCAAGAACAAGCGCCTCAGGGATCTGGAATACATACTGCGTGTATTGTGTACTGCAAAATAGTACCCTGGCTAATAAAGCAGACAAGCAGAAATTAGATTACATACGTCAGCAGGAGCTACTTATTTCCTAATGTAAGATGACTTTAACGTAGCATGAAAAGCAATGAAGCGTAACTGAAATTTATGAGAAAAAATAATTCCTGACAAGAAATGCACAAAAAGGGAGAGGTATATTTTGTGCCTATTTTGGCAAAAATCAGACAGGGATTATGCATGTATATGCAGCCAGGTAATGTCAGATACTCTCATAAAAAATTCCCATTTGAAGGCAAAAAATTTAGACAGCTTTGCCAATAGCTTCAAAAGCTATTGCTGCACAAGTACAGAATCATTCACATTCTGTGAACCGGTTAGGGAAACAAAACTCTGCAGGTGAGTTAGCATCCACTGGACTGATTCTATTTAGGCTCTGGGGAGCCAAAACAAAAAGAGGCCTGTTAAGCTGAGTCTCCAAAGGCACATGCAAGAATGCCTCACGCAGGAAGTCCAATCTCAGGCTGACGTTGGCTATGTAAACATTTTACAGTTCTAAAGATTACTGCTGAGCTGAGCCAGGTGAAGTCCACAAAAGGCTAGAAAGCAAACCCATATTCTAACTGTACAACCTTGTCCAAGCACAACTCCATAGAAAACCTCATACCAAGTCCTGTTGCTGCGTCCACTGTTTCTTAAGAGGTATGCAAGAGTCACTCTCATCAAGCAGTACTCCAGGTGGGTTGTTTCCACACAGCAATAGTGCAAGGGAAGCAGGAGTAGGTGAAGATAATGCCAAAGCTAAGCAGAATGCAAACACTACGGCAAGCACCTTCCAGGAGAAGCCCTACCAAGCAATGGTCTTTTCTCTCCTTGCAGGCATACCACCACTCCTGGGCAACAGAGGCCAGAAATGACACATTTTGTCAAAGTTTGCTGGCGAGTTTGGGAACTATGCACATAACTGGGACTCTTCAGTTTCCTGCACAGGGTAATTAATGTCTGTGTAGAGACTCCCACAGCAGATGGAATTTCACACTCTGTAGGACACATGCTGCACTGAAAAATTGATGCATTTCTAGTGCCTCCCTTCAGTGAGCTATCAAAACCCGTTGCTAGTTTAACATGGTGCCAGCTGAAGCTCTCCCTTCTTTTCACTTCTGAAGTTGGTACGCGTGATTCTTCAAGGTTCGTAGAGTCCTGGTGTTCTTTGGACAAACAGCGCTGTTAAAGTACAACATGAACTTTGGCAGCACAGTAACAAAGCCAATGTCCTTACAGCATTTCTGCTGCTTTACTGTCCCTTTAATACACTTGGCTCTTAAACCTCGCAGTGGAAATGACCTGAATTGCACCTATTTTTTTTTCTTTTCCTTTTTTGCCGTTGCTTTCCTCCCAGTTGACCCAGTTTAACTGGACGCGCGGATGCCTGCTATGCGCTGAAAGACCGCAGTGAGGCAGGTATGCTCAGCAAGTCCTTGCCAAGCCTTTTCGATGAGCAGTTCGTTTAGTATTCCTCCTACACCGTCACGCTGGCCTGTGTGGGATTTCCAGCAGAAAGCAGGGATTATTCAGAATGCTGCTCCTGTTACTTTTGAATTTGCTTGGCTGACTCGGGAGGCACTGAACTAAATCTGCACATGCTCAAGGACTTCAGTCCTCTTACGGTAATTATTTTAAGGTACGAAACATTGTTTCTGTTCAGAACAAAGAGCACAGGATACACAGCTGAGTTTTCTGAAGGGCATCATCAAAACACACAAGGCTTAACACAAGCACTTGATTGCAAAACCAAACCACTCAGTATTTTGACAGCTGTAATATCGGCAACTCAGGAAACTAAAGGAGTAATTTCATGCGCTTATTATACATCTCACGCTTCTCTGAGATTCCCCAACATACAAACACAAATCATCCCAGGACAGTTACTCCCGACATAAACTTGGGTAAAGGGAAAAATCAGGTCTGCCATCCTCCACTGCTGCTTCAATTCAGGCGGAAAAAAGGGCAGAAAATTGTGAAATGAAGGAAGTAAAATAGTGAGGCTCTGGATTTTCTTCCATTTATTTGAGAAACATCAAGCTATGATTGATTTGAAGCACACATGAAAAAGACACAGGGGACAGAACCTCCAAATCTGTGGCTTGGGATATGTTACCAAAGTGTGTTCTGACAGTCTGTGTCCCTTCCCTGGTGAAATAAAATCAGCTGAAATATTTGTTTCATTAGAATTTGCCTATTCAGTGATGTTGAAACGTTCTGTGGAAAGGCTGTGACTTTGGCACAGATCCAGCAAAGCCCACACGTGTCCTACACAGTCCCTCAGCACTATTGCCTGGCTGCCTGACGAGGAGTCATGCACCCAGCAACACAAGTGGCTATATTTTCAAGTCCATAGGAGCTCCCAGTCCCGTAATTTCCAGGGTCTGAGACTTGCTGCTTTCCCCAGAGCCGAGGCTGCAGCCCCTTTCACAGAAAGTCTGATACACTGCGGTTTTGTGGCTGGGTGGAACAAAGCCAGAATATTAAAACACCCTGTGGTGGTGCCAGAGGAGGCCCCCAGTGCAACCTGCTTCCTCCTAACTCAGCAGTTGCTCCACCAGCTGCCGGGCACTTGCAACCTACTGTAAGCAGCAGGCATTGCTCAGGCAGGGACACACACACGTTGGAGTTGCTGTGGCACATTGCAAATGCCCAGAACAATAGATTGAAGAGGGAAACAGCAGTGATGGATGGACAGAGAGGATTTGAACAGTATTTTCTTGAAGCACAGAGGTGCTTCTCTGCTTTATGATGGCCTTTTGCAAAGAGGGGGGAGATGATGGTGCTTAAAAAGAAATCATAATGTCCTTGGTAAGGGAAAACATATAACACCTAAAGATAGGGTGACTCTTAGTCCCTCTTCCTTCATATTGCTTTTTAACTGGCAATCAGAAGGGAAGTCAAGATTTAGCAGAGCTCAGTGGTGTCTATCCTAGAAGTCCACATGACACATCTGCTGCTTGCTGGTGTTCCTAGGAATTCCTCTTAAAGTATTCAACACAACAGGTCCAAGTAGCTTGGGAAGAAGAGATACATCTCCTGTGCCTCTTTACTGACAAGTGACACGAACGTATGCGCAGTTTCTATCCTGCTGTCTCAGGCAGCTGCAGCAACACAAAGCTCAGCCCAGGCTTCAAAACCCATACAGCAAGCAGGGGAAGTGACTGTGTAGGGAATAAAGATGTAAGCTTACATTGCACTGTAACCTCCAGGGTGACTGCCACCTTGACGTGCTCTGCATGTAAACCAAAGGTAAGGTTTTATTAGAAGGCCAAGTCACACAAGTACTTTGGGGAAATAGGGCAAGAGTTGCTACTACTGAAGGAAATCCCCCACCAGTGCCATGAAATCCTCAGTCAGTTTCCCTGCTGCTTTCTGATATCACTTTATTTTCTCCCATCATCTCCCTTGCTCCACTGCTCCATCTCCCGCAGACCCTGCAGGTCCCTGTGACCACTGTCCAAAGATGGGCTAGGACATGTCAGCAGCCCCTTGGGGAAGTTATTGCCCAGGCAGGTGAGAGTGGTCCATTGCCTGCTGCTGGTGATCAGCTCCATGGGCTCCATGCCCTCAGTTCAACAAAAGTGTGCCCATGCCACAGGTCTATCTCAGTGCCACTGCCTATACACCATTGCCTCTTCCTGCCTTCAGTGGATGGGACTTGATAGCTATGGGAACAAAGAGATCCCATCCCCAGCACTGTTCGCTCTATCCCTGTCTCCAGGCATGCTCACCTGCTGAGGGCTGTGCCTGGGCTGTGGGACCCAACAACTCCCCTGGGACACTTCTGGAGCGTGCAAGCCAAGCCATGCCTGTGCTTTCCCAAGTTTAGTCAAGGACAGCAGCAAAGCTGTGGGCTGTGAAGCACTCTCCCTGTTACCAGGAGATGATTCCACTTCCTCCCTGCTCTGCAGGCCATGGCAGCTTGTCACATCCCTATCTGATCTCAACAACCCACCAAGAAGTGTGAAACAAAGCAGCAAATAGCATCTTCCTATCTTCATACACCTCTGCTCTGGATTCACTGGTCACCTTGCTGCAAAGGGCATAGCAGAAACAGAATCTTCTCTGTACTTGACACCTGGCTGGGACAGCCTGGAAGCTGCCCAGAGACCTGAGCCCAGCTCCAGTGGGGAAGGGCAGCCTGCTTCCTCGGGTAGCATGGTTCATGGCTACAGCCTTCATTGCCATTTCCAGACAACCAAACCACAACTGCTCCAGCCCATCAAAGTGTCACCCAATGTCATGCAGTGCCGGCAGCATCACCTTTTCCTGCACCCCAGACCAAAGGGCAGGTACAACCACAGCAAGGGTGAGTCAGAAATACCCTGCCAGGCTTCAGCTCCTCTAACGCACCCAAGGAGGCTTCAGGAGGGGGAACCTGCGGGGTGATGCCATGCAGAGCCTCCTTCCCCCCCCTTGGAGCAGGACTCTGTGCAGCATCTCATATGGTCACCTGGAAGAAGCACAGCCAATTCTTATATCTCTTTACTTTCTAAAATGCTCTACCATTATCCTTCCAGCTGCCAGTAGATGGTGATACTTTATCTCCATCCAGCATGTGTGCATTCGCTGGAGAGGCAGGGGGGCAGCACTGTAGCCTGTGTGAGGAGAGACTGAAAAGTAAAAAAATACATATAAATCTGAAAGTCAGGCTCCAGAGAACCCCCTGCTTGTGCACACATTGATTTTGGAGGTCTAGCTAATATCCCCAACCTCACTCAGGGATCCTGGCTAGATTTCCAGAGCTACAAACACTGCACCTTCAACTGTGTCATTTGCGTCCTGGTGTGATCCTTTGTGTGTGCTTGAATGAGTGCATCAGAGGAGCACAGCACTTCGTGGAAGCTGCACAACCTGGGCACCAGAGAGACAAAGGAAAATTATTTATTGCTGAGAATGCAAATAACATCCTTGCCATCTCCAGCAGAGCAAAATCCTGGAGGTGTGTTTGATGATCGCATTCTCTTGAGAAGCTCCATTTTACAGACTTCTCTTCTGCAGCAAGTGAAAAAACAATGCAAAACCCTGACCTGCACTGTCCTCTGTGGAAAATGTACTCTCACGCTTCCAGCTCTTACAACTTGCCCCAAGAGCTGTGCTTGTACAGCAACTAACCTGATCATAAGGAAAAAAAATAGAGCAGATCTGGCCAAACCCTGCCTGAAATTGCAATGGCAACATTTTTTGTCATTCCTGATTTCTTGATCTATCATTTACTTTGGGGCAAGACTGGTGTGGTTATGAATGATGTGGTCTTAAGCACAGGCAAAGGGAGGCAGGATAAGAAAGCCCTGCCTAGCACTATGCCACATGGCCAGCCACCTTGCAGGCACGCTAGGAGTGCCTGAAAATAAATGGACCACCTCAGATCTTTCCCCTGCTATTGCTCCAATTACAGGCCTGATCTTCGTCTCCCAGAAGTTCTGTGGGTTGCATGCATGACCATTTTTTCTGTCTTAAGACCATTGCTAACAGACTCTCACCCATTCAGCTGGGAGCCATTTTTTGGCGGGTGCATTTCTTAGATGTTCCTGTCTCCGTTGCCTAAAGAAATTACCATACAGCCTCCTCATTAACTCATCCTTGTTCTGCCTGTATCCACTCCACAGGTGCTCCAGGTTGTGGCATCGGTGTCACCAGCCTGTGAAGGTGTTTCATGGCTTGGGATTTGTCCAGCTTCAACAGCAGATGTTAAACCCATGGCAGGGAGGGCAGGGCACAGCTCAGAACTCGAGAGGCTAGGCTCAATTCCTTAGTTTGCATGGGCCATTAAGATACTCCCAATATGAACCCATAACGTTATTATGAAAACAGGGATCTAAAATCAGTTCTCCTTCTTACAGAAACAGTCCATATAGCCCAGTGAAATGGGCGTCTAGGAAGACAGTGGTCTTGGTCAAATCTCCACAACTAGCAGACATGGCTATTGGTTGGGTTTCAGCCTTACCTACTGCGCAGTTAGCAGTACGGTTTTCCCCTCAAAGTACAACTTCCAGACAACTAATTTGGACTCAAAATATCTCTCTCTTTTTAGGGTTTGACGAAGACAGAAACGCAAATTAGAGAGGAACTGTTCCGATTTAGCAAGAGGCTGTAAACCTTTCACCCAACCAAAAGAATAAGCATCAGCCGATAATTTTAGAATCCCATAAAAGAGGCAAAAGCCGCCCTGGCAGACCTCAGAGAAAGACCTCCAAAGTACACATACAGAAATAGGAGGTAAAACAATGAAGTGCCATCAGTCCCAAGAAACTCCCGCCCTCAGCAGTACAGCTGAGATTATGCTGGCCAGGCCCAGGAGGGAGAGAAAAGAGCAGTTAGGGCTCTGAGAGCACCCCGGTGAGGGAGGACCGCTGGTCAGCAGCCCCAGCCTGTGCGTTTGTCACCTTCTGTGGAATGAAGTCCTGCTTTGAGCCTCTCCTGCCTGTGTGGGGAATAGCGAACTGCAGCAGCTGGCAAACGGCTCTGGTGAGAGCCGTAAAAGCCATCATTAAAGTGGGGAAAAAAGATAATAGCGGGAGCAACAGATACATTTGACAGAAAAATCACATCAGAAGCAGGTTATGGGGAAAGGCCTGTGGTGAAATTGCAGCTTCGGGCTAAAGAGGCACCTGCTGCACTCACTGTTAAGCAATTGCCACAGTGTCAGACACCGCTAGAAACACCTCACCATGGCAATGTGACGTACCATAATGTTACAGGATGTACCTAGCCTGTGAAAAGCTTTCACTCAGCGCATCCCGCTAAGCAGCCTGCTGTGGAGTAACACCCCTCAAGCTGTCTGGTGGGATAAACACTCCCAGTTAGCCTGGATCCTGCAGTCCCAGGATGGGACTGGGGCAGATGAAGCTTCAACCACCTGTGCCTCAGTGGCTTCAAACCTTCATCATATTAAGTCAGTGGTCTAGACACAGGCACAGGAGGAGCTGCTCATGGGAGATGCTCCCCGTGCAAACTCCTCCATATGATAATATACAAGATGTATCATGCAATGCTGTGATGGATGGCAGAGCTGGGCCAGCGGGAGCTGCAGCAGCATCTCCTCCCAGATCTGTAGGAGGCCATGGAAGAGAAATGTGAATCCTCAGACCAGACACTCGAACCCAGACCAGCAGCATCCACTTCCCTGCATGTACCTGGGGATTCTTCCTGCTAGCCCACAGCACCTTCTTCTGGCCAAAGCCTCAGAGATGTCCCCTGGGTCAGCCTCCATTTCCTCTGCCTTCCCTCTATCCCTCTGAGTCACTCACCGCCTGTGAGATGCAGGGACCTGATTGCTCCCTGCCTCCATCCTTGCCAAAACCAGGACATCATCCCACTCACCATCCTGCAAGCACCGTATCCCTACTGTCTCTGCCTGGAGGGGACCAGCTGTTTGCAAGGAGTGGGAACACTGCCAAAGGATACTCAGTCCCAGTGCAACGTCAGGAGCAGCACCAGCCCTGCGATACCTTTATCCTCCCTTCTCTCAGCACCAAAGTTTTTTCATTACTTCCGTGCCTCCCAGCTCTCTTAGTCACCTCTCTTATCCCTTAATTTTATCCATTGTAATTTATCCCCTTAATTTATCCCCATTTGTAAAATACTCTCAGGGAGGTATCTGCCATGAGCGTGTCTCCCACCCTGAGCCCCCACCACATGCCAGGGATGCAGACAACCCCGACTCATGGCATTTCGGCGCCAGGTTTATTATCAACGACTGATGCCACTATTACAGAGCACCTACGAGCCCCGGCCGTCCAGCAAAGCCCCATGCAGAATATTAAAATGCTGATTTCCCTCCAAGAGGAGAACTTGGTGTCTCCCTGCTCATTTGTTTGCGAATGTCGTTTTCCTGTCGAGGCTGTATTCCCAGCAGGCACGGCAAAGAACCGCGTGCATAAACAGCCCCTGTTTAAGAAACCATGTATCCCACACATTCATGCGTTATAGCCCTAATCGGGATTACTGTGACACTATAAGAAAACCGTATCATTTTGTCTGATGCATTTTTAAGCTCTTATTGTGCCTTCAGAATGCCTCGATGCAGCAGCAGCTTTAGGACACATGGCGGAGGATGCCGTTTCCTCCTGTGAAGCGTGGCTTAGCTGGCTGTAATAAGTTATATTGAGGGGCAGCTCATTTTTGTGCCGCTGTGTAAGTCTCCAAATGGCACGCTGTGTGTGACTGATGCAGCTGTCCTGGGCTCTGCCCTGGTATCGGGTTCTCGCTTGGATAGCGGGCAGCAGCACAGCTCTTGGCAGCGGTAGCTGTCCTGGGCTGGGAGCCAGCACCCACTGGATCGATGGGAACCCTTGTGCTGCTGCCAAAGGGCTTGGGGGCTGACACCCTCTCTATTGGCACAGGGCAGAAAACCTTCTATTTTTAATGACAGTGATTAATAGGGTATGGGTTTTAACACTGATGATAAGTGGGTAGAGAGGTGGCTCAGGGAAAGCAGAGTGAGTCTGCAGCTCTGCAAGTGAAGAAAAGAAGTGCTGTTACTCCTTTCCCCCCACACTGAGTTTCCTTGGAGAGCTGCATGTGAGGTGCCAACCCCTGAGTATCACCTTCCCTTTTCACTGCCAAAGGATCTCCTGAAAATGCCTGGATTCTTTTCTCTTCAGCTGCATGATTTCCAGCAGTTGATGAAGCAGGGAATTGTTTCAGGCTGCATTTTAAGGTAGCTAAACAAGCACTCAGTTATATGGCATAGGGAGCAAAAGAATTTGGCACCAACAAATGCAAATATAGCAGTTCAGCTTTAAGCAAACAAGCAAATGAAGCCAGGATCTCTCCCTGCAGGTATTTTTTGTAAGAGCCTGCCATTATTATCCCTCTGCCATTGAGCAAGACTTGCAGCCTTATCTCAAGTTGTGCAATACCCTTAATGTTTAGAACTATTTCAACAGCTCTGAATAGGGGGTATGCAGAAACACAGCCAGAAAGTAGCTCAGAGAGAAAGATGGACAGTTTTTAATAGATTTATATCAAATGTCACACATATACACAGTACAGGCCATCTCATTAAACAGGGTCTCCCTTCTTTTTATAGTTATAGCACTTATCCCACTCACAAATACCTGCCTTATATTAAAGCCACGTCTCTGCCTCCAGGTGCCGTTACAAAGCAATTGCAGTGGGGTTTGCTGCTGCCAGATGGGAACTCTTAGTCATCAGTAATAATCCCCTCTCCAGGTTAGGGATGCGATCGTGTTTGCAAGTGTTGATTAGTTCATTACAAAATAGGCATAGGTAGCACACCTGAGTGAGACAGGAGTCGGACAGGGACAATTTGTGGATAGAAAAATTACAGTTAAGATGGAGCAAAAAGCATCACGGATACTGGCTCCTGTAGCTCTCAGGGCTAAAGAAGCGGCTGTTGTAGCAGCCAGAGCTGATACTCGAGGATGCCTATCTCCTGCTAACAGAACCACTCTTGGCTTCATTTCCGAGCTGCCCACACAAAGCTTTAATTCAGAGATGGTTCAAAAAGTACAGAAGGGCCAGAGCAGACGCGCTGCCTGGTTTTGCATGGACAGATGTGCTGGAATGCCGCAAACTTCTAGCAAAACTCACCCAAGTGTGACTCACACAACTGCCACTGCTCACAACCAGGGCCTGGCGCTACCCCAGGCTGCCCAGCCGCAAAACTCAGCTTAATCCAGTCCTAGTGGGGAAAAAAATGAAAGCAACAGAGAAACATAAATGGGAACCATGGCTATGGTGGGCAGTGCTGAGCAGTTTATGTCAGCCCAGCTTTACATAGAGTGGGGAGCCAACAGCACAACCAGCAGTGCTTTCTTGAGCAGCAGCTGGTTCTTGCTCTCCTGCTGAAGCCCCCCTGTGCTGCCTGGGGCTGCCCTCACTGTTGGCAAAATGCTCATGCGGTCAAACCTGCTGCACTCGTTGATGGTGCTAATGGCGCTTGACCCGGCAGGCTGGGCTTTTGCGGTGCCTTTCCTTGGCGCGTTAACTTCGTCTCCAGCGTTATCTTACAACTCAGACATGAAAAAGCCAAAATGCGTACCCAGTAATGTGGAAAACAGGTTCCCTGTGCAAACAACAAAACATTGCTTATCTCCATGGCGGAGACAGGGGGAGGGAGGCATTTGCTGTAAATCACAGTGTTGTTGCTCTGCACCAGGAACACACACGTACAGATTCTTTTTGCCTGGTTACCAGGGCCCCAGACCACAAGAGCACTCTGGTATGTAAATAGATTCAGGCACTGCTGTTGAGAGGCACAAGACCCACAGCCAGGCAGCATGAACTCACTGACATCTACCCCATCGCATCGCCAGTGCCCAGCTGCCTGCTCACCCTTGAACAGACAGCCCTCACTGCTCTGCGTGCCCCAGCCAGCAGCTCCTTCCCAGCCTGAGGGAGATCAGACTCAGCTCTGGCATTGGTCCTAGTGTGGGCAGCTCAGGGGCTCATCCCTGGGGACCACTCACCTCTGTGGCCTTGCCCCGTTGGCTGCGAAGCTCCTCTGTGGGATCATCCTCATGTCATTCTCCTCCAGCCCCAGAGGAAAGGCACTGCTGGCACCTGCTTTGGGAAGAAAGTGCCATAGCCCTGAACCCAGCACAGCTTCGAGCTATGAAACTCTGCAGAGAACGGGCTGACCCTACGGGGTGGTCGCTGTGGACCTTTCTGGAGGTGGACAAATGTTGGACACGGAGCACCAGGATGAATGTGGGTGCCAGGCAACGCAGATCAGGCATTTCAAGGCTTTGCTTTGACAGAGCCGCATCCCTCTGCAGCCCAGACAGAGCGATGAGGTTATGGAAACAGGTTGGATGGTAATCCTGCCTTCAGTCTTGCCAGCTGGAATCAACACTCCGATGGGCCCCACCAGAAAAACATAGTGTTGCCTCTGATCAGAATGATACCACCAAACCACAACTGCTTTCCTTTTCCAGCTCCCTCCTGGGATCCATCCATCCCATGGGATTTGCCAGCAGATGGCAGGCAACCCCTGGCAGAGGTCCTCGCCAGCCGCAGAGGTCCTGGCCAGCAGCGCTGGGCTGCTGAGCTCCTGGGTCCCAACCAAACAGTGCAGCGGTCTCCCCTGAGCTTTCCTGCCCCTTCCCTGGTCATCCCAACTCCAGTCCCCACTGAGCCAAACCACCCGGACCTATGGGTGCAGCAACACGCTGGGGGTGTGTGCGGCACCGTGGACAAGAAAGAGCCGGTGCTTAGCTAAGGCTGCTCAGAGGTGTTTGATTCCAATACCAGAAGTGTGCAGAAGAGAGCACTCAGCTACCCGATGGCCGTTTAGCCCAGAGAAACACTTCTGTGTTAAGATTTAGAAGAAAGAAAGAGCAGACCTCGCACCCTGTGCAGGTTTATCTGCTCAAATCAACCTTTGATATTAAAGATTGGGGGTTTATGTAATGAAAAGAGGCCCATTATTGTTAACACAGGACACCATGTCAACGCCAAACAGGTGCTGCACCGCAGACTTCTGTTTCAGGGCCCCGGAACCTACCCACCCTGGTTGGGCATTGCCCAGGACACAGGCAAACAAAAACATAACACCACGGAGCTGCTGGCAGGGACACACACCAAGCAGAAAATGGCAATGGCTAGGGACAGACTTTTCATTCTCAAGCAGCTGTTTGCAAAAGCAAAGTCGAACTGCAACAGCTTTGTTCTGAAGCCTCCCATGAAACCAGTGACAAGTGTGATCTGAAAGGCTCAAGGAAAGGAATTGGCTCAGACCTGCGCTCGAATTGTTTGCGGTTTATGTGATGGAAAGCATTTATCCAAACTCCTGTGGAGAAATGTGGATTTCAACATTTGTATGTAGCTGACCATTAAGAGGGGAAAAAACTCATTAAATCACCCCCTTCACTGATAAACAGCACCAGGTTACTGAAGAGCAACTCTGTTGGAAGAGCTGCACAGCCTGGCTGTCCCCCAGCACACCCAGGCTCATTGGGAGCCACAGCTGGTACCAGTAGGACAGCGCTGCCTTCGAAGCCATTTCAACTCAACTGTGGGTTGCTGGGCTGGGCAGCAGGGCTTCATGGCTCTTCCCCCTCCTCCAGCTTGCACATTCTCTCACCAGCTGCCAAAGGACATCGTATGGAGCCTGTATGTTACTTATGCTCTGGCACTTAGGATGTGCAGAGCTTGGGCGCTCATTTCTCACTGTGGCTCTCCTCTTGCGGGTGCACAGGGGAGTTAAACATCTCTCCTGGCTTTGGTTAACCAGCACGACCGGTGGGATTTTGCCCTCTCATTGGCACTACCAGTGGCTGGCTGGCACACAGGGGACTGCTGACCACAGCATCCACCGGCCTGGCCACCTCCACCCCACCTGCACACGCACACCAGGCAGGCTGGCACGCTCCCAGTGCAGCTGCGCTCACCTCTGCAGGCATGACAGGAGCTATGGCACAGCCCTAGAGGGACCAGCTCTGCTCGCACAGAGCGCATGATACCTGCACCTCTCCTCTTCTACACATGTTCCAATGGGGACTGCACCAGCTCCTCTGAGCCAGGACAGCCACCACCCTGCAGCAGCACCCAGTGGGCACCCGTCCTCCGAGCAGAGCTGGGGTTTGGGACAGTGACAGCTCTACTGTCCCGAAGCCTCAACTCGCTGCAGCCCAGCCCTGGGCAGCCCTATGCCTTGTCCTCACCAGACGGACCTGCGCCTTTGGGCCAGCAGTGGCTCAGATTTCAGGCCTTTTTCTCCCAGGCTCAGGTTGCTGCTGGAGCTTTCAGCAGCCCTCCTGAGAGAGGGTTTGTGAGGAGCAGCTTCTGGTGAACACTGTCATACTGCTGCTGTAAGCCATACCTTGAGTTTCTCTCTTGTCCTGGGTGTGCCCCCGACTGAGGTTGCTGCCTCAGAGTTGCGCTCTCCTAAACACAGCAGCCAAATCTGCCTCCCAAAATGCTGATGCCTGACAGAGCCCTGCTCACATGCAGCTAGGTTTAGCTGAACTTTTTACATTAAACAGGTCAGAACTCACTTATTCCTTTACACTTCACAATACAACAGGCAAGAATATTTTAGAATCATAGAGTCATAGAATCACAGAATCACAGCATCGCAGAATTCTATGATCATAGAATGGTTTGAGTTGGAAGGGACCTTAAAGCTCATCCAGTTCCTACACCCTGCCATAGGTAGGGACACTTTCCGCTAGACCAGGCTGCTCCAAGCCCCATCCAACCTGGCCTTGAACACTGCCAGGAATGGGACAGCCACAGCTCTGGGCAACTGTGCCAGTGCC
Organism: Ara ararauna; assembly: GCA_028858755.1. Classification (NCBI taxonomy): domain Eukaryota; kingdom Metazoa; phylum Chordata; class Aves; order Psittaciformes; family Psittacidae; genus Ara; species Ara ararauna. Next base: position 63,373,941 of record CM054379.1, read on the forward strand.
TCACCAGCCTCTCAAGGAAGAATTTCTTCCTAATACCCAATCTAAATCTCCCCCCTTTCAGCTTGAAGCCATTCCCCCTTGTCCTGTCACCACATGTCCCTGCAAAAAGTCCCTCTCCAGATTCTTGTTGGCCCCTTCAGGTACTGGAAGCTGCTCTAAACTCTCACCAGAGCCTTCTTTTCTCCAGGCTGAACAAGCCCAGCTCTCTCAGCCTGTCTTCATAGCCCTCTGATCATCCTCGTGCCCTTTCTATGCACTCGCTCTACTTGTCTTTGGACTGTGGGTGGGAACCACTGGTCTGCGATGACCCCACAACCACTGAGCTCCAACAGCAGTGACTGCTGCAGGCTTACACTGCCCAGCTATGCAACAAGGAGAATAAGCACGCTGGTGCTCCAAGAGCCCAGTGGAGGAGTCAGAAAGGGGCTCCTGACTCCTCATAGGAGAACCTCATGTGAAAAACAGAAGCCAGGAGAAACTCTTGCAGAGCGGCATTTGCTCATAGAATCATTTAGGTTGGAAAAGACATCTAAAATCGAGTCCAACCATAAACCCAACACTGCCAAGTCCACCAAGCTGAGACAAAGCCAGCCCAGCCTGTTCCAACCAGGCTCGCTGTGTCTTGTGCGCACACACACGCATGTGTAGATGCGGCTGCTAAAGCGTGTTCTGGTGACAGAGAAATGTGGGGTGATTCAAAAGAAAACAATGGAGCCACTCCCACCTGCCCATGTGAAAGTGAATCATGTGGGCTCGGACCCCCGCCAGGTGCAAATCAGCAGATCATAAACGAACTATGAAAGAGCATCCCATGAGGGCTGCCAGCCTTCCCCACCTCTCTCCCCCTGCCAGGACATCAGTCCCTCTCCTGGGATCTGGCAGGGTTTGTTCACATCCTCCCTGAGTGACCCCTTGCTCAGTCCCTGCCAGCACCTGCAAAGGGAAGAAGTGTTCATTTTTCAAGGGCCTTCTCAGGAAGGTCCGGCTCGTGCCTTCTTCTGCACTGGGAAAGTCATTTGAGTCAGTGTAGGTCTTTTGCTGATAGTTTTTCCCCAAAGCAGCTCTCACATAGGGCAGGCAGGGCTGCAGAGGGAGGAGGCCGAGACAATGATGCTTGTGGGGTGAAAAGGGTCCCTTCTGCAAAGGGACCTGTCATCTGAGGCAGCCCTGCGATGTGATGCCGGAGACTCTCTTCTTGCTTCAGCCCCTCTACTGTCTCCCCTTCCTCCCTCAGCAGGAGGCTGTTGGCCCAGTGGATGATTTATGGAGCTCCTGCTACATAAACCCTCCATGATTTATGGAGGGCCTGCATGAACCTCAAGTCACCTCACCAGGAGCCCTGCATCAGCACAGCATTTACAGACCTACTTTTGTCATGGCCAAGGAATCCAATATTCCATCAGTCCTTTATGTTTGACTTGAAGGATAGTGAGGCGCATTTCCTCAGCAAGACTCATGTCTTCATGACACAGAAGATCCAGCTTCGTGGCAGAATGTCTGCCATACTGCTGAAGTGGCTGGCTCCCTCCCATTTTCTTTCTAGCTTCCCCAGTAGTCTCCCACAAAACACATGATGCTTCCACAAAGAACATTTGAAGACAGTAATCCCAAGAGGGCTCATGCCATGCTCTGAAACATGTGCTGGAACATCGGATGTCCTGATGGACAAACACCAGAGCTGTCAGACAGCTCCCCAGGACAGCCAGAACCCAGGCAGCACTGGCAGCGGAAAACCCTCCCCATCAGTAAAAGCTAAACGAAGCAAATCACCCAATGGCTCTCTGAGTATGGTCTTTGTTTTAAATGCATCTACCATTAGCCATGAAACGGTATCACAGAATCATTAGGGTTGGAAGGGGTCTTTGGAGATCATGTAGTCCAATGTTCTCCTCAAGCGCAGGCTTCCAGGTGTCTGGAGAACGGGATTTGCGCAGGACTGGCCAGAGTGAGGCAGTGCGAAGAACGGCATTTTAGCTAAAGCATACAGCAGCCTCGCAAGTGAGAACAGAGTGGGGAATAAACATCGGATGGAATCAGACCTCCCACAACTACATCCAAATCCAGTGAACTGCCAGCTACTGTGTGATACTCCTGCAGAACAGACCATAAACACAGCAAAGCAAGGTCTGGACCGGGGGCACTGCAGAGAAGCAGGAGAAATCACTTCAAAAACCATCAAAAAAGTCCTACCCTGGCCCACATGTGGGACTCATCGGATCCTCCAAGAAACATCAGGGCCTAAAACATGTTAGAAGATGGGTACTGCAGGCACACCCTATGGAGGCACGCAACCATGGAGCTCAGTGCATCACCTTGGTCCTCACGTGGCACCTTCCACCTCTGCCTCTCCCACCTGGAGGCCCTTGGGAGCGGCATACGTGGGGAGCAGAGGCAGTGTGCAACATGCCCATCGCTGAGCGGGCTGGCACCTTGCTTCTGGCTTCAGTCTTTTCCATGCTTTCAGCTGCTTGTGCTCTAATTCGCAGGGGTGGGAATTGTGATCAGGCTCCAGGGGATCCGCAGAGATCTTGTGAAGCACCAGGGTGTTTGTAAAGCACCTGAGAACACAGACCCACTGCCAGACTCTCTCTGTCCCAGATGCAAGAGCAGCGCAGCAGCACCGCTACCCTCTCCCACCTCACCCCAGGCGCTTCTGGTACCTTCCCAAGACACCCACTGCCTGCAACATGTGCTGACAGCTTGCGTAAGGTGGGCCCTTTTCCCCTGGGGGTTGGATAATCTCCCCATCTCCACATGTGGGTCTCGCAGTTGGAGCCGCTCCATGATGGTGCATTATGTTCACCACCCCTTGCGTTCACCACCCCTTGCATTCACCACGGCAGCCAGAACCCGAGAGGGGATGTCTGCACCAACCCCACTGCTTCCAAACCCTCTCAAAGCACCGGCTCACTCAATACTGTGCAAACACCCACAGTAGCAAACCTCCACATCAGGTGGGTGCCATGGTCCATGCAGGGGCTGACACATCTGCCCTTGTCATGCAGGAGGGATGGTTATGGTTGTGAGGAGCTGAGTCTGGTGCATTGCCCACCAGCAGCTGTGGAGCTGGGTCCTGCAGCAAGGAAGCCATCGTCTTACACAGAAGGGATGTCTGGCCCTCAACATCCTAAGCTGTGGTAGATGGCATAAAACTGAAACCTGCTCTGTGAATGCTCAGCACTGTTATATTTAGTATGCACAGCTATGCTGGCTGCATACGGTATCCTGTTTTCTCACTGCATTTTTGAGAAATGGATTATTCCTTAGCTCCACATTTGGGTATGTGCATGAGAGGAACAAGACGGAGGAAATGCATGCACCTAAAGGGGCCTACGAGAAATCAGGAGAGGGACTTTTTACAAGGGCATGTAGGGATAGGACAAAGGGGAATGGCTTTAAATTGACAGTGGGGAGATTTAGATAAGCTATTGGAAGAAATTCTTTACTGTGAAGGGGCTGAGGCACTGGCACAGGTTGCCCAGAGAAGCTGTGGCCACCCCACCCCTGTTCAAGGCCAGGTTGGAGGGGGCTTGGAGCTACCTGGTCTCTTGAAAGGTTGTAGATGATCTTCAAGGTCCCTTCGAACCCAAACTATTCTGTGATTCTATGAAACTTGGTTGGCCTTTTTTGTTATACTTAAGAGGTGACAGATGACTACCAACGTTGGTACAGTTCCGTTAGCCATGCTGGCCTTAACAAATTTAGGACATATCCTACTAATTTAAATGAGCGTACTGCTGGAGTTTGCCGATCTGGCAAGATCCTGAAATCCAAAAGCAGAAGCGTGCTTTGTTCTGACATCAACACGCAGAGACAACTCCTGACCCCACAGAAATAGGGGTTGTTCCCACTTTTTCCCACTGTGCTGCTCTCCACAAGTGCGCCTTGTCACACGCACTGGAATTTTATTCCACACTAGGGCAAGACTGAATACTGCTACAGTGCATTGATTACATTTTAAAGGTAGCGTCTGGACTACCCAGAGCCACAGACCAGAGAACTGCGGGTCTCCCCAGTTGCACACCAAACATCATGAAGGAGCTAGGTAGAATATAAATGGATTATCCCAGCTGTGATGTGTGAGAAGCTGCAGTGATAACACGGTCTTGGAATAGCACCACTACTGTGTATTAATAAAAGCATGACACACGGCGACCGATACACGAGTGAGGCACGTTAAGTGGGAAAAAACACGTCTGCTTCTGATCTAGCTGGCAGGTCATTCTTACATCCTCCAGCACACACAATCCCGAGACAAGCATTTTAAAAGATCTACATTAAGAAGCCATAGTTGAGCATTTCTCCACAGACAACGTATGTAAATGTTACCATGCAAGACCAAGTTCTTAGAGATGAAAGCGTACGGCCACTGTGCAAATATGATACACATCACAATCTCAGATGACTCAAATACACTTGAACAGCTCCAATATCACTCTGGGTGATAAGAGAAGTTACTTCATTCCTGCTTCCCAGAACTGACTGTCTCAAAGTCACAGGGGACTTCCAGCTTTCAACCAGCAGCAGCATGATGTAGAAGCAAGTCTTGATAAATCCCCGTTGGGACATACCCACCAGGGCGTGTTAGTAGATGTCCCCATTGTTTCTTAAATGGGTAGGGTTTTATTTCTGTGCTTGTGGGATACTGCAAATACAAGAAACTTTTAAATGTTTAAACAAAAGCTTCATTATTACCAGGGGGGTATTTTGAAACCATAAACTACGCAGATTCTCATGCAAACGGGTGGGTAACACCACAGCCTATAAACTCCTGGACATGATTGAGTCAGTCTGCTTGCTATGTGCAGGGAATTGGGTAATGGTGACTCACTCCTGTCAACTTCTCTAGGCATACCTTCTACAGTTGTGATGTGATACTTAAGAGATAAACATTTCTCTTGCAAACTCAAATGTTTCCCAAGAACAGCAGTTACTACAGAACACCATGACACGAGCTGCCTGCTTGAACGTCCTCTGCTGCAGTGAAAAGAGGACATCAGCAAGCGAGAAGGCTGATCTCCTTTGGTTCGTCTTCATTAGCAGGTTAATGTTCTGAGTTTTACAGCCAAAACCAAACTACTAGAAACCTTTCTTTCTTCTCTACCACTGCAAGAACGAATCATACAATTAAGATAGGTTGGAAAAAGAAAATCGTTATTTTGCAAACTACTCATTCTGCATCATATTAGATAATGGCAAGACCAACAACAGATATTTCTGAACTGTATACCTACCAATAATAATGCGAACTGACAATTCACTATCATCTCATAGCACTATCTGTCACACTGGAGGACTACAGAAGCCTTCTGCAGTAAGATTTTAACCCTTTAGTTTTGCAGTTCTCTGTCTCACCTTTCAGCCAGGGAAGCGTGTTTTCTTTAAAAGCTGATTGCTTTTCCATAGACCTGAGTGACCCAAGCTTACAGGTTAAAAGTTCAGTGCTCACTTGCGTAAATTGTCTACAAGACTCCGAATTGACAACCGTGGCCCTGACCAGGTCAAGCATGCAGCACTAGAGGTCACCCTTCCATGTTGCCCACATAAGGATAGAAAGTATTTTTAACAACTTAAAAATACACATTTAAATGTATTTAAAATTACGGCATGTTCTGGAGAATTTCAGACACCTGAACTTGATAGCATCAAAACTACGTTACAAAATCAAAAGGGTGCACTCTCCCACTCCTTCCCTCCAACCCTAACATCCCAAGGAATTTGTGGACGTAGGGAAGAATCTTCCCAATGCAGGCTCAAATGCAGGCGGTGGAAATGACATCTGAACCATACATCACTTGGCAGGATCTGGTCCGTAATTAAAAGTTTGTCTGCTGATGATAGGTATGACGATTTTCTTTCTTCAGTGCTTCAAATATTGGGTTTTCATTACTTAAGACGCATGATTAGTCTTGTGGGATGGAGACCACATAAACTGCATTATTGCTGGCTACCAGTTCACACCCAAGACTTGGCAGCAAATACCTGATTTTTGTTGTTGTTGTTGTTCCTTATTTTGAAAAGTCCTATTTAAAAAATAATGCAGATTTTCCTTTACTAACTTATTTGTAACATTTACTGCTAAGTAAGCAAAGCAAAACTCTATTCTGACACTGGACTGGAGCAAAGGTAACCTTTCTGCAATGACTTCAAACACCAGTTTAAGGTTTCACTAACTTCTGACTATACATCATCAGAAGAGAATTTAGCTAAAGGAATGTATTGCTGAGTATTTCATTCAGGCATGTATTCAAAATGTGTGCAATGTACACATAAAAGTTACATACTGTCAAGTTCTCCGTCTTCTTTGAAAGGTCTTCAAAGATACTTTGGAAAACAGACTACAAAATAATCACAGAAACAGCCTGTTAGAGTCTATACAATACACTTAAGCAGCATGCCAGTATAGAAAGCTGGAAAACTGACCCTATAGCAGTATTCCAAGGCAAGCACACTATATAAAAATTATTAGGTAGGTCGGCACTACTTTCAGACTTCAAATTATTATTAAACACCTACTCTGGATTATCTTGGGTATCTGTTACATAACTGTGGTACTCCCACAGCAATTTTAGCAAATCAGTTATGACTGTACAAACATCTTTCATAATCTTATTGGTGGTTTCAATCTACCTCAAACAATTATTGTTCTAATAAATATTTCTTGCAAATGAAAAAATAACTGTAGTAACCATGCAATAATATTTTTCTACATTACAATAAAACTAAAATAAATCAAAGCGTTTGTTCTTACTGTGATCTTAAACAAAGGCATGAAGTTCTCTGGAACTTAAAAAAGCTGTATTACCTGTCAAAAATCATTATAGGTAAACCACTGTTTACCTTTGATGGCTATTCGAACAATCTTTGCTCAAGTTCTGTGTTTTTCCAGATCAGATTGATACTCGGCAACAAAATGACGGGGTTTTTTTGTGTTCAAACAGTACACAAAATTACTCACGCTACTACTGTGTGTTGTCCAGTAGAAAAAACCCACAATATTACAGTAATTATTATTTGCATTGCAGAGTGGCTGCAATGCTAGTCTTGAGGCTACTGTATCAAGACAAAACGCGCATTCCTGTCTCAAGGAGCTTACAGCAGGTGCACAGGGAGGTGACAGATGAATGCAGATGGACTGGAGAGTGTAATGAAACACTGTGATAGTTTTCATTGACACGATAGGTACAACTCATAGCCCACCAGTAGCTTAAAATTTTAAGCTTCTGGAGACATCAAAGCCAAAGGGTTTAAATGAGCGATGCAGAAGGCACCTAGGAGGGAATTATTCAGAAATTTATGCAACAGGTCTTCAGGAACAATGGGCAATTGGAAACGGCACAAAAATGCTTATATGGAAATCCAAAATGGGTGGCGTAGAGCTTGACCTTAGATAACTTCTTAATTTGAGTAAGAGGGATGGGGTAACAGCAGGCTTTGGCAGTGATGTGCAAGCGAAGAGAGCAGCTTTACATCTAATGCAACAGAGATGGCAAAGCCAGGGCAGTAACACAAAGCAGGAAGCAACAAGTCAAAGCAAGAGACTAATAAACAACACACTCTGCAACTTTCTGAGTGACTCTGAAATCTAAGTTGTCTAGCTGTCAAGGACAGAAAAAGAAATTACACCACAGAATCATAGAATCATAGAATAGTTAGGGCTGGAAAGGACCTTAAGACCATCTAGTTCCAACCCCCCTGCTATGGGCAGGGACACCTCCCACTAAACCATGTCACCCAAGGCTCTGTCCAACCTGGCCTTGAACACCACCAGCGATGGAGCATTCACGATCAGTATGATGAGGCTGGATTAGACTGTAAATTGCATGACCAGGTAGAAAAAACAGTGAGAGATGCTGTAGGAGAACAAAGACTGGGACAGAGCCAACATAGGTTTTAGGAAAGACATCCAAGTCAAAGCTGCTGAATAAGCACAACAAACAGGAAAACAGATGCAGAAAGGAAACTACGAGAATTACAGAGCTGGGTGGGGCTCAGTTGCGCTGAGGCTGAAGCAACAACTCTTTATCCATGAGGTGTCAGAGATGCAGACTAAGCTTTTTGGCAAAAGGCTACTTCTGTTCCCACCCTTGTGCAAAAGGCACATCAGAAATCAAGCGTCTTTCCTAACGTGACTGGTAGTGCAAGTAAATCCCAAACATTCTTACCTGTGTAACTATTATGGAGAAGACAAGTAGAATTTCTGGAAGAAGTTACCTATCCATCCTATCCTATCACCCATCCATCTGTGAAACAACAGTCAGATGAAACAGAAACACACAGACTAGCAAAGCACACAAAACCCGACTTTGAAAACCCACCAATATGCTCCAGCTTGTGTTTTCCATGTTGTCACCTGAAATACTTGAAATCTTCCGAGTTCCCACATGAGGAAATGGTAAGAGGGCATTTAGCTTTAGAATGCAATAACCCAGCTTTTTTATTTTTCAGAAGACACGTTTAGAGGATCGTCACACAAGTAATAACAAATCTCAACAAGTGCCATCACATGGCATGGCAGGATACTTTTAAGCAGAGAGCAAAAACTAAGACAACCACTCCATCGATTCTGTTTTCCATAAGGCTTCATTCTATTTTGATAGACACATACCCATGAATATCCCTGTGGGCATTTTAAAAGCTGTAATTTCATCTGATGTTTTGCAAGCTTTGTTTTGTGTGGTGTATGATATCATAAACATCCTGAATATAATTACAACTGCAATTTTGCAGGCTATATTTTTCCCTCTTGGTAGTCCAAAGCCAATGTTTACAGAAACTTTTCAGCACACTTATTTGATTTGAACTTTTTATTATTATTATTACAAATGTATATTATTTTATTAAAAAAATTCACACTGAAGCAAAGTCAATTCCATTTCATTACAACCAAGAATATAAAATAAATGCAATGAACTCATAGTTTAGTTTTAACAGTCATTTCAAGAGTGACATCAGGACAACTTAAAAGCAGTAAACTCTCAACTCTAGAATGAGAAACAAGTATTTTGCTTTGTGGTTTTTTTAGCCCATTGGCACGGGCACTGCCAAATGTGGCCACCACAGATCTAGAGCGGCAAAGTTTTGTGGCAGCATGAGGCACATACACAATAATTTCTAATGAAAGCTACAAAAATGAAAGATGCGTGCATGAAATTATTAGGAAAAAAAGAAAAGATAACTGAAGAGAGACAGGCACACGTCCACAAATAGTAAACATGGGAAAATACAACTAGAACCATTTGAAAAGTTACTACCTTACATATATAAAAAGTTCTTTAAATTGCTGTTAAAAAGGACACGTTCTGTCCAGATTTTGTGTAATACTTTTTAGTGTCTACACAAGACAAATTTTTAAAAAAATTAAATAGTATTAATTTACTACTAAATATTTAGGAGATAACAGTGCATTAAGGACTTTTTTTTTTTTCATATAGTAATACACATCGCTCCTGTCTGGCGACATTTTTAGAAGATAATGTATGGCCTTATGTACAATACATTTATTTAATCCTAAAACAATTCTTTGCTTAATGGTGTTAAAGTACCATTCCTGAAGATTATGAAGAGAGACTAAGCTTATTATGCTTATATAAAATATTATACATATTTTAACACTTCTAGCTTCCCGCCACCCCTCCTGCAACGAATGCTCTTCCCTCCCCCTTCCCAGTTACAGTGTCACAGATACAGTGCAGGACTCGCAGCTTTCCCTATATTTTTCCTTCATTGTGCAGTTTGTGCTACATAAAAACTTCACCAACACGGACCAGGCTGCTCATCCCATTCGTTCCCCACGCATTTGTTTCCTCTGAGCCATGATGGGAAAAGCTGTACTCAGCGGCCGCTCTCCCACCAGGTGACCAGGATGGAAGACAGCTCTTCCAGTGTCACCCACCTCTCTTGGTACTGGTGTGAAACACTTTGGTCAGGGTGTAAAGTTATGGGCAGAGACAGAGCTATGGGTACTAATGAAACTGCACAGGTAGAAAAGAACACAAAAATGACGTGGTCCGGGCTTCCCATGACACACTGCACAATTCACTTCTGAAAGCGGAGCATTTTTATCTCATGGGATGACCCCTGGAAAGCAAGGCTTCTTCTGCTACAACTGCCACCCACTGCTGCAACACATGTCAAGCTCACAAGGAAAGGTGAATTATTTCACCACCAGGAAGGAGCTAGAAGAGTGTGCGCAGCTTAAGTTTTGCAGCAAACACTCTTGCTTTTATACATTCTCCTCCCAGTTGTGAGTTTGAAGGCAACAGAGGAAGTCAGCTCGGCTTCAAGTGGGCACACAAAAGCTAGGGAGGAATTGCATGTGGTCGTCTATCAAACCAGGGCAGAAATGCCAGCTCAGCTTAGAGAGAGGTCATGGCAGTCATTCTAGAAGCTGGAAGCTCACTCAATTAAAGTACCTTACACTGCTGTGAAGTTTCACACTCTACACACAGATTAATCCACACCATGATTTTGCCTTATTGGCACAAGAGCCCACCTTAATTAACTGTACGGTAACACTTCCCTCTGCCACCTCCTGACATTATATGAATTTTGATGATCAGATGCAGTAGGGAGAAGAAACGATAGATAACTGTAATGGAGAAGACAAAAGATTTTGAGAGAACAGAAGGGTGAAAAGAACGGAAGGGGACAAAAATTACTCTGCCAAAGGTTCATTTCCAGAAATGCGATATTCAAGTCACAGAAATACAAATAAATGTTACTTTATGGTATTGCCCAAATATCCATTAGCTCAAAGGTACCTCATCCTAAGCTCAGTAAGATGTGAGACATCCCACTTAAGGAAAGAATGTAACCCCAGGCTCATTGAAATAAAATAAAGGAACAATTAAAAATCTGTTCTTTCAAACAGGCTACTAGGGTATGTATAATACGTAGCAGTTCAAAGGTTACACATTGAAAGTACCTTTTGGGAGATTACTTTTCCCCAGAAATATTTTTTTCTTTCAAGTTGCTTAATTTCATTTTCACCACCTTCTTACTCAGTTGATGACAAAAACAAGTTTTGGTTGCTTTTCCAGAGAAGCTGGGTATTGTCAAAACCACATTGTGGTAGATAGAGCCAAGGCAAGCCAACTAACTGCTCACAAAAGGTATGAAAACAACACCTGTTTGAGGAGGAATGGAGCACTAAAAGCAAGTGGGAGATCAAATCCAGTAGAAACATGTACATGTCTAGCTGTGATGAAAAACGTTCTCCTCAGAGCAAACAGATATACTCATCTTGCTAGGTCTGATCACAACTTGAGTGTGAATGTGTATGTGTATATATGATTTTTTTTGTATGGATACAATACAGAAGAGAACACACTGCAGTATAAAAGCCTGTAACATTAACCATTTACAGATGAACTCTACTCACTTCACCTCTTCTCTGGACACTAGTTATAGAAGTTCACTGATGTTACATTGCTAGTAGCTTTCTAAAAGCACTTTTCCAGGTTTTCTGGAACAAAAGCCAGCCTTATTTCTGAAGGCTGAAAGAAAAATGAAGCAGTCCCAAATTACATGTTGTGTCTCCCCAAGTAACTGTGGTTGCAGAAGTTGGACAATAATCCTCTGATTATGCTTCTGAACTCTTGCTTAATTACTGGGGATTTTCTGCCAGCTACCCATCCACTTACAATCCTTAGGCACAATCAAAACATGTTTGCTCTAGGGAAAAAGAAACATTTCAGTGCAATCAAGCGCATCTGGTGTAACTAATCTGGGTTAATCACAGCAATGTGAGGGACACAGAATATGCATTATAAACATTAAAAAGGAACAATTTTCAACATGCTTTTCAAACTGCACAATAATTTCTCTTAATTATTAATTCTAACATAAAATTATTAAACGCATTTGTTTTCTCAAGTCTTAGTATTTCTGTCACCTTTGCATTTAGAAAACTGGCTCAGGAATGTGAAAGAAAGCTAGATTTATAGAACCCTCATGTACATTAATCAGTTGCTTAACAGAAAAACAAGACCATCATCCGCATTCCTACTGAGACTTGAGGGCAGTAAATACCTTTTCCTGACTATTTTGGTGTCCAGCCTGGGAAGACATTCCATTCTTCTGTTCCAACAGATCCTGAAAGCATCTCCTTTTCATGTGACTGTCCTGGTTTCACTTAAAATAACGCTTAGTTTAAAACTAGTCAGAGCACGATCACTGTGATTTCAAGAATTCAATGTGAATGAGTTAAGAAATATCAGCAATCTTCTGTTTGGCGTTCAGTTCAGTAGCATGAAGCATATCTGTCGCTGCAGAGACTTGGGTGGGTTTTTTTCTGTTTTTTTTCTTTTTTAAATTTTATTTCTTTTTTAATTTTTTTTTTTTAAGACCTCGCCTGAAAACTAGACTAATAAAAACAGAATAGTAAAATACTCTGGAACAGTAAAATCTTGCTGTTCTTGACATCCATGAGCAAAACAGTAATATCCTGTGAAAATAACATAGTGCTTTAAAAAGGTGCAATATACCTGTATAGCTAAACTGGTTTGCCTAGTATAAAACTAACTATATACAAGCTTGAAAGCCTGGGAGTTCAAGATTTTAAAACTTTAAAATCCCATCAAAGAGATTGAAAAGACAGATTTATGGCAATCACTACAGCATAAGGAAGGTGCACCAGGAATCCTTCAAAATTCCAAAGGTTAAAGAAGTTAAGTGCTGGGTTCAGATCAGAAGAGTTCATTAGAGTAACCACAATGGAGCACATGCAAGGGCAGGGAGGAAGGAAAACTTCACGAGAATCTCTTTTATGGCAATAAAGGGATGGGGGGTTTATGGGGTGAGTCTTCAGCGAGCGAAGTTTTCCTTTTGTCATCATGAATTCAATTCTGCATCATAAGTTTGTCTTTTTGGTTCTTCTCATTGTTATGAACTTCATATTGCTGGAGTCTTCTGGCTTTTAGTCCTTTCCTTTGAATCAGCCTGTTAGCCCTCTCAGTACCTGTGAGACTGATGAGATTGGTGATACTGGGAGCTCTGCTGAGACGACGTGGAATAGCCCATTGTACTCTGGGACTGAGAAGATCCCTGAATGTTGCTTTGGTAACTCAGGCGTGAGCTGGAGTGCTGCAGGAAAATAAAATGGGAACATGGGAATGAAAACCAGCCTGTTGGGACTATGTAACTCAGGAAACTTTTAACCTCCCTGAAGCTCATTAAATCGTGACTGTTGGAGAAGCTGACTAAACACTGTTACTATTTAAGGTCCCATAAAGCAAGTAATCAATCTGATCTGCAATCAGCCTTAGCACAGCACACAAAATACACGAGGTCACTGGCAGACACCTAGAAGTACAGCATGTACACACACATTTTTTGAAGGAAGAATACACAAGAGAGGGCAGACTCCATCTCAGAATTCAGCTGTTGCTTAAATTTACATCTATCAGTATAAGTGGAAAACCAAACTACTAAGGCCACAAGCGCCCTTTTTGAGATAGACAATATGAAACATTATAGAGCAACAGTTTATTCTGTTCCTGAGAAAAAGACAATCATGACCTAAGAGCTACTCAGTTTATGTAAATGAAAAATGTCCAGTGGGATAGAATAATTTTAGGTGAGTCTTTCAATCTGCTGCCGTAACTACTAGAAGCAAGGACGACTGCTTAAAGATGCGCATGTGTATGTGCAATAACCTAACATTAATTTTCCTGAATGTTTTTTTTTTCCCCGTTCACTGTTTGGGTGGACTACAATCTCAACAAGCCAAATTCATGGATCATTTGCTGCCTATACTCTGCTGAATTTGCCTTTTATTACCATATCCATTCCCTGTCCAGAATTAACAATGAGCTGCAAGAAAGTGGAGCTGCAAGCTAACGCAAGTTGCAAAATCACTTTGCCTGAGAAGTACTGCTCGATGGATAGGAGACTCTCCAGCAAGGTATACCCCACCCCATAAGAGAGTTTACAAAAAAAACCCAAAAATATTTGCAATCAGCAAACAATTTGCTTCTAGCCAAGTTAAGTGCAGGGTCAGGCAGCCATTCAGTAAAATTCTGTTCACTATCTAGTTAATGATTGTTCTTGGCTGTTTCCAAGGGTCATCAGCAAGACTGTGGCCAACAGCAACCATCTAGGAAAAGTGTTAAGAACCTACATTCTGATTAAATATCAGGATTATGAGTTACAGAATGCCTCTGGAGAAGTTTGAGTTCAGAGAGGGAATTCCATGGAGACAGTGGGCCTGTAAGAACACCACATCCTCCGCAGACTAAGAATCTACTCAGCGAAAGCAACACCTCAGTCAGTGATCTCATTTAACCATTAGATCCCAACCAGGAGATCTGCGAAAGCCTCCTGACAACTTTTCAGCTGGATGATGAAGAGCAGGAACCTGAAGTTCAGGCAGTGTAAAGCTTCTGCCCTTTGTTTCTGTACATAGCTTCATACCTTTAATTTTACACAAACTGTAAAACACACAAACTGTAAAACATATTAAACCTGAAAAAGATCACACTACTTTTTCTGTGCTCTGTCTAATGTAGAAATATTATATTAATGTAGGAATATAATATTAATATAACTAATAGTTGTATGAAGTAACTTGACTTGTTTGAAAAGGTCAGTTTGGGAGATAATAGCTCAGCACACTGGCTTTGGAAGAGATGTCTTCCAGCAGCATGTATGCCGTTAATAACCAAATTATGCCCGGCCTGCATGATTAGATTAACAGTATCTGAAACCTGGAATACTGAAATTTGTCTCAACATTCTGAAAGGTTTTGCAACTTCTAACATAAAAGAAAAAGAATTGTAATAAGTTCTATGACTTTATAGGAACTAGTTCTGGATGAAAAACATTAGCATGGTGAGCTGAGCACAACACCCAAGGTCACATAAGGAATGCTCAGTAAAATTCAACATAGAATTTGGACTGACATCTGTGGAAGCAACATACACTGAAGTTGGTGAACTACAAAAAATTTCAATGGAGACTTTAAATCACAAGCTAAATGAAACTCAAACCGAATCTTCTTCATACTTCTCAATAAGGTATGATGGAATAAAATCATTGCCATAAGACAACAAGAAGGTATTAACTTGCCCATGCTTATTTTTGTTCACAGAAGAGAATTTGCTTTAACAAAGGCAGACTTGGACAAATTGCAGACATTCCTTTCTGGAACAGAAGACAGTCAGCTAGAATTTAAGGGCAGATAGCCAAACGCAAGTGTAAAAATGGATAGTCACACCATACAATTTAGCGAGTGACATACAGGAAACATACAGATCATCATTTTGATGCCTGTGCTGTTAAACTTTTGAAGAAAAGAGCCATGGGGTAAAAAATAATAATCTAACTATCACAAAAAAAGCCCTATGGGACATTTAAACTGCTAACAACTTATAATGGGGAAGTTTGCCAACAATTCAGAGAGCTGTATAAGGAATCTATAATGGGTATTATCAAATGCAGCACACCAGTCCTCAAAATACAGACCAAACCAGGCCAGCCATAAATACTGCATAGTCAGACAGATGTAGCGATCTGTCCAGACCTCAAGCCTGTCTGCAACACTTCAAAAAAGAAACCTAGTTGTCCTTACCCTTAAACTGCCCTCAATGCCTTCATGATCATTTGTAATTAAAAGACAGAAATGGGAGAAAAATGTCTGGCACTGAGAAATCAATTGTCTGTGGAGGTCTCGAGGCAGCTTCTGTCAAGGCAACTCCAGAGCTGGGTTTTTTTTTAAAAAGCTACTTATTTTAAGTTTAAAGCTGCCTGACAAGACCTTTCTTCATGGTGGGGTCCTCTTGAAGGCCAGTGGCTAACAAAATCCCTAACATCTTTTAAAAGCTACCCTTAATATCTACATTTTTCTTATTCTGTTTTCAACTCGTTACTATCCCAGCAGGTATAAACTCAAGTCCTGAAGATCCTGGTAAGTTCAATGCTTTCTGTATTTAGTGTAAGTCACTTTTTCACTGGAAAACACAATTCCAGTGAGCAAACACAAATATGCAAATCCAAAAATATTTCATGCTTTTACTCACGAATGCTACTGTACTGGAAAACATGAAAGCTATTCAACTTTGGTCACATTAGAAACAATACTTGTCTTTCTGCCCTACTTCAGCATGAATCATACTGATGAACCAAAATGTCATTCCTGTGCTAACATGCTCTTTTTCTTTAGCATCAGAAGCAGACTTAGCAAGATTGTAGAATAAACTACAGAATCACTCCCTACATGTGATGACACCAAGTAAAATGAAGCAGGAATCAAATGTGAGAGCCTGGTTCTAACTTTGCTTCTGCTGTTCACACAGAATTTAATACTGCAAAGAGAAGAGTATCCTAAACTTGATCTCAGGCAGCATTTACATGCATGAAATAGTTCCACTGGCTTCAACAAGATTAGTCCTGAACATAAAATTAGTCATATGTTGAAGTGCTTTCCTGGAGAGGACTAGTGCTTGACACTTCACAGGGTGCAGCAAATACAACTCATACTGGTATTCTATTGAAAATTACTAACCACAGAACATAACCTCTTAACTTTAAAGCTTTAGGCCCACATTTTTGTCCAATGTATCACAGCACACCTGCTGAAGTTACATGGGAAATTCATTAAAACGTGATTTATGCTTGCAGTGGGGAAGTTGGAAAACAGCATTTTGGCCCTACAGTATCAGAAGCAGCAAAAACTCCAGAGGTACCTGATAATCTGAAGGCATGACAGGCCCGCCTGAGTTAGCGCCTGAAGGCCCTATGCGTGGTTTCTTGTTGGGAGGCACCTGGTTGAGGCTGGAGTCCTGGCTGTGCTGGAGCCCCGCGCCTGCTCCCCCTCCTCCCGCGCCAGCGGCCCCGGCCGTCCCATTGGTCTGGGTACTGTTCTGCTGCTGTGGCTGTGGCTGCTGCGGTGCTGCCTGCGGCTGCTGCTGAGGTGCTGTTTGCTGCTGATGTTGATTCTGCTGCTGTTGATTCTAGGGGAAGAAGCAACACAGACCATCAGTTGCTCTGAGCTAGTCTGGGAGCCTTACGGAGTTGCCAGCCCCTGTGCCAGTGGAGAAGGAAGCAGGCCTGCTTGCTCAATGGAAAAACACAGCAAGTCTGCATGTCAGGAGAAATGTGTCCTCAGGACACTCATACACACTTTGTGGGGTATCCCACTTGTGGTCATTTTGTATTTTTAACAAAGCAAGCTAGAGTAAAACTGGAAGGACAGACTAGTGTCTCCTACAGCTAGCCAAGCACTCAGAGAGGAGGATGGAAGGAACAATTTATAAAGCAGTAATTGCCTAATGAACTGAATCAAAGCCCCCAAAATTTCACTAGTCCTCAGTGGCACATGTGGTGAACCACAGTAAATTATTCTAAGTGCTTCAACAGCCTTGTTCACTCAGAATCAAACCCACTTTTCAAACTTTCACAAATGACACGTTACAGTAACATGATGGAGGTTGCAGCTTTACTGCCGGAAAGGTAAGCAAATTGAGGCCAGAGAAATTACCTAATTTCTTCCAGATTGTGAGGAAATTCTGTAGTAGAACCAGAAACAGGTTTCGTTACTGTTTTGCTCTACTGTGCTTTTAGGTACCTTGTGAGGGTGGTATACTAGGAACACGGTCCAGCATAGTGTACTATGCACAGGATCAGAAAATCTTATTGAAATAGCAGAAAAGTGAAAATTGACCAGAGACAAATAGTTGAAGACAAAAGAGGAGGAAACAGCTGAAAGAAGAATTTGGCAAGGGAAGGGAAGCCAGACAATTAAGATGACATTGGGACCCAGCAGGAAGAGAGACAAAGAGAAAAGAGCCACGAAGGGAGAATAAAGTTAAGAAGGGAAACACAAGAGCCAAAGGCATTGCATTCTTCTGGCTTCAGAGGGCTACAGGCTAAAAAGAGCATTAGGGAAGTGGAGGGAAGGTTAGAAAAACAGCAGGGCGCAACTCTGCCCTCCACGGTTAGACAGTTACAAGGAAAGACCACCCATTTGTCTGCTTTCAAACACCAGGGATGGCTCCTCCATCAGAGCACTAAAGCACATAAGAGAATTGCAGAGAAAAGCAGTTTCTCTCCAAAAGTGAGGTATGTAACTTGTTCACCATGGAAAAAAACAACAATTGTCATGGCTCAAATTAGAAACTACCCTCCCCCCAGTACCCTCTAGGGAATATTTTAGGATAGTATTTTTTCCCCTAGAATATATTATGTAATTATCAAAGCTTTAGTATGGCATCCTTTTATAAAAACCTCACTTTATTAGTTTCTCAAAAATCATGACAACCAGTTGCCACCAGCAGAAAATTCCTGATGCCCGTGATCACCAAAAGGCATTTAGTTACCTCAGATAAATGACATAAAAGATCTTTATCTATGCCATGCATCACAATGGTCTCCCGAGATACAATCAGATTAAATTTGTAATGATGTATTCATTTAGGGTTACAAAGGATCTTCAAGGACTCACAGGTGGCTTGCTTGTGCCATTTCACATTTAGCAAAACCAATAATGTAACCTCCTGCTTACAGTCCTCAAATCCCATCTCAGTCAGATTCTGTTTCCCAGGAGATCTAAACTTCAATAATATTAAAAGTTAATGAAGCTAGCTTGTAAAAAAATATAAATGTTAGGAAGCAATTTATCTTTTCATAATGGTTTGAAATTCACTTACACAAACAACTAAGACAGTATTTGTGCTAGAATTCCAAAACTTGTGTTTTCATAGGGCTGTTTGGATGCAAATGAGGTGGTTGCTACTCTGAGAGCTGAAAAATACAGTTTTGTTACTTGTAAACAAATATTGCAGGAACTTTCATAGTTAAAGGCACGAGTTTGCCATAGGTCCTAAGTTTCGCACTTTGGATATTAGCACAAAATTTACCTGACTACTCTGAGCTTGCTCTTCTGTGCAGCACCTACTACTACTGCCTGGATATAAAGACTGGGATCTACTTTGCAGGCTCTGGCAGCGTTCTAGCTGCACCTCCTTAGTGTACAAAACCAGCTTATGCCAGCAAAAAAACTGTCCTCAGGTCAGTCTAGTTCATGGTGGTCCCTAAATAAATAAACTAGTAAAAGGTCTACAGTTAGCAACATAAAACCATGTGTCAACTCACAGGTACAAATTACAAAAATGAAATTCCAGTCCTACCGCCAAAGGAACCCAGCGGAAACTTGCCTAACACAATTTGAGGTTGTTTTACAAACACTCATTTTAGCTTTTCTAACTAAAGATTAACCATTTCAAAGTACAGATGCTTACATTAAAGGTTATTCAGTTCAGACGCAAGTTCCAAATAATCAAACACAGAGAACATCTCTAGGTTTCCAAAAGACTATACAGATATTTATGGTTTTAAAAACAAACTAGAAACTAACACTATAAAAAAGAAATTTAAATCCTTTCACTTGCAACATCATAAAGAAACACAACATGGCACCAATCCAACTTTCAGGATATTCTTTACCTGTACATTTTCTACACTGTAGGAACACATTCAATGAGTAATGCGTGACTTGTATTACCTAAAAGGTTTCACAGAAGTTTAATTTGGAGTGTGTATAATACGTGACTGTCCCCAACAATTTCAAAGACCATTTATACAATGGCTGTTTTGAATATAAATATGTCATTGTTCCCCCAACACTCCCAGGAAAAAGGCAGATACCTACTTTTAAATAGACTGGCTCAACAAAAGGCAGAGTAATTTCAATTCATAAGATTTGTTCTTGTTTTGAAGCTGAGTTGAAATAAAGCTAGTAACTAATTTACAATCAAATCAGGTTTTTTTTTTTTGCTTAGGTGTCTGTTTCCTCTTCTTTTTAAAAACAAACAAACAAACAAACAAACAACAAACCAACCAAAACCCAACTATCTGGACATAAAAATCCAGGATGTTACCATTTGTTCTCAGCACGGAAAAGTCTAAAATGTCTGTTCTGAAACCAAAACCTGCTGTCTGAAATGTATTGTGATAGGCATACTTCTAAATTCAGCTAGTGTCTCGTGTTATGCAGAAGAATCTGAAAACAGAAGATGCATGTAGTCAAAATGGTTTCTCCAAAAGATTAACAGTCCTTCTCATGTAGTTCTCAGATAATTACCATTTAAGGCTGTTTCCTGTACATTTTGCTAGCTATACATTACTGGTGGTGTCTTACTGTACACTTCTAAGTGAAAATAGCAAGCTGCTTCACGCACTACAGCACCATTGTCCAGGCTTCACAGCATGATGGGGCAATCACTGCAGTCACATAGCACAGCTGAGCTACACGCACAAAGCACGTCAGATTATGCTGCAAATATGCCAAAATTTACTATGCACATAAAGAAGTTCTTGCCCATGTCTTTGCGGCTATGGGAAAGACAGGAATCAGGGCAGACTGTCGTTACCAGAACAGTTCATGCTCCTTATTACTCCTTTGTCTGAAGGCCCTTAAAACATGATCAGGAAACTGTGCAGATGGATAAAATGTTCTGATGTAGTGCCAGAAGCTGGCTGCCACTATTTACTTGAGTCCCTGACAGCCATCAACTTTCGAATGGCTGGATGTATGCCAGTCATCCAATGGAAATGCCATTCTTTTCGTATGATCCCAATGTATTTTCACCATGTGATGCAGGAGGAGGTAGCAAGTTCCTCTTGGAATGATGGCAGCTGAAAGCATGCTACTGCTGACCAAACAACCCATCCAGCTCATTCCCCACAGGTCAGGGCAAGCTGCTGGTGATACTGCCTGAGACACTCCAAAGTCACCTGATAATCTGTCTGGGAAGCAGTCTTGAGAGAGCCTTGCCTGGAAAACACATTTTTTGGTTAACTCCTCACATTTCATTAGTTTTCATTTGGTAGCACCATGATTCTTTCTTATTGCATACTTAAAGGGTGAAAACATTAAACTATTATACCTTATCCCCTTTCTCTTCAGGTTCATCTTCATTGAGGAATTCTCTCTTAGGATATGGAATCTGACAGCCAGCAAATACACTGAAACACAGCAAACATTAAACACTTCCACAAATATATACATATGACATACATTTACTTAATGCTGTATTAAAAACAAGTGAATAGAACACAATTTAATTTCTTGCATTTCATGAGTCCTGTTTCTCTAAGTGGCAGTGTGAGCAGCCGAGACAACAGCAGATACTAGCAACTAGGTGCTGATCATAAAGTCGGATCTCTTTCTTTGCTGCTGGCACAAGGTCATCATTTAGAAATCACGGCATGGTTGAGCACGCCTGAATGCCGGAACGACCACTTGTAGATCCAGATGGCAAAATGAACAAACACAGTGTCAGAGGTTCCATAACATCTAGTTGGAACATGCATGGCTCACTGAATAAAAGGCCTGATCCAAAAAGTATTACTGTCTTATAAGCCTGCCTTGGCTTACAGCAGGCTTAAACATATTTGCCAATCATAACTGCAGAGTTACTTTCAATTAGCTTCTCAAGTCTTGTTTAGAGAAAAAAAAGATAGCTTCTAAATTCAGCTGGCAAATGAGATTTGGAACATTCCTTACTTCATGTTTATGGCAGAGAATTTATCATAATGTTATCTTGTAATCCATGGGGAGCTATAGCTCTACATAGGACAGTATCAGACAAACACTAAATAGAAAATTACTGGTCGATCTTGACCAGTATCAGTTTCTTAGATTTCTGTGCCAGCATTCAGAATACAATCAGCGTGACATGATTTTTAAAGTGTGTAAACATATCTAGCTGCTATACAGCATTCGGCTTATCCAAACAGAAGAAAGAAAAGAAAACCAATCCCGACAACAACTACTCTCAGCTACACTCCTTTTGCACTCCAGTGGCTATTCCCTCTTTTTAGCGTTGCCTGCTACCTGAGGAAGCAGTGAAAGCAAAGGTGGAGATCTCCTTCCATTCAGCTCCTACAGATCATAATGCTACCAACCATCATGCTTCCGAAAACTGGGAATAGAAATTGGAAGAGGAAAGTCTGCCAGTCGGAACTGAATATACAATTTTCATTTCTCATGACAATAAAATATATACAGATATAAAATCTGCACTCTCAAGCCTTCTGAACAAGGGACCTGTGGGAGTTTAGGCAGTCATTGATCTCTTTACTTTTCTCTCCTCGTATTATTACCATGTGCAAGAGGGCATGGGAAAGGTTTGTAGGTCAGAGAACTGTCATAGTCCTACAGAGATGTGTAATGAAACCAGGCAATGCAGAACAGGGCTCTGTGAGGCTGCGCAAGGCAGAACAGAACAGGGCACAGATGGATTCTCTAAATACTGCAAGAATATTGTCACACTAGCTTTGGTAGTACATTCAGAATTACAACATTAATGAGGTACTGGGTCACTGTCCACGACCATTCAGTTCTGGCACCAGGACCTACAGACACTTCAGTACAACTGCAGTAGTTTCTACTGAGTGTGCCTGAGCTACTACTTCTTGTGGATATAGGTAGATATCTGAATTTTTCAGCTGTTGTCTTGTTTCAAGGATAGGCATTTAGCAGAAAAAAGACACCCCTGAAGAGCGCAGAAGAAGGAATACATACTCTGATGTAGGCAGAGGATCCTCTTGAAAGTAGGGGTCCTGCAAAGCCTGCTCTGAGGTAATTCTCTTTGTAGGGTCCATAGTAAGAAGCTTCTGAAGCTGCAAAGCAAAACATTAAAAATAGCAAAAAGCTTATCAAACTATCATTTTTCAAACCATGACTTACATGCCTTGGATTGTGAATTGTTGTATTATTTGTAGCTTGTTCAGACAAGCCTAAGTTATCACTGCTTGTTCAGTGAAGTTCCCAAGAATTAGAATGCGCATTCATCAAAGCATGATGGCTGTGAAGTACTTATCACATAAGACATACAGTTAAGTCTATCAGGCAATATTAATTGCTAAGGCTGAACCATTGTGCTAAAGCAACACTAAATTCAGCTATTACAGGCTCATAAAGCATTATTTCTAAATAATGGTGCTTTGTTGCGGCACATCTATATTTTTTATACTGTTCTGTACTGCTGACACAACAGGAAAAAAGTGTCAGAAGAGAATGAACACGACCAGGACTCTCCATATCGCTTTAGGGACAGAAACAATAAACCTTCATTTCTCACACTGGCAACATTCCAGAGTCAGAGCTCTCTGCCACTCACACAGCTCCTGGTCCACTCTAATTGGTACCGAAATGAGAAAGAGGAGGAGCAGACCTTTCCTAGTAACCTTTCTTCCTTGCTAGGAGGAAAGCAATAATAAATTTATTAGCTGGAATGCTGTTGACTGCAACAGGCTATAAAAGGATTACAATATATTAGTAGCTTAAACCAGGAATTATAGGGATAATGTGCTATTTTAAATAGGTACTTATTTATCACATTCTGATAAAGTCACAGTAGGAAATCTGAGGCTCGAATTACATCATACAGTATCCTTAATTCATATCAACAGTGAAAATAAAATTCTTCCTGCAAAGTGCATCTTAGATCAAACCCAATCTTCCAGGCCTCCAACATAAATTCCCTGGATATTCAGCAAAAGAATGTGATTTTAGACTGGTGTTTGGGGCTTTCTGTCCAAGAAAAAAAAAAATCTGATAACAATTGTATATTCTGTATACACGGTACAGTAAACAACCTCAGTAAAAACATTCATCCTCATCAATAAGATGATTCCCTGCATTTCCTTTCTGAATAGCTGTACTTAACCCTACCTTGTAGATTACATCTCAAAATCCTCTGTACTTTTGCCACTTTCTTTCCATCCCTCCTTATTCCCATATTTTGTGGGCTATGGATCTCAACAGACTGACAACACAACAAAGAGCCATTTTGGCAGTCTCCACCTATCAGTTCAGTTGCAACCA
Source organism: Ara ararauna (assembly GCA_028858755.1). Classification (NCBI taxonomy): domain Eukaryota; kingdom Metazoa; phylum Chordata; class Aves; order Psittaciformes; family Psittacidae; genus Ara; species Ara ararauna. Next base: position 63,397,771 of record CM054379.1, read on the forward strand.
ACTCCTGAATTGATTCTGGCTGCTTGTGCAGAAATACACCTCAAGACGTTTTTGCATCGCAGACACTTGGAGTTTGCACGGTACACTTATTGCCTGTGTTTTGTATTATCAGATAACCCTTAGCCCTACTTTTCCTGTGTATCTTAAAAAATTCAGCTTCTAATGTGCTGTTTGCTCTCTACACAGTGACCTCAAATGATTCAATTAATACAGACAACACTCTTGGCATTCAGTACCTTTATTCCAAATCACCATCTCTCCCTACAGGCAAATTTTGTCACTTTTAGTGGCTTGTGACACCATTACAGATGATACAGATTTCTTCTCCCCAGTTCCTCCACAATGACCCCAGAGACAAACACTCATGTTTTGTATAAGGCCACTCCTGGTCTTCCGTACCAGCTGTCATCATTGACAGAAGAGTACAGGATATCAGCCTCTGCCCCCTGGACTCCTACCTCAGAACTGGTTGCTGCAGTACTACTCAAGAGAAAGCTCCAGTTTTCTGCCATGTTACTGTATCACAACCTGCCTCCAAACATGACCTGTATTCTTCATCATTCAAATATAAGGCTAATGTACCACAGCAGATCTAAAGATATCTTACACCTTTTAATAGTCTGCTCATCCCTTTAGTAATTCCCCACCATACCCAAGAATATAACCTATTTGCCCATTCCAGATGATGGGCAATATCATATATCAAATAACACGATATCATTTCAAATGAGATATCCTGCCAATCAGTGAGGCTACTGTGAACCAGCTTTCTTCGACAAAGTCTGGTTTTCTATAGCTTCTGTTGCTCCTAGGAAAGTGAATAAAAATGTCTGGACATAATTTGCTGCTAACACAATACAGAAAGCTTGTGAGACTGGACTTCATCGACAGCCTCATACTTCTCAGCAGCTCTCAAGATTGCTTGCTCTCAGATTCTATTGGCCTGACATGACAGATGTATAAATAACTTTTCCAGGACAGCAAGAACAGATAGATGCCTCTTCTGGATGGAAAACATTCTGCCCTTCATGTAGATATCACCAGTCAATGTCAATCAGCACAATGGCACAATATCCTCCTCTTTGTGAAGATTCACTTGCTATCCTGCACTGGTCTACGTGATGCCCTGTTTTCTCTATGTGCCGCACTTTCTGTATTCATTAGCACAAAGTCTAAGGACTTTGTACAGGTACATGGACCTCCTCAGTGCAGCAATGAGATACCAAGAAAATTGTCCATGTTCCTGACCATTCTTACACAGAGCTCTGAGAGACTGACCTATTTAAAACTAGACTCCATGTTCATGGCTGATCACTAAAACCACCCTTATTCACCCCCATTTATGAACAGTGAGAAAAATTTGACTAAGTGAACTGAGTCTTCTTCAGAATCTTCAGAAAGAGCCCTTATCCTTTTGGAATCAGTTCTCATTCTCACAATCACACTGGGGAATTCACTGGTAGACACCTATCTATTTGTTCAGTCACTCTATAATAACTTTGCCTCACCACTTCTCCATCGTGAAAAGTTCCTTTGTTTATATATATAAACATATATAATATGCCAGGCAAAATATGGTTAGTTTTGTGTTGTTTAGATATCTGGTTAATATTTCCCCTGAAAAAGTAGCCGACCCACTGAAAATTACTCTTAACTTAGTGTTCATAGCCTTGATGAATTAGCCATATAAGCTGATAGCAACCCATTTGCTTCTTTGGCTTTTCACCAGGCTTTCTGATGATTTCCACTTTGAGTAGGAAAACGGGGAAATTCAGGTGCTAACTAACAATGTCTTTTAGTTATAATCTTTCCAGCTAGACTCCTCCTCCAGATGATTCCAATGTGCACCCAGTAAGTTGAGTTTGAGAAATTTTAATTATTTTTTCTTGAAGTCTCACACTTCTTACATGAATGCTTCCCTTCCACCCACCTGGACAAACCTGTTCTGTTTCCACAGCTATTTGTGTCATCATCCAGCAGCTACTAACAAGTCTTCGCCAGGACCCAGACAGAAGACTACTATGCTGAATCCATAACTGAGAACAGGCCACCAGAACTCAAGCTGCACTAACAGCCTCATTACAAAGACTCTCTTTTTACAGCACTAGTAAAGTCACTTTGAACTTCATTCCTAAATTTAGACAGCACTAAGTCATCACAGAGGCATCTAAAAATGATGCTGTATTAGAGCAACTCTATATTCCCCTACAGTGAATGACTCAACTAGATAACCAGCAAATAAATGTTTCTGGATGTTGTTTGGAATCACCCACAGAACAGAGGTGGACTATTATCACAGGGAAGAAAAAGAAAAAAGGCAAAGGAAAAGAAAAAAAAAATTACTACAGGAAATAATTAAATTTCTCCTTTCCTCTTCCTTCACAAAACTCTCTAGCTCTCTGAAGCAACACGGAATCAAAGGATATAACATTATCCTATTTGCACCGCAGATATAAGGGTAAGGCTGGGTATACGAGTGCCTTGCAGCTCATAATTAGATAACACCTTCAGATCTTCAATACCAGCAATTCAAGCACATCCTCAGCATGTGTGTGTATGAAGAAAACACATATCCAAAATTGCCAGTTAGTGATAAATAGCTTTAACATCAGTGCTCATTAGAATGATATAGAACAACAGACATGGATATTACCATCAGAAATGCATTTCATTCTTATAATCACAGTGATTTTAAAGTTGTACCTACCAAAAGAAAAACTTTGCTGTCAGGCTTGACTTTGTGTTTCTCCATGTACTTTATGAGGCTACTATTGGCATATCTGGAAAATACAGTTAAACAAAGATATTTATGAAATAATACAGCATTAAGAATATGGAACTGTACCAAATGATCACAAAAACAGTTACTGGTCCTTAATAAGCAAGCTGTAAGAAGAACTGCTATCAGAAAACATGTCAGATATTTATCAAGCAGTTGCACACAAAGTGTGCTCTTCACAATAGGAATAACTGCGTACAGATTATTTCCATGGAACATGCAACTTCTACAGCATACAGATAAGCTGTTGACACGGGCATATGACAGAGAAACTCAAGATGAAGTTTATATTCTAGTTTTCTAAAGCATTTCCGCCACAGAAAGTGTACAGCAGTTTGTAACAGCACAAATCTAAGCTATTAAGTTGTTTCCAACTGCAATCTGGCAAATCAGTCGTTTACCATTCTCTCTCCCTGACCCCAACCTGCAGCAAATCACACAGCCTTTATAGTTCCAAGCTCAAAAATGCCTCAGATATGTGTGACCTGTGTTTTGTCTTTAATCTGCAAATTCAGAAATCATCTACAGTCATCTTCAAAAGAAAGAAGCTTTGTGCAAAGATAAGCTTCATCTCTTGTCTAAAGCCAGTAAAATGAATCCATGGCAGAGCTGGAAACAGAATCCAAAACTCCTGAATCCATGTCCTCTGCCTTACAACAGAGTCTGTGCTGCTGCTTACACCCTCTGACCTATTACCACCACTTGAATAACTTAGCCAAAGCACCAGCGAACACTGGAAGTGTAAAATTCCTTGTAAAGTGCAAAAGGCTTTGCATCATAAACTACTGAACACATTATTTTCTCTAGAAATTTCTGTCTACTGCTTTCTTGTCTCCACAGTAAAAAAAGCTGGTAAAAAGCACCAGGGAGCTGTTTCCCTATCTTTTCTCACATAAAAAGAATGAAGTTATCCTTAACAGCTAATAGAAGCGGTTTAAGCAAGCTCATTTGTCTATGCCTGCCATAGATTAAATGGCACTTATGAAAACCCCCTTCTGCAGAAATGAGGAGGCCACTCAGTTGATGCTTTTAACAAGCAGCTGAAGGAGAGAACACCATTCAAGCAAAATGGCTAACTCAAATAGGACAGCAGTCACAGCTTTAGAACCCAAAAACCACAAAACTGCCCCCTCCCTCCAATAAACTCAGAGGACAGGAGCCAATTTCTGCCCATCTTCTGCTACATTCACCGAACTGTTGTTGCATGATCATCACTTACGTTGTTCTCCTAAAATCTTTCTGAAGAGTTGGGTATTCTGGCATCTTCCTTATGTCTTCCCAATCTTTATCTTTGGTGGGGGGAAAAGAAGAAGCATTTACAATTCTGAAAGTGTAGATTAAGTAATACACAAGAAGGAATAACTACAGCAGTTTGACTCTGTTGGCCAGTACTACTGTTCCACAACTGTCAGCATTTCCAAATCCATCAAACTGACAGCTTCTTCATACCTATACAAACAACTAGTCATCTCCTTTAGTAAAAAAATCAACTCTGTAGCATTACGTCTGACACTTTAATGAAAATAAATTACCTGCAGGGAATCCCATTACACTGAAAATGCGATCTAGCTGATCATGATGAAAAGGATTACTTGTTTTGATGTCCTCCTGACGACAGTGAAATATAGGCTCTGAAGTCAACAGTTCAGCAAATATGCAGCCAATTGCCCAAATATCTAAGAAAAAAGGAGAATAACTCATGCAAGTTTACTGTACTTCATCACTGGTTTTTGTTTCATTTCTCAACATCTATAACCACAGTAAGATAAAATGCCTCTCAGGGTAATTACAGTACTTTGAAAATAATGCATTAATGTAATACATAAAAAAGGGTAAAATTTGGAGATACAAGGTTTTCAGTCAAAATTAGAGTCTCCAAATTCTGTTTCAAGTTGTAAACTGCCAGTGCAGTACTTAATCTATTCACAGTTATGGCAGAAACCTACACAGCTTAAAGGGCATTCAACTGGCCATCAAAACCAAACTATAGATCCCCCATAGAGATACCCTGAAGTAAGAGTTCTAACACATATTTCAAAACATTTCCAAACAGATAATTGATAATCAAATAAATACTAAAAAGGAAAAGACTAATGATTCATACATTCAGCCAAATAATGCAAGCCAGTATAAAATGGAGAAACAAGATCTTTATTTTAATCAAGAATAGAAGCGTGACTGCCAAGCTTTAAAAAATTTAAAACAAAATCCTACTTGACAACTGACTCCCACTGGAATTGTCTCATCTACATGTCATGTACATACAGAAAACAACAGTGTGATATACTGATGTTTTAATGAAAGAAAATAACTTCTATTTCATTAGTTTCTCATTAATACGCTTTTCAAAATTAAATCTACTGTGGGCAAGAACATTAGTGTCATTTACAGAAGACATTTCTAGATTACATGTATTCGTTCTAGTTACTACTATTAACACCCATCTTAGTGTTCTGTATGACCTGAATGCTTTATTATGCATCTTAAAATGAAAGTGTGAATTTCTCAGTGAGAAGGTTAATAGCAGAAAAGAAATGGATTTGCTACATTGACAAATACATGTCTGGGATAACTCTGGAAAAAGATGTTGAGATCAGATAAGTAATGAGCATAGATTGCTGAACACAAAAGCACGGAATCTGGTTTACTGGAGAAGACCAAGCCTCTTGTTTGTTGCAACTCATCTGAGACTCATGCAGAGAATGAAAAAAAAAAAAGCTATCATACTCTCTTTGCTAAAACAGGTCAGTTCCATTTCCATCATGTTTCAGGTGTGGAGCTTGGTGTGCCCCAATTTATAAGCCTTTCTCCCTACCTCCTTCACAGAAAAGTCTGGTAACATTTTTGTTCAGACTTTACAGTTTCAACAGGGTATAACTTGTTCTGTGCATTACATCACTTTTCCAGGGTTTTATCTTCCTTTGATTTTCTTATTAGCCTTATCTGCATGAAAACAAGATATTTACCTCTTAAGATTTGATCTGCTCAAGCTGCTAATGCAGCATATTAATCACAATTCCTACCTGGGTAGTCACAATAAATTATCAACTCCAGAATGGAAATTACTTATTATTTGAAGAATAGCATCTTCATTTAACAGTATCTATTCAGTCATTTTTGTAACAGATAGCAAATCCTTTGGCAGTTGGTTTATCTAGAGGCCAAAGGAGTTGCAGACCTCTTGGTTTTCATTTTTTCCTGCAGCGCTCACTGTCCACCACATAGTCAGAGAGGGGCTGAGCCACTGCTTATTATTCTATTACTGCTCTATCCAGACTGACCTTTTCCTTTTAACAACCACAAAAATAAAACCTAGTATTCTTGTTGACAGTGAAGTGGAACTGCGAAATTTCCCTGATGTGGCATGTCAAACTTCAAAACTCATTTCTTGTTCACCAAAGAATAGAACCACCATGGCAACACATTCCCACTTCCTGGCTCTGTGATTAATACACAGAGCACATTTTAAATCCTTTGAGAATTCAGAAAGACAGATAATGTACCAACTGGATGTTAGATCTGAATAAACACTGGTAATGCCCAAGCTGGTGGTGTATTTTCTTTAGCTCTGATCAGTCATTATATTCTCTAGTAGCTGATAGTGCTGGGTTTCTTGCCAGATACTTTTTAGATTAAAAGAACTAATCTAAAGTAACTCAAAATACTTAATACAGAAAACACGAAACTAACATCTGTATGTGAAGACTGAACAGCTGGAAAAGGCCTTACAGCTATGCAGCTCAAGCAGGTCAGGGTCTTCCCTTTGTGAATCTAACTTTTATGTAACCTGATCTTGAACACATCCTTGGCACATACTGAAACCATTCTCACAGTTAATTATTTTCTGTCATGCTTGGCTAGTCCTTTTTTTTTTTCTTAAATTTTAAATAACATTCATCATTTACAGTGATTATTTACCACATGTGGCATTTTTCTAGCCAGAACACCTCATTAAAATCTGGCAAGTTTAAAAGCTTCATCAGTACAAGCAGTCCTAATAGGTATTTATCTCCTACATTGTTCATATCAGTTAACCAAATTCAAACTTCAGCTCTAAGTATGGAAAAATGTGTCAATAACTAGCAACTTCCCTATACAGGGCCATTTCATGTTTTCAGTTTATGGTGTCTGTTCCTCCCCATCTGTGTCCCCCCAAAAAAAAACAGAACAAAACAAAACCAAAACCAAAATTATTACATCTATTCCAAATAAAACATACTGTCCCTCAGAAGTGGGCATTTACATGGACAAGGCTTAAAATACATAAGCAGTATTTTATAAGTACAGTGCATTATTAGTTTAGTGCATGTCGTCTGTCTCTAGCACAACAGGAACTTCTCATAATGCTATAGAACAGTTACTTTTTTAAAGCAACCATCAAAAAAAAGGGGCAAAAAATATCCAACAATTGGTTCTCTGCTCCCCCCTCTACTAATGATCAACTCACCGTTCCTGAGGCAAAGCTAACCTACAGACAGTATCTACTTTAACTTGTTATGTCCCAGACCCATTGAAAACTGGCACACAAAGGTCCTACAAAGTTGCACCGAATACCAAACCTTTTCCCATTTGATGTCTATGAGGATCCTAGTATATTTACTACAGTAACATAACCCTTCCTGCAAGGATGGTCCTGTTTCCTACAGTCTCTTCTACTATCATCAGGTTTCAGGAATGATCTGTGGTAAAAGGTTTTTACTTCCCCAAGTTTACACTGAACCTGAGTGCACACCAATCTTGCTCCCTGGCTTTTCAAAGAAGGGTGGGAGTGAAGGCCTTTGTAGCATACTCCTTTCCCTAGACTCCTCACCAAACAGCTTGCTCAGGTCCCATTCAAACCTATTCATCAATGAAATACCTTTCCAGTGCAACAACCTTTCTTAAGTACTACATAATTTTATAAAAGGATAAAACAGCCTTTTAAAGATGGTCACTTATGGTTGGTAAACAGACTTTACATATATATGCCTGAGTGCACAGATTATTAAAATATTTGTATGTCTGTCCATGTCCCAGTTTTCAAACCTGTGACTCTAATAGCTTTATAGGTCAGCTACTAAAGCTAAGAAAAATCCTGCATGCCTAGCTCTATTTCTATGTCCTGCTGTAGCCAAGAAGCATGTACAAAAGAATGCTGAGGTAGCTGTTTTAATGATAGGGCTGATTACGCATACAAATGCTCATGTGTCCTTCCCTTTCTATGAAACAATAATCTCATTTCTGTATTTGTCCAGGATTTTGGAAACATTAAGAATATTATGACCATACAAGACAACAGGACTATTTATTGAACAATAGCCTTGATTCTCAAAATGAAACATCTTTTCCCATGTATTTTAACTAAAATGTTTCACTGAACACAGGACAGAGTCCAAGATGAAATACTTCATGATTCTTAACTGTATCTAAGAAATACATACATAAGCTTAGTCTCATATAATTCTGTAATAAAATTATGTTAACGAAAGTTAAGTCAAGGATTGGAAAACATCTGTTTATCTGCAACTGACCAGAGGAATTCATCATTCCTGATGTTTGGTTTAGTAGCACCAGTACTTCAAACAACATGCTTTTTTTGTTTCTTTTGAACACAAAGTCTAGACTCTAGGACACATCCAAATCTGGTTAAAGAAGTGAAGAAGCTGAGGGACTCTTTATAAAAAATCTTGTATTGCACACCGAGCACAGCCGAGATTCTAAACTTATCCAGAATCTTTACACACAGTGACCTAGGAGCACAGAGATACTATAGAAGAAGAGTTTATTCACTTTAAGACTGGTTTTAAATATCTTAGAATTAGATTTTAAAGAATAATATATTTTTAAGGCAAATTTCTCATTTGTTTGGTCCAATAAGATGAACAGAACATACCCACTATATACCTGTTTCTATCACATACAGACACAAAGGAAAAATCTTCCCATTTGTACATTAAGGTCTCAGTTTTTGTACGCTTCATTTAAATGTCAGCAAAACAGTAACTAGCCTGTTAAATTTGACATTTTCTACTGAGAACTGAGAATGGGGTCAAACATTTACAGGTGACAGCTTTTTCAAAGGGAAGCAAAAAGTGGTGCCAGTGGGCTAAGGGTCAGAAACTTGCTATCACTCATCAGTAAGTTAGGCAACGTTTACCGATCTTTAACAGTATCTCAACAGAACTGGACGGAAGAACAGAAGTTTATACTGTAAAGCCACAAAGATGACTGTTCAGCAGACAGAAATAATACCTCCCAGTAATCTGAAGGATGCTCACAGCCAGCCAAACATGTATCTAAGAGCAGTATTTTATTTCAAGAGTGCCATGATGCAGAGTCACGATAATTCAAAACTTTTAAAGGCAAAACCATATTCATTCAAATTAGTCATGAAAACTATTATCCCAGGTTTTTTTTACCTGTTTGCCTCTATCCTAGCCTTTTAAACTAAGCTGCCCTCTTCCCATATTTGTCATACAAATGTAATTAATTTCAATTAATACAACCTTAAATATTTTTAAGCATTTTGACTGAAATTCTGAGTTCATGGAAATAAACTGTAATTTTCTACAGGGCTTTAGTGGGCAAGGACTTCTTCATTCTCTCTAAACAGAGTTATTTTAGGTTGTCAAATTATTTATTTTCCCCACTTAAATTCCTATTCTTCAGTATATCACCACTAAACAAAGATCCTGGATCATATGATTTCAGTCTTCTGCTACACATTAGACACATTACCTAGCTTGCAACATTACACTTAAATTACCATGGCAAGCTTGACAATACAGGTACGATAGATTTAATACAGGGAGTGGCAATAGAATCAGAGACCCTAAGTAGTTCTCTCATGCAGCAAAAATGATTGCCAACAAAGAAACCCTGTTAAGGACCTTTAATATTTAATTTACAGAACTTCAGATCCAAAATTTTGGAAATTCCAGGTTTATGGTTCTATACAACAGATACACAAGCAACCTTCCTCTATACAAGCAACCTGGTATTTAACTTGTGCAACCTATGTACTCAAGGTGGGGAAAACGCAATCTTAACAACTGTGCACAGAGCACAAGAATTCAACTTTTACCAACATCAGAAGATCAAGAATTAAACTTTTACCAACATTATACTTAAAGAATTTGTAAGGATTTTCAGTGCTTGTCTTCCCAAATACTCCTCCCCTACCTGCTGCCAAATCCTACATACCACATTTTCATCAGCAATTCTTTAACTCTTCACTTGTGTCATCGAGACTAATACTGCATAAACTACAGATTAACTACATTAGCTAGCAGTAGAGCAGGCTAACATCCTTGACAGACAGCACAGAGTGGCGGTTGCATGAATGCAGAACAGAGTGATGGTTCCATCCTCTTCTGTTTTTCTTCTTCCAGAAACTGGGGTGGGCTCCAACCTCAGGTGATGTTGCTTTAGGGCAGAGAAATTAGGTCACTGGGATAAGCACTGAGTTCTGGCAAGGAAAGTGTGTCATAGCCTCATCTTCTCCCTAATCCTAAAATATCAGATGCATTACAGATGGTGAAGGGCTATTATTTTTATGCCAGCTTCTGTATCTCGAAGATACAGTACTGCCACTCTTGTTCCAGCAACAGCAGTGCTTATACCTCAGAGGGTCCAAGAGGTACTCTGACAGGCTGCCAAAGCTTTTCAGGGAAACAAAAGTAAAAAGAGAAATGTTCTTTCAGTGACAACTCATCAAAAGCACAGGAATGTAATGGGTGACACAAAAGGCAGCTTCATAGCCTTAGGGCTACTTCCCCCTACCAAGTATCAAGCAACTGCAACAAGTAAAGGAAGCACGAAAGCTTCTCATTGCAAAGGTCACAAGTTTCTTCTATCCTGCAAAGCATTAGGCAGATCTAATACAGAAATCATTAACATTTCTTCCTGTAATGATGAAAGAATGAAGAACAGTCAAGATGTACTGCTGTGTGGTACAATAGTATTTACAAAGCTTTTCAGGGAACATCCACAGCTTTGTATTTGTAATTTATCGTATGAAAAAATGATAGGAAAAAAGAATTGATTGATGGTAACATCTAATCCTAGGACTGGAAAGCCAGGAGCTCCCAGTTCCCAACCATGGTGCTTTAGCATTAATTTCCCCCCTCCTCCACCATTTCTTTTCCCCATCTTGTTCCATCACTGCAGGTAAGTGTCCAATATCACATAATCTATTTTGTACAAATAGCACAGCATATTAGCAAATTGTTGCTATCTTCTGTACTCTTCTGAACTATAACAAATGAGAAGAGAGCAGTACATATTTTTTGAATGAGAAATACTTTTTTCCTAATTAAATGCAGACTACTTTAACAAACCAGCTTTTCTACACACAGTGGAGATCTTTGGAGGTTAACTCCATGCTAAATGAAGAGGGACAGTGAGTTTATAATCTGTTGTATGCTCTCACTTGGCTTCTGTCATTAACTATTACAACTTTTTACTAGGTCCAATATGTCAACACCTTCAGAGCTAACATAAGGTGAGCAAAAGGCCTGCTATCTGGCATATTGAGTCAAGACAAGGAACATGTGTGAAGAGCACTTTCCAGGCCTGTTCCAATTCACAAGCCATTACAGTATTTTCTGGGAGTTATTGAAGCTTTTGATACCTACCTTATTTCAGTCAACAGAGAGGAATGCACATGAAGGTATCTTGCCTCTTAGCACAGAGAAGCTTATTTGTCCTTCTAAACAGAGTGCTGTACAGTGTGCTAATTTCTGTTACTAAAGGGTTCAGCCTTGCAGCTATTTCTAATAAAGTGCTGGCAATAACTCCAACATAAATACAAGCAACTCCATTGGATAAGCAATGAAATAAACTATTATGAAATGTAAATCTGCTGTCAGTCATAGCTATTGCCAAGAAGTCCACCTGTGAAGCAATCCCACCTGTCCTGAGAACAAGTCATTCTACTCAATCCGTGCTGCAGTGTTGAGTTTCAGTTGATATTGCTGAAATAATTGTGCCTGAAGATCAGACTGACAGATTAGCTAAAAAAACTCCTCTGCACCAGAAGTCTGCATCTTGTTATGATAGTAGATACTTGGTTTTCAGCCAAAGTCAACATTTGTGAGTGAACTTTTCAGATATGGTAGCAAACAGAGCACTAGTTAGTGAGGATAAAATGTTTATGGAATCAGGTTTTACAACAGACAACCTTCTGGATCTTTAAATGGCAACCTCATGTTTCATTTATGAAAATAAAGACATCCTTTGGTCCACTGCTCTGTAAAGGAAGCCTTAAAAAATATAAAACTGAGTCAAACATCTCAGAGCTGCCAGTTCAACTCCACACCAAATCAACCATCTCATTCATGCTCATATATAAAAGAAACAATGTATTTGCAGTATATCACAAAGAATCACAATATATCCCAACTGACATGTACAGAATGGAATTGACTATGATGAGAAAGTAGGCAAAATGCATCTCCTAACCTTCTCTAAAAGCTGAGTCTTGCTTTCTCATGTCATCATTCCTATTCCATTTCCACATTAGGATCCAGACAGACATTGCAAGAACAACTCCTGCCTTACTACATTAAATCTTTGTTTTTCAGCTGAGCTCACAGCCTAGGTTGCTTGTGGAGGTTAGAGAATCAACCCTGCTGCTGCAAAGCTCATCTGTCTGATAAAGGGTAAAGTCACTGAGATACTAGGGAATGAAAAGCTTGCTCATACAAGAGGGCCCTATGATTATTACGAGTTGGGAAGAACATGAAGTTGATACTCTGAGGGGAAAATACTTAGAAGTAAAAAGACAGGGAACAGACTATTACTAGCAGGGAGGGGATTTCAGCCCACAGTTTTTGATGTACATGGGACTAAGCACAGGCGGATTTCTGAAGGCACCTCTTGCTCAAAAGTGGCTTTGAATCACAAAGCTATTAGTACAGAGGATATTCTGCCTTCCAAGTACTTTTATGTTATTTTATTTTTCCTGCTCTAAAATAATCCATATACAGTTAAGTCATAACCATCATCACGCAATAGCAAATCTGCCAAAATATTGAATGGAAAGGCAAAAGCACCTGATTCTTGCCTTTGTATGTTTTGCAAGGGTAGAGAATCACAAATATGTGAAAAAGTATTGGGGGACTATGGGCAGAGGTTTATAGGTTAATTTACAGAGTAACCTAAGTAGGACAATTCGTAGATTCTAGTTGTGACTGAAGATTCAATGTTTTTTTCTTTTTTTTTTAGAAGTCCAGAATGTGTGTATTTCTCAAGCTAACTGCAGATGCTAAGTGACATCCCAGGTTCTCAGACAAATTAATTTATTCACTGAGTTAACAAAAGTAATTCATAACACACTTGTACTGGAGTTCCCTATTACTATTAACAGATTTTATCTTCAGGACAATAATACCATTAAGTAGCACCCCCACTTCATAGATGATAAAACACATGGGATGGATTAAATTACACGCTGTATGCTACATAAAACACTTGAGACTGAATCAGTATTTAAATCCAAGTGCCCTGAGACCCAGCTTACTATAGTAAGAGATGAAGCTTTACTGTCTGTCTCACATTAGAGTACCTCCATTGGTTTTACAACAGCAGACAGGTCTAACACACAGCACTGTTAACAATTCTCCTGACTATTAAGCTAGTACACACTCAAACAACTCTCAGACTCTTCAGAGCTGGCAAAAGATGCCAGCTGTATTAGCTAATCAACACTATTCTAGAAGAAAGAGCAATTAGAACAGTTAGAAGAAGGCAGGAACTAGTACACTAGATCTCAAAACAGTTAGTGTATTCAAAAATGTAACAATGATAGGACTAGGGGGTAACAGATTTAAACAAGGGAAGTTCAGGTTAGATATAAGGAAGTTCTTTACTGCGGGGGTGGTGAGGCACTAGAACAGATTGCCCAAAGAAGAGGTAAATGCTCCATCCCTGCAGTATTCAAGGCCAGGTTGGGCAACATGGTCTAGTGTGAGGTGTCCCTGCCCACAGCAGGGGGGTTGGAACTAGATGATCTTAAGGTCCTTTCCAGCCCTAACTATTCTGTGATTCTATGAATCCTGCGGATGATATTCCTTGAGTTGCTGTCAGCATCTCAAGCTTCCCAAAATGCTTATTAAATAGCTTCAAAATGTAAGTGACCTAATCATTGTTTATAAAACTTCACATTTCTTAGGTAATTGGAGTGATAAGATTGTGGAGTATAGCAAATAATTTTTTTTTCTTTTTTTTTTTTTCTCCTTCTGACAAAGAAACTTGTATAGATTTTAGAGATCACTGTCAAGCAAGAGGAAAAACCAGCAGTAAATCATCCAGCACCTACAGTAACCAGATAAGAGAGCAATAATTAATCTTTCGTAGTAAAATATTTTGCCTCTCAGAAAAAGCATGAAAACAACTGTGATAATCAAAATGAAGAATGTTTTCCACATGCCAAAACAAGTTTACCACAAAGTATCATCTGAATCCAATTATTTCCCATGTCATATAACATTGCCCAGGGCATTAACAAGGCTCCCCTCCTGGTGTAGCCCAAGTTTTTCTTTTCAGAGCGCATGAATTAATATTTTCCAAACTTCTCTACTTTTCCAGTTTTTCCACAACCCCACCCCCAAATTTACAACTTCTCACAAATAGTAACATGGATCCCTATGCAGCAAACAGAAGCTGACTGACTATAGATCTGCTCTTCTTAATTATCTCTCACAGATGTTTAAAACCAGTGTCCATATTCCCATGGCTCCAAAGCCCACAGGTAGGAACCTCCCCGGTACATCTTTCCTGAAGACTTTTCAATCTTCTGGTTGGCTCCTTTTACAATTACTAGTTTACCAGATTTTCCAGCTAGGTCTTAGTTTTTAATTCCTTCTTCCCAACCCTCCAAGAACAAGAGGTTGAGGCACTGGTCCAAGATTTCCAGAGGCCCTACAGCCCATTCGGCATGCCAACAATCTGTGTGCATACAGCAAGGACATCTGATGCACTCGGAACGTGTGAGACTCACTGCATAGGCAATATGGAACACATATGCACATATTTCCATCCTAAATCCTACATAATACACCTTATGAAATTTTCCCCTATTTTTTTCCTGCATGAAGTCAAATGGAGTTGTTGAATTTCTGATGGATCCCAGCATTCAATATAAATTCATTCCCTCTGATATACCTAATATTTTCCTGTGACATTTGCTTTCAAAGGCATTTTTATATCTGCTTATACCTTTCACATGTTTCCAGCTTCCATAACCATATGTTAGTCTGGAAATGGAATAAGGCGGCAGTGTCCTGCCCGGGATTTGAATTACAGTTTCTCTTTACCTAAATCTTGCTCAGGCTGGTAAATGCAGTTGCCACATGGCCATTTCTGACATTCCTGCTGACTTACAAACTAGACAAGTAAGGAAAGGTAACTAAGCGATACAGATTTCTCAGGTTCCCAGATTTATTTTTCACACTAAATAACTCCATCCTTTTCCAGTGCAGGACAATGCTTCAGCCTTGATTAACAGGTGGTTGAATGATCACCATGAAGAACTCTTTCATCAACAAAATCCACCCATCTAGAATACTATAAGCCATCCGATGCCACTAATCAAATGTACTTTTTCTTTAATTAATGCGAGTGGCAAAGACAGGTAAGATAACATGTTCCTGTTTGATAGCACTGCTAACTATACAAGCTGCAACTTGATAAAAAACAAGCCTTAATTATGCCTTGATATCATGATACAAGTTGCCCCAGAATGAATCATAGTAAAGACTGTCACATGCCTTCTTAACCTATAATGAAGGAGTTCTTAATAGTCCTCACCAGTTCCTTGCTAAAATATCCTTTTCTATTTTGATGTTCCCAGAGTGAAAAATAAAAATAAAAACCTGATTCATGTCTCCTTTCAAGCTGAAAGCCAGCTTACCTTTTCCTTCATTTTACCACAGCCATTTCCTTTACTTTCCTTAAAATTACAGCACTGAAGTCTTTGCCTATAAATGAAAGGAGCACTGTACCTTGCCACTTACTTCAACCTTGTTTCTTTAGTATTTTGAGTATAAAGGCATTTTCTTCTGTGCTGGAGACTTTCTAAAAGTTCAGTAATTTTATCAATGTGTTCACGATTGCAAGCATTTTATATTTTTGCAGTCCAGGTTACTTTTATTTGCATATTTTACTTCTTTGCAAAAGTATTAGGATTTGATGAACACATGGAAACAGATTCTGCTTTAATTTATAGTACTGGAAATGCGGACCAACTTCCACAGGCTACACTGAATTTAGTAGAGATTTATATTGTGGTAACAGAATGTAGAGTGACCTTTGGCTTCTACAACACCATTTTCTCAATTTCTATTTATCTGGTAAGTTAGTTGCTTGTAACTATGGTAGCAGATTATATGGGAAACTTCATTAACAACTATGGCTTAGATTATAAATGTTCACAGCTCAGGAAACTAAATGTTAGTCCCCATGAAACCCTAATATGGGCTTTTTACTATCCTTTAAACATTCAGAAAGCAAAAGCTATTTCTGTTTTTCAGCAACACTATTTTCCTAATACCTGTATCCCTTTAAAAAATTATGTTAATATATGTGATGGACAACTACTTGTTCTGCAAGCAAATAAATGAACAGTAGACTATTTAATTAGTATTAAGGGACAAATGAAATAAAGGGGAAAATGTCACTGAAAAACTACCTCTAAATTAATGAAATATACGTATATATTGTTTTGCACAATACATACTTCTTTCTAAACAGACAGTGTTTAAGTCCAATTTTTTTCTAAAGTTAAACCCACAAAATGTAACTAAGATCAAGTCCAGAAAACAAGGACAAAAATCCTGAATGAGACAACAGTCAAATTCTAATTTCATTCTTTGATCATGTATGAGAATTATTTTACATGCAAGCAAGGCTTTATTAGAAGAACAAAACCAAAATGGACACTATAGTAGACAGTGTCCAGGATATTATGAATACATTGCTAATAATTAAAATTACATGTGAAGCTAAGATAAGGAAGAGAGTACTAGATACAGAATATATAATATCTATTGAACATAAAATAAAATCAAGACTAAGCCAGTAAAAACCTAAGCAAACATCTGAATTATGCTGCAATTGTTGGACAATATCCAGCGTGCTGCAGTAGGGAACTGATGACAATGCACTTCTAGTCCATTCAAACAAAAACATTTCTCACAATGACAAAATTGTAAGAGGATAGACTAAAGCTGGCATGATACTGCTCTTTGCCTGATTTTATTGATATTTTAAAATTATACAAAATTATACACTATTTAAAAGGCATGAGAAAACAACTATGGAAAATAAGCAGCTATACCAAATAATATGTCCTTTCCTTTTTCATAAATCGTGGTATCTAAACACCTTTTTTCTAAATTATTATTTCCAACTGAAGAACAGTTAAATGAGAATCTTATACAGTTTATGAGTTATTATTAAAAGCAATGCATTAAGGCTCCTGAGATTTATGCTATATTAAGAGATGTTAAAATTCTATTTCTTGCGCAGAGATTTGAGAGAGAGAGCTTTAAGAGTTGCATCCTTTGCCAAAAACATTAGCATTCAAGTTAAACTCTCACTAGCCTGCTTAGCTCATTAAGATTACCTTCTTTTAAGTGCATATAATGCTAGAAGCAAAACACAAGTCTGGACTCATAAACTGCAAAAAATCACTGCTGTCATTTTGTTACTGCTTCCTCCCTTTGCCTTAAAGCTGCACATAGATCACCTCCAGGTACTTTTATTCTTTTCAGTCACATGTCCTTCTAATGCTTCAGTCAGCCTACAAATCTTATCTTGCAGCTTTCCTTGTTTTCATTTGTGTAATTTTTACTTTGCTGCCCAAACCATTTTGAGTGCCCTCAGCACTCACATTCCACACCAGGTATTATATGACCTATTCGCACTCCTCTTGGGGATTCAATGGTGTGGGTCGGATACAAGAAATAAAAGCCTCAGAAATAATAAACTACTAGCAAAACCAGATCTCCCTAGAGATCATCTTCTAAAGTTTCAGAGGGACTCCTTCTCTGTGTTGTAGTGTAGACTACAGATCCCTCAAGGCAAGAATCAAGTAATTTATGACATAATTAAAAAAACAATAGCATTATACTAATTCATTCTTCAAAGAGATATCCTGAGATAACGGTACATATCAGTCACCTAAATCTGCAAACAATATACTATCTATCAAAAATATGCAACTGTCAGTTAAGGTAACTCCCCAGTACCACACACACAGGTCAGTAATCTGATCCACTCGCTTTGTTTTACAAAATCTACAGTCAGGGCAGTTTAAGCACCCAATTTACAGATGTTTAAAGCAATACTTTAGCATTTTCTTTGAACACTTCTAGTAACTGTTTTTATTCACTACAGGGTGCAGCAAACAGAGACTTTAGAAGTTAGCAGCCCTGTTTACATGGTGGCAGATGAAAAGCAGGCCCTAAGAATCTGCTTCAGACAACATGGGATTGTGCCACAACCATGAAGAGGAAACACTATAAGGCTCCATCCCCAGCATCCACCGGAGAAGACATCCTAGGAAGTCAGAAGCCTCAACTGAGACAGAGCTCCAGAGGGTGGGTGGTGCCACCCAGAACTCACAATTCAGGGTGACAATGGCCTTACAACAGACAACCCTCTGGTTGAGGCACTGAGTCACCAACAAAAGGAGCCGTAGGAGGAGGTGAACAGACTCTGCAGCATCCTGAAGAAGAAAGAGGACACAAACGGCATCATCTCAGGGACTTTCTTTACAAAGACTTCTGGAGCATACTGGGCTAAATTTCTTTATGCAGATATTACATGTGTCATCTCCCAGATCAGTTACTCAGGAAGAAGGAAGAACTGGTTGGGGATATGTTGGTCCACCAACTGAGATGCCAGTGTAACACACATGTTTCATAACTCTCGGAATAAAGGCCCACATAGCATCTCCAAGTGCTTCTCTAACAGAAGAACACCTGCAACTGCCAAGAAAGCCACCTCTGTACACATAGGACTGATTTAACCCCATTAACAAAGGTATACCACTTTCTTTGCATTTCTCTTCAATATATAACCTAATCATGCAGGCAGGATGGTTCCTGTGTATCTCGGTGTTTTCATTCTCTAAACAGCTAGGCATTAAAGCTGACTGTGCTTATGCAATTTACTAAGGTGGAAGAGCCTGGCCACCAGCATTTCCTGAACTCCCAGCTTCCTAAGTTGTCAGGAGCGAATGATCTGAAGATTGTGCACAGTGCAGGAGTAAGTGCTTCTCCTTATCCAGCTACACTTCATAAAAGCATCTGGACATGAAGCACCCTAGAAGAACACCACTTGAACAGCCTTCCCTTTTGCAGATTTACACAAGATTACAAGATTTCTAAACCCATATCAGAAAACCATATAAACCAATGCAAATAATATTTTTATTTTAAAAACAGAATGAAAAAAACTTAAAATGTCTAACATTAACCTTAACTTACACTGAAAAATAAAAGCACAGTCCTCAAAGTTTCAATCTGGATTAATCTTTTACAGATTGGATCATACGCCATCTGCTGCTACTTCAGGAAAAAAACCCAGCTGGTTAGTTGATCATCGTATCTACTACAAGGCTACCCTCCTTTACAAAACTTAAAGCAAAAACTCTTTCTTACAGAGGAACTTACCAATAGCCTTTGTGTAATGTCTGGCTCCAAGTAATAGCTCTGGAGCTCTGTACCAGAATGTCACCACAACTGGATCCAAGTCTGCCAATGGCTTCAAAGGTGAGTTGAACAATCTTGCAAAACCCATATCAGCTGGGGGTAGCAGCAGGGGGAGAACATGTAAAATTTTAATACAAAGAAATCAGAATTTAACGGTATTGCCTAAAAGCAATTATAACACAAGCTAAAAAAACATTGAAACTTACAAATCAAAGTTTCTAAGAAGGCAACAAGCTACTCATAACAATACTAGGCCAAATTTATCTAAGGTTAAATTCCATTTACTTAATTTATAAGACTACGAAGGATGATGTTGGACTTTCAAGTGTTTTCATCATGGTATTGTAAAACTTTACATAACGCAGATGCCTATTGATTTAAACAGAACTGTAACAGAATCCTGTTTAACTGGAGTCAATAATAGATCTGTAATGTACATTTTCTCTTTCATTTTTATAAGTTTACGCAACTGTGAGCCTTTGTGACTGCTCAATATTCACCCACAGTGCAAAACCAAAATGACTGCAATGTAGATTATTTTGCACTATTTTGTACCTGAGACATAATTTGGAGGAACAAACTCCAGAAGCAGGAAAAAGTTTTTAACTGTAACCAATGAAATCAGTGAGTGTTCACTGTTGCAGAAGTGTATTTTAAATGTAAGCATTTAATTTATGTAACTCAAAAATTCCTCTAGAAACAACCTTGTATGTAACCTTAAGAAATGCTAGACAGGAAAATACAAATTTGGGTCTACATTCAAAGCCACACATTTTAATTCAAGTCTGAAATTTATCTTTTACACAATTTCAGTTAAATCTCTGTTTCCAAAGTTATAAAATGCAAAGTATAATTTTCTTGCAGTTACCCATACTAATACAAGCATATGTATCAAAAATGATTAGCTGAAATGCAGAAGTCAATGAATAGAAAAGAGGCTCCATATGTTACTTTCTCAATGATTGCCATATGCTTTATTAAAAACTTTACATCCACATGACTAAAGCTTATGATCTAAAGAGGTAATTAGATTTTGGATAAAGATCATTACAATTACAGGTGTTTCCCACCTTGATGCCAAATAGCCTTTTGCATAGCAAACCTTTGGACCTCTACAAACACGTGCACTGATGTTATTTATATACAAGTAATTAAGAACAAATATAACATATAAATAACAAAGTTGTACTAACTAATCACAGTAGGAGTCAAACGAACCCTGGCTATAGCCATTGTTCTACGTGGTTATTACTTTCTTGTTTCCTACAGATGCTTTTATCTCATCTTTTATCTATGTTTGGAATCTCTCAAGCCTGTAAATTCAATGAATAAGACTTAAAATTGAACTAGATATTGTGCATACACATATTCCAAGAACAATGAAGATTTGTTTCCATCTTACACTGAAGATGCATTTTTAAGCAATTCTTTAGCTGTGCGATTAATTTGTTTGAAAATGTTTACCTATTTTGACTCTTCCTCTTTCAGGACCTTCACCCATTACCAGAATGTTTGCTGGTTTCTGGAAAACAAAAAGCAGGATATTTAGTTGACCAGTCTTTGATGATTATATTCAAGAATACATTTATTCTATGATGAAAACATTTCTATAAATACCCTTAGAAGTCTAAAATTACCATACCTTTATGTTTTCATGACATTTAGTTCTTATCCCTAGTTACCAATTTCACAATTAGAAAAATAGTAAAATGCTTTGACATTTCACAGCAAGAAATACAATCTTTAACTAAGTTTGCACTGCCATTTTTACCAGAATGGTCACATTCACTGGGGAGATTTTCTTCTACTGGAAAGTTTCATACCAGGATAACAGTTACGCTACACATCAGTGATCTGGCAAGAACTACTTTTGCCCATATAACATATTTAAAATCATGCCAAATCTTGGTATTCAAATGCATAGATAAGAGTTGCTTTTGTTATCATCGTATATAACTACATCTTTGGAGCTGTGCTTGGCTTTGGTGTATGAATGATTAAAATCACATTGGCAAAAGTACTTTTTTCCCACAAAGTAAGTTGATTTCATGCTATGAGAATTCACTTGAAACAGAAGTATGCACAGACAGCTACAGCCACAAGCTTTTGACAGTGTAGACAGCAGCTTTAGAGTAGAACAAAACCTTTACAGGCATTATATGCAATCTGCAGTTGTTCAAAAGCAGCCTCTTGTGAACACCATATAAAATCTGCACATGACATCACAGCAATTGTTCTGCAATTAGGACCTAGGTTCCCTCAGACATCAATAGTCATTCCTTGGAATCTTTTCCCCTATTGTGTTAACAGCTGTAAAAAAGTAAACAAGTTTGAAAGTATTAAGTGATTTGAATGAAGAGATGCATTCAAAGCAGAATTTTTGGAAGGTTCATCTGAACATTAATTATATTTAATATCACTAATGGCTGAAGAGGTCTGCCTGAGCAGGAGTCGTTCAAGAATCTAGAAGAGATGTCCAGAAAGCCAACATCATAATCTCAATCCCTAAGTTCGTAACACTTGCCACTATTTACCTGAAATAAGACACACAAACTTAATTTGGCTCAAAATTACAAATCCTTAATGTTTTTTAAAAGGAAAACCAACCAAAAAAAAACCCTTCTCACCTCACCCCCAGTGCTAGACAGTGCTTCTTCCCTGGCTCCAGTCACAGCTTCTCTTTCCTCGTCTTTGCCATTGCCTCTTTTATTCCTCCTTTTTTATCTCAGGATAATTCTCAACACCATCCCAGTCTTCTACCACCCTCACAGTGAAAAACAATTTCTTCATATACCTGATTTACACCTATTGCCTCTCAAACTGTCACTGGATAGCACTGAGAAGAGTCCAGCTCAGTTTTCTTTACTCCTGCTTATCAGGTATGCATACAGATTGGCAGGATCCTCTCTAAACCTTCTCCTCTTGAGGCTGAACAGTCTCAGCTTCCTCAGCCTCAACAAGACACTGTGAATCCATAAGCAACTTAATGGCCCTATACATACAGTGGATACACTAGATTAGAACCTGTGGAAAGAAAGGGATTTGTCCATTAATGTATTTTTATATCAAAATGTTTTGAAGAGATGTTGTTCCATTTTAAATTTAAATACGTAATCCACTGAGGATCAGAACCCTGCTCAGAAACCCAGAAGAGAAGCATGCTGATTTATAAACTTACCAGATTTCATGTTCATTAGCTGTTGTGAATCTCTCCATCTGAGAGAGTCATGGAGAGGGAAAGAGAGAGGGAACACAGAGAAGCAAAAACGTTGGAAACAATTGAAAACTTGGTCTTATTTCCAAAAGAGCAAGTGCTTCCCCTGAGATACCACCACCAATGTGGAGATGACAGGCATATTATGGATGGCATCCTGATGCCTGCAGGATCCTCACTGATCCACAGGCTGTTGTCTCAATAACAGCTTGCACCATGGCAGCTTCCTGCAAGGTGAGAAGTCTTGCTTCAAACTTGCTCCTTAAGTCAGGAGAAAACATCTGAACTCCTTATTTTCCAAGAGAGCAAATTAACCACTTGGTTATCAGCTACTAAAAAAGTAAGAACTTTCCAAATTCCCCTTACTAATCAGAGCTGTTCTGGTTAGGAAAGCATTTTCAACTGTATGTACACTGAATCAGTTAAGAATAACACTAACTTGATAGGACTCATCCTTCTGAGATGAGACAAACATTATCCACCTCATGTACCCATGAATTTTTACTTAATAGAAACAAAACAGCTTCAGGGGAGCTTAAAACTTAGGTATTTTTGTCTGTGTGGTTTTTACATAATAATAGGTTACACACTGTAAAGTAAAACTCCTCACCTCCCCCAGAGTCCTAATGATACACAAGCCATGCTGAGAGCAACCAAACCCTCATGGATCAGGAATGCTTGGCTTAACATGTGGCACCAAGGCAGAGTAGCAGAACTTCAGGTGCTCAGGTATGGAGGAAAGACCTTGGGTTATTTCAGAAGGATTAATTTGGCATGAGAAATCCTCAAGGAAGTAGGTAATTAATGTTTCCATCATGAGGTAAGAGAGAACTGCTAAAGGGAATGCAAACAACTTCTGCTTTTTGGAGAATGGAGAATGTGTTAGTCTAATCTCTTGATACATAGCAGTTTAGGTATCAAACATTTTACTCTGAGATCAACACTTAGTAGTCTACTATAAAACTACAGTCTAGTATAATATAGTTACTGTACAGCTGCAAAAATTAGATTTAAAAAGTGGGAATCTGATAAATTAAAAAGGCCTGCACTGCATGTATGTTCAGGCTACATGCAGGTTATAAGTACCTGTCTAGTTACTGAAACAAATCCTGCTGCTGTTCATGTTATGAAGAAAATGAGATTTTAGGAGGAAAAAACCATGAAGGCCCAAGCAGCTAAGAGACTGAAACCTGACACGTACTTAGAGTAAATCATATCTGTCTCTGAGAGGACAGAATTTTATTCAAGAAAGTTTGTGATGCCCTGCTTAAAATAATTAAATAACTCCTTAATAAAGGGTAAAGGTACTTTAACAAGTATTACATTTCTGAATTAGTTACATCCCAATTAATAGCCTATTTTCCTCAAACTCCCCCTTTGCTGAGAATACAAAACACCATTTGTGAAGCAAAGTGATGATGCTCCATCTTCATCTACCTAGTTACTATAGAAACAACAGAAACAGTAAGAATTAGAAATCTCACACTTAAGATCAGCTATAAAAATGAAGAGAGAAATCCCTGCTGAGAAATACAGTTGAGGCTGTACTGTCTAAAGAACATTTGCAAAAAGAACAAGGTAAATAGCAACAAACAACCGGAGCAAAAATCTGAAATATCTGCAAAAAGGGATGTAGTTGATAATGGTTTCTTTACAAATAATATGTATATATATTTAATAGTACATATTAATGTAGTGGGAATAAAGCAATTAACAGATCTTGGTGGGAGAGAAATGAAAATGTTGGGCTAAGAAGTATGTTTTCATAAATAAGTGTCATGAATGGGACTCATACGGACATCCATGTTATCTTAATCAATATGCTTCCTATTTAAAAATTTAGGCAGTAGATTTGAAGAAATGCTGAAGGAAAAGAAACCATTTATGGTCTTGAAAGAGTATAATGGATCAAAACAGGAAAAACAGCCTAACAATAGATGGCAATACTTTAGTTTTAATAGTTATTGTTGTTATCTCCTTAAGTACAGTGGTGACACAATTCTTCAGAGATCTGGTGCAGAATTACAGTCCTGTGAGAAAACGTCCATAGGGACATACCACTTTCCATACACCATTCTTTATTGTTTATATCCAAACAAATGTGTTTCCCTTTTGGAATGTATCACTGGACAAAGAATAATCTGAAATTAGGAGGCTTCTATTGTAAAAGAGATTGAAAGTCTTCCAGATAAAAGCTCCCACCACAATTAAAGAAACTGGCTTGTGATGAGGTCTTTTCAAGTCTCAATTATTTCAAAAGAGCAACTGTAAGCAGCACAGTGTTGGTACATAAACGTACTTCTCATTTCACAAGTCAAAGCAAGAACAGTGGTGATTTTATCTTAGCTTTTAGCACACTGCTCCACAAATGACAAAGGTCTGAAGTCAGATGACAGTGTTCCACTCCACAGACACTACTCAAAATCACTGAGACCACTAAGCCTTCAGGTTCAGGATTAGGAGGCAGCTGCAGATGGTTCACAGAAATTTGCAAATGAAGCCTTTGTTCTTCTCACCTGCAAGGAAATGTAGGAACTTTCCTGCCTTACATCAACACTGTTCAAACTGGTTTTGTAAAAAAACAGTTTTTAATAAAAATTGTCTTCAGATCAGTATAGTGGCACACTGGTACCAATGCTTTTGGATAATAGCTGATCTAATTTATGTAGGTTTTAAAAAATAAATGGTTCTGAAAAGATTTTATTATGCACTGCAAACCTCCAAATCATTATAATTTGCATTTTAGTTACCTCATATATATTGAAACACATACAGAAAAATTGTTAGCCATACACACTGCAAACTCATATTAAAGACTCACTGCTCTGATTACACAATCACTTTTTTTCAGCTGTTATCCTTAATTTTCAAAAATTCCACCCTATCCCATTTAGTTTTAGGTCCATTCTTCTTTCTTGTAATTTCAAAGTGAAGCGTATACAGAACTGACAGAGACATGGAAGCGTGTGCCACTATTTGAGGGGAAAAAAAATCTTTTGCATAGTTCTGAGAGCTAGAAACTGGATATTCAATCATAAAACATGCTGGCAGATTACTTTACAGACTCATGTGTTTCATAGCTGCTGAAATGATATAGTCAAAATAGTCAATAATTCCAGATAACAAAAACTCTAATAGCAACTAGAAGTACAGAATTCACTTCAAGCTCTGAGGCTGACGGTAAAAGCTACCATTAGCTAGAAGTCAGAACAAACTGCATGTAAAATATCTGAAATATTTCTTTGGAATGCCTCAGATAAAGATTTAGGTTAAACACATTCCTTGCCTGTATCCGTTACATGTTGAGAGGGGAAATGTACTGTTTTCATACCAAAGAAATCACTTATGTATTTTCATAAAAACTTTCTCTGCACAAAACACAAAAGTAAAAGAATGCAGAAATACTAAAACTATGTCCGTAGTGCAACCACATATCTGCACATATTTAAAAAAGGCCCCTGAAAAAAAACTTAAGGTTACCTAGCCTACAACAACAGCAAAGATGCGACTATGCAGGCGTCATTACAGACTGATTTTAAACAGCCCACGAATCTGGATACTTACCTGAAGGATCAGACAAAATCATACAATGCTTTGGGACGGACAGGACTTCTGGAGGTCATCTCATACCAACCCTGCTCATAACAGGGCCAACTTCAAAGTTAGAGCAACTTTGAAACTGCATCAGGTTGCTGAGTGTCATAACCAAGGGAGCTGTAATTCTTCAAGGACGGCAGCTCCTCAGCCTTCCTGGTGGGCATTTCCTGGCACTGGCTGATGAAAAATAAGTTTCCCACCACCTGATAAAATGTCTCTTATTGAATCGTGTGCTCCCCCTTCTCCTTTCTCTGCACACCTCATCTTCTCTACAGCGCCCTGTAGGCAGTTAAAGTCCACTCTGGAAACACTACTTGCTGTTGAGTGCAGTGGCAGTACAGTTTATGTACACAAAGATATCTCTGTCACCCTGTTGTGTTTGTACTGCACCTTTGGCTGAACAGGTACATAGCTACATGCTTAACACTGGAAACACATATCTGAGATGACAGCATCAGCCTAGAAGTACAGAATCTAGAACAAATATATTTCCCATGGGAGAGACCCTCCCTCCTTCCCCAGCCTTCATGTTAACTATATTACATATAACTACACACAGAACTGCCCACTACATTCTATTCAAGGTGTTTTGACTTATTCTCATATATAACCACCCTTAAAATAATGAAATCAGCGGTGAGATAGAATATTAATTTCTCTGGTTTACTTCATTTTTCAAGGGTTAGATGTTCTCTTGAGAGGTAATTAAGTATATACCTCAACTGACAAATTCTTTACATTCACTCCCCTCAATCCTATCCAAGCACACCTCAGAAGTGGCCAAAATATCCATGTTCCTTGTAAGAATGCTCTACTCCAAAAACAATTTGAAACAATGGTTTCTAAGGCAATTGCTAGAAAACAGATTTAATTTACAAACTCAAGGTGTTTGATTGTTGTCGAAACAGGAAAAGACTATTCACCAGGCTCTATTCCCTGCTTAATCAATGGATAATATAGTTGTAGCAATGTCGCTGGAAAATTGACTGCAAACACAAGGGGAATATGAAATAAAAGTAATCACAAGAGGAGAATATAATTCTGGGTTACATAAAAGTTCAGAAATGAAACAATCCTTTCACACGCCATTTCTTTCACCCTTCTTAAGGCTGACAGAGCATTAAATTACTGCAAGACAAAAATGAAAACTCCAGACAACTTTGGATGCTGAGCATTACTTCTATTATAACAATCTTCGCAATGTCCTAGTGTACCCGAATCAATGACAATGCAGTTCAAGTGAAAAAGAAAAGAATGAAAACCCCTCAATTAGGAGAATGCCAAAACATTGACACAAATTAAATTTTGTGTTGCTATGCAACATTATCCAAAACATTCTGTTGGTACTAGTGCTGCAGTAGTATACTTGAACTTTAAATGTTACATGTAGCGTTGAGAAGGACAAAGAAGGGGAAAGATGGAAACAAAGAGAAAAATATGATCATAAATTATCAATGAAAAATAAAATGTCATAAAGCAAATGTTTAATGCAGTAAATTCACATTACCCCTGGGATTTTTAACACATTACAGTATACACTCCAGCAAAATACCCACAAAGCTACTCAGCAATTTCCTAGGGCCTTGTCTTTAGACCCTGCCTGAGCTCTTTGGGAGCATCAAATATAGCACAGGACAGAACAGATCGCTCAACCTCTGCTACCCCATTTCTAAGCAGTGCAGATGTGCAGGCCCATCATATATGGGAACAGAACAAAGACTCACCTCAGAAATAATTTGCAAAAATGTTCTGCTTTTTAATGTATTACAAAGAGGAAATGGTTAAATAAATTTCATTCCATAAAAGTACAGTCAAACTGTGCTGGGGCTTCAAGAGACATCCTGAATGCCCTCAGATACTGCAGTCAAGCCAAGTCTATGCATCTCTCCCATTGAGTCCTTGTTAGATTTTCATCATACATGGTCTTTACTCAGAATAGCTATTGGAAGGCAAGTAAACTGAGAAGATATTTCCACGTGTGAAACACTACAAACACTATCACTTTCTTCACCTTTTTAAAAGAAAGAGCAGAAAGACAGTAAGTCTGAAAGAACACTAATATAAGAAAGCCTACGACTGTACTAACCTTGGGACTAGAATTTGAAAGGAGGGGGAAACAAGATGATGCAGTTCTCACCTGATCCAGCTATTGGAACTCTATATTACTTTCTGTTACAGCAGCATGAAAATTAGATATTGCAATTGCTATATCTGGTAATTCTTTCAGTTGCAGCACTAAATTCCACCACTGCCAAATCCTGGTATTTGTTTTGCATAATATACTGACTATTCCTCTTGGCTTAGTAGGGTTATTAAGACAGGAGGATGAAGCCTCTATCCAACCAAAGGACAAATGACTGAAAGTGAGACTGCTGACACTGTCATAAACCATTTTGTTAATTGCCTTTCACAAAGTATCTTTGGCAGTAAAACTCCAATACCTCCATTCCCCTGAGAGTCTGGTAAAATCAAAGAATTAACAAAGCTTTTCTGACTCCAATAAATAACATAACACCAAATTAACAGATATAAATGTAACTCATTTTCATTACACACCAGCTTCTGCTTGGACAGCTTAGATGGACTGAATTAGCTTGAAATATTGGAAGTCCTTTAATGTAAATTTCAGAGGAGGAAAAGAATAAGAAAAAGGTATCACGGTTACCTAGAGAGGTTAGTTCCATGTTGAGTGGCTCTTACAAGTCCCTTTTTGTCTACAAATGGACATGGGAATATAGCTGAAGGGACTCAGAGCTACAGAACACATTTTTTTAATTATTTTAGGGTATAAACTTTTGGCAAGACTTAGAAAAGCAATAAATACATTAAGTTTTACAGGATTTTAGCAATTGAAAGTTTACGTCTAATAATATTTCATGTAGTTTAATTAGCTCATGCCAGTTTACTACATACATTACTTCGTAGCACCAAGCTATATTTTTTATCCACTTTTCATATGTGCTGGTTTTCTATGCTTACAATCTCAAAGAAAAAAGGTGAGATCCTATCTCTTCTCCCCTCCTCCTTTAATGTGGAGTCTAAAGACTAAAAAATCTGACCCTACATGATGAATTTAAATGCCTGTTATACTATAGCACCAACTTTTCCTGTGTGTGGAAATAATCTAGAATGGCAATTTACAATGTAACCCAAATCTTTCTATAGTCTTTCTCAGTATCTCCTTGAAGCAAGCGCTCAGCTTCCAGTATCTGTAGGGCTAAGTTAAATTTCCCTTTTTCATCATAATTTGTCCAGCAGATCAGTTTTCAGACTTCAGGAAGAAACTTTATAACCCTAATATAAGCCTTGACAGCTACAGCAATACAAATGGGGATTTAACAGTCCACTGGATGGTAAAGTCTTAAACTCACCATCTAGTTACCATGTTCCAAACAACTTACTAATATATCAGTTGGGGCAGCACAATCTCATGTGGCTTGCTGTGCTGAAAAGCAACTATGAACTGCAAAGCAAACAGATGGACAAAGTACCACTGCTCAGCTGACATGTTCATTACAAACAAAGATAAGTAAAACATACCCTTTAAAATCCATCCTAATAGAAACTCTTTCCCTAATTCACCACCATTGTGTTTGCCTCAGGCACTGGATTACATCTCTCTCCCATCTCTCAGTTCATGCTGAAGCTACTCCCTCACGTCTCAGTTTTCTGACTTCTGGGGGATCCTGAGGCCCACTCAGGTGCTAATTTTTAGGGAGTCGAGCACCAATGGTCAGGTTCTCTAGCAACAGTTGTATTTCAGACCCAGTCTTACAAAGTTGAAGAAAAGAGATTCTCCCAGCTTCCCCCTGGAGGCTGTCTCAATCTGAACAAGCAGCTACAGAGTAATTGTGTTGTGCCTAGGGCATGCCACAGTTGTGGCTACGATTTCATTTTCAGTTATTTAGAAGTGCAACTGTTTCACAACATTAACCAGAACTTACAGGAGAGCAGAACCCCCACACCATCTCAAGAGCAGCCTAGCATCACACAGCCTGCAGCTCCACAACTGTGTCCCACAAAACAGGTCTGCTGGGTATCTGGTGTGCTCTGCCCCTGCACCAACAGTTTCCTCTTGTGATAAAGGTACTCAAGGTGCTCCGTCATGGCTGGGCTGCAATAGTTCCTTTAGATCAAAAGGCATTAATGAGATTTTATGGGGTGGTGAACCTAACAGGAAACACAGCAAAACATTTCTGGATACACTGTTATACCAGTCTTCAGTATTAGACTTCAATATTACAATGTTAGCAAAGGGCAACCAAAGTATGATGATCCTTTTCAGACTTTTTAGGCTATTTTCATATACATGAAAAAGTTAGGCCAAAGTGACTAAATGTTTACAGATAGATGTACAAGTTACAAGATTTCTACTTGTTTTCTGAAGCCTGAGATTTTACATGTTACCCACCAGTTTCAGATACTCCTATACACATATGAGACCGAGATATTAAGCAGCACATCTGCATGTTTTTACATTATGATTTTATAATGCTTCTCAATACAAAGTATTTTTAATGTATGCACCCTCTATAAAATTTAGAAGAATGCTGCATTCCCTTTCTGCTTACTTTATAAGTAAATACTATGAAAATGAGCCTGAATGTTCACCTGGCATTCAAATTTTTATGGTATTTCTTCTGTAGTATAAGCTCCAATCTTTACTGCAGCAAAAGCTCAGGCTGACAATAAAGGTCTACATGGTCTAGATCTGACTGAAGAACTGAAAACATAATGCTTAAATCAACAATAATTCAGAATTATCAGCATCTGAAAACAATTTGAAACCTTCTCATTAAGACAATACTTCAGGTAAAGTAAAGGTTACTGTGCTTAAGCAGCACCAATTTAAAATAATTTTCTAACAGATGAGGCAGGAACAAGCATAAACAGTCTCAATCCATAATGTGCTTTTGCAAACAACCATATACGACTGAAAGACACAGGTCTAGAATACTGCTATTCCAAACATGAGTGAACACCGCCTACACAACAACCCAATTCAAGCATTTTATTGTTTGTTTATGCGACCCTTCTTGTACACAAAGGGCACAATGAGTAGAGTATTGAATAAATGGCTCTTGCTTTGGAAAGCTCCAGTCTGAGAGATGCCAGCGCAGCAACAGCACACAGGAGTGAACACACAGCAGTGCACATTGTGTAGGGAAGAAACAGCAACTGCAAAGATGAGGCTCAGGGGTTTGGTATCAAGGATGGAGAGAACCTGGAGAACAGTACGCAGAGAGATTCTTTCGGGCAGAGACCAACCCATTAAAAAAAAAAAAAAAAAAGAAAGAAAAAGAGGTGCAGGAGGAAGGGACAGAGAGCAAGGGAAATATCTGCAGCCACGGGTATAGTTTATGGAAGCTGGGAAAGGTATATGAGCAATAGGGAAAGAATTGGCTTTGAGTACAGAGATTAAAAACCTGAACTTGGTTCAAGAAAAGAGAAGCTATTTAAAGTTAAGATTTAATATGCCAATTAAAAAGTTATGGAGACCACAAATTATCTTTTAAGAATCTGAAGCATTTATCCAAGTTACTGAGCTGCTGCATGTACATAGTATAGTTCAAGACAGTTAAGTTTTCTTGTCTTGGAAAACAGGAATATTTTCATTTCTCAGATACCACAGTATTTACACAGCTGGATAAACACTGATTTTTTTTTTTTTTTTTTTTTTTGTTAACATAAAACAGTTTCACTTTGTAGACTGGCATTTGTTATTTGTGTTTTAGTGTCAACCACACAGCCTAAGACATATTGGAAGCAAAGGCTGTAAGTGCTGTTAGGTACCCTGCCATCTTGGGCAGGAGAAGTATTTTTCCCTACCCATAACTGCTTCTACTCTTTCCAGGTTTTCACTCAGAAAAACATCACTTCCTTATCTAGAAAAGTCGTTCTTTCTGCAAAATACTTTGCAGCCATTCATTTCAAACCAGCACCTCCATTAATTTCAAAATGAAGATTCTGCACACACTGTGACAAAAAAGTATAATGGGCACAACTAAGAAAGATTCTTAACTCCACAACACCGTCACTATAGAGCTGAAAACATTGCTCCCTCCATTCCATCTATGAATGAAGACATCCAGGCCAGAATAATTTACACAAGAAACAAGTAAATTCTTCAGAAGCGTAGAAGAATTTTCTTTTTTCAATAAGTACATCCAATACATTTATTTTACAATACTTAGTGTAATGTACTGCTACAACATGGCATTTCAGATTCTAGATGTTTGGTTTTGCAGTATATTGCTAATATCTTCATTTTTATTTTACTAATTAATAAAAATGCATCAAAAGACAATTATGTTAACAGATGTTTTCATGAACAAATACATTAGGTATTATTATTACTTGTCCTCATTAATTAATTGCAAACAAAAAAGCAGTTCTTGGCAGAATATAAACAGGTGGTACTTAAATATTTCAGGTAGCCAACTTAAGACAAGGTGTGGGAATCTGATCATTTACCTCTTTTGACTATTAGGCTCTTTCCAAGTGACATATGCAACACAAAACCAAAAAAGTCATTAAGTCTTCTTAGAAAAATTTAACCTAACACATTATCATTTACTTATTAACTTGTTCATGTCTCAAGTTAATTGCAATACTTTTTTAGTAGTTCTATAATAAGTATCAAGACTCCTCTTACACACTGAATTGAAGTTGCTGTACTGTATCTAATACCATGTGGAAGAGTTAATTAGTTATTGACTTGGAATGCCTACAGTTTTCAGCACCAACTATTAAAAGTTTTTTCAATCAATTGCCAATCGAGGATGATGCTGGACTGAAGTCTGTGGTTGAAGATCTTCGGACACATTACTAACTTGCCTTGCAAAATAACTGCAGGTTAATTAATCATTATATGGAATCACCTATGTAGTCAGTAATAAATATGCTTCCAATAATATAAATAACACAAACATTTCTGGAAAGTTAAATGGTTGTTATTGTTGTTGTTTGTTGCTTTGATATTTTTGAAGTGTAAGGACAAAAAGTTACCTACTGTTAAAAAAAAAAAAAAAAAGCCTGTCAAAGCCAAAATGGAGAAAAACCTTTTTTATTTTGTAAAGGATAATCTCCAAATGCTGTACAAGAATTAGATATAGACTAAGGCATGTCAGAAGTACAGACATGCCTTAGACTGTAGCAGCTTAAAAATACATGAACATGATCACACTATTCATTCTTAAAGCTACTAATGGAAGTCATAAGCTAGAAGGCATAGGCAAAGAAGATTTGGTACATATAATCTGTTTTGGGAGGCAAAAGCCTCGGAAAAGCTGGTCTCAATATCTTTTCTGAGGCAGCGGCATCACAGTAGGGGCTGTTGCCAACTTCAGCATCTAGAGACCCTTCAGTTTTAATGAGTCCATGAAGTTTTTAAATGAGATAGGTACCTTTAATGAGAGCCTAAAATAAAGCAGGGTCGCTCCACCTGGAATGTTTGAGCTTTCCCCCCTGCGTTGGTCAAGGTATGAAACAATTGTACCTGTACCAGCCACTGCAGAGCTTGAAGTTGCAAAGACCAAAAGGAGGAGCAGTAATTAATGTTGTGAAGATGAAGAAAGAGGAGTATTCCAGGAAAGTCAAAGCTGAGTCAAGGTTATATGAGTAATGTTAGAGGTGGGAAAAGGCAGATCAACAGATACAGGAATGTGGGCAGAGGAGCAGGAAGCTGGAAGCAAATGAAAGATTTGCGTCAAGAAAGAAAACAGAGAAGAAGAGTTGTGAAGAAGGCTCTACATGTCGAAAACAAAACCTGAAATAGTTCAGAACTAATTATAATATTTTTCCATTTAACAATTATGCCCTTTTAAAAAATTAAAAACAACCTGCATAGACATGCAGCGGCTGTGAGATACCGCCAACCTCATCAGAAACGTTCTGTGATTCACGCCAAAAACATAAGCATGTTAAAGTGTGGCAGGTCAAGCTGTCCTAATTTTTTGGGGTGTTTTGTTTTGATTTGTTTTGGGTTTTTTACATTAAACAACTCCAAACACACAGTACACTTTTGAAAGAAAGACATTATTGTCCTTACTACAGAAAACTGGCCCCAGTTTACTAGGAAAAACATCTGATTTTAGTGCTCAAAGTTTACAATTTACCTCAGTGTTGACGCTGCCAATGAGTCCTTGGACATTCTCACAAAAAATCAAGTGCATAAAATGCAAATAAAACTCCCTGTGGGAATTTTTAGTTTCTTTTTTTTCAAGCTGCATATATAGGCTAGGCACTCAACTCCTGTTCCTCAAAGCCAGATCATGACTTCTGAAAAGCCTTCTGTGCAACAAAATGCCTTTGAGAAAACCCCTAGCTTTCAGAAACCACCACGAGAGCACTTTCCACACCCTGTTACGCTGCCCCATGTCTTGTATATGCTATGCCCATCAGCTGAAATTCTTCTCTATAGCTGCAAAATCCATTCTGAAAATAGTCACATTACAAACTTAGGAACAGGATGAAAGTCTAGGGAAGCTTTATTAGAGGCAATAATAGCTTTAACAGATTTAATAGCTGTAATGACCCTACTGTTAAAAATACAAAAGCTATGAACTCATTTGACAACTTTAAATCTGATTTAATAAGATGAAAAGGGATACTAACACACACCACCCCCGAATTCTGAACACAATTTTTTGTAAGACTGATGTGGCGCTTGCATACTTAAGACTAAACTAGACTTGCACTGTAGGAGGACTGGACCCAAAAGGTTAAATTGTTCTACAAGTTCAACATATGGGTACCAGTCAGAAAAACAATAACAAAAGACAAATATACAGTCATTATTATATTGACATTTTGGTTACCAGCATTTTCATTAAATCACCCTCAAAAACAATGTAAGGCACTTATAAATTAAGGCAGTAACTGTCCAGTTTAAATGATGGCACATTTGGTAATTTTATCTTACTCTCATTAAGGAGAAAGATATCAAAGGACTATGCATTTTCTGCAGGATAAAAACATGCAGGTGAGCAGTTACTACAGAACAACTAATGCAGAGTAAATCCACACCCTAGACTGCCTTGCTGTAACTTGTTCATGCAGCCATACCCTCCACTTCAGTTTAAGTTTTTCTACTAAATTAAATTAAAACTACCTAAATACTGAAGAAGGGTTCCAAGTTGTGTGCACCAAGAAAAGCAGCTGTACAGTTTCAGACGTTACTGCCTCTAGCAGTCCACGCTGTCTCTCTGCTGGAGATAATCACCCAGACAGCAGACTGTTGCAGTGAACATACTTCTCTGCTGCGGGCCTCCAGTCCACTGCAGCACTTCAGCAGGAATATTCCTTTGTGAAGGGCAAAAGTTAGCACTGGGACCATGGTCTGGGACAGCTGCAGTGGAGAAGCACACGTGCACCACCGCCTGTGTGGTACCCAGCACAACCTCCAGTGCAGTAGAGAGCTGGACCGTCTGAGACAGCACCACTTCACATGGGCACAGCTGAAGTGAGCACAACTCAGTTTTCAGACCACTCAGAATAGCTACAAAGAAGTTGAACATAATTTAGTTAATCTATTTCAACAGTTAATACAGACTTTGCTGAGTGCTCCCATGTATACCATTCCAAAGACAGAGATTAGCACCAAGAATTTTTCCAGTGAAGCAAAAAGTCATAAGTGAGCAGAACTGTGGGATCAGCACTTCAGTAAACTACAGATCATAAAGGGACATATAACCTTATAGATAGGAATACAATAAGCATTGAAACTTAAACACTGCAGGAGGTGAAACAGCTTGAAAATAAGATGAAACAGAAAACAGCTCAATTTGTCTAACCTTTTTTTCAAACTTAATACTCCACTTGTAATATACACTCAGGTATTTTTATGTCACACAGAAAAGATGACTTTTAGGTCTCCTAAAATGTTCACTGCTACTGCAAGCCCTTCCCATCCCTCTACAGAAGCTTGCACTGAAGAACAGCAGCTCCCTACCAAAGCAAGGAGACATGCATAGAGAAATAAGCTTCCAAGTAAATCCTGCATCCTAGCAGACAGCGGTAGTCAACCAGCCATAGTATATGCATTTGCTGACAGTAAAATTACTAAAAAGCTACTGCAAAATAATTATACTATTCAGATAACCAGAATTTCAAGCACACACAGTACTCAATACCTAGATGGGTCTGCAATTCTTTTGGGTTTAACTATCAAGAATCCAAATATTTACTTGACAAGCAATCGGTTTTAGGGCTGAGACTGGAATTCACATCCGGAATTTCAAGAAGCAAAAACAAAGTTAACATCCCATTCAAGAAACTTGATTTCAGATGAGCTGGCAAAGAGCTAATCATACAGTTCAACAGCCACAAAAATTACTTTGATAGCATTAGATGTCAGTATCAGCTCATTAAAATGTAACCTACTGCCATTTGCACTTAATTCACAATTCTAACAATCATCATCTACAACTGTTAGATCAAAAGTAACTATATGAAAGGCAAATCAAAGTAAAAATGTACAAGCATGTTCCATGGATTAAAGAAAAATGTAGAACAGAAGACATTTGCAAAAAACCCACTCTTTGGCAGCAATTACAGCGTGAAACAAAATGGCCTGAGTAGCTGAAAATCCCCCATCCCAAGGGGAATTTCAGGAATGCAAAATATTGTCTACAGAACTACTTGGGCTCAATATTTAAGCTAGCAGAATAAGCAAGCAGAAACTTTTAATACCATCTTATTTCATTTTTATTACTATTTTAAGGGGGAAGAAGGGAGTGGTGCTTGGGTTTTTGGTGGTTTTGATACGTGTGTCCCCCATCCCCTCCCTCCTTCTTCAACATAAAAAACACAGAAATTATACAAACCCAACCAAAATTTATATTCAAAGTTTATTATAGCAGAAGGAACCAAAGCATCACAGAGGGGGACTAGCCCTAAGGTGGGAGGAAGGGGTTGTTTGAGAATGCAAATCCATAATCCCAAAATAAAAACCTTTTTTCAGATGGCATCAGCTTACTTAAATAGAATAAAAGAATTTCCACACTGTTTTTTACTCCTTTACAAAGCAGCACAAGAAAGTTACTGAACTGCTGGGCAAGTGCTTCTACATGCCGCTGAAAGGAAAACAGAAGGTAATAGCAAGTTGTGCTCTAACACCACTGAGATTCTGAACAAAGTGGAATGGACGTCTGTCAAAATGACTGTCATGTATTCACAAGGGCTTTAGCTTCCAGAGGGCAGAAGAACAACAGAGACGAGAAAGAACAGTTAAAGAAATTCTGTTAGTACAGGGGTTTGGTATACAGAGAACTGCATGCATTTAAGACTGACACTGTGGACAGAGCCTTGGGTGACATGGTTCAGTGTGAGGTGTCCCTGCCCATGGCAGGGGGGTTGGAACCAGATGACCTTAAGGTCCTCTCCAACCCTAACTCTTCTATGATTCTATGACTACTTGCACTATGACAAGCCTTTCTTGTCTGGAAATGTTCGCAGCTTCACTGTTAATAGATGAAAGAAAATTACAAATACTTTTACCAGTTGTCTAGGTGTGCTGTTCCTGTGTTTATTAAAATGCCTTGAAAATTTATTTCCAAGCTGTTTTACATAAAACACAGGAAAATACAACTAAAAGACTACCATAACCATCAATAAAGATAAATTTGGAGACCTAATGCCCAGTTCCCGAGAGGACAACTTCAGAGACTGCATGAAGGATTTCCTTCATTTTCTTTAACTGACATAACTGTGGTATTTGGTATCACAGCTACAATAAGGCCGGTAGTTTTTGAAACGTTAGCCAGAAAGCAAAAAGAATGGAGGTTAGAGAAGACAGAGACCCTGAGATAAGCCATTGGTGAAATAACAGCTGATGAGTCATTTTCTGCAGCAGAGCCAGTTCCTTTGACAAGGTTCCCACATATCAGAACTGAAGAGTAAACTAATATCCTTTGCTAGTCACTGCAGCTTCCTTGATCACTGATCGAATATGCTTAATTTACATGCAAGACAATCTGCAATGTTATTGCAACATCTTAGTAGAGCAGTAATAACTACAGTACGCTTAAAATGAAATGCACAACAGAAAGTACAAGATGGCAAGGAACACGAGGAAAAAATGCAGTGTTTTCATTTTTCTTGATCATATGTTGTTACATTAGCTGCCTTCATTGATTTTAACATCCTACTTTTAAGCTTCATTAATTTATATTAATGTAATATGAACATGTCAACAACGCGATGCCAACCAACCCTTGTTGCCTTATTCAGAAGGGGCAGTGAGTCCAAACAGAAATAATCTGACAGATATGGCCAATCTTATATATAGCCAATCCCATCACCCCAAGAGTACTTTCTCCAACAGAAGTGACAAGTCTTTTACAAAAGAAAAACTTCTAAAAGCTTCTTCTGAACCTTGCATTTTTTCAATTAAAGTGCAAAGCCCAGTTTGCTCAATCCAAATGGTCGCCTGCACCAATAAGCCAAATACATCATGTATTTACTAGAAACCTTCACACAGCAGATGGTATCTGAATTGGGGCTATTAGAAAAGATGTCATTTTCCTTCTGTTTTTTTCTATACTGGGGAAAAAACAAACAAAAACCCCTCAATAAATTCTAGTATTACTTCAATACTTTTGCTTCCATCTCACCCTTTTTCAACCTCAGGAAGAAAGATATGAACCTCACAGGAGCCATATGTCATTTGTTAACTTTAGCAGCAAAACATAGCCAAAAGAACATTAAATCAGTCCCTTTGTTTCCTCTGACTCATCTGAATTTATATACAGTCAGGGTTTTATGGGCATAAGCTTGTTCATAAGCTTGTTTCAGATCCTGAGGTAAAACATTTTTCTTCAACTGTAATTATTTTTATTAGTAAAATTAATCTACAAACATCTTCTTAATTCTCTTGCCACAAACCAAAAGGTATGCATTAGTCAGTCTCAGAAAAATTGCTGTTTCCATGTACTCAGAAGAGGTAATACTCTGAATATGTCTTCATACACCTTTCTAAATCACATGAGTATTAGTTTTTACAACTGAAGGAGAAAAGCAAAGTTCTGAGTAATGAGAAATGCACCATTTTTGAGTAGGAGTCCCTCAATATATGCTTAATGTTTAAACAGAAAAAGAAAATAGGGTATGCTGACAAAACTCAGTTTGCTATTCATTATGTAACATTTCTCGTTCATTTATCTATCTAGAAGCATGGATCCATATAGAAAGCATTCACATGCTGTTGTTCCTCTGCAGTAAATAAAAAAGCGTACCCTCTCTCTAACAGTCTCCAGACAACCCTGAGAAAGAACAACTATTGCACTGGCCACTACACACCACTCCAGAAGAGATGTGGAGCTGGAGAACCAGGGAAAAGAGCTGGCTGGAGCCTGTACCAGTCACTCTAAGGGAGCCTCTAACCAGATATGAGAGGAAAAAAGTGTTAACCTTCCAGCTAATAAATTCATCATGGAGCCTAATCTCTCAAAATATGTAGGTTTAGCTTGCATTTCCTTTCTTTTGGTAAATCTGAAAACTGAGTAGGATAAGAATCTTTGACACTGTGGAAAGTCCCCTTCACCCAAAAGAGATCATGCAGATGAAATAAGAAAGAATTAAGAGGCCCAAACCCATATACAGCTAGAGAAGAGAGTTGGGAGTGCATGTCCACACACATGGGTGTACCCTTCTCATGCACCCAACACGCACACGGTGACACAGAATGGCGGGCAGCATAATTAGAGTGTTTTTAAGAAGCCTGAAGAAACTGGCAGACAGGTTGACTTGTTATTTATTTATAGGAGGCGTGTGTGCACCCAAATGAGTGCAACAGGGCCAAGCAGCTTTCAAGCCAGTGCAAAATAACTGGGACGAGGCAGGACCCAACAGTTCTGCATTCCTACACAGCAGCTGTTTGTCAAGGGAGGGATGCATGAACCTATGTCTAAATTTACCTTTGATATCAGCACACAAAAATCCTTTTTCAGAATTGCTGGTAAAAGGGAAGTTTCCCACACTAGTCATTTTTCATTTTATCTTTTAAACCCCCAGTTTGCTTGCTTAGCAAAACAAGGGTGGAACACTAAAAAAACCATTTTGGTTCTGGTGCTTTTTAGGTAAGTTCTCTAATTCTTTATTGGCCTTGAAAATCTTCCTGCAAGAGCACAGAGAGGAAAAGGAGGTAGTTAAATACTATAAGCTAGTAAGAATAAGCACAGAGAGACTTTTTTCAATTTTCAAAGGCTTTGACATGAAAGCAGAAGTAAAAAGTATCCAATTAACAAAGTTTTAGGAAATTTTCTGGTGCCTTCATACAATATACATATTATTTTAATTCTCAGTCTTTGTTAATGCTTCCAGCTCATTAGAAGAAGCGTACCAAGCAACAAAAACAAGTTAACTACATAAACCACAGATATACTGCTTTCACTCAAAGATTTCGCAGCACATAAAGCAGTAAACTATAAATTAGCCCCATAAATAGCTAACTTGATTGGGAAACAGAGGCAAAACCAGTTTAAGTGAGTTGTGCAATGTGGAAGCAAAGTCCCAGAGCAAAGTCCAGGTACAGGTTCATGGTAAGAGACCGCAGATTTACACACTGGAAAGTGGAGGATTCTTATGAGAAAATTACTGGCTTTTTAATTAACCCCTTAACTGGAAGTCAATCAGTCAACTAAAAATCTGAAAACTGTTGGAGCTTTACTGAATACAACTGAATTACTGAAAATTTACTAAAATCTTGTTATTCTATACAAACATCATGATGGATCACTTAAAATATTCTGAAGAAATTGAGAATAGATTTCTTTTTTAAAATCACAAATTTTCAGTTAGAAGGTGAAATATTAATCAGTTTAATCACTCCTGAACTGGCTGCGCCTCTGAGGAAGACAGAAGTTGCCAATTCCCACATAAAGCCATGTCTGGTCCCTTCAGTTTGGACTTCCCCTTTCCGCTTCACTTCTGACAGAAAAAAACCCCACAGTCTCCAGACAACCCTGAGAGAGAACAACTATTACACTGGCCACTACACACCACTCCAGAAGAGATACTGAGCCGGAGCACCAAGGAAAAAATCCTTGTTCTGGCCAACTGCAGCATGCACCGGTCACTACAACAGTGTCTCTTGGCTCCACTTATGACTTACCCTTAGAAAGATACAGGGTTTACTATTACTGCAGTGGCCAGATTTTCAGGGGAGCTGTTAAAAGCCTGAATCTCATGTCTGATCATCCCAAAGGCTGTCTATAGAAATTTGCTATATAAGCAGATAGGCAGAGTCAAAATTATATCAAACCTCAGCTGTCTGCTATGTCTTCTGCAAAAAATGCCCAGATTAGTACTCCATAAATTCTGCAGGCGGTAGAAGTGTACGAACACTCCATAATGCATTCCAGAAAGAAACACAAACTGATTAGCTTAAGCACACAACAAAAATAGCTTCTGCTAATACATACACCAGTGAAGCAAACTACAGATCACATACATGATCTTTACCTGCAGATGAAGAAGGCACCAACAAATTTACAGGTACCAGAATGGTTAAGGAGAAGGAATACAAATCATATGTTTAACACTGCCAGCAGAATAAGAAAATGCCACTGAAAATTGAAATCTATCCTTCTCTTATGTCCCATCCTTGACCACTGGGCTTTCACACATACAACCATCTTGCCCATATATCCACCTTACCTAAACATTTATGCAATTGTGTGCCAAACCAGATTGGGGAATGAATTTGCATACAGGTCAACCTCTTCTTCACAAACCCTGACAATCCCCAGCTTGGAGGAAGAACAAAGTGGAACAGGGAGAAATAGAGGCAGCATGGCCTCCTCCTGCATCAACAGAAAGTTATGCATCCCAGCCTGCCCAGAGAACCATGTCACCTATAATCTACCCTCTGGCACCCTTATACTTTAGACACCTAAATCTCTTTCTAAACAGAATAATACAAATCAATTATTAAAGTGAAAAGGATGTTTAAAAAAAAAAATTTCTGCAATTCAAGACTCATAGAATCATAGAATAGTAAGGGTTGGAAAGGGACCCTAAGATCATCTAGCTCCAACCCTCCTGCCATGGGCAGGGACACCTCACACTAAACCATGCCACCCAAGGCTCTGTCCAACCCTGCCTTGAACACCGCCAGCGATGGAGCATTCACAACTTCCCTGGGCAACCCATTCCAGTGCCTCAGCACCCTCACAGTAAAGAATTTCTTCCTCATATCCAATCTAAACTTCCCCTGTTTAAGTCATGAACACCTTCTGTTCCACCAGGACACATTAACTGTGCCTTCTGTATGCAATCAAAATTTTGAGCTCAAAGGTGTGTCAAACATTGCGTATTTCCACTTATTTTACTGTTGTTCCATCTAAAAGATTCCTGCTGTAAGATAATCTGTTTTATTTGTAAAAAAACCCCATGTAGTCAGCTTTAACATTCTAAATCTGTAAAGGGCCAATACAAAAGACAGTAGAGAAATTCTTAGACAACAAGTATTTAAAATTGAGGAACTTGGCTCATTTTACAAAGGTAGTTTACATGACTATTGCAATGAGCAAGTTTCTGATTTCAGAATGCTGAAAGTAACCATTTAACACAATCCTAGGAGGAAAGGGGGTAAAACTGCATTTCTCTGGTGAATTTGTTTTCCAACATTCATTTTTCAACCAGTAGTTTTAATAACATTAAGCAGTATTCTAAAGAAATGCTCAAGGATATAAGTGGAGTCTTAAATGAATTCCTCAGTATGGTTTCTGTGCACTTAAAACATCTCATAGATAATACCTCCCTCCAGGAAAACACATCCTATTACATACAGAAATTGCTTTTATCAAGTTCTAAAGGAAATGCTCTCTGCCTGCTTTTGTCCTTAAGCAACTAACACCAACTACAGAAGGGCTATTAGCACAAGAAGAAGTGCCAGAATCCTTTCTGTTGCTAACATGAGCGCACAAAGTGAAACACTGTATGGAAGATTTCCATTTTTAGATGTCTCTGCAAAGTAAGGCCTTTGCTGAACGTTCCTGTAGAATCTAATTCACATTTAGGGGAGGAGGGGATAAAGATATCATAATACCCTGAAATACTATACTCCATGAGCTGCATCTTCTAGCTTGCTACTGACTCAAGGTACAGAGCACAATTCTGGTTCAAGTGTACACGCTGTATACAGAACACTTAAAAAAACAAAAGCTTAGTACTAAAAGGTTATTTCTCTAATGTCTATCTATATTAAGCTCTTGTTCACAATGAAATACCGCAGCAGCTAGCAGAGCCAGCAAAGCCTCCCTCCTCCCACGTGTGGCTTTCAGGAATGCTGCTATATTGAAAAGGCAAAATTATCATTGCCCAACAACATGCAATTCAACAACAAAACTGCACTCCAAATGGCTTGCTAAGAGAACAAGTGTATGGATTTTTACAGACTTACATCAACTCCAAGGTGTAAAAACAGCCCCAATGCTATTCAAAGAAACAAAAATTCTAATGTTCCTGTCCCATATTCTGTATTAGTTTGAATCTTGGCATAAAGAAAGTTACTTCTGAGTATTTTCTTAACTGACAGAAATTAACATGTTGGCCAAAAAAGTATACCTCAGTAGTCACTTAGGACCTTTTAGCTACCTTCAGGATAAGAAAGTCAGAAACAACCCTGGTATTACAAGAAGCTGCAAGATACACTACACTAAATTATTTTCAGATTTCTAGAAGTGTAAGCAAGAGCGTATTTGGTGTTGTAATGTGCCTCAGTTTGGACACTTTCCTATGTCTGGACTTGTGTTAGGAAAGTTTAAGCTGACGTAAGTCTCACGTCAGAAGAGATTCAAGGTGAACATAAAAATTACAGTGATTTAGAACCACAACTGAATTTAAGTTTCTAAAAACACTTGCATTTTATCTGAGAATTAAAAAAGGTGCATTTTAACAATGAAATAATCTGATGTAATGGCAGATGATGCTAGAATGACCTGTTGCACTTAGTGCCACTACCTTCAGTCTCATGTTTCTTCTGTGCCAACTCCTGCACATGTAAGACAGAAACTCCTAGTGAGATCCCTCAGGGAGTTAATCCTGCAGAAATTGAGCTCTGCAGGAGAAAAGTGGGTACTTTTCGCAGGTTTAACTCCCTGAATGAGCTCACCATGAGCTGCGTGTGTCATCTGCCAGGCCATCAGAATGGATGGCAATTCCTAGTGGCATTGAAGAGGGGAACAAGACTGTCTCCTTGTGGTAGAGAGTGGTAGAAACTGTCCATTAGCCCAGCCAAAAGACAGGACATAGTATTGCAAGACTGCAAGTTCACACTGTTCATCAGGTTTATTACTCTGTTATGCTTTTGCTGGCTACTGCTGATCTTAAAAATAACTTGAGTAACACTTTTAAGGTATCTAAAAATACAGATCCATTGAGAACAAGGGGTTTCTAAAAACC
This sequence comes from Ara ararauna, assembly GCA_028858755.1. Taxonomy (NCBI): domain Eukaryota; kingdom Metazoa; phylum Chordata; class Aves; order Psittaciformes; family Psittacidae; genus Ara; species Ara ararauna. The sequence continues at coordinate 63,442,463 of CM054379.1, forward strand.
ATTTAGTATTCTGAGAACCAGGGGTTTTTGAAAAGCACATTTGGTATTCCAGCTTCTTTAAAAACTCCATGACAGTAACAAATTAAGATTTAAATAACATTCTTCAAATACCTCCAAGCAAGTACTCTCACAAATACCTTACCTACCATGTTTCTGTTTTTTCATTGCAAAATCTGTTAAATAGATTATGAAGGTCAATTCCACGGCTCAGGAGGACTTGACTAATATTATGATAAATATTCTTGGAGAATTTTGTTTTTAAGCAATGAAATAAGCATATCATGACTTTCACGGATGTTGCCATCTTTGGTCTACATCCAAACACATGCTAAAAATAGTAAGAACAGAGTTATATTAAACCAGCAAAGTACAAGGTGTCTTGATGCAAAATTTAGTTTACATAAAATAGAAGAATATTTTTCTAGCAGATGTAAATTAAAAAAGCTAAGAGAAAAACACCAGAGAAACTGCTCCCCATCTTAAGACACTGAACAGTTGGTATGTATGTATCACGTAAGAAACTGATCCCAGTGAAATCATGCCTGAAGTACCACTCTTAGAAACAAAAATCACAGGTCCAAGTGTAAGAATAAAAATTAGGAGTATATGAAATTTTTGATTAACTGAGAATTTAAGTTGGTTACTAAATGATTATATTAACTTTTAATTTCAAGAGCAGACAGGACACATCCAGAATGATATCAGGTTTTTCTTACTGTGTTCAAGGTACAAAATAACTATTTGAAATACCCAAATGCTTCAGGAATTCACAACAATTTTTAAAAAGGCAAAGACTCTGAATACACCTTTAAATCACTAGTGTACCAAAGCAGTTTTTTAAATGGTTTCCTTTCTCTCACTGAGGTATCCCAGAATTCATTATCTTAAAGTTATCTGCATACCAAGAACACATAAAGACTTCAAAAATATCCGTTCTCCCATTTCCGTTATGCCAACATCATCAAGCACTCTCATTCCAGAGACATGAAAAATAGCCATCTTTTTATAACAGCAGCTACTGCCTCCTGAAGGTCCAAAAAAAAAAAAAAAAAAAAAAAAAAAAGATGGAGATACTAGTGTCATGGGTTCAGCAGCAGCAGTCATTTTTCTGCTTCTTGGTAGCTGGTGCAGGGCTGTGTTTTTGACTTTCGGCCTGGGAACAGTGCTGATAACACCAGTGTTTCGGTTACTGCTTAGTGATGTTTTGGTCTGGCCAAGGACTTTCTGAGTTTCATGCTCTGACAGGGAGGAGCGGAAGCCAGGAGGAAGCAGAGACAGGACACCTGACCCAAACTGACCAAAGAGGTTATTCCATACCACAGCACGTCATGCCCAGGACGTAAAGCAGAGAGCAGAGACCCAGAAAGGTGGGGGTGCACTGCATGGTCGGTCTGGGTTTTAGGTGGTGAGCAGTTGTATTCTTTCCTTGTATTTGCCTTGTCATTATTATTATTGGTGGTAGCAGTAGTGGTTTGTGTTATACTTTAGTTACTAAACTGTTCTTATCTCAACCTGCGGGGGTTGCATTCTTTTGATTCTCCTCCCCATCCACCCCGGAGCAGGGGAAAGAAAGAGAGGGGAGTGAGTGAGCAAAACTGCGTGAGTTACAGAGGCTTAAACCACAACAACTAGGCATCAGCTTTGCTGCAACTCATCAACACCAGATAAGACCTATAAAGTAGCAGTACTAGGCACACAAAACACCTAGTGCTGCAGTCTGGAAATAGCAACACCAGCAAGATAATTCTCAAGGGTATTCGTTATTATTATATTAAATACCATCTTGTATTTCCTATCAAGATACCAAGTTTGTATATGGCACCTGAGTATATATACTTAATAGTTCCATGAGCACATATACTTCCCCTAAACATAGCTGAATATAGATTTTTCAGGTGTTCTTGCTCAAGCTCTATCTAATTACATCTCAGAACTCTGCCAAAGCAACAGCTGTCTCCTAAGGAAAGTAGTAATTGTAGCATGAGAGTCAGGGTTGTACTTGCTTCCTGCTTTTGCTAACAGTTACTATTCCAAAGGTGACCTCCCCCTTCCACCAAGTATACTAATATCTGGAATTTAACAGAAAAACTTACAATAAGTACTAAGGAAAAAGGTAATAAATAAATAATGCGTACCAAAGCCTGAAACCCCACTGCTGGCCACTATTATTAGTTATTATGAAAAAAAATGAAATAAAATTTATTTCAGATCTTTGTGACTTCTATTTCAGGCCTGCCTTAGTCTTTTCTTATCTTTTAAGAAAGCATTTGCTCTACATTCAAAAACTAATCCAAGCCCCTATTTGCTATTAAAGACCCAAGAAAAATTCATGTCTCACCAAACTTTATTAGTGATTATAAGTTTCTAGATATACATCCCTATTTTGATGTACTAGGTCAACTATGGAAAAATAACCAAATAAAAGCAGTGGCGTTATATACAGATTACACTGCACTTCCTATAGTGATGTTAGCTACTACTGATGTTACAATAGCATAACTATCAGAACAGTTCTGGCACATTAACCATCATGCTGCCTCATGCCACAGATTCTAGTTACAATGCAAGTGGCACAAAACACTACACCCATATTGGTAGCAGTCTTTCTGCAACCCTTGGTAGCACTTCACTGAAGTATGAGGAGTGGTGGGAAACTTTCAAGGGGAAAAGGGTAACTAACACAAGGCAACCAGCTGCCCTTGTAATCTGCAATCAATCTTCAGAGACACTTCAGGTCATGAGAAATTTCAAGATGACAACCCTTTCATAGTTCTCTTCCCACGGTCAGAAAAAATAACACATGGAAAAGAAATACTCCATGAAAAAACTACTTTTTCACTAGGTTTTATGGTAGCTTGCACATAAGCCAAACAATCTACAAGGGTATCAATCACTTTCCTACTTAAATGCCTTTTCAAAGTCATGGACAAACTTATAAGAATGTTCAACCAACCCATATCAGCTGACTCATGTACTGTTTTTGGATATTGGTATCTGCAAACCTTTTACCGGATCTAGCATCATTGTCTGAGCTCAGATGACTCAGATAAAAACAATGTGAAAACATAGTTTGTTTTCATGTTTAAAGTCTCCATTAGTCCTCCTGCAACAATAACAGGAAGAGCTGTACGGATCGATATGGAAGATTACTAATAGGGACTTTTCTTCTCCTACCCAACAATATACACGTGACACTTTCTTAACCAGGTAATACATGTGACGCTTACCAGATCTCTGTGAAGCACCCAGTTTGCATGGAGGTAATGGATTCCATCGAGGATCTGGTAGAGCAGGGATTTAACCATAGATCTTGGCAACTGCATGGGCTTTTTATTTGCTTTTGAGGCACGGTGAAACTTGATAATATGCTAGAAATAAAACAAGCAGAAACATGAAGCATGTTATGTAAGTCTTTTGTTGCATTGTTTTTTTACAAACTATTAACACTAAATAAATAATGGAATGAAATTCAAAGTTTGTTAAACTTTGCAATTGAAAGTAATAGTGATGTGCTCACAATTTTCTTAAAGTGTTTTTACTCTGAGTTGCTTTAAAAAAACAGCTGTCAAGCTTTTTGTTAATATCTAAAGGCTGGCTACTTACCTCCAGTAAAGGGTCTTAGACTTTCTCTTCCCTCCCTCCTCCCCATTTGGGATCCTCTTATCTCCAGCAGCTAGAGCAGAAACTTCCAAACCAGCAGTGTCTACCACAAAGAGGATCACACTCTATGCTTTCACACCTTCCCTCCTCCTCTCCAAAAACACCAGGACACTGTACTCACAACCACTTTAGTGTTTCCCCCCTAAATCAGAAACCCAGTAAAGAGAGATTAAATAAATATTGAAACAAATTGAGAGCAGGGGCACACAATGGAACACAACTCCAAAACCCCACAACACATTAGGGTGAGATCATGTTCAAGCATCTAAAAATGGTCATACTCTTGCTTCCAAGTTTTAGGTGTATTACTTCATTGATGATGACCAGCTAGTAGCTCTTTGATTATAGAAGTCAGTCAGCCCATTAGAGGACAAATACCACTTGAAAACAAGGAATGCAGAAAAGGAACCCAGCATTAGTCAGTTGAGGAATGAAAAAAAAACCCAATCATTAAAAGATTACTGAGATATGAAATATTCATAACCTAATTAATATTCATTGTAAGATCAATGTGGAGAAGATGAGTTAGGTTGGTTTTGCTACTCTGTACAAGAAATAAAGTGGGGTGAGGCCATTCTACCTTTTCAAACCTCAGGCAAGGTGGGGCTATACAAGGCACAAACCCAATCTTAACACAGTGCCATTCGGTGAACTACTAAATCCATTCGTTCTGATGAAAAAAAAAATAAATAAAAATAAATCTCATTTTTGAAGGCAATTCAAAGAAGCATCTCAGATAACAAAATAGTTTTCAATTATGTGCTTTTTGAAAGACAGAAATAATAAAGGCAGTTTGCATTTTTAGTGAAAGCGATTCAAAATGCTAATTTGCAGACTGACAAGACTACTAATTACCCCGTTCTTTAAATATCAGTTGTCTACTTCAAGATCATCCCTCTCCCCAGGTTAAAGAGGTAGCCAATGGCTACCACCCGCCAAGTCTGTCACTTTTGTTCGCAATGCAAATGGTAACGGGTTAATGATTCCTCATGGTAAATGCTCCCTCTGGCTGTCACCAGCTCTCTAGCCGCTGCCAAACTGCGCTTAGCAAAGGCGTAGACAGTACTGTTAAAAGAGAAATTGAAAAAAAAAAAAAAAGCAAAACACATCAAAACAGCAGTCTGAGTACTGCCTTATCAACAGCAACATTCCCACTGCGCCTTCCACACTACATGGACAACAGTGATGGATGAGTATTTTTAAAAGTATAGAAAAGAAATCTACACAATTATCAGTTTTTAATATACAAATGAGCATCAGCAAACAAAACAAGCTCTTAGTACCTGATCCTTTAATTATGCAATCATAGAATCATAGAATAGTTAGGGTTGGAAAGGACCTTAAGATCATCTAGTTCCAACCCCCCTGCCATGGACAGGGACAACTCCCACTAAACCATGCCACCTAAGGCTCTGTCCAGCCTGGCCTCGCACACTGCCGGGGATGGAGCATTCACAACTTCCCTGAGCCATCCACTCCAGTGCCTCACCACCCTTACAGTAAAGAATTTCTTCCTTATATCCAATCTAAAGAAAATTATAATGGAAAATCTCCAGGGATCATTTCCTCAGAAAAATTTTCTCTTATCATATCACAAGAAGATTGCATCAAAACTTCAACTAGGAGTCCCTGCCTTCCAGTACTGCACAATGCTCACCAGGTAATGACCTTCACAGGTAATTACAGTATGATTTATAAATCAGTAATGATACCATAAACTTCCAAATGAATATCTTTATTAAATGGTATGAAAAAATACAGGAGCTCCAATGAGCAAAGGTCACAACACAAAGAAACATAAACCCAGCCCTTTTTCAACATGCATGTAATCACTAAAAGGGTAGAGGAGCGGAAGGTTTTTTCCTGCAGCAACTCATAGCAGCAGCATCCCCTTTCTTTCTCTCATTGCCAAGGAACACATAAGTGAACTTTTGAGGCAGATAATCTGCCCTTATGCTGAGCTTTAGGTATGCAAGTTACTTCGAAACCAGAGCTAGCACAACTAAATCAATACAATGCTAAGCTAAGTTACTCAACCGGACTTGACAGCTGAGGCTTCCCACCACACCGACCAAAGCTAGCACATGTTGCAGAAGATGACAAAGCTTGCTCTTATTTGCCTCTGAAATACCACTTACACACATTTATAAAATCATCTTGCTTTGATGCTTGCTTGTCCCAGTCAGAAAGGCTAAGAAAGCAAGCTCCTTTCTTAAAAGTTATTGAAATGCAGAAGTGAATTAAAACTGATAGTTTTAAGTAAGCACTATCACTATTAGATAAAATAAAATTTCCTAACAGAGCAAATAAAAATCGTTGCCAACTTACTCTCCCAGTGTATATTTGTCAAATCACAAACTTCACCCTATCACAGTTTAGATTAGAGAAATGAACAAAAATTAAACTAAAAACATACTGCAAGTCCAAATAGTACAGAGCACTGAAAAGCTATATTTGCCCCATGCAGAATGAATCCACAGTGGCTGTGACCAACTACTACCCTCAAGTGTTTTGCAAAAAAAGCAGTTCATCCGATTTCTTGTAGGGAACTACCCACACAAAGAAAGACCAACATACATACCCAATGCTAAGCAGTAATTTTAATGGCAGTGTGCACCTAAGAAACTGAAGGGCAAATAGGTGCAATTACTGAACAGTATCTTCTCTACTGGAGGCAGCAAGCTGAGCTTTTTCTTATTTCTGTATGTTTTCAGTAATGTATCTATATGACCCCATCACTTCTGCAGGAAAATATTCCTGAAATAGAGGAGTAGAATAAGCTCCAATGGCCAAAGATGCTACACCAGTACAACTACGCTAAAGGAATTTCTTAAGCAATTCTGCTGACTTTTGGAGATTAGGGAGACATGCTTTAATTCAAAATATTTAATACTTTAAATCCAAAACCCCAGGTGTAGAAATGGATGCAGGTACCAGCACAAACTAGTATGTTCTCCATACAGAACTGCCCTACGCAAGTGATGAGGCACTCTCTACTAGCTTCACTTCCTGAATAGTCACAAAGTACAGCCTCAAGTACAGCATATGAAGGCTATGATCTTAGATATAATAAAGGTACGAATAACCTAGTGGAATTACAGGAATTGTAACCTGTTTCCCATTCCCTAGGTGACTCCCCTAACCACTCTGCTTCAAAACTACACTCCTCCTTTCTCTCATTCAATAAATCTTTTTGCAGAATCACAGAGCATCAAGACTGCCCCATGAGTTAGGAGTACAGGTTTGAAACCTGACACGTAGAATAACATTCTGCATCTCTCTCCAAGAATCAGGAGGTGCATTTGGACACGGCAGCTTTAGGTATGCTCAAGTTCTTTGTTGAATCTTACCCCTAACAGATAACCACTAAGAAAAAAGCATAAGGACTTCCACAATTCAGTCAAGTTAGAGAGGACTGTTTGTAGCAAGAAGACAAACAGACAGAATGAAACAGCTTCAGCATTCTCCACATCTTTTTTCACTGTTGCTCTCTGATGATGACTTAATTTCCATATTCTAATAGATCACCTGGCCACAAAAGCTGGAAGATACCCAGGCACTTTCACAAAAAGTTTAAGGAAGCCTTATTGTCTGTGTGCACCATACCATTCACAATGCTACAGAACAGAAACCCACCCACACCATTATCCAGTCATAATTTAATTTAAATTAGTTCATTCAAACACTGCAGATGCAAGCTTTCTTTCTTATATATCTAAAAAGCTTCAAAATGAAAGAACACATGTCATATGAGGTAAATGAAATTCCAAGCAATATTCAAATCTATTCAGCAAAAATAGCCAAGTTGCTTTTTCTTTCTGTGCACCTGTATTTTCATATTCCTAAATCTTAAAAGCATGCTGCTCCCGACTGGATTCCAAAAATAGTGTGAGCCAATTAAGTATTCACTTTTGAAAATAAACATAATGTAAAAAGTTTATATTGCTTTTACATATTTTGTTTTAAATTTAGACAAGGCATTAACTTCATGGCAGTGGTTTTAAGTCTATACTGTGAGACTTCACTTGGAGTATTGTGTGCAGTTCTGGTGTCCTCAACATAAAAAGGACATGGAACTGTTGGAACAAGTCCAGAGGAGGGCCATGAGGATGATCAGGGGACTGGAGCACCTCCAGTAGGAAGAGAGGCTGAGAAAGTTGGGGCTGTTCAGCCTGGAGAACAGAAGGCTGTGTGGAGACCTCAGAGCAGCCTTCCAGTATCTGAAGGGGGGGCCTATAGGGATGCTGGAGAGGAACTCTTCATTAGGGACTGTAGTGAGAGGACAAGGGGTAATGGGTTCAAACTTAAACAGGGGAAGTTTAGATTGGATATGAGGAAGAAATTCTTTACTGTAAGGGTGGTGAGACACTGGAATGGGTTGCCCAGGGAAGTCGTGAATGCTCCATCCCTGGCAGTGTTCAAGGCCAGGTTGGACAGAGCCTTGGGTGGTGTGGTTTAGTGGGAGGTGTACCCCTGCCCATGGCAGGGGGGTTGGAACTAGATTATCTTAAGGTCCCTTTCCAACCCTTACTATTCTATGATTCTATGATTCTAATACTTCACCGAAGAACATTAAAGAACATAGAATTGAATTTATTAATATTCTATAATAGTAATGAAGCCACCAGAGGCATGCTATAATTTGCTGTTTGCAATATCTGGGACTACTGGTTTTGTTTCCTAACTGCTTATTCCCAATTTCCAACTTCAAAAAATAAAGTAAAATTGAGAGGAAAAATGGATGAACTGGCTTATTTCAGTATGACCATTTCAGCAAGACCATTTCTGCTTTTGCAAAGGCAAGACCATATAAACAATAACAGAAAGAAATAAAGAGCTAAGCATTTGGAAAGAAAATGCAGGGGTGACTCATGAAACAATATCCAATCTAGTCTTCATTGGCCTTCTATGTTACCTAATGTGTTGAGATTGATGTGAAAATTGGCTGATGAAAGAACTATGAACATCTTCTAAATCCTCCACCATAAACAATGCATGACAATACAGAACAAACTCATTTGGTTTCACGAAAACCCCTAGTATTTACCAAGCAGTTAAATAAGCATTCGAAAAGATCTTAATTTGAGCCTGCTTCAAGGAAGCCAAGGTGATGCAAACATACTCTCTGTTTGTGTCATCTCATTCCTGATTCTGAGAATTGCTCTTCAGTATGACAGAGGTTAAAACAAACAAGTCAAACCTGGAAAATCTTCATGGAAGTAAGAAGCCAGCTAAAGCAGAGATTTTATGCATGTCTGACTAAATGCAGTTACAGTGTGAGGTCCCACCTAAACAGACATGAGATGATCCATAGACCTCAAGGCACAACCCCCAAGAAAACCTTACTACTTGAGTTCTACTGTTTAAGGCAATGCTTGTTTCAAACTTGCATGCACCTCCATCAAACTGAAACGCAATCATGTCAACACAGATGCTTCTCCCTGCTGAAATAAACTGTCTGCTCCCACACTTAAGCAATCCATCCTTCTATCCAATCCCGAACCCAACCTTTGAGAATAAAACAGAATTATGTCAATGCACCAATACAAAGTAAAATTACATTTTAATATTAAAGAGATGGAAGCTTGGATGCACATTAGATCTGTGCAAAGGTCAAGAGGAAGATACAGATTATATGGTTTCAAGTCTCATTTTAAACAGAAAACTATATTCATCTTCTCTCTTCAGCAATCGATACCCAAAAAAAGGTAACTAATATTGTTGAGTGTTAACTGTAAAGCACTTAAAAGGCTATGGGAGAATAAATCAAAATCTAAAGGGGCTATAAAAACTAAGCATGCATTGTTTGCACAATTCTTAAAAAGAAGCGGCAAAGATAGATCCAACTAACCTGAGTAACACTTGTTTGCTGTTTCAAAAATAAATTACAGCTTCATATGGCTACACTAAGGACTCATTTTCAGAAACACACATGCACAAGAAGTCAAGCGCATATCACAAATAAAATTTAATAAAATTAAAAGTGGGTAAAAGTCTTTCTACAACAATAATAGGTTTTCAATTTTGAAAGCATTACAACAACCAACACAAAATAGCCCTTTAAAAGACAAGGCGGGCAAAAAACATAGAATAGTTACGGTTGGAAAGGACCTTAAGATCATCTAGTTCCAACCCCCCTGTCATGGGCAGGGACACCTCACACTACACTATGTCACCCAAGGCTCTTGAACACTGCCAGTGATGAAGCATTTACCACTTCTTTGGGCAACCTGTTCCAGTGCCTCAAAACCCTCACAGTAAAGAGCTTCTTCCTTGTATCTAATCTGAATCTTCCCTGTTCAAATTTGAACCCAGACCTCAACACATTCTAAAGAGTGTCAGTACATGGCCATCATCAAGTATTGCCTTTAGAATATCATTAACCAAAATGTCAAACAAAAAAATCCAATTCCAAGTGACAAAGCTTCACCAAGCTGTTGTTCAGTTGATATGCTGGAAGGAAGGGATGCCACCCAGAGGGACCTTGACATGCATGTGAGGTGGGCTGATGCCAACCTGATGAAGTTTAACTATGCCAAACGCAAGGTCCTACACCTGGGTCAGAGCAGTCCCAGGCACAGCTACAGGTTGGGCAGAGAAGAGATTCAGAGCAGCCCTGCAGAGAAGGACTTGGGGGTGTTGGTCGATGAGAAAATGAACATGAGCCGGCTTCAGTGTGCGCTCACAGCCCAGAAAGCCAACCGTATCCTGGGCTGCATCAAAAGGAGCGTGACCAGCAGGTCGAGGGAGGTGATCCTGCCCCTCTACTCTGCTCATGTGAGACCTCACTTGGAGTATTGTGTGCAGTTCTGGTGTCCTCAACATAAAAAGAACATGGAACTGTTGGAACAAGTCCAGAGGAGGGCCACGAGGATGATCAGGGGACTGGAGCACCTCCAGTAGGAAGAGAGGCTGAGAAAGTTGGGGCTGTTCAGCCTGGAGAAGAGAAGGCTGTGTGGAGACCTCAGAGCAGCCTTCCAGTATCTGAAGGGGGCTTATAAGGATGCCGGGGAGGGACTCTTCATGAGGGACTGTAGTGAGAGGACAAGGGGTAATGGGTTCAAATTTAAACAGGGAAGTTTAGATTGGATATGAGGAAGAAATTCTTTACTGTAAGGGTGGTGAGGCACTGGAATGGGTTGCCCAGGGAAGTCGTGAATGCTCCATCGCTGGCGGTGTTCAAGGCCAGGTTGGACAGAGCCTTGGGTGACATGGTTTAGTGGGAGGTGTCCCTGCCCATGGCAGGAGGGCTGGAGCTAGATGATCTTAGGGTCCCTTTCCAACCCTAACTGTTCTATGATTCTATGACAATAAGTGAACATTTTAAGAAACACTGAAAGGAGCTTTAATACACTAAATTTTGCTAATGCCAACTTGCTTCAAGTACCTAAGCTTTGAAACACAGAGCAGATATAAACAGATTCAGTATCATTTTCCTAGGCTTTGCTGGGGTCTTTCCAGGTCTTCTACATCTTTCAGACCTAATTATGTCAAAATAAGTCTACACAATGATAATAAAACCCATCAGAATTCAGATGCCCTTTCTGCAACACTCAGTATTCACACCACTCTTCACATTAATTCTTCACACACTTCATCTTTTTGCACACTTGTGTCTGTCTTTGAGGTCTGTTCCTACCTGTTTTTTCCTCCAATTCTCATGCTCTGTGGTACAAAGAATGAACCCACACAAAATACACTCAAATCCCTACAACTCTGGCAGAAAAAGCAACTTTTGTGAGTGACAAGCACATTCTCAGAACAGACAGCTATCCGCAAGGAAAGTCGCTGCTCTCTGCAAGAAATCCAACCATCACTTTAGTGTCAAAAAAAAACCCCATCCATTATATTTGGAAAGGATAAATCATGCTGTAAAGACTTTCGGTAATAGTGGCTGATGATAAAAATCACAAATTTAAACCAATCAAAACCTACGCTAGCACGCTCCTTTCTGTGCCAACAAATCTTACCTTCTTCTGCCAGCTAGCACAATCCTATATTGCTAAATATGCACACAATAGAGCAGACTGAACAAAGAATCACCTAGTGGAGCAGGACTGAATTAAAACAAAACCATATACATGATTATAGAAAATTAAGAGAGACAAAAAAAAAATAACACCGCTATGCTAAGTATTTCTATGTATGCAGAAACTACTCATGATCAATCAGCATCTGAATTATCCTCATGGTTAAGAACTAAACTGAAGCTTAGTGGAAGAATTATAACTGGTTACACCATACTTGAGGAATACTTTAAAAATGAGATCTATTAGAAAACATTCACATGATTTAACAAATGTGCAGGTTTATTGCACAAATTAATATGCAACACCCACACAATTGCATTTAGCATTTAAGAACGTTATTCAAAATGTTGTTAGCTGAAATTAAGTACATTTATTTGCATATTGAAAGAGTTAGGTAGTGTTAGGAAATCCTCATGTAGGAAGAATATTTTCTATTTTCCATTATTTATTATTTTTAGGTACATCAGGCTATGCTATAATCTCTATCCTACATTTTTAAAAAGCAGAATATATATGTAACAAGTATTTCACATAACACAAAGCCAGTCTGTCCATATATTTTTGTTACTATCAACAGTAATTTCAAGCTGAATTTTAATCCATGTTTCTTAGTGGTATTTGCTGCTAAGCAGTTAGTTGTTAATAGTGCACTGGAATCTAATAATAAGAAAGAAACACTCAACCAAACCTAAAAAAAAACCCAACCCATATAATGGTTAAATGGTCTTGGATAGTGAATGCATCATCACATACAATATTATCAAATCATAGTTAATCTACTTACTTATTAAGTGACCAATAATAATTTCTATGGCTATAAAACAGATTCAACACATTTTACTGTGATAAAAGTGTCACTGTTTTTCAGAATTAAATAAAAAAATAAAAAGAAAAGAAAAGAAAAAGAGTAATTCAGAAGCTTCGGATTTCAGTTACAACAGAGATTTCCAGAAAAGGGGATGTTAAAGCTTTGAAGTTACACACATATTAAATAAGTCAGAGAATTAACTCTGTACCATAGCTAAAAAAGTAGATTCCCTATCAATTCAGAATATACAAAAAGAGTTACAAAAATGTTGCTTACAATCAAAAATTAAAAATATAGAGACTATGAGTTGAAGATACTGAATGTGTGCTTATCTGCATTACAAAAAGGAAAATGCTTCAGAAAGTATTTGAAATACTAAAAATCTGATGCTGTAAAAGTATAGGAGAATAGCCTGGAGCAAAAGAAAAGCTCTAGTATTATAACCTATCCAGTGGGTAAAAGTAACTACGCTGACAACAAACAGTTGACCCCCAAAGCAGATCTCATTTGTATCAAACTTTTCTTCAAATCCGATTAACTAATTATCATGTACTTAATGTATTTTATAGAAATTTGAATAATTAATTAAAGTACATAAGCTTTACATAGGAAGTTCTGGACAGCAGTATACAACTTAAGACTAAGCTAAAATAAGAACATACATGAAAGTTAAATGGGAAAAAAGGTATCCCCTAGCTGTAAAACAGCAAAAATTCATGCATGTAAAACAACCTTTTAAAAAAAAAAAAAAAAAAAAAAGAAAAAAAAAGTCAAAAACGAACATAGCAGAAAAGTACCATTATCAGTTGAAGGAATTACACTTTTTCCTGGAAAACTGCATAGTTTTGTAAGACTTTAAAGTTATAACTGTGTACTGAAAAATGTAACTTTAAAAAATGGTATCAACTTGATTCGTTGACTCAAGATGAATTCAGCTATGTGTTAACTGATTTACTCTTTTTGTGTAATTTTGTATTTTTCAACATGAATTAATCAAGGCAGAAAACCTGGACACAACTTGAATTAAAAGCATCCGAGACCTTACAAGTAGATACTGAAAAAGGCATGTCCCTCAGAAGGGAAGGAACAGGAGATGGTCCTGTGGCTATGAACATCTGAAGCTCAAAGTTTCAGACAACTGGAATATAAAGGTATGAGACTGAAGCAAGCTACCAAGAATTAAGAAAGTATGTGGCCTATCATGTATGAGATGTTCTGTGACATCTATGGACATACACATTTTTAACCTTCCATCAGATGCTCTTTTTACATTGAGGTATAAGCTAAGAAATCTTGCATTCACTTCATAGCAGGAGCATATATAAGCAGTGATGACAGTGTAGACAAAACACCATAAATGAACATATGCGGTACATCCAACAGCCTAAGAACTTTGTCAGTTGACAGAGACTAATAGACAAGAAAAATCATAAGGAAATCATTTGTGGATTACACTAAGAATGTTGGTAATTAAAGCAAATGAATTATAAATCAACTGGTCAAAAGTATTTCTCTATTCTTTATTGTAATCTCATGAATGGCTTTGCATTGTTTTGCATGATGTAACTTGAGAGGTGATGAAGGAAAAGTCTTTCATGGTTTTAGTTATTAAACACTGAATATCTTTAAGGGAAGGACAACGTAATACATCTTCATCAATACCTGCCACTTAGTAGTTCAAATTAGCATAGCTTTCTTCATCCCTTGGTAATGCTATTAAACACAAGTTACACCAAATTATAAAGTATGCAGCTATCTACACTCGAATTTCAGATTTGAGCAGTCTAATCCTTGAGAATTAAATACAAAGTAAAAAAAAAAAAAAAAAAAAAGTTCTTGCTCACCATAAAAGAAACTTTAATAATAAGCTTAACTGGCACCATCACATTCCCTCATTAGAATGGAACTTTTTTTTTTTAGTATTACAACATGAACAGAATAAGATAGCATCTAATATAGTTTATTCATCTCTTGCCAAATGTTTCCAGTACAGAAGCTGAAAAATATAATGATTTTAATTAATCTCATGTTTGCAAGTGATTAGCATTTACTCTTCTCATTGAAGCCAACAGAAGTTACTAAGCTGGGCAGCTTTGAAGAAAAGGATGATTCCCATACTTACAGACAGATTTTGCTAAGTAACTCTAAGCTATCTACATTTGAAACTGTTGGTCTCTGGAAATCTACATCTCTCTAGTGACAGCACATCCACCATTCCAAAACTTAAACCCTTCTAGACTGATACCCACAATGAATAGACTTATTATTGGGTTTACGTAGTGCTGGGGGAGCGCACAGTACTAAGCAATAACAAAATGTGCCAATCCCCTACTACAATTTCTACCCCAAAAGAGCTGAAAGGGTGCAAGCTGTAAAGCACAGGAAATGCAAAACACAATACAACACAGACAGAATGACAAGTGGTTGTTATTACTGAAATGCATTACAAAATTAAGTGGATTTTGAGGAGGTTTTGAAGGAGGATAGTGAAGGATCTTTACGTACGTTAATTGAGAGGCTGTTCCATGTGTAGGAGGCAGCGTGGAAAAAGACACAAAGTTGGGAGTGAGCAAAAGAGACAAAAGGGGAATTAATAGCGATGCTTGGGAAGTGCTGACAGTAAAGGAAATGAAGACCAAGTTTAAGCCAGAACCAAGAATGCCTTGAACATGGCTAACTTTATGCAAGGGAGGAAAAAGATTTCCTGGCAAGGGCTTAAGAAGCAAGGAAACATGGGCAATCATACAGGAAAGGAGAAATGATTCGTGTAGCATGTCCCAAAGAAAAAAAAAAAATAAGAGCGTTAAGAAGTGGGAGACCAGTTCACATCAAATAACTAGCGTAACAAACATTTCGGTCTCAAACAATAGAAAAGAATTAGCTTCTCCATGATTATGACTAAAACCCAGCCAGATGTGAGGAGTGGTAAGAACATTAGACTGCAGCAATTCTTTATCTAAAGCTGTTAATCGTGTGAAAAATCACCACACACTGTAAGAAACACACACCCAAAATGAATTCAAATGGAAAAGGTTAGAAAAAAAGGTGTTTTAAACATGCCATTCAACGCAGCAGTTCAATGTGTTTGTTGTGATTGATCTATAAAATGCGTAAACTCATTTGATGCACAAATAAATTCTGTCCATATGGGGTTTTAGCTGCTGCATCCCCTTCATCATCCCTGTCACCAGTTAGGAGAAATACACAAACTCTCAGCATACACTAAACTTTGATGAAGAAAACTTCTAAAATACAAGTCTACTACATTCGAAAAATCAAATTATATTTTCAAAGCATATGAAAGGGAATGAAATACCATGACTTTACTTGTTCTGAGTCAGAAATGCGTTTTTACATGGTCTAAATTTATTTTCCTTCTAGATTACAACTTTGTGTCATTTACAGGCGCATATTAATCAGGTCTTGAGAGCTAAGTACAAAAAAACCTGACTGATTTGTTACTAACATTAGTAAAAGCAACTTCGATATTACAGAAGCTTTAAAAAAAATAATATTGGAATTAATATTGCCACTTCCTCTCCATGCCGGTATTTTCAAAGGAATTACAAGCATATTGATTGTTCTTAGTAAGTGTTTGATTTCTTTTGGATTTAAGCACAAATCCAGGTCCAAGCAACTCATACCTTATCAGTAAGTGTGGAGCTTAAATATCTGCACCTGAGTTCAACTCATGATGTCATTGATGTCCACCTCTACAAAAGATTATATCAAACCATATTTTGCTGGAAACTTAAACATGGACATCTAAGTCTTTACTCTTTTTCCACATAATGATACTTCATTAGTAGGTCAAATTATCAGGGTTTACTTATTTTCTTTCCACTCATACTGTCGCAAATCTACTGTTCAGAATTAGATAATTGAATGTTGGTCGTTTCCACTGTATCTCAGTGAGAGGACTCAGTAAAGCAGTCTCTCCTTGTTTTCTTTGTGTGTGTGTGTGTGAGTATGTGTGAAACTGCAGAAAAATAGAAAATATTAAATACATTTCCAAACTTTAGTTTAGAAGGTCTCAATTTAGGAATGCTTTCTTAAAGTCCAATTAGAGCTTGCAGAAAAACTCTTTTAGCTTTAAAATAAGATTTGACTTTAAAAAATTTTATACAGCCTTTCGCAGGTTTTTAAAATGTACAAATAACAGGATGTCATTTAGACCTTTAATTACAGAGAAGGAAATTCCTGTATCTCTGCACTATATGAACGTACGCCACAGACATGTCACTTTGAACTAGATTATATTACACTATCGCAAAAACTCAGGGAAATCTCTACTTACCCACAGATCATGTTCAGCATAATCAAACAGCAGCCAAACCTTTCTGTCACTATGAGAAAGGAAAACCTTCTGCAATGCAATCACGTTAGGGTGCTTCAATTCTCGTAAAAGCTGCAGAGAAATAAAGAAGCTCTTGTTACTTCTGCGCTTGTGAAGAAAACACAACAAAACAGGTCTTAGCACAAATAGCAAACGAGTAATGCTAAAACAGGCCCTAGAAGAGACATCACTGACTGAGTACCTTATCTTCAGAAAGGTCAAAATCAGGATATACACCGTCGCTGTGGCATGGATTGCTGCTCTGTCAGCACAGCTGACCCTCAACCAGCTACCTTTGTCCCATACTCAGCACACAGCTGTCCATCCCACATGCCCTCAGCTTCTATCTTTTATTTCTAGATGTTATTACACACAAACATAACTGTTATCACAGGTGAACATCAGGATTTGAGTATGCCAGAATGAAGCTTATGCAGCTGGTCCAGTTCTTGTGTGGATAACACAATTCTTGATCACCACGTAATTACTGTATTACCAACAATTTCTTTTGCATTGGATCCCTGTCTGACTTGCCTTGAGGTCCACCGAGTGGTTTTTCTCAGAACATAAGGGCATTTTCAAAGGAAGGTTTATCAAAACCATTGGTTGTTGCAGCTACTATCCTGCAATCCAGAAATAAACCCAAGCTTATTTACTGGTTGCCAGAATGAAAACTAGGTCTCATGACTAATTAGACAGCACATTAAAGGAAGCACTGCTGTTGAAGTCATCCTTCTGCCAGATTAAATCAGTCTCAGGAGGAGCTGGGAAGCAGTACTCCCAAAAATATCATTTCCATGAAATCACTTTTTTTCCCCCCTCCATACTGCCATCTCAAGAATGATTGATCACTTCTGTTTTATCTGTAAATTGCTTGCATCTGCAGCACTAGTATATAAATTTCCAAGAATCAATTTATAACAGCAAAACAGTAAATGGAGTAGGTTCCAAGGCACATTTGAGAGAAATTAATCTTCCCCTTCCTTACCTTCCAGAAAAAGACTCAATACATTTATTTGGGGGGGAAAAATAAGGAAAAGGATTAATTTTAAATTATATTATCCTTTGTCTATATAGATATCTGTCAAGACAAGAAATCTTCTAAAGAATATTACAATGGCTTAAATCTATTCCACTTTTCAGAATATTAAATCAATTAAATTATTTTTCTCCCATGTAGGAAATGTTTTCTTCTTTTTGTTTCTTCCTCTCCCTAACACTAAGCATTTCTAGCTGTAAAAGAAAGAAATTTCTCCCGAATAAACTGATCAATAGTCATGTCCAGGTACCACTTATGAGATAGAGTTATAATAATTTTGCTAGTTAGCAAATCGTAGCAACTTGCAGAACTATAAACTAACAGAACACTGTAGATTGAAACTGTTTCTTTGACATGCATCAAGAGATGTTGCTTGCCCTTATTAACATTAAAAACTATTTCAGTAGGGAATGTGATACTGATGCCTTTTTTCTTGGCTTTTTTTAATAAACAGTATCTCTCATTTTAGGATAATTTTTAACTAAAACCATTATAGTAGGCATATTATTTTTTTTAAATTGCTATTAGATTTTTCTTACAGATACTGTTGGAAGTAATAGCAATATAAAATAATTCCAAATTGTTGCTGGTTTTTAGGGAGGGGGAAAAAAATAAAATGCATTCTCTCAAATAAAATAAGTAAAACTCTGCAGTAGGAAACAGCCAAAGAGTAAATAGTCTCATGTCAAATGCTAGCATACAATAAACAAGTTAACAGAAATATTATATCGAGCAGAAGGTTAAAAAGAATGCCTGAAGTGTTGTGCATTTACAGAAAGGTAGCATATGAAAACGAGACAGGAATGTGTATACTCTGCAGCTCTCAAACACCTCTGCTCACACCATACCAGAGAAAGCAGTGTGTACACAGCAGTGGTCACCATTTATCAGAACAGCCTGATTAATAAATGAAACCCGAAATCTCTCCTTTTCATGCAAACCAGCGCAAAAGGATACTTCAATAAGAAAGTAGTACATTTCTGACCCAAAACAATGACATACACTCATTTTCAATGAGTAAGTTATTTCTAATGCATTATTCTCCTTTTTGATTCAACACAGATGACACAACAAGCATCCTTATCCAAACCCAGCATTTTTCACACAACGGAATCAAATCATTAGTAGTATGATCTTAAACGGTGATTTTTGTAAAAAACATAAGAACATGAGGAAGAGATCATTATGTCACTTTTATACTACACGCGTTGAGTTTCTAACAGCGAACATCTGTATCTGACCTGAAGCTGAAGAATAGAGCACTCTTAAGGACAACAAACAGGCCCTGCAAAAAAGTTCTGAGGCTCTATTTTTCAGCTACTGGAGCACTGGTTACAGTTGCAGCCAGATATGGCAAGAGCTCCCACCAGACTAACAAAGTCTGATTTCACGGGTTACAGGCACGCTCTCTACTCGCCTGCTTCTCAAGTCTGCTCTGCTCAGAAAAGTTAGTGACAATTCATTTTTAATAAACCACGTTGTAAATTAACATGTTTAAAGTAATATGGTTATGCTTAAAGTTGCAATCTAGAAGATGCCAAGATGTTCCCAACACATTAATCATAGGGGGTACATTAGCCTTATAAAATAACAATGTTTTTTTCTCTCAAAAAGAACAATTACAAAGTAAAACATTTCAGAGACATGAACACTCACTGAAACACAGCTTCTCTAATAGTTATATTTAAGATATTCATAATTTATTCAGAACATTTGTGGACTTGGTTCCCTGACTTAAACTCATTCTGTAATTATTCATACACCGACCAGTTTTAAACACTAGACCAAAACATGTCAAATCATCTTCCACCTAACAGTGTGTAACAGAAAATACTGGTAAGTTACTAAGAATATTTTAAAAAGCTTTTGTGTTATCAATTCTATACCCCAACAGATGAACACATTTGTAATCAAGGAAGAAGCCAACTAAAATTTTATGTTTTTCTCGTGTCTATCTTAAGTGAATGCTTTAGCACTTATGCATAGTAATTTTGGAAGTGCTTTTGTAGTTTCAGCAGACAACAGACCTTTATACCTTCTTCTACTACTGAGCCACAACCCTAATGCAACAGGATGACATGAGAAATTTCATGTAAAGTAGAAAGCTGCAAACGGAAAGAAGTGGTGTACATGCAAACTAGAATGGCTTTAAAAAGCTTTGTTAACATTCTGGCCATCGTGACTGGAATTACTGCAGCAGCGAGTGCCCCAGCAGCAGAAGCCAGACCAAGGAAATGTCAGACCCAGAGTCCAACGCACTGGGTAAAGAAAGGGGGGCTCTGCTCTAGCTATGCTGGGCTTGCAACACCAACTAGATGAGATTAGAAACTAAAGCTTAGGGTACAAGTAACTAGCATGAGTCACAAAAAGAAATGTTGGTCAGATTTATGTCTAAAAATAATCTCGTCTAGAGACACAACTACAGCAGAAGAGAAGGTGACTACAGGGACTGAACTGATGTTATTCGCAGGTACATAAAGAGTAGATGTAAGTGGAGTATTCAAAAAAGCACTAGAAAGATGCTATCAGAAAGGAATATAGCGCAGAACCAAACACACAGCTATGGAAATCAAGAAACAGGAAATTTGAGCCAAGTGTTTTGACAACAAGTATTGATCTAAGGTTTAGCTAAAAGAAGCCAGAGATTTCGGAAACAGTATTTTCATTAAAGCAGACAGGTGGAAGCCAATTATGTGAAAACATGAGGATGTATTTAAAGCTACGTGAATCATGGCTGTATCAACTATCTACTCTCATTACTTTTACGTTTGACTATAATTTTGCAATATACCAATCACCTAACTGTATTGCCATTAATTTTTGTCTAGATAGTTTAAAAAAATCACATATTGCTTTAAAGGATGTCAGAGTAGCACTTAGTTCTTCAGCTAACCCTAATCTTGAAAACAAAACAAAAACATAACTCATCTCATGCTAGATTTGTCACTTTTGCTTTCCCACCAGCTTCTGCTGTGAAGGCCTGGGGGCTCCTATACCCTTTGTGCAGGCTGAGAACAAACCTGACTTCAAATTCTTTGAATAAGGGAGCAGAAGAGCTAATTTTTAAATATATTTTCTAAATAGGAGATACAGGGCAGAAGTGGGGGTAGGGGTGGTATCATGAGACTAGTTACGTAAGACTTTAGCTTAATCTAATGGCTCACCTTTCAGTTTCACCCTTCCACTACTCCCTTTATTAGCTGTCATATGCCACATACATCTAAGAGTTGTCATGTACCTTTTCCTGAAATGGTTGAACTTCTGTTGAAAACGAACCCTGGAAAATCATTGTCTACAGCTTTTCTGCACTACAGATTGCCTTACAAATGTTAAACATACAAAACAGACAGATAAAACCTAATACCAAGTTTTCTTAGGTCTTGTGCAGAAGCAAATCAGTTTGGAGACTTGGTTAATTCAAGTCTAAAAATAGAAAGAAGAAATTAATATACTGTCCTAGTAATTGAAATATTCTAGTGTACCTGACAAAATTTTATTACACATTTACAACCTGTACATAAACAAACTACAAGAATTTATTACTTAGTGAACACAGCATCATCTTTTAATAGTTCTTTACCTTATTATTCCTCTATAATTTAAGTAACATCATACCCAACTTGCAGTAAAATGCTAATAAAAAACTGTCTCTCCGGTGAGTTCCAGGACATTTCTTTCCTGATAACAACACACAAAGCAGTTTAGGCAGAAAGTCATTGAGAAGGGCATCATTCTGAATTATCAACATCTGTGCAACTTTGTTATGTACAGTGGCTTTCTTGTAAACATATTAAATTTTTATTATTATTATTCTACTGGTCAAGAGAATTGTACAAGCATCATTGCTCATCACAGTTCTTCTCTGATGCCACGGTATCAAACTTTTAAACGCTGCATTTTGATGGCTCAAGTAGTATGAAACAGCTTGTAGGATTCCAGGCAGATAAACACTATAAGCAAAACTGACCGCAATTTCTTCTGCTGCCTGATGAGTAAGTTCTCTCACAAAGGACACAACCGTTCCCCTCACAAGTGAATGTCTCTTACAGCAGGGGAGGGATGGGAGTCATGATGGTGAAGTACCTGATGCCGGGGAAAAAGTTATGTTGCAACAGAACTGATAAGAAGCTTGAAACACTGGAAACCTAAAGTGTCATACGTAGAGCTAAATTAGACGTCGCATGGAAAGCCAAAATAAAACAGTAAAGATTGTCTAGCCAGAGAAGGAACACAAGAGTGCACAAGCACAAGTGGTGTATCATACAGTTTGAATAGCAAAATAAAAATCTAAAAATATTTTAACTCATGTTTTAATGACAGCTATGATACTGATCATGGAAAGAGTGAACACACACATAATGGAAATGCCCCACATTTAAAAAAGTGAAAATGAGCACAAGTCAGATATAAGCAGAACTCAGAGGCAGCATCATATGATTAACAGATACAGCACATAGATTTACAGAGGACACAGGGAAGGGAGACAACACATTTGCAGACCTGCTAATCCAGAGCATGCAAAGAAATTTTTGAAACAATGAATATAAAGAAAAATGTACTAAAAAACTACACTGGTTTTCTTCTCTGATAACTGATTTTCTATACAAGCAGAAGATCTGTGTTCAAATTTCAACTTTATAATAGTGGGTTTTGCCTGATGGGAAGGGTGACAAAGGGAAGAATTTTGAGGCAAGCAAGAACTTACCTAAAAAGGCATCATTTTCCAGATGATGGAAAATATCTCAAGGTAAAGGAGTTCTATATATTAACTATTTGCAGAGTTACAAAAGAATAGGTATTGTGATTGTTAATGAAATCCATCTAAGCATCCAAACCACAAGCATGACTTAAATTATCTGATTAAATAAAGGCAGCATTCCCAAAGGAGTGTGATAATACATCATCTTTTATGATACTTTATACTATGACTGAATAAAAAAAAAGGTAACAGAAATGGGATGAAGCACAAAATCTGAATTCATGCACTTACAAACTAACCAAGAGTTTCTACTATAGACTGAGAAGTCATCAGAAACAAGTGACAAAATGGTAGAACTGGATTTCTATAAAATAAAGAAAATTGAGGGGGTAAATCTAGTTTTACATATACTAGCTGAGGTATTCAGAGAAAGGGATGTATTGATATCAATACACAAAAGGTTTCTGCGATGTATTTTTATAATATTGAATGCAGTTTTCTCTTCCTGTGCTCAAATACCTTCCCTTCTACACGCACACAGAAAGATGAATTCACCCTGAAAGAGGCAAAGGGTGACCGTAGGAGCAAACAATCTATCTCTCAACAGGGAAGAAAGCTTGCTCAATTACTGTAACTGAACAAATATTGAAAGGAAGTAAGATTGGTATCCACTAAAATACAAAGGTGTGAGCACCAAAAATGAAAGACATAATTACACTAAATGACAATCATGGTTCAAGAACAAACTGATACAACTGATAAGAGACAAATTTACCCTGCAAGATGGCATCTCATGAACAGGAAGGTTCAGGAATAGTTTCTCAATAGCGGGGAAAACAGCATATCTCATTCGCAGTTTGATCACCATTGGAAAAAAGTTACTTGATGAATCTGATCTAATGGTAAGCCAGTAGATTCAGTAATGCAATGTCTATGCACGTCTCAGAAGCCTTCATGAAAGGTGGGTTTGGTGAGCTTTTATTGATCATCTCCAGCAGATGAAAAAAAACATGCACTGACTGACAGTCAGCTTCCACAGTAATCTGGTTTAAACTCTTTGAACTTCACCTACAAACTTCCTATCACCATATAACGCAAGTGACTTTTACATGAAGCAGTAAAAATAACTAGAAAGCCTCTTGCTCTTCTAAGGTATAGAAAGTTCGGCTGTTTTCTCTCCAAAGAAAAAGACTTCTGTGAGACAGAAGGAAGAGAGTTACGGTGTTACTAATATAAACAACACGGTGAATTATGAAGGTGTTTAGCACATGTAAAAATAGTCAGACAGCACATTCCTCAAAGAAATAACTCTCACGTGGAAATAATTTTACACCATAGGATGAATAATGCTTTCTAGCTACCACCTACAAAAGCAGGGTGAGGACAGACACTTTCATCTTGCTGTGAAGGAAACCCAAGAAAAATTAGAGCAAACTGGGAGACAAGCACTGCTCTCGCTATGACACTCGTAAAACTTGCAGTAAACATGTATTTCTGTGTCAGTGATTACAAACCCTATAATCATCTTCAGAAATTCATTCTGAGGTCAATCTCATCTAAGAGGTGTTCCTATCTTTCATGTAGTTTACTCCAGTCTTTTCATCTATGTACTTAAACTGATCTGGAACAACCTTGGTAGTTTCTTCGATGGAAATGCACTCTGTAATGCATTTAACCACTTTCACGGTTAGAGCCAAAACCTTTAACAGGCAGAGATGGAGATCATATGAAGTCAAACGAAAGACCAAAGTATGAGCCTGACTGTTCATAAAAGCAATTGTACGGTGTAGAATTTTAAAGTTGTCTCTTGCGTGATAAATATATTCAAAGCCTCTAGGGTCACTGAAGTTAGTTTTAAATTGAAGCTGAGGTTTTCAAAGGAACCTAAAGATCATTTTACTTCTTCAGAAGCTCTTTAAAAATTCTCATTTACTTAGATGTTATTAATCAAGACTAGATCCTCTCCTCCATGTTATTAATATTATCCTTTCCACAAAGACTCTCTGATGTCTATTGAGCAACAGATCATACTGAGCTCATGCTGCAGCTGCTCCTTCAGGGAGGTATATACAGGACTCTCAAAAAATAAGAGCAGGCAGTTATTAATTTTTTAAACTTGTAAGAACAATCCTTTGATAACTGTGCCACCGGTCTCAAAGTTATCAGGAAGAAGAAAAGAGAAAGGAACTAAAACAGCAAATCATATTAAAAAAATACTCAAAATTAAGCTTCGTTTAGTGATCCAATTGATTGTCAAATTTGGCATTTTCCAATTTGGATTCCCTTTTGTAGTTGGAGAAAAGTCCACTTATAGTGGTACTGTATAACTGAAGCAAAATTAATTAATTAATTAATTAATAATCTTTACCTAGTAATAGCTTCAGACTAAGCAGGTTTGGAGAGTCCTTCAAGCTGTAAACTGTCCGCGGCTGGCATATGTATAAGAGGTCTCAAAAAGATATAGACAACATAAGAATGGACATGGATACACACACACACACATAAAAAAGGAGGGAGGGAGGGAGGGAGGGAAAAAGGGAGGGAGGGAAAAAGGGAAGGAAGAATTAAACTGTCCAAAGAACCTAAGAAGAAAGGTAAAAGTTTAAAGTTGCAGCTTAGGCTCTGCTTCAGAGAGGACACATTCTTTGTACACTGGTCTGGTCAAGCTGTCTTTGGCAGCATTTGGCACGTAAAATCAAGTAGGGGACGCAGACTGAAATGCCAAAAATTAACAGCTACCATTCTTACATAACTGCTAGGAGTGCTGCCCTAGTTTACAAGGCACATTCCAAATTAAAATTAACAAACTAAAGTATTTAAAAGCATGAGTCCAACCAGACACTCTTCTTCTCCCTAATTCTCCTACACAAGCACCAATTTTCATCAGTTTCATCCCAAGCAGTCCTTCATATTGAAACATCCCTCTGAGTCATCCTATAATCTTCTCCTTTCTTCATGCTTACATCTCTCTAAAGCACAGAGCCCCCAGACTGAGGGCTCCAAACTTCCTCAGAAAGACAGTTTTAAAAAATAAATAAGTAAAAATACAGTGAACAGAATTTACCCAGTAAATTGCCAAATGTCAGGACAGGAAAGAAGACAAAAACCTGCCCCACCCTCCTCTTATGACAAGGATTAAGAAAGTATTTATTCTATAAATATTTTCATTTCAGGAGCTGAAAATGTTCTGGCATTGCTAAATAACATTATTATTCTGAAACAAAAGCTTGGCAAAAGACTTTTCATAAATATTACATTTTAACTAAAATAAAGGAATAGAAACCAGGGTAACCGCATTTTTAATTCTTGAGGTTCCCAGCAAAAGAAAATTAAGTGACTTAAGCGCTTTTCTTGAAGAATATAGGCAGAAATGCAGTATAATGATTCTTTCCATTTCTTAGCTACCAATATGGTATACCATGGCATAGACTTTTAAACAGAAAGAAAGAGCTGTTGTAAAATGACTTTTTTGGAATAAAGTTCTAACCTATGCAAAAGATTGGGCAGTGACTGCAACACTATGCCGAAAAGAATTCCTACAGAAAATATTTTTACAACCTATGTTTCTTTATTCCTGAAGTTTACTTATTATCTCCTGCACTTAATTGACCTTTTGATTTGTTTTTATAATTAAATCAAATTTTCATTTTTATGATATTCTTCCATTTTCCACAGTTTATACATTACAAACTACGCAACACAAATTATAATACAAGTTATTTGACAGTTACCATGAAAACAAAATCTAGATCTCAAAAACCTTCTATCAAACAATTTTTTGTATCCTACTATTGGTAACAACCAGACTTTCAACTTGATAAACACATCTATTGGACTCACAGAAATATTCCTCTGCTTTTGATCCTAAAGTTCACCATAATATGATATGAAAATTTTCTGGGTTTGCTTTTATATAAACGCAGAGTACATCAGTACTGAGCTACCAACACCCCTCTAACACATCCACCCAAGATCCTAAATCTCCGCCAAAACCACCTGTTAAATCCAATTGGTGAAGGTTGTTCTCAGATGACAGGTAACAGACTGGCTGGGAGACTGCCAGCATCAGCTCTTAATCTGACTGCTCAATAACCAAGGCACCAGGCAGCAAACCTGGTTTCAGCCTTCTCCACAGCTCTGACCTGCTGAACGGAAGGGGCACAGTACCTGAAAGCTCAAGCACATAAAGACTTCAGGACCATAGCCAAGTAAAGAGAGTTGTCCCTGAACAAAGCTATCCCAGGCCTGGAAAAAGCCAAGAAATGTTACATACATCATGTAACTTCAGTCCTACTCAGCTTCTCAACTGTGCATGCAGAATGCTATGGATCTAACTCGAGAATTTAACTCTACTCCTCCTTTGTAAATGACTTGGTGTATTATTCAAGGTCAAAGAATATGCTGCTACAAGGTATTGTCACATCCAAGTCCTCAAGTTGTATAAAATTATTTCCTTGATACAAAACCATCCAGGAATACAGAGCAAGTGTTATAATTAGGCAACAATCTAACAATAATTTAGAATTTCCAATGGCATATTAAAAAAGCACTCTCCTCATAACGCAAAGTATTAATCCAACACTCTCCTGAGATGCAAAACTCTTTGGGGAGGGGAAAAAAAAAACCAAACAATAAAATCAATGATGTCTTAACTTTGTATCCGCTGTTTGTACATTAGATCAGGTATGAGCTATTCTGCAGTCAGCCTAAAGCGAGCATGAAGTCCTTACTCGGATAAACTAAAAAGAGATTAAATCAGGCACCTATGCCCTAATTTGGACCCAGCAACATAATAGCAACCTCCAGTGAGGATACAATTCTGTTAGGTCCTACTCAAATGATGCCAAATTACAGAAATAGTAGATATTTTAGGGAGAACTAATACAATCTTGAAGATTACACAAGTTTTCAGTGACAGCACTATGTGACATAAATTGTATGGTTTTTAGCATTTCAGGACTAAAATTAAAAATTACCTTTGTAGAGCTAGAGAGAGGAAAAAAGAAAAAAGAAGAAAAACTAATGATTATTTTTCACATGGACTCATTCTGCTTACTCCAGACTGGGAGGCAGGAGTTTAGATGTATGATTTATAGTGCAGGTCTTCCTTAAATGGAAAATTAAATCAAATCTAAGGTGTGAATTCAAAACATGTTAAGCACATTAAACCTCTGTTCCTTATGGGAGTCAAAGCTGCTTTAGTTCTGAATGACAGCATCCATTAAAATTTGATGTAATTCAACTGATCTGCTTAAATGTCTTACCTCTAGTTAAACAAGCTAATAGACAAGCCTACACCTGTAAATATGAATTTAGTCTAATGTCACACTCCAAGTGAGAAACACGCCAACAGACTAGACGAGAGAGTGTGACAACATTTTTGTTCCTCACTTCCTTTCATTAACTTTGGTCTGTTTAAAATAGCAAGTTTTGCACACAGTTTTACAATCAGGTTTCTTACATACTGTTTCAGGAAAAGATTCTCTTAAGAATATTACTCTTTCAGAGCTTTTACCCAAATATTATAGAAGTTATTCTGTTGACAGTTATTTACAACAAATTTAACATTTCACTCTGGAAGCACAAGGCTTGGATGTTCTTAGTGTTTATTAACACAATTTACCATTAAATTTGTTCTGCCTTTGCTCATAGGTTTTCACTTTTTACCCAAATTTCATGCAATCTATTTAGCCACACGTTAGATAAATCTAATGTGTGAAGCAAGCTAAAACAAGATGTTCATTGGCGGCCTCCCAAGTCATTAAACGCCTACCACAAGATTCCTCTCATACTCTCAGGATCAGACTGCAACTGGATAAAAAAAATCAATTTGTAATCTAAAGCCTGCTATTTCCTCATTCTTCTATTATTTAAGAAAAATTCTTCAATGAGGCAAAGAATGCAGCAAAACCAGTATTTTCCCCAATAAGGAGCGATACAGCTTGGGAAGGCTCAAAATGTGGCTTTGTGTAATTCACAAAATCTGGTGAGCAAAGAGATAAAAATATAAACAAGATATGGTAAATATGCTCTTATGACAATTCATAAAGACTTAGAAGAACACTGGATTTGTAAGAGAGGTTTTGAAAAAACAGTAGGTAATAAGATGAAGAAACTAGTAACTTGTAGAAACTAATAACTGGTTAATATTCACCACCATGAGAGGTTGGGCATATGCTGTTCTGCATTTAATCTTACACAGAATATAGCCTTTCTCTGAAGTAACTTTTACTGAAAGCAAGTAGGTACTGCATTGACTTTTTACCCAAGGCAGCAAAAGCCATGTGGCCCTAAAAACAACATTCCATGAAAACTCACATTACCCTCTTCCCAAGAACAGAGTGCAGATACTATCCCAGGTGTTATGCAGAAATGAGTAATAGGAAGTCACTCTCAAAACCTGTAACAGAACTCTTCCAGATCTGGCGTATCTCAGTAAGCATGCAATTAGCGGTATTAAATAACATTTTTATAATCCCAGGCAAAATTAGTGTTCATTTATGTGCATCTTCTTTAGAATCATAGAATGGTTAGGGCTGGAAAGGACCTAAGATCATCAAGTTCCAACCCCCCTGCCATGGGCAGGGACACCTCGCACTACACCAAGTCACCCAAGGCTCTTGAACACTGCCAGGGATGAAGCATTTACCAATTCTTTGGGCAACCTGTTCCAGTGCCTCAAAACCCTCACAGTAAAGAGCTTCTTCCTTGTATCTAATCTGAATCTTCCCTGTTTAAATTTGAACACATTACCCCTTGGGCCTATCACTAAATACCTGATGAAGAGCCCCTCGCCAGCATTCTTATAGGCCCCCTTCAGATACTGGAAGGATGCTAGGAGGTCTCCATGCAGCCTTCTCTTCTCGAGGCTGAACAGCCTCAACTTTATCAGTATATCTTCATATTGGAGGTGCTCCAACCCCTTACCCTCGTGGCCCCCCTCTGGATCTGCTCCCACAGTTCCATGCCCTCCTCATGTTGAGGACACCAGAACTGCACACAATACTCCAAGTGAGGTCTCACAAGAGCAGAGCAGAAGTGCAGGATCACCTCCCTCGACCTGCTGGTATGCTCCTTTTGATGCAGCCCAGGATACGGTTGGCTTTCTGGGCTGCAAGCGCACACTGCCGGCTCATGTTCATTTTCTCATCAACCAACACCCCCAAGTCCTTCTCTGCAGGACTGCTCTGTATCTCTTCTCTGCTCAACCTGTTAGCTGTGCATGGGATTGCTCCAACCCAGGTGGAGGACCTTGCACTTGGCATGGTTAAACTTCATCAGGTTGGCATCAGCCCACCTCACAAGCATGTCAAGGTCCCTCTGGATGGCATTCCTTCCCTCCAGCGTTATCAACAGAACCACACAGCTTGGTGCCATTGGCAATCCTTGGGGTTGGAAAAAAAAAGGGTTGGAAAGGACCTTAAGATCATCTAGTTCCAATCCCCCTGCCAGGGGCAGGGACACCTCCCACTAAACCATGCCACCCAAGGCTATGTCCAACCCGGCCTTGAACACCACCAGGGATGGAGCATTCACAACTTCCCTGGGCAACCCATTCCAGTGCCTCATCACCCTCACAGTAAAGAATTTCTTCCTCATATCCAATCTAAACTTCCCCTATTGAAGTTTTAACCCATTACCCCTTGTCCTATCACTACAGTCCCTCATGAAGAGTCCTTCCCCAGCATCCTTATAGGCCCCCTTCAGGTACTGGAAGGCTGCTATGAGGTCTCCATGCAGCCTCCTCTTCTCCAGGCTCAACAGCCCCAACTTTCTCCAGGCTCAACAGCCCCAACTTTCTCAGCCTGTCTTCATATGGGAGGTGCTCCAGTCCACTGATCGTCCTCGTGGCCCTCCTCTGGACTTGTTCCAACACTTCCATGTCCTTTTATGTTGAGGACACCACAACTGCACACAATACTCCAAGTGAGGTCTCACGAGAGCAGAGTAGAGGGGCAGGATCACCTCCCTTGACCTGCTGGTCACGCTCCTTTTGATGCAGCCCAGGATACACTTGGCTTTCTGGGCTGCAAGTGCACACTGAAGCCGGCTCATGTTATCTTTCTCATCTACCAACACCCCCAAGTCCTTCTCTGCAGGGCTGCTATGAATCTCTTCTCTGCCCAACCTGTAGCTGTGCCTGGGATTGCTCCAACCCAGGTGGAGGACCTTGCACTTGGCATGGTTAAACTTCATAAGACTGGCATCAGCCTTCCTCACAAGCATGTCAAGGTCCCTCTGGATGGCATTTCTTCTCTCCAACATATCAACCGAGCCACACAGCTTGGTGTCACCAGCAAACTTGCTGAGGGCGCACTCAATCCCACTGTCCATGTCACCGACAAAGATGTTGAACAGGACTGATCTCAAAACAAACTCCTGAGTTACTGGCCTCCAACTGGACATTGAGCTGTCAGCTGCAATTCTCTGGATGTGGCCATCCAGACAATTCTTCATCCACAGAGTGGTCCATCCATCAAATTGATGTCTCTCCAACTTATACACATTGATGTCATGCAGGACAATGTTGAATAATTTGCACAAATCCAGATAGACCATGTCAGCTGTTCTACCCCTGTCCTTCAGTTCTACAGCCCCATCACAGAAGGCACCAAATTGGTCAGACGGGATTTGCCCTTAGTGAAGCCATGCTGGCTGTCACCAACCAGCTTGTTGTTTTTCATGTGCCTTAGCATGCTTTCCAGGAGAATCTGCTCTGTGATCCTGCCAGGCACAGAGGTGAGACTGACTGGTCTGTAGTTTCTGGTCTTCCATTTTCCCCTTCTTCAAAATTGGGGTTATGTTACCCTTTTTCCAGTCATTGGGAAATTCACCTGACTGCCATGATTTTTCAAATATGATGGACAGTGGCTTAGCATCTTCATTTGCCAGCTCCTTCAGAACCCACGGATGGATTTCATCAGGTCCCATGGTTCCTAAGATGATCTGAAAACCTGATCATCTCCTACAGTGGGCCTAAGGTCTTCATGCCCCACATCTGCCTTCCAAGACTTGAGCAGTGAGGCTAGAGCACTTTCTGGAATAAAAATTCAGGCTGCCTAGAGAAAGAGAAATACACCTCTCGGAATTTAGGAACATTTCTTATACAATTATGCCATCACCCGCTGCTAAGAATCCACAAGAATACAACAAGCCTCCTGCATGTTTGTTGCTCTTAACTTTGCCAAGCTAATTGTTTGAGCCGAGATTTTCCAGTCTGGGCATTAGTGAACATCTGATTGTTCCCATAAACCACTCATCAACTTACAAGAACGCCACTGAGGACAAAACATGCAGTACATATATGTTCCTACTCAAAGAAGTAAAAGCTGCTGTACTTGATTCAGACTCAAGACTCATTTCAAGTCTGGTTATTTTCCTGCCCCTGATGTAGCTGAGGCAAACACCAAGTAAAAGAACACATTGAGCAGCTCACAAACAGTACAAGCCTTTTGAGGTATGAGCAGCCAGCTTCCAGCAAGCCACCAGATAAGAGAACCAATTTAAACCAAGACTATTCACTGACTTTGTCATTTGTTCAACTAGCCCCCAGTCGCATTCCTCCTCCTAAACTAAGTCCTAACCCCCATCTCTACAAGATGGAAAGCTGTGTTTCAAAATCAAGTTATACTGGAGAGATAGGCTATCTTCCTTTAGTTGCCCTAGTTCTTCGGTTCAGATAAACACTGAAAAACATTTCCTTAATTAACTTTTCCATATAAGTCTGTGATTTTAGATCTCCTGCATCTTCCTTCATCCCCTTCCAACCCACAGATTCCCAGTCTATTTTCTCACTGCTCATATGGAAGTAGTTTTGCATCACCAACTTTCTTGATTCCCCTTCTCTTTATCTTTTCTAGTGCTACTGTACCCTTTCTGAGGTGAAAAGGGATCAGGATGGCACACTCAACATGTGAATGCAGCAGGGACTTATGAGGTTGACAGAGTCTGGTTTGCTCTCAGGTCTTTAGTAATTCACTTTAAAGTCATTCTACTTTGAATTTAACTTTTTAACAGCTCCTAAACTTGTAGCTGCTTCAAGAAGAACAGTGATGAAGATTCAAAGATTCTCCCCCTACCCTCATTCTGCACCACAGTAATGATTGTTCAAGAAGCCATCACTGCCTGTAAATAGCTAGGGTTGTTTCTCTCCCATTTCCACTACATTACAAGTCAATGCTGATAAAAGCAAACATAATTTTACCACACAAGCTGCTCAGTATTATGAAATATTTTGCACTTCTGCACAGGTTAGCAACGAAACAAAACAAGACGAAGCAATTTTGTACTGTTGAACTGTCATTTTATTTTTCACTTTTCCTTGGGGGGGGAAAAGAAAAGTTATTTGTGCATACTCTGTAGAAATGGACTTATGAGACCTTTAGAACTATTAAATGAAGCAGAGAGACAGCTCTGGCACTAAAACAAAGGAGAAAGTTTTCCCCATTTTTCTGCTGCTTAGTTCAGTCTCTGAGGAGAAGGCTGACTTTGGGCCAAGGGACATGAAACTCACTTCAGAAAGAGAAGAGGTAAAAAGGCAAAGGAAGAGCTGGTCAGAAGAACTGCCCCAGGGAAAAGGAAATGAGCTGGAGGAGAGGGACACAGGCTGCAGCTCACTGTGTGTTCTGTGCAGCAACACCAGGACTGGGAGGAACTGCAGAGCTGGAATCAGCAGTGAGGGGACACATGAGACCTTGGAGAAAGACACCCAGAAAAATGAAAAGACTAGATCAGGTGAAAAGGATACATGAACTACAACAGTGTATCAGTGGTGAGGAATGCGACTGGCGGTAGAAACAGAAGGGAAAGGGAAGGAGTCAGAGGGCAAGGCACACTAGCAAAGCTGAAGAAGGGAATAAAGGTGCTGGTGAGGTAAGGAGTGGGAAATGAGACAAGGAATACAAAAAGGAATGAACTACACATCAAAAAAAAAAAAAAAAAAAGACTGATGCAAAAGGACTACTGAAGGGGAAAGCAAAGGGCAAACACTGAAAATGTCAGAGGAGAAATGCACAGAAAAGTGCCTAACACAGCAAACACCCATCCTAATATTGGTACGAAGTCCAGAGCCTGCCAACCCTCTGGCAAAAGTGCTCTCCTCCTTCTCCTTTTTCAAGCATTAGTTCCCATGAAACTGAAGTTATTTAGGCTAATGTCTCTGTTGTGAGCAGGTTGAAAAGAAGAAAATGAGGCATAAGGAATGGAACCACTGCAGAGAAAAGAATGGCCATAACGAAGAAGCTTCTATTTCCAAGACTAGAAAATGGCAAAATACACAGTACCTGTCAAATTCTTTTATTCTTTCAGCATGACCTTCAGGAATAAAATCAGTCAGATTCACATGAAAAGGGAAGGCAGAAAAAGAAGAAAGCTCAAAGAGTACGTCAATGGTGGTGACAAGAACCTGGGACTGGCAATATGTAATACAATTAAACTGCAAAAATGGAGAAAACTCATGAAAGCAGGGGAAAAATCTGCAGAAGCTGATTGTCAGATTTCATTATAAACATTCTAACATAAAAAAGAAGCTGCAAAAGTAGTAAATATTGCTGCTGACAGACCCTGTGATAAAACAGGAAAATATGAGGCAAATTGAAAAATGTATCAACAGAAGAAAAGCAAGCAGGAACAAGAGGATATGAGAAGTCAGAAATACTTACACACCAGATATCATAAGGAAGTCTAAGCAATGGAATATGTAGGATACTATACAAAGAAGAATAAATGACAAAGAAAAGGTTTAGAACAGGAATTAGGGACAACAGCATTTGAAAAGGACAACAGAAGAGCAGCTCTGCTAGTGAATATGAACATTTAAGTGTTTGCCTCTGCAGTCAGGGGCAATACTACAAGTTCATACATACAGCTAAGTGACCAGATGCATCATCTGCATTAAATTACAGAGGATGAACACAGCAGAGTTCACAGAAAGACAGCCAGGAGCCAGAGTCAGAGGAAAGATGACAAGCCAAAGATTAGAAGTTGCATGCAAGTAGCCTGGTAAAAAGGATTTTAAAACCCTACAAATAATGTTTTTCCCATACTCAGACCGCAAATGTTTTACAATGGTTATTGAAATAACTGAATGTAATAAAGACGTTTTGTCCCAATCAACATGTCACTACTATACAATAGGATAACTCAGCCAAATAAACTAAGAAGTGCAACAAGCACTTTGTTTCCACTCATTATATTTTCCACAGTTGGATAAAAATCAAAACAGCACATCCTTTATGAGAGCTGATAAAAACAGAGTAGGTCAAGGATTCTTCCTTTATCCTATTGTTGCCAAGACAGAAAGCATGTTTCTGCAATGCCCTACCTAAAAAAACATAGAATAGACCTTTTATATTTGGCAAGAAGCATGGAAAAGTTCAGGCAAGGGGCCAGATGTTTTGTTTAAATGCATAATGGTATGGCTTAGCTTTGCTGAGGACCCACAAACAGGGCCCCAAGAATCTGGTCCCAATGCCCTCCTTTCTTATTTAAAACCCAATGTCAGACTTTATCCCGAAGGTATAAAAACGTATTTACATACGTATCTCCCCCCAGATCTCTTATACAGGACAACAGCATATCCTATGCTGTAAAGGCGACAGTAATCTCCCAGGAAGACAGAGCTATATCCATAAGCAAGATAAATACTTTAATTAATATATTAAGTTGCTGTAGCACAGCCTTTCATAAAAACAAGGCACACTGCTGATGAATGCTGCAGTGAAAGAGCTTGTTCCACAGTCCCCTTCAGCTCTCCTCTCTTTTTTGCTGCTGTCACCACCTGCTCATCCTACCACATACATGCTATGTTCTCCCCTAAGCAGCACACAGAGGTTTCATGTATATAGATGTCTATATAGCTCCCCTCCTTTTGCCCCAGCTTTTTTATGGCATAGTCCCTATCTGAGTAGCTGTGACTAGATTTTGCCACCAAAAAAAAAAAAAAAAAAAAAAAAAAAAAAATCAAATCTCAACATATTTACATGACTTAGAAAAACCCTTCAGTCTCTTATTCCACTGTATCATTTTACCCCATTACCTTCAGAATTTTAAGCATTTTAACCTAACACAATTTTATGTGATATGACAGATTTGATGGAGCAATGAGACTCAATGATCATGAATGAGAGGTTACAAACACCAAATAAAAAGACTGAATAATATTGAAGAAAATACAATGATAAATGGAAGTGTGAAAAGACACACTGATGAGTGCTATTTTATAATTGCAGATAAATTTTAGAAACCTCCTTCAAGAAAAGCCATGCAAGGAAGATTCCTTCCTTTAAATTTTCTTTACTATTCATAGCATATGAATTGGACTGTATGCAACAACAGAGCAATTAGTTTAAATACTGCCAATATTCTCAGTGGTGATAATTGGTTGCTTCTTGCAAGAACATCTGTTCCATCTTTCTTGAGAAATGAAGTACAGACCCTGTTACCTAGACAACAGAATCCTTCTGAGCATCATACACTATAAAAGGGCAATATCAACCTAAGTCACATTTCATATTCGTTCTCCCCATCGCTCCCTTATCACCATTAATGCAACCAAATGCTGTGACTTTTTAACACTAAGCCCACATTTACCAGATCACATAAACTCAGGCCCACTTTCACATGCATTAAACATAACAGCTGTGTTATTGTCCCTTGGCCAAGCAACAATCACTCTGAGGCTTTGTATCCAGCCAGTTTCTACCACCATGACTGCCAAGTTGTCACACTGAAAATGCTGCAGCTTGTGAGTACTCCGAGAGCAAGCCTTATGAAATCTAGAAATATCAGCTCAGTCCCCTTGAATGCGGTGTAGAAACAGACACCTTCAGCGCCATGCTGCTGGATTATTGTAGATATTTAAGTGCTACTAGGACTTTTCCCATACCGGCACTCACTAGTGCCCTCTGGCCAAATTAAGGACAGCAGCAACTAATTAACCTTCAGAAGATGCCTTTTGTTGCCTTAGGAAACTCACCACAAATTTATGAATATTGATGAAATAGGAACAACAATGAAGTGCACCAGCTGACAAATTCCTCTGCATGCTTTAGTTAAACGGATAGATTTTTTCTCCTATGTGGATGTGATGGAGGACCAATGAACATGGAAGCTCACACAGTGTGTGAAACCCGAAGATTAATCACTCAGAAAGGAAAAGAGCTCGCTGGAGCAGAACAAGCCGCAAAACAATCACTATCACTCAACTATCACCCTCATTTCATCTCACTTCATCTTCCTTCTGACAGTACCCTGAAATAACTTTCCCTCCTTCTTCACCTTCTTCTCGGCTGGGAGATAAGGAGCAGCACTGTCTATCCTCAAACGCATATGCTGTAGCTGCAGGAGAAACTTCTGTAAGGAAACCTCTAAAGCTTTTATATATTTGGTTTTGCACATGCAATAGCAATCATGCCCTGGGTGTGTACTTAAAGCTTCAAGTTAGTCAATCAGTACAACTCAATAGCACTAGAAAATGCCAAGCAAGTAAAGGAGAAAGGCTATTAAACAAAAATACAAGCAAGCAGTTGACCACAGACCACACAAGGGAACTAAACACTTAAGGACTTTACCAATGCAAACATGACTGGTCTTTTATGAGAATGTTCTGACAAGTTATTTTTCCACCAGTATGCAGAACAACACGGAAATAATTACATGAACATATGATAGATGGCATTTTGAGCATTAACTAGCATAACCAGGAGTATATTAAGTTTGGCCACAGAAGATAAGTATGGGGTTTTGTTTGTTTTGCAGATTCTGCATTTTTAGAGGGAATTCAAAGCAACTTGATTATCAAGACAGAAATGGCTTTAAAGGAAGGCTTCCACAGAAGCACCTTATCAGCAGGGTTTCATAGGAGAAAGACAACATTTAAAATAATCCCAGTGGGATAGGAATATAGATCCATTTCTCAGGCCCATCTGTGCTGAAAAAAAAAGCCCATGAGTTCTCAAAGTACTGAAGAAAGAAACTGTGAGCTTGAAAATGGTCTGGATTTGAGATGCCCAGAAGAAGGAAAATTGAAATAATCTATCTGGCCTCAAACTGAAAATCTGGACAATGGAGATAGCTGAAAAAGATTAACACTTAAAATCACAGTAGAATTCCTTAGACTACAAATCTTCGAGCAAGTTCAGTAAATTTCTGATGTGGAACGGTACAAAAGACAATTTAGTAGCTGTAAAATATTTTTAGGCCTCAAGTATAAAATCCTTAGAATGTAAAGCCGCAAGGATCACTCATCCTCAGAAAAATAAAACAGACTAGATAAAACCTAGGAAAGAACAAAATCACTAATACATAACAAAAATAAGTCAAAAAAGAAAGAACAGTTATTGGTCTGAAGTGCAGACATAAGGCAGATGGGGATACTGAACAAACCTTGGAGTTTGGTCAGAGATAGAGCATTAACCACAGTAATAAGAAACTTTTAGAGCAGAGGCTTAGAGAAGCCAAACCAAAACGGATCTAAGACAGAGCTAGTGGGCAACTGTATTGCTTGTAAATATTAAAGGCATCTGGAGATAAAGGGAGAAGAAAGCAAGGAAAATAGTACAGAAGGCAACTGAGGTAAAAAAGAAACTAAAGCAATGAGTGAAAATATGGAAAGACAATGAGAACTGAGAAACAAACTCTGCAGGGGCCATGGGGTGGGATAAATTCATTAGCATTGAAAGAAAAGCAGAGGCTTCCTCAAATGTCTTCAAGAACTGGCAGCAGATGTCATATTTCATAACTGTTTATAATAAAAATTATTCTACTGATAGCTTCTTTCAATATGCTGTTCCCATATTAAAAAAAAAAAAAAGAAAAATTAATACTTTTTCCAATTGTATGGCCTGTCAGGACTAGCCTAGCGTCAGTATCCTTGGGTGGCAGCATATGAAAAAAATCAAAGTCAAGTATACTGAGCATATACGTACACCCACAATTTAGTACGTGCACTGCACACAGGCAACAGGCAGGAAGTACCCTGACACTGCTAATGAGATAGGAAGGATGACCATGATGCTCTTTCTACAGGAAAGGAGCATTTTGCCAGTCTGACGGCCAAGTGGAGCAAAGAACAAAACCATGATGCTCACACCTTTCTTATCAAAATGCAAACTAAGCAAACTCCACATATTAAAAACCTCACACCGTAAGCCTGTGGAAAATGCATCACAGGCTTAAAGACATCCAGGCTATCCATTTAGTCACCATTGTACTGTTAACTACAGGAATGGGAACTAATGGGAACAAGAGGGCCTCCCTGAGTCTCAAAATCCCCATACAATAACATATAAAGTCATCATAAAGACAAGAAAAAACTCAGTATGATACAGTGGAAGCTGTATTTATCAGAGATATTTTTCAGTTTACCACAGAAATAGACAAGAAAATGAACAGCACACTGAAATTTATAACGAAACTCAATGAAGATAAAATAAAGTTTCAGTAGAAGGTAACATGACATTCTGCCTTCAATAACAAAGCTGACTACAACTTACATACAAAAACCTGCAGAGTAAAATATGACTGCAGACTAAAACCACTATCCACTTAGCCATACACAGGACAAAAACCAATGCCAAACTATGTATTGGAAAAGCAACTTTTTTTATTAACATTTGGTCAAGCCCTAAGATTTTTCCACTAATGTTGTGTTTTCAATCCAGCCATCCCTGTTCTGTATCTAGTTTAGGTATTAGTAATAACATTCTATTTCTGCCTCAAAGACTCAATGGATGCAGAGTAGCCTCAGTCAGCTTGTGGATCAGGATTAACAGAGACACCAGTAAGGATGACATTGTGTTGGGAATACATTACAAAACCACCTCGTAAGGATAAGGAATCTGGTGAAGTCTTTCTGCAACTCAAAGTCTCTGAACCACAAATCCTGGCTCTTATGAGAGACCTTAACCTCCCTGACATCCACTGGAAGGACAACACAGCAGGGCATAAGCAATTCAGGTAATTTTTGGAGGCTATCAGGGGCAACTCCTTGAGAATACATATTGAATGGGCCAACAATGGCAGCACACAGCTGTTCTCAAACAATGAAGAACTGTTTGGAGATGTGACCACCAAAGGCAACTCTGGCTATAGCAACTACAGCGTCAGGAAAGCCAAAGTTCACGTTGAATTGACACTTGCAAGGAATATTGAGGGCAGCAGGAAGAGCTTCTGTTACATTAGTTATGAAAGGCTGAACAAGAAAATGTGAGCCTGTTGCTGAATGAAGCAGGCAATGTAGTAAAGTATCTGAAGACAGAGGTCCCAACTTAAAAAGAATACACCGTCTGAAAACCCATGCCGTCAGCTCTCAGTCTGAGGCATCAAAAACAGTCACATGTAATGTTAAATTAGATAAAGGCACATTCTAGAGTTATGCGAAGTCAATACACCATTCACACAATTTTAAAACTCCCCACAGAATAAACTGAAAACATGTATAAACTAATTTTACTGAACTACAGGGTAAGTACAAATGGAGGAACATAAGAAAAAATACAATGAGAAAGAGACAATGAGAAACAGAAGAAACAAAGGTGTATGACGCAAATTCAGAAGAGAATCCCAAATTTACAAAACATTCCAACTGAAGCATTAAAACGTATATGTTCATGTGTGTACACACACATGCAATTTTGCAGGGAGTATGTAAGTTTGGCAAATAAGTATTTTT
The DNA here is from genome assembly GCA_028858755.1 of Ara ararauna. Taxonomy (NCBI): domain Eukaryota; kingdom Metazoa; phylum Chordata; class Aves; order Psittaciformes; family Psittacidae; genus Ara; species Ara ararauna. Next base: position 63,482,706 of record CM054379.1, read on the forward strand.
AAAATGCCTTTCCTGCATCATCTGCAGCTCTGTTGTTCTTTATCTAATTTCTAAAACACCTATTTGCTTGCAATGCATTGCTGCCTAGAGCTTAACGTGAAGAGGCTTGGCTTTACTTTTTTGTTCATTTCTGTTGACGGCACCATCAGCTGGTTTTGCATTTGCGTGTTCTGAGAACATTCAGGATCTGAAGTGAACAGCAAATTCAAAGTGAAAACAACTGAACCTGAACAGCACTGAATGCTCATTTTCCCTATCCAGCTGCAGTGGGAATTCAGATTATATCTAACTGATGTCAAGCACCAAATCTGTAGAGAAGCTTCTTCCGCTCAGTATTACAATGGGGTAAAAGCTTTCTTTCTAGTCTTTTTTTCTTTTTTTAAATACTTGCCATAGATGCATTGAAATTGTTCTCCTGCTTTAAGCAGACACAACCTCAAGAAAAAGAAAGTGACCTCTGTATGAAAAAAAAAAATTGAATTTTGTATTTAGAAAGCAATGGTGTGCTAAAAGCAGTGCTTCTCTTTTCCTTTCTCCTCCGTATGCTCTTTATTGCTGTTAAACTGCTTGAAAAGCTGGCTGTAGTTAGACAACGGAGCCTCTCATGATGTTCTACTTTTATTACAGTTACTTGACCAAAACAAAAAAGACCCAAAAAACAAACACTTCAAGCTGTGAAACTTCTTTTCATAAGCATCACAGTGCATTTGTGGGGCCAGCAAGAATAAAGTAGATTTAATTGATTAAAACAAAAATCTCTTTATTCCACAGATTTACTACCTGTGTACTTTATTTAATGAAGTTAATTGTTCTTCCAGATACAGTAAAATAAAACAAACAAAAAAAAAACCATCCACAGAACCCTTTTGAAGAATAACCAAAGCAGGAATTTAACTACTTTCTCATACAAAAAGCATTCAAATTAGACAGATTATACAAGATTAGGCAATGTATCGCAAAGAGCTCTTATTCTTCCTATGGCATGCAAAACATGAGTTGTCATGTAGCTGAACGAAAACCTTCCTTCCAGCTGATTCATATTTATAAAATCACAATGCACAGACATTTCTAGCCAACACATGCCTTAACTCTTGAATAAAAATCCTTTTCTTTTTTTTTTATGTATACTTATATCACTACCTCCAGCTATTGAATGAGAGAGTGGAGTTTCAAAGTTTCCACAAACAAATCTAACAATCTTTTCTAATTAGCTACTAGAGAATTTATGGGGAGATTTTATACTGCCAAATATTCTACACATTTATGTTATCTTGGCAAGGAAAAAGAAGTTCTCACATTCACAAGGAACTTCCTAGAGCAAATGTACTCGGGGACACAGACATTTTAAACCTTTGTTTCACCTAACTTCGCCTTAAACAAAGCCAGGGATGAAGGTTGGAAACCTATTTTTCTGTGTAACAGGAAACACTGCAAGCTGCTGTGATAGCAAGATTAAATAAAAAGTCAATAGATCCAAAGAAGAGGACTTACACCTATTATGAAATTCTATATAACTGTATTTGTAATGCCTATAGCATTACAAATCTTCAGTCTTATTAATACTGAAAAGTTGTCATTATTCCTGTACAGCTGATCTCTTCTGCATTCCTAAGAGATGCAAAGACATGTCAAACAAGTTATAAGGCCAGCCTAGTCCACAGTCTCAAACTAAGTAGCTTCACATTCAGTCCATTTGACTAAGCAGTTTCAAACCAGGCAGGTGAGAGCAGCTTGTAAATGACATGCAGCACCTGAACAAGGTAAAAGCAATAAGCTTTACCAGCTCTACCAGCAAGGCATGATGTGTCTCCTTGACTGTCCCTGTGCCATGCTGCCAGTAACACTGCTGAGAAGCACACAGCAAAGGCACAAAGTGCTTCAAGACAGACAGACAGTAAGTCTAGATGGACCTCCCTGGCTCAGCTTCAGCACCACACCACCACAGACCCCCGAAGTCAAGAGGAGGGATACACAGCCCCAGAAAAGTGGCCTACTTGCAAAGGAAGGCCACGGACGGCAGGGAGGCAGATAAGAACATAAATATAGTGAGACCGAGCCTCGCTCAAGAGAGTCAAACACACACAAAAAAGTTACAAAACCCCATCATTTAGCCTGTAAGTTTTCTGAAACCTTGCCTACCCTCAGAAACTGAGGATGCCAAAATATTTGTACCTTCTAGCACTTTGCAACATACATTGTATCAATCGGCAAAAGGCCTGAGAGTAATTTGTGCACTCTAAATTGTTTGAATGAGCTTTCAGTAACTCAGTGTTACAGTCTGAATTATTTTAGCCTGTACCCATAAATGCAAGCATGAACACAAAGGCAAACTAATGTTCCCGCTAGTGTCCCACAGTGTATTGGCAACATTTCAAGGTCTCCCAGGAGGAGCAACCTCTAGCAGCTTCACTAACAACCAGCACACACAGGCACAGGATGTGGCAACTAAAATGGTTGCACATCCCAGGCCCAACATTCATGCGGGGCAAAACTGCAGCAACTCAGGGCACTCTTAACTAAGGCTAGTAGAGAAATGCTGATGGTTTCTGGCTCTACTTCTCCCATTTAAACCATCTGTAACAGCCTAGTCTAATAATTTTTCCCCACAGGAAAGGGAAGGGAAAAAAAATCCACTGAGCTATAGAAAATCCTGACATAGGAAAAATCCAATGCAGTTTAGAATTAAGATCTCTATTAACAGAGAAAGTGTCTAGAGTTGTTAATTTATCCTTGGAAGAGGGGAAGGTCTCAGTGCTGGGGATGGAGAGAAAAGCTGGAAAAGATCAGTAGTTGACAGAAGAGCCTTCTAGGACCTAACTCAAGCCACCAGTTCACACAAAACCTAAAGCAGGCTGTGCTTTTTTTGGGGAAAAATTATCTTATAATAAGACAAACTACCCTCTTCTGGATTAAGAATTTCAGAGAAAGACTGTACTCAACTGAAGTACAAGTGGCTGTTACAAATACTTCACTGGCTCCCAGGACATTTCACTATTTTATTCAACATACTTCCACGGAACTGCCTCCATAAGAGAACAGCCAGAACACACTAAAACCACTGTTTTTCAGAGGAAAACAGAACTGATTTTTCATTTGCCACTGAATTTTTTCAATATATGGGCAACTTGTATCAGGGAACTGTTATAAGTACTCGATTGAATGTTTTGGTGACAAACATCCCAAAAAGAAGAATTTGGGAATAAAGATCAGACCCTTCAGAAATTTTCCAACAACTTCGCACAAGATACCTAACTTTAGCAACCAGTCAGGAGCCTCAGGATAAAAGAGGGACTTGCAGTTTTTATTGCAACTTTGCAAACCAATGTTTCTTCATTGTACTTCACTGCCGAGCAGTATATAATACTATTTTATTAGTACAAAACATTTATCTGCTCACTAGAAATACACCTGAAAGGTGTGACTCTATTTCTGTAAATGGACAAAAATACTAGAAGACTGTTTTACAGAATCACAGAATATTAGTTTCAAGAGGCATCTTCAGATTGAGCCTCATCTCTGTGCTCAAGCAAAGCCAAGTAGAGGAAGCTGCCCACAACTTTGTCCAGACAAGCTCTTAGCACATCCTCAGATGGAGACTTTGCAACCTCTCTGGTTAACCTGTTCCAGTGCTCGGCCACCCTCACAGTACCGGAGCGTCTTGGTGTTCAGATGGAATTTTGTGCATTTCAATGCATGCCCATTGCCTTTTGTCCTTTCACTGGGCACCACAGAGAAGAGTCTGGTTCCTGCTTTTTCATTCCCTCCCATAATTTACACACACTGGTAAGATCCCCCAAGCCTTCTGGTTTCCAGGCTAAACACCCCCAGCTCTCTCAACCTCTCCTCTTATGCCAGATGTTCCAGTCCCTTTGTCGTCTTCATGGCTCTGCACTAGGCTCACTCCAGTTGCTGTATGCCTCCCTTGTACTGGGGAGCCCAGGGCTGGATCCAGCACTCCAGGTATGTCCTCACCAGTACCAAATTAGAGGGGAAGGATCACCTTCTCTGATCTGCTGGCAATGCTCTGCTTAATGCCCATTTCTACATCTTGTCGAAGTCCCTCTGAACAGCAGCACAACCATCTGGTGCATCAGCCATGTCTCACAGTTTTGTATCCTCCCCACTATCAGCCTCTGGGGTACATTACTAGTGACTTGTCTCCAACTGGACTCGGCACCACTGATCACAATCCTCTGGACCCAGCTGTTCAGCCAGTTTTCAGTCCACCTTATTTTCCACTTATCTAACCTGTACTTTGTTAGCTTGTCCATGAGAATGTTACAGGAGACAACATCAAAAGCCTTACTAAAATAAAGATAAACAGCATCTGCAGCATTCTTCTTATTCACCAAGCAGTTCACCTCATCATAGAAGACTATTAGGTTGGTTAAGGATGATTTCCCCTTTGTAAATCCATGCTGACTACTCCGAATCACCTTCTTGTTCTCCATGTGTTTCCAGGAGGGTTTTCTTCATCATCCTCCCAGCAACTGAGGTATGGCTGACCAACCTGTAGTTCCCCTGATCCTCTTTCTTGGAAACAGAAATGATAATGGCTCTCTTCCATTCCTCAGGAACCTCTTCCAGTCACCACGATCTTCCAAAGATAACTGAGAGTGGTCTCATACTGACATCCAAGTATCTTCCTCAGCATTTGTGGGTGCAACCATCAGGTGCCACAGACTCATGCATGTCTAGTTTGAGTGCTCCTTAATCTAGTCCTTCTCCACCAAAGGTACATCTTCCTTGCTTGGCTTGTCCTCTGGTCTTAGGAGCATGAGATTCCTGAAGGCTAGTCTTACCAGTAAAGGCTGAAGCAAAAAGTTATTGAGTACCTTGAGCTTTTCCATATCATTTGTTCCCATTCAGCAGCAGGCTCACATTTTCTTTAGTCTTCCTTTTGCTGTTTACGTACTTATAAAATCCTTTCTGCCCTTCAGGTCCCTTGCCAGATAACTCCAGACCAGCCTTGGCTTTCTTAACTCCTGTTCTTGCAGAATCAAACAGCAACTTTATATTCCCCTTGTGTTACCGACCCCTGATTCCAACTAATGTATGATTTCTTTTTATGTCAGAGTTCAAAAATGAGCTCCTTGTTCATCCATGCAGGTCTCCGCCTGCCCTTGCTTGCTTTCCTGGTTTTTGGGGTGGAACTTGGGTTTGGACACAGTGATCCTTGAATATCAACAAGCTCTCTTGGATCCCTCTTTTCTCCAGGGTTGAATCTCATAGGATTCTTCCAAGCAGATATCTTGAAGTCTGCTTTCCTGAAGTCCAGGGTTGTGATCCTGCTTTTTGACATGCTCTCTCCACTTAATATCCTAAACTACACCATCTCAGCTAAATAAACCAATAACAAAAATCATACTGTAGCTCCTCAAGTTGTTAGAAACTGCAATTCTTTAAGGATTTACAGATTAATCTCTACAATCGTTCAGCCTTTGGTTTCTGCAGTTCCTTATAGGAAAGGCAACAGATAACCACAAGTTCTGGACATGACTTAGCCTCTAACATAAGTTCTAATGGAGATAGCTGCAAACAGAGTGCAGTCCAGCAGCACAAACCTAAAATCCACTGCCCAAATTAGCCACTAAATTTCTTTCTCTGAATTAAAAAAATAAATAAATTCAAGCAAAAACATTTTACTGCTTTTTTCTGCTCTCCTTTTATTAACACAATGAGACTGCACTTTTCTTACACCATTAGAAACAACTGCACTGAAGTTCTTCCATGCTCAGGGACAGGCTACATATCCAGGTATTTTAAAAGCAGCCAGTGAACAGCACTGATTAAGGAAAGGGTTATATTTTTCTTTCTCTGACTCAGTTTTTCCAAAAATCGACAATCAGAACTTAATAGTCTCTTCACTGTAGAAAGCAAAATACTTATAGTAACCAGCATAATCCTCTCACAGGAAGTAAAGCCTTTGTGATAAGAAACCTCAGAAAAGCTCTATTACTCTGGTGATTTTGATAAACAAATACAAAATTCCATTTCTATTAGCTATTCAGAGACTTTTAAAGTTATAGCTATTGGTCCATAACAGATGATGGCCAAGATACTCCATAGAAGAAAACAGCCCTAACAAATAAGACCCCTCAGGCCTGTTTGTTCTGGTTCCACTCACTGTTCCAAGCAGCCTACTCTAATAAGGTAAGGAGCAAAGAATAAAACACAAAGGCAGCAGAACTGAATAAAAATCTTACCTTCCCCATAAAGTACTTAAGTTACCTTTTCAACATAATGAAGAAAAAACTTACACAAAACATGCACTGGGTTACTTCTAAATCCAGTTTATTATCCTTGTCTACCTTCACATTCAATTATGTCCAACTCTTCAGTTTCCTTATTCCACATCAAAGGATACAGGAAAGTTAATTCTGCATCAAGAAATCTAGTTCCTCATCCTATCACCCAGCAGCACAATCACATGCTCTTTTGTTGCATAGGCTTCCGATGTACCTTTAAACTACCTTGCAATGAATATGCTCTGATGTCCGACCTCTGAATGGAAAGGAACAGAGTTTTCTCAAGGTCTTAATGGCTAAAAATGTATTTTATTTCTCTTCCACCGTCTACAGTGCAAACTGTAGTGTACCAAATTCCTAGAGCCACTTTGTCTATAAATCGCTTTAAGAATTCACAAGAATTTTTTTGCTCACTTTACAAAAAGAATCAGAAATCCCACCCTGTTGTTCAAGCATTAATTCGGAATCATCGCTCATTCCACAATAAGCTAATACAAGCCTTGAGGTGAAAGAGGTGTCATATTTGTTAACAAAATAATCATGTAAAAATGCAAACTCTGCATTTCATAACTCTCATTCATATTTTACAGCACTACTCTTCAAAAACACTGTTGCTTAAGCCAAGTAATAATCTGCCATGCAGCAAGAACAAAGAAATAGTTGAAATTTCACTTATCTTCAGAATAAACTTGAGTTACTGGGATGAAATTAGTTTCTCCTCCCCCACAATTCTTTAACATGTAAGAATCCCCTGTAGTTCTTTCACATTCAATACAACAGGATTGGTTGAAATATGAGTTCTTTCAGCAGGTATCACCCCACCATTGAAAGTAATCATCACTTGCCCGAGGACCCAATATGATGTTTTCACTGACATAAGCCTCTTTCCAGGAAAAGGTCATATTAACAGTGATAAAAGAAAGTTTTTCAAAATCCTGAGCAGAGAGACCAACTTAGTCTGCAAGACCAAAAGAGAGGAGTCCTCTGCCTTTTCTCTTAGTGAAAGTTAGCCTGTAGATCTTATTCTGAGTGTCAATGCAATACTACACACAAAATTATCTTGGTCTGCAAAACTGAATGCCTTTTAGTTCAGCGGTATGTTATTTGTCAAGTATCTTCAGGTTACAGAATTATTAAAATATTCTGAACACACAAAACCACATATATTAGTGATTCTTTCATTTCTTTCATTTTCTCAGCTTCTATAGAACGTGGTGCGGTTTGGGGTTTAGTTTTTGGTGTAGGGAGAGTGACAGTGAGGGCTGTAGGATGGGTGCTTAAATGTCACGAGATCTGGCCTGTTTCCAGGCTAATTATGTAATCCGTAAACTTTACCCTCTTTATTGCCTATCTAAACCTTTAAATACAAGATTAATTATTAATGCACTAATTATAAGTCTGCTTCTATTTACGGGAAATGTACCTAATTCTGCTTACTTCTGTATGACAAAAAGTTCAGATTTCTTTTTCAACTAGTTCACAGTTTTCACATTTCTAACATCTGACCAACATGAAATTCCACTAAGGCAAAACAGTGGTTTGCTACATTATCCCAGGTTATTGAGTTTTACAGTAAAGCCTGAAGAAGAGTAAACTATCATTCAAGGAAGTATTACAGGAAGAACCATTTAGAAGACCCAAGCAACCTACATAGTAGTTGTGAAATTTCCCAGGCTGTCCTGAACTTTGCACAAAGCTCCAGCAATTAAAAGAAACAAGAAAAAAAAAAAAAAAAAAAAAAAACCAAAGTGTTGGTTTTGTTTGTTTTTTTTTTAATCAAGACTGCAGTGGTGATGTATCATACAAAGAAAAAAAAATAATTTGACCCACTCTACTGCCTCACAATGTTGTGTCCAGGTACGACAGAACCAGCTCCATACCACAGTGCTATTATGACAACAGGAAAGTCCCCTTCAGGCTATTCCATATATCATCTCCATAGTAGTACAATTTAAAACAAATGACAAGAACCAAATAAACAAAGAAACAAAAACCTCCATGTTGTCAAAACTGACTCTATAGTAACAAGAATATAACCTAGTACTGATGTTAAGAGGATTACTTATTTCTTCCAAAGCCAGAAATATTAGCAAAAAGGTGATGCAAATTCTTGTGTAAAGTGACTGGCAGCAATGCAGCCAACTCTCAAATCCACAAGTGACCTTGACCTTATAGTGACAAGCATTTTAAAAGGATAGTAGTTTTATCTGCTAAGTCCCTTCACACAGAATTACCGTGGGCACTAAAAACGTTACAGTGGTTTATTCAGTTCACGAACATCATGAGTTTCTAATGCCTCACATAGCACTGCACACCTGGATGCTCTATTTAAATGCAACACTACTGGATTATAAAAAGCTTAAGGCACAATCTTAACATACATTTCAACAGCCCTCAGCACAGTGACAGCATTAAAACAAGGTAAATATTTCATCAAGCAAGTGCACTTTTGCAGTGCAAGAAATTTTTGCATTACAAAATTGTACTCACTCTCCACCACTTTGATAGTAATGCACAATTTTCAGTTATAAAATAAACATTTAAAGATCAAATTATTTGCTTCATATGCTTAGAAGGAATTACAGGCATTCATGCCTATATATGTGCTCAAACGCATATAATTTCTGAATCCATTTTTCACCTAAGACACATGTAATAAAAATAAAATTAAAACTGGTTTTTATCTTGCTATGAAATTTCTCCTTACTTAACAAAACAAGCAAGGAATGGGGAGAACAAACTGTTCTCAGGTACTAAAGAAGAGTAAGCTACCATGAGTCTGAAACAGAATACATCATTAGCAAGAAGACTTGTAATGACAGTTGTAATCTTTCAGAAGCTTTTTTCCACAAGTTATTTTAAAAACATCCCTTCTTAAAAATAAATCTTCGTTAAAAGGTTCACACGTATACCCCTCTCAACACATAAAAGCAGATAAAACAAAATTATATGGGGAAGAGGTGTATTACCTAGATCTTTCCAGTAAAAAAAAAAATGAAAGCATTTTAAGAAAAGGTCATGTTTGAATAACTTTCATGCTTGCACACTTAAAGAAAACATTTAGATAACCTTTATATTACTTAACTCTGGGAAAATAAAATACTTGTTGAATAATAATGTTAGTAAAACACTTTCATTTAGGTACACTTACTGCAATCTCTCTACAGGCCGACATGGATATTCCTGTACCTTCAATTTGCTTCAGTGCATACTCCTTTTCATCTTTTCTGTACAAAAAAAAATATATATATATATTTAGCTCTGACATATGACAATAATCAATACAAGTTTAATGATTTATTTCAATTTAGTCTGGATCACAAAGCCAAAAAGCCAATCTGTTTTTACACATAAATTACGTATTATTAAAAGCAAGTTTCCTTTTAATACACACTTCAAAAATTCCAAAAAAACATAAAGAAACTTCGTTAACCTATAGCCATTTCTTTCTGAAAGCATACAGATAACTGCAAGTATGTCTACAAAAAACAGTTTTCCTGAAATTCCAGGATACTGTCTATTACTATGAAAAAGCCATGCAGTAGAATCCCACGCCTGGAAGAATCTCCTAGAAATACCCAGGAACCACAAGGTTCTTACTTAATTTTACAAGCCACTGTCAATCCACTTTTTCTTCTGAAATACTATTCTTTTAAATGAACTATACTTACTATATAAGCACTGGCTATTGACAGACCCCTTCAAGGCATATGAAACTGTGCTCCGAAGTACAAAGCTGGAGAGCATGATAATGTTCAACATGAACATCAGTACTATCCTATTAAATAATCACAGTTTGAAGTGATTTAGAGAAGACCAACAGAACAAGAAAATTAAGCAGTATCTTGAAGCCCTTGCAATACAATGTAACCAGCTTACTGCTTACAGTACAGTTTTGCAGGATTCACTTCTCATCAATAGACATTAAGCACCAGTACCCACAGTGCTGAGTCACTCCTGCAAACTCACCAATTACAAGCAAACAATCCACAAGCCCACATCCAAATTCCACATGGCATTTCTCGTAGACTTCAGTTTCCCCTTCTACTAGTCCCAAGCCATTTTGGATTGCTACATTGAAAAGTTACCTTGAATTCCTTTCAGCCACTACAGATTTTAACTTAAAGCCTGTATCCTGCGCAACACCAGCCTCTTTTCCCACCCTCTTCCAGACCCCCAGAACTCTGAAATTCATCGGATGTGAAGTGGCTGAATGGAGGAATGTGGGGAAAGGATGAGATCAACCAGAAATTATAGCTGTCTATATGTGTTAGTAACTACAGGTGATTATTATTCCCAATAATTTTCAGTAGCAACTAAACCCACAAAGCATACCTATAGTTAACATTGTGCTTGGCTCCCATTTTGCACTATGTTTTTTGAAGGAAAAAAATGCAAGAAAAATTCCAGAGGTATTCTGACTACACAGGAAAGCACAGTGCACTGCAAGTTTTGTAAAAAGTAAAGCCATGCCTGAAGAAGTAGGAGTCACTCAGCAGCTGTTCCAACTATGAAATCCAAGTTCTGGCATTTATTCCTCTATGCTAATTAGAATGAAGTAGTTTCAAATTGCAGTATTTTAAGCATATAACTTCTGAAACTGTACTGAGGCGGGGGACCACCACCCAAAACTTTTCAAAGACAAAAGCAAGCCAAAGAAGTTACCATCACTAAAATTAGGCCAAATACTGCATTAACACCTTACCAGAGTAGTTCAACAAGTGTACTTCCACGAGCAAATTCAGAAGAATATGTGTCAGCTTCCCAAGCAGAAGGATTCATCAGAATCTACTGATACAGTGATTTGGATTCCTTCTTTGCTTCCCACTGGGCTGCCCTGTATTTTGATGAATTAGTCATATAAAAGAAATTGGCTCAAGATGTGGATGCAGAACCAAAAACCATGTAACTTCTCAGGTAATCAGTTCATACCTTATCTCACAGAAATTGGTTTTATTTTATTAATTATTTCAAATGTTAAGGAGTAAATAATAAATGACCATCCTCTCTCACACACTGTTCTGCTATCTATGCAGAAGTATGTAAACTGCAAAGTATTAACCCCACAACTCAGATTGCTTACTGAGACTGTGAAGACAAAATTATACTGTCTGCAGAACCAAAACCAACTCTGGACCTTTAAAATTGGTCACGGCTTTTAAACTACAGTCATGCTTAAAACAATATGGTACAAAGCAATCCCATGCGCACATACCATCATGAATCCCCCAACAAGTTAGTCACTACAGCACTTCAGTATACCCTTTCTTTTAGCATGCCTTCTTAACCCGGCACACCACCCCACTAATATGGCTACACTTGAACTAGTTCTACAGATGCAAGCATTGCATTCAGTTACTCAGCCCTCCACTTGACTCAGGCCTTCACAGACTAAAGGTCTGTCCTGGGTTCAGCAGTAGCAGGCATTTTTCTCTTTTTTGGTAGCTGGTGCAGCACTGTGTTTTTGACTTGCAGCCTGGGAACAGCGCTGATAACACAATGTTTTCAGTTACTGCTTAGAATGTTTAGGCTGACCAAGGACTTTCTGAGCCTCATGCTCTGACAGGGAGGAGGGGAAGCCTGGAGGAAACAGAGACAGAACACCTGACCCAGACTGGCCAAAGAGGTTATTCCATACCACAGCACGTCATGCCCAGGATGTAAAAACAGAGGGCAGAGACCCAGAAGGGTGGGGGTTCGCTGTTGGGGTCGGGCTTGGTATCGAGTGGTGAGCAGTTGTATTCTCTTCCCTTGTATTTCCCTTGTCATTATTATTTTTGGTGGTAGCAGCAGTGGTTTGTGTTATACCTTAGTTACTAAACTGTTCTTATCTCAACCTGTGGGAGTTGCATTCTTTCAGTTCTCCTTCCCATCCCTCTGGGAGCAGGGGAAAGAAAGAGGGGGGAGCGAGTGAGCAAACTGAGTGAGTTACGGCTTAAACCATGACAAGGTCACTGCAGAGACTGAGCATGCCATTTGGCACACACCGCTTTCCAAAGCACTGCTTAACACCCCTGTCACTGCGAGTCTATCATCACTTAACAGCCAGCCACTCTACACAGGATTTTAAGATACAAACAAGAAATTATGAAAGATGCTTTAAAAATAAAATAAAATAAACAATCCAGCAACTTAAGGTATTAAAGCATGGGAGGGGGAGGAGGGAAGACAATCTTAGAGCTGCACACAAGATACTTCTAGGACACTGGGGTTTATGAACAATGAGTGAAAATGGGGATAACGAAATACCTAAAGTAAACAGGTATCAAAGATAAAGAACTCCAAAGATGCCATATTCTAGATCTCTCAAATTTTTTTTTTTTTTTTCTCCAACAGCTTTGGAATCATTAACATAGCCTCCTTTAAATACGTAAATACCATTTACTTGCTTTGGCAGAAATGCAAGTCTATGTGAACACTTTTCCAAAGTCAACTGTTCTTACTATGCAAATATAATAGCTGTTTAAAGTACTTTCCAGAAGACTTTCACCAAGTGGTATTTTAACTAAAAATATTTCCTACTTAACAGTAATCTCAAGATAATTTGAGAAAGAAAGAAAGAAAAATACATTTAAAATTTCAATGCCAAAGAAATCTGATGAAATGCACAATTCAGGTAGTCCAATAAAATGGTATTAAATAGCCAAAGGAAAAAAGAAAAAAAATAGGCACTCTACTTACACTTGTAAAAGTCAATAAATACGGTGGCATGGTGTGTGCGATAGGTAAGTACACTATTTAACTCTCTGAAGACCTATGCTCTTACAAAACACATGAGGCAGGGCGAAGTATTTCTACTTCATGTCAAATACACAGAAAAACTCCAGCAAACTCCGAACACATTTCAAGAACTTATACAGAGAGCAGAGTAGAGGGGCAGGATCACCTCCCTCGACCTGCTGGTCACACTCCTTTTGATGCAGCCCAGGATATGGTTGGCTTTCTGGGCTGCAAGCGTACACTGCCAGCTCATGTTCATTTTTTCATCAACCAACACCCCCAAGTCCTTCTCCGCAGGGCTGCTCTGAATTTCTTCTCTGCCCAACCTGTAGCTTTGCCAGGGATTGCTCCGACCCGGGTGTAGGACCTTGCACTTGTCATGGTGTCCCTCTACTCTGCTCTTGTGAGACCTCACTTCGAGTATTGTGTGCAGTTCTGGTGTCCTCAACATAAAAAGGACATGGAACTGTTGGAACAAGTCCAGAGGAGGGCCACGAGGATGATCAGGGGACTTGAGCACCTCCCGTATGAAGACAGGCTGAGAAAGTTGGGGCTGTTCAGCCTGGAGAAGAGAAGGCTGCGTGGAGACCTCAGAGCAGCCTTCCAGTATCTGAACGGGGGCTACAGGGATGCTGGGGAGGGACTCTTCATGAGGGACTGTAGTGAGAGGACAAGGGGTAACAGGTTCAAACTTAAACAGTGGAAGTTCAGATTGGATATGAGGAAGAAATTCTTTACTGTAAGGGTGGTGAGGCACTGGAATGGGTTATCCAGGGAAGTTGTGAATGCTCCATCGCTGTCTGTGTTCAAGGCTGGATTGGACATAGCCCTGGGTGGCATGGTTTAGTGGGAGGTGTCCCTGCCCATGGCAGGGGGTTGGAACTAGATGATCTTAAGGTCCTTTCCAACCCTAACTATTCTGTGATTCTATGATTATACAGCAGGAAAGTTCTCATATAATCATTTTCTGATAGATACTATAGCAGTACATTTTTCACGAGAGAGCAGAGCAAGCATGATCAAGTTTAAAAGCCAAACCCAAACAACAACAAACTACACATCTTGGGTATGAGGCAAAAGACACACAATGCTAGGGATAGCCAAGGAGAATCAAGGTTTGTGTCCATAATGACTTTCATCTGGTCCACAGAAATACTGCCTTTGGAGCAGGTCAGCTAACTTGAAGGTCCTGTTGTTGGGGCTTTGTCTGAGGGCATGGAGCAAGAAGCACAGATCAAGGTTTAATCATAGAATCATAGAATTGTTAGGGTTGGAAAGGACCTTAAGATCACCTAGTTTCAACCCCCCTGCCATGGGCAGGGACACCTCACACTAGACCATGCTGCCCAAAGCTCTGTCCAACCTGGCCTTGAACACTGCCAGGGTAATCAAGCAGGTTCTACTAAACAGCCAGCCCAAGCTAACGGTGGCAATGAGCTCACTGAATGTGAGATGAAAAACATAGGAAAACAGAACTGAAAGGGAACACTATTCCTTAAGAGGCTGCGACTTCACAATCTTTATTAAACCTTTTCAAAATTATGCCTAAGAATTTGCCTGATAAAACAAGTACCATGTTACACCACCACCAGGCTTCTCCACACTTCCAGTTCACTTATCCAAAACTAGGGGTAAAGATTAACATCAACATTGTTTCCAGTTCCAGAAGCATTACAATTCATGCTATTTTAAGAGGGACTTACTTCTTACAAAAAATTAAAATGCTGATAAGAGATGCCCCCATCCTGAAAACTTCTTGATTCTCTAATTTAGATTGCCATAGGCAGCATCCAAATGGAAGGTTCTTCATGCCTACCAGCAGTAGCCGAAAACATCCTTCTGTTATAAAAAAACATACCAGTGTCAGGCTGTAATTTGGTCTTTGAAATAAATTTCTCCCTCACCAATAAATATTCCATTCTGCAACACTTAAGGTTAATGTTAACATTTTAATTTGTACTGTGCAAAGGAAATTTCCATGCTCTAGCCCCCAAAAAACTTTAACTCAGCTGGCTTATGTCCAACTGCAGTATTCAATGCAGAAAACAAAAATATGGTTATTACTTGTTCTGGATAATGCTTTCAGCTTCCATTTTCCAAATGTTTTGAAAAGAACAAAGTAACAAATTCACTTTAGAAGGATACAGTTCAGAAGACTTTGAATAATTAAAACATTTCAAAGGAATTGAAATGTCTTAACTATTGCAATTGTACTTCAGAGTGCTCCCATCATATGAGAAACTACTTCATAAACAAGCCGATGGAAAACTAGAAACAACTTGCCTAACACCATAAGAAGGAGGATTTGCAAAAAGTGCATGGTTCAAACTATTGCTTCATCCCTATTATTCAAATTTTAAAACTTTTAATGATAGTCCCTCTTGAATTCACAGATATTTTAACATACATCCCAAATTCAGAATTAATTATGTACCTCAAGTAACTGGCTTGAAAGACTGCAATCACACTGAAGCTACATCTGTATCACATCAGCTAATACAGATATTAACATTACAGTATAAACTTTTTCAAGTGCACACTATCATAAATAATGATTAAAGTGCATGTTTTCTTATACAAATGAAGTGCACCATAAATGCATTCCAACACCTAGATAGAAAAAAGTAACAGAAAGCAACAACAATTCACTCTTAAAAGGAACACTAACAGAATTTAAACATTCGTGGCTTCGCAGGACAAAGCCTGGGAACACTGAGTTCAGTGTCCTTCAAATACAGTGGAAGGACAACATTCATACAGGTATCTTGTTACACTCTAATCACTTTGTTTCATTGCAAAGCCACTAAACTGATCACATTGAACACTGGTTACCTTATGCAAGCTGCTCACAGATTTAATTCCACATACAGTGCATGGCCACAGCCCTTTACAAAGGTAATATTACCAGAAGAAGTGCCTATGAATGACTGGGAAAAGGGACCTAATCCTTCTCCAAAAAGTGTCAAGTTCCTATGCTTTAGTGTATTTTATGCATCTAGAGCTAGCCACTAAGCCCAACGATTTACAAGATCAAAAAAATGCACACATGGTGTCACTAGGGTACATGTTCTCCAACAGACTTTATCATTATCCTCAAACTGTATCAAGCCTTATCCAGTCAGCAGTTCAGCCAGTTCCTTTTCATCCATGCAGCAACCAGTGACAAATGACAGAATCTGGGAATCTACAGGTTGATCTTAATTTATTTCTAGAAAACTGTACACGTGCTAAATTTCAATGCATATATATTAGTTCATTTTGTGAGGTGACATAGAAAACTCAAAACGTGAAACAGTAAGTAGAGTAAGCAGAAATTTAAAAGAAATCTATGACCACATCATCCCTTCAAAAGGTTTGCCTTTCTTCACCTTCAAGGGCAGCAGTCTGCTGCTCTGCTAAAAAACTTCACAGCAGGTAAAAGTTGTTCCTACAGCCCAGCCCCAGACAAGTTCAATATGACATGGACACCTGAGTTATATTTGGCTGCTTTTGGCATGAAAAGAATGGATGAAACTAGAAGACTCTTACCTCATTCTGCTATGGTGAAACCATGTCCATGGACATTGTGCTGCAAACAGAAAAGCACAGGTGTAGGGCACGGGAAGGGATTCCTCATACAGAAAGACACGTTTGTCAAGTCATCTGCTCGAACCTGGGCCTGGGCTTTCCTCTTAGCAGCACGGTGGGAAGCCAACCTCCCTAGCAGGCAATGACTACACGATCTTTAAAAGTTAAGTTTTCATCTTGTCTGAAACAACACCTAAAAGTAAACTTGGGGAGTGGGAGCAAGGCAACAAACCAAATAGGCCAGTCTTTACTATGCAATATCAAAAGAGCTGGAGTGAAAAGAGAATCTCCAAGGTTGATCCAGGTACACACAAGGAAAACACCCTATGGAATGGAAACAATATGCTACATTTCATACTGTGTTTCTGAATCTTTTGTCTCGCAAAGCCCTTATAATCTCCGTTCTCAAAAAGGGCCCTGACTGCTACACAGCTCATTGGTGTCATTGCCTGATGATGCTCTCTAAACTCAGCTAGGTCTCCCTTCAAATGACCCAGGTGACACCAGCTACCTCAGCGTATACATACAGTAACACCAGAATGCAGCACTTTATCTTCCATTACATCCAAGACTTCAGGTTCACACTTGAAACCCTTCTGGAATGTCTGAAAACAGCAGTAATAAAAGACGAGTTTGTGTCATTTTAAATGTTACTCTCCCCAAAATGCACTGAACACCACGCATAGTTTCCTTCTCCATTTTCCAATAATTTTATGGACTTGCCAACGTCAGGTACTTGCATAAATGTATGCCCAAAAGAAGCCTAACTCAGGACTCATAATATAATCTGGGAATTTTTAAAACAGTGATTTTTTTTTTTTTGTTGGTTTAAATATAAAAACTTCCAATTAAAAAGGAGAACATTTGGTTGGTTGAAATTAACATTCTAAAATTAAGTCTGCCATAAATGTTTATGAACTGGCAGAGACATTCAAATATAGAGCAACTGATTACAACAATTAGCCTTTTCTTAAAAATATCTGACTTCCATTACGTATAAGAAACATGCAGCACAGCAGCTACACAGAGTTTAGCCTGCTGGAAAATCCGGCATGTTCGAGCCATATAAGGTAGATCATATTAAGAGCACCACTGGCATCAGATTATGAATAGACTGACAGTGTTAGCACAGTATATTTAAAAGTGAACTATACTCAGATTTTGTTCTATTATCTAAAGAATGTCCCCAGCTGTACCTTCAAAAGCCACTGCTGATATGACTGCCCTTCTGTTTGTTTCTTCCTCTGTAAACCAGTCTATGAACAGAAGCAAATGTGCATGTTAAAGGACAAGTTCTTAAAGTGATGCTAAGCTACTGGCCATTAAACACATTCATATCGTGTGCTTCCACAGTCTCAGAAAAGATGACACATTCTTTAAAAAAACCATCCAATATTTACCTATCATAGGTGATGTGTTCTGTATGTATGAGATGACAGCTGATTAATAAAACTGTAAATCTGTGCTAAGATTTTCTGATATTAAAAGAAAAAACTACCCAGCTATAATTTCAATAGAGTGTGAGTGGGAAGTAGAGGTTTCTTAATAGCAACATGAGGAGATAGGAACTATTCCAAAACCATTACAAATAATCCAACTATGTCCTCTTTCTTCTTTCCAGTAGTTTGTAATTTAGAAAATTAAAAGCAAATCTTTGTAGCACAGATACCTTCTAACTGTTAACAACAGTTTCAGACTATTTCACAGTCACAACCACAGATTTTTAACGTCTCTGTAGTATCAAACCATTGGCAATCTTACTAACCTTCATCTTACTAAAATTTAGTGATAAAATTTGCACCGTAATAACAAAAAATAGATTGTATTTGTAACAAAAGAGAACACAACTTCAGTCAGTGCACCCTCACCCCAAACCTACTGTTGAAAATTCATGGAGCTTCAACCAGCTACATGGTGGCTGCCATTGCTTTAATTAGACTGGCTCTAAAACATCCTGAGTGACTGAGAACTGTGAAATTTATACGAATGGGTTTATTTTATAACAGATTGGCATAAGCAGACTTGACAGCCTGTTTATAAAGGTAAAAACTGAAGCATTCGCATTAAAACTTGAAAGCTGTAAAACTATTCTGTTGCTCCAGGTTATTTCTTCCAGCATTTGCTACATTAAAGCAGGGGACAGAACTGTACCCGATCTTATAGACAGGCTTGATTACAGATAATGAATAGATTAAGGAAATACCTCCCCTTCCAGAAAGGATACTGCATGCAAGGATTTGTTACTTTAAAATAAGGAATAGCAGCAGCAAGGAAAAAAAAAATACCTCTGAAATAAAGACAAAACAAACGTTTATTTATCAGTGAATTATGTACCAAGGCCACAAACACATGGTCATCTCGACTATGCCAGAGAAGCATCTGCCAGTTGCTTCATAAAATCACTTATAAGAAGAATGTTTGTGACTAACTATAAACGGCAAGAACACTAGCTGTCTGTTTTCAGTCATTTTATAACTACAGATCCTAAAGCCATACTGTAAAACCATACGGTAAGTACACAGTCCAGCTTAATGTGCACCACATCCCTTTCTCAACGGCTAAGTACTGCAACTCTGAAAGGTAGGAAATTACTATTAAATCACCAAATACTAGGAAGCTTGTATTTCTTTAGGGTCTTTTTGGTGAGAACCTGTTTGAAACACCAAATGCAGATGTTTTTTCTAAACCATTATCAAACATTAGGTTCACCTGTAGCAGAAAAAAAAAAAATCTGACTCAATGCAAGACCTATCAGAAGGACAATGGCCTAAAAAACACAATTATTCACTTTTCTTTTCTAGCTCACAACATAATCAAATGCTTCCTACAAAGCACATTGAACACCCAGATTTATCAGAGACCTGTCATGCAATTTCTGTTCTTTTTCTTCAGACCTCCCAACTCAAATGATCTGGTGTGAAATCTTCAGTTCTTGTGGTCAGACCTACATGAAAGCTTACCAACACAATGTGGATGTAATTTTTAGTTAACAAACTAGCCTTTGGATACAAAAGCTGGCACCCAAATCATAAGTAACAAGCAACACCCAACATTCTGTAGGGGCAGAGTGAGACAGAGCACATTTGTTCTAGTTGGAAAGTTGCAGAGTTGAAAAAACACCCTCACAAGAAGAAATAAGGACCAGAATCAAATGCTAGAGTCACCATGAAGTCTAATGGAATTCAGTCTGAAATGGTGGGGGGGGGGGGGGGGGGGGAATTAAAAAAATCATAATTGGTAATCAAGATCTCCACTTTTTTTCCTCATTTCAATGTAAGGTGAATAGGATTTCACAAAGTTACAGATGTCTTTATTCCAGCCACTAACAAGAGTCTTCCTACCTTCCAACAACAAACAAGGTCTTTATTTAGCAATCATTGTATCTGGTCCTAGGGAATGTAAGCCATGTTCCACTTCCTTTGAACTTTAAAACTGCACGCTCCATAGTCAGAATAGGCTTCTCTCAAGCTCCTTCTGTAGTTTAAGAGCATCACTTGGATAAAGTTTTACACTGACATTTTTTTCCCACCACTGAAATCATGGTAAAGGTAGAATAAATGGCATTCAACTTGTAACAGTCTTTTGGTTGTTCAGAACTGAAGATCAAATTAAATTTAGTAATTTGTCTGCCTCTATTCCTTATTCAGAGCATGACAGAATTGGGCAAAGGAACGACTGGTTATCCTCTGCAATGAGTGGTTTTAATTAAAAGGTATGAAAATAAAGCTAACTTTCAAGTATACAACACCCTTGAGAACATGGCAATAACTCATACAGGAACTCTATTCCAGGAATAGATACATTCAAAGACACAGGCTAAAACCCACTGTCACCTGCATTAACGATAATTAGCCAAAGCAACAAACATAGCATTTTGAGTAAGTAAGGTGTTGTACCTTAGCATGAATCTGTGATAATCCATGGAAGTACTAACAGGGGTGAGAATTTTCTCTAAACACCGCTGAATTTGCAGAATTCATGAGATAAGAAGCAAGCATCCCTCAAAACAAACTACTTTGGAGTGAAATGAGAAATCTCATGCTGGTAGAATTCCATATATGAGTGGCCTTTGTATCATCAGATCTCTTCAGGCACTTGGACCCCATGACATACCAAGCAGATGGGAGAGTCAAGGACAAGTGCAGTTGGAGCAGAGACCCAGCATTACCTGTGTGAATGCTTCCAACTGCTCTAGTAAAGACAGGATAAGAAACGAGGGCCAAAAGAGGCAGCAAACCTTCTGGCCACATGAAAAGGATTTACTCTTCCTGAAACTAACGCATGAGGAAACCAAATACACCATTTCAAAATAATGAAACACACTTCTGGATGTAGTTTCAATTCCAGCAGATCTAGCTCCTGCCTCCAAGTCAATTGCCTATAACATTTATTGTTACTTGACTACAAAATGAAATCAACAGCCTCTTCTACTGAAGTCAGCAGGGGATGAACAAAAAAATCATCATATCACACAAGAGCAAGTTTATGGCAACACATGTTTGAAGCCATACTGTCTGAGACTGTCCCCAGTTCCTAACTGTGCTCTTTGTTAGCCCAGAACCCTTATCCTTAAGCAAGCAAGCCAATACTCACAGGAAGCACAGGCAGGAATCTATAGCTGTTACTTTGCCTATTGGAAAGCCTGAGCTCAGTGTGGCTCCATCTACAAGGTTAATAACCCTATGATATTTCAAGATCATGAACTCTGTAGAAAACAGATGACGACTGAGGGAGAAACAAGCAGTTATGCATAGCCTCATCTGAAAATATTTCTTTAAAACTGCTAATCCCAGGAAAGACAGAAGCAAACATGAATAATGCCCTTCAGAGATCCACTACTGCAGTAATCTCATCTCCTCCAATCTTTCTCACAACCAGAAAAGTAATTTCTGCTTTCCAATTAAAACCAAAACAAAAAACAAAACAAACAACAAAAAAAAAATCCACAAAAACCTACACCAACCAAAAAACCCAACCCACACTTACAGACAGCAATTTTGCAAAGGTGAGTTAGTGTTATTTCTACAACGTTCCTTCCCTTTCAGTCTTATTAAATACACTAATATTTCATAAATTCTCAAAAAAAAAATCCCACTGCTGAATGAAAGAATTGGGCTCCCATAGACAAGGCTAAGAAAATATTAATAAGAAATTCAGATACAGAAGTTAAGTATCTGTTGAAGACTTTCATGGGCTTTTGTTAACAGCTGATTTTGATTCAAAAGGTTTGCTGCATTCTTCCTTCTTGAAATTGTTGAGATAGCTGAAGTTCACAAGAGGTATAATAATTTCTAATATCATCACAAGTAGCATTTTTATCTGTCAGCCATATAACCTACAGTCAGGTGATGCACGTAAACCAAGTCCCCAGAGCTGGAAGGTCTTTTATAAACCTAAATTATCTAGATGCATGACACTTCTAAGTCAAAACAGACTTGCCAGGTTTTGTATTTCCTATACAAGTAGAACAAGAACTGTTCTTCATTTCCTAAAGTCTCATGTTGAGTTAGCCAATTTATCCTAAAAACAGTTGTCCTGGACCAGTTTCAGCATTCCTGTTGTTATTGAAACAAATAAATCTTTTTTAAGTTCTAATACTTCATTTCAGTAAAAGAATAAAAAGTTGCAGCCTGTTTTAGCTCTCAAACGCTAGCAAAGAAGCTCAAGAAACAATGTATCTTTCAAAGCTGAACGTAAAATCTACCAATCACTTCTACTGACAATCCCTTTCTTGATCATACCCATAGATCACATCATCTCCTGAACCGTACATTAAGCAGCAGTGAGCACATGAAAACAGAATCTTATTTCACAACACAGAACTTGGCAGTTAAAAACAGGGGAGAAAGACCTGGGTCAGAAGGCATCGATGCAAATCATGAGCTTGATTAAGTCCATAGAAGATGCAAACACACCATTTCAGTAGGTATTTCCAAAAAGATACAGGGAAATTTAATGTTACTACCAAATAATTAGTGAAATTTGGTTAGAACATTCCACAGAAATTCTGGTTACTTATGCGAACACAACTATAGCAGTCTGAATGACGGCATTTTCTGGCGCTTGGGGTTTTTGTTTGGGGTTTTTTGTTTGCTTTTAAATCAGGTATGATGTGAAAATATTCATCTTGAACATGAATTTATGAATGAAACTTTACAACGCTTCTACCTACAATGCAACAGATTTGATGACCCAGAAGTACACCAACATACTAAATTTGTGTCAAGTAGTTCACACGAAAAGTATTTCACTTATGAACTAGCCCTTGGTCTACCTTGCTTTGCACCCTCTTACCAAGTGGGGGGCAGAAAGGACTCTCTCCTTCCCTCTCAAGCTCTCACTTCCTTTTCCTGCAGCATTGTTAGAAAAATCTTAACCCCCTCACACTGTAACAAGAAAATTCTGATCCTCTTCATCTCTTAAAAAACAAACAAACAAAAAAACCCCAAAACAAAACAAACAACAACAACAACAACAAAAAAAAAAACACAAAAAAAAACCCCACTAAATCTTGAAAGGTTTTACCTCACAGCTTCTTATGGGCTAATTTACGCATGAGTCTTCCTCTGCAAGCTTGGCAAAAAAATTTTATCTGATTCCCTCTCAAACGTAACCTCTTTTATGTCTCATCACCCACACTCACCTCCTTGCTTCTCAAACTCCTACCACTGCCACAGTAGCAAACAAAATACCAGCTGAATGCATTTTCTTGCTAAAAGGCTATGGGGCTCATTTCTGCACTCAGTTTCAGGGAGAGTAACAGAAGAAAGGACAAAATAGCCATGGGAGAGATCGCATGCAAGAGCCTATGAGAAGCACAAAAACTACTCAATCACCACTTGCACTATTCTCTTGGGCACGAAGCAAAGCCATAGTATAGTTGCACTAGCAGCTCTCAGTAAAGCACAGTTATGAAATACTAATAATCTCTTCCTAGATTGGGTATTTTTATTAGAATGCATTGCAGGCAACTAGTTAGACGGGTTCGGGTTAGTTCTGCTGCTCGTTCTCACACATGAGCACTCAGTGGTAACAAGTGTTTTCAGGATTTGCAGGTTTATCTAGTATTTAGGTTTACTTAACTATTGAGACATTACAGCGAAGCATGAACACCATCAGACATTCTACCTCAAGATAGTAAGTTTCATCAAGAAAAAAAGAGTGAGAAAGTAGGAAGAAAAACAGCTCTTCAGACACCATAGCAAGTAGAGACTTTCATCGAATCATAGAATAGTTAGGGCTGGAAAGGACCTTAAGATCATCTAGTTCCAAACCCCCTGCCACCCAAGGCTATGTCCAACCTGGCCTTGAACACAGCCAGCAATGAAGCATTCACAACTTCCCTGGGCAACCCATTCCAGTGCCTCACCACCCTTACAGTAAAGAATTTCTTCCTCATATCCAGTCTAAACTTCCCCTGTTTAAGTTTTAACCCATTACCCCTTGTCCTCTCACCACAGATCCTAACGAAGAATCCCTCTCCAGCATCCTTATAGGCCCCCTTCAGATACTGGAAAGATGCTAGGAGGTCTCCATGCAGCCTTCTCTTCTCCAGGCTCAACAGCCCCAACTTTCTCAGCCTCTCTTCATATGGGAGGTGCTCCAGTCCCCTGATCATCCTCATGGCCCTCCTTTGGACTTGTTCCAACACTTCCATGTCCTTTTATGTTGAGGACACCACAACTGCACATAATACTCCAAGTGAGGTCTCACGAGAGCAGAGTAGAGGGGCAGGATCACCTCCTTCAACCTGCTGGTCACACTCCTTTTGATGCAGCCCAGGATACGGTTGGCTTTCTGGGCTGCGAGCACACACTGAAGCCGGCCCATGTTAACTTTCTCATCTACCAACACCCCCAAGTCCTTCTCTGCAGGGCTGCTATGAATCTCTTCTCTGCCCAACCTGTAGCTGTGCCTGGGATTGCTCCCACCCAGGTGGAGGACCTTGCACTTGGCATGGTTAAACTTCATCAGGTTGGCATCAGCCCACCTCACAAGCATGTCAAGGTCCCTCTGGGCGGCATTCCTTCCCTCCAACGTATCAACCGAACCACACAGTTTGGTGTCATTGGCAAACTTGCTGAGGGCTCACTCAATCCCACTGTCCATGTCACTGACAAAGATGTTGAACAAGACCGGTCCCGACACCGATCCCTGAAGGACACCACTCATTACTGGTCTAGAGCTGGACATTGAGCCATTGACCACAACTCTTTGCATGTGGCCATCTAGCCAGTTCTTTATCTACCGAGTGGTCCACCTATCAAATTGATGTCTCTCCAATTTAGAGACAAGGATGTTATGTGGGACAGTGTCAAACACTTTGCACAAGTCCAGGTAGATGACATCAACTGCTCTACCCCTGTCCATCAGTTCCATAGCCCCATCATAGAAGGCCACCAAATTGGTCAGGCAGGATTTCCCCTTAGTGAAGCCATGCTGGCTGTCACCAAGCACCTTGTTGTTTTTCATGTGCCTTAACATGCCTTCCAGGAGAATCTGCTCCAAGATTTTGCTGCAGAGAAGGGTTCAGGATCAAATACATTGCTTTCTGACTTGGGTCAATGTTTCTGTAATTTAGCCTGTCACAGGAATACACTCATAAACAGCAACTACAGCTGCAAACTCAAATTACTGACATTCAAGACAATCTCAGAGGAAATAAGATGTAAATATATAAATTATCATAGAATCTTAAATGTCTTACAAGTATGAACTTGCATTGGTACACTCCAGTTTCACATTCAAGAGAGTATAATCCTTGCCACATCAATGAGTTGCCTCCCTCTTAAGAGTAAATGTAATGGCAGTACTCACATAACCATTCCCCTGTGATTTTACCGCCAACATTGTTCATTTGTAGCATTTAGTCAGCTTGAGTGCAAGTTTCATTTCCTGACACACTCATGCTATACGACTTCAGTAATTTAAGTTCTGCAGAACAGCAATCTGCAGAGAAGAGTACACAAATTACTGCTGTATGAATACTGATTTAGGAGATTAAGCAGATTAGCTTTGCCTCTTCTACACTCAAAGTTTTCTACCACCACAGTTATCTTAGTCTTTAAGCGTAACCAGATGCAACCTCTGAAAAACATAACGATATTAGCAGAAACCCCAACCACAGCAAATCGCCCCTGGAGAAAGCCTGTTTTTCCAATAGAGCTATGCCTCATAGCACACTACTTTTTCTCTTTTAATCAATATTTTTCCACTTCTGCTCCAAAAAATAAGATTCATCAAACAAAAACCCCAAAACAAGCAAAAGTTTACACGGCCAGGACCACAGCCAGCATTCCTGACTAACACAGGTTAGGTGATACACTTGCCTTGGCTATGTACCTCATTTTCCTTTCTCTTTCCATGCCCTAACTTTCACTCAACTCGTGCGTGGATTTAGATGCTCTAAGCACTTCAAATCCGCACCAGGAACTTTACATTAATGCTTCTGCACACTAGTATTAGTCCAAGGAGGAAAACAGACTCTCTTCTTCAGTTGCAAGCTTTTAGTACTCAAAAACCAGAGGCAAAAGGGGGAAAGACGATTTCATTTGTCTCCCCCATCTTATGCCTGTACTTCACAGTGATGTTTTCGGACTTGCATAACTGTTGCCCGATTTCCAAAAGGGAATCCATATTTGGCAGCTAAGGTGAAGTCTGGTTTATACCAATTCTCTTGTCAGATTACTTCACTGTTAATGTATTTGTATCTTTCAAACAGTTACAAATAATCCTTTTTTTTTTTTTATTAAGTGTATTACTATTCTAGCATATAAACCTACACACTTCATTCAGCTGTTACGTTGTACAACACAGGGCAGTGCCAGACCTTTCATACTTGCCAAAGGATAACACGCCAGGAGGCTCTGCAGCTCTCAGGGCAGCGCCAGCTGTTGAGAAGGAGAGCAGCCTGAGAGCTGCCCAGGGTACAACTCCTGCCTCTTCCATCATCTTGGAAGCTGGTCACTCGGTAAGTCTGTCATTCACCCCATAACATTAAAAAGCACATACCTGCTTTTTAAAAGGCACTTTGAAATATACAGATTAAAAGTATTACCTACATAGTTACTCGGAAAGGAAAAAAAGGCAATTTTATTTTAATAAAGAAAATCCCAGGTGTGAGTCAAAGAAAGATATCACATAGCCATAGCGTGAGAGAAAGCAGCCAGCTCAGTTGTTTGTTTAAAGGTAAGCAGAAGCAGCAATAACTGGAAAGGTATTATTCACATGAAGTTTTCAGCTTTTGCAAGTGTTACATCTGCTGTTGCTGCTACAGAACTAGGAACAGAGCGGCCTGTTTTCTGTTTGACTCATGCATCCCGTTATTCCTTGCGCACTCCTGACTAGCCAACAGCAGTACCTTTTCAGCTTGCTGACTCATCCAAACATCCTGCAGGTGAGCTGACATCCTGGTCAAGGAACAGAAATACTCTGTAGCGGCCTGGACTGACAGACTGATCTTTCTCGAAGAGTAAATGGAAATAATTCATGCATGTGCATCAAACAAATAGAATTTCCAACACTTACTTCATCCTAAAAATTGCCTCCCATATGATAAGGAGATACAGGAAATGAAACAACTAAGCACAACATTGTGACTTAAATTGTGATCAAAGAAGTGGCAAGGAACTTAATGAGGAGAGGTCGAAAGTAACATTTTCCTAACTGTGACTGGAAAAACTGCATTCTTTTTTTTTGCAGGACAAACGTGAACAAGTGTCAAAAAAAGTTAGCAAAAGTCAACATGATGTTTAGAGACAGCATACACACACAAATTCTAAAAGATTGTCAGCTACATAAAAAGCTGGAAACTTCACACTGACTACTGAACTGGAATCATGAGGCTTATTATCACTATTTCCCTTGCTAAAAGCCTCTGGTCCAGTTTTTGTGTACACCAAAATAAATTTTGGTGGGTTTTCGGGTGGGTTTGGCTTTTTTTTTTTTGTTGGTCTTTCTGGACAACAGAGATACTACTGAAAACTTTTGTAAACCCAGGTGCCTAATTTAGGTAATACCTCTAGACCTTATCAGACCACACAAATACTACTGAAGTAAATGGAAGCTGCAGGTACTTAACATCTTTAGAAATATGCTCATGCAGTGCATGCAAATGTCACAGCAACATTGTTCAAATCTGCCTATGAAAAAACAGAATGATAATCTTAAACTGTCATAGAAATCAATCAGCTCACTAGAAACATGCTCAAATGATATTCTACTCAAGGCTGAAAAAGCCAAACTCAGCTGTTACTTTGTCAAAAAACTGCTTTTATGCCCAAGCCATTCACGGAGATCTAAGCAATGCAACCAGTTTTTTTACGAGCGTTTTACCAAGCAGCTTGCCAAGCTCTGTATGAACACATTTTACTATTTCATAAAATTTATATGCCAAGTTTTTGAAACACAAAGCGACAGGCTCTCAGTGGAATTTCTACACAGCTACGAGGCTCTTATTGCCCTCAGCCCTCCTGAGACTGTAAATGTACTATAAGAAGCAAGTAGCCAGGATCTTTTTCTTTTACACAGGAATGCTTTGCAAACTTGAAATACTGAAACAGCTTCTATGATCGGACAAGGAAGAACTTCTTTACATGAGGCTCAAAATCCCTCAGTGATCAGCACACTATAAATATGCAGCATTACTAGGTTTCTGTTGCCAGCAGTGGAAAAAGTTTCTCTCTCTCATTAAAGACCCCTTAAAGTAAAGAATTAATACTAAATATCCTCCACCCCACAGAGATAATTCAGCTAGGTATTTCCATAAGAAAATCACCTTATCTCAACGACTTAGGTTGTTTTCTAATTTTCATCTAACTTGCTCACAACTTGCTTTCACCCGAAGTTACACAAAAGCAACTGAGAGCAATCTCACCAGTTCCAATAAAAGAAAACCCAAATGAAGAGAGAATAACCTAGTTTCCAAGCTTCATGAAGTAAAAACTCTGAGTATACAGTACAATTGCATTTGTGCCATATCATATCACATTTCAATCTATCTGCCGACTGAAACTTTGCACTTCCTTTACCAGACAGCTTTGTTACGGCTCAAGGACTCCCTTTGATTATTCCCAGCCCTGACAGATTAGCTATCTTTTTACCATGTTTACTTTTGCTTTATTATCCAGTTGCATTTTTAACACTACTATTCTGAAGACATGTCCTTTATGGTGCTCTGCAGTATCAATGCAATTCTTGCAACGGCTTTCCATTGCCAATGATGCAAATGAAACAGATATGTCAGAAACTGACATCTTTATTTTTTTTTTTCCATAAAATGGTAAACCCAAAGCTCTGCCTGTTCTATGCTGTTCTTACAAGCAGTAACTTTAGGATTACTATAACAAAGAACAGCAAAAACAAAAAAAAAAAAACATTTAGCCAGTATTTTGGGTGTTTTTATTACCACTTCCTCTCTTAAATGCAGATAATAAAAATATATGAAAACTTAAAAAAAAGGACACAACTATTAAACCCACAAAGATTAGAAGATCTCAGTGGCAGCTGTGATACTCAGGAATGATTTAACATTCCCTTTTAAAGTTAGCTATGCTCTAGTATTCTTAAGGTTGCAAAGCAAACTTGTCAGAATCAGAGCTCGTTTTCCAGCATTTAATCCTCCGCCTGACTTAGTGTGCTACCTTTCAGTTATTAATCACTTTGATACCACATCCGCTTAACTCAAGAGTTTAAATTTTGAAGGCACACATGAATGCAATTTACTCCTACAGAAAAATCCCTGGACTTCTCTATTAATCTAAAACAGCAGCATTCATTAACCGCTTTCAGAATTCTACTGAAAAAAATGCCATTTTTCTATAGTGGGTCTTTTCTTTTTCAGATGCCAACAATGGAAGGCTTCTGCTCTTTGGCTTTCTGTAATACCTCCAATTTGCAAGCGTATTTTATCAAACTTTACAGTATGCTTAGAACACTTCTATAAATACAGTCCGTGTTTGTGCATTGTCCACATACAACAGTGAAAAACTGCTTAATGGCCCTTCTGAAAGAAAAGGGTTGTATGAGGAACCTGCACCTGCCTGAGGAGCCTTACACAGGCCTCAGGACTGCTCCTCTTCAACAGCTGCACCGGCCAAGCAATCCCAAATTGCAATCTGAGTTCTCCATTGCTCTCTTAACCACAGCACAGAGAAAAAGGCATCCACAGGACACCTATCCCATGGTGCCAGCTGTCTTCTCCCAAAGGAAAAGAAGGAAGCGTAGCTTAGCCACCATACACGGGCTTAATGGCTAAACAACCTCTCAGGACCTAGCCAGTAGCCAGGTATTTGGGTACAGGGACAAGTGCCATGCTCTCACAGGGGAAACGAGTTCCAATGGAGACACACCTCCCACACACCTCTGCGTAGATACTGACAGGTGCTGCCAGCTCTGCCTGTTGGAGCCTCGCAGACAGGTCACCAAGCCAAGCCTGCCGGACTCTGTCCAGCTTAGTACCTGGGGCCTAGGGCCTAGATCAGTGATCCACACACTCCCAGGGGTTTCCTGGACCACTTGGGTGCATTGGCCTGAACAGGAGAACCCATGGAAAGGCGATGGGCAGCCAGGTGCTCCTCGCATCAAACTTGCTTGTTTCTCAATGCCCTGCAAGTTCTCAGATCAGAACGTCAAAACACAAACGCAGTCACACAAAAGACGAAAGCCATGGTACGAAAACCAAAGGCGATCCCACCGGCACAGCCTACTGACACAGCACCCCTTGCCCGCTACGCCAGCGTTGGGAGCAGGGGAAATGTGCAGAACGGGACGCGCCACCTCGGCCTCGGTCACGGCCGGTGGGACGGAGGGCACAGGCTGGGGGCGGCGGGGCAGCCACGGGGCAGGAGCGACCGAGATCCGTTTCTCTCTCACGCGTCTCCAGGGCTCGGCGGGCACACGCCGGCGGTGGCACACGGACCGCAGGGCCGCGGGCCGCTCCCCCCACCACGGGGCCAGGGCACCGGCGGCCCACACCCGGCGCGGGGCGGGGGCTGCCTGGGCGGGCTCGCGCTCTGGCCCCCGCGCGCTGCCAGAAACTTTCCGCGGAGGGGAAGGGCACAGGGCACAGACGAGAGGAGGGCTGGGGGCGGGGGGGTGTAGAGGGAGAAAGGGGGGGTCCCGCCGGCCGCTTTCGGCGCGGCCCTTACCCGTCCTTGCGACGGGCCTTGTAGACGTGCCCGTAGGTGCCTCTGCCCACTTTGCAGCCTTCGTACTCGAACAGGTCCTCCACCCGCTCGCGCTCGGCCGCCAGCTTCGACTTGAACTCGTAGTCCATGTCTCACCCATGGGCGGGGAGGGACGGGCAAGGGACGCGGCGGCCGGATCAGCACCCCTGGCTAGCAGAGCCCCCTCCCGGCGCCGCCATTTCCGGGGCTCGGCGGGCGGGCGGGGGGTTGGCGGGCGGGAGGAGGGGGGGGCGGTTTGTTTTTGTTTTGGTTTGGGGCTTTTCGGAGGGGGAGGGGGCGCGCTCGGCCGCCACCCGCTTCAACTGGGCTCCTCGCGGCGCGGCGCGCGGGACGCCGGGAGTCGTAGTGCGGCTGCGGTCGCCGGCCCCGGAGACGCGGGAGGGATGCCGCGGCAGTAGAACTACAACTCCCTGCATGCCCCGGGACGCCCCGGTTAGACGGCGTCGGCGCACTGAGCTCCCGGGAAACAGCGTTTCAGCGGCCCTTGGGAACTTGCTGACTCTTCACGTTGTGGGCAAAGGCGGGAGCGATGAGCGCGGCCGGTCTCTCCCTGGAGAGGGACGGAGACCGCGCGCCCGCCGCCGCCGGGCCTCGCAACGCGCACCGGGCTGCGGGGCGCCGAATAGCGCGGCGCCTTGTTTATCTCGAGAGCTGCCACTCACGGATCGGCCCCGCCCCCGTGCTGGATGCTGCCCTCTGATTGGTCAATCTCGCTCCGCCCCCTGCGGGGACATACCGCTGCTCGGCGGCGGGGTGGGGGCGTGGCCTCAGGAGCGGTGGTTGCTACTGGTGACGGGTGGCGCGCGGAAGCGGTGGTTGGGCCGCGTCCAGTGCCGGCGGCCCGCCCAAAGCAACGGCTCCTCAGCGGAGCGGGGGCCTCTGCCCGGCCCCGGCCCCGGCCCCGGCCCCGGCCCCGGCCCCGGCCCCGGCCCCGGTCCCGTGTGTGAGAAGGAGGAGCGGAAAGCGGGAGTAACCTTTTCGCGGCTGCGGTTCCATGATGGAAACGCGGATCCTCGCTAGGCGGACGGATGTAGCCACGCGCCGCTGAATAAAACGATCGTTCACAGCGAGGGTCGCAGGGGCAGGTTACAGTGTTTGCATCCAAATGCGAACTCGGGCTTATTGCTGAGGCTTTCCGACTTCAATACAGCAAAGCTATGTCCCTTCAGCCCCATGCGCAGAGCTTTTTAGCCAAACATGATTCTACTTTCAGGTTCAGATTTCATGCTAGGTATTTTGAGATGATAGAAATATTTAGGCATTTTGGAATGATGTCTGCCTCGGGTTTTTCTTGGTGAAAGACAACACTCTCTGCAAGCGTATTTACATTATGGAAGCACCGCACAGAGCTAATTATGGGAGCACCACGTAGAGCTAATAAAATACCAAGGTTATATCCTGTCATACAAGCGAGTAATGATCCCCACCTTCTGTATTCAACCTTGGTTAATAACAGCAGCAATAAGTGAAACAGAATGAAATCAGAGAAGGGAAGTCTAAAACCAGAAGCTGTCCGTGTACAGAAATCATCTCAGTTCATCACCTGCCCAGCCAGTGCTGGTTACCTACACAGAAAGTTCTTCCACTGCCTGACACACTGGATGGGAGGGGTTGGCTAGCTGGTGAGAAGCTGTCAATGCTGACAAAGCGAAGGGAGGGGTCAGCTGCAGCACGAGGTGAGGTACTATATGTGATTACTAGTGCATAGCTAAGCAGTGAGGTCCTAACCAGAAGTTTGTTTCTCAAGCAAAGGCAGAAGGAGTGTAACCATTTTGAAGTGACTATTTCCTCCAGTAAGTAATAGATGATTCAGAATTTCCCTTGTGCCAGGTAGACAACAACCTAAATTCTCAGAAAACTTAATTACTCCTTTACCAAATTAATATTTTCCAGAGAACTACAAGTGCTTTTCTCTGCAGTTGCAGGTGCAGAACAAGGCCTGATCATGATCTGACAAATTTCCTGAGCACAGGCGAGAGAGCACCATTGATCCTTCAGTGTCAACATTAAAGACATTTGCTAAAGTTAGAGCTTCAGTTTTGCAAAGTGTTCACATCTTTGGTCACCTAGTAATCAAAGCCAGCACTGAGAAGAAAGGGACACAGGGGAAGCATGTAGCTGTAGAAGGTTATGCTACCCAGATGTATTAATTCAGTCTTAAAGTCATTAGGAATAAGGACTACCTTGCAGTTGGTAAACTCTTCAAGTAGTTCCCATTGCCTTCTTTGACCAAAAAAACAGCTGTTACTGCCCATTTTCATCACTAAGGTTTTAATTTTCTGCTCTTACAATTCCAACATTTAATGACAAGATTGTTGTTCACTGTAATTTATTGTATGTCCACAGCACAGGTAAGAGAGGGTTAACAGCACCCCCGGCTATGGAAGCCCAGCTAGGCTGGCGTTTGTAAGCCAAGACAGCTTAATTTTGCTCTACCCTCTGCTACCCAGCTCCCTAGTGTTGTAAGAAACCATTTTATCCATTCTTCCATAAACTGATCATTGTGAGTAAGAGTTTTGGCCTTTGCTGCTGCTGCTAGGAGGCTGTCCGAGAGAAACCTCTCTAACAGCTGGAAGCCTTTTTAAAATTTCAAACCTACATTTCATGTGACCAGTCCACATCCATCTTTTCTTTCTCTGCAAATACTGTCCTGGAGTAGCCTTTCTCGCTCTCCTGTGTGTATCCCCTGCCAAAAGTATTTATAGATAGCAATCTCATCCCCACACAGCCTTTATTTTGCTGGACTAAACAAACTAAGCTTTTCTCATTCCCCTCATGAGCCCCCCCAACAGAAGCTGAACTGATGCAAAGCTGGCTGTGGGAAACACACAACATGATCTGTGCCCTGGTTCCTTGTCTTGTGACAAAGCCCTACTTCTAGTTTCTGAATCCTTACATTTGCCGCATAAAAGCCATTGTAAGTGTAGAATCAACTAAGCAGCTTCAAGTGTAGCCATCTCAGGGGCCAGTAAGAATGAGGCTGCCTTCTTATAATGCAGAAGTTTTATCAATCCATGGTTAAAAGATGGAAAATGGGGACATTTGTTTCTTGAGGTTGGAGCACATGGCAGGATTCCACTTCAAGTTCACAAAGGTGGAGAAAACTGTTTATGTGGGCACATGCTGTCAGGCCTGTTCGAGAGCAGCTTCCTGACATCTCCTCTCCAGGTGGTTCCCAGAGGAGGAGCAGTGGCAGCCAACTATTTACAGAGCAGAGGTGAATCTCTGAGTAGCGGCAGACGGGCTGAGAGAAGGAGGCAGAACAGTACCATGATATTACCATTGCTCTTCCATGTTTGTAGAACGGTTATGACACCAGTAATACATACTTAATAGCATTCATGGAAGTTTTTAAAGTGTTTTATTGTATTATTCAATTCTAGTCAGAAATTACTGTGATGTTTTTAATGCTTAATGCCCTATCATTTAATTGTGCTGATGTAGAATGTCTGAGTAGCCCCACCAAAGAAAATAGAAAATGACAGGCTTACAGATTGCAAGCATGATTTTTTTCAGCCTGCCAGCCTAACCGAAGATGCCGGGCTGTTGCTCGTTCAAACTACCATTTCTTCTGAATGTCAAGTCACTGCAGTTAAATAGTTCCCAGGCTGCTGGAGAGAAAAGGGGTTTCAAGCAAGCCTGAAAGTTGAGGAATTGAATATTCTCAGCAGTTCTCCGGTGAGCAGAATTCTCCAAGCCAATGGAGAGATATCTGTCTCCAAGACAGATAACACATAAATATCTAATGTAAAAAAAAAAAAAAAAAAGAATTTGATCTTTAACACTTTAATATCAAGGAAGCAGCACACAGAGGCCATTTTTCTTCTTTGCAGATTGCGTTGCATGTAAAATACACTTCTTTATTTTCTATCTAGCTTGCCTTAATTTCATACCCTGGCTTATAAAGTTGTATTTTCTGTCATATGCAGTCTCTCACAGTTCTCTCTTCATATATTAGTAAGACCAAAAAAATATGTGTAGGTTTTGTTCTGTTTTGGTTTTGGGTTTGTTTTGGTTTTTTTTTTTTTTTAATTTTTCTAGGCCACATCTGGAAATATTTGCACCTTTTCTTAATTTACCCTCTCTGTAATCTTTTTGTCGTTAATCCAGTGGGAAATTTGTGACTGTTATGGATCAATACAGCATTTTTTCAGTAGATTGTGAGTGGGACACTAATAAACATATGCAAACAGTGTTTAGTTACATCAGTCACACTTAAGCTGATGTTGCTTCACTTGAGAGTGAAAGAATACATCTCAGAAGTCTGAGGAAAAAGAGTAGAGAAAATTCAGAATGAATATGGGTCTCACATGAATTGTATTATAGTCTTTACAGAAGCAGAGAAATACTAACAGTTCTATTCCAATAAAAGTAGAAATATGCTAATTTTTATATACTAATATAGAAAAACATTAATTTTAAACATATTAATGTAAGAGTGTGAAGAGCATAATTGAAGTGGGACAGTATGCCAGACAATTTCTCATAGGGGTGGATTAGAAAGTCTTCAACTGGTTGTGACTTCATACATTGTCTTTCTCAGTAAAACTCTGAATTTTGGAATCTTTTATGTCAATTAACTTTTAAACACCTATCATAAAAGTATTAACTTTATTGTACAGGTTTAGAAAAAGTATATTACTAAGGTGCACTACAAAGATTTTACAGTAAATCGAGAGAGCATGCTAGGAACAGAAGATGGGAGACCTGACTTCTGCTCTCATTATATAATTATTTGGCTAGCTCTGTTTTTGTTTTTTATTTCATTTTTATAGCACCATAATCCAAATAGTACTAAAATAGAAACCTTGTACTGCTTTTCTTGAATGTAATCCAATAACCTGATCTCAAAATAGGCTGTACTGTTTTTCCCCATGATTTTTCCTGAGAAAAAGAAAACCCTCACAAAATCACGAAAACTATTACCTACCTTCTTTTTATGGACTGGCCAGATTGAGCAGCTACATGACATAACCGAGGGAATTCAGCGTTCAGCCACTAAAAACAGTGGGATACGGCAAAGTAGAAGTGAAATAATCCTGCATTGCACGGTGTGCCACAGTTCATTGTTGCACAACTACAACTCAACCTGACCACTGATCAACTAAGTGTAACCATGTGTATATCTTTCTTAGCATATCACTTACTCCCTGTGAATTATGAAGCAAGATGCATGAGTTTATTTCATTTGGGGTATAGCATGCAATGTAGTGTTTAAATTTGTCAGGAAAAAAAAAATCCAAAAAGCTAGAGGATACTATTAACCAATGCCCTTGCATTTCCATTTGAGAATTAGCATGACAGCTGGTTTAGAGGGCCAGACAATACCTCCAAAGCAGACATGTAGAGAAAACCTCGATTTCTAAAAATGTAGATGTTGCCCATTATGGAGAAAGCATAAACTCTAATTCTGAATATAGCAGCCAAACTTTGCATATTTTGGAGCTGCACTGCTGGTGTAACTGAGCTTCCTTGCCTTTGATGATATACATGCTTTCAATCCACCCGCATTGTTGGCACCCTTATTCCAGCACCACCATGTTCCACCTGCTGTTTCCTTGCCAGTTGTTAAAGTAGAATCCACTGATCTTTTTCCATGAAATGAGAAAATCAATAGCATGTAATGAAAAAGGGAAGATGTTTCTTTGATTCACAGAATCCTAGACTGGTTTGGGTTGTAAAGGACTTTAAAGATCATCTAGTTCCAACTCCACTGCTATGGATAGGCACACCTTTCACTAGACCAGGTTGCTCAAAAGCCCTGTCCACCCTGGCCTTGAACACTTTCAGGAATGGGGCATCTACAACTTCCCTGGGCAATCTATTCCAGTGCCTCACCACTCTCATAGTGAAGAACTTCTTCCTAATATCTGATCTAAACCTCCCTCTTTCAGTTTAAAACCATTGCCCTTGTCCTATCCCTCCCTGCATCACTCCCTCCATGTCTCTGTAAAAAGTCTCTCTCCAAATTTCTTGTAGGTCCCTTTAGGTACTGGCAGCTGCTCGAAGGTCTGTCCAGAGACTTCTCTTCTCCAGGCTGAACAAGCCCACTTCTCTCAGCCTGTCATCACAGGAGAGGTGCTCTAGCCTTTGGAGCATCTTCATGGCCATCCCCTGGTCTCGTCCCAACAGCTCCACATCCCTCTTGTGTTGGGGACCTCAGAATGCAGTACTGCAGAGTAGAGAGGTAGAGGAGGGAGGATCACCTGCCTTGGCCTGCCAGTCATTATTCTTTTGATTCAGCCCAGGATACAGTTCGCTTGAGGCACATAAAGGAGGACACAGCAAAACTGCACTGTCTGATGGCTTTCTGAAGTTAAATCCATTCCCACAGAAGAAACAGAACTGTGCTAAACAGATAACCCAAACCGTATAAAGTTCTACTGTTAGGCTTTCAACTTTTTCCATTGGATATAGTAAGTTTTATATCGCTTTATCAGCAAAATTCTTTCTAAAGACAAGCTATGGCTATAGAACAGCTTTTCATTACAAGTCTATAGAACACATATAATTTATATAGAGAGAACTATTATACTTTAGTGTTGCTCCTAGCCAAATAGTGATGTCTTATTACGAGTTCTCAGCAGCAAATGTTCAGAAGCGCTTTAATAAATTGTCCTTGTACAAGAAACAACAAACTTCAGTTATACCAAGTGTGATTTATATATATGAAAATCTTTGAGTGATAGTTATAATGAAATCGTCTGGTGATAATGTGTAATCATTAGACTAAAACTAAAATAATTAGATATTTTTAAGAAAAAGTTAGATAAACCTATTTTAGAAGTTTTGTAGGTAAGTGTCGTGGTTTAAGCCCAGCCATAACTCAGTACCACGCAGCCGCTATCTCACTCCCCTCCTTCCTCCCCCCTGCTCCCAGAGGGATGGGGAGGAGAATTGAAAGAATGTAACTCCCATGGGTTGAGATAAGAACAGTCCAGTAACTAGGGTATAACACAAAACCACTACTGCTACCACCAATAATAATAATGATAAAGGAAATAACAAGGGAAGAGAATACAACCGCTCAACACCCACCAACCGATACCAAGCCTGACTCGAGCAGTGATCTAACCCTTCTGGATAACTGCCCCCAGTTTATATAGTGGGCATGACATGCTGTGGTATGGAATACCTCTTTGGCTAGTTTGGGTCAGGTGTCCTGTCTCTGCTTCTTCCCAGTTTTACCTGGCAGAACATGAGACTCGGAAAATCCTTGGTCAGACTAAACATTACTAAGCAGTAACTGAAAACACTGGTGTTATCAGTGCTGTTCTCAGGCTGAAAGTCAAAAACACAGCACTGCACCAGCTACTAAGAAGGAGAAAAATGCCTGCTACTGCTGAACCCAGGACAGTATGGCAGCATTACCACGATGAGGAGAGTAGCTAGAAATTAGATTTCTTGGTTTTCTTTCTAGCCCTATTTTTCTATGAGTCTGCTATTTTATATGACATTAGAAGCCTCGTTTCATGGACTAACCAGTTAAAAGACAAAACCCAAAAGACAGAAGTGAACTATGAGGTTTTGTGACAGAAGGATTATCCCACAAGGATTTGTACTTAAAGCTGAGCTGTTTACAGTTTGTAAGTGAACTGGGAAAAGGAATGAATGATGATGTGACAGCATTTGAAGAACATGTCTGATAATTCAGATCTAAAGCTGATGGAAAATACACAGGCTTCTACAGCACTATGTGAGTAGTGGTAGTTGAAAAGCAGTGTTCCAGAGTGCAGTGTAATACACATGGGAGAAAAACATACAGATATGATGATAACCTCTAAAAGCTAGTTTCAGTCATTAAAACTCTTGAAGTCACTGTGAGTAGTTGTATGAAATAAGGTTCAGTTCTCAGAGGTGGTTAATAGTACAAGAAAGGTAAACTTTTTTAGAAAAAGGATAAGGAAAGAAACATAAAACACAGCACTACATCCAACCATGGTGCACTACTTGCGTATTGCTTTCAGTTCTAGTCACCTCATCTCAGAATCCATAATTAGGATTAGTAACATTCAGATAACCAAAACTCAAAAACATGAAATGGCAAAATGATGGGATACAAATACATTAGCAGCTTTTAAATACAAAACACTGCCTCTGTTTTAGCACTTCTGAAAGACTCACATCACTGGAAGCTGGGAAGGCACATAGAAGAGATTATTGCTGTCTGCTTGCCCTTTTTGTATACTCTTCTGTCATGTACTAGATGGGCCTCTGGTCGCATCCACTACAGGCATTCTTATGATCCTAAGAGAAGAGGCTAATACATTTGGATTTGTTAGCTGGGAAAATAAATTATTGGGAGGTGATAAATGATTAAAAAAATATTGAGCCAAAAGGCATATTTAATTAATACTGTGTCATCTGTGGCTATTGTGTACCAGAGGAAACTTCCAGATCAGGAATTCACCAGAACACAGTTTGTTAGAATCTGGGGAGATGGATGTGCTAACAGAAGAAATGAGTGATCCAAGAGCTGAATCCCTCCTGCCTGTGAATGATTCTGTGCTTTGTGAAACTGTGGCAGAATTAGATTCAAGAAAACTTAAGAAAATGTTGACGCTAAGAGCCTCAGTATTTTGCTGAAGTTCTGGTTTTCTTATTTCCACCCTAATTTTATTGTTTCCTAACTCCGTCCTTGCCTCAGTGGCAAAATCATACATTATCTAGGTTCCAGAACTGTATTTACAGCCAAATAGGAAATGACAGCATTGGCTGTTGGCTCACAACTCTGAAGAAGTTGAGCAACTCTGAATTTTAAAGGAAAGCCAGATGGTTTAATGAGAGGAGGAACAGGAGTTCCATTGTCCTACATGGTTTTATTTCTTTGAGGACCAGGTTTTCTATCTGTAATGCAAGGCACAATATTTCTACATCCTTAGGAAAACTTTTGGATTAAAGTATTACTGAAAATATCGGTTAGCTTTACTAGCTATATCCATTGACCAGTCAACAATTTGCAGTCAGCCAAATTTCGGCCTGAAAAAATGAACTGACCAAAATCTTTTTATACTTCAGGCTATGACCTTGCCAATGCAACTTGGAAAAAAAGAGATTATCCTGAGAGAAATACCTAGTGCTAATGCCATATATAGAAATACTAAGCACTGACTGTTGAAGCAGAAAATACACTCTTACCACAGACATCAAAAATTTTATTGTCAAACCCCTACAGTGCTTCTGGCTGAATAAAATATCATGGAAAAGGTGACTGTGACTTTCGCCTCACAGAAGGTGTAGAAACGAGAGTTAATGGAAGGAAAATATGAGGATGATGCACACATAGACAATCACTAGCTGCTCTTACTACAGAACATGAGTGCCCTTCCTGCTGAGTAAGACTTTGTGTCACTAGTTTCTGTCTTTTCCTCACTCCAATTTTACACAGCAAAATTAAGGCAATCAAAGCTATTAAATCAGTTTTAATTCTAATCTGAAGTACTTTCAACTGCCATGTTAATGTTTTTTTGAAGGATAAAGTGCCCTTGGTTCCCTGTAGCCTCTGCTAGTATATTGTGTCTGGTTGGGATGAGGTGAGTTTTCTTCATAGCAACCCATATGGTGTTGTGTTTTAGATTTGTGACCTAAACAGCATTGATAACACACACACCAGTGTTTTAGCTATTGCTGAGCAGTGCTTGCACAGCATCAAGGCCTTCTCTAGTTCTCACCCTGCCCCCGCAGCAAGTAGACTGACACAAGCTGACCAGTGAGATACTGCATGCTATATAACGTCATGCTCAGTGATAAAACCGTAAGGGGTGGGGGAGTTTTTGCAAAGTTGCCATTGCTTGCAGAGTGGCTGGGCATCAGTCTGCTGGTGGGAGGTGGCGAGTGAGTGCCTTTCCATCATTTATTTCTTTGTCCTTTTTCTTTTTTCTTGTCTTGACTCAGGAAACTGTCTTTATCTCAACCCCTGCATTTTTCTTGCTTTTGCCCTTTGGAGTCTCTCCCACATCCCACTTCAGGGGCACTAAGTGAGCATCTAGGTGGGTGTTTAGCTGTTGGCCAGGGTCAACCCACCACCTATAGGAAAGCTCTAAGGTAAGAATGAGATGGGATGTATCTCACTAGGCTAATTGCCATGCCTCTTGTCTTCTACTCTGTATGTGGAAACTACCAAATCATTTTATTAGGACTGGGTAGAAGAAGTCACGGGTCATTTTCTCTTCCCCATCTGCTAGTGTCAGCAAGAAGACAGTATGGATTAGAAAAGGATTAACAAAATGATAACTCCCTTTTGTGCGCACCAACCAAAGAAAATGTGCTGCTTCTTCCAACCTCTAACGCAGGCATAGGCCACCTATGAAGCTTGTGTGCGGCTTCTGCAAGAGCTACACCATATGACAAAGAGCAGGCAGTGCAAGTACAGAAGTTCCCGCACATTCTGTATGTCCAGCTGTCAGAAAAAGAAAACATTGCTGAAGCCAGTGCTACCCTGTCACCTTGGACCCAGTTCCACCCTCCAGCAGAATGCTTACCAGCATCCTGTAATGTCATTTTACAGAGTTAGCTCTCTCCTTAGTGTGACAAGATGTCACATGAACTCGAGCGTTAATCTCTCTTCTTCCTCAGTCTGAAACTGTTGTATTTGATACTGCACAGCCACAGTTTGATCTCATGACAGCCAAAACAAAATCTTCCTCTGACTGAAGTTTTCTCACCATTGGGTAAACCTAAGGCAAAACAAGGCTCTTCCAGTAACCCTGTGACTTTTGAGAAACTGCAGGAATGTGGATTCTACAGGTGCATGAGTTTTTCAGGATTGTGTGAAAGCGAAAAACATAGGGTTTTTGTTTGCTATTTCATTGTAAGGAGACTTATATTTTAAGGAATTAAATCCATACACTCTTCAAATCTAATGGAGCTTCACTAGTAACTTAACGGAGCCATGTTTATCGCAGAATCTGTTGAAAACCTCATTGTTACCACCGGAAAAATTACATCATATGTGTTTCAATTCTTGGGTCCATAAAGTAGGAGTAATAACATTTAGATATCCTTAATGGATTATCTCAAATCTAATTGATAACTTGGATACTTTGATTATTAACCATTATTTTATTGCTATTACTTTATTATTGTAAAATGGTAGTTGCTAGCTCAAACAAAACTTTCTTCATATAACCTATTGAGTCTATCACTTGCAATGGAGTCTTCGTATAACACAAAACACAAGGAGCTGTAACTTTAGTATGCTCGGTTTAGAAGCAATCATGCTTGAAATAGAAATAATTATATCAATGGCAACAGAAACAATAGCAGTAGACTATAATCAGACTACCAAATTGTTCTCAGAAGTAAAATCCTGAACGCTGCACGTAGTGAACTGGATACTTCATAGAATCATAGAATAGTTAGGACTGGAAAGGACCTTAAGATCATCCAGTTCCAGCCCCCCTGCCATGGGCAGGGACACCTCCCACTAAACCATGTCACCCAAGGCTCGGTCCAACCCGGCCTTGAACACCACCAGGGATGGAAAAGAAGATAATCAAATATAAAGAAAGTTTGTTTAAATGGTGACTGCTGTGCTGGTTTGACTAAGAATGCAGTTTGGGTGCAGGGTTAATTTCAGTCTGCTTAATATTGATGTGTCACTTTTGACTCAAGTCATTCCCAGGTAGAGAACAAGTTGTGCTCATAAGAGGTGGCAGAAATGAAGCCCTGGTTTCCTTGGATCGGCATTCCATTCTTCCTCCTTTCCCAGTGACCACAGCTCCAGCTCACTGCCCATCATGAGTCTTCCTTTCCCCCAGTGTTCACAGCTCCCTCCTCCTGCTTCCCAGCCACCAGGCAGACAAGAAACAAGGAGATGTGGCTGCTTTTGAGTTAGGTGTGTACTGGCTGCAGCAAACTAAACATCATAAACAACCTTAGAGCTCCAGCAACAGCCTTTCAGTCACAGTAATAATCTGAGGGAAATAGTCTTTCCTTTCCTGAGCTGTTACATTTCATGAAACTTGGAGGAATTTCATAACCTGAAGTTTTCTATTTCTACATCAAATATAACTGAAATGAACTCACGGGTTCAAAAGTTAATAAAGGGGGTCTGATAAGATAGGTAGGCAAACAGCATATCACCTAAACCTTCTTTCCTGAGGCTTACAGAAACAGTTCCCAGTAGTTCCTGAATAAGGTTTGAGCATGAAAGGCCTGACCAATA
This sequence comes from Ara ararauna, assembly GCA_028858755.1. NCBI lineage: Eukaryota > Metazoa > Chordata > Aves > Psittaciformes > Psittacidae > Ara > Ara ararauna. Next base: position 63,525,593 of record CM054379.1, read on the forward strand.
TGCAGAGTCTTGGGAGCTTCCATACCATTTACGACATTCAAGAGAGATCTCCAAAGCCATTCAGTGACATCACAGCAGAAAAAATACAGTAGTTTTGAATTGTTTGGATTACTACATTAATTAGTAGAGTCTGTCAGACAGGCATAACGTGAGCCTTTGTTCAGTGTTTCTGCTCCAGCAGCTAGGCATCATCTCCCAAACATATAAAATTGTAGTTTGCTGTCAGAGCCTAAGGGGAGAGGGGACATTTATAAAATAAAAGTATTCATAGGTGCATACCATACAACTCTACTGAATGCAGTATTTTCACTGCCTTTCAGACTTCCTGCATATGAAAGATCTTCTACCTGGACATCCAAAGATAAGGATCATATGGTTGTGAATGTATGAGTTGATTTTCTGCCTCATATTAAGTGCATTCTTTCTTAACATTTCCAACATCTTAGACTGCATTGGACTTAAATTCAGATACAAAAAAACGACTGAACTGGGTTTGGCACAGTGCAGGTAACATGATACCTGTTCTAAAGTCTGATAAAATTGCATGCTTTCTTTTGTGTGTAATCTCTTTTCCTTTATATCACTTAAATATTGATACCACATGTCATCATTATCCCTCCCAGAATACATTAAAGGGAGTTGGAGGGGAAGGCAGATGCCATATTGACCTTGATTTGACTTTGATGGAATGAAGACAAAGGTATGAACTGAACTGAGTGACATTACAAATGAACTTATTTTTGTCTGTCAGTAATTCAGATCTCATTGAGCCTAAGTCAGGTCACTGAAATGTTAGGAAAAGCCATCTAATGTCAAAAAAGAGGTTTAAGAAGAACTTAATGCCTGAAAGCAATCTAGTGGTTATACAAATTCTGGATGCACTGAAAATCAAGGACTAAATCTGCACAGTTCCTGATGTAACAGTAGTGCAGAAACTATACCTTGTATTGGTCAGGCAGCAGGGCACACAATGTACTTTCACAGAGAAAGGAGCTAATGAAGAAATTCTGCACATCTATATGAGAAACAATATTGAAAATAAGGATAAAAGATGGAGGAAAGCTGCAGAATTTGGGGAATTTTAATTCCCAGGTCAAACTGTTCATGTAAGAAGCAGAGCTGTGATCACTGCAGAGTTTTCGGCAAGCCAAATCTCATATTTCCTACATAAAGGAGCTATATGGACTTAATTCAAGCAATATTAACTAAATTAGCTCCCATTTTTTTGTGTGGTCTCTCTTATATTGACTTAAAACTATTTTTATCTGTCAGGTTTATGACAATACATTTAGACCATAAGCACTAATTAAACTTGCAAACAGTTGCTTCATTCAAAGTCATTACTACTCCCCAGCCAGCCATTCATCAATGATCTTTTGCAAAAGGCCACAGTTCTGCTGGTAAGTTACCTCAGTGAAGTGTCCAAAGGGCACCCACAAAAGAGGTGCAGGTACAGTAACCTGCTGCTGGATGGTGACAAATAGGGAGACATTGTATCTTCTGTTACAGCAATGTTGGGAAGCAAATGCAGCCGGCTGCCCTGCCGATGGCTAAACCAGCATAAAGAGATCTGAACGATGCTAAAACCTTGATTGCACACAGCCTTGTGTACTGTTCTTGCTATATGAATTTGAAAATCCTGCTAACTTGGAAACCCCCTTGTACAAACATATTTATAGCATTCTAAAGGGTTTGGTTTAACTGATGTGATATTTGTATAAATTTATCTCTAATACAATAGCTATTTTATCATAATCTACAGCAGGAAGTTGTGCTGCATCCTGAGCCAATATATAAGCACAAAAGAAGATTAGATCTTTATCTACATCTTTTCTTCGTCATTCTCTCAAGCCCATTTTAATTTAATCTTATCTAATTATGCTGTAATGTAAAGTAGTGCAATTTTTAAGTAGTTCTAGGAGGCCTTTATTAGCTTAATGGAGAAAACACCAAAAAACCTACTGAGCATTGTCAAATGAAGCTGCAGCAGAGCTGGGAGGGACAGGCTGTTAATTACCATACTGTTCCCATGCTACTTGGCGCGGAGTGTGCCACACTGAGGGGTGCTAATGGCTTCACCTGTAGCCAGGACTCCTGAATGCTTTTTTGTGGCACTTGAAAGGGTACAACTTGAAACCAAGTAAAGCAGCAGATTAAGTGGGTAACTTCTGACATTAAAATCCTTCAGTCCCATCATTGTAATTATTGCACAATGTATTTCTAAATTATGCCCATTATTTAAAAAAATCTGCCTTGAGAAACCTCCCAGAAGTCATTACTCTACGCATAAATACCTAACATGTAAAATGATTATATTTTTCTAATCATAAGATTGCACTAACATGGTAAGGCTGCTTGCCTTATTCTTCCATCTGCACATTTACTTTGTGGGTGGGCTTTATAGCAGCATTGTGTGTTATGAGCTTTATAACTGGTGAATTATTGCTTGAAGTGTGACCTTCAGGTGCAGTTTAGCACCGTGCCTTCTGTGTGTTTCTATATTGTTGTAAGGGTCTGCCCTTCCCTTTCAGTTCACCTGAATCATGAATTCCTCAGAACCTAGCTTTGTGCTGAGTGGTGTCAGTTGTAAAGCTATACACATGTACAGCAGACCCGGAGAACCAATACTTGCAGACAAGTAGTGCATGTTCAAGTACCTGTCAATGCCTGTGGCCACATGGTGGGCAAGAAATTCCATACTGTGGCCATCAGACACCCAAATCCTTAACAGAGTAAGAACTGAGTGACAGCCTTCCCAAAGGCAGCATTAATGAAGAAGAGTTAGAGACTTCAAACTTGATACTTGGTAAAAGCTCCACCGACGCACTCTACATATCTTGGGAATGCAAAAATTTTGCAGCCCTCCGATGCTGGTAGGAGGTCCCTTCGTTGTAATCTTATAACAAATCCAAATCCAATCATTTTATCCTGTGGAGCAATTTCTGCATGAAAATAGCAAATTTTGATATCTTTCTTAGTCAGAAGATTTGAAGCTTAAGTCATTCTGAAAGCTCCACTACAATTAATACAAAAATGGAAGAGCCTGCTAATACAAGAAATAGCAAGCCCAGCATATGCAGGCAAGAAGCTTAATTTCTTTATTTGAATTATTTAGATACAGCATTAAAACAATTTGGATAAGACATAAGAAAGATCATACATGAAGACATGAATCTATCTATCTTTTCTATCCAAGATTCAGTTTACTGGAATAAAAACATTTTAAGAGACAGGTACCAAAAGAGGTGTCAGGAGCTGACATCCTGATAATGATGGTGCATTGTGTAAAGGTATCCCAGAGTAGAGGTAAATCCTGGGTCTGCACACTGACAGGCATAATAGTTATTTAATCCTGCTGGAGTTAATGAGATTACCACTACCCTTCCCTGTTTTTCCCAGGTATCTGTTTGCATGAAGTCTGTCAGAGAGAGTTTGATGGGAAATGTACGTGTCCTCCCAGCTCAGGAATCAGAAACCCATAAAAAGGACCCTGAAGACAAACTAGCCCTGAAGCAAAAAAATTGCACTTCCAATTAAAAGGAAAGACAAAAATAAAACTTGGCGCACACACTGTGTCAGAAAAGGTTTGACAGAATGTGACTCCAACTGGCTCAGCAGCTCAAAATAACTGAACTATTTGGTACCCTGAGTTTGTAGGCTGCAGCAGCTCCCATCGTTGCTGCACCCTCTTGATTTGTAGAGGCCACTCTGTACCATCACACTTGTTGATAGAAAATAAGGGAGCGGTATATCCCTTTATTTCAAAACAGATGATCTCAACTCCTGGCACATTTGATGTGCGTTCCTCACTGTCCAGAGTTCAAGCAGATCAACATGTGGCTGTTCTGTACCAGGAACCGCAGACCCCGAGCCTTCACATTATCCCCGTGAGATGCGTATCTGCTACTGCAATTGCATTTATGCAGAAAATGCGGGAACGCTCAGCAGCTGGTCCAGGGTGTGTCCCTGACACACATAAATACCTGGTAGCTGTTTGCATAAAGTCTCACAGACTGTTAAATCAGTCCAAGGAGCAACACGCCCCAGAAGGCTAAACAAACCCAATGTCAGAGCACCAAATTTGTGCCCAAGCTTTGCCATTCCTCGAAAGGAGTTCCATTGGAGATAGGGTTTGACAGGAAGGTAGTCTGTCATTCAACCAATAGGCTTAAGGTGTTGCAGGGGAGCCAGTTGTGACTTCCAGAAAATGAGCATGAGATCAGAGAACAAGAAATTTGTTGCATCTATTGATTTTTGACACAACGTAACACTAAGCTGTTTGTGGGCATGTTTTCAGAATGGTTTCAACCTTTGTATAGTCCCCATATGATCAGTTGCGATTACATAGCAAAATTAACCACTTTAGTCTGGTACCAAGAATGCTACTTTTGCGTTACATCTATTACAGTATCTTATATACTGATAATAATCACACAAACTCTTGCTTTTCTTATACCAGTGTTTTCATGCATTTGTGTCCTTTTAAAAAATCAATAGCTGTATTATCTTCAGATTGCTTCATGTATTGCAGCACTGTAAGAATCTAGGTGTTGGAAATAAAATGTTAAGCCACCCAAAGCCACTGCAGTTAATCATATTTAACACCTGACTAAACTGGGCTCACCCAGAGCTGTTGGTAGAATCGGGAATAAACAATCCTGCTCAAGTAATTCTGTTGTATTACGTGAGAGCCCATTATTAGCTGCAGTTTCTATTAAAGCTGGATGTAATTCTAGAAGCCAAAGACCCTGTTCAGGTTTAGGAATATTTTGTACCTCTTATTTCTCTGCTACAGCAGGTCTTGGAAGGCATTACCATTTATTTTTCTATGACCTACAGACAGACTATTAATCATAAATCTATTTGCTTTTAATTAATATATCATAATGAAAAGCATATCAAAGAAGATTGCAGAGAGAATGCTTTGCTGGTTGACCTCCACTGTGATGCCACAGCACTGAGTTGGTTTTTATTTATTCTCTGGAACCTGTAATGAAAATGTGCATACTATACCACAATTAAAGTGCTAACTTGTGTCATATTTATCCATATTTCCGCCACCAAACTGAAGTGAAAACTAAGCTTTTGTGTTGCCTGAATAATATAATTCCCCAAGAAGCCACACACTTGAAATGGAACAAAACCCCTACCTCTGAAGAGCCAGCAGAGAGCAGAGTGTTAAGGCAGGGCAGGAACCAGTGTGGAGAGCCAGAGATTCTTTGAAATGAGGTGGGATTAGAGACTAATTCCCGAAGAGTTAAAATGAGTGCAGTAAGGAAAGGGGGCAGAAGCTCAAGGATGTCCTACTGTGTTTTACTGTAAAAGGTCTGCTTTTTCCTTTGTGGCAATGCTTGAACCTGACTTCTTTCTCTTCAAAGGAACATACTTTTCTTTTCCTCTGCAGCTTAGCATAACAAAGGAACAGGCTTTTAATGGTGGCTTGCTTTTCTTTGGTTTCCAGACAAAGGAAGACTTCTGATTTCCTCAGAATATGTATTTAACCTACAGAAAAATGGCCTTTTTATCCTCCTGGATCCTTTCTGATTCTTCTACGTAATTTTCTCAGGTTCCCATACTTTCCTTATCTTCACTGCATGAAGATATGCCCTTGGATCTTCCCAATACGTATGGTTGGGAGCCTGCAACAGTGGGCCTTGGCACTGCTGGGCCTTGGCACTGCTGGGGACACTCTGGTGGTCATAACCACTGCTGCTTGTACTAAGCTTTATACTGACTACACTGTTCCAGTGCTCGTGCATTAAGATCCTGTATATCAGTTCCCCCTTTCATAGGACTCATATAATCCCCAGCGACTTCACATCCCTGCAGCAATGTCTTTACCCAGAGCAAGTTGCCGGGAAGGACACAGACCTTCCTGCAGGGAAAGAAGTCTCAGGAGTTTCCAAATTCCTTCTTCCAGTTACCAAGCAAGTCTAACGATCTCTCCTTTAACAGAGGGCCCTAGAAAAACACAGCCTCCTTAACCGCTGAAGGACTGGTGCATATTAAGGGAAAAAACAGGTTAAACAAAGGATAATACACTTTCAGAGCCTCTTCATTCCACGCAGAGTGCTGACCTGGCTGGGAGCATACACAGTAGAGGGAGAAATAATCCTGGGGAGATCACAGAGAAAATCCTGATGCTGAAAACAACATGCTTCAAGAAAAACAGAAAGGCAGATAGGTGCATCTGCTACCAATCAGCTCCCTAGACAACGAGTTTAGGAGCAAAAGAAACAAGCTTTCCCTCAGGCTCAAATTCCTCCTTGGAATTTCTCAAACATCCATGGTTGCAGAGCTGCAAACAGCAGCTATTGCCAGCCTGCTTAGCAGGCTGACCACCCAGCCAGAGAAACCAGGAAAAAAAACTGATCACCTGTACAGAAACTACCCTGGCTAGCTGAGAAAAGACACAGTTGCCTTAGTAGCACACTAACAGGTTTAATCCATTAATCCAACAAAGTGCTGATCAATTCCTGATCACACATGTACTCAATCACTAACTTTTTGTTTACTTTCAGTAAGGATATTTAAAGTACAAAATTAACTCCCTGTGAAGTTGTCTACAGTACCAATTCAGCTTTTCTCCCTGAGAATGGAAAACTGCAGAGTACATTACCACTACACTGAGCACTCATCTACCAATAGTAAAAGCAATCAAACCCCAGCAGCTTCCTTAGCAAAAAAAAATTGGTTCCTCTTTGTTATGACAATGCTGACTGCATAGCAGAAGTTTCTATAACAACACTCGCATTGAAAGCTTGCACACAAGTCCTTGTACAACATCCTGGTGCCTAAAGCCCTCAGTTCTGTCTCCTGACTCCATTCTCAAACACCTCGGCTCTAACCCCAGGCAGCCCGATCTGTCTTGCCCTTTATTTGTCCTTCTTGACTTACTGCAGATAAAATGGTTCCTGCCACTGGCCACTCCGGCACAGTGCTCCCCTGGCAGCTGTTGCAAGGAGAGCCGAGCCTAAAGTGATGAACTCCTGGAGGCTTGGAGAGAGTGGAGGGAGCCTTGGGGAGAACGTTCTGGCCATATAGAGAGTGCAACCACATTAGTATTTTGGTGTGGAAGATCTTTTGTTCTACAGATCCATGCCTAGAGGTGTGCATCATGTGTTGGTCAGCGAGGGGAGGACCCTCCAGAAGTCCCCTGCATTGGTGCTGCAAATTCTGTTTGCTTCCTGAGTGTGTTCTGGTGCTCCTGGACATTTCCAAACCCTTCCTCAGCCTCTGGGCTCTGATCTCAAACTGAGGAGACTTCAGTAATGAATGGAGTTAATTTGAAACTGATTATTATTTCTAAAGTAAAAAATGGCAAAACTGACCATAAGCGAACAGCCCTTCTGAGAACACAGCTCTACAAGGACCCCCTAATGTTCCTTTAGGCAAACAATGTCATAGTAACTAACCAGCTGCTTGCCTACTCAACCTACCAATCTACTGCCATGCTTGTCTATTGCTTAAAGCAGGCCTCACAAAACCTGACTTGGAAGTATGCAACAATTACAACCAGCATGCTTATTTCACTCAGATTACACTTAATATGACGTGTTACTTGTGAATCTTTAGTAAGTAATCCAAATTCATCTTGCATTTGCTGGAACAAATGTTGAGTCTCTTCTTTTTGTTTTTCTGCATTTGGGAAGCAAAGGTTAAGTTTCACTACCCACGCTTCAATAAAAAACAGTCAGAGAACAATGTTTCCTGTAAGTACTGTGTATCTTCCTTGATCGACGAAGGTTTACATCATGGACAAATCAAACATGCCCATTTGTCATCAGAGGCTGCAGATTCAGGATGCATCCAACCTATTTCCCTACCACAGACTTGCCATCCCCCGCTTCAGATTCCTCTGTTCCCCAGGCACCACCCTGATTCATAATCTCAAGAAAGTAGGAGATGCTTGATGATCTTGCAAACCTGCACAACAACTGTTTTCACTGGGGATTTTCCAGCCCTATTGACTGCCCACTATCTGGTTAGCAGCCTGGCATTGCTAACTTCTAGAGCACGAACACTATTTGCTTATCTGTCATCAAAGTGCCTCTCACTCTGGTGTCTCTTTGATGGCTTCAGCATACAATTTCATTTATGTGGCTTTCTTCACTCTGAATTACCTCACCTACTGCTAGTCATCACAAATCTGCAACACACAATTTCACCTTCTGCTGTGTTTTTTAAGCCTAGAAACATTATTCCGTAGTGTGAAGTTACTTTTTCCTCCTCCCCAAAATGTCATCGTTCTTGTCCCATCATTAATCACCATTTTAGAAGGACTTGCTTAAGTTCCACATATATGAAAGATATGCAAACCAGAAATGTAAGGTACATTACCTTTTACAGATGGCAGATGCATGCTGATGGCACAAAGAAAATTGCGAAGTATAGATTTTTATTAAAAATAAATATATAAAAAAGAAAGAAAAATGGTACCTTAGAAAATACTTTGCAATGGAGAATTGTGGGAAACTGATTCCAGTTTCTTGACACTGGAACAATTCTGCACTGAGGAATGCAGTGTAGGTTAGCACAGGGAGACCTCCTCAGATTTTGGTGTGGCTCCACGCAGTACCACACTTGGAGAAGCTGGGCTGTGTCGGGATGAGCAGCTATGTATGAATGTACTCTGATGTTGCAGCGTCAGCGGTTGTAAGCTGACAGCATACTTTCTCATGTGGTCATGTCTTGAAGCCTTGGGGTTGTCAATTAACTCTGCTTTGACTCTAAGTCTGGAGAACTAGCTCAGATGCAGACATCAGTACTTCAGACACCTACAGTGAGATAATACAAATTCCAGCGCTGATGCTGTAAAGGCAGAAGACAGATGCTCTTAGATCAGTGCTCAGCAGGGGGATTTGTGCCATTCTTTATTTTCTTTCTAAGAAACTTATTCGTATTTCTCTGCAGTAAAGATGCATCAGCCTTTCAATCCCTGAAACAGAAAGGCATGCCTTTACGCAGTTGTTTCAAGGAGCCTTCATGCAAAATTCCTAGCAGTTCAATTATACTAATAAAACAAATTGTTTCAAAGGTTATTATTTATTATAACATAGTTTGTAGCGTTCCTGGAAATGCGTAATGAAGCTCTTGGTGTTGCTGCACACGCAGTTCAGTTCTCTGCTCACTCTTCCCGAATAGGCCATATTGTTTCACTGCCACCCTTATGCCTATTCTTCCAGTAGAACAAGTAAACCCTTTGGTGTACCAAGGAAATTTAATGGATTCCTGTCTAAAACAAGTCAGGTGATTCATGCCCTAAACCTACCTGTTCTTCTGCACTGACCAACAAGGGAAGCCCTGGGTGACACATCTTAGTTATCAACATCTGCACTGCATATGTAAGTTAAATGAGATTAATTTCTCTGGTGGTGTCTGCAATTGCTTCAGGCATTTTTCACAGACAAAAATGAAATATCTGAAACCTTCCAAAGAGCTCAAATATATGGTTTTTGAAAGCCAAGCAAGGAGTTGAAAGATCTTTAACCAAAGGAAAATACTGATCAGGCTTTTCATTCATCTTTTTGCCATGGAATGATAAACGTCTTAAAACTGTCCACAAAGTAAATGCACACAGACACAGTTGAGAAGCATACATCAGCAGGGAAAGGTGCAGAGATCTGGAGCAGATAATCCGAGGCAGAGGAAACAGGCAAAACCTGGAGAGAACTGACTGAGGGTCTATATAAAAAGAATTTTCCAGTTTTCAGTGTAAAATTCAATATGGAAAGTTCCTCAAACTGGACTATATCCTGTTCTAGGCTAGAAAATTGAACTGAGAAAGCAGTAAAATTTATCACCCTAGTAGTTATCTCAAATGACATAGGGTTTGAATGCCGATTTACATTATTTTCCTGACATAAACAGACCTGGGTGCAAAGAAAGATAAATAAATTCTTAGGTTACCTGTCTAAATCTTGCCATTTCCCTTATAAAACTAACAGATTGAAGAGATTGTCTGAATTAACTTCTTGCTGTAAATAACAGAAATCTAAAGTAATGTTTGTACTTGTTGCTTTATAATTTGAAGAACTACTTTGAAGTTACTAACCTCTCGTACCCCAACTATGTTGCGTGGCTGCGAACCAAGAAAATCAGTACCATCTCCTACCACTGTTATGTATGTCACTCTTGCTACAAAGACTGAGCTTCCTTGTTGGAGGCAAGTGTGGATAGAGTACCCAGGTAAGAAGAATTCTTCAGATGAAAGGCCTTGAATACCTTGCTGAAACAGGAATTAAAGAGACCAGAGAGATGGTAGGTAGGAGAAGAAAAGCTGTTATTTATTTCAAATGTGCCATCAAGGTATGTAACATGTTGCATGTATTGAGTTTTTTAAAAAAAATTAAATCAAAGTATTGTGATTAAACTGAATGTATTGCTTAAGAGCTGCCTTTTTTCATAACCAGGCAGCATATAGTCTATGATTGCACACAGAATGAAATCAATAGTAAGAGACACTTTGTTGATCAAATGTCTGTCTCCTGCACTTGCAGTTAGTAGTAAGTGCATAACAGTTCAGTTGTGCGTCTTCTACCACAGTTGGCCTAGCTGGAGCACAAATGCAAAGCTGCAATCAAAGATAGTTGTGCAATTTAGGCCTTAGCAAGTATTTTGAAAACACAGAGGCAGCGGTAGTATTAAACTACTGAGGAAATACATATGAAAAGTGAGGGTACAAACTACACTCTGGTTTAATGGAGGACTGCTGTCCGTAGCAAACTAAAAAGGAGTGCAGCCATAAAAAACTGGTATTTTTTTGCCAGCACCTTGTTGGATGTTATGATCAGCTCCGCTTTGCAGAACTCTGTGTAAAAGCTTTGCCTTCCAGTCTCCAGAACAGCTAGATTTTGTTTTGTATCACCTAAACCCGTGCCTTCTCTCACAGTTTATCCCAGAGCAGCTTTCAGAAATGAGTCACAACCTTTGTTTAAAGGTTTTCTTTATGAAATGCTGACACCACTCAGCTGTAGCATTGCCAACAGGGAACACTACTACAGAGAGACTTAAATGACGCTGTCACGTAGAGTAGAATAAATTATTTCAATTGTAGACCAGCTAATTATACGTTAAATCTTGTATCTCCTCCTCTTTGTTATAAGAAAGGTTTTTCCTGCTATGGATGAAATACAGCAGTGTGCATAAAGCCATATGAATAGCCATTTTGGTTTTATCATATCAGTATCTCCCAGTGTCTCTTTTTAAGATTTGTACTTCTATCTGTGTGATAGCCTTGTGTTTTCTTTTGGCTTCAGCTCCAGAGTTTTCAAATTTTGAATGTACACATTGACAAATACCCCAGAGGTCAAATCCTGATTTATTAATGTGTGAAATCTCATTATTTTTTAACAAATCTCATTAGTTTAGGACGTAACTGGTGATTTTTTATGCTTAGGCTTATTAAAATTGATAATAATATAACCAGTGTAAATCCTTGCTTTATATAAATGAGCCATTAGAAACAACGTAAGCAATTACAAGCTATACAAATATTTTTTCATTACTTTTGTGATGAAGAAGATGAAATTTTCCCTGCGGAAGGTTGATTGTGAATCAATCACAATCACTCCCTGCAGAAGCAAGCAGTATAAAGGAGAGACAGCCTGGCTTTCTTCAATCAAGTCAATAAGGAAAGAACATGCTTTACCTCCCAGACAGACCAAATGAAATAAAAAAGAATATTGTTTTAAACTGAACTTTGGATATACCTCTGCACTCCTGGGAGAAACATGGCTTTCAGTGTTACAGTGTTGTCTCCCTGAGGATCCTTTTAGCTTTGACCATTGGCCTTCTATACGGGGTCATAAAAAATGGGGTGCATCTTGCTTACTCTATGTATGTAAAACTCCTTCGTGTAGTTGCTATGACATCCCTCCCAGGTCGGTTGCTTCAAATCAAGTTTTCTATACAGTCCAGTTTGGGTGTTTGAAAAGACGGAGTTCTGTCTTTTCGTTAAGTAGAAAAAAACTTTGCATTATTTTTCTGAAGCAAATAATATGTTTTCCCTTTGCCTTATGCACCTTTCTTGGTTTAGTTGCTTATCAGAAGATAATGGAGAGGTCTCAGACATGAACTCTTAACAACCTACATCAGGGCAATGAGACACAGAAACTTTATTAAAGACCTCTTATGTGTGGGTTCAGTATTTAACTGCAGTGCATGCCAATGCAATGGAGTAATTTAACCAAATATCCGATTTTTTGTGATGTTTCCCTTGCTCTCTCCCCAGGGGTGGATGGAGGAGAGAGGGTAGAGCGGACAGAACCTGAATTCCTATTGTAAAAATAAGGAGAATAACATTGCCTTTTGACAAAAAAAAAATTATAAATGAGAACCAAGGGGACGGTTCATTTTCCTCCCTGGAACTCCTCTCCAAAAGACAGTTCTGATCATCCTGTATCCTGGTGACAGATGACAATGTATAATACTGTAAACTACTTTTTCTTCTCTCAAAGGAGCTAAGAGGAATCTGCCTTTCTCATTCCATCATGCATACTAATACTTCTGTACATGAATAGCTTCATAGGTTTTGTGTACTTCAAAACTAGTTAAAAAGTTAAACATGTAAATCTTTGCAGGAGGGAGACTTTTGTTTGTGTATTGACTTCCTTTCGATTGGACTAAAATGACCTAGATTACCAGGGGCTTTTGGAGACTGTGGAAGGGGAGAAAGCATGAGTTTTGCTTTCTATTCACTGACAGCTTTGTTTTCAAGTGGTGCAGGAACACTGCTACAGGAAAGCAGCTGGTTTGCCTCATTTAGCAAGGCGATCTTTGATACTTTTGGGACCAAAAATGGTAATTTTCTTCGTTCGTATTAGTGACTGAAAATCAATATCACTTAAAAAATGCAACTGGTGCCACAGGGAAGAATAAGGGAAGCTTAAGTGAGTCTTTTTAGGAGCAAAACTGCAAAACATCTCAAGCAGCAGTTTCCATGTGCTTGTTAATTATCCAAATGCAGAGATTGACACAAGTTTTTAGAACATTGAAAAAATAACATCTGTGAGAAAGCAGTCAGGATTACCCAATTCTCTTTCCTCGAAAACAGATGAAAGTTCCGCTTTGAAGATCACCTGTAGCTAATTTTGAATATGGTTGAATAATACATCAGGTACAAATAGAAAGTGAAGGTCACTGCAACTGAACTAAAAGCATTTGTAAGTAATCTTCATAGATAAAAGACAAAATATTTATGTTGCAATCCTTACATTATGAATTACATTCATTATTGCATTCAGTGCATAGTATTAATTAATCAAATGCAGATGAAAAAGTGTATAGGCATGATAGTCATTGCCTAACAAAAAGAAGTTAACACTAATGACAGATAGAGGGCTACAACAGATATAAAACAATTTGATTAGGTCAAAACTGTTTTAGGGAAACATTGTAAGGTCTTCTACTCCGAATGTACACAACAGTCTCAGTTTCAAAAGGACAAGCTTTAATAAACAAAGGAACTCACTTGTGAAGTCAGGGACTGAGGAATCCAAATACTGAGGATAATATAATTAAGTGAAAGGACTTTGTGTCTCGAGAAAGCAGGAAAAGTTCTACCAAAGAGAGCTAGTTGAATAAATAACCACAAGCAAAACCCAGAACATTTACAAAATGGCAAAAATGATTAAGCACAAAGGAAATGCTCTCTAAGGGATCAAGAAATGGAAGGATAAAGTGAAAATTGCCAAAAGTCAAACTGAGTTAGACTTCCAAAAAGATATGAAAAGTAAACAACAAAAAAGATTCTTCATCCCCATAAACAAAAGACATTAAAAGAAAGGACTGTAGTGTTATGGAATATGAAATCAAAAGAGATGGAAGATAATCCTGGCAAAACATAAACTGCACTTCCATGTTGATCTGTAACAAATACTTTGCCATGTTTTTTAATGAGTACAATGACTACACATGGGAGCAGAGACAGTTTAGATAATGGCAGGAGTGTGCAGAAAAGCACCATTCAGAACAAAGGTAGAGCAGAACTCAAGAGCATGAATGCAGCCTGTCCAAAAGACCACATCCTCCCCACCCCATTCCTGAAAGGAATTAGCACATGAGCTCATGGGTCTGCTGCCAGGTGAATGGAGAGGAGCAAATTTCACACCTATCACCAAAAATGCAGTCCATTCCAGCAGCGGTGTTTTTACAGCCCACCACTGTGACATCCAGGCCCGCAGAACACACATGAACTAATAGCAATTAAGGCAAAAATTGAAATTCTTAGCCTTTTTATTTCACTCACCTTTTCCAGATGTAATTGAGTGATTATTCTATTCACCAAATATTTGTTGCCGTATATGTGAGCTAAGCTTTGAGAAGCTCTGGTGATTTCATGTTTCCAATAAAACATAATATAAATGGCCAAGTACTAAATGTATGCTCCTTCTACTGTCATGACTTAAATTACACAGATTTTTACAGGACTTATTTAATTGTCGATTCTTTTGTCAGCAATTGTCATTTGTCAGGAGATGAACTGTGTGTCAGTACTACACTTAAAAGTATCAGTCAAATCTGAACTAACTGCAGAGAAAACTTCAGAAAATGGCATCCTGAAAAGGCTTTCAGAAAAGGACAACTCTTTGTATTTACTTTCCTCATTTAATTTAGACGGATATTGGCTGGTTGTAGACAATAAGTTCATTTATTTGGTAGGAAATAATCATATGAGGTGCCCGCAGTGACTATTTTGAACTAAAAATAGCTTGAGAGCACTGTTGCTTGTTACTGTGACACAATTTAGGATTTCTATCATGTAGAAGAACAGCCCAGATTTGCTGAGAAATTCTGTTCCACAACTTTTGACTCTGAACTGTGAAGTTGGCTGCGGTTGCTGTCCTCTTCATAAGCAGAAATCTGAGAAGTGGGGCAAGTAAATCAGAATGGGAACGGAGAGGCGGTGCCAGGTTGGCAATATTAGAGATGAGTGCTTTTGGGCTTGAAAGAAGAGAAAAAAATGCCTGAAAGTCATGCATTCTCTGTGCCTACGCTGGCTCTGTAGCAACTTGCTTTTCTGTTCTTTATGTAGCAACCATCAAAACAACTGAGGAAGACAGCAAAAGTGCTCCTCCTCGCAGCACACTTCAGTTTCTGCTTCTCACTATCACACACCAGGGTTGCATAGAATTAGCGTAACATAACCTTTACATAAATATTAACAATAAATGTTTCCCTTCACAAAGAGCGAGCACGACTCTGCTACCCATTGGGTGAAGGGCTGGTAAAAGCGGCTTTATTCCATATTTGATTCTTCATTTTTCTTGGCAATGCCTCTCATGTATGTTGGCAGCTCTAGATTACTTTGCTGCCACAGCCCCCTATGGATCATTGCAGCAGCTCAAAATAGCTGTTCAAAGTGAGGAAACCTCTACAGAAGGAATATTCCCAAGGGAGAAATTTCAAGAACTCTACGGCCCCTTTGTGCTACTGGGAAAGTGCAAAGAGACGGGATAAGAATACAGAATTCATCATTGTCCTTTCAGAACAATAAAACATTCATACTTTCTCATCTTTCTTTCTGGACTTGATTATTTATTGACACCAAGTTTGCTCTGTTCAAGAATATGGATAAGAACAAACATTGCTTCGTGCTAACTGTGAGCTCTGTGTTCCGCAGCTGGCTTACCAATGAAAATGGGGAGCAGCTTTGGCACCATACAGGCTTGCATCCCACTTCTGGCTGTTCCAAAGCTCTGTTTTGGCATGCAGGAACTCTGAACTGCTCCGACTGTTGGGCTTGGTCACACACCTAACATAAAAAAATGCCAAACGGAGTTGATGCAGTTACAACAGTTTTTTACTGTGTGGAATTTCCTCCTGCGCACACGGCAATGTACCTGTTGTGCCAGCAATTTACTACAAAGGAACTAAATCATAAACAATTTTTGGCCCTGCGTCTCACAATCATATGATATCTGAGCCTTCCTGTCCTCCCAAACCTTCCTTCCTCCAGATTCAAATGTCTGATTAATGTTATTAAATCAGTTTTAAAACTGCTCTAGTTAAATTAATGCAGTCCCTTTGAATGGACAGTTTCAAACCTGCTAGTCCTTCAGCTCCTGCTCTGCCCTTTATCCCTGGATAATCTCAGCTGTAAACATGAATTCAGCGACCATCTTTCCAATGATGACTCACAGAACCTCACTCTAATCCACAACAATCTCCTTCTGTCCTTCCTGAAACCTCAGCCTGTCCCTCAGACAATACTGTGTTCATGTCTAGTTGTCAGTCAAGTTCAAAAAAGAGCTTTCAGTGTTTCCCTCCTCCACCTGTTTTGCGTGTATCTGTCAGCAACCCAGCCTCTCATGAAGGAAGGTCTGCAGCCTTCAGCATTAATATAAATCTCTTTTTTAGGTGTTCAGAGCCATACTCTCTGGCTTCAGATACACGACATCACCCTGTTACTTTTCTATCACGTCAGACAAAGTACTTGTCTTTGCTTTCAAATTCTTTCACTGTTCCATCTTAACATTGAGATCATTTCCCTGCTCATGTCAGCTGATGATACTGGGCTGTACTGTTCCTTGTTAAACTTTCAGACGAGTACTTCACACCGTTCCATAGGTTCTCCTTCACACCAAGATGCTCCCTAGAGATAAAAAAGAACTGACTTCATGTTTTTGAGTCTTGCCCTTGTCTGGAATGTCTTAGAAACATGATTGGTGTGCCTTAAAACCACAAGACAACAGTCACAGCTAGTAGGTGAGGCTCACTCCAGCAGGTGTCCGGTAGCAGGTGAGAAGACATTGAAGTCCTGAGTTGGAAAAGTCAGGGAAAGCAGTAGTTAAATGGGACAGATGAACACAGACTTCAGGAAATGCTGGAGTTTGTGTGCACATAGTCCAAGACACATGGTGAGACCACACTACAGTCAAAGATCAGGAAGTTAGAGACTCCATACAAGACAGCATCCAAGACAAGAAAAAGACATCTGGCAGTGACACACAGACCACTTGCAAGCAGAAAGCAGGACTGAGTACCTGAGTGAAAACCAGAGACTAACATTAAACCAACAGGACACAGGACTTAGGAACGAGTGCTACAGATCCAGAAACAAGGATGGGAGGGGACTTATATTACAAAAAAAAAAAATGAGGAATATGGCTGGACAGAGTCCACAAACTCTTAACTGTAGTTTCATAAGCACTTTAAGCCAATTATAATCCACCGTGGCTACTGAAACAAGTGGTCCTGCCCTCCCCATCCATCATTTGTTGTGCATGTCCAAGCAAAACTTCTTATTTATGCCAACATGAGCATTTATGTAGCTGGGATGTGAATCAGCTTGGAAAACTGATGCACATTAAAGCTGATCACAGTTTAAAACTATTAACCATGCTTCAAACTAAGTAGTTGCCATTAAACCTGATGCAGTCCACTACGTAGCTCAAAAGTGCTTGTATCGGCACGAAGAAGGAGGCAGCGTGCAAGCAGAAATAAACGGAAGATCTTTTTTATGGTAGTAACAAGTTAATAAAAGCCAGTGAAACCACAGGACTGGAGAACATGTTCCTCTGCCAGCTGTAAGGCTGTGTTCGGGGTGCATACAGTGGCGACTAGCCACCTAGGGAATGATTCACATCCAGCTGCCTTGAGAATGACTCAGGGACTCAGTGAGTCAGAATGGATAGAGCCCACTGCCTATTATGTTCTCTGATACTATCTCACTGTCTCCTAGTAGGGACTCATTCATCTGTCCTCAGCCATCTGCTGCTGCTTGTCCCGTGCTTTATATTGTAAGCTCATTGGGGCAGATAGTACTTTCTGTTCCTCGCTTGGACGATGAAGTATTGCAATGCTGGACTATAAAGTATTGATGCATATTGATGTATATATAGATGAAAAAAAATGACGTTTTGAACTACCATAAAGCTGTTTGCAACAACGTGTTCTAGATACAAGAAATACTAATACTGCCCGTAGTTAAATCTTTGCGCCCTCACACACGCCCGCTCCACGCGGCAGACGCTGCCTCTCCCGTGTGGCACAGAGCTCCACATGCCCTCCCCGGGCATTTCTACACGCACATAAATTATAACTTCGTAGTTTCGGTCACACACACAGAGCTCCTGGAAAGGAAGAGGGGAATGAGACTCCTGGAAGGGAAGAAGGGAATGAGAATTCCGACTGGGCTCTCAGTTAAGCCTCCCCTTCACTAGCTAGCAATACAGACACCGCAAAGGCAAGAGGCGGTAGGTGCAGAGGGAGCGTTACAGCTTCGGTCCGAGAAGAGGCTTTATTCTCGGGCTCGCTCTTCGCTACGCGGTACTTGTTCCGGGGTTTGCTCCCATGTCATCTCTCGGCCATGTTCAGCCCTGCTCCCCCTCTCACCCCGACGAATCGCTCACTGCCGACCACAGTCCTCGCGTCCCCCCCAAGCCCCGCTCCCGGGGGGCGACCCGTTCCCGGCGCGCCCGCCACACAGCGGCCCCGGGCGCTGCCTCAGCCCTGCCCCTGCCTCAGCCCTGCCGCCGCCCGCGCTCCCGCTCCCGCTCCCTGCGGGCGGGCAGGCGGGCTGCAGTGGGCGGGGCCAGAGACCGGCATAGCCTCGACAGGCATCAAGGCTGACCAATGGGAAGCGGGACACGGCGGGCCCGAGAGGCGGCAACCCAATGGGCGAGCGCGATCCTACGTGATGCGGCTACCTGCGGAGTATAAAGTGGGCTACATGCGCACTTAGTCCCTCGCTTACACAGTATGGCCGGCGACATTAGCTAGCGCTCGCTCAACGCTCTTCTCTGTAACAGGGGAACACACGGACTACAAGGAACCGAACCGCATCGCCTGCCCGCCCGCACCCCCGCTCGGACTGTAACCCTCTCACATACGCTCACGCCGCACCCGCCGCCGCGCACTCGGGTGGTTCTCGCTGGTTAAAAAAAAATAATCCTGCTTATTATTATTTGTTTTTTATTATTAATATTAAGCAAACCCCCTGGAAGGTGAAACCCGCCCGGGACGGACTGGGACCCGGCGGCGGCAGCTCGGTTCGTGCAAGAGCGGCAAACGGTAGCGGCCCGGGGGCGGTAGTTTGGTTGTCGTTAATTTCTGTGGTTGTTGGTTGCCGAGTTGTCTCACCATGAAGGAGAACGGTGCACACTTCTTCGAAGGGACCGAGAAGCTGTTGGAGGTGTGGTTCGCCCGGCAGCAGCCCGCGCAGCAGGAGCCGCACCAGAGCAAGGGGTCCGGCGATCTTCGCACCATACCCAGGTCTGTTAACGGCTGAGGCGGGAGGGGGGAGTAGGAGCGCTGCCCTCAGCAGCCGGCGGGCGGGAGGGGCCGTTGAATGGCCGGCGCACGCGGGGCCCGGCCCGGGTGTGGCGGCGGCGGCAGCGGTGCGGAGCTGGGTGTGGAGGCGGCGGGCGAGAGCGTGCGAGAGGAGATGGCGCGGGCTGGCGGCAGCGCTGACGGGAGGATGGTTCCGGGGTGGCTCGCCACAGCCGTTGGTGGTGGCAGCGGCCGCGCGCGCGCGGCGGGGTCGGCCCCTGCGCGGCTGCCGGCCTCCTTCCGCCTCCCTCAGTGACAGCCCCGGCCTCTCCTGTCCGCCGGCGCAAGGTCGCCGCAGCCGCTGGAGGACAGGGGGTCACCTTCCGCTGCCCTCCAGAGACCCCCCCCCCCGCAGAGGCAGGCAGCTTCCCTCAGTCTCGGCCGGGGCGGCGGCGGGGCGGCTGGGAGGGGGAAGTGGCGGTGCCGGGGACGGCGTGGAAGCCATTCCGTGCCGCCACCTCGTGCAGCCCCGTGCGGTGCCTGCTGGCAACATGTGGCGGCGGGGAGAGGCGGGCGTGTGCCGCGCCGGGCAGGAGTGCCTGCGGGGGGGGGCGGGTGGCGGAGTGTCGCAGTGCTGCTGGCGGCCGGGGGCATCGCAGCGGCGCCCACCCCTCTGCACCAAGCCCCCGCGCTCGCTGCGGCTCCGGGCTGTCGGCTGGTAGCGGCTGAGCCGCGGGTCTCTTCACGGTGGGGCCTCTCGCCCCGGCCGGCTTTGGGATGAGGCGGCTTGGAAAATCGCTGCCCCTTGGGACCGGCTGTGCGGTACTGCGGGGAGTGGGGGATAGGAATCTCGTTCTCAGTTCATGAAAGCTGGAAGGGGGAAAAGGGAGATCCCTCTTGCTGTCTCGACGAGGATTGATGGTTCCCTCACATGGCCGGTTTTGCAGCCGCTCTCGGCGCTGTGTGGCTGGACAGGTTCATACAGCGGCACTCACGTAGGGAGGGGGAAGCGGGTGGTACGCGGGAGCCCTTCCCGTGTCTCCCCGTGGCGTGGCAGGCGGCGGGGGGGATCCCCCCCCTTTCCGGGTATCGCGGCTGGAGCCGCGGTTTACACGTGAGTGTCTTGGTTCCGCTCCCGGCTCGCGAAGCCTGTTCCCCCATTGAGAAGGCCGGGCCAATGGGAGCGGGGCGCCGCGAGGGGGTGGGCCCGCTCCCGTCACCCAATGGGCATGTGAGGAATGCGCTGGCGCTTCTTCCACCGCGGCCCGCACGGCCTGCTGCGCGCACGTGTTCCGCGCTCGGCCCGCGGCGGAGCTGTGCCTCAGCGGCACCTGCCGGCGCGCGGCTCCTCCTCGGCACCCTGCCTGGCCACACCTGCCGGAGGTGTGCGTGCTGTACGCGGTCACCGGCACGGTGTTCTGTACGGGGCCGTCTGGAAGCACTTGCAGTAATTACAGAACGGGTTGCGTTGGAAGGGACCATAAAGCTCATTTAGTACTAACCCCCCTTCCAGCCGTGGGCGGGGACACCTTCCACTAGACCAAAGCCCTGTCCAACCTGCCCTAGAACACTTCTAATAGAGTCCAGGTGTAGAGCTCCAGAAAATGATGTTCTGGTGGAAGCATCCAAAAAGTGTAAGAAGATGGTAGCTGCAAGCTGCAGAGCAAACTTGGCTTATATCGGCTAGAACAGACCCGGGACTATGTACTGGTTTGCAGGGGTGACAGGATTGGTACGTAAATGTAATTGGCTAACTTAATTGAAAAGAAAGAAGTAGGCTTGTCTTCTGCAGGGCAAATTTGAAGGTAATACTTAATGTTAGTAGCTAACTATCAGTATAGTAAAGTGCTCAGCTTTTCAGATTCAGATAGTACCTGGAGGATGTTTTCAGTGTATCCAGATCTGCTTGTGTGTTACTGTTACTCACTGGTCTGGTCAGGTAGCTTGGAGGCGGCCTTGCTGTGATGTACTCCGTGTTTGGAATATGTTAATGATAGTAGTGTGCCTTTGAAAGGAGATGCTTAGCATATGCTATTTGCCTTTTCCTTTGGTGTTTCTCAGCAATTTTCCCTGTGTTTACATAGGTATAGAGTTAACTACCCAAAGATCTGAACTCCCAGTAGATACCTAACTGCCTTTCCCCCCGTGTTGTGTGTGTTTATATACACACACCACTAGCTCATGGGCAGGGGAGGCTTCATATCTGCTATGCCAGGAGCACTGCAGAATACATTTAGTGCTGACCTGTTGGTGTACTGAGTTTGTTTTTTCATGTAACTTTCAGATTTCTGAATTTAGACCTTTCTGAATAATGTGCTTAAGGTGGAAATAATTAGATGTGATTATACAGTTCTTTTGAGATGTAGTGGTGCAGCAGTTAATCACAGGGTAACAGTTTGTGTACACAATGATCAGGCAATCCTGGAAGACTGTTGCAAATTCTAGCTGAAATATATGCTCATTTGAGTTACATAGGCACTTCAGGATTCACCTTGTTTTACTTGAAATGTGGAAAATTCCAAAGACACTCATTTGACTTTGTGTTAATACGCCAGAGTTTGAATATACAGATCCAGTTTAGAGATGGCATTCTGCAGATGCTTTCCTCATTGACACATTAATGCTTTCTGGTGTTCTGTTTGTGAGCTCAAGTGCATCTTTACAGAACTTCAGACTTCTAAAACTGCTCAAGAGCATTAAATGTAATTGCAAGGCAGGTTCTTTGACAGTTTTTGTATGGTTTAGATGTGGCTGTGAAGCTTTAATAGAGCAAATACAAACTGTTAGCTGTGAAATGCGGTCTTTAACACAGTTTCAGAGTGGTGAGCAAGCTTTGAAGGGCTCTGTGTTAACTGGTTCTTAATAGAAGATATTAATTGAAGCTGTGTACCTTCTTGGTAGGAAGCTGTGACATGGCTGAAAATGGCTGTTAACCTGTGTCCAGGAACAATGATCAGTGATTTTGAGTTGCTAGCATGAATGTTCTCTTTTGGAACACTGTCAGAATTAAACTGTTACAGTTGATAGATGCAAATAAAAAAAAAAAAGAAATCTGACTTACAACATAACCCTCTGCTAATTCTGTAAAGGTGATTGAATAAGCTGGTTCTGGTGAACTTGAAATCAAAGCTGAAACTGTAGAACAATAGCTAAATTAGAATCGAGTTCCAAACCAGTTGAGCTTGCCTTTTGTATTGTAATACCTGCTTAGTAGTGAAATGTGAGCCATTCATCTACTGAATGACTAAGCTGGTGTTCAAACCTAAAAAAAATCCATGTTGCGAGTGCTTGCTAGGAATTGGATATTTTAAAGTCTTTGCTGGGTATCACCAGCAAAAAAAAAGAAAAAAGCTCAAGAACTGATGCAGTTAAGTTTTTGGTTTTCTTTTTTTTCCACTTGTTTGGTTTTTTTCCTCCTGTGGGCAAGCCTGCTTGCTAGAGAACAGTTGGGGTAGGTGTAAGGTGTTTCAGAAGAGATCTATACTGTTTTAATACACTCAGTAAAGGTCTCAACTATAAACTTAGAAAGCACTGAACACGGGCTTTGCTGTTCAGGTGGGGGTGTCATTTGCTAATCAGTTACTTGAAAAGTTCTTGTGGTTGAAATAATGGCAAGCACTGAAGTTGCCTACC
Organism: Ara ararauna; assembly: GCA_028858755.1. NCBI lineage: Eukaryota > Metazoa > Chordata > Aves > Psittaciformes > Psittacidae > Ara > Ara ararauna. The sequence continues at coordinate 63,548,438 of CM054379.1, forward strand.
CTGCTTGTGCACAGAAGCGGAATGGAGTTAATGGTTTTGGTGGTGTCAAAATAATCTGCTTTAGCTTCAGTGCTTGTTCTCAACTGCTTTGTAAAGCATGTTTATTTTTAAATAATAGCCTTGAACTATATATATAAACAAAATTGCTAAAATTAAAAAAAATTAAAAACTATTGTGCCACGAGCCCTGGATTTCTGTGGTGAATCAGTAGTGCATTCACTATCCCCACAGTAAAATAATCTGTTTAGTCCTTGAGATGACATGCAACTATGCATTTCCCATCTCAAGGTGTATCTGGAGCATACAGAAGTTTAAAACATAAGTTAATGATGCAAGTGTTAAGAGTCCATATCTAAAGCATTCAACCCCGAAGAACACTCAGAAATTAAGCTTGTTTATGGGCCTTTAGTGTGCTTTCTATTTGTCTAAATTATGCGGACATGCAGGAAACTGGAAGAAAAAAAGTGTGGTGGTGAACAAAAGGAAGTGACAGTGACTCCTGTGCTACATGAAAACTTGCAAGCACCAATATGGTCAAGCATCTGATAAGTCCTGTAAATACTTGCCTTGTACTGCACCCTGTAGTCTGAGTCAACTCAGTGCTGCAGTGCTGCTGCACCTCTACCCCTTCCCCCAGTCCAAATAACAGCAGTGTTATTTGCCTGTCTCAAACAGTGAATGCATAAGGAGGCTGGGCCATGAGCCCTACTCTGCACTTAATCCTAAGTGCTTTGGAACAAAACGGTGTAGCACAGCTCTGTGCGGAGACTGAGAAGGTAGCAGGGTTGTGCCAGGATAAGGGCTTCTGTCATTGTGCTTGCTAAGCTTTTTTTATGTGGAGATGAAAGGTAGTCTGGAGCACTTCATGTAAGAATTTAGGCTTCTCCTCATCAAAATTGATATTCATAAACTAGATTTCAGTGAACAAGTTGAAAATCAGAGGTAAAATGGTTGTGACTCAGTTATAATTAAAGACTGCTTTCACACAAAGGCAGCAAGCCCTTTGACACTCACTACTATTAATTACTACTGATTGTGATACTGCTTGCAGGAAGTTAAGACTTCTTTTGAAGGGTTTTTGTTTTTTTCCTATCTTACCACTGAAACTGCTAAAGAATTTGGTTAGTCGCTTTGTCAAAAATTTGGTCCCTTAGCAAGACTCCATAAAGCATCCTATTAAAATATGTAGCTACTGGTGTATTCCTAAAAGGGATTTTCTAATGTCTGCTTAGCCAGGAGAACAGAAAGATTTGATGCTTATGGTGGATAACTTGCTGCCTTACAGTATGTTCCTTGTGGAAAAGATTACTTTCAAACTTGCCCTGAATCTTGTCTGTAAGTCTTGTTGAAGCCCTGATGTGCCTATTGGAGCTCATGCTTCCTTAAACATTTTGAGTGTCAGGGATATCCATTAAATCTTTTTGGATGTAAAGCATAGAGTTGCCATTCCATATATACTGCTGTAACTGCAAAAATAAAAGGCCTGCAACAGAAGTGTGCTGACTCTTAAGGACTATCTGTGACCATCTTTGTGCCATTGCTGAAATATCTTGATGTCATTTTGGAATTTTTGGGAACTTCTTAGTAGTTGGCTCAGGACCTTCTAGTTAAGGAGCATTTTGGATGCAATTTTCCATTCAGATGCCTCTCTTTAATTCAAGATTAAGTGTGTGTCCCTGGAAGGTTTTTTTAATTTAAAGATGAGGGAGATGCAGGCAGTCTTTCTATATATCTATGTTCAGAGCATATAGAGGGTGTGTGGGTTTTGTGCACTCCACAGATACTGCTGAGGTAAATTATCAAGTTGCCAGTGCCTTGTGTCTCAGGATGTGGACATAGTTAAAGATAATCCATCGTAAACAGCAATTTATAAACTTGGTTATAATTCTCATGGGAAATAATCCACATGCAGTTGTCTGCATGTGAATTACACAAAATGCATGAGCTTCTAGGAGGTACTTTGAAAAGCTTGTGGTTTTTGTGTAGTTGCTCTGTACTATATCAGGATCCACGAACTAATGTTGCAACTGCTGACGCTGATACTTAGCCAGCTTCCAAGTGCCTGGGCTACATGTTCTCTGCATTGGCAGTTTAGTCAAGGCATTGAGTTTGATTGCTCTGGACCGTGGCATTGGTAGGAATTTGCCTACTGAACTGTAGCCTGTTAATGAGGTAACTGATATATCTGGCTTGTAAAAAACTTAGGGAATAAAAAGTTGCTCTCCTCTGCAGTTGAATGCTTGCTTTTAAAACAAGGTCTTACACTAAAGTACAAGATGAAAACGCTTATTGCTGTGATTACTATAGACCTGTCAGCTGTCTTGATGAAAAGCTGTGCTAGAGTATGTGTGCAGTGTGAGCTGTCTGCAGGAGTTTCATAGGATTTATTTCCGAAGAGTTCCGGCCCTACTGCAAAACAAGTTTTCTTCCCCTTGCTGTTCAGGCTGCCTTAGCAAGAGCAAGGTACTGTTACTGGGGTGGTGGAATGATATGCTTGTAGAAGCTGTTAATTGCTGATAGGGGAAACTTATTGATGTAGTTCTTTATCTTGTTAAATTGCTGTTATTGCCTTCCCAGTTGGCCTGAAACAGCAGTTTTGTGTTACTGCCTGATATACTAGACTCTTGTGTTAAGAACCTGTTCTACCCTTGAAGGTAAAGGCTCAGAATAGTCCAGTAACTTCCACTTGAAAGTATCATTTATCTGGCAAGGGAAACTTGATTCATGGCTTATTCATCCTTTATTTCTCAGAAATATGAAATAAGGGAGCAAACATGATGGTTTTGAACTTGGTTGAGAGGGTTTGTTGAGTATTAATGTCATGAAAAGCTTAAAGCATAGTTCCTGAAAATAAAATGCTTCTCTGTTCTGATAGGTTTCCTGTACTGACATACTTGGGTGGCAGTTTGCATGAAAGTTATTTGCATAAAAAGGCTGTGGCAATATGGCACTAAATATTGCAACACAGGTGTAAAGTAGATTGCTGAGCTTGATATGTTTTTCTCTTGCATGTTCTGCTGGTTAAGTATAGAACAAGCAGCTTTCTACCATTCAAGTAGGGACTGCTTTTCACATTTGAGTGGATGTATTCCATTTTCATTTGGTATTCTCTGAGCATGTGCAACCATTTCAGATGCACACTTTGCTGGAGAAACTATTTTGGCTTTCGCTAGGTGGCGGTTACTTGAAGTTCACAGTTTTGGAATGAAGTGTGAAATAAGCCTACCTGAGAGTGAGGAGTTGGTCACAAATGCATTTTTGGTTTGGAGTTCCAATGGATGCGGCTCTGCTACAGAACTTATTTAGCTACAAGTGATTTGAGCATTGTTTTCTAGTATGCTTGGCTTGAGTATAGGAGAAAAGTTTCTAAAGTTCCTGGGATTGTTCTGAGTTCTGGCTATGGGAAGTGACTTGGACACAGTATGTCCAAATACCATTGAAAGGGGAATTTTGAGGAGCAGAAGCTCATGATAGCATTTTATTGAGAAATAGTCTGTTTGATTCTCTTTCTTCAGTTAGAGGGTTTGCTTGCCAGTTAAAATCAGTTATGAAATAAGTAGTGAAGTTATCAAGTATTTCCCAGTTACTAACTTTTAGGATATTTTTCATTTGCTAAAATAAAATAGGATCAGCTGCAATACATATACTGATAACTATTGAAATACTGTTTTTAAGGTGGATTTTCTTGTATCTACAGTAAGTGTGGATGGACAGTGCTTGTCTCTAGTAATAATTACACAGATTAAAGAAAAGGAAGAAATGCAACAGTTGGACTTCTGGTGAACTCTGTCTGCTTGGTACAAAGTAGTCCCAGATGTTCTTCCTTAGCTCTGCTTTAAACAATGGAAAATGTTAAATACTAAGGTCATCTTGTTTAAGTAGATTATATTGAAATTAAATCCAGCATTTTAATGGCTTTTCTGTAATTTTCTGTGCTTAACCTTAAAATACAGGACAGTATCACTGCAAAACTTCTCTCAAGTCTCATGCTGGGTGCTGCAACCATTTGGTTAGTCTGTTACATGTCTGCTGCTGGATCAAGCCGGGTGTCTTTTATGTTCCTCAACTTGCAGGCTTTTTTTCCTAAATAGATCAAATTATGAACTTGCCCTTTATTCCTTTAAAGGTTCAACACATGAAGATGTAGCATACACATAGCTGTGGTTTCTGTAGTGAAATAGTGAAGAATTGAGCAAAGTTTTAATAAACAAAGTCTTGAGGAACTGCAAATTTCAGCTGTAGTATCTAAATGCCAACTGTAGTACTAACAAGTGTAACTAGGGACTTTCTTTGCATGATAGGCTTTGGACTTAACATGTAATATTGTACTGTTGTTAGTGTGCTGTACTGATCCCTCATTGCTGGACTACTTGCACCCCAAAGTTGTTACATCTTTCTCTGCTAATATGTGGCAAACTTAAAAGCCATTTTCCTGAGGTGTCTGGATGGAACTGCACTACAGTGATACTTAAAGAAAATTCTCACTTGTCTACATAATGGTAAGGTTTTCACTGTCTGACTAGGTAAGAAGCTTTTGAAGGCCAAGATGTATGCTCTTGTAAAGCTTAAGATAGTTACATACTCATTGATTTATACAAGTACAAAATCAGATTTGTAGTAATGTACAAATGGGGTTACTGCAGCTCAGCATCAGGCAGTGTAAGGGAACTCTGCCTCATCTTCTGTAAGTGCTATGTCAGACACTTGGTGCTTCTTTAATGGCAGATGAAATATCGCCAGTGGTGATGCTGGAATGATTTGAACAAATTGACATTTTACCTAATTCAGTTTATAGGAAGAGTATAATAGGATATTAGAGGGAGTATACTAAGGCTGGCCAGCTTGTGCAGGTGTGCTGTAGTTTCCAGAGAAAACTATGTCCTTCACTCCTCAGCAAAATAGCATGATTGTCTAGCAGTATTTAAAAATAGGTATAGTATAAACTGTTTCACTCTTTGCGTTTTCCAGGTTTTTCAGAGATGAGCAGATGTGGATTTTCATGTAAATTTGAGTATCTGCAAGAGCTAAACCCAAGTCAATGACATAAGTGTGGAGCTGAATAAATGTGTGGGACTTAACTGAGCATTAAAAACAGGCTCTGTTTTTGGTTTTGTAGGGTGTTGTGTGGTTTTTTGTTTTTGTGGGGTTTTTTGATGACATGCAAGTTCAAGTGGTCTGGGCTGCCATGTTTGTAGTTGCAGAAAAGTATTTCATCAAAGTTCACTAACTGGGGAGGTAGGGAAAACCTGACTTTGATTTTAAGTATCTAGTTATATCACTGAGTTCAGAAACTTGTTCAGTTGACAGTTAATCCTGAGCGATTTTAAGATGTGTAGGGTTTTCTTAAACACATTTTTAATATCTTCAGTCTTGAGTAAAAAGAGGCCAGAGCGCAAGTCTCATTTAAGTGTATTGTGATTGACTTCTGTATAAATATCCTGGTTTAGTGTAATATACACAGAATTTAGTTTCAAGAGGCATTCTTAAGTGAGGGAGAAATTAAGACATTTGTTGGGGTGTTCAGAGAAGCAAAGAACATATGGATATTTTACCTGTATATGCAGCAGAATCTGAAACTTCGACTTTGTAAACTGACCGGTTTTCCAAGGGGAAAATGGTGGCTGCTGGTGGAACTCTCCTGATAGAATTAACTGTGAGTGCTCTGTCCTGAAATACAGCTATAGTGCTTTTGTAGTGTCAAAGGGAGAGAGACCTAACTTCTGAGGAAGGATTAGGCTGACAGTTACATGGGCAGCTGAGCTAATCTAATAGCTTGCTTGGTGAGGAAAGAAACAGCAGGTTTGTGCTACCAGCTGCAATGGGTCCTGTATGTGTTCCAGCCCTGATGGGCAGCTTTGTTTTAAGCTGGGTTAGTAAATTTCTTGGCTCATGACAAGTCTGAGCACAAGTGCCATCACAAACCTGTGGGTGGAGTATGCTGTGGGAAGGGAGGGATGGGAGAAGTAGGGCAGCTGAGGAAGCTGTATCTGTTCCTGTCTGCTTTACAGCAAATTCTGCTATATTTGAGTCTACTGATCCAGTGTAGATACAAGACTGAAGTGGCAAGCAAATTTATTCCCCTCCCCCCCAAGTCTGTCATTCCTCATGAGCACTTGGAAGTGTTTGGGCTTAATTTGAGCCCTTTGAGTTTGATTTTTTTTTTTTTTTTAATTAAATTCCTTGGGGAATGAGTAATTGCAGTAAAGAATTGAAATACTGAATTCCTACCACAACATTGAAATCTAGCACTGTAGCTTCAACTTTCACTATGTGAAAACAGTTCAGTTTATTTCCTTGTAAGTGTAATATTGCAAACTATTTCTACAAGTCTTCTATATTTTCTACAGAGGAAGAATTCTGTGGTGCTGATTGATCAAAGAGGAATTCAGGTCATTGAGATAATTTAATTGAAACCCAGCCCTGTGAACTTGACTCCAAGCTGGGCAAATAAAACATGTTAACTTGCTGGTTTATTACTCTAGTAGCTGCCAATGGCTATTGTGATTGAAGTACGTGGAGATTCAACCTAAAGCATGCCCTAAGTTATAACAATGAATTTTATCTTAGTACATATGGGATGCAGGATTTAAGGTTATCCTGATTTGCCTAATTAGGTGCTTGGGATTGCAGTTGGACAATTGTCCCTGTGTAGCAGATTACACTAACAGATCTTGAGCTAAGAATTGGATATTACTGTTTTGTGGTACAATTCCTGTATAAAAAGTCTTTGCCTTTCATGCTTTCAGATCCAGCAACTCAAGACAAGAGCTGCAGTCTTGTTTTGGGCTATACTTTCGTTGTGGTTTAAGCCGTAAATCACGCAGCCTGTTCTCTCACTTACTCCCCTCTCTTTCTTCCCCCTGCTCCTGGAGGGATGGGAAGGAGAATCAAAAGAATGCAACTCCCACAGGTTGAGATAAGAACAGTTTAGTAACTTAAGGTATAACACAAGACCACTACTGCTACCACCAATAATAATAATGACAAGGCAAATACAAGGAAAGAATACAATTACTCACTACCTATACCCAGCCTGACCACGCAGTGCACCCCCACCCTTCTGGGTCTCTGCTCTCTGTTTTTACATCCTGGGCATGATGTGCTATGGCATGGAATACCCCTTTGGCTAGTTTGGTCAGGTGTCTTGTCTCTGCTTCCTCCCAGCTTCCCCCCCTCCCTGGCAGAGCATGAGACTCGGAAAGTCATTGGTCAGGCCAAAACATTCTAAGCCATAACTATAAACATCAGTGTTATCAGCGCTGTTCCCAGACCAAAAGTTGAAAACACAGCACTGCACCAGCTACTACGAAGGAGAAAAATGACTGCTGCTGCTGAACCCATGACAACTTTTTATCCAGGGTTCCAGAAAGCTTCAGTTTGTTTAACCTGTTTTTTATGTTCTTCTATAATTTCTTTACAGGATTGAGTGGGACAAACTTCTGGAGAATGTGCATTGTTTGATCATAAGTGTGACAAAAACTGACAAGCAGGAAGCTTATGTACTCAGGTAAGTCACTAGTTTATTCTTTTAGTCTCCAAGAGGTAAAAAGTTCAAGTTGTTTTATGGGATCTGCTTGGCTGAGAATCCAGTCTTGGGTGAACATCCTGTTCTTTGTGACTACAATTTGTAGGGGTCTGCTAAGCATAGTACTGCCATGCTTCTGTTCAGCTGCATGGAGACCTCATAGCAGCCTTCCAATATCTGAACAGGGCCTGTACGGATGCTGGGAAGGGACTCTTCATGAGGAACTGTAGTGAGAGGACAAGGGGTAACGGGTTCAAACTTAAACAGGGAAAGTTTAGACTGGATATGAGGAAGAAATTCTTTACTGTAAGGGTGGTGAGGCACTGGAATGGGTTGCGCAGGGGAGTTGTGTATGCTCCATCCCTGGCTGTGTTCAAGGCCAGGTTGGACAGAGCCTTGAGTGGCATGGTTTAGTGGGAGGTGTCCCTGCCCCTGGCAGGGGGGTTGGAACTAGATGATCTTAAGGTCCTTTCCAACCCTAACGATTCTATGAATCGTAGAATCGTAAGTTTGAACCCATTACCCCTTGTCCTCTCACTACAGTCCCTCATCCAAGAGTCACTCCCCAGCATCAGTACAGGCCCCCTTCAGATATGGGAAGGCTGCTATGAGGTCTCCATGCAGCCTTCTCTTTTCCAGGCTGAACAGCCCCAACTTTCTCAGCTTGTCTTCATAAAGGAAGTGCTCGAGCCCCCTTACCAACCTCGTGGTCCTCCTCTGGACTTGTTCCAACAGTTCCATGTCCTTCTTATGTTGAGGACACCAGAACTGTACACAATATTCCAAGTGAGGTCTCAGAGAGCAAAATTTTTGTCTTTTTTTTGTGCTTGTCTTCTTTTCTTTATTCTAAAGATTAAGGACACAGCCATGGTATTTTTGCACCTGATCGCTGAATTCTGTCCAGAGATAAATTAAGTCTCCCCAGTTAAGAGGTTTAGGATTACTTCAGCAGAATAGTGTATGTAGGTGTCACTTTTGTATCAGCAAAAACTGTACCAGCGGATTGGCCTTAACTCCAGGCAACGCAGTCAAGGGAACAGCTCCTGCAGCTGAGCTAAGGAACAGCTCCTGCAGCTGAGCGAAGGACATCTGTGAAAATGTAGCTTCTCCAAAATCTTGGAGTTTTTGTGCTGTTCAGCAGTTAGTTGTAAGGATGCTACATTTGCCATGTGTTTTTCATTTACAAAACACTTTCATGCTTTTTCTACATGAACTTTGCAGACACAGTGACATTTTCTGCTTTACTTCAGATTACAAAAACTGAAGCTTTTGTACTCTGAAGGACTGCCTTGAGGGCAAGGTTGGGCTAAGCAAGCTAGTCCAAGAAACTGCTGAAGTCTTGGTTCCACAAGCTTTGTATATTTGAAACAAAATTCAGAAATGAATGTAACTCATTACAACTGTGTGCTGCATGAAATAGAACCTTTGAATTCTTAAATAAACTCGGTTTGGAATGCTGTTTAAGCTAGGCTTGTATTCCCATTGTTAAGTTATTTGGCGAGAAGGTACTTGATACTTGTACACACGTGTTCTGGATGTAGTATCAATACCTGTCTCCAGTTCAGTGGGACAATAGTTAAGTATCTTACGGTTTATATATAGTTAACTTCTGAATCTTATGTATAAAGCATATCCTATAGCTATGGCTATACTTACATTATGAGGCTTCCTGTTCTTGTGGATAAGTGCTGATTTACCACTTTGCAAGAGCAGGCACATGCTGTTTATGAAATTAAGGCTTTTGCCTTTTTTGAGTTCATGGGTTCATAGGCTTAACTCACTTAGGTGAAATAAGATTTCAAGTTTGATTCTGTTCTGTATCTGGGTTAAGAAATTAAATAGAATGTCTGTTGTGTACCTGCTTCACAGCATGTTTGTAATTCCTTGAATAGGCTGAGGATATGTAACACATGTAGTACCTCTCTTCCTGAAGTGTGGTTGCTGTGCAATATCACACTTGCTGCAGGTGTTTGTTTCAGGGAACCATGAACAACTCTCATATGTTAACTGAAGTGTCTTGGTTTGATCCATTTGCCAAGCTTGTTTATGTACCGTATGCTGAATGTTCACTTACAGTAATGCATGTGGTTGGGATAAGAAGTAAGATCTAACTAGTGTCTCCTGGCTTTTTATGTAGCACACTTAATGTATTTTTAACACATCTTTTTTTACAGTGAGAGTAGCATGTTTGTCTCCAAGAGACGTTTCATTTTGAAGACGTGTGGTACCACCCTCTTACTGCAAGCACTGGTTCCCCTGTTGGAGCTTGCTAGGGAGTACAGTGGGTTTGACTCAATTCAGGTAAGGTGCCAAAAATGCTTCATCTTCCTTAGAATGTACAAAGCTTTTTATGAATATTCCAAATTCACTGATTTTATTAAATATTCTGAAACTTACTTTACCATTTATGCTTTCCATAATGCGAAATTGAAATTTAAGATAGCTTACTTTGCTGTAGGATTCAGCCTTCTATTTTCCTCTTAAAGGATGCTTACTTATAAGTGCTGTTGTGCTGAGTTAAGCTTACTTAGGGTGAAAGGCTTCCATGTCTATGTTGTCACTGCTGAAGTCCCTGATGCTTTCTTTTGGAAAACAGATTTGGAGGTGTTTCCTGAGGCTTAGAAATTAAGCTAGGAATAACCATATGCCTCTGAAATAGAAATACAGGTAGCAGTGTTTTGACAATCATAGAATCATAAAATAGTTAGGGTTGGAAAGGACCTTAAGATCATCTAGTTCCAACCCCCCTGCCAGGGGCAGGGACACCTCTCACTAAACCATGCCACCCAAGTTTGCGTCCAACCCGGCCTTGAACACAGCCAGCGATGGAGCATTGGAGTATTGTGTGCAGTTCTGGTGTCCTCAACATAAAAAGGACATGGAAGTGTTGGAACAAGTCCAGAGGAGGGCCACGAGGATGATCAGGGGACTGGAGCACCTCCCATATGAAGATAGGCTGAGAAAGTTGGGGCTGTTGAGCCTGGAGAAGAGAAGGCTGTGTGGAGACCTCATAGCAGCCTTCCAGTATCTGAAGGGGGCCTATAGGGATGGTGGGGAGGGATTCTTCATGAGGATCTGTAGTGATAGGACAAGGGGTGATGGGTTCAAACTTCAACAGGGGAAGTTTAGACTGGATATGAGGAAGAAGTTCTTTATTGTAAGGGTGGTGAGGCACTGGAATAGGACCTGTGAAAGCTTATGATAAGTGCTTGCATTTTTCTAGACCTTTATATTCAAGGTGGATGGGTATGTTCAGTAGCTGTGCTGATACTTTTTTTTCCCCCTTCTTTTTTCAGAGCTTCTTTTATTCACGTAAGAATTTCATGAAGCCTTCCCACCAGGAGTACCCACATAGGAATTTCCAGGAAGAAGTAGAGTTTCTTAATGAAATTTTCCCAAGTAAGTTTATGAAACTTGGGCAAAATTGTGCAGCTTGTGTGAAATGTTGATGTGAAATGAGAAGTGACACATACAGACTGCCAGGCCATTCATTCTTCAGTCCTTGCAGTTCTGCAGCCAGCAGAAGCTTGGGCTGCATAAAAATCAAAAGCTGTAAATAGTTATTTTTGGCATTTCTGACGCTTAACTTGCCAAGATCCAAATTTAAATCCTGTGAAACTTGACAGTTACTGAAGTCTGAAGACTTCCAAGTGGAGTGTAGTAAGTCAGTTTGCAGAATCCAGCTCTTACTGGATTATATGATGCCTGATTAAAAAGGCAGGATGGTAATTTAAAGCAACTAATATGCTGAAGAAAAAGTAAGCTTTTCTCGGGAAAGTCACTCGCTAAAGACTGAATTTAAGCATTTTATACAATGTAAGGCCTACAAGAATAATGCTGAATTTTAAGTGACAGAAGTTTTCTGAAGGAACATGAATGCTGTAGTACTTGCCCAAGTTATTTTGAAAATAAATGATAATGCTCAGTTCATTAAGTAGATGCTTATGAGTGCCAGGGCTTCTGTCCATGCACAGCCAAAGCTGCCATCTGTATTTCCTGGTAGGAGACTCTGAACTAGGGTGCCCAGGCCACCTTCTGTGGGAGCCTGTTTTCCTGATTATTGGCTTTACATCTCTAAAGTTAAATGCCTGGTTAGTTGATGGAGAGGCTGACTGTATCAGTGCACTGTTAGTGTTCTGCAGAAGACTTCTGTCTTTAAATATGAGATTAAGCTAATCTTTTACATAAAGGATTAGTTATTGTGCATTAACTGGAGACTTTTTTCCTTGTCTAGATGGAGCAGCTTATTGCATGGGGCGTATGAATTCTGATTGCTGGTATGTATGTGGAGATTTTGAAATCTTTGGGCCTTACAGTAGAACTTGGTGCTCTTAGTACTTATTACATACATGATCTGTATTTTATGCAGGTACCTGTACACCCTGGATTTCCCAGAGAGTCGGATATCCAATCAGCCTGATCAGACACTGGAAATTCTGATGAGTGAGCTTGACCCAGTAGTTATGGACCAGTTCTACATGAAAGATGGTGTTACTGCAAATGATGTCACTCGTGTATGTTTACTTGAAAAACTAAGCATTCTGGGGGAAATGTGGCAATAAAATATTTCACTTACCATTCAATATAAGGTTTATTTTGGGGTAGGAAAGATGCTATAGAAAATGTCAGATTGCTGTTTTGGGGATCTAATCTAAATCTACAATGTTTTTGGGAGTATAATTTCACATCTTCAATGCCCCTGCTTCAGTCATAGAATCATGGAATAGTTAGGGTTGGAAAGGACCTTAAGATCATCTAGTTCCAACCCCCCTTTGCATGATTGGAAGCTTATCTTCTGGAAAATGTAGAAGTAGAAATAAACCCACAGTTTAGTAACTGCTGCTAAAGGATGGAGATTAGGAGGAGTAAGACTTAGACTGAAGATAATGAATGCCATGGGAATCTGTGTGTCAGAGTTAAGGTTAAATCCTGGAGTCATTTGGCCAGGGGAGGGTTAAGGTCCAAGTGTAATTTGATGGTTTTGCTTCATTTTTCCAATGGGAAGGTCCTGTGACATAAACAAGTTTCTCTGACAAGTACATTGACTTGATCTGGATTTTCATCTCAGGCTTTGTTTCTCGTACTGTATTTGCCATTGAGATTTGGCTGTAGCTCAACTACCATGGTGAAAATCGAAGTGCTTGGGATTGTACTTCATTCCAAAGACATATGTTGTTACTCTGGAGTAAATGGTAACAGCCTTCAGTTTGTGGATACTGGTTGAACAGGAGATCCATTTTCCATTTTAGTTGAAGAAGCAACTAAATAATGCTATTTTAGAATCCTGAGCTGTTCCCTAGTCTTGGAGACATGTAGGAGGCAGTGTATCCGATAGCTTGCATGCAACTTGTCACTCAGTCATTTGGTAAGTGATAGGGTGCAAAACAAGTTCATCTACAGTGGTACACAATATCAGACTGACTTGTTACTGGGAGAATTCTGGTGTCCTGTTACCTAAATTGTTCATTCTGCCTTTGATTTACATCTAAACAAGTGTAAGGGTGTATGATAAACTAAATGGTGTAATTTTAATTTCTATTTCAGATGAGTGGAATTCGTGACCTGATACCAGGTTCTGTTATTGATGCTACAATGTTCAATCCTTGTGGGTATTCAATGAATGGGATGAAATCGGATGTAAGTTTCACACTTGGCAATAATTTATGTTAAAATAAATAGTTACTATTTGGTAATATTTTTTTTCTTTTCAGGGAACTTACTGGACTATTCACATCACTCCAGAACCAGAGTTTTCTTATGTTAGTTTTGAAACAAACATAAGTCAGACCTCTTATGATGATCTGATTAGAAAAGTGGTAGAGGTTTTCAAGCCAGGAAAATTTGTGACAACCCTCTTTGTTAATCAGGTGAGTTTTCTTACATTAGGTGGTCAGACCCTGAAATGCACAGACACAAACAAAGCAAGGGTAGAGGTTTGGGGTTGTTTTTTACTGGAGCATTAGTAGTTTACAGTTTATCTCTGTTTGGATGGTAGTTTCTTTGAAAAGTAGAAATATTCTTCAGTATTACTTTGGTATGTACTAAATCTGATCTCCAGGAAACTTAAGAAAATACTAATATAGGGCAGCCCAATCTCAGTACTCTGATGACTTCCTGTGCAGTTCTGTATAGGCATAATTTCTTGCTTTAGTATTTTTCTGGGTTTGGCTTCAGCTGTCCGTTGTACTATGGTGATGTTGCCAGCTAGTCACAGAATCCTAGGTTGATTATGGTTGGAAGGGACCTTAAAGATCATCTAGTTCCTACCCCCTGCCATCAGCAGGGACACCTTCCACTAGATGAGGTTGCTCAAAGCCCTGTCCAGCCTGGCCTGAACACTGCCAGGGATGGTGCAGCCACAGCTGCTTGGGGCAACCTGTTCCAGTGACTCACCACCTGTGCAGTAAAGAACTTCTTCCTTATATCTAATGTAAATCTACACTCTTTTCAGTTTAAAACCGTTGCCCCTTTGTCCTGTCATTACATGCCTCTGTAAAAATTCCCTCTCTGGGTTTTCTGAAGGCATGGGAAGGCTGCTCTAAGATCTCCCTGGAGTATCACAAGAATCACATGTGAAATACATGTTTTGCTATCTCTAAATGCTAAGTTTACAAAAGTGACTTTTTCACTCTTTTGTTTTCTAGAGCTCTAAATGTCGGACAGTGTTCTCTTCTGCCCAGAAGATTGAAGGGTTTAAACGTCTTGATCACCAGATTGCCCAATTTAGTGATTACAATTTTGTTTTTACCAGTTTCACAAAAAATCGCCAGCAACAGCATAGTTGATTAAGAATGAAGAAAAAGCGCAAAAAGAAATACCATATAGAAGGTGGTGGTTGCTTTCTAGTTAATGATTCAGGGGGCCATGCTTTCCACTCCCACCACCTTGTAGCTGTGGAAAGCCCTAGGTGTAATCATAGTATAACCATTTTGAATTGTATGCATTATTATATCAAGGAGTTAGATATCTTGCATGAATGCTCTCTTCTGTGTTTAGGTACTCTATGCCACTCTTGCTGTGAAATTGAAGTGCATGTAGAAAAATCTTACTGTATGAAACTTTACAACACTTGTAAAAATGATTCAGGTAGAATTGCACACAGTATAGTTTTTCTCCAGGTATCACCAAAAATTCCCCACAGACAAGGCTTTCGTCCTCATTAGGCTTTAGCCTCCACCTGCTCACTGGGGACAGTTCTCTGTTAAATCGTCACTCTTCTTTCATTTATGTTATGACTTCAGTCTAAAACAGTTTTTGACAACCTTTTATGATTTCTAATGAAACTGATTCCTAACTAACACGTCCATGCTTGGAAAAAGTTCTTAAAACAGTTACAAATAGTTTTGCTACTACAAGTGGTGGCTGATTTATTTTTAAATCAGACTGACTTTTCATGCTCTAATAAAGGTTATAGGAATTTGCTCAGCTGTATTGCAGCACCTTTAGAAACTTGGGTCTTGGTACTAATGCTGGTAAAACTTCACCTTACCTTAATGCCTCTTTATCTGTCCACATCCCTGAGTGTCACACTACTACACAATGGCAGAATTTGAAGAAACTCCAAGGCTTGATAGGGGAAATGCTGAGTCAGGCTGTAAGTGCTTTGGTGTAGTTGTGTGACAGCTCTGCAAAGTGCAAGCTCATTTTGGCACCAGACATTTTCTTTCCTAATCACCAGTTATTTCAGACTAAAAGGCTGGTGCTTTTGGGTGCTGGCAGGTAGATCTAATGAAGGAGTGGGATTTGCCAGTCTGGGTGTGTTGATGGGTTTGGATTACTCTCGGGAAACCCTGTGACTTACCACTTCTAACTGTAAAGAGTGCTTCTAAACTGGTCCAGTGTCACTTCATTTTGTTGTTCAAAGCAAAGCTAATGCCTCTGTCTTGTGACAGTCCTGTGACATTGTTGTGCATGTGACTTACGTTGTATTTGAGTGTTGTGACTTCATCTGTTTTTTTCCTCTTAACTACTAAGGTGGTTCCTCTTATGGTGACTTGAGGGCATTAAAGTGAAGGCATAGAACAAGAACTGTCTGGGATGCCTGGACAGAAGTGAAGTAGACTGCTATTCATAGAGCATGAATAAGTGTAATTCAAAGTCACTTTAATGGTATTGACTAAAATACAGGCTTGAAAGAGCTGGCACACTTTCAGCTATGTTTGCAAATACTGGGATTTCAACAGCTGTGAGACCAGCATGTTAACTACAAAATTGAGATTAATTTTTTACCCCTCTTGTCCTAGCGATGTTTTGACTCTTTCTGGTTTGACGCAATGGATTTTTTTGTTTGGTTGGTTTTTTTTCCTTCCATATTTATAAACGAAGCACTTCTCCAGTGCTTCTAAACTAAAGTCTACTTGGTTAGAAATCAAGTGGTTGCAACAGCTTGATTTTTTTTTTCTTCTTAATATATTGTTGATGTTCTTTACCAATGCTATGGAGTACATGCTGTAAATGGCACTAATGCTTTTTGGTGTTAATATTGAGGACCAATATTTCAGTGGGGTTTTTTTGTTTGTTTGTTGGTTTTTTTTAACATCCCAACTGACCTGACATTTGTTGGCTTGAGGTCCTTTAAGAAGACCGAAGATCCCTTTTCAAGTAATACTGAAGTACACATTTTACAGATAGAAGCATAAGCCTCAGCTATAAAAATGAAAGCTGTTGAATGGATTATTGAAATATCTAGGGTGATCAGGAGGGGGGGAGTATGGTGTTTATAATTTCTGTGGTGTTAGACTTTGATCATTTAAAAATATCTGTACCACAACTTAATGCTTCAATAAAAGTTCGCTTAAATTGTTTGTAGTGATGATCCAGCAATTCTACTCTTCACACATCATGCTTTTTGCTACCAGATAGTTTAATTCTTGTCCTAAATTACTTTGAATTTACTTTGCCCTTGTAGGGGATGTATCTCAACTGTTAACATAGCAGTAGTTTAAAATGAAACAGGATGTCAAAGGAAGCAAAATGAAAATGATGCTGTTATTGAGGCTAAAAATGTTTGCCTAAATGAGCACCTAAAAACTCGAGATATGGTGTCTTCATCTAAGCTGTATTTTTTCTTCAACATTAAACACTTAAAATTCTTCTGAAGTAGGATAACTTTTCTTCTGCTGGTCTTAAGTAACAACTCTCGCCTACATGTATGGTACTTAAGTTTAGACTGACTTTGAGAGTTCAAGGTGAAGTTTGTCTCTTAAGATTTAAGTTGACAGAAGTACCTAATCTGGATAGTAAACTAGACAAGAAGCTAGTGGCTAGGAATGTCAGTGCTAGGCAGATGTGACCAACAAGACTTTATCAGTTCCATATGATCAGTCTTGCAGGAAAAACACCTGCAGTTCAGCCATCTCTGCAAAGTTCTAGCAATGGTGATATCCCCAAAGTCACACAAATATGGAAGAAGTGTTGCTGTTGAAGGCCTACTACCTTTAAATTGCTCATGTCTGGGTACAGGTTTCATTAGTTTCACAGAACCTATTCTGTGATGCTAGACTTCTCTAATTGTACTTTGGATATTAAATAGCAAAGTCCCATTTATTTCAAGTAACACTCTTGAAAATGCCCACCTGAGTCCTCTATGAAAAGAAGTAATTCCAGCTTGTAGCATCAAGAGATCATGTCTCACAGTCTCAGCAACCTACCCTTTAGGAACTGTTTTCTAGACTGACTGCCACAGAACTCAAGATTTGTCTTAATGGTTTTCTGTTCTAACTTTGCATGGAGTTTACAGGTTTCCTGAGAACTTATCTCCATATTTTTCACCTCGGGAGTGTTCTTCAGTAATATTTTTCTCTTCCATAAATGGTGCTGATATAACTGACATGAGAATACGGTATGTACATAATTCTATCCAGTATGGCAACACAAATGCAAGGCTTACATTAGCTCTGATGTTAGTATTTCTTGTAAGTGGAGGAGATGGAACTGGTTGCAAGTCCACATTTCCACTTGGTGTCTGTGAATAAATCAATGAAATAAAAACTGCTGTAAAGAGGTAGGAAGTGCTTTCCACAGAGGAGGGCCATGAGGATGATCAGGGGACTGGAGCACCTCCCATATGAAGAGAGGCTGAGAAAGTTGGGGCTGTTGAGCCTGGAGAAGAGAAGGCTGTGTGGAGACCTCATAGCAGCCTTCCAGTATCTGAAGGGGGCCTATAGGGATGCTGGGGAGGGACTCTTCATGAGGAACTGTAGTGAGAGGACAAGGGGTAATGGGTTCAAACTTAAACAGGGGAAGTTTAGACTGGATATGAGGAAGAAATTCTTTACTCTGAGGGTGTTGAGGCACTGGAATGGGTTGCCCAGGGAAGTTGTGAATGCTCCATCCCTGGTGGTGTTCAAGGCCAGGTTGGACATAGCCTTGGGTGGCATGGTTTAGTGTGAGGTGTCCCTGCCCCTGGCAGGGGGGTTGGAACTAGATGATCTTAAGGTCCTTTCCAACCCTAACTATTCTATGATTCTATGATGTGCTGCTGTCAGATGAATCTCTTCCAGTCTTGAGTTTGTGAGGTGCCCAGCTTTAATAGTCTCTAACTTGATGCCACCTGTGGTAGAAGGAGCACATCTCATTCCAAAGGCTACTGCTATGATCTAAGTCTTGTGTAGTTTGAGACTCTCAGTGAAAACTTAAGCCCTTCGCTGAAATGTATTAATGCCAAGGAGATAAATTTAAGCTGCTCTGATACTCGGGTCTGAGTGCAGGGTGACTACAGGAGCATGCTGGCTGTCAGTCTGTGGCTTTGGTGGTGTGGGATTATGTGTTGACAGAGATTTTGAGGTTACTAGCCAGGAGCCTGTAAACAGTTTTCCCTAGTGGTAGTCCTAAAAGCAGTGCCATCACTACCTAAAGGCATAAGGCTTGGACTGCTGCTCCAGGAGTGTGGTGGTCTCCCAAGCTGTACAGCTGAAACTGCATTAGAGTTGGGGAAAAACTGCTTCCAAACACGTTATGTAGCATCTGAAGCCTGTCAGGGCCCGTGACCAAAGCCTAGAAGAATATGCTACTTCATCACTGTCCCTGTTAAGCTCTTGTGCAACCACAGTAATGACAATTCAGTAGAAAAGTTAATGAAATGAGGAACTGCTTGGACTCGGCTACATGTAACTAAGCAAATAGGATTCACGTGTAAAGGAATTAAGAGAATCACCTGCATGTTCTTAAACACACAAGTAAAAGTATTCCCATTTTGAATGCTAGTACAGCCACACTGTGAATGTACCTACAGACAAGTTCTTGAAAGAGAATGCTATCATTAGAAAGCTACTGAGACAGGCTTTTCCTTGCAATTTGTTCATTTGACTTTCGATTACAGGTTTAATTTCAGGGTAAGTTACGCTCATGCTTTTTCTTTCTGCTTAACTTTGTGAGTTACTGGCGCTGCAGTCCATGGGGTATTCTGCATATTGCTTACAGTTCACGCAGGCCTCTGCTATTTGGGGCATATACAGGTAAAAATTGCGTATAATGTTTGCTGTTAGTGTACTCCATGGCCACAAAGCAGCATGGCTGGAAATGAAATTTAGCCAAATTTCAAGTTAACTGTTCAGTTTTCTTTCATTTCTTGTTATGTGCTGCACGTACAATACCAGACTGCTGTTAACATTTAATAAAAAAGCAGGCCCTAGAGAATGTTGCTTCTGCAGCTGCCTGAGAGCTGTATTGTGATACAGATTTTACATGCTTTATAAAATGCTTTGTTCTGCTTTTGATAACTGCTATTCATTTTAAATCTGTATTCAAGTGCAATATATGAAGTCACATTTAGGAGCAAATTCAAACCATATACTGATATGGTTTCCTGGATTAACCAGAACACGAAACTACATTTTTGCTATTGTGTAGTTCCCAATGTGCAGGGTTTACCTAATTACTTTATGTCATTCATAGCATTCCTGTTGTTTTCTCCACATACCTTTTTCTGGGTTATACTGATATTCTCAGTCTATCCTTCTAAATTTCTCTTAAAATGCTAAGATTTCGAAGTACCATGCAAGGCATCTGCCCATCTGAAGACATGCACTAGAATACTGCTTTGTCAGTCTGGAATAATGAAGTGTACCAGTGCGAGATTCCCGGTGCTCAGTTCAAACCCAGAAAAAAAATCCAGTCAGCCTTCAGAAGCCTAACTGGATGCTTTCCAGACAGGCTAAGCAGGGAGCAACATGTTGTGTGACTGGTATCATTTCACTTACCAGCTCATAGGCTTTTACAGTCTTAAATGCAACCCAGGATAGAAAAAGTGCAACTTCTTCCTTTCCTCCCCTTCTATACACTGTACTGTATTTTGCTTGCTTTGAAGAGTGGCAGAAACTTCTTAGTTGCAACAAACAGGAGTCCAGGTACAACTATCAGCTTATCTGCAATATGTAACCTAATATTGTCTGACTTGCAATGATGTTTCATTTTTTATTTTTTTACCAACATTTTAAGATTTATATATTTAGGAAAAAAAAACCCACTGATTTATGATGTGCAAAGTATTGGACCTCAAAGACTAAATTAGAAACCCATTTGCTTTTCAAAGTCTTCCCGCACAACCCAATTTGCTGGATTAGCTGTCACGCAGTGTAATAGTCGAGTATAAGTTATAAATATGTTAAATATATTTTGTGTAAATACACAGTAACTGTAAGTTCATAAGCAGCACCATGTGTTAGTTAAGATAATCTTTTTCTAGGGTAGTGAGAAGACTGATGCAAAGCTGTAAGGCATATGCATGACAGACAACCCACACCTGCAGACACACACACACCTTTGCTTCCTGAGTTTCTGCATCCGTTTGAGCAGAAGCCAAAGCTTATCAACCAGACTGCGGAAGAGCGCTGGGCCTTTTGAAGGCCTCACTGGCCAGAATAGGCCAGTTCTTGAAGGTGAGTTATGAAAGCAGTCACACCTGTTAGAGCTTCTTAAATGGTTTGCACTGAAGTAAAGCTTTCATGGGGGGATACAGTGCTTGATCTCAGCTTACAAATTAAATTCAGGCCAGTTAAAAACTGCAAGCTGTCTGAGCTGCTGGTAGCGTGCTTATAAAATGTCTTCTTACAAAAACAAGACACAGCAGACTGAAATAAACTTAAATTCCAGAAACTGGAAAAAGTATCAGAACATCAGCAGAATACCGCTGCTGTCAATTCGCTGTTCAGTTTCCTACATGCATGTAGAGATAGAAAATGCTGTGATATTTATGCCTTCCAAACAAATAATAAATCATTAAATATTAGTTCATTCCATGAGCAGAACCTGTGGATGCCTGTGTTTAAGTTTCATGAAGCCAAACCCTATTCTCTCTTTTAAACAAACACACTCCTGAATGTTAAAACGGGGGGGAACCAACAAAAAAACCCCTTTTTAAACAGCTGAATTTTGAGTCTTTACCTCAGGGTACTCTCTGTGAAATCATGCTCTCGTTTAACTCCTGGCTTATGTTGCTATTGACTGAAGTGGGAAGGATAATAGGGCACCACGTAGTGAACTGTAGTGAATAATTGCTCTTGTAAATTCAATCCCAGGGAGCTCAATTGGATGATTTACATGACAGCATGTTCCATAGCGGAATTATAACTCAGTCCTACAGTCCTTATAAACGTCTCTCGCATTTCACACTGGTGTCAAAAGTAATGGTGTGTTTTGAGTAAGAGTATGTCAGAAATGAAGGGGAATTTTAAAACAAACTTCCCTAAAAGTAAACATAGCTTTTTGACTTTGAGAGTGAACCAACTGATAGCATTACTACTAAATCTAGTTGGCCACTTAACTATCTATTGAATCCTAAGATAGAGTGTCTCAGGTTGGAAGAAACCCATAAGGATCATCAAGTCCAGCTCACAACTACTGAAGCACTAACAAAGCTAAGTTAGTTATGCAGACTGCATAGCTGTTAATGCAATTGTGTGTTTCAGCTTATCTTTCTGAGAACTTTCTTATTTCATACAGGAAATTATGATGTAAATGAATCATTATAGAATTTCTGCTTTCTAACTGAAGATATTGATATGTGCCTGTGTGTTAGAAAGGTGCAAAGTTCTGGTTTGAATTTGCAAAGGAGCCATAGAAATGAAGTTCTGACTCCAGTGGTCTAATTCCCATCTGTTAAATTTCACTGTCTTATTTATTTGCGATAGTAAGGACTTGGTACTTGTTTTACGCTGTTATAAATGCCGCACCAACAAAACAGGAAGACAGGAGAAAACCAGCATAGGATTGAACAGAGTTGTTAGCTGCAATTACAGGGATGAACTCTAGCCTCTTTTCTGAGTGCAGTCCTAGTGTGGACAGGAGTTAGTTACATGGATGTAATGGAACAAGACAAAATGTTCCAAGTCCATTTTTCTTGCTCATAAACTTAGAGCAATATAGTGCCTCTTCATCATCTGCTTCTTCCAGAAGAGGCACTGGCCTCTGTGCCTGACAGAGGTTACTCTTTAAACGCACCAAATGACCGCTCCATCTACAGCTAGCCACTGTAGCTTTACAGTTGTCTCCAGTCTGTAAGTTTGGATTTGTTCTTTCAAAGAGGAACTTACTGTGTATCTGTCAGCTTCACTAGACTCATCGTTAACAGCACGGAAGAGTTAGAAAATGTTCAGCCAAATGCAAGGTCAGATTTCCAATTACAAATTAGAATCCAGGCTATAAAAAGATAGATAAAGCTAGACTCAACTGGAAGATTCCTCCTTATCTGCTCTAGTTCTTGCAGCCAGAATGCCTAGCAGTCTAGACAGCAGTAACATACATTTTCCACACTATTTCAGGAGGAAACTTAAAACTAACCAGAGTGCCTAAGCCCTTGAGGGCAATTCTCTAGTGTAATCCCCTCCAAACTCACTCTTCTCTTTGTTAAAGATGGCTCCCTCCTGTTATTTCATGATGCCATTCTAAAGCAAAGATAGTGTTGCTGCATTATCTGAGAGGAGAGGGAAGAGTGTGTTTTTCTTCAGTTACTAAAGCATTCCCAATGCTGCCACAGTATAGGGCAGGGCATGTATCATGAGGAGTACTCATTGTATGTTAATTTGATTAGACTTTGAGATTTGTATTCTTAATATGCTACATAATGTCCAAACCCACATTATTAGGTAGGTTATATATAGCACGCTCTGTCCAAACCACTTCTTTAGTAGCCCAAATTTGCGGGGTTTACGGGTTCTTACAGACATGTATTTTACAGACACATTCAGATAGTGCAGAGTTTGGGAATTTTTTTCTTATTTGAAGATCTAACATTTTATTGTTTCTAATTATCAGATTTTATTTAGAGCAAAAACCTGAAGCAAACTAAAAGGTGTTGATAGAGTTGCTGATTTAAACAAAAAATTTATTTATTCTCCCAAAACTGTTGTGAAATACAATACTGGAGGGAAGGGGAAGGCACGGAAAAATAAAATAAATTACTAATTCCCATTACAAAAGGTGTATTTTACCCAGTGTGCTGTAGTGAAAGCTGGCATATGTAACAACAAGACCAAGCTACAAAAAAGCTTTGGAGTGCAAATGCTGAAGCTGCAGTACCTACAGCTGAAGGATAGTGGGCATGAGGCTGACAGGACTAGTGAAAAGAGTAAAGCAAACAAACAGCAAAGCAAACAAACAGCCATCACTGTATTTGTCTGCACTCTTCTATGATTAATACTGGTTTAAATGTTAGTATTTAATTTGTTGAGCTGTGCTTTCACTGTTACTAGGTAGATAATAAACTGTAAATTCATCGGTTTTAATATTCTAGTTTTAAGCTTGGTAAAACGTTTATTTGCAGCTGTACTCTGTTGTTAAGTGCATAACTTGGAAAAGCTGAACAACTTATATTTGTGCCTTTCAACTCTTCCATTTAGTGTGCTGCTACATAACAGGAAGATGTGTTTTCTGATTACCTGCTCTCTTAACATGGTAATCTCTTAAATACTTCATTCCTGAAATATTGAAACTATGCAGACCACCCAGAAGGGCTCAGCAGACAAGAAATTACAAACCCATGATTTTCTCTTCAGCTTCTCATGTTACTGTGTCTGTCAAGCAGTAGGGAAGAAATAAATCAGCTACTGGAAAAAGCTATCTATTTTTATTTTTCATAAAGAAAATGTGACAGAGACATAGATCTCACGTTTAAACTAGCTTTCATAAAACTATGTCCTAACTCCTTTTAAAAGCATTGTAATCCTAACTATTCTTACTAAATGTACAATGGTACATCATTGAGCCACTCCTCAGTTTCTTAAAGTAATAAAGCTTGATGATAGGAATTTAATGTAAAAGGTGATCTATATATTACATTTCTTTCCTGATCTTACAGTTCTCAACTAAACAAAGGCAGGAGAGCACTTCATCTTATGTAACATAAATATACTTCTTTATATGGTAGAGAAATGTGCTAGGATTATTTTTAAGCAAAGCAGGTCATCATATATTTGGTTAAAATTTGTTGAAACCTATCTATAATTACAACCACTGCTTGCCCAGGTCAAGAGTTCTCCAGATATATCATTGCCTAAAATAAACACGTACATGAATCTGTTCAGAAATCAGAAGGGTGTAAGTGGAGGGTACTGCTTGGTATGATTCTGTGTGTATTTATGTGCACATGTGTTTGTTAGAACTGACACAAGAGGAACAGAGAGACAGAGAAGAGCTCAGAATGTGAATCTTAGAAGCATATTGATAAAACTATTAGGTTGAGTGCTGATTGAAAAAGAGTGAAAGCTCTGAGGAAGCCAAGTCTACAATGTGGTATTGTATACAAATCCCTGGGGAATTCAGAAGATTTGGGGAAAAAGGAGAGTTCAATCACAAAAAATAGATGGTTACAGAAACAGATGATCAGCCCATACTGAATGTCTCAAAGTATTCTTCAGTTTATGAACTGGAGACTTAAGAAATTAATACAATCTCTCTATTCCACCTGTAATATGTATTATAGATATGAAATAAATATATACATATTTATATATAAATATGCAAATTATAAACACACAAAATAGAAACAATTCTAGAATACCATTTTTGTAACAGTTCCTCAAGTTTAGTTGGGTTTCTTTGTGGGTTATTTTAATCCTTAATTTTCAAGACTGAAGGCACTTTGAATTATTTTGACCATTCTGTCTGCAAATCTAACCAAATTGCCCTTGAACAACAGACAGCGTGTTGTACACCATATGTCCCATACAGTTTCCCAATAGACATCTATAATTCTGCAGGAAGATGTATTTTCATGCATCCTGGGATGGAGTTGGAAGATTTCAAGTTAGGCCTTTTTGCAAATGGTGCATTATTCCTTCCACCACCAGAGGAACCCTATAGGAATCTGAGGAATGGTTGGTTGCTTGTATTCTGATGAGAATACAAATTCCATGTCCATCTCCCCCTTAAAGAATACTTTGACTGCAGCCAAGCTCCCAAAGAACAACACAGCACAAAGCATAAGTACAAGTTGCCATACAATCCAAAAGAGACATGCAGGATTTTCCTGTACTGATAGGCATCCCAGAATACAATTAAATCTGGCATCTCTTGAAACCACCCAGGAAGACAGACAATTGTCTGTTTAAACTACTTAAAGACTAAATGGGAATGAGTCTTCATCTTGGACTTCTAGTGGGTCAGTGGGACTGCCTGCAGGAACAGAAGTCCTTACTCCTTTCATGATCTTGCAAACCAGTTAGTATGGAAATGACAGTCACTTGACAGAAGCACCAGTGGCAACTAGAATGTTAGAAAAGGTGTCAACAGGCAGAGGCTGAATGAAATGATCTTTCATTAGTAATTACCCTGATGCCCCAATATAGTGAGGATTCTTTTGATAAGGCAATCTGAAGACTACATAAGCATAAATATGTTTCCTAAATTAGGTCAAGAGATCTGAGCCACTCACCCTCTTCTGAGTAACCAAAATGGCATTATTAAAGTTACCAGCCTAGAGATGTAGAGGTTGAATCTTAAAGTTTTTTGCCGTCTCCAGCAGTGAAAACACTCATCACAGTATCTCTTGTTTCACTGCTGTACTAGGATTAGTTTTGTAGTTTCTAAAATTCTTGATAACACTTCCTGAATAAAAGGATGCAGTTGGGGAATTCCAGAGAAGCAGCAAAGCCAACTAAATGAATCATTTACTGCTGGTTGCTGTATGCATCTGCTAATATGGGAGGAAGAGCTAACTGTAACAGCATAGGAGAAGGCAAGAGAGAAAATTATTTGTTGTTTCTAGGCGAATTCTGAGCTGATTAGAGAAACTGAAGTGAGGGAGAGGTGCTGGCAGTGAGCACTGTTCTTGCTAGCAATGCCAGATCTGGCACTTCTGTAGCTCTCTGCCAAATGCGCAATCCCTTGCCCAGTCCAAATCTGGTCTTTCCAGCAGAATCTTTCCACTTGGTTTTCTTCCAAAATGAAGATGACAGAAGGGTATTTGTAATGCTTTGCCTCGCTGTTTCTGGTTTCTAGAACAGTGATGGCTGAATGAGCTTAAAGAAACTGAGGTGGTGCCAGTTACACATCGTTATGTGTTTTAACACACTGAATATAAGCGAAAGGAAGTCTAAGGTGCTAGTCTGTAGCTTCTACAATGGGAAAAACTTTTCTGCTTCCAAATGACTGGGCATGCTTTCATGCAGAGTGGAAGTGTACCATATTATATAACTGAAAGACAAAACGTCATGAGTTTTACCATAGTATCTTTCAAAAAACTTCTCTTAAAGTATTTTGGTATGTTAAAAATGGTACCTGATGTTGTTTTCATAAGAACCTATGTATCTAAATGCCAATGTAAACTTCAAATCTCTTACTTCTCTGTAGGGGAATCCTGAGCCCATGATAGATAATAACGATGGACCGTGTGGCTAAGATGTTCAAGTCTGAGAGTTGGAATGTCATATTCAGTTCTTTAGGAAGATAAATCAAAAGAACCAGATCAAAACACAGATATGACAGTATAAACTTATAGACACCTTTTCTCATCTCCTATAATTCTGTTGCTCAGTTAAAATGTGAAGGCCCTGGCAGATAAAGCAGCAGTTAACAGCAATCTTTTTAAAAAAAGCCCTCATGTAACACATGTTCAGATGAATGTTCTTTAGCAACAGTCCCCATTCAATTAATAATATTTTATTCAGTATAAACTACTTAGAATGCAAGAACTGCAATAAAAAGTTACAAAGTTAGTAACAAAAGAAAGTATTGGAAGTTCACTCACTGGGAACCTCGTACAAATACAACACATGCCTGTAAGAACAGAAATAGGAAAAGAAAGTCCTGAATTAATTATGCGTAGAGATTATAATACATGTGTGTGGCTGCTGACTGCAGATGATCCCAAATGTCAATTATGTGCCTTCAGAATCTCCAAGAGAGCAAATAGAGCAAAAAAGGCCAACAGAATTCAAACATTCTCCTTTTTAATTGCAGACTTGTATAGAGTAGCTCAAGTCAAGTTTTATCATTCAGAAATCCCCAAGAGAAGGTATAAATTCTTCTCTTCCCACAGCAGATCTCCGCAGGAAAAAAGAAAAAAATAAAAACAATCCCCCCCCCAAAAAAAAACCCAACAAAAACCACCAACCCCCCCCCCCCAAAAAAAAAAAAACAACCCACAACTGAACCCTGAACCCCACCAAATCAGCAGAAAGTACTGCTGAGGCATTTGCAGACAGCTAATAACTCTCTCAAGAGCCGACATTTGTATCTCCCTCTCTCAATTGCTTGCTGTGAAAAAACAACTATGCTTCCCTGCAGGTATAAGTAATAAAGGATGGTGAGGTCTTTAGGCCTTAAGGCTAATAGATCTTGGGTTTGTTTTCAATATCATAAGCTTACTGTAAATTAAATGAGGTAATTGTATTATTTTTTTTAATAAAGGCAAAAAATCTCATTGACAGCAGCTATACAGATATAGAGAAATTCTCTCAGACCTAATCTCCTGACCTGCATTTCTGAGTAGCTTACACAGGCAGTCATGTCTTTGCTCTATTCACGCTCTGAGCCAGCTGGACATAACACCAGCTTCTTTCCAGAAATGATGTGGCCCCATTAGCACAGCTCTGAGCCTAAGCTAATATATCGTGCCTCGCAGACAGACTTATTAGCTCACACTCAGGAACACACAAATCGCAGCTACATAGCCACAGCTGGCTCACAGCTGCCTGGTTCAGGGAACATGCAGAGTGAACTTGCTACTGTCTGCACCCATCCATGTAGATATACCCTCAAATCACCCTGTACATTGTGTGCTGTAACGAAAGCTATTTTTAAGAATCGGTTCTCCAAATAATTGTCTTTAATTACATAATACAAACCATAGTAGAAATGAAACAAGATCTTACAGTAGTGTGAGTTCGTGTCAACGTAGCCACAACAGCGTGGCCCCTAAGCATGTCTATGAACCCGCTTAAAAACATTGAACTGATCCATTAGCTTGTCTTATTTAAACTTTCTTCATTATTATTGAAAATACATACAAAAATTTACATCTTGTCCTGTATCAGGAAATTGACACTCTATAGAATGCTTCTACATTGCCATCTGTCATTTCTATTGTTGCATCTAAAGCATTACTCTCCTCTTAAAACCACCATAGATGTAAAACACTTTAAAAGAACTAACTGTCAAGGGAAGGATCATCATATTGCACTGGTTGCCTTGCTTTCCACACACATCCTCTCTCAAGCAATGAGGTGAATCAGAAAGGTAAGGACTAATAAAAGAACGTGGTCAACCATGAAAATTTCCTTCTTCCCATTTTTTTGTTTGTCGTTTCTGAACAGTATTCCTCAAGCAGGGGAAATGGTAAATATGCTTTGCCATAGATTCAGGTCCTCCTTCCAATTCATCACCCTCCCTTCCTCTTGAAAACAGACGTAAGATGGCGTGACTGCACTGGTTTTGCATCAGACCAAGCCAACACAACTCCTCAAAATTACCTTTCCAATAGCTTTAAAAGCTTAAAAGTCATTCACAACAGCACTTTTCACAGTCTTTCTACACAGAATTCCTTTTTCAGGAACTGATACCTTCACAAGTAAAAGCAGTAACTGTAAGCATACCAAATATACATTAACTGACAATGGGATCTTGAGAGGGATTTCCAACTCTCATACGCTGTGATTTATCTACTGTGCTATATTCCCTTGCTTCTGTACAAAAGACAGTTGAGTTAAATAGGTGGAATGAAAAATGAAGCTACTAATCAGAATTTAGGGTTCATACGAGGGTATGAACCCCAAATCTTTTGGATCTACCTAGCTCATATGCTGTCCACAGCAGTGGTCACCTGGTGAAGAATGCAAGTATACATGGTGTACTCCCAACTGCTGTCAGCTTAGTTGATGTCCTCAGCCTGGTATGATTTGCCCATTTTATTTTCCCCAGTGTATCCCTCCTTCAACTACTTGTCCAGTCTCCCAGTGAGTTAATGTGAATTTTCGCCTTTACAAACTTTGGAAAGGAATCTCACAGGTTTATTACCTGTTTGGTTTGTCATTCTGAACCAAATTTAAGAGCCCAAACCAGCCACACACTGAGCTACATCAAAGATCTGCCTAGCTACTACCCTTGTCACCTAAATCAGCCCATAGTGAATGACTGGAAAAGAGCAGAACAGGCAGGACTAGCACTCAAATGTAGCTCACCTCATAAACCTCAGCCTTCAGTAATCTTTGGCTCAGGACTTCTTTAGCCAGAGAATAGCTGCAATTCACCTGCCATTTTAATATCTAATCATTCACGTGCTAATCACCTTAAACTGAAAGAGGGTGGATTTAGGTCAGATATTTCAGAAGAAATTCTTTACTGTGAGGGTGGTGAGGCACTGGTACAGACTGCCCCGTCCCTGGCGGTGTTCAAGGCCAGGTTGGACAGGGCTTTGAGCAACCTGGTCTAGTGGAAGGTGTCGCTGCCCATGGCAGGGGGTTTGGGACTGGATGAGCTTTAAGGTCCCTTCCAACCCAAACCATTCTATGATTCTGTGATTCTATGAATCATTACAACAGGCTTTCATTTTTACAGCCCCAAAACCACAGTATTAACATCCAATTTCAGTATCTCACTTCCACCGCTTTTTGGGTTTTTTTAAAACAAATAATTTAGGAGTATGTTTAACACTACAAATTTCCACTGAAATCAACTAATGTTCTCCATTTTGAAGACAGACCTTTTCATCCTGCCCTTTGTTTCCCACCATTTAAACATTAACCAATCCATATGAACAACTTATTCCTTAGCAGCCTAGTTTCTTTTAAGAGCCACAGTCCACAGCACTCTGAAATGCAAACAGAACTTTATTTTGGTTCAAAAGCATCAACTGCAAGTATATTAAGATCACTATTTCAGAACAGCTCTTCCATAAAAACAGTTTGAAGTGGATCATACACAATGGTGATAAAGAATCAAGTCTAGAGTTAGTTTCTATCCTGTAGGTTGCTTCACTAGTCACTCCAAGCCTAAAATTTATGGCACCAAGAATTTTAGTGTCACCTCATTTAGAATTCATATAAGTTGTATGTTACTTGTTTTTAAAGTAAGTCTGATTTGATTCAATATCCTTTAGCATTGCAGAAAGCTGTTTTTACCTTCCCTGCATAAGTTATACCTCCAAATGTCTCGCATGCACAGTATCTCCTTATCCCAATTTAAACTATTCTTACTCTCCTATTCTGGATTTGGGGGCTTTGGTGTTTATGGAGCATTAGATTTTTAGTACTTACAGAGACGCACACGCAGATAAGAGAGTCAGTGAATCCTTCTGTTGTACAACTGGACTTATTTGTCCAACTATTCTTCACTATTTCCTACCTCGTTTTTGTCAGATCTGTCCTGTTCTTTGAAGATATAGAATGCATTTAATATTTTACTCACACAGTATGAACTAAGATTGAAAAAGGAACATTCTAACACCTCGTAGTAATATCCCAGTAAGAAAAACAAGTTTATAGAGTGTTTACCCTCAGGCTTGAGCAATGTGATTCTTACTTTTTATACTGGGGAGAAACACTTTCCATAGGTCAGCGGGCATACCTACAAAAACACTAAACTACCAGGAATTCCAAACTGCTGTCAAGTTACACCTCAATAAACGCTTACTGAATTAAGACTCTGATGTTTCTGATGCAGATTGATTAATAAGTATTTTTCATTTCCTGCACTGCAAACCACTTTGGCATTTCCTGAGGTTAAAAAAAAAGTGCTTTTAACAGTACTTCAGTAACAAGCAAAGCTGTGTTCATGTACAAGGAAAACAAAACACAATTCCATAAAAATATTTCACTTTAATAAAAAGTAAGCCCTGGGAGCATTGACCAAAATCAGTAAATAAATATGAAACAGAAATAACCTTCTGCTTTTACATAATTGTATAAATAAAATTCCAAGTGCCTTTTATATCAGTTTGTTTTAAACATATTTTAAATAAATACAGCCAGGCCAGCTGAGATTAAATAAGAGCATGGCCCTGAAAAATAATGAGTATTCCCAATAACCTTTGAAGTCAAGGGCATTCAGCCCACCAGGAGTAAGAATTTACATCTTGGTATCTCCAATAACTGATGCCAAATAATCTGAGGTCATGTAAAAGACTCCAACATTAACATTTCATAAATTATCAAGTCAATTCTACAGATAGACATCCCCTTCTGATCCAGCTGAATAACAAGTAGCATAATTTACTCCCTACTTGTTACCACCTGCATCAGAAGATTGCCACCTGACAAGTTTTACTGGGAGGGAGCCCAGTTTTAGGGCTCCTTGGAGGACACTGCAGCAGTTCTCAGCTCTGCCACACCACTCTCCTCCTGCCCTGTCACTCATAGACACAAAGACACATTTCTCCCAGATGTGGATACAGCACCAACTTCCCTCAGGATTTTCCTACTGCTCTTCCCCTTATATGCTTCAGCACAGGATACCGGCAGGTATACCTTTCCCTGAGGAAAAGACAAGACAAAATAAGCCTCTTCAAGGACAACTGGTGGATTCCCATGGGGATAACGCCCTTGAGAGAGCAGGGGGTCCAGAAAACCTAGTTAGTATTCAAGGATCACCTCCTCCAAGCCCAGGACCTGTCCATCCAAATGAGTATGAAGTCAAGCAAAAAATGCCAGGAGGCCTGTGTGGATGAACAAGGAGCTCCTAGCCAAACTCAAACACAAAAAGGAAGCATAGAGAAGGTGGAATCAAGGACACATACTTGTGATGACTACAGAGACATTGTCTGAGCATGCAGGGAACTGAAACCCATGAGGGATGTCAGAGACAACAAGAAGTGCTTCTGTAAGTATGTGAGTAAGTGACAAAAGAAAAATGTGAGCCCAGGACTGAATGGGACAGTGGCTCTGGTGACACAGGACACGGAAAAGGCTGAAGTACTTAGTGCCTCCTTTGCCTCGGTAAGACCAGCCTTCAGAAATTCCAGGCCCTAGAGGCCAGGAGTAGCCTGGAGCAAGGAAGAGGCACATTTGGTTGAAGAGGATCAGGTCAGGGAATACTTAAGCAAACTGGATGTACATAAACCCATGTGCCCTAATAGGATGCACCCACCCTTCTCTGCCTCTTCTTTACCACCAATTCACCAGCTGAATTCCCCCTTCACAGCTGAGATGCAATGTGTGGTAAAATGCTCCCACACAGAATCATACATTCAACTAGGTTGGAAAAGACCTTTAAGATCAAGTCCAACTGTTACCCCAGGACTGCCAAGTCCACCACTAAGCCATGCCATTAAGGGCCTCATCAACACATTTTCTAAACATTTCCAGGGATGGTGATTCCACCACTTCTCTGGGAAGCCTGTTCCAACAACTGGCCACCCTTTCAGTGAAGAAATTTTTCCTAATATCTAATCTAAACCTTCCCTGGTGCAGCTTGAGCCTGTTACCTCTTGTCCTATCACTTGTTACTTGGGAGAAGAAGCTGACCTCCACCTCACTACAAACTCCTTTCAGGCAGTCATAGAGAGTTGCTTCTCAACTTTCCTGCTACTACCATGACAGACCTCGCTCTGAGTATCTGTAGAAATTAAACAGAAGAGATAGGGAAGCAGAGGCCAGGTAACAAACACCTGGGCAGACTAACCACCTTGTATAATAAGTGTGTCTGTGACACCTAGACTCGCATGAAGCCTTCAGACTCCTGAGCACAGAACTCGGGAAATATTTGACCCCTTCTTTAATCTTCCTCTATGCTGGCATCTGATTCCAGCTGCAAAAATGAAGCAGAAGGCCAGCGAACTGCTGGAGGATCACTTGTGCCCAAGTCTCCATCCCAGAGAAAGGTCTCCTTCCCTCAACTTTTTCCTTCCCTCCCTCCTACTGTACTGCATCTCACTCCACAGTCTTAGATTAGACATAATAAACAGAATAAGCACTGTGGAAATTAAGCGTCCCTGACTTTACCCTATGTCTCTGATTGCTTTGTCTAATAGTGTTGCTAGGATTTCCCTACATAAGCTGTAAGGAGCTTTTTGAAAAGACAAAGGCACACATGCAAGAGAATCCAGCAGGTCTTTCTTTTTTTTGGTAACACCTACGAGCTGCTTTGGCTTGCAAATTCCTAACTGAAGAGGCTCAGCAATGTAGCTGCAGGGAAATGGAAATCAGCCTCTGCAATATTATCAGCAAATTACCTTTGTCCTGGGGCTGATTTACCTTTTGTAACCCTGACCAGAGCCAGAAACATACACTTGTCTCTTACAAGCCTTCTGCATTTCTCTGCATCTTACAACACTGTACCATCACACTTAGTCACTTCCTATGGTAACACTGAGAAGCCTGATGCGGCAATCACCTTTAGTCACATCATTGATCTTAGTTATATTTTCAATTTAAAATAAGCCCAGACACCTGCAACACCCTTCTCCTGAGGCAGTCAATTCAGCAAACAGTACAGATACACAGACTATATATATAGTGTATGTGTGTATACATGCACACATAGGGTCTATTAGCATTCTTTAAATACTAAATTCTGTGGAGGTTTCATTACGTGATTCAAAAGGTCTTTAACCAGAGGCACAGTCTAAACAGACAGATAAAACTCAAGAACTTAAACAAAGACTCTTTCCCACTCTGTTTTTACAACACATCTAACCTTTTACTCAGATAGACTAGTGCCAGGGCCTCACTGAGAAGGCAGTGTTCAGGAGGGCATGGAGAGAGGGTGATTGCCTTTTGCAAAAGGAGAAGGAACTGAGAAGGAATTCCAAGCATGAAGATAAAAAGAAAAAAAAAATGGAAAAAAGAGACAAAGTAACCAGAATTTATTCATTACGTGTTTCAGTGAACTTTCTCTGATTTCCAGTAACGTACCTTAAACACAGTAATTGCTATTTGCTAAAATAGTCCAAGTATCTAATCTATGAACTTCCACAACAAAAATTTGCAGACTACAGGGCCCAAAATATGTATTAACATGCTGAAATTGCAAGTGAACCCACTGAAACTAATGCATACATATTATGTACATAGATCTAGGACACAATCATTTGTTTTAAATTTACCATTTGGTCATCACTGACTTGAACTGCCCTAAGTGCTACCTGGGCACTTGCCTCTGGTAGCACACACACATAAATGTGTTCAAGCACTGACAGGATTGTTAGCCAACACCTCAAGAAACCCAAAACCTGGATCCTCAAAATATGTATTTCCATATTCATCTCATCAAGCAGTTCAATCACCCCGGCAGACTCCAAGGACAGCCTCTTTAAGAGACAAGTTGCTGAAATACTCTTGCCAGGATATGGAAGGCCCCAGCAAACCATGCCCATGACAAGTTTAGTCTGGCAGTAAGGCAGTCTCCTTTAAAATACATTTGGCACTAAAGCACCAAAAATTTCTCATGGTCCAGTTGCACACCCTGACCCATGGTAACTAGGATATTGAGATGAACCTGGATATTACGTGACACTTAGGCTGTTATAAAGGCAAACAAGTGTACCGGTTCCTTCATCGGCAGTTCATGCCTGTCTGTGACTTACACAGGCTTACCTGGCCCACATTTATGCTCTTGTAAGGGCTTTCTGTAGTTTTAGCTAAGGCATTTAACCTCCTCCCATCTATAAAAAAAGAATGATGGCATTAGTATAACTTACAGGAGTACTGTCAGTTATGACAATTTATAAATATATATTTGTGATGGAAAGTTTATTCTGCTTTATTCAGGCAGAACTTTTTTAAAACAACAAAAATTTGATCTAAAGGCAGGAAGACCTGGTGCCAAATATACCGATTTAATAAATAGAAACCACTAGTTAAGAACTATTAAAAGACAACATGTATTACTACACATGTACTCATATCACGCAGCAGAAGACCAACTAGCTAAAGTTACCAACACTGACATACAGCTTTAGAAGTTAGAAGCTCATTAAAAGCCTCTCTCAGAAATGCTGAGCAAGCTCTCCAAGCATAATTTTATTTATCTATCTCCTTCTAGTGGCAGAACATGAAAATCAAAACCTTATTTTTATTTTCTGAAAACGCTTAAACACAGCAACCCACAGTAAGCAAATGATACAAACTACTGTTTTAAAATATTTGATAATTAACACTTGCAATACACCAAACACCTGTTCCACAGCTATTACCCACTGCAGTCAAACTTCAAGCCTTTGCCATTTGCCTGACAGAATGGTGCCATGCCACTGCATCTTCTTCTGTATTTAGAACCAATCCAAATTTATAGGCCATTCTTACCACAGCAGTATTCAATATCCTAAAACAAACTCTAAGAAAGAATAATTTAAAAATAAGAAGCTTAACATAAAATGAGATGAAGCCTAATGCTGGCTTCCCAGAGAAAAATCCTGCTAAATTTACTTGATATGTTTAACATCAGTGATTTTTCCAGGAAAATGAGAAATGCATTAAATCACACTATCTGGATGCTGTTAAACACTTGATTCAGTGCTACACTGACATTTATGTTTATCTTATGGAGCTTTAGTAGAGGCTGGAAGAAAATGTACAGTGAAGCCCGTTGGGTTTTTATTTAACATTTTCATTAATGACTTTGACATAGTACATAGGAAAACATTTTTAGTTACAAAGTCAGAAACATAGCATACAGAAGGAAAGCAACAGAGAATTACATTACAAGAAACAGCCAGAGACCAAGGATTATGGAGTGCAACGTCTAACACACCGTGTCAGGTATACTTGTCAGGTGGAAATCAAACAAGAGCATATTTGTGTGTGTGTGTCTGACAAGACAACCAGAAAGCATTAGGCTAAATACAATTTAGCCTTGCACAAAGCAAGGTATTTCCATTTCTCATACTGAACAAGGGCCTGGCAAGATTCAATCTGCAATGGTGCGTGCATAACTTGAGCACACAAGAAGGGGGAGGCACAGGTGCAGAGGCAGACTGCTAAGATGAAAAGGGAAACGAGAAGGGGATGATGCGCCTTGCCCAACCTGACAAACGAGGACTGAGCAACGGGGTATGACCCCACTCTGGCAAAGTGCCGAGTCTGTGGAAAACCTCACAGAGGGTGGAAAGCTCGGGTCCAGGCGACGCGGTGGTGGCAGGAGGACAGAGGGTTACGGCACGGTTCGCACAGGCGCCCATTTGAAACCGAGCTGCTCAGGCTCTCGAAGCCACTTCCTGACGTCGGCCGCACCCCCCGGGAGCTCTCCTTCTCCCTCGGCTGCCACTCCTCCTCTGCCCCACCGCCCGTTCCCACAGCCCTGTACCTTACCCCTAGCGAGCACTCCAGCCGCGGGCTTCCCCCTACCTGAGCTTCACCTTCCTGCCCGGAACCCTCCGCTCCGCCGCGCTCCCCTAACGCTCCCCTCCCCGCCTGGGGGCCGCTCCTCACACCCCGCCGTCTAACGACCACCGAGGCGCGCGCCTCACTCCCGCCACCTGCTGGGGGCTGCTGGGGGCTGCTGGCGCGGGCGGCAGCGCGCGGGCGCCGTTGCCGTTGGCGCCGTTTCCAGCCGCCCCCGGCGCAAGGGGGGAGGCGGGGCCTGGTCGCGCTCTAAGATGGCGGAGCTGTGCCCACGTGGTGCCCGCTGAGGGGAAGCGGGGCTTCTTCTAGTGACATGGCGGAGGCGGTGGCGGCGGCGGCGGCGGCGAGTATGGAGGAGCACGGTGAAGATGAGGAGGAAGAAGAAGTGGAGGTTGGTGGATGCCGACATCTGAACACGTTCCCTGGGCGTTTTCCTTCGCTGGCGTGGCTTTAGAGGAAGGGATGCGGCTCAGCTGGACCGACCCCCTCGGGGCGTGTCCCCCCTGTGGGCCCGGCCTGCCCTCCTCTCCCTTCTGGTGCTATGCCGCTTGGAGCGGGGTGCCTGTCTGGTGGCCGCGAGGGGACCTGTGTCCGCCCTCCTGTGGGCTGCCGCGGCCAAGCACCTGCTGTGAGGCCTCGGTGGAAGAGGGGCCGGCTTTTTTCCTCTCACTGTGTCCCTGTCTCCCCAGACCGCCGGTTCCCGCGGTCCGCCGTCGTGCCGCCGCTTGGCGGGGGGCTGGTAGGGCAGGCCGGACGCGTAGGGGAGTTGGGGGCCGTATGGCTGTCCGCGGGCGGGCACCGAGAGAGTGCCTGTCCTGTGGCCTGTGGGGTGTACTGTACCCGCGCAGCGGTGGTGTCTCTGAAGCAGTATCGCTTCAGCTGTTGTTTCAGGTTTTCTGGAGAACGGCGTTATCACTACACAGTCTTCCAGTTTCAGTTTCTTCCTACCCCCATGGTATCCGAAAATACAATTACTCTTATCATTGTGTGTATTTATGTGTGCTTAGTAGATGGTGATTCTTGAAAACTCTTCTTTCTTTTCCTTGAATAAACTATTTTTCAAAGTGGCTTTTTTTTTTCTTCAATTTCCTCACCCCAAATTGTAAGGAATGGCAAACACACCTTGATTTCAAAGCAGTGTGCTACAAAGGGTTAAAAGTAACCATTTCAAGCAATGTTGCTTAACCTCTCACTATAGCGTCTTATGTAGGTAGCTACTAAAGCTTTGGGAAAATGTATGTAACTGGTTGTGTTGTTATAATTCATAAATAATTTAC
The DNA here is from genome assembly GCA_028858755.1 of Ara ararauna. Taxonomy (NCBI): domain Eukaryota; kingdom Metazoa; phylum Chordata; class Aves; order Psittaciformes; family Psittacidae; genus Ara; species Ara ararauna. The sequence goes on from CM054379.1 coordinate 63,585,949, forward strand.
CATTATTGTTCCTCACTTATAAAGGGTGTAAAAAGAGCTCCCTTCCTAGCTAGGAAGAAAAGGCCACGAAATTCAGGTGTGAACCAGGTGTTTGGTGGAGTAGTAGGTCACTGTGGTTCCTTGGCTATCCATCTGCCATTTTCTAAGTCAGCTATGGGGGCTCTTTATTCTGAAGGTCTGGGTCTTTGTATGCTGTTCTTTTTGGTTTGGGTTGTTTGTTGTTTTGGGGGGGTGGGACAGGACATGCTTTTTTTCTTTTTTCCCTGAGTTCAGATATATCAGTGATGTACACTGTAAACTTACCTTGTAGGAGCAACTGGTCATGGTGGAACTGTCAGGAATTATTGATTCAGACTTCCTAGAGAAATGTGAAAACAAATGCAAGATTTTGGTGAGTGATTACAGCCCGATAGGAAAGGGGTAAGTCAGTACATGTGTGAACAAGGGACCGAGGCTATTTCTAGACTCTTGAAGTTGATAACATTTAGATCAAATCTTACATGCACTATCTTGGCCTTTTTGGGCTGCATGTTGTGGGCTCTAGTTCAGAAATGGCATATGCTCTTTTGAATAGAATATTATATAAATATAAGGGAACATTTTTGGAAGTATTTATATTCTAGGACCATTATCCACTCTGACTTTGAGCTCTAAGTTCATTTCTTTAAACTGACATATTTTACAAAAAAAAAAGATACTGTTAAGCATTCTTCTTAACAGAACTTGAATACGGCTGACAGCTAAGCCAAAATCTGTCTGAATTGTACTGTGTTTATTATAGGGTTTCTTCTGCAGATACTGCCTGGCAAGTTCAAGTGTTGCAAAGGATAACTGGGTGTTAAGCATTTGGTAAACAGTTTTGGATGTTGTTTGCTTCATTGTGAGGTTATTTTAAGACTCCAGCTCATCGATCCTTTTCTTTCTGAGTAGTTTAATAATTTTCTCTGTATGGGACAAATTTTATTTGCCCTTCAAAACCTGCATGATCTATGAGAGTTCTATAGATAGTACAAGTACTACTGATTTACAAATACTTTCTGAAACTAGACCTTTATTATAGATTGAGAGGATGGCAGAGCACATTTGAGTATGCCACTGATCAGATTATATGTGAGGTGGTAAAGCCAATTCTTAAAATGTCAAATGTAGGAATACGTTAATAATTCATAAATTATCCATCACTGGATATGCTTTTATAAGCAAATTTGCTTCCTGGACCTAAGTCACTTGCAATGTACTACACAGATGATTTATGACTGGTGGCTGAATGCCTGCATAGTCTTCAATAGTGTTATTTGGATTCTTTTAAATTTGGTGCTTTGAGATTCCATTGTAATGTTACTAGAGCAACTTGTCAGTATCTATATGATAATCTGCTAATATCCAAATCTACCTTTACTTTCTCCACTGAGTAAGCATTCCTTGAGATTTTTTGATAACGGACAACTGTTGCTAAAACTCCAATAAAAGATTCTTTGTGTTATTGTTTAACAAATTTTCTGTGAAGGAGAAGACATTCTCCATTTTTGTGTAGTCCAAAAAGGAATGCAAATAAGCCAAAGGAATAAAGTTTTTAATATTAAAAACCTTAATGCTGTTGCCTGGTTCTGATGTGTTCATTTTTAAAATTCATTTCCTGTGGTAAACCAAACAATATAATTCTACATGTTAGCTTAATGCTATTGATATTCTCAACTTACGCAGCAGAAGGAGAATCCCAGAGCTTAAATCTTGCTGATCTTATATACTCTGGTTTTTTAAAAGTATGAGAGGAAAATCATACAAATTCCTATTAACCTGTGTGATATTCTGGATTTTACACAATTTACCAGACAGTGCCTCATCTTCAAAACTTTTAGTATGTGCTTATTCAGGACATGAACATAATGTTGATGTCCACAATGTACCATTAAAAGACATTTTCCCTTAATTAATGTGTTCTGCTCGGACATCAATTTTTATCAAAATACAGTCTATAGGTATATTTTATATAAAGGATAATGGTATCCTGGCCTCTGTACTTGAAAAGTCTCTGCTCTGAGCTGACAAAACTGCTGCCTTACTCTCCCACTCCTTATTTAGAAAAAAAAAATCAAATCACATTTTAAACTCCTTCATGCTATAGGCACACAGTAATCACAGAAGCTTCTGAGATCCTACAATTGCACTTCTGGTGCTGGTGTAATGCTTTATGCCACACTTCTTCACTTTGTGTATTTTCCGAATACTTTTGAAAGTTATTCTGCTTTATAGAACTTACACTGATCGGAGCTTAGAAAATAACATCTTTTTTTCATGCAAATATGTATATTTTTAATTATTAATTTAAAATGGAGGTGAAATTAGTTTTCTAGAGGACGTAACAGCACTTTAGATCTATTTACTATAACTTAAATATGTTTCAATTTAATTTTAATTTCTTTGATCCTTTTTAACATACTAGAGCATTTTCTACACCACTTCAACACTGTTGATTTTGTTGTGATTTACTGTGAACAGTATTATTTGTTATATTCTTTGTATTTAATATACTTAAAGTAACATACAGTGATAGACTGAAAAATTGTCATTACATTTATTGGTTTTTTAACAGTACACTGATTCTACAGTGAGATTGGCTAAACCCTCTGTCACAGTTGTTATCACTGCTTAACTAAGCTCCTTACAAAAACACAAAGAAAACCCCTTCTCCTCTCAACCTTATGTTTAACACTGTAGAAGACCTCAGGGTCATTTATAATGACTAGAACATCTTTTATTAATTTATTTTTTTAAACTAATAAATATTAATGTAATTGCCATTTTTCAGGAGCCTGCTAGCTTCTGTAAAATCATATCCACTCTTATCCGCTTCCAGAAATCCTGTTTTAAAGATGTATTTCTTATACAGTTAAAGCTGACAGTTTGAGACAGCTTTGCAGTCTGAAATCCATTCTTTTTCCCTTAGTAGCAGAGGAAACTTGTAATTTCACATTCACCGTGTTAGGGAGTACTTATTTTGCTGGTGTTTTCTTGATTTTTTGTTTGGTTGGTTGGTTTGGCTTTTTAATATATTTTTCTTTTCAAGGAATTGATGTAATCTGGGTTGTGCTGTATATCTTCTCTGGCTTTACAGCAAGAAATCTTCCTGGACTAAGAGACCTGACATATGTGCCATTTTGTCCCTCTTTTTGTAGGGAATAGAGACAGAGAAACCTATTTTACAAGTGGACAGATATGTATTTGCAGGAGAATATGAAGGTAGGAAAAGTAATGTGGATAAAATCTCTCCTTTTTCATATGACCCAAAGAACTTTAACATAGGTTAATTGCACTGCTAATGGCGAAACATGGTCCTGTGAGCTGCTGAATTTCTGGGTGATGTTTGTATAACACCATATGGACGTGCAGCAGTCTGAGTTCACTGCTAAGTTAGCCATGCACCCATGTTACTTACTGGAAAGTGTGCCTTGGAAGCTGACTCCAGGCTGCACCAGCTGGTATTTCAGCAGGGAAAAATGTGGGAGAGAAATGCCTCAAAGGGTTTGTTGTCTCCTGTATAAGCAGGACTGACATGTTGTGCAACTGGTAGTTCTCCATTTGCCCCAGGGTGACAACACTGATCTGTAAGAAAATGATCTGGAATCCTCGTTTGTCGTGACTTCGAATGGGTGTGATACTCTGTCCCTGAGTTCGCAGTGTGGTTACCAGTGCTGGGCCCTTGTGAGGGGCTAGAAGTTGGAATGTTCCCACAGTTGTGCCGGTGGTTACAGTATCTACAGGTGATATAAAATAGTCTCTTAAGACTTTCTCACTTTGTTTTCCATAGATACCCTGGGAACCTGTGTGGTTTTTGAAGAGAACACAGAGCATGGTAATTGTGATTTGATGTCCTGTTTGTTGTGGTAGCCAGGAAGGCTAAAAGTATGTGTCTTGCTTCAGTTGATCTGGAATTCACTATAATGATTGGGGTTTGGGTATTGTTTTTTTTTTCCTTTCTTCATAGTAGATGCAGAAGGCAACCAAAAAGTACAGCTGAAATACAAGTGCCACACAGTGAAGAAGTTGAACATGACGCGGACACTTTTGACAGAAAAGAAGGAAGGAGAAGAGAATGTTGGTTAGTACCTCTGCTTTTATGCACAGGGATGTGGATGGATTATACTTAGGAGTGTCAGCGCTAAGTGTTTGATTCAAGAGCAAAAAGGAACTTAGAGGAACTGTCTTCTTTAGGCAGCAAATGTGTATATTTAAATACAAAAATACAAAGCACAAAGAGATTTCTGATCATGCTGCCTCCAGAAGTGGCTAGTAGGAGATTCCTGCAGAAGCGTGTATGAGCAGAGCAAACGTGCTGATGTTCCCTGGTGTGTTTTTCTGTGTCATGTAAAAGTTTTGGCACTAGTTCTGCAATAGGAGGTGCGATCTTCTCCTTTGTTTTTTTCTTTTCTTTTTTCTTCTGATGACTTTTTGAGTCTCTAATTGTTGAAAATCTCAGATATCCTTAATAAGAAGTTTTGCGTTGTATGCACTACAACTGAATTGTTCTTACTGAGCTTACAGTAAAGTGTAAATGAATAAATTAAATTACTTGCAAAGACACACCTAGCAGAGCATTCATGCTGATTTTCATGACGTAGGCAGAACTCAGTGCTCATATGATTGCTTTATTTCAGTGGTGTTTTTTCATACAGAAGTTAGTGGTTTTACTTATTCAGATATTGAGCACCATACTGCATATAGTAGTATTTATTAGCACTACCCTTTTGCTTTTCATTCATTTTGTTTTTTTTTTTTATTCTTAAATGTTGCTCAGGCTCATCCTTAATAACAGTGAACTTAAACTAATTAAAAAACTACTGCTAACTCTTAACTGCTATTGTCACCAATATCAATTTTCCTTCTTTGCCTCAGATGGAGTGGAGTGGTTACAGATCAAGGACAGGGATTTTTCCTACAGCAGGCCTAACACGATCTGCAGCTTCTTGCGTGAAAAAGATTCTGAGGAGTCTGCTCAGGCCCACGACAAATTGACTGAAGAGTTAGAGGGAGAGGTGAGTGCTGGGGGAAATTCTGACATCAGTTGTGATCTGGAGAAGCAGCACAGCTTGGAAATGGATGTCTCCATTCCTCTGCCTGACAGCCCTGCTTCTGGGGCAGAGGATTCTCCTTCTGGAAGTGTTGCCTTAGATGATGCCCCTCCATGATACCAGCTCTGATCTTTTCAGGACTTGTTCATGGAGTTAATGGGCCAGCTTTTATAGGCCATGTAATGATTTCAAATTTATCTGAGCAACTAATAGTGGAAAACTGGACATTGTGTTCTTGTGCATTGCTCTTACATTTGGCTCATAGTGGGAAGGGCTTAAGTGTTTGGTTTTTTAAATGCTGATTGGAAATGTGTGTATCTCTACCTCAGAATTGAGGAAGAAATGGTTACAGAATTTAAAAAAAACCCTACCTTAGAAAAATGTTGATGTGTTGAACACTCTGGAACATTTTGTAAAAAGAAAAAAAAATTGTCTAAAATAAAGACCTGAATTTTTCAAATATAGATTCACCTTGTGTGTCCTATTCAGCCTCATACTGTATCTGCTGTTGTACTGCAGTTACTGAAAGAAAAACAATCAAGTAAGTGTGGCTTTTATTAGTTTTGAGTTTGAATACTCATCAAATTACTTAGTTTGGATTTTCTCCAGCATCCTTTTGTCCCCTAACTGATGTGGTACATTCATAGAATGGTTTGAGTTGGAAGTTCCTTAAAGCTCATGTAGTTCCAACACCCTGCCATGGGCAGGGACACCTTCCATTAGACCAGGTTGCTCAAAGCCCTGTCCAACCTGGCCCTGAAACTTCCAGGGATGGGGCAGCCACAGCTTCTCTGGGCAACCTGTGCCAGTGCCTCACCACCCTCACAGTAAAGAATTTCTTCCTAGTATCTAATATAAATCTACCCTTGGTCAGTTTAAAGCCATTTCCCCTTGTCCTGTCACTATACACCCTTGTAAGAAGTCTCTCTCCAGCTTTCTTGTAGGCCCCCTTTAGGCACTGGAAGCTGCTCTTAAGGTCTCCCCAGTGCCTTCTCCAGGCTGAACAAGCCCAGCTCTCTTAGCCTTCATAGGAGTGGTGCTCCAGCCCTCTGATCATCTTCATACCATAGAGAATAGTTATAGCTGGAATAATGATGGTGGGAATGTTATGAACTGATGCTGTGGGGAGTGTTTGTGGTGCTTTCTTGTACCTTCAGCTTTCAACTTATGGTCAGACGTGGACTTAGGAAGCAAATGCAGCAACCTGAACAAATTTGAGCAACTTTGACCGACTGAAGGCTTGCAGGCTTTGAAACAATCAGAAACTTTCCAGATTTAAGAGTAGATACAGTTTTAAAGGTGATGCTACCGCATTAGGGATGCTCGGCAGAAATAACTCTTTGGCATTTGGTTTGCATTACGTGTAAGGTCATGTTCCCCACTCGTAGTAGTCTTCCCAAATCAGCAAGTGTGGGGTGAGACGGCCGCACGTTAGCGGCACAACTCGGGATTCCCAGCACCTCGGGGATGAGAGGAGGGTACGCAAACGCGTCAGAAACAAGTCGCCCAGGCGCCGCCGCGGCGTTACGTGCCGGGTACCCAACCGGCGGCCACCCCGCGCCCCACCGCGCCGCTCGCTCCGCCCCTGCGCACGGCCACCACCGCTCCCCTCGGCGGATGTGACGTGCCGGATGGTAGCGCTGGGCGGCGGCGGCGGGGTGTGCTCGTGGAGCGGCTCGGTGGCGATGGACCCGCTGGACCGGGTGGTGTGAGTATGGCGGCGGGGACGGGTTAACGGGAGGGAGGGAGGGAAACCGAGCGCTGCCGTCTCCTTGTTGGTGTCGGGCGGTCCTTGCTCCGCAAAGGAACCGCTTTGAGCGGCTGGTATTGCATTTGTGTGTTTCTCTACGCGTGAAGGAGCTGTCTTCATCCGCAGGTGGAAGTACCTGTGTGAGGTTGATTGCTTCTTTGTGAAGAAAATAGATGTAATGCTTCATGGAGAAGGTATTAAAAGCTTTGCATTCATCTAGTGGAGAAACGTAGCTCTTAAGCCACGTAGTTATTAATTTATATGAGCAGTGTGCCCCTGCTAAGGGAGGTGTATCTCACCTAAGTAATGCCCTTACTACTCTCTGGCTCGTGCCAGTATATGTGCTGTACTTGAGCTTTTCTTGTGGATGCTGTTGGTGGCCTTTGAGGAACTGTGTTTTCTTCTCATGGGCGAGTCTCTGACTCGGGGAGGGCGCTGGTGTGAGGGATAGACTTAAGCCCGTCAGTCTGTAGGAACTCCGGCGTTGTTTAAGCTTTAAATTAGCAGAAACTGAAAAGCCCAAGGCCTTAAGATCACCTTTGCTGGTTTGGGGAAACAAAGAGGAAGAGGGATAACAGTAAAATACATTAATCTGAGCCTGGGTATTTAGCACAGATTGTAATTCTGCAGGTTGGGATTCGTTTGAGTTGCTGAAACAAGTTACTTGAACATGCTTGTTCCAGTTCTTGCTGTTTCACTGTTTTCTGCAATGTTGGGTGTTGTTATTAAGTTTTTAACTCTTAATTTGTTACAGAAAACCTAAAACTAAGAGAGCAAAAAGATTTCTTGAGAAGAGAGAACCCAAACTTAAAGAAAATACAAAAATTGCTATGCTCATAAAAGGAGGAAATGCAAACTTAAGGGTGACTGAAGTGCTTAAGGACATTGTAAGTGGCTGGATATAGAATACAACGTTTCTTTTTTTCTTAGAATTTGCATGTTTTCAGCTGCAAGATCAATATTTTTATACTTTCTCCATTTCCCAAATCAGATTGACCAGCACTCCAGAGGTGTCATTCCCTACCCCGCAATGGAGATTATTTTCTTCCAGTTTCTTTGTCAGAGGTTTTGAGCTTAATCTCTTCATTGTTATTTTTTCTGTGATTGTCCAGTATAGAAGGTGAAGTGTTGCAAGCCTGTTTGAAAATAGAAAGATTAGGTACAGAATTGGGACTGCATCACTCAGCTGAAGTTATATCCCAGAATCCTGTAAACTGCTTATGTGTATTGATGAAGAGCTTTCAACTTCTAAAACTTGAACTTACCAATCCTAACCAGTCTTCTGAGTCCATACCTGCAAATATTATAGAGGTTCCTACACTCTTTTCTCTCCTTGCTTTGTCATTTTCTTACCGTCTTATGGTGTTGATAATCAGGTTGCTGTTCACTCCTGGTTTTTCCTCATGTCCTTACATAGAAGCAGAAAGATCCATTGCATGGCTTTGATTTTAGGTCTTTCTCAGTTATTTTATTATTTCACCGCTTCTGCAAATAAGTCCTGTAATTAATTGGGAACCAAGATTTCTATCAACTTAAAAGGCATTATTGTGAGCAGGCCTTTTGAGGTGCCTTCTAGGCCCATTTGCATAAGCAATCACTCTTGTTTCTTGTGATCATGTAAATTGCAGGGTTTTAGAAAAAGCAATGCTGTGTACTTAAAATGTTTTGGAGATAACATGTCTAAATTTGTCTTTTGCAGTATGCTGTGAAGAAGCCTTTTGCTGTACTGTATAGAAAGTAAGTGGTCTCACTCTGACGTCTTTAAGTCTGCTGACAAGACAGCTTTTGGTAATTTCGAAGCATGAATAGAGATGCTGGCCAGCATGGGGGCGTGAACAATGCAAAGGGATGCAGAAGGTGACTGGGATTCATCATAAATTTCAGTAGACTGGAAACAAGTTACATGTGATCAGTGTTGGTGCTTAGCCCACTGCTTGTGCCAACTGTTACGGCCCAGGATTTGGTAAACTTGAACAGCTGGCTTCTCTGACTAATCTGTGCAAACAGCTGGAGAGGTTCTGTCAGGTGGGTAGGCTGGTGTCCAGATTCCTATAAATTTGAGTTACAGATTATAATGATAGATAAGTCTTGCTCAAAATGGGAATCCAGTATCTGTATGGTTGTAGTACAGAGACATTAATTGTAATAACTAAATTCAATGTTAGATGAATAGGCAAAGGCGGTTTATGAAGTGTCATTGGTGGTGGTGGTGGTCTGGAAGCCAGGCCCCAGGAGACAGGAAATATGGAGGAAAGTGCTTAAAATGGCAATGGTGGCAGTGAGGCACTCTGAGCAGTATTGGTAAGATCTAGTTCAAACCATAAGGCTTATGGTCTGAACTAAACCTGAACCTCTACTGCTGGAGTTCCCAGCGGAATGCAGAATTTTAGTGTTATCAGAGAACTAATTAGAAATGCTTACCTGGGCCTGGGTTTGGTTGGTTGTTTTAAGTCTTTCTTTTTTTCCTCAGGAAAAATATTACCAGGCCTTTTGAGGATCAAACATCATTGGTGAGTATAAACCACTTCTCTTATGATATTTTACAGTCAAGAAGAACTTTATTGGAGGATATTTTTTTTTATTGCTCCGTGAAAAGCTAGATGAAAAACAAAGTTTATAGGGAGTTTGGATAAATGGAAGTTTGGGCTATGTCTAGATATATGATGTCAGTAGGAATATTTTTCCTCTGACAGAATCATGTTGTGAGGACTTTGTCTTTACTGTAAATGCATGTTTCTGTAAACTGACAGCCAAATTTAGGAACTTACCTAGTTCCAATGCCCCTGCCATGGGCAGGGACACCTTCAACTAGACCAGGTTTCTCAAAGCCCTATCCAGCCTATCCTTGAACACTGCCAGGGATGGGACAGCCACAGCTTCTCTGGGCAACCCATTCCAGTGCTTCACCACCCTCATAGTAAATAATTTCTTCTTTGTATCTAATATAAATCTACCCTGGTTATATGCCCCATCTGGATTTGGCGTTGATTCAGTGCTTTGAGTTCAAGGTAATTTATGAGCAGGAAGGCAAAAAATAAAGGGACTAATCCTAAGGTTATCTCTTACACATTTGCACTTCAATTGAAGCATTACTTTAACTGCTGAAAATATGCCTGTCATAAAAGCAATATATGTATTTCCTTCAAAATGAGAGAAAGAAGATGGTGATGTAGCTTTACAATAAAGACAGAATTAATTAACCCCAAATTAGTTGTTTGGTTCCTAGTGATCATGATTTTTAAAGTTTGTTCTGTGTCGCTGCTGACTTGCATAGGGAGGGGTCAGCTTTTTATTGCCTGAGGCAGTTACTTAAATACCTTACTGAAGATGCATGATGAAGTTGGCAGTTTTGGGGTATTGTACTAAGTAAGTTTGTGTGTGAAGAGGAAAAATGTATGCATTTATGTATACATACCAGGCACAAATGCACTTTCTTGTATGAAAGGGATTGTGTAATTAAAGGGGAAACATATCTAGGTAATCCCCTGTAAATAAAAAGGAAGAGGAAAGGCAGCTATGGATCATTAAAGATCACTTTGTAATAATGAGTGCTAGAGTAGCAGCTGAAGTTGTATTAGACAGTTGAGTTAAGGCAGTTTAACATAAAATGTTGCTTCATCTGCATTAAAACTGATGCTGAAGTGTTGTAGTATGTGCTGCTTTTTCTGGCATGAAGCACAGTAAGACAGCCATCCCTAAAATAGCATGAATGGAATGGAAAACTTAAGAGTAGGTAGCAAGGAAAGATTTGTGACATTATTTGCTGAAACTAAACCTCTTAGAGTCCCATAGCTGACTTGGTTTCACAGTCACATAGGAACTAGCTGATTCTCAGCTGAGTTTTTAATAAAATATCACACTTCTGTTAGAGAATTCACATATATTAGCACACAGGGATTACCAGAGTTCTATGAGCCAATGTTTCAAGGGGAGTCCCCTCTGGTCTGTTCTTCATTTGTCTACAGTCAGTATTGTTCAGGGACCTGATGGCAGAGCTCAGTTATGAGCTGCATGATTTGTATGTGCAGCTATTCCAGCCTGCATTCGCCCCTGGGGGTGTCTCTCCTGACCCTCCTGAGGGGCAGAGTTGCGCTGTTCTCTCTGAGCTGCTGCTGTTGCAGAGGTAGGAGGTGGTGCAGTGGCATTTTCTGCTTCACAGCTGCTAAGTGCAAGTATAGAAACTCTGGTACTTCTGGGAAGTACAGGATAAATAGCGTGTGTGTATATCTAGGAATCATGGTTGATGCAGAGAATGAGGGGCTGCCTTGAGAAGCAGCAGTGCATAAAAAGGTTTTGGAGTTAGACATCCTCAGAAAGAATTGCTGTTGTGTTAGTTCTAGTCAGAATACTATAATAGGTTCTCCATCTACTCAACCTGGAGAAAAGATATCAGTGGTAATAGTCACCATTGGCTTTGTTTTAAGCAGTGTCTTAGTCTTAAGTAATCAATAGACATATAAAGTTGCTCTGTAGTAGTACTCTCATTCCCAAGTGTGAGAACTTTAGATATTTGCACATGTTCCTAAGTTTGCTGTTGAGGGAATTAACTGGATGTTCAGAAGCTGTTAGGCAAAGCAAATATGCTGCATAAAGCTTATCTGGGTGACTAAAATGAAACATTACAACTGTAGCCAACTTGCAAATACTTATCCTTCAGGCAAGGAGAAGTGGTTGAAGGTATTTTACCTAAAAACAAATAATGAGGAATTATGAAAAAGAGCATTACAGATAGAATGGGGAGAAAAAGTTGCCTGGCTTAATCTTTAAGACCGCAGTGGGAAATAGAAATGATTTGTTATTTGAACCTTGAATCTAGCTGTCAGTTTTAGCTTATGTGGACTTGGCCATGCTCAAAACTCTTCTGGTAAGTGCAGTTGCTTTTCTGATTAAGCAGCTCCTAAACTCGTGTGTTTGTGACAATGTATCTTCACAAAGTATTTTAAATGCTTCAAAGTGGAGCTCATGAGTTTTGTTCTTTTCCTCAACTGTAGGAATTTTTTTCGAAGAAATCAGATTGTTCTTTGTTTCTGTTCGGCTCTCATAACAAGAAGCGACCGAACAACCTGGTAATAGGTAACTTATTTCACTTGGGTTTTTATTTGGGGAAAAGGTCCGGTTTTCAATGAATATTTAAATAGCTGGATTTTCTTGTTTTTCACTTTGACAGGTCGCATGTTTGACTATCATATCTTAGATATGATTGAGCTAGGCGTTGAGAAGTTTGTATCCCTAAAAGATGTCAAGGTAAGGAATTGCTAATTCAGTATTTCTGTGACATCTACTGGTGGGTTTTTTGGGGAGTTGGCTTTTTCTGTGCTTTGAAGTAAGGACAAGAGCTGTTCAAAAAAATATTTCATGCAGTCTATGAGGATTGCCAATTTGTGGACCCCAGAATGGTATTTTTTATGTACTACTTTTTATTTTATTTTGGTTGTTTTGAGCAAGCTTGCAACTTTCTTTGCACATTCTTTTTTTAGACTCAGTTTATTGCTTATATTTTCCCTTTTAATTAAAGAGTTACACTTACAAAATTCCATAGGTTCTGCTCGTGGTAGGTTCCTTTATAAACTGTCATAGGATTTGAAAAATGAAATCCCTCTTCCCTAATTGTAACTAGAGAGGGTCACTCTGCTGAGTGAGATGATTCTGAAACTTTCTTTAGCTTTCAGTACCACGTAAATGCCAGTTTTCAGAGGACAATACTTAATTCAGGCAGGAAGCTAACATCTTGATTATTTAAGCCTAGAGAAAATTCACCTTTTATGGTTATGTTAGACTTCTTTTGGCAAGACTCTAACATGTTCCATATGTGTGTACATTTGTATCAAGCAGTTCATACACTGCAAAATAAGGAATTTTTATCGTTCCTATTCTTATCACAGTGTATAAACTGGCAGGACAGTCTAGCGAGTTAGTGAAGAAATTACTGCTTACAAAGGTGAATCTTACCTTTGAAGTCAGATTGTGGTGTGTATCTACACTACACTGTTTATAGCAGGAAAGTTATAGTGAAGTAAATTTATTTGTTGGACAGAATTAAAATCAGGTGATTGAACTGTAACTTGCGTTTTTTGTGTACTCTCTAGTGTCAGAAATACAATGGACTTGTTTAATACTAATTTTAGTTTTCTTGTTAGTAGTTGTGAAATTTCACTCATTTTCACCAGAAGGTATTATCTATTACATTTTATAGTAAAGAATCTCTCTTTTGTTAACCCAGCACAAAGAATAACACTATTCACCCTTTTAAATACAAAGTCCATTCATACGCGTACAGTGGTATTCAATGAGAGAACAAAAATGCCTATTCTGTCCATGCTGATCCTAGGTCACAAGAGTTTTTCATTCAGTGCTGAATGGCTATCCACATACTATGGCAATAATATGTTCCCTAATGGGGTCTGAATCTTTTTTCTGTTTTAAAATTCTTATTCCACAGAACAGTAAGTGTCCTGAGGGAACAAAACCAATGCTGATATTTGCTGGTGACATGTTTGATGTAAATGAAGAATACAGAAGACTGAAGAGCCTTCTTATTGGTCAGTATTTTGATTATGTGAGCAGTAAGATTGTGTAAATCTGTAGTAATGTGTTCTGTTGGGAAATGCTAGTTTGTCAAGAAATGTTTGCTTATGTTCAGCACAGAAAGAAAACAAGAACAGGCACTTGTAAGTTTCATGTCATGTGAAATTGAAGTTAACTAATCATGGCTGTTACTGGGGGTGGAGGGGAGGGGAGTCTAGCCTAAAAGATTCTCAAGTTGAAACTTTGTGTTCACTAAAATTCATTACTTTGTGGGGAAAAATAATTTTTGAAAAAGTCTTTACCATGTAATTGTTGTGGGTCATTGCTTTTGTAACCAAAAAACATTTTTGAAGTACCTAATCTGAAATCAGGGGATTAAGTTGAGAAAGTGGGATATTTTTGCTTACAAAAAAGTCAAATCCATATAATTGAACTTGTGTTTTTATGATGAAAGCATTTTCTTTTGGAAACTTGACCAATTCTTATGAAAGTGCCATTGATTAGAGTACTTGGAAAGAGCACGCACAGTAAAAAGCAGCCTGTAGATAATAGCTGTGTCATAACTTCAAAGCAGGCTTGGAGCTTAGTCAAAAACTGGCATCAAGTTTTTTACTGTCTCAAGGTTGGAGGCTCTGGAAGATAAAGCACATTGTGGGGTCTTTCTAGGGAACTGCAAAAATGATGATACTTAGGGTAGCTTTTGAGGACATAAAAGTCATATGGCACTGTATCTCTTGACACTTAAAAAACGCATCTTGCTTGGTAGAACTAGGTCTAGTAAGTAGGGTGGTGTGTTTTTAATTTTTAATAGGTTTCTTAAAAGTAGATTATTTTTTTAAAGCTCTGGTAAAATACTGAAATTGGCCCAATAAGAACAGCTTTGTTCTTTCAGTTCCATTCTTAGGTTGTACCAACTCATAATCTTACAGCTTTGCAAGATCTCCCTTTGACATAAAATAAATATTAGTTGGGCTCCTTTTTTCCTAGGCAAACAGATAAATGATTGCTCTTTAGAAACAGGGTTGGGGTTTGGTTGTGGGTTGTTTATTTCCATTAGAGATTAATTTTTTTTCCCATTAGTATTGTAATTCCTTAAAGCAGGATATTTCCTCTGCAATGAGACTGAAAAAGGAGCAGAAAAGGAGAAAATTTGCATCCTCAGCACAGCTGACTTTTTTGGGGATAGATGAAGGGCTAGTAACTGTGCTTATAAACATTTGAAGGTGGTGAATATTGACTATCTCATTCTTTCTCTTATGATTTTTGTTGTCTGCTGATGTGGTAGTGCATTTATGATGTCCCTGGAATGCAACTCATGAGATTCTAATAACTTTTTATGCTTGTATTTATAAAATGTATCACTACTTACTACACTGCCTGCTCTTAGTTCTGTTATTGCATACCCATTTCATCCTAAAAATGGAGAGGCACTGCCTGACTTACTTATGCACTTTCTAAAATGTTGGTTTCTAGGAGACATCTACAATTTTAGATTGGCCATCAGCTTGTTCTTCATACATCTTCTTCACACAGGCTCCTTTGAGTGTCTCAGAAGTTTGCACATTCCTTCTGGCCAAGAAGGGGGGTGGCTGGGAAATGTCTGGGATAGAGTTTGAACTCTGCTAATGCTAACTATAGCTACATAGGTTACAGTGTTACCAGCTTTTGCATAGAAATTGATACAAAAAGAAGTGTACAGACTCATGTTCCAAAATAATTTAGGAATTTAGTCTGGAAATGGAAAGGTCCTGTGAAGCTCTCTGCAGGAAAAAGTAAATTAGAAGTTCTGGAAACATGTTGAGGTCAAGTGGGAGAAAGAGCTAGGGAATGGAAAGAAAGGAGAAAGCAAGTCTAGTCCAACCAAAGCAAGAGTTGTAAATTATGAGTACATTAAAAAAACTTGAGCTCTCTGGGCATCCCGAAGCCTGAGGTTTCTGCAGCTGTTCAGCGGTGCCAGGAAACAGAAATTCCTGACCACCTGCATTTGCTGGAAGAGATCATCCTGTGGGTGAAAAAATGTTTGGTGCTGCAGGAAAATACGTAAGGGAGGTGTTGCCAGTAAAACCACTGTAAATGTTAGCTTTCATGACCACAGAGAACTAGTCAGAGGGGAAATACATGCCAGAAGTGACTGAAGTATTTTATTTGCCACTTTTTCTATATCTACAAGCTCAGCCCACAAGAGGAGGAGAGTATTTAGTTGACCACGGAAGTTTCCTGGCTAGACTCCAGCTGCTATCTGCCAGCAAAACTTTGTTTTGGATGTCATTTTAGTGCCGATACTCTTGAAAAAGGTAGTGGAGGAAAAGACAACTAGCCCAGGGATCTGAAAGTGGGGCAGGGCGGAAGAGACTGATGTGTTTTGCATCTGTTAGCATTTCTCCTGTGTTTCAGCCTTACCCTGTCATGTTTATTAGCACACCTTGTTCCCTCAGTCAGGATCACATTCTTTCTCCACCCTCTGCATGTGTTGGACAGATTGCTGTGCTTAACTGCAAGCTCTCTGATTGCACAGTATTTTTTTTCATAGCCTGATATAAGAACCTCGTTAGAGACAGCTCGTTTTGCATTTAACCTGTATTTCAGTGTTCTCTGTGCAAACTGAGCAACTATTTCAAGTGTCTTATTTTTATAGATGTGTTGCTTAATAAATAGAGAAAACATTTGCTGTGATGAGTAGTGCTTTGCCTGAAGGAGAGAAGTGCTTTGCTGTGTGAGAGGTATGAAAGAAACAATATATCTAAACTTTTTCCCAAGTCAGAGAGGGAAAATGCAGATAAGAGTAGTCTATAAGATACAGTTTCAATCTGTTTTGTACTGGCTTTTATCCTTCTTTGTACTCTTCCAAAATCTGTCTCTAATTAAGAATCTTAAGTATCAGGTTTTTTTGAATGATTTCTTTAAACAGATACCTGAACTAGTGCCTTCTCCCTATTGATCTATGCTTAGCTGAGCTTAAACTGGCCTAAAGATACATTTAATTTTTCTGACTTTAGAGCTGAGTATTTAAAGGAATAGACAATGCCGTTATCCCAGTTAGCTTAATAAAGCTAAGTTACTGCTCTGAAAGTATGTTTGCTCTTCCCCATGAACTTGCCATGTGTGTTGCTAACAAGCAGTCTCTGGGAAGTCACTGTATGCCTGTCAGGGTTTCTACACGTTTGGTTTCACCACTGCAGGAGCTAACATGTGCAATGTTAGATTTCTGTGCTGTGTTTGTGGCAGGACTACAGTTTTGAGTAGCAGCTGTTTTGTGAGAGTCACATTAAACATACAGATTCAGCTTCTCTAGAGCCATCCCTTGTATAGCCTCGCTTAGTTAGAAGCAGTAAAAGTATCTGTATAGGCAAGGAGTTAACATCAGTGGTGCGATGCAGGTCCATTGTGAAATAAAGCAATTTGTTACAGTCATCTGCTGGTTTGATTTTCAGCCAAGAATGCTGGCATTTATTCTTTCAGATTTCTTCAGAGGTCCTACCGTGCCCAATATTCGTCTGGCTGGTTTAGAGTACGTCCTGCATTTCACAGCTGTAGATGGGAAAATTTACATGCGAAGCTATAAGTGAGTATGTGTTTTATCTATTTGCTTGCTTCTTGGTACATGTCATGGTTTAAGCCCAGCTGGTAACACAGCACCATGCAGCCGCTCACTCATTCCTCACCTTCCTGTTCGGTTGGGATGGAGAGGAGAATCGAAAGAATGTAAGCCCCACAGGTTGAGATAAGAACAGTCAAGTAACTAAGGTATAACATAAAACTACTACTGCTACTACTACTACTACTACTAATAATGATAAGGAAAATAAGGGGAGAAAATATTAAACTAAAAGGGAAAAGGAAAAAAAACAAACACAAGTGATGCACAATACAGTTGCTCACTACCCGCCAACCAATACCCAGCCTGACCCAAGCAGCGATCTCGGCCTTCTGGGTAACTCCCACCAGTTTACATATTGGGCATGACGTGCTGTGGTAAGGGATACCACTTGCAGAGCGGAAGGAAGATACTTAAGCCCTAAACCTGCTGCTTCCTTTCTTGTTGAGCTTTCCCTGCTAGCTAGGAGGATTGCTCTTTTGTGTGGTTGGATTAGTAGGGTGGTGAGAATTAACTTGGTAAATACAGAGTACTGTCTTAGACTTCATAGACTTAGTCTGTTCTCAGGCTGATTCTAGGACTCACCTCACATAGGTGTTTGTTGGAGAATGACAGGTGGATGGCTGCCGCCAGCAACACACTAGGAAAAACAGGAAATGGCAGGACAAGACAGTCTTGTCTCAATGTATTGGTGTTCAGCCTTGCAGATCATGGCCTTACCTTAGGCGGCTGTGAGCATCGTAGCTTGTGTTCCATGTGATTTTGATTTCTCTGCCCTTAGGAGTCTCAGTCTTCAAATCAAACAAAAAAAATGTTCTTAGTGCTCAGGTTATTTTGCTGTAAACTATAGTAAATGTTTTTCATGGCTGTTAATACCCAGGCCACTATTTTGAATTTGAGGAATTATATGGCTTTCAGATTACTGGGACTGAGTTCTGACGGTAAGACTGATAGATAATACTGTGTGTTCAAATTGTGATGGGATACATTTAATATATTACAACTTGTTATTGCCAGACATCATCCTCAATAATCTGTTAGCATTAGCGTTAGCTAATTAGAGTTAGCATTAGCAGTTGTTTTTAATAGTTGTCTGAACTACAGGACTGAACCTGCCCTTTAGGTAAAGACAGATGAATCTTCATCACAGAGGACAATGTTGATTTTGATTGGTTTTCCTTTATAGGGTTCTCCTGAAGAAATCTGGCTGTAAAATACCAAGAATTGAACTGGAAGAGATGGGACCTTCGTTAGATCTGGTTATGAGGAGGACACATTTAGCTTCAGATGACCTTTATAAGCTGTCTTTAAAGCAGCCGAAGGCCCTGAAGGTATGTGCCTTGGAAAGTATGTTACTTCCAGATCTGTATGTCGAGAGTGATAAAAGCTGAAGTATTAATTACTGTATTTGACCAAAGCTTACTCTTATATATTACTTTTTTGTGAGGTTTCTGGAGCCACAGCACTTCTGTGATGATCAGCTGGCGTACAGACACTTCTCTGGAAGCCCATAGAACATACAGATCAAATCTTAGTCTCTAAACTCCACTGTACGTGGCCTCGCTTTTAGGCACTTGACTCTCACCCAAACTCCTGGCACTCTCCACTCAGAAATACTGATGTTGTTCTTCCCTTACAGCCTAAGAAGAAAAAGAATATCTCCCATGATGTGTTTGGTACAACTTACGGCCGAATCCACATGCAGAAGCAAGATCTTGGGAAACTGCAGACGCGGAAAATGAAAGGGTTAAAAAAGAGGCCAGCAGAGAAGGCAGCTGAAGATAGTGGGGTTAGTCCCAAAAAGTCAAAATCAGCTTGATAGTCTGGAACAGCTTTGAAATCTTTTTGTACCTTCAAATTTGGTATATATACTGTAATACAAATGTGTCAGACATAAAAGATTTGGCTGCTGTTAACTTTAGTTTTATAAAGAAGTCTTTTTAATGGTGTGTTGTTTTAGAGGGACATGGGGGTATTGAGCTTTAACACAGAACTTGGTTATTTAAAATAAAAAATGTGATATAACTTGCTTAGTTTTCTGAAGCTGAGTATTTATTCTCTTGGTGTTAGCAAACATATGTTAGTCAAGCAAGTGACTCATTTCCCAGACAGTTTTATGGATGCTGTGTTGGGAACCCTTGGTCAATCAACTCATCTTGTAAATTCTGCACTGGACCAGAGTAGTGTATCTACATTAATACACACAGCACAACTTCTCTGTTCATTTATTGTTTATGTATTTCAGGTTTTGCATGACTGCAATACTCAATAAACTATAAATTCTTTTCTAAAGTGGGAGCTCACAGTATGTGTCTGATGCCAGACTAGGTCTGTAACTATCGCACCAAGCCCTACTTTGCGCTTGCAGAATTGGGAGTGACTACGATGTTTTTATGGTGTTCATCACCATGATAGCAAAGTACCTGATGCTTGTTTTAGGCAAATGAAACCTTTACAGTTTGGATTTCAACCTTTGATGCTTGATTTGTGCTGAGAATGGAAGCATGTGAAGCAATCAGGAAAGGTGGAAATCTGTTCTTCTTACCCTTGCTTTTCTCCTAAGTTTGTGCTTGTGAGTTAGTGAAGACTCCTTGGTTGAAGACTCTTGTTTAAGAGCTCAGTGAGACTCTGGTGTGGTTTTCCATGGTTTGGAACATACTGGCAAGCCTTGTTTTTTTCCATGTGCTTGTCTCTTTGGAAGGTATTACTCTGTCCTTTAGCATAATTGTGATAAAAGTATGCATACTTTATCATGAACATAATAAGCTTGCTCATCCTAGTTACATTTTTAATACTTGATCTTGTTAGTTTTCTCAGTGTAGTCAGCTGATGTGTCACATTAGAAACAGGCAGTTTGTTGTTTTCACTTCTGCACCATAGATGGAAGCTGCTGGGCAGCTTTGCTTTCCATGTGTGAGAGCTGAGCTGTAACTGTGGCTGTGTAAATGCTACACATGATGTTCTTGCTGTGCTGGTTTGATAAAGCTTGTGTGAAAAAGAAAGCACTTCAAAAGTTTGGGATCTTTTTGAGGGCACAGACATTGATCTTCCATGTATTAACTTATTTTTTATGGTGATTTTTATGAACTTAACAGCTGTAAAAGAAATAGTAAAAACATGCCCATCGTCATAGAAGACTTGGGCTTTTTAATAGTTTTTTCCTAATTTGGAAGCTGATTTTGTTGCTCAATTCGGTGTTTAAAACCTGAATTTCATAGCAGTAAAGTAGACCATCTAACCTGTTATTTCTAATGTAAAAAGTGAGGGAGTTGTTCAGTAGTAGCCCCCAGAGATAAGCTGTTGCATCCTGGCATTGATTTTGTTTCATGCTGGGGCAGGTGAGGGCTACTGCACCTTCTGGCAACTGTGTATGGTTACTGTGCAGCTTCAGAGAGATGCAGAGTGCTTGAGCAGAGGAAATGGGTCGTCAGGGAGAACCCAGGTGGGTCTATTCACCCTTTGCAGGGTCTTCTTGCTGACTACAGGTGCAACCTGAAGTGCCTGATGTCCCACGTCTGGGGCTGTTTGTGTGAATAACCTTTTATTTGTAGTTTTCGTACTGGTGGAATACAGCCAGACAAAAATGCATGAGATATGTGAGGCAAGGAGAAATTCGGTAAGGTTTGCTTGTTCAGTTTCAAGTTACATTGCTAGCAAGGATTAAAATCTGCTCCATTTCTAGTAAGTACATTGCACTACTCGAAGTGGTGCTGTTTTGGTGCAAACTCTTTGAGTGGAAAGCGGAAATGTTCTCTTTTTTTTTTTTTTTCTCATGGCACAAATGAGCCACTATGACGAGATAGGATGAAGCCAAATTAGCAACTGAGTTCACCTCACTTCTTTCAGAGAGGTTTCAACCTTGCTGTGAAGCACTGATTAAACCACAAGGCTGGTGGCTAATGTGATTTCAGATGTACGGCACGTACAACTGCATGTATGCATGGTAGGCAATTGCTACATTCTGAGTATCTGATTTAACTCAAGCTGAATGGAGATAGGAGGGCTAAATATAACCTTTCTGGTGGCATGTTCGTATTTTCCAGACTCTTTTAAGGTGTGATGAAATTTGTCAGGTGCTGCAATGTAGCTGTGTGCATGAAGAAGTTGCCCAAAGGGCAGCTGATGAAAGGGGCTTGTCTTGCCTCAATTGCCCCTTGCTTCCAGAGTTCACCAGGCTCTGAAAACACAAAAACATGCCCCCGGGGTCTGCATGGCTTGGGCAAGGCATAACTAGCATGTTCACCCCTTTCCCCTGGCTTTCATCTTCTTACCTCCCAACGCACTGGAGATAGCTTTATTTATGGGTTGAGTGTGGTAATAGATTTGGTTTCAAGAAAAATCCCTGTGGGCAAAGTGTGGCTCCCGAGGTTGTACCTGTGCTGTAAAGTGGAGGTGGAGCTGCAAACTGGTAGTCAAGCCTGTGCTGTCTTTTGCTGTCAGGACGGCAATGGCAGGGAGGGTATGATTTGTGCCTCTCTATGCTCAACTGTGCCACTGGCATATTCGTTGCTCCTGTTAAGGAGGCTACTGTTACGGATAACTAATGATAGACAGAATTTAGAGTCTATCTGCACTGCAAGTTTACTTGGCTCTCTTTATGTGTGGTGCAATTAAAAAAAGTAGGAAGAGAGGTAGATACAATTAAGTGACCATGATATGCTAGGTTCTTGAGATGCCCGCGTTTTTGGGAATCAGTCCTGGACACATACAATCACAGCCTTAGCCGTTTGCTAGTCTGATGTGACAGACTGAGCACTGAGAGCAACGCATGATGTGTGTTAGAAAAGAGCATATGAACTCCTTTCTGTTTCCTGGATTTTGTGGGTTTGAGTTTATCTTTACTGTTCCTTAGTAACCTTATTTGTTTCCACTCGGTGCTTTCTGGGTTTGACTGTGAGGGTTTCCTCCCTCCACTGGCTTGGTTGCAGCTGGGAGGGTTAGTAAAGAGCATAAAGGGAGGACGTTGCAGACACACCAGGTATTGCACTGACTGCTGCATCCTCCAGCCAGGGAGGAAAAGGCTGACAATTTCTTGTTCTAGGTACTGTCAAGTATAAGGACACTAGAGCAGAACTGTGTTAGAGGCATTTTTACTATTAAAAAGAGGGAAGTGAAAAAAGCAGCTGTGCATAATTTATATTCTTATAGCCACATGAAATACATATTAACGTGTATTACATGTGGTACAGATAGTTCTTCTCTATCTCCAAGTATAATTAATCTCTTGCTCTTGGACTTTGCTAAAGTGCCTCTAGCAGTAGTGACACATCCCAGCTGCAATCCAGAGGCATAGCTGAGAAATAGTTCAGTTGTATCAGAAGTCAGGTTTCCTAAAGGAATACAAGGAATAGAGCCACGAGGCTCCTGAATGTGAAGCCTGTGTAGGATTGCCTTCCTAAATGGATGAATGTTCAAAGTTAACAATATGGCTAAAGGAAGAACAGCTTTGCTGTCATGCATCTATGCAGAAGATAGTAGGGGAGCTGAAATTTTTGGGAGACAGTTTCTGAGGGACCTACCTGACTAGGGGGGAATTGAATATCTTGGAGATTGTGGTAGGCAGGAGGAATCTAAGTGCTCTCTGGGCAAAAATATGAAGATGGGCATTGAGAGAGAAATTTATCAGTAATCTGGGATTAAGCCCTATCCTAAATAACATGGGAATCATCTACTCGGAGCTGTCATTGAGCGCGGTACATGTATGCTGATTGAGACAGTTCTAAGGCTCCTGTTCTTCATCTGTTCTTGTTTTCTTTGACTTTCAGTCCTCTTCAGTCTACTTGATCTTTCTATTTCCCTGCTTCTCGAATATAAGCACAAAGTAATTCAGGAGAAGTAGAAGTAAAGTTTTGAGCAGAACTTAACAGAAAGCATGTGTGGTTAATGACATACCCCAAATTCTCATTATGTTCCCGTTCTCCCTTTTGATAGTCCCATAATTCTTCCTGTGATGTCGCACACCACCTATAAAACCTGGATTTCTCACTCTGTCCATGATACTGAAGTATGCCCATATGGGCCCTGACTGCCTTCTATTTTGATTGTTGCAATTTTCTCCTTTTGACTTCTTTTATCCTCACAGCCTTCAAACCAGACACAGCTGCACTGACCCGTTTCCTGCTGTTTGTCCAGATCATCTCTTTGTGCTGGCAAGGAGTTTCTTGTGCTTTATTGCTTGTGGTGATACATCATCAATCTCTTCTTTCTGCTCTGTTAGTGGTCACAATATCAGTCTCCCTCATCTTTCTCAGATGTCTTCTGTACTCTGAACTGACCATTATTTGCTTAATCCCCTTTCAGTTCATCACTGTAACAACCAAGGCACTTACTGAGAGCATCTGGGCAAACTGAAGTAAGGAATTGAGAGCCACATTCAGCATGAGGAGTCAAACGATGCCAGTGGTCAGGAGCCAGAATCAAAAGAGGGGATGGGATGAAGAGCTGTCCTGTCAATTGCAAGGTCAGGCATGTCAGGCAGGCACAGAAATCTGCAGGAGAGGTCTAACCCATTTCTCCATTCTCCATTCTCAGCCCGTTTCTCCAGTTGTTACCAAACGGGAGAATCTGGGCAAGAGCACTGACCTTCTGGTGCCAGTGGAAGGGGTGCCAGGCTTTGCTCAGTGAACTCAGAAGGAGGTCTGTGGTTAATTATCCCCTGCCAGCGGGTTGTGCACATTTGCCTTGTGTTACATTGCCTGTGAAGATCTCAGCAATGCACATGAAAAAAAAATATTTCTTTTTTTACATATACAGTGCTGCAATGCAAAGAAAGATGGAATTAAAAATCTATCTTTATCTCCCTTTTTCCTAACATTGATGTGTGCTCCATGGAGAAGGCAGTGCTTGGCACATGTGCAGTAAAAGAGCCTTCACTTAAGGCTGATCCCTGTATCACCAATTCTAAGGCACCTTTAGGTGCTGGTGTTATTTCTCCCTTTTTTTAAGTCTGTAAAATTCAACCATTCCTGCTGCTGGCCTCTGGACAGGGGAATTACTGATGCTGCTTTATGCTCTGGAATTACTGCTGGCAACAGTGCTTATCTATGTTAGCTGTAGATAGGCATACTGGGCCCTAATGTCAGCTGTTGCCAAAAGATAGTTTAAAAGCCTCTTCCCTCCCTGCCTGTTTTTCAGATAAAGGCGTATTCCTTGTACTAAGTTGGGGCCTCTGTTTTCGTAATCCAAAAATGTCCATGAGTAGTTAGTTACATCTTTTCAGTTTTGATTGCAAGTTGCTAATGTTTTTCTCTGGTGGAAATGGAGCTCCTTGGCTCAATAGTTGTTCTCTCCTCTGGGAGAAGTTGAGGTGAAAGCAAAGATTCAGGCAAAATGTCTGTTCTTTATACTGGTGTATCATGCTCTTGCATGTGACAGAAACTAGTCCCAGTGCAACAAATCAATGTATTTAGCAGTATAAATTCAGATGAAACTTCTCTAAGCAGAGTTGAGCTCTCCTGGTTCTCATGAGCAAAGAGGTGTTTGGCATGTGTCACTGCCAAAAGATGGGCACTCACATCTACAGTATCAGGAAATTTGTATTGGGATGGTTTGCTGTAAAAAGTGCAATGCAGAACTTGCATCCATCTCCCATCACAGCCCTTAATTTTTTTAATTGGAAACAGGTTATTACAAAGAATTAATGAGCCCCTCCAAAGTGCACATGCAGCATGCCCATAAAGAGTAATAAACTTTCAATTTATAAGAGGTGATAGATTTCAGGTCCTGTTGGCTCACTTTGCACCCAGGAATAATCCCTTGCTCATCAGGGTTATTTGAACTAGGCAGACTTGATTTTTTTATGCCATTAAAAGAAGTTTGTAGGTGCCTTTTATTTTTTTTTACATTTTTTCTTCTCTGAGCATACCCGAGATGCTTAAAGGCTTCCAGGATATCATAGGCAAACAGCTGTTCAACTCAAGTGTGCTCTGCAGTTGATGAGTGAGGGGGTTCTGTTTGTGTTCCAGATGCTCGTTTCTTCAGGGCTGAGCAGAAAGGCTCACTTGAAGAAAGATTCAGAGACCTGGCGACTGCTGAGCATTTCCTTCTCATTTTCCTTCCAGAGAGAGGGATACCCACCCTTCCTGCCATTAGCTTTCTCCAGTTTCTCCAAGGCAGTAGGTCATACATAATGATATTTCTTAAAACCCAAACAAAACTGCAAACCCAACACTTTATAGATAACACCATGTGGTTCAGCAGCAGTGCTGACGTAAGGGATTATGAAGGTGCAGCTGTTTGTGGGACTGGCATCCAGATGAGGCGATTGAACTAGCTTTAAAAAGTGAGGGGTGGGGGGCAAAAAAGGAGGAGTTCTTTGTTTTGAAGCTAGATCAGTTCCCTGATCTGGCTCAGCACAACTGGGTGGTGCACTGTGTGCTGCGGAGGAAGCAAAAGGCTGGGAGTGGGATGGGAGATGTGAGGTAACTCCTGACGCTTGTGCTGTTGCTTGCAGTATTATCTGTATGACGGTGCCTGAGTTTGAGAATTAGTATGGTTCAGAGTCTGTGCTTAAGGAAACCAATGTTTTTGGGGACCTGCATTTGCCAGTGAGCTTCACATCTTTTCCTGTGAAGACCACTTTTAACATCATTTTACAGTTCTGAAAGCAAAGGTCAACTGACTCTTTCAGAAGGGATTTGTGTTGTGAATAAAGGTAAAATGTGAAAGTTGTGAGTTCCCTGTTGGTGTGGTCTGTTGGTGGCTTTCATGTGCCTTCTTGGGGATGGAGCCTGTGATGTGGTGGAGCTAGAACAGCTGTCAGCAGTGCTTGGCCAGAAAGAAGCTGACCTAAATGGAACCACTCACAATTTATGATTTTATTTACAAAGAAAACCTCACAGAAATGTTGAGTTTTTTCAACAAAGCCCAACACCACCCATCCCTGATCACCAGTAAGACAGATACTAGTTCATTTGAGTGCCTTTTAGGACAACACAAAGAAATCTGTTCAGGTTGGTTGAAAGGGAACCTCCAAAATAATATTCAGGAAACTTCTCCTTTCCAGCAGGAGTAACCTTCTGACAGAACTTATGTGGCTTCTAGTTTAGCCGGAAGGATTTTCTCCCCTATAAAGATTTCTCAACATACATCTTTCCCCTATGATGTTATGGAGCTATGGCATGAATAAGATTATTTGAGCTGCATTGAATGATTCCGTTTCATGAACTCGAGTAAAAGACTGTTGTGCTTGTTCTAGTCTGAGCATGATCAGAAATGCTGCATGGTGGTATGTTATGTTTGGAAAGCTAACACTGTATCTTAGCAGGAGCCTCAAATCTTTTGAAGACGGATTTAGTTATTTTCTCCAGTTACAAAAAATATTTTCAATTTAATTGAAATTCCATTAGACCCATGTTGCTGTTTTCAGGAGGTAATAGCTGATTAGGTTCTCAGTTACTTTTCTTTCAATTCCTGGAAGGAAATCTATTCTGTGGTTTATGTGGTAAAGTGACTGAAGAGTTTAAGTGCGTGTAGACAAAGCTGTCCCTGTTAAGGAAGAAGTATAGTTAAAGGTATATTATGAGAAAGTGACAAGTGAAACGTTTTTTCAGCATGTGGGCTGCATAGGACAAGACAAACCTACCCTAAAGATGGTCTCATGCATGAGATTCTGTCAAAGATAAATCTTCTTCCTTTAGAGACTCATGCCTGGGGCAGGAGATTTATGTGACCTGCCTGGTATGCCTGGAGGAAAAGATGTATTAAATGCTAGCAGAGAAAAAGGAAAAAACTCGTCAAAATTTGTGGGTTTTTAAAAGGGTGCCAGCATTTGGTCAGAGCCAGCTACACCAGACTTGTAATCGATTCTGGGAGCCCAGTTTACAGGAAAGTTTTGTTGTTCTATTAAGAAGTAGAACAGGATGAACTTTTCAACCTAGTAGGTAGAGAGCTAATTTCCACGGGCCTAACTCCATCAGCAAGACAAGTGAGTGTTAAGAAAGAACAGGCAAACTGTTAAGACAAGGCATTAGGTGTTTTCTCACACCAAAAGCCAGATGACTGGAATCGGAAGACCAGAAAGTTTCTAAGTCCCTTCATGGACATTGAACTAGACATCTGACTCGAAAGATAGGGAAAGGAGAGATAAAAACGTATATGATACTCATGTATGCAAAACCAATTTTGAAGTCTGTATGAAAAGGGAGGTTTTGCATGGAAGAAAGAACCATCAATTGTAAAATGTAAGTTGGAGCAAGATCTTTAAAACTTTTTCCCGTATGTCACACAGAAAGCTGTCATCATGTGTCAACCCCCACCCTGAGCTGCATGGGTTCCCATAAGTGCATCACAGTATGAAGTGTCATATCATTCCTACCTAAGGATCTCGAGTCATGTTCCATTTGTAAAAAATCTTAGGCCCATTGACACTTATTTAAGAAACAAAAGCAAACAACAAAACCCCCAAACCCACAGCTTCCCAACTTTGTATTTACCTGACACAGTCTGTTTTGTAGCAGACTTGTGGAGAGGTTTGTCTTAAATCTCACTCTATTCCTTTTCAAATCACAGTCCAACCTTCAAGAAGGTTTTGAATGCTCACAATTATTTATTGTAGAACTGTAATACCCAGGTTCCTCCAAGAAGGATCCCAGAACCTTGTTGTGCTCAGCGGGGTGAAAAACACAATGTAAGGAAAAGTCCTCACCAAAATACTGAAGTGGCACATGGCTCTTCAGAGACAAAGTGGTTTTCTTGCATTCTGGTTCTTTCTCCTGAAAAAACAAAAACCAAGACACTTTAAGATCTTATCCCTTGAGGGCTCCTGTTGACTTGCAATCATACATTGCAGAAGTGTTGAACACAGTCTGTCCTCAAGAACCCTGTTTCTTATATCTCTATTGCACTAAGGAGAACAAGCGTTCCCGTTTCTTTTTTTGGAGAATAATTATTCCTCTTTTCTATTTTGTGCTTGCCAAGAAGTACTTGTGTAATTAAATTGGTTTGTTGTTTTAGATTGATAGTTTGGGTGTGGGATAGGAGAATTGCTGGATCCTCCTTCCGTGGACCAGAAGATCTAAGTGAGCTCATTGCCACTCTAGCTTCCTGCAGAGGGAGAGATGGGGAGTGGGATCACTAAGGATTAGCAGTTGCATGAATAAAGATACCTACAAGAAGAATGTTTTGAAGTGACACAAACCTTCCTTTTCCAGACAAAAACACTGACATTTCATAACCAGTCTGTGATGAGGAACAAATTGTTAGGAAAAGGGAATTCCTGGGAATTGCAACATTGCAAACTCTGTTCTTCCAAATCAGAATGAATAGCCAAAACATCCCACTGAATGAAAATACTGGGGATTGGAAAAAGTTGATTTGTGACCATGGAAACATTTCATACCTTTATATTTGGTATAACCTGATGATAATGCAAATATCCATGCTAATGTTTCATAAGTTGAAGAAATTCAGTTACGTAGAAGCACAGTGCTTTACTCTAACCTTTTTACTTCTACCCGCTTCGAATTTTCACCCCTGTCACAAGACAAAGAACAACCACACTCAATTCACATCAAGAGTTCTTTTCATCTGAGGGGACATGATTTAGAGAGTTCCTTTCCCAAAGGTAAGATTCACCCATTACCTGCTGGATGGGTTGTCTGTGTGATTTCCCAGATATAGGAAAATAAACTGCAGGGTCTGTGGTATCAGGCAACTGCATTTGCCTTCACCCTGGGAGTTTAAAATGGGCATTAAGTGTCCTGTTCCAGGTGCTTTGGGAAAGAGTATGAGAACAGGGAGAAACTTAACAGAGCTTTATTTCAATACCTCTCCTGCTCTTTCCCAGAACACTATTCCATAGTATAAAGAAACCTGAAGTATATAAAGTTCTTGAGCTGGAGATAATCCCCTGCATGTTGTATTTTGTTGTTACAGCATCTTTTTTTTATGACTCTTGCTATTGTTTTATTGTTAAGGATATAATTTTGGCATTTCAAGTACTTTGTATTGATTAGTTTAATAATTTAGTTTTGTTGAGTGACATAGTAATTATTGGGTTAAACCTGAGGCCTGATAGGATTCTTGGACTCCCCTTAGGTTTTTTGTTTGAGAATCAGGAGATAAATATTTCCCTTCACCTTTTATGATTTTACAGGCCTCAGTTTCCTTACTGATTTCTTTCCCAAGCTGAAGAGTCTTGGCCAATTTAAATGCTCTTCACAACGAAGCTGTATTGTATG
Source organism: Ara ararauna (assembly GCA_028858755.1). Lineage (NCBI taxonomy): Eukaryota > Metazoa > Chordata > Aves > Psittaciformes > Psittacidae > Ara > Ara ararauna. The sequence continues at coordinate 63,615,067 of CM054379.1, forward strand.
GATAATTTGTCCCCTTTATACTTTTTCTACTTCTGTTATATTGTTTCTGAGAAGAGAATTGTATGTAATAACAAAGGTATTGTTGCATGACTAAGTCCGACATATACAACACTTTCTTTTTGATTTTCTCTTCTTAATATATGATTAATGGTTTATGTGTCTGTCAGACATTATTGTTTAGGGAGCTATTTCTGCCAGAGAAGGAGCCAAAATAAGTCGAGAAGATCTCTCTTCTCGAATGAATATTCTAATGACAACAACATACTAAAGACTATTATTTTATGTACCTAGAGAAGGGTTTATTTTTTTGTCTTCACATTTATGTTTCTGAGCATTGAACTTAAGCTGCTATTTTGCTTCCCAGTTACTATATTCACATTCTTCCACAACTTGTAGTTTGATAACATGATGTGACAAAGTTTGCTGCTGATGTTGGATAAGTTGGTATTGTAAAGATGAGTGCCACCTGTAAAGATATCCAGAAGACTCTTCTGAGGGTGCCATTTTCATACCATTCAAATTAAATTTAGTGTTGGTATGTACAAATGATGAACAAAACTGACATCAGCTTAAAAAACCAATAAATTACAAGTGTTCTGAGCTAACAACCATGGTTCTTTGGGAATGAGACCTTGATATTATATTAGAGAGTGAAAATGTCACTCTGATAGTCAAAAAAGTAAATCAAACATTAAGAATTAGTATTGGAAAATAAAAATTAGTGAGCAGAAAATGAAATAGAGTACAAACATTTGCTCCTGTATAAATTCAAATTGAGCCCATACCCTGACTGCTGTGTGCAGTTCAGCTACCCCTGTCCTCCAGCCTGAAAGGGGCCGTAACAGAGCTAGCTCAGACAAGGCCAAAGATGACTTAAAGATATGGAATGGCTTCTACAGGGAGAATGACTCAATCAGCTCTTCTGTCTGAGAGAGATACAACTGACAGGGAATGTCACAGAGAAATATTAATTCATGGATGATATGGAGATGGTTAATAGAAAAAGGTTGTTCTTGTATGGGAAGAGACAGTTAATTTGGGACTATCCAATGAAATTTACAGGAAATAAGTGGCACATAAAAGAATGTGTTTTTTCTCACAGGCAGTGAAGCTATGAACTCCTGCCAGAATATATTATGAGTGATATAACGAGTCCATTTATCATAATTCCACTAAGGCTGGGAAACACTGGAAGTTACTGCTTCACTTCTTTGCCACCTGTGCAGTGGGATGGTCTGTACCTGCACGAAGCTCATAGATGATACTGAAGTGGAGAAAGTGGTCAATCTACTGGAAAGCAGGATGGATCCTTCCTCCAGCTTAGCACATTCCTTCCGAATGGCCAACAAAAACCTCATTTACAAATTGAAGAGGGTCCAGGAAGGGTCACCAAGATGGTCAGGATGCTGTAGCACATACTGCACAAGTGGAGGCTGAGAAAGCTGGGTTTGTTCAGCCTGCAGATGAGAAGAGTGAGGGAGGGTCCAATTCCTCTCTTCTACCTTCTAATGAATAGAGAAGTATTCAAATAAACTTACATCTCTGTTTCCCAAGACATGTCATGCCTTTCTGCATCCTCTGTCTTACCTTTACTTTAGATAGGTAGAATTGTTCTGAGCAGAAGTCAGGAGGCTGGGACAGGTGTGGGGGCCTGAACTGAGGGCTGGGGACAAGAGGTGTGCTCTGCAGGCTGAGGTTTCTTGCAGTGAGAAGGTGGGGGATGTGGAAAAATGTGAGTGGAGGAAAAGAAGGAAATCTGATTAGGAAAAAGAATTTAGGGAACAATGGGAAAGGAGATGGAAAATGTCAGGGGTTCTGGATTGAAAGGATGAGGAGAAACTGTTTGGCTCTGAGCTGGGCTGGGTTGCAAAATGCGTTTGGAGACAGAAGGGCTTGGGAGATAAAAAGTCACAACTTGGAAAAAGCAGACAAGAGGGGAGAGTCAGGGGATGACCATGCTGTGCTAGACAGCATTTGGGATGAGAATAGGCAGGGATTACTGTGATGCCTCCCTCCTGCTTCTAACCAGCTCAGATCTGGAGACAGAAATTTGCAGAGACGTGGCCTTCCTCTCCCAGCAGCAAGGGATTTGTCTCTCCTACATTCTCTTTTTGTCACTCAAAAGTATAAAATATAAAGTTCAATTTCCAACAAGAAGGTAACAATAATTTTGCTGGCTAGCTATTTTTACATCAACACCTCAAAAAAACATAACAATGTCACAGAACCCTCAAACTCAGCTCCTCCTTTACAATTTTTCTGCTCCTTTCCAGGATGAGACGGGACGCTCATCAGTCAGTGTGCAGACTCGGCTGCCAATTGCACTGTCTCCCTTGCCCAAATCCATTTCCAAATTTAGCCAGATGAAGTCGTTGCGGACAAAGACCATTCCCGGCTTGGCCGGCAGATGGCAATTACTGTTCTTTAAGGGATCCTTAGGCGGCCTTCAAAGCATACAGAAAAGAGATTTGCAGTGGCTCAGACTCCTTAATATTATATTGAGTGTAAAAACACCTCTGAAATTTGAGTTCAGCTTTCCTGTCATCCACTAATAGATCAAATATCAGAGCTTCTCAGTCTGTGGAATAAGTACTGCTGCACATTAAGGAGAAAAGCACTTAACGCTGTTTTTTACATTTGACAGTTAACTCTGGTATGCTGCTGTACCATGCAGTACAGGAAGTTTTGGTCCCTTTTTAAAGATACTGTAAAATCTGCATTGTTTCTGGGATGCTTCCTGTCACATCAAAGGGTCCTGATGTGCATTGACATGGAGAGTTGAAATGAAAGAAACAGTGGACATAACTGTGTGTTTCCTCTTGTTACAGATCCACAGGAAATGAGCTATTTGATTTCAGAAGGAAGAAAAAGCAGAGCATGCAGGTATGGGTAATATATGCAATAAATGACAAACTTCTGGAAAGGTTAGCAGAGAAGGCTCTGCAGGAGAATAATGGAAACTTGAGTAAGGTTCTTTGCTGAATAAGGAGAATATTTCTGGGATGATGTAAAAAGCCAGCAAGACAGCAATCAGAACTATAGCTAATGGACAAATATACTGACATTTCACTTTTCCTTGCCTGAATTTCTCTTTCAATCTCAGTTTCCTAAATGGTTCTCTGATGATCTTTTTGCCTCAAGATGCATAAATAGGATATGAAACAAGCTTTATCTAGCTTTGCATAGCTTAAGGCTTAGTTGCCTTGATATGCGTCTGAGGGCTGAAATGAGCAAAGAAGAAAAACTAGTGGGAAGACAAACATGGGATCATGCCAAAAAGGCTGGTTTACTTTCAAACACTCAGTATTTCAGACTGACTGAAATACTATGTTTTACTTTCCAGTCATACTGATATGATCAAATTATAATCAAAGAATGAATTCCTAGACTGAGTGTAATTAACAGTTTTTAACTCAAAGTCCTTTCCCAAGCTATTGCAGACGGTCCAGAAGTGTGTGATGTCTGCCCTTGTATTTCTATGGTTAGTGGCCAGAGCTCTGTGAAACCCTGAGTTAGAAGCCCTCTCACTGTCAAAAAAGAAAGTGCTTCTTTGAGTAAGAGAGAGTCTGTACCACCAGAAACAAGCCAGTCAAAGCAGAAGTCTGGAGGGGCTGTCTGGCCTTGGGCTTCAAAGGAAGTCACAGATTTGCTGGTGGTGAATAGTTTAAGCAGACTGCAGGGGCTATGTTCAAAAGATTTGTTTAAAAACAAACAAACCTGTAATTCTTACATGTTCATGGGTAAAAGTGCGTGCCCTTGGCTTTAACACCAAAGTTGATTCTGAAAACTGCTGTTAGGAAACCATGCTATTTGGAAACAGCAAGGTAGACTCAGAAGGAATTTATCCAAGAAATTAGGAGGGTTGGTTTGGGGGTAAGAGCCTGAAAAGTCTCAGGGTAGTGAGAATGGGGTCAAACATGATTGCTATACCTGGAAATCTGCTTGAGAAATCCAGAGTTAGGAACACTCGGTCTATCTGCATCAGTGAGTCTTTGAAATGTGGGAGGTTGAGGTTGGTGACAACCACAACAAATCCACGTCTAATCAGAGAACAGACATCAACCCACTTGTGACAACAATTAATGCTTCCAGTTAAAATCTCATACATATATTGCTCCCAAGAATGAGCTTGACATCTCATCTTTATGAAAAGCACACATCTTGGCTAGAAAAAAATCAAGTCTAGCTCTCTCACATTGCTCTTATATATCAGGAAAAGCAAAATGAGAAAAAATGGCACTCAATGCTTCCAGTAGGTTACCCTGAAGTTTCAGTGCCACTGTGAAACCTGAAGTCAAACACAAAGTTTGGGGTTTATGTTTGGATCTTGAATTCCTGGCTACTATTGGATTCATTGCACAACCAGAAACCTGCTTTTTCCAACTGATAGCCTTATAAAATCATAGTGGAAACAGAAAATACTGTGTACTTTGGCTGAGGCGTTATCAACCATAAAGATCTGGCAACTGCATCTTGCGAAACAATTTTGCTAATTATATTTAAATTGGAGTGAATCAACCCTTCCAACTCTGAATAAAGAACAACTTTATTTTTCCCAGAGAGAAAAGCAGATGGGAAACTGGATGCATTCCGGTGAGCAGGTTTTTAACAAGTGTTCCTGCACTGAGATTTAACACCACTTTAACAATATCTGTCCATTGGGCTGGTGCGAGTTATTACACTGTGTAAAGTAAAAAAAAGATCTAAAGTTAAAGCTCTGTAGTTACTCCACAACAGCACAGGTGTAACAGAAGGTAAAACTTTGTAGTTACTCCACAACAGTTCCAATGTGAACAGTCTGATATCAGAGTATTATTTTCTTCTTGTTTAACTCTTTCCACATGTCCATGATATACTAAGCTCGTTCATGGAAAAAAGAATAAAATCCCTCTTCTATATGTGGATATACATCAGTTTTTGTAAGAAAGGGCTGGTAGTCCTTTAGCTTCTGCTTTTCTACTGACTGGTGGCAGTACATCATGTATCCTGCAGAAGCACAATTACCAAAATGCCTTAAGATCAAAGGAACTCCAGAATTTTAGAGTCTGGCAACAGAGTGGGTCACAAAAGGTCAGAAAACACTCTTTCTGTAAAAATAAGGGTCCCGAGTTATTTTTAAGATCACCTATTTATGTTAGAAGCAACTTTCTCAGCAAGTATAGTAGGCATGTTTGGATGGTGATACAGAAATCTGAGATGACTTAATGATTGATAATGTCATTCTCCATAGTAAATTCACCTCAATGAGAAGAACTGTACAACATTTTGTACACATTTTTCATGCCCAGTCAGCAGCATTATAGGTCTTATTAATTGTAAAATCCTGTTAGTACACTGTAGTATACTGCTGTAAATTCCAGCAAAGTGAATTTTGGAACTCTGATACTGCTGCTTGTATAGTTCTAAATCAGATTCCTACGTGTTTAGGAATTATTCATGTGGTTTAAGTGGTTTGGGTTAACATCATCTTATTGCTTATTTGGCCCAATTTGAGCATACAATCTTTCCCTTAAAGGGTGATACTCTGTGTACTATGTTACTCAAGTAGTTGGCAACTTCTTAAAGATTTAAAAGATGATACTTGTAGAGCTTGGAGGAGTTGAAGGCTTTTAGCAAAATAATTTAGCTGGAGTGTTGTTTAATTAGTATTACTATCTCAGGGAGAATTTACTCTTATATGAGATGACCTTGATTTCACCCTTGTGAGAGGAGGGAAGGCTCACCTTTTTCATTAAGGTGTTTGTAACTACAATATAAGACCCAGCCAGCCACCTAAACAGTTAGACATTTCACACACCGAGTAATTCTGCCTGAAAACTGATGCTGCATCTGTTGTGTCACAGCTCTATGATCACATGCTACTGTGATGCATAATCTTTCCATAATCTTTCTTTTAAATAATTGTGATCATTATGGTGATAAAGCAATTTAATTATTAATTTTATTCATTTTAGGGAATGCAATCTAGGTTTCCCAGACAGGAATTTTAGTCTATTTGCACCCCTTGAGTTACAAAAATGCTATTTCAGAGGGAGTGCAAGTAGGACTTAGGAGCTACTGCATCTGGACAATATACATCTGGCTATCAGGTAAATGCTGCACGATGAATGACCAATTATTTGGTAACCTGGCAGTCCTTGCGCATGAGGCTGGCCAAGGGAGCGCATTGTCTTTCTTAACCTAAGCAATATGGGAGGCATTAAGTGTTAAATTTAGAATTCCTTTATGAAATTGGCTGGTGTAGAACCTTTTTTTCTGTATCCATTTATGTTATTTCTATATCTAAAGTAAGGGTCATCCATTACTCTGGATGGATTTCTATCACAGCATAAATAGAAAGCGAAGGGCCTATGTGTATGCTTACTTTACAACAAGTTGTGTATTTTTACTTAGCCACCAAGTAAATATGTATACAGAGGAATTCATTGATATGAGATTTATTTAACTTAAAAAAAAAAATCCCTGTTAATTCAAGGATTAACTTAGTACTGCTTTTGAAGGAGAGGAGCTATGTGATGGTACCAACAAGATTTGTTATGTTTATTTCACAAAATACAGTTATTGCAGACTAAATGAGGAATTTCCATATGCCTTTTTTTAAAATCTATTTTAGCCATATTACCAGATACGGGATGAATTGTGAGGCAAATAATCCATCAACTGCAGATAACTGAACCAGAAATAGTATGTAAATTCTGTTCCAAACTGACCTGTAACAGACTGAATTTTTGCTGTGGGATACTCAGCTTCCCAGCTTTAAATTCAGGATTTCAGATAATAGTGAAGAAATAGATGTAGACCTAGCACAATAATTAAAAAGAGAAAAAAAAAGAAGATTGCCTCTCTGTCAGTCTTTTATATATTAAAGCAACTCTTTGTGAGTAGAAAAGTAGAACGAAATAAAGCTCTTCTGTGCCAGCTGCAAGGAAATTTATCATGTATTTAATATGTCCTATATATTTTAAGCATTTCAGTGCAAATTTGTACAACCTGAAAATATTCCTTCATATATTTAATATCCTCATACTACTCTTTCAATGTCAGATTTTTAAAATTTTGTATTTTTCGACACAAATGTGTTCAATTTGCAAAGGCAAGTAGATATTCTACATGGAAGACTTTGTTAACAGTTTTCATATGCCTTAATATTTGAATTGAGTCACTTAGATAAACAGTTTTGTTTATCTAGTAAGTAAAATGCTGACAGTGCTGTAAATCATATTTTGAAATGGTGCCACTAGCACCTGCTATCCCTTTCTATAGCATATAACACAAAAGCACTTTAAAACTGCCAAAAAAGAAAATGGTGGTAAATAACATTAATTTAACCCGAATAGAAATCAGAATTCTTAGAAAAGCAAGAAAGCAAGAGTAGTGTGATCTATTCTTGGTGGTTTGTTGCTTAGGTAGGATTGTTGGAGGTAGTAGCTCTTTGCTTTTTTGACATTTTGCAATCTGAAAAGTTAGCTGAGTAGCAAATGAGCAGACAACCAAAATCTGCTTATAGACAACAATCAGATTGAGTTTATTTGATAAAACATTTGCTTCTCTGATGCTCCAAATTTTTTCTGAAAACAAAATTAAATTCTTGAGATCGCAAAGGTGGTCTGGAAAATATTAAATCTATATAAACAAAGGAAGGAACTTTGAGGTGCTTAGATCCTATGATAATGGATGCAACATGAAATACTTGACCTGGATAGCGGCATCAAACCAAGCCTGAAGACAGCCTAAAACAATAGCTTGAAGCAATTCCTGCTCATTTGAAAGAGATGTTAACTTTGAAGCTGCATGAGAATGTTGCCAACAGTGTTAGTTTTTTTGCTGCCAAGAATGATCATGCTAGGACAATGTAAACTTCACACTTACTCATTAAGCAATAGGATCAAAACAAACTTCATGTTTGGGGTCTAAATGAACATTATCTTAGGATGCTCTTCAACTTAATTTTCATGGGTGGGATTAATTTCACTGAATTTTAGGTGCCTAGGATTCTCACTTGCACATCTAAGCTAGCCATCTGAGGTCCTTTAATATCACTTACCTCATCATAAATGATAATGTTAAAAGTAATTTGTCCCCTGGAATTCCCTATTCCCTCCTACTAAGACTACATAGGTGACCAGCTCTGATCAGATGTTCACAGTGGACACAGTGATAAAGTAGGATGGAGGGATCCTGCACTAGAAGTCTGCCATAAAAAACTTAGCTTTGTGGAACTGGAGATTTGCAGGTGGGCTTTAACACTTAAGAGCTATTACTTTTTTTCACTTGCCTGCCTTTAATAACAGCTGTTATATGTTAACTGTGTCCCAGATAACAGCCTGTCAAGTCCCATCCATGCTTTGCTGAATAAAAATCTAACCCCAAATTTAATCTGTAATGGAGCCAGACATGAGGCATCACCCATCCTTTAGGTGAATCTAAATGAGGAGATGGTAAGTCTGAAACTCTTATTTTAAATGAACGTAGATGTGGGAATTGGACCTGTTACGCTCAGTTTTACTAGTTAGACACTGAAGCTACTCTCTTTCCCTTTCTCATAGCGCTCACTCTTTCTCTTTTGAAAGGACAAAAAAGAAAAATCTCCAGTTATTTGTGAAGCAGGATGGAATCTGAACCTTGACGACTAATAGCACCATAGGAAACTTTCACTGTAGGTATTACCAAATGCTAAAACTAAGGTTAGACACTCCCAATACTCTATTGTGCTTTACAGTAAACAAATAAAATCTGTACTTTTTATCTTTGAAAATGTGACTCACTTGCTTCAGCAGTGAGATGCAGTCCCTGTACTTCATACAACACAGCTGGAGTCCTGTCTGAAGCATCAGTAGAACATCCTGTCTGGCCACACAATGCATAAACACTGCTCACTGAATGGGATTTAATCTGATGTTGATCTTCACGCAGTTGGTGATACCATATGTTTTTGTGGTTTAATGGTTATCCTGTTTATCTCATCTTTCTGACTACAGGCCAAATCCTTCTGTTGAATAAGTACATTATTAATACAAGCTGAAAATTAAACAACAAAAACGCTTAATCATTAAGGGCATGCATTAGTCTAAGTGGTTACAAAAGTTTGTGATAGCCTCATGTCCTCTCTGAAAAGTGCCCAGCTGTCTTGGGTTTGCGTTTATTGTACCACTTGCTGCAAATTTGTGACAAAGGTATTTTACTAAAGACCTTTTTTATTTTATTACCTGGATGATGTAGGTATACCCTTTTCATTGATAACAGTGCAAATTCCAATCAAATCAACACAAGAAGGAAGAATTAAACTCTCTGAAAGGGTACTTTTTCACAGTTGGTATCCTGCTCATTTTACCTTCGCAGAATACTACAAAATTTTGAAATGCTCTGTATATAAAGTGATTTATGGAAAAGGCTGTCTTGGCATGTCACTAACAGCACACTTCAACTATATAGTTTTTTTTTTTTTTAAGTAGTTGGCAATTAAAACATTTGTTATGGTGGAAGAAAATGCTGTATGTGAGAGCTACTGAAGTATTGGTCTACTTTCCAGAGCTTGTGAGTGAGTGAATGTTTAATAGGGAGCTGGCTAGAATTTCAGATAGGGTTGCAGAAGGTGCCATTCTCTCATCTGGCTTTTTAGAGCCCACAGGTGACAGGGCAAGTTCCTCCCTTGGCACTGGAATTTTATATATTGATCCTAAAACAGGCATAAGCTAACTACCACCTCAGGAGATGTCTGTCACAAGCATTATGTCTTTCACATACACAATTGATGTTTGTTTTATCAGATATTAATAAAACATGCAAAATAAGTAAGTTACTATAAACAGGAACAAATCTATGGTGAGTTGACTCTGGCTGGACATGAGGTGCCCACCAAAGGTGCTCCATCATGGCCCTCCTCAGCTGGACAAGGGAGAGAAAATATAAGACAAGGCTTGTGGGTCAAGATAAAGAGAGATCACTCACCAATTACTATCATAGGCTAAACAGACTCAACTTGGGAAACATTAACTTAATTTATTACAAATCAAATCAGAGTAAAGACTCCTCACGCTCTTCCCCTGCTTCAGCATGGAGTCCTTTCCACAGGGTGCAGTCCTTCAGGAACAGGCTGCTCCAGCATGGGTGCCCTGTAAGGTCACAAGCTCCGCAGCAAACCTGCTCTGGGGTGGGCTTGTCTCTCCAGAGGGCCACAGGTCCTGCCAGGAGCCTGCTCCAGGACAGGCTTCCCACGTACAAACCCAGCACAAAATCTTAGACAAAACCAAGGTGTTTCTCACATCACATTTCTCAGCTTGTTGATTCACAAATGATATTTTCACTTTCCTCTCTGTTTTATGTTGGTTTGATGATTTTTTCCCTTGCTCATAACAGTTTAGCTGAAATATTTACCTGTATACAAGTCCATAATCTTTCTATTTTCACTATTTCACGGCAATTCTCTCATGTCTGTCTTCCTTCTTTTTCCTTTTCTTTTTGAACTATTTTTCTTGTGATCACAGGGCTCAAGTAACAGAACCACAAGGGTGGCTTTCCTGTTACATATCTCTCCAGAATTAGGTTGGCTTTTTAATTTCAGTGCTTTTATTGTGAATTATTTTGGTTACAAAAATTTTAGAAATCAAACTGAAATTGAACCTGTCTGTCCTCTGTTTGCAAAGTATATTTTTTAAGGAAGGTGGGGATTGGAAATTATCTGATTATGAAGAGTGAGCCTTTATTGTTCTTGTTCTTGGGAACTACTAGTGAAATAGCTGAGATCTCAAAAGACCTCTCTTGAAAGAGAAGAGACTTAATTCTTGACATGAGCAGAATGTACCAAAGAGCAAAGGGGTACAAAATTTCCCAAGATATCTACTGAAGACCTGTAAAGGGAGAACCCATGTACCCTGATTTTTTGATAATATAACCCCCTTTTTGTAGTTTATATAAATAGCAATAGGACAGTAAGATACAGAATGCTGAAGGAACATGCAGACTAGTTAAAGCCGTCAAATTTATAAAAATCGTATGCACTGATGAATCAGATTTTTGTGACTCTTCATTCCCAACAATGTGCGGAAAAAGGGAAAATGGTGATTTCATACTAATCAGGGGTAAGAAACACTTAGCAACTGGAAAACATAATCTATCTGAAGACATGCCCAGAACTAGAAGTTGCACACAATGCTTTTACGATGGATTTTAACCCCATCCCCCATCTTTTATCTTAAAAGTGGGGGAAGGGAGTCATTACAGTGTTTATGGGAAACAGGGAAATGAAACTGCAGTACATAAATATTACACTGAAAAACATGTGGAGAAGGAATTAGTTTTGTGCTTAACTGAATGCTGTCCGAAAGAGAAAAAAATTATATGGTTCTTTCCTCAAGCTGATTTGACTGTATTATACAGGACACAGGCCCCCATTCAGGGATGTAGTTGAAGTAATATAAGGAGTGAAACTAAAAGTTAGAAACATGTTTAAGCACTCATGGAACTGGGACTCTTCTGGTCAGTTCTATTAATATCATTAAAATCCAATCTTGTTTTTTTGCCCTTGTTTATTCCTATGCAACCCAAAGTTTCATTAAGTTAATCATCACTGGAAAACTTAATGAGGATTGAAACTGGGTCCAAAAAAGTTTTGCTCTGTCCTAACTGTTCAAAAGTGTTACATTGTGCAGGGTGAAGCTTGATTTATTGTAAGAATGCACTGTAGATCTGGACAGCAGCCTCTGGACAATGACTTGCTGAGAACGTGAAGTGTTAACTTTTGCATGTTAACTTGCTTATGAAATATTCTGAGCGTATTTAAGCTTATGATAGGCTGGGGTTTTTCATAAGCGTTGAAACTTGTTCCTTGGGGGGAACAGATGTGCTTTTCAATGGTTGGCCAAAAGTTCTCTCTTTGCTTTGAGAATTATTATGTATTTCATTCAGCTATGTTGTGTTTTGTTACGGGCTCTTATTTTTTCCATATTCTACTGCTGTTGTATATGCATGTGTAATGTTTTTATGTTTAACTTAGATGGGCATGGTAACAAGACAAAGGTCATCTATAAAATGCACTTCGTTATTATCAAAAATGTATTTGTGAAGTTTTTTTAAATATAACTTACTGTAAAACAAATTGGAGGACACTAAACGTGCAAAATTAAAAGTACGAAGGTCAATTAATTCTGAAAGGCATTCTTAAAGCTGACACCAATACAATGTGCATTATTGCACAGGCTTTCATTTTGTCATTACCTGGTTTTCTTTCTTTAACTACAGCTTTTCATGTGGAGAGAGGCAGAGTAATTTGTGCTGAACGAGGCATTGTCTTAAGTCATTGTGCTCTACTTTGGACTAAGTTTTGTTTTCCAAAGTGGTCACTGGTAGGTAGGAGGGAGAAGGTGATTCAGGGTCCAAAAAAGGAGAAAAAAGCTTTAACAGGCAGGCAGGGTAGTTGGATGCTGCCACTGACTTAAGCAATAGCATCTTAGGCTCTGAGGGAAGAAACGGGGATGGCACACGAATGGAAGAGACTCTTCTGAGCCCTCCAGGTCTCATGGGGAAGGACGAAGCACCCAGATTTAATCTGCTGATTTTCTTTCAAGAAGCTTCTCGTCCTCATCAGACCCAAACTGCTTAAAACATAAGTTAAAACCACAGCTGCCAAACAGATAAACAGATGTGCGACTGAGAATTCGGAAGCATGATCAGCAGTGAGAAAGCCTGCCATTTAACGCTCCTGACCTCATCTTTCCCCATCCTCTCACTTTTGCTGGCTGTGGGGAGAAAACGCATCAAGAGTTGATGCCTCTGTACAAGTGGGAAACAATCAGGTGTTCAGCTGCAGTATTTTCTCTTCCTTTGTAAAAAAAGGATACGACAACTGGGGAAAAGCATTTTCGCCAGTGTCACTCCTGGCAAAGTGCTAAGGGTGGCCCAAGAGGAGGTGCACAGTTCTCCCGGAGAGCAGCTCCCCAGAGGGCAGCCGATGTTCGGAGGGCCCTGCAGCAGGGCGCTGAAAGCCCAGAGCCCGGGCCCTCCCCCAGAGAGGGAGGGCGGGCGATGGAATGCTCGTCGGGGGCCAGTGAGCTCCGGGCAGGGCCGAGCAACTGCTGTGAGGGGACAGCAACGGCTGTCAACGTACCGGGGCTAAGCGGAGCCCCTCGCTTAGCGCTTTGGGGTGTTTGTTCTTTACTTAGTCGCTGTCAGCAAACTGCCGGGGAAGGAGTTTCACACTTTCCCCTTAGCGCACGGCTGCCTAGAGGAAGAGCAGCCGCAACAGGACACCGCTGGGTGTAACTGCCCTGCCTCAAGAGGAACGAACTCGGCCTGGAAGAGGGGCCAGGGGCTTGTTTACCGCTTTGCACGCCGAGGCTAGCAGGGCAGCGCGCGGTACCTGTGTGGGGCGGCTCGAGGCGCTGGCCTCCCGCCCGGCGCCAGCGGCCGTTGACTCCCACCCTCGCGCTCGCCCCTCGCCGCTTCCCCTCCCCTCCCCTCCCCGACCGGCGGCTGCAGGAGCACTCACCGCCGCCTCTGACACGCCGCGGCCCCGCCTCGCCCCCTCCGCTGTAGCGGGGGGGGGGGGGGGGAAGACCAGCAGAGCGTGGGTCCGCCTGCCTTGCCTTGCCTTGCCTTGCCTTGCCTTCCCTCACCTCCCCCCGCCCTTGCCTCCCTTCCCTCAGCCAATCGGCGCGGAGGAAAAGCCCTCGTGCCGCTGACGCCCCCACGGGAGCCCCCCTTTTAAAATAGAGCGGCGGCGGCCGCTCGGCCCTCGGCGCGGCGGGAGCAAGGGGGCGGGCGGGAGCGCGCGGGGCGGCCTCGGCCGCGCGCAGGCACAGGCAGGCAGACGGGCGGGCAGGCAAGACAGGCAGAGCGCCGCAGGATGCCCGCGGCGAGGGGCTGAGGGCGGGCGGGGGCTCAGAGGTAGTGAGGAAGAGGAGGAGGAAGGCGGGAGCGGCTCGCGGGGAGGGTCTCGCGCCCGCTCCGCGTCGCCGCTGAGGATGGCGCCGGTGAGCGAGCAGCTGGAGCCTCGGGGTGAGGGGGATCCCCCCTCCACCGTCCCCCTGCCCGGCCCGCCGGCAGCAGAGCCAGCGGCGGCGGTGGTAGCAGAGCCGCGGCGGGAGAACAGCGGCGAGTGCTGCCCCGGGAGTGGCAGCCCGGCCGCACCGAGCGGTGAGAGTGGGGCTCAGCCGCGGGCGGAGCCGGAGGCTCCCGTGAGTTCGGGGTGTCCCGAGAGTCCGGGGCCTGAGCCCCCCGAGGGCGGCTGGGGCTGGGTGGTGATGCTGGCCGCCATGTGGTGCAACGGCGCCGTCTTCGGCATCCAGAACTCGTGCGGGGTGCTCTTCGTCTCCATGCTCGAGGTCTTCGGCGGCGGGGAGGACAAGCAGCTGTCGTTTAAAACAGGTGAGGGGCTGCAAGGGAAGGGCTCGGTGTGGCTTACAGCCCTTTCCGCCTCGGCCTCCCCCCAAACAGAGCCCAGGCCGAGCAGCTGCCCTGGCCGGTTGCTCCGGCTGTCACTGCTCACGCCGCGCAGGGCTCTAAGGGCTGGCCCGCGGCGTGGCCGGGGGGCGGTGGCGGTCGCTGCTCGTCCCTCACGCCTCTCTGGGCAAGCAGCGGCACCCCTCCGGGCGGTTGGGAGGGCCGGGCCGGAGCCTGCCCCGCTGCAAGCACGTGCGGCCGGGCCGAGGGATTCGAAAACGATCGTTCGGCACGGCAAAGAGAAGCTTCTCTGTCGTCACTCACTGCGAGGGTTTGCGCTCGCAGCCGTGCCCCAGAGCCAGGGCCAGGGGCACTAAGCTCCCGGGGCATCGGGGGGAAGGTGCAGGGGAAAAAAGCAGGTGTGCTCTGGCTCCTTTCACAGCAGTATTTTTAGGCATGTCATCGTGCTTTATGGGAGTGCGTACTCTTGCTTCCAGAAAGTTTTATTCACCGCTCCCATTAGCCTACTGAGAAGTCTAAATGATTAAGTAAGGATGGGGTATAGTGGCGCTTAAATAATGTCAAGAATGGGCTTAACAGTTGCCAAAACCATCATTTAGGTGTGGAGAGTTACTGCTGTGACAGTATCCCAAAATTTACCAGTAAAGTTAATGATGTTTACTGAACTCTAAAGACGTAGTGGTATTATCACAATCAGATCTCCACTCTGCCGTTACTGACCTCAGTCATTGTGGACACATAAGTAGCAATTCAAAGGTGAATGTATATTCCATCTTATATAACTTATCTTTGAAAAGTGTCTTGTGCTTTGACTTTGTAAGTTGAGGAAATGCAGTTTTTGGCTCTCAATAATAACGACTTCAGAATTATAATTTATTATAGCAAATAATAATCAAGTTGGCTTATTTAAAAGGTAGTTTATGTATTATTAAAATTGTTAAAGAAAACCATGCATTGTCCTTTATGCTTTTGTTCTTTACTGAAAGAAGGTGTTCCAGCTACGTAGCGCTGCAGGGGTATAAGCCTAGGAAATTTTCTCAGTAGAGTGATGTTACAGCCTTTTAATAGCATCTTGAAATTTGTCTTCCCTAGTATTGGGATAAATGGGCCTAAAGTTGAGATGTAGGAGACAAAAAACCTAATTTTTCTCCCTTGACTTAATTTTTTTTTTCTTTTTGATTTGAAGTAGAAAACCAGGGCAGGTTTTTAGACTGGAGTAAGAAGGCTGGAAAACTATGGCAGAGTGTAAAGTGATGTACTCTCCAGCGTTTGGACTGTCTGTGGTGATGTACAAGGTGTATTGCAGGGTGTTCTTGAGGTAACAAGATGGGCAGCTATGTATGTCTACGCATCAGGTGTGGCAGTGCCCACTTTGCAGAAGGGAAATGCATATCCAGAGGTGGGTGCTGAGGCTCCTTAATCCTGTACAGGAGAAGAATGCGGTTCAGAGGAGGTGCTGTGAGCATTTGTGTACTGACCTGGCAGCCTCTGACTGGTCAGAAATGCTGAAACACCTGGGTGGTTAATACATGGGTCTGTTCACAGTACGAAGGTGCAGTTGCTTTTTCTGAGGATCTGGTCTTTTGAGAGGCTGTTGGAGGCAGAATCCCTCTTCCCTGCCCTATGAGGCTGCAGGGATCCAGCTCCAAGAGTCCTAATGAAAAAAAATATATAAATTAAAAGTTGACTTTTTGATAGTAGTGCAGTAGTCAAAATAATCAACAAGAGGGGAAGGCAAGAGATAATTGCGCCGCTGGTGTTCGAGTGAGGCGAGATTGTGGGTGCACTCCACCCATGTTTTTGAAAATTTGCCCGACTGCGGAAAAGAGTGGGGGAAAAGTGGAACCAGACTTGAGAGCCTAGTTGTTCTTGCATCCTGTTTAGAAGAGCAGGAAGAGTTCTGGATTCTGGATGCAGCCAGCACCTCCTGCATCACTTACTGCTTTATTTTATTAGGGAGGAAAAAAAATCCAGCCAAGCTACAGCTGCATTTTGTTTTGCTCTGTCAGATGTGCTCTGGTTTGTCTAATGCAGAAGAACTGATTTTGGGTTTTTAAATCCAGATAGGTTTAAGTTGGGGGAGGTAGCACAAGATAGCTACCTTGTCTAGATGACTTGTGTGCATGGGAAGGAGGACTGCAAATACAAAAGTGCCTCCTATAACTAGCAGAACAGCAGATGAAAGAAGTTTCCTTCAGTACCTGAAACTACACTAATGAGTCTGTGCACTGTAAGGGCTAATCAACATCTGTCAAACAATACTTTTGGTTCCTGAGTGTTGAACTTCATTGCCTTGAAACTGTTTGTCTGCTACTTTTTATCTTGTTTAAAGTAGGGCCAAGAGTGAGCTAAACAAAATCTGATACAGCATTTAGCTTGCCACCAAGGGGAGCTGTGGTCAGAAATGGCAAGTTGCACTTAATGTAACTCTTACTGAATACCCATGGATTAGCTGGCATGCTGTAGGAAGAAAAAGAATGATCAATAGGATAAAGTCAGTATGATTTTAGTGCTAGAAAAAAATCCAGCCAGATAATTTCCATGTTATTGATTATTGCATTTAATCTAGTTAGTCTCTTGTATTTGGACTGATAGGAACGCAAAACTGGCAGGTGGAGACTTGAGTTTGAGTCAGGTTTAATGAATTTGAAAACTGGGATTTGTAACGCAAGCTTTCTTGCTCTGTGGTTTTGTTTTGGAATACAAAGTTTAATATTCTAATCCATCTGGAAAAAAATTATTTCTTTAAAATCTGCAGTGCTGATTTTTTGAGAGGCATGAATATTCAGATCATCTCTCCTGGGACCCCAGGTGTCTGTGGAATCTTGCAGTTGATCCAGAGTACCATAGACTTCAACTTTTTTTAACTACAGTATTACTTAGCTGTTGCCAAATGCGTATGTGTTGCCAACGGTTTTTATGTGCCTGGTCTTCTGGGACCAGCCAGTAGTTGACTCTTGCCTGGTGTTTTCCTAAAAAAGAGGAATTAAATAGACTATAGTATGTACTATTTTGTTATCTCTTCATAAAATTTTGTAATCTTTTAATAATGGATGCCTATATCTGTGTAGGGCAGAATGAGAGGGAATTTAGTAATCAGAGTATGTGCTGGTTTTGTTATTTTTTGGTAGACTGATGGATATTTATCAGTATGAAGGGCAAAATGGGGGGAGGCAGAAGGAAGGAGGATGTAGTTAAATGACTGCCTTGCAGATAAGGAGTGGAAGGAAGTAAAAGTACAGGCAAGGCAGCAAGGCTATCTCCAGAATGCAGCATCAGCACTGGATAAATAAGATTAATAACTATAACATTGTTGCAGGATTTAGGAGTGTTAATGGAAAAACTTGTGCTGTGGGTTATATAGAGAGTTACAGATATCTTCAAGGGACATCTAATTACGGCTCATATTTTTAAGAAAAATTTTAAACATAAGTAGTGTACAGTATTTTGGTATTCATATTAGTAAAAAGTTTATTTCTTTGCTTATGTAGTGCACTATATAAGCAATTCCATTGTTTCCTTGTGTAGCCATTTTTTTTTGTTCAAGAGCTAACTACAGAAGAGGAGAAGGGGCCAGTGTAAGTATAACACTTCTAGAAAGGTATGCCTGAAGTCTCAGGAAACTGCTTTGTTCATTGTTTATAGTTTCTTGTGTCTGTGGAAAAAGTTGAGTGGAAAAACATAATGGCAATGAAATATGGGAGGCTCTTTGTCCTTAAAAACTGGGCAGACCTAGTAGGCCTACGTGTTCAAATGCAGCTGTGATCTGATCATCCTTGAAGGGACAGGTTTGGGCATTAGGGCCATTCCAGGTTCTGGCAGGAAGAGCACTTGGTTCCTCTCCCTGTTGGCGTTGGCATTGGCACAGGGGGGCGTGGAGCACTGAGCCAGCCCCTGTTTTATCTCAGTTAGAGATCTAGCATTGAGTCCTATGTTGTTCTCTCTGAATTGATATTATATAGGATTTTGTGTGTGTATGTACACATGCCTGTTTTCAAAAGGCAAATAAATTCTGAGGTTCTGGCTGCAACAGAGATTAAGAAAAAAAGAAAAATACTAGTTATACTAGTTTAATTACTCCATACTGTATGACTTATAGTGCTGGTTCTGTAACTCCACTGTGTTATTCTCTCATGTGTTTGTTCACTTGTACAAATAGCCTTGCTCAGGGAGTGTATATACTGCTATTCCTGTTCTGCCTACTCATGTTTGTTTTGTGTTAGTGTCATTAGAAGACAGTGCATCAGCTGGCTTGAACTGGATATCTGTGTGCTTGTGTTGTGTCTGCCTTATAAGTAGTGCACCTTATAAGGTGCAGTGTTTGGTGGTGTATCTGGGTATCAGAATGATTGGTAGTTCATTGAGCTAGCTTAAGACCGTTGGTACCATCAGGACTCTTGGAGCTGGATTGCTGTGGTCTGACAGGGCAGGGAGGGTGATTCCGACTTTGCTGTCATATCCAGGCTATAACTCAGGTACTCTGGAAATAGTGGATGACTGCAAAGATCTGCAAACGTTGAGAACAAGTGAACCACTACTGTATATGGAAAATTAATTTTGCTGAACAGGGCTGGCTCTTCAATATAACAGAACAGTTTGAAGTTGAATTCTTTTATTTACTCTCTCTTTGAATATTTTGCTATTTTCCTGATGAGCTTCAGAGATAAAAACACCATTGGCAGTTTTGTTATAATTCAAGACCTTGTTCTGTAACTGCCCTTCGGAACCACACTTTAATTCTATGGGATGTGGCTTACAGTGAATTGGGAAGCCTGCAAGATGGAACTGTGGCTTATGAGAGGGCAGTTGGCTTTTTTTTTTCTCTTGCCTTTTTTTTTTCTTTTAAGTAATAGATCAGTTTTGGAACATAGAAGTTATCAGAGCACACAACTGTAATTTGTGTGCAAATTACAAGAAAGCAGGCTGCTATGTGACCACTTAGTCAGTAAGGACCACATTACAGTGAAGGATGTAATTCCACAAAAGCTTGGACTAATGGACTACAGCGCTGCTGTAGTCTGCCTTCCTTCCCATGTTTGTGTGGCTATTGAAACCAGTGCGGGGATCTAACAATGGAAACAGATTGTCTGAAAAGTAACCTCATGTAAAAGTAATGGTTAATTTTATTCAGTGGCAGTCATATTTTTACTCTTTTGACCTGGCTTTATGGTTATAAATATGTATGTAAATGAAGACTCTGGAGTAGTTGAAGTTATGACTGAGTCAATCTGGGAAGTTGAAGGTAGTTTCTTTAGTATCCTGTCCCTCTTTAGGACAGACTGGTTAATACTGTTACTGTTTATGCATACACACATGCACATATATCTTTATGCCTCCATCTCTGGAACATTCTCTTGTACTCTTGATAACTACTTGCTGACTGATTAGCCTTGTGCTTGCTAGTTAGTTGTCTTTTTGTTTTTCCTTGCTTTGGAATTTACATTGGTTGGGTCTCATCCTGTTCCAGCTGCAGATTAACTTGCAACAGGTTTCTTAGTTAGGGAGAATAATCTTCCTCATGTCTCTAAAAGCTAGTTACCAGTTTATTTTTGTGGGCTTCTTGAGAGGCAGTACTTTAATTTCACATCAGAATAAAATTCTAGGGGTGGCTGGCTGTTGCCACCGCTCTGCATTAAAAACACATGCCCAAGTTATGAGCTTTTGTGCTGCCTTTCAGACAAAGCAGTCCTCTAAAATCTCCTTCAACCAGACCCACATAGATACTAAGATTTTACTGTGCTTTATTCATGAGATGAAAAGTTAGATGAAAGCAGAATATTATTGAATGCCCTGCCAAGTAATTTGCTGTTAGTGTAACCTTATCAATAAAGGTGTTCTCTTAAAGCTGTTACCTTGGTACAACACTAAAAAGCTAAATGTAATTTAGTGCCTGCAGCTATGCTAATCTAGTTACATGCATCAAAGTGAGGAAAAAGTTCTTAAACATGAGGTTAAAATATTTTAAACCATATTTTTTTAAATAAAGTGTTAAAACTAAACTTTATTTTGGTTTATTTTTCATAAGAGAAATGTCTCGATGGTCTTTAAGATAGTGTTAAAACTGTTTTTCAGTCTCATCCTTAAATGGCAAATTTCTAAAGGGTGTAGGCAAAGTGTTTTTTGAGTGCTCTCATTTTGAATCCAAGTAAGCAACAGGATCATGTGGTTAGATTGTTATGCAGATGGATAAAGACTCAAACATGGTTTAATTTCTAAGTAGCAGAAGAAGCCTTTTTGTCCTTCATTTTAAGCATGTGTTATCTACATGGCTTGCTGCGCTGTCATCTGCCATTTTTTTTTTCCAGTTAATACTGTTTCTTTGTCATCATCTGATACTTCTATAATCTTCTGTAATATGGAGAATGGTACTTTGTGTCATATTCTAAATGAGGCCTTGCTGTTTTATGGCATGACATGATGTACTATGATGACATTGTGCTATCTAGGTTGCATTATTTACACAACCTAATGTTCTTGCTGTTTTTTATTAGTACCTGCATTCAGTGGAGTTTCCAGTATACATTGCTCCTTACTCTTCAACTTTGTTTTGTTTAGTTGGTGCCTCCAGTCTGTTCAGTGTCATCTTATTCATCCATTTTGGCTATCATTCCTGGAGGTTGCTCAAATCCTTTTCTGATTTTTGAGTTGGCCTAAATAGCTGCTGTCTAAAGAGGAAGTTATCAAAATGCATATATTTATCAATAGACCCTCTTAGAGTTAGCAAGACATACCAGTGCTTAGTGCTGTTTGCCTATCCATAAAGATGATTTCATCTTTTAACCTAGCCTGCTTTACCTCCAGACATTTTAAGTTTCCTGATAATGTTTTGTCTCTGCTCTCATGATTTGATTTCTTTCATCTCTTGAGAGGAGCTTTGTTACAGGCCAACTGGAATTTTAAATGTTGGTCTCTCTTCCCTTATTCAGTTACTAGTTTAAATGAAGAAATGTAGCAGATTGTTCTCAAACTATTATATCATAGTTTTGTCTAGTTGCTCCTTTAGTTTTATTCATGAATTACAGATAACAAAATGGTTAAGGTTTTAGCCTCTCTGCTTGGAGTAACATCTACTAGAGCACGTTGTTCCAGTGAGGGGCCCCAGACCTGCTCAAATGCTTCACTCTTCAGGAGCACTGTCTGGGCTGGGACCCATGGTGTTGCAGGGAACAGTTGCTCCAGTGGCTGCTGGGAGCTGTACACTGTGGCACCGCTGCATTGAGCAAGTGTTTGCTGTTCTAAGAAGAGCTGCTGGCCCTCTTTGGCATGCCCTGCTGTTGGCTAGTGGCTGTGCAAACTGCTGGCCTGTCTGCCTTGGCTGTGCTGTTGGATCTGTGCTCTAGGCCCGCCCCTTTCATAATGTGAGGGTTCAACAATCATATGAAATTTAGTATTTAATGTTTTCTGAATTTTTATATAGATACTACTTAGCATTTTAAGAGCCACATGCCACTCAATTCCTCAGTTAAGATTATCTGCAGTTCAGGTTTAGCTGTCGAATTGTTATGTGCTTAGAAACTATCCTAATCTGTATTTGAGTTCCTCATTTCTAGATTTATGGATTAGTTTTTTAATACTTATAGAACATTTGGGGATAAGTATTTGGTCAGTCACATGAAAGCATCTTTAGTTTGCTAAATGTTAAGAAAATTTTGTAATTGGCATTCCTGATCTTTTCTAGTCTCTTAAACAAAATGTATATGTAAAAAAAAAATTAGTTTTCAGAAACATCTATGTAAATCTTAGTCTGAAGTTTTAAGGCTACTTTTTCCACATCTCTGTGTAATGTAATAGGGAAGAGGAGGGCTTGTTGGTCTGAATTATGAATAAAAACTTATAATAGGATTCAATACCTTAAAGATCATGCTTTGAAATGAGAGTAATATTCGTAAAATTCTAATTTCCTTTGCTGTCTGTTGCTAAGGAAAATTCAGATTTTCAATAAACACATTGATTTGTAACACGTAACAAGTAATTGCTCAGCTTGAAATTGCTTTTGCTGTGTGAACTACAAGGAAGGAGAGGCACCAATTACTTGCATCTAGGCTGATGTAGCACTGATAATAAAACTGATTTATTTTTGAATACTCATTGTGTCAGAAGGAATAATATAGGTTCTTTCATGTGTCTTCCACAAATTTTTTTAGTCTCTTTTGCGAGCATAGATAGTTAATGCACCCTTAGACTACTGCAGTTTAATCTTCAGCAAATATGTACGGAGAGGATAATTCTGTGGGAAAACATTCCCTTGTGATCTTACATTATCTGTTTTACTTCCAGATATATAATTTATTACAGTAATAGCAGCTCTGTTTTATATCTTGCTGTAAATTTTCATGGGAACTGGATAGGCATGACTTGTTCTAATAGCAAAGTCAGAGTAGCAGCTCCTTAGTGGGGATGAGACCAATTTAAAAATCATCAGTGTTAATTCCCACACACAGGAAGGCATTACTGGGATGTTGAGTCTGAATTTTGCTTGTTATCAGCCACATGTCTGTTATCCCATGGAACATGGTCTCCCTTAGATGGTGTGGTTGTGCTTGGACTGCAAGTTGTAAGGCAATTTCCTTGTTGCCTTTTTGCTGTAATAAGTAGAAGTAATGAAGTTCTTGGTTCTCTGTCTTCTCCAGTGTGCTTTGTTCATCAGAGCTGTGCTTTCTGTGTGTGTTCAAAGTACCTCAGAATAGTTTTGTTTTTTCTTTTTTTTTTTTAAGAACATATATCTATGAATAAGTAAAAACGTGCTGGCTATTGATATAATTCCCTTAGACTGTAACTGTTTATTGTCCTCTTGGAAATGGCTTGTAAAAAGGGCAGTAAGGATTGTCTTCTGGCTCATGATCTGGGTTTTAGTAATTTTTTCAAGATTCTTCAATAGTAAAGTTCCAAACAGAAAATACAGTAAGTATCAAAAAAAAAAAACAACAAACCAAAACTCCCCAAAAACCCAAAACAACCCACTTTTCTAGTTAATTGTTAAGTATGTTGATGGCGCAGTTGACATACTCTATGCATTTAATATTTTTAACTATCAATACTGTAACTCTGAGCAAGGATTAAACACTGTGGTAGAATGTTCTAAATAAACTGTGAAGGTTTCGTCTGCAGTCTAGAAGTAATGAACAGTTCTTTCTTGTTGGGCAAAATGTAGCTTTCATAGTTGCAAGTTCATTATATGATGATGAGGAGCAGTGTTCTTATGTAGAAGGTAGGAAAACTGCTCTTTGCAAAAAACAGCCAACCACATTTCTGAACCACAACATTAGAAAGGGATTCTTGTAATTAGAGAAATTCTAGTTTGAGCTCTTAGTGTATTGCATTGAATGCTTAAGAGCCAAAGAATTCAAGAAGAAACGAGAATGTTAGTATTCATTAAAAAGTGATCTTCAGTGAATGTTGATGGGCTGTATCTTTGGAGGTTTCTACTGTCCTCTCTGGTGTAAGTGTTCTTGAGCCTCACAACCAGGGTTTCCTTGGACAGTATCCTGAGCCTGTGTTATAATTAAATATGCTGAAGAACATGCTGGGATTGGAATAATCTCAGCGGGTTACGTAGATGAGACTGAAAGCCTACTCATTGTCTGTTTGCTCCATGTTCAGCACATACTCTAGTAGTTTCAAAGTGGTTTGAACTGGTTGATTACATCAGCTGCTATATAATGCTGCTTGTTTTTATGAGAGGAAAGAAGGTGTGGTAGTGGTGCTTTACTTTTAAAGATGCTATTAACCTCAAAGAAAGTGAGATTGAAATCAAGAATCTGAACTATGGTGCATATTTTGGACATGTCAGTGGTACCTATTCAGAGTAACAACCTTCTGAGGAAGTTGATGTAGTGTTGCTAGATAATATTTTTTCAATTCTTATGTACAATTTATATGATGACTTTTGGGTTTTCCTTCAGGTCATTTGTGACAGTACTGCCTGTGGCCTCTTGAGTACATTGATTTAAGTTGTCATCTGTGTGACAAAACTGTACTTGAAGAAAGCCTTTATGGCTTTGGCACATGGAAACAGATTTGAAATTGTCCTTTGTTCTTTCATACCTTTAAGTCATTTCCCATCTTTGAAATATATATGTATCTTAGGTTTTTCAAAACCTAACACTGCATTCCAAACTTGAAAGAAATCAGAACTCTCTCAACTTATAATTTCTGACATTGTTGGGTGCAAGCAGTGATCTAGAAAATTAAATCAATACAAGGAAATTTTCTGGAAGCTTAAATAACATGTGCAAGCTTGAGATGAATCTTCTAATCCTATCAGAGTAACCCCATTTTTCATAAATTGAAGTACAGCGCATTAACGGCTTTTTACATCTCTATATCAAAGTCTTTTGCTCATAGTGCAGCAGTTTAATGAACACTGAGTTTCATGCAGTGAAATCACTGACCCTTGAAGGTGTGTGTGTGAGGGGGACAGGACAGAACTGGGTAGCTTACTGGAAGCTGGAGTAGAATGGCACAAAATTGATATGGACAATGTCGGTCTCCGTATGCACAGTTAGAAGTTTAGTCAGCATGACCCAGCTCTTGTGTTCTGAATTTCTATTTCTTTTTCTAATATTAGGCAAAGGATATAGTATGTTGTGTGCAATTCATGCTACCTCATGCTGCAGCATTAATCTTTTGTAAATGTGTATAATACGTTTAACTTAATGTATGTTATGTGATACAGGTTTGGTCTCTACATCAAGGTCTGTTCAGCTAAAAATATTTCAGCAATTGGTCAAAATATTTTAAATTATTTTGTAAGTAATTGTATTCATTAAGGATAATTGTATTGGGGAAATACAGGTAGGGACAGGCAAATATCCTACAAACTACCTTTTTGCTTGTTCTTTGGGGTACTGTCATAGCTACCTCTGAGCAGCTGAGGTCTCATGCTTACCAGTTATCTAGGTGCATATTTTCCTGATCACGATAGGTAAGCATGATGCTATAAGCAGTAAATTTAAAAGCTAGGCGAAAAATTGTATCTCGTCTTTAAGACTGCCTACCACTGCACTTGCGTGGTTGTTCTGGAGTTTCAAACAAAAAGGATGGGGATTCTTAATATGAGAGCATTCCTGTAGGTTTCAAATTGAAGATCAGAATGAAAAGGATACAAACTTAATTTCAAGATAAAAATATATGGCCTTCTGAAGGGATAAATCTTATAATTTCTCACTGCTTTTTGTTTATAAGCAGTGTGGATTCTGTGGAAGCTTTGGGTGTTAGATCTTTTAGATAGGAACTCAGCCTAAGAGATTGCTGGTTAGTGTTTACTGTGGAGAAGATGTTGGTATTATGAACAGTATTCTTAGAGTGAAAAGGGTTTCATTGTTTTTATGAAGACATTGCTTTAAAAAAGTTAGTGTGCTACTTTTCTTGAGCTTTTGCAGTGCCCTGTAGAGCGCTGCATGAACTGTTCTGTAATTTCTCTTTTATTTCTGTTTTTCTGGAAGAGAACAATTTCTGTGACTGAGGTGCCACAACTTGGTCATAATTGCTGAAAAAGCCGGTCACTGCTTTTCTTTTGTGTGTTAAACTACAATCTGAAATGGAGGAGGCCCAGTGAGCTTTAACAGATAACTAAGAGAGGTAGTTTTTAACCTTAGAAATGGCTAGTAACTGTAACGTGGACAAGGTGACTTGTTTGCAAATCTCTGGCTGGTGTGATTTTTAACTGATAAGTAGATTTATTGCGATTTCCCAGAAATTAAGTAATTCATGCTTTTTTCCTTCTAAGATATTAAATGCTAGCTTTTGTCCACACAATTTTTAGCAAGGTTCTGTATGTATTTTATCAGAATCATCACTAGTTTATATTAATATACTTAATCCTGATAATGTTTTATATTCTGGATCTTAAAATGTATCTTTGAATTTTGCTCTGCATCCTGCTTAATAGATGAGTACCATGTTAATTTTATACATATATAACCTCTATGATAGAAAAGCCCATAAGCCTTTTAACTAGAGGAGGAGGAGAGGTTGTCCTGTAACAGCCACTGTATTTTGTGTATACTTTGTTTTTTCAAACAAGCTGTAGACTTTCGCTGCCTACTTTTAGTCTCTAACAAGGGCAGTGCATCTGCTCTTCAATGCAGAACTCTCCATCAGTTTGTAAGCTCTACCTTTTAACTTTAAATTTCATAATAGCTTATGGTCCTTGTGATTCTTCTAACTTTTTCTCAGGCTCCCCATACCATTACCACCAGAACTATCCCTGTCTGCGCAAAACTTGGAGTTTGAGAATGTGATCAATTAATTTTAAGGTAATCTTGCCACCAAAGGTGAAACTGCTGTAGTGGCCAACCTTTTAGCGAAGGGTTGAGTGTAGCTTTGTATAACACAAAGACATTGATTGAGGAATGGGACTAAGGGTTTGCGATTGGGGGAGGGCATGAATGTTTTAGTGGGAATCTTAGCAGGTGGCTAGAGAATGGCTTAGCGGTGTTTACACAAAGTTTCAATGAGGGGAGACTGGGACTAGTGTAAATGCAGAGGAAGAAAGAAGGAGCCTCCACCAACTGTTAGGGCTGGTGAAGAGATCAAAGGTGAAAACCATTCTGCTTATTTTAAAGGTAGGGCATCTTGTTAAGCCACCTTCTAGTGAGAATGCTGCAGCCAAACAGATTTATTTGCTTGATAATATAAGTTCTTATCTTGCAAATGGACTTGTACTGCTTCTGATTACAGCTATGTGTTGCTGTTGCGTTGTCATTTGTTTTAGTAGTTACTTTTTTTTCTTCATCTACTCTCTCCACTGTTCTATGAAGTTATTTCATAATTGTAAAGCTTTTTTCTACATGCAGTTGATTTAGCTTAGACAGGCACAGGCTCTTTGAAATTCTGTAAGTGATGTATTTCAGTTTGGTAAGACAAAGGTATCACAAATATTTTGTAATAGAAAACAGTGCTGTAGGCTTTTAGAGCTCATCTGTTCATATGCTTGTCTCCTGTTTGTTGAGTGTCAGTTTCAATATTCTAGTTGCATGTTTGCTGGTAGTAGTTATTTCTGGCATGTGCTAAAATCATAAATAGGTAAAGTGTATATAGTTGGTCCCCTCCTTGCCTTTCCTTTTCATGTTTTTATCTGGGTCACTATGGGACTGTTGAAGCAAATGTGGTGGTCAGAGGATTTTTTGCCTGAAAGGCATGATATGCACTGAGGTGCAAGGCAGGCTTCTTAAATGTTACTGATGCCAGTCATTCAGTAATATTTGGCATCACACTGAACCAGTAATGTGAACTTTGCTTTAAAGAGCTTTTGGTGGGTTTTTTTCATTTGCATTGCTCTGCTTGCTTGTCTGTTTTGCTGCACAGGAATGCTGAGTGACACAGGCACATATGCAGTTGTGATGTTATACCAGGGGAGAACTGGCAAGGTATGGGACTCAACCTGCAGGTTATAGTAGGTGAAGATCTAGTTAGTACGTTCAGTGGAATCTGGTGAGTTACCCAGCTAGCCAGGTGCAGGCTTCAACTTCAGGGTGGGCTGAAGCTCTGCAATTTACCCTTAGCTGTGCTGACTTGATCTCCACTAACCCTAGTGCCAGCTTTGACTCCTCCACTTACACAGGCATCTTCTGCACTTGAGTGCTTCAACATGGAAGCTAAATCTGACTTCAGGTGTCCTCTGTTGTCCCCAGGCGTTTTGGTGATGGGCTGAACAAAAACCAGTCATACACTTTTGGGTATGTGCTACATCTGTACTGTCTTTGCTCTGAATAGCAGTATCCACACTGACATTCACACCAGTGCCTGCTAGTTAGAGATAACATTTACAAATCCAGTTAGTTGGGTCTTTAAGGGTCTTGTTGTTGAAGTTATCTTCCCCTTTGAAGGCTTACCAGAGTCTGATAAGATTGGCTCAGAAAACAATGCCTCATAGAACTGTTTGATGCTCTGATGTTGTATGTAGTTACTGATTTAGCTGTATTTGCTTAACTGTCTTCCATGTGATGTAAGAGCTCCAACCCCTAATTGCTATAGATTTTAGTTCATATGCATATGGAAAACAGGCTGATACAGAGTTTGTAGCCAATGCTTTTGTATGATTCTGTTCCTCAGTAGTAAAGGTAATCTTTTAGTTGGAATGCTTAAATTTGTTTACGTAGCTACCAACAGTTAGACTATAATTGTGGGTGCTGCATTATTTTCTGCCATTTTCAAATATGAGGCAGTTATAGGCATTTTTCCAGGCATGTCTGTGACCAGTGGTTGTTTGATGTGCAAAGTTAAGCTACACAGAAGAAAAAGAATCACTGTGAATATATCAAGAAAGTTGAAGTCGTTTAGAAGCTAACATTGGTAGACTTCTAAAATGTGTTCTCAGCAATATATAGCTTCTCAGTGCCTTTTTTTTGTGGGTTTGTTGTTTTCTTTTTTTGCCTCTGTAACCTTTCTGTTTCCAGTTTTAATCTTGTCAGGATTACAGAACTGCTGGCATACACAGAGGCCAGACAGTGCCAAGTCAGTTATGTCTTGTCTCTGGGAGAGGGAATTCATGCTGAGCCCCACATTTGGTAGGAGCTGGAAACTGAAAATTGCTTCCTCTCTGAAGCAGTGTGTTGCTCCTCTGGAAGCTGTCATGGCAGGGCATAACATTTTGGCAGAGTATCTGGGAGATGCCAGTTGGTACCTGCCAGTCAACTGGTTTTGTTTTTTAATTTATAGTGTTGGCTGGGCTAATCTGCTATTTGAGACTTTTGGTCATGTGTTAATTTTATCTCCTGAAGATGACCAAATACTTGTAAATGAAGTTTGGAGGTTTTTTTAGGAGGAAACTGTCTAGTAAATAAATTGGCTGACTAAGGTTTTGCTGGATGTAAGCAAATAGGAGTGGAAGCATTCTGGTAATTTCTTAGTCTGAGGAAAACACTTGAGAAAACATTGTAGCAAACAAAACTTGAAAGTATTCAGCTATAACATAGAGTTTGTAGGTATTTTTGGGGTGTGTTGTGTTAGAGGTTAAAACAACAATTGAAAAACTGAATCTGAAAGCTTAGACATTAGGTATTTTGATCTCTTAATGTCAAAAGTCCTGGTTGTGATGATCACATTGGTAGCCACTTATGCTGAATATAATTAAATATGTTTCTATTTTGTTTTTATCATTTATTTAACTTGAGCATTCTATTTTTTCTGTTCTGTAAGGCTTTCAGTTTCCCTGAAAATAGACCAGTTGCTGTGAAAATAGATTGTTGGAACAGTGTGCTGCCTGGTTTTGGCTTAAATAGGTACAGGCAACCAGTGGCACTCCCAAAGTTCTGCATGCAAATGAAGGGGCATTTCCTTCTTAGCTGTTATTGTCTGTATATAGCAGCATCTGGAAAGGTCAGTGCTGCTGTTAGTGGCTTGAAGAGTATTTTATGTTATTCTCTCTGAAATTCTTCTCTCTTTCCCTTAAGTAAAAATGTTATCTGGACAATTTGTCTCAAGATTTTATGTTGTAGATCTTCAGCAGCAAGATGTAAGGTCCCTGACTTCCTGTATGTATTTGCTCTCAATACATTAATGATGCAATTTGCCAATACGAAGCACTGGTTTCTACAGTTTCTGTTGCTGAGTTGCTTGCAGCTGTTTGCTTTTCCAGGCTCTCAAACCAGAGAAGAAATAAATGAGAACAGAATTACTCTTCCATTATTTTATTAGCTTTACTATTATTTTTACTACATTTACTTTTACATTCCTCATATTAAATGAGGTAATGTGTTCTCTATTTTCAACTGGGAAGAAAGAAATATAAGAGTAACACTTAATCCAATTAATGTATTTTCCTGCTCTGATTCATTGTGATGACTTTGAGCATCTGGTAGTAACTGAGCATGAGCTGCATAAAGTCACAGAAACCCAATTCCCATTATTTCTGCTCATTGAAGGGAATAAATGAATTACCAGACACTAATCTTTGGATAATTGCTTGCTGAGCAGGAGATCTTAGTTCTTAAAGAAATTAGTTTTGGAAGTTTATGGAGCTGTCAGAAGTGGTGAACTGTTTCAAAAGGTTAACTATAAATGAACAGAAGCTGAACTTTCAGTTTTTATTCATAACTATTGCAGTTGAACCTTGCAGTGTATATAGTATGTGGAGATAGATATTATCTCTTCCCTTATGAGTTTTAGTATAACTTACCAACTGAAGTTTAAGCTGAAGATTTAAATTTGTGTCAATGTTTCTGGTAGTACATGAGTTAGGATGTATGTGGAATAAGATACAGTATGTATCACTGTTTTGAATGACCAAACCATTTTGGGTTTGAAGTAACTCATCTTGGGTTGGTGTTCTAATTCAGACATCAAGGAAACCTTGTGCTTTTTAGCTGTAGACAGTCTACGCTGTGACATTACATTAGGCATTGTAGCTTTCCCTATTCTCCTTTATTTGACATTAAATTAGGCAGGTTAGCTTTCAAAATTCTTTCAGTTCTTGATAACTGGGTGGACTTGTGATTTATGTCTTTATGGTATCGGTATTTTATGGTATTGGTATTTGAAAGTCGTGCTCCTTGTCGCTGGTGGCCATCACTCCTTTGCCTTTGGAGACCAACCTGAAAGAGGGTGTTAAGAGTCATTATTCATAGCTCCTACTCCTTAGCTCTAGGCCACCCTTATACTTTTGACCTCACTGGAATCTTTTACTTTGTCTAAGAGCATTCTTCCCCATCACATATATCTGGAAACATTCAGGGCCCCAAAATAATCAGATAAGCAAGATGGATTTAAATCCATCTAAACATACTGTATCAGAATACAATGCCAGTTAATTTCAGCATCTTGCACTTGCAGGATAACTAAGGAGTAATATAAGTGGTTCCTGGATCTTTCTGACCTGATGAGTACTTTGTCTGTGTAGATTTTTGCTATGGCCAGTTTATGCATTTTTTTTAGGCTATGAGAATCTGTATTTGCCTCTGTCAAATTCCTATTCTACAGCTGGTCCTCACAAATAACAGCATGTATTTCCTCTGATTCTCTTACAGTGTATGTTACAATGTTTATTACATTACGTCTTTGATAAAAGTTTAGCAGGGATCCTGGCAAAGGGATAACAATACCCTGATTAACTCATATTAAATACTCTGACTGGAAGTAATTGTTCCATGCAGTATGTTTCTGCCTGTCAATGAGGACTGGACTTCTTTCCTGTAGAGAGTGTTTTCATTGTGGAATACCTGCTTGAAATTTCCTCAATTTAAAGAAGTAGGCTTTATTTAATCTACTTCCATTTATTTTAACTGCTGCCAAAATGTTAGGATATAGCAGACTTGCCATATAAAGGACACGGTAATCTCAGGGAGTCATGCGTGACTTCAAATTTTGAGTTTTCACAGAATTTCATGTTAATGCTACTATAAATTTGTTTCAAGGGGCATTTTAATAATAAGGAAAAAAATACTGAATCTTCAGACTTCACCTTGTTAAATTTGTGCATGAAGAAATAAAATGCTTCTATACCTCTAAGGGCTAAGGGATATCATCCACAATTTTAAATACATTTTCGTTACACCATTGGTGTTAGAGGTAGATATAGCTATGCTTTTGAAACCACTAAGCCACTTTTCTGTAGACTTGGCCATGGTCAGACCCTCAGTTGAGCAGATGGGTTTGATAGCTGTTCTTAACACACGACAAAAGAGGGAGTGTGTGTATGCATGCTTTCCTCTCCAGAGACAGGTTATAGCACTCCCTTCACCCTGGGAGGAGCTCTGCATAACTCCCAAAGGCTATGGAGAGGAGAGTGGGCATGGAGGTTTCTGTGCCCTTAACAGTCAACCTTCAGAAACCTTTTACAGTTGTATTGTTATCTGTTATGTAGTGTCAGACATGCTTGCTGCAAATACGTAATGTTTATTCTTAATGCACAAACAAAATCCAGCATTTCCTTTTGCACACAGGAACTAATGTTTCTGAATGCACATGTGTATGTGTTTTTAGGAAAGTATAAAAGCAGAATCTGGCAGCCTGATGTTTCAGACTTGTTTCTGCCATGACATCTCCAATGGGTTGTTTTTTATAAGGCCTGTATGTAATGGAAATATAGTCATTAAGGGAGAGTGGTCAATATTATATGTTTTTGTCATTGCAGATCTGATTTTTGATATTAATACTGAATATAGTAATAAAAACCTATGTACAGGCTGATATGAAATGCAGAGGTATGTGATTTCAAATTCATGTGTCTACTGTACCATGTACATGCAACTCATGTGCAAACCAGAAAATGGCTTATTCTTGGCATTTTTCAGTAATTAGGGGTGTTGCACTGTGCACAGTTTATTAGAAGCAGGGCAAATGGAACAGTGTTAATTTTCCCCTGTGTTGCCCTTGAGTTTCTATTTCAATGTTTTGCTTTCCTGGACTACTGCTAATAAAAACTTGTATGATTTGGTATTTCCTAATGTCTTTTTATTGCTAACTTGGAGTTGGAATTGCTTTATACCTGTCTTGAACACTTGAAAGGTGGCTCTAAACCCAGATGGCGTAAATTATGAATTTTACAAAGAAGTTAGTGTATGCCAAAGAATCTCTCTAGATATACATGTGTATAGTAATTGGCATGTTTTAGTTTAATAAAAAAAAATACTTGTATGGTAGGCTAGATCATTTGTTCAGCACCATAGTATGAATGTCCATGTAGATCCTGAAATAGCAAACTTTGCTATAAACCAGCTACTTAAACTGTTAGACTGCATAGAGGTTTCCAAATTAGACTGCAAACATGAAATGCAGTATAAATGACTGCTATTCTTGCTGATGCTGGGCTTCGTTTTCCAAGTTCTTTTTCTAGCTAGCAAGCTAAAGCTTTATTTGTCCACATACTCTTTGAACAGTTTATTATGGTTCATCTTTACCATGCTTTTCTGACTTTATAGTGGTGTATCTGATGAATGTTTATTAACATGTTTATTAAGGCTTTTATCATGTTCTAGATTTCTTTTTTTGGTGCGTAACTTTAGGGATAAGGAATTCTATTAAATTTGAAGTCAAGAACTACTTTTACATAGCTACTAATGGAATTAACATTGATTTATTAATAACAACTGTTTTGGATTATTGTACAAGACGGAAGTTGGATTTCTTAGAACTTCCATTCACATGCTCTCAGCCTTAGCTGTTAAAATGCTTGAGTCAAAATTTGATCCCACTGAGACTTTCTGGTTGCATATATCCCTGATCATGTAATTTACTGCCCTTTTTTTTTTCCCTTCTGTTTTTTTTTGTGGGATTTGACTTGTTACTAATGAATGGTTAAATTGTGTCAGTGCTTAGTGGTATGACTATGGTTGAGAAAATAAACCATCTTGGTGTTAAACCTAATCATGAAACTCTTTGAATAATTGAATTCAACTTTTGCCTTTTTAAAGTAGTGTTTTTAGTGGTTTAACTCTTTCAAAGAGAAATGGGAGCTGCTGACAGAAATATGTAAATCAACTCTTAATTTTCTGTCAGAAATTTGATGATTAATATTGATGTATTATTTACCAGCTTGAGCCACTTGAGCAAACCTGTAAATGAAAAATAGTTTCATTTATTAAAAAATATGGTTATTGTTGTTTCAGTTGTATCTTCTTATTTGTATTTGGTAGCTATGGAGAAGAGAATCTAATTGCATAAAAACATTCCAGAACCTCAATTTATAATGCTGTGTTTGCATGGACCCTCCTACTAATTGCAAAAAAGATCTATGACCTTTTCTTTCAAGTGCCCTGGCAGTATTTTAGAGGAAATTGCAAAACTCTTCTAACTGTGGTGTCTGTATTTACAGAATCATAGAGTAATTAAGGCTCGACAGGATCTCTGGAGACCATCTTGTTCGACCCCCTGGTCTGAGCAAGTTATGTCAGATGAGATTCTTCGGGGCCTTGTCCAGTTGAGTTCAGATAGACAGCTATTGCTCTGGATAACACGTTCCATTGTTTGCTCACCCTCGTAGTGAAAAATACCACTTCACATCTGCCTCTTGTGGTGTTAGCTGTGCACCTCCGAGTGTGGTTGTTTTCTCTGTCTTTTAGGTAAGCTGTAGACAGCAATAACATCTACATTGCTCCTGCCTCCCAAGCCTTTTCTTAAGGCTGAAAAAATCCAATTCTCCCCAATCCTTTTCCCCTATAGTGGGTGCCTCAGCCCTTAATTATCTTGGTGGCTTTCTCCTGCACTCAGTCCAATATGTCAGTGTCTGTCTCTTGTTCTGGGGAGCAGAAAACCTGATACGCTTTATGGAAGTGGAATGCTCATGTCCCTCATCCTGCTGGCAATGCTGTTGCTAATGCAACCTGGAACGCAGTCAATTTTTGTTGCTGAATAGCACATTGCTGACTGAGCTTCAACCTGTGTCCATGAGGTCCCTCATGTCCCTTTCTGCAAATCTATCTGAGCCATTGACCTGCAGCCTGTACTGGCTCCTATTGTTTTTCATACCAGGTGCAAGACTTCGTCTGACTTTTAATTTCTTCTGGTTCTTGTTGGCCTGTTTCTCAGGATATTAAGTCCTTCAGCATATCAGTCACTCTTTCAAATGTTGTATTATCAAGACTTGGTGCATGTGAAGTCTTTCCTTTCATCCATATTATCTCTTGTAAAACAAGTCACATGGCTTTAATGCTTAGTAAAAGAGACTGTAACTACGTATTAATGACTGGATCATGCATGAGTAAATAGAGTAGGTCACTTCAGATTTATTGAAGCCAGTGTTCTGTATCCAATACTAGTAACTGATGCTCATGAAGCTTGAAAAGTAGTCTTTCCTCCTACATACCTTTTTCCCTTTGGCCAGTCAATAGTTTTATGACTTGGAGAGATAGAGAAAGGACACTATATCAATTGCCTTTTTTCAAAGTCATTCAATACCTGTGGTCTTCAGAACACTTAACTGTAGAAGATGCACAGCTGAATTGATTTTCTTAACATAGTTCACATTTCCTTGTGTCCTAAATGTGTTCTCTGATTACTTTGGGAGTCCCATTCCATTGTTGTTTGATGACAAGCAAATAATAATAATAAAAAATCACCCTCTATCCATGTATATTCTCTCTAAAAACAAAGAAACCACATAAAAGCCCTCCCCCAAACCAACCTCTTGGTTACAAAGACAAAAAACCACCTCTTGGTTGTGGTCACTTGAGTTCTGCTCTCAGAAAAGGAGTTTTGTCCCTTCAGCCTTTCTCCTTTTTCCAGGTGACCTACTACCAAACAACAAGGGGCTTAACATGGATTCTTTCTGAATGTTACAGGTAGCTGCTCTCTGAACGTTAATTTGACCTTCTCTTGTTTCTTTTAGCCAGTTTATTCCTACCTCGGAGGGCTTTTCCTCTCATCCAGTGGAAACTTGTGTTTCTCTAAGAATCTTT
Organism: Ara ararauna; assembly: GCA_028858755.1. Lineage (NCBI taxonomy): Eukaryota > Metazoa > Chordata > Aves > Psittaciformes > Psittacidae > Ara > Ara ararauna. The sequence continues at coordinate 63,650,799 of CM054379.1, forward strand.
TGTGATGGATGAACCTTTTGTTAAAAGCTTTAAGAAGTTTTAAGCAATTAACCATTAGATAGACTTATTTTGAAAGTCATGTTACTTCAGAATATCCAGATAATTCTCACTAAGTGATTATTTCTAAACACTGTTGTTTTTTTTAAATCTCTTTATTCAAAACATGTTTAAACTCATTGTTTGATGAATGATAAGTATCTAAAACTCTTTTAGATGTGAAAAGCTCATGATACTCAGCCACTTTGAAGAGGACAGTTATCAGAGGAGGTGGCTTCCTCGTTATGGTGAAGGAATACTTTTGTTTGTTTTAGTGCTTTCTAGAATAAAATTCAGATGGAGGATTTTTCCTTAAATTAAAAGAAAATAAACCTTGTAAAATAATAAGATGATAACTATCTTTTTAAAGTTTTATTCTAGCATTTAACAAAGTGCAGAAAACATACTTTACAATTTCTCAAATCATTTACTGAAGTGCCTTTGTTCTTCTAGAGGATTAATTTTTAAAACAGTTCCTAGTTGTGTGTCTACCATGCAAAAATGCTGGTTTGGTTTCATTTTTTTCCCTGAAACAGGATGAAGTTTTTTCCTGTGCCCATATTTTGGAGTGTTTAATAATACTTTTATTGTATCTGGCTGTATGAAAGCTATGAAAAGGCTAAGTGTTCTTCATGAAGCTCCCACTGGTCTGCATCTAAAGGATATTTAAACGATTATTTATGGTTACCAGGGTTGAAGTATATGGCATCATCTGTTCGTCTTATCAGGATTATGTGAAGATATTCTTTGACTGAGAGTGAGGGACAAGGGGGAAAGATGCTCTTGTGTCTTCTTCCTTGAAGGCTTTTTAAGAGCAGGAATGACCCTGTTTAGCAGAAGCCATCTTGAGTATGAAAAACTTTAGTGAATTTGTCCTGTTTTCTAAGGCGCTGCCCCTAAGGAAGGGACAAAGGAAGATAAATACTTAAAAATAACATTGCTGGTTTGAGTCTTTTTATGTTCAGGTTTCTTGTAATTTCTCATATGAAGTCTAAGATTCTTGAGCTCCTGAAAGTAAAAGCTTTTTTTTGCCTCAAGCTAAGCATGGTGTTTGCAGGATCTATGCAAACTTCTTTGTGAAGTTTTTGCCAAAGAACTTCATTCTTGACCTGAAATATCCCTGCTGTTTCCAGCTGTGAGCTTCATGAACAGACACTGAGTTTTGACAAGCTGATCATTATTCATGCAGAATAATTTATTAGATCAAATTCCTGTCCTAATTAGTTTTCCTTTGTTTTTTAACAAGCTTTACTTTGGTATTGTTTTCACTTGTTCTCATAAGTCTTACTTTTGCCAATTTCATTGGGTTGAGTGGGTAATACTAAGAAATGACTGAAGGATACAAGTGACTTGATGTTGCATTTTCTAGCTTAAATGGAAGGCAGCACATGTAAGTTATTGCCGAAGAATGTGTTAAAATGTAACATCATTGTACTGGTGTATGGAATTGTCTGAATTGGTTTTTGAATTGTGATGTTCATAAGCCAGGAATACCCAGAGAGAATTAGTTAAGTTGGAGCTTTAAAAGAATATTAAATTTGGAGTGGTTTGGCATTTAAAGTACTGTATCAGGTTTGTTGGTTTTTGGTTGGTGGTGTTGTGGTGTGTTTGTTTTTCTTCTTTTTTTTTTTTTGTGTTTTTTTTTTTTTTTTTGTGTGTCCTCCCCAATAAACTAGTGTTTTCTGCTACAGAGGGAAGCAGGAATTTCTGCTGCAGCCAAATCTTCCCCTCAGTCAAGTATTGGGCAATGCTGAGTCAGACATAAAATGGTCTATACTGAGGCTAGCATGTGTGATTTCTTAATGCCTGGATAACATATTGATGGTTGTTATGGACTATTTCCCTTGTTGCTACGGTATCATTTGTACCATTACCTGTCCCATTCATCACCCTCCATTTACATGATAAACAACGTTGTAGCAAAGCTACAGGTGTCATCAACACATGCTGATCTTTAAGGGCTTTCTTCTGCCATTCTTTCTGGGGTTTCCACACCCAGGTATTTCCATTCATTGTCCAATCATATCACTCTTAATGTTTCCATTACAAAATGTCTCTACATTTGTGGAAGAAGGGAGAGAATATCTGCCTCTGTTTCATGCTAGCAGCTGTTTATCTTTAAGCTACCAAAATACACATATCAGATTTAGTGTCCGAGTTATTAAAATTACTCACTTTAGCTACCTTCAGCTTATATGGGGCTCCAGTTTGATTTGCTAGAATGTTTTTATTCTTATCCTGTCATTCAAGAAATCTCTCTAGTCTCTCCCTTTCCTTTTCTGCCTTGCTGGTGGCAGGGGAAACACAGGACTCTGCTGTCACACTAGCTTTAGCTCTTGGGGCGTATCAGCTTAATCCTTTTCCTTAGTATTGCAGGCTCCCGTCTTGTTCATTCATGCAGACTTACCCATTCTCAAACCATGTTAACATGCTCAATAATTGCAATTTCCGTGTCTTGGGCTCGTGATCCATTTCCTGTCATGGGCTAAGTATGAATTCCTTGCACAGTGAACCTTATTTGTCTCAAACTCGCTGAAGAGCACCCACCTTCTGGAGATGGATTCCTGGAGGACTGGTGTGTAGTTGTGACTGAATTTGAACTGCCAAGGGCTCCTCACATTACTGCTGCTTTCTAACTCCTTTGGCACCCAATGCTTTTTACTGAACAAAGCTCAAGCAAGAGAGCTTTCTGCACTCCAGTCTACGGGGTGAACTGCCGTAAAAGTGGGCAAGTGGGCGTTGATTCCTTCTTTTTCTTCAGTCTGGCTAGGGGATGCTGACTGTTAACAGCTTTTCTTTGAAGCACTTCAGCTAAAGTAACACTCATAGCGTGCTTTAATTTTTAATAATTTCAGAATAATTGAAAACCAGATACTGCTCTTCTTCTGTCCACATTCCCAATAGTTCATTACTTGTGCAGTCTATTTGCAGTCTTACTTTAAAGTTCTTCCAAAATGTACTTCTATCTGTTTTTGAGAGAATCTTTCCAGTATTCTTTACCTAATGCTGGTTCACACCATGTTATGCTATTGAAGTGAAGTTATGTGCCCCAGTTTTCATGTTTCTGAGGGATCCAGTGTGTTTGGTTCTGCTGTATATTCGTAAAGATGCTTAGACTTTGCTACCCTTTGGATGTTTTGCTCTTTATTTCTTGGATTCCTTGATTGGTATAGTTCATAGTAGCTGCTGAGTTCCCAAACTCCCAAACTGTATTCCAGTTCCTGCAAGGAGGGTGTTCTGTCCTAGCAACTTGTCCTACACTGTGAGAGTCCTTGGGAGGAAGTTCAGTGCTTTCCAGAGATTTTCTTTGAGAAAGTAATACCAGTAAGTACTTTTTTACCAATATAAAAATTACTCGTGAGTTTAACTGACAGGGAGACCTCTGGGTGGAGGGCATTATTTCAATGCAACTGAGACACTCTCTTCTTCCCTCAGTACTATGTAGCACTTTTGATGCCACATAAGTAGCTTTTCAGGATGAGCTCCTTTCTGAAGGGATATTATATACAGAAACTTCTTTTAAGATGGTGGAATTAAAACTGAACTTTCAAAGTTGAAATGGGCTTGGCAGCTCTACTGAGCTTTACTGTGTCATTGGTTTTTTCAGTCTGTTTCCTAAGATGTGGTGGAAGAAAGAAACAATTGTTCTTTTTTGAGCTTTGTGTCCCTGGTCTAGCCTGAAAGTGTATTTCCAGTCGGCACAGTTGTTGAGTCCACATGCACTGCATGTATATAGGGCTGGCCACACTGATGAACTGTCAGGTACTCAAATAACAATGCTCACATGAACACAGCACTAGAAGCCTCATCCTACTTCTCTCTCTAGCTGAACAGAATGGAGGTCTGCTAGTCAGAATACGCGTGTGTGTAATGTATGTGTATGTGTTTGCATTGTGGATCCCTCCATGTGCTGGACTCAGAATCAGATACACACATGGTTGGAGAGTCCATTGCTCAGGAAAAGGTTAAGAAGGGATTTAGGAAGCAGGCAGAACAGGCTGTGCTGGTTCCATACAGGGCATGGGCAGAGAAGCAAACTCGTTACATGGACCAGTCCTATTTATGCTTCTGTCCTTCTGATTTTCCTGCACTTGTTCCTCCCCAGATTGCTTAAATTCCCCTGTTTCCTAAACATCCCATAATAAACTCTGTGCAATCCTGAAATGCTTTTCCCCAACATGCTCGAAGGCACTAATCCCCTTCAGCCCTGAAAGTGCCCTAGCATTGACTCATCCTGATGGGCATCACACCTGGACACATGAGCTGAAGTTGTCCTTGGGGAGCCCAGTAAGGCACTGGACAGGGTGTCCCCTCTGAGCCTGCAGCTTGGATTCCCATTTGCCTTTGCCCTCGTGCTGCCTTGAGCACACAGGCTGATGCCATCAGGGGTGATGGCTCCTGCTGTGGGCCTGGCAGGAGCCAGGGCAGATGTTACTGGGGTGCTCTCCTGCTGCTGCCTCTCTGTGCCCGTTTGTGGGTGTGCAGATGATCTTGTACTGCATAACCCAACACTGCACAAATGGAACTTGATGGAAGACAGTCTGATATCTGTTGCCATCAGTAGCAATGCCTGCATCAGGCCTTCTACCAAGCTAAACAGAGTTGTACTCCATAAGAAACACAACTGAAAAGATTTTGTTCGGGATCTTGCATGTAATACATGTATCTGCATTTTTCCTTGTTCTGCTGCTTTTCCTCCATTTTCTTCTCTCAAATTAATTTATTTGTCAGTGGAAATAGCACTGTGTCTAAGCTTTTTAGGTCATAGGAACTTGAAGCTTTCTTTTCTTTTGCATTCCAGAAGATTAGTAATCCCTGCATATGTAATATAGCTGTAAAGTTCCCTGAGAAATGCAGATATGTACTGTATGCACATTATTAATTATTCACATGTTATTTAGTAGCAATTACTGTTATTAATTTTTACCTATATAAAACTTAAAAAAAACCCTAAATACTTTCTTCAGAAGTATATTCAGTATTTTGAGAATGGATGGATGTCTTCAGTGTGTCAAAATAATTTTTGCAAAGTAATGCAGTACCATAAAGGAGACCACTTGTAATGCTATTATGCAATATAACTTGGGGGGAAAAAATCTCTGTACTGAATATATACCAGTTCTTGCCACTGACACAAGAAAAATGGCTAAGTCACTGCAAGAAAGCGTTTGATTTGCAAAGCTTAAGCAAATCTGTTGCAGTTGCCAGGCAGAATGGTGGATTTAGGCTTCTTTTCAACAGATGCAGAGATAAAGATTCTCTAGTGGATGATTAAGGAGTGATGCATCAAAAATCCATGGAGTCTTCCAACCCTCAGATGTTTGAAGGAGATGGCCAATTCTAGCAGTTTTCTTGACTAAATTTTATGGGTTTTCTTAGAAGGAAGAAAAGAGGCTTTTGTAACTTAAAGAACTAATAGACAATATTTTAATCCAGGGTGTGAGAGAAAGGCTTATACTAGACAGTGTGTGCCTGTGTCTGTTTGCTCATGATGAGTACAAAGAGTCTTTTACAGACACCCAGAAGCTTGAAGGGCTAAAGGCATTGGTGAAAACTGGGGGAGGAAATGAACCAGCAGTGTGATTGGCTCAGAGTTTTGTGCTGTTGTACCTGCTTATTTTAGAAATAAGAGCTTTGGACTTCTGATATTTTTCAGAACACAGCAAAATATTCAGTAAAACCATTGGATTTATTTTTTAAGATAGTAGGATCTTTACCAAGCAAAATGATTCTTTCTTGAAGAGAAGCTTCAGAGAGTTTTATCTGCTAACTGAACTTTGGTGTTTTTGGAAACAGGTATCATAGTTTTGGTAAAGGATCACTAATATGTGGATCCAAAGTCAAAGAATAAATAATGTAGTAAGAATATTGTTGGAATAGAAAGATGTGTTTCTTGATTTAAACCACAAATTTATTCTAGTTAGCACTGTATATATGCTTTTTCTGTATATGAGATACATGCTTTACTGTTGCCTTATTTTTTTTATTAAGTTTTAGCTATCTAAAACTTTGGGGGGAAAAAAAACCTAAAACAAAACCCAAAAAACAACCCAAGCCCTTAAATGTTTTCTTTAGAAGTAGCTCAGTATTTTGAGAACTGACTGGGTGTTTTAAAAGTAACAAAGTATTTTTTACAAAGTAATACAGTATCATAAAGGAGACCACTTGTAATGCTGGAGAGTACTTAGGTGTGTGACAGATGTTGCTGAATAAAATTTGTGCCCTATCTGAAGTAAATAGAATTTTAACTTGAAATATTATAGTTCTAAAACTACATCACAATGCTCAAGTAGCTCATTTACTTGCCCATTTATTTGTATTTTAAAATGAAATTGCTATGTTTTGCTGGGGAATTATGTAGTGCTGTGCATGAAATATGGAAGTTGTATGGAAATAGCTATGAAAAACTGAATTTAAATTGTTTTTTTGGGATATACTCAGTAACCTGGATAAACCTGTGGCCCTGTGGGAAGAGGAGCCCATGCTGAAGTAGGTTTGCTGGCAGGACTGGTGGCCCTGTGGGGGACCCACACTGGAGCAGTCTGTTCCTGAAGGACTGCACCCTGTGGAAGGGACTCATGCCTGAGCAGTTTGTGAAGAACTGCAGCCTGTGGGAAGGACTCGTGTTGGAGGAGTCCATGAAGGACTGTCTTCTGTGAGAGTGGCCTGAGGTGGAGTGGGGGAAGAGTGTGAGGAGTTCTCATTTGTGAGGGGGAAGGAGCAGCAGAGACAGCGTGTGATGAATTGATCCTAATCTCCATTCCCTGTCACCCTGCACCACTGCAGAGGAGGAGGTAGAGAATTCGGGAGTGAAATTGAACCCAGGAAGAAGGGAGGGGTGAGGGAAAAGTGTATTAAGATTGTCTTTTTTTTTTTTTTTTTCCCTCGTTATTCTATTCTAGTAATGTCATGGTTTAAACCCAGTTGGCAAATCAGCCACACAGTCATTAGCTCATTCCCCCTCCTTCTTCCCCGTGCTCCTGGAGGGATGGGGAGGAGAATCGAAAGAATGTAACTCCCATGGGTTGAGATAAGAACAGTCCAGTAACTAAGGTATAACACAAACCACTGCTGCTACCACCAATAATAATAATGATAAGGGAAATAACAAGGGAAGAGAATACAACCGCTTACCACCCACTGATGGATACCCAGCCCGACCCGAGCAGTGATCTAACCCTTCTGGGTAACTGCCCCCAGTTTATATAGTGGGCTTGATGTGCTGTAGCATGGAATACCTCTTTGGCTGGTTTGGGTCAGGTGTCCTGTTTCTGCTTCCTCCCGGCTTCCCTTCCTCCCTGGCAGAGCATGGGGCTCAGAAAGTCCTTGGTCAGAGTAAACATTACTGAGCAGCAACTAACAACATCAGTGTTATTAGTGCTGTTCCCAGGCCGAAAGTCAAAACCACAGCACTGCACCAGCTCCTAAGAAGGAGAAAAATGACTGCTACTGCTGAACCCAGGACAAGTAATAAATTAAACTCATTTCCTCAAGTCCTATTTTGCCTGTGACAGTGATTGATGATGCTCTTCCTGTCCTTATCCTGACCCAGGAGCCTGTACCCTGTCTAGCTGAGGAGGGGAGTGACAGAGCAGCTTTGGTGGGTACCTGGTGTCCAGCCATGGTCAACTCACCTCAAATTTAAATTCTCAGCTGTAGAATATGAACTTAAAATGAATGTGGTGCACCTTTAAAATAGTTTTGAGGAAGTGTTTGCTTTCCCATTTGACTCTTTAGCGTTTTCTAAGGAAAAACAAACAAGCAAACAAACAACATTTTAATGGTTGGGAGAGAGAGCCTGTGATGTAATAGCTTTACAGGAAGCTTCTTGTATAAAACTTTTTTGTACTTTATTAACTGTAAATACAATCCAAATTGTAACTGTTAATAAGTATTTGCAGTGTCTAGAGGCTCTAGTCAAAATTCTGATGGTATTATGAATAAATATACCTGTTGCTTTTCATCTTTTTTGCAAGCTGGGTATTAGACTAGATGGGACAGATGTGAATTCCAAATATGCCAGGAAGTACTTCAACAAGCTGTAGTTCATGTGTCCTGTATCTGTCAGACCGATTTATCACAGTTGCATATGTGAAATACTATGTATGCAGCAAGTCACATTCCTGAGGGATTACCAGCTGTATATCTAAGATAAAATTACTTTGTATGTGCAAAGTAGCAATTTGCTCAGGTTTCCTCAATGTATGGCAACCTGGGTATTTGGATTGCTGGAAAAATGGATAGATAACTGCCTGCGTAGCTGGGCACTAAATAAATGAGAAATATTTTACTGTCCCCATGAGTAATATTGGCAGACTTGAAAATTTTGGATGGAGATGAGCTAGAAGAACAAGGTCAAGAGTTACAGTGGCTGGTTCACTTGGTTACAAGGGTTACAGAGTGCACAAGCCTAGTCACGTGTGAGTGTAACTGATATAAAGGGCACATACTGACATAGTGACCCTGTCATACATGCTTTTTCTTATATTTGCTCTTACCATGCAAATGACTTCCTGTTAATCTTCTGAAAGGGACAATGCTGTAATCCATTTGCTGTGCAAAAACTTATGGTACCCCTGTTATTTTATGAAGTTCTTAATATTTGAAGGGAAGAGAATGGGAGGTATGGGTTAAATAAAACATGATGCATGTAAGCCTGTGAAAATAACATTTAATTCTTAAGTGTCACTTAAAAATAGTCCAGGTTTGGACTATTACTGTTCACCAGTGTATTTGTGATGAGACTGATAAATTTATATGCAAACATTGAAAAAACAAAAGTAAGCATTCTTCAGGAAAGATGGGCATACTGAACTTAATTTGTCACCTCGCTTTACCTTGCTGAAAATGAGACTTTTTTGTCTATAAAGCTCTAAATGTGATGCTGTTAATAACAGCTTTGGAGTGGATGGGGTGGGGTTTGGTGGTTTGTAACATTAGGAGATCTTATTGGTAACAGTTTGAATCTTGAGGATGTGGATTTAAAATGTAAATTCAGCTTGATTATTCTGTAGGGACTTACAACATATAAGGTGGATACATGTTGATGTAATTGAAGAATACATGCTATTACAATCTGTCCTGAGTATGCTCATGAAGTTACTGAGGTGTGATGGGTTCTTTTGGCCAATTCTGATGGATTCGGAAGGATCTTCGCATGTGAAAAGTTAGGGTTAGTTTGTGATCTGCTTGTGGCAAACTATGCTTCTCAACTTCAAATAGTGTACCAAACTTACCTGTGAACTAAAATTTCTATATCTTCTCTGGTTTTATCTTCAGCATGGTCTCACAAGAACTTCTGATGGTGTAGAATTGAAATGTATGCCTTTGCCATTTCAAAAGCAACCTTGATTTGTAGGTCTTGCCCTAATACAAGTGAGATGTAGGGGAAAGGAAGAAGGCTAGTAGCTCTATTAAGAAGCTAGGAATTTGGGTCTTGAGGTCTAATCTATGCTATAGCTCTAAAACATGAGACCATTGCATGACATGCTTGGTGGCAGATATGTTCGGAATATGTGTGTAATTTGGTTGTGAGAGCAGTTGGGATTAAACCTTTCTGGAAAATCAGCCTGTCATCTTTGACGTTAACAGCTAATACTTTCTTACGCAGAATGTTATTGATCCTAAATCAAAACAGAACATGATTCTCGGTGTTCACCTGTTTGGTTTCCTTTTTTTTTTTTTTTTTTTTAAATACCAATGTTAATTTGGGAGGAGGGGGAGGGAAGGGAAGATAAAAATGTCTGGAAATCAGCGCTGGAATTCAGTTTTTTAGGCAATTAGTTAAAAATGCGATTACATTGTGCTTTGAAAACTGTCTTAGACAGCAGAAAACATTCTTGTATGACTTCTGAAAGGAAAAACAAGTAGTTACAGCCATTTCTTATCGATTTGTTCCTTGTTTATTCTTCCTACCAGAATGTTTTCAGACTTTATTAAGTGTCAAAGGTCAAGCTCAGTTTGCCATGAAATCCAAATGCATGTGTTTTTCTGTTAATGATTGACTTGAGCTTTCCTTTAAAGGTTCATGAAAGCTTAACACTTATAATCTCTACCAGCAATATTTTGCCTAACAGGGCATTTTTTACTTTTGAGCTTTTGTTTTAGTTTTCACTAACTTGAGCATGTGCTATTTTCCTCTAAATTTTTAAACTACATAGAATATCTGCAGTCTCTGTAGTAGTAAAAGTTATTTGCCTGTCAGAATCTCTTTCTTTAACTATTTCAGGTTCCTCTTTTGTGCCTTACAGTTTGAAGAAGGTGTCATGGTCAGTTTTCCCTGATACTTGCTTTGGGTTTACCATTACTATGCCTTTTGTTGGTTCGTTAAAGAGGGAATCAATAAGCAAAAAAGCCCCTGAAACTCTGCCTAAGCTTGTGTTGTTATAGTAAATGTAAATTAGGTGGTAGCTAAGTAATCAGCTAGTTGCATTGATAGGGGATGTTTTCTCAGTGCATGAATACCCTTTTTTCTGACTTCTCCGTTTTTCTGCTGCTTATGCTCATACGGACTTGATCTCAGTAGAAATTCTCATCTTGTGTTGTTATTATTTATGAAGGCAAAGAGTGAAACTAGTCTAGTCCGGTATTTGTACGTGGCAAGCTTGGGGAGTATCACTGTATGAAGGGTATACAAGAATCTCTTCTGGCATTTGGTCTTTCATCTGTCACATACCATGTCAGAGAACATTAAGGGTGTATAAAGCATTGGAAGATACCAGTTGTAGTTTAAGCCCAGCCAGTAACTCAGAATCACGCAGCTGAACCCAGGACATCAGTTTATGTTCTGACTTGATGCAGTGTTTGGTTTTGTTTCTTACTCCTACTATATGAGCTTATTTTGCTAATTTTACAATGTGTCAGCAAGTGTATGCTTCTTTCCTCCTTGTTTCATTGAAACTAAAAGGGGCATGTACAGACCTGAAGTAGCATTTTGGACTGTCACAAGGCATGCATACTGAAGAGATGCTATGCGTAAGCACAAGAAAGTTTTCAGCTATTTTTGAGGTCTGTGAGTTCAGTCAGAATAAACTAATTCAGGTTAATAATAACTTAATGTCTGCTGAAAACAGAGGTTTATGCTTTCATGCTTATATGGAAACAGGGTGTCTGTTTGAAGATCTTTATCAGGATCCAGTGGGTCATACATGTTTCTTGGTTTCTGACTCATTATAACTACCAGTACCCTTCAGTAATAAGGTTATTCAAAAAAACACTTGTCTTCAGGGGCAAAAGAAGAAGACAGTGGGGAAAAAACACTGCTTGTTGGATACTTCCAGTAGATCCTGGTTCATAAATCTTTGTGTATTTGCCATGATCTCTTTGAGCATGTTGTGGAAATCTAATTAGATCCTTTGTAGATAATTCTGATTTTTAAAGCCTGTTCAAGATAGCTTTGGTGTCCGAAAGAGATGGTATTTCTTTGCAGTAAATTATATTTGTTCAAAATATTTTAGAATTTTTGTTTAAATTGGGATTTTTTTGATATAGTATTGTTTTAAGGGAGAGCTTAACTCAGACATGCAAATCATACACTTCAAAGCAAGCAGACTGAAAGCTGTAGTTATGCATCCTGAGTTTAGAGTATAGGATACTTCCTATGTCATAAATTATGTCATAAAATTATTTTTAGCCCTTAAACACATGCGTTCTCTAATGGGATCAGCAGATCTCTCAAATAGAAGAAGCAGTGCAGTTTTCTGGCAGTAGGAACTCTAAATGTGTCAATACATGTATTTCAACATCTGCTTTTCTCTTCTAGTGATGTAGTGTTCTGTGATCTGTGGATTGCTTAGTAATGGGAACAGCTATATGGAAATGCAGTTGTTCTCCCTTTTGCACCCACAACTAATGAAATTTCTCAGAATTAATGAGCAAGCCACTGAGCAGGCTCTGAAACAATTTTCACAGGTGTGTGTAAGCAAGGCATGTAGCACAAGGCATTTGACATTGTTTTTGGGTAGTGATAGGTTGGATAAAAATAGGGTTGGCTCTTTCCAGGAGGCTGACCTACGGAAGCTCTCTGTGGACATGGATACTTGCTGGGTCTAATGGTCTCTGTTGGTTACCTAGCATCTGTTGAACAATTCCCTCTTCTGGAAATTACTCTTTTCCCCTGGAGAAATAAAATAAATAATGGATAAGAGAATGTATCTGGAGTGCCTTAGGCAAAGGGTAACCCTGTGCTTCTGGGCACAGGCAACAAGAGTAAAACAGTATAGATGGATAAAGTGCATCATTGGGAGGGAAATACAGCTGTTCCGAGCAGTGAAGCTTACATCTGTAGTGGTTATAATAGGTTTCATGAGATCTACTTTGGAGGATTTAATGGCTTAGAAGTTAAGGATACCCTCAAGTCGTTCCCGTGTCCTAAGGGGAAAAAAGGGGGGTTAATCTTATGGCTTAGTTTATATACATATATATTGATTTTTTTTTTCCTTACCTGAAGGAGTTTTTACATTATTTTAAGATTGATAAATGAATTGGGTGACATGGTTTAGTGGGAGGTGTCCCTGCCCATGGCAGAGGGGCTGGAACTAGATGATGGTAAGGTCCTTTCCAACCCTAACTATTCTATGATTGCATGAATTGGAAGAGTCTGTAGTTGTCTGATCTGATAGCCCTCACTCAAAACAGGGCCAAGTTTAATGAATAAATAAATAGAAATTCTGAATTAGGTCAGGTTGTTCACAGCTTTGTCCAGTCAAGTTTTCAATATATCCAAGGATGGAAATTCCACAGCCTTTCTGGGCCACACATTCTGGTGTTTGAAAAATTGTTTCATAACATGTAATTGGAATATTGTTCATTGCAATCTCAGTTTTTCTTTGTCCTGTCACTGTGCACCACTGAGAAGAGACCAGCTCTATATTCTGCAGTAATTACCCATTGGATACCTGGAGGTGCTAATTTTATTTCTTTTGAGCTCCTGGTCTACTCATCTGCAGGCTGAATGAACTCAGTTTGTAGCGTCTCCTCATATGTGAGCATGTTGGTATCTGACCATTAAACTTGCTGTGAGTTAATGTGAATTGTGGAGTGATTAGCATGGCAGATAAAATTCAGCTTATGTATGTATCCCATGGGGAGAAATAGAATTGAAATACATGCTGGAAAAAGCCCCTACATTAATCACTACCATTAGCAGGAAAGTGAAGTCATGGATAGTGTTCTAAGTATCTTTACTCTGAAGTGGTTGTAATATAAAAAAGAGGGGGGTAATTAGGAAATAATGGGAAAAAAAGAGTTGTTAGCCCAACTAACAAATAAAAGTCATTGTTTGTCCCATATTAAATAATATATGCAGTTCTACCTACCCTGTCTCAGAAACAGTAAGATGCAATTGGACTTAATATAAAGGGGGAAGAGGGAAATGTGTATCTTCTGTACAAGAGAGACTAAGTCAAAAAGATGCTTCATTTTGGAGAAGAAACTAGTATGAACAGATCTGATCAAGGCATATAAAAATCATATGTTGCAAGAGGAAGTTTAGCAGGCATGATTCATTTATATTTCTTACAGCAGAAGAGTTAAAGTATGAGCAGGTTCAAAACAAATGGGAATTTATTTTTCATGTGGTGCTGGTGCCTGAGCATGTTCTGTAACTGATTACAACAAAATGCACTGCAGCCAAAGTAGTAGTGATGGAACTAAATGTTCTTGAAGAATGGTTAGATGCAACATCCTGCTTAGGAGGTTTCTAAGCTGTTTATTGCTGGATGTTGGGAGGACATAGTCAGGGAAAAAGTATTGTAGGATGCTAGCCCTTTTTCAAATGTTTTTGAGAAAGTATTTTGTGGTGGTCAGAAACAGGATACTGGGCTAAATCAGTCTTTGATCTACACAGTATTGCAATTCTTTTGTTCTTAAAAATAAATGCTGTGTAAATGTGATTATGCAGGCAAAGAATTATTAATACTAGCTGGAGACGAGCAAATTATCTCCAGAAATAACTTTAAACAACTACTTCTGCTCCCTCTAAAATAGGATCTCTCAAATTCCCAAGCTACTTTCATAATAAATCTTATGGAAGCCAATCTTCTGCTTTGCTGAAGAGGATATCCTTGTATGTAAATGGCCATAGTAGAAGTGGAGGTCCTTCACACAGTCTGTAGTTGAGTTATGGAGTAAGTTTGCTGTAAGATATTGCAGATGCTGAAAATGTTTAAGTGTTCCTGGAGAGAATGGCAGTTCATGGAGAAGAAATAGCCAGAATACTGATAAAAACACTGGGAAAAAAAGTAATATCTAAATGTGATTAGTAGGAAAACCCCCAAAAACCTGGCTTATGAAGTCCCTCAGCTGTTACTGGTTTGAGGCTGGGAGAGTACATACAGGCTTCCTTCTTGCTTATTCGTAACTAGTAACTTAATGAAGTGTGAAGATTTTCATATTGCAAATATTGCCCTTCCCTTTTCTCTAAATTTTTTTTGAAATATAAGGAAAACTCACCTATTATTAAAGTTTAGCTTTCAGAAGATGCTAAGTGCTGTTATTTAAGCAGTTGTATTTACTCTGCACTATGACTTTAATGTAATAGGTTACTTCTGCAAAAACCTTTTTAGTGTGAGACAGTGAAACATTTTTAAACATCTGCCAGTTATATAATTTGTTTTGTATTGTTTATTTTACACAATAATTTTAAATTAATTTTCTTAGAAATTTTTGTAACTTCCACAACAGCAAGACTTTCATACATCTTCAGTATGAGAAGAAATATTTTCATTTTATAAATTAAGAGATTGACTTGGAAGCAGTTTGTCTCAGATTCTGTAGTTTCTGTTCATTATGAGTTAATGCAAGAAGTTCTTATTATCCAGCATCATTATAGTTTGAACTTTAAAGTGCTAACAGTATAGTGAGGCCTGATCTACTGTACTGTTTACACAACGAGATGGTGGAGAAACTGATTTTTAAGAAGGATGTCTTAACAGTAAGCAGAGGTACTAGTTTAGGGGATAATTGGCCAGTCTATTCTGCAGGTGCTCAAAACGTGCAAAAGGGTAGCTATAGGTCTTTGCACATGAGAATCTATTATATTAATGTAGAAAGTTTGTTTTCACTTTTCACAGTCTGTATGTGTGATGCCAAACAGATTATTCTCTGAGCTATCCACTGCTGCCTTGGTTTGCTGTGTCAGCTACAGAGACACATCTGATTTTTGTAATGTGGGGAAACAAAATATTTAGTTGATTGAATCCTTAATTGAAGTATCCTTCTCTTCACTTGTCTCATATCACTTGTCTTCCAGAGAGTAGTAGCTTTTTGTTCCCTGTCTCAACCAGAACAGCGTCCAGGGAAGATATTAAAAAAAATTCTTGAAGTTCATTAAGGAGTGGTGTTATTAATGTGTTAAGCCAACCACTTGAAAGACACTTGTGAGGGTAAACCTGATTCTTATTGTAATGCATAGGAAAATTTGGTTGTAGAAAGGAGTGCTATGGATGAGTATCCTTTATTTAAATATATGCGTGATAAAGCATTCCAGTGCAATATGGTATTAATGCTTTCTTTTACATTGTCTTATAATTCCTAGTGCTCGAGTCTAAAGAATGAGCTAAAACATATAACAACTTGGCTTGTAATTTGGTAGATAAATATGTATTACATAATCTGTGACAATGGCAATGATTTTGTGAATGCTCAGATGTTAGATACTATACTTATAGCTGAAGACAAAAGACACCTAAAATAAGGCTGATTCTTAAAAACTCATGGTAACACAGCAGCATATTTGTGGAATGTATTTTTGGAAACTACATGGTGTAGTTTCATTGCTATAGACTTTTAAACAAGGAAATAATTAAAAAGAACATGCACTCAGATTATAGTTGAAGTAATTTCATTTTGGAATAATTTTACTTGTAATAGTTTGGGGTTTTCTCATAAGAATAGGCTCTTGGTCTGATATTTTCATCTTAAGCATAGCTTCTGTTCCATCTTCCAGGGAAGCTTGAATTCTGTTCTTCAATTACATGTTTTGAGGAGCTAATTCTTAACTTCCAGTGCCTTAAGGAAGGCTTAAGTCCTTAAAGTAGGAATAGCTTTTCTTCTATAGCACTCAAAGTGTTTTGTGTATGAATATGAATGCAGTTATATGTAGCAATTAAGTGCTGTTATTAGTATCTGAATTAGCAGCTCTGGAATGTAGCCAGCTTGTGGCCAGGAAAGCAGCCAATAGCCTGGAGGAGAAATGTTTTAATTAATATGTAATGACTGCTCTAGAGAACTCTCATTATTTTGGCAAGCTGCAGTTGTATTTTTTCATATTACTTATTTGGGACAGTTGTGATTTCTATTTTAAAAATGTGGAAGAAAATTCATTGTACCTTTTTCATACTATGGGAGAAAGAGTAAGAATGCTTGAAAACTTACTTGAGCAAAGTGATAGTGAAAATTACTTGAATCTTTTGAATGTATTTTATAGCGACCAATTTCTTAACAGGATCAAGATATTGCAGCAATAATTTGCCCTACAGAAATTAAGGATTTTCACATGTGCTGTTCTGTTTTTATCTTCATTTTTTGGTGCTAGGTTTCTTCATGAAGTATGAATACAATAGACTTTATTGAACTATGCATTCATGTGAAGTTAAACTTCAAGAACATTCTTTTTGTTAGATAATAAAGCTGCTCATACAAGACATGCCCACATCTCTCCAAGTTAAATTTCAGTAGACACAAGAGCTTCATATTAGGTAGATAAGTGGTAAAGCATGGGCTCCCACTTCTGCAGTTCAATCACAGTGCTGCTCTGATATGCTTCAGATAAGGCCACTGTCCTTCCTCTTAACTGTCTGTTGTGTTGAAAATCAGTGGGAACTTCTCTTTTTAGGGTTCGACTGTTGTTTTAACAAAGAAGGGAGTTAAGTGAGAAGAAAGGCATATTTCTTTCATTAGGAAGCACGAAGAGCCAAAGTCAGCATGTTGTTAACTGAATGTAATTTGAGCGGAATGTTTTCACTTCAGGCTTTTTTTAAATTCCAATTATTTTATTAGCTGTATAAGCCATTTAAAGTACTGTAAACTTTGATTTCGCTAAGTAGAATGCTAATTGAATCATAGCCTGTGCTAACTGGAAACTAGGACTGCTGGATTTGTATCTGTGGCTCTGAAGTAATTTAGTCTATGACTTTATGCGTGCTACTTAAACTCCATTTCAGTTGCTCAGTTTGTCTGCATGAGTAGGAGGTGCATACCTATGTGAGATTGGATTCTCATAACCAGTAATCTCTGGTGGGCTTGTCTAGTGTCCCAGTTGCCTTTGTGTCTTCTCAAATCTAGACAGGAAGGTTCAACCATTCCTTGGAACTTTCATACCACTGTGAATCTGATGATGGTGTGAGTCTTGTAATGCCCACTTAAGATTTAGCTGTCTTTTCTCTTGGCCTTGCAGATATCCCAGGTGTCACAGGTACTCCATGGTTCTTAGTGCTGCCCTGCAAGTCATGCAGAGATGTTGAGGTCTGCTTATGGTTGTGGAGTTGCCATTTACTTGGGGGGATGTCAGGAAGCCATGGATGTACTACCTCCTAGTGTCTGCAGTCCCCTTTGAACAGTAGAACTGCAGTCTCTGTATAGCTCACTCTGGGAAGGGTAAGTAAAAAGATAAGGAATCTTGCAGAAGTTGGACTGCTTGGAAGTTTTGTAACTGGGTGGTCTCCTGGCTGTATGAGAACAGCTTACAAATTGTAGTTGGTATAATGTTGTCTTGCAACATCAGGAGCCATCTGGGCTGTAATACAGGACAGATCTCTTAAATCATCTCTTGTTACACCCAGTGTGCATTTGAACCTTACTTGACTGCAGAGGAAGAGAAAGGACAGACCTTTCATAGTCTTTGCCTTTCAGTCAGTGTCACAGTGGCGCTCTGTTCTTGCTAGTCTTTTGTGCTTTCCCTTCAAACAGCTCGAGCTTCTGCTGCAGAGGTGCAAGGCTGCCAGGGCGATCTCGTCTGGGTTAGTTGTACCCAGGAAATGCCCATAGAAGTAGCTCTTCTTCAAATTGCAACTTGAAACTCCATTGTATTTATCTCATGCTCAAAAAACCCCAATAACAGTCCCCCTGCCCCAAAGTTAGGTCATGGTTCATTGAGACCATTGTTTGCCCTAAAATACAGGGTTGATTCCTTGTACTCTCACTTCTGGTTTTTGTTAGCCATCTGTTCTCTTTTGTCTTTCATTTATGTTGTAGATCCTTTGAAGAAACCATTTTTGGTTTTTTGTTTGCTTGCTCGTTTTGCTGTTGTCTTCAGTGCCTTGCACAATGGTGTCTTCATCAGTGTGGAGGGCTTATTGGCACTTTAACAACACTATGGAGTCTTGATATTGAGAGATGTACTTGCAAATATTCTTCGTTAGGTCTCCTGGTTATATTTTTTTTTATGTTGTTTCTCCAGCTATGACTTTAGGAGAGATATGATAAAAAAAGAAATGCAGTTTCACAGATTTAAATCCATTCCCGGTTGAAAGAGATCTTTCATCTTCTGCACAATTCAAAAAAGTTAAAATATTTTTTCAATGCCTCTGGCATCGTTCGCTTCTCCACTGCCTGTTTAGACCTTTTCATTTTTTTTTTTTTTTTTTTTTCCAAATAGATGGGGATGTTTATCTACTTAAATATATTTGTTGTAACTTTTGTGCTACAGCAGCTTGCTTTACTGTTATACCCTGGGGGAGCTGTTGGGTGTAACATTAGTAATGCATGTTTGAAAGAGTGAATAGATGATAGCCAGTAAATGATGTGGTTCTGAACCCCTGCATAAAGGGAAGCACAAAGCTGACTTATAATTCAAAATGAATAAAATTCTTGTCTGCATAAGTTACATGAAGATATTTTTTGTACACCTGAAGTAAAAAACCACACTTATGGCAGAAACCATAGTGTACTTACCTGAACTGAATCTTAATGATCTAATATTTATAATGATTTATAATATTTATTAACACAATACGGTTTTAACAATGTCTGTAGAACTGGAACATTTTTCCATTAAATATGGAAATGCTTGTACTATGTTAAGTTGGTTTAGTTTAAAGTAAAATCCTATTTTTAATGTATTTATTACAGTATAAAAGCCTATTGTTTGTTTACTCATGATTAGTGTTCAGTATGATCTAATCTATGTAATTGAGTTAAAAGTCTGTTTTAGAGTAATTAAAGTTTAGAATTAAATGTGTTGATTGATGTCAGAATGGATATGGCGCTTCAAAGGTATCTTTAACGGTTTACTCATCAGTTTGAATACTAGGCTTACTGGTGGAATAATTGTTATTTTAAAAAGTAAAAGTAATAACTATGGTAGCTAACTGCATTCTTTGAGCTGGTAATGTCTAAATTAGTTGGTTATGTAAATTGCGTGGGCTTTTTTTACCATGTTAGGTAAATGTATTTTAAAATCTGTTTACGTGTTTAAAAGTTACCCAGTTTTCCCCCAAATTTTATGTAAGACTGTATGTTGCTAAACTAAAAGAAATACTAGCTGAAAGTTTAAATTGCTTGGTCCTCTAAAATGCTGTCTTTTTCTATTCTGCAGCATGGGTGAGCTCTCTTTCTATGGGGATGGTCTTCTTCTGTTCTCCAGTAGTCAGCATATTCACAGACCTGTTTGGTTGTCGAAAAGTAGCTGTTGTTGGAGCTGCAGTAGGATTTGTTGGACTCCTCTCAAGTTCTTTTGTAAGGTAAAAAAAATTTCTTTACCCTTGAAGTGTTTTATTAATTTATTGGTGGGGGGGTGTAATTCTGATACTATAAGCAGAATATGAAAGAGTAAGCAATGCTACTTTGTCTGTTAGAGTAGGAACCTTGGCTTATTTGGTTTTGTTTTTGTCCTTCTAACTATGACTTGTGAAAACTCTCAAGTGGTACTTTCAACTTGAAAATAATTTGAAAAATATAACTTTATAACAGCACTCCCTATTTAACAGGAACCACTATATATAAATATATCAGCAGCAAGACTCATGCTATAAGATCAACAGCATTGTCCTGAATGAACTTGTATGTTTCTTAATGTATGCTGTGCTGCAACAGGTACATAAATGCTGTCTTCCTTCCCCCATCCTGTCCCCTTCATTTACTTTTAAAACACTGTTTTAATGTTGATAAATATGCAGTAGAATCTCCAGGAAGGTGTTAAGGTTCTAGTAAAATTTGTTTTTTTTTTTTTAATTGACTTGTCCTATTGCCAAACACAGGTAATGAAAACCCTTAGTATAATGACAGATACTTAGGGCTTAGTGGCTTTATAAAGGAAATTGTAGTTCTTTCTTGTGTTACTGAAAAAAATTGAACAGTAGTTGAGTTTTTTTTTTTCTTCTAGATTACACTTCATTTTACACATTTCTGTAACTTTTGCAGAATAAACCCTAAGAAGTTCAAGAGCAGCTGATTTCTTGGACATGTCCAGTAGAAGATGAGGAAACAGGAAATTACTCATTTATTCTAATCACCAGCAGAAATTGGTTAGTGAAGATAGAGTAAGAATTAGTGTAGCGGGAAAATAAGCCACAGTTACCTGTAGTTCTTGGTCTGCTTTTTACGCCACCCTTAGCCAAGTAAGTGCAGGAACACCCAAAAGCAAAAATTCAGAAGAGTTTCTGCGAAGGTAAAAGTATATCTAGAAACAGGCTGGTGAAAATGTGTTTTCTGTTCCTGTATTCTGAACCAGGTGGATGAACAGCCATGCTGTGTGGCACTGTGCCTAAGCTAATACATCTAGTTTGGGCATATGTTCTCTAATGTGGAAGCTTATACACGTATTTACAGGAGGAGAAGACAAATAGTTCTGTCTTAGGTACTGAGACTAGTGTTTATATTTATTCTTGGAATACCTTACATTTGTGGGGAAAAAGCTTTGTTACTTGAACAAGCTTCTGATCCTGATTTTTTTTTTTGTTTGTTTTGTTTTGGTGTTGTTAATCCAAGTGCAAATATTTTCCTGTATTTTATTAAAGCAAACAAACAAAAACCCTACTTCCTGATATGTTTTGAGAGGCTTGTTAACCACATATGAAGTTAAAACTAAAGGCATGCATCTTGGAAAAGTCTTTCTTTCCCCTTGCTTCCCAGTAGTGTGATTAAGTGGTAGATACTAAAACAGTCTAGCTGTTATAAATGAAAACTTTTCAAAAAGGAAAGATTTTTTTTCTTTTGAACAAATGCTGTCATCCTTGTGTTTCCTTGATATCCAATGGAACAAGGGCACAAAAGGAATTTACTTTGTAAAGGTTTTTAAAAAAAATTAGCTTATTTGCATTGTTTTAGAATTTGAGGAACACCTTGAGGTGAATTCCTGTTGGAGTACATGCCATGTTACTGTGCATTCTTGGTGTTCTATTACTTACGCTAAATGTGCTTATGATGTTGCCAGTTAATTGTGGGAGTATAGTTCAGATACAGAAATCAATGTTCTAAAAGTGAAATATTATACAGTAGATAAATGTAAATTTGATTTGCTGCTTTTGTTACATACTGATTCCTTAATATAATTTTATTTCTTAGGAAACTGAGATGTAAGAGTATTTGTAATACAGGAAAATATATTACTGTGTATGCCATGCTGCAAATTCTTGTAACGAATCTACAGGTGTACACAGAAGTTCCTGTCCTTAATGTATTGTGTTTCTCCTCTCATTTTATAACTTCTGTTTCCACTTTTTCCTGGTTATTTTCCATTCATAAACGTAATCAGTCTTTCCCCTGTATGTTGTTTCTGTTCTTACTTTGTGTATGATCAATACAATACACAAAACCAGAGTTCTGGTGTCAGACCTTTGTTAGTCAAATACCATTTTCCAAGAATTTCCTTAACTCATGGGGAGCTTTCTGAGGGGTGCTGGTGGGCAATCTGCAATAAAAAGCCTATTAAAAAAGCTCTTTTTTAAAAAAAAAAGTTAATATGGTTGAATAGTTAAATAGTTTTCTATAACTGCTTTAAAAGCAGTTGTTAGCTGATAGAAAAAAGCCCATGGTACCTTGAAAACATAGTATTTAAAATAATTCAGTCAGTCAGCATGTTCCACCTCAAATCTTGTATAAAAACATTTTTTACATGCTGCTTCCTTCATCTACATGTAAAAAAAGTTTCCTTTGACTTATTAATGCTATAATACTAATTAATTATACTAACGTTACTTCATGCTGTTAAGGTTTCTCACACAAGTGCCTTTTAATGTCACGTGTTAGATCACAGTCAAACATAATGGCTCTGCTTCATTTCAGTTTTATCGGAGATGGTAATGAAGGAGAACCTTGTGCTGAAGGTCTTCCTTGATATGAGTGAAAATGTTTCATTCTTTATTAGTGTTTTTCCTTGATTAGCATATCCAATATCTGGGTCAAAACACTGAATTTAGAATATTTAATAAAAACAAGAATATTTAAGAAATTTAATATCTGAAGTCTATAATTTTCTAATATGTTATAAAAAATTGACAGGATTTTTGGTTTATTTTTCACTATTAATGATGTTTACTGCTTTTGCTGTTTTATTTTTATAATAAACTATGCAATACTTGATTTTCTGGGTTCAGGAGCAGTGTTCACTATTCCATTTGGACTGCTAGCACTGTGACATAATGTGAAAACCAAACCAATACAGTCTTCTGGAAAAGAAAAAGCCAAACCCCCAGCAATGGTTGAACTTACATTAGGCTAATTCACCCTGACAATGATTTTTTTAAAAACTTTCTCTTAGTCTATTTGTGTAATTGCACTTAAATATATCGTTGCTTTTTTCATCTGTTCAGTTAACTCTGTGAAAATCTTAGTGGAAGGAAATGGAATAATTGCTGAATTATACTTACACAGTGTATTTCAACTATAAGTACATACAAACTCTTAATTCCTGTAAACGTATCAATTCATTGAAAAACTGTCTTGTGTATGGTAGGTGGATGCGAGCATACAGTGTTGTACAAACACTAAGGATTCTTTCGTTTTTCTTTTGATCTAGAACCATTGAACTTCAGTATTTCACCTATGGAGTTTTATTTGCCTGCGGCTGCTCATTTGCATACCAGCCGTCCTTGGTCATTCTGGGGCACTATTTCAAGAAACGCCTTGGACTAGTGAATGGCATTGTCACTGCAGGCAGCAGCTTGTTCACCGTGTCACTGCCCTTCCTCTTGAGAGTTTTGATTGATTCTGTTGGTCTGTACAACACCTTGCGGGTCCTGTGCGTCCTCATGTTTATTCTGTTCCTGGCTGGCTTTACGTACAAGCCCCTTGTTTCCAATGCCAAAGACACAGAGGGAGGAAAGAAGGGAAAGTTCAGATTTCCTCCTGAGAAAAAGATTTGTAATTTCTCAGTTTTCAAAATTCTCAGTTACCGAATCTGGGCTTTTGGGATTCCAGCAGCACTTTTTGGATACTTTGTGCCTTATGTTCACTTGGTAAGTGCATGTTTCTTCCTACGTATGATGTATTTAAAACTACAGCTATTTTCTTTTGTGTGATAGGAAGCAATAGTTGTTGTAAGTTGTTGTTGGGGAAAAACATGAAATTAATTTTGATGTTGTCTGTAATTAAGAGGGCTCTAATCGGAACTGTTAGTGGAGTCAGTTAAAATTTTAGTTCCTTGTTCTCAGTCTAAGCTTTAAAGTACTTTAGCCATGAAAAGAGACATTAGAAAAGTATTGGTAGAGGTGCATACATTGTCAGTGGTACTTACGCATTTCAGTGGAGTAAGGGAAGGAGTGAAAAACAGAAAACAAGTAAAACTTCTAAGTTTTGTTCCTTAAGTTGAGGGGGGTGTGTGTGTGTGTGTGTGTGTGTAAAATTTGCAGGTTTTAGGGTGCATTTTGTTGACCATTTTCCAGGTTTATTAAAAGAAAAATACTTGTATTTTCCTGTCTCAAACTTTAGCTTTGTTGCTTACTGCTATGCACTCATATAATTAATTCTGTTATGTGGTGCTTCTAACTGCCAATTCATCTGGCTTTTATTGTCACCTACAACGTTAGCTTCTGATGATGGGGAAGACGTCAATCAGCAATTTCTTATACATGTAGTAAAGTTAACTTGTTTCACTAGCAGGGTTTGGGTTTTTTTCTTTTTTTGAGGCAACTGGGAGATGCATTGCATGAAATGAATCTGGCTGGCAGTCACTGTGCTCCTTACTTAAATGGTGAATTATTTTTGGACAGCTTCCTGGTGGTGCTGTCTGAACTGAAGAGGTGCAAACTAAAAGGCTTAAAAGGGAAAGGGGAAAAAAACAAGCCAAAAGAAACTAAAAGCCCACAGCTTGCAATGGGATGCTTTATTTAGAGCATTACACATCCTTATATTCGAGAGAGTTTTATAAAGAGCATGAACTGATACCCACTATGAAGATAGACACATCGTATTAGTTTTTATTATTCATCCATGATAAAACAGTAAGAGTAATTATAATAAATGTCTTCAAATCCTTAAAAGCCCATGGATTTGTGTGCAGTATCACAAGTGCTGCCACGGCTTCCTGGTAGTACATTGGCAAGGTTACTGACACTGCATCAGGTACTTGTTTTAAAAATTACCTTGGGATGGGGGATGGTTTGTTTTTTGAGAAGCTGTAAACTGCCTTTTATTCATGGCTAGGTCTTGTTACTTAATTTTTAATTGTGTAGCTCTCATTCTACAACACTTGGAAGTAGACTATTTCAAAAGACTGTACAATTGGATGACTAAGCTGTTGTGACATCTTATGCTGTTTCCCCAGAAGTGTTGTAGAGATGTTTTGAAATAAAACAGTGTTCAGAGGAGAATAAGGGGGGTGTTTTAGAGAAGGTTCTTGGATAGGTGGTAAATGATTGTCAACACTTGTAGAGAACCGAAAAACAAGGCTATATAAGCAGTCACATAGAACCTCTAAAATACATTTATTTAACAAAAACCTAACAACTTCTTACCAAGATGCTTATAGGAATGCTTCTTAGTTTTAGATGGGACTGAAGCTGCTGGTTGACTGACAGAGGACAAACCCCTCTATTTGTATATTATGTAATTTTTCTTTTTATAGTGTGCTTTCACTCCTGCTGAGTGCACTTTTTTTTCTTTTCCCGCATATCAGATGGGCACAAATTCTGATTGCAAAATACAGCTCCAGTACAGGAAAACAACTTGATTAATGTGGTTTCTGATACAAATGCTTGATCAACACTAGAAAACAGTATGGTTAGAATCTGATATTTTTAAGATGACCTCAAAATAATGCTCAGATTTAAATGGCAGCTTGCCAGCTTTTTTGTGTTGGATTTTTTTTTTCCTCCCCTCAGTTTCAGAGGAACCATGAAGCTAAACTATGCTTAACTATATTTATAACACAGTTTTCAATGGTAGTCAGTTTGTTCTGTATGCTGCTTGTGAGAGGGAAGGCTTTACCAGCTCTTAGGAATTCTTCCCTGATAAGCTTTATTATCAGAACCACCTCCTGAAACCACAGGGTTTTGTTTTAATTTGCTTGTCTCTAAATACTCAGTTTTTCCTGTATAATTCTCTGGTCCTCCTGTAAACCAGAGAGGAAAATATTAAACAATTTATAGTAAGCTCCCACTACTTTTATTTAAAACCATTCTAAACAAGAAGCTTGGGTTCCATTCTTGGCTTTGCAGATCACATTATTAAATGGAAACTAGCTTTATTTTTTTTCTTTAATATTTTAAAACATCCGATTTAAATTCAATGTAAAACTTAGTTTAGGTACCTTTCAATATACACAAAGAATCTATGGAGGACTAAGGTACTACTTAACTTGTGTCATGTCCCCAGGACTCTTAACCATACTTTGAAATATTAAAGCCTAAATGAAACTTTGATCAGTGAGTATGATAGGGATGGTAATAAACAGTATGAATTGGAATAAAATTTCATGTGTTTACACTGATAAAAAAATACTATGTAGGTAACATCAATGTGAGATTTCTGTTTGCTTATGTATATGGCCCATTAAGTACCATGTGAGTGCTCACTAATCTTTCAGAAAGCTTGAAATAGGAATAGTTTAATAAAATAATCCCTAGCTTTACTGATAAAAATTAAAACTTGTATTTCATAAATAGCAATATTTCTGCTTCCAGAATGTATTAAGATTTTTTCTAACCTTCAGTCTTGGGTAAGTGACCAGTATGAAGAGGGTTTTAATACCTCCAGGTCATATATTTAAGATTTTGTTGGGTTTTTTTAAAGGTATTTGTTTTTATGAAAACATGAACAAGTGAAGAACCATAGCATTTATTGCTGGTGGGCAGTGATGCATGCTGGGGGACTGTTTAAGATCTTACAGAGTTTCTGTGGATCTGTATTTGAGAAAGTGTCTAGATCAGTCCTCATCAAAAGACAGCATGGATTCTGCCCATCAACACAGGTACTTCAACTCCAGTAGATAACTCTGGACTTCCTTAATCATAGCTTTGTCTACTTTTTGATAACAACCCCACATTTTGTGTACCAACAGAAGTACATAAAAGTACGTACTTCCAGACAAGTCAAAGGCTATAAGAAAAAAAGTAACTTTCTGCTGATACATCTACCAAACCAGAGATTATTTTCCTCAGCTTTTGAAAATGAAAGGTACTATTGTTCCATTGTTTACTGCATATTTTTGAAACTGTAGCAATAGTGAAAAAGAGATATGGCTCTTGGACAAGTGACAGTTTCTGTCATGCTAAAACTCTTGCAATTTTCCCACTGTTAGGGTTGACCAACAATAGCTAGACTGTTAGAATGGGATGCTGGTTCCAGGTGCCCTAAGAGAAAGCATTTCAATAGAGCCTCATGCCTACAATTCTTTCCTTTGGCCTCAGACTTGGTTGCTGTACTTAATCAGGTGCCATTTTTCCCACCTGGAAAGGCAGTTTCTGCTGGAGTGTTGGGTGCTCTTGACCATGTGGTAAAATACAGGTGCTACAGGCCCTACTGGTTTTGGTTGTTGTGTGTCACCACTCCATGGCAACTGGAGGTTGCAGACTTGGTGTGCTATTGTCACTGCACGTCAGTTGCTGTCTGCTGGCTTGGTGCAGCAGAGGAGCTCCTACTGCCTTAGAAGCACTCAGAGACTCTACTTGGGACAAGCCCTGATTTCTCTCTCTTGTGTTCCTGAAGCATATTGGAAGAAAAGAGGATGCACAATTTGACACTTGTAGTAGGACAGAAATAAAAGCTCTGGAATAATAGAATTAGCCAGGAATTCACAGTTTTAACCCTCTGCACCATATTTTTTAGATAGAATAAACGATGTTAAAATCAGAGAAAATAACCTGCTCTTGAGTGAGGTTCTAACTAAAACTAAACAAGTGAATTATGGCATGCTAGATAGGATTCATAACAAGCAGCTGGCAAGAATTACCAGTCTCTGACTGGTAGATACAGCTGCCTGTGGAATAGGCATCATATTCCTTTTGGCTCTCTCAGGGGAAAACCAAAAAGGGAGAGCTTTTCTTATCCCAGTTTAATTGGTGTCAAATTCCATTAGTAGGTGCTCCATTCCATGTGATTTTGGGGAACTGGGTTGGGAGAAATACTATAAATAGGTTTTGACTTACAATGTGGAATGGTTTGGGTTGAGACTTCTAAAGCATTAATTCAGATTGTTGCAGAGCAAACTGGCAATTCATAGGGTTACTAAATGGAATGGTTGTTATTCCTCTCAATTTTTAAACTAGTCTAAACTGCAGTGATTTGAGAGTTTTTTTATTTTAATGTCTCCCTAAAATAGGCAAATAGCCGAATAAAAACTAGTCAAATTCATTCAGGTTTAAATATGAGTCCACAACAGAAATGCAAACCGCTTTCCAAGTTGTATTTAAAGGACTATCTCAAGGAAATGATTAAGTGTGTTTGGAGCAAAGCATACCTAGCACAATGCAGTAAAAAAATGTGCATTGATAAAGTTTACTTTTCTAAGTCTAAATTTTTTTTTTCTGAAGAAAATACTTCTAAGGAATGACTCTTTGAAAATTAAGCTTGTTGTTTAAATATGGCTATAGGCTTGTATGTAATTGATATGCAGTGTTAAGGTTACCATAACACTGACTGTTCTCTTAAACCTTCAGAATAGCTCAGGAAAAATAACTTCAATATTTCTCACCCTGCTTTGCTACCTCTTCCTTAATTTACTGTGTAAATCTGACTTTAATGCTTATCCACATTCAAATTCCGTGATGGGTGCATACTTGCATACGTAGAGATTTTTGGTTAGCAATAGGTATGTGGAGTGTGTGTGCTCTGTGTCTGTGTACTGCTTGTTTAAGATTTGAAAAAATGGTGTGTGCCTGGCCATTTTTTCGAACAACTGCCCTGGGAGAATCTGTTGTCAGACAGATTCAAATACTGGATTTATTCTCCTCCATAGCTACTGAAGATTTAGTCTCATTGCTACTCTGAATCTGCACTTGTCAGGAATAGCTTCAGCTGGGCCTCCAAGGAACAGGGAAGTGAGACTGCAGGCTTAATGCTTGGGAAAGATAGGTAGAACCTGCCTCCATTCTAGAAACTGCCACTGAGAAACAAAGTGTCATCTTGGTCTCTGCTTTAAGGTTTGTGTCAACTGCATAATGAAAAGTAGAGAGACTTCCAAGCAGCTGACCAGCTAGAAGGTATTGCAGAGAGATACAGCAGCCCCAGGGCCATTGTTTAAGTACAGACTCTGAGGCTCTGCTGGCATCTTCTTTGAAAATAGGAGGTTGGCTGGCTCTGCTCATCAGTTGCCTTTTTAGATTCCTGAGGAAACTTTGTGATGATGAAGTGAAGGTTTAGTCTCCAAATAAGCCTGGCTGCCAGTAGTGAGCCCTGTGTAGCTGTTTTTCACTGGAAAATAAAAATACTCCACAGTGTATATGTCCTCTGTGGTGCTGTGCTTTGCTATATGAAACCAGGAATACACTGTGTCTGGAAGAATTTAGAGGAGATTTCTTTGTTCCTTAAGGTATTATACGTTGCATGAAGGCAATCAATTTGGCTGCCTTTTCTTTTTATAGACCTTAGGAATGGCTGGGAAGACGTGCCAGTGATGACAAACATTCTTACCAGGCCACTAATCCCCTGCTCTGCTCAGTCCATAAACAACTGTGATAGATTGAAAACCTTGCTGTGTTTCCTTTGGAGACTGCTTGGCCCATTTTGAGCATTTGAGTTGTCATTACACAGTCATTTTGGGCTTTTTCACCTGGATAATCTTTCCAGTTCAATTTGTTTCCTGTTCATTGCCTCCCATGGTGCTTCAGCTGCCCTTCCAATGATACCTTTTACAATAGGAAGTTTCCTGCAAAGTAGGAAATTACTTGCTTTCATCTCCAATTAAAAAAATAAAAATAAAGCTTTGGGGCAATCTCTTCATCTGCAAACTGAAATTAAACATAATTGAGACTGCTTCTTACGTCATGACTTTCAGAATTCAGCGTTTCCATTACAATGCCACATGTGTGAAGTTCCTTAGCTTGTTTTAGGTCAAAACCAGTAACAATAACAAGGCCCTTGTAATTTGACTTGTTGACAGCTTTTAGGATTTTGACCTAGGTCTTTGTGGTAGCTGACTAATTCAGACAGATGTTCTCTACCGAAAATATTTAGTGGTGAAATATTTGGAGACCTCATCAAAGACCTCAATGGAGTTTTTAAACCCTTGGAGAAATCAAACCTTTTCTCTTGGTATGAAGGTGATGCTGGCCTCTGGTTTCCACATTTGCAAAGGCGTACCTCTCTTGCAGTAGGTTCTAGAGTCTGTTCAGGCTTGCAGATCAAAATGCAACAGTGAAACTGTACATTGTGCCAGATATCATGCTACATGTGTGATCACATGGGCTGCTGAAGGTTGGCCTGTTCCATAGGCAGGTATTTTATATATATATATGCTTCTGCCCTTATGAAATACTAGAAGAGTTTATTAAGTGTCTGTGGGGAACCTCCTTTTGACATCTGGGGCAGCAAGTTCCCTTGGGAAAGCTCGCTGGTTTTAGCGACAGATACAGTGCCTTCAAAATGTAAATTGTCTTCAGAACTCAGAAGTCTGTTCTGTAGACCATCTCTGTGCTTAAAGATAGTTATGGACAATACTGCATTTGTAATCTCTGTTATCAGAGAGAAAGGTCATGATCCTTTTGCTGTATAGGGAAGCTTTATAGCAATGTATTTCAGATATATCTCATCAGAGCAGATGATAAGAACTTAAAGCCTAAATCATTTAGGCAGTCTGCTTCTCAGGTGGAAGCTAAATTACATTCAAAAATCTTTACCATCCTAACAAGACACACATTTTTATTCCTGGGAGGGGCATGGAGGTGGTGGGAATAGCTATCAAGTACTTGTTAATCGTAAGAACTTCTTAATGCATATGGACAAACTAATTTTGTAGGCTGCCTCACAGAATTACACAGCTCAGATAATATTAGTCTGTTCTCTGTGTGGCTTAGTCTATCTCCAGATCTTCTGTGTTTGTTACTTTGAAGTTGCTGGGGCTAGTACTCTGCCCAGATAGTCTGTCCTCAGACAGAAAGATAGTGCTGTCTGCTGGTCTGTACTTCTTAATCTGTTGCTGGAACATCCAGTTTGTTCCTGTTCTTTAGCTAAGAAGTCTTATCCTCCCCCATGTTGTGACTCTCCCACCTCTCCCCCTTAGAAACAACATAATGAATAGGAGGACTTGCTGATATGGATTATAGAAAAATGCAGATCTTTAGCAGATTTTACACCTCCCCTGTAATGTAAGGTCCTTGCCTTCATGTGATTTAACTATTCTACAACTGTTTACCACATGGGGCTGCCTTCCTAAAATGAATCAGAATAACTTGTCCTTCAACTCTCTTCTTTATCAACAGCCATTTTGACCTGTCTCTACCCATTTCTCACTCTGTATCACTGATGTGCCTTGTTTTTCTTAAGAAAAGTTCAGATTCTGCTGTGCAGATTCAATGTTTGAACTTTCACCCCCTAGAACATGTGCCAGTAAAAACTGTCCTCCTGTGCAATCAGCTTGGAGAAATGAAGAGCCAAGGTCTCATTAGATCCTCTGTAGCCACAGTTTGTCTAGGAACTTAGATGAAATTCTTGCCATGTACTTTAAAACTGTCTTAACTTCCATATACCCAATTTTTGAAAGGCCTTATTTAGTCAGGACAAAATAGTCTCTATTCTGCTGAATTAGAAAAAGTTATTTTCCACTTGTAGACTGCACCCTCCCCAAGCAAAAGTTTTGGGTCATTAAGAAGAATTATACTGGAAAATATGAAGCGTATAGAAATCACCCAAGATTCTCCAAGCAGATCTGAGCTACCACACTGGGACAAGCTGTAAGATAGGATGAATCTCACTGCAGTAGTTGATGTTCTGCCCAAGAAGACCCTATCATCATCTGTAATGTTGGTTACAAATATTTTTATAACTCTTCAAGCCTCCTTCTACTCTTGTGTTCCTTAACACAACAAGATGTCAGGTGCAGCATCCCGAAGTCAGACTTCTTATTTGAGAAACCAGTTTCATCTGTTCTCCGTGTAAGAGTGGTGATCTCTGCATAGAAAGTGATAGTTGCTTTGTATTCCCTGCAATGGGACACGCATCTGCTCAAGAAACCGTAGTAGAAAGGAGTTGCATACCTTGCAATAAGTGAAGCTCTTCAGGTTGTGCATTCTGTGTGTACAGTCCTAATCCTGTGCCTCTCTCCTCTCTTTAAGTCCTAAGTCCCTGGATTCCACAGTGGATACAAACAGAAGCACAGATATAAATGTTGTCCTTTATGTCTGAGTGCAAAGTATGATGAAAAGTATGATAGTATACTGCATGGAATCTAGTAACCAAAAATCTCTAAACTTAAACATATCCACAGTAAAGTGCATACACATAGCACATCTTGAATAAATTTACTTCTTGTAAGGTAAGTACTGTCTCTGTTTTGTGAACCACTTGTATTATGTCATGACTTGCTACTTTTAGAATGTTGTGTAAAATAATATTTAATATCTAATTGTTACATCTGGATTTTTTTTACTCAAAGGGGAAAACAATCAGCCTCCATTACTACATTCACTTGCTTTTATGGGCTGCTGTTCAAGAAACCTCCTCATTTCTTCAGATTTCCTACATCAGTCATTTGTCTGAAGTCTTATCACATCTTTTATTTCCCAGGATCTTTGAGTTTGTCGTGTAATGATAGGTTTGTATCTTTCAAATTATGTCCAGTACTAACAGATAACTGTGTGTCAAGCAGATATTTCTCTATACTGTAGTTACTCTAAAAAGCTTAAACTGTAGGTCTAGTTGTAAATTTTAGCACTATCGCCTTTCTCATCCACTTAATCTGCCATATTTGTCTCCAGTGGAAAACTAACAAGGCACTGGTTTTGTAAAGGTCCAATATAATTAATCAGCAGATACCTCTGACACCCCAGTGGCTCCCTCTGCTTTACTTGCTTTTCTAATCTTTGCATTTATCTCCCTTCAGATCTCAACATCTGCTGCAGTTTGACTGCCCAGGTTAGTGCAATTTTCCCCCTTTATCCACTTCTGTAACTATCTTGTGCACCCATTTCTTTCCCAGTATTCTTCGATGTGGATCTGGCAGATATATTCTTGGCTAGACTGTCCATTTTTGACATTGGGGTAGGTGGAGGTGGGTAAAGAGATTATTTCCTGCTTGTAGTTGTAACTAAAGCATATTTCAACCAAGTTTTCCAAATAAGTGCTAGAAAAGAATAAAAATCCTAAGTACAGAAAAAATAGAAACTGAAGAGAATAAAACAAATAGTTCTGGGCTTTTTAGAAGTAAATGAAAGTTTACAAAAAGTATTCTAGGTAGCAAGTTTACTCAGGTACAAACAGCAAGATGATGTTGAAGGATAAGAGCAAAGCAGATTTCCTCGGGTATGTGCAATACTAGCTGATTAAGAGGTCTGAGTACATTACGATTTCCTTTGTGTCAGTCTCTAAAAGCACACTAGTCAATGTACTCTTGAATAATACAGATTATTCTAATAATAAACAGCATATAGTTTGAAGTCAGATTAAATTGTAAAGTATATTCTCTCCTTTAAATCCTATTTTAATGGTAAACTCAGCATCTTGTCTTTGAGTGGTTGAAGCATTCTGACCTGAACTAAACTATTCATGCTCCACAAGTCCCCAGAATCCTGAGATCACACTTTTTTTCCTTCCGTCTTCATACAGACTAAAGAAAAGCAATCACCACAATTAAGAACCTTCCCTTAACCATACACAGACCTGTTTGTGTCCAATTTCTGCTCCAGAAATTGCTGCGTAGAAACTCTTTGGTTTTTAGAATCCTGTCCAGACTTGTGAATTTCTTTCCATGTGTTTTGAATTTTCCTTTGAGGAAGTCCTGGAACCTAACTCTTTCCATTTGATTGTCAGTAATTGTCAAGCTGTGAGCTATTATTCAGGTTCTTTTCTAAATGATTAAGATTTGTCATTACTACTGAATGGAAATATTTCCTAGGAAAAGGGAGAGATGTTTTTGGGATTGCTTCAGGCAGGAAAGAAAATTGAACATAAATGTCTGTATCTTGAGTAAAGGTTATACCTCTATGATGAGCAGGAGAGACTATAATTATAATCTTTGTGGTGTTTTAAAAGAAAATATGACTACTTCATTTAATTTCTCTGGACCCTAATCTGGTAGATATTTGGCAGTGTGCTTGGGAATTTCTACAATTGAGACTTTAACAAGAGCTTTCTTCTGTGTTTCCCAGTAGAATGAGATAGGTGCTTCACCCAGCTCTGTAAAAGCTGAGGTGATGGTGACCACATCCACAAGTAGACCTCTGATATCAAGGTGCTGTGGATGCCCTCATAAATATGTGGCAGTTGAAAAAAGGTCTGAGAATCTGTGTTTTGATTTTACTCACCTAAGGAGTCTAGTCCTGAAAACTTGATAAAAGTAGCAAAAAGTCTGTTGAGTAAGGAAGTCAGTCTCTTTTAGAAGATGACAGTATCATTGTAGCATTTAGATGGATGGATGAATCCCTGCTTTACTAACCAGTTAACTCCAGTTTAGTTGTGTATGTGCTGTTCAAGGGAGGTCAGAAATGCAATCTTTCTAAATTTTAGAAGGGGCTACTGTAGTGAGTCATTGTTTTGTGTGTGTGTGCATACCCTTTCCCCCCTTGTCCCCCTTCCAGTGAGTCATGCAATCTTGTCTGGTAATCTTGCTGCTACTTCTACTGATGGGTTGGAAAATTTACTTTAAGGTAGCAGTGCTATTTTGTAAAATGGAAACCCATCCTTTAGTAAAAGCTTTTTGTTCCTGATTAATTTTACTGATGTAAATAAATGCTTATTTTTGTTCTGATCTTAGTCCAGCTTCCCATGTTTCTCTTTGCTTTTGTCATCTTCCTGTCTGAGTAGTTACAGAACATGAGTTCTCGCCTGGCGAGGTTTTCCGTATGGCAGATTTCAGAGGCCTTGAATCAGTTTTATTAGCTGTCTTTCAACACCTTTTTCAAGCTGAGGGGTACTTACTTGCCTCCCTTGACTCAGAGACCTTTAGTTTGACTAACTCATCCTTATGGTCTAAAGAATAAGAGGCTTCCCCAGAGAGCAATTTGGAGCATCAGGGTCAGGCTTCTGAATTGCCTCTCAAAGAATCTGCCTTTTTTTTTTATCAGTGAGGAAGACTAGCTGGCTAAGGCAGACATCTTAAGTTCAGCAGTGAGAAGACATCCTTTTGTGACATGTAAATGTTGTAGCTAACACAATATTCTAATAAAGGTGTTGCTTGTTGTATTATGGTGTTAGCACTCATCTTTTTCCACTTACTGCTTCATTTAATTAGTTCATACACAGTCCCACTTGTTCTCCCATACAGTCAGTTGTAAGCTTACCTTCAGCTTTGCTGAACTGAATTGTCAGAAGCTAAACACATGCTTTCTACGAAATTTATGCAATATTTCCAGCAATTCCTAATTCAGGCAAAATTAAGGAAGGAAATCACTTTTGTTAGTGTATCCTTGTATTTATTTCTGGATAAATAGTATATGCTGTTATAGAATCATAGAATCATAGATTGGTTAGTGTTGGGAAGGACCTTAAGAGCATCTAGTTCCAGTCCCTCTGCCACAGGCAGGGATTCCTCATATAGTCCAAGGCTCTGTTCAACCTGGCCTTGAACACTGCTAGGGATGAAGCATTTACCATGTCTCTGGGCAACGTGTTCCAGTGCTTCATCCTCCCCTCACAGTAAAGAAAGTTATGTATTCCTCTTCTCAGTATTCTCATTATTTTTATTTTTAAGCTAGGCTAATGAAATGTTACTGTATTTGTTCAAAAGTCAAGGCCAAGGTATTATCATCACTAGACAGACGAGTATGATAGATGTATTTTTCTGAAAGTTGGGGAAGACTAAATGGATATGTAGCAGCAGACTTGTATTGCAATTTTACTTAAACATGCTAAATAAAATTAATACATACTATAAGCTTTTAATTTAATATTGTAAGAGGATGAACTTACTGTATTAGGTTTTAGTTGCTTTGCTCCTATTAGCTGCTTTGAGAATCCGTCTTAAATTGTGCTTACAAAAATTAGCCAAGGTGGTTATCTAAAAAGTCCAGTGTGTACTTCATTAACCACTGACGATTAATGTTGTATTTTCTTGTTACTTGGGTATTTGTATAAGTTATCTTAATCCATTGCTTTGATAGCCCATAATTTCTTAATCACAGCATATCATATAATGTGGGTAGTTTTAATTACGTGTTATAAACCGATAACACTTTTATCACATTAGTAAATGCTGCAATGATTTGAAAAGAATGACTTGCATTCTGCCCTTAAAATTTAAGTTGTGATGTCAGGTAATTGCTTCCTTCAGTCGTGAGGTTACTTTTAATCAAATGTGTAGGAGAGTTTTACCAAGCTAGAGCAAAAAAATAAATAATAATTAAAAAATCAAGTTACAACACTCAGTAAGTTTGTATTTGTGACTTCTAAGACACCCATCAAATTCCTTCAGAAATCATAGAACATAAGAGTGGAGGTATCCCAGTGTTTTATCCAATTTGCCCTTTTTTTTTTGAGTTTACCCACTTTATTTTGAGTACACACTTACTTTGGTAAAAGACTTTTAAAAATATTTCTTTTTTTTTTTCTGTAAGTAAGTCATGCTCATTAAACTTCTGCTTATTGCCAGATCTTTCTTTTGGATTCTGAATACTTGGGTCCGTGTCTTTAATAGTGAGTAATGACCAAACCAGCACATAATAATTCAACTGAGGCCTTACTGATACAGAGCAGTATGTGAAGGTCGCATGTCATGAACTGATAAACATTCTATTCTTTTTGCAGTATGATGACATTGAACATGCTGAAGTTTTATCTGCTAAACCTTCAGTTCCCTTTCTAAAGAGCTGTGCCAGATTATTCTCCCATATTGTATTCATGCATCTGATTTTTACCTCATACAGTGTTTTTTGAATATTTTTTCCTCATAATGTTTTTTATGGAAATTCAGCACATTTGTTTCAACTATTGACTTATATGCCAGGTTGCCAAAATAATTTTGAATTCCAGTCTTTTTCTTTACAGTGCCTCCAATACTCATCATTTGATGTAATTTGCAAATTTTATAAGTATATTCTCTATTTCACTGTCAACATCATTAATGAAAACGTTAAATAGTGATAGATTTGGGCAGGTTTTTATGGAGCCTTCTTTGCCATATTCAGTTGCAGTGAATCATTAATTAAAAATAGCTTTTCCAGACATTCATGTTTATAGTTGCTCTATTTAAGTCATATGTTCCAGTCTGGCTCATAAGAAGTTTTGTTTGAGAAAATTTCAAAATGCTGGCCAAGGTCAAGATTTGTTAATATGTCCTTCCCCTTGTTGTCAAGGCTTGTTACCTGCCATGTGACAGAGGAAAATTAGGGTGTTTTTCTCACCAATCTGTGTTGATCCTTAGCTTATGATGTCAGATAAAACAGTTTTGGGTTGTTTTTTTGGGTTTGGGTGTTTTTTTTGGTGGGTATATGTGGGGGGTTTTTGTGTTGGGTTTGTGGGGTCTTTTTTCCCCTGTTATTTTGGAAATTTAAGTGACTGTGATTGACCTGTAACTCTCTAGGACTTGCTGATAGAGCTAATTTCGGACATAGTGGCTAGTTGAGTTTTAGAGTGAGATAAGCCCAGGAAACAGGTGGCTTTACGCCACAAAGGACAAGCAGAACTAAGACTGCAAGCTGTGGATTGTAGTCACAAATGAGAAACAGTTTAAAAAATGTTTAAAAAGGGTAGGTTATTTGACCATTCAATTCTCAGCTCTCATTTTCATGTAAGCAGTTCTTACCTACCCCTGGCTTTATGCCTCATCCCTGTTCTCAGTCACTGTAGGTTCCACAGTTGCATGTGTGCCTTAACTGTCTTGCTGCTGCTGCCTAAGTCACACCAATCCACCGGGATCCTCATACTCAATTCTTTATGCTGTCTCTTATGGCTCCAGTGGGTTCCAGTATCTGTTGGTGTCTCTAGGAGCTACTGTTGTAGCATACAACCTGAAAATATCCTGAGAGATGGAGTGGAAAAGGGAAAGAACAGAAATCGTGGACTGTCTTGTGCTGCAGTGTAGGAGTTGCCCCCCATGCTTCAGGCTTTCTTCAGTCCCCAGCATGCTTTCTGGTACTATTCCCTGAATACATTTCAGGTCTACAAATTGGCAGTTATTCTCTCAAGACAGGAGCACTGGTTTAATTTCTTTAAAAATAATTAGCATTTGTGATTCTAAGTAGGAAAACCATTTATTGGTTAACAACCAGTGCCTGGGCTTTTCCAATTTAAGTTTTATGGGTTTAGTTGCCTGTTTTGATCTCTGGGATCATACTTGTCCTTCACAGGCTCTTAAAGGTAACAGCTTTGAGACAGTGATGATTATGATTTTTATTACTGGCAAATTTCTTCAGGGCTAGGTATTGGGGGAGGGGGGGAGAGGGAACCCCAACAAAACTACTTTAACTATGTAATTATCAATCTCAGTCTGTTTTAATCTAATCTAAATTCTTAACTTTATGTTAAATAGGCTTAACTTTTAACCTGTTAACTGTTATATTTAGCTTTACTTAAGAAATTCGGATTATACTTGTTCTGTCTCTTCATGATATATGGATTATTCTGTTTTATCTTCTTTACCTAGTGGGATGTTAGAAAAATTTCCTGATTGCCATGTAACAGTCAACTCGTTTCTTTAATTCTCTCCTTGTTCATTACGTAGATTAAATTGACCAGAGATCAAGAAGTATTCTCACTGTTGTGGCATGTATATAAATAGGAATCATCTTGAAGATGTATGTATGCATATTTTTCTCATGTGAAGACACTTAATTTCTAAAAAGATGCTATTGTAGCCATCGCAGGATGATGGCATTCCCTTACAAATGGATCTGAATTAGGTTTTAGCATTGCTATTTTATGTCTCTTAACATTAAGATCTTTGTTTCAGTAAATGCTGGGGAGTCAGGAGTTGCTGGTTTGCTTGCTAGTTTTTGCCTCATCAGCAAAAGATTCGTTGGTGGAGTTTGGACCAGAAATGTATTTGTATTAAATTGTCTTCCCTGTGCCTGGTATCATACAGTTCTCTGGCAACCAAGTTTTTATATATTTTTTTTTCTTTCTCCCTAATTTCTGTGGTGAGTCCTTATCTATGAGGATAAACAGTGATTTGCCCAGAATTACTTTATACCTTGTTTTTAAGCACATCCTGAAACTTTCAGTGTGCCAGGTCAGTTCACTGCATGTTTCTTGATCAAGGCCACCAGTTAGTGCTTTTTTTTTCCTCTAGGCCTTTGAAGGAATCAGCGTGTTCAGCAATGTGGTTGACTCCTTCATTGAAGGAAGGCTGCTGTGTGATGGCACTAACGGCACAGAAAGTTCTGTGCATCATCAGTGAGGCTATTTTTATCAGCGGGTGTGTGTGAAATAAACCTAGGCTTTTATGTTTCTGAAATTTTGAGGCTCTAATTGCACTCTTGAAGATGAACACCAGTATAATTCTTCTACCACTTGTGTCCTGTCAGTTGCCAATACCCTCACGTGGACCTGCACTTAGTTTATTATTGTCTTTTGCCTTTTTTGCATTTACAGCTTGGGGAAAAAAAATCTTCAGTGATGGAATAGAGCCATCATGTCATCTAGTAATATTGAATGGGTTTTTGAAAGCTGCGGTAATAATAATCAAATCAGTAGATTATGGAGGTATTGCCGTGCCTAGAGTGATGGCCAAGTCTCATACATTCTACAAGTCTAGAATTATTTTGAGTGTCTGGATTTGAAATTGTTGCATGGCTAAGAGGGCCAATTAGTACTGGAAAAACATTATTCTTGTTCTGGGTATTACAAGTGCTTATACTTCAGAGCAGATTACTTTCCTGTCTGGGAAAGAAAAACCAAAACCAAAAGAACTCTCATCTCTTTCAGGAAACTTAGTTTGGAGCAGTTAGGAATGATATGTCCAATTTATGAATGGTACCAGCAGTACTCTGTGAATGTTTCCTTTATCCTTACACTGGTTGTGAATGAAAGTATCAGACATCAGGATTTGCATCAGGACTCGAAAATGGTGATTTGTGTGTGCTCAAACTTTTCTAGGCTATATATTGCTGTTGGCCATCTCTTTCAGTGAGAAAGAGATTGCATTGAATTTAGCCTACTAAAGCTTTACTTGAATGACAATTCCTAAAATGGCAGGAAGAAAACAGTTGACAGAGAGAATCGTTTCTTATTAGTTCCTTACTGCTTCATTCAGATTCAAGTTCTTTGTGTTTGGAAAAAGGAACTGCAGCTGTGCTCAGACTGCTGTCTTTGATTTAGTGCATGAAGACAGCTGAAATGTGTGCACATTGGATGTGGAAGATCTTGGCAAAATCTGGGGCTCGGTTGGATGGACAGAGGTTAGCCAAGACAGTATATGTGAAAGCATTCCAGTCACTACCAAGTGGTTAATCTTTTTTTTTCTGTCTGATCCGAACAGTAACGAGAATTTGGAGATCTGTGTATGCGTTATGTTGATATTAAGAGAGCAGGGGTATAAGGTAGAATGCTGGTGCCAAGGGTGCATTCAGTTATATTGTCCACTGTCTGTCTTGATTTGGAAAATTAGATTATACAAAGATAGCTTATTTAAAGCTAGTAAAGGAGCTGTGTTAGTCTGGACTGGTTGGCTCTTGCCTTTTCTACATTTGGAAGGAACAGACCTGCCATTCGGTATGCACACAGCTCTAAATGAAAAGCTAGCTATGTTAATGACAGCAGGCGGAACCCATAGGGAAATGCTTTGGCTTTTGATGTGTCTGTGTGCCTGGGTCCCCATTTGACTGATAGACAGATAATGCCTAGAGTCATATAATTACAGCCTGTGTGGTTCTGCAATGACGAGAGCGTTAATGCATGAGATGCTGCCTGGGAAGATTCACAAGTAATTGCCCATCATGGGATTTTTGAGTAGTTCTGACAGCTAAAAATATGTGGAAATCTAAATCTCATTAGAACTACTTCATCATAA
Organism: Ara ararauna; assembly: GCA_028858755.1. Lineage (NCBI taxonomy): Eukaryota > Metazoa > Chordata > Aves > Psittaciformes > Psittacidae > Ara > Ara ararauna. The sequence goes on from CM054379.1 coordinate 63,691,303, forward strand.
ATGTATTTAACCTATTCTTACAAGAAGTGTCTGAAAGACCATAATGAGTTAGTGCTTATAGTCGTGAATTAATCCTGAATCATTGCCTTTTCAGATACTCAGTTACTCATGCTGCTGTTACTTACAGCTCAGTGACTGTATCACTGAAGATTGAATGCTGTTAAGGATCAGAGTCAGCTCTCAGATCAGACCAGGTTGCTCAGGGCTTTGTGCACTTGGGTCTGGAAAACCTCTGAAGAAAGAGACTGAACTGTCTGGGTGGATTATGCCATTGCCTACTGCCCCCCTCCTTACATTTAGTTGGAAGCTCTCTTTAATGTTAGGATGTGCTTAAGAGGGGTGAAAGGTAAAAACCTCAAACCCCCCTAATTAAATATTTGAAGATTGAGATGAGTAGTGGTTATTTTCTCCCACTTATCTAAAAGGACTGCATTTCACCCCAAGTGCTCCTTAGAGAAATCCTACTCGGTTACAGATGCAGGGTTAACAGTTATCTTGATGGAGAGCTTTATCTTACCTCTTGAAAAGCCTCCAGGGAGCTGGAGTGAATTGGGTCTGCTAATGAAACAAGCTAGAGGCAGCAGAAACATGGAAGTGGAGCAGGTGACAAGAGTGGCAGAAAATACCCTGGCTTGTCTTGCTGGTTGAGCTGGCAGGTGCTGACAGGCACATACAGGTAAGGGTGGGAAAACTGTCAGCTTTTCCTCTTCCCACCTTTGACAGAAAGGGAATAAATAGAACAACTTATCTTTTATGTTGAAATATCATTCCAGATGCAAAATAATACTCTGTTCCCAAATGTGTCTTAAAAGCAAAGAAAAAACAAACTAAAAAATAGAAAGAGCAAGCATCTGTTCTCAATTAAAGTTAGCAGTTATTTTTTAAAAACCAAAACAAAACCACTAACCCATGGTTTTTTTATTTCCTTTCTGACAAAAACAATTATATGGGACCTATTAATATTGGATTGAATAGACTTTGACATGTAAATAAACCCCAGCTGATTTTTTACTTAAGAAAGTCACCATCACTCAGCATGTCCTGTTTGCTGGAGAAAGGGGAGAAATAAAAAGGCTCTGCTTGTACATTAAGGCTCTGGCCAGGAAAGAATCTTGACTGTTTTGCTCCAGAAGTATTTACTGAAACTGGACTTTGAGATTTTATAGATGCAGAATTAAGGGTTCTGTAGTTCAACACATTATCACATAATCAGAATTAATAACAAAATTGGTATGCAGCTTTTGCTATCCAGGTCTGTCAGCCTCTTGTTCCCCAGTCTCTCAAATGTTTTTACATCTTTACTTAAAATCTGTCTCTTCTTTTTGCTTCTTCACACCTCCAAGTCTTTACAGTTTCTTGTTTGGAACTAGGTGTGAGCACAGAGACTGCAAGACTACACAAATGATTTCTGCATCTCTTAACACCCACTTTGGTGTGTTTGGTATTGCCATGTGGGCTTCAAAAAGTGATTGTGCAAAAAATCTTTCTTATGAGTAATTTCTGGCCTTCATTGTTGATTTAAAATAAAAACTACAAACCCACAACCAACCACCCAATACTGTGGAACAATTTTTTTTATTTTTTTGTCATGGGTTCAGCAGCAGCTATTTTTTTTCCTTAACAGGACTTGAAAGGTTAGAATTTACTGACACTGGTAGTTCCTCACATTGTAGTTGATGACCTACTGTCAAGACCGTCAGTCAATACTTTAGTTCTTCAGGTTGGAATGGCTAATAAATCGTTCTTTGCCTGCCTTGTTCAGTGCTGCTATAGCTGCACCCTCTCCTACAAGTGCTTGCTATTGTGTTTCGCACTGCAGGTAGTTCCTGCTCCTCTTCCTTGCCCCTGGATGTCATGGTGGTTGTGGATGTCAGGATGAGGCAGTCTGGAGGGCACCTCCTACTTGCATCTTCTAGCCTTCAACACTCTGCCCTTCTGCTTCTTGCTCCTGCCCTGAGCTGTGTTTACAAGCTTGGTAGCATGCATCTCTGTCTTAATGCACAGAACAGTACCGCAATGATACTCATTAATCACTCAGTGCCTTCAGACCTCAGAGCATGCCCCAGCCAGTGATGCAGCCAGTTCTAGACAGCCCTTGTGGATTCTGCAATACTTTAAATCTGTGACTAGGAAATTAAATGGAGTTGAGGAGAATATGTCAGGCTCTTTTCAGTTTTCTTGGTGTTAGATGCAACTGTGTTGTTTCTTGAATTAAGTTTCCTAATTGTGAATAAAGTTTAGATTGTTTTTATTGTATTGCGCTTAATACTGATAAGCCAGTGCGAAATTATTCTAAAATCTATAAAAGTAGAGTAATTTAGTTGACCATTTGTAGCCATATTTGTAAGTCTGAGGTTCACAGATTAGTTCTGTTTAACTCAAGTTTTCTAAGGTTTATGCTCCTTTTAATTCTAAAGCTAGTTTATTTTCTTAACCCTGTTTTTAAACAGATGAAGCATGTAAAAGACAGATTTGGTGGCAGCGTGCCAGAAGAAGTGCTTCTGCTGTGTCTGGGCATTACTTCAGGAGTTGGCAGATTGATCTTTGGCAGAGTCGCAGATTATATTCCCGGTGCAAAAAAAGTTTATTTACAGGTACGTCTTCACAGCATTCCACAGGAATAGTCAAACAATATCCTGAAGGCTTTGGTTGCAGGTACAATTAAGTGAGCAGAATTAACTGATTGGAGATTCAAATCTGAGAACCATCAAACTCCAGGAAACTCAATGTATGGGTTTTGATACCAGGAGCCTTTGGTGCAAAGTTCATGATTTATTTTTTCTAATTATTTTATTTTTTATGTTTTTAGTGCTAAGGAAACATGTCTGCTACATGCCGGCTGTTTTCAGCTGGGAACGTAAGGAATTGCTAACCACGAGCATTTGAGAAGACCTTTGGGAATTCTCTAGTTTCTGCTTCGCTGTTTTATCCCATGATTTCATAATGGTTGCAGACAGATTTTATTTTATTCTTTTTTTCAGTTGTTTGGGGTGTGGGGTTTTTTTGTGTTTTCCTGTGAAGGATTTTGGATCTCTTCTTGATAGATGATAATTTGGTGTTAAGTATTCTCGGTGTGTAGTGCACAGTGGTAAAGCCATGGGAATGTGAGAGGTGCTTAGCTGAGGAAATTTTGCTGAATGAAGAGGGTTACTTGCAAAAAGGCACAGCTTCCAGAAATGCTGAAGCTTGGAGATGGAGGGCATACACTCTTACCCTCCACACTTATAAATGATATTTTTTTGGGAACGTCGCAGTGTTAATGTAGATCCTTGGAAAAGCTTTAGCTAATAACTTGCATGTTGTCAACCTCTGGGTGTTCTTGTTGCTTTAAAATGAGGAACAAGGGAGACATCTAATGGCTATTATCTGTACTACATTACTGAAAACAGAGGAGAGACACCTTTCTGAAGATGGAGCATTTGTTGCCATAGTTAGGTAACTTTAGATTCTCTGATGAGAGACTGGTACTGTATCTCATTCATTCAGGTTGATTTAATACCCATTGTTACACTTTTAGGAGATGTCAATATTAAGGTAAAAGTGAAAATGCAGATAACCCCATTACAAATACATTAACTAAAAGAATTGCTATGCTGTCCTGAAAATTTTCATCTATATGTCTGCTTGAAGACTTTTTCTAGTGAAGTAATTTTTGATGTCACTTATCAATCAAAAAATTGTGATGTGTAAGAATTCTTAAGTGACAATGTTTTTCTTTAGTGGTCTGCATGTGCAATGCATATGTCTTGTTTGGAAGCTATGTTTGTGCAGTTAGGTGGGATATCAGTTTCCTGTCCTGACATATGGGTGGCGTGTCAGCAAAACTCTTTACCTTTTTATTTTCTTTCTAATTCAGCTTTATTTTGCTGGAATACAGAGTTTTGTTCCTTTCATTTACAACAAACATAATAATCTTAATTTAAGATTAAAATATAAAGTCTTTGTAAGTATGCGTGGCCACAGGAGTACAGGAAAATACATGGAAAAATTGAAATGAGACTTCCACATTACACCTCTGTTGAATATAAGCATCCTGAAGTAATCACTCATAGTACTGACATTTTTACTTTTAATTACAACAGTGATGAGTCCCATTATAGTGCATTAGCTGTATTAAACTTCAGGTATTTTTGCAGCTTTCATTTGTGAAACCAGCAGAGGGTAACTTCAAAAACTATTGGTGCACAAAAAATGGCCTTACATAATATAGTTCATTACAAACGCATTTTGAAAACCTGTGAAATGGGTAGTGGAATTTTTTTGATTGCATGTTATGACAGTTATATGTGCGTGTTTTGTCTTGGTATGTACCTCCTGATGGTGGTAACCCATGGATTCTGCGTATATTTATTTTAAAGTAAATACAGGCAGACAGCTGAATTCACTACAAATGTAAGAAAGCCCACGTATTTGCCTTAATCTTTGCTGATTTCATGCAACATATTTTTGTTTCTCCTTGATCGTGTTTAGGTGGCCTCATTCTTCTTTATTGGCCTGATGTCTATGATGATTCCACTGTGCAATGTCTTTGGAGGTCTCATTGCTGTCTGTCTCTTAATGGGCCTGTTTGACGGGTGCTTCATATGCATTATGGCTCCTATTGCCTTTGAGCTTGTTGGGGCTCAGGATGTCTCCCAGGCCATAGGGTTTCTACTGGGACTCATGTCAGTACCTTTGACAGTCGGACCACCCATTGCAGGTAAGTATAGATATGCTTAAATATAATAGATACGCATAAACTTAAACAGGGGAAGTTCAGGTTAGGTATTAGGAAGAAGTTCTTTACTGTGAGGGTGGTGAGGCACTGGAATGGGTTGCCCAAGGATGTTGTGAATGCTCCATCCTTGGCAGTGTTCAAGGCCAGGTTGGACGGAGTCTTGGGTGACATGCTTTAGTGTGAGGTGTCCCTGCCCATGGCAGGGGGGTTGGAACTAGATGATCTTATGGTCCTTTCCAACCCTAACTATTCTATGATTCTGTGCTCTGTAGCTGTTAATGTGTTTTGTATAATTGCATGTCTTTCTGGCTGTATTTTCCATTCTACGTAGCACGTAGTGCACTTAAATTGGAAGATTTCTCAGTATGTCCTACAGAGCATATGGTGAATTTAACTGCTGCTCATGGCTTATTAATTTACAGAACTTAGATAATACTGCAATATTCTCCATATAATACTCCAAAGTTTGCTTCAGTCTTTTTTATTAAGTTATGCAGATGTAAAACGTTCCTCAAAAAAGGAATACAGTTAGGTTGAGGACCTGACATTGTCTGTGCTGTTGAGGTGACAGTTACAGACAGACTCCAAAGTGACCCTGCAATGAGCAGGGACATCTTCATCTAGGTGAGGTTGCTCAGAACCACATCCAGCCTGGCCTTGAATGTCTCCAGGGATGGCAACCTACCACCTCTCTGGGCAACCTGCTCCAGTATTTTACCACCCTCATTGTGAAGATTTTTTTTTTCCTCCTATCCAGTCTGAATCTCCCCTCTTAGTTTAAAACCATCATCCCTCATCGTATCACAACAATGTCTCCATGATGGGTGGTAATTAAGCAGTGGAGTGGTGGCACACCAGGTTCTTCATTACTTGGAATCTTTAAATCAACTCTAAGAGTACCTCTCAATGTATGTAGACCTACATTTGGCCATCAGGAAGTCATATCGGTGGTTGTAATAATCTGTGCCAGCTCTCAAGTTTCTGAATCCAAAGAAAACACATACTTGTAGACTCCCAAGGCCCCATTATTTATTAGTGGTAACTTTCTGTCTTTACAGGTTTGTTGCGAGATTACCTTGGCAGCTATGATGTAGCCTTCTACCTGGCTGGAGTCCCTCCCCTTATTGGTGGAGCTATATTATGTTTCATCCCCTGGGTCCATGAACGGCAGAAGTTAAAAGAAAGAGTAAAACCTGTTGATGCAGAAACTACTGAGAAAATGCTGGAAAATGAAAGCACTTTGGTGTCGAGCACTACAGAAAAGCCAGTCAAAGAAATGGAATCTGGGTTTTGATGCTTTCTTTTCCTGTACCAGCCTGGCCACCTTCTACTGAAGCTAGATTTGTACTTTTTGGCTGAAGATACTACATGATACTGAAGAAGCCTTGAACTATTGCTCAAACAGCAAAACTGCTATATGGGGGTTTTGTACCATTGAACTTTTTTATGAGTCATTGAGTTTGATTTCAAGCCACATTTTCAAGGTATTTGAAGTTTTGTAGCATTAGTGTGTACATGTGTAGTGAGTCTGTGTGTGAAGAGAATATTTTTCTAATTCATCAGAACCTATTTCTGGGAGTGTGAAAGCTGGTTTTGGTTCACTGACCCAGGATTCTGCAATAACTTTTTTGGTCCATCCAATGCAGGAACAGCCATGGGTGTTCATACTGGAAAATGTAGTAACTCTGATTGACTGATGCCTTTTTTGAAGTTTCTCATACTGTTTTACAGTCTGTTGTAATTCTGTATCATGAATATGTATATCTTTAATTCCCTTAACTCCTGCTGAAATCATCTTGCATTAGAAAGCTAAATTATGAACCATCTGTTTAATTTCCTCTAAATAGCCTAGCCTGCTCAGTTTGCTTGAACAGTTGCCTGCTTTTGCATTCGCCTTTTCACAGTAGCCCAAAGAAAGAACATTAAAGATGGAATTTTTGATGGGCTCAGGTTTTGAATATGTGCAAACACATTCAGAAGTAAAGCTGCTGAATGATAGGGGGTATTTTATTTGTTGAAGGCAATACTATTAACGTATACATGTGTGTTTGTTTTCAGCTAAACCTCAGAAGAGCTGGCAGTTTGGAAATTGTACTGCCAGTAAGACTTTGGAACAGTATTGTGAATTAGTCTAAATTTCAAACGATTCTGTTGTACTTGTTACATTTATTTTTTTATTCTTAAAACCGAGACAGCTTTAAACGATACATTCTAAGTGCAATAAGTTGTTTTTCATGTGGAAATATACACAAGCTGTTAAAAATGACATTTAGCAGTTAAAGATTTTTTGCACTAAGTGAACATGCAGGTTCATTATAGGTCTTTGTAGCTATGTTCATTGCATGTAGGATGTAGCACCGTATTTTATTAGCGTATAAAATGGCTTTGCCTGTCCTACTTCTTGCTTAATATACTAAACATACAGACCTGTTACTTACGTATTCTTGGGTATTATGCACTGTTTTTCAAGCAGGTATTTCTGAAAACCTCTTTGAAAAATATTTGAAAGCATAATATTTTGAGATGAAAACGCTGCTTTTCAGTTTATCATCAAACATTTCCAAGTACCTTGTTTATTTGTGGATATGGGTCATCAATGCAGTGGAATACATATTCATTCTTTATTTCAGGTCTGTTCAGTATGAATAACTTTCATTTTCTTGTTTAGATATGTCATAGCAAAGAGTAAACTAAATGTGATCTGAAGACACAATGCACATTTAAGTGCATTTTCTTAATTAACAGCAGTAGCTGTTCTTTACGTAAATCACAGAGCATACTGTTTTGAGATTGATTTTTATTGTTCTATTTTAATTATTTTTTCCAGAGTTGTAGTAAAATGCTCAGAAGACCCATGTACATTTGTGATATAAAACACTGTATTAGCAATACTATTACATAGAATGTTTACATCAACTTAAAGTTCTTTAAATATAATAATGAAAAGCATCCTAACTGTTGTAGATCAAAGCTCATACCTTTTATGTACTGCAGAATTTCAATCCTTGCTTTACATGAGAGAACTAAATCTTAAAATGTTAGATGCATATGGGAGGGACTTGAACACAGGAAAAAACACCAAACCAATCTGTAAAATTTACTTTGTAAGTACTTCTAAAAATGTCATTAAAATATACATGCTTTTAATTAAAATGGCTATAAAATGCTGTATTCATTACAAAAAGTGATGTTAACAGCCTATGCTGTTCTTGTCTAGAGTATTTCTGCAGAACATGACATTCAGTATTATCTATATGGTCAACGCAGGTGTTAAGTGTGGTAAAAGCCTCTTGTTTCCCATTGCTTTGTTATGAAAAATAAGCATTTATCACATCTTGCATTTCATGGGTTTTAGCATTGAGTTTTTAACCAAAACAAGGCTGCTTTTTAGCACTACTGCCATTGGAAGTCGTTGTGACCAGGTATCTTGATGTAATTATGGCATCTTCTTGACTTGCTGCTCTGTATCTATATAAATTATCTGGGAGGGAATCTAAGATAATCATTTTAGAAATGATACAGACACAGTATAATGATATTATAATTCATTATTGCTATATGCTTTTAAAAGGTATCTGTACATAAAAATCCAAACTAATATTTAAGTAAAAATGTAAATTATGCTCACAAATATGAAGGACAGCATTTTAAACAAAGAAAGAAAAAACCCAAACCAAACCCCAGAGACTCTGGGAAGAGGGTACTACAGTGAGTGAGCAGATGTTTAGGACTGGTTGTTATGTTAAAAAAAAAAAAACAGCTAGTGATTGGTATGTCAGACAAGAGGGAAGCAGAGTTAGGGGTGAGGAAGCTATGCTGGTGTCCTGATGTAGGAATAATGAACCTGTTTCTGATGCCAGTGCTTGTTTTACAATGATGCTAAAATTGAAAAGGCTTTAGCGGAAAAGAAGACTTTTCTGAAGAGGTTAAGAAAAGAAGGTTAATGCATGAGAATTCGTTAGCATCTTTAGTGTTACCTTGTAGCTGTGGGGAAAATGTCCACCGGAAATGCTCTCTATTGGACACAAGCATAAGAAGATTGTGTCCTAAAGCTGGATAAGATGCTGTTGAAATGAAAGTAAATTTCAGCTTATTAGCAGTGAGGCTAACTAACCCCTGAGAAACTTACTTAAAGATATACTGGATTCTACATGCCCTGAGGTTTTAACAATGAGGTTAGCCGTCTCCCTTTAAAAACAAACAAAACCCAAAACACTAAACCCCAATACAAATAGCAACTATTTAGTATGCTTATTAAAAAAAACCCAACTGAATAATGTAGAAACGGTTGCTATTTTGAAAACTAGGAGACAAAAAGCACTGAATACTCAATTTTATTTTTGCTGAGTAAATGTAAATCAATTTTTGTAATAATTTAATTTTAGGTGTGAAAACCTGTTCATGGGAAACCTGCTGAACTCTTCTTTTGGTGACCTAATTCATGACAGATTTAATCTTGTTGGGTGTAGATTCTAAAACTAGAATACTAGCTTAGTTCAAGAAAGGCCCGAAGTCATTCAGATGGATCCCTCCCTTGAGAACATTTCATAGAGTCCTCTTTGTAGACATTGCTTTCCCACTCTCTAAACAGAGTAATCATCTTTGTTCTGTCAAATGTTCTCAGGGTAAGCTTCAGAAGAACTTGGGTAGAAAGAGGTCCACTTAAAATGGCAGTGTGAAATTTCCAGTCCTACTTAAGGCTGTAGTTTAATACACTAGATCATGAAACAAAGAGCAATTTTGAGCAGGGGGTTGGTTTTATGTTTGGCTGACATGTCTTTTCAGTAGGTATGAGATCCTTGTAAATCTTAATACAGCTGTTCAGCAAAGAGTCTGAAATAATGAAAGCCCTTCAGGTTCTTATTTACATCTAAGTATAGAATGTGTAATTAATATTGTTGGATTTATTCTGGCTACATCTTAACACGTGTACAAGTCTCAAACCAAGACTTCAAGTGAACGTACTCTTAGTAAGAATTTCTTTCCTCCAGTTCTTTGTCTGTTCAGTGTTAACTTTTTTTTTTCCTAAGTATATTTTCAGTGAACATTTATGGACCTTCCTAAATTGTTTATTCAAGTCGGAGGTGGTGACAGCCATTCTGTGGCTGTCCTTCAGGGTGTATTCAGTATCAGATGAGATAAACAACTGATACTTTTCTCCTTTTGGCTCTTCATGCACAATGTCTAGGCATATGCGTTCCCCCCTTCCAGCTGGAGACACAGCATTGTCAAAGCTGATGAGCACCATAGTCGGTATGGACAGTACTTTCCAGCCTTCCCTTCTCAAAACTTCTGCCCTGCATTAAGCCTTTGAATAGCCTGATAAGACTAGGCAAGTTCCTGTGAAGTGGGAGATGTGATGTTGCTCAGTTCTTTGCATCAGGTCGTACACACCAAAGGGACAGGAGATGCTTCCTTGCAGCCCCAAAGGGTGTATCCTAAGTATGGGAATCAACACTACTATCTTTACTATCATCCTTACTGGTCAGCTTAACAGCCAGGTTCTCACTGTGCTGGCACAGGGCAGTTCCCTGCTTTGTTGGGAGCCCATGCAGGGGGCTCAGCTATCCTTTCCAAGCAGGGAGCAGAGGTGCTGCATTCCCTTCCAGGGAGCTGGAAGTGTTATGGAAGCTGACTTCCAGGCATCTGAACTCTTCTGTCAGAAATGACCCTCAGATACTAAAGAGTGCGTGTGTATGTGTATATATATAAATACAATGTATTTTGACCAGGGCATACACAAATGTTATGCATTTAACTACAGGAGCTATGGCACTGGAATGTGGGAGACATGGGAGGAAAAATTGTTCTTTTCATTTGTGTGTTTCACTGTTGACAAGCACAGCACCACCTCAGTTCCACATCGCCCCTACGTTTCTGGTCATTGTCAACTCTGGCATATTCTCAGTATGCCTTTTAGTTTTTATATTTATATAATATATATATAGTGTCAACATTTTTAATGTCTCAGAACTGTCTATGCCAAGATTAGGGTGATTTTTATACTAAAATGTGTGCTAATATTGATAACAGACATGTTTGAGTATCTTTATAGACATTTTTGTATGTTTTTTTTGATATTAAAGGATATACATTTTGGTAGCCTTAACTCCATTCTTTAAGGAGCTGCTTTGTTAGAAAGAAATGTCTTATGTTTTTCATGGTGCTAAAGTAACTGTGATCAGTCTTCAGTTATTCAGAATAAAGATGATGGTTCTTAAGTGCCCCGTTTGTTACTGCATGCATAATTTTTAGTCTTGTTCTCCTGTAAAATTTGCCATTTAAAGTAAGTTTGTATTACAGTGTGGTAATTATTGTCTCATGCACAGACTTTATACAAAAAGTCTTTATGGCTTTTATCACAACTGTGTTCTGATTGGAATGTCTGCGTTACATTTACTCCTAAATTAATACATGGTGCAACGCATTTCATTCTGATTGCACTGACAATCTGTTTTAAGACCAATGGTTTATAAACCTAAACTACTAAGTTAGAGTTACTTGTTTCTGAAAATTTTATTTGGTCTATTTTCCAATCTGGGGTTTAATATCAAACTTAACAGTTGCCTTCACAAAAGGCAGAAGTAAAATTGAGGGAGGGGAAACTGATAGAATAAGCTTGAGTGGCATTTTAAAAGAATTCTGTATTTTTTCTGCTTCCTGAACTGCCAGTGTAATTCAGTGGAACCTTTGATCATTTACTGGCTTACTACCAATCTTACCTTGGCTTACCTTGGCAGCATGAAGTGTTTCCTCATTGACAGCTTCAGTAAATCATGGGAGTTCATTCACCTTCCCTTTGTACTAGGGCCAAATATTTCCTTTTCTTTAATAAAGATACCTGATAAGGTATGTTTAATGGGAATATTTCCCATTCCACCTGGGGTTAGTCTCTAGCCCGATTATATTTCAAATTACAATTTGAAAAAGATGCCCAAAACCTTTATATGAACCTTAGTGCTCTTGCCATTTGTACACTCTCAAGGTGTACTCTTTGTAAGTATTTAAAACAAAAATTAGCCTATAGAATACATTTCAAATACTTCTGTACTTTTTAAAGGAAGCTATTTTTATACAGCATTTGTAATGACAGCTAACTAACAAGGCAAATACTAACATCTAAAAATGCAGTCTGACTTTGTGGTGGGTTGATCCTGGCTGGACACCAGGTTTGCACCAGAGCCATTCTACCACTCCCCATGTCAGCTGGACAGGGGAGAGAAAAATATAACTGATAGGCTCGTGTGTCAAGATAAGGACATGGACATCATTCACCAATTACTGTCACAGGCAAAACAGACTGGACTTGGGGAAATTAATTATTACCAATCAAATCAGAGTAGGTTAAGCAAACCTTGAAACACCTTCCCCTCATTCCTCCCTTCTTCCTAAGCTCAACTTCACTAGCAATTTCTCTACCTCATCTCCTGCAGTGATGCAGGGGGATAGGGAGGGAGGGTTGTCATCAGTTCATCACAGGTTGTCACTGCTGCTCTTTCCTCCTCGGGAGGAGGTCTCCTCACACTCTTCCCCTGCTTCAGCGTGGAGTCCCTCCCACGGCAGACAGTCCTCCATGAACTTCTCCAATGCGAGTGTTTCCCATAGGCTGCAGTTCTTTATATGAACTGTTCCTGCGTGAGTCCCTTTCATGGGGTGCAGTCCTTCAGGAAAAGGCTGCTCCAGCGTGGGCTCTTCTCTCCAAGGGACCACTGATCCTGCCAGAAGCCTGTTCCAGCTTGCTGTGGGGTCACAGCCTCTTTTTGGGCATCCCCCTGCTCTAGCGTGGGGTCCTCCATGGACCTTCATGGGCTGCAGAAGACAGCCTGCCTCAGCATAGTCTGCACCAGAGGCTGCAGGGCACTCTGGCGCCTTGGAGCACCTCTGCCCTCCTTCTGCACTGATCTTGGAGTCTGCAGGGCTGTTTCTCTCATGTATACTCCCTCCTCTCTTCTGACAGCTGCTTGTGTTGCACAGGGCTTTTTTTTTTCCTCCTTTCTTAACTCTGTTACCACAAAGACCCTGCCACTGTCACTGACTGGCTTGGCCTTGACCAGCAGCGGGTTGGTGTTGGAGCTGGCTGGCGTTGGCTCTGTCAGACACAGGGGAAGCTTCTGTCAGCTTCTCACAGAAGCCAGCCCTGTACCCAACTACCAGAACCTTGCCATGCAAACCCAATGCAGACTGGTATATCACTTTCAGAAAAGTAACACTGTTATTTTATACTTGAAATAATTTCAGTTGGAAGTCTCTACTGAGGGACCTATGAACAGCAGCTCAGCAGTGTTCTGTGGATCCGAGATAGACTGTGCTCCATGCAAAGGTATTAATGTGGCTATGAACAACCAGATGCAAATGCTGTCTTGCATGGTTATTTGCTTGCTGTACCTACATTCTCTTTTTATTATGTATACATCCCCTCCTGCAGGTTAACCTTACCTGCAGTTGTACCTGCACCATGGCAGCCAGTGCCAGGAGGAACAAGACTAGGCTGCTGCAATTGATATGCAATGTCTGTTTTATTCTAGCATATATTTGTGTTCTGAGCAACATGGAAAACAAGACAAAAAGATCCAGGTTTGAATTATCTTGGCCTTGTTTGTGAGGCTTAAAATTCCCAGTGGAAGCGGTATATCATGGGAGTGTACCTGCTTGCAGCAGGTGAGCTCAGGTGTTACCTGCCCCGCTACTACTGGCCCTAAATCCTGTCCAGAGCTGGCAGGCGGTGCAAAATGGGGCAAAAAACTGAAGCGCGGAATCAAACTCTACAACTCAAGGAGAGTTATAAAGCAGGTATGTTTATTACAGCGCCGGGTGCAAGGGGGATCACTCCTCCTAACTTGCACACCGAGGAGTTAAGCAAGCAGATATTTATTACACACAAACATGCATATTCATTAGGTTCCCGAGAGAGCGTGTGTGTGTGGGGGTATTACAATTAGTTTAGGTATTCATTATCACAAGTCTCCTCTCTTTTGGAGCTTGCACACTGCCCTCCAATGGTCGTGGGCAGGGGTCTTCAAGATGAAGTAGTCTTCCTCATGTGGGCAGGGGTCTTCAAGATGAAGTAAGCAGCCTTCCTCAGGGTGCACTTTTCATCTTTGGCACAGTTGGATGCCCCAGTAATCACAATTAGCTGAAACCAGCCGTGTCTGCAAGCTTCTGAGAGCTGGCAAAGATTTAGAGCAGTGTGACCTTCGTACAAAATGTATTGCAAATGTATTTCCAGGCACTCGCTTTCCTTATATCAAAACCTCAAAACCCCCTGAGGTGAAACAAGGACGGCACGCGCGCTCCCGCCGCCGCCTCCCCCCCCCCCCCGCCACGGGCCCGTCTCCACGGTAACGGCAGCGGGCGGTGCCCCGCCTGGGGGCGCAGAGCACGCCGGGAGCTGTTGTTCCCCGCCGCACCGCCACGCGAGGGGGCGGGGCTTATCTCGTGCCGGGGCCGTCGGTGCGGGCGCCGCGGCGCGGAGGGCCATGGCGGGCGCCGAGCGCAAGAAGCACGTCCGGTTCGCCGCGCCGGGGCACTCGGCGGCGGCGGCAGCGGCAGCGGCAGCGGGGCCGCCCTTCCCCGGCGCGCCGCGCGCGGAGGTGGCCGTGGTCGGCGGCGGCTGGCGGTGCTGCCGGGGCGGGGACGGAGCGGCGCTGCGGTGGTGCATCTCCGGCGCGTTGTGTGCGGCCTTTCTGGGGCTGGTGAGCGCGGGGGGGAGCGGGTGGGCGGGCGGCCCCAGGCACCTGCGGTTCGGTCTCCGCCCGCTCGGCCCAGGACGGGAGGATGGAAGGGGGCGTGCGAGGTCACCCCCGTCCAAATGTGTTGCAGGGGATGAGCATCGCGGTGCTGGGGCCCACGTTCCAAAACCTAGCCGCTAACGTCCACAAGAACGTCAGCGACATCTACTACATCTTCGTGGGCCGGTCTCTGGGCTACCTGGCTGGGTCGGTGCTGGGCGGGCTGCTCTTCGACTGCATGAACGCCCCCCTCCTTCTCGGTGAGTGCCAGTCGCCACCAAAACCCCGGGTCCCCCCCGGCGGGAACCCTTGGGACGCGTTTTCCCTCTCCCTCCCCGCCCTCCTCGCGCTGCCTCAGGGGCAGACGCGGCGTCGATTCGGGACACCGGGCCCCGGGGCGTAAGGTGCCGCTCCCCGTGACCTGCCGTAGTTCCGCTGTTGCAACAGTCTGCTGGGTTCGTTTGTCCGACGCCACGTGTGTCCGGGCATCGCAGCTGTACAGCAGTGGTTCCAAGTGGTTGGGCTCACTGGGTGTAGTAATTGTGGTAACTGTTCCGAACTGACAAAACCTGTTTGGATTGACCAGAAGGTGCAGAAAGAGTACAATTGGCTTAACTTTTACCCTTCATATCAAATAGTAGGCTTAGTGTAGAGCCTCTTGGGATATACAGGTTTCCGTAATGTCACTCTGTGAAATGCATGAACAAAATGGGGAAGCTGGGCTTCGGCTTTCACATGCCCACACCAGAATCCTCGAGCAGTCACGCTGAGGCATGGGGAGAGCTTTGTAAAACCCTTCCCTTTCTGAAGGCTTGCCAGGAGTGATCAGGGTCACCTACAGGACAAAACTACTAAGATTTTGACTGAGGGGCCTTAACTGAATTAGAGCTTATTTAAGTGAAAAACATTAAGTAGCTCCTGTGATGGTGGAAACTTGCTGCTCAGTTGCTGCTTAGCTGTGAAAACGTTTAAACTTTATAGGAGCCACTGTTTATGATCATGACGGTTTTCTGGACACATGGAAACTGTCCTATAGGAGCATGGGGCTGGCTTTGCTCTGGCAACGTGGGGCTGCTTTTTAGAGTTGTGTTAGTGTCTCATTCAGGTGGAGATTTTCACAGTTGCTGTGAGGACACACCTAAAATAGTGGAAGCTCTGTCTTTTTTTCCTTTCAAGTGCAGTAATGTCAGCGTGTGCCTTAGTGCTCCAAGTTAGGGTCTAAAGCAAGTACTGGGGCTCGCTCTTCTCCTTCCCATACTTTTACTCAGGGAGATTCAAACAGAACTAGGTCTTTCTATAGGACTGTGCTGTGATCACAGGAGGAGTTCGGAGGATATGAGAAAATCAATTTTCCATTGCTAGTTTTTGAACTATGTCTCTTCTTATCCCTGTATGCCCATTTCCTGCTGTCAGGAGCAGTCATGGCATACAGTGTCTATCTCTTCTCCCGTTCCCCTCTCCCTTCTTCTTGTCTTCATCTTCCTGGCTCGGTTCTTATTTGCTCTTTTTCTAAGATATCTTTGGTCTCCTCCCTGTTCTTTATTCCTCTCCTCCAGAACACCAGTAAAGCGGGTTTCCTTTGGCCTCCATGTGCATCTGACAAGGTCAGAGTTGTCTGTGTCTTGACACGTGAGACTTTACCTTCCACAATGGCATTGATACACCTGTGGAAGTTAGTGTTAATTGAAATAGTTTAGTACTTGCTTCTGTTCCTCAGGTACCGCATAGGATAGCTGTCTGTCAGCAGCACCTGGAAGATGATTTCATCTCCTAATCTTTTCCAGTTTGGTAGTTTTTATGGCAAAACCACAAGGAAGCAACTGAATAACCTCTCATTTTTATTGTCTGAGAACTGGTATAAGAGATTATGGCTGGTGTAGTTTACCTCCCACCTTTGAACTACTGAAACTCTGCTACTGTATAGAGAAAAAAATGAAGACATAATCTGTCAAGGAAGCGTTTTGGTTCCAATCTTGAGGCGTAGAGTTGAAATGGATGACTGAGAAGTTGCTGAGAAGTTACTTCTCAGCTCTGAGTGGGGCATCTTTGAAGCTGTACTTAATGCACCCCGTCTTTAGCTTTTTCTCTCTGCATCTTGGTATGCCAGCCTTCAAAAATGTCCTGAGATATGTATGCTGAGTACCTTGCTAGGGCTCTAGGGCTCTGGATATTTATTTTTTCCTTTGTTAATGATGATGTTGTTTTTGTTTGGAATCATAGATTCAGAGAATAGTTTGGGTTGAAAAAGACCTTAAGATCATCTAGTTCCAACCCCCCTGCCATGGGCAGGGACGCGTCACAGTAGCCCATGTCAACCAAGGCTCTGTCCAACCTGGCCTTGAACACTGCCAGGGATGGAGCATTAACCCAAGTTCTTAATTAGATCAGTCCCCATTGATCTGTAAGTATTTGCCCCACCTGAGCATTGACTTGAAAAGTAATAGAGACGTCTGAACTGGTACAGGCTTTCTAAAAACCTAATACTGTATATGCAAGTTATTAATTTCAGGTTATTTTACTGTTGTGATTATAAGCATAGAATTTAACTGCTGAACTTCTTCCCAAATGGGAATGAAAACAATTTCCTCTGCTAAAAAATATTTTTTGAAATGGTACGTTGTAGGTGCAGTTAATAATAGCAGAACTGATACAGTTAATGAACTGCTGCTACATTTATGATGAGAAATTTTGTAGCTCTGGGTCTTAAAACTCCAGAAATCCTTTGGAATGCATCTCACCTGAGAGCAGAAAATAAATGAAAGTCAGCATTTGTGTGTGGAGGTCGCTTGCTGGCCAAGGTGAAATCTCTTTCTAGGTTTTTACGAGTTCAATGATTTGGGTTCTTTTAAAATAGAGCCAAATCTAATGCTCTGTAGTTCTTGGAAGGAACACTTCATACTGTTCAAGGCCACATTTTGCTGCTTTTGTGGTAAAATAACATTTCTAGATAAGCAGTTTGCAGAAGATCCTGAAATAGCTTTTATAAATCAAAAGCTTGCAGAAGACTTGTTAGTGTTGTAGCAGCAGATGCTGCTCCTTTTGCAAATAAAGCTGTAGCAAAACAGGATTTTCATGCAGTGTTTAGATTGTGTTGAAATTCCTGTTTTTCCAAGAGAAAAATTATTCCTCTGAACTTTCTTAGCTGCTCTGCTAATCAGGAATTGAGGTAGCTGGGTTATATTACCTCTTAAGATTTTCTGTAACTTTAAAAATGATGAGTTTATTTGTATTTCTTGGGTTTCTGTATGTTTTGTAGTATAATGGAAACTGGGTGTTTTGTGTTTTGTGTTTTTTTTTTTTTCCTAACCTTTCCAGCGTTATCCATGTTTGGAACAACCGTTGGTCTGTATGGGATACCCTGGTGTAAGAAATCCCTGCTGCTAACTGTCTTGATGTCAGTTATTGGAGCTTCCATGGGAATTCTAGACACAGGTAAGGGACCACGTGATCTGACAGTTCCTTCACTGCACTCATTGGAAACTTCAAGCTTAACAAAACCATTGCTGATATTTCATGTGACATGTCTTGAATTAAAAGAAGGAGCTGGGATTCTTGGATTATTCTGATCCCAAGATTTAACAGTGTTTGTGTTTTTGTAACTGATGTGGTAGCTGGGTACCTCCTGCTTCCTGGAGATCAGTACATATTTCAGTGGGCAGTTACAGGCATAAGAAAAAGTGTCAGGTGCTCTTTAAGCAGTGTTTGCTTTAAATTACTCACGGGCAGGAAGCTGGATGTGTCACGGGTCATTAGCGTTAGCTGGTGGTGTGTTAGTCCTGCGCAACCAGGCCCAGGGGGTTTGAGATTCTCACAGTTGCTGTGTTGGAAAGTTGCCCACCTAAAGCTGGGTAGGCAGCATGTGTGGATTCACAGCAGACAGGTACTGCCATAGCTGGCATCCATCTCCCTGAACTAAGGAATATTTACTGCCCTTGGCCAGCCTCACTTAAGTGTTTGGGAATACAAATTTATTGTATCCCTCAAACTGAAAGTCTGTGGTATGTGCATACTGCATATAGCCTGGGGAAAAAAATCCCTCACTTCTGTTGGAAACCTGCTCAAACCCGATTTCTTAGTAGAGATTCCTCACGGAGGAAGATGTACTGGTAAAGTGCAGAGTAAATGTCTACAGGTGTGGCTGGAAAGGTCAGTTGTGCCAGAGGTGTGGCAAAGAAACTCCTACAGGAATTACTTCACTGGACATAGCTTAGGATGGGTTAGTGATGGCTGGCAGTTTGGATCAGGAGGCAAGGCCACCACAGGAGTCTTAAGCATGCTTAGTGACATATGGGTGATGCTGGTGGACTTGCAGATAGAGATCAGGAAACAGCCAAGAATACACAGGCAGCGGCGTGCGGGGGAGTTGCTGTAGAATGTGGAACTGCAGCAGGCAGCGCTCACCTGGCACTTCAGCACTGCTCTGCTAGCAGCGTGCTGGCTTGCCTGGCTTACTGAGGGAGCCTGTGGTTACCAGCCAGCAAGGTACTGCTGGGTCTGGTTGACCACTGTGAGGGCAGGCTTATTTCTGAGAAAGAGCTGGCTGGTGTATTATCCTAGTTATCCAAACAGCTCTGGAAGCATCCCAGCTGGGGCCTGGTTTTCGTGACTTCACTGGTAGGCAATACAGAGGAACAATGGCTGCACATGTGAGCCATCTGCTGTAACTCTGTGGAGTTTGAGGGAACTGTCTTAACAGTAAAGAGAACGTGACACAGAATCCAGCAGTGAAAATGATGGTTTCGCATGGCACAGGTTGTGCTAAATAACCTGAGTGCAGAGGTGTACTTGCTGCCTCTGGCAGGATCATTATACGTGGCACTTGGTTTAAAAATTCTTCATATGGGAAAATCTTGTCAGGTAATTGTAAAAATGCCTCCAGTGTGCGGATGTGCTGTTCGGATGTCAGAGCCCTGAGGCAGGGAGGCTTCCCAGTCTGAGCAGAAATAGCAGGAGAAACTCGGGAGCAAGGCAGTAGAGTGTAACTGAATTGATTCATTTGGAAGAGTGCTGCTCTATGACTACTGTTACTATTTTCCTGCATTCTTCTCAGGAACTAATTAAAAACATCTGAGACCTTATTCTCTAGCATTATTGTTATCTGAGGGTGTTGTAGTTTGGTCTTTGCAGCGGTATAATTGTAAACCTTTCTGCTTCTGGAAGGTCATTTGAGTGCACTTGGGGTAGTCCAGGCCCCTCAGAATCAAGTGATTCTTGATGTTTCCTGGGATGTTGTTTAATGAGGCCTCTGGTTCTTCACCTTGTGCATTGTTGCTTTTAATATTTACATAAACGAGAAGCAGTTAAATTTGCTCTTTTGAAAACAGGCTGAAAAGTGCTGCAGATTGTCAGGTAGGGTAATTAGAATCATAGAATGGTTTAGGTTGGAAAAGACCTTCGAGACCATCGGGTCCAGTTGTTAAACCAGCACTGCCAAGTCTACCACTAAATTAATATCCCTTAACACCACATCTGCACATCTTCTGAATCCCTCCAGGGAGGGTGACTCCACCGCTGCCTGGGCAGCCTCTTCCCTTTCGGTGAAGAAATTTTTCTTAAAATCCAAGCTAAGCCTCCCCTGGCACAACATTAAATACAGCCATGGCAGCTGGAATAAGCCATTGCATGGCTCCTCATTTTGACTGCTGTGAATTCCCTCCTAAAGCTCAAGCTCTTACGTGGGTTTAAGGTGCTTAGAGGCAGAATTTCGGTTAATTACAGTTTTGCATATTGTATTTGCTAAACCTGCTGTTATTGCACATTGCAACTCTAGGTTATGGTTTGTTTTGGTTTTCTTTAAAACAATATCTGTTTTCAGACTAAAAGGACTGAATCCTCCTCTTTGATCTGCAGGTGGCAATGTACTGGCACTGAACACATGGGGAGCAGAGGCTGGGCCTCATATGCAGGCCTTGCACTTCAGTTTTGCTGTCGGTGCTTTTGTGGCTCCGATCCTGGCTAAAATGGCCCTGGGAGGCTCCGACTCTAAAGACTTCGCAGTTGCTGAAAAGACAAACCAGTCTGTGCTGAGGTCCGTGCCGACAACATCGGCCTCATCAGCTATGTCAGCACTGAAACACCATTTTGGTGCAGATTTTCAGTGGTCCTATGTTGTCATAGGCACCTATCTTCTTTTAGTCTCTTTTTTCTTTTTTATTTTGTATTCAAAGAGCAGCTCAGCTCGGGACAAATCCAAGGCCTCTCTGCAGAAGTGCGTGTTTGCCAAATACCATTCTGCTCTTATCAGTCTCCTGTTCGTGTTCTTCTTCTGCTATGTGGGAGCGGAGGTCACTTATGGCTCCTACATATTTACTTACGCAAAAGTCTTTGCCGAGATGAAAGAAAATGAAGCGGCCGCTCTGAATTCCGTCTTCTGGGGAGCGTTTGCCGCTTGCAGAGGAGTGGCAATATTCTGTGCTGCTTGCTTGTACCCTGGCATCATGATCCTGCTGAGTATCATAGGCTCTGCTGTCTCCTCTTCGTGCTTGGCCTTCTTCGCGAGGTCCCCAGCCTTGCTCTGGGTTGGAACTGCTGTGTATGGAGCATCAATGGCCACCATCTTTCCCAGCGGCATTTCCTGGATAGAGCAGTACACGGTGGTGCAGGGGAAATCGGCTTCTCTGTTTGTGACTGGTGCCGCGCTGGGCGAGATGTGTATCCCTGCCGTGGTGGGCTATCTTCAGGGCAGGTTTCACCATGTCCCTGTGGTTATGTACACTGCCTTGGTAACGTCTGCAGTCACTTTGGTGCTCTTCCCTCTCATGTACAAATTGGCCAACTCTCCCAGAGAGAGTAGCTTGAAAGAAAGGAGTGAGAGTGAGGACCGGAAAGCCTTATTGTCAAACATGGGGCTTAATGAGGATGAAGAGGATGAGGAGGACGCGGGGGAGTGGAATGAAGCAGACTTTGAGGTAATAGAAATGAATGACACGCTGAGACACTCTGTGATAGAGACATCCCGTAAGATACCAGGGGACTCTCCAGCCAAAGTCTCTCTCCAGCCCCGGCTGGACAGTGTGTTGTGTGATTCTCCTGTGGTTGCTGGTGGCTCTCCTGGGAGGAAAAATGTGAACGCTGACCGGGAGAAGAACGACTGAAGTAAAAGGTGACTGTTTTTAAAGGGAAATGGAACTGAATTGCAGCTATTCTTGTAGAGTGGTTCAAGACTCCTTTCACAGTGGTGCAGCGCTCAGCATGTTCATTTGTCTCTTTCAGTTTCAGTTTGCAGCGCGATATGGCTTGGAGTGGGGAAGTCCACAATGACATGAATGGAGTGATGACATAAAATGTAGATACTATGCCAAAAATGTTAAAACATAAAGAAATGTTTTTAAATGTGAGGCATGTATTGAAGTAGTGCATGCCAGAGTAAGAACTAGCAAGGAAAGAAAGGGACTGCTCACACCCCACTCAGTTTTTTTGGGGTGGGTTCAGAGGTGCTCGGTTCCTGGTCACAAAACATTTGCGTGAGAGAGGAGAGAAATCCATTACCTTGATGCTGAACCTTCTTACCTTGTGACAGGGGAATGTTTCTACTGCATTGAAAGTTTGTGCGTGATGTAAACCAGGAAACAAGTCAAATTTCAGGCTGCAAATTGGGTAACCTGTTGGCGAAGGATATACTTTCCTGGTTCTGTCACTAAGATGAGGAAAGCCCCCTGAAAACCAGTTGTCAGGAGCAGAGAAGTATGCCTTTGGGTCATTTAAAAGTGCGGTATGGGAAGGGAGACAAAATGGGTCCTATTAATCACTGTAATGTGCAGTTCTGATTTACTCGTTAAACAGTGGTGACAAATCTCAATAGTCTGAAGTACTTGTGATTGTAATGACTGCACTGCCACTGAAATCAACCAGTGTATGAAGATGATAAAATCATCTGTATAAGCAGATTACTTATTATACGGTATTGAGATAGGGATGTGGCATTTTTAAGCCAGTTGTTGAAATTAAGGGTCTGATAACTTTTCTGACTTCCTGTGCCAAGACTTTATCAAGGGATGTGTTAAAATGAGAACTGGAGACTGAGGGAATTCTTGATGGGAGGATCCTTCTGGGTTGTCCTGTACCATGATTCCTCACCCCTTTCCAGTTTGGATTTTGTTTCTTTGAGTGGTGATTTACAGGTGGACACTTCCTAGCAGAGCAGCAGTGGGGGTCTGTGAGCAGGGAGACCCCGGTGGTGACATCTCACCAGGAGAAGAAGAAACTGCAGCAGCTCATGGCAGACTGCCTCTGAACAATCTTTCTATTTGTCTACTTGAAGCTCTCCACATTTGTAGGTTGAGTATTGTTTTTTTTTAAGGCAGTGTGATCAGAATGTGCTCATGTTTAGGGCCTTTTTACTTTGACTTTTAATAGTATTTTTCTTGCTAAAAAGTTCCACTTATTAATGAAGGGGCTGTAGATGTAACAGTGCAGGACTGCAGGTATTCTGTGTACTTTCAGGTCTCGTTTCGTTCCCTTTCTCATCTCCTGAGTGTGCAACCTGGAATCTTGCAGCTTTTTCCTTTCTTCTGCAAAGTTTGTAAGAAGCAGGAATCAACTTGTAGTGAAAATGCACAATTGTTTTGCATCTTGCTGTGTCGCAGGGCGTCCCTCTCCCTCTGCTATCGGCGCTGAAATGCCCTTGTGTTTTTTCCCAGTTTGCCTTTTGCCTTGTGTGTTTATATGCTTTTCCGTGGCATCTTACCCAGTGCAGTGCATGAACCTGCATTTTAAAATATGGCTTTGTTTCACTTGTTAGGCTCTTCTTTGTTTAAACTAATGGTAAATGCTTTTAAGTTTAAGGCCATCTCCTGGCCTTGGTACATGCGAGACCATTTGTTCAACAGAAGCAAGTCTGTGTCACCCTGTCTTTTGTTTTGTACAACAGCAAATGGCACAGGGAGCAACTACACAAGTGCAATGAAGCCTGAGTGGCTTCAACTTTGTTTTCCCTTTTTTCTGCTGCAGTCACTCCTTTGTGTGTAGAAAGTGGGAGGTGTTACCTGATGGTAAGTACAGGTTCCTCTGGTGCACGGGGAGGAGTGTGAACTGCTCCTGCTCTGCTTTTGGGGTAGTTCCTGGCTTCCCGTGAGGGCAGAGGTCTTCTCTGGCAGAGGCTGCTGACTTTGGTGCAGGACAAACAACAAGAGATACAGAAACGGGTCTGTGGCAGCTCCCTGCTGTCACTGCAATCCACAGGCTATATCTGAATTGACAGTGATGTAAAAAGTTTCCCTGTACCTGAGACCATGTTGCCAGAAGGAAATTAGTTTGAGAGACACACCTGGCAACCAGAAAGATCTTTAATAATCCATACACTAGTTTTTGGAATGAAATTCCAAACTGGAATATCGTGCACATAAGATTGTTCTCAGGGATAGTTTACACATCTTCCATAATCAAGTACTAAAAAGAACCAGAAAATGAAATTAAAGCTGCATTGGGAAATATGCTGTAATCTCTTTGAACCTTATCTAGTTACTGCATGTTTTTCTGACTGTCTTCCCAACCAATGCAAAAATATTGTGCGAAACAAAGATTTTTTTTATTTTTTATTATTTATTTTTATTAACCTCTAATTCATTTGAATTCATCCCCATTTTCCTCCCTCCCAGAAGCAGGAAGCCTGTATAGTAGGATTGAAGCAACAGCCTGGAATGTTGAGGCAAGAGCAGCCTTTTGCCAAAAGTTAAGGATCTAAAAAAGCACTGGCAGGAAGAGAGTTGAATTATCTTGACTGGTACCATGCAGCATCATGTCAGATTAGTATATGGAGGCCTTTGTCTGGATGATGTCTATAGTTTGGGCCATCTTAGAGAGCACTGGGAGCCTTCACTGTCTTAATTCTAGCCTCAGACTTGAAATGGAATATACTTCCAGGACTTACCCTTGTCCCCTAGCAGCTGACTCTCAATAGCAGGGGCTGCCCTGTAATGACAATGGAATGTTTAAAGCAGTATGAGATTAAAGATCTAGGACGTTTGTAGTTGTGAGCCCAACTCACAGCAGTTCAGACATTCCTGATGGTCAAGGCTGTAGCTTTCCTAGTTTGTGGATTTTGGCATTCCTCAAGGCTTGTTTTCAGACACTGAATGCTAGTTTTCACGTTTAAATTTCTGTCCAAAGTAAATTTTATCCTGGCATATAGAGGTAGAGTGAGGATCTATTTACAGTGTGGCTCTAGTTATGGTGTCTTTTACATTACAGATCCTCTAGAAAGCTTAAACACTTCAACTTACACATTATTCTGGGCTGAACTAACTTGAAGCAAATGTTAACTTCACACCCTTCCCTTGCTTATGTTAGAGAAGTCATCTCTGTGTTGAGGACAAGAGCTGTGGTCGATGGACTAGAAATGTGAATTTAGCAAGGAAGACTCCTGTTTTCCATCCATAAACCAGGAGTGGGTTGAAGATGAGCACGTGCCCATTTGCTCCAGGGTAGAAGGTAACCTGCAGCTAAGTGTCCTTTTCTTGGTTTGTTTTATTTTTGTTTGTCTCCGAGGCACTGCGTATGGTTAGTCCTGGCACTTGCACTTTGATTCTGCACACGAGCAATGCTGGAATGCAAGAGGAGGCAGAGTTTTGTGCCTTGATTTTACTTTTTGTTTAGTTACTTTGCATAAAAATGCATTGCAGTCTGTGGCTGTTTTAGGTTTTATGCTGCTTGGTGTGGGTTTACATTGTATGGTGTGCTGTGAAATTTAATAGGCTGACTTGTATCCTGAATGTAATAATAAATTCTTAACAGAAGACACTCAGGTTCCATGATGTAAATAAAGTTTTGTTCTATTTTTCGAAGTTACTCTGGACTTCTGGATTTGAAACTTACTCCTGCTGTGACTACAGGAAAACTGGCACCGCTTCTCTTTGGATGTAGGGAAGGACTCCAAGAGATGATACTGAGGTTTTAGATCCCAAAGCTTAAGCTGGATTTGTAATTTACTCGAGCAGTCTGGGTTTTGTGACTGTTTGCGGGCCAACCAAAGGCAACAGAGGTGGCTACAGCTGAGGGTAAATATAAAAACCCATGTAATTTTTACCATATCATTTTATTCAACTTTAATATGGTTTCCATTATTAGCTTCTAAAACAAAATGATTTCCAGTTTAGAAAACAATGCACTGACCACATAATTCCTTTTCCATTTTATACAGTTATACAAATATTCTAAATACACATTTTGTCAAGATGGTGGCAAATAAGATTTAACTGTACAGTACATAAGGAAAGAAAATATTTTAAGCATATTTAGAAGCAATAGAAATGTCTATACAAAACAAGCAAAAATGGAATAAAATTTTATATTTAAAGTATTGCAACAGTCCCACAGGTTTGTAACAAAAATGTCTTTGCACAGTTCCTCACAATGCCCCATTAATAGCTAAAGCAAGACAGCAATTCTTAGAAAAAATGTTTCAAAATGCTACACGATACTACTGCCTGCACAGTCTGATCAAAATAACCATCTACTTGGAATCAAGCAAAACTCAGGAGGAGATATACCAACCAACTTTAAAATTATCTGTATAAAAGTCATTGCACATTATTTTACTCAGTTGTTTGAAAAGTAAAAAAGTGTATTTACAAAATATTTCGCAGACAAAATTATAAAGTGAATGGATAATATCGAAGTAACACGTCTTGATACTGACAGTTCAAGAACACACACGAATGGTTGTATCGGTTCAAGAGGTTTTCAGTACTCCTTCCTCCAGGAAGTAAACTTGACTTCTACTTGGAAATGGATTTACAAGATGTTACACATAGCTATTTATTTCAACATCAGCATTAGAAAACAGTATGTTAGAAACATGAAAGAAGGAAGAAATTTGTACATCTTAAAAAGTGAGCTGTTCATAGGTCAACAAATGTTTGTTGGTTTTTAATTTAGTTAGGATAAGCGTTCATTATTATTCAGATAACAAACCCAACAGTTAAAATGGCAATCCTGGACTAGATGAGAATTGAAAAGCACCATGCACAATAGTCTTAGTGTGGTAAACACTGAAGGGAAAAAAAAGTTAGCACCTGGAATCCTGTAACACAGCTTGTTTAAAACTGGTCGAGCAGCTGGCGAAGATACGGTGCCTTGGACAGTTCTCTGCTGACTCTGGAGAGCTTGAAGAGTACGGGACAGTTGAGGGAGACACACTGGATCTGTCGATCAAAGCAGCCTGTACAGTTCTTGCATATCTAGATTGCATGTCAAAAAGCAAAACAGATTATTGCAAACGTGGAACAAGGAAGGTATAAATCACTTACGAAGTTCTCAGCACTAACTGACAGCACCAACCTTTACCCAACACAAGGGCTGCGCAGCAGCTCTGCTCTGGGTGTGGTCTCTCCTGCAGCTGCCAGGCTGCTCCTTGTGCTGCTGGTGCTGGTGCTGGGCTGCTATCACCCACCCCATGCTGAGCAGCAGAGTTGAGCAGCTCAGGCCTCAATCCTGCTCATGGAGTTCTACTTGGATGTGGTGGCATGTGTTAAAATAAGGTAAATGAGTGGATTAACTGGGGCAGTGTGTTATATCCATGATAAACTTGTCCTGTAGAAAAGCTTTTTACTGAAACAAGACAAAACTGTTAGTCTGCAGTTATACACAGGAAAGGGACTGGATAAACTACTCCTGTTTCAAGTTAAGCTTCCAGGTCAGAGTTAATCAATCCCAAGACAGAAATGCACAGGGCACACAGGTTCCACTGCTCTCCTCCTTCGTGGATACTCCTTAATGTAGTTAATGCTGCCTGAAAGTACTTTAACATGAGACACCCGATGGAATCAAATAGCAGCAGGCACAGGGTTTCCAAAGGTAGCTGCCTTCAGAAAACTAAAGGCCCCTCTTCACTATTTTATTTTTATTCCTTTCCAGCATCTGCCACCTCTGATGGTTTTTCCAAAAACTCAGCAAGTTGCTTCCAGCCACACTTGTGTTTTGTAACATCAAAATGTTACACAGCGTTATCGCACCATTTGCACTGTTTCAACAGCAGATCAAAATCTTAGCCCTTTCCTTCTAAAACTGGTTCCTTTCCTTCTTTCCATGTTAAAACTATCTGGGTACCAGCAACCCTCTTGGCCAGACATGTACCAGCACTGAATCCCTGTGGTCTGTAAATTCAAACTGGACAGCAGCTGGAGAGGAGTCACCCTGCTGAGCCATGTCCCACACATGGCACTTCAGAGGATACCAGGTCTCTGACCTGCAACCATGACCAAAAGGAACAGGATTTAAATCCTTTGTTCAGGAGCTGGATTTAAACAGTTTGTTCCAGGTTTGTAAGCACTAGAAGAACCTCAGAAACAAGCCCACCCTCATTCTGTTGAAAGGCTGTGGCTGGTTTGAATGCAAGGGACCACCTAAAATGGTACTTGAGACACTTTCTAAATTCAGTTTGTGTCGAGGGGAGAAGTCTCTGGCCTTTATCTATGGCACAGTGTTGTATCAGTTGTATCAGTTTTCTGCTGGCTCCGGCACGTCTATGATGTAGTAGGGACAAGAATGTAAGCTGTGAAGGATATACGCATCTTCATACTAAAATCAGACACTCTTAAGAGAGGCTGAGTCATCAGATGCTGACTACAACACCGATCCAGGCCTTGCCAACCCGTTGGGTGTTGCAGAGACAGAAGACTATTCTGATGAGACCACTGACCCTTCCATGGGGCTGGCCCCATCCACCCAGGTCTGATTTCTTCCAGAACAGAAGCAATGTGAAAGGTTCAGAGTACCACAGAAAACTGCAGAACAGGCATCCCCTTCCTCTATTGCCATTTACAATGCAGGTCACAGCAAATGTTACAAAATACACGCTCACTAATGCAATGTTTATGAATAGTGACTGGCAATGGTTTTCTAGCAATGGAACCCCATGGGAACCTATCAAATCAATGCCTACACTATGGGAACATTCATATCCCTGCAATTCAGACAAGTCTTGAACACGGTTCCCATGCTAGTGCTAAAAATACATTTTAACAGAAATATTAATGGTAAGCTACAACAGTACAAAAATGAGGTAAGGATAGACATGTTTCTGCAAGGGGAGGCACTGTGCTCTGCTAGAATATAGTGCAATGAGCCATTCTCTGCACTGACTTCTAGCTCAGGGGAAAAAAAAATAACAGCTTGGGAAACTCCTATGAGAGGAAAGATAACAAGAAAACCCCCAAGTTAAACCACATCCATATTAAACACATAAATAAGTGCATTTCCTGGGACAACGTTTTTGTTACTAGAACATCATCAGTTATTTTAATGCCAAAAAGGTGACTCATACTTTCACAACTCTCCATCACTGTCATTATGAAAAGGCACCTACAAACTATTCTGTGATTCTAAACCATGTAAGATACTCTTAATAAAGAAGAAAAGCATCTTTCTTTTCTGATCTCACCCCCCTTTTGCCTTCAGTTTTATGCAAAGCTAAGGAGAGGAACAGCTGCTACGCTGCCTTCAACAGCAATGGGAAAAAGCAAACAAGCTGCAACACGTTTAGCACCCAGACTGTACTTCCCATTTCAGTTGGGGGCATTCAGTAACAAGCTGCTTTGAAATTTCAGCCTGTCTTTGACTGACAGACATCTGACAGTGCTTTAATCATACCTTGACCAGCTGTTCCTGCTTACGCTCCAGCTCTCGGATTTCTTGGTTGAGAATCACTGCCACATGCTGTGGCTGGCTTCTGCATTTATTACAGATCCCATACTGGGTCAGTTCATCGCACACGGGACAGTGTAAGGTCGTGAAATACTGGGAGATTGTGCCTTTGCGTCCTTCCAGCTCGCTGCGGGCAGCTGTGGCAGCTTTCTGAATCTTAGAAAAATAAAATTAAGAGATAATGAACTTTAAAGAGAACAGCTCACCTTATTCCTGTGTTACACAGCCTCATTTTTTTGAGAGGAGTATGGAAGTGCAACACAGCCTGCAGGGCATGGCTTCAGACACAAATTGTTAACATGGATCGCATCACCAAAGAGTGCAGCATTGCCCTGAAGTGATAACACAGGGTAGAGCCCACCCACACCTATTTCATAGTGAATCTCACCAAAAAAGACAGAGTAACCAAGGAAATCCTCAGTCGCATGCTAAATTCCTATCTCATCTCAAACTCTGCCTCTTGCAGAGTTCCTTTGTAGGTGCTGATCTACTTCACATCCAAAGGTGTTCCTGGCTGCAGCCCCGGTGGCTGCCTTCTGGATCCTGCCTCCCATTGAGTTTCTGTGCTGGAGTAGTCCTGGTCACAGAGCTGCCACAGAGTCCATGCTCTGATTTTTCCAGACAAAGCTCCACTGCTGCCCCCTCACCCAGGGAAGTTTGTTCTCTGCACTCACTCCTAGTGCTGCATGACTTATGCTTTGTGCTGTCCCGCACTCACTGCTTCAAACACAACCTCTGCTTGGTGCTCCTTGACCTCGCAGAAAATCGGGGCTCTTTTTGCTATTTTAGAGCAGCTTGTTGGAGATACTTAAGGTGAGTGTTGCAGTGTCACTGGAAAGGTACAGAAGCAGAACTGAAGTCCAACAAGGCTATATTAAAAGTGTGCAGTGGAGAACATGATGTACTTCTATGCTGCTGAAGTCTACACTAAGCAGAGTCACCAAATTACCCAGATAAGTCTTTCACCATCCCTTTTTGTCAGGGGAATCACAGACTAAAATCCAGCTAATACATCTCTTCCTCATCTCAGTGATTTCTTTAACTTTTAGGAAACTCAGTTTTGGAAATACTTAGTTTAGAATTTCTGGTGATACAGATTTTTAAAGAAGTGTTCCTGCTGCTGGGGCATTACCACCTTTTCTATAAAAAAGAAAGATCTTCAAAACAGCTGGAAAAACAGGAGTGCCAACATCTACTATAGTGAGATTCGGTACAGCCAAACAGATGCATATGCTAGTACTGCTAAAAAATATATGGTTATGGCAAAATACTCTTAAACTATGGAAGGGTTGGAAAGTAGGTGCTGACACTGTGGTTAACTCTGGGCTGGCCAAAAAGCCTGATTTACTAAGTGGTATCTAAGAACCAGGTCTGCATGTCTGGACATCAAACACTGCCCTGTAAAATAACTTTTGTTGTTGCCTCATATAAAGCTCATTCCATTAAAAGTCACGATGAAACCAGGCACATTATAGATGTGCTGCGTTTGTAATCTGTTTCCGAACACTTACCCGTGGCAGCTCATGGTACCAGCTGAAGACATCTATGCCAATAAGTGAGAAGATCCTTGCCAGCGGTGGCAAAATCTGTTTGGTGATATAGTAGGTAGCGTTCAGCCTCAGGTTGGGATCCTGCAGGACTTCAATGGGCCGCCTCACCAGCTGGATGAGGGGCAGGCCGGGCATGCCGTACACGATGACATAGGGCACTCGCTCCCCAACTCGTGGTTCAGAGCGACGGTCATAAGCGAGCATTCGCCTGTTTAAAAATAGCCATTAGAATGCATCCAGGGACAAATTCTTAGTTACTACCTTTGCTTGTAAGCTTCTCCATCTGATTATATCAGTACCTCTCCAGGAGACTGAAGTTAGTGTCTATTATGAAGCACAGGATACAGATCCATGAACAGACCCAGATTTTAAAACTTGGAACATGAGCCCTAAAGATGTCTTCTGTTTCAGGTCACTTGGGTTTGCATGCAGGTTACTTTCTAGCTACCTCTTCCTTAAAGAAATATTTTAATGAAGAGCAGCCAGGGTACTAAAAAGAGCTCAAGTACGCAGAAAGCAAAGAATAATTCAATATGAAGTAGGTATCAGTCCAGGACTTGAATTTTATTTTATTCAAAAAGCATAGCTTAATTTAAAGACCTTTTATACTAAGCAAGGTGCAAAATGTGCCACCTCGCCTTGTCAATTACTGATAAACAGTATCAACAGTATGAAATACTAACTTTTAGTAAGGTACTTTTTAAAGCCTTGTGATGTACCTAGCAGCACTGAGAGATGTCACTGTTACAGTTTTTAACACATCTGATAGCTGTGAGTGATGGGCAACCTTGGAAAGTCAAGTCCTTGGACAAAACCCAAAGCTTAAGTACCAGCAGTGAACACACCGCTGCAGAATCTTGACAAGAGGCTTTACTCTTTAACACGTGCGGCTCTTTCAAGGACTACAAAATGGCTCTCTAGCACTATCTGATGCCTCATCTCTCTTCACATGCAGAAGAAAGTCACAGCCAACTGCTGCAACAATATCTGAAGGAGACACGCCACTGCGACCTGTAACTTGGCAGTACGAAGGTCAAGATAAAAAATACCTATGATCAGCACTTAATCTCCTTACCTGGTGATTTCCAGGGCTGGTACACAGGATCCAGGTCTGTAAGCTGAGCTCCCTCTGTACTCTTTTGCAAAGATGAAGTCTTGTATGCTGGCTTTTCCTTCCAGTAATTTCATGCATTGATTCTGAACGTACTGTTTGATCTGACTTATGTCCCGTGTTTCAAATAGCAGCTTGATAGAACACTCAAGTATCTTTACAACCAAAGGAGAAAAGTGAGAAAAATTTGTATGCTTAACTGAGAGATAATGAATTCCAAATAAATCAGTAAATTATATGGAGATATTGACACACTGCTTAGAAAAAGTATCTGTTGTGAACTAGAATGTTAATATGACAACAGGTTGCATTCCCTTCCATGAGAAGACATTCCTAAACACATCACTGGACAACTTTTTCCTCAGTTCAACGCATCTTTCATGACACTATCCATACCCTGGCACTAAGACTGTTCAACAATTACAGAGGCTTTCCAGAGTATGAGAGATGTTTTTTTCCCCATCATCTAAAATATTCTACCATGACTTTATGACCACATCAGCAAACAAAAGAACTGGGATTAAAAAGAAAAACTGAAAGAAATCCTCCTAAGTGGTTACCTTTCTTACTGCCCTAAATTGGTTTTGACTTGATTTGGAACAAGGGCCTTTTCTTTTTAAGCCCCCAATATACAGCTTCAAATAAACAGGTAAGGAAGTTTATTTTAAACGAGTTCTTAGCTAAACTAGATTTATGTAAGTGAGCTGCTTAGCAGACACATCAGTGTGCCCCACTCATCCAGTTAAAGTGAACTTGATCAAGAATGGTCTCCTAGAGAACTTACGTGGGGCTGAGGAATTTTTATGGGGATTTTAGGGGCTGAAAGACAGTAAAGAGGGAACGTGCAATTCCTTGTAATGCTGTGCAAGATCTTCAATTTGTCTTTCAAATGGCTCATACCAGAAAAGCAGATGAAGTCTCAAGACAATTCACAAGGACTAGGAACTCTGAGAAAGGATGAACACTCAAAGAAGTAAGAGAATCCTCTAATTTCTTTCAGGAAGAGATGCATGAGTATTTTACCTTGGAAACAGCAGGACAGGAGTCCCTTCGGACTGTCTCTATGCCTTTTGCGTCAAATACTGGGTCCTTCTGGTCCAGTGTTTCATACATGTAACCCACGTACCTCTTTTTAGTTTGCAGGACACATGGCAAGTAGACCTGGAATGTTAAAACAGAAGCCCAATCCAGCATGTGTTGGGAGTATAAGGTGGCTCTAGATCAAGAGACTGTTAAAGGGTCAGATGGGGAAGCCAGGATTCAGTGGTGTCCCATTCTTCAATCACTTCATCTAGCTGTAAATGCTAAGCAATCTGAAGCTCAGACAAAAAGCAACATACAGTGTAACTTGTTTCGAGTACCCTTACTTTTCTGGATTGCACCTGTCAGCATTTTTAATGTAACCATATTATCTCTCTCTCTTAAAAAGACAGTAACTTCATTTTAAACATCAGAGAAGAAAACCTCCCCAGCTAAAGTAGTGGTGTTGAACTTCCTATTTTCAAACCTCATCTAATTATGAGGTTATGAACCTAGAATCAGTATCCTGATTTGAGGAAAGCATGTTTATTAAATGCCTATGCTTGGAGAATGGTTTCCTCATTAATGGATTTTTAGGGTCATGATCTATTTTGTTTTATCCAACCTTTTATTTCATTCTTGATTGTGTCAGCAGTCCTTGACCAGTTTTAAAAGAAACAGTGGAGAACAATATTCTCAGGTTTACACACAGTATAACCCCACATCTTCCTGACCCTCCTGAAGAGGGAGCAGCCAGTTTAGATTGCCTCAAGCTGAAGAAGGTCCTGCACACAGGTGCTCCACTTCTTGAACAATGCTCCAGCTTCAAGGCAATTTCCTTTTCCTGTGCTAGGAAGCCACCCTCGGACAGAACTCAGTACTTTGACCCACAGGTGAATAAGAGCACTTGAAGTGAAGCACCTGGCCATCTTCTCAAGTATATCTTTGCACCTAATGTTTTTTTTCTGGCCAGTTACTCCTTCAGCTTAATGACACAGGATCACCTCAAATTGGAAAGCTCCGTGTATATTGGTCACTGAGGAAATGCTGCTGTGCCTTCCACACGTATCCTGACTTTTCTTGCTAATATTTTTCTGCTGTATTTTCAGTGGAAAATGGCAGTTTGCTTACAAACTCTGACTGAACCTACTGAGTTGGGTATGTACATATAAGCAACTAGAGCACCTGAACTGATTGCTAATGACTTTCCGTGATAAACTTCCACCAAAATTAGTATGACATAGCCATGCTCTTCTATAAAATGCTTACTGTCATTAATACTTCTTCTGAAAGCTTACGGAATGGATTTTTATGAATTTTCATTTTATCTGTATATGTATCACATGGATATATCCTGAAGTGTGCCAAGTCTGGCTGAAGACTAAATATCAAGCTTGTAATTAATGCACTGGAACCACTTCAAGGGATGATGTACATTTCCTCTACCAAATTGCACACATTGCTTTGATTGTATGTAATACAAAACTGAGGGACATGTTATGTGCTTGCAGCCCACAAAGCCAACCATATCCTGGGCTGCATAAAAGACAAGAAGGACATGGACCTGTTGAGGCGAGTCCAGAGGAGGGCCATGAAGATGATCAGAGGGCTGGAGCACCTCTGTTATGAAGACCAGGCTGAACAACTGCAACTTTCTCAGCCTGAGAAGGCTCTGGGGAGACCTTTTAGCAGCCTTCTGGTACCTAAAACAGGCCTACAAGAGATCTGGAGAGGGACCTTTTATAATGGCATGGAGGGATAGGACAAGGCAGAATGGCTTTAAACTGACAGGGTTGATTTAGATTAGATATTAGGAAGAAATTCTTCACTGTGAGGGTGGTGAGGCACTGGCACAGGTTGCCCAGAGAAGCTGTGGCTGCCCCATCCCTGGAATTGTTCATGTTGGACGGGGCTTTGAGCAACCTGGTCTAGTGGAAGGTGTCCCTGTCCACGGCAGGGGGGTTGGAACTGGATGAGCTTTAAGGTCTCTTCCAACCCAAACCGTTCTGTGATTCTGTGATTTCTAAATATTGATGAGAAATGAATTTCAAATTGCCTGGTGCTGCCAAGTGCAACAGGCAACCAGGCATCCTGGTGTAAACGCAAGAATATTTATTGTTGCTCATGGCTGCAGCATTCTGACAAGGAGCTTGCAATGTACCTGCAGAAACAGTACAGCACATGACTGCTGTATATCCTTGTGCTACATTAGTGTCCAGAAGAATCTTCTCTCTTCACTTTTTAAGATAACAATGTTTTCACGCAGCACACTTACCTTTTCAAACTTCAGTTTAACAGGTTTGGGGTTTGTTGCTGTTACAGCTTCAGCAATTTCTTGACCAATCTTAAAAGACTGCTCCTTTGTGGCTCCTTTCAAGAGTACAAACATGCTACAAGAAATCAAACATAGGAAATAAGCACAAATCTGTTCCATATAGCTCTCAAAACTTACAAGCTATAGTTTCCTGGTGGCAAGGCAGGGATGTTGTTATCAATTCTGTTCCCTTCCTACATAGAAAAGCCAAAACCATGAGAAACTTCAGCATTCTGAATGAGATCAGAAGTGCCAAAGACACAACAAACGCTGTGTCTCTCTGCTGAGGCAGGGAACGTGACTGCTCCTGGGCTCTGCAAAACCTGAGTTCCCAGGGGAGAACTGTAAAGAGCTCTGGTACACTGTTTTTTCCCCTCGCTATGGGCAGCAAGAGAATTTTACTTCCTTTCTCCAACATTTCTTTTTCTTCATTCCTTTTTTCCATGAAGCTATTATGAATTTAGTATCTTTGAAATGTTCAGTCTTTCATCAAATCTGGCTGAAATCAGAGTTATCAAGTTATCACAGTAATCAAGGTACTAAGGAAATACAGCCAGACAAGCTTTGTTTCCTATGGCTGAAAAACTATCCAAGCCTAGCCCCAGAGATGGATACGCCCAGAGCATGGCGATTATTCAGATGAAGACTGACTGGGAAAGGAGAGCTATTCATATGATATATTTCAGGCAACCTAATCACATCTTTGCATGCTCTGGTGGCTGCTTCTGAATTGCATCCACTTTTGAAGCTTAAAATAGTGCCTTCCTCTAAGTATCAACACACAGTGCCTACTATATTATGAATGCTGTTTTCCAAAATAAAAATGGCAGCAGCCACAAGCACAAAAATACTCATTTGATAAATAAGACACATTAATTCACAGCTGACAAATCAACATTTCCCCCCCTTTTTCTGTTCCTCATGACTTTCAAAAGAAAGGAAACCCTCAAAGTTCTTTCTAGAAGTCCTAAAAGAAACTCCAGGAAAATAAACATATTTTAGTTTGTGCATCCAAGCAAGGCAGTAAGCAACATCCAAAAAAGGGTCCACACGCTCTTTTCAGTATCATAAATTCCCCTATTTTGAGACAAAAGAAAAATATATCTATGAAGAACTACTATGATTTCAAAGCACTGCAAGAAACAGACCATTGATTACCTGTCAGTGTCACCATACACAACATGAGCACCCCATTTTTTGGTATCGTTCACCAGTTTTATAGCACGCTCCAATGTTTCTCTGGCTTTGTGGACAATGCTATCCCCAACCTGCAAAGTTGAAGATCAATTGGGAATCTTTACTGCTAAACCAAATACTAGCTTTTGGTAAACACAGTCTAAACTTGCTTGATCTGCTTATGAAATATACTATATTGAGACAATCTATTTTACTTCATGGTTTAAATGCATATAATAAATAAAAAGGTTGCTTATGTTACCCCAAAATAGCAAGAATTACAGCAACAGTGATCAAAAATTATAAGGAATTAAAAGAAAGGAATATTTGGTTTAAACTGCTTTAGGCTTACTGGAAGTGTAAGGAGCAAGACAAGATCGCTTCAGATCATTTTCTCTAGTTTTTGGATTCTGCTGATCCCTCCTTTTATGAAAACTATGAAAGAGCTACAATGTTTTATTTTATTTCCACTATTAGAACTGTAAATCCCATCTACCTCTGGAAAGAGTTCTACAGAAATGCCAACTCCAAATGTTCTTTTATGGGAAGAAGAAACATTAGTTGTTTTCTAGGGTTTTTTTTTAGGGATCACAAATAAATCCCAAGTGGTTGATATTCAGTGCTACAAATAAAACCTGCTTTTAAGAAGGTATTTACTTTAAATAAATTTCAAATCATAGTACTGTGATGTCTGCCTGTACTTTGTGAACAGTGTCTTTTCCACAGTTTTTCTGCATTTGTATCTGCAACCCTTACCTCGGTGCACGGCATTCTTCCAGAAAAATTAGCAGCAGTATAACCAAATGTAACATTAGCTATAAGTTTAAGGCCCAGCTGACGAGCTTCAAGCATTCGAGTTATAGCCTTGTCATGCTTATAAGCCTTCATTGACTGTTTCACCATTATCCTAGTCTTCAAGATTTCTTCTAGCATTCTTGGCAGCACACCCTTTCTTATTGAAGGCTGCCATAAAGGGAACAAAGGAAAAATTATGTTAAAAAGCCAAACCTAAACAGTTAGGAATAAAAGTGAAACTCTGAACTGTTAGGCAATCACTGTTAAGAAGACAAATGAATTAGGAAGATGCCCTAGGCACCAACGGTTTGGCTCTTCCCACAGATAATACAAGCAACCTAGAGCACAGGCAAAGCTCTTAAAAGACAGGGTGAATAGCTTTTTGTTCTTTGTTTTCATCAACCCTGCTAATGCACTGTTTAGACAACCTTATTAACTAAAATGGGACTTCAGTATCAAACTGTTGATTCTCAAGATGTTAAATACTAAAGGAATACTGTATTTTAACAATTCTGCAAATATTCTTTACTGAAAGTTTCTGGTTTACATTACATATATGTATGCTGGTGACTGGCTACTCACTTGTAAGAGCTCCAGGCCATATTTATTAATTCATTACAAATCAGCCAGCAGTACATGTAACATAAAATGTGAACAATAAAAGCCAGTCAAGGG
Source organism: Ara ararauna (assembly GCA_028858755.1). Taxonomy (NCBI): domain Eukaryota; kingdom Metazoa; phylum Chordata; class Aves; order Psittaciformes; family Psittacidae; genus Ara; species Ara ararauna. The sequence continues at coordinate 63,729,029 of CM054379.1, forward strand.
AGTTTCATCTCCCGAGCCATGAGTCTTTTCCTAGGAAAGTATTCTGCTATACAGCAGGAGGAGAATGAAGTGTTACACACACATAATTACTGTTTGATCCCCAAACCGCACAAGTAAAGTACAGTTTAATTATAGATGAAATAAGCCTTCAGTATAAATGAAAGCACAAAGATGACATTTTATTTCCTGTACTGCCAGAAACTCAGCACTCTGACAAATATCAAAAAACACTGGGAAATGGGAGGCTGAACCTCCCCCCTTCTGTCTGCTCTTAATGCAGCAAAATATAAACTACAGTATCATTTTGATCTTAAGCTAGTCAGCCAACAGGAAGTGAAAATGTCTGTCATGGTGCAGAATTTAATTACCTTGACAAAAGCTACTCCACTGGGTGACACTGTGATATCATGCCTAATCTGGTAAAGTAAGTCGGGAGGTACTCGGAGAGATGTACAACCAAATTTGAATGCATCATATCTAATAAAGAGAAAAATTTAATATGAATACAATTCATTCATTTAAAGCCTGATCAAGCAAATGCATCAACTCACACTAAAATGCTGATAATGCAAGCAAGGACAGAATCACAATTATAATATCAGGTATAAACAAACATACTATCATTTAAAATTTCTTAGCTACATGCAAAAGGCTCTAGGAATGGAGCAGTAATAAATGGCTCAATTCCACACATGTAGTTTACCAATTCTGTTCTGCATTAATGCATCATTCCCAAGTGCTGTACTAGTGGAGGCACGCACTCATACCATAATCCCCTATAGAAACCCTGCATGTTTACCAAGTGACACATTTCATGTATTTTCTTCTTACAGATTCAGAATTTCCAAATCAGAAACTTGAAAACCTCACGGTGACACCTCGCAGTCATCGCGCGCAGCTTCCCATGCTTCCAAATATTGTTATTTGGAAGAGAGGTAATTATAATGGGCAATGAGATTTTTTTCCAACGAACAGCATTACTGTTAAGCTCAATAAGAGATGCTACACAGAATAACTCATCGTATCTTTTCATTTTGAAGAGTTAAGACCAGAGTGAACTACAACTGGTAGAAGAGAACAACAATTTAACATACAGCGGATTAGTAACAGCCGAGTTTTGTAAATAGGCAGTGGATTTACCTACCATTTTAACTTACTTTGAACCAATACTAAAAACCAGGATCACCACAATAAAGGAGCAGGTATACACACATACACAGATACTTTTTTTAACAGAACAGAGTCTATTTCTGTATTTAATTAAAAATTCCTATTGATGTGTCCATGTGTATGTCTGAGTGTGTACACACAAAGGCACACATCTACACAGAGGATCCTTATCATCTCTATTGTGTAACAGAAAAGAGTGCTGTTGATACATGCCCACTGTTTCCAGTGACAACCAAGGGTTCTCAGTACCTTAGAAAGGGTGATAAAGTCTCTACGGACCCAAAGTTTGTGAGAAAAGAATAACAACTTACTTTCCTAAGTTTTCCACGTGTCCCAGGCAGGTTGAAAAGCAGTAGTTGTATGCTATCACAATGGAAGGATATAATGACTGAAAATCTAATACGAGAACAGCATTGCTGTAGAAGCGGGATTCTGGCTCCATTATTAAGGGAACACACTGCAGGGCTTTCATTTGAGCTCGCTGCTGGACACTGGGTGTCACAGGAATATAATTCATTGGCTTTGCAACACGCAGCATCATAGACTCCACACGATACTGCAAAACAGTGTGGATATAATCATTAGAAGTTAAAAAAATGCAGAATAAACATGGGTGCATTAAAGCTGTGTAAATATGCACTTACACTTCCTGAATTTACAGCACAGACAGCTAGCTTTCCAAAATAGACATTAAAAGCAAGAGTATGGCTATTTTCTATCACATATAGTAGAACTTCTCTATGTGTTCTTTTATCATTTAGCCCTAATCATTAACAATCAAGTGCTTCTGATTTTTATCTATGGAAAAAATAAACATTCAACATGCTGCAACAATATACTGAGGGTCATGCTACAGTCAGTGAATGAGCGCTTGCTAAACTGTAGTTTTTTAGACCCGCACAGCACTGAAGAAAACAAATATACAGTTGACAACCATTTTCCATAGGAATCTGCTCAGCAATTCCATTCCAACATTTGGGAGAACAGAGAAATGACATGTGAGCTGTGTAAGTTGATAATTGTGCCTCCAACCTTTTGACCTTGAGAAGTAACTAGAATGTACTTGTCAGCACCAGAACCAGTGGAAGAATCTAAGTCAGCCTATTTCAAAAGTGGGCTGCTTTGCACTGGGTATTGTGCTTTCTCTCTGATGATGCCACACGTAGTACAGGAAGTGTAAAGCAACAAAGAGTTTCCGAACTTTCACCTTGTTTAAGACATCACAAAATGTCACGTGTGAAGGCAGCAACACAAAAAACCACAGCCCTTCTTATGTATTATTCAGTGTGTTAGTAAGGCTTTAAAAGCACTAACAACCAGGTATTCACTCTGCTCACTGACAATAAAAACCAAAATACCTGAAAATTACATACAAGGGTTGCAAGGGACTGAAAAAAACCACAAAATATCAAAGAATAATCCTATACAATCCTAAAATCCTGTGCTTTATAAACAATTAAGTTACTATTCAAAACCCCTCTGCCTGACGCAGTACATATTCAACCATTGTACTCAATAGGTTAGGTATAATTTCTTTAACTTTGATGTTTTAAATGAATTTACAGAGCCAACAGCTTTAAACAAGATTCTGACACCTTACAAACTGGTTGGGGTTTGAAAGCGTAGTTTTGCAGCAGCATATGCTGCTGCTGCCTTGCACTAACTGCACATTGATTTGTGTCCAGCTATCAATTCAGATATGTGATGAGGTGGCCAGGGACCGGATCTGGCAAGAGCTAGTTTGGGTGGCTTTGGGTTTTTTCCCGTCGTTTTCAGCAAGTTCTTCAGTCGACTGACTAATAACCTGTATGCCTATGACCATCTCCATTCACTTGTTTAGTCTACTATGGAATATTCAAGATAGCTTGATAAAACTAACCCCCCCCCTTTTAAAAGGGTCTGATAAAACTTGATGAGATACACAAAAATATGGAAAATAACTTTAAATATCTGAAATCTGTTCTTAGTACTATTCCATTGTAGCATCTTTTTCAGCTAAGGAAAGAAAGAGTATTTTCATAAAGTGTAATGATGATTCTTCTGAGTGAAAAAAAACAATTATTTGAGGGGACAGGGAATTGTCGCCACTGCCATCCCTGTGATTTATGAAGTTTCAGTGGAAACAAAACATACGTGCACAGAAGGAAAGAAAAAAGAACAGTCAGGACAGAAAATGCAGCACGTTTCTGTTGCTCACTCCCACTCACAGCCATTTGAGAAAATGACAGGCAGAACAGTCTTTGTGGGCTGCAATGATGACAGTTTAAGCATATCTACGCTGGCAGCAAGCCAGCCCTACCATCACTGGCCTTAACTGCGCATTTCTCTTCCCTTGCTCCAACAGCAGTACTTGTTCTGGTAACAAGGGAAACCAGATCTCGGAGCTAAACTGGCAAATACCCAGTGAAAGCCACCATGGTTCTGCTGCTGAATATAGGGCCAGTCCCAGCAAGAGAGACAAGAACCTGCACTGGGTCAAGAGATGACAGAGGCTGCTGCAGTTAAAGGAAAGAAGGTGGAAAAAATCTTTAATTTGGGTTGAATTGTTAAGGATCTGCAGCTTCAGCCACTCCCATTTCTGCCTGGCTTAAGATAATGCTGGTCCTGTTAGGACACTAGTTTTTAGGTTTTCTTTTTGTCCACAGAAGTTGACAAAATAATCAGTCCTGGTCAACTCAGCTACCTGCGTGTTAAAATAGAAAGCAGATGGTAGGAAAGAATAATTATGGTAGGAAAGAAGAATTATGGTATGAAAGAAGACAACAACAGAAGAACACACACACCTGAGTGAGAGTACTCGTGTCTCTTGCAGGGCTACATGTGAAGCCGTGAAAACCAGTCTAGTTAGTCTAGTCAGAACCTGGGCAAGGAATGCTTTTGGTGTTACTGGAGACTGCTGTGGGTCTCAGAGAAACAGTTTTGTGAATCTCACTCTGTCCTGCTCCCTTTCCCTCTGATGCTAGTATCAAAATAACAGGACCACACACATCTTGCATGACACGTTACTTAATAAAGCCAGAGCCCTTCTTGTCTTACCATCAAATCTCACCCAGAGGTCTGCTTCAGAGGAAATGTCACTTAGAACATATTCAATGCAGTTTTGTCTGCCCTGGAAGAAAATAATCTCATCTTTCTAAAACATGCTCAATTATATTTCTTAATGTTTTAAAAAGCATTCATTTGCAGACTCATCCAAGTGTGAAAAATACCAACTCAAAGGGAAAACGTAGCGCTCCCAAAGTCAGCAGAAGAGACCCACTGGCATGATTACATTTGGGGCATTCTATTTTATTTCTAATCTCCAAGACAAAACTATTCAATCCATTATGACTGGTTTTGAATTGCCTTTCTTTATGTTTCAATTTCACATTATGCACAACAGCCTTCTGTGACCTTATGAATATACGTATACTGACTGAAAAGATGCCAAAGAAACGAAAACATTTTGTGAAGACTATTTTGCGTTTGTGAAGTATATGGAAAACTAAATCATACCTGGGAGCCTCTTGTTAAGACGTGCAAGAACTGAATGCCAAAAAGTCTCGCCATTTCACTTGTTCTGTCAATCAAATCCAGTTTATTTAACAACTGGAGATTCCCACGGACCCTGCTAACATAATGATCGACCATTTTCCACCTGTGAAAATGAATGCCACGTTATAAACCATCAGGAAAGTGCCGCTCTTTCTAATAAGAAAAACATGTTTTTATGATAACTTGCTATGAACCAGCAAACAGAATTTCCCCTGGGACATTTTCATATGGCTCTTCCAAAAATGTGGCGCACATAAGCATACACTTACACTTATCTAAAGATAGACACAGAATGAGTTACAGCAAACTACTGTTAAGTCATATCTCAATGACATGCTATATCCTGTTTTCCTTAGTACCCTAAAGCATTCCTGAAATAAATACAAAATAAATTTGCATTTCTCTCCATCTGTTTACATGGGGTTTTTTAACTGAGTGGACTTCAGTGGAAACATCCTTCTGTATTAAGAATACCTGTCTTAGTTGAACACACATTTCTCATTTCAGCGCTAAACCAAATTTCCATCGAGTTAAAAAGTACTTAACTTCTACAGAAATTAGATGTATGTCACCAATGACGTTCAGATCAGTACTCAAGTTTTATGAATTGTTCGTATCACACAATACCAAATGAAGACTCCAAAAGTGAAGCCCAGTGAGACACGTGTCATAGAAAGTCCGTCTGATTAACAGTATATACAAGATAAAGACCTTACAGAATTTCAAAATAGTACCTCTATTCAGATACATTGAAACTACAATTGAAAATGTTTTGGTTTTGTGTACTTTAAACGGAAAAATACAGTGATGAAATACTGAGGGTATAACTACACAGCAGAACAGCAGAGCAAATAAGCTCATGTTGCTGCATATAGACCAATTCTAGTACCTGAGCTAAATTGATTATTTCTTCCTGTGCTGACTTTAGATTGTACCTATCCAATGTTAAGAATCCGGCCTTAAAAACAGCAAACAAAATGGATTAATAGGTCATTACCTGTAGACATCTGCCTTATTATCAAACCAATCAGACAGAACTCGGAAAGTAAACAAAGGAAAACGCTGATGAAGAACATGAAAGCCCACGTTTTCAAAAGTGTAATTCATTAGATTCACCTAGAAGAACACAGAGGACCTGTTAACATGCATGATGTCTTTCACAGTCAAAAACATCTCTGCTTCTTAAGAACTGTAACAACTGCGTTTATCAACTTTTTCTTAGAATTCTTTGTTAAAAAGGTGAACATTTATACTTCGAAGTCCCTAACTTTTTACAAGTCAGGAAAGAATATCTCTCATAAATTGGAAAGTATATGTGGAACTAAGAAGATCACAAAGACCAAATGTGAATTTGGTCAGAACAAGATTTGTAAAGACTGAACTATTTAAGTATTAAATGTAAAGTCATAAACAGCAAAACAATGAATTAGTCTGACAGCTTAAGATAAGTTGAAGTATTTAATTTACTAAAAGTCCCATACTAGACAAATTGCTAAAGCAGGCAAGTTATTCTCAAAACCCACGAAGAAGTGAAAAGAGATATCATTAAGAAACATTACTGAAAGACAAGGGCTTCAGTATTTTACATTTTAGCAAAATGCAAAAACCCACGTTCATCAAGTGGCAGACTCCCCCATTTGAAAAGGGATACAAATAAAGAACAAAAGTTACCTAAGTGACATGAAATTTTCAACATCTACAATTAACCCCCTGTAAGTCAATTACATTGACCTTTTAAAAGCATTACCTCATTTCTCATCACTCTCCAAATATTTAAGGTAATTCTCCCAACAATATTTATTTCAGTCATTGTATCTGATCCATATTCATCCAGCTCAGCTGCAAACCTGTTCTCCTTCTTGTCATCTAAAGACATTAAAAGCAGATACATTTAGACAAGTTACAGGAGGTCAAGACCAGATCAAGCTGTCCCTCTTCTATTTGAGTTCTCTAGAAAAATACAAATTATTAAAGACTGTTACTGACTGCACAAGATTATGTATTTACCAGTCTTCTACATGATTTCTAAAGAAAACTCCTCCAGTTTTTCCTCTTGCACATCCCTCTGAAGATAACTCTTACTTCAGTTTCATTGAAATAGTGCCCATGGCAATATACTCTCCATAGTGAATATTGGTTAAGCAATGCTGAATGTTACTTGAGAGCCAGGTGAATGTATGCTAGTGTACAACATTAAAAAAAAAAAGAAGTGATTTCTGCCCCATAGAGTTTACAACTCAAAGCTTTGCTTGTAATCTTACACAGATCATGGGAGAGAGAACTCAGCACCTTTCATACAGTAAAAGCAAACCCACTGCAGTGGGAGCTGGTAGACACGAGTGCTGGATAACACCAATGGTGAGAGAAGAAGTAGCAACAAATGCGCAGGCAGAAGTAGCACTCTGAGTCTTTCTGTAAGACACTGGTGACAACATTACAGGAAAGAAAACCCAAGGATGGCAAAAGAGGGTTTCTCATGCTTTGAAATACTACAACACAAGAGAACACAGTATTTTCGGTATATGTTTCTGGAAGCTGTCTTCTATTTTCAGTCAACCTAAGGCTACAGTTTTGGTATTCTTTCCTGAGTTTACATAGATGTTTTTTAAAAGGTACAACACAGGTTAAAATTCAATATGAAAACATTGTATTATTTGATCTTCCAGTCTTGTTCCTTCCTACTTGTTCAATGAAAGAGAAAGCACTTGGAGGCAGTTTTCCCACAATTCTAAAGCCATACCCATTTTTCAGCTGTTGGTTTTGTGCGCTTCTACTACTCATGTATCAGATACCCCCGTACAGATCCCTACTAATAAAAAGCAGAACATTTTGGACAGAGTGTATAGAAGTTTGGATATACAGTGCTTTGCAATAATGATCAGAACTGAGTGATTAGTTCCTCAGACAGCCATGAAGCACATTTACCCTTGAAGACAGAAGTAAAAATTGCCTGAAATTTTGCAGAACTGCTGCCAAACAGTATAACACGGGCTAATTTCATACGTTCATATTTCAAATATAGTTAAGGAAACCTATTTTTCATTTATTGACTCTATCAATAAATCACAGAGCCTTGACAAAATTTAGCAAACCTTCCATACACTTTACCAAAATGCATACCATTTTTTTTAGCCTCCTTATTGTTTCCGATTTTCAAGAAGGAAAAGTCACAATCTCTTTTCACGTCTGGATGGACAAAAAGCCACACAAGCAGCACCATTTTTTTCTTCTGCTTTTCTTCATTTCCACATGCAAGATGTCCTGTGAAAGTGAGGAACTTAGATTCCTCCCCCCCCCCAAATTCTTTTTAATTGGAAACACAAACTATCAGTTCTACTTTCTGCAGTGTCATCCTTGTTCTCTTCACTTGTTCAGGAGATTCCCTATGTTTCTTAAGTTCGCTTATGTCTTGCTGGTAAAGACAGGTAACAAAGTATAATGCGGTCACAAGAGAGACCCTCTGCCTGATGAGCAAGAGACTCTGCATGCGATGAGCACTGGAAAATTACAAAAGCCTGTAGTGCTCTGCAGCTGGTGGGGGGAATTATCACCAGAACAGCAGGAGCCTCTTTGGAAACAGCTATTAAGAAGAACTGGACATTCTCCCTATCTTTCAAGTGCATGAGATGAAATAGAAAGAAATCTCCTCTCATCCTGTTACCCACTCCCTAACTTTTGAGCTGTGATGCAAAGGAGGGAACAGAAGGGCATGCACAAAAAATGCCACTACATATAGGCACAGCACACGCTTCTCATGCGGTGTGTCCTAATGACTTATGAATGTAAATGGCAGAGGCAGCAGCAGCCAGCCATAAAACAGAACCAGAGAGAAGTCCAGCTTTCTTTTTGTTAAGCTGAAATCATGGGAAAGGGAAGGAAAAGTACCTTCCATCTTTATTTCAATAGAAGCAAAGAGGAGCATACTACTTGAAGGAGCACTTCCTGTTCTGAAAATACAGTGTGTGAAGGAAAGGAAATATGAAGCACAGGGGTTGGAAAAGCAAGAGGAACACAGATGGGGTCAAAACCATGGACAAAGAGGCCACAAAGCAACAGAGAACACAAAACACTTGTACATTTATGGTCACGAATGCAAGTCTACACTTATGGCATCACATTTCTGGTAGGACCTCATCAGTGTGAACATTTCTTTATCTTTCTCCTGTGGTTCAGCCAAAAAAGAATAATTACTTACCTTACAATAACACTAGTTCTTAGAAGTATTTTAAGTGTATTCCCACTTCTTGGTGTGCATCTACCACCCAGTAAATGAATATCTGGACTATGAAAATCAGTGCTGTGGAGATCACACTCATGTTCTGCATGCCCAATTTAAATTTATGCCCAAAGAAGTTAAGGGCTACAACCCTAGTTTCTTTCACAAGAACTGAACCCATGTTTTGTGGGACTCAGAGTGTAAGGAAGGAAGCCCAACTATGAAATACACAGGGACATCACCAGTAAGAACCATAACAGTTCCCAGAGAAGTAACCTTCCTTCTCTGAGGAACTCTTTATGTGCACTTCAATTCCAGTAACTTGAACAACAGCTTGTGTCATGAAGATGGGTACTACAGAGAGCTTTGCTGATGTAACAGTTGATTCTGCATCAACTACAGTGCAGAAACAGCTGTTCTGCAAGACAAGAGCTGTGACTCAGCCTCTGAGAACAAAAGCAGAGGCACATTAGTTACATGTCCCAAACTGAAGAGATTGCTCAGCCATACTTCTACAGTAGAGCAGTAAACCTTTGTGATCTTCGGCGGTTTAAGAAATCTTTGACTGCAACACTTGCTATTCCTCTTACCAAAGATATTGCAAACCTTGAAGTGTAAGGGGTCCAAAGTTTTTCTGAGCATCCTTCAACACCTCTGAAGACTACCCAGAGGCATTATTGCTGCAACCAGCATATCATCTCAATTTGAGCCATCATGGGGAATTTAATAACAAGGTTCATGCAATCAGTTATTATTCCTGAAGAACAAATTTGAGACCTTTGTTTTGAAGAAGGAAACTTGTGATCTTTGACAGCTATGTGTTCCCGTTTTCATATACTAAATATTTAAAAATTCACCAACATCCAGTTGCCAACAACTTTAAACTGAAGACACAGATTTATTCTCATGTTTTCTTGCCCCTGGGAGGTCTCTCTAACTCAGACCTTTTCTAAACAGGTCACAGTATCAAAAACATCAAAAGATTCTGAAGACATCAAAAGAGTGCATAAACATTCAAACCTCAAGGAAGGAGTGTGTGAACACAGCTCTCCTAAAACATCATGTTCTCCTGGCCAGGCACACAGGATGCCAAAGTAAAAGATGCTATTGCTATGCTGGGAAAGCCCAAAGATGCAATTAGCTCAATATCATGTTCTATCAAGTACCTAAAAGCAGATGCTTCAAGAAGGGAGGAAGCAGCCATTGCTACTTCTAACAATTGCAGCTTCCAGGCATTATTTTCACATGTGTAGTAGTTCCCAATGGATTTTTCTTGGAAGAATTTCTTCTTAAAGCAACATACATTTTAAGCATTCGCACTATCTTGTGCCAAGGAAAAATCAACTCCTATACTGTAGCTGTCACTGCTAGCTTCAGTCAATGGTTTCTGGTTCTTGCATGGGAAAAGACCATGAACAACTGACCCATATTTCTCCTTTTATCACTCAGGATTTCATAGGCTTTTACCTTCCTCATCCAGTTAACGTCTCTTCTGGGATCCTTACTTACTAAATTACTAGACACATCTGGATTACCCCCCTCTTTTTGCCAGTCCTCCTATACCCATTTTCATGGGGCAAAGGTTATGAAGAGGCTAGATCAGCAGTATTTAAGGGGCAAGCACACTACAGATTATTACGTTTACATTCAGTGATTTATATTTTCCTTGCTCCATAATTCCTAACATTTAATCTGCTTTTTCAATCATTACAGAGTAGCAGGGATCAAGTTTTTAATACGAAAATCACAGGAAAGCACTTCTTATTTCATGGCTATTTAGTTTCTGCACAGATCTTTGGCAAGAGCCCTGACAGGAGTGGCTCTTTCAATTGTTTTGATTTTTAAAATCAATTTAAAATCTCTCTCATCCACATCTTCCTGATGACTGCAAAGAGCTACAACAAATTTTTGAAAGTTTTTAATTTTATAAAGGTCATCCTGACTCTTCTCAGGTGCAGATGCTGGGGAGGGACTCTTCATCAGGGACTGTAGTGAGAGGACAAGGGGTAACGGGTTCAAACTTACACAGGGGAAGTTTAGATTGGATATGAGGAAGAAATTCTTTACTGTAAGGGTGGTGAGGCACTGGAATGGGTTACCCAGGGAAGCTGTGAATGCTCCTTCCTTGGAGGTGTTCAAGGCTGGGTTGGACATAGCCTTGGGTGGCATGGTTTAGTGGTAGGTGTCCCTGCCCATGGCAGGGGGGCTGGAACTAGATGATCTTTAGGTCCTTTCCAACCCTAACTATTCTATGATTCTATGACTTAGCTGCTCACTAACTGCATTCTTCAGAATCATAGAATGGTTAGGATTGGAGAATGATAGCTTCTATAGAATGATTAAGTGTACACACTAGGCTTTCCCCAGGTTTTCAAGAAGAGCTCAAACAGGTCTTTTTCTGAATGTTGGAGGAAAGCATCACTACTTGGGCCAGTAAAATTTGCCCACACTACAAGACTGGCTATTGAAAGTAAGAATTTTATTACAGGCTAACCAGGATGAGTGCTGCTCAGAAGCATCTTTATGTCCTCATATCCCAGCTACAGAGATATCAAATAACAATTACGGTAGGTACCCTGAATGATGTATATAACTAAAATCAAGAAGAAGCAAGACAAGGTTTGGTAGCAGAAACACCTCCAAGAACTGAAAACTTAAGACATGCTACTACTGAAAATGAGTTTAGGTTCACAGATATGTGACATGCCCTGAAGTGGAATACACAAGGAATTTAAAAATTCAGAACACACTGAAAACCAGAATCTCACTGGTATTAAAATAAAACCCAAACCAGTCCATCTGAAGAAATACCCTGCATCTATTTTTTTAATCTATTCATAGATTACAACTTCCTCCTACAGAACTGAACTGAACCCCTATACAGTAACTTACCTGGCACACGAGAAATCATCTGGCATAAACCAACATTTAATGCAGCAGCCCTCTGAAAGAGATAACCCCAGGAATGCATCTGGACTTCATAGCCTAACAAAATGTCTGGGTCATATCTAGAGAGGGGGGAGGAAAGGAAAATGAGTTTCATATTATTTAAGAAAATACCTTCCATGAACAGTGTATAAACAGGATTTCGTTCTAATCATGTTGAGTTTAAGAAAAGAAGCAGCCACAATGGGTTTCTATGAAAGCAGCGTCTAGACTAAGAGATAATATTTAAAACAGACAATCTTTTAGGATTTTCAATATCATTCAACAGAAAAAACTTTTGGAAAGAACATTTTTATTGGATTTTTTTTAAACGTACTTCTCTTATTTAGCTTCTATTTCTAAAGAACAAAATTAGGTCTAATCAGGTTTTATGGATGGAATCAGTCTGTATGAAGCATAAGCTGAAACATAGCTACCAGCATAAGAGAGATGCAATGAAATATAGTCCAGTCTTCAAACTTTGTGGTACTGTTTTCCTTTATGAAACAGAGTAGAATTAGTTATTTGCAAAACATTCAAGTAGCCTGGTAACAATGTATCACACATATTGCAGTGTAGCTCATAGTAATCAGAGGAGGCTTCTGGTCCTAAATGGTGACTATTGGGAAAGTCACAAGTCACAGTTAAGTGAGAGCTTTCAAAACTGAAACTTGGAGAAAAGCAGCTGTATCTACCAGTTCCATTAAATGCCTCTTCCTTTAACTTAACCTTCTTTCTACAAGATACACAAGAAAAACTCATTTTATGCCGTATCTCATGCCAGGTGGAAAATCTGACTGGCTTAGTTACTGCAGAAAGAAAAGCTGGAATTGTCTTCTGACAGTCACTGCCCATCTTCCACTGAGAAGAGCTGACTAGACAGAAGGACAGTCAAGGTGGCCTCAAAGTCAAAGCGACCTCAAAGTCAAAGCATGGGTGGGACTTGGTTTAGAAGAGCCTGTATAGCCTACCCTTTGAGTAGGCACTCTTAACACCAGAAGTCATTATCTGGTCATTTGCTGAAGAGGCCAAGAATGATTCTCTTGGGCTGGGCAGAAAGAGACTGGACAAAGTAGCATCAGATACCTGTTATTTTTATAGCAAAAAAGAAAGGAAGCTTCACTGGGAATAATAGATGCTTCTTTCAGTGCAGCTCAGTCAAGGGATTTTGAGTTCTAGCAGGCAGGCAGCATTCAACACAACAAAATGACAAAAGGGCAGCTGCCAAGAGTAGAAGACAGGATAACAGGCTGAGGGTCCTATACCACAGTTTATGCCCCGATCCACAAGAGGATGAAGGCTTGTAGACCTTAGTTTATGGGAGAAGTAGGCAGGGACCTTGGCTTATGAACAGGATCTCTGTACTTTTTGCATCATTAAAGGCATCAAAAGATGCCAACACTTCGTGACTGTTGGATAGAGGAGAATAACTTTTCCTGAATCCTAAGGTGGAGTTGTATCACAGACATTACAAATGAAGCTTCAGACTTCATCATGACAGTGTTTTCCTTGCATGTGTGTCCAAATGCAGATGACAGCTCACTTGGAAGTAACTAACCACTCTGAGAATAGCTCCAGAAAAGAGCTTCTCCATACTTCTGCCATGGACACTAACTTTTAATCAAAAATAAACAGAAAAGTATTTGAATCTTTTTAACCAGCATGGCTGTCCTCTTTATTACCATTTGGCCTTTTGCACCAGCCAGCAGAAGTGTCAAAAATCCCTTTTACCACCTACTTGTACCTTCTAAGGAATGGTTTTGATACAATTTTTGGCTAAAGCAGAAGACTCTAAAGTAAGCTTTTGATTTCCAGCATTCTAGAGAAAGTAAAAGAACTATCACTTTGCATTTGGTGGGTATTTTGCCATCTGCTATTAATGTCAAATGAACAATTCTTTGGTTTTGGAGACAGGAAATGATTGTCACGAATGGAAGTAGTAAACTCATTTTGGAATCCTATTCTACCAGTGGTACAAACCCAAAGCTACTTGGAACAATTTATGGACAAATGAAATGCAGCTAGCCTGTAGTTCCTTCCAGCACCAGCACCAGAATCAGCATCAAAAAGAGTTGTGAGCACTTGCTGCTCCACACAACATTCAATGATTGCCAACTGAGGCTCTAAAATTACAAACAGCTTCACCTAAGCTTTGAATAAAAAGGCATTAGACAGTGCCTTTTGTAGGCAGAACAGCCATAGAATAAATGCTAGAAAAATTAAGATATTTTCACACCAATTCTTGCAGCTAAACTCTCATGGTCCTAGCATACTGCAAAACACTACTGATTGATTATTTAAAATGAAGGAAGTAGTCATTTATGTTCAGATTTGAAAATGTAACTCAATTTAATGTAATTCAAAATAGAAATTACTTGTAGATTTTACACTGGGCAAGACATTATACAGATGGGTTCCATGATAAATGCAAATGTGAATGAGAAACTTGAAGAACTGCTTATGTGGCACATAAGCCAGTATTCATTATGTCAGGAATCTGCTTGCTCTTTTAAGCCTGTTCCAAACAGAAACAAGTGTAATGTTTGAAGCAGTAAGTTGCTGTAACTGTATTAAGTAGCTACCACCTGTGATTAAGGACAGTTGCTTTGGGTTCTTCCTTGTTCAAGTAGTATATAAACTTCCTCACTTCCTACTTAACCAAATTTTAGTGGGCTATTACATCACTACTGCAAATCCCATCATTTGTATGAATACATTTCATCAATTCTTGAGTTAATCTTACTATTCTCTTTTTAAGCTAATGCATAAAATGACCTCAGTAAACAATTTGCATACTATCTCAAGAATTGTTTCTCTAGTATCCTTCAAATGGGAAGAGGTTTTATAGGACAAGACATAAACTCAAGTTTATGATGTTTTCAGATACATGAACTTTCTTATAGAAATAAATAGCATCTAAGTTAAACATTACATACTTTAACATACTTCTATGTAAATTCACATGAAGATTTGAAAGCTTATCACTCAAAAGATAAAAAAAAATCAGCATGCTAGTTCTGAACTCAACCTTGCAACCTTGCTTGTGCAGGCCATTAGGGGTTGCCCATAATGGCATATTACTGAGTCACAGGGTATCACTTTACAGTGCCTTACTTACTCTGCTCTTCCTTCCCAACAAGGCACTACACACTCATTAAGGGAAGGGCCTCATTTTGACTAATTTTGGCATCATAAGTTTTCTATGCTGGTCTCTTTATTGTCATTGAAGAAAAATGGCCTCTTTGGGTGGACTATTACTTAAAATTTTATAAGCCACTGCCTGTAGAATACGATTCTATTCTTTCTGTATAGCATACATGACAATTAAGAATAGATGTCTACCTTTCAGTCAGAAAACTCTCATACAAAGTAGCCTACATGGAAAATCAAGGTAGAGTAGCTAGTAAATGGTGAATTCAAACCCTACTGTAAATTCCTAGTAACCACAGTCCCCGAGTTTCAATTCCCCTTATTTAAAACTTGGATCCAAGTGGTACCCTCCTGAAAGGATGAAAAATGATAAACACACTTACAGCAATTAAGTGGCTCAGATAAATATATGTGTGACTTACTGCAGTATTTTGTATGCCTATCTGTATACATTCACAATGTATATGCACAAAGGACTATAATCAGTATTAACAAAGTATGGATGCTTAGGTATTTCCTTAACTTTACAATCAAAATACTTTTTGGTTGAGTGTATCTCTGAATTACCTTAGAAGGAAAAAAAGCAAGATTAAATTCAAGTAGAACTCCCTTCTACTGAGCAAAACTTGGGACCCCAAACTCCTGTATGCATAAGGTCATAAACTTATGCAATAAGTTTAATAGACTTATCAGATTTCTTGCACCTAACATGAGGCACTGATGTTTCTTGCTTCTTATTTCCTTTCTAATAAACTCTATCTCAATTTATGCAGCAGAATTGCTCCCTCCTGCAGCCCAATCCCACGTACAACTGTACCAGTGGACCAGTGTATCATTTATTGAGACCTCCTGCAGTCTTCTTTTTGCTATTAGAGAACAGATGCCTGGAGCTAAAAGTTGACATTATTCCAAATAGGAAAATGAACAGGTAAACCTAAGGTTTACCTCATGTGAACTCAACTGAAGTCTGTCTTTCACTTTCTCCCCTTTTCATGTGGTACCACAAAGATGACAGACTGTGAGCTAAAGAGTTGATAAGTTTTATATTTTTTATCCTCCCTTCTCACAATTTTTACAGTATACTATCCAGTTGGTCTTCATCATCAGTTTAAACTGTTCTATTAAAATAAACTGCAATGAGACCAGCTTTTACACCTGCAAGAAACTAATAAGTTACAATGCTGAGATTTGGAAGCTGCTGGCTAGGACTAACATGACAGGAATAAGAGATGTGCCTGCCAACACAGTGCTCTTTTGTTAAAAGGATGGGCACTGGTACTGCTTTGCATGCTGTTGCCAGTCTCTGCAAAGATGAAAGACAGCATTTATGCTGGCTGGATTTAAAGATGACAGCATTAGCATTCCACTCATACATGCTGCAGAGAGAAGAAACGTGATTATTTTCCTTCCTAGCAGTCATTATGTGCTGTTATGCCATTTCTTCCTCTTTCTCGTTTGGTAATTTCATGAATGAAAACTAAAGCTCCCAGTTTGCTGTCCCTTCTATTTATGTGTCTGGTTTTCCTGACTGCTATTTTTCTTCCAGCTAAAATTAGGGGGGGGGGGGGGGGGGGCATAAAATTAGGCCAGAGCTATGATACAGACAAAAGCAGTAACTGGACATGGCAGCAGCACGCTTGGTGACTCAAATATGTAACTGAAATCTCCGAAAACATTTTTCCAGTTTGCTTCGGACAATAAAAAAGTTGATAATAAATATAAATAAATGCGTTATAATAAATATAATAAATAAATAATAAAGTTGATACAGTCGATACATTAAGTAAAGATTTCTAGAGGAAACCACCACAGATAACAACAGTGGCCTGGAAAAAAGAAGGTTAGATTAACACATCTCAATTTTATAAAGGAAACCCTGCTAGACCATTTAGAAAAGAGCAAATACAATGTATTGCATACAAAAAATGAAAATTGTCATCATACTTTACAAGAAAAACATTATACAAAATATTTAAAGGATAAGTATTAGCAACTAGCTTACAGATGTTTGATCCCCAGAGTCTTTAGGAAAAATCTTACAATTTTCTACCGGTTTTGAACTTTTATCAGAAACTACTTCCACGGGGACAAAGAGCTGTGGGGGGCTGCTGAGTTCCAAGTAGCAGCGAAACTGCTACTTTTTTTCAAATGCACCCTGTTTCCATATCCTCTATGTGTCACAAAGATAGGGACTCCAGGTTCCCAAGTGAATTCCCCAAATTGTGCCTCTCTCATGCCTGCAGGACCAGCCCCTTTCTGCTCTCTGGTAGTATCTGCACTTACAGAAGAATGGCACAATTTGCCTTAAAAGTGTAGGAGAGGCCTAGACATTTCATTTCTCTTTCATGGGAATCCACTGCTCCATCAGGCTTGGACATCTCTAGTTTTCCTGGTTTTTTTAAATCTCTAAGACAACCATTCTTGCAGCATTCCCTTCCTCATTCCCTCCTCCATGTGCCAGCTTTCCTGCATTTTGCAATGAATGGTTTATGGAGCTATGTGAATGCATTTACTCCTTTTTCTGCCTTTAGGTTCAGACAGAAGGGTGGTTCTGTTTTACTTTTTCAAGCAGACAGATTCTTCCAATTTTCCTCCCAACTCATTGCAGCTGATACCTTATGATAAAGACAGGGTCTATTCAAGAAGGCTGTTCAGGCAGCATGACACAGTCCCTTAGTATAGCAATATAGGTGCAGGCTCCATTTCAAGAAAAAAATCAATTTCCCCTATGACAACTCCAAAGAGCCTACAACTTGGCTCTCTCTGCTTGTAGATCATCCACACTGGCTGCACAGGATGGGAAGGAGGTTATTCCTCAGCTGCTTTATGCCAGTTTTGAGCCAGAGGACAGCTTACTGAAGAATGGAAAATTGACCTATGTAGGTGAAGCTTTCTCTCAAACTCCAGGATGGTTGTCAGGGTACCAAGAACACTGTAACTATGTTTTTCTTTGTTGTAAATCTATGGCTCTTCTTTTCAAATTGTTTCCTGCCTCTCAACCCTCAAAGAGCTCAGGATTTCAATACCTTTTAGAATTAAAGAGAATTCTCAAATTCTCTTTACAATGATGTGCTTTCTTTTACCTGCCTCTACATAGATGTTGGTACTCACAAGTACTCTCATTTCACAGCTGAATCACTCTCAGTAACAACTTCCTAGAAATAAAGGTGCTTATTCCCCTCAATATTTGGACAAATGTGCTAGTTTTCAGGACAGATGAAATCACAGAGCAACAGCCAGGTCTCCTTCTGCTCTACAGACTTCAAGATGACTTCTTTTCATTTGCCAACTGCCCACAGTTAATTAGAGGCAACATCTACTAATCTCACAGAAGAACATTTAACCTGGTATTTACTTTACAGACGTCTAGGTGGAAACATGTTAATCTTACTGCGGTCATTTAGATTTAGCACATGCTGAACAACTTCACAGTGAAGGTGTAACTGAATTCAGCTTCAGGTCATGAATTCCAGTGACCTTTCTGGAGCAATGCTCAGTGAACATGTAACAGAGCAAATTTAGCTCTGCTACAAAAAGTTAGCTTTGGGAAACACAGTGACAAAATGCTAGTGGTGCAGCCCAAGAATAAGACACCAGCAAGCATTAAAACCTCATCACTCTTTGCTTCAGCATCTGTGTCCCTCAAATCAGCCAGCACATTATAAAGACTATTTGCACAGATACTCTGTGTCATTTGTTCAAAGACAAAACGCTTGCAGATTTCTGATGGAAAAGCAGACTGATGAGCTAAGAGCAGAAGAAGGCTGGAACATGAAACAAATGAGTATGTTCCACAATTTAACATATTCGAAATAAGAGCAAGAATTAGGCCAACTACTAAGAGAATGATTAGAAACAGGAACAAGAATTCTTCAATTGGACTGTGTAAGAATTCCTCCCACAGTTGAGGTACCCTTTTTTCAGAGCACCAACAAAGCTGATGAAGTCTGTTCCTGGTATCAATGATCAAGACTGAATAGACACTCTGTCATTCATTGTGCTAGGAATTTGGAATTTCACTCTTCTACCCTTCCCTCTAACAGCCAAAGATGCCAACAATATGAACCAAAAGCAAGTTGCAGTCATGCTGTGTCTGCTATTTGGTCACAAGAACTTATCATCCTCTGGCCTGATAATACATCAGTATATAAGACATTGATACAGTTCTCTGCTAATAAATTCGGGTGATTTTGAGTTTTGTTCCATGAGCCCGAAGTGGTAATGCTTCTTGAACACTGCCTATTTGCTTTCTTTCTCTCACTTATCAGACCTACCGTTATGTGTGCCTACCACAACAACTGGAGTACCTAGCTTGTGCTGGAAAAAATAACACTAAGACCAGCAAGGGAAGGTTGTTTAAAAAATAGTCCCTCTTGCTGAAAGTTTTCATTAAAGCTGTTTGCTTGTTCATTTCCCATTGAGAAAAAAAATTTTGCGGTCCACTACTTTTTAATCGAGTAGTTTTACAGTATTTTTTCCTTCAGTTAAAGCTGCTCTGGATCCAGATGCTTGTTTTTTTGCTTAATATAAAACATTTACTCCAGCAAAATTTCTTATTCTCTTTTGCTGAGGCTACAGAAAATAAAGGGGAAAAAGCACATCAAACTGTAGATGTGGTCCAAGTTTGAAAAACGTGTTTGTTGAGAGTTCAGCAGAAGCCTGATTCATTAAGTAGTATTGCACAGAGGGGGAAAGGAAGTAGACTAAGATGATGACAGTAGTCTGCCTCTCCATTAATAGATCGAATCTTTTATCTTTCAGGAATACAAGTTAACTAAATCTTTGCAGGCACGCTAGCACAGTGTTGAAAGAGAAGATCTCTTAAGAAGAGATTTCTCAGACAGCAACTTGGTGGTTGGTACATTCCATCTTGAAGTACTACAAAAATTGCATGCTTTTTTTCATTCCATAATGCCTTCAATATGCACAGATGTAGATGACTTCTGTTCTTCAGTGACAAATACGTATTCTAACTGCTGAGTTATCTCTTCCATACTCTTTATGTACTATTACTTTTTAAACTTTCACATAATTGGTGGAGAATTCTTCATTTATTGGCAGTTTCTCATTCTCAGTAATTTTCCTAAGTTTGATGGAGCACTAGATTTCCAAGAAAGAGAAAAATAAAATTATGTTCCTTACCTGGATTTTGTCTTTTCTGAACAGGGATCTGCTGCTCTGTCAGGACTCACCCTGTGTTGGTTGCATTCAGCAACTCTTTTTGTATTCTGGCTTCATGGGCTTGGGTCAATGCCTTTCTCATCAGAGGTTTTCTGGTTGGAGAGAGAAAGAATTGCAAATGTACTCTGCCTAGTACACATTTTTTCTTGTGCCTCTATCACCACTCAGCAGGGTGACTCAGAGTTTAAATCTGTTTATTTTTCCTTGCAATTTTACAGCTTTGCACCTCTGACAGTAGGGCCTGGAGAGACGTCTGTGGTTCCACCTACTCACCAGCTGAGAGGTCTACCAAATAGGCTTCCCAGCCTTGGCTGTGATGGGGGAAACTAGCAATTTTCCAAGTCTGATGGAGCAGGCGATTTCCATTCAGAGAAGACAAAACTAATGAAGGAAACTGATTTTTCAATTACTGGTTATTTAAATCTGTCAAAAGTAGTTTCAGTACCATGTAGGATTTTTTTCTGTCTTGCCTCAGAGTCCCTAGAAAAATTCTTCCCATCTGAGGGTTTTCTATAGCTCTCAGCATTGTTAATATCCGCTACTCTTAGAGTTTCAAAGAGATGTGTGATGAATTCTGGGATTAACAGGAAAGGTTGTATGTTAAAGAAGATTACTTATATGGCTGATTAGTTTCAAGACTGTAAACTCAGCTGCTTAGAAGGATCTGAATGTTCTTGCTGTCAGAGAAAGGGAAAAGCAAAAAGTATTTTTATTCAAAAGACCACCATGCTTGTCCACTCTAGAAATAAGCCTTTGAGGGAAACAACAATAACAACAACATCATCAACAAAAAACAGTATTTGAGAGACTGGCAAGTGTTGAAGGAACTAAATCTGCTGTACCAAGCCTGAAAAATAAAAGCAGAACGTACAGATATGCTACCTTTTTACAATATTCACTACTTCCTGGAAAAGAGTTCTTTCATCAGTAGCGTAACTGACTTCTAGTCCTGTAACTCCAGATCTTGTGAGCAAGGGGGCTTGGTCTCTGCTCCCTAGAAAATAAAGTAAAAAACCATCATTACAATTTAGAAGTCATTCATTCATTTATCCATTACTTCAGCCAACAATATTGCTTTAGAATAAAACATACAACTGAAAAGAAGTATGGAATGCAACCTATTTTTATCTTTAATGCTCATGATTACCACAATTAATTTCATGGACTTGTCTGGTTCCTCTTGGGTGGAAAAGCTTTTGCTTTTCACTTTATAAACTTCTACCATAGTGGTAATCTTGCACAAATTCTCTGATATAAGTTTGATTCAAGAGAAATTTCACCGTTTTCCAGGTACAAGAGTCCAGCTATTAGAAAATTATTTTTGAATAAGAAATATTGCAGGACCACAGTTTTCATGCAAAATACATATCTTAATTGCTAGCTGAGAGCCCTGCCTTGCAAAATGCTCTGAAGAATGAAAATGCTACACAGCAACAGTATAGTTCTTTTTTCAGTACATTTCTTAAAAAAATACTGTTAAGTCACTAATAGCAATGGAAAAGATGAGCAACTGCTCACTTACGGCACGTTAAGAGTGTCTACGTTGATAAATGTGCGAATAATAGCTAAATTTGTGTGCATGCAGGAACTCAGCATTTGCCTTCCATGCAAAAAAAACCCCTTCTTTACTAATATGCAACACATACTGTGTGTTTTCATTTTCTTTATACAACAGATAGTAATATCTCTGATTAAGGCAACAATCTGGAGTTTTTAAAAGGCATTCTACTTTGACATACTCTTAAGAACTTCATAATTAAAAAAAGTGTGCTTTCAGAAATAAATAAAAATGAGCACTGTAACTTACAAAGCAATAATAATACAAAAAGGGAAAAAAAAAAGGTGTATCTCAATGTCAAGTCACTCCACAGGGAACTCAAAGTTCTAACCAAGAAAATATTGACAGCACACATCAATTAAAGGAAGGAATGGCACAATAACATTCAAACATATCGCTTTCTTTCACTAACAAACCCAGATCAGAACCTCTGGCTTTTAAAAATATTGTTGGACCTCTTTACAGAGAGCTTTTTCTTGATAATTTATCATTGGCACACACCTAGGGAGCCATAGTGGCTATACTGTGGAAAGTCTCACTTAGTAAGATAGTAACAAGCATATAATCCCACAAAAAACTTCACTGAGAATAGTAAGAACTTAGCTTAACATGATACAGTATCTACAATACTTTGAAAAATAAAGTGCTTAAAAGAAGGAACTGTTGCCTTAATGCTGAATTTATTTTTGGTAGGTTTTGTTCTTGCTTAGATTTTAGACAGTATTTTGTGGTTTAATACACATTCACAACGCCAAAGAAACCCTGAAAAAAAGAGGACTTTTGGTTTTGGGTATTTTGTTTGTTTGTTTTTTTCTTTTACTAGCCTAAACCAGTGGTACTCAACCTTTAACAGCTGGAGAGCCACTTCTTTATTAAATGGAGTTGTAGAGCACCATAAAAATCAAGTATCATCAGTGTGATTTTTCTTCCATCATGACACTTCAATGTGTGATGATGCCGCCTCAACATCATCACATATTGATACATCACGACATGACACATCAGCATCCTCTCTCCCAGCAGCATTCTGTCTTCAACCCCTTCTGGCTGCTAGAAAGGAGTGGGGTGGAGGGGTAGAAGGGGCAAAAGGGCGAGTTTTTCCCCATTCTGCCCCACAGCTGCTGGGTGGGAGGTGATCTCTACTCTTACCTGTGGGGGGATCCCAGCAGCTCCTTTTCTTTCCCCCTATGGGAGGGGGAACTTCAGCGACTCCCACACTGCTGGTCCATTTGCTCAGTGCTCCCCGCGCTGCCTGATAGAGTGGAGCGCCGATCAGACGCCTACATTGCGAGAGCCGCCTGTAGGGCCATGAAGAGCCACATCCGGCTCTAGAGCCACAGGTTGAGTATCACTGGTCTAAACAAAGCCAAAAAGGTACAATAGAATAAGGGCCCCTGTTTAGATCCTAAAAGGATCAGATAAAACCACAAAAATAACCCTTAAGTAAAATATAAAACATACTGTCTTGCTTTTAACATTTTCTACTTGCAGCTATCCAGCAACTTGAGTAGGAAACTAAAGGCAGGTTTTCCTCTTTATACTTTCAGAACGCTGCAGGAGCTTGTCCACAAGTAGGCAAACATAGATATTTTGCACATGTGTATGTTATTTGTGGTTTACAGCCCATGCAATAGTTCTTTAAAGATATAAGCAGGAAAACTCTATGTTTAATATGGCCATTCATCCAACAGTCAACAAGACAAAATTAAATGAGCTACATAGTAATACAGATACTCGATTATATTTTGCTTGCTACTGTTTGATTACTATGAAATAAGTATTTCTGTAAAATATGTTAAGAAAAAAGAAATAAGAACCTTGGCTTGAGAGTGTCCTGTCTGCATCAATCACTATAGCACCAGTGATTTCTTTTTTATCAGTATTTGGCAGTGCTGTGTCTGATGAGATGCAATAGAATAAAGCACAGATCGGATCAAACTCTGGGTCTGGCTCCAAATCTCGTCTGGTTCGAGCATGTAACTCCATACTGATGAGGGTAAGGTGCTGGACCTACCAAAAAATAAATACAGTAAGTTAGTGTGCTCTGGAGCTTTCTTATTAGCAGACATTTATACGGTCACATTACACTGTAACTAAGAGGTCACACCAGAAAATTAGAAGTTATTAAACATGGAACTCTGGATCTCACTTTTTTTGCAAACAGCATTATCTTACAATAAAAGATTAATCACAATACATTTTTATACACAATTGAGTATTTGTTTCTGAATACTACCTTCTTCTACCAAAAAGCATAAAATACAAACAGAAATGTTCAACAACTGCAAATTCCTATAATGTTTTCAAACAGCTTTGCATATTGAGCTGAATTAAGTTTCCAGACTGATCTAGACTAAGAATCACTGTTAGTCTTTTATCTTCCTTTTCCTCCCTCATCCAAGACATGCAAACTAGCATGAAGACTAAGTCACTTATAGGAAGGTATGAAGAATACCTAACTTTCCCTTCACTGGCATTAATTAACTTCCACATCACGTTGCCACAGCTTTTTGGAGAATGGTTGGCATTAAGAAAATGCTAATCCCTACATATTGTACAGTTTTGTGTCTATAATCATAGAATCATAGAATAGTTAGGGTTGGAAAGGACCTTAAGATCATCTAGTTCCAACCCCCCTGCCATGGCCAGGGACACCTCCCACTAAACCATGTCACCCAAGGCTCTGTTCAACCTGGCCTTGAACACCTCCAGGGATGGAGCATTCACAACTTCCTTGGCCAACCCATTCCAATGCCTCATCACCCTCACAGTAAAGAACCTCCTCCTTATATCCAATCAAAACTTTCCCTGTTTTAAGTTTTAACCCTTCACCCCTTGTCCTATCACTACAGTCCCTAAAGTAACAGCCCCTATAGTAACAATGATGCAAAAATCTGACAAGATCTTTTAATGCAGTAAACCAAAATAATTGCACAGACACAAATAAATGATGCCGTATTTAATACTGTGTCAACACTATGTTGGTGCTCTATTGTCTTGCATAATACAGTTGATAATGTGGACTAATGGGCAAATTGGAAGGATGAAAAGGAATAAGTTACAAATAAGTCTGAGTGAGCAAAGCGCCCTGGGGGCAACCTGATTTCCTCTAGATTTGCATTCTAAATCACTACAGCCACCACTGAAATGAAATTTTATTACCAAGCTCTATCTCCATTTCCTGCAAAATCATCAGTTTCTTGTGGCTTCTCCTATGTCATCAAGTCAGTACATAAAACTGCTATCTCCTCATCTCATCTATAAATTGGTCAACAGCTAATTCCAAGCCACGGATGTGGTGACTGTTTGGGAGCATGTACGTGCTGGCTGGCCAGCTAGCTGCCAAACATAGCAGTACTATAGTCACATTGCATCTCCTTCTCCAGCACCAATGTTCATCTGTCTTCCCAGACCGACCACTGATCTGTATGAAATATGTAGAGATACTCATTGAAGCATGTACCAGTTTGTTAGATGCAGTAGTATGTGGCCAACAGGTTCAGAAGAAGGGGTAATGGGTTAAAACTTAAACAGGGGAAGTTTAGATTGGGTATGGGGAGGAAGTTCTTTGCTCTGAGGGTGGTGAAGCACTGGAATGTGTTGCCCAAGAAGTTGTGAATGCTCCACCCCTGGTGGTGTTCAAGGCCAGGTTGGACAGAGCCTTGGGTGACATGGTTTAGTGGGAGGTGTCCCTGGCCATGGCAGGGGGGTTGGAACTAGATGATCTTAAGGTCCTTTCCAACCCTAACTATTCTACGATTCTATGATTCTATGTAGAGATACCAGGCGGGCCTGACTGATGTCAGATGCCTTGTTTCTTAAGGAAACAATCCATGAAAGTTTTGGTCAGCTAGTTTTTCCAGTAATGTTTTTATACAAACCTTACTAGTTCTTCCTTCTCATGTTTCCCATATTTGCATTTTTTTAAAAGGAAAATTTACCACCTTCTCAACAAAAATGCTGTGAAATTTAAGTCAATCCTACTAAAAAAAGGTACTTGAAGATCAAGCTTAAACTAGTAGAGGACTTAAAGCTGCAGCCATCACACACTGATTATGCCAGGCAGGGAGCAAGGAGGAAGATTTCTAAATTCTGCCAGTACAAAACCGGTCTGATAAACTATCATTTTATAAAATAACATGTAAGTTACCTCATGTAAGGATTTGGCTTCCTGCAAATTTTCCACGCTGACTTTAAAACCGTAAGTATTATTTAAAGATGGTCCTTCAATCTGAGAAGTGTCTTTCTTTGGAGCACCAAGGGCAGCAAACTGATTCTTATTGGTTGGAGAGAAGGGAAAGAAGAAAGGCATAGTGTAATACTGAAAAAACTACAGGTTGCTAAATTCAGATGCAATATTCAACACAAATTTATCAATGGAAATGTAAGCAATAAGCTACAGTTACTAAAAATGGCTTTCACTATCTCCTAATGTAATTTTTCAACAGAGAAACAACATCTTATCTTTCTGTCTTTTAGGAATAATTTTAATGAAACCTCACAGTAAAGCAATAGCTTGAAACCTCCACAAAAATCCACACATATTGGCTTGCTTAGAAGCCTGAGGACAGAGGAACCAGCAAATCTCTATCCCCTCTTGAGCAACAATTCATCAAAACCCTCCGTTTCAGCCACCACTTTAAGGCACTGAATTAAGGGTACACTTAACTACCCGCTTGAACTGAGTGAACATTGAGAACAAATGAAAAACTATTGGGTCATTTTCATAATGCACCTTGCTTACCATTTCCTTTCCAATGTGGGGAACAGAAATATTGTTTAGGGAAAACATGTGAGCCTGATCATTTTATGCAATCCATTCCCTCTCTACTCTGTCAGCATACCAGTGCTATTCACTGCCTATGGTGTTTTCAGAAAATGCTTAGAACGTTGTCTGAAAACTAACACACAAAGAGACGCATAAATATACACATCTATGTGTATATGTATATACAGAAAGGGAAAATAAAAATATAAAAGGTATATAAAAAAACCTATAAAAGGTATATAGAAGGGAAACCTCAACAGAACTTAAAAACGATGTAGCTAAAAGAGCAAAACATTCTCCTTTACAGTCTCTTTAGTACCTCACTACCCTAAAGCATAAAACGTATTTATGATATCCAGCTTCCCCACCCCGCAAATTAAACTGATTTCTTCATCCTAGCTTTGAGTGTACAGTGATTCTGCAGCAATTGCACCCTACCACTTTAAATGCATTTTCAAGATCTTGACAGTAAAGAAGAAAAAAAAACAACATAGGAGAAAGAGAACGAAAATGTGTATGTGTGGCATAATAAAAATATATCTGTACATAAAATCTTAATTTACCTTCATTTGTGTGGTTAGAAGTACTCTGCGAAGGCCATCAGTATTATTTCCCCTCTTGTGGCTCAGTTTCTGGGCTTTTGGTTCTGTAAACATATGTGAGTGCAAAACTGCTTAGCCTCATTAATATTGCCTACGCATTAAACAACGTTTTAGAAACAACCAAAGGCATTTGGTTAACATTACAAACAATCATTCTATTAAAACAAATGCAACTTTATTCCCTGTCCAATCCAAAGCACAACTATTTCAATTTGGTATCTATGGACACTTAGGAACATGTAGTACAAGGCCAGGAAGTTACCAAGCCTTACATGATTACCATCTTAACAGTGCAATGTTATTCACACTCTACGTTGAGATTATGTTTCAAAAAATGCAAGCAATGTAACAGAAGAGATTTCAAAATCCCCCAAATAAGATATATTTTGATTCAATTTTTAACCAGCACTTCCGTGTTCAGATACTAGAGACCATCACAAAGCAAAACGGTGTTCTGCTTCTACACTTTTTTCGTAACTCAGTGGTGACTTTAATAATAATGCAAAGGCCTTTTCCTTTCCAAAACTAGTTTTAAACTTGTTTTTGTGGAGATGTAGTTCTCATTATCAAAAAAGAAATATAATGTCATATTCAGATTTTTTTTCTGTATCATTAGAATCATTCATTCAATTTACCTGTGGATAAAGGAGTGAACCCAAGAACTTCAGGCACTCTATCTTGATTTTTCCTTTGCACAATAGGAGTACTATGTAAGCAAATGGATTCAGAATTTCCAGGAACTTCATTAACTGGAAATGGAGATGTGGCAAAGGACGTCCTAACATCCTCATGGGTGGATGGAGAGTTTTGTGCACTTCCCACAGGTACTACATCATTTCCTTCCACAGATGACAAAATAGTATCCTGACTTTTCCACTCTGTGTCTTCCAATTTGGACTGCTTGGGATCTGGAGATGCTACTTGCTGCCAAGGCGGAAGTACTGGAGAATCTGGTAAACTGCAATTGACATAATAATCTTCCTCCTCCTCCTCCTTATCATGTTCTAGTGTTGAATTAATAAGTGTCTTGCTTTCAGATGGAGTTTTATTAGACTCCATGTAATTTTTAGTATTTACAGAGGTTCCTATAATGCTTATAGGCTTATCACAGGTTTCCTTGGTTTGTGTTTTTGTATTTTCTGCTACAGCAGCAGCAGCAGCATTCTTTGTAGGCAAAATAGGTCTTTCACCTCCCAGGCTCGATAAATTTAAATCTTTAGCTGCTTTTACTACTTCTATAGATTTCTCTTCAGACAACACTATAGAGCTGAAATTCTCAGCTGCCTTTGCCAGCTCAGCAGGATGAGTTTTAGGCAATTTCTTGAAATGTTCATACTCTTCTTTGGCATGAAGCCATATCTGAACTTGCTGTTGGCTTGGAGCACACTTGCATGGCATTATGACTATTTTTTTGTCTTCGCTAATTTTATGGCTATTACTTTCTCTTTTATTAACAGTAGAGTGACCATAACGAGGAGGAGACCCTGGTCTAGGGCTTTCTGTCATTGCTGAAAATGCAGTCTTCCAGAGCCGTAGACCTTCTAATGAGAAGTCCCCCTCAAATTCAAGCAGGTCATTTGGAAGCCTAGTTTCCACTGTGAGAAGCCGTCCTCCAATCTCCCTGTGAAGAAAATAGTTTGAGTTATTGTTTTACTCTCAATTGCATTACAGGCAATTTACAGCAGAACAGTCCTCAAGATGATACACAGGCAGAATCTTGCTAACTAGTTTTCTCACTATGCAATTCCTGTGGGCAGCATCTTCCTTTTACAAACCAAGCAGACACATTCCCACTTACTACAGTAATATGAAGCAATAAAAAACCAAAGTGTCAAGAATGAAAAATGGGTATTTGCACAGGAAGTACAGTAATTTTCAACTTCAAAAGTACTGGTATCAGATGGGATCTTTCATGCATCTGTGCCACATAACAGCATAAAATTGTTTACGGGAATAAATTAAATTTAGTATAATCACAAGCATATGTAGAGAGAAATTCATTTAGCACAGTACCTTGGCTTTTCTGGAGCATCTGAAGGATTGCTGCAAAATGGCTCTTGATAAACTGTTTCTGCGAGATCATGATCCAGCAAAGTTGCCATGATTTCTTCACGACTGGGTGGGGACATGAGAGGCTTAAGAATGTGAGCGGTCCGAGGTGTAAAACTTCCATTCTTTGACTGTGAGGGAGAACTGGTTGATCTTGGTGAACTATCTGGAGTCGGGGTTAGTGCCTCATTGTTTCTTGAAACATGTAGTTCTAAATCCTCAGAAGCTGCATCTATAAGCTCACCATCAGGAGAGGATAAAATTGATGTAAAAGAGGTATTAACTGAATCAAGTGGCTGACAGGGTTCAAAAGTGGTTTCTTTCCTAATGTGGCTTTGAATCCAGTCTGAGGTGGCTGTCTGGGGAAGGTTAAGAAACCTCTCTTTACTACCTGTATTTCTGTTCAATTTAAATTTTTCATTTAAACAAACCTCAGCCTCTTGTGTACAAGAGGTATCAATGGAACTAGACCTAGAAGTTGAAGGATGAACATTTTTCCTCCATTGGCTATGGCAATGGTTCTCATTATTTTCCAGCGAGGTTTTCTCAAAAAGCTCAGGGCTCAGGGAACCAGTCCGTATCCATTTACTTGTGCTTGGAGAATGCTGTTTTTGTTCCTCAGATTTTTGGTCATTATGACACACAAAGTCATTTTCTGCTGTTTGTCCAGAACCAAGATCTTGAATGGCATCACTCAAGAATTTCTGGGGCAAATTTTGATCAGCTGGGACAAACTGGCTTGCAGAATAAAAACTGCAAAATCCAGTTTGCCCTACAGCATTAATATCAAAGTTGTAACTGTGGTCTGGAGACAAGCTGTCTTCAAGCGAGTAGCAGCTTTCAAAACCAGGGTCTGAAAAAAAAAGGGGGCTGTCATCAGACACAGAGTGATCGATGCGACTAGTGATCTGCTGGCTTAACGACTCCATTTTTGAAAGTTTTGCTGTTTTTTCTTTAGGTTTTGTGCTCCTGGGAGCACGAGATTTTCTTGGTGATGCAACTGACCGTGACCTTTTGATTGCCTTATTCTGTTCAAGAGGGCATGGTATACTCCCGCTCAGCTGTGTTTTAGCCGGTAATGGTTGCTGTGTAACATTAGCATTCTGAGCTTTCTGCTGTCTCTTCTGGAGCAACTCTTTCAAAACAGCTAGGCCAGATTGTCCTTCACTGAACGCTGATGGGGCCACTATAGTCCTGTTTTTATACTGGGTGATGGGTTTTGGTTGCATGGTTGTTTCTGACAGAGACCTTTGTTTTACTGTTTCAGGTTTAAAATGTGACATATCCAAAATAAATCCTCTCTGGTTTTGATCCCAATTTAACTGTTTCACTGGACTCTTCAAAGACGTTACAAAACAGTTCTTAGGCAACTGAAGTGGCCCAGGGCTTTCCTCAGATGACTTAAGAATAGAAGAACAAGGATCAGAATGCTTGGATGCCTCTGGTAAGCAAAAAATCTGCTGCTGATTATTGTCTTTACAATGCAAATAGTTAGTGGCATGTAACTGATCCATCTTTGCTGTGTCCAAAGAGTCACGAGTTTCATTTAATTTCCCAGCTAGTGGTAAATATCTGTTTTGCAAATTTTTTGTCTCTTCTGCTTTTGCACAAGTCTTATCTTTAGAGATGCGTGTGTTCTGCATTAGCTGCGTTGTGTGATTAGATGGATCAAATATGTTTTGAATGACAGCAGAATCCTTCATTCTAAATACAGCACTCTGAGTCCTGGGCCTTTGAGAGCTCATTTTTGGTACTTCCCTTCCAGATGCCACAGGAATAGATGCGAAAGATGAATGAGGGTCTTCTTGTAGAGCAGGTGCACACTGTGCATCTACAGGCTTATCAATTTCCATCAAAGAATGAAAACAGCCTGATGAATTACCTTGTACATCAGCTGCTGAGGGAAGCTGTGCTGATGGTAGATATCCTGCAGAATAGCCAGGAAGAGGACTGTCTTTCCGGTTATGAAGTGGCTGCAAGTTGGCAGAGTTATAAGAAATCTCAGGCAGATCTTGATGTTTCAGCACAAACTTTACCTCTGCAGTAGAGTTAGCATTTCCTCTTTCATGTTTAAATACAACGCGCTTTCTTGAGGATGCTTTTTCAACTGTTTTTTGTCTTTGTTTTCTCGGTTTCTTCTTTACATCATCTGCTGTTTTATCAGCCTGATTGATTTTTTTCTTTTTCTTAGTAGATACAGTGGGGCTAGCAAATTTCTTTTTACATTTCTTCACCTGAGGTTTTGCTCGACTGCTCTTTCCTGCACTAGAATTAACATTCTTGCTGTTGTACATACTTGGCCCCCTATTAAATAAAGCTTCTCTCTCCAGGTTGGTCAAAATTTCTTCTGCTTTTGGATCAGTGGGAGACCAGCAGCGAGGTGGAGATGTGTTTATTGGGCTTGTGCTTCTCTCAGAAAGAAAACCTAACTTAGACATAACATCACTATAGTTATAGTCACAGTCTTCAGCTTCAGCATTATAGGATGGTAAAGGAGGAGAAAGAATTGTATGAGTCCTTTTTCTGAAAGATAAAGTTCTTTTAATATTTTTACTACCTGTTTTTTGCGGCTTTCCAGCTTTTTTCTTGGTTGACTTATGTTTTGCTTTCCTTTTGTGACTTTTCTTTGGTGTTAGTGGATAAATAGGATATTTGGTTGCAGGAGAGTCAGGAACTTTTGGCCAGAAGTCCTTTAAAGGTGCAAGCTTTTTATATAAGTTCATCTTTTCCTCTGTGAGTACTACTCTTTCCTCACTAGAATCTACTTTCCCTAGTTTAACAAGCATATTTTTTCTCCCTCTAAATCTATTGATGATAATATATTTAATAATAACAGGTGGCAATTTTTTAGAAAGTTTTCTACGCTTTCGAGACTTCTGAGACCCATCCAAACTTTCAACACCTTCTATCATTTGAGGTAGATTAATTTTTGAGTTGTGTGCGACAAAGCTTGATTCACTGTCTTCAGTCTCATAATTTACCTTCCGTTTTGTTCGGAGTGTATATTTATTCCCACATAATCCAAATGACTGCTCAGTTTCAAGAGATCCATCTGCAAACTGACAGTCAGTGTAATTAGCAGTACTTGTAGGCATTTTGTTTTCAAAAGCTTCAAGAGGAACTTGAACAAAGTCACTAGGTAAAGCACTATCCTTATCAGGAATGTTACTACAAGCATTACCTTGTGTATAGCAGCTTTCCTTCACTGATACAACATCATTTACACTTAAAGGCTCCTGATGATTGATAAAATTATGTTTCTTTTTATTCAGCTTCAACCTGGACTGTTTGTTGCCTTGCTGTAACTTGTATGTCACAGGAGCTAACTTCTGTGGTCGATTGAGACAATTGGAAAGAACAACACTAGGAAAGAACATATAATGTGCTGCTTGTTGACTGAGGCTTGGCTTCTCTGCCTTATGCTCCTGAAATTCTTCATACCTAATTTTAAGCTTATTAAGGCCACCTTCATCAGTGTTATTTTCAAGTGAATGTACCACAGTTCGACTGCCTCCTGAACAAGACACCAACTCACAATTTTCTGTAACTGTTGCTGGAAAAAAACTATTTATACTTGCACTGTTGGATTTTTCATTTACTTCAGAGGACATTTTACCTTTGGAATGGCTGGAGTGGCTCAAATCAGAAAAGTTAAATAAGTTTTTATTCAACATGCTGTCGCCAATGTGGCGGCCCACATGCATAAAAGAGACATCCTTTTCAGTCTTTCTGATGCTAGTATACTTCCTACTAGGTATCTGTCTGCTCACTGATGAAATATCATCTTCATACTCAAAAATATTATTTTCACATGAAGGAACTGGGAGAGTATCTTTCTTGTTACTCTCTTTGTGAGAGTTTTCTGCATGGGTACTATTGCTGAATGGAGTTGGGTATTTTGCTGAGTAAGTGCTTTCTTTTGTAAGAGAATGGACTGAAAGTTCAGGTCTCGTTTCTGTGTTTGGTTGTGAGAGGTCTTCTACTAAATCTTCATTATTCAAAACACGGTTAGAAAGGGCACTTGTGTGTTTACACTGAAAAGTAATTTTAGCAGAAGATGGGGGTTCTAGCGTAGCAGCATCTTTGTGAAAGATTGAGGTCTTTACAGACATTTTGCTTGTTGCAATGACGGAGGAGTGAGTTCGAGAACTTTCATTATTCAAAGGATTGTCTGAAATGGAAGACAAGCAATTTTACTCTAGTTTTTCTGTAAAAAAAAAACAAACAACAAAACCTAAGGCATTAGACATTTTAATTACACTTCCCTGAAAGTCCTCCCACCCAAAGAAGGAAAAAAAAAAAAACAACCCCTCTTCTAAATCACATGGCATTTATGATCAGGACAACTACAGATCCTGAGTACATGATTTGCTTTATCAAAATCATGTTGGCACATTTGTGTCTCAGCTGTTCTGTCAGTTACTCCTAAATGGTATGCTTACAATTGCCAAAGATTTTATGCTGGTCTTCTGAAAGAAGGCTTCTAAAATCACTTTCAGGTAACTAAATACAGATTGATTTCTATAAAATCTTGTATCCTACTTTGTCCCTGAGAAGTACGCATACTCATTGGCTCTGAAAAAACAAAGAACTTACTTTGATGACTTTTCCCATACAGAAAGCTAAAGTACTATCTAACAACACAGCAAGGGCTTTGTATTAACTATCCTGTGCACTAAGTACACATAGTTTGCTGCACTTGTATGAAGCAGAGCAATCCATCACCTATTCAGGTGTTTATGCAAGGAGCTTGCACCATTAAGTTATATCATGACTTCATATCCATGAATTAACATTCCCACACAGATCTGCGACCAGCATGTGATGCAGTAACTGTCTCGTGCAGACTCAACACATGACACCTGGGACAATTTCAGTCTCTTTTGCTAATACTGTTACTACGTTTCCCCCAGGATAAGTGTGCACAGACAGGTAGTAAGTAACAACTGCTTTGCAGCAACTGTGTGCTTGCTCATAACCACGATGAATACCAAGTAATTTGAAAGTGTTTATTCCTGTGCAAAGGGTCAGTTACCACAGAGCTCCTGGCACACAGCAATTTGTTCATGTGTCCACATCTTTAGCTGGGGATAGGAGTTATGAAACATGCTGTATGACCTGGGAGCACACACTGCATGCTGTCATACTAGACAGGGGATCCTTTGGGCCTTTACTGTAAGTTACTGTAAGTTACTATTTCTAATCATGTTTTCTAATGCTTACACAGAGTCCCTGAGCTGTGAAACACAGCTGGGAGATGCTGACTATGATTCTTTGAGGGTAAAATTCCACACAAAGAATGAGGATGACTAACAGAAAACCAAGAAAATGGGAGCTGGGTGAAATGTCAACAAACACTTGGAAGATACCTGACTATTCAGATACAAAAACTGCAGAAAACCTTGTCCCTCAGTCAGATACTGTGGACACAGATTCATGTGTGGATAAGCATTTTCTAATTTAGAGGAATGGAGACTGAGATCTGTTTTGAATTTACTGTTATCTCCTATTAAAAGAAGTTGATGTAAAACTTCATAGTAACAAGCTTATTCCGGCATTCTTCTTCTGCATGTGGTATTTCATATACTTAAAATATTCTAAAACTTAAACGATTTAAGATACAGTCTCATTAGACAGATGCATCTCTTTTTACATTAAATTACAAAGCACTGCAAATAAGTAAATTACAATTGTATATTTCGTAAAACCAAATAATATTAGTAGTACCAAATCACCTATTAACCCTAAGACTATACCCACAAAGGTAAAGGAAAAATCAAACTTCAATGCTTTAAAAAGTGAGCACAAAAGAATAGCTACGGTTGTCTATGTAATGAGATCATATAACTCACTTTGTCTAATAAATAATTGCTAATAGATGCATTAAGATGTATGTATTTTATATACTAGATAATGTTTGGTTTTTTTGTCAAATAACTTCAAAAGGCATAAACTAATACAGATATTTTGTAAAATATTACATTCCTGCTCTAAAGAGCAAATGCAATGATACGAAGTTAGGTACATGCATGAGCACAAGGAAAATTTTACATTAACCAGTCTGAACTATGGATTAAGAAAGAAAGCTTCTGTACAAAGTGCTGTTAACCACAAATTCAAAATTTTAAAGGCAATTAAGTATGACTAATGTGACATTTCTAAATAAAGAACAATTACTGCTGATTAGACGAAGAAGAAAAGTGAACCTACTATTGAGA
Organism: Ara ararauna; assembly: GCA_028858755.1. Lineage (NCBI taxonomy): Eukaryota > Metazoa > Chordata > Aves > Psittaciformes > Psittacidae > Ara > Ara ararauna. Next base: position 63,764,400 of record CM054379.1, read on the forward strand.
AAACCTGGAAACAGATACATATTTTTCCCTCAAGAGATCCATACATTTATCACTGTTTTGCTCAATAGCTGATTGTCTAATTGTAGATTGTCTAATGAAACCAGTAGTAATATTTATGTATTTGCCTAACCTCAAAGCGTGCATTATATTAACTCATGTTATTTGATCAAAGACAGTGTCGTGGTTTAAGCCTCTATAACAGATTTATTTATTTTTTTATAGATTTTGAAAGGCAGTTAGTTGCTTCTGCATCAGCTTTGCCACTGCATAGTTTTAACTCATGCAATCCCCAGATGTGAACACGCAATCTGCTGAATGAAACACAGGCTCAACCAAAGGCTCACTATATTTAAGAAAGTGTGGCAAACAGTTGCAAAGCGAAAAACCATTTAAATTTGCACAGTAGTACATATACTACTTACAATTAAATCCTAACAGGACAAATGACCCTACAGAATCACTAATTTAGTATCACATTTGCATAACAAACTAACAGAAAAATACCTCTTGCAACAAGATAACTATCTTTTCCATAAGGATAATGAAACAATGCCCGTTTTTTATCATTAATACAATAGGAAAAGCAGATTCTTGTAATTCTAGAGGGCACTGAGATTAAAACATTTTTGACTAATAGGGAAGATGTTAAGGGCCTGCTTATGCAATCTGTTGAGAGCATTTCCTTCCAATTGAAACAAGAATTGAAAAAGATAAATACTTTTGAGAATTAGCAAATTGATCTGAAAACAAACTACAACCCAGGTAATAATTCAATTTCCAAAGCTGTTTTCCTATTTACTTACCACCATTTTCATCTGCAGTCCCATCTAACTGAGGTATAGAGAGATTAGTTAGGAGCATACTGTTACCACTCCACTCCATTTCTTCCTCTGAAGATGAATCCTCTTCTGTTGAACTTCGATGCACATTTTTGCCAGCTGACCTAGAGAAAACGATGGAACTATTTAATGCACAATACTTCTCTTACAAAATACCAATAGCCATAGGGAACTTAAAATCACAGGGGTGTGGTGCCATATGGTGTAATTTGGGGAAGCAAAGTGAAACAAAAATTGCTATAGTTCTCATTGAGAAACTCAAGATATTATTAAGTGTTACTATTTTAAGAGGCAACAGTGGAAGTCAACTATTTAACAACTACAGGCAAACTCAGCAGGATTCACTAGCTTAAGAAGTTAGGGGAGAAAGCATTTAGATGCTTAATTTTATTTCAATTTTACTGGAATTTAATTTCATTGTTTGCTGGTTTGTTTTTTTTTTTTTTTTAGGAAACTTTGCTTTATTATTATAAGTATTATAAGAATTCTCTCTCTTGGCAGGCTTAACTAAAGTACAACAACCAAAACAATGTTTGTTTCCATCCTTCTTTCAACATTCTGGAATTGCTGTTGCTAATACTTCAGTGGCTTTTTCAAAGTTAACTGATCTACACTATCATTTTTACAGTCATAAATCTGCTGAGGGAAAAAAAAAAACCCAACCCCAAAAAAAAGGAAATCTACAAAGAAAAGCCTTGTACGAAGTCTCCAGGTCTTCAAGTTTTTAAGGTGGCATGGCTTTATGGGGGGGGGAGAAGAAAAATATAGAAAAACTCCAACACCAAACCGCCTGGTACATTATAACTCTAGCAGCACTTAGGAACTTAATTTTTTCTTCTTTAAAATGAACTGTGAGATGGACGTAATTCTTCATAGAAATAAGCTATTCTATGGCTAAAAGAGAGAAATCCAGGTAAATGTTAAAGAACTGAGATTGGGGGGGGTGTGTTTTGGTTTTTTGTTTGTTTGTTAAAATGCAGCTTGATACATCAGAACATTATTGTGTAGTACCTCAGAAGGCATAAACACAAACATTTTGAAGTTACAGGAAGGAAAATCCACAATAATTTAAATACAGTCTACTTTTGAAGAACTCTATCTGCAGAGTTCAACGAGAGCATGAATTGTATGTATCGTAACACCACAGACACCTCTATGTGCTCAACACTCTGCCAACAAAGATCAAACTATATTTATTAGTTCAGGAACAATAGGTTCAAATATGGCTATATGATTTCCAGACTAACTCAAGTCTGGAAGGAGCAGGACTTGGAAGAGACACCAAAAAACAAGCACAGCTAGGTATGCAGTAGCCATGACCAAAGTGAGCTTAATTCTCCCTCTTCTAAGTTCCCAAAACATGGAAAAGTACACTGCAAAGACATTCAGCTCTATATGCAAATGAATATCAAACTTGGGAGAGCAATGAATACTCTTGAGAGTAAGGGCTGCTATTCCGATTGATCTCAATACACTTGGGAATGAGCTGACAGCAACCTCATGGACATCAAAAAAAGACAAATCTGTAAGTCCTACAAACAGGATTAAATGAACCCATGCACTGCTACAGGCAGGGAGAGTGCTGGCTAGAAAGTGACTTTGTGGAAAAGGATGCAAAAGCCTTGGTGGACAACGCCACTCAGAGTATGCAGTGTGCCTTTGTAGCAAAGGCCAGTTGCATCTTTGGCTGTGACTGCCAGACTGTAGCCATTTTCAGCAGTTGTGAGGCTGCATCTGGAGTACTGTGCTCAGTTTTGGGCATCCCATTGCAAGTTGGAACAAATCCAGCAGAGGTGAGCACCAGGGTGATCAGCGGCTGGAACGCATGATGTCTAAGGAGAGTGTTAGGGAACAGGATTTATTTGGCCTCAGTATAAAAAATAAAAGGAGATCCTGTTGCACTTGTCAACTATCCGATGAGGGGATATGAAACCCAATTCAGAGGCGTCCAGCGACATGATAAGGGCCATGGCACAGGGCTGCCTTGGGGAATGTTACGTACAATGAAAACATTCTTCATTATGAGGGTGCTCAAACACTGCAATGTTGCTCATGTGGGCCATGCAATCCCTGCCTTTGGATATACTCAAACCCTGACCAGACAAGGCCCTGAGGAACCATTCTATCCAAAGCTGCTTTAACCAGGTCACTGGACTACGTAGCATGTAGATGTTTCTTCCAACCTGAGCAATGGTATAATCCTCTGCATGAAGCAAATCTTTGTCAACATTAGTAAACCTATTCAGGTTGGAGATTTGGATTTTTCTGCATTCAAGTCCATCAGTTTAGATTCTAAGAAAATTTGTGTAACAGCATTATACCCATACATGAACTAGTCCAGATCTTGATGGGCTTTTTTTTCTAGTTCAGCATAAATCAAACTGAAGCCATTTAGTTCACTCAGTAGGCTGTTGTTGCTCCTCATTATCTCAATATATTTTTTGGTATGATGGAAGATTGGTGAATACCCAGTAACAGAACAGTGATAATATGGATAAAGTAGGATGCATCAGGAAGCAGTACAGGTAGAATGAGCCTGAGCAGAATAAGGCTGGATCCCTTGTCAGACTCAAACTAGCTCTTTATGCATAAGCAAAATCATGTAGGGGCAGAGATACCAGTGCTCTCTTCTGAAGTCAGTCCAAATTCTGCAGAGATCACATTGAAACAAAGCTCATAATTCCCTCTGAACATGAGCTGACTCCCTGTGAAGGCACCTGGTACATTCTCCCTAGTGCTTTCTGTGTGGGATTAAGATGCAGGCATATATGAGCAAGTTATTAGTGAGCCAGCTCGTAAGTCTGCTGAGTTTTAAAACAGGATTCTTCACTGCATAAAAGCAATTAATGACTTAAAGACCCTACCTGAATCCCGAAGTCATGCGCATACAGAGCTCTGCCTGAGCTAATAAATTCTGCAAGATATAATCTGGTTTTACACAGACACTACCACTAAACTGAAGATTAACGTCAAGTGTTTTAGATGGAAATTCCAACTTTTCAGACTACTGTGAAGGAAAAAACCCAAAGCAAATCAAAGGTCAAAAAGGAAAACTAGCTTTAGAGATGAATTATGTCTAGGACTAGAAGACTATAATAATCTATTATTAGTTCTGATTCTGTTACAACTTTTCTGTATGTCTTTAGGAAAGAAAAGATTAAATATTTCTATGCCTCTCTTGGTCTCTAAATCCTACTGTAATTACTATTTCTTATGGGGAAAAAAATATCCATAAATATCAAAATGTTATGTCTGTGAAATCTTTCAAACAGAATTATAAATACCAGAACATCTGCCCAAAGCACGTGTGAGGAGAAACTGGATATAGCTGCTTTCAACGCCTGTCAGTGCAGACTGCACAAAAGGTCATTACAACCTGAGAAGGTGTTCCAAGAATCTTGGCCTTAAAAATATTCAAGCTGCTGACCTTTAGCAGCCCAGCAGACTGAGCAACATTCATGTTTTGATTAAAGCTTTGAGCATGGAAACAAATGGGTGTTTTTCTCAGGCCTCTTGAGTCAGTCTTCATAAGAATACTTCCTAAATACTTCAGTAAAAGTTACAGGCATGTGAGATGTACATTAACATTTATACTACATCCAAGGTGTGACCTTAAAAGGAGGTTACAACTAAAGATTTTTGTATTCGGATTTGTAGAACAAAAAAAATCTATTCAATTTTTCCTCAAACAGCAAACTAGAAGCTTAGGTCTAGCCAAACCTAAATATTTAATCTTTATTTCCATATAAAATTGACAATTCACAGCATCATCTGAACAACTGCATTCTATCCCAAGATCTGCATAGATTTTTCCAGTGCTGTCAACAGAGCCATCTCTACAGCTCACTGGGCTCATAGCACACTTGAAAACAGGGTGGGAGGGAGGGAGGATCTGCAGAAAAGAACATATTAAAAAAGAAAATTACATATTATACCTTCTTTTTGGCCCAGGCTCTTCAATGCTACTGTCCCACCGTTGGGACATTAACAAGCTAAGTTCCATTTCTTCTTTCTCACACTGTGGCTCATTTTCTTCATCATCACTGTTCTGAGAATTTCGACAGTTTCCAAGAGAGTGATGGCGAGAGAGTGTTTTGTGATGTCCCATCTGATATCCATCATTCTCCAACCCAGCCAAGAGATCAATCATGGCCTCATCAGCAGTGTTCACTGCAAAAAAACCCAGTCAAACCAATACAAGTAGAATCTGTATTTTGTTCCACTTGTAAATGACTAGTTACAGCCTACCAGTGAAAAACCAAAAACCCTTCAACATTTAAAAATTTGCTGGTTTGTTACTGTCTAAAGCAAGGCAGGCTACAAAATTAAAGCTCTTTCAATATTTTTTCAAGGTTTATGACTTATCTTTTCTAGCTCTTTACCTAGAAACTTTACAACCTTCTTTTTTTTTATATTTGCCCTCTTCTTCTGAAGAAGGCAAATACACTAAGGGTAGTACATTTAGTGGAAGCACTTATCTCTTCTCTCTCTCTCCACCCTATTACCTTCTCACATTCAGTAAAGCCTCACTCTTCCCTTTTATTTCAGCATGAGTGACAGTTTCTGAAGCATCACTGCCTACTCTTGCTTTCACCATTTCAATGGCTGCATTAACACTGTTGAGTACTTCTCTGCGTATCACTTGGAAAATTTTCAATCACTGCATCTCATGAAAGGTGGTGATTTTGACCAAGAAGTTCTTCTTTCCATCTGTCCTTTATAATATTACTTAACTTCATCTCCCCTTTCTTCTCTAACTGCAACCTACCCTTTTCCTAGGTTCCTCTAAACACTCAGTTTACCTGATTTCACTCCTCCCTTAAATTTTATTTTTTAATTTCCTTTGTGAGGTGGGCTGATGCCAACCTGATGAAGTTTAACCATGCCAAGTGCAAGGTCCTCCACCTGGGTCGGAGCAATCCCAGGCACAGCTACAGGTTGGGCAGAGAAGAGATTCAGAGCAGCCCTGTGGAGAAGGACTTGGGGGTGTTGGTCAATGAGAAACTTAACATGAGCCAGCAGTGTGCGCTCACAGCCCAGAAAGCCAAGTGTATCCTGGGCTGCATCAAAAGGAGTGTGATCAGCAAGTCAAGGGAGGTGATCCTGCCCCTCTACTCTGCTCTCGTGAGACCTCACTTGGAGTATTGTGTGCAGTTCTGGTGTCCTCAACATGAAAAGGACATGGAACTGTTGGAACAAGTCCAAAGGAGGGCCATGAGGATGATCAGGGGACTGGAGCACCTCCCCTATGAAGATAGGATGAGAAAGTTGGGGCTGTTCAGCCTGGAGAAGAGAAGGCTGTGTGAAGACCTCACAGCAGCCTTCCAGTATCTGAAGAGGGCCTATAGGGATGCTGGGGAGGGACTCTTCATGAGGAACTGTACTGAGAGAACAAGGGGTAATGGGTTCAAACTTAAACAGGGGAAGTTTAGATTGGATGTAAGGAAGAAGTTCTTTACTGTTAAGGGTGGTGAGGCACTGGAATGGGTTGGCCAGGAAAGTTATGAATGCTCCATCGCTGGTGGTGTTCAAGGCCAGGTTGAACATAGCCTTGGGTGACATGGTTTAACGGGAGGTGTCCCTGCCCACGGCAGGGGGTTGGAACTAGATGATCTTAAGGTCCTTTCCAACCCTAACTATTCTATGATTCTATGATTTGACCCAAGCTCAGACTGACTCAGGCACTTGCCTTCTCATTCTTTATTTCTTACACATCCTTCCAAGTTGCATTTTTTTCTCACTCTCCTCCGGCTTACCTTTCATCTGACCTCATAACCAATTTATGATCTCCAGTCTACCAGGGATCTTTGCTACTTCTCTTTCTTTCTCCTCTGGCTGAAGGACTACAATCTCTACTTTCCTTCCTCAGGATATATCATATGATTTACAATGACCCTGAGAATCATTTAAAATAGGTCTCAACACTGATGAGGAAGGCATTTTCTATATTTCACAAAGGCTTCACAAGACACCATATAACCATTTAGAATGGAAATAACCCCCTTTGCCAGAGTTCTTAATTAACCCACTTTCAATTGTACTTTCTGTTCTTGGCTCCTTTGCCCTTTGTGAGGTCCATCATTAAATTTTAACCTTCACTTCCCATTAATATACACCTTGTTGTGTACTTCAAAGCAGCAGCAGCAGTGCACTTCACAGTGACACTAAAACTCTGCAAAGGCATAGTAAAGACTAGTCTATGCTATGACAAAGCATAAGAGACCCAGAGATGCAGCATGTTAATTTATGGTCACACAAGACAGCAGCAATTTGTAGCCCTGTGTTAAAAAGTGTGGGGGAGAAGTCATAAGATCTCCATTTGACTACCTAATCACTGGACAATTTCAACATTCCTACTCAGTTGAGCAAATCAAACACATAGTTGTAAAAGGTACCTTATGTATTATTTTAGCCACTTCTCAACCTCAGCACAACCTTCTTCCCACTCCCCCAAACCCAAAGATAAATCAATGCTCATGTTTCCCAGCTGCCATATAAATTACTTACTTATAGTTCTCCTGCTAAATCAAAATCCCTGCCTATAAAACTTCCACAACCAAAATCTTGCCTACTTTCTGTAAAAGAGCACTGAAAAATACTCCTAATCTCACTCCACTCTCCTCCTTTCTTTGCAAGAAAAGATTGTATATTGTTGTATATTCTATTACCCATAGACACATATTGTTGCCCATATTGTATCTTGCTGTCCATGCATGTATTCATACCATGTATGTATCAAAAGCACTGGAGGCTATGGGTTTTAGATACTCCCCTGACCCCATTTTATATCAACTGTAGTGCATATTAACATTATATCTTATGCTTAAATAAGAATGTATATATAGAGAATATAGAGATAGCATGAACCATGTACCTTCCACCTCATCTAGAGTATTTGAACTATTTCTACCTGAAGTAACTTCCATACAAGTTCCTCTGTTGTGTTATTTTATTGTTGTTTCCTCCTCATACCATTCACATTTGTTTGATATCATAGGTTTCCTCCCCCTCTTTAATGTTTTTTCTTGTTTCTTTGCCTTCAACCATTCTTTTGCATCCTTAAATTCCAGGAAACGCTCTCCTGCAACTTGCCTCTCATTATCAGCCTACCCATTCCCCAGTATCTCCAGACAGCTGAGCTCCTAAAGATAGCCCTGCTCACTACTGTAACTGTAAGAAAGAAGTGGTAACTGCAAGGCTATCATGGATAGACAGTCAAAATCTTATTTATTCTGACAGTTTTAGTCCTATAACCCTAGGAGCATAAAGAAGAGCAATACTCAAAAGAGACTGCACTGAGCTGACCTGGCAAAAGGACAAGCTTAGCAAACCAGTAATGCACAGTAGCCTCTACAAATACACTGTTCTGGTGACACTTTTTGAAAACATAAGGTGGGGTTTTTGTGGTAGTAGTGGTAGGTTGCGTGTGCGTGAAGTCTCAGTTTGCTTGACAAACTCCCTGAGGTAAACTACTTTCTTTCATGACTGGTAACGTAACTGAATACAACAAAGACGGTGGAACAATAAAATAGCCTGGAAGAAAAGACATTCCAGTCATACTCACTAAAAACTGGAGTCTGATTCAGTCTTTGAGACAAAGGCTGAAAGCTCTGACTATTCTCCACAATGTTTAAAATTGCTTCTTCATTAATAAGTGCTTCCTCTTCTTTATCAGTGTGCATCCTACTGGATTCTTTAAAAGAAAAACAAAAAGAGAAAGGATAAAACTTCAAATAGTCACAGACTTCAATACACTATGAAAGCAAGAGACTTTAAAATGTACTTTACTATTCAAGTACCTTTCCATTATTTGCTATGGCAATTTTAAAAAAGCTTACTCTAACAATGATGAAAATTAAAGCAGAAGTACTCCTCATTTTTCATAACTGACAAACAGATTGTCTTTGGCTTACTTCTGCTAACAGTATAAACAGCTGAAGCATGACAGAGATTTACACCTAAACAATTAAGCTATTAAAAATACTCACCTTTGTTCATCTTTTTATCTTTATGCACTTCTACCATATTAGCTGGTGTACACTGAAAGGCTTCAGGAGAAAGTACCTCAGAATGTAGTGTTAGCTCAGCAGAGAACTCCTCTGATCCATTACTGTAGTCCACTGATCCTGACAACGTTCTAGTTAATTGAAAACCAATTTTTAAATACATATTTAAGGTTTGCATAAATACTATACTTTTATGACAAATAGCTAAACACTTACACAGAGAAGTCATTTTGCTTGAGGATTTCTTTAAGTCTCTTCTGAAAAAATTTTTCACTCTCTGATGCTGGCACAAATCCACGGTCTTTAAAATTTGAAAAATATTTGTTATTCAGTTTTACTTTGACCTCTCAACACAGAGAGCAGCTATAATTACTAATTCTATTAGGAAATGGCTCAGAGATGAAGCGCCTGCTCATTTTCAGTGACAAATTTGAGGGCTGATTTTTCAAGTGTATTTAAAAACTTTAAAGTACTTCACATACTCCCACTGATCTCATTTGCAACTGTAAGCTTCAACAGCATTTACAAATCATGTTGCAATTACACCAAGGTGAGCATCCAGGAAAAGAACAATCAGTGAACAATTTTGAAAAGTCTGGTTTATGCAGCGTGAATAACATTGCACAGAAACGCATTAAAAAAACCCCACAGTCAGAAAGCAGCCTGCCTTAGCCAGGAACCTGCCTCATTCCTCCTTGCAATTCTCTGGCTTACTTGCCAAATATCATTCATATTTTAAAAGAAATGTGGCCCAGGTTCTGCAAAGAAGAGCTCTGCTCATAATGCAAATAATCTGCAGAGCACAGTCTTCCCTGTGTAATGAATTTTATATAAAAATACAGGGATCTGTCCATCCTTCAAGAATTTTCATCTAACATCACCTTAGTTGTAATTCCACAGAAATTCAAAGGAACTGCTCTTGTGCACAAAATACTATGGAAAGCTTCAGGATAAGAGATTTAATTTTGACAGTATTTAAACATTTAAATGTTTTCCGTCACAAACCATACAAACATAACTGTCATTATCATTCATTTTGCCTCGAATACTTTACAGCTAGCTGATGTTTTTAGATTAGGTTATGTGCCTTGTACATAGTGGGCAATAAGTAAGCTTGGAAATGAAAAAACAGCACGTCTAGGAAGCCCTCAAACTTGACACACAGATTAAATTCTACCCCGTTTGCTACTCAAAGATTTTCATCAACAGCTGAACAATTTTTTTTTTTTTTTTTTTTTTTTACCTTGTGATTCAGGTGACTTAATCTGAGAAGATTCGCATTTCTGTCTCAGTCTCTGCTTTTCATCCTCCCATATAGCTTGCAAACCAGGGTTCCTACCAATCTGGGCTGAAATACAAAACAGTACATGAAGGGAAGTCTGATCATGAGATGAAGCACTCTTCCCCGCAAATTAGATTCTGACACTCTTCGTCTCTTTTGTCATTCTAAGCTGCTAATTTTTTAATTGCAATTCTTGCCAGACTCTAGAATTCAGTATTATGTAAAAGTTAAGGTGTAGCTTTATTTGTTTTCTAGATCTTCTGCTCATTAATCAAGATCTTTGGGTTTTGCTGGTCTTTTCACCAAGTATGTGTGTATGCATGTACAGATAGTTGTATGTTGCTATTTCAGTTACTCTCCTTATAGGTCTGAAGCCTTCTGCTTATGCATTAACAAAAATCTCTTTCTATTGCTCTGACAATAGGCTATTCCTATAACCTGTTTTCTTTCTGAGTTAATTCAACCTTTTTAAAAAAAAATCTTTATAAATTTGTAGATCAACAATTCACCAACACTGAAATGTGGATTGTGGCTTAACTAAGATGAGCCTTAAAAAAAAGATGACAATGTAGCTCCTGTCCTAAAACATTTTACATGGAAAGTTAACACTTCACCTTCAACATCCAGTTGATTTAAAATGTCAGCAGCTACTGCATCCACCTCCAATTCACAGGTACTTTGTGGCTCAACACCCTTCAACATTAAAGAACTGTGACAACATAAATACCACAGGTTAATTTTATCAATAAATTGGTTTTGAAACATGCATCATCACTGTTTTCTATCTGGGCTAACATTCAAAATATTTCAGGGGGGATGGGGATGACTATCTGAGTACAGAATTAGCAGTTCTCATCCTCATCTACAAGTCCTTAAATTAATGGTCATATTTAAATCTAGTTAGATAAGAAATCCGTATCTTCAACTTAAAGGCTTTTTCTTTTGAGAGAAGAGAAAGAAGTAGTAAACAACTGTAAATACTACAGCAATTCTGATAACATTCTCCTCCTCAAATACAAGATGAATCTGGTGAGATTCCACCTGAAGTACTGTGTACAGGTCTGGAGTCTTCAGCACAAGAAAGATGGGGACCTGCTGGAGAATGTCCAGAGGAGGGCCACAAAAATGATCAGAGGGATGGAGCACTTCTCCTATGAGGAAAGGCTGAGAAAGTTGAGGTTGTTCGGCCTGGAGAAGAGAAGGCTCTGGGGAAACCCCTAAAGGGGGCCTCCAAGAAACGTGGAGAGGGACTTTTTACAAGGGCTTTTAGTGATAGGAAAAGGGGGGATAGTTTTAAAATGAAAGAGGGTAGATTTACATTTTATTTGTATTGCTAGTTCAATTGCTCAGCTGATGCATATCTTGACTTCTGGGGTAAGAAAGAAATATTCTGCTTTGTAAGGCTGATGGTGTTTACTATGATAACCTCAACCTCTCTACAGTACACAGCTTTCAAGAATCATCTTTGCTCTCCTCTTGTATCACACTATAATAGCGGAGTCTTTACTGGAAAATAAAATTCTGTCTTATGCACAACATAAAATGGAGAAACAAAAGAGAAAACCCAGCAACTGGATTTTCAATGGAGTGAAGGATAAAAAGAAAAAAGAATAGGCAATTAGGAATGCCTGACACTTAATATTTTGAAAGCCTATAGCTTAAAAACAGGGAAAGCAAAGTTCCCAGAATAATTTCTTGGCAGCTATACTTTTAAAACTTGTGATGTCACATTTTGTGGCTACATTAGTACAGTAAATGTATTTCTTGCTATATGTACATGTGTGTTTCATTCAATTACAGGACAAGGTGGCAGAGCAGGATATTTCTTTATTCTAAACATTCAAAATAATCTGGCAGAAGTTATGAAGTACTTATCATGTAGAACACATTAATGACTGTAAAATGCTATGCATTAATATATGATCACTAATCCCTCCAGTCAGCAGTACTGTTTCAGAGTTATTCTGAGAATTAAGAGAGCAGATACGTAACTCCTAAACCTCCTAAAGTAGGTGAGCCTTTTAGCAGAAGTAGACTGCCCACATCCTAATGCACATTTAAGGACAATCCATTGCCATCACTTCCCTCCCTTCCCAATCGCACCATCAGCTGAGAAACAATATGATCAAAATGCTTAGTTTTCAAGTCACACACTATGGGTGCTCATATTCAAAGCATTCAAACAGAGCCTGCCTGCATGGCGGGCAACAGGAACTGCAGGCAAGCTGAAACTTGCACTTTGATCACATAATGAAGAACTGCAAGATCACTGGGAAACAAGAATGAAGGAGGACACAAAAAAACTTGCCTGCTCCCTTTATGAAATCAAAGCATTTGATTTGAACAACTGAAAAGAGACCACAATACACAATGGCTGTTGATATCAGAAATCTGGCCAAGATCTGTCCTGGACTTGTTTGGCAGATATAACAGCAAAGCTCTGAGCTTTCTACTTCCACCAATCTCCTCTTTTAAAAGAATTCAATTAAAAAAAAAAAAAAAAAAGGAGAGTGGAGACAAAAAGAAAGTTCTTGAAAAGTTAAGAGAAAATAAACCTTCAGTGTCAGTGACATATTTTTGAATAGTCTGTTTGATGACTAAAACCATTAACTGAAATAATTTGCCTTTCCTCTGACAAACAGTTTTCTATTCCTTTCCCTTTAACTAGTTGGGATATCTTGTCAAAAACCAAACACCTCTACGTTTCCCACATCCCCATCACGAGTGTGGCCAGTGATTTGTCTTGAGAACTGACCAATACCACAGACAGAATTGGCCAAGAGCTTTCCAAATAATCAGATTTCTTATTTATACAAGATTCTACTATGGATTTATCCTGTAAAAATAACACTAAATTCAACGTTGCTGAATTCAAAACAAACTGGTAGTTGTCACTGCAACTTAAGTCTTTTTCCATAATAATATTAATTTGAAGCATGTTCTTTGTCTGCAACTCACTCATTTGGGCAATTAGAAGCAGAAAAGCTCATTTTGCCCAAACTCTAAATCAAAGAGACAGAAGGACTTTCTGTTAAAAACTACAGTATTCCAATTAACATGGCATATTATTCAAATTAAAAACACTGAGCTAGCAAGAGCCCTTTTTTTGAAACAAATTTAGGACTTTGCACCATAATTCTCATAAAATTTTTCAGTTTTAAGGCAGGGCTAGCAGTCAAAACCGCACACTCCAAAGGCTGATGTGGAAACTGATGAAGACAACTGACACATACAGCAAAATTTCTGTGAGAACTGAAAAATGTCTTCTCAATACAACCCAGTCATTAACTTGGCATTTAACATCCTTGCCAAGGTGAGTTGCTATACACTTGTACTAGCAGAAGCCAGAGCAGTAGCACTACAAGCTTCTGCAACATCCAGGTAAGCCACAAAGGCAAGGAGCCACCTGTTCCCACTTTGGGAAAAAACTCAAAAAGCACATGAAAGCACAGCAGCTTTAACTGGCTCTTCTAACATTTTAATTTACTCTGATTAAGACAAAAATGTCAGGGGAGAAGGAGGAGTACAAAACTGTCCTGAAGTACAGTTATTTAACATGATTATGTGCATAAACTAGTGTTCAATAGCAAATCTAGGATTTAGAAAGGAAAGTGTTTCCCAAAAGTGTCCTACTGATCATTCTGCTTTTAACACATCACGTCTAAGTGATAAACTTGACTGGCAGATTACTCCAAACCTGATGTTTACCAGAAAGTTCTCTCACTAGAATTCATGGATGTGTTTCATCATCTACTGTCAGCTACTTGAGGGATAACATAAATGTGTCTCATGTGAAGAATTCCTCTTCAAAACTGTTGGATAGCACTGCAAGGCTCAGGTGACTAATGCCTATTTTAAGTCTGGCTTTGTAGGTTCCAGCCTGATAACACTGGCAAGTATTGTATCTGAAAGCCTTACCACATCAGGGATTCCTGGGCACTAGTACCTTTGGATATTTGTCTACTTTTTAACAGAAACACTCTAGAATTAGATTAGAAAGAACTGTCCCTGGCTTAATACAGTATGCTAATTGCAGCAGCAAGTTTATAATTCAGAGATTTGCCAGCAGGAAGACAGGACACGTCTGGGATAAATACTGCTCTGGAGAAATGGCAGAGTAGCAAGGTGCTATCTAGCACTGAACAGTGAGTTTAATCACCAAGAAACTTTGGTGTTATTTCAAATGTTTTTTCAAATAAGGAACCATTACTGGCATTTACTCATGCAAAATGCTCGTAACATTACATATGTACCTACCAGGCATCCAGCATCATATTTCAGCCGCCAGATATACTGTACTACAAAGTCAAGAAATGCCAAATCACTGGCATTGGTTATACTACAGAACTTGCCAACTGCCACTTGCAGCAAGGACGTGGCAGATACATGCTGGACTACCTTTAAAATTCATCCTCAATGTACACAAAACCAAGGATAGCGAGTCTAAACAGACATCCCAATCACTAAGAAGACAGCCCTAGAAATTTTGCAGTCTTAAACAACATTTGATAGTCTTTTCTCCTTTTCTTCAAAGAACAACGAAAGACTCAAGTGTACTGGCAAAAGGCATAAAGATCTCATAAATCTTTCCATACCTGATGCAAGGGACAAGCAAAAACTTAGAAGTTCAGCACACATAGAAGAACCTCCAAAAGCTGCCGAAGATAGCAGTCAAATGGTGAAATGTAGTGAGTAAAAATTTTCAGCTAAACAATTCACAAAGCAGCTAAATGTCTCAACATGAACTCAAGAAGACTATACAATAAAGCAAGAGGAGTGTGCTGGTATTGTGCATGAAACTAGAAATCAATACAACTATACACAAACCCGAAATCTTTGGAATACAGAATATACTTTGTTAAGGAAAGACAGAAATAATGGAACAATGTCAGCTTTAAAGATATCAAGTAATGCTGTGCGCTGCAAGAATAAAAACCGCGTGGAAAAAATCTGAGTCGTGATCATTTTAGGAAACAATTACAAGGCTTTCCTTGGATAGATATATACTATCTGGGTCAGATTTCACCCTCAGCAACACTGATCACAACAATTAGAAGTCCATTAAACCAACGTATGTGCAAATTTTCAGAATTTTAAAGGAAATAAAGTAGGAAAACAAATTGCAGTACGGGTTTGATTAAAAGGCACTATTTTAAGTTGATGCCTCTCATAAATAATGCAGGAGAAATGATAACAGGCAATTAATTTTGTGTATACACAGAACAGAGTAAAATCAGGAATGGAAAAGAGTTTAGGTTCATTATTTTGCAGTGGCATGCACATCCTATACCATGGGGAAGACAACCATACTAGAACAACTTTAACAAAAGAATTCATCTTCTAGACAAAGGAATGTTTGACACTATCAACTGGGAAAGAAACAATTTCAGTTGGAGATGTAAATCAGTTCCTAAATTGTTAAAGCATTTTAAGATGTGGCTAAAGGGGAAATTCTTATTGGTTATACAAAAAGAAAAAAAAATTAAAAAAAAAAAAAGATGGGAGAGTTAACACACAGAGCTGAATATAGACCAGAATATTGCTGGCAGGAAGTGCAGGAATAAATATACTAATGAAATACGCTGATAAGGCAAGCTGGTAGACATACCAGATACATAACCAGATCACAGCATCATAAACCGAAAGTGGGATACCTTAGAAGTAGACTAATAACAGGATGAAATTTAAAAATGGGATGGGAGACCCTATATGAACTTCTAAGGAGATTTCAGACAGAAGATTATCACTTGGAAAAATGGAAGAGGAGAAATATCTTGTACTAATAAATCCCAAAATGTTTACAAGCCAAAATGGCATGGTAAATGATACTGTAAAGCATATCAGGGAGAACACTACCAGTATCATTGCATATGGTGCTACAGAGAATTTGTTTGGTATACTGTGTAGTAGTATTCAGGCTTCACATTCAAGAAAAAACTTTCTACTGACAAAGTACAGAGAATGAATGCTAGGGAAATGGACAGGCTTGGTATCTGCCCCATTACTGCTAACATCCCACTGCTGGAACATGTGAGAGCTGGAAAAGGACTGCCACAAGTGAGGCGCTATACCCCTGGCTGCATACACAAAAGTGTGGAAGGAGAAGGAAAGAAGGCTTATGCATATAGCCATGAGGATGAGTGCCTTGGCTCCTGCTATGCTGAGCAGTGCCCTCTCTGGATTTGACAGCCAGAAAATGCTACTTTGCTTTCTGTTTATCTGCCTACCCCAGATCTATATAAAGTAACATCAGAAAATCTTGGTCAAACTTCCAACGCAACCCTCCAAAGGTTAAGTAACTTGGCTTACATAAGTGAGGCAAATAAAGGTTGATACAGACTATGAATGAAGTATGCAGCCATGAAAGGAGAATACATAGCCCAAGAACAACTGGATATGAATTGACCTTGAGTAAAAACACAATACAACCATCAAATGAATGTTGTTTCAAAATCTCCTTACAGTAGAAGTAGCAGAATCAGAAAAAACAGATGCTACCTTGCGGAAGCTCAAGCTTTTGCACACTAGAAAAATCCAAAGTATGGTTTGATTTAAGGCACTTACTTTCTGCTGGGGAACTAAATGCTCCCAGTATGTAACGCTAGCAAACAGCATGGCATATTGAGCCTAATAAGCTATTCAGAGAAGAATGAGCTACCTAAAGAATGAGAAGACTACTAAATGACAGAGTATTTACAGGCCCTGTTAAACATTATAAAGTAGGTTAAAGAATGAACTTGCTATGGGTAAACTGTACAAATTGAGGTAGCACCAGATGCTGTCTGTTCTTCACCCCCTGGCCTCCAACCCAAGTATATTCCTTCTCTCATGAAAGTAAAGCTATTACAAATTATAAGCTGCTAGTCTACATGCATGTTAGTCTACAGCATTACCTGATCATCTGTAAAAGTCTACAAAAAAGGAAGCGTATGGGAGATAGACATGAAAATTCTAAGCTGAGATTCTTATGCAGCTACTATTTGAAATGGACAAATTGGGATACTCTGACAGCACGCTTCATGTCAGTTACAAAACCAGAATCTGTTAACTGATATGTTAAGTATGCTCTATAACTACTAAGCTTGCTCAGCTTTTTATCAGGAGTTATTAGCTAGGAACACATCTTCCAAAAATCAGAAATCTGAATTTGCCACATGGATTCTTATTGTTATCTCCCAATTGGATTTTTAAAACCACATACCAGAGAGTTTCAAATTACGAAAACTATACAAAGAAACTGAGTAATGATTATCTGTGTCACATCCATTGGTTTTTTGGGTTTTTTTGAACATACAAAATGTAAGGGTCCTTTAAATAAGAGACTGGAACTCTGCGGCATATACAAGTTGATGCATAAAAGAAAATACAGCCTACATAAAAAGTAAAAAATCATCATCCTGACCTTGGTATTTCATCTTCTTCCCATTCAGCGAAAGATGCACAGTTTGAATTTTCTGGCAAGTGAATTCTGTAACTTTTACTTACACCTGATGTACCACCTAGAAAATAAAAAAGAATGAGAAAATTAATTTACTTGATGACTTTTTTTTCTCACACATATTCTTAAATAATTGCATTTAATACTACCAGTCCAAATGCTCCTAAATAATACAGCACTACATTTCATCATCTTTAAAAAGTAATTCTGGTATCATTTAAATGATTTATCTTTCTAACATGTAGATACATGTAAAAAGAAAAATGTACTCTGAACACACTGACATTATTAGAACTCCATTTTCTGTGTTCTAGTCATATCTTAACTTAAATTCCATCCTTTCCTATCCATGTGAATTTCAAAGTAAATCATGCAGAGTCTAATTTAAACTTCAGAATTCGAAGTCTCTGGGTTCTCAGGACAGATCCCAATGGAAATTAGAAGCAAAAGAAAATACTAAATTCTACTGCACACTTTTTCTTATCTGTGAGCTGAAAGAGAATACACAATATAGTCCAGATGCAGTGGCAGTAGCATTTAAGTGGAAACCTGCAATGAAGGCAGATGTCCGACCTACAAATGAAGAAAACACCATGTAAGTTTGTTTGGAGGTCTCAGTGTCAGGAAGCATGCTCCAAAGTCATGCTGGAGAAGTCTCCTCTGAAGATTTACTACCTCCCTTGTAGTCTCCTCCTGAACGTTCACGCTTCAGAGGAAGAAAAGACAATATACATAGGATTTGGCACAAGAAAGAAAAAAGCCTAGGAATGGAGCTGGGGGAAGGCAGAATGGCATAAGACCGTGAAAATTATTCAGTCTCCCACTTCTGTGTAAAAGACCAGCTTGAACCTTGAATTTTCTCAGCTGTGTTGGTGTCACACACTAGCAGGGCTTTTTGTATTAGACTTTTGCCTTTCAGTGATAGCAAACACTTTTGTATTTTTTTAAAAAAAATATTAATTGAATAATTCCATTATCAGAGACCTTCAATACATATTTATTAGAACATGTATTTTTATTTCATAATTTCAAAGTATATTTAATAACAGAACCTTACTAATGTGAATTCCACTACTTGGAATAGCAGGGAAAGGGATATCTCATGTAGCAAAAAGCCCATAGTAATATAGTTACTACAGAAACAACAGGGAAACACCCTGCCAAAAGCGCCTTAGAAGCTACAAACAGAAGCAACTGAAATCCATCAACCTTAATTAATGGTTCCAGACCAACCTTACTGCACCCAGACTAATTCTTGTGAACTTTGCCCCTGCATCAGACTCCTAAGCACACTGATACAACACACAAATACTAAACTCACATGGGAAATGTGGCACTCTGTGGTGAAAAGAAATGCTTGTGTTTATTCAGGAGCTAGCTCACATTCAGCCACACCTGCATTAAGATGGTCTATGCACTGTGATGTTTAAGCAAGTGATTCCAGAAAGGTAACACAAAATACCTGATCCCCCTTGCACAGACTCAGCTCAAACCAACGGCAGTGCTGTGTTGGTGCTGTTCAAAAGTGACAACTTGCCCCTGGGCAAAGCTGGTCCAGGAAGAAACACAGCCATGTTTTTATTGTGTGACATATGAGCTAATTCTCCATATTAAAATACAAGCTGACTATGCATGGAAACATCTTTTGTTATTTTTTAGCTGGAACTTGATTATTCTGAGTTGATGAAATGTGACTGGACAGTTGTGTATTTTAAAGGAAAATGTGTATTTTGAAGCAGCTATGCAAGATTATAGGCCAACTGGTAAAATACATACTATTATTTTTTAATTCCATGCATTTCAAATACCACACTAGTTTCAGTGCAACACCCCATTTCTTATACCCCATGAATCCTAGATTCAAATATTTCTGAAGAAAAAAACAAAACAAAATCAACCAACCAACCAAAAAAAACAACCAAAAAACCCAAAACAAAACAGAGACTCATATTCCTGTATCTCTTTATGTCTTCAGTAAAGTTAGTCCTGTGGACAGAGATGTAAGGATACTTAATTTCCCCCTTTTCTTCACTTGAAGATCTTCAAGAACAGTAGCAGTGACACATCCAAAACCAGGTCACAAGGTCTTTCAGAGTCATATTAAAGAAAATGGATATAGATTAGATTGGATATAAGGAAGAAACTCTTTACTGTTAGGGTGGTGAGGCCCCGGAATGGGTTGCCCAGGGAAGCTGTGAATGCTCTGTCCCTAGCGGTGTTCAAGGCCATGTTGGACAGGGCCTTGGGTGGCACGGTTTAGTGGGAGGTATCCATGCCCATGGCAGGGGGGTTGGAACTAGATGATCTTAAGGTCCTTTCCAACCCTAACTATTCTATGATTCTATGAAAATATTCAACTACTGAAAATGGAAGTTTTATAATAGTCTTAGTGGCATGTAGTGTGCAAATGAACTTGCAGCCTTCTGCCTCACCATACAAAGAGAAGAACTTGAATGAAAGAACTCCTGCATCTCCTGGAAA
Source organism: Ara ararauna (assembly GCA_028858755.1). Taxonomy (NCBI): domain Eukaryota; kingdom Metazoa; phylum Chordata; class Aves; order Psittaciformes; family Psittacidae; genus Ara; species Ara ararauna. The sequence goes on from CM054379.1 coordinate 63,784,446, forward strand.
CAGGCTGATGAAGGCAGAGCATCCCTGCCACTATAAATTTCGCTGCTGACCTCTCTCAGCCTTCAAAGCAGTCTACTTATCTCAGTGAGAAAAATACCACTGCAAACAGCCTCCTGAGGCTATTTGCTTACATTTAGTAACAGACCTATTACTGAATTTTCTATTCCTTGCCAGAATGATTTTTATATCATCATCTGCAAGTGAAAAAAAGTATCTGCTGCACATCTTTAGATAAAGGCTTTTACTGCTGTCTAAGAAACAGTGTTCAGCCTGGCCTGTGTGGCCAAGCTTGCCTAAAATGAATGCACACTCCCAAGACACAGAAACTGTGGAACATGCAGGTAAGTGTGTCAATCATAAAGCAGAGGCTGTGCCTTCCACTCTGCTCCAACAGATCTGAGTGTGGAAAGGATGGCGCTCGTCAGGGCTGCTGTGTAAGGACTGGCCTCTTGACAGAGCTGTTCTGTAACTTTGTACCAGGGACAAACCATTTGCCACTCAGCTGCTGTGCGAGGAGTTTAGATAGCAATCATGCGCCTAGGGACTGCAACAGTCTGAGGTAGGCTACTTATACACATGTGATGTGGAGCTATGCAAAGCAGCATGAATCTTGCTAAAAGCACTGTAGCCATTATCTGATCAAGGCAGGACAAGGGAGTCTGTCATTTTCTTGCCTTTATCCTATTGGCTTCTCCCCTACTAGAATAGTGAAACTTCACTGTTCTCAACTCATGCTCATTTTTCATTCTCTTCTTCTCATGCAAGACCTAGGTCTCTCATCCTTAAATAAGTTACGAGGATAATATAGCTAGCTTGTGTTTTCCATCTATCATCTAAAAGAGAGAGGAAAAGAGCTATGGAAAAAGAATGGGAGCAACTATTTGATACAATCACACTGCATGTCTCTAGAAGGCCGCTTTGGATGTTCGGAAGACTAAAGTTACCAGACCATACTTCCTGAGGACTGAGTATCCTGAAGATTCTCTGTCTGTGGCTGAGCTTTTTGTCTTCCTACAGTTCTGACACCAGCAAAAAGTATGGTTTATCACTGTGTATGAAGAGTATTTTTCTTTATAAAAGAATCAGAATGCACTAACCTATTGGTGTCTGAGTATACATGCATAAAAATAACCAGACAAAATTAAAGTCGCCATAATTCTTACTTGTTTTTACAGAATGATGCTTTACCATTCTTTTCAGCTCTTGTTTTAGCTGTAGGAACAATTATGATTTAAATAAACAATACTTACTTTTCTAAATGTTAAGTACTAAAGACATTATGGTTTTCCTGCTGTTATCTCCCCTTTATACCAAAGCATTTAGATAATATTACGGATGTTCTTGCCAAACTTCATTTTTATGTAAGCGTGTACATTCAAAATGCCAAACTAACTTTTTTAAATGAAAATTCAAAACACTTCCTTTGCTCAGACGTTAATATTTCAAATTTCACCTAAGAGCAAATGAGCTTAGTAAAAACACAACCATTTTAATTTAAAATATTATTTGTCAGCAGAGTATAATGATTACCCATAATCTTGTAAAGACACTACTGCAGCAGAAAGATTAATTAGAATTGATACAGGGATCAAAACCAAACATAATAAAATTAATAAAACAGATACTGCAACTAAATAGCAAATATTTTTAATCTTCCAACTTAAAAAGGGTTGTGGTCATTTTGTGAAAACGGTCGCAGCTGCACTGCTGACAGAACAAGTTTTACTTGATATATAGCGTCTCATTTCAGGAAGCAGACTCTTCCTCAGTCCCAATATACAGGCACAAAACCAAAAAATGATAGAAAGCTACACATGGACTTTGTTTTGACACAGAATGCAAACTATAGGGAAGCAACACGTCACTCATTCAGCCACAAACTATGGCAATTGTCCAACAGCTAGTGACATTTTGTTCAAAATGGTAGTTTCTAGTCTTCAAAACAGTTATTTGGTCTGAAGAAATAAAACCCTTACTTTTTCTCCTTGCCTTTCTGAATTTGACAGCAGCCAGGTTTATTAAATTCATTCCATATAAGTTGTAGTCTATAAAGAGTTGAAGGAGGTAGGGAATATGGGCTTCGTGAGGCTGGTAACATTTGTTCATTATGGCTCCACCTTGCAGAAGCTCACATACTCTAAAATTAAAGACAAATTAGAATGTAAACCCAAAATTATTCCCATACAACAATCTTGATAAGTTATTTTAATCAATGTAATTCAAACATGAGAAGCTCCAAAGTTCAAAGTAACTATCATGTCATACATGCATACAGATTACACTAAGACAGAAATATAAAACAACACAAAATTTTACTAGCCTAGAACAAAGCCCAGACAATCCTAACTTATGATCACGTGTTAGATCTTTACAATAACCCCAACAGTTCAGATAGGTAATACTACACACTCCAGGGATTTCAGTTTATGCTAGAGAAGTAATTCCTCCTTATTTATCCCTTAATTTACTGCAACTACTATGACAGTAAGACTGAGATCAACTGTGCTTTAACAGAATGTTACTCTATTGAGAAATAAACTATCTGACAACAAAAACTATCCAGTTTTCCAAGTATTATTTAAATTTAATAATGAGTGCTAGAAATTAAAAACTTCAAATCTACGAATATCTACTTCATAATACATCAAAGATTTCTACATGGTTTTCCTTAAGAGTTACAGGAAAAGTAACCTGATGCAAATTTGTTCAAGTGTTAAAGAATTACAGTTAATACAAGAAAATGCAAGTGAAGTACATTTTAGTCTTGCTTTCCTAATATGCTACAACTTTGAAAAGATTATTGGCATGCTTAAAATACGCAATTTGTTAACGTGTTTTGAAAAATTTGGACAATAATTTTGTTACTTTTATTTTATTAATATGTAGGTAAATCTTGCTTCAAAATTGTCTTTTTAGCTCAAGATATAAGGAAACATGCCAGAACTTCATATCACCACATCCTTACCTTTTTACCATTGCAGGATTGTAAAGATAAATCTTCATAAACTGTCTCTCCTTTTCATGGTAACCATAAAAAGGCCTGGAGAAGAAGAAGCAAAAGCAAGAAGCTAGACAGTTATGCTGCGGCATTTATTCAACCACATTTTACTATAAAGACAAAATCATAATCTAGGAAAAAAATAAACCAAACAGCAACAAAAAAAAAAACCCTTCATATCTAGGAGAATGAAAATTCATATATGTCAGGCCAAAGGGGAGCACTATGTTACTATATAAAAAGAATAAGCCCTATGCATATCAAAGTATCTTAAAGAAAATAAATCAAAATTAGAATGCACTTCTGTCTTAATGTTGTTTCTCTCTTTCCCCACCCATTAACACATTTATGGCATATTGTCATAACAGTACTATTAATATATTAATAATTAGTGCTGGACTGCTTCAAAACCAACATTCAGCCTTTCTGATAAATGCTGCAACAAAATCCTTAGGGACATTAATTCTGCAAATCAGGTGTAAATGAGTAAATACTGGCCGTGTAATATTAATAACTTAACAGTAAGAACAGCTTAAATGAGTGAATAGCTGCCCCTTTTCAGTGATTACTAATCATCTTGTGCACTAAATAAGGCACAAATCCTGAAGAAAATAGGATTTGAGAATGCAGTTAAAGAAGACATAGAATAATTAATATGTCAAGACTAAACTGAGGTTGAACAGACAGCATTAATTGTGGTATTACTTGACTGAATTACTGACTTTTCAGCATCTAGAATTCTAATCTCATCTTACATGCTTGTAAAACAGCATGTTAAGGAAACAGGCCATAATTCAACACACTGGGTGAATGCAAGAAGTCTATACAGTAATCACAACCAAAATCAACATAAATTCAGGAAAGCACACATTTAAATGTTACCTCTACAAAATAAAATCCCTGAATAAAAAATATTATTAAAAATGCAACTGGAATGCTTAACTGCTAAGTCAAAAAGTGACTAGTTAAGTAGTAGTTAAGTAAACTGACAAGTTAAGTAGTAAGAGGGTTTTCAGTCCTAAATTAAATGCAAGCTCAGCAGAACTGCACAACTACATATTAATACTGCTATCCTTACTATGGTTAAATATACACAAATTTGGTATCTCCAAAAGCTAGGCTGAACTGTTTAAAAAAATGTCTATGATGTTAAAACTGAGCTAAGTTGAAAAAACAAACTTAAAGCTGTTAAGCTGAAAAGGAGATGAGATCATGTATACTGTATAAACCTCTTTCTTATAAACACAGTATGAACCTAATAACAGGTTATATACATTGAGTTATAATGACTCAATGTGCTGTAGGCATGTATATCAAAAGCTGTGTTGAAAAAAAAGTCAGCACTTGAGTAGCGAGTAATCCGTACTGACACGGAGGGAAAGAGGGGGGAGTGAGTGAGCAAACTGTGGGGCTGAGAGGCTTAAACCACGACAATACGGCAGCAGGAAGAGCAAGATTTACAACACTTCCAAAATTATCTATGAACATCTACTTTAACTTCACAATGCAAAAAGACAGCATATTTTGCCTCTTTTTTATTCTTGTACCTCCACTATGCTTGGAAGTTAATGCAACAAAAATCTTGCATTAAACTTATAAGGTGTTAGCAGGCGTCTTTATTACATAACAATTTTCCTGCTAACACAGAAAAGAATGGCTAAAATAATCTCCAAGATTTAAAAAACCCTGCAGGTTTCTCAACACAGTAATATCTATAAGCATAATCTGACTCAGGTCAGAACAGAAGAAAACAAGTAGATTTGTGTGACTACATAAGCATATCTATCCAGGTAAAGATGAAGATGTATTACAATTTCTGTCAGGTCCTTCCCATTAGCCTCTTACTCAAGCAAACAAAATCATAGAATCATAGAAGAGTTAGGGCTGGAAAGGACCTTAAGATCATCTAGTTCCAACCCCCCTGCCATGGGCACGGATACCTCCCACTAAACCATGCCACCCAAGGATCTCTCCAACCTGGCCTTGAACACCGCCAGGGACGGAGCATTCACAACTTCCCTGGGCAACCCATTCCAGTGCCTCATCACCCTTACAGTAAAGAATTTCTTCCTCATATCCAATCTAAACTTCCCCTGTTTAAGTTTGAACCCGTTACTCCTTGTCCTATCACTACAGTCCCTGATGAAGAATCCCTCCCCAGCATCCTTAGAGTCCCCCTTCAGATATTGGAAGGCTCCTATGAGGTCTCCATGCAGACTTCTCTTCTCCAGGCTGAACAGCCCCAACTTTCTCAGCCTATCTTCCTACCGGAGATGATGAATGAAATAGTCATTCCTACCGCAATAAGCTCCTGATTTTCAGTAATGACGGACTGGAAGCTCTTAGGGCTAGAGACATAAAAAAACGGAGCAGGTTCTCCCAATGTTCATCTGTTGTTTTCTCACTGATTTGAGGAAATACTGTCTTCAGCAGTTTACTGTGCCCAGCTTTCACTGTTGAGATGAACAGCTATACTACAATGCACATAGCTCTCAAAAAAGGAACAAAAATGAGAAGTCTGGTGGGTTACCTTTCTTGTTACTGCAAAAAACACATCAGAAAGTCCTGATTAAAAGTGAAAATGAAATTGCAGCCACTTTACTAGCAATATCTAGAAGATACTACTAGAACTGGCTGGGAACAGAATGATTATCTTCCTAAATTTCAGTTAGAAAGAACATAATTCAAAAGTGAATGAAGAAAAATAAGTAAAAGATAGTGCTGCACACTACTGAAAATCAGCATTTACATTGTTTTGAAGATGAAAAATTCAATGCATGTATAGATTAACTGTGCTCCCCCAGGACAGCTTCCTATTAGTCATGATGATATGACATATTTTTCAGTACTTGGTTATGTAAGTTAAATAGAAGCTGATTAAGAGATGATTCAAATGGAGAAGAGAAGGCTGTGTGGAGACCTCACAAGAAGCCTTCCAATATCTGAAGGGGGCCTACAGGGATGCTGGAGAGGGACTCTTCATCAGGGACTACAGTGACAGGATAAGGGGTAATGGGTTCAAACTTAAAAAGGGGAGATTTAGATTAGATATCTGGAAGAAGTTCTTCACTATGAGGGTGGTGAGGCACTGGAACAGGCTGCCACAGGAAGTTGTGGATGCCCCATCCCTGGCCGTGTTCAAGGCCAGGCTGGACAGGGTCTTGTGCAACCTGGTCTAGGTGGGAGATATCCCTGCTCACAGGGGGGATTGGAACTAGATGATCTTAAGGTCCGTTCCAACCCAATCTATTCTATTATTCTATTCTGTGATTCTAAGTTAATGTTTAAAAGCATCCATTTCCATGGCCTCTGCTGCTGGGAGGATCAGATGGATAAACATGACCCAACAAGTCTCTTGTGATGTGCTTCCTAAAGTTGTCATCTTACATGAACAAAGAAAAGGAGGCTTAAGAGTCAGGCTCCTGCCTGGTCACAGGGACCCTAAAATAACCCAGATAGGTAGAAAATGCTAGATGGAAAGAGCTGCTGTCATAGCAGAGGCAGAAAAAGCTAAAAGGAATCTCACTAGGCTAAAGATCCTTCCTAGGATCTAAGTTTAGGAAAAACGGCTGTGCTGAGCATTAAGAGGAAAACCTGTCGATCATGTTAAAAATTAAAGCAAGTGAGAAAAGTTATTTAGTAGTTGCACAGGCCCTGTACGAAGACACAGATGGGATAAAAGAAAAAGAGAAAGCACTGCAGTCACTCAAGTCCATTAGTAAGTGCTTCTATGCAGTACAACTACAAAAACATTTCAAAATAAATAACCAAAAATCCTAACAGGTCATACTTACATTCCAGATACTAATGACACTTTGAAAACATGCTGAATAGTAGAAGATGGATTGCCTAAAGCCACATTAAGTGCCCTGTCAATGCTGAATGCCACTTGACGAAGATAATATTCTGGATGCTGTCCAAAACCATCATATGGTATATAGAGGTAAGGAAAGATGCCATGTAAGTGGAGACAAGTCTTCTGACCTAAAAACAAAACCAAAAACCAACAAATCAACATTTATTTTCTCATGACTACATCTTTTTCTTCTTTTAAGTACTACCTAAATAAGATTTTTTTCAGGTTATTTTCAGGTTCTGCAGACAGGATAAATTTATGACACAAGTTAAGATGTATTTCAAACAAAAGGTACCAATTTAGAGCAGTTCTAGTATTTGATTCATTGACAAAAGCAATACAGAACAAATGTGGTTACATGACATACACAGAATTACACTTGTATAAAAGTAGAATTTGCCATGATTTTCTTTGTACTAATAACACAACACCACTCTTGAGAATAATTTTGCATACTGAGCCAGTGTCAGATGGTTAATGGTTTCTCAGTCTTTGTGAAAATTTTGCAGTATCAAAGCTCTTCCAATTCTTCACTGGAAAGAGCACACAAACTCACAGAAATTAAAAATAACGTCCAGAGCATCTATGAGACTAAGGCATAAGTTGTGATATGGGAAAAAAACAAGTGATTTTCAACCTTTAAAATGTGTGGATCCTTAAGAGGGCTCTACTGCATATGCAGATTCTAGCCTTCTAACAAAACACTTCTCAGTATTAGCCTTCGTTAGCTTTCAACAGCAGAATGAAAGAACACACTACGAAAAGCACTGTGCTAGACCACTGCTTCAGGCTTCTGCTTCAGACAAGGCAGTACAGTGACATGGACCAGGATCTCCCAAACCTACTGTGGTTTTGAGGGGGCTAGTCTCAACTGTAATGTGTATTCTCTGTTCTTTCCCCACCATAATACATCAGAGCATGCATTCATTGCTGAAACCAACATCAGACCCTGCTCATCACCCTTTCAGCCCCAAAAATCATTCATGACTTCTCACTGCTCAATGAGAAAGTTTACGGAAAAATAGAACAAACACATGTTGCTGATTAACCCCCACTGCACTGTAATTACAAGCAAAGTACATCATCTTACATTTTGTCTGGATGAAGTCCCTGCATGAAGATAGCAAAACAATATTTCATGGCAGTGTTTTCATCAACCAGGAGGTAAATATTACAGACAGAAGAGGCAGCACAACTTCACTGGTCCACAAGAACAACTGGAACACTTTCAAAAGTCCATCCTTTCAAAATGAGACTAATTCTCAGCAGGTGGACCTTGCCTGAACTATTTACATTCATTCATACCCACACAGTGCACCATTGGCCACTAAGTGCAGATTAACCTAAGTCCATTAAAGCACAGAAAAAAACAGCTTCAGAATCAGGTCTGCTTGCAAATTTTTACACCTGTGCAATGCACACCTCCAAAAACAATAAACAGCATCACTTTTTTTTAACTGGGGGTCAGATGTATTGTTCTTTCTTCAAATATTTATTAGACCTTCACATAATGTCTGAAATGAAAGAAATTTCTCAAAGGATAGTACTACAGTCCATTTTCCAAGGTGAATTTTATTGTTTCTATTAAGTTACCCCCATCAAGTCTCTTCCACAATGTTTAAATACAACTTACACATGCATTCATAATGTTGAGGTCATCATCTATGATGAATTCTGCCCATGCTTTTTAACTATTTCAGGGGAATAATTTTCTTATTCATGAATTATGTACTTCAAATAATAATACACTAAGAAAAAAGGGGAAACTAAAGAAAGGAATTACAAGCTAGAGGTTGCGTTTCTTACACTAACAGCTATGACCTTTTGTTCTTTTTGCTAATATCTGAAAAAATACCTTTGCTTTAATGGCTGCCCAAATATTCTGAGTTATAGTTAATTTATGTTCCTCCAGGAAACAAAGATGCAAAGCACCAGAACAAAAAGAACAGAAAGACAGTATACATTTACTACACATAAATTCAGATTTCTTTCAAGCTATATAACACAAATAGTAATGCTTTTATAGCTAGCACCTCATCACTCAAGTTAATTAAATTTAAAAAAACAATCCATTTCTGCTGCAGCTATTTGACAGTTCTTGATGAACTGAAATGCCATTTTATGTTGAATAAAAGGACGATCAGGGGACTGGAGCACCTCCCCTATGAAGACAGGATGAGAAAGTTGGGGTTGTTCAGCCTGGAGAAGAGAAGGCTGTGTGGAGACCTCGTAGCAGCCTTCCTGTATCTGAAGGGGGGCTATAGGGATGCTGGGAAGGGACTCTTCATGAGGGACTGGAGTGATAGGACAAGGGGTAATGGGTTCAAATTAAACAGAGGAAGTTTAGACTGGATCTAAGGAAGAAATTCTTTACTGTAAGGGTGGTGAGGCACTGGAATGGGTTGCCCAGGGAAGTTGTGAATGCTCCATCGCTGGTGGTGTTCAAGGCCAGGTTGGGGAGAAATCCTTGCGGGGCATGGTTTAGTGGGAGGTGTCCCTTCCCAAGGCAGGGGGGTTGGAACTTGATGATCTTAAGGTCCTTTCCAACCCTAACTTCTATGATTCTATGATAAAAAAAAGAACACAAAATGCTTTCTTCTTTTTCGTTCTGTTCCCTTCCCATGCACTCCTTTCAAGTGGCCAAAGAGTCAAATTACCACCTAACTTCAGGGAAATCTTAAAAAACATGCACTGTATTTTAGGCTGTTTTCATTTTTGACTCTGCCAAGACAGCAAACAAGCTACTGCTGATCTAAGACTCTTATTAAGCCAGTAGCTGTCAAGTTATGTGGGTATGTAGCTATTCACTTTGATCCTTGCTAGTATTGACTCATTTACCATGATATTTGAGGTCTTACCCTCTTAGTGTTAAGAACAAAGTAATTTGCTTTCATCATTTATATAAAAGCATCAAATTGCACCAAATGTCATGCTGTTGAGTCTGAAGCCCAGACTCCAGTAATAGTAACCAGGGTTTGCAGTAAGCCATTACAAATACTAGTGTATTCTTTCCAGTGGAGCCACAAGGAGAAAACAGATCTACCCACTGAGGATCCCAGGCCACACAGACTCATCATAGAATCACAGAATAGTTAGGGTTGGAAAGGACCTTAAGATCATCTAGTTCCAACCCCCCTGCCAGGGGCAGGGACACCTCCCACTAAACCATGCCACCCAAGGCTATGTCCAATACAGCCTTGAACACCGCCAGCGATGGAGCATTCAATCAACATAAATTAAAAACTTGGCTTGGGATAAGGTTAAGAAGTTTTATGCTTTAAATGTGCCAATCTTATGTTCCCGTTTCTTTACAGAGATACAGACAGAAGCAAGTTTGTACCACTGAAACAGCAGCGCCTGTACAGCCACCACTTACAGTGACCAGCAGATATTTCTACATCTATTCATCAGTTTCTTTACATCTGTAGAATCAATGGATGTGGTGCTCAACAGCAGATTCTGCGGAAATGCCATGCAGTTTATATGATCACCCTCCTCAGAATTTTCCAATGCAAAACTGGTCACCTGGAATGGATTGCCAGAGTTTTCAGATGGGGCTGGCCACCAATACGTTTCATGCTGTGGCCTCATCATGCACCTACTGTGCATACGCATCATGACCACACTGTACACGAGACATACACATGGTGTCTCAAGGAACAAATGAACATGATGTGTAGGTAAATGCTGGGACTGGTGCTGATCATGCGTTTTAACGGCTGAGAGGAGGCTGCTGCCCAAACAATTTTTCTCTGGCCCACACTCTCTTAAAAGAACGGGCTCTGCACTGGTTGAATTATCCGCAGGTTACAAATCAAGTACCTCCGTGTATGACTCAAGGGGCTGCTGAGTAAACACACAGAAAAATAGAAGTAAAGCTGAGGCTTATTCACAAGTCTTTTTCAGGCACCAAATGAAGTGGTAAATGAAGGAACACAAGAACTGCTCCTATAACAGAAAAGAGGCAATATACAAGGCCTTGAGACAGCAAACTGGCTATTTTCTCTGAAAAGGAGAAACTGCAAAGTAAATGTCAATATAGATGAATATACAGAATAATAATAAATTAAAAAATAACATAAATGCAATATTTTCAGACAGTAAAGAAAGTGAGCCCACCCTCCAACCCCATACTTACAAAAGCAAGTGGCATAAATGCTATTGAAGTATTAAGCCAAAATATAGCATTTTGCATATTCAAAACCCACAAGAGAGATTAAGCCGGCCAGCCTGCTATTTTTTTGAAGATGGTCACTACATGCATTACTATTAGGAACACGTAACCAAGCATAATCCTTGAGTCTGTAGTAACCCTCCAGATAAAGAACTTCAAGATAACTAGAGAACTGAAACCAGTATGATAAAGGAACACAAAGCTGCAAAACAACTACTCAAGATGCAGGAACTGCCATCATCTGACCACGGAAAGGCTCAGCCATACAGGACGATATGGTATGGATAAAATTGAGATGCAAGCTATACAGAATCACAGAATGATTGGGTCATCTGGTCATTTGGTCCAGCCCCCCCGACCAAGCATATAAACACTGGATTTCACAGCACAACTAGCTGGAGAACCTGAAGACTGCTATTCAAGTCTCCTCAGATAAGTGCTTTTTAACCATTTGAAAAAACTGATTTTGATTTAAACTTTTAAAAATTTCTTTCCATGGAGATCAAATTCGAGAAATTTCTGTACAAAAGAAAAATGTGAAAATTATCGATAAGGGATCTTATTACTGTATTGTCCAATTCAGGCATAAAGTCTGCAAACAAGTTAGAAAAGGAGCACCTAAGGATTCACCACAGCCAGCATATGGAAATCTGCGTAGGTATTCAAGTAGGAGAAGACAGAAATCCATCTGTTCTGCAATTCCACACACACAACTACCTGCTGGCTCGTGTTCTAGCAAGTGGAGAGCTCCTGCAAAGAGTGCCTCCAGTTATCTCCTCTAGACTTCCACTCTCATGGGATAATTGTCTGAGCAGAGCATGTACATGATTCTAAACCAATGCAGTCTGTAGCCTAGAATATTAAAGTACACTGGAGCCTACAAGTCAATATTGAGGCCAAAGAACCCCAAACAAACCACACACTAGCTTCTAGGATCTGTTCTGATACAAGGAAAGCAAGTGCCTGGAAAACGTAAGGTTAAAACACTTTTAACTTAACTTAGGTCTAAGATAGAGAGTAAAGTTTGTGTTGTAAGTCTGTGGTGTGATAACAGAATTTAGTAGTCTTACTAACAAGAGTGAATTATTTCTTACCATCCTTCTAATTTATCAGTTAGTTTGGAGACAGTGACTCCCGAACATCTGCTAGCTTGGGTACTCCTTGTCTGCCCATCCTGTCCTGCTTGCAATACATTTTGTACGAAGGTCACACTGCTCTAAATCTTTGCCAGCTCTCAGAAGCTTGCAGACACGGCTGGTTTCAGCTAATTGTGATTACTGGGGCATCCAACTGTGCCAAAGATGAAAAGTGCACCCTGAGGAAGGCTGCTTACTTCATCTTGAAGACCCCTGCCCACATGAGGAAGACTACTTCATCTTGAAGACCCCTGCCCACGACCATTGGAAGGCAGTGTGCAAGCTCCAAAAGAGAGGAGACTTGTGATAATGAATACCTAAACTAATTGTAATACCCCCCCCACACACGCTCTCTCGGGAACCTAATGAATATGCATGTTTGTGTGTAATAAATATCTGCTTGCTTAACTCCTCGGTGTGCAAGTTAGGAGGAGTGATCCCCCTTGCAGCCGGCACCGTAATAAACATACCTGCTTTATAACTCTCCTTGAGTTGTAGAGTTTGATTCTGTGCTTCAGTTCTACCTATGAATAGCCAAATCTAATGTTTTCACATTAGACTGACCTTACCACAAGACTACAGGCAAAAGTCTGCAGGCCTGAATTTGTACTATCACAGACAGGAATGCAAGATTTCTACAGTAAGAGCTTGAATCTGCAGGTGAGGCATGTTTTAGCCTCAGTATCCTTTATGCATTAGATAGAATGATTCCAAAATACAAAATCCCTGAATCTGAGATTTCTAGTAGTGAATGAGAGCATGCCCTACAGTTGTGACACAGTTTTACTAACTTCTTATAAATCAAAGCCATTAAATTCCTATCCTGTAATTCTTAATTTAGGAGCTGACTATAGAACCCTCACACACTGAAGTCAATACTGGAAACATTTAACAGACATTATCTCATTTAGGATTTAGAATTAGATAACTACGATTCAGAAAAGAGCACAATGCTGGTCTACGTGCAAACATTTTGCTGTGGTATTTCTGCCACAGAACAATCTGATCCCATTATAAGAAGCTAAACAGAGCCATAGAGAACACTACATGAAATCCACTCCTATATGTAAATGAACAACTAATTTTGTTGAAGCTCTCCCTGAAGCTTTTATTTTAATTGCTGAACTATGATCCATTTCTCCCAGATGATTGTAAAATACAGTGGAATGGGAGTAATAAGGAGAATGCAGCAGCACTATATACATGGCAAAATCCCAAGATTTTAGGAAAATTCTGGCTGGAGATAAAAAAAAGCATGGAGAAGATGGAAGACAGAGTTTCATACACTTGCCATCTACTGAAATTACTTTAAGTGCCAGTTTTGTAGAGTTGCAGGACTAAATGTGGACAGTATTAGCAGAGGAATGCACACAAATGTGTGACTGCAGCATGCAGAAAAGGTTAGACAGTCATGGGGGATCTCCTTCCTCTAACAGCAATAGTAAAGCAAAGCCATTAGAAACTAGAAGACATAATACTACCATCTTTAAAAGATAACAGGGATTTTCAAATAACTGTTGAATCACCAAGATAAAAAAGCCCCAAACAAACAAAAAAGAAACTCGAAACAATGATGACTACAGAGAGTGAGAAAATCCTGTTAGAAAAAAATTTTTCTAACAATCCTGTTAGAAAAAATATTCTAAAAATTGAATTTTGTAAATGGGATATTAGAACCTAATTTCAAAGTAATTTCTTTCCTACACTAACAGTTACCATACTATATAGGCAATCTCAGCTACCCTTTCTCCAGGAATAGGCTTCAGAGAGCAACTTCAAGTTGTAACAGGAGCCCTTACTCTACCCTGCTAGGTAGGTGCAACATGAGCACCTTCTGCACAGTTTCTGCTTGAAATTTAAGCTACGTCGCTTAAATGGGTCGATATGGGGTGGGCTTGTCAAGACACTGATCACTGAACATCACTCAGAACTGAGCTCCTGAAAATGGACAGGAGTCAACTACTTTATAGTGTTAATACAGCCTATGAAGTTAAAGCCACCATTCTTTACCTCTCACAGAAAGTAAATGAATCACACACAGATTGATACAAGTAAGTTAGCACTCTGATGAAGACAAACCCCTTCTCTAGCAAGACTTGGGAAGGTGTCCTGGGTTTGGCTGTAACAGTCATTTTTCTTCTTCCTAGTGCAGTGCTGTGTTTTTGACTTTCAGCCTGAGAACAGCGTTGATAACACCGATGTTTTTAGTTGCTGCTCAGTAACGTTTAGTCTGACCAAGGACTTTCTGAGTCTCACGCTCTGCCAGGGAGGAGGGGAAGCTGGGAGGAAGCAGAGACAGGACACCTGACCCAAACTAACCAAAGAAGTATTCCATACTACAGCACGTCATGCCCACTATATAAACTGGCGGCAGTTACCCGGAAGAGTTAGGTCACTGCTGGGTCGGGCTGGGTTTTGGTCGGCGGGTGGTGAGCGATTGTATTCTCTTCCCTTCTTGTTTCCCTTATCATTATTATTATTGGTGGTAGCAGCAGTGGTTTGTGTTACTCCTTAGTTACTGGACTGTTCTTATCTCAACCCGTGGGAGTTACATTCTTTTGATTCTCCTTCCCATCCCCCCGGGAGCAGGTGGGAGGAAGAGGGGGGGGAGTGAGATAGCGGCTGCATGGTTCTGAGTTACGGCTAGGCTTAAACCACAACAGAAGGTCTTTCCCTCTTAAAAAGTTTGCTATGTCATTCCTACATGTAACAGTTAAACTTTTTAATGTCAAAGACTTCTTTAGTAGTATATTACATTAATGTAACTTCTTTAGTGATTAGATGAAACTCGCAGCCTTTTCCCAGAGTCCTGAATCAAATCAGCCTTTTTTCCAAGGGGTGGGAAAAAGGGAGGACTCACACACTGTAGTCTTAAGTACTGAATACTAGGAAAACAAGAATCATAGAATCATAGAACAGTTAGGGTTGGAAAGGACCTTAGAGATCATCTAGTTCCAATCCCCCTGCCATGGGCAGGGACACCTCCCACTAAACCATGCCACCCAAGGCTCTGTCCAACCTGGCATTGAACACCACCAGCGATGGAGCATTCACAACGACCCTGGGCAACCCATTCCAGTGCCTCACCACCCTTACAGTAAAGAACTTCTTCCTTATATCCAATCTAAACTTCCCCTGTTTAAGTTTTAACCCATTACCCCTTGTTCTATCACTATAGTCCCTAAAGAAGTAAGATCTTGCAGGAGCAAGACATCCTCAAAACAAAATCAAGAACAGAGCTCAAAGACCATATTTCATATATAATATTAGGTATTTGTGTCAGGGCTTTCAGTTTTTCTCTGTTATGCGAGAAAACACTTTTTTCAGTAACTTCTGCAAACAGGACAGAAAAAAGGTATTTTTAAATTATGTCCGCTTGAATCCAAATGGAGTGTTTGATTTATTTCTAATTCTTCAGTCAGCAACTGTTCCTTGTAACATGCAATACCTCTACTCTAATGAAAAAAAAAAAAAAAAAAAAAAAAAAGAAAGCTTATCCACTAGGAAAATGAGGGCCTATGATTCATTAGGACTAGACTGTTCCTCACCCTCAAAGAAAAATCTTCATAGAGGGAGAGGGGTGGGTTTTCCACCTGTCATTCAAAATTAGAAATCTCTGTGTAACTAGGCACATATTGAAGTAAAACCTAGCCTAGAATCACAGAGACAGAAGTTCAATTCCCATCTAGGAAGACTTCACGTGTAGCCTCAGGCAAGTTACTTACCACAGATGATGCACTTTCTCATTGTGAAATGGATGTTAACAGTACTTTCATATTAGAAAGATCTATTAAAGGGATAAATATACAAAAGGAATACTCTAAGAGAAAAACAAGATTGGTGCTAAGAGTATACAATAACTAGGAAGGCATAGGACAAAGTATTCAAACAAGCAGCAATACCCCATTCAGGATATTGCCATGTCTGTCTCAGCAAGCCTGGAAGGAAAGGAAAGCAAACTTTCACTAGCATTTTGTAGGCCTAGAATCACACTACTAATCATATTCTTCTTCAAATAGCAGGCCCCCTGCAATCTTTATTATTTCACACCACCAAACCCGGAAACCATACCCAGCTTCCTTTAAACTTTTTGCAACAGCAAAATTGATACAACCTGACCATATGAAAAAATATGACCTCAATTTTCCATCTACAAGACGGCTCAGTACAGCAAGAAAAATAAGTCAACAAATTTGTTCTTCCACTTGAACTATGGGCAAAATCAGAGATGAAATAACAGCAGAATATTCAGATGTAAAGTTGAATTATGTTAAAAAAAAAAAAAAAACACATCAGAAAACAGTTGAGAGAAAAAAAAAAGTAAACCAGTATAAGTAAAGCTTCTCGCTGTATTCACAAAGATAAAAATTTGGAATAAGCATCACACTACTTTAGTAAACTCCTAAAAGCAGAGGTAATCTCACAAATTAGAAGAAAATGCAATGTCTCATTTGTTCTAGGGATATTTGTTCCCTCCAAACCCAGAAATGTAATTGTATTCTTGTGCTTTTGAAAGTGGCATAAAGATCCTCATCCCAGCATCACAGATCTCTGGGCAGTTTCTAGATTTGACCGAGAAGTTCACAAGCTTCCCTGCACCCATTATCTTCCAAAAGACAAATTCCTCTCAAGTTCTCTAGCAAACATGCCAGGTCCCAAGGTGCAGAGATTTGAGAACCCTGGAACAGATGTTCCTACGGCTCAGAGGTTCAAAGTTATTAGCATATCTAACACCAAAAAAACTACATTTGAAACACTGATTTTTAGTGAGTGCTTAAGTACACACTTCAGTTATCACATACCCAACTGATATCTAACTGATATCCATACAACTAATTTGCTCAGACAGCTTTTTATATCAAATATAAGTTTTCTTATTAATTTTAAACATTTAGCTTAAGAGACCACGTGGTTCACCGAGTCTTGCCTTCTCTAGTCTAGAAATCCATGCAATTGCCACACAAAACTGAAGTCCATTAGGCACTTTGAACTGTGAGGTGTCTAGAAAAGAAGTAAACTCCAGCCCGAGAGACTTCAAAGGTTATAATGAGCATTACTGCTGATGGAAAATACAAGTTGTAAGCCCCAAAAGCAAGGCTACTGTCTTTGTCTTATTGAGAATTTTTAATGTGTATTTCTGATTCCAACATGCAAGAGAGGCTCTGTTATTCCTTTTCACATAAATAACGAGTGAACCAAAAGAAAAATATGAAAATTGAGATGGGATATTTAATGTGTCAACTCAGTGAAGATATTTTCATGATCTCCATAAAAATAACCTCCTCCTGCCCTGAACTGATTAGGACCTTTTCTGAATTGCTGCTCTGACATTACTCACAATCTAGTCTCCAATTTCAGAAGTACTACTGATAAACCTAAGCATTTATAGGACGTAAAAGTACACCATCAGAAAGGGAACAGCTATTACCTACAGTTATCACCAAGCAAAAATAACTGAACCCATAGGGGAAAATACAGAAAAAATACATAATTAATGAAATTTACTGTTATGCAGTCAAACTAGAACCATGGAAGTCCAGAGATGCAGAAGATAAAAGTACAGGTCTCCTGAAATAACAGAAACCAAAGAAGTTAAGCACCTGAGATATCAAGGATGAGCTACATACAAACCATTCTTCACAAGCCTGATGACTTGTGAATTGTGAAAAATGGCAATAGCATTTTCTTCTTTTCTTAGTAGAAAGTAGCAGAGACACAAGGAGAGGTTATATATTTGCTTATTAAACATCTATCTACAAAATGAGCCATACACAATATGTTATTCTTTGCTTACTCTATTGACAGATTACTTAGGTAAGCAGCTGGACAATATCAGCAATATTTCTAGAATGAGTGTCAAGAATCACTAGGATGCCAGCTAAAACAAACTAAACAAAAGTAAATGAAAGAGGAAAACGTAGCTGGCCCCAGCTACAAATTCAAGCTATCATACCGGGCTCTTCGCATGCACAGGCTGGCAACACAGACCAAACTGCTATTCTAGTAAGAAAAGCTACCACATGAATGCAACAGAGACAGACTGTATTAGACCACGCTGACTAGCTGAATAGAAAAAGATTGTATTTATGAGTCCCAGATAAAGTAATGGGTTTTTTTTACAGGTTGTTTACCCATATCCTGTAAAGGATGACAAATTAAGTTAGTAGTAAAAAGGGGGAGCAGAGTAGTTATACAGCCTTTGGCTTCCATTTCCTTCAACCAGTTTTTATTAAGGATTCTTACTGCTACACCAGTTCTGTTAGCTATCTTATGGGTCTTGCCTGATGAACGTAACACAAGCCACATATATATGGAAACTGGTGCATATATATTCAAAGGAGAAAAAGTTTTTGGCTAGTAACTGAACTTTCGCCTCCCTGTGAAACTTATCTGCCTATAAAATACTGAAATGAGTGTGCATTGTTCCAGTCACAGTTCTCCTTTTTCCTGCGCCAAACAAATCCAGTAGAAACATTCTTGTTCAGAGGTATTTTCCTGTCAGCTAGATAGCTAGTTAGGAAAAAAGCAGCATAAATTATTGCCAAAGACTATTTGTTACTCTAAACTGTAGACAAAGAACTCTGACATTAATTGTGATAAAGTTAACAGTGTTTTCATCAGTATTATCTTCCATAGACACTTTTCAGAAACATTGAGTATGTATAAATTCCTGAACACCATCAAGCTTGTGTAATCCAGAAAAATGATACACTGTAGAGTATACACACTCTCATGAGTCAGATTAGTTTATGTTAACAAGCAAATGACACCACATTCCGTTTCTCTTCCTCTGTTCTTCAAACAGTACTAACTAATTCTATGAATATTTATTGGATTTTTTTCTTTTCTTTTGTATTTGCATTAAGATCTCCCACTCACAGGTAACTGTCATGTCAGCCTGTTCCTCTAGTTGATGAAAGATAGAAGACATGCTCCACAAAAACAAGCACTGTTCATTGGATATCCATAAGCAAACTTGTGACACTTGATACTCCTTATCAAACATACCCTTTTATTTCATTAAAGAAGTTCTTAACACCTTTAACATGTTCGAAGATTACCATTTCTGGACAAGCACCAACTTAGGGAATATTTCTCTACTTTAGACACCTTTTAAATACCTCCATAAGCGTTTGAAAGGGCTATATCATGTGTGATAATAATAGCAGGGAACAGAATTCACAACCCAGAAAATGAACTATGTTCTTAATATCTTACTAACTCTGTGTTCAGGGCTTATGTGGTACACTGTTGACATGTGGGGGGCGACCTGTATGGGTGGCCACTGTGGGAAGAGGCCAGGAGATGTCCTGTGCAGGACACAGCCTGATCCAACAGACCCACCACAGAGAACAGCTGAGCTCCTCAGTCAAGCTGTGGGCACCCCTGGGAAAACATGCCTAAGAAAGCGAACACCAAAGTCAGAGAAAGGAGGAGGAACAGCTCCATGGCAGAACAGATATCCCCTGCAGCCCGCAGAGGACCCCACAGTGGAGCACGAGGATATTCCTGAAGGAACTGCAGCCCATGGAGAGCCCACACCAGAGCAGAGGAAAGATGTGAGGAGGAAGGAGTAGCAGAGAGACACTAGTAAACCACTGCACCCCCCGCCATACTCCACGTAAGAGTGCAAGGCAGCAGTAGGGTATGCAGTTTGGGAAGTCTGAAGTCAAGGAATGAAGCAGAGCATGGGAGAAGGGGGAGGAAAGATGTGCTGTTTTAATGTTTGAGTTTATTTCTCACTACCTGAACCGATTTTAACAGGTAATAAATCAGTTGATTTTCTCCAAGTAGAGTCTGTTTTGCCTGTAATGGTAATTGGTAAGCAATTTCCCTGTCATTATCTCAACCTATTGTTTTAATGTTTCTGGTTTTCCTATTATAATCCCCTGCCTTACAGGGGTGAGGAGTTTTGGCACAAGCAGCTGGGTGGGAATTTAGCTGTTAGCCAAGCCTAACCCAGCACACACTGGTTAACAGAAATGATCCCTTGGATGTCAATGGCTGGAGCCTGAAAACTGTTTCAGAAGGTTTGGAAAAGGTCAAAAGTAAAGCAAGGCTTTGCGTTGGTAGACTTACACCTGCTACCTTGCAATACCTAACTTCACCAGAAGGCTTCAGAGGGTGCGACAATTGCAAGTCTTTGCTTTAAACCTTTACTCAGAGTACAAGTTTCAGCCTACCCATACTAACTTAATAAAAAGCAACATATATCCCTAATCCCCAAAGAAATAAAACCTTTCAATGCAATGTTAACATATTTAACCACAAACTTTCAATGAATTAGTCACATTACCATAACTTACATTAAATAACATAATGGTATAAACATTGTCCATTTGTCATATTAATATAATAATTAAACAATGTTGGAGAAAGTATTATCTTTTAAAACAAACCTACTGGAAAATATATTAGTGAAGATATGCCTTTTCATGGGTTTTCCAGAAAGGCTATGCATGAGGCTGCAGAACATTCAAGACATTTCCAGAAGGGGAGGGAGGGAAATAAGCTACAACAAGCAGATGGGATGATAAAATGCTCTAATCCATAGAAGCTTTCAAGAAGGATGCTATAAATTGAGATTGTGCATACCTCAATTCCTCATTCATTTTTTTTGTAAGGATTTTCATGATAGGACCCTTCAACCAGCTACACAAGGGAAATGATTTTCAGCTGATATAGCAGCCTTTGGTTTGCTATGAACTGATCCCCAGCCAAATTAAATTCTACAGAGCTGTTACAGAGGGAGCAGCTCTACAGACCATTTACAGAAGATTGTGTGCAGTATACTTGAAAGCTGGTGGTCTGAACCTGATACATCAAACAGAATTGCAAATCCTGAGCAATTCTATAGTTTGTATCACACATAATCAATTAAAAAAAAAAAAAAAGGAAATCTCTTACAGCCCCTTTTCCTTCAGCTCATTTTTAACTTCCTTGCTACAGTTCAAAAGTTGTTCAATAATTATTATAACTATCTCCAGTAGCTATTGGGGATTAACTTGAGAGATACTGTGCAACTGCAAAAATAACTGTTTAAACAGTAGAAACATTAGCAGCATCAGACAAAACAAATTAAGATTACAGTATTTTTCAGGACTTTTTTCTTTTTATCCTGATGACAGATGTTCTCCTTTACAGTACAATAGTGTGGTATATGGGAATCATGCTACAGTAATGTTATTTCTCTATTTTTATTTTGCTTGCCAAAATATTAGCTCACTCGCTTGTCAAAAGACATGGGAGGGCAAGAGTCTTAAACAAGAAAAATACTTGAAACCAAAAGTAAAAAATTCTGTATTTTAGCTTCTTGTCTTTTACTCTGAATATAGTCCTCAGATCTCTGCCATACCCCCAGATATGATTACGAAGAAGCAGGCTCTACTTTTGCCCTCACTCCAGGTAAGCAAAAGCCTTAGCATCCACTAAAGTCAAGAAATCCTAAATGCAGACACAGCATCTGTCACTCTTCAAATGTGATCTTTTTATGCCTTTTTCTGTTCTTTTATATATTACAGAATATGTAAATGCATGTCCTTTCAGTAATACAGCTGGTGTTACTATTTTATTCTGCACATTTCACAATACTATTAAGTATCTTACTTCCTATTTTTTTTTTTCTTTTGTGATATGCTTCTTCCCTTCCTCATCTTGAATTGGGCATCCATCCCCCTCTTTTCATCTTTTGTAAAGTCTGCCGTCTCCTGGCAGCACTTGAAGGGTTTCATGGCTTTCTGCCTGCTCTAGCCTTTCTTTCTGCAACAAATGCCCAGTCTTTGTAGCACTCTTATCTTAGGCTTGTTGCAGTCATTAATTCGTAACATACACACTGTTCTAGTTCATGTAATTAGAATAGCAAGATCTTTTTCTGTCTCGGTACTACAGCAGAAAAAAACCCAAGAAACATTTGAGCCTTTTACAGAAAGTATGCATCCAAAGACTGCTTGCCTTGTACAGATCCTTTCATGTGGTTGCCTTTTATTTACTCAAAAACCTTCAGAGTGGTTGTAAAGGCTGTGTAGACTGGATGCTTCACTTGACAAAACAAGGTATTTATAGCATTCTTTAAGAAATGTTTTGAAGTGTTACTCGGAGTATCTGTTGCTGATGTAGTATCACCCAATCCAGATATTCCTACTTTACAGGGTCATCTCACTGGCTATTACATTTTAAATTACTGAAAACCTGTGCACAGCATAACTGTAATTATTACCTTTCTGCACTGAGAACAAAAGCTATCATGCACATACAATTAAAAAGAACAAGGGGAGAAAAAACAGCTAGCAATCTAGCTTCATATTTTCAGATAATCCAACAAATACTCAGAGGGCTACTGCATACCAGTCCCTCTCTTGCTCTGTTCAGATCTGAATCCTCTCTACCTTTTCCCAAACCAATGACAGCAGTTAATATGTAGGCAATGTTTTAACACTTTCTAACTAGCCTTCCAAAAAATGTGCTCCTTATGTATGTCCTTAAGATTTTAAGATCATGAGTAGAATATTACCAAAACCGACAGAAATGTGACAAACTCATTCCAGCACTGATGTGTTATCAAAAAGGATGTTTATTTTTCTCTATCAGTCCACAGCTTTTTCTAGAGTGTAATTTTCTGTTAATGCCCTAAGAGATTTCCTGTTCTTTTAAGAGTCAGGATACTATGCTTTAGAAGCTCCCTTCATCCTGCGTTTTGAATGACCTACCACAGACTGAAATCAGAGAGGCAGAGAAGATAAAGAGTATACGTACTTTGGCTACAATCAGCACTATTCGTGTTCTTAAAAGGTTACTGTGGAATGAACTCGCTACTTAGGCAGCTCACTAGGAACAATCCTTGAGTCTTAATACCACAGATTCTACTGAAAGATTCTTATTATCACAGTTATCATTGACAATTTAATGGACCACGTATCCACATATTCACAATAACAACTATGTGGATGATCACAGTACTTTCAAGTAGTGCTACATATGCAAACTGTTCCAGTATTTGATTTTTTCTTTAATGTAGCGCCTTGTTCTGAGAAAAAATAACAGGAAAAAGCCTGGATAACTGTAAGACCAAGTAGAGGAAAAGACAAGTTAATACTTTGTGACCAAGACATATACTGCACACTACAAGTTTTCCTTCAAAAATAAAAATAAGACCTAAGCAATAACAGGGATTTCTTCTGTGATTTTGTCTAACAGCATTAATAAAGTATGCAGCAAGAACAAAATAACTGCAATGAAATATGCAGACTCCCCATCCCTGGGTTCATAGTAGCCCCACTGCTGGTATCCAGGAATCACATAAAGAAAGAAAAAATAAAACAAGCAAACAAAAACCAACCCCCACATACCAACCCCCAAAACGAAACCATTAATGGAGAGGAGGAGCAAAAAGATGAACAGAGATAAAGCAACACAGGGAGAAAACAGGAAGCAGGAGTGTGAGAATGACAGGAAAAATACAGGGAGCAGTCTGGCAGATGATAACCACTGATAACAGCCTGAAATCAACTTGCAACTCAAACTTCCAATCAAGTGACAGAAATCTTAGTGCTAGAGCTAAGTGCTACTAGTTAATCATAGAATCACAGAACAGTTAGGGTTGGAAAGGACCTTAAGATCATCTAGTTCCAACCCCCTGCCGTGGGCAGGGACACCTCCCATTAAACCATGTCACCCAAGGCTATGTTCAACCTGGCCTTGAACACCACCAGCGATGGAGCATTCATAACTTTCCTGGCCAACCCATTCCAGTGCCTCACCACCCTTACAGTAAAGAACTTCTTCCTTACATCCAATCTAAACTTCCCCTGTTTAAGTTTGATCCCATTACCCCTTGTCCTCACACTACAGTCCCTGATGAAGAGTCCCTCTCCAGCATCCCTATAGGCCCTCTTCAGATACTGGAAGGCTGCTCTGAGGTCTCCAAGCAGCCTTCTCCTCTCCAGGCTGAACAGCCCCAACTTTCTCAGCCTATCTTCATACGGGAGGCGCTCCAGTCCCCTGATCATCCTCGTGGCCCTCCTCTGGACTTGTTCCAACAGCTCCATGTCCTTTTTATGTTGAGGACACCAGAACTGCACACAATACTCCAAGTGAGGTCTCACAAGAGCCGAGTAGAGGGGCAGGATCACCTCCTTCAACCTGCTGGTCACGCTCCTTTTGATGCAGCCCAGGATAGACTTGGCTTTCTGGGCTGCGAGCACACACTGAAGCCGGCTCATGTTAAGTTTCTCATTGACCAACACCCCCAGGTCCATCTCTGCAGGGCTGCTCTGAATCTCTTCTCTGCCCAACCTGTAGCTGTGCCTGGGATTGCTCCGACCCAGGTGTAGGACCTTGCACTTGGCATGGTTAAACTTCATCAGGTTGGCATCAGCCCACCTCACAAGCATGTCAAGGTCCCTCTGAATGGCATTCCTTCCCTCCAGCGTATCAACTGAACCACACAGCTTGGTGTCATCAGCAAACTAAGCTTTCTTACTCCTCAGGTATATGTATTAAATAAAAGTTTAATTGTGCAACTGGTAGTGACTTTTTCACAAAAACTTCACTTCATCTGATACACAGGAAAAGCCTGGAATCTGCAAGTAATTCAGAACTACATGCTGAGCGAGTTGCTTGCATAATGTGCATCTCGTTTGTCACAACCGCTAGAAATTTATGCCAATACAGCAGACACCAACACATACAGAAAGATGCATCATTGAGGCAGAAGAATATCATTCTAGAAAACAAATACCATTCTCACCTTTCTCTTGGAATTTTTATTGTGATGCTGAGTAAGTTGTATGTAAAGAGGGCAGAAAGAGCCCTTTGTTTTGTTTTTTTACACTGAGACAGCTAAAAATTATTTAGAAAACTGCAAAGTATTGTTATGCTTACTTAAATCATTAAGCACTGTAGTTTTATAAAAGGTTAAACCATAACACTTTCAAGTTGAAACCTCAGAAAAGTTCAAACCATTTTAAACCTAGTATCTTCATTTTGGAATCTCAGTTCTTCACTTACAAGATAATATCATTACATCAGCTCTGACTTGCAGGTAACTTCACAAGAAGTTATAAATACATCAGTATTATAAGAAAAAAAAACCTCTCAAAGTGAAAGTTTTATCTGGGTTAAATTTTTGACTGTGGGTAAATAAGATTATGCCAGACAGCTCAGTAACTGGATAAAAAGTCACTGAGCATGAGATGCTGCTAATTGCTAGAAAAAATGCGAAGAAGGTAGCATTTGATCACAGTATTGAAAATCATCCTAATACTTTCACACAAGGGAAAAGATTTCTGTCAACTCTTCACACTTGGTAGTGACTGCAACCCCGGTGATCTTTTAATAAAGCACTTATATGCAACACTGATAAACAGGGACTGCAGAACTCCTACAGAAGATGAGGAAAAGATGAGATGGGAAAGGAACTCATTCAAATTTGGCAGCTCTGAAGGCTAAAGATGTCCCTGCTCATCGAAAGGGGGTTGGACTAGATGACTTTTAAAGGTCCCTTCCAATCCAAACCATTCTATGATTCTATGACGGTGAAAAAACAATTTGAATTAACCACTAGATGCCACCTGACAGACCCTGCTGAGCTAGATCAAGAAATAAAGTAATTTGCTCCTTCCCTCAGGACACAGAAGGACCAAAAGTATGACCAAAATTTCTGTGGAATTTCCAAGGGTCCATAAGCCTGTATTTCTCCTTTGTCATCTAAGTGTAGCTGATACTTCAGGTTAGGCCTCTGATGATTTACTATGTTCTGATAAACAGTATAAAGAAGCAAGCCAATTAACAATAAGACACTGAATAATGGAAGAATTTAAGATAGGTAAATGCTAGATCTGTTGCACCTAAAAGCATCAATATATGGAAGTTCAAGGTTGCTGGTAAATCACAAGATATAGGAAGCAGCAATATTACCAGCACATAAAGAACTATGCAACCATGAACGACATCATGACATGGATGCTTTGCAAGTATAAGAATGACATAAGCTCTTACATGTCATTTCTGAGAACATCCATCAAACACAAACTGACTGACATTGAGTTCAACCTCAGTACAACTGACATCTATCACACTATTTAATCTTCCCAATCAAGCCCAGGCCAGGCTAAAAAGAGATAACCTGACACATTACAAACAACATTTGGTTCAGCTATTGCTGTATGCTGTCCTTTATTGTCAATATATACTTTCTCATATAATTCCAGCCCTATAAGAGCAACATATCAGCACAAGTCACCTTGTAGCTGGGATGAATAATGTACTAGATTCCTTATGAACTTCAATATAAAACCAGCTTTATGACAGTGCTGCATATTCAGCACTTGCACACATCAACTTCAGCAAATGTATCAAAAGGTGGAATGATGAATGCAGTTGGTTGCAAATATTACAGCTGAACTGCCAAAGATTTACTTCTCATACCAGCACATCAGAAGCTACATTACATAGGTATATAGCTTCAGTTGAGTTAAGAGGTAAATTACTTGCTTCCTGGTTGTTTTTTTTTCCAAATTAAAATGGCAAATTTATCTAAATATGACCAAAATATGATGTACTGCTGAAATATAAGCATGTTTTATTACATTTAAAGAAAGTTTTTAAAGAGATTTATTAAAGCCTCATTTAAACCTATCATATAGCAAGCTGTCCATTTAGATCTGAGTTTTCTGGATTTCAGTGAATTGAAAGGAAAACACCTCAATGTTCGAGCTACTACCTCCTTTCCCTCACCCGCTTTTAACAGTAACAGTGCTTGGGAAGAAGTGAAATAACATACAGCTATACAAAGCCAAAGTATGAAACCTGCTATATATGCTCCTTAGTTCTAAATTTTTGCCCTTTTATTCTTCTAGGACAGGAAAGAGAAAGGAAAAAAGCAAAACAGCATAAGAAAAAAAACACCCACAACAACCCCAAAATCAACTTTGCCCTCCAAGTGTTTCAATACAAAAATATCCTCCAGGTGTTTATACAGGGAGAAGACATGACACAAACGCCTCATTTTTTAGAAAAAGCAATTCGGCTGTAGAGCAGAGACAAAAATCAGATGAAAACTAAGCTGCCTATGTCATCTGCTCTTACTCCCATTCTTCATTTATCCTTTGAAACTGTATGAAACTTTCGACATCTGCACTAGGAACTGAGCTGGAACAGTGATCTGGCTAAAAATTCATCCTGCAAAAAAAAATTACCCTTTCAACATGTATCAGTTCCCCAAGTTCACCATAACTGCACAACTTTTTGTGCCAGCACACACAGAGGCAAAGTTTCACAGAGCAATTGTGTGCAGTTCTTTCTTTGAACAGTATCAATGTCAGCTAATAGCATAAGCAACATTCAAAACTAGAACCTAAGAGTTTTCTACTTTAAAAGCAAAGGGAAACAATCCTGTACTGCCACATTCTTAAAGTGGGAAGGAAAAGTTACTGTGTAAACCCATATAGCTTTTATGTTGTGCCCCCTCCATGATTTTACTAGAGAGGTAAAAAGCAGTATTTTCTGCAACTACAAGGAAATACTAAAATGCCAGTTAACTAACTGCTATAAAATATTTGAGCAAACAGTCTTTTTTTGTGGTCAGCCTTTCACTAGCTATTGACAGAAAACTCTTAAGGGTACTATAAGTGGTTTTAAAAACAATAATGATCTCTAGATAGTCCTTACTTTTAAAGCAAGCCAGCCACTATTTTACGATAGTTTTGAAAAGCAGATCGACAAAGCAAGTAACTTCCAGAAACTAACAGAACAGAAAGGGATTCATTCTACATTTTAAGACACAAATCCTGTTTTTCTTATCACTTGTAAACAATGTAAGATGACTTGAATTTCATGTGGAGAAAAATAATTAATTAATCCAGAGTGTAAATCAAATTGTTTCTAAAAGCAGGGTAATTATACCAATATTACTATAATTGGATCAGAGTTAGGACAGTGCTACTGAATGGGGAAACTTTCATTTCTGCCTTAAAAAAAAAAGAAAAAAAGGAAAAAAAGGGAGTGTGTGTGTTTGTTCCTAATCAAGAAATGTACCAGTAAAGCTTTATATACTTTGCAGTTATTTATCATGAAGTCATGTGTTCACACTTTCAGGCTCCTTAAAGGATCACAATACACCAGAAATGAACAAAACCAGCAGTTCAAGTGCACCACTTTAAGACAGACTTCCCGAACACCTACTGGTCAGAAAACAGTCATGACTCCCAACCTGACTGAAAGAATTAAAGAGATTGAAAGTGACTGAAAGAATTAAAGTGTCACACTGCAAGAATTCCACTTCCCTCCCCCACCTACCCCCTAAAGTGAACTATTTTTGGAAATGTCCTTTATAAGATCTATACAATGAAAACAAACATGCATGGAAATTCTCACAGAAATGATAGCACAAGAAATTGGCTCGTCATTGGAGATTCACACATATCTGCACAAATGAAGCAATGCTTCCTCAAGGATCGCACAGCACTCTTTCTAGTTACTGTGTCAGAATGATGATTTATGAGGCGGAACAAAAGCAATCTAAACTCTAATACCCTCACAATAGAGCATTCAAGACACACCCAGCACAATCTGTAGCTGAGCATGCAAAAGAATGCCAATTTACTTAAACATTCAAAAAACCCTAAGACTATTGTTAAGAAAACTTTTAAGAAGTACTGTTGATAGAAATCAACATTATGGCTTGTCATGTGAACAGGCTTACATTTTTGCTCCAGAGAAATTTGAGGTTAACCAACTAATAATTAACATCTGCACTCAACTGGAAGATATATAGCTCTAGGGATGTGTATTACAAAACATGTTATTTTCTGAAGTCTCTTTATTCAGGTTAAAGGAAAAAAAAAAGCTTAACAGTCTAATTTGCAGCTCATTGCATACAAAAAAATTGTGCAGACAAGCCCCCAGTGTACACTATAAACATGTATAAATGTAACTTTCCTTTTTCTAATGGAAACGCATTTAATAAAGCATTGTCTAACATCAAATGGAGCTAATACAGTCAAAGTGATTTTTAAAACTTTCCTAGTCCCAAGTCAGTTATTTCAGTAAAAGTGAAATCATTGCAAAAATAAGTAGACACAAGACAATATACTCAGAATTACTCTCCATGTAGTTATCACACCATGTATGAATGACATGATCTGTCTAGTTATCTGCCTGCACTTTTAGGGCCCATGCATCCTGTCTACATGTGTGAGGTTCTTTATTTGCTATTCTCTTCTGGACTCATTTCACTATGCTCACTTGAATCCAAAACTTGTATCACATACTTTGTGCTACTCTTCACCCCATAAAGACATTTCTGTACTGTTGTTCCCTTGGGGATAAAAGAGTACATTATTTTCATATGCCTGTCAACAGAACTGTACATGAACTTAACAGTGAAAGGAGCCTAAGGACTCCTACCACTGAAGTTTGACCTACAAGGGAAAGGTCAGTGTTGAGAAAGAACAAAGGGAAAAAAAAAGAGTAGGAATAGCACAATTGTATCTTCCAAGTCACATATTACATATACCTACTCTGAGTCTGATGGGTCTTTTTTCTTAGTCCAGAGGTCTACCTTTTCTTCTAAGCATGAGGTTCATCCAGTCTAATGCTTCTATGTCAGAGGAGTAGGGGCAGATGGACCCCTTCAACAGGTAATTCATCCTATTTTAAGATAGCAGTTGTACAGACATCTCTCCAGTGTTTCAGGGACACAATCAGCTACATTTAAAAACAGCTAAAAGCAAAATAGCAACAGAAGATGGAAAAGTAGAAATACATTTTACAAGCATATTATATTCCTAAAGGTTTGGAAGAGGTGGGTGAAATTTCAGGCTGTCACCACTGGATGCACTAACAGACTTCCAGTACTTTCCTGCATGTTCTGAAGTTGTTTTACTTTTCACCTCTGTGTTGTAGTTACCAGATGATATTAAATTAGTTGTTTTCCTATTACCATCCAAGCTAAAATTTCACAGCAATATAACACGAAACAGAAATGGAGAACCACTTTTTGTCATGCTATTGTTCCCCTTTGAAGTTCAGGAGGGAAAAAACCAAAACAACAAAACGATGTTTTCATAAGCACAAAGAGAATCACTTCTTTGTGATATTTGTGAAATTTTAAATTAAGTTATATGCTTCACTGTCTGCCTTGAGCAGAGGAATGGTCAATGAGCATTGCCTCCTCAAAGTCTTCTTAGGAGCACATTCTGCTTAAACAACCAAAGCCACAGCAATGCAACTTCAACTGCCAAGCAAATAATAGTGACTCTATGCTATGAAGCTTTGAGAAATACAATGAAAAGTGCTTGCCAGTTTGCCACTAAAGAGTATAAAGTCCTCTCAACTAAGAAAACACAGTGCTGCACCAGCTACTAAGAAGGAGAAAAATGACTGCTACTGCTGAACCCATGACACACAGTTTTTAGACCTCTCTTTTGGCCCTCAAAAAGATCTGGCATAGCTTTGTAGTTTAGCGAGTTTCTGAGCTGCCTGAAGCCTCAAACTGATAGATGAAGACTGCTGACAGAAGGGAAACAATATGCAAATAGCTGATAGCTAGACTGGCCAGAAAGTGGAGATCTTCTAGCAAATAGTTTCCTCCTTTATTAGTTTCTCCCCTTTAAGAACTATGTTTCAACCAGGACAACACTCACTCAGGCTGTAGTGTATATTCCACAAAGGACATAGATGAACAATACCGAATTTGGTAACTATTCAGTGAAGAACATCTAACTTCAGAGACAACAAAGGAAGCCAGTTGTCTAGAAGAGGCTCACTCTTCCTGTGATAGGTGCAGGTATTGGAGTAAATATGATGATGTTACCTGCTCCTTGACTGACCACGTTATCTCTCCATTCCACTTGAGATTTCTCCAATGATTCATTCTGACTTGTATTTCACCAACATAGGTTGTGTAACAAATGACTGAGTAAAAAAAATCTCTGACAGCAAGGGGTGAATTTCCTTCAGCAGATGGGCTTGACTATTTGGAAACATTTGTTTCGCAAACAATACTGTCCAGTATTTTGCAATGACCTCTCACACTCTCAGGAAGGCACAAAGGCAATGACAGTGCCACGAAAGTCTCTCAGTGCCATAAACCAGAGCAGTATCAGTGAAATACTAATACTGCCATAAATAAACAGATCTGTCTAGAAATAAAGATAACTGTTTCAAATAAGGCTGTGATGCTGTACTTTGCATTATTTGAATTATATATTTGCATTATTATTATTATTATTCCAACAGGAACAAATGTCCACTTGCTTTAGAAAAGAAGAGCAGAGGCTTTCTACTTTTTTTTTTACACAGCACAGAATCAAACCATCAGGTCTGGCCTGATCTTGTGCTCTACTGAAACTGCTTTTTACAGTGTTACTTTTTTATACACTAAAAAGAGGTTGGAATAAAAATAGACTGGGTATGCCAAACTACATTTCTGTTTACTAAAATACTGGCTTTATTTGGCTGAAACACTTGCCCAAATCTTTCTGTAGATCTAACCAGACCAAACACTACCTGAAAAAGTATCTCATGTCTCTTACCTCTTTTTGGAGAAGGGTTTCATCACACAAAGGAAACAAGCAAATGGCATCTGCCAAAATACAATATGCATCAGAACTACTTAGCAATTACGAATACATAATAAAGCCAGTGACTCAACCCAAACATTTCTGGCTTTTTACCTGGCCATGGTGTGAGAGCATGCACAATACTGGCATCTTCTCTTAGGTCACAAGCAGTCAAAAGAACCCAGTCCTACACATGCTAAATTATTAATCAGATGCATTTCTAAGGTTAAGCACATCTCAAAAATTGGTTTATCAAGCTAAATTTTACTTAAATTGTGCATTTAACAGCTGCTTTTGGAAGACAATACAGGCTTCCCTGCTGTAAAACACTAACCTCCCTCCCCATAGTAAGATAATGGCAGAGAGAGACCCTGATTACCCCAAGACACATTTGATAGAAAATGTACATTTAGCTTCAAATTCTGATTCCACTGTGACAGTGCCCACAATGACAGGGACACAAGATGAACACACTACGACCGCTCAAATGCTTTTAAAGTACAGGCGCGATGTTTTATCAGTAGCCCCTGGAGGTATGAGCACAAACACAAGTTACAGCAGGTTAAACTAGTACATAAATTTACAATGTATCAGCTGCTCCTGCCACGACAGTTTGCAGAGCTGTTACTACAAGGTAACACCATCAGAATGGTGCTGCAAAGCGAGCGAGCTCTCTCACCAGCTCCAAGACACAGAAAACACAATCCTCCTACCCACGGATTTTATTTATATTCCCAATACTTGGGGTTGCCTTTTCACACACAGATTAGAACAGCACAAGCCAGTAAGCTTTGACATAACACAAGGAGCCTAATGGGGAACCGGAACTCATACCTTCCAGGATATTACAAACCCATAAGTTAACCTGGTCATCCAGTAAGTCACACGACAAAAGCAGTCACTCTAGACAGATCCATTTAGGAGGATCTTTAAGATCTAGCTTTAGGAGACAAGAAGGCCACTAATTTCCTTTAACATGGAGTTCAAAATCCCTTAAACTCCTCTCTCTCAAGATCTTCTTTGCTTTATATTTGTTTGCGCTGTTGTTTGAATTTGACTAGCTTAAATTTTAGGCATTCGCTCTTCCCATGGTTTTCTACACTAAACCAGAAGTTCTCATCATTTCTTCATGAGCTCCTGCTACAATCTAACCAAAATGTATCTTAATATCCTCTAGAGGAGGAAAAAACATGCTTGTGCTATCTAAGGAGCCTTCTATGTTTTTTCAACATAATTTAAAATACATTGGCACAGAAATCGGACACATTGCTTGTCACATCTGTTTCACAAATGCTACCTTCAACCTCCTAAGCATTCTCCTGTTATTAATGTAACCAAAAATGACATTAGCTCTTTTATCATCACACTGACACTCACTCAGCTGCTGGTCTGCAATGATCCAAAATTCTTTTTGCAGTCACTGTTTTCTGTACGATGGGCACTGCTTACACTCTTTGTTCTTACATACAACATTCCACTCGGAATACCCAAATTCTATCAGGTGATTTACATAAATATGTATGACTGCTGCACTATTTCACTTTCTGCAATTCTTTTCCTTCATTGAATTCTATTAATATTATACATTATTGACACAAACTAATTTCACAGCCATTTTGCACTAAAAATAGTCTATTATAAATATAATCAGCGGCTTATCATATAAAATATTTATGCTCTTTAAAGGGATTAAGTTCCCTAAGTTATTAGACTTTTCTAAAAATCAAACTCTAGTTCCTACTCTGCAACTACATACAATTCAGAACAAATTAAAGCATACAGTATAAGGTGACATGCTCACCTTAAATCACGTTCATCAGTTTTATTACAGTTGGAATCAATATTGTTGTTCACCAGGCCAGAAAGAGACAGTATGTTTATACTTCCTGGCACATGGCTAAAGAACAATAACGTTGCAATAAAACAAATGGTAGAAGAATACAAACATAAAAATACATCAATAACAACACCAAAAACATATGTGCAAAAAGCATGCAAGAATTAATGTTTTTATCATAGAGCTCAAACCTAGTCAAACTGAACACAAGATACATTGTATATTAAAACAACAATAACATTTCTAATCATATAGATTTTATATATGGTAGTTAACAGCATGTGGGTATGTTTGTTCAAACAACGAGCACTCCAGTTGAAATGCCTGCATTCTAAAGTCTTACAGAACTAAAAGAGCACTGTCAAACTCAGATTTCTCTCATTCAAGACTTGAGTTGAAAACTTGTTTTTAGTTTCAATTCCATTAATAAATACTACGTAGAAATGACTTGGGTATTCTTTCTTTTAATTGAATACAACAGAATAAGTTAAAACGTTTCAACAGAACAAATAAGTAAATCTGAAATACAAAGTTAACCGGATAAACCCATTTTAATGCAGGTATGTTAAATGCAATTCTTCTGTTACAGAACAGATTGACAGAACAGTTGAGGTCAGAAGAAACCTCTGGAGACCATCTAGATTGGGAGTACTATTCTAGAGCTCAGTGAGCAGTTGAACAGTAAAAGTAACATTTTAGAACATCACTACTGGCACTCACATTGGCATGGGTTTAAAAACTGGTTAGTTCATACCTCAGAGCTATTGTTTCAAGCTCTCAGACAGCTCAAGCAGACAGCATTTTATTAGATCAACTTGGTTTTGGCATTGAATGTTTCCTCACAACTACAACTACAGAACTGGTTCTCATTTGAAAACAAAGTTGATAAATCAAAAAAACACAGGTCTACCTGTGTTCCCAGGATGCTAGCTTTTACGTCCCCTGGGATTGCTGCTACTACTCTAAGAAATTTGGCTTTACGCAAAATCCTGCTTAAACTGAAGACGGCAAGGAATAGCATGTATTATACAAACCTGCATGCAAAGTTCCACTAACAGGACTTAGTTGATTCAGGTTTTGAAAATTTATGTCGACTGATTACCATGTTTAGAAAAAGGAGTGAAATATCATTACAAGTTTAATATAAGTATTTAAAATCTTACTGTATTAACCTTTTTAGTTGAATGGATCATCAAAAGCTACAGGAATGATTAAAGAATGCAACAGAACTTGCATTTCCCATGCACTGAGAAAATAACCATCATCATCATTCAACTGGATCAAAGTAAGACCTCACTATTTATCTGTAATCTGTTTAAAAGCTACATATTTTAGTAATAGTTTGGGTAACATCCCACATTTAAGTTACCCATAGGACTTCATTAAGCTCCTTACTACAACCTGATAACTGAAATAACACCTAAAAAAAACACAGACATCTCACTGCATTAATCAAAGGTCCATGTGGACTAAGCGGTTATTGCACAAAAGCAAGAATAGTACCTATCTGGAAAACAAAACAAAACCCAAAACAACAAAAAGCACATTGGAAAGTTTTAGGACTAAATACTAGCTAAAAGAGGGAGCAAAGGGGCAAGAACAAAACTCAACAAAATATAATCCATTTAATCCCTAGCACACTGTATACTTTGTGAGTAAAAATGATGAAGTCTCCTTTATCAAAGTAACAGAACTTGGGGACAACACTGTAGATTAGTTATGAGAAGTAATTTTCTGCATTTTGAATATAATTTTTGATGAAGCTATTACCAAGTAAACATTTGAAATTAGTTTATTCCATATTAGTTGTGTTTGCTTGGTTTTGGGGGGTTTTGTTTGTTTGTTTGTTTGTTTTGTGGCTTCACTGCTTTTTACCCAAAGGCTAATAGAAACAAGCACTTATTAGGTCTTTTTTCCACCTGAAGGCAAAATACACACGTTGTAGTCTTCCCAAACCATTGTTTTCCCATGCTACAACTACTGGAACAGAACAAGCTAGACCTGAAAGAAAATAAAAAGCACCAGAAGCTACCAAATACAGTTTTCACTGTCAGAGAAGTGATTGTTGCCATCTCTTTGAAATAGCTTTTGCTTTATTCATATGTGTTTAGATACCCTTGTAGCTGGTTACCCCATGAAAAATTCAAAGGTTAGCAACCAGATCTGAAACCCCAAGTTAACCTTGTAAGACATCATTCGGTGATTATGCATCTTCAATATTGGTTTTGTTCATCCATGTATTTCTAGTGGTATATTCTACTTTTCAAGCCGAGGTCCTCTAAGAGCTTTTAGAAGTGCATTATGTCAGCTTACACGCCCTTTTGAGAACAACTGCAGCAACAGGACTGGAGGACCACAGGCCCTCAAATAATTTTATCAGAATCACCACAGCAAGCTTGAGAAATAAATGGGCTTGAATTCCAATGTATGACTTTCCCTAAAGCAAGTAAACTTGACCAAATCTGAAAGCACATGCAGGTTGTTATCGTAAATGGCATGATACACTTTTGGGCAAGAAGCAAAGGCACTACTGCTAATTACTTAGTGAAGACACACCTTAAAAGAGCATTTAGTCTTCCTCGGAAGCAATTACTTACATTTCCAAGAGTTGAAAAGAAAGGCTGTCTGCCTGAAGCCAAGCAACAACTTCACACTAATCGTCCAGTGTCAGAAGACAGAAGTAGTTTATCCAGGTTCAGAAGTACACTGACAAATCATACCTCCTTTTTTTTTTTTCGTCCCTGAGGTCTGTTGGACAGTTATTGCTGCAGTTAACTCACAGTCCTTAAAGATTACTAATTAGTAAAATGCTTTTGGGCTACTGAAGTGTAAAGTCAACATCATCGCACACTCATTAAAAACAAAACAAAACAAAACAAGATTCTCTGGGTGTATCCAGTTCTGTAAAGCAATAAAGAAATAATATGAGGCCCTAGTTAAAGTCTAGAAAAATCTCTGAGGACACCACTATCACAGAACACAAATATTCCTGTTTCTGTGTCTCAGATTTGGAAGTATTTGCATTTTATTTCCAGTACTAAAGGTCTCACTTTAATTCTGGACAATGAAGTCTATTTCACTGTCCCAGCTCCTGGTCCTTTTGAGAGAAAGGTTTAATTTAATCCTTCGAATAACAACAATGGCATTATCAACAGTGAGTTTAAGAAATAACTGACACACTTGAACTTGTTCAGGCATCCGGAACAAAAGAACCTGGAAGTACTAATAGCAAAGTTCAGGGCAATGAGGAAAATTATATACTTTTTTTATTTGCAATTAGACCAAAAAGTGAAAATACGGTAACATAGATTCAAATTATTTACATCAGATTACCAGCGCAGCATTGTGCCAACTTATAAAATTAGAACTTTGTTTCTACTCTGCTTTATATTTCTACAGATGTAAGTAGCATTTTCCAAAGCCCCACAGGAAATTGACGGGCAAACAAAATCTGAACTTTAATACCCTAACCATCAGACTCCCCTTCCAATGCTATCTCCTCCAATGGACATTCAAACACTTGGACACAGACCATAACCAGGAATAAAAACCTGTGCTTAAAAAGCATTTTGCATAGCTAACACAAACACCTAACTGATAATTTCAAATCATAGTCAATTAACTTGAATATATCAGAAGTAAAACAAACACAAAGTGCATCAAGAGCAAAGCATAGGCCAATGGGAACTTCTCACACAGGTGACCACTACATCATAGTATTAATAGTGATGGCTGTGGACTGGGAAGACAACCTGAAAACCTTGTATTGACAGCAAGCAATAGTAACTCCCCTGCAACGCTAAAGAGAAACTGACTATTAAAACCCCTGGAGCCCTAGCTCTTTAAGAGACAAAGAATTCATTTATTTCTAGGAAAAGCAGAAAGGAATTGCATCAAGACCACCAAAAGATGCTGAGATTTAATAACACAGGTAAGGCTATTTATTTTTTGTCTTGTCTTTGGTCAGAAAAAACATTCATCAGCGTCACTGGGGTACTTCTGCACTGTCCTGTTCTAAAATGAACAATCCAGCAAATTTTACGTTCTGTTTATTGCCACATATTATTTTCTTCAGGAAAAAACAAAACAAAAAAACCCCAACAACAAAAAACCCACCACCTTGAAAAGAAAAAAAACAAAACAAAAACATTGTGGTTTTTTATCTTTGATGACAAAGGCAGACTACCAAATAAGAATCATTTCAACCCTATGCCTGTAGAAAAATTGCTCCTCTGCCTCTAATGTTGCTATTCATAGATCTCTAAGCAGCTACTAGTCCAGACCAGATGACTGTAACAAATTCAAACACTTCTGGCAGAGGCATGTTTATTATTTTCCAATAGGACTGTCTGCCAAGTTTCCCTGTCCAGGATTTTTTTTTAAGAAAGGAACTGTGTGAGCCAAACTATGTCAGGGGCTATCCTCCAAACAATTCTTTCAGAAAGTGGAAGTGTACTAGCACTAGTACACTAGATTTGTGCTTGAATATGGTTCAAAAACATGGGAAGACACAGCACAGTCAAAACTTCAATCTTCAGAAAATAAAATGCTATGCTGTGAGTCTTTGAAATGATTTATCAGCACAGAATACTCCAGATCTTTAACACTTGATGAAAAAAGCACAAACTTGATTGGAATAAGCTGAAATTCATGAACACAACCATCTTTAGTTCCCTCAAAATATAACCTTTTAATAACACCTTTTGTTTATGACTTCTCAATACATATTCTACAATGTCTGTTTCCAGTCTATTGATCACTTAAGTTTAGCTGGACAAATCTACACACAGTATTATGGCATAAAGGCACATTTCTTGTGAAGAAT
Source organism: Ara ararauna (assembly GCA_028858755.1). Classification (NCBI taxonomy): domain Eukaryota; kingdom Metazoa; phylum Chordata; class Aves; order Psittaciformes; family Psittacidae; genus Ara; species Ara ararauna. Next base: position 63,822,831 of record CM054379.1, read on the forward strand.
TCTTAGAAGCACTGGTGCATATCATTATATTAAATGATGGTCTTGTGATTAAGACACCTAAAAGCAAGAAAAGGAGAACGAATACCACTTCAAACCCCTCATGACCTTGTACAAGTCATTCAATCCTTCTGTCTTCATTCTACATCTTTAATAACTAAATTAAAGAATTACTTTAGTATTTTAAAACAAAATCATTTGCTAACTGCATATATGGCAGACAGAAATGCAGTCATGTACATATATATGAGATAAACACTGAAAAAAATCCTCTTTGCAAGAACAGAATTAAAAGAAAAAAGTCAAATGTCTTTGCAAAGGTTCTGCATATAATTCTGAGCTTTCAATTTGAACATAATCTTGAAAGGCCAACTTGAATGAATTATTCTCTTGCAAGAGTTTAATCCAATTTAAAATAACTTCAATTATTAGAAGTATGGAGTAATGACCAAACACAGAGATATTGCTTAAAAGGGCAGTGGTTTGACATAGCAAGTCTTTTGATTTATCTCACTTTTATCAGGTTTTCAGGTCTTGAAGTATGACATTCTGTGTGGGGCATGAACTAGGGAGTTGTGTGGGAGACAAAAACTTGAAGTTACAACTGCACGAAAAAAATAGCAATCACTTAAGAATTATTATCATAAAGAACTAAAAGCTTAACCTCATATCCAAATCGCAAGAGAATGTGACTTCTGCTTATTCTCTCTTACAAATAAGTAACCACCCCTGACAATTATGCATGAGAAGAAACATAGGACTCTAATCATTGTTTCTAAATAAAAACATTTGTAGCACATTTCTGCGAAAAAAGTGGCCATAAGGGTGGAACTTCTGGAGATAGACAGAAATACATTGATTTTACAGGAACTGTAAATATATACTTTTGAAAAATCAAGTCATGATGTTATGAAACCACATTAGCCAAATCATCTACCAACAAACTTACTCACACCCAACTAAAAATTGTCCCTTGAAATTTTAATAATGTCTCAAATATTAAGAAACTGTCTTAAGACAAAGAAAGATCCAATACATGATTTCCTACGATAACGGCAAGTTAACAAAAAAAAAAATCTTAAAATGTGACATTTTGGACACATTAATCCTATTATTGTGGCTGCTACTATTCAATAGTAAGGGATCAAGATCTCTGCTAACAGACAATTACAGAACATAAATATTTGTCTCCCCACTGGGAAAAGTGCAACCCATTTCTACATAAATATTAATTATAATCATCATCATCTGCATTTCTCACTTTTTTCACCTTTCACTTAATGGAAATTAGGCATTTTAATTGCACCCACAATTCTTTTTGTTTCAGTTTATTTCTCACTTTTGGAAAAGATCACTCCATTTTCATCACATTCTTTACTAACAGTAGAAAATGCTTGATTTTTTGTTTGTTTACAGATTTCTTAACTGCTTGAGCAAATTTTAAAACAAAACTACAACAATTCTAACCATTACAAACCTCTCTGGAGTAAAGCCTTTTGTCTACAATTGGGCCTATGTTGAAATACCTAAGCCTCATGAGAGATGATTTTTGGAAGCATTTTTAAATCTAAACAGTTAAACGCACAGCTTGGCAATGAGCGACAATGATGTCCAGTTGCAACTGAACTTATTCTAAAACATGACTGAAGTTCCTGATTGGAAAAAGAGCTCTTGACCTCACTGTGCTTGCTACAAAAACAGTCAAAGAGCAACAATTTTCACTACAAATGTGACCTATGCTTCATTAATTCAGAGCTAAACTTGAGCTAACTCACAAAAGCAGAAATTACCTCAGATCAGATTTACTCCTAAGCTAGGGATGAGTGTACACAGAAGCTATCTGCCAGAAAAACACTTCATGCAGCTGGCGCCCTATCCTTTTACATGGCTAGCCTCCAATATCAACTTGGAGATTTCCTTGTTCTAAATGCTGGCAGCCATTAGAACACAGGCTGATGAAAAAAGACTTTTTGCCTGGTAAGGTATGTAAGGTATCATGGTGATGAATTCTGTTTGCCACTGAAAACTAATCAAAAATAGAAAAAAGCCCAAACAACTCAGCACATAAAAAAAAAAAAAAGATAGCTTCCTTACATACAAAAATCTTTACTTTCAATTCCGATCCCAGCTTGCAAACAACAGTATCGGAGAATAAAAAGTTCCTTTATATTATGTATTAATAATCACAATACATTAAACAGTCACATTAGAGACTGCTTAAAATATAATGCTTTGGAAAAAAACAATCATTGTAATCAGATGCTGTAAAACAGCTGCTGTACTTCAGAATATGAATTTTCTTTTCATAAAGTGATTTTTTAAGACATTACATAAAACTACCTCTAGATCTCACATTTCTTTCAAAGTTGAGAGAATACAAGTGCTACAATGAAGAAAGAAAAATTGTACTTTAAAAAGCATCACTTCTATAGGAGTTTACTAGAAGTCACTCCTTTTGTACAGGTAACACTATCATCCTCAATTACGAGTTTCACCATTAAACTGATACAATAAACAATACATTAAACTGAAACAATATTTTTTAAAAATATTTTTATTTTCGCTAACAAACTCACAGTGACAAATGAAACATACACTTCAAAATATAATCACAAGAGGCTGCACTCATACCCAAGCACTCTGGTACTGACAGAGCCAAAGATTTAATGGATAACTCTCCTATCATGTATTTCTCCTCTCCTCTCCTACAAACTATAAGAAAATGAAGGATATGCATACAACAGTTGCAGAAATTTCCAGTTATGACTTAACTGAAAAAAAAAAAGGCTGAAAAAATTTTAACATCGAAAATTTTGTTGAGGACTATTACAAGATTTATAACCACTACACTATGTTCTATTCTGTCAAAAATACTATGTTTCTGGGTATGCATTTAAATACACAATTTACAGATATTGAAGAACCAGGCTTATATCCAGAATAGCAGAGTATCTAAGTCTATCACTTCTAGTTGCATTAAGGAATGGCTGGTATCTTTAACAGATCACTACATAGTTGAAGAAATTAAGAAACTGTTTTAATAATGTTTAGATGGGAAAAAAGTTGAGATTCCTTTATGAATGCAGATGGAATGGGCTTACAATTCCCTAAGTTTTATGTTTTCCTCTTTTTTTCTCTTCATATATGTAATTCTCACATGAATACACTCTAGTACTAGCAGTATCCTGTTTCACTGCTTTGATGAACTGAAACAGCAGAATTCTTCTGCAGAGCTTCAGTGTCTGCAATAATTCAGAACACACAATTGGTAGAAAATGATCTACTTTTCCTTAGTTATTCATTACAGCATCAATAAGCAGCTCACAAAATACTTGGAAACAGTAAGCTATTTTCAGCTGTAGATCAGCTGAAACCTCAATTACACTGCATTAATAAAGAACCCAATTATCTGAGGAAAACAACTGAGTCTACCTCCACAAAAAAACCCAAAAACACTGTCCCCCAAGCCTCATATCAGCTCAGCAAATCTACTGCATCAGTCTTTCCTCTCCTCTTCCCCCTTACCCACAATTCTAAGTGACTTCCTAATGTAAAAACACTAACAGTCACATTGTGCATTTGTCCAAACACAAGCCAAATAAAATCAGACTGCTTCAGAAAGCAACATTTATGCAATGTGACAGTTACTGCATCAAACACTCTAAGAAACTCCTGTTCAATGCTGCATATCGTAAAACATTTAAGATCATTAACTAAATATAAAAGAAAAAAATGCAAACTACTGGATCAGAAAACTCCGTCTTAGAAGCACACGCAGATTCAAGCTTCAGCTGATAGATGCTGCAGAGCAGCTGTAGAAACAGCCAAAGTTTTGTAATGCTCAGTTCTAAACATTACTTGTGCTTCTCCTGACCCTTGTTATATCAAATTATGTATCTTCAGATAATAAAAGCATTACACTGCAATCTTAAGTCACCAGGTTTTCTCCTAAACCAACTTCTTACTAAAGGTTCTCTAGCCACTCTGATCTACTGTTATTTTTCCATCACCATTTTATCACCACAACTTTACTGTCGAATTCATAAGCTTCAGCCTCTCACTATCAATGTACTGCTATGAAAATACCAAGTCCCTGGTCATGAAAAAAAAAAAATAAAATATTGCAATCACTCATCCTTTCCTTTAAAAACTACAGAATTCAAACATTCAGTGACATTAAATGGTTTAATGAGTTATATGGCTACAGAAGCCAAATTATTAATAAAATTAAAACACTGCATTGCTAGTGGTTTCCATAAGAGAATGACACCCTAAAAAAGCCAAAGGCTAACTTGTAACAAGCAGAATGTGGCAAAGGTTTTCTTGCCGCAAATCAAGCTTCTGCAAAAACACGTAGGATTTTTACAGAAGCAAGTGAAGAACATGACAAACAGGCTACAGAAAGCCCATTTACACTAAAGAAGAGAAGATCAGTTGAAGAACTGACCTGCTTCTCACTGTTTGTTTTTTGTTCTATTTTTTAAATCTGCCACATACAAAGCTACATTTTTCAGACCCACCTATCTTTCTCTGCCAGCAAAAGATGTATTTTCTTTTACATGCATCATGCCACAAAGTCAGGCTTGAAGTCTGGCTGGTTTTAGTTTATTTCTACTGGTACACTGGGAAGATGAACACCAGATATTCAGAAATAATTTTATTTACAATTTCACATCCCTTAACCTAAAAATAAAAATAATACAAATTTTCATGAAAGCAGGCAACATTGAACATGCTCACAAACTGCACAGTGCTCACGAGAATACTGTAGTTCTCTGCTTTGTTCTATAACTCCTGGACAGTTCTCAGTCCGGGGGGGCATTTCGTTTTCTTTCTCCTCCCACTGCACAGAGCAATAAAACTCATATAACACATCTACTTCCAGCCACAAGTCTGGAGATAAGAAATTCCAGGGGATGAATCAGCCCCATGAGCCAAAGCAAGTGAAACCAAAAGGGAGAAGCCTTAGATAACTGGTCCCTGTTGTTGCAACTCTAACATCAATATTTTCCGCAGTCCTGGCTCTCAGCACTCTCCTTCCACCAACCCCCCCTTCCCCAGTTCACCTCACATGCTCTACATATTCCTTTCCATTCCCAGCCTTCCTTTCAACACATCCTCCCCTCCTCCTGTTTTTCCATTCAGGCAATCCCTCCTACAAAGTTCCACTTCAAAATAATGACTAACAACATTACCATGCCATCTGTTTTCATAACGTATCACTCTTTCTACACCTTTTAATGCTCTGTTTATACAGAACGTAATTTTTTTGGAGTGAGGACTATCCACCATTATCTGCACCCTGCCTAAAACAACTGGTTTCTGTTCTTAAGTCTTTCATCTTTAATATAGCAGCGGTTAAAAATGACTATTTATTTCCTTGATTACACTTCCAACTGCTGGCATAAGAACATAAGCTCACCAAAACCTGACATGTTGGCACAATCTGTAAATGCTTAGCAGAACTTTATTCTATTCTTCCCATCTATACTAAGGTGGGGAGTTTTGTTAGTGGGGTTTCTGAGGTTTGCTTTTTGTATTCTTTCAGGTTTTTCAATGCATCAGATAAAAACAGGAATACAGACTCTAAAGATACTAAATTAATCCCTACATGGGAATTGCAGGTTTACAGATGTACATGTGAATGCACAAATTCCATAAGAGCTACACATAAAAAAACCCCCAAAGACCTGAATTACCATGGCAAGTTAAATTATGTTATGCACAACATATGCCACTTTTCTGATGCAAGAAAAACACGGGACATTTAAAACTGTATTTCTGACACAGAATACCTTTTTAGTCAAATGATGACTTATATTCAGTTATTTTAGATCATTCCTATGTTTTCTGTTCAGGTAAAACAAACTATCAAAACCCAGAAAATACAGACTTAGAATTTATTACTTTTACAAAGTTATACCATACCTGAGATAGCTACATATAAGTTTTATAAATGCTACAAAACAAATCTTGCTGTAATAAAAAATGTAACGAAGTGCATATACTTTCACCTCAGAGGATGGCATGTTAAAAAAAGGAAGAAGCAACAACAAAACACACACTGGAGAGCTCTAAAACAGATTTAACTCTTATGCAGTGGGGAGAGAAATGAAACTTAAGTGAGGAGAAGCAGCCTTGCAGTAATGGAACATGGAGGCCAGTCATTTGTTGTGTGCTCTAGAGGTCAATACTGAGGCCAATATTGTTTAACAACTTCACCAGTGACCTGGGCATTGTACAGTGTGCCCTCAGCAAGTTTGCAGATGATAAAATCTGGAAGAGTGCTTTATACACCAGAGGGTTGTGCTGACATTCAGCACGACTTTGACAGGCTGGAGAAATGGTCAGAGACAGACCTCATGAAGCTCTCCAAGCATGGAGCAAAGTCCTCACCTGTGGGGGGAACAACTTCATACATCACTGAGGGATGAAGGCAGACTGTCTGGAAAGCAGCTGTGCAGAGAAGGACTCAGGGGTCCTGGATGAACAGGAGCCAGCAACATGCCTCAGCCATGAAGCACGCAAATGGTGTCCTGAGCTGCATTAGGAAGAACACTACCAGGAGGGTGAGGGGTGTGACCGTTCTATACTCAGCACTGGTGAGACACATCTCGCATGCCAGGTCCAGGCCTGGGTTCCCCAGTACAAGACAGACATGGACATACTGGAGCCAGGCCACAAAGGTGATTAAGGCCTAGAAGCATTGGACATACAAGGGAAGGCCTCATGAGCCAGGATTCTGCAGCCTTAGGGAGAGAAGGATTGGGGTCAGGGTGGAAGGATCTTAACAATTCCATGTATATAAATATCTGATAGAAAGCAGTAAAGAAGAGTGAGTCTGATTCCTCCTCAATGGTGCCTACTGAATGGACAAGAGGCAATGGGCACAAACTGAAACACAAGAAACTTAAAAAAAAAAAAACCCAACTTTTATGTGGGTTTGGGTTCCACATTCCCCCTGCCCTTCCTCCTCATTTGTTTTGTTTTACCATGAGGATGGTCAAACATGGGAACTTACCCAGACAGGCTGTGGCATTTCCATCCTTGGAGCTGGTATACGTGACCCTGCTTTGAGCAGGGCACTTGGACTAACAAGATGATCTCTAGAGTTCACTTCCAACCCTAACACTAATCTGAGGGTAAAGACACACTTCTATTGTCGGAAAGACAAACAGATAATACAGCAGAAACAGGTTGTTTTTACTGCTACCATTTCAGTCTACCAGTAAAGATGATTGAGTCTCAGTTCTACAAAGCTAATTCAAACATTCAGAAAACTAAAGTATTTGGTATCAAGTATTTCTAAAAACAGATTAATTTTACCTCAATGTATGAAACTGCCTGTGATTTCTCCTAATTTCCTACAGAAAGTAGTAAAATAGGTTTCCTGCTTACAAATCTGAATGCCACAAAACCATTTGCTTAACAGTCAGTGGATAAAAACATACAAGAACATGAAGGAAGATTCACCTGCAATGAAAAGTCCTTTGTAACATTTTTGCTGGGTTAAATTGATAACTTTTAAAAAGGAAATATAAAAGCTGCTATATCAAGAACTCCAGGAAATAACTTCTTCATCTGGATAATATATATAATAGGGTGGCAGCAATAGAAGTTTGTTCATTACTGATCTGAAAGCAGTACCTGCAGAAGTGAGGGCTGAATCAGTTTCCAGTTCCCACTGCTTAAGATCTGTGCTATGCAGAAACCCACCTAGGTAGTTTCAAACACAAAATTAAAGACTCGTTATACATCTCATTATACAAAATTCAGAAAACTTGTATTGTAAACCTCCCCTGAAGAGTAATGCCAAGTATTATGGATTAGGTGCAACATTCCACAGCCCTTTCAATATTCTCACCGAGTATCACATGTTGATATTGAGCCTAAAATAGGACATACAGCCTTGCTGTAGTAAACACTGGTTTAGTCAGCAAACAGTAGAGGCACAACTTGAATGTAAATAAGCAGTGGCTGCTCCTACTTTCTTTGTAACTTCTAGGAAATCAACTTGTCACTGGGGGACAGACACAATCTGGCAGTGGTCTCTGTACTGAATATTCTTTCATTTCTTCTTTCCAAATCTGAATCAGTTTTAACTAACACTGCCAAAACCTTCCAGTATGTTTCACAGGTGTAGGGTAATCAACTCAAAGACAGCTACTTGGCAACCTTTCCACATCATTTGGATGCAACTATGTTTACCTGGACACAAGAACAGGCTGTACAAAGCACCTGGATACTCACTGCTGATGAGAATAATCTCGGTAATCACAGAATGGTTGAGGTTGGAAGGGGCCTCTGGATGTCACCGTATCCAAAACCCCTGCTCCAGAACAGGTATGTAGAGCTGGCTGCCCAAGAACCACAGCCAGACAGCTTTTTAATATCTCCAAGGATGACAACTCCACAACCTGAGAACCTGAGAAGGCACGCACACATATGCCAAGGTCACATAACACGAACTCATAAACATGCAGTCAACATGATGGACTGCATATATATGTATCTGAGCGGGGGAAGAAGTTATCTGAAATGGCCGTCAGCATGCTGATTACAAAAAAGGCTAGAGCATACAGACATCAAACGGCTCCCTAATAAGCCATATGGTCCACCCAGCCAGCAAGTGTGAAGTTTTATTTAAATGCCCTGCCAAAAAACCCACAAATTTCTACACACCTTATATAACTTCTCTGGAATAAAAAGCAGCTCTTGAAAGAAAAGAACCTTAATAAACATGCACGAATGAAGCCTATGCAAACACTGGCATTCCAGACAGTCCCTAAATCTAGCACAAACTTTCCTGGTGTTTGTTTAGATTCTTGTATATTTGTGCTTTATCCTCAGTCTTGAAGTAACTGTATTACAAGCAGAGAAATACTGCCTGTTTGCAAGCTTATATACTAGATTATTCCACTGCATTACTCAAAATTGTTGGTTTCACCAGAATACATGTAGGCATCATGAATTAACAGTGCAATTACAGCTAATTACACAGATTTCATGGTAGATCTTTGCAATCAGTCCTTGGACCTTGTTAATCAAGCCTAGGCCTCAATGCTCTAATTGTTATCACAACTACCTTTGACAGCATATTAAAAAACATTATTGTTTGGATTAATTTATCAATGGGCAGGGTAGCAACACAGAAATACCAGTGCTTGTAGACAGTAGCTTCTTCATTGTACTATCATTTCTGCAATTGATTTGATGTGGGACCCTAAGCAAATCCATTCTTTTCTTTACACAGGTATACCTTGCTGTGTGTCTGTCATGAACATGTCCCTGACATGTGAGAAAGCAATTTAACAGACAATGAAACATGGTTTCCCCATAGAATGTATATAATACAGAGGAGACTTATACAGGAACTTAAAAAATGCACAGAATTGTAACACATGGGGACAGTAAGCACGACATGGAGGACAGAGAGAAACGAGCAAGTTCACCAGTTGTCAACTCAACATCCAGTTATGGCAGATAAGGAGGATTAGATGCTGGCTTTGCAATAGCTGGAGATACAGAATGCTTACCAAAAAACAAACAAACAAACAAAAAGTAGAGCTGACTAATAATCTCCCATAACATGGGACTGAATCTCCAGTGACCCTGTCCAATCATTCTGATAGATTTCAGTTGCTTCATCTGTGAGACTGAACATCCACTGTAAATCTTTTAGTGTGAGTATTCATGCTGCCATTTTCCAAATGGTTACACTTTCATTGTCATCATCATCCTTCTCAGAGGCCCACTGCACAGAAAGGCCAGTCAAGTCAATCAAGGGTAAAGGACAAAACCAGGATAATGACAACAGTTAGCAGAAGAGGGTATTAAATGATCAATACTGGAACTCTGACATTAGATACTAAGAAGAAATGGATAGCATGGTACTACCACACCTGTTTCCTTCTTCCACAGATTTATCTTGTCTACTCAGACTGCAAAAATCACTAAGCAGGAGCTGTGTTTCTCACTGAGTGTTTACAGATTGTCTAATCCCACCAACCTCAGTTGTGATATGCATGTGCTACTCTGATAAAAATGAGAGACAATTTTCAGGCCAATGTGCTATTTAGAGGAGATTCATTTTACGCACTGAAAAAGAAGTTATTTCAACAAGCAGTAACACAAGTGAGTAACGGAACTGGAAGTTGTAGCTGAGATAGATAAGCTATTAGCGTATTTCTGGGACACTTACCATAAAAATCAGTCCCAAGTTAGACATTAAACCCAACAGAGATGCTGCTGATTTAAAGTCTGCAGATGATGGAGTTACAAGCACACAGTGTCAGTTATACATGTACTGTTTTGACTGAATTGCAAAAGCACAAATATATTCAGTGACTGGACCAAGAGGTACGCTACAGTAGCGAACAGTATACTGGTTATGAAACTAATATCTGGATTCTAATTACAATACTGTTTTTTTCACAGTATTTTAAGGTTTATTTAGGAAACAGAAGTACAGCAAGCTGTATATACATGGCTTCTAAATTTGCTACTTAACAAGTTTCATGCCAGTGGAGCAGAATCTCACAGTTTATTCAGGCAGCCCCTCATTGCTCAAACAACTCAGCAGGCAATCTATACAAAGTATGTAATGAATGACTCAAAACAAGGAGAAGGCTCTTAAAAACAAAAAAACAAACAAAAAAAACCCCACAAAAAAATCCCAAATACAAAACCCTCACAACATACTAGAAAACACATCCTTTTAAGAACCAAGTAAGCTACAGACTAACGACATCCAATCACATCACTGACAAAACTCAAACACTGGAAACAATCTCAGAATAAATACATTATCTCAAATTTCTCATTCCTACACTAGCCCTTTTCACATCTCACAGAAGCTATAAACCTCAGGAGATAAGAGAAACAAAGGAACATGAGGCTATTTTTCAAATAGCTCTTCAGAAGTATGAGGAGCCTGCCAGTGCAAGATGCAGAAATGGCATACTGGAAGTGGAGCTACACTGTACAATGATAGAAATCTTCTAGGCCATGCAGCAGTCCACAGAGTAACCCCATATCAAGAGTTGTCTGCTGGTATATTTTAGGAGAGGGTGCGAAAAAAGTAAGGCAGAGGCATAAGCCCCAGCACAATGGCTGTATCCAATTTTGCATCCTCTCACTATGAAAGGAATGGAAAATTGTTAACAAGTGCCCGCTTCTGGGAAATGGAATATGCAAAGTAGCAGCAACCAGAATGATGCTCAGCTATGAACACTGGGATAATGAATCAAGGAGAGTGCAGGGAATGACCACTGTGAGACACTGTCTGAAATGGTAGCAAAAAACGAGGGGGTAAAAAAGTTGATCACAGAAAGAAGGAAGTTCCTGCAATGAGCTCATTCCTTCTCAAGTGAGCATCAATGGAGCAGAGAAAGCCACTAGGATGGAATGAGATATACTGCCTAGCCAGGTCAGTGAAGGGGGAAAGGGGAGGGAAGAATAGAAGATAAGCCGGCCCCCTCAGTGACTCATACCAGAGCTACTGCTGCTGGAAAGGAGTCAAATTTGAGCTGGAGCATTTGCCTCTGCTTTTTTTCACCTCTCAGAAAACCAAGGAGAAACTCTGACATCTACCTGAGATGAATTCAGATTTTGCTGCTGTAAACCCCTACTCTAAATTACACCTAGCCTCAGAAAAAACTCATAATCAAAACCATGCAAGAGTAACTTAAAAAATTCCTCCTCTTTGTTTGAGTTTCTGTGCTGCCCTGAAGGAAGTAAGATTCACTCTCGGATCAGTGCTTTCATAATGCAAAATACAAAACCCTTCAAGAAGAAAAAAAACGTATTAAGTGGCAGTTGAGGACAGCAGACCTGTATTATCTCTCGAATTACACATTGTTTTGTCTTAGGTAAATTCCTAATCTGCCTTCTCCAAAGGCCCTCCTGTCAACTGCACACACATTTCTCAGCCTAACGCAAGCAATTTTAAAATGTACACCTATTTCCGTAAAGTTTACCACGTGTATCAGACTCAAATCACACACAAAGTTTCTGATTTTTTAAAAAAATTTCAACTACCTGTTGAAATCCTCAACTCATCAGGTATCTTGTATGCAGTTTACGATTAGTATTCTCAGCTACTTGCACTCAGTCTTGTTAAGTGAAGCAATAATTTAGCAGCCCTCAGCTTCTTTGTTCGCGTCTCTCCTAATGTGACATCTAGTCTCACCCTGATTTCTTTATGGATGTATTTACAGTTTGGTTCTGTCTTCCTGCACTTGAATAAGCACTTGACAGAAACACCCAACTGAGCATCTGGATACTTATTTTGAAGCGGTCAGTGAAGAGCCTGAAATGGCCAAAAGCTAGCAGGAAATAAATCAAAACTGTGACACATCCATACACCACAACTTAGCAACAAGAATGACAATTCAAGAATTACCAATAAAAAAAAACCATCCATAAACAGAAAATTCAATTTTCATTATGATTTCACTCTAATAAAAAGGTCTTGCAATTTCTCAAAGGTTTTTTGTTTGTTTGTGGGTTTTTTCATAAAACGCGTTTACAGAAATTCCTAGCTAGCAGACAAGAAACACTGCCGGAGAAGACAATGAAACTGTTTCATAGATGAGCACTACCTAATGAATTAAAACCTATTCTTTCTAAATGTAAGCAGCAGTATTACAAGACTCCTTTAGAGATACAAAGACTACTATATTCAATAATATCTACAATCGTATACAACAAAGTATTAACACTGCTTTCACTGCATTGCCACCATGGCAGTGTTGTAGCATTTCTGAAATTATACTTTTGTCCAAGTCACTATGCCAACAGGCATGCCAATCTGCTTCAAGCACCAAATGGCTAAAATGAAATGAAATGGCTCAAACAGCTAAGATGCATTCTAACATAAATTCCAGTAGTGCTTCACCTTTTGCTGCTGTAGTCAGAATTTTACTCTTTATATTTCACAGAACAGAAAATAACAGGCAGATCTTTAGGCTTAAACAAAACTTTGATTCCTCCCCCTTCAAGCTCTTACTACGCAAAAATGTAGAACATTAAGAGATGACTCGCATAATCTTGCCAAATACAATGAAATTTCTTCTTTGAAAGACGAAAGAAGTTGTCAAACGTTATTGCCAACACAGTCCATTCTAGGAGTTCATCCTTTCATTATTTCTAATTAAATGTCTGGGTTTCACCTCCCCCAGCCACCATGACACAAACCACTTTAAGTTTTATAGATTGTACCAGCAAACCTTTACAAATCAATTGTTGAGTAAAGGATTACATGAAAGCCCTCAAAGATAAGCACACTGGCAATCCTCGGCATTCATATACCACACTGAGCACAAACTCCACAAGAGGCAGAAAGCATGGATAGGTGCCTTCAGAACCAATGTCCCCAGCTGATGCTAGACACAAGATACACTGCTGCTAGACATTTGACTTTCTAAACATCTGCATATGCCATTTCCACCTGCCAATCAATCCCCCTTCACTCAGCAGGTGGAACATGGAGTCTGCTCTGAACCTGGCTTCCAATTAGCTGCACAGCATGGACACACAGCTTTAAACATACTATGATTTGTGCAGAGTTAATCACGCCGGAGGTGAAGCAGCCTACAGGGACATAGTAGTTTGCTGTCATGTAGGCAGCATGGCAACTGAGCACCTTTCCTGCAGGCAAGACATAAAAGTTAAACACAATGAGAAGGGTTATGCTTATCCAGACCCACTCAAGTGCAGACATGCATCACACTGCCTGCAAGCCAAACAATAAGTACATCCCACTGTCATACAGTGTAAGTTTTTTTCACTATTTTTTCTTCCTCAAAGAAAATATCAACGTAGATGTAAGCAGCTATACTCAATTTCATTTTATATTTCAACTCTCAAGTGAATAACTGCCCTCTCTTTGTAGTCACACTACTTCTGACAATGACTGCTTAGGTCCAACACCTCTGAAAAGAGACAGTTTCATTTATCGCCTTTTTTAAAAAAAGGAAAGGATAATGCAGAGATGTAACAAGGAGTGTTTTAGCTTATTAGCACACATGAAAGGTACAGAAAAGAAAAAAAGCCATTAAAAAGTTTAACAAGGAAATAAACAGAAGATAGCCAAGTCACACCTCCTTTGCAGACTGTAGTGAAGTGTCTTCTCTAACCAAGACAAATTAGAAACACTTCTATTATGCAAGCTAATATTAAAGTTTATGGTTTGGGAAGCCAGAGATTTCCTACTGTGCTCCTAATAGCTGGACAACTAAACTACTTCACTGTTTACTTTATGATGCCACATTCATGATATGGCATAGCCTAAACATTTTCTTCAAAGAAATAAGCCTTAATGAGTTAACCACACGCATGCACAGAAAGCCTGTTACCTGCCAGACAACCTCAGGCTCTACATTTTTTAATAATGAAATAGTTACTCATGCCATTACATAAATATTATTACATAATATCTCTTTTGTATGCAAAATTAGAACTACAATAAGATAGGTCCCAGTATTTCAATATTGTATCTATTCATTCCACTCATCCACTTAATAATTTGGAGCTCCAGATGCATCAGATCATAACAGCTTTAATATCTCATGTTCCTCTGGGCCTGAACAGATAATTCCAAATAAATAAATAAACCCCAAAACCGTCACTCCCCCAAAAAAACCCACAACAAAAAAAATCTGCTTAACTATGACTGGGTGAAGGGAATTACATGCTTTCTTTATTACATTTTTTCTTGTTGCCTTGCCTAATATTTAATGCACATACTAATACCTCGTTTTCAATACCTAAGTCAATAAAATATGTAGAAATACCTTAACGCCTAAGGTCAGCGTTACACGAAATAAGTGAAAAGGGATCACAAGCAATGACACTTATTATGTCTAACATCTCAAAGAACAGGGTTTTTTTCCAACTTGGTGCTTAATGCACGTGTAAACTATAAGAAATATTAAATTTATTTTCCTAAATATTACATTTGTCAGAAATCTGTTCTGAAGGTCAGAAACATACTGGAGATGTGGGAACACTATAACCACGAGTCCATTGAGAAGAAGCAATGAAGAAGTGGGATGTGACATTAGTAAGTCTCAGGGGGCAACATGTGGCCAGCGGTTAGGACGTTCCCTTCTGCACTGCAGCACCAATGCCTATCGTTCTACGCGATGTGTACCACGCTAGCGCAAGATCAACATAAACCCCCACTTTGTAAGTACTGCAGAAGTCTCACTTGTAACCACATTCAAAGGTTTCCCCTTGTACGCTCTCCCTTCCGCTATTCGCCCCGCAGACACACACCTCGCCGTGTGCCGCCGCCACCCCCCGGGCCCACACGCCGTTATTCTGCCCTCAAAGGGGTGGGGGGGGCGCAGAGCGGGCGGCTGCCCCCAGTGTTTGCACAGCTGCAGCCGCTCGCCCGGGGCAGCCCCCACGCCGGCCGCGCCGCGCACAAAGCCCCGGCAGCCGCAGGCTCTCCGCTCCGGCCCCGCCGCCACCAGCCCGGGGGGGGCGGGCGAGGTGCGCGGCGGGACATGACCCCTCCGACCGCGGCGGCTGCAGGGCTCCCTCGCGGGGACAGCCGGGGCATGTCCCTTCCTCGCTGGCCGCCGCCGCCGCCCCGCGGCGACGGCTGGGCCCGGCGCGCTCGCTGGCAGGTGAGACGCGCCGCAGCGGCGGGTGCGAGTAGACGGGCGGGGGGGAGCGCGACCCAGCCACAAAGAGCAGGAGCTGCCGCTGCCTCCGCCGCCGGGTGGGTAGGGGGGAGCAAGCGGCGGGCCCGGTGCCAGTAGGACCCGCGCCGCAGCGGGGCTGTCCCCGCCCGCCCGTCGGCAGCGGGGGGCGGCGGCAGCAAGGACGGGGGTCCCTTACCTGCAGGGGTGGCGCCGAAGACTCTCACGACGGGCACCCGCTTGGTTGGGGCCTCTCGGAAGTGGGACTGGCAGGGGTCCAGGCCGGGCAGCGGGCTGCCCATGTAGTAGTCGGCAGTCACGATCCGCACTGAGAACATGTTGTTTGTCGCCGCCGCCGCCGAGGCACGCACTGAGGGAGGGAGCGAGCGAGCGCGGAGCCCGCACGGCTCCCCCCCGCCGCAGCGAGCGAGCGCAGCCCCCCGTCTGCCTCTCCTCTCCTCTCCCCGCCCGCACGCCCCGCCGGCGCGCGCACCGTCTCACGCACGGGCGCGCGCCCTCGCACGCGCCTTCTCCTTCTGTCTGTCGCCCGCTCTTGCCCCCCTTCTCGCCGCCTCCTGCCGCTGCCGCCGCTCCTACACGCACGGGCGCGCACTTGGCCGGGGCGCCCCGCGGGCTCTAGGGCCCGGCCGTCCGCGGTCGCCTCACAGGCAGCGCGGGCCCGTCCCCCCCCAGCACCACAGACACGGCGGCGGCGGCGGCTCCCCGGCTCCGGGCTGCAGCTGTTGTTGCCATGATGATGATGTCACGGACGCAACCATAGGGCGAACGGGGAGGTGGACGGGCCGTGTGCTGGGGGAAGGCGGCAACGAGCGGGGGAGGTGTCACTCCCCAACACACGCACCCGCCACCCCTCCGTCTTTCGGGTGGAAGCCGGAATCTTCCCGGTGCTCACCCTCCGCGTACCTGTGGCAGGCGGGGGAAGGGAATGTGTGTGCTGCGGAGTCGGGGATAGTGGTGTGTGTGTGTGTGTGTGTGTGTCGGTGATTCGGCGATCGGCCGCGCGGGCTGGGGTGAGGCTGCGGAATCCCGAGCCGAGGATGGGGCGGGGAGGGAGCTATGCTGGGACACGATGGGGTTAAGCTGGGTCGGCCGCCATTTTGGACGCCGAGCCGCCTGGCTGCCGGAAGGTGAGTCTCCGCACGTCGCGGTGGCTAACAAGACATTGACAAAAATGGTGGGGGGGCAGAGAAGGGGGCGAGGAGGGAGACGGGGAAGGCACCAGCCGCCGTTACTCACGGGGGCGTAGCGGCACTGCTCAGGCAGCGCTCCCGCTGAAGCCTGCGCCCCCTTTGGTTGTAATGGCCCCTGCGCGCGGCTTGCGGGGCGGAGGCGGAGGGGACGGGTGGAGCGAGGGCTGTGGAAGGGCGGCGGCGGTTGGTGCCGTTGCCGAGTGCGCGGGTGGTTGCGAGGCGGGGCCGGGCGCGTTGCGGCGGAGCGGCGGGGGCTGAGCCGCTGCCGCGTCCTGTTGGCACCTCCCCGCCGCCCCTCCGGGCCGATCGACCCCGCGTGAGCAGCCGCCGCCTCTTCCCTCCCGCGTTCCCGCCCAGTGTCTTTGCGGCGTGCTCCGCCGTCGCGCTCCTCCGCCGTCGCGCTCCTCCTCCCTCGCTCTCCCCACGGCCACCGGCAACCGCGTTTCTTTCTTCCCCCGCCCTCCCCTCTCTCCGTGGTTGCCCGTTACCTTCCTGCGACCCAGGAATAAAGGTCCGGCTGGGAGCTGCCCGCTTTGGTTGCTGGCGGGGTGAGGGAGCGGCCGTGAGGCCGTCACCTGGGGCCCTCTCTGCCTGGGGATGGGCACCCTGAACCCCAGCAGAACTGGGCGAGATAGCCTCTCAGAGACCTGCGTTTATCGGGAGGAAGCGAATGCCGAGACCTAGGTGCCTCCCTGCTCCCCAGCATTAATTCGGGTAAAATTTACGAGGATTTAGGTTTCTCTAGGACCTTTATTTTGCATTTTCCAGCTGTCGTGTAGGGTTTCATCCAAAATAAGGCAAAACTCCCGAGGTGAGATTCCTGTTACAGTCTCTTTGTCTCAGAGCTGAGGATTTGGAGGCAAAAAAACCCAGCCCACACCAAATATCAAGAGTTGGCAGTGTGGAGTACCAGCCTATAAAAAGGCCAAATATTTTTACATATATTTAGAATGATACTGGTACATATGCGTGCAAGAGTGGATGATAGGAGACAAACGTACAAATCTATAAAATCTGACAAGAGTCCAATATGTAGAACATATGTTTCACATTTTGCTTACATATGTTTTGGTTTTAGGTTTGAACAAAAGACAGGTCAGGCAGTTGCTACCCTTCATTTTTTCATTGTAATGAACAGGAAGCTTGTCTGTCTACTCAAGAGTAGCTGGTTTCCTACTCTTTCTTTGTAAGCTGTTTATTTTCTGTAGCTCGCATATGTTTTCCTCCTTAAAACTCCTTTTTTATGCGAGTAGAAAAAAAAAGTCAAGCTGCCTAGTCATCAAGCAGTCTTGTGTCACAGAAGCGACTAGTTGAAATAGGATTGAAAACCAAACTATTTTCTTTGTATCTAAAAAACAACAAAGCTACAGCTAATTTTTTGACAGTTATTTACATTGTAAGGCTAATATTTGGAAAACCTCTGGAACTGAAAGAATACTCTTATGAATACTTAAATTTGAGAAAGGTTAATCACTAGGAGGTTACTGGTGAAGCATGTTAACAAATAGCACTCTTGGTATTTGAATTCATTTTGTGCTGCTGCTTAACAAATACATTTTCCTCATTTTCCATAGGACTTTGGTATGGGCACTGCTGTGTTCCTTGTGTTACTCCGTTCCATGCTGAATGAGTTCCTGAAGTTCCTTTCTGAGCTCTGTATTTTCCCACTACTGTTTATTTCAATGACAACTTAATATCTTTGAACACTGGCGGATGTGCTCTGGTGCCCCTTTCTGCATGAATGTTAAGATACCGTGACATTAGCAGTACACTTATGTGCTAGTGCATAACTGGCCACTACTATATTATGTTCCCATATATACAGGCAGCAGAATATGATGTGTATCTGCTCCTCAGATGGGTTGGTATATAATCCAAGACATTTAAGCTACTGGAAGATTCTAAATAAGCATGGTGCATCAGGTGTAGACACAAGTTCATATTTTATAGTCCTGCTAAAGAAAAAGCAATTGCCCACAATGAAATAGTGTTAAGTAGCTGGAATAATAACTAACTTTTTAGAAGCATAAAGCAGGACTCATTAAAGTACATCATTCAGTCATCTGTGTCATACAAAAATTTTTATATTGCACGGCTACAGGTTGGGCAGAGAAGAGGTTCAGAGCAGCCCTGCGGAGAAGGACTTGAGGGTGTTGGTAGATGAGAAACTGAACATGAGCCAGCAGTGTGCGCTCGCAGCCCTTAAAGCCAACCGTATCCTGGGCTGCGTCAAAAGGAGCATGACCAGCCATTCAAAGGACGTGATCCTGCCCCTCTACTCTGCTCTCGTGGGACCTCACTTGGAGTATTATGTGCAGTTCTGGTTTCCTCAGTATAAAAAGGACATGGAACTGTTGGAACAAGTCCAGAGGAGGGCCACGAGGATGATCAGGGGACTGGAGCACCTCCCGTATGAAGATAGGCTGAGAAAGTTGGGGCTGTTGAGCCTGGAGAGGAGAAGGCTGCATGGAGACCTCATAGCAGCCTTCCAGTATCTGAAGGAGACCTACAGGGATGCTGGAGAGGGACTCTTTATCAGGGACTGTAGTGATAGGACAAAGGGTAACGGGTTAAAACTTGAACAGGGGAAGTTTAGATTGGATATGAGGAAGAAGTTCTTTACTGTAAGGGTGGTGAGGCACTGGAATGGGTTGCGCAGGGAAGTTGTGAATGCTCCATCCATGGTGGTGGTCAAGGCCAGGTTAGACAGAGTCTTGGGTGACATGGTTTAGTGGGAGGTATCCCTGCCCACAGCAGGAGGGTTGGAACTAGATGATCTTAAGGTCCTTTCCAGCCCTAACTATTCTATAATTCTATTAAATAGAAGATAACCAGACTTTGAATTACGAAGAGCTGTTGCAAACAGAACGCATCGGGACTGAGAGAAGAATCCAGGGCCAATTTCCTGTATAAGGTTTTAGTTTGATTTCTGAAAATTTTGAATGTTACTCTCAGAAAAAAAAAAAAAAACAAACTAAAACCAACCTTTTCTTTTTGATGTAAATATCTTCATCCAAGTGGTAATTTTACAGCCGGACAAAAATCTACACTGAACTCAAGTGCTTTCTGACCTGTGTCTTTTCAGTTTCCTTTAATTTTTTAGAGCAGACTTCTGTTTTCATATTCTTCTTGCAGTCAAGTCAGTAAGTTAGTCTGCAGGGCCACACCAAGGTAAGAATATATTTCAGAAAAGGTTTGAGTCAGCACTGTCACAGGAGGTCCCCTGCCCTCCTCCTAATGTCAATGCAAGCATTTGAATAGCTGCATAACAAACTGGATTTGGAAACTGATCCAGGTAATAAGTGATCCAACTAAGAAATATGGGTTAGTTTTAACCTAGATCAGGTCCCTGATATGCCTTATTGTGTAGGTGTGTGAAAGCCTTTGCTTGCACAGTGGAGGAGGCAGTGCAGGGGCTGAGTTTTGAGCATCAGGAAGAAAAAGAGAACACTTCATCAAGCAGTCTTGGCTTGTGGTAGCTTAAGTTGATCACTAGTTTCAGTCGCTGAAGTCTGAAAGTCAGTTTAACCTTTACAGTTGATGATGGATTTCTTACATTTCAGAACATGTGTCAGGGTTTGTCTTTAGCACCTGTTTATTTGTTGTTCATGCACATGTGTGTATGCAGCTCCTTGTCCTGGGTTCAGCAGTAACAGTCATTTTTCTCCTTCTTAGCAGCTGGTGCAGCGCTGTGTTTTTGACTTTCTGCCTGGGAACAGCGCTGATAACACCGATGTTTATAGTTACTGCTTAGAATGTTTGGTTTGACCAAGGACTTTCTGAGTCTCATGCTCTACCAGGGAGCAGGGGAAGCCGGGAGGAAGCAGAGACAGGACACCTGACCCAAACTAACCAAAGAGGTATTCCATACTACAGCACGTCATGCCCACTATATAAACTGGCGGCAGTTACCCGGAAGAGTTAGATCACTGCTGGGTCGGGCTGGGTTTCGGTCGGTGGGTGGTGAGCAGTTGTATCCTCTTCCCTTGTGTTTACCTGGTCATTATTATTATTGGTGGTAGCAGTAGTGATTTGTGTTGTACCTTAGTTACTGGACTGTTCCTATCTCAACCCGTGGGAGTTACATTCTTTCAATTCTTCTCCCCATTTCTCCCCCCCCCTCGGAATGGGGGGGAAGAAAGAGGGGGGAGTGAATGAGCAAACTGCGTGATTTACAGTTTAAACCACAACACTACTATATATCAGTTTCCTTGTAGTTTATTACCTGAAAATGCTACCATCCTAGGATGTCAATAATTGCAAAAGGAAACATCATGGTTAGAGAGCACTACCACCCATTTTCTCTGGTATCTTCAAACTCTGTATGTACTCTCTCTAAGGTTTCATACAGTTTTCTGTTACAAAGCAAGTCACCCCATTTCTCTGTTCCTCCAGTTGCTAAGCAGCAGCTGTTCTCCCCATTAGCCAGCCATGCATTTGCATGAAAATAATCAAGCTTGAATATATATAACTGCTTCTAATTATGCTCAGTTACACAGCTGTACAATAAGAATTGAGTATTAACAGTATTAGTTATCACCGTAACTGATGACTGTCTTAAAAGTTAGAATTTCTCTACAGAGTAGAATCAATATGGTTTTGCCGCCTTTCTTTTTAACAAAAGGCACATCAGTTTTTTCTTTCTTTTACTTATTGCTATGTACCTACTTTTAAAAATCCCATGGTCACAAAATTGGAGTTCACAAAAAATTATAATGCAAATATGAGCAGACACAGAATCATCTAGTGACTGAACACGATGGGCTCCAGGGAAAAGGCTGAAGCCTTCTTTCAAGATTCTTAGTTTGGAGTCCTCTCATACCTAAGCAGGTACAACATTTATCTTACTTGGGAGATAAAAGAACAGGGGAAGATAGCTTCCATTTGAGCAAATCTGAGGTTTGAAATCAGATCTGCATATCACACGAGTGCCTTAACAGTGGATTAATGGACGAGCTAGTGCACCTATTCAGAATATTAGTAAAGATTGATTTCTGGTGGTCTTTCATGTTTTAAGAATGCTTATTAGGCTGGACATCATAGGCAAGGTATGCAGGAGGATTCCTCGTATGAGAGTTCTGAGAAGCCTTGCTTTTACTCAAGGTAGTTAGGCCCATTTATGCCAGAATCTGAGGCAGCATTGTGCATGTCCATCGTACCAGCTTGAAGTCAAGTACTGTCTGCATGTTATCAGATAAAAATCTAAGGACAGGACATGAACAGCAAGGGATTGAGCAACTTTTGGATACCAGACCAACTTGAAGTGACACTTAGGCTGCTGAGTGAATTTGTGGAAGTAACTGTGCTTTGGAAATAATGCTTAAGATCCTAATTCATGAGAATTTGGTTTGGTTTGTTGTTGTTTTGTTCGGGGTTTTTTGTTTATTTTTTATTCCGAGTGAATAGATACAGGCTAGGCATTAGGCTCTGAAGTGTAATGCAGTCAGGTTCTGTCATAACCAGGATAGTCACACGTTTAATCAATGGCCTTATACCAACGCTATCTTGCCAGTAGAAACCTGATGGGAAAACTAACCTAGGTCTCAATTACGAAAATACTAGAAGTGTTCAAGATGTCTTTTAGCAATGACTTTTTATAAACCTATCAAGGCAAGAATGGTGCTATGTGATTTGAAAGTAACAAATACATTTGAAGGAGAGCCGAAGGAAGTGTTGTATGCAACTGTTGCAGCCTGTAGGGCATAGGAAGCTGATTATAATGTAGAATAAGCAAAGGCATAGAAGTAAAAAGGAAAATATCTTTGATGTAGTAAAGGTACATTTTGTTGGGATAACTGGGTAATTTTTTAATAAAATAATTTGTTGATGAAGGAAATTAAGTAGATTCAATCTGTACTTCATAGAAAGATTCAGTATAGTGTAATATAGCAAGTAGGATGCATAATGTAAAGAATTGCTAGTGGGAAATAACAGTGGATTGTGTTGAAAGAAGGACTATAAAACTGGAAGTTGGCTACAAGTAGAGTCCATCCATTTAATCATAGAATAGTTAGGGTTGGAAAGGACCTTAAGATCATCTAGTTCCAACCCCCCTGCCATGGGCAGGGACACGTCCCACTAAACCATGCCATCCAAGGCTCTGTCCAACCTGGCCTTGAGCACTGCCAGGGATGGAGCATTCACAACTTCCCTGGGCAACCCATTCCAGTGCCTCACCACCCTTACAGTAAAGAATTTATTTAAATGTCTTTTGCATAGTCCTATTTAGCATATAAATAAAAGTTGCTGGTAACCCTTAAATTTGGAGGAGAACAGGCATATCCTATAGGAAGAATTGTGTAGTTTGGATTGAAATAATTGAAATGTCATAATATCTGGCATATGAAGGGCAAGATTTTGCACTTTAAAATTGCTATGAGTTTTCTGCTCTGAACTAGAATGTCAGAAATGACAGAAGATCTGAGATTCAGAGTAGTACGAATCTACCCCCATGATGCATCATGAAGATAAGTCCAGTTCTGAACTACATGAAGTGGGTTACTTTATCAAAGCAAGTGATATATCAATGTGGACATATGAGATTTTGGTCATACCTTGTTTGGACTATTTTTAAGTAGTCAAGAGGGGTGAATTTAAACTAGATACGAAGCGGGGTTCCGAAAATGGTCATAGATACGAAAAACCTGTTTTATCAAGATAATAAACCCAAGTTGGCTTCATCTAGAAAAACAAACAAAAAAAAGACTATAAGTGAACTAACTTTGGAGTAACTGAGAAATAAAAATGCTTAAGACAAAGAACAGTGTTGCTGTGGAATGATTAGATATAAACTGGAAATTAACTTGCTACGAAAGAAGGTTTCTAACCAATGAAGGAATTAATTTCTTCTCTTAGGAGTAGCAAGGCCGAGCATTTTAGCAAGATTTAATATGGAGGTTGTTCAGCTTATGAAAAGGGTTCTATGATGTTTCTTGGTTGTCACACATGACTGCAACTGATGATGAAAATTCTGGAAGAATAGTATGTAGTTCCAAACATTTCAATAGTGGAATTCAGCCATTAGGATGAGTTTTCATCATCATTATACAAAAACATATGCATACCATGGCTATGGTATAGCTTTCTGTTTCAGAAAACCTTAACTTTAGCATGAAGTGCAACCCTGTTACAGCATGCATTGTGGCTTTATGTGTATGTTCATATCTGTAAAAGAGTTTTGTATACAGATTCACATAAATAATGCTTATATGAAAATGCAAAGCTGCCTTTGACGACGTTTGTTTCCTATGGGCTTGTATTTGCATTTAGTAAATTTCAATCAAAACTTGTGTTTGAAATGTAAGTTACTCAATTTTTTGTTTGTTTTGAAAGTAACATCTTTCTTTTTCCAATGTTTTCAGGTCTTGCCATTGCCTCATATCAGAAGAACCTACCAGTGAATGTGCATACAGGAAAACTCATAAGTATTCAAGAAAATTATATAAACTGAAATGTAAAAGTTAATAATTACACATGTAACAATGTAGAAATATGCCACTCTTTTTTTTTAATTGACAAAGTAATTAACTGAGAACCAACATATGTATAATGTAAGAAAATGGTCATTAAACACTTAATTTTAATTCTGAAGATGAGAGTTCTGGTATGTTCTGTGCTGACAGAATTCTACCTGTCAAGAAGGAATTGGCGTTCCTTCCTGTGCTTGGAGAATGACCTATTGTCAAGAGCAAAATACTTATTTGATTGCATAAGGAATTAAGTTTAGTATAATAAGAACACGCACATTGCTGAGGAACAATTATCAGTACAGCAGTAACTGAAGTTTGGTGATTGGATGTAGGACTGAGAATTTTGAGGATAAAATTTGATTAAGATGATAGTGTTAGAGCTGGTTTCAGGAGTGGCATTGCTCAGTCAGCATAATATAAAAACCTGCTGTCTAGTGTTTGTGTCTGATGACTGTAAAAAGTCAGGTATGGACTTAGAAAGTTGTTTGCAATGACATACAGCATTTGAACATTAATACTGTTTGTGGGAACGGTATATTTGACAGTGAAAGTTACTGGCAAGTGGTGGAGTATAAAGGGAAAATGGTTGAGTGAATAGCTTTTGTTGTAAAAACAAAAGCAATTGGTTTATTTTTGCAACAGAGATGCCAGTTGAGTGTGCATGTGGTTGATCCTTCCATCATCTTTCCAGGAGAAAGCATATGTAACTGGGTAGGGTTTGTTAACTTAAAAAGTGTTTTTAATTTATATGTACACATATCTGCATGTGTACCTATCCCTATCAAACTCTGAAATTTCTATTCCATAACAATGCAGCTCAGGTAAATGGTTGTAAGAATTGTTTTTAAACAGGCAAGCAAAACACAATTTTTCATATTCTAGTTCTGATAAATAGCTGAAGCATTTAGTTGAAACTCTCAGTTGAGAATTATGTCTGGTGTGAAAAGAGTTATCCCAAGTGGTTCAAAGAGTAAGTAATTAAAAAGATGTCATGATGGAAAATTTTCAAGTACTATAACTGCCAAAGGCCTTATCAGTCTCGTATAACTTATGTAGCCAAATATATATGAGTATGTGGTTATTATTTGAATTTTTGTTGTTTTAAAATGTGTGATGTGTTTCTGTGAATGAATCACAGAAATGGGGCTGGATGATAAGTGGTGAAATCCGTTTAATTTTAGATGCTATATTTTTTTCCTGTCTGTAAATCAGACTACATTCTGCCATGTAATCTGACTTACGGGAGGCATTCCTCATTCATGCATCAGACAAAGTGAAAGAAGCCTCAGTCAAACATGTGGCTCACAAACAGCCATCTGTTATCCAAAAAAAGAGGAGTGTCTCCACAAGACTAAACTTAAAATATTTTAAGATTAGATTAGAGATGGCAGAGCTCCATTAAATGCTTTGCCCATCTCTGTCAGTAATTCGTGAATGTGGCAGTTTCAGATGCCTCCTATTTTTTTGTATTAGGACAATTACCTGTAGTTTAGAACTCTGTATCTGTTCCCTGTATTGTATAAATCTTTCTGTTCCTGATTAAGTAAGGATGTATAACCTTTTATCACATCAAATAATTATTTTTCCTTTTTGGGGTTTGTTCCTTTGAAATAATTTTCTAGAACAAACGATTTTAAGAAAAAAAGCATTTTGAACTTCTTTCTTGCTTAATTTGAGCAAGTAAGGTAACACTTGTTTAGGTTTGTAACATTTTCTTTTGAGTCTTTCTGGCTCCCAAAGAATTTCTGTTATTTTTATGTGAATTCCGTCCAATTTGCAGTGATCTTTCCTGTACTATGCCTAGAACTTACTGGTGAATTCCAGGCGTGATTGTAAAGAATTGGATGAATTCTTCATGGATGAAGAATTTACAGTTTATGTCCAGATAGAGTTTTTTACTTAGTTTCACATGTCCATATGACCTCCTTGTGTAGGGCATAATTAGTTACTGTTCGGTCCATCAAAAAGCTTGAAGGACTTTGTTGATTGTCCACAAATAAAATGTTCTACATTCTGCTCTACAGCAGAATACAGAGAAACCATTACCTTCCTGCTCCAGGATACAGTGCTTCCAAGTTTGCAAGTCAAATCTAATTTTGTCTCTTTGTTGGTACTCTGTTAAAAATCTATTTCTAGTTTCTGCATGCTTGTTATCCTTAGATCCTTTACTAACATATTTTACAAATATTATGCCTTGGGGTATTTCCATCCTACAGAATATATTCCAGAATCTGTTCTAGAATATTTGTCTCAGTCATTTCTGTAGCAGTAACTTGCTTTTTCTTGTACTCAATTTCATTTTACTGTTTTCTGTGACTGCATTTTGGCCACACTAAATTACTTTGAGGTATGGCGTCCTCAAAGTTGTCCACATTGTGGCATCTCGGGGATTAATGAAGATGTCAAATAAAACAAGGCCTCACAACAGTTCTGTGGTATCACACATACAGATAGATTGCTACTTGTTCTTTATCTTGGATTCTTTTTTATGCTGTCCGTTTGCCCTTTTATCTTGAGCCCTACAGCACTCACTGTTTTCCTTAAGCTTCAGAATTTTTACACAGTCGTTGCGTCTTTGTACCTCTCATTCAGTGTTGCAGTCTATCCAGTGTATTCTCAGTGTTTTTTGAGGTTTCGTGAGAGCACCAAATGCTTTCCTAAAATTGAGTTATGTAGTATCTAAAGATTTCCTTTGTATTGTGTCTTTGTTCTGGATTTTGGGGAAAGTGGTGGTGTTTGGTTTATTGTAAGCTAAATATTGCCTAGTAGTCTGTTGTCCTCTGCCAGTAACATTTTCAGGCTTGCTTGGCCTGAAATGAAGTCTAGTATAGTTTAGAATTTCAAAGGTAGTACTTTCATTTGGAGTTTGGTAGTCATAATTTTATGACTACTGAAACCTAGTTTCAAAAATGTTCACTTGCAGAACACTTTTGCTAGTGTTTTTTGTTCAGTACTCGCATTGAAAGGATATTATAATATTAATATATACTGAGATTATGTAAGAATAACAACAATAATAATGCTACTAATAATATAGTTACCAATTTTAGTCGAATGTACTAAAGGGTGACACTGAAAATACAGGCCCTGTCAGCACACAGGTCTACCTCAACAATTTTGGAGTCTGGCAAACAAAATTAGCTCCCATACTAGTGTTTTGATAATTTTATATCTCAAAGCATGAGATAGGTACACTTGGAGATATATACTTGGGAAGAAAACGGATTTATAGAGTAGATCTGCTAATCTAATGTGGTATGTTAATTGAAATTAGGAAAGATTGAAAGGACAGACACTGTGAATCTGTTTTCAGATTCTTGGGAGGGAAGTTATGTATGTTGCTTACAGACTCCCAGTCAAGTACAGAAATTGGATAAATTCTCTCTGGAAGCTGTGCAGTTAAGTGGCTGAGAGTGAATCCTGTTATGATACAATGCGTGTTTCCTGCAGTCTCTTGAGTAATCTTGCAGCTGCTTTAGTTAGAAAATCACTGATACTTGTTTTCATCCAAAAGAAGGAACTTGATGACTTGCCTAATAAGATTAAACAGCACAGCCCCCAAAATCTGTAAAGTATTAAGTACTATGCCATATTCCAGTCTCCCCACCCACTGCACCTCCACCTTCCTTTTCCTGTGCTACTTTCTAAGCTATTCTGGGGAGACAGTATATTTGGGGAAACAGTAGCTGGTTTTTCTGAAGACAGGAATTAGGCTTTTGACCCATTTCATTTGGGTTTTTTTCTCTAGCAAGTGGTGTGTTTGCATTAGGACCATGCTTTTTTCAAAGAAAATTATTATTGAGTGAAAGTACTAGTACTCAGGGGAAAATAGGAAATTATTATGCTGCAAAAATAACTTTGAAAGCGTCTCAGATTGTTCAAGAGAGGGAAGAGAGCCTTCCAAGAAGTGATCACATTCTCACACTCAGCTTTAAACACATTCTTTATCTTTAAAAGGAAACAGAGGAGAATCAGTCAGTAAATCAAATGTAGTTGTGGGTTTGTCTGCAAATCAGTATAATTTTAAAATAAGGCATTAGGACTGGACATTTGAAACAAGAATTGTCAGTGCCAACACCTCTTGTGCTTTGAGAAAAACGGGCATGTCTTATATTAAACAATACCTTTCCTGCATCCCCTGTTTGTTTTTCTTCATCATAGTCTAAAGGTAGCAGCTATGGTGGCTATTCTGGGTGAATCCTTAGGTACCCATTAAAAATCAGACTGCATTTTTATACTGCAATGAATAAGCTTTTAAAATCATGGTAAGGTTTCGGCAGGTTTATAGCCATTTGTTTGAACAGGAAATTGAATTTCATACCAAAAAATCTCCACCTTTTCTTAGTTGTTGTTTGAGAAAAAAAGTGCATGTTTAAAGACCATGTGTCCTACCTGAAACTTTTTAAACCTCTTTTGTGATAAAGATCACTATCCTAGTTTCTCTCTATCGTACCAGGACAGGATTGCTAGTCAGTTCCCAATTTCTTCTTTTCCTGACTGGCACAGAATTGCTTTTTGCCTGGAGTACTTCAGAAATTTATTATTTTAAACAAATCAACAGCAACCACATTCTTTAAGCTTATCCAGAGTACCTTTA
The DNA here is from genome assembly GCA_028858755.1 of Ara ararauna. Taxonomy (NCBI): domain Eukaryota; kingdom Metazoa; phylum Chordata; class Aves; order Psittaciformes; family Psittacidae; genus Ara; species Ara ararauna. The sequence continues at coordinate 63,851,755 of CM054379.1, forward strand.
TCTTTTACCACAGTTTGAAAGCATTAGTATTTTTTTAATTAAATAGTTCTGTTTAGAGGCAGATTTCACTCAGATAAAGAGAAAATATAGCAGTAGTTGTCAAAAGGGATAAAGTGCACTACCTGGAAACATACCCTTTAGTTCTTTTGTTTTGACAGAAAAGGAGAGGAATTAGCATGTTATAGGTACAGCTTTTCTGTAAATATTCTGTTGTTGTAAGCACAGTTTATTTCTATGTCCTCAGTAAAACAAAAACTTTTTAAGCTTATTTTAATAATGTATAAAATGATGACACTGCTGCTTCAAAGGTTTAACAATTTAAAATGATTTGGTATGAACTGTACTGTGACAGTAGAATTCATAATTTCCTCATTGGCTTCTTTATAATGTTCCATAACATATATTACATCTATACTGTGAAATAAAAAAAGGTCTAGAGAGAAGACTGTGTCCCTCTGCCTCCAAATGCTATCCCCTGAGCAGCATGGAAGCACTGTTTCAGATGGTACTAGTTGTTTATGGGCCTGCATGCTGGCAGCTTAACAGCGTGGGTGATGGGCAGCCTGGTGTTAAAGTTTGTTTCCTTGGTACCATTTTACTAAACAGAGCAGCAGTGTCTCAGATAAGGTTCTTTAAAGGTGCCAATTTGCTAAATTCATAACAAGACCTTTAGGGGTATTCAGTTCCACTGATTTCTTTCTTTTCTAAGCGCTTGAAATATATTAACTACTTTTCATAACATCTGGATAAATGAGTAATAAGGCCCCCTGCTTGAAAGTCCATAGTCGCTGCACTCAGTACTATGTATGCAAGCTGTACAATTACAATTTAATGAAAAAAGCATAACCAAGCCTAGGAGATTAAGGCTTCCTCATTCTTTTTGGCCTCTAAGTGTTACATTCCTCAGCACTGATTGGCAAAAACTCAAGCTGGAGGTAAGACATCCTTCACATGCAACCACCTGCTGATAGGGGCACTCTGTTAGGAGACAAGAGAGGCTGGTTTGGTTCCCTTTGCGCCGTGGAAAGCCTCGAATTGAAACTACTATTGCCTCTTCAGCTGCTCTTGAATAATGCAGTGTCCTTACATGAGAGTTTGCAACAAAGGTATGTGTCCCAAAGGAGGGGGAGATAGCCTTGACCTCTGCCAAGACTTAGTTCTAAAAAAACTCTTAGGCAGCAGATGTAAATTTTTGCCTGATGACTGACCTAAATTTCACCAGGGAGACAGACTAAACAGCAGTAAATGGCCTTCTGCAACCTGCTGTCCGAGCTATCAGGGGTAGGTTTCTGATAAAGGCTATTGAGAGTGCTGGAGTTCTGGTGCATTTCTGAGGCTGAGTGCTGTTAGAGGACTAAACTCTCTAGCTCCATACATTCACCCATCTTTGTCATTTGAGTTGTGTGTGACTTAGTGAGAACAGCAGTGTTCTGCATGCTGTTTGCATGGCCATAAGTGGCTACACAAAGGACAAAGTTCTAAAGGATTAGGGCAGCAGGTTTTGTATCTAATTATGCCTCTAATCCTACAAATGACTTAGGGTTTGCATTGTTATGTTCCTTGTGTCTTAAATGGAACTACTCATATGAGTGAAGTTATGGATGTAATTGCATGGAGGATTAGATCTGGGCAATCACCTTTTAGCTTATTATTCATACTGTAGCACTGTTACAAATCAGATATCTCTGGTGTTACCCTTTGTTCAAGTAGGGTAAAGGGGTATCTGAAACTGAATATTTTTCTGTGTAATGGCTTGCACTCCATTTCTATGCCTATCCAAACGAAGCACTTGTACAAAGGCACATCACAGAGAGTATTTTAACTGTTAACGAGAGTCATAATGCATAGATTTTCAATGCAGAAGGTCATGAGGCTGCAGTTTCACTGGGTTATGTGCTGCATTTGCACAGACAGATATTCAGACAGTTAATGGTAGTGCAGAATGCTTTAATGATTTTTATTTTCATCAAGCTGTTCTCACCTCTTCAAAACATTATGGATAAATAAAAGAGGCCTTTTGTTTGCTCTTCATGAAAGTTAACAGTGATTAAGTGGTGCTGAAGGAACAGACTCATGCTCTCATTAAAAAGAAAAGGCAACAAAAACCAAAACCCAGCAACAAAACTGCCCATCAAAGCTGACTTCAAAGTGACCTACTTCATTTTGATTTAAAATGGTAATTGAATAATTTATTTTACTGTTATGCACATTTTGTAACTCAAAACACAGAACTGGTCACACCTAACTGAAAATACAGAAATAGTTATTACATGAGACACCAAATACTCATAATTTGTTAGGGTACTCTTTATAGTGTGGAATTACAAACAAAGCTGTGTACACTTAGATCAGTTTTTCTTACAAATGGATTCAGCAGTCAAATTTATTATTAAAAATTACGTTCCGAATGTAGTTGTGGACAAATCAATACTTCTTGTACTGTGGTATGGTGTTTCTTAAGAAAGTCTATGCCAGGGCATGCTAGAAAAAAATGTTGTCATCATTCTTTATCCTCCAAGATTTATTCTTAGGTATGGAGTCTCCCTGTGGAAGATTTCTTCGAACCTTCATGGAACAGGGCATATTCTCATAAAGGTATCGAGACTTCCACTTTCTATCTTGGCCTCTTGCAGCTCAGCATCAGCTTCTTGGGCTTCTCTGCCCCATGCATCAGCCCCAAGCCCACTTTCTGAAGAGAGCTCAAAGGAAGCTGGCATAGTTTCTGGCTATGTTATATTTTTTGGCATTTTCTGAAGGATTTAATGTGCAGTTCAGTCTCTTTCAGTGTAATCTTGAAAAATACCTGAGTGCTTCTTTGGGAATAAAACTCTGCTCTTAAATATCTTTGTGTCAGACTGATCATGCTTGAATTTTTGTTCCTGGTTTATAGGCACACATCATGATTTCATTGCCCTGATTTAAGCATTAGCACTTTGGTGCCAATATTTTTTGCTTATAGTTTTCCAAATGTGCTAGAGTTTCAGGAACTTTACATGTCACATTGAGAAGCACAGACAAGACACTCGTATCTCAAATAAATACCCAAAATTCCAGTAGTGTCCCTTTAGGGTCCAAAGGTACAATGTTCCTCATAATAGCTAGGATGAGCAGGCTTTCAAGTACTTTGGTCTTTTGTTTTCAGTTAATAACTTCCAGTCCTTTTGGTTTCTAACCCCCTGACTTTGAGATAGTGATCTTGAGTACTTCTTGTGGCATTCAACTTCTGTCTCTAAGGCTATGTAATTTAAATCAAGATACAGACTTTGACTTCATGTATTTGGCATACCCTCCATTTTCACAGAATTAATAGGATATTTGGGGAACACAGAATATGCAAATTCAGACCTGCTGAATGCATTTTTTTTATGGCACTTCTGCTTTGTATTGTCTTTGTAATTTGTCCAGTCTTTGACTGAGGGCTAATTAAATTAGTGAATTTACAATGAGAATATTGGTCCATCCTTTCATTCACTGATTTTAATTATTTACTCCTCCAGTTAATTTTCTTTTAAATCTGCCTTTGTGTTCTCAGTGTGGCATAAAAGGACTAGTCAATGGCCTGAATACAGGGGCAGTTGAGGGAAATTTCTGTCTGCTATCAATCTCTCCACTGCAGGAGGAGTGCTGGAAATCCTTACATGTACTATACAGATGGCTGAATTCAGTGATCACTGCCTGACCAGTGTAACAGTTCATCAGCAATTTATGGCAGGTTGGGAGAGCAAGGGTTTAGGATTACATATAAGAAGAGATCTGTGCATACAAGGATATGACTCTCTATCTTGGGTTAGGAATAAAAGGCCTTTTTTGGAGACATGTAATTTGAATGTATAGTAAAATGCAAAGTGTCTTCCCACATGGAAATAAGTTCCATTACTGACAATGTGTTTCAGTATGTGTAGATAGAAATGTATTGTTGATGTAGATTTTTTACGTTTTGTGTGTTTTCAACTTCACAACAGCCTTGAACGTCTTAATCTTAGTTTTTAGTCATGCACTTATGTGCAATACATGGAAACAAAACTCACTAAGTATATATGACTAAGGCAGTATTCCAGAAACAAATCCTAGAAGTAGAGGTGAAGCGTTTTAGCTGATTCTGACAGAATTACTGCAACTCCTTGCTGTAGTGGGAAAACTTTGTTCAAACCCAAAAATGTTCTTACAGTTTTAATTGAGTGGCAGAAAATGACTTCTGTGTGGTCATCCCTAAGAGATTCTTTAAAACCAACATTTTCCATATTGCCTTGTTTATTTCTTTTTTGGCTGGTAGTTGCCTTCATGAATTGGATTTACAAATCATGAATCTCAGGCGGATAAAATGTTTTCTGGAGAATTTGATCCAGATGTATATTACATTTTCAATAAATATCTTTTAAGTATTTAGGCTGAAGAGGGTTTTTTGTTCGTGTTTTGAGGTTGGGCGGGCATTATTCTAAGGGGGGAGGTGGTTATCCTGGTTAAATCAGAAACAGCCAAATTCTTGCTGTGTAAAAGTCCAGGAAAGTCAATAGTGTTTCAGCAGGGATTCACATGGCCCTTGGGTTTTGGACTGTATCGTATTGCAAGCTCCTAAAATAAGACTGTTCGGAAACCTACAGGCTTCCCATCTTTTTGTCTGGAAAAGTTATAAAATGGAACAGGCAGGCTTTTCACCGAGCTGCTGAGAATGCAGTTCTGGCTATGCAATCAGGACTAAATAAGGAGCAAGATCTGCACTAAAAATAGAAATGGAGGCTGATCCAACTGCAGCGTGAGTTATAATCCTCACACAGCAAAGAGCTGGTAGGTTCAACTGAGGACACTCAGTTGCAGAGAATCAAATAAACTATCCTGGTCCTAAAAAGCCACCATACCATAGCTTTTCAAACCAGATTTTTACCAGTCAGCAGAACTATTAATCATTGCTGAAAATTATTTAACCTGTTATTTCAGATTTAGATTCTTTTTGTTGTTGTTGTTGTTAGAGAGAGAATTATATTTGCCACATAGTAAGAGGGAAATGTGGGTTGGGTTTATGTAACTGTGTTTGAAGAACATGGGGAGAATGACACAGGGGATTTACTGCACTTCCCTCATGGCTGGTTAAATACGTTCTTATCACTCTTCGGGGGTTAAGCTAATGTGCCTGTTGACAGTACGTGACTCCAAGTGGGCACACTGAGGTGATATGGGTATCCGGCCAAGCATAGTACCTTGTCACAAGCTGCACTGTTCACAGTGTGTACATCAAGGGAAATGACTCTGCTTGTTTCAAGAACAAAGTACAGAAGGGTGTAGATCATTCCTGCCTCCTCCCCTCCCCTTTTTTGGTAAAATAATTCAGAACATGTTTATCTTTTATTTGAGTATTTCCTTTCATAAGTTTAAGCCAAAACTTGCCTGGGGAGTTCAAATATATCCTTTGATAGAGGGTAGATTATTATTGCTTATTTATTGTTAGGAATATTTGTCTATTAAATATTTGGATTGCATGAGCACGGCCAGCTACAGCTATGTTCTGCTTGCTTTCTTTGCCTGTTCCTGTGTCTCTTCAAGCAGTGATACAGCAAGCATAAGCAAATTTTCTGTTACTCCAGTCTTAAAAGTGAGAGATTCTGTAACAGACTTTGGTAATTCATCATATAATTTAAATTTCTTTAAATATCATTGCATATGAAAATTAAAAAAAAAAAGTAGACACAAACCAAACTCTTCTACTACCTGAATGTTAAAAATATTTTTATTAATGTCCTGTGTTCAGCTTTTAGTTTTCCGTGAGTTGCATAATTTGTTACTGAAAATGCACACTGTTCATTTACCTCTTTCCTGTTAATCAGAAGAGTAGCTCAGTTAAATTGGAAGGCAGGCAGTGGAGGAGAAACATCTGGGTCATTCTGACACATGGGAAAGCTTAGACAGCAGTGGGAGTATATGGAAGAAGACCAAAAGACAGAGATCATCAAACTTGCACAGGCCAAGAACAAAGCAAATAAAATACACAGTGTCAGTGAGTCACAAATCAATTGTTTAGTTGCATTTTCCTTCCTTATCTCCCTCCCACCCATAATATGAACTGCAGTATTCCCTGTTCCCAGTCTCCTACCCCAGCAGCCGTATCTCCTGTCTTCCACATCCCATACTTAGCGCACAGCTTAGCAGAAGCTGCGAGCAGCTGTCTCACAGAAAGGCAAGCTGGTCCACACCATCTTGTTGATGGGGAGGCAGCAGCCTCATTTTTCAGCTGAGTTCAGAGGCCTTTTGTTGTTGTTGTTTTGTTGTTGCTGTATTCTCATTACTTGTGCTTGTTATTTGAAGATCTGTAATTTCTGGGGAGAAAAGGAGTGCGTGCAGTCCAGCAGGTCTAGAGAACGGATGGTGATCGATAATTGCTGTGAGTGCTGAACAGTGAAATATGTGTATCATTGTGGTTTGGTACATTTAAAACTCATACTGATTAATTATTTCATTTAACTGACTTCAGCTATATCTTTATAAGACTATATAGGGCTTTGCATTAGTTTAACTATGGGATATGGACACCCGTTCCAAGTAGGTAACAGTACATAGAAAACAGGTTATTCAAGGTTATACGAAGAAGAAATAGAATTATTTGAGCTCACAGTTTAAAGCCCAGGTAGGGGCTTACCTGAACGTCATACCAATTTACAAGCTTTCTAGCTTAGAAGATAGTGGTGGTATATATGTGCAGTATAAATGAAATGTTAAGAGATAACTCAAACACAGAATATGAACAGGTGTGCAATTCTGTCTTAGCTGCCTTTTCACTGTTAAATTTTGGATGTAATGCAAATGTGGAATAATTCTGTGGGTTCTTACACATACAGAATGAATGAATGAAGATTTTTTGCTTAAAGAGGATTTGTTTGTTTTTTGTCAGAGCCCTTTCAAAGTACAAGGAGAGGTCACAGCTGTTGTTTTCATTCACATGTAGTCTACTAAAACAAACAACATATGTATGGGGCATGAGAGTTTAGCACTCACAACATAGGGATTTGTATATGACTTCGAAAACTGTAAATAACAAATTACGCTTAACCTGTATCCTACTGCCCATCAACCTGGTTTGATAGTTGGAATTGAGGTTTTCATGTGTTATATTGTTCAGAAAAAAAAAACTTCTCTCACCAAATGCAAGGTAGCAAGGCCCACATTTACATTCTCAGCCTTAATTCCAATAAGTCTTCTAGATTTGCATAATTACTACATTTGCATAATGAGTTAAGGCCTTGATCTGTACTCCAATGAAAGGAGACCCAAAACCTTGCTGAAAATCACACTTACCCATATTTTTATACAGGAAGCATACAGGACTGACCTCAGATATGGGCATATCGCCTTTTCTTTAGAGCATATTGCCATCTGCGTACCTGCGTGAGTTTGGAAGGTTAGTGCACCCAAAGGAAGTCAGAAACACTTGAAGGTATCTTCTCAATAGAATTGTCCTGAATGGATATTTTCACAGCACAAGTCAACAAGACAATAATTTCCGTGCTCCAGGGATAGCTTTTTCCTTTCATATTTACCTGTCAGTCATTCTATCTTGCATAATACTTGGCAAAATCAAGTAAGACTCAGAAAAATTAACCTTTTTAATCTCCACTTGCTGAGAGAATCCTGGTTTCCAGATATCCTGGAAAGTTAATCTGCAGAATTTAGGGACTTCCCTGCATTTGGATACACCGAGCAATGGAGTGGTTTGGTGTCTGTACTTAAGTTGTTCCCTCTCGTAGCCTACTTACTGGGTGGCTGTTAAGAATAGGAAGTGCTGCTTTTCACTCAGTTTTGATCAATGGCAAGAAGACCTCTTTGAGGAAAATTTAATTGGCAAAGGAAATGAGGTTTTCCTCTTACAGCCATAAAATACCTTGATTATATTTCAGGAATTGCTACATGACATTTTAATCTTCTGGCTTTAGAGCAGTGGCTAATCCTGAATGGCTGAAAGAAGTTGAACTTGCAGCAGCCTGTATTCAGTGGCTTCTCCCTCTTCACTGAACTGTGGTTCTTGAAGAGTCCAACCAAGGTAAATATGATAGTTCTCCCACTTCAGACTGGAACCTGTGTCTGGACCCATCAGCTCACAGGAGTCCCTGTCCCCCACTAAATTTTATGCCCTTGATGATTTTTATCAGCTAGGATGACCTCCTGGAGACTGTCACTTCAGTGACAAGAGTGAGGGAGAAGTGCAAGCAGATCCCTCTCCTCTGAATGGATACAGAGCACTTAATGGCATCCTCCAGTTTCTGCCAGTGATGGTTACTGAGCTCCATGTGAACTAAAAAATGCATCTTTCTCTGCTCCTCAAACCACATATTCCTGGAGACAGTCATCTCTCCACACTTGGGATGTAACAGGTACTCTGTTAACTACAGAAAGTGTTTTAAAATATTCACTTGACTTTTCTTACCTCTTTATATTCGACTACAAGTATGTTTTAAGATTGTTATGGCAATTCCAGGTAAACCATTAGAGCATACTGTGTCAGAGCAGCATCTGTGCTGGCAGTTTCACCAAGAAAATTACTCATCTTTGACATCGACAGAGCATCAACCTGAAGCTTTGTCTTCCCAATTCAACAGATGTTACTTTGAGTATGTAAACAACTCTTGATGGGATACAATGTGTTGTTCCAGCTGCACCCTCCTAGGAATCTGAGTCTGCCATGGAACAAGTGATTGTTATTGAGTACACTGTGGTGGAAATACAGATATGTATTGCATACAGATAACTGCTAGGAGGAGAACAGGAAGTGAGTTAACTTTCAGTGACTGATCGATGTGTGCTCGATGTGTGCATATCTCACACAGCCCCTGTTCTCTTTTTGTTATACTCCCGCACATATGGGATTCTCACACACATAAGGTGCACTGAGTGTGTTGTTGCCTGAATTAAAATCTCAAGGAGCCTCAGGAATTACATGTGCTGTATAGTTATATCATGCCTCACAGTTCCAGAAGCAAATGTGAAATTCCAGCAGATACGCACATATCCCTCTCATCAAACTCCTGGTGCTGTATCATCAGTAATTTTTCAGTCCATCAGAGACATGAAAAGCTTTCCTACAGGTTCTTCCTGCAGTGAAAGTGACAGTATCTGACAGCATAGACATACAGCAATTTTAAAACCTGCCCCCCCCAAAGCAACAGTTGGAGTACCTGAACAGAACACTTTTGGAATAGTGTAAATTATCACTTTTAAGACATTATTCTTAAAACTCAAAATTTTAAAACTTTCTAATGAAAAGTGACATCAGTAAATAGCTGGGCTTAAAGCTTTAATCTGCACAGGATGTGTGCAATTCTATGGTTATGTACAATATTTAAGAACACAAGCAAAATTACCAACAAACATCACAAGACAAACAGTTATGACAGTAAACCACCATCTCTAAAAGCAAAAAATATGGACCAATCTACAATGAATTAAAAACTAGCAGGAATACATCACATTTGCTCTCAAAGAATTCTGTACATTTCCAAATTGCAGCCAAGCAAAAAGCAGGTAGACATCTGTCTGCAATCTGCCTAGTTGCAGGAAGCTGCTTCTGCCAATTCATCCCTCAGTGATAATTTCTTTGCAATTGGATTGTTGTCATACCTTATATATAGTGGCTTGAACTTTTCAAACAGTAATAACTGTGAACAAAACCAGGGACTAGGTAGTATAAAGGATGATAGGAAAATAAGGATTCAGGAAATCATACAGAACAAGTAGAAAGGACTAGGAAAATGAGAGCAGAGCAGAAGGGGAGCAAAAGAATAAGCCCTAAGGAAAGAGTCAGTGCCAATAAAAATAGTATCCTACTCTCAAGGAAAAAAAAGAGTAAAGCACAGAAGTCATTATAGGAAAGCAAGATGATTGTTCCTCTTTTCATTCTTCACCATGTTTCAATTCTATTTCTGTATAGAGTTGTGCATTGTGACTGTGGAGGGAAAGGAATACCTAGAATTTAGATAGTCTCTTAAAAGCATATGCCATAGAAAGAGTTGTGAACCACAGAGACAGGAAATAAATTATGCTGGTCACTTCTGGAGAATTCATGGGCCTTCTGAAAGCCAGGGATCAAATTCAGACTCGACCCCCAATATAGTTAAATAAGCTACAACTGTTACCAGCAGGTTTGTTTGCTTGTGACTCAAACTCTGGTCTTACCTTTGCCCTTTTGTTTCAGTGGAAGACCAGCACATACATCTGAGCACAAAATTATTTTCTGCAATGATCAAACCCAAACGTTATTTTACCTTTGCCAGCTTTGTGTAGGGTGATGTGCCATCTTGCACATTTATTTTCCTGGAGTGATTCCCAGAAGTATGCTATGCTTTCTCTTGCTCATGTCTCACTAGCTTTATTTATGAGTTGTGTACACCAGGTTCTCAGTCCCTGGGGACAGGCCTACACAGGAAATATGGGGATTTAATACATACAAGTATGAGACTAGTAAAAAAGCAGCTACTGAATAGCAGTCCAAATTAATCTAATTCAGAATTTCAGAGTGATCAGGAATAAGTTCACACCCATGGTTGAAACCACAAACATCTTTATCTGTTTTATAATATAGAAGAAAGAAACCTTCTTAAGTGGAAACAAAATAATTTAAAGAGCAAATTTTCACTGGGTTTACAGGATTTAAATTCCATTGTTGTGTGATGACTGAGTCTAATAGCAGTATTGTTATTGCTATTGATTCTTGATGATTACCTAGAAATAATGTTTTAAAGATACCTTTTTTTTTCCTCACTATTAGATGTATGAATTCACTTTGGCTTTAAAATAAATCAAGACAAGGCTCTCTATCTCACATGCCATCACAACTGATGAGAGCTGATTGGTATCATATTATCCCTTTGATTACACCTGTGCAATCCCATTAATTAAAAAATAACATGACCTGGAGAAGCTTAATGGCTAGTAATGGTGAATAGGAAAGCTGATATACAAAGCCTGATGTACATTTTAAGGTGCAGTTGCATTTACAGATTGGCTGCTTAAAAAAGACACCACAGTTTTTACCATCCCCTTGGACTTCTGTGAGATGCTATAACTGCTAGGCTGTTCCTCAAAGCAGAACTGATGGAGAAGTGTTCTAATGGGTCAAGCCAGGGAACAAGGCATCCCCTCCACCTCTCTGATGCTCTGATTCATTTGACCACTCAGTTTGATATTTATGTATGTGTTCTTCGTCTGGCAGGCATTTCATCCCTAGCTACCTTTATAACAGCTGCACTAGGTGTGATGAGTCTGCCATCCTACATGCATGTTAATATGTTGGTATTGTATTTCAAGGATGCTCTGAGGCTTGCCTCTGGGCCAGCTCTAGTGTCTATGCAAACTGCAAGCATAGGATCTCACTTGCGAGGTTGTCTGTGTATCTGTGCATGTGTAGTGGTTTAATACATTGGTAGTCAGGGAGGTGGTTTAGCACACTGCTCAGCATGATGGACAGGTGATGTGGGGCTGCTCGTGTGCATAAGAAGCAGATGGAGCAGGGAGCATGGTGAGATGGAAGCCATAACCAAGATTGTTCTCCAGAGTGCTGTGCAAAAGCAGGCTTTCTAGTGATGATGCGCAAGCAATCGCATTTCTGGGCTGGGCTGGGAACTCTTGCCTTGTGCATGCAGGCTGACAAACAGAAGGGAGATGCAAGGGCTTTACATGTGGTGGAGGAATTAGCACTGCCTTTGGTTCCACTGCATGTCATTGACAGATGTCAGACCTGCTGGTGATGTGCAGAACAGAACTTTGAGGTGACGTGCTATTTACCACCCTTTGCCCTCTTGTTTGTCCTGACACCTGAACTCCCAAAGCAATTCCCTTTAAGGTGATTCACCCAGTGACCCTAGAAAGGTGATTATTCAAGTGGGATGATATAGAGTGAGATAGCCTGAGGACAGGCATTACCAGGGGCTGGGTTTGCAGCACCTCAACTACCACTTTGTAAAGCCTGAGATCTAGACTGGGGGAAACTCAGTCAGGAAGTAGCTTAAAGGAAGGGCATCATTCATGACCTCACCACCCCTTTGCTGAATTAAGCATCCCAAGTAAAACCAGTTACCAGTTGCCTCACTTAGAGCCCAGCACTTGTATGCACTTCACATGTCCACTGACAGCAGTACCATACCCAGCTGAAACAGTTGCCTCCTCTACCCTAACACCTCAAAGTGCCAGCAGACCTCATAGCCCTTTTCTGTATAGCAGAGCTTTTAGATATTTTAATCGGGTATCAGATGACACCAACATACATATCCTGGTGCAGGCAGCTATTGCCAATAGTAGCTGGAGCATGTAGCTCCAGCAGAGGCTATTGGGGTCTTTCCCTCATGTCAGTGCCAGAACCTGAAGATGACTCTCTTAAAGGCACTCCCTGCATCACATGTGCTGAAGCTGACTCCTATGTCAGCAGTATATCACTGGCCTTGGAGACGCAGCACCATAATTCATGCTGACTGACAGGGCAGGAATAAGTACATACAACCCATGCTTCATGCCTGAGCCAGGATGCGTTTTGCAGAGTCACTATAGCTTGTTACGTGGAGACAACTTCGGAGAGTGGGATAAAGAAGAGAGGCTGTGCTGTTGAGGAGAAACAATGAGCAACTGACTGAGGGTGAGGAGAGAGCATAGCAGATGCTGATATCTTACTCTGGTCATTAGTCCTACAGGTATTGGCCAAAACTGCAGGGGATGTGCTTGAATATGGCCTGCTGTTTGACCTCTCTTACTTGCCAATGAAATGAGGTTTAGTCTGTTGTGATTCAAGTTGACTTAGATTGGCATTTTTTAAAGAAATCAAACTAGCACATGTCACTTGTGAGTTTATGCTCAGTTTCTGTTTGGTTGGGTTTTGTTGGGGTTTTTTTGTTCATTTGTAGTATTTTGATTTCTTTGATAAGAAAGAAATTACTCAGAAGCATGACTAGACTTGCTCATGAGTGGTTACATTTAGCTGTAATCTGCTTAGGGAGTAGGAGGAGGAAAATTGCACTAGTTTGAACTGGATCTAGTAGGAAGGATATTTTAATTTGGGGCAGCAGAGAGAAAATTGTATAACACTGTTGTGCTGTCCTGAGTAGGAGAAGAAGCCAATGAATTACATGATTTTTCCATCTTTGTAATCAGTTTGTTATGCAGAGAGCAAAGCCATGAGATTCAGTATTTTATCTGCTGGGTTTCCCCTGGTAGCATCTGAAGAAGTTCATTATAAGTGTTTATCACATGATTCACTTAATCAAACCACTGAAACTCAGAGAATAAGTCATTCTAACAAGACCCTTCAGAGCCGCCTTATAAGCTACTTACTGATATACTCTTCCTTGGTGAGTGTACAATGAGTTTCCTTGTATCCTAGTCTATGATACAGGAAGTTCATTATCCCCAGTCCAAATTCAGATGTAAAGAAAGGAAGCAGAGCTTACAAAGAAGTGACAGATAATTTGCAAAGGATTTCAGTTAGCCACTCAAATCCCAGATAGAGTCAGACTGTAAGCTCTTCGTAAGAACAGCCGTCGGGTTTTCAGCATTAGGCACAGAACGCCTATCTACATAGCTGGTTCTAATGTTGTAAAATAAAGACAGTATATGAGAAATTATTTGCTTCTTTTGATTAGAGGTTAGTTAATGGAAGCATGTGAGGAAAAGAAGAAGAAATCAGAACTAAAACCATGCTTTTAGCTGGGCAGTAGTGCATATACTGCATAATAGCAGCAGAGCCAGTAACTGGGTTGATGCAAAATGCCTTGAAAGCCTGCTAAATCTCAGTGCGTGCTAGGGTTTGAGAGATTGAGACTTGTCTGACAAGCTGGGAGCTCACAGACGTGCTGTTTGCAGCCTGTGTTTGTACATTGTGCATCTGGAATGATAAAATGCATTTTCCTGTGATGTACCTAGGAAATGTTCTTGATGTAGGAAGCAGGTAGGTTGAGGACTGCTCTGCCTCCTTGAAGGTGTTCATTTTACTGAGCTCTGTGACAAAAAATGTGACACCAGATTTTATGGCACTTACTGGATTTTCTCACTGATGCTGTTTCACAGACAGTATCTTGTAAGGGCTTGCCTTCTTGCTATCTGCTGAAGACCAGTTTGGGTACCACCACAGATGTAGGCTTGGACCAACTTTAATGTGGAAATGCCCTGAATAATTTTCCTAAGCACCACCCTGTCTCCTTACGATAGTGCTGCTTGACTACACCTCTTCTTTCACCTCCCAAGCTCATGTGAAGGCAGCACAGGGTCACACTGGACCGAATGTTGATTTTATGTGGGGACTCAAAGGCTGAGCCTGATGTGGGTCTCCAGGTGAAACTTTTATTGTACTGGAAACTGCCACTGCTACAAGGAGCATTGGGCAAGTCAAGACAAGCTACCCTGTAAGTCATCAAAAACAGGGAAGTTTTTGATATGCAGGACTGAGAAATATGGGCAACAGAAACAAAAAAAACCCCAAGATGGTTTGATGGGGATGATGCTTTTTCTGTAGTATAGCTCCAGTGAAACAGGTCACAAAATTCATGGCATCATCCTGGCACCACTTTGAGGGAATGGTGAGAAACCAACATTTCTCTCCAGTGCTGAAGTCGATCCAGCCAAGAGCTTTAAAATTCATAGAATCACAGAATGGATTGAGTTGGAAAGGACCTTAAGATTATCTAATTCTAACCTCCCTGCCATGGGCAGGGACACCTTGCACTAGACCATGTCACCCAAGACTCTGTCCAGACCGGCCTTGAAAACTGCCAGGGATGGAGCATTCACAACTTCCTTGGGCAGCCTGTTCCAGTGCCTCACCACCCTCACAGTAAAGAACTTCTTCCTAATATATAACCTGAACTTCCCCTGTTGAAGTTTGGACCTGTTACCCTTTGTCCTATCACTACAGTCCCTCATGAAGAGTCCCTCTCCAGCATCCCTGTAGGTCCCCTTCAGATACTGGAAGGCTGCTATGAGGTCTCCACACAGCCTTTTCTTCTCCAGACTGAACAGCCCCAACTTTCTCATCCTATCTTCATACGGGAGGTGCTCCAGTCCCCTGATCATCCTCGTGGCCCTCCTCTGGACTTGTTCCAACAGTTCCATGTCCTTTTTATGTTGAGGACACCAGAACTGCACACAATACTCCAAGTGAGGTCTCACAAGAGCCGAGTAGAGGGGCAGGATCACCTCCCTTGACTTGCTGGTCACACTCCTTTTGATGCAGCCCAGGATACGGTTGGCTTTCTGGGCTGCAAGCGCACACTGAAGCTGGCTCATGTTCATTTTCTCATCAACCAACACCCCCAAGTCCTTCTGGGCACGACTGCTCTGAATCTCTTCTCTGCCCAACCTGTAGCTGTGCCTGGGATTGCTCCCACCCAGGTGGAGGACCTTGCACTTGGCATGGTTAAACTTCATAAGGTTGGCATCAGCCCACCTCACAAGTGTGTCAAGGTCCCTCTGGATGGCATTCCTTCCCTCCAACGTATCAACCGAACCACACAGCTTGGTGTCATCAGCAAACTGTCCATGTCACTGACAAAGATGTTGAACAAGACAGGTCCCAACACCGATCCCTGAGGGACACCACTTGTTACTGGTCTCCAGCTGGATATTGAGCCATTGAGCACAACTCTTTGTGTGCAGCCATCCATCCAGTTCTTTATCCACCAAGTGGTCCACCTATCAAATTGATGTCTCTCCAACTTAGAGGCAAGGATGTCATGTGGGGCAGTGTTGAATGCTTTGCACAAGTCCTGGTAGATGATATCAACTGCTCTACCCTTGTCCAGCAGTTCCATAGCCCCATCATAGAAGGCCACCAGATTGGTCAGGCAGGATTTCCCCTTAGTGAAGCCATGCTGGCCGTCACCAACCACCTTGTTGTTTTTCATGTGCCTCAGCATGCCTTCCAGGAGAATCTGCTCCAAGATTTTGCCAGGCACAGAGGTGTGACTGACTGGTCTCTAGTTCCTCGGCTCATCCATTTTCCCCTTCTTGAAAATGGGGGTTATATTTCCCTTTATCCAATCATCGGGAACTTCACCTGACTGCCATGATTTTTCAAATATGGTAGACAGTGGCTTAGCAACTTCATTCGCCAGCTCCTTCAGGACCTGCGGATGGATTTCATCAGGTCCCATGGACTTTTGCACATTCAGGTTCTTAAGATCAAACCTGATCCTCTCCTATAGTGGGCCTAAGATCTTCATTCTCACAGTCGCTGGATCTGGGTAATGGTCAGTGGGACTTAGTAGACCTGGTAGCCTCCCAGCAACATCCCTGATCTGATCCCCTGGTAGGCAACATACCTCCCTCGAGACTGGGTCAGGCCGACAGATGGGTGCCTCTGTGCCCTTCGAAGCAGAGTCGCCTGATACTATGACCTGCCGCGTTTTTCCTGGAGGCACCATCACTGATCCTCTTTACTGATGCATCAGTGGTTGTTCATTTGGTGTGGTGGGAGTTTTCTCGTTAGCCTCAAAAAAAACCCAAACTAGACACATAAATGTTAATAAACACAAGCAAATATCTAAACACCCTGTGTAACAAAATGCAGAAGAGATTTCTTCAATTATTCTTCTTGCCAAGAGGAAGACCTCACCATAAGCAGTGCAGTAACAAATGCCACTTGGTGTATTGGTAAGGAATGATGAGGAAATCCTGTATGCTCTCTACATTTCTGCTAAGTTCATGCAGAGGGAACCAAAACCCCTTTCTTTCACCTCTGGGATCGCCACAGTCAAATGACTGTACATGGTACAAAAGCTTTTACTGATACAGTCTGAATACACAGATTGATTTACAGGGACACCCTGCAGTGGTGCCCAGTGCGGGGCCACCATGGGCAGGGACATCCCCCTGGGCCTCCTGGGCACAGGCACTGCCTCAGGGCCAGCGTCCCAAAGGCCTTTCTCCAAGGGATGCTGGGAGAAGTGGTAGCAGCAGCAGGGCTGTGGTGGGCAGGGCTGTGGTGGCCCATCACCCCTGTGTCATAGTGCCAGCACCCACCAACGCAGCATCACAATGCTCTGGGGCAGTGTAAGGCAGCGTCCTCCTATGTCCCACTGCCAGAGTGCCTGACACTGCCACCAAGACAGAGCTGGCAGCCTGAAGGCACCGAGAGGAATTCTTTGAGGCACCAGTGGAATTACTTGGAGGGGCAGAGGGGGGAAGGCTGCCCAAAGCTGCTGGAGGTTCTCTGCTGCAGTTCCAGTTCCTGGAGGGGCCAAACTCACAGCTCATCGGATGGATGGAAATCCTGCTTCAGTCTCTGGGGAGATAGTGGCAGTAGCCATAAGAAATAGGATCCACAGATGGCCCAGTGCCCTCCCCCAGTGCTTTGGAGCTTCCACTGTCAGGCACAGGAAGGGTTCTTGCCCCCAGGGTAGATGAGGGCAGGGGCATTTTGCTGTTCTTGGCAACCCCTGAGATGGCTCCAGGTGGAGGCAGAAAAGGCAGTGCCAGTGTCCCCTTAGAGGCATAACCAGCTGGTGGACCAGGAGGAAGTCTTGCTCGTGCTCAGGGGTCATCCGTGCTGGGGTCAGGAAGGATTTTTCCCCTGGGGCAGATTGGCACCAGTCCCTGGGGGTTTTTTGCCTTTCTCTGAGCATCCAGCATGACCACTTGTCAGGGCTCCTCTGGTCTTGACGCTCTGGGTTATCACCTGGTGCTCATACACCACGAAGGTGGCCCCCCGTGTCCTGCAGCTGAGGGGGAAGGTTTTTTTCCCCCCAGGTGGACTAGCAAGTGTCCCTAGGTTTTTTTGCCTTCCTCCGCAGTCGAACACAACCCTTTCAAGGGGCTCCTCTGGGTTATTGGTGGCCCAAAGGCAGTGGCTCGTGCTCCACGCAGCTGGCCCTCGTACCCCGCATCTGGGGGGAGGCAGCGTTTTGCACTCCCAGGGTGGGGCCCCGGGACTCGCTGCTGTCCTCTGTAGCATTGAGCACGCCCCCTTGTCAGGTCTTTCCTAGCCCATTCTGGCTGGGTTCTTGCACTGCTCTCGCACCACCACAGCACTGCTCTGAAAGATTTAGAATAAGAAAATATAATCTAAACTAAACTAGACTAAAATTAACTAAGCTAAGCTAAATTAAACTAAACTAAAGATAAATAAAATAACTTTGTTCACATATAAATAAAATACTCTTTCCACCTGTAACCTTTCTGTGTCTTTGAAAGTGATTTTGGTACGGAAAACCCTTTGGCATTTCAGGTTAAATAATGGCTTCATCATTATACAATTCATTGTGAGTGCAGGAAATGGAATGGAATGGAAGGGAAAGGAATGGAATGGAATACAACAGAAGAGAATAGAATGGAATGGAACAGAATAGAACAGAACAGCTACGATATGTTATGCATATAGTTCTGCATGACAAGCTCTGACATAGGTCTGAGAGCTATCTGCAGTGCATGTCCCAGGGGAGGCCAGTCCCAGACACTGAGGCCTAAGAACACCCTCTGGACCCTGACAGAAGTAGACCTGCGCTGCCCATACACTGTCCTTTAGACGCTTATGGGGTGCCGCTGGAGAGAGAGTACTGGGGCAGATGGACTTCCAATGGAGCGTTGTTGTTCTCAGGCTTTTGTGTTTAGTTCTGTTTCTCCAAAAGAAACAACTCTGGCATTTTTAAACAGTAGTATTTGATGGAGGGGTGGGGTTGGGAGTGGGGGGAATCACAAGGAAATGAGCAGGTATTGTCCACATAAGATTTGCAACCATGTAGTTCAGGAGCACATCCTGCTTCAGGCTGAGGGCTCGATCTTTGAGCCTCACTGGTGTCAGAGGTGTGTTTTTTTGCTATCCTGTGTAACCCAACTAAACAGGATGAACAAAGAAGAGTTTCAAAAACCAGTACACACATGGTTTTTGCAGATCTGTTCAGATGCTCAAACTATCCAGAGCCAGTCCACATCTCTCACCCCCATCAGAAGGCACAGGCCTCCTTCCCACAGTGACAAAGCCAATGCCTGTGATGGTACATGATACCCATTCAATCCATTCTGCTAGTGCAGGGCTAGGAAGAAATGTCATCCAGTATTTCCTCAGCATGTACTGTTAGGGAAAGAAGGAAGAAGGGAGAAAAAAATGGAAGTTGAAAGAGACCTACAGTGACCATCAAGTCCAAGTGCTTGACCACTTTGGGACTGGCCAAAAGTTAAAACATGTTATTAAGGGTGTTGTCCAAATGCCTCTGAAACACGGATGGGCATTGGTCACCTCTCTAGGAAGCCTGTTCCAGTTTTTGTCTGCCATCTAGGTAAAAAAATGCTTCCCAATGTCTACTCTAAACCTCCTTGGGCGCAGCTTTGAACCATTCCCATGTCCCATCAATGGATCTCAGCGAGGAGAGATGAGCGCCTCCCCTCCCCATTTCCCCTCGGGAGGAGCTGTAGAGAGCAATGAGGTCACCCTTCAGCCTCCTTTTCTCTGAACTAGACTAACGCGGTGCCCTCAGCCGCTCCTCACAGGGCATGCTTTCCAGTCCTGTCACCAGCTTTGTTGCCGTCCTGGACACATGTTCTTAAATGGTGGGGCCCAGAGCTGCACCCAGTACTCAAGGTGAGGCAGCACCAGCACTGCCCCTGCGCAGTTTGGGCCTGGAGCAAGCAGCCCAGCTCCTTCTCAGCTTCTCGACATCTTTCAGCTACAGACAGTGTCCCGCGGCTCAGCCCCTGCTGCCGCAGGACCGCCACCAGGGCAGCCCTGCCCGTTGTGCACCCTCGCCTCACGAGATCAGTGCAGGCGCTCTCTATACCCCGAGCTCTGCACTGCAGCCTCCCCACTCATCGGCTCTGTCTGGTGCCGACGCTGCCACCGCCGGGGCAGCCAGCGCAGAGCCCCCAGACAGGGCCCGCTGAGGCGAGCGCTCCCCATCCCGCTGGCGCCGCCGGCGCCAACTACCGCGCCATGCCCTACTCCCGCGCTCCCTGGGACGGGCTTTCCCCGCTCAGGCCGAGGCCGTCCCTCCTGGCACCGCCGCCTCAGCGGAGCTGCCGGCTCCTGGGCAAGGGCTGGCGAGGGCTCGAGGCTCCCTCGGTGCCTCTCGCCGCTCAGAACTGAGGCTCCTGGACGCGGGGTTTTCCCTCGCTCCGAAGTTCGAGGCTCCCCTCTGGAGTTGCTCGCCTCGGCAAATGACCGTTCTACCTGTTAAATAGTCCTGGAAGTAATTAACTCCAGCCGGGAGTGAGCAAAGGAGTCTGGACTGCATCAATCAATCAGTGTGAGGGTTTGATTTGTTGTGTTGGAGGAAACTCTCTGTTTTCCCGGTGTTTTGTACCTGGTTGTCTTGTTTTGATGCAGCTGTTGGTCTCTTAACTGCTGATACGCCAGTATACCATTAGCATTGGTATGGCTGTGTCCTCAGGAGGGACTGTGCTGCTTTCCTAGGGTGGTTTCCAACTAATAATTTAAAACAGGACACAAATGCCTGGAGGAAGATATTGTTTTGCTGTCTTTCCCATCTTCATTTTAGAAATAGTAAATGCTAAATTATTTTACCTTTTTTAACGTACAGCCAAAAAGCATGAATCTAGGCTAGCTGGTTAGTTTTGCCTACTTAATTCAATTTTATTACAGTATAGTTCTCTTCCTCTTTTTCACTTCTTTCATATGCTCCCTGTCTTTTTAGTTTCTCTTGTGCCTATTTCAAGAGCACCCCTTCATTTCTCTTTTGGGACGGTCTTAGTGCTGGCTTTCTGCTGTTTCAGCTTCTGCACAGCCAGTGCTTCAAGAATGAGGTGCCTCCTGTAAGGCTGGGAAGAGAATGGCCCCTCCCATTATGAGAAGAAATACTGCTTGTATGCACATAGTACTTTAATCAGTAAGTCACCAATAACTTTACTTAGATGACCAGTTTGCTATTGTCTTAGCTTCATAGGTAAGGAGGCTGGAGCAGAGCGAGTTGCTAACCTTCTGCAGTCTGCAGCAATGCAGTAGCAAAGTGGAGAATAAAATTCTGTTTTCCAAATGGTTTTTCAGTGCCATACCCACTGCCCTATACATGGGGGAAGCCAGTTCCCGGAATCATTGTTGGTAGGGATATCTGTAAAGAGAACTGGCCACTTGTCTGCTGTGTGCTGCTAATGTGGCATTCAGGAACCACTAGTGCCTGTACCAACGCTGCGCCTGGATCTAGGTGTCTTTGCATGATGTGCTTGGAGGGAAGATCTGTGAGGAAGACTGTGATGGGTGTGGTGTGCATCTGGCCATGTGCATTCACACATGTGAGTGAGATGCACACAGTGCCCGCTGAGAAATGAAGTGATGCTGCCAGATACTAACCTGACTGTGTTGGGTCAGTGCCAAGCTGGGTCAATGCTCTCTCCCAGCCTAGGGATAAAAGACTCACTACTCCTGGGCTGTTCACCTCAACCTCCAGTAGTGTTTTCTGTTTAGAAGTATTTGTCCCTAAATTGCTTCCTTTGACGATTGGAGGCTTTTTAACAGTGGACTGCAGCACCTGCTACTTGCTGGAAATCCCGAGGCTGGTGTATGAGGGTACTGCAGTGGCAAATGTACCAGTCACAAAGCATCATATTTAGCAGATTTTCACTGGAGGTATCTAATGAGAAACAGAACAGACATGTTGTAAGGACTGTCAGCCCAAGTAAAGGAAGGTAGCTTTGAAGAAAGCCTCCAAGATAATATTCACACATAAGAAAAGAAGTGGAAAATCCAAAGAATGCAATACAGCCTGAATGAGCTCACTGCAGGTGGTGCTGGTCATGATTTTTAAAAATAAATTTTAATTATTAACTATCTTAATCACTGGGTTGGTTTTTCTGTCCAGTGTCTGCCATTACAATGCCCTTTTCTGCAGCCCCAGAAAACGCATACTTTTGTAGTTCTCTGGGGCTTCCCTGAAGCAGGCACTAACCCCACCAGCACCTCAGAGGACTGGTACAATACAATATAACAGAAAGGACTTCATCTGTCCAGCTTGCAAACCAGGTGCTGGGAACTCATAGAATCATAGAGTAGTTAGGGTTGGAAAGGACCTTAAGATCATCTAATTCCAAACACCCTGCCATGGGCAGGGATATCTCCCACTAAACCATGCCACCCAAGGCTATGTCCAACCCAGCCTTGAACACCGCCAGCAATGGAGCATTCATAACTTCCCTGGGCAACCCATTCCAGTGCCTCACCACCCTTACAGTAAAGAATTTCTTCCTCATATCCAATCTAAACGTCCCCTGTTCAAGTTTGAACCTATTACCCCTTGTCCTCTCACTACAGTCCCTGATGAAGAGTCCCTCCCCAGCATCCCTATAGGCCCCCTTCAGATACTGGAAGGCTGCTCTGAGGTCTCCATGCAGCCTTCTCTTCTCCAGGCTGAACAGCCCCAACTTTCTCAGCCTATCTTCATACGGGAGGTGCTCCATTCCCCTGATCATCCTCGTGGCCCTCCTTTGAACTTGTTCCAACAGTTCCATGTCCTTTTTATGTTGAGGACACCAGAACTGCACACAATACTCCAAGTGAGGTCTGATGGGAGCAGAGTAGAGGGGCAGGATCACCTCCTTCGACCTGCTGGTCACACTCCTTTTGATGCAGCCCAGGATACGGTGTCATCTACTCCCTGTAGGATTTGGGCCACCCTTTTCCCCATTCCACAACAGCCAGTCCCGCAGAGATTTGCACCCGCTGGGAGCATCCATGTTTTGTCTGACATTCCTTGGGTCTGTCCATTAGCCCTGTGGGCTTGGCAGCTGCAGAAGTTGCTGTGAAGCTCACCTGACCTCAGGGTTAGGTGGGCAAGCAATTGCTGGAACCTGAAATCCCTTATACCCGTCAGTGAAGAGCAACTGTTTAAAAATCTCCTGCCTTTGGGTTTGGTGGCATTTCTTCCTGTTTGCACAGATCTGCACAATGGCATGCAGTACCCAGAGCTGTCTACACAAGCGAGCCTTTGAAATGTAGCCTAGCTGGCAGATCTGGTCAGGCTGGGAAACCTAGCTTTATAGGGGTTTTCGTTTGTTTACAAGTGATCTTGGCCACAGACAGGGACACACAGCTGTGGTCTGTGCATGGCTCCATGATCAGACTGAGGCAGGGCTCCGAGCCTGCAAAGGCTGGAGTAGAGCTGAGCTCTTCCAGCTTTCTCCTGGTTTAATTTGGAGCTGGAGTTGGAGCGGCTGCTGTTCTGCTGCCTCCTCCTGCAGGCTGGTGCCTCGAGGCCTGGTTTGGTTTTGCCTGAGCAGGCAGCAGCATCCATTGCCTGTCTGTGGCCATGGCTCAGAGCCCGCACATGATGGACACCTCTGCTCACTCCAGACATGCTCCTCCCGCAGGCCAGAGAACACCTGTCACTGTTAGCAGTGACTGTTTTAATACGAATATCACACAAATACATTGTTCTTCCTCCACTAATTATAATAGCATCAGACAAGGTGTGAGGGATGCATGTCTGAAGGCCTAGCATCTCAGAGAGGCCTTTGCAAGTGGCTTTTGTGAGATGTCCATGTGCCAGTTCATGCTGGCTGTAGAGACCCATGTGAGCAGCTATTGGGATAGCTCAAGCAGAAATGTCACAGTGGAGACTTCTGATGATGCTGGTGTGCTATGCAGCAGCCTTGAACTTCAGAAGACCCATGCTGGGGACTGGGTAGGAGGAGCAGCCCCAGCCCAGTATTATGGCGGTGCTTTCCTGCAGCAACATCGTGATAAAGGATGGTAGGGGGAGAGGCTGCCAAAAGCCATGACCTTCCAGGCAGGCTGTGTTTCCCAAACATGTGTTAAACAGTGGCAGACTCCTGCAGGTGTGGGCATGGGAGAACCTGTTAAATTAAAACCAAAGCGTAACAAGAGAGATGTTTGCTGTGGAAGATAAGGTGTACTTGTTCTGCGCGCTGAGGGTGAGGAAACACTTGGACACGTTTTACACTGTGACCACAGTACACCTTTTGCACTGTGAGGCCATGTAGTTCCCCCTTCTCTTCCTCGCCCCTTTTCAGATCAGGTATCTCCCTGAGCTTTTGCCAGTGCCTTCAATCTGACAACCGAAAAGCATGATAAAGCAGCAGCAGCATGGTGGCAATTGTTCCTTTTCCTCCCTCAGTACATCTCACTGTGGAGCTCCCTGACCACACTGACCAGTGGCTTGAGCTTGCTGCCCGGATTATTAAGTCACCTGGGTCTCTGATACCTGCAGCCTGGTAGACAGCTGGAAAGGAGGGAAAGGCATGCTCCCAGCAAGGTGCCCTTTGGTGGTGCTGCTCTAATGAGCCAGCTTTGTTATCTGCCTTGCTGCTGGTCCCAGAGAGGCTTGCAGGGAGGTCTGCTGTTTGATTTCCTTAAAAGGCACCAAATGATGACAGTTAAGAGCCTACCAGGAGAAAATGAGCTCTTAGGGCAGTGTTTCATGTCTTGCTTGCAAGGCTTTATTGGATTAACTTTGTACTAGAACGACCATATACTTCTCTTGCTGGAGAGGCTGTTACAGCTTAACTGTGGCATAAAAGCTTTACAGCCATATTTTTGTCAAACAGGTGACTTACATAAAAATATCTTTACATGCATTAATGTCATCTAAGTTTTGGCAAGGCCGCAAAGCAGGCTGTTTCTCAATGATCTCTGTCTTAATGCTCTGCTCATCCCAATGTTACGTATTGTAACTCTCTTGCTTTGCTTCTTATTTTCCACATTATGGACAGCATATTTCCTCCCCTGCACACCCCTTGCAAATGCAGAGGTGCTGTGAGAGAAACCCCTGGTGCTACCGTCACCATTCAAGGAGTGCCTTTTTCCTCTGTGGGTACCTGCTGCTTGGCAGCTCCAGCTGGGCAGCACTGCCAGCCTGTGTGAGGGAGGCTTGCATACTTTCAGCTACTTCCCCATTATTTACACATGAAGTTAATAACTGACTCGAGAGTTGATCTACAAATATATTTTCAGGGCTGCTCTTGGTAAATTTTTACCCTCTCAGCCACAAAGCTCCTGTTTTTTGTAATTTCCTTCCTGTATTTTCCCTTAACCTTAACACCCTTTAACATTAACGTGTTAGTTTTGAAACAGCCAACGTATTCTCTCCCTCTTCTTCTCCCTTACCTGCTGATTATTGCTTTTTTTCACTGGCCTCTACTTCTGTTGTTTGCAAAAAACGGTTTTTCTCCTCCCTCTCCCTGTTCACAGCTCCCACCATCTGTCTCTCTACAAATACAAAGCTTTAGGGGAAATGATTCACTAGGCTGCTAGCTCATTACTCACACTCTGCCCATTATGGTTTCTGTCCTTGTAGGATGCTCTAACTAATGTAAAGATCAATGAATCCTGGGGATTGTTATTCAATTAAAAAATATAATACCCCAGCAGTTAAATAGATTGGGCTTTTTGTACTTCTTAAACACCAATGCTTAGTTTTTCTTCCTCACCCCACTAGCACTGTTTTTCAGAAAAGGATCATTGAAATAGAAGAATACAAATGATCACTGGACCATTTAATGCGACCTTGTGTATCACATGATGCAGGAGTTACCTAATGAAATTCCCCGGCCCAAACCAAGCAAATTTGTGATAAATCTAGAGCACATATTTTAGGATGACAGCCAAAATGATGAAAGGAATTTACTACCCAGCCTGGCTAATCATTTTGAATGCTTAACTGCACTCCCAAATATGCTGCTTTGCAAGGAGGAAAACTGACACAGCCGCATTCCCTACAGATTTTCCTCCTCCAGCCTTCCCCAGGCTGTGCACCCCAAAAGCCCCCCGACCCCCCGCCAGCCCTGTCCAGGGGCAGAGTGGCCAGCTGTGTCTCTGTGAGCTCTAGCTGGCCAGCTGCCCACCTCTGGGAAGAGACCTCCACAGGCCTCAGCCACCACTGCCTCTCTTCCACAGCATGCGAGCTTGGGGCCAGGTCTTTGCTCAGGTAATTATTTCCATGAAGCTCATTCACAGGCATTTAACGTCTTTGAGCTTCTCCCTGTTAAATGTGGTAGAGATTGGCTGAGGGGCTCAGAAGCCATTTGAGGCAGACTAGTTCACAGTATTAAAACACTTCAGACATCAGAGACAGCCGTACTGAGTTGGCAGGTATAACACAGCATCTCAGGAGACTTGCTTAACCTGGAGGTTGAGCTCAATACTGTAGGACACTCCAAGTGACCTGAAATGTTGATGTTTAGGTACCCACATCCCATTCCTTTTGTCTTCATTTTGTTGACCTTTTAAGAAGGATTTCTGTAATGACTTCAGGCTTGTCACCATAGACTAGAAAGTTATTTTCTTAATTGGAAGCTTATGTTTTCATTTATCACATAGAAAACGGACCTCCCCACCCCACATGCAAGTAGGCAGCAAGATGTCTCACTTCCTAACCCAATTTTATTGTGCCTTGTCAGGAAGCTGCTGGCAATGTCAGGTACTAACCTATTTCAGTTGTTGAGCTTCCCTTTAGAAACTGGAGTTGTAAGAAGCACAGCAAATACTGCAGTCAAAATTGTAAGGATTGACAACACTGGACACACCCTGTCCCAGTTCCCTTACATGGCTGCAACTCTTTATGCACAAGCCTGCTAATTGAAAATGTGAGTATATCTGCAATGTGGTTCTTCAGGTTTTTTTTCATGAGCACCACAAAGGACGCCCTGTATCAACACACCACATGGGCACCACCTTCATGGAAAGCTAATTAAATATTTCGGGTAATGTAGCAGGAGTATTAATCTCTTGGCTGATTTACTTTTTGGACTACCAAGAACATGTACTTTGTTATAAAGCTGTGTTTGGGTCATTCTATAACGAAAATAAAGCTGAGAAGGACCTTTGGAAAGAGCCTGCATTGAGCAGGCATGAAGTGCTCTGTGTCAGAGCAGGACATTCGTGTACAACTACTCTAAAGAATAAGGGCTGCAGAATTTTAAGCCAACAGGGTCCACTGCTACCCCCAGTGTGGTTAAGGCAGTTTTTAAACAAGAGCCCTCACCAAAGTCGTACTTATGTGCTCTGTAAAATAAAAAGTTCAGATGTTAGCAGATGTGGTGGTGTTGAGCCTTCCATGGTTGCCAATACCCCGTGGCTCTCCAACATCTTTGAGTATTTTATTGTTCCATACTTCATACAAGTTGTAAGAGTCAGTGTTACTTCTCTTAACAATCGTTGGCTTTCCAAATGCCAATTGTCCTTTGACATGCTCTGTTTTAAATAAGCACTGAAGAGCAGTAATGAAGCTAGAGGCCTGCTGTAAAAAATACAGCAGCGTTCCATGGTACTGACAGCACACACGTAGCCATGCATTTTGCTCTCCTTTTGTCGACTATTGCTGCAACACACTGAAGGTGTTAGGGGCCAAGCTGTAAGGAAATGGAACTCCAGAGATTCCAGATCTGAGAGTCCTCTAATTGAAGACAGTATCTTTATGCAAGACAGGCTAAGGCAAACTTGTGTTACCCAATAGTTACCATTCCTCCGTTGTTCCAAGCAATAATAAAAGCTGATGCAATATATAAGGTTGCCCTACAAAAGGCAAATATATTTAGTAGGGTATATACAAATTAACTGTTCAATAATGCTATACAAGGCAGGAATATCTTTAAAGTAACCCTGAGCAAAGAGGAGGATGTCATTTTTATTTTACACTTATTGCAACATTACTTCTGGTATTTGTTTGCTATATTGACTAATAAAGGAATATGTTAAAAACAGATGTTAAAATAAAACTGGACATTCTTTCCATGTGCAGCTTTTAAAAATCTAGAGAAGAGAGTTCTGCCCCATCAGCTTCAGAAATAGATGTTTATCATGGTAGAGAACAAGCCGAGCCTGAGTTACCCAAAACAACCAATCCATTTAGCAGAAAGAGTGTCTTCTGTCATCAAAAAGAGCCATCTGGAAGAGCACTGGCTCCCTGCCAAGAACAACCCTTTAACAACTGCTTGTCGTGCACTTTAAGCAATAATGTTCATAACGGCACAACCTGGAGTGTTGGTAAAGGTCCTATCGGAGGAGCAATGTATTCCTCCTCCCTCAGTAACCGCAAAAGGATGTTCTTCTTATTCTTCGGCCAGTTATAAATGTGAGTGTTCTGCAGCCAGGTAGGCACGTGTTCCTGAAAAACAAGTTAAGAAAAAAAGGCATGAAATGCCATAAATCCTCCTGAATCTGTACCAGAACCTTGCAGATTCCATCAGACCCTGCCAAGCAAGATTTCATTATGTCTGTTCTAGGCACTTCCCGTAACAACAAGAAATTCTAATTTGGCTTCAGAGTTGTATTTAGGTTCTTAAATAAATGAACTTTGTGTGATCTCACAGCTTGCTTGTCTCTCTTTCTTTTCTGCCATCACGTTGCCTAATTTCACTACATTTCAAAGGGAGTTTGATCTCAGTGACAGGCATCTAAAGGCTTGTGAAAACAAACACGGAGAAACGAAGGCAGACATTTCAGTGCCCCAATCAAGGAAAGGCTGCCACCTTAATAGCTGCTGAAAGATCCACACAACATGTTCAACCTTGAGCAAGACCCCAGGGGAGCATTTCTTATCCTGGCAGTCTTCTCCCCCTCTCCTTGCACTTTCCTTCACCAAGCGTGGTGTCCTCTGGCCACCTCCTGAGCAGGAGGATGAAGCCAATGCTGAGCTTGAGGAGAGTCTAATGCATCTCCAGATGAGCAGAATCAAACCTCCACCACTTTGAATCCTGGGAAAGATCCACCTTTTCAGGGGTTGGCTAATGCTCACTAACAGAATGAAGCTGGGACCACCACAGCCCTGGACAGTGACAGTGGGCTGGTGGATAGGACCCTGCTCCGACCTCATGTTCCCATGTCTCCACAGCCTTGGGAGGTTTGCATACGGACAGTCTGAATGTGTTGGGGGGAAGGGCCATTATCATACCACTTAATTAAAATAGGGCCAAAGACTCATCCTTGACCAAAACCAACTCATGATCCCTACGGAGATTTCTTTTTGGAGAGCTGTGTTGGAGACACCAGAACAGAAAACAAAGGGAGACAGGAGATAAGCAACATGAGCAGTCAGGACATCCAGCACTTGCTCCCTTGTCCTCTTTACTTAGCAGGGCAGTATTTTCCCAAGGTGGCCCCTGTTGGGAGCAGCACAGTCCCTGTAAAGCTAGTGGAGCTAGCTCCAAGAGGACCAAGCAAAAAGCTGCTGGCATGCACTGTGTCTGTGGTATCTCACCAGGGGATGCCCTGGCATGGGTAGCACATGTCCAGCCTGCCAGAAACAACCAAACTGCAGTCCAAATACTTCAATACCAAGCTTCATGCTTCGCAAATTGGCTGTCTTTTCTTTGGCCTATACAGCTGCAGGAGCAAGGCTGCGTTGTTTCCACTGCTCAGGGAGTGGTTACTGTTCATTGATGCAACCACTTTGTTAGATCTATAGGATTTATGTAACGAAGAAGGAAGTAAGTCACCCAGGCACCTACAGAGCCATTACTCTGACTTCACCTAGGCTTCTGAACCAGCAGCTTGGTGAGAGGCAGAGGTATCTATCAAGCCTGGCCTTCCCCACTTTCTCCAGTGGCCGAGAAAGTATAAGCTTTGGTCAAGGGTCCCCCCAAAGTGGAGGTTTTAAAGTGTTGCTCCTTCAGGTGGACACCTCACTGCGCAACAAGGGTAAGATCCTGCGGCGTTCCCTTTGGTGGGAGCACAAGATCTCTTGCCTCCACCTGCATGTCTGGTTTTGCATAGGAAGATTTTAATCTGTGTGAACTTTACTCCTTTGACAAAACTGTTTGAAGTTGGCCAAGAGATTCAAATGTTTCTGGGAGAAAGAAAGATAACTACATTTGCATGCATGTGCACACTCTTATTATGTAAAATTTGTTTCTTTACTAAATCTTGTTAAAAGCTACAGAAGGAAATGCAATTAAATACAGCAAATGAGCCTTCTCTCTGTCTTTGATAAGAAACTACATTTTTGGGAGGAAGGAAATGCAGTAGACATAGTTGGTCTGGACTTCAGTAAAGCATCTGATATAGATCCACAAGGGAAATCAGTAGTTAAGCTTGAAAAGATGGAAATTAGTGCGAGAAATGTATCGCAGGTAAGAAACCAGCAAGTGAGGATATAATGAGAGAGGCACTATACATCCAGAGAAGGCTCTACGTCTTTCTTCTAGAACACCTCCTGCGGCCAATTTCGTTTAATATCCTCTATAATGAACTCAGTGCAAAAAGCACCTGCACGTTAATCATCTCTGGCAACAATTTTAACTTGAGGAAGGTGTGTAGGGGTAAAGGGGTAACTATAGCTGCTATTTTGATCCACAAGCAGAGCAAAGTGTCCTTGCCACGTGACACTGGCTGTCATTGCAGGTGGGAGCAAGGGGAAAATGCTTACCACCCTAATACTACTTTTATTTGGCTGTGTGTCTGTAAGCCATAAGGAAATTCTTTCTATGCCACAGAGAGAATATTTGATAACTCTGAGGATCAAACTGGTAGGAAGAAGGCAGAGTGGTTTAGTGCAGCAGGCAGGGCTGTGCATGCAGGCACATGTTGGCGCAGCATGTTTTCAGCTCCCCTGGCTTCCCTGGCACCAACCCTGCTCACCTTATCCATCCAGCTGCCTCACCTCTGACCAAGGGAGCCTCCACTGTGAGGAAGTCACAACTTAATGCTTTGGTCATCGGGTGACCAGATCAGCAGAACACATTTCTGAGGAGTGGTTCGATGCAAGCCTTGAACCAGCAAGACCCAGGTTTCCTTTAGTAGTGTATGATGGGAAGCTGGAAATGCCAGTTCCACCTTAACTGTGTGTTGTGCTTTTCCCCCTCATTCCTAATGAACACTCTTTGGATCACACAGTTCCCTTCTTGTTGAAGGTTGACTAATTTTCACATACCAGCAGTGCTTTATGATGTGCTTCATATGAGATTAACTCATCTAATAGCCATATCCCGAGATGAAACCTTCCAGACCTTGCTTTCCTGCTCTTTTCCACTACCAGCTACAGCAGTACTTGTACATGTAACGGACAATGTAAAAAAGACAAAATGAAAGTAGTTCGTCTGCCAACATCATCCAGTTGTATCTATATGTGGCATTTTTCAGGTACCTCACTTCCTCTGACTGCCCACAGACTTCACTACTGCAACTTGCTCAGGGTCTGGTGCTCTCCTTCCACCCATGATGTCCTGAGTTATGCTATCATTACCTAGTTAGATGAAGTTAGATGATGTACCAAAGAAATGTGTGGTGAAAGAGGGCAAAGCTCAACGGCAATAGAAAATGAGAATCTGCATAATTTAGATAAGAAAGCCACCTCTTGAAAAACTGAAGGCTGATGTGGACTTACAAAGGATGGGCAAGAGGGCTGCCTGGAGCCTGATGTTTTGATAGGAGCAGCTGAATAAACCAACCCTGGAAATTCCTTATAGATCATTGTCTAAGAGAACCGCTCCTATATGCTAAATAGTCTTGTGATATATGAAGTTCAGCCAAACTTAACGTAGGTTTGTTGTTCAAACCCCAGGGGCAGCTATACACCCTCCTGGGCCACCTCTCTCTGCAGCCCTTACGGTGCCAAATGGCTACAGGGTGTATGGGCTGATGTGTGGCAGGCGCTCGAGGGGCCCCAAGGTCAGCAGCAGTCACATCTTTCTCCCCCTGGATCAAGCTGCAAAGGATGACTGAAAATGCTGCCCGATTCCCTGCCTTTGGTCTGCCCAATTCCCACCAGGGCGGTCTCTCAGCTTTTCACACTTAAGGCAAGTACCGGCTTGAGATCATTCAGGCAGGGAGCTGAATGACATGAAAAAGCAGAGGTACCATTCATCCCAAAGGACCTCACTTTTTTTACAAACCCAGGGACATGTTTTGCAATTTCTGAGCATATATTAAATTGGTGCCTAAATAAACAACTTTGTTACACTAAAATCCACACGTGCAGTGGGATGGCACAGCCCTACAATCGTTAATAACAGGTTTGAAATTTTGGCTTATGTTCCAAAGTTTGGGCACCCAAAGAAATGTAGGGAATTTTCCATACTTTTTCAAAATGCAGCTGTACCTAGGGGTAACACGACAGCTCCCAACAGTGCACACAGCATTTAGCAATGAAAAGCGAACACGAGTACAATATAGCCATTCTGTGTCTGGGGAAGAACGCAATTTCTCAACTGAAGCTGTTTAACTTGAAAACAATCCAAGAGATTCTCTCAGAGTGAGGCGGAAGAGACAGGAATCTGTTGCATTACTTATTCTCAAATGAATCTTCAAAACCAGTAAGGAGGGCAGATGAAATTGCAAGTCCTAAAAAAACTTGTAGTTTGCCTTTGAAGGGCCCATCAAAGTTCGAGCAACAGCCTAGTACTTTAGTATTTATTATCCTCTTTATTTTTATATTCTCAACCCAGCCTCTCCCAGATCCTCACTTCACATCAGTCATAAATCTCTCCCATCTCACTCATCGGCATTACATCTGGACAAAATTATAAAAGGGTTAATATAAAACGCATGCTTGCTGGGTAGATTGTCTCTCTGCATGTACATTCTTTCAATGCTGAAGACAATTTGAGTTTTAGTTGTACACTTATCATCAGAAATACATTTATGCACTGATTTATATTGTGGATGAAATGGTTTTTATTTGTATGTACATAAAACTTCAAACTTTTCACGTAAAGTGTAGCTTTGGAATATTACTAGTGGGATATGAAGAACCA
Organism: Ara ararauna; assembly: GCA_028858755.1. NCBI lineage: Eukaryota > Metazoa > Chordata > Aves > Psittaciformes > Psittacidae > Ara > Ara ararauna. The sequence continues at coordinate 63,884,362 of CM054379.1, forward strand.
AGAAATTGAGGGTTTGGGTTTTAAGATGTCATCTGGTGCACTGTGATCAAAATAATATGCGCTTAATCATGTGACAAGTATATATGCACGTATGAGTGTTACCTTTCTGGCATTTGGAAAAAGCACAGGGATGAATCTGAAGTTCATACTTCCTTGTTGTATAAACTCGATCTGCATCTAGAATAGAACAAATTGCCAGATTTATTGTAATGACACATTAATTTTTCTTTGCATACATCTGAATCCTATGCATAAAAACATTTGTTGCTTACTTAAACTGCTCTTCTGTTAAGTGATTTGATCTATTGCTGGTGGATTCGGGATCGTTTTGTTTGGCCACTTAATCTGATTCTTCATTACTACAGAAAAGATACAGGAAAGATCTGTCAACATTTCTTGAGCATTTAGTTCTGCAGTGTGAAATAATTGTGGATATAGCTGCAGTTGCAATCCCATGAAATCCATCCAGAACCAATGACGCTTGTCTTGACTAAGGACCTTGTTCAGTCTCCAGCAAGGTGGAAGATTTCAGCTGAAGACTGGCTCTGCGTCCAAACTGGGACCTAGTCTGTCCCCCATGTCCTAGCTCCCTGTCTCAGCTGTGATCAGCCTGTTCCCCGTGTCCCCATACACAGGCATCCCAGTTGTAAGGACAGCAAAAGTACTGCTGCGAGCTCATCTGCTGGTGACAGCTTCTGAGAAATTTGACTGCAGAATCAAACTGGGTGACAGGTAAGAAGGACCGGAAACTGCAAACTGAGGGAGGACAGGTGAGTTTCATGGCTCTGTGGGCTCTTCTGGGCTAAGTGTCCATCCTGTGACAGACTGCAGAGATGAGCCTCTTTGACCCCCTGACACTCTGCACCACCCAGGATCCTTCCTTTGCAGCTCTCGCCTTTGCTTTTCAATTCCACCTTCCAGTCAGCTTTACTGCTGCCTGAAAACAGACCTCAGTTACAGGATGACCAAAGCAATAGGGCCTGGTTTATAGCGGGGGAGGTCAGGTGCTGTTAGATGAGACTGTGCTCAGGGCTATATGACAGGGCAACAAGGGCTCAAGAAGGTAAAGGAGGGAAAAAAATCACTGAACAATAAAGAATATGGAGAAATAAGATGAGCACGTTTAATAGGATTTTTCTTCCTTGAACCTCTTAGCAGATGTTAATGAGCATACGGAGCTGATGAGAGGGAGGATTAATGAATTCCAAAGGGGGCGTTTAACTATGGGGATTAGTGAAAACAAAGCAAAGAACCTGCCATTTGGAGACAGATTTGTCTTTTGAGAAGAAGAGACAGTCTTTGTAAAATAGCAAATGCATGTCCTCGCTTACCATCCTGTGGATGTACTTAGTATGTAAGCCGTGTTCATCCCTGTCCAGCTGGGATTCAGCCCCTTCCACATCCTGTTTGTATTTTGGACTGATTGCTATGATTATCATCACCGTCTTCTGTTAGGGAAAAAAGCACTTTTATGAAATTGGGAAATGCAGCGTGTTTGGTAGAGGCAGATCGGAAATCTGCCAGTTTGTGTTTTAAGTGATCTTTATGTTCTTGGCAAACACGAGAGGATCTCATTCATTCTGGCAGGAAATAGAGGAGAACTCGTGCACTCACTCTCCTCATTATTTCTCAAGATCTCATAATATAGAAAATCTAAATGTCAAGAGATATATTAGCAGCTACCAGTTGGAATCCCTGTCATAAAAAGCTACTTTTTATCAGTGTAGAGTGTCTATGTACATACACAGAAAAGTTTTATCTTCATATTCAGCCCTAAATGTTTTCCAACAGCTTATGTTGTAAAAGTGCATCTTTTTAGCTGCATAAAAGTGCATCTTTTTAACCATCTACGGCTTTTTATGTATAAAGCCACTAAAGGCAGTTGTTTATGGAAGATACCTCTAGGGCTCTCAGCAACAGAAATGACAACTATTCTTGCTGATCTTAGTAGTGAAGAGTGCAGTGGGAGATGTGGGCACGTTTAGGGGTCCCTAGCAGCTTTGTCCCACCTTGCTGCAGTGGTCTGAAGGCAATGCTCCTTGCTGTGCTGGGACAGCCCAGATCCTGTTTCATCCCAGGCCCTCACTGAGCTCAGGTTTCCTCAGAGGGTTCATCCTTCATCTCTCGGAAATGCCTCGCCTCCTTAATGGTGAGTCAGTGAAGAGGCTCAGCAGATGAAAGCCTCCTACTTGTGTTTACCTAGGGCCTGTCTTTCATCCCCGCCACATCAGGTTGTGTAAGGCTTCCAAGTCTGTGGCTCATAGTCAGCTTGGCACCTAATTAACTCTTTCCTTCTGTGCAATATCAAGGGAATTTGCCTCACCACAGGGTCAAATACAGTAAGGAGCCGTTATCCCTTACACCAACTTAACATACTCCAGAATTACTTTTGCTTGCGCCTGACATGCATGTAAGCACTTACAGATGTTGAGGGTTTGCAGAGACATGCCCAGTTGCACACATCCCTCTGCTTGTGTCCAAGTAGTCCCTTCTTCCTCATGCATTTAAGGGTTTTAAAGTTAGAAACTGCCTCCACAGTCAATGGAGCAAAACAAACATTCCTGGGGTGGGCAGCCTGAGAAGTATCCTCATGTGGAGGCAGGGAATCACTCTCTGCACACACTGGTCTCTCCTACTGACTGTGCAGGAGTCCCAAAGGAGATCTGCCAGTTTGTATTTTAAGTGGTAATGATCTTGGCAAAAGCAAATTCACCCTGGCTTCCAGTTTCAGTGCCTCCATTACACATGGTGAGCCCAAGCCTAATTTGTCCCGATGAAAGCCTCAAAACGCCTGACTGCATTGCCACAGCAGAGGCCCCAAGCTGGTTCTGCATGGTAGAGCACTTGAGCTAAAGTGTCTTGCTGGACACCTTTAGGAAACCTGTGTAGTGCTCTCAGATGGTGAGGCTTCCTTGCTCAGGTTGGGGAGAGCCCACCACTTTGTCATCCTGTTCCCAAACCATGGAAATAAGCCCAGAGTGAGTCAGAGTCCCAGTGGCTACCCAGCAAAGCACAAATGAACTGAAACCACCCCACGATGGCATGTGTCGAGTGACATAATTGCCAGTTTGTGTCTAGCTGCGCTGGAATAATTGAACCACTTGGCTTGATTCTAAAGGAGATGTGCACTCACTGCTTAGTTGAACTTCAAAGGAAGATGTGGCTGCAGGGGACTCCACTGGCAGCAACATAAATCTCTATTTTACTGCTTGGATAGATACAAAGCGATGAGAGGAAATTTATCATTTGATTAACAGAATACCAATTTCAGTTTACATACAGCATGGCTTATCCAGGAGAGCCCTTTAGTATTTTAGACAGCAACGTAAAAGCTACAGGTGAGAAGCAGGATGAACACTAGCCACTACTATGCAGCCTGGGACAAAATACAGATATCATTTTAACCACACATAGATAAACCACACTATTTAAAAATGAGATGGAGAAACAAGTTTTCCAATGGCAGCTTCAGGCTGAATGTAACAGCTAGCATTGGAATTTGGCAGGAATGCCAGAACTAGTACTTAATTTCTTAAAGATCAAGCTTTGGGACCATAAGATACATAAGTGAAGGAGATTTGTCTGTGCTCTCTCTGCAAGGCCTCTGCCATTTCTATAGGGGCAGGGAAGATTATAGTAGGGTCTTGCATTTTGATTCTGCTCCTATTGCTATTAGAATAATTCAACCATTTTCCTCAGGTCACCTCTGCCATGAACGAGGTTAAATTGCCTTTACATACATCACCTAGGTACCGCTCCATCCACTTAATGATGTCAATACCTCGTACCGTGTCCTCAAATATATCAATCTGCAAGAGAATGAAAGTCTGTGATGAGCATCCTTTCACCTTTCCTCCTCATTTGGTGGCACTGAAAAGGCACCTGCTCTTTTCCCTAGCTTCCAACTGCATGCCTAATTCCCTTAGCAAAGAAACACGTACAAACATAAATTCTCCCCTTTCCCAGAAGCCCAGAGTTGAGCTGGATGGGTAGTGTAGGCAGGGGGAGGGGGTATGCTGCAGGCACACTGCTGGGCTCCTAGTGAGCCAGCCATTCAACCAGGCACCTTGCCCTGCCAGCTCCCAACTCCCAGGCATTTTTTGCTCAACAGAACAAGAAACAATCACTGCTGGTGAATGTTAGATACGTGATGCTTGCAAAATGGCTCTTTTACCTCTCTAAACACCTCACAAAGGTGGGTAGTTGTCCACATTCTCTATCTGTACAGCCGCAAATGTCCACTGCTTTCTGGCTGATATGGTATATATTGGGTGTCAAGTCTTAGATTCCTATTGAACTAAATTTTCAGGGTGTGTAGTGCGAAGTCAGGCAGGGCACTGATACTGGTAACTCAGACTTCAGCAACAGCAGAGGCAGAGGACTTCATAGGATTGAATGCAACCAATGCCACTCACTTCCCAGAAACTGGCAATCAATGACTGTGACCAATGCAGTAAGTATTAACTTCTCCAAGCTTTTGCTAAAAAGTCATGTTATGCTCTCAAGTGTTTTCCCCCTTTTGTTTCCCTGGTTTGGGGGCATTTTGCTGTATTTATTATTCTGCAGCAGGCTCCAAGAATTGCCTGTCCAGCAAAGGTGCTATTAATGAGCCTTCTATTCCATACCTCCGTGGTGTCCAGAGCTTTCTTATGAATTGGTCATAGTACAGAACTGCTGGAGAGAAGTATAATTACAGTCTCTGGAAAAAAATCTTTGATTTATGAAAACAAATAAGCTTGTGCAAAGCCCCCCACCAAGTCTCATTCAGTTTAATGATAGACACTTGCTTAAATGCTTTCCTGAATTGAAGCCAGAGTGAAGGTTGAGAGGTCAGATAGCATATGCACTTGAAATAAGAAAATATGAATCAAGATTTTGATGAACGTCAAATCCTAGAGCCTCTGTGGATGGTTCCCTTAGAGAGGGCCATTATGATGAAGCAAACTCATTAGAAATTAAATGAAAATCTGGATGGCTTATGGAATTAGGGAGTTGGACACAGACCTTTTGTGAGTTTAGAATCCCTTTCAAAAGTATAACAAAGCAAATGAAACCATGAGACAGGCTGTTTCACTGAGCTCTGTGAAATACATTGATTTTAGATCATTTTTAGCAGAAAGGTATTCACATCTGAAGAACCAGCAATGTAACAGCATCACAGAAAAAAGCTGGGATTGGATGAACATGAAAACTGACCTCTTTAATATTGGTATTACAGATCAAATATGAGACAATGCTAATGGAATAGCTCACAAAACTTCATACTATTGCCCATCTGGTATCTGGTGTCACTAAATGAAATTTTCTAGGGTCATTATTAAAACACATTTAAAAGCATGAAAACTCAGTTAAAATATGAGAAAATGAAAAGCAAATCATTTAAGTTTAAACTTTTAAATTCAAGGCTAGTTCATCTATTTGTACCTTCTTTAACCTACCAAATACAATGACAAACAGAAACACGTTTAAGTGGACAGTGTATCATCTCTGCTTTTACAAAATGTCCCTTTCCTCTGCTGGCTGAAAGTCATTTTCTCCAGAAGGAATACTTACAGCAGTTTGAAATCCATTTACAAGCAGGAAGTTCACGAATTTCATAACCTCCACTGCTGTGTCCACTGAATAGGTTATAAAGACCTTGCCTAGGAGAAAGGATCCACATGAATATGCAGTGCATTAAAATACAGCATTTGGAGGGTGAGACTTTCAGAGCCCCCCCCTTCCACTGCGCTGCAGGTTCTGCCCACCTATGTCTCTTTGCATTCACAAAATGGATGGGAACAGCACAGCGGCTTGGTGTTGAACTCAACCCACTGTACAGAAACCTTGCTCTAGATTTAAGCTCCTACTGCCTTACTGCTAGCAAGCACCCCTGTGGAAGCTGCAAAGGGTACCATCACTCTGTTGCTCAACCTGCCCTGCTACGAGAGCTGCTTCTTCCCCAGCCTGTTGGCATACGTGAGGTTGAGTCCTCATCTAGAGCTTGTGTCATCTGCACCACCTGCAACCAGCACAGCTTTCCCCCAGACCTCATTGATCTGACTGACAGCTGGAGGAGCCCTTATGCATGCTGTACCCCCTGTGCAGGCAGGATGGATGGCTGAGGACAGCACCGTCTTTAGCTGACCTTACCATTGTGGAAGGAGTTTTCTTACTAACTAAGGAATCACAGACTTGCAGTCAGGGTAAACCAGCTGGCTAATCTAATCCAGCTGTGCCTGTATCACAACACAATTTTATCCAATAATTCCTGTATCTAGGACACACTGATAAAGTAGGGTCTATCCAAGAGTGGTGTCTGGTGTCATAACTCACTCCTGCAGACCACAGAGATGCAACTCTCTGGATTGGAAAGGTGATGAGAAAAACGAAGAATAAAAAAAATCAAACCTCAGGAGAGATGTAGAGGGCTCTTAGCAGTGGCATCTGCTGGACAGCAGGGCATTAAGAATGAAGGCAGTTTTCTGAAACCTGACTTTCCCATAGGAGTTGAAGGGTGAGAGCTTTTCAGGGGCTGATGCTAGGGGAAGAAACTCAGCCAGTGCCTGTGCTGCCCTCAGCCCTCAGTGTTGGGCTCCTTGCCCAAAGTTCTCTCCAGTCACCAGTTCAGGGAGGAAATGAGGTCGGGACTCAACAGCTTTGTCTGGTTTGGGACAGGCTGAAACACTTTATCTCTAAGGCTTTGTTTGTTATTAGTCCTTTACTGTAAGCTTCAGTGCCTCCTGCCTCAAAGGGACATCCTGTTTAGCAAGAAGTCATGAAAGCAATCCAAATGGCATTTATTTTTTGTAAACAAAATAACAAGCAATTAATGACAATTATGTTTTCAGGATTCAAGGAGATAATTCCATCCCTCCAAACTCAAACGCTCACACCCTACAGATGTGATGACACTCAGTATTTTCTTTTCTGTTGTCTTTGTGTCTTAACGTCATTCCCCCTGTCTTCTCCCCCCCAGAGCTTTCCCACCTAAAGCTGTCAGGCTGCACTGTAAAATCTTGCACAGAACAAATTTGCTAACCACTTACGCAACTCCTCCGGCAAATTGCTGGTTCTCAGAGTTCCCTTGGCTGCAGGGTTACTGAGAGGTCTCGGGACAGCAGCTGGAGATGGAAAATTGTCACAAGGACAACAACATGCTTCATCTGAGCCACATGCCTTGGGGGGCAGCTGGCCATTAGGTAGCTGGTTGTATAGCTGGTTTCTACAAAGAAATGCAAGTGAGGACTTAAGAGTATTTCTTTTCAGGCAACATGATTTTTTGTCTTTTAACAACACAGTAAAAACATTATCTGCTTACCAGCTAGGAAAAGTTCGTGTAGAAATGCTTTGCTCGGCATTTCTACTTAGTTATTACAGCATCTTCTGAACGGATACCTTGGTGACAGTCTAGCACAAGAAGCGGTTTACTGTAGAAGCAACATTTGCCACAGGAAATGCGCCTCACAGCTGAAAGCTGTTCAGTTTGCAATTAGCAGAAGCAAAGGCTGTTTCTGAGCGAAAAATATATGCTGCATCATGGATATTGTTATGCATGCATGGGAACAGGGACGCACTTGCGTAACCTCTTCCCATATCTAAAGGGCTCTTCATGGCACCTCTGAGGCTCTCAGGATGCCCTGTGCAGCACAGCAGGCACAGTGCGAGGTGGGAACTGGGAAAAATGAGGGTCCAAGGGCACTCCACCTTGGTCACCGGCGCAGCTGGAAGGGTCTCCAGTTCTGGACAAAACTCCAAGTTTGCTAAAGGGAACAAAGTCAATTCCCTGAGCAGCAACAGCAGACACAACAAGGATTTCTCATGTCTTGCAACAACGTTGCCTAACACGGTCCCCATTGTAACAAGCAAAAAGGGATGACTTCAGAAACTTTAGCGGTTCTGGTCCTACTACACTTTGGCTTCACAGTTTAAGTCAGTAGGCCGGGGAATCTATTGAGATTTTTACGTGAGGTGTGCTTTGATTCTGCTGGGTTGAATCTGTTGGACAAGTGCTAGGTTTCTCTGACAGCTTTTCCCCACAGAGCAGTGATGTTTAGTCAATCAAGCCCACTTTCTTTTTTCTCTTTGCCTTCCTTAAATGAATGATGACAAGCTGGTCACAGCATGTTTTCTGTTGTCACATTAAGATTTGGTTTATTCATTTTGGTACAGATGTTTTCTGTTACAAAATACTCTATAGGCAAATACTCCCAACATATAACTGCCGTTCCTGGAATCAGCATGCAAACACCACGCAGGCAGCCGCAGGACAGACCCCGCACATTCTGGCTTTGTTTTAGCAGAAGAAAGTACCAAGAAAAGCAACACATACCTCATTGATGGCCACAAAAAACTATCATGTGCCTAATTTACAGATCTTCCCGAAACTTCACCTTATCCAACAAATGTGCCAAAAATTAGGAGCCTGTGTTTTAAATTTTACCATCGCAAAGGGTACCTCCTATCCCTTAATATTTTTACATTTCATACAAGCTCAAGTGCAATTACCTCTCCTGCAGGTACTGCATTATCTTGCTGTCACTTTTCTGTCACGGCCACTAACTTTTCACAGGCAGAACAGTGTGATATTTCAGTCACCAACCATTCCACCAATTCTCCCAATTTTCTGCCCATACCGTGTCATGTTAAGTGCCCATTTTCAAATACAGATGCCTGTAAGTTTAGCACCTCTAAAGGTAATGTGGCACTTAAATAAAAACAGTCTGATTCCAGATGTCCTCAACACCTGACACTTCAATTTGTCTTTAGACAGCTGAGTCTGGAGTAAACTCTGCTTGGATAGTATTTTCCATCTGTTAATGACATACTTACAAGGAGGAAGATATAAGGCCTGGTAAATTAATATTTGAGAACCAGTAAAAAGCCCTGGATACAAAGTGCTAGGCTTGTGATGGTTTACTACTACAGGAAAAATCATAGAAAAAGCTGCAAACAGCAGTGTAGAGATATATCAGCAACAGATGGGATTTTCTTCCTTTTTCTCTGCATTGCAGAGGAGATAAGAAGGAAACCACTGGACGCTGATAACTGAGGCGTCCCAGGCTGGTACAGAGTGAAGCTAAAGACTGCAGTGAGCCACCGAATTGACCTTTGCTCTCAAGCAGGAGAGCTCTAAGGTTTCAACTGAGATATTTTTCCACCCCTCATCCCTTTAACCTTTCAGCATTTATCTTCCTTAATGCGTACATTTCAGGGTGCACTGTAACAACATATCAGATATCTGGCTTTGAAGTTCTCTAGGGTAAGGTCAGGACCCTGCTGGGTGTAAAACAGCAAATAAAGAAAACTACCCAGGGGCTTGCATGTACCCCTGCAGCCCAGGCACGCCAACATGACAAGGCTTCAGAACTACTGGTTGAAAACCCACAGTCAGATCAGAGGAGCTTCCACTGTGCGCAGCCCCCCTCTCCGTGCCCCCCCACCCCCCGAGGTCACACTTACGGGAATCGAGGAGGACCAGGGGAGGAGCATGTCCTCTGGGGTTGTCGGCCTCTGGTGCCTTGGGCAGCATGAAGGTCTGAGTAATTTGGGATGACTTGCTGGGCCGGGCGGATAACTCTCATGCAAGGTCCAGGAACACGAGGAAGCGGTTGCGATGCATGTTCAAAATGTTGGTAAGGCGTTCTGACGTCTGGGAGGGTGAGAAAATAAAGGCAGCAACTATCATTTCAGCCAATACATTTTTCCCTCAATTTGTGTTTATTCCTTTCCAGGCATGTCCTCCTCCATGTCATGGGAAACCAAGCAGTTTGGAGGCATTTGCAGGTATCTTGGCCTGAAAGAAGCCAGATTAAGGAACATTTTACAGTCTGAAGTTTCCATTTCCCACTTGGCAAGGTTCAGATCCCCACCCTCAGTTGGGCTGCTGGGACAACTGACAGTTAAACACTGAGGGCTGCTTTGTCCCTGTACTTACCATGCCTCAGCGTTCTTTGGTTTTGGGTTTTTTTTTTTAATTTCTTTTTGGCAATGACTTGTGAAAATGAATCATCCCAACGTTCTCATGAAAGCAGATGCAAAATCCTGGAACAAATCAGTTTGCAACACTAAAGCTAAACAGGCTGGGATTGTTGTCAATGAAAAGCAAAAAAATAATCTCTTGGTTTGTTACTTCACCCTGTATGAATTTTCTGCCTAAGTGACCTTTTAAAGCCTTGCTGCTGCTCCTGTTGCCATCCAGGAGGCTGCAGGGAAAACCCAAAGTAATAATTTTGCTCAAGTAATTCTGAAAACCTTACTGTTGTTGGTCACACACACATAATGCTCTTTAATAACTAACGTACAGTGGAACTGTTGGCATAAACTGAAAGCAATATAAGCTGTTTGTTTCCCCAAAAGGGGAAAACTACTTTTTTCTCTTCTCTGCCCCCCCCCCCCCCCCCCCAATCTTTCTGTGTGCAGTTTTCATTAGGAAGCAGCTCTGTGCGCTTTCAAGCTGCTGTGCACAGATCAAAGTCCAGCCTGGCAAGGCTTATTAGCACTGCATGATGATGGTGTTATGAGCTGGTTCTGAAAGCTGCAGTATTCAAACGCTTTTCCCTCCCCAACCCCTCCCTGTTTTTCTAAATCCTTTTAGTTATTTTGTGGTCATGCTTTCCTTTCCCTAGCAGCCATGAGGACCAGATTGCTTTTTAAAAGGGGAGGGAAAAAAAAAGGAAAGAAAACAAAGCTTTGATGAAATAGTCCAATTCCAGGAGCAAATACTTTAAAATAACCCAACCCCACAGATGCAAAGAGATTCCTGATGAAATTGTGAGTCTGCAATAACACTGAGACTCACATTTGTTGACATTGTTTTAAGAGATTTTCCTGCTCCCCCTCTTAACTATATGCAACAGGACAGGGTGGGTTGGAACTAGATGATCTTAAAGTCCTTTCCAACCCTAACTATTCTAGGATTCTATGGAAGAGGATGGGAGAACAAAATTGAAAGTAAATATGGTCTCCTCATGGGTTTCTCATAACTAGCTCTAGGAAATGTGGTGGGGCTCTGGGAGATTCATTTTGGTTTACAGGTTTTTAGGCCAATGTTTCCCCGGCTTCCTTTGGGTCTATCTGATAATACAGTACTTTAATGGACGCAACCACTGCTGTGCAGAAGCACAGCAAGGCCAAGCGTGCATGCCCGATCACACCAACAGCTTTCATATATAAATATCTGAAATAATGGTCTCTGGGCACATAGCATTGCTGCAAGGATTTCTTTGACTTAGAAGCAGTTTTGCTGTTGTATCTCAAATAGCAGGTGTCCGGAGCCAGCTTAGGGCCTACGGGCACAATTGCTATTCCCCGGGAGAGGCATGCTGCAACACACAAACTGCAGAGCTTTGTTGTGGGTTGCCACTGCCCAACAATTATCTGAAACGCAAGGAGCTGTCAGGAGGTGATTTACCCTGTACCAGGCATGCGAGAAACAGGAGTACAGCTGCCAGCTTCTTGGTCCTGATCAAATCTGCTCCAACCATCTGAGTTTATTTTCTTCTTTTGCCCTCTGGATATGGTTGAAACGTTAGCGATTTTTTTTCTAAAGAAAGCCTTTCAGAGTTCCTGCTTAAAACCAAAATGGCCTCATTCAGTAAATGTCCTCCTTCTCACGATGTCTGCGTGTGGAGGAGGTAAACGGAGGTAAATACTGCGGGGTGTTGTGCAACCAGCTTTTTGTCTGCTTAAAGCTGAACTGAAAGAAGGTACAAAAAGAAAACCAGAGGACATTTTGCGAATGTTCAGCTGTAGATATTGATGAAAGTCCATCTGTAGCCCCTTTATGAAGTCCCAAGATCAGTGGTGAAAACTGAGGCTTTGGTACCCTCTCTCTTTCATATACCTAATTATAGCACATTGCTGGAATAACAAAACTCCTTAAACAGATGTCATATAAATGCTGTGGAGTCAACAGAAGGTTTAAAAAGAAAAAAAAAAAAGGTTATCAGAACAGGCCTGCAGCTTTTCATTACAAAGCCAGCCCAAAATGGGCTGGGGTCTCATGAGTCTAATGCAATATAAAGTATATTAAAACAATTATATTGCTCTTAAATGTTCAAAGCTCACTTCATAACAGATAAAAATCTCTGAGACTGAAAACGACTGCTAATTAATAGCAGGCTGTAAACTGCCGTTGTAGTCTCCAAGAGCCAAAACACCCGTATTGACAGAGTCACATCAGCAATCAGCGATACAATTGCCAGCAGCTGAGAGGGCTCCATTTTAAGTAATGAGCTTTCATTTCAGCTGACAACAGAAAAAAAAAAAAAAAGAGGATGATGGATGTCATGCTCTTTTCACATAGAGGTAAAACACATGGGTGAATTTGGTCATAATGCTGGGAGACACTATTTACAGAGATCAAGGGTAACCTCCCATCCTGATCCTGGTAGGAAATTCTCACCTTTGGGGATCGAAGCAGGAGCAAGGAAATCTATGAAAACAACAGGAATTAGGTTGGTATAAGAGGCTGCTGAATGACTGATGCAAGGAGGAAGGAAATGACTAGAATATGAAATAACAACAGGGAGAAGGCTGGTTATGTTCCGTGTGACCGACAAAGGCCAGTTTCTAGGCAAAATCATTAGCCTTCATTTGATGAGCAACTGTGACCTCTTTACCTTTTTATCTAGCTCAGAGGTTCTGCATCAGAGTCCAGCTGAATAACCTGAAAATCTGGAAATATAAAATGGACTGCAAATAGATGTTTAAAAAGGTTAATAATTACATGCCATGCATTGCCATTAAGTACAGTAGGAAAACACCAGCTTGGTGAATGATAGCTGTGATACAACTGAAAACCTCTGGTGGGATGAGTGGTGCTACTCACATGGGCCCTGAGGGTGCTGCTTTGCCAGGCAGCGGTGCTCAAAGCAGCCATGGGCTTGTGAGGAGGTGTTGGGATGGGGCAAGTGCTGACACATAGGGCACTGCTGATGCTCAGGTCCAAAAAACACTCTGGAGATCAGCGGTCCTGGAAGGTCCTGAGAGTTCAGCATGGATACCAGCGGTAAAGGGGGATCCAGGTGCCTGATGCCCATGACATCTCGTGACTGGGAGTTGTACCCTGTGTCCACGGTCCCCAGCTCTGCTGGGGGTCTACTTCCTGAGTGTTGCTGTGGCCGTGAACTCCATTGGCTGCTCTCCTCCAGTGAGTCCTCAGGAGCATCAGACAAGCTTTGCTCTGATTTACTGGAGTTGTGTCCAGTGTCAGCTGAAAGCTGTGATCTTGGCTGCATGCCTGATTTGTCCATAGCTATAAGATGCATCTTAGAGGCAACTACTCCAGCTATTGATTCACCGGGGCAACAGAAGCGCACATCTACACCAGGATCGTTGTATCTGGACCACAAGCTGCTGTCTGGCTCTGTGGATGGCACTGACTGATGACATGCTGGTGCTCTGCAGAGGCATGATGCATTGGCCACAGGCTCAGGTGTTGGAGTGACACATGGTCTCTGGGACTCCTCATCCTTCGTATCCTCTCCAGAAGACTGCAAAGTCTTTTCCAAGATATGTTTGGGAAGTGGGGACCATGGCATGGATTCATCTGTTTCAACCGGTATGCTATGACCCACAGAAGTGCCTGAAAAAGTAGGAGGAGAAACACTCTAGATGAACAGCCATACAGACAAATGCCTGTCATTAGTCCTCACTCAATGACTATAAGATGGAATACTGAAGACCAGTATGTATTCCTTATATTCTTTCCAATATGTATTTGTATTTTTGTGGTTTTTAAAAAGACAGGAAGAAAGAAACAGAAAAGGTCTATCTGAATTTTGGCAAAGCAAGAGAATAGAGGGTTAGCTAGCACAGAGTTACATTTTGGACTAACCTGACACAGAGGCCATTTCCAAGTTTTGTAGTGACACCGGAAATAAGAGTCAGCTGCCTTACTGCAATGCCAGGATTTTCCAGCAAACTGGAAAACAAGAGAAACAACTATTGTGAACATGGTACAGTTTCACGTAGGCAATAATCCTAAAATAACTCCATCTCAGAGACTGGAAAAGAAATACCAGTTAGAATCCTGGAAATCGCATTGCGCAAAACAGATGCTTTTATGGGATTTCTGGAACTTAGTGCTCCTGTTGAGACTGGAGGGGGAAAAGCACATGAACTGTCTCTCAGAGGTAATTTCTGCATCTGACAAAAGAGCAGGCTGCTTAGTTCCGGAGGTTTGGCTCCAGCATATTCCAGGGAATACAATCGCTTGCAATTCTTTTACTCCAGACCTTCTAATAGTAGCTTCACATTGATGCTTCAGCTCTAAACTTCACCACACACCCAGCGGAGTAATTTCACTGCAAAGCTTGTTCCCAAGAGTTGCTGATTATTTTATCAAACCACTTCATGCTTGAGCCATTTTTCTTCTATCACACCGGAGAAGCTAAAACCATCAGTAGGAGAGTTATTAGCAAAGAATGGACTAAGCACTCAAGCAATGGGAATGACCACTGGCAACAGAATCCGGCTTGAAAGACTGAATAAAAAAAAAAATCACAATAACAAGACATTTGAGGAACTTTTAGCAACCCAGAGATTTCTCCCAACTTCAGTCACAGTAGCTTGAACAGAAAAGTCAAACAAAGAACACATTCAAATGACCACAGTATTAAAAGCAGTTGAACAAGATCACAGAGTGGTAATAAGGCAGTGTCTCAACCTTCACCCTGCCTTTCACAGTGAGTCTGTAAAAGCAAATGATGTGCCCTGTGCTATAAGGCAAGAATGAGGCTTCACATTCATGCTGATCAGATAAAATGACATATATTTCCCCCTGAAAGTATCTCTGGCATAGAAAATTCTGGGTGTAACATCTGCTGGGAAGTAGGATAAAAACTGTGCTTTGCTGCTGGGCTGCAACATAAATATTCCTCCTCTGTGCAACTTAAAACCTATATATGCAGAAGATTTGCCATATATTCATACATACCCCATGTTATAATAAGCACGTCCACAGGGAGACTCATCCCAGGATAATTACAGTGGGATAATTATGCTGGTAAATTTTCCCATGTAGGCAAGTCCTCAGAGCAGCCATTAGTTGTATCAACAGTGACCATGCTGCTCCTCTGACAGCTGCAGCGCCCTGCATCAGAGCACTGGGTCTGGTGCCAAACCACCTCCTTCCCATACAAGCACCCAGGCTTGAAATCCTGACAGCCAGCTCACCACCATCACACATCTCTCCCTGCAGTTTGCATCCCTTTTCCTCTACGCCACGTCACTAAAGCCAGCCTGCTAGCTGAGTCACTGTTCACTGACAGTCATAAGTGATATGCTGGGAAAGGTAAAACCTTCAGCTCCCATAATCAGCACAGGACTGTGACAGGAACTTGTGCTGTGCTGTTGTGTGCAGCACTGGCAAACCATTCTTTACCTGGGACCTTTGGTCAGATGGCAGTTAAAATCAAATGGTGGCTGCCTTGTGGTGGTGACTCACCAGGACAACACAGTGCAAAGTCAGATTTACACAAATCAGGATGCAAAGTTGCTGAGTGGTCCCCAGCCAGACTTAGAGGAGCGTCTGTAAGGTTAGGTGTCAAACTCCCTGCAAGGCATCTGCCTCTGTCTCATCGCAATGGCTTTGTAAACCTGACCCTTGGCTCATCTGGACTCTATGTGTGAGCTCAGATGTGCTTCAACTTGTGGATATCTCTCCATTAGCTCATAAACTGAATGACTCGCACTCGAGCAGCACAAATCACACTGCAAACTCTTATTCTCCCTGCTGAGCATCTCCAGTGAACTGGCTCCTTGGGCAAAATTCACCCTGGCATTCACAAAGCACAAGCTCACCTGTGGAGTACAGGTGCACAGCTCTGCCTCTTTAGCCGCACTTGTTGTCTGAGCATCCCTCTTATTAGATATAATCCTCAGCAAATATCCAAACATGGCTTTTCAGAAATGAATTTACAATGCGTCATACACTAGGATGCTTCTTTGGTGGTCGCTGAAGCAGTGATCAAAATGCTAAATAACACTTTGAATTCAGATCTTCTATATCCAACAGCCTTTAGTTCAGCAGTGTGACAAGAACAGATTTCTGTGGAGAAATTGAGGACTCGGTCCAGAGCTCAGTGAAGTAAATGTGAATCTCCCTAATGACTTCAATAGGTTTTAGATTGGGTGTCAGATGGGATTTAGAAGTTAATAAATTCCTTTGGAGGCTACAACCTCCAAAATTTTTTGTCCTTTTTTTCAGTTCCATTGCTGACATCTGGCTGTCTGTGAAACGGATGATGCACAGGCTATGTGAACCTAATGACAGGCACAACATGGGCAGAAAAAAATCAGACTTGTTTCCTTCAAGTTTGTTACTTATTGCATTTACTCTGCCTTTTGGAGGAGGGATACTAAGACCTTATTAAACTGTATTTCAAATTATCAGCTACCAAACTCTTCAAATGACTTTCTTCAGCATAGTTTAAAATGTCTTTCCTACTAGTTTAGTCCTCTGAACGGATGAATGACTTCTTTAATACTCAAATCAATATTTAAACGACAGCCTTATTTCTTTCCTGTGTAACAGGAGCGAAACATTCTGAAAATTCCAAAAGAATCCAAAGATCCGAGAAAAATTATTTAGTCAGACAGAAGAGAGCCCTGACCCCAGCACTTGTGCTTTTACCTGCAAAAGCTTGTAGGGGTTTTTTTAATATGAATTTGCAGGATAGCTGAGCATGAAAGCTGAGTTTTGATACTCATGCACAGCCCTTGCTCCTGTGGGGCCGAGGTAGGAGGCACTAAGGGGCTGAGGGCTTTGGTGTTGAAACAGACACATCATTAAAAAGGAGGAAAAGCGACTTCATCCTCCTCCTCCCTCAGTAGCTCTGGTTGGAGACAGAAGCTGTTACAACAGCAGAGCTCTGTAGGTAGAGATGGCCCTCAGGATAAATTAACCCCAGGACATGCTGAACACTTTTTGTGCAATGCCAGGAATGGTATGTGGATGGGAATTCCCGACAGAAATCCCCACACTGCTTTGGAAATTTTACAGATGATTCAGAAACATCCTCCTCCAAAAGCAATGCTTCAGGACATTGTTTCTGCTCTGCTGAAACAGGCTTTTGGAAAAAGACCCAGTGCTGAGCCCATTATCCTGATATTTTACATTGCCTCGTGCTACAGAGTTTCATTAGATTTCCTTTGACTTTTCTAGTTAGCTTATCTTGCAAATATAGTTATTCACAGGACAGAAAAATCATTCACTTAGGTCTCCCGTGTTGAAGAATTAGGGTAAAGGAATGCTTCAGCATACTGAAATACCCTTAGAAACCTGTAGCCTGATCCCTTTTCTGGCACAGAGACCACTGGAGAATGTAGAATGCGCCCAATCTCATTTGCAAAGATACTGCAGCTTCAAGTCAGATCATGATATTGCCAGAAAGCTTTGAGAATTTAATATACCCCCTGCACCTATGACTACGTAGGAGATTGGTGGTAACCAGCTGGAGCTGTTGCATGTATTCCTGCTTCTAACAAAGTGAAGAGGCCCTTCCTAAAAGGACAGAGTGGCCAAGCCTGGACTGCTCTCAAAAATGTTGAGGGAACTCCATAAACCACCCTTTCTCCTTCTCTTTCTTCCTGTGCTCATGCATCCAGTTCTACAGTGTGCATTAATGCAGTAAAATAACCTTCCTGGGTGGGTGCTCAGTGACTCAAGCTCCTGGGAAGAAACCTCATCCCAGCTCCCTTGTGAGCCTTCCTACGCCTGGAGAGGTTCATCCACTGCTCCTGCCAGGTGGGAGGCTCACCACTGCTGGGAGAGCATAAATGAAGGAGAACAAATTTCTCTGCAGGATGGTAGAGATGAGCCTGAGCACCCAAGTTTGAAGCTTTGAAGCAAGGGCCAAATCCCCTAAAAACACGTGATGGAGGCAGGGGGCTGGCCAGGGAGGGGGAGGGTGTTAGGCTCAGGCTCATCTGTGCAGTTTTCCTGTGGCTGATTGCAAAATCTCTCAGGTATGTCATCTGTTTCCCAGCATGAAGAGTTGTCAGGATGCACTGTCCCAAAGCACACACTAACTGTCTATCTGCTTTCGATTAGAAAACTTCTGTCATGAGGAAACAGAAGAGTCTCTGCAACACTAGCATAGCTGTGCTTCCTGTCTCTTCTGCAGAGGGAGAAAATATCTTTTCTCTTTTGATCAAAGTTAGGTTTGTCTACATTGTTAAAAAAGAAAACACTAGGATGAGAAAGAAACCTCACCTTCTATGGTGCAAGGGAAGGGCTTTTTATTCATCACTCAAGGCATTTCTGAAATGGCACAGGCATAGATTAAGGCAAAGCCGGGATCACAAAAGGTGGGGCTGTACAGGGATTTCTCGATTTCCAAATAATTCCTGTGTACTTTGGATGAGTCCTTTAAGCTCCCTGATGCTGCTGATATCTGTCTGCAGGACGGGAGTAAGTAGATGCAGAATCTGCAAGCTGCCGTGAGAATGCACACATTGAGATTGCAACAGATGCTGGTGCCATGGGGTCAGATAAGTGTGTGCAAGTACACTTGCCTTAAGTGCAACTTTCTCTACAGAAAAACTGGACATAGCTTTCTCCAAAACAACCTAGAGACAAATTCTTTTAGGAAGAGCAAGTGCAAATACGGGAACTGCTTTGGGTCTATAACCTAAATAAACAGACAAGGAAATCCAAGCTCCAGAGTTTCACACTTCACCATGAAGAATTTTGGCTGCTGTCATCACAGAGGCATATCATCTCCTTTGGGTACCCTCTTCAGTGAAGACTAAGGCAATGTGTCACATTCCTGGCCCAGATTTTAAGCCCTCTAGGGCAGGTAATGTTTATTTTCATGACTTCTGGTAAAAGTAGAAAAAGAATAGGAAAAAAACATTTCTCTTCAACAGTGGTAATATGGTTGCTCTTACATAGTTTCTGCATGCATGGTGTGAAGGTCTACATAAGCCAGGAAAACAGGAAAACATCCTCACGACCCTCCCTGCATGGCAAACATCACGTTCCCTTTTGCAGCATTCATGTTGCTCACTGGGCAATCTATGGTGCAAAGGCTAGTGCAGACCTGATATTTTTCTGCCTTTTTAGTGTAGACTTTGATTTCATAGAAACACAGAATGGTTAGAGTGGGAAGAAACCTTTAAGATCATTTAGTTCCAACCCCCCTGCCGTGGGCAGGGACACCTTCCACTAGACCAGGTTGTTCAAAGCCCCGTCCAGCCTGGTCTTGAACACTGTCAGGGATGGGGCAGCCACAGCCCCTCTGGGCAACCTTTGACAGTGCCTCACCACTCTCACTGCAAAAAATTTCTTTGTAATGTCTAATCTCATTCTACTCTTTCAGTTTAAAGCCACTATCCCTTGTCCTGTCACTACATGCTGTTGCTAAAAGTCCCTCTCCAGTTTTCTTGCAGGCCCCCTTCAGTACTGGAAGCTGCTCTAAGGTCTCCCTGGAGACTTTTCTTCAGGCTGAACAAGCCCAGCTCTCTCAGCCTGTCTTCATAGCATAGTGCTCCAGCCCTCGGAGCATCTTCATGGCCTACTTTGCACACCCTCAAGCAGTTCCACATCCACGTTGTGTTGGCAGCTCAAAGTTGAATGCAGTACTGCAGGTGGGGTCTCATGAGAAAGGAGTAAGGGGGAAAATCACCTCTCTCAACCTGCTGGTCACGCTGCTTTTGATGCAGCCCAGCACAGGGCTGGCTTTCTGGACTGCAAGCACACACCGCTTCTTGTCAATCAATGTCCCCAAGTCCTTCTCCTCAGGGCTGCTCCATTCATTCTCTCTGCCCATGACATATACATGTAGTAGGAATACTAGGCAATAAGTAGTAAGAAACTAAAAGTGCAACACCCTTAAGCAGGATCCAAACAGGCATCTCATATATAGGCAGCATTTCCTGCCAGTTTTCTAATCTTTGTGGAATACAAAAATGTCTGCAACATTTTTAGGTATCCTTAGAAATCTATTTGTTAGCCAGAGATTACATCCCACCCATTTCTGATTATTATAAAACTCCTGTAGGCATTGAATAACCCCCAAACTGGGATATTCCATGGCCCTGGGACATCTAAAAATCCTGGCTCAAAATTACAGCTAGATAAGTGGGGTTGGACAGGGGGGACCACACTGAGGGGTGCAAATCTCCCCAGCTTGCTTTCCTAAAGCTTTGTGCCCTGCATTGGAACCTCCCATGCCTAATAAACGAGAACTTCTGGTATTTTGTGGGGCTGATGCATCCCTCGTCCCTCCCTGCTCTGCAGTGCGAGGCCTGCAGGGCATGTGGGTGGTGGGAGGGTGTGGGGAGGCCTGGGGGACCTGACGTATCTCCCTCCGCCAGCGTGAGAACAGCCTCGCTCGCCTGCTTTCATGTACTGTGCAGAAATGTATATATGTTTCAGACGTGTACCCTATGCCAAACTTCAAAAGCTGCCGCGGGGGGTGGAGGGCACTGACAGACACGAACACCATAATTGCACATGCCGTGTTTCCTGCCTTACAAAGACAAAAGAAAACCCAACCCCATTAAAAAAAAAGAATAAATAAAGAACAGCATTCAAGACATTGTTGGTGCTCAGCAAGAGTAAGCCCAGCCTCAGAGGCTGACGGCACTGCAGGCTGCCGCACAACTGGCAGATGCTCCCAACAGCCAGTGGCAATGATGAGCGATCACCAGGGCACCATCCCTCCTGCCTGTGCCCTTTGCACCTCTGATCTTCAGCATCACCCACTGCTGGTCTCACAGCCCTGTCTTGTGTAGCAGGACATTGCTAACTACTTGAGATGGCATGGATGTGATTAGGCCAGGCCTTGAATGGCCTGGGGCTTCCAGGAAATGGGAGTTTCTGGTGTGGTCGTTGCTGGTTGTGGTCCAAGGTCAGTAAGCCCACTGCTGTCCTCATTGCTCAGCCAATGCTAGCCCTAGAAAAACCGCATTCTGAAACAATCAGCTACTGTGTGAAATGGGAGCAGGTTTTATATGACTGATTTTATCCTAATTAATTACCCACTGTTTCCATACCAATGCCATGCAGAACGGTGCCAAAGGGGTCTACAGTCCTGCTTCTTTATGCTATACAGCCACCTCTCCCTCGTTAGGTCTGTCCTAGATGGCCATGGAGCAGCTGGAGAGGAGAGGAAAGGGAGAGGAGAGGCATGAGAGGTGGGGAGGGGGAAGAAAAGGAAAAGAAAAGGAAAGAGAGAAGTGCAAGAGAGAGAAGTGCAAGAGCGAGAAGAAGAGGGAAAGGGAAAGACAGAAGGAGAGGAGAGAGAAGGACAAGAGAGCTGTTGGCCAACAAACCACCTTGAGATTGCACAGCCGTGCAGGGCGGGAGTGGGATCAGGCCTGGCTGCCAGGCATTGCCAGGCTGCTATGTAAATAGGCAGGACAACATTTCCCAGGCATGTCCGTTCCCAGTGTTTCCCCCCAAACCCTCCCGACTTAAAAAAACAAACCAAAACTCCAGTGAAATGGCTGAAACATGTTGTAACCATCTGTGGAAATCAGGCTATCATTACACGAGAGAAGGGGGAGAAAGCGAGTGAGACAGCAATTTGAGGGGGAAAAAATACCCCTTGAGAGCCAGAAGTGGGTCAACAGCTAATTACAAACAGGGGCTGAGAAAGGCAGCATCTCTAACACTCCTTACCTTGGGGGCGAGGGCTGCTCACGCTGAGCTGACCAAGGAAAGCGAGAGGGCTCTCGGCGTGCCCGGGACTCCTTCCTCAGCCGGCCGGGTGGTTTTTTCTCTTCCTTTTACGACAGCCTCCCTGCCTCTCCCAGGTAAGCGGCAGAACCGGCTCCGCAGCAGGAAGTGGAAGAGGCATGCACGGCACGGCGCGGCACGACGTGGCGGCGGTGGTGAGGGAGCCGCGGGGGGGGAGTGACACTTTGAAGCTTAAAACCCTCTCGAGCTGCCTGCGTGTGGCTCGCCCCGTCTCTCTGAGGAAGCCAGGCTGCCTCTGAGTGAGCCCCACGGATAAATAACTGTAGGGAAAACCCGGTGTGATCCCTGAACAGTGCGCCTTGCCGGGAAAGTCATCCTTTGCCTTTCGTCCTCGGTCGCTCGCTGTCAATGCCAAATGTTAAACCAACCGTGATTCAGACTACTGGAGACAATCACATGATGGGGATAAGAACTATATGAAGAACAACAACAAAAAAAAAAGATTTCTCGACTGTTTCTTTTTCTTTTAGGTTAGACTCCTGGGCGCTTCCGAGTTTCTCTCTACATCCCCGAGGAGTAGAAACTCGCTTTTTTACAAGCTGAAACCCTTGTGGATGTGCACAGCTCCTGAAGGCTGACTAACACTGGTGCTGATGGCACAGCGTGGTGGAGTTCAAAGAGCCCCATCAAGGCATGGCTGCTTTGTTGGTGCAGTGCCAGGCTCCACAGCAGCCGTCCCTGGTGCGCCCGCTGGACACAGCTGTGCATCCCAGCCTACACCACTCTCCTGACCCCCAGCTCAGCACATCTCCCTGCCAAGAAGCTCTTCCTGATCTTTAGCCTACATTTTCTTCACTTAACCCTAGGAGGAGTCTGACTTGTCTGCAACTTGTGCATGGCTCTTCAGCCTCCAGGCGTCCATGGGCTGCCGTCACACACTGCCTTAATGCCTGACAGGCCAGCCGCGGCACACAGGGATGTCCAAGCCATGGCTGAGCTCTGAGCTCAGGCAGTGCCACCACTTCTCCTTCCTGCACTCTTCTAGACACTGCACCCTGGCACTAGGGTCTGAGGAGGGAGTCACCTGCCTGACATTCCTCTCTGGGACCAGCCTTCTCCAGGAGCCTGCCATTCTGTCAGCCCCATGGCAAAGCCATGACCGAGGCACTTGCTTCCTCTTGCCAGGGAATGACTGCCAACATTTCTGGTGGGAAAATTTGAGCAGCTGGAACAGCACGTGCCCTAAGGCAAACACCAAATACGATTGTACTGGCAGCAGTGCAGTGATGCCATGCAGCCGGAGCCTGTCTTCCAGGAGAAATCCCATGTCAGCCTGACCCACCAACTGGCTATCCTGACCCCCTCCTTCCCTCCCTACTTCCTCCCCCACTGAGGCAAAGGCCATCAGGACAACAAAGCTCCCTTTTGGGGCATCCCAAAGTTGTCCTTCCCTGCCCCCAGACTGCCCATGCAGTCCCTGCTCTGTCAGTGGGTCCCAGCCTGACCCATCCGTGACGGGCAGTTGATGCTTGCAGCAAGAGTGGCTGCAGTACAACCACAGTTGTTTGAGTCAGCTGAGGGTTTAATCCCTCTGGTTTGCAGTCAAGCATGGTGGCTAAGCTGTACAGCTGTTTTGCACCATGAGCACCCTCACATACGACGTTTTACTGAGCTGCCTGAGCCATGAGCTGCACAACACCCATTTCTGCCTGCTGCCCTGCTCCCCAGCCTCCCTGACAGCCTCTTACCTGGAAACAATGGCCCCACTGCAGCCTCTGTGCCACAGTGGGGAATGGCAGCCCAAGGACATGCAGGAGCCAAAATCAAGACCTTGGTGCCTGTAGAGAGGATGGGAGCAGGGAAGGAGAGCTGCTCTGAGGTGACTGTAGAGACAATGGGAGCAGGGAGGGAGAGCTGCTCTGAGGAGTGCCTGACCTTCCTTGGACTTACATGAAGGACTGACATAGTATTTGCAGTGTGTCAATCAGCTCCCCAGGGAGTGCGGGCAGTTGCAGCTGGGCATGGGAGCTCAGTGGGCAGAGTATCCCATGGGGATGTTGCATCAATACCCACATTTGTCAGGTTTGTTTGTAAAGGGCTGTGCTGTGTAGCCATCAAACTCCTCTCCCTTCATGCAGTGGAGTGGCCTTCCGTACCAACAGCGGTTACACTCAGTCTACTGTTATCCATTGGTCATACCCTGAGCATGGGGCTGCAACACCCAGCATACAACAGCAGCCGCCTGCCTTCCCTGTAGACAGCTGCCTGTTAGCCAGACGAGGGAGGTTGGGGCTGTGACAGAAATGCCCCTGCTAGCTCACTCAGCATTCAGGCCCGCGGGGTTACTTCCATCCTGACCACTTGTACCTGACTTCATTTGGAGGATATTTGTGGTCCAAAGAAAGGAGTGCAGAGCAGCCTTCCTCCTAAGGACATGGTGTCTGGGGAATACACTGCGAAATCTGGTCCTGTGAGCATTTCCAGGTCCAGAAATCACACCTATGGGCCAGCCTCTGCCCTCTCTTTAACTTGCCAGACCCCGGAAAACAGCAGGTACTTGAGGCTGTTCCTCTCACTTGAGCTTTATGTACTTTCTTAGCAGCCTGAGAAACAGGAAAAAAAAGACCTTGAAAGACACTCTCTGTTAGCTGTGTGAACAGCACTGTCTGCAGACAGGACTTTAAAGCATAGATGAGATCCAGTCCAAACCTAAGCACACTCCCACAAAAGTGTAGAAACTACTATCAATTAACTTGTGTTTTTGGATCAGGAAGCTTGGAGAGCACATATCCAAGTTTATTTCAGCATTTCAAAAGCCTCCCCCATCCCCATGACTGAGGCCATCCTAATTGCTTTCTGGAGGCCTGTTTTATATTTCTGAAGTCTTCATGTTGACTTCACTGAAATCTGGATCAAGCTCTGAACTCTTTAGTTAGTATCTCATCTGTACATTATTTACAAGCCGAATGTGATGCATCATATTGGGCCCATCACAGAAACTACAGATTAATATTCAGGTGCAGGATGAGTGTTTTCATTGGCAAGGCAACTAGCATGGAGACTTCTTATAACAAGTGGTTGCTAGTCCTTCAGGAGTTGTAACATTTCTTTTTCGATTAGCAAGATAATGTCAACTTCAAGTGCTGCTTTTTGTATTTCCTACCACATCTACAGATTCAGAGAGCTAAATCATAAATGTTTTTTGCTTCCAAATGATTAACTGTGCACATAAAGCACTGCCATGTTGCTCCACTTTTAACATTGGTGCTGTGAATTAACCTGGAGACATTGCAATGAACATTTAATCCCATTTTAGTGTAACACACATGACACTCTTGCTTCAGTCCTCTAGATTCGGCTTGCTCCTTGCTGCTTCTCTCTGCTTTTTGCAGAGAAGCTGGGGCTTGCTTTCATGTCTTGCTGTTTAGAGTGCTAGGCACATGCCTAAAAAAATAATTTGCACTTTTTTTTCCTTCTCTTTTTGTAAGGCTCTTGCTTTGGCATTTTTCAGTCACGCCTTGGAGAGACACCCGAAAGGAAAGAAAACAGTACCTGCATGTTAGCTTGTGCATTGTTTCTAATTAAACCTTTCATAATGACAAAAACCCTCCTGCCATTTGTTAAGATTTTCCCCACAGCATTATGCATGCTCTTAATTAAGAGCAGAAGCTAAGTAATACCTATTTTATTCCCTCTTGCTTCCAATTAGTCATCCATTGATCATTACCCACTCAACATTTGACAATTAACAGAGCCCCCTCTCTCCGCAGGACCGCGATATGTAGTCCTTCAGAAATGACACGTCTGGAATAACGTGAGGGGAGCTGTGTGGGTGAGTAATGGGGCGAGAGGTAGGGGGAAGGGGAGGAGAAGGCCACCCAAGTGGAACAAAGACGTGTAACATATGCAAATGTTCAGTATGCAGTATGTGCTTTATATGCTGGATGTATATGAGGTCATATACAAATCTCAGCTGGCGGCCGTGCTGCTTTTGGGAGGCATGGGAATTTGAGAGAACATTTGAGCTCTCATATGATCAAATGTACCTAGTCCTCTGTCTTCAAGATGCAAAGTGGTTCCTCACTTGGCTCTTTGCATCTGCTTTTTTAGGAGGAGGAGTTAGCATCTGCTTCTCCATTGTCAGGGGGACTGTGGGCTGTATCAACACAGCCCCTGCCAAGTCACCCCAAGATCCAGCTGCAGCTACACAGTCATGCCCAAGCTGCTGCCAATGGCCAGGATCACAGTGCCTGTGGGAGCCAAAGGAGCCTCCAGGGAAACTGCAGGCCCCTTCTGCATCATTGCTTCCCACTGGGAGCCTGGCCCAGCATCAGAGTTGGCCCTGGCACTGCGCAGTGCCAGGAGGGGCTAGCTGGGACCACCACACCGCTTTTCCAACACCAGGCACCCTTCCTGTACCTCTCCTAGATGGAGAAATCCAGCAGTGTAGCAGGGCTGGAAAGCATCCCACAGCCTGAACTGCGGCAGTGAATAAAGCATAAGGGGTGCCAGGGCTTTTGGGTAGGCCTCTGGAATGAGGGTGAGCCCCAGGGTCAGCGAGTAAGGCTACAGCATGGTTAGAAAGCTTCCCTGCATGCTTTTCTCTTTTTTCTTTTTCTGGATGAAAATCCATCTATTACACGGCTCAGGGATTTTGTGTGAAGCTGTGACAATAAGAAGCTGAGGAAACTTCACAAGACTCTTGATGCGGGGACTCAGCAACAAATGCTGATGCACCGAAAAGCAAACCAGAGCTCTTGGCAAGCTGTAGTCTGGCTGTAGAGGAAGGAGAATAATCTCATTTCTTTGCTCTTTGCCCTTTTAGCTATTCACAGAGCTTAATGCTGAGTTATTCCCAACAATGAGCTGAACAATTGAACTTCCATCTGGCCTGGTCAGGCAGATGGAACACTTGCTTTCCAAGTCACAAGCACGCTAGTCCTGTGATTTTTTTTCCCATCTTGAGCATGGACTATTTACGTCTACCCTGTAACAGAGAAGATATTTACACTTGGTAACATAAACTGCAGTTCCTGCTTACCAACCTGCTTTAATCTGATCACCTAAATCCCTGGGCACAGTGAAACACAGGCACTGTGAGCACAGCTGGTGCTGCAACCTTTGGATCTCCCTCTGCACGACATGATGCAGAGCCTACCAGCTAATGACCTGTTTTTCCTGGGAGGCATTCCTTTCTGCCCTCTTGCAAGCCCCACTGTAGGACCCAAACTGCAGCCATGCCCTTGGGAGAAATGTTTTCTCTTCCTGACTTTCAAATCAGCTTCAGGTTGCTCTTTGCAGTAGCCAGGGACCCCAATCACCAGTCTGCGGCAGTAGCACTTGCTGCTACCCTCCCTCTTCCGGCCTGGGAATAGTGGGAGACAGGGAACATGCAGTAGGAGACAGGGAACAACAGAAAAGTAACAACCCCCAAACCCCAAAACAACAAAGAGAAGCTCTTTTGTTCTTAACACCATTCTGTCCTCTAACTTACTCATGTCTCAGTCTTACAGTTTTGTTAAGCATTCAGCTGCAAGGAAGGAATGGATTGATGCCTGTATAGGCATACATGTCTTTGTGTGCGAATCGCATTTTGAGATACAGATATATACACACACTCATGAGAACACTGGCTATATTAAAAGTCAACAGAAAATATCTTACAGACTTAAGATCAGTTAGCATTTCCCCTCTAACATTCAAAATGAGCCCCCATTATCTGGTTTTAGCTGTCAAAAGTTCTCTTGGCAAATTCAGAAGCCCTGAGAAGGAGAGACTAACACTCTACACCAGTGCTGTCCTGGCAAGGGACCTCCTTCCCTTTTCTGTTGAAAGAGCACAGGTTCTAGTTTGGTCTGTGCTGGAAAATCCAAAATTGAAGTGTCTCATTCAGTTAAGATGGCAGGGAATGCCTGCCCCAATTGACGGGAGCCCCTTCAGTGATAAAATTTCTCTGTGTATGAGTCACAGGAAATTATAATCACTGCTTACAGAGACTGTAGAACACAATGAGATATCTGAGCTACAAACAGGCTTCAATTATTCTTGAAAGACAGACCCTCAAGCTGACACGACTGGAGAAAATAAATATCCTTTTGTCTGCACTGCTGGTGGTAATTTCCCATTAGACAGGAAAATTCTTCTTTGATGAATGAATATTGTCTACACATTAGAAGAGGAGCTACTGCATATCTCCTAATAGCTCTTGCATGCTTGGGCTCAGCCTCATGTGAGGCCCTTAAACCCCTTTAGTATAATGTGGTAGCATTCACTAGTGTACTGCATTTTTCATTGCAGCATTTGAGAAAAGGATGGGGCATATTAAAATAATTTTGAGCAACTTCCAACTCACCTTGAAGTTATGTCATATACATTTAGCAATGTCTTCTCAGTCTGCAGGTAGTCCTTTCCAGTCTGGGGGCTTCAGGAGAAACACTTGCACTGGAGACAGATTTTCCATTTGTGATTATTCTTGCAATTTCAGAAGTTAATCACTTTTCTGTTTTGCATTTACTTTGCTTTTCTACAGTGGTAATTAAATCAAAACCAGAGCATCACATAGAACAAAGTCAAGCACTGTTTGCAGAAGCCAAAGAATATCATGTTAGTGCCTTTGACACACTTTGGTCCTTTTCGAAGACCCACCAAGTCTCCAATCTTTTCCTTCCCACAGAACTATGATAACAGGCATTAATTCTACCAACTGACCCTTTCGCAGCAGCATTGCATTTCTGCTTGTTGTTTTTCCTGGGACTGGTACAGGATTAAGCTTGGCCTAGAGATGCCCAGGTCACCCCCTGGGATCCTTTCAGCTGCTGGAAAGTCACCTGTTCTGGAAGTATACCACCACACCATGGGTCAGTTGGGAATCAGGTCGGCTGATGGGGGAGCATTTGGACAGTGGTTTTTATCTGGATGTGATTTATTTAGCCTTATTTAAAAAAAAAATTGGAAGAAACAGGAGATTCTTAATCACATAATTCTACTTTTATCGTCACCACAGCTATTTGTGGTACATACACAGTGGTTAAGAAAAAGTTTTTATTAATTTATAGCAAAAATGCTAACAACCTTGTTTAAATTTTTGCTAATGTTTTTATTTGAGAGATTAAAAAACCCAAACAACAAACCTCCCAACATTAAGAAAAATAAGCAGAAGAGCTACTGGTGAGAATTGGTCTGGATTTGCCACTCAACAGTGGCACCAGTCTGCACACAAGCCAGCTGCAGGCAGAGATGTGGCAGAGATCAACATGTACTCATAGACCGAATGCGATACAGGAAACAGCAAACCCAAGAATCAGAAATAAAGGCCATAAAACCCCAACAATGCCCCATCTGAGTCTTACTTCCAATGAGAAACATAGGCAAAACTAATGCTTTAGGCTCATCCCGCATTGCAGATGGAAACTGGACTTAAATTTGTGGCTGCTAAGGAACTTGGTAGAATGGCCAGGCTTTGCTACCGAGCAATAGGCTGAGCACGTGACATTTTGGCTTTGCCAGCCCACTGTGTTACTATGGAGTCCTCAGTTCAGTGGATGATGTTTTAAGGCAGGGGGGTAGCTGTGGGAAAAAAGAGGACCATGACTTGCTTTGTAAGTGCTAAGAGGAAGCTAAAAGTCCAACAAGAATTATGGCCTCTTCAGTACTCCACAGCCACAGGTACAGCAACATTGAATAGATCATGTACATAACATTACTTATAGACTACATGTAAGATGTTAACCAATTTATCATGGAAATCTGGTAAGAAGAACATTGCCATATAAATTCACACTTCAAGAAAGGCTAAGTGAGGAAGTCTCCTTTGCAAGAGGATTCTCAGTCAGTGTTTCCTATAGAAAAGATTAAAACAATGATGACAATTTTTTCTCTGAATCTCAGTTCATTATTGGGTTAGTTCTCCGGAACGGAAGAAAGGTTCTTCTTAGCAAATGTGTGAGCATTCAGAAGATGAATTCACAATCTAGGTATTAAATAATTAAAAAAAAATCGCCAGCTGTCAGGAAGTCTTCCTTGGCCACAGGATTTTAAAGCAGTACAGGAACACAAGGCATAGGAAATCTTTTCCTGCAACACTTGTAAACGTAAAAATATTCACGTTAAATGCAACAGAACTATTAAAGAATAAACTGCTTGTGGAACAGAGAAATGAGAGACCAGTGATGCATTCAACCATCTTCCTTACAGTTGACCTCCAGCTGTTAAAAACATATTGACTTCATAATTTGGAAAATAATGTCCCATAGGTAACTGGTCTGCGTACTCCTATGAAATACGGTGCTCCAAATGGCATGACACCCCTTCCTGAAAAGCTTTTATCTCCTCTCCACCATTATCTCCACAGTTTAAACAAAAGAACAACTATCCAAATGTAAAATGCTCTTTTTTTAATTACTAAATTAAGAAAGTTAAACAGTTTTAAAATGTAAACTTGCAAATAAACCATAACAAAATGTAATTAAGACTTTAAAATTTGCAACTCAGTATTAAAAACTCAATAGAAATAGAAAGGAATTTTTTTTTTTTTTTTTTTTTTTTTTTTTTTGGTTAAACGTAAGTAATTCAAGGCTGGTACAGACAACTGAAAAGGTAATACTTTGTTCTGTGCATCCTCCATGAAATGTAAAGAAGTGCATAGTAATTCCACTGGAGAACTTGCAGACATAGAGAAAGTAATTTCATTAGCAGTACAGGACATTTAACACACTTATTTTACAATGGAAAAATGTTACACATAAACCAGAAAAATCCTAGTTGCATGACCAACGGTTTAGCAGGTGGACATGGCTAAAATGCTATGATTTTAAGACCAGCTGAATGTGGTTACACTGTTCAATAAATCGCTTTGAAACATTTCAGTATACATGTTTTGATACAAGAAGTCCTTGCAGTTTCGATTTTCCAGTTCAAACGGCGATGGTGTAGTTTTCTTGCTTTAAATATGTTCGTTTTAATTTCAAGAACAAATCATCACACACTTGTCAAACATTGGAAACATTACTGTAAATACAGCACATGATTCCTGAAAGAGCAAAGTTACAACCATCTACAGGTACATAATAATAAACAAAAAGTGCAATCCAATTTAAAAAAATCATGCTTGGCAAAAGCCAAAAATTAGATCACTGGCTTTCAGAATCCCACCAGTGTTTTCATGTCTGCAGTAAAATTATCACTTCCTGGGTACTGCTGCAGCGGGATTCATTCAATCACAAATGAGTTTCCTCTGCAATAGCACCCATATACTGTATGTACAGGTATGTATATATATTATATATATTTTATATATAAAAAAGCAAAAAACCAAACACCTGTCCTGATTTTATTTTTTTTTTTTTATTTGTTAAAACATGAAAAAAAATGTTTTAGACAAAGAGGCCACTTTTGGAAAATAATACTTTTAATTGAATCAGGAGAAGACTAGTTAAAATCACATAGGTTTTGCATTTTAAAAAAAGGAAAGCACTAGGATCAGTTATTGGCACTGAGTTACTATTTACAATGAACAGAGGTTTTGCAGTTTACATAACATCAATACAATGCAGTTTTGGAGTCTTTGATTAAGAAAAAATGAGTGTTTTTCTCCTTTTCATTCAGGACATTCAGATTATTAGGACAAGTGGTCATAGGCAAAGGCTGTGGAAGTTCCCAGCTTCAGCCCCTCCTGTGCACGGCGGTGCTGGAAGATGCTGCACTCTGGAGAAGCCGATCACAGAGTTGGAAGCTGAAGGGCAGGTGAGGCAGGGCTGAAAAATGCCTGGTAATTGGTGACAGTATCTGGAGATTAGGGATTTACAGGTTGTCACCGGGCTGGTACTGCGGTTCTGTTGCAGTGAAGTAGTCTTCAAGGAAACCCTGCAAATATTCGAAGGTTGGACGCTCCTCTGGGTCTTTTTTCCAGCAGTGGATCATAAGCTCGTGCAAGGAGATGGGACAGTCCTGAGGACATGGCATCCGATAACCACGTTCTACTTGCTCCAAGACTTCACGGTTGTTCATGCCTGTAAAATGCAGACAAATCAACACTGTTAAATTACAGGCAAATTAACCCTGGTATATCTCAATCTGCAATACGTATAGCTTTCTTGATCATACAAATTTCTTTTGGTTCAGATAAGCAAAATGAAACCACCCAGTGTCTGGGTTTAGTTCTTCATCTGGATTATTTTCTTTTCCGGTCAAGGGCTGCAGGATCCAGTGATGAGTAAAATGCTGCTCCCATGGTTACCCTCTTGGCTTACTCCCAATGGGCAGGATTGGCACTTTCCCTCTCCAACAGTAGTAGCCATGAAATATTATGTTAAGTGCTGAAGGAAAATAAATGCATAACAACAAATACTATTCAAAATTCTAGAAATTAAGATAAATTTTTGAAACCCTCACACTGAGTATGGGCATTTTGTGAAGTGCACTGTGGAGTCATGCTGCAGAGGCTTCAAGACAAGCCATGCTACTTAGGCTATCAGGGATATACCCGCACGCTACCAGCAGCATTACCTTCAAGGGCAGTTCAACAGCTTACTGTTGCTGATCTGCACTCCCTTGATCTGTCTTGGTTACTATTGTTTCAACCATATTCCAGGGTTCCAACCCAGAACAAAACAAAATTGCTCAGAAGACAAGGCAAATACCAAGCAAAACAGCTCCACTGCAGAACCATAGCGATCTCTCAAAAAAGATAAAAAGTTCTATTACCATCCTGCTTGTTTCTAAGAGGCAAGCCATGCCCTTTGCTGCCTTGACTTTTCTATTTAACACCTTCAACCCTTGATTCTTCTACTGAAGTGCTTTTCACCATACATTAATTGCAGCCAACTTCAACTTTAAATATCTCTTCCAGGAATTCCTTTGGCACCGCAGGCATGCAGAAGTATTTCAGAGAAGGTGTGCACACTGACTGCGAGCTTTGTGGCTTGCCAGTTGGCAGGCGCTGTCTAAGTCCTCTGCTGAAAAATACAGTGGGTCCTGCCAATCAGCTCTGCAGGAGAACTAGTAGGGACAATCAAGTTCCTCCATAGCCAAATCTAGAAATCAGCACCTTGATGTTGCTCATTCTGTTGGCTTATCCTTCTCCTGGCTTCCATTACAGCATTCTTCCCTGGTTATCCTCTCCTCTGTTCTTTCAGGATGTCCTCTTGGAGAATTTTCTTGTCCCACCTTCAGGACCTAGGGGGTCATCTCTACCTTATATTTTTGGTAAACTTACTTGTAAGAAATAATTCAACCACCTTCAATACAGACTCATTTGTCTGCACTCCAACTAGTGGGAATAATATCCTTACACTGCATAGCATTTAGGCTGGTGACTTAGCTGTATCCTTGGATTTGGTCTTCACTCTGTGTCCTCACATACTGGCTGTGTTTAATTCTTAAAGACGTTTTGAAAGAATCATCTGCAAAATACAGCCTTTCCTGACCATCCACACCTAGATTCTCATCTCATGTTATTATTACAAAACACCTTTTCCTCTTATCTTGACAGGGTAATTTCCTCCTGCTGATATCCATTTTCAGTGTCTCTCCAAGGATCATTTTCCTAGCCTGTAACTGTAATCACCCCTTACATGGTCTTGCCACTTGCTCCTTGTTGCTTACAAAATACCAGCTGCTTGCCTTCACTTTCAAACCCTCTCCCAGGCTGCCCCACTAGCATTCAGGCTCTCAATTGGCCATGTCCTGCTCAATGCACCATTCTGGTTAACTTACTGCAGCACCTTCTATTTTCAAGCAAGCACTGATGTGCTGTTCCTTATGCTGACTGTTGTGCGTGGAGGAACATTCCCAGAAGACTGCCTCATCCTCCCACAAACCTCTCCTTACCCTTTAGCAGTAATAATTGCAAAAATAAAGGTTAGATTACTGATTTACAATATTTTCCTACCTGCAGAGTAACACTTTAACAGTGGTTTCTTGCGCTTGATTTATCACCTGCATCACCCACTGTATTTTTGGTGTTAGATGCTTAGATGTTTATGAGTAGGAGCAAACACTTTGCATGGTCTGTGGTTATAGAAAGTAGAGTAATAATGGTTCTCTGCAGACATCAGATTAGGCATAGAGTTAAGGTTCCCCTGTATTATTGACTCCAAACTGATGTTAGGTCACACAGGCTCACAGCAAAACAGAAAAGCTTGGCACACACTGAACAAACGTTTGGGTGTTCCTCATTATCCAACAAGAACATTTTCAAACATATTTTACTTTTTTGATTAATTACAAAGCAACACTAGTGGTCTGCTAGTCATCGCCAACCCAAAGGCAACATCACCCAAACCTCCTGGCCTTGCTGGTTTGGCATCTTGCTCACGTTGTGTTCTCAATATTAGTATCTTAAATTCGTGTTTAGAACAAAAATCTGCACCCTTTTTTCATATCCTAGTTTCATAGTCTTTGAATCAGCTGACTTACCTCATATTTTGGGATAAGAACTTCTGCAGTGCTTTGCTTCCCTTATGTATTAAAGAGTAGGAAAATAGTATTAGCAGTAACTCATCTTCTGTATATACCTAAACCACAATCAAACTGCATTCTTTGTTTTTGTTTTGGCAATATCCCTTTAAGTACAACATGAGTAGAAGCAACAGCAGCAGAAAAGCTCTTTTCCAACTGAACTAAGATATCAAATATTTGGAATTTTTATTCAGTGTATTACTCAGTGCTGCAAAGCACATTCTGAAACTTGATAACAAACTGTATGCTGGAAGAAAAACCCCAAGGAGAGAAAGGGGGGAGGAAAAACATAAGCAGATCTTCAATTCCTCTTAACAGAAAGAAAGAGAAAAAAGAGCATAGAAGAGACATTGCTGCCTAAAATCAGTCATTTTTTGTCCCTGGAAATTCAGTTAAGACAGGTTTTCTCATCATGGTATAATCCAGGAAAATGCCCTTCTTTTCCTTTCTCCTTTCCCCTTCCTTCCGGTAGAACCTAGACATGAAACTAACCCAAGTAATCTTCATGTTCCTTACTGGAATTCATACATTTAGCAAGGGCTGCAGCAGCTATGATTTGCCAAAGAAATTCTGTCGGTTTTGACATGTGCTGCTAATTTAAAAAAGGAGTTTCAAATACATTTGTTCCAAAATTGCTTGGATTATTATTCAGCCTTATAAAAATAGCAGCATTCCAGGTGTACTTTTTACCTCTTAAAAGGCTTGTTTATGTTTACAAACCCATTATCTTGATTTGCGTATCTTATCCTACAAATTTTAGTGTTTCTCTTTTGATAGCAGGAGCCTGTTGTGTTTGTGCTTCTAACAACACAGAGAGAATATCTGAGCAGCCTGTACAACTCCTCTCTCCTAATGAATACCCGAGAGTTTCAATTCTTTTAGTAAATAATAAATGAAATTCTGCTTGCAGTATGCTTCCAGGCCCCTTAAAAGTTTAACCTAAAATCCTTAAATCTATGGAATAAAATAGTTAGCAATATTCTTCTGTAGACTACAGCTATTTCACCTGCTTGAAAAATCAGTTTGTGCTCATGATGTTTCAAGAATTACCATTTGGACCAAGAAGGCAACATCCAATTTCCAAAAGATGGCTTTTCCATTAGCTTTCTATTTCCTGGGAAGACCAAAAATGAAATAACCTCCCACCATCCAGCTTTTTTAGTGAAGCCTTCCATAATCTCAGGATGCCTCAGGATATGGCAATTTTAATGCTCAGTACAATAAAAACCTACTGCCCATATGGATGGGGACAGAAATGCAATGCTGCTTGACTTTTACTGGAAAAACTACAGTAATAAGACACAAAAGAGGATGTAAAGTTTCCAGTTGTGGCTAAAGAAAACACTGGAAAGTGCTTTGGTGTGCTCTGAGGAGCTTGATTAGATGGAGCACAGCAGATGTGCAAATAGCACAGATCTGGTCAATGATGCTTTTCCAGAAGACAGGAAACATTGCTGTAACTAGGCAGCATCCCCACATCAAAAGCTAATAAGCTATATAAATTACTTTGGGCAATGTGAAGCCCAGTGAGGAAGGTGATGGTTTTAAGCCACTTTATTCTTGCTCTCTGCTGTTGGACTGAGAAGTATGCTCCTTCAAGACCCACTGCATACTTTGAGACCAATGCTCAAACTAATACAGACACACATGCTTAAAGTGGGACTCTTAAAACAACAGGTCAGCTGTTGTCCATCCCCTAAATGCAGGATTCTCCAAGGACCCTGAGCTGTGCCTCTGCTCATGTTTAAAGGTTCCTCAGACATGTTGGCCCTTTTCCGGTACAGTTGGGAAGGTAAAACTGTGTAGTCCTCCACAGGGGCTAGATCACATCAGCACTCAGCATGCTTTCAAAAGAGAGAGGTACAATGGAGACAAGCCAAACTGTGGGCTTTTTTCAGTTTGATCTAAAAGCTGAATTCCTAAATTCCATGGATAATCCCAAATTAGAGCCAGAGGTAAGGGCACAGGGATGGGGTATGGGATTTAGGCAGGGACCACGGCCGCAGGCACAACAGTGTACTGAAGGGTCCAGGAAAGCTGCTCCTAAAGAAAGACAACCTTTGAAGCATAATACTGCTTTTACAGAGTACAGCGCGACCTAATTATTTCTGTGCAAAAGTAGCAGCAAGTTTTAAAAATCTGGAAGCCATGCCACTTCATTTAGAAATTAAGGTCTGAAAACCCCCAACAACTTCGCATGCTCAAATCAGCACAAAGCTAGGCTGTCAGTATCTGTTGTGGGGTTTGTTCTTTCTGTTTTGTTTTTGTTTTAAATAAGCTATTGTTTGCTTGATACAAGGGATGTGACTTTGAGCTACAGCGTTTGTGAGTGGAGCTTTCCTGCCTAGGAAGAAACCCACCAAAGTTTATCTGTGCTATGTGCTGAGTACGCACCTCTCTCAACTCTTTCGCTACCATCCATGATGATGGAACACGCATTCCGTGGCTCACTGACGTGTACTTGGTCTCAGGCTTGGGCGGCACACAATGCACTCTCCTAGCATTTGTGGCCCAGCTTCGCCCGGGGATAAGGAGGGCTCTGAGGGACTGCAGAGCTGCTTGAGTCCAACCTCAAAGACCTGCCTGGCCAGAGGAAGCATCATGGTGGCTGTCACACTAGGCATAAAACGTAAATGCTCTTGATGTGCTGAGTGCAGCAGAAAGCAGAAGAGCAAGATCAGAGGTGCTTGTTTAGTGCAGCTGAGACTTTTGCCTATCTGAAAGACAAGCTAAATTCTCTGACTACTGCTGGAGAAAAGCAGCCTCCTGTTCTTAAATTCCATTAAGACCTCCCCCACCTCCCAAAATCGAAACTAAGATCCAAAGGGAATTTGTGTAAGGGGAAAGAAACTGAAACTGAAAAAGGTCAACTAAGCCGACTATTTTTTTTTTTAAACCTGCCTCCTCTTCTGCCCATGTTTTATTTCTGCCCTAGTTTTTATTTCCTTACTGTAATACTGGAAATAGAACCTTAATGCCCAGAAAGCCTGTGAAAGTTGCTTATTTCAACCTGCTGCCTTCTGAAATAAATGGGAAAGCATTAGGGAAGGCTAGGAAAAGCACAAATAAACTTGTTAGGATAGCAGTCCATTTCATCCATTGACAGAGAAACAGACTCGGTTGAAGAAAGAAGATGGGGACATCTGTCAAAAGGTCAGTTTTGCTTGTGGGAGTATAGGGTCTGGGGCAAAGCTTATTATCAACTCTAGCCTGATCTTCAGCTCTGCCAGCAAATCTTTACTGCTCATATATCCCACCACTGCTCCAGCCTCTCTTCCAAAATGGGGCATCAGGACAGGAACTGATTGAAATCTGGGGGACTAGGAATGCCAAGTCCTGTTCCACAGTCTGCTCCCTCCCAAACATTGCCTGCTGCCTTCTGTCCTCTTCGGTGTGTTTCTCCTTCCTTCTACACAACCTTAAAACAGCGCCTGGTTCTCCATGTACATGAGGTACAGTGCCCTGTGGGCACGGTTACTACAACAGGACTAGGGTGCATGCTATAAATAACCTCTCCAGGCACCAAGATCTTGTCAAGCAAGAGAGCAATGCCTTTGTCTGAGAGCCTCTCCCCACTCCCCCCTGGCCTTCTACAAGCTGTAAGCAGGAATGTCAGGACAACATGACCACAACTATTTCAGAAACTGGGTATTACAGCAGAGGGACAGCTCCATGACCCTCTTTGTTTCAAGGCTGACCCTTTCTAAAGCTTGCAAATCCACATGCCTTGGGTGCCAAAGTGGTTGGCAGTGCCTACAAACTGCGTTCTCTCACCTATAGGCTGTATATATACTTGGGTAAGGCGGGCTGAATCTTGCCTCTCAGGGTGGTTGAATTCCCACCTTTTCCTTCTCTCACAAGCCATGCCATGACAGCAGGGAAAGCCCTGTGGGTGCAGCTGAGCCCTACTCTGTGCCTCAGACAGAGGCTTGAATTCATGAAGCTTTATCCTTTCAGGAGGTCCTTCCTTTCCCCAGCATGAAGCAGGAGATGGATCATCCTTTCTGTGTCAGGGGAAAAAGGAGTCATTTCTGAGGAGCTCAGGAGGTCTTTGTCACCTTAGGAAGTCCAAGCCCTCTTTTTAACCTACATGCAAAGATAGACCCTTCTGAGAAGGCCCCAGTTCCCCTCCACCATTGTCTCAGCCTATAAAAGCTTTCCCAGTTAAAGGAATGAGAATGAACTTGAATGAGAATCTTGAAAGACTGAAAATTCAGATACAAAATAGAGGCTGCCCTTAGGTAAAACTGACAGGAAGGGGAGTGATGGTGATCATGAGAGTGGAAAAGGCCTCCAGCCTGAGCAGGGTGGGAGTCCCGGTAGGGAGGAAGGTCCCTGGTGTAATGCTCAGGCAGTGCATAACCAAGGCAGTACGCGACCATTCAGAAAACTGCTGACTCTGTGATATGTAACACACAAAAATTTGCTTCCAGCTACTTGATGTCTTCCTAGCATGGGTGGGGGAGAGTGAGCTGGAAGGACTTTCAGTGTGTGAGGGCTTTATGTAGTGAGGGATGAAGAGGGA
The DNA here is from genome assembly GCA_028858755.1 of Ara ararauna. Classification (NCBI taxonomy): domain Eukaryota; kingdom Metazoa; phylum Chordata; class Aves; order Psittaciformes; family Psittacidae; genus Ara; species Ara ararauna. The sequence goes on from CM054379.1 coordinate 63,922,974, forward strand.
GGATGGTGCTGAAAGAGCAGAGAGGCCGCTAGTCGTCTTTGATGTGCTCAAGCTGTCACATAATAAAACTGTTCACATTTTCAGGACACAGACCATGTCTGAGATTTCTGTCATGGGTCCTACAAGAAGTTATATATTGCAAGCACTTAAACGCACAACCAGTGGCCTCTTTCTCCTGAGGAAATGCAGACATCCTCTGTTGCCATGGCCAACAGTGTGTCCACAGTTAACTTGGGCCACTTTTGCCTGGAAGTATTTTTCCTGTGTGTGTGTGTCTTTGCTCCTGTATGTGATAAGAGAGAAGGCTAGTCTCCTAGCACCTCTTCCCCACTGTCCTGGTTTCTGCTGCAACAGTTATTTTTAACTTCGTAGTAGCTGGTGCAGTGCTGTGTTTTGGCTTTAGTCTGAGAACAATGCTCATGTTTTAGTTGTTGGTACATAGCTTACTCTGGTCGAGGACTTTTCAGTCTCATGCTCTGCCACTGAGGAGGGGCACAAGAAGTCGGAAGGAAGCAGAGACAGGACACCTGACCCAGACTAGCCAAAGAGGTATTCCATACCACAGCACGTCATGCCCAGTATATAAACTGGAGGAAGTTACCCAGAAGGCCCAGATAGCTCCTTGTGCCAGGCTGGGTATCGGTCAGCAGGTGGTGAGCAATTGTATTGTGCATCACTTGTGTTTATTGTTTTCTTTCCCTTTTTCTTTTTAGTTTTATATTCTCTCCTCTTGTTATTTCCCTTATCATTGTTATTATTATTACTAGTAGTAGTTGTATTATATTATACTTTAGTTATTAAACGGTTCTTATATCAGCCCATGGGGTTTACATTCTTTCAATTCTCCTCCCAGTCCCATCCAGAGGGATGAATGGCAGGGTGAGCAAACGGCTGCGTGAGTTACAGCTGAGTTACCAGCTGGGTTTAAACCATGACACTCACCGATGTGGAGCTCAGAGGAAAAAAAAAACTCAACACCTTAACTCTGCCCTGGTTGGCAAGAGCCCATGTGCACCCACTCTGCTGGTAGTGACTAAGAATTTCCTCTTCCTGTTGCCCATCCTCTGGGAGGGTGATATGGAACACCATATCAGCTAAGTCTCACACATCCTCTGTTTGTCTTCAACCTTTGCACACTGTGCCATGTCTGCATTTAACCCTCAATAAACCCATGGAAATTATGGCTTTCCTACACCACTGCCAATAATCTTCGTGCCAAAAAGACCTTTGTGCAGGCTACTGACACAGCCACTCTGTGTTGATGGCAACACCTGCTTTTCTTTAACTGCATGGGTAAGTGCAGGGCAGAGGGTCTCATCCATCCCACAGAAACACGTCATCTTGCTTTCTGCTACCTCATTCTGTTGTCACAGTCACAGCTTTGCTAAGCTGCTCCCTGTTATTCATGCCAAAATTTACTGCTGATGAAAAGAAACCTCCCGGTCCCCATATTATCTTCGCAAATATCAACTGCTGACTGCTAGGCGCAGGCAAAGTTGAAATTCCCGATGAAACTCTGGGAGTTTAGTTTTGCTGACTTCAGCCTTCTGAAGCAATATAATGAACTGAACTCCATACCTTGATGCTTCTCCTGTGTAATTTGATGCACAGATCCGACTGCTTGATCACCGCACAGACTGGCAAACTGAAACTGCTTTAGGGCAATTTCCACTAAATCAGCTGCAGTACACACAGCCGTACAGTGGTAATTAGAGAAAATCCAGCGGTATTTAAAGAGGTTTTTTTTTTTGTTTGTTTGTTTGTTTTAATAAAAACAATCAAGATGCAGCTGGATACCCTGTTCTTAGCATCTCTGCTGATAAGAAAACGAAGTGATTAAATTGTTTTCCATGTAATGCACTTTCACCTCAATGCTTTCTTCTTCACCTGAATGCCTACAATCTTCAGGGGGGCAACAGAATGAAAAGCTCCTTCTGCATAGGCAGATCCAATCACCTTTCCTACAAATCTTAATCCATTGGATACTTGGCAGGGTTTCAACAAAGAACCGTGGGGCCTCCAGTTCCCCCATGCAGAGAATCTGGCCCCGCTGTGACCCTGCCGTGAGCTCTGGCCTGCATATTACAGAATTACTTTCTATCCTTTCCGTCCATCTCAAAAGCAAGTACTGAAATTTAAGAGTTTATAAAAAAGAGATTTGGTAATTCCAGACATTCAGACAGTCATCAAACCTTACAGAGAAACAGACTGACAGGATAAGTGAAGTAATGCTGCTCTGGGAGTTTAACTGTTGATATCTTAGAGTGAATGTAATACAATAGAGAATTATTTACTCCACAGCATAGTAATTTTACATTGCTTTCATTATTTGGCTGGAAATATATTAATTGAAATGTGAACAATTACAAATAATTAGAAATGATTATGTTGGATTTTCTATTCTGTAGTCATTTTATCATGACCATCACACAGCAGCTCTCAGAGTTAGGACCATTTTCAAGCATACACAAAACTTATGCAAGATAACCATCCTCCTTTCAGCCCAGTGAAATAAATACACATTCCAATTTGAGCACGTGGCTTGTTCCCACTACTTTCCCCACGTGAAGCAGGGATCGGACTGTTTTCTTACCTGGGTATGGCACTCTCCCTTTTGTTACCAGTTCTGTCAGTAGGATCCCAAACGACCATACATCTGACTTTATTGTGAACCTTCCATACAATGCTGCTTCTGGCGCAGTCCATTTAATGGGAAACTTTGCACCTAATGAAAGAATAAATGAGTCTTAATCAGAATAGAAACAGAGTCAAAGTACCAGTAGGCAGGTTACTGCTGTCTTCTACAGCATGAGCAGGTGGAGAGAGCTGAAGGCAAGTGAGTGTTAACAAACAGCTCCACGGAGCATGGTCAGAGAAGCCAGGTGGGTGGAACACGTAGGGCAAAAAGAAAGACTTAGCAGGGAAGGGGTAGGTTTGCCCCGAGAGATGGCTAAAACATTTTAATTCAGGTTTGAAGTTTTATAAAAAGGAAAAAAAAAGTTAAAAAAATAAGCCAAATATAATAGAAATTCTTTCTCCCAAAATGTTTTAAATTAACATGTCCCTGTGATATTTGTAAGTCAAACACAGTTAGCATGTATGAATTGAAGTGAGATTTATTAGGAATGTACCTCCCGGTTTCACTGCTCAAGCTGAGCAAAATGCAAAACAAACGAACATGGTAAAAACATAAATTCAAACCAAGCCTAGTGTTTCATTAGAAACATGCAAGGACTTAAAAATAATACTGCCATTTCAGTTGCTTGGAGTGCAATGATGTCAAGGCACAGCTCTGGCCTGTGATTTATAACCTGACAGTGTACTTTAAACTCCTGGCACTGAAAAGCCTGCAGTGCCTTAAATACGTGTAGTTCTAATGTGCTCATCCATCATCAGAGCTTGCAGGAGCCAGTTGTGGTAAGGATGGTAAGATAACAAGTCTTTAAACACTGATTTATTTGCTTTTCCAATCATTTGCTGTTTTCTTAGGGAAAATATTTTCAGGATGACTTCAAAGAAAAATCTTGTGGTAATAATTAACTTGTAGTATGTACAAAAAATATGCAGACTGCTCCCTAGTGCAAAAGAGTTGTGTTGCGTATTCCTGATCCCTAGTGACAAACACTCTTGAATTGGGAAACAGACTGACTTTGATTTCTCACCACCCTCTCATAAAAGTTCCCTCAGCTTTCAGGAGGAGTGTGGAAAGTGTAACAACGCAGACAAATCACTTTCAGGGAGTGAAGTTATGACACTGTTTACAGTTCCCTGCTGGTGCCGTTCTGCTATCACATCCAGCGCTCGCTGCCCCATGTCTTTTGCTATATGTCACAACTTGATTTGACTCAGAGTACAAAGTAAACATGTCCATATTTCTCATCTCCTTACTTAGTAAAACATCAAGTGCTAAAACTTTTCCTGCTCTACATGTGAGCGATCCTGAGAGAGAATATTACTTCGAAACAAATACATTTTCTAGGGAAAACTGCAGTTGCTCAAGTAAATCCTGCTAAATTAACAGACACAACACAAAGTTTTACATCTGTAATGCCTGAAGTCAGGAACTTGAGTCTAGTTAAGCATCACACATCAGTGGTTAGATTCGCAAAGGTGCTGGAGGATTTGTGAATGTCTATTCACTTTCAGAAAAGTCTGCCTCTTCTGTATTTTCATTAGTTGATACGCTGGCAGGAGCTAAAATTTGGGTGCTTGGCTTTGGTCTCAGTCTCCCTAACTTACACTTCTTCAGGGAGCCAATCTTAGTTTAAAAGGCTCAAAATTTACAGAGCTTCATCTTCTCTTAAAAACTGCCCTGGCTGTGACATCTGAGATCCCTGCAGCAGAACAGCCTGCCATCACTTGAGCCTCTGTCCTAGAAACTGGCCCTGCTCCAGCACTACCAGCAGCCACATGGGGTTGGCAACCTGCTCCCCACGCCACTGGCAGATCCTAGGGCTATGCACCCTGTGCTGATCCCTGGAAAAACTGCAGGTTAAGTTCATCTGGTGGTCAGGTTCTCTAGGCCAACAGCGCATGGCTTTAGATGGGCTTATGCAGGCATGCCATGAATATGAAGGCTGATGTCCTACTGCTCTCTCATATGTGCAGCTGAGACAGTACACACACACCATGCCAGCTGAATGAATTGCCAGCAGCCTGAAGGCCTGGATGTTGGCTGGTGGTGTGTCAGATAGCCAAGCACGAGCGTTTGCTTGTTCACGTGTTGCAAACATTTCATTCAATAATTTATTCACTTATTTTTTCTTTAATCAGCTTTGTTTTTCTGAGAAGCTAAGCCAAACCCAGGCTAATTCCCTTGTGCTTCATACTCAGTGCCAAAGGTAGCAACAACTTACAACTCATCTCTGGAGAAAAGAAATCCCTTCGGACTCCTTCGTGGCCAACTCCCTCGGTATTTTTGCCTTCCTTATCTACTGCCAGTGTGGCACTGGGAGGTATATGGTGTGTCAAGGGACCATGGGAAGTTGAGGAGCAAGTAGCAGGTGAGAAGGGGGGACACTTCTAGCATATCCCTTTTCCTGAGAGCTAGAGCAGTACAAAAGCCATTGGGCTGTGATGAGCACTGCTGAAGACAAATGGTCTCTGCTGTGGATTTTGTGATGACAGGATAGCTACTCATTCCATTTCTATGTTGCCTCTGCTGTAGGTGATTCTCTGGCTAAAGCAACTAATACAAAAATCACATGTTCTCCATTTTGTGCAGTATTTCCTGAACTTTGGTTTGAAGGGATAGATGGGGAGGAGGGAAAGGCAAGGTTGGCAGAGAGGTTGCTAGCAGAGCCCTGAGTCATGGCTTCCTGGCCCTGCAATGCATGCTGGAGGCTAAATGGTCCAAGAGATCCTGCGACCCAGTATGGCAGAGCCACCAGTAATGGGAGAGCAGAGACCACTGAGGATGTACCAGCCTGGCCACCTGCACAGCTGAAGGTAAAATGCATGCACTTCCGTAACACGAGATCACACACAGCTCGTAGTGGGAGGTGTCCCTGCCCCTGGCAGGGGGGTTGGAACTGGATGATCTTAAGGTCCTTTCCAACCCTAACTATTCCATGATTCTATGATTCTATGTGTGTGTTTTAACAGGGACAGCCCCAGGGTGTTGCCTGCCATCTAATGTCTGGCACTGGAACCATAAGCAGTGCACTTCTGTAAAAACACAAAAATCCCCGAATGTGTTGAGCACCACTTGGAAGCATCCCGATTGCCACTGCTATAGGAAGCATTTGCATAGGCCAGACGTGTGGCACCTGACCAACACATAGTCTCTGTGCTTACTCTCTCCCAACACACCAATTAAAAACCTACCCTCTCCCTCCGCCCAGGCCTCGGCAGCTTATTAAACAAGCTGACTTTGTGCTGCAAACAAATTACAGCATCGGTTCATCAGATAAAATGCGTATTACTGACAAGCATGTTAATAAATCTGATAAGCCAAATTACCCCAGCTGACAAGGTAGCCTATCTCCTACTTTGAAGGCAGATTTTACATCAGGGTGTGTGGGGATTTATCTTCTTTTTTTTTGCTGGAATCTATTTTATTACAAACTAGGAGATCGGTAACTCCATGTGTACAAAGCAACCACACAGTGCATTCATCAGGTCAGGATAGTCTGTTTTTGTCCCACAGTGAGCTGCTAATCTGCAGCTTTTATCTCTGTCCCTTTTTTGAAACACTTCAGCCGGAGGAAAGCCCTTCTTGGGTTTCTGCACTGCCCACAGCCAGGTCAAGCCAGGGCTGCTCGTATGATTTATTGTTAGGGCAGCTGGCCCTGCCTCCTACCTCTGAGGTTTTTTGTGAGGCTCAGCCCTGTTCTTGGGACCTCTGCCTAAGCATTCACACAGGTTATCTCCCAGGAGGATTTCCTTGGGAAAAATCAATCCATGGCCCTGCTTTAATTCGTTGTTGGCTATAAGCAGGTCACATGGTGAGAAGGAGGGGAGGGGGCAGGGATAATTGAGTAACCTTGCTGTACAACTCTCAGCATGGTTTCTTCTGAGGCGAGTGAAAATCCCTCAGAGCTTTGTTGTTTTTCAGACTAAATCTTGACGAAGCAGAAACCTCTGAAATTCATGCCCCAGAGCCACTGCCAGCTTGATAATGATCCTGTTTCCAGAAACGCTACAGAGCTGCTACCTCTCGTACCTTAAAACAAAACCCAAGGCAACACCTCAAGCTCCAATACCCAAAAACCAGGGGAACTCTTGGGTTAGCGACTAGAGACCACAGTGCAGAACTGAATTGCTCCTGGGGCTGGAAAGGGAAAGCCGCAAAAGGTAAAACCAAAGTGCTGAAGCAAGCATGTAACAGGAAACGAGTCAGCGCTGGTAGGCGATGATGAGTGCCATGTGGGAGGGACTGTGCAATCACATTTTTTGTGCTGTGACAACGAACATGAAAATACAAGCCTGGCAAAACATGAGGGATCAGGAGCAGACTCTGCAGGCTGATCCCTCCCCAGGAAACAGTGGGACAAGGCACGGAACTGTGGGTCTAAACACCTCTCTCGCCCTCCGCCTGCACACCCCCCTTCCTCTTGCCCTTCCTCTTGACCTGGCCATGCTCCTTCTCACGGAACAGATGGCATCTCTGTAGGAGTGTATCAGTGATCTCCCTCTGGGACCCTGGGGGCTGCCTGTTGAGAAGCAAGAGACCTTCCTTCTGTTGGCTCCATGGCTGGCCCCAGGAATGGCAGGTAGAGAGCAAGAACAAAGCCCTGGATGTTAGAGCCTGCAGTATAGTCAGTCATGAACAAGTGACATCTTATTAGCTGGTGAGCTGGGAGCCAAGCCTCTACAAAAGAACTCGGGAGAGCCTGGAAGGAGGGAAAAAAAAATCCCTGCTCATTTCTAAGAAATCAAAGTAAGAAGCATCACTTGTTTTTAGGCAGGGCAGGAAGGAGAAATTTCTAAGCGTTACAGAGGCAAAAATGATCTGAGAGTTTACAAACACACACTAGTGCTCCGAAAATAGGTCTGACTTGTCTGGAAGGCATCAGAAAGATCCTTATTGTTTCACGTATGCTTGGAGCAGCACCGCTGCAAGTGCTGCCAGTGTATGCAGTAGAAACATGGCCTGGAAAATAATTCTGCTCTGTTTTTTTTATTAAGGCAATTTTAAATTTGTATCAGCTGCTACTGCTTAGAATAGCAACAACTCTTCCCCTGCAACTCTGCGGAGCGCTCGGCACTCTCCAGAGAAATGCCATGTGCTTGGCCAAAACTGCGCATAGCTGTGAACCGCATCAGTGTAAAGAGTAGCAGAACTGCATGGGAAATCCTGTGCTGGACGTGATGGGAAGTTTCTCTCTGTCCTGTAAGAAAGCAGGAGTTTTAAGTCTTGCCTTACAGGGCTGACATAAACATCATCATCAGTTCAAGGAAATAAGCTCGAATGCCTGACACTTGGGTGGGGGGAGGAGGAAGATGTAGATGTTGTAACAGCAACAGCCAAAAGATGTGAGCCCCAATGGTGCAAGCTGCAATACAGTCCACCAATGTAGCCTTTAGAACGGGCGTCACTTTAACAGGCATGTTTTTCCTCTTTGATTACTCACTTCCTCTAAAAGCAAGAGTAGCCAAATACTCATTACAAGCCAAGAGCTTTTTTTTTGGTATTATTTAATGGCAGTGTATAGCTGCTAGTCGCACACTTTAAATCATTAGTGGCATGACCATCTCTTTCCTTCCTGATGATTGCTGAGAAATGGCAGTGCAGACAATGAACTGCTTTTTATTTACCCCTCATAAATCAGGAGCAGTCAAGCCTCCTTTGTTCATACCAAAAAGAAAGTAAACCACTCAGTAAAACGTTACCACCAGGCTGAGTAATACCCATACAGGTTCAGGAATCCTTCACTCTAGCCCGCTGGGGCTCAAAGCATCCCCATCTGTTTCCTTTCAAAATATTTAATCAGAGACAAAAGTGACAGTGGGGGAAGGGAGTAGGAGATCAAGCAAGGCTGGAGAAAACCACCTCTTCCCCACTCTGACAATGAGCTCTGTGCTAACACACTTAAGCCGAGAGAAGGAAGACTGCTGAGGAGAGAGTGACCGGAGGCTTTAATCTTCAGATTTTGTAAGGCAAAACATTTCCTTTCTCCCACAGGAGCTGCCAGTCTGGAGCTCTCCCTGTTTCCCTCCCCTCTGCTGGCTAGGCTCTCCTCCTATGTCAAAATTCCCACTGAAGCAGTAGTCAGCTAGATAAACAGAGCAGTCCCCAGATGCATCCCGTCGGAGCCTGAAGTAATAGGTCATGGGAAACAAGCAGAGGCAACCATTTCCTCCTGATATTGTAGTCTCCACCAAGCACTGCTCAAACTGAAGATTAACTAAACAAACCAGGACTGAATCTCACTTGAAGGAAAATCCCAGGGGCATGTCAAGAAGCCATGTTTCTTCTTCAGAAAGTTGAAGGTCCTAAGCTCACCCTGGCTGCCCAACTGGCATGAAAGCCAGGTTAATTGCAATGAAATGTAAATTGAGAACGTGCTGCTTGGTTAAAAATGCACGCTTCCCTAGAGTAAGCTACCCCTTAAAAGGGTCAAAAGTACATTAGCGAAAATACAAAAGCCTTTCTACAAGGTGCCTGTGATTACAGCTCTTGGTTCTCTTTTTTAAGGAATCATGTAGCTCTGAAGGACTTAAGCCTGACCCTGAGGTCAGGGGAAGAAAGTACTTTCGCTTGCTATGAAGTATGGGAAGGATGGGTGACTTCTTCATACTTGTACCATGAGACGAAGCCAGGCAAACACAATCCAGATCTCTGAATCATCAGCAATTCAGGTTAAAAGCCAAACTACTTCTCCCTTCCCAGACATCTTTTCCACAACACAAGTGAATTCTGCCCTGGAAGGAGGGCGGGAGATACCCATGACTACACTCCCTCTCCCTGCCAGTCCTGGTGTTACGCTTTTCTCATCTCAAAGATTTTCCACCAAAATCCAATAATTCTTATTGTCTTAAAAAAATCTAAGCTTCTCCTCAACATGAGTCAGACAGGTTTTCATGGCTTTCTAACACGTGAAGAGGGCAAAATTACTCTGAGAAATTTAAACCAGGGAGAAAACAGGTCATCAGAGGATTTCCTAGGGATCAGGAGCCTGAAGAGATCTGGACAGTAGTAGGTCACATACTTGTCTGTTAAACCAAATAATTAGTCATGTCAAAATATATGTTGGGTGGCTTCCAGAGGGAACAAAAGACATGGCAGTAAACCAGAGAGAAATGGAGATAATACGGGACACTGTTTCAAAGCCATTTTGCAGCTGGCTGCCTTGTTCAAGGAAACTCTTCTTGTTTTACACAGGGGAAGGGCAAGCAGGCAGCTTTCTGTCTACCCAAGCCAGCAGACACTCTTTTTACTCTGGAGAGAATGACATGTGACTATTTTTTCTAGCAAGGAGCAATTCTCACTCTCAGGCTGAAATCAATAGGTTAATGCTCTGCATTAGAAAAACCAGAGGTTCTTCTAGGTCATGTTGTGCTCCCCCCACATAACCAGGTCTTGCCATCCAAATGTGATGCAGCCTGTGCTCCACATTGGTGCAGCTAGGTACCGCTGACAGCAATTCAAATGGCATGAGAGCTGCTGCTCCCAGGCCAAGACAAAGCATGCTGGAAACTCTGTGGCTCCTTCTGTCAACACTTGAAAGTTACAGAAAGAGGTTAGCTGTTTCCTAAGAGTTAATGGTAAAATCCATGCTGAAACAGGGACTTCTTGTCAAGAGAAAAAACTCACAACAGGAAGGGGTAAATGTAGGTTATGAAGTATATAACCAACCTGTGCTTTCTGATGACATACAACAGTGTTTAATGGGACACTTTTTGGCTTTAGAGCTGAAATGTATGGTACTTTCCAACACATATTGAGCAAGTACTACCAATGTACAGCCAACAGAAAGAGAACAAAACTGTAGCTCTGCAAACTTGGACCAACATCTGACAACTAAGCATGACTTGTAAAGAATGACTAACTACAAAGAGCCTGTGTCATGGCTCAGTCTGAACACACACATGCTTCTTTAAAAAAGCTGCAATACTCTTTGATACTTTTTAATAGCATATCAGTGGTCGGCTGTGCCCAGTGCTCTGTGTGGCACTGGAAAATGACTTTCCTATTAAAGTAACTTGTTAAGTTCCCAGAGAAAACAGTGCTGAGAGAGAGAGCTTCGTTGTACAGACACACAATTCTTCGACCCATTTGAATAAAGAAAATAAGAACAGCACAGCAATGTTGATAGCAGTCAGTAAATAGTAGAAGGCACACTATGAAAGAAATAGCTTACACAGGCTTTTTTTTTTTCAAGGCTGATAAGTAACGTATCCTCTTTGTCATCCACCATGAGGATCTTGTCTTTACTGTCACTTCACCCACCTGTGCTCTCACTCATTTTCTCTGTTTCACTTTGGTCATTTTTTAAAGGGAAGACAACTAAATAAGATGTTCTCTTTAGGACATTCATTCAGCAGTGAAGTTCTGAGCTAGGAGTTAATATGAGTTCAGGATTTATTGAAAGCAACCCCAAAGCATGTGAGAAAGAGCTCTTTAAAGCCGTGTTCCACTCTTCCCTTGCACAAGGCTGACACTCAGTGCTATGCCTTCCACTGTAACTACCTTGTCTGGCTGTATATTCGTTGTCTTCAATCAGCCTTGCCAATCCAAAGTCGGCAATCTTGCATATTAGGCCATTCCCCACCAGAATGTTTGCAGAGCGCAGATCTCTGTGTATGTAATTCATTCGCTCGATGTACGCCATTCCTGCTGCCACCTGTGAGAAGCATGAAACAAAATCAGTGCATTTTAAAATGAACTCAGATGCACACGGGCTATAAAACCTACACACGTAAGTGCTCAGTACACTGAAGACAGACCTGGGCTGCCATGTCCACCAAATTCGGTAGCTTCAAAGCTCTTCCTTCTCCATCTTTTAAGAAATCTAGCAAACTCCCTGCGAATGCAAAGTTGACATAATAGATGTTAGGGAAAAAATGGCTTATTCATCAGGATGGAGGTGCAGCAATTTGTGTAATATTAAAGACAGCAATGCTTCAAGTCCAAGTGGACAAATTAAAAAAACCCCACAATATGTTAGAATTCTCCTATTATACTAGTTTCACTCTCGTTTAAGGTTGACTTGCAGAAGAATACGCCACTAGTCCGACGAATGTGGCAGGGAAAAGAAACAACATTGCTTTAATTTTCCTGACTGTTACTGAGAAAAATGATCTTTCTTCACTTTTCCAGGGCTCTTTGAAAATACATACACGCTGCTCTCTAAAAGCCTCAGCTAGCTGCAAAGCATCAGGTTGGTTCCAAGCCATACAAGCTACGGAAAAAGTCAGATCTCGGCTCAACCTGCTCCAAAAAAATGGTCAGCCTGGAGCCTGGCAAGCCCAAGGAGGCTAGCATAAACAAAGGCTGATTTTCCTTAGAAATTAGTAGTGCTTCTTCTCAAGGTAACCCATAACTAAATGTAGCATGAACCTCTAGTTTTTGAAGACCACTAAGCAAAACTAGAGAAGACAAAGCAGAGGTTGAATGAAAGCAACTTTAGCAAAAGCAATTTGAGCTGCAAGGGAAAGCAAGGAGGTCCCCTATAGCTTTTTAAAAACCCTAGGATTCTACAGCACCCTTCCCAGTCTTGTATGCAGAGAAGTGTGGCAGTCTCCTTTAAATACGGCGAGTGAATTGGTTTAATAAAAAAAGGGAAAAGACAGATGATTAGGCGTTTCTCCCTTGATAAATCATCAGCTTCAAGCTCAGATCCAAAGATGTTAAATGCTACAGTAAAAACTAGTAAAGCAAGCCAAAATAAACCACATACTTCAGAAGGGGTTTTTAAAGGGGAAAAAGCACATGCTTGTCACTGAGACATATGATTAAAGTGTGAGTTAGTCAGGGCTTGGATGCCTCTGAGGAGGGAGGTGGGCAGGCACCTGCCAGGAAAATAAAAATCAATTCCAAATAGGCTGAAAAAAAATGCACTTAAAATTTCTGAGTGTATCCCCCAACGCGCAGTGAAACTTCCCTGTGAGAACGTATGTTTCCTATTTGGTTCCTTTCCTTTTCCAAAACAAGCAGATTTTTTCGCTCTGCTCTCAGCACCCCTGCTGGAGATCTGATGGCGCAAAAAGTTTTCTTCTTCTCATTTTACTACATTGTTACTGGTTAAATAGCTAAAGAAAAAGAGAGGGGAGAAGGAGAAAGGGAAGAGAAAAGAGGAGGGAAAGAATAGTATGTGCAAATCATGCATTAAAATTAAAATGGGCTGAACTGAAAATTAAGCTGTGATCTGAGAGTAAGGTGCCTGTTCAGAACTCAGGATTGCTAAGAAATGACACAGAAATCTTAAGCTGACAAGCAAACACTGAAAGAAGATGTCACGTCAGCTCTCTGATGCCAGGAAAAGCTAGCATCTTGGGAAGCAGCATGTAATATCATTCAAATCTAGAAGAATCAAATCTCCACTTGTCAGGGAAGTTTAGATGCTAACGCATTTGGAACCACTTAGGCTGCACCAGCTTCTCTCCCACCTAGTGCAAATTTTGTGTGTACATTTAGTGGATTTCATGTTTTGGGCACAGTTCAGGGTTGAATTCATTATTCTTCTGAAGCCAGAGGTGAATTTAGCTTCCTGTTTCCTCTCTCCCTCCTCATATACTGTTCATGCATCACACTGCACTTCTCTCTGTACCCCTGAGAAACACCAACAAATAAAAAATACTGCTATCAAGGGCAGCAGCTCCGGCTTCACCTTTGCTCATGTACTCTGTGACAATATAGATAGGTTCTTCAGAAACCACAGCATAAAGTTGGACCAATTTGTCATGTTTTAGCTTCTTCATGATCTGGGCTTCCTCTAAGAAGGATTCTGGAGACATAGTGCCAGGCTTCAGGGTCTTGATAGCCACTTTAGTATTTCCATTCCATGTACCTGCAAGCATAGATATTAGTTAGATTAAACATCTTCTGCTCCTTTTTCTGCCTGACGCCTAATGTAACCAAGGAATAAACTAGCAAAGACACAATATAATTATTTCTCTAAAGTGTGCTTTCCCATGTTGCTTTGTCATATTCCTCCCACGCCTCCCTCATATTTTAGTCTTTTTATTATATTCATTATGATGAAAAATATTCCCATTGGCACTGGGACACAATCACTTTTATCCTGCCCAGACAATATTTCCACTAATGTCCACAGAAACCTTATGTGACTAAGAAGCACAGGACTGCTGAAACCCATCTTCATATATTCCTTTGCTAACAAGTAGCTGCTACAGACAACACAGCTCCAGTTGCAGATTTGGATAACAAAACTGGTTAAACCCAGAACTTTCCATTTGCAAGCCATGTTAACATTTTGGTTTTGTTCTGAGTCAGAGGGAAAAAATACTCTAAGAAAAATTCCCAAGAAACAAATGCTGAATCAATTTCATTTTAGAAACATAGGTGTGTTTCCAAACCAGAAGGCATCTTTTTCCTTCCCTTCCTCATCCCCAGAAGCCCATCGGCTGCTGATTGAAAATGAGGTGGTTCCTGTCTACTTTACTTTGTTCTTTACTTGCAGTCAGCATTGAGATGGACAAGTTGAGTCATTTTTTAGCCATCATCTGCCAAGCCTTCTGTAACATCTTCTGTGTAACAGCTGTGCAAGGACCTGGAGACAGCTAGTGAGGGCTGACTCAGGGTGTCCCACAAGAAGTGGGGCTTCACCCGGGTACTTGAAAAGGGGAGAAGGACTGGGAACAAAAAAACCCCAAACCACCCACCTGTCTTAACATTTTTTTGAGGGGTGGGAGACTAGAGAAGAGAAAGGAAAGAGAATTAAAATGGGCAGAAATATCCCTCTCCTAGTGCCTTCTGGTTGTCCCTTGCCCAGACTTGCTAGAACCCTGCTTCAGAGCCAGGGCTGAAATGGCTTTGAACGGAACCTGCAATCTGTTGGTAGGGAGCTGCTGTGTGATAAGGCTGAACAACCCTATGAATGAATCACATTGGGTAAAAATTGCTCCTCTGCACTTAAGTATGAAGATAGCAGAAGGCCTACAAAGTGCATGAAGACTCAGATCCAGTTTCTGTAAATCAATGTCATCAAAAGGGCAATGTGTAAAATAAGCCTGTTTTGTCTTTGTTAAAAGCACATTAACAGTTACCAGGGATCAGCTGGTATGCCGGAGCATAAAATGGAGCTGGACTGGGTTTTTTGCAAGTGGTGAGGCCCCAGCTGCTGCCTTGCCTGGCTGAGGAAACGGGAGGAGCGGTGGGGGCCACTGCCTGGCACATCCCTCCCTTAGAGGGCAATCCCCGCAGCAACACACAATGCTGTCAGTGGGGGCTTGAGGCACATCTTAGCCAAAAGCGTGCAGTGCAAGTTGATGCCCTGGTTTTCTTCTGCCATCTCAATGCCAGGTGCTGTCTCCTCTACCAGTGTTGGAATAATGTCTTGAAGTTACTACCATGGCTACCCAGGGCTCTTTGAGGACTCTTCAGGTTTTAGTTTCACTCAGTCTTTCAAATTAGAGCTGAAGCTGCTTTAATGGCACTCCCGTGTAAGCTGGAAAGAATGCAGTTTTGCCTCCTAATTTCAGACAGGGTGGCCAAAGTCTTTCCTGATGGGTGAAAGTGAGCATGTTTTATCTGGAGCCACTGATGCTCTGAACCGCAGGGTGCCGTCAGAGTCACAGCCACTTTGCAAAGACACCACAGATTATATGAACCAGGAACGAAATGCTAGTTTTGCTGGCACCAGGGCATCAATAAACTAGGATTTTACCTGGTGTGTTAACTAAGGATTAACTGCGCGGTATCTGTTTGCATTGCCTTAGTAAGAACCCCAGGATTCGTTCTGTTACCATGAAGTGTTTTCAGCAGTTCTATTTTTAAATATTTGTATGAATTTCTCCAGTTAAAAAACCCATAATCAAACAAAAAGGTTAACTTATCCTCTCAGCCCAGATTTCAGTTTCAACTGTTAGATTTTCTCCTTGAGGTTTGGTGAGTTTCTCTCTAATAGAAAAGTAGCACAGGCTTCCCTCTGAATTCCTCCCATTTGTAGCTAGTTACTACTTCATGGGTTTTTTATTTATTTTTACTGTGTTAATCTAGTCCAATTTGGTAAGGTTTCAGAGTTGTTAACATATTTATAATATACATTAAGAAACATAATGTCGTAATTGTAATCATAATTTCCACATTTCTGACAGATAATTGGTACTTGGCACTTTATTTCTCATAGCTGATCTTTTTCGGTTTTAATTGCATTAGCTCCTTTAGCTTATTGTATCAGTTTCGGATCTGCTGCACACAAAGCTGACCTCAACTGGAAATTCTTCCATGCATTCAAGATGGAGGACAAGAAGGTGAAACTGCAGTTATCTGGGGACACTAGCAGTAAACACAGGTAGCTTTCTTTGAAACAGGTCAACCATAATTCTGTGAAATTCAATAAATTTGTATATTTCTAGTCTATAAATTCCATAAATTTCACAGAATTGCTGCCATGCTGCTTGCTGTAGTCTTGCAATGGAAAACAGCCGCAAGAAGCCAGGATAGCCTGTTGGTTATTTTGGTTGTACATACTTTTGTGTCACTGCAACAAAAAGAAAGGCCAAGCTGCTCCACTGAATTTTTCTGAAGAAACAACATATAGCGATTCTTTATTTGAATTGGTCGTTTTAAAGAGGCTACACAGAATGCTACTTGGCACAAAACTGGAGCTCACCTCTCATTAAATGGCCACTCTATTGTGTTTCATTGCTATGGCCATACTAAGATTTATGTATATTTGAAATTGCTATTGTTTTACAGTTATTCAAAGAATGAGGCCCATAGAGGGAGGCAGTAAGTAAAGCTGGCGAGTGCACAGAAAACGATGTCAGTGGATTTGGAAAATGTCAATATTTCTGGACTTCGAAGTAGGGTTCAGCTGGGCTAGGCAAGTCTTGCCTCTATTGTCCCTGGTCTCTGCGTCAAGTTACAGGGTTCTGCTGAACATGCAAATTCCAAAACACACTTAAAGAAGTGGATGCATGGGAAAGCTAGCTTGACAATATCAGCTTGCTGGTACTTGCTATTATGTTTAAACTGGGAGAATGGATGGAAGCATTTTCAAGATCTGATATCATCAGTCCTAAACCATGGGGAAAGAAAAGTGTCTACTTACCAGATTAATTTCTGGTTAGCCATACTGCCTTACAAGTTCAGCATCATTCCTCTTTTAATACCTAGCAATTGTGTAGTCATCCCAATAAACCCAATGCAATTAATGGATCTGAATATCCTAACCTCTCATATTGGTGTGTGCAAGTGAAAAGAAGTTTCCCCCAAAATTACTGTATTTAGCTCTGACTGTTTTAGGCAATATAGACTAACATTTCCTACTATTCTGGTATTTTAGCTTTAAGATCTCTACTTGAAATGCTTATTTCTGCCAAGAGGGCCTTAAAAGATCCATCCAAAGCAAAATATATTCTCTGCCTTACCACGCCACACTTCAGCGAAACACCCCTGACCAAGCTTCTGTTCCAGAAATAATGTATCACGTGCAACTTCCCATGCATCTTTAGCCAATCCAACAGTTTGTGGGGTATTATTCGTAGCAATCACAGTTAAGTTAAAACACAAACCATCAGCTTTCTCTATGGGAGAGGAAATTAATAAAAAAAACACACTTATAATCCAAAATTATGCATGCATTGAGAAAGATGGAAGGTGACTTGTCTGAGCACGGCATTAAAGTTCATTTGCAAACGCTGATTTTTGGATACTGAAGGTAAGGACTTTTTTGTTAGCTTGCACGGAAAGGCTCCTTGGTATAATTAACAGATTACTATGTAGCCTTGATTTATCATTAAGACAGGGGCAATTTGTCAAAATCAAAGCCTTGCAAGGAAACACAGAATTTCAGTTTTCTTTTGCCATCAATTACAGGGAAAGTTGAAGATTAAAGAATTTCAAAGTCAAAGACGTGATTCCAAAGACATTTTTCCTAACAGCTTGAGCTTTGCTCTTTTTTTTCTTGTGGGTCACACTGTCCTACATTTTCACCTTCCATCTTGTAATTCCCACACAGAGAGCTATTTTAGAATAATTATTTTGCTCCATACCCATCCATACTTCCCCAAACTGCCCATTTCCCAGTCTCTTGATCAACTGTAGGGATTCTCGTGGAATTTCCCAGACATCTTTGGTTTTGACAGACAGATCAGTAAGCCTTGGCATTCCTTTATGACAGGGGACTACTAAGCGGCAGCAAAGACCTGCAGCTCTCTCTGATGGAGCCAGAAGTGAAGCCAACAGCAAAGAAGAAGAAAGAAAAAAAAGTGTGACATGAAACATAAACAGTAAGCATAAAAACAATGCTACTCACAACAGTTGTTAGTTGCATACCACAAAGCATCCTGGAAGATTAGAAATTGAACACTGAAACATATTCATTTGAGACAGAACAGGAAATATTTTAGCCTCTGCTTCCACAGCCTGAAATGAAAGGTGGCTGCCAGTGGTTTCTCTTGTGGTTCCAGGATTTCCCTTTTACCCCAGCGCTGCATTAAGATAACTTCACGAGGAACTGGCGTACTATAGTACAGGACAACTTTTTAAAAACCATCTCTAAGTCCCAAACTGGGTTGTTTCTGCGCTGAGTAAAAGAAAAACAGAAGAGTCACTTTTTCTGAAAATCACAGTAACGAATATTTGGTGGACTTTTTTGCTATTTTTTTCTAGGTATCCTGGAAAAAGTTATTTTCTATGTTCTACTGTGTGAAAAGGTGTTTTTGTAAGTGTCCTGTAGAAGGCTTTTCCTGCTATTCTTTCTAGAGCAAACCTTTTCTAGCATATGCAGCCTGTCCTACATCGTTTGGGGCAGATTAATTACACTGATCTCTTGCAAAGTTTCACATGAACTGTGACAAAAGTCACAAGATATTTTAGCAGGAGTGAAAACAATGGTATATAAAAAACATATATACACACACATATGGTTGTGTAGTATGCTATGCTGCAGGAAGCAGACTACAATCTAAAGCTTGCACAGCAACAGGTGGAGCATAACAGAACAAGGTGGGGAACTGAAATCGTATTTCAGACTCAAACATAATCTTTATTCTCCTGTGCAAGATTGCTTTCTGGGCAGGTAAAGAGTTTATTTCAGCATCAAAAGGTGGGCAAGCACTGAAGCTCCTTGCAACACCAAGCTCTACCTCCCCAGTACAAATGTTGTGGGGTGCTGGGCAAGTCCCTACAGACACCCTGACATGGACCTTGTTGCATCTCCAGTAGCAAGACAACAAAGACCCGCAAAACAGGGAAAATTTGCTGACCATTTGGGATGTCTCATTCCAAGATAATTCCAATACTAGGATAGGGAGTACTCAAAATACGTATTGTATCTGGAAAGCTTCCTTATGAGTTTGGACAGCTGTAGAAAGAAAATGGAGGTTTTTAAGATCTCCTTTTCTTTAATTGGAAAAAAAATCCCATAGTTTGGCATGCTGGTGCTCCAGGTGATCCTGGACTGCATGCACAAGAGCTTATGTTTGACATGCTGGCTGTTAGGGGTTGGGTGAACGGTGCTTCAACTTCAGACTTGTTGTTCCCAGACTTCAGTTTGATGTCAGGACACCCTGGGGATCTCAACATTTTTCATTTGTAAATCTCATCTGTGAAAGTCTAGACACTGCAGTTAACTTAATTATCCAGGTAAGAAGGGGCTGGGATACGAAGCAAATCAGTAATAAGGGTACTCAGCAGTGGAGTGGGAGCATAGCGCATGGATGCCTGGGCTGTGTCTGCCCAAAGGTACACTTTGTACTTCCAACGCCTGACCCAGGACTGCTTACACGAGACCAACCTGCGCAGTGTCTACCTGGGTAACCTAGTTTCCAGCTGTCTGGACAGGAGGGATGCTCCAGCTATGAAACGAAGGCTGAAGTGTGGGCTGCAGAGTATAGCTGTCCTGCTGTGAAGGACCTATGGTCTCAGCAGTGGTTCTTCAGGAACCATGCTGATATTTACAGAGTTGTTTGGGCATCCTTGAACTGTCTCTAGAAGTAAATCTAGGCACTCACAAGGTGTTGTGATAATCTACCTCCCACAATTCCAAATGCAGAGCAGGCAGTTAGAGACAACCTTTATGTCTAGTGTCAGCTGGGGCTGGCATAGAATGAGGGCTTCTGTGTTCACCTGGGTCTGGGAGACGGCAGGTGAAACCCCTGGAGTGGGTCTGTACCGTGCCCTCCTGAACTACCCTGTCTGAATCCTACTGACTATGCCTCTGTTGCACAGAAAGGGCCATCTCCAGATCTATTTGTTTCTGCATCTGTGCATGGAAGATACATCATCCAAATAATGTGACCACAGAAAACTGAAAGTGGACATATAGCAGCTGCTATAATAGGGTTGAAAATTATCTTCCTTAGATGTGAGGTTTCATATGTTATTTGGCTTAATGTAGAGTCAACAGAAACAACTAGAAATTCTCCCAGGCAGCATACCCGTCAGAAATTGGGCAGAGAAGACAGCCAGATGTCAAGTATGAATAGCATAAGAATACAGCAGACAGAATACAGAGAATACAAAAAAAAAAAAAAAAAACACCCCACAGAGAAGCTGATTTCCCAAGTAAATATTACGAAAATTCTTTGAGCAACAAGCATTTGGGCTCATCTGTTAATTTACAAAAACCTAAAATAAGGAAAAATACAAGCAAAATAATTCAAAATACAAATTCCTGCTTAAAAATATAAATGACCATACTGGGTAGCATGGCAGTCTTCTACTTTAGAACCAGCTGTCCTATGTAACGGTTTGGGGGGCTTTAAATTTGTATCTGTTGTACACCAATTGCCAGTGACAGTGGGATGCACTTTTGGATTGAATAGTGCATGTCACATTTTAAGCGCAGGAATTTAAAAGACAAGAGCTTGGAGGGTGGGCACAAACGCTGTGCATAAAGAAACACCCACCTTGCCATGGCTGTTTTAAATTAGACCGATTGTCATTTAAATGTTAATACTTTGCACATTGAACACAAATCCAGTGGGAAAATTTGAGTCAGATAATATATGCAAACCTTTTGGTCACTGCTTTAAGCGGCTGAATTCCACAATGCAGCTCCTTATTTGCTTTGTTAGGAAAATACATAGGAATAGGAAAATAAAGGAATAGTGTGCACTCACTTACGCACATGGAATTCATGCTTTTAGATGTGCAAGTCAGATTCAGTAATTCCGTTTGCTTAAAAAAAAGGAGAGCAGGCAAAACCTTTACCTCATAGGGTGCTAGCTTTTAAAAGCTCTGCCCCTGTACACTGTGAAAGGCACTCAAGGCCATTTATAACTGTAATGGGAAAAGGATAATGGAAGATGCATTGCAACAAGAAAGAGTCATAGCTCAAATGGCTCGTTAGGGCATCTTACACATACATCAGCTCAGCAGCAAACACTTTTGTTTTAAAACACTTCAGAGTGCCATGTAATATCTGAAAAATTACCTGAATAATGCTGAACCAGCTGCTGAAGAGTTTCAAATTGTGCCCGAGTTGTGATATAATATCCACCATTGTCAAGTTTACGAATCTTATAATGTTTGACATGATCTCCTTTCATATCATCCCAGTCTCGAATAGACAGGGAATAGGCACCTGTTCCAAGCAAAAGAGAAATAAAAAAATTGTAAGTAGCTTTTAGACACAAAGGTTTGGGTTTGCTGGTATCAGAGAAACTAAGTATCACAGAAACATGATGAGGTTCACACCATGTCCCTTTCACACTTTTCTAGAAAGAAATCAGGACTTCTGTGTAAATGAAAAGTCACATTTTAACATTTATTGCTTCAGATTCTTAAATTGACTTTTCCCGTTCTAAGTGTTGGGTTACCCTGCAAATACTATACTTTAGATAAATGCCAGTGGGTGGTAAATACCAAGATTTTCATCAGAAGCACTGGAGATAATGGCTTTATACATGTGTAGTGTTATTAGGCAGATGGACCCAAAACTTCTTTATAAACATTAAACAACCAAATTAGCATCCTTTATATGTCACGGTCTTTGGAAACTGGTACTACACCAAGACTGTGTGCACCAGGAGATCTGCAAGAACAACATGTTTCACTTTCCAAATCCATGATGGCACTTTAGAGGTTACTGGTAGGATTCAGATGCCCAAACATAGGGGGTTGAGTGCCATGTGAGATGCCCCAGGACATCCTGCTTGGCAGTTTTCCCAGAGGCCGTCACATTTGTCCAAACCATATAGATGCCCTGCAGGCATTTCAAATATCTCTGGATGCTCATGGCCAGGTAAAGGAACCTCACTTGTGGGGCTGGATTTAGTTTCAGGTATAGCGGCAGCTGTCTGCAGGGAGGCCAAGTGCTTGATTTAGATGCCCACACATCAGCTTCTTGCGCTATTAGGGCAGCTGAATCGCAGCCTAGTTTCTGTGAGTGTTATGGCACTGTAGGTATCAATGGTGTAATGCAGGCTCAGCACTGGGTGTCTGCAGTTATGAGCAGCTGAACTGAATCCCAGCTTCCCGCTAACTGTAAAGGGAGGCTGGCCACCTACATGGGGACCTGCACATTCAGGTGTCTTAATTTGAAGCATAGTCATGTTCTACATGCAGTGACACCTACGCATTGGTTCTCTACAGTGTCAAAAGCAAAGCCTCATTTTACAGCATAATGCAGTTTCTGTGTAAAAGTGTGGCCGTTTCAAAGGCAGTGGAGAAGAAAAGTGCTCACTGATGGCTCAGACAAATACTGTGTTTACTCAAAATCAATTCAGGCACTAAAAGGAAAAAAACAACCCTGGATAACTGTCAGCTGATCTCTGCTGAACTACAGAGATGTCAGGAAGGTCCTTCTGCAGCCTGGGCTGCTTTCATTGGTAACTGTGTCAGCTAAGGGCTGGAAAGGAAAACCACTGGTGGAGTGATTTCCTACAGGTCTGATAGAAAACAGCACCAACTGCTGCTTATCCCAAGTCAGGATCCTTTTCAACACACTTGGCGTGTTCACATCCTGCAGAACCACCTCCAGCTAAGTGAAATGGTTTAAAGAACCCCCCACAGTTAGGTAGTTGAGATTCCTGGTGTAAGAGGTCTTTCCTGGATGTCTCCCCATGAGATGTTTCCCTGACCACATTAACCTGCAACAGGTCACGCAGGTGGGCGGCTTGCCACCGGGGGAGTTCCAGCAGACAAAACGTCTCCACCCTGACTCCAAGGACTTCTCAAATTCCCTGTTGTTTGTCCTCTAAATAGGAGGAAAAGAGCCAGCACTTACACAGATGATTCTGGTTTATGCGAGTGGGAGACATCCTGAGAGGAGTGACAAGGTTTTTTTTCTAAGTGTAGAAAAACAGTTTGCTTGGGATATTTTTCTGACGAGGATCTCCCCCTGGGTACATACATCTCCCTCAGCTAGCGGTTCAAAGCTTCTGGGGGTTTTGCAAGCACATCTTGCACATGGTTTTTACCACCGCTCTGGGTCGTACACTGTCAGCCTACTTGCAAAGCTTTCCAGGCAGTGTTCTCCACCTCCGCATTTGTGAGCTCCTGCACTGGCAGCAGCTGTGTTTTCTTTAGTCACGCTCCCTGCCTATCTGGTCACTATTTTAGATTCTTTAGGAAAATGTAAACAATGTGTGGCTCCAGGTCTGCAATCAGTGCCGTGTGGGTGGCCCTCTGTGGACCCCCGCTGACCTCAGATCAAGTTGCAGGACTGGAGCTTTAGTTCAAATCTGGACAAAAAACAAGAACTGAGACGGATTTCATTATTTGTTTCTTTAGGCTGTTGGTTATTTATACTATTCATTATTATCTGATGATAAATTCAAATATAAAACATATACCTAATAAAAATTTGAATAGAAAGAAGATATTACTATATATTATAGTAATGAACTTTAAGAAACCTAACAAAACTAAAACCAGACAGCCTTGGAGGGTGGAGATTGAAACCAGGTGAAAGATTATACAGACAAGAGCTGATGAAGTACCTGGGTAGTCAGGCATTGAAAAAATGAAAAGCCAGGCCTGTATGATTTATTTTGGAAGTAAGAAGTGAAGGCAACCGTGATCAAGGGAGGTTAAATTCATGCTGAAGTCATCCACAATGATACTTTTAACATGATCCTGATTAATTTTATTATTGTTATTATTTAAAACATAATGAACAATTCTACATCACAAAACAATTCCTGCCTCAAGCCCAAGATGACTAGCTGGAGTAAGGCCTTTTTGAGGAGACTTATGGGAGAATGCACCACCCTAGCCCTTCCAGCTGACTTTTTTCTTTCTTATGAACAACAAGCTCCCTCTGTTTTCTTCTAACAACATCTTGAAACACCACAAGGATCAGAAGGGAAATAGGCATTTTTCACAAAAACCATGCATGCTTGTTTTTTTCCCAATGGCTTTGATGCAAACTTAGCCTGAAGATGTATAAAGCCTTAAGTTGAAATGCAGAGAAATTAAGCTTGCTGCAATAAGTCCATCCATGATCGATTCCATTCTATTTCCTCAATGCTTTTTGTGTCTCGCAAGCTCTAGAAAAAGAAGCCCTGACTTAGCTAAGTAAACAGCCCTGCAAAACATATCCCCTATCAGTGTATAAAAAATGGTGAAAACAGACTGAACTGATAATGTGGTTTAGAGAAACTGTTGTGTTTGGTATTAGGATCCACGGATATGAGTGAGTTTTTAAACTTGTCGGCACAGAGTGGAATGAAATCTTGTTCCTTGAGCAACACATCACAACAACTGTTGGTGAAAACAAACAGGTGGAGCCTGTTTGAGAAAAAAAAAACCAAGTTAGGGCCTGTCTTGCTCCTAGTGAGAATGCGTCACTGCTACATAAGACACGGGTAAGCTGTGGGGTGACCAGATGGGAGATTATCTGTCGGAAACAACAGCATGTATATCCAGATTTTGCATCAGAAACAGTCTTCAGAGTTAAGGGCAGTGAAGGAAGAATCCAGTGACTCTAGGAGTCAAAAATGTAAACTTACAATTTTAGGTGACAGAATGCAGCATCGAAGATGGGTCAGGTAGAGAGGAGTGGGAAGTAGCGTTTCTCTTCTTTAAACCCCTTTACCAGCCATGACTCCAACCACTGTGCATGCTAACTCTAGCTGACAGCATGTGCTCTGATCAAACACTGACAAGTCAGTGCTTTAATTACACGAACCATTATTAGACTTCAGAAATTACATGAAACTAATTCTAGTGACTTATGCTTCCCACAGCTAGTTTTGGATTGCTGGTTAATTGGGAAATGGCCAGGTTTGTTTCTACTTAGTTGTGGTTTTCTCCTCAATAGTTATATGAATCAGAGAGATCTTTTCATACTTTGAAGAAGATGTTGACAGGTCTCATGAACAGAAGTAAAAGCAAAGATAACACCCACCAAGAAAACTGGAACTCCTCCAATGATTTTCAGAGGGAAGGAGGAGGTGGCATCCTTACACTTGACTTCAACAGAATGGACACAGTTGAATGCTTTATGAATATATTAATTAGAAATATTTTCAAGTCTTTTCATGGTTAATCTATGCATTTAAAAATAACTACTTTTTTCCTTTTTTTTCTCTTTTCCTCCCCCACAGGGATCCAGCATTTCAAAGGGGAAAGGCCAAAAAATCCCCTAATATTCCTAAAATAATAACCAGTACTTCCCTCCCCCCAGACTCTTATCTTAGATCTTCCAGGCAAGAAGATTCAAATATTCTGCATATTCAGAAGTAAGAAGTAATTTTCACCAAATTAGACTGGAGATTCCCAGCATCTGTTCACAGTAAGCCAGCTGGCTGTGCCTGGACGCAAATACGGACACCCTGCCTCCCAAAGCCCCATAGCTGGCTTCACTGCAATAGCAGTGGCTTCAACAAACATATTGAGAGACAGCGCAATGTTCATTCAGAGTGTGTTAGCAGGGCAGAACATCTTGCCTGTGCATGACACTGGTTGCACTTGGGTTCTCTGCTTTAAACACTCACTCTTTTAAGACCTGGGATGTCCAGATGTCTAATTCCCTAGCACACACATATGCAAGATGGCACTTCTCTCTACCTTCATACCACTGAAAACAGTATTTCACAATTTTAGCACAATTTTTCTCATATATATTCTCATTCATAGTCAGAATAGCATTGGCCAGCCTACCTTTGGTAGTTTCACTTTCCCGGATCAGGAAGGTACCTCTGGGGTTTCCAAATGACAACAGCTGCCTCTCGGCATCTTTTCGGCCAAGTTTACCAAAGTACCACCTTAGGGAAACATCAGAAATAGTAAGACAACTGCTACGCAGGATTACTAGGTAGTGTTACAGAGCTCAGACATGGAGGATTACTTCCAGAAACTATGTTTACTCAAGTATGTTCAACCATTTTTGTCATAATGTGTCTCTTTTTTTTTGTGGTGGGAAGCTAATGTGACAAACTGTGTATTAGATGTTGTTTACATTGTGCAGTAGCACTGTGCATTAAGCCTATAACCAGTAGAGGCTGAGAGTGCTTGTCTGGCGTCTTACGACAAAGGCCAGACTTCAACAGACAGAGAACAAGACTTGGCGGGAAGGGATGAACAAGGAAACGGGCAGAAAAATGGGTTGCTGCCAAAAAGCAGTATTTTTACAGAGGTTGCTATAAAGTACATATTTGACTTACATATTGATGCATTAGTATTCAATTTCTTTGTTGCAGCACAGCTATAAAACCTCAGTAGAAGGACCAGATGCAACCACTTTAGCGTGGTTATATAAGGTTTTCAGAGTTTTGGTACCTTTTTCCTTCCTACAGCAATTTGATTGGTTGGTTGGTTGGTTTCACAAACCAAGTGCAACCTGAAGTACAGACTGCAGTAGTACCTGCTCAGCTACTTAAGCTCCTCCACCGTATCTTTTATACTGGAAAGAATATGGATGCCCACAGTGCTCCATTTTTCACATAGGTATGTCTTCATTATGCTGTTTGCATTGTAGGCATCCTGCCTATTGGTAGGTATTTGGTGAAACAGCGTCACTTCTTTAATAGACAGTTTGTCCACTAATTGACTCCAAATATTTTTACAAATTGGTTCAGAAAAGGCAAGGGCACCTTTTGCTTAAAGCTTGAAATTAGCCGATGTCTAAAGAAAGGAAGCAGACCTATATTCCTTTAGGTTGTCTTGCTTTGTTTTGACATTGAAAAAGCACTGAGATTGTGCTGCTTTTGTTACTAATTACCTAATTATTTATCAGTGCAGTTGAGGACTGAAATAAAAATAATGTAAGTCATTTGAAAAATCGCTGTAATCAATCAAAACCAACTCCTCAAACTTCCTTTAAATACAGCTCTAATGGCTCTTTACAACAAAAAGAAAACATACTCCTCTGCTTGGATGGAATCAACTGGAGCCACATAATTGCTGGGAATGTAACCAGTTTCGCCTGTTGTCAAGGACCGGGCCTCCCACCAGTCTCCTTCCCTGCAGAAACAGAGGTGAAGAGAAGTGAGAGTGAGACACAGCTGCAAAGACAATGGTCTGACTTTACTAACAGCACCCACAGCTGTGTAGTGTAAGAAGCCACAGCCACTCCTCACTTTATCAGGGATGTGCTTCTAACAGAGCTGTTTCCCTCTAAACCCAAATAATATATATATTTCTTTATACCTATTATTATTTCAGTGGTGATTAGTAATGTAGACTTCCCAACATAGCATAATGGCATAAACAGGCATAACAAACAGTAACATTGGGTTTGGTGAGGGCTGGATTTAAACTAGAATATTGAAAACTGTTTCCATAGCAATTATTCTAATACAGACCCTGGAGAGAGCTTATAGAAAAGCTACCAGACTGAACACTGTGTGCTGGTTTTGGCTGGGATAGAGTTAATTTTCTTCATAGTAGCTCGTATGAGGCTGTGTTTTGGATTTATTCTGGAAACAGTGTTGGCAACACAGGGATGTTTTAGTTACTGCTGAGCAGGGCTTACACAGAGCCAAGGCCTTTTCTGCTCCTCACACCACCTCACCAGTGAGCAAGCTGGGGGTGCACAAGGAGTTGAGGGGGGACATGGCTGGGACAGCTGACCCCAGCTGACCAAAGGGGTATTCCACACCATATGGTGTCATACTCAGCATATAAAGCTGGGGGAAGCAGAAGAAAGGGACAATGTTCAGAGTGATGGCACTTGTCTTCCCACATAACCATTATGCATGATGAAGCCCAGCTTTCCTGGAACACCTGTCTGACCATGGGAAGTGGTAAATTAATTCCTTGTTTCACTTTGCTTGTGTGCAGCTTTTGCTTTACCTATTAAGATGTCTTTATCTCAACCCAGAAGCTTTCTCATTTTTGTTCTTCTGATTCCCTACCCCATCCTACTTGGGTGGGGAGTGAGTAAGCAGCTGTGTGGGGCTTAGTGGCTGGCTGGGTTTAAACCATGACACACTGTCACATTCACTGCTAATTTTAAACTATGGGTATAATGAACCTTCAATCCAAAGGCATCAAAATGCCATCAGTCAACATGGAGTTTTAGATGGCCCTTAAGGATCACATTTCATTGTCTAGATTCCCTCTTCTGGCCACCAAGAGGAGGTATTTGAAGTAGCAAAGGACTTAGCTGCATTTCCAAATACTCACAAAAAACATTTCCCTACAACATTGAGATATGAACGTGCAGAACCATCTTATGGCAGTGTTTTACAGGCTTAGCATCAATTTTTGTCGTACACTGGTGCACACAGTGGGACATGGTGTTGCCCTTTAGACAATGTGTATTGCTGTAGAATGTGCAGCTTTAGGAGAAGTTTATTTCTCAGCTTTTTATAGGATGCAATGATTTGGGATATAGTAATTTCTATTTAATTCTCAGCACTAGATTCACTGATGTCTAACTCCTACTGATACTAATAAGCATTTTATTTTCTATTTCTGGACTGCTTAGAAACTCTTCCTCAGTTCCCCCTCTGTAAAACAGAGTTTTGTTCACTATTTAAACAATATTATCAAATGTGGCCAGAGAATTCAGCCTCTTCTGTAAACTAGCAGTTACAGAAAACACATCGTCTAAGCTATTACTGACAGGAAAGGTTGTGTAAAGGTGAGCTCTTCCTTTAGATTTTCAACTTCACTTTCTTTAACAGTCTGAAGGAGTATGAACTGCATGGAAAACAACTAGAAAATATCTGTGATTAGTCAAAAAGGAGACATTTCCAATTCTACAGATCAAAACAGTGAAAAACAAGTAGCCTTTCGGGAGGCTGGCAGCTGAATCTATTTTAACACACCTTGTATGCTTTAGTGCATCAGCCAAATGGCCCTTTCTGTTTGTGACCCTACTTTTACCAGCTGAAGTGTTAACCCTTCCCCTATATGTTGCTGTAGAATATTTCTGGGAGATTATGCCATACTGTGGCTGCTAAATTGTACCATTATATTTCTTCTCCTTACGGTATGGAGAGTCCACTAGATGGAGGTATTTTACTACGTCTAGGGAGGAAAAAAGCAGTCCCATAGATGATCGCATCAGGAGCAACCCCTTCTGCATTGACAGAGAAGCTTAAATCTCTCAAAGCAGTGCCAGAAAGGAGGAGGAATGCAGACTTTTTTCACAGTTCTTAATTTTAGACACCCAGCTGGAGTGTCTGAGGCTCAGAAACACCAGCCAGAGTGCACAGCAGTGTCAGTGGGGATACTGGAGGTGGCTGGCGTTTCTGAGCCTCGAAGTCAGGCTCTGCTCTGAACCAGTCCTGCCGGTACCTCTTTCCCCCAGACTGCCCTTGGTATTGGTTCTGACTTCAAATCACAGCGATAAACTTTGTATGCCACTGCAGGTGTTACCGTCCTGAACTTCCAATCTATAGCACAGATCAAATTTTGTTTGTTGACAGGTAAAAAACCCGATATCCAAACCAGTACAAAAATTCCAGAGAAACTAGTTTTGTGCGCATATGTGCTTTCTTATTCAAGCAGCATTGGCAGACTTAAAAAAATGAGCTTCTTTCATATAATTTCTGATATAAGTGAAGAGGGGAATCATTCTCATAGGAAAGCTGCTTTCTGGAGATCCCCAGACCGGCTTTCACTGCTCCAGGAGTGTGGTTAGGTCCATGTTTATGATGGGACCTGAGCTTCTATAATCCTACGGGAAAATCTATGGATGCTTGTGTATTTTTTGTTTCATTGTGGTTTTTTTTCATAACCTGCATCAAAATGCATGTACTGCAACCACCTACATGTAGGGGAATCTCTCTGTCCCACTGACCCCAACCACGACTGCTCCGCAGGCCCTGGTGAGCACCCTCTCCTTTCATCAGCTGGTGTGTGCAAAGAATTTATAATGCAAGGAAATCCTTCTTGTTTCGAGTTATGGCACAGTTTGTGCAAGGCTGGGAAAGCAGCAGGCAATGTGAACAAAAATGGATGATAGGTTAAAAAAGGATTTTTTTCCCAAGTGCTAATTTAGAAGTAGAGGTTTTTAAAGTGCTGCTCCCTCTACAAGTCGTAACTGAAGTTTCTGTGCTTTCATCTACATCAAAGCTCTTCAGCTTCAGAGCTTCATGAAATATTCCACAGAATTACCTGATTTTTATTTTTTGTTTAACTTTATGCACATTGAGCCAACTCCAACCCTGCAGTTGTTCTATTTAAATTAACAGGAATTGTACCAGGGAGGAATTTGCCTCACTGTCACATAGTGTCAACAAAAAAAAGATGAGAGCAATATCACAAAGCCTCTAGAAAGTGACAGACATGGTTGTTAACCCATTTTTACCTCTGCATAATAGCAATTCTGAACATGGCACAGAGCCTTCAACTTTACGTTCTTAGCCAAGAACTACAAGATGATCAGATATAGGTCAGTAGCACAGTTAAGTCTCAGATGTTATTTTTAAATTGCAAAGGGATTTTTTTATAAGGACAGATCATAAAAT
The DNA here is from genome assembly GCA_028858755.1 of Ara ararauna. NCBI lineage: Eukaryota > Metazoa > Chordata > Aves > Psittaciformes > Psittacidae > Ara > Ara ararauna. The sequence continues at coordinate 63,953,418 of CM054379.1, forward strand.
TGATTTTAAATTGGTGATTTTCAGGATGGAAGTGCGGTTTCTGTGTCAAATGCAACTGTACAATGATGCGTTCTCACGTAACAGAACTTTCCAGCGTGTTCTGACTGCATCGCCTTCCTTTAAAAGGTTCTTTTAAAAAATATAAAAATATAAAAAAGAAAAAAGCTTTTAAGCTTGGCACACAAATGTGGGTAATGTCTCTTTTGTGAATCAGTTTTTAGCTCATTTCTGTGTAGAGATACTTGCAAACAGATTGCAAAAAGTGTTAGTACACGCCTTGCAGAACTTCTGTCTACTGGTAAAGTACAGAGCTAGTACTCTCAGTCCTAAATGTGAGCTTACTGTGAACTCTAAGCAGTGAATCACACAATCTAATGCTTATTTTTGAAGTAAAGCTGCATGTGGTTTAAGGTTTGGTTTTTCAATAATAAAGCACCTTGCAAAAGTGCACTAAATGTGAAGAAGTGCAGAGTAAACCCCCTACATATCTTGAGCACCCAACATTAGATTTTACTAATAAAGCAAGCAGACAAATATAACTGTCAACAGCATAAGTTTCAGCATTTTAAAAAGCATATGCCCAAGTCTAAACTTACGAGCTGTTAAGTATTTGAAATTTTTCTCCTTTGTGAAAACTCAAGTCATCTTCCGTTCTTGCCTCATAGTCATAAAGCGCCACAAAAAGAGTTACACCTAAAGAAGAAGACAGGTGAGTTACACTCCATCACAAAAAACTGGAGGGGAAGGAGCATCAAGTGAAAAGGTGGCTAAGCCACATATAAGCTACTTGGCCGCTGAGGAGCAAAGTAAATTGAAACCCCCTACTTTTTGGACAAGCATTCCAATCCTTCTGCTTTTATGCAGCCAGCCGCACACCACCTCCTTCACTCTGTCAGTCAACAGTACTCTTGGTTTGGTACCCATGCACAGTGTAGGATCCCAAGTAGAGAGAGGGAGTTTTTGAAGAGAGGTTAGACATAGCCAGGCCAAGTATTTCCTGTTAACTACCTGAGGTGACCCAGAACACATTTTTCGTTCCCTGGTAGAGAGATGAGGCAGACAGTCAGTCAAATTGGGCATGTATACGTAATTTCTCAAACCCCAGGTGAACTAGCGCTGGCAATTTAGCACAGGTAGGGCTGAAAACCCAGCTCCAGCCCTACTTCAGTTCTTGTGTTATTTTATGAAATAACTCTTCCCAAAAGTAGCATGCTGAGACAGTCGTGACTCTGCTGTAATTATGTGTTTGATAGTTACTAAGAGCACTGAAAGACAACTTTGAAACCGACCTGTTCCTCCTCTTGTACGCAGTGTCCCTGTATGAGAGGAGGAATTGACTCCACCAAACACAGTCAGTCCTTGGCCTCCTGTAGCATGGAAGTTGTTGTAGTTTGGGATTGAAGTCACGCCAAAGCTAGGATAGTGCTGCGGAGTGGGATCTGTCCCATAGCGGTAGCCTGAGCTTTGAGTTAAACTGCCATCCCTCTCATCAGTCAGTTTTGTTGCTTCTTTATCCTTACATTGCACACAGCCCATTATCTAAAATCCTAGGGAAGGAAGGAAAGGATAGGTGTTCATACATTGCTGCTCACCAGAACTCCCCCAAACCCACACATAACAAGAATCAAATTAAGTTCAGTGCTCAAAAGTACTTTGAAAAAACCCCACAGATGTTTGAACATAAACACCACCACTTTGGAAAAAGCTCACACAAAACCTTCCTTGCAGAGGTTTCCTGTTGAGGCCTGGGGAAGGAGGTGCTGCCTGCTCTTACGGTAGCGGCAACTCTCTGTCCGCCTCTGCCAGGCAATGGCTTGCATGGAGGTAGTGAGGAGATGAAACACATTTCACTCACCCTTCACCAGGAGACCATGACAGGCAGACAAAGGGCTAACCCAAAAAGCACAGCTGGAGGTGCAAAGTCTACCCCCCAAAGCACAGAATGAGGCATTTAATTCGTGGCTCATGTTTGACATTGCCAACTACACAAGAGCTGACTTCAGTGACTACACAAGGCAATTCAACCTTTTTCCATTGCTGGAGCTCTGTGTGACAGCCAGAAAAGCAGACACAATGAGCTGATAGTTATTACAGCACAGGAAGTAGGAGGGAACTGTCAGATGGCACAACTAAACCAAAAGGAAGTGGTACTGAACAGAACGATAAAACTTGCTGGTAGCAGGAGGTGGAGCTGCCAAAGGTATACATCAGTTAAGAAACTAGAGAAAGTCCCAGAAAAGTTAACATGTCAAATGCAGAGCATCTCAAAGTTTGAATCCTGGACAGGAGGAAATCAAGAGGGTGTGGATTGGAAAAGGTTGCTCTAATTCTTGAGCCTCTTGTACAGCATCCTTATGGAGCATTACCAGGGCCTGGGTTAATCTCTCTTAATTTTAGGTGCCTACCTCTCTCTAGGTGGAGGGAGATAGAAGGTGATTAGCTGTATCTTAGAAGCAACCCCACAGGTTAGCCTTGTTACCTGGTATTGCTTTTCATCTGCAAGCTCTAACATCTAATAATCCAGGTGCTGGTGTTACTGAAGTCTTTTGTATTGACTTGAGCTGAACTGAGACACAAAACCTAAGTTTCTGAAGCTGGGCATGACGAAACTAGGGAATCAGATACCTCTCTGGATGCACCCTTGATCTGAATCAGTATGGTGACTCTTGTACATAACCTGGCACGCAAACAACAGACTCTAAACTCTGGGGCTGCAAAAAGAGCAGCGACAATAGAAGAAGTTTTTAAAAACTAGACTTACTGACGTACTTTGTCCAGAATAAATGAAAACACAGGAAGAAAATTAAGAAAATAGGAAAAAAGAAAATTACAATGAAGCACATCTTTCCCCCCATTATTTCTTTTCACATTTCAGCCAATATCCGTCACTTAGGGTAAATAAAGAGCCTACCCTTTTTCAAATATCCTCGTATTTCCGTAGCTGCCAGGCTGGCTATTTTCTATGCCTTACCCCAGCATCAGCACAGGAAATTGCTTTTGACAAACTCATGGGATTCAGAAAAAACATATTCTTCCACTGCTAATGCTTGAAAAATTATGCAGCAGCTCCCTGCTTGTCTGCGACAGTCCACGGTCTGGATACCTGCTTCCTAAATGTAACCTGCCTAATTAAAAAAACCCTTCTGTTGAAGGGTATTTTCTACAGTCTGAAGATACCTCCAGCTATTCTACAAGCCCATCAGAAAAACAAGCGCCATTTTAATGTATTTCCCTGAGCTGTGTTGTCGTCATTTAGCACCGATCTACCATCTCTTCCTCATAGCTTAACTCAAGAGTGCTTTTTGTCTTTCTTTATTTCCTTCAAAACACCACATGGATTCAGCAGGGTTTCCTCAGCAAAACACTGAAGTCTCTTCACATGAACTGAAACAAGGACTCCTGACTGTGCACTTGCTGCAATGGGCTGCATGATCGGGCATCCCTCAAAAAAATAAAGTGACAGCAGGTAGAGGAAAAGGGGTTTGCAGCTGGCCTCTGCTCGCCCTGGTAGCTGGATCGGTGTGGAGGTGTGGGGTACTATGCTGGAACTTGGGGTTGGCCATTCCTGGGACCATCAGTGAGTCCAGGTGAGCCCACAGGGACAGCAAGGGGTGTAAAAGTGCCCTGGCCAGCTTCGTATCAGCTGTGAGAAACTGCTCGCAGAGATCTCTCTGCTGCTTTTACCTATTCCAACAGCAAGATGGTCTGGCTCTGAAGACCCGCTGTTTGGAGATGTCACTCAGAGGTCAGGTTTTCCTGGCTCCTCTCAGAATCAAAGACCCCCACAAGCAAGGCCAGGGAGTGAAGCAGGACCACAGGGAGGGTGAGGGCCCCAGGGCGTGACAGCTCATCTCACTGTTGTCAGCACAGGCAGAGGTCAGGGACACTTCAGGCGTGAGGCATGACTCTCTGCTTGGACCCTGCTATGCCTCTGTGAAAACATGCCTCTGGTGTGCGGGGAGCAAAACACAGGCAGTGAACAAATGCTACATGGGAGACGCCAAGAGGGAAAGTCCAGTTTGAAAGGGTGGAGAGAGGCTCCAACTCTCCAGACAGGGAAGAGTAAGCCATTGAAGCAGACTGCTTAAAAGATGCGAATGTTAAGTGATACGCAGGCTTTACTATTTAAAGAAGAATCTCAGCAGCCTTTTTGTTGGCTTGCAAACTTACCTCCCTGTGAAATTCTATTGCCTCCTCCTTTCCCCTCCCAGCTATCTTTCTCCTCTTTTATTTTTCCCCATGTGTTTTCATGGGAAAGAGTAGAAAAGAAAACGAAAGAATGAAAGAAAGAAAGGATGGGAAACATGAAATCTGGGAAAGCAGTGGGAGGAAAGAGGTTTTCTTGTTGCTCATTCACAAATGTTCAGCTGAGCGGGGGAAAAAACTCTCCACTGAAATCTGGGAATATTTCACATACCAATTTACAAGTGCTGACAAGACAGCTCTACACACTTCATTTGCACATTGATGAGGAAAAAGTTAAAACAGCAAATCAGCTGCAAAAATAAAATTGGTCAAAGTATTAATTCTGAAAAAAAAAGGAATAAATGAGGTGATGGAATACAGATGTACTGGTAGCTGCAGAAAAATAATGGTTTGGGGTTTTCTTTTTACTAGGAATGATATGAATAGAAAACCAGTAAATTACCAGTTTCTTGATTTTTGTTTGGTTTTTGCTCTCCTTATCTTTTTGCTGGCAACAGCAGCACACAGGGAAGGAAAATTTCATGCAAAATGAATGAGTGACAAAAAGAGCTTTTTCTTTCACTTGTCCTCTCCCCCTTTGTCTCAGTGTCTAGACAATCTGAGCACAAAGACTGCTTGATTGTACCCTCTTGTAAAATGTGGCAGAGAGTGTTACATGCATGCATCTTTTCAAGCCAAGCCCCTGAAAGTTGTCTGTTCCTGGCTAAAAGCATCACAGGGAGCTGGCTAAATGTGAGAGAGTACATGTATGCAAGTACATGCTGCAAGGGATTTCAGCTAACTCAGGGGTTTCATAGACAAACACACATAACCTCCATTCAGCACTGGCCTTTGTGTCAGTGAATAGATTCCAAAACCTAGTCTTCTTCAGTATCACTGAGCAGGCTTTTAATATCCAAAAGTCCTATCTCTCTGCATGTCAGCATTCGGAGCTGTGGAAGGCTGGAATTTTTCAGCCAGCTCTGAGATCACCAAACAAAATCTGGAGCTGTTTTACACTAAACTCTCCAGAGATGAGCACACGATGTTGTTCATCCAACATGCTGCGCAACTTACAGTAAAGGAATACGATTTTAATTCCATTTCTATTAGGAAAGGCAGATTTTCTCAGATGTGTGAGCTATGGGTCACGCAGCATTGTCATAATTTGACACTGGTATTGTTAAAAGGTATGCAAGCAAGCCTAACGAAAGCAAACATTTCTAATGCAAGCAAGTTTATTTTAAAGTTGTATTTTTATGGGCAATATAAAACGTGTTTTCATGAAAACACACAACATTTACATGTTTTTTTGAGACTTCCTTAGAGACAAATGAAAATAACCATTAAGTTATTTGTCTCATTTCTTGTCCTTGTTGTATCTCTTGGACTCCAAAATTTATATTGCAAGCAATCCAACGTCTGCCTAACCACGATAGTAGTTTCCTTCCTCATGGTGGAAATATTATTCAAAAAAGACATAAAATTAATTGTATCATTCTTATTTATACAGTTATAACACCTTAATTACTTTCAGTTAGGAAACATGAAGGCTAAGCAGATGTTATTAACACTATTATTGTTATTGTAAATTGCCCTCCTTCAGTTTTTCTGTTGGTTCTTGATGCAAAATGGAAGCCAAGACTGAAACACTTGCCAAAGCCGGACATCCACTCCATGAACAGAAACAAAAGCAGCTCTCTGTTACCTAATCAAAGCCTACAAAAGCCCAGGAGTACCACAAAAAGTCAATTTTTCATACTTCTATTTTGAAAGTAAAAGCTCCAACATGTGGTATTTGAAAAGCAAAAAGTATTGACAAGCCTTTGCTTCGTCTAGCTTCTGTAGTTGTAAGCCATCAGGAAAAGATGGATGGGAGGAAGACTGGTGTAAATTCACTCCTTCCGAGCATCAGTTTTTTCCATAACAGTTCACAACTTGCAGCTGAAACTCTGAATTATAGTACCTCTTCAGAACCTGTTTTTTTGAGTGTTGTAGGAGAAAGTGGGTTCTTAAGATGTTTGAGAGAGGGTTACAGGGAGATGCAGGGAAGCACCTGTCTATCCTGCACCCTCTTATCCATGCCATGGCCTCTATCCTCCAATCCCCTGCATGGGAAAGGAGACAACATGGGAGAGGGCTCCAGCCTACTGAAGAGAGATGGAGTGGGTCAGACCCAGCAGGGTGCATTCTTCTTTCTGTTGGTTTTCTCTGGAATTAAAACTTGATGGCATAATTTTTAGGAGAAATTCTCTCAGTGAAAGACACAAAGGGAAAGGCTGGATGACTGGTAACTGCCAACTGTCTTCTTCTGACCTAATCTCACAAATTTCGGCTGGAAAGCACCAGCAGGAAAACTGAGTTAAGAAACAGCTATGTTAAAACGGAGTCAGAACAACAAAATCCTGGGCTTCTATTCAGTCTCTGTGGTGAACTTGCTTGTTAATCAAACCAAGGGTTGCACCCAGCATGGCCGTGAAAAATATATTATCTAAGGGATATCTTCTTCGTGTTTTGTTTTGCTGAAAGCACCGCAGAAATATCAGTCTGTGACAGCAAATAAGCCAAATTTCATGAGCTACAGTAGGATTTAATATTCAAAGTGCCACATTCTGAGTTACTGTGAAGATGCAAGAAGGACAGAAAAGGCTTTCCAAGAGGAAGAACTGCAAGAATTTAAAAAAAAGGCTTTATTTTTCTGTGGAATGCCTCCTGGAGGCTGGATAGGGGGAATAATCAATACTGAAATTTACCCGGAAGTTGGAATGTCTTACTTTCCATGACACCATTAGTAGCTCGAGAAACTGGTGGAGTATGTATTTTGAAACACAAGCCTAAGACACATTAAGCCCCCCAATTTTCAGAAAAGTCTTGCTCACCCACTTTGACTATTACCTATCGTTAGGAAGGCAATCCAAGCTGGGCATTTAAAAGTAGTCCTATATAGGTCAGTAATTCTCATGCTGTTGGCTTCTGACCTCTCTTTGACTTATAAATATGCTGATGGGAGCATTTTGGATTTCCAGAATTAATTCTGTGCCAGTTTCAAGCCAACTCAAATTAAATAGATGGAATAAAATAGCAACAATTGTTGCACTATTATTATCTATTAACTCTGAGACCTTTTGGAGGACTGCCTTCTCAACAGCTTGACCAGTGACTCCACAATTTTTAGGAATCATAAAGCAGGTCAGAAAGATGCAACAAATACTTCAAACTAATTTTAACTCTAGGGCGTTGTTCATTATTTCTCAGATTTGTGGGCTGTGGGTTACTATATATATACACATATAATTTTTATACTAATGGCCCAGTCTTGAAAGAACAGAATTTTACTGCAGTGTGATAGATCTGCTTCAGTGTTGAAAGAGGCTGAAGACTGGAGATTTGTGTAAAATACCTGCAAATCTACATGTGAACCACAACTGTCATACGGCATTAAAAAATATTGATCAGAGAAGATACAGTACTGTCACTTAATGTCCTCTGACTATTAAAGATATGCAGGAAATCTCACATACACAATGTGGTATTCCTGAACAAAAAGCCAGAAACGCCAGGCAAAACTTCAACTCAAGTATGCGTCCGGATCAATGATTACATTGAAACAGCATTTTCATGAGGAAAACAGAACTGAGAAATGTCTGAGCTGCGTTTGTTTGATTTTTAAAAGAGAGTCCTTTAACACTTCACTCCCGGATTCTGCTTTAGTGGGCTGAGCAGAAAAATCTCAGCAGTTTAATTGCCTGTTTGTCTGCAGCGATCAGAAGTCAGGCCACTGCCCAGTGTCAATGGACATCCATTGTCGGAGATGTTGGAAGAACAGTCTTAGAAGAGCTCTTGCTGCCACACAGCTCTGGCTCAAAGCAAATGCCTTTTACAGCAATGAGTGTTCTTTCTTACTATTGTTTCTTGTCTGTATAAAGTTACTTTGGAAGTCTTCTACAATGGTGGCAAAAGGAATTTGAGAAAAGAAGCAGCTGCCATGAGAAGAGCAGACCCCGCAAGGCACTTTGAAGTGCCATATTCTGCCCTGCTGTTCCTCCCAGCTCACTGAGTGACTGAGAATGCAGCCCTGGAAACAACAGCTTCCTGACACTACAGACGATGTTTAAGTTCTAACACACGTCTGCAAAGTATAGCGTTACGGTTGCCTTCCCTCCTTTTCCCCTCTGGAACCTGAACTAAAAGTCAGTTGTGACAGATGAAGATTTGAGCTGCTTCTTGCCCATTTAGCTTCAGCCAGCCTTGGAGGTCAGGACCAGTGAAGGGAAGGTGCATGCTGAAAGACTTCATTGAACTGCAACCAGACCCTTAGCTTCTGCCACAGGTTGTGAGCACAGCTGTCCATGTGGCAGGGCAGGTGGCCACTAATGCCAGGAAGAAAGAGCACTGAATGTCTTGACAAGTAGATCTATCGTCCTGCTGGTGGGATATGGTCCCGCTCTGGCAAGAGATTTATCAAAATCTAGACAATGCATTTATTATCTATATATCTATACAAACTATTTATTACAAGTGAGAGAGGAAAAAGTAAGCCGGTGTTCCAGCCAGGCAGGAGAGACAATAGCTGTGTCCATGTGTGGCGCTTGTTTGAGGTACAGTTGTGGTGGTGGGACCGACTGGTAGCTGGCTGGTCACCTGGCAAGGCCACAAGAAGATGCATTAGCACAATGTGGCTGTTTGAGCAGCCATAATCAAAAGCTCCCCAATGCAACCCAATGCAAGAAGAGGAGACAAACCCTCCAAACTGCCCACAAAAGCACATGTTGCCACCTTCACAGCTTTCTGCAGATTCTTTGCCGGCCAAGTCTGTGAATGCCATGGCCTCATCTTTTTCAATAAAGCAGTGAACTGTTTTTCATTCTCTGTGATATATCCCTTTCAGCAAAACCAAACCAGAACAAAACATGAGAAGTGATTAAAACAGAGTCTCACCCTGTGTTCTCTTAAAGTAACAGCAGCTGAGTTATGCCTTGTACTGTCTGAGGGCTTTTATTACTCTAAAAAAAGAGATGCCCTAGAAAAATGCAGCACAGGAAGATCAGTTCTGAGAGATTTTCTTTTCCCACCAATATCTAAACTTCACTTGCAGTTTAGAGGAAAGAAGCTGACTTGTGAAGGAAAGCCTGTAGGCTTTACGTTCATAAACCAAAAAGAAAGTCAGACTCGAAACTGCACTTAGAATTTATCTATTTCTTTTTTTTTTTTGTTTTGTGCTTAAAATGAGTTAAAGCTTTGAAATTAACAGCTAAAGGCAGCAGCTACACAGAGTAAACACACTGCTTACTCTACCATTAAACTCCCCCAAAAAGGATGGGTCTATCCTTGGTTCCGAGTAACACACGAAAACAACATGTAAATTCAATAGCGTGATTTCAAGCTACATTCTTCCTTCATCAGGCTGCTTGTGGTAGCTCTATTCATACACAGAGTGGAGTGGGTGGATGGTCTGCATAAGCATTTTGAGCTAATGCGCCTAAATTTTAAAATGCCTTTTAAGTATATAAATTAAAAAACCTCTATCAAGAGAACAACCGCTGCAAATGTCAGAATAATTTTATCTTGGAAAGAGAAGATGGGAAACAGTGTCTGCTCTGATTTCCTCTTTCTTTTTCCCCATTAAGAAAACAGAAAGATGATTGCAGGTCGATTCACACTGCTCTGATTTTTTTTCTTTCAATCCTTATTTTTAGAATCTATCCAGGATTAATGCATGTTCGTCTGATCCTCAGTATGGGAGCGGCATGGAGCAGAATACAAAATGTGAATCAGTACGGGCAGGGAAGAAAGAGAGCAAAGGGAGCGGTATTGAAGTTTTGCCTGTTTGGCTCTGTGGAATATGTAAGAGGCATACAGAGAGATTTTGTCTCATAAAACTCCATTGCTTTCTTCCCACCCCTCTGTACTCATGCACAAATGAAACTAACCTCTTCTCTACCTTGTCTGATTTGCCTGATTTCTGTTTTGTCACTGAAGAACTCAGAGGATGTTGCAGCAAGGAAATAGGAGCAAGCTGAGTCTCAAATCAGATTATTCACTTTGAGACCGTTCCAGAAGCCATTCTCTCCCAAAGGGGTTCTCACTTCACCTAGCTTGCTACTACTAATATTTTAGAAGTGTTATTTAAATTCCTTATTTGTCCAGTTACATTGGGGAAAAAATACTCTCCTTCCTAAATAAGAGTGAAAATGCGCCTGTGGCCAGCTCACAAAGAAATCCCCAGTCTTCTCACCATCACTGCAGTCTCAGCTGCAGCTGCAAAGGCGTTTGCTTACAGGTACAGACCCAAGACAAGTTGTCAACCACGTGGTGACGAAGGCCAGTGAGCAACCAGAGTGTTGAAGATACTGACTGTATCAGTATTGGGAAGACGCAAAAACTCTGCCTACACTTCCACACACACAAAAAAGATGCTACTAATGAGATCTGTTTTCTTAAACGCAGCTGTTGCCACTGTGGTTTCAGTGTATGGCAACCTGCTTCTGTACAACAACTTAGGTAAGTGCATTGGATCTGGATGGGGTTAAGTTTCTCCAGCAGCTTTAACACTGCTGTATTCATAACCAAAGCAGTGTTGGTAACACACCCCTGTTTTAGCTATTGCTGAGGAGTGCTTGCACAGCATCAAGATCTTCTTTGTTTCTCTGTCCCTGCAGTGAGTAGGTTTGGGGCTGGCAAGAGGTCGGGAGGTGACACAGCTGGGTCAGCGGATCCTAACCAATCAAAGGGATATTCCATAATATATGATGTTGTGCTCAGCAGTAAAAGCTAAATTCTTTGAAAATAGCCATTGCTCAAAGACTGACTGAGCATGGGTCTGATGGCGGGAGGTGGTGAGTGAGTGCCTTTGCATCACTTGTTTTCTTTTTATTTCCTTCATTTATTAAACTGCTTTTAAATCAACCCATGAGTTCTCTTGCTTTTGCCCTTCCAATTCCCTCCTTCATCCTGCCAGGGGGCAGTGAGCCAGTGACTGGGTGGGGCCTTAGCTGCTGGCCAAGGTCAACCCACCAGAGTGAGTAATATGCAAGTGATGTTCTTGGTCCAGAAAATAACTTTAGAGGCACACAGTTAAACCATGTTAACCAGGCAGGCAAGAATTGAAATACTGCCTGGAGAAGGATTTTTCAGGATTATAAAGGTGACACATTACCATCTAGCTCATTTTTAGTGGAGAGTTTGAAATCTGGAAAACAAGAGTGGGAGGCTGAGATGGTAGTGAAAAACAACCTGGACAATGGACATGGAAGGAGATAGGTCCTAACTTGCATTCCCTCTGACGGAAGTGTGACAGCGTTAACGCATACAGTCTAACCAGGAGGCCACTAAGACCAGTGATTCTCAACTCTGTTTTGCCAACTACCCTACAAACTGCAGGTCCCCATATCATACAATTCTGTGCTGCCACAGGCTGCATCTATGCCACCAGGGATGTGTTCTAGGAAGTCTATGTTCAGTCTCTCCTTTCTTTTAAACACACACAGTCCCTAGTGCCAAAAAGCTGGGAAATGCTCCTAGAAATAGCTGACCTGCACAAACCTGGATGGGGCAATCAGCAGGACTGCTCCTCTCTGCCTCTCTTTCTTCCTGTCTCCCTCTGTCTCTTGAAAAGATATCAGCATTCAAGATAGCAGCAGCAGCAACAGAGAACACGACACTGTCAGATGCTTTCCCTTCTCAATGTATTATCCTCTTTGTCTTTGCATCAGTGCACATGGTTGTAGGACTGATGAGTTTTTGGTTTTTGTGATTAATCCCACAGCCTGCCCTGACTCCTAGGTGGCTGCACTGCTTGAATTGGAACATCACATTCTGAAGGAAAATGAGCCAACAAGAAACATGGAAGAACACAAATGGTACTTCAAGAATTAGGACTTGGAGTTTAAAAAAGGGGTGACGGTGGGGAAAACCAGGAGGGAAGATCCCTTCTGTTAGCCAGAGAAGATAGGGCTTAAAAAGGGATCAGATGTCAGTCATGAAAAATACTTTCTATTGGGTTAGTGAGCATTTTCCTAAAGAAGCCAGCAATCAGTTAGAGGGCCCTTCCACACTGATCAAAGGCACATGGTAGATTTTAAGCTTTATGCTATGTTTGGGGGCAAGTAGAAGAGATAATTTGATTTCATTACAAACTGAGGTCATTATACATACTGCTCAGGGAATGATCTGCAAGAGATGGCCATGTGTAGTGACTCTAAGTTACAGGTCCAGAACCTGGTCCTTCAGCTTTAAAGCTGGAACAATCTCCTCAGTGCAGCTATAGGAAGTTCTACTTTAATCCTTCATGGCCTAAGCAGGAAGTCACATTGAAATAATGGACTAAAAGGAAACTGTAGATATTTAGGCAAGGTATTAGGGAAGAAAATCCTTTCTATTGGCAAGGACAGCAAAACAACCTGGAATTCATTGCCTAAGACAATGTGAAAGCTAGACAAGTATCTGTCAAGCATGTCATTGTGTCTGGTCAGGAGAATGGATTTAGTCTGGCTTTCTATTTTTCATTGAAAGACCAAAACAGCAGCTGCAAATGTTTTTTAATAGCCTCTCCCCGCAAGCCAGAGGAAGTGTGATTTCTTTATTTCTCTTGCTCCCTTTTCCATTCTTTCTCAAGGTTCATATGCTAAGGAGAATAAACTGTGCTTTAAAACTGGCCTGTGAACGCAGGTACATTTGCAAAGCTCTAAAGCCCCACCTGATGATCCTGTGTCTGAACCCATGACATCCTGTTAGTCACACAGGACAGAGTGTGGAAGTTTGCCCAGTGAATATTTGCTCAACCTAGTGCAGAGGATAATCTACAGTGGTGTTCCTTGACTGGTGATCTAGAGAACACTGGGGCTCATAAATCAGCAGGTGGTCCACAAGCCATAGTACATGTATGACCAAGCAAATACACATCTGCTGGATGCTGTGGCAACATTTTGATGTTGTTTGAGCTCCCCTTCACACTACTTGCATGCCCTTCCCAGTTTGATTGTCTGAGCAAGAGCAGTTGCAAAGCACTGATCCAAAGTGCCCCCCAGGATGGCTCCAACCATCCTGATCAGCAGAATAAAAAGAGCAATTTGTGAAGTAGAGGCAATCAACAGAGGTTTCTGTTTCTTTGTGTGTAATACACAAAGACAAGTACAGGACTGGATGGTAATCTGGAGCAGACAGGCAGGGTTTCACGGGAGGTGACTGTTTTCTGGTACACCTTGCAGACTACATACGCAACTGTCAACAATTCAGGAGATCTGGAGATTCTGTCTGCACTTCCTCTCATTTTCTAGCACAAAAGGACAAAGAACTGAAGCTTGCTGAAGTTAACAACCAGTGAACAGCACAGGGGACAGGCATCAGATTTGTGTTGCGAAGGAAAAGTGACTTCTTGATAGGAAATGAATGCACACTCCATAAGCCAGGCTGGCTGGGTGAGTCAGGTTAAATAAACAACCAAAAGCACATTCAGCACAAAACCATGATATCAAGTACAGCATTCACCAAAGCAGAGGCTGTAAGAAGATGACTCTTTTCAGTTGCCTATATGCTAATTACAAGCATCTAAAAAATGGATAAGCCCTCTGCCTGAAGAGTAGCAATGCAAAATAATACTCCTGAAAAATAATAGCAGTATTTAGATTATTAGAATATTAAAATAAACAGTTGCAGCCAATTTAAGGAGTCCAAATGGAATAGGGGAGTTGACAGGACATGTATGTCACTAATGACGTCTGTCTGAGTGACTGACAACTTGGAAGTAAGTAATCTTGCATTTTTATGAATTCACCTATGGTGTGGTATTAGTTGGTATCTGTTACAGACCATTGCAATTGCTGCAGAGCACAGGATAATGAGCTTCTTCAATACCTGTGTATAACAAGTGTAAAAAAACCCTTTGTGTTATTTATGCTGGAGACCTTATGTACTTTCCAAAAGGCTACAAATGACAAGCTCTTAACTCCCAATTTAAAGGAAATAGTGGCTTTCCTAACCCTGTGAACTAAAGCTCTTGCCAGTTAACTACACGAGTCATATACAATGTAGGCCTTGCAGCAGCAAAGGGAACGCAAAATTCAGGAGCAGTTCACACGACAATGACCATGATGTGAAGAGCTTGTGGGATGTAGCTAAACCCCACTGAACATAGCTAAGCCCCACAGTGGTCACCCCACCAGTCCAAGTGCAGCAGGACCTGTTGACATGCTTCTTGACTCAGCCAGAGATAGCAACAGGCAGGAGCTGCAGTGCTGGCAGAAGCAAAACTTACCATTGGTTGTATGATGTGGCTGCACCTGAACTGCTTGTGAGTCATACATGATTTAGCAGAGAAGCCAGACAATCCCTGCTGTACACTTGGTCTCAGTAGGAAGGAAATGGTCATAAACCAGAAGGTTACTGGTTGGTTAGATTGAAAAGGACAGACACCTTCTGTGCAAATAACTAATGCTGTCTGCAATCAAATCCAGATTAGTAACATTTTATGCAATATATGAACATACATTCTTCATATTGGCATAAATTAAAATCACAGTGCATACTTTCTGAGATGTGATGTCACAAAACAATATCGAAGGGGAGTCAAATCAGGCTGAAGGCAGAACGTACAGGAAGTTGCTGGTATTTGGGAACAGTTTAAGGTATTTCTTAAATGCCTACAATGTTAGAACCACAAAAAGAAGACTGAGCTAGATAAAAAAAACACAATGAAAAAACTCAGCAGCTGGGTTTACCAGGGAAATGAAAACACATACAAAATGTTATACACAAAACCAACACATGAAGGGGGAAAGAGGAAAAGACAGTAACAAGTAAAAAAGCTAAAATAAAGATTATATAGAAGAAGCAAGAAGATACTAGAAAAAATTAAGGCAGATAGAATCAGATATATAATTTTTAATTTTTCTCAGAAGATTATGAAAGACAAATCCTGAATAATAAAAGTGGCAGAATCATTCACAACAATAGGACAGCAGCAGAAGTTACTAAATAAATACTTCTGTTTAGCACACAGGTAAAAAGTCTTATGATCTGTTTATAAACACGAAGGAACAACTTCCAACCACAACAGCCCCTGGAGAGGGGATGTTAAGCAGCCAATGAATGATTCTAGGTGTTTCAGATCAGTTTCTAGAAATAAACTTGTCTAAGAAGGTTTTAGAGATCTAGCCTTACAGCTGCTATTGCTGCATCCAAAGCAGTTCTGGGCCCCCAGGGAAGGACCAGGGGCAGGAGGAAGGGTTATGTTGGGCCACAATTTAAGAAGGGTAAAAGCAATTACAAGCCAGTTGGCAGTTTCCAGTATTTTGCATAGGACCAACATAAGACTCGGTTCATGATATAAATATATACAGTAATATATCTATATAAAAAGCCCTATATCTATAAGTCAATAAATTTGGCTTTAAGGAAAAGAGATCCTGCCAAACTATGCTGAAGTAATTTCTTGCAAAAATTGCAAGCTCACTCGACAAAGGCAGCCTCATTGATAGTACTAGAAGTCTAAATCATTTGACTTGTTCTGTAGAACATCTTTATGAAGAAACTGAATGCTTTGAAGCTTGTATGGAGTGTCTCCATCTGTGCATGGAAAGCAGATCTCCACTAGTGGAGAGCACTGTATGAGGTCAGGCGCAAATCTCAGACATACTTTATACTGAAGTTACTTCTGAGTCCACAATCATATTAAATGTATTAAAAAGTTGATAAATGAAGAAAGCCAAAGTGTAACTGTAAATGGAAAACTATTTATTAGCAAACAGATGGGTTCCTATTGGGTTCCTACAGGTATCCCTTTACTATTTTAGGGGCTGTAGTGGTAGGACAAGGGGTAATGGGTTCAAACTTAAACAGGGGAAGTTTAGATTGGATATGAGGAAGAAGTTCGTTACTGTGAGGGTGGTGAGGCACTGGAATGGGTTGTCCAAGGAAGTTATGAATGCTCCGTCCCTGGTGGTGTTCAAGGGTGGGCTGGACAGAGCTGGAGTGACATGGTTTAGTGTGAGGCGTCCCTGCCCATGGCAGGGGGGTTGGAACCAGATGACCTTAAGGTCCTTTCCAATCCTAACTATTCTGTGATTCTATGATTCCATGATTTAATAGCCTTATCAGTGACCTGGATTAAAGTTAAATCATTATGGTTAGATACAAGACTGGGGACAGCAAAAACCCAAACAACAAAAGGAAAAGCCTGACGCAGAACAACTGGGGTCTGTAGAAAGTGGGAGAAACCAGTTTAGGTGTTAAAATGGCCAAGTGTAGAATCATCTTTATAGAATAAAGAATACAGACTGTACTTACAGGATGAGAGGGAGAGAGAGGACTCTATCCTCCGAAGCAGAGACTGAATATGAGACCAGGGGTCCTGGGTGTCAATCAGCTTGACATGAATTCCCCACGCAAGGCTGTGGCCAAAACGGCTAATGCGAGCCTCAGCTGTACAAACAAATGAAAATGAAAAGATGAGTAGGTAGGTTACAGTGATGCTGTATTTGGCTCTAGATTCCTTGCTCCGTGAATAACATATTAGGTTCGTCTGCTTCAATTTTCAAATGAAGTGTTGGAAAAAATGGAAGTGTGTTCAGAGGACAGAGATTAAAGCACTGAAGACACCGGGTAGCAGAAAGCTTTGTTATAAGCAAAAAGCCTAAAGGGAATTTTGTTATTTTGTTCACAGTATAAGAGTGTTCATAGAGGGAATAAATTTTATAACAGCGGGCTCTAATCTGACAAAGGTGGAAAACACATTGAAACTGGAAACTAATCAAATCCAGACTGTGAACGAGCAATTTTGGTTTGCTTTTTCAGCAATAATCTGCTATGGGCAATTAATCAGTAATTAACCCTTTACAACACAGGCTGTGATTTACTGTCCATCTCTGCAAAGTTGAGAAAAAAACTGTTTGATTTAAAAAGGGTGCACACCCATGCATCTTGGGTTTTTAGGCATAAAGCAGGAGCTCTTGCAGGTGAGGTCTACTGTCTGCGTAAAGCTGGAGGTCAGGTGAGTAGTCACTGCATCAGACAGCGCTTTGTGTTTCCATTAAGAAACCCTCCCCTCTCAGGGGAGTAATCCCAGCAGCCTTCCTGCTCATGGACTACAAATATCTCCAGGGGAAATCCAAACCTTTTGGGGCTGGGGTGCTATCTAGGTATGTATGACACCCATCTGTCCATCTTCTGCAGCATCTGCAGGCAGCCATCTCTGAAGTCCCAGCACCTACCTCCACACAAAACCTCACTGCAAATCTCCTCACACTGAGATGGCAAGGAAACAACTTCTGGGAAACCAATGGGGATTATTACAGCTCTGCCATTGAGAGAATACCTGCAACTCCTTGCTTCAGCAATTCACTTCATGTGCTGCCTGCTACTGGGATCTTGTCCTGAGGATCTGCCTGGGATCCCGTCCTGAGGATCTGCCTGGGATCCCATTCCGATCCCCCAGTGACAGAAGGTGACCTCAGAGAATCAGGCTAAGGGAAGGAGTCCTCCATACCTGAAGAGATACTTCCTCTCCCAACTTCACACTTTTGGCATGGACTGATGGACTAGCTACCTTCTTCAGGAAAACAAGATAGTGACACAAGTAAGTGCCACAAGTAAGCAGACATAAACACTGTTCCCATAGGCACCTCCCAGCTCCCTCGGGGTATCCATTTGTCTTCTCCTTCCCCTTCACCCTGCCAAGGGAACTGGGTGGTGCCAAGAAAGGTTTTGCCTCTGCATCCCAAGGAAGGGGTCTGGCAGGTGGGCTACTAAGGACCATGCAATCAGTGGAGGGCCTTGGCTACTGAATTTGCTCTATCCCACAGCCTGCCAGTATCTGTTTGGTGGTTTTTAAGGACAGACTGCAAGCTTTTGTCTGTGCTGTCTGTCTTGGGCCTTTGGCCAGAAAGTATTAATCCTGTCAATGTGCAGAAGTAGGGAAGGTTGGGGAGTGTTTGATTTGTGCCAGTTTCCGGCATCAGCTTATTTTAAGCTTCTAGAATGAGCCCACTTATGACTGAATGCTGCAATGTAAATTCTGCAAATGAAACAGATAAAATAATCTCCATTACTTCAGCTCAGCATTGGTTCACATATGCCATTCTAGAGATTTAGAAGGCATTATTTCACACAAACATTTAATTATATTTAATTATGATCATACAGATATTCTTCCGTTCAACAGCTGGGAAAAAAACATGTGGGATTCACTTTCAGTAAGTGATGCCCACAAAAACACACATACGTAGCATAGAAAAATCTCACTGCAATGTTACAAACATAACAGAAAAATCCCATCTTAAGTAAACTACTGTAGTACAAAACTTCTGCAAACTGAACTAAAGCAGGAAAGCTTGTGAAAATTTCTGGGAGGAAAAACGCCTGTCCAAGTGTGGTGTATATATATGTGTGCACATGTATTCACAGACACATCACCACATGGTCTCTGCTATGCTTGGTATTACTATCAACAGATCTCAAGACCCAAACCTGTGATTGGCATCTCTTTAGTCACTAAGAGAGCAAAAGTTTGGGAAAGCTGATCAAGAGCAAGGTTTCAGACCTATTGATAAAAGATGAATTGAAGCCTGCTAAAGTACACTTTGAATTGTGCAATTTTGCATCTTAATACTTTTTGTTCTCCTGGATGCATTTTTCTCCCTCTTCTTCTGGTACACCCCAGCTATATCCTACATCATTAGGATGTTCTGTTAAACACATGTGCAACTGTGTGCTTAAGCTTTGTAAAGGCTTGCTTATGTCAAGAGATGTATCATTACAAGGATCACATAGGCTAGACTCCACAAACATGTTTTTACAGATGAAGTAACTGTGGTAATTTTCCTGAATGAAAATGATGGAAACTACATAAAAGCAAACAGACTTCATACACAGATTTAAAAAATCTTTTTGAAATATTAAGAAATAAGGCAGATGCGAGGAATGTCCTTTTACTTCAGACACACAGAGCAAGAATTAAATGGGAGAATGTGAGACTAACCATCCCATCGACCTTTGTCAGTCACCAAGAGCAGATGCAGAAATGCTATGGAAGTTAATGCAATGAACCCCAGAAGTGTCACTTTCACAAATCTCAAGAGGCATCATTGACCTGAGGCTGGCTACAGTTTCTGCCCCTATTCCAGCTTAATGTATTCCAGTTCGACCCTCAAGCGACAGTGCTGCTGGAGAACACACTAACAAACAAATACAAGCAATTGCTTTGACATGATTCTTTTGGACGCAGGCAGATCAAATGTGCTGATCTCAGGAGAGACCAGAAAAGAGTTTTACCCAATCTCCTCACTGAAGAAAGCAGTAAGAGAAAACAAAGCACAACAAAAAACCTAGCCAAACACATGCCCATGTCTCAACAGCAAAACTAATAAGCGCTGTCCAAGAAAGGGAGAACCAGGACAAGCATTTCTAAAGTATCATTTGGATGTACACAGAGCATTTAATTTTTTAGCTTAAATTTACATGACTTGTATATATAACTGGCTCTTTGCACAGAACATGCACGAAACATCTGTTCTATGTTCTAATGAACAGTGTAATTCAGTCCTTTATGGCCAAAGTACATTCAAATTGTTCGTAACATAGTTCACTCACCTTAAAGCAAACTGCTCTTTCCTTTCTCTCTTTCTTCTAAAATTCAGGGGACTTCATGGACCTGTTTTCAATATGATTGTCAGGATAAACCTTCCTGCCTTGCCACACATTTAAATGCCTGATCTCTAGCAGCTTTGAAGCTGTATAGTCTGATGAGGGAGAACTGAAGGCAACACTGATTTTTCTGCACAGGGATAGCAAGAACAGGTGCTGGGGATATTTTTTCCATGGTAAGATGAATTACAGTAGGAAGTCAGATCAAGGAAGCCATGATGACTATCGTGAGAATAAAAGATTAAACTAAAGATTTTCTTCTCTACCTGATCAGTGTTGCTTCTGAAATAACTTCTGTATAAAGACAGAAGAGAGGAGAAGAGAAGAGAAGAGAAGAGAAGAGAAGAGAAGAGAAGAGAAGAGAAGAGAAGAGAAGAGAAGAGAAGAGAAGAGAAAAAAACCCCACACATTAATGGTACAGTTTTTCAGAACTCATAAGGGAAAATACCAGGGTTGAATGTACCTTGTCTCTCAACTTTATGTAATGAAGACATAACAAAGAAACTAATCCCAAGCTCACTCTCTCCACCCTCTTTTATCTCCTCTCCTAAGACAGGCTTCCACCTCTGTTACTCACAATTTTCCTTTTCTCCCATGCCTCCAGCTCCCCATCAGTTCATGCAGACAGATTGTCTGCAATGGTATCATGCAAAACCCAGATGAGATCCTTAAGGCTTCCTCTTTCTGTGTGCCTGGGGTGCTTCCAAGAAGAGAAAGTCTTATGAAAAGATGGATTCTTGCTTCCCTTTTCTGCAGTTAGTTGTGTGGGTCACTGTACCACAATAAAAGTCTGTATCTACTCTCTGATCACAATGAAGAGACAAAAATTACCATTTTGAATGTCTATAAAAGAGCGTGGTCTCTGAAAGAAGAGTGATCATGTGTTACAGCCACTCACTACTTCATCTAGAACATCAAACTGCACCTACATAACGAAAAAACCAGACTTTAGTCCTCTTTCATTTATCACCCTTCATGTGACCTGCTCCCAAAGAGTGGCCACAATGTGTGGTCCACAGTTTGGCTGACCATCAGTCACTGCAGAACTTTTTCATCTATGCTGGGACCTGTGTAAATGTTGTAATGTTCAAGGAATAAGGGATTTAAGAGCACCAATCATTAAGAATTATCAAATACTTGAGTCCCTGGAGCATGCGGTGTCTTGCTCCTTTGTGTAACCATCCAGAAGGATAACTTTGGAATTGCTACTCTACGAAGTCATAGGACAAAGTCTGATCAAAAATAATTCTGTCCTGAGGAATTCTTTTGAATTCTCATGCTGCCATGTTTTATTTTTTAAAGCATTTGACATGACGGAATAGTATGGTTGAAACATTTTTCTGATACTAGGAATAAGAAGGCAGCTTTAATGAAAATAAAAATTTACTATCTACCTTGGTTCCTGTAAGGTCTTTGACAGAGTCCTACACAACATCATTGCCTCTAAATTGGAGAGATATAAATTTGATGGATGGATGGACAAGGAATTAGCTGGATGGCCATAGCCAAAGAGCTGCAGTTAGTAGCTCTATGTCCAAATAGAGATCAGTAACAAGTGGTGTCCCTCAGGGTTCTGTACTGGTACTGTCTTTATTATTCAATGTCTTTATTAATGGCATAGGCAGTCAGACTGAATCCTCAGCAAGTTTGCAGATGTCATTAAGCTGATTGGTGCAGCTGATACACTTGAGGGAAGAGATGCTATCCAGAGCAACTTTGACAGACTTGAGAAGTGGGCCTCTGTGAACCTCATGAGGATTAACAAGGCCAAGTGCAAGATCCTGCACTCAGGTTGGGGCAATCACCAGTACGTGTACAAACTGGGAGCTGAAGGAATTGAGCAGCTCTGTGGAGAAGGACTTGGGGGTACTGGTGGATGAAAAATTAGATATGACCTGGCAATGTGCACTTGCAGACCAGAAAGACAACTGTGTCTTGAGCTTCATGAAAAGAAGTGTGGCTAGCAGGTCAAGGGAGGTGATTCTCCTCCTCTACTCCATTCTTCTGATACCCCACCTGGTGTACTGCATGCAGTTCTGGAGTCTCCAAGATCTTGGACCTGTGGAGTGGGTCCAGAGAAGGGCCACGAAATGATCAGAGGGCTGGAACACCTCTCCTATGAAGAAAGGGTGACAGAGTTGGAGTTGTTCAGCCTGGAGAAGAGAAGGCTCCAGGGAGACCTTATTTCAATACTTAAAGAGGGCTTAAAAGAAAGATGGAGAAAGACTTTTTAGCAGGGCCTTCAGGGACAGGACATGGGTCAACAGTTTTAAATTGAAAGAGAATGGATTCAGATTGAACATAGGAAGCAATTTTTTATGATGAGGGTGGTGAGGCACTGGCACAGGTTGCCCAGAGAATCTGTGGCTGCCCCATCCCTGGCAGCATTCAAGGCCAGTTTGGGTGGGGCTTTGAGCAACCTGGTCTGGAAGAGGGTGTCCCTGCCCAGGGCAGGAGTGTTGGACTACACTATCTTTAAAGACCCTTCCAATCCAAACCATTCTATGATTGATGATTCTGCTATTAAATTCGATTCCTACCTCTGTGGCTGCTATCACAGCACAGAGATAGAGCAGTTAATGCAGCTGGGACTTACAGGCGGTATGAGACAACTTGCAGAATAGTGTTGCAAAACTGTATTACTGTAGGCAGAGATAAATGAAGCACATGCAGTCTAAGATCAAAGCACACAAAAAATTGAGGGTAAGATACCCACATGGTTCTGTCTAAATGCATAGATGATACAAAAGAAAAAGCAAGAAACAAATGTATTCATATCTTTACAATGACATTTGTATGAATAGTCAAAGTTTATTATTTCTTCCATATTGAAAGCTACAGTTGTTATGACAATCACAGCAGTTATGTAGTACACACTCACTATCTTTTCAGACCATGAGAGATCCAATCTTTTGCAGGCTTTGAACACTTCTATCTGGACTCAGCAATAGTAGGTTATCTGTTGTTTGGCTACTGCAGGCTGTTACAATATTTTTACAACAGGAAATGTGTATTCCATACGTAAGAAGACTACACTTACAAGAAATAATGCACAAAAGTAAAGTGATCTAATTTCTATTCCACTTCCTTCCTTCTGCAGTGTGCTGCATTAAGATGTTTGTTCCAATCCATGACATTAGTTCAAGGGCAAGATTTTATTTACCCTGATCCTACAAAACAAGCCTGCAGTTAAACTGTGATTCAAACATCTCGAGCTGTTCTATTGCATTCACATTCATGTAAGTGATTTAGGTAAGTAAGTGGGCTTATAATTTCTCTTTTCAAGGTTATTGGGCCCGTCTCATCCATGACTGGATATTCGTGTGTCAATGCCATAGTTTTGAAACACTTTCCAAAGATGCAAACTGTACATCAAGCCGGAAGTGACAATTTTGAAGGGTCTTTGCTGTAGTCCTGAACCTCCGTATTGCACACTGTCAGAAAACGGCCATTGTGCTGCATTTAGGGAAACAGCACAACCTTCACGAAGCACTGCACACATCCATGGATGTTACCCAGCTACCCCTTCTGAACAAAAAACCTGACCACTATGCTTCACTTATCTGCTTTTGCAAAGCCAGTTTTTAATTTAGGAAGTCTAAGGTAGCCTTTTAAGAGGAGATTTTCAAGCATTCTCTTACACTTACCCTATTTATTGCTGTTATTGACAATACATGTATATAATAAATTATAAATGACCACATGCAACTACCTTCTGTCTGCAAGCTAAAAGCTGGCAGAGACTCTATTCTGCTACAGGGCCAAATCTGCATCACACAGGTTGCTGAATTTTGGGAGTTTTGAGCACCAGAGGATTCACAAGCTGACTGGTAAGTTCCAACTGCTCACTGCTGAAGTTCTCGGGAAGGGACAAACAGATGGGTCAGGAAAGAACTGTATTCTGAACTGGATCCCATAGCTGTAGAAATAACATTAAAAGTTCATTTGTTCTCTATCATCTTCCACGCTGCTGTAGCATGGAAGATAGACAACCACTAAAAAACATTAATCATTTAAACCCCACTATATCCTGCATTTTTGGTGAGATGACAGGACTAACTCTTCATATTTATGTGTTAGAGAGGTAGGAGAATTAAAAATAGAACTAAAATCAAGGGATACTTCAAAAAGTTTGTTTTGTTTTGTTTATGATGTCAGTAGTGTACTCTTCTGGCAAGGCAGTACTGCCTCTGAAATGCAGATTTCCCTAAGGCTGGGCTGGAGCTTCTGCTTTTTGTCTGCATTTGGGCACTTAACCATCTTCAGTGAAGATTTTCTTGTGCGTGAAAAATGTGGTTACATGTTTTCTTTTGTATGTATTTTTTCAGAGCAATTTTTTGGATGCCAGGAGCATAAATGTAAGCAAAGCGAGCAGTCCTAACTTTGTCAGCTTCCTGGTACTATATTTTGTATGCTAGTGCTTTCTTTTTCTTGCAAGTTCAGCACAACTATAAAGGTAGCACACTGGATTCCTCCTTCCCCCAACAAACGATACATATTAGTACATCTGTTTTTTCTGTAAAGTCTTTCTGCATTCTTCGCAGGGCACAGGAAGGATGTGGGCTCCTTTTCACATTCAAATGAGGCAAATTAGCCTTTGCCCGGTTCCTACAGTAAAATGCTTATTTTACATTTAAGCGTGAGAAAAGGGGAGGAAATAAAACCCAACACATTAGGTGGGTTACATGTTTCATTTTTGCACAAGCTTCACTTAGCCTGCCTTTGTGAACTGCTTTCTACAGGACGCAGTTTCAGGAGGGGGTTTGAAGATTTAATCATGGAAAACGACCAAAGAGTTTGCACAAAGAATTACCAGCCACAGGTACATTAAACATGAGAAAAGGCTGAAAATACCAACCCGAATCAGTACAAATCAAATAATCCAGGAGGCCCATTCTTAACACAGGTGACTGGGCTGACAATGGAAAACACTGTGCTGGACTTTATACTTACAAACAAGGATCAGCAGATGTGCAGGTCAGTCTCCATTGCTGAAGATACTCAAATCCCCAGCTGGACATGAGATACCAACTTTAAGTTGATCCTGTCTTGAGCAGAGGGTTGGAGTAGATGATCTCCAGAGGCCCTTTCTAACCCCAGCGATCTGTGAGTTTGCCAGGTCATACGCAGACCTGCTGCACTTATCTAAAGCCTCCTCTCACTCCTAGAAACTAGAGACAAATGCAACATTCATTGACATAACACAAGCGTGGTATACATTTTGCAGGAAAATTGCATGGTTCAAATTCCTGCTCTTTTAGAACTTGTGCTCTAATCCAAGTGGTAAAGCTGAGAGACAGGATGCAAGAAACGCCAAACAACTGCTTAGTAAACTGTGGCTTACTATGGGCAGTCAGCATTAGGTGGAAATTCAGTTCACACTCGCTACTCAATAGCAACATTTTGCACACTCAAGGCATACTACATACAAATTAACATATTCCATATTCAAGGAACTGTTATGAAGTAATCAGGTGCTGTAAATTTACACTCAGATTTACTGATGGCAACCTTCCAAGGCAAACAAGCCCTTAGTTCTGTTGACAGTCACGCGACGGGTTTGACAGGGTTTACTGAGAGACCTAAAAGAAGTTTTAACACACCTTCTAGTGCAAAGAAGTGCTTTATCCAGCTTGGTTGCTGTCCTCATCAGCAGTTCTGAGATGCACCAGTCCTGCAGCAGCCAATGGGCTGTGTCATTGGTTTGAGCACCTGCAAGAACCATGTCCCAAGTCACTGTTCTGCTCACAAACTACCCCTTGAAATAAGTTACTTGTTTTTTCTTGGTTTTCCCCATGTTCTAACCTGAGATGTTGTACAATGACCTCCCTTCTCAGCCTGCATGAGCACAGCCCTGCCACGGCCTCCCACTCATCTCCAAGAGAGCGCTGAAATCTGCCTCTGGCTGCAGCAGGGAGGTCACAGAGGAGCAAGAGTTCCTACACCCTCAGCTGACACTGGCTTTCCAGACAAAGCATACAATCGCCTACCGTTTTCACCCACATCTCTCCCCTCCAATGCCAAAGGCATCCAAATTGATTAGTCTTGCATGCAATGGAACAGCAACACCATTAAGTGTGTTTGCCTGAACTCCTAGCTCTCTCCTTAAAACAGCAGCACGTAGCCACAGCTCAGACATCTAGAGTAAAGATTAGATCCAGACTTCCTCCAAAGCTTGAGCTTTCCCACTGTCAGGCCCTGGCTGTCCTCAAGTGGTAGGAGCAACAAGACCCTGATGAATTTAACACTGGCTTACTTGAAAGTGCTGTGCTAAAGTGGTATGTGGAGGTGCCTGAATAATCCTGGAAGCTCTTGAAAACAGTGTGAGTAACAATACATTTCAGTCATCCTAGGGACAGCCAGTTTCTTTCTAGTGAGGCATCTATAGCACTTTCAATCTAGAATTTCCACTGTATCCTGTTAAAATGATATGATTTATTATTCCTGTCACATGACCTTTCTGACGATGCTGGGAGGGTGTGGAAGAGGGAAGAGAGAAAATTAGTTATCAGACACCACTTGCCAAGAGTAGATTAAGCACTCGAGTTATATATTCATGTATAAATGACTCAAGCGAGTTTCATTTATTCCTTTTCTCCTGGCCTATGTTTTTTTTCATCCTGTCCTTCAGCGCTTGTTTCCCTGTTGTTCTCAGTCACAACCCACCTGCAACGGGCTAGTTGGAGACGGGTAATGTGGATTTTTCTCATTCTATCATGAGATTTAATTTGGACTCTCTTTCCCAGACCTCAGAGCATGCCTGATTTCTGGGAGCAGAACAGAGACCAAGAATAGAGTTAATCTTTAGCAATGTGATAATAATCACTCTCTCACACAGAAAACTGGAGAAGGATTTGAAAAGAGCCGTTGTGCCAAGCACCCGATAGCAAAACCTGAAACTGAAGCCAACCCACACCTTCCTGCTCACAGACGCAGCTCGCTCATTTTCTCCCGAGTACTCCCTCTTCTCTACTTATTTTACCTGGAACTAAAATGTAAGTCACCCCTGAGCATACCCTCACAACAAAAAGTGCTGTAATTTGAGAGGTCACTATTTCCATAAGAAAACCACAAGCACGGCTTCATTAGGAAAAAACTCTTCCCTGTGAGGGTGCTGAGGTGCTGGCACAGGTTGTCCAGAGAAGCTGTGGATGCCCCATCCGTGGCAGTGTTCAAGGCCGGGCTGGATGAGGTTTTGAGCAACCTGGTCTAGTGGAAGGTGTCCCTGCCCATGGCAGGGGGTGTGGAATTTGATCATCTCTGAAGTCCCTTCCAACTCTCACCATTCTGTTATTCGATTACAAGTGGGGTCACCTCATCTTGGATAGATGGGATAGGAGAACAAGACACATGAAGACTTGATAGATTGATGCAATCCAAGACACAGAGGAGCAGGCAGGTGTGCTGAGCAGCTGGGAAGGGAGGGGAAGAGGGGACAGCAGGAGATAGAAAGGGCTAGCAGCTTGCACTCAATGCCAGAGTGCCAGCTGGCAGCTACATGTTGCTGGTTGCATGTGGGCTGTGAATATAAGAGAAGAGATGAGCCTTTAGGGGAGGAGCTGTCTGATACATCGTTAATGAATGAAAATAAGAAGTAATCTGTCTGCCTAGAAGGCAGAATTGTCTAATAATAAGGATGATGGACTAGGGAGCTGTAGATGAGGTTCCTATCCCACCCACAAGACCACCGGCACACCAGTTCCTTTTGCTGCACATAGGAAGATACACCCCCCTCCTTACATTGAAGGGCTGCTTTCTTAAAATCAACATGGAAATCCCAAGGTCTAGGTGAAAATATAATGAAATTTACAGCACCTTTTGTGAAAACTGCACCTCTGGTTTCTCTTTTGTCATTGGCAGCACACAAAGACAATAGCCCTTCTCACAGACAGCTTTCACTAAAAAGATTTCTTTTCAGAGCCATGACAAAAACTAATACGACCTTTTTCCTATCACCAGTGGCATTTCATTTTAAATCGATTAACCACGTACACAGTACTAATTACCCGTGGGTATCTTTTAGCAATCAGACTACTGGTTGGAAATGTAAGGGTATGTCTCTGTGTGGACATGAACACTGCTTTCTCTGTGCTCTCTGAAATGAAGAGGATAAAGCTCAAGAAATTATGTTGAAAGGTGCATTTGTGATGAAGGGCATAGCTGCAGGGGCACCAGACACAGGCAGTCGGAAAGCAGTGAGGTTGTCAGGGGAAGGGGCAGGAGTTTAGCGCGGTTTCTTCTGCACAAAGTCCTAGCAGGATGTGTCATGCAGCACAAAATCAATACAGACCCAGCATGACAAAGTAATTGTCAGTTTTGTACATTTCTCAGGCTTGTTTTGATTTCTGCGAAATTATTAACTTTTCCCTATCTTAAAATCCCTGAACATTCAGGGGTATTAATTTAAACCAACATTATTTTAAAATAAACAGATTAATGGGTGTTATTTTAAAGCAAATACCTAAGAAAGACATGGTACAAATCAACACGTATCCTTCTAATGTTGGCACATTTGTGGGATAAGAGATACAAGTGCTTTATCATTCAATGCACTTATATCCCAGAACTCTGATTTTCCAGAGCAAACAATGCATAGATTGCAACAGAAACCATAAATAGAAGGCACATGTGGCTATGTCAGAAATGATGTACATAGAAACTTAACTAAGCACCTGAGCAGATCTGTGGCATTTAACTGAGTACCTGCTTGTGGCACTGAAGTCCAGTCTGATTATCCTGCCAAACGCCTGTGAGCCACAACAAGGTTATTACAGTTTACCAAAGGACCTGCTCAGGCAATTTTACCAGGAAAATGCCTGTGCCTAATCTAATTGCTAAGAAGTAGCTAAAATTACATTAGACCTGGAAAGACCAACAAAGAAGCAGGAAGCCTCAAAAGATTCAAGAAGCTTTACAAGGCTGTTCTTGTAAATCACAGCTGTGGCGATTTGAGGATTAGCTCCTTGAAGAGGCTCCCAGTCACAGGTACAGTTTTCTACCCAGGACAAACATAACGCAGATGAGATGACTTACAGTGCAGGAAAGTATGATTTCTCACACACATAAGTCTTCCACTGGTTACTGAATACTTTTACATAATAAATGGTCTTTAAAATTATTCACTGATGATGTCATACAGATTTAAATAATCTTCAGTGTCATTCTCTGCTATTTGCAAGCTGTATCTGACCCTTTAAAGAGTCTTTGCAAAAGATTTAACTGGGCTCCATTGAAGAATCTTATTTTTCCAGCTTCTGTTTAGTCAGAAGATGAGCAACATCTCTCAAATTTAACAAATGGATTGGGATGGCTTAGATGTTTTCAGACCCTTGCGGGAAAACAGCATGCAACATGAGAAGGAATTACTTCTGTAAATTATGCAAAGTTTAATTGGAGATTGATGGTTGTGTTAAAGCTACAGTCAAGTTTGTTAACACAGAAAATTTGGTGTTACCTGCCACATAACCAGAGAATTATCTTTGGTGAGCCTCGTGCTAGCTTATGTCAAACTGACCAAGATTTCTCATGGCACCATAACCAACAGCCTTCGTGTGAACTGTTATTATTTCACTGGTGAACCGCCTGTTATTTCACTCATGTGCTCTGGATGTAAAAAAAAAAAACAGCAAAAAACAACCCAACAAAAAAACCCCACAACAACCCAGAAAAAGCAAGGGGGAAAAGAAAAGGGCAAAAAAGCTCCCTTCACACTCCCCCACTCCACTGACATAGATGAGCCCAGGGCAGTTACCTAGACTCAAACTGGCTAAACACCGGAAAGGGCAAGTTGCGAGCAAACAAAGCAAACTCCCCAAGGGGATTTCTCTTCAACTTTCACAGTTTTCCAGTGCTTCAACCATCCCTGACTTGCAAAGCATATTAAATTTGCTGCTGTCCCTGTCCAATATCATTAGAGAACTGTCCATTGAAGAACAGATTTCTACCAGAGCTCGTCACCAACCTGAAGAAGCTATACAACCAATTGCTAGCTGTGCCTAGGGTGTCTTCCTCCTCTACCATGGAACTGAAAGGTGTTTGGTTCCCTTCCTTTTTTTTATTTTTATTAATTTTCTTGTTTTAAATAGTAAGGAAAGTTCTTGTCTGGGTGACAAGTAGAAGCATCTCCAACCCAGAGGAGCCTAACGACAGACCATAAAGCTTCTGGAATTTATCCTTGACTTAAGAGGTCTAAAAGAAAAAGCAGGTAGCAAGACATTGACTGTATTCATGGGTGCCTTCAAAAAGAGAAGAAATATTCTGGGGAAAAAAAATACCATGGGAATTGTTGGTTACACTGGAAGCGAGGCAGCAGCAATAATTTGAGACAAAAATTCTCTACACAGCAGCACTGTTACAGAGCCTGCTGAAGCAGGATGGTGGCCTAGACTGGTACTGGTCTCTCACACTACTGAGGAAGAGTTTTCTTAGAGAAGAAGAGGTGCTTAAAAGTCACGGCTTAGGAATTCTTTATTTCTTTTATCAGAAATACCACTACAGAAATATTTAACAGAGCAATAGAAACTTTTGATGTTAAGCACAGAAACACTTAATACAGCAATTAAAAGTCCCCTGCAATACACCTGACTTTCAGTGATGTCTTAAATATGTGCCTCAAAAGGAAAACATATTTCTCTTTTGGTTTCTGGAAACTTAAAGGTGCTGTAAAAGGGGTTTTGCAACGCCAGAGTAACAGGCCTGTGTTTCCCACAAAATTTAAAACTCAGGTCTCACATACATTCACTCAAATCACACATGAATAAAAGCATGGGTAAAAGCAGATGTAAGTTTGGGGACCTAAAGTGGATGGGAAAAGTAATGTAACAAAACCATCTGAATGTGAGCTCTACCCAAAGCCTCCTGACTGTTCACAGTGAGCAGCTTGAGCGCTTTACTGTCTCTGCTTGGAAACAGCTCCTTTCTCAGAGCTCTGCCCAACACCCACCTTCTGAAATGTTTTCAAGGTGGGCTGCTTTCTGCGTATTATGCAAAACACAGTCCTTTTGCACACTACTGCAAGAGATATTAGATGGAGGGTGCTACATCTGTTACTGAGCAAAAACCATGTGAAGCCACTCTGGGCAAGACAGAAGCCACAGTTACGTGCAAGATTTGCTATTGTTGATATTCGTCAATGGCATATTCCACATGCATGACCAGACAAATTTCTCCAAATAACTGTTTCTGGGTAACATGTACAGCACATGCACAGGATGACACACATGTGGAAGGCACATGCCATACTATCCCGGAAATGATTTAGTATCAACATGCAAGACTTCTGTTTTACACTGGCAATGCAGCTTGCACCTTCAGCATGCTCTTACTTCCTCAGGGTGAGCAAAAGGTTGCTGCAAGCAGCCCCTTAATTCAACACAAACGTTCCTTCTGCTTTGTCGGCTTTGAATAATGTTCTCTCTCTCATCTGAAACATGTGGCTTATAAATGGCCTAATCCCCAGAAGAAAATGAAGATATATACTGTAGTTTACAACTATGCATGCTAATTCCCCAGCAATGTTTGATGACATACAGGAAAGCTAGAGGTTAGACTCAAACTAAGCCTCCTTGTATAATTACAGTCAGTTAGAGGGCAAAACTCTAGAGCAAAACATTTAAAAAAGCAAGTGGAATGATCTTGGGCTCCTGCAAAAGCATTTGCCAGAGAGCAAAACTATCGCAAAAGATATCTCAAAATCAGGAACTGTGGATGTTGCATTGTCTTCCCAGCCAAAAAATACGCCATTTCACTCACATATTTGTTTCTCTGTGTTTTGACATATTTGTCATAATCACCATTAGTAGAAAACAATGAGAAGTCTATAGCATTCATCAGCTGTCAATCTCTACGTTTTCTATATGTCTAGAGATGTATTTGGAAATACCCTGCTCAATGGATAGAGCAGAATTTCATGTAATGGATCTCCATTAGCCTGTCTTGAAAGAATAAAGACATGTAAGCGGCCTAAATATTTCTCATTAAAGGATGTAAATGGAAAGAAATGGGAGAAAAGGGGGATTATATTTGATAATAAACAGCATGCCAAGAGAGACTAATACCCTAATATTGCAGAATTAACAGAGAGCGAAAGAATGGACAAAACCTTCTAAGTGTCATGCACAATCAACAAATACCATAGCAAGATGAGGACTTTCCTAAACTGATGATTCACTCCAGTTACTGCTAACTAACTAGACTCAGCACACAATAGGTGCTGGTGCACTGATGCAACTACTAGCTTTAAGCATACTGTACCATAATTAGGTGTAAGGTCCACCTGAAGAAAACACAAACTTTTAACTTTTTATAAGTACCTGCAGAGGACAAGAAATGACCTGAAATCCTGTTTCCAAAGTGTGCAGTTGCAGTTTCTTACCATACAGTTGTCTTTCTAGCTAGCATCTTAGCTGCATGAATGAGAAGGTTTGTTAACCAGGGAATAAAGTTGTCAACATTTCAGATCACGTTTAGGATCCATGCACATTGCTAACTAATAATTTTCTAAAGAATCCAAAAGGTCTCATGCTATTTATATTTTTAGCACAAAATAAAGTATAAGCTAAGAAATGCAGTTTGATAGAAAAAAAAGGCAAAACTTATGTCAGTAAATCAGTACAGTCTTAAAGGCTGTTACAGGACCAGACACCACCTTGTAAGACTAGAAAGGCAAGATCCGCAGCACTCAGCACAGCATTCAAAATCCTAGCAGACTGAGCTAGTAGATTTTATATTTCTCACTACTGCTGTTGCATGACATGATTGAGGATGCACCAGCTTCAAGGCTTTTCAAGCTTTTGCCAGAGGGAAAGTTTCAAAGCAGACTTCTCCCTGTCTAATAATACTAAATGGGCTGACATTTACACAGTTGAATCTTTTATTATTTTCTCTTCCCTAAAAACAATAGGAGCAATATGACTTGCTATCTTAAATATATTTCTCTAGGTGGGTGGAGAACAGGTATAAAGGTCACAAGGACAAAACAATATTTATTAGAAGGCTGTATAAACCTCTGTTAGCTCTGAGATTTTCAGGGTGATACTTCCCGTATGAACACAAACTTCTCATGAATTTAAGCTCACTAAATATTGCCATTGATGATTTCCCTGATAACATGTCTTGGGAACAGCTGACTCATCCGGATCAGTGGAGGCTGTGTGGGACCCCTCAGAGCCCACGACTTCTGTTCACCACTGCTAGCAGGGCTCCTGCAGGATACTGAAGAGTGCTCCCTATCAAAGCTTTCCACCTCAGCTGATGGCGAGTAACAGGTCAAGCAGGAATCTCCCTCACCACTGAGCACTGGCCTTCAAGATCCGTCCATCTTACTTTTAATTTTGAAATGGGAACTGTACTACAGCACTGCAGGCATTCTCAAAACATGCACCAATGCATGATCTTCACACTAGTTTCTGTTCTTGTTTTTTTTGGATTGTGTCCCAGGCTTCCTTTTATTTTTGAGCTTAGCAAACTGATTCATATAAATAACTCAGTGTCCAAAAATATTCAGCTTTGCTAATCTGCAGTGATTTCTCTCCTCTTCTTCATGCTCCTTTATATGTAGTTTCATTATGTTCTTGCCAGATGAGCATTTAAGCAAGAGGGAGACATAGTAGGAGATGAAGAACCAGAGCAGAGTGTTTATGCTATGAGGTGAAACAGACACTTGTGCCTAGAGATCAGTACCAAACTCTTGCTGAAGAGATGACTTGCCTGCACGCAGAGTATTTAGTGCCCAACATGACGTTTCACAAAAGGCAGAGAGAAATCTCCTAAGCAAATCCCATAATAATTAAGTCTTCTTGATACCACAGCATCCCGTATCACATGCACATGCATTCTGTCCTCCATTTAGTTTCAGCAATCTCTGCTGCACTTGGCTGATAAAATAATCTCCCAAATGATTGTAGCTCTGAAATCTATTAAATCCATGAAGTATTGATGAGGCAGAATTAATGCTGAGAGAAATACATTAACCACCTCCCTCCCCCTGCATTTCATAAAAGAAATACTAGAAGTAAAGCAGCACTGTGGTTGTATGACAAAAATAAAACACACTCAGGTCAGTCCACACACCTTAAACTCTACATATAGATGTATTTATCACTATAACACATATTCATTTAATAAGTCTTGTCCACAGAAATGGCCTTATCTGACGTCCAGAAATCATGCTCTCTATTCTTTGTAATCTCAGGTATGATCCTTGTCTTACACATGCATCATGCAAACCAGGCAACATGTAAGAGCCCTGCCTCTCTCTGTGGCGCTCCTCACTCCTTGTGCTGCAGGGCTCATTAGCTGCAGGTTGAGAACATTACCTACTAAGACCCTGTTGCTGCCTGATTATAAACTTGGCACAAACAAACACAAGTTTGGCAATACTCTCTATGCTGGATGTTTGCTGGGAGGTGTTTTTTGTCATTGCTTTGTTGCCATTTTGGATTTTTGGCATGATGTCAGCCAAAATTTTCCAAGTTAATTCCGAAATAAGGTACAGTAAACTGGAGCGATGTGCTCATGTTACAAGCTTCTGGGCACCCCTTGAACAGCACAAGAAGTTTTGTGCTGTGATTGCAGTTTGGACCACAAACTTGCAAGGTGTCAAGGCTAAATTTTTGTGTGTTGACCTCTGCAGAAAACTCCCAAACATGACTAAATTCCTAACCTCGGAAAAAAAAAAATCTCTATTTATTTTCATGAGCTCACTAAGGAAGTGATGCTTCCTAGCAACTGATTTCCCTGGAGATCCCACCTACAACACATCAGGATCCTACCACCAGCTGAGTGGAACCTACCTGCTTCAAGCTGCATTTACATTTTAATATTAAATGGTCAGAGCTGGACGTGAAACCAGATGCAAGGGTGTTCCATATCTAAATCTGAACTACTCATGGGTTGGATGGCCCTGCAGTGTATCACATACATGTTTTTATTCAGTTCTCTACAGGGGAGGAAGAGGAACAGAAGGTATGAAAACATGCTAGTGTGATGGAACGGGAGGTTTTGTGTCTACTACACTGACACACATGCAGAAAAGAGCAAAGTGGATGCAACACTCCCTAAACCAACATCCGAATATTCAAATTTAATGCTTTTCTTTCAAAAGCACACTTGAAGGGCTTCTTATCTAGATTTAAAACAAAACAAAATAAAACAAAACAATAAACTCAACCAATTCACCACTTGCAAAATCCTATCATGGATCTCCAAGCTGCTGTAACATCAGGATCTACTGCAAACATCTCTGCCGCTAAGCCAGCTAAGCCAGCTGGGAGGTACAGCTACACATAGTGCTCTGCTCCACCTGCTGACTTAACTGTCCTTCCCTATTTCTTCTGCCATGGCTATAGCAAGAGGGACATCTGATGGATGGCCCACAGACCAGCTCTCTTTTGCTGGGCAATTCAAACAATTGGGTCACCTCAACCTCATGAAAAAGAAAAAAAAATTAAAAACAAGAGCTGTATTAAATGGATTACCAGTGAGATGTAGGAAAACTCTTGGGAAAATGACAGGGATGGCAGTGGGGTTGGATCTAGATGATCTTAAGGTCCTTTTCGACCCTAAACATTCTATGATTCTATGAAGACATAAAGATCTATTCTGCAGGAGACTGGAACATAACCTCCCTGTGTAGGGTTATCTGATTTAACAAACTGAACACAAGTATAATGATGCTTCACATCTCTTAAGAGAGCAGACCAAATCCAACCAAGTTGGAGTGGAGACATGCAAGCTCTGGGCAAGGAACAAGCTGCATTCCTTAGGAATCTTATGGACCAGATTTAACATTTACTACACCCAGCGGCACCAACATACATATCTTTTGCACAGACTAGACCAGAAGAAAAGAAACAGACTAAAACTGAAGGAATTACAAGCATAGCATAGCAAATCTTGGTAAACCCCATGATTATTTAAAAATGCTCAAATATTTCCACACACTTTGCTTCCTAAGGATGCGTGATAATCTTCAGCCCATAGGAAGAGATAACAAAGGTATGCAACAGAACATTATGAGGCACATCAGTGCCCAAATTAATGACTCTGGAAAATGAAAAGCTACAAGAAATAGGACCGAAAACCACCAGGTCAGCCCTAATTGCAGAGAACAGCTAATAATTCTGGCAAAACCTCTTCTGTACCATACATGGCAGAATACAGGTAACAAAGCAAAAGTAACAGCGAGTTATTTTGGAGTGAAAGCCCATATTGCAAGCTCTCTGCAGATAATAAATAGTTGCTGTGTAATATCTTATGTCAGGAGCTTGACAAGTGTGAAGGATCACCAAGAAAAATTCAGTAACATTTTTGGTAGACATCAAGGATGCAAATAATTGTATGATAAAAATCAGACACCTAGCAATGGACAAGGCATCACAGTCTTTCTAAATGCAAACATATTTAATGTGCATAGACTGAAAATAAATTTTATATAATTTCTTAAAATCAAAGCAGGCATTATCTGCTTTTTGGTTTGTTGAAAATGAAGAGAGAAGACTGTCCTTAATGGAAAAAAAAAAAAACCTCAACCCAAACTCCTGAAACAGAATACCAGATTTGTGTTTTAGCAACTGAAATCCAAATATTCTGTGATATATTTGAACAACAGAAATCACTGAATCCATTGTTTAAGATGTGCAGTTGCTTCTGAACTACATAGGAGTGTGCAGACAGAAGCACAGCATCTCAGATTTCAGCTGAAACATCGAAAGGCTCCATTTGGGGAAGCATCCCTGCCTAAATTTAGATTGAAAAGAGCAGTGGACTTCCAGGCCCCAAGATACACATTCAGCTTCAAGACTTGTGTTTGAACCAGTCACAGCTTTCCTGGGAAGAGAAATCTGTGGGAAGAGGACGAGCACACAATGGCACACCTGGCACAGAAAGATGCAGGCCAGGTTTATAATACAGCAGACCCTTTCTCTATTCACTTCACATTTTGATCTGCCACTGGTCTTGATGGCTGTGACCAACTACAGGGTCTAGATGGACAGGGAAGGAACACCATACTGTACATCAAAAGCCATGCTTGGGAATAGAAAAAACTCCTATGAAAGGCAAGAGCTTTAAGGGGAGTCTGGACTGGCAAAGAGCAGTCTGACTAGGGAAAAAAATAAAACACATCACACTAAGGTCTTCTGTCCTACATCAGCCATGCTTCTTGGGACTTCTTGAGGTCGCGTAAGCATTTGATGTGGAAGGATGTCCGTTTCATGACAGCTTGCCAAACGCCATGCTCAATTCAAGACAGGTCAAACCTGCAGTGGCACGCAAATATCTGCTCTGACATCAGCAAAGTTGCTTTACAGGAATCGCATTCAAAAGATGCCTCTCCTCATACTGCTCAGAAAGATATCATCAGCCTAGCTGAGGGAGTTTTAAATTCAGCCAAGATTTCCCTCCCAGCATTCAAGTATACTTCCCTAATCAGCTCCTAAATCCATTATGAATTTTTGATCTGGAGGCTGCATGACCTTTTCTAAGACTTTGATACAAGATGAATAAATAACTGCTGAGCCTCAGAGCACAGCTGCTATGTCAAGATCAATTCAAAACGTTCTCTTGACGTCCAGTCCTTCTTGGAATCAGTGGGTTAGGGGCAGAGACTGGGCAAAACTGGTTCCTTGTGTTATATTTTTGTATTTATTTTTAAAGTGCCTGGGAATGTGGAATGCCATAGGCAAACCTACAGTGGGATCAGAGATATTTCAGAGATCCTTACAGAAGAGAAACTCAAGGTTCTTGATTATTCTATCTCAAACAGTCTGAAGTGGGAAGAGGGGAAGGAACAGCTGTGAAAACAAGCAAAATTTGCAGTCTGTTTACATATTATAATGCCTCTAGGAAAACAATATTAAATTCTGGGGCAAAAACCTGGAGCATGGAGTGGTACAAATGCAGCTCCAGACTGGCTTGAGGAATTTCCAGGATGTTTACAATTCAGCAGTGAGAAGTGTCTCTCTTCTTTGGCTTATATATCTAGATAAGTCAAGAAAACAGGTCATTTTCCCAAGTTTTGAGATTTGACTAAGTGAAGCAGCCATGTTTTTCAAGTCTGAACATGGGTTAAGAAATATAGAATCAGAGAATCATGAAATAGTGTTGGAAAGGACCTTAAGATCAACATCACCCAAGAAGAACCTCTGTGAACCAGATTGTGGTTTTGCGTGGTTTCCCTCCCCTCCCCCCCCCCCCCCCCAAGTCTACTTCATCTGTGTGACACCACATTTCCTTGGAGTCACCAGAAGCAGCTTCTCCAATTTTGGGGTCTTCTGTAAGACTCCTCTCACAGGCAGGGAAGATGCAAAGTCAGCACTGACAGATAACAAGCAATAACAAGGGACAAGGTAGCATTTTTTAACTCTGAGGTTGGTCAGGCATGGGAACAGGTGCCCAGAGAAGCTATAGAACTTCTAGCCAGCTGAATTTTGAAAATCAAGGCTCTTGATTTCTTCCTTGGTGCTACATGGCATCGCTATTTCTGAATTATGACTCTACTCCTTAACCCGTGAGCCCTATAGTTTTGTCACACACCCCCCAAAGATCAGCCGATCTGTAAGGACAACTTTCAGGAGCAAAGTATCATTACTGCCACCAAAAAGAAAACTAGATATAGATCCTATCCTCTTTTGCATTAACAGAAGTTAGCACAGAACCTTATGGGCTAATGAGCTCGTGCTCTTCTCTGTGGCTTATTTTTGGCCCTGCAACTAAATTCTAGTGAAATAATTCCTGTTCATGTTTCCCAATACACGGATATAAGTGCAAGTTTACAAAATGCACAGTTGTCAGAAAAGCCAAGTTGGAGAGAGAAAATTGCTTAAAAGAATGAGCTGCAGTAGGGTTCACCATTGTACCATTGCCCAGGACTTTTCGCGCATTTGGTCAGCTTCTGTATAAAATTCCGATCTTGGCTATCTTATCTCTATGAGTATGCATTCTGCAGAAGGCTAAGTGATCTACATTTAAACATCTGCTAGCTAATCCAGATCTTTGTGTATGATGTAACAACATCTGGTTTTTTGAATGGCAGAAAAGAACAAGTGCTCCCACAGAGCCGATCTTTGATTTTCAGTTTTCTACCCTGCAGGCTATCCAGATCTGAAGTCTTCTGCCAGTGGAGAATAAGCCAGTTTCCATCGGCAATCTGCACACACAGCCTGAAGAAACAATACCAGTCCAATATCCTGCCTGGCCAAGGGAAAGAAGTGAAACAAACTTCTGCTGGCTTTTTTTTTCCCTAAGGGTGACGATGACCGATTGGCATTAGCCGGAACTGTATGTATTGACAGTTTCCTAGGGGAAGAAGCAAGATGAGCTTACAGACTGCTCCAGATTTGCTGCTTTTTTGCAGGTTGGAAGAGTTTTCTCTGGGTTACTGTGCTCTAGTTGGGGCATGTCACTAATTAGCTCACTTTCTTCTCTGCCTCCTTTTCCTCACAGCAGTGCAGCTAAGCAGCACAGACACATCACAGTCAACGTGCCACATTCCCATAGCACTGTAGGACCTGAAGTCTGCAGGAAGCTCGTGCTTCTGGAAGTGTTGTAAACAGAACAGCCAGAGAAGCAGCAAAGCTTGTCTTTGTGGGATGGAACAGCAAAAGTGGTACAACACACAGGAGCACTTAACTGCATTTACTACTACTATCAGGCATAAACAAATCATCATAGGTAGATGTGGCAAGTATGCCAGTCTGACATTCTGGGAATGGATGGAAAGATTTCAGAATGATTGGACATGCTCACCACTTTGGGTGGTATGTGATCCTTCTACATTATTTTTGCTCCTGATTTATTATACCACTGGCATGCTTTTTTCTTCCCTTTGTTTTTAAATTAGGCCTTTGTGTTTCTTCTCCAGGTTTTAGCACACTCTTGAGCAGATTATAACAGCTACAAACACAATGAGCAGATGCCACTGGAGCAAATGAAACTACATTCCTCGCCCTGAGGCCTAGCATGCTGTTTTCTGTCAATGCTTCTCATGCTGCGAGTCTCCACAGCAGAGGAAGAAAACCACATACAATCAACTATGTCTCTGTACTCCCCGTCAGCTAAAAAAATTTAAACTGAAAAAATCTGAAACCATGTTTCTGAAATTCTAATTGAAAACCAAAATTGTTTTTTTGACAAGACAGCCCCACTTACCAGAATTTCCCCCCCAGAGAGAGCAAGCTTACATTCACCACATTTCCTCAAAAATGGCTCGAAAATGTGCCCTGCAAGACAAGAGAGAAAGGGAAAGAAAAAATTAGTGACTGGAACACCACAAATTATGTTACATTTCTTTCTCATTCTGCTAGCATTTACCACCAAACTTCCACAGTTTCTTCTGTTTTAGGAAAGGAGGTAACTGGATATGAACCTTCACAACTAATTATTGAATTCCACCAGTATTACACAAAATGCTAAATAATTGCAGCTCTCCCTCAGACTGCTCAGACACATCACTGTCACTGACACGATAGCTATTCAAACTTCAGCGAGACGAGGTCAACAACACGAAACACACAGCAGCATACAGCAAGCGTGCCAATTATGTTACATCCAGCCCTAAAATATTGCTCAAACCAATATCTCTTAGTGATTTTGCTTTAGCAAAGCGTTTTTGAAATATGATGCCTCTAAGGCTCTCACAGCCTCCTTGTATGAAAACTACACAAAAAAATAAATAAGGGGTTGTGCCACACTACATTTTTAGACTATATTAATTACTTGGCATTCTCAAGAAGAACAAAGAGGGAGAAGAAGTAAGTCAACACAATATCCAGTTTGACACACACTAATGCCAGTTTGTAGAAGACGGAGGGCAGAAGTGACAAATGCCACCATTTTGCCAACCCTGAGTAAATTTCACATGACAGCTACTCCTTATTCTTCCTTGAGGCGAAATCTCTGAAAGAACAACTCATGGAGCACGGACTAACGATGATGTTAAAACGTTTAGTTTGTAAACTCCTAGGAGACAGGGGCTGTGATTCTGCTAGTGTTCAGGTTTGGGAGCATTAACTGCACACACGTTTCAGTGCCCAAATGTCCACTCCAGTGAAACCAGACTGATTTTGAACTGCTTTAAATTCCCATTCTCCCCATAGCTTCCATGAGACAGGCATCTGTGAATTACTGATGGATGAATAAATTTACAGCTATACACAGACCACCTGAAGCACTGTACTGTTGTTTGTGGAAACCCGCCTCAGCTGCAGAAGTCACAGACCTTTGCACTAGCACCTCTCCTGAAGGTTGCTGTAGGCATCCACAGGAAAGGAAGGGAGAATGGCTTCTTAGGTCAAATTGCTTTTATGGTCATGGTTACATGAAAAGTAGCTAAGAAAATAAAATTTCTATTAAGGAATAACCAAATAAATCTTCTATAAAACATGGCAACGGGATCTCTTTGCTCTAAATCCTGATTAGCTACCAGATGTCTGATCTTATAAGGCTTAGGCTTCATTTTGGGTGGAGGGTTCAGAGTGGGGAAAGAAGGAAAAAAAGAAAGAATCATTACAAATCAGATGAGGCTGTTGTGAAAGATTTTAGGAACAGACATTTTTAATCACAAAACTACAACCAAAGCATCTTTTCTCTGCTTACTTTGTTTAGTAGTTGAGAAAAAACCTGGCCATATCAGGGAATAAAGAAAGAAAACCCCAACACCCCCTCCTCCCCCAACACCTTTCGTACAGCTTGGCAGAATTTCTGAAAACACTGAAAAAAAGATTGGTCTTAACTGCTTTGCTCAAACTCAGGGAAGGTGGTTATTATTCCAGTGCCATCCATATCCCTCCCTAGCTGCCGGGCATTTGGCCTGGAAAGAAAAAATTGAGTCAAGAAACTCTGCTTCTGCCTCCGAACTAATTGGATAACATCTGCATGCAGAAAAGTTAGGAGCTTAAGAGACAAGCCAGATCCGAAACAATCCAATAGCACCTCGACGCTGAATTAGCTCATTATTTTCTTCTACACCAAGGGACTGATTTAATAATTTCCCCAGAGAAGTGATAAATAAGTGAAACTCTGTACTCCACACTGCTGGTCCCATGAATACTTGAAAGACAGGGGCGGGCGCTGCTGCCAAAAGGGGCTGAGCTCCCTCTGGCACTGATGTGGAGCTTCTGGATGCAACCCCAGCAGCACTCCCTCTCTCCTTCACCCCAGCACAAATGCCTGTGCAGGAACTGGGATGAAAACAAACTGGTTTTAGTTTGTTTTTTTTTTCAAAAAAAAACCCAAACCAACAAAAAACCCTGGGAAAAAAAAAAAAACCCAAAAAAACAAACCCCAAAAACCAAACTAGGGAAAGAAGGAGAAAAGGATGGAGAGGCAGATGTAGGATTTGGAGAATAGCAGGTCTGATTACTGCTTATTTGGCTGCAGTGCTAGCTTCAACCAACAGAAAAACTGCACTGTTATGGTACTGGATTCCAGGCAGCTGTCTTTATACATGCTAAAGAAGTCTAGTCCAAGCTGTCCATTGAGACCATGTATGAAAAAAAACAAGCAAGAAGGCTACGTAAAGAAGTGGCTAGTTAAATCGGAGGCAGGGAGACAATTTACTACATCTCCTGCCTTGCAAGAACTTTTGAACTTTGAGAGTGGCAGACGAAAACCTTTTTTGCTTGATTTTAGATGATGCAAAACACGCTCTGTCTCTCTGGCTACAAAGGAGATGAGGTATTTAGGGGTAGAGCAGGACAGGAAGGGAGATGGGAAGGGAACATTTTTTGCTGTATAATTGGGGGTGAAGGCTGGACATGGCTTGCAGAGGAAACCAAAGATTATTCACTCTTTCTTTGTATTCTGCTTGGGGCCTGTGCAGAATGTGGTTTTAGCCTTAACGATTTTCATTCTACCTAAGCATGTAGGAGGAATATTCACTTCTCTTGAAAGCTTTGGATAATGTTACTTAAGTCTAAATTCTGACCGACACTTTTCAGAAAAGTTTTGCTGCCTTTGCAGAATACAGCATAGGAGGTGCAAAGTCAATGAATACAAACTTCGAGGCACACCAATTTTGGCTTCTTTGTAATCAGTATAATAAATAGAAGAGGTGACAAAAGTTTGACCAAAATTACTACTGAAGAGAGCTTGCTTTCCCAAGCTTCTGTGTTTGGGAAAAATGAAAACCCAGAAGTAGCCACCTGACTACTCAGTGAAAGGTGCCCTTCTTTTGGATGAGTCTGTTTGCACAAGTAGCTCTTTTAACAGAAGGAATTTACCATAAAAGGTTTTGATTTGCTTTAGTTAGGAAGAGTTGGCTAAAAGTGTCCAAAGGTATACCCCAATATCCAACAGGCTGCTGGCATCATCTGAATGACATAAACATGTAGGTTTACTTGTTACTCCAGCCAGGGGAAGAGTGGGAAAGGAAGAACAGAGGTTTCAGGCTAAGGAAAAGAGTTGAGAATGAGAACCTTTTCTAAAAAAAATCATACTGAGCTCCCCTTCTGCTTACCACCAGAATGAGGCTGTTTTAAAGTATAATCAATTGAACAGTATTAGATTCAAGAGCATCAGCTTCCCATAAGTAGCTGCAACTTCTGATCTCATCACCCCAAACTGTGACACATGCATCACTGCCAATACAGAAGTGGCGTCCAAACAAAAGC
This sequence comes from Ara ararauna, assembly GCA_028858755.1. Taxonomy (NCBI): domain Eukaryota; kingdom Metazoa; phylum Chordata; class Aves; order Psittaciformes; family Psittacidae; genus Ara; species Ara ararauna. The sequence continues at coordinate 63,996,848 of CM054379.1, forward strand.
TGTCCAAGCATCTCCTCCTCCATGGTAAGACATGGTAAAATACTTAGCTCACCAACAGACATGGAAAGTTGCTCTGAATCTCAGAGAGACTCAGTTTGAAACTTTCAGAAAAACGAAACAGTCTTGGGAGATAATCAGCATTATTAACTTTTCCTATAAGCAGCACTAGCTTCAACAAATTGGAGTTTTTTACCAAAACAACATACACTCCCCGCAGTGTTGCATGTATACCAGCAGGGTTTTCACATAGCCTCATGTAAAAATTACTTTCTTTTTGTAAAGAAAAAAGTACTTTGTGAAACAGAATGTGGTGAGTAGCACAACCACATACCATTTGTGCGTTTGGTTTCATGACATTACGTGCTTCATAAGACAGCAACCTTTTTTTTTCATCAGCTTCCAGATAGCTTTCTGTCAGTTCATATTGAGATCAGAATTAAATTTATTACTCCTGGCAAAAAAGAAATCACTGACAACAGATATAGTGACTACTTTTTTTCTCAAGCTTGCACTCCCAAATCCATTAACACCCACCAACTTCCAGGATCTTTGGATCAAGTCCTCCATGAACAATTCTAGATGTGAACCCACAAACTCCCTGATTATTCATTAAGCAAAAATTGTCCAGTGACAATTTATCCACCATTTAAAACAGATGATAACATGATTTAAGGCATAAAAACGGTTACACAGAGGATTCTGGTCTTGTACATGTTGCAGTCGTCGCAGTTCATGAGAGCTTCACCCAGCTGGAAGAAGTGGCTGACTGAAGTCATAAGTGGTCTTAAATACTTTTCAACTGGTAGTAGATGCAATTGAGTTTATGATACTCAGACACAGAAGAAAATCTACATAATGATAAGCATCTGTCAGTTTTCTATTACTAACATGCTTCTGCTGCTGTTTTTTTAAACCTCAATTAGAAGCAGGCATCCTGGTGCTTGGGTTGCAATTTTACTTGGCTAAAACAAGGAAGATAAAGGTTTTCAGGCTGGAGTACAGTTCACAAATAAACATATCTGGATCAGGATGTATAACCTGTAAATGAGTTGGATACAGTTTGCAAAGAAAGTGTTGGTTAGTCAGCGGAGTAGTAGACTTCCTTGTTCATACGCTCTAATATCATCTGTCTTATTTTGTAACACATCATATTACGTACATTTTGGACCATGATTCAGTCCAGAAAGTATTTTTCAGTAGTAGGTTACTATGGCCCTACAGTAACAGAGTTTTGAGTTACCTTTTTTAGACAGGGTAAAGGCTGCTGACACTAGTGTTGGAACAAATGCACGGGGGTGTGCATGTTCAGTTTTGCCTAGGGTGCAGCATTTTCCACCTATTCCCACCACCGTAAGATTTCTAATTCTACCAAAAAAAAGAACACCCCCCCAAACCCCAAACAACCACCAACAATGAAAAAAACCCAAAACAAAACAACAAAGCCCAAAAAACCTTCTAAAAGCAACACTGAACACAAGAAGAAAAACAACATCCTGCGTACTGACTTTTTATGGCCAGTTTATAAAGGAACTGCACATCTTCACTTACATAAAGCAATCTTTTACTCTGCAATGCCAGATTATATATAAAGAGCCCTTTTCCTGTGAACATCTGAAAGCCTTCCAACAATAAAACGTTTAGTTTCAGGGAAACTTATAGGCTTGCTCTTAGACAGAGACAGAAGACTCCCTGTTAGTCTGAAACTACCCATTGTGAAGTGAGGGTCCCAGACAGGAGGCACACGATATGAAAAAGCCCAGTCACCAATGGGGTGGGGGAGAGCTGAGCAGCAGAAAGAGGGAGCTCCCACAGGAAGCAGATATTGCAACGAGTCTGGACACAACCCTGGACAACAGCTGAGATAAAAACCCAGCAACACCATTAGAAGACTGAACTGAGACTAAATGCTACTGTTCTAGTGGTTCGTCCTCCCATGCAACAGTGCCAAAACTTGGAAAGAGGACAGTGGCTACAGGACAGGCATCCTGCACTTTTTCATGTGAATGTCACTGGATTTCTAAAACAGCTACTTGAAAGCTTTGTGCAGTTGCAGGATGTAAATAAGGATAACTAGGTCCCTCCCTGAAAGGAGTCCCAAAGTAGATTGATAATTTCAAACTATTCAAAAATGTTTTGTCTTCACTATCAAACTTGTGGCTGTCTAAAAACATATCTTTCAAACTCCTGCCCTTTCCATTTGGAGCAGGAGGAACTCAGATGAGAAGTCACTGTTGCAGTAACAACAAGTCCTAAGAAACAGGAAGCACAGGAGAAAAACATGAGGAAAATCCTTCTTTGCTTGAACTTTTCATAAAGACAAAAGAAACCAAACCACAAATTGTGTTAAAGATCATAAACTGAACACTTTAATCTCCTCACAGACAGGATCTATTAACTTAACTTTAGCACAGATGCTGCTGCCAGCTGGTCCCCATGTCCAGTGTTTCCTGTGGCATCCAGCCCTGCCAAAGCATGTTGCTTGTTCTCCTTCCCCCTGAGATGCTTCACTCCCGCAGGCAGGTTTAGCCCCTTGATACTGCCGGCTCAGCATTGGCAACATTAGTACCTTTTTCCTCTCTCAACTTTCAAGTAAGACAAACTAAGCTAAATCTTCCTTATATTCACAACTTAATCTTCACTGCTAAATCTTGCCTTTTCCAGGCGTCAACTTGCTTTGTAATACAGCAGAGAGCTGAAAGCATAAAGGAGCTGGGACCTGAAAACATCAAGGCAGCACGTAACCAAGCATTCCTGAATGGAAAGTACCAATACAAGCAGAACGTGTGGATGTATACACTTAGCAGAGGCAGATGCAAAGAGACAGAATATGCCAAAAGCATTAAATAACACTTGGTGGGACAGCCAGTGGTTATGGTAAGTGGAACGCAACACTGCAAGGGTACAAGGGATAGAAAGACAAATGCAGTGGCATTTATGGCCCATTGCTAAATCTTGCCTCTTGAAATTATTCTGAGAAGATCCCACTGCCTGGAAGAGAAGCAAGTGCGTATCTCTTTGCAACTTGAAAGCCAGCCGGTGTCCTGCATACATCTTCTGCCCTGATGGAACTGCCTGCCCCCATGTCAGGGCATCATTGTCAGTCACGAGGCCTGAGCAATCAATGGGGGAAGCTATTAGCAAGATCAATACCAAGCATGCACTTAGACTGAGAATGTTACTCATGTAGGAGGAGCATGTGATTGCAGTGACTTTGGTTCTCAAAACAGTAGAAAAATTACTTCATTAATTGCGGGAAGAGTGCTTGCATTTTGAGTTGCAGAAAAATGAGAAGTACTATGACCTAAACTCTTCTTTTTTTTCTTTTTTAAATAAATGAATGGAGTCTAAAAATAGTCCTAAAAACAAATTGCACCTTCCAACCCTCTGAGCTGGCTCCTAGGATGCTGAGCACCCCTGGAGTTGAGGGAGGGATGTGGTGACTGGAGCCAGAGCTGTGTCCCTCTCCTGCACCCTTCAGCCTGCACACCCTTACCTGCCTAATATCCCAGTGGCACCAGTAGAGTGCTTCTGTGGCCAGAAATAAGCACTCACGTCATTGTTAAAGATAAAAAAGCAAGGGGAAAAAGGGCAAGCATAAGATTTTAGAAGCTATTGATTTTGCAGTTTGTCTCAAAGAAGAAAATGTTTTTCTCTGAAGATACAGGGTTGACCCTTAAGTATCTTTAGCAGAAACAGGCTAAACAGCGTACGTACAAACACTCCACAGAAGCAGTTAAAGGCCATTTAGAAGTGCAATTACATTGCAATGTAAATATAGAGGTTTATATACAAAAAAAATGGGTTTATAAACAATTTTACCCTTCCCCTTAAGAGAGAATTCTACCTATGCAACAAACATTTTTGTGCTTAATCAGTATGCAAGGTTTTAATTAAGGATGTTATATCCATGATGCACAATGAAAACATACAGTATACGCTAATACTGCAATACAACAGTACCCCTAATGTCAGCCAATCCCACTGTGCAAGAAACCTAACACACACATAGGAAGAAACGGTCTCAAGACCTGGCCAATTTACTTCTGGGCTTTAAAGGTTTAAAGAATTCAGCATATAACCTGTACTCTAAACAAACCGGGAGCGAAAAGGGACTTGTGTATTCCCAAGAATTTCTTGTAGTTCAGTCAAATCACAAGTTAAGCTAATTTTGAGGATGTAAAAGACTATTTTTATGTTGTACATGCTTAATGGATTAATCATTCTGTATTTTGTGCATTTCATTTTCCTAATTACTGTAATCCCAAAATTGTCTGCGAGTGAAACATTAGCATGGCAGGGTCTGCAGTCATGCCCCACGAGGTGGGTGGGGTGGCTGGGGAGGAAGGCAAAGCCTGTCTTTGCAGAAGCTACGCCACCTACATGGGGTCACATTTCCTGATGTGAAATATTAAAATGTTGAAAACGGGCTGAAATTCGGCAAGAGTGAGCTGTTTGTAAACCTATTTCTGTACCAAAGAGAGCCCATAAAGCAAAAAGTAAACAGTGTAAGAAAAGAACATAGCAACACGATTAAAACACAAACAATGAAAACGCTGCACTGCAGTTATTAACTACAACAAACTGAAAATAAACCGTTTCCTTTTTGCTGTGTTCACTTTAATCTTCTGAGAGGCAGGAAGGGGGAAGACAGGAGGAGGCAGCAGTTTCAGACTTGTGGAGCTTATCAAATCCCAGATCGGATGATTAGAGCAAAGCTAAGAAGCAAACATCCTCTCTCCCCACCTCCCTCCCCAGAAAGGAAACACAGCCTTTAGGACCAATCTGCAATGTTTGTTTGCTGCTCTTTAAACGATTACTCTGGAGAGCATTTTTCTTAAGTTGTTTTTATATCTTTCTGGAAGTTTCAAATTAAACAAAAGAATACTGGAAACAGAAGAACAGAAAACGTAACATGCTGGTTCATCTTTTTAACAGTGAGACAAGTAAAGCAAGTAGATCTGGTCCTTGATTGCCATACAACACAAAGTGGAAGGGAATAAGAGTTTTAAATATGAGAGGCATCACTGCAAAACCTAGGAAGAATCATGAAACGGCTGAGGGTGGAGAAAAGTGAAAAAAAGAGGGTCATCTCTCAGGCTACTTCATGGGTACCTATTTTTATGATTTTAATGATGAGATTTCATGTTGGTAAGTGCTATATCCAGGAAAGAAAGAAAAAGAACAATCCCAAAATGTCACTGTATTTTGACAGTTTACTTTCTAGAAAAAACCCTGCTCTCTAGTGCCTTTCAAAAAAGACTCTCCAGTAATGAAAACCAGGAAATTAAATTCCCAGGACAACACACACTAGAAGTGCAAATGAAAAGATTTTGCAATGACGTAATGCTTCAGCCTCAAGTGTGGGATCGAGTCTTTATTCTTTCATGCTGCTCCTAAATACATCAGGGCTCCCCTTAGAAAATGAGTGTCCCAGTGTGAACCAGAATAAACACAGGGTTCACGTAATTCCAGGATTGTGCTACGTTAATAGAAACCTCATTGCCATACAAAAGCCACACAAAAGCATTTATTTTGCTGAAATATTCTATGGATTTAAAACGTCACTACTATTCAGTGAATGCCTGAATGGTGGAACTAATGAATCTGAATTTCCAACTCGTTTGGGCTTGTGATGCTAAATGTACAATGTGGGTCCCTCCCGGGCTGCATCCTGACTCTCCTGGCTTCCCCACACCCTTGGTGGTCAGTACCCGGCCACATTTGCTGGGCAAGTCTTGCTACAGCCACTGGCCAACTGCTCTGGAGGTGCCCGTGGCACCCTGCCCTCGTGGCCTGCATCCAACCCATCTCATTGCAGCAGCTGATGCATCGAAAAGAGGATCAGGAAGCCCGATGCTGCCCCTGAAGCCCTCTCCCTGGTTAGAGACAGCCTGCAAAGTTATGAAGAGGAGGACTGGTGCACAGACACACTGGGTTAACAGCCTAACCCCCACTTCCTCAGGAAACTAGGCTAAAAAATCTGGTGTTTCTCTTGCTGTGCCCCCATCCCCCCCCCCCCCCCAGCTCTGCAGAGGCAGTATGAAAATAAAAAAAAAGAAAAAAGAGTAGCATAGACTAAGGCATAAGGGCTGCACTATATCCCCAACAGCATCTGGATTACTGTTTCAGGCACGTTTCATAAGTGTCATTGGCTTCCTGTTTAATATTCGTGTTTTATTGCCGCACAAAGTCAGCCTCCTCTCAAAGAGCAATATATTACTCTCACATCCTTTGAGCTGATCCTTAATGAGGATATTCTGGTTTCTGGATATTCACAGACCTTCTGTTGGTATCAGCAGAAGATCAGCATATGCTTGAATGCACAGCATGCAGAGAAGGAGAAGTCAGCTCTCCTTATTAAAACAGAGCCACAGGATTAAAAGGGACCTTGAATGACCATCCAGGCCGCTTTCCTGCCCAAGGCAGGATCAACCACACTTATGTTATTCTTGTTATTCGGCCACCTGACCTAGTTGAAGGAAAACAGATATGCTTTGGGGCTCTGACTCCCTTCCTGAGCCCGAAACCTCACCCCTGTGTTGCCATGGTCCAGCCGTCAGCCATGCCAGTTGATCTGATAAGAGATCCCTGCCTGCAAACCCTGCCTTCCTTGCATTGCCATGGTTACAACACATACATGTTGAGCCTATATTTAAAAGCCTGAAATGACAGGAGATGTTGGTTAAGGCCTTAGACTTGGCAAGGTCTAAAGTTCCTCCAATGAGTGCTGACTCTTTGTTGAAGCGCTGCAGTCCGAAAGAGAAAGATGGATGGTGAGCTACTTCCAGGGACTCTGTACTGCCTGCATCTCAGGAAAAAAAAGACCAAACAGAGTATTTTTAAAGGACAGACCTAAAGGACAAGAAGAAATTCCTGCCAACATTAACAGGGTGGGTTAGGGCAGAAGAAAACCCATAACCACTTGTTCAAAAGCAACTCCTGTGTGCTGGAGAGACAGGCATCACAGGGTGCCTGGAGGAGAGAGATGCCCTCTTGGAGCTGGCTGACAGATGGGAAGTAGGGAGGAAGCAAGAGGCTTTGGTGATGAAGATGGGGAGCTTGTGCTGAATAACAAAGGAACCAGCAGAGGAATGCATAGGGGAGGTTGCACTGTTAAAAAATGAGGAAGGGGGGGAAATTCCTTTACAAAGACATTCTAGACAGATGGAATTATCATTTGAAGAGGCCAGAGAAAAGGATTTTGCAGTAATTCAAGAATCAAATGAAAGCTTAGATGTGAATTTCAACTGTGTGGTCTGGATAGTGCAGGGCGCTTCTTAAGAGACAGTATGCAGGAAGAGTCTGCTGATCTGAGTAAAGAGAGGGGAAACTGGGAGATGGACAGATTTTGGCCTGACTGAGGCACACCAGTGTTGTCCGTGGCAACAGAGGGGGGAGGGAATGGGGAGAGCTGCAGGTGGAGAGAGGAAGGGATGTATCAATGGATATCTGTTTAACTATGCTGAATGAGACCTGATGGCTTGGTATCCACAAAGAAGTGAAAAAGACTAATTGAGGTTATAGCTTGGACAAGGGGAGAGAGGACTAGTTTTATGATCCAGTCTTAAGAATCAGATAGATGTATCTCTACATATCTATGGCTTTATGATAATTTTTACATTATATATTTGTATATAAATACATGTTTACATATATACATGCAATAGCTCTGCCTGTTGGCAAAGTCATCTTAAATAAAGTTGTAGTGAGAAGAATCAGTGAAAGAACAGAGTCCTGCACTCCCTGCCAAAACCAGAAAATGGAAAAAGGCTTTTCCCCTTGGCTTTTTTTTGCAGCGTGACTGGAAACAAAACGTGTAACAGCAAAATGCTTACCTGGAGAGTTCAAGCTGTCAAATAACGATTTAAAAATTATTGTTGTAGACAGCTCTACGTTGTGCAGCTTGACGTACCCTTCCACACTCAGAGGGCTGCAGTCCCACGCACCCACACTGCCATACACCTCATAGGATGTGGGAGCAGCTACTGGGCCTGTCAGCAGTCACTTAGCTAATACAACACCGCTTACAATATCAAAGATGTGTATTTTGGTGCAGTGATGGATATGTGTGCAGCCATGTGTCAAATTCTCCGGCACGCTGAGTGCTGGAAACAAATGGCACTTTCAGAGCAGTGCATCTGGGTCACTGCCTGCTCTCGCTGTGCCTGCAAGGACCTTGGGGAAGAAGAGCAGAGCAGGAAGGAGCAGGCTGCAGGTTTGAGGAGCTGTGCTGGCGGGTCTTATCTAGGCCACTGGCTGTAATCTGGATACCCTCATCCTGGAAAGAAAAGTGGATTTTCAGTACTGTAAGGGTAAGTCTTTAGCACCTCTAAATGATGAGGTCGCACTGGTTTGTTTTCCCTGTACTTTCAGTACTCTCAGTTTTGCAGGTGTAATCAGGATTATAAAAGCACATTCAACCTTCCCCCCATGCCCAGTAAATCACCAAGAAATAACACACAGAAAGCACTCACAGCCTCTGCTGTTTAGTGCTGTAACTAGTTTGGACTCATGAATTTAGGAAATGTCACATTTGATTTTGACCTCGAATCAAGTTCACTCTGCCGCGCTGAAACACAAGACACACCATTCATGCGGCGCCCAGAGTGCAGCCTCCAGCTGCAGAATGTGGGTTACCAGAAGCAGGAGACATCTGAGAAGGAGCATTCAGAGCAGCACGTGTGCCACTTTCAGCCACGACTGCATTTGATTATGAACTCTGCAAATATATGGACGGCACAGGCTGGCAGTACAATCCCTGAAAGTACGTATCTATAACAATCCTATGGGAAAAAAGAGGGGTGTGCATCTGAGAGCCACAAAAAGGCAAGACTTGTGGTTTTTTTTCTTTTTGAATATGCAAACCAGCTAATTAATTTCCCCTCCAAAAACCATTCGCACAATCTGGGAGCTGCTGCAAGGGCCAATTGTGAAGACTTTAACAGTAAACATCATCAGCAACAGCTAATGAATAGTCATATTTTAAAACTAAACTGCACATGCCAAAACTGTTAAAGTTCATTTCTCTTGCGTATACTCATACATCTAATGGTAAAATGTCAACAGAATCTGGGACTACAACAGCCCCACAGATCCACTGGCACTGCAGCTGGACAGCCCTTGCATAACTGCTGCCTGCCACATCAACGTGCCCTTCTTGCCACGCACGGTAGTAGTGAATACTTGGATGACAACCAGTTTATTTGGTCTGCTTGCTCTCCCCATGTTACTTAAATGCCCATCCACTGCTAGCTCCACTTCTAACCCACATATGCAGACATACAGCTATAGCAAGTACTTTGAAGCACCTCATGCATGAAAGGTTATCAAGAAAGGGAATTGTGTTTGACCTTGTCATACGTGTGTATGGGGAGAAAATCCAGTACAGTCTCTGAAAGCAGAGAGAAGCATTTAAAAAAGGACAGAAAGTAGGTGAGAGCATGCTTCTTCATAAATGCATGTGTTTTATCAACTGCCTGACCTCGAAATCACTTCCCTCTTCCAGACAGACACCGCTGGGTCACATCTTTCAGCTCTGTTAAAATTTCAACAGCTCGCTGGTTGCTATTTCATGGAGAGGGGGAAGGGATGTGGACTGAGCATCAGATAGTCAATGCAGCAATGTACTTAAACAGAAAATCTTCTCCCAAGGACAGGGCTTCCAGTAGCAGGACTATTTAAGAGGAAGAAAATAGTTCTGCAGAGTGACAGATGCACATCATACAGTTGGGACTGTTTATGTCCATAGAGTTTCTGCTGCACTAGCAGTAACAGAAGACTTTTTCCTCCTGAGCAAGCTCTTTCTCACTCTAGGATTCACAGTGGAGCAATTACAAGCTTCTTAAAAGCCCTGCAAAGCTTTCAAGGCTGGCAGTAGCTACAGCTCCTAACCCAGACTGTCTGCAAGCATTAACAGAGGGCAGGGCAGCAGAAAACTTTACAGCCTAGTTGAAGGTTTAAACACTGGTGAGCATGAACTTCAGCGAGATCTGCCCTACTTGCCTTAAAACTGTGCAGTGGTCTTTTTTCTATCAGTGATGTAAAAAATTAAAGCTGTTAACAGGTCTTTTTATGAAGGCTGACTCCCTCACTGCATCAATGGAGCAGTGTCACCCTGTAAGTGTCAGGCTTACCTCTCATTTTGAGGGGGAAAGTGCTGGCATCCGAACAAGCATGCACAAAGTGACAAGGGCATACAAAGCATTTTGTAGGCTTGGAACAAAACCTTGTTTGTAGGATTCACTTAGTGAAAGAATTTATGTTAACAGAGCAAGCTATTTATAGCAACTCTCCATAGAAATGAACTGTCTCTTGATTCCTGTCCTTGTGAAACGTGGCTTTTTAACCAGAGAAACACTCTCTTTACTCAAAAAGTATGGGTGAAGGGGGTCATGGGGAAAGAGAAGCTGCTCCCTGACATACACTCTGCCACCTCCAGTTATACTAGAGATAAGGTCTCCCTGTGCCGTCAGCATGAAAGGTCACTCATGATTTGAGCACTGGCATAGTGACACCACTCTTCCCCAGCCCCCTTGGCTGGACAACCCGTGTGAAAAAGCTGCCAGCGCCCGGCCCATCGCTCCCACCTCTGAGCGTGCCTGTCCAGCCAACAGAAGCACATAACTGAGATGGGCTGCTCTTGCCAGGCTTCTCAAGCCACACACGTTTAATTACGGACTCTTAGCCAGCATTAATCTGAGTATACCTATGGAAGACTACAGTTCCTTGAAACAGCGCAGGGGCAAACCAGGGTGTAAGAGATCCCAGTCTCTCCCCAGCCAGCCCTTCAGAAGATTGCAAATGAGAACATGTTCACATATCCTCACGTTTCATACACTCTCTGAAATAAAAGTATTGTACTTTAGTCCTGATCATATACCACCAGCTAGCTAAAAACCCACAACCCTGTATACACACCTCACCACTTTTGCAAAATCATCACACTGCATCTCACCTACTTATTACAAATGACCCAGATCCATGGTCTGCTTACTATCCAAGCTTAATTAATTATTTCCACAAGTTTGCTCAGACAAGAAGCTGAGCAAACTGCAGGCACATGATTTTTCTCAATAAATGAAAAAAAACCCCAACAAAAAAACAACAAACCAGCAGATTTGCTGTTTCAAAGTTCAAAAATGTAGACAAACAATTCAGAAACTAAAACATGCACGTGCAAACCAATTAACCTGAAATTTCTTTTGCTCAAATATTTCCACAAATAAGTTGCAATTAAGTCTTTACATCCATATCTGGAAAAGTTGTGCTGGTGGGCTTTTAAATGATGAGACCAGAGCTACTTGGCTAATAAAGTGTACCACACTGTCTGGAGATTACAGTTTAGACCTGACTAGGGAGGAAGCAAAAGCTTTATTTCAGACTAAAATAACCTCACTTTTCCCAGTTGGGATCCTACATATCACCCCTGTCCTCTGACTTTTCCAAACTCTAGACAAAGCTAAGGCTCTCACTACATATACCCTTGCCCTTAAATCTCATCCACCAACAGCTTTGTACTAAAATCCCTCATAGATAGTTCCCTTATACTTCTTCTTTCCAGTATCTCATAATGACAGTCTCAGTTGGTTTTTAAAAAAGGCATATCTTAGATCTAATAATTGTACCCATAAACCTAAATTAGACTAATGGGAGCCCTGAACTGAAAATAAAGCTCTAAAATCTATGGGGTATATGTATATCATGAGACTTTACTAAACTATAAATCTGTTGATTACAATCTAATTTTCTAAAGACAGAATTATCTTAATTTATTGCCCAACATCATAGCATTTTATGTCTATGATGAAAATTAGATTATATCAGGTTAAGTTTGTTTATAATTTGTTTATAATTTTAGATTAACAGAATTAGACACAGAAAAGTCTTCACATAGATGAAATAATGAAATGCAGTATATTTTCACGACAGTATCTGGTACTCTCCAAGTCATAAGCAAGCACCTTGCTTCACAGTACTTGAAATATTATTTGAAATGAGGATTTTCTCCTTTCATATTCCACAAAGGGTTAGCATAAGCTGATATATGACATCACTTACTGTAAATGTGTAGATTCAATGCAAATTATGAGTGCTGGTGAAGAAAAGCCCTGAGCTTTTTCTACCTGTGAGATGCAAAGACTGTTCTGTTGCAATCCTTCACTACCCTAGTTCAACTGATTTGCCGGCTGGTTACATTGCACTGGAGACATTGGGGTTTAAAATCAATCACTTCTAACTGTTTTAAATTCTAAAACAGTGGTTGATGAGCCACACAGGAGAGTGAGTGTGAGCAAGAACTCTGGAGGTTGGCTATGTCACCCTGGAATCATAGAACGGTTTGGTTTGGGAGAGACCTTAAAGATCGTCTTGTTCCAACCACCCTGCCATGGGCAGGGTCACCTTACACTAGACTAGGTTGCTCAAAGCCCTGTCCAACCTGGCCTTGATCACTGCCATGGATGGGGCAAGACCTGTCTTGAGCCACAGCCTGGAGGGAAAATCAGAACACCCTTGAGCTCAATATAAGCAGAAAGGTACACACACTAAAATGCGAGCTAAAATGTAATTGATATTTTCTTGTGCCATCTGGCAATTCAGACTTGGAGTCCTTCAGACTCAGACTCATTGACTTGGAGACCTTGCACCAACTTACTCATTGATGACTGACCAAATCACAAAACTCTATGAAAAACATCAGTCAAGCTTCTACACGGCTGTGTGATAATAGTATCCATATCATCCCTAGCTCTTGAGCATGGCTACATTCAGATTCCTTCAGGAGGAAACGGATGACATTTGCTCTGCCTTAAGGTACAGTTTCTAAGTATGGGCTGTCTGGGAGGGCTGGGAAGAGATGAAGCAAAGGTAGTCTGCCACCAAAGCTGCTTCTAAGCTCTTGCTCTGACCTGCTCAGCCCTTGCACCCTCAATCTGTTTCCTTACAGTGGCTGGAAAAAAACTGCAAAATACAAAAGTTTTTCTTCTGGCAACCGGTATTTTTAATTCCCTCTTTGTCCGGTGTCACAGGCAAAGAAGGAAAGGGAGATCCCACTAACTTCAGTTATTTATTTAGATTTGCTGCAAATATTCAGAGATCTCAATAGCTCTGTTACCCAAAAGGTAAACAGCAGTAGTGACGCACTCCAAGAAAGCATCCCGCAAGCCTACTCCAAACAACAAAAATAACTACTGCCAGCACCAACTGTCATGTGTTAAAGCTCAGTGCTATTCTTGGAGCAGATGCAGGCTCAGGAATTTTGTTTCTTTTTTTTCTTTTTCTTTTTTTTTTTATTAAGGAACAGTAATTTCAAACCAGTCCAACAACTCGTGACATGCGTGATGGTCTTGGCAGCTGCTGATTTTCTAAATCATAATTACTGGCAGTTTATCAGTCTTAACAGTTCGAGACAGTGTTAACGGATGCTGTTTAACCAAAACGCTGTTCCCACGGGCTCTCTCGTGCACACTTTTTCCTTCTTTCTAGTTGGAGAATTTCAAGTGCTCTGCTCTGATCTGGCAAATCCTCACCCTGGCTCTCAGATCAGTGCCAGTGGGGCTCCATTACATCTTCATAACATACACTACTAAAAAGAATATTCATTTTTACGATGTGTTAATTGTGCCCCCTCTGCCACATGACTGCAAATAGCTCTGGCAAACAACTGCACATCAATGAATAAAAAGTTTGTTTGACCAAAGAGTAATTGGAGTTGCTTGGCACTGAAGATGAATACAGCAATGCTCCAGCTGACACATCTTGCACAGAGAGTCCTATCAGGTCTCCTGTTCTTACTCATACATACAAAACACAGCAAATAACATTTCTTGAAGCTTTGGACTTAAAAAGCAAGATTTCTGGGCAAACTGAAATATCAGCCTCTTCAGACTCTGAATGACTGAATTTATCTACTAGCTCTTTACATTCAGTAAGCCACAATAAAGTGCTTTCAGTGACGAACTTTGACAAGTTCTACTTTTTTTCCTCTACCAGATACAGAATTTTTATTAAACGCATCCATGGGCACAACATAAGTTGTCATTACATGAATACTAGCAAGAAAAAAATGATAGCTTTCATACTTAAAAAAAAACAACTCCTCTTTTACATTGCATTAAAAAGCCTAAACTACACTTTAGACTTGGGCGTGCTGAGCAAGTTAAATCACAGGTACTAAATCCTAAATCTCTGGAACATCAGAGTGTTATACCCACTTTCAGCCAGACTTTCAGTGCTCCCGCTGTTTTTGCCTCTGCTAAGACCACTTCATGCTGTTAGGTGCTGACATGATGCAAATAATCATCAGCTATGTGTGGTTTTTGACTGTTACACTACTCACCCTCTGTCTTCTAAAGTTTCTAACGCTAATCTTTTAGAGTGTTCAACTTATAATCTCCCTGTGCCAACAATTTCAAAGTTTCTGCCACAGAGGAGAAACATACTCTTTGTCATCACTTTGCAACCAGAACTCACCATTTTTGTTGCCAGAGATTTTATGGAGTAGGATCTTCACTGGGGCAAAGGCAGTTGCTTTATGTCAGAAGGACCAAAATCACTAAGGACTCCTAGTGTAGAAACATTGCTTTGCCTGATCATCCTTCCTGAGAATATCAATGGGAAAATACTCACTCATTTCGGTAGGAGCATGCCCCCACAAACAGGGAAAACCACAAAGCACGTACAGCTGCTTCCTACTGTCAGGAAAATGGAAGAGGTTCCTTTTCAGAGGGTAGCAGAATCCACCCTAAAAGCTGCACTCAGAAAACCATAAGTATTCTCTCCCTACATAAAACACACCACCTTAGTGAAAATATACTGCAGGCATTTGAAAAGGTAAAAGGGACAAATAAACCATTTAGCCTTATGTTTGGAAATCTCAGACATGAACTGCAACCTTTCATTTCATCTTTAAGCTACCTTAGTAGCAAGGCAAAGCAAACTCTTGAAAAAGAAAGAAAATAAGCCCCAAACCCTGAACAAAAGCAAGTCTCAGCATACACTGGAAAAGTAAACCTGGGTGCTTCTCCAGATGACCAACTCAATTGCCTCTCTGCCAGGGATGCTGTTCTGCAGCTCTGCAGCCAGAGAGCACCCATAGCAGTCCATGCCCAGCTGGAGAATACCATTGCTCAGAGCATAGCTCATGCATGAGGGGACAGCAGGCCCTGTGGTCCCATGCACATCCCCAAGGCAAACCCAAGGGCTCTTAGCAGGGACTGCAGAGGGTAGCCCAGCCTTCACCTTTTCTGCCCACCTGAAAGCTCTTCCTGCAGCCTTCAGTTTGCTGGATTGGTTTGACTAGATTTTTATTTATTGATTGATTTTTTTCACAGATACTGGTACTATTGTGAAATTAAATTGTCCAAAGTGAGAACATTTTAGATACCGAAGGGAAAGCAACTTCTAAAAAACCCCACATTTAAGTAGAGACAATATTTTTGGTCATCACTTTGCTCTTCCAACACTTCAGTAGAAATATTAGTTACAAAAACCCAAGCAGTGGGGCAGGAACTAAAGAGGTCACACACATGCTGGAAGGCAGGTTGACAGTGCATCAGGTGTTCATTTCTGTGTCCCTCAGAAAAAATCTTACACAGTGGAGAAAAGAGTATGGGGTGAAAACCTACCAGTGGCAGAAGAAAGTCCTTAATAGAAGGTGAAGGAAATGCAATTTCAGTGTAATTGAATGTCAGGTGGTGCTGCCCAGTTACAGCAGCGTGCTTGCAGGATGCTGAAGAAGGTGGATGTAGAGGATGTACCTCCACATCCAGAAGAAGAAATACCAAATAATGCTCCTCCTCTGCACACTGACACAAGCAGCTTACCACTGGTAGTATCTGATCTACAGGTCGGTCAGCAGAGATCTGCAGAATGGGTCCCTGGCAGCAACCACAGCAGGGAAGCAAGGCTGGCAGCAAGAGTAAGAAACATCACATCAAAGAATGTATGTGGGTTCTGGAAATACCAAAGCCAGTGTCTTCTCTGGGAGATGTGTTGGGGCTTTTTACTGAGTCCTTCCAGCACTGCACATCTCATAACTAAGACTCCAGAAGCTGCACCTTAGAATATGTGCGCACATGCCCTGAATGTTCGCAAGGCAAAAAATCACCAGCAAGAAATACCCTTCCTCTGGTCAGGCAATACAGGAAGGCAAAGCCCCCATAGCTTGGTAGGAATGCCCTCCTTCTTCTCGAAGATGAACTTACAGCATCCTCTACTTCATGCCACCATTTTCTCCCAGGTCCGTACTCATTCCAGCTATGAAGCTGCTGCTTGTTTCCTCAGAGGAGTAAGTGATTTCTGAGAAGAGAGCAGCTGGCACATCCCTCTGGACTCCTCCCTCTGGAGGCATGAATGCTGATGCTGGCTATATCAGCTGCAAGTTCCCTCTGCAAACACTAGTGACCAGTGCTAGCAACGGCTTTCACCTTACTGCTCTGAAGAGGCAGGTGACTGCACAACGCCTTCAGAGGAAGCTCATGCTGCTGAGGGCACAAACTGACCTAACTCCCTCGTCCATCCTCGAGGCTTCTGGGCAACAAGCAGGGGGAACTTCACCTCAGGGTAGTATAAAGCAGTCCAGTAATTTCATGGCTTCCCTCTAACTTGTGCGCTCTTTCACTCTCCTCTCTATGCTTTCACACAGAGAGGTAGTTTGTAGCTTTCTCAGATGCGGCAGACTGTGAAGATGAACACAGTGACTGCTGTTGAAAGATTTAGGGACAAATCCAAAAAAGGTATTTAGGAATTTGGCTTTTAAATCCTATTTGATGTAAGTTTAAATCCTTAAGCACTTCCTTGGCTTTAGCCTTACAACTTTAACAGGGAAGCCAACAGCATTGTGAGTACTCACGTGTTCTTTCAAGTTTACATGAAAGAGAATGTGGCAAAATAACTAGATCATGCTTCTCATTTAAATAGAAAATAAGAAAGTCTGTGGTATGCACAAGTGACTGAAAAAGAAGGATTTAAAACATTTGGTATTTGTATTTCTGACTATAATCTGCATTACAGACACCCATCCAGACAGCTAAACACATCTGCAAGCAGCTATTAGATTTATGCACGCATGTAAAACACAGAAGCCTTCATTATTTGTAACCTGATTGACTTGGGTGACCATGCAGCTCTCAGCTTGCAAAACATCTTTCCCTTTGAGCTTACCTCCTTGCAGCTCTCTGTAGCTGTGATTAGTCCTTTGTGCTTCAGAGAGGAAGCTTACTTGGTAACAGCCAGAACAGTGGGTGAACGTGCTATTTGTTTTTGTGGTCACTCTAAAGATTCCTCAATGCACCCCAAAATGACATCCTTTTGGGCATTCCCATGTTCAGCAGAGCATACAAAACTAGGTCGGGTAGTACTTGCATAGGTTTCTGCAACCAGTGAGGATGGCAACTCACTAAACAAGCCCACCTGTTTTGAGGTGGGCAATTTAGGTCCTAATGATTACCTGAGGACCGTGCCAGAAACAGAGGAATGGCCGTTTTCAGTTACCTTTCCCAGAGAAAGAAAAAAAAAAGACAAAGTTTCCTTCCTTGCAAGTGTAGATACATTGACAAACTTCTGTTTAGGAGAAAAAAGCAGAGGATTGGAACAAGCTGTTCAATCCATTCCCCTCCCAGATGCTATGTGGTATCTGATATGCCCACTGCCAATTCCCCAGCTGTGTGTTTGCAGGACAGCAGAGGAAGAAGGAGAATAATTCAGGGCTCACCAAGGGCACTAACAACTTCAGCAACACAATCCTCTCTTACATGTGATTTAGTAAGTTGAACGAGGTGTCTCAGGAAAGAAAAGAGCTACCAGTTTCAAAAGCTTCATTGGAGTGCTGTTTCACGGGAGATTTCTCTTGACACCAAGATCCCACTGAAAGCACAGAACATCATGTTGTTCCTAATAGAAAATGGTGTCCCCAAAAGGAAAATACTCCATTAAGTATCTAAAGAACCTATTAGTCTAGTGTTTGCCCAGCTCTCAAGACCAATATGGAAACGGACAAATAATTTGGGATTTCACATATGTGCTTTTTCTCAGCTGCATGAGATAAAACCTCATGGCTTCAGTGTGCCTATAAGGCTACATGGAGAACTAGAACAACAAAACCCCAAACCCAAAACTATTCACTGCATATATCCTGGGGAAACAGCACTTACAAAATCAAAATTGCTGGTCTAGTGCTTCCTCAGAGCCTGAAATAGAAAAGTTACAAATATCTCTTACTCTTAATAAAATCCAACTTTAACATTGGTATGAAATGACTCAATCCCAAGCTTGCAAAGTACAACCAGCCTACGAAGCACTTTGAGGTCTATGCAGATAAGGAGTTCAACATTATATGAAACAGCTCTAAACCACCAAAAGAAGTAGACTTCTAAATTATTTTGTTTTTTTCTAAGTGATTAGTTATCCCAGGCATACAACTTCACATTTTGATGTGGCCAGATTTTTTCAGGCAGTTTTCTCAAATAGCCCCCATAAGCACAGGCTGCTTTGCGACGGAACCACCTTTGGGTGTCTCACAAACAGTTAGAGATTAAAATCATCAGCATCCTTATTTCTTATGATGCCGGGTACAAGGACAGGTAGTTGGAGAAGAATAATGTCTTAAAAGCCCATCTGAACATCCTGCAAGACACACATTTGCACAGTCAGTGTAAGAACCTATTTTACTCTGGGATTAGTCAGACATGGAAAATATCTCTACAAATGTCCACGTTGGCTTTCCTTGCAACGCAAGTATGGGGCAATGATCTGAGCTGCTAAGGCACTGCACGGCAAATGGCTGTCTTCCTTTGCACCTCAGCGACAGATTCTTGAGCAGCACTGCAAAAGGCACCACTGCACAGAAGGAAAGCCGAAGACATGAAGCAACTACCTCTTTTTCCTCAAGGCCACACAATTCTCAAGATAGCTACTGTTATTACGCCATCAGTTATAAGTTCCTACATGAGAGGTTAATAACAGCTAAATCCCTTCATGCTTACCAGTAAGAACCGTTTCACAGAAATAGATAATCTTTACAATTTATCATTTATCCACTCGTTTCCTTTTACATTTTAAAAATTGATATGCAGTATTAACTCCTATCTGAAGATTTGTCTTCACACAGCTTTGCCTATAAACAGTCGCCTCATTGTCTTCAGCAATCAAATATTTTTCTAGTTAGGAGTTGCTGCTCTCAGCTCCACCATGTCTTGCTCTGCAGTCACTCCAGACAAAGTAAGATCCAGATATATGATTAATTCAGATGTTTGTGCGCCATGAGATCAGAGCTTTCACTCCCATGCTTCTTCACCTCTACCCCCCTCCAATTCCACCATTACATGTAGTTACCATGACTTGCTCAACAGCCAGTAGTAGAGCTATGTGTAGGATGGAAACTCTACAGAAATGATCTTTGATGCTCTTCCCATTTTCCCCAGGAAGCGATTACAAGTGGTTTCTTTGGAACATTTGTTCATGGTTTGCACAGTGGACATTACAACACAAGTCAGCTTTAGGATTTCTCGTAGAAAATAAGTCATCCACAACTGGAAAGTCACATGCTTACATTTGAAATATTGCTACAGTTACGCCAACAGATAGCCGAGAGGCGACTCTGCACAAGTGATACTCTGTGGGAAGGCGACAGTTTAGTGTTCTGTAGAGGTGAGAGAGTGACACCTCATAGACCAAAGTCTCCCACTTGAGCACAGAAGAGGTACAGTGAACACTGCCACACAGGAAGCATCTTGAAGTATGAGTAGGTATTACCCAGAGTATCACAGAATCACATGATATTATTACTATTCCAACATATCAGATGGAATTCACAGGACTGAACATACTGATGGCAGCTTCAAGTTAACAGTTAATTAACTTAAGTAACTGTTAACTTCAATTAACAGTTAACATAGGCACATGAAAACCACCTTCACTACTGCTTCTACTAAACCACGTGATGACACAGTACTGTAACACTCTGTGTTCAGCTTTTCCTAAGGAAGTACCACAGGATACTAATCAACTACATGTTCATCAGAAGTTGGCTAGATTATTAGTAGACTCACGTAACATAAGCTGCAGAATCATTTATTTTCAAGACGTAAAATTCACAAGGAATCTTCTCATATATAGTTTTTGGTGCTTTTGTCCTGTTATGTGTTCGGGATTTTTTTCTTAAATTTATTCTGATTATGGGATACTGATCTCTTTGAATCTTTATGCAATTTTTATTATATTGAATAGCATTCAAATAAATGGAAAAGGGCATTCAAGATTGGGTGTTTTAAGGAAAGAACATATCAGAATGTGTGAGACTGTCAATATCAGAGCAAAGAATGGTGGCAAACGTGGGCTACCTTTAGATTTGCTTCCTTTTTACATTTCATTCCTCCAAATGAGGCAGCAGACTTGCAGAATCTCCTTCGGCTGCTAATTCATGCAGGAATAAAAATGGAACACTATGTGGGGAAAAAAAAAACCCAACCAGCTGTACTTCTTTTGAATCATGGAAAGCACAAAACATGAGAAAAATGCTAATTCTTCATAAACACAAACAACATGACACTCTGCATTATAGTGAACTTTAGGGCAAGCAGAGTCAGAACTCACTTTTTAAAATCTAAGCCACTGTATTGGGTTAGCACAGCAGGGTTTTAGTAGTGGGGGACTTCAAGGGGTGGCTTCTGTGAGAAGCTGCCAGAAGCTTCCTGTGTGTCTGATGAAGCCAATGTAAGCCTGCTCCAAGATGGACCAGTCACTGGCCAAGGCCAAGGCCATCAGTGACAGTGGTAGCACCTCTGGGATAATGTACTTAAGAAAGGTAAAAGTTACAGGTGTAGGAGCAATTGCAGCTGGAGAGAAGAATGAGGAGACGTGAGAGCAACAGCCACTGACCAAGGTCAGTGCAGGAGGGGCAGGAGGTGCTCCAGGCGCCAGAGCAGAGATTCCCCTGCAACCCAAGGTACAGACCATGGTGAGGCAGCTATGCTCCTGCAGCTCATGGAGGTCCATAGGGGAGCAGGTCTCCACCTGCAGCCGACGGAGGACCCCTCACTGGAGCAGGGAGATGCTTGAAGGAGGCTGTGACCTCGCGGGTGGCCCATGCTGGAGCAGGCTCCTGGCAGGACCTGTGGCCCTGTGGGGAGAGGAGCTCATGCTGGAGCAGGTTTGCTGCAGGACTTGTGACCCCATGGGGGACCCACTCTGGAGTAGCCTGCTTCTGAAGGACTGCACCCATGGAAGGGACCCGCACTGAAGAAGCCTCTTCCTGAAGGACTGCACCCATGGAAGGGACCCACACTGGAGCAGTCTGTTCCTGAAGGACTGCACCCATGGAAGGGATCCACACTTGATCAGTTCATGAAAAACTGCAGCCCATGGGAAGGACTCACAGTGGAGAAGATCATAGAGGACTGTTTGTCATGGGACAGACCCCACACTGGATCAGGGGAAGAATGTGAGGAGTCCATGGCTGAGGAGGAAGGAGCAAAAGAGACAACATGTGATGAACTGACAACCACCACCATTCCCCATCCCCCTGCACTGCTTCAGGGCAGAAGGTAGAGAATAAAGGAGTGAAATTAAGCATAGGAAGAAGGGAGGTGTTTTTAAGGTATAGCGTTTATTTTTCATTATCCCACTCTGATTTGGTTGGTAATAATTAAACCAGTTTTCTCAGGTCAAGTCTTTTTTGCCTATGATAGTAACTGGAGAGTGATCGCTCCCTGTCCTTATATTGACCCATGAGTCTTTCATTATATTCTGTCTCACCTGTCCTGCTGAGAAGGGGTGTGATGGAGTGGCTTTGGGGGCCACGTAGTGTCCAGCCAAGGTTAGCCCACTACAGCTCCTAATTCATCAATAATATTAGATCTGTCAGAAAGGAGTACATAGTTGTGATTCTGCATGGTTTATCTATTTGAAAGAACTAGCTCTCTCAAGTGTTGTTTTCATTGAAAAAGGTTTTTAATTGCAAAGACTTTCCTGACTTGACAATCTGAGGTATTTCAACAATGTGTCAATAATTCAAATTCATGAATTTGGCTATTTCCTTTCTTATACCAGCTGTCCAATAGGTTTTGGGAAAGTGATACTTGCTTTTCCCCCAAACATTCAATAGTACAGAGCAGACATGCAGGAATACAGCAGCTATTTTGTACAGGGCAGAAGCATGAAAGCGAAAGAGGAAGGGAAGAAGAGAAAAGCAGACAGATCTGAAATTCAAGAGCACTCTCCAAAGAAAGCTGGGGTTTGCAGTACATAGGCTGAAAAAGTTATCTGCTTTGGTTTGCATCACATCAAGGCCTGACCTGAGATGATATCCATGTCAGTTTTGAAGATATTAAAAATAATAGTTAAAAAAAAAAAAACTCAAACCAAAACCCCAAAAAACCCCAGATTAATTCAGCAGATGAAGAGAAGTTGTTCCCCTCAGGCCTCAGACATGCTGAGTTCACAATCTTAATTCAGTTGGGATCAAGGCAGCACACTCCTTCACTCTTTGGCTAGAACGAGAAAGGAGAGATGCAGAATCAATGTTTGTATTCCCTGAGCTGAGATAAGGGGACGTGACTGCCTCAAAAGTGATGCTGTTGGACTCCAGAGAAGTTACATCAGCCACCTCTGAGGTTGATGACGTTACCACTTATTTATGGACTCTTAAGTGAGATTAGAAGTCACAGGCAGAAAGGAAATAGATACTTTTCACCCCCAAAACTGACAGAACTTGGAGGCTTCTTAGGGAAAATAGCCTCAGCATCACTTTGCCAAATTAGTTAGAAAAGGAATTAAACACAAGAACATCAACAGTGAGGTATCTGGAATTAGAAATCATGACCTCCCCTGTTCTCAGGCCTTGATTTAATTCGAACAACTTCAGGCAGAAACCTTTGTGCATCTCTCCTATGAGCCATTATAATGAAGTCAGCGACTATGAGAAAGCAGATGATGAAATCATTAATATATTGTGTATACACACACACATGAATAATTTATTTTGGAAATAAATCTCAACTTTTGAGCTAAACATGGATAAGAAATTATGCTAAAAGGTACAGAAAAAGTTTATCTGGACTGAGGTAATTGCTCTTTGTCTTGATCCATAAGCAATGAAGAGATACGTTCAACTGAGACAATATTCTTGGCATAATTTTATTTCCTGTATTCCTCACTGGGATGTATAATGGGGCAAAACCAGAGACGCTGTGGCTGAATGGAAGCACAAGCCCCCCAACTACTTCACGGGGCTGCGTTTTCACTCTGGACCAGGACCAGGCATGCCAGGTTCACTGAGCAGGAAGGCCAATCAGCCATGGGGTCCCAGACCCATAGGTACTCACCACTGTGCTGAGGTTCCTGGAGCTCATGATGTGGACCAGAACAGGGTTTCCACTGTGGCAAGAACCTCATGCATGAAGCTTCATGAGTCAGACCTAATTGGTCAACACTGATATTCTTCAAAATGCAATGAACAACCTATAAACTAGGGAAACATTCTGATCACCTTATGGACAGGATTACCAATCAGCACAAAATTTAATGTGTTTCAGGTTGTCCACTGGACATATTTGATCTGTGGTCACCAGCATATCCCATTCCTGATATAACCTTTTCCAGAGCAATAACGAGGGGAAAAAGAAATTAAATATTTCCAGGCAGTAGGTAATTTTTGTGTTTGTGCAAAGCTCTTCCTTTGACCATCAAAAATGCATATCAGGTTATTCTGTTTGTTTTTTAGGCTACATGCAGTACACTAACATTCAAACTGATACACCTTCTCTGTATAGCTTTAGTTTGGTGTGTTGACAGACTGAAAAGGTTCCTATTTTACACGCACTGCTTAGCTGAGCTGTCACACAAAGCAAGCAGTGTAGTAGGAATGACTAATGAATAAATCTCAAAAAAAAAAAAAGGGATTTAAAAGGATGTTTACAGATTTCCACATGGATGTGATCTATTATGAAGCTATAACTTCCTATCTATTGAGTGTTTACTAGAAAGGCTGAGAATTAAGATACAGTCTTTTGTGGACAGGAAATGATCCAGTGAAAATTAAACAGATACAGCAATTCACCATCAAAATGGGAGGAAATACTTTGACTGCTAAATAACCAAAAGCTTACATGGTACTAGAATATTATTTAAAATTAGAAATAAAGATTTATCCTAGATGTGCACTTCCTTAAGACCTTATACGAGATTTTATCCAGCCCTCTTTTACTTGATCTGACGGCTATAAATTCCAGTGAGTTTGACAAATTAACAACTGTAGGATTAGATACATGTTTAATTAAACACAAAAACACACGATATGACAGGTATGTTTTTAAAGCCTATTCATTGTAAGCATAATTGATGAGCTATCCAGAGATACACCCACACAAAAAAAAGCATTACACACCCATACATGAACAGAGAACTCACAGGAAATAATATGCAGTAATATTTCAACCCTCCTCTCTCACCTAATGGTGAAAACACTAATTAAGTTTTTCCTGTAAAAATTTAATGAAATTGCTTTCATATAAACAGACATCACAAAGCTTGGGAAGAATTAAAAAATCTAGCCAGATTATATATATAAAAATTCAATATCTGTTTTATCAATTACAACCTAATCTAGATTTTTTAAATTGCAGAATTGTACATTATGTGTGGCAATTTTAATCTAAATTCCACAGGAAAGGCACTTCCCATCTGCAGCTGAGCTCCCGGTACACACCCAAAGGCTTCATTCGAAATCTGTTCTTCAGCAGCCAGCAATAGCACTGCACATATAGCCATACACACAGCAAACACAAAGGGCTGTTAGCTATTCACAATAAAGAAAAACTAGCACATGAAAAGGGATGGAAAATGATTACACACAGCCATAGGCACACTGCTTTCACAGAAGTAGCCTGAAAGAATACCACAGAAGGGCCTTTTTGCCAAAGAAATTGTGCTGTCAATGCCTGGTTTGAGTCCCACTGATGTAAAATTAAAGTCTTTTCATTAACTTCAGCAAATTCCCCATCAATCTCCAAATTTTTGTTATTAAAATAGGGTGACAAAGAATGAAGGCTCAGCTTATAAATGAGGCTGGCAGTTTGTCATCCTGCAACGTGTATCCACCTGCACCAAATCTTACATTGTCACAGGAGGGTCTATATCCCTCAGTGATATGAAGGAAGCTCCACATGGGAATGGAGTATCACTGGTTCTGAACTGCATAGGATGCAGTTGTTAAAGGCGCTGCTTTGATTTCCAGCTCCTGTGGAAATGTATTCATACATGCATAAGTTCATCATATGTGCATGCATCAAGTAAGTCCTGTTACCTAACAAGCATATATTCTGGCTGAACTACTGAACTGCAAAATAATTTTCAAATATGCTACCAAAATTATTTTTCACTAAAAATCACTTCACAGTGTATCATAATATTGGGAGGAAAGAAAAAAAGGAAGAAGTTTAATTCTCATTCTCGTTTCCATCCTTCCTCTCATCACTCCAGAGCTAAGTAGTGTTAAGTTTTTGGCTTCCTTACCACAACAAAGCTGAGACTCCTCTCTGTTTTCACCAAGATAAATGTCAGCTTGACACATTACCAAGGAATGAAACTTGTGCTATCTATTTATATTCAGAAAGGCAATTAAAAAAAAAAAAAAAAGAATCACTAACAAAAACCTCCAAAATGGGGTTTGATTTTAGATAACTGCCACTGTTAAACAGCAAAACCTAAACAAAACCAAGTATATAGCTTCTTTCGAGCTATTTTTAGGCGGGCTTAGTCTTAAAGTTACACATCCTGCGTGGCCAGAGACTAACAAACAATGGCAGCTCAAGAGAAGTGAGTGATTAGAACCTGAATCCACATACTGTAAATGATGATAGGCATGAGTTTATCTAGAAGTTTCAAATGTCATGGCCATCTGTAGTTGAACTAAACACATATACAAAGACAACTACAGTCCTTACCCAGATTAATCAGAAAACATTGTTTACTCTGAGCGAAGAATATGGCCTCCTTCAAACCAGCCCTCTTCTTAAAATTCAAATTGTAGTAACACAACCACAAGGAAAATGCTTAACACAGACTCTTTTTTAGATGGAAACATAACCCGTGCAGCTCAAATTTCAAGAACTTTGGGCCTGAAGTATCACTTTATAGTTCCAAATGCTACATAATAACTTGTGGTAGCTTGTGAACTTCAACTGAAAGATAGCCCCTCCTGTGCTACCTACACATACGCGTGTATTTATTCTGTGTGAACAGAGGCAGGAGAGCGTGGAGTTAGTCAAGGCCAAGGGTGGAGCATTTGTACAGCTATTGCTGCTCAAAAACCCATGAGCTGCAAAAGCATACCCCGTAATGACTTGTTTCCTCTTAATGCTTTGTTTCTCTTAAGTAGATAGTGCTCCCCGCGCTCATTTAATGAGCAAAATACTAAATACAGATTGTGCTGAAATCACCTTTACAAAACTTTTGTAAGCAATTTTTTTCTTGCACACATGCACTGATGGCAAATATCTTAGAAGTTAATTTCCCAGTTGGAAGCAACCAAAAGGATGAAACTGTACTCATTAGAATACACTGAAAGAAAGCAATAATCAAAAGCTTCATGCACACTTATCAGAAAACTGAATTGCTCTTTATCTCGCTGGTCAAATTTAAGAATAAAATTATATTGACTCATTAAAACTCAGATTCACAAACCAGCCATTTAAAAGTACTTTAAAGGTTAAAAGTAAGGTTTTAGACTCATACAAAAGATTTTGAACCTAAAAAGAGAAACCAAAAAAAAAAAAAAAAATCCCAAAGGTTCTAATCAAGACACCTGAAATGTTAATTTCTAGAATAAAAGAGAAAAACACCTAGAAGCCTTAATAAACACATTGGTAAATTTAAACTTATGCATCAATGACATAAAGGCAATCTCCAGTGCAGTTCTCCCCCCAAAAGAAACAAATCAAATCCATCCACTAAGAAACTGCAATACGCAACAGTTTCTATACTTGAAAAACTTCCAAATGCTTACGCCACACCAAAATGGAGCAATGTAGCAGTAATTTTGGCAAAGGAAGCATCTCTGAAGTTGTGGCATTTCATATGCCTGCAGCCTGTGAGTTTCAGCTTAGGTTGCAGAAGATCAAGGTTGCTTTCTCAGGCATAGGGAGAAGATTCAAAAAGCAACCCCAAATATCAAACTACTAAAGATCAGACTCAATTAAGAGAAATCCTCCCGGCTTGTGCAGTGAAATCTCATCAGGCCCCTAGAAGACATTCCTATGCTTCCATTGACTGGTGAAGAAGTTAATAGAATTTAAATTCAATTTGGCCAAATGTGGCTCTGATTAGTGCTACTGAAATATACACAATAAATTACCTAATTGGTTCAGTAGCCAAGATGAGTCCAGCTTTCTTACAACACATGTAGTGGAAGAAGAGACCTTCTGCAAATACTTGAGTTTTGTAGAAAACATTGTTTCCCTTCTATCAAAGCCACACAAATCTGGTCTGAAAAAAAAAAAAAAAATCAAAGGTGGAGGGACGGAAGAAGCTGATGCCAACCCAGAAATGCTGTTGGGGAGGAAGACTGGAAGCTGAGCTCCCCATCCTGCTGCCCGATGTCCTAATGTGAACTACTAGATAAAATAAGCCAATTCTGTTGAAGAGGCACACACTTGCTGGAATTAAGCTCTTCATTCCCAGGACTTTAGAGTCCTGAGGAATCTCAAGAAATACAAACTGATGAGACCAGGATGATAAATTAAGCCTTTTAAGAAAATTGGGGATGGGGAGAGGGAGCACTTTCTCCAGCATCAGGCACAATAGACAGCCACATCTCTTGTCTCATTTTACAAACTAGACATCAGCATTGCAGGAGCATTTCCTTCACAGCTGTAGAGTTTTATCTCTGAATCCGTCCTTCTGCTGATGCAAGCTACACAGGCAGTTTGCACTTCACACAGGGTGGAGTGAGCCTTGCCTCCACACTGAGATACCAATCCAAGCTCACTACACTATTTAACCACAGATTTTGTCTCCTCTACCCAGCTGGCTTCCAAAGAGTTATGAGATATAAGACTACTGACAGAAGAGAGGCAGCAGGGGCTTATTCACCCATCTGTTTTAATGTGGCTACCTCAGCTTTACCCAGGACTGTCACATCAGAGGACCACATGCTTTCCCCTCCTTCCAGCTCATCACACCCTCTGTACAAGGAGAAGAAGCCTCTTTTGTGGCTCTGGCCATAGGCCTCAGTACTAGCTGTGGCATGACATAACCTTTCGCCTCATTTTAACAGTAAAAATCAAAGAGCTTGCCCACAGCAAGGGCCTGACAGCACCAAGGAGGGCATTAGCAAGTGCATTGATAGAATCGTGCTAACAATCAGAAGCTATCAGAATACACTTTATTCAAGCACCACACATACTACAAAACCAAGTGAAGAAAGATTTGGAAAAAAGCTGTCTGAGGTAACATAGTTATTGTAATACTGTTTTCTATATTATAAACCATAATGATAATTGTTTATAAAGCCTTGTGTTTCAAAAGTTTGAAGGGGTAGGTTTACAGAAAATTTTCTTTCAGCATGTGGAAACCTGGCAAGTTTGACCTGATTTTGCCATTTACCTGACGGCTGCAACACTGAATATCCTGATGAAAGGACTCTTAACTGAAGCCTCTACTCTCTCATTTCTACTTCTTAGAGCTTATTTTGCAGCACTTCAGAGACCTCCAAAACATAACTGTGTCTCTACCTTACGAGTTACAGTACAGATACAGCTGCTCCTTGGGATTTCAAAAATAATCAAAGGCAAGATATAACAAAGGAAGTGTGGAAGAAAGAAAAATGTGACAGAAGCAACATGAATCTCTGGCAAACAAACACCTGCACATTCAAGTTTGTTAAAAGACATACCTTTCTCCATGTTATATGTTTATTTTACCCACAAGGCTAATTTGATGGAACAATCCCAGAGTGATTTTATTCCAAGAAAGCAACATGGCCAAAGTTTATACATTTTATGACAAATTTGCTACACTTCAACACCCTCCCAGAACTTAAAGTCTTCATATTCTTTTTAAAAAATATGGCAGGGATAACATCTGATTAAAATTACAACAACTTCTGTGGTTTTGCTGAAAGTAGATTTATATTTGACAGGATTCAAGTTTACAAGCACTGTTCATTATTAATAGCTGTTCATTATTAGTAGCAGCTCAGAAGCTTCTCCAGTTATATTAAAGAAAACGCTACCAAACAAAAAGAAAACACCAGCAGCAAACCCAATGAAATAAAAAAGGAAAGGAAAGCAGATTGCTTCACTCTAGGAGGAGCTGCGCTAACTTCCTGGAAGGCTAAAACCACCTGTAGTCTGTGTCCTGGGGCCAAAGAGGGCTCTGACGAAGAGGTCTTGTGCTCCCTGCGCGCCACTGCTTTGACCCACCCAGCCATCACAGCAATTGGGTAGGAAGTCCTTCAACCTGAGACACCCAGAAGGGTGGAGGGATGTAGTCAAAGGAACATTTAGGCATGAAAATCAAGTATCACACAGCCTGTTGTAGCTCTCTTGCAGCATCTTTCTGATCTCTGTAAATAACATATGCACCTGATAAGGCCAAGGCTGCTTCCCCAATACACAAACGCCCCTCAAAGAGGTAAATGCTAGGATCTCTGCACAGTCGTTTGTACCCGGGTCCTGGCAAGCTGTACTTCAGACAATGCAACACTGAAAGAGAAACCACAAACAGCTCCTTTCCCCCAATGGCACACTTACAAGACAAAACCACTTCTTACAGGAATTGCCTGTATGTCCCATGAAGGAGCTGACAGAAGTGTGACAGATGATGGCCATCACCGCACAGCCTTCTCTCCCAAAGCACAAAGTTACTTCTTAAGCACTTCAGTAATGACAAACAGAAAGAAACAAGGGTAATGTGAGGCTGGAGATGGAATAATTCCTGCACAGATACCGTACTAATGATTAAACAGATTAACATAAACATGTATTATTTATGGATGAAATGCATAACTTATCACTGCTACCATCTAGAGCGATGGAAATGCTCTTGAAGCACAAGCACTTTGTCATTTTATCAACAGCTCTCAAACCTCCAAAAATACTTTTAACTACATCCATAAAAATTACAGACTACAGCCATGTTTCCCTTGTGATTACTTGAAAGCTAAATAAATCTTCTCTTTGAAGCAGAAACAAGATTTTTTGAAGTTTTTACCAAGTTTTTGACCACAGATTTTATATATAGCAGCACAGATTTAAAACTTATTATACCCCAACCAAGATAATTTTTGGAAACACCCTGCTTGCTTCTTGGATGGGTTTCTGTTTGATTCAATCACAGTAATTGTACAGCTTTCATAGTACTCAGAACTAGTCAGGAAAACAAAGAATATTGCGAAGTTTCCATTTATAGATGACGGGGCTGCAGTTTAGTGAAATTGCTACCAGGAGTGGGAGAAGTCATTCTCTTCATTATCACATGGCAGAAGCAATTAGAAACAGCCTCAAATTATATGAATTCTCTTTTCCTGATTTCATATGTGTGTGTGTGTATATATATATATGTGTCCTCTTATCTTAAGCCTTTAGATCACCCTCAAGTCCATACTCTGAAACAACCAACACCACATTTACAGCTTTCGATCAGAGGCTTCATTAACTGCATATATTCCCTGTTTTTGTTTGGAAAAATTACTTCAGGACCATATCAATCCTGAAGAAACACTGAGGCCCAGATTAGCATCTCGTTCAAAAAGCCCCTATGAAGAGATGGCACTTGACAACATCTGGCAGCTGCAGAACCATCTAGGCAGTTCAGGTGCTGGTGAAGTGAAGGTAGGACATGAGTTGTCTCATCTAAGGAGAGAAGGACATAAGAAGGACATGGAGCTGTTGGAACAAGTCCGAAGGAGGGCCACGAAGATGATCAGGGGGCTCGAGCACCTCCTGTATGAAGACAGGCTGAGAAAGTTGGGGCTGTTCAGCCTGGAGAAGAGAAGACTGCGTGAAGACCTCATAGCAGCCTTCCAGTATCTGAAGGGAGCTTACAAGGATGCCAGAGAGGGACTTTTCATCAGGGACTGTAGTGGTAGGACAAGGGGTAATGGGTTTAAGAAATTCTTTACTGTGAGGTTGGTGAGACACTGGAACAAGTTGCCCAAAAAAGTGCTAAATGCTTCATCCCTAGCAGTGTTCAAGGTCAGGCTGGACAGAGCCTTGGGCAACATGGTCTAGTATGAGGTGCTCCTGCCCATGGCAGGCGGGTTGGAACCAGATGATCTTAAGGTCCTTTCCAACCTTAACCATTCTATGATTCTATGATCTCTGGGTATTGCAGCCCCTTAAGGGGCTCAAACTCAAGAGGAGGTGGCATTATGGAAATTAAGCAATGGTAGAAGGAATAAGTTTTTTTATAAGCTAGTAGCCTGCTGAAGTCACCGTCATGAGAAATCAATGTGCCAGGAATATAGGTCCATTTCTCTATACTCTGTTATACACAAAACACCACCTAACTTTGCTTTATGCTAGTAATGGTGTCAGAAGGGTTATTAAACATCACACGTAAGGTTTTATTACAGTCTAATTACAAAGGAGGTGAGAGAAGTTTCATTGTCTCCTACCTGTCTCCTGTGGTATTAAAAACCTTTCCCAAAGCTCCATGATCCGGTTAAGTCAGAAACTAGGTACTGGATTTGTTGTGCCAGAGGTATGACCCAGGTGTAGCAACTCTGGATTTTGTTTAACATGGAAGAGGAAAAAAAAAGGCTGTGTAATGGTACCAGCAGAAAAGGAAGAAATGGCCTAAACTGAATTCTGACATACAAATTTTAAATCACAAATCTCAAAGAAAAAGACCAGCAAATTGTGTTTGGGGGTACCTGTAGCTTCCCAACATGTTGCTCTTCATTGCTTAGGATACCTTTGCGACTCTTTAGGCCTTTTGTGCTGAAGTTGTATACACTGAGTTCAAGCTGAGTTTTCTGAGGAGCTGCAGCCAAAACAATTCAGTCACTTCCAAGAATGTAACTGGGTGAAAAAAGGAACCTTTTATTCACAGAACACAGGGTATTGAAACTTGTCCCAGCATAAATGCTTTTCACTCTCCAGTTTGTGAGTACTTGAAATTGGAATCCCAAGGCAGCTCTTCCGCAGTGTTTTATCCATGGGTTTATATAAGTCAGGTGAAATAAAAACATCCTGACCACCGTTTTGCAAAACGTTCCCATTTTAAATTAGATATGGTGGAATAGATGTCCAGTCTGCTAAATCAAGGGACAGGATTAAGACTTCTCAGACATTTGATAAGCACACGTTTCAACAGCACTTAGTGGTACAAAAAGATGGTATTTTGGATGTACAATACTTTCAACTCACAGATGTAACCAAAGTCAACTAAGGCCCACTGAGAACTCTCTTCAGATGAAGTCTGAAGTGATATTTACTTGAAGGAGATGAGAGAAGTATTTAAACTTCTATCACAGTCCATGCAATTTTCTTAAGAAACTTTTGTTGCTACCCATCAAGAATACACAGTCTATGTACAAAATATACTGTATTCTACAGCATCTTTCCTTCCATTCTAAAAGGCTGACACCCATTTTGGTACAAAGCAGAATCAAACTGCAATCTCAGCTTAGGATTAATGGGAAAAGCAAATATAGCACCCTAAAATAGAGTGCATATAACGCAACTTATCTGTACAGAACAAACTGGCAGAGCAGTTATGTCTTCAGCAACCCAGACTCAATATAAAAAGGATTTACTTGCATGCAAGAACATTTGAGTCTTTATGCAGTTTTACTTTGAATAGATTTAACATTTAACTAGTTCAACCACATTAATCCTTGAGCCCCAGAATCCTGGAAAAGTGTTTATCATTTTTCATTAGAACTAAAAATGATATTTGCGGCAACAAAAGGTGGACTTTCAAATGACTGTATGCAAATTTTAAAACATCACTGTCTAAATAAATATGAGAACTTCCCATCTTTCTCAAAAAAGAAAGATTCATAGCAAAGCTACACTTTTCCCATTTATATCAGAATGAATTTTAAGCTTTAAAGCCAGAACTTGGTGCAGCTTTTTCCTAGATAGGAAAGCCCATCACTTTTGAAGCATCCCAATTGCAAAGGCTAAATAGCAGCAGTAATGATGAAATACTCCAGTCAGAAGGAGCTCTAGATTGAAAATTTAAATGAGAAACCAACTCAGTGCAGTTACTGATAATGCAAGTTAATTAAGAGCATTTTTGAACATTCGTTCTATTTCTTCACTGTGATTTCCAGGTTTGCCAAAGTGCTTCCTATTGTGCGGCACATTATGCTCCAGGGGATGGCAACTCCTTTATTCAGTACTTTGGATTTAAAATTTTATCTTCAGATAAAGGCATAGAGAAATGGATTAAAGGGAAGTGGTTCAGTGCCATTACGCTTGCTTTCCTAACGGAGATGAGAAGATGGTTGCTTGTATGGCTAAGTCCATCTACAGTTGTCTCAAATCCCTTGCCACTATTTGCTGCCTGCTCCACTCTGCTGCAGACCACAGTCTTCCAAAAAGCCCCCCAAAATGCAAAACCTCATCCCTCCAGAAGTTAACCCAAGAACAGAAAAAAACATGAAGCAACTGAGAACAAACATGATAATCTTAAGCCAGTACGTCTCTCTCTCCAAGCTGGTTAAAAATATGCAGAAGTGTTTTGACATTTTACCATGTGTCTGTATGGACCAGCAGACAGAGAGGTTGCCATGTTTTCTTAATCTGAGTAACTCCTATGTAAATCACCATGGCATCAAGCCTACAGTTCTGGCTCAGCCAAGCATAACTTGCTTTTCACCTTGAGGTAACTTTGTCCCTCTCGCAGAGGGAGACTCACACAACAGCTCCCTCATCACTGTGGTTGGCAAAGCCTGCTCATTACTTCAGCTGGACATGAGAGATGACTCTGGCCTTCTGCAGTGGGGTCTGATTCCTCAGAAATTGCTCATGCATTGGTTTGTGAAGCTGAGATTTAACGTATGTCTCCTATTAGCTTAATCAAATTCCTTGCCCCCGTAAACCACAGCACCAGTAAGTAAGTCCAGATCCTTTCCCATTCCCTGGAGAGCTGCTGTCTTCTGGACAGCTCAAGAAAAGAGGCTGTCTCCTGCTCCCCACAGGGAGAATCTCCATCGCGCTCCACCTGCTTGTCATTATTTCCAGTAACTTGTCTTGAAAAACCACTACAACAGCTTGAGCAAGTCTCATCTGACTTCCGGGCCTGAACTCAGATATTCCTTCACACCTCACCAAAGTACCTTTCTCTCCTTTTTTTTTTCTTTTAATTTTCCTTTCACAGGCAGACCCCGGAAAAAAATCCCTTTTACAGCAACTTCTGCTCCCTGTGCCACATACAATCTGCAGCTCCCAACCAGAACCTCTCTTCTTTTCTTCCACCAGTTGAGACTTCTGCCGCCAACTCTCGTAGCCCTTTTAATCAAGCATATTTGTCAGCATACTTGCAAGCATTTGCACTGCAACCATACGTGCTTGATAAAGCAAAGGTATGTGTAAGAATAAGTTGCCAAACAGACTTACAACTTGAACAAGACATTAACCTCCCTCCAGCTTACCCTCTCCCTAGTTCAATCCCTCTTCAAGGGCTTGTATCCTTCTTCTGCCTATAGCCACTTCCATGCTTGTTGTTCTGAGCTGTTGCGTCAACTTGGTTCAGCATTCCATATTTCAGCATCTTCACCGCTCTCTCACCAGCCTCATGCTCAGACTGGGACAATGCAAAAACCATACCCCACTCCTCAAGGACAACCCAGGTTAAGGAAAAAAAAAAGCTCTGTCCTGCCACATCCTAAGCAAACAGATTCTGAAATATGAAAATGCATGGTACTGTATTTTATAATAACACAACCAAGCAGCTTTCTGGTCAATGAACTTACAGCATCTCTGGTTGACTTCTTGGCTTCCATCCACTCCCACCTGTATTTTACAGTACTGTGCAGTTTTGCTCATTTCAAAGCTACTTTTTTTGCTTTAGCTTCACCGTTTCTGTCTTCTGTAGACTCTTTCCTGTCCTGGCTGAGTTTTCTGTCTCCAGCACCTCCTCCCGGTAAAAAATGCCACAAGAACACCCCTCCCCACCCCTCATATTCTCTTCCTCACCCATGTTCCAACAGATGCCTGCTCAAACTCCCAGGCTTTCTTGTGATCTGCTGCCTGCACACTGTGCTTGAGAGCAGTTCCAGGCACCTCTGCTTCCCCCATACACTTTCACCTTTACCTTAGAGGAGCAGCACTCCACCAGAGTTATACTTTTCTTCAAAAAAAAGGGCTGGCTGCAGCTCTGCTCTCCCAGACAAGATCAGTTCATCCCAAGTAGAAAAACACATTTTATTTCCAAACAAATAAACAACATCCAGTAAGGATGGGAGGAAAGCAGCACAGAAAAGGAAAATTGCAAATACACAATTTCTAGTATGCCTTTATCTGTAAACCTTCATTTTTTCTCTCCTTTCAAAGCCTACAGTACAAATCCACTTAAACATCATTTTGTTTCCAAGAAACAGCACGGTCTTCCTCGCTGCTGACTTCTTGACTTCAGCAGGTTCACAATTCCTTTACTGTCCACTACATTAGCAAGTACGAAGCCTTCTACTTACTACTTCAGCTTTCCATGAGCTCTAAAGATCAGGAGATATATTACTAAAATGCAATTTACTTGCAAGTAAGCACAGGAAGAATAAAGTAGAACAAAAACCTTCAGGAACTGGTTATTTCAGGACTTGTGGCTGGTACCAAGATCCCTCGCTTTGTGTATAAATACTACTTTTTCTTGAGATTGAACAGCAGACTCTACACCTCCCAAGACCATTACACTGTCATCATTTTTTCCCTGAACACAAAGTAAGTCAACATGGTTTTCACTCCAGTTTGCTCCCTGACCTCTCCAACAGAACAGTGCTCAGACACTTCAACTGGCCTGGGTTGCAGTGATTTTGAGGAGTGAAAACAGTACATTGGTATCACAGGCCAGTAGATCGGTGGGGGAGAGGGCAAGGAAAAACATATACAGACAAATTCAAATAACTTTTTTCATTTTTTAGCATTGTTTGGAAATCATACAGACATGGCATTTCTTTCTTACAGCTGTCAGAGTTTTGCAAGCAAGATCTTCTTTGCACTGAGACACACCAAGATTGAAGTCTGGGCTTCACTGAGCTCCACAGGTAGAATGAAAGCAGTGCTAATAAAGCAACAGATGGCAGAAAATTTCAGTTGTTAAAGAAGTGAAACCCTCAATACTGTGGGCATCTATCATCTTTTCACAGTATTTTTGTGGCACGGATGCTTTGGTCACGCAATAGTACAATATGTACTACTGTAATCTTGCTTAAAAGCATCTTTCCTGGACTCTGAGGGAAGTGGACTAGAGCTATATTTCATACATCTTTTTATTGAATAATTTTTCCTTCACATGTTGTTTTAACTGATGAGTGCCTCCAAAATGAATTCCAAAATGATTACTTCTCCACAAACACATGCTACTGCAATGAAGTAAATTCGCAGTGCAAAACCAGCACAATCTTAAATAAACCAAGCAAAAAGACAGAATAAGACCAAAGGATGGTATGGTCCATTTGGGAAATGCTTCCGGCAGCTGACGCAAGAGAAGCTCCCTGCAGTGCTAACATCTGCACAAGCCAGAGGGAGAATTTATTTTCCCCTACCCCCAGAAAGGGACAAAGAGTGAAGGAGAAGAGGAAATGGCAGACGGAAGATAATCTCTATTTTACATGAACAGAAGAAATGACAATGGAAAAGACTACTGTCCTCTGGAGACTGCAGGAAACCAATCACAGGATGTGCCCCTTCCAGTGCAGTAAGTTAAATGTACGCCTGGAATACAAATGCATTTTTCTTAAAGTTACACCACAAGCAGCATCACATTTTACAGAGCCTCATACTATTTGTATGTTAAAGGGTATGAGTATATTCCTAAATAAACTTAAACATATACTTAAGTCTGGAAGCAATGACACAAAACCTGTTTGATACACATACAACACTTGCGACCTGGTTTACTTTGTTCCATTAAGCCCAAAGAAGAAAACCTGTCACAGACACATCTGACCTGTTTGGGTTTTGGTTTCTTTTTTCTGTTTAAAGGAGCAAAAACAAAATTGCAAATTCAAGTTGCATCCAAAGGCTTTCATGTAACCTTTTCTCAGAGCACAGTATAAATGTTTACCTACCTCTCTCAAAATGTCATCAGCATTGTGTTGGGGACATGCAGTATGGGCACTGAACTAGCTTTTATTAATACAATAATGTTAATGGGAACAGCAAATGGTTGGGGTTTTTATCTTTTTAGACTCCTTAAAGTGTTTCATCAAGTGTCCAAATACTTCTGACTAAGGGCTTTTTGGGATTTTTTTTCTTCTTCTTTTAATTATAATTCATAAGCAGCTTATACAAGCACGCCAGGGATTATACGAATCAAATGCTGGTTTGTGGCTTTAAAATTATTTTCACTTCAAATAAGTCAATCACCAAACAAGATCTCCTCTCCCCTATCCTTCTTTAGCAGTCCTCTCCCCTTTCCTTCTAAAAACCAAGAGGGTAGCAACAAAATAAAACAAAAGAGAGGAAAAAAATTAATAAAACAACTTTTCAGAACTCTATCTGAAATTTGTCAAGCCTGTCATGTTCAATTTAAAAAGTCATCATAATAGTGAAACCCAGAAGTTTTCAAGAAACCAAAAAGAATGTTTCTGGTTTATTCATATTTATAAATTTTCTGACTGCCACATTACCAGCTGTTCAGCGACTGCCTTATATTTCCTTGCACTGTCCATACAAATGGTGAGAAAATGTCTGCTCACATTTAACAAAGGGTTCATTTACAAACACCTCATTTGGCAAGTCATATATAGTTTCTTCCTTGCATGTCTTCTGTGCATCCTATAATCTCTCCTACCAGCACAAGCGCATTTCACAATATCACCCCCATTGCAAGCTCTCCAGAGATTTATGTATTTCCCTGAAGTCTCTTGCTGACAATCAGAAAAGGGCAATGATGACTTGATGAGTTTGTGTTTTGACATGTAGGGGTGGGCCCTCCAAACAGTTTTGAGA
The DNA here is from genome assembly GCA_028858755.1 of Ara ararauna. Lineage (NCBI taxonomy): Eukaryota > Metazoa > Chordata > Aves > Psittaciformes > Psittacidae > Ara > Ara ararauna. The sequence goes on from CM054379.1 coordinate 64,034,962, forward strand.
AGTGTTTTACAACTTATTTTTAAACAGAAGATAGACTAGATTATAAGGTCGAGAGAAATTAACCTGAGAGTATTAACTGTCAAATGAGATGGGGGAAGTGAGATCATATGACTGGGGCTCTTCACAGAAATGCATGAAAAGGGGTGGTGATGCTTAATTAAGATTGTGCTGATAAGTGCCAAAATCAAGTTCTCCATTTCCCCTACACCTTTCAAGCATAATTACGTTTAAAATAAAACAGAGTAACAGTGTTGACAGACACGGGATCACTTGTTTATGTTCTGACTCTGCTTTGTGTTACCTGTAAAGGACAGCAAGGTTTAATATATATCCATTGGAGAGCTGCTTCACATTCTGTAACTGAGCTCTTGGAAAGGTACAGACAAGATTCCTAATTATTAGTTTTCTAAAAAAGAGAAAAAAGTCCACTTTGGTCACCCCAAACCATAGGGTATGAGCCAGATACTCACAAAAATAGAAGCCTGAGTTGTAAGATCCTCCAGAGTGCTAGGCTTCCTCCCACTATAAAATATACTGCCTCTACCCCACTCGGGTGCCTCAAAAAGCCGACCCGTGGCTCAGGCCATTTCCCTCCAAAGCGTACAACACCGTCCCACTCACAGGAACAGAGAGATGAAGAGCCTGCAATGCCTACAGTCCCAGCAGCACCGAATTTCCATTCTGCATTGTGTCTTTCTGGTTTCTCACTCACACAAAGGCTGGTTTGTCATCTTTGCCACAAGCACTGCAGGCAACAGCAAATTTGTGTGGCTCACGTGTGCTGACTTGTAACATCAGTTAGTAGTGAGACCGCTCTGGTTATTGAGTGTGCTGCTTCATATCTGAACAATATAAAGATTCACTCCTTTCTTTTGCTTTCTCTTCTCCCCATCTCACTGCAGATCCATATTCAAAGGTCCATTACACACATTTGTCAGACAAAAATATTGAGGTTATGAAGTTACACACATAAACATTAGGCATTCCAGAGCTGTTCCTGGTTGTGCTGTTTTCATTTGTCTGCCCTCTGCCAACCTGCCCATGACTTCACCGTGATGCAGTTCTTAATTACATGATCACATCAAGTTTTCTATAAGACCACGGTCTCCTTCAGTACCTAAAATGGCTGGTGCTTATTCAATGTGGTCTTTTAATGCTGTGGTGTTTTTTTTCTTTTTGACATTCACTATCATTTCATTGAATACTCTTCCCAGCCTGCTCTAAAAACACAACCAGTTCACTCATAGGTCCCTGCACTGCTCAGCGCCTGAATTTTCCTTCACAAAGGTCGCATTTTTTATAGCATCCTGAGACACCAGGAGTTTTATTGGCACTTTATGACAAAGAGTAGATAAATTCAAAAGTGCTCTTTATTTAGGTGCCCAGTTTGAGACAACTGAGGCCTGACTATTCAGTACACTCACAGCAATGAGTCTACTGACTTCTCTTGCAGTTGCACGTACTCAACGCTTTTCCAGTCATTCCTCAGTCTATTAGCACAGCTACACAGCAAAATAAGTCACTTTTCATAACGGCGTATGCTTGGCAGATCTTTGCCTTTTCCTTCCTACAAACTTCCCCACCTCTTTGACGTGGCACCTCCCAGCTCCTGTGACTGATGAAGCCGTGATTTGGCAGGAGCCAAGCTCTCCCATTGTTGTCTTGGTCTGCTCCTGGATGCACTGAAGGAAGCAGGGATCTTCTCAGTTGAAAAGCCCAGGATCACATCATGCAACTAAAACCCAAACTGTAATGCACACACACTAATGCTGTAAGCACTTACTGCGTCCTAGACTTAGGGGGAAAAAAAAAAGAAATGGAAAAAATAATTGAAATGTTCTTTGAAATGAGGCTATTTTGAGATTGTTAAAAGCAAACCTTCACCATCCCCTGAGAAATTTTCCTCACATGAGTACCTGTGATTAATCTGCAGGCTGATGCACAGCCTCTTCTTTAGAAGCTCAGAGAGAAACTGGAAACTTCATGCTGCTTTTACCTCAGTGCTAACCAGAACTGAGAGGGAGGGCAGGGACGTACACAGCACTTCATTTATCAACAGATTTCTTGGGTTGTTGCTACCAACAGGAAGGAAGAGCCCAAGTCCTCAAATTGTCACTTCGATTACCTCCAGATCAGACAAATCAGACTCTGGAATCAGCTGACTTACTTGTCAACCAGCTTGGAAGTGTTTTCCCCGCCATGGCCGATGCAGAGAGGCTAAAGGAATTGGTTGAGTTGATTAAAAGGGAGAGGGAATTGGAAAACAGTACACGAGCAGCCTTGAAAGATAGAAAAGACTTTTACAAAGAGGCAATTTTTTTTTTTGCACAAAATGACAGCATATTTTATTTGCATAAGTAATGCAGGCAGGAATTACAGGTTTTCAGGACCTGTGCCCTTTTAATCTTCTGTTTCTCCATGTACACTGAAGATAATAGAGGTGCTCTGTACGAATACCAATGTCAGCTGGATATTAGAAGCTCTCCAATAACTGAAGTGTAGAAGAGAGCAGTTGTGCATGTTGGAGATGCTCTTTCCTTGAGCCATCTGGGATTCGGATGACCTGTGTTCACCACGTCCTAACTTGTACTGTTAGGGCAGGACTGATTTAAGATCCCTCTTCAATCAAAATTTCTACGATGCAGAACTTTGTACCACTCTCCGAAGCTGTTCTCAGAAAAGCCAGATACATAAAATCTCACCTCGTACTCACTCACCCTTATTTCATCACGTCTGCATGCTTTGTGGTTTAAGACCTATCCTGAGTCAATGCTGATTTAAATACATACATGCTATGGCAGTACTGGATACAGACACTGCAAAAAACCAAGTGAGATACTTGGTAGAGATTGTGGGCAGACACTCCTCCCATTTAGCACCCATTACTGAATATTGTTGATGTACATGCTCTAACAGCAGCCAGAAAGCCCTAGGCACATGTTTATTACTGAGCTGGCAATAAAAGACTATTCTTTGTTATACCAGTACTTAGGAAAAACAATTTCCCTTACAGAAGCAGTAGGTTATTAGTATATAAGTACTGGTAATACTTCAGGAGTAACATATCTCCAACCACTTTACTCTCTTTTATGAGGAATATAGCAAGTCTCAAAAAGCAGCAGAGCTATTTCAACTGCAAGATCCTAACTCTTTGAAGTAGCTGAGAAGTAGTCTGTTCTGGACATAGAATCATAGAATGCGTTAGGTTGGTAGGGACCTTAAAGCTCATCCAGTTCCACCCACCTGCCATGGGCAGGGACACCTTCCACTACACCAGGTTGCTCCAAGCACCATCCAACCCGGCCTTGAACACTTCCAGGCATGGGGCACCTGAAACTTCTCTGGGCTGAACATGTATTAGCCGCCAACAGAAATATATAAAACAGAGAAGATTAAAACTAATTACTATGTACGTGATATTTTCCTTCTAGAAGTTAGGTGAAGATGACAGAGAAGAAAAGGAGGAGTTGTGCTGGTTGTGAGCAGCCACAGCTGAACCTACTGGAGCTTAGGGTGTACATCATCTCTGTGACGAGGGACGATGTCCACACTGTAAGTGCCCAAGTAAGCTGCAAGTTGTAAGTGCAGCTCAGCCAGCCTACAGCTGTCAGGATGCCTTTACACTGAAACGTCAGCACAGATACTCCGGCAACAGCAGTATGGACAGACAGACACCCACACCCTGCTTTACCCTTTTCATGAAGAGCAGGGCCCACACCCCCGTCTAAGCAAACTGCCCAGGCTTGAGTGGCCTGCAATGGGCAGAGACATCCCTTCTGCTCTCTCACAGACTCGGGTAACTAACAGGAAGAGTAAAACCCAACACAAAGCATGCCACAATGCAACTACAAGGCTCCAACTCAGAGCTCTGTACAGAAGAGCACTACTTTATCACATCTATGGAGGCAAAAGCCTCCAGCAGAAGGGCAAGCCCCAGAGCAGTATCACATTAAGAAAAAAAAACATTGTCAAATGTTGAATATATCCAGTACAGCCCTCACATGGGCAGATAAATCCCTTTCACTGTAGGAATTTAATAAAATAAAATATCAAATTAAGCCAAAGTGGCACAATTTGTTGAGCCCCACACAATGAAAACTGATGTAGGATACTTACCACAAAAAAAAACCCAAACAAAACCACTCTGACAAATCATTCAAGAAACACTAGGTTTCTCACCCCCCAAAAATAGATTTAGCAATAAGTTTCTTCCTCTTCCCCCACTCCTCCTTCCTTCTTTTTCTCTAGAGGATGCATTCATTTTGAAGGAGCCCAATAAAAGCATAAGCAGCAAAGAAAAAAGCAGCATGTTGATTGGTACCTTTGCTGTTCATAAAACACAGAACAAATATGAGCAGTCAGAGCCTGATACTCTCAGAGGAAAGAGCTAGATTAAAACACAAAGATAGAAACCTCAGCCTAGAAAGAGAATAAAACGTTTTGTGTTCTCCCCTTTCTCCTCCTTTTAGCCCCTAATTTCTCTTATACCAAGTAGCTCCCACAATTGTCACTGATATCAGACTGGCAGGACCGTAAAGGGATCAGGCAGACAGTTACTGGACTGGAGAATGAAAGAGATACAAATGAAATTTCACTTTTAGGATATTCAAAATCCCTGTTCTAAGAAGAAGAGACTGAAAATCAGGTTTGCATACCATGGGTATTACCCACATGAATTTAAATATAGTAAGGAATTATTTCTGGTTACACACTAGTCAAATATTTTTGACAGACTTCAGAAGGAACATTACTCAGACTCAGATGCAGTCAAGTCATGTCACTAAAATGCTGTGACTGGCTGGTAGAGCAAGTCTGGGAGACTGCTGGGTATGCCGAGAAGTCAAACTGGCTATCAGATTTTAAAATCCTCTATTGGGCATTGTGAGTTCAAGCGCCTGGGTTACTTTTGCTCTATAAAAGCCTTATAAGTAAGTCTACTGACAAAGATTCTGCATTTAAGAGGAAAAAAAAAGTTGCTTCAGGTATCAAGTGGCCACAGTTTTGAACTTCCTAGAAATAAGGGCCACTGAATGTAAACACAAAGTAGTAGTCATCATGCCAACGAAGCTTTGTTTCCTACCAATGCGTCCACCTGTTCTCCCCCTTCACTTTCTAGTTGCTTGGATCCTTGAGTCTTCCATTTCACCTATCATAGAATCATAGAATAGTTAGAGTTGGAAAGGACCTTAAGATCATCTAGTTCCAACCCCCCTGCCAGGGGCAGGGACACCTCCCAATAAACCATGCCACCCAAGGCTATGTCCAATCCAGCCTTGAACACCGCCAGCAGTGGAGCACTCACAACTTCCCTGGGCAACCCATTCCAGTGCCTCACCACCCTTACAGTAAAGAATTTCTTCCTCATATCCAATCTAAACTTCCCCTGTGTAAGTTTGAACCCGTTACCCCTTGTCCTCTCACAGTCCCTCATGAAGAGTCCCTCCCCAGCATCCCGATAGGCGAGTGACGTGATCCTGCCCCTCTACTCTGCTCTCGTCAGACCTCACTTGGAGTACTGTGTGCAGTTCTGGTGTCTTCAACATAAAAAGGACATGGAACTGTTGGAACAAGCCAAAGGAGGGCCACGAGGATGATCAGGGACTGGAGCACCTCCCGTATGAAGATAGGCTGAGAAAGTTGGGGCTGTTCAGCCTGGAGAAGAGAAGGCTGCGTGGAGACCTCATAGCAGCCTTCTTTTGTATCTCCTGACATCCTAAAGAGATGAGAGAAGAGCTATGGCAAGTCAAGCAAAATAGTCGTGCTCACTCGGTTTGGCAGCACTCTAGTTGTCTGACATCCATAAGCACTGAGTTTGACTGTCCCTCCAGGAGGGTAAAAGCACAGTGTCTCCTCCTCATACGTGCCTCTCCTGAAAAGAAATAGGTCACGAAGATCACTCACAGCAGTCTTCAAATTTACACTGAGAGATCAAAGGGCTCCAAATTTGAGAGACAAGTGAAAAAACTGTGTAAGGCTCATTCCTACAGGAAATCCAGAAGATAAAATAATTCATGCTTTTACCATTTATTTCCTTTCTATATTAACCATTCCACACACTATACTCTTTAATACTTTTTAAATTTTGCAATATACAGTGAACTGTATTGTGTGGTCTCTCACACTACAGCAAGAGGGAGAGGAGACTGCAGGTACAATTTCAGAAAGCCATAAAAGTGGCATGAATCATAGAATCATAGAATAGTTAGGGTTGGAAAGGACCTTAAGATCATCTAGTTCCAGCCCCCCTGCCAGGGGCAGGGACACCTCACACTAAACCATGCCACCCAAGGCTCTCTCCAACCTGGCCTTGAACACCACCAGCGATGGAGCATTCACAACTTCCCTGGGTAACCCATTCCAGGGCCTCACCACCCTTACAGTAAAGAATTTCTTCCTCATATCCCATCTAAACTTCCCCTGTTCAAGTTTGAACCCATTACCCCTTGTCCTATCACTACAGTCCCTAATGAAGAGTCCCTCTCCAGCATCCCTATAGGCCCCCTTCAGATACTGGAAGGCTGCTATGAGGTCTCCACGCAGCCTTCTCTTCTCCAGGCTGAACAGCCCCAACTTTCTCAGCCTAATCTTCAAGTACTCATTGTGTAGACCTGAAGAATTTATTCTACTTCATAATATTAAGCTTCATTTATTTGATAAATATTCTTCCTAAAGAAAGCAAGTTTGTACAGAAGGAAAAAATGAAATGGTATTAAAAAACTGAATCAAAGAAAGCCAACCCACAGGTGCCAACCAGGAACTTGAAATTTATTTTGGGAATTCTGGAAACTCATCAGAAATGAGCTCTCATAGGAATGCCAAAATTAGGTTAGCAGTTTCTTGTGAACATCAGGTAAAGAATAAAAGGAAATAAATATCAAGAACTACTGCCAAGAAGGTTTATGCTGGGTTTTTTTCAGGACTCGGCCACTACTAACTAGTAAAAATTATTATCCAGGTCTTTTTCCTCTTGATTCTAAAAGGGGTCAGATTCTTTCTTTGACACATTCTCTCACTACCCCCAAAACCCAAAGGAAAAACTGTTTAAAACCAGTATTTACACATACAGGCAATGGCATATACTAAACGTCTAGTCCTAGCATGTGGCACATACTCAGATTTAAGTGCATTAGTAAAGGTAATTTGCAAAATTAAGGCTTAGAGGGTAAGTTATTTGAGATCCCCCCTTACCATCCTCCTTTTTTAATACATTGTACCCCTTGTTTTGCCTCTAGCAAATGTGATAATTGGGTTTAAGTTGCTAAAAAGTGATTCTTGACAAGATTAGCACTTGGAAATTCCTACAGCAGAGAATAAGGCACCACCTTAAAACAGCAGTCAATACATGATGTGCTTAAAGTCAAAAGCTAAGGAGCTGCTTTCCAAGCAGTAAACCACCACAAGCTTGTCAGAGAACAAAGTCATGAGATTATGAAAAAAAAAATAATCTGACTCACATCTATAGCATACAAGGCCCATTTCTGACATTTGTGGTTCATACATGTATTGCACACAGGCAGTGAGCGTGCTTGCATAGCTCAAGGTCAGCTACCCTGGAAGGCATCCGCATCCTCAGAAGGGTATGATATTTGGCTGGGGGAGAGGAGTGGGTGGGCTTGTTTGTTTGGGCAGCACAGCTAATGCTTTTACAATTGCAAAACAGAGGAGAGAAAGTGGTTTTAAATTACTTATTCCTCCCAAACATCATACCAGGATGGCCTCAAGTGCCTCGTACTTAGCAATGCCCCAGTTCTTACCACTCTGTTTATTGGGGCCTTTGTTTTATTTCTTTTTTCCCAGAGAGATTAAGAACAATATACAAAGAAGTCAGTGCATTGCTTGGAAACATCTACCAACATTAACAGAAGAAGGGAACTGAGAACATTTTTAGGATCAGCCTCCTGATTACACCCATCTATGTACCAGCAATTTCAAAACAGCATACGTTAGCCAGAAATCAACTCTACCAACTAGCCTTCCAGGCATGGCAATCAAAACATGCATGTTAAAAACACCTGTGTCACATTGGTGGAACTGATCTCCAATGTGATTTTTATGTCTTAGATTTAACTAGAAGGTGTTAACAAACACACACACATTTATTCCATAAGAAAAAGACAGCAACCTTTGAGATCTTCAGCAGCAGCCTCCACTAGACTATGTTGGACTTTGGTGGCCCAATGAACCCACGTAACATCTTCAGCAAACTCTAGCACCTTCTTCTCCTCCAAAACCGCTGCAGTATTTAAACATCTGGAGTTGATAACATTTGCTTCCAGTCCTGCCACCATCCAAATTTTACTCAGAAGAGCAGTCAGGGACAGGATGCAGCAGACTGAAGGTGTTGGCAGAGCCTCGAAGGAGGTACTGATTTCCTGTGCTCAGTGCTGTTACCTCATCTCCTAGAGTTTCTGCCAAAATCATAAACTTTACACTCTTTGAAGAAGGGCACTTTTTGTAACTTTTCTAGTTTGCTAACTATAACCTAAGTTATCTTGCATAATCTGTTTAAACAAATATTAAGTACAAGTTGATATGCATCCCCCTCATCTTCCCACTGAAACTATTTTACACAAGCTGCCACCAAACACCAGAAAGCTGGTGAGGTTTTCACGCAACACAGATCAAAACTGGAACAAAAATTCAAAATGCTTTCAAGTCTCACAATCTCTGCTATGAGAGCTTATATACAGCACCAAGAGACCCCAGCTTCTGACTAAAATAATAGCAAATAAATAAAAGCACACACGCTCCCAAGATGCTCAACCTCACCTGAGTGGCCATGGTGTGAGCTGTTCTCCAGCACTGCCAATAGTAGCCAACAGTCGAATAGGACTTGGGAAGGTCCCTGATGGATCTGGGAGGGGGTGCATTTACTATTGTCAACAGACAAAACTCCACATTTCTCTACATAATACAGGGACCATTTTAATAATAATCCTCCACTTTGGTATAGCTATTGCACACTGTCCTGTTACGCAACAATGCCTGGGTAGCCTGAATGAGCTGTGTAACTCAAGGTTCATTTCTGTACCAGGAGAAGCTTCTTACCTCAAAGCCCAAATCAACTCTGCCTATGACAACTATATGGAGTGAAAATGCGCAACTAATTCTTGGGGTAGGGAAAAAAATAATCCATCTTTTTATTTTTTAATCGCCATGAATATAAGCACTTCTGCAGCATTATGATTGGAGCATTGTGAACACCCATTAGCTCAAGGATAAACAGCTCATTTGTTTATGAGAGGATTTGTGGGCAGGGCAAGGCAAGGAAGGTAAGCAACAGAGATGACTGAGGTAAGCAGCGTGAAGAGAGGGTTGTTGTAAGCAGGGTTATGGTAACAAACCAGGTAAAAGAAGGACCTCTAAAAGAGCCTCTGGCGGCCACAGTCAGTGCCACAGAGCTAGAACAAATACCCAAAGGAAAATCACAGGAGGAAAACAGTGGTGGCAACTGCCAGTGTAGGAAGGGAGATTTTTAAGAAGCTCCCTGGTAGGGTCAGATACTGAAGAGGGTGGGGGAAGCCTGGCAATTCCCCTCCCTTGTCCAACTTCTCAGCTCAAGCCTCTCTACCAATGCTTCCTTTTACACCCACTGGGGTTTTAAGGCTTCTTTCTTCTTTGATTTTACCAAGACACCCAGGAGGTCCCTGAGGCACAGCAACCACTCAGCCCAGTCACCTCCCTTGCCACCATTTGACCGAGCAGCAGACACTGTCCACTCAACATGCCAGATGCTTACCTCACCACAGATTTTGGGCAGCCAGAAATCCTTAAGCTAAATAGTAGTATCCTAGATATTAAAGCAGGCGTATGCATGTAGAAGACCTATGCCTTCAGCTGCTCTTCCACGCTGGGGCGTGACAGTATCTGAGCTAGGTGATGTGAGATGAGGCTTATGCTCCTCAAAGCAGCAGCAACTGCAGGACAAGTCCCACATGCACAGGTTTGGTGATGGTTGTGGGCTTCTCCTGTATTCCAATTGTTCCGGGATTTTTCAGGCAAATATTAATTTACAGGCTTAATCCATTAACATAAAACTTCTATTTTGTGCGTGAAAAAATATTTAAAAATAAAATTGTGTAAAAAGATTAAACCTTTAAAAAGCACAGACTATAGCTAGTCACATGTATTTCAGTCACCTACAATAGCACAACTTCCAGTGACAGTCTCAGAAATCTGACAGTGAAGAAATGCCTGGGTATAAAATGTTAAGCACATGTTACTGTCTCACAGCTCCTGAGGTTCATCTGGGTGGCATGCCTGTTATTTCAATCCTCATATTTGCTACCAAACACTAGATTTAAAGTGAGTAATTTAGCTAATAGCTAAAGCACTGCTAGGAAAACAAACAGAATACACACAATGCATCTTTTTGCACATGCTGCTTACTATGCATTTTCTTCACTGTTTTACCAAAATAATCATTGTGATACAATCTTACTACTTCAGGTTATATTGCTGTACACAGCGTGAAAGTCTGGTGCAAAAAATCACTACAGGAAAATGGAAACCTTTGCAGTTTTGTGTATGTAAACCCTGGTTTGGTCATCTGCTTCAGACAATTAAAGCAAAGGGCCATTGTTCCAGCTCTTTTGAGGTGACAGAGAAGCCTACAAATATTCCCCTGAAAGGGAGAGTTTCCACCCCTCCAGCTTGAGAGAAGTAAAGATAACTGACAGCAACTGAAGTTCTGGCACCAAATAAGCAATTTAATTAGCCAGCAGGTGGAGGAAAGTAATTATTTCTTTCTATGCAGCATTTGTGAGACCACATCTGGAGTACTTGGTCTGGTTTTGGGAATCCTGGGAAAAGAAAGATTGACATACTGGACTGAGTCCAGTGCATGGCCACCAAGATGCTGCAGCACTTGATTTACGAAGGAAAGATCAAGAGAGATGGGTTTGCTCAATCCATCCTGGGAGATACTCAAAAGCCAACTGGAAGAGGCCCTGGCTTTGAAGTTAGACCTGGCTTTGAGGTTAGCCCTATTCTGTGCAGGCAGATGATTTCCAGAGGTGCCTTCAAACCTAGATTCTCCTGTGTCCTGGGTTCAGCAGTAGCAGTCATTTTTCTCCTTCTTAGCAGCTGGTGCAGTGCTGTGTTTTTGACTTTCGGCCTGGGAACAGCACTGATAACACCAATGTTTTTGGTTACTGCTTAGAATGTTTTGTCTGATCAAGGACTTTCTGAGCCTCATGCTCTGCCAGGGAGGAGGGGAAGCCGGGAGGAAGCAGAGACAGGACCCCTGACCCAGTCTAGCCAAAGAGGTATTCCATACCACAGCACGTCATGCCCAGGATGTAAAAACTGGGGGCAGGAACCCGGAAGAGTGGGTTCACTGCTGGGTCAGGTTTGGTATCGGCTGGCGGGTGGTGAGCAGTCATATTCTCTTCCCTTGCTGTTTCCCTTGTCATTATTATTATTGGTGGTAGCAGCAGTGGTTTGTGTTATACCTTAGTTACTGGACTGTTCTTATCTCAACCTGTGGGAGTTGCATTCTTTCGATTCTCCTCCCCATCCCCCCAGGGGCAGGGGGGAAGAAAGAGGGGGAAGTGAGTGAGAGAACTATGTGAGTTACGGCTGGGCTTAAACCACGACATCCTGTTTAAATTTTAAAAAGAACTCCTTAGCGAAGTTAGAAGGACTATTAAAAAGTAGCTTAATAGAGTACTTCATTAAAAAGTACTTTTAGAGGAGAAGTCTGTTAGCTTTAGAGAGAGCTTAGATACAGAAAAAAAACCCAACAACACGATTGGGGGAATAAAAAAAAGGCAAAAAATTGCAGATGATTATTCCTTCAAAGAAAACTAATGGTTTCCCCCCATCCCAGATTAAAAACATGATCTGAAAGAGCCCAAAGCTACGTACTTTTCACCGTATACACAGGTTCAGCAAGTTCCCATACCAACAGTCATAAAGTAAATCTACATCATATGGTTTGACTGCCATCTTCAAGATATTTTCTCTGAATTTATGCATCACAGTGGCAACATATTGCTGACTGCAGAAGACATTCTTATTCTCGCAGTTTGGGGTGACTACTTTATTGGCAAACACAGATCTTACTTCCCTTGCAGAGTTGCTTACTTAAGACCCGTGTAATTTCACTTTTGGAAGAGAGTGTTAACAATGGCCCAGTGGCACTAAGAAATCTACAGAAACGAAATTTGAGACAGCAAGCCCTCTAAATCAGTTTACTTTGGAAACAACTCACTCATCAGGAAGTACTCCCCCACTCACATGGTGATACAATTTGAGTGGTGATCACATCCTCCTTTAAGAAAAGATTGAAAAAAAACGCTGCATACAATTGCAGCACCATATAATTTTCAAGCTTGTCCTGTTATCAGAGCTCCTGAAGAACGTAATCACCTTTCTTCAGTGGGGCAGATAATGTAAAGAACAAACAAACAAACAAATAACAAAACATTCATCTAGTTAATCGACTCTTTCAGGTCATTGCTCACATGTCTCTTCTTTTTTGTGTCAAAGGGTAAAGTACAGCCTCTACAGCACCACATATTGCTGCATAGATACACTCACACCAGCTGTGAACACATCATGGTGGTCCTGGAAATGCTGCAGGCACACTAGAAGGACATTCCTCCTGGGCTGGTGGGGCTATCATGACTCCCACATACAAGTCCTTCTATCCACCTTTACACAGTGCCATGTGGACATATCTACAGTCTGAGCCCTGTTCTACTCAAGGAAGTAAATGCAAAGCAATGCTTTTTTGACCCACCATCACATTCAGGTCCAGATTATTCTTGGCAGAGTCCCACTGTGCCACATTAGCTCTAAAAAGATAAAACCTGCCTTTTGTAAGACACAAACTTACAAGGTGAATTGTGGAGAAGTTCACTACAAAAGCAAAATCTGGCTGACTTGTTTAATACCGACAGCAATACAGACAGCTTCATAAACCAAAACTAACTCTTTTGGAGTATTGTGTACAGTTCTGATGTCTTCAACATAAAAAGGAAATGGAACTGTGGGAACAAGTCCAGAGGAGGGCCACGAGGATGATCAGGGAACTGGAGCACCTCCCTTATGAAGATAGGATGAGAAAGTTGGGGCTGTTCAGCCTGGAGAAGAGAAGGCTGCGTGGAGACCTCAGAGCAGCCTTCCAGTATCTGAAGGGGGCCTACAGGGATGCTGGAGAGGGATTCTTCATTAGGGACTGCAGTGATAGGACAAGGGGTAATGGGTTCAAACTTAAACAGGGGAAGTTTAGACTGGATATGAGGAAGAAATTCTTTACTGTAAGGGTGGTGAGGCCCTGGAATGGGTTACCCAGGAAAGTTGTGAATGCTTCATCACTGGTGGTGTTCAAGGCCAGGTTGGAGAGAGCCTTTGGTGGCATGGTTTATTTGGAGGTGTCCCTGCCCCTGGCAGGGGGGCTGGAACTAGATGATCTTAAGGTCCTTTCCAACCCTAACTATTCTATGATTCTATGCATGGGGAGGAAAAAAAAAAACCCAAACAATGTAACTTTACAACAGTTCAAATTAAGACTTGCTGAAAACATAGCAAGAGCAGAAACAAGGTCACCCTACCCTTAAAGAAGTCACTGAATCACACTGGTGCCAGAAGAAGCCCACAGTTTTCAAGAAAAGCATATAAATAAAAGGTTTTTAACCTTTCACAGGACTGGCAGCAAATTGTCCTGAATGTCAAGTCATGAAGTAATGCATACCAATATTTTCCCCGTCCTGCCTGCAGTGACTGAGGAGAAGGAAGAAAAGGGACACGGTCTTCCCTGTGCACTTTGTCCGCAACCCTATTTGTTCCTTTTTGGCAGGCCCACTTGAACATTAGGACAAGGAGTTCTGCATTTTTTAAGCATGTCCAGTAATACTGCCCTAAGCAAGAAAAACAGTCAATGCTTGTCTTTTACCTCCCCCAGTGCATAAAAGCTCATTTTTGACCTTCAGATGTAAGGGATGTTTCCACAAGGTTACAATATTTGGCAGCTTTTTTCTCAGACAAATTTTTGGGTTCGCTACATTTCCTATAAAAGGGAAACTTCTAGAGAGGTGGTCAAAAGAAATTGAAACCAATGTGACATGTGGAGTTTCTTGAGAGCATACAGCCTGTTAATACTGAGAGTTAAATCCGGCTCTTCAGTTTACTAGCTTCTGTACACTGACCTTATGCCAACTTTATGATGATGGGCTTACAAATTTTTTCAGCAGTGACTGCAGCTAATAAAATGGGTTTAATTAAACACGTTTGATTTTTTTCTTTTAAAGGCAGTTTGCCTCGGTCTTTCTGAATAAAATAGTAAAGGAATTTAATAAAAATAAGAATCCAGTTGCTATTCCTCCTCACCAGTCCAAAGCATGAGGTGTTATGAATATAAGATCACTCACCATTCAGACACCTGAGTAACTTAATATCTGAAACAAAACGCCTGCACATTCAGTTAAAGGTTTTTAATGAAAACTATGAATGACCTCAGATACTGTGCTTTTCAAAGAATTAGCTTTACATAATTTTATTCCTTCTTGAAGGGTGGAAACAGCACATTTTCAATGAATTTGGAAAGGGACCTGGAATGTCTCTTGCTGAAATCCCCAATTCAAATGCTGCCCAGAGTGATGATGACGAGAAATTTCATAATTGTGATATTTGGCTATCTCATAGCCAAACCCCAGAAGGAAACTTAGGAGTTTTCAGTTACTTTCCAGGAAGGCAGAGAAGCAACAGAACTGGCATTTTTGCTGGTCTGCAGACAAAAATCTTACCGGATGTTGGCTTCCCCTCTGTAATCTTATTATTCAGTTGTTGCCTCTTTTCAAATATCATTAGCATACAGTGACAGCATGCAAGAGGACCTGTCCACAGAAAGGTCTGAAAGTGTAAGAGGTCATTAACCTCACTATAAAAAACTCCTCCATCATTAACCTCACTACTAAAAATCAACACTGAGCACTTACATACAGTTTAAGACAAGAAACAGTCTAGTTGCCCAGTCAAACAATAAAGGTTTTCATTATGAGCCTTAGAGATGCTCGCCTTTTTTTTTTCCTGGAAAAAAATTGTCATTGCTTCCTAGTTAGAGGCACTCACAAATAAAAACCCAGTCCCAGGAACAAATATTCTTTCTTTTAATGATTTGAGAGCTGCTTTCGCTTACACCTGCTCTCCTCCCTCAGGGGTGAAAGCAGCTGGCTGTGGGATGCAGTCATCATCATCTCTGAAACAGGGTTATCAGCTGGTCTTATGCTAAATCCTAAGAAATGACCAGGAATGGGATTAAGTTGTCACAGAAGAAGGAAAAGTACTTCTGTGGAGAAGTGATACTTTTCATTATTTCTTGAAAGTTAACATAGCCCCCAGAGTTGCAGGATTTTGGCTGATACAGAGAGAGCTACAGCCCTTGTTAACATAATTGTGAAGTTCATAAGGGCTAAAAAGAGAAAGAAAAAGTCCATGAGTGTTATTACTGTGCACCTCACTGACGGCCCAGAGCTGAAACAAGGTCATTCACCAATGTCATTACTAATCTGAGCTTCAGCTAGGTGCCCAACGCTTTCATCTCCCAGCACGATGCTGCAACACAGCATGCTGTTGCGGCTTCTGGCTTGGAGAACTTCTGGACTAACCAGCAACAAGTCTTCCCAATTATTTTTGGGCAAGAGCATCAACTTCAATTACAAACCCCAGAGCAATTCTGCCGTTTAAAGGTCAGGCACAAAGGGAAGAAAACAACATATTTGGGAGGGGAGGGGAGGGAAGGAAGGGATAAAAAAAAATCAACAATTATCTGTACAGTGATATCAGAAGCCAAGATAGGAACTGCATGATATTCCTAAGTCATGCCAGGAAAACCTTCAGAGCTGCCTCTTTTGTAAGTGGTACAGCTGCAAGTCAAAGATCAATGTTATGCAAAGTGCTCTTTCACACATAGGTTGTTCTAAAAACAAGGGAGGTTGGAAGGTCTTTATTAAGACAATAAAAAGCCTTCAAATGAATTCTAAAGTTTGTTTCCTTAAAAAAAAGAAAAAATGAACCCACCCCCCCCCCCAAAAAAGAAAAAAAAAAAACCACACAAATGAAATGACAGAAATTTAAAGAAAAGGGGTGCTAGGAACCACCACATACAGTCATTAGTGATCTTTAATGGAACAAAAAAGTTTTTCTTAAAGAAAACTGAATGGGTATTTAATATTACTCTTTATTCTCATACCCTGTTTAACTTCTCTGTATAGCTTCACACAGCAAACTGCGGCCTGACAAGGTGTCCTGGGTTCAGCAGTAGCAGTCATTTTTCTCCTTCTTAGTAGCTGGTGCAGCACTGTGTTTTCGACTTTCGGCCTGGGAACAGGGCTGATAACACCAATGTTTATTGTTACTGCTTAGAATGTTTGGTTTGACCAAGGACTTTCTGAGTCTCATGCTCTGCCAGGGAGGAGGGGAAGCCGGGAGGAAGCAGAGACAGGACACCTGACCCAAACTGACCAAAGAGGTATTCCATACCACAGTACGTCATGCCCAGGATGAAAAAAACTGGGGCCAGGAACCCGGAAGAATTCAGTTTGCTGCTGGGTCAGGCTTGGTATCAGGTGGTGAGCAGTTGCATTCCCTTCCCTTGTATTTCTCTTGTCATTATTATTATTGGTGGTAGCAGTAGTGGTTTGTGTTATACCTTAGTTACTAAACTCTTCTTCTCTTAACCTGTGGGAGTTGCATTCTTTTGATTCTCCTCCCCATCCCTCTGGCAGCTGGGGGGAAGAAAGAGGGGGGAGTGAGTGAGTGAACTGCGTGATTTACTGCTTAAACCACGACACAGGGTAAAAATTATCTGGCAATAATATTTTCATTTCAGACCATACCAAAAAGGTTCAGGAACTAGTTTGGTCAAATCCGTTAACATGGGAAAACTGGGGCCAAGAGGAAAAGGACAATTTCAAACAGAAGATACTTCATCCAAGTCAAGCCAATCATTTGAGGTTTCCTCCTCCCAAAATCTCTAAGAGTTATATGCAAGTTTAAGCGGTGCCAAACACCATTATTAAAGCAAATGTCCTCACTCACACACACAAGCAACTTCCTCTGCCTGCTTCTGCTAGCTCTTCCCTTGGTCTATTCAAAGTCCTTCCACCCCAGCTACTTCTCTGCTTCTTCATATGTTGTGTTGGTGCCATTACCATCACTTTCAGCTTCAGAACACTTTCCAAATTCACCACTGCAAATGACATAGCTTTGGTGAATAAAATAACATTTTTTCAAGTGCTTCTGGAATTTTCAGTACTGATGGCACATTTTGCCTGAAATGTAAGGTCTCAATTTCAGGTTAAAATAAATTCTTGCAACCTTTAAGGCTTTAGATGTTTATCTGCCTTTTAGAGCTCCCATGTTCTGCTGCAAGGAAGCATTGAGAGTGTGAGGAAGCTCCTTCCCTGGCCACCCCAAGAGCTGTGAAGCAAAGCATACTATGCAAGGCAGAGCCCTTGTTCAGGGCTGGCTGCTGATAGTGCCCCTCACCACAGGGACATGCGTTTTGGGGAAAGCCCAGTAACCGCTTTCACAGCACAGGATCTGATACTATTAAAAGTAGCTTTGGCTCCTTTGAGAGGCTCTGACTGGGCTGCTTCGTACTTCAAAGCACTCAGCACATCATCCAACAGGCACTTTTCAAAACCAGTCCTTTCTGGTTGTAGCCATGGGGTATCTAAAGCAAGATGGGACAAAGAATTTCTGTAGGCTAGAAAAGTCATCCAGTCATTGCTGCCTCCTAAAAACCCCAGCAATACAAAATAAATAAGCGTAGAGGGGTGACCGTCCCTGTTCTCATCAAAACACATCACAACTGCCTTGTATAGTTCAGCTTATTAAACCATGATTTAACGTGAAGAACATCATCTAACTTGTTCTGAAAATTTAGGTTACTGGTTTAATCAAGTAGGACTTGTTACTCACAGATACTCTAGAAAATGATACTGTTGAACAAGCAACTTTCAGAGGTGCAATAATTCCCTGAATCAGGAGAAGCTGAGCCGGAAAATGTAGGGTAACCTCATATCACCCTGTCACGAACAACATGAGTAGACCCATTCAAATCGAGGTGCCTCTGATAAAAGAAATTGGAGCTGCATTTTGGGAAGGACAGCAAATTTAAAATTCATTTGCTGTCCCCTGCCCCATTGGAAAAAGAATTTCACTGAGGCCATCTAACTCCAATCAGTTGATACTGCCAGGCTAGCTTTTGATGGCTTTTTTCAGAAGAAAAACGTTTATTCAAATTCACAGTATACAAAGAGTAGAGCTGGTCAGGAAAAATCTGACAGTCACCTTCCACAAGAAAATTCTATCCACATCTAAAAGCTCTGTAAAGCTGTTGCTGGTTTTATACTTCTATAAAAAGTCAAGGTGTCAAAGGTTCTATTTTGTTCCAAACAGGTGCTTACGTTTTGAGTTGAAATCCTTGCTTTCATCACAAGTTACCACTCAAAGCAGTCACAAGCAACATGAGCTGGCATGTTTTGATTGACATGAAGTAATTTTATTTTTCAATTACTCCAGTATATATGCTGATATGGTTCAGTTTAGTTTCCCATTCCAAATGAAGGCAAGTTCTAAAAAGCCTTTTCAAGATGTCATTGTTTTCCTGGGGCCAGTGGAAAGGAGAACAACGGGACATTTCTCCTTGGCTGAAAACTCCCATTAGGTCAGGCCTGTTTCTAGTTTCAGGATTCAAGGACATTTTCTGCAGACAGGTTCTACTTGACCACTCTCAAACTGAGAGGCAGCTTACCAGCCTGAAACCATTTGTCACCTATTGACATACAAATACAAGGCTTCTCTGTTTTATTTTTTTTTAATGTATTTGTTTATTATTATTATTGTTATCCTATCAAAAGCAAGTTAGGGCTTTTAGTCTCTAAAAGCAAGCCACTGTGGTACCCAGTGAAACACCCAGGATGCAGGCAGACGCAGCACTGGCTTTTCACCTCCATCTGGGGCCCTTTGCATCTGGTGGTCCTGGCAGCATTTTCCTTGGCACATGGACCATTGGGAGTGTGGCCTAAGGTGCGCAATATGTTCAGAGCAGCACAGCCAGCAGCTATGTCCTGTCCCTTACTGAGGGGTGTGAAATCTACAGGGGTCATAACTACCCTGGTAGCAAGGCCTTAGAATGCTCCATGCTAAAAACATGCATATTGTTTTGTGGGCTTCACCCCAAGTAAATCACAGACTTGCATGACACAGATTTGTAGGGTTTTTGACACCAAAGGAGGCTTTAATTGCTGGATTTCTGTGAGACAGCTAGGGTGAGTTAGATTTGTTGGTTCAAGTCCTGATTTTGGAGTAATGGGTCAAAACTACTTGTGAGACAATTCTGTGGGAGCTGCAGGGTGGGGAAGGGACAGGAGTTATTGGTTTCCTCCCTCTCAAGGAAAGGTCACTTTGACAATACACACTGCCAGCAGCAGACCTGCCCATAAAGCAAATTACAAACTGCTGTCCATGACACAAACAAACACCATTATTATACATTCAAAGTAGCGCCCGAACTGAATTAAGCAGAGCTTTACAGAACAAGTTTGAATCAAATATTAATGCATGCTCCAGAGAGAAGGAGGAAAGGAAAAACACATGTGTACAACTCTTTCTCTCCCTGAAGTAAAAACACTACAATGAAGCAAGACAGTAAAGTGAAGATGCTGGTAAAATAAAAGTAATCAGGCATAAAGTGGCCAAGAGCTCTAAAGCCTTCCTTAAACACAACTAAATATATGATACTGGAGATGTACCATATTACAGCATTAAATCATCACAAAGGCACCAGACAGTTCTCACTTGTCTAGCCACAATTTTATTACACTGTAAATCCAGTGCAGACCATGCCATGTCCAGATTATTATATTCAGCTTAATTAAACTAAACCATAGGGCCAGTGGCCACAGAGGCCACTATCAGACTCCACTTACGCATTTTCAATGATGCTATTCAGGCATTTCACATAAACATGTTGTGAAATCTAATTTAGTATCTCAAAAATAACTAGCTCCTCAGCAATGTTTTATCTTACTCAAATGAAATAGAAATTAGTGAATGGGTCCTAACTTCAAAGATACTTAAAATTAAAATGATTAATATACAACTGTGCGATACCAGCTTCTTCACTCTCGCCTTACACTGACTGCCATGCCCATACACCAAAATTGTTTATCCCTCACTGAAGACATGCATTTATTCAACATCAAAACAATTTCCAGAGAAGCCTGTTCAGGGTTGTATACTTAACTGGTATTTCATGCCACTACATCTTCCACCAGCGGGCAACACAGAATTTCTGAAACAACATGCCCGAAGCATAGACTGCAAAACATCACAGCCAGTGGCCTACCATTAGACAACCTCATATTGGAAGTTCTTATTTTTGCCAAAGATGAGCCATGTAGATAAGACAGTAATTTGTTAGAGGTGGAGAAGCAGCAGGCTTACAGGCACCCTCTAGGAAGCATGTGAACATTTTGACAAACTAAGAGAAATCTGAAGCCTACTACCAACAAAATACAGAATTAGGCAATCTTCCTGTCTCTTTTTCATCAAAATCATAGCTTTGCAGAGTAAAAAAAGGCTCAAGAAGGGCCCTATTGGCTTTTTGAAGATCTCCCTTCTAAGAATCGTTCTTAAAAAAAGCTGTGAAAAAAGCACCGAACTACTGATACTCATTACGCGCTACCAGTTTTCTGAGCACAGGCACCAAGGTTCTGGAAACTTTCGTGTCACTAGCGGGAAGGTAACAACCCTTCGACTTTATTGATACTAAGTAAATGTCCAAGCGTGAAAATCAGCTCCTCTCCCTTCCAGTTTCCAACTGGGCCAAGCAGTGGTTGTAATTGATGTGACTGAGAAGTTGGAGATGCTGCCTTCCCTCCCTTACCACTCTGGTATTTTTCTTCTGGCCTCCTTTGTTCACTTTAACAGAACTTTGTTTGAAGTGTGTTTTTACTCCTTCACTGCATGACAAACCCACACAGTCAGAAGACAGGCTTATAAAAACCACAGATCTCCAGCAGGGAGCTCAACGGTGGGTGTAATATTGGACACAGCACTCCATTCATCATGCACATTCTCTGGATTTCAAGTTGACAGTGTCCCTTTAGCTTACTGTTCCTCCTCATGGGAGATCAGACAAGTCAAGCCTAACGAAAACACTTCCTCCACCAGCACATAAACAAACAGATCTTCACCTGCAATTGTTCTAAGCTTTGGCCACAAAGCGCTGGTTAAAAAGATATCAAGGGAAAAAAAAAAAAAAGAAAGAAAATGGGTCGGGGGAGGGTGAGGGGAGATGCTGGAAAGTGTTACAGCTGCAGGGACAGTGGAAGGAAGGATGTGGGAGTTAAGGAGGTTATATACAAGGAGGAAAACGACAAGGTCTCAAAGGCGTTCCCAGTCCTGTGTATGCATTTCAAAAGCCTGGTGTGTTCCCACTTGTTATTTAGCATTTTAGGAATCAGAGCATATAAGAGTGATTGATGAACAACTGCAGAGGATTGTTTTCCACTCAGCCTAAACCTTCTCTCCAAGCACCAACTCAGCCTTGCCCTCCCCGTCGCAGCTGAACAGACCAAGACATCATGGTCTTGTTTTCACAAAGTGACCCCCGGCCCTCTCCTAGCACTCACACACATGCAAAATCCACACAGGGTAGAAATAAGGCGAGTTGCAGAGGAAGCAGAGACCAAACTGAGCGATATTAAGGAGGTCGGGCGACGAGTACACTATAGCTCTGCAGACACAGCAAAATGCTGGCACCCATGGTGTGGTGTTTGGTATCTCTCGCTAATCTAAAATGTGGCTGGAAAGGAACTGGCACCAGCTCAGCGGCCTCATCTGGGGAGGAACAGAGAGGCTCTAGGGGAAAGACAAGAAACAAGCCTCTTTTCACATCCTACCACCCTTGGGCATTTTGTGCGTCCCTGCTTTCTTCCCTGAAAGAGGCCTTTGTCACAGACGAGCAAATCCTATACGATTTATTTCAGGAGGAGAGAAGGTCTTTTTATTTATCGACCCCCTCCCCTTTTTCGCAGTTCGGCAACAACAAATACAGCCCTGTGCTTTGTCCCCTCCCCTCTCCAAGGCCGGCGGCCCTGGGGGTGGCGGGACACGGACACGGACGATCACCGGGCAGGCAGGGGCTCAGTGCCCGCCTGCCCCAGCCCCGCACCGCGGTCCCCCCCTCTGCCCCAGGTCCTCCTCGCGCTACAGGCCGCGGCCGGCGGCTCACGGCAGAGCTTTGGGGTATATGTGAGTGGGGGATGCCCGCAGCGGTACTGCCTCCTCCCCTCCCCAGTAGCCCCCGCACCCCATCACTGCCGGGGCGCACAAAGGAAACGAACGCGCTGCAGCATCCTTCCCTCCATCCATCCATGTACCCATCCATCCATCATCCATCCATCCATCCATCCTCCCGCTTCTGCTCCCCCCGGGTGGAGGCGGCACGCCGGGCTCCGGCCCCTCCGTTACCTGAGGCAGCTCTGCTCGGCGCAGCGCGGGGCCGGGGCGGCGCCGCCGCACTCACATCCTCCTTCGCTCGCTCCTCCGCCGGCTGCCTCCGCCCGCCCGCCCGCAGCGAGGGGCGCTACTGCCTCTCCCCGCGGGCAGACTCGCTGCCCCGAGCCCCGGCCGGGCGCGGAGGCGCCGGATTCGTGCTGCGACAGAGTCGCAGCCTGGGCAGGGATGAGCTCACGCGGACTCTCCGCGGTGCTGCTGCTGCAGTCGCCGCCTCTCTTCCCCTCCGCTCTGCTCCGCTCCGCTGAGCGAGGCTCGGGCGCTCCCTCCCACCGGGGCGCCTGACAGATGGCGCAACCGCAGCGCCACCGCCGCCGCCCGGCCCCGCTCCCCCGCACGGAGCCGGCAACCACCTCCCCCCGCCCGCCGCGCCCCTCCGTGGGGGTGACCCCAGACTGGCGGCTCCGCTGGCCTATGGAGAGTCGCGGCCGGCAGACGTCACCTCTCTGATTGGCGGGCGGAGGGGGAGGCGGGGCGGGCGAGGCAGCCCCTCGGCGCCCGCTGGCCGCGGTGGCGGACAGGGCAGTGCCCGGCCGTCGCCTACCGTCAGTGGCAGCCGCTTCGGGCTGCCCGTGGGAGCCCGGCGGGGCCGTGTCGGAGGCTGCCCCTGGCTGTCCGGGAGGAGAAGAGAGGTGGGAGGAGGAGGAGGAGGGGGAAGAGGATGGGTGGACAGACCATGGCGGGGGTCGCGGCCAGCCGCTGCCATCGCCGGACCGGTCGCCGTTGCTCGGCGCCCCGCTGCTTGTGTCCCGCCGGCGTGCTGCGGGGGGGAGGGAGAGGGAGCTGAGCGTCTCGACAGCCCGATGAATGGGAGAGCAAGCTTAAGCAGATTATGCCTCTTTGTGAAAGACGGCGTCTTGTTTTACTATTATGATTTTTTATCCCTAATTCTTGGGAAATTGGCCATAGTGGGTCATAAGGCAATGGTGGTAATGAAAATACAGGACTTTTCCAGAGTTATGGTTTTATTCCAGTTTTCACGTTTAATCACGGAGTGTTTCAGCTGGCCATATCGGGAGGAGTGGCAGCCCTGCCATGGCCATCTTCCAGGGGTGTACCTGCTGCCCCACATCACGGCTGACAACCTCTGCTGGGGCTTCAGCCTTGTAGTGTACCCAACGACGTGCAGGCTTTTCTGTCCTCCACCTTGCTCCAGAAGCAGGTGACTGAAAAATGTCTGTACACTTTGTTCCCTTTAGGTCCTCAGCAATGCCGTAATTCCTCCCAGCATTTCTCAAGGTGGTTGTGTCCACCTCCAACGCCCACTGACAGCACCGCACATTCCAGCTTTAGGTCCCACCTCCAGTACTACCCTGCCCATGACCTCGGATGCTCCCGTGTTGACAGATTGGCACATCTCACCATCACTCATCTCCTGGAAAGCTTTTCTGCCTTAACACTGAAGAAATCACAGTTTAGGCTCCAATAAGAACAGGAGAGACATGTAAAATGCAGATGCAGAGAAATGAAATAAAACATGCTGAAATAGCAAAGAGAACTAATAAAAGTTTTCAATAAATAAGGTTTACATTTCTCTCTCCTCCCTGGATTTAATTTTTGTCTGCCAGTATTTAACCAGAGAATTATTTTATCTTGATGATTTGATTTCATGATGAAATTACAGTTTTACAGGTTCAGATGTAACCTTGTTTCCTACCAGGATGTCTACAGCTGTGTGTTTACAACAAAAAAGTGCTTCACTTCTCTGTCTAGGTGACCATGTAGGTCGTATGTAGGTGATTCCTGATCATTACATTTCAGGATCCTACACAGTTTGTCCCACTAATACATATAAAGAATTTCAAGAGGTTGGGAGTTTCAAAAGAGAATGTCACTCATGTCACTTTCATTTAAAACCTGATTATAGATGTTTAAACAAACAAAATTTCCAGGCTCTTAGACATCTCGTTTTTAGTTTCTCTCCTAGCCTTTATGCTGAGAAGAGACGATTTTTAAAAAGAGTTTATGTTACTGTATAGAAGGTACAGACTGTATTTCGGAAGGATAATCAACTGTCATGTTCAAATTCTTCACTCAAACCAGTACACTAATTACAGGCTAATAGGTCACTAATCGGCTTCACATTTTATATCCTCTCTTACATTTCCTCCCTGTCTACATTGCTAACTCAGCGATGCTTCCAATTGTTTTGGCTGTGTGTATTTTACCAGCTATAGCCTGTCATGTACAGCATATTATAATAATAATTACAGAGTAGTGAGGAAAAAAGGATCTGAACTTGCCTACAGTATTTTAAGAGGCTGACAGTATTTGCCTGAAACATCCCACTGTTTTCAAGAGGTATTTTGGCTGGGGAGTGCTAAATGGGTCCAGCTGACTCACAGGTAATTAGTGCAAGGGGATGCTGAGGTGGCAGGTCTGCCTCCCTGGGGACACCCTCTTTGAGGTGGGAACAGCAGCCTAGAAGTGGAAGGGAAGGGTTTGAGCTAAGCTCTTGTCATGGTTTAAGTCCAGTCAGCCGCGCAGTTTGCTCACTCACTCCCCTCTCTTTCTTCCCCCCAGCTCCCAGGGGGGTGGGGAGGAGAATTGAAAGAATGCAACTACCATAGGTTGAGATAAGAAGAGTTTAGTAACTAAGGTATAACACAAACCACTACTGCTACCACCAATAATAATAATGACAAAAGAAATACAAGGGAAGGGAATACAATCGCTCACCACCGATACCCAGCCCAACCACGCAGTGCGCGCGCGCGCGCGCACACACACACGCACACACACCCTTCCAGGTCTCTGCCCTCTGTTTTGACATCCTGGGCATGACGTACTGTGGTATGCAATACCTCTTTGGTTAGTTTGGGTCAGGTGTTCTGTCTCTGCTTCCTCCCGGCTTCCCCTCCTCCCTGGCAGAGCATGAGACTCAGAAAGTCCTTGGTCAGACCAAACATTCTAAGCAATAACCAAAAACATTGGTGTTATCAGTGCTGTTCCCAGGCCGAAAGTCGAAAACACAGTGCTGCACCAGCTACCAAGAAGGAGAAAAATGACTGCTACTGCTGAACCCAGGTCAGCTCTTCATCCTGCTTGTCAGCACTAACCACACTAGTATGAGGAAGCTGGAGGAAGGGTATTGGCAGGGCTTGGAAAAGAGCACGTTGCATTTTGTGTAATAGACCATTTGTGGAAGCAGGTAGACAGAAGAAACTTGATTGCAATTATGTCTTTAAAGAAGAAACAGAAGAGGTCTTCCTTATTGCTATAGAGGGCCTACTCTCAATGTTCATACCTGCCTGTTTTTCATATTGACCTAGCATATCCCTAAAGCACAAATTGGAAGAGGTATTTCCTTAGACACTGCACAGACATTTTCCCAAACTAGCAAAGCACATGATAAACTATAAGAGTAACATCTTCAAATGGGATCATGCATTTGCTGAAAGTTCAAGGTCTGTGTTTATAAGCTCTGGAGGTGTTTGCATTCTCAGTAGTTACACACTGTCGTGGGGAAAAAACAACACGTGGGGCAACCTGCAGAAATCCAGGAATAACATGAAAATATTGAATCAATCTTTTCATAACTTCCAGAGTTATTAAAATTCACATTCTGCTAAAGTTAGGGGGAAAAAAATCTCTTATTTTACTTGCCCAAATAAACATTTCAAAGTCTCTGTGAAAGTTGGCAAAAAGTGCTGACTTTCAGTTTAAATATTTTTTAAATGACAGTGAGGAGCCTGCAGGGAAAGGACACTGGAAACAGCAGTGCATCTATAATCTGGCCAAAGAATATATTAATACTTCTTTTGGGACAATATCTTTTCAGAGATACAGGAGGTAGTATATATATTGCATTACACAATTTTGTAGAAATTAAGAACAGTTAATACACTTAAAGATACGTCATTGTCCTCCTGCTGTCAGCAGTAGCCCTCTGCTGAACATCAGGAATATGCTGGGAAGACCAGCTCCCTGTGGTGAAATAAACCTGGAGCAAAAAGCCTGAGTTTATTCTTAAATATCACTTTCTTCATTTACTTATAGAGACCAACCATATAGCAGATGCATTGATAAACTGCAGACATACACTCTGTCTTCCAAAAAACAGGTCCACATAGGGGTTTTATTCCCTTTTCAAAGAATTATCCCCAAATACCAAAAAATAGAAGTAAACTCTTTCTTGCTTGTCATTGCTTGTCTCCAAGCCACACTGTGTAACAGAACCAGCAATAGCAGTCTTCAGGTCTGAAATGTAAGTAGGTGCTAAGAAATAACTTACCCCATAAAGATACCTCATATTACCCAAGAGAAAACTTTGACTTTAATGCTTCTGTCCCCAGCATATAAAATGAGGATAACAATGTCTTCTTGCTTGTGCAACGTGAAGATTAATTACTTTTTTATATATTAATTAAAGATATTCTGGGCAGGCAGAAGCTCATAAAGAATACTAATAATTCTGTTTCCACTGTGGGGCTGGATTTCTGCGGAGTGCCACCTCCTGAATGTGAGGAAAGCATTATTTCTATTTTTCTTTTTAATCCTTTTGGCTATTACATCACCAAATGAGTCAGGATTCTCTGGAAAAAAAAGACCCATGATCCTGTGACTAACTACTGCATCCACTCAGGGAGGATATGGCAAGGTTATGTAACACCCCCCACCCCACCCCACCCCCCCCCCCCCCCCCCCGAGTTCTGGCGCTACTCAACTGTTGAACTCTTGACCTTCCACTTCTCATGTCCTTTTGATCTATTTTTGAATGTGATTTGCCAGTTTGGATTTTTTTAATGGTAAAACAACCCAGAGATCTGTCATATGGGAGTAGTCCGATTCCATATGTATTGTTAACCAAGGCATATGCTAATGAGCTTATTAGAGAGTTGGTAGAGTTGTTTGGCTGCTTGCGCTCCTCCTCCTGGAGGCTGCAGAGTTACCACCCAGAAGCAGTGGCTGTGGTCATCAGCCTGGGACAACAACTAGGAAGATACAAAGTGCATATCTTACAGGCAGATTTCCAGCTACCTGCTGACAATGGAGTGCTGGTGGGTGGTCCCACAGTTTGGGACAGAGTCCCAACTTCACATAGATTGTCTTACCTTCTTTCCCAAAACTGCCCCTTTCTATTCATGCTCATAGAGGCTGTCTTCACTCTATTGCCTCATCCATTCATCCCTGTCACATACCTAGGACCTTGAAGTACTGCTTTATTGATGCTAACCCTATTTCTAATGACATGATGACTTCTGGACAGAATTCCAAGTAAGGATTAATAAGATTCATGTTTGTTTTCAGCATATTAATCAGAGCCTTTTCCACTGCTGTTATCTCCAAGGAAAATACATCCAAGCCAGCAGTGTGCTCATCGTGCTCTTTGCCCACACTGTGTCTGCTGGCACCTGGAAACGGATGTGATTCAGTGTGAATCTCCCACAAAGCAGCCATCCCCTTGGTTGTCGTCACATTGGCAACACCAGGGGCTGCTGTTGTAGAGCTGCAGGTTTGAATGCCACTGCCCTCATTTTGCCTTGTTCTCACCTCTTGTATTTAAATTGACTGTTTAGTTGACAATGCCAAAGTGAGCGTGCACCCTCATCAGCTCAATTTCTAATTGGGAGCCTTTCCAGGGAATTGCAATTGTGCCCATCATTAAGGATGAATTCTAGATCCTTCAGCTAAAGAAAAACAATAATCATTGCACCATGCCATAGCTGCCTGTATGAATAGACCATGCTCATTATTTGGACATGCCCTAACTTGCAGTGGAAAACAGATATAGGATGTAGTGAAGCCAGGCAGAAGGAGAAACAAAATAAATGCAACTACACTGCTTTCTGAGGTAGACACAAAGCCGCATGCTGAACAGATGCATCAGCATTAAGCTGATGAGTACCACAGTGAAGATCTAAACACTCTCTGAGACTGTTTCCACCCAGAAAGAGTATCTGCTCTGCACATGCAACCAAAAGGCTGGAACAGATAATCATCTTGCTGACAGTTCAAGATTCATGTGATTATCAAATCTGAAAGGATTTAAATGTAAGATTTTTAAAGACTTTAAAGAAGATTCCTCAACAAACCTCCAAAAGCTGGAGCTGTACGTAAGGGTAACGCATAGTTTCCCATGTAAATGCAAAATTCAAGATGGACCAGACCTAGAACTGTTAATCCAATAAGTAGAACAGAGATAACAGGTACCCATATGAATGCAAAAACCAAATGCATAAAGGTAAAAAACTAGACAAATGAAAAGGGAAACACAAATAATCTGGCAGTTAATAAAGCGTGCCCTGCATAAAGGCTTTGAATAAAATAATCATGTAAAGTGAGGTCATTGAGGTCAAATGTAGTGAGAAAAGAAAAAATATAAACCAACATCATCAAGGGGGCAGGAAGTGAGACCACGAGTGAGATTTTGCAGGTACATAATATTAATGCACTGCAAAGGTGTGGAAAAAGAAATGCTGCTGTAAACCTCAGGCAACTTCAAGATACAAATACAAAATGGCATAAAAAAACCTGTCACAAGTCAAACCCTGTGACACAAACAAAGAAACCCTCAGGAAATCAAATGCAAACCAAGTAGTAGGGCAGCAGTAAATACATGAAGTGATAAAGACTTCCTCTGTGCTGTTTGAGAGACGAAGTCAGTCAACCAGAGCCAGCTAGAGTATTGTAATGGTGATAGGGTGATATAAAATTCAAGCTGCCATCATTATCGAGTCCCTTGAGGGTGAGGTTAACAGGGCTGTTGTGGGTGTCACCACGTGAATGGCTGTATCAACTTGGGCAGGATAAACATCTTTTGTTACACAGACAATGATAACTCTCTGTGCATGAGTGTTCTACTGCACCCTTCTCTTGCTCGCTTTTCCTACCCAACAGGATGCTTTTTCTTTCAGATGCCTATGCTCTGCTTCTCTTCAGTGCTTCTTTCATTTGAGAGCTTACAAAAGTTGCCTGGTAATCAAACAAACTTTGCCCAAAAGTGCCTTTTCAGGAGCCTCTGAACACTTCCCTGAGGGTGCTACCACTTTCCCCATGCTATGGCTGTGTGATGAAGCGTTAGGTAAACACCATGGCCAGACAAGCTGCACATTTGCAGACAACTGGAGTTCATGTCTAAATACCTTCCTAGAGGAGGCTTATCTACTTTGGAGAAGCAGAACAATTCCCAGTGCTTCATGGCAAACAGTGGTAATGTCAAGAGCACTCAGGTAAGGCACATGGCTCCTCTGCAAGATTATGGGCCTCATCTAGATAAAGAAAATTGGGAATGGCATTTAGGATTCCACCTGCAGAAGGAGTAATGCCCGTCAACAATAGGAGTGGGATTAGCTGGGCCTACAACTGTGTCTGCGGGAGTAGACACAACCTTCTGCTGCACCAACAAGGAAACCACATGGCAGCAACTGGAGCTGATTATGGCCACAACCTGTTTTGAAAGAGTTCAGGAAGTGGATGAAAATTTGGCTGAAGACACAGTAGAATGCACTTTTCTGTCATGTCCTTCACAGGCATTTGCTGACCTCCCAAGGATTTTGTGCCAAAGAGGTATAAGCAACAGAGCTGCATCTAAATATTATTTCTGAAGGGATTTAAAATTAAGCTTTTAAACTAGCAGACATTATTTCTACTGTTTCCCCACCACCAGATAGCTGCTGACCTCAGAAGAAAAAGAAGATGGCAGAAATGTGGTTAACACATACAGCTATTACATATCACCAGGGACAGGTGATCATTTATCCTGTCCCCAAATACAGCTGTGTAAAAGAAAAGGCGACCACATGATGTGATGCTTGCGAGTTGTATTTTGGAGCACCAATTCCTACAGTAGAGACAGCTGGCAGCTTTTGGACTGAGTTCATTATCACCACAGAACCAAGAGGCACCCATACTGAAGAAATGTCTAGCAACTGTATTCATCATGAGTTGTTTCATCATTGCGTTTGAGGATATAAAGCAACCGAAGTAGAAAATGACACTGAATCGTTAGAGAGCATTTTAAAGGAGTTATTGCTGGTGTCTGTGTATGATGCTGAAACTGCAATGCTACATTTTTGAAGTACACGATGAAAAGAGGGATTTAGATATACATAGCTCATTTCATTTCCTGGTCATGAAAGTGCAGCAAATGAACCAAAAAGTGTGATCCTCAAATTGCTAGAAAAAACAAATAACAGAAAGGCACAGAAAGCAATCAAGCCAATTATTTCCCATTGTCAACGAAGCATCTGAAAGGAATCTGAGAACAAACCATATAAAACAAGTGCTCATATCTATCATTTTGTAGAGCTGGGCACATGCCAAAGGGAAACTCCCACCCACATGCATAGAATACTTGAATTATCGAGGCAGTCTGAACATACAAGATAGCATCATAGTTAAAGACAGTTGGCTCCCAATGCTTGGATTACAGAAACTTCCTCAGAGTGCCTTCTGAAACTGAAGTGTGTCTCCAAAAACCTGGAGATGTCACTGTTTGGCGGACATGACCAGGGATATCAAAGACCTGGTAAACAGTTGTGTATCATATGGGAATGTGCAAAACCAACCCAAAGCTGATTAAATGGACATAGCATTTAGTTTGTCTGTGCTCTAAATAAGGGATAGCATGGGAATGAACTTGAGCATTGATAGCACATTGTCCACATTGTTTGTCACTCCTGACTTCTCTTGGATGACTCAAGTGTAGCTTTCTTCAGAACAATCTTCTGTGTAGGTGACTACCGTACAAATGAGTGAACATGATCTAGTCTGTTCCACTTGGAAATTGGGACCAGGAGTCAGTCCCTGTGTAAAGTGCCTCAGGCAAAATTTAACTTCTGCTCATTCCCACCTGTCTACGCTGCAGATGCTTTCCACTACTGCCTAAGAAAACTGACCTAACTAAGGCCCTGAAACTGCCTTGGCTGCTCATCCCTCCCTGTCTGTGCAAACATTGTGGCTTGTCTTTTGGGCTGCTGCGGAGCAGGCAACTGTCAGACACTGCACTGACCACAGCAGGAATCATTTCAACAGTTCTAGTACCTCACTGCTTTCAGATAATGATGCTGACTCAGGCCACTCTGTTCAGGTGATTTACCTTGGAAGAGGACTTCTATGTCACCATCATGTTACAATGACAAAGCTTAATCACTACCAAAAATTGTTGTAGCCCCGTTAAGGGAAGCTTCTAAAAAGAAAACATATGTCAAGCCATTTCTGAATGGAGAAACATTCCCTTCAGAAAGTGTTAACAGCAGTCTGGTAAAAATGCTTTCTGTCAAGATGAATATATACCTTTGGTACTCAGCTAGAGAAAACAGCAGCAATAGCGATAGCAAGAAATACAACAAAAGGGAAGCACCTATGGGCCAAAGCCTACACTGTAGACAAGCTATAGTCCTCTGAGAATGAATGTATCAGCCCATAATGACTAAATACCACAGCGCCAGAAGTGCAAGGCCGTTGACTGTCAATGAGAGAAAAACCTGATGCATATGTCAGTATAGCATACCTGGAAAGTGTACACCTGAATTTTTACAATACCTCACAAGCCCAAGGAGTTTGCAGCCAAGCAAACAGGTCACCCAAAGTGATGTTATCTCTGTAGGTAGTAGGGTAAGTACTATAATGTAAACAAGGAACAGTATTCACACTGTATCTCATTTTTGGGGGACAAAGTCAAACGTTACAGGGAAAACCACCAAAGTAGGGGGCATTATATCAGGACTGGATGTGGAATCGCATCTAGGGACCTCAAAAACTCAATGTGTAGTGTTTGACTACACATTGTGTAGTGTTTGACTACACTAAATGCTGAGAGCTGCAGTGTAGCACTATGCTGCTACTAGCAACTGCGGCAGAGTGCGAGTAGTGGGAGAGGCTGGGGTGACTGCTGAGGGCTGCCTGGAAAGGGCTGATCAGTTCAGTCCCTTCACCGCTGCCACATGAACCACTCTGTGCCCCTTGGACAGTTCACATGGCAAAGGAACTGAGCTGAACAGCTTATTATCTTGTCTCTCCCTCTTTCTGTCTGTGCTTGTGTACAGAACAAGAGGCATAATGTTTCGGAAGGACTTGAAGGCCAGCCAAAATGAAAGTGAGAGAAATCACTGGAGCAGCCAACAGGCTGCAGCAAGGGGAAAAAGGGGACACTGAAATAAATGGCAGTCTTTCCATTAATTTCAGGGCAGCCTGGATCAAACTCAGTTAAGCCCAAGGCTAGAAACAGGAAATGTGCTGAATATTAGGAAAGAAACTGTGGCAGTAAGTGCAATCAAGCAATTTGTACACAGGAAGGGAGCAGAGCCTTACCCTACTATGGATGTACTACAGAGCTCTAGAATCTGTTATAATGAGTTCCCTCACTGTTATCTCCTTATTAAGGGTTGTTTGGTTTGGTTTGGTTTTAATCCACTGTGCTCTGAAATAGCATTGTGCTCTTCTTTTCTCCATCCTTGGGAATAACAGGCCATTTCAGGCAAAGAAACCTCTGACACTTCAAGCAGCAGCAGCAGAGCTAACATTCTTTAATGGATTATTTGGTTATGTAACTTGATGGTGCCCAAGAGGTTCATACTTTGAGAAATATTTTTATTATTTAAATTTAAAGAAAGGAAAATTTAAATCTCAAACCAGAGGTCTCTGTTTTCTCTTTGAGGCTTGTTATATTGTTGTGCTTTGAGGCATGCAAAATTTACTTTGATATCCTTGGTTTTGGAATATTTTAAGTGAAAGCTGGTTTTTTAACAAAGCAATCTGATTTTCAGAGGCTTGTATTTCAACACCTCACAGATGCTGGGAGTCAAATAGACCAGATTCTCAGTCTTATGAAAAGAGCAAAAAGCCATGTTAATTGCCCACTGAGTCAGTTTCTGTAGGGAAAAGGGAATTCTTAGGTTCAGCACAGTGAGAAAAAAAAGGAACTTGACTATGAACATCTCACAGATGCAGAGAAACAGGATCAGTTAGGTAAAACTAGTATTTTATATCACACTATGTGTGGCGTGCCCTTTACTCACAGTCTTCTCCTGAATCTTTGTGGATGGTTTTCTCTGCCAAACACGCATTGCCAAATGCTATCACTGAAATACTAGAGGTGGGAAACCCTCCGTAAACAATCCCCAAATGTCCAGAAAATTGGCAATCTATGTCTTCTTTCCGTTGTTTTGATCCAGGCTATTTTTTTGAGCTGTTGCTGGCACAGTACCTGTGTTGTGTCCCACATCTTTTCTAAGTGCAGAGACACAAGATCTAATCAGTATTAATGGCACTAGGAAGCTGAGGATATTGCCACTTAACACTGCAGTGCAGCACACTGCGGAGCTCCACCAGTTAGCATCCCATTAGCTCTTCTGCAATGGGAGAGCCATATCATCCTGCTGCTTTTTTTTGAGCAAACCTGCTACTTGGGTGAAGCTATGCTGCTTCAGGAACCCAGACAAAGATTTCTGCTGGGTGCTTCATATGCTTCATGCCATGAACCAGCAATTTGGATCAAGACTTTTGGCATCTGGTGGGTTCTGACAGGTAATCCTATGCTCTTTGGAGTAGATCTAACTGTAAAAGCAACTAGAGCTGCTAAATGTAAGTTTCTTTTGGAAAAGAAAAGCAGACACTTAAGAATGGAGGGCTGGCCTAGGTTGAAACTGAAACTGGCCCATAACCATTATTTTGTCCATACCATTAACAGAATTTAATTCCTGTTCTCCTTAATATTAGTTTGGAAGTCAGCAGCCATGGTGACATGTATGTGCTGTGCTAGATGGAGTTCTTTGTGGAGGTCTGCTATGCTGTTTGTGTAAAAATCTGAGAATAAGAAGCACATCTGATCCAGCTGTTGCTCACACTCTGGGCAACAAGGAAAGGTAGAGCTGCTCCTTCTCCAGCATCCATACAGAAAGCATGAAAGGTCCCTCTTTTATTTTACTAACTGGAGAGGATTATGAGCTTATGGCCTGAGATGACAGGATGTCTGTAGGAGGTGCTATGCCTGGACAGACCTAGAAAAATGGTGTTTGAATAGTGCCTTGCTTATTCATAATACATATCCCAATTTGCAGTGAGCCTGGCTGTTAAAAAATGAGCCCTCTGAAAAGCTTTCGGTCTTTGCCACCATTGCACAAAAGGCTCAGACCTGAACCCTTTCTTCCTGTGTGGGGAAGGAGCACAGGAGGTACCCATCATTCTTCCACCGTCTCTCTCCTGCTCCCAGAGCTGGTTGCGGTTCCTATGGTAGCCCTGATTCTGGCATGCTCACTGGGCTTACCCCAGATACACTTACACTGTAAGTATAGAGGGGCCTTTGCAGAATTACAAACCCAGCCAACTTTTCGAGCAGTTGCACCAACTGGACACCAAAGAGCAAAGCTGTCTTGGAACTACAGTCAGGAAATGCGGTAGCTGGTGTTACGTTGCATATCTACAATTGTCATCGTCCAGTCTAGGGATTAGTTATTGACAGTGGTACAACCTATGCTTGGACAGTTATGGAAGAGTTTCAAAGTTGCAAGGAAGGAAGAGAGCATGTTGCAGTAAGTTTCTTTTTTCTTTTTTAAATTAGTAGCTGTATGAAGGTAGAAATTAAATGCTAGAAACAGCTCTTGAGAACTATTTTGTTGGTCTGCTTGGTCAGTCAAAAGCTGGGTGAGATGCTCAAAACATCCAATAAGTACCGCTGAGGATGTATCTCATATATAGTAGCAACAACATTCATGTCTCATATTTAAACATTCACGTAAGAATAAAGAGAGTGGTGGACGTAGCTGTGAAGAGCTTGACTAACTCATGACGCAGACTAGTAATAGAAGGCTCAGACACAAATTCAGGGGTCTACAGGATACCTGACAGAGCTAATAAAAAAAGTAGTGGACCAAGAAGACCCTTGCCATATAGATACCTCTTCCCATTTACCTGAACAGCCTCAGTTTAGTGTTAAAAACATATGAGCAAGCTAGCCTGGGTGCCTGAACTGTGCAGCAGGTGTTGGAAGGGCTTCACTGGACCAAATGAAGCAGGGGAAAAAGAAAAAAAGGTAAATTAGTGTGTTTGACTCTGACTCCAGCAGTTACTGTACACAGAATAAGCCATCTGCACTTCTATGGAAGTGAAGCTGCCACTACAGTATGGGGTGTCAGTGTTAGCACCCTCCACTGATGGCCAAGAAGGAGAAACGTGCTCTGTGGTGAGTCCTCAGTCCAATACAGCTCATGCTGGCAGCTCCCAGGTCATCTATTGCAATTCAGGTATTCAGGCTTTCTCTTGTGAAAGGCATTTCCTATTTGTGCTGTAATTTTGCTCAGTGTGCTACATCTTACTCTGAAAAGCAGTTTTCTTTTTTAGCGTATTTCCCTTTAATATGTACACAAAAATTGAATGTATACTTACATTTATATATCTATGACTAATTGTACCCATTTATAAGGATCTGTGATCTTTATTTTTATGCGGCATGGGTTTTTCATACACACTTTTTGAGTATTGAAATCTAGTAATTTTTTATTCTTCACCAAGGGTGTTTTCCTCTATCTAAAAGTATTCATATATCAATGGTTCAATGACTTTCAAACCCTATAAATTATTCTACACACTACAAACACACAGCATTCACTTTTCTTTATTCAGCTTCCCCTACTGCTGTCGTTTAGACACAAAGCTATTCACTTTATTTTTTTCCCCCTTCCCCTTCAATTTTTTGTTACACTACCTCGGAGATCTAGGCTGTGATTTAGATTTGTTTGTTGTTTATGCTTTCACTTTATACTGAATGGACTAAAACCCTACTTTTCTGTTTCAAGAAAAAACCCTAAAATATTAAAACTGCACTAAGGCCTGTTAAGCTTTACAGTTGGAAAAAAAAAAATTACTAAGTTGCATGTGGTTTATGAGATACTTTATTCATATATATGGACACACACACATATATAAAGCTTGATAGAAAAGTTTCCTAATTTAAAGTTATTTTAAAATGTACAAACCGTTCCATTGGTCAGACTTGAATTTAAGGCTTACACTAGTACCAAAATACAGGTGATTTCTCTAAATTTTTGTTTGCTTCTGAATGAACGTTGCTATTTATGACAGATTTGAGCATATTGGAAAGGAAAGGGAAGCATTAATTGCTATTAGAAGTCCACTTCCCATGGCTTGAAAATCCTGACTGTTAAAACAGCCTGTATGTCATTTTAAGCGGTCCTTTGCTTCTTTATCTCCAGACTACCCAGAAGGTCTCAAATTCCATTTTTTTATCTACTTGGCCACTTTTCATACAATATGCCCATGCTAGCAATATTCATTTTGTAAATGCTTTATTGCTTTGAGTATTTTGACTTTGCTCTATGCATTTGGAAAGCACACCAGCTTCATAAATAAAAAAATATAGGTAATTTCTTTTTAAAAAGTGTCACTCTGTAGCAAGTAGAACTGTGAAGTGCCTATATTTAAGCTGTTTTCTTACCAGTTATTGCTAGAGGCTTTCAAAAAGGTAACATCTAAATGATAATTGATCAGAGCACTTTCAGGACCTATCATAATGTCACAGTGGGACTACACTGATGTGCACTCACTATATTTAGTAGAGTTGCTCTCAGTTTGTGCTAGTGCTGATGAGAATATTCACAGAAATAAAGGCTGTGAAGCCCTTAGAAATATGTCATCTTATGTCTTTGCTGTTTTAGACCTCAATTTTCCAATCATCTGAATTCTGCTTTGAATCTCAACAGTTCATTAAATCCTGTGCACCAGTGAAGTCAGAATTTGGAAAATCTGTTAATGAGCTGCTGTTGGGGAAGGCACCTTAAGATGATGGATGTGGTATTGGATTTTACTGAAGTAACAGTGACAAAGATTTAGGAGGATCATGTAAAAAGTACTGGATAATTTAAGAAGTAAAGAAAAAGTTCTGAATTCCATTCAGATGGAATTCTGAAAGATGGTCCTTTGGCCTTGCACGACAGACACTCTTCCTCTGTGGGCAGTGGGATAATCCATCAATCATCTCCTCTACTGGATACTCTGAAATACTTCTGTGTAGTATGAGACATAATAAATTGAAACTCCATGACCTGAACTGTGATCACATCTCTAATATTTTTAGCATAGACATTTATGGCTAGCTTAAGTCTCTCTTCATTTCTGTACATGGTCCTTAAATTTCAGTTCTGCTTCCTGGAGCTGGGATTTTTGTGTGCTTATTTTTTGTTTTGTTGTTGTTTGTTTTTTTTTTTTGTTTGTTTGGTTTGCTTTTGGCTTTTGTGCATGTGTGTTTTGTTTTGGGATTTTTTTGTTAAATCAAACAAATAAACCAAACCCCAAAATCTTTTACTTCAAGCTTTCAATGTCTTCAAAAATATTCTGAACATTTTACAGAACAACCCTTTGCTCTGCCAGGCAAGAGAGGCACTTCCTCTCATGAGGCCCACCACTGGGACAGATATAAGAAACTCAATCATAGAATCATAGAATAGTTAGGTTTGGAAAGGACCTTAAGATCATCTAGTGCCAATCCGCCTGCCAGGGGCAGAGGCACCTCCCACTAAACCATGCCACCCAAGGCTATGTTCAGTCCAACCTTGAACACCACCAGGAATGGAGCATTCACAGCTTCCCTGGGCAACCCATTCCAGTGCCTCACCACCCTTACAGTAAAGAATTTCTTCCTCATATCCAATCTAAACGTCCCCTGTTTAAGTTTGAACCCGTTACCCCTTGTCCTATCACTACAGTCCCTAATGAAGAGTCCCTCCCCAGCATCCCTATAGGCCCCCTTCAGATATTGGAAGGCTGCTATGAGGTCTCCACGCAGCCTTCTCTTCTCCAGGCTGAACAGCCCCAACTTTCTCAGCCTGTTTTCATATGGGAGGTGCTCCAGTCCCCTGATCATCCACGTGGCCCTCAATAAGGCATCTGAAATTACTCCAGCACCCACCCAGCTTATTCCCCTTAAGTGACCTTTCTGAAGTCAACAGGCTTCTTAATGCTGCCTACAAAGTGATTATTTATAGCAACTTTATACAAAGTGAAAGCAGAAGAGATGACTCTTTGAAGACTAAGGCACACATTTACCTTCCCAAAACTTGACAATGTCCAAGGCTATTTTCCCCACTCTTCGGATATTTCTGTTTGTAGTATTTAATCCTCTCTGTCTATGAGGCATATTATCACCAAGTGTTAAATAAATAGCTCTGGATGGTGCCTTGAGGAATAAACTTGTCCTCAGTCCCCGTCCAAAGGCAGGTCCAGCTATACCAGAATGATTCCCAACTTGTATCTGTCAAATCACTCTTAGAAACCAAGAGTGATGGATATTCCACAACCTCCCTAGGCAACATTTTCCAGTATTTACTGTCCTTATTGCTAGAGGAACCTGTCTCTAGCACCAACCTTCAGCGTTTCTTGCTGCAATCAAAATTAATTACTCTTGTCCTATCTCCAAAGAACATATGACTAATTTATTTTCTCCCTTTTTGCATCTCTTTCGGCCTTACAGGCTCTTAATATCTCTCCTTAGTGTTTTCGGGTTTTTTTGCTAGACTGATCAAGCTTCAACCTTTCCTATCAGGTCATGTTTCCTATACCCTCACATTTTTGTTTCTGTCTGATTACACCTTTTGAAGCTTTGTGCCCCAAACTGGCTGATATTCTCCAGCAGAGACATTGTCAGCACCATATAGGACAGTATGATCATTTTATATATTTTAATAAAAATTCTTCTGCATGGCTTACTGGAGCCCATTGGAGCCCATCAGTCTTGTAAGCTCAGGTTTCTGTCAAGATGAGGTGCAAGCGACTTACTTCCATGGACTGCTCAAGCTCTCAATGATTATGAACAGGGGCACTATTTGAAGATGTCATAACGAAAGCCTGAAAACCAAACCAAAGGAGTGGAGACCCACTGGAAGGAAGGTCCCAGGAGCAGGAAGCACTGTGCATGCAGTCTCTCTGTGTTTTCAGTCTGTTTGGATTCATGGAATCCAAATAAGTTAGGAGATCTTCATTCATTCTAGGAAAAAAAAAAGACATCAGACTAATAGTATATTTAAGATGCAAATTCGACAAGTGCTGAAGGGATTCAAAAAGTTCTCCAAAATAAAAGCAATTGGTGTCATCCAAGTATGAAACTGCCAAAATGTGGGGAGTGTCAGAAAGTGTGACACAACTGCTCTGGTTTTAGCAAACCAGGAGCAACAGTGGAATAAAAACCTATGATGCAGGATGCTGAACTAATTCTGGGTTGATTAATAAACACAACATCATTCTTCAGTTACATACATTACAGCAGTATGTATGTAATGTGAGCCAAACATTTAGCCACTTACTGTAAATTAGATTGTTTGTTCATAGAGCATCCAGGCATTACCATCTGGCCTGGAAAAATGCCCAAATGAGAATATTAATTTTTCAGATGTTTTAAATTAGGAACTGTGTCTGGAAGTTAACTTGTCAGTTAACAATGAAACCTCATTTTAATCCAATGCCTGTCTATTTAAGCAGAGCTACCACCAGTCATGCCTCTCTTAGTGTAGTGCTGGCTTTACAAGTTGCAGATGGTAAATGAGGTGATAAATAGGATATCAAATGCTCTGTGCAAATTTACGACAAAGTCATCTGGATCTGAGAACCTCCCAGCAGGCAAGTTGTTAATGATCTCAAATGTTTCCTTCAAAGAGAATTACTTGGTTGTGTCTCGGTATTTTTTAAAGATGCACAGGAAGTTCAAACAGGGAAACGACATCGGTTTATTTTTAGTTATGGACAGAACTTCCTTCAAAATAATACGCATCTCACTCTTGTGACGTAACCTGCTTATTGGTGTTGTGTACTCTTGAAATGCTCATGCCTTCCTGCCTTGCAGAATTAACAGCATGTCTGTTGAAATGGCAGTATTTCAGCATAGCAGTCATGAATGTCCCTGCTTTATAAATTCTTTTTTGGGCAGGGATATGTGTCCCTAAGGGAAACTTAGTTTGGGTAACTTTGCTTCAAGAATTTCCTTTCATCAGCCTTAAGATTGAGGAGGGATG
Source organism: Ara ararauna (assembly GCA_028858755.1). Classification (NCBI taxonomy): domain Eukaryota; kingdom Metazoa; phylum Chordata; class Aves; order Psittaciformes; family Psittacidae; genus Ara; species Ara ararauna. The sequence goes on from CM054379.1 coordinate 64,075,455, forward strand.
GGGCACGGTAGAGAGACGATGCTGTGGCAATTCCTAACCACTGATTCAACTAACTGGTGCAGTTCAGCATATCCTGCTTGGTCGTTCTTCAGGACCAGCCACTACCAGTCTGGCTTTCAGCCTTAAGGTATTGGTTCACTTTCTTATCTCTGCCCTAGCTGGACTGTCTACATGGAGAAGTTAGAGCAGTTTGTCAAGCCAGCTTTCTGCTGCTCCCTTAGAAATTTAGGGTGGGGACAAAAAAGCCTTAGGAATCTGCATAGCCATGGGTGTTCTAGCCGAGGTCCTGGGAGTTTGAATAGCCTGTGTATCCCTAATCACTCACCATAGCTTTCTCTGAGGACTGGAGCAGCAATTCACAGTGTTGATGAGGATGTGGGAACCTGTGGCTCCAGGGCTTCCCTGCGCATTGAAATACCCAAGGCTTTGCTCAGTCTAAATAAATATGTTGCTAGATGCTGCTAAACACATCACTGAATTACTCAGGGAGCCCTACCTGTTTAGTCTATAGAATACCTTTCATCTTGTTTTTTTTTAACCCACAAGAGGGATCTTTGCCTTTAAGCCCAGTCCACACAAACGTGTATACAAAGTCCATCTTTTCCCGGAAAGCAAGGCCCCAGGATGGAGGATGTTGACATTGGAAAGATTTCCTAGTCAAACTGTTTTCCTGCCCTGATTCCTCTCTGAGGTCCCAGGCATGGTGTGTGTGCAGTGGTAGGGGCAGAGAGAGGAGGGAAGAAAACACCTTCAAAAGGCTTAGTGCTGCAAATTGCCAAGTTTTGTGTAGTAACTGGCTGCAGAAACTGAGCTTCTTTTAGAAACCCATCCTTGGGGAGATCCCTCCTTCCTTGGGAGAATCACTCAGGCTCATGCTGTAGCTGGATCACACCCCAGAAAAAAGCAGAACTGGTCAATGTTACCATTCCCTGTCCTGCTGCTTTCCACCATTTTGTCTTTCATGTTGCCCAGGGCATTCTCAGGGTGACTTTGGGTGGGCTTTGGTTACTTTTCCCCACTACCTGTGTGGGCAGGCAGGCTTTAGCAGTTTTGTGTAAATCCCATGGCGCCTCTAAACAAAGAAGACCGTTGTAGGTGCTGTACTGGCAGTAAGAGTCCCTAAAAAACTGTAAATCCGATGAGGCTCTTTAGCTGATGATAAAGGGAAGTAGCGGGGGCCTTCTCCCGGGGCTAGTACCAAATGGTGTAAAACACCAGCTTCCGTCTCCCCTTTCTGAATGGTTGCATAGACAGCTGTGACCAAGGAGCCCTCCTGACCAAGGAGAGAAAGGCAAAAATTGCTTGGGAAAGACGTGGCTTGTTACTCTGGTTGCCCCTGTCAGGATGCAGGCTCCTCTGGTCTCTGCTCCCTTTTTTTTCTGCCTGAAGTGACTATGTACAGCAGATGTCTCCAAGCAGGTACTCTCTTCTTTCCTCTGACAGATATGGTTCTGAGGCAAACAGTGTTAGTTCGGCTACATGGCTTTTGATCTGTGGAGAGAAGTTAAAAAAAGCCTGATATGACAAGAGATATTTCTCCAGCACCAGGCAGTTCGGCAGTGACACATCTAGGCACGTTCCTTCCATGCCTGGAGCCTGTCTGTCCATCTGCCAGCCAATAGTCAAAGTTTAGGGCAGATTTACTCACTGGCCAGGTTTTCATGTCTCTTAACTGTGACAAACAAAGCAAAATACGGCCAGAGATAGGCGTGTGCGACCTCATGGAAATCCTGGTTTGGATTTGGTGGTGACTTAACCTGGAGGTGGAAAGTTACTGCAGTTGTTGCTTAGGCAGAAAAGTGCAGGAAGAACAACAAAGGACAATCGACAGTCAGACACCATCAACATGAGCTCTGTGCTAAACCCCATAATGATCCCTTGGCAGCTCTTGGGTGCTATGAAAAATGAGGGAGGGGATTTCCTCACCAGGGAGGTAGGAGCTGGCACAACTGCTCTGCATTAACCCTACCCAGCCCCTGGGATGTGGTTTAAAGCAGCCCAGCCGCAAATGTAAAACAGGAAAGAGCTAATAAGATATGGTCTCTTCCACACACTATTTTTATGTGTGCCCAGATCCTCCACAGCGCTTCCAGGTCTGAAGCTTGAGCTGACAGCAGCAGCCAGGAGGCCTGGTGACCCCAGTGGAGTCATGTCTCTTCCCTGTGTTGCTCATCTTGCTATTCCACTACATCACACAGACAGGTGTGATTTCCCCTGCCTTTTACTCTCTCTCTAGGTTTGCATACAACCAATGCACACTTGGTGGTGGTAAAAAATTGGCAGCATATGCCTCATGTAGCCATACCTGGGATTTACACTTGGATTGCTGGTGGCCATGGGCGGGAGGGCAAGAGGTGAGCTAGAAGGGGGCATACCATAATGGAGCTGAAAGGAGCTGCTTAGCTTCTTCCAGGGCTATCTACATCTTTTCATATTCATACCCTCTTGTGAAAGATCAGACTCAACTTTTTAGCCTTCCATCTCTCCTACCTAAACCATGTTCTCTTCCTCCTTCTCTGTGGGACTGCTATTCAGAATAGCATCATTCTAGACAGGCTCCCACCTAAACAAATGCTTCCATTTGCTGCAACCTTGGAGAGAGGAAAACAGGAATTTTAGGCCACATGGTATGAACTGTCACTGGGAGAGATCCAATACTCTATGTACAGGGATGGGAATATTTCCCTCCTATTTAATTAAAGGGCTGCCATTCTCCTATGACAGAATGTATTGTATTAAAGGGCTGCCATTCTCCTATTACAGAATGTATTGTATTATTATACAATAATTACTTCTAAAATTATTTACTGCTGTAACTCCATACCTCTTGTTGCAGGTTTTGAGGAAGTGATTAGAAGGCAGAATTGAGCTTAAAGTGCTGTTTGGCATCTAAAAGTTCCCTCTTGAGAGCTGATAAGCCTGGGTTGGTTTTAAGACATGGGTGCAGGTGGCACATCAATGCCGAGCTCTGAACACTGAGAAACACCTGAGGGATGTGGTGGTTTCTCTTCCCTTTGGGTGGCTTATTAGGCAAAATTGCTCTCTACAGCTTTGGAATCAGCAGTGCTGCTCAGAAATAGTTTCTATGGTCAGTTTTCCTTTGAAGCTGATTGTTTCCACTCCCAAAAATATCACTTCAGGGTGGATTTTGATCCCTGTGAATGGGTGAGGATGTTTGTTGCTCTCAGCAGGACCTCTGCAGCACGCCAGCCGAAAGGAAAGAAAACAAATCCCCGCACTGCCATCAATAGGCTGTGACAATAAACATCACTGTTCTGAGAGGTAAGAGGGGACAGCAGTGGTTAGGAAACACGGGAAGCCAGCAGTTTCAGTTAGCTTTTCAGATAACCCTGGCCAAGGCTGATTCTGCTTGAACTGCAGTGGGGAGCCTGCTCCAGATAAGAGGGCTTTTCCACAAAGCTCTGGTAGATGAAGCTTCAAAAGCCAGTGTGTCAAGAAGGAATGTGTGATATAGATAACTGAAATTTGTGTGGAATAGATGATTTCTGTTGTGAGTTGCAGCAAAACTCTCATATTCCCAGCCAGTTGTATGGTGTGCCTGGCTCAAGCAGATGGGTTGCCCTGGGTGAGCTGGGCTGGTACTTACCAAATCTTCATTCAGTGCAGCAGCACCCTCTTAAATTGTATCATCTCATACACCAGCTGGCACACTGTTCATCTATTCTCTCTTTGCCATCCCTCTTACAACATAATTTCTCTTACGAATGATATCATTTACATATAAATCCCACGTTTAGGAAAAGCCACCTATGTTTATTTGAAAGCATCACCAGAGAAGTGAAGGGCTTTGATACGGAATGTAGGAAGTCAGATGGGGAGGCTGATAAACTCTTGGCTGTCTGTAGATTACATGGCTGAAGAAAAGTATTTTACTGTGTACTATGTACTGCGTACCACTATGCTGAAATTGTTTAGGTGAGATTTCCAAACAGGTGTAACAAAACTACACATTTTACAAATTATGCTGTTATGTCTTGCCAAAAAGACAGGCAGATACTAGATGTAAACAAATCCACAAGAACTGTTTCTTTGCTTGTTTGAGTAAATCCAGCACTGGAAGTCTCCAAATCACCACTCTGAGGGGGCTCCAAAATACTACAGTGCTAGAATTGTTCAGTTAGAATAAGTTTAAACCATTAAGGTGAACCTCTGTAATTGCAGTGGAAGATGGCATAGGTCTGGTGACAGCTTTATTTTACATTGTGTGCTAAGCCATGACTGCAAACCAAAGGTCTGCTTTCTGGTGTGATCTTGCCAACTAAGAATAAAGTGAATTTAGACGGACACCAACAAAAGTATTCAATTTAGAGATCACTATTTCTTATGGAAGAATTGCTTTCCTGCTCTGCACACATACTTCAGACTAAGCCTTGTAAACCCAAGAGTCCAATGTTTATCGGATTTCTTCTGCTATCTTTTGGTTTTGGAAATGAAGAGTTTTACTTTTGGAAACTTTTATACCCTGAAGTCTACGTTCTTGCTTTCAGTGTTGAAAATTGCTCTTTAATTTTAAATGCATACTTCTTTACTAGCACTACCAGCAACACCTGACGTTATTAAACTTGAGATGAGTTAAAAAAAATCTCCCTTTACATTCCGTGTTTGTTTCTCAGCTTGGAGACTAAAATGCAGTTTTTAATTTGGGTGGTTCTGATTTAGGTTCCTAGTGTTGCCTTGTTTGTGCTGTGGCTATTGCATGGTAACATAATATTTATTCGCCTAAACCCAGCTGCTTTTACTGGAACAGATCCCCCTCCCCAACAAACCTTTCAAAACGTTTTTATTTACTTCAAGTTCTGGTAAAAAAAAAAAAAGAAAAAGAAAAGAAAAAAAGAAGAGGGCCATCTGTAAGCTGACAGTAGCCTTTTAAATGTAATTGTAGCGGTCCAGCTAATTGCTAAAAGTACTTTACTGGTGAGAGGAAAACTTGTACTGCAGGCAGATACCTAGGGACTAATTCGCATGAGCGCTGTGGGTCCACGAGCTTTGTCCTCCTGCTGTGGATTGGCAGCGGGACTGGCTGTGCCTGTGCCCAGCACCCCCTGCACATTAGGGACATGCTAATGGAGCAGAAGGGGTGTGTAGTCCCCCATGAGGGCAGCACATTGGCCCCATCCTGCCTCCCTCAGACTGGTGGCAGAACCCTGGGCTGCTGGTACATTAGGATCTCCTCCCCTGTCATATGCCACATTTATGACCTTCTTTACCACCCTTCACGGTGGAGCTTTCCTTCTTCCACCACTTTTCTGCTCTGTTCTGAGGAGAGCAATGCAAAGCGTATTCAAGCCAGATAATTCAGGGTTCAAGTGGAAGAATTTAGTCCAGCTGTGTCCTGAGATTTTCTGTACACCAGAAGTGAAGAAGTACACTATAGTACATCTCTGACTATTTTTAATATTTATTTAATTTTCAGTATTTATTTCAATGTCACTGCTGTTGGCAGCTTCCTCGTGGGGATGCCCCACCCCCTGGTTTGATATCTGAGCTCTCCAGTCAAGGTATTTGGGAAAGCTTCACTCAATGTGCAACTGTTCTGCATGGACCTGAGACACTGATGCTGCTGGAGAGGCAGATGGGACCAGGGTGACAGTGCGTACCACTGGCTCTGTGAACTTTGGTGCCCCCAGCATGCAGATGGATGCTGCCCTCAGCCCTCATCCTCCTGGGAGCATAAAGGTGCCCAAACACACCTTGGAAAAGCCTGCAGGCTTTGAATCACTTCTCACACCCATCCTTTGCATCGTGGCACATTCAAGCCCACCTGCTGCTCCTGCTGGACCAGGGCAAAGCCAGACCATGCCTGGTGGGGCTGCTGCTGTGGCCAAACCAGGGGCAGCACAGCCTATCCCCTCTGCAGACTGAGGCTTTGCCTACATTCATCCCTGGCCGCTTCACAGACGTTAATTCTTCTTGTGAGATCTCTCTTAGCTGAAATAGCTCTCCCCACCCCCTGACAGTTACCCTCACCCAGTGTGTATTTATAGAGAACAGTCACAGTCCTGCTGAGCTAGACAGAGGCTGTTCAAACCTTGCTACGCTACTGTCGTCTACACTTTGACAGTCTGTGTCTAATAAAATTTCAGTCCCTTGCCTCCAAGTCTAGAGCTCACATCAATGTGCAAAACCAAATGCAAATACGGGAGAGGTCTTGCTGGTTGACACAGGTGATCAGAGGATGGTGCTGCCTTTCTGTTCATCTTTTTCCTGTCTTAGATTTCATTTTTGACCGTATTGCAAGTCTTGACGCTGGACTTTCCACTGTCTTTTCCTGTGGCATCCCTTGCATAGGGACAGAATATGTTAGCGACCAAATTCAGTGTAGTTTTTTCCACTCTGTCTGGGACTCTGCAGCCCTGGGGTGTCACCTCTCCCCTTGGTTGCTTTGAAGCTACTTTTTAACATCACAAAAGTGTTGCTAAATTTTGGGACATTGTCTTGTTAGGAAAGACAGAAAGATGTTGCTGTTCAATTTTCCTTCCATTTCTCCACTCAATTACTGCTCAGCACAACTCATTATAACATGCAATCATTCTCTTTCTGACCAGCATGGATTCCAGCCAGTTGATTTCCCATCAAGTGCAATTCTTGCTATTGCTTCACTTCTCTTTTTTTTTCATTTGTTTAAAGTGTATTTAGCACATATAAAACCTATAAAATAATCAGTACAATTTCCCAGCCTATTTCTGTAGCTTCTTTATTGGTATCTAACAATATTTATGTAATGTTAATTTTGAATACATGTATTTTATAGCCTGAGATTTTGGCACTTACTTTCCACATCTGGGTCATCAGCTCATTGTTAATTTTTGGACAGCTGCTTGTCTCACATTTTAAACACTGATTTTGATAGGGATGGGCCAGCCAATTTATTTATAGTAAGAACAGATCAGAGCCACCATTCCTCACACAGACTCAGAGTGGAACAGCCAAAACCATGGGAACAGGATAGAACTTTTGCCCTGTGACTGCAGAGAAAGTTTCATTTAGGGGGTTCACTCTGTTTGTCTTCAGATGTCAGTCAGGTAAATGGTTCCTTCAATCTGTCTGGCATCTTTTTCTTGGCTGAAAGCAGACAGAAAACTCAATTTAATTGCATAGAGAGGTTAGCCTGCTTTCCCCTTTCAAGTAAAGCAGGTTTATATGTTTTTGTGGGGCTGCTGAACAAACAACCGGCGTATCTTAAAAACCCCTCTGGAAAATCATAGAATCATAGAATAGTTAGGGTTGGAAAGGACCTTAAGATCATCTAGTTCCAACCCCCCTGCCAGGGGCAGAGGCACCTCCCACTAAACCATGCCACCCAAGGCTATGCCCAATCCACCCTTGAACGCTGCCAGGAATGGAGCATTCACAACTTCCCTGGGCAACCCATTCCAGTGCCTCACCACCCTTACAGTAAAGAATTTCTTCCTCATAGCCAATCTAAACTTCCCTTGTTCAAGTTTGAACCCATTACCCCTTGTCCTATCACTACAGTTCCTCATGAAGAGTCCCTCCTCAGCACCTCTATAGGCCCCCTTCAGATACTGGAAGGCTGCTATGAGGTCTCCACGCAGCCTTCTCTTCTTCGGGCTGAACAGCCCCAACTTTCTCAGCCTATCTTCATACGGGAGGTGCTCCAGTCCCTGATCATCCTCGTGGCCCTCCTTTGAACTTGTTCCAACAGTTCCATGTCCTTCTTATGTTGAGGACACCAGAACTGCACACAATACTCCAAGGGAGGTCTCACAAGCACAGAGTAGAGGGGCAGGATCACCTCCCTCGACCTGCTGGTCATGCTCCTTTTGATGAAGCCCAGGATACAGTTGACTTTCTGGGCTGTGAGCGCACACTGCCAGCTCATGTTAACTTTCTCATCTACCAACATCCCCAAGTCCTTCTCTGCAGGGCTGCTCTGAATCTCTTCTCTGCCCAACCTGTAGCTGTGCCTGGGGTTGCTCTGACCCAGGTGTAGGACCTTGCACTTGGCATGGTTAAACTTCATCAGGTTGGCACCAGCCCACCTCACAAGTGTGTCAAGGTCCCTCTGGATGGCATTCCTTCCCTCCAACATATCAACCAAACCGCACAGCTTGGTGTCATTGGAAAACTTGCTGAGGGCGCACTCTGGATCGCAGATTGTCTTTTTATCAATTCTAAAGGATACAGGGCAGGACCTTAAAAAGGCTAGGAGGATTGGCCAGGTTAATAAATGGTTAGAAGGGTGGTGCCATAGTCAGGGGTTTGGGTACCTTGAACATGGGACTCAATTTAGTAGGCCAGGTCTACTGGGGGCTGGTGGAGCTGGTCTGACAGAGAAAGGGAAGAGTGGATTTGGGAGGAGGCTTGCCAGACTGGTCAAGGATGCTTTAAACTAGATGTGTTGGGGGAGGGGGGCATCATTCCATCCCAACACACTCAGTCACATGCCAGCACCTATAGTAAACATTCAGAGCAATGTAGACATATTCCAGCTGCTCCAGCCAATGAGCCGGCTTCAACTGGAGCTTGGCTCAGATGCCTCTACACAAATGCCCGCAGCATGGGGAACAAACAAGAGGAATTAGAGATGTGTGCACGTCTACGGGGGTATGATATCATAGGCATCACAGAAACATGGTGGGATGGCTCCTATGACTGGTGTAATCCCTATAATTGATGCACTGGGGAATGAAAGGGTGAGTGTGCCAGAGCCACCCCCCTTTTTCTGGAGTAGAGAGCAGGGAAGGGGAGGATGGGGACAGTGGCAGCAGAATGGGGGAAGCCTGGGGACAGAGAGTGGGTCCTGAAAGTTTAGGCAAACTTTGCAGAAATTGGGACTTCATGTGCTTGTTCATATTCGGCCTCAACTCTCTGTCTTGTGGAAATTTCTAGGGTTCTGTGAAGAGCCCAGTTTAAATATAGAAGGGCATTTGCATGCTTGTTATAAAGATCAGTGTGAACAGGGAGGTGGCCATCTAAAAATGGGATATGATGACTTTTCATGTAGTTGCTAAATGAAAATGTGACAGCACAGTGCAAGGTGTTAAATTACTCAGTTGTCATTGAGGATAGTCCCATTTAAAAAAATGCAGTCTATACCTCTTCACATTACTGCCAATACTAGGCCTGCTACTGGTGTAAAGGGCCCAACCTCCAAAAAGTACTGAACTTATCTTTCTTAATCTTTCAAGAAGAGCTTGAAATTGGATCAGATTTCATTCTCAGCCATTGATCTCTAAATCTACTACATCCTTTTTCCACTTGAGCTACTCAATGGGAGGAAGGGCAGACTGAGCATTCCCCACTCGGGGTGTGGGGAGAGCAGCAAAGTGTGAGGACGGAGCCCGCCCCCCTCATCTGCTCCTTATGCATCCATGTAAAGAAACAGAATTGTCATGACTTTAAGGCAGCCAACTGGTCTGGGCTGTGATTGAACCAAAATACCACAGGCTTTTTTGTATCAAGGAAAACCCCAACCCAACCCAAATCAAAAGTCCCTCTAGTCTGAGGATTTTAGCTCTCCACAATAGGAAACTTACTTGGCAGCAGTTGCGCTGGTGGTGGCTTGTGCTGGTACACACTGGGAGAGACCCTTTAACACTGTGGCGCTGGGCAGGGAACAGGATGGGTTTCTGGATACAGGCTTTGCAATGATGAAAAATGCCCCCCAGATCTTGTCAAACACAAGCTTCTGTTTTTTCCTTGGCAGGCACCGTTGTGTGGTTGAACCCTGTGCTTTCACCCCTGCTCCACCAGCAGCTCTGGCCCTGCCTGTCTGCCTGCCTGCCTGCCTTTCTCCCCTGGTGCCTCCCTATCTCTTTTTGTGAGATCTGTTAAATGGTGCAAAGCTCTCTTCTCTGATGCTCTGAGATGTTTTCTATTCTGTTGTAAACATGTCTGGAAAAAACCCTATATGAACAACTGCTGCTCCAAAACATATTGCAAAAATGCAGCATGTTTGCCTCTATTCTGGAAAGTAACTCACGTTTTTATCAAAATCAAGGGCTGGGAATCCATGAATCTAGGCTGAGACCATGCTGTATCTGGTTCCCTTGCCCATGCTTTCTGCCCTGTTGCCTGAGGTGCTGCCCCACTCCCACCTGTCCCACTGTTCCCCTCTGCCCGGGGTGCAGGGGCATTGTCTGTCTCACACCCCTCTGCCTAGCCTCCTGCCAGCTCCAAGGGAGCTGGTATCTAGTAAGTTTATTTAATGAGAACAGAAAACACCATATAATGAGCAATAAGACCAAGAGGCATCCTCACATGGCGAGGTGTGGCTGGTGACTTCCAGGGGCCGCAGGGAGCCGTGATGCGGGCTGATACCAGTGAAGGGGCTGGTTCCTGCTGCTACCCAGACTTACTCCTCTGCTGAGGGCTTCCTCCTCAAGAGCAAAAAAAAGGGCTACCTTTTTTGTGGTTGTTTTCAGGTGGATTTGATCCCTAAGAGATTTTTCTCCTCCTAGTGACACAACAAAGTACCACCCAGCCAAGTGCATCTTCACAAAGGATTTTCTGCAATGGATGAGCTTCTATCTTACAAGAGATGGCCTCTGTGAAAACGTTAATTCACAGTCATTTTTGGTGTGTTGTGTGTGTGGTATTTTGTTGCTTTAATTAGTTTCAACTTACGTTAACAGTTCTCTGGAAAACATCATTAAAGCTCACCATGAAAGCTGTAGTAACCTTGTGTGATGCTCTCGATAGGGCTGTTCCTGGGAAGGACCCAGAGTCCTGTGGCTCAGCCCAGTCCATCTATGGTTTCTCTCCCTCTGAGTCACAGGGCTGTGTCACTGGGAAGGTCATGGGACTGCAGAACATACCAGTGGTTGGATTTGGGGTTTCCTTCTTCATAACCTCAGCTGACACCTCCTCTCCCTCAGCAGCTTCCTGTGGGTCTTTATAAAAATCAAGCCATATGCAGTGTTGATGAACCATCCAGTCGATACTGAGGTTCCTGGGAAGCATCCCTTCAGTGTGGATATCACCAAGTTCGGTACCCATAGATCTGTTTCCATAGTAACTAATGTGCTTCAATGAGAGGGGGGAAATCAGAGGAATGTGAAAGGCACAGACTAACACTGGAAGGGAATAAGTGGAACTAACAGCATGCACAGTGGCTTGGAGCACACAACAGATTTTATGATGTGTGTTTTAAGACTTTCATGGTTTGTGAACTGTTCCTTTTCTCATGAGACATGCGGTCATGCCAAAAGCTTGGCGGTGCAAAGTAAAATGGTACCTCACACCACTGCACACATACAAACTCAGTGTCAGCTTATATTTATTCACACACTCATGAGCACATGGAGGCATGAGGAAAATGAGGTTTTATTGGCTATTTCAAAGACAATTGTCATACCAGTATTTTATGGCTTGTGGAGAAGCAAATGTGCATTCGTCTGACCCTCCTTCCTCATCCCTGCTGTGACAACGGAAGCCTTCAAACAGTGGAAAGGGACAGGACTCTTGCAGAGCCTCTTTCCAGCTTCTCATCTATTCCATGCTGTCACAAATGCCACCATCAATGGGTATAAAATAATGTTGCTGCTAACACATTCTTATATGTGCTGGATAGAGTCACTACTACTGACCCATTTCTGCTTGAGCTGTGAGATCTCATGAACTGGACAGAAGTGTATATTTTCCTTCAGCCACGTGGTGTAACTCAAGGAATACATATGTTGGTTAAAAATATAGCAGAAATCCAATTATGATGTGAATCTAAAATCTTGCACGTCACAGATTGTATGACATGACATATATACCTCTGGAAAGCAAATGTTCAGAATGCTACTTCTGCACAAATAATCATTCAGACATCAGGAATGACCAGTTCGAAAAGACACAAGAAACTCTGCCCTGGAATGTTTGTACCAGTAGTGTACTAGTTTGACTGACAGCATGCATATTGAGATGTCTTGTCCAGTAAGTTCAGAGGCAAAACCACATAAAGCAAGATTCACATCACCCAAGTTTAGCTGGGTGAAGATAGTTGTCTGAGTTAGTCCTCTAGGCTCCGTCTTTAATTAGTAGATAGTAACAGATGTCTCCTGTTGGTGACTCACTTAATCTATTTTAGGTTGCCCATTACAGTTTCCTGTTTCTGTCCCATTATTAAGGAAGAAGACTAATGAATGATCGCACTTTAAATTTAAAGAGCCAAAGGCTGGTGAGGTGAAGCCCTCCCTGAGATGTACATCCAGTGAAGGTCAGAAGGAAAGAACTACAGAGAAAGGGGAAGTCTGGCTCCCTAGTCCTTCTCCCAATCCATAAAAAGGGGTAGCATTTGTTTGTCATCCCTGAGGGGCAGCATGGGTGGAGTTTGCATAGTTACACATTTTACCCTCCAGATACACCCACTCTATTAGAGATGGCCCCTGCCCAGTGCTAATGCTAGACTGGTTATGGGCACTGTCCAGGACAACTCTGTGGAGTGTGAGTCTGGGTTGTGCTACCCCATTGATGGTTTGAGAGTGTGGAAAAACCCCAGGAGAGGAGCCATGAAGCAGCATTGCTTAGTTTGCTGGTGGAGGTGTAGCCAGGGCTCAGAAAACAGGACCCTGTTACGTGGAAAGACACAGCGACCGGTGTGACATTATGTCTGGTAGATAAGGAAATGACTAAGAAATTTGCTCTAAGTTGGGCAGCACTCTGAGAGAGGGCTGTGACAGAGTTATAAAGGAAAATCCACATGGGCAGTGAGATCTGGGGCACACACAGAACAAGCTATTCTGGGCCTGCTGAGGCTAACAGCCAGACCCACCATTTCCTGGCAATATGCTCAGGAGCACTTTTTGCCACTTCTTGCCTCCACAGCTAAAACAGGTAGGAGCAGCCGAGTTGGGAACATCATAAAATGCAGCCCCATCTGCGTGGTCCTTCTCTTGTCTGGAGCAATGTTCAGGAGGAAGAACCAAAATCCCCCAAAGATTAGGCAAGACAAGGAAGAGTCAAAAACCCTCTGGGGCTGTGGATAAAAGAAGTGCTTTCCACATGCTCCCTGCGGTATTTTCCGGGCTGGTCCGTATCTCCAGGGCATAAGGGTGAGCAGCTGAGCAGGGTTTATTATCTCTCAGCACCCTTGAGCCCTGCTACACGGAAGGGAAAGAAGTAAGGTAGCTGCCAAGAGGTGAGTGCCCCTAGGGTGCATGAGGTGCACGAGGAGGGGGTAGCCTGGCTGGTGTTGTTTCCTGATGGTGGAAGAAAACCAGAACGCAGCCCACAGAGTGCTGCTACCTTGCAGCAGCTTGGGCTTTAATACATTTTGCCCTGTGATAAAGAAATTACACAGATTACAAGTGAACATGGAACATATGATTCATCCAGCCACCGGAGCACTGGTCCTTGCATTCATCAAGCCTGAAACATGCAGCTCATACTGCTCCAGCAGTGGCTGAGTTGAGGGGAATTTTGCAGGCCCCACCATGTCTCTGGGGAGCTGTCTGTCAGGCTCCATCTCCTCCCGACTTGTTTTCCTTCTTACTAAACACGCGTGACAGGATCCTGTACGTGCTAATACGACACGGGGGGATAAAAGTTTGGGAAAGCCAGGCAGTTGCGGGGATGCCTCGGGGTGCTCCTGGTGCCGGCGAGCCGGCCGGCGGTGCTGTGTGAGCTCCCTCTGGTGTCTGCGGCATCCTCCCCAGTGCCCCTGGAAGCCGTCAGCATCCTCCTCCTCCTCCACCTCTGGCCTCTGCCTGCCATTTTCTTCCAGTGCTGCGGTGCAACACGAGTACCTGCATTAATGCCTAAACCCAGACTTGCTGCCTCTCTGACGAAAATAAGGTATTGTGGTTTATGTATTAAAGTGCTATGGAGAACAGATAAAGTGTAGCCGGCGTGCAAGGGAAACTGTGACTTTCTTTATTTGTGTAAGTGAAAGTAGCAATGCATTTGCAAAGGTGTGAAGGTTTCCTCTAGTGACATAGAATCATAGAATCATAGAACAGTTAGGGTTGGAAAGGACCTTAAGATCATCTAGTTCCAACCCCCTGCCATGGGCAGGGACAACTCCCACTAAACCATGTCACCCAAGGCCCTGTCCAACCCAGCCTTGAACACTGCCAGCAATGGAGCATTCACAGCTTCCCTGGGCAACCCATTCCAGTGCCTCACCACTCTTACAGTAAAGAGCTTCCTCCTTATATCCAATCTAAACTTCCCCTGTTTAAGTTTGAATCTGTTACCCCTTGTCATCGTTGTGGTTAAGCCTGTATTGAAAATGAGAATTCTGAAGTTACTTGATTTGCTTCCCAAATGTGCATAAGTGAAAATATTACTTATTTTATTGAAGATGCAGAAGCCACATCCAGAGTATTTTCATAACTCCTCTTGTAGCTGAGATATATCCACACACATTAGCTGATTTAGTGCTAGGCAAATGGACAGTTCTTACTTCTTACCCACAAGCACTTTTGCTTTACAATAGCCACATGAATTTGGAGACTGCAGCAAAAATGCTATAATGTTTTGCATCCCCCTCAGAGTTAGAGTTCTAACTGGGGTGAGAGAGCCAGATAACAGCTGAGAGATTGTAGTAGAAGCTCTAATATTTGATTGATAATTTCATTCATATCTGATTCATTACCTGATTTTGTTGTCATAGAAGTGTCAGGATCCATCTAGGTCTCAGCTTTTAGTTTTCAATTAAAACACCATTATTTCACATGATACTATAAGAAATAAGTAGCTCATTGTTCAGGTGTGAAAGAACAGACAGCACATAATCATGTTAGGACAAATTAATTTTATACCTGCTTGTCAGCCAAGATATTGATATTCACAGCCTTCCCCAGCACAATGTAGCATTGCTGTACTAAGCTTCAGTGAGGGTGGATGAACCTAAGGCAGGCTTACCCTGCCTTTGGGCAAGTCTGAGAGCATAACCTGCCCCCTCACGTCAAATATTTGCATAGCAAAACCATATGGAAATACAAGATTTTACTGCCATTTCCTTCCAACCTTCTCACCCAAGCAATGTGCTATCAACCCTTTGTTGGGAGCAATTAGCCCCACAAGTAGGCCAATGCCCTTTGGGACAATCCTGACCTCTCTCAATGCCATGGCCAAGTGATGAAGCCTGAACTGCTGCAGGAGATGGTGTGAGCTAATGCGGGAGCTGGGCACTGAAAGATGTGTGCCTGTGTATGTCCTACTTTGCTTGTGTTGCAATGGCAGGTGGTAGCCAGGGACAGAGAAGTGATGATAAACAGTGTGGAAACAGATGATAAAGTTTGATAAGCACATGTGCTGTGTGAATATTGTACACAACAGGTGCAGCATCCCAGCAAATCTGCAGTAACTCCTAAAGTCACTGCTTCTGGATTCATGCCCTGAGTCCCAGAAAAGTGAGTGAGTGATGCTGAAAAGCTGAGATCTGATGGTTTATATGCCTGTCTTTAGAAGATGGAACTCACATTTCTAGCTTTACCTCAGCCTCTTGTATGCTTTTGGGAAAATTCTTAAAGCACATTTTTCAGAAAAAGGCATTGGAAACTTCCTTTGATACAGCTTCTATGAGTATCTGTGAATTAACTCCTAGAAGCTGGTCTGTGAGAAGGTATTTTAACTTGTGTTTGATGGCAAGACTTGGGAGAGCTTCCCAACCTAGTCAGAATAATGTCTGGACATTGGTAATTCCCTTTTTGTTCTCCATGATCTGTTTTTTATCAGAAGGAATCCTTCATGTTGGAAGGGAGAGACTGCTTGCTCCACTCAGTTCTCCATCATCTGGACCAACCCCAGCTTAGCCTTGCCGTGATAAAGCTAAAGTACAGAGCCCTGCTCAACACTATTAAGTACCCTCAATTACTCAGGGAAACTGCTCATAAGAAAGTAGAGAGAGAGCCCTAGAGACATTAAATATTTTAGAGTTACACAGTCTGGTTGGGGTGTTTAAATGCATGCAGGGATTAACACTTTAACTCTGTCCACCCGAACTCAAAATGCTAGCCTAATAAAGTTTGCAAAAGTTTATGCAAATACTGAAAGATTAAAGAAAGATTATGGGAAATAGCGACCTTGAAGAAATAAAAGATTTTATAACTTGTTACTGTTACTTTGAGCTTTCAGTATGTTTTCGTCTGTTTTATTAAGAGGCAATATTATGTTTGGAAAGGAGGTGTCTGACCTGTGAGGTAGTGTTCAGTGCGAAAGGTTGCATAAGAAGTAAAGAACCAGCCAGGTCCCTCTTCCACATGGGGTATGGTAAATTAAATAATATTGAATTTATCTGGTTTCCGAACTCACATTCCTCTTCATGGCCCAGCATATACACACATGCAGAGCAGCCATGAGGTTGTAAATTTGCGCAGTTCAGAAGGGAGGACAAATGATCAAAACCTTTTTTTCAAGCAGACGAAGCAGAAGGTTTAGAGTACAATTACTTGTATTGTATTGACATTCTTGTCAAGCAAGACCACTAGGCCAGATGACATTTTAGGCCTCTCAGCTGGAATCTTTTTCTGTGTTTGGTCAAAGTACTACTGTTGTCCCTGCAAGTAGCATCTCCTGCTGCCTCTGCTTCTTAGCTGCAGCTTTGTGTCTGGTTTTCTCCATGGTCCTGGGGCTCATTAGAAGAACGTTTGGTGGTCTCTTCCCTCAATGGCGGAATCTCAGAAGGTGCCTTCAGTGTTACTCTACACTAGTAAGAGCAATCTTTAGGCCCTTGCTTGTAGGCTGGTATTCTTCATGGGCACCCAACTTGCACTGCTCTGGGGGCATCCTTTTGATCCCTTCTGTTACCTTTCATTTTGAACCAAAACTAAATGAAAAATTAAAATGGAATGCTGCTCTCTAAGCTTCAAAATTTCTCAGACTTAGGTTGCAGCCTATTGTCAACAAGTTCATTGTAAGTGTGATCTTGGGGTGGTAAGTCCCCTGCTACTCGTTTGCACTGCCTTAGTGGATACTCTGTGTCAGAAGCTAGATGATTCTTCCTGTGTTCAAGCAGATCCCTTGCCCATTGCTGTTAGACCCTATATGGGACATCATGAATCATCTTCAGTTCATAGCAAGTCTGCACGCAAATACTACTTCTATTTCCTCTGTTTGTACTTGGAGACCAGGGAGTTCAGGCATGGAAGTATGCTTGTCTGTGTATCACAAGACTTCATTGGAAATCTCTGGGCTTATCTTCTTTGGAACACTCATTTCTCTTTTAGAATCATAGAATAGTTAGGGTTGGAAAGGACCTTAAGATCATCTTGTTCCAACCCCCCTGCCAGGGGCAGAGGCACCTCCCACTAAACCATGTCACCCAAGGCTCTGTCCAACCTGGCCTTGAGCACTGCCAGGAATGGAGCATTCACAACTTCCCTGGGCAACCCATTCCAGTGCCTCACCACCCTTACAGTAAAGAATTTCTTCCTTATATCCAATCAAAACTTCCCCCGTTTAAGTTTGAAGCCGTTACCCCTTGTCCTCTCACTACAGTTCCTCATGAAGAGTCCCTCCCCAGCATCCCTATAGGCCCCCTTCAGATACTGGAAGGCTGCTATGAGGTCTCCACGCAGCCTTCTCTTCTCCAGGCTGAACAGTCCCAACTTTCTCAGCCTGTCTTCATACGGGAGGTGCTCCATTCCCCTGATCATCCTCGTGGCCCTCCTCTGGACTTGCTCCAACAGTTCCATGTCCTTTTTATGTTGAGGACACCAGAACTGCACACAATACTCCAAGTGAGGTCTCACAAGAGCAGAGTAGAGGGGCAGGATCACCTCCCTCGACCTGCTGGTCATGCTTCTTTTGATGCAGCCCAGGATACGGTTGACCTTCCGGGCTGCAAGCACACTCTGCCAGCTCATGTTCATTTTCTCATCAACCAACACCCCCAAGTCCTTCTCCGCAGGGCTGCCCAACCTGTAGCTGTGCCTGGGGTTGCTCTGACTCAGGTGTAGGACCTTGCATTTGTCATGGTTAAACTTCATCAGGTTGGCATCAGCCCATCTCACAAGTGTGTCAAGGTCCCTCTGGATGACATTCCTTCCCTCCAACATATCAACCAAACCGCACAGCTTGGTGTCATCGGCAAACTTGCTGAGGGCGCACTCAATCCCACTGTCCGTGTCACTGACAAAGATGTTGAACAAGACCTGTCCCAACACCTATCCCTGAGGAACACCACTCGTTACTGGTCTCCAGCTGGACATTGAGCCATTAGCCACAACTCCTTGCGTGCGGCCATCCATCCAGTTCTTTATCCACCAAGTGGTCCAACTATCAAATTGATGTCTCTCCAATTAAGATACGAGGATGCCATGTGGGACAGTGTCAAATGTTTTGCACAAGTCCAGGTAGATGATATCAACTGCTCTACCCCTGTCCATCAGTTCCGTAGCCCCATCATAGAAGGCCACCAGGTTGGTCAGGCAGGATTTCCCCTTAGTGAAGCCATGCTGGCTGTCACCAAGCACCTTGTTGTTTTTCATGTGCCTCAGCATGCCTTCCAGGAGAATCTGCTCCAAGATTTTGCCAGGCACAGAGGTGAGACTGACTGGTCTGTAGTTCCCTGAGTCATTCATTTTCCCCTTCTTGAAAATGGGGGTTATATTTCCCTTTTTTCCAGTTATTGGGTCTTTGCCTGACTGCCATGATTTTTCGAATATGATGGACAGTGGCTTGGCAACTTCATTTGCCATTTCCTTCAGGACCAGCAAATGGATTTCACCAGGTCCCATGGACTTGTGCACATTCAGGCTCTTAAGATGGTCTTGAACCAGATCCTCTCTTACAGTGGGCCCAGGGTCTTCGTTCTCACTGTCCCTGTGTCTGCCTTCCAAGACTTCGGTGATGTGGTCAGAGCATTTGCCAGTGAAGACTGAGGCAAGGAGATCATCAAGAACCTCAGCCTTCTCCAGTAGTATTTTATAATATTATTACTAGTCTTTGGATTTAATTATTTTTCAATTAAAGATTTTGGTAGCAAGGGGATGGTACTTTATTGCATCTTCAAAAAAGAATTTGCTTATCTTATTGCTATATTTATTTCCTAAATGCCATGTTCCTTGACTGGTAGTAAATGGTACATTGCTCATAGTTTCAGAACAGGTGCCTCTGGTTAGCTGAAGGCTACTTCTTTTGGCCTAAAAGTTAATGGGGAAAGAAGAAAGAAATACAAACATTTTATGAGCAAATACTGTAGCTGCTGGTGGACATGTTACTATCAACTGCATCAAGTCCTTCAAGTTATATTCCTCTTGCTCTTTGTCCACCTTAAAATAATATTTGCTAGAGAAATTTCTTGTCTGGGCATATGCTCAATTTTCAAATTGATCTTTAAGATCCTGCACCTGCACCTTGAAAATCTTCACTTTGGTCTTGGTTGCACACAGATTAGAGATAAGCAATATTCTTGCCAGGTGTGCAGTGTGCTTCTGCCAAACATATTGATAGCCTGCAGCTATGGCAAATCTTTCTTTTTTTCCCCTGTCTGAGCACAGTTTTATCTCTTTAGGTCCTTGTCCAAATAGAGTGCTCTCTAGTAATATTGGTGCTCCAATTGCCACTTGAGCAACCTCTTCTGGGAATATGTTTACATGGCAATATTACAGTTTATCTTTGAAAGTGATGGTGTCCCTTATGCATCGCAAACTCTTGCCCTGGTGTCCACCCCAGAGTTAGCCCTCATTCCCTTCTCTGCTGTTCTGAGCAGCTGTTATTTCTGATTATCTTGTCAAAATCTTTATAGATGACCAACCTAATTATCTTTTTTAAATAATATATTGAGAGGGAAAAGATGTTTTAAAGTACTTTTTTTTTAATCTGGATTGTGTCTGATGTCTCCCTCTCCTGCAGATGTCCCTATGCTGCATCTGCACTTGCATGGTTTGTTGTGCCCTGGTTTTATGTTGCACTTCCTATTGCTTTTGAGTAGCACTAATAGTTTTCCTTAGGCTTCTTTCTAAAGCCCTTTCTTTCTTAATTTTACCAGGGCTGATGTCACTGCCCTCTGTTCCTCTATTTTGGCATATACATTTTTCTTGCACAGCTGTTAGGACAAAGAATATTCTTTAGAGATGACATCTTTCAAACCAAACTGGGAAACAGTTTTCTGTCAACTCCTTGGCCAGTCTGAATAGCAGCAGTGGGTGCAGTAATATTCAGTATGCAGCTGCTGAGGAAAAGTTTTTGTGCAGAGGTGTTTTTCTGAGAAAAAAATGAATCAAAGTAGTTCAAGCTCTGTGCTTCTCTGGACTTGCCATGAGAGATCTGTGCTTTGTGGTGGATTTCTTCACCTTTTTACCCAAAGCATCTCACAAAAATAGTTTAGGTTTAGATTAGTTTAGTTTTAGATTTCAGACTGTTTATTTCCTTTAGGTGCTGTAAAGATCAGCCCCATTACCTCCTTCCATTGAGCTCATTTCTCTAGAGATTCCCATTTAAATTCTTTAGGTAACATTTCTTGCACTGTTCTGCGTGAAAGCAGAAGTAAATAAACTTATTTCTTCTGATATGAAAAGTTTTCTTGGTTCAGACTTCACAGAAATGCACATTCACACTGGGGTCAGTGGTATTGGGTAATGGTTTTCATTTACAAACTTCTCAAGACCTTGCCTCAGCAGCTCAGCTAAAATAGAAGTACTTCAGAGTAGTGACCAAAATGTCATAACTTCTACCCTGCCTGTCTCTTAAATGGCTTGATTAACCAGTTGTCCATAGGTCACATACAGGAAGAACAGTGATACTGTTAGATTAGACACAGGCTTTGGAGATATTGGGTTAGGTGCCAACAACTTATTGAGAAACTTGGGTGACCCATTACATTTTGCTTTTCTTTATCCTCTGAACTTATAGAGGCACTTGATACTCCCTTGTTGTCCCTAATACTTGCAGTACATACTTGTGGGCAAAGAACACATTCCTTGCCAGTGCATGCAGCCTGCTGCAGGAGGGAGTCCTGGGACACTGCTGTCAGGCCCCTTCTCTGTCTGTACTGCCTGGCAGGGCGGAGGGCTCACTCCAAACATGTAATGTCATTTTCCTTCCTTGTGTCATACTTATTCTCAGCCTTGCAATGGGGTGCATGCTCACCCTGCTCAAGCCTCTGCAAATTTCTTGGTGATATTCAAATTATGAGGAGAACTCTTCTTTTCTTACAAGAGGTGACTCTTTATATCTGAATGTGACACCAGGCTTTAGTACCAGCTAGACCTTTTCAAACGCATTTACAATCTTAAGCACTTTATAATACAATAAAGAGTAACTCCAATTATTGGTGCCGGCAGTGTCACGGTGCTGTGACAGAGCCCACAAAAGCAGGCAGCACAGGAGATGGGAGGCATATGTGTGCCAGAGGGCTGAGGGTCTACCAGAGTGAGATGGGGCACAATGGAGCTCCTCTGTGGCATGAATGTCTGGATGTGGGCAACAGGTGAGAAAATGTCCTGCCAGCGCGGCAAGGCACAGTGGGTGCTGTCCCCATAAATCATGCATCACTATGGCCATGGAGCTGCAGTTTATGAAATGCCTCACATGTGTGGAAGCTGATCTGGGCACTGAAAGCCTTAGGAAAAAAAACCCCTCTGTTTGCATCACATCTCCTGTGAGCAGAAGAGTCCATCGCGTCTTATTTTAAATTGAGTACCTTTGCATATTTATGGTTTCCTTTGTTTTCTACTATGAGCACATAAAGGCATTGGGAATGCCAAAGTAGTAGCTAATTACAGGATCGTTACTCCAGTCAGAACATCTTGCAAATAAATTAATAAAATTCTCTGCTATGCTCTGAGGCAGAGGGACTTCATTAATATCACTCTTTGCAGACAGCTTGTTGTTGTTTTGACATGTTTTCCATATGTGAAAGACAGCAATATACTTACAATCAATACACTTTCATTTAGTCAGGGACAAATAGGATGAGAAAGGAGGAATAGCAGGTGAGATCCAGATTAAAATCTTTAGGAGGATGAGTGACGTTTCCTTTGTAATGTGGGTCATCTCCATGCCTCCAGTTCTTTGCAAACAATTGGGAAACCTTCCCTTTGCAGTCTCGGAGGCTTGGGAGCTTACACAGTCTCAGTCTGTGATAACTACCGGTCAGTGAATATAAAGAGATTTGAAAATGGTTTATATAAGTCCCCCTGAGAAAACTTAATGCTCAAAGGATCTCTTTAGTCATCTCAGATCTTTCCAAGGACTTTGTACTAGCCATTTTTGCCATATCCTGTGAAGATGTCTCCTTAGCACTGTGGTCAGCACATGCTGCTTAAAGGGGCAGCACATCGGGACCACATGAACCTCTTGGCTATTTTTATACCATGGAGACAGATCAGTCCCCTGAACAGCCCTATATCAAGGAGGAATCAAAAATGGTTTAAAGCTTACTGTCCCAAAAGCCTAAGAATGTTCCAGATAACTGAGAATTAGCTCTGTGGTTTCTGGATCTGTCTGTGCAGTCTGGTATTAGTCTCCAAGAACTTTCCAAAATTACCCTTGGAAAACAACTAGGAAAGGGTTATAAGGAGGCTGGTGCCAGGCCTTTAATTTTCTCACAAGCCTTCCTGGGGAAAAAAAAAAAAGGCCCAAACCATTAAAAAATGCAGTCCTGCACACAAATCTCCACAATCACCAATACATCATGCTAAATGTTTATAGTGATTCTTTTAGCATCCAAAAATTCATCATATGCCGCAAGAAGCATTCAGCCAAGAGACATGATGAAATTTTGTGTGTACAGTTGTGATCCTACTCCTTGACATCACTTGAAAACAATGAAAACCTTCATCCATACAAATACTGTGTGAGAGCATGACCTCTCTTGGGGAGAAGCGCAGCGTGATCAGACTTAACCACTGGAGAACTTGGATAAAGCAGATGTGGAAATCCTGGCCTGGAAAGGACCTCAGGGGTTGTTCAGGTCAGGCTTGTATGCTTGCAGGAAGCCATGACACAAATTTCTTCCCAGCTCCAACTGAAAGCTAACTAGGAGGTTTGTACTTTCTCCATTCCGGTTTAAATCTGGCATTAAAATTATTGCTTACATTTGCACCCACGTATCTTCGTGCAATACTGGTAAATTCATGATGAAGCAACATGTTATGACTCATTTATTCTTTTATATACAAGCTTAATATTTCTGTAAATGCAAATGGCAGATAGGTGCCCAACAAAAGTATAATATAAAATGCAGAGTTGAAATACAATGTATCTGGCTTTGGGGCTTCCAAAGCATTCCTGTGCAGGGTGAATTTGTATGAATTAGAAAAATGAATGAAGGTACCAACTACTTAGCCTGCTTTTGTTTCATGATTAAACTTAACAAACATTCCTATTGTGGTCTTCTGACAAACGCTCTGTCCCTCCCCAGATGTCACCTACACGCTGTCAAAAAGCTTTCCAGAGAACAGTATGCAAAATCTGCTTCAGATCTCAGGGTCTCAGATACCTTCCAATAAAGAACGGGAGTAGGGGCATATGCTGAATATGTGTATGCACACAAATCTAGACTGCAGAAGGAAGAATGAATAGCGTGTGTAGATTCGGAGCACGTACAGCTACCCAGCTTAGAAATGGAGTCAGTTTCTGGATTTATTGCATGTTACAACATCAATACCCAGCCTTAATCCTGCCTCCACTACTTCTTATGTCACATTAGAAAGGTCAGTGTAAGCCATAATTTATAAAAGCATTTCAAAGAAAGCCCCTTTTGAGAAAAATCTACAGTCTGAAGTGCTGATTCTGAACCTTCTTCTCTTGACCTTGTTTTTTTGTGGCCTCAAGTGGCGGTGTCACTGGCATGAGTGCTTCCAAGCCCATTCCCTCCCAAAGAGAGGGAATCACTGACCTAGAAATACCATCTGGCCAGCAGCTCTGAGGCAACCCCTTTGCTTATTGTTTATTTGTATCACGGGGAGGCCTGGAGAGATGCTGGAGGATTAGGTACCAGCAGGGTGCCTGGCAGTCGATGACAAAGTGGGAGGGATGTGGCACACTGGCTACAACAGATCGGCTGGCTCACCATTACAAGGCTTCGGGTGGGCAGTGCTGCAGGTGGGTGTTTGAGGGAACATCAGAGAGGGCAATGCTGGGTTGCTGATGGGATTGTTGTGAAGACTTCCTTTCACAGAAGATGTATAGCAGGGCAGGAAGCACTTACGTATTTGCTAGAAAATCTTTGCAATTATTTTGCAATACTGGGGGAACTATGCTGTGACAGATATTCCTCCAAATGATCAACATGTTACAGTCTGCTTACTTTGTGCAAGGCCTGGAAAGAGATTGGTCTACTTTTCTTTGGCGCCTCTCCGTATTTTAATGGCATCACAACAATGTTGTTTTCAATTGCAAAGAAGTGTCAGGAAAGTGATGGAAATGACCAGAGACATTTTGGTAGAAAGCAATCTACTACTGCACAGAAAACACTCCCAGTACTCATGGTTCCAGACTGCTTCTTCCCCAAATTTGCCCTAGCACACTGCATACTTTATATAACAAATGCTGTTTTAAATAAAAATTGTTAGACTGAATAAAACATTATAATATTTTCAAATTATTTTTTCTTTGGCAGAGAGAGACTCATAGCAATAAGATTAATGTTGGAAACAGTCTGCACTTATAGTTTCTGGTGGATAAAAATTGGAAATGGATATTCAAGCAGAGGTAGGAAACCCAGGAAATGAAATGCTGAAAAAGCCGTGGGAGAAATAACACTCAGTTAAATGTTGAACTGGACCTGAAACTTTAATGTGAAGTAGCTTTGAAAAGCTAACCATAAGTTTCAGTTACAGATGTAAAGCCTAAAAGGTCTTAAAGCCTACCAAATGTCAGAAGGAAAAAATCATTTTGAACAGTGTTGCCACTGGAGATGAAGAAAAATTCTCTGGCTACCCTTAGCTGGGGGAAATAGGCAAAAAAAAAAAAAAAAAGAAGACTACTTAGGGGTAAAACATATGGAAGCTACAAAAGAAATATATAAAGCTGGGTGTCATGGAGAATGTTTTGACAAAAATCTGTACTGGGATGAGGTGATCTTTGTGGAAACTGATTAGACATTAGGTGGCTTCAGTAGTGGTGATGGGTTCATGTCTTATTGTGTGATATGTGACCAAGATGAAACATGAGAGAACATATAAGAAGCTAGCATGGAGATGGGTCAGGACTGTGACATGGGCTGAGCTGGTGTCACACCTGTGCACGACAAAAATACCTTCCCCTATCATGTTCCTGCTTGGTGTGCCATTTGACACAAGAAAATGAAAGAAATTGTGAAAATGAAGTAAATGGGATAAAATGATGCCAGAAGGGCATGAAATACTGGAAATAAGGCTGAATAAGGAGAAACAGCTGACAAAATATATTGTTGACCACTGTGACAAAAAAATTCCCTGGACAGGATATGCCACATGAAGATGTGCAAAACCATCAGGAACTATGGTTCCGATAAAGGAAAGAAAACAGGAAACATGTCACGAATCATCAGCAAGCAGGCCCTGGACAGATTACATGGCTTGATCCTGAATGAAATTAATAATTTACCGTGGTTGGGAAGAAGATATTTAAATAGCATCATAACATTATGATACAAGCTTAGAGAAGACAGGCTGAAAATTCAGGCTTATCACATCTGCTCAGCAGTAACATGTGAGAGAGAGAAGTAAGCGCTGCCAGAATGTGGGATGCCTCATTAAATAAAGAGTCCCAGGCACTAATTAAGAGTATACAGAAACAGATACAAAATGTGAGCATGCTTGGAGACTAAGGAAGCCTCAGGATAAGTTGCTTGGCACACAGTTAGCAGTGATGAACTGTCTACAGGCAACTATTTCATCAGCGTCACACCTGTAATCCTCAACTAATTACCCACTGGTTTGCATCTCTAATTTGTGTTGAAGTGACCTGTGTCCATTTATTACTGGCAATGTTTAGCAGAACTCAGAAGTGGGAGATAAAGGCAGCATTGGGCTCTTAGTCAAGATAAGCCGACTCAGTAGTACCCTCTGCAAAAAAAAAAAACAAAAGGCAAAAAAAGAAGAGGGAGGCTTGTGGTTGGCAAGAGGGCCAGCGTGTCAGGAATGCCACAGGCTGACATAATTTTCCAGTTGCAATTAAACTAACTGAAACTAATGAAATTGAACCGGTGTTTCAAAATAAAGGGTCCCTCATCTCTGCCTCTCCGAACATCTGAAGTTCTCTCAGTTTTCATCTATAGCTGAACAGACTTTATTCAGTGATTCTTTACACCTGATGAAGTACAGTATAATTCAGTTAGCTGTTGTTTTTCATTATGAGTCACCTCATAATAAGGCGGCGAACAAAACCTGGCTTACCTGCTAGCGAGCCCTTTCCTTTATTATAGCAGTGACCTCTAGTGTACAGCTCTCAATATCCAGACCTGGCATTTCCAGTTTACAGAGCAAGGCCACGTTCCATCTTATGCGAAGGAAGTAGCCTTACAAATGACCTTTATGTTTATCTTGGATTCCTCTCAAAGAAAATAAAAAATGCTCCCTTGAGACTTTGATAGTCAATAGAAGAGCAGCAGCAGTGTGTTGGACCTGTGACCAACAGCCTTTGTGTTGCTCTAAAGCATTTTCATTTTGGTGGAGCACAGGGAGGAATTTTGCATCCTGTAGCACTGCCTGCACTGTCATTATATATTTTGACAAGGTTTACTATCTCCACATGAATAAATCTTTGTTAGAAAGCTAAATGTCAGGCACATTTTAGTGCAGGACATACTAATCTAGTGCCTAGTAAGTAAAGTCAGCTGGGATTTCTTGAAATGAAATGTGCTAATTACTTGTAAGATGAGCTATGTTTAATTTGTTTCTGCTGTAGAAATTCCAGGGGAATCACTAGGAGACACCGTAACTATCCTTCTGTAGCTCTGAACTCTCTTTGATAGAGGCCAATATAGGACATTTCACCACTTGTATTCCTGTAGGAATATTGTGGTTTCATCATGTGATGCTTCTTCTTGATACTACTTTCCAAGCCAGTGAGGATGGAGGTTGTCCAATCCTACAGTAGCTGCCTGAAGGGAGGCTAGTTACCTGCCAGTGCAGGGGGGTAGTTCAGAGATGTGGCCCTGAGATCTCCTTCCACGGACCACTGAGGGCTCCCAGAGAACAGGATCTTTACCCCTCTACCTAGATCACCCCGAAGACCTGTAGCCACCATATTGTAATCTGCTCTACTAGCAGAAGTGGATGGTGCTTGGAGAGGAGCTTGCCAATGGCAAGTGATAGGCATCAGGGATCTCTCCAGGCCTCTCTTTCAGTCATAGCAGAGATGGAATACAGAGCTGGGGCCATGGGAGTAGGTGTGTAGCCATGAGGCTTTTATGCCCACAAAGCCAGCCAAGGATTTGCCCCTGAAAGGGGGGCCTCATCATCAAGGTGTGATGGTATATCACAACTTCTGGTGATACAGCAGGACACCTCTGGCCTCCTACAACTAAATTTCCCTGATTGCACTTCATATTCAAGGGCTGCTGACAAATACCACTACTAATTTAGCTTAAGGACATAAATCACCATGTCAGGAAAAAATGACTTCTCCTGGAAAAAAACTACTGTAGTTCAGTCTGCCCATGTTAATAGGTATTTCCATTTAGTAGTCACACATTTCAACATAATTGGTAAAAAGAAACCATAATCCAAATGAGGAGGTGAGTGGTGGCTGGTTGGGTTTGTGCACTGTTATAAATAAGCTAACCTCACTTGTAAACTGCTTTCTAGTTGGTGGAGTTACAGAAATTCATGGAGTAAAGGGTCAGGAGCTTGCAGGAAAGTGAAGAACACGCATTTCAATACAGTTGGCTTCCTGCTGCAAAACATCCAGCCTTACAGCTGAAGTGTTCCAAAAATAGACAAGCTTGCTCATTAGTCTTATGAGCATTTAAATAGGAGAGGGATCGTTACCCAAATTATATCCCTTAAAAGGGACTTTCACACTGGGGTAAACTTAAAAAAGAACATTTACGCAAAAAGCAATTTTCTTTGCCTGCAATCTTCTGTATTCCCCTAACTCTCATTGGAATAAAAAACTTCCTCTCTCTCCAGCCTGATTCTCTTTTTTTTTTCTTAATCCAGCTGTGAAATCATGAAGCTCAGTGTTTATGACAATAGTTTGCTACCATGGAAACAGTTATGTCGTCATAAATTTAGCCTTATGATATGACCTCCCTGGCTGCAGGAGCAAGTCGAAGAGGAGCGATACGTTAGAAATGAGACCTTGTTTAACCAGAAATGTCTATTTTAAATCCTTTTGCATAACACAATCAGCAGCTCTGTAATAAGGGGACCTTTGATACGAACTGTGTACCTAATTACATGCTGCTTTATTATGCCATTTGAATTGCACTGAATGTCACCTTTAAGTGCGAGCTCTCTTTTATTGTCGAACATGTTGAATTCCCAGCATCCTTGCACAGCACTGTGATGATTCCTACAACTTCAGATCATTGCCCTTCTGTGCAGTTTACTGTGCCCTGTGGTTTTGTTTCTTTCTTTTCAAACCGAAGAAAATTTTTTAAAAAGGAAAAGAAAAATCTGTTATTGTGCAGATGTTGGAGTGAATCCATTTGGATTCTGGGACACCTCCTGCTCCCACCCTATACGTGCAGTCCTCTCATTATCATTGTACAGATGAAGGGTCTTTTATGCGTTCGTACAGCCAGACATTTAAAATCTACTGGGTGTCTGTCATGCCTTGCCACAGTATCCCCTGCCTCCAAGTGTGATAACCTACACATGTACACATGTGCATATCGGGTTTCTCATATGCAAGGTGCTGTCTAAATATGAAATCTAAACAGAAAGATGAAAGACAAGAGCAGCATGACCCTCACTATAGAGAAGCAGACATAGAATTTGGCAGCCAAAGCCTATACAATCTAGTCCTCCTGTGTCCTTGCTCACTGAGCCTGTAAGATGTTTCCCTGCAGACCTTTTGCTTTGCAATGAATGAACCCATCTGCTTTTGCCATGCAAGCCCAGCAACTTCAGGGAGCTGCAGAGCATTGGAGGACTCCAAGGGGCTTCCTGCTCCCCAGCCTTTGCAAAAGGGAGCTGTGGGAGGAGGCTACTGCATAGCATAACCTCCTCCTTGAATAATATATTTTAAAGAAATCTACATAAAATCCACATTACAACATTTTTTTTGAAAAAATAAGCCTTGAAGTCAGGAAAAGGATTAAAAATTTCTCCTCAGCATTTTTAAACCGCAACCCACCGTTTCTGCAAGAAACGAGTTCTAGCTCCGACAGCAGGCAGAGGGGCCCACTGAAGGCGTCACATTGTCAGAAAGTCCCTCTGCACCTCTTTGTGCTGGCTGATGAACTGCTTTGGATCTCCACTCAAAAGAAATTCACATTATTTTCAGTATAATATTTGTGATATAAACTGAGATAAAATTAAAGCTTCTGTAATCAAGATGAATAACATTTTAAAGTGGCTATGAGAAATAAGTAAATCTCACTGAAGATAGCTGAGTTAAAAACCCTGGTTAAAATAATTACACTGAATGTTATGTGGGAAGTGTTATCAGAGGGGCAATGAGGTTAGGCTCCAGCAGGTAGAAGGGGAAAGGAGCTTGGAGTGCCTGGCTAACACCAGCTGGTGACAGGCTCCCTGTGGCTGCAGGAGCTGGCAGGGCTGCACTGCTGTATGTAACCAGCATGGATGTTGTCTGCCCATGCTAGATTCAACCACTAGCACCGACCTACCTGGTCTACACAGTGCGTCCCCATCTATTTCCACCAATTATGGCCATTCTGCACATTTTCTTAAAAACACATATAGTTTTATCTGTGATTTCTCTTCTTTTCCCCTGCTTGTTATTTTGTCCTCAATAAATGGATAGGACAGTGGTTTGTGCAATTGTAGAAATATTCTCGCTGACCTCTTTGGACATCTTCCTACCCCTCTTTAATATTCTTAGTTTCACCTTTTTCAATTTCAGACTTAAAAAACCTTTTAGTTTCTTTTTTAAATTTCCTCCAGCATTTTTCTTGTCAGTTCTGACAGAAGGATGCCCCTAGATGAATGCTGTGTTCACGCCAAGACCTACCAGTGGCAGTCTAGCTCAGGAAAAGCTCCAACGTGGTTTCACTTCAGCAATGTTCTTGCTTAGAATGCACTTGCCTTTGTGCCAATCCATCCTGTGCATCCCAAGATCCATTTTCCTTTTAGGCTGCGCTGTGCAAAAGCAACGTCTCTACTTTCTGTGTTAAAGCATCTGATGTTTCCCTTAGATAGTAAGCATTTCACATTTGTCTTTCAAAATCTTAGTTTGGATGCATACTATTTCTGAAATTTTCTAGTCCATGCTGTATTTTAATTCCTTCAAATCACTGTTCAATTTTCTATCACCAACAGACTCTACTGTATACATTTTCACATGCTACTTTCAGATTATAGGAAGGATTGAGTAGAGATGAACTTGCAGCTTTTATAAGATCCATCTAGACCCATCTCATCATCTCCACTCATTGCAATGCTGTCTTGACTTCAAAAGTTGTCCTCTCTAGTGATTGCAGCAGAATGTTTACCTCAAGAAAGGCTCTTAGCCCTAAATAGTCTTCATGTGTCAGACTGCCCCAGTGTTCTGTGCTTAAGTATTACAGTCACGAGAGTATTCCCACACCCCTCCTTCAGCCTCACACCCATTTTGGGGTGGTTTGTCAGCTGCTGGGGCCTCCTTTTAACGTGCTGCTTTTTTTCCCCTCCAGTGCTAAGCAAAACATGAAGGGCTCAGACATTTTGGTTGCTGGCTGTGGCTTGCAAAACGCAGACAAGCCTTGCAAGGGGTGTTGAAAGGAAGCAGTGGCGGAAAGCATTTCAGTTTAAGAAGAAATAATGTGACCGTGGTCCATTACTGAAAGAAAATTGGTTACAAAACGAAATTGGAAGTGAAAACCTGTTTTTAACAGGGATCTGAAAACCTGGCTATGGCTAGGCCCTCTATGAAATGATTTAGAACCTTAACTACTTCCTGGGGCTTGCATTTTCCACAAGGGAGAACATCTGATAGCAGAGCAAGAGGTTTGTTCTGAGTACACACAGAGAAAGCCTTATTGTTGTTATGGGAGAAAACAGAGGACACTTGCTACTCTGCACATAGCACAGGTGTCTGGCTATTCTCCATGCCATGCAAGATCTGGGCATGCAGGGAAAAGGAGAACTCAGATGGTGAAAGATGCAGCAGAGAAGAGACAGCATCTCACCCAGGCAGACATTGTATTTGATGAAGAACTGCCAGGAGAGAGATATGCATAAAGAGGTGATGCATATAGTTACTATATACATGAGTTCATCACAAAAATATGCATTTTTGGTTCTACAATCAGGATTCTCTGTGCTTGTTTTTCAGATCGAATTTTTCACTCTGAAAATAGAGTAAAATAGAAAGCCTGCTTACTGTTGAACATTTTGAGCCTGGGAGAGGAGTTGGGCAGGAGTTGAATGAAACTTGTGCCATGGTGGCCAGAAAACATAAACACAGAGAGCAATGATACTGCTATGCCTACTGGCCTTCTGCTTCACCACTAGCAAGCTAAACTTTTGAAGTGCATCACTAATGCAACCTCCTTGATGTGGAGAGAGCCTATCCTACAATAAGCTGAAGGACATCAGACTGGCAGGCTCATATTTATACCAAGTCCTGGTCATATTTAGCTACCTATTTCCCTGCTCCTCCTACTGACCTTTGGATAAGTAATGTAAACAAATGCATTTTACCACTTTCTATTTAATGAAATTTAAATTGCATGAGTAGCAGTATCTGTGCAGAGCCTCTGCTTTCCATCTGCAGTCTTGAAGAGTATAAGTGAAGATGCTTATAAAGGTGACTGAAATGAAATAATTTTCTGTACGGGTTGAAAAAAATCTTGATGCTAATCAGTAAGACAGATGTTAAAATAGGTGGTTGTCTCTGAGGTAGATGTATTTGGTGGACAGTTTGACAGACATTTTCACTTACCAGAAATCAATGAGAAGTTGTTGGACAAGATTTTCTGGTCTCTAATGCAGCCTTGGGTGTTACCCTCCCAGAATATGATCTCAGTCCTTTAAGAAAACCTGTAGTTCTCCATAACAAAGGGTTATCAACAAGTTACATGAGGTCACAAGAGCCCAGTTGACTAATTTACGTATTAACATAGTTTGTTAATAAGCAATCTAAGATCTTGGTGGTCAGTGGTAGACTAAGATGCTGCAACAGGTTAAGAAACAGCAGCAAAAAGCAAATTTATGACCAAGGAGATGTAAACCCAAGGAAATAAAATTATCATGTGGTTAGGCTTTGTCTTTGGATGAGGCGCGACTGGTTTCATGTGTCTAACTTCTAGCACCCCACTAGGACCACAGCCCAAATATTCCAGCATTTGGAAAAAAAAAAAGTCAGACAGCAAAGGATTTGCACACTTAAACCCATGACATTTCAAATGGCTTTTCTGACCTGGCCTTGATGAGGATGCTCACAAGAGGGAGATCTGCATCATGCTAAAAAGCAGATCTCTATGCAGCTTCAGGGTGGGATCACTAAGAGGGGGATTGGGGAGCACCTGTACTGTTTGCATTGGACCCCACAATGCTGGTGTCTACTGCTGCCCCAGCACCCCATATTCCTCTTCCAGCTGAAGGACTGAAGTAGACGCTTCTTGTATGTGAGTCATCTGGCTTGCTTAGACTGCTACCCAAAAGGTACTTATTTTCTCCTGAGGACAAAGAGGGTAGATATCCTAGATGTGTTTTTGGAGCAGACATCTGCCTTGTTTGCAAATGGAAGCCTGCAGACAGCTGCTTCTTATCCGATAAATTACATCCCTGAGCCTTCCCGGCGGAGAAGTAAAGCCCTAGCAGGCAGCAGCTGGTGGTCATTGCAGTACATGCTGATAAAACCCCACAGCAGGGACAGAGGGAAGCATTCAGCAGCTGCTGCTATATGTCACTGCTGCCACACAGACACCAGCAGAGCATTTAGCTACAAACCATCTCTCCCCATTACCAGACACTTAGCAGCTCAGCATCATTGCTTTGAGGAGCACCAAGTCTTTGAGGAGGTTTGCTCTCAGGCCTCCAGGCAGTGGCTGGCTGCACTCAGCTGTGTGCTGGTGAGCTGGATGTGGGGAGCTGGTTGGCAAAAGCTGTGCCTGCAACAAGCCCATGCTGCTCCCAACTAACAGGTGATCCTCTGAAATGCACCAAACCTCACCCTGCGGTGCTTTGTAGGTCAATTTCCAAGGAAGCACAGCCCTTGAACCTTCTTTCTGCCTGGCATAAATGCCCTGGCTGCTGACACCATAGGTAACTGAGCGCAGGTAATGGGTTCCTGGCGCTGCTGATGCCTCTCCTGAGAGAAGCCTAGCCTCCTGAAGGGACATTTTCAAGAGCTTCTTTAAGCAGTCTCGTTGTAGAGTTGTGAAGGACAGATGATGACATCCCTGGGGCTAGGCTCTGGCTTCCCCCTCCACAGCCTCAATGCACAGAGGGACCGGTTGCAGGTGGCGGCGGCTGCTGGTGCCATCCTCAGGGGACCTGGGTTGCTCTCACCAGCCCCGGAGAGGCGGGATTTGAACAGCCCTGAGATCATTTGCTTTTTATGCTGAGGGTAACTGGAGGATCTGGTTTGCCCTGCAGTGAGAGAAATGCAAAAGTGGTCTGAAAGCTGGGCGCTGAGGGTGGACAGATAAGAGCAGCATCATCTAGTTTTCACAGAGGTTATTGCATACAAGATTTTTAGTTTGGACAGGAAAACTTCATGTAGCAGAAGGGCAACCTTCCTGACAGCCATTAGCACTTTCTGCCTCTGGACAGGCACTGAGTTTGGCCTTGGGGCTGTAGGGGGAGACCCCAGCAACCAAGTAGTGTAATTATTGTGTACATTTGTGATAGCATCCTCTTCTTTTCATTTTGGTTTTTTTTTCTTTCTTTTCTTTGTTCACCTGAACAATAGGTACAAACAGGTTAGATCTACTGCACAATGCATCCATAGTTGTGCTGTGTATATGTATGCACATGGAAATCTTCTGTTTCTGGTACAGTTACCTTCCTTTTGAAACACATCTTTTATTGCTAATAGCTAGGTTTTAGCTGTGCATGAAAGCAGTGACACTGAAACCTCTTTCTTTCCCTCTACATACACTGAATCTGACAAGAGGCTGAACAGCATGTATTGCTGGCAATCCAAGGTAAATTCAGGCAGGAGAAGGAGCCTCAAGTTGAAGTGCATTCCTTATCTGCACACCCCTGTGACTCAGGTTTCCATAATGCTGAAATGTCTGATATCAGTCACGTTCAGGAGTGAAGCATTGCACTTTTGGCTGCTGCTGTATAAAATGTCCTGTGTTTCAGAAGGAGTGTGCTGCTGCTAGGGTGATAGTAAAGCCAATGTGCGCATACTGTGGTGGCCCTGAGTGATAGATGCCTCTCAGGTGAGTGCTATTGCAGCACTCCTTATTTATTTTACCTTCATCTTCTCTACGAGGGGAGAATAATGTCCTTGTTTGTCAGCTGCTGGCTGTAAAATGGAGCTGTTGTAGTCTTTAACCTTTTAGCAGGGTTCATTTCTGGGGCAATTTCAGTATATGTGCATGCAGTCTGTGCACAGTGCTCCTTACATATCTGCCAGCAGAGCCTTGCAGATAGTACTCCAATATTGCTCATTTTTTACAAAGACAAAAGCTGTGACTGGGGAAACTGTCACTGCACCATCAGGAGAACTTCAGCGGAGAAATACCAGGGCATCTAAAATCCATTAAGGTGGATAGCTATCAAGCATTATACTGGAGAAATGCAATATGCTCCAGTCTCCAAGGAAATGTTTACCCTCAAAGACATTTTTCCTAAGCAAATATTCAATTTAGCCATCAGGAAATTCTTTTAAATTCACATATGGGCATCAGTGGGGGAAACACTGCAGCTACGGTAAGGGGGTTCTGCATCAGTTTCTACAAAATACAAGCTAGCAAAGGGAGCTGCAGTCACTCAGAGCCTCCACCTCCCAGACTTCCGGTCCTTGGGGTCAGTGTGGTTTGTAGACTGGTTGTACGCAGCTTTCCAGTCAGCCTGCAGTGTTAGTGGTGTACTGGATGTAGGGAATGTTGGGAGGATTTGGCTCATCAAAAATAGTTTCTTGAAGAGAAGGGAGAAGATGGAGATGTGCTGTAGAACTTCGTTGTCTAAAATTGGATTTTCCCTTAGGTCTAACTAAAAATAAATTAGCTAATAGTATATTCAATTAATTTTGCCAAATTCGAGCAATTCTTTTAATTAGAAGGAAAGAACTTAATCTCACAGAAAACAGACAATTTCAAAAAGCTGGCACAAGAGTATGCCACCAGAGTATGTCCCTATGAATTGCTGTGAGATGCGGAACACACAGACTTACACAGAAAATATAATTACATGCAAGAAGCAGAAACAGCGGTGCAGTGTGAGCTATTTAACCTTGAGGAAGTGGCATGGGCTGTGGGGAGGACAGGTATTGTGGAGCTTTTAATTTCTTTTAATGAAAGAGATTGGCAAGCTAGAATATTATGATAAAATCAGAATTTCATTTTATTGCTAAGACTAGGCACATTAATCGAGCGTCCTTCCACATGTCCTGGTGAATGGAAGAGGAATTGCAGCTTTCATGGTCATGTTTCTGAAAAGCATATTTGTCTGTAGCTTATCAAGTGCAAGAAGTTTACTGATTAAACTTCTGGGAGAGAGCAGAAAGGGAGGTACCTGGTGTGAGCACAGCTTTATTGAAGTTACAGGGCAATGGCCCTAGTGGCAGTTGGAGATATCAAGGCATGTAAAGGCAATTTCACAAGACTTTTTACCTATTTTACAAACTCATTTTTCCTGTGCTATGCATTTATTTCCGTTTTCTGTCCTTCCAGTTGCACAATAAAACAAGCCAACTTAGTATTTACTCTACTTTTATGAAGACAGGAGTCAAAGTTTCCCAGTTGAATCCAGCTGGATAGACGGAAAATTGCCTCATTGTGAATATTCCCTGATATAGTCAAATTCTGAAATGCTAAGTATATAAATACCCGAAGTACTTCAGATACGACACTAATGGGAAGGAGAGGAGAGGAGGAAAGGAGTCCAACACTTGGTTCTTCAGGAGTTTTCATAAAAACAGAGAGCATTTCTGAAGACTTTGAAACCGTCTTTCTCCACAGGCTTGTATGAAAAATCATGCGCGATGCCAAGTCCAGAAAATTATCAGGAGTCTTGTGATCCTTGGTGTTTTTTTCTTAATGTCTGGCTTTGTGTGACTAAATAATTCCTTGACAAGCTTGGCTTTCATTTTTGGAAAAAGTCTGTAGCCCTTTGGCTGCAGAGCCGACCTCAGGGACCAGAAGTCTAGAGACTGAGTAAACAGAAAAGTAATAAAACATGCGCATTTTTTTTAAATCATGTGCTTCTCAAGACAACTTTATGAGTTTTGAGGTTGCTGGCATGATTGCTGAGGATGTTAATTTGGCAATATTGATCCATGTTTAGGAGGATGCTACGCTTCCTTCCCTGCCTGCCAATGTGGGACTGCTCCTTCTGCTGGGGACGAATTATGGAGGTGATGCTCCAAGGAATCGTGGCCCTGTGGCCTAAACCTGTAGCTTCTCCAGGCAGACTGTGGGATTTTGTTGTCCTTTGGTGGCAGAGAGCTACTGCGCTGCTACCCCAGATGAAAAGGTGGGTCGGGGCATCTAACCTGGCTGCCCCTTCATTTTGAACACGGGTGACCTCTTGGCCCAGTGTTATCACGGACTGAATTTTGGCCAGTTTTTCAAATGTAAATTTATATTTTTTTCCTGTGTATTTTCCTGCAATATTTTGCTGTTTGGTGTGATTTCTGACATGCAGACACCCTTGTTGTTGGGCCTCTGGGGGTAAGACTGACAGAGAGCCCTCCCTAAAACACCTGCAGAGATAACTAGGAACTAATGCTGGAGCCACTTTCAGGTCCAAGAGAAAACTAGGGGTTTGGATTTTCCTGGGACTTCACTAGGCACTGCCCTGGGGTCAGGCGTGGAGGAGAGCCTTGTTTGTTCTGCCTGGAGCACGAGGGGTAACACTGCTGGCTGTAGAGGTCTCATAAAGCCAAAGCATGGTCATTACCTGCACCACCAAGTCTGAACATACACTAGATAAAAGAAGTTGTATTAACGGGGCTTTTCACTATTTATAGGATCTGATATATGATAAAGGGCAGAGGGAGAAAAGGCAGAAAGTACGGCTAGGTATTGTATGTATACCAGAAATATCTCCTAAGACTTAAAATTGGTTTTGTTTTTTTTTTTGAAACCAGTGATGGTCCCAGTATAGACAACTCTGTAGCTTCAGTGGCACATTACAGCTGCATTTAAATTATATGCATTTCTATTCTGAGCCAAATTAACACGTAGTTGTCTATACCTTTTCCCAGATTGCTGTGGTCAGATGAACAGCCGGTTTTACTAACCTATTTCCACTCTGAAAAGCATCCGTTGATTACTAATGTTTCTTATCTCCCAGCAAATTTGGAGCTTACACCTTCTTCTTTACTTACCCAGCTTCTGAAAATGTCCCTGGGGTAAATACCATAATAATTCCCTGCTTCCCTCTGACGGTACAAAGTAGGCTGATAAATCAAGGGCAACATGTACTTCTCTTCTATAAATTGCCCA
Source organism: Ara ararauna (assembly GCA_028858755.1). Classification (NCBI taxonomy): domain Eukaryota; kingdom Metazoa; phylum Chordata; class Aves; order Psittaciformes; family Psittacidae; genus Ara; species Ara ararauna. Next base: position 64,113,037 of record CM054379.1, read on the forward strand.
GTTGCTTGCTTCCCACTGGCTGCCTGAGGCCCTGCCTTGTGTCACAGTCATCCTCTGCATGGCCACCCCACCACGTCCCGCCTGTCCCAGACTCTGCTCTCCTCTGTCACTGCAGCTCTGCTTTTTCCTAATGTGAGACACAGCTATAGGCTGGCTGGAGACAGGCACAGAAAGGACAACCCATTGTACAGTGGTAATAGTCTCTGAGCTGGCATCCTCCCACAGACTACCCTTCAAAAAAGCACATTTTTACCCTTCATGCTTGACAGTATGACCAGACAGTGGCTTAGGCAGTCGCTAAATAGCTTTTCCCTAGGAACAAAGTATTCAAAAAAAGGTTTCTTCCACTGCAGGGAGTGCAGGAGTGCACTGTCCATGTCAGCCGCCCTGTCCTTCATTAGACAAGGCAAACAGCAGTCTGCCTGCAAATCCTACTGCAAACATTCCTGGTCAAGCCATGGAAAATGGGTTAATACTGCCCATGTGATGCACAACGCAGCCTTACAGGGCGATGGGAAACATGTCCCTCTGGGAGTTCTGAAGACCAAGCCATGATGTGTCAGGGTAGGAAGGGCAGTGTTTACCCAGGTGCACCAGGGCTGCCTTTTCATCTCCTACGTGCTGATGATCATTGTGCAGCACCATGCAGAGCAGAGTCAAAGTCTCTTTGGAGAGAAAAGTCTCTGTGCAAAAGCTCCCCCTTGTCATGACCCAAATTCTCAGCCTCCATTAGGTGACACTGGAACTGTTTCTATAAAAAGGAATCTTCAGTGGTTGCTTCTCTGAGCTGTAGCCATCCAAGAATATTACAACAAAGCCATTTTCATGTTTCCTGTGGGTTTTTCCTGATCATCAGAATTTAATCTCCTCCACTGTGCTCTGTCTGGCACTTCCAAAATGGCATTGTTAACCCAAGCAGTGAGAAACGTTGGAGTTGCTGGGCTAGCTGCTGGGTGTGGGGTAATGACTCTCTCCTGTCTCCTGCCAGCTAGCCCACTTTCTGCAGAAGTAACAATTTCTGCAGTGCATAAGATCCCGGCAGGACACAAAGGGGACAGTGAAACATGCCCTCTGGTTTACCTTAAAACCAGTAATTCTGAAAAATCCCCATCTGGGAAGCAGTGACCAGGTCCTTTGCAAGTGGTGTCTCTGGCCTTGGCCAGCCCATGCCAGGCCTCACTGAGGTGATGATGGGTTCAGAGGCAGTTGGGCCATCCCACAGGATGCAAGATAGTCAAGTGGTTGAACTTCATATTCAGGCAGGCAGGGGATATATGTTAGACTTGTTTACACATGGGAAAAAGATTCCTCAAATCCAGACTGGACACTGCAGCTAGAAGTACTGTAGGTCAACAGGAGGAATGCTGTAGGTTAACAGGAGCCTTCTACACTCAGTTCTGTATCTGTCTTGCTCAAAATAAAACTCTAGGTGAGCTTAAGCAGAAGGATGTAGGAGTCTCAGAGATTTTAAGTCATGAGTCAAGCATCAGGTAATAAATTGAGAGGGATTCCCTCATTCCTTCCCTGTTTTCATCATTGTACAGCTGGATACATATAGCGAGAGCAACCTGATGGAGCCAAGGATGTTTTCATCCCTCTGGATCATCAGGTCTTGATGGTACTCAGTCCGAGCATTTAAGAAGAGCTCCTGCATTCCTTTCTCATAGTGACAGAAGTTACTGGTCATAAATGGCTTTCGATGCTGCTGAGCGCCTCAGCTTTGATTTCGTCTAATCAAGATTGAACTCCTCTGCTACTCTTACTATCTTTCTCCAATTTTCTGTGCTCACCAGGTCAGGGTTCAGCCCTGCAAATACTTAGGCACAAACCTTTATGCACATCAAACAGCCTCTCTTCACAACTGCTCTGGGCAGATGAAAGGGTGTCCTGAAGTCTTTGAAGAACTGAGGCCAGAGGTCCTGGAGGGAAGACGCTCTCAGCTGTCTTTGTAATTCTAGTAAAACATTAGTCACTCATATGGCATGATGCAAATACTACCAACTTGTGTTCAATATTGTTTATTTGCCTGCATTGTGTGTGTCTTTTCTAAACTTTGTATAGCAGCTCTGATATTCAGGAGAACTGCAACAAAAGCTGTTTACTTTCAAAGTGCAGTAATTCCTCCTGTCAGAGGGAACATAATGAAGGAGCATAAAGGCAGGTAGTTTCAATAGCAGTGATTACTAGTGCAAAAGCCATCCGTGGAAGGCAAGGTGAGAACTGCATCACTGCTGTGCTGAGAACTGCTCCAGCCACTGGCAGTGACACAACTGTGCCCTTATTTCTGGGGCTTGCTCTGATTTCACATGAGGCTTACACAGGTCTCTGATCCCAACAGGCCCCTCATGCTACAGGCTCAGGGTGATTCTTTAAGAGAGTGGAAAGCCGGGTTTTCAAGCCCAGATTGTGTTAAAGAAGTATGCATTAGATGCTCTGAATGGTTTGCCACCTTTGGAAGGACAAGTAAGGATGTCCTGCTGGGCCAGATTTCAGTGCTGCCATGGCAACTCTGCACAACCCCAGGTAAATATTTTAAAGGTGTATTTGGTATTTCCATGAGACCTAAAGAAAGCCGACAGTTAAGTAGGCACACTTTTTACTTTCAGTGTGCACTGGAAGACAAAAGCTGGTAGCTGCCTGAATATTGTAAAACATAGAACAAAGAGATTCTAAAGGATAGCATTTTAACAATTTAATGCATAGTAGGAGACTCTCCTCTGTTAGAGAAGGTACATGGAAAATTATCAGGTACATTTTAGACTGGGAGGCTGTCTCTCCACTATAATATAACAGACCAGAAACCACTATCTGGCCCTGAGGTCAGCAGGCACAGCAGAGCTCATATCTGTACAGCTAAATTCACTTACCCCCCAAAACTGGAATAGTGTCTCCATCCTCACTACTGCAAAGGGTGCCAGGTCCTCACTGACCCCAAACTCTGTCTGGGAGAATGTGAGTGGCTTGAGATGCAGATCACTGAGGAAAGGTCCAAGTTGGTCCAATGCTTTGAAGATGCCTGGAGACTATGTGGGTTGTACACAGAGTTGAGGTGTTATGATCCATGCATGACCTGTGTAACTCAGATGGTGTGGCCACCCTGCCTGAAGTGGTGTGTCTTTTTATCCTCCTCTCCAGCCTCCTCTATGGCTCAGCAAAGTTCATGCTGGCCATATATGAGTGTGAGCAATGTGGATGCTAAGTGAGACTTTGCTGAGATTTTAACTGACAGTTGAGCTTTAACCCTCCATACTAGTGTATTTACCTCCTCTGAGCTACATCTATGAGAGTGCATTTGCTCATGGTGACAGTCTGGAGTACATGTTCTGTGGTTCACTTAATGTCACCTTCTCACTACTGTCATAACTCAGGCTGGACATCAGGCAACATTGCTCATCCACATATTTGCCTCAGGCTGTCTCCTGGCACATTGTGATCTTGCCTTGAATCAGATACATGACTCAGGGAAGCATTTTTTGCCTGGCTTCTCCATTGTTTTTGTCAGGCTTCAGCTGCAGCTGGGACAGGACCACGTTCTCTGAGAGATTTTGAATGAGTCTGTTGTGAGGGGTGTGAAAACCTCTGAAGTGTAGACTAGGATATGAGCTTTTTCCTGTTGTTTCTCTTATAGTGTAGAAAAGCTGTAACATTATCTGCAGTGGTTTCCTTTAGCTGCCTGCTGGCTTTCAGAGAGGAAATTTGCCTGTGTTTTCATACCGCAATAGGAGTTGCAGTGTGAAACTGGACAAAACTCTTGGAAGAACAGTGCAAGCTGTCCTCTGTAAATACACCAACTGTTAAAAAATTCTACTTCCAACAGCATACTTGAGGGAGCATCTTCAGCCATTGTCTGCAGTCACAACAGCATCTTGAATAAGCTGTTTCTAAATGCTGCCTTTCATATTTTCGTAAGAAAAAAGATTCAGTTTAACAAAACTTACCTGGGTCCCTCAACAGAGCCACTTGGGGCTTCTTTGTTGAATGTAGCTTAAGGATATGAAAACAGAAGCCAGAGTGCTTGGTTTTCTGTCAGACTGAATGAGTCTTGGGCATATACAAAATCACCAGAGGCTTGAATCAGAATGATGGCAATGAATACCCTCCATGCTCAGAGGCTCTCTGGTATGTCTCTTCATTTGTTTACTGAAGCCTTCTTCATGTTAAAAGGAAGGAGATGGTGGTGGGTGGTGTGCTGGGCACAGCTGTGGAGTGAGAGCTTTTTGGGGAGCTGTGGCTGGTTTCTCCTGTGAATTGACATTGAGCACTGCCAAAGGGGCATCTGCTCCCATTGTCCCTGACATGGAGCAAGGATCCAAAAGAACTTTCCAAAGTCATCCAGATCATGGGCTGGCCCTGACTGCCTATGCCAACCCCATGGCAGTCTGCACCATGCCTATGGCTCTGCTGTGGTGCCAGCCCCAGAAACAAAGGCCAGAAGGGATTGTGAAATCAACTGAGGATGTGTAAGCATTAAGTTTTACACTCCATCTGGTCACCTGAGCTTTGGACATCACTATTTGTGTTTCATTCTCTCTGGTTCTGCCAGAGAGATGCCTATACACAAAAGGCATACTTCTCTGACCAGATGTCATCACAAACTCTCTCCTTGGTCACCAGAGAGAAAAAGGTACAGAGGTATTCCAAGGATATGATTTATCTCCTCCTGAGAATAAAGTGTCCATTTGAAGAAATAAACTGCACCATAGAAGCATCTGTTGCTCTCCAGAGACAGAACTGGTTCCTGGCTGACATGTAGCTGTCCCAGTTGGAGGACATGTAGGGGAATCTCACCCCAGAAAGGCAGACTTGCCACTTCCCTCCATATATTGTGTTACAATTCATCCTCTGTTAAATATTTGTGTCTAATAAGAATTTTTATGGCTTGAGATGCCCACTGCTGTGTCTTCTTATCTCTACCTTTGTTAGGTTAAAGGGTCTTCTAGTACTGGTTTTCCAGTACTCCAGTCTTCTGCTGGAAGGTCTCTCTGGAGCCTGGACAAACATAATTGACAGATGATCTGTTAGTCTTAGATAAAAAAAAAAACAAACACCCTTTTCCCTCAAAAAAACCTTTTCCTTTTCATATGGGAAGGTGGGATCCTTCCATCTAAAAGTGGTTTGCCCTCACTGAAGCTGGTTTATACTTTGCTGAGACAGGATCTGAAGCAGGAGTGCAGCCGTGGGCACAGGCTGTCTGGATGGGGCCTCCGATGAACTGGATTCCCCAGATGGGAGGGTCGCTGCTGGTTTGTGAGCTCCTTTAGGAAAGCAAACCCATATTTGACTGAAAGAAAAACCCAAGCAACTGCTGTCAGGTTTGTTTTCTTCTTCTGATATTAAACAAGCATTAAATTTAAAAAAGATCCAACAGATGGCAGGGCCGTACCTAAAGCAAGACTGAGCACTTTGATGAATTTAAGGTGGTCGGCAAGAGAGTTTAAAATACAAGGATTGAAGGATCTGTGCGTTATTGAGGTTATATAAAAGAACCCCCTAATATCTTTCTTGCTTTTAATGATATTGAAAAAGCTTTCTTCTCTTTTCCTAATTTCTTCTTAGCTTTGCAGTGTGGAGCCATGCCTGGTTTATCCAGAGGCCTTCTGGGTATCTGCTCAGGTACCTCCGAGGTATCCTTGCTCTGGCAAGTGGTCAGCAGGAGATGCAAGGCAAGATGCCAGGTGCAGTGAATGCGCCCCTCAGCCCTAGCTGGGTGTTATGGTTTAAGCCCAACAGGCAACTCAGAACCATGCAGCCACTTGCTCACTCTCCTTTTTCCCCCTGGCTCCTGGAGGGATGGGGAGGAGAATTGAAAGAATGTAACTCCCATGGGTTGAGATAAGAACAGCCCAGTTACTAAGGTATAACGCAAACCGCTGCTGCTACCACCAATAATAATAATGATAAAGGAAATAACAAGGGGAGAGGATACAAAACTAAAAGGAGAAAAGAAAACAATAAACACAAGTGATGCACAATACAATTGATCACCACCCGCAGACCAATACCTGGCCTGACCAAAGCAGTGATCTGCCCTTAGAGGTAACTGCCCCCAGTTTATATACTGGGCATGATGTGCTATGGTATAGAATACCTCTTTGGTTAGTTTGGGTCAGGTGTCCTGTCTCTGCTTCCTGCTGGCTTCCCCTCCTCCCTGGCAGACCATGAGACTCAGAAAGTCCTTGGTCAGAGTAAACATTACTGAGCAGCAACTAAAAACATTGGTGTTATCAGCGCTGTTCCCAGGCTGAAAGTCAAAAACACAGCACTGCACCAGCTACTAAGAAGGGGAAAAATGACTGTTACAGCCAAACCCAGGACACAGGGGCAGGAGACCAGAGCAGTGATGAGAGGACACCAGCTCTGAAGCTGGTCCCGTGAATGGTCTGGCTACAGCAGCGCTAAATGTTATGTTTGTCTCTCTTTCCCCATTGAAATTTCCCTGGTTTTGCTTTCTGCTTCTGCATCGTCCCAGCAGCAGTCAGCACCACGGCTCCCACTGCGTGGGGAGCCAGAATTCTAACATGGCAAAAAAAGAATAAGGCGACAACTCTGAGGCCAAATGCTCACAGAAACAATCCAGAGACTTCTGTAACTATCACTAGGTCATGATTCATGTATAGAAAATGCAAATGAAATAATCCTTCCTGCAAAACAGAACTGAGAGCCTTGGATCTTGGACACGTTATTCACTTGTTTATGTTTGAGCTCTCCCGTGGGCTTTTCCGGATCGGAGATGACTGATCCAGGCACAGTAGCTCACTAGGAGACTTCTGCCTTAACCCCTTCCTGGATTTTTTTCCCTCCCCTTACACCCACGTGGCAAATGAGGTTTGGGCAACCCACTAGCCCAAGTTCTCCTGACGTTAGCCTGATGTTGGTGGATATGTGGCTTAGGCTCAAGCGTTGGGATGAAATAGATGGATACAGCTGTGCAATGGAGGTCGTTGTTTTCCCCTGATGATTTACAGGAAATTCTGCTGTAGGCATGTCAAAGGAAGGGTAACTATGCAACTGAATTGCCGGGGAGGTCAACCCCCACAGCTTGGCAACATTTTCTTGCAAGCCAGGCAACCTTGCAAGCCCTCCAGAGACTCTGAGTTGATGTGGGGGCTTGCTCAGATGTTTTGTAGATTTCGATGCTTTTTCTGCAGAGGAAACTGAACAGAAACCAAATATGACTGTTTAAACTGAATTGCTCATGGGTTTTGCACTCTTTCGTACACACATGCTCAGGTGACATTCTTAAGTAGAAAAATGAAGACATTTCATGCTATTGTCCATACCTTTGCAACAAAAAGGTATGGACTTTTTTCTCTTGGATACTTCATTATTTTATAGAGCCTGAAAGACACAGGCTGAGGGCTCGTGCAAGAACTCTTTTATGCCCTGTACAAAATCTACCCTTACAAAAGTCTGAAGACAGGCTGTCACCATCTTTTGAACCCTGAACCAGGTGGGCACCCCAGAACAGATCTAATATGCCCACCCAGTGTTTGCACTTTGTGGTCTCCACCACCAGTTCCCCAGCATCTGCTATTTTTAATGGACCCATCCAATGAAAGAGCAAATTGGTTTCAGTCCTGAATCTTGGAGCAGCTTCCTTGTACATGGGAGAAGAGAGGTGGAGGTTACCTTCTTTGTACATGAGATGGAAGAAATGGAGGTGACTGCACCAGTGGGAAGGAGGGAGGAAGGGACAGCCTCCCTTCTCCTCACTTGCCATGCGAAATAAGCACCAGATCCAGCCAGTGCCCTACAATTCACACGTGTCTCTGGGTTTGTGGAGACTATCATACACTTTCCCTGTACACCAAAGAGCTGAGTTTGCTTTTCGGATGACTTTGTGCCAAAATAAGTCTGGAGTTAGCAGTGGGAACATTTAGGTGGGAATATTTAGGTGGGATGACTTTTTAAATGTTATTAAGTAAGTACTGCAAATAATATAAAACAATAAAAAAAAATAATCTCCAGAAAATGGTTTGTGAAAAAATACAACCCTTTTTCTGTGTCTCTCCCATGCCCTCCCCTACCCAAAAGGGAAGTTGGGTAAGACATTGGCTGGGACCTTATTTTCGTTTCCATTGGGAACATATTTTAGCTGGCACACAAACTGTGTGTAAATAGCCCAGGAGTTTGGGAAGCTGCTTTACTATTTCTTCCTATAACTAACAATGGAAACCCTTTGAGAACTGTACCAGCCTCTGTGGAAGTTCACAAGTCTCCTGACATGTGGGATTAGCCGTCGTGCTCAAATATTTATCTTGATGTCTCTTCTCCCTGAGGAGCAGCTGTCTGCCTGCTCTGCGAAGTGCTGGCCAGCTGTGGGCAGAAAGGTAGTGGGGAGGCTGAAGCTGCTGGCACTGGGGTCCCTACAGAGCTCGGTGATGAGGAGAAAAGCTGCTTTGCAAATGCGGTTTAGGCTGATCTGTGTTTATTCTGTCACAGTGAATTCAGCATCAAATGAAAAAGAGAAAGCAGAGCAGCTGCACTGTATGCAGAATTGGCCAGTTGCAGCGTGTAATAGGTTAGCTCAGTGCAGTTACGCTTCTTTGCCTGCCTTGGTGGGTCCCTGATTTGTCTTCATTTTTATTCCTGTCTCTGCCTTCACTCTTCCTAGCCTGTATTTTATAGTCTGTGCCTCTCTGGATTGATTGCATGGAGTCTGCCCCACAGAGCTGGGCAAAGTGCAGGCTGATCCTGTTCAGTGTGTACAGATATTTTGAAATGGTCTGCTAGTAACAAAATTGAAAACTCAGCCTCTCTTTGCTGACAGATATTCAACTTAAACAATTCTGAGAGTCAATTGTTTCACATGGTTGATGGTCATGGAAACATGACAAATTTCGCAGATTCATCTTTAGGAATACGGGCACTTTATGGCATCTTCTCTCTGTTTAAGGCCCCTTAAAAGAAACTAGGATATAGACAAACTGCCTGCATAGATCAGTTTTGAAAATGGGACCTAGACTTCTTAAATTGGGGTGTAAATATCTTCATAAATCAGGTAGAAGGTTATGGCTCTGTGAAGCTTCATAAATTATTTTGAAAGTAGACAACAGCTAAAATAGAAACAACAGTACGCTCTAGGAAACATGCTGTAGCTGCCCTTGCACAAAACATTCCTATCCCTCCGATAGTGATCTCAGTGTCGCACATGGCCTTGCTGAAGTGGGTATGAAGGGTGAATTTCTGTGCCACTGGCAGTATCCCCGTCATCTTGGAGAGGTTCCTTACTCAGATGCATTGCAGAATGTTGTGGTGCTCAAGGAGGAGAGGTACAGAGCCTTTTCAAGTGCAACTCACGTCTGAAACTCAATTTGAAGAGAAGCAAAAGTGACTCAAGTTTACCAAAGATGAGCAGCTGATCAGCCAGGAAGGGAAGCACCTCACAAGAGCTCATCAGTGGTGGACAAGCAGCTAGTCTGCAAAGACCATGGCAGCGAATGGCCACACTGACCCAGCTGGGAACTTCATTGCACTTTAGAGCATGGCTAAACCCAGGACCTGGGACACACTCTGCTGCCCAGGAGCAAACTCTGCTGCTCACAGCAGGAAGATGTCTGTGCCGTGGTGTGGCAAAGCTGCTGTCAATAGCAAGCATACCTTGTAGTGAAGCACACTAGTGTTTTTGGAGCATGGCTGTTTTGAAGAAGGCAGCTTCTTTGCAAAGCTCAAGTGAGCCAAGGGCAATATGTTGCCACATAATGGGCCTATTTCTTTTTACTTGTCTATTTTTTTTTTGAGCAACGAGACACAGACAGAAGGTTCAACTGACTGAACTAGAGGAGCGCCTTTGCAATGTCCACGCACAGAGTGACAAAACAGGACAACGTGTTAAAACCTTCCTGCTGAAAGCCAGCTGAGGCCCCAGCTTTGGTCTATGTCTGGGGCTGACAGAAAGTTAATAGGAATGACTGAACCCAACACTGGCTTTGCTGGATTTTGTTGCAATAACTCCACCAAGCCCAGTAGGGAGTACTGAAAACCCTGGCCCATTACAAATTTCAATAATGAATATTCCTGTCATTTTGTCTAAGATAGGGTGTCCTGTTAGAACGCATGGTTATATTAATTTTTGGGTTTATATCCCATACTTTACCATCTCTTAAGATTTACATTAGGATTTAAATGGCATATTTCACAGACAGGAAGATGATTTTTTGGCACCAAAGAGATGTTTGTGGTACATATAGATCACTGAATATACAACCAAATTACATTTCTGTTCAGGGTAGTATTAGAATGGCACCAGATAACAGAGCAGGTTTAGTTCAGGAAATGAATGAAGCTTTATGTAATCAAATCTGCTAGGGAGATTTGGCAAGAAGGATGCATACAGACAAATTATTGCTGAGTCTGGACATGGTATTAAGAACATTAATTTTTAAGTTGTGGGGGATCACTAAAGATCTGCATGAGAGGAAAAGGGTACACAGCCTCCATTTATTCAAATCAGACCAAATACTAGCAGAGACACAGACTCTAAAACTAAGTCAAGGTATTAGTGCATTATTTATGCGAAGGAGTTCGTGTTGCTGTCTTTGTGGTCTTATGGCTCCTTCTTACATACACTCAGGGCTCAGTACTACAGGTTCTGCAAGCTCGAGATGGCCTCAGTTTATGTATTTATTAGGGAGAGGCGATGAAGGCATATTATTTCTTTGGAGAGCTGATTCTACCAGCAGGCCCTTCCTGGGCTGAAAAAGCATGCTGGTTGCTTTGCACAAATGAGCCACATAAAACCCCATTTTAATGTGTTATATCACCAGAATGTCTTCCTCAGGGAGGAAACTTCCTCCCATCCCTCCCAAACCCAACAGTTTCTGTCAATCAATCAGCTTAATTATACTCAAACCCATTTCGAAGTCTCACTCTCCAATACTGAAGATACTATGCTTTCCAGGTGATTCCAACAAAATGCACCATATAAAACAAACGGATAATCCTACAGGAACATCTCTTTCCTGTTTCCCAAGACTGGGGACTGTTGTCCACAGCAGACCAGGCTTTGCCAGCTCACACAGAGCATTCCCAGGCCTGCACTGGCCACATGCTTTTTTCTGTGATGCAAAGAGGTACAATATATTTCAAATGAATGCTGTGTGCTCCCCTGCAGCTCCAGGGAGAGGAGGATGGATGTGCTAGTCCTCTGACCTTTCTAATTTCTTCCAGGCTGGAGAGCAAAAAGGGTGTCTTTGTGCCTGCAAGAGAAAACGGTATGTAGGATCTCCTCAGACAGCCTGCATTGCTCATTACTATCACTCTGAAAGGCTGTAGGAGAGGTTTGGCATTCTCCATCCACTCTTGGAGGTTTTCCAGACCCAAATAGACAGGGCCCTGAGTAACCTAGTCTGATCTCAGAGCTGTCCCTGCTTAAGCAGGCATTGGACTAGAGACCTCCTGGGTCTCTTCCAACCTCAACTATCCTCTGATCATATAAAACAAGCTGTGTTTTGAAAGTATATAGAAGAGATTTTAGAGAAACCTAGGTGCTATGTTCATAAGCTTTTAATGGGAGCGCAAGGCTTGAGTCAGACCTGGTTTGCACTGTTGCCTACTCAAGAGTAACATCACTGAAATGAACTGATATGTAACATCCACTTAGTACCTAGGTACTGTTTGGACCTCATGTTGAATTATGTGGCAAAATGGTCGTGCTAAAGAAGAAGTTTTTCAGTGATTTACAGCTGACTGCTTTTCCTGGTTTCAGCTGGGATAGAGTTAATTTTCTTCCCAGTAGCTGGTGCAGTGCTGTGTTTTGGTTTTAGTCTGAGAACAGTGCTGATAACACACCGATGTTTTAGTTGCTGCTCAGTAATGCTTACCCTGATTAAGGACTTTTCAGTCTCTCATGCTCCTCATGCAGGTGAGGAGGGGCACAAGAAGCCAGGAGGGAGCAGAGACAGGACACCTGACCTGAACTAGTTGGAAGCATATTCCGTACCACAGAACATCATGCTCAGCATATAAACTGAGGGGACTTGGCTTGAAGGGACCGATTGTTCTCTGGGGATGGGCATCAGTCAGTGGATGGTGAGCAGTTGTATCGTGCATCGCTTGTCTGTCTTGGCATTTATTTCACTCTTTCTCTCTCTTTTTGTTGCCTCCCTTTTCATTACAATTATTATTACTATTATGATAATTATTATTATATATTATATTTTACTCCAATTATTCAACCTTTCCTATCTCAACAGATGGGTTTTACCTTTTTCCAATTCTCCTCCCCAACCCACATGGAGAGGTGAGTGTGAACAAGTGGCGGCATGGTCCTTAGTTGCTGACTGATGTTAAACCATGACACTGCTCAAGACTTTGGAAGGACAGTTCAGGGTTCATTTGTAACTGCAAAGGGTATATGGTGGTCTGAGTTGGGGAACAAAACAGAATTGCTCGGACTGGATTTGATTCCATACTCCCATTAGAACCTCTGTCCACACACAGCTGCTGTGTGAGCATGGTCATTGGAAGCCTCTCCTAGGAACTCTGGACTTCATAGGAGAGGGATGAGTGAGGACAAACACAAAGGAGGATCGTTCACCAGGGCACTGCCAACACCACTGTTGCAGGGATGGAGCTTTTATCTTACCCTGGAGACTCACCTGTTAGCCTAAAAATCAGGCATGTCACCTTGATAGTATTAAGGAGGAGGAAATATGGAGATTTGAAAGTTCTTGTGTTTAAGTGGGGTAAACATACTTCTATAGTTTGGGTTTTCTCATTAGGATTCCATGGAAAGAAGCAGTGCAGAGTACGTAGTAGTGTTATTTCACACGATAGCATCTCTTTCCATATTTAGAGAGCATGTTCTGATGGTGTTAATCTTTATGCTGTGATTCTTCTAGACACAATACACTAGAAATTTTGTGAAACTCACTCTTCCCAGCCTCAAAAAAATACATGTATTTGGGGCTCTGCCCTTCAGATTTCAGAAATTCCTGCAATATGGACTTAAAGTCAAGTTAAAAATATCACTACATTTTTACCAGCAAGACTTTAAAAATCAGATGTCACCCCACCCAACCTCAATTAAGTCAGGCAGAACCTGCTGAAGCAGCTGGATGGGATCAAGCAGGGTGTGAAAATCTGTGTTCTAGCACTGGGGAGAGGAAAGATCAGTTGGAAATTTCAGCGTGAAGCTGGTTCTCTATGAAGTGGAGAATTTCAAGTGTGAATGTGTGTATGTGTTCATGCATGTGCTGGGGAAAGTAGGGTTGGCAAGGGAGACAGAGGAGAGCTTTGTGTTCAGTGCTTCCTCTGACACAGCTCAGCCTGTTCCCTATCTCCCAGTTTCACTTCTGAATGTGCAGGAACATGCGGTGGCTCCTTTTTCCCACCATCTTCATCATCCCTTGTACGCAGCAGGTAAGTTCATTAAAAGGAAGAAAAAGATTTCTCCCTTCCTCACTCTGTCCCGGTTTTAAGCCTTTGTTTGCTTAAGACAAAATAAATTTCAGAGAAGCAAATTCCTCTTAAAGAATAAGGAGCCATTCCCTATGCCTGAGTAAATTTCATTCGCAGCTTATTTACTGGATCAGTCCTGATTTTGGTATCTTTTTGTCTCTAATCTCTATGTTAATAAGATTCAGTGAAAAAAAAAAAAAGTGTTAGGGAAGCTTAAATTGCCAGCGACCTCGCTTTTTTTTTGTCCATGCTCATATTATATAGAAATGTATATATACATGTCTATATGTATATGTACATATACAGAGTGGTCTGAGTTCAGGCTAGTTTTTAAAATGAGAAAGGCACCTGGACTCTGAAAGACCTGAGCTTTGTCTCTTATGAGAACACTTTAAAGGATAGCTTGTGCTGAAGGTATTTGTGTCAAAGGCCAATTTCATTATTTATTTACTTCATTTTGAAAACCCGCTTTATGTGCGGGTGACTGTGTATTTTTCCTTTATGATCAAGATGAATGTCAAATGGAGAATTTTCAGATGAGTGTCTCCCTCTGCTAACTTTCTGCATGTTTAAAGCCAGACTAAGATAACCAAACGTTAGCAATAAAACATTGTCTGCCTTTGCTATTTGCTTATTTGCGCCATCCAGACCTTGTTCAATTTTTAAAATGTAAGAAAACAAACAACAACACCTGAAGGGTTCCTGCACAATGGTCTCATTTTCCGCTCTGCCATAGGGTCAGGAAAAGCTTGCGGCGTGCTTGTGTGGTGTGGATAGCTTTGGTATAGAAACTTTGGGAAGCAAGAATCAGGAAAATATTTGCCTGTAAGCGTGACAAGCAAACTTTAAATTTTCATTGTAACTTAATAGATTTAGGAAAATTTTTCAGGAAGATTTTTCAGGTAGACTGAGCTCCACAGTAATTCTACAGTTACAAGTGTCAGGTATTTGCCTGATGGTGCTTTTCTTTCTGTGAAACTTTGTAGTCTCACACTTTTCAGCCTAAAGAAAGGAGAGAAAAATCACTTGCTTAAGTAGAATTCTGGAGGTTTAAAGCATGTTTTAATTTGCAGCAGAAATTAAACGTATGGGTTGAAGCACACAGATTATTTCCTGTTACACATACCTACTTTGAAAAGCAGTATCTGATTTAAGCCACATAACCTCATATAGCTGGCACATGGCCAAATTCCTTTCAATAATCCTCTGCTTAAAAAGAAGAAAAGCAGCAAGAAAGTGCTTGGTAAAACAACCATACAGTTTTAAACACTGCTAAATATATAGAAACACCTGGGTGTCTTATTTCTGGAACAAACCTTTGAGAAGCTTTACACTCCAATGCAAATGTTCATCAAATCAACATTAAGGTTTATAGAAAAATCTTAGATGCCTAAAAAAAGTATACTTAAGTTAGTTGTTTCTTTATTTTTGCTGCATTTAGATAAAAAATATTAGAAGAAATCTTCTGCATGCTGAATGGAATACCACATGATGTTTTTGAATATTCATTTATTATAGGAACTGCCTCTGTGAATTAATATCTATCTTAAAAATCATTCAGCCAAAGGAATTTGAAAGCTACTACTTTGGAGCTTCATTAGTAGCTGTGAATTAAGATATCGTAAGTATAGTCATAAATGACCATGGAAAATGGAAATTAGGTGTAGAAAAAAGCCTTTTAAAAGGTCATTTACTGCTGCACGCAATTAGGACAGATCAATTATGCTGCGAGAGCTTTCATGGGATGTGACATATGAAATGCTGGATTCTGCAGATACTTCCAGTTTGAAAGCTGAACTGAAAGAAAACCCAGCCAAAAGATCCCTTTCCCAGCTTTCCCTTAGTGTCCGTGCTGGAGGTGGTTTCTACATCAGTCGAGCCCCACAGTTCAGAGGAACAGAGAGAAACTGAGAGGTGGACTTCAAGAATTATAGACTATATATGTATATACATTACTTGTTTTCTGCAAGCTCGGTAGTGATATTGGCACCTGATGAGAAGCTGAATCTTGTTTGTCCCTCTTGCTCTGCAGACTGTCAGAGCTGCTTGTTGAGAGCAGCTCCCAAGCCTTACATTGTACTAGCAGCCAAGTGCTGTGTGTGCCCCAAATTAACTATGGATCCAGTCATCCGTGATGAATAACTATATCACAATCTGCATTTCTGCTGAAATCAGCAGCATGGAAAGATTTAATGCTAGCATCTGAACTGTTATGTTTTAGATGTAATTCTTAAAAAAAGCAGAGAGAATACAGCTATCTCAAAGAAAGCCTTTCACACTCTATGCTGACTTAATCTTCCCCCATGCCTCAAAAAAATAAACCTATCAAGAATTATTTAGGACTTCCTTTTCTTAAAAAAAGAAGAGGAATCTCCTCCCATAAATTCTGAAACAGAATATGGAAACCAGTAAATTCAGGCTAGATCTTGGCTTCCTACTGCTGATAAAACTCTTTTTTAGAGATACATCTTTGCCTTTTAAGTCTTGGATTCAGTTCAACACTTACTTATGCAAATACTCTTAGAAAATGAGCCATTAAGCTCAGTGCAACTACTAGCCTCCCTTATTAGGAGCCAATTTTTGCAACTAGCACAAGAGGATTTGTAAGTACCATCATGTTCCTTCCCAAACAGCTACTCAAATTTTGGAGTGAAAGGAACGCTCAAAAGAGGTTTACTATTTTATAAGGCTTTTGCTACCAGCAGTGGACATGGGGCAGTTGCTGGCTTTCAAACAGTGGGAGGAATCAAAAGTTAATTAATTTGACAGGACATTTGTGGGAAAGAATATTTAAAGTAAATCCACCATCTACTTGAACATACTTTTTTCCCTACTTTAGCTCTACTACAGATTTTGCTCTATTGGAGGCAAAGGAAAGGCTGATGAATTGTGTTTTATACCAGCAATAGGTAAGGCTAACTGGCAGAATGTTGCCTCAACAAATGACAGTGACCAATGAAACTGGTCTTCTGTCTCCTTCCTAAACTTCACAGCTTCTCACTTCTGGATCCTGTGAGACGAGAAATGTTAAGTGTCTTCATGCAATGTCACAGTTTTGTCCATCCCAACTTTGTTTTGTGCCACCTCACCTGTGCATAATGTACTGGGCTCTCAAAATATCCCACCATGTGTAAGTTTTTCCACAGCCCACCAGTGAAGCCTGGAGAGAAACCTTCAGAAACCGGTGAAACCCACCAGCGCAAGGAAGTTTGTCACTGGCCGTGCAGATGCCCGCCAGTGCCAACCTGCACCCCTGGAGTAAGCTTGGTGAAGGACGGTTGTGGCTGCTGTAAGATCTGTGCCAAGCAGTCAGGGGAGACCTGCAATGAAGCAGATGTCTGTGATCCCCACAAAGGCCTCTACTGCAACTACTCGGAAGACGAGCCTAGGTATGAAACAGGCGTGTGTGCATGTAAGTTATTCTTCCATGTTCCCTTCTTGAAATCTAGGAAGGTGGGACCATGCAGGTGCTCTTGGAGGAAAACTCTACTTGCTGGGGCTGCACAGCTCTGTGCTAGGCAACTTATCCTCATTTAATCCTTTGACTGCTCAGTCAAGGGATCTGAGAATAGGGCTGGGACCATCTTTAGGCATACCTGTATATGCATTAGTGAAATCAGTTTGTTGTGCACAAGCCTGTAACTTTTAGGCATGTTGATGACTGACTCAAAGCTGGGTGCCTGTAGTTATCACGGGGCACAAATAAAGAAATATGTGCTTGTGCTGGGAAGAACTTGTGGGTGCAGTAAAGGCTTTCCCACTCTGTAATCAGGAAACAAGCACTCCTCCTGTGTGAGTAACTGTTGTTTACCATTTGCAGATCTGATAGCTGTGGGATGTGAGCTCAATGGAGTTTATTATCTTAACGGCCAGACCTTCCAACCTAACCCACTTTATAAGTGCCTGTGCATCAGTGGGGCAATTGGATGTACACCTGTATTCATACCAAGATTAGCAGCAAGTTCCTGCAGCAGGGTCACAGGCAGAAAGAAGCCTGGACAACCCATCTGTGGCCCTGGACAGCACAAGCAGCTTCAAGCAACAAACTACAGACTCATGTCAGGTGTGCCTGGCTACACTGGTAAATGTTTCTGTGCATAAGTCTTGCTGCATTTAGTGTCCCTGGCTCAAGCAGCCAGGCAGGCAACACACTGGCAATTTCCCAGTTCTTGCTGAAGGCCATTGCCAGGATGACTTGTCTGTCCCAATTACCCCTCTTACTCTTAGGTCACAGACTCTTTTCTCTAAACCCAATGAATATGCAAAGCAAAAAAGCCTTTTGGCTTCTGTCACCAGTGAACTGGCCAAAGCTACCTCCAGCACATCTTTCTGCAGAGGTTTACTACTCATCAGATCAGACCAATTAAGGCTGCTGGTGGACAGCCATTTCACAGACTGGGAGCTGTCTCGCTTTCTCCTGCTTTGTCCTGGTTTTCACATACATACACTAATGTGTTGGAGGCCTCTTTCAACAGAAAGCAGAAAATGGTAAAAAGTGCCTTAGTGGCTTTCCTGAATTCACAAGATTTGAAGTTGCTGCAAGGACAATGCTCCCCTCAATTTCCTCTTGATTCAGTCTGACCAAAAGCTTACAAGAGCTTACCCATAAAGTTTGCCAGGGTCAGCTGATATTCTCTTTAACCTCATTCTCACTCTGCTACTAATACTGTAGCTCTCCTTTTCACTTTAAGGAAGCAGCATTGTCAGGAGCATCTATCCTGGCCCATCCCTGGCCGCAGCTGCCTGTGCTTGCACTGTCTCCTTCCCTGTGCATGTGCAGGTTTCCACAGTGAAACATGTTCATTACAACTACTGTGGGTACCAGAAAGCTGAGCCATTTATTTGGTGGCAGCTTGAATTGTGGGGAAATTAAGGCCTGAATCATCATCGTGAATCAAAAAAAGGATTGCAAAACTTATCAGAAAACCTTCATAAAAGGCAGCTGAGTAAACAGGTAGAGGCACATAAGTCAATCTGCACATAAACAGACCCACTTACAAAATCCACAGTTCAGTTTTGAAAACTTCCAACATGTTAGCAGTAGTTATGCAAGTTAGCAAAAACAAAAAAGCAGCTCATCTTTACTTCAAAGTTATGATACAACACCTATAACTCTTATCAAAGCCTTTTTACAGAAATCTACTTAATGCAGCGTACAAACACGTACTTTGTGAGACAACTGACTTCAAATGGAGAGACACTTCATTTCTAGAGAGCATCACTAATCTGATCAAAGAGAAAACACAGAGCTTTGAAAACAATGGCAACCAAACCATCTGACCCCATGCAATATATTAATTGGGTTTGTGGGGAGCTGTATTTCAGATATCTGGAGAACAGGACTGAGGCATTTACTTTGTAGCGCTTCAAAAGCTGCATCCCAGCCTGCAGTAACTCCTTCATTGGCCGCAACACTGCACCTCACAGCATTTGTTCTAGAATTTGAATGAGCTGTGCAACACAATCTTGAGAAAAGCCATCCAGCTTGCAAAGCACACTTCCTACATGCCTTGGCTCAGGGACCCTACAGCCTGTCACTGTGATGGCCGTACATGCTGAAAGATGCTATTTCTCAGGTGATACAAACCCTCTGAAGAAAAGCATCTTGAAAGTTTCCTTTCAAAGTGAGGTCTCCCCCTTCCCAGTGCAGCAGAAGTATTACGTCAGCTTGGGCATGAATTCTACGAGTGGCTCAGTAGGCTGATATATATTTTGAAAAGTCTTTTTTCTATTAGTGCAGTTAACAAGTGCTAAGTTTCTCTTTACTGCTCTTGCTCTGTTTTTCAGCTTTCCTGGTCTATTTGATTTACCTCATTCAGACACACAGGGATGGGCCCAGGTCATATGTATAAAAAACTGTGACAAGTATAAATGACCACTGAACTTCCCTTTATTTGTTGCATATCTCTGACAGGCTTTTAATCTGCTTGCTGCAATGAGAACTTTAAATTGCTGTCTACTTCCCACATAGCATTGTAATTCTGCCCATGCTCTTGCCTAAATACAGTTTCACCTTAACTTTTCCATAACAATTTTTTTTTTTTTTTTAAGTATTCTCCTTCTCATCCAGCCCTAATCCATCAGGAAATAGACTTTTTAGTGATATCTGTAAGCGACTAGAGAATTTTATCCCTCAATAAAAAAAAACTAAAGCCTTCACAGTATCTACAAAGAAACCAACACTGATGTTTTCAGCACTCCTTGTCAAGCTATGCTTGGCTTTAATTTTCAATGTCTCTTCCATTCTGGACATTTCATAAAGATTCCACAAATAACTCTCTCCGTGTAACATCTCCATCACATTAAACTGGAGGATCAAACAACACGTGCAATTTCACAGTCCTGGGGCTGTTCTGCAACATATATAATGTATTGCTGTCTTAGCTTACAGAAGCTTACCATTAGTGTTGAAGAAAAAGTGCCTGGTGCAGGCAACTCCCTGGACACCGTGTTCCAGGACCTGTGGCATAGGCATATCCAGCAGAGTGACCAACGAAAACAGCAAGTGTGAAATGAAAAAAGAGAAGAGGTTATGCTTCATCCAGCCTTGTCTGACCAATACATTGAAGACAATAAAGGTACTTTCTAATATAAAATGGCTTCCTAACAGAAAATTAAAATATTGGAAGTAATGGAGCCTGGATGTATTCGTAACTACTAATATAAAGTGACTTCTTTTTTTAAGGGTTTTAAAATATATCTTCTGTTTTCTACCTTCAGTCTTCAGGTTTCAACAGTAAACTACAGACGTGTAATTTCAAACAAAGTGTTACATTGGCCTAAAATATAAGTGCTGCTAGTGCTGCCCAGAAAATATTTTCTATGTAAATGTTGCCATTTTCTTCTTATGTTTTGTTTTTCATGTTTAAAACCTCACAGGCTTTTCTTTGTTTTTATATTAAAGATTCCAAAAGGAAAAACATGTCAACCAACATTCCAGCTTCCTACAGCAGAGAAATTAGTTTTCTCTGGATGCTCAACTACTCAAAGCTACAAACTAACTTTCTGTGGGGTGTGCTTGGATAAGCGGTGCTGCATACCTAATAAATCCAAAATGATCACTGTACAGTTTGAGTGTCCCAACGACGGCTTCTTTAGGTGGAAGATGATGTGGATAACATCATGCGTATGTCAGAGGATTTGCAGTGCTCCAGGAGATATATTTTCTGAACTCAAACTTGTATGACAAGTTACACCATTGACTGTAACCCACTGGGAGTGCAACAGCACATTCACACCCAGAAGAGTTAGCATAATCCCCTGCCACGCCAATGTTCATAGTGAAACTACATATGGGAATACTCATTCATTAAATATCATCTCGAGCACCTAAATGAAAGTAAGAGTGCATCTTTTTAAATGGAATTGGTTTTGTATGTGGAAATACGTTCCTGAGAAGGATGTATGTAAGACTAGTACTACCAAAACAAGAACTTTCGGTAATTACAAAAGGCACAGCAAGACAGCTTCATACCCCACTGTAAGAAGTTGTTGCCCACGAAGACAAATACATGTAAATTCATAGATGCTCTGACCTATTAGAAAAAAACCCACCACCCTGTAATACTTCATCTATCATTCCCGATTCTCAAATTAACATTTTCTACTGCGTATCTGCAATACTAAAATACATCAATGCTGTCTCAAACAGGGGAAGTCATTTTAAACTCAGATTTATCTGCTGCACAAAGCATTCTCTAGTGTTGTGAATTTAAACAACACACTGCTAAAGGAACAAGTAAGTGGGCATCTGCAGATAACAGATACAACATTTCAAGGAAATGACTACTTTTAGGATGTTTTCTTAAAAGAAAACGCTCTCAACAAATGTTCTCACAATGTTTTACTGAACACTTCTGGACTTACACATTGAAAATCGTGCTTATTTATATACCTCCTCCAACTCTGCTAGAAGGACTTCAAGCTTTAAGAAATCATTGTATTGATCCAGTCTGACTAACAACAGTTCACTAGTCTTGATGTTCTAAGACAGCCAAGGCTGGCAAGCAACTGGAAACAGCTGTATATCCTAATTTGTAAAATTTCTTACTGTAATATAAAAATCTACTTCCCCTGGTAATTATAAATATTAAACCATCTATTTTACTAGCATTATTTTAAGCACATAAACTTTGTTCTCCCAACAGTCATTATAACTTCATTACATGTGCATGTTTCACTCAGAGATATCATTATCAAGTGCAACTCAGCATTCATTAATATGAATCACTGATGTTAATTAATATTCCAAGTGTAAACTTGAAACAAAAATTTTGTTGAATTTTCTCACATTGCAAATTTTGATATCAACTCAGAATGCTCTAATACAGCTAAGTGCACCATGGAAGCAAAAATGTTATAATTATGAACATAGAGCATTCTGAAATTATGACTATCCTGCAAAGTTTAAGAAGCCAGTTTCATTAGACATGCTTTCACCTTTGAAGAGATGATGCAGGCTTCTCTTCTTAGTTGCTTGTTAAAAAACAAATCAGCAACAGTGATCCTTCCTTGAAGCAAGACCTGCCTTTAGTTTATTGTAAAATGAAAATCTGAGAAAAGAACATTTCTGGCTCTTATAACCTCTCCTTCTTCCCTTTACAGCATGTGGTATGTCAATTCACAGTTAGGAAGATGGCTCTTACTGATATGTTTACCATAATTAGGTGCCTTCAAATCTTTCTTACAGTCTGGGCCTGTCACTTAATACGATGCCTCTCAGAGCCAAGGAAGCCATTGTTCCAGTCTCACTTTGGAATTACAGTAGCATGACATGCTTCAATTCAATTCCATGCTTCGAAGGTTGGATGCTTGGGGGATTTCTTTTTTCTTTAAATCAGTCCTTCCTTCTTCAGACAGCTATCTTCAGTCTTGATGGATCTGTTCTAGGCCCGCCTTTTGTGGCATCCAGTTCATTGTACTCTTCTATTAGATCAGACAAAGATGATATGGCTTCAGAAAAACAGCTTTGTTCCATCCCATCTACATGCAGATAATGGTGAAGGTGAGCCTATGAGAATAAATACAAAAATGTCAGTGTTCTCCTTTTTCTTGGCACCAAATCCTTTTAGCCCAATAAGTATCATTTAGCCCACACTGAAGAGGAGAGTGCAAGCACTGTAGGACATAGATTTAAAAACTTATGACATTCCTTGTTTAAATGCTTAGCAACTTCAGTAATAAACCCCTATGTAATCAGTCAATATTACTGAATATTACTGTCCATCTTTTCACATTGTTTTCTTGCATTCGCCTGACCAAACTGTGTACTGGGTTTACATGGAAAGGTTTTAGTAGTGAGGGGGAGTGCAGGGCTGCAGGGGTGGCTTTTGTGAGAAGATAACCAGGATTTGCCCTCATGTGAGACAGAGCCAGATCCAGCTGGCTCCAGTAGGGGCATTCCACTGACCAAAGCTGAACCCAGTAGCCTCTGTGGTAACATATTTAAGGAGGGGTAAAGAGTGCTGCACGGCAGCTGTGAGAGAGGGGTTAGAAAAATGTGAGAGAAACAGCCCTGTAGACACCAAGATCAGGGAGGAAGGAGCAAGAGTGAAATTGAGGCTGGGAAGAAGGGCACGGGGTGGGGTGAAGATGTTCTCAGTTTTCATTTATTTCTTACTATCCTAGTCTGTTATTAATTGGCAATAAATTAATATTCCCAAAGTCAAATCTGTTTTGCCCATGGCAAAATGGTGAGTGATCTCCCTAACCTTATCTTGACCCATAAGCTTTTCATCCATACTTTCTCCCCCATCCTGCTGAAAAGAACAGCTTGGTAGGCACCTGGCAGCCAGCCAAAGTCCATTCACCACAAGCTGGTAAGCAGATCTGTCAGATACTGACTCACTGCTGAAGAAAGTAAGTATATAGGCTGGCAGGTACAGATCAGTAAGAAGGTTACACTTTTTGAGCAGCAGCCCTTGGAGCCATTCTTTGAGAGGTAACATAAACAAAAATCTTGGGCTGTTACTTTTAAGCAGTTCCTTTGTGATACTAAGATTTGCTTCAATAAAGCAAGATACTCATGGTTAGTTGCTACAGATGTTATAATGATGAGTTGTACCTTTTTCTTGTACAGCTTCATAAATCTGTCTTTGAGTTCAATGAAAGTTGGTTTTACACAGGTGTTGTTTGCTAAAGCCAGAAGAGAATGGGAATGGCCCACAGGAGGTACTGAACACAAACTAGTTTTCCAGCCCTCTTGATTCCAGGAGACAAAGTGCAGGGAAGGCTTCAACCTGCCATACAAAAATGAAGTTAACTAAGGAATGTAAAGAGCACAAACAAGTTTCCTTTGCTAACAGTCTGAAAAGGTTAACATTTAAACTTTCAGAACTAAGCAAGCCAGTTGTAACTATCACTTTGAACACAACATTTTTAGACTTCAGACTAATACAGTGTCCATTTTAAATTTAAATTACAAACACCAGTTTTGTTAATTTAACATATCAGGGTTTGAAAAATAAAGTTACCAACACCTATTCTATATTTCTATAAAAGGGACTGCAAGCAATCCGAGACTTACAAGAGGGGCAGATTAATACTGTGTGGGGACTATCAGTCCATGTGTAGTTTAGCAATAAGTAAAATGCTTTACATTCTCAGAAATTTTCCCCATGTACCTGTTTGCCTGCAAGCTCCATTCTGTATGCAAAGCTTCCTTGCCTTTTCTTTTATAACTATGTAGATCAATAGTGTAAAAGGTAGAGAGTGCTAGCAACAGGGTTGTTAACACAACGATTCCTGATGATGAAAGTGTCAATGACACAGAGGGGCCTTCTGTTCAGTAATAACAAACTTCTACTACAGAACTTGCTCTTCAAATATTTTACTTGCGGGAGACCTTGGGAAGATTGGGTTTTACTTTCTTTTGCATTTTTGAGAAAGGAACAGCACACTGACATCTAGTCAGCTCCCTTTATTTGGAAATCCAAGAACACTGTGACTTATTCTAACTCATTATATAAATTAATTACATTTTCTTCCCTTCTGAAAATAAGAAAACTATTCCCAAGTAAACTAAATTGGTATTGAAATTCTTCAAATGAACATTGAGAATGTTCTGGACAACAGCTTCAAAACCAAATACCATGATTACTTTCTGTGGTATTACAAACCTTTCAATATTTCTGCGAAGATCTGAAACCTGCACATTTCCTCGAACAAGAAGTGCACAAGCAAGGTAGAGGCTGTGCCTTGGATCTGCTTGAATTAGTTGATGATCTTTACTGAAAGCATCTGAAAACATCTGGTCCAACCTAGGTGAAAAAAACCCAAAGTTATGTACTCTTACTAAAGCAGGCTACAAAAGATTCAAACCCTTTTATGCACATATGTTGGCAATAGAAGTTTTAAAAACACACCAGATCCATCTTCCCACTCTTCCCCCTCATGTTACAAGCCACTGTTAAGTCCAAAGTCAGAAAGCCAGAGAAGTGGACAGACTAAGAGATCTTTATTATGGCAATTTTAGGTCAACAGTTACAAAGTATTAAACCACTTCAGGTTCTGGTTACATGAAAATTTAAGTAGACAATCTCACCACTTGTGAAGGATCTCACAAGTGCTGCTGACCCTACAGAACTGCTATACATCATTATTTACAGGGATCAATGAATTCTACAACTGCATTCATTTTAATTAATATCCAAGTAATTCTTTCTATTTGTTCCAAATTTTCTGCATCCACCACCTCCTATTTCTTTAAAATAGCCCCTGCCAGAACCTTCCTATTAAAAATAACAAGAGACAAAAATATTCCTCTTTCCACCTCACTTTAAAACATGATAGACTGAGGACCTCCCTGTAGCCTGATACCTTCCCTGCAGCACGGCATTGTCTCCTCAGGGTATGGTTTCAAGAGATCCAATTGACTGTCACAACCTGTTATCACAGAAAAGGAGTGGTCCTGCCCTCTTCTTCACTTTGCATACTTCCACCACTTACCCCAGCTGCCTGTCACCATTTGGACTTTTTGCTGACTGAATTTAATTCACTAAACCAAATAAAACCTATTTTAACTGGTTATTTTTCTGCCATGTCAGTGGCATAAATAATCTCACAAAATTTGACAAGCGTCAGTTTAGTGTTACAATGAGCTGTTAAATGGCCTTACTGCATCTCCAGACTGAAGTACGATGCCATTACTTCCCAAGGAGTCTAGTTTAATTGCTTGTTTGTCTTTACAGGATTTTGTGAGTCAGGTGCAGACTGTTACTCAAAAGACTTTGTGGTGTGGGTTCTAAGTCATACATTTTCCAACAGAAACATTTCCCAGCAGGTTTATTGGCTCAACCATTACAGAGAAAAGGGACAAAGGACATTCCTAAAATTAGCAGGACTGATCTGAAAATACGGTAGACTTAAAACTGTTAGACTTTGTAACTTTCCTTAGTTTTGCTAGATTTTTTTTTTCTTACCTTCTAGAAGGTACATTAACATCAGCCAATGTATACAGAGGAGTCAGGCTTGAAACCAAGTAATGAAGTCGAGGAAATGGAACCAAATTCATGCTGATTTCATTAAGATCCATGTTAAGGGAACCTTCAAACCTAGCAGAGCTGAAAAATTAACAGACTGTTACAAAACTGTTACAAACTAAGGGAACTACTTTTAGGATGTGAGCATTCATTACATCTATTTTTTTCAACTGTTCTATACAATGACTGAACAACACAGCATTCAAGAAACTGTTCATGTACTAAACTTTCACATTTGGCAGTAACAGTGCTATGTCTTATTTATACTTCTCACTATAGAACAATAAATCATCAAGATTGAGACCTTGTTTCCTGACTGCAGTTTTTAGCATTGTTTTTCAGTATGTGGACATACCCGCCCAACACCAGTTTTAATAGTGCATTTCACCACGAGTTTCCTGCAGCAATAGGCAGTATAGGATTAACAGCGATCTGACAGTATTTATAAAATAATACAACTGGCCTAGAAAGCCAAATCTCCCTGGGTTCTGTTAAGTACTAACGGTGGACAGTATCCTTCTGCCTATAAACCTTCTTTACTTCAGTTCTAAGACTACCACAGGTAGGGCAACACCACTGCAATGTGATTACTTTCAAATACTTAAACATCCTCACGGACTGGAGCACCTCCTGTATGAAGATAGGATGAGAAAGTTGGGGCTGTTCAGCCTGGAGAAGAGAAGGCTGCATGGAGATCTCATAGCAGCCTTCCAGTATCTGAAGGGGGCCTATAGGGATGCTGGGGAGGGACTCTTCATGAGGAACTGTAGTGAGAGGACAAGGGGTAACGGGTTCAAACTTAAACAGGGGAAGTTCAGATTGGCTATGAGGAAGAAATTCTTTACTGTAAGGGTGGTGAGGCACTGGAATGGGTTGCCCAGGGAGGTTGTGAATGCTCCATCGCTGGTGGTGTTCAAGGCTGGATTGGACATAGCCTTGGGTGGCATGGTTTATTGGGAGGTGTCCCTGCCCCTGGCAGGGGGGTTGGAACCAGATGATCTTAAGGTCCTTTCCAACCCTAACTATTCTATGATTCAGTAATTCTGAAAAAGAGAAGGCATATCAAATGGAAAACAATTAGTATTCTTTGAGTTGACTTGCAGTACACATGTTCTCCAGAAATACTACTTTTACGGAGGAATAACCTGTAACTTTACCTTGTTAGGTTCAGCAGCAAGTTGGCTAGAATGTTATTCATTGCATCAAATGGCTTTTCTTGTACAGTTTTTGCTCTCCCTGCACTTGATGTTACCAAGCTGTTTTGCTTCACAGTTGACCCTAGCTTCCCAGAATTTGCCATCTGATGAATTTTATTAACTATATCAAACAGAGACTTTAAGAGAGAAAAGAAAAAAGCATACAAGAAGTCTTCAGCACAAAGCTTTCAAAATCAGTACTCCAATTTTTAATTTCAATTAGTCTTAAAGAGAAAGCTAAGACATAGTTCTGTCAGTTCAAACCTTTGGTACATGTAAGTCCAACTTTTGACCAATTCCAACTGACTGATCTGTTTCTAGAAGTTTGTTCCTTACATGTCAAACAGCTACACAGCTTGACTCAGAAGTTTGAATTTTATTCAACTATTCAAAATCTTCATCTTCTAAAATTACATTTTAAATTTTCATAATTCTTGTGAAAGCAAAAGTATATTCCCTAAATATATTTCCCTTTCCCTTGCCGTTTCCACAAGCGAACAAGAGAGGCATTGAAGTTAGATACAAATGAGTCTAGTGGTTTGTGTAGTCAGGTATGCCTATGATGCTCACATCACTAGTCAGTGAAGTCTGTTAGAATTTGGAATGACAAGTCATTTACCTTGCAGGACTCCACTAATATTATACAAAAATTGATTGCTAAAAGACTAATACAAAGAAGGAAGAAACACTTCCTACATGCAGTCTAATAAAAAAGAAGCTGATAGAAATAGAATATTATCTTACTTCATTCTCTATTGGTAGCACACAGTCTGCATGTTCATTAAGCTCCTTCATAGCCAGAACACTGTTATATGGAGAAGTAATAACATCATCTTCACCAGAGGGATAAACTGAAGTAACAAATCTATATACTTCTGGGAATTCATCCTCAAGCAACTTTAGTACAAAAGTTCCAAGACCAGATCCTGTGCCTAATTATGAATGAAGACAGAAAGAGAGAAGATAAAAGGTTCCCCATGTTACCTTAAGCCTCATGCTGGAAACTTCTACAGCTTTTCAGTAATACATATTAATGAATATTTTCTGAAGCATTTGGCTCACAGTGGAAGCTCAAACATAAAGATTTTTCTCAGACAGGAAAGTTATTAAGTGATAAAAGAATTTCCTACAGTATACCAGAAGGATGAAGCATACAATCTCAAATTTCTGCAAACCAAAAGGCCCTATGCAACCAACAGTTTTCTGACCTAGTATTTTTATCTCTTATTTTAAAATTTTTTATTTCAATTTTGAAATAAAACATTAAAAACCTTGAACTGCCCCAAATAATTATTTACTTTCCTTTTGGAGTTTCTCTATAAAGTCTTCTCACTCTCCAATCAAAACAGAACCACCCCTTTTCCCCAGCACACCTTCTTTCCTCAGTAGCACAAAGCACATAGCACTGAGTTCAAATCAGAGAACTGAACTGTGGTTTTTCTGTCTTGGACAGCTAACATTCTCAGCAGCAGACCATTTCATCAATGAACAAGACAGCAAGTTTCTACAATAACAGAAACAAGATCTGTAGGGTCTCTCAAATTAAGCAAATGGCCACAAAAAATGGCCCTTGACAAAAGTCTTGCTTCATATTTAGAGCTATTTTCTGTTCCTTTTTCCACATCATAACCAGTTAAAATACAGGCTCCCCCATGTTTCTGGGACAGGAAGACTTAGTGGCAATATGGTACTGACAAAACTGTCACTACACGGGATTCTCCCTTCTGATTTATTAACAAAGTAGCTAGACTGGTTTCAAGAGAATTATGTGGAAGGAAAACAGAAAAGCGAAGTTTTTCTAATATTAAGCAACATTAGAAGACTCTTTCAAAGCCTTTTAGAAAACTCCCACCATTAAAAACATCTTGATTACAACAATGATGTCAGTGTTCCAAGGCTACTGTCCCTTCCTCTAGTCAGTAACAACTCACGGTTTCCTTGTTTGGTGCCTGTCTTGATCCACCCATTTCCTTCTGTTTAAAATTTTAGCTGTATTTTTGTTCTGTGTAGCACTTAACCTTAGTTCATGATTTGGGCTCCTCAGTGCTTTAACAAACCAAGTAATAATTACAGATCTACTTAATTGGACAGTGTAAATTTTTTTCTTCTGCATTCTGAATAACAGACTACTACACTGATCTTTTCAAGATCCAGGTTTTTCTTTTTCCATCTGTGGCTGGTGTAATTACATTAATAATTAAAAAAAAATACTTACCACCTCCCATAGAATGAATTATAAAAAAACACTGTAGGCAGTCACAGTGTTCTGCAGCTTTCCTCAGCTTTTCCACAATGTTTTCCTGATACTGAGAGCCATACAGCTTATGACCTACAGCCCTGAGGACACAAAAAGTACTTTAAAAAAAAATAAATCCATCAATAAATCTTTCAATTTTTAATTTTAACTCTTCCTACTTGACATTTTAGAGTTCAGAGTCCAGAGCTGCGTGCAACACTTAATTTCTGCAAATTGCTAAGCTGTGGGTAAATCATGTAAATACAGGAGTCAGGATATGGGTTCAATTTTGAGGATGCAAGCAGCAGTAAATTCACAGTTTGAGTGTGCAGTATTATTTTGTACTGCTAAGGAAATAAACTCACATTGGATGATGAAATTATAATATGAAACCAAAGTAATACACTCCTTAACAATAAGGAAATCCCTATGTAATGTGTATAGTGATCTTCCTTTGAGCGCCAAGTCAGTTGCTACCAGCAATAAAATCCTCCCCTAAACAGCTCATTTTCAACACACTTGCCTGCAAGGTGGCGAAGTTACAGGATGCTTTATTCTCTGCATTGCACTCTCTTTTGGTACATTTACTGATGATTTGCTTTCCAGTCTGTAGTGCACTGAATATTATTAGAGGCACATCAAGGTCTCAGTGAAAATTTGGAATTCATTATCTTCATCAATCTTTTCTTGAATTTATCTTTTTGGTAATATAATTTATATGCACAAAGCCAGACTCTATGGTGCTTAGAAATCAGAAGTGCATTTGTTCATATATCTCATTTCCATACTAGTTGTACAGTCTCAAACTAGATTATGGTTTCAACTAAGCAATGAAAGCAGCTGAATACCAAAGAAACAAAAATAAAAAGCATGTTCTCTTGAAAAAGAAAATCAAAAAAGAGAAAAAAAAAAAAAAGAAAATAGATACAATGATCTGTCAGCAGAATTATCCTTCTGTAAAAGGGTTTTCAAAGCCCTCCCCTAGGCAACAGTGACTCCAAAGTTTACTGGTAATATGCTACAGCTCCCCAGGTACAGAACAAACCAAAAAGCTACTGTTATCCTTTCCCTTTTCAAATGCCACCTAATTAGTTGCTAAGAAATGCTTCTGAAAAGGTTCTCACCAGTTGTTTCCCGACCCAGAAACATCTGTGATAAGCTGTTTGCTGTCAAACACATCCCTCAATGGTCCCTGCAGAATTTCATTTACCACACCCTCTTCCATGTCAATCAAGAGTGCCTTTAAGAAAGGGAAGAATTAAAATAGTCAGTAAGCAAACCACCCTTTGAAATAATCACACAAAGAAATATAAAATTATTTACAATATAAAAGGCATTGTTTTTAGTCTGCTCAAGAGAAACATTTTTTTTAGTTGTTAACTAAGAGTCAAGCCAGATTCACCTTGGCTGATTTGTCAGAAGTCGTTCAAGAGGACAACATTTTGGATAATGCAATTTTGGATAATGCAATTTTGTTAAAATTTTATAACATTTTGCTCCAATAGAAGAAAGTAAAGCACTTTTCTGTTTCAGATTTTCTTGCTTCTTATATCACTTAAAGTGGCCCAAAGAAAACCACGCCTTTGAAAAGTAAAATTGAAACTTTGCTGGTAATATCTGCAATCATTTTATTGAAATTACGATTTATTCATCAAGATGAGCAACAAACTGCATTACTCCACTGAACACAAAAGACGACACTATTATAAATGTTACTATTCAAAGTAGTATTTAAAACCATGTGATTATGAAAATTCCTACATAGCTGGAAGCAAATACGCAGTGTAAAAAGAGTGACTTTTACAGATTGCCTTACTCGTGCTTTTAAAGAGTAGATTTTTCCTTTGTAAATATCAGGACCATCACCATCACTTCTGGAAAAAAAAAATAAAGTAAGGCCAAACAAAACACCCAGCTCAGAATCATAATAGAAAATAAGAATATATATATATTTCAATAACATTTCCTCCTTAATCTTTTGTGTTCAGAGGACTGTTACAATGTAAACAAACAGAAACACCCTAAAAATGATGCCAAGAAAGACCTCATAATTCCTTAAAGCAGTGCAATGACAGGACATGATCTCTATGAGAAATATCCTGAGCAGTACATCAGGAAGCTGAAAATAACAACATTGAAAATTTAGCCTCAGATTCAGCCTCTGCTCTGTGGCAATTCTACAAGCATTGCCAAAACCTGAAAGGATTATTTTTCCTCTAGCACGTATGTATATCCGCATCATCTAATGGAACACAGCATACCAAGCAGCACCACTGGCTTTCCAATGGGAGTAGTGCAGCACTGCACCACTTACCGTTCAAGTTGTGAAGGCTGTATAACTGCACTAGCATGGAACTGTGTTTGACTAACTTTGCCATTAAGATTTAATACTTGAGAAATCATGATGGGTTGATATAGCTTGATTTTCCTTTTTTTCCCAGGATTGGTTGTAATGATCCAGCCCAGGGCACTATGCATCATGTATAATCATATTTTTTCCACAAAGAATGATGGCACTTCTGCACTCAAAGGATGAGGTACTTCCGTATGGCCAAACTATATTTAACACAGGGGAAAAAAGGCAGGGATACTAGAAAATGGACCTAATTTCCCCCTCATTTATTTACCTAATCTGGTGGCTGATCAAGCCAAAATTTAAGTATTCTTCATTCATTCGTCATTTAATCTTGCATTATCTGAGCAGCTCATAGCAGTTCCAGTACTCATGTGGTTTAATTAGCCTACACTACTCCCTGTACGAGTCCACTAGCACCAGTAAATCCAGCCAAGAAAGTTCTATTTCTCTCCAGGCACTAACAAAATTCAAAGAAAAAAAAAAAGATAAAAAAAACCCAAACACCCCAATTCAACATTTCTTTCTCTTATTATTGTCTTTGGGATCTTTCATGCTAGCCCATACTTCCAGTTATTTTGATTCAGTTGCTTAAAATAATCCCTGTGCTGTCTAGAATTCCTTAAGCTCAAGACATGCACTTCTGCATATAAAACCATACACACACATACACAATTTTCTAATGTTACACAATTTAATAGTAACCATAACAGAAAAAAGTCTGCCTGGTTCTGCCAGTTTTGTTCATAGCTGTTTCTGACACAATAACCCACCTGTATTAATTATTTTAAACAGTGGTATGGCCATGGCATAGAAGACTGAAGTTTGCCAATCTTACGACATAGGGTTTTATGCTTGCAATAGCCTGGGAGGCTAACGACTCCTTTCTGATAAAGAGAAAACTAACCCCACAACAATAACAAAAGGCCAAAACCTCAGAGCCTGAGCAAGAGTCTGAAATGACTGTGTAATTAAATTATGGTTCAAGACTACACTTAAAAGCAGAAATTGTTTCAATAGGAAAATTAATAGCTCTTGGGAAAGATGAGATTTGAATAATAATTCTTCTCTTTCACAAGCAGGCAAATCTTCCTAGAAACTTCTATGGTATTCAATGATACAAGTCCTTCCATTTTACAGACAGAAAACAAATGATTCTTTTGCAGCCAACGTGTCAACTGTAAACTTGGTAGTTTCATCTGGCACATACACAGATGTTTACAACCAAATTTTCTTGGATTTAGAAAAATAAAAAAAAAAATAAAAAAAAGTATATATATTCTAGGAAATGCCCGCAAGGAATGGCAATGATAAACTCCAATGCACTTGCATGTTCTTTCAGAGGTAAAATTTGGTACAAAACAATTAGTATTCAAATGGCACATTAGTTACACTTGCATGCTGTACTGCAACTTTGCCACATGACAGAAGAAAACAGAGGCTGGTCAAATGCTTTTTAATTAATTAAAATGAAACAACAATATCCAAGTGCACAGCTGTTCTATTCTTGCAAACTGCATGGATTTTTATAACTGTTCAGATAAGAGATGACTGAATGCTCTTAAGGTACATATTGGTTAACTTAAAAAAAAAAAAAAAATCACAGCCACCATTCCTTGTGTAACAAACTAGTCAGATTAAAGAGATATGAAAAATAACATGATCTTTTATGACTGCCTTACATACAATTCCTCCTATAGCTCTTCAAGAAATGATGCTAAGTTGGTATTCAGAGGGCTCGCACTGTGAACTTGATTCGCAATGGGAAAAGCTATCACATCCTGACTGTCCACTGTTTGGACAGCAAGAAAGGAAGACAAACCCTAACACTTTCAACACCTTTCTGAAGTAAGTATAGTTAAAATGGAAATGTAAAGATAATGTTTTGAGAAGAACACAAAAAAGTAAAATCTTCTAGAACTAAATACAACTTGAAACAAAGAAAATTGTAGCTTAGGTTAAAAGAAGATACTAGAATTGTTGATTTTCTGTACTAAACTCGTGAGCTGCTTGATTACTTACCTTGTATCTACATTCCTAAAGAAACTGCTTAATGCTTCATCATAAATTCCTTTCTAAAAGGAAACAACACAACATAAGAAGATGCATCAGAAATTCTCAGTAGTTTTTCATAGAATAACTTAAGTTGAAAGGGAACTCTGAAGGTCACCTGTAAAACCTCCCCACTGAAAACAGACTGAACATCTATACTGAATTCAACTAGCTATAGTTAGCTGTAAAAAGAACATTTAATTGAAGTGTGAGGTTGATATTAAAACTCTCAAGAGGATGCAACTAGGAAATTAATTTTTCAGCACACGATAAAACAACTACACTTCCTTAATTTCAAAAAGCTTAGGATTTTACTGACAATCCCAATAATGTGCATAGCTGCTGTTTAGCAGACTCAGTTCATCATGGGCTCCATGACCATGATACCACCAATGCCCATGAAGTTCTGTGGAAAGGAAAGCATAAAACACTGTATCAGTGATTCCTAAACTTCCTGCTAAGAGGTGGCATGGAAATTACTTACTCCACCATAAAACTAAAGAGACCTGGCAAGTTTAAACACTTTATCATTTTACAGATTGGTTACCATACCCCTAAAGATCTGGTGAGGCAGAATTTGGAAGTCACTGATCCCTACAGCACTAAACCCAAGATAGTCTGCGTGTTCATATAGCCTTCATCCATTGTTTTTTGCAGCTGCTTCAACAGAAGGTATTGAAAAGGACTGCTCACTATTACTAGCTAAAATACATTTTTTACCAAGAAGTAGTATATTTACAATCATAGCAAGAAGAGTGCATTTGTGTTTGGGGTACTCACAACAATCCTGTGCCATCCTTATG
The DNA here is from genome assembly GCA_028858755.1 of Ara ararauna. NCBI lineage: Eukaryota > Metazoa > Chordata > Aves > Psittaciformes > Psittacidae > Ara > Ara ararauna. The sequence continues at coordinate 64,147,557 of CM054379.1, forward strand.
ATGCTATTTTGGTCAGCACCACTGTACAGCAAGTCACTGCATAGGTTGTGTTAACATAGAAAAACAAAGTTGGGCTTCGGTGAACTGCCTTTTTGCTTCACTGCCAAGTGGCAAAAGACCTGCATTGAACAACCCTCTGTTTTCACTAACTGCTTCAAACCCGGTAATGTCTGCCTGCAGGGAAACGTCACGGGTTTTTCAAGGTGGGAAGGCTAGAGAAAGCTGATATGAATTAAGAAGTAATTCGTTAAAAGGCTGAAGCACCTGGGGATAGTTTTGCCCCTAATGAAGCAGCCTTCAAATAAGCACAGCGCTCTACAACCACAGTGAAGAACACAGGACTAAGCGAGGGCTACCGTAGCCTGTCCGCAGGAAGTGGGGCAGGCGGCTCACTCCGACCGCCGCGCCGCTCTCCTCAGCACAGCGGCGCCGTTACCTTGTTGATGTCGGCGTGCTCCCGCAGCGCCAGGTCCCAGAAGCGACAGCCCACCTGGTTCCCGCACTGTCCCACTGTGGAGCGGAAAGATGCAGATCAGACAAGGGTTGGGGAGGAGGATAACGGGCTCTGGGTACCAGGACCCCTTACCCTGCACCACCACCGACTGGGTCATAGCGCGGCGGGCTGCCGCTGCCTGCTCGTTCGAACTCGGCGCCCGGAAGCCACGCCCCCTTAATGGCCGCGGCGGAGGGCGGGACGTTGCGGTGGGCGGGCTTTTCTGACTGCGCGATCTCCTCCCTGTTCCCCGAATTTCTTCTGCGGTGGAGCGTCCCATCTGTTGGTTTAGTCTACCTGTCGCGGGTGGAACATTCCATTAGGGAGAAGGGGGGTGCGGGGGACTGTGCCTCGCGTGGCGGGTGTGTGGGCTCGCCTGAGGCTGCCAGTCCGCGGGAGCCGTGTTTGGGTGTTGATCCTGATGGTCACGGCTGGTTCTCTAAGATCCGGAGTTTGGTATAAGGATAAGTGTGCAGTGAGAGTAGTTGAGGGCGTAGTAATGTGTCTGTCGTCTATTAGGCAGTACATAACAGTGGGCCTGGTGCGGTACTGAGGAACTCGGTTGTAGTCTTGAGCGGGGAGTCTCTCTACGGTCGTCAATATAACGGCCAAGTACAGGAGACACAGCCAAGACCTAAAATGAAGCCTTTCCCTGGGTTAACATAAATACTGCTATACAATACAGTTCATTGCTTTTTGTGGCTAAGAATGTGTGATAAGGTATGTTTTATTTTCCCCAAATATGTTATTCTGAGCGATGGTGTGAAATGCGCCAAGTGACGTGAAAATGCATATTAAAAATGTAAGGAAAAAGCGGTCATGTGGAAATGCAGTAATGAGGTACCCTTCCACCAGGCTTGCAAATTATGTTTTTCTTTAAGCTTAGTTTTGTATTTCTTGTGCAAATAATTTTCCACAGTGCAATTAGGAGGTGCTTTTGCATGTGTGTTGAACATAACAACTTTGTGACTAGAACGATGAGGAGTGTACAGATGCTACTGTCTTAGTATGGTAAGGCTAAGCACAGTATAGTTGCAAAATCATCAAATCATTTAGGTTGGAAAAGACCTTTTAAGATCCTGAAGTCCAACTGCTGGCCTAGCACTGCCAATGTCACTACTAAACCAGGAAAGAGCATGTGATGCACAAAGCAGTGGCTTGCAGAAAGCTCTTGTGGCACAGATGGAATTTCTGCTTCCTGTGGGAGAGCAAGAGTACTTCCATGCAACCTGCTTCATTAGACTTTATGGCTAAAACTGCCCAACAAAATATGCCTTTTTCAAATACATTATATCTAGTGCTGGTGTGCAAACAAAAATTGCTAAACAAAATTCTTAACAGATACCTGAAGTTCAGTGTATCTTAATCCTTTATTTGCTCTGGAGAAGCCATGGCACCTACTCCTGGTCATGACCAAGGATCCTGTAGAGATCAGTTGAAGTTCCCAGGAAAATAAAGTTGTAACAATGACTATTTTAAAAAAACTTTCCTATAGAAAGATTAACTATGTATTGCAGCAAATACAATATTGTACAGTATAATTATGTATTATAAGAAATTCAAATCAAGACTATTTTTTTTAAAAACGCAGTTGGAAGAGAAGAATCTATCTACTGGAAATTTGTATTGTTCCTAAGAAAAAGTAAGAGTCACCCAAGCTTACTCAAGCTTCATGTCTGAAGTTGCAAAAGACCAATGGCTTCAGTGTTAGCAGCAGGTGGAAAGTTCAGCATGAATAGTTACACTGCCTCAAACACTTCTTTTATAAAATAATTACTAGTATAAAACTACATGGATATCAATCAGGAAAGCAGGTAGTAATTTCTCATCTCTCTCTGGACAGGCTAGATGTAACATGTAGCTTAATTTTGTTCCCTGTGTTTACCGGGACTGATCTAAACCTGTGGGCTGTGGTCTGTTCTGGCTGTGAGATGTGAAACTTTTCTATACTCCTTGCTTATTGTCACGTCCTTTAAGTCTTGCCTTCACTTGCCTTTTTAGCCTTACTTAGGCTAAAAGTGGTACATCATTGCTTGTAAGCATTCTAAAGCTTAATTTAAAAGCTACAGAAAGCTCTTAGTATTACTGTATCAGGCTTGCTTTTTTCTTGTGTAGTTAGCTATACTTTCTGCTTGTTCTTTCACTTAGCTGTAGTTTCTGTGTTCTGTGTCCCATTAAGATCCAGCTTAATGGGATTTGCTCCACTGAACATGAGATTGCATTAAGAAACTCAGTGCTTTGACTTCCAGTGTGCTATTAAGAGGTCTGTGATGGCAAATGTAAAGTGATTATTCTAACTGAGCTTGGAAACACTATGAATCAGAGATGCAATTGAGATTCATATTCATGTGGGAATATGAATATTTTTAGCTTCCAAAGGAGATGGGTGTGTAATAACCAGTTTGGGTTGATGCATGTGCTCAGAGGTTTAATGAAATGGGCAGATCAACTATGTGAAACAAATAATCACACACTGACTTTCTGTTTCACTGTAGATGAAGCTCTACTCCATCTATCATAGTACAAATGCATGTTTTTAGTTAGGTCCCCTCAGACTTTTTGTCTATTTTAATCATTTAATCTGTAGTCATATGCTAATGTGTGCTTCTTTGCCTTACTTTCTCAGTAGCTTTTTTGTTGTTGATGCATACAGTAATAGTGTTCCACAGCTTTGGAACATGAATTGTAGGAATAACTAAGTTATTGAAAGGAAATAAGTTGACATTGACCATTGTGAATCTGTGAATAACCCTTTAATCCCAACCATAACAAGACATTACAAGTTAAATATGTATTCTATGCTTTCAGCAGCTCTTTAATGGCAGTCATTTGACTATTTAGGCCACATGCTGCTGTAGGGAGAATACACTGGAATTTGAGCTAATGAGATTCCTTGATTTGTATCAGAGTTTAGTTAATTTATAGAATGGTTAGGTTTGGAAAGGACCTTAATATCGTCTAGTTCCAACCCCCGTGCTATGGGCAGGGATGCCTCACATTAGACCATGACACCCAAGGCTCGGTCCAACCTGGTCTTGAACACTGCCGGGGGTGGAGCATTTACCACTTCTTTAGGTAACCTATTCCAGTGTCTCACCACCCTCACAGTAAAGAGCTTCTTCCTTATATATAACCTGAGCTTCCCTTGTTTAAGTTTAAATCCATTGCCCCTGTCCTGTCGCTGCAGTCCCTGATGAAGAGTTCCTTATGAAGGTGGGTTTTTTGTTTGTGTTTTGGTTGGGTTTTGTTTTGGGTTTTTTTGGCTTAGGATGGTTGGTTTTGGGGAATTACTGTGAGGCCTGTTACCCTTCATCTTATGTTTTCCTTTTAAGGCTGCTGTTCATACTCTTGGTCCATGAGGAGAAGGAAAGGTTGATAACCTTTAATATAGGACATCTCTACAGATCTTCAGAAACAAGAGGTAGAGAGGCCAAAGATCCTAAGTAGATGCTCTATTTTGAAGCAGTTTGCTGAGTATTTAAACTGGAAACTGGATTCTTTCTTATATAGCCATGCAAATGTCAAATTTCAGACTATTCCACGATACAATAGTGTAGTTGTAGCCCTGATTTAGATAGTGGCTATAACAACGTTTACTAAAACCTTAAAGGTGGCAGAGAAAAGTTATGATTTCCTTAGGGTCAGTGCTCAGGTTTTTTTGTAGGCTTTCTGCAGAATTGAGATAGACTGTCCATTTGCATTTTTCAATATGAATATTACTGACAGCATACCTCAGAACTAGAAGGTTTTTCCCAGGTTTGTGTAGATGAAGGGTTTTGTACTTTGGAGTTATAATTTTTAAGCTAGATACAGAATACAAATTGAATTCTGGGAAGATTTCTGCTTAGGCAGTTGCCTTTTCTTAAACACCGGGGGCTTTGAAATGAATGCAGAGGTGTGTGTAATGTAATGTCACATACAGACTTTTTTTAGTGCATATGGAATGGTAATTTCAAGGTCTGTGTAAGGGTGATGAGACACTGGAATGGGTTTCCCAGGGAAGTTGTGAATGCTCCATTGCTGCTGGCATTCAAGGCTGAATTGGACATAGCCTTGGGTGGCATGGTTTAGTGGGAGGTGTCCCTGCCCATGGCAGGGGGGTTGGAACTAGGTGATTTTCTGGTCCTTTCCAACCCTAACTATTCTATGATTCTATGATATTGGGGGAAGGGAAATTTGCTTTATTCTCGGCTGTCTCCTGAGTCTGCAAGAATGCTCTGGTTTCTAATATTTTTCTTTGGAAATCCTCTTCTGCAGAGGGAAACCCTGCATTTCTAAGGCCTAGAAAGGAACTTATATTCTCCATGGATACTGCTGTGGTTGATTAGCTAGTGATATATAGTAAAGAGAAGTGAATTGAATGGTAGCAGTTTATGAATTTTAGTGTGGTTTTTATGCACATACTATTTTACTGTATATTTAGTTTTCCATATATAAAATATGCAAAGGACTGATTAATCGGAAGAGTAATTCTTAAATGTAAATCCACTGAACAAAACCAAATCTCATTGCAGCAAATATGGCTAACAAAAACACTGTTTATTCACAGAGCTTGGATGTGGGTATCAGAAAATATGCTTTAGTCTGAAGTGGTGTAAGACAGAAAAGCATTCTGAGTGTGTGTGTGCCAGTTAACATACAGTGCTCTGCTTAATACCAGCATTCACTAAACTGTGATGCTTTTAAGGGGCACAAGCATATGCTATTTCTGGCAGTATCTGCTTAGCAGCTGCAGACAACCTTGAAAGGAGTTTCAGTAACGCTTGTAACGAACCTGTCTAAGCGGGGAATCTGCTGTTCTTTTCTCTCTGAGACTGGGGCCTGAGGAAGCTTAGCTCAGGTTGTGGTGTCATGAGATTGACTGGGCCAATCTAACAGCTCACCGCCACTGGCAGGAGAGAGACTTCCCTTTTTACCCCTGCTCCCAGCTGCGCAGCACTGACACCATGCATGGTCTCTGGTACACACTGGAAACCCAGCTCACTGATCTGAGGACATTCCCCCTCCACCCCAATAATAAAAAAAATCCCAAACCAAAAGCCCCAAATGTTTCCTGTTCAGAATCTGGGCAGTAGCTGAGAGTAGGAAACAGCTGAGCAGGCATAATGGTTTTGGTATCTGAGACAAATACAGCATTTGAAGGCAATTGGATCTGGGGAACTCATGATGTGCTTGGTTCAGGGACACTGCAGAGGGATGCTCTTACCACTTTCTTCTGAGGTGTGAACAGTGGGCTATGGAGTGACAAAAAGAGGGGCCTGTATACCACTCCCAGAAGTAGGGGGCCTTCCTTAGGGGTTTGGGAAGGGAATCAGGCCTGGGAGCATATTGCCCAAGAGTTGCAGGGAACAGAATGGGAGATGTGTCCAGGAGAAGGCAGTTAGAACAGACATGGGGCTGAAAGCATGGGCAGACATGAAAAGGCTGATGGAGCCATGCTATCTTCTCTTGTCCACTTACCACCCAACACTGGACTCTAGAGACAAGTGGAGAGGTAGTGATGGGGTCTGAGTCCGAGCTGTTGGGAAGTTCCTATGCCAGTGTCTCCAGAAGCTGCAGTTCTTTGTCTGGAGTAAGCCAAGACCACTTCATCTGTCAAAACCCTTTTCCTACTGAGAGAGTAGTAGGGAAGCTACTGATTATACAGATGTGTCTTACTCTGGTGGTTCCTACAGCTGCCCATAGATTAAAGATCTTTGGATTCCAATTGTCACTTTTGTGTTTTCCAGATGAGCTTCTATTAATTTTTAGTCTGTAGGGTGTTGTCCTTTATTTTTACCTTTCATACTTTACTGCTTTGCCGCTAGTCATGCTGTGAGTTGGTTCCAAGAATAATTTGCTCAGTAATCATAAAACTTTCTGTCAACAGTAGTTTATTTTTTAAAGAAATGAAACCTAAATGGCTTTGATGTAGGTTATCACTGAAAAGACTAAATTTTGCAAGTAACCTGTATCTGTTTGATGTTCAAGCCTACTGTGAGCTAAAGCCTAGTATTTTCTGTTTACCCTCTATGGTTTTAATATAGGTTAGAGTTGCAGCCCTGTGCCTTCTGTTTACATGTTCCTGTTTCACCCCCAGTTTTTCTGCAGCAGCATATCTTCTGGGATACAATCCACAGAAACATGTTCCTAGTTTGAAGATTACTGCTGTAAACTGAAGCCCTACTTGTGTTACATTAGTGTAAATGAGATCACAATGAGATTGTAAATTTAATGCTGTGCTAGTATGTAAGTGCATTTAAAAATATAGAGGAAAAACTTGACATTTTGAATTTTGTCTCTCCCTTCCTATGTAAGGCAAGTATTGCTCTAAAATTACCTAGGTAAATAATCAGTTATATAAAGTGTCTGTCTTAAGATATACACTCAGTCTTCACATTGTGCTAGAATGTATCCATGAAGTCTAAAAGTGGAATGAAATTTTATTTTCATTGTTTGTAAGGTTACATAACTGGTATGCTGTCTGCCTACCTTTTGTAGTTGAGGGATATATAAATGAGTTGAATGGAAAATTAGAAAAAAGAAATAAATCTTTGAACACAGTTATTTGTGATGTTAAGTCTATTATCTAGCTTTATTCTTTTATGTGCATTAGCAGATCTTTTTCTGCAAAACAAAAGGTGACCTAAGGCATAGAATGAAATAATGTAGAGGATCTACCTTGAAAGTAACGTATTTAATATAATTTTAATTTCTTTTATAATCCCACATTTTCATGTAACAGACTGGACACACGTAGGCTATAAGAAATGGCAAAGCTCACTCTTGTGGTATAGTAAGAGAAGTGCAGAAGCAACAGCCCTTTATTCAGTGATTTTTGTTTGCACATAAACATTAGAAGTGACCCTTAAACATACTGCTTTTTGTAGATGGATTCTTGATATTTTCATTCTTCTCTTGATGAACATAGTTTCTTTTTTTTTTCTATTTTTCCTTTCTGTGTTCTAAGAAACTTTACAGGATTGATGCAGTGCACTGTCAGGCTGCTGGACAGGTATTGATGCTTACAGCGCCACTAACCAAAGCTGCTTTACTGAAACTCACTGTTTTTTCGTCAATCATGAAGTTACGAATACAGCCAATGAAGGAGTTGCGTGTAGTCAGGCTGGGTGTTAGCAGAGACTCTGGAAGAAGCAGATTAACAAAAAAAGTTAGAGCTTGTGATGACCAAAATAATCAATTTGGTGGCAAAATCTTTCCGGTTTACTACTAAGTGCAGCTCTGCTGAAACTTCTATTGGTCTTTTAAAATGTCTGGCCTATGGCTTGTGTCCTAAAGGCCATTCGAATAAGTATGGGAAGTTACTTACATTTATGTAAAACTCCTCATACTACATAGTAGAGGCCCAAGCTTGCATTTTTTGACATCTGCATCTTCTTTTAAGTAACAGAGTAGATGAATCCTAATCACATTGTAATTTCTTTTAACATTACTTGTATTGTCATCTGTGTTTGATTTGCTAGTTTGCAATTAGTTTACTGTATTGACATGGTATTAGTTAGTATTAGATCTTTTTTGTTGTCATGAAGTTCTTTAAGATTCTTCTGTGCAAGAGTGATAATAGCATTATAGAGCCAATATATGGCATTGCTTTGATATTCTGTAATTAATGTAGAAATAGAAGGCTCTATTATGATGCAGAACAGCATTTGTAATTACCACTTTATAATACCTCTCTGGGAAGAGTTTTGTCCTAAAAAAATTCCAGTTTGGATTTAAAATGTGAACAGGCATCGGCGCATAGATTCTATTATCCCCTTTAGGCTCATTTTTCTCCTGGAACTGTGGGTTGGATGAGAACATTGCACACTCAAGTCACTAATCCAGGATAGGCAATATAATAAATTTTGTAGTTAGAGCTCTTCATGATTGACATGCAAGGCACAGAGAAATAATGCTGCATATTTTCAATGAGAAATGTACAGATAACTTAAAAATTGAATCACGTAGTGTTGATTACAGTTTGTATATGAACCCCAACAGAGTAGCTCTGTCTGTTGAATAAGGGAAGTAAATGTAGTAATCTTGGCCCACGCTATACAGATGGTCTGTGAGTCACAGATTCAAATTAGCAGACATCTGTGCAATAGAAATCACTAGTCAGAAAAAGGAATTTCATGTTTTGTCTTGTGTTCAAAGATGCCATTGCTTGAAGAAGAGGAAATAAGCCTACCAGCAAAACACCCTTGAGACTCCAGTTACTGTGACAGTGAATTTCCAATCTCATAAATAAATAAATCACTTCTTAAAAATACCACTAAGCCCATACAGGAAAGTAAAACAGAAAAATCACATTTTTTTTCTATGTGGCTGACTTCTGTATGGAGTCCATGCCTGACTCTCTGACAGCTGTGTTTTAATTTCAATGAAGGGGCCCTTTTTTTCATTTGAGAGCTTGAGGCAGAATGTGTCTGATCAGGTCTGGAGCCTTTGAATTTTACCAGGGTGTTCACATGAAATACCTTGTGTTCTTTTTGAAATGAAAACAAAGCCTCTATGCTTTTTCTGGAAACTGTTGAAATTTGAGAACAACATACCAGAAAGCTGCCAAAGACTTACCTGGTACACCTCCAATGAACACGGGCTCCCTATGGTCAATTGCTTTTGGATTTAGTGGCCCTACTACATGGTTGACTTCAGAGTCTACATCCAGCTGCACCACATTAGCATCTCTAATAACTGAAAGGACAAGGAACAGGGATCAAGATGGTTGTAAGAAATAGCATGTGAGTTCTGTGTGACAAACAGGAGTTTGATCTCAGTAGTCCGATTTAGTGTTTGCTAAACTGGGTGTGAGCCATCAGTGACAACATGGGCAGATTCTGGCATAGAACAGGGCCAATGGAAGATACAGAGTGGGAGCAAGGATGCTGTTGAGGGGGGCTCTGGATTGCTGCCAGGTGTGTCTAGGCTGCAGGGTATGAGCATACAGTGGCATGTGGCTTAGAAAACTGCCGAATTATTCCCAATAGGGTACATACTAGAATGCATTGAGGTTTCCTCTTTCCTTACGTGCCTTCGTTTCCTTCAGAAGGAGACCAGAATGCGTAGGAAAAGGGTGCATACTCGGATCTCTTCTGGGTGTGACACTTGGAGACATCCCAAGTCAGCATACAAGAACGTAAGGAAGTTTGAAGTATCTGAGGTTTAGAAGTACTTTTTGACTTTCAGACGTGGGAAAGAAGGATGGCTGATTGATACAGAGGTAGAATCCTGGCTGTAGACATCTCTCTCTGTGAAGCAGAGGCTCTCCAGATCTGTCCTGTTATTTGACATTTAAGTGCAGCATATACTTGTGCCTACTACATTCTACCAATTTATTTAATCTCTAACTGGGAAAGAAGAATATAATCTGGTATACGATTTAGGAATTTCAGCTATGCTGTCTTTTGTTCTTTGAACAAGGAGCTTCCATCTTTGCTTGTTCTTTGAAGGAACCTGTGCTAGCCCTCCCAGGAAGCTCTACAGTTCTTGTATCTGAGGGATGAATATGACTATGTCTGTCACATAGACCTGTGTCTTGATAGGTGAAAAGGAAGAACTGAAAATATGACCCCATTCCAAGTGCCCTGGCCCATGTAGATGGATATCTAGGGGGGGAGAACTGGTCTCTGTCACGCTTACTTAGGGAATGATCATGTTTTACTGACCTGCAACTCGGTGCCACCTGCCATCACAGAGACTCTGTTTCAGTGTCACTGAAGTTGAAAAATCCCTGATTCCATTATTCAGTTTCACAGTAACCTGGGGAAAGATAACACAGTTGTCACTGCCTCTTGTTCTCTTTTTTTCCTTCTGTTGTAATAATGCTGTATTCCCCACTCAAAACATGCCTGGTATGTAAGTGAAAGAAAAGCATGATTTAATGAAATTCTTTAAAATAAAGAATTTCTAATTCACAGATTTGAGTTGCAAGTTTTTGTGTTCCCCCTTTCCTCCTCCCATTCAATAGTTCTGCAAGATTTCTGATTTGAACTGAAGGAAGTGTTCAAATCAATATTAAAAGATAACAGCTATTTTCACTAAAATTTTCTAGTACTGCTACTGTATAATTTCCTGTGTGGTAAATTAGTGTTTAGAGGCATCAGATGATGTTTTGGTATCTTGCTAACCACTTAATAAGGAAAACAGTCATGAAAACCTCAAGAGTAAACAAGCTGACAAGATGTGAAAAAGCAATGAATAGGGAAGTTAGGAATGACTTTAAGTTACTTGGTCAAATTTACCAGCATTCTCTGGCAGAGCTGGAAAGTGAACCTAATTCTGAATTTTGTACCTGTCATGTCCCTGTTGCAGCACATGAGATTCCCACTGTTGATTGCTGGAGAACTCCAGAGTCCAGCCACTCAGGCTCTTCAAATGTCTAAGTTGTCCCTGATAATGCTGACACCTTGTTGACTAAAAATGTTAATTTTAGAGGATCTCTGTTTCAATATAGATGTAGCTAAGAAATTTTTAATTCTTATTTTTTTTTTCCAGAAGGGCATGAGAAAACAAAAATGAAATGATCCTCATGTTCTCTTTTATTCACCCTTGGACAAAATATATACGAGTGATTAAAGCAGCAAATACAGTTTTGTGAGAGAAAGTAGCTCCTTAAAAAGTCACCCAGACAAGCTGTACTGATAGAGATGTATACATTTATAAGATGAATTAAAGGTGCTGATTTTATTTGCCCAGCAAAAATGTTTTCACAAAATAGGTCTTTGGTAGTACATTCAAAGAGAACAGATAGTTAATGGTAAAAACCACAAATGCTTACTAAGAAGGTAACTGGTGTACCTGTTGCAGTGACAGAAGAAGAACTGCTTTTCCAGGGTGAAATTTATTTATGAATTGCATATGTGTTATACAGGAAGTGAGGTTTGAAGCAGTAAGACAGTATCTTTTGTTAGACCAATGATACTGTTGGTAGACCAGACAAGTCTTGACATGCAAACCTTCTGTCAAATCTTTACATGAGAAGTGCTAGGCTGGACCACTTGTATACAGGTGCAGCCTTTAAGTATGGGTTTAAAGCAATGCAACGTGCTTTAAGAAGTCCTTTGTTAGTTCACCAGGGACTAGCTACAGCTGTAAGAATGGGCTTTATCTTACCTAATCAGCTGTCAAAAATAAAGTGCCTGACTGAAGCACCTGTTGTTCTCTGTACAGTCAATATAGAACAGTAGATTCTCTGAATGACAGATGAACAACCAGATCAACAGACAATCAGCATTTTCCCTTTCTGTCGCTGTCCCTATCACACACAAACACGTTAGAGGAAGAAGACACTGAGAGCAGCTCAGACTTCTCTTTTAATAAATAAGATAAAAATTTATCAGCAGTTACCTTCTTGTAACTGTTACACATTTTTAATGCGTGGATGAAAGAGCAGCAGCAAAGAGTCAGTGCTCTTGCTTCTTCTCAACTGCTTGTTAAATATTTATATGTGGTATCAGTAAAATGATCTGATTTTGTCTTAGGTGTTATTTTTTTGTATTTTAAAATAAATGTCTGGGTTGCTTAATCTAAGCAGTTAATGTATTGAGGAGAGAAATAAGAATTAATGGCAAACTTGTAAGACAAAAGCTGCATATAGCAGAGCCTCAATAGGTAGGAGAGAATCCAGTCAGAGCAGTGGAAGAAGTGTGACCTTCATTATACCTGTCCATTTCTCATGTGCATATTCAGGTACTCTCCATTCACACTGTGACCATGCAGTAAAATTCCTGAGCTGCTTCGGGGACGTATTTCAAAAACAACTTCAAATTTCAGGCCTAAACTGAAGGATTCGTCTGTGAAGTAAAAAGAATTAATGTTCATTTTGTAGTGAGTTAATGATGAAATGGGGCATTTGTTCAAAGTCAAAATAGAAATTCATAACCCAGGGTGCAACTTATTTATCCTGTCTTTCAAACTATTGAAACGTGCCAGTATGCATACTTGAAGAGATAGCATGGTGTGCTGTCAATGACCCACTTCAACTTTTGATTGCTTGACATACTAATAAAGGTTTCTTTGTATGTCTCACTATTAAAAAAAAAAAAAAAAGTGTTTTGTTTAAAAATATTTCTTCTCAAAGAAATGGGAAATGGACAGCAGAAAGTAAATTATCTGGTTCTTTTGGCAGTTTCTTACTGTGCAATTTGCTAGATACTCAGCAGTCTTTACACAGTGAGTGGGAGTTCACTTGAGCTTTGACTCAGTAGAAGGAAAAAACTCCCTTTTTGAATCTGGTCGTAGGCCAGGGAGCAAATTAGAAACATTGTATAATAATTCTTAGTGTTGTCAATAAATAGGGTTGTACAATTTCCTTTCCTGGTCAGATCAGAGGCTGTGTGACAATAAAATCCTCATAAAATGCCTCCTGGAACACAGCAGGCCTAAATGACAGAAAAGATGAGTTGTGTCATGCTGTTCGTTATCAAGACATGCAGAAAGCCTTTCCTTAGGATTTCTTAATTGTATATTGTTTTATTAATTAAAAAATGAAAGGAATGACCATTTGCTGGTGTGCTTGGTCTTAGCTTGACTTCTATATGTCTGTCATAATTGTTACCATATTATAATCTGTTCCCTTGTGAAATTACTCTAATTATTTGAAATGCATACGTACATATATATTTATGTAACACCATGTAAAGTTTCATGGTGACATTGTGACCTGCCAAAATCAGCTGCTTACCACAATAATGATCTGTATCCAATAATCCTTACAGCTCACAACCTCAGAAATTACCACACCCTTTAGTGAAGCGCATTCTGAAGCACAGTGATTACTACAGTCTTATTATGGGATACATTTGATTAGTAGTGTTTTACCAAGGACTACATATCCTCCTTCTGATGAAAAGTATGTTCCTGCTTCTGATGGGCCTTCAAAGCAAGGTGTGACGCTAAATGTCTGCGAAGCTGAAGTGAATGATCTTCCATTGAGCTGTAAATTGCTGAGACAACCACTAAAACTGTAGACAGAGTTAATCTGAGGGGAAAAAAATAAAAAAGGCATGATTAGTAGGTAAACTGCTTGTGGAAGGAAAGAAACTCTTCTGGCCTTATTTGTACTTGTTTGTGAGCTATAAGGCTGTGATTGTCTGGTGCATCAGTTTTGAATTAAAAAGCAGTTTCCAGAGAAGAGAAGCAGGACCAATACTTTTCATAGCCTCTCATGTGTCTCTGATGACTTTAAGGGAACTCCAGCTTGTATTTCTCTTACTGAACCATAAGAAACAAAGCCCAACTAGAGCAAGGCAGTGTTATACATACCTTGTACCCTCAAGGCTTGACAGGGATCTACATTTTCTGAGTTATCTGTCTTGTTAGGTGCATAACACTAAAGATTACCTTGGAGGAGACTTGGTTGTGTTCATTTTTGCTTTAACACTCCTTTCCATATACTTCAGTACCAAGGCGTAAAGTGGAATCCTGAAAATCCTGAATTCTAGGTACTGTCTTAAACTGAGATACTAAGGCAATACTAAAATCTCTACAAAACTCATCTGTATCATAGAATCATAGAATAGTTAGGGTTGGAAAGGGCTTGAAGATCATCTAGTTCCAGCCCCTGGGCAGGGACACCTCACACTAAACCATGTCACCCAAGGCTATGTCCAACCTGGCCTTGAGCACTGCCAAGGATGAAGCAACCCATTCCAGTGCCTCACCACCCTTACTAAGTTCTTTACTAAGAACTTCTTCCTTATATCCAATGTAAACTTCCCCTGTTTAAGTTTGAACCTGTTACTCCTTGTCCTATCACTATACTCCCTAACAAATAGTCCCTCCCCAGCATCCCTATAGGCCCCCTTCAGATACTGGAAGGCTGCTATGAGGTCTCCATGCAGCCTTCTCTTCTCCAGGCTGAACAGTCCCAACTTTCTCAGCCTGTCTTCTTACGGGAGGTGGTCCAGTCCCCTGATCATCCTCGTGGCCCTCCTCTGGACTTGTTCCAACAGTTCCATGTCCTTTTTATGTTGAGGACACCACAACTGCGCATAATACTCCAAGTGAGGTCTGACGGGAGCAGAGTAGAGGGGCATGATCACCTCCCTTGACCTGCTGGTCACGCTGCTTTTGATGCAGTCCAGGATGCGGTTGGCTTTCTGGGCTGCGAGCGCACACTGCCAGCTCATGTTCAGTTTCTCATCAACCAAAACCCCCAAGTCCTTCTCTGCAGGGCTGCTCTGAATCTCTTCTCTGCTCAACCTGTAGGTGTGCCTGGGATTGCTCTGACTCAGGTGTAGGACCTTGCACTTGTCATGGTTAAACTTCATCAGGTTGGCATCAGCCCACCTCACAAGTGTGTCAAGCTCCCTCTGGATGGCATTCCTTCCCTCCAGCATATGAACCAAGCTACACAGCTTGGTGTCATCATCAAACTTGCTGAGGGTGCATACTCAATCCCACTGTCCATGTCACCGACAAAGATGTTGAACAAGACCGGTCCCAACACCTATCCCTGAGGAACACCACTCATTACTGGTCTTCAGCTGGACATTGAGCCATTAACCACAACTCTGCGTGCGGCCATCTAGCCAGTTCTTTATCCACCTAGTGATCCATCTATCAAACTGATGCCTCTCCAACTTAGATACAAGGTTGTCATGCGGGAGAGTGTTGAATGTTTTGCACAAGTCCAGGTAGATGACATCAACTGCTCTACCCCTGTCCATCAGTTCCGTAGCCCCATCATAGAAGGCCACCAAATTGGTCAGGCAGGATTTCCCCTTAGTGAAGCCATGCTGGCTGTCACCAAGCACCTTGTTGTTTTTCATGTGCCTCAGCATGCCTTCCAGGAGAATCTGCTCCAAGATTTTGCCAGGCACAGAGGTGAGACTGACTTGTCTGTAGTTCCCTGAGTCATCCATTTTCACCTTCTTGAAAATGGGGGTTATATTTCCCTTTTTTCCAGTTGTCGGGTCTTCGCCTGACTGCCATGATTTTTTAAATATGATAGACAGTGGCTTAGCAACTTCATTTGCCAGCTCCTTCAGGACCTGTGGATTGATTTCATCAGGTCCCATGGACTTGTGCACATTCAGGTTCTTAAGATGATCTTGAGCCAGACCTTCTCTTACAGTGGGCCCAGGGTCTTCGTTCTCACAGTCCCTGTGTCTGCCTTCCAAGACTTGGGTGGTGTGGTCAGAGTGTTTGCCACTGAAGACTGAGGCAAAGAAGTC
The DNA here is from genome assembly GCA_028858755.1 of Ara ararauna. Classification (NCBI taxonomy): domain Eukaryota; kingdom Metazoa; phylum Chordata; class Aves; order Psittaciformes; family Psittacidae; genus Ara; species Ara ararauna. The sequence continues at coordinate 64,163,211 of CM054379.1, forward strand.
ATTAAGAACCTCAGTCTTCTCCAAATCCAGGGTAGCCAGTTCTCCCAGTAGCTTCTGGAGAGCGCCCACGTTGTCCCTAGCCTGTCTTTTATTTGTAATGGACCTATAGAATCCCTTGCTTTTATCTTTAATAGCCCTAGCCAAGTTTAATTCTAGCTGGGCCTTAGCTTTCCTAACCTGGTCCCTGACTTCCTGGAGAACATCCCTGTATACTTCCCAGGCTGCCTGTCCTTTCTTTCACCTTGTATAAGCCTCTTTTTTCCATCGAAGCTTCCTCAGCAGCTCTTTATCCATCCAAGGAGGTTTCCTGGCCCTCCTGCAGCACTTCCTTCTATTTGGGATGCAATGCTCATGAGCTTGTAGTAGGTGATCCTTTAATATCAACCAACAGTCTTGGGCCCCCCTGCCTTCTAGGGCTGTATCTCATGGAACCTTACTAAGCAGGTTAGGATCTGTATCTCAGACTTTAGGGTGAAACTGATCTCACCTAACTTTACTTTTATCATCTAAGCTTGGATGTCACTAGGGTTACTCTGTTCCTCAGGGACTACCTGCTTTCCATTTGCTGCTGCAAACCTAAGGACGTCTATCCCAGCTACTGCCAGCCCAGCCTTTTGTGAGATTTGCTATCCACTTGAACCTCAGCTGCTTGCTGAGAATTCAGATCATAATATGCTTTTGTTGGAACTCATCCTTACGGTCAGTTTTGCATTATCTGTACATAGAGGTATGGGATGATGGAATGGGTGTGTGCTTTACCTGGATATTTTTTACAGCTTTTCCAGGAGCTACACCCCCAATATAGAGTGGTTCAGTGACTTGCCAGGTATCAGCATTGCCCATGAAAGGTTCTTCCAGTACTCGAAGACCATCAATTATCAAACGACCAATATTTTTTCCTCTAATAAATATTACCTAGAAAAGAAAGAAAAAAATTTGAAAGATTACTTTCATCTGTTGAGAGAACGTCCTGGTGTAGTGAAAGAAGATAAGAAGCTTGAGAAGAAAAGCTTGTAAGTGATAAGCTACAAGCCTGTTTTATTAATTGCCAGTATTCCTTGCTGGACACTCCTTTCTCTTCACATTCATGTAAGGGCTAGATAGTAACACTCCTGTCTTTCTTGCATTTTGGTGTACAATACAGATTTCATCAAGGTGTCACGAGGTAACTTAGATCTGTTAATCTTATATTAGCCTATATGATTCATTGCTACAGTACTATTGCTGTTAGCGTTTTCATGGTCCGCCAGTTTTACGGTCTGGTTCCATCCAGCCTGCTTTAAATACTGAAGTATCCGAGTTAGCAGTTTAGTGACTGTAGACTTCCTCTGTAGTCAGTGAGGAGAAAGAGGCACATACTGAGGGAAATTCACCTTGACCCCTAAAATTTGCTTTTTGTTTTCATAGACTTCAGAGGGAGCCTAAGACAGCTGTGTGCCTTGCTTAGGCACTTCATAGATATTTGCTGAACAAAATCCTTTCCTACTTAACTCCTACTTGCCTCATAGCTTTGCTTTTCTGTCACTTTTGTTCAGCTGCTAGTGTTGGGAATTGCTGGATTTTTATAATAGAGTCGATTTCCTGTCCCTAGTTAATGACTTGATAAAATTCTGCATGGAAGATTTAAAAATATTGGCAGAAATTTCTCAACATATAGGTGTGGTTATGAACACGCAAATGAAAACTTCCTGAGCTGTCACATCAGCAGTGTCTTTACTGCAGCCTTGATAGCATGTGCCATCATAACGGTTACTTTCTTTTACTTACATTGTGCCAAAGGCCATCGTTGTATTTCTCTTGGCTCTTAATCCTTATCTTCTGTTGATCAGCATTAAACATAAAAACGAGTCGGCCATGAGCAACGAAAAGTGCCATGAAGTTGATCTCTTTTTGATCCGAGACATAGAAAATCATTCCATGAGAAGAGTGAGTTTTCAGACTGATAGAGAACTGAGCTCTGTCACATAAAAACACAGTATAAAAATCAGAGCAGATATAATTAACTTAAATCAAACTCCAGGCAGTGAAATACTTAGATTTTGCTCTCATCCAAATAAATATGCATTTCCCTTATAAAACCATACTGGTTTTGGAGTAGGAGTCACAGTTGGAGGAGAAACTGCCTCACAAGGAGCTTGTTTTCAGAAATTAAAATCTCTAGCATAAAAAATAATCAATACAGACCACCAGTAATTTACCCTATATGCACTATATTTCCATTCCTGTTGAACAGCAACAGGGGGACTTTTTAACTGTGATGGCATGGATGCCTTACAGTTAAAAAACGATGTTATTCCATGCTCGCTACTAAGCTTCTCCTTCCCTGTAGTTACTTGTGAATTGCAAGACAACATGGCAAGTTTTATCAACTTGGTTTGACAGTGTCAACAGTGATGATTTCATCAGTGGTTGGTATTATTACTTTTGGTCTGAAAAATTGCATTGCTGTAGTGTTGCAGGACAGTGTCAGAACTGATTACTCCTGCTTCTCATGTCAGGTAATGAACCTAGCTTCCATTCTTCATATTACCTGGAGGATCTACATGTATGTGTGTGTGTACATTCCAAACATACTTAAGCCCTTGCCAATATCAGTTGTTTTAAAATGTTACAAGTAATTGTATTTTTAAAATGCTCATTACAATGATGAAGCTGTAGTAACAGTTGTAAAACAAGTATGACTAGTAGGGATGAAGAGACATACTAGGGTTTGGGTTTCCCTTCTTCATATGGGCACCATGAGGACTGCCCTAAGTAAAACACTATTAAATTAAAACAGACATAATGCTTTTCTTATTTAAATCAGGAAATAACACTCTTCTTTTATAAGTTAGTGGTCTGGTATGTTTCCAGGAAGTGCTGTGTTGTTGAATTTATAGTCTTTTATGGAAAGTATTAAACCAAAATCATTTGTTGGTTAACATACCATATAGCATATTCTGTGGGAGCCTGAGAATTCAATGTCCACAATATCTGGACTCTATTAATTACCTGAATTTCCATTATGGCTTGAATTGGCCATGGTTTTCATAGCTTTATATTCTACTGCCCCATGTAGAATCCTAACCATTAAACAGTTGACAAGGCCCAATCAACATGTAGCTGCTTCGTTTCTTGGTGGACTTTTGTGTTCTTTTCCAGCTCTGCTCTAATGCCATTGCTTCTTCTGTCAAGAGACTGATGGCGCATTGTTCATAAAGAACTGACATCCTCAAAGTCTTCATATAAATAGGCAAGGAGACACATTTTGTTAATATACAATGCAGAGGAAGACTCCACAAGAGGGTTGTAGCTGGAAGCACATTCTATTTATTGCTCTTACTCAACTGAGATATCTTTTAGTATATTCTAACAACATGCTCTGTGCAAAAATTAGCCTAAGATACAAAGAAAAAAGCCAGAGTAATAGCAGAAAGGTCTCTTCACCTTTGACTGAAATCCTTTGGTATGTGATCAAATTCTTGCCGGCTGTTTGCAGTTCCTCCATACTGATATGCGTGTTCAGTTGCCTTGGGATTCATGGGCAAGTGGCACTGAGGGTCTCTTTGTATATTCACTTCTTGATACAGTTTTTTGAAGCCAGTTGAAGGCTGTTGAATCTTGTCTTTATCTCTTCCCACCTTCATAGAAAGAGAACCATTAACCAGAAATTTTAACTGAGATTGGACATAATAAGAGTATCATTTATGTCTAAGCTAGTGCTATATTTTTTCTTTACAAAAATACCAGGAATGGTTCCAAGACAATTTTTCCATGAACAGATCTGCTAAAGATGCTGATTTAGGGCAGAAAAAAGGAAAAACAGTATACTTGTATTATATGTAGCTAACAACTATAATTCAATTATTTTGCAGTTTTCCTAACTGAATCTTTTTCTCTCAGCTTTTGATGATATCAGCTATACTGTAGGCATAGGGACATGCTTGGACTAAAAGTTCTGCATGCTGAAAGGTGGTTTTTTTTGTTTTTCACATTTATATTAATGCATGCTAATTGTACCCAATAGAGAGAGCTACACAGAAGTAGCTGAGAGCAGAAGCAAGCTTATTGCCTTAGGATATAGAAGAAATCAAGAAGGCTTGTTTCCGCAGTACTCTTTTAAAGATATCATAAAGTTTGTTTTACAGTTCTAGCAAGAGAATTATGCAAGTGTAGGCCAGATAGGTGGGGTCAGGGCAGTCATTTGCAGTGATGGAATATATGAAGGAGCAGGATCCTTTCCTTCATATATCTGAAATAGTCTTCATGTGGTGCATTTTGGATCCATAATTTGGAGAATTCCCAGTCATGGCACAATATGTGTCAACTTTGGAAAACTTGAGGGTGGTATTGGGGCAATTTTTAGCAAACCTTTTTATTACGGTTTCCTTTGGCTTTTGATGAGTTTTTTCCTTTCTTATGGAGAAGAGCAACTGGAGGAGATTCAACAGGGCATCCATATAAAGAAGTCTGAACTTTCTCAGGGTACTGCTGGAAATCTTCCACTTCAACCTCTCGATCCAATCTATGTTTCAAAGATGGGATGACAAGAACAAGTCATCAAGTATTGGGATTGTCTTCAGAAAAATCACAGAATTTTACATTTATAGTTGAAGCTATGTTTGGATGGGCTTTTTTTTTCGTTCTTGGGTCATGGATAATAGTACAGATTTATCAGTCAATGTTTGGGTAATGCAGGCAGCCTATCCTACCTCTGCCTGTTGATCCATGCTTGCATAAACAGGGAGTCTCAATCTGCAGCATCAAATTCACTTTAAAATCTTTTTAAGATTCCACATGACCAAACTCCTAACTTCACACGCTTCTTTGAGATGCCTTAATATAATTCTGTTTCAAAGGCAGAGCTGAAAGCTACATAATATAAATGTAAATTAGAGCTATGCAGATTATACACTGCACCAGCAGTATTAGCAGGTACAGTACTGAAAGCTGATTTAAATCAAATTATTCCCACTTTAACAGTACCTTAATTTAGCAGGCCTGTGCCAGCAGATTCCATGGCAAATAAGGTAAGAAACTTATTCACACATACTGTCTAGCCCCACAAAATGAGAGAGGGATTTTTCTGGTGACAGTAAATCAGTTCTCTTGAGCTACTATTTGAGCTGTCAGACAGCGATTGCCTGGTAATGTGTTCGGGAGGATGCTACACACCTAGTGAAATAAGCGTTGCTTATGCAGCCAGTGAAGTTCGCTTGCTGTGTTCTGAAGGGAGAGCCACCAAAATAAAACTTCTTGATGCTTTCTGGGCTTTTCCCTGCTCTGTCCTTTGGTGGGTTCTTCTTGCTTTGCTTCTTGTCATCCACAGTCAGCTCATATCTGCAAAGGCAAAGCATCCATTTTGTAGGCTAGTTTTGGAAATGTCAGTGCTAGTGGTTAGACAGCATATTACTTGCACCCAAAAATGCTCTTCTCAGCATATATATCACTGAATGGTAGTGCTCAAAGTCATAAGAAGATCTTGCTTCCAGCTGTGCAACAAGTAGCAGTGCAATAACCCAGAGTCCAGAGTTGAGTACAGAGGCCCATGGATTTCATAATAGCGTGGGTTTAGTTGTGAAGTCCAAAAAAATACAGTCCACTCAGTGAAGACAGATAAACTAAGGGATTGATAATAAGTGAATGAAGCCACCACTTGGGTAATAGAAGCATATGCTAATCCTTCTTAATACCTGTAACCATTTTTCCTTCTCTTTCATCACAGTACATTGATGTTTGAACTTAACAATTTTTTTTTTCACCTGATCCAATTTTTCAACACATTGGTTGCTGCAGAAGTCAGGAAGGACTGTATTGCTTTAATAAGAAACCCAGTATAACTAGAGCAGCAGACATCGATTTTGTTTGGCAAGTTCAGAATTCAGCACTCAGGGAAACATGACAGTTCCCAAGGCTATTCCAGAGCACCTTTTCGCATCTTCAGCTTTTCAAACTATGTTTCTTGGGTATCAGAAGTTGTAGGTACAAACCTCTATTTGCATTAGAAATCTGAGTAACACTGGGTTGTACCTGCACAGATGAGAATCTTGAAGAAAGATGCTTTGATTATTTGATCCTTGAAGAAAATTTTATGTATAATGTAATGTAATATGTACCAACAAAACAATGCTTTCAAGTTTTTTAAGAAGCACATATGAACACTTATTCCCTACTACTGTGTTTAGTCTTACATTTGTGTCTCTCAGTGCTAAAAATATTTCAAACATGTTCCACTGTATATATCCCAAATGAATGCTTTTTGTGAAGATGTCTCAATTACTTCAGGGTCAATTTGGAATTGCTTTAACAAACAGAACAATCAATCCTGCTGAAAAATTAATCTCATGCTAGTCTTAAATTATATTAAACTGCTTTCATATCTGAGGACAAAAAAGGGCTAAGCTTTTAGAGGAAAATACAATTTAGTTTTGCTAAAGATTCCCAGCATCTCGTGCTCAGGCCAAGCTGGCCAGTTTTCAATCATATAGATTTTTGGCTTTGTATTTTTTTAACCGGATTGATCAGTGAAACATACTACTTCAAAAAAACCGACATAAACAACACTTTGAAAGTGAATATTGAATGACAGTGTGCTTTACAAGCAATATTTATATTCTAAAGATAGGTAACAAAAGATGCTTGCCAGCTTTACCTTTCTGAGGTGACAGAAGTAACAATGAAGTGGGTTTTTCCATCGTTGTAATTTCGGTCTGGTGATTGAATTTTTATTCCACTTGCATTTAAAACCACAGCACCTCTGTCCATAGAGATGGATAGTACATCTGACTGAAATACAGACAAAACCATCTTCATAAGCAAGTGTAATAGAAAAATTAACAGTTCTGTGCATTTTCCTGTTGTATTTATTTTCCTTCCTGCTATTTTCCCCATTTGTGCTTTATTTGCAGAAAGGTACACTGAGAAGCAAAATAGGAGATAATCTCATTAGAATTGATATTCTTACTGTTTTTTTAAGTCTGAATTCTGGGAATTCTGCTGATTTTCTCATGTAACTGTCATATGAGTTCCTTCCATCTAGCATGGAAGTATGATGTTTACATTTCATTCGTGTTTCTAGTACCCCTGGTACTGTATAGAGCAGCTGTTACTGCAATATTCCCACTGGCAGAAGATAAATACATTTTTTCCTTTCCAGGATCATCCTGCCTCATAGCAGGAATGCTCTGTTCCATTAAAGCAAGCACTGCCTCTCTGCACTGGTAGGAATCATCATGTCTCATTCTGTCAAGTGGTAAATAGCTGAACCTTCATTTGTTAAGTAGGGCACTTGGCACCTCATAGGATTAGAGCTTTTGAATTAAAATCAGAAGGCCTCATTTATGCAAATGATGTGGATAACCGACATGGTCACTGATTTCAATTTAAGCTAATACTCCAGACTGTTAAAATGTAAAAGTTGAGGAGTGGTTATTAGTGTCATACAGCCTTCCCTGCTGCACTGCTGACGATCTGCAAGTGTGGCAGAACACATTTGGGGGTGGTTGCAAATGTTCTGTCATCGGAGCTCATGCTTGCTACAGATGTCACTCTGGGCCTGCAGGATCTTGGAATCACTCTGGCTCACACACCATTTTGGGGGTGCCAGTCCATATTTCTGCCCACATTACATCTCTCAAGGGGGCATTTAGAGCAGTCTGGCTTCCCATGGCTGCAGAGACATTCTTAAGTACAGCTTTTCCCAGTCAAAGTACCATCTGGGAATACAGGCGGCAGACTGATTTCTGTCAAGTCACCAATGCTCAAAATACCATCCCACTAATTCAAACAAACTTTCTCTTTGCTTCTAGGGGTTTGTCTCTGGATGGAAAATGTCAGGCTCTTAGTGTCATTTGTACTTTGGTATCACCTACAGGTCCAAATAGGGATTGCAGTGCTACCTAGCGCAGCAAGATTCACTGTGCATTTCTGCCCCAAGGAGTTTATATTGAGCACAAGTACATACTAATTCTAGGCATATGATCAAATTCTCTTCACAACATCAGAATAATGTCTAAGCATTGCGAGTTTTCATCTGTAGATCAAACGCAAACTGTGAAAATGAGATCATCAGTGGATGCTTCTACATTGTGGATTGCCTTCTCTGTTATGAAACCATGAAGCGAGAAATTGTATTATTCCTTTAGTATTCTCCTGGGAAACAATGCAAGGATAAAAGAAAACTAATTGAAAAGAAATATATACTCACTCCTTCAGAATAGTAAAACAGCAGCCCGTTGGGCTGCAATGTCCGGAAATTAAAGCCTCCTTCAAATTCAGTAAAGAGGGAAACTTTTTGGCTTGATGAAATGAAGCTGTCTCCGTTGAAATATGCTTTGCGGGACATCTGCATATTACATAAAACAAAATTACAAATAAAACTCAGAAAACATTTGAGTCATAAAAAGAATGAGGCTATTTCTTGGGTGGTTTTGGTTTTTGTTGTGGGTTTTTTTGTTGGTTTTGGTTTTGGTTTTGTTTTTTAAAGATGCTGCCAGTTCTGTTCTATTCTTCAATTTTTCTGTGTTTCTTAACCTGATTCATACAGGCTTTCCCTTGCATGCTGTGGAAGTCTTAAGAAGGTGTAGCCAATTCATTCTCAGTTTCCTGGGATTCTTGGCCTCATCCTAAGCCTGCTGATGCTAGTGAGCATGAAGACTAGAAGCACAGGGGGCTCAAGTCTATGTCTGAACTGTGTGGCACTGAGCCCCCATCTCAACATGTGATATATTAGTTTGTGTGCTGCACTGAGTGCTTGGGTAGGGTGGAAGGGTTTTGGACATAGTGATCTATAATCCTCTGAGTATCAGGGTTAAACTGGGTCCAAGGTGGGGCAAATTGCTGTTAGCTTTCTCCTTGACAGAAGGTGAGGTTGTGTGAAAACTTCTACAAGTGATGGGGTCCTTCATCTCCACAGGTTCACAACATGGCTTTGGGTAGACATAGCCATAAGATAAAGAACACAAACACTGTTTAGATTTGCCAGCTTTGCATTGTAATGGACAAATCATGAATGATGGAAGAGATCAGAAGTGAAGTGGCAATTTTCTCAGTGTTAATGCTCGTACAGTTGGTTTATGTATTACAAAGGAAGAGCTGGCCTGACTTAAAGGGAGAACTCATTTGAAGGGTGAATATCTTGCTGTCTTTTTCATTTTATACATCTGTATTAGGATGCATGTGAAGACAATTCTCCTTGTTTCTTTAAGAAAAAATAAATTATGTTGGAATATTTCAGAATACAGCACGCAGTGTGTTTCAGATCCAGCTGCGTTCTCACATATGATAAGAATATCAAGTCAAAACACCTCATGCTGTAATTTAGGGTGAAAATTGGGTAGTATGTCACCAGACTTAACATACACCGACACCCCACCCCCCCCACCCCCACCCCCCCCCCCCAGTCAGTGAGTGCCTTGTCAATTCCTTGGTTGAAGACTTTTTATTGTTTGGAGTAAAACTCAAGCTCACAGCTGTATCCATTGCCAAAATTTTGTTGTTATCTCACACATGATGTTATACTTACCAGTGAATCCTCTGGGCATCCATAGCTGATTCCCAGGGTTCCTGGTTCTTCTAACAAGTTGAAATCCTTCTTTTGGAACTGGAAACCCTTCATACAGCCTTTAAAGCCGATACTTCCTGCCAGATGTGAGCTGATGCTGTTGGAAAACAATGCCAAACAAGCTGCAGTTAGGTAGTCCTTGCCATTCTGAACAGACTTTTATCACTAAGGTGTTCTATAAGACTTAGAAGACCCTCAGTCATTTGCCTCATTAGTGCCCAGTTCCTGCATCTTTATGTAAAACAACTAATTAACCACATTATGAGTTTTGAAAAGTCAAAATGCACCAGTTGTAATAATGAGAAATATATGAGTTCAGAGAGGAAATCCATATAGAGTAACTTAAAAAAGATAAAAATAGCTGCTGAAATAAAAATACATTCTTTTAAAAAATATTTCTACCCACTTTCAATGAAAATCGATGGAGTTCTAGCTCATTTTTTTATTATTTTAGAAAAGTTCTAGTTTAGTGTTCCTGTCTTGTTTTTACAAGCAAGCTCCATTCTTGCCTTTGAAAGCAAATGGATCTCTATTTCTTAATGAACAATAGTAACAGAGGTCAGGGAAGTTAAAGTAAATGCTGCTTGCTGATAAGCAGCTTTTTAAATAATTGTAAATGAGAGCAGTGGGTGGGTTTCCAGGATCCTTTTTATGTCAAGTTTGAGGTAGAGAACGCAGCAGTGTATGGCAGCTGCTCCTCCTCACTGCTCTAAGTTTTTCAACTAGGGAAGTAATATACAGGAATGAATGTGAAATCTGGAGTTTTGACATGGCTGCCTGTAAACAGTTTTCGTTCTTTTGACAGGATGTATTTTAGCAGTGGGATTCTTCTCACCTCACATGAGATGATACTGACAGTGTTGACATCTGCTTCTGTGCTAGTTGTCTGTGAGTTATCTCATTGTAAGGTAGGCATTGAAACACAAGGGATGAATCAGGCTCTGGAAATGCTTATTCTTCCAAATCGGCAATAATAGACCATCAAGTGAAACAGCAAAAATGTACATGTCTGAAATAAGGTGAGAGGAGGAGTGCTGTAGGGGCTTAATCTGCCCCTCAGCGGAATCAGCAGGAAGACAAAGTAGACAGGGAGGCTCCTGCAGTCCTCACTGCAATTTGGATCAAAGTGTGAGGTATCAATCAATGTTTGATCTCTACTCTGATTGCTGATGTGACTGGCTGGATGCCACAAATATGCCTTTCTTTTAAATGCCATTAAATTAACAACATTTTCTAGGAGCAACAGGAGCTATAGAAGATAGGCTTTAACCTAAAGAGAGGCTTCTGAGTTCGTTCCTGATAGTTCCAGGTGCCTAGTACTCTTAAATACCCATAGCTTTCTGCCTTATACGGGTGGGAGAAAAATAACGTGCAGTGGTACTTCCAGATTCATTTACTTGGGAAAAAAAAGCAATTGACAAAGGAAGGTGCTGCTGAAGTGAATGACAATACACTGCTTTGAAAGAATATGACTCATTCTCTAAGACTAGAGCTAGTTTCCCTCCCTGCTGCTGCCCCCCAATGTCAATTAAATGTAAGTCTGTCTAGGGAAAGGAAGTATAAATATCAGAAGTAGATAGTAGTAGTAGAGAGATATTAGTAGATCATTAGTAGATGATATAATTCTAATACTGACTTAGGCCTCCTGATGAAAATGGAGTGATGTCACCGCAGCTGGACCATATTTCTTGCTGTCTGTCCTTGTCATGAGAACCAAAGCTGAGTACAATATCAAAGACAAAGGTGTAGCTCTGCTTAAATAATTTCTGTATGGATTTTTCAATATTATAATGGATTGTATTTTTACAATGCCTATGGATTTTTTTCTGGTACAACTCATTTATTGAGATGCTATTTTTACTGCTTTGACAGTACCTTCCAGGTGTTTTGCAAGATAACCGCACTTCACTCAGAAAATTGCAAGCATAATTCCTGTATTTCATCTTGTATCCTACATTTGTGAACAAGTCTCATCTGCCATTGAGCTGCTTAACTGCCTAGATTTCTAGGTCCTTATGGGCTTTTTCAGTGTTCTCTAGGCTTGATTAACCAAAGTAATTTTTACCATCCTTTTGTCATTGATTTCTAGATCATTAATGTATTTAATAGCAGCCCAAAGAGACATCCTTTGGGCATATGCTATAGATTTTATATACTGGGAAAATTGAAGAGTTACTCCTACATCCTCTTTTCTCTTTCCCAGCTGCCTTCTAATCCACTGCAAGCCTTTCCCCTCTCCACCCCACTAGTTTTCTTAATAGCCCCTTATGACAGACCTTTGTAAAGGACTATTTGAAAGGCCAGATAAATTACATACTCCTTCTCCCTTGCCCACAATTTTGTTTGCATGTTCAAATAATTGCATGGCATTGAAAGACATAATTTTTCTTTACATGAAGTTTGTCCTTAGCTTAATCTGTAAGTGGCTTATGTCTCAGGCATTATTTATTGATTCAGCAGGCTCGCCTGACAACAAGAGAAGGTTTCAGGAGATCTGCAACTACTAGAAACTATTGTGCAGCATTTGCTATCTTCCCTTTATTTTTTTACATAGAGAGTATTTTAAAGAGGGATGGCATTGCTGTTAGCAGTTGTGACACTTGAAACAGCAGCTGGAGCCCTTCTGAAAATGCTGGCCTTGCTATCTGACCTCAGGAATGAATATTGTCTGTCAGAAGAGCATATCCTTCTGCAAGCAGCCAGTGTGCTCTTCTAGAGCATGACCCTGGTCCAGGAGATTCCCACTGCAGGAAATGAGAGTTATACAGTCCAGTGAGATTAAACTTGGCTTCTGTCAAATGGTATGATGGGAAAATGAGACTGTTTCTTTTCTTCCCACGCCTACACAGAGCCAGCTGACTTGCATCAGGAGAGAGCCTGAGGTGGATCAGAACTGAAGGACATGGCAGGAAAAATACCATCTTTAGATTTGAAAATGCAGTTGGTAGAGGGTCTTCAGCCAGTGTACTGCTGTTTTACAAAGATCACTTTTTGCAGAGCAAGGAGGAATAGTGATTCTGTGTATTCATGTGCTCTTTAAAAATGGCATTTTGGTTTAAGAAGACAACAGTCTGTTACCCTGAAACTAAACCAGTTTCAGCAGAACTTACCTGTGCTGGGTCAAGCCTAACCCTTGGTACTTCAGAGCTCTGAGAGATTTAGAAGAGTGTCCGAGGGCTTCTTTGTAAGTATTGAGGCTGGGAAAAACGTTTTATTGTAAGCCCTTCAGCACAGGTCAGAAAACATAACTTAAATACGGTGATTACTTCAAGATAATAACTACAAACCAACCTGGAGTGCAAGACCTCAGCAGGTGCTCCTCCAATGTAGATGTCTGTGAATGGCATTGCTGTTCTTTCATTGTCCACACTTTTTATATGTCGCCTGTCTACTACCAAGATCATCTTCTTAGAATTATGATATATAATAGAAATCTGTAAAGAAAAACATGTGCTTACAAGTGCTCAAAATGTCATTTTGTGTAAGTTGTCATGGTGATTTTGCAAAATTGATTGCATCTTTCTATCTTTTTGTTTGAAAATTCCTCCCATTTATCAAAAAAGTTGTTTGTAAATCAGGAGAGGCTGACAACAATTACTAGGAGGGAGCTTAATTTGATGTCACAATTTCTCCAATGACTGAAACCACAGGATATTTCACTTACAAATAAATCCACATGTAAATGCCCCATATCAAACTCTACACTGCAGCAAACAGATAAGCTCTATTAATTTAAGAGTGCTTTCTTGATTCATCCAAGAAGTTAGGGAATACTTCTTACAAACTTTTTTCATTGTCAAAGTCTAAAAGGCTTAACTGTGCACTGCTAAAATGTGTTGAACAGAATTGTAGCTGTCATTGTGGATCAGGAATCAGACTTTGGATTTACACCAAGTAAATGGCAGGAGAAGCAAGACACTGAGAGGGATTTGCTACTATCACTGTCAGTTACACATATTTAAATGTATATGTCTATATTTATTACATACATATTTAAATGACTGCTATAAAATGAATTTTCCCTTCCCATGTAATGAAAAATGCTGTATTACTTGCAATACAATAACTAAGGTGGTCAAGTTAACATAATGACACATTTTTAGTTGGGGAGAGTTGTACATTTGAAGGATATAGTTGTCCTGGATATAATTTCATTTTGAATTAGTATCACTTTTTTTCCATGTGAATTGCCCTGTCCTTGGCTAGTAAGATGAGGAATCTGTCCACAAGCAGTGATTTACCAGAAGGGCAGGGAGAGCCTTCCCTTTCTACCACTGAGTAGTGGTGGGACTTGCATGTGCTTGTTCACATGCAAGGCGGGCATGTGGGCACTCTACTCTTCTGCCTGCTCTACTGCATCACCACCTGGCCCCTCATACTTTTCTCCTTTCACTGGTGTTGGAGCAAGTTATTGCTGCTTTGGAACTGCTGAGATAGTTGGTCAAATGGCTGTGATTGTAACCACATCTCTACCTCATGAAATTTAGCATCGTTAATCTGAGCCTTCTTCATGGAGTCCTCTAGTAGCACAGGACCGGTGCTGAAACCAAAGTCATAGCGGAGGTACAAGAAACCATTGTGCATCTCTAGACTGAAGAACATACTCTGTATAAAACAAAACAGCAGTCAGAAAAGCACTATGATTGTGGCAGCAATAAAAAAAATAAACAGTGTTAGAGAGTGTCTGTCATTGTGAAAAACATCCTGGGAAGAGGTCTTTTTATTTGCAATACCGTAGTACAGTTTCTGGATTGTTTTGATGTGTATAATATATGTGTACATATAGTTGTACACACATAATTGTTTGATGAACAGCACTTATTTGAAGGCTTAGTGAACTGTTTTCCTGTAGAAATAGGATTTGGTATTACAGTAGTATCAATATTCTTTACCAGCAAAGTATTCCTAAAGCAAACACATCTGTTTACTGTCTTAGTAATACCACATGCCCCAAATGAAAGATGCTATACTGGAAAAAGTGGTGTTGTGCTAGGATGACTGTATCTGCATTAGCAGCTTCTGTCAGGATGCATGTAATAGCTCAGGATTATATCTTCTCACAGCCCTGATCAGCACTGATGTATTTGCTGAAGGCTGAGAAATAGCTAGAGTGTATTTACTGTGTATTTGGTTTTTGGATTTCCTGACTGTTCCTGCTCCATAGTTCGGCTTCTGTTTTGTGGCTGGGTGACTTCAACTTTATAAGCAGGAGCTCTACTTCAGAAAACCTTTAGGGAGTGCTTGAAATGAAGATCTGTACCATAGAATTAGCCTTGTTGTAAAACTGACATAAAGAAGCAGAAAGGACAGTTTACAGCATCTGTGCATCTGGGTTAGTGCTTTCTTCTCTCCTAGTGTTTGTCCTCTTGTTCCCATGCCTAATGGAAACATGGGAGCAGTAATTCTCAAAAAACTACTGCAGGCCAAGTACTGCTGTCTCTGACAGAAATAAGTCCACCTTCAGAAGCCATTACTTAAAGTAGCAAAAGTAGGTTTTAATCTAGTGCTTTAAAAGGAAACTGCCACTTGGGTTTCTTTTGCACAGCTTAAAAGTGAAACAGGGATTACATCCAGAATATTTATGAGCTGCCTTTGCAGAACTGAATAATGGACTGGCTTACACAGTCCTTCTAAAACTGCCTGTGGGCAGGCATGGTCTTCCACAGCTAACATCCAACTTGATTGCAGTTTCCACTGTAACACACATGTATCTGTGGAGTGCATCTAAGCAGTAAAATGTTTTCTGTGGCTTTACCAAGTTGTAACCCATACAGGGCTTGGGAGCTTGATGTGTAGATTCCCAAGGAAAAAGAAAATCTGAGTTTGTCTTCAAAGGATATTTATTTGCATGTGGAGTCTACTTTCTTCAAGCCCTTACAGAGTCTGAAACACCCTAAAACCTCTAAAAATCTGGTGATGTTTGGATCAAGCCTTTATTTTTGCCTACTTTCTATTTTCAGTAACTTAAATATTTAACTCTAGTATACCCTGAGACATTGTTATAAAGTGCGAACTACCACAAAGCGGCTGCTTAATGGGAGTTGCTTCGCAGAAATCTTCTATTGCTTTGACTATGCATTCACATTTAAATAAAGGGGCAACTACTGCGCTTAACTCAAAGTTAAGGAGTCTCTCTCAAAGTATCATCACACAGGTATGACTGGCTTGAAATCCTGTCTCTGGATGAGAGCAGAGTCCAACTGAGGGCCTCAGCTTCCTTGGGCCTTTGCAGATCAAGTTCCAGTTCCCTCCTAATGTAGACAAGATGAACACAAAGTATTTCTTCTTTCCAGAACTTAAATGTCAGGACATTATCATTTTGTATTTTCCATGATATTCTAAGTACTGGGCAACATGTAGTTCTCATAGATAAAGGATACCAGGAGGATTTGGTACTTACCCCATTAATCATCAGCAGGATCAATCCATTGTCTGTAGGTGTTCGAACTTCTATGTCAAACCGAGTCACCTGGCTGAATCTTCCCCTTCTCTCAATGTTTCTTGCCAAGGCATAGCCGGAGCCGTCAAAGAAATAGCTCACAGCCCGGCTCTGAGTGAAAGCCAACTTATTTCTATGAAAAAGCAAGCAGGGAAGTAATATTTGGCATATCCCCATTTTAATTCGTAGAAATTTGAAGGCCTTTAAGTTTTCTGAACTGCTGCTTCTTCCTGGCAGCAGTGAGATTGAGTATTTTCTTTCAAATTCTTCGTGGGATTTTTTCCTAAAAACTTGTGTGTAGCTTTGAAGGTGTATCTAACTCCGTCATCACATTGTACTTTTGTTCTGTGTTATATGTAGAGGACAGGTAAATGCTTTGCTCATCCTAGTCATGCAGGCCCATGACACCTCCTCAGTATGAGGATACACATACTTCTATTAAGAGCTTGCCCAGTTTGTGCAGCAGTAACGCATTTCAATTCTCTGAGGCCTTCAGCTGAGCGTGGGCTTTGCTGCATGCACTGTCCTGGAGAGCTGCAGCTTGTGCTTCCTGAGAGAGTGTCATGGGAGGCAATCATTTGCTCTGTCCCAGCAACCTCCTGCATTTCTTCCCAGTGAGAGCTGCAAGTTTGTCTCCTATAATTTGTATAGAGATATTCTACTGTTGTTGACTGTTATATGAACAAAGTGTCTGCTACGTCTGTGCTAAATGAGCAACGTGGTTGCTGTTTACTTGTATTTCAGGGGTTGCATTTCCCAGTTTGTGAGTGGCTTATCTGACAAATTTCTGTTGTGGGTTTAAAAGTGTATGGCAGAAAGGTGACTTCTGTCTGTACAGGAAGTTACCTGTACAAAAGTTGCCTTCGTGAGCTGGGGATAAGACTGCGCTCAAGTTTAGTGGGTGCACTGGGGCTAACTGGCTGAGGCTGCGTCACTTGCAGTGACAGGATTCAAGTCAGGAGCAGTCCTGTCCTAGGCCAGCAGCAGGGGTAAGGAGGGAACCTAGATCATGCCCCAGCTAACATGGCAGTTTCCCTTTTGAAGGTGTGAGTAAGGCTGTGAGATAGTGATGAAGACAGCAGCAAATCATAGAATATCTCAAGTGAGAAGGGACCTGTAGGGATCATCGAGTCCAACTCTCATATATAAATTCGGCTTATTGACACAACTAGGAGTTCAAAAGTGGCCGGATTCCTGCTGGACAACTGAATACCATCCTCACGTTTGTAATCTAAACCAGGAATGAACCGCCCAGACTGGCGCTTGAAACAAATCGGAGGAGCAGTGACGGTGTGACGGTTCCCTACCTGGCACAAGGTGGCGATGTGGTGGTGTCGATGTTATAGACGTGCTTGAAGTTGTATAGGCTGATCACATCATCGTTCAGGGTAGCCAGTTCTAGGCAGCCGATGAAGCCAGGTAAGTCTAAGCTAGGAGGGAGCTGTGCAGAGGGCAAGGAAAAGTAAAAGGAGACAGGTCACACTCTTTATTTAGGTATCACAAAAGCATTTGTGCCTGGGGTCCGTTTTGTCTCTGCTCGTCGTATTTGAAACAAACGGGATGATGCTACCTTGGGATGATGTGGCCATTGTGCTAGAAATTAAAATAGAGCACATAAATGGTCTTGCAGTGAGAACAATAGGTCAGGTAAGGCAACTGCAAACAAAAACTTCTTTTTGTAATTTTGCAGGAAGAACACTTGGAAAAGGGGAAAAGGGTTAAGATTTGACTAATCACAGGTCTTGCTCAATGTATTTGAATTTCTCAGTAGATATTTCATGTCTAATGTATAGGCACCCTTCACTGCCAGAAAAATAATTTCGTACCATGATGAAAGAGAGAGAAATGAGAGAGATCTTTAAGCCTAGAAGACTTGGATTCAAAGTCTGTACTAGTGGCTAATTCTCAATAGGTGTCATTTTGAATAGTTAGCAGGATATAGAAACTCCTTTTAACAAAGGTCACTGCAAATGGAATTTAAATAGCCACATTGGTGAGGGGAAAAATACAAAAGAATAAAGCTGGCAGAGCTCGTGAATCATTCTTTTAATATTAAGATACTCTGCCCTGTACATCTCTGAAGTACATGATATCATGTCTCTGAAGAGACATGATATTAATAACACCTCTTGTACTTCAGAGTCTGATCACGGCCAGTAACTTTTTCTTCAGCTTCTCATTATTTCCATTTTGCTTTCCATATAATAATAATAATAATGGTATGACAGCAATGCAGAACATGTATAGCTATAAGAGAAAATGAGATCCTATCCGCAGCACAGATATATTTGGTAAATGTCCTGGGTTCAGCAGTAGCAGTCATTTTTCTCCTCCTCAGTAGCTGGTGCAGTGCTGTTTTTTTGACTTCAGGCTGGGGACAGTGCTGATAACACTGATGTTTTTAATTGTTGCTAAGTAATGTTTACTCCGACCAAGGACTTCCTTGGTCTCATGCTCTGCCAGGGAGGAGGGGAAGCCAGGAGGAAGCAGAGACAGGATACCTGACCCAGACTAGCTGAAGGGGTATTCCATACCACAGCACGTCATGCCCAGTATATAAGCTGGGGGGAGTTACCAGGAAGGCCCAGATCACTGCTTGGGTTGGGCTGGGTATCGGTCAGTGGTTGGTGAGTGGTTGTATTCTCTCCCCTTGTTATTCCCCTTATCGTTGTTATTATTGGTGGTAGAGTAATAGTTTTTTGTTATACCTTAGTTAGTGGACTGTTCTTATCACAGCCGTGAGAGTTACATTCTTTCCATTCTCCTCCTCATCCCTTTGGGAGTGAGAGGAGGAAGAAGGGGGGAGTGAGCAAGTGGCTGCGTGGTTCTGAGTTGCCAGCTGGGCTTAAACCACAACAGCAAATTATCGTGTTTCCTTTTTTTTTCCTTTTGTTTCTTCTGTTAAATTATGTGAAGTATGAGACTTGCAATGGGTAAGTGGTACATTTCATAATTACAAAGTATGTAACAGGGAAGCAGGGGCAAAAGCTTTTAGCATATAAGACTGTATGTTAATAAATGAAAATGTGAGGTGTCTGTTCTTAAGGGAGAGGAGACCTATATGCTTAAGAAACAATTCCATGAAACCTTTTCTTCCCATTCCTGTTCCAATTTTCCTTCACTTTTTACTTTTCTCCTTTCCTCTGCCCTGCTCTGGAACACACCTGGAGGTTTCATTGTGAGATTACTTCTTTTGTGTGTGTGTGCAACTCTTATTCAGTCTTCAGTCCTTTTTCCAGGCAATTTACACCCAGGGCCCAGTAAGCTAAAATTTAGACCATGGCACATATCTGGTAGTCACAGTAATGCAAAAGCTCAAGAATATGTTCGTGTGTTGAGTTAATCTTTGGTTTAATGCTGTTAGGAGGGCTGCTTGTGGAACAGTAGCTGGATGTTTTTAGCACCTAGTAGTTAGCTTAGAGAATTTAATATTTAAAGTCTTTTTAAGTATGTTTTCATTCAGCCACGCAGTTTCCATAGCCAAGGTTGTTCATAATAATTTCTAAATCCAAAAAGAGGACCTGGTACTTTCACAGAAGCATATAAGTGAGGTGCTAATTCTTGCTGACTATTAGGAACTAGAATGAAGCAATTGTCTTCATATTTTTTGCATACGCAAGTCTTCATGCTATTGGAAGGCTGGATTTAAGCCAATGGTAATTTGAATTCAAACAAATCACTACACTGCTAGTTTACCACTGTCCTAATATTAAAAATATATTACTTTTAATTTTTGTGACAGTTGTAAATGAGAAATTGTAAGCACTGAGGACTCATTAGCATTGACAAAGCTTGGTAGCCTGTGAATTTTGTTAAGCTGAACTAATAGCCTTTAATTTAGGCATACCACTTAACAGCTAGCAAGCTTTTTTCTTGTCACGTTTCAGAAAACTTGAATGACAGCTAAAAGGGATCAGATCATCTATGTACGATCGTGATCTATGACCATAGAGAAAATAGTAGTTTTCACAATGGCTAGAAGATGGAGTCCTAAGATGATAAGTGACTAAATAAAGACATTTTATTTATTAACCATTTCTGTGTATCTAGCCCAGCAAGATAAGTTTGCATTATTTAATTTTGAATACAGGGTGTTTATCTGACCAACCTTGAAGTCTGGAGGCACTCCGCCAACATAGAAGACAGCATTTTCAGGTTCCAAATTAAGGAGAGATCCAGGACCAAGAACCTCTCCTTTTTTGATGAATTTTTCTTCAGCTGTGCTGCTAAGACTGGGCACAGTTAAAAATATTTTGCCATGTCTTCCAATCCTGTAGAATGAAATTGCAAGGGAAAAGAGTTTCATGTTGGTTAGACTTAAAAAAGAACAAGCAAGCCTCTAACTCCAGGAAGGGTTTGTATTTCCTTACTAGAAGACTGGTACTCTGGGAGGAAAAGGAAGAAAGAAACCACAGACACTTTCTTTTCCCCCCTGTAGTCCCTTGTGTCCTGGATCTCTAAGAGCAAATAGAATTTCCATTTACTTCAGGAGGAGTAGAACCAGGCACTGAAGACTCCTGATGTACAGTTCTGATCCAGCCTTTTCTCTTTTATTTTTTTTTCCTATTAACTGTTTGATTTTGGGGAATCACTTTACCTCTCAATTTTGATGATGCTGAAGTAAGAAGGCCAGGTGCTGACTGGCTTGGCATCCAGAGGTATTTCCACATCTTCATCCCCCAGATTATAAATATACACAAGGTTGTCATTTTTAATTGCAAGACCAATATAAGTTTTTGCCTAGAACACCAATGAAGAAGGATGTCAACTTTGAAAGAGATTTAGTACAGAACATTAGTAAAGATTGGCCTTCAGTAGACTAAATGACATCTTTAAATATAACTAATAAACAAAAGCTTCATTCTATAAATGCTTTCTATCACCAGATAAAACTATACAGAAAATGTCTCTGATATTTTACTTTGTACCTATTTTGGCTGAGATAAATACACAATCATGAGACCATAAATTGGTCATGTTAAATGGGAAGCTGTTCATCAGTATTTAGTGTGCAGTGTCATATGCAGGAAATAAGAAGAAACATTTGTCTAAAGCCTAGGTATTATGCTGCAATTAAATATTCTGCCAAGAGGGGTTTCACTTGATTTATATTCACTAGACACTCCTTTTAGAAAAGCTTAAAAAGAAAAGCCTGCCTCTTTACCCTTCCTTGGTAACAGCTTGCCAGGATTATACCTGACTTGTGAGGCGTGATTTTTTTGTTTCTTTTAGGAACCACAATTTAAAGAACAATTATTTCACAATGCTTACAGGTGGTGAGAACATGCACCTTTTCTAAGTGTTTCAAAGTAGTGATGTACAGAGTTTAGAACAGTAATACAAACCACAGGCGCAGAAACGGGCTTGTCTGTGACCTCAGAGGTTTGGAATTGACACTGTCAGGAGCATAAACCTGATTAAAGCCTGGGTCCTGAAAGCCAGGTGGGTGACATTAACTGCTTTAGTACTGGCAGCAGAGATAGCAAGTGTGGCTCGCAGCAGCACTCTATATGGGCAGTCTAATTTGCTTCTTGGAGAGAATCCTTCATTGTTTGGGGTGAGAAGTTTCAAGGACAGTGGTCTCAGGAATCATTGCTCTTTGCTTGCTACAAAATCAATGACAGGCATATAGCAGACACCTCTTATTTGGAAACATACAGAAAAAGTGAGAAGAAAAAACAAAGGCAAATGGATTTGAAACCTATTGAAATTTACTTTTTCATGTATCTAAATTAGCTGAATTATTCTCTTACATTTTTATTTCCAAGGTACAAAATAAATCTGTCTGGAGATGCTGCCAGTTCTGGGTTGTCTTTCTGAAACTTGATGTACAAGCTCATGGAAGTGAAAGATTTCAGCTCCTCCACATTGATCTTTGGATTAACTTCAACAGCTGATTGGCCTCCAAACATCATAGAAACTTGGACCTGCAGTTACAAGGGTGCTAAGTGAGACACATTATTGCTGTCTGGGAACATTACTTAAGGTAAACGTGCAAGAATACTTATCCAGCAGCCTCGCTTACAGCAAGAGCAGAATTGGCACCTTTATATTGGACATGCAAAGTTGTGTGTTTATAACAATCACTTCTGGAAGACACAGTAAAGAACATGAAGGGAATTAATTTTAAAATTAATTAAAGCTCCTAATTAACTGTGCCTAAGCATATTCGTAAAGTAAATTAAATTTCAGTAGGACATAGATGTGTGTCTACTTGAATCAGGGCTACATCATTATGTATGGCACATAATGAAATTCTTACATAGCTATGAAACTTCTACCCATAATTTATTTCTTTGCTTTGGGAGTGGTATGACCAATTTTCTGTTCACAAGTAATCCTGTTATATTACTTACATTACAGTGATATATATGAGTTGCTAATAAAATTTTAAAACATTCATTTTAGTTCAGAATGCCTTCAACATAACTGAAATGTTTTCAAGTTTAAGCACAATATGCCTGAATGACAAAATACATTTAAAGAACAGTAAAGCACTGCACACATACTGATTTTTCCTTTTTTGAAGTAATGTGTGTAGACAGCATATTCTAGCATTGTGAGCATACAATAATGCACTGAATTTTTTATTTCCTTGAATGAATTAAAATATAATGTTTTAATTTTTGACCTTGGTGTTCTTGCTACAGAAAAATCATTCATAATTTATGTATGATAATGGAAGTGTTTTTCTCTATTAAATATGTGTAAGCCAAAGATTCACTTGCCCTGCAGAAAATTAATTCAAAAGAAAAAAAAAAAGAAATACTGTAATCTCAGAAAAGTTTACATTAAATTGCCATAATTACTACTGCTTGTAACTAATGCTGCTAGCTGAGTAATGACCTATTAGTTTTAGATTTAAATGGTTTTGTTATTGCGGCCATCTTTAACGCTGTGCCAGTTACTTAATGAAAGTTTCTACTGCAGTAGCAGTAGTCTACCATGAATATTAAGATAATGTTAATTGCTTGCAAATAGCAACTGTAAAGATTTTAATGACTTCCATGGTACTTTGTTTATTCAGTCCCTGGGAGGTGACAATGTCAAGCTTCTAACATAGGGCAAGAAAATGAGAAAATGGAGCTCCTAGGAAGAAGTATTTCTATCAGCACAAGTAACCAAAAGCCCCATCCAACTTTTACCTTGCTTGCTACGCTCCTGGTCTGAGCAATTAACTCTCTGATTCGCTGAATGCTGGAAGAAATGTTGTTGGCTGGTGCCTTCTGTTCTACTCTGCGCAGTTTGTCCAGGAGCTCAGGGAACACTTCTGTAAGTTTCTTCACTGCAGTTAGAAAATAAATGACAGCTTGTTTTTTTTTTAACTCTCTATAACATTGGTTTTACATCAGGTAAATTACTCTTTAGCCTCTTAGGTTAATTCACCTGCTTCCTTTTACTCTAAGAATAAGTCCTAACTGTAGTGTGTGAGAGGCAGTGATTTCAGAAAGGGTAGTGATTTATCAGAATGTGGTATTGCAAAAGTTTTTGGAAAGAAGTTTGCACAAAGGAGACTACTTTTTCATGGGACTCCTAGGTACTACTGTGGTGTTGTACCCCTCCAATAATTTCTTCAAGGTGCTTTGCAAATGTTAATAATTTTAACCTTTTAATGTTCTTTCAAGGCAAATAAATGCAAAACCTGATTTTACAGATATGGCAACAGGAGTGAACGATTATTTGTTCAGTATCTCACTGGTTATCTGTGTCTGACCTGGGAAGTGTATGTAGCATCTATGGTTCATGAGATTTTCAAATTCAGTTTAGGGGAAATGTATAGGTTGTTTCCCTTAGCTCTCAGCTGTGCATCTCTCCTAAAGGTTATCACCCAGACAGCAGCAGTAGCTGCAAAGGTGATCTGTCTGTAAGTGGTTCACAACCCACTCTGCTAACAGAAACACCACTGCTTTCAGACTGTGGTAACAGGCCTGTACTGTACAGTGGTAGAAAGCCTTAGCTGATGATGCATGTGCAGCTAACCTGTGCTTACTACCTGCTCCAGCCCTTGTGAGTGGCAACTTCTTCAGCTTTCCTACCAACAGCTGCCAGGGGTCATGAATCAGACTCCTGGACCTTCACTTTCGTTACTGTCTTCTGGTACGTGTGCTAGTAGGATTGTTACCAAAGGGAAATGCAGGTGCTTCACTGTGTTCAACGGGAGAGAAGTCCTTTCCCAGAAAGATAAGCAGACAGAAAAATTACCAAGAAAGAAACGTGACTACCTCTAATTATAATCTGATTTAATCACATCAGATTCCAATGACATGCTGCCCTTTGAAGGATGTTTACACATCACCGCATTTTTCATCTTAATTAGATGTAGGTACAATTAGCTGAGTATAATGAAATGTGATTTTAGCCACAAGCTACATGCATATAAGAAAGATCCAGTATTCATAGTTAATTTTTAATGACATGGTTTCACTATAAAGATAAAGACTGATTTGTAGGTTTTGCAGTTATATTTTAGGGCTTTCAACTTGCATACACTTGCTCTTGTGTTCTTCCCTTCATGTTTTTACTCTTGTCTGAAAAGATAGCAGAGAGACAGGTAGAGGAGCTAATCCTTGGATGTACTGAGACTGTATAGAAGGGAAGAGTAGCCTCCAATCAATTTTCTGTGCTTTTAGTTCTGTTAAATAAAGACTGAAGCGGCTCTTGGCCTCATTCAGAGCAACCCGGACTATGAGAAGATTCCACGGAGTCCTACAAGTTTTACTTCTCTTTGGATAGAGTGTAAAGCTATATTTGCTACAGTCCTGCCCTCTCTCTGCCTGGCTTTTGTCGCTTGTGTTTTCCTTTCCAAGGCCAGTGTAGGAGTAGGCCATATAGAGTTTTAGTCTCTCCGGTTATTCCCATTAAATCCTGAAAGACCTTATGTACCAGGGCTCAGTAGTCAGGTATTCTCTATAAACCTTACTGTACTTTAAAATGCCATTACTTTAGCGAAACCTCAAAGAACTACAATGAATTCTGGGTAACATATGAGTTCCAGAATGCATTAAAATTCATACTTAAAAAATAACTTTGCCTTTTGAAATGAATGTTCTGTTGCATTGAAAGAAAGCCCACATTATTCTTAAAGTAAGAAATTGCAAGCTCATAAAATGATTTAGCAAAATTCAGCTGCCTTTATTTTTTTTAATAATCAGCAACTGAACTGGAATTGCGTCTGATGTGATACCTTGAAAAACTGTTTTTTCATCTGTTTGGAATTTGAGCTATTAAACCTGAAATACAGCTGTAACATGAAAACACAAAACTAACATCTGTTACTACTAGTACTGTTATTAAATATCACCATATATCTCTTCCTTTTGTCTTTTAAAATGGCATTCTTCAACACAGAAGAATGTTGATTTTTATCTTAGTTTTTGGGATGAAGGTAAGAGTGAAAAAGAAAACTAGTCTTAACCAGTGACAAAATACGAAAAGAATACAAGGGAAACTGTCAAGAAGGAAATACCTTGACTATAAACTGCCAGCCACTTTCTCCCTGTTTTACTTCCTAAATTGTTCTTGATCCTTCTTCCTGAAGCTCACCATAGTGATACAGGAGTATTCTTAGACAAGCTGCACAGCCAAGGCATGCTCTCACCCTTCCAAAACTCAAGTGCAAGCTTTATTCAAAGGCAATCCAGACATGCCATCTTAGAGGCTTCACTTGCCATGGTTAATGTTATTGGCATGATGATCAGGTGTTTTAGTGTTTCAGGCACCTGGCTGAACATTTCTTGTGACTTTATTTTGGACTTCAATGGACATTCCTTCTGTTAGAACAACCTCTCCTGGCAACATACACAGCTGATCTGAGAGCACTCCACCGTGCCCTGGCATGTCTACATGTCTTCCTAGTCTGTAGATCACAGTCACAGGTGCATGTGATTTGTGCACTACCTCCTTTGTAGTACTGATCCATCTTCTCAGCTATTTCCACCTGAACTTTCTAACAGAAAATATTGTGCCTTAAAATGAAATATACCATGGAAAAGCTGCCTCCGCAAATGTAGCAGGGCACACATTGCTGTAGCTTGCACATTAGCATCTCTCAAACAGTTAGTTTGTGATCAGCAGGGCCTTCCAGGCACTGTGATATGGTGACAATACTACTTGCAAACCCACTATCACAGAGAAAACATTTTTGCCAGGCATGTCACATATTTGCTGAGCTCTTCTGTACAACTCATGGTACGTGTACTATGTATGCCTTTTTGGGAACATAACAGACTAGGACAGCTGGGCCGTGTTAGGTCTATCCACTCTTACGGAGCCTCTCAAATGCTACTGGAAATATTTCTTTCAGTATAACAGCTAGTATGAGCATGTTTTTTGAATTCTGTGAACGTCTCGACATTTTGAGCATGAAAAGCCAAATGCAGTTTGTGTTGCTGCTCTGTCTACTGAACTGGCACTGGTAAATGTTAAATGTAAGTCAGGTGTAAAGGTGCATAAAAACAAAACCCTTCATGTCTAAGCTGTAGAAGACTATTTCTCTTAGAAGTTTTTCTTCATACTATTCCCTTCCTGGATGCCAATCAAATCCACATTTACATTATCAAAAATGGGAGTTGGAGCCCAAGGCCCACAGCTTAAACTGCCCTGTGCTGATCAAAAACATTTCATAGCAGTGCAATTACTATTATACTAACTACACCCTTATGGAGCTCTGTCCAGTGTCTAGCAGTGAGTTTACCCATTCCCAGAGGGAGTGGCTCAGTGTTTCCTTCGGATAAAAACTGAGAGAAATGTGAGTTGCCTCCAGTTCCGGACCCAGAGTTGGGATATTGAATAGTACTGAATTTTTCTTGTGGGGGGAAACATTTTTATACAAATTCTGTGGAGCACTCATTTAATAATCAAAAATATTAGTGTGAGGGTCTTATCTGTTACTAAATTCTGGAAATAGCATGACTTGTGAGTTCCCCCAGTCTAGAGGGAAGAGTGAAGCTTTGAGGCATTAATAGCCCCATGTTGGCTTTGGTGTCCCTAACACCATTTGCAGTAAAATGACAGTCAAATTGCAAAGCTCCTGATAGAAGGAGAAGGGATTTGGGGCAGTAGATATGAGATTCAGAATTTCAGGAGATAGAGTCAGTGGAGTTATGGACCTTCTCTGGGGCACTTTCAGGAGGCAAAACGTCATGAACAGTGCTGTAGGTGATGGTACATAACATCAAATGTATATAGGAAATTTCTTGTTCTGGATTTCCGGCTTCCCTAGCCATGAATAATTTGGGATTAGTGAGCCTCATGAGCAGAGACAGGAATACATCAAGCAATAAATAGTGGTGATTGTCAGCAATTTTTGATTCTGAATATTTTCACTTGTATATCAATTCTCTTGATTTCTTGATTCTTGATTAATTGTTCTTTTCCTTCTTTCACCAGTCACTTCATTTCAGCCTCGCTCTCCCTGCCTCTTTTTCCACTCTTTCCTATAATATCTTCATTCCAGTTTTGTAGCCTGCCTCAGTTTTTCTTTTGTCTTTTGATTTACCTTTAATTTTTCATAACTAACCTTCCAACTTCTACTCTTCTCTTCCTCCTCCCCCGATAATAGAAGTGGAATTAACGTGATGTTTACAAGGTTTTCCAGCAATCACCCTGCTTAAATATTTTATTTCCTCCCTAATCCTCTTTGCCCCCTTTGTTTAGACTACAAGCTCATCAAGTCAAGGAGCATTTCTGCTCCGTATTTGTACCACTGAGGACAAAAGGGCCATGTTTTCAAATGCCTCCTAGTGTTAAAAAAATAACTAAACTGTCAATTATAATAGCAAGAATTATTTAAACAAGCTACCTATCATTCAGTGTGACCTTGGTATTCTGAAAAAAATGATTTAGCAGCCAATAAAACTTCAGCCTTTAAAGTGTTTAAGCTGTTTTTGGAAATGGCCAAGCATCCAACAGTTTTAAAAGTCTCTACTTTTAAGTTAACTACTAATTTTCAAAATGCTTTCATGGAGGTAAAATGCTAGAAGATTATGTGCTATGAATGTGCAATATAAACGATTCATACAACATGATGTTGTGATGATTCCCTGACCTTTTAATGCTAAGGAATGGCAAAATTCAGGTCACTGTACCTGCATCCCCAGCTGAATGCACAGCACTGTCATATGCTGCTGAATTGTGCTGGAAGTCTTGCAGGTTTTGAGACCACAACCTCACATTCTCATCCATGGGGGTCGTAGCTTGTGTTACTGTCATGGTGGCACTTACGGCCTCTGCAGTCTTTAGTTTAGCTTGCTCCAAACGTTCTCTGGCCTCCTCTGCAGAATAAATAGCAGATGAGAAGAAGTGAACTCTTTCAAACATTCAAGCAAGCTATAACAGTACTTAGAAAGTGGTGTGGCTAAGGGGATTTTATCTTCTGCAGAATGGGGACCCAACCTTGCTTGGTTGGTTTTCTCTTTATTTCCACAGGGAATATTCAAAACTTCCTGTGGTTGGTCTACAATCCTACTAATTATTAAAATCTAAAAACCTCTCTTTTTCATTCTAGATTGTTAGAAATTTTCAGTGTCCTTGGATCTTGGTAGGTGTTATGTAGGCAAAGAAATTTGAACAAATGAAAAAATACGCTGTTTTTCAT
The DNA here is from genome assembly GCA_028858755.1 of Ara ararauna. Classification (NCBI taxonomy): domain Eukaryota; kingdom Metazoa; phylum Chordata; class Aves; order Psittaciformes; family Psittacidae; genus Ara; species Ara ararauna. The sequence continues at coordinate 64,191,786 of CM054379.1, forward strand.
CAAGTTTTTAAAAGAAAATGCATGCATTTGTTGAATATTTTTCATGAAAGTTATTTTTGAGGGGAGAAATCCAAGACACTGAAGTGTTTGGGGCTTTTTTGGTCATACATGGCATTTTGGGGTTTTTGTTTTTCTTTTTTTTTTGAGTTACCAACCACTGTATGGCAAAACCTATAGCATTTTGCATATGATAATGCATAGGGGAGTAACCCCAGCCATTTTTAGTCAAAGTTAATGAGGAAATCTCGACCATGTCAACTTTGAACACCTTCAGATATACTTGCTCGATTCTCTATGATGTCTCTTTTCTGAAAAACTAAGGTGAGGTTTTGTCAATCAAGACTAGCAGTAATTACTTCCCAAATACTCTACTTGCTAGGTGTGATGTGCACATGAATTAGATTTTGGCTATCAGGATAATAAATCCACAGACTTGTAGATTCTCCAAGCTCTCAAAAGATCAAGAGTAACACAGGAAAGTATAATTTTAGTAAGAAGAACCAAGAAGAATGTTGATAATTTCAGCTGGCAAGACATAAAGGTTCATTATGAATGTGTTAAAGCTGGATGTTTGCTATCTACATCTTGTAGTTTCAAATTCCTTTAGGGCTCTCTGGCACTGAAATCTTAACACAACTTCATAGGTTATATGCAAAGATAAAATATGCTCTTAAATGTATGAGATAAAGCATCATCGAGATGAAGTTCCTCTTACAACCTGGCTCAGCTGATTTCATTTTTGTGATGGCTCTCATCAGGTGGCTTCGCAGAGCATTCATTCTAGCAAAAGTGCCATTAACATGCCGGCTAGTGTCTGCAATGGTTAAATCATTACCTGTGGGGAGAAAATTGGAGGTATAGTTGAGTGGAATTGAAGTGGCATTTGAAAAGGTAAATTTTATCCTGTAGAAGTTTGTTATTAAGCATTTAATACACCATAGGCAGTATACTATGCCCTCTTTTTGTATTGGCATACTAGCACACTTGACTTCACATAATAGAAAGGAAAACCAAGCCTTGCAGCTCCTTGTGGATAATGCTTGCCGCAGGGTGTCTTTGAAAAAACTCTGGAGACCTGAATCTCAGTCATTACTGTTTCTGTTTGCTTTACCAGAACCGCTGAGAATACTCCAAGTATACAGTAAAAGTTTTAAGGAACTCAACAGGTCCTGAAAAATTGAAGAGGTAATTTCTGTAATTTTAGAGCTTGCTTTCATTTTCCGTGAAAAAAGGCTGACATCTCTTAACATTCATTATTATACTTCACTGGTGAAATCCAGCTTTCTGAAGACTTAAACTGTTGTGAATTGATTTCAGTTGACCTACTTGATTGAGTATATTTACCTGTGGACAACTGTTTGCAGGATCACATATTTAAACAGTGATTTGGATCTGAAGTGGGCCTTTCTGTAAATGAAATAAACTTCCAGCATCTGGCAGGATGATAGCACATGAACTATTCAAGCTGTGCCTGTGGCCATTTCAAGTACTTTGTGTGGTAACTTCACTCAATACACTATTCTGTTACAGCACTCGTTCTGACTTAGTGATATGCTTTTGAAATTTCTTTTAGCATGCATATTTATAAACTGACTGGGAAAGTAGAAAAGATGTATATTTACTGTCATCTGCTGTCCGATGTAGCTCCATGGCTTCGTTGAGAAGTTCTTCACTTTTACCTTTATGGTAAATAATCTGAGTATCAATTCCAACTGCAGCCTGCAAGTATGTTCCAAAAAAGAAAGTCGGAGTAATCATAGACTCATAGAATGATTTGGGTTGGAAAGATCATCTAGTTCCACACCCCCTGCTATCGGCAGGGGCACCTTCCTCTAGACCAGGTTGCTTCAAGTCTCATCCAGCCTGGCCTTGTACACTTCCAGGGATGGGGCAGCCACAACCTCTCTGGGCAGTCTGTTCCACTGCCTCACCACTCTCACAGTGAAGAATTTCTTCCTAAAATCTATCTATACTTAGGGACAGAAGTTGCATCTTTTCAAATACCAGGGGATGTTAGGCTTGCAGAAAAATTCATGAAATAATAAATGAAGCAAAATGTGCAGTGAGAAGGTCAATGCTGACATTTAAGCTATTTTTTTTTTCCTCTTCCTCCTATACTTCGGTGTCTGAAGTCCTTAAAGCTTTGCAAAGTAAAAACTGACATTATGAAAATTACTTACATCATTGACTCGGTTTGTTGTGTTCAGTGCCAGCAATGCAGCTTTATTAGCTTCTTCAATATAACTGACAATGTTTTCATACACATTTGAAGCATTTATTGCCCTTTGTACCAAACCGTTTGTATCAACACCATACAAATTGCTGTTAAAAACAAAGTGGAGGAAGAAACCAAACTGAATCAAAGTAGTTTCAAATTGATTAATTTTCTTAACATTCTGTGAATTCTGACTACACAATCTTGCACATAGATATACTTGGTTAAGTGGTGTTCTCTTAGCTGTGTATGACCATTTATGTCAATCTGAAGCAGGTGAAAACTATGTGGATAGAAGGTACTTCCCAGTGGCTTAACTCTGAGGATTTTTCTCTTAACATCTGTGTGAGCAGCACAAAGTGACTAACTGAGCTTTTATCTTTTTCCAAATTCTAGATTAGATATTCCATAAATTAACAGAAAACCAGATCTGTCAGTTGTCCTTCAGGGATAACTCTTGGCCATGAACGGAAGGACTTGCTTGCCAGTAGTCAGGGAAGCTGTATGAGTGGGCTGTTTATATTTTCCAAAGGTGGGTGGGAAAAGAGGGGAGGATTAGATGAAGAATTTGAAAGATTGCAAAAAGTTACATTTAATATCACAAGATAGCTTTGCTGTCATGGTAGAGCTTGATTTACATATGAGATGATAACTGGTTTTCAGGGGAGATTCCAAACAGCAGGTGGTTCAGGACTCAACCTTCAGCTGTTAGTAACTTTGAATAAATACTATTTTTTAGTGTTTTTATGATAAACAGATTTCAGAGTATATGTTAGATATAGACTCCAAATTCATATGCATTTACGGATGTGTGTATTCACTTCAAAGTGTTAGCACATTGAGTGATTATTAAGTTTTAAGATTCAGTGTTATTGCAAGAATTTCCTGCTGTTTCCCTTAAGATAAAAGAAACTCTACCAACAGCCTAACGGGCTTATGAAACAAATCCCTAAACCCCAAATGACTTGAAGACAGGCTAAATGTTTTAAGGTATTAGTTTCACTGCTGGACAATCTTCTCAACAAATAAAAGAGTCAGCACATTTCCATCTGTATATTTCATAATTATTTCTGTTTGCTTTCTGTTAAATTCCTAATGTGTTGGACTTGGTAGTAATTTTTGAATTATTTTGGTAAGGGATGAAGGCTGGCTATATGAGGTATTTTATTTCAAGAGGTTCTGCTGCCCCCATTTAGCTGATCTCAGACTGAACATACAGTTTGTTTTTTAGCCTGTGTGTAGTTTGTGTGGCGTTTATAGAACAGTGTTTCAGATGTCAGCTTTATACAATTGTATAAAAGAAAACCATCTGCTATTTTTTTTCTATTTTAATTTCTTATCTAGGGCATACTAATATTAAGAAGCAACTGATACTTAGATAATATACTTGAAGACTAATTTTATCTTCCGAAAGCATATGTCCATGATGTTGCTTAAGGTAGATTTTGGTGAAATATTTTATTTAATTATTCATTTGTTGCAGTGATTTTTCCATGGGTAATCCTAATTGCAAATAAAGTCATATTTCAAACTGTCTAGATGTGAATTTTTAGAAAATGGGGGAGGGAATGGGGACTGCAAGTTGATATATTTAGTATCTTCCAGCAAAATAGGAAGACTTACAGTAAGTTTTTGGTGTTACAGTGGGCCAGTTACCCAGGGACACAACCTGTTGAGTATCACAACTACTCCAGTTCTTGAACAAAAATCATCCCAGGTCTCAGTTTGTGGCCCATAATGCTGAATGGTTTTTAATGTGGGTGAACTGACCTGAGAAACATCTGCAAATGCCATTTAATCTGGCTGTATTATTTTATTTACCAGTAATCTACCTTTCCTATTCTCTTGCTATGGGAAGAGAAGAACATGCCAGATTAGGAAAAGGAGAAGGTCATGCAAGATATATGTTTATTCTTTGAAAAGATAAATAGATTTTGCTCAGCTCAACTTCAACTGTTCCCTCTGGACCATGACAAGTCCTTCCATACATGACTTAACAGTGATTTGTTTAGTGTCTATTTGCAGATAGAATACTTAATGTCACTGTGTTTCTGCTTGTCTTTTAGTTTGGCTGTTCAATAAGTAGCATTTGTATGACAGAGTCTACTGAAGTTAAATTTTACCTGTCCAGCTCATCAGCAAGTCTTCTTAGGTTGTGTGCATGTTGCATAGCCTTTTCTACTAAATCATCATCAAACAGAGACAGATTGGCTATTTTTTCTTGCAGTTCCTTTTTCGCTCCATCTATTTCTGCGTAGAACCCTGACACATTCTGAATAAAATATGGAAGGAAGGAAAGAAGATGAAAATTGTAAAAAATGAAGTCTGTATTTTGATTGTTAGATTTTATTTTACCCTTTATATTATTATCATGTTATTTTTTATTACATTTTTAAAATGCAACATGGGTTAGTCTAATTTGTAAATCAGCCCACCTTAATACTTCCTTTATGTATGTATAGGCAAGGAGAAGTAGTATCCCTTTGCTCCAGCAATGCTTCTTCCTCATATAGAATACTTGTGGGGAAGAGCAAATGGGCCTGCATTAACCTTCTCTCCAATACACAAGGTTGCTTATATGTTACAGGGTTATAAATGTGGCCTCAAAATGCATGAAAAGAGGATGGACTGGAGGGAGATAGAAGGGATGAATGAAAGAAGCCCAAAAATGCTTATTTCTGATAAGGATGGAAGATTTACAATGTTCGCATACTACTTCCTTCCCTGCAGTGTGAATGTCCCCTATGTGTAAGCTCATTCACAGGGGTGGAGGACCCAAAATGATAAACTACAGAAATTTGTTTTGCATGAAACACAAATTTCTGTTTTTGTACAAAAAACAGGAGAGAGAGAAAAGAAGTCATACTGCTCGATAGCCAGGGATAGTTATAAAGCAAGCTGTTTTCTTTCTATTTTCTCAAATCACTTTTCCAAAGAAAAATTTAGAATTTTTTTATATTTGCTTTTGTGTTAAAAAAGAAAATTGGGCAACTACGACCAAAATAAATATGGAAAATTTTCATTTGTCTTAAACAATGTCAAAATTTTAACACAAAACATGAAAAAAAAAAAAAAATCTTTGGTAAATGTTTCAGTTAGCAAAATCCCTGGTTCATTTTCTTCATATTTTTTCCCAGAAAGTGCAAAACCCTAAAATTTCTAAAAATGTCTTACAACACCTTGTCTCATTCAGAACACTGGATATTAGCCTAGAGTTCCAGAGGAGGATTTCTATGAGACAATCTGTTTATATATGTTTTACGCTCTGACACTGGCTTGTTTGAACAGTGATATCTGGGATCTTTAACCTTGTCCTGTGCTCACTTGCCAGTGTGAGAAAAGGAATTTAGCATATAGTAGAGCATCCTCTGGCAGCTGCTGGTAATGAAATGATTGAGAGCTCTACAGCAAAATCTTTCATTCAGCTTTGCCTCCAGTCAGTCATCCTTATATTACAATTATTTTTCCAAGGCAGTAAAGTACAATTACAGAGCTTTTAATCTATGAAGATTTATATTTTTCTGAGGGAATATTCATTGGTACTTCATTGAAGCAGTGTGAAAAAGGAGATGTTTTTATTTAGTGGTCTACACACACAACTTAAAAGTTAAAAAAATCAGGACATATCATTTAAACAACTCACTGAGGCACCTACCTTTATTATCTCACTTAACTCGGAGTTGACCTTTTGTGGTCCTGCCAAAATACTTGTGGTGCTTAGCAGAATGCCGTTCACTTCATCAGTTTGATCTTTTACTTTCTCTTGCTGTTTCTACAGAAAATGAGACAAGATGCTCCAATACTGTCTCTATTGCTAGGACAGTGTTACAGTTTTTATTAAATTTATTGAAGTTAATTCAAAAGACAAGGTGATGAACTAAATAGATTTTAGACAAATTTGAAGTCTAAGTTTTTCCCAGACATCTCTAATAGCTGCATAATGTGACTCTTTGCATTTTCTTGTCTCTGTGAAAGATATGTTGGATATTTAAAAAAATTAATTTCATTTTATATTACAGCATGAATAATTATTGGAATGAAGCATTATTCTCTGCACTGCCAGGAGAGACAAATTAAAGTGGATTTTTTCATAGTGGTCTAGTTTTTGATCTGGAAGTTTTTTAAAACCTACAGTCCAAAGATCTCCTTTCTTTGTCAATAGTAAAGCTGATGTGAACAATGGCTTGTACAGCATCTGCCTTCATTGTGTGTAATAATGAAGATCCAACTGGTTGAAAACAGTGAACAATGCGACTACACACTTCAGGCTTTGCTTCATAAATGTGAGACAAGCTGCAGCTTGGCGCTGTAATTATGAAACAATGGAAAAACAGAAGAGGCTTTGTACATAAAGATCCCAAGCTGCTTGTAAAAGAATTCACGAGTACAGCATGCCTGATTTCTCTATCGAATTATTAGACCTTCCACATCAGCATGAATTTCTAGCACTGCAAATTTCAACAGCTCAAAACTCAGTCACTGATGCTGTGAAACCCAGAGGTTGACCCAAATTTGCCAGATTGTTCTCCAAGTCACAGAATTGCACCCTAAACCCCTCTCCTTCAGTATCCAAACAATTTCAGCCATTGAAATGAAAACAGTTCTCTTTGTCATTTTGTTCCTTGCTGAAAAAATAAATGACAAGTTTTAGGTGGGACATTCTGGTGGGACAGAGTAAGAGTTACAAAATTTCTGAGAAGGGAAAAAAAACCTAGTCTTTTCGTATTGCTGATGGATTGGGTACTTTTCTGGGATAAGAGACCTGAAAATTCAATTTCCTCATGATCCCGATGGGATTTGAACCTAATACTGCCACTTACAGGCAAACATGCCTCACTTCAGTGCTGTGGGGGACTGGTCTCCTTTGAGCTCTCCTCTGGAGTGATTACTTTGTTCATAATACTGAAAATATTAAATTGAACAGAGCATAAGGGAAAACTGCTATAGCCTTAAAGCCAGGCTGTTTATCCAGCAAGTAGAAAACCTAGTTTCAAGCTATCTGTTGCAGAGCAGTTAGAGCATCGGTTTGATGAGTTTGTGCTTGAGCATGGAAGGATAACTGTCTGCTTTTCCTGAAAAAGTGGGAATGCATTCTGTTTAGAGAGAACTAGAGAGAAAGTTTGGATAAGACAGTATGAATGCACTGAGCCCAGGGCATGAATGCAGTGCAGAGTCTTTTAAAATAATTTTTTCAATGGAATATAATTGCTTTTGTGAGCAGGAAATTCTTCCACGGTGTCAGTACATAATTGGTGAAACCCACCACTATATTTATAGCAGCCATGATACATGGAATTTAGTTTAAGCTTCTTGGGTTTTGTTGAAATACACCTTCTAGTTTAGGCATTAGTATCCATTTCTTCCTTGACATGCAGAGGGATGCCATACCAAAACTTGTCATTTATTTTCACTTCATGAATAAATAATAGCTTCTTGTATCTCCACAACTTGTTTCGTAGAACTGGAGAGTCAAATTCATCCCACTGAGTAGTCCAAGAAATTCCTTTTTGGTGTGGTGATTCCTGAATCTAAATTGTTTATAAGCTACTATTTTAAACACCAGCAGAGATGGAGTGTTGCAGACAAGGGTTATGATAAATGCACTGCACAGTACCTCACGCCTTTGAAGACTGGCTGTGTTTTCTTTATTTATATCATCTGTTTGTATAACATAGTCAAGCGCCTGCTCTATTGCCTCCTGTAGGTCTGACAGCTTCACATCCTGTTCACTGAGCTGCTCCAGCACATCAGATACTAGAGATCTGGTGTCATTGTACCTCTCATGAAAATCTTCAACTTGCAGAAGCACTGTGAAAAAAAACAGAGGCCACTGATTAACCCGAAGCTTGGATTTGTGACGTAACTCACGTATGCAACAATTTCTGTTGCTGTTACTGAGGGACCACTAAAACACATTTGTTAAAAGCTTACTTGAGGGATCATATACCTAGATTTTATTTTCCCACTCATTTTGAAAAGGAAAGATGCCTTTCATTTTACTGCCTCATTTTAATCCTGTTAATTTCCCCTCTCAAGTAGCTATTCCTAAAAGAAGCTAGATTTGGCTTTCCTTCCTCTTCATTTGTTTCTCATTCTCACAGTGAACCAGGCTGTTCTGGAGAAGACAGTCCTTATTGTACTGCAGCTCTGACTCAAGTTCACCAAGCTGTGAGAACTAGTCTGCCACTCTTTCCCATACCAGTTGTTATTTTCTCTCTGCTGGAGTTTACCATCCCTATGGCAGAGCTGGCAGGGGGGAAGGAAGACGTTCACACAAGCAATTCCAGCCCTGGCATGAACCTTCCTGAGCAGCTATTGCTGAAGTGCTGCAGTATGCAGGCACACACAGGCACACACATTTTCTGCCCATGCTGCCACGGGGGCAGCGAGCGCCAACAGAGACTTGGGGCAAACATTTGGAAGCAGCAGAATCTTCAGCACACTAGTTGGTGCTTGCCAAGTGCTGGCTGGTCCTCCCCAGGGGCTCAACAGTACATCCAGCGCAGCCCAACCCATGCCAGCTGCACATCAACATCTGGGTGAATGGAAAACAGACTTAAAACTCACACTCCTCTGCTCCATATTCTTCCTCATGTGCAAGTTGTTTCTGATGAGTGAAAGGCTTACGGCTTCTGATCTCCTTCAGCATCTCCTCAGCCACACTCAGCTTCTGGGCAGTTTCTTCAGGGCTCAGCTGTTGCTGAACTGTGTAGTAGTTCATCTTGCTGCTGATTTCTGCGGGAAAAAGGAACAGATGGTCAATACAGCATGGCAACAGACAAGTAAAAACTGTGGAGTACTTTTGTGAATCCAGATCATGATGATGGCAAAATAAAGCTTTAATTATCTTCTAACTCTATAGTAGATAATTATTATGTTTAATCCAGTCTTAAAATTAAACCTGTAAATAAATCACTCTTCCTGGCATATGGGGGGGTCTTGTCAGAAGAGGAGATTAAACAGGCATGGGATGTGTGCATTACTTGGCTTATTCTGAGTTCTGTGGCATGTAGCAGGCTGGGGAATTCATCCAGGATTGTGGTTTTTAAGTGCTGCCACAAAAATGTTATGTTCATTAAGTAACAACAGCAGCAAGGAGACTGAAACAACCTCTTTTTCCATCTTAAAAAGTTCCTGAAGAGGTAACATATGGCTTCTGGTCTGGTACTGCCTAGCTGGTTTGGAGACAGATACTATTTCAAGGTTTTGGTCTCTATTCAAAAAACACTGTTGGATCCCTGCAGCTGAAATTGAGTTTATCCTTCTCCAGTGTAGGTATTACAAAGTTTGCCCCTTTCTCACCATGTTGTGAGTACTTCTGGCTTGCGTTCATCACTACTTTTGTGGATCATCAGAGCTGGCAAAGCCTGCACTGTGCATATGTAAGATTTTTATAAAAAATAGATGTGTAATTGTGGCACAACTGATTCTTTGGCAGGGGCCTTTGTATGCAGTTTCTTGCTGGCTCCTGAGCTCATTAGTGAAGCCTTAAAGGCTCATACCAAGCAGTAACTGACCATGACCAGCAGCTCCATGGATTTCTTTTTCCTTCTTAGGCTGGCACATGCATGTGTGCATGTGCACACATAGGCCTTCCCTTGAGCAAAGAGTGGCTTGCCTTCTACAAGGGCAGAATAGCTGTAGAAATAAAATGTAACAGATGGCCAGAAAGTCAAAGGCAAGATTTAGCATCACAGGGGTAAGAAGGTTGTAGAAATGTGCATGCTGTAAGTCTGGTCTCAGCCAGCCTTATGTGTGTGACGCTATATCTTAACCATGTTTGTTGAAATAATGATTGAAGCACCCATGGAGATAAGGATAAGCAAGGATAACAGTTGATCTGTAACTGCTTTTCCTCACACAAGTTGCCACAGAGCTTGCAATAATTGCTTTAAGACAGATTCAGGTTTCTTAATCAAGTATTTCTATTGTAAAAGGACTGTTTAACCTCAACTGCCAGCTAGCCTTTCTATTCTGGTGCCATATACAGCTTTTGTGTACTGTTGGCTTTGCCAACACTGGGGGAAATCAGTGTGCTCTACACCAGGATGGAGGCCTTCATGATGCAGGTGTACAGGGGACAGGTTTGCTTCTGACTACATTTAGTTGTGGTTTTATTGCTTTCTGTAGGTGCTGAAGAAGAAGCTGCAACAGGTTTAATCTCAATTTCATATATCAGCATGATAATGATATGTCATAGGTATTCCAGATGAAGATGGTCATCTTTGACTAGGGAACATTTTCTAAGTACAATTGTGCTTGGAAAGGTGTTCACTATTGTTGTTTATCCTTTGATATATAGGGCAGTAAAAATTCTTGAAAATGCAAGAGGTTTTGCAGGCTCTAAATAATAATGAAAAAATCTTCATCTGGGAAGGTGTAAAATACATTTACAGGCAGAAGAAAAGCTGTATTTTGAAATTCATGCTTGATCTTTATTGCTTTTATTGCTCTAGCGTGTTGCCCAAGGATGGGCTTTCTAATTTTTATCTGCATCCCCTCACATCATATTGACAGATGCGCAGGACACAGAGGCAATAGGTGACAGTTTGTCCGACATTTTAACATGAAAAAGCTTTTCTTTTCACTCTTTTCCTAATTTTGGGAGATCTTTATCATTGTGTTTACCTCTCGTACTGTGAAACAGCATCACTATAACCATTTCTGATGGCCTGCACCAGCCACACAGTTTACAATTCTGCCTTTCACATTTGCATTTAGAAGCAGTGATTTCTTTGTGGAAAAAGAAGGCAATGAGGATGCATTTTTCCATTCTATTTCTGTATTTCAATAATAATAATAATAATAATAATAATAATAATAATAATAATAATAATAATAAAGAACAAGAGGAGAATACTTAGTGTGTAACGCTCTGTAGATGTGTCTGGACCCAAACTCAATTGGAAATTCTGGTCAGATGAAGCAATAAGCAGCTTGAAAAGAAACTCACCACCACCTCCCACACTGATCTCGGGGAAACAGTAAGTTCACGAGATTATTTACTATTCAGTGTCCTTTTCTATTTAGAAGCATCTGCATGAAGTTATATAAAGCAACATAATCCTACTCAGCAACAATTTGCTAAAAGGCAAAAAAAGGATTTAAAGTAGCACTCACTGGTGCGATCGCCAGAGTTAGTCAGCCTGAACTGACTGCCATGGCTTGAAAAAGAAAGAACAATTTAAATACAAATCTGTCTAGCAAGTCATATGGCCTCCATTGCTTATCAGCAGCGTGGAAAAAGTGCGCTTGCGTGAATCTGCTGACAATTAAGGCACAGAGCACTCTCATGACCCATCCTGTGTTTGCGTTTGTGGTTCCATCCCGCCCGAGTCTGATACTGACTCTTTTTTCCACAAGTGTATATGAATACCTTGAGCAGCTATTCAAACAAACGAAGGCTACAAGCTGATTTAGCTTGAAATACTTCATGTAAACCTATTTACTATTATTTTGCTCTGTCAAAGAGAGAAAAAAGGAAGAGAAGCTCTTGTTCTGGGGGTCAGACCATGTCAGCCCATGGTGTCAGTTGTCTTTTAAGAAAGACAAGTTTTTGTAATGGCATTGGAAGCTGCAGGACCCTCATGTGTGGGTTGCTTTGCGAGAGTGCCCAAGCACTGTGACATTTTTTTGCAGGAGGCTTCATTAATACATTCTTGACATTGAGCTGAACCAAAAAGAAATCTATTTACCTTGAATGTTATCCCTCATATTATTGAGCTGCTGCACAAGCTGAGTAGCACGGTTGTTGGTCTCCATGGTTTCCTTCTGTATCATTAAGCCTTTGCTGGATGCTTCATTTCCCTATGAATAAACCATGGGAGCTACACATTAGATTTCTTTTCAGATCTCTTTGCACATGTGAGGATGAACAGTGTAAACACACATTTTGCTTTCTCCTGATGTGCATGTGAAAGTCCCTTTATCACATAAAGTGGCATTTACAGAGGTGTTTGAAGTGAAGGGCTGTCTGTCTTGTCGGTATTTTCAGAATTGCAGAATGAGAGAAAAAAATCTTTCCCATATTTATCCATCATTTGCTGCAATCAAATTGCCATAAATTATGTACAGTTGTAAAACACCCATCTGCTGAGTCTCCTAGGCATTCAGCAGGACTGGCTTATTTTGCTGGGTGTGGTGTTTCCTGAGTAAGCGTATAGACTGAAGAATCAGCTGTCAAACTCACAACCATTTTTAGATCAGTGTCTCCCTCAAGTGAGGTCCACAGCTCTGCAATTTGTTAAAATTAAGAAAAAGCACGAGGACTCAAAATACAAGAGCGGAGTGTTTTGCCTCCTATACTATATGATGTTGGAGGCTGTACTCTGCATTGTGTTCCCTCATATGTACAGGAAACAAAGAGTTACCATGTCATAGTTATCTTTCCAAGGTCACTGACTTTTGGAGTCATTAGACTTAATTTTCACTGGTATTTCCCAGGAAAGAGAAAAAAAATTGCTGTGCCATCAATGTTCGTAGACCCCATGTAAGTCTGCACCACACACTTGCCCCTGGTGAGCTGTTTGATTCAAGGTCCCTGTTAGGGCTGCATGGGCAAAAATTCCCACTGTAAAATTAGTTTCTGGGCTTGGAGTGCCCTAACACTTTTTAAGCCGGAAGATGCCTGGCTGTTGGTGTGCTCACTTCACACTTGCTTAATGAATCCTGCAGGAGCTACAGAGGCCGCCGCCGCTGCCCCTCAGCCCTGCAGGGCTCCGCCGTGCCTTGGCTGCGGGCTCAGTCGCAGCCAGGCTGCCCTAGTCCATGAAACCGGTTTTCACTCGGGGTTTGCAGAGGCACCAGGTGGCGCTTGAATGCAGGGTCAGGAAGGCCAGTCTTCCCAACGGAAGGGTTTATAGAAAGGTTTTAATTTTATTTCTATTTACTTGGATTTTTAGTCTTTGAAGGGCAAATTCCTTGATAGCTATCAGGGTTTCTTGTGAATGCTCTGTTGCTCAGCGTCACCACTTCGTGCTTATTTTAAGCAGCTTGTTACTGTTTTTACACGCACTTGCCTTTTATAGTGCTCTTTCTTTGCCAGATTTTTCTTTAACAAACACATGGAAAATTGCTCAGACAGGTTTGCTGATTGATTGCCATGAGATTGATGGGAAACACAGCTGCTTGAATGAGGGGTGCTCTTAGGGACCTCAAATTCCCACTGAAGTACAAAGACTCATCCTGAAATTTGCTAAGAGCCCCGGAAGGAAAAATTCTCAGCTCTCCCAAGTCTCTGCAAGCATTCAGGTTTATGCTATGTGCTGTTTTACTCTGAGCTCATCCTAAGCAGACTCAGGGAGTTTCAGATCACATTTACTCTTCTCATTTAGCGCAACAATTTGTTTACAGTTGGTGCATTCATCCGGCCTTTGGTGTTCAGATCAGAATCTGCAGGAGCTTCTCAGACACAGGGATGTGCACATGGAATGCTCTAAATGGAAGATGCAGCATATGTCTGCAAAACCTACTCGAGGCTCTTACACTAATTTTCCATGAAAGTGCCTTGAAAGAGCAAGAAATTAATAATATTCAGAGTTCTTACTGTGGTCTTCCTTCCACTGTGAGAGTCTGGGGCCATTATTTCCCTGCCTTTAGAAGCAATTATAAGTGTTTGTGTGGAATAAGCAGTAGAGATAGATAACCAGAGAGAAAAGACCAGAGAGAATGCTGAGTGAATTGATTTAGGAACAAACCGAGAAATGAGCTGAGAAATCCCCAAGTAGTACTGAGGTTGACAAAAACATTGTTACCCAAATTCACTAGATATTCCTAGAAAACCTAATGCCTTAATCATCCTGCCTACCAACTGAGGCATGTGAGCTGTGCTGGATTTTCACAGGTACAGAGGAAGGTGTATGTGTGAGTTGACTTAATGAAACCTCTCATGAACACAGGCATAGTCTGTAATACCACAGTGTCCTTTCTGCTAAGTAAGTGCAGATTAAAATCACCCACACCCAAATTTTCTCTTCTACCTCTCTATACAACCATTTCTCCTCTTCTTTTCCCCCCTACTTGCTCCTGTATTTGAGTTTTAGTGTAAGGTATAAATTTAACTTGTCTTGTGAAGGAATTGGTAAGTGAATAAAAGGATGGGCATTTTGCAGTAAGTGTGAAATATACACTAGTCCTACTACAGCTATGGTTATCTCTGAGAATAGTGATGTATTTCACTAATATATATCTTAGCAACAGAAAGATGTTTAATGATATCTCCTTAAAATAGAGGAAAAGCAATTTGGAACCCTATTTCTTCTCTAAACATATATCATATCAGTATTCTAGGGAGCAGTGAAAGTATTATGTGTGCTGAGAGTAGATAACCTTAGTTTTATAGCCTGGCAAATGAATGTAGATGCAGCATTTACGATTACAATTGTGATAAAGCATGTTTTGAGTGCTTAACAGACTCCTATCTCAGTGTGTTCATGAAAAACCTTTTAAACTGGCACTTTTGTAATATATTTTGAAGTGTTTAATTGAGGCTAATTTAATTTTATGTAAGCATACATGTCAAATAGATATAGTAAAATAGATATAAGTCAATCTGCATTAGTTTAGTGTTGGTTACTTTGCTTAATTAGAAATCAAAATATAAAGGCAGTCTGTGTATCTCAGATCAAACGTTGTGTAAGGTGGTAGGTAGGGTCTCAGATGCTGAGGGGAGGATTTTTGTGACTGGTGACAAACCCATGATCACTTTCAACAGACTTTGGTTGTACATTTTTCCTCTTCTGGGAAGACGACTTCATAGGTCTTTTATGCTTGTAATTCAGAGCTAAAGTAAAGTGGAAAGTTTAGAAATAGAAAATAGAAATAGAGAGTTCTGCCAACTATCTTTTAGGGCACTACCATTCTTGTTGTGGTACCAAGAGGTTCAAACTGGATGTTAGGAAACATTTCTTTACTGAGAGGTTGTCAAACACGGGAAAAGGCTCCATAGAGAGGTGGTTGATGCCCCATGTCTGTCAGTGTTTAAGGGGCATTCAGACAATGCGCTTAATAATATGCTTTAACTTTTGGCCAGCTCTGAAATGGTCAGGCAGTTGGACTGGATGATTGTTGTAGGTTGCTTCCAATTGATGCTATTACAGTATAGTAACTTCTCACTCTAGCATGCAAATATGGCAAACTGCAAACCATCAGAGCTCTGGCAGGGGGCTAGAAACAAACCTGTTCATCGAGTGTTGCTGCTTCTCTCAGGAGATCATTCATTTCATCTGCAGCATCATCAACCTGGATGGTCCAAAGCACAGCATGGTTCTTTTTTTTGGCCATTGCTGCCTGTATATCAGGGGGAGGGGGGGAAAGTCAGTGCATTTGAAAACAAATGATTTGTCTTGCGAGGGCAAGGATAGAAATTTACAGGAAGGAAGTAGAAATTCATAGATTAAAATGACATAAAAAAAATGTCATCAATATTTGTACCTGAAGATGGGTGGTAGTGAGGTTCAGGTCATTCAAGCGCTTTTGAGCTGCAACACCTGTAGAAATGCTCAGTAAAGTCGATTTGCTTTCATCGATAGCCAGAACTGCTAATCGGATGTCATCTGTCAAATCCCAAATACATTTGTCGCAGCCTGATAAGAAAATAAGAAAGCATCATTTTTCTTTAGTGTTTGTGTCAGTTAACAGCACATACCTTAAATTCATGTTATGGCGCTCTTGCCCTATAGGGTTTCCTTCTCTTTCTCACTGATGGATCCTGATGGATACCCATTTTTCTTTCACTTTTCATCCGCCCACTTCCGAGGTCCCACAGTGCAGTCATGACACTTCCAGCTGAGCAGCAGCAGCTGGGGCTGCTCCAAGAGGCTGCCACAGTGGCTCCATAATCAGCAGGGAGAGAGAGGAGGTATTTCCTGGCTATTCCCTAGAGGCTGTGCTTGTTTTTTGACTGAAGGACAATAGATGAGGGTCACAAAACCAACTTCATTTTGTCAGAAGCCTAAAACTTAGTGGTATGCGAAACAAGGCTGTCCAGCAGATGGGCTCTTGGCTGCCTATTTGATTAGGAAGGAAACTTGTCAAAACACAGTTATAACGTGTTTGGAATATGCTTGCACAGAACTATATCCTCATACCTGCTGAATGCTTGCAATACTACTTTGTATTTAGTGACATTTGTGCCACTACTAAATGCAGAAGACTTAGATGAATGTGAAAGACTGATTCCTACAGAATTTTTTGCTTGATATTTTACAGTCGGTATCCTTGATGACATTAGCTCCCAAATGTTTTTCTTCTGGTTGCACTTCCAGGCACACGACCTGTCTTCTTGGGAGCCGATTTAGGAATCCATATGTGCTACATTATACTGCATTATACTGTGTAATTGTACTAACATTTGAAAAAAACCATCAGTGGTTACCAATGATTACAACATAGTGCTTCTGGAAACTCCCCAGGCTTCCTATCATTAGAAGAGGGGAGATGATAGTGGAAAAGCAACTGATTGATGGATACATGTTGAATTGCCAACAGCAACAATTTATACTAGATGTACAACTAGAAAACCATAAATTACATGCAATATGGCACAGGTAGAGTTGTGATGGCAGCTTTTAGGGACAGAATGTTATTTTGCAGTAACTGTATCTCAAAGTCTATTGAAGTAACTTAGGTGATACACATCTACTGCTCCGCAGTTTGTACCTTATCATTCAGCCTGTATCGGAATTGGATGTATGCATGTACTCAGTCAAGCAAGTGAGAACGTGTTTAAATACTCTTCCATCAGGGCATTGTGCATATTCACATGTTTGACTGTGCTGTGGGACCAAGGTCAAAGTGCTGATCTCACTAGAGAACTGAGCCCTTAAGTTAGTATTTGTAAGCATCTAAATACAAGAGCAATATTAATATTTAGTGTCCTCATGATAGTCTTCTTACTGATGGTTGGGCAGTCTGTCCCAGTAGAAACTTGAGGATTGTCTGCGAGGCATTCTCCCGTCTGGCTGTCACACATTCTCCCTCCACAGTTACATTCTGGGGGAAAAAGAAATGATTTTTGAAGGAAGAAGTTTCAAAATGTAAAATTCACCTTTCCTGTCCCAAGACTAGGGAAATGATCATATGTAGGAATGTGCATGGATAGTCCAATCAAAACTGAGGACTCTTTGGATTGATTTTTCCTTCAGTATGTAGAAAATGGTGGGTTTTGCACTGCTGTCAAATTGGACCAGATAAAAATACGAGGTTGGAAACAGAACCAGAAAGCCTCTGCTGAAGTGAGTTGTTTAGAGCTTCCTAGCTGGTCAGAAGCAGAGGCAGTGAGGCCAGAGTTGCATCATCTGGGCCGTTGTGCATCACCATCTACAGAAGGTGATGTTCCAAAGATGGATTAAGAAAAGTGGTACAACTAAAGTTATTATTAATTGCAAATGTCTCCACATCCCTGTGGAATTTATCAATGCTGTGTCAGGCTGCCACTGAATAAGCTTTCCTTCTATGAGGGACTGAGAGTGGACTCCAATTCCATCATCAGCTTGACCATATCAAAAAGTAAATATCTCCTACCACATACAATGAAGAATAAATGAGGTTTTAAATTTTTTAAAACTTGAGTAAGCTACATTTCTATTGCCAGCACAAGTGGCTTTTTAAAAAGTATAATTTTTAATCTCAAGTGTCTTTTTCAAGGTTTAACCGGACTTTTATAATATATTATTTTAAAGATTACGATATCCTTGAAACACTTGGATAGAGTAACAAAAACTCAAACAGAACCTAAGAACAGCAGTGACTTATCTGGAATTTGTTTTGCTCTCGTGATTCATGGTTTCAGCAGTATTTCATATAACAAAATTGTTTACTGCCATTTTAATGCAGCCCATTCATTGTTCTCTATGAATTACCCTTGTATTTACATTCCATATTTCACATTTGAGCAATTATCAGGGAAAAGGTGTAAAACAGCTTCAAAGTCAACACAATGGACTAACATTGGAATAATTCTGTGTAAGTGAACTAGTCTTAGTCGAACTACTCAGTTTTTGTACTAATGTAAGAACAGAATTTGGGTTTGAATTTTGTGGGGCAATCAATATTTTGGCCTCCCCACAGTCTGTGGGGACTCACAGATTCAGGATCTACATTTTCTGAAAGACCTTTTTATTTCTTTTGTTAAGAAATGAAAGAAAACACTCAGTTGAAAGCAGAGATTTCTCTTCAACTGTATCACAGGATCTAGGCTATTCCCAGGGGGCGAGATTGTAGTTACAAGGTTAAAATTTGGATGACACTGGTGCTCAAATTTTGTCTTCATATTTAAATGGATAACTCGTAATTTGCTATACAAATGCTTATAGTAAATTAATTTCAAAAGTGGTCCGGACAATTTTTCATCTGTTTAGGAAGTACCATATTTTTAGTAGGGAATTAAGACTTTCAGTGTTACTGTGGCTTACTGGTGGAGAAAGCTTCTAAATTTACCTTTATTTCTGAGGGGCATTTGCGGAAAGCTCTGAAGTGTGACTAAAGGACATGTGGTTAAAAAATACATTGAAAAGCAGCTGAAAACAACTGTTCTCAGCTACGCAGGTTTTTATTTTTTGCTCAAAAGAGGAAAAAACAAAGATGATCTTAGCAGAATCGAGCTGTTTGCTCATTTAGTTCTCTTGCATTTTTTGTACTATGTACTGTTTGAGGCGCTCTGTGGAAACCATGTATACAGACTCTCATTTCTTACTTTAGTTTATTTTCTGTATTTTAAAAAAATATTTTTTTTTAAAAAGTATTTGTCTTATTTCAGAATCAGTATTTTTCTAAATAAGAGTTCCTAATTGCTCCAAAACTTGCCTTGTAAGCCCCCCATATAGTTTGGATATCATGGATGTTTTGAGTGGTGCTCGCCATCTACACAATCTATGTCCAGTACAGCAGATGAAAGAAGGAGTGTATAATTCTCTGAAACACAACACTTCAAATTCAGGATTTGCTAGTCAACCGCAAGATTAAATTCACTCCTAAATAGAGCAAAGCTGCACCTCTCACAATCTATTCAAGTGCCCAGGCACTTTTATTTTTAGCAAAGATCAAACACTACAAGGAAATCTGCTAATGAAGAGAATTACCAAGATGATTTATAGTCTGCATGAAAGATCTGTACAGGGAAGTCCTGTACACCATGAAATCCCACTTACACTGTACCTCAGAAACATAAATAATACCAAGACATTCTGCCTCCAATTCCTTAAGGGTGCAAACCAGAACTATACTGAGGTTATGAAAGCTGGACTTCAGTTTAAAAACTCTATGTTCAGAGATGCCTTCCAAAATTATGTCTTGTATAATCTGCTTAGACACTTGGAATGCCCTGTAATCCTCAGACTTCTGGCAAAGCTATTCTTAGCTATTTTAAGTTCTGCTTTTGCCCATTGCCAGGGCATGATTGCTGTGGTTTGCTGAGTTGAAGTGTTGGGTGCGTTTCTCCTGCCTCATGGCATTCAGGAACTGCAGACTCGATCCTGTCATTCCTTACAGGAGAACTGCAGTTAAATAATCTCTGCTGAACTGAATTAGATAATGAAACGCATAAATAAGTTTTGCTTTTACAACCTCAAAACCCGAAAGATGTTCAATTTCAAGCATGTCTTGGGTGACTAATTCCAGGCAGGAGGTGAGTTTTGGGGCATGCCATTCTGTGCAGCCAATGTCTTTTTGACTGGTTAGGATACCTGGGATAGGCTTTGGGGATTACTGTGTGTGAGCACAATCTCTCCCTGTTCAGCCTAAATGGAATTTAAGCGTGTGACTTAGTGATGTGAATTAAATCCAGGAGATGGACGCTCAGCTTGTACCTGTCACAGGAATATAAAACCAAAAGGGACCACTAGTGGCATCATTCATGTTACCCTACAAATGGAGACAGCAGCACAAAGGGCATTTGACTACAGAGCATACTCACAACCTTCCAAACAAGTCCCAAACACCCCTTAGTACTTTATAGTAAGTTAGTAAAAAGCAGATTCAAGTGTACAGTGAGTTGCAAGAAGGACATATGCTTGGTCAAGGCACTGCTAAGGCTGTGAGACCTATAGCTCTCTGTACCTCGAGATCCTGGAGCACTTCAGAGGCCCAGGTTGGGTGCATGCTTTGGCTGTGTCTTATCCTTGAGTCAGGCTGAGAGCTAGGAGTGATCCGTCTCCTCCATTTGTGTTATGGTCCTTGAGGGAAGGACCCTGGCAAAGACGTTGGGAAGGAGCCCCAAGGTCCTTGCTCTGAGCACCTGCATTTTGCCTTCAGCAGTGGCTATTCTGTGGTACTTTGAAAGCAGATGCAATCTTGTCTCCCAAAGCCAAAGCGAGGACAAAGGGCATGAGGCTAAAGTCCTATTTGGATCAAACTCCATGTAAATTAGGAGAACAAGTATATTAGAGGATGTAAACATCTGTGATCCCTCTGTGTGGGTATGTTTTGGTAAGATCCTCCCGGTAGCACTTTATCAGAGCCTGGAAGTACAGTCATCTCTGGTGTGGAAACGCAGAAATCAGCAAGATTACACACACACATGGGAAATGCAGAATAGATTATCAGTGTGAAAACCAGCAGAAACTAAGCAGGGATTGGGTCAGAACAGGAAGAACAAAGTCTTTAAGCACCATCAGTGTTTAAAGTGAAATCTGCCCAAAGAAAGATTAGAGACCCTTATTTAAAACAAGATGCAGGACACAACAGTGTCTACATTCGTCCTGTCCAGGTATTTGAGATGTTTGAGTCTGGGGTCTGAGACTTCCTTCTGGGCAATAGAAAGAGTGCAAGTGCCTGGGATGATTCAACTGAACAGAAATTCAGGTTATCGTTCCAGGTAGGTGGCCAAGAGGACAGCCTGCCCTCAGGGCCACAAGTGTGTGATGACTGAATCAGGCATCTCTGATCTCTGAGGGGTCATCCATAGACCATGCTGTGTTTTGCTCGGCTCTGCTACACTAAACCATAGACAATACCTGTACAGTTTTTAGCGAATCTGGCATCCCCATAGTAACCCGGAGCGCATCGTTCACACTTGAACCCGGTGGTGTTGCGCAGGCAGTTGCGGCACTGGCCGGTCACTTCATCACAGTCTTCAAAAATCAGGTTTGGGTCTGAGTTGCCACTGCAGTCACATTTTTTACAAGTGCTTCCAATTAGCAAGGGGTTCCCATAGTAACCAGGGGCGCATCTGAAAGGAAGAGGAAACCCAGTGATGATGAGCAGTGGCATTCCCATCTGCAGTACCCTTTTTTCTCTGACCTTATTTATGTCACCTGAAATTGATGACGATTGGCAGCTACCAACAGACACAGAGGGCAAATTATTTCTGCAGAGGCTGTTTTGTGCTCTTATCTTATTCTGTACAGTTATATATTTCTCCCTTCTTCAACACTCCTGGTATCTCAATCACATCATTCTGCATTGTTGTTTTCAGCATGTCTTCAGCAGTAAAATGATTTGTTCTCCATTGTTTTAAAGGCTGTGACAGAATGACCTTGGCAGAGAGGCAGCTCTAGTGTTTGTCTTGGTCTCCTTCAGCTTTGGATCTCACCAGCTATATTGTGTTATATAGGAAACTGGGGTAAGAGACTGCCATTTCATGATGCTGAAACTCAGAGGAAGCTGAGACTTTATTTCTATTAATTAGAATACACATAACAAAGTGTTTTTAATATTATTATATATAAAGAGGTTTATATAAATACTTTTATGGTGAGGGACTGAGATGGTTCCTGGCTTTTGCAAAACAGGCACTGAACCAGCTTCCGTTTTCCAGATTTGTTTGACGTTAGCCTGCTGGCTGAGAGTAAAAGGCTGAGAGCAGCCACCAGCCTGGGGGGGAGGATTCCTCTGTTGGTTTTGCAGAGGAAGAGAGGCAGGAGGGCAATAAACACCGCAGGGGAGGTCTGAAATGGGTCCAAATGGCTTTTTGTCTTGTCATTTTTGGGAAGCATTTCAACTGAAAACTTGCTACACCTTAAAATGAATGAGATACTGAAACTGCAGTCATTTTTTGAAGTTCAGACAAACCAGGGATATGTAACATTCCTGGGTAACCAGTGGCCCTAGACTAAGGCATCAGGTACTAGATCTGGTATCATTGTTTGGAAAGAAATGAGAGGGTCTCTGTTAAAGGATTTTCTGTCAGTAGCAGGGAGAGTGCTTAATCCTACAAGCTACAGGAACTTTTACAAAACAACTAGTGAGGAGAACAGAGCTGGCACCAGAGTGCACATGGAGCAGATCAAGGGGGTTTCAAACAGGGGCTTCACTGGAGGAGCTGGTGGCTGGAGCAGTATGGAACAGTGGCTGATGGACTGGGGAGTTAGGGGTAACACACACTGTTCATGATGTCACTGCAGGGTGGCAGGAGGTTCCGTGACCCAACAGCCTGGTGCATAGAGATCAGGGACTCGTACCTCCCAAGCTGGGAATTAAGAATTACTGCAGGGAAGAGGATAACTAGCTGGTGTAGCAATTGCTGCCTGAATAAATCAGAGGATTGAATAGTTGTTGCAGCGATTTAGGTAAGGAGGAGTTATTGTACTTCATCCTGTTTTATCACCCTGTTGTCTTTGTCTTTTCTCCAATCCAAAAAGTCCTGTTTTAAGGTGCTGTTTGTTCTGCTGTTTGTGGGTGGGAAGGGTGTGCTCTCAGGCAGTTTAATTTTCCCAGGTTCTGGATGGGGACCTGAGCAAGGTCTTGTCTCCTAAAACATGAACATAGTCAAATCCAGGTTCTACTATGTCTGAATAATGAAAATGTGGGAGATCTGATAAGAGCTTCCAGTTTTGATCTGTTCCTACATTTGCTGATTTATTTTTTTTTAATAAAGTAATTTCCTCAGTGCTGCTTTGTTCATGTTCCAGTCTTGAACCCCACAGACAAAAACACATAAAATTCTAAGCATCTTTATGTAAAACACTTGGCTGCCTTGAATCCTGCTTTTGCCAATGACAAAGACTCTGTCTCTTTGCAGCACTGCCAGAATCTTTGGTGCAGATCTTATCATATGGGTGACCCAGATGTGAAGAACAAAAGTGTGACCGGGAGTTCTATGCACCCCTCAAAGAACTGTGACTGTGACATTGAGTGCAGAGCGTGATCTAATTGACTTTGGTGGAGTCGGTCCCCATTCCCATGGGAACCTGAGCAGACAGTGATGGGTAATGTTACTATTCAGTCATGCCAATTTTTTTGCTATGGTTTTGTAATATGTCAGCCAATATGAAATTACAGTATTTTCCCAAATTTCAGAATTTCAGTATGTTTGTGAAGTTTGATCAAGAAAACCCCCCTCTGTGTTTTTTTTTGTTTGAGGTTTTTTTTTCTTTTTTTTTTTATTTAATATTTGATTTATTCTGAGCTGTCAACATTTTGAAGAGTTGCTTTTTAATTTTCTGTAGTTAGGTATTTCCCAAATGATCATCTGTTTAATGTGGCCAAGTCACAGAAACCACTGAGCAGTGCTGGGGCCAGACCAGCTTACAACAACCCAGCTCTGGCTTGCAGCTGGTGTCGTGGCGCCTACCAAAGGCTTCATGCTATTCCTATCAGGCCCACAATGTCTGCCCTCTCAAGGAGCAGGACAAGGTGATTTTTTTTCTTCTTTTCTGAAATGCACCATTCAGCTCACTTACCAGAGACACAGTGGACAGTTCCTCATGTCCTCACAAGTGCTGCTTTTTATGACCATCTGACTCACTTTTATTAGACATATCTCCTCATCTGGAGTAGTTGTCTAAAACAACTAGAAACTTTAAAAGCTGAAAATAAATGTATCACCTTCACTTTCTCCTTCCCGTTGCCACTCAGTGTATCTCATAGGGCTGAATTGCACTGAACCTGTTTTGAATAGTTGGTAGCACATGAGAAGAGCAGAGGCAACTGAATGGAACATATTGCTCCATCTCTGCCCCTTATGGCCTGAAAAAGAGGAGCCCTGGGGTAAATGTCTTTTCCTCTGTTGTATCAATAAATGGCTCTTTGTTGCTAACAGCGAATATTTCCTCTCCCGTAATAATCTGCTAAATTATCTTTGTTTCATTCTGTAGCCATGTTTGCTTCCTGTAATTATTGGTGAGTCAAAAATTAACTTCCTCTTCCCTGGCAATACCAAAAGAACCTTTTATGTTTATTCACTGTGGGCACTAAGGTGTCATTAGTTCAGTTACCTTTTTTAACATTTGGGCATTAACAAAACCTAGATTTCATCCACTACTGCCTTAATGCCTTACTGCTGAAGTCCACAAGCAAGATGATTCATTCCTAAATCTCAAATTGGGAAGCTATTTTTCTCAGTCCTAGCAAAGGCTTTCGTGATTTCACAACATTTGCTGGCAAACATGAACTGGATAGGTTTGTGCCAAGCCCCTGGAGCAACACAGGAAAGCCTCCTACATGAATGCCAGAGGAAATGGAGCAGATTGCCTCCTGGTGTGCAGCTCTGGAGATCCCACACACAGCATGGAGGGGTGTCCTGCAGTTCACTGCCCCTTGATGCCCATCACTGACCACTGCAGAGAGCTGGGAGGAGAGCAGTGAGCAGGATGTAGCCTTCCTCCCTGGTGTCATGGGTTCAGCAGCAGCAGTCATTTTTTCTCCTTGGTAGCTGGTGCAGCGCTGCGTTTTGACTTTCGGCCTGAGAACAGCACTGATAGCACCAGTGTTTCAGTTACTGCTTAGTGATGTTTTGGTCTGACCAAGGACTTTCTGAGCCTCATGCTCTGCCAGGGAGGAGGGGAAGCTGGGAGAAAGCAGAGAAAAGGCAGCTGACCCAGACTGGCCAAAGAGGTTATTCCATACCACAGCACGTCATGCCCAGGAGGAAAAAACGGAGAGCAGAGACCCGGAAGGGTGGTGGGGGGGGGGGGTGCACTGCATGGTCGGGCTTGGTATTAGGTGGTGAGAATTGTATTGTTTCCTTGTATTTCTCTTGTTATTATTATTGGTGGTAGCAGTAGTGATTTGTGTTATACCTTAGTTACTAAACTGTTCTTATCTCAACCTGTGGGAGTTGCATTCTTTTCGATTCTCCTTCCCATCCCTCCGGGAGCGGGGGAAGAAAGAGGGGGAAGTGAGTGAGAGAGAGAGTCTGCGTGAGTTAGTCTTAAACCACGACACCTGGGGAGACAAGCATCTATGCGGGCTGCAGGGAGGGACAGAGGCAATGCTCAGGATCCCCCAGTCCTCCTGCCAGCATATTGATGGTGTTGTATGTGCCAGTGGGAGTAGGGAGTGGTGGCAGTACCCAGCAGCAGAGTATGCAAAGCAAGGCCTTGCTCCTCAGCAAGTGGACAGGCACGAGCAATGCATTTCTCATCAGTCTTTAAAATGCATTTTGATGTTTCTGGCACAAATGGGAGTAGGACCAGGAGCTTACCAGTAGGAAAGTCTTGTTTGTCGCTCCTACCTACCTACCTCAGCAGTTAGTCAAAGACTTACTATACTGACCAGGACAGGCTGATTTCTTTCTGTAGCTTTCTCTAACTCATCTACAAAGCTTTGCCTTCTTTGAGACAGATGCACTGTGTCAGTCTGTGTAGTGGCTATTAGAAAACAAAGCCAATGTTATTTTCTGCTGGTACTACACAGCTGCTATTCATTTCATAGGATTTGAATTGCTTGTAGTCTAGGTTGACATTTTAATAACCATTAAGAAACCTCACTGACCTTTTAATTGTCTGCATTATCCTTTGTGTATAAATCTGACATTTTGGAAGAACAAAAGAATACAGCCATAGGCCTGGAAGCAAGGGTTGTTTTTTTTATTTTTGGGCCATCTGTCTAAAGTGCTTTCGCTATTGCTGTCACCACGCTAGAGACGCAGAGGTAATATGCTGATATGTTTGAATCATCTGTAAGGGCAAAAGCCTTCACTCTTTTTTTCATCTTACCTTTTTTCATATTGATTTCTCTTTGCATCTTAAGCCTCCCCTTTCTCCCTTCTCTGATATTTATGTTCAGTATCACTTGAATTCAAGACTTTCCCATTAATGATAGGGGACTGAAGTCTTAAATACTTCAAGGGCTTTAAAGAAAATCAAAATGAGGTTTTCAGAAAGCCATCCTGAACAGCCAGTTCACATCAGCCTGTGTCTGAGGCATCCTGTACCCTTCAGTCTTTGTGTTAGAGCTGTTTTAATTTACTGGTCACTCAAGGAAAATTTCAGGCCTCTGACATCTGTTGAAACATTATCCATGTGTGTTCATAGCGAGCAAGATGGTGCTCTATAAGATAGGAGAGTAAGTTATATTTCTGCTGTATAGCTCCGTTTATTTGAGTACTTTGTTATTTAGAGGATATTTACTAGAAATTGTTTATGGGCATAAGGGAAGTTGAAAAGCAACACTGGCCTATGGTTGGGTGTTTAACTTTATTGAGTTACTTCTGTGAAGTACATTTAAAATTTAACCAAAAAAGCTGTGTCTGCTCATTAAGAATTTGACCAGATGATGGATTTTCTTCTTTGCTTTTGAAAAAATGTATTTGGTAGAAGCCTGCTACGTATTCTAGGGCTGTGAATGGCAAGAAGCATATATGTGGTTGTTGTTTTTCCCTTCAGCTGCTGTTTCTGATTTGTGTTTTGTATTTTGATTTTTAAATTGTATTCCTGTTAGGAAGATTACCACATGAAGGTACACAAAGTCCAAGAACTCAATCAAAATACATCAGATGTAAATGTCTCTCTTACCCTGGCCTGACTCCATGGCAAATTCTTACGGTTTTTAGTAGGGAATGAGATCCTTTAGCAGGCATGATTCAACCTGATGAAAATACATGCACAAGCTTTCTCTCACATATGGGAAGATTCCTACAGAGATTTCTGGACTTCAGTATTGTTGGCCAGCAAGTCATTCTATTAGTTTCTTACCTTTCACAGTTGGGTCCTGCATAGTTTTCCTTACAGACACAGCGCACATTTCCACTTTTTCTGTAACAGGAGACTGCAAAGCTAGAATTTCATTAGAATGAATAGTTAGAATAGCATGTAATGGCAAACACTTGGGTGTATTTCTTTATTACATTATGGCCATTTGCTGTCAGTGTGAACTGTGGCTCTTGGTTACTCATTGGTGAATAGGTATTCTTGGGCTCTGTATGTTATTCACATTATACCTCTGTTTTAGTCTTTTAACTTGGTGTAGAAAGCACTAACTGATATCTAGTACCATGGAGCTATATAAGTACAGATATATATATAAGGTTTGCTTGCAGTGCAGTTCAGACACACCTATAGGTTTTGATACACATATTTTAGATAAGGGACTTAGGATAAATGTGTATGTCATGCAGAAGTAATTGCATCCTGCGTCTTATTCTAAGGGGTAAAATATTGCTTATGAAAATATTGCAATGAACACTTCAGGAACTGAGATTCTGGAACGGGTGCAGAAGTTTCCTATGCAAATCCTACAGTTTTTTCTCAAATCCAGTCTGGAAGTACCAAGTTGTGAGAACTGCCCTCGTTTGCTGTAACCAGGGCTGCTCTGATATCTCTGAGTAAGCTGGAATGAGTCTGGGGTCTCCTCTTAGACCATCATGCCAAGTAGTGATACTGATTGCAGTAATAGCTTGGGGTGTAATTGTCACTGCTGTGATTCAAAATCATGGATTCCCTTATTTCTTATGTTTTCAGGATTTAACAAATGTTTAACTAAATATGAGACCCAAGAAACAGCAGCAGCAGATGTGGAAATTTCAAATTGTATATGCTGCAAACACATGATTGGACATGGCTTAAATACGTTTGCAAGAAAAAGACATACAGATGTTTCCAGTTAGTTTGCAATATGTGTGAATAAATTCCTGCCAGAACTGGAATGCAAGCAGAGTAGTGAGTGGCAGCAGTTGCCAGCTGCAGGACCGTGGTTGCTACAATGCGGTTCCTGAGTTGTACAATGTTGGGCAGCTGTGGTCAGATTGTGTCTCTTTCATACAGAAGGACAAAAGGCTTGGAGCCATGGGAAAGAAAGGATCCATGTTTTTTTTTTCCTTTGTTCCAGGAAGGAGCAGCATTGAAAAGTGACAAGAGTTCCTGCATAATTTCAGTTTCCGCCAGCATTTCTCAGCTGATTGCAAAACCACGGTCAAATAAATCTGTGTCTGGATGTCTGTTGTCTCAAAACATTTCGTATAACCAGAGAGAACATAAAATGAGACTCTTCTCACAGAATTCACGAATTAACTTCTGTAAAGTTTTTGTGAGAACATATTGAGAAATCATAACAGTTTGGCAGATTTCCACTTCTTTTACAGAGGCAAATTCCCTCACGTAGTTGAAAAAAAATCACATTGTGGTTTTAAGTTATGAAATAAGACTGAAGCCTTCCTGAAGTTTTATATTTTTTGTGGTCTTTTGGGGAAAAAAAGTTCATATAATTCCCTAGGGTTTGAAAAGAAATACTATCTGCTGGACTGGGAAGCAATTTCTATCCTCCCTTTTTTATTCCAAAGAAATTAGATTAGACTTTATGTGTAATGTCCAAAAGTTATTCCAAAGCTTCCCAGAATAGCAGATATGAAGATACTCTGGTCAGAAAATCTAGAGACACACGGATGAATCCCAAGAAGAAATATGTATCTTGTGAGTCTGTTAGTTTACAGATTTGATCATTTTGTCCAGCTATTATGAATTCACTGGTTATTTCCAAAGTAAAACAGAGTACAAACCACCATCCTTTGGATGTTCTTTGTTTAAGGCTTTTAATACTTCTCTGCTTTCTGGTAGAGCTACTGTTTTGCTTTGATATAAATGGAGTAGGATTAATGGAGGAAAAATTAAAAATAAAGAAAGAACAGTTGTTCTTTCAATTTAGTTGTGCAAGGCTGAATGTTGCTCAATCATTATTATCTGCCTGTTCCAGCTGCAGCTGAAGGCTTTGGCTGTGGTCAAGTCTCTCTCATGCGAGAAGCTGAACAGTCAATTTCTGCGCGTTATTTAAATGCGGGTATGAGACAAATTGGGATCAGATATTCCTTTAACTATTGCCTTCAGGACTTTTCTGAGGGAAAACCCTGAAAAATTGAAGTGGGTTTTTGGTGAGGTATTTTTGAGGGGGCTACATAACACAGAACATGGAATATACTGAGATGGACCCACGAGGATCATCAAGTTCAAGTCTTATACTGCTGCTAACGTTAAAGTATGTGCATTCAGGCTTCTTAAAACTTTTGTCCTCCCTTTCCTGTCCCACACTGCTGTCCTTTTGTGTTTGGGGCTTCCTTATCTCTAGTGGTCTGGAATAAGAGAGGCATGAAACCTCTAGCAGGAGGGCTAAGGAGCATGCTGAAGCAAGAAACACTCCGTGGCCTCTGCGGCCATCTCCCATAGTGCTGGCAGGGACGACAGCCTGTAGCTCAGGTCCTTGCTGGTCCTACCACACCGAGCCTGGCTGGGCTGGCTGGCTGAGTCCCTGCTGTCAGGGACACTGCTGCAGAGCCTGGTGGGCTGCAGGACTGGGCAGGGGTCTGGGTGAATGCAGACCCAGCCACGCTCTGTCAAATCGCACTGTAGGGAGGGCAGACTAGACCTTGCTTGTCTTACCATGTTTAATAAAGACTGGGTCTTGTGAGGTAGTGCCTTAGATATGTGTAGCCCAGGTTGTGGTTGAGAGAACAGCTCCTTACACTAAAGTGTGACCAACAGGTAGAGGAAAACCCCCACAATTTCTTTGTGAAGGAAAAATCACTGCTTCCAACTGTTGCATTTCTATTTCTGGCATTTACAGCCACTACTGAAACTGGATGAAGTGATCGGCATCATCTGTGAGTTCGCTCACTCTTAAGCCTGTCTACATTTGAGCAAAGCCAGGTTTTTCCCTTGTCTCTAATCCAGGCAAAGCTGCAGTTTTTCAACAATAGCTGCTCCCCACCCCACAGCCCTCCTCACATGTCTGCAGCTCACTGAGGAACCCAGGAGATGATCTGCAAGAGATTGGCCAGAGTTAGTTTGCTCTGTGGCCATTTTGAGCCCATGCCATTGAGCAGCTGAGCAAAATGCAGCTCATCCCACCTTAAGGCTGTATGGGTAATCCCATAGCAACAGTAAACAAGCACAGGGAGGAAATTCCCCTTTGCTGAGAAGCATTGCTGAAAGCAGAATGGGGAATAACACAAGTGGAGTAAGTAGCTCACTAAAAAAACAGCTTCAACCCAGAGGCAACTATTTACTTGCATCTCCTCTGTGCACTAAAGTGGAATTTGCATAGATGCCTCTCTCCCAGGGGATGGACTTCAAGCAGGAGGAAGTTGATAATTTCTTTCAGGTCCACTACTGACATGCCACTAAAGATTTCTAGTAACTGGCCATGGTTGGTAGTTATTTGTTTCTTCTGAAGGCACAAAACATATAACAGCTGGAGCTCTTTGACTTGGTCTTCTTTTTCTGTCAGGCTTCAGAGTCTTACCCAAAGGTAGATGGCCATCAGCTGAAGAGGCACTCTACCTTTCATAAGGTCCTCCAGCCCTTTCAACTGTTACTGTACTAACCAGATCCATCTGCTGTTGACTCAGGAGAGTGCCAGGCTATGCTTTTTTTTTGTGGTTGGTTTTACCCTCCAGAGGTCATGGATTGATCTTTCTGTCTGTCTGAGCTGTATACATCCCTGATGCCATCTTCTCTGGGAGCTGGTCTTTAAGGGATTCTTAAGAGTAATCAGACAGCCGAATAATCTCTCCTGCACAAAAGAGGGTGGACTAGAATTTGGTCAAATATTTTCTGCTCCCTCTTGGTAAGAACTGATATGAGCACTTAAGGATATTTTTCACCTTCTAAATGAAATGCTGTTTCCTGTGGTTTTGTGAGCAGCTGGTAGTCCTCTTATTTTCCCCTAGTTGTCAAGGACTGCAGCCCTTGCCTCCTGCATCCACAAAGGAATTCTGACCCCACCTTGGAAAGGGGCAAAGCCAGACCAAATCAAAGAGAAGCAAAGACTCTTCACTTACTTGGCAAGCGCTGGCAGGGGACAGGGGCAGGGCTGGCAGAATGTGGGGACTCCTCTGACAACGTCACCAATAAAGCCATCTGGACATTGCTCGCAGTGCTGTCCTGTTGTGTTTCTCTGGCAGTCCTTCAGTAGAAACAGAGAAAGAGTGGTAAAAGTTAAACGGAGGTGCTGCCTAAGTCAGAATGAAATAATTTTGCTGAAGACTTGGCCAAGCAGAATAGGGGCAGATGCCAGACCCCAACCCTTCAAGGCATTGACAGAGGCAGCCAAACCAGCTAGCACTGCTGCAAATTAAAATACTATAAATTATCACACTGACTAGCTAGCAAATTTGGCAAGGTGCGGTACAGGACAAAACAGATACATATGCCTGCCAGGTGCTGGAGCAGAAGCACTACTGCTTGTTGTCAGAGATGTCAGAGGTATTCAGGTGTAGCTGGCGGCCCTGTTTCGAATTGCATGTGCTAGCAGAAAAGATTCCTTTCACTGAAGCCAAACCAAAAAATATCTGCTGGCAAATACTATCAGCAGATTTCAGTGTAGGTACAAATTTCAGCATAGCTTCTTCTTGGACTTTGATGACTGGAAAAGAGCATTGGGGAAATCTGCCTGCAAAGGGTGATACGCCAGTGTCTCTGATGCTTTTTTCCTGAGATGAGTAGTGTTACAGCATGAAGGGATGTGTTATTACTACTCCTTGTTCTCAGCCTTAAAGAAGGTCTTCTTAATGGAGGGAAGAAGCAGGAGACTTTTATAAGTGGTCTTTCTATAAGATACAGGGCAACAGTGTGCAATGTCACTCACTTTATAAGCAATTTTCATCTCCACGATTTAATGTTTATGAGGAAATATGCTTCTTCATGCTGAGGCAAATCAGTCACCAGCTGATATTGTTGGAGCTCTATGGAAGTAAATCAGGGTGTGGTAATTCTTGCAGAGTATGTGTTCCAAAATATTTCATGATGCTAGGTACAAAACTGCTCCTCTCAGATACGATTTTTGATTAAAAAAGTCAAGATTTGCTGTAAGCAATTCTAAATAGAATTTGCAAGTCCTGCTACATCTTTTGGTTTACTAATAGACACAATTGGATGCCACAGATTATGTGGGTTTTTCCCTAGGCACATGTCAAGGCGGTGGGTGACTGTTGGTGAGTGTGTGAACCATGCTCCTTCACACTGCAGGATTCCTGCAGACTCCTGTCCCGCTTTCCACTTCAGCAAAATAACAAGAAGTTGTCATCAAAACCCCACAACCCTCCAAATTCTATCTATCGATATGTCTCACCAAATAAGGAGTCAGAAGGGTGCAGAAGTCCTTCTCTTACTTGCAATTGTGCAATGAGTTTTGCAACTTTCCTAAATCAGAACTCTGCAGCTACACCACTTTGTACTGACACAGTACACATGCAAACAGCTATGAGAGGCTTGAGGCAGCAAGGAGTCAGCTCCATGGCAGAAATATGTGGAGAACTACTCTGTCAGTGCATATTAGCTGTTGTTTTGGGTTAGTATGCTTGATTCTTTCCTCTTCTGACCTACAAACAGTGGATCATGGAAATTGCGGACTGATAGATATGATTTCCATCCCTGGTATGATGACAGTGTGTATAACAAAGAAGATCTCCTAGTACATGACTAAGCATAATCTGATAGAGGAGCTTCTGCTTCCCCAACTTGCTGTATAATGGTGCAAATAAGCAAGTGTATGAAGTGGAACCAGAAGATAATACATACCCGGACTTTCAGAAAAGCCAACTAAGTTGTCAGGGGACTTGAAGAAATATCCTTTTATGACCTGAAAGCTGATAAAGGCTAGGAAACAAAGGGCATGATGCAACAGTCATTTTTCAGACTGGTGAAGTGTCACTATTTGTGTCACCTAGGTGAGAAACTAGGAGAGACCAGTTTTGTTTGGTATTCACCGGTGTCTTACAAGCAGAGACCAGAAGTGCTAAAGCTGCTCAGCTGGAAGAGAAAGGCTGGCAGGAGGGTGTGTTTGGGTGATGTAAAATTGCAAAATTAGTGAATAAGATGAATGCAAGACAGTAGCTCACCAATTCCTGCGATAGAGGAGCTGAGGGACACTGGCTTGAAAAGTTGCCTCCCTACACAGAAGGTAAGAAATTTCCGCAAGTTGCTGTCAGGAGTTGACAGTATTTGCGGTGACAAAAGGGGAAATTCTGGGGCAACTGATTCATAAATGGGTATTAAAAAGACTCAGGAGGTATGTGCCCTCTAACATACCCTAATTGAGCAGCTGTGTATGCTAGTGGAGTATGAAATGGAGACTTCAGGAATGGGCCAGACTAGGTGCCCTCCCCAAGCAACATCTTCTATTGCCACCACTGGAGACCCAATATGGGCTGCAGAGACTTTTGGCTGAGCCCTGCCTGGGAGCTCAGAGTTGGTGTAGTTGCTGGGAAATGACAGTGGTGCTGCAGTTTATTTTCCAGCAGTCATTTAATCCCATCACAGAAGTTGCTGTGCTGTCAGCAGCCGGCATTCCCTGGAATAACAGGGAACCTGGCAGTGGGATTTCAGGAGCACTCACAGCAGAAGGGACCTCACCAGCATGGGGCAGGGGGCACCTTGGCCTCTCTGTGGTTGGAACTTCTTCAGCAGTACCAGGTTGGGGTTGGGTGAGCTCGGCTTACTAATGTTTTACCTGAGCCAGTCCTCGCAGATTTGAAACTCACTTTCTACTCTAAACATGGCGTGTTCTTTGAAGAAGAGAATGAGGAGAGAGGCACATGATCAGCAAGTGCATTTATTGAGACTAGATAGTCAAGTTTCACTTGCACAGGCATTGCTAAATCTGGATATTGCAATTGTGATTAAGTGGCAGAATTCTGTCCTGGCAACACTGATATTTTTTTTTTTTTTTTTTTAAGTCTGTGTCCAGATATCATCAATCTGCATTGCAAAGTGTTATTTTAGTAAAGGATACCCTTGTGAAAACACATCTGATTTTTTTTTAGCCAATTTTCCTTATTTGAATTCCATTAAAGTTCCCCAGTTAGTACTCACTAGTTTAGCTCAGACCTTTTTTGATTGTAGAAGACTTTGCTTGTCTTGCTGTATGTTTTATAGTCTTTGCACAGCAATTATTTATTTCTGCAAGGCTGTGATTTGGCCAGAGATCTCTACAACAAATAGAATATGACAAGGAAAGGAAAAAAGTAAATTTCTTCTCCCATGGATCTTTAGATGAGACACTAATAGTTGTAGAGCTTTATCTCTACACTTTTAGGCGGTTTTCCATAGTAATATTTGCTGTAAAGAAGAGAGTACAGAAAACCAGAGAGTTACTTTAACTAAAATGCTCTAAAAGGAGAGAATACAGAAAACTTGACTAGAACAGAGAGGAGGAGGAGGGAAGAAACTTGTTGAGAGCAGAGAAATTGAGGACAAATGAGGGCAGAGTAGCAGGCAGCTGCTGGGGATATGTTCAGATGTCACACTCCTCACTGACCAGAGTGCACTAACCGTGAGGCTCATGGTGTGAGCCAGAAGGCCTAGAAATCTAATGCAGTTTTAAAAATAGTTTGCATTTGTTGTTGTTCAATGAAAAAGTGATGTTAATGTACCACAAGAGAGAGATGAGTGCACGGCCACTGAGCGCTCAAAGAGGAAGAGCAGTTCTGCGTCTGAAGCACTGGCAGAGGCCTCAGGTAGGCTGCATTCAGTAGTAGCCTTCATCACACTCTTTGTTTGTGCTCTGAGCGATTCAATTAATCTCTCTTGTCCTCAGCTCTCCAAACAACACATGGTTATTATCAGAATAAACCTGTTATTGGTTTCCAAAGCTCAGATACTACTGTGATGTACAGAGCAGGGCAGAAAATGCTGCTCCTTAAATCTGCAGTGTTTTGCATCTTCTAAACTGAAGGGAAGTGCTAAAATGCTCTTTTACCCTAAAGACCCTGCTAGCTGAGTGCTTGAGACACTTTTGTAGTCTTTCTGTGGTTAGTGATTATGTAAAAGTGGATTTATCTTATTTAACAAGTCAAAACTCCTGTGGTTATTTAGTATTATATTTTTACAGTAATAAAAAAGTGTCCTTATATTTTATGTTCCATTAACTTGCATCCTCAACAAGATTGCTGACATCAATAAGCCTGGGAGACACCTCTGAAGGCAGAGAGGACACCCTCTCTGGAGCTCATGGGTGAATCTCAGCCTTGGGTGGCACTGACTTGGTAGTGTGATAAAAATGTTTTGTTTCTAAATGGATCACTTCTGACAGAGAAATAATAAGGAATTAAAAAATGGAATTCCATTTGTGGTGATTTTTTGTGAAACTGGATTTTAAATAAGCACCTTGCTGTGAGAATTTCAAGGGCTATTCTTGGTCCTGGTGTTCATACATGTGTTAGAATGAAAGGCGTCATTTATGGTTGATGTTATAAATCGACTATGTATGGCATTGCTCACATCCTTCACTGCCTCAGTGGTTCATTCAAATGTAGTCACAAGATTTCAGAAATATGCTTACTGACAGTGGTATCTACTTTATCAAATAAAGAAATGCAGTCTATAGTTTTTGGTTTCCTTTGAAAAACAAGGAATACTGAAGTAAAGATCTCTAGAAAATATGGAGTGACATCAAAACCAGAAGTTTAGCAGAAAATTGCTTTCTGTCTTTGTACAGAACAGAATGAGACGTGATAAAGGTCACGGAAACAGGTGCAACTATGCAGCTAGAAGTATCACTACTGGGCTTTATAAAACTCTGCTTTTTGTAAAGTGTTTCAAATTACAGTAAGTTAAAATGATAAGATCAACGCTTTCCATATGCCGATGTTAATATAACCTTTATTTTCATAAAGCAACAATCAATGAACGTGTCAGCTTCAGAGGAAGTAGTTGAATATAACAGCAGCCTGGATTCTATATGAATTTGCAGTATATAAACATTCATCCATTGGTACACCAGCAGCAGCTTGTCAAATGACAGTGGCTGGAGTGTATTTTCCTATGTTAGAAAATGCCTTACTGGTCTTACTATTTCTCTTTCACTGAGTACCATCAATCAGGATGAGCATTTCTACCTGGCCCTTACTGTAGCTATACCTTGCACACATGAAAATCACAGGAAAAGATGCTGTGGGGGGTTTACTTGAGAATGATTGTCAGCACTGAGCTCATGAACTCATCTGCTTGGAAAAATAAAGTTGGAATTGCTGTTCTGAGACCACAGAGCACTTCATGTGATGCAGTTCTGCTCAGTAAATACACTTGTGCAAAAATAATAATGAAAAGTTTGTTGATTCTCTTGAGGTAATGGTACTAGGACAAGTTTATCAGCACAAGACAAACATATTTTCCATGAATGAATATAACGGAAAACCTGAGAGGTAGGAATCTGATCCACCTTAATTTAGAATCCTGAACCTTAAGAGAGCTCCTTCTGATGGTCTTCAAAAGCACCAGCTTCATTGTACGTGCCAATTAGGCAGTTCTAGGGAAACTGTTTCATCAGATGACTAACAGTACCCTCTAAAAGTCAAAAAACCCAGGACCTGCCACAGTGTGGTGCAGAGCACCTGTGCTAGACACCTGCTGCTGGATGGTATGGAGACTCTTCAGGGCCAACCAAAAGTTAATACTCATCGCTACCTGTGGTGAAGTTAGTACGACAAAACAAAACCCCTAAACTCCAGGGTCTTAAATATTATCTGTGAAATCTGGAAGTGTCCTCAAACCCTGGTTAGGAATTCTGAATATCAATTTTCAGCTGAAAACAGTCATTGTTACAACATAGCAGGAACTGCTGGATTTTGCTTTGGGTTTGTTTTGTTTCTTTTATCACTTCTTTTTCTTCAGAGAGATAGTCATATAACAACTGCTACTGCAGAAAGATTACACAAGGATATATACATTACATAGATAAAGAGATGCAAGTGGTTTACATTGCTGTGCAGCCTGTCTGTATTTATTGCTGGGCCAGTGGAGGTTGGCCTGAGGCATAATATCTGGATGTAGATTTAGATTTCCCCAAATCTGGGAGATGCTGGTTACAGAGCTACATACCATGCCAGAGCTCATTGCTGTCCCAAAATAATAGCAGTAAAAAGAGTACTTCAGCATGATGGAATGAAAGCCAGGAGATGTACAAGTTTTATCTTTTTCATCTCTGTCATTTATGATTTCAGGCCTTCTCTCTCCAGCCATTGTGGATGAGATGCAATGTTAATTTTCAGAATTTCTTATGGAAGAAGAAGATGAGGCACTAAAAGGAAACACTAATCACTGTGCAACTTTTACTAAAGACAACTGTCAGCCTTAAATAATGAGAATAGCAACAAAACTTGATTCCTGATCCAGTTTGTGTCAACATACCCCCTCCCTCTGTGTCAAAGTTTTGGTTTGTAGAATTTGTCCTGTATTAATGAGTGAAGTGGGAGCTGATGTCTTGGCAAAGCAGCCTGGCCCTCTACTTTCTCAATCCATCACTTGTCTTAGCTAACTGTGGGAAATGCAGCTGAGCAGGCGTGAGAGCCACAGCAGCCCTTCCTCCCAGCCTTGGTCAGAATTCCTATGTGCCTCTTATATAGGCTGGATGGTGAATGGAAACAAAATTAGGGGTCAGTGTTTTCAACAGCAAGTTTTCAACAGCAAACCAGTTAGGACAACAAATATTAAGTTTAAGCATAGCTAAGAGGGAGGGAAATGTCTGTATCTGAGAAAATGAGTCTATTAAAAGAAGTAATGCTTTTGACAACTTCTGCATGCTAAAAAGCTCTGGACAAGGGTTGCCTTTCAGCACCAGACTGTTGTAGTTCTGGTTAGCTTTCTAACCTACAGATAGATGTCGTCCATTTTACAGAAAGAAACAGTGAGCCATAAGCTGCAAGGCTCTTCATGGAGCCAGAAGTACCTAATAAGCTGGCAAGTTTTGCTAGCTCCCTGCTGCTTTTTGCTTGTGCTTGATGGATGGTTGTAGATCTACTGGCGATTCTCCAGACCTGCCTTGGCAGTCATGTGGAACATATTATCCTCTTGGGCAGAACTGCCAAATCCATTCCAACCTTTCAACTCAGCTGTAAACCCAAATGTTTCAACACAAATCACTTGCATAACAATACTCTCTCTTGTAAAAAAATACGTAAAAGGCTGGAAAGGATACCAGTGAATTTATCCTCTCCACTGTTATGATGCTTTGGTCTTTCTTCTTCCAAAAAGGTTTTATTTATTTATTTATGAGTAGTCTTTGGATGTCTTATATACATATTGATCAGATATACAGGACTGTGATGATAACAAAGCACTTACAGACTTTTAGGCATGCAACAACAAATTTACCCTTCACCTTCTGCTGTAGTGCTTTTTCAGGCTTACTTATTTGGCTATATGTGTTTTCATGCATTTATGAAGTTCTAACCTCCATTAACATTACAAACCTCAGAAAGGACACTGATAAATCAGCCCAACAAAAATTTTGTCTGGATAGCCGGCTTTTTTGAACCCTTTCAACCTTTCAATCCAATTTACTGTGTTCATCTGGAGTCATTGCCATAGTACATTGCAGCTACCTCAAGCAGCTTACTTTTCTAGTGTATGCGATCAAATTTTTTAGTATGGAAAAGCCCTGCCCATTGTACTACTTGCATATGATATGAGAGCTCATTGTTTTAGACAAGATGTTTCACCTTTGTATGCCACTTGTTTCAGAGTTGGCTGTATCAGCCACTCTGATGTTCCACTCAGCTGTCAAGTCGTTTGAAGCCTACTCCCATGTCTGAATTTTCAAATATTGAACCCTCAGTGGGGGTTCTGTAAAGAAATAGCTCAGCTGTAGGTTGCTGGAGGGGTAGAGTCTGGTGTATGGTGAAGGAGGCAAAACATTGCCTTAATTTCTTCATGTTTTCATATCTTATTAGGGGCAAAATCAGACAGACTTTATGCAGGAGAAATGCACATCACTGTCTGCAGATTGCCACATGCAGCTGTTACAGTTTCACCCTGTTAACATCACATATACCAAGCAAGTTTCCAAAATCAAGGTCCTACAAGTGACCTTTCTTTTCTTCACTTAGCTAGGATTGAGAAAGTTACATTAAAAGTCCAAAGTCTAAAATCTGTACAAAGAATTGGTGTTTCTTCCTCTACTAGCCTTACATTCATCACAAGATACTGTCTTTGAAATTAAGCATTATTTGACATCTTTATTGTATTATATCATAAACTGAGCTTACACTGTGCTGGCTGCTCTTCTAACACTTGGGTGATTTTCTATACTAAGAAAAATGGACCTAGTGGCTCTCCAGTTTTAGTCACAGGACCACATGGTTAATTTCTGCACAAGTTTCATTGGACATCTATGCAAGAACGGCTCTGTCTGCCATGATTTCTTCTGTCTGGTTACCCAATGAGATTGTTGATGCATTAAATGTGTCATTCAATAAGCTTTTAAAGACTTGTGGATCTGATTTACAGTCTGTGAATAACCTGAAAGAAGTTTTGAAACAGAACCCTGAGATAGATACTAATGTCAGCAGAAATTAAAGATGTGAGTACTTTACCCTAAGGCATCGTTAATAGGGGTTTAATTTTATTTGGTTTCAAATTCAGGGCAGAGACCAATGAAAATTTCATTAATTTATATGCTGTGGGAACTACATTTGCCAAATTGATTTGGGAGATTTGCATAATATGATCGTCTTAGAGCACTGTATGGAGTAGGACCCTTATTTTCATCTCTTTTGAAGTAGAGTACTTTTTCATTTTCATACTGCCTTGTTCATTTATTCAGTTCTTATAGCTTAGTTATTACTTAAGCTATAAAGAATAATTACCAACTGAACACAATGTTGTTATTGCCTTCATTGTTAGAAGATTTGACTTAAAAAAAAATATTCTTTTCCCCCATGTTTACATTATTGCGTAGTGTGAATAAACATGCAAACATAGACACTTTCAACTTGGGGAACATCAGTTCTTCTAAAGGTCTTTTGCTGAACACATTCTATAACATCTGTGAGTCATGAATAGCATAATGTGGTGTCAGTGGAGAGTCCATAAGTGATAAAACACTGTTGCATCTCAGAAGCAGGGAAATAGCAAGTCTATACTGATTGAAGCAGAGTATGACAACAATAATATGGGATGAATATAACGTTTTTTTAATTTTTAACAACCTACTAAAAACTAACTGAATGCAGAAAGTCTTATGTCTTACTATCAGGTTGGTGGTTACAACTGAAGGAATTATTGGAGTAATTTGCTTAAAAATGTGAGGACAGAGAAAATAATGAGCTCTCCGGTATCCTATGTTCCCATCCCATTGCAGAAGCTCCCAGCCATGCATGTACCTACTTCTTCCTGTCCCAGCATCAGCCACAGCAGGCTTTGCCCAGTTCCGTTCCTGTCCTTCTTGAGGAAGGCTGCTTGGTCCACTGATTCTAATGGAAATCATGTTATCGAACATCAAGTCTCCTTTTCTGAACTTATTTGCATTCATTCATCTAACATGCTGCTTCCTGCTGTAATTCAAGTTACATCTTTCTTTCCCTAAGCTTTTCTCCTCCAAGGCTTTCTCAGTCACATTTTGCAGTTTACCAATTTCATCAGTCTTCCAACCTTCCCTGA
This sequence comes from Ara ararauna, assembly GCA_028858755.1. NCBI lineage: Eukaryota > Metazoa > Chordata > Aves > Psittaciformes > Psittacidae > Ara > Ara ararauna. The sequence continues at coordinate 64,232,520 of CM054379.1, forward strand.
AAAATTCTAAATGCTCAGAAAAGTCCTGTTACTGCGGTAGCCATGGGCATCTCTGGTTCTGTTGTATGCTATCAAACCTTCAAAATCCCTTTTCATTCTGCTCTTTCCTTGCACCAGGCTCTTTCCTTGCACCAGGCTCTTTCCCTTTTCCTTTCACTCATTTCACTTAGACCTTTTGACTCTTTATTCAGAAGTAAATGGCCTGAGATTAATAGTTTAGTAAGTCATTCAGATAAACCATCAAATAGCTTATTTGAACTCAAGTAGTAAACTAGGGTTTAGCTCTTAGTTTTGTTCTTTACTACCTGGCTGGTTCTGAGGGTTTAGTATTCTGCAGAAACATCAGCCAGTAATGTATATTTTTGGATTATTTCCTGCTGATACAGTAACTTTGATTTTGTTTGGGGTTTTGTTTTTTTTTTTTTTTTCCTCTTACCATTTGGCTTATTTTTGTAGAAGATAAGAAACAAATCTTCTGTTGTGTTTGTAAACTGAGGATATAGGCACTTCCTACCTCATATATTCTACTTCAGAAAATCTCTGGTCATCAGAGTCCTTAGAAGCAGACATTTGTCAAGCTCGCCCTCTTGTTCCTAAGTCTTCCCTTGGAAGTTTCCTCTTGGCATGTTTATCACTGGACATTAAGGTGACAATCATCCCATGAGCAAAAGCCTTGTGCATGTGAAAGAGAATAGCTGGGAATGGCTGGTGGTGTAGAATCACTTTTAGAAATTTAATATAAAAATACTAAGCCAATATGTGTTCTGCAGAAATCAGCCAATCCTAAGCACACTACAGTGGCCAAGCCATAATAATAACTGGCTGAGCTGCTGCGCTGTCTTCCTCCCACAGAAATAAAAATGGTAGGAAATATGCCATGGAGCACGACTCTACATATTTGTATTACTGAAAACTTGATAGAGGCTGTAATGATGCAAAGTATGTGAATATTATCAGGCCATTTTATGAAGAGGCAAACTGAGGGCAAAGGTTCATGACTTGTCAAAAGTAATACATGGCAGAGCAAGGAGCTCTGAGTTCTATTCCTGCTTTACAAGCCTGTAAAGAACACACAGGTACCTAGCTCTTGCTATGTGGATTAGAAACATTACACTATCAGCTTCTATCCTTTTTTTAGTGTATTATTGCTCTGATTACCAACTAGTAATTGTGACGAATTTTGCTGGACTGGTGTTTGCTCTGGAGCTACAAGTGATTAACTACTAATACTAACTCATAAGTTTTCTGTATGAGCTAATACTGAGTCTGAGCATATGGGAAATTGTAATACTACCTTGGAGTTCAATATGCTCTTCCCTTGGTGCACTATTTCAACCTTCTCATGTGGTTTCTTCGCAGCAGAAGGCTGCCATGCAGCAGAATTACTATGGATAATGCATTTGTATACAGTCACCATTGTAAACTGTTTATATGATATACACCACTGTATTCATAAAGGGAAGAATGAAATGTGTTTTAATTTATATATTATTTCTCCAGAGGTATACAAAACTCTTTCCATATTTCTGATGGACTAAAAATTTTCCCCAGCTTACTGACCCTCACAAATATTATATGCAGGAAACATTTTGAATCTACAGAGATAATTTAAGTAAGTGAGAATGAAATTTGGCCAGTATAATCCTATTAATGTATTGATCTTGGCCCTACTTATGATTGCACTTCAGCAAAAAGCCCCTGTGGTACAGACAGTGCTTTTGCTGTTTATTGAAACTGAGCACTGGTGTTAATAGAAGAGTCAGACCATGGTTTCTTGGGTTTGCCTGGGAAGTATTTCCTTCATGTAAACCCTCATGCAAGAGTGAAAGAAGGTGAAAGGGTTCATGTTATCATTAAAAAAAAGAAAAGAAAAAGAAAGAGATGTTGTTATTCAGTGAGGGACCAGCAGAGAAGACAAGAACTCCTTACCACACAGATTCCAGATCCATCAAGGCATCTGTTTGCATTACCATTACAGTCGCAAGGAGAGCATTTTCCTAAGCTGGTACGGTAAAATCCTTCTTGGCATTCCTGCAATGAGAAAATAAAAATAAAGTATTTCCTATGCATGCATATTGAGGGAGTTAGGTTTGGCTGAGAGGCAGGGGAAAGCAAGAATTACAACAGCCAGGTCTCCCCAGAGCACAGTGCACAACCTCATCATAGCAGACCACACACACACACTGCTGAACTTGAATCTGTTCTTTCATTCCCTGTGCTTGTACTTGTTTTTTTGCCTATAGTATTTAAGCTGTCAACATTCCTACCTGTGTCCTGCCCCTGGCCTGCAGTGGGTGCCTCTCTGCAGGTGAGGACCTGGTTTTAATTCTTAATGCATTTTGTACTAGAGGATGAGTTACCTAGAAGTGATGATCCTTATTCAGTAAAGAAAGTGTATTTATAGGAAAATAATAGATTTCCTAAAAAAATCAAAGCTTGATTAAATTTACATCAAAGCTTCGATGAGCTTTGGAAGAAGAGCCTAGAGGAGACAGAAACATATAAGCAATTTCACCCTCTTATTTATTACGTCACGTGAAAAATGATTGAACTACTGCGTCTCCCAGGGGCTGATTATTTCCTGTAATGACAACAGGCACATCTCACCAGCCTCACAATCAGCCAGCCAGCTAGCCATCCAGCCATGCTTTGATGGCCTCTCACAGCAGCCAGCCAGCTTTCATTCAGAAGGGCATTTTCTTGTTATTTCTTAAATGCATGGCTGTGCCTGGTGTATATAGTTTAGTACTTTTGATGATTTAATGAGCTTACCAAAATTAAACAAAGGATCGTAAGTATTTATCTCACCTTTTTAATACTATCAGAGGAATCAGAAATGCAAACAAAGCTATTAAGATGCTCCTGTAATACTGGAAAATAAAATGAAAGAGGATGGCTTATGTTTGATATGCTTGTGTAAATTCTTGTCCTCTACTGAGGAACTTCTGCCTTACTATGCAAAGCTGGCAAGACACGCACAGGTTGACCTCATGAGCAACCTGTTACTCAGTCAGCACATGCTCATCCTGTGCAGTCTCCCTGTATCACATGTGTTGTGTTAGATCCATGCAGATTCATGGATTTTTGGATCCTAAATCTCTTACCATGCTTAACTCTTGAAATGTTGTTGCAGAGCTCCTGTGAAGGCTCTAGCATGTCATATCTTCAGCAATTGTGTACCATACCCTGTTTCTGCTAACATTTACAAATGCTGTCCCTGAGGTGGCTGTCAGACCCTGAGATACACCAGGGTGCCTCTACAGCACTTTGTGTATTCTGTGGCTCTTGAGGGCACTTATCTTTGCAAAAAGTGGGAAAAGTGAAACCCAGGCGAATCAAAAAGGTATGATCCTTCTTTCTTTTTTATGAGCTATGAGGCTTCTTATTATATTGTATTGATCTAATTAGGATTAGATTTCCTTTATATCTACCTCTTCCTCATTTTGCTGGGTTGCCCTGGAATAAATGATGATTTCTTTTCTGCACTGAGCTAACCATTGCTTCCTGTACCTACTGTAAGCTATGACATGAACAACAGTTTTACAATATCAAATGCAGCACCATGCAGTGATATCTCCACTAGCTGCAAAAACTAGCCTGAGTAGTACTGCTAAATAGCCCTCTTGGTGGCTGTGGCTATTTAACCCTTGCTCAATGCTTCGTCCATACTGCTTCTGGGACCTGAACTTGTACATCTGCGCAGTTCTGTAGTGATAGCTGTGGAGCAGCGGGTAGCAAACCCGGCAATCCAGAGATTCATCTGCGTGTTAACTTCCATTCTCAAGGGTGGCTAGATACTTCTGTCCAGCCAGATAAGCTGCTTGTTTAGGAAACAGTGTATCTTAAGAGATGAGTAACAACAAGCTTTAAAAATGAGGTTTACAAATGAATCATTAATCAAATCTTATCCTAGAGAGCTCTGAGAAGCTGAGATGAACATAAATGGAAAACTCAGTTGCCTTTACCATTCTTACACACAATATTTTATCTGGTTTGCTTTGGAAACACTTTCTTAGATGATAGCTCCTAGGAGGAAAAGCCTTCATACCATAGCCACTTTGGGACAGCAGAAATACTGTCTATTTGTACTGCTTGTTTCTTTCAGTTGTTTAGTCTTAACACCGAGCTGTAGGACTGGCCTCCACCAGATTAAGGATTTCAGCTGAATGATTATGCCACACACAGTGGAAGGGAGACAATTTCTAAATTGAAAACAGATTCTTATCCCAGTGTCTGTCTTGGCAATATTTCTCTCCACCCATGCAGATCTAAGGCATGTTATATTCTCTGATGCCCCTCAATTGGTGGGTGGTCGTAGCCAGTCCTCTAGTGTCTGCTCAAAAGCTTCCTCAGTTTTTCAGGTCTAAGCAGAATTACTTTTTATTCAATGGCCGTGAATATGAACAATGAAAATGAGTGTGTGCAAAGGTGTCTATGTAAGTCCTTCAGTCAGTCATAAAGATCATCACCTTCATACTTCAATTAAGGGTATGCCTGCATTGTAGCCATGAGTGATCTTTTGTCTAGTCCACTCACCCAACAGTAACAGGTTAGGTGCAGTTCAGGGCAACTTCACTGGGATCAGCTGCATGGGCAGGGTTGTACTGTATTTGCTGAAGTCCACTGGGAGACAGTTTAACCCCTATCTAAGCAGACATACTTCTCAGTTCCTCAAAACATCTACCTCAGTTTTGGGTGCCTCTGCTATTCTTGTTGTCAGAGCCCCTCTTGAAAGTGAGATGCAGGGTCCTAAGAAACCTAGGTATTTTTTGGCAACATTTTTCTCACCTCATTGTTTAATTCATCACAAAAAATCAGAAGGTCCTGATGGTCACTATTTTGATACAGTATTTTAAACCATGAGTTACATCAGTTTAAACCAGAAATGAGGTACTGACAATCAATGCTATGATGAAAGTGGGGATGAGGGGAAAATGGGATCCAGATTGTTCCCTTCGGGTTCAGAAGTTTTCTCAGGCATTCTCAATTATTCTGATATATTTTTGTTGCTCCTTGCCCTACTAGTGATAATGGAGTGCTCAGTTAATTGTTCCAGGGCATGAGCCAACATTGTATTTATAAAAAGAAGCGTGAGAGTGTTGAGCTAATTGAGGGATTCAAATGGCTGAATGTTCTGGGAGCACAAAATAATTGCACACAAAGCACAAACAGGTCTGGAATAAAATGGAAATGCCTTCCCTGAAAAATCGTTATGTAGGCAATTGAGTGAGGAACATTTCCATCCACTGTCTGTTTCTGAATGGTGAAGACAATTACTAGGCCAAAATGTTAGGTCTGCATTTGCAATTATGTCTTCATAATTATTAGATTTTTTTTTGCCCAAGGGACCATGTTTGTTCCAGTTCAAGCTGAAAAGTCCAATCTAATGTGAATCTTGCTGAGCTCTTGAAAATCTTTTATGCCCATGGTACATTTATTCCCCCCCTCCCTTACATCTGGATTTAATGATTGCATTTCTTAAAAACAAGAACCAGCTGCAGTGCTGAAAGCACTGTGGAGCCCATAGTCATATTCTATTTCTTCAGACCCTTCTGCTGGTATAGGTGCAAGATGGGACTGAGGATGGAAGACGATCCACACTGAGCATGAGTTCACTCCCATATTACATTCAAGCAGTTCCACCAGTTTCACTGCAGCTGCTCCTGATCTGCACCTGCATAGCTGAGGGCAGAGTCAGGTCCCCATTCCTCTCCTGCCACCAGCTAACAATAACGGTGAAGCCATCCCAGGATAGGTATATTTGCTTTTCCCAAAAGAAGAGTGCTGCGCTAGTAACACGCTCAGAGCATTGTCTGTGGTTGTATCTGCCTCAGCCAACTGAAGAAGGGCAAAGCATGGTTTCAGGTCCTGCCTTCTGATCATCCACACTGACTGATGGTTCATTTTCTGCCTTGATTTTGCTCTTTGACAGATTATGATTTCTCTGACAATGTCCAGGCATGACTCAGAGCATAGCATCTGTTAGGATATGTTTCCACAAGGCAGTCTGTATGGGACTGCTGTTTGCTGGGCAAGCAAGGAGAGAACTTCAGCACGACTAGAACGTCCTCACACTGCTTTGTTCAGTAATTCAGATATAGCCATGGACTCTCTGATCTAATGGTAAGAAAACATGGTGTGTTTCTTTAGTTAGTACTGGAACTTGTAACTTTCCTGTGCATATATGAACCCACAAAGGGTCTCTTTCTTATAAAAGGCTCCCTTGGATCCACACCAGTGTTTATTATTTCCAGAGTTTTCTCTTGAGTGCTGGGGTACATGAAGGGATGTGGATTCAGGGTTAACTGGTCTACATTAAGACATTTCAGCCTTTGTTACATTCATTATACTCATGCCTACCAGTCTTGGGCCAGGAATCTCATTACAGTCGATCTAAAACAAACACAGAAGAAAAAGATGGTGCTTGTCTCTGGTGCTTGCAAAAGAGGAGACAGCTGGTACATTTGGGGAACTGAATCTGAAGAACAGCACTCAAACTAGCAGCCACAGCACATAAGCTGCCAATTCACTGGCAAGTTTAGTGTCAGCTGAGACTTGGTTGTAGCTGGCCAACAGCGTTATGCTCTTTGCTGCTAGAAAGAGAGCCAAAAGGTGTACTTCCTTCCAGATCTGAGAAGGATCCTTACTGGGCCCGCATGGATGTTCAGACATGACAGCAAAAATCAAACATCATGATATTGCTTAGCAGATTCTCACTTCAAAGGCCTGTTCAGGGTAGTAAAAGTGATTGCTGCCCAGGAAGAGTTTAATATTATAAACTCATGGGCTTGTGGTGAAATGAAAATTATCTAAATTAACCTAATAGCTCAAACCTACCTGCAAAACTGCAAGTTCTATCTCATGGCATAAACACCGTTATTTTAGAAGGGTGATTTTTGATGTGTAGAGGCAAAAATATTTTTGTAGTTTCTGGCAGCCATCCTCCACAACTTCTTCATATACCAAGAGGTTAGATTGATGACTGTAGTGTAATTTATGGCATGCTACTCAAGTCATAGTAACTGTTCCTGATAATGCTCTTTTAGCCTTGAGTGGAAGAGAATTAAATTAATTCTCATTATTTGTCATCTGGTGATGGTGGAGAACATACAGAGATAATTACCTCTGGTTAATCTGACATACCGCAACTTATTCACCTGCTTTATCTTAATGGGGTAGTGAGTTCATTGGGCATGTCATTTCATTTTGAAAGGATTTTTGTGCATTCAAGTTTCCAGTTTTCTGCAGTTTGATCTGTTCTATAAAGGTCCTGAAAGTATTGCCAGAAGGCATATACCTAAGGGAGTCTTAGTGTGAGAACTACGAAGCCTGGTGTGACAGGCTACCTCTCAATTGAAACATCTATGGAGAACCATGACATGTATTGTGAATTACTTGCATAATAATATTTATCACTTGGAATAGGTTGATCAACAGTTTCAGGACCCTCAAAAGTCCACGCTGTCTCTTATGGAGTGTAAGAAGAAAATGAAAGAGAACACTACTTGAACATTATCAAGTTTTGCCTTAGAGTCCAGGGAAGAGAAATTAGAAAAACATTGCTTCTTTGATATAACAGGCATCATACTAACCATAGATACCTGTAAAGGTAGGACACATGGATAAATAAAGGCCAAGTTTTTAATGCATTCATAAAAAAATCAGACAAATTGAGTAGAGCAATACCTCTTCTGACAGCTTTGCAGTAAAGTGTAATGAGTTTCTGGAAGGAAGGGTTTAGCCAAACACAATTTTAGGGCTCAATAGAATACTAACTCCCTGAAACTGTCCATCCTTTGCTATACAGGGTTGTGTGAAAACTCTAAACATCCTCTACTCACTTTAAAATCCTTGTTTCTAAAAGAGAAACCAGTCTTCTTGAAGTGCATGGCATTGCCGTGGAAACAACAGCTCTCTGCTTCTTGAGGACATTTCCAAACCCAACCTAAACATGTTTGCTTTTGTTTATTTTTCTTTTAGTGAGCCGTCTCTGGAACTGGCAGCCACAGTTCTGAGCCCTTTTTAGAGATTGTTTGCTTAGGCCAACTTGAGATAAATAGCCTACTGCCCTTCCTAAAAATAAAGACATTTTCCTGCTTGACTATCTCCCAGTACTTTCATTTATGTAATTATTTATTAGAAATCAGAACATTAAAGAAACAAGTCTGAGAAAGCAGTCCTCTACTGCACATTTGGTGCTATTTCAGTTTCTCTGGTTTCCTTAGAATAGGTAAGGCTCTTTTCTGAAGAGATTCCTGGTCTCAGCTATAGTGCTGTCATTACATTCAGAATTACTCACTCCCCAGGCAAGTGTTCACAGAAAGCATTCTGAATTCTCATCATCCAGCAGGTCTCATCATCTGGCATGTGTGTGTCAGCCATGAAGACATTCCCAGGCTGAACCCCATAGGACCTCCATGCCCAGGTGCAGTTCTGTGCTAACACAGCTGTAGCCATGTTAGCACGGGGGCATCCTGGTCTGCAGCCCCCACAGCTGGGAGGCAGGACTGTGAGTGTAAGAAGGCCAAACCACAACAGGCTGGGAGTCATCAGTGTGGAGACATCCACATGGGGAGAAGCCAGCTAGACACCCTTTGTATGGTTTCATTTCTTCTATACTAAAATGCACCTCAAGTAGGTCAGCTGTGCCTATTGTTTTCTACTGACCACAAAGGGGGACTTGGAGGGCTAGCTGGTGTGTAGGTGCCTATACTGCATACAAAGTCCAGGGACATGAAACCTATTGCACATGTCAGATGTGCTGTGTAGAAGTGTCCAGGTTATGGCTGCTGTGCTGTAGATCTGGCCAAACTGCTGGACACCCTGTATTTTCAGAGAAGTGCAAAGGCTCCTGACAGCCTATTCTACCAGTCAGTACCTTCATGTAGAGAAAGTGCGTGCATCTAACGGAAACTTTGATGTCTGACAGGCCCAAGTAATTCTCTCTCTACATTTGAGTTAGGCTTATTCTGGTCAGTTCAGAACATGTTCATGGGATGTGTCACGTTGTCTGGATAATGACTCCTCTGATATTTACAAGTATTTCTCCAAGGGAGGTCTATTATATCACTCTGCAACGGTGCCACCTTCCCCTCTGCATACTTGTGCATTCAAAAGTCTGCAAATAGAATCTTTTCAGCTCATCTCTGAGATATGTTGTTTTGTTTTTTTTTTAATTGTTTTATTGCTGTCAGTAGCTCAGTCCTGCTTTAACTTGATGGCTTTGGACAGCATAGAAAATATTTGTTAAGAAGTCGCTAAGAAATTGTTATTAAGACATTGTATAGTCATTCAAAATACTTGGTGTTCACTGCAGCAAGGCTAACACAAGTCTGTGACATATAAGATTATCCCATTTTACAGAGAGAAAAATTGATCCCTGCCATCATGTTAGTGCTGCCATGTTTTTCCTGGTTCAGGTTGGGGTTAAGCACCATAGGTGTTGCTTGGAAGAAGAGCTCTGATGCTGTGAGTGACTTTGACAATCTCCAGAGCTGGTGATCGGAGTAAAACTCCCCAGATAACCATGCAACAAAGCTCTAGCACAGAACAGAGCATGACCCCATTCTAAGGACACTTTCTGGTTCCCTCCAAAAGGCGTGCTTTTTGCTGCACTAAAAATACTGCTTTGCCAAATTAAGATGTAGATAAACAAAGTGATTGACTCCATGGACACCCTAGCTTAAAAGCACTCTGGAAGGCACAAATTGTATGGCTTGTCGTGTCTGGAAATCATTAACTACAGAACAATATTCTTTACCTTGGACAAATATAAGAGTCTACTTTTGGTGTTTCAGTCAGCAAGAAAGTACTGAAGGCACCACTGTGACTTCTACATCTGCTTTTCAGCTCACGACATAAATGACTTCCAGTGTTTTTAAACATGGACTTTTAAAATCCAGACTACCAGTTGTAGACTGATGGACATTTGACAATCTCTTGCTCCTTGGGAGCAAAATAACAGACATTACAAATTTCTCAGGTCAGATGCATGTTATTCATAAGCATAGACACAAAAGATTTAGCTTTCCTTCAGTCTGTTGGGGAACTTCTGCAAACATAAAGAGCTACAATAATGCTGCACCCCACTGTCCGGACCATCCTGCCTTTGGTGACCTGCAGGAGAAACCTCTCTCCACTTGTTGCCAAAACATAAAATCCAGTGGATGTACCATACACACTGTGTGCAACTGCATTTTCATGCTGGACCATGCTACTGGTGTGCAGCACACTCAGGAGCCCTGGGGTCTTTGCTTTCTTACACAGACACCGCACTCTTTACTAACCGTGGAAAAGATGCTTAACTGCTGGAGGTTAAATTTTGGCTTGAGTATTCAGTATGGGTAGCATTTAGGAATATCTTGTGACTGCAGGTGTGTGTACTTGGGAATGGACAAGGGTTAAGCTGGGGGAGAGTACATAGCCATGTTTTCTCTGCAGGACCCTGGAGCTGACTCAGCCATGTCGGTTGCTGACTTGGTCCCAGAGCACCAGATGGACTTTCACATTCACTAGAAAACCTATGAACTGCACTTACTGTGTCAGGTAAGAGACTAGAAAACCTGCATGCATTTTCCCGTTTTCTGAATACATAGACAGCTGCAGGCTCATCAGAGATTTGTTTTACCAGATTGACAGGGTATTTACTAATTAATGTTCTGATTTCCATTGTCTACGTGGACATACCTTTAAGTTATGGAGATGAAACCCTGTTTCTGACAGTGGATGAACTGCCAAAAGCTTTTATCCCCATCTCACGTCTTATCCAGCCGATGTTCCACTCATCCAAAAGAATCCATCCCTACAACTGCATTTGCTCTAGCTACGGTAGGCCATATGAACAAGGGATTAGATCCCATGTGAAGTGTATGACTTGCGAAAAAATTTGTTGGATCAAATTCTGTCTGCCTTGTTTTGTTCTAATTTTTTGAGGCAGGAGAGAGAACGCTTTCTACAAGGTGTCCTTTGGCCCTTTATATACAAGTGTTTGATAACAGCGTTGGTATTTTCCTATCCTGTCATTGTCCTAACCCTGCCACTTCATTACAAACATAGCTATAAAATTGCAAATAATTTTTGTATAAATTTCTTCTAGCTCTCATGTCTCCAAAATTTGGACAGATTTGAATTTGCCAAAAGAGAAAAAATAATCACATGGATAGAGATTTAGCAGTTACAATATCCTTAAAAGCGTAGTGTGTAGCAGTGAGGGGTTTGCTGCAGACAGCTTGTTCCAGTAGGTCCATTTATATATAGTGAGGCATTGATTAAATCCATGGCTCCTCAGTTTATATATATAGCACACATTGACTCCAGTTTTTATTTATAGGTTACCTTTTAGTCTTGTCTATATTATATGTCTCTCTTGCTGGCAACAAGGCTTGAATGTCATTTAAACAGTCTTACAGTAAATACCAACCAGATGAGATGGTTGTTCATTGGCCCTTCTCGGGAGAGGCCTCTGTGATTCTCTTGGGCTGTTTCTATTAATGGAGCATCTGAACATTACCCTGATGGGTTGTGGAGCTCCACCTGCCCCCACTGGCTCCCACAGCCCTTCTGCTGTTGCCTTGTTCTCTACTTATGCTCATGCCCTCCCTGTCCTGCTTTCTATTTGTCCTCCTACTTCCCCGCTTTGCCTTTCCCTGCACATGGTTCTGGTCACTCACCAACTTCATGACATACCCTTCACCTCTAATCTACTAACATCTTCACAGCAATAGTTTCATTATGCTATTTGAAATTAACGTAAAATATTCCTGCTGAACAGATAAGAAACTCATCACCTTGTTTGTGAGCTCCTCTGTCCTTAACTACGTTCAAAAGGATATTGGGACTCAAGAAAACACATTTTTCTGCTTATCTGTTGTGTGACTATGAACATTACTTTTTCACACAGTTTCTTAATCTGTAAAATGGAATAACTATAAATGGACACTCAGAATGTCAGGATCACAGAATGGTTGAGGTTGGAAGGGACCTCTGGAGGTCATCTGGCCCAAGCCCACTGCTGAAGCAGGGTCACTTACAGCTGGTTGCCTGGGATTGTGTCCATATGTACCTAATGTAATCCACAGCAATGACACAAGTCAACAATTTCATATATTTTAGGAAAACTACTCAGGCTCACCAGGAATAATGAGTATCCTCACATGAGCAGACATTTCTGGTAATCATGATTTGCTTGTTTCAGATGCCTGCAATAAATATAAAGCTGTTGCTGGACCCAAGACTTCCAGTCCTTTTAATCCATTGCTAAAAGAACTTTTTTGGCATCCAGCTAAACAGCCATGCTTTAAAGCCATTTACATATTTATGCAGCACTGCTTGGCATCGTGCTCTTTCCCACTTTTTTGCTCCATCCTTTCTAAGGGGTAAACCACTCTCTGGTATTTAAGGGCAACTTTTATGAGTGACCTGCAAGGATTTATTACTGAAGCATACCAGATATATGAAAAGGATTAATCAAAGAGGGTAGGGAGAAAGAAAAAAAAGGATATTTCAGTGTTAAAATTTCACATAAAAGGTTGAAACCAACTTTGTGAGAGGGCTTTTAAGATGTTTAAGGAAAATCGGTTTTCTTTAATTCGTAAGATGAAGCAAATGTGAATATGGAGAAATCTATTTGATATAGTTGTTTTTGTTAAAATATCTTTCATGACATTTGTTTTTATTGGATACAGTGATTAAAACATTTCCCTCTTCTTGAGAAAACAAATGAAAAGCTGGAGCTCTTACTGCAGGTACAAATAACATTAGTTCTGCTGATAACTTCCCCTTTTAACCTGCCCTGTTCATTTCTCTTCATCTGCTCCATGTATTTTCCTAGACCAGACTGGCTATGGAGGAGGTTGCTGTGAGTTCTTCCAACCAGAGAGTTAAACTGTAACTAATTTAAAAATTAAAATGCCCTGGTGATGGCCTTTCTAAGAGCTGTCATACTTCACTCTATCTTAAGTTATCATTTGAAGAAATAAATTGAATTCAAATTCCCAGACCTTGAGTAATAGCAAATTCAAGATTGTCTTTGTGCTCAAACTTATAAATCCCTATGAAGTGACATTTCAAATGGATCTTTGTCATTCCCTGGAGAATGAGGCTCTCAGAAGTTAATGACTGACCTGTTGGACAGGCATGTTTTACTATCGAAGTCATCATAAAGAGAGATGAACAAGAGTTCTGCTCTGCACCATGAGGTTACTACACAACAGGCAGACAAAAGCAGACATCTGCTCTGCAATTTTATTTTTTTTTCCTTTGATTTTTACAAATTTATGTGTGCTTTGAAGCCTCACAAACCCAGAGAATTAAAAACAAACAACCTTGCTCACCAGCTTCCCATTAGGCCTCCAAGCTCTATTTATATTTTCTATAAGCCTCCGTTACCTCTGGTGTACAGTGTCAAATGCTTCTGAACTAGAAAGGTCACATTCTAACTATTATTACCCAAGAAATTAATTCAGTGTGTGACATCATAGTTAGACAGTTAATTACACCATTTAATAGGACACAACGGCTGTTAGAGAACTGTCTGCAAGCAAAAAGCCACTCTGTAGTATTTACTGTTTCAAGGGCAGAAACCCCATGCAAAGTAGCCATTTGCAATTTCAAATTTCTTTTTAAAACTGTAAACATTCTGAGAGGAACACATTTTTTAGCTTAGTCTTGTTGTAGTACATTATATTCAAGTTTTGTTGTCTTAAATTTCTGACATGGTAAACAGTGAAATGTTCATTGCTTCCAGTGCTCCACTGATGTTACAAATTAAGAATTACCTAGAAGTTGGTGAAGAGTTTTGGGCACAATGATGGTAATCTTTTATTATCCATTTATCTTGACAGGTATCTCAGTTCTAATTGCATGTAATGAGATTACAAACTAAAGCAATTATATGAATTACATAATAACAAGCTTTCTGGGTTTTTTGTTTAGCTTGTAAATGTAAAAGCAAAGTATTTCCTCCTGAAACAGTCATTCAGTGAAAACCTGAATATTATTGCTTATTCTTATTTTTTAAATTTAATTCTAAGATGGGATAGGATCAATGAAAATTAAAGCCTCACTACTCTCATTTGCCTGTAGATCTGGCAAATTAATATAATAATGGGGTTTTCTAGGATATGAAATGCTCATTAAAGCTTCAGGAATGTGTTTCTGTGAAGCTCAGTAGTTTAAATCTTCAGGCATAAAAAAACCAAATAATCCAATGCCACTGGTTTTGAATCTGTAATCTTTTTCAGTAAATAAACTGTTCAATCAGTGATGAAACAAATGAAGCCTTATTTGCTGTTACTAGTGTCCTTTCTGCCATCCCCAGTGCATGGATCTCAATATTGTCCCTTTATGTCTGCATCCCCAGTGATGCTCCCACATGAGAGCACAAAGCTGTATCTGGTCTGGAACCATGCACACTGTGCCTGGCCCATCTGCAACTGCTGGAGGATATATCTGATGTCTGAATTAAGTCTGGTTTTCAAACTGTTGCTGTGTTAAGGAACAACAACTCTGTAAGGTCCCCATCATTTATATATACAGAGGGTTTGAGCTCACAGAATTTACTGAAAACATTGCGTTTGCCTTAAGGGAGACAGGGCAAGGCCCTAACTTAGTAACAGCTAATATGAAAACTTCACCTGCTGACTTACCCCTAATGGCTGGGGATACTTTTATATCACCTGAGAAGTATCAACTGAACTAGAAGTTTATTTTTGATGATAATAAAGAACAGATTATGATGCTGATGGGACCACCTTCCCAAAGTTTTAGACCAAGAACTCAGACTTGGCTGAAACTAAAACTAGCAAGACAGAAGCTAGTTGCTCTAATTCTAGGCAAAATCCTGCTGATGGGGAAGACATAGAGCAAAAACTACCTCCTACATTTCTCCCTGTAGCATAGTAGAGTTAGCTGTTGTAGAGAGAGTGATTGTAGCTAATTGCACATGGGTAATCCCAAACCAATAAGCAAAGCAGAGTATGGGAACAGGGAAGAATGACAAGGAACCCCCTCACCAGCTCACTCTCACTCTATATTCTTGTTCCTTGAGTGGGCTTGTGTGTGTCTCCATTGTACTAGTGACAGACTGATGGTGACTCCCACAAAATCAAGCAATAGCTGAAAGCCAGATAGCTTTATGCAAAGAAATGGCGTTGTATATTAGCTTGACTAATTGTATTTACTTTTTTAAAAAATTCCTGTGTTGAAAATATTTTCAGGCTGTTACCACTTTCCCAGTCCAATAGGAAAACAAAATGCCATCCAGCAGCAGAGATGGGGTTGGATCCAATATAAACTTTCTCAGCTAGGCATTCTCCATGGAAGTTAATAGTAATTTTTTCCATATACAGTGGGAAAGACAAAGCCTCTGCTTAAAAGGCATTCTTCTCCAAAAAGGGGGAGGGCTAAAACATTTTAGCTGTCTAGAAGCTGGCTAAGGATTAGACATTAATACCAGCCTTTTCTCTAATGTATTTCTTACTACAGCCACTAAATAAAAAACTTGCTCTTACAGATGCTCACTGTTGAAAATAGAAAATCTACAGTTGTAAAGGTAGCTATTTGATCATCCTCTTTCAAACAAAGTGCCGAGTTTACTCAATTTACAAAAAAGGGATACATAATTCTACATTGTTTCCTCATTAATCAACCTCCACCCAGTCCCTACAAAATGCTCGCATGAAATGTGCATTCTGAGTCATACTTTCTCCTCTTGAGTCCCCGTGATAAGCGAGACATAATCAGTTGACAAACTACAGCACTCCCTGAAAGATTTTCAGATAGAGACAAAAACTGGCAAGGGATAAAAAAGGAAAGTGGTGTTTAAAGCAGGTACGGCTGTGCTCATGGGACGCTGTTAAAACTGAGAGGGTAGATATGGAGCTTCCTTTCATTTCCCTTTAGCAGCAATTTCCTCTACCCCAGATTTTGAGCATTGAGTGGTTTGATATTGCAGTTCTTTGAAATGTTGGAATCACAGTAGAGATACAGTGATTTGCTTGACCAGTAGCTGTGGCATCAATTTAAAAGCCTGTTAGCATGAAACATGAGCCAATATGAAAATCTTGGAAGATCCAGAGAAACAGTTTCATCCCTCTCTCCCTCCCAAGGGTGGCCTTACTGGACAAAACAGACAGCTGCTGGAGATGGCTGATGAGAAGGAGCTGTGTTTCTGGTCTCAGAAACAGGTCTTTCCCCTTGATGATTACAGGGCTTTACAAATGTGTGGGAAGGAAGTGAGGCATCTTGACATGGTTAACTTTGTACTACGTGCCTTGCATCCAGAATGGAGGTGGGCAGAGGATGTGCTCTGAAAGAGGAGAGGAAAAGACAGTGCTTGGGAGGAGGGATAACCTGCCCTGATCTCCCACCGCCTCTCGGCTCTTGGCTTGTTTCATCATAGACATAGTCTGATAATGAAGAAATTAATTACTTGTTGGCTCAAAGAGGAGGAAGAGTAGATGCATCAAGAGAAAAAAGCAATAGTTTATATCCTTATCCCTCATAAAAATCCATCACTCAAAGCCCTGTTTCCAGCTGACTTGAAAGTAATTAGCTGGTGACTTAGAAGTTCTGTTGAGCCTCTGCAAACAATCCTTGGCATTGATGGGAAGTAGGGAGCCGCAGAAAACCACAAACCTGCGAAAAAGCTGATCAGGACACACAAATCCCCTCTGGCCTTAAGCTGTGTCTGGACCTTTAACACCTGCTCACCTCCCTCCTGAATGGATCTTTTCCAGGTGCTGGTGCTCTGGAGACCTTGCAAACTGTCAACGGGCCAGGCTGTGTGTGCTTTTCTGGGACACGCAGTATTTTAAACAGCCTGGGTAGGGAGGGCTGTGTGTGTTTTGCTCTGCCAGCTCCTTTGCTATTTTTTTTTTATTATTATTTTCTTTTTCTGGATACTGGTGCAGATTTTCCCTGGACAAATGTTTGCTTCCACAGAGTGCTTTCGAGGAAGGGTCCCTGGAGCCAGGAGTGCGGAGCACAGCATAATAGAGTCATGAATGGCAGGCTCTCTGTTGCTTTCCACAGGCTAACATACAGGCTCAGAGGTGAAAAACTACAGTGGGAAGCCCTAGGACATGTTGGACTTGCATTAACCTTGTCAGAAAAGTCTGCTCATCTCTTGCTGCTCAGAGGCCGTTCATGCAACTGTAACAGGATGCATTGTAGGGTGGTGAGAGGGTATTGCACAGCCCAGAAAGGATCTGGTTTATGTGCTGATTCAGTGCAGCTTTTTTTTTTTCACCTGATGCCAACAGTGAAAGCCTGAACGAGTTAATTTTTGTTAATTTTTGTTGGGAAGACAGAGTCTCTGACAAAGACTCAGAGCCTTGCAGTTTCAGCTAAAGTGGCTGCTTTTACAGATCATATTGGAAGTTGTTGGTGCAGGTGGAGTCTTTTTATTCAGTAATTATTCAATTATGTTTCAAATTAACACGTGAGTGTGCCAGTTCTTCACAAGGCCCCTGGCTTCCATATGTCGTGACTCAAAATATAACATTTTAGTTCCAGTTAAAAATGACATCTTTAGTTCTTTAGACTTGTAAACTTGGAATAGTAATTTCTGAAATACTTTTCACAGTCCGCTATTATTCTTTGGCTCTTGAATGCTGGGGTTTTAGCACCATTTCTTGCTGGTTTGTCTTAAAAAAAAAAAAGGAGTTCCAGTATATCTGAAATATTTATTTTAAGAAAAAAACTCTCTAAGGAACTGTACAATACACTTAAACAGGAATGACAAAGCCAGATCATATTTACTGCATTTTAGTCAGTCTCTGTTTGCAATGCCAAATACACACTGTATGTATCCAAACTGATAATTAGGAATATCTCTTTGAGACCGTTTAACAACAAAGAATTAGATTTCAAAACCTGTGGCATTCTAGCAGCTTTTTATACAGCAATTCAGCAATTGTTGAATCTTGCATTAGGATGTATAACCCAAACATCCCCAGCTCATGGTGGTGTCTGAAAATGAACTGGGATTGGTTCCAAATGTTCAAGAGAACTAATTAAAATATAGAAACCAAGGGTATCTATATTTTGGTGTCTGAAATGTACATCCAGAAGCAAACTATAAATTGCCAGTGGCTGGTTATGTATTACTCAGAAGCTAGACCTATTTTACATAGCTCTTGAACACTAGGAGTTCTAATTGTTATCACTTTAAATCAGGACAAGTTCTTTAGAAACCAATTCTTTTATTGCTTCTCATGCCCCCTGGAAAAACTGGACTTTTCCTTTCTTGTTTCCCATGTCATGAATAAGAGTGGTCATGAAATGCCTTTTATTGGTTTTCACAGCCCTGAATAAGCTTCAGGGCACTTTGATGGTACTTGCCCAAAACTTTATGGGAAATCACTGCAGTGAGATTTAAATTGCATTGTTCTGGCAAGTGCTTTATGCACCTTCTTGAAATGGAGAACATTTCACACTATCCATCTGCTGTGTCCTGTGCTTCCAATTGCTTCAGCTTCCTATGATTTAAAAGGTTTGGGGTCTGGCGGCATTACTCCAAGCAGCTGATTTTCATTAAATCTTTGATGAGAAACTTGAGCTGGAATCACAAGCATCTGCAGTAAAACTTCCTCCCTACTAATAGATGTTTCTCAGAACATAACTTTGTTGTACTAGAAAAAAAACAACAGCTAGAAATCCAAATTAAGCATTATGGGAGTTAACCTAACATAACCTCCAGAGTCTGAAACAAATTCATTTAAAGACATGCTTTTTTTAAAGGTAGACGCAGTTCCCATTAGCTTAAAAAATATGAACGTTTCTGTTAAGCTAAGCCCCTTTTTGGCTCACACTACAGGATTAGGTTTTCTGCTGCTTCCTTTTAGTGCTACTTTGTTTTAAACAGATTAATGCCACAATTAAAAATCAGACTGTGGTTTCTCTAAACAGCCCGCAAGACTTTCTGTTACAATCTTTATGGGCAAAGGGGTGAAGGCAATTTGATGGTAGTTTGAGTCTTCGTTAACAAGTAGCTGGGACTTACCATTGCTCTCTCTTTATGTATCTAATGTGATCCATTTTAGAGAGGTGAGTTTGTCACAAGTCCTGTGCTAATTATTGCTTATCCCTTTAGAGAACCAAAAAGTAAGCACCTCAAATACAGTTTCTTGCTTTTAAAAACTTAGGCCAGCAGCTTCTGGTAGAAGTCAGGTGGGAAAAAATGACTGTCAAACATGTCATTTTAACAAGAAAGCTCCAGCAGATAACTTCTGCCTCTTACTTTCTCTTAGAGTAAATGGTTAATTTTGACTTGACTATGATAATTTTTTCCTTTAAAGGACTTTTGCCTCTCTGCCTTTCCCCTGAACCAAAGACACTTATGTTGCAAACAGTTTTCCTCTTCCATCTGTCCAACAATACCATGCCTTCCTTCATTCCGTGAATTGGCTTCCTGTCCTGTCCCAACTACTTTACTCTTGATTATCTCATTCTTGGTCTGATTTTTTCATCTCCTTTCTCTTCCTGCTTTAGTTTGCTTCCTTTCTCACTATTTGCTTCATTTCTTCTTTCTATAGAGGACATTTGAAATTATCTTTTCTTGCTTGACAAGTGTCTCCACAGAATGTCTGTCTTCCCTTTCTTTCATTAATCCTTCCCACACTCATCTATACTGGTCTTTCTTTGCTATTTTCTTGACCTCAGTTAATCATTCACATCAGAATCAAAAGAGTTTTTTCTGGATGTCACCTTAAATTCATTTTACATTAAATTAAATGACGCATAACATGAATTACAGCTCCTTAGTATTTGAAGTCTGGTACCATTGTTTATGCTCACCTTAGGTTCTGTAAGGAACTTTCTTCTCCTGGGGAACAAAATCTACACCTAAATAGTTAAAACCATCATGCCAGTGGAATTTATAAACACAAATGTTGACAATGGCAGGCTTCAGACCGAAATGGTAATGGATGACGTGCCTCTTATTTTAAAGGCATATGTTTGGCGGTGGGATATAACAGCTCTCAGAAGTTACTTCTGGTTTTCAGTTTTAACTCTGTGCTTCATCAAAACCACCCCCTTTCCTTCTGCTATGTCCAAGCTAACGAGCAGAGTCCCAAACTAAAGATTTCTGATGTTTGCCACTTGCTTGTTTGCTTTCATTTGATCACTGTCTGTCAGTTTTAAATCCTTTGCTTCCACCCCTGATGAATCTTCCTTGTAAGACACTTCATCCTTATTTGGAAAAATCAGTCTCTGACTTCATGCTGCCAGTGGCAATTAGATTATATTAATGAGTTGGATCCATTGGTTTGTGCTCACTCTCTTTCTTTTTCTAGCTCCCCATACAGATCAGGATTCAGCACTGCAACATCTCCCCCATGTCCCCTGGGTACTTGGAAATGCTTTTCATACTGATCTGCCTCTTGATAGACAATCCAATACAACTGGATAGTCTTCAGTGCTTAATTACCTTTGAAATTAAAATTTGTAATTAACTTGTAGTCTGAACTGAGTCACCTTCAGTTTCCAGTTGCTTCATATGGTGAGACCTTCATCTATTAGACTAGTGAGCCTGTTTATTTCTTTTTGCTTGTGTATGTGCTTGCACAAAAAGTTCAAGGTTTTTTCTTAACCTCCCTCTGAGCTAAGCAGATTGGATTGTAGAGTCTCTCACCTACCTTCCAAATCCTGACACTATAATCCTTTTCATGATACTTTTCTGAATAATTTTAATAAATTTAAAAGCATTTTTCTTGAAACAGAGGCAGAGAGGTAGATACTTATACCATGATTGTCACTACCAGTACTCATTGTGCAGGTAACATGACATTTCACTAGGTGGAATCTAGTCCAGTTAATTTAAACATCTACATTTTGTGGCTCAGACTTTAGCTAATTGATAAAGCTGGCCTGAAGTGAGTACACAGCATAGTTCTTACAGAGGAAGTGATTCCTTTGAGGGCCTTCAGGGAAGACTGCTAGGTATTAGAGGCTTTAAAAACCTAGTTCCTGCATCATTGTATGGGGAATTTGGGTTTATATTTGAAGATAGTGCCTGATTCTTATTGGAAAAGTTTAGGAACATTTTACATGCCTAATTTAGGAGTATTGGATTGCATATCGATTAATAACTAGGGCACCAAGCTACTGGGTGTTGCCTGAAGTCCAGCTCTGAAGTTTAGGGCTGCCTAACATAGGAAAGGAAGATGTATTTACGCTAATTGGATCTCCTGTTCTTCTGTAGGGCCATAATACCAAACTGCTGCCAGGATTTAAGAGAATCCCACCAGTTATAGCTTGGAAAATCCCACCAGCACTGTCTTAGACCTTACAGATTTCTGAAGATGTTGTGTGGAGCAGAATCATGTGTGGAGCAAATGCTGTCCAGCACCCTGAAACACCAGAGTCTCTCAGTGCCCTGGTCTATGCTCCAGCTTTACAGTGGCGTGTTTTGCGTTGTGGTTGATTGGCACCACAAGTCCACAATGAAGCCCCATCCCTGGCTCTGTAAGTTTGCCTTGCAAGTCTGACGCTTTGTATAATTTGGCACTATTCAACGTGACTAACAGCCTCTGTCTGCCTGGGAGAGTTGTAGGCCTGAGTCAATATTTAGACGAAGGAGCTGAATCAAACCACTCTGTGTGAGGGAGTTTACTCTGCGGTTGACTGCGAGTTGTGGGTTAAGAACTCAGACTTCGAAAGAAGCTAATTCAAACCTGCTGGTATAAACCCTGTTCCTGGGGCTGGGGGGGTGGGGGGAGGTGGCCTTTGGGAGCTCTCTGAGGACCAAAGGAAACTTTCCTTCCTTGAGTGAGAGACTACCAGACCATCACTGTGTCAACCAGATCACCCTATATCAACCTCTGGACTTAGAGCTGATTCCACAGCTCATGTTACCAGCTGTGTATCTGGATCAACGGCTAAGCAGGTTTTCACTGTTGTGAGAAATCTGCCCTGTCCCAAAAGAACGTCCTACTGGGACTCCTTGGGAACTGCCATGAAGATAACCCTGAGATGCAACAGTAATGTGAATCTACAGCTAGCAAAGGGGCATGAAATCCTGTCCCCTTCCTCATGAAACCATAATATCCTTCAGTCAAAGGCCATGGCATGGCAGTAGCAGGCAGCATCATTCATTTGTAACATGGGATCCAGGGTCTAAATGCTGCCATTGGAGTGGCTGAAGCAAACTGCCAAAGCAGACACCAGTTAGTCTAATAGATTGGACTGTACAAATGAAACTTCAGGGAGAATTGAAATGGGGTGAAGAAGACTAACATGTCATTCCTCTGCAGTGTCCAGGATATCTCACAGCACTTTCCCAAGGTGAAGTCAAATATATCAAAATGAAGCAATGTGAACTGTTATCTTTGGGAAAACCATAGTACCCAATCACATTGAGAAAGGCTTATAATCACTTATGCCTACTATCCTGTGAAAACAGCTACAAAACCCATCCAGCTCTTTAATCAGGCATTTCATTGAGGGACTTTCCCTGTTGTAAGCGACAGGTGGGAATGCAGCTTCCTTGGGCTGATCCCAGGCCAGCGGAGTGGAACTGTACATCCCCCTGTCATGGAGCCTGTCCAAGTCTGGGATGCTTCCCAAGAGCCCCTATGTTGAGAAAAGCAGGGTTTAGCCTCCAGTTTTCTCACACAGGTCACGTTTCACACCAAGTCCCTGGCAGAGTGGGCAGGCATTTCCCGAGGCTGCCCACCTGTTTGGATCTGCTGCAGCAGGCAGATGGGCTCTGCCCAGCCCCGTGGCAGCCCCGGCTGTCTGAAGGGTTTGTGCACTTATTTCCATGGCTGTTAGTTCTGGTGATTGGAGTGTGAAAGGAAAACTGGCCATGTGATATCAGAGATTGCGATCTTGATACTGTCACAGTGACATGGCTACACTAATCTCACCTCATTTGGGGATGTTATGCTAGAAGAACTACGCTTTCCCTTCCCATGACCTTATGCAACTCAATTTGCCTCATACTTTGCATTTCCCACGCATGAGACATTACTGTCCCCCTTCCCAGTGTATGCTGGAATAATTTATTGTTTTCTCAAGCTGTAATTTTGAGTAGTCTATTCCCCATGCAGTCTTGCTAGAATAAGGAATATCAACCAATCCCAAAACACAGAGGTTACAGGAAAATTTTCCACCGTCAGACTGCTTCTCAGATCTCTCTGATTTCATTTGTCACTTATCCCAACCTCATACTTTTTGGAAGTCTTAAAATCTCTGCAGGTGTTTTCTCTGCAGACTGTTTCTTACACACATTTGATTTATTATCCCTGCCCTTACAGCAAAATGGAACTTCAGATTTTGGAGGTGGATGACATCCAGATGCAAAAGCACAAACTTTTACAGTACAGATTTTTTCTGGAAGATTAACTGCATTACAGTTGCAGGAACTACAACAAGGCAAGCAGAAAAGTGTTGTGACAATTAACCCTTGTAAAATAGCACTGTTTGGTCAGGCCTATTTAGTTATGTTGGCAGGAAAGTCAGAGACATGCTTAGCCAGCCTCACTGCAAAGTACAGCAGCTGTCTAATCACAGCAGGCAGGGCATGTGTACATTTTGAAGTCTAAACTGTATCTTGCCAGTCCCGAAATACAACATCTCAGACCCCCCGCAAAAAGTCCTCTGGTATCCCTTTAAGGATCGAATGATTAAGCTAACGTTAACCAGATGGGAGCTTCAGCACAGACAGATGAAAGCAGAAAAGTGCAGACACTAGAGAGAGAAGGGAGTTACTGTACCTCAGCAAAAGGCACCCAACTTCCAGCAGCTACTGCCTGCTGCTGCCCTCTGATAACAGTGGCTTCTTGCGTGCTGA
This sequence comes from Ara ararauna, assembly GCA_028858755.1. NCBI lineage: Eukaryota > Metazoa > Chordata > Aves > Psittaciformes > Psittacidae > Ara > Ara ararauna. The sequence goes on from CM054379.1 coordinate 64,256,317, forward strand.
CCGCTGAGCTACCTTCAATGTCAAACTGAAAAACGCCTCCCTCACTCGAGGCTGTGCTGGAGGAGAAGCATCTCAAAAAGAATAATATAGGAGAAACGAAGGGCCAGGCGGAGATCAAAGCCATTTCCTCCCCTTACATCCAGCAGTGGTCTTCTAGCTTCTCAGTAATTGTTTACCCTCTTCTGCAATCAGCCCCCCTTGGCTTAGTGGTGCCTCAGTTATTTTAACTTTCTTTCAGCGTTCAGTTTCCAGATGTGGCACTTCAAGGCAGTTTAATCAGATCCTGATTTAGGGGGGGTCAGGGGAGTGGGGGGGAGAAAAAAAAAAAGAAAAAAACAAAAAGAAGGGAAGAAAAGCGCTTTTGCTGCCTCCCTCGTTCACTCTCTGTGCCTGTGGCTCCTCTTTTTCCCCAGAGGCTCCAGCACAATAACATACAGATGGGCAGTGCTTAAGCAGAGTGTCAAACAGAGATTGTATTCCAGGAAAGCACCGCTGGCTCCCCAGCCACCTTATCTCCCCCTGTCAGGATACAGACTGAGCTCTGCTCAGTGCTCTGGCTTCCTTCACATGTTCACATCATTCCCTTTTTTACCTTTCTGTCGAGACCCTCCCACTCAGACTTTGTCGTTCAGAAAGTGAAGTCACCCTTTCCTCCTCCCACCCTCCCCCTCAGCTCCATCCGACTGCTCCACATGAAGCATTGCCTCTCGTGACTGTTTATTTTTTAATATCTCCAGTTTATTCATTGGAAGGCAGAAAGGTGCCAAATCTATTAAAAAAAAACATGCTAGACCAACCTTTTCTTTTGGCATAGGGGTGGGGAAGCTGTGGGTGGGAGGAGGAAGAGAAGGAGGAGGAGGAGGAAGAGGAAGAGGAGGAGGAGGAGGAGGAGGAGGAGGAGTAGGGAGACAGCCTGACTGTGCCATGGGCTAATGGGGCTTAAGTGGTTTCTCTAACATGCTTCATTTAGATCTTTTCCCTCAAGCCCACCTCTCAGCTTCTCCTGGGCTTGTGAAAAAGAATATCGTTCACTGCGATTTTGGAAAATGACTTCATTCCTTAGACTTATGAACTTTTATTTACAAAGAGCATCTTGTATTCCTTTTTCAAGAGATGCTTTGTGAGGCCCTGGTAACAAGGCTTGCAGTGTGTGTATGAAAGCGAGCTGAATATATTGCCCACAGATGACTTAATTTTATGACTACAATCTCAAAAAGACAACGCAGTAACTCTTGCTAGGTTCTGGGATAAAGTCAGGATATAATTATACTAGTGTGCACCATTCCAGCCAAGGGGTCAGCACCCCATCCCTCAACTGTCGTGTGTGCAGGGGATTGTAGCAGCATTGGCCTTTCAGGCTTCATTCTTAAATCTTAACAGAAATTGGCTTATTTGGCTTCATCCTTTCTTTCTCCTTCCCTCTCCCTTTTCTTATCTGATTGAAGATATTATGAACCAAGGAAGCAGTCACTAGAGAATTGAGGGTAGCAGTCAGTAGAGAATTAAGGGTAAAGTAAAATGTTTTGGTGATCTGTTAAGTTCTACACACCTGTAGGTATAGCTCTGAGCCCATAAATGCTGTGCAGATGTCATATAAGGACGATAAAGCAGTTAACCACCAAGAAACTGCCTGATTCAGAAGTGGTGTAGCTGAGCAGACAAGGCCACTGCAGCTTGTGGGACAAATATTACTCTGGCAGAGAAGAGAAAGCTATGAGGCTATAAGGTTTAGAACCAAAGTTTGTAGGATGAAATGAAAGATGACAATAATGGTTGCAGATAGTTTTGTCCTGAGAGCAAGGGAAACATCTCTCTGTAAGCTGGACCTGATATGGTGGTAAGCATGTTAACTTAGGGAACAGTTACTTACAGTTTGTAAACCTGTGGATGGGAAGAGCAGGAAAATTAATCCATGTATTTCTGGAAATCTGTCTTAAACAAATTCAGACTTGAAAGAAAAGTTCTCTTGCCTAGTAGAAAAAGGAACTGAAGAAAGAAAGTGCTCTGTAAAGAAATGACATGAACCAGAAAGACAGGAAAGACATGAAGGTTTGGCCAAACTGTCATCTCCTTCTGAACCTGAAGGTGAAGAAAGAATCATGCGGGAAGGGAAAACTGGGACTACATCTGAGCACAGGAAGACAAAGGCTGAAAAGTAAAGGCTGAAAATGAGATATAATTTTAAAGAGAATAAGTGTGAGAGGAAGGTATGGGAGATCCTTAGTTCAGTATCCATCAAAGAGAGAAAGTTAGGAAAGGGTGAATCTGAGAAGAGTAATTGTTTAAGGTGGAGGATGGTGTTAAACGGCTTCTGGAAGGGTTTCAAGGCTTTGTGAGCTTTAGTTTTCCTAGGAAATCATTAGCTGTTACAGTTTTGGCTGTGGAGAACAAGACGTCTAATTATAGTGGAACAAAAGTAAGGTCTAGCACTGTTTTTCTGCAATTGATTGTGCTTCCTCCCCCCCCTTTTTTTTTTCCCCTGGATCGAATTGCTACAATGAAGAAAAAGATTCCTTACAGAACATTTTGGGAAAAAATCAGTAAATAAAACTTCAGAATAGAATATTCTTTTAAAGAGTTCCTTTCAAAAAGGCAATTTGCAGTGTCTATAAGGTTTCTTTGTGTCTTTTCATCTGCCTAGTGATGTCATTTGGGTACAGTTTAGGATTGGGAGTATGTCACAAGAAGTATCAGGATGTAAGAGATATTGGAGACCAGTGGTAGGTACTAGTCATTATGCTGAGTGGTTCATTGTTTTAACAATTTGTTTAATTCAAGGAATTAAATTGTTAGTTATAAAAACCTAACAATTTACTTTTTTAAAGTCTTTTTATTGCAGATATGGTGAAAGTAAGCTGAACAGTGTATTCATGCATGCTTAATTTAAGTCAAGATCCTGCAATTATGTATGTAAGTCACATACATAGCGACTTCGAGGAGTTCAGGGCTTATGTGTTTGCAAAATTCGGCTTAACTTGACAGTAGCATTGGGAACCAGAAGCAGCTTTTGAAGGCCAGCGGCTCCATGATGCCTTGGGCTGGTCCAGCTGACTTGATAGCAGATGGACAGCTCATAGTGCCCCAAAACATGACTTCTCTGCTCAAGCAGACGCTAAGAAGAGCAGCAGCTCCTGGAGCAGGAGATGCTGGAGGAGAGATGTGAGGGCGCACTGAGGACACACAGAATGAAAGATATGAGAATGCAAAAAGGGGGGGTCATGAGGAAAAATGTGAAGAGATACATTTTGAGAAATGAAATGGAGGAGATAGGGTAGGGGACATGGGTGGGAAGATGGCTGGTGATGCAGCCTTGGAAGGATATGCTTGTCTCCGGGTAGGGTGCCCACCTAAGTGTGATACAAACCAGGGACACCTTGAGGGAGGGCAGCCTATGTGTGACCCAGGCACGTTAGGGGCACCACATAGGGTCTAAATTAAAAGGGAGTTAGAAAGATATTGGGCAGCAGTTGAGCCTGGAGAGAGGGAAGTAAAGTATTTCTTTGAATGTTTATTTAATAATTGTTTTTCTTACTCTTTTCTCAGTAGTGCAACTAGAGATGAAACGTTTCTGTTTATTTATTTCCAATAAACTGAATTATGTGGAGTGCCCTGAATCAAGACTCTTTCATGTGACAGTAGTGAATACGGAAGTCTTGTGAACGAGGTGCTGAGCGACATATAATCAATCAGAGCAAATGTGAGCTCCACGAGACTTGCTCAGCGCAGCAAACTGACCATTTGCACCCTGGACATTCCATTGAAGGACTTTTTTCTTCAAGTATGCATCTGCTTTACCAAAGCAAGAAATACGATTAGAAATATCATTAAGGATGCTTAGACTACAAGTTCTTCAAGTAAAGTCTGAGTTTTACTGCACATATGTAGCAGATGAAGGTGTTCTACCTAGTAGATTGTTAATAATCTAAAAGCCCTGAAACACATTTACAGAAAACAGAAAATACCATTCTTGAAATGGGCAAAATTTACCAAGTGAAAACAGCATTGATACCCATCCCATCTGTGTGAAATAGGAATACAGATATCTATATCCCTGTAAAAGAGTTAACAACGCTAATTTACAGGAGTTTAAGAGAGATAAGATTGCAATTATTCTCAAGATCAAAGTCTTAGAAGGAGAGAGATGTCTGCTTAACACCTTTGGAAAATCAGAACCTCTAAGAAATCTCAGACTGGCAGAAGGCATTAAACATCTGAAAAATTTCATGTTATGAATCTACATAGGAAAGGAAATACAGATAACTTCAAATAGTAGAATTGTTAAATAATAAATAATTTATTCTTAGGAAAGACAAGAAATCAAGAAACAGTTCCTTATATCTTTCCACAAATATATATTAGTCCTGTGACTGAAAATTAACCAAAACCTTTGGAGCAGAAAATATCATATATATTAACTTAACTAAGTGTTGCTACAAAGTGTATAAACAACAACTCCTTACAGAAGCTGTTTCCTGCATTTAATTTTAAATCCTTTAAAATATTCTATTCCTTTTAAAAAACTGCAGATTTGTATAGAAATTCAGAACAATGAAAATGGTGCATAGGGTGCTCATAAAAACAAGCCTCTGAATGTAAATTTGTGCTGTGATGGACTTTCAGTTTCTTTATCATTGGCAGAGATGATGTGGGTGTGTTACATGAACAGTCTCCAATTTGGAACAGGACTTCTTCAATATGGCATGTTACAGAAACAGGAGTTTCTCCTGGTTTCATAATATCGTCTTCTGTTCTTTTGAAAATTTCTTTCTCCTGCCTTTAACATTTGGTTTTCATTCAATGTGATAGACAGTAAGATTAGTGAAAGACAACAGGAAGAATCCAGTGGAAGGCTTATTGCAAATAACATATTCCAAACTACCTAATCTCACGCTGTTGTGTGTGGGCCACTGGTGGTTTGTCAGGTCCCAATGGGAGATCTGCGAGCAGTCTGTCGATTCTAGTGCCAAGCGTTACCAGTTAAGCATTTGATAATGTTGCTTTGGTGGTCTAATGGAAATGTTGACAGATGACTGATGTTTGCGATCCAAAATGTTTTGGAACCAGTGTTCAAAGCGCGTTTGTAGAGGTTAGAAGATGTTGCCAACATATTGATGGGTTAGCAATCTACAGTCTGCACTAAAACTGATGTCAGTCAAGGGGTAGCAGGAAATAATTTGTCTGTCGCAGTTTGGGCCAGAGAGAGATGATAGTAAAATCTCAGTTATGCAACCAAAGCACCACTTTTGTTAATTTATTTCATGTATTTTGGATTACATCATATTAGGAAATGTGTACATTCGCAGGTAGAAGATAAAATTTGTGCTGTAGGGTTCAAGAATGGCATACCTTCAAAGACTTCAAGTTGTAGTTCTGGTTCAAGCAAGCGCAAGCATATTTTTTGCTTCTTTGCTGTACTAGTTACGGGCATCATCTAGTGAATCTCCCAGATGGCAATACTTTAAAGCCAGCAACTCTCATCCTTCATGTTATTAGTTACTGGCAACACTGGGATCTGGCTGATTCCAAGCTGCTTTCAGCTAACATCATAGCGTTTCTTTTCTGCCTTGATACTTGTCACTGACCATTTTTTTCCTCTATAAAACTCTTCAAATTCAATTAAGTATGCCAAAATCTTCCAAGTCTGATGAAAATGTCATTATTATTTAGTACTACAGTATTAAAGGCAAGCTTGTTTACTGAGAAAGATTTCACAAAGTTTCCACATCCAGAGTGCAACAGGGAAACAGCTGCCTGTCTTCCTTGCTAAAATCATTGTCCTTGGGAACTGTATGGACCTTGTAAGACTAGAAATGAACCCCAGCATTATGTAATACTGGATAACTTAGTTGAAAAGCTCAGCCTATGCTGGTTGCTAAAAGTCAATCATATTTAGAATAGTGGTTTACCCAATCCTTTATCTTCTCCCCAGTGGTAACCAATAATCAATAATACCATTTTCATAGCTTCTTAACATGAAAGCTTTTCAGTACTTATGTTCATTTTTGTTACCCGTATCTGAAATCTCTGATACTCTTGACATATAATTATTCCTGTTAACGGCCTGAATTACAAAGATGCTATACTACCATTAATGATATATCTACTTCATTACTTACAGATCCTAAGGTTCTGTCTGCTTCTTAGACAGATAAGAGGTGTTAGCCCAACATCCTTCTGTCGAAGGATGCATGAGAAAGCATCATCACATGTACTGTTACATAAATAACAAAGACTTGGTGATCTTAAAAAGTGAACTAGAGTGAACTAGAGGAATGTGGGGCTGGAGACATGAGGGTGAAGGGCTGTTTGCAGGGATGGAGACTGTGCTTCCTGTCTTTTGTAGATATATATTGAACCTTTTGATTTCCTGCCGCATGTTAGTTGTGGCAAGATGACCAGAGTAATATTCCAACCATTTAGTTTCTGTTACCCAGTGTTTGGCTCTGACACCTTGGCTTGCACATCCAGCACCTAATATTTGCAGATCTCCCATACAAGTTCTGGGCATGTCTGCTTATCTTTTCATATAAAATAAGCCAAGACAAATCAATTCAGTCTGTTACAGCTGGAAAAGTGATACCTTCTGCTAGAACAAAACAGACTGTTATGTGAGAAATTGAAAAAAAAAGATGTTTCTACAATAGGTATGTCCCTAATTTTATCAAATATACATTTGGGTTTTTATGAGTCTGGAGGGAGTTTGATTAGAAGGGAATAGGACAACTCTATTTTGCTCATAGATGCTGATGATGCTTCATATAAGTAGATACATTGATGGAGAAAGTTGTGGCATCGTAGCATAGAAAGGAAGTTTGGGATTATTGATAGGGCTTATTAATAGAAGCAACAGATCATACAGAAGAGAGTGGATGGCCCTGACTAACACAGTGGCAACAGATTCTTTTGAAATTGATAGAAATGGGCTTCAGACTCACAGGGTACAGATTAATGGCTAGACAGACACGTATTTTGACCTTATTTATAGGCAGATAGGGAAACTGATGTATTGTTATAATTAGGGAAGTTATACTGGGTATTAGCAAATACAGAAATCATCACTGGGCACTTCAGCATAATGCAGAAAGTTTAGGATGTGGATGGTGGATTCTTTTCTGCTGTTAACTGTGTACTCATTTACTTCTGAAAAAGATTACATAGGGAGAGAGAAATAATTTTGCACATTTTAACCACATTCAGGCTCGTGATAGGCGAATAATGATCCAGTGATCTTTCTCTTAAGGTCCTGTCCCAAATGCAAATTTTCTTGTTATTTTTCCCTTTGCTCTTTTCCTTGCAAATCTCCAAAACTCCAGAAAGATACTTATGAATTTATTAATCTTTCATTATTTCATTTGTGTCCTTACTGCATCTGAAAATTTCTTTATTTGAGAGTCTTAAAGGCTACAACAGTTCCTTCATGAGACTGTCCTCTTAGTCTAATGATTCCTGTTCTTGATTCTAGCTTGGGTCCTTCACTGAAACACTGGGCACAAGGGGTCAGCTGGTCTTCCTGGTCAAGACAGGAAGAGTTTGGTCTAACAATGATCACAGCAAGAAAAAGCCTGATTGCTTTATTTCTAATCACTCATCATCAACCTGGTTTTGGTACTCACACCCTGCTAGACTGGCATGTTTAGTTATTACATTCCTACACTGTATTTCCCATTGCATTATACTTTGACCTATATTGACCGCTTTCCTCTCTGTCTGGAGGCTTCAGACATTCCCCTTTCTCTCCCAGCTTGTTTGTCTAATTCCAGTTGAATATTTCTCTCTCTTTTTTTTTTTTTTTTTTAATTCTCCTTTCTCCCTCCAGGGAAGCTTCCCCACCCTTCCTCATCAGTTGTTGTTTGATGATAATAATGGAACATTGGCTAAAGAAAATGAGTTGCATAAAAATCCACACTGAACTTTACCACCCCTCTAGGACTCCCAATAAAACAGCTTTCCAAAACTAAAAAAACCCCTACCCCAAGTCCCAGGCCCTGGAAAAGTTGCTAACAACCCTCCCAAATCCAGCAGTGCTTAGCTTAGCCTTGGATATGAAGTCACACAGAAGTACATGCTCCAGCTCATAGCCAAAATGCTTCCCATGGGTCCTGCACGGTCAGCACAAAGAAGAAATTTCAGATCCTTTCAAGTTTATCCTATATGCTCCAAAGGTGTGCTGGTGGACAGAAAGGAGTATGTCACCTGCAGCTGACAACAAATATGTAATCTAACATAGCTAAATGAAGTAATACTGAGAACACTAGGAGACTAAAGTAAAGCACTCGGTGCAGCTTGCTTTCTGCCAAGTTAGGTGAGTTTTGTAAGTCTCAACAGATCTCTTAACTTAGCTTGACATGTCCCCTTGTCCTGGGTGTAGCAGAAAAATAGCAGTTTGGACTTGCAAGGACAATCTGTTCTCACTCTGCAAGTCCTATAGGAGGGCATCCCAACACCAGCCAGCTCTGTCTGCTCAGTCATTCCCTTTTTAAGCATTGTACCAGTTTTAATACTGCTCTGTGCCAGCAGTGCTTGAACACAGCCTTAGATGGCTTGTGGAGCAAGCCTAAAATGCAGTCAAAAACTTTTCTACTATGATGGGAAAGAGAAATGTTGCCCTGTAACATAAACAGTTCAGCAAGGCAGATTCAGAAGATTTGTAAGTCTAGATTTTTGTACCACATCTATTGCTGTATGATCTGATGGGGAATTTTTCAAATCCTTGATTTCTCTAGTACCGATTTACATTTTTTAAGTGGAGGGAGCCATGAATATGCTCTGTCTTAGCTTATTGGTTTTGCATGTTAAAATTACTTGCCCTGAATGGCCCAGTAAGCATGAAGGAGGAATAAATTTTGATTGCACTATGCCACCTGTATTCCTGACAGCTTAATTTGTTCATGTCAAGTCTGTAGATGCTAAACGAATGCCCATGAAAGTCTTGACTATCTGATGAAGGGCACTGGCTAGTATGATGCAATTAGCTGAGCTCATCGAATATGATGGACAGCTGGAGCTCTCTGGGTTTTTCCGAAAAACCTTAATCAAAGGCATCAGAATAATAAAAGCTCTCTAAATGACAAAGGCAGTGAGCTAAGACAGTTAATTAGATATTTTTAAAATTGTTGTGTTTATTATACTTTCCATTTGTCCTTGACACTTAAGTCTTGACCACAAAAGAATATAACTGCATTGTTGATTTCACTTCAATCAAAAAGACTTTTAATTTGCATAATAAGCTGAAAGTATTCATGTGAAACTAAGACTTGTAATAAGGCAAAAAATAAATTTTCACACAGTTTTGTAGGATTTTCATGTTCTCTCTTATTAACAAGAGTGTTTGAAAGTCACTTTCTCATACAGTAAAGACTAGTTTTCAGAACTTTCTTTGTTTATTTTGTTTTGGTATTTTTCTGTGATTTTCACCCTGGCCAACTGATGAATTCAATAGAACAACAAAGCAATTCCCTTTGACAGGAGGCACAATACCAGCTAACTCAGCTTGTCTATTCGCAACAGGGCTGGCTGAGCAGCTGGCCCCTGTCCCACTGCCAGGAAATGCTGACAGCAACAGCTACACCGTTTCAGCTGCTAACTGGCTCCATTGAGAGTCTTGATGGCTAATGAATTGCGTAAGTGCTACCCAGGTCTGTCCAGATCTGAGAAAAAGAACAGCAGCTTTGGGACATCAAATGCTTTGAAAGAGACCCTTTGCCTCAGAAAGTTTCATTATAAAGGTATGGGTCACACTCTGCAGTGATTTTCTGTAGTGCGATAACACACATCAACCATGCCGTGTTTTCAAGTAAAGCAGAATGAGAAAGAGTTTAGGAGACACCAGTGTCTTTCAGCTGGCAGAAAGTGTTTTGCTATGACAGCAGCCAGCCACGATGGAGCCAACAGACAGAGCAGTGTGCATGCATGTTGAAAATTGGCTGATTTAGTTGCCTTCCCACACGTACAAATGAATTCTGGTAGCTCCCTAATTGCCAAGCTGTTAGCTATGCAGTCAGGCAGCCCCAGATTAAGCCAGTCCCTTCAATTTTGGATGCTTGCTTTCACAGCTGTGAGGAAATCCATGTTGCTTTGTCCACTTTTATTAAGCTATCGGAGATATGAATGTGGACAGGCATTGTGTAAAACTCCAAACAGATCAGTGCTGTGAGGCAGCTGCCCTTAGGTACACATGCTGTGTGGATGCCCAGAGGCAGCTTTTTATTCTTTGGTGCCTTAGGCAGACTTTATCTGAAACACGAAAATCCGTCTGCCTTTAACAAGAGCAAGAAGCTTTACTTGGTGGCTTTTTCTGAGTAGTAGAAAGTTATTAACTGCAGCCAGAATGATCACAAACATGATATGGCAGGTTTTAAAGGCACATCTGCTGCATGTTGCTGAAGGTTGTGTTGATGGGAAAACTGTCCCTGCAACATAGAATCGCTGACATTTGAAGATCAAGTAGACTGTTTAGTTACCTTTAGAAATATTTACTTGGATTTCTCTAAGCTTTGCGCTAAGCTCAAGATGATTCTTCTGGCTAAGCTGAGAGTACATCTTTGAGAAACTGCTCTTTGTAATTGAGGTGGAGGATATAACAAGACTTGGTTTCTGAGCTAAAGCGTTTAACAACTCCAATAAATGGGCAAGCCATGGAGGTCTATAACTGCAGGCTACCTGTCTGGCTGGGATAACAGCTTTATACCTTATGGTGAATGTGGATGGATGCCATGTGGGCTCAGCCTCAGTGCTCCCCTTCTGTTCCCACAGAGCTTGTTGCTATGTGCTGTTTGAATGGAGCAATCCAGTCAAGCTACCATCTGCAGCGTAGATGCGGTCAGGAACAGTTGACTCACCTATATGGAAACAAGGAAATAACAAACTAGTCACTTTACCAGACATTTGATCCTACACAGTGAGGTATACTCAGACTTTTCATGATCTATATTTATTTTAAAAGTAATGCTAGTGGATGTATCCCAGTCCTCCCAACTCAGAGGCTGCTATATCATTCCAGCACATATACTGTGTCTCCATAGCATCACCCATTACCCTGGTAATTGATGAGAAGTCCAAATGACACTTTTGAAGCCAGCGTCATTCTGATTACTTCTACCAAAATCGCAAGATACAAAGCACTTTATATACTTTTGCTTACCACTAATCTAATGGTAAAAAATACACCCTGGCAAAATTCCTGTACGGAGACTACAGTAAACCCACTAACACTTTGACACTATTCCTATTGTGGTTTCCAAGAAAACCGACCGCTTTCTTTAGTGACTACTGCTAGTTTCCATAGCTGAGAAAGCACTGCTAGCTGCCAGAAAGTTTTCTTCACTTCCCGTTTAGGATTTATTCTTACTTGTAGCTGCAAAAGCTGTCTTTAAGCTCTATTTCTATTCTGTTTACACTAGTTGATGAGCACAGGTAGAGGTTTAGATTTCTTTCTGTTGTGACAATCTTTCATGATATCTTTCCCTATTTTCAGACCTTACTGGGGGTGGCAAACACTTGAATCAGACAAAACAATGGTGTCTTAAATTTTATTTGTGTGATGGGAGAATTCACGGCTGCTGCAGTGACTGCACTTATTGTATCCATAGCAGCCAACATCACACTTGGCTGCTTTGGAAACAGACCCTGATGAACATCGGATTTGCATGAAAGGCTCAATTGTTCATACAGACCATCAAATTAAACAAAGGAAATTTCCCTTTTTAGTTGCGTTTGCAGAAAGACAAAAATAATTGCTGTGGGCCTCATACTGTGAGTCCTCAGTGCTTTGCTGAGCCATGGCAGGGTTTTCCTGTGTATCAAATCAAGGTATCTAAAATTCTTTTGTTTGCCAGATTCCAGGTCTGACGTACTCCAGCCTGACTCCCCTCTCAGAGCAGATGAGTTCAACATTGTTCAGCATACCAGTTATCCTTTCCTATCTCATTCTTTTGCCTCCTGGTGACGCCAGTGGTACCTGCTCTCTCACCTCCTCACTTATCAGCATGTGACTGCTTTGATCTGAGGATATTTTTCTGTGTTAAGAAGTTCGCTTAGCTCTCCGATGTAGCAAACGGAGAAATTTTACATATTTTAATATTTTCAGCTCACAGAGTTAAGAATGCCATTATCTGGTATAAGCTGTCCAATTTTTTAGGGTAGATTTTTAGGCTGGGTATTTTAGTCTAGGTTTAACATTTCTGGACTTATGGGTTAGCACTGGAAGCTCAGTGCTGGGGCCTCTTAATTGTTGCCCACCTGTTGTTGGTTGATGGTGAATTTAGGCAATCCTGGGTTTGGTTATGGGAGCCTGAAGTTACTGTTCTAGGCAGTAGAAGAAAAGCAAGCAAACTCAAACCAACAAGCTTTTCATTGCAAATCTGCCAAGTGGTTTTAATGGTGCCATCAGGAATAGAAAATGGTGTCATGAAACAAAAAAAGAATCTTTCCGTAGTCTTCTTTAGAATGATGTATAGATCTGTACCTCATTTATAGAATTATATGGGATAATAAAAATCCCCCAAACTTAAAAAGAAAGGGAAATTGCTCTGGCAGATCTTTTGATGAGTAATCTCTGGACAAACCCACTGCTATTTACGTAGGCCTATTGACAATTTCATGCTGTTTTACTCCAGTAGTGCTGTCCAAATACATGAATGTTATAAGGAGGAAACATTGAACACAGTCATCAAATGTGAATTTAGTCAGACTCTTACTGTGTTACTCTCATTCCTCTATCTAAATGCCCGTAAGCCTTATTTTCCAACTCCCTGACAATTTATGCTGATCTAAGTCCATATGCTAGCACTGCATTTTCCTCATCCTGTGGTGAGCCAGCTCGGGGAGCTGAAGAGGAAGAAAACTTACAGAGCAAAGCAAGTTGTTTTCAGTTGGTTTGGCTTTCTGAACTCAATTGCTAAGAGGTCGGCAAGCACCAGTGCTAGTGCAAATTTAATGACTACTCTACGAACAGAGTTATACTCCAAGAGCTGCATATCCTAAATCTTACCTGATCCTTGGCTTCTGAATGGAGCTTGCTAACATAAATCGGGATTCGTTAGCTTCCTTACTAGGGTAACTTGCTTTTCCATTTCCCAAACACGGAGTTTGTTGTGAGTCATTAGGACTCATCTCGATGAAATAAAATGCCAAACAAATAACTTAACTGATCTAATGGATCTAGGAGTTAATCACATGCCAATAAGAAAATCCAAGTGGAATATTTCAAAATACAAGAAGAGTGTAATTTGTTAACCAGGTCATTTTTGACATTTTATAGTTCTGCCAAATGAGCAGACAAGGTGAAATCTTAAGCCCTCTGGAATCCATAGGGGGTTTTGATGTCATTGAATCAGGATTTAGATTCTTCTCTTTAAACAGAAAATCAGAAATTACTGTCACTGCATCTACAGTGGCCACATATTTGAATATGTGAAGATATTTCTTTGTATAAAAGGTAGATCACAGATGCTGAATCACAATGTGGATTTAAAACAGAAAAGAGGTGATAAACCCCTAGAATAAAATCAGAAACTTTTGAACTGTCTATATACATTTATAATTACCATATAAAGTCCAAGAAAACAAGTGATGTTTAGGAGAAAAAGGATGTTTTAGTAAGAATTTAATTCATCTCAGTGAATTTAAATAAATTTAATTTAATGAATATTAAGTTTTCAGTGCAGTGCCTTGATACCTTATGCTGTAGTGAGATATCTACAGTTGTGACACCTTAAAACAACCAGTGTTGTTCTTTACATGCTAAATCAGTCATCTTTTTCAGTAGAAGACTTTATCAGGTGATTTGCTGGGATACAGTACAATACAGGTGAGAAGGTCCAGAAGCTGCATCCCTGTATTCTTATGTTTATTTGCTCATAAAGATCACTGAAAGATTCAAAGATGTGTAAGGAGGTTACAAGACAGCAGCACAGATATTTTGGCTGATAATTTTCTCCTATGATTCTATGATTGTCAAGGTCAGGTTATTATTCTCATCACCATCCCAGGCCACCATCCTTCTGCATATTTCTGAATTCTCTCCTAGCTGTTTAGTGGAAAGAAACATGATGACCCATTCACAGAGACAAAAGAAGCACAGCATCACCTTTGGAAAAATCTCTGCTGAGTTCACAAATGAACTCTATATCAAGTGCTCTCCCTTTATTATCTTTGGCTAAGTTCTTTTTCCTGCCTGGCTATAAGATATTTGGAGGGTGAATCACCTTCTTAACCAGAGCACTACCACCTCTAAAACACATTCACAATTGGAGAAATGCATGTGGATGAACTCTTACCATCTGTGCTTTCCCTTGTTCACCCAAAGGTATTCTCATGTTAAATGTATGTCTCTCTTTCGTAGGCTTTGAGCTGGTTCTTTACTTCTCTTTCCTATGTTGGCAGAAAGCGCCTTACTTGTTAGTTGCTGGATGTTTAGACTCCAGGGACTGCATGCACAAAGACTCCATTAACTTTGCACAAAAAGGAGACTACAGCCCTGAGACACCAGCCCTTTCTGCTCCGGGAGAAACGGCTGCCTGCAACTGCAGAGCTAGGGGAAGAGCAATGAGAGGGGTGGGCAGAGGTCAGACCCAGACAGGAAAAGGGTACATTCCTCTTGTGGATACAATGTGCTCCTAGTCAAACCACAAATACTTCACAATGAGCTGAAAGCTGTCACTTTGTAGTTCCTCTTATGTTTCAACTACCAGGGTATTTATAATAGCATGAAATGATTGCACTGGCCTCATAACAGTGTTTGCAGGCAGCTGCTGTGAGGTCCCAAAGTTGCCTATGCCCACATAATGTGTTTGTGCAGTGAAGGCTATTCTCTAGTGCAACAGTCATGGTAACTGCCTAGCTAAGGATTCTACTGCTCGGTACACACCCCCGTGCAGCTGGCTATGTAGCTGCTGCATCTGCAACACCAAGCTATGCGCACCACCCTGAAGCAATGGTGTTGACTGTGAACTGGTGACATTATTGTCATACCTGGTCAACATTCCTGGTCTGCAAGTAGAATTCAAGACTTACAGAGAAAAGCTCTAAGGGATACTAGCAAACTTGCTTGTTCTTCATACTTTCCCCTTTATTTAGTTTCTTAGAAAGTCCAGAAAGGGCTGTCAAGGGACTTTATTAATATACTTTTGAGGAAAGTGAGTGCTCCATGGACTAGACAATATCAAAGCTGCAGCGAAATGAATATCGTGAAGCATCTCATTTCAACTCAGAAGTTTTCAGTGATTGGTTAGTGTTGATAATTCGTGTTGTACAGAAGTCAGAAGCTATAAAAAGAGATTGATTTGAGACAAGGAAAAGAAATGTAAATAGGATCAGCATTAAGCTATGAGCATTACATGCTGCAGTTTCTGTTCACCTTCTCCAGGTTTGGAGGCAGACATGAGATAAGATTTTTAATTTTATTATTTCTGGAGAAAAAATTCAAAGAATTTCAAGGAGAAAAGAAGATAAGAAAAAAACCTCATCCCATTGACCTTTCTGTCAGCATATGCAACTGTTTCTCCTGAGGAATAACAAAAGTCACGAAACACAGTAGAAAAAACTTTGTGGAAAGAGAGCAAAATTATTTGGGAGGAAGTTTGATGCAGTAGTTAGCACATGGGCTTGCACTGTGTTTAGCGCATCTAGCGCACATGCTAGCAGCAAGTCCAGCAGCACCCCACATTGGAAATGGAAGTTTACAATGTGGGGATTTTCCTGCCTACTCCCAAGCTTGCACAGATGGCCATGCGGCAATTTGGGCTGAAAACAAAAAAGGAGTATCAGAATAAGTTATAAGTCTTTCAATATGAGGGTGTTCAAGCATTGGGAGATGTTGCTGGGATAGGTTGTGGAATCTCTGTCCTTGGAGATACTACAAACTCAGCTGGGCATGGTCCTTAGCTGTCTCATCTAACTTTGTAGGTAACCCAGCACTGAGCAAATGTTGGACCAGATGGCCTCCAGAGGTTCCTTCCAAACCTGATTATTCTGTGATTATGTGATTAGAGTACTGTCACGAAAGTATGCACCTGAGCACGCGTACACACAAAGACACACAGACACATGGAAAAAGTGTATGGGGAGGGTCCTTACAATGGTCAAATTCAGGGCCTGGCCTTTAGTTTTGGAAATTTAAACAGTAACATGACTGTTAAGTACACAGCTGGGCAGTGTCTATGACAGGTACAGAAGAGCAAGAAAGAGTTGCAGACATTGAAATAAATGTTTCCTTCCACTGTTCCTCTGGAAGAGAGGCAGCTGGGCAGCAGCTAGTCATCTTCTGAACAACAAGGCCTTCTTTATTCAGAACATCGCCCACTCAGATTTAATGAATGGGTTCTTATTTTTCATCTGCTGCATTACCTGCACATATTTTGCAATAAGCAGAAGTCTCTGTCACTGATGGGTTACAACATTAAGAAGAGGGAACAAGCCATAGAGATCAGCTTTTAAATTTAAGCTTTTATATCATTAAATGCTGTTTTTCTTGTGAGGCAAATATCTGTAACTGCTCACCCCAGAGAATCTGCAACTGAGATGCTTGACAAAGAAAATGTATAGATGGGAAAGCAGGTGGCAAAAGGACAATCAGTGAACAATAAAATGACTGTGTTTTTACATAGTTACCAAGACCAAGCTTTCTCAGGTGCTTACATCTGCACCTCTGTGGTACACGAGCTTGATTTAATTTTGAAATGCAGCAAATAACATCCTGTAAAAATGGGATTAGACGAGGCTTTGAGGAAGATAAAATTTCAAAATGTGATGGCATTACTGTGTGTTTCTGCAAGTTTGACATAACTCAGACATTAAGAAGACTATCACCTTGTCAAAATAACTCCCAAAAATGAAAGGAAGGTAATTTGCCAAAGCTTAAAAACAGGTGACGTCGGCTCTTTCAGAGTCAGACTGATACTGCTAGCTACCTTAAGTTGTAACTTATTCGCAGTCCTGTATGAATTGTGAATCCATGGGCTAAAGTTGATTACTATTGATTCCAATAGCACTACCGGTAATGTAGTAGTAAGGTAAGAACATGTATTTAAGCTCTGAAGGATCAAAGTCTCATTCTGCTGATTTTTCTTATTGCTCCAAATGAAATTTATTTGACATACGGATACCACTGACACAAATAATATGCTTTTTCTTTTTCATTAGAGATTCAACATTTCAGCAAATTGTCAATTTATAAGACAAATTGAGCAACCTGGTACAGGAATGTGTTCCTGCCTATGGCATGGGGGGTTGGAACTAGATGATTTCTAAGGTCCCTTCCAACCCAAACCCATGATTTTATGATGATTCTATGAAATCAGCATCATCTGCTCTTTGTTTCTTTATGCTGATACTTTAATGCAAATGCTGTCACTAAAATGACAGAATGACTCTTTTCTCTACACAGTTCTGTTTACAATATTATATATCAGGAAGCTATTCCACTGACATTAGCTCTTCAATTAGACAAGCCTGCTGTGCTGCTAGTAATTGCAAAGTGGATTATTGTACCAACACAAAGAAAGCTCTTCTCTGACGTGTGTGAGAGCATAGTAGGTGGGGGAATTATGCCCACAGTTTGGCTCTTCAGAGTTTATGAATGTCATATTTCAGAAGCATCGGGGTATTCAGACAGTGTGCAAGTGTCGGGATAAGCTGAGGAACAATGGCCATAGGGCTCATAAACAGAGCTGTAACATACTCTATTTTAACAATCCAGTCTGATTTTTAATGTGAGCAGAAAATTAAATGATTGCCTGACAGTAATCATATTGTAACAGCATTGGGCTCCAGCACCACTAAAAGTCACTGTTGTAGATATTAGAAGTGAAGCATTAATGCAACCATATTGCCCTGACTTAGACGTGTGCTTGCACCACCTCTGTGTGCACCACTCCCATTTTGCCCACTCAGGGAGGGAATGCGTGCTAAACCCCCTTACATTCAGGCTCAACATGGCACAATCCAATGCAGATGTTGCGACTGCTGGACATTTGAAATGAAGGCAAGTGCTGCATATGCACAGGCTTCCTGGCTTCGTCAGGGAATTTATCTTCACAGCAAATCCAAACTTACATCTTTCCTTTGCCTGATGTGACTCATATTTGAAGGAGGCCATCTGTTTCTTTCACCCCAAATCACATGGATCATGGGCTATCTCTAGACAAAAAACAGTCCTGGACGTAGTCTTGTCCCTAAAACAAAGTAGCATAATAAGGAATTTGCATTCACAGAATTGTCTTATTATCTTTAAATAGGGAAACTATATAAAAGCTGCTTATTGATAACAGTCCTTACTTTGTGCTATCCAAATCATGGAAAGTGAGCAAAAGTGGACCAGGAACCATTATAATAATTTAATAGAATGAACGATCATGCTCCAGTCCATGCCCGGTTCACTTTACTGATACAGATGAGGCTTTATGGATTAGTGTGCCAAGCTGAGGAGACCTGGTTTCTTATCTTTGTCCCAAAAGCGCTTGCATAACACAGTGGCAGGCAATAACATGAGAAAGCAAGACTCTTTCTACTGGTGGAGAAAGGCATGCTCTGATCAGCCCTTTCACATATAAATTACGTGAAAGATACTAGGCTGGATTACAATTAATTTCAAGACCTGACCTGAAATGGGTGTTTGTAGCTACACATCAGTACTCCAGGCAAGAAAAAGAGGTTTCTCTATGTACAAACCTTCACAGAGCCACCATGTCAAGCTGGACGCCGGGAGGGAAGGGAAACTGGCAGAAGGGAAGCCAGAGGAAGGGGGGAAGCTTCTTTCATTTTGCAGGACCTCTTGTGGCTTTCGGACACTTGCCGTTCAGAGGAAAAATTAAACAGAAACAGTTCAGAGGCTTTCAAAAGTTAAAAGAAATAAACTCTTCCCAAACCTCTGCCCACAAAACCTCTCTCACTTACTCAAATCAAGCAAGCAACAAGCTGCTGATCAGAGCACTCATCTGGGACACCCAAATGCCAGGTTTAGGCCCTTTTTCTAGCTTTCCCTTTTATTTATCAGGAACTGGAACTTGCCATGGGTTCTCCAAATTGGAAGTAGCAAACTGTGAAGTCTGTCTCCCTCCTCAGCCCCATGCTTATTTAATGCTTTCTACAGTATGGATCTGCGGCAAGGAGAGAAGGCTCCATAGTCAGTAATCACATCCAGCATCTTACCCAGAATAAGGGACTCTTCCTGCTCTTACTCCTTACTGTCTTTACTGTCTCCTTGCTGTTCTTTCTTTGCTCCCAGGAGAGTATTATTCTGGGATGGAGACTTTTCGGAGCTAAAATCCCCTTTTGAATCTTATAATTATTTTCTAACTATTTTTTTGTCAAAGCCAGCAAATCCTTCTATCGCCAAGCTTTTGACAGTGATGTTTTCCCAGCAATGACAGAAAGAGAATTGTGTCATTAAGAAAATAATTTCAAGTCAGACTTTTATTGAATTGTACTTACAAATCTGCAGAAAGTAGATATCTATTTGTGGAAAAATTTCCTGATGTCCTTGTTTTTCGAAGACTTTAAGGATAGGCTGAGAAAGTTGGGGCTGTTCAGCCTGCAGAAGAGAAGGCTGCGTGGAGATCTCATAGCAGCCTTCCAGTATCTGAAGGGGGCCTA
Organism: Ara ararauna; assembly: GCA_028858755.1. Classification (NCBI taxonomy): domain Eukaryota; kingdom Metazoa; phylum Chordata; class Aves; order Psittaciformes; family Psittacidae; genus Ara; species Ara ararauna. The sequence goes on from CM054379.1 coordinate 64,275,907, forward strand.
TAAGGATGCTGGGGAGGGACTTTTCATGAGGAACTGTAGTGAGAGGACAAGGGGTAATGGGTTCAAACTTCAACAGGGGAAGTTTAGAGTGGATATGGGAAGAAATTTTTTACTGTGAGGGTGGTGAGGCACTGGAATGGGTTGCCCAGGGAAGTTGTGAATGCTCCATCGCTGGCAGTGTTCAAGGCTGGGTTGGACATAGCCTTGGGTGGCATGGTTTAGTGTGAGGTGTCCCTGCCCCTGGCAGGGGTGTAAGAACTAGATGATCTTAAGGTCCTTTCCAACCTTAACTATTCTATGGTTCTATGATTCAATGTATGACAAAGAAATATACAGATGCTTTTCCTAAATATATATGTGGACTAAGAGATTTAGCATCAAAATTATTTCTACCTAAACACAAAGTATCCCAGTGACATTCAAAGAGAACAGCAACACATCATTCTACCAATATATGGTGATGGATTCTCAGTTCATAGAATCATAGAATCATGGAATAGTTTGGGTTGGAAGGGACCTTAAAGGTCATCTAGTTCCAACCCCCCTGCCACAGGGGTTCCTTGTGTGATTCAAGCTGATAACTAGAGGTCAAGTCTTTGCTGCATGCAACTAAAGAAACAAAAATTAATATTAATTAAAAAATCCAGTGGCTTCTGACAGGAAAAATCTGAGGTAAGGATGATCTGCCAAAAAGAATCTTCACATGTTAGATCCATTGATTTTATTTTCTTATGATCATTGAAGGGTGTGTCAGGTAGCATGAAGAATTGATGATATTTTCATGTATGCTTTTTTTTTTTTGGTTTCACTTTCCAGTTATCTGATTGAAAGCTACTGCATTTTTATGGGATTTTGTAGGAAGCCGACGGCTAATATTTTCAAAAGCAGAAGCATCACTGAGGAAACTGAGCAACTCAGAAAGTGAAAGTCTGGTAATCACCTGCATCCTTTAGGCCAAGACCTTGACAACCAGAAGAATTTGGCTGTCTCTTCAAATTCCAGTGACATCTTAAAGTACATGATCACCTTCTGCCAAACATACTGCTACTGGCTATGCTAAAAGCCTCCTAGAGGTTAGTACTGCTCTTTGGAGCCATGCAGAGTCTTGGGCCAAACTCAGAACTCTTGTCAAGCCAGGTTTCATTGAACAGCAGAGCTAAGAATGGCTGTGCCAGACAAGGAACCAGTAATTCATCTCCCCCTGCATCCTATCTCTGACAGTGGCCAAAAGCAGGCAAGTTGGAAAGCATGCTGGAACAAGGCTCTTATGTAGTAATACTCTGGTATTTTCCCAGTCTCCAAAACCTAGTGTTCAACAATCTTCTGGTAGCGCATTGTCATCTTTGTATCAAATGGGCTCCAATGGTTTTTTCTTTCTTGAGTTTTTCTCTCGTCAAATTTTGAAGTCATCTTAGCTTTTTCTTTCCATGGTGCCCTGTGCCAAAGGACTGCTGCCACCAGCCAGTGACATTTGATGCCTCCTGACTCTGAGAGTATTTCTTCATTAAGAATTTACTTATGCAACTACCTTCCAATCACAATTGTTACAAAATCAGCTTGTAATTTTCTGGTGGATATCTCTCTGTTTTAGCTTTCTCTTTGTAAATACAGCCGCGTTCCCATAGCATGTAACGATGCTGCTTATGAATCACCAAGATCCTGGACTAAGCCCATGGAAAAACCCATGGGGAAAATGAGCAGCTGAACAGCATGCTGTACATAAAACTGAGGCCCAGACAGTGAATTATGAGGAGAAAACAAATTATCAATGGGATGCTCATTAAGTGAACACCATCTTCTAGTGTACTGGACAAGAATAGACAAGCTTGTTATCCACTTCTGTAATTAGAAGCAGTGTTCTAATAGATATGCAGAAATATGCCAGATTCAGGTGGCATACATTTGACTTCGCAGTCTTAAAAAGTTGTTTCAGTGTAGCTTGTGCATGTGCATGTTCCATGTCAGAGATGACAACCTTCACTTGACAGGAGACAGCTGCTTATTAAAAATGGATATTGTATTTTTCATTTTAAGTTCTAAAACACACAAGTGATTTGGTTTTGAGAACGGCTGAGTTGGTTTTTCTGAGGATTTAATTTCACACCTTATCCATTGCGTTATGGATAGGCCAGTGCAAATATTATTTCTGTAAATGAAAAAGACCACTGATAACTACTGTGACCTATATAGATCATATGTGCTAGGGTTAACTGAAGTGTTTATGAGGCTTACGCTGATAACGAAAACCAGCTGCTCTTCAGTCATGACAAGTTGTTCATAGCTACTTCCAATATACAATTTAATTGTGTTTCATATAGGGAAAGGTGCTTGCAAGATGTCCCAGGCTGGTAAATACAGAAGAGATGAATTAAAAAACATCTATGAAAGTAGTATCTTATGACATTTATATTAAAGAAATATTTTTGCAACTACTGAGGAAAGAGTCAAATACTCATGCCAGCTGTCCAACTGTCTTCACAAAGAGCTGGGAGTGAACAGAAGTCTAAATGGGTTTCTAAAGTAAACTCACCATGTTCTGCCAGCTGTTTTACCTCTGGGCTAGAGCTGACATAAGCTTCCTGATGATGTTTGAGAAATTACCTTTTTTCTCCCCAGATCTTGCTTTCCTATGGGTAAAGCAAAGAATTACTTTTCCACAGGTCAGTATTCCACAAGACCTGTCAAAAGAGAAGTAGCTGTGGAAGTTAGTATTAGTGAAGGTGGAAGCTGAACGCACATATAGATGAAAATTCGGTAGTCCTATGTTCTATCATACGTATCTTGTGGCAACTAACTGAGGCAATATTCCACTATCTTCTGGTGTGATCACACTGAAAATAGACAGGAAATAAGCACTTTTGAGTTTCAAATCAAAACAGAAAAAAAAAAAAAACCCAAACAAAAAACCAAAACCAAAACCAAAACAAAACAAGAGAATACAAAGATGAAAAGTAAATGAATGAAGCAAACTCAAGTACGTATAAACTGTGAAAAATTAAGTTGTTCCAGGTTTTCTGCATGTTGGACATACTTTCCAGTGCAGGCATAGACACAGGTGACAGCCATATGTCTACAGTGGCAGAACTCAAGAATAGGAGGTATTGGAATGGAGGTGGCTCCTTCACATTAAATTTATATCAAAGCCAAAGTAATTACTGTAGTTACTCTTAGACTACAACCAGGAGCTGAAGATGTGGTATAGTTAATTTCTTATTATTGACAGAAGCTGACCTTCTCTAACAAGGGAATATATTGAGGAAGACCTTATGTGAACCAAACCAAGTCTCACAGCTTTGTTTTTTCAGCTGTTGATACAAATAGCCATTACTCCACAACATCTCTCTTGCCAGAGGTGTAATCCTCTGCACATGCTGAGGGAGACAGAAGCAAGGTGCAGCATAAACAGTAAGGTCATATCCATGGTGTGGCATTACCAATGCACGGCATTGCAGGTCTGTGCTGAACATTCAAATGTGCTGTATGATTATTCAGAAGGCAAGGGAGGATGCATGAAGCCAAAAAGAGAAATCATTACCTGTGTGACTTCGGCGCATAGTGTGAAAGGGATTCTGTTGTGTGGTTAATTTGTGGTCTATAGCCTCCGCTTCCCCTTGCCTCTTTGCTCAATTTATCCTGAGACAGCTGAGTGCAAACCACATGTACAGCCCCCGAGGATGCATCCTCTACAAGGAGGGGCACAGAGGTTTTTGATGTTGATTTCTGAGATGCCTAGATTTCTGTGAGGTGACAGAAAATGGAGATTATGTTCCCCATCCCAGATATTAAATACACAAATTTTGGCACCAAAGCAGGTGAAACATTGCCTCCCTCAGCAGTTTCCACTGCTTGGCTCGGACAGCAGCAGTCTGTGAGACTCTGGTTTTGGCAGCTCATTAGTGCTGATTTTGCTGTGGGTATCTGGAAGTGGAGGAAGGCTGAGGGCTGATGGTAACTGCAGGACTTTGGAACCACCAGTGACTGGTGACTTTTCCAAATGAGGCTGCAAACCCCCACCTGGGCTTGCCTAGGGGGTGCACAGACATAATTTGCAACGACAGTCTGGCTTTCTGCAGCAAGTGTGTGAGAGCGAAGCCATGGAGCCAGTGCTGGCTGCTGAACATCTGGCAGCGACAGTTCCTTTGCCTGCTACACCACAGGCAGGAAATGCCTCCCTTTTCACCTGCAACCAGCTTCAGAATAAAATGGTAACTGGGTCAGGGTGTGTGTACTTGTGATTAGAGACCTTGCTTGGCATTGAGACAGTAAATGTCAAAGATGGGTAGTAAGAATAGTATCAAAATAAATTGTGGATGATTCCATTGCTCTTCCAGCAGCTTTGTTATATGATGCTATAGGAGCAGCCTTTGGAATCTGATTTTTGTGTGTATCTGAGTTGCTAAAAATTGCTCAGGAATGAGCATTCATAGGCCCAAGGTCTACATGGTGCACTGTGGCAGTCATTGGCAGCATGGTCATAGACCTTATATAGAGGGGAATCAAACTCTACCAAACAGGCGGCTAACTCCCAACATTTGCTAGTTACCAAAGGTTTCATCTGCTCTTCCATCATCACAGTAATACCATCTACCACGTGCTGTGCAAAAAGCTACTGGATATCTCAGTTCTTTTTCATTCATTTTTGGTTATGCATTTGTATTAAATGTGAGATCCATGAGAAAATAACAAGAAATGAAAAGCAAGTTCTAGGGGTACTTTACCAGTGTATTATTTTGTACTGCAACCCATCTGGGAATATGTGATTAACCTTTAGATTTAAACAGCTGGAAAATCATTTAACATGTCCCCATCTTTCATTTGTTTCTCCTCCTCTCCCTTCCCCAAATACTGGGCACTTAGAAGAGTGATCTAATTAAAAATGGAAGCATATTTACTGACTTTAAAATGCCCGAGTCATTTTTTAGCATCAAGGGAGAAGCTGATGTATGATAAAAATTTTAAATTCAGCCTTCTTTTTATTCACATAGGGAAAAGAAAGGAAGGAATTTTAGCTTATTTATTTCCAGGAAACATTACAAATTCTCTACCCTGCCCTGCAGTGTGTTTTCTTTTGTTTTATTTTGTTAATGGTCTCTATTCTGATTGCTGCTTGGTAAAAAATAAAAGAGGATTCTTTAGTCATGGGAATACGGAGATGTTTATTTCCACTTTGGGAGTATAACATACTTTTCCAAAAATTCAGCTGCTTCCAGAGTCAGTTACTGGAGCACCTGGTATCCCACGCTCCACCCAACATTAGAAAAATATTTGAAACTGCAGGAATGCAATACAGCTGTGCAAGCTTATATGGGGGCTTGTTGATTTAATTATGTTCAGAAAAAGCAGCTACGCCAATAAATGTGCAGTTGCTTGACAGAGAGAGATGCCATTTGCTAAAATGAAGTTTTCCTCCTGAATTATCTGGTGTCTAGTTAACTTTATAGCCTCCTGTCATTCCTCTGGCAGTGTGACATAATCAAATTCTGTTCCCTTTAAAATCACGTGTTAGATGATTATTTTTTAGAGGTGAAGAAATGACACAGGAAGGAGAAATTCAGATCCGGCTCCTGCTGTTGATGTTTGTGGCAGCACAACCTGGCTGAAAAAAACCCCAACCAACCAACAAACCCACCAAATTATTTTTTCTACCTTTGTGAGTGATTCTTCTTTGCAATAAATGCAGTCTGTTGCATGAAGAACTTTCTTTCCTTGATCTACAAGACAGATATATAGTTGCAGGAGAGGGCCCTGACTGGAGGACACCATACATACAGAGCAAAGAGTAGCATGTGTTTTGGTAGATGAGATTCAATTCCCGGAAAGGCTGTATACATCATCTCCCATTGGTCCATCTGGGGAAACTCCAGCAGTGATCCTGGAAACAGGAACTGTGATACCGTGCATTCTTGCTCACTTTAAATATGGGAGGTCCTGAAGTGATTTTCAACATTGAGGGATGGTATGGAAAATGGCATCACATGTAAAAATGGGTCTGCCTCTGAAGACAAAACTGAAATCCAAAAGCAAAGGTATTTGTTACAAGTGAAATATTTCTGCAAAATTTTAGTGTGTGGGATAATTAGGGAATTTTCAGCTTTTCCCAAACTCAAGAATCCCAAACTATTTGAAAAAATAGCCAAAAATACATGTGGGAAGCTGTTTGTAATTTTCTAGGTTACATACTGTATGTGTCAAGCTTCTGACATGTAAGTGTAACAACCATGGTCATCTCCATGGCCCTCCTCTGGTCTCACTCCAACAGGTCCATGTCCCTCTTGTGTTGGGGGCCCCAGTGCTGAATGCAGTACCTCAGGCAGGGTCTCACTAGAGCAGAATAGACAGGGAGAGTCACCTTCTGAGGCCATCAGTTCACCCTCTGGTCTTCAGTTTCTCGCTTGAAAATCAATTGATCATTTAGTTACATGAAGCATTAGTAGACAGGAAGTTGTTTTCGCATATTTGCTCTGCATCCTGGTTGATTTTGAAGTGTTCTTGGCTAAACCCACTGTGTTTTCACGTGTTAATACTGTATTTGCATATTGTCAAAGGAGGACTCTGCAACTTGAGAAATTTTCTAAGTGATGTTTTAATGTTCCCCCAGGGGAGCACAGGAATGAAGGCAGGTGGGAACCCAAGCTGCAGGCTCAGAGGAGGGGACACCCTGTCCAGTGCCATCCTGGGCTGTCCCAGGACAGCCTCAAGTCCCCATGTCCAGGTGTGATGTCCATTAGGGTGAGTCAATGCCAGGGCACTTTCAGGACTGAGGGGGATTAGTGCCTTGGTGCATGTTGGGGAAAAGCATTTCAGGATCACACAGATCTTACTATGGGACTTTTGGGGTAGGAACCAACCAGGGAGGGATTTAGGTGACTTGGAGAGGAACAAATGTGGGGAAATCAGAAGGATAGGATGATTAACAAGGCTGGTCCACATTAATAGGTTGCTGGTCAGTATACTTATCTGACCGCGCTCTGTGTTTTATCAGCACAGCCTCTCCTGCCTGCTTCCTAAATTTCTTTCTAACCTTTACCTGGACAACGGGTTCTCCGTTTACATGCATGTGTGTGTGTGCATCTCTTTGTGCATATACATATATGTGTGCGTATATATGTTCTCATTTGCAGACCTCCATCCTGCTCATCCAGAGTGGGGAGCAGAGTGAGGCCATTGCTTTTGTCTGCGCTCATATGAGTGCTCTGTGTGTCTCTGATCTGTGCCTAGCCATGTATACATGCAGAGATGCTCTCTGTGTAAGCATGCTTACTGGCAGTACATTTTCAGCCTCGCTGCTGATTGGAACTGTGGGCATTGATGTGCATCAGCCTGGCATTTCTCAGGCTCTCAGATGTTGCCTAATATTTTATCCTTAACAAGAATTACAGAAGAAGAAATGGCACTCTGCTAAAAATACCTAGAATTATCTGTAAGGCTAAACTTCTGAAACACATTTGAATCTGAAAGGAGATGTGGCCTTGTAAATGAAGGCATTAGCATGCAGAAGAGCTCTGCTCAAAATTTCCAACCTGACCTTTGCTTGACTCTTAATATGTGGTTTACAGTGATATAAAGTATCTAATGACAAACTCATAGAGATTAATTGGGTTTTGAAGCATGTAGCATGTATCTTCCTGCAACGTGCCATTACCATGAGCCAAGGTAGCTGCCTTTCCAGGCCATGGGAGGACCACTGCCTTTCTTCAGCATACAGTGGGTGTATCTAGTTCCCCACAGCCCATAGCTACACATGAGCTGCTTATCCAGGGTCTTAGTGGGGTCCAGCCGCGTGGGTTTAATTGCTGGTTAACATATCTCATTGCAAGCTGTACCTTCCAGGGTGGTGTGAACCTGCCTTATGCATTTCTAAATGCATACTCCTATTGCAGTTGCAATAGTAGTAGAAGAGCATATATTACCCATTTCTCACTTTTAAAGATAGTTATGATAGTTGAGTATTTTTTGATATTCTCTAGAGAAACATGAAGGGAGGTCACTAATTCATCTAACATGAATGATCACAAAGTTGAGCCTGAAGTTTTAACCTGGTGTCTCAGGTGGGAGGTAGCAGTCCCTGGGTGACTGTTGACTGCTATGGGGAAAAGCTGATTAGTTTGTCTGGGTACCTCAATTTGACAAGTGGTTATGTGAGGTGACAAAATGTATACAAAACAGACTTGTCAGAGAGTTTCTCCAGAGCTGGATTAGGCTCACCTGTGCTAGGTGTTGAAGAGATGGTTGTCTGATTTAAGATAGTTCCCTGAGGCTGTTTTCTGTAGGCAACAGAGTGAGGCAGGCACCTACCTTCAGGGAATGATTCCCCCAGTCTGAGGCACAGCAGATGAATCATCTTCTGGAAGTGCCTGTTTCTTTCCATTGCCTTTAGAGAGAATCCAGCCTAGTTTTGGGTGGGTGTCTGAGGCATGGATAACTCCAGCTGAGAGCTGGAATCCCACCCATGGCACCCAGCACAACGTGGCTCTGCTCCTAGTTAGCCCTTCTGAGCACCACTGTAATAGAAATTTTTGCACGCAAAACCATGACACTGAAATGTGTGCTGTATATTTATTAAGTATTTGATTTCTCTAGGGCTTTCTGTACCACTCATTACTCAAGAAGCTGGGTTTTTCAGAGTTTATGTCTTTATTTTTATAACAAGCTGGGTAGACGGATTAAATCATCTGTAGATGGGAAACAGCTACAGAGGCTGAGATGGAAATATCTGTGATTTTGAGTAGCCAGTCAGAGGTGAATGGTATAAATCTCTCTACTTGATTTTCAGGTGTCCCTACAGGTAGTATTTGCTCTCCAATCCTCCCACAGCAAACATTTTCTTCAGGATGCCTTTGCATCATGGAGTTAAGCATTTTATTCTGCTCTACTTAGACCCAGCAAGGGGATCAATGAAAATATATAAAAATCTGCCTCTCAGGTGGGGTGCCTGGATGAAACAAAGAGCAATTCAAAAGTACAGTTTTGTGTCTCATTGAGCAGAGTCTTCAGATATTTCAGTTGCAAAAGTCAGCGTGGCTTCTATTGAACATGCATGGACACTACTTTTGCAGCGTCTGTAACTTGGCTGAATTTGTTCAGATTTTCACTGGGTGGGAAAAGCACTTATGGACAGACACGCTGTGCTGTCAGTGCCAGCTATGGAGTGTGTGCTCTAAAGTTTGGGATTTTGAAGAAAAGGTTGACAGCATTTACCAGAACCAAGCATTTCTTGCTTCTGTCCTTGGACCAGCAAAGACTGAGAGGGATAAAGCCTAAGGCCATACCGCCCAGCATGTAAAACTTGAACCTCAGATGGTGATGGTTTGGCAAAGCCCTGAAGTGAAATACAGACTGCAGAACATGAAGTGCTATAGGCTGGTGACAGACTGGGCTTGTGGCTTGCTGACATAATTTCATTACACACTTCTATTAAGTTATTTTCTTGTATTTTTTGTACTTTACTCTGTTTATATGCTTTTATGCTAGGAATGTATTTACCTACGTACACCTTTCCATGAAAAAGTGATCAGTCTGCATATACATGCCGTGAAGACAGAATTAATAATAGATGACCTAGACAATGTAGTACCACCCAATATATACTCTTTTTTTCCCTTTACAGTTAACTTAAAGAACCTTTTGAATGTCACCATCAGCACAGCAGTATGCCTCAGCAAAGCCACTGTCCCTAAATGGTATTAACTGAAAAACTGCCGACTCTGAAGCAAAAGTATTCTATGTACCCCCCTATTTCTCAAATGCCTAAGGAAAAAAAGAAACTAATAAGTGTCATAAGGTGTTTTTGTTTTATTTTACATAACTATAGCTGTTAATTCTAAAGCTGCGAATTCCTTACATCCCCACAGTTAATGAATAATATAGATAAAATATAAGTTAGGCATCCGTGTAACTCTTTTCTTGATAAGTTTAAGGTTGGGCCCAAGAGCATGGCTTTCGGGCAGTCCTTCCCCACATGCTTCACAATCTCCAGCGCACTCACCGCCTGACCTTTGCTGCAGAGATGCGTGGGCTGGGGCCGGCTTTACAGTGCCCATGCTCTCTTCAGTTCAAAGGAGATGGATTTAATTACAAGTGCTGTAATTTGAAAAGATTTTGTAATACAGAAAAGCTCTTAAAAATCCTTTCTGGCAAACTAAATAAATGATCCTTTACTGCTTTTCTTCATATTTGCGTGGCTGCAGGGCGTTTAACAAGGACCTCTGCTGTTCGTTTAATTTATTACACCACCTTATGCTTTACATTCCTCTCGTTTTATGAGTTCTTGTTCTGTTGGTCTTTCACAACATTTTTTCCTGTCCCTTGTGGGCTTACACGCACCAGTTATATGTCACATAAAAAATCATAAATCCTCCAATAGCAGCTGTTGTACTTAATAAATTTATAACTTCACCCTTGTTGAACGATATCAAATCCCAGTAACATCTGGCATGTTTTAATTTCTGTGCTATTGAGGGTTGAATTTTCTTTTAAAAGCTCCCAGATATTGACCTGTCAAGAATTTCTTTGACCTATAGCTTCTTTAAGCTCCTTAAACTACATCTGTAAGTGTGAAGATTTTCAACTGATTTTCAATGGATTTTTTTGGATATTTTTCATTTGTGTTAAGGATTTTTTTCCCCCTTTTTCATTTCTCTCTTGTTTTCTTATCTGGTGAGTGGCCCAACCAAATGAATAATGGATTGCCATTTCTCCCTGCTGAGCTGATCTTTCTACCTGTGCTACTAAATCTGTACCTACCACTTCTCCTTGAAAGAGGAGGTGGGCAGCTTTGGACAGAGGAAACATGTAAGTGATGGTGCTTAGATTAGAAATACAGCTTTGTCTCTCCTACATTGTCATCTGAGATTTTTGTAGCATGCCTATTCTTAATATTTTTTAATAAGGCTCAATTTATGCCCCATTGTTACTCAACAGCGCTCTCCTTAATACAGCTGGATTTCAGTATTCAGTCTTTCCCAACATTTGTGCTGATCTGACCTGTACACACAGGTCAGAATAAACCAGAGGTTTTGCTTGTATCACATTTAGTCTCAAACTCCTGCTCTCCCACCTGCTCTCTCACCCTGCTATCAGCTTCCTTATTTTTTTAAACAAAAGTCGTGTTGAGGAAGGTTTGGTGGAGTGTGTCAAAAGGGTTAATATGTTCCTCTCTCACTGCAATTTAATGGATTGTCTGTGTCTGCCATATTAGCTCATCTGAGATTACCCCAAATGATATATGATCTGTGTAGGCACTTTCAGGCAAATCACACCATTAGCAATGCTTCCACTGCATCCCCTCAGCTGTGTGAAAAAACACTTTGAAAACACAGGCTAAAGCATGTTACTGGTTTCTCAGAAGGGATGAATGAGGGGAGAGAGAAACAAATCAGAGTGATGCTCAGCTGGGGCCTCACTGTCTCCATCTCTTCTTGGTTTAAGGTTATGTGTCTGCACAGCAGCTCACATTTAGTCTGTCATGTTTCCTTCTCTTTTAGCTAGATAGCTATAACAATTTTAATATGGTAAGAAATCACTTTGCTTGGGGGAGTCAGCAGAAACCCTTTGCTAGGAATGGGGATGACTCTAAATAAGCTTGTAATAAAACAATAGGTCCAGCAGCATGTTGGAAAGAGCCATTAAAGCAGTTGTTAGTTTGCGCAGACTGGAAGACCTGCTGAAAATATGCTAGTGAAAATAAGCTTTGTGAAAGATTGGGACTGCAGCCTGAGGGCTATCTGGCAGCTGGAGAGATGCTTGGCTTCTTGGAAACATCTCTTCTGGGTAGGGAAAGGGAGGGTTTTCAGCATGTGTGCGATTTACCATCTGCAGTGTTACTCATACCAAAGTACAGCTTTACTGAGAGGGACATGACTACAGTAAACTCTGCCTGGGGGTTCCTAGGCAGAAGGTGTTGTGGCATATATACAGTCAACATGAAACTTGGAGAGAGTGTATGAGTTACAGGTTGTGCAACACAAGCACATCGACCTGCTTTGTGGGAGCAGCTGCATAGCACCCTCCAGACAAGTAAGTATTTCATAGCTGCTATACACATACCATAAACCACCAGATATTTCTGGATGACCAGCTGCCCAGTCTAAGCTGTGCATTGCTGAAGCTGCAAGTTGTCAAGAAATCTGAGGCCCAGGTATGTCATCTCCTTTGACCTTGCTGAAGGAAATCTGGACATGTGGTAATCTCTATGGAGACCTGGTGTGTGCACTTCCACAGTGCAATAACCCTCTCTCGCTCTAATTGAACAAAGACTGTGTCTGCATGGCCCTATGAGCTGAATTAGATTATTTCTCCCTCCACAAACTCTGAAGAAGGACACTGTGGTCTACAAATATAGTTGTTTACTAAAATACCTACAAGTAGGTATTATAAATTAACAGCATGTTTAATTTGTTTGACATCATGCAGAGAAACACTGCCTTTTTCCCGATCATCAAGCCTATTATCAGATGTGCCAGTATTTGGGAATGGCAGTGGACCTGGAGAAGGTTATTTATGAGGCTGAACTCCCCCTGCTGACCTACGCACGCATGTCCTAGCTGAACGATAGACCGAGAAATGGGACTGTGAAAAAGGAGAGGAAGGTTATAAAACCATCCACTGTTTCTAAATGGAATTTGAATTTAGAAAATGAGTCCCATTCACCATGCTGAAGGGCTAGTGCACCAGGGTAAGTGGTCATGTGGATACTAGAGGTGACCAGCAACAGTGATGGAAAACAATTGATCTTCCACACGGAAACCTTTCGGTTGGTTATTCGACTTTATATCTTACATCAGTCAGAACTTCTCAGACTTTAAAGTATTCATTGCATAATTCCTAAAGCAAAGGGAATGGTTTCACTCTAATGTCTTTAATTAGCTTATTAGCACTAATTAAAAATGTGGAAATCACTATTCCATGCTTCAGAATTTGCTACTGTATTTCTCTGTTTTTCTCCTTGTCTACACACAGGGAAGTCTGAATTAGGAACAAACCATTGGACCTCTTAAACTTGCAAGCTCCATACAGTTGTATTTGAACCCTCAGATCATGCATCATTCTTAGGGGCAATGAACACTTAGGAGACTGGTAATGAGCAATGAAGCCTTGTACATTTAGCTTATGAATCCAAAGCCGACTAAGGCTGACAATGGCAGAACAGTCTGTATATGACTTGCAGAAGGATTTATGTGTGACTGTGCAGGCTTGACTACATTTTCCACCTACTTTGATAGTTCCTTAGTTTTCTGCTGAGGCAGGGAGGCATAGCAGTGAGAGGAGCATTGCCCTTTCTTTGTCCGTCCTGTGGACAAAGCATACACATAATACCCTAGTTGCTGTCAAGATCCCTCCTGTAAATTTTGTTTCACATTGCCATCTATTGCTTTAAAACCATTCAGCACTAGTGTGATGTGGGTTTGTAGGTTGGAGGAGAGCCTCTTCTCTACTAACACAGGCACCCTGGTATGGTTCATGCTTCTGTATCATTGGTGCCAATGGGATGGGAAGAATGCCCTCTGTTTCGGAAGCTGCACATTTCATATTCAGCCCCCACCTCAGTTACCTTATGTAAAGGCTGCTTTTTATTCTTTCGTGTGCTTGCTTCTGTGAAATTCATGTACAACTGAATAGTGTACTATACCTCTATTGTCTTTTGTCAGCAGAGGGCAAATGTTACCATGCCATCATCACCTACATCCATCAGCTCTGCATGAGCATCATTTTAGTTCACTGATAAGTTTATATTACATTTTTATGTTCTGGTGTGTATTCATGTACACTTAAATAGTAGTGGAATTCCAATGTGGCTCTGACTGTGCAATACTGTCCTTCCCCAAATTTGAAGCTGATACCAGTGTATTACGAATCAAGTACAGAACTATCTGAATCAAGTGGGTAATTATATCAGTTATAATCTCCCAGGAAGGTTTTATGACAGTCTCTGGTTTTGAGACATAAGAGACTATTATTTGGTGCAACATTTGAGGAGCAGGAGAAAGCTGTATTGAGGTATTATATTTACAAGCAGATGATGCTTTGGCTTGTGCTTTAGTATCTGTATGGTTTTATTTAATTTTCAAATTGTTGAATTTTCTATCTCCAAGTAGATGTTACATTAAGTGCTTGCTAAATTACTTAAACTTTTATTTGTATATATGAATAAAATTCCTACCTAAATAGTTTGTTCTTATTTGGAGACTGTCAAAGGGAAGAGAAAATTACATGGTGAATATAGTTTCCCCTGTACCAGTCACTGAGCCTCAGCATACCCTTTCATTTTTTCCAATTGTGGCAGTTCCAGAGGGTAGCCAGTCTTGATCTGAGGACATGAAAGGATGGAGAGCTTTTCCTTAAAGTGTTTTGCATCTAACAGGAATCTTTATAATCTAACTTCTAGTCATTAATTCTTGCTTTTCCTTCCTTTCTGTTGGTTCATAGGGCCCTTCAATATGCTATTTGTCGTCATGAAAGTGCTTGCTGCGACCAAGCCAGCTCAGTCTTCAGGGGTAATTTTGTTAGCTCCATAGATTCAAGTTCTTAGATTTCTTACTAGAAATAATTTTTTAGTTCTTAGATAATTCTGTTAGTTTTTAATTTTTAGCACCCTCCGTTCTTTTCCAATCCTTTATAAAATACAGGTACCAGCATTATGTGCAATATTCCTGTACATGCTCTGTGCAAACATAAAGCCACTTAGTACGTTATTCGCTGCTGTCGTTACCTAAAGTGATCACAATAATCACATCTGTTCTTCTTGCCAGTTTCATACTGAGAATTCATGTTCTGTTGCTTTTCACAGTTTGGCCTTGAAAAATTTGTATCAGCTTGATTGTTATCCCCCTACTGCCTCAAAATGGTTTTTGACATTTTTCAGGACTTACCCTTTAAGTCAGTCATTCTACAGTTACATCTTTTTTGGGGTGTCACTCCCTCATTCTAAAAGATGACCACTATAGGTGGCCTGTTGCATTGTCCTGGAGCTTCTCTTTTTCTCCATGATTTTTGAAAGGTGTAAAGATTACTTTATTCGGGTCCCTAAGTATGCCAGCTATGGTGGGAGTGGGACCAGGTGTTTGTGTAACATAGGTAAGTAATCTCTGATTCTTCTTTGTTCTAGCCTGCGCCTTTACTACTTTATCACTGATGTTAATTGCATCAGCCATCTGAGCCCAGTTTACTTTCTTAATGAAGATGGAAGCAGAAAGACTGAAGCAAAAAAAAAAAAAAAAAAAGGACTAAGTGAATTGCCCTTCCCAAAGCCATCTGCTACCCGATTTCTCTTTCATTTAATGGGGGATCAGGTCATCCAGGTTGTTCTGATTTATCATATTTAATCCACTGTAGCCCTTCCTTTCTCTGCCTCAAATCAGCGAATGTTTACCAAAAGTGTTGTTTTAATAATTATTATTGTTCCCTCCATGCTGGGCCGTCCTTTTGTCATTGTGAGGAGCCTCTCAAATGATTGACATCTCTGGGTGAAAACTCTTATTTTTGCAGTATAGAGCTTATTTCAGTGAATTATGGTTTATGGCCACTCAGGTGAACTGCCCGCAGCAGTGCTTTAGGAATGCAGCCAAATGTCACTCACACAGTGCAAAATGGTCTCATTTGATTTGAATCTGATATTGAATCTTACTTCTTTATTTGCATCTGATGAAATGGCCTTGAACTTGTGCAATCAAATTACTTCCTCACTAATTGAAATTCCTAATGACCTTTTATAAATGTCTCAATATACCGGTATCTAATTTTTCCTGCAAATCTCACACAAATTCACAAATGTAATTGTTGCCCTTCAGAGAGATTTCAGAGTCTTAATCGAATTTGTTAGAAAGTGACCTCTTAATTTAAAGTCAGCATTGCCGACTCAGTACATATCTCAATGCTGTAGCTATCAGCAAATCTGGGGAGTCAATGTCACTGTTAACCCAGCAGGTAAGTGTCTAGTTGGCAGTGAGAGTTGGGACGAATCTCTGAGCTATCCCAGTCCAAGCTAACATGGCTGTAATCTTACAAAATAGAATGAGTGGGAACAGTAGCAATATCATATAAACTAAGATCAGCCTCCTCTGAATTATTTTGCAAGAGGTCTAACTCCTCTCCCCTGATTTAGTGTCTGGCTGATCTCAGATCAGCTCTAGGTCTCAGTGCTCAGACTGAAGACCTGCAATCCTGAATGTAACGCTCCAGAATCATGACTAGCATTACAAGTACAAACCTCCCAAGCCTCAACAATGAAATTTCCAATTTAATTTTTAAAGTTATCCCCAATTCTATTGCTACTTGAGTTTTACTCCTGGTTTCAAATGATATGTGACATGGATTTTACTCTTCAAATCACTGGAGCATAGCTTTGCATGTCTTCTTGGTACACTCTCACAGTTTCCTACAGAACTGTTTGATCTTTTAAGAAAATTGTTCTCCTTTACCTGTGGGACTAAAGAATCCATCCATGATACTGCATGAATTCCTTCTCTGCCTGATTTGGAACATGATTTATTACTTCACATGAGACCTTTCTTAAGAAGGGTTTGAGTGCATATACCAAGGTGACCTACTGCACTGTCTTCATCTGGGGATGTTCACTTTTACAAAACATTCATTGCTGAATCAAATGTAAACCAAGACTCTGATAAACGTATTTCCCATTGAGCTCTAGATTTCCATGCTTCTGGCCCAGAGGATATTCAATAACCAAGACTGAGAAGCACTGTGAACAACGAGTAGATGGGAAGAATAACATAGCAAACAGAGTTTTTATTAAAATCCCTTCTGAAAAAAATGCATTAGAGTGACAGTACTTCATTAACAGGACTGCTTTGTGGAAGGAAAGGTCAACCGTGCCTGCTGTATGTTGTGGGCGTGTCCCAAATGGTTGGTCATACTCTGAAAATGCCTTGCAGATTGGACCCTGGGGAATAGAAGAGGTCATGAACACTGAAAACCCTTCTGGAGTTCAGCTACAAAATACACCAGCAGCATCTAGGTTCAAGCATATATCCTCCATGAACAAAACTTCAGGGAAATTGTTGAGTAGGGAAGGCGTTGAGAAGGCAGTTTCAATATCATAGAATCACAGAATGATACAATACGTAGGGTTGGAAAAGATGTAAAGATCATAGAGTCATAGAATAGGTAGGGTTGGAAAGGACCTTAAGATCATCCAGTTCCAACCCCCCTGCCATGGGCAGGGACACCTCCCACTAAACCATGTCACCCAAGGCTCTGTCCAACCTGGCCTTGGACACCTTGGAGCATTCATAACTTCCTTGGGCAGCCCATTCCACCCTCACAGTAAAGAATTTATTCCTTATATCTAACCTAAATCTCCCATATAAGTTTTAACCTGTTACCCCTTGTCTTATCATTGAAGTTCCTGATGAAGAATCACACTTGATGGTTAGGCCATAGCTATGTGTAGCTATGAGTTCTTGGATATGGACAATTAAAACATCATCGGTATTTTAATCTGGTTTGTGGATCCTGCCTAAGATCAGGAGAAATAATGTGCATACTTTGCATAGAGCACAAGAGCACAGATCTCCAAAGATGGCAAATGCTCTTGTGTTTCTACTAGCTCTGAAATGGCTGTTAGAAAGTTTGTTGTTCTGTTCTTTTTCCCAGATCTCAGAACGCTTTTAGCAAGGATTTAGTCCCCCTTGAAAAGAGTCTGTGGGGACTCAGCCTTTTTTCCCCAGAAAAAAATAAGGAGAAATAAATTAATAAAAATAAATTTTACAAATTTGGTTGATTCGTTAGCTTCAGTAGGGTGCCAGATCTGACGTCTGCATGAAAACAGCCTTCCAGGGCTCTGACCTGCATTGCAAATTGTCTGTAATTAAATAGTAAGTGAAGCTTAATGGGAACAATTTCTTTCAAATGTTTGCTGCCATTAGCTTAGGGGAGAGGAAATTAGAGGAATCCAGAAGTTTTCATTTCCAAGTGAAAAAGTCACACAGCACAGCACAAGACCTTTTTAAATTGCAATATGGCATCATATTAAATGGAAGCCATCTGTGTTTCCTTCAGCTTTCTATCAGCTTACATTTTTTCTTAGATGCAGTAGTAGCAAGTGTCAGAGCTTTTTCACCCTCTCCCATAATGCAAAATTATTATATGACTGTCTGTAGCTCTATAGGTCTCAGCTGACCCACTGCTGCAAATGAGTTTTGTGAGATGCTCATCTACACAGAAGTACCATCAGTGAACTTGAACGATGCCTCACATGAATTTTGTCCTAGATCCTGAAAAATATTAAAAATTTGTTTAATTAGCTTGCTACAGGGGAGTTGTGAGCTAGAGGAGAGTTTTGAATTAGTTGGTTTTTTTTAGGAAGGAGGACTAAAAGCAGTTGCAGCAACACGTGTGGTTCCTGAGTATCTTCTAAACTGACATTGCAGTTTTCTACATTGCTGGCTTCCAGGGCAGCTGTGCTAAATCTGTCTGTGACGATTAAAAATGTTGTGGTCCCCAACTGTTTTCTTGCCTCTCTGCTGGAAGCTGCTGACTCCCTAATAGGATAGGTAGCTATCCTGCTACATGCCAGCTGCTCAACTTGTGCAGTTTGCAGCTGGGGCTGTCACCTTCTACTGCAGCTGGGGATAGGCTGGTCTTTCAACAGCATTGCCTTGAGGTGTAATACCATACTCATCTGTTGTAACAACAACAGACACCAGAGAAAGCGAAAGGCAGTCACTGTGAGGTGAGGAATTATTATTTTCCCCTTACATGAGTTGCTGATGCTTGTGAACATTTACGATCTTTTGTTTCTTCAGGATTTTGCCAAAACAGACACTGTGGGTAGTGACTTTGTCAAAGGGTTTCTACTGCTCTTAATGAAATAAGGGAATAGTAATTAATGTGAAATGACGCCTGATAATGAATGGAAAGCACTAGCAGATAGTCATGTGGCATAGCAAGGTGTAAAGCAAGATATATGGATAGACCTTGGTACTAGTGGGGTGTATGTGCCTTGAGGGTGTCATTGCTCCATCTGCACAAGGGAGGAGGCTGTGACTGTGCTGCCAAGCAGAGACGGATGCTGCCAGGGGCTAAGCTGATCTGATCCTGCCTCTATGAATGAGAAGGGGCAGGTGGTGTCTGCTGAGCTGGTGGCAGGGCAGGAGGCCCATGCAAGGGAAGTGGTTTTGCTGGGGACAGCACTAAACACCAGCTAGGAAGCAGTCTGCAACTTTAACTTCTGATTCCAAGCACTGGGGATTTTCTACGCTTGGGGGTGAAGGCGTGAACATTTTGAGAAAAATTGCAGGGGAATTCTGACAATGGGCATGTGCTGATGCAAGGGCACCAATACTTGAGGATGTGTGTCTGGAAGCAAGCTCTTCCTGTGCAGCCTGTGCCCATCAGCACTGCCATCCTTCATTTCCCTGAGGGCTTATGGCTTCAGGGGCTGGCAGGGAAGCTGCACTTACATGGGCTGTCAAAGCTGCCTGCAGAGTTGACAACAGAATGGGCCTTTGAATCGGACCCTGCGGGGAGCTAGCATGGAGAAATGAGCTCTGGAAAGATGAGATTTTGATGATTCCTGGTACTTAATGGACTGCCTATTGGGTTTGCTGTGAGTCGGCCTTTGTTTTGAAGGATTTCACTGCCAGGGAGAGGGGAGGCAAATGTCTTTCATAGCCAGGGGTGGTATGGATAGAGATGATCTCACTCCTAGCATTACTTTGTGAAGCTTAGCTTGAGTCTGGCAATAAGAAAACCAAGGGAAGGTGTCTGTGATGTGCAAAATGCTGTTTGTGTGTCAAACAGTGCTGTCCTGACTGGAGTGGTTCAAGGATTGCTGGGATCCTCTACCAACTCACAGGGTATAGCAAGAAAAAGTGTACAAGTTTCCAGGAGTCCGGAGTGACATGGAGCTTACTGAATTGCAGCGACTCATCCTAAAGCCAGCATGTAAATTTGTTCAGGTGAGCTCCTCTCTGCAGCTTTCTTTCAGGGTATGAGTCTTAATGACCATCTTGGATGAAGATCTTGGTGTTCTAGGCTATAGCTTATCATGCACAGGCACCAAAGTGGTATCTTCAGTATCTTAAAGAGTAACATGGAGGTTCTTGCAGTTGACCCAGTCTGCTAGTGCACCATGTAGACAAATACAGAGACAGATGGGATCACTGGGTGTGTATGGCACTTTCTTCAAGACAAAAGTAGGAGTGGCATTCAGTAAAGACTCAGCAGTGACTCTGACAAAACCAAGCTAAAAACATGGGGAGCCGTTTTCGTATTTTCAGAAGTCACTCAGAGCAGTACTTACATGTAAGTCTCCATTTTATCTTTGTGGAAACTGGAGCATCAAAGAGCAGAAGAGACACACTGAATTTTTATTTTTTTCATAAACTTTCAGCATTTTTGCTTTTCATAATCTTTTCAGTCACCTTCTGGTCTTTCTAGTTCATTATTACACATGAAGATAGGATGAGAAAGTTGGGTCTATTCAGCCTGGAGAAGAGAAGGCTACGTGGAGACCTCATAGCAGCCTTCCAATATCTGAAGGGGGCCTATAGGGATGCTGGGGAGGGACTCTTCATGAGGGACTGTAGTGAGAGGACAAGGGGTAACGGGTTCAAACTTAAACAGGGGAAGTTTAGATTGGATATGAGGAAGAAATTCTTTACTGTAAGGGTGGTGAGGCACTGGAACGGGTTACCCAGGGAAGTTGTGAATGCTCCATCGCTGGTGGTGTTCAAGGCTGGATTGGACATAGTCTTGGGTGGCATGGTTTAGTGGGAGATGTCCCTGCCCCTGGCAGGGGGATTGGAACTCGATGATCTTAAGGTCCTTTCCAACCCCAAGTATTCTATGATTCTATGATTCTATGATACTTCTGACCAGGAGGGCTTTGAACTGATTACAGTAAGCCTGTTCAATTAGATTAGGCTCTTTTTCAGGGTATACATGTACAAAAATTGAGATGGATGGGAGGCCAGCTGAAAAATTGCACCAAATCTTTTAATTAAGAGTTTTAACTTATCTCATATTGTATCCTTTCTTTTGAAGCAGCTAAGATTGCTTATAAGGGTTTTTTTCCTGTGCTGTTGAGTTTCTCAGAAGCCAAGCATGAACTGAACAGCCATGAGAATAAGGCAATCTTTCTGTTTGTTTTTTTTCTTTTTAAATTTATTTTGGAAAGCTTTTCCATTTTCTTGCTCTGTTCCTGAGTCTTGAGGTTTTCTGAAAGTGTAAAGTCCTGTGCATCCTGAAGACATGCAATAAAAGGTTAAGAAAAAATACAAGTTGTGCTTTCCAATATCTACTTAATGATGTAATGCAATGGAGATTAATGCCTCTCTTCCAGCTGGTTAACTCTAGCGGAACTCATTCACACTCTCACGTGTGCATGCACAAACTCATGCTTTTTTCTTCTTTCTGGCCTTAAAAAAAAAATGCAAACAAACAAAAAAAAACCCCAAACCAAAACAAAAAACCCAAACCAAAACAAAAAACCCCAACAAAATCCCTTTCTGTTCACAGAACTATAAGTTCCTAGTCTGTTCTGCTGAAACCACGATTAGTGAAGTATAAAATGGATAGTTTTCTTATTGAAAGGCTACTGATGGATTAGAAGCTGATTAAAGTTGACTGTTGTTTACTTGTGAAAGGAGGCAACTACTTGGTTCCTGGCGGGCAGCAGTCATTTGAAAGTCTGTGTGCTTTTGATGGAGATGAAGGGTTGGCAGAAGGATTAATGGAAGAGTGCAAATTTTTCCCTGAGATGGAGCAGCCAAATATCTCCTATGCAGTATGTCCCAGCTTTTGTATATTAAAAGGTATATAAATGCATTGAGGGTAAGGAGGAGTGGAGAACCCTTGTGGAAGCACTCAATAAATCCTTCATCAGGTAATAAACTGACTGATATCAAAGGGCATGTCTGCTCCTTAGAGATAAGCTCTTATGTGGTCTGATACTTATCAAAGACCCATGAGTTTGCAAAATTTAGGTGGAAAATCTTCCAAGTGAAGGCCATGATAAGCCATCTGTGAAAACAGTGCAATATATTTCACAACTGTAAAAGCATTAAAGCAGTCTTCCTTGCAATATCTTAGAATACTTCAATTTCTTGCTAAAGCACAAGAAACTAGGAAAAAGAAATAATGTCAGCTCAGACACATCCAAAATAAATTTGTGCTGAGAAGATCTGGGAAACCTTTATGTTGTAATTCAAGGTGCTGCTTCAACCCCTACAATGTGCTGTGCTCATCCCTACAATCTGTCCCTGTGTACCATGATAGCAGAGGTGTCAGCAGTCACAGCAAGCTTGCACAGTGTGCATCCTGCCTGGCAGCTGCAGGAGATGTGATCCAGCTTCATCCAAGACAAATCTTGTTGGCAGATTCCCCACCTTGCCTTGGGAGCTGTGCCTAAGGTGGTCCATTCCTAAACTTCATTATGGCTGTGCCTGTATCTGGCCTTGTCCCTTGTTGGCGCAGACCCACAAGCTTAGCGCCTTGACTTGAGCAAGAGTGATGTCTGTCCAGCTGTGTGCTTTATCTCTGGCTTAACTTTGTTTTCCTCCATTGTAGATAAAGCTAAATCAAAGAACTGTTTCCCAACAGCTAAGATCATGCACAAGGAAAATCAATTGCCAGTCAATGCCCTCGCTCTTTGAAACTATTCTCTGAAAACTGGATCAGCCTGTTCTAATGTATTTTGCAGTCACATTTCATTTTTTCCTTCTAGAAACTGCCTTATTTTGTTCTGATTTTGCTCATGAAAACATGCTAATAATAATCAACAATCATGATACCACCAATGTTATAGTTTTGAAAGTCTATTTGCAAATATGTCAAGTGAATTTTTTTTAAACACATGCTTTAATATTTTTCTTCCATTTTCTCTGATCATGCCTCCATAATTCCAGTTGCTTTGTGGTATACCCCACTGATATTACAGCATAAAGAGACATGAACAGTACTAAACAGTAGGCTAGTCAGTTTGTTTTGTTAGTTTAAAATAACCAAATGAGTATTATGTTAATTGGTAGCAACGCTTCTACCTCTGGGAGGTAAAAAGCGAGGCTACTCTGTCTGTGCTGAGGATGTTTAAAATGAGGCCAGTGACAAAACTTTGAGATGTAGTTCTTGTATACTGCCACAGTTCAGCACCACATCCCCACACAGTAGCATTCCCAGACATGGTAAGGATGCAGGAGAGCAGCTGGCTCTGATGTGTGGGAAAAAGACCAATATTGCTGGGAACTGCCCTGTAGGGTATCATTCCTCACTAACAGGCTTAAGCAGACTCAGAGTGCAAAAGCAATAGGAGGAGAGTTTTTTTTTGTAGAAAAGTTTTTTTTCTTCCTCAGATATGAAACAATTGGATAGCTGGAGAAGGATAAGAGTCCAAAGAGAAATAGTTTTTTTGCTCTCCCTTTCTTTTGAATGTATAGCAGTGTAACAATGCCTAGTGTCTCATTTTCTCTGTTGCTAGTTTACACTGTCTTAAAGATATAAGTTGTTTCCCTCAGGTTGAATTAAAACCTGGTTGTGAGCTTGGCTCATGCAAGAGGCTGTCTTTACTGAGACATGTACTTCCTCCGTCTTTAAAGGCTGTTTCTTATACTGCAGGTAGGCCTGTTAGCTGCATTTATTCTCACCACCTGTAGGCATCTAACTCAACAGTTAGAACAGGAGCTTTATGTCTCTCATATCTTTCTGTATGTGATCTGGGACAATGTGCATCTTCATCCCACTCGAAGTAAGTCGCCTGGTGAGGTTGCTTTTCTCTTTCAATTCATTCAAATCAAGTCTGTGGTGACTATGTACTACAGGTCTTTCAGCTAAGAGAGATGAATGTGGGCACAAACAAGTGCGTGCAAGGATGGTATTTGGTGTTGACTTGTAACAGCTATGAGGGAAGCTTATACAAAGGAATTTCCCTCTGTATAATTTATCTCCCCCCCCCTTTTTTTTTTAATTTTAGCTGACTTCTGGTGCAGTATTTGGTATTTCCTATGCTTCTTGGAACTCTTTACCAGATTATTATTTTTTTAAAACATACACTATACATTGAACCACTGAAACACAATCTCTGCGGAATCCCTTTGGATTCCTTGTAAATGCTTAGCTTCCACTCCAGCTTTCTAGCTATCTTATTGTTTCTGTCTTATATCAGGGTCCTTTAATATAGCTCCCAGATCTGTAGTATAGAACCTTACACCTTATAAAAAGGGATTTTGCAATGGATGTAAGGAAATGAAATCAGAAATATCCCAGCAAACAGCTTGCCAATGAGTTAGAGATAGTGTCAAGGCTGGCATGATGCCAGCACTGGATAACCAGTGCTTTTGGATATTTTTCTAAAGTTCAGCTAATTCTTCACATATGTTCTTTTCCCAGCCCCCTAAGAAATATTTTTGCAATGCTTTTTTAAAAAAAATAAAATAAATCAATGGCAGCTGTTGTGTCCTTCGAAAAAACTTTTAACAAGGAATGCAGTGCACACAATGGAGTTAAATACCTTGGCTACAAGAAACAGATTTCTTTAAAGATAAAGGTCGTAATCAGCAGTAAATAAGACAAAAGTTTTTCCCATGTAAAAAAAAAAAAAACAACAACAACAACTTGAAGGGAATGAAAAATCTGGTGTGGATGTATTCTTTCTGAGTCCTACAGACCAAGGCAGATGTGCCATTACTGCAGGGTTTGGTTACTACCTGGGGTAGAAGTAAAGGAGTATTTCATGCGCACTGCAGTCTAGTTTCAGTAAAGTCCTTGGCTGGGGTGTGGTTGTAGTAATGTTTGCATAGATTTCACTGTGTGCAATTTGGTATAAATCTCTGTTGCAAGCACTGCCGTATTACAAGGGAGTTGTTCTTGCCACCAGAGCTCTTTCTCTAGCAAACAAAAACCAAACAATAAAAGATTATTGCAAAAAAACCCCAGGCAAAGCCAAACATTCTCAACCCCAGAATTCAGAGAAATGGCAATTCCTCCCCACATCCTGCACAATTTTAAAGTTGCTTGGACTGCCTGCTAACCCATCATCTAATCAGGTCAAGTGTTGAAAATCTTCAGAGCTGGAGATTTCTCAGTTTCCTTGAGCACCTGTCGCAGTGCTGAACTGCTATCACCAAAAGCTTTCCTTTGTTGCAGCCTGTGCTTTTGCTGAGCACCTCTAAACCATCTGGCTCCATCTTCTCTACAACCCCATTTAAGCTGTGGAAAGACTGCAGTTACATCAATTGACAGCTTTCCTTCTCTCCAGGCTTAAGCAGTTCTCTCAGCCACTCCTTGCGCATCATATACTCCAATTATCAGAGGCAGCTTGCCTCTTCCTGAATTAAAACCAAACAAAACAAACAAAAAATCCCCAACAGAAAACCACAGAAAAATGCACCACAAAACCCACAAAACAACCCTAACAAAAAAAATCCCCACTCAATTTTGTTCACTGTTCTTTAAATTTTCCTAAATTCAGTAGTGTCTGCGCCTCCATTATATGGGAAAGAATGGGGCTGTGATGGGAGTGATTATTTGCTTTTTCTCATTTTCTGCTTTCTGCTAATGTATAGCCAGAAAGACAGTGCTACCTTTAACTACTTCTCAACCATCTTTTTGAAATTATGTTTCTCTCTTGGGCTACCACTGCACAGAAGGGGACAAAGGAGCTTTAAAGTGTTGTGTCATCCATCCTGCTGACCTAATAAAACATCATCCACTATACCATTGACATTTCCCTAACCAAGATTTGCATAACATGTTTTTGAAGATCTCCAAGGATCGAGGCTCCAGAATTCTCCAGCATTTCAATTTTTTTTTATTGTCAGGAATAATTTTATAGTGTGAAATATGAATTTTTCTCGTTGAAATTTTATCCCCTTACCTCCTGTTTCCTCCAACATGGGTACAAATTTGTCCCTTCTGAACAGCAGTCTTCTAAGTGTGCAGACTGTTCTCATGTTCTCTCAGTCTTTTTTGCTAAAGGCTGAACAGAACCCCATTTCCTCCTTTCCAGATTGTTTTCCAGGTCTCAATCATCAATCTCCTTGGGAATATTACCACAAATGCAGTATTTATTTTTCAAAGAGCAGCACCCAGTTCAGTACTCTGGCTGAAGTTTGAGCAGCGCGGTGTAGGATGGAGAGATGATCCTGCCAGTGCTGCAGACTACATTTCTATTTATTTACCTCCATATGATGCTTCTCTTTTTTGCAGTAGCATGATGTTGTTGACTCATGTTCTGCTTGTGATCTGTAGTGACTGCCAGCTCCCTTTTTTCAGAATTGCTGATTAGTCATCTGCCATTCAGCACCTGTGCAGCTGACAGTCCTTACCTAACTACAGTGAATTGTGCTTTGAATAATAGCATATTTCTGTTGGACTGAACCTCTGATTTTTCATTATAATTTTGAATTCTATATGTATCTTTCAATGTTTTACCATGTCTGCAAATGTGGTAAGCCCACTCTGTTCCATCACTCAGAGCAATCATGACAATACTGTGTTGCAATGGACTCTAGGTATATCTTATGGGACTGTGTATGATGCATAGTTCCATTTTGATAATAGCTGCGTATAACTCCTCTGGTAAGGCTTTCTAGCTCATTTTACACCCTTGGACAGCAGTTTCATGTAGTTCATAATTCTGTAGGTTAAGTGTGAGAATGTCATGTTCCACAATCTGAGAAAAGCAACATCATAGGATTGTCCACATATGGATATAGGACTTGCACTGAAGAAAAAACCCCACCCCTACTAACCTATACGCTGGTAAGAATGGCAAATAATTTTAGACTGGAGAAGACAACAGGCAGTGAGGTGCCAAGATATAATGAAAAACTATTAGAAAGAAGCATGAAAGTAAAATAGCATTAAAATTATCATTCTTTCTGACTTCATATGTTAATGAACGTGTGCTTATTCATCTCTAATTGAATGTGTGCTGAAACAGCTTTCATCACTTAACCTTTGCTGCCCTAAAGTAAAAATAAGATTGAGGAGTGGTAGAATCAGGCAGAGAGGATAGTGTGGATATGGAAATTCTGGTTTTCCAGTAGGAATTCTTCTTGTTTGTATATTATTACAATGTTCAGGTAGAGAAAAATACCACAAAGAAGGAAAAAGAACCAGGTGCGGCTACAAACCATGTTATGGAATAGATCCATGATGGTATGCATGGAGAGGATACAGCACATGGATGGAAAACAAGCCTGTGTTTTAAATGAACAATCTTACAGCTTTTTCCAAAGGAGACTTACAATTTGATGCACCAAGGTAGCACTGGATTATGCCTTTTTTACAGAGAAAATAATATGATGCCATAACTTTTCCTGCTGAAGCTGGCAGGAGTGTAGAAGACTGTTAGTATCTTCAAGGTTTCCTGGAAAAATCTCATGTGTCCTTCACAAAGTCCAGCACCGCGCTGAGTCTATGTGTTTTCTCACTCTGCGATTGCCATGTAACACTCTGTGGTCTGCTTTTAGCACTTCAAAAGGCCAGCGGCTCCCTTAGATTATCAGTTTGCTGGTTATCTATAAATAGAGTATAGCTATAGCTTGGGGAGATTCTGAGCTGGAATATAAGCCGGTGTATTTGATGTGTTTTCTGAGACTCGCTTTTGGGGCTTAACATTAATTTTCATAGAGAGTAAAGGTGAACAAGGCATCTAAATATTCTCACCAGCATTTTATAACACTGAAGATTGTTCTCGTTTATTTATATATGCTGTCACTCATTAATGTGATAATACACATCAAATCCTTATTCTCAAAATAAAAAACTAGGGGCAGCCTCCTTCACAGTGCAAAACTTGGGACATTTAGCAGTCATACATGCCATTTGTATCTGGGCATTGGTTTGGATTTGTTCTCCGTACCTTTATGCAATGCTTTCTTGAAGCCCAAACGAGAGTGACATGCAGCGAGAATTTTGTTTGTAGTTCCATTTTTAGGTTTGAACTTCATGTCGTAGTTTGAGTAGAGACACAGTAGATGGCAGTACATAACATAGATTACCTCTGCTGTGCGCTCCCGTTCCCAGCGGTAGCTGCCCAGAGTCGGTGAGATTAATGGGCAGGGCGCCCCACTGCTCCCTGGCTCCCTGCACAGGAAAGGAGGAGGCTTCTGCAAAGCAGCATACTCTGAAGCATCACTTTTGCTCTGTGGATCAAGACTGCTGAATCAGCAAAGGAAAATGCCCCAGATTTAAGCAGTTCAGTCACTGGCAGGAGACTGAAGGCCGCCTACCTCCTGACAGACTGCGGCTCTTGGCAGAAGCCAGTCCCAGGTTATTTTTGGTTTTGTCTCATGTTTTGACTCATGTTTTTGTCTTCCACACCTTGATTCATGTTCTTAATAGCTCTGCTGCTTCAAAATATACGCGTTTTGCATGTCAAATCATTTTTTTACTATTTATCCTCATAGCTCTGTTTGGGGTAAATGTTAAAGTGCTAATTCTTGGTGCTTTGTGGCATTTGAAATAATATCTGGTATGGAAATAAATGAAATTTCCCTTACCAGATCCTAATGCGTTTCATCGATTTGTTCTGGTGCAAGAGGTCATCTGAAATAGGATTAAAAAGGAGGATGGAGGGGAAAGGAAGAAAACAGTACTTTAGTAAATGAGTAGGAAACTATTGCATGACTGCTTTGATAACAAGGACTGGTGAAACAGGGAAGAAAGCCTTCAAATTAGAGAATTTTGAGTGGAAAGCATTGTTTCTGATTGAAACCTTTAATTATGGAGCTACTAGGGAGAGACCAGTGGAGTGCCAGTAAAGAAGATGAAAGGCCTGGGTTGCCTCTCCTATGAGAAGAGGTTGAGAGAACTGGGACTGTTCAGCCTGGAGAACACTCACAGGGTCAGATTAATCACTGAAAACTGTTAGAAGCTTTATTAGATAAAATCAATATCTGAAGTTACACTTGGAAAACTAGTGTTAGCCAATGTCCAGCATGGCCTCAGTATTCAAATTCCTGAGGATGTGCTGAACCCCTCAAGTTGCTACCTTGGTGCTACTTTCCAGAAACTTCAACAAATATGCCAAGTGTTACATTTTTCATAATCAAGTTTTTTAATGGATCATGAAGTGACAGAAACACAAGGGTAGTACAGGAGGTTGTTTCTTCTGTTTATTAACAATTTTGCACCTTAGCAAGTGACAGTCAAGCAACATCATACTTGTATCACCTGGAATTCAAAGGAAGGAAAGATCTTGTTCTCTTTGTTTCGACTAGATTTTCTTTTTCTTCATCCAAAAGAGATGGACGTTTCCTTCTCTTAATGTTGTGAATGTTTTAACTACCAAAAAAAAAGAAAATTCTAAAATATAGGAAAAAAATCTCATTACCAAAAGTGTTACTGGGGATGAGAATCTGGGAAAAAATAATCATTTTCACTAAACTGAGATACTGACACAATCTTTTAATGAAAATGATGCAAGTGTCTTATTAATCCTTTTGAAAGAGTCACTATATTTTTAAGCAAAGACTTGATTGACACGTAGGAACTTTCGTGTGGAACCATATGGGAATAGCAATTATTTTTGTTAGTGGTCTAATTCAGCATGGACTGTTTACCTTCTAGCCTGGATCATTTTGGACTGAAAAGTATAGAAAAAGATTTGGATTCTTTCTGTTACAAGAGTATTGCTTTAGGATCTTTCTGTAAAGGACAAGAAGATTCATTTAGGATCTTCTTCTTACAGTGTATGGTCTCTTTCAGGAATGACTAAATAGGAGGAAAAGCTTGTTTTCAAACATGTCTCTGCAGGGAGTGCTGGTTGGGAAGTAGGTCAAGAATCCTTCCAGGAAGCGATGTGTGCAGCAAAAGCTTACCCTGTGCTCGTTAAATTGTTGTTGAGACAATATTCCGGGGGAAGATGCCCATGTCATGACCACCCACTTAGAAAGTGGCTCTGAGTTTCACCTCAGAAAGGCCAGAAGATTGACAAGCAAAAAGACTGTATTTTTCTCTTTCCCTGAATGCCATTCCTCCAGGAGAGGCTTGATTGGCTGGAAATATCAAAAGCACTGTGGGGACATTTGCACATCTGTGAACCAGTGAAGAAGCTTATCACTGAGAGTAGTTGATTTGGGAAACAAGAAAACTGCAGCTAATGCTGGTTTCAAATTCTCTTTATAGAGTTAGCTTAGGATTTTATAATGTATAACATTAGCACTTCAGAGACCCTCATCTTTTTTTAGAAACTAAGAGCAAATTTTGACTGTAATCTTTCTACTGCTTGCCTCAGAAGAAAAGCAGCTATTAAACAACACAGCTAACTTTCAGCAGTTCTCATATCACCAATAGTCACCCCCCTTGTGAATTTTCCAGAACATACAATCATAAGTTCTCATGCTTAAGAAACAAAATATCAGTGAGAAAACTCTGTAAACTCACATGAGCATCCCACATAGTTCTTCATTTTCAATGACTTTGTCTGACACAGTTTAATGCCCCTGACACCATTTCTGCAAGCTTTGAAACAGCGTGCAATCTCTTTTCTGATAGGATAGGCTGCTTTCTTAAGCTCATTTGGAAATAGGGTAACCAGAAGAAAAGACCTGGACTGATTGTGCCACAAAACAACCTGTTTTTTAGTGAGAGAAACTGAACTCTTGAAAGCCTGAAACCTTGCAGTGCAGCTGAGGAACAGCAGGAAATCCAAAATTTTCTCCCACTTAGCTGAGCTGCTACTTTTTCTTTCCTGCCCTGCATCTCTTCGCTTTAGATACAGTCTGCTTTGAGTTTACTGCTTTGTGACCTTCAGGCCAGATAAATTCCTTCGGAGTCCTGGTTTTCCACTGCAACCTTTGCAGAAAGCTGTGATTTTCCTTCCAAACTGAGCCAAGGAACATGTGAGATTCACCTAGTTTTCCTGGAATATGCTGCTATTAGTTGCTATTTGTCTACTAATGGTTTGCTCCTGGACTCTGGGCACTGGTTACTTATTATGGCAAATAGTCACTTTGGAAACAAGCAAAATAAAAAGGAAAAAGTGAAGCTCCTATCTCTACGGATTAACTGCAAAGCTGGAAGAGTAGATCTGCTAGCCTGTTTAGGTTACTTCTCCAAGAAAGTCTTACTTGGTCCTACTGTCTAGGACATGAATAGATTTGATAAAAGGAAGGGAGGGGGTAATTCTGCACCAAAAGAGACTTGGAGCGGCAGGTTTGACTGACTCTTCTTTGCAATTCCTTCTTACACTGACCTGTTTACAAACACTGCCCCTTTTCTAATTCATGCTTCTACACTGCTTTTGCTCTTGGTTTTGTTCTAAGTTTCGAGGATCCACTCAGAAGAGCAGTGTCACCTATTTACGCATTTACAGATCAGATTTTATTTTCTGTTTTTCATTTAGACTAAGTAATTGCAACTTAAATCACTGGTTTAGTTGTGTGTCTCTGGAGTTTTTCAATCTTGACTATATCTTTTCTGAGCAAGGGCATCCAAAACTGAACAGATGTTTCTCCCACAATCACTTTTGTTCATAATAGGCATTCAGAGAATATTGCTGAAATATTCATAAGCCCTAAGAGATAACAATGCATGAATAGTAATGAATAGTAAGTTGTATGGTGCTTTAAACAATGACTCAGTAAGGCATGTCCAAACTAACGCATCATGTAATTAAACATTTCCTTATGTGAAGATTTCACATGTATTGTTTCCTTTAATACACACAATAAATAGAGAAAAGGGCACCACAGAAAAGTGCATTTCAGTTCGCTTTGCCAATATATTTAATATATCCAGTATATTCAGACTCTTTGCCAATATATTTAATATATCTTGAATCAAGGAGTTCATGAGAGACTGTTTAATAGCCTCATCACTATGATTATTCCTAAATGGACATCTGTAGAATACACTTAGGGCTAATTAGATTTTTTTGTATTTATTTTTTTATTTCAACTGGAGATGATTCAACAACTTATGCTGCATGCATACAATCACTACCAGTTAGAGCTGGAAACTATGGTTTTGTCATGGAAATTTCCAATATCCATTAACTGCCATTTTCCTGTTTTGACATTTTTATCAGAACGAAACTCTTTTGATGATATTTCCCCCCTCACTAATTTGAATGATGACTCTTTTGACCACCTTGATTGGCAAGCTGTTGAACATGAAGGCTGACAGCAAATACTTTCACAATTTAGAAATGGCAAGTTTATGCTGGGCTCAGATTTTACTATTTTGAAGCTGGCCAGTGAGATGTAGTTAAAATTACTTTGTCTTTGCAGTCCATCCTCACTTAACACCTCCAGAGATGGAGTGCAGCAAGATGAGCCTGGAGGCGAGGAACCTGACAGCTGAGCCCACCGGCCACTGACACTTGCTCTTTGAGGTCTCTGTAGACCAGTGTCTTTGCCCTGGTGGCAGCACATGCTGGCACTACTGTAACATGTAGTGCCACGAGCAACGAAGTCAGTGTCTTCTGCTTTCAAGTCTTTCTGGTGCCCTTTGGCTTTCAGCTGAGAATATCTGCATTATGCAAATGCTGCATTTTCAGCCTGGTGCATTCTGTGCTCCCCTGACCTAACAAAAGAGCTGCTCTAGCCCAGTGCACTGAGATGAGAATATTCCCTTGAATACTCTGCAACTTGTCCCATTTTACATAGCTTTTAAATTACAAAATACATCACTCCACCTCCCTCCTGCCAGTGTTTGAAGACTCGTTTCCATGGAATTTCACATGAAATCGAAATAATGATGCTGGGAGATGTTAGCTGACACCCTCGGCGACTGACGAGTTCCAGCGCTTATCAAGACAACCCCTCTCACAGTGTGATCAAATGCTGGAAACGCTGACATTTCGCAAGCATGTGTCATCAGGAGATGAGAAGTCTTAAATGTTTTTTTGGGAGGGCTTAGGTATTCAAAATATCACAAATGATAAAATTTGTGATTTATAGCACAGTGGCTAATTCAAAACAATGACTTATCAGGTTTTATCAGGGAAATCATGTAAGATTGTGTAACAGAAGACCTAATGCAAAAATCAAATGGAAGGTAATTGTAAAAGCAAAGGTTAGCTGTCATACTTGTAATGACAAGTGCCTGGTATTAATCTGTTTAATTGCTACGTGAGATTGTTAGTGGGGGAGCACACAGACATGATAGCAAAGGTGGTGGGACGCCCCACTGGCTTTTTTAGCCCCTGGACTTTCCCTGTACTTTACTGCCATGAAAGGATGAGTCTTGCAAGGATGGTTCCCATGAAACCAGCCTTAGTGGCAACTCGGAGAGAGGTAATTGTGATGAGGGAGTTGCCTGAACACAAGCTGTACAAATATAAACTATTTGTTTTTTGCCCTCTGTGGTAAAGTCTTAGAATATCAATAAGATAACAAGTATTTCCATCAGTACCTGTGTTTTATGAAGCATTGACTGACCAGTTATATGTGTATTATTCACTAACGTAGTAAAAGGAAGATGTATTCTGCATTAATCAAAATAATAGTAGTTACTTTCAAATATTTGTTGAATTCTATATATCCAGCCAAAGGATATGATCATGTGACTATTATTATCTTTAGATCTATGCTAGGCTTCGACTAAATACTTGTAAAATTGTATTTATCACTGTGCAAGCCATTTTGCATAATAGCTGAATATCTTATTTACCCGGACAGTCTCCAAGAGCTTCACAGATATAGGTTTGGAGTTACACATTATGCAAATCAGACTTTGTAATGTACATCAACCGTGATAAAGGTATTAATAAGGTTTGAACTGTGTTCTTACTATGTATTTCCAAGACTTTTATGTCTCTTGATTTATGATAACTTCCACATTTCATTGCCTTTTCCTCAGTAAGTCATGGCCTCAATTCTACATTTTAATAAAGGTGTCTTCTAGATGGGAAATTTATGGAATGAGCTTGATTTCATTTTTCTGCAGCTCTGAAGTGTCTAGGTGGGGTTTTCATTTCTGTAACCTCTCCTAATGAAATGTATCATCTGCTATAACTATATATAGCTCTCTGGGATACCTCAGGAGGTGGAAAAGATAGGAAAGAGCAGTTAAAAAAATCAACACCTTGAAAATGTGTTTTATCTCTAAAAATCTGCAGTGTCTTTCTCCTCAGGATGAACATTAGCCCTGAGAACTATATATTAGTTTCTAAATGTAGGACAAGGCAGGACCAACTTTTTGCAGTGTGTGGTTTATAGATTCCCACTCAAAATGTTACCCAGGAACAGGTTGTGAAACAAGAACAGGAGTTGCCTCTTCAAGAAGACACATGTTCCTGAGCTAAGGGATTGAAGGGCTGGAAAATTTATCACTTTTTCTTTAAGGTAGCTAGGACAGATGGTTGGCTTTACTGTTAGTGTTCCCAGAGTGCAAGTTGTTAGCTTACTCACTTGTATTGAGGACACAGCACATCTGAGATATTAACAGTCATATTCTGGTACTCTAGAGGTGCCCAGGTTACATCTAGACTGTGTAGCAACAGCATGCTTCAGCTCACCCTGCTGTCCTGGTGCTCTAAACTGGGTACATTGCTGAGACGTCCATAGCACCTTTCTGATCCAGGTATCCAGGTTCCTGCTACAGAAGCAATTTAGGAGGGACAGCACAAGAGGGAAGAGGATTGACCTCTGCTTGCGTCATTCCCATGCATATGATCAGTGTGTGGCTGAGGTGCTCCCCTGGATCAGCTTTCAAGTCCGCAGGTTTTGATACCGCATCAGAGGGGACATCTTTCCAGATAACTGGCTGGCACCAGCCAGCTTCCTTGAATATATACTGGTGATTAACACATAGCAAAGAGCTATTCACTTATTGTCTGTATTTGAATACTGGGCTACTTACACATATATATTTTGAAGTTAGGATGGGAGCTGGTTAACAGCTCCTGAGATGTCAGTAGAATAGGAAGGGGTCCACAGCGGGTTCTCCCGCTAGCATCCTGGTTTTGGCAGAGCAAGAAGCTTCAGTTAGATGAGAGAACTGCAGGGTGGCCACACATGATGATCTAACAGGGCTGACATTACTAGATGTGGCAGAATGTTATTGTTTTTGCCAGTGGTGTAGTGATCCATTTCAAAATTATAAAATACCAAGACATTGCCTTATCTCTTTTCAATCACACTCATTTGGAAAGCAGCAAATATACCCACCAGACAGCAACTAAGAGAAGCAGATAAATGCTGCACTACTTTACACAGAATTAGGTTAACACTGTTCACCAGTACATGACCTGGCTACCCCACTGGCCATGTTAGGTAGGAACTGGCAGCTGAAAGAGCAAGAAGTAGCCCCATCAGATGCTACTGGCAGCTTCAACAGTGCAAGACAAGTCTTTCCACCCTTGTGGGTTGTCAGGGTGTGAGTGCTGCTCATCCAGCCTAAAGCATCTGCTTGACATCATGATTTGCCTCCTCATGTCCTTATCTCATGCTTTTGATGACAGACAGAGCCCAAATTGTGCATTTGGGCTATATATATACTGAAAGCACTGAAGTTATGGAAAACTAATCAGTCATGTAATGCTGCAGCTGAGTGCTGTGGTGGTTTCGGAGCAGAGCTGGGCAAGGTCTCCAGCTCAACCTCTGCTCTGGCACATGCAGGGGACCTTACCTCCAGCTACTGCCACCCCAGCATGCAGACTCTCACATTTCCTCTGCTGTGTTTTTGGGTTTGGTGTTACTCCTTCAGTATTTGTTGGAGGAAGTGTGATAAGACAGGAGGGCAGGTTTAAACCTTTTACTAAGCTATCTCCAAATGCTGCCCAGAAATGTTGTGTTAATGCTCAGTACTCTATACGATTGCCTTAGCAGCTTTTGTTTTAAAAAGACTCCAGTATAAATGTGTAAAAAAGGCAAGTACATTTTCTCTCAAAATAGCACAAGAGGAACAACAGAATAACTTAATGCTAATAGGTTCTATGAAAACAGTGAATAGAGCTAATGACGCTTGCAATATATGTGCTTTCCCAGGCAATAGATGCATCTCAGGTAAATCCAGAAATGTTTCAAAGTGATCATCATGTCCGTTTTGTGGAATAATGAAAGAAACATTTCCTTTTTCTTTTTCATCATCTGTCCTCTTACATGAGCATAAATGTTTATTCAATAGTGTTAAACTGAACTTCATTACTTTCTTCTCTAGCTGAAAAGAACAGTTTTATGTGAACCATATATTTATTGTTCCTTAAATCCATAATCAAATAGCATATATCAGAAAGAATTATATCGTTCACTCGGTTAGCCTCATTGCAGCCTTGAAATGTGCTCCAGATGCTGGGGACGCTAATATTATATTTATCTTAAAATTAACATTTTTATAATTTAAGTTTGTTGAATATCTTCTTAGTGAATAAATTAAAATGAAATATTTTCTGTTCCATTAAACCAGCAGTGCATTTATTTCTTTTTAGACATGATACAAATATTTCTTATGAGATTCTATAAAGTATTACTTTTAACTTTTATTAAAACTTTAATAAATTTTTCATTACAGGCAGTGGAACACAGCTTTTGAATTCATGTCACAATGTGAACTGCACTCTGTTGGCAGGATTGAGAAGGAAAGCGCCTAGCAGTTAATAAGTAGCAATATCTGTGTATAGCCTGTAGTCAAAGCAGTTTACCTATAAATTTGAGTTTCAGACAAAAATTTTGAAAAGACATAAATTCTCCATTTCACTCTTGAAATCTGTGTATGGGTTGTTTGCTACTTAAAAGCTTTAAAATTTTAATATTATATAAAACCCAAAAATTTTTTTCGGTATTAGGGACCTAAGTAAAGAGAATTTGATTTAATTGTTATTTTTAAAGCAGAAAATATAGAACTTGTAAAGCTCCCAGAGGTATTCTCTCCTACTCATACTATTTCAGCATTAAAAGAATTGGTTAAACGTTTACAAGTGTTTATAATGTTGGCAAAATATATTTGTTGATTTCCATGCCAAAAGGAATGATGGCTTGCAAAGATATCAAACAACCTTTAGGTAGCCCTATGATTCTAATGCTCAAGATCACACAATGTTTTTACTCAAAACATTTCTAAAACTTTGAGGACTAAAATGCTTGTGGGTTTTGTTTTAGGTTTTTGGTTGGGGTTTTTTTGGTTGTTTTTTTTTTTTTTTTTTTTTTTTTTTCTTTTTTCCTTATCTAAAGAAGTCTGGAATTTGGTTTAGCTGAAATGGATATGAGGAAGAAATTCTTTACTGTAAGGGTGGTGAGGCACTGGAATGGGTTGCCCAGGGAAGCTGTGAATGCTCCATCGCTGGCGGTGTTCAAGGCTGAATTGGACATAGCCTTGGGTGGCATGGTTTAGTGGGAGGTGTCCCTGCCCCTGGCAGGGGGGTTGGAACTAGATGATCTTAAGGTCCTTTCCAAACCTAACTATTTTATGATTCTATGATTCTATGAATTAGGAATACAGTGTAAACAGTCTCTTCCTTCCCATACTAAACATCTATATGAGCATTAATAAGGTAATTTTATGCACATATTTATAGGAAAAATACAAACATACCATGCAGAAGCTAGCCATCACATGAATGATTAATGATGTTCAAGTTCAGTAGAAACTTTGTGCAAAGGCATGGGTGGAGAGCTGAGTTTGCTGCGCTTGCCCTTGCTTTTTGGCAAACTTTTAAAATAGTGTTTTTCCTTTCAAAATTTGTTACTAGAAAGTTTCTCTGATTATGTGTTGGCAGCAAAAAATGTTTATGTCTCTACTTCCTTTGTTGAAGATAAACGCCTTTCACTCTGTGAGGACCTCTCCCTGTGTTGCATGTGAGCAACATGAAATTCTTTGTTATTGTGATGATCTTATTTATGAAGGAATGGATGTTGACAAAACATGGCCTGAGAGCAGGCTTTCTTATTAGGTTGTAAAGACAACATACATGGAAAAGAAGAAATGTTACCAGCATTGGGGTGCATATTTCCTTTATTCATTTATAAAATGCTTGTTTGTTTGTTTGTTTGTTTGTTTTCCCAAGGGATGCCAAATCCAGAACATAAGCAGCTTCTGTTTTGTTGCTATTCAACCAAAAACCAATCAAGCATCCTGAAGACATATTGCTATGTTGATGCTGTAGAAATTTGGACCTTTATGCCACTGGACTTTAGTTATCAACAGACTACTACAAACGTCTGGGAAGGACTTAGAAGCAAAAAATGTTTTGGCTAAATTAGGAGTTGATTGTGGTGAGTCCACCTTGGCTGGACACCAGGTGCCCACCAAGACACTGTATCACTCTCAATCCTCAGCTGGGCAGGGGAGAAAGGATATAATAGAATGCTCATGGGTCAAGATAAGGATAAGGAGATCACTTGCCAATTACCTCACTGCTATCTTACAGCTGTGCTGCACTGATTTCCCTTTCTTAGATATGTTACCCTAGAGGTGCTACCGCCATCTCTGATGGGCTCGGCCTTGGCCAAGTGGGTCCATGTTGGAGCCAGCTGGCATTGGCCTTATTAGACATGGGGAAAGCTTCTGGCAGCTTCTTACAGAAGCCACCCCTGTGGCCCCCCCATTACCAAAACCTTGCCATGCAAACTCACTGCAGTCATTATGAAGAAGAAAGTGCTGTTCTCTTTACTGGCAAATATAGAAGCGACTGAGTCCATAGCAAAGTCTGGATGATCCAGCATTGCCAAGAAATGTGAGATGTTTTCCTTGGCATGCAGCTCCCACTGTGGCTTCTTTTTTCACTTCAGGGCAATAATTAAGGATAGATGACGGCAAATGAAAAACAAGGAAGGTCTGACAAGCTACAGAGTCTTATTGAATGTTACCATGCAAAAAAAGAAAAATGAACCAAACAAATTACAGGGTTTTGTTCATATTGCATTTGCCCTAATTTTTGCTCTTTGACCCAAGCACTGGTCAGGTCAATTGCAGAGTATTAAGGGACCAGCTAAAAGCTGAGATTCCTTTTCTGGGTAGAACACTGCAAAGAAAGATATATTGTTAAAGGTAGCCATGCTTATTCAGTCAGATACCATGGAGGCACTGCTCAAAATAATTGTGATCCCTCTCTGACCCATTTCATCTATCTCAGTTGCCTTTCATCATTCAAAAATATCAAGTGTATGTTGAGTTATATGCCTCTATCGGTGTGCAAGAAACAAGGAGAGTGAGCTTTTTATGTGTACAAAGTTAAAAGGAATTTTAAATAACGGAAACTTGGGGTTTTTTTTGTGTGTGCGGGGAAGGATGAAATAAAACATAAATCACTCTTCAAGGCAATTTCAGTGCACAGTGAAAATACCCATTTTAACAATATTTTCGTCTTCTGATTGACATTCCACTGTGTGTGTGTGGGAGGGGCAGCAGAATTTACACATTTTAATCTTAACCAAGAA
Source organism: Ara ararauna (assembly GCA_028858755.1). Taxonomy (NCBI): domain Eukaryota; kingdom Metazoa; phylum Chordata; class Aves; order Psittaciformes; family Psittacidae; genus Ara; species Ara ararauna. Next base: position 64,315,188 of record CM054379.1, read on the forward strand.
AAAAAACTTCATGCACTATAATTTTTTAACCTGCAGCTGAAGGTATCAAATGACTCATTTTGCTTGCATGCTATAAACTACAGCCCCTCAGAGACAAGGACTGCAGTCAGGCTGGGATCTCAAATTGGCATGCCTTTACCAGGCTGCAGTGTCTCACCAGCCAAAGCTTTGGACCTGTAGTTCTGCTCAACCTCCATCCTAAAAAACCTTCACAGAGGTTTTGATCACTGTCCTCTGATAAAACACTAGCCTTCATGGGATGACAGAAGGTACCTGTCAAGCTTAAAGATAGGGCGCTCAACCAACAGTAGGACTAGCAGGACTGGAGTAACTGCAGCTTTTTCCTCCTGTGCTTCACCTTCATGTAGTGGAAGCGACCCTGCTTACATTTTGGAGCATCTTAGGGCTGCTCAGTGTCTGCACGGATAAGACCCTAAGAGAAACAAAAGGGCTTGCTGTACACCTGGCTGTTCACCTGGATTATGAAGAAACGGGCACCTTCCTCTTACTCCTTTAAGTCTGGGCTATAGGTACTCAGAATTGGGGGCCTGATGCTGATCTTTTTTGACTTAACTGAGGGAGATGCTGATTGCTTTAAAAGCAGATCCCAACAGCCCTCTGCAGTGGCACATTGGTTCAGGGAGTGTGATTTCATCAGCTTTTTTGGGGATTGATGCACTTTAGCAACTAAAATAATCTCTTTTTATTAACTAACTTCTCAGTGAAAGTGTCTTCAATATTTAGAAGACGTAGAAATGTTTTCATTTTGGACTGGAATCGTAGAAATATTTACCTTGGAAAAGACCTTTAAGATCATTAAGTGCAGCCGTTAACCTAACATGGCCAAGTCCACCCCTAAACCATGTATCTAAGTCCCACATCTAACCCTCTTCTAAATTCCTCCAAGGATGATGACTCAACTATTTCCTGGGGCAGCCTGTTCCAGTGCTTGACAACCCTTTTGGTGTAGAATTTTCTCCTAATACCCTATCGAAATCTCCAGTAGTGCAACCTGATGCCTTTCCTTCTTGTCCAATTGGTTATTACTTAAGAGACTAACACCCACCTCACTACAACTGCTTTCAGGTAGTTATAGAGAGCAAGAAGGTCTCCTCCTGAGCCTCCTTTTCTCCAGGCTAAACAACCCCAGTTTCCTCAGCTTCTCCTCATAAGACTTGCTCTCTAGACCCTTCACCAGCTTCACTGCTATTCTTTGGACATGCTGCAGCACCTCAATGTCTTTCTTACAGTGAGGAGCCCAAAACTTAACACAAGATTTGAGGTTTGTCCTTACCAGTGCTCTTGTTGGACCTCATACAATTGGCCTTGGCCCATCAATCCAGCCTGCACAGATCCCTCTGTAGAGCCTGGCTACTCTCCTGTAGATCAACACTCCCACCCATCTTGGTGCTGTCTGGAAATTTACTGAGGGTGCACTCGATCCCCTCATCCAGGTCTTTCATAAAGATATTAAACAGAACTGGCCCCAGTACCGAGCCCTAGGGAATGACTCTTGTGACCAGCTGCCCATGGATTTAACTCCATTCACCACCACTCTTTGGGCCTGCCCATTCAGCCATTTTTTTACCCAGAGAACAGTACACCCATCCAAGCCATGAGCAGCCAGTTTCTCCAGGGGAATGCTGTGGTGAATGGTGTCAAAGGCTTTACTAAAGTCTAGGTAGACAAAGCCTTCCCTCATCCACTGAGCAAGCCACCTTGTCATAGTAGGAAATCAGGTTTGTCAAGCAGGACCTGGCTTTCATAAACCCATGCTGACTTGGCCTAATTGTGTGGTTGTCCTGTTAATTCTGAGTGATGGCACTCGAGATGATCTCCTCCATAACCTTCCCTGGCCCAGAGGTCAGACTCTTGCAGAATTGCTACTTTTACCATCCTGTATGTCCTGTAATGTGATCAACTGCCTTCCTAGTTGTGCTGTCATAACTGCTAAGCTACTGCCATAACTTACTGTCATGCTGTCACAACTATTATGATAGTGCCATCTGTATTTAACATCTGTCAGCAGTGTACCTTAGCAGTTCTTATGTAGAAAATTGCTATTATTTTGGCCAGATGATTTTTTCTTCAAATACATTGACTAAGTTAAATATCTTCTAAGATTTACTGAAACTGTGAAATCAGTAAAACTGATGATATCCTGTTTCTATAGCATGTCTTACAAAACCTTTCTTTCATTTACATTATGATACTCTGCTATAGCCAGTGATATCCTACATGTGCAGAATGAAACAGGTGCTTCAGCTTCTCCATTAAAAACAACCTACTCTGCCTTCTTTCTTTCTCCTTGAGTTTTCCCCACAACAACACACCAGACACTCCAGTCTGGTGGGACATTTTCTGCAGTGGCAGGAGCAGTGAAAGAAACCTGGATGAATCAGTGTTTTGATTCTCTTTATCATCCAAACTTCAGAAATTTCTACAGGGTCCAGTTTGCAGAGGTAGTTAGGTGCCCAGAAAGGCAAAAAAATCTGCTAGGATCTGCTAAATCCTAAACAGATTATATACTTAACTCCTATTGACCTCCTTTCAAGTGATTTTGATTCTTTTGTCTGCAAAACAAGCTGAAAATCTGAAACAATCTGCTTCTGAAAACTCTGAACACTTGCTGATTTTGGTCGAGACAGAAATAACACATGGCAAACCCACCCATGAAATGCAAACACTTCTGTTAGTGATGATATAGAAGGCAGGAGATGCAGAAAGAAGTGAAGAAGAAGGGGCCCTTCACTCCATTTCTTCCTCCTGCTTTCCCCTCTTTCACCAGCGTAGCTACTGGTTAAAAAGCCAGTATGTCAGCTAGGAAACATTGTATTTCTTTCCAGAGACCTCATTCTTGCCTGTACTGGGTTGGAAAGCCAGACCTGGTCTTTTTCATTATCCTTCTCAACCACTGGCATGGAACTGATGACAAACAGGCTGGATCACAGAACGACTACAATTAAAAGAATTACTGAAAACCAGAGAAGGTACACTTGTTACGTATTTCCTCTTGTTTGCATATATTTATTTTAAATTTGTGGCGGCTCAGATAAGGAGAAATGAAGTTCAGCTTGTGGGGTGCCTTCTCACTCCATCTTACTCAAAGGAAGTAGTGTCTACATTAAAAAAATCTAGGAAGTGGAAATTTAACTATTAAGCAGATGAAAGTATGAATCACAAAGATGTCAGGGGATGGTGGCAAGTACTTGTTGTGTTTCTATAGTTAAAACCTTCCCTGAGGAAGGTGGTGTGAGAGGAAGAAAACAAATCTCCTGGGACAGCTGGAGTCTTTATCCAGTACCTTGCCGTAGCCTCCTTTATCTACTTACCTCCTGTGGTGCAAAGGTTGCTCTGGGTAGGATAGAAACAAAGCACACAAGAAAAAGGCGTGAAAGAAGGCATTTTAAAAATGGTTTAATTTACTCGATTCTTTCAGGCTGAGGGCAGCACATGCTGGTGAGAAATGTGAATCACACTGAGAATGTGCCAGAAGCCCGAGGTTTCCTCCTACCTAATTGGCATGTTAAGCTGTTAAAAACGAAAGAACTAAAACCTTAGGTATTTCTTGCCTGTGTGTTTTTGCATACACAAATGTGAAAGGACACGTGCATGGCTAACATCTGATATAAAACTGTCTTTGCTATGTTTTGCCTTCTGTGTGAGAATGACTTAATTCATTTTATTCCGTGCTTCTGCAGCACTCAGCGCAGCAGGATCCTGAGTTGTGCCTAGGGTTTCCACTAACAAGCATCATTGTTACCGCTGCTTGTGAAACATCTAAAACATTATGAAGTGAGTCTACTTAGCTTTTCTCTTTGGGAAGTAATGCGGTTGTAGTTACCGCATCATTTCTGTGTCCTATATCAGTTAGCTATCACTTTTTAGGTTTTGCCAGTAATAACAATGATCCATGATTAATAGCTCTGAGCAATTAACAGTAAAGAGATAATCCATTAGCAGTAAGTACCTACACAACGTATTGACATAATACCTCATTTGTTCTTGGTCTGTCATCTAATATTACGTAAAACTTTGGAATCATAAAATACCTCTCACCTGCAAAAATGCCAAACCAGGCAAGAAATAAGCCTTTGTCAGAGTTTCAAGCATTCCACAACTCCAAATAAATCTCCTTGGGTTTTCTGTGTATTTGCAGAAATGCCTCTTTCTGAAATATGAACCAAAATGACACCATTTTTCTGATTTAGTTTAATTAAGGTTCATGACTGCTGTAAGTCGTGTGCTATGGACACCATGATTCTAATTGACTCAGCTCAGAGGATGAAACTGGTTAAGACCAGAAGGATTTTGTATGAAAGCTAGAATCCAGTTGCTCATAGTCGAGTGAGTTTCTTTCTCTGTTTTCCGGATTGAGACTCTTCTAATACGAGTATGCCTATTTCTGTTCTCGAAACTCTCACTTTTGAAAACTGCCTTGTGAACCACTTATGATGTCTTGAATCAAAACAGCTATGTGTCTTTCTTCTGTGTACAGTTGTACACAATCTTGATTTTCTCATGGATTTTGTACATTAACAACTGTCATTCCTGGTAGTGTGAATGAAAGAAGATGAGTTAAGAGAAAGGGTGTAAAATGCCTAATTCCAAAGTGAAAAATGTGACATTCAGTGTGTTGTTGTGCACAGGATGGTGTCTCTGAGAATGTTCAAAGAGCCAAAAGTGACAGAAAAAACTACAGCTTGAAAATATTTTTAAAGATTTATCTTCTTTTATTTCAGAAAAACTTACATCTTATGGCCTTGTCAAATGATTTATCATCCCCTTTCTAAGTCTGTCCCTGATGTTGTTCTTCAGTATCTGATTTTTATGAGCCTTATTCTTGGTTTCTAGGTCACTGAGCCCAGAGGCAGCTCACAATTGGTTGTTGCCTTGCATGCAGGGTGGGGGATATTTTGCTCTTCATCTATTAATGTGCAGTTAATGCAATCAAATGGTAAGACAAATCTGTAGCCTCCTTTTTTTATAAGTATATTTAATGTCTGAAAGCAGTTAGACCTGAATACAGAATACTAAATAAGATAAGCCAACTCAGAGAGGAATCAATAAGTGATACTCTTTTATAAGCGAAGTATTTGATTTTTTTCTTGCAGTGATTTGCTGGAGAAGCATATTTCTTTTTTTCTCAGTAGGAACTGAATTAACAAGTGCAGAACACCAGTAGATTTCTGGCACACACATTTAAGAATTAGCAGTGTATCTTACAGTTCTATGTTGTATTGTTTTAACCTCCAAATGAAGGTTCTGGAGCCCATGGTTTTCCACGTCAATGAGTAATAGTTTGACTACAGCATTATGACTTAGAGACGTTGGTATCTCTATGGGGACTCCATAGTCAAAAAAGTTCAGCAAAAATAGGGCCTGAAAATTTTTATTTGTGGTCATTGCCACTTATGTTAATGTTTTCTTTCAGCCTCTGCAATGCATGCAGGAGAAATTTGTGCCCACAGGCCCTATATGTGTTCATAAAAACTCTCATTTTACAGATTGAGGGAAACATAATAAACAAGGCACAGTCACTGTCAAAAGCAAATTCAATTAAAATGTGTTCAGTTCTAGTAATTTATATTCATGCAACGATGGAAGTTGTAGCACAAAGCATTTCTGCCAATATTTGTCTGAAAGTAAGTGAGAGTTTGTAGGAACTCTGTCTCTACTCATACGGTATTTTCTATGTTCAAGCATTCTATGACTGAATTTTATGAGCATGAATGATCATACAAAGCAAGTTTTATGCTCCTGTGATCATAGGGAAAATGTGACTTACGTGACTTAGGGAAAATGAACTTACTTATTAAATGCAGTGTTTCCCACAACCTAAGAATAAATGTGGTTATCTTTGAAATAGAAAGCATAGACAATTATAGAAAGACAATGAAGGAGAGATTTCTTCTCTATAGGATCAGGTATAAGGCACAAAATAAATCATTCAAGATAACAGATACACTGGAGAAAATGGGGATCTGCATGGAGAAGCTATGTGAAAGGAGAGATAAAATTGTTAGATACGATTTACTAAGGACCTCACTGTGCTGCAGAGCTGAGTTCCTAAATACTTTATCATTACAGAAATCACAGTGAATGATGATGCCTCATTAAAAGATTTTTCTTAATGTTCGTTTGCCTAAGCCAACAGTTTACACTTGTTCTCACTCTTTGGGCATTTGCTCAAGAATCTGTCAGAAGGTCCAGGAGATCCATTTCCCCAGACAGCTAGTGACTCAGGGTGCTTTGGGTTGAGATGGTAAAAAGGAAGAGAATTTTCAAGTAACTCAAGCACCTCTCGTGTATGCTTTTGCCTGAAAAATGAGGGTATACAGCTTTGTGTTTCACGCCTCATCAAGCACGTATATAGTGAGGACCCCTGCATAAGTACAGTCCCAGAATCTAAGGCAGTTGCATCTGGGACTACATCTGGCAGTTAGAGAATCTAAGTCATGAAGTCTCACTAAGACATCACAAGACCAATTCCTTAACCTTACACTGTTGCTTATGACTACACTGAGTCTGCTTAACTGCAAACAGGGTGTCACTGTATTTACAGAACTGTACTCCAAATAACCTCTTTTACCCTTGAAGAAACACCACAGCTTTTTTAAGAGTCAGCTGCTGGATAATCTCTCCAAATCCCTTTAATTAACTGAGCTATTCTGATTGTTGTCACCCTGCTGCTAATAATTATTTCCAACCTTAATGCCTGATGGGATATGAAACCTCAAAGACATCTCACTTTTCCTGAGACAGAGGCTGGTTGCATGCTGTTGAGAACTGCTACAGCTTATTTATTCCCAGCAGAAAGCTGGGCTGACTTGACATGGATGTCACACGAGGAGGACTACAGATCTATATTATTTGTGGCATTAGGGCTTCCTCAGCCCTGCCTTGATGGATCTGAAAGACCAGACATTGTGGTGGACATTGACACTTCACAAACATGACTCCAGGTTTCTCCAAAGCATAGGTGAGAGGCATGGGGAGGAGGCAGAGATACTGCCATCCCCCTGGGGCTGCAAGGTTTCTCATCCCATCCTGTTTGCTTCACGTTGCCCTATTCCTCATGGAACAGTGTGGGGCAGGGATAGAGTGAGCCAGCCTGGCTCTTGGGGCTCAGGCACTGGCAGAAATAAGCAACTGCTGTCTCACTGTTCCCAGCAGCCTGTTACATGCATAAGCTGGGCCCAGCCCTTAGAGGAGCATTTTGTCTGTTTGTAGGACTAAGTCAACTCTCTTCCTGCTTTGATTTTAGCAAAATCACGCTTATATTGGGAAATCTACGCTTGTGGTCCTGTTGCAGAGATAGACCAGTAACCGTACTTTCTCTCAGCACCAGCAAGCACTTCCTATACATAATTTTCAAGGCACTTGTATCTATAACTTATGAATGAGAATTAAGTAAATGGGAAGAAACAAAAAGAGTATGTTGGTCATACTCAAAATCTGCTATGCAGTAGCTTTTGACCTTAGTGAAAGTTTGCATACTAAGCTGAATACTTTGACTGCACATGCCTTTACAAGGCAACAAAGCAGAAACCTGCGCAGTGAAATTGCCATCAAGTCTTGTTTCCCAGATCTCCAGATTCTGTCTAGATGGGACAGGGCCACATTGGCATCACATGTAAAGAAAACTTTCCAGGTTTTTGTTTTCAGTGGGCACCTCCCTGCATTCATTCACTGCTCATGAATGAATGGGATATACTGGCTTTTTTCAGTGGCTTCGAGGCAGTGGCCAAGGCCTTTAACCCCTCAACAAATTTATCTTAAGGAGAGATGTTCAGCTTACTGAATTTTTTATTTATTTTTTTTCATGGAGCTAGACTGTGGACGCAGAATATAGATTTACTCATGGAAGCATTTCAAATCTTAGCACACACATTTGTGAGCTTGATTTACTAGCATACATCATGACAGTTATGAATATATTTTAACCAGAGATACAGTCTGACTCTGAAATCTATGCTTTGTCAACTGTGGCTGTAATTTGCGTGCAATTTTACAGTGATTTCTCTTTTTTTAATTGAAGTGATATCACTGGTACAGAATTAGGTACAGAATTCTTTGAAATAATTGTTAACCCCAAATACACCAGATTTGTTGTGTGATGTCTGTAAAAATCCTCTAATGATATTTGTAACTTTATATTACATTCAGGTGCAAGCACAATGATTAGCTGGGATATGTCAGAGCAAATACAATCAAAGTAAAGTACACAGACAGAAAGAAGGCAAAAAAGATTTGTTATTTTTGAAGAAGACCCAAATTTTGTTATCTGCACATCAATATTTTGTGCACCTGTGGGTAGTAAAGAGCATGTGATTGTTTTATTAATAATGTTCGTAGCACAGTATCTTAAATATAAGCAGGTTGATCACTGTGCAATATCTCTGCAAGCAGTGAATGCATAAGCAAATTTGAGACGCTTTCATTTCATACAGTGTGATTCTCAGTGGGCACAGCATAACTAACCACTGCCCATCCCTGACCACATTGTGGCTATACTTAGCTGTGACCAGAAAAAATGTTCCTGCCATTCAGCCTGCATAAATATCAAATGTTAACTCAGCATATTAAAAGCCTATTTAAGTGAAAATAGTACTGTAGACTTAGAAGCATATGGTTTCTCCTGGATTAGGTATTCAGTGGAGAGCTGAAGCCAGTTAGATGTATGTTGTCTAGTTTTCGCCTCATGTACTGATAGACACTCACTGCAACTGTATTTTTCTCCTATTTCAGAGGGAATATGCTTGAATACTCCATGGAAATCTTACTACTTTTACTTCTGGTTTTGTGTCCTACCACCTCTAACATATAGTACAGAGCGTCTCTTCAGCTGAAAATAGAGTTGGAACAATATGGTCTTTTTAGAGCAATGGCAGGAACCCCTATGTTTTGGTCGACACTTTGGTTTACAGTTCGTTATTATTTGCCTTCACAGTGAAAGCAAATACAACGAGGCGACATATGGAGAAGAATGAATGTGCATATTCTGCTTTGAGTTGGCTGGGAGTGCCACATGCATTTGTATAGGACTGTGCTGCTTCTGCCCTGGCAAGGAATATGCTGGATGCACTGAAATGAATGACAGAGGATTAGGAACTAGTGCTAGAAGATATGAAAGAAGTGGGAGCTAAAGATGACACAGAAGCCTGCTCTTCACCTTCTGAGCAGCTAATTTCTGCCACTTAGTGGGAAGAGACCTGAGCAAAGGACAAACGAGGCAGACATCGTGAAAAGACCTGCTATTTAAATTAGTTCAAGGGCTTGGAGTATAATAGCAGGTAGTTCTTATGAGTCCCATTAGAAGTAATGGAAGTAGTAACTGTTCACCTCAACAGTTCCATTGGGTTATGCAGACAAAACTAAGACATCTGCTGAAAAGCAAGCAAAAGGGTACTGTAGTCATACCACAGATCTGGAGCTCTCAGGCATTTTAGGAAGTAAAAATATGAAGAGGTTACATCAAGTATACCTTTAGCTTTGTAGGTTTGTGAACAGATTTAGGGATTGATTAATGTGATTTCTGCCAATTCTGGGAAGTGAATGCATTAAAGTAGCCTGTGTGCCCTCAGCCCTCTTTGCCACAGACTTCCAATATGCAAGGGCTGGAATGAGTGGTTCTTAGTAGGATATCCTGCCCAGGATCATGCTGCATTAGCTGTATTAGCACAAATTAATGTGTCTCCAGCATTATTGGAAGAGATAGGAGTACATGATGATACTGTAGTGATGTTTCATTGCCACAAAGAAGGGAATGCCTCAGACTGCAAGGATGCTGGCATTGATATTTGGCTTGGGAAGTGGCTACTTTTGTGGGTTAAAGTGAAAGAGAAAACGAAAACATAACTATTGTGGGATGGAGTTTACCAAAGGCTCAGTTCCATGATCCTACCCAGAAATGCTTGGTTTTGACGCCTTTTAGCCCAATGCCAGATACAGGTTGGGCTAAAGCATGTGAGGCAGCAAATTCAAGCTGAGAGAGAGATGACAAAGAACCCAAGTCACTGCTTAAAACCCATAAGAATGGTATCTAGAATCCAGTTATGGGAAGACACCTTTTGGTGTGACCAGTGATGTTTCTTTTTCCTCCCTCTCCTCAAAGCTGACCCTGAATCTGAAAGAATCATAAAATCATAGAACTATAGAATAGTTAGGGTTGGAAATGACCTTAAGATTATCTAGTTCCAACCCCCCTGCCAGGGGCAGGGACACCTCCCACTAAACCATGCCACCCAAGGCTATGTCCAATCCAGCCTTGAACACCGCCAGCGGTGGAGCACTCACAACTTACCTGGGTAACCCATTCCAGTGCCTCACCACCCTTACAGTAAAGAACTTCTTCCTCATATCCAATCTAAACTTCCCCTGTTGAAGTTTGAACCTGTTACTCCTTGTCCTCTCACTACAGTCCCTCATGAAGAGTCCCTTCCCAGCATCCCTATAGGCCCCCTTCAGATACTGGAAGGCTGCTATGAGATCATGCAGCCTTCTCTTCTCCAGGCTCAACAGCCCCAACCTTCTCAGCGTATCTTCATACGGGAGGTGCTCCATTCCCCTGATCACCCTTGTGGCCCTCCTTTGGACTTGTTCCAACACTTACATGTCCTTTTTATGTTGAGGACACCAGAACTGTACACAGTACTCCAAGTGAGGTTTCACGAGAGCAGAGTAGAGGGGCAGGATCACCTCCCCCGACCTGCTGGTCATGCTCCTTTTGATGCAGCCCAGGATACGGTTGGCTTTCTGGGCTGCAAACGCACACTGCCGGCTCATGTTCATTTTTTCATTGACCAACACCCCCAAGTCCTTCTCCACAGGGCTGCTCTGAATCTCTTCTCTGCCCAACCTGTAGCTGTGCCTGGGATTGCACAGACCCAGGTGGAGGACCTTGCACTTGTCATGGTTAAACTTCATCAGGTTGGCATCAGCCCACCTCACAAGCATGTCAAGGTCCCTCTGGATGGCATTCCTTCCCTCCAACGTATCAACTGAATCACACAGCTTGGTGTCCTTGGCAAACTTGCTGAGGGCGCACTCAATCCCACTGTCCATGTCACCGACAAAGATGTTGAACAAGACCAGTCCCAACACCGATCCCTGAGGGACACCACTCGTTACTGGTCGCCAGCTGGACATTGAGCCATTGAGCACAACATTTTGTGTGTGGCCATCCAGCCAGTTCTTTATCCACTGAGTGGTCCACCTATCAAATTGATGTCTCTCCAACTTAGAGACAAGGATGTCATGTGAGACAGTGTCAAAAGCTTTGCACAAGTCCAGGTAGATGACATCAACTGCTCTACCCCTGTCCATCAGTTCCATAGCCCCATCATAGAATGCCACCAGATTGATCAGACAGGATTTCCCCTTAGTGAAGCCATGCTGGCTGTCACCAAGCACCTTGTTGTTTTTCATGTGCCTTAGCATGCCTTCCAGGAGAATCCGCTCCAAGATTTTGCCAGGCACAGGGGTGAGACTGACTGGTCTGTAGTTCCCTGAGTCATCCATTTTCCCCTTCTTGAAAATGGGGGTTATATTTCCCTTTTTCCAGTCATCGGGAACTTCACCTGACTGCCATGATTTTTCAAATAGGATGGACAGTGGCTTAGCAACTTCATTTGCCAGCTTCTTCAGGACCCGCAGATGGATTTCATCAGGTCCCATGGACTTGTGTACATTCAGGTTCCTAAGATGGCCTCGAACCAGATCCTCTCCTGCAGCGGGCCTAGGGTCTTCATTCTCACAGTCCCTGTGTCTGCCTTCCAAGGCTTGAGTGATGTGGTCAGAGCATTTTCTGGTGAAGACTGAGGCAAAGAAGTCATTAAGAACCTCAGCCTTCTCCAAATCTAGGGTAGCCAGTTCTCCCGATAGCTTCTGGAGGGGGCCCACATTGTCCCTAGTCTGTCTTTTATTTGCAATGTACCTATAGAATCCCTTCCTGTTATCCTTAATATCCCTAGCCAAGTTTAATTCTAAGTGGGCCTTAGCTTTCCTAACCTGGTCCCTAGCTTCCTGGACCACATCCCTGTATTCTTCCCTGGCCGCCTGTCCTTGCTTCCACCTTTTATAAGCCTCTTTTTTCCTTTGAATTTTCCTCAGCAGGTCCTTATCCATCCAAGGAGGTCTCCTGGCCCTCCTGCAGCACTTCCTTCTATTTGGGATGTATTGCTCCTGAGCTTGTAGTAGGTGATCCTTGGATATCAACCAACAGTCTTGGGCCCCCTGCCCTCTAGGGCTATATCCCATGGAACCTTACTGATCAGGAACAATTAATGCTCAAATGAAGAGAATAAATAAAATGAAGATTATAAATTTATAGAAAGTAGGCTTTACATTTTGAATTTGCCAAAGGTAAAATAAACGCACTGTAGCTCTGTGTACTTACTTGAGTGTTGGCCAGTATATAGCACAATGCTGCGACAGAACAGCTCATAAATCTAATTGCTGGAACTCAGGCTGGATTCATATTTTCTGATTAATTATTAGCCTTTTGTTTGTTTGTTTATCATTGTTTTCACCACAGAAGATGGAGAAATTCAACTGTGGGTTTTGGGTAGTGGGACAGAAGGACTCTGAGGCTCACAGGTAGAGCAGCCTAGCTTCTCCAAAACATCTCTCAGCAAGTCTCAGCTTCAACAATGTGGTTGGTGAGCACTGTACTGAAATGGAGACATAAATTGAAGCCCTGGTGGATGCAGTGGTCTACAGATGTCTCTACTCATTGCAGAGTCCAGCATTTCCTGAGCCCCATCAGTGTAATTTCTGATCTCTGCAAAGCTTGGGAGGATTGTTCTTTGAACTTCTGCCCTCTGTGTGTAAGAAAAGTACAAACTTGAAAGGCTACTCAGCAAGGAAAATTGCATTACTATTTCAATGTGATAAGAGTAGGAAAGAGAAGGAAAGAAATGTGAGGCAAGGTTCACCATTTGTCTGTGCTTGCTTCAACTGACATGGGGTTTGGATGAAAATAATCTTTGCAAAGACAGAGATGTTTAGTGGGATCTTGAGTGAAATTTTTTAGTGCAAAAAATGCCAGCTTAACCTATCATCTGCTGAAATGTAACCAACTATGTATTTTATTGGTGGTGTTAAAGATTGTTCAAACACACAGAAAAAGCACAACCTCTGCTAGAAAGAGCTTTGGTGCTTCCAGGCACAAGAGCAAAATGCACAGGTGAGTAGAAAGGTCTGTGCAACCATGTGGCTTCTCCCACTGACAACTGTTAGGAGCTGAATAACACTTGTAGGTATAAATATAGGGGTTGTTACTCCATTGCTTGTCACACCAAATCTAAACAGAGAGGTGGGGATGGCTGTGTGTTGGCAATCCAAGATGTTTGTGTTTTTTTTTTTTTTTAAAACATATGAACTATTATCAAGTCTGAAACTCCATACAATGAAAGGTTTCTGGTCTTGGACCACCCAAAGTAGCTTCAGAAAATTAGCTTCCTTTGGCTGAGGATGCACTAATTTTAAAAACCTATAAGATAGGTGTTTTTCCTTCACTTTATATCTTTTTTTTTAACTCTTTTTCTTTTTCACACAGAAAATAGGAAATATATTTTCCTACTGACCTGCAGCAGTTTTTAAATTGGCATTTTTCACTTCAAAATTCTTCTTCGAATAATGAAACAAATCTGCTAAAATAAGAAAGAAATTTCTGTTTTAGACTAGAAGGTCTGAGAAAAGACTCAGTAGAAAAAGAAAAAGTATTTTCATAGCTACAAACAGAGTATTTCACATATCTGTGGCAGAAAGCATCTACCAATAAGAAACACATGGAGACAAATTACAGGTTTGAAGTCAGTAGCACAGTGGAAAGGAAGAGGTAGTTGTTGAGAAAATGAAAAGGCAGAGAAAGAGCCTTCTTTGTGATGTATTGAAAGTAACCAGTAGTGGAGAACTTCATATTTTGAAGGGAAAAAGTATTTTCAGGAGGATCTGAGCGTTGTGCTTCATATGGAATGGAAGATCTAAAGAAAATATCCAAATGCAAAGGCGAAGGAAATTAATACTCTGGGATAGACATCAGACTGAACTGAAGAGGTTTCCGTATCTCAAGGTGGGTGACTCTGTATACAAAGTTTGTCATTTCACATAGAGGTTGTGAGAGGTTGCACTGGCATGGCTTGATAGAAGAAAAAGATTTTATAGAGGAAAGAGGCTTTGGTTAACCTCCAAATCAGCATGATGTGCTAACCCTTGGCTTTGAATCTAGTTTGTTATTGATCTTTTAGACCCGATTCACAGGCTGTATCTTGTCACTTCACTTGTACAAGTGTGTAAATGAACCATGAAAGCACATGTCTGGGCAGAAGTAGAACATAGGTGGGGTTTGCTTTCCTGACACTTTTCAGGCTGGTATCATCTTGTCAGAGAAGATGCAAAGCTGAGATAGCAAATCCACTTTTCCACAGCACGATCTGAGTAACAGCACATACTGATGACGAGCTCAGTAAGAAGCAATTAATTTACAGTAGTGCAGCTTTTTACACTGCATCATCACTGCCACTGAGGCAGATGGCTTCCAAATGCCTTATTTCTGGGACTGTATGATTTTCAGGTGTGTTATCTGTTAGGAGATGCTGCAAAAGAGATCCTTATCAAATTGCACTATGTCAGTGCATGATGAGTGCAGAATCTAGCTGCATTTTAGTTTCCATGTGCCAGTCCAAGTTTTCACAGTCTGAACTGACCCCAGGCAGGCCTTTGCTTGCTTCATGTTTCACTGAAAATGATCCTCCATTCTTAAGTTTGCCTATTGCATTATGCCCTGCTCCCAGAAAATAATAATCTCAGGTCAGGATATTACACTAGCTTTTTACAACAAGGTGGGCATACGATGCAAAGTTATTGTTGGAAGTTATGTTTTCCTTCTTGAATTTTGAAAAATGAGTATTTGGAAATGCATGTGCCATGATTCAATGCTGTTTGCATAATGTGTGTTGGATACTTAGATATCTGAAGGCAAGTAACCTTATGAATAAATTGTGCTGACTGTCTACATGCTGGTCCCCCTGGACCTGCCCCTTTGTTGATCTCATTAAAGTATCATTTAGCTTTCATTAAGGCAGAAAGCGAACACAGAAGTGGCTGCCAGTCTAAGTCTATTTTACAATTCCAGGACCAAATCCTTTTCACCTCATTGAAGCAAGTTATCCCACTGAAACCAGTGAAGTATTTCTGTAAGATTTGCTCTTGATCAAAGCAAAGTGACCTGCTACTGTTACTAATTAAGCTTCTCTCTACTGAACCTCAGCAAAGTTTGACAGATGTGAAACTATCTTCTTGCTGAATGGTAAATGCACCCTGCTCATTGGAGAACTGCCCGAGTCTCAGATGGGCAAGGCTGAGATGAAGGCTGAACCTATTGATTTAGTTTGCTTTAAAATGAATGGAGGATGATTTCTGAAATCAGACTTGATGACCTCTTACTCTCCCACAGGAATACATTCTGGTACACAGCCCTGCACCCAAGCCTTGCTGGAAGCCAGCTGAGGCATCATGTGGAGATCATGATTGAATGGGAAACTATTTTACACTGAAGTTCAATACTGCAGAGGAAAACAAATCTATTAAGTAGGTTCCTAGTGAAAAACCAGAGCTAGTACTTACAAAGTATTTCAAGGAGAAGCAAGTAAACCAGTATCAAGGTGTCTAAGCATTAGCTGATCTAGAACTGTTCTTTCCTTTCCTTTGTTTGATTTGACAATTAAAGTGGTTAATTATATCACAGAACAGTTTTAACAGAGGAAAATTCTAGTGACAATAGAAACATCATTGAAAAGCATTCAGACCACTTGTGGTAACAAGTTGTATACTGTACTGCAAGGAATAGGGCATTTGGATAAAATGAAACACAATGTGTCATGCATTGCATATCATGTGTTTGCGATGGGGATTGAAGATTGTGATTATTCCCCATGAATGAGGAATTCCCAGTAATTGTGGGGCATAAACTCACTTTTAATTGCTTTTCTTTGTACACACCACCCACCACTACTACCCATTGGAGAGTTTAGTGAGGTGCTATATGCATTATGTGTTGCACCCTTCTGTTCAGAGTAATTGTAAATGATTTCTTGTGTGGGTAACCAAGTCCTGATATGGTCTGGCAACATTAACACTTACTGCTGTACAGTAACAGATGAAGAGAGTTTCCTATTCTGAATTGCTTTCAAGCCAAAGACTCATTCTGCAAATCCATCTCTCCAAGTGTGTTTGGGATTCAAACAGGACTCTAAAGATGCTATCAGCACACAATCCACCTCTAAGCAAAAATCAGAAAAAATAAGTGCAGTGAATGACTAAAATACAAAGCAGATGAAAAGGGAACCAATGATAAAAGCATATACTGATGCATCAGAAATGAGAGAAATGTCATGGGTGAAATTCTAAGTCTGTTGAAGATAATGAAAGCATTGGCACTGACTTAATTAGGACAGAATTTCATCAGCCTCTGCTTTGCTTACCAGAATCTTGTTATTCCTGACTGGCATTTTTTTAAAAGCATCAGTATAAAAGTGGATATTGATGGGGGCAGACTATATAGATACTTTTTAAGAATGTGCTTCATCTATAAAGGCTAACACAGAAAAACAAAAAAAGATTATTATTATGAATGGATAAATGCGTGATGGAATTCAGAAGACTCCTCAAAATGTATATATCTCTTTGGCTTGAACTTGGTGATTAATTTGGAAGAAAAAGGTGCTTGGAAAGATTTATTTCAAAAGTTTTCAAAGAAAACAGTTTGAAACAATAATCCTTTTTTGAAATTTTCCTCCCTTTAATTGTTTTTATACGTGAAATCATATGAAAACAAAATGATTTATGTAGCTCTAAGGGCAACAAACCATCTCATTTGCCTTGAAATATTTATTCTTTCCATTTTGTTACGTGGCTCTTTGCACTGAAAAAAAATATTTTTTTCTTAATACACTTCAGAACATCATTGGTGGATTGGGGGAAAAGGGACACAATAGAATACTGGGGTGTGCAAAAGCATGTGAGCACCTGTAAAATACTGGAGAGTGTGAGATACTGTTCTAATTTTAATACCCAGTAACAGCAGTTTGATTTACAATGCAGTGATTTGATTGCTTCATCAAAAGCATAGCAAGTGGAGCTGAGAAGTAAAATTTGGTTTCAGTGCTACAACATACGTATGTATATATGTATATATGCATACACATTCAGAAAATATTTGAAGTTATATACTTTGTTTTGTTACTATTATAATCACATGCTCATAGGCCTGAGGCATAGGGCTCAGGGCATTAACAAAAGTTGCTCATATCATCACATCACTTCTGGAGAGAGGATGCCAGCATGTTTGGAGCGGATAAGAGGGAATACAGCTCCTGGCTCTGCCCTAACTTATTCTCTCATCTTACAAGCTGTGTTATGCAGGAGGGGTTTGTCTGCCCTTGGAGCAGAATTTCAAGAAAGAAACCTTTAAAGGGTTTGGACTGCACTGTAACAACCCATTCTGGTTGCGACCAGTGGATGCTTGATAGGGTGCGTATGTTATGACTGCTGTCATGATAAGAGAGGGTCACTTTCAGATTTTTCGCTTCCCTCACGTTCCCTTTCCTACAGTAGTGTCTGGCACTGTTCCAAGGCTCTGCATGGTCATAAACCCAGCTCACAGTTCCCATAGACTAATCCACTGGCAATAATCCCAGTGCAGGTGGCTCCACCTTTGGGACAGCTATAGAAATTTGAACACATGAAGAATCTCTTCCTGTACTGCTTTGGTCAGCACAGTGCTGCTCTTGGACACTGCTGTGGGGAAATTTCTTCAGAAAGGTTTGGCAACTACACGCAATACCTTAGAGTGTGAGCTGTTGATCATCCACTCCTACTTCTATTTGTGTGTTGATGTTGTGCTGCTTTGTAAATTAAATTTGTTCAGAAGAAATGAATCTGCCTTTGAGTTGTACGGCACGCACAGATGATATAATCTGCAGGAATAGGTTTCTCACTAGTGATGCAAATGGGAATTGAACCTTGCCTCTTACCCTTCCCTCCATTCTTGTGCAAAACAGGAATTGCTGGTGGGTGGGCAGAGTTTAAAGTTGTCACTATTTTGCCTAAGGTAGAATTTGAGAGGTTGAGAAAAATTGTGCAGAGCTGGTTTTGCTTCTTTTTCTTCTCCAGTCCCTGGTAGGACAAATTTCTCTGCAGCATTTTCATGTGACTTCTTACAGAAATACTTGAAAATGGGAGTTGCTTGACTGGCACTGTTGTTTTCAGGCCTAAAAAGCCAATATCTGCCTGTGCAGTTTGGGTGTGTCCCATGGAGCCAGATGTTTGATGTCCATCTTGAGATGTGCAAGCAATTTGTGAAAATTCGTGCTGCTGTTATGCATGTTGCATCCCTCTGCCCAGGATGCTTATGAGCACAGAGTGCTGGTTTCCAGAGCTGTCAATCAAGCAGCTTTCACCAGAACTAAATTGACTTGAAAGAATCAAAAGAAAAATACCTCTAATTTTTCAAAAGAGATTATTTGCAGTGTGAAGCCGATCATTTCAGATTCAGACATTAATCCAAACCTGGAACTTTTAGCAAAAACACAATTTACTTGTTCTTTATTGCCTAAATGAATACGCATACCTTTTTCTTTTTTTTCAATACTAACCGAAATGAAGTTCAGATGTTTAGTTGGAGCCAGTCATTTCAAATTTAACAGTGAAAAGTAGAAATATAATCTCCCAGTACAGAAAGACTCTTTTTCATTTCCTTTACTGCTTGCAAAAACAGTCTACGGCAAGAGGTTTTTAAAGTCTGGGTATTAGTTTTAAAGGCTTCCCTCCCTCCCTTTAAGGACTATTTGATTGCTCAAACGTTTATGAAGTTCAGTGAACATCTGAGGAAAATTGAACATGCTTTGAATGGATCCTGTGAAATGGATGAGTTTCACAATAATGTGGTATAACTGAATAATAGGCAGGTAATTCCTCCTGTAGCTTCCTTACTCCTAGGTGAAATCTGTACACACATAACTCCCCAAGAGCATGTTAAGCCTGTCTCACAAAGCACAGCGTGCATGCCATGAAAAGATGCACTGGAAAATCTCATTAAGGATCTGTCTGCACAGGCATTACAATTTGGCTATATCTGCAGGGCAGGGCAGGTGTAGGGGTGTGTGTCAATATTGGCTAAGAAAAGGATAGAGGTTTTCTTTGCTTAATAATAAAAAAGAGAAGATGGTGTTTATTTGTACTGACCTCTAGTTCCCTACTCACAGGCCCTTGACAAGGAAAGCCCAGCAAGCTGTTTTGAGGATCTCAGCTGGAGCAGTGGCAGCTACTGATGGTACAGTGGCTGGTGCAGAGCCAAGTGCCTTACTGACACATGCCTGTCAGGATGATAAACCCAAGGAGGAGGTTAAATGTCTCCCTCAGTACTGTTTTTTCAGAAAAGAAAAATATGCCCAAAGGGACTGTGGCTAGTTTTGCAAATTCTTAGAAGTAAATGCTGAACCAGATAAGGGGGGGGTAAAAACAGAGATTTCCTATCTCTCAGTTAATCTGACTGGTGAGGTAGGGCACAGCTGCCGCTGATTGGTGTTATTGTTATTGCACACCAGAGATAAGGTTATGTGGGCATATGAATAGGTTTGCTTACACTCCCACTGCTTTTCATGTAGCCACTTCAACCAGAAAAGTCTGACTCCTTTCCGACACTTCTCCTGCCTTTTGGTCTTTATTCTCTGCTCTCTCCTCTCCCTTCCTTCACCTTTCAGGAAGGCCCCTTCCTCCAGTTTTCTCTGGCAAATTATGTGAGAAAAGTCCAAAGTAACACTTCCCCCAAGACAGGCCATTAACTCGTTCATGTCCTCACCTAGTGCTTCTTTTTAATACCCCTCCACACTGGAATACTTAAAATAATATATAAACACGAAAGGTGTTTATTTTCTGGATGGAGCTGTAATGTTCTCCAGTCAAGGACTTGCAAGTGCTAAAAAGGAAATGTTAAACCAAGTTGTATTATTAACCCTTGTTCTATAGAAACTGCAGGATTTAAGTGTGACAAATCATTGTTTGGTCTTTTTTTTTTCCTGTTTCTTGAAAAACTTTATTAACGGATTGTACACTGGGTAGGAAATCTTGTAGAAAAGAAAAAAACATTAATTTGGTGAGCAGTCTGAAGAGTGAAAAGAAAGCATAAGCATATCTTGTACCAGATTTCTTCAGGGAAAATTAAATTCAGGAGAGGGAGCTGGAAATAAAAATATGAATAGATTTACTAAACATCTCTAAACTATTTCATCTTTTTGGTGGCTAAACAACAAAAAGAATTTTGCCTTAATAGAGACAGATATGAGCTGAGAATCAGAATTAGCTTTTGAACCTTCTCCCCAAAGCCTGACAGCTTTGCTAGCCATGATATTAAAGTGGGATCATTCCCAATTATTGTATGCAGAAACCATGAGTCACACAAGATGCTATATAAATTGTGCTGAACAAGGTTTATAATCTAACACAGATTAATGACTTCCAAGAGAGAAAATGGTAAGTAGAGCAATACTACTTATTTTAAAAGATTATACTTGTGTTTTCTGTCTGGAATGCAGGAAGTGTCCAGTTAGGTCAGTGAGCTTTTCAGTGATCTTTGCTGAGATATAAACAAATCCTCAACACATAGGCTAAGTAAACCAGATGAATTTTATGTCAAGGTAATTTAGCAATTCTTTAAAGAAAAGGACCTTTAAGCATTAGTTGTTCTCTTAATTCCCTACTTCTCAGGGCTTCAAAAAACTCCAAAGATGAGAGGAATTTGAAGAGGTTGCCTTCTCCAGCCACTTGTCCCAAGGCAGGACCAGGTGTTACTCTTCCAGCAATCATTGCTTGCAATCATTTATTCATTTAGCTGCTACAGTATTTTTCCTGAAAATGGAACTGAGTAGGTATGTCTGTGGTTCCCTGATGACTTTTTTTGTGTTTGTTTCCTTGATAGTAGGTGCCAAATCTTCTCTCTACTTGTTTTCAGACACCTCACCACTTTTCATTACTTTTCAAGCATAACTGCTAATGACTTGCTAATCAACCAGCTCTTTAAAATTCTCTATGATGACATTTTATCAAGATTGGTCAATTTGAAAAATCTGATTTCTTAAAATACTTTTAAACCTGTTCTTTCCCTACAAAAAGCAGATGTTTTTGCTTGTTTCATAGTACTCTCTAACTGATTGCAGCTGACTTTCATACCTTCTTAGAGCAATATCAGAAACTTCTCATCTCAGTTGCTTAGCGAATCAATCTTTTCTTTGCCCTTCCTCTTATCTGTGAACATATTTATAAGCTTGAACATTAATAAAACTTTTCTCATGTCCCTACCTGCTACTCTTGTCTCAACATGTAATTTTAAGCTTGTCCTTAGTGATCTGACCCTATTTCTTCTGCCTGCGTACTTTGTTGAGATGTGGAAAATATATGAAGGACTCCTCACTTACACAGGTTAATTCCATGCAGTGCTTTGTACCTTTCTTTCACAGTGATGTAATTTCTTTTGGTGTCTTTTCCAGGAGCCCCTGCTTTTCTATCCCATTGCTTCTTTACCTATAACCTAATGAAACTTCACATGACAGTTTTATGACTTTCTTTGTTGACTTTGGAGTTTGTCTGTGATCATTCCACTGTGCCACAAGTGCTTTTACATGATCAGTTGCTACGATAATTGATTCTTCCTATTAGTGGGAACTGTGTTAAAACAATGGCATAAAAACTTAATTTTTTCTGAATAACAATCAGAATAACAATCTTGAGTTCAAGAAAGAATAAATGCTCTCTTTCATCCAGGCTTAACTAACTATGTACAGGGCGGAAGGGGCTGAAAATTCAGCAGGTATCCCTGGTTGATGATGTAATCATATATGTGGTCAATTGCTGGGCTGAATTGTGCCCCAGCCTTTGGCCCAAGATTGTCATGAATGAAATAAATACTGGACTCACTCTTATCTTCAATTACTTATTTCCTGTTTTCAGTGTTTTATTTTTTACTTAAGCACAAAGGTAGTAAGGAAGTCAGTATTTTCTGCTTCTCTGATAATTTTCTATTCTTTCAGGAGTAACTGCAGTGAAGCCAGGTGTCTCTCACCTCTAAAAAATTTTCATGAGAGAAAAACAGGAAGCTGGACAAGACACTTTTTTTTATATTTATTTTCCACTTTCCTCTGTTTTTCCTGTTTTTCTAATTCCTTCTTTGCTCCAGTGTGCATCTTGTCACAGCTTTTCTGCTGGTATCGTATTTTTATGCCCATAATATCTTCACAGTCTGTTACATCTGCATGTGCCAGGGCAATATATTCAGAGGACTCTATGACAACAGCCGCAAGATCTTGTATAGTCTCCGGTGAGTTTTTGTTAAATATTTTTTTAGTATATTGGAATCATTTAAAACTATGTTACTTTGTTCAAGACTGTCTACTTCAGAGGATGCACCAGCCATTTCAGAGCTCCCAGCGTTCCTTAGCCAGATGTTTCACAGCAAAATATTTTCTCAGCTGGATGGGAAATAATGAAACTGCAGAAAGCAGTGGTGGGAATAGTCAGCCTCAATGATTCACTTATATTCTGATTTCATGTGGGAGAATGGCACAAAAATCTGAAATATGAATCCACAACTTACTTCTGATTTACCTTAATAAATTCCAGTTCCAGCATAGCAAATGTAAATTGACAAATATGGACTACACAGAGTGTAAAAATATGGAACATATTCAGAAGTTATTACAGCTCATCCTGCTTCCAATCATATATTTGTTTTACTACAGTATGGTAAATGAATATTCAGCGTATGTTTGCAATGATATTTATGAATGTAAAAGAATTGTTGTTTCTACTGCAAGCAATTGGTTGAACTGAATTGCATCTGGCCTGAAATAAAGACAAAGAGGTTTAAAGTGAATTTAATTTGGTTTAAAAAGGTATTGAAAAATGAAAAAAAATCTGTAGTCACTTCACTTGGGTGGTTCCTGAGTGCTATCAGTATATATCTGTTGCTGAATTCACTACCAAAAAAGTCATCATAGTTAGTATCACTTGTCAGTGCATTTACAGAACACTGGGAGATGAAACCTGGAATCCGCTAAAAGAAATAGATAAATATCAAGCAAAAGCTGTGGTGACAAACAGTACACTTCTATAACCGCTCCCCTGCTCTCTTTTTGGAGGACAAGCCTCAGAACAGCAGCCTCTGGGCAGTGGCAGGGGTGGCAAATGAAGCAGGGTTTTCTACCAAAAAGGATCTTGTGATACTGACTTTCTTGACACAGTATGTCATGTCTCCTTCAGCACCATGACCTTCAATAACATCCTGGTGATAAAGCGCATGTATGGAAGTGGGGTTGAGGGAGAAAGCTGGAGACATCTAAAGGGTAAGTCTGCTTTTCGGAGTAGAGAGTGAGTGGTCTGGCTGGCTGCACCAGAGATGACTAGCTGATTTCTCTTGATCTTAAATGTACCTTGAAAGAAGTCTCTGTAGAGGGAAAAATTAATCTTTTTGTCTACCTTCTAAAAGAGAAGATAAAGAATATTGATGAACCTTTAGACTTCACTAAACTTTTCCTATTCACAATCTTCCACAGTAAATCTGACTTAATTTGTCTCAGAAGGAGCTCAGGGATTAGCCTTCTCATGTACCTCAGTTGCACGTTTAGGGGTAGTAATGAACTTCTTCAACCTATCTTCCTCCCAGAAAGAATTAAAAAAACCAAACCCAAGCAAATAAAAAAGCAAAACAAACAAACAAACAAACAAAAACCCAAAACAAAAACCCCCAAACCAAAAAACAATCAAAAAACCCCAAGCAAAACATCAAAACTAGTCATGAATCATGGAATCATAGAATCATTTAGGTTGGAAAAAACATTTAAGATCATTGAGTCCAACCGTAAATATATTTCAACTATTTTTTCAAACTTCTAATGTTTCAACTCAATATTTAAATCACAAGCCCTGGCTATGAAACATAGATGATCTGCTACTGAAAGCAGTAACGTTTCATGGGAAATAACTCCATGCTTTACCCTCACAACAACTTGCACAGAAAAGGATTGTCTGGTATAGAATCATAGAATAGTTAGGGTTGGAAAGGACCTTAAGATCATCTCATTCCAACCACCCTGCCGTGGGCAGGGACACCTGACACTAAACCATGTCACCCAAGGCTATGTCCAAGCTGGCCTTGAACACCACCAGGGATGGAGCATTTACAGCTTCCCTGGGCAACCCATTCCAGTGCCTCACCACCCTTACAGTGAAGAATTTCTTACTTATATTCAATCTAAAATACATATGATCCACTACTTTTGGCAGGGCAACTGCAAATATCAGTAGCCAGTTGATACCAAAATCTCGTAAGGGGAAGTTGCTTGATTTTACAAATACTTTCAGTTACTGACCAAAGGCATACACTGCCATTACAGAGAAGTCCTTTCCTAAAGATCATTTGAAAAAGTATCAATGACTTCTGACAGCCACAGAAGCTGAAAAAAAAACATTTACCAAAATATTTTTTCTGTGGATCAACACATTCTCTCCATGCTTTTCTGACGATATCCTGAGGAAAAGACACATAAAAATATCAGTCTTTTCAATGTCATGTTTCCCAGGCCCACCTTATTTCACCTGAGAGTATTTCCATGACCAATTCCAGAGTCACTTAGCCTTCTAGTTATTGCTGACCATATTATGTGTTCTCTGGTACCAAATCCAGAGTATTGTCCCTCTTTCTGTATGTACCTGCTTCTGCTAATTGTGGCAGTATTTATAAAGTTGTTTCTGAACTGACACTTTTTTAATGGATTTGAATTCCAGCTGTACACCTGTCAATACATAGAGGCAAATGAGTTTCATTAATATTCTTAGAGTTCTTATGTAAGTTACAAATGCCTTCTATTTCTGTAAGTGACATTTGCAAAGGCTCTGGGAGTACTGAGGATTCAGATATGAGACACCCATTCAGCATTCCCGGTTTGGCTTCCTGGACTTTTGGCCTGTCAGCACACATTTTTGTTCTTTTCATGAAATGCTTTCCTTGGGGTTAGCCTCAGAACGTCATTTTGTCGGCTCCTTCCTCTTTGTGTCGGTAAAAATCCCTTTCATTACTTCTTCCTTTGGCACCAGTTCAGGCTGCTCTTTGGCTGGAAAGTCAGTTCATGTGCATGCTGTAATCTTTTCCAAAGCCTTTGTCTTCTCCCTTCTTCTCCCTCCTGTCCTTGGGACCCCAGTTCCTGAACAGAGCTCCTGGGAGTGCTGGCTTCTGGTTCACAGGGAGCTGGCAGCAACCTTCATTCAGGCTTGCTTCACTGTTTCCAGCTCTAAATTACATTAGAAGAAGTTAAACTCCATTAACATTTTCCTAATATTACTTTCCTTTAAACTCACTTGGTGCCATTGCCAGAGGGATGTTATGCAATCCCCTTTGGGAAAGAGAGTGATCAGCAATTTTCCAGTAGAGAGTGGAAGGGAAGGAAAGTGGGAGCAACTGCGTGGATGGGGAAGTGGGGGGAAGAGAGGGTGGGGAAATGGGCCAGAAGATGGGCTCCCTTCTGGAGATGGGCTATGAAGTTATTGTCTTGGGATGCTGTACTGTCTTGGTGCCTTCCTCCTCTGTCTCTCAAATGCTGGCTGATATCAGGATTCTGTTGGCTCCTGCAGGTTTCTAAAATCAGACGAACATTTCTGACACCTTCCAGTCCTCCCCAACAAAAGGCCTATTTAAAAACAAAGCAAGCAGGAAAACAAAAATTACCTCATCAAAGCAGATTGTTTGAACAACATGTCATATTCCTGTCCCTGAGCAGATGGCAGTAATGTGTTCAGTAAGTAGAAGTGACCTAGCTCATGATAGGGAGAAGTCAGCAGCAACAAGAGCTGGATGCCAGCGTCCCTGTCACTCTTTGTGTTGGTGGCTGGGAATAGAAGAGGTTTATTTCCTGCACCTTTCTGCCACCATGTGCAGACATGGTAAAGGTTGCAGGCTGCTTCAGAGATGTCTTACTCTTCTGTCTTCCTTATGTGTCTCCATCCCAGAGGAAAAGGCTCTGCCTGGCTGCTGATGGCATGCCTCTCCCTTCCCCAGCCTACAACAGTGGCAGAAGCTGTTCCATTGGAGAGAGGGGGCTCCTGTTGGATGGCTGATTAGTCATTCTTGAACAAGGATACACTTCCACAGAAGGCATGAGGGCAGTCCAGCACAATGTTTCATTTTAAGAAGCCAGTGAATAACGGTGGCTATACCTCTGTTTTTATCTCAGATAGTTAATATTTTACTCAAGCGTCACTGTGCAAAGCCTGCTTGCTTCAGTGAAGGGTCAAGACTTGTTATAGAAGCTGAGTAGCACGTCCTGTGAATGTGCCTGAAATCCCTAACTCTCCTGTATTAACCAACAGTTCACATATATCCTTCAAAGCTGCGCATAAACTGTTATGTCTGCTGTTAGCTGGATACCAGATGAGAAGGTATCATGAGGCTCAGTATTCACTGAAGGTAATTCTGTGCATGACCTTCTAGGATTACTAGGAAATACTGGTATTTTAAAATGAAAGTGTCATCCTGTGCAATTTACTGCCTTAATCTCTGGACTGTAGTATGGTGCCATTGGTTTTGTTAGCCAAAATTTGACTCACATCTATCTCCCTTTGAAAAAGCATTCAGATCCCTGATGGATATAATGTTAGATTACATCTTCATAGGGCTCTAACAAGGCCTTTAAAGAAAATACCACCCTGTACCTCTTTGTTGTTGTGGTTTTTAATAAACTACCTCTGCAGAAGCTAATAAACTGTGGTAGAGAAGATGCTTTCTTTCACTGCCAAAGCTAAATGGAAAAATGTCTCATCCTGCGGATTTCTGTATTTTATTTTTTTAACCTTCCAGCTGTTCTGAACTGTATCTTTTAGTTCAGAGCTCTCTTTGTCTTTGATTCTTTTGCTGACCTTCAAGAAAACTGATACTGATTTATGTCTGTTGCTTTGACATCTAGCTCCAATATCTGATGAACATTAAGCTGTTGCTCACTGCTGCATCTATCCCTCTTTATCTGAAAGTGCTTATGTGCTTTAACTGAATCAGAAACATTTCAAGAGGAATCACCAAATTCAGCATCAATGAGCTACTCATTTCAGCAACAGGAACAAGGAAATCTAGCATCATGGTACAGTAAAACATGCAGAGCTCTAGTTGCGATGAGAGAGCTGAGAAAGAGGTATTTTATTTCTGCAGCTGATCCAATTGTAAATCTCATAATTTCCTTATCTGATTGCTGAAAAATGCTCAGGGAGGTGATGTGTGTGCCCTAATCTATCACTGCATCACCTCAGGGTCTCATATTGCAGCAAAGCTAATTATCATGTTTCCAGCATCGCAGCATGATCTCACACTTGTTTATTGGAGGAAATATAAATATGGCATTCAAAACAAAATCCTTACACATATATTATGGTATGAAATAACAGTGGATTGAGGTGAAGGAATGAGGAAGAAAAAGAGAAAGATTCCATTTTTACAAGGTTTATAGTTCCTTAGATTGTGTTGTAAACAGTGAGACAATTTTCTCCTGTAAAGTGTGTGACATTTTACCCCTGGTAGATTGTGGCATTGGTTGTGCAAAGCCAAAGAAAATCTTGTGTGTTAGAAAAATGACCTCAAAGGGATCTTTTTGTGCCTTCTTGATAACTCAATGTGTTATATGATCCTGACCAAATTAAATCTATATAGGGCAACTGCCACTGCCCTGACTAAACTGCCTTGATTTTGTTACATATGTACATCAGGCATGCTAGTGCTCTCACAATTCGGAGCATCTAGAAAGCTTTATTTAATGTTTTAATTTTTATTAGTTTAATTTGTTATCAGGGAGAGATCGAGTCAAGGCGGCAGTTTGTTTTTTTTCTCGAGCCTGCTCCTGAGCAGACTGAGCCTAGCAAACATGGCTTGTCACGTACCTCCCCTGGCAGCTCTGCCATTCGCATGAAACTTGTGTTTCATCTATCCCACTAGAATTGTATCAAACATGCTGTTCTCTAGGAGATAACACAGTTATTCTAAAACATACCAGATTATAAATATCTACTGGCACACAGAGGCCTCTGAGACAATAACAGAACAATAAAAGCTCAGTCCCGGCAGCTCCCCCTGAATACAAAACTGGACTTCTGTGAGCTCTCAGGGAGGAAGCCTTTTTAATGATAAATCACAGATGATGGGATTGAAAGGATCAAGGCAGTACTTGGATCCAGCCCGTTGCATTGAGGAGGGGAGGACTCTATGGTACTCGGTTCATTGTGTGCGTCTGACCTCTCCTTAAAGCTACTGAGTGCCTGAGCCATAGCTACCTCATTAGGCAAAATGTTCTACCACCTTTACTGACAAAGAAGTTTTCCTATGATGACAGTGAGATACACCTATTTTTCATCACTAGCCTGCAGCATGTTACTCTTGTGTAATATGGCATGATAAATTATTTTTATCCCTGTACTAATTTTCCTACCTCTGATAATTTGACTAGATCACAATGGGCTGAATGACAGGAGGTCAGACTGGAAAGCTCACAAATGAACTGGGGCCAGCAGCACTGAACCATATAAGGGTTCCCCACAGAAGCACGATGGCAAATATTATAAGTGTTTCTTTTTTCTTTGCCATTTCTCACTTCTAGTAGAGCATCAGTTTTCCAGCAGAGGAATAGAGAGCATGGCCCATGACCAAGTAAATGCCACCACCCCTACCGTGCTGCTGGCTGACAAACATCCACCCAAGCTACTCGGTGAATAGGTATCTTCCTAGTGTACAGCTCCATCTGCCTCAGAAATAATCTGTGAATGATTCACGAACTGGGAAGAATCTCAATTCTGTGGCTTTTTAGTTCCTCCAGTGTTGGTATCACACTTCCTTTTATGAATACTTTAAATCTTTTTAATTTTAGACTAACATATGTAATTTTTTTTCCCCAATTTATATCTCTAAAATAAAACTCACAAACACTCATTTAGTATATCAATATTTAGCACATCTACAATGTGGAGTGATGCATATAACAGGCAGAAACACATAAACCAATGTTTTTATAATATAAAACCAGTGCAGTCTTTCTAAACCCCATTGCATTTGATAATGCCTTCATGGCCACCCTTAAACTGTGACATCCTTAAGTTTGAAAAGCAGCTTGAGGAATAGAACTTTAGAGGACAAAAAAGACAGACATCTTGTAACAGTACCAGTACCTGCACCTACAGAAGTTGTTGGGGCTGAATGTTTTCAGAAGAGCGGTTTCTCTTTCTCTTCTGCTTTTTTTCATAGCAAATTTTTTGGTAGTGGAAGAAAGAGAAATGCATTAGATAACAACTAAGCTCTCAGTTAAGAGCTAAATTCTAGTCTAATGCTAAATTCTTTGAATGTTACTTTCATTGGAGATCATGCATATAAGTTGTGCTTGAAAAGTGACACTGACATTTAGGTGTTCTTTTTTTTTGTAAATGCATTAAAGCAACCGTTAGACTGTGAGGTAACCCTTACTCTTTCCCTGGCTTTTAGGACACTGAATTACTTCGGTTACAGACACCTGTGAAAAAGTAAGGAGGGCTTTAATCTTTGGCACCAGTTTCTCAGTCCATTTGTACTTCATGGCAAATGTCTAATTTTGAGCATGTAGCTTTGGTGCATAAAACAGAAGTCCATACTTTCAAGCAAAAGACTGTCTTTAAGAAGAACTTACTCCAATTTACTACTGTGTTTACTTGCTTTGTTGAATCAGGATCTGTGATTCAGGGAGTGAATCCCTATTTTTCAACAACGACAATAAAGAATGGTAGTGGTAGAATCATATGAAGATACTCACAGGGTCATGTAGACTAATGTATTCAGCTCTGTCAACGGAAATAAAGTCTCTGACTAATAATATCTGGTATTTCATTTGTCATTGTTCCCCTCTTTTTCCTTAATAGCAATAGATATGACTAGTACTGGGCTTTTGTTTCATCTTTAGCTTTATTAACCAACAGTGGGAAGGTACTTCATATGTAATACGAGATCACAGAATTTAACTATCTCTGAATAGAATTTAAATCATTAAAAGAAACAAATGTGCCAAAAGAAACATCAGTATTTATTTTGAATTTTGTAAAAATAAAAGAGAAAAAAATGCCTTGTTCCCACTCTGTTTTAATCAGCTAAGTAACAAAAAGTAATCAGTCTGTACTCTCAACCATAAAACATTTTATGGCTAGCAAAACCTAGAAGCCTGACACATCTGGCAATTAATACACAGAGACAATTCAAAACTCATTCAATCTGTCTCCCATTACCACCATAAAAAAGTAATTTCCATAGGTTTGGACAATATATTCCAAATATAATATGAACCTGAGAAATACCACTAACATGCAGAATTGGAAAAGTCTCTGTTCATTGTGTGCAAATTCATTGTCTTTTTTTGGTGGTGGTTCATTTTTTTTTCAGCTTCCTGTAATTTACAATGTGATGTCAGACAAAGTAAACACGCATAAACACCACCATCCAACTTGCAACTGTGCAGGTCCAGGGCACTTTAAAGAGAGTTTCTTTCAGCCAGCATGCTCATCAGTTCCCCCTTCTCTCATACAAGCCACTCTGGCAGAGTATTACAGTTTGAAATTCACAACAAAGCAAGGAACAGCTGCTGCATGCAAAATGGTCATGTCTGTTTGCATATTGCTAGTGCCCATCGAAGTCCCCTGCAACCCATCTGAACTCTCCCTTGTCCTGCTGCTTGCTTTAAAATGCCTTCACAAATACCCTCTAGAAACCTGGTCTCACTTCTTGTCCACCTTAAGGTAGCTGAGAACTCTCTACATTCTGAAGAACAGAACTAAGGTACATTTGAAAAGACATGATGGCTTCATGTGATAACAATTTATATTCTGTAACTACCTATATTCTACAATGCAAACAATGGAATATTATACCTCAAACTGTGTAGTCATGTCTGCTGTCACCAGGTGACACCAGAGAAAGGTATTTAGGATCTAAAAGCCACAGCTGCTACTAAGATGGTTTAAAAAAAGAGGGGGTAAAAAGGATTGTGAATTCTGAGATGGGCTTGGTGGAAAGCTTAGATGCTGCTGAACTCTGGAGAAAGGCCCAAGATGACCTTCTGTAAGTTTCAAAAAATGTCACTGCAATTCTAACTGAGAAATGGCTTTTTAATTTTGCTGTGTATAGGTTCTGTCTCAGAGCAGCTGTGAAAGACACATATTCACAGCCAAGTCAAGATATGTTCCTTGTTGGAAATAAAGTAAGATTTATTCAGTTTCATCATGCTTCAGACTGTGTAAGAACCTTTCATTACTTCTGCAGCATGGATAGCCAGACAAGGAACATACATTTTGCTAGATTTGATGGATGTAAATACAGTGTATATTTAAACACAGAGATAATGCATTTCTTCTTGAATTTAGGTTGAATTTTTGGTAAAAAATAACTTGTGTATCACTTTTAGTTTATAATTATAGGTTGTCTGAAATAAGTGTTTCTAGCTGCTTAGGAGTGTAGTTGAAAGGCTTCTGGAATTATACCTCTCACAAGGGCACTTTTTCACTCTGATCATATAGTGAGAACAAAGAGAAATATCTATCATATGTAAATGATGATCAAAATAGTGTGAAGGAAATAAGCACGTATTTGGAAGGGAAGCAATTTAGCTGCAAACCTACTATGTAAAATTACCTTTAATTTTTCAGAAGGCATAAGAATGTTGCAGTTGAATGCAAGAATTTGTTTTATGCATTTGTGAAAGTATTGTACATTAATGACTGAGAAAACTTGAAGACAATGAACAATCCACAGCTAAACTAACTACTAAGTTTCACAGGACATCAGTCACAGTGAGGGGCAATGTTTTCCAGTTTTCATAGACTGTGGACTCTGATTTTGTTCGGACTGGCAAGGGCAGCAGTGCTATCCACCCTATTTGCCAATGTTATACCCACACCTTTGCCCTTTTGCAGTGGTTTGATTTCAGTTCCCCCATTTCAGCACCTCGTAGGGTATGGAAAAAATCAGGAAAAAGCTCTTGCATGCTGATGAAGTCCAGAGGAGATGAACAAAAGTAAGTCTGAAGCTAGTTTAAGGAAGAACTCCTTGGACATTTTTACTAACGTAAAAGCACCAAAAAATTTCAAGTGTTCATTCAAAACCAGCTGAGATTTGACCTCTTTCTGTCTGTGAAATACTGTGACATAATAGCTTCATACATATTCTTGGTGTGATGAATGACCTCATCACTGTAATTTTTTACTTCATTTCCTATACTAACCTGTCTACTGGAATTTTAATTCAACATTTCACAAAATACACAGGAGCAAGACTTCTTTGACCTTGGACTATTGGTGGCTCAGTATTTTTTATTTCATTTAACCTGTGCATTGAACACCGAAACTGTGTCGATAACACCTATGTAACTGTGGCTATGGAATGCCGAACAGTCAGAGCCAGTACCAGAACTGTGTGTGACAGTCTTGGGGCTAGCACAGCCCTGCTCCCATTAGGAAAGCATCTCTCCAATCTGCTGTGTTCCTCAATTTGTCATTTCCAGGGGAATTCTAACTCAGACATGCTTGCTTAACAACAGATGGAAACGAAGGTGAAGAGGAGGGTAAAGAGTCAAACCAAGTTAAAAATATTGTAAACTGACATAGAAGGATTTTGTTGCTAACATTAAGAGACAACACAATCTGAATAACAGAACCTGAGCAGCATTAGCACCGCCTGAAGGGGAATTCACTCTACCTCCTTCCCAGATACGCGTAATGCACGTCTGCTGATTTTTTAATTTGAATTTGTCATTTTCTCTCCCTTGTACTCCATTGGAAGAACAAGCAATAGTTATAAGGTTTGTACCAGGTAACTAATAATATCAACTGTCAGTAGCTTTATTTAGCATTTGTTAGGTCTCCATGCCCCAACAACATGTAGGATGCTCTTCATATTCATCCATGTGGGTTGTAATTATGGATTTAAAATTTACATGTCAAGGGCTCAGGTAAATCTGTAAGGTTTGAATATGCCCTGATGTCATGACTATTACTTTACTATATCTTACTATTACCTATTTTAATGAATAATATTAATAAGTCATTGTGCTGCCATTTCTGTGGCAGTCTTCAGCTGATGATAGTGCAACATGTACAGGTGTGCTACCTTCTACTTCAGTCTCCAGCAGGGAGGCCTGCTTCAGTACATCTGTATGCAGGTACTGTTCATGAAATAACCATGTTTATTTCAGTGAAGCAGATTTAGTGAGAAAATACGAAATAATTCAGAAACTGTTCTTTTGACTAGATGATGTTAAAGTTAAAAAGCCACCCCAATATTTGTGCAAGTACCAGGAGCAGCTTACAAAATCAAGAGCTGTGCTTTCAAACCTAGTGGACGGCCTGAGAAGTTTGTGAAGCATGCAGTCCAGAAGCCGGATTTGCTCTGAAAGCCAAACAGCCACTTGAAGCCTTTCTTTGGTATTTTTCAAGTCTTGTGCTCTCATTAACCTTTCCATAAATGCTATTCGAAGAAGGTGGTAGTCTTTGCTCTCCCATAATAAGAGGTCCACACGAGCTGTTGGGCTTGTTACAGCAAATATGTAGAGGGCGCATCTGTAATTTTGAATGAGGAGGATTTAGATGTTTAAACACCTTGGGAGATCAGGGCTGAATTATTTGAGTTAATCTATAGACATAACTGTCACAAGATTGTCAGATAAAAACAGTGTCTCCAACTCCAAATGTCAACTCCTGAAGTGTTGATTATTCAAAGACTTCACCTATAGACTATATTTTTTCTTCACTGGCCCTGCATCTGTTCAGTCACAGCAGCATATCCAGTGCTGCCTGGCATGGAGCTGAAAAAGGAGAGCAGTGAATTCTATAGTTGTCACTAATTATCTTCTCAAGAGACAACGCAGAGCTTTCATTCTCCTTTTCAGACCATGTGGATCCAGCAGTTGCCGTAATAGTTAATAATCCTTTGACAACTTGCCAATAGCATCAGATATTTTTTCACTCATGTTACTCAGGCATGCCCTTTCTTGGTGGCTTGAGAAGCCAGAAGCAGCCTCTCCCCTTTGCTTTTCCCCTGCAATATATGGCAGCTAGCTAACACAGCTGTGTCTTCATGGTGTCTCAGCCTGCCATCATGCATTGCTTCCCTGTCCTCTCCTTCTCCTCCCTGCCCTCTTGTAGTGACATTAATCTGGTTTTCTTGCCATGAATTTGCATTTAGCTTTGCATAATTTGTTAAAAATTAAAGCACATGTTCAAGCGCAATGAGATGACTGAGCTCAGAAAGTGTTTGCTATTAGTGACAAAAGCTCTTCTGTTCCTTCCTTTACAGTTTCATTATTTTTATATTGGTATTCTTAGTGAAGAATGTATATATAGATATGCAAGACTTTAAATATGGCAGTGCTTGGTCTCAAGTACTGTTTTGTTGTTTGTTTTTTGTTTCATTTTGTTGTTTTTTGGTTGTTTTCTTTTTTTTTCCTTAAGGAAAACTTGGCTTCCAAAGGGCAAATCTAGCTATTACAATAAATCAAAATGTACTCATACCAGACCTAACATGAGGCATGTGTACAACCACCCAGTGCAATACAGGGAGATGTTATCCCAATCCAAAATACAAAATAGTTGTTTCTGCCTACCACTCTGTCTTGGCTAACAAGCCCTGTTTTTTTAGTGAAGAAAATTATTTGTCTGTATTTCCATCCATTGTGCAGGGTTTTACAGTGCATAAATAAATAAGCAATTCCAAATGGAACCAAATGTTGGATTGACAGATAATGCTTGTGCAGAATTTTTAAACAGCCATGTGATGCAGTGCCATTTCTCAGTCAGGCATATATCACCAAGCCTTTAGCTAGAGGAAATCAGGACAATTTTATTAATGGAAGTTATGAGGCTCTGCAGTTCAGGCAGGTTTATCATTATTTTTTGTTTACTGAATATAAAAGTTTTCTTAGTTGGTAACTAAAGTTATTAACTAGTTTGTAAATAACTTCTATTCAGGAGGAGCAGGTTCTGGGGGGGCAGTTGAGTGGGGGAAGGAGGTATATCTCATCATCTTATCTCTTTAGTGTTCGAAGTCTGATCAGAGACAATGACTTCAGCTTCTTCCGCAGTCAGATTAGCAACCTCCAAAGAGTGATTGATGCCACTTGCAACAGACCTCCACTTTAGGGTGACATGAGGCATCCTCCGATGATGCCTGTCATTCTCCACTGGTTATAAATGAAACCTAGGAAAGCAACTTCAGACTAGATATCGCCCTTCGGGGCAGCCTAAATTAGTTAAGAGGAAGAGGTTGTGCAGGCACAGAGCTCCAGCTGTTCCTGCTGGAAGCTGCGGGCTATAGATCCACACTCAAACCCTTTTCTCAGGGGACTGGCTTAAGTCACAGCCCTCTGGCTTTCTGATTATAACACAGGTGTAGCAGCAGATTCACAGCCACACACAATCTTCTTAGGATAAAGATGCAGCAATTTTGTTAATAGGGTTTTAAATTGCATGAGGCGGCACAAAAAATGCCTGAGAAATGGTAATAGAGAGGTGAAATAATAATACAAACATCTTAAAGTGAGAGCTTCACAAAGCCAGTGCAGACGTCTTGCATTGGTCATAATTCTTTGGATGGAAACCCCAAAATGGGCATGATCCTTTATACGATACTTCAGTCTGTACTGACTTTATGAAGCTCTCACTTTCTGATGTTATGCACCTAAAGATGTTTTCAATTTATGACTTGGAGACCTGTACAGGATGCCTTTCTCTTTTTGATCATGGAGGTTCAATGAGATTTAGCTGCTACACAGCAGATGCTTTTAGTGTTTGTATTTCCCTGCACTGGCACATCTAATTTAAACAAAAGTAATTCCACATGGTGTAATGGTATTTCTAAAGAGAGATTATGATGAAGCTAAAAATATTTCTGCATTTCCCACAGAATAAGGTGTTTGTACTAGAAACATCTTTAACTTGTCTCACTGTACATCTGATTTATAGGATCAGAAAGAGATATGGCATACTGATTAATGGGAAAATGAGATAATCAATTTCTAAGGAAGAGATGTTCAGAAATTTTTATATTTCATTACTATATCCATCTGTTTTCTTTTATATCCTACAATAAAAAGCCTGGCAGATATTGTAGTGTGATATATTTTGTCTGGGATGTTATCTCATCTGATATCTTGAAGCTGAGGTCATTTATTTAGACACCGGGAATTAGCATCAGCTAATCTCATTTCCTTAATCCACTGCCTACTGGTGCAGCTGTATTATGTGGACCTAGAAGCTCTGCAGGTAATGTACATTAGTGATGCTGAGCAAATTGATGCAAGCTATAAACTCTACATGTCAAATAGCACCCAATAAATAAGCATTTGCAATAAATATGTCAATTTCCATAATTTTGTAATTTTAAAGAGTCATTCACACCTGTGTCCCCAGACAGCACTTTCCTGTTTTACCAAGTACACTTGTTCATACTCAAAGCATTTTTCGTATATTTGCACAAGTATTTTTCTTTTTATTCTTAAACAGAAATGACAGAGATCTAGGCAACGTAGATTAGCATAATTTAAGGACTGTGGTCAAAGCCACTTACTGATATTTAGTAGGTCTCTCTGTTTTTCTCTCTACCCAAGTTTCTATTTTCCATGTGTTATCTAATGAAATATTTCCCTTGCTTTCCACAGAAAATCATGGTAAAACAAAATTTTGGAAAAAGCCTGCTTTAAGGCTTGCCAGGCGGTTAGCCTTGTCCCCATGTATTGTACTGGCAAACCTCATGTGACAACTTTGCTTAAATTAAATTCTGCACTGTGATGCAAACACATGAATCAATCAAAGCTGAAGTGATGGGGATCATTATTACCCTGGATGTAGTAAGGAAGAAAAGACCCAATGTGAAATAAAATGTGTTCCATACTGGCAGGATGAAAAGGTTTGAAAGCTAAACCTGTGATAACAAAGAGCTTCCCTTAGCTTTTTTGCTGTTATCCAAGGACATGCAGAGTAGTGACTGTGGGGTGTCTAAACACTGTGTATGACTGCAGATACGAGAGTTCTCTCTTTTTCTTTCTGTGTTGTCATTCTTACAGTCAGCAGGAGCATTGCACTACTTTTGTAGCTGCAGTAAAAGGCAGTTTCTACCCAGACTCTGTCACTCCAGTTTGACTGGTAGATGGAAAGGAATGCAGAAGGGCAGCTGTCTGCGTATAATATTCCTGGGAGGGAGACAGGGAGAGAGGGAGGGAGGAAGAGAGGGAAAGATAGGGAGGGCGAGATGGCTCCAGGCACAATCTGTATGAGCATAGTGAAAAAAAACAGTTCTTCTAAGGTGATGGTTGTACTGAATTTTATGGAAAAGATTAGCCCATGACCAAATCATGTCTCTGTTAAGTCAAATAAATTTATAAATCTCTCAAAATTTTTAGAGGACTGACTACCTCCATCCTGCTTGCTGGTTTCTGCTAGGATTCCTGGGAGCTCTGTTTAAGACACCATACAATGCTGGAGCAAAGAGGTCAAACTGGCTGACATGGAGAATGTGGGATAACTTTTTGCTGAGCTGTACATGTCCTGCATGTTCTGCGTGTATCTGGCCATTTTTGGAGATTTCTTTTGCCCAGTCTGCCCCTGAGCTCCTGTAAACTTTGAACATCTTTTGACAGAGCGATTCATTGCTCTCCTGTTCCTTGATTTCTCTTTTCACTGGTCCTACTAAAATAATCTGATGTTTCCTAGTTCTTGAATTGGTTATGCCTACTTCAATTTTGGTTCCCCTGGTCTTTGCTGTAGCAGTTTACTTTTTTTTCCTTCCTAGTAGCTGGCGCAGTTCTGTGTTTTGGAATACAGCCGTAGATCCAGATGAAGTTGAATGTACATGACCCATGTGGCAGAGATTTACACAGGGTAAACCATGCTTAAACCATGACAGTGTGATATGTTCAAACAGAGGATTACATTGTTCCAGCAGTATTCCAGAGAGGTCCATGCTGGCAGTGAGCCTTGCTTTGGTGAGCTCATGGTTATACACCCCTGTGCGTGTGTGGGGTGAGTGAAGAGGGCAGGGAGAGGGTGGGAGGGTTGCAGACCTTTGCACTAATGTGGAGTGCATGTCCCTGGTCACACATTGACACAGCCTCTTGTCTCCCTCAGCAGCTATCAGTGCTGCAAACAAGTCTGCAGACATTTCGTTTGGAAGATCAATGGTCTGTTGATTATTGTCTCTGCTTTTAGAGATGATGCAACAAAAATATAGTGGTGTTACTTGAGTGCAGAAAACAATGCCTAGATTGATCCCTGAGGTGACAAAAAGTAACATGAAGAAATATTCAAGCCTTTTCCTGTTTTCTTTTATATGGTATTGCGTTTGGTTTGAACTTCTTGACCTTTCTTGTACATTTGCCTGCTGATCTTGCCTGCTACTTTAGCTTACTGCTCCTTTTGCCTTTGTCGTTCTCCTCCATTCACTTCCTAAAGCTATTTTTGCCCAATTTTCTTGCAGAGTTTCATTACATTTCCAGTAAGGAATAATGTCTTACCACTGAAGTCGTGACTATATGATATGGAAGTCCTCTTATAAATCAGATCCAAGAGTACTTCTGTTCCTGCAGATGTTGGAAGCATAGGCTCTGGAAAGGTAACAGTGTAATAGTGTGCTCTGTATCGTGTTCAGCCATTTAAAGCATTTGCTTTGCTAATAACTTCTGTGCTGTACAGTGCTGCTAAAAAGTAAAGCTGCTCTTGCAGGCAACACCTGCAATGGTCAGAGCCTACACGAGGTGGCAGTACTGGTATCTCATTGGTTTTCTTCTTTCGGGCTTGCTGGTTTCCAAAAAATCTTCCTGTAAATTAATTGATTTATGTCAGAAGTGGGCAAGCTTGCAAACAAGTCCATCTGGTAAGCAGCTTACTATATTTTATATAAATAAAGAAGATCATCCAACTTTTCCAGGGTCACTCCGCCTCTCAGATCACGAGAAAGTCTGTTTTCAATGCGGAAAAATTCAGATCTGTACAATGCTCCAAATGCATAGCTGAGCACATCCTGCCTGGCCAGACAACGACAGGCAACTGCAGTGCCTGACAACTCAGGGCACAGTGAATCAGGCCTTTTACTAAACCGAGCACAGATTTGCTAGGCAATGTGGGTGAAATATTTCAGCTTCATGGATATGTGGATAAGACCTCTGTTGGACTGATTCACAGAGAATGGGACCTTAGGATGGGACTCAACTGGGTTTTTTCTGTGTTTAAGCTAAGAGAGAAAAAAATTAATTTCATCTTACATATGGCCCTGTTTTCATAAAATGCTTTAGCTATGTGGATTAAAACCTGTATATCAGAATCAGATACTGTTATTGCAATCAGTAAAATCAATAGAGAAAAATCAAAGAAGTGGCTTGGTGCATTTTCTTCTACCTTCTTCTGCTTTCTAAGATTGTGATGTAAAATTTCTTTTCTCAGATGAGTTTGTCACTGCTTCTTTTTAAGCAAATTAACCATTGACAGTGTGGCCCATCTTCAGGGAGACTGGGGTTGGAGCAGGTCTGGGCACATGAGAGTTGAAGGGGTGCAAGGGAAGTATGACAGCTGGGGGGTCACCTGGCAGAGACATGTGAGGTGGCTCATCCATAGCAGCTCTGAAAATGGGTAACAACCCCTGCTGTGTGAGTCCCAGCTCCAAAGTGCAGGAGGTCAGTGCATCACAACTCCACTGTGTTGTTGCAGAGAGAAGCTGTGTGACTGTGCTGTGTGTGAGGTGTAGGTCTACCTGCAGGGCATGTAGAATGGGACTCAACCATATGAGTTTTACAAACATTGCCTGCAACTAAGCCTATCTGCTCTACTTGTTTTCTCTAAATCTTTCCACTCCAGCACCATCCTATCTGTTCTTCCTGGGGTATTCGAGGTTGGAGGACATTGCTATGGAGAACAGATGCTGCTTATGGACTATTCAACTCAGGTCACTGTGGACAGCCTCTTGGCTGCCCTGGGAATTAACAACAGGAAAGCCCAGCAGCCAGTAACTTGCCAAAACCCCTTCCCAGGTTGTGTTTCTGCAGCTGCAAGCAAAGTCAGCCAGCAGAAGTATGGTTCTCAGAGGAGATGCTTGGGAACTAGACCATAAGCAGGGACGTGCAGGTGGGCCAGTGACCGTGCTGAGGCTCTGTGATTTGAGGATATGGTGCATTCTCTCAGATGCCTGTGCTTCCCAACTCTCAGATGCCTGTGCTTCCCACCTCCTGAATGTGCTCCAAGGTTTTGTGCTGCTTTTCCTATCTTCAGAGCAGCTTATGGGTAGAAGCATGAAGATATAAAGAGGGTGCATGGAAAAAGCCCCCAAAATCCCTGGAGCTATTTGGTGTCTGAACTTCCACTAAAGTCAGTGAGGTATGATCTTTTACATCCCTGTCACAGTTTGGGCATAAGGATTTTTACATTGAAGGATTATTGAATGACATGAAGTAGAATCCAAATCAGGAAAAAGAAAAGCTTTCTCAACTGTTCTGAAAGATGGAGAAAAAACTAGTAATTTTAAAATAATTAGGTGTGATCTGTATGATTCAAGACTTCTTGGTGGGTGCAGAGAAAACAAATGAAGCAATGTAAGAGCAGAGAGTTGATGTTCTGCAGCTCACCAGAGGAGAGGGAACAGCATGGGGCTCAGCAAGTGCAGGTATCTATGCCTTTGCTTCAAGAGCTGCCACCTTACAAGAGAGGCTCTTACCAGCCCTGTCAGCCTAAAAGGTGAGGACCAAATAATCAGTGAGACCCTCTTCTGCCCCCTTGCCATATTTTCCTTCTAAATCCAAGCCCTTTTCTTGAGGATGCTAACTAACTGCTTTAAAATCTTTGCTCTTAATTATGACCTGTATTTAGTGGATCACAATGCTATACTTCAGTTACAAAGAAAAAATGTCCAGAGAGCTAAAATGGCAGGCAGGGATTTGAACATGCTTTCATACATTATGTGTTTTTGCAGAACCTGTGACTACCTGCATATTTTGCATTTGGGTAGTTTGCAATCCCAAAGCTCTTTGCTAACCAGGGATGCAAACAGGCCTTGTCTGCAGCGCTTGGTGCTGAGGCCCTGGCTGTGTGGCAAAACAAGTATATGTCACCCTCCCTTACATCTGCCGTTCTTATTGGAGAATATATCAATTCAGTGTGATTCAATTGCAAAACTGTGGTTTTCTGGGGAAGTATGTACTTAGAAAAAATGCTGAAAGAACTGATGAAATGGCTTACAATTGCTTTTTCTTTATTCTTTGGTGACCCCTTCCTTTCTTATCCAAGCAAAGATGGGCAACAACGTGTTTGTTTGGGTTTATATAATAATAATAAGAAAGCTGAAATAGCAGCCCCAAAAGGGCGTTATTAATGCATTTATTTAATCTTTTCTTTGTTGCTCAGCCTCTGAAGTGATCCAGTGATTCAACCAAACTATCTGTTTCCATTACTGCTTTGAGAGTAGGAAAATTCCTTGAGTTTGCAGTACACAAAGGAATTCTGCCTGTGGTGAAAACAGTGTGGCTGGGAAATAAAAACTACTAATCTGTTATCATTCACTCTGAAAGAGATCTTCCCCACCTCAGAGCAGGCACTTTTGATAGCTGTTCTGAGTAGACACTCTCCTCGTACCAATTACCTCATCCTTAGTTCTCTTCTCCGTGATACCAAACTGCAGAGCTGACAAACACAGTAAATGAAAACATCTTCCTTTGCTAAATTAATGGCTCACATAGGACTGCACATGTTGCTGATCCGCAGGTGCCACTGAGCTTGTGACTCTTCTCCTGGTGGAAAATTTGGGCAGGCTTCCAGCTGTGACTCCACTGCTGACATTACCCTTGTCAGGATGCCAACAGGCACACAGCGTTTCTCATCAGCATGTTACCTTGCAGGATATAGAATGGTAATGCTCTTTTTATTTCCTGTGAAAAACTATATTAATTCTTAATTATGTCTATGTCTTAAAAGTACACTTTGACAGCATCAGCAGATGCAAATCGGTCAGGATCAATATGAGAACCAGCCAACCTCTTTGTTGTTAAGGCATGTAACAAGCAAATCTGAGCCTATGACAATGTCCAGACTCAGCCATGCAAGCTAACAGGAAAGTGCAAAATGTACGCTGCTGAATCATGAAATCAGATTCAGCTTTATCACTGGGAGAGTATGTGATTTTTGAAGTTTGCTTTTTCGATGAAGAACTGCCTGAGCTGATAGCATGTCTTTTTATATGCAAGCAGCAAAATGACTCTGCATGTAAGGGAAATTTCTTATTCCCCGAGCATGGAAGATGCATCTGTATTGCAGAGATGCAACAGAGAGATTTCTGCAATAGGAATTCACACCTCCTTACAGAGGTGTGCTACACAGCCTCTGTGGTCAGCCAGGGTTCTGGTGCATTGGGGATTGCTTCCACCAGGAACAGCTCTGCCAAAGTGGGACCTGTGTTTCCAAGTGGTGTAGAGACAGTGCCTCTCTGACCTCTGTTAGTGCGTTAACTACACCAAATCATAGCTGGTAAATTTGATAGACAGTTTGAATGGACTGATTTCAGAGGAGTTTTTCTTGTTTTAAAAGAGAGCTTTCTAAGGCTGAGAAGGAATTTTAATACAAGAAAATATTCAATATGAAAATGTCAACAACTTTATAGACTAATGTAAACAAAGTGTTCAGAAAACATTTCGTTTTCTCTCAGAAACGAATATGGTTCATTTCTCTGAGGCATAGTAAGAGTACTCAGATATGGATTAACTAGTAATCCAGAATAGGGCAATAGTGGGATAAATTCAGCTGTGACAAGATGATTGCCTTTTGCCTGTGTGTCGTAATAAGTAAACATAAATCAGTCAAGGTATGAAACTGGTCAATCACTGAAAAACATGTAAAAATATCTGAAATTGTTTTTCCACTTAGAGCTGTAAGGTGCACTTTTTGCACAGCTAAAGTGGTCCCTACTTCTGCTATTGTGCTTTCAATGTCATCAGCTGGCCAAATGAATACAACTACTTTCAAGTTAGGGTTATGACAAAGTTCATACATCTGCATTAACAGCCAGGATTCTGCTCCAGGTGAAGACTGCTAAACATTGGTGTTTTCATATAGGTGTCAATGTATATGTTCTGGTTCCCCTGCCTTCTCTATCTCTTCCCTCCCTTTTCCACTTCCACTTCCACTTCCACTTCTGGAAATGCATTCTGTTTCCAGGTTGGTTTTTTTATCATTATTATTTAACAATTTAAACATACAAACGTATTAGTTCCTCTTGTAACTATTTTCTCATTAAAATAATCCTCTCCTGCCAGCCCAAAGTTCACCTGTGCCCTAATGACCTCTTTTGATTCCAGTGTGAACAAATGAGGAACATCACTTACTCCTTCAGGAGCGCTGACTTTGGCAGTTACGTTTACTTTCAGTAGTGAGCTTTAATTACTTTAGCAACTGTAATGTATTTGACTGAATTTCCACTGACTGCACACAACATCTGTACTGGTGGGGCTGTACATACTCTCTGATCTCTGCCCAGTGCTCCCCAGAACATGGTAACAGCTGTAGTACATTTTTAAGCAAGTAGACATTCTCCAGAGTTATGCCAGTAAAAGAAGTAGCTCTTGCCTTTGTTGTCAAGTTGATATTGAGACATTCTGGATCTTGCTTTGTTTCTCACCTAATGTAATGGTTTAATCATTTAATGTAAAGAATTGACTCACTACATGTCTTTGGGTTTGTATGAGAGGCTCTGTCAATGCTGCTTTCTGAGCAGAGGTCTATGGACTGATGTTTATTGATGTTTTGGGGTATAGTGTGTCAAAGGGCCTTCCTTCAAGTGGCTGCCCCATAAGGTGAGTGGTACGGCAGGAACCTCGTCAGAGATGTGTGTTTTCATTGAATTACATGTGGTTGTCAATAGTTCGGGAGTTAGAAAGTTGAAGCTCGCTATAAGATGCAGTTATGTCATCTTCTTAAAGATGCTGTTTTAAACCGTGACAGGAGATGCTTTCAAAAAAAAAAAAAAAAAAGAAATCCACCAGTGTTGCTATTTGCACCCATTTTCTTTGTGTACATGAAGTAGATAAAAGCACAATTAGTTTTCAGACAAACAGAACTGAAGCTGCTTGTTTAGCTTTGTGCCTCTGGAGACATTTCCCCCCCCTTATTCTCCAGTCTCTAGGTCTGTGCCTGCCCTCTGTGATTGCTGG
Source organism: Ara ararauna (assembly GCA_028858755.1). Classification (NCBI taxonomy): domain Eukaryota; kingdom Metazoa; phylum Chordata; class Aves; order Psittaciformes; family Psittacidae; genus Ara; species Ara ararauna. The sequence goes on from CM054379.1 coordinate 64,359,455, forward strand.
TCTTCTACAACCTGAACCACATCTCTTGGATCATCTTCTTCGGCATCTCTGGGAAGCACTGAACCACAGGGAGTAGCACCAGGTTCCCTACCCCCTGCTTCCATGCCATGCTCCTAGACAGTCCTTGGCAAGTATGAGAGCAATTATAAAACAGTCCTACCTAGTCACAAGCTAAGAGTGCTGATAATGAGCTCTGCAGGAATGCGGCTTGCACTGCCAGGCTAGGCCAGCTCTGCATAAATGCAGGACATGGTTGGTGTGAAACAAGCTCTTTTAGAAGGGGTTTCTGGGATAAAGATTCACCGAGCTTTTCCGGGCTGATTCTGTCCTTGTAAGAATTGTGGAAAAATGTATGCATAGCTTTGAGATCTTCAGGAGCAACACTGATTTCTGAAGTACACCAGAGTGTTGTGCTTTATGCAGCTGAAATTCCTCTGCCTGAACCAGTTTGGGTAGTGGGAACAGTCTTGATGGAAACTGAGATATATGAGTTCTTTTGTAGAGAAGACTCATTTCAGAGGGAGGGAGACAGGAATGAGACTGGGAAGAGTACAGAAAGCAGAGTTTTTCTTTGGCATCCAGAATCCAGTACAGGAACATGGAAAATTAATAACACCTGGTTTCTATGCCATCTCCAACAGTTCAGAAAATCAACAGATGACAAAAATCACTTTGAGGTGATTAAAGATTAAATGAAAGGATAAACAGACTGACTGTAAACCTGTCTCTTCCTTTCCTTCCCCACTCTCTGCACATAACCAGTCAGTCCAAGGTGAATGCCAGAAGGGCCAGGTGTCCTCCCTTTCCCTCCTGCTACTACCATGAAGTTTCAGGATGCCTTTCAGTGCTTTCTCAGAGCTTTGCAGCTGTGCATTAAGGCTTGCGAGGGGAATTGGCTAGGTAACATGCTTTGGCTCCTCAGACAGTAATTACTTCAATGGAATTACTAGCACAAAGAGAGATTTCTCAGGTGAATGAGGACAGCACGAACATGCAGGTTATATTTCTACAAACTGCAAATAGAGCCCAATCATTCATGCAATTCCTCCTTCCAATGCCAGCCTCTCCTCCCCTTCTTTCTGGAGAGAACTGATAGGGAATAATTTGTGCTTATAAATAAATTTGCACAGAAGAGTTAACGAGCTGTGGAAACTGTCACAGAGGTAGCCAAAGACATTTTTCAGAGAAGGAATCACATATATTTTTTGGTACTACAAGCAAGGCTATTTCTTTGGTAACTGAAGCAAAAAACAAATAAAACAAAGCAAAACAAAAAAAAAGGAAAAAAATCTTCATTTAAGACTGACCAGAATGTACATAATTTAGAAAAAAGGGAAATCTCACCACAAACCAGCTGAAATTGCCTTTTTTATTATTATTGTTTTTATTGTTATAAATATGAAAAGAATATCCTGGGGTCAGTTCAGAAAGCTTCTGGAGAAAAGCATGAAGCCTCCTCTACATTTCTTGGAAATCTCATCGAGATGGAGAAGATCTGGGTGCCAATCAGATCTTGCACTCTTTTTTACCTGAGGCTGTGATTTAACATAACAGTAGGCTACACTACGTGTTCCCACCCCTTCAACTGTTCCATGACAATTTGTACAATCACACTGTGATCTGAATTAAGTAAGACTCTTGCAGAAAAATGACTTGGCAAAAAAATGCAGCTGTTTTTTTTTTCCCCTAATACAGATGGGTTTATTACAGTGGTTCATGGCCTGCCTGGTGAAGAGACAGCAAGAAAGATTGAACAGATTTTATTGGTAATTAATACATTATAGCATCAACACCAATCAGAAAGTGCCTTTATCTATATTGACTTATTATTTCCTATTCCAAGAAGGGCTTATGTAAATTAAAATCATGCACTGTTTGTCAGACACAGAGAACGTTATATTCATGGCAGAAGTAGTAACTGAAATAATGATTTCTTACTATCTTTATATTTACTTAATGTTTCAGACAAAATCTGCAGAAAACCAGCACACCATTGTTGCATAAAAGCAGCCTTTTGGATCAGAAGATTCTTTAAAGGCAAAAAATGCCTTTTTTTTTGATTTTTGTAAGAAAATCCTGCAAACTTCAAGCTCTTACTGAAGTGGCTCATGGCTCATCACAACAACAGAATGACTTCCTTCTCAAGGACTCCTGAGCAGCAACCTGCATGCTGTACCAAACCCCATGCTGAGCAATACTGTCCTGTTCTTGTAGCCCAGAGGGACTGCAGTTTAAAATGAAAGATGACAGGGCTGAAGCTTAAGCAACCAGCTATTCAAATATTTATAAAAGGACAAGGGAACTGAAGTTTTTGAGAGATTTCTATCAGAAGAGTATGAAAGAATAACAGTAGCTATGAGATTTAAGACATCTTTAATTCTATAGCTGTCCAAACCAGCACCGAAGTGCTTTTGAAATGTGTCTTTGCATTTCCTCTCTTCTTTTCCAAATGATCACAGATCACCAAAAAGCTTAAAGCTATTTACATTTAATCTCAAGACTCCCAATAGTTAAGTTTGAGTTTAAGAATTTCACTGATTGATTAGGCACAAACTTGGGAGGCACTCTTAAATTCGACTAATGCCCAAAATTTTCACAATTGTTATGGAACATGAATATGGAGAAACAGAAAAAAACATGTTCTGGAATGGAAAATGGAAATACTGTTTGTTTTCATTCAGGTGGTCAAAGGTGGGTTTACTCTTTGGAATTTGCCATCTAAATGAAAAAAAAAGTAATAATTGTAATCTTAAAAAATAACTCTGGTGCTAGGTATTTTAATTAAAAAAATGTCAAAACTTTTTTTTTTTTTTCCTCAGAGAAATTTACAAATGCACATCAGGGGAAATTTATGCTGCCCATGGTTATGAAAGAGAGGATTTGAATAAGAATTAGTCAAGATCAGCAAATTATACAAAGTTCTCTGAAATGTTTTAACTCCTGAACTGTTATTCCATGTTTAGTTAACATTCAATTGCGTGGCTGGTAGTCAAAGAGAGAATATGGAGATAATTGATCGTCCATATGCATCCTCTACAGTAACAGGAACAGAGTGCATTCTTTTGTCTTGTGCAGAAGACTTCCAAATAAGAAATCACTTTTTTTTTTTTTTGTCTAATAATTTCTTCTCCTACTTTATTTTTACAGTGTATTTTGTATTCTCGGCTTACAGTGATTTTACTTTGAAAGAATTACATCTGAGCTACATGGGTGTGATTTACTGGGAATGAAGCCCATTACAGATAATTAACTGTAGTGTATTGTTATAATTCTTCTTTTTTATTTAAGAGAAGTTTTTCCTCCCTTTCCCTAGGGTGTGTTCCAGCTGCTCCCGGATAGGAGGTAGAAAGAGAAGCTATTTATTTTTCATGTTTTTAAAGGCACAGAGAGTGTTAGCTGGGTTCCACTGTTGTAAGACATTTTTTCCTATACATTTCTCCCTGATACTGTCTGTATTGCTGAGGCATAATTATTGTGGCCAAGGACAAGGTCACCTGGGAGATCAACAAGCCATTATAAAGAGACTGAGAAGCTTGAGAATAGACTAGAGACTTAGCTGAGGCATGGACATCATTCCCCCAAATCCCTTTTGAGACTACTCGCTGCTCATGGGCAACCTGGAGCAGCATGTAGCCTTTCCTCTAGAAACTCCATCCTCCCTTTTCATTGGTGCGACCAACTGGACGTATGCAAGTCATGGCTGACCTCTGAAACTTTGGAGCACTGCAGAAAGGCAGCGTGTTAAAGCAGCTTTCTCAGAGGAGGGCTGTGCCTGCTGACATGTGGGGATTGCTGAGAAAATGGCAAGGCTTTTGCCTTTGTCTCAATAACAATCAGCTTCATTGAGTACGTTTTTAAGTGCATTGGTCTGAACAGAAAGGAAGGGAAGGCCCTGGAAGACAAAGCCCTGAGAGTTAATTTTGATACATACACTTTTCATACATTAGAAGCAGATAGAAAACATTCCAAAATCTCTCCTGTGTGTTGGTTTCCTGCAGTTGATTTACAGGCTGTGACAGAGAATCCATTTCTGTTCCTGTAGATGCTAAATTCATTACCTTGCCACAGAATTCAGATTCTCCACTTCTCCTTGAACTTCAGCTTGTTGCTATGACAACCAGTGCCAGACAATATATTTTTTCTTCCCACTATTTTCCATTAGCACAGTTGTATATTGCAATAAAAATAGTATCCTTTTGCAATATTAAAACAAAACCTTGAAAACACAAAAATCACTGTTTTATTACATGGGTTCCCCCTATACTGTGACTTGAGGGCATATATATGCAGAATAAATCTGATTAATCACAATACAATCAAAATCTTTATAAACTAACAGGGCACATTTTTGTTAGAGCTGTACTCAAAAAGCTTCTTCTTTTTTTTTTCTTTTTTTCCTTCTTTCAAACCCTTCCACAGCTGGACATTTTGGGTTACAATAAAATGCTTTTGAAATGGCCACAGAGATAGCATTTTTCTTCAGTAAATAACTGGTTATTCTTCCCTGTTTCAGATGTTGACTCCACTTACAGCTGTCAGAAGTATTCAGGGATTAACTTGCCTATAAAAGTCCATGCTGTTTTGAGCTCATCTCTCTCTGAAGTCTTGTTAAAATTCCAAATTGGTTTCTGAGGAGGGGGGTGTCTGATCTTTCCTGCAAGAAATCTAAGGAATGTCAGAAGGATGGAATCTTAGTCAATCAATAAATGGCCCTTGCTCTCTTGAACAGGATAGAAAGCTGACAAAATAAGCCATGTACTGCAAGGCAGGCGCTGAAAACTATTGCCTTGCAATAAAGTGGGAGACCAGTCAGTGGATGAACTTAATTTTTGTATTATGCTGGTTGGCAGTGCCCTGGCCAAAACCAGCAGAGACTGTAAAAATAATGAGTAGATATTCAAGAATAATGAAATTGCTAGCAATTTAACAGTAATGGTTAGCATACATTAACAGAAAAGTTGCTTATCCATAAATAAAATGCCTTGGTCAGCCTTTCTTATGCAGATTGTCTATTTAGACTGAAAATTTTTTTAACATCGGAGGGTGCTTTGCATAAGCCTGGGAATTGTACAGACAGTTACACTGCAAAATGCCAATGTAAGAGAAGTGTTAAACTTGTATTTTATTTATTTACTTTTTCTCTTCACACAGAGCATGGAATAATATTACTCTGCATCTACCTTTCCACATGTCTTCCATGACTGTTTAATCTTTCAGTTGGTTTTACTGCACCGTTCTTACTACAGTGTATAAGGGAGATGCAACTGCTAATGAATTGATTTTCTTGACAGCTCTCTGAGATGAAAGCATACTGGTATCCAGGCTTGTGAGAGAGCTACATAAGTGACATGAAAGTTAATGCTCAAACTGTATAGGACAAGTCATGCAAACTGAGAAGCCCATGAACTAATTTACGGAGTCTTTAGCTTTTCGTGATCCAGGGGACAGACATTCCTTGACTGCAGTTACATCTGTGAGTCCTCTAATACTTAAGATCTAACCCTTAGAGTTTTAAGCCTTTAAGCCTTATTAACAGCACAGCCCTGATTCATTATCAGAATCATAGAATCGTAGAATCAGCTAGGTTGGAAAAGATCTTAAAGATCATCATGCCCATCAAGGAATCCTGTAGGAAAATTGCAAGGTGACCATGCACTCAAAGTTCATACTTAAATGCATTATTAGAAAGACTGAATTGATGTCAGTGTATGCTGTTTTGTTCTAGGTTTTCCTGGTTTTTTTTTAATATTTAAATATGGAGCTGTAATATTACTGTAAGTCTTCGTTAATGGTTATCTCATTTTTATTTTTTCAAGTAGTGTATTTAATCTTACTCAGGATTGCTGAGCATTCTCATTTCAATATTTATGCTATATCAGTTTTGTGCTTTCTGCAGAGATCCATGCTCTATGTTTTGGTATCCTCCTTCCAAGAAAACATTGGAGAAGCCTTCTGTCTCTACATAACCCTAGGTCCTGTTAGGCATGCACTGGGCTTTTCCCTGCGCATTTTCTCCACCCACTTAGCACTTTCTATTACAGTCAAACAACTTGCTTCTCTGTGGTGGGATTATGGGATATTTCTCATCTAATACTTGATGTCCAAAAGTTAGATCTTTAAAGCTGAAACATGCCCACCCTTGGCAGTAGATGGGCAGAAATGCTGTCCTTCAAGATGACTTTTGTCTGAGATCTGAGGTAGAGTGAAACAAGGATGAGGTCTCTGCTTTACATTTATCGTTTTGTATTTGCCAACCGCACCACTTTTTTTCCCTATGAGGCACAAGAGGCTTCATTCTTTAGGGCACATTTAATGCCTCATAGATCCAGGCCCAGAATCTTTCATTTTGGACCTCTGTTTTTTTTTTAGTACTCTATACAGATGCAAATATGTGGTTTTGTCATTTTTGCTCAGTCATTTGTGTAAAAGTTTGCATATGAAATTAAAATTATAAACTTTCCTGAAAAGAGACAGCTTCTAAGGCCTTTCCAGCACTTACATTTCACTATCAATCAGTTATATTGGTCATTTTTATTTTATCATTACCCTGAAATTGAATGTGCCGGAGTTTGACACTATACAGATAAATGCCAGAGAGAGCAGTACATCTGGTTTCAATAACAACAGCAATAATTTCCAGTATTTGTTTTCATAATGAAGGACCAGAGTCCAGGAGCATTACTGGTGAGAAGAGCACTGAAAGTGAGAAGGGCATATAATTTATTACACATACAAAAACTATGTTAAAAGAACATTATTAAGGTTGTAAAGTCAAACACTTGAGGCTTAGGAAATGCCAGAATTAAGGTGGTCTGTGCAAATTTAATTTGACCTCGTCAATGTATTCCTCAAGACAGTCTTCAGTTACACGAATGTATATGATTTCTCTCCAAGACACCCACTTTGGTCAGTGCGTAAAAAGTGTGAGTCGCACATTTAAGGGACAGCTATGCAATACTTATTTTCCTTCTCATGCCTGGCATGTGATGCTTTTACTCTGCATCATACAAACTTTGCTCTGAAGGAAAATGGTTAATTTCTTCCCAGGCAGTTTTCTCTTGCTCAGCACTGCTGCAACTGAGAACTTTGTAGCATCATTTTTGCAGAAATCTGTGTTAATAAGTAGCAAGGACCAGCAGGACTGCCTCTGCTGCTTGGAAGAGGGGATGCTAAGGGCCTGATACTCATATTGAGGGTGTTTTGCTGCATCCCTGCAGCATATTTTGAACACCCATGAACCACTGGAGTGCATTAGGTGGAGGCACCTGCAGAACAACATCCAGTTGAATCATACCCAAAGAAATCCAACCTCCATACCCCATACCCCAGAAGGGCTCAGGAATGAAAACTGAAGCACTGTGAATGAAAGGGACTAGAAGATTTGTTTCAAAAACGCACTGTAGATCAAAGCTAAGAGGTTATGGCAGGCATACCCTGTGATATGACCATCTGTTTTGTAGATGTAGGAACCACACACACAGAGGTTAAAGCAAAAAGCATCCAGTGATTTTGGGTTCTGAATATAAGATACCAGGAATTTAGTCCCTTCAGACTAACCACTTCCAGCAGTTGCTGCTCTAATCCTCTCTCTGACAATGCCTTGCTGCAGTCGCAGACCCTGTAGACCTGATATTTTCCTGTTCTAGCATTTCGTCCCTGCTGTAATTAAATCTGACCCATCACTGCACACTAGAATCAGTAAGTCACATAACCTACTTCTATATTGGAAAACTACACACAGCTAGTGCAAGGGTCATAGCGTAGCTTATTTCCATATGGCTGAATTTTCTCCCTCCCTTGCAGCATTCCCAGAAAGCTGCATCTGTATTGTTTGTTGGGTATATAGTCTTGCCCATGCACACTCCAACCTGTGACTGGACAGCTATTCTTGTGTGGAGTATTTTCTTGACTTTGGCCTGGATAATCATGCAGTTGCCATAGAATAGGGACTGTAACTCTGTTTTCTTCCCTTACCAGCATCACATTTCCCATATGTGGAGTATGAGCTCATATTTTTTTCCATGTCCACAGAGCTTGAAATAAATCCAGCTGTTTATAGCCAGGAAATTCCAGCACTTGGTATTTCCATTTCCTTGAAACATTCTATTTGTTTTATCTGTGTTTAATTTCAGCTGGAGGTTGGGGCTGACAAGTTGCTGATCTGTAAACTTTGCTTGGTTTCATCCCCAGAGCACCATGAACTTTCTGTATGAAGGACAGGCACATGCTCATAAATACCAATGCAGCTCGCTCCTTCACATGATGTGGGAATGTGGATTTTCTTGTCCAGCCCTCTTACACATATCCCACTAGCACCCATGAAAGTAGAAGAAAATTACTTCTTTATAACTTTATCAGTGTATTTGCTGCCACATTACCCCAGAACAGTAAGACGTTTGATAGTACTTTGAGTTTGGACTTGACACTGGCCGTTCAGTCAAATTTTCCAAATGTCCAGTATGAGGTATGCTGTTGTTTAACAGGCAGACAAAAATACCTATCCTAAAACAAACGAGTAGCACATATTATTAAATTATATTACTTCAGCTGTACTGAGCTGTTTTCTTAATCAAGTATCATAATGCCAAAATACTGACTAATAGGCAGTCGTTAGAAACACTTTCTTGTACTGAACATGATGGAAGACATTCAAGTCAATAAAAATCTTGCTGGTGTAGAAACCACAGCAATAAACCCCAACTATATGTATTTTTCATAGTGGATCATCATGCCATATGGATTTTTAATAAAATATATGACCTAGTTAGTCCAAACCTTGGCTATTGCTGTTATATATCATTTGTTATAAAGACACCGGACATCTTTGATTTCCGTTGTTGGATTGAATCTGTTTCTGTCCTTAGGTTATTGCTGCTTCAATATCTATCTCATCTACAGCCTTCCTGATCGGTTTTAATTATCTTTCTTTCATTCTCTTTCTCAATGTGCTATTCTCCAAGTGTTTTGAATTTTTTTATGTTGATGGCAATGTATCTTGCTTCATTTATTGAAACATACTACTTAAGAGCTAATTATAGGGTAGATTATATTTTTCTTTATAGCAAATGCGCTTGACTATTTTAATTTCTTGACAGGAAGAAATAACCAACAACCATCTTAAACACCATACTGTATATATGTTTGTGAACTTGGTGAATGGATGCTAAGGTTCATGACCTTGTTTTAGTATCACTTAGATAAGGAAAGACCTTTAATCACTGCAGAAATAGTATATAGTATATACTATATACATATATATATAGTAACAGTAACAAAGAAGTAGCAGATTATTCAGAACTGTGTTGTAAGAAAGATGTCTATGAAGGAGTCTGTATAAGAGTTTAAAAACTTGGGCTAGTTCCCAATCTGATGTGAGTGTGTGTGTTACTATTGACTTAGTCAGAATTTACCAAGATTTACTTTGGGAAATATGACCCAGTGGCATTGTTTCCTCATGGTGTTCTTTCTTATTCATCTGCTCATTTTCCAGTTGATTATATGGATGGGCTTTTCCAAGCAGGCAGACCTGCTAGAAACGAGGCATGAGAAAAAGCAGCACATTAACACCCCAGGTCAGAGCACTTGGAAGTTATTCCACAGGTTGAGACAAAGGTGCATGGCAAATGCAGACCACAAACATAGGGATTGAGGAAGACTTAACATCCTGTTTTCTGGTGGTTTACTTGAAGATTTACTTCTTTATTTTTTTCATTATGTAGGAAAGGAATCCCTCTTTTCTTGCCCAGACAGCTTCATGAAGAAGATCCAGATATTCCCCTTGACTGCTATTCAGCCCATCTTTGGCAGCAGCAGGAGGTCTCAGCCCCACATAAGCAAAGAGCAGGAAAGCTAATAGTGAGAACCTTCTGGACCTGTAGGTGCCAGTGTATTTTTACACAAACCAAATAGCTGCTACCCCATACTGTGGGTTTAATGTTTGCTATTTTCAACTTTCTCCATTTTGTTACAGTGAAATAAGTGTCCCTACTATTTTTGGTCTATCTGGCTTTAATTTTCCCATACTCACAGTTTCAAGAAATATGTAAGCAAAAAAGAAACCTGAAATTTTTCACCACAGTGTTTGCCTTTTCAGATTAGATTCAGACAACTTACCTCAGGTATGAAGTTCAGATGTCTTAATGCCTGAAAAGGAGGCATCCAGCCTTGATGGATTAAGTTCATTATACTTCAGATGGATGCATGTGCTCACCAGAGGTATAGGGTAGGGTAGGGCCAGGGTTGCTGCACCTCTCTGTAGCTCATGAAATTGAATCAGAGCTGTGCATTGCATGATTCCCATCAAATGGGATGCAGAGCACCAAATTTCATGGAAGGGTAGGTGTTTGCCTGATGTGCTTATGTTTCTTTTAAGTGGCTATGGGAAAAGCACAAGGCCCTCCATGCCACATCAATCAGTCTTGAGAAAAGCACAAGATCCCTCCGTGACACATCACTCAGTCATGAGAGAACTTTGGCAGCAGTGAGGCAACCTAATGACTCAGAAAAGGGTGCTTTTATGCACTTGCAGGTGTCTAAGTTGAAGTATGCAGAGAATTTCATAAACCTAGCCTGGATCTTGTTTTCAGTCACACATCAAAATGTTTGCTGTGCCTAGTTAGCACATGTCATACCAAAACCATGCCAAAAATAGAAGCAATGGAAGTCCGAGTAGGAGAATATCACCTCTTAAAACACATTAATAAAGTCTTCAAAAATAAAAATAAGTGGAATTTATTAGTCTAAAGTACAGCCTTTAATTTTTTGAAGGCTAGCATAAGCCTATAACCATCAGAGTTCTTACATGATCGTATAATATCAAAATGTTTAAATAGGCATTCACACAACTGAATTTTAGACCTGTTGTTCTGTTCAGTATGATCTAATGGCTGGTGCACAGAAGCTGTTGCTAGGACTCCTGGGCTCTGTTTCCCTTTTCTGCCAAGATTTACAGCTAATGAGATGCTATTTTCTGCACTCCTTGGCTAGTGCAAAACTGTATTTATTAAGGGCTGGTTTTATGATCTAAGATTTACAATTTCTAATAATCATATGCAAAGTAAACCTTTTATTCACTTAACCACCATGGAAAACTGCTTGTAACAAAATCAGCATGGAATTCTCGCTACAGAAACATCATTGCTTTACAGCCACTGTGATTTTTTAGACTTTAAGAACCAAATCATGACATCTGTTCTTGTGCTGAGCAGAATCTTTGCAAGCAGCCCTGTGGAGCAGATTTTAACTTTCATTAATGATTTCCTAAGACTTTGGTGCTGCAGCAGAAGTCTGAAAACTGATAAAAGTGGAATGAATATCATTTTCCATGCCCGGAAGCAAAGTGGTCTATTGTATGCAGGTACGTTGAATTCAGTCTGGTTACTTGAAAAGAGAATTGAAATTCAGAGTATCAGAATCTGACCAGAGTAAGCAATCTTTTTCATAGCAAAGCTGTAAAAAGCCCATAATATGCCCAAATTCCCATGATTTACAGTAACTCTGAAGATAGTGATAGCTAAAAGAAAAAAAATAAAATGAGTGCTGTTTCTGAATTTCGATGATAATTCTGTAAATTCACTTCCTTTCCCTTTACACTTGTATCAGTTAGTAAGAAAGACTGTGACTTGCTGTTTGGAAATTTGTGCAATGATTTCAAGTCGCATGTATACATAAGATGTTATGCTTGCTATATTAGTATTTTGAACAGATTTGACATAAGGGGAAAATGGATGAGCCAGGGAACTACAGACCAGTCAGCCTCACCTCTGTGCCTGGCAAAATCTTGGAGGGGATTCTCCTGGAAGGTATGCTAAGGCACATGAAAAACAACAAGGTGGTTGGTGACAGCCAGCATGGCTTCACTAAGGGGAAATCCTGCCTGATCAATCTGGTGGCCTTCTATGCAGGGGCTACAGAACTGATGGACAGGGGTAGAGCAGTTGATGTCATCTACCTGGACTTGTGCAAAGCTTTTGACACTGTCTCACATGACATCTTTGTCTCTAAATTGGAGGGACAACAATTTGATAGGTGGACCACTCAGTGGATAAAGAACTGGCTGGATGGCCACACACAAAATGTTGTGCTCAATGGCTCCATGTCCAGCTGGAGACCAGTAACGAGTGGTGTCCCTCAGGGATCGGTGTTGGGACTGGTCTTGTTCAACATCTTTGTCGGTGACATGGACAGTGGGATTGAGTGCACCCTCAGCAAGTTTGCTGATGACACCAAGCTGTGTGATTCAGTTGATATGCTGGAGGGAAGGAATGCCATCCAGAGGGACCTTGACATGCTTGTGAGGTGGGCTGATGCAACCTGATGAAGTTTAATCATGACAAGTGCAAGGTCCTCCACCTGGGTCGGTGCAATCCCAGGCACAGCTACAGGTTGGGCAGAGAAGAGATTCAGAGCAGCTCTGCGGAGATGGACTTGGGGGTTTTGGTTGATGAGAAAATGAACATGAGCTGGGAGTGTGCACTCATAGCCCAGAAAGCTAACCATATCCTTATCTGCATCAAAAGGAGCATGACCAGCAAGTCAAGGGAGGTGATCCTGCCACTCCACCCTGCTCTCGTGAGACCTCACTTGGAGCATTGTGTGCAGTTGTGGTGTCCTCAGCATAAAAAGGACATGGAACTGTTGGAACAAGTCCAGAGGAGGGCCAGGAGGATGATCAGGGGACTGGAGCACCTCCCGTATTAAGACGGACTGATAAAGTTGGTGCTGTTGAGCCTGGAGAAGAGAAGGCTGTGTGGAGACCTCATAGCAGCCTTCCAATATCTGAAGGGGGCCTATAGGGATGCTGGGGAGGGACTCTTCATGAGGGACTGTAGTGAGAGGACAAGGGATAATGGATTCAAACTTCAACAGGGGAAGTTTAGACTGGATATGAGGAAGAAATTCTTTACTGTAAGGGTGGTGGAGCACTGGAATGGGTTGCCCAGGGAAGCTGTGAATGCTCCATCGCTGGCAGTGTTCAAGGCCGGGTTGGACATAGCCTTGGGTGGCATGGTTTAGTGGGAGGTGTCCCTGTCCATGGCAAGGGGGTTGGAACTCGATGATCTTAAGGTCCTTTCCAACCCTAACTATTCTATGATTCTATGATTCTATGACATGAGTGAATGGATGATTTTTTGGTAAATTGCTCAGGCTTCCATTAATAGATTAAGCTCATCTTGTTTCTGCAATCTTCAGGCTTTTAGGTTGTGGTCTCAACTCTAGAGTAATGCATGCTTAGGTCATTGCATATTTATTTGAGCAGATCAACCAGAAAGAAAGGGCAAAAAAACCTCTGAGACATTGTTCCTGTAACACTAGACTTATAGTGCATATTAATATCCAAGATAACAATGCAGTATTGGCAGTACCATCACTGCAGTGACTAACAGCTAGCACCAAATGTGCTACACCATTGTAGAGACTTGAATATTTTTATTCTAAGGTTCAAGCCTCCTAGGCTTTTGTTTCATTAATAATACAGCTTGATCTAAGCATACATAAAACACTTGTGGTTCTACATTCTTATCGATTGTGCATAGGAAGATAGTAATTTTCTGCACCTGGATCTTTTCCAACTACTGCATTTTGATTGTCATACTCTCCTTGATACTGTAAGTACCTCTAATGAAGATGCAGTGGAACTATTTTTTGATACAGGTTTAAAAGACCATTTGGTCTCAACTGTAGTATGGTCCCTTTATAGACAGCAGGTATAAGTAATTCAGCTGGCCATCTGTCATAACCCAAGACTCTTTGTATGGATTCTGTAAAATCCACCTTGATTCCTGGTATACCATGTACCTATAAACAGGATTATTCAGTAGTTGAGTTTTCAGATGATATTGTGAGTCTTATAAAAAAGGCTGTAATGTACTACACCTGCTACACACAAGTATTTCAGTTTGTCTTAATCAAACTTAGGTAGTCACTACTGTCCTAACACCTGGCTTTGAGCTTATCCCACAGCCACGGGTACTCTGACAAAAAGGAAGGGTACCTCCACCAGGTAGAGCTTATGGGTGGCTAGCCTTGCTTGATTCACAGAGGGCAGTCAATTGGACATGTATGGGAACATCACAGTTATGTGTTAGATTTTCTGAAAGGGTGAGATGGGCACTTAGGACTGTAAAGGGACAGCAACAGTGAGTTTTGTGAATTTCTGCATGGGAGCAGGCTAAGACCTAAGTGTATGTATCAGCAGCCACTGAAGAAACACAAATGACAGGAGTGTTATAAATACTGGAGCTATTATATATCCTGATGGTCACCTTTTAGAGAAATAAGGAAAGTGACAACAAAAATAAACTCATCAAAATGTATAAAAATGTGACATACCTTGTGCTACTGCTGGTTTTGTGTGCCTATGTCTTCCTACAGTCTAATTCAACTGCTCCTTCCAACAAAGACCAGTGTTTGCTCACTGGTGCTGAGAAGACAGCTTGTTTGATGAAGGTTTTTACAACAGTTAGTGAAGTTTGTAGCCATAGTGTATAAGGCTGATAAAAACAAACAAACAAACGAATGTTACTACTTCAGGTAGCTATTACCCCATTATAATTTGTGCACATGCTCAAAGGTATGTTCTGTTCAAAATATCTACTCAGGACTGATTTAAGGTGTGTTTAATGTACAGTCACAGAATTTGCTACAGTGCAGTGTAGTGGTTTCTGAATTAGATTTAAGGTAGGAAAGCTAGAGATAAAATCAGGCAACATCCATAGTATAAAGCTCGGGCAAGAAGTTGAACTAAGAATACCTTGTGTATCTGGTCTTCATACAGCTGTCACTTCATTAATGCTATGTAGTCATTTTCCTAATTGTTTGGTCACCATTTATACAAAAATAATCCATATTGGTCCATAAGTACAAAAGCACATTAATGTTGCCTCCATGTTGACAAGACCTGGCCTTTAAGGTGGAATTCTTGATAAGTTTATCATGAAGAGGTTAAAAAATAGCACAAATGGTCGTGTTGGTGGGGACACACCATGAGCAGAATAAATTGGTACAACAGTACCATTAAATACTTATAGCCAGATGGAAGTTTTCTCCCTTGCATATCTTACTGAGTAGGAAAGCAGAACTTATTACATAGCAAATTCCAGAAAGAGGGCATGCAGAATGAAGGCAGGAGTTTTGGTAAAAATGTGCATGGGCTACAAATGAAAGCACTCATATGACAGAAGACAAAAGAGCAGGTTTGCTGAACAGTGAAGGGGGAGCAGGACATGCATTCATGAATGTAGGTTAAGATTCAACATCTGGGGCCTAAGTCATTTCAGATGCAAAAAAAAATGTTGGTTTAGTGACTGCCTAGTTCCAGATGTCTAGTGAAAAGTGTACTAATAGCATGATACCCAAGTCCTGGAGCACATAGCAAGTAGAGTCAGGCCCACTAGGACACCTGGAAAGAACTGGAGGTTATGTGAGAGAGTCGGGATCATTGTCAAAATTCAGACCCTGCCAGTTCTCAACACAGGGATGACTACCAGGTTAGAGCAGGAAGAATATAAGCACATGGAGAACCTCAAATTCAACTTCTTTGGCCTGCTGGCTTGGTGACCTTTCCTGATTATTCTGGATTGTTTTGGATTACTACAGCTTTACATTTTTAGAGTTTGTCACACCAGTTCTGGAGAACGCAGCAGTAAGGTCCTCACTAACCACACTGGGAGGCTCAGTCTGTACTGGCTGGGGCATACTCAATTTTCACTTTTTATGTCGTTTGTTTAGTTGTTTTTTTTGTTTGGTTGGTTTTCTTGGGGGGGAGGGGGATTTTGGTTTTGGTTTGCTTGTTTGTTTGTGTTTTTGTTTTGTTTACTGTCATGCCCCCTCCCTCTCTGGCAATAACAAGGACATTTGCTAATTAGATGCCAGCCTGGTGTGATCCAAATGAATTTCCAAGGGCAGCAATAATAGAAATATTAGCTTTGAGAAGTGCAGGGAACCATTGTTCTTTTCAGGAAAATATTAAGCTGAGGTAAAAGAAATTCAAAAGAAATTAAAGAAAATTAATTACTAACAAGGTGCTTTTGGCTTGTTGGAGAAGTTTAGGAAACTGGGTAAAGTACAATTTCTCTCTAATACGAACAGCATGATCTTCATCTACTGTCATACAGAACAATATCTTGCCTGTACCTGACAACAAACAGGCTGAGCCCGTGTTTGCAGCCAGTGTCTGAAGTGCATCCTTTGTTTTTCTGGATTTCAAGTTTCTTGGGGAGGTCCCGAGGCAAAGTCCTTGCTCACTATATGCCCTCTCCACATCCTACTGCAAGTGAATAGCAGCAATTTCCACATGTAGGGAAGGAGAGAGGATGGCCATGTGGCTAGTGCAGGAGAAAGCCACTTTCTGCTTCTGGGACTCTCTTTGACTGCTGGTTGCTGGAGGTGGGGGGAAGGGAAGGGTTGCAGATGAGAAGGAGGGAAAGTATTTGAGAAAGGAAGGAAAGATTTATGTGCCACTTATGCCTCTGCAAGCATTGGTCCCAGATAATGTGCTGCTTCTTGTAAAGATGCAACAATGGATATAGATCCTCCTCACTTTCAGTAGCCATCTTTTCTGGATGAAAATCCTCTCTCACCACACCCCAGAAGGTAATCTAGTAAGCCTGGGAAAATAACATATTGTGTCACTCAAAATATCCATGAGAACAACACATATCTTTCAAAACCTGCTTTGCTCACCATGCACCGCCAAGAATATTTTGCCTTCATGCTTGCGAAAATGAGGCTTTTGAGTGTAACTGGGAATTCTCCTCCTTTTCTGATTTTATGGATGCAGGATTCCACTTGCAGCGACGGCTCATCCTCTGCATAGGAGCCTCCGTCACATTTTTGCTTTGTGCCAATCCATCCCCCAAGGAGTGAGTTTATAGCAACCAACAGTGAACGGAGAGGATTGAAGCAGATGTAAATAAAGGGCTAGTGAACATTTTTAGCTCAAAACAATAGGCTGTGATCACTTGGTTTCTAAGCAGGCTGAATAGCAGATCTTAGTTGATATATATAGTATGTTTGTTGTACAACAGCCTCTGACTAATTCCTGTCTTCTTGGTCATCACTAATAAAATTAAATTTAATTAAAATGCTTTTATTGCCAAGACTAAATACCTCACCCACAAATAATGCTAGGTGCTTCTTGCTCCTAATAAATGCTTGAATTACTTTGTATGCTGATTTTCTGTGTGTCAAATATTTCAAACTGATACTATATTTCATAAATTATATGTGTTCAAATATGTTTAATATATGAGATATAGTAAAGGTGTCTATATGTGATGCATTATATAAAATAATGCAAATATTAGAGTCTCTTATAGTTTCATGGTTTATTTCCATTGTGTAGGATGATGTATTATTTATTCACCTACTGATTTTTACATACATGTGTGCAGAAGCAAATTTGCATGTCGTATGTCTCATATAGTAACAAGCTTGCACAAACTCATGATTTAAGTAAAAATGGATAGATATTAAACATTTTAAAATATTCTGTTAGCAACAACCTTTTGCTATTGATCACAACACAAATGTGAAACACTTATTCAGCATAAAATGTCTCTTTGCTTTCTGCGGAAGCTGCCATTTTTTTTGTCTTCTTTCTTCAAATCCTCTGACCTCCCTTGGGAAGGCTTTTATGCACATTCAGTATGCTCACACTACTATTTCTACCAGCACGGTTACCATAGAAACCAAGTGATTTTTTTTTTTCTTTCCCCTCCTCCCCTGTCAGGGTTTGAACCTAGTGCCAGACTTCTCTACAGGTAGCAATAATATTTTTTCAATATTTGGACAGATCTTTCAGAAATAAAAATCTGTTGTTTGCATTTTCAAGATG
The DNA here is from genome assembly GCA_028858755.1 of Ara ararauna. Lineage (NCBI taxonomy): Eukaryota > Metazoa > Chordata > Aves > Psittaciformes > Psittacidae > Ara > Ara ararauna. Next base: position 64,377,291 of record CM054379.1, read on the forward strand.
TGGTACTTTATTTCGGGATACAAATTTTCAGGTATTAACATCAACCAAGTGATTCACATACTTCAGAGAGCCAGACATCTCTTTTGCAACATTTAGACCATGACAGTTTGTGAGGAAGATGCCAGAATTGGTTATTAATTTTAGAATGCAACTCAGAATGTGAATGAAGGGATTTATGTTACAGGTCAGTGGACTGTGTCTCACATTTTCTTTTTTTTTAGTGCTCATTTTCAAAACATCTCTTTAGCATACATAGAAATGGCTCGATCACGCCTAACCACAAAGAGAGGCATGTAATTAATTAGTATATAATTTACAAGTTATTGATTGGCATCATTTGCAGTGCTGACATTAACAGCTTCCTCATACAAATTTTTAAGTATTTTGATTCTCTGACTACATATCATATTGATTTTTTAAATGAATCTACGCTTAGTTAGATACACATTATATATTAATTTTATAACTGTTCTATTTGGGCTGAATAAATTATTTCAATTAACATGACATGGAGAACACAGCTTTTCATTTAATCATCTGACATTTTAAGTATAATTTGACTTAAAACACACATAAACATTATGTCATATCTACACTGCAACACAAATATATGTCTGATAATTTTTAGCCACTGTTTATGTAAAATACTATACTGAAAAGCAGAATCACAATCACATATTTTCCATAAATTCTGTCTGCTTCTAGCATACACTTTAGCTTTTGAATGCAAATATATTACACCAGCAAAATGCAGAAGAAGGCAGAGCTAAGATGAGTTGAAAGTGTATTTTTTGTCTTGCTGTCAGGCAAGCATCGGTCTTGTGAGCCCTTCTCCAAAACAACCATATCTCCTATAATGTAATTATCACGTGCAAGGCCACCAGAGTGGTCTTTGGTCACCTTTCCCCCTGTAATATCTGTTCAGCATAAGAGGTAATCATAATCATGCAAACATGAAAAATAAATTGTAGCATGTTTCAAATGCATTTTTTCTTCAGTGACAGAAGAGGGAGCAGTTCTTCCTTCTCACTGAGAGATACATTTGGCCCCCATCCCCCTGCCTATGCCCCCTCTTGCCAAATGCAAAACTGCTCGATCATAATCCAGACACGGCTGGGTTTTACTGTGGGGGCAAGCAGCAAGACATTTTTGGGTCGAGGGTGGAGGGGGAACAGACCACCCACTTTGTCTCTGGAGAAACAAAGCTGTAATTCTTTCTGGGTTGCCACTTTCCTTAAGGATATAGTTAGATATCAGCGTCTTTTGTGACCTATTATACTTTTTTTTGTAACAATGCTTTTTTCTTTTTTTCTTGTTTAATTATTTTTTTTTAACCCTCCTCATGATGGCACAAAGAAGCCGTGGTGGTGTGTAGTCAACTGGAGTGAATGTGTACATTCACCAGGCTTCAATTTTGTGAGACTTTGTCCCACTGTTGTTCCCACTCTGAGCTGAGCAGAAACCATGCACGTCTGAATAACTGGGCCCTTTCTGCCTGTTGTAATCCCGGATTGTTACAGTCTAGGGGCCAGCCATGCTGTCACCGTCACAAATTGATTTAACCATCAATCGCAGTGGTCATTAAAGCTGCTAGAAGTCCCAGCCAAGCTGATGAATTGCAGCTGAATGTGAAATGAGACTCCAAGCCCGTTTCCCACCATCTCATATCAAAGCCTATTGTGTCCCTCCAAAATAAAGGGTCGGAGGTTCAGCCTGGAGTTCAACAATGGGCTCAGTCAGAAGATAGAGCCCCCTTCGCCCTGGCATTCCCAATTACAGTTTTTTTTCCATACCTTATTGTGCAGTATTTGCACCCAACTAATACGTTGAATTATTGACATACCCCAGTGTCAATGGAGCTTTTGAAAGATTTATGCACCAAAGATATGGAATCCCAAGCATCTGGTAGCTCCCCAGTAATGACAATGAAACTATTCCTTAGTTTTCCTCCTCCAGCAGCATAGTCTACTGATCTGAGTTGAATGGCTATCTTTACTCAGCAGAGATTAGCTGCTTCCAGGCCTAACACAAAAAACTGAGTTTACTTCTGGAAGTCCTTTTCCTTCAGATGTATTGTTCTCTGGACTTTCCTTGCTACTCATTTTTATACAGCACTTAAATCTGTTAGTCTTTTGTTCAGTGGCTGTTAAGTAACAAGGGAAAAAGAATAATAATAAAACAAATCTAATGGATTCCACTCTTTTTTTTTTTCTTTCCCTGCTGTGTCTGCATGATTGATACAGTCTTCTTGCATTTTTGGTTTGATACTAAGCCACACACAGTAGGCACTAGCAGATAAAATCGTATTCCTTCTGTTTGGGGGGGGGGGGGGTAGTGTTTGCATGCTGGGCACACACAAGCTGGTTTTGCTTGCATGCTTTGTCTTGTTGAAGGGTACTGCCCTGTCCCTATGGGAGAGGTACCCTGGGGCACAAGCAATGAAAGGAGTTTGAGGTGAGACACTGGGGCTGTTATTGCATACGTGTAAAGTCCGGGAAGGCTCCCTCAGTGTACGCAGGCAGAAAAAGAAGTTGTGGGAGGGAGGGAGGAAGATTCGGTAAAGAGGTCACAGGTCCGGACTATCCCAATGTATTAATAATGAGCCAATAGACAGTTCTAGGACTATATTTCCCTATAGATTGAATGTCTCCACTAAATATGTGTGAAGATACTGTTAGCCAAGAGGACTATCACCGCTGGCCTGTGGTCCTCAGTGGCTCCCATGGAGGTCACCAGACACCTGGTCTTGAAAGTTTTGCTGTTCTAAGACAGAATGAGCCAATGAATAAATAAATACATGCACTTTTTATTTAAAAGGTTCTTTAAGTCTGTGTTGTGATTTTGTTGTGTTTTAGCAGTGATTTTGTTGAACCCTTGGATCTTTCTGACCTTTGGACTTTTTCACTGGATCTAGCAGTGAATTTTCCTTAATGGAAAGTAATATCATTGCTGAATTTTTTTTATTTCTGCCTTACATGTTCCGAGCGAAGCATCTGCAAAGTCCATCCATGCATTCTAGCACCAAGTTATTTCCACAAAATCTGGACTAAATGATTAAGAGATTAGAAAATAGAGTGGTACTCTGTTCAATGAATGGCCCTCTGTACTGATTTTATGTCTCCTGAGAATCTGGGATTAAAAAAAAGAAAATATATATATCTATATGTGCACACTGCCCACTGTGACAAACCGCAAAATTTTCACAGTTCTTTCTTTAAAAAACAGAATACCAGCCCCAAATCGACATTTAGATGGCAATAGGAGACTCTCCTGATTTGAAGACACCCATGTTCAAATTCTTTCCATTTTTTTTCCAACAAAACAGATAACTATGCCATCCATGTGAGAACGTGAAACTATTTAATCATAATTCTCAAGTTTGTCTCTCTCAGTATCTTTCCTGAACAGGTAAATATTCATTGGGCCAGAGGCACAAACCTGAGGCTTTCACAAACTCGCCTCTCCCCTAATCACTAGGCAAGAAAGCAAAACACAGTTTTTGGCCAAATAAATACAGGGCCAGTCTCAGCCTGCCTGTGCAACCTGACTGCAAATATTCAGGGAGAGGATGATATAGAAGGTAAAAAGTGCATCTGACAACTCCTAATCATGCTGTTCTCTGTGCATATGGAAAGTGTTTAACTGCTACAATGCGAGGCCTGAATAAGTGGAACAGATTACAGGCCATCTACCCATTTTATCCAAGCCTCAGTAATATTGAAAGGTCAAGTGAACCAGCCTATAACTACAGGTACTTATTTACTTTTGAAACAAAGTTGTACTCTGAGACCATCCTTGCTTCTCTGTTGATCTATTGCAAACGTCTTTCTGTCTGGTTTCTAATGAGAAGAAATCAGTAGTATTGGAAGTCTGGTCGTGTAAATTTCTCAGTTTATACAAGCCCTGACATGCGATGGTCAGGTTTTATCTAAACAATTTTAGCACATTATCATTGTCTAGTTCCAAGGGAGCAAGGCTGCATTGAGATATAACTTTAAAAGGAATAAAGTTCCCTACAGCTTGACTGTCAAAATTGTCTCTGTGTAAACTCCTGCACAGATCAAAACTAAGAACACAAATTCTCTAGACTCAATGCCTGCTCATTTTCTCAGGACGTGGAAGGCTGTTCACTGTATGGTTACCTGATAGATCTTCACACTGCAACATTAATAATAGTTCTTGAAAAAGTGATTGTTTCTTGTGAGCTGTTAAGACAAAAACAAATCAAGAAAGCTTCCACTTTGGTGGAGAATTAAGACGTTTATGTTACACACTTACCTTCTGCTGAAAGAAATCTTGTCCTAGCAAAATTTATATTCAGAAATATATACCATTAAATCTTGGCAAGGTTGTTTTCACTAATAGATGAAGATACCTTTTTCCTTACATGACTGGGTTCTCTAAGGCTACTGAGGACACAGAGTTTATTTGCAATATTCAGCTACTTCAAGGAGCAGACTAAGCTGCTCACAGAAAGCAGTGTTTTCCCTTAAGCACTCAAGTGGCAGAAATTCTCTTTCCTACAGGTTAATGTCCTGAGGCCTCTAAGACTCACCTTCATAGCATAAACCTAGCTCTTCCCAGTGCCTCTAATGATACTTCTACTTATGAGCCAGGGTGAGTGCAGGCAGACATCTATGCGTATCCTGCTTGGCTATCTAATATGCACACACCATCTTATGTGCGCATGGTGATAGCCCTCACCTGCGCTATCCCTTCTCCTGGCTAGTAACCTTCACAGCACTTCAACAAGCCTGAAGACTTCTCCCCTTTCACATGTGATTGAAATGAGTTAAAATGGGCACAAACTGAAACACAGGGGCTTTCATCTAAACATGATTAAATGCTTTTCAGCTGTGAAAGTGACCAAGAACTGGCATAGGTAGCCCAGAGAGGCAATGGAGTCTCCGTCCTTGGAGATCTTCAACAGCTATCTGGACATAGTCCTGGGCAATCATCTCTAGGTGACCCTGCTTGAGTAGGCAGTTGGACCAGATAACCTCCAGAGGTCCCTTCTCTGAGGACACTTCTGTGATTCTGTAAAAGCTTCAAAAGTTATCAGCAGGATAGACTCACAGGCAGACACACAGTTCATCTCAACAGTGATATGTCTTGCTGTCTTATGACAAGTGGGGTAAAAACTCAGAAGCTTTTGTAGAAGAGATGATGGGGTATAAAAGATAGTTTCAGAAGTACTGAAATGTAGAGATACTGAATTTGTGTTCGCAAGAAAAGATGTTTTGATAGTGCTTGTTTTCAGCTGTATGACACCCAAGACAGGTTTTCCTCAAGGCAGACAATTTCTCTGCAAGTGCAACTCAAATTAGTGCTTACTCTACATTGTTAACTTCTATATGATTACCTTACTAACTTTTGTAGTAAACCTTTTCTTACCTATATTGACTTGGTTCTCTGGAGTACATGGGTAATTGTACAAAATAATATATTGGCCATTTGTGATTTGTGATCAACAAATGCAAATAAGAGATTAGTAACAGCAACACTATTTCACTGAAGAGTAGAAATCTCTTTTACATACATAGTATTGAGGGAATAAATAGATTTATTTCACTTTACAAAAAATGGTTTTACTTTTCATTTTTTCCACATGGAAAAGAAATAGCATTGTAAAGGCATCCTTGAATCAGCTGCAACTAGTAGAGTCTTGTGTCAGGAATGTCACAAGAAATCTAGATCCCAGAAGGATTTCTTAATTTTAAGGTGTTAAAAATAAGAAGAGAAGCCTTTTGACATTAATTGTAGGTGAAACTAATCTTTGAACCATTCACAATTCACTCAGTGAAATAATATGCAGTAAGTGGCAATTGCAGATTTCCCCTGTCTTCCAGAGCATGAACAATCTGTTGGTGGTACATAAAACATTTGCAAGAAATTTTCTTTTCTTATTTTCATTTGTGTATTGTTAGATTTTCTCCTCAAACTGGGAGACAGTTCAGTAGCTTTCAAAACCTACTCACAATGCAAAAAGAAAGATAATTGGTGTTGCAAAAATTTTGTAAAATGGTTTTGTTACAGCATTCACATTTCACTTTAAAACATAAGCTTTGGCATGATTGCTTATCTAGAATAAGCATGTTCTCTGTGGTCCTCTGACTACCTGAACTTATCTACCAGGCTTTAATGGATGTATCTGAACAGGTTGCTGAGGTTCTTAGATTCTTTTCCTTATTAAGTGCTTGTGGCTGTAGAAGTGCATTATGTCTGACAAACAGAAGACAAAACTCACCCAGCCCCGTTCTATGCACTGGAATTCTCGAAGACCTTGCAGCATGCATGTGTCCCCTGGCCAGTGACAGCAGATGACAATATTTTTCTGCAGCACATGCTATTTTGTGTGTTTGTGAGACTTGCTTCATCCTGTACACGTAAGCATCTAGGAAGTAAAGAACCTTGTTAACTTTGACAAAATATAGGTAATCTATGTGGCTGTTTCTGTTTTGAGCCTGGCTGATGCATCGCTAATAGAGACTCAACAACCATTGTGCTTCAATGCCTATCTTTTTTGATTATAATTGCTTAAGATGTGTTTTTGTCATAGTTTTTCTGTGGCACAACTGACTTGTAACACAGAGTCATATAATCATAGAATAGTTTGAGTTGGAAGGGACCTTAAAGATCATCTAGTTACAAGCCCCTTGCCATGGGCAGGGATACCTTCCACTAGACCAGGTTGCTCAAAGTCCCGTCCAACCTGGGCTTGAATACTAACAGGGATGGGGAAGCCACAACTTCTCAAGGCAACCTGTTCCAGTGCAATATATTATTACATATAACATTGGAGGTCATGTGTTTTTAATTTTTTTTTCCCCTACTCCTAGCTGTAGAAGCAGAATGAGAATTATTTCAGTGTGAAGAAGAAATTATTTCAGTTTGGAATCCAGGAATAAATGAAACAAAAGAAGTTGTGGTTAAACCACTGTAAGCAGCATATAAATAAAAGTCAAGGTCAGTACAGCTGTGGCAGCCCATTTGCTGCTAAGTAAAAGGCATATTTCTGGGAGCAAGCAGCAAGGCCTTCAGAAATCTGCTGCTTCTGGTCTTGCCCAAATTAAGTCTTACTATGTTAGGGTTCTTCTCCAGGAGAAATTACAGAAAGCATTCATAACTGAGTTCATGAAAGGAAAAAATACACTGATTTCTGTTACTGCCCTCTAAAAAACCAAAATTATGCTGTGCTCTTTCAGCCTCTCTTTCAGTTTTTCTGATCCAGATACGCAGTCAGGTGCTGTTTTCTTTCAGGTGGATTCCAAAGGAAGGGTGGAGAAGATTTCCCAGGCTACCACAATGCAGAGGGTTGGCACTCACCCCCCATTCCCAAACATGCTCTCAGAGAAGTCTTGTTTTCCATGTTGTGTTGTATTTCATGTGAATCCCAGGTAGCTGTGGAAAGGTTTTTCCAAATGTATGCTCTTGTTACAGGTGCGATCCAAAGCCTATGGAAAGCCATGCAAACATTCCCATTGATATTCATGGTCCTGTGCCATCTACAGTGTCTGAGGAGCCGTCCATGCTTACTGCTGCTGCTTTTCCAGGAAATACTGAAGTCATTTAGCACTTATATTAAAGAGCATCAAATGCAAGTGAAATGGTGTAGCTAGGTTGCCAAAAACATAATACACTGCTGGCTCTAAAAGTAGGTGACAGGCACAGGAAACAGGATTACTGTGTTCCAGTTTTGTCATTTTTCCATGCCTCTTCAAGGAAACTAACATTAGGCTTTAATAAATTAATATGATCTGTAATTAAAAGATCAAACTCAGCTGGCTCCTGAAGACATTACTTGCCTAAGTTTCAGTGATGTGCTGACTGACATCATTCTGTCTATTGAATGTAGATGCTGTGGGTGTTTGATGTTCCTGTTGACGACTGGACAAGGGGTCATTATTTTGAATTTCAGAATCCATTTACGGATTTTCAGTGAGACTCCAACTCCTAAGACACTTGGATGTTTCTGAAAAAATCACATACCCTCGTTCTTTGGGGAAGGAAAAGGCCCCAAGCGTATTTTATAGGAATACAGCTAATTAAATTACATGGTAATGAAAACAAATAAATAAAATTTAATCCAGAGTTAGACTAAATAGAATGGATGGATTGAGTTTCTCTCTGCAATAAAACTCTGTTGGCATGACTCAGAGCAAGAGTGAATCGATCCCATGTTATCTGTTCAACCTACAAAACCGGGAGAGACGTGGAAACACCCAAGAGAAACTCCCAGAGAGGCCACTGTAGACTACTAATGAGATAAATGTCCCTGACGTTTCCTGATAGCCCATTGGGAAAGCAAGATTTCTCCAGGGGGTGATTCAGAGTGGGTACAGTGGGATATAGTTCTTCCTGGAGAATCCTCTTTTTTTCACAGAGACTGTAAGAACAGAGAATGGAGCCCCAAACTGCCTTTGGAAATGCCAACTAAAAGGCACAGGCAAGGAACTGATACAAGATCAATCAAAACACAAGACCAACCATTTCAGAACATGAGCTCTGAAGAAAAATCAAACCACAGTACACCTCAGCTGAGCCACAGAGCTGTACCCAAAGCTGTCTGAGCAGACCAGTGCTCTCTCTGTATCTCCTCTTTAACTGGTCTCACTCAATTGGCAGATATTCTCCTAATGGAAATCCCAGGGATCTATATGTGATTTTCACTTGCTAAATCAAGAGTTAGCATTTCCAAAATAGCAGATTCTCTGCCAGAGTTATTTTTTAAAGCTTCCCTGCATGGGGTAGTGAAGGTAGGAAGCCTTTAGTCCCGGTGACTTCTCAGTTATCTCACTTCTCTGTGAGATAATTAGCTACCCTCACCTCTGATTAGCTATCATCTCCTTTTGAGCATTTGCTTGGCCTTTGCCTGCTCAAAAGGTTCTTCTGTACTGTTTTGTTCTTCAGTAGCAATTGGCCTTTTTGTAAAAGGGATAGTATAAATTATATAATCAAGGTTTCCTGGAAACTTGCAAGATTGCACAGTTGGTCCCGTTCCATCTGTTTTCCAAAGTTCTACCAGGCTTAGATAACAAGCCATGAAAATACAGTAGTGAGGTAACTACCACCAAGGGCCTCTTGTATCTTGTGCTCCATCTCAGCAAGAGGTTAAATTATGCAATATAGTGTTATATAACATTATAAGATATTTTTCATTTTAGGCTATGACATCAGTATTCTTGTGATCATAAAAACAAATCAAAACCAAGTTTTCCTCTCTTCTTATTAAGACATGCACTACATATTTGAGATTGCCTCTTCAGAAAATTTTACAGACGAATATTACAGAACATGCAGCAGATGTTTACGATCTCTAATTCCAAGTAAGTTCCAACCTGGAAACTCAATTCAGGAACATTTACACTGATTTCAAGGAAGTTTTGCCCAGATGAGCGTTGCCAGTTCTAATACATATTTTTTTCTGGACTCTTTAATATTGACACTAAGTACAGATGGACTTGGACAGAATCCAAATCTAAATTAATTCAGAGTTTGGTTTACCTGAGTTCAAGTGCCAGGCTTTTCTTGCCTCTGAAAAGAAAGTAGTAGATCAGAAGGTTAATATATTTTAGAGGTGCTTAGCACTGTCTCCATTTCTGCTGGATGTTCCTGGGGCTGAAATTTTTTTGTAAGGCTGACATTCTTTTAATCTAATTTGTGCCTAAATGGGGGTACACAGTAGAGGTTCCTTTCTTTGTTGCCCAGAAAGAGAAACCTAAACCCCAAAATTCCTACATTCTTTTTGTATGCTTGGTCAGCAGAGGAGACAAAGAGCAGCCTATTTTAAAACTTCAGATACACTCAGTGTTAAAATACTTCTCTGACAATTCTTCTCTGTGGGTGGATGGTTACAGTACAAAAGGATGTGGTTTAGATTTCTGCACCGACATAAGTGTTTTTCCATTTACATGTAAAAATTTTGTAGATTATTTCCTGCACATATAATGAATATAACAGCACATCTATCTTACAGAAATGAGGGGCTTTCTGTACAGATCATATTGTGAAATGATCTCAGCATCCAAGAGACATTCAAGAAAGGGATAGAAATAATGAAAACAGAAGCAAAAGTTTGTTTGCGTTTTCCAGAAGCCCTCCCATTGGCAGCTGCAAATCAGAACTTAAAAAAAAGGCAAAAAACCAAAAGCCTCATGTAAAAGTAATACAAGGTCAACAATTGAATTTCTGTCATTTGATCCAATTTACAAAATTATTTTATTTTCCTCATTAAAATCTAAATATTACTTCTAGAAATTTCCTAACACAAATGACCTATTTAACCCTCTCATACATGTATTGCTTTTCCTAAAACGTATTTTACAACTAGTGATGTCAAATCTTTTCTCTGATGGTTGGAGTTACAGAAAACTGTGTATCTATGGAGGATTCATTTTTTCTCTTCAACTAGTTTTGTAGGCATCTGGCATTCGTGAATGGTCTACCCCCAACAACACAGGAGTCAGCAGATGCCTTGAAAAGTAGTAAGCGTTAGATCAGTTCTGGAATAAGAAGGCAGAAAATCCATGGAAAGATGCAGCTTGTACTGTACAATTAATTATATGGAGGAAGAGATATTGGTAGTATCCTTTACATTTGTGATATGCTCTATTTTTGCTAAGAGGTATACTAGACTTCTGACATTCAACTTCCTATTAATAAATTTCTTAAAAAAACCACCCTAAACCAGTAATTCGTTTTGTAAAACATTTCTGGTAAAAATGTGGGTAAACATCAACATGAGAAGAGCCACACTGGATCATAACTGAAGTTCATTAAGCTCATTATCCTGTGTTAACAGTTGTCAATGGATTGCCTAGGGAGCAAGTACAAAAAATTAGGAAATAATAAGACAAATATGCTGTTGCTCATGGCATCAGATGAGCAGAGGAAGAAGCTGCCTACAAAAGGCTGGATGGGGAGAAGAAGAATTAGAGTTGTGATACTGTAATTCAAGAGGGGACACTTTATGAGTGAGGTAGGCTGAATGTATTTCCTATTGACCCAGGCATTTAGAGAATAATGAAAGAGAGAACAAGATATGGAGGTATCCCCTAGCCTTGCATAACCCTATGATACCTATAATCTCCTGCAATACCCTGATCTCCACTGGCCTCCTTCCTGAAACAGAACTCCTCCAGATCTCACTCATCCTCAGTCTTTCTTTTCTTTCAAAACTTTCCATCTCCAAAACTCTTACTGTTTGTTCCATCCCTCCCTTCTTCCTTCCTGATTGTCGTGGTTTAAGTCCAGTCAGCCACGCAGTTTTGCTCACCCACTCCCCCCTCTATCTTGCCCCCCACTCCCGGAGGGATGGGAAGGAGAACCGAAAAGAATGCAACTCCCACAGGTTGAGATAAGAACAGTTTAGTAACTAAAGTATAACACAAATCACTACTGCTACCACCAATAATAATAATGACAAGGCGAATACCAGGAAAGAATACAATTTCTCACCACCTAAAACCAAACCCGACCATGCAGTGCACCCCCCACCCTTCTGGGTCTCTCCTCTCCGTCCTCCATCTTGGGCATGACGTGCTGTGGTATGGAATAACCTCTTTGGTCAGTTTGGGTCAGGTGCCCTGTCTCTGCTTCCTCCCGGCTCCCCTCCTCCCTGGCAGAGCATGAAACTCAGAAAGTCCTTGGTCAGACCAAAACATCGCTAAGCAGTAACTGAAACACTGGTGTTATCAGCGCTGTTCCCAGGCCCAAAATCAAAAACACAGTGCTGCACCAGCTACCAAGAAGCAGAAAAAATGACTGCTGCTGCTGAACCCATGACACTGATGTGTCTTTGAAATTCACCCTGCTGTCACCACAAATTTTAGCTGTGTGCCCCAGGGATACAGGTAAGTAAGAGCCTTCTTCTTTCTTCTTTGTTTTCTTGGTTTTTTTGGTTTGTTTTTTGGTTTGTTGTTTTTTTTTTTTTTTAACCTTCAGGAGAAGAAAATGTAATGCTGTGTATTGATAAACTGTAAATCAGAAAATGTAATGCTTGTGCTGATGATAAACGTGAACCCATTCTGAGAACAAGAATATATGTGCATCAAACCTTCCCCTGATTACTTTCCTTGCTAATGTTTTTTCAGTACGGTCTCATGAGCATGAACTGGAATAGGGCGGAAGGGGGGCCCAAGACTGTTGCTTGATATCCAAGGATCACCTACTACAAGCTCAGGAGTGTTGCATTCCAATTAGAAGGATGTGCAGCAGAAGGGCCAAGAGACCTCCTTGGATGGATAAGGAGCTGCTGAGGAAAATTCGAAGGAAAAAAGAGGCTTATAAAAGATGGAAGCAAGGAGAGGCAGCCTGGGAAGAAAATAGGGATGTTCTCCAGGAAGCTAGGGACCAGGTTAGGAAAGCTAAGGCCCAGTTAGAATTAAACTTGGCTAGGGGTGTTAAAGAAAACAGGAAGGGATTCTACAGCTACATACTACAGCTCTGGTGTCCTCAACATAAAAAAGACATGGAGCTGTTGGAACAAGTCCAGAGGAGGGCCACGAGGATGATCAGGGGAATGGAGCACCTCCCATATGAAGATAGGCTGAGAAAGTTGGAGCTGTTGAGCCTGGAGATGAGAAGGCTGCTTGGAGACCTCATAGCAGCCTTCCAGTATCTGAAGGAGGCCTATAGGGATGCTGGGGAGGGACTCTTCATGAGGGACTGTAGTGATAGGACAAGGGGTAAAGTGTTAAACAGAGGAAGTTTGTATTGAATATAAGGAATAAATCCTTCAAGGGTGGTGAGGCACTGGAATGGGTTGCCCAGGGAGGCTGTGAATGCTCCATCGCTGGCGGTGTTCAAGGCCGGGTTGGACAGAGCCTTGAGTGACATGGTTTAGTGGGAGGTGTCCCTGCCCCTGGCAGTGGGGTTGGAACTCGATGATCTTGAGGTCCTTTCCAACCCTAACTATTCTATGATTCTATATATCTTCTTAAACCTGCTGCGGTGGAAACTGTTTTTTAATCTATGATTAGACAAATAGTCTACTGGGAGAACTCTGGCAGATGATTCATTCCTTAGAAAACTAACACTAACATTAATTTTGTTGAGAAATATGAGGGGAAGCAGGACCACAATAGAAAACAAAATATGTACACATTTTGTTAAAATGTTATGAATGCCTAAATCAGCAATCACTGTAGAGTTTCCTCTAAACTAGGAAGACTTAAGATATATCATAGGTACAACTGTAATGCATACAGTCCCTCCACTTCCTACATCTGGTAAAATGTGATCATTTTATGGAAAGGATTAAAGTGACGCTTCTTTGTGTGCTTGATTTTTGTTTCAATTGAAAGTGCCAAACGTAATAGACAACAGAGGAGTTCTTGCCTTTTCTTTAAGGAGGCACTGATCTCTACTCCAGTTGCTATGATTACAAATTATTTTACATAGGCAATTCTTGTGGGATTTCTACCCATTTGGAGATTTGGTTGAATTTAAACAAAAGTGTTCTGATATCAAGGGGGATTTCCAGGTGGACTGGTAAAGTAAACCCCTAAACCTATTTTCCACATGGCTAAATCAGGCTATACCAAGCTTTTTTAAATATAATTTATTATTTTTTTTTTAATTTCTTAGATTAAGGTTATATTAATTTAAATATCTTCAGAGCAATAAGATTGTTGTACAAATAGGACCCACAATTGTTATTAAGCCTAGGCACATAACCTGAACATGTGCATAAATAAGTCAATAGCTGCATGCTTGTGCATGCACACTCTCTCTTATTCTTCCCTTCTTTTTAGGATTCATTCTCTTGAAACCAATTGGTTTATGTTTTTTCAATATTTTAGTTCATTGTTATAGAGAAGGTTGTAAATATACACAATGGGCTGCCAGGTAAAACAAATACATGCATGCTTATTTTCTAAGACAGTAAATGTTTTCTGGAAAGTAACCTAGTAGCCAAATTACACAAGCCAACAGCATAAATCCAAAGTGATGTGCTTTTTACTGCTGTCTTTTTGAGGAAAATGTGGACCCCATTTATTTATTTATTTATTCATTTATTAATACAGTATCTGCAAACCACCTGCAATGGCAGCCTCTTCTGCAGACTGACTGGCACCCTGGTTTCTATGGCAACCATAAAAAAGGAGTGAAGTGAAATGAAAGCAATGAATGCCTCAGCTTTACTGGTAGCAGGGAAAAAAAGGAGGCCTCATTTACATTCTCGTGCATAAACCAGCTAAGTGATGTTTCCTGAATAATATCTGGTGGCTTAAAACTGCACATTCATATGGAGTTTAGATTCTCCTATTAGGACACAATTAAAATTCCCCATAGCAATTTATCTGTACAGATTTGAAGTGGGTGAAAAACACAAACAACTGAAATTTTTAGTTAATTTTTCTGCCTGCTTTAAAAAGAAATAAAATGGATTATTAAATTATAATTACTAAGACAAGGGAGTTGGTTGGAAAGATTTCTTCATCTGTGACACAAATATGTTGTGTTGAGGAAACATCTGCTAAGCTAAGTGACCCATTTTTAAATAAACTGTTTAAGAAAAGAGAAATCCAAGAGCAAACAAAGCTCCTTTTAGTATCCTAGACAATTCCTTTGACAATAATGCATTCCAAGGGGATGTGCATATACTCTGATTGTAGCACTTCTGCCTTTTGGTTTATTACTGCCCTCAATACAAGCAGGGCCTTAGTCCTGAGGCTTTGAAGTTCTATGATGACAAAGGTGAATAATAATAAATATAGAAATAAAAGTTCCTTACAAATAACAACAAAAATGTATTTTTTTATATAGAATTCATGAACTTCATGAATGCCTTTTTTCCTAGAGTGATTTATAGAAGAATTATCTTGTATTAAGAGAAGTATCTTAATTTCGGGATATATCTATCAGTTTGTGAAAAATCACCTTAAAAGATTAAAAAAAAATAACTAATATGCTCAAAACAACTTTCTGGCTTTAATTTTAGTCAGCCCATTAAGCATGTGCCCAAATCCAGTCAGAAGTCCAGAACTGTTTACTGGTCCTCTATTCCCACCCTTTCAGGATGAAACTTTGGTCTTGCAGGGTATGTCGAAGCTTCTTGTAGAGTCTGGTAGAACCAAGCATAGGTGAAGCTATGGGTACAAGACCTAAAGGGCACCTCAGCTACTCCCAAGGCCAGGATGGCTGCTCAGAGCCTAAAATGCAGCCAGGCTGCAGGAAAGAGATCAAGGTCAGGTGGGCTGCAGAGTTCAATGTTTTTACCTCTCCAAGACTTCACCTTTCAACAGAAGTGACCTCTTTTAGGAGCACCCTTGCCAGGGCTTTTTAGTAATAGACCTTTAATTCTGACTTTTCCTCTATATGCTGAACTCACCAAGCCCAATTCCAGTGATTATCCTAGAAAACATGTCAAGATTTTATTTTTTAAATGTTAAGCAAGATAATTTACTTGAAATTTGTGATATTTTTTTTTAAACCCAATCAACTGGAATAATGAGATTGCATGAAAGTATTTGTTTCTTTTTTAAAAAGAAAATTTAAAGAGCTTGGTTTGAATATATGAAACTTGAAGACCTTGAATCCTTAAAGTAAATAACAGGAGAACAAAATTGAGAATTAATGCATCATGACTTTCGAGATAAATGCATGAGTTTCTTGAAGACATTCTGAGTCCATCTGATCATGCATGGCTGTAGAGGATTAATTTATTGAGGAATAAATACTGGACTGTTCTTTTTAGGAGACTTTATAATTTTGGTTTTCTGTGCGAATACATGTAGAATATATAAAATATGTATTTATACATTTTTTCTCAAGACATGTTTAATTACATTGCTACTGTACAGTAGTATGAAGCCTGTTGCTTTATTTTTAGGATATCTTGCATTTTAGGTATACAAATGGTCTGAGAGATATCAGCAGAGAGCAGATGGCATTGAAAGAAACATTTGAAAGCTGTTTCCCTCCGGCCGGAAACTTTTCAAACTCTCACTTTGTCTGGCTTCAGTGGGATTCCTCTGTGGGAGAGCTCTCTCTACGCCCAACGGCTTGTAGAAGTTCAGTCACATCACCAGTTCTGTACTGATTAATGCATTTCCTCAACACCAGTGGCTACAGCCCTTTAAGAAGACTAAATCTCTGCATCCACTTCTGGAAGGGTGTATATTCAGAGCATTAAAGTTAGGCACGTGGTTAGACTATATGTTGACGGCCGCAGGAGCTCTATGGCATAGCTCTCACAAAATAGGTGGAGATCAGTAAGTCCAAGGTAGAAGCCTCAAGTCACTGATGTGGTACCAGTGCTAGGGCAGAACAGTCACACAGAGAAAGCTGGAAGCTGCTTGGTATGGCTATTGTCTAGAGTAGATATTGAGCAGGTCAGCTCAGGTCCGGTCCAAATCCAATCTGGTCTAGTCCACTTCAAATGAACTGTTGCAGAGTAGTCTGAGACAATAGAGATCTCAAGATACCTCTTCGAGTTAGAGGATCTTCCTTGGTTGCGTCACGGGGCACTTATATAGACACTAAAGTCTAGAAAATGTAAGCATGCAAAAAAACCCCAAAACCTGGAGGGTTCTTTTTTACTAGTCATTGTGTGTTGTAAGAAACTGCCAAAACCAGCCTTAGCCTTGTTCCTTAGATTATTTTTGGGCCAACAAAATTGTGTTTTTATCTACTAGTTTTGTAAACATGGACTTCTTCAAAGGTTTTTCATTTTTATGTTGCAATGCTTCACGTATTACCAGGCCTAATACCATCATTATTTTTGATGGATGAGTTAGCTTTTAGTAAATTTTCCAGTTGCAAAATTTTGGTTTTGGTTGGTGAACACTATGGATCAACTGTCCTATTTGAGAAATAACCACAAAGATGTTCAAACAGTTCATCATTTGACCAGCTCTTCTATTCCTACAACAATAGGGAACTGTAGAATACAAGTGCTGATGGACAAATTGGATGACTTTTCTGTATGGGGAAAGAAGGATATTTTCTGGCAAGATGTGACTAGGAGAAGGAATTCATTACTCTCTTGCATATTGTAAAAGATACATCTGCCTACTCTTGCCTGCCGTATCTTTGGAAAGAAAATTTTGAGACAAGATTTACCTTCTTGGTCCTCTTTATCTTATTTTCTCTGATGTGGCACCACAAACTAGTTCTGCTAGAACTAGTACCTTATCAAATCCCTGAATAGCTTCAAACAGCTACAAATTATGATCTAAGGAAGAAGAGAGGAAACCCCTTTTTCTTCCCTTAAAACATGGAGGTTTTTTTCCTAAGACTATATGAGTTTATGGAAATACCAAGGAGCTGGGGAATCCTCCATGTATTTTTTAACTGACACAAAAACGTAATGACACTGTGGATGCTGAGGAGAGACTATTCATGAGGAGCTGTAGTGAGAGGACAAGGGGTAATGGGTTCAAATTTAAACAGGGGAAGTTTAGACTAGATATGAGGAAGAAATTCTTTACTGTAAGGGTGGTGAGGCACTGGAATGGGTTACCCAGGGAAGTTGTGAATGCTCCATCCCTGGTGGTGTTCAAGGCCGGGTTGGACATAGCCTTGGGTGGCATGGTTTAGTGTGAGGTGTCCCTGCCCCTGGCAGGGGGGTTGGAACTAGATGATCTTAAGGTCCTTTCCAACCCTAACTATTCTATGATTCTATGATTCTATTATCATCCATGTATTACAAAATGGACCCTCTCAATAAAGGCACCTGTAGCCAAAATTCTCTGTTTCAAAAGGTCTATGAAAGCTAAACAGATCTGAAGCCCATATTGACAAGATATATGCATGCCATATTTAAATTTTTAGCCTCTTCTCCCATTGGATGCATAAGATCCTGTACATCCTGCCCTTTAATACAGAAAGAAAGGTTTTATTTTGTATCTCTGCGAAAAGTGGTGAATTTTTGTTCTTGGAATGTAATTTTCATTAATTTTTATCATCATTATTCAAGATCTAAAATGATTCCATATATCATTTCTTTGATGTGATTTTGTTGCTCAAGAGAAATTGATAGAACTGCAAACTTGAATTACACACTTGAAAGCTGTAACACAAATATGCATTGGAAACCTGAAATTGAGATTTCTCTGAGTTTGACCCACTATCCACATGTTGGCCTTCAGCTTGTCAACAATATTTAGACAAATCTTGGGAGTAGCCTTGGAACATCTATGTCATTAACACTTAGACAAGTGACTAGTCAAAGGAAAATCCTAGTAGGAGGCAGAAGAATAAATTAATTTTTTTTTGTTTCTTCTACTCAATTGCCCTTATTGCAAATGAAAGACCAGTTCAGTTTCAAACAAGACTGTAAAATTTTCTTGAATAAAGCTTACTCTCCATGACAGGAGAAAATGTGCTTCTTTTCTAAGATTACAAACTAGATTTGATCTGATTTGCAAATACAGATGAGCCTTTAAATATGAGGCAGCTTTTGGTTGTGTTCTGGGTCACATGGCATGAGGCACCTCAGTTTCCACATGAAAGACTTCACCTTCGTTGCTCAGACCCAGCAGACTGTGCCCAGCAGGCAGAGGCTATAGATGATTTCATCAATGAGGTTGCTTCCCTGCTTTGCAGCTGGCAGAAAATTGGGAGGTCCTTTCTCTCTGCCTTACTTTCTCTTCCTTGTAAGCAAGTAGTAATACATACATTATCACTGGTAAGTCCAGTTTCTTGAAGTCTGTGGTGCTTACTCTGCCCTTTCTCCCCTTAGGACAAGCAAGAGGCTCCTAGACCATATGTTGCCTTCTGTCACCTACATTTTTAACTAATTTCTCTCACTCATCAAGAATCAAATATAGAAAATGCTCCTGTATAACTGCTCTTCCAGCTTTCTGAAAAAGAAAAAAGGAAAAAAAAAATAAATCTGCAATGCATTCTGAGAAGTTTCTGGACTGACTGTGTCCTGCTAAATTTCTTTCCAGTGCTTTCAGTAGAACTGGGAGTATTACCTTGCCATCCTACATCTTAAAGTTTTCTGTTAATAGATAACTGTACCCAACAACAACAACAATAATCAGTATAGTGTGACCTTATACTTCTTTTAATCTTTCTACCACAATACAGCACTGTCAACAGCATTGTCTCCCACTCAATGTTAAACCTCAGGGAAGACTTGCTTAATTGCAGGTCCTGATGAACACATCAGATCTAATGAATTTTTCACAATATCCATCTCCTTCTTTCTCCCATTTACAGTACACAACTGGTCTGAGCATAAGCAAAGTAGGTAGCTGTCTGGAGCATGAAGCTGTAGGGAATGAGACTGCTGCTCTTGCCCTCAATCTTGTGCTGCTTTTACCAGATATCTTTAAATCCTCCAGTTTGCTGGGGGTGCTGCCCTTCAAGGAGTGTGTACTGGATCCTGCACCAGTTATAGCAAAATCAGTGAGCTTTAATTCTTGGCTCTGACCTCCATAGCATGCATCGACCAGAACTGAAATTTTTGCTCACAGTACTCAGACATCTCTTCTGTCTTCCCCTACAAAAATCAATAGCTGTACTCTATTATGGGACTGCATTCAAACTTCCCTGTGTTGTGCTAAGTAGGTCAGCATTTTGATTGGTTTTGAAGGCTTCATTTTTCATCTGTTTATTCACCATATTTTATTATCCCCAAAAAAATGCAGAAAGATCCCTGTAGCAAAAGTGTCCTGGGTTCAGTAGTAGCAGTCATTTTTCTCCTTCTTAGCAGCTGGTGCAGCTCTGTGTTTTTGACTTTTGGCCTGGGAGCAGCGCAAATATCACTGATGTTTTTAGTTGTTGCTCAGTAATGTTTACTCTGACCAAGGACTTTCTGAGTCTCATGGTCTGCCAGGGAGGAGGGGAAGCCAGGAGGAAGCAGAGACAGGACACCTGACCCAAACTAAACAAAGAGGTGTTCCATGCCACAGCACATCATGCCCAGTATATAAACTGGGGGCAGTTACCCAGAAGGGTTAGATCACTGCTTGGTCGGGCTGGGTATCAGTTGGCAGGTGGTGAGCAGTTGGATTTTCTTCCCTTGTTATTTCCCTTATCATTATTATTATTGGTGGTAGCATCAGTGGTTTCTGTTATACCTTAGTTACTGGACTGTTCTTACCTCAACCTCTTATCTCAACCTGTGGGCGTTACATACTTTCGATTCTCCTCCCCATCCATCCGGGAGAGAGGGATGAAGAGGGGGGAGTTAGCTAGCAGCTGCATGGTTCTGGATTGCCGGCTGGGCTTAAACCACGACAAAAAGCCACAACATTTTTTTTACAAATAACGGAACTTGAGACAGATTCTCAGCTTGAAAAACTTCTCTATGAGTAGATGTGATTTTGACAGCATTGCAAAACTTGGCAATATTACAATTCTAGGATACTCCTAATTCTGACATGTATATTGATGTGAATGGTTTTCTATAAACATACATGCATACATGCATACATACACATAAATACACACATGGTTATTTAAACAGAATGATGGCAAATGGAGAGAAAGAATGCTTTCACAAACAGCTGTGTGGTAATATGATTCTTGAGGAATAGCAGCATTACAGATTCTTCAAAACTGCAGTTGGAGCTGAGCAAAATGCCAGAGATTCTTCTCTTTCCTTTAAGCTGGTATTTTTCATATGAGATTACATGATCAGATTCAGTTGCTAGTATCCTAAATTGTTAAGGCTGACTGTATGATGAAGTAGGGGAGACAAGAAAATATGATCTTTAGAGATGCAATTAAAAGTACTATTTCTGCAGTGTATCCTGATCAGAGTATTTCAACCCCAAATTTGGGTTGTTTATGGGATTGTGGAACTTTTTTTTTTTTTTCTGACTTGCACCCTAGTATAAGAGTTGCAAAATCTCAGTGTACAGTTGATTAAAAAAGAATCCAAGCTGCCCATTCTTTTGTGAGAAAAATCTAATAAAATGACACCTCTATCCCTATTTATGGTGAAATTCCACAGTAATAATGAGTTATATTGGTGATAAGCTACATTTAATTTCAGTTCTAGGGACTCAGTTAATTTTTAAGTTGCTTTCTTAAACCATTACAATCCATCAGAGTGTTTGCAATTTCAAATACTTTCAGTACTAGATTAGACATTTATATCCAATTTTCAAAAGGGAGTGACAGTAGAATTTTAAAACAAATGCATCCAAATGATTTGTTAATGTGCTTCTAGAACACCTCTGATTTTTTTTATGAAAGGATATTGCATGTTTAGCAGCTGCACTATTATATCCCATCCTGATACAGAATTAGGCTACAAGCATCTGTAAGGGACTGTGATTATCGAAATGAGCAGACTAAGCACAGTTAACCAGGGAAACATTTGGGGTATTCATTTAACAAGTCTGAGAGGAAGTTTTAATGATGATTGTGGGTGCAATGTGACAATTGTGTTGCAGCCTTTACAAGAAGAACTGTGGAATGCCATTTTGGATGCACGACCTCTTTGCTGGATTAAATGAAGACTGAGTATAACTGTAATATGGCATACTCCCTTCAATTTCTGCTTAGAGCTGTCTATAAGCTGTGCAGACCACTGGAAGAGTGAGAAATGTCAGAGATTATTATATTAGAAAAGGCCATGACACATGGCTTGATTGCCTCCTAACAATTATCTTTTTTGTCAGCTCAGCCAACAAAGTGGCAATCACAGGTTTTTTAAAAACGAATGTTGCACGTTGCATATATTTTTAAAAGGCTGGTTATCTACAGTTTATGAAAAATAAATCATTCTTTCTGCCTGAGGTAATTCTTTTCATTAATATTGGGCTAGGTCCATTGGTATTTTTCTTTAATTGAAATGTCTTTTTTTGAGGCCAGATGTAAATGATATTTTTCTACCTTAGAGATGGATGGAAAGGTAACTTGGGCTACAGATGTCCCTCATTTAGAATGGTACTTTCTACTGTGCAGAACTGCAGATGTCCATTTCATGCACTACTCTTACTTGAAAGCTCTTTCTGTACTATCTTTTTCTTAATACTAAGTTGGTAGGTGCAATCATGTTGGGATTATGTTTAATACCATAATTTTTTTTTTTAATACTGGACTTTTTTGATTAAACTACGTTTTTTAGTACTGGACGAAAATACTGCCAGTACAGAGACTTGCAAACAAACAAGTCTTTTAAAATACTGCACTAGGAAGAAATTTCCCTAATAATCTACAGTACGTGGATAAAGTCTTTAAAAAATGCTAACTCTGCAGTGAAAAATAAGGCAAACTTCTCAAAACATGTTGCAAAAAGTCATTTGAAAACATCATCTCTCTTACCCTTTAAAATATGTGAGCAATGGGATTCCCCTGCTTCACTGCCAGCTCTCAAGTCATAAGAAATAAAGAACAGTGGAGAAAATATTTTCTTAATAACAATGTTTCCATTGAAAATGCTATCAACAGTATCAACAGCAGCGCCAGCAACTTGAAGTGTAACCTTCCCTCGTCCTCGCCTGTATGCAGCAAGGATGCATCCCTTTCCCCATGTCTGTCCAGAGGCTCATTACAACATGAGCCCTCCACAAGTATCCATTGTTCCATAATGAGCATGATGACCCTCCTGCAGAGAAAATGCATCAGATGAGGGTGTGGGAGAACTGTGCCTGTTTGTACTAGGTGCTGGCAATGATACTGAGACTATTCTGCAGCAGGAAGGAGCAGCTATGTAAGAGTGGTTATGCTATGGGCTCATTAAGCTTTCCAAGACATTAAACTGTTTTTTGTAATATTTTTAAATACCCATATGGAACCATTTCTCTGTGGAACTCTTTTGTTTGGTTCAGAAATAGAGGGCTATGAGAAAAACTTGACTTTATTGTGTAAAAATACCAAATTTAGACTTGTAGTGAATATATGTTTATTGAAGATGCCAGCTGGATTTTCTTCAAGCCATCCCAAAGATGCTGTAGTTCAAATATGTTTTCTGTATCCTCATGTAGGCTTTTCTAAGGTTACTTAACTGCTCTCTGTGTAAATGCCTCATCTACACTGCCTTTGCAGATTACAGAAGGGAGAATTTTGGGCCTTATATTTACTAATGTTTTTGAAATAGACATATTTAAGAACTCCTCTCTAGGTGTCTAGGTAGGGAAGGTAGTTTGCTGGCCCCCTCTGGTATCTACTGACCACATTCATATCATCCTTCTTGAGGATCAGGAACCACAGAGTGGTCATTAGCTTTTAATAACTGTATGTTTGTCTTTTCAGTTCAAAATATCTAAACCAATGAAATGTGTTGCAAGGCACCAAAGCTGTGTGTGTTTTTTTAAAGGAAGTGTTTCACATGTCCTGAGGTCCCTAGCATTAGGACAAGTTCAGATGTCTGAGGCACGGATTTCTCCAGGAAACTGTCTGGGGCTGTCATGGAATAACAGTCACAAATTGAGACAGTCCCTATCTATACTGCCAGTCCAGAGTAGTTCCTATTAGCTGAGGCTAGTCTCTCTCAAAGACAAGGAGCTGAGTAAACTCAGAAGGTGCCCAGAAGAGATCTAGAAGTTCAAAAGGGGTGGTAGGCAGACAAACTGGAGGCACATGAAGGGTTAGGCCAAGTGGCTGGATTTACTTGGCCTGTGGTATCTTTCAGTTTCAGTGGAAAGCAGGCACTCTCTTGAGATCCTGGATGACTGCCTATAGAAGTTGAAGTTGTGCAGAAAAATGAACCCAAATTAAATCTTGCAATAAGTATGCACTGGTACAGAAAAGACAGTAGTAGGCTTGGCTTCTTTCAACTGCGGCTGCAATAGGTCCTTCAGAAAAGATAAACTGTGCTCAAAAAAATGATTGCTAGGAGCCACAGCTCTCCCTAATTCCCTATCAGCCAAAAGAAAGACGCAAAAGATGTTTTAATGAACCAGTGAGCATCACTGCTGTTAACCTGATCCTTACTGCTAATGTACAGAGGTGTACAACTATGATATCACTTTACCTCCTGGAGGTCTCCTCTCCTGTTAAGTAATAATTGCTGCTTGATCAGTGTATTGATCTCACATCTCTTTTTGGTGGCCCATCATAGACTTATCTGCCAACATTATGTAAATAGAGGGTGATTTGATTTGTTATACAGTAGTCAATAGCTGGATAATGCAGTAGCTGCTCTTTCTTAAGCACACAGTGTTGAATGGGGTTGAGCTAAGAAACCACACAACCCCAGTTCACTTTTCCAAAATATTAATCTATAGTAAACCCACCACACAGCAGAAATCAAACAGCATGAAATGAGTGTTCCACTCTATTGAATAATTTCTCAGTAGAGCATCAGTGACATTTAGGATAGTGAGAATATTTTTATGAGTGTGGCAAAACCAAAAATTTTTATGCTCCTTTGGCCTGCATGCACCACACCTGACAATCCCTATATATCCTTTCCTGCACTCTCTTGACTTCCGAAAGAAATAGTAAGATATGAAGTACTGACAAAGGGCAAACAAGCAAAATCAGTTATTTATTAGTATCTATTTAAATATAATTGAATATTAAAGTAATTCCAAATTGTTTTTATTCATCAGCACTTTTGTGTTCATTTCTCATACTAAAGATTTAAGCTGTTTTACTAGCAACACCTGTGAAGAGCAGATTTCAAGAATTCGTTGAAAGTAGGCATCAAATTGTTCATTTACAATCATGCTGTAAACCAACAGTCAACACGCTATGCTGATTACTTAGGAAAGCCTGAGACACATGGGGTAGCTGATTTCTTGGATAGCGGAAGAGGCTGGAGGATGTTGTGAGGATTGAAATGTGTCATATTAAGTAAAATTCGTTGCATGGTGCTATGGCTGATCTGCGGGAACCCTAGCTCCCTGGTACATGTATTCAAGCATATTAAATTGGGCTGGCAGTCAGGTTAGAAGCGTGTTAATATTGGTTTGATGACTAGCCTGCTCTCTGACCTTGCATAACTCTACATTTCTTTTATAGGTGTTGTTTATTGCTTTGATTTGTAGAAAAGACCTTATGTTGGATCCAGGAAGGGACTCACCTCCCAGAGAGGAACCGCTGGCAACATCCAGCCTTCACTGCAGGAAACACAAGGCCAGTCTCAGGAACAGAGATGGAAAATCCCTGATGGTACTTCAGAGTTCCTGCTTTGCTCCCCGACCCTGCGCATTTTGATTTATTTCTCATGCATTAGCCCAGGAACAGACACAGCTCCTGCTGGATCAGGGTCTGCCAGGTTTGCGTGCAGCCCAGGGTAAGAAGAGCCCAGTCTCAGCAGAGACCTTATGGTAATACAGGAACACAGAGGTGAAGAAACAGTAGGATTTTTTCTGGTCCTTCAAGAGATTTAGTAGGAGCTATGTGTCTGACAGCTGCTGATCCTGGGCAATTTTTAGTCATTTTGGATATGGAGGCAAGGAGCATAATGGCTGTAAAACCCTCTAGGGAAAGAACTGGAACAATAATTTTGAATGGCACACTTTTATTTGGATCTAGATTTTTCCTTCTGGAGACCTGACTTTCAATTCACCTCAGGTATCTCCTAGATTAACTGTTTTTCTTGTCTCAAGATTAATTTAAATTCTCAGTCATCTTTGATTTTAGTTCTATGCTCTATTTTTTGGTTTAAAGATACTGATTCATAGCTATATCTTGTGTACTACAATTCTCCTGTAGTGATTAGAATACAGTATGTTCTGTCAGTAAAACCCTGTGGTAGCTGCTGACCCAGTTGTAACAACAAATTAAACAATCTAACAGTAAAATTGATTTTCTCTTTTTTTTTTTTTAGTTTTTTGTTCTTTCTGAGTATATGTATCATGGACTTGAGAGACTTGGAAATGAACTACTTGCTGTAAGCCTGAGAGAGCTTAATTAGCCTCCCTTTCCTCTTTGTCAGGATGCGCCAGCAATGTAGAAGTCATTGTTGAGATGCCTCCAAAGAGCTGCAATGGGGTTATTCTTTTGAAAGCCCTGAGCTTAGTAATTGTCAGGCTGAGATCTGTGGCAGTCTGAATTTCAGGTTTTTTTAGTTTCTCCTGGGGTAAGCAAGTTGGATCTATCCATGTTTTCTTGTTAACTTCCACCAGGTAGAAAATGTGGTAAATTTGTGTGATCTTCCTTTTTCATGAATAGCTGTAAACTCTCCTTCAGAGACTTTCTGCCTACATATCAGGAGCAGAGGCTACCTTGTATTGTATTTCCCTTCAAAGCTCACCTCTGTGCAGAAAATGATTTAAATACCTGACTCAGTGGGATTAGAAAGGAAGCTGCCAAAGGGATTCACGCTAGAGAAAAGAGGGAGAAAGCTGAATAACTGCAGACAATGTAGGTAGAAAGAGGGAATTAATAGATCTGAGAATATGTGTGTAAATTGTTTGGCTTTGCTTTGCCTTTAATTGCTTGTAACAGCAGCACAGAGAACTGGACCTGAGGTTCCTGCAGGCAAACGTGGCTCACCTGACACACTTGTCATCACTAAGATTAGCCTCTTCAAATAAAAGAAGCAAGGTGCTGCATTTGCTTCCATGTGTTGATCACACCTCTAGAGAGTTCCTGATTTCAGGCTCCATACAATGCTGAGCACCTCCTTGGCAATGGGGTTGCTGGGTGATCCTGCCCTGCACTGTGGCAATACATGCATACACTGGGTATCCTCCATATGTATCCAAGGCAGTGCTGCTGAGAGTCTCTAAGTGTTGCAGGAAGGAGTGTGGGTTTGCCGTGGATATCACCGCTTCATTGGGTTGACAGCTGAGAGCTTTCTGGCAGAATCGGGATGAAACTGTTGCTCAGATAAGCTACATATTAATCCACATTGCTTTGTCTGACAGACTTGAATAGATTACTCATTTCTTGATGAAAAAAAAAAAACCCAAGATTTCCTGTTATTTGGTTTTATTTTATATTCCCTTTGTGGTTTTTTTTTACTTTTTATATTTTATTATTCTTCCCTATTTATTCTACATTTCCTTTTATGCTTCTTAAAGGTATTCCATTAGAAAATGGCTGCCATGTCATAATAAATTTTTTTACTGTTTTCTACCAGAGCATTTTCTAAACAATTCCCTGTGCTGCTCCTCCTTCACCCCGAATCTCAGCTTTTGTCAGAAAACTCTCCTTTTAAGATTTATGCATTAACAAAATTATTATATTCCAGAATTACAATTGAAAGAAAGCAAAATCAATACTAGGAAAAAGCATAATCTTAGATAAAATTGCAGTCAATGAGGTGATTACTTTCTTTAGTCAGGAAGACTGAATCTTCATTAGGATAAGAAAATATATCCAGGTTCATATACCATCTTCTGCTCTTAACTGTCATTGTACTTCCTTTTATACTTCCCTTTCAAGGCAGAGCACAGTGATCTGTGCCAGATTTCTTGCACAAGACCCTTGTCTTTCCTCCATGTGACCGCTTGATGTGCACTTTTGAGGTGAGATGTTGAAGAAACCAGCCCAAAACAGCAGTGGTTACAGTGTAAAATGTAAATTGTGGTTCTGACAAAACTTCCAGTTGAAGAAAGACCTCTTTTTTCTGAAAAAGGTGTCTACTGGGCTGATGTCAGGCAGGGACTCCATTTCGAATGCCACCTTTGCCCACCATAGCTCCCAGCCTGGTTGCTACCTCCTGGGACAGAGAAGACTCTTAAGTCCCTGTGTCCACTCTTTTTCTTTCTCCCTGGTTCATTGGCGACTCCTGACACCAGCAGAAACCTCCCAGCTTTCAGAAGCCCGGCTCCTGAATGTGCTTTTCTGAATGTGCATGTGGAGCAGAGGCTGCTTATTATATTGCTTTGGAACAGCATCTAGCATATAGAGGATAGCTGGTGTTAAAGAAGTACGGTTTAACATTGGTGCAAAATAGACTTTCCAACCTGAAAAAGCTTTTTTTTTTTTTTTTTAAATTTTTTTGTTAACATCCTATTAGGAAATATTTCAGTAGCTGAACTGATCTGAGTCTGTGATTTTAAATTCTGTATTTCTGAGGATCCAAACATTTCTCATTCTTGTATGACGGATTTTTACATTTGTTTGACATGGGTATTTCTTACAGCATCTGGAGGAAGGATTTCCACCTTTCTGTCCATTGCTTACAGTAGAGAAAAAAATACAAGGCAATGGAACATACAGTAATTAGCTGTATGTTCTCCAGGGGCTGCTGTATCACTTTGCTATCACAGCAAGTGCCTATGTGGAAATGAATTTCCTGCCAAGCATCAAACATTATCTCATCTACCTAATAATTTATGCAGCCTTTTTACACTTGCAAATATACATGTTTTAGGTATTAGTTTCTTCAGTAGTTAGTCCTATCAGAACATACCTTTCACTAGAAGAATTTGTGCTCAATCATACCTTGCCTTACATTCCAGAAGTTACAAGCTTTCAGTTGCTGTTTTACAATATCAAGAAAAGAATATATTCATTACTAAAATATCTTAATGAACTAAGATATTAATACAAACATCAATCAGATTGCTGAACAAAAATGTTGTTACTGAAGAATGCTAAAGAGAAGAAGGAAAGTAACTTGAAAAATATGTCTGTTAGTGCTCATTTATGACAAGAAGCGTGAGAAGCATCTGTTTCATTTAATAGTATCTCCATAAGGACAATTAAAAAGTATCAACAAAGAAACAATAATACAGAAAGAGGCTTGGGAATAATTCTATCTGGCCCAGTTACCTAATTAGCACTTTTATCTGCAAATAGCTGTAAAAATCTTCTCTGCTAGGTAAGGTGGTGTATCAGTTGTTACTTTTATTGCTAAGCTGCAACAAAAGAGGTCACACTCTGCTTCTTTCATCTGCCTTGAGTCTCTAAACTCTTTTTTTTTTCATATATAATTTCCAAGTCAGAGGCTCTGACGATAGCTGATACAGCTTATCTACAGCTACGTTTCCCATTTTAGCATCTTGGTAAAAACAGTTCAGTTCAATCAAAAGATCTCTCTTGTGTTTTTCACAATGAATTAAATTCTTTTTCATGGTCTTTATCACATATCAAGAGGTTTTGTAATTAAATACCACCCCGTCCTCCCCATCACCCTCCCATGTACTGTGTTTTACAGCTGGTGACTATACCATGGTGAGGTCAAAGTTCAAGTATTTGTAAGCAGAGTATCTTGGTTAGCTTTAGCTCCTCTCAGCATTCAAACTGGTAGCTGAAGACATTTGGTTTCCTGCACTAGTTTAGCACTCTGTTGGAAATATCAGATTGAAAACTTTACTAAAAATGAATGCAGTACATGGTTCTTTGTAAAGCTTGGCTTAGATGAATCCATACCTTAGGTTTGGGTGAAAAAGGTGATTTAAGATATGAACCAACTTATCCCAGTTCTGCTGACCTCTTAGGGTAGCAGAAGGACTGTGAGTTTGCCTTAGTGTTTCCTACAAAATTAAAAGACTTTTACAGGTAATTTCATCTCAGTAAAGACTTCATAGAATCATAGAATCATAGAATAGTTAGGGTTGGAAAGGACCTTAAGATCATCGAGTTCCAACCCCCCTGCCAGGGGCAGGGACACCTCCCACTAAACCATGCTACCCAAGGCTACGTCCAACCTGGCCTTGAACACCACCAGCGATGGAGCATTCACAGCTTCCCTGGGTAACCCATTCCAGTGCTTCACCACCCTTACAGTAAAGAATTTCTTCCTCATATCCAGTCTAAACTTCCCCTGTTTAAGTTTGAACCCATTACCCCTTGTCCTGTCACTACAGTTCATCATGAAGAGTCTCTCCCCAGCATCCCTATAGGCCCCCTTCAGATATTGGAAGGCTGTTATGAGGTCTCCACGCAGCTTTCTCTTCTCCAGGCTCAACAGCTCCAACTTTATCAGCCTCTCTTCGTATGGGAGGTGCTCCAGTCCCCTGATCATCCTCGTGGCCCTCCTCTGGACTTGTTCCAACAGTTCCATGTCCTTTTTATGTTGAGGACACCACAACTGCATACAATGCTCCAAGTGAGGTCTCACGAGAGCAGAGTGGAGTGGCAGGATCACCTCCTTTGACTTGCTGGTCACACTCCTTTTGATGCAGCCCAGGATATGGTTAGCTTTCTGGGCTGTGAGTGCACACTCCCAGCTCATGTTCAGTTTCTTATCAGCCAAAACCCCCAAGTCCTTCTGGGCAGGGCTGCTCTGAATCTCTTCTCTGCCCAGCCTATACCTGTGCCTGGGATTGCTCTGACCCAGGTGGAGGACCTTGCACTTGTCATGATTAAACTTCATCAGGTTGGCATCAGCCCACCTCACAAGCGTGTCAAGGTCCCTCTGAATGGCATTCCTTCCCTCCAGCGTATCAATCGAACCACACAGCTTGGTGTCATCGTCAAACTTGCTGAGGGCGCACTCAATCCCACTGTCCATGTCACCGAGAAAGATGTTGAACAAGTTCGATCCCAACACCGATCTTCATATTTTGTGGATACAGATGTTGAAATGCAGTCCATCTGGGGAATTTATAGCTGTGCTTTGCAGGTTGCCAGTACTGCTAACATTAGTTCTAAGGGGATACTAAAATTCCCAGTGTTCATCAGGGGATCAGCCTGCACTTTTGCCTTTACAAACAGTACTTTTCTATTCAGTGACTGAATAGCTGATTGGCAAGGTACTAGCATACCACAAACATGCTGCTTTAAAAGATACTTCAAATAATAAAAGGAAACTACCTAGAAACATGAACTGTACTTCTTCTCTGGTCACCCTTTTCTCCTTGCAATAACATCAAATATGAAAATCTTGCTTTCCAACCTATACGGCCATGAGGCTTTTCTGAATTGCTCAAAACTGATATTAATTGTAATAACACAGCTCCCTCTCCTCACACTAAACAAAGAATGATCCTCCTCTTTCATGCGTAGAGTCCTTTTTATTTCTGCTGGCATTTGACTCAGACAGTACTTGTATGAAATTGTTGATGAGGTTCCTAGAGAGGTAGTGAAAATGCTCTGTAGTTTTTCATTTCAACTGAACACAGTGCATGAATATTCTTCTTTTGATGTAAATAATATTGTTTAGTTTAATATGTTGCCAGCCTTGCAGCATCATTCTTCCTTTCCCATAAATCAGGAGAGGGTCCTCTGTGCTATTGGGGTTGGGCTGTCAAGGTGTGAAGAGCTATGTCTAAAGACAGAGGAATTAAGCTGGAGGTAGGGTTGAACAGGGGAGGTACTCCATGCAACTTGTAGAACTCATTGCCAAAAGGATACTGCAAGTGAAGTGTGTCAGAGAAGAGTAGGTGAGCTCAAGCAATATAAAACTATTTTGAGTCAAGGATCTGTAAAACAGCCTTAAAGCCTTAAAGAGGATTGTCTTTGGAGGGCATTTGCAATACACATGAAGCCTTGGGGTGAACAGAAAATTTCTGTTCTCCTAAGGCATTCATGTTCTTTAGCACTTACAGGTTGCTGTAGAAACTGATGGAAAATGGGACTATATACGGATTCACAATGTTACCACCGCTGCATATTTATTGTTTTATTTGAAAATCATAGTGGTCCCCAAAAACCTTTGGAGTGTCTATATCCAGGGGAATTAAAAAATGCTTTAGTTAGCTTTATAACCTTCTGTCTGGAGCTGTGGTGATTGCTCCCTAGATGTAGTTCAGGGACAAAGGTTTAAAATGACTTTCTACTTTTAGGGTAGCTCTCATGTAGACAGAGTACATAACATTGTTAATGGCATGTTGCCATACCTAGAGAGGAAATGCAAAACTTAAGCACGCATTTAAGTGCTTCTCTGGACTGTGTTCTGAACAGTCAGCAATTTACAAGTGTAATGACCAAGTTCTTTAGGAGTGCACAGTCAGAGCTTCCTTCTATGACCTAGGAAAAGAAAACCAGCACTGAAAACAAATATCTCAATACTTCAAGTCCTGTTAGTGATCACTGTGAGCTCAAAAGTGAATGTTCTCAGAAAATAAAAATCTTCCTACTACAAATTTTTACATGTGTGCTGTGTTGAAGCTGTTGGTCAGCTCATAGCTGCAGCACTGGGTATAATGTGTAATACTTTTCTTTCCAGCCTGTCTCTTTTGGCTGAGGGGATGAGGTCTCTATATCCAGTGTAATATTCCCCATTCCTGAGTTGCTGTCCCAGACACTCTAGGATGTCTGAAATGGCAGGAGGTGTCTAGGTGTCTCAGTTCCTGCATTTGCATTACTGGGTAGTACCCTGGCTCTCCAATCTCCATTGATTGTGACAGA
This sequence comes from Ara ararauna, assembly GCA_028858755.1. Taxonomy (NCBI): domain Eukaryota; kingdom Metazoa; phylum Chordata; class Aves; order Psittaciformes; family Psittacidae; genus Ara; species Ara ararauna. The sequence goes on from CM054379.1 coordinate 64,409,397, forward strand.
TATAGTAGAAACTTACTTCACACAGACACCTTTATTTGAGTCCAGACATGGAGCTGAATCCTACTCAGACTGTATCTCAAAGAATAGACACACTGTCAGTCCTGCAGAGATGCTAGAGAGGAGGCTAACAGCTCCCACTGAGTCAGAAGAACTTGATGTTGCTACTCTTTCAAGACAAATATCACTAGTCTGTGTATATCTGTGTATTACAATACAGGACAAAATTCATTATGGCTCTAGCCTGTTTGTGCTGTAAGAGGAGTTCCACACAACTTGCTGTAGTGAGTATTCTTAACACTTAAGCCATGGGTGGTTGTAATTTGAACAGGTCTCTGGGGTCTGATGCAGCTTTTTTTTATGTGATCTTTCATTTTATAAAAGAAGGAAGTGTATCACAAATCAGTGCATAGTGAGAAAGTGGCTAATGAACTAATCTGAAGCTGTACAATAGTAAACACCTAGAAGGTATGTCAAGTTAGTTTGCGATAGAGTCTCATGCCTTCACTCTGGTCATGACCCAATGAATGATGTGCGAATTGCTGCATCTTAGAATAGCTCAAAACTATTGCTAGCCAAAGATGTCAAATTCCTCCCACAGTGAAGTGGCAGAGGAGGAAGTCTGCAACCTCTCCTAAGAACCGTGAAGAAAAGCAGATCTAGAGCTTTTATTTTTTATCCGGTTCTAGATGAGCAAGAAGCCCTGTATTCCCTCTGTGATTGTTCAGCTGGATTTGGTAGTAGTTTTGCTGCTCTGCTTGTTAACTGCTGGAAATGCTCCACTGCTGTTTCATGCCAACTCACCTGCTTTGGTAGTCACTGGAGGTCAGTTCAAAGCGGTTACAGATACATATCCTGGACTTAGTCTAACATACTAAGAGGGTGTGGATTTTTTATGAATCATGTGCTGTCTTTGCAATCCCCATTATGGTCATTTTGGATACCCTGCGGTGCCTTGAAAGCTACCACCTGCAAATGTCTGTGCAACTGAGAACCAAAGTGTTTATATAACCCTGGCTCTTTTGTCCTAGAGGGAGACAGTGGCTAAAACTCCAGCTAGAGTTCATGTTAATGAATAATTAGCTTATAAAAATTGTGTTCTGTGCTTATTCATCACAAGTTTGTAAAACCATCAACTTATCATTTTGATAAATTACTCATTAATACATGCCTGAAAAAACAGTGAAAATACTTTGAAGGCTGACTTTACTCTTAGCTAAACACATAGTTAAGTTTGCAGTCATTCTTGGATCCTGGGGTGAAATGGCCTGTAGCTGGATGACAGATAGATACATCTTTAATGTGCATTTTCTGGGTTCTCACAAAGCAGCCTTGTGTCAACACTGTCCATGGGTTCTGCTGCAGCTCAGATAGATGGAGCTCCTTTCTAGCCACAAGAGGAACTTCATGTGTGTGGGAAACCACACTGTGAGACAAGACAAAAATGGCTTTTGTACAACAAAGCATATCCTTTGCATTGTGTGTTGTGATACAGCCTGTGTGCCAACGAAATGGTTAATATCATAATAGAAAATTCTTTGCCAGTCTAGCTTACACATGTAACTACTTTCTCATCTCCTATCTGCTCTCCTAATAAATGATGGTAGCTGTTGCATAACTGATGATTCAAATATCTCAGAATCCCATAACCTGTATTCTCATTGTAACTGCGGAAGTTATTTCCAATGAAGTAATTCTTTTATTAATGGAATCTAGCACTAATGCACTATAAAATTTGAGCATATACCATTATGTCTTATTCACTGCAAATTCACAGTCATCATCTTTAAAAATTACATAGAAGGATGTGAGTTTCAATTACAAGGCATCTCAGCAAAAACAGAACATATAGCTAAATACAGCTAGTTAAGTGATAGGAAATAGTATGATTGCAGGGAGAAAAGTGTGTGCTTTTTGATATGCAATTTTTTTGCCATTCAAATGGCACTCCAGATAGTGTCTCAAGCAATATGAAGACAACCTCTGCTGGTCCTCCTTTCATTCTTATAATCACAGCTGTGGATATTTAGTCTTTGCCTGTAACATGGTCTAATTCAGTACAAGCCAGTTTTACTCCCAGTTTCTTCTGTGTTTCTCTAGACAATGTAAGCAAGAAACCTGAAGCAAATAATGTGAATTTAATCAAAATGCTGTGTAAATGTGTTCGTCTCCATATTTATTTTAAATCATTGGCTTTTATTATGTAGTCAGATGTGTTACTGTTCAATCTAGGGCTCAAAGTCTAATACAGCTAAACCATGAAAATGTATTTTTCTAGGGAGTGCTGGGTTTTGCAGAGCATTAAGAAATTATCCCATCACATTTCAACATTTTCTGGAGTGACAGACACAAATACATAGTTGGCTATAATCACAGCAAGCTCCCCTGAGGAGCACAAGGGCACATCTTCACAAAAGAAGGTTGGTGCCTGTTCCTAGGTCTGGAGTTCCAAGTCCTGATTTCAGGGCCTCTAGTGGGATTTGAGCCATCACTTAGATACAACTGGGCTCACCAAAGCTGGGAGAAGACCAGAGATCTGTCTCTATTTGAGGCAAAATGTGGACTGGAGCTGGAAGCCATTCTCTGAACATAAAGACCATACACTAAGTATGTGTGACAAATTCACTGTTTTCATTGAAAATCTAGCAAGTGGCATGATACTATGCTTTCCCTAACACATCATAGTTAGCCCACTTTTGCATGGAGAGGACAGCCTGGCTTTCAAACAGTAAAGAAAATGTCTCTGGGGTCTGCCAATGTTTTGTTTTACTTACAAAATACACAAAATAAATAGCCATGGAAGGAAGACTGATGCTAACCTTTAACAAATTATAATATTAACAAGAAACATCCTAGATTTTTTCCAATCCCACATTAAGATAAAAACAGACACTTGAAGACAGGCGTCTGTGGCAAAATGAACCACTCATAATTATTGCTAATGTACTTTACAGAGTGCTGAATATTAAATGCATATGAGGCCTGCCACAACTATAGGCTTCAAAGTTAAACAATCATATTGTTACACGTGAATTCATCTGGTAATTATACTCAATCGAAGACAGAAATTACACAGATGCCATCACATGAAAACAAATATATACAAGGCATAAATCAATTCAGACACAACTCTGCCTGAAAATTAGGAGCTGGATATTACAAATGAAACAAGCTTGAGCCTCCTCCTGGAGACCCCAGAGCATGATTCCCAACAGTGGGGATCTGCTGCTGTGCTAACCATGTTGGGCTGTCGGTGGGGTGCAGAGCAATGATCGGAGCTGTGGAGCTGGGCCAGGAGCAGCAGAGCAGTATTGGGTTGATGCTGCAGCTCAGTTAATGAGTCTCCTCTGCCCTGGCTTTAGGCCAAGCTCTATGCTGTGCTGGTTTTGCACTGTGGAGACAAGATTTTATTGGCACTGTTGAAGCCAATAGGGAAAAGCACATATAAATTAGCTGAGTAAGACTTTCTTGTAGTTATTATTGTTGTAATTATTAAAGAAGTAAAGCTTTCAAGCAGCTGCAATGCAACCCTAGTGTGAGTAGGGCAAATTAGGATACCATAAATATCAGTCTAAGTTACCTGCTGGGCCAGCTTCTGTTCTCAGTTATACCCAATCTTATTCCATGAAAGTGCAGGTAAATTTGACCCACTGTTTATGAAAGTAGTAAAACAAGTCAGAGTTCAATCAGAACTCAATCTGACTAGGGCACATCTACATACATAATTAATCTTTATTTTACATACATAATGGAGAAAAGATAAATTAATTCTCTCTAAAAATTGGGCTTGTCCTTGATGGCAGGAAAAATGATCTAAGTCTCATGCATCATCAGTTGTTTGACAGCCACACAAACCTGGAATAATTACAGTGTTGTGTACCAAATTATTTCAGATCTTTTTCAAATTAGCTGTGAACACGGAATTGATTCACATTATTAAAGTGCTGGAGTAAAGTTTCTTTGTTGTAAGCAAAGCTGCCTACAATCTATATATAGTGAAATTTGTGTGCTGGGCAGCAACTGAACATGAATTCCATGTTCTAAAATCTAACCTGCCAGAAATATTTGCAGTGGTGTTGCAAATATTTACCTTTCTAACCATGTGTGTTTTCTGCTTCATCCTCCAGCTCTTTTCTTACATAGTGTATTTTTTCCTCCAATTTCAGGGGTTACTATCCTTTTGCTTTTAATTGTTTTCATAGCTGTTGTACAAAACTATGCAAACTACAAACCCCCAAATATCTGGTTCACTGGGTTTCTTCTCAACTGCATTAAAATAGCGTTTTGTCTATCATTAGTACCTGGCTTCATTTGTTCAGCCTGTTACAGTGCTAACATCACGTTGCAGCTGTCTCCACAATGCAGTTGAAATCAAAGGAGTCACTAATTTAACACAGGGCTACTGAGATGGTAGCTGAATGACAGGCAGTCCCCCTTGCTGGGTGCATACTGAGAACCTGTGTCTTTACTAAAGTTGTTCTGCAGGCATCCTCCCCTTTGCTGTAAATCCTTAAACTCTGACATTAAATTCACTGAGATTTCTGTATGTGGTTTTCTTGGTTTTACCTGTGTCCAAAATACAATCCCAGTATTGGAGCCTGTAGGGTTTGTGACTCCTGGCACCACAGACTGGCTATTAGCTGTTATTCTGTTTCTGTCCTGCTCTGTGGACAATCCATGTAATTACTCAGTCTTAGAGGCTGCTATAGCTTTAACCCTTTCTCTGGACAATACAGACATCTGTTATATGGAGGCATTTCTCAAATTATGAATGTCTTCATCTCTCATAGAAGTTAAAATCACATATCCTACTGTCTTCATAGGAATCTCATGGAATTTCTGGGTTCTGGAGTCTCTAGCTGTGCTATGTAATTACCCATTTACTTTTTCTTATCCGGTGAAAATCTCTATTTTGTTAAAAAGGAAATGTGCAAGAGTTTAATGTATCAGCAACAGATTCACTTTCTCTAGTTCTGTCCTGAGAAGATTTGTTTCATTAGTTGTTTCCCTGACAAAAACTTCCCTGTAATCCATTAGCCATGTTATTGAAAATACATTTTACTCCCTTACCATCTTTTTCCCCTCAATGTGATAGTGAATACAAGCAAGTAAAAAGCCTTTGCAAGCCAGTGCAACAGCAATAAAATTGCTCTGTATTTTTCTGCAAAATATTTTATACGCAAACATATTCCACAAGAATCAGTCTCTGCAGGTTTGTTTACTCTGGTTCTGCTATGTTTACATCTTTTAATCCCTTTGGTGTGAGTCACCCTAGTCTAACCGTTCATATCACATTTGAGATATTGCAGGTGTTTCATGCTGGGCAAGAACAGAAGATATTATGTTTATAAATATTTGCTTTTTATTAAAAAAGTGCTTCAGCAAATGTTGTAGCACTGCACATAACCTGACTTCAGGATTCTTCTCAAAAGCACTTCCCTGCTGCAACCTGTGTTGTCTCTGGAGTACTACAGATGTTGTAGGATACAGCAAGAATTCGGTCAAGTGGAAAGATTTCAAAGAAGTAATACCAATATATAAGAGGAGAAAAAGCGAGAAGAATTAAACATAAAGGCTCCAGGTCAAGGTAGGTAGGTACTATTCATATATACAGAGTTAACCCACTCAGTATTATAACTTAATTGTGGATTTTATGTAAGAATTACCACATTTGGTTCCAGAAAGGGAATTGTTTTTATGATTTTTGGATGTTCTAACAACTGCATACAAAATTCTGTAAGATCAGATGTGGAATCAAAGAAGCCATAGTCAATGTTTGGTGTACATGTTTCTAAACATCGTTTGTGATTGTAACTAATGTTTTACTTGAAGAGTCATTGCTAGGCAAGGTATAGTTTCTGTTGATACAGGAAATTCTCTACTGTCTTAATATAGAAGGCTATTCATGCTAGCATTCCCTGTAACAACAGGAAGTAAATAGATAGTTGTATCATAGGTTACTACTGCAAAAAACTTCAATTGGGAAACTTTGTGCTAATGAGCTCCCATAGAAACTACAGTTTTGGAGCTGCTGAAAATGAAAAAAAAAAAAAAAAAGTCTGATCTATGGTCCTATGCCCATGGTCAATATTCTAAAGACCATCATCTTCATACAGGGGTCCTTGAACCTATGCCCTAAGCTCCAGTAATCAGAGTCTAAATGTGCTGAGGTCATGCCTCTGTATAAGAAAGGCAAATTTTTAATGGATGAGGACGAGATCTGAGAAAATATATAAAAGATGAAGTCTTTGGAGCTTTTTTCCTCCTAGCTTCCTTGAAAACTGTCTTACAGGAAGATCAATAACCTCTAGGTTCTCATTTTCAAGAGGAAAAATGATCTCTGTTTCTCACAAGCAGAATGAAAGATTCTAAGGCTTTGACAAATCCTCCACTCCTATGGCCTAACTTTTACAGGTGGTAAACATTTGCTTTTTCCATTTCATTGTCAAAATATTTGTCATGATGCACACTCCTTTTCTAAGCTATGCTGCATAGGTGAGAGTTATAAAGGTAGCTGCTGTAAAGAACAGGCCTATCAGTCTCCCTGTCATCATTACCTCTTTGCTGGCTCAAAGGTGATGTCAGAATTGGTCTGCAATTGCTCTCACAGGCTGATGATACATTAGCTCTGACTGTCTTTTATCACCTTGTGGGGAACAGCTGAGGCCTTAGCCGTAAATTATTTATCAGCAGTCCCAGCTAAATGGGGAGATCCCAATTGACTGGAGATTAGCAAATGTGACATCCATCTACAAAAATACCCAGAAGGAGAATTCAGGAACTACAGGCCTGTCTGTCTGATCTCTGTGCTAGGGAGGGTTATGGAACAGAAGATCGTGAGTTCCATCACTCAGAATGTACAGGACAACCAGGTGATTGGGTCCAGTCAACATAGGTTTATAAAAAGCAGGCTCTGCTTGAATAACCTGATCTTCTGTTACAAGGTGACCCGCTTAGTGGATGAAGGAAGGCTGTGGATGTTGTCTACTTAGACTTTAGTAAAACCTTTGACACCATTCACCAGAACATTTTCTTGGAGAAACTGGCTGCTCATGGCTTGGATGGGTAAAAAAACCTGGGTGGATGGCCAAATCCAAAGAGTGGTGGTGAATGGAGTTAAGACCAGTTGGCAGCTGGTCACAGGTAGTGTTCTCCAAGGTTCAGTATTGGGGCCAGTGTTGTTTAATACCTTTAGCAATGATCTTGATAAGGGGATCAAGTGCATCCTCAGTAAATTTGCAGATGACACCAAGTTGGGTAGGAGTGTTAATCAGCTGAAGGATAGGTAGGATCTGCAGAGGGACCTGGACAGGCTGGCTCGATGGCTGAGGCCAATTGCATGAGGTTCAACAAGACAAAGTGTCAGGTTCTCCGCTTGGGGCACAACAACCCTGAGCAGTGCTACAGGCTTGGGGAAGAGTGGTTGGAAAACTGCTCACCTGGGGGTACTGATTGAGCTACCTTGTGCCCAGGCAACCAAGAAGGCCAAAAACATCCTGGCCTGTATAAAAAATAATGCGGCCAGCAAGACCAGGGCAACAATCATCTGCCTGTACTCAGCTCTGGTGAAGCCACGCCTCAAATCCTGCGTTCAGTTTTGGGTCCCTCACTACCAGAAAGACATTGAGAAGTTGCAGCATGTCCCAGGAAGGGCAGCAAAGCTGGTGGATGGTCTAGAGAGCAAGTCTTATGAGGAGTGGATGAGGGAACTGGGGTTGTTTAGCCTAGAGAAAAGGAGGCTGAAGGGAGACCTTATCACTCTACAATTACGTGAATGGAGGTTGTATCAAGTTAGTTGCTCATCTCTTCTCCCAAGTAACAGGTGATAAGGTGAGGGGAAATATCCTCAAGGTAAGCCAGGAGAGGTTTATACTGGATGTATTAGGAAAAATTTCTTCACTGAAAGGGTTGTCAAGCATTGGAACAGGCTGCCCAGTGAAGCGGTAGAGTCACAGAGGTATTTAAAAGATGTTTAGATATGGTGTTTAGTGGCATGGTTTAGTGGTAGACATGGCAGGGTTAGGTTAACAGCTGAATATATTTTACAAGGTAAATAATTCTATGATTCTATAAATACTGCTCTGGCTTCAGATCCAGGTCTCCTTCAGGAACCACTAGCAGACCCACACCCTCTGGAGGGTGAAGGAGGTCTGAACTTTTGTGCACACTTAATTCACCAGCGGAACTGAAAGTATTGCACTAAGGCATTTTGCAGATCCAAAACTGGTGAGATTGGCTTCAGCTGTTGTAGTCGTTGGCTGTGACTGGGCAGTCCCCAAGTCCTTTCTTAGCCACTAGAAGTATTTGGTAAATGTCTAATGAAGTGATACTTGCCTCTAAAGTGCACCTAAAATGGAATTGGTTGTCTGCTAGTGGAAAGAGACAATAAATGTGCTCCTTTACAAAGCTTTCCTATTTATATAAATTTTAAGAAACATATCTATAGTCTTTTCTCTGTATATGTTTATTTGGATTACTAAAATACTCACTGGTAACTGTTACAGTATGGTTCCAAATAATATAAGGAAAGAAATCAATGGTTTAATGGTTTTTATATATTGTATGTGGGTGACATCAATGGCTGTGAATAAATCTCCTACAGTTACCATAGAAACAAAATTTCCTCAAGTAGTGCAGCAGAGTGGTGTGATGTTGAGTGGGGAGTTCTAACATTTAATTTTTAACTTAAACAGTACATATAACTCATTGGAAACAGCACAACCACCAATTTAGTATTAAAATCATGATGAGCTCTATTTTCTTGTATTGAAAGTCACCTTAGTGAAAGCCACCTGACCTAGTAGCTAGCAAGATATATGTTGTGAGTTCTCAGTCTGCAAAGATGCAAGCTAATGAATACTTCTCATACTTGCAAAGTAACCTATAGATAGATACCTGTGAGAGAGACCAGCTTCCCACGCAGCAGTGTATTAGCATTGCACATTTTGATATGGGCTTATTTTAATATAAAAGAAAAGTTTAATATATTATAATTAGTATTACTAAAGTATTTTCATGTAACAGTACAATGTAGCCTGTAGTTCAATATGAAATATTTCTGAAAGCTGATGTTAAGGAATATATCACGTGAATGACAATGATTTTAGGGCAAATAGGACCTGCTTGGTGGATCGCCATGGTAACTATGGTTATAGTATATGCCTGACTACAGTATTAGTTTTCTAAAATCTGATGGCTGGTTTGAACAATCACTGCATAATCATTTATTCTTTTAATGAGGAAATAAAACTGATTGGTTTTGCAAATTTTTTCTCTAGCTCTGCATTTGGGTTTAGCACTGCGTCAGAGAGATTGTGGAAAATTTATCCCAGGGATCTATATCTGAATTCAAAACCTTGAGGAAATGCAAAGCAAACATCACAGAGGAGTTTTTCTTTCTCCCTAGTTCTTCTAGCGAGTCTCTGCTCCTTTAATCACATTAATCAAGTTAATATAAGTACAAATCTGGAGAGAATTACAGCACACATAACCACCTTTGTCCTTAATGGGAACTCTTGCAAATGTCATTCAATTCAGGACTTGATTCTGCAGTCCTTATTCCTTCCAACAGCTGTAACAGGCATTGTTCATATCTGTTTAGTTCTGGGACTTAAATACATCTTCAAAATGAGGTCTGTGTGAGGGGACAGTGAGTAATTACATGGGCCTGAGTTATGAGCAAATGATGATTTGGGGTTCTTCATCCGTGAAACAAGTAGGTAAAAATACTTTTTTCAGGTATAGACTTGCAGCTCAATGCAAAATCACTCCTAAACCACTGTAATACAGCACGGTGTTGATAGCCATGAAATGAAAATTCAATTCTGCTCAAACTGTTTCGTGTTTATAGGATACACAGTGGGTGGAAACAAACTGTATGTTAAGTAGGAAAATCTAAGCTACAAACACTGCTTTAAGGGATACTGTCCTTCTGCTGCTCTGCTCAAAAAAATCTTGCTGGTTAGGAAATCGATCCAACCATGAGGAGACACCTTTTAACTAAAAAGTTGCAGAGACACTATTGTTTATTTCTGTGATCCTTTCTGTGGTGGGGAAAAACATTTCCTCCAAGACCCCAATCTGATTTTTACATAATTATAAATCCCCTTAAAAGCATACACTTGCATTCAATCATTCCTTCCCTTTGAAATCCCTAAGGAAATTGCTATTTGCTGTACTGTCTTCAGCCACTTAGGAGCAACCTGATTTTACAGTATATCAAACAACCTCCCATACAATACAGGCTCCTGCCCCTGGGAAGGCACAAAACACTGCAAGAGTGCAGGCTGGGGCAGCCAGGCTAGGGAGCAACTCTGAGGGAGTCACTGGTGCCCTGGAGCACCATGAGGCATGCAGGAGCCATCAGTGCCCAGGGAGCAGAAGCACGGCTCATCCTATAAGGCATGGGATTATTGCCCTCTACTCCTCACTCAAGGGACCTTGGCCAGATACTATGTCTGGTTTTGGGCCCCCATCAGTACAAGACGTGGACAAAGTGGTGTGAATTCAGCAAGGGCTCAGGGCCAGTTGGGGCTGGAACATTTGCAGTGCAAGGAGAAGCTGAGGGATGGGCTGGTTCAGTCAGGGACAGAGATAGCCTCAGGGTGCGTCTGGCAGTAGATGGAAACCTAACTGTAGACAGTGTAGGTAAGTAAATTTCTTTAGGCATAGGCATCTGCAGATGAAACATAACTACCAGCATAATGTCGAATGGGTTCCCAGGCTCTTGTCTTAGAAACTATTGTGTATTATTGTGTATACCGTGTCTGAATTATTGTTTTCTTGTCATTTTAGAAGCTATCTTCCTCTTAAATTTGCTTAGGATTAATAAATTAGGCCTCCCGCTCTGCCTAAGGGCCATCACTGGCAGGCATGTGTGTCTGACAAGTGATGCTAGGGCGCGAAGAAGAGGTGCAGCCACCTCTGCATGGGGCTCCTTCTAACCCTAGCATCTTCCCAGGAAGTGGCAGGCAGGAGTACCATCCTCCTTGGTATGTGGCCAAGCCAGAGGGGATGCTGAGAAGACAACAACAGAGAGGGACAAAGAGAGAGCACTCTCTATCACACCCTTATCACACAGTTCTTGATTACAAGAAGTCACCAGGTAACTAGTGAGGAAACAAGTGCAAGACAACATGAGAGAACATGCTGCTGGAATTTCCTGAGAGATTCAGACATCTTCTGGGAGTTAGCCATTAAAATAAAGCGGCTGTAATGCTTCAGTGTATGATGAAAGCTTTTAAACTTTGAATTGGTTTAGGAAAACATAAATGAAAAAGTAATACCACTTTTGCAAATCCTATCCCCGCCTTGTGCTATCTAACCAGCTCTAAGAGCAGTTGTAATTTTGGCAGATGAAAGAAACCTAATTTTATGTAAGATTTCATGTTTTCAGTCAGGCCTAATGTGACATAAAATTGTTACTTTAAAGAATAAAGTTAATTTTATTATGTCATGTGCAGAAGAAAGTATATAAAATTTGGGATTCCAGAATAAATAAAAACAGATAAATGTTCAAACTGAAGTTTTCTCATTTTAGGTTTTTAAAAGATTACCTTAGAGTCAGAATTTCATTTCAACTCCCATACTATTTATTTACAATAAATACAATGAAGTACTTACCATGCACTTCAACTAGTAATTGTTGAGAAAAATTGTACAGAATGCTGCTTCTACATCATCAGCAGTGCCTGCTTTTTAAAAGCCTCTCTAAAGTCTCTCTTTTTCAGTGAGGGCTGCAAATCCCACTCAGAGAGGAGGACAGGTAGCAGCAGTCATTAGAAAACCAGGAGAAGTCACTTCAAGATTCTTATTCACACTGTTACTTTTCTGCTGGTGCTTTGCATATCTGATTACGGATTTCAGCTGATTTTCAGCTGAGCTGGATGCTGACTTCATTTAATTCACAAATCACACCTGACCCAGCTTCTTGTCACCTCCACAAAGATGTTTCCATTCTCTTTTTTGAGCCCTGGAGCAGCTTTTGTAGCTTCCTATAGAGCTGGAGTTGAGAAATGTACACTATGGTGAATTCAGTCTAAGGAAAATGCTCTCTAGTGTAAGTTTTGGTACAGCCCTGGTCCAGCTGAGGCTGCTGAGCCTGTTGAGACTTCATGGTGATCTCTTCATCAGTGATGATTCAGGAGAAGAATGAAGCAATGCAAAGGAAAACATTGGTTGCCAGATGTGCGTGCCTTGTAGGGGTCAGAAAAGCTCAGGACAGATTAACAGGGATGAAGGGGAAAAGATACCCTGGCAAACAGGGAGGGTCTGTCTGTTTGCAAGGGCATTTCTGCCAGTCCCCTTTGAAGGCAATCAAAAGATCCCAGGAATGCTCTGGAGAACACCCAGTATAAACATGAGGGGGAGGACAACAAAGGCATGAGTGACTATATGAACTTCTGGCCCTTTGACCATTGCATGTGTTTTGAGGCATTTCAAGGATTTCTTTGATTGATAATGCATGTCTGAAGATAGGGACAGTATGCTGAGGAAAGTGGCTGACTATAGTACTCTGAGTTGTAGGAAATGTAATAAGGCATAAGTAAAAATGTTGCCAGTCTTTCAAGAAATGTAAGGAAAATTCAGTTTTTAAAGAAAAAAAAATTAGCTCTGTTATTTTTCATGATCTAATGTGTTTTAACAGTAGTCTTGACAGACAGAAATATCTAATAATCTTTGGAGATCTTACAAAGATTAAGTGTGTCTTTGGATTATATCAGAAATAATTAAATGATATCAAATATATAAAAGCATCCAAGAAATAATAATGCAAATCTCGATTCTTGGGCAAGCAACAAGCAAACTAGTCTTATTAATGTATCAATAATCTCTGGTTTGTGCTGCTGCAGTTTGAAATGTCAATTGAATGAATGACTCCATTTATACTACAGGGCTCATCTATTTTGATCCTTCCAAACAAGTTTAAAACAAGGTTTTCATCACTTTAAATATCTTTATATTCCATCATTCTTCTGTTGCATTCAACTGCCGTGTCTTTAGTAAAAAAAAAATTAGAGCTGATTTTGGTCACTTCCAGTATTCACATGATTCTCTCATAGTACTCTAATGTACATAAAGGCAGTGATACCTGTTATTCTCAGTCCTCTCTATCTATGGGCATTGCTTTCTGTGTGCTGTAGAACTATATTTCTACTTGAAGAAATATTATTTCTGTATTTTCTAGTTGCTAACATTAAATTATGTTTTTTCAATCTTCTTGACAGAAAGTAAATACCTGGTTTTGGCTTGACCTGTTAAAAATATTTGAAGTCTGATTGATACTACAGCAGTAGATATATTTTTAATTATTTATGTCATGCAATATCATATTGTATCTTATAACTTCTTTGATTTACAGCATTTCAATGGAATAAAATATCTTCTGGCACTGAATATTTCTGTCTGATGACAGTTAAGGTCTTTCTATCTCATGCCTGAAGGCATTCATCTACTTAGCTTGTTTCCTATAAGTAACTTATTTAAGGTTCATGCGACTTATTCAGTGTCTGCAGACAACTGTTTACTAGCTCCTTAATTTAAAGATCGAATTTAAATAGACTATAGCTAAGATTACAAAGGAACTTTCATTGCAAATTTCATTTTTCAAACAATCATGGCAAGAACTGAGAAAATATGACTCAGGAATACTCAGAGATGAAATGAGTTTCCTTTGACTCATTCTATGATATTTTTCATTTCTGACAAAAAAAAATCTTGAAAATGGGCTGTCCGATAGAAGGCTCCGATGACTGACAATAATGGCTTAGGTACTTCCTGAAAATACTGGGGTAGAAAACTTTTAAGGTAAGAATTAAGGCTGTTCAGTAAGGAAGAAAACTTAAAAGGTGACTCATTTATACAATCAAATCACATTAAATTCAAAATCTGTAGGTTTTAGGATGACTTCTGACAGCTGAAACCTCAAAACAATGAAATTATATTTAGCAGAACATTTAAGATAAGGGAATTTTTTTAAACTGACTGCATGGTGGATAGCTCCTAAATTGAAGAGGAGGTGAAAGCCAATAAGCTAAATGACTATAAACAATTCAATATGCAGTTCCTAATTTGTTTATAGCTTTGGGATTGAAATTACTGCTGTTTGCTTTCAACTACATTGTTGTTATTTGTTTTGGGTTTTCTTTTTTTCTTTTTTTTCCCCCAGCATCAGAACCAGACTAGCTGACTAACCTTTTTAAAAACTTACGGGCATCCATTTTGCTCTCAACTCTTTAGCAAATCTTTGCGGAACATGTTTTTCACATCAAAACCCTGTATGAAATTCTGCATGGAAGATGCAATGTAATATAACAGATGTCCATGCCAATGCTAATGAAATTTGATTTTGTCATGAATAGTGAAAACTTGGACATTGACTAAAGTGCCAAAATAGATGCTGGTGTGCAGTAGACAATGTGAATGGATAAGCATCTGAAATGTAGAATGGTAGCAAAGAAAGGAAGTGAAGCTTTAGTCTATGTAAACAAAGAGGGATCTTATAATGAATTCAGAAACAGTAAGTCTCTCTGGGCAGTAGGTCTGTATCTCAAAACAGGAACAGACCAGAAAATTAGCACTGTCCATACGGTTACCTGTTTAAAACTCTAAAATAAAATTAAACTCATTTGTGCATTTTTGTCTTTCTGGGACCAGGCCTGGAATAGTTTGTTCTGTGCTATGAACTTGACTTTACCTATACATTCTGGAGAAGTCACTTTGTTTAAGTATACAGACATGGATATAAGGACTCATGTTTGAGTATCTAGCATTTGGAAATGTGACAATTTGTTATCTGCGCAGTTCTTTACCTTGCTAAAAAAGGTCTATGAATATGGCTATGAATACAGCAGATATTAAATCCTATCATCCCCTGCTTCTTCAGGGTGAATATCTGTTCCACAGATTGCTATCAAGGTAACCACTGGTTAAAGGCAGTCTTTTATTTATTCAACTATCCCACTGCTATTGAATTTTCTAGCATGCCTGGTCTCCCAGATGCTTTTCGTAGTTTTATAGGAAGTGCATAGTGAAGCAGGGATCCTGAATAACATAGAAATTAATCCTAGCTTTTTATTCTAAAAGACATCCCTGATATTTTTTTCAACATCCTTATATTTTCTTCTAAATGTGTAAAGTTTTGCAATTTTTATCTCCATTGTGTACCTGGAGATAGATCAACGACTGACCAATAAACAGATTTAGGTCTTAACATATGAATGGCGCATTAAATCATAATTTTTTTAAAAGACCTCTGAGCAGAAGAAAACTATTTGGACTATTCCTAGACTAATATGAGGCTAGCAGTTGGGCTTTTAAGCTTAGGTATGTCATATCAATGAACATCTAAGTAGGTGCTGGGAATGTGTTGTAATGGAAGTATCAAAGTGGAGGTAAGCTATGAGTGCAGTCTCTCAAGAATCAGCTTTAGGTGTGATCTTAATTATGTCTAATATTTCAGTGAAAACTGACACCAAAACTAAACTGAGAAGAACCCTTAATAAGCATAAAAATTTAATGTCTCACTTAGCATTCCAGCTTGTAATAAGTGCAATAGTTATTGTCAAAAAGAGAAATCCTCATGCCATCCTCATTTGCACTAAAAGCTTAACAATCACTTTAAAATGCGCACTGTGGATCCTCGTGTATGTCACCAGAAATACTCAAATTTGGAGACAGTATAGATTATTTGTTTGTAACTGAAGTGGTAGTTGGTGCTTTTCACTACCTCCATATGATTTCAGATGAGCTGGAAAAAATATCAACAAAGAAAGTCATGATAATGATTCAACAGATTGCGTAGATAGGAGTGCAGTGCTGAACTGTAGCTGACCTGTAGATAAACCCAACTGGTGTACGCAATTTTCTTCTGTCAGAAGGAAATGTAGCTAAAAATCACTGACTGAAAACAGTTCAGTATGAGGATTGTGAATTTTAGCACTGTGACACAAAAGGGCCATAGCTGAAACTATAACTGCAGAAACATCTGGGACAAAGTAATACAATTCACTGGTATATTTCAGCATTATTTTTTCAACTGGCCTGGTAAGTCTTCTGATTTTGCACATGTGACAGTTTGACCTGATGTGACCACATTGCCATACACAATTATGCTTCTGTTATCTTCAAAAGTACAATGAGTTATCATTACATAATTTCTTCTGTAAATCCAATGTAGATATGCCTAGAGATTGTTTATGATCCGTGTCATGGTATAGATATAACGTGACAAAACACAGCTTGGACCTACGTAGCTTTCTGCAGAATAATTACCACTTGGCATGCCAGAATGAATGGTGGGAGGCCATAAAGCAGCTTGTCCAAGAGTTCCATTCATTTGTCCACTTGCTATTTGAGGAACATGCAGTTTTCATCTTTAATGATTTAATAGTCTTTTGTACATCAGACTTTCAGTTTTCCCAAGCAACGCTTGTATGCAGCATATAGTATTCATTTAGTGTTTATTTCCCACTGTGGTAACCTTCTGTCTAACTTCAACTGGTTAAAATAAAAGAAGGAAGCAAAATTTAAAATATTTATTTGCTACCTCATTTTCTTCTAATTTCCGTCTTCAGTGCACTGTCCTTGCCTAAAAGCAAATGTGGTTTATATATGTAGGATCTTTTTTCCCTAAAGTAAAGAAGCTTGAGTTAAACATTTTATGGAGAATCATATTTTGTCTGCATTGATAATAATGTGGTTGAAGAACAATAATTTTAATGATATTTGCAGGTAAAAAAATTTAAGAGGTGTATTTCATCAGTAAAAGATTACTCAAGAATTAACACCTAGGGGAAAAACGTATTTGAACTGTTAGACATCTGGTAATGTGATACATTAAAAATAGAGCAACATATATCAGTGACTTTCTCAGATTAGTTGGCATTAAATAATTTAAGATCGGTACTTGTATTTGCTTTTCCACAAATATGGCATGCATATATCCAGTAGAGGCTGAAAATGTTGCAAGTTACTTTGAAGTAATTTTTTTTATCAACTTCAGTGAATTAAGACTCCTGTGCCTTGGACATCTGGGATGTACATGGGGCTGGGATATAAAAAATATTGTTGAAATACCTGACAGTTTCATCTGAGCCAATTGCACCTGGAGCAGGCGTGAAAACTCCTCTACACTCAGTCCACTTTCCTGTTAAATCTGTTTAACAGCAGAATATATATGATGCTCTCTGTTCTACAAGTCAAGCTGCAACAGGCAGAGACCTCTCTTCTGTTACCTCCGGTCACTACTGTGGCTCTGAGTGCCCAGCGTGCCAGGCACCTGATCCTACTACAGGGGGTCCTCTTCTTTTTCATGTCTTTTTGCACTTTCATGTGGAATTGGAATGTTTCTGCCCCCCTCCTTTTCTCTGTTTTCTTGCAGCGACTGACCCTATATTTTTAAGATGCTGAGCTAAGATATTTCATTCCCTGTTTCAAGGTAGGATCAGCTAAACGTAAGTCTTTCCTGACAGATGTCTCTCCCAAGTGTTTAAAAAAGCTGTCAATCTATTTAGCTCCTGCCTATGTCTAGAAAGTGAGTTTTGTTTTTTGTTTTTTTTTTTTTTTTCCCAAAAATGTATCACTTTAAATTTACAGGTCTAACAGGTTATTATTGCCTTGGTGGACACAGAAAATGTTCATTCCCTTCTAATTTGCATCTTGCTTTGTAATTTTTGTAGCAATTGTCCTTTAGTCATCTTAAGAAAAATCCTGCTTCTTTCAGTCTTGTATCATAGCGCTCTTCCTTGACTTTGTACCCTTCCTTTTCTCCATGCAGTCTTTTCAACTCATTCACACCTTCCTTGAAATGTGGTGCTGGAAACTGGACCTTCCTAATTCTGTCTAGATTGGGCCAATTTTATGTTTCTGATCAATTCTGATCTACTGTAATTCCCAGACCTTGCTGTACTAACTGCTGCCTAGCCAGTGTTTCCCTCTTTTATGTGTCTGCAATTGACTAAACTTGGTTTTGCTTACATCCATGCAAAAGAATAACATTAATAGAGTAGGCCCCAGTAGTAAAGGCTGGCTGAGAATCCTACTCAAGACCTGAAAGGGTTACTGCAGTGACCCAGATTTCTCCATCACCAGATCCTTCCAGAAAACCACTATTTTATGTCAGCACCTGTGTGGTGACATGCTGGTTTATGAAAGCCTGGCTGAACCTAAGCTGCAGATGAGAGATTGGCAGCTCACGTACAGTGACACCAACCAGAGAGCTGTGACATGAAATACTGACAAGCCAACAGTTCTTCATCTACAGAACTGTGTTACACTGAAGGTAATGAAGGTCTCTGAAACAAAATTCTTGTCACAAGGGTGAAAAGGACACTGAAAGTTTTACCTGTCTCATTGCTTCTGAGGCGACAGGGAGTGATATTTTACAGTCTTTTTCCCTTTTTGTACCCGTGCTTGCTATAGACTGTAGTGAATTTATATATTTTCTGGGGTGGGAAAATATATTTGCCTGCACACTTATGATTGCACACTTAGGAGTTATTATTAGGCAGAAATCCTACATAGTCTATATAGGATAAAGACAGATTCGACATTATGTTGGCCTGTAAAATTAGAAAAAAATCCGTGAAATATATATTCTTGATTTTTAATGATCTCAGTAATCATGAGGTAATGGGAGCCTACGAAAAAGGAAAAAAAAAAGCCCAAAAGACAAAACCCAACAGAACTCAAACATTTTGGTGGGTGGGAAAATAGCATTACTTGGTGAAGTTTTCTGCTGCAGTAAGTAGGAAAGAATTTTCGCAGATAATTCTTTGGCTGAGATTTCCCAAATGTCTTACAGATAGAAGGTGACATATGCAGCTAGGATTTGTTTGTTAGTCTTAATACGAAAGTAGAGCTCCTCCCAGATTCCACATGGTAGTGCTGTAAGCTTCTGGGAGTTAGGTCCAGCTCTACTATCGTGGGTAATCATTTTGTCCTGATAGATGCATAATCACTGTTCCCTTTAATTTTTCATTAGATCTGACCAATTGTTAGTGATACTGTAATATTCTGTAAAATTAGAATCAAATGCTTAATTTGAGCATTATATTGAAGTTTATAACAGAGAAAAGTTACTCATGACTCAGGCATTCTTGATCAAATAAATCAGTGAAACAAAAAGTGGCTTGTCTTTCATTCAGTGAGCAAGCTCTTCTAGGATTTAAAGGTTCTTTGTCTTAACTGACACTTTGACAAGGCGAATCATTTAGTGAATTAAAGAAAGCATGCATTTCCCTTGCAGATTACTTTTAAGTAATGAAGTTAGTGTTTGGGCAAAACAATCAGCTTTACTTAATGGTGCTTTGAAATCAAGTCTCTAAGAGCAAGCTGAGTGATTTCTGCATGACTACAGTCCATGTCATCATCTGGTATGAAAAATGCATTATACTCTCACTTCCTTCCTCTCTAAGCAAACAAAATTTCCAACACCTGTGATCTGAATAAATGACACACAGACTCCTATAAAAGATTTCAATTGTAAAAAGGTTATGGATTTTTAGAACTGCATTTTGAAGTCTAATATACCCGAGTTACCCAAAGGGAGCATGCCAGTAAGCTGTAGGAAGGCAGTCTTTCTGTTCATGTAATGCAAGTACCACAGTGAATAGAAATCACAGAATCATAGAATAGTTAGGGTTGGAAAGGACCTTAAGATCATCTAGTTCCAATCCCCCTGCCATGGGCAGGGCCACCTCACACTAAACCATGTCACCCAAGGTTCTGTCCAACCTGAACTAGAAATGTTGCCTTGTGAGTTAAGGCAAGGAACCAGAGAGAGAAAGTAAGTGTTCCTAGGCAGGGCTAGCATCTTTCTCCAGCTGGAAGGAAGCCTGGTTAGGATATATGGTGACAGCTTTGCTGTCATGCTTACCCCAGGGCTGCAGTAGGTAACCAATTGCCTCCTCTAAAGATACACTGGAGTGTAAGAAGGACCTATGGGACACTCAGTCATGAAGAAAAACTGCTTGCTTGGTTTGACCTTTAGCTGCGTGGTGTCTGGGCACTATGGGGTTTTCACATTAACTCACTTTCTCACTTTGTCTCTTCTTTTTTCTTTTTTTTTTTGGTCTTTCACAAAAACTTTCCACAATATGTTTTTTTGACCTGGCACTAAACCACATATCATTAAGCACTATGCAAAGGTCTTGGCAGACACAAGATAAAATGAGTGGCCTGTATGCCTTAAATAATGTAGCTATATAATTGAAAAAACTAGGTTTTAACTAGTTATATGCATCTAATTATCTAAAAGATGTTTTATCAATAGCCTGGGGAGCCTGTGTGACATTTGTGATGTTGCACAAGAATTTCAGCAACCACTTGCTTTCTCACTCTTTGTTTACCTGTTCACTCTGAGGTTCATTACTTTGGTCTTTTTTTTAAACTAATAAGACAACACCAAGCCTATGAAATTAGAATTGAAAGAGAAATTGCAAAAAGTGAATTTGCAGTTTGAATGTCTATACTATTCTTAAGGCTCTATATAGAAACCCCTCAGACTCTGAGAGTATATTTAGTCTGTACACCTATTTTCAGATAGAAGTTTTTATTATGCTCACTATTGCAATAAATACAAATTTTATTTAGTCCTCTTTCTTATATTAAGGGTTGGGAACAATACTGAAAGGTGATGAAATCTGATCACTGTTTCTTTTTTTTGGTAAGGATCTTCCTATTATATAGAATCTTTCAACTGCATACCTACTTTCAGTCAGATAGGTTCTAACCTAAAGGCTTTTCTTCACTAAGTGATTCAGAAAAAAAATCTAAGTACACCATTGCAACCTATAAGATGGCACTAGTAACCTCTGTTTCTGTCTAACTCAAGACAGAATTGCGCATACTAGCAAGGAGTCAATATAGAAACAAAAGCAAGCAAAGCAGTCTGGTGTTCTCAAAAAAAGGTGTGCATACTGGTAAGGATTTTCCAATATAGGGTAAAAAAAATTAGGCTCATGAACGAAAATTCCATAAGCAGATTCCTATCTACATATATATATTCTAATATGCAAATTGGAAATGTCCAAAGTACAAAACTATTTTTTAAAATACATGGACTGTATCTGACAACCATTTATGTTGTGTGAGCATTCCGTTTACACTTTTCTAGTTATTTTTAGTTAAGACTGCATTTATTTGGAGGTTACCAGCTGCTCATGTTCAGTTGACCTGGCTTGTTTGATCTATGATTGTGCTGGCATGCCTAACCACCTCAAAGAGTTTATTTTAGATTAGAAGTTTCTCTCCCATTAGGGTAGAAATTTTGTTTCATGAATATATCGTAAAGGACTACCAGCAACTTTCACCATGGGTTTAGATAAAATTGGCTAGAAATAAGAAGAGACAAAAAACCATGTCATGCTGGAGTGACAGTGAGGGGCATTAAGGACGTTTGTAAGAAGCTCAAAATTGATTAATTTGCTCTCTTTTCTATGGAGTTGTTTCCTCAGACTAGCATAAATGTAGGGTATTCCAGCATCTAGGTATGATAATCATGGGTATTTCAGATTCTAGAGTGTGATATTTTGTGTGGCAAAGCTAAATAACTTAGAAAAGTTTTAGTTCTATCAGTAAAGTAGGAGAAATGTCTTAGACTTTCTTAACATAGAGCAAATGGATCCAAGAGATCTTGACTGTAATGTAATTTCAGGTTGGAAGGAAATGTGCTGTACATTAATTATAGTTTATTAGGAAGATTGCATGTCCATACTTCTTTTACAGTTTGGTTACTTAAAAGACATTTTGTAGACTGATAAAATAAATCAGTGTTATGCAAAATATTCTAGTTTATATATAGCAAATGAAGACTTAGATGAAGATTTCTTGTTTTATAATTTCTACCGTGTATCCTATATTAAACTATGGCTATACGCTTACCTTTCCCTACAAGGGGCTGGCCTGAGCTAGCTTTCACTAAGCTGTCAATATTGTACATTTCTTTATCAGGGCTATTATCTTTAATAATATTGGATACTTTACATATCAAGAGTGCCAGATTTTTATGGAAGACCTGATGCACTGGTCTTCTTTGTCACTGCATTTTTCTGGCCATTTGACCAGTTCTAAGGTTCTCTTTTTTTTTTTTTTTGTTACTGTTTTTAATCTGTACAGCAATTCATGATGATGTTTTGTATGCATATCTGAGTGTTTTGAAAGCTTGGAATCATTTATCTTCTATAAGTGAGGAAAGAATGGACATCTTGGTGTACAGAATGATTAACTATTAGCTGATTAAAATGACCATGCCCTTAACATTAATAAAAGTACTAACTGAATTTTGTTAAAAATCTTCTTTTTTGAATTGTGCATAAATTATGGGATTAGTGTGCCAGTGGTTGTAACGATCTTACAAACCAAACTGGAATCATAGAATTGTAGAATAGTTAGGGTTGGAAAGGACCTTAAGATCACCCAGTTCCAACTGTCCTGCCAGGGGCAGGGACACCTCCCACTAAACCATGCCACCCAAGGCTATGTCCAGCCTGGCCTTGAACACCACCAGGGATGGAGCATTCACAACTTCCCTAGGCAACCCATTCCAGTGCCTCACCAAATCTTACACTTGTTATCATTAAATAGTTTTCCTGCTTCCAATATTCTTTGTAGTCTGCATTTTTAACATGAACCTACAAAGCATCCACTGAAATTTTACTCTGGGATTATTCAATAAATTAAATTAGTTAATTAGACGAAACCTCTCATTTCAAGAAGAGTAGTCATGGGTTCAGCAGTAGCAGTCATTTTTCTCCTTTGTAGTAGCTGGTGCAGTGCTGTGTTTTCGACTTTCTGCCTGGGAACAGCGCTGATAACACCAATGCTGTTAGTTACAGCTTAGAATGTTTTGGTCTGACCAAGGACTTTCTGAGTCTCATGCTCTGCCAGGGAGGAGGAGAAGCCGGAAGGAAGCAGAAACAGGACACCTGACCCAAACTGACCAAAGAGGTATTCCATGCCACAGTACGTCATGCCCAGGATGTAAAAACTTGGGGCAGGAAAAAGGAAGAGCTTAGTTCATGGCTCAGTCGTCGGGTGGTGAGCAGTTGTATCCTATTCTCTTGTATTTCCCTGGTCATTATTATTATTGGTGGTAGCAGCAGTGGTTTGTATTATACCTTATTTACTGGACTGTTCTTATCTCAACCCGTGGGAGTTACATTCTTTCGATTCTTCTCCCCATTTCCCCCCCCACCCCGGAGTAGGGGGGAAGAAAGAGGGGGGAGTGAGTGAGCGGGCTGCGTGATTTACTGCTTAAACCATGCCAAGCATCAGCGCTGTAGCTACACCAGACCCTGTAGCTAGTGGTTGGCAACTCTGGCCACTGAATAAACATCTATCTAGTTTGTTTCTATTAAGAATGAAGAGACCCAGAGTTCACCTCTATTCTTCTTATGTAAAATATCATAAGCAGTTTTATAAGGATGTTCATGCATTATATCATGACCTTATCATGCTGTGATTACCATATTCTTTATATGGTAATCTATATATATATAAAATTATATATATATAGATAAAATTATATATATATATAATCTCTATAAAAATAAATAAATTCTCTGAATTTCTTTAATTAATGGGAATAAAAAAAGGTTTAGGCTGAAAGATCCTGAAACAGAAGAAAAAAGTGGCCTCATTCATCAGGTAAAAACATTCCTTGTAAACTGTGGACAGTATCATCAACTCGAAGTATTCATTTACTCATGAGCTCAGGAAAGACAAATACAGATTGTCTTTTCTGTAGCAGATACTTGCATGTTGACAGTGGAGATCAAGTCTTCTACATTTTGCTATCGTTCATGGGGCAAGGGATGTTGACTATTTTTCCTTAGCTGCCATTTTTGACACCAAGGTTCTAACTCCAATCGATAGATGAGCAATGCTCCCATATTTCTGCTTGAGATTTCCTCAGAGAAGTCTGTGTGCTTACAATATATGTATTGCATTACATGTATGATGCTTTCTAAGTCTGTTGGAAAACTGTCCTAACCAGAGGTCCAGGTGAAACAAATCTTACATATCTGCGGGCCTATGAACTAGTTATGTAAGCACTACCTGATGCTGGACAAAACAAATTTTTCACATTTCTTTCCTTGGTGCAGAGCATTAGTACCTCTCATCAGTGATGGAGTCTATCCATGAATAAGTTATAACCCATTTTGGACATACCTCATGTCCTGATATCAGAGTCAGAGTTAATGGGTATGCAGAAGGATATTCCTACACAGGTATCTATCAATTAGCATGTCTTATGACTGTTTTTTATGTAGTGATAATTTTGCCTTCTTAGTCCACAATAAATCTAGGACTGGACTGTAGGTTATTTCCAAGTTGCAGTTTCAACTAATTCTCTATTATTTAAGAGTAATAGCCAAAAACACGAGTATCAAGGAACGAGTAAACATCATTTGAAATTAGTATTCAAAATGTGTAGACAGCCTGAGTGAGCTCACTACCTACAGCAGACTTGCTGCCTGGGAGCACATTGCAGTTATGTGGAGAAACCTTACCCAGAAAGTAAAAAAAGGCTTGATCTTCAAACACACATATAGCAGAATCTAACCAGACCACACCCAGTGACCTCCTTTGCACAAAGAAATGCACTGATCTTGTAAATTAATCTATGTAGAAATGAATGAGAATGTTAATTTCTCCCCCTAGCTCTCTATATGTGCAATATCTCTTGCAATATGCCTATGCAAGCTACATTACTGAATGGTTTTCTTATGGGGTATGGTAGGATTATGTTCAGAAGCTTTTGCTTGCGAACACACGTAGATCAACATTTCTGCTTATTATAATTACCAGTTTCCACATCCCCTGTACTAACTTATGATCTTGAACTGCTTGAAAGTATGTACATATCGTTAGCGAAACTCACTCAACTCCCCTGCAACTTTGAGCTGATTCTTAGTCATTTTCAAGTGGAAAGTACTAGATAAGCCTTTGTTTTCATTAATTAACATAAATAGGTATACATCTCTCCAAGATGAGAAGATTTTACCTTGTTTATTTGTCATATTAGAAACTGTTTTGGGGATATGAGCAAAGAATAAGGGATTTAAAAATAATGAGATAGATGTCCCAGATTTCTGAGGTATGTGTCTTCTGCCCTAAAAAATCTTGTAATTTCTTCAAACACAATTGATAGAATGCACAGACAGTGCTTTAAATGTTTTTCCTTAGCAACTGCAAATGCTTCTGGAAGAGTTTGATCAAGTAATTCAGCAGGGCACAGATTTTGAACGATGACTTTTGGAGAAGACAGTAACTAATGAAGCTCTCCAAGTTTCATGCTGTATTGTAGCCTCTGTATTTCAAAACAAGGCGGCAGAAAGATCCTGTAGTGCAGATTAAACTCCATTGAAGAGAGAAAACTTGCATCACCCCAAATGCTAAATTTTGGATCGGTATGGAGGTAGCTTCTTCCTGTTTGTTATAAATCATGAAGAATACTGACATTATAAAATTGTCATGTAGTTGTTACTGCTGAATATAGATCAGGCCAACCAGCATCTCCCAAGCTGTGTGTGACTCTCTTATGGTGGAAATGTGGTTCTGAAAACTAAAACAAAGAAAATGGTAAATAAATACACCTTCTGCATTCAGCTGGACTGGACCCTGGTGAATGAGTATAAGGCAATAGTTATCGACTCGATGTTTTCTGCCCTTAGCAGAGTGAAAAAGTAAGTACTGGGCAGGTTCCTGAGAGTAAGTGGTGGATAAGAAGAGAAGAAGACCTGTTAATGTGGCTTCTCTTATAACATGGCATGATAATAGGGTGATAAGATAAAGAATATGGAGGTGAGTTATTGCAAATGGGACAGGAAGGAAGAGAAATAAATAAGAGATAATTATTTAAAAGTTAAGCGCATTTAAAGGGTCAGTTTAAGGGAAAACTATATAATGTATTTTTTTCCAAGTCTACATCTTTTTTGTCTTTTGATATGCTGCTGAATATTTATAAGCTTCCCTTTCTTTTTTGAAATAGTACCTTTAATATATTTCAACGCATCTTTATGTTTGCAGTTTAAATTTACACATAATTTGAAGCTTAACTTTAACATGAAAGTCTGTTAATACTGCTGTTCATGTCCAAATCCTTTTACAGAAAAAAATGATTATTTTAATTGCTGCATTTCATGAAGTTTGAATGAGACTGAATAAACTACATATTTAAAAATATCACACAAAATAGTGTGAAAATTAAAAATAATATAGTTCTCTAATATGAGTAATATGGTGTACACAGGTACCTTAAAGAATCACTCTATGTAATACTTGTGCAAAATCAAAATATACAAAAGGTGTTTTTAATCTTTCTAAATCTCTACTTCCCCCTTGCTCCTTCCCCACCAAGAAAAAAAGAAAGCTTCAGCTGTTAAGGTTGTTTGTGCTTTTATTCAAAACTTGCATTCATATCAACAATTTGTTCTAATTTAACCATTGTTAGACCTATTTTGTTACCAACTTCAGCATGTTCAGGTTAGATTTTCCAAATATAATATTTCATTAGAAAATATTTTAGAGGAATTGTGAAAGAAAGATAAGTGGTATTCAGTCATGAAAACTTTGTAACATTCCATCTCTATTGCCTGTAGTGAAATTGGTATTTGTACTTGGTTACTGCAGACTTAACACATAGAAGAAAATACCAGTTGATGTGGAAAACATTTTGGTGACATCATAATAGCAAGATGTAGTGATAAACATCTTGGAGCAGTCCTCAACATTTCCAGATTCTAAGGCTGAGAAAAAAGAAGATCACCAACACAACTGAAATTCTTTCATAAATGAATAAAAATGATAAAGTTGTCATACATGTAAGAGCCATGGCATTTTGCTGTACTCTGCATGTTACATGGAAAATTGACTGGATGTAAATATTTGTTAGCATTTTCTATTCACTTGTGAATGTTCCCTTCATGGCAGTGAATCTCACAATACTTCTCACAGTCCTTTCTACAGGTTTCCTTCTTTTTGGTTTAACTCTTCAGGCTTCAAACAGTACTTGCAAATAAAAATCTTAAGGAATCACTATCTGTGGCAAGAGCTCAGGAAATCAAGCTGAAAGCGAAATGTCCCAGTAAAATTGAAGTGTCCCCTGCAGTGGAGACACCTGTCACCATCCAGATAGAAACTCTTCGTTCTTTTTGAGAGCTTTTACTTGATTCCCCATATGAATGTTATTTATGGGGTGCTAAGGAAGTTACAGGTCTTCCTTGAAAATGTTTTAAGCAAAAAAGGACACTAAATTTTTTATTGTTTCATGACTTAGTGTTGAGGCTTTCTGTCTCCTTGAGTCATAGGTGAGTAAGGTTAGATGAAAATTGCTAAAGAGCTTTGGGAAAGCATCTACTTAAAAACTTCCAAATTTGTTGAATAAACTAATTTTGCCACATTTTGAAACCCTACCCTTTATAAAAAAAACCAACCCAAACAACAACCACCAAACCAAACCCAAACCAAAACTCAAACCAATTCCTTTTATATAACAAGTATTATAGTAAAGATTTTTAGAAGGTTTCTTTTTTCAATGTTCTTATGAGTGAAAAAACAAAAAAGGGGTCAGATCACATTTTCATTATAGAAGCCTCAACTAGGAAGACACATTTTTTACTTTCATTGCAGCTATGTAATTTAGAGCAATTTTTGAACTTGATAGATTTTGCTAAATAACTAGTTTTCGTCAGGCTGAATTCTGCTTTGGAAAGAAAATTCAATCAATGATTATGCTTCCTATTATTACTTAGGAAAGGGTTTTGTACTTGTTTCCATCTTTCTTCATGTGAAAAATTAATGAGAAAATGACATACTCAAAACCAGAATATGAATTATCACTTGTTGCATACAAAGCAAAGAAATAAAGCACAGCTTTCTTGAAATAAAGAAATACTGGTCACTTTAGAGGAGAAGGATGATGAGAGCAGTTAGTACTGTGACTTTAGAGTGGTTAGACATGATACACTTTGTTGTATTAGTTCCTAACCCGTAATAGATTGGCTGAAGCAGACAGCAGTGATGAGTGCTTTTGGCATCAGCGCAGGTAAGGCATCTCACCTCACGTGACGCACATTTAATCTTTCTTGAGCACTAACATTATTTGTGTAGTTCCAAAATAAAAGCTTTTTCACTTAAAGTACTTGAGCAACTGTAGTTCAAGAGGTGATGTGTGACAACAGAGAATTTTAGTGTAACTGTTCTTTTGTTTGCCTGAATCTAGAACTATTTCAAGACAATAAAGTGGGGACTTTTTTCTTAGTATCAAGAAAAAAGTGATGTATTTGTCTCTAAAATGTGTATTTTGTCTGAACAAGCCCAAGATTTAAATCCAATTACATTTCCGATAGTTAGAATCTTGACTAATTTATATTGACTTAGTTCATATTTGGGATGGCTCTTAGGACAAGATGGAGACTTCTCAGATTTAGGGCCTTAATCTAGAATGAGACAAAAATCCATTTGAAGATTGATGTAGCATAAAACTATGGATTTGACGATGGTTTTGTACATGGACAAGGTAGTCCCTTGTGACATATCCATTCAGTAGACAGAAAAAAAACTTAAGGATATCCCAAGGAGATTTGGTCAGATCAGAATAAGAGTTTATACTTGGTCATTTACCCAAAATCCCCAGTGGCATCTCTATGTGGTTTAAAAAAAACCCCCAAAAAACCCAAGAAAAACCCAGGATTCAAGTAGATCAGTTTCTTTGTCTGAGATTTTATCTTGGAGTCACCCTTCCTCCAGCAGGTTTTGTATTAGAGATTCTAAAGCTCTTATAGGCAGCTCCACATTATAAAAAAAATTAAAGTGAGCATCCCTTGCTTCTGTCAGTGGGACTAACTTGAATGAGAATTGTCACAAAGAAAATCATATTTCTACAGAGTGTGTTCAGTGACAAAAGAAAATAGGAACCTGATAAATGAGATTTTCCATTTTAATTTCAAGTATTTTACTCAGATTGCTATAATGAGGAGTACATTTCTGCTTGGAGGCCTGGGGCACTGCTTAGACCCATTGTTGCTGAACATTTCCCACACTTTTCTGATTTGTTATTTTGCTGCATATTGCCTTGGAAACACAAGAGGAGCTTTTACATTGCTATGGAAATAAATCAATATAAATATATCTACACTTTATTTGTAGACCAGGAAGTTGGGGCTGTTCAGCCTGGAGAAGAGAAGGCTATAGGGATGCTGAGGATGGACTATTCATTAGGGACTGTAGTGATAGGACAAGGGGCAATGGGTTCAAACTGAAACAGGGGAAGTTTAGATTGGATGTGAGGAAGAAATTCTTTACTGTAAGGGTGGTGAGACGCTGAAATGGGTTGCCCAGGGAAGTCGTGAATGCTTTCATCCCTGGCAGTGCCCAAGGCTGGGTTGGACAGAGCCTTGGGTGACATGATTTAGTGTGAGGTGTCCCTGCCCCTGGCAGGGGGGTTGGAACTCGATGATCTTAAGGTCCTTTCCAACCCTAACTGTTCTATGATTCTATGATTCTATAAAGGCCAGACACGTGCCGGCATAGATAGAAAATGATATACAGTAGGGGGGTGCGGGGGCTTACGGAACAACGCGGGCAGCACGACAGACCAATATGATCAAGGCTGACTGCTTTATTCGCCCTCACATGCAGCTTTTATAGAGCGCTCAGACAGCAAAGCATTTACGACACAGGTGGCAAGATATAATTGAACAGTGTTTTGTTAGTAACAACTTAACGATTAATTAACTGTGTAGCATACATTCCAAGGTTACAGTTATCAGCTCCTCCCTACACATCCTGACTTCTCAGGCTCTTCTGCCAACTCCCTCAAACTCTCTCACGTACGCGTTCTCTAGTAACCTTCAGCTGAGACCTCAAAGTCTTTGGTTCACTACTTCACTAATGTCAAGTAACTGGATTGCTCACGTGGCCATTCTCAGCCAAATGACTCTCCACCGGGGGGAGTTGTTATTGTCTTTTTAATTAATAGAAATATTAGGTGATGCTGAAATACGTGTCTGTTTTGTTCTGCTGCAGGGGATAAAGAAACTGTTCTCACTTTCTGTCATGTGTTAATTCACAGGTTTCGCAGTTAGCCTGTAAAGGATTTTGACACTAATCTAAGATTAACATTGACTTTGGTTTTGTAAGTGCTTTAACTGGTGTTGTACCAGACCTAAATTATATGCTCTTCTAAATTGCAGGAATGTAAATGTGTTATGTTTTGCTATAAACATTGGAGCATTACTATCTTAATCTGACAGCAAAATGAGTCTTTCAACATGCATTAAACCACAAGATTATGCAGCCTTTTTCTTTGCTACTGTATTAACTTCCCAAAATTGCTACCAAAATAATTTATACTCTTGTTTGACTTATGAGAGCTTCACACAACCTCTCCTGAGCTTTCTAAAGACCATATTCAAACTATAAAGCTTTAATGTCTGGTTAGGCTATGCAAAAAAAGCACTATGGTTTTTTTTTTCTTTATATTTTACTTTTGTTTTCTCTGACTGGTCTCTCTATATAAAGTAATAAGGAAAATAAATCATCACTGCTATATTCTTCCCTGTGTTTTTATACATATTTCTGAATAACTGCAGAATCATAAGAACCTGATTTTGACTTATATTAAATCCACTTTACAATGGAGTGACACTTTCCTTTTCCTCAATAGCTTTTGGTGGCCAAGCAGTATTTTGAATGATTTTAGAAAAATACACATAGGATATTTTATCATTACTATTTGAGGAACCTCAGCAATGTGGAAAAATATTATACAACATAATAGTAACGTATGGATTTATTAGGAATATGTAATTCAACACACTTTTCCATTGGTCTTAAATTTACACCTACTGAAAGACTGAAAACATATCAAAGTTTGAGTCACCATAGGATTGAGTCCTATGGCTCCATTTCTGCCCTTGTCTCTATCTACACAGGTGTATCCTAGCTTCTCTGTGAAGCTCTACTGATGAAGAAACAAAGCTAACAGCCAGTAGAGTATACAGTAAGTTCAGGGTCTAACCACAGGAATTTAATGACATACTATACACAGCAGTATTTGTATTACCTCAAGCTGAAACTCAATTTATGTTTGCCTCTGGTTTGAACAAACTGGCGGAAAAGTTAATTTATGTGGCAGAGACAGAGGTTAATGCCAGCCTGACCCAAGACAGAATATTTTCTAATCAAATATTTTTCTTACATCATTCTGTTCACATGGAAACTTTCAGTTTTGTTGGTGCTTCATTTTCTGATGATAGAAAAGTGCTCTATTGAAAATGCTTTGACCCCCATTCCATAGCTTCTTGTTTAACTGAAGCCTAGAGTGAAAGATGAGAACAATGTGAATGGGTATGGCTGTAAGTTTTTTATTGCAAGGATTGTTGTACTTGCCCCTGTAATAGCCAGAAGCAAATATGGGTTGCATCTGGTAGGAATCTGTCAGCTCTCAAAACATTTGAGAAAAGAAGCACATGTTGGCAGTATCCAGATAAAGAGTAATTTCAGGAGTAAATAAAGTAGCAAATGGTAAAGCAGATGGTGCTTCCTACCCCATTAGTCCTGCTAGGGTCCATAAGTATTGGAAGAGATAAATGCATTGTTAATGTACCAGACATGCCTATACGGAATACCTGTCCCAGAATATTCACCTATGTCATGGGTTCAGCAGCAGCAGTCATTTTTCTCCTTCTTGGTAGCTGGTGTAGCACTGTGTTTTTGATTTTGGGCCTGGGAACAGTGCTGATAACACCAGTGTTTCGGTTACTGCTTAGTGATGTTTTGGTCTGGCCAAGGACTTTCTGAGTTTCATGCTCTGCCAGGGAGGAGGGGAGCCGGGAGGAAGCAGAGACAGGGCACCTGACCCAAACTGACCAAAGAGGTTATTCCATACCACAGCACATCATGCCCAGGATGGAGAGCAGAGAGCAGAGACCCGGAAGGGTGGGGGTGCACTGCGTGGTCGGGCTTGGTTTTAGGTGGTGAGAAATTGTATTCTTTCCTTGTATTTCTCTTGTCATTATTATTATTGGTGGTAGCAGTAGTGATTTGTGTTATACTTTAGTTACTAAACTGTTCTTATCTCAACCTGTGGGAGTTGCATTCTTTTTGATTCTCCTCCCCATCTACCTGGGAGCGGGGGAAAGAAAAAAAGGGAAAAGTGAGGGAGAGAACGAGCTGTGTGGTTAGAGAGGCTTAGAATATAGAATCAGAGAAGGGATTATCTTCAAATGTGGGGAAACTAGGAACACAAATTGCTGAGAACCCTATAGGAGTTCTGAGGAAATGGAATCCATATCACAAAAGTCCATAGTGAGTTACTTAGCTTCCCCTTCCTCCATCTTGGGCTCCCACTCCCATTTTACGTCACATTATTGCTTCATTTAGTTCATGCTTTCAGAAACAGCAGACTTGTTCACCCATTGAAAGACACAGTGTTTTGTGCCTGGTGTTTGATGGATCAGGGTTAAAGTGGGTGTAGCCCAGCTGAGCAGAAAAAGATCAAAACATTGTTAGCTTCTTACTTTATAAGCAGGTGCACTATTTCAGAAATATATGTCTATTGAAGTTGCTGAACTGCTCACTTGGGTAAGCTTTCTGGAGCAGGGCTCCTGCTATTCACTCTGCATGCATGCATTGGGAATGACTGTAAGTTTATGCAACTCAAATCTAATTTGAAATCATGACTTAAAGTAATATTAGTCTAATATTTATAGTTAGATTCCACTATTTGATTTTTCTGTGTGTTTTCTGTTTTCATAGAGTTTCCTTAGCATTTCCAAAAGTTTATCTTTTCGCTTGTGTTCTTGCTGATGGCTGTTAGAGGGAAAGGAAAACAATTAATGAAATTATCTTCAACAAAGATCTATGGTCATTTGTTGGTGACAATCAGATGAGGGAATTTTATTTCCAATGACCATTAAAACTAAAGCACAACACTCCTGGAAATGTAAGGCACATCCCCCCAAATACTGAAATTTCTCTACTCAGATAAATTTAATTCTGTGATGGTAAGATGCTTAATGTTATTAGCTATGATCAGATAGACAAAAGGAGAGATGGAAAGAAGCCAGCAATACTTTTAGGACCTGCCTTTTTTTCTGATCCCTTGATTGCATATAATTTATTTTGTTTTTCCATTTTGCTTAATTTAATTTGAGTTCATTTGCTGTGTAGAGTGGTTACTTATGTCCCCATTTGGCTTGCTATACTTTTCTTTCTCTGGGTGGTCTTTAATGAATAGTTCTGTATCTCCATCTCATTTAATTGTCTTGCGAAGTGTGAATTGATAGTTAGGGCTACAAAGTCTTTGGTGATCTGTTTTTATTTGGTTTTGACTCTCATTTCTCCCTATCTGAGGATTAGGATAGCAAAATGTATTCTGCTTCTTGCATTTTCCTAGCAAACAGGATTTCCTGGCAGTGTTAACTTCTCTTATTTAAATATAGTGAAGTTCAATCATTCAGTCAGCTTGTAAAAGCTGTTGGTATGAACAAGAGAAAGATGTGATCCTGCATACTGTTTGTCTAAAATCTGTGGGTCTTCCTAGGTGGAGTTTTAGTTTGGCCTGAGCTTGAGTATAGCCACATATGGAAAGTTTTAGAAGTAGACAGAGAAAACTGCAAAAAGTTGAAAAAACATTTAGAAATTAAAACTGTCCTTGTAGCCAAGAGAACAGATATTTCTTTCTGGTGGAGGATAGTCTTCACAGGGGTTATTTGAAAACAGTAATACATGATGTGCAACCTGAAATGAGTTGGAATAATATCAAAAATATAGAAGCAACAATATGACAAAATGACTCTATAAGAAACAGTCATACTGGAACAGTAAAGCATAAAAGAGTAAAGATGTAATGTTCTTTCATTGCATAACTGTAAACATTGCATTAATTATGATAGAAGTAACCAGATTTAAGAAGGAACTGTGATTTTCAAGACGACGCTGAGTCTTTAAATAAAAGATCTTTCATAATCACTTCAAAACTGAAACAGTCTGCATTGAATTTTTTGCACTGGAACTGTTGCTTCAAGTCGCATACTGTGTCCTAACTGACGTAGCATGGCACAGTGGGCCTCATTTTCAACAAATCTTGCAGGAGAATTAAACAACTCAGATCTCTGCTAATAGGAATCCTGCCCCTTATCTCTGAAGTTTTGTCCCGATGTCAGAACATATTTGCAACACTAACAAACACTTTGAGAAAAAAAACCCACACTGTTTTATGCAGTGTTGGAGAGCAAAGGTGGAAAGTGAGTGGGAGAGGAAAGGAGCAATTTTTTTATTTGTTAAGGTCACATCTGAGGTGTTTTTGAACTCTGTGGTGTTGTAGATAAACAGGTGAGACAGCTCTCATGCCCACTGGTAACTGAGCCTGACCCATGTCTGCTTGGGTTATAGGAACTGTGTGTCTGGCATTACATCAATGTATTGTTCTCCTTTTTGCACATATGGACCTTAGTAAACAATGTTTCTTTCACTTAAGACAAGCTCTTCTCTACCAGAAGCTACCCAGAAGTTAGTCTAAAAAACAGCTGACTTATGGCATAAATTCTAAGGTATCTACTAGATTAGCAATTGAAAAGTACCCTTTAGGAGCTGGTAGAAAGATGCAAACAATTCTTAAAAGATAATTTAGGTTGAGATCATAGGACAGAAATTGTCTCATAAGAGTCTATTTATATATTTATGGAAAATAGTCTATTTTATATATTTATGGAAAAATGGGCAAGAACATTCATGTGAACAAACAAACCTTTGGTGGTCTAAAGTAAGAATGTTAAGCATCAGATATCCAAATAGTTGCTGATAGTCACTGTAGTGTGTAAATATGATGCTATTTTTCACTGAAAAATAAAGTTATTATTTTATCTCTATATTCATGTATTTTTATTTCTATTAAACAAGAACTAGAGATCCCAGTCGAGTAACTCATGTAACTGTGTTGTATTTACATTGGCAAAAAAGAAGAGGTGGTTGTCTCTGGCTCCCCCTCCTTCCCTCACCCCTCCTTAGCTTGTGGGTTTGTACAAACAGGTATTATTTTTTGGATGGCACATTTCTTCTCTGATTTGTTCCCTGACATAGGGAAGTCAAACAAAGAACTATCCTCATCACCAAGCCAATTGCAGTGATCACCATTGCTTTGCTTGATCGTCATTTCTACTCCCATCCCCTAAGAGCATGAAGTGTTTTGGGGGAGTCAGATGGGGGACTGAACCAGCACAGAAATCAGATGTTGACCATCAAAAGAGAGCTTTGGGTCTTAATGATGCCTGAGGATGGCTATAAAGTATTAGGGTTTTGTAAGAAAAGGTGCTGGACTGGCATATTTGGTGGAAAATAACAAAAGACCATGGTATACAAACATACTCCAGCACAGCTACCAGAGGCACTAACAGAGGGTGGTAAGTGGCCATTAGATTAAATCAAATGCATCTTTTAATCCCAGAAATTGACCCGAAGTCTGTGTCTTATCATATGTCACTAAAAAATCTGTTGTACCTGAAACATTGAAATGTCTATTTTTTTTTTCCCCTGAATCACTGAAACATGATTTTATTCTAGTTTCTGTCAGAAAAGATCACATTTGTCATATGTTTTGGGAAATTGCTATAATTTTTGTTTCATCATGCAAACTCATGTCACAGTTGGACATCTGTTACTGTCCCTGGTGGCCTAAGGGTTATATCACACACAATTAGTTTAAAGAATGTGACTTAAACCCACCTAAAGTAGGAAAGGTTAAACTCTGTAATTAATACACAACATTGTGTGACTTACACCACTGACATACATCCACTTGCTACTTGTTTTTCTCTCCTCCTCTTAAATTGCCATGATGGGGCCCTATTTCATGTAAAAAACCCATAAGGTCCAACTACTAGTTTTTAATTTGCTCACCCCAAGCCTTTTTATTTTTTTTTCTTTTTCATTTCAGTAGGGAGTACTTATAATCTCTGAATGTTTATTATTTTTCAGTACTTTATCTAGGAACTTTCAGTCTTCAAAGCCTTCACACCATGTAGCCCTGAAAGTGCCAGTCCCTTAAGCTTCTCTGTAAACACAAACAGCTGGCTCCTGCACAAGCCTTCTTCATGCTGCTTCAGAGACAAACTTATAGTCCTAGTCTTTTCCCCAGCCAGCATGGCTACAAAAAATATTAGGTGAGAGTTTTGTCAATGAGGTATTTTCACTGACAATATAAAGATGCTTACAGGTTACTAAAGAGATAGATGTTAATAGTTACACCAGCTACAGATAATAGCAGCTTTCATAAAAGTTGAACTACTTTATACCAGCAGGTGTATTGTTAAGTCCTAAAAGAAGCTTTTCAACATTTTCTTCAAATTAGTTTAGTTCTGCTCAACCGCTGACTGAAATTAGAAGCCTATGAAGATCAAGCAGAAAGGTTAAATTACCTAAAGCCAAAACCCAGCCCTTCTCTCCAGATGCTGCTGGCTGGTCTCCAACATTCTTTCTACTTATTCATTTCTCTGAAAATCCCTCCTCAAAATCCCTTCCTTTTCAACCTGAATGCAGAGCTCCAAATGGGGCAGAGTAGGCAGCATGACTTTTGTTTTATTTGGAAACTCATCTCAGCACCACTTCTTTGAAGAAATGGCTGTGTGATGACTGACAGTTTTCAGTTTTTTCCTGCATTTCATAACACCATTCAGTGGCTGTGGCAGCTGGGAGTGGAGGCTTGCTGCAGTCAGAGCTAGCCTGCAGGGACCCAGCAGGACTTTGGAGTGCCTGCCTTATCCAAAGGTGACACACTGGGATGCTGCACCTCTGAACACTGACAGGCTCAAGAGCAAGGATCTTTGCATGAGGAAAGAGTCACATCTTGGCATTGTGGCCATGGTTGCTCATATTGCTGCAGATGTGCAGACCTCCTCCTTTCAGGTATGGTTAAATGGAGTGTCTTTTCTTCAACTTCTGATTTCCTGACAGGCCACTGACATGAAAAATCTCTCTGGTACACCTGATATCCCTCAATTTTCAAAGATGTACCTTATCTGCAAGCTGAAAGAGGATCTGGCACTGCTGCATGACACGGAGCACCAGAGCACTCTCCCTATGCTCATTGACAACTACGCTCCAAGTTTAATATCAACGGTTTTATTTGTTGTGGTTTTTTCCTCACGTTTCTTTCAGTTATTGTGTGGTTACACATGGAAAATGGAAACTGCTGTATTCAGAGACCTCTATTTTGCTATCAGATAAACTCGCACAGCTTGGCTAGCTTTTGGAAGAAGTCATAAGTGGTGGCAGTGATTAGCTTTCTGCTGAAAAATTTTCCTTTCCCTCAGGAAAGTGTGTAGGGAAATATGTTGGTATGCAGCCACACATTCATCACTAAACTTACCACTGCAAGTCAGTGCTTGCTGCCTCTGACTGCTCTCAACAGCTTGCCTAGGTGGTTCAGTGTGGTATGTCAGCTGGATGGAGACCTGGACATGTCTCTGTAATCACTTTCCATCTGGGAGATAAATGCCAGTTCAGAGTCACCCTTATCTTTTCAGGGGTCTAATACCTCCATATCCCAAACATGAAGGACATAAAATTCCAGTTTGGAGATGAATTTTCTTCAAGTTGGAGCAGTTGTGAGATGGGCACAGTCTGCAAATTCAGATATGAAGCTTGAATGCCAGGTTTTTCTCATTTTGTGAGTCCTTAAGGAGTTATGCTGTAGTTTATCAGCTGTCATACTAAAAAATGCCCAACCACCAGGGATTTTTGGCAACAATGTAGGCAGGCTTTGTTCTTTTCTTTTTTTTTTTTTTTTTATGTGAAAGAAGGCAATGTCTTTCTGTCAATCTTCTCTCCATCTTTGCTGCCACTCCACTGCAGCAGAGGGCATGATTATACTGCAGCATAGTTACTGTTCAGTTTCACTAGAGCTAGGGATAAGGCATTGAAGAATAAAAATCCTCCAGTTCCCTCATGTTCTATGCTTAAGTGTTTCACTAGGGATCCAAAGAGTTAAAGATCCAGGAAGGAAAGCTGTATCTTGCACTGCTCTGGGGGAAAACAGCAGACTAGAGGAGCTGTTTGAAGGTGATGGGATATCTCTCTGCCAGTGGAATGGAAGCAGAAGAATGACTCCAGGGCCCATGCAGTATGTGGGGATTTTCCTTTCCAGTAAGGACATTTAATCACGGCTGAAATGCCTGTCTAAAGGGATCTGTAGTTCTGAGCTTATTTCTGTAAATTTCCTCAATAATAAAAATGTCTTCTATCCAGAACAGCAGGCCCCTGTGACATAAATCACAAAACAATATGGAAAGCAGTTAATCAACCAATAAAACCAGTTCTTTTTCAAAAGAGGCAACCCAAGCCCATTCTTTCTTCATGGAGCCCCAGACACCTTCAGACTCGCCCCTTGGCAACATTGTTCAGCAGGAGTGAGTAAAAATGTGTCTTACATAGCTCCAAATATTTCTATGCTTTAATACAGAAAAAGATTCACCCCAGATTTAGCCTTGCACGATATAAGTCTCTCTGACAACAGTGCCTAGGTGTTCTGATGATGTGAATTATTGAATGAGGGAAGGATCAAACAACTTAGTTAACATCAGTAGACAAACTTTATCAAGTACCACCATTTCAGAAAGTCAAATGAGTGTTCCAGTTTGGTTCTCCAAAAGTATAACTTAATTCCAGACATCAGTCTTGCCGTTTGGATTTAAAAAGTGAGCATTCTTCAGAACCAGCTTTGTGGGGCATTTAATCAGACAACAGGACTCCAGATAAAAGCAGGAAGTGCTGAACTCCCATGACTTTTTCCATCATCATTTGATAGAAGCTGCCAAGAATGATTTCAAAATGTGTGAAGTTTGCTTTTGGCCTGAGAGATGTTGGTTTTCATAAAGTCGCTGTGAAAACTGTTGACAGAACTGGCAGAAAGTGATCCAGTTATCCTACAAAATTCAATAAACAGCAGTCCAAAACAGTTCATGCCATTCTTGGTTGATGTTCAACAAAAATCATTTCTAGGGGTTATGATTACCATATAGCCCTGGTGTTGCAGTTATTAGCAGTCAGAGTAGTAATCAATCATACAAATCTTGCTAAAACATATAGAAATTTATGCAGACAAAATTACCTACGATTGTGATAAATATATCTCTAAAAGATGTAATAAAGGCTGATAAAGACATTATGACATTTTACACTGAAATATCGTAATTTATTAGAGTAGGGTTAGGCTGGAGCTGAACGTTGTTAAATATTGAACGCAGCTATCAGTTGATTTTGTAAAAAGTAATTTTATTTCTTGCTATGTTAAATCTGGTAGATCTCAGGAAACAGAAGCAGTAAGTATGACCTCTTCCTTATTTGTTCTATAACTTCACCAAAGAAAAGATGAAAACTCAGTCTGATGAGAAAGTCATCTCAGCACATCACTGGTAAAATGAGAGCCATCAGGAGGTCGGCACTTGAGCTGAGCTGCCATTCACATCATATCAAAGCTGTTCCTAAGTGCGTGATAGCAGAACTTTACCAGCAACAGAAGGAGATGTGGTATATAACCACTTGGAGCAGGAGGAAGTGGGCAAGCAAGCCTATGCCAGAAGATGCACAGCAGATGCACACCCACTCTTGGGATACGGGCAGTGCCTGGGATCCTAAGGCTGAAAATGCTGTTCAGCATACCATTTCCTGATCCTGAAGAAGCCTAAATGTAATTGGCTCCAAATATTTTAAGACAGCACCATTCCCTGGGCACTCCAATGCATGGCGAAAGATACTCACATTCTGCCAAAGTGTGTAGGAGGTATATATAGCCCAGCAGTGCTCTCACAGCACTGCTGATGCACTGAGCACAGACAGTGTTAGGCGTATGTTTTAAAACACTGCTAGAGGTACTGATACCTTAGTGGATACACACAAGTTTTGGTCCTATTGCAGGGAATTTTTATGAATTTTACAATAGACAATGATTTTTAAATTGATTTAGGATTAAAACTTTTGTTACATATTCCAAAGTGTGCTCTAATCTACCATGTGGGTAAACAGACACTGCTGGTACCACACCTTTTTTATCTTAGTCATGTGGAGATCCACCTACAAACATTGCAGAAGTCTTAGTCCAACCTAATTGATATTTTGTGCTTTCTTCTGAGATGTGAGAACTGGTGTACTATATCACCATTCGATCCGGATTTATAAGCCACAGGCCTGGACCGCATGTAAGTCTGAGTGCACTGTGTAGTAG
Organism: Ara ararauna; assembly: GCA_028858755.1. Classification (NCBI taxonomy): domain Eukaryota; kingdom Metazoa; phylum Chordata; class Aves; order Psittaciformes; family Psittacidae; genus Ara; species Ara ararauna. The sequence goes on from CM054379.1 coordinate 64,449,619, forward strand.
GTAGACAAAATCATAGACTATCTGCACTTTTCTGCATACATTAAGACCTTTATAGAAGCAATGAAATTATCATCCAGTTCACATCTGTTTGCATATCAGTCTGTTCACACTGTGACCCATTCTGGTCACAAGCCCTAAATAATATCCCCATGCAAAGATGATTTTAAATACATCTTGGACACTGTGTCCTCTCCTCTCAATCTTAGACTTGAAGCAAGCTTTTCACACTTCTTTTTTTCAGCATATCAGTTTTGGAAATTGACAAATTTTCTCTCATTTTAGATTTGCTTATTTAGAAGATCATTAAAGAATATGTCTGATTTTTACATTTTACTAATGGCAACTGAATCCAATTTTATAATTTTTTTCTTTTTCTGCAAAATAATTAATTTTTACCATAATACCTAAGTCACAAATTTTATCTTTAGGGAAAAAAAAAAAAACAAAAAACAAGCAAAACAAAAAATCTTTTTATGATGTCAAATATTCTTGCTATTGGACTCTATTAATTCTAAAGCCAGGTCCAAAAAAATTCTAGATTCTGTCTGATTTGTATGAATTTTTACCTGTGTTTTTGCTTTTTAGCAGTGAACCTTGGAAAGTTAGCAGGTACTTAATCCAGAACAGTAAAACACTCTGTCTCAAGAGTTTACTCATTTCAGCCTGGCAGTAGTTTTGCCAGAAGAGGTTGCTGGTGCTCTGTACGCACTGGATACTAATTGATGTTTCACCCAGATTAGACATTTGCATACAGTGCACAGCAATAATAAAAACAACAGGGAAGGGTAATAGAGATCAGATTTCCAGCTTGTTGGAGTTACAGTGGTAGGTAGAGGCAGGCACTAGAGTATGTGTCCCAAATATCAGTAGTTGTATTACTACTTAAACTGCCACTGCGATAGGAGCCATGTCCTGTTCTGCTGTCTGGAAGGTATTGAAGACATAAAACCAGATATGCTTTCTTCAATTTATGGCAGCATTTTTTGTGCAAACTGCATTCCAGGGCAGGCTCTGTCAATGTGCAAAACATTTTTGTACCTCTTCTTACCACCAGCTCATCATTCTTTTAACCCCACGGGGTATTAAATGAAAAATCCCTCTGTTGGAAAGGTTAAGGGTGAGCTTTTTTAGTATAAAAGGCAGGAAATTCATATTAAAGAGTCCATTGTAATTTTTATAATAAGTTCCTCTGTTATGACCCAAGGGCAGCAAGGTATCTAAGCACAAACTTACTTTTAATCTTAAAGTTAGATGCCTTGTTTAAGCACGCAGCTGAAACAGGTTCCATGTGATCATTATGGATCAATTAGTTTCTTTGTAAATTACCAGGGTAATACTTTACCTGAAATATGTTTCACAGGGACTTGATAAAAACGAATGATGAGAGTGCATTGCTATTGGCCATAGGTGATAAAAGTCTGTTAGAGGTTGTTAACTTCTATCTGGTGATATCCATAATTGCCGTCACCTTCTGGACAACTGCTAAGATGTAGTCACAAGAATGTGAGCTATAGAGAAACCCTAGTGACTGGAAAGTGAGTGGAAAAATTTAATTTTGCTTGACAGGTGAGATTTCGGGTTGAAAGAATTGTAGTTGGAAATGGTCACATTTTGTTGCTAGGATTTAACAACTGTCTGTGAACAACGCCTCTTAACACTGGCACAAATACAGGGCAGACCTGAAAGAGAAGAAAAAGACGTAAAAATGTTATCTCCACAATGGTAATGAGAAGACACACAGATTCCAAACAGAAAAAATTACCTATAGGGTCCTGGAATAATTTATAGGTTATCTTCACTGATATGTCACAGAAGAATTCTTATAATTTCACAGAAACAAAGTATTTTGTTTCACTAGAAGTTAACCGTAACTATTGAAAATGTAAAAAACCTTTCTGATTATTTTTTTGTTTTAGAAGGAAATTCTACTTTCACATTCCATCCTCTACCCCTTTTATGAAATGGGAAAAGCTAGACAGAAGTACAGTTATGATTTCTTCCTCAGCACAGTCAGTCAGTATTCTAGCCATCATAGGCTGTATGCTTTAGGAGATGACGTTGATGAGATATGTCAGATATTTCTTGAGTGAAATCCAGGTTACTAACCAGAAATATGCACAACTGCCTGTTTCACTCAACACAGAAGAAAAATGTGAAGAACAAAGCACTTTTTTGTCCAAATATCCAACTTTTCTCTACAAAGTATTGGGTCGATTTAGGTCTCAGATGACGATTTCTCCTGTACCTATCCAGCATTAGAAGTTTGGCGTATTCCTGTCTGGTAATTACTCTTGTCTCTTATAGCAGCACAAGAACATACTGCTTCAAACAGCAAACCCCTTTGCTCCCCAGAGAAAGCACCTAATATCACAGATTTAGCATCTCTCCAGACATCAGTGTGACCCTGGTCCAAGGACTGGAGATGCCTTTTTCTCTAGTAATTTTTCTCTATAAAAGGAGAATATGTGAATCTTCAATTGCTCTGGGTTTAGTTTTTTTAACATATCAATGTACTTTAAGTAAATCTGTCATTACACCAGTGAAAACCCACTTGAAGACAGCCACTCTAATTTTCATTATAATAAAATGCAAAAAACCCACCCATTTTTCTTTGCATTCTAACACTTAATTCACACCACCGTTACTAGTGTGTACTTGTGAAAATAAAAAATATTCCCTCAAAAAAAGATGGAATTAAAAATGTAAATTTATATTTTTAGAAGATATAGAAAGAAAAGAAATAAGTTTTTCAATTCTGTTTCAAAAAAAAAAAAAAAGCTTTTTGGAAACTTTCTGAAAGATGGATTTTAGTATAATTTCTTGCATTTGTCACCTCTTCTGGGTAAGTCATTGATACAACACCGTATGTTTTATCTTTGGGCATGAGGTGTGCATGAGTTCCTGTTATGTATGCTGATACAAAGACTTCTCATAGCTTATGGTACCATACTACTTCAAAGAGTAACCAGGAGCTTCGTCCCCGAGAAAAGAGATATCATTGAGTTTTATGACTTGTTAGTCATTACGATGGTTTATAACTCAAGGTTTTCAAAGGATAGTAGAGACAAAGCTAGCATGTCCCTGCCCCTGGCAGGGGGGTTGGAACTAGATGATCTTAAGGTCCTTTCCAAGCCTAACTGTTCTATGATTCTATAATTCTATGAAAAATACCTTCATCGTTTGCATTGGCATTTCCTTATTTGTGAATCACACACACAAAAAAATAAACAAGTGTTTTCTCTGAGTCTATGAAATAAGAAAGTTGCTCTGCTAGCAGACCATTAGCAGACTCTATGTCTCACTGTCCATTAAAACAGTAACTGTCATTCCTAAGGTATCATGTAACATGAGATCCTCCTCTAGTGAAGAAAATCTAGTAAAATTCAGCATAGACAAAACTGAACTGTTGCAGATCTGTGGATGGCAAGTCTATAAAAGACCAAGGTTTAATGCATCCCTTTCATCCCCATCGTGGTTTAAGCCCAGCTGGTAACTCAGTACTATGCAGCTTCTTACTCACTCCTTTGCCCCCTCCCTGGGCAGGATAGGGAGGAGAATCAAAAGAATGTAAACCCCACTGGTTGAGATAAGAACAGTTTAGTAACTTAAGCACAATATAATACTAGTAATAATAATAATAATGATAAGGGAAATAACAAGGGAAGAAAATATAAAACCAAAAGGGAAAAGGAAAAGAACACAAGTGATGCACAATGCAATTGCTCACCACCTGCTGATGGATACCCAGCCAGACCTAAGCAGTCTAAGAGTTACCTTCCGGGTAATTCCTCCCAGTTTTATACCAAGTATGATGTGCTGTGGTACAGAATGCCACTTTGGCCAGTTAGGGTCAGATGTTCTGTCTCTGCTTCTTCCTGGCTCCCCTTGCCCCTCTTCACTGACAGAGCATGAGAGACTGAAAAGTCCTTGATCAGGGTAAGCACTGCTTAGCAACAACTAAAACATTGGTGTGCTATCAACACTGTTCTCAGACAGAAATAGAAAACACAGAACTGCACCAGCTACTAGGAAGAAAATTAACTCTAGCCCAGACAAAACCAGGACACCTCCTTCTGAAGAGGGATTTCCAAACCATATGCTGACTAGAAGAACCTGGGTGGCCAAATACCATCAATAGATAAAATATACTTCAAGTTCAAGTCAGTGATGAATTGCAAGCTATCTCTGCTGGGGCAGGACAGGATTTGATACTTCCTATTGAATTGTTATATCTCTTTATATTTGCCATGGAACGCCAAGCCAATGCCATGCCTTCAGCAAATGCAATTTGGGGTTGCCTGCTTTTTCACTGTTCTGACAGCTCTTCTGTGCTCAACTTGCATTCTTAGCTTGAAGCCTTAGCTCTAATCTCCAGCTTCATTAGTTGCATTTTATTACAGTGTATATATCAGAGGTCATAACTCAATCAGTGGAAAACTAAGACTACTGCAATCTCTGAAACAATTTGATGACAGAGATAGCTGAGAAGTGCAGAAAGGTGTTTCAGCTGATGTGATGCTGTTGTGGAGTGTTGCAAAGCACTGCAAACTATTCCTAGACGATTGTTTTCCTAACTGTAAAGAGAGCAGTGTTGCCAGCATTCGCTGTCTTTTATTTACTCATCTTCACCACACATAAGAAGTCTTTTAAAAAAAGCATCGTGTAACTTATGAAAGGAGATAACTAGTTAAAAGCTTTTTCTGGTAGATTGTAGAGTCAGCAAGTATCTGGGAGCACTAATCTGGACACTGAGTTTAAACGTAAAAAGACACATAAACACATAGTCTGCTTCAGTTGAAAAGGACCTACTGTGATCATCAAGTCCAAGTGCCTGAAAAGTGCATGCTAAGCAGAAGATCTGTGTTCTGAGGGCAATGAGGCCAAGAGGTAGCCCCAAGACTTGGTTTCTTCTCTATGGGCTCAAACCATCCAGATCAGCAACTGAGGCACTTTTTAGTTGTATAAGCAGTAGACCTCATCACCTTGTAGTTCAGTCTTTGGTTAAAAATGCAAGCTTTCTACTGAAAAAAAAAAAAAAAAAAGTAACTGCATTTAGTTTAATGGGAAAGTAAACTGAAACACAAAATTTTTGAATGTGTCATGGTGTGCCTTTCATGATCTCGAATAACAGTCTTGGTTAACAATTTGGAGAACAACAAATGCATGTGTCTGTTGTTAACTGGCACCTTGAGTATTAATTAACACTTGGAATTTGATTTATCATTTCAGCAGGCCTGCATCATGACCTTGGTGTGTATACCAAGACAAAAAAAAATCTAGCTGACAGTGTGTTTAAAAGTTTATCTTCATTAAGTGACCTCACCAGGTTTCAGATAGATGTCTTTCATGAAGTGTAAGCTATGACCTTTGTAATTAATTTTTAATAGCTTTCTGATAAAAGGAATGTGAAAATCTCAAATATAAAAGGGGTTAGAAATGTTACTTTGCAAAGGATCTTTATTTCTTGATGTTATGGAAAGCTCCACTGCTGCACAGCAGATAATGGAGTACAGAAAAAATAACTTATCTTTCCACTTTCTTTCCCATTAAACTGAGGATTCCAGTCCATATTAAAAAGAAATCTGACTCTGATGAGGCAGAGCAATTGTCTGGTACACACTTCACTGGAATAAATCATCAGCAAACACAAGGTTTTATTCATTGGCATTGATATTCAGCAGGGCACAACGAAACTACCAGAAAGTCTGCAATCTGCTGAGCAGAGTAGCACATTTATACCAAAATTTATACTTTTAGATGCCATGAAGCTCTCACAGACAGAAGTGCCTATAATGTAAAATATGTTTATGTGAATTAATTGATTTTAATTTTTTTGTGACTGCAATTGAATTTTGTAGTTCTTTTTCTTCTTTGACATAATGTTTTCTTGCTATGATTTTCAATACTTCATTGACAAAATTATTTTCTAAGAAGGCATTGCTTTTCATGGCATTCTTTGTCTTGGGCCAACCTGGGGAACTTGAGGAAACACTGTCTCATGTACTGAAGAAGTGTTGTATTGATGATTTGGTTATACAGCAGTGCCTGCAAGAAGGACTGGGTGTGGAGCAGCAGTAATGGTATGAACCAGAGTGTCTTCTCAGATTTTTGAGATACCCCCAAGTGATGTGACCCAGAATACAAACTGGAGCCTGAAGTCTTGCTCTGACAGTTTGGACAGGTAGCACTCTTCAAGCACACAGACAGCAATCCACAGGAGATTGTTTAAAAGAGGCGTAATTCTTAATTCCTCATGGAGGCTTCTCAGTGCCCCAGCCTGCTTTCCTCAGCAGTCCTCCTAATTCAAAATAAGTCTAGGTTCTCTGGAGCAAAGGTTTTCTTTCTTTCAAGGTCAATACCCTCCAGGGTTCCCATTGCACACAAAAATGTGCTTCATCAGAAAATGAATGGCTAGATGAAATGACTGTTCATCCATTCTATTGTTTTCGTGGCATGTTTTTATGTGCATAAAAGTGAGAGAGGCCAGTAACAGCTATGTTAGAAGCTGTATATATTGATGGGTAGCACCCACAGTTTCCATGAACAGTCATTTGTTATCTATTTTAAATGAGGAGAGGAAGGATTTACTGCAAAGATTTAACCTGGTAGGGATTTTTTTGTAAGAGAGCAAAATTGGTGCCCTGTGTGGCTTAAACAGAATCCATTTGCCTTAAGCAGGATCCATTTGCCTTCAGCAATCATTCCCTCTATAAGGCTATTATTTTTATAATATATGGAAGTCATTTATTGTGTGTAAGGTTGCATATGATGTTGTACTGAACACAATGAATTTATTAAAATGCTGCAATTGGATGGGGAAAGTTCTGATGTTACACTCAGGGACTGATTCTATTTATTAAAAAAATAAAAAAGAGCCCTACATAACAATGTGTCACTTTAGAGGCCCATCACTCCCTTTTCCATTTATTGTGCTCCCACAGGCATGCGCTGCACTAGATGAGCTTGCAGGTATGTTCTCTTACACACATTTCTTCAGTGGAAGAATGAGGAATTCACCAGGGACCAACAGCATTTTAGCTTCTGCCTGCTTCCTTTTAATTTTGACTGGCAGTGCATGCATTCCTGGTTTAGCATATACCGGCCACATCCCCCCACAAGTATCTAAAGTGACAAACTGTGTGTGATTTATTGTTCATTATGCATGTTTTTAACACAGTAAATAACATATTGACTTTAGGGTTTTAAAAATATGAGTTTAGATCGTCAATAATGATATATTCCAGGTGGTTTAGATAGAGATTGGTTCAAATAGCCCCCTAAGGATATTTTGTTGTGAAAATGTTTAGACTCTGCTGTTAAATGTTAATGCGAAAATATATCTCTTTTTCAGGCTATTTTTTACTTATTTTCTGAAGTGTGTGGTTATTATAGATGAAGGGTGTCAATTTTTCCTTCTCTATTTGGATAACAGTAAAACTAGATGCTTAGCACAATCATCATGCTCATTTTTTTCCTGAATATTTAGAGGAATAAATGGTTCTTTCTTGTATATTAATGCACCTCTATTAAGTGATGTGAAAAGTATCCTTGTCGGAAGAAATTCTGGTTTTGTGTCCATTTATTGTGCAGGTACTAATATCTAATGATCAGTGCATCTAAAAAAATATGCAACTGCAATGAAACATTTATCTTCATTTATGGGTATAAAATGTGCCAGGACTTACAACTGACAAAAAAAAAAAAAACAACCAAAAAAAAAAACAAAAAACCAAAAAACCAAAAACCCACCAAAAAAAAAAAAAACCCAAACCTCCTTTCTGGCCTCATGATATGTAGTTTAGCAACTAGAGATCTTAAAGTCAACAGTTCTTTGCTCCTTAGTGGCTCTGATGATGTACCACTTTAGTACAACGCACATGAGATCAGCACAGATCACAGTAATGCTGAGAGGCAGCTCTGAAGTCTTGCTCAGTGTTCTGCTAACAAAATTACTACCCTTGCTATTTGGGAGACTTATTTTTACATGAAAAGACTATCAGTTCATTCTTACTTAGGGTTACTCTATAAGAAATTGATCAGTTCACTTTAAGTCCATCAGTCTCTATAAGGGATAATTCTTGCCAGTTTATTCCATTTGTGATGATAGAAGCCATCTGTCTCCTTCTGCTTTGCACATTCTCAGAGGAGTTCTTACATGTTAAGGAAAACTTTCCCCTTCTACCGTTAATTTGCAATTGCCATTTTGACAGAAATTGTAACACTTTCCTTTAAGAGTTCCTTTTGAACTCCACTATTTCAAAAATATCTGCTTTAATGGGCTGCTTATTTCTAGCTAGAATCATGATTGAAATGTTTCTTATTTCTCCAAGCTGTGAGTATTAAATAATTGATAGTTGGGAACAAATTCCTAAGCTACAATTTAATCACTAGCATCTCAGGCTGCCATTTGTATTGGCCAAGTTGCTGAAGCACAGCTTTTTATTTAATCATAATACGTTATTTCCAGAACAATTGTGATCTTTCTCCTTCTCATGAGGCCCTTACCCCAGAGGCTTGCCTAGTTAATGGCTGAGATGTGGTACACATGAGAAAAATCTGCCATAGGCTGACCTCTGGAAAGGAGGAAAGCATTTGTATTTTGTTGGCTTTCCTGTTTAGGATTCTTTTCCTGACTTTGGCTTCTTGCTGAAGAGAGCCCCTCTTTGTGCTCAGTAAGCTCTTTCCCACCCTTCTGCAGCTCAGACCTGGTGCATCCCGTAAGGGTGGAGTGCTCTGAGCTGTAACAATATGAGGTTGATGGTGCTCTGAGGGTCACTGTTTTCTTTGGAGGCAGCTGGCTGTTGTAGTTTCTAATATAGCGATGGAGTCCTTCACTGAACAGCATGACCCTGGCTGCTGGGACTTTCAAAATACTGTCAAAAAAACTTTTTGTTTTCTCTAATGCTGCAGAAAGACACAAGGTGTGCTGCTGAGGAAATACAATGAAATAACAGCAAGACAGATATCAATGGTAACTCATACCTCTAAAGTTTCACAGCTCAAAACAGGCAAAGCTTAGACACTTAACCTGACACACTTCTGTTACGCTTTCTCTGATTTCTTAAAATGACTCAATGGGTTTCTTGAGAGATTTCTGATACTTACTGCCCCAAAATTCAATACAACCAGTCCTTACATGGTCCTTCCTAGAATCCAAATTTTCTAAGAAACACAAATGTGGCAATAACCTTTTAAAGCAATGTTCTCTTGTATATTTAACTTGCTTTGTTTCAAGTGCAAAAACTTCTGGATTTGGTTTAAATATATATCTTAGTTGTGTGTCTAAGAAAAGTTAGCCATTATTGAATATCTTACATATAGAAAATTGGAACAACCTATATTTGTATTGGATTAGAACAATCTATAGTTGCAACCCTGAAATAATCTAATTGCAAGCGGCTGTGGAAATAAGGGAAGCATATACAGCAGAATCCTTGAAAACCCTTGCCAGGGAGCTTCAGATATTTAGTATATGCTATGAATTAATCAATGTACATATGGGCCCCCTGATCTGCTGATAGGAAAGTGAGTGCTGCCGACAATTCACTCCTGAGAGCTATAGAAGGAGCTTTTGTTTCTGAGAAAGATGTGTGTCCTATTCTTGATCACACAGGGAAACACCAAGGAGGTGTAAAATAGAAGACCCTGTCAGGAATCCCCCCATGCGCTCATGGAACTATAGGAATAGTGCAAAGCCAGCATGGATATTAATCTGAAATATCATGACAAAGAAATAATATGAGGACATGAGCTGGAGATGCACTGAATGAATTTAAATTTGATCTCTACACAATATGACACCCCTGTGTTTTCATCTGTTAAACTCAGGTGTCTTTAGGATCAGCATAAAGTCTTTCAGAGCATCTGCTTCATGTCTGCTAAATAAAGAGTCAGCAGTTGGTACATCATAGGAATCCTTGCTCAGATGTGCATGTGCCAAGGTTACCTTAAGCAGGCCTAAGTATTAATCATTTACTTAATTAGAATAATATAGAGACACACAGGTATAAATATTCTCTTTTGTTGTGATTTGGCCTATTAAAAAAAAAAAAAGATATATCTGCATTCCTAATTCTCCTTTAACTGTCTTGAAGCAACCTAGGAACACATGGAATGGATTGCCTAGGTCTGGGTTGTTGGAGGGCATGAATGACTCTGAAGGAGAGGATTTACAGGACTGCGTTGTCTGTAGTTGAGCAGCAATGTTGGCTGTAATCTGCAAATGCTCCTTGCAACTGGGAAAAATTTGAAAACCTGTGCACTCATTCTGAAAAAGCATTCTTGTGAGGGGGAACATGCTTTGATGTGTTGAATGCTGGCTGAATAATATCCTTACATAGACCAATTGGAAAAAGAGAATACTTTCTCTGCTGGGGGTAAAAGAAGTCAGTTAAACATAGAGTAGATCATCAGCTGTTGCTTCTTAATTTTAGCCTGTCATGATGAGGCTGTACTAATCAAACATCTGTATGATTAACCAGACATTTGGTTTCACATACCTTAAGGTCCTTGGGTGTGCTGAAAAGTCTTCCTTAGTTCCTGGTTCAAAAAACAAAACAGATGGTTGCTCAAAGGAGCATTCCAAGCATAGCTGGATACTTCTTTACAAGAACATACTTTTTTGCAAAAAAGTATTACATCTGTGTACCTAGGCCTCCTGGGGGTAGAAAGGTGGAAAGCCACTTCTCATGATTGGCTAACGCTGAAGTCCAAAATGCAGATGACTTCGCTTGTCTTACTCAAGTGACTTCCATACATCTCCATACAAGTTCTAGAGGTGGATGCAGTGCTCACTCAGCTGTTGTCATGCATAGACTGCTTAGATATCCCTTATCTGCTGCATCAGCAGGAGTTCACTTTGTGCCTGCCTTTTTTCACACTCTTCTTTGAAATATGACTGCTCAGAATTTGTGCAGAAAGTTTTAAGCAGCGGTCAGTGAAGTGAAGGAATTATGGAGTGAACGGGGAAAAGAGCTGCTCTGTTTCTCATTTACCACAAGAACATGGTTGAAGGTAGGGATATATACTGACCTTCATCTGTGTAATTTGAATGTAATGGAGTAAAATTGTTTTCTTCCAGCTCATGTCAGCTCAGACCAATGCTTGACATAAAGCAAGGAATTTTCTTTACCCTGCATCTCAAAACAAGCCGAAGTTAGAGGGTAGGTTGGACCGAGTCCTCCAATCTCCTGACATCCTATGCCAACCCTTCCAGCCACACTCAGGCCTGTGTTTCGGCACTTGGAGAGAAGTATGCTATTGCATCAGCAGGTGCCGCTGCTGCTGGGAAAACAAACATCTCACTGCGGACTGCAGATGTTTGCCTCCCTCACCTCCCCTGAGCATCCCACTTTGAACATGTTGGAACAGACTGTAGTTTTCTGCCAATACTTTTTCAGATGCTTCAGCATCCTTGGAACAGGAACATACTGCTGACATGCAAGATGATTGTTATTTATAAGTTTGCCTTTGTCCCATTAATCTAAAAATACTCAGATAATGTGACAGAAATTTTCACAGTCTGCCAATGCACTTGGCTGAAACAAAAAGTATCTGCTGGAGAGAACTGAGAACAGAGCCCTGGGAAGGACTTTTCCACTGGGCTCAATTAGATGAATCCCATATAATATTTTAGCCTAACACTGTTACAGAAATCCAGTATTTGAATTCTAAAAAAAGCTTTGATTTTGAAATTAGTTTGTGGCTTTCTGCTTCTGCCCATGGTTAGACAAAAATATTATTGCTCTCCCTGGGAGCAGCCTGAGAGGAAAATTCCTACCTACAAGAGACAATTTCTCTTTCACGTTCTCTCTCAAAGAGGGTTATGCAGTGGGAGGTTGCTGTTTTTTATCTTGTACATTACTGAGCAACTATCCCATTGTGGAGTCTGGTTTTGACATCTGAGAGAAGACCCAGGTGAAGATAGGAGGATATGTGAAATACCAGGAGGGAGAGGCGCCTGGATCCATCCAGAATGAATCAGCCGTTACTGCAGCTTTGTATACTACTCAGCAACACTTGCCTAGGTTTTGTTTAGGATTTCACAGGTGTACATAGAGAAATTTGTTTTACAACTAAAGTGCTGTATTAAGTGACTGTAAGTTTATTCAAAATGCTTCACAGTTACTGAGTATGTGTTGTGCCATGTATCTTAGCATATGTTGTTGCCTTTTGTCAGAACTACTGCCAGATGTCCAGAAAGCTCTTTTGGATGGCCAAGCACAAGGGAAGGGGAGAATGGAGCAGTGGGATTTGTTAATTCCTTGATTCCCAGAGTGCTGGCTGTCATGGGAGCTTGCAAAATACAAAGAGAATTGAATGCCATGTCCCTGCTCACTGTTAAGTTTTTTTACGGTACACAAGCCACTTTGAATCATCCTTGTACAGGCCTTATCAAGTTTAAAAAGATATTTCCTGGAAATCCTATTAAACCAATGTTTTTAACAGCAGAGAGCTAATAGCAACAGTATTTAAAAAAAAGCAAAACTTGGGGCCTCAGCCCAGTGGCCTTGCCACTGCCACAAACACACGGCTTTGATAACATAATGGATGCCATATGTTGTTTCTTAGAAATGTCATGCAGTTTGAGTAGGAGAACCATTTTTTAATCCAAGAAAGCTCATGGGGAGCAGAAAAGTCAACAAAAAGCTCCTTAAGAAAACAGTAACAGCTACTTAAAACTAAACCCTTCACTTACTTTGCATTTTATTGAAAAATACTTGCAAAAGACATAATCTGGTGACAAAATTCTGTAACTTCCCAAGTCAGGAATCTGACTGCATAAAATCTTTACGTGTTTCTGCTTTTTATGTGCCATTTCTGCAAAGTATAAGGATTAACATATTATATAGGACTTTACAGCTGTTACTAGGTTTAAAAATGGTTGGAGTACAGTGTCAATATTGATTTAAGCTGAAAATTATTATTTTCAATATTCAGTTCAAAATTATGACCTTGATGTAGAAGCCAAAATGCTCTGTTTTTCACATGAAGTTCTTTTCAGGTAAAACATTATGTGAAAAGTAAAATGTCAGTAGTATGGAGCCAGTAGATCACGGGATTATGGCCATTTTGAACTGACATTTTTGGTCATTCTTAAACCAATGTCATCAGTATTATCTAAACAATAGAGATTAGAACAACCTTGGACAATTAAACTAAAATCTAGCAAATGAAAAACTGTCATTGTTCTTCTCCTAAAATCTATAAAATATTTCTAAGCCCTTTAGAATTAAAAGTCTTGATATTCCATTTTTTTCTCTATAAAGCTTTTTCTTTTTTCTTCATTTTAAAATTCTGCCTCTTTTTTTGAGCTCTATTCAAGCTGTCTGGCTTTTCCCTCACACATCTTGTGCTCACCTTTGAAAGCGAAATATCTTCTGGTCTTTCTACACATCCGTGGGACCTCTCTGTTGTAGATAACAAGGCTTGAAAACGCTCTAAGGGCAAAATAAAATGTTTAGCTTTGGATGGCTAAGGAACTCCTTGCTCAGATAGTGATGCACTTACTAATTTGGACCTGTAGTGACAAATTCTTAAAAGCTCTCTTCAGTCAAACAGATAGTGATTTTGATTGGGATTTCTCAGAAATCAGAGATTAATATGTAGGTAAATGAGACCATTGTTCAGTATGGAGAAGGCGGTGGAGATGAAGAAAGTGATACCACCAGATAATGTCGAACTTTATAATTCTTTTCTCTTTAATTAAGGAATTCAATGCTTAAGATTTAGTGTGCGTTTCTATGATGATATTTATGACATGAATAGGAAATGAATTTTTTATTTTTTTTTTGGTCTCTGGAGCTGAACACAGAAAACTGCAAATTGCTTACAGACAAGAAGAAAGATTTTAAAATTCATTTAGTAGATCATAACAGGCAATGCTTGCCCAGTTCCCTAATCAGATAACTTGTAAGAAAAAATATCATATGCAAGAGTATAGAAAGAATTGTAGAGGAAAAAGCCTCATTTTTTAGAGTAAGGATGGCAGCAAATGTCATATTAAGGTCTTACTTTGGCTTGATTTTCACACATTTATTTGTCTATTATGTGTATATATATATATATATATATATATATATATATAGGAACATATGGGATAGTTACTGCTTGGGGCAGATGGGTCATGTTCCCCTGGGACACTAAGCATGCAAAGTGTACTCTTTCAGATCGTCTAAGACTGCAGCAGATAACATGGATGCATTTGAAAACATTTGCCTCCTCTTGTACATTTGTCTGAGTGATTCTGTTATGTATGGGATTTTACCTTCATGCTGCCTGCAATTGAGCCATTCTTATTTGATAGTCTTGATAATAAATGGCATATGCATTTTTAATATAGACCTAGTGTAGTCGAGGCCTATATTGTTTTCACATCAGCTGGGGGTTGCCTTTCTATAGATCTATTTTTGAACTGTGTCTTGAGGACCATAATTCTGAAGCAATTACTATATTCATACTACAGACAAAACAAGTAAATTTACTGTTAGAAACTTAGTGTGTTTGTTTATTTCTTGTGTGCCAGTAAAACTTACAAATAGTTGGTAAGAATTGAGTTATAATAGTAAGAAAGAGTGAGTTCCAATTTTTTTCAAGTTTTAGGCAGAAAGGTGGAAAAAATAGGTGGCAGCAGTTCACAGAAAGAATCAGGAGGTGCATATGAGACGAAAGCAATACTACTATCTTAGGAGCAGACAGTAAGTCAAAGAAGCATTGTACAAAACTGTCTCAAAAGGAGCAGCTTTGCATATATTAAAATTGTCCATGAAATAGAATTCGATAATCCTAATGTTTCAAAAATATTCCACTATATGAGATCTCAATTTCCTTTAAGTGATTAACACCTTACATTTCTCTCTTTAGGAAAAGGCAGTGTCTCTTCTTTACATCATCATGCCTGCCCGTTACTGCATTTGTTCCATCCTAATTTAGAGGAAAAAGTCTTGATGCCTAAATTGCCATCAGGTGAAACTTGCTTGATTATGTCCCATTTATGTGCTATCCAGTTATGTTCCTTGATAGGAACATAGCATTTGTTACAACTGATAGGAGGGTCTAAGGTTAAGACTATCAGATCATATATGGGTATTTACATAAATGTTTTCAAATTAAATATATTGAAAAGGCATAAATCCTCATATAAATTAGGGAGAACTTCTAAATGTTCTAGATCCAGGGGAAAAAATCGACTTTATTTGCATTTATATGGTTTGGACACCACTCTTCAGAAGCCTGCTGTGAAATAGCTGGTGCAAGAAACAAAAGAAACATAATGTGTTTCACTGCTGAATGGTTGTTGGTTAACGATTTGCTGCTGCTTCTGCCCTGCTAGTTTGTTTATTAAGCCCTGTGACAAGTTTCTGACAGGACTTCTCCGAGTTGGATTTTGGAAAATATTCAAGACATGACAAGACATTCAAGATATGAAAGCACAGCTGTGAGCGTTGAATTCTACCAGATTCCAACCATGCCTGCATTTTAAAGACTATAGGTGACAAAAGAAAACTGCCAAGATTGTACAAAAATTCAGACTGGAACAGACCTCAGTAAGTTTATCAATTTATGTGATGCTACTAAAAAGTTACAGGAAGAAGAAAATGCTAAAATGCTGAGAGCAAAATCCTGGCAGATAGATAGATTAACGGCTGCTTCATTGTGGGGAAGAGAAACAAAAATTTGTTTCTCATTTGATTTTTTAATTGATTTGAAAATAATTTGGCTGTGATCTCCAGTGGAATCTGACCACCAGCTGGCTTTCCCTGGTTTCATAGGGGATCATAGGATAACAGAAGTAGGAAAGGATCCCAAGAGACCTTCAGCTGAACCTCCTGCTGAAGCAAGGTTATATGTGAGATCATACTAAGTCTGAGATGAGACCACCAGATCAGATCACTTCTTTCCATAGTCAGATCTGGAAAACCTCAAGGACAGATATTAGGCAACACCCCCCCCCCCCGCGCCAGCAACTTACTCCACTGTCTACTGTCTTCATGAGCAAAATGATTCTTGCGATATCTAGTCTGATTTTCTCATTTCAGCTTATGCTTGCTACTTTCGCCATGCACCACTGAAGAGCCTGGCTTTATTTTCTTAGCCTACCTACCTACTCTGTAGGCACTGGGGGCTGCTGTTAAACACTTACAGAGCTGCCTTTCTGTAGGCTGAACCAGTCTGGGTCCCTCAGCCTCTCCTGGCAGGAGAACAACTGCTCCAGCCCCAATCAGCTTGGGAGCCCATTGCTTCACTCATGCCAGTTCATCAATGTTTCTTCTATACTGAAGGCCCCCAAACCAGATGATGTATGCTAGATGTGGTGCAAAGTCCTGAGTAGAGGAAAATAATTCTGGTACCAAATAATTTGGTGGTTCAGGTTCTTCATCTGGAGATCGGCTTGGTTTTAATATTTAAGAAATCAGTTTTGTCAAAAATATTGTTTTCTAACACATATTACCGTGTAAAGACATTATCTTTTTGCTTGATTACTTCTTATTTACACATTGCTTCCACTAGGAAACTCAGCAGTTAGCAAGAAGTAACTCAGAACAAGAACTGGTGTACTCCAGTTGAAAGTCATACGCTATTGAACCTTGCTTACTTTAGAGCTTGGAAATTTCTATTAGCTAACATGTTAAAAAAACCCAAGCAGTTAAAGATAAAATAATATAGTGCTCATGAAAGCTGATTGACAATTGTGACTAATTAAATCTTGCTTTTGTGGAAGAGGTGATGAGTACTGCATGCAAAGCGATGTTATAAACTCATATGCATAATCTGTCAATATACTTCAAATCTCACCCTGAAGTGGAAGAAATAGATCTGATTACATTCTATCCTGGCCACATCATACACTGAAAACAGCAGCTAACTTTGCTGGCATTTTGCATAATCCAGTTAGAGAAAGTCCATTAACTAAGAAACCAGGAGTTGAATGAATAATTGATTTTTCTTTTCAGTGGCTAAAAAGAGACAAATGTTTGGGTGCAGTAGAAATAAAAAAGAAAAATTAAAAAAAATAGCTTTTTCATCAGAAGCATTTTTTTTAACCTCAAAAAAACCCAAAACAAACCAAACAAACAAACAAACAAAAAAAAAAAGCCCAGCCCAAATTCAAAACCCAAGCCTCAAAACATATTCTCTTTTGAAACTGGTAATAAATGACGGAGAAGTGAAGATCCATATTCATGGCTATTACTTTTGCAGTAGTTTTGTGATTAGCCCATTCACCTATTGAAAGATATACATTCAGACATTCAGATTTTCCTCTGCAAACACTGAGTAAGACCATGTATCCAGGAAAGTTTTCCATTTCCTCCTGTGGCTCAGGGAATGAGTAGGCTAGAATTCAAATTCCTATGATGTTTCAGTAATTTTGCCTTTGAGAGTCATGAACTCATGGAAGTAGTCTACACAAGGAAACACAGAGCAGCACACTTCAGTATTCTTCATGCCATGCACTGTCAATGACAACTGCTAGGAGGAGATGATAACCTGAGAAGAATATTCTGCAGCCAGAGTGAAGACCTGAGTTTGGGCTTTGAGCCTTGGAATGACTGATTTAACTACAGTGCTGCTGGCTAAATAAATCCATCTATGTTGGCACTATCTGTGAATATAGCCCTTTACTTGCTCAGCTTTTATTCCAAGTGAGTTAAACCAAAATATTTTTGAACTGTTGAGTCGGTTAATCTCAGAAGGCCTGGAGGGTCACAGCTTTCAGTTTGGCTGCTGCTGCCAGGTTAAACTGTATCATTTTGGCACCTGTAAGAAGCACTTTATTCCCCCATATTTATGGGAAAAAACCCCCCACATTGTTTCATCTCTATCATTAATACACTACAGTCTCAATTTGGGGGGGAGAAGAAGGTATGAGAAATATTTTGATTCATATGTCTCATGTACTTCTGTTGTTTGACATTTGTGGGCAGAGAGTGCAACCACAGATTTTCCAGCCTCCAATTTTACTTGTCAAAAGGATACAGAGACACTTTGAGTTCATGTACATAAGCACTGCAAGAACTGAATAAATTAGTCTGAATGAAAAGTGCCACTCACCTCTGGATATCCTACTTTGAAAATCTAGCCTCAAATGCCAGAATTTAAAAGAGTATGAGTTAGTAAAGTGTGTGCTTACTTCAGGAGTATAAGCAATAGTGAGCCATTGGCTCCATACAACAGAAATAAGTGATTCTAAAGAGTAATGCAGCTGCTCTTTTCAGAAAAATCTCGTATATTTGGAGGAACATATATCCAATATGACTTTCAATGCAGAAATACACCATTTGATTTCAAAAGTGATTTTTTTTTTTCATACAGAATGTATATAAGAGCTATACTGTTTAAAGTCAGAACATCTACAAATGGCTCATTTAAATGTCTACTTATCAATATTGTTTGCATCTTGAGATTGGTATATTATCAAATCATCGAATCATAGAATAGTTAGGGTTGGAAAGGACCTGAAGATCATCTAGTTCCAACCCCCCTGCCATGGGCAGGGACGCCTCCCACTATGTCTGTTTATATAATTTTTGCCACTCGAGAAGCTAATCAAGAGTTTTGCCACAAATAATTTAATGTTTAAGTCTTTGGGAAAAATCTTTGTTGAATACCTGTTACGTGATTCTCATAATGGATATGAACTTGATTCATGCACCTAGATTTCACAAGCAACATTTTCATTATATTTTTAACAAATAAACCTTTTAAATGGAATGCAACAAGTACTTAATTTTGTTTATTTTTCTGCTATAGTTGTAAAAACTAGCTAGCAGGTGAATTCTAGATATTTTGCATAGAGAAAGCATTTAGCAGAGATCTGAACCCAAACAATAATTGGATTTAGTTTTACATCCTAACTTTCATGCTTTTCCCACTGTTCCTAACTCTTCCTTCTTTTTTACTTAGAAGTCTTTCTTAAAACATCAGCTTCTGAAAGGATGTGAATATGTGAAGTCACAGCTGCTATGTTAAAAGAAAAATAAATATATTAAAAGAAAAGAAAGAAAGAAAGAAAGAAACAAACAAACCCGAAACACTTATGTGGTTTTCAGGCATCTACATTTTCTGAGATTCACAGACTGTCTTACAAGGTGCTGGAAATGGCAGCTGGGGGCACATTACATTTTCTTGTAAAAGGCCTCTTGCATGTCTGACCCAGGTTCACAATTAAGCGTGATATGGTTGCACCTTGTGCTGCTCAGTGCTTTCCCTGGCAGCCTGTGCATGTGTGTGAGCACCTGCACACATGTGTCTGTATATGTATGGTTTATTTTCGGGTGTGGAACTTTCCTAATAACTGTTGGGTGGTGTTTAGGAAAGATGCGCCAGAGTAATGGGGTCCAGAGTTCTGGACTACCACTTCAGCTAGAAGTTAGTATTACCTACCAATATAAAAATACAAATTAGTATGTATGCATGTGTGCATGTGTCTGGACTGTGAGTTACTGTGTGAATAAATGCTTTTGTTTTTAGGACAATGAGACAGATCTGATCGCTGACATGCTCCTTTGGTGCTTCTAGGTGGCCAAAGGTAATTTAAACAATTTGGTTGAGTAAAACATATCCTAGGATTTTGGGAGATTCCTTTTTTCAGAGTCTAGACACTGACCTGTACAGTTGTACTATTCTTGTAGTTCTACCCTGCCTCTCCCTACAGATGTTGAAAAGTAAATTGCTGGAAGGGAGCTTCCAAAATAAGATATCTCCATTTGAGCTCGACCAGAGTTGCCACTATTTTTCCAACACCACTCCATCTGTTCTGCCTCTACTTCCCCCTGAGGTTGGCTTTCAGTCTGTAGAGGAAGTCTACAATTGGCTTTGAGTGAAAATGCACTTTATTCCTATTTAAAATAGGTGAACATAAAATTAGTCCATAAGCAGCTGCAGCAGTTTCCAATGTCATCACTCCTCCAGCTCCTCTTCTGTAGGTTCTTGTTCCAGCTGAACATGGCAGAAGACCATAACAGTGCTTCCACGTAAAGACTCAATATTGTCCAGAAATAATTTAGATTTACTTGGCTGACTTTGCACTGGGATGAATGAGGAGGAATGGCTCTTGTCTGAGGATGATAACTTTCTGCAGGAAGGTAAGATGTAGTATCAAACACGGGAAAATTGTAAGTTCTTACAGTGCTCCAGCTATATCCTCGGAGGATGCCTGCTTCTGACATTTCAAGTATTTTCACTTTGCCAAAAACCTTGTCAAGGGAATTTAGGATTTGTGTGTGGGTAGATACAAACAGCTGCACATAAGCTTTACTTATGGTCTGACCCAGCTCGGAAGTAGGATCTGTGCATGGTGTCCGCAAGGACCCCAGGTTATATAGTCAGCAACATGCCCTCTGCTTTGAGAGTGCTGGAGTTTCATTTCTGGCACAACACCTTGCATAACCACTGTCACCAGCTGAAAATAACATAGACACAACTGCATGCTATTCCCCAGGGCTGTGGGAATCAGAGATTTCTCAGTTGTGTAGTACTTGGATCTAGAAAGCCTGTAAGTACATGTTTGTACTATAGTTTGGTTGCCTAATCTAAGAAGCCTTTGAAGTTTGTCTTAAGATTCTTAAAAAAGAGAGGAAATATTTTGATGAGTATTAATGCGTACGTTGTTCATTATTTAAATATAAAACTATGTTTATGCTCTATAAATGAGAAAAGCTGAGAAGATAGGAAGATGTGTGTAGTGTTACTGGTCCATAGGTGAAGCCATGCTGTTTTCCCTTCCTACTTTCTTTCTCTCTCATACACAAGTTACTGAAGCTGGTGCCAATTTTAATATTTCTAAAGTTCCAAAATTGTAACTCATTTGTATTTATGAGAATGTTAAATAAGAGTGAAAAAGCAAACACCAAATATTGAAAGAGTCTTCTCATTGCAAGATGGGAAATGGAACTAGGGCTGTGACTTAGAAACAAACTGTAGAAATCATCCCTTTGCAGGTGGGTCTGGGCAGATTTCTAGTACTTCAGATGTGGAGGACTTTGGCAGTGTGTCGCCACAACTATTCAGAGTGCCATGTGCTGTCATTTGGGACATGATAGGAGTTACACTATTAGGAAAGCCTCAAAGTGGCTAAGGCATTGTGGTAATGGATATAGATCCCAGCTGCAGTAAAGATCAAATGGAAGATAAATGAGCTTCTGTTATGCTTAGCTCATTTTCCAGGAAACACACTCCACTCAAGTTTGACGCACACTTTGATGAGAGAGAGGTTTCATTTCTTCTTCACAATATGATGGTACATACCATATGTTTGTCTCAGGTTCCCAGGGAGAAGAAAAGATCCAATACAACGTTTCCAGGCAGCCTGGACCTAGGTCCTCATGGGGGATTTACAGTGCACTAGCTTTGCTCCCTTTGAAGAGATGATAACAGCATAATGTCTTCTATGAAAATGTTTTTGTGGGAACATACAAATAACCAAATGCTGTGCTAACATTAAATAACTTGTAGGAAAAAAGTCTATTGCTTTTTAGGAGCAAAGCTGACATATTAAATTCATATGTATGGTTGAGCAAATGATCAAATTTGTCCCATTTTGATCCTTAGTAAGAAGTTGATAAAAAAAAAATGAATAAAAGATGCATTTGGAACAAGGATAATTCTTTGCCTTGTAACATTCTTTACATGTCTACCAGTCCTGTGTGATATTTATATTAATTTTCTGAGTAATATGCAATCTTTTCATCAAGGAGTAAAAGCTTTGATTTTCTCACTTCAACCTTTGTATAATTTAAAGATTAATAAAATCATTTATCCCAAGATTTTCACCTTCTAAGGAAGATGCCTGGTTTGAGAGGAAAACAAAACATTTCTAGAAATACTCCAGATTTGTATCTGTATGCCCTGAAACACAAGCTGAACCCTGACAGGCTAATATAAAAGAAGGCACCAGTTGCCAGCTATATAAAGGAAAAGTTCAGCTCATAAAGCTATAATGCATAATTTACAAGGATGCTCCATAAAGCCTCCTTGGGAATAACAGAATAACAGAGGAAAAATTAATTACATGCTTTTGATATTCATTAAACCTTTTTTTTTCCCTCTGAGCATGCGTTGCAACTTCAACAGTATGTTTCTAAAACTGCATAAACCCAAGAAAAACAGCTAGATGAGGATCATGTATCATTGCAATGAGACAGTAAAGGAATACTTCTTCTAGGTCAGCTCAGCTCCTTGCTTTGGGCTTATGGGTGGCAGAGAGGATGGGGCAGCTGCAACCAATTCACTATCTGCATACAACCTGGTGTATGGGAAAGGAGAGTAGTCCCTTGATGCTGATTTTAAAAGAAGATGCATCATCACTTGCTCCCACAGGTGAAGGAGCTCCTATCTTTCTAGAAGGGACCATTCTAAGACAGTGGTACTACAGATGTCTTGCAAAAAATATGCTCAGATCTACAGGTGTCTTAATGCGATGACCCAAAATGAAAGTATCACTCTTTCTTGATTTCCCTTTACATAGGATGTGGATTTGTTTAGAATGATGAAACATCCCATGGAGACATGGGACATATGCTGATCTAAGGTAGTTTGTAAAAATGGCAGTTACAGGAGGTCTTATTTTTCATTCCTGAGCAAACAGGAAATATTTATCACATAACCACTACATTCATCATGCAAGCAGAAATGCTGCAAATTGTTATGCATACTTTTTGTGGTTTTATCCATATGATTGGTTTCATTGCTTTCAGTTCTTAAGTACAAAACACGCTTTTAGGGAACAGAGCTCAGAAAGTGGGAACTGTTCTAAAAGCTTTTAATAGATACAAAAGGAATATTGCTACAAAACTTGCAATACTTCCCAAAGATTGGACGGTTGCATGAACAGTCTTGTACTTCAAGTTTCTTCAACTTCAGTTTCTGGGTCTGTTAAACTATTCCTGGATAAACTTATTCAAGCCACTTAATCTTTTTGTGTCTGTCGTGGTTTAAGCCTAACTCACGCAGACTCTCTCTCAATCACTCCCCCCTCTTCCTTGCCCCCCACTCCCGGAGGGATGGGAAGGAGAATAGAAAAGAATGCAACTCCCACAGGTTGAGATAAGAACAGTTTAGTAACTAAAGTATAACACAAATCACTACTGCTACCACCAATAATAATAATGACAAGGCAAATACAAGGAAAGAATACAATTTCTCACCACCTAAAACCAAGCCTGACCACGCAGTGCACCCCCACCCTTCCGGGTCTCTGCTCTTCCATCTTGGACATGACGTGCTGTGGTATGGAATAACCTCTTTGGTCAGTTTGGGTCAGGTGTCCTGTCTCTGCTTCCTCCCAGTTTCCCCTCCTCCCTGGCAGAACATGAAACTCAGAAAGTCCTTGGCCAGACCAAAACATCACTAAGCAGTAACCGAAACACTGGTGTTATCAGCGCTGTTCCCAGGCCCAAAATCAAAAAACACAGCGCTACACCAGCTACCAAGGAGGAGAAAAATGACTGCTGCTGCTGAACCCATGACAGTGTCTTAGTTCCCAAACTGCAATATGAAGATAACACTGTTTTCTTCAAACTTTATCTGTTTGAAAGCTCCTTGAAAGAATGGACATCTCTGTCTAGTAGCTGGTGATAATTGGTGATAAATTTATACACACTGATGCTGAGAATGGGAAGAAAAGGTGGATTATATTTAGAACAACAAAGACATCAAAATGTTTCCTTTGCAAACGCAGTAAAATGAATTTTCATTTCTAGGACATAAAGCTTAAAGATGGAAGATTTTTAGAGATAAACTGCCATATATTCAATCATTTAGCACTATGATGCATTACAGAACTACATTATTTCAGGGATTTTGACATTTGGGTGCCCTGCCTTGCAAGGCTAGATTGTACGTCCAGTGGTGCTTGGGTAGTCCCATGGCTCCCAGAAGGCACTATCTATCTTACTCAGCACAGAAACAGTTTTGTATCACAGGATTTGCCCTCCATCGACAGAGCAATCTGAATTATAGTTTTCACTGCATAAGGTGAGTGTCAGAGGGGAGACAAAGGGGAACACAGCTGAAACTGATAAAAGGCAATATCTGGCAGATACTTCAGTGAACGCTGTTCTGTCCTAAGCACTGACTGAATAAGGCAGGCTGTTGTAGAAGTTTGTGACTGTGTAGTTCAAAGACTATAACATAGTGCTTGTACTCAAGGCTTCCAGATTAAGGTTATGTTTAATCAACCTGTGCCATTCTCTGACTTTTAAGAAAATGTTTTTACTACTTAGCATTTTCCAAGGCATCTCTTTTTATATCAGTTCCTTCTGTCTTTCAGAGAGAAATAAACATTACAAGGCTTTATTTTTTAATCCTTTCTTATAAAAAGCTAATTTATTTCTACAAAGTTCATTAAAGGACTCCTCCTTCAAGGCCTGTGTTCTTTAAATTATTCTTTAACCCCTTAGCAAATTAAAAAAAATATAATGAATTTCATACTAGCACCTAAAGTTATTTACAAATAATTAATTCAAAATTCATCATCTGCTGAAAATTGTAAAACTCTCTTCCTTAATCCCACTGAGATCGGATAAGAATTTCTTCTGCATAGTGCTATTATCTCATGTGATGTTTTGTTCACAATTTTTCCATGCCTTTAAGGTAAAATTAACTAAATGAGAGGTGCAATCGGTCTGCATTGCCCTGACTTGAAGAGATGAGACTTATTAAGTGAGAAATATTATGAGATTTGTAAAACAGTGATGAGAACTCACAACATTATACGGAATATATATCCACAGAATATTATTTAGCTTGTGGTAGACATCCTTAACTTTAAGACAGGAGTTAGTGTTTGCATATTTTCATTAACCTTGCCCATTTAATGGAAACCTGATTTGAATGGAGGCTTAATCTGCTTTTAAAATAGAAATTATTATTATCAATAATCACATTTGTTTGTGTATTTGTGGTGTTAGGTTTGTGTGTTTGTGGTGTTCTGTATTTCCAATACTTTGGTTTGCAAAGTTGTAAGAATTTCAGAGAGATAATTTTAATTTCTTATTCACCAATGTGCTATCAAAGAAAATTTCAGATGATAACAAATACAAGCAGATTTTGCTGGTATCCTTAGTTTCAGTCATACACAGCTAAATTCGTCAGATGGCCCTGAGCTGCTTGGGCTTGATTTGTTGAAAATCAAGATGCTTGTACTTTTGTCTGAGCCAAGTCTTTCTAAACAGAAAGTGAGGGCTCGGTGATTTATTTGGTTTCTTAGAAGATACCATCAGCAATGCATCTAATGAATTCCACACTCCAGCAACTGTGCACAATCATTTTCCTGCTGCTGCATAGGTAGGAGATCCTTTTCTCCTTTATCTCTACTAGCTAATCTTGGCTGGTAATAGAAGTGACCTTCACTTCCAATTGAGAACAGATGCAAGGGACTGGGAAATATGCACAACTGGTTGATGCTTATTAAGAGTGCATCAGACTTTCAGAGGCCTACTTAAACTTGACCTTGATATGCTCCAGCTAAGTACTGAAAGGTCGGTGACTTCTATTCAAAATAATAAGCAATATAACATTGAGCTTACAGGAGAGCTCGTTTGTTTGATTTTTTTAGCTGAATATAAAAGACTAGAAAGTTCAGAAACAGGTTCAGTTCTAAGAGGTTTGCAAAAATATTAGGAACTATATTTACCCAAATCAGTCTCCCTGGAAAAAAAAGCAGGTAAAATTCTCTTATGGTAAGCACCCATACTTCTTGTTTCCAGTCCTGCTGGAGAGAAAGGATTGCAAATATTCCCAGACATGACAAGAGCCAGGAAAAATGGTAATAACGAGAAAGAAAGAAACTTTTTGTGCAGTTTCAAAATAAGCTGTGCAGATGTCTTGATGTTTAAACAGCACTGTTCCAGTAACTGTGCTCAGAAACAGTGCCTCAGTCACACCTTCAGGTCTTAACTCTTTGCCAGCTTCTTCCTTGACCCCAGAGGGCTGTAACTTAATGTTGCGCTCCATCTGACTATGTGCTTTTCCTCTTTTGAAAGAATGCAGATCCTATGTTACCATATATTACTTTATTGTAGAAAAGATATGAGTCTCATTCTCCTAAGCAGAAAAAAGTGACTATTTTCTTGTTCATCCTTCTCACAACAGCTAGGAAAAAAAAACCCAAACCCCAACTAAGCTAATGGTGTACTTCAACATGTCTCTGAACTGCACATATCTTTTACTTGGACCCTCTTAGAGTCCCAGGTGTGTGATATTATCTGCGTTCTGGGAGGAAACTCTACTTCCTCCACCCCTTACAGTATTTTGGAAAATATCTGTGGCAGACTGCTGTAGTTTCAGCTTTTCTATCAGAGCATATCAGAAGAATCAGAACCATAGAACAACCCAGGTTGGAAGGAACTTGAAAAATTATCTGATACAACCTTTCACAGGAAAGGGAGCTGTCGTGGTTTAAGCCCAACCGTAACTCATGCAGTTCGCTCACTCACTCCCCCTTCTTCCTTCCCCCCCGCTCCCTGGGGGATGGGGAGGAGAATCGAAAGAATGTAACTCCCATGGGTTGAGATAAGAACAGTCCAGTAACTAAGGGATAACACAAATCACTGCTGCTACCACCAGTAATAATAATGACAAGGGAAACAAAAAAAGGAAGAGAATACAACTGCTCACCACCCACCTACTGATACCAAGCTGCACCCAGCAGTGAATCCAGTCTTCTGGGACCCTGCCCCTAGTTTTTACATCCTCGGCATGACGTGCTGTGGTATGGAATACCTCTTTGGTTAGTTTGAGTCAGGTGTCCTGTCTCTGCTTCCTCCTGGCTTCCCCTCCTCCCTGGCAGAGCATGAGACTCAGAAAGTCCTTGGTCAGAGTAAGCATTACTGAGCAACAACTGAAAACACCGGTGTTATCAGCGCTGTTCCCAGGCTGAAAGTCAAAAACACAGCACTGCACCAGCTACTAAAAAGGAGAAAAATTACTGCTACTGCTGAACCAGGACAGGAGTCTAGGTGAGATTATTTAGCACCCTGTCCAATCTCTTTTCAAAAACCTCCAGAGGTGATGACTCTACCACATTCCTGAAGATGTTGCTCCAGTGAATAATTGTTCTTACAACCTGTAAAAAATGTCTTTCTTCTCAAGATGAAACTTCTCCCAGTGAAATTTGTACTCTTTTCCCTTTCTCCGTGTATCTCCTTGTGAAGAGAGAGCCTCTGGTTTCTATGTAGCTGCCGTCTAAGTATTGAAATACTGTGATGAGGTAATCCCTGAACCTTCTCTTCAAGGAGAAAAGACCTAACTCCTTAAGTGTTTCTCATAAGGCTGGTTCTCCAACCTTTTGGTCATTATATCTTAGTCATTTTTATCAATTTATTTATCTGATAAATAGATTAGCTATGCCTGGAATGTTTGCCCTCCTTGTTCCATAATAATAAAATATGATGAGCCCAAATAAGAAGTTTGTGGAAAAATACTTGCAATATTCAGAGAAGATAGCTATAATTTAATGTAGTTGTATCAAATATAATGTATAAGCATTGAAAAAGATCCCTAAGTTTGCCGTCTTATATTTTAATCAGCTATAAATTGTCAATGTGTCTAACATCACCAGGTCAAATCAGGAAAGTGAGTGCATACAGCAAACATTTCACCAAGTACCATCATGACTGGAGAAGACAGAGTAATTTGCCTAATAAATGTTTGGTTTATGAAGTTAAGTGGATACATCAAGTGAGTTGCTGCCATTTCACCCGTGTAGGTCACACAAATGCCTTGCTTTGACATGCAGATGTTACTGACCAAGCAGAGCGAGGAAGAAAGTGGCTAGGAGAGGGAATTATCTGAAATTCCTGTCAGGCAAATATCACAAATATCCTCTGACTGAATTTCTGCTGGTGTGTTTAATTCATGATGTTTTGGAACTGTTTCTATTGAAAGCAAAAGCATTACTGCAGCTAGTGTAATCCCATTAGCCCAAGAGGTTTCTGAGGCTGGAACTGTCAGGAATACGTTTCAAGTGTTCTTCAGCTTGAGAAGCAGTTGGAACACATGAGCAAATACATCTGAACATGGAAGCACCCTCTGATTTAAATTTAAGATGATGTACCACTCCATTAAAAGAGTTATTCAGAGGCATCCTGAGCTTGTTGTTTTGAAATCTGAAGCACTAAAATTTGATGATCCACAGCAGAGTTTAGTGAATGAGGACACCAGGTTATATTCATCCAAGACAAAATATCGGAAGATAAGTACATGTGGCAACTCCCAAGAGTCCACGTCAGACAGGCAGATTCTGTGTGAAAGGAAGATGTATTCTTTGACTTGGCAGCTGGGGATTGTGGTTGTTCATCAGATGAAGAAGCATGAGAAAGAAGTATAAGAAACATCATGTGATGATACCTCTTGTGCACCCTTTTTGCAAAAGCTCCAGAGAATCATCCCTATGCACACACATTTAATACTATTCAAAGCTAGGGAACTAAATATGAAGGTAAGGGACTAAATAAAGCCTAAATTTCCAAAGTCAGCCGCAGGCTCAGCTGGATATCTGGATGGGTTGGAACTAGATGATCTTAAGGTCTTTTCCAACCCTAATTATTGTATGATTCTATGTATTTACCCCCCAGTTCATCTGCTTCTGGGTAGCCAGCACATCCCTGTGCAGAATGGCCTAGTGATATGTGTGTTCTGTGTGGTTGTCTGTTGACAAAATATCAATTCAGGAAATGCCACAATTATTTGATGTAGTAGTAAGCATCGGATATGGAAACAGAACAGACCTGTGATTAATCTAGTCATGAACTGGACAGTAGCCATTGGAGTTAATCACAGTGCAGGGAGCGGGGAAGGAGGAGATAATGCCTGTACATGGTAAGAAACGAGGAAGAATGCTTTTCAGCTGCACTGAATTAATTCATAGAATGCACTCATGCAAAATATTATCCATGTGTAGAAATTATAAGGTTCCAAAACTGCACGGCAGAAGCTAAACAATGGATAATGTTTGTGGGACTCTCTTCTATCATAACCTTCTAGTTGTGTGCTATATGAGCATTATGGAACATTTTGTGCCTTGCTGCCTTGCTCTCAATAAACCAATGACTATCACATGAGGACACCAGGTTATATGACCCTTGCGATATTTTGATGCCTTTCATTCCAGATAGAAGTCCATACTCTCTGAGTTTTTATTATTTCTTTTTTCATATTTTGGTTTGGTTTGGGTTTATTTTTTTCCTCTACCTGCATCCCAGACACAAGGTCAGATTCACTCTGGCAGAGAAGAAACAAACCCAATGGTGTTTGCTAACTCACTCTGCTGGCTTCTGGTAGTTTTTCTCAGGCATACAAAAAAGTAGAAATCTTCTGTGCAAATCTTCCACTGACTGAAAGTCTTTGGGGTTTGTGAGCCCATTACATAAAATGCGGCACTGTCTGGTGGCATGGTATGTCACAGCCAGCACGGGCATTACCTGCCCACACCAGTTCCTCATGTCTCATTGCTTCCCATGCGCCAGCTCATGTTTGGCTTTCATGATTTCACAAGTACCAGCAAAAATTTCAACAATTAGTCATCTTAAACTTTACTTTCTAGTGCCTATTAAAGAAGAATCTTATACTCTTATTTCCCTAGTTAATACTTATGTTGTGAATGTAAAAAGTTACATGCCTACTTAAAAAATTACACGCTGATCATGCAGAATGGGGTGTTAATCTTTCAAATGCTGTCTATAAAAGCTGGTCTTCTCTCTCAAAAGAATTCTTTCTGGCTTTAGATTTATTTTGAAGCTTGAGGCTTTCAAACATAAACATTTTGGGACTTATGTAATGCAGTTCACAGATAACTAGGCAGGTTTAAAGCAGTTGTAGGCTTAGCATGAGATGAAAGTTTTACAGGTCATCAGGTGGAAGACAGTGATGTCTCAGCTAACAAGCATGTTTCTATTCTTTGCCTAATTAGGAGGAACATGGACTACATAGACCACTGGCTTCATCAACACATTCCTTCTATCATGGAGAAGTTTTCAACTCGCATGAGTAAGGTTTGTGAAAAATCAAGAATCTCTTCATGTTCTCAGGGTTATTTACTTGTGCAAGTGGACCTTATGCAATTAAAAGTAATTGCATGAGCTATTAGCAGTCAGTCCTCAGCACTGAATCATCTTTGATTGATAAAGCAAAAAGAAGAATGCATTACGCAACAAAATTAATCTCCACAAAATAAGTCCACATGACCAAAAAATCTTTTGGTAGGTCATATTATTCTCAAGAGAGCATTGAAGGATACTTCAGCTGTGTCCTTTTTAAACATGCCTAGGTTAAAGATCATTGTATTATAGAAAAAAAACCCAAAAAACAAAACCAAAACATATTCTGTGAATGGTTTATTTTGGGGTGGTGTGTTTAATGAGTTTTAGTACAGCTTCCTGAGATAAAGTATCCCACATATTTCTTTTCTTCTTGCTAATCTCTGCAGAAATGACATGGACGTGGGGGTACATGGACAAAAAATGAGAACTCGTGTTTTTGTCTTTACACAATTACACAGATATTCTCTTCCTGTAGCTTTTCTGCAGGCATTCTGCAGCTGAAGCAGTTTTTGGTTAAAAGGAGTGATAAGGCCTGATGTAAATAAAATCTGAGTAAGATTCTGTGTTACAAGTACCTTAAGCATCACAGGGTAATCTAGGATATCACAACAAATCTTTTCCTTCTATGAAAAAAAGAGGTGTCAAGTGTAACTAATCCAAGAAAAAAAGCATACTTCATTGGTGTTTTAGGAGCTGCACTTGCTAGTTTGCATTAGATCTGTCATCATTGTTGTGTTATGGCCTTTTACTGAACCAATACTTAAAGAAGGCAAGAACTGCTTACATTTTGAAGACCATAGAGAGTTGTACGCTTCCTGATCCTCTAATGCTGGAAAACAAACCTTTTAACTAATGAAATACAATTTTCTGCATCCTTGTGTCACCGCTGAGGAATCACACTGCACAGATGTAACATGACAGATCAAGAAGAAAGTGGTTGTACTTCTCCTGTCCTTCTTTCATTTGTTTGATCTTATTACTTCCAGTTATGATTGTTCGAGCTAGGATTTCTTCTGCTTTGGTCATGACAATCCTCAGACAACTATGAATGTGGATCATATTGTTCTTGATCATGCCTAGAAAAACAGTATGTGCTTTGGTTTTCATTCTTGAATTTGATACATGAAGATCGTGATGTCCTTCCTTGACAAAAACCAATAGAATCTCTGTGACACAAAGTGATCTTTGATTTTTATCCTGTCTTCTTAGGAGAAAACCTCCAAAAATGTTAAGGACAAGGAATTCTCAGAAGATAAATCAGTGTTCACAGACTGCAAAGAATGTTTACTGTAAAACCACAAAGAAGAGTCAGATTTCAGGGAATGAAAAAATGCTTGTTTCTAAGTTTATTTCAATATAAGAGAGGCTTGTTTGGTTGACTACGATGATGAAGACCAAAAGCAAAGCATTCCTTTAAAGTGTTTCTTTTTTCCTATCAAACCCTCCAATCTCTTGTATCCAAATTATTCAAGTTCCTGTTTTAGATATTTCAAGCCAGACTCTGATCTTAGTCACATTGCTGTAAATAGGATGTAACTGGACTGTCCTTTCCCTGCAACATCTGTATTATTGAAATTTGACTTCTTCACAAAGATTGCATTCAGAAAAGCGCCAAATACAAGTGTGATTTCATCAACTATGAATTTCTCTTTGCTGACAGTTTTAGCCTTCACAGAGTTGAACAGAGCTGGGTATCATGCAAACAGGGACATCGTTCAGTAACAAGCATGACTTCTTTTTGGGACACCTCCCCAAGCAGCCTGACACAACCCCTCAGAAAACTGTGACAGCAAACAGGAGTCTCCTTCATATATCGTCTGTGATGTGGTTAAATGTGTGTTGGTTTCTTTTTATCTCAGCACTGGTGGACTTAATCACAGATATACTACCTTGTGTGGCCAAGTAATTACCACTGATGGCTTTCCAATAGAGCACTTTAGATATCTGGTTTAAATTTATTGGCCTATAGTGAACAGATTTGCTTTAGTTATTGAGGATTTAGAGGATATTCCTTTTGCTTCATTCCCTACTCTTACATTTCTCTCAGCTAGAGTGATATTTTATACTATTTAAATGGCGCACTTCAATCTAACAGCCAAAGTACCATTACTGTATTTTTACATGGCAACAACTGATACAAAATGCTTCTATTTTGTCCCTTTTCATACTAACAAGGTTTCTTCTGCATGACCTTGACAGAAAGGAGCTTACTTCCTGCCAAGAGCAGAAAAGAGCTCATAGGAATTGCCATGAAATACTATGGTAGTGCAGAAAGGTTAGCCAAGTGTTTTTTTTTTTCTGGGGGGGGAGGTGGAGTAGAGAGGAAGAGAAGGCAATATAATAGTAATATAATTATCTTGTCTCTCGTAGTATAAATTTATACCCATTTAACCAAAATTACTCTTCTTAAATTGTAAACATAAACAAATAAGACCATTATATTACCTGTCACCAGGAACCGTAGGACAACTTGAAGTACTGTACCTCAGGACTGTCTACACAAAAAGGATTTAAGTGTTAAGGTTGCTGTCAGTGTTTGTGATACCTAAATTAGGTACTACAGTCTATGCTGCATGGAGAAGACTACATGGCATTTGTTGTCAGCATGATCTCTGGCATCATTTCATGGACACCCAGCCAGTCAGGCCTCCTTCAATAGTAATCAACACCTGGCGGCTTTAAATGAGAGAAACTGACATGAGCTGGCTTGTGGATTGGGCTGTGTGCTGGAAGTGAGCTGTGCTACAGCTACTCAGCAGTGTCAAAATTCAGGCACTTCTGGGCTATTGTGGTAAGGAAAAGTCTGGTGTCTGGGGAAAGTTCTCTTTAATATAGCTATGGACTTGCACAGCCTGAGCTGCATCATCAAAAGCTGTTGAGAAAGAAATGACAGTCATATCCTCTTACATGCTGACCCAGGACATGATGCCTTATTCATGTCCTGAGACTACCCCCTTTGGTACCCAAATTTAACCTCTGCTATTCGATTGATCCCTCTGAAATTGCATTGTCAGAAAACAGGACCCAGCCCATTGTTGCTGGAAAAAGAAAGAAAAAAAAAGTGGTATCTCTTAACAAAAAGATAATGAGATGACATTGCTATGCTGGTTGGCAATGGCTCAGGGTAGTTCTCTGTCATCTAATTGAATCTTTGGGGGAAAAGCAGTATGACTTGAGAGAGGAAGAATCTGAGTGATGTGCCATTGTTGCAGAGCCATGTTTAGAGGTGTAACAGCAAGTTCCCAGGTGTTATGAATATTAACATCTCTTAAATACAGGAGTATATTTAGGTTGTTTGTGCTAGTAAGTATTTTTAGTAGGAGTTTATGTTATTGTCTCTCCTTATTTTAGTAATGACTGTCACAGCCCCACTGAATTCTTAGTCTGAAAATTTCCTTTCATAATGTCACTTCAGTCTAAAATAAAATCCTTTTCCCAAACAGCTTTTTTTTACAGCAGAATAGGTACAATAGACTATTCAACTGAATTCTATTGACTCTGTACAGTCAAGTCCTAATGTTCCTTTTTTTATTATCTCCTCCTTTTCATTCTAATATTGCTCTGCTTTTCCGTTTTTGTACTGTGCATATCCTATTTTGTTCCACTGAAACAATTTTGTAAGAAATCCCTTATGAAGATAATGCTGTCTATCCAGTCATCACAGGCACAGTTTTGTTCTTTCAGCTTTGGCCAGTTTATATACACACTCCTACGCTTCCAGTGATTACTTCCAGTGCCAGCTGGGTACCTATTGGTGAATTCAGAGCTGATTAACTGAACAAGACAGTTGTTGCTCCAATTAACCTACTCTATGTTTCAAGAAATTTCATTTTTTTTCTTTAGGAAAGCAAGAAGTAGAGGGACAGACTTCCTATAGCCAAATTGTTCCATCCTTCTCCCCACAGGGGAAAAAAAAGGTCAATTTGGTGAACAAAGAGTGATCATTACTGGACATCTGTGGCTAATAACTGGGACACAACAGAAATTTAAGGACTGGATGTTTAACAGTTCATTGTGGGTTTTATTTGCATATACAAAACTCCTTCCCAGCAGACTGTGAAGCAAGCATTTCCTTTAGTTAGTTGTGGTGGAAACTGTTAGCTTTCTAGGTGGTGAACAGATGTGTTAAATAATTAATGTAACCATGAAGGTGCTCTGCTTAAATGCCAGCTTTCAAAATCAATGTACTTTTACTTCACAGAAGGGTTTAGATCCTGTAATTCATAAGGTAAGACTGTGACTGACCTCTGTGGGAATGCACAGAAAGAAATGTTTCCATGAGCTTCCCCCCTTGCACCCTTTCTATAGGAAGAAGTAAACAATTGCAGTTCTTGTCTTCTAACACAATGCTGACAGACAAGCTCTGGAAAAACTTGGGCAAGAGGTTAATACACACATAGGTTTCATGCCTTCGCTAGGTATTTTTACTCTCACAGCTAAGTTAGCAGAAGGGAATATAGGTCCACACCATGACTGTCCTGGGAAGGAGAGCACAAGCATGCCCAGCACCTTGCTGCAGATCAGGTAGTCTGGAAAGACCATCCATAAGCAGAATCAGCTGCATGTATCCCAGTTCAGACTTACAAGTTCTTTCTGAGCTTATTATCAGTGTTTGTGACTAAAGCTGCAGGGTGGCAACAAACTGTGTGGCTGGAAGAAAAGTAAAACACAAGCCTCTGCATTTTATGATGGTTTTACACCCATATGGAACCCACTGAATCTCTTCTTTACCTTAAGATGCTGCTAATGTTTCAGTTAGTAGTAACAAAGGTTCCATAAATGTTTTATCATGATGGTAGTCATAAAAATAGCTACTGATGTCATAGGAAGCTTTCAACCCTTGTTAGACTTTTATGGCTTTCTCTTGAGTGGAAAAGACTGATTAGAAGCAATATAAAATAAAAGCTTTCTTTGCTAAAGGAGTGTGTTAGTCTTTAGTGCTAATTCATACAGCTAGCTTGAAGCAGAAGATTACTTTTTCCAGGCAAATTCTGAGGTTTCAAAATTAGTTCTTGTTCTGATTGCAAATACAATTAAAAAAAAATCGTATAACTTACATACCTTTTTTTGCTGTCGGTTCGTGGCTGCTCTGTTCTGCAACACTTTGCACCTTGAAACAGGAACTAGGGTACCTCAGGTCTCCAGCTCCAGAAAAGCTTCCTTCCTCTGAGGGCCTGCTGCAGGAACAAAGATCCTGTGCCTTCCAGGTTCCCCTTAAGCTGTCTCCCAGGCACTGTTCACTTGCCTGAGGTTTTATGGCATTTTACCAAAACTGAGATGCCCCATTTTTGACTTCGTGATCTTAAAGGTTTTTTCCAACCTAGTTGACTCTATGACTCTATGTAACATTTTAGTCTTTTAGCTGAAATTATTCCACTACAACATTTCCTAACAGCCCTATTAACTGACAAATGCACTCCACTTATTTATTAATACACTTCTGTTTAATCCCTGACTGCAGTGAAGAGCTTAAACCAGGAATTCTGAAAGTACCTGTATTTGTATGTCAGAAACTTCCAAGTCCACCAAAAGCCCTCCACCTAATGCACAAATAGCTTGAGCCTTGTTAGTAAGGAGAGTCCGAGCCTTGTACTCCTTAGCTGATTCTCCACAAGACTTCTTATTAAACTTAGTTCTTATATGAGGTCAGTACCCCAAGCCCTTTATTTTTGGGGGCATCTACTTCCACACAGGACCTATATTGGTAGATTGGATGAAAAAACCACCACCACCACCAACAAAGCTGCACTACATTATTAATTTTGTCATTTTTAGTCATTTTTTAAATGGAGCACTTGTCAAACTTTAGGTGGAGTGATTGTCAAGCATGTGGTAAAAGGCAATTTCTGTCTTCTTTTCTGCAGAGAAGGCAGGGAGTTCCAAAATATCTTTCACAAGTTGCGATTCCTCAAATTCAAGACTTCTATCCATGTGATTTGAAGCAGTGAGATAATATTGGTTTTTTGTACCCTAGCTGATAGCCTCAGGTGTTGCTGAACAGCTTTAGGAAAAGTAGAGGATCACTGGTCAAGATCTTTGCTAAAAGCATGTTTCCCTCTAAGGCTATTCAGTGGTAGAAACAGAATAGGAGGGAAAATTACTTCACAGGCAGATGGTTAAGGTAAATGCGGCCTTCTGTTTCAGCTCCTGTTAACTAATGAATCTGTGCTTTGGGTTGGTGCAGCAACTCTTTTTTTTTTTTTCGGATAAGGACCTATGTGCTCCATGATGCCTGCAGCAAATGCACTGTCTGTCTTATAACTTCAATAAGATAGTCTCCAGTACTCTATTCAGTAACCTTCAAGGGTAGAAGTGCACACTGAGGATATATTCTGTATCTTTTATCCACTTCATTGGTTTGTAATTTCCCCTTTCAGGCACCTAGTAATTTCAAGACACCTTCTCTGTAATGATCACAAAAATTCTCCAAACCAGAAATGAAGTTTTCTGTCACTGAGCATGGTGACCCTGACATATCTGGACACTGCATTACAATAAATGAGCTTAAGATCTGTGTGCATTATACATTTGGGAGGAAAGCATTTATGCCATTTTTTTGGGACAAAAAACAGTTACAAAAATGAAAAAAATATGCCCTGAGACAGAGTGCTACAAAGTGCATTGTGATAACAAATGATTTCAGTGCAGTCAGATATCTTACAGTTTTTTGGAAGGATTTATCTAACTTCCCTTTCTGTGCAGTAGCCTGTGGTAGTAGCATCAGTCAAAACTCACTGATTCTCCTTTTCCACTACAACTCTCTCTCCTTGCAACACCTCCCCTGCTCTGGTCCAGATGGTTCAGAGAAGCAGCATTAATGAATGTGGTCAATGAAGGACTAAAAGGTACTTTCCCTGCACCATATTAAAACCTCAGGGATGGGAAGAAATGAAAGGTGGCAGCTGCTGTTGTCAGTGATACAGACCGAGGGTACCTGCTGGCCAGCTGGTCTGAGGTGCAGCCCTTGCTCTTCTGCTAGTCCATGTCTGCAATACCCCCAGGAGACAGCGCTGCCTAAACCAGTGGCATCATCCACCATTAACAAGTCGGGTATAATGCCTTGCCATGCCTCTCGCAATGGCAAAGGAAGAGGGAAGAGGCAGTTTAAATTTCACAAAAACTAGTATGGTGTCAGGAGAGGCTTAATCAGACTGAAGGCTTTCCCAATTACATATTCCGGTGTCAGCTCTCAGGTCCAGACAAGCCGATTTCTGCCCTCTCCCTGATGTTAGTCTGGAGTCATTCAGAATATAAAGTATGAATATTGAAAGCAATAATCTCTTCCTTGCTGAATCAGAAGCATTTAAAAATCATATGCCTCACTTGACTATCTTTTGAACATGGCCCTGTGTTCTGCAAAGGTACTTATTTCTGTATTTTGCCCTGTAAATATGTAATTAATGGTACCTTTGGGTTTGGGATTCAGCAGGGTGTGTGAATCTCTGTGATACGAAGCTAACAAAAACACAGGGTCTAAATCCTGGTTTAAAATAGGTGGTAACACAGTGACTAAACCAGAGGCTTGTTGGAGAAAATAGGAGACTTAATCTTAAACTAAATGTTGGTGTCTACATGAAGCAGACTGGCTCCACTGACCCATGAAAGAGCTCCCTCATGGGAAATCATCCACTGAAAAGGACTGGCCTTAAATTTTCTGTCTCTTTATAAACCTCTGGAACTGAAGGCACCATTCCGCACAGAAGTAGCCTTTTGCAAAGGGCTGGCTGGTAAGAAACTAAGTTAAAATTTTATTGACACTTATTTTAAAATGAAAATAAAATTGAAATAATGTTTTGCCTCTTCATTGTCCCTTATCTCTACTCAGTCTCACTGTGTATCACTTGCTGAAGGAGTCCCATTGCAATGAAATGAGAGTCATACCAAGGCTGGCTTTAACATGTACAGCTACATGGTTACTGAGAGAGATAATTCCAAAGATAACTTTTCCCACAGTTGTACTACCTCCTGAGATCTGCTCTGTTCCGAAGTGATGTGTCGGAAAGAAATGTGACATTTTTCCCCTGCTGTGTGACAGTCTGAGATAATTTTATTTACTTCTGTGAGAGTCCATGTGTAACACTTCACTGCATAAACAGAGTGCTGACACTGGAAAAAAAATGGTTTTTTTTAAACTTTATGGGCTTCAAAACAGTTTAGTGCACAGAAATATGTTTACAGAGATAACATGTTGTCCAGTTGGAGGTACTCAAAAGCAGGCACAGTAAACATCTGCAAAATGTAGTCATAGTGCTGCAATACCTTGCTGAACAGCTGTGGCAGAATAAAACAGCAGGATTTATAAGCTGTATTTCTAGGCTGTGATACACTTTTTCTTGAGTCTTGGGTGTACTCAACATGAGAATGCTCCCATGAATGGAATTTACACACAAACATCTAGAAATTAAGTAAATATATTAAAATGCCATTATCTTGAGTAAGATACAGCTGCCATGACTAGAGGCTGCAGGGCTCTGTGGAAGTGCAGTTGCAGCCTTACTTTTATTTTACATGATGCCATAGAGGCTGCTCTGTGCACTGAAGGACAGATGCAGTAAAGATATACATTTATAATATCTTATCTGTGTAATATTTCAGAAAATGCCCTGTGAGATTGGGCAACATGGTGCAGTAAATCAAAACAGTGCAGATGATGATTGATGGTATGAGACTTCAAAAGAAATATCATTTTCAATGGAAGTTCTTGCAGCTTAATATTGCATACAAGAATTGGTTAGAAATTGGCAGGTGCAAATCTGCCTCTGTTGGGAAAAGTTGCTCTGTGGAGCCTCCTTGTAACGCTCCCCAGAAAGGATTGCCTTAATTTTCCTTCAGGATGAAGTGTTATGAGCCAAACATTTAAAATCAGAAGTTGCTGCTTTTATCTTCCCAGTTTGTATCCTGTCACATAAGAAAAGTTTTATGTCTACTCTTCTTCTGGATTCTAGTCATTGGCTGCCAAGTTTTTCCCTCTGAAACTGTTATTCATCTTTTTTGAAACTTCTGTAAAGGCTTTTCTCAAAGCAAGACTTAGGATGGACTAAACTAAAGCTGACAAAGAGTTGGAAGATGTTTTCATTGCCAGGTGCCTGGGAAATAAAACAGAAGATGAAAATAAATATTGATATAGTTGGAGTTAAGTGCATGGGAAGAATTTTGCATACTTAATGACTGGCATTTTCCCAATGGCGGCTGTTGAGCATGATGGTTCAGATGCAAAGTCTTTCTTACATTACAGTAAGATAAGACTCCCTAAATGGCTACCACAAGAGAGAATATGAAAAGGAGCTCATAAAACTCTTTTTATGTAATCCAGATACCTCCATTTTCACCTGTTACACACTGTAGAGATGCCTATAAAAAAAACCTTAAGCCATTACCATCCACTGTGTAAACAAGCTTCCAGATGATCTGTGGCTCAACAAAATGCCTTTATGTGCATGACTGTGGGTAAGACACTGTCAGAAATACTACTGAAATACTTTTAGCCTTCAATTGTGCACACAAATAATTGTGTGTGTGACTGGCTGTGGGACCTGTGAACGGGGTCTGTGCAGCTCTGCACTCGCAACACCTCCATGTTCATCAGGGGTTCAGCCACAGGCATGGCTTGTGCCTCCTGTTTCCTGCCAGGAGCAAAGAGGTGTATGGACAGCTGGGCAATAATCCTTTCTGGAGCACTGATAAGCAACTTTGATGGAAAAGAGTGGGGGCTACTATTCTTAAGAAGCCTGATTATAGGAATGAGTTCTAGAAACCCACATTACAGAAATAAACCCCCTTAT
Source organism: Ara ararauna (assembly GCA_028858755.1). NCBI lineage: Eukaryota > Metazoa > Chordata > Aves > Psittaciformes > Psittacidae > Ara > Ara ararauna. The sequence continues at coordinate 64,489,439 of CM054379.1, forward strand.
TTCTTCTTTTTTCCTCCTAACATCCTAGTAAATCTTAATATTCCATTACTGCAAAATTACTCATAATAAAAGGTACTGAGAGTCACTACAATTCTACAAAAAAAAAAAAAAAAAAGCATGTAAAAGGGAGAGCAAGACCTATCCTTGGTCATCCTGGTAGGACCGTATTCACATAGAAAACAAGAGGGGAAAAAGACTGCGCAGCAGCACTGAAAAAGCCAAAATCTAAAATAAAAAAAAAAAGGACGTTGGTTGCCAAGAATTGAAGAAGTTTCTGAAGATGATGTTGGCTCCATGTTTGTAGTAGGATTTTTTTGAGTCAATGTTTTATTTTTCTGGGGAGCTTTGGAGTTACAATGAAGTTATAGTAAGATACAATAAGACATTTAATCAATTCAGCAGTTCAACTTGAAATTAAATTTACCCAATGAAAACATGCTTTCCAAAATGTAGCTGAAGAAAATGAAGTAGTTTTAACCAATTTCAAAGCAATTAGTCTGAATGTGTTGCTGCAGTGCACCCTTGGAGTCTTGAACTGTATTCACAGTGAATGGCCTTGAAATTACAAAAATTGATTCAGTTCAATTCACATGCTCAGAAAATTCATTCACTCAAAACATTTCTTCATGCTATTTCCTGTAATGAAGGGTTTGGGACTGAAATATAGTTGTTAATAAAAGAATTTTGAATTGACTTTTTGAACATGAATAAGTATGTTAATAATTTTGCTGTAAACACTTGGCTGCGTATTGTCTAGTTAATATGTTGGGTACACTTGATCTAGCTGGCAGAAATTTAGTGCGCCTCTGTGTCTTGTCCTTAAATTTTGCATAGGTTTTATAAACACTGGAAGGTTACTGTGCGGTAAATTTGGGATTGTTATGCCACTTCTTCTCCTAGTGTGTGTTATTTGTAGCAGATCTGAGGTATGTGCAAGGTTGCTACCCCATTGCAAAGAGGAGCTGACCCATTTTACACTTATCAGGCAATACTACAGGCTCATTTATCAACCCATTAAGGAGTTTTGTGTAGACTACAGGTGCAGATCTTGTTCCCTGAACACTGATTTCTATACATCTCAACCTTAAAGCATGGAAAAGAGGCACAAGAAGACAACAATAATGAATGGAAAATGCTGATTAGGGAGTAGATGAACTCCTGCCCTCAAATCAGAAATAACACTGTAAGTCACTGCCAGTCACTACATTAAGAAGTGAAAAGGAAGTTCAGAAAGTACCAGGCAGTTCACAGTTTTTGACCACTGAACAGTTTTTAACTATAGACTCTGCTCTTGTGAGACCTCACTTGGAGTATTGTGTGTAGTTGCGGTGTCCTCAACATAAAAAAAGGACATGGAACTGTTGGAACAAGTCCAGAGGAGGGCCACGAGGGTGATCAGGGGAATGGAGCATCTCCTGTATGAAGATAGGCTGAGAAGGTTGGTGCTGTTGAGCCTGGAGAAGAGAAGGCTGTGTGGAGACCTCATAGCAGCCTTCCAGTATCTGAAGGGGGCCTATAGGGATGCTGGGGAGGGACTCTTCATGAGGGACTATAGTGATAGGACAAGGGGTAACAGGTTCAAACTTCAACAGGGGAAGTTTAGATTGGATACGAGGAAGAAATTCTTTACTGTGAGGGTGGTGAGGCACTGGAATGGGTTGCCCAGGGAAGTTGTGAATGCTCCATCGCTGGTGGTGTTCAAGGCCGGGTTGGACATAGCCTTGGGTGGCATGGTTTAGTGGGAGGTGTCCCTGCCCCTGGCAGGGGGTTTGGAACTAGATGATCTTAAGGTCCTTTCCAACCCTAACTATTCTATGATTATATGATTCTATAGGGTAATATTAGCAATTCAAGCCAAGCAGCTCTGTTATTGCCCTGACAAAAGCAATTTTAAGAGAAAGTCTCTGAAATGTTGCTATAACCCTGAATTAGACAAAAACTTTTGAACCAGACCTGTATTCTACATTCCTCTGTTCTGCACTACAGCCTGTGCCAAAACAAGGATTGGGTAGAGTACTGAAATAGCCCAGGGAGCAGAAAACAGAAATTCAGAAACCTGCATTCCCTCCTTTGCAAAACACTGTAGATCTTATTCCTGATGGAAATAATGAAGATTTACACCTAGAGCTGGCGTCTATAACACACTAGAGGGGAAATTCTGAGTTTCAGTACTACTTTGGAGTCCGGTTATATATTTTGTGTGAAAGAAGCACTGGATGAAACCCCGGCTTTGAAATCAGACCCTAGGACTCTTCTTCTGCTCCATTCTGGGTATTAACCTACCACTAGGTTATGGATCCAGGATATCTCCTCCTTACTCTTTCTCTAGGCTCCTAAACCTTGCCTTCATTTTTGCAGTTATACAACTTTCATTGAAGTGGTGGAAAAAGTATGGAATAGCCAGGTGATTAAGGCAATCTCTATGGCGGTAGAAGGTGTCTATTTAAGTTCCTTTAGAAAGCCTCTAGAAAGCTTGCATCTCAGCTTATTCTCAATTTCTTGGTATGTATTCCAGCTATTGAGCTCTGTGTAAAATGTGTCATCTTCTTCTCACCATGTTTTCGAGTAACTGGTTCAAGCCTAGTGATTCTCAGCAGGTCATTGAGGAGCTTTTAATCTTGGATTGTAGCCAATGGCACATGAAGAAGAAAGCAAGAATAGGTACTTCTGTTTAGGTGCCTTGTAACTGAAAAGTGTTAACTAATTTTAGGTGCCTCTAAGGTCAGCTTATGGATGAGAGAAGGGATGTGAAATATGCTGATGTTTAGATTGCCGTTGTGATAAGACTATGTATATTGTTTAGTTTCCAGAATTTTTATTTAAAATAAAATCCTAAACACTGAAGGAAGTGAGCATTTTTAGTTTAGTTTTAATTTTTAAGCTATAAATATGTACATATATTCCAAAACCATAGAGATATAAATGATATAGCAGATATGGAAGTGATAAGGAGATGTGAAAACTTTGCAACCATGTAACAGAAAAACAATACTTTAATTACCTGATATTAAATAAACAAAAAACTAGTCAAGAAACCATTCTAATGGTGAGATATATTGGAGTATGAAATAATCCTGCTGAGAAACCAGTGGAAGAACCTTCCTTTGGGAGTTTTAAAAACAACCTGAAAAAATGATAGAAATGTAATGTTAGCCATTATACTTAACTAGATGGGCAGACTAGGTGACCTAATTAAGAGATAAGACATGACAGAGTGCACATTATGGTCTCATAATGACATTCTTTGGTGCTTTTAAATGTAAGGCAGAGTAGGCAAAACGGCAAAGCTATTAAACACTAAGGTGTGTTGCCACTAGACTTCATAATCCTTAGGTGCCTTCAAATTATGTTTCTAAAATATCCATTTACAAAGGTAAATCATCAACTATTAGAAAGAAAAATATTCCCCAGCTGAAGCAATCACCTTTTTTTTTTTTTTCTCTAAATGCACTGTAAGGTCATATCAAGGGAAATTGTCTAGACATGGTTTATTTTACTAATTCTTAATGACAATAATAATTAAAGTTGTTAACAAAAGTGTGGTGGAATGCAAACATTTCATATTTAATTTTGAAATTGAAATGTATGTGGGAGGAAGGTCTGCTTAGAAGAGAAGACTTATATCCCTGTTAAGTTTTCCTGCTACCCTTCCCCCTGACAGTACTACTCTCTGAAGGTATGAAACATTGGGGAAGTAGTATAAAGAAGATGGAGCCGTTTAGCAACTGACATCTTGAAAGCTTAAGATGCAGATTTTTCTTAATAAGTTTCAGGAGTAGATATTTTTTCCCCATTTTCAAATGTTCACCCCACCTGCCAGCACGGATGTCTGTTGGCTGCCTGAAACAGAAAGCGGGTGAATGCAAGAGGTGCTTGTCAAGAAGTTTGCAATATGAAAATATTTGTGTGCTACTACTTCAAGAATAGTGATAACATTTCCTAGCTCCATCCTCACGATGATCTACATTTCTAAGTGCTTTATCAGCAATTATTTCCAAATGTGAACTTAATCCTTGCCTTAGTAAAATCAAGGGAAAAGCTAAGGATGACTCTTGGCAGAAAAGAGATGTTTATTATTACCCCTCACTGGCCATGACCAACACCTCTGCAGTTGTTTCAGCATTTCCAGTGAGTAGCAGCGGTGGGTCCTGAGTCTCCTTGGTTCCCCACAGGCCTCTCCTCTCCCTGAAACCAAATAAAATTTGGTTTCAGAGAGAGGAAGCACTTACTTTAATTACTTGGTAACTAGAAAGTCTGTGTCCCAAAAGCCAGCCTCACACAGGCCCACTTGAATGAACAGACCTGACATTCACAGGTAGTTTTGAGCAGTTTAGGTCTAATTACATTTTTATTTTATTATTTAAGTGGATTTAGTGTCCCTGAGACACTCCATGGCACCTTGTATTTTTTAAATGGGTGACTTTCAAAACTTTGGTATACTTATTAACTGGGGCATTTTCACTCCTGACAAAACATTTGCAATTACAAGGAAATGTGTTATTTTCATTTTCTAAAAATATTGCTGCACTGAGAAGGGACAGGAAGTATACAGGAAGCATATTTCTGTAGTATTTCTGCAGGATATTATGTCCCTTTGTGTCAAAAAAGCAGCTATTGAAGTTTATTTGGCACTTTACATGTAAAGGACAAACATGGAGGGTAGTTATTGCTTTTTAAAAGGAAAATTATTCAAATTCAATTTTCATTTTAGAGTATTAAAGACTTGATTAAAACAAAGGCAATAATCCAAACTGGTAGTTATTCTTTTTTTATTTTTTTAATCCCGTCTGGACACATATGCTTCTTTATCTATGTAGTTATGCTTGACAGAAACAGATCCATGAGATATATAAGTAGAGCACTTAAAAATGGTCCTTATTTATTCCGACAGCTGATCAGTCATACTGCATTTGCATTTCTTCCACACACAGAGAAAGGGTGGTATTAGCAAATCAATCCCTAGCATAGTCTGCTGTTGTTAATTCTCCATTATCAATTTATTCCATTTTCAATGTCATCATTAGCTCCATTATGTCACTTGAAATCCAACATTTTCTTAAAGTCTGTGTTACATCTCCTCCTATGACCTCACCATACATCCACTCAAATACCTCATCCAAAATATAAACGAGATTATCATCTGGTGACTTCATTGTGAACGTGACCTAATTTTTGCATCCAATGTTGCCTAAAGTTGCGTTTCATCACCCAGCTGACTGTGTTGATTTTAATTTTTCTTTAGTGATTATGTTTTACTGCAAGTCTCTACACATATTATACAATTATAATAGCTGCCATTTCTATTCAGCTATCCATAAATCACATATTCCCCTGACTTGATGGCTAGCTAAACAATGATATACTCCTGTAGAGTTAAGTATCCTCTGAATGTTCCATTTAAGGTGTTTAGGAATATTGAACAGCATAGCAAGGAAGATATTTTTAAAGATATTTTTATAGGAATTCTCAGTGTTAGGAGACAAAGAACCATATTATAAACAGGGGAAGTTTAGATTGGATATGAGGAAGAAATTCTTTACTGTAAGGGCGGTGAGGCGCTGGAATGGGTTACCCAGGGAAGTTGTGAATGCTCCATCGCTGGCGGTGTTCAAGGCTGGGTTGGACATAGCCTTGGGTGACATGGTTTAGTGTGAGGTGCCCCTGCCCCTGGCAGGGGGGTTGGAACTAGATGATATTCAGATCCTTTCCAACCCTAACTGTTCTATGATTCTATGATTCCTCTCAACAATTTCTAGAAAGGCTATAATCACAGAGGTTGCACAAGAGAAGAGATAGGAACAAAATGAAGAAAACAGAAGTGTCTTAGTGTTCAGTAACAAGATTAGAATTTACAGATCCCCAAAAATCCAGTAATATTAATATTAGTTAGCATTGTATCCACCTACTGAGAAATCCTGTAATGATTTGCCTGTGTAAATTCTGGTAATATAACTGCATAAGATATGATTATCAAATGATACATTCATGTGAAAATATGCTTTAGTGAAGGGCTCCACTCTTGCATTTGAATGATAATGGAGTCCTTCTCTTTGCAGGGCTCAGCCATTAGCACATTCTATTCAGTTTGAGGGGAAGAGACACCTTTGCCTGGGCATGTCCAATGGATAGTACTATTTCCAAAGCAGAAGGAGGTAGGCAATAATTCAGGGACAGAATTTTGAAACTACTTCTAATTGGAAGCTATCAATAAGAAATCCTGGAAAAACAGAAGAAGAAGCTGGACTTACATTTCAACTTACCCTGAAGTAAAGTTTGGATCATAAAAAGGAAAAGGAGTAAGCAAATTTCACCTTCATAAGGCAAAGAAAGGACACAAGATTTTCACAGAATAAGACTGAAAATGTCATGAAACTTCTAATTAGTTTGTCAGCTGCATACTGCAGGATAACAGGAAATTTCAGAGCTTTTCTAAGTAGTAAATATGTGTGTGCTTCTATTTTCATATCCGCTCATCTCCTTCTAAAGCTTCTTCAATTGTGTTATTTATATTTGGTCAATGTGTTCTTTACTTTCTTTTCATTTTAACCTGATTTACATTAAAGGAGATCTTGATGAAAGTGGAAAACTCAAAGGCCTTTCATTCCCAGGGTAGAAATCCTTAAAAGTAAGGTAATGAAATGTCTTGTGAACTGGACAGCATTATCTCATGTCGTCCAGCTTTCAAATGAGATTTCATGGAATATTTAAAGTATAGTAGAGTGTCCCTCTGTATATACCAGCTTGGGAGTTGGTAATTCAGCTGTTTGTTGCAAATAAAGGTTTTTCAGAACTAGTATTATTTAAGAATTTTCTTTGTCTTCAAGTGGTGAGTGCGCCTCATCCATGTAGAACCAAAGGAAGTATGAAGCCAAATTAATCTAGGAAATCTAATGTCAGTTACAAAGCCAAATCTTTTGTGTATGGGAAAGGGATTTGCTCAATGCAAAAAAGTATCCCCATGGCAGAGTAGACCATGTCATACATAAAGTACTTTTGTGGCTCTCAGTTTCCACTTGCTATGTAAAAGGTTTTTTTTCAAAATATATAAGATGCCATGGAGGCGTAGATAAAGCCTTTAATCCCTGTTTTGCTGGTGCTGACAGAACAGATCTCTAGAAGCACAGGATATGGGATGTTTGACATGCAGGAAACTGGGGACTGAGGTAGATGAAGGGATGAAAAGTTGCATGTCTGTAGCAGGCCAACTTATCCTTATAATAATATCACAATATATCAATTTGCTGAACTGGCTTTAATTCAACTTCAAAAATATGGGCTTTAGGGCCTGCTTATCATGATGCACATGGCATTACCAAAAAAAAATAAAAATAAAAGAAGTGCATGGTTTTATGCCTGAAATAGGAGAAATTCAGCCCAGTTATTAGCCTGGGAAAAGATTTATAGCCTACAGATTGACTACAGAAATGTAGGGAAGTGTGAACCCTCTGTCTTCTATACACTTGTCTTTTAGGACAGACTTAAATTTTATTTTTCTTTTCTTTTACTTCTCATTCCTCCTGCTTTTAATTCTATATCACAATGGTCTTACAAAATATGCACAATTTTTATGTTACAGTTGTATCATCAACTTGTGCTTGTCTGTTCTTGGATGATATATGTCACAGATTACTGGTCCATGTCTGTACAGCAAGGATGGTTCAGAAAGGTGTGTTAGATAAAGTGCAATGCCTCACATACTGCTGTATTACCTCATGCTAGTCTGGAGCAGTGAAATTTCAAGAGATCTCACTATTTCTCTGTGGTTATTGATATGTTTCAATTGCAGGGGACGCTAACTAGCATGCACTACCTAGCTTTCATTAAATCAAGGTAATGAAGTTCTCCTTCACAAATTTCACATCCAACACAGTTTTCCCCCAAACTAATTCCAAGCAGAGCTAACACCCTTGCTCTCTTCCTCTGGGTGTCAGGAGGGTCTTGTGCTGAGGCCAATCCTGATAAGAAGAGAGGATGGTGTTGCTGCCATCCTCTGTAAGGGTCTCACCAAGTGTTAACGATGCTGCATGACCCAAGCTGATTTCTGATACAGCCAATGACTGGAGTGCCTAAGGGGACACTGCAGTACTGTGTCACTCAGGCTTGTTCATAATTCAGGATAGCTCAGCCCCCAGAAACAGAACAATAGACATCTGACCGAATTAACCAATTTCTGTTGCTAATTCTGCACCTTTGACTAATAAAATCTGCAGAAGTGGGTAATAAGTGGGCAGCTGCAGATAATCTATATTTTAGTGCACTGTATCTCTCTGTGACTTTAATTAAGGATAAAAAAAAAACAACACAAAGCTACTCCTCATTGCTCCTCATTGATCTCAAAGTGTTGTTGACTTCTCGTACTCTCCTTGTAAGCAAGATACTCCAGTTTCTCTCTCAGGAGAGATAAATGGATGATAATGCTGAAAGGCAAAATAAAGTAATTATGTTTTCAACACAGATATTAACTTAGAGATGGTCTCTAGGGACTAACACATTACTTGCAATTTTACTTTAAAATGACTTGGTAATTGACTGCTATTACTCTGCTTCATTTGTAAAGTACGTGTATGAAATAAATGGTAAAAATAGTTGTTCCTATTGATAAACACTGATTACCAATAAAATTCAAACTCAAAACTGGGGGGACTGCTTATTAGACAGCACTCCAATTAATCCAGAAGGAGTTGATTCCCAAATCAACTTCTGCAGTCATTCAATAGAATCAATTTACTGTGGAATTTACTGATCACGGCAATTAATCTCTTACAAATATCTGCTTTGACTCAGAGTACACACTTCTCATGTATAAGTTAGAGAAACATTTCTTTCTCTGGCTTTACATTATTACGCCATAGTTTAAAGTCAACAAAAAGGTAGCCACTGATATAGCAGACTTCAGATTAGATCCTTGGCTGCTGTGTGGAACAGGGAAATCTATGCTTGATCAGTCCTGTGCTACACCTGGAATACGATCATGCAAACTGTACATATTGTACGCCCTGCTTTTTACACCTTGATAGGGTCCAGGGCAAGAGAAGGCTCAGCAGTGCTGCATAATGGAAAATAATGATTAAAACAAGTATATCAAGGGCTGTAGTGTATGATACAGAAATACTACCCCAAGGAATCCTGTGTTTGTTCTGGTCTTGCAAGACTCAGGCTATTCTCCTACACTCTTGATTGTTAACTGAAGCTCGTGCACAGACAAAACTTGGATCCACAGAGTTTATTAAGCTTTGTGGGAAAGTAGATATTGTATTCCTGGGACTGTTCCAGCCCCAAAAGAAGTTAAGCTGTATTCATGATGTGCTTCATGTATTACTAAGCACCCTGTTGGACAAGAGGCTTTGTAACCTTAGCATGGATGATTAGCAGAACACATTACCTTTTCACAGATAAACGAGAGCTGGCTTTATTTGCCAAACATAAACCTGTGTTTCTAATGGATGTGGCACATAAACTTGAAGTTATATAAGGGGTTTTTACATACATAATGCATGCAAAATGTATGGGATTTTTATACATAAACTGTAGGGAAATCTTATTGACTTCTTTATTGTTAACAGAAAAAGAATGATGACAAAACCCCAAAACCCCAAAGTTTGTGGGTTCATAACATACAGAAAAGAAAAAGCTGTCCTATCTTAAAATTTTAATGGGCTTTTTTTTTACTTTCATTCCATTTTGAAAACAATTAGAATATTGGTGTTTTACAGCATCACTTTAAATACTTCATTGCATTTCTGTAAGAAGACCTAAACCAAACTGTTGGGAGATTAATTGGAAAAGAAAGTAAAACATAGACAAGACAGATTAACAGTTATTAATTAAGAATATGAGTAAATATATGAAATAGAAATAAATTAATAAATAAATATAGTGCTCTATTGGTGCAGAAAGCCATAGAAAAACTGAATAATACAATCAAAGAAACAAAAAGTTAATGGATGTCGTCAGTTTAAGGTATTCGGATCAGTCCATCAGCTGCTGGACCATCAGCTATCGATCCATTTAGTCACGTTGATCTGTTGAACTGCAGGCATTTGGATTCAATGAGGACAATTCTGAAATTCTTTGCACTGATACTGTGATAATAGTTTATATTAAAATGCTGGCCACAGTAAAATCATTGTTGTCAGCAAAAGTATCTTTTGCTCCATCATTTTACTTTGTACAAATATGTAAAAATAGGGTGTTAATGTCAAAGGGCCTTAGAAAGACAGGGACTTTGAGTAAAAATTTTGTGAGAGTATCCTGAATCTACTTTGAAATCCAAAGTCCCAGAAGCCTTTAAAGATTCAGCTCACCTTGGATATTGAAAAACTGATTGATTCAGTAAGAAGAAACAATGTTTGCATACTGCCATATATTTAACTCAAGAATGGGTAGTAATTCATTCCAGGCTAATATTAATGACAAAATTCGACCTCTCAGTATAGACTCAGTATAATTGCATTATAGACTGGTGAAGCTCCATTCCTGTTACTGGATCCACGTCTTTACAGTATCTGCAACTCTGGCTCAGATACAGACACTTACCTACATGAATAATGTTTTCACATTTATATCCTCTTGAAGTCCATCGAATAACACTTGAATAAGGAAAGGCAAGTTTACGCATATACGGGGTCATATATGATTCCCATGACATCTTTATTTCTGAGCATGCTGCCAATACAGAGGTCACTGTTAAAATTTCCTGCATATTTTAAGATGTGTAATTAGGAAATAGGATGTTGCAAACTCCTGCATATCTCAGGGGATTGTGTCCTTTCTAAGGAAATAGAAAACTCGGTTGAACAGCAGCCAAGAAGTTGCCTAGTGCAAAACTGAAAGCAAAATTGATTTTTGAGATGAGGTAAGAAAGAAAGGGCTGAGAGGGAATGTTTGCCAGATCCAAATGCACTGGCAGCTAGTTTGGTATTTTTGCTTTGGGTTGTGGATCCAAAAAAGTAATCCTGTTTTCATTGGCAGTGAAGATCTTAACCAGCATAGATAATTCTTGGCTTGGATTATGCTACCAAAATAACGGTAGTTTGCCAGTTAATTCAAGCAACTATGTTTCATTTAAGAGAGAATTACCTGAAGATAGATTGACAACACTAGTCTGTTCCAAGCCAGTTTCTTTTATTATTAGACCATTTAACTCTTATTTTTCTCAGGGATACAAGTTTTTATTACAGATTGTGCACTTTCCCAGAAATGTAGCAAATCGCGTACAATTTGTAATAAAATAGAAGCCTGCAAGCAATATTAGAAATCATTCAGAAGGCAGTAAAAATACAATATTTGTTTCTTTCACACTTTGAGAATACACAGCCAGACAGTATAAATCACAGACCTTTTTGCTTCCTGCTTCACTGTAACCTGGACAGGTTCAACAAGTTCTGAAATTTGGGTGAAGGGGCAAGCTAAGAAGAAGCTAGTTTGGGCCAGCTTCTATATATTCATGAGGCTGGATTGCTGCCAATGTGTTTCAAAGTAAAGAGGTAGAGAGTCACAAGAGGGATGTGGTTGGGTGTAGCGGGTCACTTGCTTGGGGTTTGGTGTGAGAAACCCGAAGAAGAGCTTTCTTGGTGGTCTTGAAAATCAATTCACTAACAGGGTAAGCTGAGTCAGGTGGAGTAATAAATTTATAATTATTATTCTTCTATTTTTTAAGGTATCATTACTATTTCTATTTATAAATATTTGCAAGATTAAAAAATACTCAGGTAAGCTACATAAATACCTTTACAAAGATAGTATCCTGGGCTGCATCAAAAGGAGCATGACCAGCAGGTCGAGGGAGGTGATCCTGCCCCTCTACTCTGCTCTCGTGAGACCTCACTTGGAGTATTGTGGAACTGTTGGAACAAGTCCAAAGGAGGACCACAAGGATGATCAGGGGAATGGAGTACCTCCCATATGAAGACAGGATGAGAAAGTTGGGGCTGTTGAGCCTGGAGAAGAGAAGGCTGTGTGGAGATCTCATAGCAGCCTTCCAGTATCTGAAGGGGGCCTATAGGGATGCTGGGGAGGGACCCTTCATGAGGGACTGTAGTGAGAGGACAAGGGGTAACAGGTTCAAACTTCAACAGGGGAAGTTTAGATTGGATGTGAGGAAGAAACTCTTTACTGTAAGGGTGGTGAGACACTGGAATGGGTTACCCAGGGAAGTGAATGCTCCACCGCTGGCGGTGGTCAAGGCTGGATTGGACATAGCCTTGGGTGGCATGGTTTAGTGGGAGGTGTCTCTGCCCATGGCAGGGGGTTGGAACTAGACGATCTTAAGGTTCTTTCCAACCCTAACTATTCTATGATTCTATGTTAGAAATAACAGATGCACCATTTCTTCAGGAAAAAAGAAAAACAACAAATGCACTATTTTATCTTTTTGATGACACTTTGGCTGCATAAGATAGAGTTGCAGCTATTCTTACTTTCTGATAGAGTATTTCTTTTCTCTGTCCATATGACCAGGATTTTCTGAGTTGAACTAATTAATTTCTCCTTTATCTGGTAGCTGGTAGCTGGAGAAGAGTAAAAGAAAGGGTGGGAAGTTACTTATCTTGGTTAGCCTGCTCATCTAAATGTGTTTTAATATTCTGGTCCACACTGATAGCATGAATAGGCTTTCTCTTTTATTTTTGACAAATAATTTTTAGATTTGAGATACTTGTTTTAACAAATCAGGTGTTTGGGAGAACCTGTTCACAGCCTGAATAATTTTTCTCCAATTTCTAGCTTGTTGTAACTTGTTATGAAGATGTCAGTACTTCATCTTTTCCTGCTTTTTAAATAGTGGCACAATGAATGACCAGAACTTGCTCTTTGTATTGATTAGTAATAACAGTTTTGCAATGACCAGCCTTAGACAGCTGTTTCAAAGACATGAGGTTAGAAATTTTAAAAATGACACAGTAAAAATTTCACCATTCTTCTTGCAGTCTTTGTAGCAGCTTTTTTCTCCTGCAGGAAAGGGATTAACAGGTAGTTACTAAGCACAGATCTGAACTCCAATAAAATCTCCAATTAACAGCAAAACTCATGTAACTCAATAAACTGAAATTAAAAAAGAAACCTAAAATATAAAAAGGTAAAAGAGAAGGACCAAACTAATTTAAGTGTGTTTAGCTTCAGTATCCAAGTATTATCTCTTCATCCAATGCTTGCTGTGTCCTGTGTTTGTTGTGCATTCTATGTGGCTGCAAAGATGGGAAGGAGGTCTGGGCAGTAGGAAATGTAACTGCTTACACCAGCCAGCAACCCTAACTGAGGATGGTAACACAAAAGAAGGATTGATCCTAATGGGAAACTACAGGATTTCTCTGATGACCTTTCTTATGAGCTGAAAGAAGCAGCAAAATTATTTACATGGGATGGTTATACTACCAGGGAATTCCTTAAAGTGATGAGAACTGGAGAACTCCTAGCAAAAGCCAGTGCTGTAAGCTGTGGAACAGACCTTATCTCCCTTTGCTCCTCTCAGTTTCCACCTGGTTTTAAATATGCTTTTATCTCCACTCCTGCTGTAACTATAAGTAGGATTGTTTAAATGAGATAAAACAAATAAATACTGTAATGTAACTAGGGATTTTTTCGGGGTTTTGGTGGGTTTTTTTTGTTTGTTTGGGTGGGTTTTGTTCGGGGTTTTGGTGGGTTTTTTTTGTTTGTTTGGGTGGGTTTTGTTCGTTTATTTTTGTGGTGGTTTTGTTGGATTTCTTTTCTCTCTTTAAATAAAAATATCAGAAGTAGTGCCAGTCTGAGAGAATAAACTTGTGCTTTTACTACATTGAAAACAAAAATTCCAACTTGCAATAGTAATACTGGCACTGCTCAGGCAACCTGAGTAAAAGCAGAAATGTAGGAATATAGTTTCTCACTCAGCTGGAATCAGCTTGTTCTTGTCCATAGCATTCAAAACTGTAAGAAGTAATGCCTTATTTTACTTCATTCACGTACATGTATCATGTAACTGAGTTGTGGTGAGGAGGAAGCAATGCTATTTTCCTTAAGGTTATGTGATTTGTGAATGGGAGCTGGTGTTTCTGATTTTTTTTTGTTGTTATGTCTGTGTAAGATGTATATTCCTCAATGATAACAAAAAGTGTTACTAGAAATGTGTTAAAGAAGATGTATTTGAGTCATTCATGTACAAAACCATATATAAATATATTCTGCAAGTTAATTGCAATTTTCAGAAAGCTCTCAAAATGTTTGTATGTATATACATATAAAGGGTTAGTGGGAAAATTTCGCACCAGTCATTGCTGTTATAGCAATATTATGTTAAAAAAATTGGAAGTTTAGTGATTTTGTTGTTGATTTTTTGTTTTCGGTCTCTGTAATCTGCAGTAAACCATGCACTGGATTCCTGCCTCTGATGGCATAATATCCCCTCGTCCACTACAGCATGCTCTGCAAAAAGCAGAATACAAATAAAGTGATAAACATTTACTCATAATTTTTCTCCATTTTTTCCCCTTCCTATTCACTATAGTAAAGCAGAGCCTACAAACTCATGTATCTTATTTCTGAGCTGATAATAAGAGATGGTGAAGAGAAGGAGGGTGGGGACCTGTCTATTTAGGTAGTTTAAATTACAGCTTAATGTGCTAACTCCACACTAACCTAATTTTTTATTCCTTATCTTCAGCTCTATATTACTGATCCTGCTCCCACATGGATTCTCTTGCCATTCAATATTCAGAAAGTGCTTCTCTGCTTTATCTTTTAGGATCCAAATAACTTTCATAACCTCTCCGTAGGCAGCTGATTCCACTGGCTGTTGATTCCTCCTCGCCATACAATCACCTGACACTGTGAGGCATAAAAAGCATGAAAAGTGATACCCTACTGCAGTGTGGGAGTGTTTGCTGGGCTGTGTTATGCTCCACCAGGCAGCTGCAGAAATCCCCTTTGCACTGGATCCCTTAAAACTGCACTGACCGAAAGTATTAACGAAGAAACTTTGAAGAATGCCCTGTAAACATGCCTATATAAATATCCCTTGCATAGGATGTAGGACTTGACCTAAGATACAGCTTTAATGACAGATGTCTAAATCAGTGTATTTTAAATAGCAGTCTTGGATCTAGTATTGTTTCTAGCCTTTCTTCCCCGACCCCTCGCAGTGGCCTAGTTGTGAGTATCCCCAGGCTCATATCACCATTGTAATTAACCACTTTTTCGAAAGAGCTGAGAAGATGTTGGTGCTTTTCTTCCACTAAAATGCAAAAACAATGGATTGAACAGAGAGAGCATAACAGTCAATGCAGGATCCTTCATGGGAGATGCTTAGCGAGGAGTACACGCATGAGGCAATGGTACAGAGGCATTCTCCTGTAAGTCCTCCCATCCTGGCATTTGCCTATCCAGAGGGTGCTGGCTTTTTCTCTGCTTGTGCCTGTGCATAGAAAGTATTTCATGCTCTTGAAAGTTTTGGGAAATGAACAACCCATACTGCAATGCAGTGCTCAGGTGTGGAGTGCTGCCTTAGCTGGAACAACAGGCATGACAAAGGTTAGTAAGTGATTGAGCTGCCTGTTACGTTACGTTTGTTTTGAAATATTTATTCGGGCATAAATCTAATGTAACTTTGTGAAAATATGAGATGTTAGTTTGCATAGTCAACGGTGTTGAGGATGCACCCTGTTTTTAGACTTTCAGATGAGCTATCTAAAATAGGAACTTAATCTTTCAGGTGCTTTTTCTGAAGGTGACATTGGCTTTTCCAAATTTGAGGATCAGCTTGTTATAGAAAATATCATTGCAGTTACTTCACTACTGTTTTTTTAACGATGAAGGTGCAGGTTCACTACACTGTCACCAAAACCATCAGATTTCCAACAGATGGCCTCAAAGTCTTATTGCTTCTGAATATCTCAACTGTTGAATCTTTAAAATATAAAGTAAGATGGAACCTAATTAAATATAATGACCAAAGTTATTTTCCTTTCCTGTCTAAAGGATTGAATGATAAAATCACATTTCTGTCCTATGCTATTATTTTTCCTCAGACTACTCCTCTCTCTTCTAATAACTGGTCTCATTCCCTGGTTAGTAACTTACTGATAACCACTCTAACACAGATTTACAAGATCGCAGAAAATATAATGCATTCACATATAATTTTTTTAAATACTGAATTATTTTAACTCACCAAGAACTTTCTTTGCAGTGATTTTTATTTTGTTTTCCTATATTTTAGCTTCCTAGAATTCCTGGAAAAACTGTTGGAGTTAAGAAAAGAGGTATTGTAACAGAAATAAGACAAGTGGTTTTTATGCTTATATATTGACCTGGAGTTTCCCATTAAGCTACTGGCAGGTGAGAGGTGATTCTATCCTTGTTGGTTATTGTACCTCTCCTGAAAAGAAAGATGGGTTTAACTCATGCAGGTCAAATTTATTTCCCTTGTAACCTCACAAAAATCAGAGGAATTATGTCAGAAGTGCAGTGTTTGCTGGATGAGTTTTACACTGGGAAAGTATAACCTCTTTCCTTCACTTATGACAATTTCTGAGATTCATTAACCTTTCAGAGAAAGTTTTATGCAAAGTGTTCATTTTGTCTTAGAGGTTTATTTAATTTCATATTCGCTACAGCAAACAAAGCAATAGTTCAATTTGAACAAAACCTTAGATCATCCCTCAGGGAATCACTTACAGGTGGTTAACAGAAAATGGTGTAAGGCAGAAAAAGAAACACAGCAAAATGGAAATGCCTTTGAATGCTCAAGAGAGGAACTATTTAGTAAAGCAAATCAGCATGATAGAGATAAAAGCACTGAGAGTGATTCATCTGGTTGTTGAACCAGTTTTATCTGAACATAATGCAAATATCTTGATGGAGTTATGTTAGTGTAGCTGGTATACTAAGCCAGCAGTTTCATTGCAATTTAATGATGAACCTTAGTCTTCACAAGAGTGTCTAGCTGAAACTATTTTCCTGAAGCTTAGAAGCAGTATTCAACTAATCTATTTCCTTAAAACATGCACCTGCAAAGATTGAATAAATTTTAGAGTTTCTTCATAAAAGACCAATACAAAAACTCTTTGGGATTTTGATTTTCATAGAGAATCATTAATTTAACAGCACTTGGTCTAGGATAATATGTTTTTCATAAATAATAAAAATATTTTTTGTACCAACAAATAGTAAATTAGCTGGTTTTATATTTAGGTAGCTTAAACACCATATTAATACAAGTTACAAGCATATTAATAGTCAAAAGGAAAGAATGGTCTGCATTTTTTGTAGGTATCTCCCCCCAGAAACCCCAAAAGTTTAGAGTTAGGATTAAATTTCAAAGCAATTAAAAAAGTCTACAGTGTGGAAATCCAAGCTTGAATCAACCAATTCAACACCCCCCTAAGTTGTACCCTGAAGTCAAACCACAAGTAAGCAGCCATTTAATAACCAATTTCTAATAGCTTCCATCACCTGAACTGGACTAATCTGACCACTTTTTTAGCCCAGCTCCCCTTACAAACAAAGTTTATATGATCATACTGCTCTTATGTGCTACTAAACTTGTCTTTCCATTTACTTTTCAGTCCATTGGCTAGTTTTAAGCCAAGTTAACTGAGGGCTGAGCAATCTGAGTTCCCACAAATTTTATTGAAACAGGAACTAGAAACAGAGAAGGGAAAGTTTATAAAAGCCTGTAAATACCCCATCTGAAGTAAAGGCTGTAGTATCAGTTTGTGCATTATTAGGCACCATAAAAGTCACATAGGAAATAGACATTTTCTGATACCGTCGGT
The DNA here is from genome assembly GCA_028858755.1 of Ara ararauna. Lineage (NCBI taxonomy): Eukaryota > Metazoa > Chordata > Aves > Psittaciformes > Psittacidae > Ara > Ara ararauna. The sequence goes on from CM054379.1 coordinate 64,507,186, forward strand.
AGCGAATGGAGCTTCATCTGGAGCTCACAGTATCCATGGTAGTGCCGAAATCCACATGAAACCACAGTTTGTTACTTCTGGATCACCATTTCTTGGTGGCGCTATTGTGGAATCTACGATGTGGGATTGCTCTATGGGAAATGATAAATAAGTTCAGCTTCCAATCTGTTTGAATATTTCTATGCACTGTTACAAAGCAGGATTGTTTTGTCTTCTTTGGCTCTGGGATGGGAAATGCCTGGGAGGAAGCTTGGTGTCCTTCTCAGGAAAGGGGATGTAGGCATTGCTCCTGCATTGCAGTGACCACCATGCAACTGACCCAGCATTTGGTTTGCTGGGGACAGTGGTTCTTGGCTCTTGCTTTCTTGAGTACAAGGGCTTTGCAATTTCCTTGAAGGAAGCAACATGTCAACAGCCTTGCTTCTGGTTTCCCCACCTTCTTCCCAGTGGCTGCGAAGACATTTATCTGTCTGTTTTGCTGCTGTGATCTAAAAAGTGTTTTCTGGCTGAGCTGTCTGCTTTTCCCTTACACACAAGAACACTCTGGTCTATTCAATACTTTCTTAATACACTGGAGAGATTAGAGCATGAGTTCTGGACCCAAATGTCTATCCCACTTCTGTGTAAGACATAGCTTTCTAGTAGAAGCAGAAAACTCCTAGCTTTCTGCTACAGGCTACAGCCCTCACAGTCCTGATGGGAAATGCCAGTAAACACCACCAGGATCACAAACCTGACCATGGAAGCTGCAGGAGTATGAATGCACAGACCTTTACAGTTAGCATAAAGGCCAGGTGACAATGAGTTCATGCTTATATATTTTTAATTTTGCAGTGTGAAGCCTAATAGCAAAAAATAACGGCAACTCTAATTATCCCTGCAAAACAACACCACTGTTGTTGAGCACTGTCAGATCTTCCCCGACTCTTATTTTTGCTTTGTTTAAATTCACTAAAGGACTGCAGGTTCCTTCAGCGCTGTCTGCAAGTATTCAGCACTTCTCAGTGTAGAAAAAAAATGAAGACATTGTTAACTAAATGCCAGTTAATAAATGCTAGGAATAGCCCCCAGGTATTAGTTCTTGTCAGAAATAATCCTGGTTGAGTGATCAGTAGGAATGTTTTTTTGCTGATATGCAATATGTGAACAAATGCAGTATGAAAGAATTGTTATTCTGCTTGAGATAGTTATAATATTAAATTAAACATCCCTTTTAAATAAGCATCCCTTCATAAAGGTTATTTTAGCTAACATCAGTTGGCCATTTCAAATCTTTTGCTTTTTCATTACTTAAGTAATAGCAGGCAAATCCCACCCTTTCAAGCCTTGTTAAATTCTTCCTCCAGAGAATGCATGCAAATACAGCTGAGTTTTATGTTTTGGTAAGGATTTTTTGAGGTACTTGTTAGTTCTCTCCTCTCAGTGACAAGGATTCAAAAGTGCAACCACTGATCTAAAAATGTACCAACTGCTTACAGCCGACACTGAGATATTAAAGTAATAAGACTTTATTTTCTTCTTCTCTGTTTCGTGGCACTATTTTCGAGGAGTTTCCAGAAAATGTCATAAGAAATTTAGTTGTTGGGGAAAAAAAAAGGGAACAGAAATTAAAAACATTCCTGTAACTGACTAACAGCTTTGTGTGAGCATTAGTGTTTGAATGGAATCTAGATGCTGAGACCTGAGATGTTGCTGGCTGTTAAATAAGAAATAAATTTTTTATTTGTTTTTCCTCTTTACTATAGTGATGGAGAGACATAACGCAGTAAGTGCATTCTGTTGTACCATCCATGACCTCAATGGAGAGGGAGAAAATGGGCTTTTGCTGTCAGTTTCTCATTCTGTTACAGATTTGAGTTTTACTCCAACATTACTTCCAGTCTAATTGCATCTGACCTGGCACTCTTGTTGTGATAGTGTTAGTCAGCATAACTGGAGGCCTGTGTAACAGCTAGTATTTATAAAGTAAACATAATTGCTTGCTAAGCCCTAGAAGCATCAGCCTTATGAGTTTCCTCATTCTCATTAAAATACAGGTTTCTTTCCAATTGCCTATGGAGGCAATACAGGAAAGGTATTTATGTGCCATAAGTGAAAGCTGCCTGCATTGGCAAATAAGGCTAGGGAATTAAAGAGCTTGCCCTATTTAGTGTAAATTTAAATTAAAAATAGCAGCTTGTGCCCAAGTTACCGATGTCCACATATTTACATCTTAAAATCACAGAGCCGTTTATATGTTTGCACATATAAACATTCTCTTGAATGTTCTATCCACTGTTTTCTTCATTTCGGATAAATCCAGTCTTCACCATATAAAGTTTTGTGTTTCTGCCATTACAAAGCAAGATATCTAGATATGTTTGCTTGCCTTTGCATACTTACCTAGGTTTTAATTCAAGTTGAGAAAGCATTTGTCATTTCAGAATGAAAACCTGAAGGTCACTCATCTCTGGTATTCTGTTAACACCTGAAACTAGACCTGCAATATTTTGAAGAAGAGTTTTATTGCTCCAATATCAACATAATCTATGCACACTAAAGTGAAAATATAAGATTCATATCTATAAAGTGATGCCTGGAGCAAGTTGCAGTATTATTGTTTTCAGGGTCAGTGCTGCATGGTTCCAAGTGCATCTTTAAGAATGATCAGCAACCTCAGCTTGGGGCTTGTGCACCCATGAGAGGTGGAAATATAGAACATTTTGCAGTAGCAAGCTTTGCATTATGCATCATTATCCATTACTCTGCCAGCTTGACTAAGGACAGTGTTTGGGTTATGGCATAAGGCTGTGTGTATGCTGACCTCAGTTCTCTCTTTCCAGTCATTTTTATGTAATAAATCAAAGCGAGCTGTCTTCAGTATGCAAGCTACTTCATTTTCGCAATGCAACCTTTCCCTTCCCGCTCAAACTACAATGTACCAAAAAACTCTAAACCAGCAGGTAATCCACAGCTATGTGCTGATATGTAATGAAAATCTGGAGGTTCATGTCTCTTTTAAACGAAGATAATTTAAAAAAGGAAATGGTCTGTTGAATTTTAGTGTTCATGAGACAGTAAAAGATAGAGTATCTCCTACTGGGAAGTTCTCCTCATACAGTCCTGTGACTTTCCTGTGATTAACATTTCCTGTGTTTCCCAGTCTTTCCCCTCAAAATAAATCTCTTTTTCTGTAGTTTAAGCTTCAGTGTAAGACACTCCTGAACAGTATCCCTTCTTTTACTGGATGATCAGATGGAAGCTTTTAATTACCAAAGAACATGAATTAATTATTTCTAGGTTTCTGGTAGGTCATGTCTTTCTTTGAGTTTATACATTTTCTCTAGTAAGGACTCTATTTTTGTCCTGGTAATGCTAAGCATATCATAAACATACAGCAATACACACAGGGCTGAGTGAGCCATGAACCTCAGAGGGAGTGCTAGGTGAACTCAGCTGTGGTGTCTTCAATTATATGGCAAAGTGGCTTAGGGATCCTGTATTTTTTCTCTGAAATCCTGGACAGAAAATGGCTGTAATCACTGCAAAGCATGTGCGCTGTAAGCTTGCCTAAGTTCTGGATGCATGATTTTCAGCACATGAGCAGGTGAGTTTTCCAGCTCATATACATTGAATTCAACAAATCCAGCTCTGCAGCATATAGGTAGCAGAATGGGCAGTCTCAAAAGATTCATTTTCACACGGGTAAGTGTGATATGTATGGGGCTCTCAGTGTGCAAGTCCATTTGCCTGCACATCAAGCAGTTGGGTCAGATCTACTGCCAGACTTTCTGCAATCCCTGACAAATGGCGGCAGCAGCAAGCTAATAGGAAGTGGTTCTTGCCCTGCATCTGGCACAGTAAATATGCTTCAGTATTCTGCTGCTTCTGCAAATGCATCCTCAGACGCAAATGCATTCCCTTTCCCTGCAGATCTGGATGGCCCAATCTCATGGAGGTCATATACCTCTGCTCAATGGAGATGTCAGAGGCACAGAGGAATCTGGTTTCAGCCATTACGTTCAGTATGCCTTGGCACTAAGAGGTGTGAAGAACTCCTTCTGCATCCTGAATTGGGGTATGAAGTAGGAGACAAACATGAATCCTGGCCATCAATGTTCAGCAGTTTCATTAAGCACATGCTTCTCCTGCATTGCAGTTCTGAGCAGGATTTTGCAGCTTCCTCAGGTTCCCCAGGACACCGTGCTGTAGTGTTTAGCACAGGGCTCATCTTGAGGTTTTGCTCCTGACTTTAAGAACTTTATTTTTCTCCCAATAAAAACAGTACAATGCCAGATAAATGTCAAGGCTTTGCTCTTCACCTCCTAAAACATCTGTGAATATTACGAAAGCTTGTAATGCTACATTTTTAATGTGCATCACATCTGTACATCTCTACAATGAAACGTCTATAGGAACAACAGCTGAAATACCTCATTCTGTATGGTTGCCAAGCCCCTTTATGTACATCAAATTAGTCAACACAGAAGGGATTAGTTATTTTTATAAGGAAAATGTCACCAAATCCTTTTTCAAATATTTAAAATATTTTTGACAAATCACATTTGTATAATCCTTATGCAGTTGTTTCATACTGAAACAAAACATAATACTGTACGTGATTAACTCCCCAGCACCTCCTCTCTGATTTTATTAGCTCCTTTGCACAGGCACATGAGACTTAGCAAAAAAAAAAAAAGCAAACAGTTGTGATATAAATCCACATTTTGGTGTGTAGTTGGCTTGTTATTCACTGTATTAGCAGTATCAGCAGCTCTGAAGTATGCATAGCTTAGGTAGTGTGGGACCATACCACAGGTACATAGCACGGAGGCACCAGAAAGGCAAAGTAAAAGGAGAAGTGGAAAAATGCATGGGTTTAATGGAACTACTGGGGGCTGTTTTCTTTCCTATCACTGATCAGCCAGTGACAAGGGACTGGGGATGCTGCAGTTGTCTGACTGCTTCTGTATTTCTGCTGTAAAAATGCCTGAGAGATGTGATCTGTGGGATTGGTGTGACTGAATGTAAGAATGGTCAAACCTGATTAGAGAAGACTGTAATTTGTTCATTTTGCTGAGGCGAAACATGATCCACCAGCAAGACTTGAAAGGCCTTAACATCCTAGACACCAGCAATCACTCTGGTGTAACCTACCCTTTTTTCATGTAATTTCTTTTCTCTTTTTCTTCTGTGTCTTGTTATTACCCAATGGGCTGAGTCACATTGTTTTATACTGTTCTAGAATACCCATGAATGCAGTGAGCGAATTTACTTTAGACTTACACTGGTAGCAGGATCTGGCACCTTTTCTCTGTAAACACCCTGAACGCTTCCTTTCTCTGCTCTCACAGCTGGGTAGCTTCAGCGCCTGGCAAATGAGAAGCACTATTTTTAATGTCTCATTCAAACAGCAGTGTGGTAGAAGCATCAAATAATAGTTGCTTTCAATACAGGAAACAACACACAGTGCCACTGTTCCTATTTTATAAGTTATATTAAAAAAACTCTTAATGATGATTGTTATAATTACTTATACAGCCTCTAGACTTTTCATTTGAAAGTTTGCTATTAATCAGTGCTGAATTTAGAGTGGGGTGTTTTTGTATGCATATGTCTGTGAATTTTAATATGCTAAAGAACCTACTTAGTAGGGTCTAAAAGGTAAACTGGGAAATAAGTTTTTGAAGTACTTCAATAAAATAGCATATATAAATAATAGAGTGAAAACATTATTAATAAGGATACAAATGAAGCACTAAAATGCTAATTTTGCATGGATATCCTTAACACAGAACAAATTAATTTTATCTGAAATTGGGCCTAAAATAGACAATTTTCCTTTAAATGGCAGGTGTGAAATTTATACTATACCAGTCACATTCCAGTTCCTGCTCTGCGATAGAAAGATACTGCATGCTACAAAGGTATTCAAAAATATCTTTCTAATACAGGAAATTATATACCTTATTCTCAGTTTTGTTCCAAGAAATGGGATTTGGGATGATTTTAAAAAATACTCAAGAACAGAATCAGCCAGAGGAAAGCACTGTGTGTGGGAACATGGAAATTTGCCAAACAAGCAAATAGAAGCACTGTTAAATTGAAATGTTAGACAGCATTAATAATAGGATGTTTCAAATATCATACAAAGAAAAAGTGATACAATTAGTTAAATGTTTTTCAAATTAAAGAAAAATAAAAGTATCAACCCCTTTCTAAGACAGGATGTGCAATGTGTAGGGTCCTTTACATTCAACCTCCAAACACCAGAATGCTCTGTGATGCCAAAGTTGTTGGGAGAGAAAGCAAACTCAGAGGCAGATGGGGAACAGGGGTAGCAGGGAGCCTAAAGTCTTACTGCTCCAAGGAGTATCCAGCTAAACTAAACAGCCCTTAACTTCATGCTATAGAGGAAAAGAGGCACAAATAACTGTTGGCTGAAGCCTCTAGAAATCACAGCTTGGGATATTCAACGCAGTTACCTTTACAGAAGATCTGTGTGGAGAAACGCCTATTTTTTACCCTGGGAAAAAATTGCTTCTGTGAGTCAGATCGGGAGGTTTGAATGAATCTTTTTGCAAGTTATTAAAGCACTATGCAGAGTGTGTGTTTGCATTGCTGGCAACTTTATCACAAGCTGGGCCAAGCACATGGGGTCTGTTGAAACCTGCTGAGAAAATACTGAAGAAAGCCTCATGCCCTAATGATGGGCAGAATTTCTGCCAGGCAGAAATGCTGCAGGGAACAGATGATGTGTGTGCCCTCCTCGCATCCTTGCTTTGCTGGCTGGCTGCTGGGGATGCTGAGACAAAGAAGCAGACCTGGATCCATCCAGGATCTCCAGGAATACAAAATTCCACAGGGATCTCTTCCCAGAGCTGCTTATATCCCTAAGCAATATGCTAAGAGGCAAACAAGCCCAGAAGCTCCCAGACCAGCTAAGAGGATGTTAATTATGCTTGCTATAAATACAGTACATCTCTGGATTGGTTAGTAATTTTGTTCTTTTTATCTTAATCTCAGAGAACAAGGGGCTGAGGAAGTGCATAACCTGTTCCTGACCTTCACATTCCTGGACATCTGACCCGGAGAAGAGCTACAGTGCAAAGCAGAGAGGTCTGATAGGAAAGCTTGTGGGAAAAGGGTTGCAGAGCCAGAAAAGCCCCTGTCCACACAGAGGCAGAAAGATCAACTAGCTGTGCAACTGCTCTTTCGTCAAGCCATGCTTTCTTTTCCACAAAGGTGGTGTTTACTGTCAGAGATCAGGACACGAGAAATCCTCACTTCACTGTCTGCTGTTCGATGCCAAGCATCCAACCAAGAGCTTATAATTTTTGCTGAAAGATGATCCTAAGGAAAAATACATAGGTATTGTATCTTATAATGGTGTCTGCGTCCTTTGACAAAAAAGGTGCATCTTCCTACCAGATGCCTCTCCTAGTTTGTTTGGAGGTTTTTTGGTTTGGTTTTGGTTTCTTTGTTTTTTTTTTTTTTTTTAATTTTTTTTTCTTGTGTTGGGGTTTTAATTTGTTCATTTGTGGGGTTTTTCTGTTTGTTTTTTTTTTGGGGCAGTTTATTTGCTTGGTTGCTTGGTTTTGGGGGGGGGTTTGGGGATTTGGTTTTTTTTTTTGGGTTTTTTGTTGTTTGTTTGTTAGTTTTTTTTCTCCAGGCTGAAGTTATTATTCTGCTACAGAAAGTAAAGGTTTTGCTTTCCTTCCCATAAAAATTCCACTGACTTTAATAGGAAAGGAGAAACATTTATTCTTCCTGTTTCTGGTCCCCATCCAGACCTTCACAATATTGTAATGTGTTTATCCTGGAAAACAGGGAAATGTATGCATTTTCCCCATATTGCAGATGGAGAATTAAGATAGAAGTGGACTAAATATCACACACTGAGTGCAGCCCAGGCCAGCATCCACAGGATCAACACTGAGGTTCATGAACTTGCTTGAGGATCTATGCTCAGGCTGCTGCAGAGCAATAAGGCAGCCATGCTCTAGCAGTCAAAGACTCACGCTGTGAGTGTCTGAGTAGATCTGGAGCTCCTGCTCTCACCATTACCCCATCGATGATATGAAAACAGACTCAGCTTGGGGGTCCCTCACCAGCATAAAGGATCCTGGTCATATGTGGCTACAAAATGCCTTTAATACTAGGCATAACATAGTCCTCGCTGCCTGTAGGTCAAACACAAGCTGTGGGATGTGCCTGGTCAGCCCTGGAAGATGAAGGAGGGAGAGTTGTGCCAGGAATGAGGCTATTACCGTTCTTCTTCGTGACAGACCCTGGATCCCTTATCTCTTCCCAGGTGAGCAGGGCTGGGCTGTGCACTCTCAAATCCACTTCTTCTCCTCCTTCTCTTATGAAAGCATTGCTTTCCCCTGCTTACCTGTCCCACTGGTACTCCAGGCAAGCAAGCAGAAGGGTAGTGCTGGCAGCGGCAGCTCCTGAAGCAGGGACGTTTGAGGGGGGCTGCTATGTCAGTGGTGGGGAAATGCAAAGAAGGAGGTAGCTGCCAAGGCAGGGGAAGGGGGATGCAGAGACAGATGGCTGTATGCACAGGGAGCATTGCCTGTGTGGGGAACACCATGTGGGAGGTTGCACAACTCAGAGCTGCTCCCCCTTAAATGATACAGGCTGGATTATTCCTATGGGCACTTAACACTATGATAACAATCTCCTTCCCTATATGATTGTGCCAGTGAGGCCACACAACCACTGACCTCCCGATGTGCTGTATCTCTTCTTTCTACCCCTTGGTTTTGATTTGGGATTTTTCTGGATGCAGCACTCCTTTCTCATTATTCTGGAAGTGCTTGGGGGATTTATAAGAGTAATAATGTAGAGTAGGTTTGGCTGGGAAAATTCCGTTTAACAAAAAATATTGAGGTTTTGAAACTTACTTCATTCTGTGTTGGAATAAAATCAAAGTCTTCCAAAAACTATTTTGGAAACTGAGCAGAGCAATCAGGGACCCACTGGGAGGTAGGAGGTCCTTTTTTGGAGCAGAGAACAGCAAGATTATGGGTCTGGGTCTCTCCAGGCCCTAAGCAGGGAGTATTTGGAGGTGCTGCTCCTTTATTCTTTTTCTGACTAGAAATACCATTCTGGACCTCATTATGGAAAACCAATATATTTTCATTAGAAAATTTTCATTGCAGTATACTTGTATTTTGTTTTGAAAAACTCCAAGTTAACCTGAAATTGAGGCCGTGCCACAGAAATTGGGTGCACAGGTTCTCAGCATTCATTTCATTTTTTTTTTAAAGTATGTACTGGGCTACATTGCTCAACTTGGTGTTTATTTTTTTACATTTTTAATGTGCCATTTACAAAATAACAATATAAATCAAAAACACAGCAACTAAACTGTGGGAAATGTCCTGGCTTGCTTCTCAGCCACTGCTTACCAGCTTCAGAAAATCATCTGACCCTGGAGCTGCCTTCAGAAATGCACTGAAGAGATTCCAAGGCATGTACAGGAGTAGTCAAATCATTTCAGAAGCAACAACAGCACAGCTCTCAACCTCAGGGCCCAGTTGGGCTGGAGGGATGAGCCAACAACAATCTTGTGAAATTCAAGGAAGATCAATGCAAACTCCTGGAGCTCTGAGGGGGTAACCCTGCAAGGGTTCAGGCTGGGAGCGGCTGGGCTGGGGAGTAGTTCTGCAGGAGGTGGTGGCATGCTGGAGTACCGTGAGCCATGTGGGAGCCAGCAGTGACCAGGCAACAGAAGCACAGTCCACCCATCTAGAGGTATTATCCTCCTCTGCTCCACACTCATGACAAGGGGATACCATGCCCAGTTTTAGGCCCACCTCTATACAAAACATGGACAAACTGCTGTGACTTCAGAGAGGGGTCCCAAGCTAGCTAGGGCTGGAGCAGTTGCCCTTAGGGATGGGACTGCTTCAGCATGGGGCAGAGATGTCTCCAGCAGGGGCTGACAGCAGCCCCTGGTAACTGTGTGGAGACAGCTGAGAGGAGGGAGCCCAGATGTTTGCAGCAGTGAAACAACAGCTCTGATTTACTGTTATGTAGCTCATTCTACAACATTCTTTTTTTTTTTTCCTATTTCTGATAAAACTGTGCACTAATGGTTGTATGATTTGTCAGAGCTTCATTCTGGCAGTCTTAGAAAGAAAGGGGCACTTTCTGTGAATGGAAGGACAGGACATTTCTTCCCTTGGTGAAGGGAAGAGTCCTGCTGGGGGAGCAGCAGGTCCAGTTTCTATACTGGACCCCTGACTTTTGAAGCTGCCCCACAGTGGAGAATATGTATCTGTATTGCACTTTTAGAAGGATGAGGAAAGTGCCACATACATTCCACTGTAGGCCCAGGGGAAATAATCTCTGCCAGTATTTTGATTATAAACTGCAGTAAAATTTCACACACCCACACTTCACTCCCCCCCAGCCACTTCTGTCTGTCTAGTAATTTCATGTTCTCGCTCTAGGGATGGAATAAATCTATAAGGTCTTCTCATCCATCTCTCATCTAACTCGGGATTGTGTCCTATAATGGGTAATTTCATATGTTTTGGTCAGCCAAGTCTGAATGGAATCATGTTTTCCAATTTCTTGAAATACTGGTCCCCAATAGTTGTCACTGTTCAGTAAATGCCACATGGAGAAAACTATTGTAAAGGATATCACTATTAAGAGAGACATTTTATGTTACACCATCTTGAATCTTGAACTGGTAAGAAGAAATAAAGGATATATACTCCTTTCAAGATGAAGAAGGATTTTCTTCCATTGGCTTTGTTTTGGTTTGGTTTGGTTTTATTTGCTGTGTACATAACAGATATTTATAACATCATCCTAGTCTTCATGTAATAAAAACAATTCAGACTCAATTTCTCAATCTTTGCTCAGATCAATCTCTTTGCAAATGAATTCATTGTAAATGAATTTGCAGCATGAGATTCTTTTCCCATTTGATGGAAAGTGGTCTTATTTCACTATCAATTATGTATGGCAGTCTAATACAGGCCTGATACTTACATGCAGGTGGGAGACCACTTTGCCCATTAGGGGGCATTAATGACATTTATTCCAAATTCCACAGAAGGCCTTTGTCATATCACCTCTAATCCTATTTTCCATGTCTAACAGGAAATATATTAATACTCACTTCTTAAAGAAATGTTGCAGCTTCTTCTTGATGTTGCCCCAGGCTCATTTTCAACCATGTGTGGCTGGGGCTCAGAACATGCTTAGTATTCGAAAGAGAGGAACTCTGGAGTTACAGCAAGAAATGTTTCTGTCTGAGGGGAAACCAAGCTGAAAGACTTTGCTTCAAATTTCAGCCCTCCAAAGTTGTGGGGCTTGCTGAACCAGGGTTTTGTTTCAGCCCCAGAAAATTACAGGAATCCGTTGTGCAAATTGGGTACAGATGCAGGGCTGGGTATCGCACATAACCCACATTCTTAGCTGTTTGCATGTGGATTTTGCTTGCGGACCATATCCAGTTTTCAAATTGCACACTGTTTCTTCCTCAATTGCAAAAGCAGACACAGCTGTGGCCAAATCCCACTTGCTCCCTGGCTGGTGGAGGGAGACCCTGTTTTGGAAAGAAGGAGTTTACATGCTGTGTCCTGACAGGAGGGAGGGAGGGAAGGAGAGAAGGAGTCAAGAGCGTGGGACCTGAGGCTGGAGCAGAGCATATCAGCTGTGCGGATTCAAGCTATCCCTTTGTGATGAGTGTTCTGCCCTGCTACCCCAGGGCTGGCATCACAGAAGATTCCCACACGTGCACATGAGGCTGGGCAGAGGGCCAGCAGGACTGTGGCCATGCAGCCTCACTAGCTGCGTTCCAGCCTAAACTCCACACTCTGACACATCCACCATGTGCTCTCTTGTGCTGTCTTGCTTCCTGTGCTGCACAGTAAAGCTAAAATATGAGGTAAAGTCAAGATTCCTTAAGGCTAGCTGGTTTGTAGCTGTATTCTGAGTACAGTGCGCAGAGTATGGGGGAAGGTGCTGCTATCTACCAACAAAGCATTCCACTTATCCCATGGAGGGCCACGCTGTTCCATTTCATCTTATATAGAATACATTTTTGCTGTCTGCAATGGATAGAAAGCAACCCTGAGAGAATTAATAAAGCTCATGCAGAGAAGTTTTAACTTAGACATGCATAAGGAATAAATTAATTTTTAATACATTTTTTTAAGAAGTACTTTTTTGGCTCAAAACCATCATGCCTGTTATGTTTATAAAGGCACTTGTAGCATGTTCCAGTTAAGAGACTGTCAGTGTTTCCACTGTAATCCCTCTTTTCAGAGGTTTATTTTATAATTCCAATATAAAATTCAATCCAGGCAAGAAAAAAAATGGCATCAGTCTTGGCCTCGGAGTGATGTTTCTTTAGTGACTTTTTAAATTTATTTTTTCTCTTATCAACATTGGATTAATGCTAATTAATAAGAATGCTTTCATCTTTAATCATTGTTAAATTTAAAATGCTATCCTAATGAGGTGCTTGAGGTACAAACGAACTTCCGGGTGTTTCTCACACTAGCACAGCTTAAAAACATTTCTAAAGCTCTAGTTTGAATTTTGTAAGCCATTAACTAATTTTCTGCAATGGCTTACTATAGCATTTAGGATAAAATATTATCCCAAGTGTGAACTGTAATGGCCGAGTCCCATTGAAGCTTTCTAACTATCCCCCCGGAAGTCCTGTTGAGCATTTTGCAATTTGGACTCCTGTCCCTGCTACGCAGCTCTTGCAGTCTCACTGGCAGATGATATATGGTGAAAGCTCACTGGGTGAAGTTCAGCTCACCAGCAGAATGCATGCTTAATTGACATCATTGAGAGGTGGAGAGCCCATTGAATGCACTAACCCTTCCCTTGCACATTTTTTCCCCTCTCTTAAACACACATGCTCACAAAACCTCCACAGGAAGCAAAAGGCCCAAAATTACATTTACCTATTAAAAAAAATACTGATTTTAAATAAAAAGCTTTATAGTTCAATATCTTCTCATGAAAGCAGGAAAATCCAGTGTTAGCCTAATGATGCATTTTCACGCTTATCGGCTTCTTTGTACATATAGGCTTTACAAAAGTCTCCCAGCACTGGCTAACGTTATATACCATATGTGTTGCCTGCAGTACCTCAGCACAACAGGGCAGATTAAGGACAGAGTTTCCGCCTACCCTTTGAAGATTTATATCAGACCTTTTAACCTCCTGTGAAAACAGTTTGGTGATTTAATTCTTTTTATGATACTCAACAACAGTTTTTATACTTCCACAAACACTGTGTAGCTTTCATGCCGTAAATAGTCATAAATGCAGACAGACTTCTCCATATTGGAGTAAAGCATGACAGAAATCAATGGGGTCCAAGGCTTTATGAACTTTCTCTCCTGTCAGTTGGGGTTCACAAAACTTGTTGAGTGTGTAAACTTTTCCCTCCCCTGTAATCCTCTTTTCACCCCAATTTAAACAAACAAATATGCATGTGGTGTTTTTTTTTTTTTTGTGTTTTGGATTATGATGGGCAGAACATGCTTGAAATTCAAGACTGACACATATGGAGACCATATACAACACTGTTGTATATGGTATAACTGTTTTTCGCTAGGCCTTCGCCTCCCTCATTGGGCTGAGCACTGCGCATGTTAGGGTTTTGAAGACAGCCTTCATAGAAGACATGTTTGTGATTTGATATTGAGCTTTCCAGCTTTTATTCACCAAAGAAAGTTTACCTAGCTTGTTTTGGGCCTCTTATTGTCATTTTCACATTCCTTACAACTGCAAGTGGATGTATCACATGCATTACTTTTATGGTCATGAAGCTGAATCAGAAAGAGATTAAATGACTTGGTGAAAAACACATAGGGAATTTGTGACAGAGCCAAGAATTTCCTGAAAGCCAGCCTACTGGTTTTAATTATTGTTTTTCTAGTTCTTTGGTAGTATTCAAAGTTGAGGTGAAGCCTGTATTGACTATTCATTTCTGTATATATATTCATTAGGAGAAGATCTGCAGACCTCTCTCTAAAAAGCATCTCTAAGTAGGGAAAGGAGACAGAGGGCAAGAGAAAGGACTCATTAGCTGCACCCCACACACGTGTCAGAAACTGAAACACAGAGCCAGTAATGCAGTTTGCTCCAGGCCACACAGGAAGTTTAACGCGGAGACAAGGAATTTAATCTACATCCCCTGAATCCCAGTCCAGCTCTTTTAACATCTTCCCCAACCAGTTCCTATTTCATATGATATGCAGCTTAGACTGTATGGCTTTGGACTTTTTTTCTTTTTTACTCTCTTCCTCTCTGAAATAATGTAATCCAGGAATATTTTCATTGAACTTTTGAACCTTTGATGTTTAAGTAGGTTCGAAATTGATCAAACTGTGTTTCCATTTTGTTATTTGGAATCACTCTGTCTGGATCTTTTTAGCAGCCTCCGCATGGTTAACTTCAACTCTGATGTTAGCTCAAAGGAAAAAGAAAAAATCGGGTCCTATGGAATGTGTTAAATATTTTAACTTTACAAAATGGGGAGTGAGATTTGGAAAACTGAATTAGGAGAATGACAGGCGTCTGTATGTGTACTTCCTCCTGCCTGGTCTGAAGGTCATTATTTTGAACTAATAGCTCACCCCTTTGGCCTCTGGAAGGCCATTATCCTTAATGGCCTGAGCTAATTTGCTGTGGTACAGGGTTGGCTGATCTTTGTTTTAATCTCCTGCACCTTCTTCTACTCTTGTGGGGAAAGCAACTGCTCTGATATAATCCAGTTGACACAAAATTGCCTAGAGGAGGGAACAGGCAAGCTGCTATGAGACAGGACTACACAGTAATTTACTTAACTTGACTCTCGTGGAAAAAAGAAGGCAAGGAAAGGCAGTGCATATGCATACATGTGCACACACATATGTGCACACTGTGTGAGAGGGTGAGAGAGCAGGCAGCGAAGCTGATTAAAGGGAAAGAAAATGCAAGAGGGGGAATGAGGGAAAGAGTGACAGAAAGACACACTTTCACAAGAAATCTACATTTCTAACTCCTTTTTCCTGCCACTGAGCTTATTTGCAAGAATAATGCCCAAATTATTTGCTGCCGGGAAACAGAAATAGATTAGCTAGTACTCTTTCTCACAAAATCAAGTACCTATTTGAAAAGTAAAATCCCTTTGCCATCCACACATGCCCATGTCTCTTTGAGCTGTACTGAAAAGCTGTCATGAGTGACTCATTTAAAAATCGGCTAAAATAGAAAGCAAACACATAAAGATCATCAGCTGCTAGAGTCATATTCTCAGAGATGATGCAAGGTCCCATGGGGTGCTGCTCTCACAACCTTTGTCCAGATAGATGGATTTTTGTCTCCTTGAAAGTTTTCTTTAGGTCTTCAGCCCAAGGACGATGGAGGAAATCTGACCTAGGTAGGAGCAGCATTGCTTTGGTGGGATATGGGGCTCCACTGCCACAGGGCTGGGGTTGCTGGGGTTACTGGGGTTCTGGCCAAAGAGGAAGACAGGGTCTTATTCTCTCTCCACTTTGAGCATTTTTCCACTGCTCCAAATGACAGAGCCCTTTCTGTCTTAGCTGACATAATTTTGCCTTTTCTGCTTTCTTTTCTCATCCCCATCTCCTGCACATGTCCTGCGCCCTGAGCAAGAGGGGGCACAATAATAAAATGTCACATCAGCAGCAAACTGAAGATTTTACAGTATGTGAAAGCTTGAATGTCAAGGAGCAAAGCTGCTTTACATATGTGTGGTTTTGTATCTACTGTCACATACACATGAAATACCCTAGAAATGTGCACAGCATGACCAACATTTGCAAATCACAGGTCCTCATTCCTCTCTTTTCTCACTAATTTTCCATGGTCTGCTGCTCTTGCTGATATCTTGTCTAATGTGCTGTGGCTGGCTGTACATGGAGGCTTGGACCCTCTGCTTCATATCTATGCTATGCAGAAAACTGCAGAAGTAACTGGAGCTGTGTGTCAGTGATTTTCCCCATCTGCACCCATTACAGCTGGGAGCGAGCAGTGCCTTTTTCTGGGGCTTCAGTCCTTTTGGTGCTGGAGCCTTACGGACATGGATGGTGGAAGTCCCAGATATCCCTGACCCTGTCATTGCGGCTGGCTTCTACCAGATGGTCCAGTTCTGCCAGCAGTGCCAATGGAAATGCAGTGGTTATCTCTATGGCTCAGCCCTGAGTTTGGGGCTGCCCCTGTTAATGGTGTCTGGACTGTCCTGAGTAAATTACCTGCAACAGCAGCCTTGATTTTCAGTGTCGTGATAAAAGCTATCAGCTGGCATGCTTAGGTCTCAGAATTCTTAAATATAACAGAATTATGCTCTTGTACTTTATTAAAAAAAAAAAAAAAGCCACACAGATGAATTTCTATTACATTTCGAACATCTACTTAGCCCATGAGGCTCCTTGGACTTGCTGTGATGGATCAGAATCACAGCTGCTCAGGGGAAGGACTGCAGGTCCAGCAGTTCAGGACACTGTGTGCCTCCATCACATACAGGGAGGAGTATCCCCATGGAGCAGCTCAAGCTGGTGGCCCAGGCTCAGCTGTGCAGTCCCCAGTCCCTGGATAGCTTCCCTGAGCATGGGAAAATCTTTGCAGCCTTTGTAGGGCAGCTTCCCTCTGGCTTTGGGCTAACAGAAGAGCCTTAGTCGCAGGATCTCCACTGTTGCTCAGTGTGCACCTCAGCTATTAAACATACCTCTAATATTCCCATCTGCATCAGCCTTGACATTTATGGTATTTCCATCTACATTTTAACCAATCAACTGCAAAACTGATTTTAAAGGCAATTTCTTGCACCAAATTGGTCAAAAGAAAACAATTAAAAATCAATTATCTGTCTGAAACAGTTCACATCTCACATGGTTTTACCATGTGTGCAGCAGGATTATCATGGTTTTTTCTCATTTATTTATTTTTTAATCCCTTTATAAGACCTTCAGGTCTATAATGCTTTGAGTTATAATGCTCCCACACAAGCTTGCCCATGTTACAGTGAGTACTCCAGTAAAATGAAAGGCCTCCTGCAGGTGGTGCTACAATGCTGCAAGTATTCTTAATTAGACTAGGCTAAAAATATGCCTCCATTATCATTTTCCCTCACATTGCAGGAAATGAAAACCTCTCTGTGAGAGCAGCTCATTATAGGTAACAAAGTTCAAACTAGCTTCAAATGAAGATGTACAGGTAAAGCATCTTGGAGACCTGGACCTAACTCAGTAACACAATTTCACTTTCTCAACACAGCTAGCAGTTAGTTACATAATAAGAAAATAATTTCTTCTCTGTCTCTAAATTCTGAAGAGAATTGTAGCCTTATTCTCCATTGCCCAATGACTTGTGCAGTCAAATATTGTGGTGCAGAATGAGGCTATAAGATGTCATATATAAGGTAGGTTACCATCTTACAGCCCACAGTAGCAGTATTAATGTCCAAGCAACAGACAAGGAGGAAAAAAATACTAAAAAATAACAATCTGCCTGCTAATGAAAAAACCTTTACAGTTTATGAATCTCTCATTTTCTACAGACTGGACAAAATAGTTAGGCTTAGCCAGCCCAGCAAATGGGTTGCTTCTGCATAAGCAGAGCCAGGACCTAATTTCTCTAAGGCTATGAATGGTATTGGATGGTCCAACAAAATGAGGGCACTATGTAGGAAACAAAGGTAATCTGTCGAGCAAAATGCTGCCATTTAAAACCTTCATCACTTTAGTGGTCTTTAAAAGAAGATTGCTATTCTGCAGATTTTCTTGTCTTTAGAAGTGGGGGGTTTACTTTTTTCTTATCTGCTGACATGTTTTTTTCTCTTTCATTTCTCTTTTTTCTATTTATTTATTTACTTGTTATTGTGAAAGGAATAAGGACATAAAAGAAAAACATAAAAAACTAAAACCTTTTTGGGAAAAAAGGCATAACAATGACTTTTCCTTATTAAATATGAAATAATATACTTTCAAGTATGCCTTACTATTGCTTCTGCTTTCAGTTTTAATTTTTCTGTAATACCTTCTTTTTCTTTTCCCATATTTGCCAATTTGCTGCTGCCTGTGCCCATAAATCACTTCAATGTCTGCAGACCTGAGAAGCTAAGCAATTGTCCAATTTGACAAATTATTGCAATCCAGGTTGCCTTGTAGTTAAGATAACCTGGCATGGCATCCTGTGAACTTCCCCTGCTTGTGCTTGCTCAGGGAAAGAAACAATTAAGCCATCAACACAAATGCATCTAGGGCTGCCAGATCAGAAAATGAAGGAAGGCTGAATGATGATGTAGTACCAATACTTCCACAAGAAACAGCCTCAATTAAATTAAAAAGCAGTAACAATAATTAAAATGTCTGAAATATGACTCTCAACTAAGCTTGTATCTTACGCTTCAATTTTATTTTATATTTTTAACCTGCCTTATGTACAGCACCTGAAATTTCCCAGGGAATTTATGAAGAGAGGGATAGATTTGGAGCCAATAATATCCTGCTCTTCAGTTCTATTTCAAAGAAAGTCAATATAGGTACAATACTCATTTATTCTTCATTCTCTCATTCTCAGAGAGCTATGATGTGTCTGGGCTAGCATTTCTACTAGCTGTTCAGCAACAAATTGGTTTTTATAATTAGAGAAGAGGTTTCTACTTGTAAATGGAAAGCCTATTAGTACCCACCAGTTGAACTGATAGGATATTGTGGTATACCTATCCATTTCCTCACAGTGTGCTTTTGTGATTAAGAAGATAAGCAACCTGCAGAACAGATTTTGAGTTTATTTTTCATGAGGTGAAACACTGCATATAGATATGATTTCAAAACACTGAAAACAATCCCAATCGCAAAATGACCTGTCTTCCTGAAAAATCAGATGCACAAAGAGAACATCAGAGGCATTTTCTGAAGTTTCTTTGTAAAGGTCCAGTCTTAAGCTATAGTTCATAATGAAAATAAATGAGACTAGAAAGATTCAGTGCATACCTTTCCTCCTTTTGAGAAGAAAGCTTTTCCTTAGAGGGTTAAGAGTTCATATTTTTGAAGACACTAACCTTGGTGTCTATTCATATGGGTATTATTTATGGCCTTCTTGAAACACATCAGTGTGTCCTTGGAGGTATAGGAATGACACTGGGCCCAGACTTAACACTCCAGGGGTTTCTGCAGATAGCAGTAGATGGCCCTGGAGGATCCTTCCTCTATGACTGATATATTTTATGACTCTCTGCCTTTCTTCAGATGAGTCCCAGAGCTCTTTGTGGGTCAGACCACAGAGGCAAGATTAGAGAAAGACACCTGGCTTGGATAGCCCAAGGGGCTTATGTGGTACCTTGTGCTTTGCTTCTCAGGTCTGCAAACATTGAAGTGATTTATAGGCATTAGCAAAGATTTAGGCATGCAGCAGACTCCACCAACAGGGACATAGAGACTCAGGGCATGCTGAGAGAGGGAGCTTGGATAAAGCCAGTGTTATGTTCAGGCACCTCATGTAACATTGATACCATCACTAAGGGACATTGCCTTTTTGTGGATTCATTCTTCTTCAGTATATAAAATTCTTTGCAGCTATTTTTATCACTGCCATGTATGCATCATCACAGAGCTGATGTGCAGACCATCCAGACTGTGGTTGTAAAGCACTCATCAAATGATAATAAATAATAACAATAATAATAGGTTTACTTTTTATTTATCATCATTATCATTATTATTATCACTTTGTTCAAGCATAATACTCTTCTAAAATAAAATATATATTTTTAATTTTTTTTAATATGCTAGAACTATGGAGCAAACTTTCAGTGACTGGAAGATAACCTACTGCATCTTTATCTGTGAACGCAAATGGTTGTGCTGTCCTCCTGGTGACGCTACTTTAAGATACTCCTGAAATTTATAATTTAATGGCCGCACCCATTTTAAACTGGAAATGTGATACTGGCATAACAGACATCTACTTAAAACCATTAGAAAAAACACAAAGTCTAGTGAGGCAGAAAGAGCAAGGCATGACTTATATCAAAGAGCCACAGACTTTTTATATTTACTGAAGAATTTCCCCTGGCTGGGTAGTCTGTTGACATAAACCTGAAGCAACTGAGAAATCATTTCTACTGTTCAACTGCTGACAGAAAGCATGGTGTAATTTCTTTCTGTTTGAAAGGAGGCAAAACGTTCTTTCTTTTTTTTTTTTAATTGGAACCATCATCAACTTTGTTAAACAACACTGAAAGATTAACATCATCAAGAAACCTACAGATTGGATTGAGAAGCTTCTGGTTATAGCTAGATTGTCTTGTCTATGGGAAATTATTTGAATGGAAACAAGCAGAAATCTCAGTCATGCTCCTCCCTTGCTGCTCTGCTAAACCTGGAAATTCTTGCCTCTGCCACCTGTGACAAGTCATGATCCACCACATCTTCCACATTAACCTTGGAAAGATTTTCATAAAATAGCCTGAGAGTAACTTTACTATGTAGGTGAGCCAGCTACATGAAGCCTCCCCAAAGACCAGTTTCTTGTTAACTTGAATAGGCCATGAGCTGAATGTGGAGCCTTGGAAAGGGCTAAATAACTGCTAAATAGGAGGAGTTTATCTGCTGGTAATTGGAAGGATCCTAAAGGTAACATTCAAAATCATAGTAACATCTTCACATTCAAACTGAACTGATCATTGACCACAGAAAAATTAGGCGAGTGAACTGGCCTTTTTGCTTGTTCAGCTCCACACATTTCTTGGCATACCTAATGATATTGAGAACAAAGTAGAAATAGAGTAGAAGACAGAGTATTTACCCTGTAGTCAGAAACAACTCGTAGTTGCCCTGGACATATGTGAACATTATATTAATTCTTGTGCAAAGTGGTGCTGCAATGACTCACAGGAAAGTGCAATTATTGTTTGTTCTGGGTACAAATTTACAGCTACATTGTCTCAAAAGAAAAGATAACCAACATACAAGCATAATTATTTTCCTACAGTGCAAGGAACCTTTTCCTCTTACTTCCATATGAATTAGATGCACATATTTTATCCTCCCTCCTCCCCATCCCCTCCACCCCCAGAAGAATGTAAAGAATGGCTTTAGTTTGTAAATTGCAGGATATAGCACTTCAAAGGTATGGCAGAAAGATCACAGATTTTACTCTCCTATCTGTACTAAACCTTCCCTGAACTTAAGGAAATAATATTCCTGGCCAGCAGGTAAGGGCTGACTGGATTGATACCTGGAAGTCCCGCTGGGCAGAAGGAGATCTTCATGTCCCAGATAGCTTTACAAAAGTCCAATTTTCTATTATGAACCACAATAGCTACTTTGACTATTTTTTTTCCTTTTTTTTTTTAATTGTAGTCATCTTGGGTAAACCACTGCTGCCTGGGTTATTTCAATAGTTGCAAAATGCTGTGTTTCTAAATGGAAACTTTCAGAACAAAAATGATATGAAAACCTGAGGTTTTTTACCAATTTGAAAAATAAAAACCCTGACCAAAACAAAAACAAATGTAGGTTTAAAATCTGTAGAGCTAAATTCTATTAAGATATTGGAGACTGAGTAGCTGCCAAATAGCATTTTCTAGCGAGAAATATTTGGCTTTGCATGTTCAATTGACTGCCTTTCCAACAAGGTGAGTGCATGGAAGCCAGAAAGAACCACACCATTTTGAAGGCTGCTTTTATGAAAATTTGTATAAGAAACTGTCAGCAGAATACCAAAACCAAAATTAGCCAGTGTAATGCTAAGTTGTGTTTATTCAATAACCACCCTTCACATTTTTGTTGCCGTGAAGGTACTACAGTTTTCCTCATACCTGCATTTCATTTATATTTTTCCTCCAAATATCAACACACTGTTAGAATACTTTTTTCTTAAGAAAAAATCCACATGACAAAAGCCACATTTTGTTTTATCTAAGAATAGATAAAATTTGTTATAATTCTCTAGCTTTTAAGATTTTTCTGCAGTAGTAAAAAAGAAATTGATAGTAGCTAAAGAAACCAATTTGACATTAGAAATCTGACGCACAAGGCTGGCATATTTTCAGTTTTTTATTTGCTGTTTCTTTTCAGTAATATTTAGTTACTGCTGATGGTTTTGCAGTATTCTGAGCTTTGGATGTGCAGGAATGGTTCCAAATAATATATCTCAGAAATATGAAGGTAGAAAAGGCTTTTTAAAGGAAGCTTCAGGGCTTTTATTCACTGTGAAATTTCATGTAGGAGTGTTGCTTTTTTAAGTTCGCTAACATGTGATGGTGACTGGTGGAGCAGCAGACAAAAACTTTAGTATATTCTGGGAGCTGACAAAAATCCTTAATTAGACATGTATTTTTCTTGCAAATAAATATTTGGCTTATAATTAATGTCTGCTTCCCACAAAATATTTTGACCTTTAATAAATATGTCAAACAAGCCACTGAAAACAGAAAATTTAAATCCAGAAATGTGGATTAAATCCAGAAACACAAACATAGTTATTGTGTCTCCCACTCAATTTCTTTTTGCTGTCTGGCTGCTGAAGACATCATATATGCTAGTTTGTCCTTGTGCTAGTGTTTTGCAGTTCTTCAGCAGAATGAGAAAGAAAAAGTTGGTTGAGTTTCCTGGGAGGATAAATGGAATAGAGAGCACCTGCAGTGTGATTGCTGCAAGGCATTTGCTGCCCACTTCCATCTCTGCATTGGCAGGAAAGGTTCCATCCCATGGTTTGCATGCACCAGGGGAAGAAAGTATGTAGATTCTTTGAAAAGTGGGTTTCTCAGAGCAACAGGCTGTATAATGCTGTCATCTTTTCTCTGCAGTGACAAAAGTTATTCAGCATATATCATATTTGCCTAGTCAACCTGTAAGGAAAACTACGCTCATGTCTTATACTTTTCCATAAGCGATGAGCTTTCAATGGCAAACACATGAGTTCTTCACTAATGAAAAAATGAAAATAGTGGTGCAAAATATTACCTGTGAAGGAAAAGAAACTAACCCAAGGAGCCAAAGAAAGAGCAGGAAGAAGCATATGCAAATGGACATGTGCCCGCACAAACACAGATAGAATCATAGAATCATAGAATAGTTAGGGTTTGAAAGGACCTTAAGATCACCTGGTTCCAGCCCACCTGCCATGGGCAGGGACACCTCACACTAAACCATGCCACCCAAGGCTCTGTCCAATCCAGCCTTGAACACCGCCAGCGATGGAGTATTCACAACTTTCCTGGGCAACCCATTCCAGTGCCTCACCACCCTCACAGTAAAAAATTTCTTCCTCATATCCAATCTAAACCTCCCCTGTTTAAGTTTGAACCCATTACCCCTTGTCCTCTCACTACAGTCCCTCATGAAGAGTCCCTCCCCAGCATCCCTAAAGACCCCCTTCAGATACTGGAAGGCTGCTATGAGATCTCCACACAGCCTTCTCTTCTCCAGGCTAAACAGCCCCAACTGTCTCAGCCTATCTTCATACGGGAGGTGCTCCAGTCCCCTGATCATCCTCATGGCCCTCCTCTGCACTTGTTCCAACACTTACATGTCCTTTTTATGTTGAGGACACCAGAACTGTACACAATACTCCAAGTGAGGTCTCACGAGAGCAGAGTAGAGGGGCAGGATCACCTCCCTCGACCTGCTGGTCATGCTCCTTTGGATGCAGCCCAGGATACGGTTGGCTTTCTGGGCTGCAAACGCACACTGCTGGCTCATGTTCATTTTTTCATCAATCAACACCCCCAAGTCCTTCTGGGCAGGGCTGCTCTGAATCTCTTCTCTGCCCAACCTGTAGCTATGCCTGGGATTGCTCCAACCCAGGTGTAGGACCTCGTACTTGTCATGGTTAAACTTCATCAGGTTGGCATCAGCCCACCTCACAAGTGTGTCAAGGTCCCTCTGGATGGCATTCCTTCCCTCAATGTATCAACTGAACCACACAGCTTGGTGTCCTTGGCAAACTTGCTGAGGGCACACTCAATCCCACTGTCCATGTCACTGACAAAGATGTTGAACAAGACTGGTCCCAACACCGATCCCTGAGGGACACCACTCGTTACTGGTCTCCAGCTGGACATTGAGCCACTGACCACAACCCTTTGTGCGCGGCCATCCAGGCAGTTCTTTATCCACCAAGTGGCTCACCTATCAAATTGATGTCTCTCCAACTTAGAGACAAGGATGTCATGTGGGACAGTGTCAAATGCTTTGCACTTGTCCAGGTAGATGACGTCAACTGCTCTACCCCTGTCTATCAGTTCCATAGCCCCATCATAGAATGCCACAACATTGCTCAGGCAGAATTTCCCCTTAGTTAAACCATGATGGCTGTCACCAACCACCTTGTTTTTCATGTGCCTCAGCATGCCTTCCAAAAGTATCAGCTCCAAGATTTTGCGGGGCACAGAGGAGAGGCTGACTGGTCTGTAGTTCCCCGGCTCATCCATTTTCCCCTTCTTGAAAATGGGGGTTATATTTCCCTTTTTCCAGTCATCAGGAACTTCACCTGACTGCCATGATTTTCCAAATATGATGGACAGTGGCTTAGCAACTGCATTTGCCAGCTCCTTCCGGACCTGCGGATGGATTTCATCAGGTCCCATGGACTTGTATACGTTCAGGTTCTTAAGATGGTCCTGAACCAGATCCTCTCTTACAGTGGGCCCAGGGTCTTCATTCTCACAATCCCTGCATCTGCCTTCCAAGACTTTGGTGGTGTCATCAGAGCAGTTGCCAGTGAAGACTGAGGCAAAGAAGTCATTAAGAACCTCAGCCTTCTCCAAATCTAGGGTAGCCAGTTCTCCTGATAGCTTCTGGAGAGGGCCCGCATTGTCCCTAGTCTGTCTTTTATTTGCAATGTACCTATAGAATCCCTTCCTGTTATCTTTAACATCCCTAACCAAGTTTAATTCTAAGTGGGCCTTAGCTTTCCTAACCTTGTCCCTAGCTTCCTGGACCACATCCCTGTATTCTTCCCTGGCCGCCTGTCCTTGCTTTCACCTTTTATAAGCCTCTTTTCTCCTTCGAATTTTCCTCAGCATCTACTTATCCATCCAAGGAGGTCTCCTGGCTCTCCTGCAGCACTTTGTTATGTATGTTTATTACCAATATAAAGTGGGATTAATCTGGGTTAATATTGGACAACAAAAATGGAGACTCAACCTGAAGTGTTCTCTGCAGGCTGCTTAATATTTAGAGAGAAGAAGGGAGCTCCCACAGAGTGAGTAGCTTCAGCCTAAAGTAGAGGTCTAAGATCAATCTGATAAATTTCTAGCTCCTCCCTCTCTCTCTCTCAGACACCCAGTAATTTCTGGCTTTCTTTTCCACAACTTTTAAATGTCATTGCCTTTCCAGTTTTGTTTAGGAAAAGCATATCCCAGAGTTGTGATGTGCAATACAAGTGGAGCTCAGATGGAATAGCCCACAGATGCAGCTCATTTCCACAATGTAGACTAGGACAAAGTCATATTAAGCCTTGTAGAATACATTTTAATACTCACAGCATTTTGGCATAAAGTTTTATCCTACTGTTTCTAAAAATCCAACTGAATGAATTGTCTAACGGGAAAACTGCAAAATCTAAGGTTTTTTTATTATATTTAAATGCCTCACTGTTATTGAAGGTGTTTGTTGCAGCCCTTAAAGTGCTCAACTGGGAATAAATTTCAAACCAAGAAAGGTATTTTAAAATATCCAGAACATAACCTGTTTTATTTTCTGAGTGTATGGGGACGACATGACAGTCTCCAGTAGTCCATCAGATAACATTGCGTTTACTGTTGGCAAAGCATTCAGATACTATAGGAGCTGATCTGAAACGGCCCCAAACTGGCTTCAACTCCAGTTAAAAGTTTAGCAGAATCTAGTTTATTTTAAGCAACTTTTTCACTAATATATGTTTGTCTCCATTTTAATTTCCTTGTCAGGAACAGAAGTGGAAGTTCAGAAAAGCTATTTTGGGGAGGTTGCTGAGAAAAGAGATCACTCAGTAAAAAGGAGATGTGAAAATTGTTTCTCTAAAGAATTTCAACACTGAACAGATTCACATAGTCTTCAGGAAGTGTGCTTATCCTAATCTAGCTAGATAACTGGAAGTTTTCTTTGAGTTGAAAATTATTTGTTTTATGCTTTAAAATCTGCACATGACAAAGTTTCGAGTTGTACTTTTTGTTTGCTTTTTGTTATCCGAATATCCACCTAAATTAATGTACACTGTGGTTTCATTATTTTTTTTTTGCATACTACTTATTTTTCAGCATATAATCCCTCAAAGCAAACACTTCTCTTGCACAGTGTTTTGCAGATGTATGATGCATTTTCTACACTTGCTGTGTGTATGTAAGTGCTGCTGATGTATTACCCACTGAATGTGAGGGGCAGAAGCTATATATAGAGCTCAGGTCAAGGGCATTACTACTTGCTAAAAGCGGAAGGCCTGCATTTACAGAAGTGAGTTCCAGTGAAGGTCACATGCACCTTAGCAATATTGCTAGAACCACTAACAGAAGAAGTGTGCCTTCCGTGAGTATTAAGTGAGAAATTCCCTTCTTTTCAGTGAGGAAAAGATCCAGCTGGATGACAGGATTTCTAGTCTACATCTACATTAATAAATTCAAAGTAAATTTTATGCTATCCAATTACTATACCATTTGGCTTAAGCCAACTAGTGCTCTCCCAGGGATGTCCTAGGGAGAGTTCAGAGATTAGCAGAGAACATGGGCCATTCCTAACAAATAATCTGAATACGTCCAATCTGTCTTGGAAGGTGGGAGACTTTAAAAACATGGATGTGGGCCAGTCTCCCCACAATCAAACACAGAGAATGGGCCCTGGTACAATGTGCTTTAGTGAAATAGATGCTGCTTCAGAGTTTTTACTGTCTATGAGTATACAATCAATCAAATAATCATGAAGCAAAATAGAATACTGAACCTAAATTAAGATACCTTTGGGGCCATAGCAGTACACTTTTGGTGACAAAAAAGGAGACAGGGATCTTACCTGGAATTCATACATTCAATTCCTCTCCTGCCATAACTAGAAACAGAAGAAGACTTGCAAATCATGATACTTAACCCACTATGAGGTCTCTGATGGGTTCTGGTTTAACCATACATCAGCCTTTTGGCAAAGCTCTTTTTGAAAGGAATCAGGAAGCCAAACCAAAGCCTTATTTGGGGGGCATTTCTGCCCTTGCTATGATGTGGTCTCATCATGTCACTCAGGAATGAGGCACTTGCTGTTGCATTAAACACAAAAATAACACATGAAATTGATTTATGTTGGCACAGTTTTCCTATTTTAAATTATTTACCTGAAATCCAAACCAGAGCTGTAGTCGAAGTATAGTTCAGAGCTCAGATTTCTTGGGCTCATGTTAGAGAACTCAACATTTGTTCCAGATGGTCCATCTGCCTCTGATTACTATTTTATGGTAAATAAAATGAAGAGGGTACATACATTCAGTGCCACACTGAAAAAAGATAAAGTAATGTCAAGAGGTTTATGAAATAAATTAATGAAAGCAGTCACAGAGTGAGAACAAATATTAGACTAAAAGTACGTCTGCTTTCAGAGCTTTAATATACTCTTTTATCTACTGATATTGTGTTGGTATTTGGAGCCATGAGAAAAATGTACAGAGATAACTGTCACACTAGTTGATAAGAAATTCCATTCACTGCACAGACAGAGCAATTGTTTGCAAATATGGACTGAAGTGAAAATGTATTTTTCAGTTTTTAAGAAAGTGCTTCACCTGCAGAAATGAAGGTCAGACGGCACCTTACCTATAAGGGTGTCAAGATGGGGAACTTGTTAAGATAGGTTGATATCTCATTTTACAAAGTGTTTGCCAAGCTGTAGTGCAAGTATGAGTGGAAATATTTTTGAGACAGAAAGGATCTGGTTAACTCTCAAATTATTTTTTTTTTCCTTTCCTCTCATGCTTTTGTGCTTTGGATCCTAGCCAGAACTTGAAAAGGAAATACCTCTACCCTGAGAGAAATTATTCGTGAAGAATTTCTGGCTTGACCTTAAACAGGAATTGTCTGAAATTACAGGAAAGACTTTTTACAAGATTTCCCTCCTAGCTTTGCAAATGCAAGCCATTCAGAGGTTTTGGGTGCTTATCAGCAGCTCCGGGAAACATTTAAGGTTTGTCCAGTTTATAGATAACAGGGAGAAGTTCTTGCAAATGGCAAAGACTAGTGTCATTTTCTCTGAAAGTTATTAGTTTCCTGACTATGGGCTGGGTTGGAACAGTATGGAGACAACAGTAAAAACAGTATATGGGCAAAATATTTTAATTTTCAATATCAAGATGTCTAACATTACCATTCAGTACTACTGTAGCTGTGGAAGAGGGCTAAAGAAGGTAAATATGTGTGTGTTTTATTCTACTAATATTAGCTCTTCAAGTTATAGTCCCCAGTGGACCTTTCCTACTGTTCATGTGGAAGGTATTACCTCTCCATAGCCAAAGAGTCTTAAAGCAGCTCTGTGTTACAAAAAGTCTTGTTCAGAAAAGCTTTCTGAAAAAAGCAGGTAAACATCTCTACAAAACAGAGGTTTCCAAATCCACAGTTATAGCTATCCCTGCAGTGAATAAATAAGAGAAAAAGTAAGATGCTCATCAGATGCTGATATAATGAAAACATTGCCATGTTAACTCCCAGTCTGGAAACATGCTGACCTTAGAAGAGCTACTGGCATGCTACAGTCTGTGTTCCACTCATAACTTCATCCCTATTAGGAAGTTTCTAAGCATCAGTGTGTCCATATGGCTGAGTCCTTCTGTTCCGTCTGCCTGTGACAGTGCTCTTTGTTACTGGATATTTACTACAGATTTTTTTCTGAGGAGGGCTTCTTGCCATGTGATAAGGAGATGTATTTGCTGGGTTAAGACTTTGGTCGCTTCATCTGAATTCCAGGGTGAGAAACCAAGGGGTGTCCCAGTCAAAATTACTTTACCTGTTCATTTTCATGAATGATTGAACAAGACGTTCCTTAGGGAAGTCTACAACTAGTTTTCTGTTTTCTCCTTGAAAAGGTAGAGGAAATGGCCCCCAATTAAATTTTTTTGGGGGAATGCCTTTATCACACAATTTGAAGAGAGAGTAGAAGGTCTGCTCCTGAAAAGGCTTTCTTTATTAATATATAAAAGTTTTGTATTAATGGGATTGCTGTCTCTTCTGACATTTGATTGTTGATAAATACTGGAGCAAATTTATGCATGTGTTATTATGTTACACTGAAGGGCCTTTTATTTGGATCTCAATATTTTTGGAAAACTCAGATGCAGTTTAAGAAGTGCTTTAATCCTGAACCAGGTTTGGTATACAAATGAAAAGCATCCCAGGGTGGTGAAAATACCACAATATATAGGGCGATATTGCACTATACAAAAAAAAAAAAAAAAAAAAAAAAAAAGCAAAGCCCATTCATTTAATGATTTGCATAAGGCAGCTTCTTAAGCAGTAATAAGTTATTTCAAGCTTTGCACATATTTATTTGAAATAAATTGTAGCTCAGCAACTGTATCTGAGAGCATAGTATGGCCCAATGTTAACACTGTGCGGCTGTCTCACTGGCATATCAGTATTCCTAAATGCAAATGAATGTCAGGCACAGGTTTACCAGCGAGGAAGAATGATTTTTGTTTTTGTGTTTCCCTGTTAGTCATTAAAGTGAGCTACTTGTGAAATTAGGGGAGAGCTCAGCTAAGCTGAGTTGTAAAGACCCCTGATAGCATCACATTTCTGTCTCTCACACCCAAATCTGACAGAAACATGCTATAAAAACCATCCAGTTTCTAATAGCATACTAATCTTATGTTAATCTGATAAACATATATATCTAAGCTACTAAAAGTGGCCAACTTCAAGAACAGCTTCTTTAAATACTGACCCAATCCCAGGCATAGCTACAGGTTGGGCAGAGAAGAGATTCAGAGCAGCCCTGCCCAGAAGGACTTGGGGATGTTGATCGATGAAAAAATGAACATGAGCTAGCAGTATGTGCTTGCAGCCCAGAAAGCCAACCGTATCCTGGGCTGCATCCAAAGGAGCATGACCAGCAGGTCGAGGGAGGTGATCCTGCCCCTCTACTCTGCTCTCGTGAGACCTCACTTGGAGTATTGTGTACAGTTCTGGTGTCCTCAACATAAAAAGGACATGTAAGTGTTGGAACAAGTGCAGAGGAGGGCCACGAGGATGATCAGGGGACTGGAGCACCTCCCGTATGAAGATAGGCTGAGAAGGTTGGGGCTGTTTAGCCTGGAGAAGAGAAGGCTGCGTGGAGATCTCATAGCAGCCTTCCAATATCTGAAGGGAGCCTATAGGGATGCTGGGGAGGGACTCTTCATGAGGGACTGTAGTGATAGGACAAGGGGTAACAGGTTCAAACTTCAACAGGGGAAGTTTAGATTGGATATGAGGAAGAAATTCTTTACTGTGAGGGTGGTGAGGCACTGGAATGGGTTGCCCAGGGAAGTCGTGAATGCTCCACCGCTGGCGGTGTTCAAGGCTGGATTGGACAGAGCCTTGGGTGGCATGGTTTAGTGTGATGTGTCTCTGCCCCTGGCAGGTGGGTTGGAACCAGATGATCTTAAGGTCCTTTCAAGCCCTAACTATTCTATGATTCTATGATTCTATATCATACTGTGAAAGTTTCATACTTCGGCAAACAATAGTTGACAGGTCAACCACCATTGTGCTTGCCAGTGTTTTTCTTGTTTTGGTAGTTAAGCATTCTGTCTCCAACGCACTGCTAAGATGTATTTTTAAACACACATTCAGAGCCAAATCCAAAACTTACGTGCAGTTAGTTGAATAATTTTTTATTAATTCACTAGTAATTTTATCTCCATGCTTTTTATTTCTAAAACAAAATCTATGAGTAATGAAAACAAGTTCATTTTGTTTTCTAGAGCAAGCCAATTAAAATAATATTTTCTTTTGTGAAAAAAATTTAATGTCATTTCATGTGATTTTGAGTCTTCACAGGGTTTGAATTTTGCTTCAGAAAACCATATGTAATGGCCTAAAGCTGTATTAGGAGATGTTTAGACTGGATAGTAGGAAAATTTTATTCAATGAAGATGTGATCAGGTATTGGAACAGGCTTTCCAGGGAAGTGGTGGAATCACCATTCCTGGAAGTGTTCAAAAACCGTGTAGATAAGCCCTCAGTGATTTGGTTGGGGTAAAGGTTGGACTTGATGATCCAACCTAGTTGATTCTGTGATTCTATGATCTTTGTTCTGCCTTACCAAAATCATGCATTCATACAGATTTGACTATATTATGCCATGGAAATAATTTTGCAACTAATAACTCAGCTACATATGAATTAACTGTTTAAATCTACATAGTTGAAACATATTTAATATGCTGTGATGCAGATTGATCATCAGCCAAGTGATGATTTATTCAACTAATTGATCTGTAGTGGCAGGATAAGGGGAAATAGTTTTAAACTGAAAGAGGGTGGATTTAGATTAGATAGAAGGAAAAAATTCTCCACTATGAGGGTGATGAGACACTGGAAGAGGTTGTCCACAGAAAATGTGGCTGCCCCATCCCTGGAAGTGTTAAGGGTCAGGCTGGATGGGGCTTTAAGCAGTCTGGTCTACTGAAAGTGTCTCTACCCAGGGAAGGGGGTTGGAACTAGATGATGTTTAAGGTCCCTTCCAACCCAAACCATTCCATGATGACCCTGTAAAAGCAACATCTTTTCCGGCCCCTGAGAAATCATGTATGCATGAATCTTAGTGTTGTGCCATAAAAATGTGGAACAAACACCCATGCTTGCAATTGAAATAGTGAGGAACTTTGTCAGTTTAAATCTCCTAGTGTACTTAAAGGGGTAGTTTAGTTTGTTTTTTGGTTTGGTGGGTTTTTTCAGATTTGCAACTCCTGCCTTGAAATACAGAAATAGGGTAGAAGTGAGAATTTCTTTCACGTGACCTCCATTGGAATTTGCATTTCCGTGTCTGCTCATTCTGTGTCTCGTTGGAAGAGTCAGACTTTCGGAAAGATCTATCTCATGAAAAGCAAAGCCATCTTGTAGATAACTATGGGTACAAGTTCCACGGATCCTTGAACAGGAGTGTGAGTTCAGGAGTGAACTGTCCAGTCATTTGACTAAGCAGTTCTTCAGACAGGAGTCTGAAGGGTATGAGTATAACAAGAGCAGAGCTCCTGGAAAAGGGCTAGAGGGAAAGACAAAGGTTTCTGATGCAAGGAACACTGCTGCAGATTGCCTAAGATCTTCCAGTGTGAAAGGAAAACCAGAGTGATACAGATGACGACAATAGTATCCTTTCTATGGACTAAGGAAAAGATAGCTTGGAATTGGTACTGGGCGTAGCTGCAGAATTTATTTACTAAAGTGTGCTGTTGCACACAGACGTCACTGTAGTGATAAATGAATGCTGAAGCTACGAGGTCACTGGCAGAGCCCCAAGAAGGGAAGGCAAACTTTCCTCTTGGGGCCAGATCTTTCCAGCTCCTTACACTTAGTTCCGGAGTAACAATTGCTGCAGTCTGATATACCACACACTGCTGACCAACAGAGAGCTGCTCCAGGGCTGCAAACCAGGAGAAGGCTGCACATAAGGAGGTGGTCACTGTGTTATAATCAAGTTGCAGTCACTTCAGGGGTTTCCTTTTAAGATTATGGATTATAATCTGGATGATAGCCTGGCTGGTTTTAGAAATCTAGTAGTATTGTTCTGGCATACATACAAGAAATATTCTATCCAGCATTTTTGTTCTAGAAAGAAACACTTGTCAGGCATTCCTCCATTTTTCATTTGATTTACAAAGAAAATAATATTGCCAAATATTGTTCCTCCCATCTGGACTTCATCTGGGTACTAGCTTCTAACTGAACATTTCCCACTTTCGATAATTTCTGAATAACATCTGTTAAGTATTTGAATTAATAGAATTTATAAGAATGGAATTCTGTTAATATGCATAAATATTATATATATTGTGTATTACCTAACAGTATTTTCTAAGTACCTCCATCATAGGCAATAGTAAGTAATGCTCCTGGTGCTAATGTCAGCTTCTGGACCTGAGCTGGTGGATAATACTTTGGAGTAGTATATATTCCACAGATTAAGAACTATTGTATTCTATCACAAAGCGTATATATAATATTTTATTCTATCCTGTTGTAATTAAAATTCCTTCTTCAGTTGTATTTGAAAGCAGACAAGCTGCAGAAACATAATAGGCTAGTGTAATGTATTAGAGGAAAAAACTCACATTATATGGTCTTTAGTTATATTTTACTTTTATTTTGTCCAAATGATCAAATACAGATTCTTGTCCATGGACTCAAAGTAAACATGGCAATTCTGATTTTCTTCTAATTCTCCTTCACGGATTCACAGAATGAAAGAATGATGAGACCATTCCGTGTCATCCCACTCACAGTAAAATTAATCCAATATTTTCAGTTAAGGGATATTTTTTTTTTCCCCTGGTGGCTGATCCTCTGTTATGAAATTTAACCCACTTGGGTGTACAGGGAGAATATCTCAGTTTTCCAGCTCCAAAATATGTACTTTTGTGCCAGAGTCAACAGGAAAAGAAGACTTACAGCATCCAATTGACTTAGTTTCATATTTCCCTAATGCTCAAGCAACTGGAAAGCAGCAGGACCAATACATTTCATAAATTTCTTCCTAGGTGGTACAGACACTAAGTCAAGATGTTTGGACCTTTGGTCAGTCCCTACAGGAATATTATAATACATGGAAATTTTGTGCACACTACACACATTTATGAGGGACATTTAAAACTTAACTGGACAAAATATTAGTGACTATACTTTAGGGAACAGTCCTGATCTTCCATACAGTTGAACTACTTGATGTAGAAGACATTTAAACTTTCTAATCTTATTGTCGGATCCATTGCTATTTTGTGGTTCAGTGGCCACACAGGTGGTGAATCAGTTTGCTTCACCAGTTTTAAGTTTCCTTAGGGTACGAATCAGGTAACCCTGATCTCCCATTCTTTTTAATGTGAAAATGATAAATTGTGCAATAATAAAAGCTAATAAAATTTGTTATCAAGTAAGAGAGGCAGTTTAGTAGAGAGAAAATCACCAGTGGATGTTATGTGCAGATGTTCACCTGTACATCCATGTCAGCAATTTCAGTTCCCCTTCTGGAGGAAGTTAGGAAAAGTCTCACCTCAGTTTCTTTGTTTATGTCATATGCATGTGGTTAATAAAACTTTCACTGATATTTCTTTCCATAATTAGAAGCTAAACAATACTCAGTGGCCTACTTCTGTTTTATACACTAAATAGATCTTTTTTTAGTTATTATTAACTTTTATGTTCGTCTAGGTATCTCTTTCTGCTAAGCATGATGCAATTACCAACTAAAACCAGATCCTATATCAAAGAGCTTATGATATAAGTGGCCAAGATGAAAACAGAGATATAGCAATTTTTTTGAAGGTTACTCAATGGATTGAAAGAGAAATGAAATTCAGTTTTCTTGACTTTTGGTTTCCCTCTTTGTTTTCTGAATGATCCATCTTTCTTGGAAATACACTTTGGAATCTACTTTATTTTGATATAAGAAGAAATGTAGCATATTATATTATTACTTTGTACTGTTGATTCAAGTGAGTCTAGGTGATACACTTTTCAGTTGGTCAAGCTGTTAATTTTTAAGGAGCCCTTTACATTAGAAACAAAAGCTAAAAAATTTTGTCTGACATCAAAGCCCTATCTATTCTGTTTGGAAATATGTACGATCTTCAAAAAAGACATTGTGAGAAAGACCAAATTCCCATCATTTGAAACATATTTGAGTCCCATAAACCCTTTTTTAATAGACAAATCCCCATTTGTCTATTATTATTATTTTTATTTGTCCTGATTATTGAGATTATAAGATATATTGACACTTTCATGATTTCTGTGTAGAGCCATTAATATCTTTTCTGTGCAGATTGCTTTAAAGTATCATAGCACATAGTCCAATTGTTTGTGGATTTTACTGCCCAACAGAAGTTCATTATGTAAGAACATTAGAAAATTGCCCATGATTGTTTTGACCCATTTCTCCTAAATTTCACAATCTTTTTTCACCATCTGTTTGGTCTGGAGTAGAAGCTAGTTGCGTAAGCTGTCTTCTTGATCAACTACAATTAGGGTCCTCCAGGGAGCACCTGAGTATTGTCTGCTGAGTACACAGAGGATAAGATGATGATCTCGGTCTGGATGGCAATTTCTAGTTAGCTAAATCTAGGTGGGATTAATTCTTCCACTAAATAGGATAATATCTTAACAGCAGTTAGAGAAAATAACTGCAGTTCAGTGATGGTCTAGTCATTTACGGTAATTCTTCATTCTTTTAATTCTAACATGATGGTTTTAGTTTACCTGTGATGAGTGGCATTCTTCCATGTACGTCAAAACTTAAAAATATCACAATTTTTTCTTGAAGGATTTAAATACACTGAAAGGTCTCCATGGAATGAATCAAGCACTTACAGTTTAAGCTCCCTTCAGAATGTCTGCTGAATAAAGACTTGTGTTCTTATATGCAAAAGAAGTCTATATGTTCACAGTAGTTTACTCCTCCTGCTTTTCCTCTTTCTGTGCTTAAGTTTGTGGATATTCTAGTGAATTATTTTATTGATCATAGTTTTTGCAGGAACATTGAATTTTATGAGATTTTCATTGAAAACTAATTTTGCTTTTGTTAAGACACCTCTGTAGAGGGAAATCTGAGTTCTAAAAGCTGTGGTTAAAAGCTAAGGAGCAAAAGGAGTAATGTGTGAGCTCTGTCACCAGGCACAAATATCCAGAGTGGCTCTAATTTCGTATAGTTAGAAGGACAATTGACAGACTTCAGTGTATTTGCACAAAATAAGCAGCAATTTTGAATGACTAATGTGTATGAGAAAATTGCAAACTGCTTATAAAATATCCTCAGACAGGAATAAGCAGAACATTTGTCAAATGACTTATTCATTCGAAGGCTTCCATCCATCCCCAGTGTTTCACATTTGAAGGGCAAGTGAAGACTGAAAGTATTCTTTCTAAGTCAAATACCACCCATATGTTATAGGACTACAGTAAATTTGAAAGTCACCAGTGGTTGCAACCAAAGCTAAATGACAATCTCCTTTTTATATGAGTAAAAACAGATGAAACCTTGATTCTGAGAGCATGTGGAGTAAAGTAAATTATATATGAGTGAGTGATGCTGGAATGCTAAGGTCTCAGTTTAGAATAGCATATGTAAGATTTATGAAGAGTTTTGTGCAATGGGAAGTGACTGTACTGTTCTGATG
The DNA here is from genome assembly GCA_028858755.1 of Ara ararauna. NCBI lineage: Eukaryota > Metazoa > Chordata > Aves > Psittaciformes > Psittacidae > Ara > Ara ararauna. Next base: position 64,543,489 of record CM054379.1, read on the forward strand.
CTAAGGAAAAACTAATGAGCTAGTGTAGTAATCCACAGGTGTGCAAAACGCAAAAGCTAATTCCCTAGAAATCTTGTGATTGGTTTAAATGTCAAGAAACATTTCAAGCTAATACCAAATATCACAAGATTTGTGACAAAATCTCAGGAGCTGAGAACATGAAATGTAGATTGCACCAGTTTCTTTCCAACAACAAAAATTACTATTTTTTTTTTACTATGTTCTTTCACTTAAATAAATAAATAAAAAAAAACCCCTCAGTAATTTTTCAGTGACTGCTGCAGCCTAGCAGTGTGAACACTTTTACAGAGGATTCCCACAGCATATTTTTGAGAGTGTTCCCTAAAAATTGTTTTCCTTATTGTATCATGGAAATGAAAGTCTCCATGAGCATTTTGATGCTAACATTTAGTTGATTTCAGATGCATTCAAACAAGTGAAAGTTTTTATTTTTCATGATTACTTGCCTGAATTAAAAATCAGTATTTTAGTTGCTGTAATGCGCTTTTGAAACGAATGGAATGGCATCAGAGGCAATATGTACTTCAGAGTATTGGAGTATATGCTGTGAGGTATAGATGTGCCCATGCTGCTGACGTCCGTGCATACCTGTTTTGGGATGAGACCTTGTCTTAAAACTGCCAACAATACCAGCTTTGTCTTCAAAAATGGTAGGTTATTTCCCTTTATTGTAGGATTCAACTACAGTCATTGATATGAATGTCTTGTAGTTCTTAGTCATTGGAGTCAAAGAAGGGCTAGAAGTTAAAAGAGCAATACTTTGTAAAACCTTTTACATTTTAAAAATGAGAACTTTTAAGCAAATTTTAAAGTACGAAGTATGTTTAGACTATAAATAAACATAACAATGAAGAAATTTTAGCAGATTTATTTCTATGCTGAATCTTGCTTTTTTAATTCTCAGTGAAATCAGTATTACCTGATGAACATACCCATCCAATCAGTGCAAACAAAGTTAAATACTATAAAAATATGTTGTCAATATAAAGCCTGTGCTTTAGTGGATAAACACCTCCTTTTATTACTACAACAATCCTTTGTATCACTGAATGTGATCAAATGTGCATTATAAGCTGCTGTTTCAAGCAGAGTTATGTTATTTTTTTTAGGTAATGCATGGGATGGTTAATCAAATATTCAAAAGTGTGAATGAATACTGAAGATACACTGCATTTAGCAACAACAACAATATCATCCAAAAATTTCTGCCAGAGCTGTGTTATGCACTTTCCTGCTATTATATTTTTGGAGATCATGATTCTAGACTTAATATATTGTTATTTTTATTGGATATTGCAGTTTCTACGTCTCCTGCAATTTTCACACTTTTGTTTATGTTCCACTGAATGTGTTAAGGAATTATGACTGATTAAACAGCAAAATAAATCTTCTTTGGCAGAATTCTTTTACCATGTTTAGTGATGAAGTAGACCTGAGATAGATCATATTGCAGATCTACTACATTTCTATTATAACTGCCACAGTTTCTTGAAGTGCTGCAGTCCTGGCATCGTTTTCCAATCTACTGGATACTTAGAAGCATAAACTTTTTTGATTTATTATCAAAGAATTGAAAAGTTATAATGTCATTTGGAAAATTTGTGGTCAGAAGCAGTAAGGAAAGAATTAGAAAAAATAAGGAAAAATTGTATTCCAGAACTATCACACACTTTGATTTCCCTCAAGATTTAAATCCCACTGTTTATTGTAGTATATTACAAGCGAATGAGAAGGAAAAGGCTGGTGTACACGATACGTGAATTTTGGTGTAATGAAAGACTGGCTTTTACCGTGATTTTTTTAATGTTGAATGTTATATTGTTCAGGAAATTGCTTTGTGTCTAAGTGCTTTTTTTTTTTTCACTTTTCAGATGCCTTAGTCACTTAAATTATAAATTTATGTGGGACTGTATAATGTCACTCTCAACAGGTCTTGAAAAGGTCTGCTGCAAGATATTTCTATATTGCAAATCAAAACACTGTCATAGGAAGGGTCATTAGTGGGGTCAGTCTGTGACCCAAATGTTCTGAAATGAAAGGATTATTTTCTTGGAAGGCAGACGCAGGGACCGTGAGAATGAAGACCCTGGGCCCACTGTAAGAGGATCTGGTTCGAGACCATCTTAGGAACCTGAATGTGTACAAGTCCGTGGGACCTGATGAAATCCATCCTAGAGTCCTGAAGGAGGTGGCAAATGAAGTTGTTAAGCCACTGTCCGTCATATTTGAAAAATCATGGCAGTCAGGTGAAGTTCCCGATGACTGGAAAAAGGGAAATATAACCCCCATTTTCAAGAAGGGGAAAATGGATGAGCCGGGGAATTACAGACCAATCAGTCTCACCTCTGTGCCTGGCAAAATCTTGGAGGGGATTCTCCTGGAAGGCATGCTAAGGCACATGAAAAACAAGGTGGTTGGTGACAGCCAGAATGACTTCATTAAGGAGAAATCCTGCCTGACCAATCTGGTGGCCTTCTATGATGGGGCTACGGAATTGATGGACAGGGGTAGAGCAGTTGATGTCATCTACCTGGACTTGTGCAAAGCATTTGACACTGTCTCACATGACATCCTTGTATCTAAGTTGGAGAGACATCCATTTGATAGTTGGACCACTCGGTGGATAAAGAACTGCCTGGATGGCCGCACGCAGAGAGTTGTGGCTAATGGCTCAATGTCCAGCTGAAGACCAGTAACAAGTGGTGTCCCTCAGGGATCAGTGCTGGGACCGGTCTTGTTCAACATCTTTGTCGGTGACATGGACAGTGGGATTGAGTACGCCCTCAGCAAGTTTGCTGATGACACCAAGCTGTGTGGTTTAGTTGATGAGCTGGAGAGAAGGAATGCCATCCAGAGGGACCTTGACACACTTGTGAGGTGGGCTGATGTCAACCTGATGAAGTTTAACCACAACAAGTGCAAGGTCCTCCACCTGGGTTGGAGCAATCCCAGGCACAGCTACAGGTTGGGCAGAGAAGAGCTTCAGAGCAGCCCTGCCCAGAAGGACCTGGAGGTGTTGGGTGATGAAGAAATGAACATGAGCCAGCAGTGCGTGCTTGCAGCCCAGAAAGCCAACCGTATCCTGGGCTGCATCCAAAGGAGCATGACCAGCAGGTCGAGGGAGGTGATCCTGCCCCTCTACTCTGCTCTTCTGAGACCTCACTTGGAGTATTGTGTACAGTTCTGGTGTCCTCAACATAAAAAGGACATGTAAGTGTTGGAACAAGTGCAGAGGAGGGCCACGAGGATGATCAGGGGACTGGAGCACCTCCCGTATGAAGATAGGCTGAGAAGGTTGGGGCTGTTGAGCCTGGAGAAGAGAAGGTTGTGTGGAGATCTCATAGCAGCCTTCCAATATCTGAAGGGGGCTTATAAGGATGTTGGGGAGGGACTCTTCATGAGGGACTGTAGTGATAGGACAAGGGGTAATGGGTTCAAACTTCAACAGGGGAAGTTTAGATTGGATATGAGGAAGAAGTTCTTTACTGTGAGGGTGGTGAGGCACTGGAATGGGTTGCCCAGGGAAGTTGTGAGTGCTCCACTGCTGGCGGTGTTCAAGGCCGGGTTGGAGAGAGCCTTGGGTGGCATGGTTTAGTGTGAGGTGTCCCTGCCCATGGCAGGTGGGTTGGAACCAGATGATCTTAAGGTCCTTTCCAACCCTAACTATTCTATGATTCTATGATTCTATTTAAGGACTATCTAGAAATGAAGCTCATATTACATATATAGTACCTATAGAAGTTACATGATAAGTAATTATATTTGGAATCCTTATATGAAACTTTTTTTTTTTTTTCCAGATAGGACTCTTATATGTCTTTGCGGCAGTCTGGGGATTGGTTTGGACATATCTCATTAGTGTTTCTGAACCAGTAAACATTGGCAAACCAACAGAAGTCTTCCAACACACTTCTTGTGATAAGACTGTTATTTTTTTCCATAATTTGGTGTCCAGTTATGTCCAGTTAGACGAGTCTGGTGCTTGGATTTTTGAGACTCACAATGGCAGGCTGTCTGCTGAGAGCCAGAGGAGGCTGGAAGGGTTGGTCATAGAGTCACAGAATGATTTGGATTGGAAGGGACCATTAAAGTTCATCTCATTTCACCTCCCTTGCCATGTGCAAAGACATCTTTTACTGGATCAGGTTGCTCAAAGTGATGATGATGCATTCACAACTTCTCTGGGTAATCTGTTCTAGTGTCTCACCACCTTCACTGTAAAAAAATTATTCTTTATATCTACGCTAAATCCAACGTTTTTTAGTTTAAAACTGTTACTCTGTTTCCTATTATTGCAGGCTCTGGTAGAGAGACTCTCTCCATCTTTCTTATAAGCCTCCTTTAAGTAATGAAAGGTATCCCCGGAGCCTTCTCTTTTCCAGGCTTAACAACCCCAACTCTCTCAGCCTTTCTTCATAGGAGAGGTGTTCCAGACTTTTGATCATTTTTGTGGCCCTCCTCTGGAACCATCATAAAATATCCATTTCTGTATTGTGTTGGGGGCCCCAGAGCTGGACACAGCACTACAAAAGAGTGGAATAGAGTAGGAGAATCAGCTCCCTTGACCTGCTGTCCATGCTTTTTTTGATGCAGCCCAGGATACGGTTGACTTTCTGGCCTTCAAGCACACACTGCTGCATCATATCCAATTTTTGATCCACCATTGTCCCCAAATCCTTCTCTGCAAGGCTGCTCTTAATTCATCTGTTACTCAGCCTATACTGATACTGGTGATTGACCTGACCCAGATGCACAGGTTTCACTTGGTCTTGTTGAATTTCCTGTGGTTTACACATTCCCACTCCTCAAACCTGCTGAAGTGCTTCTGGATAGTACCCTTTCCATCCAATGTTTCAACTGCACCACTTAGTGTGGTGACATCTGCAGACTTCTCAAGGGTGCATTCAATCTCGCTACCTATGCTAAGGCAGGAAAAAATTAAAAAAAGATTTTAGGATAACCATTCGCATGCATTTATTCAACTATTCACACTTAATCAACATTTATCACTTAGGAATTAATTTTTCCTAATTAGAAAAGTTTTTTTTTCTTTTTTTTTTCTTTTTTTCTTTATGCCTATTTTTACTCTGCTCTAAGGTATAACCATTCTTTTTCAATTTGAACTATCATGGCATAGAAGATTTCAGCTGAAATCTTTACATTAGTCACATTACCATACTGAACGTATGCAATTAGTCATTTTTCCACCTACTAGCCACGTCACTCTGAGTCCAGATCTCAATAAAATAGTCAATGTAAACTAATATATGGTGATAGTGTACACATTTTTTCTCACAGTGTACAACAGAACTAAGCTTGAGAGGATTAGCAGGTTTTTTTCAGCCACTGAAGTAAAACTGACCATTGTATTAGTTACAGAAAGCTGCATGCTTTTCAGCACAGATTTCCAGGAAACAGCAAATGCAATTTTATGATTTAAATAACACATTCCTTTCCTTGTTTATTAGCACATTGTTACCACAAACCCATATGATCTTCCCACACAGAATCAGTTGGATATAATTTCGCAATTTGCATGGAGAAAATGACATTGTGATTTAGATTTTCCCCATCTGCTTTTCTACAGGTGCCCTCTGCTTAATGTAGTTGGACATTAGATTATATTTCAGTAAAGTTTGGTCCTGGATGAATCTTATCCTAGCCTGAAAATCACTGCAGGTTTTTTTATCACAGTAGTATCACGTGGAGAAAAAGTAACCTGAAGTCTTTCTTTTTTTCCTAAAAGCTTGTTTCTAAGTTCCTTTTCAAGAGCTATATCTTCTTTACAGTAGATTAAGCAAAAGTTCAGAAAAATCTGGAGGTTATGATGACTGTCCATCTTTCAAGATAATTGCAAAAGCTGTTAAACTGCTGTGCGAAATAGACAGCTGGAACAGTTAGAGACACTGCCCGAAACACATTTTTTCTAAGAAATTGGTTAGAATTCAGATTTATAGTGTGAGTTATCAGTCATCTGAATGCACAGCTGGGGAGCCAAGCATCAGATGACAGGAGTGTTTGTGTGCAGAGTAATGGAATCACTAAAGAAATGCACAAAGAAACGCGAGAAACACAGTGAGGAGTATTTCTGTGGGTCTAAGCAAAATCTGAAGGAAACGCGTTTTAGTAGTATATTTTCCCTTAAAAGTACATTTACTGTTAAAAAGCATGATACTAACAGACGAATAAAGCACTGCTGCTCTTAGGCCTCTACAGTATTTAAGAACTGAGATTTTATATAAGATATTTATATCCAGGATGCAATAGAAGAATGCAAGAGAAATATCTGACTCAATTATTAATTTCTTCACTAATGGAAAAGAAAACATCAAAAACCTGAACACTAAATACCACTATGTGGTGCAGCCTGTAGTTACCTTCATGTTATCTCCAGAAATAATTGAGAAAAAATGTAAAGATTCTTCCTTAAGAAGAGGAGAGAGACCTTAAGAAATAAATGGAGGGGACATGCTTTGTATCTTCATCATTCGCAAAGCTTTTTTTTTTTTTTTTTGAAGGAATTATAAAGCTTCTGCAGTTGTGCAGTTTGGGCTCAAAGGGAAGCCCAAGGGCTAGAATCAGCCTCAGATCATCTTTTTATGAACTTCTAATACTTAAAAAACCCCCAACCAAACAAAAGGATGTATGCATTGGCATGCACAGTACAACAAATACCTTTGAATTTTGGTAGGTTAGAGATGACTGTACTCTGGCAAGAAGGATCAAGAAGCCTGAAAGAGATCTATTTCTCTTATAGTCACATCTAATCCAAAAAGCTATTACTTGGGTGAAGTCAACTACTCTGAAATATTTGGTTCTTCCTCAGCTGCATCATTCAGTGCTGGTTCCAAAACCTCAGCTGAATAAATAATGAGACAGAAAGGAAATACTGTAAGATTAATTTTCAGCTAAAAGAACTGAATAAATGATGGGTCACAGATTTCATGGTGAGCACCAACAGGTTTACAACCTGACATAATGACAGCCATTGTTACAGAATCATAAAATCAAAATCATAGAATGGTTTGGGTTGGAAAGAACCTCAAAGATCATCTAGTTCCGACCCCCTACCATCGGCTGGGACACCTTCTACTAGACCAGTTTGCTCAAAATCCTGTCCAGCTGGCCTTGAACACTTCCAGGGATGGGGCAGAACAGATTCTCTAGGCAATTAGTTTCAGTGCCTCCCCAAACTCACAGTAAAGAATTTCTTCCAAATATCTAATCTAAATCCATCCTCTTTCAGTTTAAAGCCATCATGCCTTGTCTTACTGATACATTCTCTTGTAAAATGTTCCTCTTCAGCTTTCTTTTAGGCCCCCTGTAGGTGCTGGAAGCTACCTGGAGCCTTCTTTTCCTGAGGCTAAACAATCCCAGCCTTCTCATCCCCTTCATAGGTGATCCAGCCTTCTCACCATCTTTGTGATTCTCCTCTGGACTAGCACAAGCAGGTCCACATCCCTCTTGTTTTGGGAGTCCCAGAGCTGGACATAGTACTGCAGGTGCGGTCTCATGAGAGCAGAGTAGAGGGGCAGAATTCTCTGCCTCGACCTTCTGGCCTTTTGATGCAGCCCAGGACACATTTGGCTTCCCAGGCTCCGAGCATAAACTGCCAACTCATGTTGAGTTTCTTGTCAACCAACAGCCCCAAGTCCTTCTCCTCAGGGCTGCTCTCAGTCCATTCTCCACTCAGCCTGTAGCTGTGCCTGGGATTGCCCTCACCCAGGTGCAGGACCTTGCACTTGGCCTTGTTGAACATCATGAAGTTTGTGCTGGCCCATCTCTCGAGCCTGTTAAGGTCACTCTGGATGGCATCTCTTCCCTCCAGCATGTCAACTGCACCACACAGCTTGGTGTTGCCAGCAAACTTGCTGAGGGTGCACTCAATCCCACGGTCTGTATCACAGACAAAGATGTCGATCAGTGTCGACCCCTGAGGAACGCCACTTGTCACCCTTCTTCACTTGGACATCAAACTGTTGACCAAAACTCTGAGTGCAAGCATCCAGCCATTTCCTTATCAACCGAGTGGTCTGTCCATCAGATCCATGCCTCTCCATTTATTTTTTTTTCCTGGCATTGATAAAGTTTACAGGCAGAGGATCATAGGAAGATTATATGAATCCTCCTTTCACAGGTGTTTGTATGTATTAGTTGAAAGGTTACAGGTGCTCTTTACAGCATTAATTGCCTTGGAAGAGTTGTCAGCCTGTGCATGTCAAACAACACCTCACAATCCAGATCATGTTTGTCCTGCCTATTGCTTCTCAAACAGGTCTTGTAAGAAAAAATGATAAAAGACAGCTCTAAAATTTGCTCACATATGTCCATTCTTGCAAGATTCTTCTCTGTACAGATTCTTTATGATAAAACCCATAATAAAAATCTACTCTGTAATGCCACTACTGTAAGATTAAATATTTTAAATTGTCATAAAATCCCATAGTATTTTGTAAACATGATAAAGTAAAAAAAAAATCTCCTTTGAAAATACATGTATCAGCCAAGAGCCACTGATAACTAACACATAATTAAATCCCAGAGCAGAGTTGCTTCATTCGTGTGCATTTAAAATTTCTAATCACAGATTTATAAAATGCATTTGTTAAATAGCTGCCAGAAGTGTAGAAAATTTTCTAATATACCAAAGAAAATACAATTAAATGGTTGAAATGCCATTAAAATTTTGAAAGTTATACCAAATTTATACTACACTTATCTTCCAGCTACATCATCACTTTATTGAACATATTTATAGATATGAAATGCATAATAATAGTTGTTCATTATGATAATGGTTAGTCCATACTAAAGGACTGACCTTTGCAACCTAAAGGTTGTTACAGGGATCTGCATTCACACTGACCTTGCTCCCAGAATGGTCTCCTTGATTTGAATACGGACAAGGCAACCAAACCAAACCAACTTTCTGAACCAACTATTCACTTTGAAATTTTGCACTGTGGTGTAGCTATAGACAGCTTAAGAAACACTGCAAGAAGCATCTTTTGGTTCAAAGGCCAAATAACATACTAGAATTGAAGCCATTATAGAAGGAATACATGACTCATTCCAGAGGTTTAAACCCTGGAAGAATCTGTTAGCTTGAATTGTCACAGTAAGGGAAAACAATCTCCAAGTTACAGGGAATCTAAATCATTATAAGGACTTTATAAATAAGGTCAGCAACTTGCATGTCTCTCAGATCTTTATGGAAAATCAGTGGAGTTCATGGCAAACATCTTTTTTGTTTAGCTAGCACTGCCAACCAAGTTGGTGTTCATTGTCAAGTAATCTTGGTTAATTAAATATATGTAGATCAAGGCAAAAAAAGATACTATACAGTGCTATAAAATAAGTAAATGTAAATAGTCCAATGTTTTCTGTCAATTGTTCATTTTGGTGAGGGTTTTATTTTGGATAATCAAATTACTTTGAGTCTTTGATGCCAGACCGATTTCTGGATAGGAAAGTCAGATTTTCTCCTTGCTTTTATTGCTTTAAACATTCAGAACTTCAAAAATATGTAATTATTTATTTCAATTATCTTTAAGGTTCTCTATTCTCCATATGAGAAAAACTGGATATATTTTTTAATTTGTTGCAGGTGTCATATATAGTGCAACACTTAAACTGTAGAGGTAGAAAGGGTGGCAAGCATCCTCATTATCTTCTAAAAGAGTAGCCCTTGCTCACTTAGCTTCCTGCTCTAACATTTTGGGCAAGGTATAGGGGAGCTTTGAGTTTGCATGCACCATACGCCCATTCGTTTCCTAGGGTTGAGCTACAAATTACTTTATTTTCTGAAAGGCTTCTCCTGGGAATTGTGCATTGCCATTGACTACCTAAGATGCTTGCATGCCTTTTTCTGCTTCTAGGATCTTTCATCTATAGACAGATGCTTTCAGGCATTTTAAGAGTGATGCCCCAAAGCTAGAAGTACGTAAAGTGCTTGCCTGTGTTTCACCCTTAGTCTGTGAGTTAGCAAACTAACTGTATAGGGAGCAGGCATGTCTGGTGAAAAGAGAGTGAAGTTCTGTAAAATATCACTATATACTACAAATGTTTCTAAGAGCTTTTAATAGTTCTGCATGGTTCTTCACATTTCTAATGGCTACCTTTGCCATAGTTTACATGTAACCCACAGAAGCAGAAATTATCAGTGGATGAAAAAATGCATGTGACATGAAAATTTCCTTCTGGAAAAAATTTCCTTTAGGAAACAGCGCAGCCATTTGAAACAACATGCGCACACTGGCGCAGAAATGTGTTGCCAGTCATTGATGACTGTACACTTACTGGTACCAAATACCTCTTTCTGGGCTGCTGATTTCTGCTGGCTGAGCAACTGGCAAATAGTCAAATCTGCCTATGAAAGAAAAAACTTTCTCAGCTTCAACTACATTTCAAATCCAGCCTCTACTAGCTACACACTGAGCCTGGGTTCAGGTAGAATCAGGGTGTAAACAATGTTATATTTGAATGTGTGGTTCTTTCTATAACATATAAGTGTTCGTGTAAACATAAACTGATAGCAATATAGTTGGGCCCATTTTGATTATTTTTGTTTTACTGTGGATGCTAGCATATATCTTCCAAGATAAGACTGGTTTTATTTCGATTTTGCCTGCATGTGGGACTATGAAGCAAAAGCACTTGGTTGTTTCACTGACATTTTTCATTATACTTTTGAAAAAGAGTCATTGTCATCATGTCCTTGTCAGTCCCAATCCCAGCCACCACCATCCCCCTCCCTGCCCCACCCCCTCCAGCATCGTATTGCTGTCACCATTTTCCATGGCCATTCGTGTCTGAGCAACAGCAAGAAAAAAAGAAGAGGATGCTAAAGTACTGTATCTGTCACTGGAAAAGCATGAAGGGTGAGACATAGAATTCAAATTTCTAGGCTGTTTTCTGCATGTAGTACTAGGTGATGCATGGCAGTTGCAAGAAAGATCAGTCTCAATGTTTCAGCTTCATCTGAGCTCAGAACTCAAAGTAAAGGTCAGAAGCCATGACCCTAAATAGATTAAACTAAGTAGAAAGGTATAAAGAAACCCTGCCATATGAGCTGTTAACCTGAGGGAGAAAATCACTTTGCATTCATCCCTGGACAGAGGTTATTGGAAACATGACTTTTAAGCTCCACTCAGAATAACTTAGTACATCTGCAAAACTGATTAAATGAGAAATAATAATGTGTTCATCTTAGATGTTCTTATTAGGCTTTGAAATTTGCATATCCCTAAAAAACAACAGCCCTCAATACTTGTTAGTTTCATTTCCCTTCAACTGACTCAGTAAGATGGTCCAGAGTAATTTCTCACTGGAAGACATCTTTGCAAGCAAAAAGTTAAAATGAGATTACACAAAGCATTAGCATTCACCAAGCTTTGCAACTATTTTTAGGTGGAAAAGAAATCTTGCAACCTTAAAGATTGATTTTTTTTCTGTTTGGTTTTTTTTTTAAGATAAGTTTTCTAAGAATTAAAAAAAAAACCAGGATTTTTGAAAGATTAAAAAAAATAAATAAATTACATTTTATAAGTTAAAAACCAAAACAGTTTCATTAGAGGGAAAAAAAAAAAAAAGAAAAAAGAGATGGACAGAAAGTTCTGGTTTAGACTTATGCCAAAGTACTTCCTACAAAGCAAAGCACTCCTAAAACAGTGCTCTGCTGGAAACCTAAGGCTATTAACAAATTAGTGAACACTGTTTTTGAGTTGAGACATTTGGCTTTTAATAAATTACTTTCCCTAGACAGTGCTGCCTGTCTTTTTCATGCCACTTTGCTGCTTATTAGATCATCTTAAATGGGAGTGAAAGGCAGGTTCAGTGTATGTGGTTTAGGTATAAAACTTCCTGAATAAATTGCTTTATTTCTGTATTAGTAGGCTTCATTTGCGTTTAATTATCATGGTAAATATATGTTGAAAATAAATAGATATACGTAATAGGTAGCTTCTATGGACGTATCCTGCATCCTTGATTAATATATTAAGGAAAGAGGTTTTTGTAGAATGGGATGAAGATTTTTAGCTTGTTTCACAAATTATATTAATTCGCTTGTTTACAGTATATTTCTTGGGATGTGAAAATGCGAAAATATTGTGAAATCGTGATAATTTGCTGCACAGGACTTTTTAATACATTTTCTGAGTTCAGAATTCCTTGTGGCATTCAGTTGTTTTCTGACCATGTGCTAGTATATAAAAATAGCAATATTTGAAGAAAATGTTATTGCTTTCACAAATTATATGATTTTGTACCATTATACTAATGTTATCATAAAAATAACTTGAATTTGTCATCAGTAATAGCAGTAATATCAATGTTATATTTAGCATGTTACATGGCAAAACTAAGTGGTTTGAAAATGGGGATAATTATGATTTCACCATTAATATGAAGTAAGAGTAGTAAAAGGGAAAGAACTCACTTTTCTGCCTAGATCTTCCCAAGGTTTTTCATATTAGACAAGATTTCTACAGAGAAAATTGTGTTGTCGGCACCTCGTTTTTTATAGTCACATATATATATGTCCCAGATTTGGTAGACAACATTTCTCAACTTTTGTATGAGACTGTATGGGATTCAAAACCAGAGACATAAGAATTAATAGGCAACACTATCCATCTGAAATTGCCAAAAGCTGTAGGATGTGACATGTATCTGGGATGTAAGACGCACTGGGACTCTATGTATGGAGCACAGGGAACTCTTTCGCATCCAACTCTATTTCTCACATCAAGTCCAAAGCCCTAACAGACCAGCAATATAATCTGAAGTCATGCAAATGGTATTTCATAGCTAAAAAAAATGAAACAAGATGAGCTTGTGCAGAAAAATGATACATTGTCTTAGTCCAAGTAGTGGAGTTGGAAAAAATACACACATTTTAGTGGAATAAGCCCTCCATGCTTAAAACCGTGCCACATATGAGCATAATTGTATCTCAACATTAGTTGCCAAACTGAAATGCTACACATATGTCCAGGCTTTAATTTTTTTCATTATTATTCACGTGTATGGGTATCATTCATTTTTTTGGCTAGATCATAGGTCTTGGACTTAGATAATCTGGGTTTTGCATCTTCCAGATATTTTATTATACTTCTTATTAGAAGAAAAGAGAAGTAGGTGCAAGTTACTTCTTTTCCTATTAGTTACTTTGCAAATTAAATTCAGAAGGCAATTTTCCCCCTTATTAGAACTGCCTTGGCTCCAAGGTTAAAATTCCTGGCTGTTTTGAATTTGGAAGGCTTCCCATGGCAATCATATTCTGTATCAGAGTATGTTTTGTATGCTCAGTGTTGCTTTATTTAGATCCATCAGGCAGCACTGACTAGCTGAAACTAGTTTAACTTTCAGCAGGAGAAGAGTAACAAGACCCCAGCGCCAGTCTTGAACAAACCAGAGAAAACTCAGCAAGAAGCTCTTCCCAGATAAGCAAAACCACTGTCCTACAGAGAACTCATCTCTGCTGAAAAACTGGGGATACATTGTTTTAATGAACTTGCCTCAAGCTGTTGAAGTCTTTTGAGGGAACAGCTTTCGGGTTTATGATTCTCCTAAATCTCTTTGATTTCAAAAATATGGAAAGTTTTATTTATATCACGATTATTTCTATTCAGCTCTTATCCCTACCACATGCATGCACTCTGCAGGAGTGGCTCTGTGTGTGTCCATGGGTATTCTCTTGGGAAGATGAGGGGGCTTCAGACTAGGATTTTATACTTTTTTTCTGTTACTGCTTTGCTGTAGACACAGAATTAGCTTTGAGAGAGCATCATTCACAGTTTATAATTTAAAACCAAAAAAAAAAAAAAAAATCACTTAATTTGCCTGGCAACAGAAGCATTTAAGTCTGTGCTCTTTTGTTTCAGCTCCAAAGAAAGCTTCTCTCTCTTCCCACAGACCAAGATAATTCTGGTGTAAGTTTCCTACCTTTCATGTAGTCTCTTTCCATCATCTACTCATATCTTACATCTCTGTCACTTCTATGCCCACTTTCCTTCAGTGCAAAATTCAAGACTGAGGACAGCTGTACATGTGAGAGACTGCTGCTGCTTCCTGGCACCCAGCTTTAGGGAAGAGTGGCTTGTCTGATCAGGCAGTCAATGTTTTATATAGCAGATTATCATCTGAAATTACTAGTACAAAGCTGCTACTTATTCTCTAATTCTTCCCGAGTTAATTCCTTCTACATTTAATTATTTCTTTACAGTGAAATCAGCATCCTAACTTAAGAAGGACTGGTTTCTGCTTTACAGCTGCTAGTGGAAAACGTGCTTCTTCTGAGAGGTGGGCATACAGGATGAAGGAACGGAATTGTATTCAGGCTCCCATCACATGCAAGGGAGCAATACCATAGCTAGCTCTCTCAATGGTATTCTTTGTCTGATCATTGCTGATTGCCTTTGCCACAAGATAGATGTTGGATAGGGCAGAATATGATTTAAGGTTGTGGCTGTTTTGATGGCTATTCTTTGAAAAATGTCCTATCCTGAGATTGCTTGGTACAAATGACCCAGCTGAAAATGGACAAATTTAGTATCAAAGCTATGATTCTGGAGGTGGTGGCAGCCTGATGGATAGCTTTACTAGCTCAGTCACTGCATGACATGCTATCGTTCTTAAAATAAAGGGTGAGTGACATCTTTTATCCATCCTTTATCTGTTGACATGGGGCTCAATATGTAAATAGATCTAGCTGCATTTTTTTAATTGTCTCTGTCAAATTTTCTCACCACCTCTCTCTCCTTCTCTTTTCTCAGGATAAAAGACAAGTATGAGGCTGGATTGCAAGCTGCCCTTCCCCACACTTAATAAAAAATAATAATGTTTTGGAGATTTTTGATTAAAATCCAAGATGTCCCATGCAAATGCTATGAAATTGTGAGTGGTTCACACTGGGACTGGGGCAGAATCTCAGATAAGGCTTCTGCCTTAAGCAAGTAAGTCTGAGGTTGAATTAGATGCTCGTTTCCCATACTGTTATACCAAAGTCACTTTGCACAGACTGCCTAAACCTCAGTTACACAGTTGTATGAGAAGAGGCTCTGCCCACAGTGCTGTTCATGATGCCTTTTGCTGCATGGTAATTCAGCTACTTGTTTTCCACACGTAATGAGAATTTGCTAATGTACATGCTCTTGGTGACTGTGGCTTCAGGGCTGTGGAGATCTGAGCTTCAGCTTTTATTGAAATTGTTCTATTTTCCAATGTCATTGAGACAAATAAAGGTGGAATTATTTCTAAACCCCTGTCCTAGGAAATTCATGGTAGCAGAGACAAGAGGGAAACTACAGAGCATCCCGGTTCCTGGCCCATAGACTCTTTCTAACAAAAGGGGATGATGAGATCCCATTATATGTTTATACCTATCTATTGATAGATATCTATCTATAAATATAAGTGTTTATCTCAGTATCATTTAGCAATATTGTTATAATATAAACTATACATATATGTGCATATATGCATTATTTGTCCATAGAGAGCTTTTTGGACAGTTTAAGCCAAGTTAAAAAAACCCGAAGAATTCTCAAAGACAACTTCCAACAAATTCCATGAGAACAAGTGTCTGAGCAAAAGGCAGAGCACCAAATCATCTTCTGACTGATGGAAAAATCAGGCAGAAGTCAGACTTGCTTCATTGGACGCAGCTATCTGGATCCATAGCCAGCACACACGTAACACGTGCATTACACACTGCTTTATATTGCCTGGTGGGGCTTAAAGGGGCAAAGAGTTTTGGGGTATAGGTGAGAGATAAGGACATAAACCAGTTTTGTTAGCTCCACTGTTCAGAAAATAGCCTATAATTTATAATAAAACAATAATTTTGTATTTTTTCCTGTTTGTCTAATTTTTCTGTTATGTATCAACATCTTGTCCTGTAATGCATACTAGAGTGGAAAATGTACGTAGAGTGGGAAAAGTTGAAGTGCCGTCACTGCCTAAAGCTCTACATCAGCAATGAATGCCCAGAACAGCCATGTTTCATACCGTAAAGCTAAGCAAAAACTCACCAAAACCCACCAGACTTATGATGATCTAGGGAAAAATGTGGCATGCTAAACAAGTGAGAAGAAGTAATTTACTTCTAACTCCATCATTGTTATACCTCTGGGTTGTGGCCAGCCTCAGGCTGTAGATCTCTGTTTCAGGTGCTTTTGTGATCTTCTCTAGAGTCTCCCTCCCTTGAGTATATGAGACATAATCAGAATAGTGTGACTCAGACCCTTGACAATGTAAAGTTGTGAAGTTGTTATATAAATTCCCAGGGCAATACAGACTGTCCTGATCTTTCTAAGAACAGTGAAAAAAAACATTTAACAGTGGGAGCTCTGGAGTCACAAGTGTAGATTTTATGTCCAGGAGTCAACATTAGGATCAATTAGGACAATGTTCTTATGTCTGTGAAAATTATTTAGTAAATGGTTATTAGTAAAGCCTTGCTATACTTAACCATCACCAATATAAAGGATTCATGCTAGCTGAACTATTACAGGGGACTTTTGCCTTCCATCTTGAAGAATTTCTTTCCTGTTCAAGGATAACGTATGATAATGGGAACACTAAAGGAAGATTACTTTGCCATATCCTTTTGCTATTTCTTTTGTAGAGATAAACCAGGTTTCATCTGTCAGAGTTGTCAGTCCACCACCTTTTACAAGAGCTCCATTCCCTATAAAAATGAAAATAAAATAAAAAATGTTGGGGGAAAAAAAGATTGTTGCCAAATACAGTTTGTACTGGAAAACCAAGACACGTATTATAGGGTGGAAATGAACTTTAAAGTGCGATAGGGATACATGGATATTAGCCCACTTACGCTATGGAAAAAATGAAAGTAGCTGATCATGCCTTAGGAAGGAGATATGAAAACCAGATGGCCCTTAAAAATGAGTGGAAATCCACAGCAAGGGCAACTAGTGAACTATGGAAACAAAAGTCATTGCAAACCTGAATTAGCTCTCTTATATTTGATCCAGGATAAAACATTCTGGCGATCCTGTGTTGAGGCTTATGTCTTGTAAAGTAGAATCCCTTGTTATTATAACAAAGGTCCCTCTAGGTACAAAACCACTAAAAAAAAAGATGTGAACTTAGCCAAAGAGATGTACTGAATAAGGCAAAATGATAAGAAACTTTCAAAAAGGAAAAACTCCTCCAGTCCATCTGCAGGCAGCACTTTCTGCAAGCACTTAGAAATTAAACAAACTCATGTATAAAAATATAGCCTGTGACAACAGAGCAGTGAAAGTTTATCAACCTTACCATCCCCACATACCCCTGAACATGAAAACAGTGATCAGAAAATAAAATCAAATACACAGCTGCAACTGCTAGCACTGGAATGAATAATAGACTGCTCACACTGGTATGATGACAGAGACAAGAATGCAAGATGTTTGTTTGATACATATGTCCTAAAATATACAGTTAACAGAACATTATTTCAGATTATAGTACTTATGATAATACTTAGCTACCCTATTCATCAATTGCAATTGAATTTAACTGAATACTTTAATCCCATTTTTCAGAATGTGTTTCTTATCAAAGAGTTTTCATTATCTTTAGGCCCTGCTTTATAAATGTAGCTAGAAATTTCTGGAATATAGACCAAATGTTGCATTATCCTGTGTAGTTTTTCACCATCATTTAATAACCCTTTTTCTCTGTGTTATCAGTTTATTTAGATGACTTTTTAGTGCCCATACAGAAAAGTAACTGCAGAGGCTGCAATCCTGAATTAAGGAACAGCAGAATGAAGGTTGCTTCTTAGGAAAATCTGGGTATCTTCCTCTGTGCACCTGCATTTGTGCAGAAATTTTTTTTTTTTATTATATTTCCATATGGCCCTATCCTCAGCTGCTGCCTCACATGGCTGGGTCCCACTTAAAAAACAATTGCTCTTCTCTTTCTGACTCCTTGTTGGTGTCAAGTCTAGTGCCGGAGATTCTGAATGTTTTTGAATTTCTGCTTTGGAGACAAAATTGGCAATTTCATTTTTTCTTCTCTGTTTTGTTTCCCATCACTTGGTACATGAGTGCTTTGTGAACAGCAAGTACTTTATTTTTGCAAAAAAAATACTCAGGGGGAGGATTTTTTTCTTTTACATTTTAGAGAAAATAGACAGTGGGGAATTAATGTCGAAATTACTGACTGGATTATTCATGTCTAGTCTAAGACTAAGAAGGCCTTCATTTTTCCCCTGTGTTCTTTGCACTGTGTAACACTGTGTAACACTTTGTAAGCTAATTTCTAAAAATCAGAATCAAGCTCGCAGATGGGGTAACCAGAAAATGAAGAACACATCGTTAAATGAAACCTTTCAAAGTCTGGATTAACTGACTCAAGTTGATACTGCACAGCGATTCCTGGCATTTCCTAGTCATGTCATTTACCTGCAGGAGGGAGGATGTGAAGCAGTGCATAGGGCACATGAGATTCTTTCTCCTAATGGCTCTGGTTCAATTCACCAAGCAGACAGCTGTTATGATTTAAAACATTCCTATTCACAATGGTTGATTATTACCCTGCTTCTGGGTGGTACCCCCAGAACTGGCTGACTAGACTTTATAGTAGTGCTTCAACTTCTTCTCATCTTCCTCATTCTACCAGGCTGACTTGCTTAGTGATCCATGTGGGTGCTACTGATATAGATAGCAGTAGCCAAGAGAACATAAAGAAGGACTACATAGCTCTGGGAGAGGTGGTTAGGGGCTCTGGAGCACAGATTGTCGTTTCGTCAATTCTCCAGGATACAGGGCAGGATCTCAAAAAGGCTAGGAGGATTGGCCAGGGTAATAAATGGTTAGAAGGGTGGTGCTATAGTCAGGGGTTTGGGTACCTTGAACATGGGACTCAATTTAGTAGGCCAGGTCTACTGGGGGCTGGTGGAGCTGGTCTGACAAAGAAAGGGAAGAGTGGATTTGGGAGGAGGCTTGCCAGACTGGTCAAGGATGCTTTAAACTAGATGTGTTGGGGGAGGGGGGCATCATTCCATCCCAACACCCAGTCAGTTGCCAGCACCTCTAGTAAACGTTCAGAGCTATGTAGAGATATTCCAGCTACTCCAGCCAATGAGCCAGCTTAAACTGGAGCTCAGCTCAGATGCCTCTATACAAATGCCTGTAGCATGGGGAACAAACAAGAGGAATTAGAGATGTGTGCACGTCTACGGGGGCATGATATCATAGGCATCACAGAAACATGGTAGGATGGCTCCTATGACTGGTGTGTTGGAATGGAAGGTTACAGGCTCTTTAGGAAAGACAGGCCCGGTAGGCAGGGAGGGGGAGTTGCTATTTATGTTAGGGATAGGCTGGAGAGTGTGGAACTCTGGGGACAGATGAGCAGTCAACAGAGAGTTTGTGGGTCAGGGTTAAAGGGAGAACAGCGATGGGAGACATTATTGTGGGGATCTGTTACAGACCGCCTGACCAAGAGGACTCTGTGGATGAAGCGCTCTATAGACAGATAGGAACAGCCTCACGCTCGCAAGCCCTCGTTCTCATGGGGGACTTCAACCACCTTGATATCTGTTGGAGGGATGGTACGGCCTGGCACAAGCAATCCAGGAAGTTCCTCAATTGTGTGGAAGACAGCTTCCTTCTGCAAGTAATAGAGGAGCCGACAAGGAGAGGTGCCATGCTTGACCTCGTCCTCACCAACAGGGAAGGGCTGATTGGAAATGTGACACTCCAGGGCAGCCTTGATTGCAGCGATCATGAGATGGTCAAATTCGAGATCCTCAGGACAGTGAGAAGAGCGTGCAGCACGCTCACTGCCCTGGACTTCAAGAGGGCAGACTTTGGCTTCTTCAGGAACCTGCTCAGTAAGATTCCATGGGATATAGCCCTTGAGGGCAGAGGGGCCCAGGACTGCTGGTTGATATTCAAGGATCACCTGCTGCAAGCTCAGGAGCGATACATCCCTACTAGAAGGAAGTGCTGCAGGAGGGCCAGGAGACCTCCTTGGACAGATAAGGAGCTGCTGAGGAAAATCTGAAGGAAAAAAGAGGCTTATAAAAGGTGGCAGCAAGGACAGGCAGCCTGGGAAGAATACAGGGATGTTGTCCGGGATGCTAGGGACCAGGTTAGGAAAGCTAAGGCCCACTTAGAATTAAACTTGGCTAGGGATGTTAAGGATAACAAGAAGGGATTCTATAGGTAAATTGCAAATAAAAGACAGACTAGGGACAACGTGGGCCCTCTCCAGAAGCTATCGGGAGAACTGGCTACCCTGGATTTGGAGAAGGCTGAGGTTCTTAATGACTTCTTTGCCTCAGTCTTCACTGGCAACTGCTCTGACCATACCACCCAAGTCTTGGAAGGCAGACGCAGGGATTGTGAGAATGAAGACCCTGCGCCCACTGTAGGAGAGGATCTAGTTCGAGACCATCTTAAGAACCTGAACGTATACAAGTCCATGGGACCTGATGAAATCCATTCGCGGGTCCTGAAGGAGCTGGCAAATGAAGTTGCTAAGCCACTGTCCATCATATTTGAAAAATCATGGCAGTCAGGTGAAGTTCCTGATGACTGGAAAAAGGGAAATATAACCCCCATTTTCAAGAAGGGGAAAATGGATGAGCCGGGGAACTACAGACCAGTCAGCCTCACTTCTGTGCCTGGAAAATCTTGGAGTGGATTCTTCTGGAAGGCATGCTGAGGCACATGAAAAACAACAAGGTGGTTGGTGACAGCCAGCATGGCTTCACTAAGGGGAAATCCTGCCTGACCAATATGGTGGCCTTCTATGATGGGGCTACGGAATTGATGGACAGGGGTAGAGCAGTTGATGTCATCTACCTGGACTTGTGCAAAACATTTGACACTGTCTCACATGACATCCTTGTATCTAAGTTGGAGAGACATCCATTTGATAGGTGAGCCACTCGGTGGGTAAAGAACTGGCTGGATGGCCGCACGCAAGGAGTTGTGGCTAATGGCTCAATGTCCAGCTGGTGACCAGTAGCAAGTGGTGTCCCTCAGGGGTCAGTGCTGGGACCGGTCTTGTTCAACATCTTTGTCGGTGACATGGACAGTGGGATTGAGTACGCCCTCAGCAAGTTTGCTGATGACACCAAGCTGTGTGGTTCAGTTGATACATTGAGGGAAGGAATGCCATCCAGAGGGACCTTGACACGCTTGTGAGGTGGGCTGATGTCAACCTGATGAAGTTTAACCATGACAAGTGCAAGGTCCTCTACCTGGGTCGGTGCAATCCCAGGCATAGCTACAGGTTGGGCAGAGAAGAGCTTCAGAGCAGCCCTGCCCAGAAGGACTTGGGGGTGTTGATCGATGAAAAAATGAACATGAGCCAGCAGTGTGTGCTTGCAGCCCAAAAAGCCAACCGTATCCTGGGCTGCATCAAAAGGAGTGTGACCAGCAGGTTGAAGGAGGTGATCCTGCCCCTCTGCTCTGCTCTTCTGAGACCTCACTTGGAGTATTGTGTGCAGTTCTGGTGTCCTCAACATAAAAAGGACATGGAACTGTTGGAAGAAGTGCAGAGGAGGGCCATGAGGATGATCAGGGGACTGGAGCACCTCCCGTATGAAGATAGGCTGAGAAAGTTGGAGCTGTTGAGCCTGGAGAAGAGAAGGCTGTGTGATGACCTCATAGCAGCCTTCCAATATCTCAAGGGTGCCTATAGGGATGCTGGGGAGGGACTCTTCATGAGGGACTGTAGTGATAGGACAAGGGGTAATGGGTTCAAACTTAAACAGGGGAAGTTTAGATTGGATATGAGGAAGAAATTTTTTACTGTGAGGGTGGTGAGGCACTGGAATGGGTTGCCCAGGAAAGTTGTGAATACTCCATCGCTGGCGGTGTTCAAGGCTGGATTGGACAGAGCCTTGGGTGGCATGGTTTAGTGTGAGGTGTCCCTGCCCCTGGCAGGGGGGGTGGAACTAGATGATCTTAAGGTCCTTTCCAATTCTAACTATTCTGTGATTCTATGAAATCCATCTTATTTGGCCAAATCAGTCAGTTATAATCTTCTAGAAATGTGTTGATAGACTTGTAAATTTGACTTATAATTTCAGTTATGAAAATTATTTTCTGAACCATATAATAATAATAATAATAATAATAATAATAATAAAATCCCCAAACCCAAACCAGTGCCTTATGATTTCATTCCACTGTTGATAGCTGGTTTCCAAGGTGTTTCCAAGAATATTTTACAAAAATGTTATATTTCAAATGCTTTTCTATAAAATTCAGCATTATAATAACAATAACTATTTTCAGTAGCTGGGAATAGAATTTAAATTGTATATTTAAACTATGCAAATTCTGGCATTATTCCTGTACTTATTTATTTTGCTTTAATATTCTTAAAGTTGACTCCAGTTATACAGCCTTTGGTTTGTTCCAAGTTTGTCAGCCAAGTAAGCTGGGATGGCTCTGTCCCCCCTGTAACTTGGGAGCAGGGAGCTGGGTCTAGCTTGTTTCCCTGCACTCCTTTTGCATTCCACCAAGACAGGCCCCCTTATGCGTGAACCAGGTCATCTGTACCACAATGACCTTTGATCTGTTTCTGGATTACATGCTAATCATTTTCTAGGTCCCTTATCTAAGAATACAGTTGCTGTAATTGGAGTCTTTATGGTGTTTAATAAGGCATATGTTGATAAGTAAAGTCTAGGTGCATTAAACTCCACATTCTTCTGCCCTTCCCACAAACAAAATGGGTTTGTTTGCAAAAGATCTTCTCATGAGCTGCAAGGAAAATGTCTGAGAAATTATTTCTCCACACTGCCCTGTGCCAGCAGAGACCTCCACCCTGGGACTCAGACACTTGCACATCCTGAGCGACATTCGAGCTCCGTGAACCCGGTAAATGCTGACGACTTCCTCTGAGGTACTAGTCTTTTGAAGTTCATTCTGAGCTGACCAGCGAATGTGAGCTTTCAGTCTAGCTGTGTGGAATGCTTTCTCCTCTTACCCCTATGACCTGGAGCATCTGGGGTCAGTGACATCTGGGATTGCATTGGCACTCATCTACCATTTCCCCAGATCTGTGGGAGCTGGAACAGCTGTAGAGAGTGTCTTGGGTCTTAATATAATCTATCTTAATTTTTCAAAACATAATCTGATATTGTTTCTAAGTTCTGATATAGTAGTCAAGTCCATGCCTACTAAGATAACTTTCTTTGCTGCCCAGTGTTCATTTTGGTAGAGGGCACACCAGAGCTATCCTTTCCAACAACAAGCAATAAAGAAAATAGAAAAGATGAAAGGGAAATGATCATTCTGCACAGCTGTTTGAAGAGTTGTTTCATTAGAGATAATTCATTCGGTGGTTGTCCTTAGAGCAGGTAACAAAGTACCATACAGACACATTTAGATTTCCAAGAAAACTGTTCAGAAAGTTCAAGAAGACTCTATATGTTCTGTTAGGTGATTTCTTTGTGCTCTGTATGTCACATGGCTGTTTTGAAAACTAATGAGTTAATCATTATGGCTTGCAATGAAAGCAGTTAATTAGTAATTAATGTCATGTCTGCAAATTGTTGTAGAAATATAACATCCCAAGTTCTAAATGTTATCTTCATCTATAACAACAGTATTCCAATGGTAGGGCATTAATTTATTCTCACTGAACTGAAAAAATACATATACACCAACATTTATATGTATAAAATATGTATATACCAACAGTTAGTTAGGTGTTTGTGCTTATCTACTAAAACACCTAATTTGAGCTTGTCACTTTTCTCTCTATATTATGAGCAGAACTACCCCTCCAGCCAAAGAAATTTCAATCCTTTAAAGAAAGGACACTATTTTTTCAAAACTCTTAAGCAGACCAACAGTTTAACTGAGAGGGTGAAAGGCTTGAGTACACGTAAGATGCGCAGCTATCATGTATCTTATAAACACCAATGTAAATAAAGGAAGAAGGCTGTTAAAGTCTGACATGTAAATCTGTGGCTTGTCATGTTTTCATTTTGTCTGATCTTAGCTACTAATGTTAGACACAAGGCTGCTGAAATAATTAGTCCTCAGGCTAGAATTCTATGTACCTTGAATTGCATCTAGAAATGCCTCATTATTTTATAATTAATAAATATGTTAGTACATTATATTTAATTAATAAAATAATAATGAATAACAAAAACTACAGCATGAACTAGCAAAAAAGCCACAACATAGTAACTGCCATGCCATGTCATAAATTAGTTTGTTTTCCAGTAATGTTGTGTAGTAAAATGACTATGTCTACATATGGAAATATCTGGAAAAAAATGGCTTCAGATATACTTCTCTGTTCCCTAGCTAATTGTATGAAATTCTTTTGTGGAAAGAGGAACAAAAATGTCAGAATTTTTGTAATGCTCATCAAGAAGAGATTTCACACATAGAGAGAACACAATACATGGTTTTAAAGACACTTAAAGACATTAATCAATTTACACAATTACTTGATTTGCAATTGTGAAGACGTACTATTTAAGATCAACCTGGTGAGAATACTGCTGCTAAAATGTGTCCCTCGTGTAGGGGATCTTTGGTAGAACTGTGGCTGCACCTTGCTGCCCTGCATGTTTCAGTCAGTGCCACAGGAATAGCCTTTGAGTCGGGTAACAGCAGAAGCATCTGTGGTCTGCCTGGAGTCCTAGACAGGCTGTATTCAAGCTCAAAATAAATTGCTTTCCTTAAACATAGTATACATTCAACTGCACCATTTTGAGAGGGAAAATAAATGGCTGTTGCTACTTGTTCAGCTGAGCCTGAGAGCTTCATTCTGGCATTTACCTTCATGCTGGCAATCACTGTGCGCAGACAATTTTGAGTTAAGGAAGAGTAGGACAAAAGCTCAGTGAATGGATATGGATTTTCCTCAGAATAATGGTTAGTTAGTAAAATATTTGCAAAAAGGCGCACAGAGATGTGGACAGAAAACAGCAGTGATAATTCGTATCTCCTTGACTCTAGCTGACTTCCTCCCTGAAAAGAGGGCAGCTGCATGCAGCCTAGACACTCCTCTTCTCAGACCTGGACCTTGCCTTCGTGTCCCTCTGGCTACCAAGGCCAGACAACAGCTGCAACAGCATCCATCCCCCAGCCTTTTCAGAAGCAGGAGGCAGCTCAGCACTGAAAGAAAAGGAACGTAACACCTCAGCATTTCAGACTGCCAGAGGAATGGGAAATGTCCCACATGGCATTGCTTACATGCAAGGCAAAGGAGAAAGCCGCTCTAGGGCTCTTTTATAAATGATGTGGGTGTCCGTTTTTGAAAAAAAAAAAAAAAAGCCTTTATCTTTCTAATGTATCCTGCTCGTTTGAGCGTTTTCCATTAATCACCCCTTGCCAGTTTTCAGCCCTGAGTTCTTTGCTAGCTGTCTGACACAATGTCAAATGGTAGCCCCCTGCAGAGAGATGCAGAGCCATTTTGTCTGACTTGCTTTGAAATCAGTTCCTGTTACTTTGAAATTAGCAGTAGCAAAGAGCTTGACATAACCTGGCCCAGCAAGGAAAAAAAATAAGGCCTTGAGAGGGAAAACTGGAAGAATAGCCATGCACAGGAGAAACACTATGCTCTGGTTTATGTTACTTTGAGGTTGTGTATATTAACATTAAAGGGCAAGATGCAAGAAGGAGGTAAGTTTACACAATATATAATATGTGTAGATTCTGACTACATGGGAAACAACACCTGCTGAAAACTTTAAACCTTATATATATTTTACATGCAAAACTGCACAGTTACTTTATTCCTCCATCCCAATTATTATATACATCACTTGCTCTTCTTTGCATTCTATGAATAAGGGTTAAAAGCACAGGTTGCCAAAAGAGAATGCAGTCTCCACGTGTCTCCTATGTAAACATGAACTTTTAGCATTTAGCCTGAGTAGACTTTTTAAATAAATACCATCTGAGGGTAAATTTCACTGAGGCTTATGTAAACCTGGAGTTGTTCCATTTTATACCCCATCATTATGAACAAGCAATTACTTCTGAGTGACTGCATCTGCTGATTACAAAATCTTCTATGAAGAAATATCCACCCTCTCTTTCTAGACCCCACCTTGGAGTATATAATGCTGTCTTGTCTCTGAGCATGTTCTGATGTCAGAACTGACACCTCACCTACTGAGAATAATTTCCTCATTCAACCAGGTGAAGAGAAAATAAATGGGAAATGTGGATCAAAACTGAAAAGCTCACAAGCTGGAATCACCAGGACTGCTGCAGATAACTGTTCAAATGAAGACTCCCTTGTGCTGCATAATATTACACACCCCTTTTCTTCTTCATATGATCTGCCTGAACTATGTATTGGTGCGAGAGCAGAGATAGGCTGCTGCATTATTTCTACCAGAGAGGTGAGAACTTGACAGCAGACCTGATACAGTATTAACAATAAGCAGTTCTGGTACAAACTATTTCTGCCTGGGCACAGGTGAATAGTCTGGATACCAAACCGTGTATGTGCTCTGCCATCCCTGCAACCATCAATTAGTTTTCCACAGAAATACCATGATTTCTTGCCAGCACTCTTCAGCCTACCTTTAAGTAGCTGGACTTTCTTAAAGCTGGTGTTAGCCCTTTTTCAAACTGCAAGATGCTGTACATATCAGCAAAGGCTACGTGGAAATCAGCAGACACATAGTGGTTGCAGCTCTTGGGGAAGGATCAGTCTTTAAAATGAGGCATTGTCTTCAGTTCAGCTTGTCCCATTCATTTAGTCTCAACCTTGTCCCCTTTTTCCTTGTAGTTCACCAGCTGTAATTAAAGGGTGCCTGGAAAACAAGTCTGCAGTCTACAAAGTTACAAAAAGGTACAAAAAGTCTGCAAATAGTACAAAAATCCTGACCTGTTGGTAATCACAGAAAGCTTTACTAATATTTCATACTGGAGAAACTTTTCAAATATGTTACCATAGGTGGTTTTCTCCATTTCTGTGAACATACTGTGAGCCCATTAGCCTAAATGCAATGTGTACTTGCGGTTTTCTTGTCCTTCCACCAGTGACTAGGATTCATGTAAATGAAATCAAGAGGGAAATTTGACCTGGATTGTTGCCTTGCGTAAGTCTGAAAAGACTTTTTTCTCATATGTGTACAGACAAAGCACCTATTAATTAGCAATGTAAAGGCTATATGTGGGACAAAATAGAATTGTGTTTCAACTCAGATGCATGCGGAATGCTCCCAAACTCACATTTGATACAGATTCAGGTGTAACTGACAATGTTATGCCTATTCCTTTTCTGCAACAGCAACCTAAGGAACGCACACGGAATTTCCTATTATTTCATTGAAGGTTACTTGGAGGACAAATAAAGGTGCTATCAAAATTAAAAACTACAAATAAAAGAATACCTAGAGACAATATACTAAATAGAACTCTTAGTACAATTGAAAACTAATACTCAGTAATTTAAATATTTTTCAAAGTTTGCTGACTCTCGACTCCCTGAGGAAGAGAGTGATTCCTTGAATTCAGACTAGTTGTGAATCTGATCAAATATGTTCAAAACAGATGCTCACCAGCTGAAATTCATTTAGCTTGTTCTTATATTCAGGTCTTTTCTGTGGATGGGGTAGTGAGGCCACTAGCATTTTGGGATAAACAGCAGCATGTCTGCGAGGCTGGGGAAAAACTATCAAATGCTAGCTGCTAAAACACAATTATACTCAAGTCCTAAGACTTAGACTTAAAAGTTACTGATTAGGCTAAATATCAGTGAGAGATAAGAGGTTTAGTTATTTCAAGAGTTTTGAATAGTATTTACGGACATGGGAGGAATTTATTCCTACTGCTTGTTTTAACAACAATGAGGTTTATTCTGAACACAGCGTTTATGGAAGGTAACCAGTCTGTATTTTGATGAAATATAATGATTTTATCATGGTTGCTTAGAAAAACTGTATCTGTAAGCATTAGATATATATACAGCATAAAGCTAGATATATGTATATGTGTGTGTTATATATATATATATATATATATATATATATATATATAAAAACACATATATGCCAGTTCTTGTAAATAAAAAAAGAAGGAGTACATGACCTGACCACGCTTTGGCAGTGGATCACCTGATATTTCTAATCCCTTTGTTCTCCTTTATTTTTTTTCCCAATCCCAACATATCAGGACACTTTTCTAGGAAGCTATAAGGACACAGACAGTGAAGTCCTTTGGTAGATAAAGAGCTCTCAGACAAAGTTCTTATCCAGGTTTGCATTGTGTTGAGTGGCAATACTATTCCCCTGAAATAGAAACACAGTATTGAAAAAAGCAAGAGTGAATAACAAACCACTTGCAGTCTTGTTTTAGAGGTCAATGCAGATTTGCATTGCTGGAATTCTGTACTTAGGATTCTGCGTTAAACTTAAATACCGTGGTAATGAGCAGTGGGAAACAGTGGAGATCTTGGTCAGAGACAGCTTGCTGTTTCTGTTTGTTTGCTTATGCAAAATTTTCTCTTGAAAACCTGTTCAAAACCATTAACAGCAATGAAATTGAGTGGCTTTCACTGAGGGCGTAATTTGAATACCATGGGTTTATTCAGATGTAGCAGTGACCTAATTTGTTTAGAGATCCTCTATTGTTAATGATGCAAGAAGAGAAAAGAGCTCAGAGCACACACTGAGTCTATTGGTGGCAGTTAAGAAAAGAAAATCCTTTTGCTTGTAAACAGAACATATGTGCCATGGAATCACTGAAAGAAAGTAAACACTGGATCCCATGGTGTTTTTTAATAAAGGGTCTCATTTGAAAGAGGAATTATACTTTAAACAGGGAGAGAGGGTGATTGTTGGGGTTTTTTTTTGGTTGTTGCTGTTGTTGGTTTTTTTTGTTTGTTTTGGGGTTTTTTTTCTTAGAAGGTACAGAACTCTCAAATAGATGTTAACAGTTCTGTACACAGAACCTTAGTGCATTTGGACCAAGCCCACAAACATTCATATAGTTCTAAACAATCCTAATATCTTCATACAGTACCATATGTTATAAGAATCACTTAAAACGGTGAATGCAAGAGCAATCCTGGCTTACCAGTAAAGAAAAGAAGGCCACAACAGTTCATCTCCTTTATAAAACCATAAGGCAGAAATAATAGCAGTCTTCACAAAAACAAAACAAAACAAAACAAAACAAAACAAACAAACAAACTAAAACCCAAAACCAAAACAAAACCCACAAATCCCCAAATAAACAAAAAAACCCCAAATACATATATCTTTGTCTGGAACCAAAAGGTATGGAAACCTCATGTAGATGTAAGATTTTTGCTGATTTCTAGCTAATGGTGTTTAATTGAGGTCAAAAGTTTGAGACAAGGTTGTTTAAGATGAGACAAGGTTGTTTAAGACGAGACAAGATTGTTTAAGATGTAGTGACAGGACAAGGGATAAGGGCTTTAGACTGATAGAGGACAGATTTAGGTTAGATATAAGAAAGAAATTCTTCACTATGAGAGTGGTGAGACACTAGAACAGGCTTCCCAAAGAAGTTGTGAATGCTTCATCCCTGGAAGTGTTCAAGGCCACATTGGACAGGGCCTTGAGAAACCTGGTCTAGTGGAAAGTGCCCCTGCCCAGGGAAAGGGGCTGGAACTAGATGACCTTAAAAGTCCCTTCCAACCCAAACCATGATGATTCTATGATTCTGTGATGAAGATGAATGTAGAACTAATATTTCTACTGTTCCTCACTTGAACAAGAACAATTTCCCTCTCATAAAATTTCTATTCATCCTGCAGCAAAAGTTTTGGTACTTGCAAGAAAAGCTAACATATGTTTAAAAATATTTCTAAGTAAATGTTCTTTATATACATAGGTGCAGTGTCAGCTCATCACCTGCAATACATGAGGGCTAGGCTTTATTTATGCACATGTTCATGTAGAATGCAGAAAAACCAGCCCTCTCTCCTGCATGGGAATATCTGGACTACTTAGATGAGAGACTCACTGTCACTATTCTGCTCAATGTGTTGGAAAATCTTTACTGAAAAAAGCAAAAGGAAGAAGAAAAAAAATCAACTGCAAGGACTGAGCATTTCATGCTCAGGCAGCTAAAAATGTGAATGTTTTTCTTCTACTTGGATATATGATTTGTCTTTTTTTTTTTTTTTTTTTTTTTGATATCAGATTTGTTTTCTCTCTGATTCACAGTTGACATCTGACTTAGGCTTTCCAACTTTTGACTGAAATGTGAAACTTCATTCAGAGTCCTGGGTACTCTAATTCCTTCCAAGTATAACAATCCCACCCTTTTGGTCTTTATCTCCCAAGTCAGTGAGACAGAGGGTCAAAGTCACCTTTTGACTGGAGACTCCCTGGAGCACAATGTAGAGGTTTAGGTTCCTGTGCTACTTAATGTTTAAGTACAAAAGAGAGGTACAACATCATTAGGGTGAATCAGGAGTGCTGCCTGCTGTTCAAATACCCTTTGAATTCAGACGGTTTTGACTACCCCAGTGGAGAACAGGAGTCTCCAGGTGCTACGTCTTTTCCTGAGAGGTCTAAACACTGGCACAGTATGTTAGAGGGGTTTGACACATTTCACGCACATACTATCCAAGACTTTCTCCAGCTGAAAACTATTCAGTCAGGCTGATCTGTAGTCAGAAGTTCTTTTTTGGCTGCCAGACCAACATATTTTAATGAGTTTCCTAATTTTTCAGAGTTTCATAATTTTTCGCTGAGTTTATAGATATATCCCTCACGGAAGAGATAGTCTTGTCCTTTTGCAAAAGCCTCTGAAGTAGGCCAGACGAGTGCCTCTACACCAGGGGAATGAGCTATAGTTGGCATGTTATAGTTTACAACAAGAAAATAATTTAGATCAGAAGAGGCTTTGTGCTTTTAGGGATCAAACCACATTGCAGTGGCAGAGAGCACAGAGGCTAAAGTGAGTTGTGTTCCACACCTGTGCTGAGCTTCTGGCTCACTCCTGAGGACCTGCTCTGAGTGCCAGACTGTGAGTGACATAAATGCGTTCTACTTCAAGATGAGAGCAAAAAATGTGACACTATGCAGTGCTTTCATACATCAGTTCCAATATACAGAAATAAAATATATTTTTAAATGTCAAATTAAATGGTATACAATGAGGGTGGATGCATTTTCTCTTAAAGATAAAGAAATGTGAGAACAAAGTCTCAGTAAGCTGGAACCGATTCTTATTTAACACAGCTGTTTAAAAAGCTAAGTTTGTTGAACATAGCATTAATAAAGTTTTCATATTTTGCTATGGAAAAACTACTCTAAATTGGCTTATTTTATATGAGAAACATTTCTGCTTTGGCAAGTATAAGAGTTTAATGTTTTGTTTTGGTGTAGAAATATAGCAAAAACTTAATCAGAAAAATATACACTTGCAGCTAATGACTTATTATTATTTCAATTTGAGGACTTAAATTGCAGACATGTAAGCAGTGCCCATGGCTCTCACCACCATAAAATATCAATTTGAAATGGTCCTATTAATAAGCAGGATGTCCACTTGGAATTGTTTATAAGATTGTATCTTAAAATAGAAGTGTTACCAGCAGGCTATGTATTCTTGGTTGAACATCTGTAAATATTCATTAATAACACCGAAATACGAGAAAAATTACTAATGTGAGAGGTATTCAGCTTAAATTAAAAGAATTGCTTATTTTACTCAAAGATTATAAAGAAGCAATGCAGCAAAGCAATAATTTTCCTACATTTAGTAGTGCTGCATCTGTCTATATATAGGGACTTGGTCTTGATTGTATTTTCAAATGATGCTAAAGCAAGGAGAGCTTAG
Organism: Ara ararauna; assembly: GCA_028858755.1. NCBI lineage: Eukaryota > Metazoa > Chordata > Aves > Psittaciformes > Psittacidae > Ara > Ara ararauna. The sequence goes on from CM054379.1 coordinate 64,575,291, forward strand.
AGTACTGTATTATACCCTGATAATTTCTTATGAACAGATTTTGAAGGAGGCTGTGTTGACATGAGGAACAAGAGACTTAGGAAATCATCACAAAGAAACCGCCTCTATGCTTATTTCTGGTTTAATCATCTAGAAACATTGTCCAAGACACATTAAAAACCCAGGAGCTGGTTTATACCTGTGGCTCTTTCTTGCTCGGAGGGTGAATACCAGAAGCCTGGAGCCCAGCTCCTATAGGTCAATACCAGATGTGCAAGGAGCCACAAAGGACCATGAATGTACCTGAAAGGAGGTGTTAATGAGGTGCGGGTTGGTTTCTTCTCCCAAACAACAACTGATAGGACAAGAGGAAACAGCCTCAAGCTACACCATGGGAGGTTTAGATTGGATATTAGGAAAAATTTCTTCACTGAAAAGGGTGTCCAGGCGTTGGAACAGGCTTCCCAGGGAAGTGGAATCACCATCACTGGAAGCATTAAAAAAAATGTGTAGATGAGGCCTTTAGTCCAATGGTTTAGTGGTGGACTTGGCAGTCCTGGGATAAAGGTTAGACTTGATGGTCTTAAGGGTCTTTTCCAACATAGCTGATTCTGTGATTCTATTTGATGACTCTGCCTGGTTCCTACATCCCTCCTGACTCACTCAAATTGCAGTGCCTGAGATTGCTGATCCATTGCCTTCTTTCACATCTTCAAATCATTCCATGTAAGTAATTTAGAGCTGCATTGTCCTGTCTCAGAAACCTCAGGAACCAACACCTTTTTTGAGGCAATTCTGAATTAATGCCTTGTCTGCTGTTAATAGGGATATTAGCCTTTGGTCTGAATAATTAGCAAAAGTTCTTTCTAGTTTTGCACTGATTATGTAACTGAAACTTATGTGTAATTGAAACTATCAAGCTTTTCTATAATTAAAGCATAAGGTGATTTTTTTTTCCATTTTTCTGTATTTCATTGAATATAATACAAATTTGAAGCCATTACCTAAGTAGCATCTTCTGCATCTCATTCGCGGTGTAACTCAGGCTCTTATAATAGCAAAGCAACATTTTTGTGTTTTTTTTATGTTACAAATAAGCTATTTTTTCCTTCTGTTACTTATAGTTGCTTCTAATACTTGCTATAGAAAGATCCAATAAATGAAAAACTCTTTGTAATTACTCAACCAGCAGACTAATTTTCTAATTAACAACAGCAAATCATGATATCATAATTGCTCCATTTCCATAGCACGAGTTAGGCACAGAAAGAAATCCTGATGGCATAATTGCTTCACATATACTTTGTCGCACCATGAATGAATTTCTCCTCCACTCTCAATTAAAGAAAAAGTTGTTTTATATAATTAGTAGCTACTTCTTTCTTCCTTTTTCATATTTATGTAATTAGAAAACAGAATATATTTTTGAAAGCAGAACCTAATGAAAAATACACTGTCCTTGCATTCTTATGTTTATATGCAGCAAAATGTATCTCAAGTTGGAAACTTTTGAAACAAAATCTTCAAATTATTAAAAAAAATCAAGACTATATTGTAGTTAAGGATGTTTCACTTTTATCGATATTTACCAGTATTTACACTAAACTGGAAATTTAACAAGTGTGGTTTCACAATATAAATCATTAATATCCAAAAGCATACACAAATGTACATTCATATACAAGCACAAACACACAAAGTTTAACTTTGTAACATGAAAAAAGGAAAATTATATTGTTTTCTATGTAATTTTTTATGTATTTGTAATGTTTAAATTTCTTAAAAATCCGAAATATATTGAGGATATGAAAACTGCAATCTTTTCCCTTTTGCCTAATGTCTCCTATAAGAAATAAGTCTATTTTTCTGACACGTAGGAATTGCATGTTGTATTATCAAGGTGACACAAATGAATTTTCATTACTAAGCTCAAGTTTTGCATGATTTCCAAAATACAGAAGTCCTATACAGCAGCTGTTTTCCTAGGGGTAATGTCTCATATGGCCAATCTGGGTGCAGAAGCCAGCACTGGGTATTTTAAAGACACTGCAAATAGTACGCCTGGAATGACTTCCTATATAACACCCTCTAGCTTAAGATGAATGCAGACTTTGCAGCCTTTGCTACCTGTGAATGCCCAGCTGGCACACCCTCAGGGCAAGCTTTCAGCTAGACAGGGATGCAGGATGCACTCATGACCCCATCCTGCATCCTCCTCCTGCTGCTGGGCCAGAAGTACCCAAATACCAGTGGTGGCTGCAGCCCCACTGTGGAAGGCAGCACTTTGTTTCCCCAGCCCGAGCCCCAGCCCAGAAAGGCAGACAAGGAGCCCTGCTCACCCCAGCTGGCTTGGGCTTTTGAGAGCTCTACCTGGACTGGGAATATGAAGCTGGTAAAGAAAGGGAAGAGAAGGCACTATGTTGACTCCTTGCTGTGAAAAGTTATTTTGTTCTCACCTTTGAGGCAACAAGATTCAGTTTTGCTTACACAGCTGAAAAGCCTTAAATGGACTCCAGTTCCATTTTTGTTAACATAGCACCAGGTTTCTCACTGGAGTTGGATTTGAGGCAGCTGTGGTAAATCCTTTGATGTAAAGTATCACTGATTTTCACGCAAACTCAACTGATATTTTTACAGGCAAGATGAGAGAATAGAACCTTTCTTTACAAAGACTCACTTCTGAACAAAAGCCCTAAGTGTGGCATTCTACCTCTAAGAAGCTGTGGTGGAACAGAATAACAATAGCTATTTCATTTTCATTACAAAACATTGTGAGGTATTTGGTCAGCTTCTCCAATCACACAAAGTTCAACTGAGAAACTGCAGAGATTTAATAATTTTTTTTCCACCTCCATGTAAGGATCATGCATTTCACTAACCCCAAATTTCCTTTACTTGCAACCTTGAGCTCCATTTACACCCCAAGTGAACAACAGAGGTGTCCATGAAGCCTTTGGGAAGTTGTACTGAATGAGGTGAAGCTTGAGTCTTACCATCTGCAGCCTGCTTTTTTCTGCAGTAACCCACCATAGAGTTCATAAAGGACAAAACCAGATCCTATGGTAACTAACCCTAACTCAAAATTTTCCCTCCTTTGGTGTTTCATAGTTAGGGATATTTCTGAATAAAAGGGTTTTGGACAGCTGAGGACTATCTGGCACTGTAGTATGCATATATATATGTGATGTGCAGATGTAACACTCTGCCTAGCGTAAGTTGGAGCACAGTACACAGTACTATTGCAGGACACTGCAATAGTGACTCTGAGTCACAGCCCTTTTGACTTATGGCACTTCTTGAAAAGGTGCAACTCACTCCACCCTGCCCATTTTGTGCCTGGATCTCTGCCATTCTTGAAACATAGGAAAAGAATCCCAGTGCATTTGACTGCAAGTTTTGATATTCAGCTGCACTTATTCTGCAGGGTTAGCACTATGAAGGCAGCAGCTGGGTGCAGATCTGATGGAAGAGATCAATTCTTCCACAACATTGTCTCTACATAGCAAGATGTGGCCATAGACATGATTCTGGCTTTTTATCTTGAGCATGCCAGCACTTCGTGTTGCTAATTTATGGATGAATCCCTTCAGCATTATCATGATGAACTAACTTCTGCATGGTAATACTGCAGCTCTTCTTCAGCCTGCTGCTGCAGTTTGGGTCCAGCATGAGTTTGTCATGTGAGCTGTTAGGCTTTGATACTGTGAACATGATGATCTAATACACCTCCACACAAAATTTTTTTTCATCCTCTGTGGCCTGTGTTTTTAGTGGGGTTTAAGTCTCATTTATTTTGTCTCACCAGCTTGGTTCTTCCATCAATGACGGTAAATATTTCTGTGCATGGCAAGTATTAAACTAAGAGTCAGCACCAAGCTGTTACTCCTCACTAATTCTGCATTTGCCTTTAGTCAAATACTACTGTTACAAACAGCCACAGCAAAAATTGAATGCACTGAATTAAAGACAGAGCAGGGCTTCTCAGAAATTTTGAAAGGGAAAAAAGAGGGCAAGAAATAGCCTGCAAGTTTCACATAAAATTTCTGTATTGCTCCTCAAAGGGTCATTGCAGGAACATTTTCAGGAACATCATTTGTGCAATGTTGTTGTTGTTATCTGTACCCATAAGAGACCATAAAAAAGTATGATATTTCTGGCTACATTTTTCACATGTGATATTGATTAGCTCCAGTCCTGTTTGACAGTCTGGTTCTAGTGCATGTCTGCATGGGCGGAAAATAATAAGGAAGGTGATAATTAAATTGTTAAGTTTAAACAGAATTCCCTTGGCTCAGTCACTCTGCCCTTGAACACCTAGGTTTCCTGCAACAGTTTTGTTTTAACATTTAAAGCATTTAAAACTTTGTGCCAATATTTAAACAATTTACAGTTTGCCTTAAATGTTGGTTTGCTCCCATGTGAAAACTGATAGAAAGGGTGACAGCTACGGGCATGCCTAACTGAACCAAGGAAAAGTATTACACCAGAGGAACAGAATTTAAAGTCCTGCATTGACAAGTGAACAGGGATTGTTCTGAATCGCACTTTATGCCTGAAAAATACTGTGCACGTGATGGTGTGTGGTTTGAGGTTCATTGAAACCGCATCATTTAAGTATGGAGAGTGAGATTATTCTTATGTACCCAAGAAAGTGAAAGTGTTTACTGTAATAGAAGTCCTTCCAGTGTAGCTGACTTTGAAGCATTACACATGCTGAGTCTTTATTTGTCTTTTTGCTCCTGTGAAGACCTCTTTTTCTTCTCCCCTGAGCACTGAGTTTAGCAGGGTCACAGGAAGGATATCTGCGTTATTAGTACTGGATCCTCACCTCAGGTTTTGGTCTGGCTAGCCTAACATCCTGGCAGCATTGTGTCCACATTTAGAGAAAGTAATGAGTTTCAGAAAAAAGAGGAAAACTAACATCTTGAAGGAGTGTAAGTTGCTCAGTGCCTGGCTACATGAGTGCTTGCCTTCCTCTCACAGGGAAAGTCAACCAGATGAGATTAAACCACTGGTGGCTGAACATTATTGCACTTGTCTCCAGCATTTCTTTCCTAGTAATACATAGCACAAGGGGCTGTGTTGTGTTGTTTTAACTTTCCCCTAAAAGAGATTCAGATGGGTCACTAAAGCTCAGTTGTGGTTTATGAAGCTACTCTCAGATGCGTATTTATTTCTGACTTTCTGTATGGCTTGGTGTTACTTCATTTAACCTGCTGCAGTGCGCTGATCAAGCCAGCAGGTAGGCACCCCCACAGCTGCTTGCTTACTGGCCCCCCAGCAAAGTAGGAGAGGAAATCAGAGGAGAAACATCAGGATGGATTGAGACAAAGACAGTTTAGCCAGTGAAGCAAAGCTCTGTGTATAAGGAAAGCAAAATAATGAATTTATTCACTCTTTTCCACTGGCAGGCAGGTATTTAGCCACTCCTCCAGGGAAGCAGGGCCTTGGCATGCACAGTGGTTACAAATGCCATAAACATGAAGGTCTGACATTCCTTCTTCTTTCCTCCAAGCTTTTCTTGCCAAGTACAGTGTCATTTGGTATGAAGTATCTCTTTGGTCAGTTTGGATCAGCTGTCTTGGTGGCATCCCCCCCTAGATTTTTGTGCACCCTAAGGCTACTTGCTGCAGAGGCTAGGTTTGGGGAGGGGGGGAAGCCCATAAACAAATGTTTGATGCTGTGCAAGCACTGCTCATGAACTGCCAAGACACTGCTGTGTAATCAGCACTGTTTATTCACAAATCCAATTCATACGGGTTACTATGAAGAAAATCAGCCACCTAAGCCAAAGCCAGTATACACCTGCCTGCAAGTTCATCAAGGAGCCTGGTTATCTCCTGATCATAAGATCCCTAAGAGTTTCAAGCCATGAGTCAAGAGAAAAAAAATGCAGGTCATGAGATGCTAACTGTTTGAATAGTCAATGATTTTAAGGACAAACTTGCCCTTAAACATGGCTCAAATGAACATATAGCAGTATCCAGAAGCATTGTATTGAATATAAGCAGAATTCAAATTGAAAAATATCTATGCCAAGAGAAAGGCTTGGAAACAATTCAAATATTCAGGTTCAGAATGCTTCCAATTTAGTTTCTGCATACATTGAATGGGTGCACTTTTTTTTTTTTTCCTATTGAAATTTCCCAGTGGAACTCAAATATACCCTGTTAGTCAATTAGGTATGTGTGCTCAGGAACAAAAATATTGGATACTTCTGTTTCCATGAGTGCGATAATTTAGCTACACAGAAGGACTGAATCACATTGAATGCTTAGGATTTTTTCTTTTTCTTGACAAGGTTAAAAGTTAGAAAAAGAAAGCTACTGCTGCTCAGAAAGTAATATCTAAAATATTAGCTGTTCAAAATTTTAAAAATACCTCAGTTGTTTTAAAAAAATCCCAAAACAATCACCCTCTCCCTCCCATGAAAATGCTAAGAAATAGGTTGTGTTGTGGGTTTTTTTATATATGTCTTCAAAATTTACTTTCCTTTTAATAAAAGTTACTTTGACATCTACTTTAAAACATTTTTATGACTAGTCCAGTTTATTGCATAAGGCTGGAGTGGTCATACTGAGGTCCTGAGCTGGGTGAAGTTTATCACCCATTCAAATCTTTCATATGCTACATGTATAGCATGTAACAGGCTCTTCAGGTCAATTTAAATCCATGCTTGCAAAATGAAATTGTCTGCATAGGCTGCTGTGTCTGCATCACAGGGGTTCAGCATCAAAACCTGCTCCTTTCTGTACTGCAGTGGGGACATGAGATGCCTGAAGAGTTGCCATATAGGATCAGAGAATAGTTTGAATTGGAAGGGATCTTCAAAGGCCATCTAGTCCAATCCCACTGCAACGAGCAAGGACATATTCAACAAGGTCAAATTGCCCAGAATGACATCCAGCCTGGCGTTGAATGCTCCAGGGATCGTGCATCCACCACCTCTCTGTGCAGCCTATTACAGTATTTTATAACCCTCATGTCATCTATGAGCTACTTCTGCCTAAGCAAAGCAATGCCTTATGATTTTTAGCCATCGTGGATTTCACAGCATTGAGTTTGGACAACCTAGGGAAAAAAGGGGAACTTATATGTCATTATTTTTTTTTGCCTAAAATAAAATCTATTTCTAGCAATACACTGGACGAGGCTAAGTGTGGGCATCTGAGAGTCCATTTGCATCCTTACTTTCCAACCATGATACCAGAAGGTGGTGAGTTTCAGTGATGAAGGGAAAGAAAAAAAATTAAAAAAAGAAAGCAGCCACTGAGCTTAAAAAGTCTTAGTTCCTTTCTAAGAGAAGCATTTTCCAGCAAAATCTCTGGCAGCTGCGGGAGAGATTGTGAGAGTTCTATCTATTTATCACCTCGGACTACTTGAATTTATCTGTATGCTTGCACACACAAATACACAGAAGCACTTGTATATGTACACAGTAACTTCAGCCTCCCATCTTCCCTAAATATAATAAATAAATCAGGGAACAAGACAATAAATGTTGGTATGGAAGAAATATGTATTTTTCCTTACACCCTCTTATAGAACATACAGATACTATCCAAACACTTTGGAATTGTAATAAATAAGTTCAAAGTCTTTTAAAATCTTCAAGTTCAATATGATAAAAGACACATTCAGAATGGGGCAATAGATATAAAAACCCAGACTCATTCCAGCATCCAGGTACCTAACTCTGATCTTATCAGACGTTCGAGTCTGATGGAGGAATTAGGAGCCTGACTTCTTACTGAATCTGAACCAAAGACACTTGAGAACGTTTTTAGGGCAACAAGAAGAGCAAGTTTTCCAAGTGAAAGTTCAATGGGTCCATTTAAAAAACTTCATGGGAAATAAATTGTCTCATTGTTCAAGTCTGTGCTTGTTTTATGGCTATAGGCAATTCACGTGCACTTCATCATCTTCTACAAGATTTGAACTCGGATTTCCAAGGGAACTGTTTGGTTTTGTGGTTTGTTTTTTTTTTCTCTCTCTCTTTGTGATTACAAAAATACAAAAAAATTGTTTGTCTGTAATGCCTCCCACAGATAAAGAAGTACAAATGCATATAAGGGTTTCCTTTCCTTACAGGTGATCAGGGCATAACAGGAATTTTTTTTTTCTGCTCAATGATAGTTTAACATTCAACCGAGTTCTAAGAGAAATTTAATTACCAATGACATGAGCCTAGTGAAATACTGTTGAGGTAAGCATAACAGGTCTGCCTTTAACTTGTCAAGGCCAACTAGGTAAAATGTTTAAGTTGTTTTGTCAATTCCCAAAAGAGAAGAAGAAAACTTAACATCAATCAACAAGTGCTATTAATTACTGCAAATCACCAGGTAGAGATATTTATAATAGCAGTTAAGCTGGACAAAATCAGGAAATGAAAGTTGTTCTGTTTCACATGGCAGGTTGTAATTTTACCTCTGTGTGTGTGGTGGAAATAGGAGGCGCTATAAACCATCTCTCAATATTGGTAAATAAGGCAGATTATACAGAGTTGCAAAAGGCATTTTTACAGACACACCAGAGATACTGACCCTCAAATGAAGAAACAGTACATTAAGGAATATAGAAACCAGGTTGAAGCCTTCTCACATTGCCTGCAACACTAGAGCACATGAAATGCATGCTTTGAAGCTCATGGCTGTTTGAAAGGAAAAGGAGCACTTTTTTAGTGGTGCATGTTAATATTAATTCTGTCACAGCTATTACATAGGGGAGTTACCCGCAGAAGTGTAAAGTTGTAGGCTGGAAGAGGTCTGAGGCAAAGTTGTGATTTCCTCCCTGCTTCACTCAGTAGTGCTTTAAGAAAGGTAAATACTGCGCTCAATGCAGATTATCTCCCTTTTCACCTACGGACAACTGAAGAAGTGTCCTGACTCTTAAATGCACTGCAAGTGCTATAATAGGGGTGGCAGCTCCCATAGCAAATGAGCAACGGATGCAGTTTGACATGATCTGCTGTTAATTAGCAATCCTTTTTACTCATTTTGCACAATATGTGAGGGACTGAATAGTGTAAGTCAATGAAATAGATATTTCATTTGACTGGTGTTAGAGGGTCTGGCATTTCTCCCATGGAAACCAAATAAAGTTTTCCATTGATATTAGGGATAGCAATGAATAAAAACTCATTCAGCATCAAAAACCTTGACTATAGAATTCAAAATGCTTACTAGGCTATTTACAGTTAATGTATCATCTACATGAAGCTCATATTGTGCAATGGTTGTAATGTGAGACACAGAGAAACCTGGTAAACTTTTTACTATTCAAGTAAGCACCAGAAAACTATCTCGTCCAGGGGGCTGTACTTTGCTAGTAATAGTAGCATAGTAACATGAGAAACTAAAAAAGAACCCATGAAGAGTGGGATTACTGCATATAGGCTGGTTTCTGTCAGCAGAGCTAGAGAATGAAGTATGCAAACAGGTGCATTTTCAATAACAAGCCGGCATAGAGATAACAGATACAGTATGAGCATGGATGCCACAGCTAAAAACCTCTTAAACCTGTGAAAAATAAAACAAACCCCCCCACGATGTTGCGCCTTCTAAAAGGTATGTTAAAAAAAAGGCCAGATTAGTTGAGAGAGCTATTAATTCCAGATCGAACACTGCTAAGGACCTACACCTCTGTTTCTTGTGAGCCAACAATTGGTACTGCTTTCTGAGACTCAAAGTCTTACATTAGCTTTGGCCTGAGGCTGATAATGTGGTACTCCCTCTCCTCTCCCCACATCTGATTTATGCTGTGACCTAACTTAGCCTTCTGCCACCTCCTTCTTCTCCCTCTGGGCTGTGATCCAGGATAGCTTACCTCTAAAACCATTCTGAACATTGGGGTTTAGTTCCTGAAGAGAAGGAAAGCTGTAGAAGAAAAAAGAAAAAAAAAAACCCCAACTTTTAATGGCCTTTAGGAAAGTTAGAATCAACGAATTACAATGAAGTTTAAGCTCTTAAATGATGTAGCATCCTTTTGAAAGGAACAGTTTTATGTCTATCAACTCACTAGGAATATTTAAACCTGCATATTGTGGGTCAAAGTATTTACACTCAAGTGAGGCAAAAAATTCACATAATTCCAGATGATGTGTGTTTGCAATTGTTTATCTCCTTGGCAAATATAGAATGGATAGCTACAATGAGTAGCTAAATTCAAAACCCATTTGCACAAATTTACACAAATTAATTAAAATAGATATATGCTCTTGCATTCCCCAGTTAATAGGGATATTGAAGATTATACCTGCTGAGGAAAGCAAGAAACAAGACTCAAGGTCTCTATAACATTATAACTAACCTAAGCTTTTAAATATGTATTAAATATTATAGTCCTCATTATCTGTGGAATGCAAGTTGTGCTGTCCTTAAATTTAACAATTTACACAATCAAAAGGACTGAATTATTTTATAAAAGAAGCACAGCATGCCTCAGGTTTTGCAATAAACTTACTTAGCTAAAGTTTTCTATATATCTTGATTTATTGCATTATAAAATAGTGTATAAACTTATAAAATTTTGTTTATTTACACATTTATTTTTTCTCTACTTCCCTAACTACCTGTAGTCCTGGTAGATTAATTTAAGAGTTATTGGCTGACATATAATTAATATTTTCTATCTTGGGAAAATTAGTGAAGACAAATGAAAGCCTTTTAATCACTGTGATTTCCTTTTTTGCTTCTAGCAGTATGCACATGAAATACAATCTTTGACATTCACCACACCCAGGTTAATTAAAAAAATAGTTTTTTTAATTCAGACACCTTTCAAAAAACCTTCTGTTTAAGGCAAATGACACCCCAAAGACTGTTTATCCTTACATTATATAAATATGTACTCTGATGGACTGTGCTCTTTAGAATGATCATGAGCACCAGACTTAAAGTTAAAAGCAACTGGGAGGTGCCAAGAAAAAGAAGACAGATAATCCCCGTATCCTTTTATTCCCTTTCAAAGCCAACTGAGAACAGCTTTATGTCACTCTGAACTAAAAGTGGAAATTTCTTTCTGCTTGCAGTGACACTTTTTTTCTTGATTCCTTGCTATAGGGTCAGCTATAGCTGTGAACTGATTTTAGAGACAGCATTTGATTTTCCATGAATCATGAAGGGAACATCCTTGTAAAGCACATCTACATGCTTGGAGAACTGATTTTTTACAAGGAGAGATTGTCTAGGAAACAGCCAAGAGAAAAGAGCAGAGGTGGGGTAAAAGCTCTTATCTCTTATCTTTCCTTGGTGGTTACAGCTAAAGACATGAGAATACCCATGCTACACTGGTGCAGTGGGAAAGAGCTCACTATGTCAAAATCCAGTTTTATAAGGCTTTAGTGTATAACACCTCCTCTAATCCCTCTTACATTCATTATTATTACATTCATAGGAATAAAATCCTCTAGGCCAGGAGACCTGCAACAGGTCTAGCTGGGCAATGAGTGACTAGAGCTGCAGGACGCTAAGCTGACTGCAATACTACTGACACACTGTCATGAAAAGTAAAGTAGAGGCAGCACTATAATTTCAAATGTTCGAAATTACTCTCTTTGTTTTCCTTATTTTCAGTGGAGCAATTTTAAATTTTGTGGAAGTGCAAAAAATTTTGGATATTAATTATTGGTAGTATTAAAAACAGATTACTTTATTCTGAAAAAAATCTCAGTAGAAAAATCAAAATAATCACTTGAAAATGGCTATTTTTTCTTCCTCTAGCCTAAAGCCAGTCACTGGAGGGAACAGGCATAAGGAAAATACTTATAAAGGATATCTGTTAGAGATGATTGAAGAGAAGTAGGATGGCCTGTATGCTGTCAAATAGAGAATGAAAAGTAAGAGGCAACAAAAGTAGAAAATCAAAACAAGCTGAAGAGAACCAATACAGTGCCAGAAACCTCTGGAGTATTACAGTGACCAGCTCTGCCAAGACACCTTCAACTTTAGACTTCTGAAATCCAAAGAAAATAACTACTCTGCTGCTAATGGAAGGCATCAATCATGGTTTAGAGAGGTGAATCTGCCAGACCCTGTAAAGAGTGATTTTACCAGAACTGAGAATTTCTATATTTGTCAAATATCCCCCATACAGCTACTGCTCTTTTTTTTATCTTTCACTCCCAGCCCAGCTACTGAGACAGTAGCAACAGTGGTCCCATTACGTGTAGAAACCCATCCCTGACTGAAAGAAGCTGCCATGAGCTCATGTTTGGACATTGAAATCCTAACAGATACGGAGTAATTTCTTTCAAGGCTGCATCCCTGATCTTTGTCTTCAAGGGCCATCAGTGGTTTAATCCACCAGGGACATAAGCCAAACTGCATCACTGATTGTATGCCAACACACAGTACAGAAAAAATGCATAGAATCATAGAATCATAGAATAGTTAGGGTTGGAAAGGACCTCAAGATCACCTAGTTCCAACATCCCTGCCATGGGCAGGAACAACTCCCACTAAACCATGCCGCCCAAGGCTCTGTCCAACCTGGCCTTGAACACCTCCAGGGATGGAGCATTCACAACTTCCCTGGACAGCCCATTCCAGCGCCTCACCACCCTTACAGTAAAGAACTTCTTCCTCATATCCAATCTAAACTTCCCCTGCTTAAGTTTGAACCCAATACCCCTTGTCCTCTCACTACAGTCCCTCATGAAGAGTCCCTCCCCAGCATCCCTATAGGCCCCCTTCAGATACTGGAAGGCTGCTATGAGGTCTCCACGCAGCCTTCTCTTCTCCAGGCTCAACAGCTCCAACTTTCTCAGCCTATCTTCATACGGGAGGTGCTCCAGTCCCCTCATCATCCTCATGGTCCTCCTTTGGACTTGTTCCAACACTTACATGTCCTTTTTATGTTGAGGACACCAGAACTACACACAATAGTCCCAAGTGAGGTCTCACGAGAGCAGAGTAGAGTGGTAGGATCACCTCCTCCGACCTGCTGGTCATGCTCCTTTTGATGCAGCCCAGGATACGGTTGGCTTTCTGGGCTGCAAGCACACACTGCTGGCTCATGTTCATTTTTTCATCGATCAACACCCCCAAGTCCTTCTGGGCAGGGCTGCTCTGAAGCTCTTCTCTGCCCAGCCTGTAGCTGTGCCTGGGATTGCACCGACCCAGGTGCAGGACCTTGCACTTGTCATGGTTAAACTTCATCAGGTTGCATCAGCCCACCTCACAAGCGTGTCAAGGTCCCTCTGGATGGCATTCCTTCCCTCAGCGTATCAACTGAACCACAGAGCTTGGTGTCATCGGCAAACTTGCTGAGGGCGTACTCAATCCCACTGTCCATGTCACCGACAAAGATGTTGAACAAGACCGGTCCCAACACCGATCCCTGAGGGACACCACTCGTTACTGGTCTCCAGCTGGACATTGAGCCATTGAGCACTACTCTTTATGTCCTCTTGGACCAAACAGCCATCAAGCACATGAAAAAGTAACAAAGAGCTGAAGAAAAAACCCACTGTACATAGATTCAGACCAGGTAAGTATTTCAGAGGAAGAGATATAATCAAGAACGTAGTAATTTTCCACCTGTAATAAACTTACTGCACACTTAAACAGAAGTTTCCTGTTATGAACATGTCAAAAGGGAGATTTTGAGAAAAAAAAAGGAAAAATACAAAAAAAGTTCCTAGACAAAGCCCCAGCCAGTACGGAAAGTGAAGAAAGCCTCCATTGTAATAGATGTTTAACGGATCATTAAGATCTAGAACTATTTAGTGAATATTTGCTCTTTTATATGAGGCAAAGCTTAAGATTTTGAAGTACATCATTGAAAACAAGCTAAGACTTTTTTAGGTACAACACAGACAGGAACTATACGAAAAAAGAAACTACAAGATACAGAGATTATAAAAATATACTGGAAAGGTATTTGACTTTTAATCAGATTCCACAGTCATATCATCAACCAGAAAAAGACAATATTTAAAGCAAATAGCAAATACATAAAATTTTATGTCACCTTATGTTGTTTTCCTTTTTCAATAAATTTTTCTGTTACTTTGTTCAGTCTGGTTCAGTAAATGGGTTGACTTAGTTTTAGAGCCACCTAAAAGAAATTATTTTCTTCTCCATTTGTGAGTGTAGATTGCTGTTATTTTTATTCTTACATGATTTGCCTGTTGCCTTAATTTCAGCATTTAACCTTATGGCATGAAAACCATAGGCATTATCAGGGTGGATAGTAATATTCTGGCTTTCCCTGGTGCCTTACAGTCTCATTGCAATAATCTCATGCCATGACTTGATTAAATTATTGCGTCACTATAAGCTTTCAACTTCTTTTGTTTCTTCTCACATACCTGAGCTATAGGAGAGCAATGAGTGATTTCTGAAATGATCTATTATTTGATGGACACTATCTTGCTTCTGATATTTTAACTAAACAGTTCATCTTCTGATAGTTACATTTCCTTTTTATAAATGTGGAGGTGAAAAGGTAGCTATAAATTTTTCCTGCCAACTGAAACTCCTAAGAAAGTGAAAAGGAGCTGTGCAGAATACACATTTAGTTGTAAAATTTTCTTCCATACATTTAACTGAGTCCTCTTATAGCCAAATCAAAGGCTTCTATACTTAAGTATGAAAATGAGAGCAAGAGCCAATATGAAGTCCTCTATGGAACCCCTTGCCCAATCACCTTAGAAAGCTCTTAGATGATAGTATGGTAATGAAAGCCTAAAACAGCTCTAAGCTAAATATATACATTGAAATGGCTACCTCTTATTCTACTCATTTTCTAAATGTCTATGGTAGGTGGTCTTGATAAATTATAGTTAAGGACTACAAGAAAGACTTAATTATCAACTTCTATTTTTAGTGTTGCATGAATCTAATAACACTCAGTGATAATTTGATTTACATACTGAATGTGATCCCTGCAAATAGCATGTTCATAAGAAGATGTTTGTCTCTTTTGTTCCTGTGGCTAATCCAAGCTCTTTTCAGTATTACAGCTGACACTTTACAGCTATTTTTCAGAGAAGAGTAGCCTTCACAGTGTTATTGTTCATAAGAACATGACAGTACTTTATTTCCTTTGACATCCTTTCCACTTGCACTTACAGTGGCTGTATTTTTGCCTTGTCACTGTTTGGATGGAAATGGCAGAGGGACTTGTATCTTTGAGTTCTCTTTTCATCTTAATTCTTACTGAAGCTTGGATGTTAAGCAAAATTGTTTCTTCAAGCACTAGTAACAGCTACATAAGAGCATCTCCTTCCACTCAAACTTGAAGAAAGATCAAAAGTGTGATTACTAATGAAATGCTGATGGATTACCTTTCTATGTTAAATCTTCCATGAAGGACGACTGTATCCCTCTAGGTCTTCTCCCTACTTTAACAGATGCAGCGATCACAGTTTTACAAGGAAAATGCTTATTGACATCTCACACTTTGGTCTTCATCCTTTTCACACCTACTTGAGAGCTGTTTGTATTTTTATTTTTCCCCAGGAAGAACTACTGCAAGAGATAGAGGGTTGAGATCACTCAGTAGGGAACATCTGCTGAGTATGAGTGTTAAGAAACAAGACCTGATTTGAAAATTAACTAATTTTCTTTTCAAAACAAATAAAAATAATTATAAAAAACTTACTATGAAATGTTTTTAATGTGAGACTTGTCTGTCTATACTGAATAATTACTAACATTTCATTCAGGAGGTCACATTCATCAGACTGTTTAAATCAACAGTGCCTACTGTGTCATGTAAAGCTGTGGGCAGCTGGTACTGTTGCTTGTACTCCAGCCGGCTGCCCAGGCGGCTTTTACCAGCCTCTTGTGCAAAACAGCTCCACTCACAAGGCTCAGCCTTGTGTTGCACTTCCCTCTTCCTCCTAGCACCAGTCCTTTCTACCTGTTCGACTTTCTTAGGGGTACTGTGGGTCCAAAGAATGCATCTCATTTTCTGATACAAATCAATGAGAGTTTGCAGACAATTTGGAGAGTGTTCACAGATGGAATAAAAGGGGGTTCCTGAATAAACAAAATGTGAACTTGGAAACAGACATTATCTAAACAAAATATGCATCGAGATAATTAAGTTAATGTGGATTTGTATGGCTCTGAGTTCATTAAAGGATGTGAAACTGTTAGGTGACTCCAACTGGGATTTTGACTGAAATTATTTTGATCATATTCCACATTTAAGACAGGAGAAAATATATATGTTAAAGCTCTGCTGTCAGGAAATCTTGATTAGAGGCTGATTTCTCAGCCAAGGCATATTGCGGCTGGACATGTAAGCAGTACAGGTGTTATATTATGAGAGTGCAACTAATTTGCCACTGGGATTTCAGCAGTTTTGCCAGTTGCCCTAAAAATCACATATAAAGGAGAAGGAAATAGTTTCCTAGAGTCTCTTGCAGCTGGAATGCGTCCATGGCAGTGACAGCATCAACACGGCTTTTTGCACAGGTAATTGGACTGGTGGGGGTGGAACCCTGGAGGTTTTGGTTTGCTACTCCCAGAAAAGATTGCATAAAGTTCTGGGGTTCTGCTGGTCTTTAAGCAGAGCCTGAGGAATTGAGTGCAGCAGCTCTGCTCCCACCATAAGTAAGACTTAGAGGACAATAATCATAGCAGCCTTCCAGTATCTGAAGGGGACCTATAGGGATGCTGGGGAGGGACTCTTCATGAGGGACTGTAGTGATAGGACAAGAGGTAACAGGTTCAAACTTAAACAGGGGAAGTTTGGATTGGATATGAGAAAGAAATTCTTTACTGTAAGGGTGGTGAGGCACTGGAATGGGTTGCCCAGGGAAGCTGTGAATGCTCCATTGCTGGCGGTATTCAAGGCTGGATTGGACATCGCCTTGGGTGGCATGGTTTAGTGTGAGGTGTCCCTGCCCCTGGCAGGGAGGTTGGAACTAGATGATCTTGAGGTCCTTTCTAACCCTAACTATTCTATGATTCTATTATTTATCTAGAAACTTTTGCATGATAAGTTAAAAAGAAACAATCAGAAAACCAGAAAAGATGTGGGTAAAAGGTAGTAACATCTTGTATACTTTTTTTTACCCAAGACGTTGAGATACACCTACAGCATTTATATTTTTACATATATTTATGCTTCTCTGCATAAATTTCTTTCTCTCTACAGAAATGAGTAAATATGAAAGGTAGTAGAATTTGTTACTAAGGCAGACATTGAATTCTTCATCTGTGCTGAAAATCCTCCTTGTTTTCCTAATGTTTCCTTTGACTTTGCTAGAAGTGAATGACTTCAACTCTTCATAGAGTGAAGTACATGAATGAGGACACTTAGAAAAGGACCCAGCTTCTCACATGCACCTGACTTCCAGTGATGTTGAAGAAAGCTCTTCCTCAATAATGCTTAGGAGAGTTTTCAGGCTTGTCTCAGTACTTTTGCTTTCCAGTTTGCTTCAGAAAAGGTTTCTTCCTTCAATGATGGTTCTTAGTGAGAAGGAGACCAGATTGAAAGTGTCTGCTGCAATAAAGACAGAGAAATCAAGACCTTTCTTGAAGTTTAGTATATTTGATTCCTCTCCTGAGTAAATATAACAAAGACTCACAACTGTCCATGGCTTTGTGATAAGATTTTCTGTGATGTTTCCCATATTGAAGCCAGTATCATATCAGACATGATTCACTGTTTACCAATAAACACTTTTCATCATTGTTGTTGTACCACAGAAGAATGTGACCCTCTGTCATTTTAAAATGCTTAAGTAACAGCACCTATTTTTCTGAAGTTCCCTCGAGATAAACGGTAGCTTTGTGTTAATTGGATAGTTTTGCTAGGGTGTGGCTTCATCTGCAGAAGAATAAGTTGGAAGATCAATACAAATATGCTCTACACCACTACAGCTCTGAGAGTACAAGTGTATGGTTCACAGGGCACTCTTATGTATGGCAGAATAGTATACTTGAAAAAGGATAAATGCTTTCAAACAGTACTTTGCATATTACTTTATTTTCAAATGTAATATTTAAGCAGGAATTTTAATTAAATAATTGACTTAATTTTATTTAAATTACCAGGCAAAATTAAATATTACATTACATATTGCATAAGTATCTACTGCTCTATAACATATTCACTACATATATAAAGTATATTTAATAAATAAATATACATGTATATTCATATTTTTATAAACCTTCTCTTTGTCTCATACTTAACAAAACAAGCTAATAAAACATCACTGCTCCAAACAGCCTCCTTGTGACAACAGCCTGACTTTGGACAGCCTCCCAGCTGCTGCTAATTTCCCTCCTCTAATTGGTTCCTGAACATCCAGCCATTTTGTTTACAAATCAGCTTTGTCTGTTAGTCAGTTTAATGTGTTTCAAAAGTCCTATAGCATAACTGGCTAATTGCTCACCAGTTAGCAAATAGTGATTATGATTTTTCCTTCCACAAATCCCTGCAGCCACGGTCAGGTTTAATTTTTATTTAGGGACATTGATATGTATGATTTAAATGCAGTTTGAATATTTAGAGAGGGAGTCTGTTCTTGTAACCTTCAATGTCAAAGTCCACCCAGAATCAGTTCTGTATAGGCAGCATGTCTTTGTAATGTAAACTGCAATGTGGCCTCAACGTCAGTGACACAAATGCACAGCAATAACACAAGCCATGAATATCGTGACTCCCAGGCTCCTGACAGGTACTGATGTTTGTTGCCATGACACTGGCTCAGATTCTTGCCAGTCCTGAGCTGCAGGCTGTAGCTCTTCCTGCATCCGGCTGTCAGTGTCAGTGTCAGTGTCAGTGTCAGAATATTTTCCTCTGACATCAGAGTACTCAGCTTATTAACTAGCACCATCCATGTCTGGAAAAACAGGTGCAGACATAATGCATGTATTTTCCCAAAATATTTGTGCATGTAGTTTTAGTTTGCATGAAAGTGTGGGGAGAGAAGTAGATCTACAGCTCTAAAAATCATTTGTGTAAGGCTGAATGACATTTATTCCTGAATCTCCAGGAAATCCTCACTGCTCTTGACCCACTCAAAGGCAGGGGTTGTGAGGGCAGCAAAATAGAACAGAATACATCATCATTCATTAATCACAGAGTCAGAGCTAAGGAAATAGATCTTATCCATTAAGCAGAAGACATTACGTGGAGTTCAAAGTCTGTTAGCTATGAGCCCCAGGACGTTGCCCGGGTATGAACTTTTAGAGATAATATAAATCACTGAATTAAGCTCACATGCATATTCTGCAGTGCTGGAGACCTCTCTGAAACCAAAGAAGGAAGATATGCACTTCTTGGAGACCTCTGTCTCTTCTCATGTGAAAAGAACAAAATCCTTGCAAAGTACCAGAGGCATCTAGAGGAGAGGAAGAAGACAGCAGTTCTTGGAAATCTGATGTAGCCTCCAAAAGATTGAAGGGGTTTTAATTAAGGTCAAACAGCATTATATTACTATTATCCAAATGTACATCATATGAGAGCTGAGCCAACCACAGTCTGAACATGGAAAGGTTATAATTAAGCAAGATGGTTGGATTTTATATCTGAACAATCCAGTGTGAAAATATGCCTGAAGTGAAAGGTGTTTCTTGTAACAAGTACAATCAAGACAGGTAATATGCTAAGGCTACTCTATAGCTATTTCAAATGCCTGCCAGGTTAAACAAAGCTCAAACGAGGAACCGTAAATTCTGTAAACATGTTGTGATTTCATGGTATCCACAAAATTAACTATGACCAGCCAAACTTGGCTCTGCACCTTTTCCTCTGGAGTGGCAGGGATGATGTTCCTTTTGTAGACTCAGTGCTTCAGCAGCAGGGAGAGGAGGTGCTAGAAGCAAGCCTTACTTCTTTCTTTCCTCTTACCCTGCTCCCATGTGGGGGGCTTCTCTAAGTGCTGTGCTGCAGCGTGAGACCACTCAATGGAAAATGTAGAGGAGGAGAAAAGGGTCCTCATCTCCTGCCGAAGCTTGAAGTCCCAGAGGAACAGACCCCAGCTGTTCACAAAGGGTCACACTGGCTCAGGAGAAGTGGCTAATGAAAACAGAGAAAATTTATCTCCTGCTACCCACAGAATATTTATACATATATAAGCATACATTTAAATATATATCTTCTGAGGAAATCATGTGGTGCTGTCTTTTGGGAATTTAACTCTGTTACAAGCTGGAGAGTAGGGGGGAGACACCAAAGGAGGTGAATGGCATGTTCATGTTCTGGAAAGTCTGAGCTCTGGCCAGTGACAGAAGTTAGAAGAATGGTTTTAGTATTATGACTAGATGATCTTAAGGTCCTTTCCAACCCTAACTATTCTATGATTCCACGATTATCTCTTAAAATCTTTCATAAACATTCATCTTTCTTACACAGGCTTGCTTTTCCATTTTATTTGACTATTCTTTCCCATGTTTTCCCAGTTGTGCAGTATGTTGTAGGTCACCCTTTTGCCTGCCTATATGCTGCTGCTATGAGTTTCCTACCATCTTTTTAGGGTTCCAAAGAGTACCAGAAATATTGGCAGTACATGGGGAGAAATGAATTACAGTTATTACTTTGCAAAACGTAAACTGAGGCAGTGAAACTTTCAAACAGAGCAATTTTGTGGGAAAGAAGCCAGGTCCCTGGAATTCTGCTTTTCTGCTTTAACCCCTAGACCACAACCAGGAACAACATAATGTATTCTGGAACTGAACAATGAATTTTGTTGGCAAGTACTGTAAATCTCATGCTTTCTGTATTCAGTAAAGCCTAAGCTAATGGCTTCCTTGAGCTTTGTGTGCGCACTCCTCAGGGGTGTGTGCATAAGCCAAAAAGGAGGGAAAGGAGATGGCTGTAAATACTTGGCTCTAGTATGTGCATTACATCTGTCACGAGGGAAACAGTGAGAAAGGTTTGAAAAATGCAAGCCAGTGCAATTAATGCTGCCCAGAGGTAAGGTAACATTCTCAAAATTTCCTTTTTCTGGTGTTTCTGCAAGAGATCTTTATATGGATACAGAATATAAACCTACAGTTAGCAGCAGGACAAAAAATAAAAACAAACAAATAATAAAAAAAAAAACAACCAGAAGAAAAAGGAAATATTAGTGAAATATTAGTCAAATATGCCAGTTTGGCCCCTTGCCTGGGTTCAGCAGTAGCAATCATTTTTCTCCTTCTTAGTAGCTGGTGCAGTGCTGCGTTTTTGACTTTCAGCCTGGGAACAGCGCTGATAACACCGATGTTTTTAGTTGCTGCTCAGTAATGCTGACACTGACCAAGGACTTTCTGAGTCTCATGCTCTGCCAGGGAGGAGGGGAAGCCAGGAGGAAGCAGAGACAGGACACCTGACTCAAACTAACCAAAGAGGTATTCCATACCACAGCACGTCATGCTCACTATGTAAACTGGGGGCAGTTACCCAGAAGGGTTAGATCACTGCTCTGATCGGGCTGGGTATTGGTCGGCAGGTGATGGTATTCTCTTCCCTTGTTATTTCTCTTATCATTATTATTACTGGTGGTAGCAGCAGTGGTTTGTGTTATACCTTAGTTACTGGACTGTTCTTATCTCAACCCGTGGGAGTTACATTCTTTTGATTCTCCCACTCTTCCCTCCAGGAGCTGGGGGGAAGGAAGAGAGAGAGGGAGCGAGCAACCACGTGGTTGAATTGCCAGCTGGGTTTAAAACAGGACCCCCCTGTATAACTCAGCTAGAGTTATCCAACATTTGAATATGATTCCGGTAATTAATGATGACCTCATTGAAATATTGCACAAATTTTTATTTTCAAAAGTAATTTTCATAATAACAGTTTCCCTTTGGCTAGTTTGGGTCAAGTATCTTGTCTCTGCTCTCTCCTGGCTTCCTGTCCCCCTCCTTACTGGCAGAGCTTGAGAAACTGAGAAGTCCTTCATTAGTGTGAATGCTTCTTAGCAACAACTAAAACATCGGGGTATTATCAGCATTGTTCTTTGACTAAAACTGAGACACAGCACTGCACCAGCTACTAAGAAGAAAATTAACTCTATCCCAGCCAAACCCAGGACAATTATGTTTCCTGATAGGATGACCACATGCTGCAGAATAAAAAATAAGATTGAAGTGAGGGCAGGAAACATCCACCTAAAGGGAAAGTGAAAAAAAAAAAAAAAGCTATAAGAACACATTAATAAAATCTAACATATTCCACATAATTCAGACTTGCTGACTTTCAGAAAGGCTACCTGGTGAAGACTGAAAGGAGACAGTTTAAGGGAGCTTTGCATCAGCTGAGTCTTATTCCATGCCTGCCATAAAAGAGCAAAGAAAGCAGACAGTACAGTCCTCAACGGAGTTCACATCACAGATTTTATGACTAATCTCTTACTTGTTCGCTTTGATCTCATCTGGGAACCAGCCACCTGACTTGTGAGACACCGGCACTAAAAACATTACAATCACCTGCCATATTTTAAACAGCTGTGTTTGGAAATCCTTGTCCAGGTTACCTCTGTGCTGTATGCATTATCATCTGCCTCAGGTATGAGCTCAAAAGAAAATTTTACTGTCTCCAAAGCTGTGTTTCATTTTTAAGAGCAGCAGCTGGATGTATCTACACTCCTTTATTGGGCATTTAGCTGCTGATCTGCAAAGGCAACTTCTTACTGGAGTCTAATTGATGTGCCTGTCTCCAAAGGATTTGAATGACTGGAGCTATGGGAGCATGATAACCTTAAAGCATGAGATTTTTTAGGCTGGCAAATCTCAAATGATTGGGCTTTTAACAGTAGCAAAGACTTTTGTAAAACCTTCAAGGAAGCAGGGACAACTTCATGAGAATGAGCTGGCTGTCATTCACAGGAGATGTTTTATGTTAAGGGCTCTGTAAATAACAGAGGGTTATGCTTCAGTAGGCATTTCATCAATATTATTCTGTCTGTAAAGAAGTGAGACTGCTTCATGGCCTCACTTGCAGGACATTGAAAGCACTGCTACACACCCAAACTGGCACAGTGCATGCATACCTGATGCAGAATAAGATGCTCCCATCCCTTCATTATTCTGCGATTTGAAATGCACAGAGGAGCCAAGAAGGTGTCTGAAGGGGAAGACTGAAATATAACAAGATTGTATAAAAGTAGTAGAGAAACAGGGAGCAAACACTGTACTCAGAAAAATTAGGTAGCATGAGATTTCTCCCTTCCTCTCACAAGAAGGAATGTTAGATCTTTGATACTCCCATTTCCTGCCTCTTTAAGTTGGGCAAGGAGCCAAAAAATAGTCTTATGAAAACAAGAAGCAAAAAAATACAATGAGTTTGAGGTCATATCAACAGGGTTTCATATGAAAGCACATCTTGCTCATGTCCACAATTCAGTGTTCAGTCAAAACTCTCACTTGAAGAAGCACGAGTAGAAGAATTGGTTAGGAAAACACATTACCCTCTGAAATGTGAGTGCTTTCACCTCTTTCTTTGAAGATGCATGACATATAAATTTACTGTAAGCAAGTCAGAGCACGCATCTAAATGGAGCATATCTGAAAGCTGTCCACGAAGGATTGGCTCAGCTGGTGTAGTCATTCAACACTCAGTATTTAAGATACACAGAGTGATGCTGTATGTGAATAATTTTTATTTCTTTGTTTTCTGATTGGATGAAAAGCTGCTTATGTGGCTGTTCACTTACCAAATGCCACCTGTTAGTAACTGTTCTGTTCTAAATGTTTTGTTAGTGCTTGTGAACATTGTGATATTCTGTGATTCTCCCTCAAAACCCCATTATTTCTTATTACAGAACATTGTTATTCCTTTTTTTGGTGGTGGTTCATTTTCCTTAGCTCAAATGGGAGAAATGAGGGGGAAAAGAGGATCAAGATTGAATTTAAGGTAAAATTGTTTTCAAAAAAATCATGTGTGGAAGCAGGAGTTCATAAATAATTGCTGATGCTGGTGGTCAACACTATCTTTCTTTGAGCAGTACTATCATAAGAGAGTGCTGTAGCTGTACCCTAAAAGAAAAGACAGCTAGGTTTTTTCTTTATTTTGAGGACAAAATTACAGGTTAAAATTTTTTGATGATTTTAATAATGCTGACACCTGAGAACTACATACAGAGGAAGGTGTATTAGAACCAATAATCTTTGAAAAGATAGCTCCTTTTTGATGTACTTCTTTTCACTACTTGAATAATTTTTCCTTTTACACCACATTCACTTTCTTGCACATGGGGAGTGCAACGAAAAAGACAGTCATCTATATTTACAGTAAGACACTGGAAAACACAGTGATGCAAACAGCAATCCTTCTTTGACTTTTGGGACAAACAGTGATTAGGAAGTCTAGAAATATTTCTTTCTCATTTAGCTCTTCTGGTGAAAGTTATTTTCATAAGCTTGGCTGAAGGTAAAAGACAGATGGTGTCAACATCTCCATCTTGCATGAGGAAATTATTCTTGAACCTCTAATGCCACTGCTGGCTTTTGTTTCTTAGCACTGGTCTCTCATAAATTACCATATTCCTCAAAAGTTTAAAATTTCCCTTGTTTCCTGTCTTTGTGCTTATGCATAGCAGAGGCCTCTGAGTGCTTGCAATAGAGGATGACGCCAATCCTTTTCAGTACAGGAATGTTCCCAAGGAAATGAACAGCTCCTGGGCCCAAGGGAAATAGGGAGCAGAGCAGGATGTGCTGCAATACACAAAGCAAATTCTCCCTAGCAAAGGCGATGCCACCTGCAATGGAGAGATGGACAGGATGTGAGTGATGCACAGGAAGTGATGCAGGCAGGAAACATGAAAGCCAAGTAAAGAGATTTCCAAAGTAAAACAGGAAAATGGTTGAAAGGAAAGAAAACTAAATGACGTGGAAAAAGATGACAGGGGTTGTGTTTTGGTTTCATTCAGACTAAAAGTAAAGCTTTGTCAAAACAACTGAGGTGTGCTTCCTAAACTGATGTAGTGTGGAGACCTTTGCATCTTAGGTGTGAGGTCTTGAAATGGCTTTCAGAAAAGCCTTGTAAGTTGTAAATGTCTTGTGTGCATTTGTAGGCAGTGTACATTACAGCTGTAAAGGCAATAAGCATAACAAAACCTATATGTTCTTGAAAAGGATCATTTTCAATAGAAAGTAATGTCACGGATTCAAATTTCCTTTTCCTACCTGTCTTGCTTTCAGGACAGGTAAAGTCCCTTCTGTGAAAAACTCTAAACATAAAAAATAAAAATAAATTTCTGTCTCACCCCAGTGAGTGTCCAAACTGTACCAGTGTCTCTGTGATTGCAGTCAGCGTCAGTCTGTTTTTTTGGGACATGCTTTTAACTTTGAGAAGACATAGACTGGATCTTGACATATGCTACATTGTATTTCTAGAGTTTAAAGCATCCCAGGAGTCTATTTCTTCCCTACAGTTGATTTCCTGTGTCACTAGTATGTAACATTAATTATTCAGTTATTCTATCCCCATAAAGAAGACAAACAAAGCCAAAACATTTTTAGAATTATACAATAGTGTAGTTTTCAGGAAATTGTACACACTGGTTAATAATACACATTACTACTTTTACTACCTTTACTCCCTCAGAAATATAGTGTCATAATTTGCTTCACTTCCTTCACACAGTTTGCAAAACCACATTATATCAAAAGTATAACATTATTAATGTCTCAGAAGTATTGTTTACACAATGTAGTCAGTTATATTAAGGTGCTCTGAGCCTTCACAAGAGAACATTGTAAAGAACTGGAATTTTTTATTGTAATTGCCATTATTATTAAAAATAACCACTGTTATTAAAAATTGTAGTACAAGTGTTCATTAATAGTCCAGGTTAATTTCTTATGTTGACATAAATCCAAAGAGACTACACCGCTATTCTGCTCCTACTGCTTTTCAGGACCCTGAGCTGCTGCAAATGGAACTTTGATTATTAAAAAAACAGCAGTGCTTTCTGAGATACCAAAAATGAGATGGCGATTACAATGTATAGACTCTAATACAAGCGTATCACAAGATGGAGCCAAAGAGACTGGATAGGAGAACTGGGATGAAAAATATAAGTGTGGAAATGAAAACAATTCTTTCCTATATGGTAACTGGGAAGAATTTGACACTCTTCAAAGACCTATTTTCCAGTAGGGCTATAATTCACATGCCTCTTTAAAAAAAACAATCAGTTTCAAGTCTACAAAATAGTGATGAAGACCAGTGTGGTCTTATGCATTTGCAACAGAGTATTAAATTTTGAACTCTATCTTGAAAATAAAGTAAAATACAATCCTGTCCCATCAAATAAATTGCTAAGAAAAAGCTCTTGCTCAGAAGACATCAAGCTAGAACCTACCAAAATAAGGGAAAGGGTTTTTAACCCAAAACACCTTGGAGTCTCTTCATATACTTGCTGAGTTTGTGACTTTGGCAAAGTATGGGGTAATATAAACTGCCATTCTCCAGTTGTGATTAAGTGACAGAACAGTTTTGTGACCTCAACTCCTAGTTCACTTTGACAATGAAACATGACATTGCCTTCAGTGTTTACACAGCCTATTCCTGAAGTCACCCTGTTTCACTAACATAACAATTGAATTTGACCTCATTTCTGGACTGGACCTCACTCTGACTTAAAACAACTCTTCCTGAGGTTCATGTGTCCTGCATCTTTTGAAAGGGCCAAGGAGGTTTCTAGAAGAGAGGGAAATGAGGGGTAGGCTTGGCATTTCCAGTGGAAGAGGTCTTATTTGCAAAGCACACATTTTAGGTATTTGTTTGCTTTGGTTTTGTTAGTTATGTGATAAGCTTGAGGCGAAGACAGACTTTACGTATTACTATCTGATAACACTATTAGGATGAAGCAAAAAAGCAGTACATGTTCCTGAGGAAAGGGATATTTTTGCTATTCATAAATGATGCCCCTCAGGTCCACCAATGGCAGATCACACCAGTCTCAGTGATGGCAATGTTAATCTAGAGTCTTAATGATGAAGTTCCATATTTCCTAAAATTTAGTTACTTCTGCTTTATGCAGATTTGTAAAGATCAAAAATAATTTTTGTTTGATGACTCCTTATCATATTTTACAAAACGGATTCAATAGATTTAGTTTAATTACCAGGAATATGAGAAATAAAGACCAGCAACATGGTCCTTGCCTTGCAAAGAGCCACAGTGTTGAGAGTGCTTTTTCATGTACTGAACAGATGATGCCCCTAGCCTGAGAGGGACCCTTTTCTGCTTAGACCATACAACCTCTGAATAAATATGAGGTCTGCTTACCAGAACTGTTGATTCAGATCCTGAAGCAGTTCCTAATGCTCCCATATGTTTCTTGTCCTCATTCATGGAGTGATGGATACCTACCTATTCAAGTGCCGTTGTACAAATGCCAAATATAAAGCAAGACATAGCTCCCTTAATAGAAAGCTTATTGAAATCAGAGCATTAGTCTGCAATCTGGTGCTCAAATACCCAGGTTCTAAGTTTTGCTGAAACTAACTGTTATCCAGCTAATTCAATGGAGGCTTATACTAAGCTAAAGGTAGATTTGCTTTCTGAAGGTAAAAAAAAAAAAAAAAACACAACACAAAAATAGCTAGAGAAGCTACATTCTACTGCAGATCCATGGAGCAGTATTGAAAGTGCTCATGTAAGGCTACTTCGGCCTAGTCTGTCTCTGGCCCTTTTTTCAGCTCTGTCACGGTTCCTTCATGGTACTTACAGAAAACAAATCTGTGGCTCTAGCTTCTGTTATGCAGCAGGTGCTCTACCTGTGAAATTGAGTCAAAGCCCCAAACTAGTCCCTTTCCTGGCACAAGAGGCACACAGTCTTTCTTCTGGGGAGCTGAGGGTTAGATTTACTTCTCAGAGAGAGCATTTGCTTGCTAGGTTTTAGTACGTAGACCTTTGCTGCTGGACCCATTCTTAACTCTGTGGAGCTGTATGAGAAAAATGCTACCTCTGTCTTGGTCTCAGAACAAAATGATTCCTGGTAGGGTTATATAACTCACAATGTATTTCAAGGGTGTCCTGCATGGGCAATAGATTGGATACGAAGTTATTTTTATTTTCACATATCCATCTGCCACTATTCATGTTTTATCAAAGCAGTTTACATGATTCCAGGCAGGGCTGTTAAAGAGCATTGGTTTCTGAGGTTGCCATGGATACCAAGAAACATGTTTTCATTTTATGATGCGATAATTTTTTACAATTCTGTGCTAATTTATTTTTTTCACAACACTACCTTCTTCATCCAGCTCTCAATCACAGCTTGTGACAAAACCTTGACGGAAGGGACATAGCTGTCTAAATGTGAGGATGACCACAAGAAATCAGGCAAAACCAGATCACATGCATGTCATTTTAGTTAGGCTGAAATCAGTGAAGATACTGGGAGACAGTGCTTTCATGAGCCATTCAAGACAAGGTATCTTCCTCTTGAACATGATCCCATGCTCATTAAAGATTTCCCTGATGATTTTTGAAGGATTAGCATTTTTTTCGTTATATTCTTGTTAGGAAATCTCTCTTCCTTTCACATTCAGTGTGATGCAGGCCAATCGTTTGTCATGATGCCTCTTTCTTTTGCAAACTCAAGCAAGCTCTTTGTTGATGTGAAATAGTATTTCAGTTTACAGCTAAACTTTCCTACACATCCAGCATCACACAACCCTTTGCTCCACAATATCAGCTGCCTTCTTCTCCCAGAGGATAGCTTAGTGCATTTCAGTGATGTTGTGCATATTGTAGCTGGCCTTTGTAAAGCACTTTGGGATCTATTCTGATGAACATGGCTCTATCAGTGAAAGCTGTTATTAGCAGTCAGAAGTAGGGTCCTTCTAAAATTCTGTATGCTGCTCTCTTAGCCAGCTGTGAAAGTTTTCAGAGACCTTTTTTCTTCCTCTTTTTCTTGCCTTTTCAGACCAGATATGAGATCTGTGATTTATCAGCACTGAGATTTAGTTGTTGTACAGCAATATGTCTTAAAATATGTTCTTCCAAAATGTGCTGCAAATGGAGTTGTGATAAATCCAGTGAAAGCTGAAGGCAAACAGGTTCCTCCTGCAGACCTGACTTTAATACTTGACTATGCCCTTCTGTTCAGTGAAATAATTCTGGACAGCTAAAAGAATTGAAAGCAGGTATTTGCTTATGTAGGAAAGCTCAATCCCTTTACCAGTCCATATAACTTGGGGTTCAGATTTAATAAAAGTGAAAGACTATTATATGAGGAATAGTCAGTAAGTCTTTATCGCTGTCAGGAAAAGATGTGGAAATTGTCATCAGGTTAAAGCAATAGAACTGATCAATTTAAAACTACAGCTACAGGTTCAGAAATAACTACAAATAAGCATAAATAAATGTCTATACTTGGTGGGACTGTAGCAGGAGGAGGGCAGCGGTAAAGTTAACAGAGATGCAAGAAAGCCTTGTATGTGCAATCTAGATGTAGCTCATGTCTATCTACACTATGTAGGTCTCTGTCTGAGCATATTAATTAGCCTTGATAACGTTGGACATGGGACCACTGGCTAACTCACAAAAATTGTGGCAGGAGCATGCATTGAGCAATATTATCATTAACAGTACAGCAGCTAGCTAGACATGCACAGGGTCAAAGAAGTAAGTCCAAAGTACTCTGTTTCAGGTGCTCCAGAGCTCCAAAATGGATTAGAATGCCATTCCCAAAGATAAGTCCAAATGCTTTCATTGTTTCAAAGGGAGTAACACTAGTGTATGATTAATTGCTCCTACCAGCCTTCGGCAGAAGCAGTCAAAGGGATAGTTGGAGTCCAAGTTTTTTTCTGGTGGTTTTCTTGGCATGGCTTTGTTGGTACCTGTCTCTGACAGATATTCTCCCTGGACATACAGAAGATAGCATAGCTCTCTTAAATAGAAGACAACTGTCAATCACACTTCTTGTATCATTAGATATAAAGAATACCCATAGTGAGCATGGTTGGGCTTGGAGATCTTGGTAAGAACAAGTTGGAGGAAGAATTAGAAATGGCTTGGAAAATAGAAATAGTAGAGTAAGAGCACCCAGTTCAGGAGGAAAGAGAGTGAGAGGAGGCTAGAGGAAGCAGGGCAAATAAGGAGGGGAGGAGTGTTGACCAAAACTTAGTGGGGAGGATACGGTGTTAGCATCCTGGCTGGAAAAGGAGAAGGTGTAATATAAGAATGGATGAGAGGACACTGACTGAGATTCAAAACTATGGTTGAGCTATTTCCTTTGTGAAGCATTTTTCCTTTACACTCAATTTGTTAAATTGAGTATAATACAGTTACCAGCCCACTAGATAGCAGGATGTTTCTTATACTTGTCTCTCTCTACTAACTCCCAAATGAAGCATGGCATGGCTGTTTGCCAACATAAAATTAACAATAATTTTATGCCTTTTAAAATACGTGTTTGAAGCTGTTAACTGTGGCAGAGAATGGTAAAAGCAGCTCGAAACAAGATCAGTTCAACATGAAAGCATGTCTAAATGAAAGAAACACTTCATCCAGGCACCTCTTCCTTTATGTGTGGGCATTCTTATTTTGTTTTAAGAATATATAGAGTAAACCAGTGAGCAATTGCTTTTTAAAAACCTTTACTTCAGCTGGAAACATTTTTCTTTTAGAGAAAGCCTGTGTTTTGACAAAGCTATTTATGTGGTTCAGTGGGAGGTACTTTAATGCCTGTATCTGTTTACAGTCTTGACTAGTATAACACACTTATTTAGAACATGCAGTTGCCTTACCTCTTCTGCTCTGAGACAAGCAAACCAGTAGAGTGAATGACAGGAAACAATGACAAGTCAGTCTTGTATTTGCTGCAGGCTGCAGCTGAAAATGCAAAAGAAAAAAGGTCTGGAACAGCAAATTACCACTACTTTTACAGTTAGTAGTAGCCACAGTCTGATCCTTTCAGCTCGCTAAAATTTGTTCCAAAGGAACTACAAGGAATCAGTAAATAATTAACTGTAGACATAGCTGGCAATTACTGATTCAGAGAGGTGTTGGTGTCCTTAATACCTCCTTGTGACGATGACAGTTTGGGGCATTTTCCAAATTCTTTTTTCTAGAGTCATTAGTGCAACTGATTTTTCAGTGCAACTGAAGCTCTTTTGTTCTATGTTTCCTTTTACAACAGGTCTTTTTCTCTGACTGAAAACATAGCTGCACTTTATAAGCTTAATTTGATGCCCATCAGCTATTCCAGTATCCCAGGAAAGACAGAAGTCCAGTAATCCTCATATTAAATGATCCACTGAATGATTTCCTGTAATTTTCTTGAAAAGTTTTAATTAACCTCTAGATTTTTAGAGGTGTGTGTTCTGGCAACTAAACGCCATTGGTCACTGAAACAGTGCCAGCATTTTCATACTTTGTTGCTAGCGCTTTTTAAGCCTGACCACCCGAGATAATTTATGAAGAGCTCCCAAAGGCCCTGATGCACTATAGTATTTTGCTTGATTAGGGCCTGAATCTGTATGGATGGCAAATGTATTTCTATATTTAGGACATAATTATATATTATATATATTTTTTTTATCACTGAGGATGATAAAAACATGCTACTCCCAGATTCCTGGGCAACAGAAGCTTGTACCTAACCTGAGGATATCATAAAATGTGACTGAGAATCTCTCCGTTATTTCTTCTCCCACAGATTTGCACTATTTTCAGCATCAGGTCAGTTCTTATCTTGCAGTTTTTGCATTATATGTGGGGAAAAAATGCTACCTGCTCTTGTTGAGAGAGCTTTTATTAGCATATTGTATATACTACTCTAGAATTGATATGACAGCAGCGATCTCATCTGTACCTTCCAGTACCTTTACTCCTTCCAGATTAATTATCTACTGAAAATGGCTGCACAACAGCTGAAGGTAACACCTCAGACCTGAAAACATTTTTTTTCTTTCCTATATCTTGCTGATATAGTGTGATATTTGTAAAAGTGCATTATGTGACAAACTTTAATACTGCAGGTACCTGCCTCTGAACAAAACCTTTCCCTGGTTTACTCAGAGTTCATGTCTACTCTGCAGTTATATTTATACAACTGTCTTCTGCTGATAGGCAAACTGGTTCTCATTGACTTTCTTATTGCATGCCCACATGCTCTGCAAGCTTGAAAAGCAGTTCAGTTTTGCTGGCCATATTGATATTTCTTCTAAACTAAATTATAAGGTGCTGTCTTCATTTCAGAGTGTCTTACCCTTGTTTTATATAAGCTAGCAGTAGAAAGAGTTGGAAAAATAGTCTAATAAATTTTCAACAGTTGCAGTTAGCCATTGTTAATGAAGAAAGTGATTCCAGCCAGTCTCTCTGGATATCTTTCTGTATGCAAGCATAGTCCAACAAGGAATATTAATTATTTTTATGAGTGTTTCATATTTTATGTCTTCATTGCTTTCTATGATGATGTATAATGGACTTGGTTTAGTAAAACTGTTTCCTGCTGTCCCTATGTTTCTAAACTCTGCCCAGGAATTCAGCGCCTTGAAAGGATAGATTTGAAATCGTGCATCACTAAATCACTCAATAGTTTTAGAAACTGGATTCAGTGTGTTCCACATGCCACATTGCTTCAGTATAGCATGTTTGAAGATATTTTTTTGTTGTTGTTGTTCTAGTTAAAGATGACAAATATAGTAAGCCTCTATGTTCCATACATTGGGAATACTGAATGTTGCAATAGCTAACAAGCTTTATTCAGCAAACAAGCTTTATTCAGCAGAACATCAGCTTCATAACAGATTCTTTGGTTCTCCTTTTACAAGTATCACACCCACATTCCTTATGAATGTATTATTTATGATCTCACCCTCCACAACTCTTATCCTCTGGTAATTATGCAACCAGCAAAACCTCATAACATGAACGTATCTTCACTAATATAATTAAAAAGGTTTTTTGTTTGTTTGTTTGTTTTCCATTAACTGAGCTTTCAACTTTTATTTTTTTTAAAGACCGAAGTATCTCTTTCTTCTGTAAGTCAAACTACTTGTGGCATCAGGAGTTGTTCAGAATTTTATTGAAAGAGACATGACATGCGTTTTTCACTCATCTTACACACTTGGTGTTTTATGTTGTGTTCCACTGTATTTTCAGCAGCTGGTTATTATACCCTCATTTATCTGTTATTACAAGACCTTATCTTTATGTAAAGACATTCCAAAGAAGGAAACATTGCAACTATCAGAATTAAAAAAAAAAAAAAAAAAAAAGAAAAAATACGGCTATATGTTGACAATAATAACTTTATTTCCTCCTCCTTCTAATATCTCAGCAAGAAACTCAGTCCTGCCTAACTGCACAGGCAAGCAAACTGTACACTCAAACCTTTGTTTTCCACTGTAACCTTCTATCTGGCCTAGATTGAACATGTTTCCAAATATTCTGGATATTGCATTTCCTTTGCTCTTCCAAACCACGGGCTGACTTAGCTCCTTGAGTAAAATACAGCCAGAGACTGTACGCTAGTTCCTCCTTTCCATAGAAATTTCGGTCACCAAGCAGAAGGTGCACTCTGACAATCAGTGGTGGCTTTAGGATAGCCATCTCTCCTTGGAGGGAGCCTTGTTTGTCCATAGCAGCAGCCACAGTTTCCAAACTCTTGTCCTGGGGCCATTCTTTTCTTTTATGCCTTCTTCTTTACCCTCTGTTTTACCTTTCCTCCCTCTGCCTTCAGATAAAAAAAATCCAGCCTCACTTACACTCACTCACACTCTGACTGTTTTCTTTCACAGCATCTATTTTCCACAGGGATCTCACATTACATTTTGCTCTGCTACCATCCCTTTCCCATCAGGATGTCAGAATCAAAACTGGCTAGATGCCTCAAATTTGTCAGCCCATGAAAAAAAGGACATATTTGTTATTATGAAATGAAAGGTTGATAATTAAAGCTGTACAGAGATACCAAAAAGAGAAATTAATTAGGTTTTAGATATGGGCAAGAATCAACTTTCTCTTCAGGACTTCCAGGTTATATTATGAATGACTGAAGACAGCAAGTTCATAACTGAGGGCCTCTTGTTCTTTGTCCATTAAAAATAACAAGAGAAGACATCTTCAGCAACTCTTTCTTCCCCACCACTCCCAAAGAATGTGTACTGTGGCATGAACTTCAATAAATGCTATGATTTGATCTGTCCTTTTTGTACTTGAAAGTACAAACACAAAGTTTTGGATCTACAAAACATTTTTTTTCTTTCTTTTTTTTTTTTCCCCCCAGTCCTTTGTGGCTGTCTTGCATGGAAAATCCAAATGTAAGGGCACAGATTAAATATGTGCTTTATGTAGACCACTGACAGCACAAACAGACTGGGAAGGAAATGCCAATAATCAGGCTCCAAAAAATAAGCTAAATCTGTTCCTTATGTTAACTTCTCCAGATGGGTGGACGCTGTCATCGTGGCCCAGGGGCCACACTGCTTGCAGCATCTGCAATTCTATGAAACATTCTTCACAAAGCTGCTACTGTGAAAGCTTTTATATCAATTAGGAAACCCCTTCCTGTGTCTGTTTATATGTACACAAATACCTTTTCCGTTTTTGTTTGTTTGTTTGTTTTTGAAAGCTTCTTAATAACTATTAAGCTAGTTCTTTAGTTAGTATAAGTCAACTAAGACAAGGCATTTACTGTCATCTGAGGAGACCATGCTTCCATCTTTTCTCACTGAATTAGGGAAAAGAGGTAAGGAGACTAAAACGAAGGGGGACCTGGGGTCTAGACAAACTTCTCAGACCTGTCTGAACCTAATCACTGCCTGCCTCTTTCTGATGTGACAAAATCACTGAAGGGAAACCGTCCTGCCCACAGGACTGAGCAGCCTGAGCTTTTAGTGGTTAAACAGTGGACTATAAATCAGACGCTGTCCTCTGAAGTTCAGCTGTCTAGCTTGCCTGAAGTCAGCTGATGATGGTGTAAGTGAGATATAAATTTAGATGTCCCTTGCAAGTTACCAAAGTTATGTAGGTATAAAAATCAGCATCCACTTCATGAAATACAGTATGCTCATTTGACATAGTTTAAATATAGATTAATTCATGTATTTATGAATATTTTTGTAAATACATTTCTCTATCCATCCTTGTGAGTAAGCAAGTGTTCTTCAAGATGTACTTCTGTGATTTGTGCTTTTCCATTTTCCAAGAGATAAGGTACTAATGAGGAAGTCCTATTCTCTCCACTGGGGTCACAGTTTCACCTGGGTGTTTATTTTGTTTTCTGTACCGACGCAGTATATTTTGAGTCTATCAAAACAGTGACTTTGAGAAAGAGCTGTTTAACTACTGGATAATAACCTTCCCAACTAATGTCCTAAGTGGAATGTTTTTTACAGAAGTTTTAGCTGTAGATGTATCTCGGTGGACATTTCCTGCCAACTAGAATGTTCTTAAAAAAAAAAAAAACCAAAACAACCAACCAAACAAAAAAAGTACCCAAAACCATAAACAACCCAAGAAACAAACAAAAACCCCAAAGAATTGCAGCCTGCAATTTTAGAAAAGAGCACTCTCCAATTTTACAGCATGTTCATTTTCATAGGCTAGCAAATGATTTTCCCTCCTTCTCTTTAAAAAAAAAAAAAGGAAAAAAAAAGAAAAGACTGTTGTCAGACTAAGGGTAATCCCCAGTGGGCTTGACATTTTTCCAGAAGAAATTAAGAGCAGAATTCATCAAACATTAATGTTAAGAAGTTAGAAATTCTGGAATGTTTGTCTAAAGTCCCAAGACCCTGAGCAAACACTGTCATCCTGCCGGGCTCCAGCCGAAAATTAGAGCCAAAATAAACAGAGGCAGAAACTCCATCTGACTGATCCTGTGGAAACAGCTGTAACCACTTAGGTGGAAAACCACCTCAAATTCTTCTCCCAGAAAACACTGATGACATGGGAGATGGCGAGCAGGAAAGCCCTGTCAGGGTCTCTCTTCAACTGTGGTCAGGAAAATATTTTCTTTCTCCACAACTGTAAATAGAAGGGTTCAAACCTGGTCACAATAAAGTGCAACCACATAGAAGTTAAATGATTTCTTTTTCTTGTCCTTTTCTCTGGTGTATTTCTTAACATTTGATCTTAAGATCCTTTCCACAAAGGTCCTATCTGCAAGAAAAGCTCTTCTTCCATAGGAAACCCATGCTTGAATCCAAAAGTGTGATATGATGAGGTCTAGTGTTTTGGTTGAGACTGTGACTTACAAAGTTGTCTGAAACTTACTCACTTCTTGATTTGCTGAAATGAAGCCAGAATTCAGACTGAACGCTTTCTATTCAGCCATTTTCTCATTATACTTCTTAAAGGGGTTTGTCAAGTGCTATTCGGCATAAAAATAGGAAGCATGTTGGAAGAAATAGCAAACATAAACAAAGTTGAAGGAAAAAGAACTCCAGCTTGAGTTGTCCAAGCTGCACGTGGCTTCCCTAAGGAATCTGACAGGTAGAGGAAACAGAAAAGGAGGAAAAAATTGTAACCATTGGGGGCTAACAAGAAAAGAAAATTAGATAGCTGCCTTCATGCTTCCTCTTCATGTAAAATTAAGTGTGCTTTCTGTAGAACTGAGTGTACTAGATCTTTAAGGTGGAATAAAGAGTACTGAAGGAAGACAGTCGACTTTCACAGCTCATTCACTGCCAAAGGCAATAATTCTAGATTCCTTATTTTTAGAGGAAGGCTGTAATCATTTTCCTGAAATCTCCACTCTGGTCCAGGAATTACTTTTCATTTTAGCCCGTCAGGAGTCTTAGCACAACTACATAGATGGTATCACTTTAAGATGTTGCTAACATGGAAAAATCATTACCATTTCTTTGCCCTCTGTATCTTCCCACATTCATCAGAACTGCAATCTACCTGCTTAACTGCAATTCCTTTCAGCTGTTTTTCCTGTATGTCAGTTGAGAGCATCTTACTCTTGTTTTCATTCTTTGCAATATAAATCAATGTACATGAGTGGTGTTGGTTTTCCTGCCAAGCCATATTTTCAGGGAAGAATTTTCATGGGAGAAATAGGAAGCTGAAGGAACGTACTTATTTTGATTAGTATGGATGGATCTGTTAGAGCAATGTTTATTTCATTTCTTATTTTCCTGCTTTGAGTATTTCCACAGATGAATGAAAAAAACAACAATCATTCCTGCCTCGATGGCACAGTTTAAGACATGCTGGCACCATCAAAATTCTCTGAGTATTTGTGAAGGCACAGCTATAGTGCATATCAAATG
Organism: Ara ararauna; assembly: GCA_028858755.1. Taxonomy (NCBI): domain Eukaryota; kingdom Metazoa; phylum Chordata; class Aves; order Psittaciformes; family Psittacidae; genus Ara; species Ara ararauna. The sequence goes on from CM054379.1 coordinate 64,612,397, forward strand.
AAATTTATAGTATTTTGCGTGTATAATGTTTATTTCCATATTCTGAATGTATACATACTCTGAATTTTAACTTGTAACATTTCCTTACTTTTGACAAATCAGACTACACAACTTATTCAGTCATTATTACTTAGCAGACTTTGAACAACCCTACTTCCTCCCTAGTGTTCCCCTTCTTCCTCATAATTCTTTATGTTCAGAGATCCTGATCCTTCTGGCAGTAGATCGCCATACAAAGTATCTAGAGACTTTTTGTGACTTGAAGTTTCAATGGACATATTTTTGTGTCTATCGTTCCAAAAAGAGGCAGTGATATTTAATACAGGTATCCTTCAGGGTATTTCCCAGTACAGTAGAGATCCTTCATGGATGTAGTTGCTTGTCATGTATGTACAGGAACATACTGCTTGAAATCTTCTTTGAATCTTTGGTAGGAACAACTTAGATTTTGCTTCCTATAGAAGATATAAACCAGAGAAATAGCCCATAAAATGAAGGTTGGCATAGGTATTTGCTACTTTACAAACAACCCACTGAAAGACTTTTGCATGGGTACAGCACAACTAAATGGATTCAAATTTCTGTGTTTTGCAAATGTCACAGCACATGCAGGAGGTATGAGCTGAGGAAAATCATAGTGGTCAGCAGAGAAACAACTCCTTTATCTCCCAGATTTGAAATCATTCCAGCTGGAAAGGGGTAAATAGGAGCAGAGACAGCATGGCAGTGGAGAGAGAAGGGTAGTGGTTTGGAGAAGGAATCTACAGAAACCCTATGACTGGTTGACTAATGTTACCTTTACTGCTGTCGCCAAGATGATGTAAGCTGAAACGACAGAAAGAAGATTCCATTATTATTATATGTATCCTTTTTCCACAGCTGCAGCTGGATGAGAGCCCAGGAGCCCAGAGAGGCTCCCTTCCTCAGAATAACAACATACCAAGAACATCTGCTGTATCTATGAAGGTCAGAAAAGTAAGGTCTGCAGCGGGATGTACCACAGATGACACCTCTCTTTGGACAGATAGGCCCCTGCGCTCAAATCCAATAATGGCATGTGATGCTTCTTGTAAGCCTCAGAGGAGAGGAGCAGGTGTGATATCTCAGTTTCATAACAACTAAGTTCTCTTCAGGCCTTCTCTGCAGGGCCAGGATGAGCGTGATGGGGAACAACTCTATGCTTGGAGCCCCCTCTTTGCTACTTGTTAAGATTCCCAACAGACACAAGTAGCAAGTCACAGCAGCCAGAGTATGTGCATGGGATTGATACAGAAATGCCTAGAAATCCCTTGCAAGTCAGATTTGGGCAAAGTTGAGCAGCCAAGCTAGCTGCAGCAAATTCAGCAATCAAGAAAGCAGAGAAAATAATATAAGTCTGCTTTAGTGACGTTTTTTAGGCACTCCAAGCAAGGCTGCATTCAGAAATCCTGGGTGGGAAAATCTAACTGAAAGGCAACCTTCTGTGTTCACACTGTCATAGGTTGCAGCTCCCCCTGTGACCCTTCAGCTCTCAGTCTGAAGCCAGTTCTCCAAGCATCACAGTCCAGTCTAAGTCAATCCGTTCTCTAATAGTTTCTTTGGCATTCATCACAGCACATGAACATGAAGAGCATCTGTCTAGAGATCAGTATGACTGGAGGAACAGCTGCGCAGTTCCACTGCCTATATGCTTAATGACCTCCTATGAGGGTTCAGGGCTCAAAATGGTAAAGGTTTTAGAGTGTGGGCTTTAGAAAAGCCATTAAAAGAGCTACTAGCTTTGGATAAAGAGTGTCACTTACATATCTGTGGTAATTTTCAGCAAAAAGTTATTTCAATTCTTGTATCTTGAAATCGATTAAACTGACTAAAATAGATAAAAATAGATTCCATTACATCGATTCACTGAAACCCTTTGCTGTTACACACTGTGTTCAGATGGGAACACAAGCACTTCCAACAGAAAAGCTATTAGCCATGGTTAAGTCCTATTGCCTCTGTGCAGAACAGGGTTAATTACTTTTCACCCCTTGCACTTGACTTATATTCTGAAAAGTGCTTCTTTTATGTACCATTGTTCATCAGTCCATTGATGTCTACCAGGACCCAGCACTAGGTACTGACTAATCCGGCTGCTTCAGGTGACAAGGTGATTGGGTAACCAATTAGGTTTTGCCTCTCATGTTACATATCTGGCCTGGAGCAATAATGGCTAAAAATGTTACCATTAATTAATACTGAGCCAGATGGTTGGTCTATATGATATAATTGGAGTTCTCAGTCCAGCTTAGTAGACTATTGATCACATCATGAAAAACAAACAAATAAATCCATAAATACGTGATGATATCATCCTTGTTGGAAGCCACAGTAGAGATGCCAAAGGCAAAATAGATGGGAGTGTTGAAATATTCTCTCATCACTGTGTAAGATGCAGGCACTCTGTGGGGTTAACATAAGGATGATTATGCTTTTCTCTGAACAGAAGATAGAGGGAGAAATATAAGCCTGTCAGCTCAATGCTGTTTGTCAGCATGCAATTTCCTATTAGAAGAAAACAACAAATTAATCTTTAATTTTTGAAAAGGCAAGAGCCTTTTGGTATTGCCAAGCCATCTGCTCCAGTCCCTTGCTACAAGGACTGAGCTGGTAACACACAGCCCTGAGGGTGAGATCCTAATCATTAAAAACACAAGATGTGCCAGGAGTGTCTTCAAAAACCTGACTCTTGCTATTCTGTGTATTAACCTTCCCAAGCTATCCAGGGATTTGTTGATTGGCTTCTGTGATCTACTCACCTAGTATGAGTGGGCATGATGCCATGGTAGCAGGTGGACTAGGGCATAGATTTACCAGTGGACGTGTGGGAAACTACAGAGGACTGTCCTCCCATGCAGGAGCGCTGATTTATGCTTTGCGAAAAATCTCCAGATATGATAAAGTAGAAGGTACATCACCCCTATTCCTGTTGTCCCGCTTAAAGCTGGAATTATTCACATCAAAATTTCCAAAGCACAAAGGGGGTTTTAATTTATTTTTCCTCTGTATGACTGTGATTTATAACAGAGACTTTACTTTTTAATGTACATGAAAGTTGTGGTTTGGGTTGTTTTTTTTCTTGATCTGAAGAATTAATTAATTTTTACCTCACTATTAATTTGTTCCTAGCATTAAAGTGTTAAGTTAAAAGGAGAAATATTCACTAGAAATAATTTGGCCAAATCATATTATTCCCAAAAGTAATTTTTAGTGGGGTTTATTCAGGGTAGAAAGCAAGGTTAGGGAGCAAAGTGACTAAATTTGTTGCAAAAGGGAGAAAGGGAGGGGAAAATCTTGTGTCCTTGAACTAAGTTCAGGAGTTCAAAGGAGAAAAGCAGATCTTTGAGGAGGAGCCAGTACACTTAGTTTCTGAAGGCACACCTTACCAATTAGGAATGCTAGGTATCCATATGTATTTTGAAATACAGGCAGACTAATAGAATCACCAAGTTCCACATTGCTTTAGTGTCAGTAAAAGGAAGCTTCCATGGTGTGTGAGAGACCAAAGGAGAACTGAAGGTATTGTTAAAGAGCACAAACACGAAAACACAAAAACTTAAATCGCAATTGTCTGTGCCACATCCTTAACATGTGCCTAAGTGTCAGAGGAAACATATGAGATCTTAGAGCAGTAAACCACTGAGCTCTGTTTTTTTCCCTATTTTTTCCTTACAGCATCAGTAGCATTTTAACAGGTCTTTTGAATTTTTACCATCTTTTGTCTAAAAACACCTGCATCATAGAAGCATTCATTCTTCACACAGGAATATTTCATTTTTTTATATAAATTACACAGATATGCATGCATTTGTATCCTAAAATCTATTTAATTAAGGCAAAGTTGAAAGCAGGTGCAAACCCAAATACTAAAGAATATTGATGTGGGCAAAACCCTATTTCTTACAAATTGTGCATATTCATTTGCACTGTATCTCTAAGTTCTACTGAACTGATATTTTTTCACACTGTATCCAGAGATATGTCAGTCATACATGTTAAAATAAGGTCTAAATTTTTTTTTTTTTCCAGGATTATAAACCCTCTAAAAATAGTGGTTTAGAGTGGAAAGCATAACAGCTCTTATCTATAGCATAGCAAATGTGATGCTGTACTGTCCTTATCATCTCTTCAAAAGGTATGTCACATAAATATGCCAGAATACTTGTCATGTTGTGAACACTTGCACTTAGCAATTGGATCAAATTTGCATAAACATATTAGAGGGAAAAAAGTATATACCTGGGGATCTAAATAGCACAGAGAGGAAAGCAACCAGTGGTAAGAATAAAATTACACATATTCAGGTTGTCTCTATTTCTCTCATTTCATTTTCAGAAACTGGCTGAATGAGCCTTGTCTAGTTGCATGCAAATTCTTGGTTGCACTCAATGATTATTCCTGTGAACAAAGGATAAAGTAACTTTTTAATTCCTCCTCTATTTTCAAATCTATAAAGGGGCTCTTAACCCTAAGTGTGACTATTGTTCGTGCATCAACAGGAGATTTTCTTAACTATTTTGAAATCCTGGTGTAAAGGCCTTTCGTAAATGGTGTTCTAGGAGTATGTAGGGCCTTCCAATTGTAAAGACCCTAGTGGGCATATACCTCAGGGACCTTCAGGTAATCATCTTAAATGACATAGTGCTACACTTCAGCAACTTCATTGAGCCTCCTGCAGCTGCTTTCCTGAAGGGCTCACTCAGTCAGGCAGCAGCAGATAGCTCAGGACGCAAGAAAGGCCTGAGGATGAAGACCTTGGTCTAGTAAGGCTTAAAACATTTACAATTTCCTAAGAGAGGCTCCAGAGTTGCTTTTACAAATGATCTGAGAATCCCTACTCTAGCCAGTTTATACATTGGAGCTTCACTCTGTTGAACACAGCCTGCCCAGAGGAAAGCTATGCTGTGGTCATGCAATGCATATGAGTATGCCCATGCCCCCGTCACACATAATCAGAGTTCAGTAGGCATCTCAATTAAAAATCTGCCCCGATCACTGAATTCTCTGATGAGAGTCTCGAAGTTAAGAGGTTATAATGGGCACAATTTAAGAAATAGAGAAATAAAGTAGGAAAAAGAACAGTAGATGTAGGGTTAAAGAGAAATTGAAAAACATGAAGGAAAATTGCAGCCAAAATCCCAAATAGTTTTGCATAAGCATAACTAGTGTAGACCCTTATGGCTTCTGTAGCACTAATTAAAACCTCTTGGAAAATCTATTCACATGTTTTTCCGTACTGTCCAAGCTGACATGTAGCAGCTGGAAACTATTTTAAAAGCAATTCCTTGTTTCTTCTCAGGATGTATAAAGCAAGAAATATATGGAGAACCAGAGCTTGTGTTATAAAATCCAATGAGTAGATTAAGAGATTTTCAATTTGGAGAGAGACCACTTGGGCTTTAAAAAGCCTTCTTAGCATCTTCCAAGTTCACTGCCCCTGCTGCTGACCCTGAGGGAAAAGAGATTTCAAAGATTGCCAAGTGACATAATTTGTGATACTCACTCACTGATATTTAAAAATATTTTAACAGATCCAATTACATGGAATAGAAAGATGCCATTACACAGAGTTGCCGACTTTTAAGACAGAAGAGTGCTCTTCCACTAACTAGTGCCATGTTAGGTATTATTCTGGGTCATTAAAGACAAGCTTTTCCCCTCCTCTCCTCCACACCCCTGAACCTCTAATTTTGATGCAGAAGGTCACATATACAGTGTGCATATGCATACTTATATCTTATGAATTTTCCTAGCATCTCAACAATCTGTAGGAACGAGCTTCCACAAAAGGAAAATACTGTGGGACTGGTGCTGTGAAACATAAAGGCTGTAGAAACATAGGAAGGCAATGAAACCTCAGAAAATCTTTCAGATTTTAATTCATGTTAAAGTCAGATGTTTCCAGACCAGAGACCACTTTACTGTAGATCAGATTATACCACTAGCCTGCTCCCTTTTATTAACTGAAGCTGTCTCTGGCTGTGCTGAACGGAAAAGACTCCCAGTTGCCAGCGGTTAGGAGTTAGCAGGACGGCTGAGGAGAGCTCATATGCTTCATCAGTTTTATTCAAGCATTCAATTTAAAAAAGGAGATGCTTTACAGAGCATTATAAACTCAGCTCTCTCTTAGTTAAGACTTGCATTTACCTCTATCCATGCAGGTGCAGCATCCCTTACCTGAATTTTTTCACACAAAAGTTCAGTTAAGATGCTGTCATTAAAAAAAAAAAATCATAATCTAGACTTAAATTAATCTCAGATTCCATCTAGTTCATTTTTTCCAATATCCTTTTCCACTCTTCATGTTCTAGAAGCAGCACTAGGGACTTCATGATGCCAAGAGGGAAGATATGAAGATTACTTCCTTGATTCTTTTATGTTTTGATTTAAAGAAAGATGTTTTCTGAAATTCTATACATGCATACATGCACAAATATATATACAAAGGAAATTTATCTGGTGATGTTCTGAGATCAAAACTTATTTTCCAAGTCACTTCTTTCCCTTTCAATTCAGTATCAAGCAGATTTGAAATTGAGACTATTATAATGGAGCACAAATGACAGAGAAAGGGTTATGCCATTATCTGTTGTGTGCCACTCAAGATTTAAGCAAAAGTATAGTTTTTTGAACAGGATTTTTTACAACATAATCTCATATTTCTCTGGCCAGCTACTAGGGGAAGTTCACTATTTTTGAAAGGAAAACACTAATTACCCCAAGTTGGAAACGCAAGAATAGTTACAAAGAACTAGAGAAACAGATTAAAGATTTAGCAGTAAAAGAATATTTTCATATTTCAATAAATGTTATGAAAAGCAAAGATAATAAGACAAATGGGTTTTATTTAAGTTTTTACTCAATTTCAGTTGCCTGGATTTACTTCAGACATTTTTTGTACATAGAGAATAATTTATCACAGGTTGTTTTATGGAAAGGTATGTGTAACAGTGGAATATAACAAATAGATTTATGACAGCTTAAGTGAATTTTAGTATCCAAACCCTGAGACTGAAGTTGCCTGGTGGTGCCAAACTTTCTGCTGATATTTCAGCCACAGCAGGTTTACCTCTGAATAGCTTGTAGCCCAAGGTTAAATCCATGGTGGAGAAGGTACACCTCAAATCATGTGTAGCTGTTGATAAGCCCATGCTTCAGCAGGTACACCTTGAAGAATCAGTGGCTGTGCATGAGGTCATGCTGAAGCACCTCAAAGCATGTGTCCATGGATAAACCCACGACAGAGCAAGTTTATCCCTGGAGGGACTGCAGCCATTGGAAAGACCATATTGTAGCAGCTTTACTTCTGAAGGGACTATGGCTGTGCATAAGGCCATTCTGGAATAGGTATATCTCTGAAGGCATTGTGGCCCACAGAGAAGGCACACTTCAAAGAGACCATGGCTGTGGATTGCTGTGTTGCAGCAGATACACCACTGAAGCTCGTAGACAAGGCTCCACTTGGAGCAGGTGCACCCCTAAGAGACTGCAGTCTATGCATAAGTCCAAGATGAAGCAAGGGCAAGTGGAGGAGCTCATTGCAATGTTGGGCTGGTCCTCAGCAAATACAGCATGTGAGTTCAATATTCACCATGAAAACAAGAGTGACACAGAATCAGATCTGGCATCCAGTGTAGACTTTATCTTTTTCAACTGCTAATGGGCATCATTTGCAAAAAGCTGGACCAAATTTTATTTAACACCTGCTCAACAATGGCAGTTGTTTATGCAAAATGCCAGAACAGAAATTGGTCTTTAGTACTTGTCATGGGTTCAGCAGCAGCAGTCATTTTTTTTTTTTTCTCCTCCTTGGTAGCTGGTGTAGCGCTGTGTTTTTGATTTTGGGCCTGGGAACAGCGCTGATAACACCAGTGTTTCGGTTACTGCTTAGTGATGTTTTGGTCTGGCCAAGGACTTTCTGAGCCTCATGCTCTGCCAGGGAGGAGGGGAAGCCGGGAGGAAGCAGAGACAGGACACCTGACCCAAACTGACCAAAGAGGTTATTCCATACCACAGCACGTCATGCCCAAGATGGAGGACGGAGAGGAGAGACCCAGAAGGGTGGGGGGTGCACTGCGTGGTCAGGCTTGGTTTTAGGTGGTGAGAAACTGTATTCTTTCCTTGTATTTGCCTTGTCATTATTATTATTGGTGGTAGCAGTAGTGATTTGTGTTATACTTTAGTTACTAAACTGTTCTTATCTCAACCTGTGGGAGTTGCATTCTTTTCGATTCTCCTTCCCATCCCTCCGGGAGCAGGGGGGAAGAAAAAGGGGAAAGTGAGGGGAGAACAAGCTGCGTGGTTAGAGAGGCTTAAACCACGACAGTACTTTATGCCCCTGCTTGCTTTCAGAATATAACTCGCTGTTCATTGATTATATGACAATAAAATTCATAACCTCAGTGCCATTATTTCATCCAAATAGAAGAGTTTTTTAAGCAATTGAGGATAAAATGTAGGCCTGTGAATTCTCTGATTATTTCAGATCCAGTGAGGTTCAGACTTACCTGCATTTCTTTTGAGGTTGTAGCACTGCCTATAAATAAGAGGATGCATTGTTTTGACCACTTTTTTGATTACAGCAAAATGGGGGAAAAAAATGCATTCTATCTTACTTTGCTACTTGTTTCCTTTTTTTACAACAATTTTTCAGGGACAATGTATGGGACTAACCAGACTGACCAATTGTAAACACATAAAACTCATAAAGCTAAATTAATTTCTTTTCAGCATTTTATCCTCCTATACCTCAGCTCATCCCAGTTAGGAGCAGTGATTGATTTCATAGTTTTTTTCAGAAATAATTTTGCAGCTTTGGTGAAATTAAGTACTACAAAAAGGTACAGAAATGTAGCAGGAGAAAGCGTTTGGGTTTTGTGTCTTCTGTAGTATCTACACAATTTATCTATGTCATCGCCTCAGTACTTTAGTACCTACCAGTGACATCACTGAAGGCTTTATAATGAAGGTATGTAATACTGTAAACTTGATTTTGCAGTTCATTATGTTTGACTAGTTGGGTAAGCATTAGGGAGCCCTTTATCCTTAATTTTTGGAGACTGTAGCACATTGAAGGTTCATTTTATTAGAAAGTTTTTCTTCAATGAAACAGGCTCTGCCCATAGTCCCTCCTTGAGAAAGCTTGTGAAGGCATGGAGCGGGTGGCTGTGGAACTCACATTTGTCCCAGCGTTTCTGAAGACTTGCTTTAGAGACACAAGCTGGTATCACCAAGGGGAAGCCCAAGATCACATCTGTGGCACTGAAACATCACCCATGACAAAGGAGGATATAATTAAGAAGTGGAAAACAGCAAATGTTGTACCTATCTCCCAGAATCAGGATCTAAGAAACAGCAGGGTGATTAGCAACTCAGTCATTAGGATGATTATGAAGCAAATCATGCCTGAAACCATTTTCTGGAACAAGAAGGGCACGTGCCAGTGGGACTGGAGCAGGCAGCATTGATTTAACAAGTGCAAGTCAGCCTGACCAAGCCAGTGACATGACTGGCTGCATATATAAGGAGAAAACAGTGACCTAAGGAAAAAACAATAACAACCAAAGTCACTGTGAGGGTATCGGCACTAAAACATGTTTCCCAGAGAGCTGGTGGAATCTCATCTCTGGAGACAGGACTCAAATGGACCCAACCATGGACAACTTGATGTATCTTCCACTGCCTTGAATATAGGGTTGATTTAAGGACAGCCAGAGGACTAAATATTTCTATGATTCTATGGCAAAGTGAACTCCACAATCCCACAAATCTTACAGTGCATCAGGAAAACAACTGGGACTCCCAGTCTTAAATGCTAGACAGTACCAGAATACAGTGAATCAAGATGCTTCACAAACTGTTATGCATACCTCTTTGCTTATTCACCTACCCTTTGTTAGATGGCTCAAATGAACTTGGTGTTTTCCAACTGCGCCATTGGTAATGAGTGAAAAGAAATTATTTTCCAAAACTATTATTTTTTCTTTTTTCTACATCTGGTTTTCCTGACAAAATGACTAGAAAAATATAATAAAAAGTAAAAAATATAAATCAGTTGCATTTAACCTTGGCTGACAATAACATTGGAATTCAGTCAGTGACCTTCTGATATGTGTCTTGGATATATGGTCAGAAAATTAGAATAGCTAGAATAAGATGTGTTGATCTTGGATCTGAGCTTGATTTTGTATATTTTTATTTAACAGATTCAGAACTAAATGTTGGAGGAGTGAGGAAGTAATCCCCTCACCCATGTTCAGGCAGAATCAAATGCAGTGTCCTGCTCTATGTTTTATTTTTTTATACTTCAAACTGTATAGGAAATGACATTTTTTAATTATTTATTTCACCTAGCAGGTAAATTTCCTCATCTCTTTTATTAGAGCTAATCAGGCATAGACAGTTGTTTCAAGAACTGAACTATTAAAATAAAAATATAAATCACAAGAAACTGCTAACACTTCAAAACTTTTTGTGAGACAGACAAATTATGAAAAAAACCTGTCTGAATACAATTATTTTATTACTTTTTTTCTTTTTTTAATTTTTTTTTTTTATATAAGCATATAAACACTTATGAAGCAACAAATGAACATTCTCCAAGGAATAATAATTTTTACTAAACCCATCATTTCAGTGTTGCTATTTTTAAATTGTTGATGACTTCTACTTAACTTTGCCAAATCCTTTCACCTGGGAAAAATGTAGAGATTATTTTATTTTCCTTTTAGTCAAGGCTTTACCATACTCTTATTCCTATTTCCATTCTCTCCATAAGTCTGTTAAAAAGCACCTTTCAGAGCACCCAAGCAGTAACTGAAGTGTCAACCTTAGCTCATGCTGTGGCGTGGGAATTTTAGACTGGTTTTCAGTGTTCCAGAAGTGTCCAAAAGGAATCTCACTTCCATGTTCAATACTTATTCACTTAGCAGAAGAATCATTCTAGGTCTTGTTCTTAATAACAAGGATTTCTTGTTCTTAGATTATAGATCATAGATTATATAGATTGTAGATTAAATGAAGGATTTCATCTCAAGCAAGAGCTATTATATACTCTCACATTTTAATGGACAAGATTCTGTCTTGGAAGATGGAACCTACAGACTTCAGTTCTTTCACGAACAGGTAGAACTGACATCTCTAGTCACTTACTGCAGCATGAGAGCTATGAGAATCTTTGTGAATCCAGCCCTTCAATTCCTCTTCTTCCTTTACAGTAAATTTAATGTTTAATACCAATAGAATACATCTACTCAGCTGAATTTTCTAATTCTGAAAAGTTCTACCTATAGGAAAGCTTCAGTGTCAGAAATGTTTTAATCCTGTGGGATGCAACTAAAATAACTTCTTTGCTAAACATAGCAACTTTTAAAAAGAGCCTTGGAAAACAGATGTGCTAATAGACTTGAATGGAAAACACTGTACTCAACACTATCCATTCTTTAGCTTAGGATGGAAAATAAATGACACCAATCTTCAGAAGTTCCTGTTTAAAGATTCATTGTGCTTCTGGTAAACGTCAACTATCAGGATGGGAGAGAGGAAAAGTGTAGGCTATCATAAAGGGAGCATTTGGCTAGTGCTTTGTATTTAGAATATCCCTGGTGGGGGAGGTAGACAAGGCGAGATTTCTCCTACTTTCTAGAAAGTCATTATTTTAATTTGAAAAGTCCTCAAGATTTGATAAGATCACTCACACTAGGGCTGTGCTTCTGAGATTTCTGGACTGCTGCAAACGCTTTTTGTTCCACAAAATCCTACAGCTACAGATTAAATCAATGTGCACAGTTGGTAGTGACACTTTTTTAACAGTGGTGAAATAAAATGACTGGTTCTATGACAAAAATATCCTTTTAATTGTCCAGTCTGGGCAATGACCCAAGGTAAAAACAAGCAGGCTCCATGGCCTGTTGCCATATCTCTCAAGAAACAATTATGATATTGTTCTTCCATTCCTTGTGCTGGCTGGGTTCCCATTTCTTAATCTGTCTGTAAGGGCTGACATTATTATTTTTCTGTATTTGCTTTTAAAATTGTGGTTTCTAGAGTTTCTCTTTTCATTTATATCTCATTCTCTTTCTAACACTTTTCTGCTTTGCTACTGAATTTTCTCATTATTCAATTTCCATTTGGTTGGTGGTACTAGTTGTGAGGTTAGCTTAAATCTAAATTCAAGTTTCCATTCAGTTCTTCTCCAACTTTCCCAGAATGGGATTATGCCATCAAATACTGAAAAAATTCTGATTGATTGTACTTTTGGAGAAAGAAAGCGGGAAAAAGGATTCCATTCTTCAGACAAAATGGAAGGCATCAAAAGAAGGCTGACCATAGGTGTCACATATTGGTGAAGTGACATGCAGGCGGTAAGATCAAGAGAAGGAAGGAACTAAAAACTATTATTAATACAACACACACTTAGAACATGCTTTTAAGCATAGAGAGAATTTTATTGATATTTGGTTTCTTTCTGACCCTATCTCATACTTTTCAGTTGAGAGCTTCACTTCTTGTTTTTTCCATAGGAAAAGAACACATTTTTCTCCCTTGAGTTGTCTGATGCTTAAAATGAACATGGTCAATCTAGAAGTAGCGATCAATCCAGGGTAAACACATCACTAGTAGCAGTGTACTTAAAAGCGATGAATTAAAGGACCCACAGGGGAGACCTGTAACATGAGACACATTTGGGAGGGCTAGGAGCTGGGTTTGCCTTCAAATGGTTTAGATAGCATGAGAACTGAGATTGCCAGGCACCAACTTCTGAAGAAAAGTTCCTTCTGAACTGCACTAGTGTCGTGGTTTAAGCCTCTCAGCCACGCAGTTTTCTTGCTCACTCACTCCCCCCTCTTCCTTACCCCCAGCTCCTGGGGGAATGGGGAGGAAAATTGAAAGAATGCAGCTCCCACAGGTTGAGATAAGAACAGTTTAGTAACTAAGGTATAACACAAACCACTACTGCTACCACCAGTAATAATAATGACAAGGCAAATACAAGGAAAGAGAATACAACCGCTCACCACCGATACCCAAGCCCGACCCAGCAGTGAACCTCCCCCCTTCCGGGTCTCTGCCCCCTGTTTTTACCTCCTAGGGATGACGTGCTGTGGTATGGAATACCTCTTTGGTCAATTTGGGTCACGTGTCCTGTCTCTGCTTCCTCCCAGCTTCCTTTCCTCCCTGGCAGAGCGTGAGACTCAGAAAGTCCTTGGTCAGACCAAAACATTACCAAGCAGAAACTGAAAACACTGGTGTTATCAACGCTGTTCCCAGGCCGGAAGTCAAAAACACAGCACTGCACCAGCTACTATGGAGGAGAAAAATGACTGCTACTGCTGAACCCAGGACAACTAGCCAGCACCCATCTGCAGGGAGCAGGTAGCAGAGACACAACCCTCATGCCTGAGCCATGCCCAGGATGCCATGCATACTTTCAGGTTGGCATCACATTTTTAGGATTTTATGAGCTGTGCATCACAATGCCCAACTTCTTTTAGCACCTGGCACTTTCATCCTGAAAAATCAATGTAAGTAAGTACTTTTTTGGCAGAACACTTCAGAAAATGAAGAATGAATCTTAAATATTGCTGCAAGAGGGATTGAAGAACTGTGTCCATTACCTCAGCATAAAGGCTAACACTGAAGAAACACATTAGCAGGATCACTGAGCCACAAAAACATACCATCAAAGGGAAGCTGAAGGAATTACGTGGCCCTCTTTCTCCTTGCTACAGTTTCAGAAGCCCTTTCAAGGCACAGGGATAATGCAAGCACAGGTCCACTCAGACACACAGATCTCCCTGTGTATACAGATCAAAGAGAGAACCACATCACCCACAACTGCAGTAAAATATTTGTTTTCATCCATAAACCTTTTCTGGCAGAAAGTGATCAGAAAGATTGCTTTTCAACAGCAACAGAATCAGAATTTATTATTATTATCATTTTTAATGGAAAGCAATTGTCCTTGCAGGGTATAATTTAAAGATAACAAGCTGTAACCATGCATGGCTTTATTAGCGTAGTGAGCTGAATTCCTTTCCCCCCTCCAAACACAAACCCATGCTGGGTCTATGAAATGAAAGCTGTCTTTAATGAAACAAGGAAATGACATGACTGAAAGAATGGAGCTGCCTAGCAGACCCATGTCTGGTAACTGAAGAAACTCTTGCTGAGAGAAATGGATTGTGAATGTTCATTATAAAAACACTGATTAAGAGATAAAGGACTACAATCTGACCCGAAAATAAATGTTGTTTAAGATCTTTTCCCCATTATCATTTTATCCTCACGTATATATTTAGCTCAAACTGTTGGAGTCATGTCATCTAAAGAGATTCCTCACAGCCTGCTGGCTATTTCAGCAAAGGTTATCTCTAATTGGGGTTACTCTCCAGAAACAGAAGTCCATATTTCTCTATGATTTGGGGACTACATATAATTACTGGGAGAATATATATTTCTATCAGCAAATCAGACATGATTGCACTGTATTTTATCTGTTCCCATAATGCATTTGAGAGGTTTAGATTGGATATTAGGAAAAATATCTTCACCAAAAGGGTGATCAGGTATGAGGACAGACTTCCCAGGGAAGTGGTGGAATCACTGTCCCTGGAAGTGTTCAAAAAATATGTAGATGAGGCCCTTAGGGACATGATTTAGTGATAGACTTGGCAGTCCTGGAGTAAAGTTTGGACTTTGTGATCTTAAAGGACTTTTCCAACTGAGATAATTCTATGATTGTATGATTCATTTTCTTCTCACCTGTCTTCCCTAAGGTCTGTCTCAAAAAGTTAGGATCAGTATGTGCAAATACACAAAACAGTTGTATCCATTTGCTCCATTTACAGAAGAAGGGTGTATCTCTGAAGAAGGGAGTGTATCTGGTAGTTGTGTGAGAAAGGGCAGTATTGGATCCCCTCAGTGTAGTGACCCATCCAACATGGTACATAATCACCTCTTTAAAAATGTTCAGATTGGTCAAACTCCTGCTCTTTAATAACTCATTTTGTGATAGTCCTTATCTTTTTGGGCCAGATATTTTTCCCCAGCCTTACTGATTTTGGCATACATTATTCTTTCCTTATTGCTGTCTCTTGGTAATCTGCTCTCAGTTTTCACTTAATTTCCTTAAGAATGAGTAAAAATGACTGCACTAGCTCTGATCAAATGTTTAGTTAACTTATTATCCCACCTTTGGTAGTCATCAGTAGCAAATATTAAAGAAAGCAGGTAAGGAATAGTTCTTCCCTCTCCATGGCTTCCCAGCTTGCAGTTAGAAATTTAAGTTTTTTTGCAGTAGGTTGTGTTCAGGCCATTGACTTTGTTAGCCTGTTTACAGTGTTACCTACACCTATTCTTTTTCTAGTTTATATGTATTTTTAGTCCACACAACAACCTGTGAAACTACTAGCACAATACACAAAAAGTTCTTCCTTTTATTTTGATTGTAACAGGTGTATTTGTTAATTTCATTGGATGACTTCCCACTTGGCCACTGTGAGAAATATGACAACTTCATTCATGATATTATGAATCATGATTTTCTTGACATGTACTGTGCTATCTCTTAGATGTTCTCTTTTCTACCATGAGGTTGCTTGCTCTTTTTGCTTACTTTGTATTTCTTCTTGGATGAAGGTTGCTCAATTCCTCTAGTCTTTCTGTTTCCAGTGTTTTTTTCCTTTCTTACTTAACTGTACCATTTTTGAGACAGGAAAGTAGAACTACATACAGCATGCATGAACAGAAAAAAATGTTTTCTGTGTTTGCTTGTTTGTGTATTTTCTTTATTTTTTTTTAATGTATCTGGACTTCCTATATGGCATTTTTTAGCACTGACATTTTCCTGAAAGTTAATTGTTATCAAAGGTATTTTTTTCTATGGTTTATATTGCTTTGCATTCACGAATACTGAATTCAACAGAGTAAAACTAAATATTTTCAATAGTCAGATGAAAATTTGATGCCTTGTGCTTCCTAGCAGCAGACAAATGAGATTCCTCCCCCTCCACACCTCCAACTTATTATTTTTGGAGACTTTTTTGTTGTTTGTAGGAAAAAACACTCACACTAACATAACTTGCTAAGTAAAATGTCCCTTTGGCAGCCATCCCAGAACAGCAACTATAAACACATGTTTAGGTTTTTAGCAGTGTTATACACTAGATAATTTATCATTTCCCTGCTATAGCCATTTCACTTCAAGTCATTAGTCAGACCTGTACAAATAAATCACAACTAACAAAACTTTAACAATCCATATAAAGGAAATGGCATTCTTGTTTTTTCTGTATTTGCCGAGAAAACTTGTAAGGAAAATTTAATAGAGGTGTAAAATGCTTACTTTGCTTTTTACCTTATTAAATTATATTCCTGGATATTTTGTTTCACTGGGGAATTTGGCCTTTCGATAACACTAGTCTTACTTCTCTGTTCTCAAGTATACATTCCTTTGTGTTTTGTTTGGCTGTGGAACCTTTTCCTTGCTCTTCTATTCTGTAAGCTAGTCAATATATTTCCCCAATTAATTCTAGAGCAGATTATGTTTTTTCAAGGGTGCATATCACATAATTCTAGCAGGTATGCCAACTGATATTTCTTCACCAATAATCAGTGAAGATTTGGAACATAATTTACTTACAATTTGAAGGAGAAATTTAGGCATTTGAATGTGATCCACTGCTGGTCACTGTCTGCAGTAATGTATTGGCTCTGTGTGTGCTCCCAGCAAGAAGTTTTGGCTTTGAGTTAATAATAGTGTTTGTGATTAAGACTTTAAAAGAAAAGAAAAAACGGTATAAAAACACCCTCCAGACCTATTTCAGCCATGATCCTCAGGAATAGGATATTTTTTTATTCTTTAAACTATGTAAATTACACAACCAAATTGGATTACAAACACTTTGTGACCATGCAGCTTCAAACAGCCCTTTATCCTTCAGGGACGTCTCTTCTTGCTCTAGAAAGCAGATCTAACAGTAAGACTGTGCTTCTCAGTTTTAACCTTTCTAGCAAGTTTGTCAAATAGCTTAGGGAAGTGTTTTTATCCATGCATTTCAAATCAGACCAGGGTGGGCTAAAGGAAAAGCCTATCAACCTAAACCCATTAAGACTGCCATGAATGCGTGAGGCAAGGGGGAGGCAAGAGGGACTGTCTTTCATGGGCCTTCTGTTTGATTCTGATTATATTTAAATTTGAGAGCTTATTATATTTACAGCTATGACTACGTTGCTATGACAGCAGCAACATTGCTGTCCCTTTAACAGGAAAAGGACAACTATTTGCATATTCCTTCCTGCAACTTGAGTTTCATCCCTTTCTTACGCCATTTTCAATTGCAACTTATGCGTGAATACTTTTGGTTCGCCCCTCAGCTGCTCAGCTGTCCTTTTTTTCTCTGAAAAATTACTTAAGAGTAGCCTAGGTGCAAGTAGTTGGGCAGGGAGGGCTAGTTTTTTTAAAACCTTCTATGGATCCAGTTCTCAGACCCTTCGCTTAAATCTTCATCCTTTATTTCCTGAAATACAAACCACGCTGCACATACTGCTTTCAGCCGCACATGCTCCTGGCTCATCACAATACCACAGCTCAAGAGCAAGTGAGCCTCCCTCTTGTTTCTTGGAAAGAGGGGCCCGTCTGCCTGTCTGTCTGTCAAGTGTGTGAACTCCTGCTGCTCCCCAGAGTGCCAGCAGAAAGCAAATCTCATTGTGCCTGCCATTTCCTAGCCAACACTAGCACAATGGAGAGCATGTAAACAGTTGGCTGGACTGATTGTTATAATGATTGAAGCAAATCAAGGGCAGCTTTGCCATGAACAATGAAATCTGCACTCTGTATGCAAATTCCTCCCTGCTTTCACTTCTGTTTCTCATCTGTGCCAGCATGGTCTTAGCGGGCCTCCTATGAACTACAAAACAAGTTGCGAAACCTTGCAGATTGCTGGTCTTTTATTATAAGCTTTCAGTTTCACTTACTTTGCACAAAACATGCCTGAAAGCAGAACCCGGGCTGCACAGCTGGACTCTTTCAGGCAGCTGTTGTCTTCCCCACCCCATTTTTTTCAGTACTGGGCTTTGTCTCCTTATTTGCAGAGTTATTAAATAAAGTGATAGAAAAAATAGACAAAAAAAACATGACCACTTTTTTGTGAATTCCTTGGTTCTCCATCTTTTCTATTAATTACAGCATGGGCTGGCTGTTAGATTTACGAAATTCATTATGGTTCAGGAATGCCTTATGTTGTTTATGAAATCTCATTTTTTTTTCTCTTTCTTGCAGAAGTAAGTTTGCATGTCAGTGCTGTGGTCCCAGCACCTGCCTTACCCTTTGCTATGTCCGCATGCCAGCTGCTGAATTCAAGCATGTGCTCTCCTCACTGGCGTGAGGTTCAAGGTGCCAATTCCCTGGCTTTCAGTGTAGCACTAAACTGCTCCACGCAAGCTGTTTTGTTTTGTGCTGTGGGAATCATGTCTGTCCTTTATGGGCCTTTGTGCCAAAATAGGGTTATACTGTTAATTCAGTTATAAATATTTCTCCTTTATCAGAATATGCATTTCCACTCAACCCATTCCTATATGTGGTCAGAATTGCAATGACTTGTTCTTACTGGTGGCAGTCATTATTAATGGTTATTCAATGGACACTCATTTTTATTAGTTTGAGTTGTAAAGAAATGTTGAATGTTGCAATTCCATTTCCAGAGATGCCCCCTCCTGTTGGAAAATGCTTTCAAAACTTTTTGTACAAATGAACCATAACTCAGAGTTGTCCTCAAGGAGTATCACACCTGGCTCTGTGTACAGCTGCTAGCAACCTGCATTCACGGCATTGCATGGCTTGCACTAATAACCCCCACTTTTCAGATACACTGTATTGCATGTTAAAAAACATGGCATGAATCCAACACAGCACCTATGAATGCTGAAGAAGGGAAAGTGAGAAGGAGAGGCAGTCATCACAGGAAAATGAGTGCTTTCTTGGTTATGGTGCTGACTGTTTAGGTTAAAGAACTGTTGAGCTTCATGCTACTTGGTTTCCTTGCCACTTTGAGGTTCTATCCAGAGAATCTGGGGGTTTTCCCAAATTTTTTGTAGTTGGCATGATAGGAGTGAAGAGCTGAATCAGATGTCTTCAAATTAAGACTTTCTAAGGATTTAAAAAGGAGGTATTTGGGTTAGTCTACAAGGTACAGAAAGATGGTCTATTTAGTGCTTGCTTTCTTCAGGAATGACTTTTGGGTGAATAGAATAGAAGCATGGTCCATACAAATTGTAAACAGATCAGTGAATTGAAGTGAAGAAAAGCAGATTGGCAGAAAATCACACCTTGTAGGGACTGTAGGAAAGTAGTAGAAAATAAGGAATATAAATTGAGACATCAATTTTATGGATAGATGACTTGGTGGATAAAAATTGGGTGGATGGACACACGCAGAGAGTTGTGGTCAACAGCTCAATGTCCAATTAGAGAACAGTAATGAGTGGTGTCCCTCAGGGGTCAGTATTGGGACCGGTCTTGTTCAACATCTTTGCTGGCAACATGGACAGTGGGATTGAGTGTGCCCTCAGCAAGTTTGCTGATGACATTAAGCTGTGTGGTTCGGTTGATACGTTGGAGGGAAGGAATGCCATCCAGAGGGACCTTGACACACTTGTGAGGTGAACTGATGCCAACCTGATGAAGTTTAACCATGACAAGTGCAAGGTCCTACACCTGGATCGGAACAATCCCAGGCACAGCTACAGGTTGGGCAGAGAAGAGATTCAAAGCAGCCCTGTAGAGAAGGACTTGGGGGTGTTGGTTGATGAGAAAATGAACATCAGCCGGCAGTGTGTGCTTGCAGCCCAGAAAGCCAACTGTATCCTGGGCTGCATCCAAAGGAGCATGACCAGCAGGTTGAAGGAGGTGATCCTGCCCCTCTACTCTGCTCTTCTGAGACCTCACTTGGAGTATTGTGTGTAGTTCTGGTGTCCTCAACATAAAAAGGACATGTAAGTGTTGGAACAAGTCCAAAGGAGAGCCACGAGGATGATGAGGGGACTGGAGCACCTCCCGTATGAAGATAGGTTGAGAAAGTTGGGGCTGTTGAGCCTGGAGAAGAGAAGGCTGCGTGGAGACCTCATAGCTGCTTTCCACTATCTCAAAGGGGCCTATAGGGATGCTGGAGGGGGACCATTCGTTTGGGACTGCAGTGACAGGAGAAGGGGTAATGGGTTCAAACTTAAGCAGGGGAAGTTTAGATTGGATATAAGGAAGAAATTCTTTACTATAAGGGTGATGAGGCACTGAATGGGTTGCCCAGGGAAGTTGTGAGTGCTCCATTGCTAGCGGTATTCAAGGCTGGACTGGACATAGCCTTGGGTGGCATGGTTTAGTGTGAGGTGCTGCTGCCTCTGGCAGGGGTGTTGGAACTAGATGATCTTAAGTTCCTTTCCATCCCTAAATATTCTATGATTGTATGGACTTAAACATTAGCTCATTGATGAGCAATATCCTCTATAATGATTCTGTATAAGCACAACTTTCAAACAGTAATGAGTAATCTTGAAGTGTGTCTAAGATAATCCCCTTTAATGATATTTTGCTTCCTATTAAGTGCACCACTTTTTCAAAATTTATGAATATAAGAAATCTTTCAGTCTGCCAATATTTATATCATTAATGTATTAAGAAATGAGTGATCAATTAGCTTGTAAAACCTGGTTTTTCAAAACCCCCTCTACTTAGCACATTTTCTGACTTTGTATAATATTTAAAAAAACAAATAAAAAGGAAGCAAATCAAATCCTTTAGTTAGACCCTTCCTGATGACATTCTGCTTTATTTTCCCTTCAATCTTTTTGCCTTCTGTCCAGACATTTGATCTTTATAAAATATACTTTCCAACAAAAGAAAATATTGTACATACTTATCCGCAAAACATCCAGACTGTTCATTACTTAATTATGAAAGAGAAGTCTCATAAGCAGGATTGTTTAAAGAAGCTGTATTTAACTTATGATCAGGTACTGTTCTCCCAAGACATTTTTAAAAGATTGAAGAAAGGTCTTGTGCTGTGTATATTTTATATCCAAATAACAATTTAATTGTAAATAAAGATTGTTTTCACAGGAATTAAGATTAGCATGTGTCAATATGTACTGGAAAAAAATATTAAGTCTGTATATCAATTCTTTACAAGGTAACACTTTCTATAAATCAATCCATTAACCAGTGTCCCTTGGCTATAGTTTCTGGCAGTACTGACACAAGTGCAGAGCTTTACAGAAGAGAGGGTGTGTAAAGCATGCAAATAGATAAACAGCTATTACCTGGAGGAAATAGTTGGCAACGACTGAAGTTAAGATTTTTCTATCAAATCAGCACTTTAGCAGGGCAATTTAAGTTTGCAACCTCCTGTCAGATACCTGAGCTGGAGCCAACACCAATTGGCTGCAAAAGTGTGGAGATCATTTCTCTTATCATCCATCCTGCTGTATTTCTTGGGATGGAATTTTGACATATGTCAGGTATAATTTCCTCTTTTGAAAGAGGCAGAATTTTATCTAGTTTCCCCCTTGCTGCCTGGGTTTTTTAGAAATAAGAGCTTATACAATTTAGGCAAATGTTACAGAGTTTTAACTACAATGGCCTATCTCTTTTTTTTTTTTTTTTTGCGGATCATTAGGGGCAAATATATTTTTCTGCAAGTTCTTCCTTGCTTTTTGCTAAGGGGGGGTTATATTCAGCAATATGTTTAAAAGTCAGACTGGTGCTTGTCCTTATTCAGTCCCTTTTATGTAATGGTGTGTTTCAGGACTGGAACAAAGCCCGACTTCTTAATAGAGCTATGCATTAGATTTGACAGTATTTCAAATGTTTCTTAGCCTGTTTACCAACAGGCAGAGCAGTAAAAAATGTAATCTGGAATGCCCAATAAAGTTTAAATGGATTAAAAATTGGGTAAGTATAATTATTATGATTTCATTCAGTTAAAATATTATTGAAATCTGAAAATTTAGATGCTAAACAGAGAAAGCTGCCACTAAATTGCAGCTGACCTAAAACACATCAACTACTTTCAAAACCAACTAAATGGAAACATTTCTTTCCTAAGCATCTTATTTTTCACTCTTAACCCCAATTCCCAATCTTTTGAGACATGTTAGCTAAACACAATAGATTTCCTCAGCACAGTATACAGTCTTATTTGCTTTCAGAAGCAGAGCTCTTGCTTTTGAGGGTATTACTTTTCAGTAGGTAATGGTAAAAGCTGTGATGTTGGAAGAGTTATGATAGCTCCATGAGTTAGACTTCTATGATGTTTATAGATATAGTACTAAGGGAGCTGATTGAATATTTCAGAATGAACATTTGGCTTTAATTGCTTTATTGCTTGCAAAATAGCTTTGATATGTTCACCTGTGTTAAAGAAAGATTCTCAGCGGTGTAAGTCAGTGTGTTTTCACTGCATTCGGTAAGGGGAAGGAGGATCTACATAGTGAAAAGTTCATAAACATTCATTTTGCTTGTGCAACTCAGTTTTGACTGGGTAATAAATTACAGGGTTTCTTTTCTTTCATGAAAATATTACGTAAGAACTTGAAGACTATGTGTTTCTGAGTGCCCAAGTGCATGTTCATATGATTTTTAGCAAAAAATGCTAAATAGAGCTTTATAAATCTTTTTTTTTTTTCCCCCTCCACCCTTCAGTTTATCTGAAGTAAAATCAACCATATTTCAATTCTGAAGAGCAGCCTATGGACAATTTTGCAGGTATAAAGTTTCTATTAATTGAACTTTAAATTTTTTTTAGACTGATTCACCAACTTCTTGTAGTAAGTCTTAGACTTTGGAATTTCAATTAATCTTAAATAAATGCAGAGAAAACTGGAAGCAATCATTGTGATCTTCCGAATGGACCTCCATGACACTGTATTGTGGTTTGAATAAAGATGCATATTTAAAAGGAAAGAACTTTACCTTGGTTTAAAAGCAACTAATAAGAAAGAGACTTAATGTCAACTTTTGAAAATTTGACAAGTTCCTTCAATTGTTGATTAAGTTGGCTTATAATCTACTATATGGCTGGAATATAATGACCTTTGTAACTGCCTAATTTTTCACTTAACATGGGTAAAATTCCACCCAAGACAAGTGAATCAAGAATGTAAGTTTTCTGATTCATATAGAATAAAGATCTCCAATTTCATATTTGTACATTAATTATCCATGGTAATTATCTTTTTAGAGAAGTCAAAGAACTTTATAATACTAGGCACTATTCTGTTAATGGAGTTTTACTGATTAACAATTAAAAGTAGGATGGAGATTCTAATTAACTCATCTAGAATTCAGTTTGAATAAAAGAATATTTTCCATGGGAAATAAAAAAAAAGTAAGAAAGATACTGGTCTGTTGCCTCCAGTAGAAATGTGATCAGAAACTGCTGTGAGTAGAGACCAGATAGATAGTGGCACAGGCTATGTATCAAGGTAAAGCCGTAATAGACATACAACAAACCGTTCAGGAGCTGTTGGACTTTGGAGTCACTGGAAAAATTATCTAAGATCATCTGGTTTACCTTTTACATAATGGGGACATCTTTCTGTCCCAAAACACAGATGCAGAGCCTAGTGATGAAGTAGCGAGGACTTCTTACTTGCTTACTAGTGACCAGAGCTGCTTCTAAACCTCAATAACACTTTCAAAGAAGTCAAAATAAATCTCAGAACCCCATTATGCTGTACAAGACTCAGGCTTCAGTGCTTTTTCACAGGTATTCAGTTATCAACACCCTCCCTTACATGGGATTTTGGGTTGTGCCATGTGGTGGTCTCTGAAAAGTTGGTGGGGGATGCTGAAAAAGACAGCATAAGTCACGGATGGTTCCTAATGATAGTACAGTGAAGTAAGACTGTCCTGGGAAGGGCAAAAGTTTGGGTGCGCAGGTGGGTGTCCTGCTGCATCCTCCAGCCTGAAGATAGTGAGTAGGCCCAATAAAATTTTATTTCCTAGCACAGAAGTAGTCTTTAGGAACACTTAACAAGAACACAGTGTGCCCTACAAAGGCTATAGTCTAAAAGACTTTAAAGTCTAAAAATCAAGAGATAGGAGGTAAACACAGGGAGGACTGCAAGCTAACAGTGAAAGTTGTAGACAGTGATCTCAGCACACTGACTGCTGTTTCCTTTGAAAACATTGCAGGAGCAATGATTTTTGGTGTGTCTGCATGTTACAGGTATTGTCTTTAAAACTATTTTAAATGATGCTATACAAGAGCATCTCTGGGCCACAGAAATCCAAACAATGGCTAGAGAGTTGGTTTTACTTCTAGATAGCAGCCATACACTAAAATATACAATAATGTGGTAGAATCATCTGATTAATCATAATTTGCTGATAACTGCTTCTCTGAGATACAGGAGGAGCTAGACAGAAGGAAGAGACTCTACTAAGCCTGCCTGCAAACCTCATGATCAAGGCTCTACTCATCTAATTCAGTGACTCACAGTCTGATTGTAGCTCAGATACTTGTTTTGGGATTCTGTGAGCTAAAGAAAGTCCTTAAAATGGTATCTGCCCACCTTTTAGTCTTCAAACTCAAAGCTCAGATGCTCTCTTACAGGATGCACCTGAAGACATGTGCAAACTTGGGCCAATGCTGTCCTACCATGTCTTAACCCTTACACAGTAACATTCAAAATGACAAAGAAATAGAGGAACTCTGCTGTTCATGAAGTGAGGCAGACTGCAAATCTCCCACGTGAAGGCACAGTATGACTTGTTCTTCCTGGCATCTCCCATAAATGGTAGAATCTTGTATTGTTCTTCCCCAAGTAGGTATATCTTAGGAAGGAATGGAGGACAAACTAGTCCATACACTGTGAAAGAATTCATAGAGCTTATATGAATTCAGTTTAGTGAAGATTAGTTACATTCTTCAAAAAGGGGGAGAAGGTGATGACTTCTCTTCCAGGTACATTTTGCCTTCTCACATTGAGAACTTGCCTGCTCTGGAGACTATTTAATTAGTGTGCTGTAAGCCCCTGCATATTAGGATTAATAATCAAATACTAATATATTTTTAAATATAAAATTGCAGATGCATTTACATAGAATCTTTTTAGCATGCCTGCTGCAAAAGAGACCTATGAAATTTTCATAAGTGTTTCATATTGCAGATAGGCGGAATCATTCAGTGCTTAATGTTGCTTAATAATAGCACTGCAAACAGTTTTCTAAGAAGGCAAGCTGTGTTGCCAAATATATATGAAGTGCCACCCATCCCACCAAAAATAACCCTTCTGATGATTACAAAACTATACTGCATATAACATGTAAATGCACACACACACATGTACTGTACTCATTCCCTCATCTATGTCTGTCTTACAGACCCTCACACTGAGTAACCAACAAAGCATAACACTTATCTTTTAAATGAGTAATAACTTCAGCCTCAATGAGTTACCATTTCCCCTCCATAACTTCATGTACCTATCTGAGAGGTGATAAAAAATAAGATGGGCAGTGAAAGATAAAGCATTCTGACATTTTAATTATTTATTGCTTTAGTGACATTTCAGCGTTATGCTGAGGAGAAACTGGAGAGAATGGGAGGTAATGAACTAAGAAGAAATGCTGCTGTCATGACATGTGCCATTCCTTACCAGCATGTTCTCATCCAGGGAGACACAGTACATCTCATTCAACACTGTCTATATTGTACTTCATAGAAATATGCTAGAAATGTGGGAATAATTTACAGGAAATCTGTACATAGCCTTAGAGTATGCTTTTGTTGTTGCTCATTTGTCAAAGTGTTAGCTGTGCTTTTTAATGATTGTGTGTACCATATGAGATTGCTCCCGCTTCCTGTTTGGAAGTATATAACTTTCCAGTCAGGAAAGAGGTAAGAAGAAACCGCTGAGACTTCAAATTTATGTTGGATTAGTCAGGAGATTATTAGACAGGTGACCAAAACCTGAGTAATCTAAGAACATTTTTAAAAATTTTGTTTTGTTTGTTTTTTTTCTTTTCTTTTCCCTGAGAAGGGATTTCTTAACTCCAAGATAACATTCTTAAGTATTCTGACTGTTATGTCCCTTAGTGGCTCAAATGGGAAATTTCACTGAGTTCTCTCATCAGATAAGTATTTGAAGACCAGCTGTAAAAAGGACACAACTAGATTCCTATCTAATTCAGTATGCCAAGGCACCAGCCAGAAATTATCTTGCCAAGCCTTATCTTAAAAGCAGACAGTCGCATTCCTGACCTATGACAGAAAGAGCAGTGTCTCCCTAATCACTGCTTTGTTATGTAAGTATTTTGATTTAAGCAAATGTAGAAGAGGCAAACCCAGACAGTTTATTTTGCCAGAATATCTTACATAATTGTTTGCACCCATTTTTTTTCCAATGACCGAATGAAAGAACATTTGAGATGTCCACATGAGAGAGCTCTTGGAGTCTTCATCTGTCCCTAATGCACAACAGAGCCACAGTCTTCAGGGGGATGTTCTCTGACTCACTTGGAAGGTGCTACAGGGCAGAGTCATTTCTCTGCTTTCAAAGTGGGAAAATTTATTGCTCCGTACAAGAGCAGAGGGCAGTCTCCTTTCAAAATGAACTTCCCAGGAAATGTTTGTTATTCAGGATTCTTGCTCTTCATGACTTACTTTTGTGGTTATCTTTATTATTTTTCCAGACAAAAACTCTCCTGATTCGGGATCAGCCAAGTTCTTTTCTTAAACAGAAAGACGAAATTATTTTTACATAGACAATGAGGTATGTGAATTTCTTGGAAGAATCTGTATTTTATGGCTCTAAGCTACCTGAGGATTACACACTGATATTAATTAATTCAAAGAATTTAATTGATTATGTTTTTCATTTATTTCCCTTTTAATTTAGGCTGAGTCCATCCCAGTGCAGTGCATCTGTACAAGGTTCAAGAATTGTTTAATATCCTTTACACCTTTAAAAATGAATGCTGCTTTTGTTAAGCCTTCTTTCTAATGGCTATATTTGCATCATATTATGACTTCACCGCTGTGAAGAGGCATTACATTCCCATCGGTAACAATTAGCTCATCTTTATCCATACAGTGTTATGAAGTGCTACTAATAAATTATTCAAGGAAATAACTTGACGTGCCATCGATTCATCCAGAAAATACAGTTCACAAAACAAGTTTGAGTTCCAGCATTTCTGAACTTTTGTAATTATGTTCTGCCTCTTTTGTAGAGGAAGGAAAAAAAAAAACAGATTGATATTGATCAGGGTGGAATGATTTAGACTATCTATCGTTGGACAAGCTTTGAGAATAATATTTCATTGATCAAAACAATGTACAATTACAACTCAACCATCTTTAAACATTTGTGGTAACAGTGTTCATAGACCTAGCTCACCTCAGTCAAAATACTAGTTGAAAGTGTTCTTTTTGAAACACATATTTTGAATCTGCATAATGAAATAAGATAAAGCACAGCACGACTCCCTTTCTGGTTAGCATATATGTGTTACACTGAGAACTGGGCTCCCTGATGGGTCACAAAGTATTTGGATTTGGAGTCACTACTGAGCATGAAAAACTCTGAAGAATTTAATAGATATAATACTAACATCAGTCTATATTTACCCCCCATTATCTTCCCTCTAGCAAGCCACACAAAATTGGCTCTTTCACAGCACTGTAGCTGCTCTCTGTACCCTTCTCAGCTAAGGAAACTTTATACTGCTTTCCAGCAGCTGGAAGTATGTGTATTTGTCCCATGCATGCAGCTTTGCACCATTGTATGTCTCAACTATGTGTGATTTGCCAGAGTGGACCTTCTGCTGTGGGTTATAATCTGAACCTGGGAGAAATAAGGGAGAAAAGCTCAGCTCAGGCTGTCTCTGTTTTGTTTGCAAACACTTCTGCCTGGTAGGACTTTAGTCTGTGTTCTCAATAAACACTTATTGGAGCACTATAAAATATCCTATATCCTAAAGAAACTGTAGAAGATAGAGAACATCAGTCATATGAGAAAAACAAACCTAAGGGGAAAGGGTGTTTGTAGTTTTACTTGGTTTACTGCTATATTCCTGGCTAAAAACTTGGCAAATATTTCCATTCCTGTTTTCAAAATTCTGGAAGCAAAATCTTATGTGATTCTTCATGCTGAACTGTTTAAAATGCCTTGTGAAATATAGTACAATATAAATACTGTACTAAATGCAGACAAATGGAATTGTTCCCACTGAACTGTGCATTGATTATCAAATGATAAATCCATGGCTGTTTATCTGCAGGGAGAAAACATTGGACCTCTATTCATTTTCTGCAGAATTTTTCAGCAGTCTTCAGTGAAATACAGAAGACCACTGTAGTTCCACAAAGGCCTTATGTCTAGCCATCACTGAATTAAAAAACTGCCCCATTGTTAAAAATTAGTTAACATTATTGCCATGGTTTCATGATCATCTCCATGTATCTGAAAAGTCTTTGCTAACGGGAACCTACGATGGAGAGCTAAAGTCTTGTGCTCATTTGATTTTTTGTCCTACTTGCTGCCATGTGGTCTGGCCTAACCTATAATAAAATAATTGATTTCACATTACTTTGCAGTGGCTTAAGAAGCTGTAATTAATCTCCTTACAGTACTGTTAAATGCAAATCCCATAAAGCTGTCTAATATACTTATGAGACCAAAACACCAGGCCAGTGGCTGAAGATCTGAACCATGCTGCCTAACATGCCATTTTGTTTAGCTTTTACTCATGAGCTTACAGACAGGAGTGGTGAGATGATGAATAGTGAATTCTGTGGTCTTACTATAGTATTTTCCACAAATGTTACCAAACATAAATACAACAGGGAGAAATTTTAATTTTTGCTGAGGCTCAAGATTTTGTGTTTGATATAGGGTGTCCAGCTGAAGATGCTGTGTGTTTCTCCTGGTCTAGTGTCATGGCAGCAGATTCAAAGGATTTACACTGAAAAATAGGGTCTTCCAGTTACTATTGATATTGAAAGCTCTGCAGATATCTCTGAATATATAGAAGCCAATTAATTTGAATCTGGAGGTGGAAAGAAAGAAGACAAATGCAGCCTCTCTCTTACTTGCTAATTTTCAAGACAGTAACAGGTAAAGAATATTGGCTTGCCAACCTAATTTGATGACCTAATATAACATTTTAACAAAGGAAAAAATTAAAAAAATCCTTAGCTGGAGAAGCATAAGACATGCTATGTGTTTATTAGCTACTGAAACAATTTGCCTGTATATCATAGAGATTGCATAGAGTATGTAAAATTTACGTGTGTACATTTTTTATATCCTAAGCTTTTATAGAAGAGAACCTTTAAATAGCATCAGTAACAAAATAAAGGGAAAGATCTGACAGGAACACTGAGCAGTCTTAATGCTGAATATAGGTTTGCCTCCTTCAAGTGTGGATTAAAGTGAGCTTGAAATGAAATAAACAGAACAGCTTCAGAAGTTTAGCTCTGAAGGGAAGTCATCCATCACAGTGGAGGAATGTTTGATCTGATTTGCAGTAGTTTAGCTCACAAACTTCATTGCTAAAAACATTTATCTCTGCACTCACTGCAAATTCTATTAATAGAAGACATGTCCTGAAGAATTTCAATACGCCAAGTAATTGTGTGAATCAGTCTTATGGAATGTGTAAAAAATAGACACAGTGGACATATACATGCTTCTGTTTTTGTCTGTGCTTGAGGAGAATAAAAAAAAGTCCCCTAACAACTCTTCCATAGAAATGTCAGCTATTTAACAAGCTTTTATATGATTTTCTATTTTTAAGAAGATGTTTAAATATTTTTTCTTAATTCTATATTGATTGGCAACTGATTGTCCATGGGAACTTTTTTGTCTCTCCTTCACCTTGTTTTAGACACTCTAGTGTTATTAATTGATTAAGATTCTTATTCTTGTTGCATATTGTGGTTTCCACAGTATACAGACATATATTGAGAAATATAGTCTGCCCCAAAGGGCCTGTCCTCCAAAAATATTAAGGAAGCAGGAATTCTGAAATAACCTGAGATGACTGGTTATATTCAACCTTCTGATCTAAATTATTTTTGAATTCATAGTTAAAAATGTCATGCACAAAGAATCCTCAGTAACATATCTGATCATTTTATTAACTTGTCTTTTTTCTTCCTTTTCAAAAATTTTAATGTATAATGTGTGAATAGTGTATTCTCCTTCTATGAACAAAAAAGTTGCTTCAACACTCTCAGGGTAGCATGAAAAATGTTCTTGGAGAACACAGTTATTATTTCTGTGATACTTCAAGGTTAATTCCTGCTACCTTAAAAGAGATTACACTTGGACAATGCTGCATCTTGACCTCTAATGCACCTGTAAAATGTGATGGCCTAAAGAGGACACAGAACTTTAATAAATACACAAGTTGCAGTATCAACATACACTTAAATTTGGGGTATGTGTCTTTTTTCTCCAGAATATATATGTGAGACACAAAAGCACAGAAATAAGTAACTTGTTTTTATACAGAACAAACTTACAGAGTGGTAAAATGTGAATAGGCAGTTAGAAAATCCTGTACTACTGGGTAGCTTAAGGGTACACTGAGAAAGAAGGAAGGCCTCTCGTAAAACTAAGTTGATGTAAGTTGTTGTAATACCTTTTTATAGGATTTCTTTATATTCAGATTAGAGAAAAACATAAGGTTCATCCTGAATAACTTGTCACTTTCATTGTTTCATAACAAATGTTTATAGAAATTATTCAGGTTCCACAAATTTAATACTTATGTTTGGTTTTGTGTTGGTTTTGACGGTTTTGTTTGTTTGTTTTATTTTTTTGTTTTATTGTGGCTATAGACTTGGTCTTTTCAGATGGGAAAACACTTATCCCAAGATCACCTTTATAGCAGAGTAAAATTTGCTTGATAAAAAGCATAGCTTTTCACTTTATTGAATTTGTCTTGTTTTGATGTCTTCAGACCTCATGGAAATGGAATGAGCTTTGACTCCTTCCCTTTTCATGAGTCACTGTATTAACACTCCTCATTCAACAGGTGGCCTTAGAAATCCCTGGGGCAACAGCCATAAGTGTAGAGATGTGATTTTTTTATGTATATGCATTGTATATGATAACCATAATACTTAGCTATAGTCTTAAGTAATCTAAATGATTAGTAATACAGTCTTAGCAATAGTCTAAGTAATCTAAAGCTATAGTCTAAGGATCTAAATCAAATAAGGACCTAAATAGAGAAGATAGACCATGTTTATTAAAAATATGCATGGTGAATAAGGGACCATATTGACCATCTTGTTCGGAAGATATTTGAGTTGCTGAAGTCCTTGTAGATATTTCTTCTTGCAGATACTTTTCTGGTTTTATCAGTCCTATTTACATATCTTGGTGCAGTTAGTAACTAGCTCATTTAGTGTTTGCCTCTACCTTTGTTAGGAAATTTTTCCATGTTCTTTTCCCATTAAATAGGCTTTCAGAATACTTAGACTATAATTTCTTACTCCACATTTTTAGTAACACAGGCATATGTCTTCTATTGAAAAAAACAATCTATTTTATTCTCTTGAAGAATGTGATAAGTTTCAAAGGTAGATGCCAAAACCAGATTTTTTTCTCTTTTATCAAGTATTTTCTAGCTGGAGAACCACTTCTTTTCAGCACAAATCTTCCAACCAGCTGTCACCAGAAAACACATTTAAGAACATTACCACCTTAAAGCTTGTCAGTTCAATTTTGCACACATCTTCTTTACTTGCTTCTTATGAAAGTCTTATTACTCTTCCCACTCTTGTAGGTTAGATCCTAGATCAACACTCCAAAAAAAGTATTACAGCTTCCAGAAAGTAAAAGTCCAAATGGTTTTAATTTAAAATTCTATCTAGTGATGCCATAGTATCATCACACCATAGACAGCTACTGTATAGACAGTTTTAATGCAGTTGACCCATGCATTGACCCATGCATTAACCTATGGTAGTGTCAATCAAATCAAAGAATATTTATGCCCAGGAAAGAAAGGATGAAAGCTGTGATAGCTACAGTGGCTCACATACCTATGCAAGCTCTCATTGGTGTACAGTCAGATGCCTCTAATAAAGTTTCTGGAAAACCACAAGGTTAACTATTAATATCACTAGTGGTTTATTCCTTGGTGTTGCTTAGGAGAGAAAAGTGGGTTTTATTACTGTTATTTGATTAGGACTATTGGAGGTGTCGCTGTTAGACAGTTTGTGCTGAAGTATATGACAAATTTAGTAAATCTGGAAATTTTGATACATATTACTGTAGCAAAAATTATACCTAGCTAATCAAATTTGCAATACTGTATAAAACATCTTTCATAAAGGCTTACATTGATAAAATAAAACTTTAAAGGATCATTCTGTTTTTAGTGACAAAAAGCATCTTCAGCTGTCCTAATTACAGAACCAGGTTCTATGTCAATAAACAAATGGAGAAGTAACATCATAAATTAAGACAGATATTAGAGTACTCACAAAGAGTACAGCACTCTATGACCTGTGTCAAATCCCATCTTATTTTCAATGCACCCTTCATAATTCATACAAGAATTAGGGAAATCCTACCAAGCATGGCAGTATCTCACACCATGACTGTCTGGAGGCCTTGCCTGGAAATTTAATCTTAAAAACTCCCATGTCTTAGGAATATAGGAAGGTTGAACATTAGTAATTTCAAAAGCTGTAGTATTAACAGATGCAAAAAGCAAATAATGAAGTATGGTAAGTAGTTGAAATACAGACAGGTGTCTGTTACCTAAGTTTATTTTGTAACCTGAATCTTTCAATAGCAGAAAATGAAAATGAGAATACCAGCACATTTGGTGTGGAGCTTAACACCCGTAACACTGCTGGACTGTATAAAACAAAAAATCCTACTTAAGTCATTGTGTCATGTTTCAATTTGCATTGGTTAGTCACTGTAAATACAAAAGCAGCTCTAACACCACACATAGTAATTTTTCCTAACTACTTAAATATTAAAAAAGTAAGCTGCAAAAGTTATTTTGAGTAATTTAACACCATAACAGGAAATACAAAACCACTGCTAGAAATATATTATCTTTTTGTCACACTGCTTTCAATGTGCATCTCAAGAAGGTAGCATATGAATTGTGTGTCTGGAGCCAGAAACAGTTCATCAAGATGAAAAAGATCAACAGGTGACTCAGGTGTGTCCTTTTTCTGAAGATCTCAGCTGTGATGGTCTTACCAGTTGGTGAAGGATTGGTTTCTGTATTAAGAAAAGATGGAAATTGTGACAGAGCTTCTTAAGAAATATGACTGACAGAAAAGACCACATAAGCATAAAGAAACTTCCTAGTTATCCAAGAGAGAGAGAATAATCCTTCACTGGCACTACAGAAAGAGTTTATATATCAGCTCCATGGAAGTTACAGAACATCAAATAAGCAATAAATGACGGGAAAAGCAGCGGGCTCGTCATTGCAGAGAGCCATGTACGGTGGATGAACTAGCTGCAAACCAACTCCTGTAAGAATGCCAAACTAAAAAAATGGTCTTGACAACAACTGAGATGAACTGAAAAATCATTGGACTGATCCTTTAATGTATGTTCAAGTGCATAGAAATTCCCTGAGCACTCCTGCAACCAAATATGTAAATATGGATCAGAGTGGATGAATTTCAGGCATATGCTTTATTCAGTCATCTGCATGATAAACAAATGCCTCCTCTTACATCGCTGATCACTATTTGTTGAAGAAATGTTTGTCAAAGAAACTGAGCTCCATTCAGGAAAGTAATTTACTGCTCAAATCTGAATATGACTCAACATATTGACAATGGCCTTGACAAACGTACAGTCCCATGTGCGTGTTTGTATAACAGATCAGTGGAGGCTTCTTATCAAAAGATAAAGCTTTAATGGTGATGGCAATTAATAACTTGCTAAAAGTAGGACAAATTTATGTCAATACGGTTCATTGTCTGCAAGGATAATCAGACAATCCATTACAGTTCATATCTGAATATACAATTTAAGTCAACAAAAAAGGAGTTCTACTAGTTAAAGACACATTAATATTTGCACATTCCAGGCTTTTGTTTACTATACCATAAACCAAATATACTGGGACTTGGCTAAAGCATGGTTTCACCTCTGTAGTCAACGGGCCAATATGAAAACAATAATCATGGGTTCAGTAGAAGTAGCATGCTTGTATCTTACAGTTCACAGGATATAAATCCCCTATCCCATTCTCTTTCTGATAGCAAGATAAACAGTTTAATGTCTCTCTCCTTTTGAAAGTCTTCTGCTTTATAAGGTACCAACTACTTTGCCTTATAGTCTAACCAGTATTTAGATTTGAAGTATGCTACTCTATTAACAGAAAGTTTTTGATTGCTTGAAAATTTATTCATTTTTCCAGCTCTACTAGTACCATAATGATTTTGTTTTTCTCTTTCTATGGACTCTGACTTGTATCATGTAGACATAGCTCATTTGGAGCTAGCTCAGAGTAGCTCTTAATATAGCTGCCTAGCACAGTGAGGTCACTCTGTGTGAGTGGTGACAGCTGCATCCAAATATTTGAAGGTTCTCATTACTTTCAAAATTAGCCCAAAAGGCAGAAGGATTTGATGTACATCTTGATAAACAGCAGACAACATTTCAGAAGATCTCCCTCCACAGACTGCATAGCTGTCAGGACATGACTGCTGGAATAGGCACTTCAGTACCTCTTACTGTAATTTCTGAAGAGAAATCAATCATGACAGGAACAAAGACCTACTAAATAGAGGATCAGAAAGGGGTCTGGTTATGCTCCTTTATACAGAAACTAGAGATAACAGCTCCTTAAAGTTAGTGTCTACACAAAGCAGTGTTGAATGTTTTTACTAAGGTTATCAGAGACTTGCTTATGAGAGAAATTGAGAGCTCTTGTACCAAAAGCTTAATCAAGAAAGCTAGCAAGCATGAGAAATCAATTTCTGTTAGGATTTTTCTGTCCTTTGACAAGATAAACAGAGACTGTGGAATCAAAAATGAGAAAAGGTTTGCAAAGAATGGAAGTTTAGAGACTTCTGAGAAGGCTAAAAAATTCAGTATGGGGTCATGCTTTCTGTACGGCCTTTCCTCCTTCCATGGTGATTAAAATATCTTAGCATGTGTAATCTGTAGCATTCATACTGGTACACACCTAATGTGAGGGCGTCTACCTGAAGAGATCATTTATCTTGACCTTCTCAAGCTGTTAGCAGCAGTGTCAGCTACAGCTAGTGTCAACTACAGCTTGTGTCAGATTTAAGAGCTGCAGGATGCTTGAAGAGCTACCATGCTGTAGTAGGCTTCTGATAAATTCCTCCAGCAAAAGTCTCTGAAACAAATGCCATATTATTGATGTTATCAATATTGTCTGAGCAAGTATTTTTGTGTTCTAGAGTGGTGGATTTTTTTCTGGTCTTCCTCAGATTCCAATTTCTTATTCAATTTCTTATTCAAGTATTCCAACAATTATTGTATGTTAAAACCTCATGAGTTTTGTGAAGTTTTGATGTTCTGAGTCAGAGATTTTTGCAACTTCTAAATTAGTAGAGCTGTAACTTTCCTTTTCACATCTATGAGGATGGTTCCTGTGGTGCTGTAGAGGCTGAAGTAGTCTTCATTAGAAAGAGATTGTCTTTTCCTCAAATTAAAGTCCTGCAAATTCACACAATAAGTTGTTTAGCTTGGCCCTAATATTAAAATCCTAATTCCGTTTTCAACCACAAGCAGAAAAGTAACACTTCCTTATGAAGAAATCAACTACTAATCAGGTGTGAGTCCTCATTACCTGTAATAAAACATGCTTTTGCAAACTCAAACTCATTAGCTTAATGACAAGAAGACCTGTGCAGTTACATCAAACCTGTAGGTAAGGTCGGGAATGAGAGATACAGTCATAGCACTCTCAGTGAAGGTTATAAATAGCCCAAACTTTCTCCCCAGTCTAACGGTTAGACCACAGCTTATTCCATTAAAAAAAAAAAAAGAAAAAAATTATGGCTGTAAAAAGGGTTGAACAGCTTTGTAGAAATATTCTACTATTCATTGGAATGCTTTAGAGTAAGGTATGTTAATAGCATGAAGGAAAGAAACAGGATGTGATTTTATGGTCTATATTATAACTGATTGCAGACAAGACCATTTCCATTATTTTTCTGGCCTTAAAATCTTATGAACCTGTGGGTCACTCTTACGTCTGTGCAGCACTTCAATTTGCTTCATTGTGTTAGACTGACCCTAATTTATAGTCAATCTTAATTTTGGTGGAAAACCAGACATATATCCATTTTCTTAATCTTAGCCATACAAGCTGGATCTCTCATCTTTCATTTTAGTCTGCTTTATGGAAAATTTACTGATACATGTAAGTTGTATGGAACTTTTTCAGAATTAGTGCTTTAGAAAACCAATTAATATTGTATTAATCCATATTAATTATTCTAATTACAAATTTTATGTATTACCAACTAATGCTCAAATGTGAATATGACAGATTATCTTTTGATCTTAAGAGATTCAGGACATTCAGAACACCTCTTGGTGATTTGAGCCTATATTCCAGCATTTGAAAACCGCCTCTACTGTGTTTTTGCTTGTCCTCACATTTAATTTTGAGACTAAAATTCTAAACCTTAAAAATTTAGTTTATTGAAAGAAAGGTAGTAGAGTGCATGCTTAGAGTGAAATAAAATATTAGCTTCCAATGCTTATTTGAAAGATCCACATTTTCATCTTGCCTACTCAGTGCTCAGATGGCTCCAACTTTCAAAAATTGCACTTCATTATTTGGATGCAGAAACCTTTATAACATGATAAAGATGTAGCTACCATTCAAGGCATACCCGGGTTCCACCTCCAGCACTTCCTTTTGTCTTTGAGGCAATAAGCTATGGGCAAATATTTGTTACTTGCTATATGTAGTGTAGCTTTCAAACAGTCTGCTGTGGGACTCCTGTCTTGAGATTCATGTCTCTTGCTGCATGCCTTGTTTCCACCCACTTTCTAACTTCACCATGTTTGATGATAACTTCCTAGTCCCTACTAGAGCTGCAAGGAATCAGATGAGCTACTCAACCCTGTTACTGCTTTCCTTTTTACCTCTTCATCCCACTCTCTTACAACAAACCACATAAAGTCATCCCGGTACTGATCTTGGCTCTGTCTAGATGGAGCCCTTGCTGTCTAACACTCTAGGTGTCTCTCATTTCAGTATCAAAAACTGCTGAGAGTCTAATGCCAACTTTCTACAATCTCTTTTATGCTGAATTTTGGGCCATAGTTTTGCAAAGGAACTTGATTGTTAGACCAAAACTGAGGCTTCTGTGGAGTGTTCTTAGCTTTTTGGATCCTTTGATGCTGACATTTCAAATTGCCACTCTCTGGCTGCTCCTGTTTCCTGCTTGTTTTTATTCTACTGGAGTGGACTGTTTGGAGTCCACCCAAGAGCTGTGATAAGATACCTGGAGATGTGTTTTGCAAGGGAACATGTAACTGACATGCTTTGCTGAGACAATTAGTTATTCTAAAGAGCAGCAAATAGTTAAACATCAAGATGTCTTACCTTGGGCACCTACAAAGCAACAGGGTGACAGACTGGGTGAAAGGAAAAATTAAAAGATAGAAAGCAAAAGCATATGTGAAGGTAAAGAAGTATTGTGTTCTAGAAACTAGGTAGTACTTGCTCAGGATACCTTTTCCATGAAGCAAAAACCTCTTACTGCCCTTCAGAAAAATAAGCATAGCACTTGTGAAAATGAGACAGATCAAAGCAAAACCTGTGCAAGCACTGATCCATGTGGGCAAATGGGAGCAAGAACCAAACACAGGCAGTGGAGAAAGGTGCAACAGGTTAGGAAGCTTCAGCGAAGCTGACTGAGGCCATGCCTCCTCTTTCTTTCCTCCTGCTCACCCCTGGACCCCCCCATCTCTTCTTCAGGAATGCAGGGTCTGTGTTCCCATCTCAGTCCCTGTTCCCAAATCTTTCTCCCCATTGGTATGATAGCTCACCCTTAACACCAATGTTTCAAGTCCAAGTATCCCTACTCTCAAGTTCCCAAGAACTGGCAGATAGCTAGAAGAGGTCCTGCCCCTATTGAAGGAGAGAGCACGAATCTTGGGCCGAGGCCAGGGAAGGCAGCCAGAAAGGAGTTTCGGAGGAAGAGCTATTGTCCTGGGAAATGCCTCCTTCCCCTCTTTCCAGTCCTCCCTCCTGTCTTTGGCAACAGCAACAGGAACCCTTATTGCAAAGATGAGGTGGGGATTTGCTGATTGTTCTAGAAAGGCACATTTTTCTTTCCTCAGGCATAGTAAGAGCAGGCAGTTTGCCATCCCTTGTTGGCTGCAACTTTATTTGCATCCTGCCTCACTCTGGGATTTCATGAGTTGTATATCTGCCTTATATTATTCTCTGTAGCTTGTCCAGATGTCACACTATTTCATGTTTATCATCTTTTGGGATAATGCCTTGTCAATGACCTTGAATTCCCAGAAATGTCTCTGTGCCCTGTTGTCTATGTTATCGGAATCCCAGTGTAGCTTCTGCAAAGTAAAAAGAAAGCAGGATCAGGAAACCTTTGCATTTCCTATAAACCATCATGAAAGCACATATGCATAGTAGCAATGACAAGCCTGCATGAACTATCTGTATATATATTTTGAGGTACTCATGATAGATTGACACTTGTTCTTGAAGTTGTAGGATATAATGACAGTGCAAATGCAAAATTTTCTTTACAGTTCCTATAATAAATTGTCCATGTTTCTGTCATGGGTTCAGCAGTAGCAGTCATTTTTCTCCTTGGCAGCTGGTGCAGCACTGTGTTTTTGACTATCGGCCTGGGAACAGAGTTGATAACACCCGTGTCTTCAGTTACTGCTTGGTAATGTTTTGGTCTGACCAAGGACTTTCTGAGCCTCATGCTCTGCCAGGGAGGAGGGGAAGCCGGGAGGAAGCAGCGACAGGACACATCACCCAAACTGACCAGAGAGGTATTCCATACCACAGCACGTTATGCCCAGGGCGGAAAAACAGAGGGCAGAGACCTGGAAGGGTGGGGGGTTCACTGCTTGGTCAGGCTGGGTGTAGGTGATGAGCGATTGTATTCTTTCCTTGTATTTGCCTTGTCATTATTATTATTGGTGGTAGCAGTAGTGATTTGTGTTATACATTAGTTACTAAACTGTTCTTATCTCAACCTGTGGGAGTTGCATTCTTTTGATTCTCCTCCCCATCCACCTGGGAGAGGGGGGAAGAAAGAGGGGGGAGTGAGTGAGCGAGAAAACTGCGTGGCTGAGAGGCTTAAACCATGACAGTTTCGCAATGCCATGTTACTTTTGGCAGCCTCTGGAGAGGTCTTGACCCCTTCTCTGAAGAGACCCTGGCCTGCAACATGGCTTTAAGGACACAAGGAATGGTTATTACCAGCTTTTCATGGCACAGGGCTTTCTGTTTGAACTAGTTGTGACTTCTCTGGTTTTGACTGATCATCTCTGATTATACCCTGTATCTCTTAATGGAGAAGGGATCGCCTAATGGGCAAGGAATCAATCCTTTCTTTACATTTTCAGTCCCTTTCCTTCACTTCTCCATCCTGCCTACTCAGAATTAGTGTGATTTAATTAAACTTACTTACATGACAGCTCCAAAGTAAAAAAGAAAAACAAACACATTGTAACAAGGGTAGTTTGTTTTAAGTCTGTGACCAAAGAATGAGAATGGCATGGATGAGGAAAATAAATTTGACTGGATCTGCTTCAAGGTCCTGAGCTCCCAACTGTACTGAAGGAGGAAGCTATAATCTTGCTTATCAGGTTGAGACATGGAGATTTCCATGATGATGAAAGTTGGAAGCTGATGACTTCTTGCACCAGGGAGGATAGCTCCTGCACGACTTGCAGATTGGCAGTGATGAATGAGAGCTCTCACCACATGGTAGAACCAGGAGGAAGTGGCAATTGACAGTGGTGTCTTTACCACAGGGGAGAGAAGTCCCCAGCTGCTTACCTTTCTTGTTGTTGGGGTACATTTGCTTCTTGCTGGGGAATGGGTTTGGGACATAGTGGGAAACTGCCAAGGTTTGTCCAGTCCTCAGACAACAGCAGAACCTGGCTACTTTTTCATGCATGCACCAGTGATGGTCCTGGAGAAGACCTGGAGCATACCAAGCATGACTACCTGGCTCTGGATGTCGTTGTCAGGAGCATAGCAGCTTCAAACCCCCCTTTTCTTAACATGAAATTTAGGCAACTTCAGCTGCCATTTTTTTGTTAAATTCTCTAAAAATCCCACATTAAAATAATGCAGTAAGTATAGACAGAGCATAATATTTGGTATATCTGATGGCTTTCTTTCTTTACATTGTACAAATGTGAAAATTATGTACTTAAGGATCATTCATGGATTTCCAGAGTTTAATAGCTATGTTATAAGCCATTTACCATTAAAATCTCTATTCACTTTTCAATCAGTTTTCCAAAACTTCTAACTTTCTTAATGAAAATTTTAGCATCTCCATCTTTCTGAAAGGTGACTTACTTTTTAGTAAATTTAAGCAAAATCTCAGCTGCTTTTAAGTTGTATCATATGGTTTACCATTCTTTTAGTTTAACATGGATCTTCAGAAACATGAAGATGAAAGAAAAATGGAACATGGAAAAAAAATGGAGCAGAGAAATAAAGTCTCATGTGAGATGTAGGACCTGCATCTTCTACTGAAACAGTGGGAGATTCTGCTTCTGAGTGTGCTTGTTAATAACCCTAACATACCTTTAAAAGAGCTTACCGGAATGCTATCACCATCTTGGTATTCATTGACAGTCAAGAAGTCTAGATGAAGCAGGAGTTCATAAGAAGACCTATTCTGTTCAAAATATTTCTGAGATGTTTAACAACTAATGAAATATATACACATCCTTGACATGAACAGAATATATTCACTCTACAAAGATAGAAGGGTGTGGGATATTATAAGTACTGAAATGCATTAGCAATGGAGCTTTAAATTTCCCTCACTGAGAAATAGAGCTAGGTGCAAGGCAGATCTGTGCATGGTACAGTTGTTATTGTTGATACGGCAACAGGCTGATGTAGTGATTGATGAACAATAGCAATTACAATTTCCATATGATGCCATATATATGACAGCTAGTCCTGTGTTAGCTTAAGAAAATACAAAAATAAAATTAAAAACAAAACAAAAGAAGAAAGAAAATATATTTACTGGCTTTAGATGTTCTCCAACAAATTTAGCTGAAATGGTATTACCAAAGGTCAAACTTTAACAAAAGAAAGGGAAATTACATTTCCACCTTCTAATATGAAAAAATATTATTTGATGATGTTCCAACACTTCTTTTAAACACTAGAAAATTCAATGTCTTTTGATTTGCTTTTCTATGTGTTCAAAGAAAAAAGTGAAGCCTTCTGGAGAAGAGAAAAAAAAAAAAGATAGATAAAGCCTTAATTCTGTGTTTTTGCACTGAGCAGACTTGACAATCTGGGCTCCTACAAGAAAAGCCAGCATATTTTCATTTTTTTTACTTGGCACTTTGACTCTGTGCACAGGTATATGCAGCTTCTAAGTCTTGCCAAGGCATCATGTTGCCTGATGACACATAGTCCTATAGATAAGATTCATAGGAACTGACAAAAGTAATAAAGATATGATGTAAAGGTATTTTATCATCCATCTTCTTTCAACACATCTGGAAATCTTAGTTACAGGTAATGACTTTGACTGTATCATCTTAAACCAAGCTCAAGAATAAGTTCAGTTTCTGACAGTGATTTTTTAAAATGTTCTCTTTTCTTTTAAATAAATTAGTGTAAAAACTGGGAGCCAAAAACAGAAAAGAAAACAAAAAAGAAGAGGTATCTCCAGGAGTAACATTTGTTTTGTGTTAAAAAAAAAAAAAATAATCAAACTTAATTTTTAAATGATTCTACAAAATAACAATGAATAGTATTTTAAAGGGTTTTTTCAGATGCTGTACTCATTTGTTTTCTTTACTAAATATATTTTTCAATAAAAAGCTCTCAAACAATGCTTTGAAATGCAGTTTATTTTTTCTCTTTAATAACTGAATTCTAAAATACCTCCATTCACCTTTTCCTTTCTCCACTCCAGCTGCGCTGTGTGGCATGGTCTGCAAAGAATACGTGGCACATTTCTTCTGCCTGAAGCCTGTCAAAGCAACAGTGAGAAGTTCAGCCATAACCTCACGCCAGGCAGTCCTGCTAGTAGCATAGACACTGAAACTACTGAGGACATTAAATGCTCAGAAGCTGTGATTGGCATCTACAGGGGACACATTTCCAAAAGTACTGAAATGTACTGTTCAAAAGTGTCCTAATCACTTCTAAACTTTCATGTTGCTTTAAAAGAAAAAAAAAACAACTTATATTTCTGTGTCAGTAAGGTTACTTATAAGGTCCCACTCCAGTATACACATGTGCATATTTAACTACCTGAATATCAGCTGAATTCAGATTGACACTGGCTCATTAACATGTTAATTTAGGCCTTAATGGTTGCAGGGTCCAGAGCTGCATTTCAAACTTAGCAACATATGTGTGAACAAAAGATGGAGAAGTGTGAAAATTGCAAGAGTATCACTGTTATTGCTTAAGGCATTTGATCCAATGCTGACATTTACCTTGCCAGAATTTCCAGTATTTAATTTTTCGTTTACATCTTCAATCAAAACTTAAATCAAAATATCATATTGCAGTACTCTTATCTGCACTGATTTGTTTTTAAAAGTTTTACTTAGATATTTCATGATTGAAAATAAAAATTACGAAATGAAAAAATGCATTTCTCATACAAAAAAAAAAATTTCTCTGAAATAGACCTCGTTAAACATCAGAGTAGTAAATGTGTTTGTTACAGTTTTTATAACAGTCATAATGAATTTCTTACCTAGAATTTCACAGAGATGCAAAATTTCTGTATACAACACAAAAAATGAGAAAACAGCTATGGATAGAGTAGAATAGAAAGAAATTATTTTTAAATAAGTCACTATTATTTTCCAGACAATGGAACAATTCAGAAAGAAGAAGGCTTTACATTCATAAGGGACTAATAAATCAAAGAGAAGACTCCCATTTCCTCTGGCGTACTACTTTTCTACTCATTCTTTACTAGCCCCACAATCTGAACTTTTATTGAGGACACATCTGAGCTTCTAACTCATGTCCAGATAAACTGAAATGCTTACATTGTCAAAAGAATTGAAAGATTCTTCTTCAGGCTGAGAAGTATTAGTTATATACCTGTAGAATATGTATTTAATTGAAAACACACAGCATGGCTGTTACAAGGAGACTTAATGGACAAAATTGTTGCCAAGCTTATCCTCATGTGGGAGTTGGTATAAAACAATTACCTATAGGTCATGCCAACTTCAAATGGAAATCACCTTTTCAAGATAATTTTTGGAAACACATCTTCCTAAGTGCTAGGAGAGGTCTTATTCCTTTCAGTTGCTGACTCAGCCAGTCTGTTTTGCTCACACAGTTAATATTGTCTCTGCAAGCGGAGAAAAAAGAAATTTTAAAACAAGCCTTGAAAAGAAACAAAACCATATCTAAAATCTCAAATTGTGGTTACTTGGAGATTTTACTGACCTGCAACAGCAATTAGAAGTAAAAGAAATTACTTTTTGTGCGTTTATTTTTGTTAAAGATTTGGTACAAAGTCATCAAAATGATGAGAATTGTTAATTTGCTTTACTGCTTCTCAGTCATGTAATAAATTGTAAAGGGGTTGGAGCACCTCCCATACAAAGACAGGCCAAGAAAGCTGGGGCTGTTTGGCCTGGAGAAGAAAAAGAAGGCTGCATGGAGACCTCATGAATAATAAGGAAGTGGATGGATGACTGATATTGGAAGAGCAGTTTTTTCAAACTACTCTCATAAAGATGAAAGGCTCACCTCCTCTTGGTCATCTTATTCTTCCAGGCTGAAGAAACCATGAGTATGAAAGAGATGAGACTGATTTTACTTGTCTTTATTAAAGAGTTTGGCTCCTATCCGACAGGCTCACAGAGACTGCAGTATTAAAACTTAATTGTTTAGAAAACTGAGTCTTGTAAAGGCACTGATATGTAATTTGCCCATTTCTGCAGGTAATTCTTCACTAGAGCAGAGTTTTGACTACTTTGTGGCCAGATAGAAAAACAATATCAGATGCCGTCTGTAACAGTGGGATAAATCTCATTCACCTTAAACATCTATGGGAACACCCACACTAGTATTTTAGTTCAGATCATTAGTGCTCTCCCAGTTATCCAGAGCATCCTCAGAGCATGCAAATGACTTTCTTAAGCGAAAACAAAAGATTATTCCAGGAATGCACCTAACACACTACACATTCTACTGGTAGGCCTGCTATTGTATGTTCTGGGAAATCAGACTAGGACCAAGACAAAGTAAAATTCTCCAGGCACAAACAGAGCACATATCAGCTCCGCAGCATCATGTGTTTCTCTTCACAAGTCTTCCCCTACTGTACCATACTACTTTCTAACATACTATTCATATTCTGTTATACCTATACTACATACCCCTACATTGTGGAAATCATTCTAGATTTTCTTTATAAGCAGTGGAAAGAAAACGGGTTTAGAATGAAATTCGTAGGAGTTATTTCAGATGTGCACCTGGAGGGGTGAAGAGGTAGGACGACTCTAAAAAGGAGATCTAGCCAACTACTTA
This sequence comes from Ara ararauna, assembly GCA_028858755.1. Taxonomy (NCBI): domain Eukaryota; kingdom Metazoa; phylum Chordata; class Aves; order Psittaciformes; family Psittacidae; genus Ara; species Ara ararauna. Next base: position 64,657,167 of record CM054379.1, read on the forward strand.
ATTTGATTAGATAAATCCGTCTTCAGGAGGTGAAATGAGACACAGTATGGCAGTCAATTAAATTGCTGTCTCTGAGAGTTTAGCTTCATAAACTGGCAGGGGGTTGCATAGGAGTCTGTGGCAGCCCAGGGTACAGAAGTTAGTTTTAATAGTGTGGCTTTTAGACCTCAAATTTTTCAGAAAGATTCCTTCAGGTTCAATTATGACAGCCATTAAAGAAGGAATAGTTGTATTTTATGAAGTTTAACTCTACAGTGAGAGGAAAATTTTTGGCAGAAGTATCTTTTGACAAAATAAAAGTTGGATTATATAGGAAAGCTGTACTATTCTACTCTTATTTCATATTTCCATAATGGACATTATAAAGTATTTTACTTCAGGTGTAGTGTATTAAATATCATCCCATAATTAAGAAACAACTAATAATTTTTTTAAGATACTACAATAGGAATGAAGCTACCACACAAATCTCAAAACTAGGAATGTGCAGAAGTTAAGGAACCACTTCCGAACCATTCTCTTACATGCAAATATTTTTTTTCTACTGACAATAGCATATCTTGCCATGTCATAGAAAGCTTCATTATGCTTTCAACAGATGAGGATGTGTGCCATATACCACATTAAAATCCCTTACTGCATAAAGCTAACCTTTAATTACCTCTTCAGCACAGTTACTAAAGATTCAGAATTGATAGGCACGCACAAATGAAGTTCATAGTGGGCATGTAAGGAAAATTAAATATAACAGTATAAAATATAATTTAACAAAATAGAGGCTGGAATAACTTTAATGAAGGCATGATGAACTCCCTCTCTATTCTTTTTGTCAGGGCTGATAAAAATATAATGTCAGTGAAAATGTAATTTAAAAAAAGAATCATGGTTGTACCTGTGTAATTAATAGCTTACTAATGGTGGAGTCTGAAATAATGTAGTTCTACAGGTATATAAAAAATAGCCAAGTAATACTTCAGAAGCTGTATGCAACTAGTGGATGCCGCTAATGTCTATAAAAAGGAAGTACCTAATACTAATTTTGGCCTCTCTAACCACGCAGCTCGTTCTCCCCTCACTTTCCCCTTTTTCTTCCCCCCGCTCCTGGAGGGATGGGAAGGAGAATCGAAAAGAATGCAACTCCCACAGGTTGAGATAAGAACAGTTTAGTAACTAAAGTATAACACAAATCACTACTGCTACCACCAATAATAATAATGACAAGAGGAATACAAGGAAAGAATACAGTTTCTCACCACCTAATACCAAGCCCGACCACGCAGCGCACCCCCCACACTTCTGGGTCTCTCCTCTCCGTCCTCCATCTTGGGCATGACGTGCTGTGGTATGGAATAACTTCTTTGGTCAGTTTGGGTCAGGTGTCCTGTCTCTGCTTCCTCCCGGCTCCCCTCCTCCCTGGCAGAGCATGAAACTCAGAAAGTCCTTGGCCAGACCAAAACATCACTAAGCAGTAACCGACACACTGGTGTTATCAGCGCTGTTCCCAGGCCCAAAATCAAGCGCTCCTGGTGGCTGAGATCCTGGTGTCCAGATCAGCTGTAGTCTTACATTTCTCAGCAATGAGGCACCCAGAGCACTCCCAGCTGGATATGACATGGTACGATGCTAGGGTGGTAAAAACTCACTGGGTGCCCAAGTTTGAGCCTAAATGCAGCTCTGGAGCAATGGTCAGATGGTACTTGGGTGGTGGTCCAGGGGAGACTGATCAAGCAGGTCCTGTTACCCCAGTCAAAAATTTCCATAGGTGCAGGAGAAATTTCTTTGGCTGCTGTTGTACAATCAGGAATATGGGTGAACAGGAAGACTCACAGTTGTGAGCACAGTAGTAAGTCCTGGCTGGCTTTACCTGGGATGTCCCCACAGGTTTCTGAACATTGGTATGGAGGCTCTGTTTCAGCTTAGGCTGGCCACCTCAACAGTGCCCAAATTGTGTTTCGGAGGTACTTGGCCCTGTTTCTGCTGGCCTGACTCACTGGCCACTCATACAGGTTTGATCCCAGACCTAAGGTATAGGCAACCTTGTCTCCAGTCCTGTTTAAAACCTGTTTCCTTTTATTCTTGTGGGGGCTTCCTGACTGGCTCTTGTCTCATCTATCACCTTTTATGGAACCACTGAGAAAGGCTGTGCTTATCACAGCCCTGGCCCTTCTCAGGCACTGCACCCCACAGGAAAGGGAACAGCTTGCCCTGGTCCCAGACTTGGCTTCTAGCTCATCTCCCCCATGACGCAGCTCCTGCTCTTGCTCACACAGCAGTGGCAACAGGTACCGAATAAAATACATGAGCCTGCAGTTAGGCGTATATGAAGACCTTCATATTCATACAAATATGATCTATTTATATAGATGCAAATTTGACATGCAAGCTCTACAGCAATTCAAAGGGCTCAATTCCAAACTGTAAGAAACTCTTTAGTTCTATTTTATGTACGTACATCAGATATACAAAACAGGTGGCTTTGAATTTAAGCTCAGATACCACTTTCTACTTCCCTGTTTGCAATAACTGTTGCCAATGCTTCTGCATGTTCTCATCCACAAATCCTCATTTTAGTTAGAAATATCATCCTTAGACAGTCTATGTCTAATGAGAGGATACGGATGACTTCATGGCTCAGATCACACCTTGGCATATGTACTATGTAAATGGAACGCGGCTGCTTACCAGGTTATTTTTTGAGCAATGGCCAATCATTTATCATCATCAAAATTTCTGTTCAGTGGTCTGCAGAGTCTATGTAGAAAATTTGTGGATATTATTTAATCTTTGTTGTGCAGATGATATTTATAAGAGGTTGTGGGTTTTTTGCTAGCTGTTAATTTTTTAATTTTTCCTTTAATGTGAGACTTAAATAAAACCTCTGCTGGTTGATGGATGTGGTTCTGTGATTTTGCAACCTAAAACCAGGTACTTTTCAGATGTTCTGGTTCTATGTTTGCAACCAGTGCTTGTTCATCATTTAGTTTTCTTAGGATCCCACTCTGAAAACTTGACTAAGTACTATAGATAACCAAGATCAGGGGAGATTTTTCACACAATCCAATGCATATCTAGTATCTAGTAAGTGTGTTTATTTTACTTTGGTATGTATCACGGACTTTTGCACAACCTTATCTCCTCTGTTCCTTGCAGTGTGGACTATCAGCTATAGCCTACAGTGCTCTAGCATGGGCCTTGAAAATTCACAATGAAGTTCTTGGTCTGTCATTGATAAGCTCTTTGACAAATGTATTTAAGATAGTGAACTGCTCAGATACTATTGCAACTGGGACTACATGGAAAATAGCTACTTGTTTAATATTTCCTATTACCTTCCCGAGCATACTATTATGAAGTAAGACAGACCTTTAAAACTTTAAAGCAGGGGAAACATGATCAAAGCAGCGCCTTCCACAACCATATGCAAATTTAATACACGTACAAACAAATATTTCAAAGGAAATCAACTCATGTTAGAAAATTTCACTTTTAACATTGGTGGAAAAGCTAATTACTTTTTAACACCATTTTTTCCCTTTTTTAATTTCACTGCATGCCATTCCCTGTTTAGGCCTTCAGTCCTCTATCTTGAGGGGGAGCTCCTCCAGCCAAAGACCCGTACTACAATCGCTACAAGTAAAATTTTGGGAATGTCCAAATTACTATAAATGTTCCCAGTAAAGCCATTATTTCCAGCATGCTTTTAAGTTTTGCAAGTTCTACAGAGTAAATTGAGGCACCATTGTAAATCCACCATCCTCATAAATCTGTATCACCTTCTCTTTTTTTTCTGAGAAATACTTGACTGCTATTTTACTAATGCATATTATGTGACAATAAAGCAATGCTTGCATAGAATCAGGATTTTATCAGGTCATCAGAGCTTGCATCAGTAAAATAATGGTCAGGTCACATTTTTGTTGTATTCTAATTTCTTCAATTGATCCTTACACAGATTTTCAAAGCACATAGAGCACAAAGCAAGACATTGCAAGGCTCAGATAGTTTAAAAATAAATCTTGGGCAATGAACAAGAAATCTTGGCATAATACAGCTGTTGGCACCATTATACTATACAGCAGAGTTCAATTAGCTGTTTTTAGGAAGAAAAATGCCATTGTGTGCCAGATACTGTACAAGTAGAAGAATTACATAAAACAAAAACCCAAAACAAAATAAAAACCAAAAAAAGCAGTCTCTTTTTTTTTTTTTTCTGAAATCAGTAGAACATCAGCTACCAAATGAGCTTCATAGACAGAAATCCACTTTGCTTAAAGGAATCTTTCTGTGATGCATCCTGATTTAACATTGAATTGTTTAAGTAACATCTTTAATAACAATAAGAGTTCAACTTCTCCTAAGGAAAAAAAAATACCTTCAGCAGATTAGAAGTCCTCTTTCCCGCATTCCACCCCACTCTGAACAGACTCCATTCAAGTTCATTCTTTTCTAACAGATTTATCAGGCCTCCTGCTGTCAGTGCTCTTTGTAAATATCAATGGGCCATTGCTGAAACACTTATATTGCACAGTCCTTTGCATTGTCTGCTTACATATTTTATAACATCTCCCGTAGGAGAGAAGTACAAGAAGAGGACACCACGGTACTAGAAAAGCGGACATGTGGGTGACCCGTGGTCAAAAGAATAAGGTTGTGTGGAAGGTACGTAGTTCTGTAAGCATGGGTGTGGGAACATATGGGTCTTTGAGTTAATTGCAAAAGGGTGAAATTTGTAGATGTTTACTAAAATTTCCTAAGCTTTTAATACTATGGTTTACTTGTTGAATTACTGTTATTAAATTTTAAATGTATAATTAACCGATTGCCAATAATTGTATATCATTAATAAATAATAAACATCTTTAATCTTGATTTGGCAAACTATATGAACTGAGTATTTTTTTCCAGTGTGATAAACATTCTCTGCATTTGTAAAAATTATGAAGTAGGAGAATATGACAGCATTCTTTTAGGTCTTATTTGATCCAGGACAGGCAGAAAAGCCTTAAAGCTGCTCTAGCGTATTCACATAGTAATCATCTAAACATCTTGAGAAGTCACCGAAACACTGCAGTATTGCCTAGGATCATTGGGCCTTTATTTATGCTGTCTCTCTGACCTTTTTTATTCTATAGACCCTTATGACTGCAACTGTTTTGGTAGCTATGGAAGATTTGGGACTTTCTTGGGGCAATTCTTTTTTCATTTCAGACTTTGGTGCTGAAGCTATGTAGTAAGACTGGGATTCATAAATCAAGCAAACAGAATATAACTGGGACAGAAAATAAGTAGACATTAATATGTGACACAAATGAATGAAGGATGAATAACATCAAAAAGTATTTATACCTCAGCCTAGTTTTGTTGCTAGCACCACATTACAGGCTTTGGCACTGATTAGGACCCGAATGTGTGCTTGGTTTGGCTGCCTTTTGGGGCTGGCTCTTGCAGGTGCTCATGAAGAGAAAAGGGAAACCTGTTTTCAGGTGGGGCAGCTGTCACAAGATTTCAGCTTTTCTGTCTCTGTGACCTGTTGCTGCTTAGCTATAAAGTGTTTCTATGTCATGACATCACTTTCATGTATATTTCTGCACTGATGTAATAATTCAAGGGTATTGAGAAAGGTCTTCTGCAAACTTGTGAATTTAAGAAGGGAGTATTATTTGGAATCACATAAATACATTTTTCTTTTTCTGGTTTTAGCCACAATGTGTTATACAGAAGACTTGGAAAGGTCATACAGGTAGACTGAAAACAGGCGTCTTATAACACATGCTGCACTCAGTTCACTTTGACTAATACACGTCAAAAATTATTTGGCAAAAATTCATATGTGAACATCCTTCCTCTACTTTTTCCTTTTCTGTATCACTGTACCTGCATCTCAGCAGCAGAATTCATAAAAATTTGCAACATTAAGTAAAGACTTGTTGGCTGAAATAGCGTTTATTTTAAAAATTATGGGTGCAAAATACGGTTGTAGTATGATCAATGGATAGATGTTTAGCTGGCTAAATGAAGGGGTCTTCTTTAGAAGCTTCTTTGGAGCTTAGTTAATTTAGGTGACCCAGGAACTGCCTTGGCTAGATTGGCTAGATCTCCATGACCACAAGAAGAGCTTAGACACCTAGTACATATGCAGACCTGTACTGTATATATCTCGTGTTAGGTGATTGAATCTGGAGTTAAATCCCCGCCCCATACTCTCAGTAAGTACCCCCTAGGAAGAACATGGTTTATTCCAACAAATAATTCTGGGGAATCTAATACAGAATTCAGCTTAGAATTTTTTTTTTATTGCATTGATGGTGAGCATTTGGTACACAAATGTGGCGTTTGGTGCATTGAACTAAGCAGAGCCTACACTGCAAGAATCTTTTGTTTCCTGACGTTTATGTTGCACAAAAGAGCTGATCTGTCCTCTAGTCTTTGATCAATATCTAATTAGGATTTTTGTTTGTTTGTTCATTTGTTTGTTTTTTCAACAGGTCACATGCCCCTTTTTTGGGTAAATAAACCACCATTGACGGGATTGCTTTGCTGCTGCTTTCTAAAGCTGTTAAAAGGCACACGATCACTAGTCAAACACCACTCGGCAGAAGATCAGAAAGGGGTAATCATGCCCCTCAGTGACACTGCTACTTCAGAGGCTGCCAGGAGAGAAGACTGATGAGAACTGGAACTTGTGTTAATGTGTTTTCCTTTTTGTGAAGCTTATTGTTGTTTGGAAGTGTCCCAGAAAGTTAAAGACTATTTCGGGCTGCCTAATCTTTTGGGGAATGTAGGTCAGGCTCAAGTAGGAGCAGGATCTGTGACCTTCCCCTCCAGCTTGCACAGATCAGGAAGCTCATGATCACAGCAGATAAGCAGAAGCCAAGAAGAATATTGACGGAGTGGCAGAAAGGTTTCAGACACTGATGTACATGGCAGAAAAATACACCTGATGGCTGACGTACTGGCTTATGTTTTCTTTTCTGAGGATGGTTGGGATACGATGCATACTTGTGAAGCTAAATTGTAAGATTTGTATGGCATTCTCACACTTTTTTTTTAATAATTATTGTTTTTCAAACACTAGGGAGCATTTAGAAATGATGAGATGTATTTTGTAAAGACCAAGAAGTCCAAGATGTTCTCATCTGAATTCTGACAGCATTTGCAGTCTTGCTCAGTGTGTTTCTTGATGGGGTCCTGTTATCTGGTAATCTTTGGGGTTGCAGCAATAGCTGGAAATCTGTAGCAACAAAAATCTGCTTTTATTGTGACTGCTGCCAGAAAGCAGCTGCTGCTTACTCCCATGAGTGACATCCCCAGAAATTCTGCCTATCAATACCACTCCACCATACTCAAAATTGGCATTGGTGTGAAAAGAGAGGAAGGAAACAGAAATGGGAGGAAGCTTTATTTGTCCAGATTATTAAGAGACATGATGGACATCTACTAAGTGGAAATAGTGTAAAGAAGATCTGCCTTGTAAGAGTATTTTTGCTTGCTAATTATTTAATTAAAATTCTGGCAGTGAAAAGCACTAGCTAGGAAGATGTGCAAATGGCACTAAAAGTTGATATCTGAAGGGCTGCTCCTGGGGAAAAAGATCATGATTTTCAAGCTGGCTCTTGCTTCCTATACTTTATGGGATGATTTCAGAGGCTGAGGAGAAACAACTTCTGCTCTTTTGAGTCATGGTTTAAGAGCCTTAGGGACTTTAAAATCATAGTGGGAAGCTTTGCTGACAGCTCTCACTGTTGTGTGGCTTACTTAGAAAAATGCGTTGAGTTGGGCATGCTGGCCAGAAGAGGGTTCCCTGTTAGGGATGGACTCCTTAAAAACTGTGTGGTGTCATAGCACCTGGGGTGAAGTGTTTTCATTGCCTTAATGGAACTCAGGCAAATAATGTATGACAAAAAGTGTGCTTGCTCTCCTGGCTTTTTGGAGGGCTGCCATACATCTGTCAGGTTCTACAGTGATTAATGACCTAGACTAGACTTACTAAGGTGTGGTATCCAGTTATACGTTAATATGTATATTATACAATAATATACATGGGAAAGACAGAAAGAAGGTTTGCCATATCTCACATTCCTGACAGCTTTTCCAAGCACCATTTTGGTGTGTCGTAGGTTAAGTAGGTACTTGGTAGTACTCAGAACAGTGAAATATTTTACTACTGATGTTCTTTTTAGTAGTTTGCTGTCCACATGTATGAAAATACTACTGCTACTTCACAGCAGCATATTATGGTGTTTGCATGTTTTTATGTGCAGCCACAGAGCTGAACTTTAATGAATATGTGGGATATTCCTTTGTGATATTTACAAAAAGTAAGTCAGTGCATGGTGAGTTTTATTTTATACCTTTTTTTCCTCTTGGTTTGGGTTTGTAAATTAGAAAAAGAAAATATCCATGATGGTTGATTTTATGATCTCTTTGACAGTGAATTGAAATTGCTGAGCTTCCACTGGTCTTTCATTTCATAGTATTCCTTTATTCAACAATTATGTGCCACTGTTGAAAGGATGCTGGGTCGTTCTTCAATGGGATAGATACATCTGACTATTGAACACATTAAATTTCCTTTATATCTTTTTTTTTTTCCGAATTAAATAATTTTTGCATGATTTTTTCATAAATATATATAACCTGCCATGTCATGTTCCTTTTTCTTTCAGTCTTTATAACTTCGTCATAATTTGTTAACCAAATTTTCACTCTCATTTTAAATTACTTACAATATCAGTTCCTTTATTTATTAAGTGTAAATCCACCCAAGCATCCTTTGACTGTGCTTGCAACATTGCTGAAATATCCAAATGCTTCAACTATTTTACATTAGAGAATCCTACGAGTTGATCCAAAACACTTCACAGTTCATGAGAAAGCTGACAAAAACTAACACAGCCTCCTTACAAGCTAGCTTAGAGACAATGAAAGAAATTTTTGAAGGCACAGGTATATCTCTCCTTTCAACTTGCTCCACACCTAATTATTCTGTAAGACAAAATAAAACTAATAAGAGTTCTGTGGACTACGGGTATTATTTAAGGTACTAATGTGTTAGGCTACCATAGTCAGACTGACACAGCTTCATGGGAATAAAAGCATCATGTTTTGGTGAATCAAGACAACTTTTGAGTGGAGGCTGGACTGAATGTATGACTAGTTTCAGGTATCTGAAACCTTAGGGTGAGTCTGCATGGGGATTTCCTCCTTTCTTACCGTTAGCTATCCCTGGGAGGCATTCTAGCTATACTAGCTTTTCTCTAAAGTCAGTGGTGAGAAATCAACACCTCAAGATAACAATTTGTCACATTAAAGATAAATAAAGATAGGTGTTTAAGATACATGGAAATAATTGTCCTCTGGAGGTATTTCTTTCATTTCACTATGGAAGAAGGAGCCTGAATGATTTTAATTGAGTTTAACCTTCTCCCAGAAGATTGCTCCACTTTTCTTGTAGTAGCTTATTCAGCTTCATCCTTAACAAAACCCGGTGTAACTGCAAAACACAGCAAGTTCAGAAAGAACTTTAATTTTATCACTGATTTAAATTTAGGCGCTAATGTAATAGCATATTACTCTATTTTTAATTCACTGCTTTCAAGTCTTACTTTTCACAATATTTTAATACAGCTTTGCTCTGTTTTAAGCCAGGACTAATAAGCTATATATCCCCTGAGCTGATCAGCAGTTTTAAAGATTTTGCTGTGCCCCCTATCTTGCTATTAACCTTCTTTCACATATTACCTAACTGGCAGATTTCAAGTTTAGCATTACTATAAAAATTACCTTCTATACCAAGGTAAAACTTTATTAACTTTATTGTGTTCTTTGTCCATATTTCTTTCAGGATGCTTATATTATATATTAAAAAAAATGGAAAATACAAAGATGAAACAGCTTTTTATCTTAGATTTCTAAATATGTTGCTGTTAAAAGCCTCTGAATATCAGCAAATCAGGACTTTGTGGTCAAAGTGTCTGTTGTTTTAATGATACAGTTTGGAAAATTTAAACTTCTCCTGACATAAAATCCATCACACCTGTAGAAGACATAGATGATGAATTATTCAGTCCTTCTTATATAGGTTGATATACGCATTTTCCCCACTGTAAAACTTGTAGATATTCCTACTTTAAAATTTCCACAAGATGTAGGTTTGTTTTGTTTTGTTTTTCTGAGTAGCCAACATGTCTTTTTCTTCAGGTGCATTTTTAGAGTAAAACCTGTGAACACACTTTTAGGAGTATCATATGTTGATGGAGTATTTTGGATATTCTGAGAAAAAGCAAATTCATCTCCTGTAAATCATGCATCTTGTCTTGCATTAGCAAAGAGGCATGCAAGAAAAAAACTCCTGACAGAGTCTAGAAACTAGTCTTAGTCCCAGACTTCGTCAGTGGTATATATTTAAATGTTTGTAAGTATACCAATTGACCACAGAAAGAAGTTTTACATGGTTTTTACCCAGCAGCAGTCTACAGTCTTAAGGTGGATCTTAACATTTATGAAGTGTGTCAATAGAATTTACTACACTTGCTATAACAATTTATACATATATACACACCCATGTACACTTAAAGACATAAGAATGTATAGCTGTTAAAAATTCCCCTCAAGTTCAGTGAAATATTCATGTCAAATGTCTTGATTTCTCAGCAGGTGAGGTCTGAGCCTTGAGGAATGTGAGGACTTGAGCTCATGTACTGTCATTAGCTTTCATCAAGAGTCCTCCAGTTATCTCAAGCCTGAAAGCTGGTGAGCTCTGAAGGGCTTTCCATTCAGAGAGAGATGGTAGTTGTAGCCAGCTGCCATTCGGAAAACCTCAAAGAGCTGCACTTAGGACCACTATTTATAGGGTCTCGAGATGGTTTGCTTTAGTCAATATAAATTTCCATCCTGGCCACAATCCAAGTCAATAATTGCTAGGAATTTTTCAAAACTGCAGTAACAATGGTACCATTCTACTCAGGCTACAGCCAAGGAAAGGAACGTTCTGAGTCTGTCAGAAGATGAGTGATCATCCCTGGGTTTGATTCTCATCTTAGGTAAGTATCAGGAGTTCCTAGTATGATCAGTGCCTCTCTCCTTAGTTGTGTAAGAGTTCCTGATAACAGTCAAGGCACACTTCATTGCCCAATTCATTACAAAAAGCTCAAGGTCTGATGGGACCCCTATATAATTTGGAACCTGAAAATATTTCCTCAAGAGTTGGAGCCAGAGGTAATGTTAATTTTTCTCAGTGTCACTTCATGTGATCAGAAATAGAGAGGTTTCACTGAAGTGTCTTAAATTTTGGGATTAATTTTTAGCACTTACCTGATAAGGCCTTAGTGTGTAGGCTCATGATACTGCCTGAGATTTCACACTGCTAGAGGTTATGGCACAGGATATATAGGAGATCCACTGCCTTCCAAAATGTCAGCTGAAGCCGAAGCAGAGTCTCCTAAACTACCTAAAATCCCACTGGACATCATGTTTAGGGACCCAGATTACCCCCTGTCATAACGGATAATCTTTCCAGGCTGAAGTGTTGCTTCTGTATGAATTTTGTGATGGGGCAGGAAAGGCATGAGGGACTATAACCTTAGAAGCTGCAAGGTAACTAGATTTCATAACTTGTTTAAAGTGTTTGAATACATGATTCCAAATTGTGGCACACATCCCTTTTTAACCGCAAAGCAAAAGTGCATTGATGAAATAGTGAACAAAATATGCATCTGAATAAAAGGATTAAAAATATTCTGTATCATTGGCTTGAGTGGGACTCCACGTAATTTTAGGATTGGGTCGTATCATTAATAAGGCAGATTCAAACATTTCATGCAGGGAGTTCATACCCAAGAACACGAGGGTGGACATGTCATGACAAACACATGGCTACTCCCACCCAGCTGCTAAGGAGCTTTCTGCTCAGATATGCTACTGTCCTTTGACTAGAACTGAGAAACCCCATCTTGTTCCTTGAGACCTAAAAGTAGGCTTCTCAAAATTCAAACTGTTTAAAGTCACTGTGAAAAACTAAAACTAAAAAAGACTATTTGCTTGCCTACCCGCATGCCTCTTTTCACGTGGATTTATTTTTTCTTGCTTATTGCAAACCTCATTTTTCCTTAATAAGCGCTTTCCACAAAAAAATTTCCAGGTGATTTATTTCTTTCCTATTCATTCCCAGATGGGCATATATCATGATTACTATTATGTGCCTGAGTTTCTAGAATACATTACTTATGAATTATAATTTTGTAGTTTTATAGCCTATTATTCCCAGATCAAATTTCTAGCTGGTGTCAGTCACTGGTGCCATTTGACAGGTTGGATCATTTGAATACACTTAAAATGTGTCCATGTAGGCAATGCTACTTAGTGTTAAGTAGGTGCTTTAGTGTTCTACAGGGTGTGAACTATACATGCTTTTTAAGAAGCCCAGAAACTTTCCTAGGATCAAGCAAATGAACAGTAAATACAAATAGTACATAAAGTACAAGTGCCAGCATAAATAGAGAAGGCACCACTAAAAATAAAGGTCTGCTTTAAACATCGGATTGCAAATGTGCTTTGCCATTCTGACAATTCCCTACTACCAATGAGGTCATTGAGTGCTGAGTGAATGCAGTAATGTCTAAAACACAAGGGAATATCTTTTTTTTTTCCACAGCTTGTACAAGATCCTGACGCAACAGTGAGGTGTGTTATGCATCCTCTGAAAATGAAATAATCAAAAAAATGACAGAGTAAAAGGGTCAGTGGTCCTCTAGGCCTTAATATCATCCTTAACAGTGAAGTTGATACATTGTTATGAATGTCTTGCTCAATATTTGTGCTGATCTAGTAAGCCTAGAAGATGTGGGAAGCAGTCTGAAGTCTAACTAAAGTGAACATGGGATAGGTGCCAGAGTTTGCATGGAATATGTAACACTGCAGTAATACCAAGTATAGAATATAATCTGGGTAAGTTTTTCAAGATCTCCTCTTTGTGTCCTATGTTCTCAAAATTTTTATTCAATACCCTGAACTCCAGTAAATGACAAAATTTACAAAGGGAGAAAAGAAGTGCAGTTACATGAAAATGTTCCATGAATGCAATTAACCAGTATTTCTGTTGAAATCATGAGAATGTTATGTTTATACTGAGCATTTTGATCACTAATTACTCTAGCAGTAGTTTAATGAGGCCAAATAATACTTTAATTGTAGATATATACATATATTCTCTTCAAAGCTGAGAAATTTGGAGCAGTGAGCTAAGGATTAAGCTGGGTTTCATCTAATACTTCCAGTTCTGAATTATAAAATTTACAGTGCTATCATTTCAAGTTTTATTACCCACATTGGTAAATATTGCTCTGTCTTTAGCAGATGCTGTTTATTTTTACCATTGCTCAGTAAGTTTAAAAGGATTGTGAATCTTCAAAATGGAGAGCTCTTGCAGAAAGACTTATTCAGCACCTGCTCAGGAATAGGAAACTAGGTTTAAAAGAATGATCAGTGATATGGAAAGTGTGACACTTTCCATGCAACTCATGCATGAGCTGTATACCAAGTGCTTCCCTCTGCCCACTTTTCAATGTTTGTTGCCTTTTGTGAAAATACAGATTAGCTGATGTCGCATTTATTAAAGTTTTTTTGTTTCATTTTCCTCAGGAACAATTTTATTACTCAAACATCTTTTTGCACATATGACTAAATGATTACACCTGCTATCGATATTAATGAATGCATTTGTTGAGATATTTTTCTAGAGGAGAAACAGAAAAAGAGCAACAAGCAAGCTGTAAATCATCTACGTGGTAAATTATAGATGGTATATTTCATGCAAAATGGGCACAAATAACAGATTTTTTAATGACATTATCAACTATTTTAATATAAAACATTCAAATAAAAAATCAACCACTTTTAATCTTGACATCAGAGTCTAAAAACTGAAGATAAAAATCCTGATAAGCTGTAAAATGCCCACATTAAAAACTAAACTGAAACTGCAAAATGGAAAAAAAAAAAATACCAGATTTAGACAAAACTTTGTATCTTTGTTTGGGAAGATGATATCAGAAAATAACACAAAAAAGAAGGACCTACTTTTCACCATATGAAAAACTCATTCTATCAAGTGTTATGACACAAACTATTCCCAGTGAAATTGGTTTGCATGTCTGAAAAAGTTAAATGTTCATCTTTTGGAAATGTTATTTTCTCTGTGCTTTGCTTTTGTTTCACTACAATGCAGTGTGAAATAAAGTGACAGGTATTTTACAATTATTTTTTTTTTAAATACCAGATGGCTTAATCTTTTCACTTAGCATAAACATATATTTCTCCACAGAATAATGCTGATGTTACATGCATAAAATATCTCAGCACCTCCAACCTCTAATTGTCTATGGATATGAAAATTAAGTAAACAAAGTAAGTACAGGAAAGCATCTTGTCAACCAATCTATCTCCAGTGACTGGAAGTGACTGGAAGTGACTAGAAAATATGACTGTTCTATTAAATTAAATTTATTATAATAAACTATTTTTCTTCACTGTTATAATAAATAATTAAAACAAAGTGATAGTGTTATGCACAATGTCACCTACGAAAGAATGTCAGTCCATGATGAAGGCAGTTCAAGAAGCAGAAAGCAATCTGAAGTCAGATTTCTGGAAAGAAAATATCTGAGAGGGAACCAGCTGGACTGTGTAACATATCAGACAAATGGTAATGGTATAGAAGTGTAGAAAACTGGCTGGGACTTGGAAAATTTACAATAGGCTGATGCAGGTCATATGATGAGGTCATAAAAAAACATTCTGCGTGAAAATTTTAATTTCATGAACTTTCGAGCATGCCTTCTAGAACTAGATATGAGACTAAACCAAGAAAATGATTACATGAAGAGATCAAAGAATTTTGTGGGCTGGACACAGGATTCTTACAGGCTAATGCAAGTAAACTCAGGGTTTTTAAATTACTTTGCTAGAGTAAATACACTGAAGTCTATCTAAATGACATATCTGATCATTAAGATACTAAATTGAAATGTGTCAAAGCAATACAGTGTAGTTAAAAAGAAAATATCTTGTTGCAAACACGTCATAATAATGATCTTACATGAACCTTTAATATTTACTGATATACCAACGAAACCTGAAGGAGAAACAGCCAGAGATAGAAAGAAGGAAATCTGCACTGACAGTTTGGTATATTGAGTTATATCAGAGTGGAATGTGAAACTGGAGATACTGAAAACAGTTTGAAAGCAGTGATCAATACCCGTCCTATGCAAATCATTGTCTCCCCAAGAAAAACATTGTTCCCAAAGAAGTTTCTTGAAAGCTTTTTCTCGTTGGGCATGTTGCTGCCATCTGGATCACTGCATAACACAAAAAAGATAAGGCAGTGTATACGTACGTAAACATGAAAGTCTTTTCCAAGAGTTTCTGTTAGGTCCTATATGATTTGCAGGAAATTAGCAACAAATAAATTAGACTACCTTTTATCTCACACAGAAATTGAACATGGAGATGTGGGTCTTGACAAGCAAAAAGTTTTGACAAATAATTGTAATACATCCACTATCAATCAACTGTCTTTGCATCACAGTGAGTAAATAATGTATTTCTACTTCAGTCAATAAGGAAATATTTTGATATAGAGGTAAGGCAATGAGGCTTTTCCATCATTTCCTTGTCTCCAAAATGTTGCAAGTTTTTGCTGTAAAAACTCCATTTTAACATTTCTTTATATAAAAATTGAAACATTTATTAATTACCTAGACCATGATAGATTAGTATATGTAATCAGAAATAAAGTCTCTCAGAAAGCTTTTTTCAGAATACCTTGCTAAGAAATTGTGTCAAGGAGACAGTCTGGTAAATGAAAAGGCTGCATCACACAAATGGTTATACTAATATTAGTGATTTGTTTAAGAGATGCGTAAGTCTATGACCAAGTTCACTAATGGAGATACATTTTCTTCCTTTTTTCCCACAAAAGCAGTATAGTCTGCTTTCCAAATGTCTTGTAATGAAGACCAAGGTATTTGTATGAAAAGGATATAAGTGGAAGATGAAAAAGCCTAACTTATTGAAAATACATGGAATTATCTAATCAAAAGTGTTCAAGAGCTCATCTTATGTAATTACCTATCTCCCAGGAATGTTCTGTGACTCCTGAAATGTAGCTTTCAGGTTTATTATGTGGACAACATGGAATGATAGATTCGTCATCCTGAGAATGAGAACTGAGGAGTTTGAAGATGTTTTGTCGTATGGAGATTTTCTCTATTTATGATTTCTGTATGAAAGGATTTTCTTTTGTAGCAAACCATCCCCTGTATTCAAGGGGTGAACATGCCTAAAGCATTTGACCATCATACCCACAAGAAAGCTTGTTTTCTCTGTAGTTTGACATGACGT
Source organism: Ara ararauna (assembly GCA_028858755.1). Lineage (NCBI taxonomy): Eukaryota > Metazoa > Chordata > Aves > Psittaciformes > Psittacidae > Ara > Ara ararauna. Next base: position 64,673,568 of record CM054379.1, read on the forward strand.
AGTTTCAAATGTCTTAAAATAGCAACAAATCATATTCAGTTAAGCACACGCAATACTATATTTTTTTGTCCTACAGTTTTTAATGATCCCATATTTGATCGTTCTATCACTTCAGACAAGGAGAAAAAATCTATACATCGATACAAGCACTGTGTCCTGCAAGGTTGGCCTAAAGGGACCATGATGAAACCTTATTTGAGTAGCTTCAGACATGAGACTTGGGGTGCTGTGATTTGGTTGGAGCAGAACCTCAATTCGATATTGTTTTCTTAATTACAAAGCAAAAACCAGGTCTGGTTTTGGTTTTAGACCTCGACTGATAAAATTAAACCCTTTTTTATTCTGAATCATACATTTCTTCCAACAAATTTTACAGAAGAGTTAAATCTACATTATTTTAAAAGAGAGATCCTGACTTTGACATCTCAGCTGACATCTTGGTTAAGGATGGTAACTTTTTCACTGAATGGTATGATTTTCTGCTGAGTTCATGGATAGTTTATCAAGGTACACTGAATTACACAAGTGATGAAAATGTTCTTGATTGTAGTGAAAACATATAAACCATTTTTCTTTACCTTGACAAAAGGCCAGACTGTATTCCAGGTAATTTTTTTGCAAGTGTTTAGAAGAACTTAAGCTGCTTTCAGTTTTGTTGCTTCTTCTATGGTAGATCAAGTGAAATCTTTAGTCGTCAGCCTCTGTCAAGAGTGACTGCAGAACAGACAGATCTTTAAACTTTATTTAAAACACTGCATATGCAAGAAGCTACATGAAATGAAAACTCTTTTTTTTCTTATGTGTTGCATCTGCATGTCCTTCCCAATTTCTAGGATTAAGAAAGGAAGATCAAAACTGGTAGCTTTTCAGTGAAGTCTGAGAGTATCAGAGGAGAGAAATATGAAGTGACCTGGGTATGGGATGACCTCATCAGATTGAAAGGAAGAGCCCACTACTTGAAGTGTAGTGAAGCTTTACTGCTTATCAGATGTCAGTCATCAGCAGGGCAGCATATCCTTGCCTAAATCACAATCCCTTTATAACAGTCTATTATTTGATTCCATAGTGAACTACAAAAGGAATGGTTCACAGATGATTCAGTGAAGGCTGTCATTTAACAGCTTAGTTTGGTTCTTTTCAAATGAGTCTGTTTCAATTTAGTTTTCCTACATCCTAATTATTTCTTATGTCTATCTTCCTTCCTTGAAATAGAAATTTTTCTGACAATCATAGCCTAAAATCTCATCAGTGATCTTATATAAATACAAACACACAAAAGCATAAAACAAAACTAATGTAGCAAGAGACTAAAATGGACGATGTACAAAATTCTCTGCTTCATATTCCACATAACCCACATCTCCAGATACTGACATTCCCTTAAAAATACCAGTCTCTGAAACAGAGAAGTGTATAGCCTGTCTTATCACATAACCTGTAGATCCAGGGTGTTGTGTGGTATGTTAGGTTGGAGAGAATTGGCTGTGAGGACTATATGTATATGTACGTATATGCATACGTCAGTTATATACACAATATATAAAAAATACATTATATTATGTGTGTGATGCAATATGTATATTTATTATGTATACAATATGCATTTACTAATAACGAAGGGCTTAAATATAAAAAAAAATATTTGTTGTGCAGCAGCACCTACTGAGTGGTCTTATTTTGATGTTTCCCCCTCAAATGTTCAGTTCATGAATTCACATAAGAAAAAGTGTCATATATAAAAAAATCTGACCATTTTATTTCACCATATAAGTGTGCTGAGTAAGCATTTTATCTGTTTGGGGTTTTTTTCTGCAGATTTTTAAGTAAAGAGAAAATAATGTTTTGCAATTTTACTTCTTAAGGTAATTAAAGGGTTGATCTCATCTAAGTAATCAGTCCAAACATTCCTGTTCAGCAATTTGTGAGGTTATACTTAAAACTGGTTGCCATATTCACTTACTGCTGGCTTTGTAAAACCATTTAGAGCTTTACCCTCTGATGATCATGAGAATTTCACTAATTGCGCACTTTAATTATTCATGAACAACTTAGGTTTCTTTCTATTTGAGTCAGTATTAATTTTTAGTATTTCTCCCACTTTGCTCTCTTGTTATATATTTGCAGAATGAGATTTTATATGCATTGAATTGGTACAAATGTTATAGTAGCCAAGGCTCATAAGGAGCACAATATCTTTGGCTAGTGGAGATGAACAAGCCTAGAATCTCTTTACTGGGACATGCCCAAATGTATACTGAAATACTGACATGAAATATTAAATGCACATTCAAACAAAAAGGTTCAGTTGACCTTTTCAAGGAAATGTTTTCTGTGTTTGTTTCAGCTAAGGTTTCTAAAAATCTGTTACAATCCCATTCATTTTAAATTAATTAACATTTCTTACCCAATCTTGATCTACGAATATTACTTTTCCAGTTTGATGCAATATCAAAAGTACTAGTTGATTGTTCTTTGGAAGTATTAACTCATCTAAGCATGGACTCTAATATTTTTTGTTCTGTGATGTCCCTCAGATTTTCAGACTGAGATATGATTGCCCAGGCCACATGAGGTCTGAGAAATGTCTAAAGAATAGTCTGATATTGCAAAGAGACAGAGTGACAACTCTGCCTTCCTTTGCCAATAGAACTCTTACCCCTTAGCACGTTAAAATCTCTGAAACAAACACCTGACCAGGGATCTTTACTATGTCAAAAATTTTATTCTCAAAAACTTTGTCTCTGTGAATTGGGATAGACTGAGTTGTGGGGTGGGCTGGGGGGGTTTAAAAAAAAAAAAAAAAACTGAAATCACTTTTCTACCAGAATACAGATTTTTCTTTAGAAGCATTGTTTCTGTGCTTACAGGGTGCTACAGATTTGTTGGACCTCAGGATGGAAGATAATACTTCCTGAGATTCCTCAGTTCTACACCCCAGAAGGTAGAACCACAGTTCGTACTCTAGGGAAGAACAGAGACATGCAGACATGATGCAGCTCAATCACAATTTTCAAAACATGGAGCTATTTGTATTTATAGAGATACTCCTGTATACAATACTTCAGATGTCTATCATATATATTGCTGTTTTCAAAATAATATATATTTTTATTATTATTTTCAGGCATTTCCTATTTTGACAACAGCAACATAACAGCCACAGAAGGAAGACAATTTGGGGTGAGATGGAAGGGAAGTATCAGGATATTAAAAATCAAATTTTGTTTCAAAGAGTTCTCATGAATGCATTCAGCCAATCTGGGTGACAGCATGACAGAACCATATATTTTTTGCTTGTTTGGAAGCTCTGTTCTTGACTAAAGCTCACTAACAAGCTGTATTTCTGTTCTACTGTGTACTTAATCCTGATCTAAAACTAAGATCAAATCCTTGACTGCTATTGTGGTAAACTGGGAATGAGTCCTCAACATGTCTTTTCATGATAACCAATAAACTTGTGTTACAAAAACAAACTCTTTTGATATCATCATGTCTGAAAGGAAAATGAAATAAATCTTTGCTGCAATTCAGACAAATGGTGTTTAATTTGTCATTATTCATAGAATTTATTACATACTCTATAAAAATTTACAGAAATCCAGATGTATTTCCAAGTCCTCAGATGTATTTCTATTTCTAAGTCCCTAAAACTGCTTAAAACATATTTTAAGCAGCTTTATTATTAATTTCTGTAGTACCAAAATTATATATAAATTCAGAAATCTGTAAGAAAGCATCTAGACAAATGTCATAAAATGACTGGTAGAGCTTCTAATTAGATAGAGGCTGAGAGCCCTTCTGTCATTTGTAAGATGTCTCTGATATGCAGCACAGAAGACTCAGCATCTAATTGCAGCCAAGCACATCACCTTTAAAAGATTGCTGACTGCTTTTTAATTATTCCATCATGTTGCTAGGAGTGAAAAGAAACCACTGTAATTTGGCTGACCCAGTACTGTGAATTGTGAACTGTTGCCTCCACTAGTTTGCAAACAATTCTTAGTCTGAATATTGTGAATAACGATATTGAGTAAGACCATTAGGACTGACTCGTGAATAGCTTGACACCTAAAAAAAAAAAAAAGAGATTTTCTGAGTAATTATATTTGCAAAAAACAAATCAGTAAGTCACAATATCATAGAATCATAGAATCATAGAATAGTTAGGGTTGGAAAGGACCTTAAGATTATCTAGTTCCAACACACCTGCCAGTGGCAGAGAAACCTCCCAATAAACCATGCCACCCAAGGCTATGTCCAATCCAGCCTTGAACGCCACCAGGGATGAAGCATTCACAACTTCCCTGGGCAACCCATTCCAGTGCCTCACCACCCTTACAATAAAGAATTTCTTCCTCATATCCAATCTAAACTTCCCCTGCTTAAGTTTGAACCCGTCACCCCTTGTCCTATCACTACAGTCCCTCATGAAGAGTCCCTCCCCAGCATCCCTATAGGCCCCCTATCTTTGAATAATAGCCATATTCCATAAAAGGATATTTAAAGACTGAAATACCTTATATGGAATATTGATCAATATATATACAAAATATGCATGGTTTTCAAATAAGATTAGTTAAAAAGGTTTTTGTAGGTCAAGCTAATATTGTTTGTAAGTTATATAAAAGATGTAAGGCCAAAAATGTATTTTAGTTTTCCTTTAGTAACTCTGCAGTGTCCTCTGGAAGATTTAAGGGCCAATCTTCTTCTACAAGAAAGCAAACCACCTCCCTCCCTCGGCCTCTCCCACCTAGTTCCTTTTTTTTTCCTCTTTTTCCTTATTTTACTTGCCTAATATTAAGTCCTTTGATTCTGACTTTTTTTCTTCCCTTCTTGTCCTTCACCAGAAGCGTACATGTGAGCTGTGTGCAGCCTGGGAAGCAGTTTCTCTCTGAAAAACACACCCTGTGAAATAGGCATTCTTTTGAAATGATCAGTACTTTGTGTAACTCATCCAGTGTTGCTGTAACATACAATTTCACATGTCTTGGTTGTTTTGTTTGTTTTTTGCTTCTGTTTTTGTTTTTGCTTTTGGTTTTATTTTTTTTGTTTTTGTTTGTGAGCAAATTCCAAAAACATATGGTGCCAATTTTTGCAATAACTACCCATGGCTTTGAGGAGAGGAAGACAAGTACTGTGAGTCTAAATCTACAGATCTAACATAGATTTTTTTTTTTTAAGTAGACATTGCTACAGAAGTAAATTTTCCAGGATAGGTGAGTGCATTATAATCAGTTTGAGGGCTGACATCTATAAATAGCATTGTTACATTTAAGATGCATTGCATTTCAGCTTCACTGATTTCGTCATCATTTGCCAGGCAACCTGCAAAAGCCAGGTACTTAGTCTTGCTCAGCTGAAGAGCAGAATCACTGGAATCCACATTTGCACTCTTGTGAGGGTGTGATGAATAGATTGGATTATAGGCTCTTTTAGTCTTCATATATAAATAAATGAGCGCCACATTTATTTGCTATATTCACATACTAGATAATTAGTTTAAAGGTAATGTTGCATTAAAGAAATTGACTTGAATTTTATCTGCTGCCACTTCAGAAGAAATCTGTCCTTGAATTCCATACTGTCTCCTTTAAAATTTATTCCAATGAAAATTGCCAGGAATTTTCAAACTGTGTCATTTCCACTGTAGAATGATACATTGGTAAGTAATCTGCTGATGAGGTTATTTTTTTCCTACTTCTATATAATCACATGTACATATATGCATATATATGATTACCACATTTTTTAGCTTTAGTATGTATTACCGGCCTAGTCTAGAATCCATATTATCTTTCTAGGCTTCTATAAAGTCTGTTTTCTACATCACTACAAACTTCTCAGACAATTGATGAACAATCAAACTGACAGGGTGGAAGAGCAAATGCCCAGAAGTTCTTTCACATAGACAATGCTACAAGTTTTTTTTAACTGATAATTTCCCTTTAGCCTTTACTTTCTGCAAAATTAATGATTTAATGTCTTGAAATATTAAAATCTTCCACCAGCCCTGTGCATTTTAAATGCCCATGCCGTAATGTGGCATTGTGTAAGGACAAAGGGTAAACTAAAAATACGACATTTTTAAATCATAGTTGTTTTCATGTTATAAGTCAGCTTTTACAGATTGCATTATTTCAATTTCTTTTTTTCAGAGCTGGAAGGATAAATACATTTACTGTGCTTCAGAAATTTGAGCCAGATCTGTCCTTGTGTATGTAAGGACATTTAGGCCAAAAGGTTTTCTGATCTGATGTAGTTTGGTCATCTTTATGGATTTTAGAAACAACCTTATCTAGAAAATGTCATTCTGAGCTTAATTAGTTCTGGCATGGTGATTATATCAGTGGACAACATAGCTCTGTATGAGCTGTGCAAGGGATTGCTTTGTAGTGCAAGCACCCACAGAGTTCATAAACTGTTCCATAGTATTATCTGGCAAACAGAAGGACAAAAACAGTGTTAGTTGATATCTTTTTTTAGTCTCATAAACATAACAGGAACTTTCAGTGGAAACTGGTGGCATTATTGCTACCTCATCACTGTTGGCCTAGCTGTAAAGGTGAAGCTTTGGCACAAATGCAGTATGGATATACCTACCCTGGACATTACTGAATTTGTTCCATCAGCCATGTGGCAACCCTTAGCATTCGGTGCTGTCCCAGAAGGAAAATGTCTAAGAAGCAAGAAATAGGATATAGAATATGAGCCACAGAGCATGGAATTTGACTAAAGCATACTATCCCATCTTCCATCCATTATGCAGCAGTGAGTAGAAATATATCCATTTGTCACAAACAGCATCTAAAAACCACGTTTTCTTTGAGACCTTTTCTCATTTCCTGCCTGTTCTTCTCTATAGCTCATTTATTCTTGGTGTTAAGTCTACACATATTGCTTGCACCAAGCATCATTAAGGATACAACAGTAGGCCTGAACAATTTTTTTTTTTTTGTCCCCAAAATAAAGATGAAGAGCATTCCTACAAAATTACAATGTTAGTGTTAGTTGCATTATTAGGATTTCTTCCATCCTGGAATCTCAGAGCATTTAAATATTCCTCAGCCTCACATAAAAAAAACAAAACCATGGAATAGGAAAAGAAGTGGAGAATGAGAAAAATGAGAAAGTACAGAGCATCCAGTTTTGTTCTTTTGAGAAGACTGTGCTTCTGTCTTTGCTTTCAAAAATCATGTGTATTTTACCTACTTGCTCATTCTGTTCCACACTGCAGTTCATGGGCACAGTCCTAGCAGTAGGCCAAGCTCTTCACTGTTACAGTGTATTCTCATACATTTCTGATGTGAGAGTTGCAGAAATATTAATTTTGGTTTTAGCTTCACTTGGGGAAAGGTCAATGAGAAATCAGGTATCTTCCTAGAATTTAGGATGATCAAATTTTGGTTAGTTTTGATTTGTCTTTCTTTTGGGTTTTCTGAATGCTACACTCAAATGTCTGATACAGATCTAAATATTCCTTAAGAAGTAGTTCCTTCTGCTATTTTGATAAAGTTACATCTGATTCTTAATTTTCCTTATTTCTATAGACTCATTTTTTAATTACTATATAAATTATGTCTCTTTTGTGTTCAAATCCTATAAGCAATCCAAGAAAGAATACTGCAGGCTGAGATTCATTGACCCAATACATTTTCATTGAAATGTTAAAGTTTAATCCTGCTGTGTTCCAGTTGGTGTTTTTTTTATCTTGAGTAACAGCTGACCCTCCCTAGCAAAGAAGAATGAAACTTACTTTCACCTGGAAAAAAAAAAATCTGAAAGATCTGTACCAAACATTTAAATAAATGAAAATAAATTTAAAATAAAACAAATTTATTTTCTCCAACAGGTCTAATAGTGCATTACTCATTATCTCCATACACAAGCAACCTTGAACTCAGAGAAATATTTAACTGAAGCTGGATTGCTGCCTGAGCTCTGTCTGGACGCTCTAGAAATGCCAGAGTGGTGCCTAATGGGATCAAAAGAGAGATGCTCTCTACATGTATCCCATATGCATGATACAATGATGAATTCTCTGTGTCTCTTAACACTTGTATATTTGAATAGTGTGATACAGGATTTTTTTTTTTTCCATTGCATTTGATCAACTGATAGGATTAGTGCCTGGCAAAAGATGGATTTAATAAAGGTAAGTAAATATATTATAAAAGATAATATTACTTAATATAATACAATTCCTATTGTTTACCTTACATATGTATGTCTTATGCATGCACACATGATGTATGTTCAGTACTTCCCATTTGACTTGGAAAGCAGCTTTTATATAACTAAAATTTTATAGAACTTATTATTGAGAAAAAGACTAAAACTAATGTGATAAAAACCAAGTAGAATAACAGTAATTGTATAAAAGTATGTTAATGAGGAATTCAATCTAAAGAAGAGAGAAAAATATTTGCAATGTTGATGGAACTGTTGGAACAAGTCCAAAGGAGGGCCACGAGGATGATCAGGGAAATGGAGCACCTCCCGTATGAAGATAGGTTGAGAAAGTTGGGGCTGTTGAGCCTGGAGAAGAGAAGGCTGTGTGGAGACCTCATAGCAGCCTTCCAGTATCTGAAGGGGGCCTATAGGGATGCTGGGGAGTGACTCTTCATCAGGGACTGTAGTGATAGGACAAGGGGTAACGGGTTCAAACTTAAACAGGGGAAGCTTCGACTGGATATGAGGAAGAAATTCTTTACTGTAAGGGTGGTGAGGCACTGAATGGGTTGCCCAGGGAAGTTGTGAATGCTCCATTGCTGGTGGTGTTCAAGGCTGGATTGGACATAGCCTTCGGTGGCATGGTTTAGTGGGCATGGTTTAGTGGGAAGTGTCCTTGCCCCTGGCAGGGAGGCTGGAACTAGATGATCTTAAGATCCTTTCCAACCCTAACTATTCTATGATTCTATGATACTTTTCATAGGCATTTAAATTTGAACTGAACATTTAAAAATGGCTAATCTTTTTTTTCTAAATATTTTTTTCAAGAAAAATAGTTTTCCTTATAGACCAGCCCTAAATGAAAAACTTGTAGATTCTGAATAAAATTATCTTTCTTTCTTATATAAACTAAATAATTCAGCTAGTTTTATGTCAGAGGAACTTGTATAAAAATGTAACAATATTGATGTAAACTTTTCCTCACCGTATTCAAAATTAAGTGTCACAATACTTTTAACACAATATCTGAATAACCCAAGGCTGAAATACAAGGGTAGCCCTTATATGCAGGTAAATAAAGGCAGACTCTCAGAAATCTGTTTTGTGGCCTTTAGTAGTACAACCCTCTTCACACTACTTTCACTTGCAAATGACAGGAGACATATATATATCTCACCTCTCTCAAGAAGAAGGATTAATAGGTGAAATTAGACACATTTATTAAATAATAGTAATAAAGTCAGCACAATTGCATCCATAAATCTGTCATCTGCTAAACTCCCTGTAAGAAGGCAGATGAAAAAAATGTTACAAAAATATTTTATGATATTTCAATCCTGCAATATGAAAATAGTTAAATAAACAATAAAAGGATTTTTCTGCTTGACTAAAATGATAGCTGTAAAGGTGAATCAGTGTCTGAAATGCAATCAGACTGGAAACTCCTAGAGGCATAGGTCTGTATATGCAACACCGGCATGAGCAGAAGCACTTAGTTCTCTTACGTTTCAAACGTGAAGAACCTACAAAACCTGAGCATCATTCTTTACTTTATCATTACTGAAAATTTCTTGCTACGAGTTGGTTCTTTCCTCCCCTCTGTCAGTGCTTGTGTCATTAATGCCTCTTGCAGACAGAAGTGGGTTGTAATAGCCTCTTAGATCCTTGCACCCACACAGTTTCCATGGCAGGATTGGGCTCCATGCTTTTTCTCATCCTTCAGCTACTATTTTAAGTGTTCATATAACTGTCATACAGCTTTCCAAAAATCTGTCAAAGCTCAAAAGCAGAAGGAGAGTTTAATGGCAGATAGTGACAAATTGTTATTGCAGTAGAGTGGAAGTTTCAGACTGATAAAATCACTGTTTTCTTCTCTTTTTATAGTAGTAGTGAGAGAATGATTAAGATCAAAGGTTTATGTCTAGAACATCAATAAATAGCATGGTTTTGCATCACTGAAATTGAAACACTTCAATTATTTAGAAGCAGCATCACAAACAGTTCCTAGAATAACAACAAATCTTCAGGATTTGGGCAATCAGGTGGAAATCACCAAGCAGCTAGCATACTTACTTTCTATTAATATTTGAATGAAATGTTTATTAAGTGATTTCTAATGATGGATGAATTAATAAAAATGTACTTCTTTCACTGAAATGTTACCAAAATAGAAAGTAATACATAGTTTGCTACAAATAATCAGATTCACATTTTGTCTGTTAACTGGATAGAAGTTAGAAAGAGGCAGAGAACTTCCTCATTTCTTCATTCCTATTTATCTGTTGATAATGTTTGAATAATAGCATTAAGTATATACTGTACCTTACCTGCTGTTGCAAGATCTTCCAAATATTTATAAAGTAAAATTTTAAGGTTTTTTTCGTTAAAATAGCAGCAAGTGGGCTGTAATATTTCCTTGAAATATAATAGTAAAGTGTTCTTACATTCTTATTGTTCTCTGGCACACTATTCTAAGTTATTCACCAAATCACAGTGAATTGTTTTATTACCCTTCACTAGGTCACAAAAAGATGTGCCAAAATCTGTTTCAAGCAACCCTGCCTCTACCTTTTGAGTCTCCTCCAAGGTGCCTGCATTCCTCATGCCCTCTCCAAGAGAACATGCCTGTTAAGAAATTGACAAAGCACCAAATAAGGTAAGCAGTCAACAGCAATGAACACTAGAGTGCACTTGCAATGATTGCAGCCCGAGAAGTGGGCTGAAACAAGATCATAACCTAATGAAAACAGGCCTTGAGAGCTAAGAGCTCTGGGGAATAGCTCCCTGCATCTGTAATTCCATCAAAAGAAATCAGGTTGCACTGTCTAGGAACAAAAGTGCAATATCATTACATGCCAGAGTAGGGATAGATAAATGATGGTGAAATGGAAAAAGTGTTATATACACAAATCCATATAATATAATAAAAAAAAAATCAAAACCAGAGAGGCCAATAACATTTATTCATTTTAAAACCCAGATAATGAAATCCGCAAGCACAATAAATGTGAATGGCTACAATCATGATTAACTAAACCATTTATACTAATATAAAATGTGATTTAAGTTTAAAAGCACATTGGTTGTTGACAATAAAAAAAAATAACTAAAGTAAATTTTTAATGCCAGTAAGCAAGAAATGAATCATCCTGGTAAGGGAAAGGCATGAAGTGGGCATATTAAATGACAGTAAATGATCTAAAGTGTGCTGTAACTTTTCCATGCATCTAAGGGTCTTAAGTGTGGTGATACACTTTAGCATCAGAATGCATGAGAATGCCAGCATGCCTGGATGTTGTGGCTGTGAAACTGTCAGTGAGACTGATGTGTTAGCTGAAGGTTCAATTTCCTTTACTCATATTGGCATTACATTTTTGTGTTAAAGACTCATTGATTAAGTACTGAAGTCAGTGCCCATTTTGGTATTTACTAAATCATTTTAGAAGTCCTAATTACTTGAATAACCACAAACTAAAAAAAAAGGAACCTAGAGCTGCTTTTAAAAGATGCTAAAGCAATTTTGCACATTTGCATTCTGATTTTTGTTTTATTGACATTAAACACTCTTATGTTTGCATTTGTCTAAATTTATAGAGTTAATGGAGTCATCCCTTTTGGTGTGCTATCCAAGAGCATGAGGTAGTAGGAAAGTGAGGAAGAATGAGGAGAAGACACAGGAGGTAGCTGAAAGATCCTGGACATTTCTTGTGTATGTCTGAGTGGCAGAGAATGCAAAAATAATAACTATTTTACTATTATTGAACAGACTGGACATCCTATTTTCTGGTCCCAAATGTATGACATGGGTGGCACTAGTGAAGAAGGCAGCTGGTAGCTCTAATGACAGCTATTTTAGGGACTGTGATATTACCTCAGCTCAAAGCAAGGAATAATTTGTAAAGCATTTTATACTTTTCCCATTATCAACAAATAAAACTTATATGAAAAGAGCTGAATTTGCTTCAGTTCAGTACAAGGTGTAAGCAAGGTAGTTCTAACATAGTTACACAAACATAATATTCAGGAAAACAATTATTGAATTAAGTTGTTCTGAAAAGTGCAAAAAGTTGTTGAAGTTGATTTCAATGATAACTTTTTGTTTGGTATTTTGCATTTTACGTGTCATTTTTCAGAAAACTAAATATCTAGATTAAACTAACACATTTCCCATATTTACTTATGTTTGAAATATTTTTTTAAGGAATTTAAAATTGTTTTACTGGAAATTTTGATTTAGTAATAGACCTCCATTTTTGATAGCTCTGATTTTCATTTGTATTTACAGCTCATCATGTCACACTGTTATTAAATAAATCAGGAACAGGAGTAATATTCTTTAATCAGTGACTATTTGTGAATTTTGAAGTTCACAATGAGCAGTTCAAATTCATATAATAGGATACAAAATGGGAAGAAACTTGCAAATAATATCTGGTCAGGAATACTTTAGAGAGCTCTGTAATTTGCTTTTGAATATTTCATGGACCCAAAAAGAAGGCAAAATCCAGTGAATAAATTATTCATTTTGAATTATTCACTCATCTGTATTCTGGTGAGAGTTTAAATAACATTTCACCATGTTGTTCCATGATGTGATGACATCTAGTGTTGCAATATTGAAAAAATCTTATTCTATCATAACCTGAAAAATTCCAGCAATTTGGTGTTTAGAATGAAGACTGGCTTCTGACAGAGTTAATGTGTAAGCCTTGGACACTTCAGGTGTGTTTTGTAGCTCTTCCTCATATTACAAATCATAGATACAAAATTACATTTGAATTCCACTAGAAGAAAGGCCTGATTAAATCTGGAAATGCTTCCTTGTCTGCTCGATTCAATTATCAGAAGTATTTTGTATAGAGAAAGAAAAATATACCAAGCTTTCAGAAAGGATAAGAGAGGCGTTAGACGTTATCAAAAGTTACAAGTTATGCTAATATTTTGCCTTGGGCAGCCAACGATCATTAAGGCGCAGAACGTCTATTGAAAGAAAACTGATTGTAGAAGAGATCACAAAAAATTAAAAATACTTTGGAATGTATTTTATATTCACCTAAATAGCAATAGCCATTGAAATAAAAAGAAAATTTTCCACTTATTTGACTGGAGTCTGTATCATATTTTAAAATGCACTGATCTTGAAAATGTTGAGAATTCATGATTGCTTGTCAGTAAACAGGCTTTTCTGTTCTCAGTGAGGATTCATCAGATCTTGATCCTGACAGCTGTACTACATAAAACCACAGCACAATTTCAATATTAAAAATAGAAGATGCTTTGGACTTTGTTTTAAGGCTAGTCAGTATAAGGGAGATTTAAACTGATCAGAATACAGATACAGAAATCCACAACCGTTTAAGTAAAGTATTTCTAAAAAATATTCGCATGTGTACCAGTGAAATGTAGTTTTGTGAAGGCCACTAATTTTGTGTCAGGGAACTTCCAGAGCTCACTTTAAATTATGCATATTTCTCTCTATTTTGTTGAATAACAGTGATTTCTGCTGAATTGAAGCTTGATCTTGGAAAATTTGGAGCCATTCAGCAAAGCTGAGCAGAAAAATAGCTCAGCTTTAAGCATTCATATCATTCCTTCAACATAATCAATGGCTCTGCCCACTTGCATACTGCTAAGTAAACACTTCTGTACTTTGTTAAATTGAGCTTTAGCTAGCCATGAAGTTAATATTCACTCCTGCAGACAGTCAGAGATGTGTAGAAATAAATACTGAAAATTAGATAAAACCAGTACTGTTACCCTAAGCAACCAGCTATCCCTCTATTCAGAAAGAGACAGATGACTTCCTGACCATTAAATATATATGACAATGTATTGTCTTTTTCTTTCAACCAGTTTTAGATTTGGCTTATTTTACAATAGCTCCCTTCAACCTGTGAGCTCTTGTCTGTGCTTTAAATGTGGAGCTTTTAAAAAAATATTCTGTTTTGTCTCTAAAAACCTTGAGTCATAGAGGATGGAAAGACATTAAACAGAAATTTCAACTTAAGGACATAAGACAAACCACTCAATTATAAGGTTGAATTTTAAATAAATTCATGCTTTTCCAAAGCATAATAGGTACCACAAGATATGGCTTGACATAATAGACAGCACTGCTTGTCATTGCTTCCGAGGGCAACAGGTCTTTTGTGTAGATACTGAGGTGTCCTGTGGTTGTGTATGTCACATTGCATAATACAGACCTACTGATTCCAGCTCTGTCACCATCATTGTCATCAAGAAAGATCCCTGCCAATGTAGTTCAAAGCCCAGTATTCTTTTTCCACAAAACATTAACTAATGCTGAAATTTCATCAAATGTTTTGAGGTGGAAAGAGATATATAACCACCTTGCAATAAACTTAGATTTTACGCTTGGTCCGTTGAATTCGCAAAGGAGTGTATGTGTTCTGATCTCCAGTCTAGCAATCGATACACTGAGGCACCTTGTACTCCTGCAATTCACAGAGCAGAGCAAGGCAGCTATATGAAGAAAAGAACTTTACAGTGGCGTACTAAAAGAGGAAAATCTATGCCAACCAAAAGGAATGCCACAGTGAAGGATGTGCTGAGTTGCTTCCTCCGATTGAAGCACTGGCCTTTGGTCCTGGGTCACCCTTTAGGACTGGAATTGATAGACAGAAACTACATTATGCACCTAGGTACCTGAAGAAAAGGCATGTAGTTTTTCGTTACACCTACAGACCGGGGTGACTGGGATTCTCAGTCCTCCTTTTCTGAACAAGAATACCCCCTCAGAAGAAGATACAATACACCACTGAGTTACATTTACTTTCTATCCCTCCTGCTAAAGGATGAACAGATTTTGGGGACCTAATATATTTTGTTTTATTGGTAGGACTTGGGTAGTTTAGGATATCAGAATGTCATGATTATTTGTAGATAAAGTTTTGAGCAACCTAGTCTAGTGGAAGGTGTCCCTGTCCATGGCAAAGGGGTTGGAACTAGTTGGTCATTAAGGTCCCTTCCAACCAAAACCATTCTATGATTAGCACTTTTTAATTTATTGTGTCCGTTTAGTCTTATTATACCAGTTCACTCACAAGCTGATATAGAAATTGTAGTATTCCACATTAGGTGGAAAAGCACGGTGGCATTTGGCAGAACAGGTTTGTGTTGTGCACATGCAAGGAGTCATGTTAATGCTAATGATTCTACTTTTCGAGTTGTCTTTTGGACATATTTATCTTTTAAGCTGCCAGTGATATTTCTTCAATAAATCAAGGATTTAATTTGGTTTGCTATTTAATATTTATATTAGTGTGCTTTATCTCCTGAAAAGCTACTCCAGGCAGTTGAGGCCACACAGTCTGGCAATTACTTCACAAGCTCAGTTTGCCAAAATGTTTAACATTTATTTTCTATTACCTGCCACCTGCCAGAAATTGTTTGTTATGTAAGTAGTGAAATGTTATTTTACTGGATGTTTCAAACCCAGATCATTTTCACTCTGATTTTTGTCTTGATAACAGTGTATAGAAAATGTAAGTTAAACCCTGCAGGGGTTAACCAGCTTGATAGCCCCGACATTAGCATGCGGCAAGTTATATCCCTGTTCTGTTATTTCTATTATTTCTATGGGTTTTTTTTATAGTGAGCAGATCTCTTAATCTTGAAAAGTAGGAATGTAGGAAAACCAGTCACTGATGAAACTGAATGGGCTCAAACTTGTTTAAACAGCAAAAGATTTTTTTCATTTAAATTTAAATTTGGGCAAATGTGCATACTTTGGAAGTATCTTCTTTAGTGCTTTTGTGGCATTAACATTAAAGTGATGAAGATAACACTATAATTTACAACATTAATTTATTAACTGCTTCTATCAGCAAAGAAGTTCTCAACAACTACAGGGAAAAGAAAAAAAAAAATGAAGCAGTACTATGCCCAGCCCAGCAATGTGCTCCAAACAGTGCACGGGTTCATTCTGAATGTCTGCAATATCAAGGAATGAAACATGAAACTCTGAAAGCTAAGAGCTTGAAAATAAAAGTGAGAAAAGCTTTTAATTACTCTGGTTTGCTATACCCAAGCGTTCACTACAAGGTTGTTCAAATTACGTCAGATTTCCTACAGCTGGAATTACTCAGTTGCCATCAGAAGGCTGTAAGTTGCAGGGTTTCTAATAGTGCTGTATCAGGCAAATTCTCAAATAGGAGTCAAACTTTTTCTTCTACATGTAATGTGTTGACCATGGTCAGCAACTAAGCACCCACCAGTTTCTTGCTTCCCTCGTGATGGAATGCAGGGGAGAACCAGAAGAGCAAAAGTGAGACACATTAATGGGTCAAGATGAAGACACTTTAATACACGAAGAAAAAAGTAGGATAAAACAAGTGATGCAAAGGCAAGCACTCAACACCTCCCACCAGCAGACTAATGCCTAGCCAGTCTCTGAACAGGCTCTTTGGAAGGATTAAACAAAGATAGGATCTGTACACAGAATCTTAATTGAAAAATAGGATTTCTATGGAAATGCTAAAAGTGGCTTCTGCAGTGAAGATAAGAAGCTTGAGTTTGATAAGGGAGAAAGATAAGCAAGTGCAGAAATGTACAGAGATGTGACAGAGTCACAGCAGAACGTGTCTTTTATTGCAGGATTCAGAATGGATGTTACTTGATACCTTTCAAGGAGGAGAAGAAAAGGTGCAAGATGGGTTGAGTTTGGAGAAGTTGTGTGATTTAGTTGGCGGCTTAGACAGAGAAGTTCTTAGGCATACTTTGTCTGATAGAGAGTGTAATATTTGGGCAAAGCCTAGGCAGACTGATCTATAGAATGATCCGAGCTGGAGGGGACTAGCAGTCTGTGAATCAGAAAAAACAAGGAGTGGAAATATTATCAAAAGAAGGTGTAGGGAGGGAAATGATGAAACAATTTTACCTATCTTCTTGAGTGGCTTTTGGTTTAAAGAGAAGCAGATTAGTCTAGAGTACGCATCTGGAGTCATTCATATTTAGAAAATCATTGTATTTGGTTTTGTGATGAGGTTACAGAGAAATAAGTCACAAGGGAGGATGAGCAGAGAAACAGGTCAAATAAGATGCTGGACAAGTACTGGTTTCGAGATCTGGCTAACAGCCATTAGAGGCTGTAATAAAATCAGCTTTATTTTGTGTAAAAGATAAAAGCAGACTTAGGAGGGATGTAGTATCCATCTGACAGGGACACTGTCAGCAATTATAAACAACATTTTGAGTTAACTTAGAGAGACAAACAATAAAAGAAGAAAGACAAATATCTGAAGTATTAACAGATGATGAGATCTGGAAACGTTTTTCACTTACAAAAGTATTTCACAATAAACAGTTAATCAGACAAATAATTATTTATAATTTTCTTAAACTTAGGCAGATTTAAGTCTTGTAATACTCTGATGAATTCTTCAGGCTGTATATCCTTCATGACCTGCGTTCTCCTTCATTTTTCACACTTATTCATGTCTCTGAGTGTTTTCAGATCTGGTCAATGCCTTTAACCTGAATAAGAGGAAAACTTTGGACATGTCAGTTGAACATATTCATGTATGCAATTTTTTAAATTATTTTTCACTGTGTCTAATACCATTCTCTCAACTGTGGGAGCACAACTTTATTGCAAGAAAATTAAGTTATTCAGGGGGGGATAAATTCTGCACTCATTGTGAAATCTGAACTTTGTGGAAAATATTTGCTACTGAAAGATGAATAAACAATGGTTATTTTTATTATAAATTCAAACTCCTCAAAAAAAAAAAAAAAAAAAAAAGTCTTCCTCTTGTCACTTAGGCAATAAAATGCCTGCTCTCTCAGTGCTACATTACAGGATGTCAATGCTGGAGCTGAATGGAACAATTCTGCAGTGCATCCTTTACTGCCACTTCTCGCAAAGTTAATGATATTAGGTGAATATGGGACACTGGTCATCAGTAATTGTACTATATCACAGTCTTACTGAAAAAATACAGAGAAGAATAATGAGTACCAAGCATAAGAAACCTTAAATCCATTCACAAAAACAAGGTTACCACCCCTGAGAAACAGAATTCACATTAAGCCGATCGGCCTTGCTTCTTGTATGCTGTTCTGGGTAAGCAAATAACAAACATGTTGTTTGCATTTATCAGCACATCCTCAGCTCTGTCTTCTACAGTAAGCTCTTCAGACATAGGAGCAGAGCAGGGTCACATGCCGTCCACCTATGAATACAGAATTTTGAGGATATGCCACTGTAACCTTGATCAAAATCACATGTGCCACTATATCTGTCACCTTCCTAACAGATATGCAACTATAAATTCTGGTTTGGTTTGCTTTTCAGCAAACAATTATGTTAATCAAACCACATGACCTGTTGTTCTCCTGGGGCAGGCACTGAGGATGACAATAAAGGTGTGCTTAAATTAGGTCCCTAATTAGATGGATTGATGTCATCTTAGAAAACACTACATGAAAAGAGTATATTAAGAAAAAAAAAGTTCTGAAATTGGTATAAATTTAAAAAAGGTTAAGTAATGGCCAGAGTCATTCTAGGCCAAAGGGAAATGACTGAAAACTAGAAGATGACTGCATAAAATCATAGCTTTTCGGGAAGTATATGCCTCCACCTACCCTAGACAAAATATTTTCCACAAACAGAGGTTGCCTTTGCTCCATCATGTCTTGGTAAGCATAAGCTTCTAATAACCTTTCATTAGCATGAAACTTTCTGAATATAGGAGATCATAGTAACATGAGGTCCCGTCAGTTTATTTGAATTAATTATAAGAGGAAGTTGGTAGTGAAGGAACAAATAACCCCAAATTTCCTAGGCCTCATTCAGCAAATAAATTTCAGAAACCTACCTCTTCTAAAGTGATGTGGTTCGACAGAAATTTATTTTTACATCTTTCTAACAATTTGCATGCTAGAATCATTTCACAATATTGAAATGTACAGTTACTGGGAGAGATATAAAAATTATAGCAATAGGAAGGAAATTAAGAGATACTGTTAAAAGTTTCAATAAAAAAAAAAAAACCTTAATGGCAATATATTTAATTAAAAAATACATTTAAACATTATGCTTCCAGAAAGGTGATTAAAACCTAATAATATTAAGCATCAGTAACTGCGGCTATTGGAACAGCTATATTTTTAGAGGAGATACTTTGGACTGATTTAACATCAATCCAATTTTCTACATATGTTCATTCTTATACAGATTACATCTGCTTCTTAAGCAAAGTGCTATTGTCCTACAGTTGTAACACATGTGAAGTATTCTACTAATGCTTCAATTATGGAGTGAGTTGGATGCTGTGCGAGGGACTTTTTTGACAAAGGGTCTGAAAGCACTTGTCAAGATGCAGGCTGAATCTGAGCAGTTCCTCCCAGTCCTGTTTGGCTGATTGGCTTATGAAACATCTCCCTGGCTTGGGGTCACCTTTAGTGCAACAGCTCTAAGCACAACAAAAGTAGCTGTGTAGCAGCAAATACACATTTGTCAGGAACACATTTTGTCCAATTAGTCTAATTCCTTTTCATGACAGGGTAAGAGGACAGAGGCAGCTGGGGAGAAACAGTAGTGTCATACATCCTGGCTTTAAAGGGGTTTTGTTTGTCTCTCAGGTGTCATTCTCATAGACACACCCAGGATTTATGGTCTTGAGGAGCCTACTGTTGGATACAATCTTGCTGGTTTAGTGTACCCAAACTGTAGCCGGGAATGATTTGTTGCCAAGATGGAGAGATGTAACAGGTGCAGTTCACTAAGGTTTCACTTGGGCCTCAGCGCAGGCCTGCTCAATGTATTAGGCAACAGGAGATATAACTCAGGCCAAGTCTATTAAATTTGCAGAATGTGAAACTGAGAGTGCGTTGGGAAACATTAAATATCACTGAACTGGCAACAGGGCTCTGAAGAGAACTGTGTTTCATTCCAGTTGACCATTGCAGTCTTTGTGTGCTTACTTGCATTGCATTGGTTTCCAAACACGGTCTGTGTTCCCAGTTCTCTGGCAATGAAGCAAAAAGCAGAGATAGATGATTATATTCATGTCCATAGTGGATGGAACAGGAAATAGTAATCTTAAATGGTAGATAGAAGTCATGAAAATGCTCTAGGATTAGGCATACCGAAGGTCTGGAGAAAACTGCTTAGAGCTTGCATCTTCGTCACTCGTTACAGGTGGCTGAACCTGACAGGATGGAAGTCCCAGCTGATACCTGTTGTCCTGACCTCACAGAGGTGAGGATGCTATAGGTTCCTGCCCCAGTCTCAGCTAGCAGTAAGGCTGGGCTGGTATCCAGAGTAGGCGCACACAAACGCACACACACAGTGAGCTCGTACAGAACACACACATACCTGGTCACACAGATCCAGCACAATCAGAGAACAGTGCTGGTACCAGTACCCATGCAGACACCAGCAGAACTCACGCAAACATGAACAGTGCAGATGGACACATCCTGCTCATCCCCTCCTGCCAGGAGAGGACTGGAACTTGCAGTAACCAAATATTGTACACAAACAATATCTGTCTTCTTCAGCATTTGGGTTTAGATGCTCTGTTTATCTTGTTGTTGGTCCTCCTATCTTGGTGTTTTCCTGTTGCTTGCCTGTGGACCTATGAGTCCTTGAGGGCCCACTCCAGACACTGGTGCTCAGATTTCTTGTCATACTTGCCACACAGTTTGCTAATGTTCTCACTTGCACAGAATACAGAGCACACCTGCATGAAAAAACACAGAAATATGATTTAATATGTGGAGGTCAGACTGCAATGATCACATTAAGGCTCTGTCAAAGAAGTGTACTAACCAGCAGCCTGTTTGCACTTCACTGATCCTTCTTTTCCTCTTCTCCCTCTATTGCCCCATACATTCCCTCCTCCTTGATCCACCCTCATTCCTCTCTTTCCCCGCTTTTTTTCCATAAATATCTCATAACTGGCTCACGTTTCCTCTACCCCCTTAAAATATTCCATAAGTTTTACAAAATACCAAAATTTTACTCTCCCATCACCCCACAGTAATCCCCATTCTCCTAGAGGCAATGCCCCCTTTGTTCTGTATGATATTCCCCTGACTCCTCTCAGTGACTTTCACATCAGGGCAATGGTCATATAATTCTCCTTTGATGGTCCTAGGAGCAGCCAATTTAGGGTGTTCTTTTTTTGCCCTGAAGAGGTTAGTGGGTTCATCCTGCCTAGTCTGCAATTGATTCCCTGATCCTTAGCCTGCGTTCACTGCAGTTAGCATTTAATCACATCACCTAACATAGGTATTTAGGAAAAGTTTTGATGAATGTCAGGAATGGCATCATAATTGTCAGTCTGTTCAGGAGTACTAGGTTTTATCCCAGAGTCCACTCAAGTCCTGTTTGTCAGACAGCTTTATCAGGGAAACAAAATATAGTTGTATCTTATCTTTCATTATTAAAAGCCCAGTCAATGTTTTTTGGTTTTTATCTTTTTGTTTGTTTGTTTGTTTGCTTTTTCCTGGGACAGAAAGTGTTCTCTAAACTAAATGTAAAGACAAGTCATAGATCTGTGCCATGAATGTGCTGGTGCCTGCATGCTGTATGGATAAAGGGTTGACTTACTTAGGATAAAAACTTGAATGACTCCTGTAATTTTTGCAGAGTTTTTGTCCTCAAACCCTAAGAGGCAAATAAAAATTGAAGCAAAATGAAAATTTATAGGAAGAATTTGCAACTTTAATATCTCAACAGTTGGTTTTATTCTTTAAAATATCAATGAAAAAAAAAATGCCTGCACTGAATTAAAAATTCAGAACTGGCCTGTTCAAATCAATTTCAGACATTTACCCTAAGCCATAGCTTTAGCAAGCTATGGAAATAGCCACTGCATTAGCAAGCCAAAGGAAAAGCAATTATTTAAGTCCTTTTTTAGACAATTTGGAGCTTTACCTATACTATCCAACCTGTGTCACAGTCTCTTATTATTTTAGTGACTAGACATTTTGAAGAAATCCACGATATTCTACAAAATATTTGCAGGAAGAGAAATGTTCCTATGAAGCTCTTTCAGCTGTATGGTTTTCAACACTTCCTTTTAAAGGACTATAACAGCAGTATTTTTCCAAGAAATTTACAAAATATTCCCACTACCTTTAAAAATAAAAAGCATCATATTCTAATTACATTGTTAATAGGAAGTTCATTTAGACCATGATCCCTATCATCACCATAGTTACAAAACAGCTTAAACAGAACACGAGAGCTGGAACACATACTTCACTAGTTTTCTCTTCTTTCTAAACTAAAACAGCTGAAGATCATAGCAGCTGGTTTTGATTGCTACAGTATTTCAGTGAAAATAAAGAATGCTGTCTTAAAGAACAAAGAAAAATACCTCAGGTGTTCATTTCATTGGCACAGAAACTCCAGAATATAAGTATGTGGTAGTTTACAAGGCTAGCAGGAAAAGCCAGCGTTGCAATTCATGATTACTTTTAGAAGGAAAGTTACACTTTGTGTTTTTGTGTTCAAGTGCTACAGTAAGTAATACAGACAAAGGTAAGATTTAGCTGAAGGAAAGATTATTCCACTCTTCCTGTGTAATAGAATTATAGAATCATATTGGTTAGGATTGAAAGGAACCTTAAAGATCATCCAGTTCCAACAACACTGTCACAGACAGGGACACCTTACCCAGACCAAGGCCCTGTCCAATGTGGTCTTGCACACTTCCAGGAATGGGGCAGCCATGACTTCTCAGGGCAACCTGTTAAGGTGTCTGAACACCCTCAAAGTAAGGAATATAACTTGCAATGATGTTTCAATACTTTTTTCTCACAACCATCTTGAAGAAGCTATACTCTGAGATAAAATATCAGATTCAGTGGACTTTGTGCCTGGCCAGTTTAGTAATTTCCATGTTTTGCAGACCTAAAAAAATTCCATTTAAAATTGGTTGCATATGGAAAACTATCAATTCTGAGGCTCTCAGATGTCTTTCTCTCAAAAAGTAGAAGACAAAGAAAAAAAAAAGGTACAGATGTTTACCAAGCTGAGTTCTGATATTTGCCAAGCTGAAATTGTTTTAATTTATCTAATTTGTCTCTAAGTTTAAAAGGTAAGTAACAAAATAGAGAATGTTCTGAGTTTCTCATAAAAAAAGAGAAGCTCCCCATTCTATCTTTACTGTTCCAGTGTGTCAGGTCCTTGCCTGTTTGCTAGGAGTGAATTCTTTTCTATCTTTTCTCTACCAAAAATGGGGAAATGAAGAGAGCTGATACTAAAGCATCTTTATCAATGCTATGTCTGACAATATACATATGCATATAAAATATATATATACAGTAATATGTCTCTGACAATAATAGAGGTGGTCTATTAAGTTTAGTGCTGGGTTTTTTTTTCATCTTGGCAATTGTTATGATGTGTTAGATGGTAAATTTTATGTTAGGCATTGCAAATGAGCAAATGAGGAATAGCGAAAAACATTTTAGTTTCCAGTTCAGAAGGGTTTTTTTTTTTTTATTTTCCCCAGAATAGGATCCACTGAGAGACGATCCATTAAAAATTGTTCACTACTTCATGGATTTTGAATTATTCTTTAATTTGAATGAAAACTCTTTCAGAATTTATAAATTCAGTATTTTTCCTTTTGAATATCGTGCACATCTGCTCAACCATGTAAAGTACCTTGCAGGATCAGCAGTTATTCAACCAGTCATGGTGAGCCTGACAAAGTTAAATAGTTTACATATTCCAGGTGGGTGAATGTGTCTTTGATAGCTGTCATACATATCCCCTCTGTCCACAGTTTGCAATTATTTACATTTATTATGACTTGCAAAAGATAACAGCTCCTAAAATCTGGTGTTCAAGCTAAAAATCTACATACTGATATGCACACTTACCTTACACACACACTATTTTTTGAAGGAGTCTTTTCTTGTTGGCATCCTCCTGCAGAGAAACTAAGTTTAATTCCTTTTTTCGTCACATTTTTTAAGACTGTGTGTTTACAGACATGCCAAGTCCTACATCCAGAAGTATTTGCTCATCCTGATGTGAAGAATTTCAGGAGAGAAATATTTTGGTGAAAGAACATTAGAGTACGCCTGAATTAGTGCTACTGTGGCCATATTCTCCTCCTCAGTATTTAGGGAAGATGGACAGAATTCATCTAGCTAGTCTGGTTGTTAGTGCAGATCTGACATACTCCACAAAGCTTACTGAGGTCAGGTCTCAAAAAGATCAGAGTTCAGCTGAAAGCTAACTAAAAGCTCAATATTTAAAAGTGGCCTTTAAAAGGGAATTTCAAACTTGTGTGGTTTACTGCAAGTAATACCGTAATAAGCATTAGACTTCGCTTCTCTGCACCTCTGGAAATCCCAGCAAACACTAGTACTTAAACACCCCATTTTAATCCCAACAGAAATAACATCTATAGTGGTAAGTTACCACCTGCTGCAGCCAGTAATGGTTTTCCTGTGAAACCTGGTAGGCTTTCTGAGGCCCCCTCAGCTTATGTCACCTTTCAGGCGCCGCTGTGTTTCAGAGCTCTTACAGACTCAGGCAGCAACAACTCAACCCGCCCAGCGTGGACGTGCTCAGACCACCTCTTACACTGATATGATCTCTCACCAGAATAGGCTTTAGCAAAAGCAGACACAGCAATTGTCTGTGGTCAAAAGCCAAGCTGAGGCCCTACTAAGGAAAGCTAGGTACTTGAGCAAGTAATATAATGTGCTTGTGAGGGCACAGGTTGCCCCCCAGCTGCCTTAGCTCCACCTGGGGCTTTCAAAAACTTACTGGTGGTTTCAAATTCTGACTTTTAAAGCAGTAAAATACCACCAAGTGCATTAATAACTTATTTTTCACAGAAAAAAGTAGAAAAACAAAGTGCAGTCTCATCTCCTGATCTTGTGGCTCCGGTTTCAATAATTAATATGCAACATGTGATTTTCACCTCTCTTCTAATAGTTCTCAAGGACCACTTACCATACATCCAACACCTTGGACAAATTAGATTCATTCATAATCTCCTTTTCCAGTCTGATCTCTACTGGGAAAGCAGCTGTAAGAGCTTCTTGCTGTCTTGCTCCCAACCCTCCTCCACATCTATCCGAGTCATATGGCTCCTGGTAGAAACCCAAAAGGAAATAAAGTCATATTTTTGATCAGAGCCAAAACATTGTTTTAGAATAACAGCTGTCAAAACCTGGCTAAAA
This sequence comes from Ara ararauna, assembly GCA_028858755.1. NCBI lineage: Eukaryota > Metazoa > Chordata > Aves > Psittaciformes > Psittacidae > Ara > Ara ararauna. Next base: position 64,698,918 of record CM054379.1, read on the forward strand.
AGCTTCATTTTAACTGCGTATAAAGTTTCACTCCTCAGTGTGTACAGTGATCTGTAAAAGGGTCAATGGCATTGTCTAGGAGTATAAGGAAGCACTGCTGAAAGCATTTAAAAGATCAGGGGGTAAAAAAAAAAACCAACCCTTGTCAATCACTTTTTCAAACATTCAATGATTTTTTTCTCCTTTCAGTAGTAAAATGTGCTCCCCACAAAAGTCTTTAGGTGTACATGCAATTAAGGACAGGGGAAAACTAGAGGAGCATGTTACGCATCAGGCCTGAACTGGAATGAAAAAAGATTTCAAGCCATGAGCTTTGGTGAGGTACACTTCAGAACTGTTTTGTTAAAAGACAATAAGGTCATTGCCTCCTCCTCCTCCCCCTCCACAGTCACTCTAGGCTATTCTTTTCTACTTGTTCAAAAAACATTAAACGATCCACAGCATATTAAAGGAAACATTGTTAGGTTGTGTACTCTTAATTCTCTTTCCAGACTAATTTTCACAGTCATCACATGCGACTGGCATTTTTCTCCATGATGTGGTCAATATACCTCCTTCCAAAGCTCCTAGCCAAATGGGCAGCGTTCTTCAAGAAGAGACCACAGCTGCCTGACCCTCACTACAGATACATGCACTGAAGCACGGCTGGCACAGCTCTGCTGAGTTTTTTCACAGGCAGACTAGAGAAAAGAGTCTTTCTGGCTTCAAAAAGAGAGGAAAGAGACTAGCAGTGGACATAGGTTACTTGGTGGATAAAAAACTGGCTGGATGGTCACATGCAAAGAGTTGTGCTCAATGGCTCCATGTCCAGCTGGAGACCAGTGACAAGTGGTGTCCCTCAGGGATCGGTGTTGGGACCAGTCTTGTTCAACATCTTTGTCAGTGACATGGACAGTGGGATTGAGCACGCCCTCAGCAAGTTTGCCGATGACAAGAAGCTGTGTGGTTCGGCTGATATGCTGGAGGGAAGGAATGCCATCCAGAGGGACCTTGACATACTTGTGAGATGGGCTGATGCCAACCTGGTGAAGTTTAACCATGCCAAGTGCAAGGTCCTACACCTGGGTTAGAGCAATCCTAGGCACAGCTACAGGTTGGGCAGAGAAGAGATTCAGAGCAGCCCTGCCCAGAAGGACCTGGGGGTCTTGGGTGATGAAAAAATGAACATGAGCGAGCAGTGCGTGCTTGCAGCCCAGAAAGCCAACCGTATCCTGGGCTGCATCAAAAGGAGCGTGACCAGCAGGTCGAGGGAGGTGATCCTGCCCCTCTACTCTGCTCTCGTGAGACCTCACTTGGAGTATTGTGTACAGTTCTGGTGTCCTCAACATAAAAAGGACATGGAACTGTTGGAACAAATCCGAAGGAGGACCATGAAGATGATCAGGGGACTGGAGCACCTCCCTTATGAAGATAGGCTGAGAAAGTTGGGGCTGTTGAGCCTGGAGAAGAGAAGGCTGTGTGGAGACCTCATAGCAGCCTTCCAGTATCTGAAGGGGGCCTATAGGGATGCTGGGGAGGGACTCTTCATGAGGGACTGTAGTGATAGGACAAGGGGTAGTGGGCTCAAACTTAAACAGGGGAAGTTTAGATTGGATATGAGGAAGAAAATCTTTACTGTAAGTGTGGTGAGGCACTGGAATGTGTTACCCACGGAAGTTGTGAATGCTACATTGATGGTGTGTTCAAGTCCAGGTTGGACATAGCCTTGGGTGGCATGGTTTAGTGGGAGGTGTCCCTGCCCCTGGCAGGGGGTTTGGAACTAGATGATCTTAAGGTCCTTTCCAACCCTAACTATTCTATGATTCTATGATCCTATGATCCAGAGGAAGCTGGGATTACCTCCATTGTAGGCTTGCCAGGAGTCAGTGATTCTTCTCTTGCTTCTTGAAGACTGAAAGCAGCTGGAGGAAGCCAGGGAATACTGACTTTGACAAGAAGCTAGCCTTGAGAAGACCAAGTTTTGAACCATTATCTACACCTACCAGATCTTAAGACTTTTAAGAAAGTTTCCTGTTGACCAACTTTGCTTGGACTGCATATTACGCATCATCTAATTCTTCTCTATTGCCTAAAGAGAAGAGCTCCTGTTTACAGTATCACAGTTCTATAGGAAGTGCTTATGAAAGATCTGCCCTTGGGAAGTTCTTGTAGCTCATCTATATTGCTGCAACTTTTCTGCAAAGTTCTACTGGCAAAAGCATTTAAAGGATTTAGTTTTGATGCTAGTGCTAAGACATTTCCCTAAATTACTTCAGTCATATTGTGAAAAGAACTGCATTTCCAGTGCAAATTTGTTCTTAAAAAAAAGAACTTTAGCTGTGAAATTTTGTCCACAAATTCAAGTGAAAAATTTATACAACATTTTATAATGTAGACCTGCGTGTAGTTATTTTCCTTCAAATGGGTCAAGCTACAAGTTAATGTAGTAACTGCACTGCTGCAAACTCATATCTAAGGATCTGAAAGTCAAGTTCAACTTGTGTTTTCTAATGCTTAATCATCCATTTACAATTAAAAGGAATAAAACCAAAACCCAAATCACTTCATCTCTCTATCAGTAAAGTAAATGCAGTTGTCTTAAGTGGACTTTCTCAGCATGCAATTGCTCAAAATTTTGTAAACAAGCCAGTTGTTGCCATACAAGTGTCCTTATTTCAGCTGTAGCAGTTTTTCTTTTCTTCTTCCTAGTAGTCAGTGCAGTGCTGTGTTTTGGCTTTAGTCTGAAAACAATGCTGATAACACACCAATGTTTTAGTTGCTGTTAAATAGCTTACTCTGATCAAGGGCTTTTCAGTCTCATATTCTGCCAGTGAGGAGGGGCACAAGAAGCCGGGAAGAAGCAGAGACAGGGCACCTGACCCAAACTAGCCAAAGGGGTATTCCATAGCACAGCACATAATGCCCAGTATATAAACTGGGGGGGAGTTACTGGGGTAGGGCTGAGTATTGGTTGGCAGGTGGTGAGCAATTGTATTGTGCACCACTTGTTTATTTTTTTCACTCTTTCCTTTTAGTTTTATATTCTCCCCTCTTGTTATTTCCATTAGTAGTAGTAGTTTTATACCATACTTTAGTCATTGGACTGTTCTAATCTCAACCCTTGGGGTTTACATTCTTTTGATTCTCAGTTGGATGGTTCTGAGTTACAGGTTGGGTTTAAGCCACAAAAAGATGGAAAAATCTACAGCTCTGCTATATTCTTTCTGTTGTGAGAAAAGGTTTTAACAAGGTAATAGATTTGTTTCTGTCAGCTGATAATCCTAACCAGATACAATTCAAAATTTACAGTTTTATTATATGCAAAGGATAGAGTTCTTAAATTAGAAGATGCCACATTTACAGCCAAATTTCAAAGGCAATGTGATGACTTTATTTCTTTGGAAAAAAGTGATTGGCTCTGGTGGCTGATAGAAATGCATTTTTTATATTTCTCATTTTTATAGCAGTTAAGAAAAAGTTTTTGTAGGCTACTTTATGTGACAAAATGAAATATAATTAGAAAGTTATCATAGAAGCTCTATCTAGTCAGAAAAGCATTTTCACTATAAAATACAGGGAAAAAATAATTTCTCAAGTTTTCCATGCAGTTTTCTATTAAAAATTATCTGCCATCTTTTAAAAAGAAGAATATTTCAGAAGCAATTAAAGTTTTACGGATGTATCAATATATGTTGAAAAATATATTTCAAAATTTCCCTCTAAATTAAAAAAATCCAAGGTCACTTGTAGTTAAATGTCATCTGCATAAGTCATTTGGTAGATAAATTTTATCAGGTCTAGGTTCAATTAAGTGTATAAGGTCTTAGTTGTTGAAAATTTAATCCAAACCCACATTTTTTTCTGCTTTGTTTTCCTTTCACTTAAATGGACTTTGCTAAAATAACCGCATTGAAAAAGTGGAATAATCTTTTTGGCATAGTGAATAATTTCAACAGTCTGCCTGCAAATTTCTTGAGTGAGGTGAATCCAAGTCAAGATCATTGCAAAAAAAATGTATGATAAAAGTTCACTAATAACTTTATTGCCCAAAGGCTAGTTATCTGGTTGCACAGTTGAAGTACACAGGCTGTTATTGCAAATGCTCCTTTGAAAATTCAGATATGATTCTAACATTTATGACCCAACCCCTATGTAATAGACAGGACATATAGGGATTCAGCATAGCAGATCAGGTTAAGTATTAGATTCTCTAATGGGGTCACTGATTTGTTGGGTATCACTGATAGTTTCAAAGCCCAGGAGATAGGAAGAGTGTTGTGAGAGGAAGAGTATTGTGTATTTTTACTACATATATGCAGTGAAATACTCTTTATCTGTCCATCTATGTGTTATTTTTCAGATGACTTCTCATCTGCTTTTCTACCTTCTTTGTTGTATCAATGACATACTGTCATGGGTTCAGCAGCAGCAGTCATTTTTCTGCTTCTTGGTAGCTGGTGCAGTGCTGTGTTTTTGATTTTGGGCCTGGGAACAGCGCTGATAACACCAGTGTTTTGGTTACTGCTTAGTGATGTTTTAGTCTGGCCAAGGACTTTCTGAGTGTCATGCTGTGCCAGGGAGGAGGGGAAGCCGGGAGGAAGCAGAGACAGAACACCTGACCCAAACTGACCAAAGAGGTTATTCCATACCACAGCACGTCATGCCCAGGATGTAAAGCAGAGAGCAGAGACCCGGAAGGCTGGGTGGGTGCACTGCGTGGTCGGGCTTGGTATTAGGTGGTGAGAATTGTATTCCTTCCTTGTATTTCTCTTGTCATTATTATTATTGGTGGTAGCAGTAGTGATTTGTGTTATACTTTAGTTACTAAACTGTTCTTATCTCAACCTGTGGGAGTTGCATTTTTTCGATTCTCCTTCCCATCCACCCGGGAGTGGGGGGAAGAAAGAGGGGAAAGTGAGTGACAGAACGAGCTGCGTGAGTTAGAGAGGCTTGAACCACGACACATATTTCAAGAAAAGTATTGAAAAAAACAAAACAAAACAACCAAAACCGAAAGGGAGAGAAGAGGACTGCATCAATGTAAAAGAGGGATATCAATTTGTGGAAGAAGGTAGAAATAGACAGCTGGGACTGAAAGAATGAAGAACTGCATGCTGTAAGAGAAGATCAGGTTCGAGATCATCGGAGGAACCTGAACCTGCACAGGTCCATAGGACCTGACAAGATGCATCCAGGGGTCCTGAAGGAACTGGCAGATGTAGTTACCAAGCCATTATCTCAATGGCCATGTGGAGACTGATGACAAATGGTGTCCCTTGGGGGTCTGTGTTGGGACTGTCACTGTTCAACATCTTTGTTGGCAACATGGACAGTGGGATTAAGTGTGCCCTCAGCACATCAGCTGATGACTCTAAGCTGTGTGATGCAGTTGACGCACTGAAGAGAAGGGATACCATCCAGAGGGACTTGACAGGTGGGCTATTGCAAACCTCATGGAGTTCAAAAAAGACAAGTGCAAAGTCCTGTTGGGTCAATCCCAAGCACAATTACAGGCTGACTGGATTATGGATTGAAAGCAGTCTTGAGAAGGACTTTGGGGTGCTGATTGATGAGAAACTGGACATGAAACAGCAGCCTGTGCTTGCAACCCAGAAAGCCAACCGTATACTGGGCTGCATGAAAAGGAACATGACCATCAGGTCAAGGGAGGTGGCTCTTCCCCTCTACTCTTGTCTTGTGAGACCCCACCTGGAGTACTGTGTCCAGCTCTGGGGCACCCAACGCTAGAGGGATGTGGACCTGGTCAAGTAAGTCCAGAGAAGGGTTATGAAGATTATAAGGAAGCTGGAGCACTCTCCTATGAAGGCAAGTCAAGAAAGTTGGGCTTGTTCAGCCTTGAGAAGCCACCAGGGAGACCTTCCAACAGTCTTCCTATGCTTAAAGGCAGCCTACAAGAAACCTGGAAAGCGACTTTTTGCAAGGACAAGACAAGGGGGAATGGTTTTAAACCAAAAGAGGGTAGATTTAGATTAGACATTTGGAAGAAATTCTTTATTATGAGGGTGATGAGACACCCTGGCACAGGTTGCCCAAAGAAGTTGTGGATGCCACATCCGTGGCAGTGTTCAAGGACAGGTTAGATGGGCTTTGAGCAACCTGGTCTAGCGGAAGGTGTTCCTGCTGTGGCAGGGGCTTGGAACAAAACGGCTTTTAAGTTCCTTTCCAGCCCAAACCTTTCTATGTTTTTATGGTTCTATGAGCTAAGTTCTGGGAAAAATACCTTCTTCAGCTAGCTTTGTGACCAGATAAGATCTACATGGAACTAGGCTTCTGGCGTAAATCATTTTAGTGACAATGTTGCCTTAAGGACTCTCTGCTCCTCAGTTTCTTTTTTTTTTTTTTTTCATTATGCAAAAATAAGTATTAAGAATAAGTTGAAGGAAAAAAGCCTTTTTAGTTCAGGTCATCTCACTGAATTTATGTCTGTGCTACTGAGGAGGAAATTAAGATGATTGTAGGAATCAATAGGTCAGGCAGAAGGGAGGAGGAATGGATAGGCAGTCTTTACCCAGTTTATGTCCTTTCGGCCATGGAATAAAAACCTCTGAGGGCACTATCAACAGGAATGGCACATCTATCTGAAGTCAGGTAAAAGACATGCTTTAAAAATAACCAGTTAAATTGATTTTGCTTATATCTCTGAAATGGCAGTGTCCACCTAAGAAAAGCACAGCTAGTGCCTTAAAAATAACATTACTTCAATATATTTCAGACTCAGTAAACAGCAAGAAAGGGGTTTTCTTTCTCAAAGTTAGGTGCCTTAATACAAGCAATTTTTAAAATACCTGCAATTCATTGGATACAAAAACTTGTGTAGCTTTCAGTGATCTTGAATTTATTGTCAGCTCCTTGGATTAAAGCCTACAAAGCAGACTAAGCCACTGGGAAATATTGCTAGTATTCTGCCTCAGGGGTAACACAGTTCAGTAGTTCACCCTCTCTGAAAGAAAGGCAAATAAAAATGCATTTCCCCATGGTGCCCTCATGTTTGAGAGGCTTGAAACAATTAACCTGTGATCTCGGTAGGCGTTATTACTCATATGATTATTGTTTCAATACAGTTCCTTGTAAATCTTAAATATAGTTCAGTTAAATATACTTAGATTGACTTAATTCCATACAATCAGCAGAGATATGGCTGACATTGAAGAAGGTGCTTGTGTTGATGTGTATTCTTTTGGTGAATGGCATTTGTTTATTTCCAAACCCACATGTTTATATAAAGGCTATGAACAGATAAACTCATTACTCACAGAAATAAAACAGATGAATTGCTCTGCAAAGCATACCAGCAAGCATTTAAAAAATTAAGATTCTTAAAGTTGTATTCTTAAATCTAAATAAGTGGTACGGTTTCCAGCAGAAGGCACTGAGTGTTGAACAGTTTTTTCTTCTCTAATCATGATCTGAATTGTTGCTTGTTACTTGGGAGAAGTAACCTCACAACAACCTCTTTTCAGTTGTAAGAGTCAGAAGGTATCCCCTGTGCCACCTTATTAATAGTAGTTGGTGTTGGCTGCCTTGGAAGTATGGTGAGTAGAATTTTTATTATTTGCTTTTCTACTCTATTATCAATTGTAGAAAAGTAGTGCACAACCGTAAACTTCAGGCCCCTTTTTCCCAGAACTTTTTATATATTCTGAGTTTTCAACACTGAAAAAAAGAAATAGAAAATAACCTTTATTCTAAATGAACAGGCTTCTGTCCTTTAGGTACAATTTCAGCTAAGACACTAAGATATTTTCCAAAGCAGATGGTCACAAGCAGCCATAAAATGTAGCTATTTATAGGCAAATATCAAATGCTGGAGAAGCCACACCTCTTGAGTGCGTTTCTAGCCCTCAGCTAGAAGCAAGATGCCTATCAGCACCACTGCGTACAAATAAAGTCTGATGTAGCCTCAGGAGACGTACAACATTCTCTGTAGTTCCTCTGGATGATCATGTTCCCAGGAGTACAGATCAATTCAGAGGAAACAGAAAACACTGAAAAATAGGGATACGCAGAGGTAAAATATTAATGTAATCTGTTAAAAAAAACTAAATCACACATCTTCTAAGAAAACATTAGCATAAATCATGAATCAAACTTCACTATCTGTGAAAAAAAGACCTGCCCATTGGACCAAGGGCAAATTTTGCTTTCTAGACAGTGAAATCAAGAGGTCAGAAGACAAAGAGTTAGGAAGATGTGGGGAACTTTTCACTGACAGGATACAAAGAGCAAGGGCTGCCCTGACAGAGAAGCTTACTGATTGCTTCCTTGTCTGCTAAAAAATGAACTTGTCAAACAAAACATAAGCTGTTTGAAGAGGTGCTGCCAACATTATCTAAATAGAATATCAAATTCAGGAGATGCAGGGTAAAAGTCTCATAAGCTTAGATACTTCGAGTTTTTCAGAGCTTTTCTTTTTGTATTGCAATTGTTAAAGGAAATTCCATAAGAGTGCAAATGAAAAGTTTCTGTAATGTTTTGTATCTTACTTTGCTTTGTATAATAAACCACTGCCTGTAGGCTTCTGATCTCCTAAGAGACTGGGGCAAATCTCACTTTAAGAGAAATTTGTTTTCTAATTCCAAGAAAGAGAATCATTAAAAGCATCATCTAGCTACTCAGGCCTCCTAAGAGTAGGCCAGACAGACTGTTGATTTTACAGCTCCACTTTCAGGTCAGATGCCTGGGTTTGAATTGTATCATTAAAAAGCCACACAGCCCCATTTACAGGCTCTAGGAGAAATGGCTCCCAGAAGCAACACCTCAGGGGCCAGAAGGGGCAAGGCTCACACAGCTTGGTTTGTGAGCCTGGTAGATGCATATATTCCTGGTTTGTCCTCCATTCTGGCTGCATACTTCAGCATCCTTTTTTCTAAGGCACCCCAACCTGGAAAACGTGCTAATACCCAATGCCAGCACAATTCAGCATCAAGTACAACAGTTGTGGTCTTTTTTCATATGAAACCACAGCTGGCAGACAAATGCCCACGTTTTCAGAGGGAGGATTCAGCTTCCTCTGGGGTTGTGAAGAGGTCTACATTCCTGCTTCTCAAGAGGATACCCTTCTGCCCAGGTGGTGACAAGGATAAGAAAGCGGGGGTCTCTGCTCTTGCTGCTGAAAGTATGACAATGTGCAGCCAAGTAATGAAAGAGTCATGAGAGCTTAAGAGTGAACTCATAATACTGCAGATTCTGGTTAAGGAGGTACATTTGAAAATTGAGAGTTTGCCATTTAGAATCTGCTCCAAACACTTCTTATGCATTTTATCCAAAGGCTGCTTAATGAAAAATCCATGAGACCAGGGACCAGGATGCAGTCCCGGGAGAATGCCCTTTACATCAAGCAGCAGGAAACAGGCTTCTGCTTGCTTTGTTAGTTCTCTCTATATCCCTGTGAATCTTACATTTCTGACTGCAGGGTGGTCCAAACATTTTATTGGTATTATCCTCTGAAGGTTTCCCATGTGATCTTAAATGAGGTTGAAAGAGAAAATCATGACTGCCTCTGAAATTGTCCTGTGACCTTCATGTCCTATTATCTTGAGTCCAAATAAGCTAATTTATTGCTACCCAAAAATAAAGATATTTTGTTTTCCTAAGCTGAGTTTTTCTTACAGCTCCAATCATCACATAGTACATATTCAGGAGAACAGACTTAACTGATGTCTTGCATGTATGTGGTATCTTTCTCTGAGATGTTGTTGAAGTTGGGCTTTTATCTGTCAGTTTTCATCTATTATTTGGTAGTTAGGAGAGACACATGCAGGATTTCTTGTATAAATTATTGATTTTGTATTGGGTGAGTCTCATAACTACATGTCTGAGACATTAAGTAGGGTAAAGCTATCGCTGCTAGCTTTCCTCAGCAGTTGTGAAGTCTCATGACAGGTATGTTTAAATTTTGATGCATAGCTTCAGCCAAATTGGTTGATCTTTTGTGGGGTTTTATGATTATTATCTTGTTTGCAAAATTATTTAAAACTATCATAATTTCTTGAAGTTGTGGCACTTTCCTCCTGAAACTATACAGCCATGAAATCTAAAATCAAAGGTTTTTTTTGGGCCTGCAATTGACAGATATTTCTTTAAGCCCGTTTGCAAGGAAAAACAGGAAAAGAAATCTGCTAGCTTTTATATTTTCCCTCTCTATCTCAAGCTCTCATTACCTACTGAGCAGTAGTGCTTAAACTTCTGAGTGCAATGAGAGTGCTGTTTTCAGTCCAGTTTTGGCAGATGTTACATAAAATACTGTGTGCTACTCACTGAGAATGCCTGGAAAAGGCAAGTGAGTACTTTACTAAACCTAGAGTGCAGGGAGAGCTAGCAAGGGGCAGAAAGGCTGATATAACAGAGTCCTTTTGTTCTTTCCTGGCACCATGTTGCAATACTGATGAAACCAGGTTTTACACCTGAGTCTTTCTTTGAAAATGGCATTGTGCACAAAACAAATCTATTTTCATAGACTTTGTGGGGTTGCTTGAACCTTCACAGTGCAGTACAAACACAGCTATGTGTCTTCTGGAAGAGAGCTGGCTTAAGCCAAATAATTTCAGAAATCTCCTTAAGTGAAATGTGTCCTGGCTAAGTTTAGTTTAGACATGCCCTAAAGAATGTGTTGAACTAGAAAGATTATATTAACAATATAAAATGCAGAAACAAAAGAAGGCTGGAATACTTGGGTTGAATACTGTCCACTCTGCCTTGACTAAACCATCAGCAGAGTTGATTTAGCTGTTCACATGTCAGATATCTTGAAGAACCACCATATTCCTTCCAGGTATTACAATTTCATTCCCTTGATGTGACTAACACAAATGTTTTCATGAGGTTTACTAGCACTATTTACTTTTTATGTCGTTTGAAATGGGATTGTTCTGGTACTGGAGCTGTGTTGTGCCATAAGGCACTAAATAATAGATTATTCTTATGAAGAAAAAGAATGTCAGTTGAGAAATAAATGAAATAACTGGTAATATGACAGGTAAGATTACTGCTTCAGTCATATTTAGGACCAGATGTATGTCTTTATCAACCATTCTTTGACATTTCTTGCCTTTTCTCAAGTTTTTTGTTGTTGGGTTGGGTTTGGGATTTTTGTTGTTGTATGGTTGTTTTGTTCTGTTTTCTGTGTAACTATGAATACATTTTATTTTCATCCCTCTAAGGAATGAAAATGAATTTTGAAACCTTCACAATTTCCAGGAAATAAATGTCTTATGTTCAACTTCCTCTATTCTTCCAATCCTGATGGGAAAGCTATACTTACCTTTTCCCATTAATACTGCAACAAATACCAGAAAAGTCTAGAAAACAGCGTTCTAATTACAACTGAGATTTTTATATATATTTTTCTATTCTACATACATTTTTTTATCTCTCCCAATTCTTACAGGCCTAAGATTGGTTCTAGAAATAGGCATTGAAAAATTGGTAGACTCATCAGACAGTCCTCAAGTAGAGATGTCAGGAGATGTAGAAAACATGTATGTTTTAAATGTTTTGCTGGACATCAGTACAGCTGCACATTACCTGAAGGAGAAATTCTGTGGTCATAAGGATATTTATTTCAATTTCAATCCTAGTATAGATTGAAAAAGGTTAATAATGCTGTAAAGTATATTCTCTTAACTGTTGTCCATGTCAAGATAGCAAAGTTTCAGTCCTTTTTGCTATTATTCTGGTTACTTATAATTTCTATGCCAGACTGAGAACAAAATCACTGCTTGCATTCCAAAGGCCTCCTTAGAATATGGTTCCAAAGTTAATGAAATTAAAAGAAAAAGCCACAAATTCACCAGAAAGGGATAACTTCTTCAAACCTATCCTGTAGATACATGTTATTTCATGGACTCTGTAGCTGCCAGGCTTTGCTCACATGTTTATGCAATGAACAGATTTTTTTTCTTGTGTTAATATTTTGAATTATCCTTTGATCTGCTGCAAGTACCATGCAGTCAGTGTTCCTAACCACAGTCTGCCCCTCTAATAATACTCTGTGTCTCAAATTTTTTTTCCTAACTGAAATACATGGGGTGGAATTGTGGGAGCCATAATGAACAGTATGATAAGTCTCTTGCTTAGCAGGAATACCACATAGCAATTTTTACAGCAAGACTGGCACTTCTCATTTTTGAGAAGGGAAATCTGCTTTTATGCAGCTCAGTCATTTTGAAAAACATTATTTTTATGAGATGTGTTTTATCTTTGTGCTTGTGTGCATATCTGCTGCAACTGCCACATTTTATTCATGTTCAAAGAAACAAATCTGACTTATTTTCTTTTTCTCAAGCTGTGACATTTTCTACAGAACACCTGGCTTAGAATAAAAGCTTTATGGTAGTTTGAGAACCAAGTTTCTTCAAAAGTAGAATGTCATTAAGCCTGGACTTCATCAACTTTAATATATAAGACAAAATCCAGCGAATGATCCAGATGTCTAACCAGTCTGGGAGAAAAAATGATAATGAGAGCTGCTTTGGCATTGAAGGAAATTCTGGAGCATTGATGTTTCTTTCTGTCGTGGTTTAAGCCACTATAGTAACTCACCCAGTTCACTCACTCACTCCCTCCTCTTTCTTCCCCTCCCACTCCGGGGGGATGGGGAGGAGAATCGAAAGAATGCAGCTCCCACAGGTCGAGATAGGAACAGTCTACTAACTAAGGTATAACACAAACCACTACTGCTACCACCAATAATAATAATGAAGAGAAATGCAAGGAAAAAGAATACAGTCGCTCATCACCTATGCCCAGCCCGACCACGCAGTGCCCCCCCCCCCCCCCTTCCGGCTCTCTGCCCTCCATTTTTACCTCCTGGGCATGACGTGCTGTGGTATGGAATACCTCTTTGGTTAGGTTGGGTCAGGTGTTCTGTCTCTGCTTCTTCCCAGCTTCTCCCCCTCCCTGGCAGAGCATGAGATTCAGAAAGTCCTCGGTCAAACCAAAACATTCTAAGCAGTAACTGAAAATACTGGTGTTATCAGCGTTGTTCCCAGGCCGAAAGTCAAAAACACAGCACTGCACCAGCTACCAAGAAGGAGAAAAATGCCTGCTACTGTTGAACCCATGACAGAACTTCTATGTAGCCAATAGGATACTCTTCTGAGACATTTTGACATACAATTAGCTGAGTAATACAAAACAAAAATAGTAGCAAATGCATTAATAAACAGTAAAAGGTCATAATATTCCCCCATGCTTCCTTGCATTGTAGTTTCCAATTACCAGTGCATGTACAACAGTGATATCTCTACTTTTAAGCTCTGGATGTCCCTGAGTACTTCATCGTTATTATGAGCTGATATCCTGTTTTCTTGTATGTACTGTAATCAGAAATAGAGGTAACAATAATTCTTACCAACTGTGAGACTTGTAAAAGAGACAGTCCTAACATGTAGGTAACATTCACAGCAAAACTGGGTTTGTACACTTATTGCCAGGGAAGACTTAGCGCTCAGAGCTCTTCAAAGAAGAAAATAGGTTTTCTCAAGAAATGAACAAGTGAATCAAGAGGCCTAAGGTTATAAATTTTATTTTAACTTTAATCAAAAGTAAGAAAAGAGAAAAAGAGCAACAAAATAAGCAGTCTGCTGAAGCACCAAAGCCCTAGAATGTGAGCATTTCATGATTCAAAAGACCCTTTCATTTGCCTGTGTTTGGCAGGGACACTGCGGAAACATATGACCTTTTACCTACTCATAGGGAGAAAGATGAGTTCCTGCAAAAAAAAACAAAGGCATTTTCAATGAAATTAACAGGGGAGACCGTCAATGCTGAGAAATCCCAGTCTAGTGTTTGCTCATCTGGAAAAAATCTAGACATTAGATTTGTTTGATTAATAGTATTTTTAATATACATTAGAGAAATTAATATTTGGAAGACAGTTGTTTTTTAAAACAAGACTTAGTTCTACTTTACTGTGTTAAGTGAAGCAGGCCAAATGGGACTGTGGGAATGCCGCACAACATTTTCCATGAAAGCTCATCTGAATTTTTTAATGAAATCATGTTAGAGATATCTGCAAGCCTTTTTGTTTCAGCTGTCACTTAATGCACCACTGGCATAAGACCAGTTAACTCAGAGGTATTCCACAAGGGTGGACTGGTCTACTTCTGGTTAAGTTGGAATTCATGAAAGAGGGAAATGGCAAAGGATTAACCACTCAATGTTAAAAGTCTTAAATAAACAATAGGTGCAAGATTTGTTTAATGATAAATTATTCAGATATACTATTCTTACTTCTTTCAGGTTCAATCACATGGTTGGCTTGGTGGATATTAGGGATTGTTTTTCTTAGAGAAATTGCAGAGTGAGCAGTTTCTTCAATGCCCTTCCATTATTCAGAAAGAGTATACCTAGTCTTAAGTCATTGACAAAGATGGGCTCCAAGAAGAACTAATTACTGTGCTCACTGCTCTGAATCTTTTGTAGAGGACGCTGACCCTACACATTTTCGGGATGCTTTTATCTCTGAACATATCTACTACATGTGATCTTTGTTTCATTCTACTTTGTAAATGTTCTTATATCACTTCTTTCGAGTACTCAGATACACTAACCTCTGAATAAACAACTACAGTTGTTACATCAGCCTTGCAAAAAATCTCTGGTACAATGGCATATCTCATTATATCACTGTATTTTGAGTTGTGGCCCCTGTTATTGGAGCTGTTATTTTTGGAAGACTGTGCGGTGTTTTTTCTTAAATTCACTTTAAATTCTTTCTGTCAGCCTCAGTGACACCCAACAGCCTCATTTCACATGTGCAGAAACATGGAAGAACTTTTCATGCGCATTTGCTGCAATTTCATCAGTATATAACAATAAATGCATTTGTGGAAGGTAAGTTTGTATGTTTAAAGCTGTAAAGCAAACACCTCAAAACATAGGCATTGTAAGTGATCATGCAGACATGTTTGTCTCCTCGCTTTACATTTAGATTTGTTGTTCATTTAAGCAAATTTCATTCTAGATGTGCTTACAAAAAATCTAAGAGTGCTAGCTATCAAGAGTCATTAAAATTCAGAGTCAAGGAACTTCCTGTATAAAAAGTGAATGCACCTTTGGTACAGAGGTGTATTCTAGTCCATGCTTATTTACTTGTCAGATGGAATTATGTCCAAGGATAAGTGACAGTCTGCCTATCCATTCAACTTTTAAATTCTCCAAAATCCTATAGTTTATTTAGCTTACTATAAAACTATAGGAGTTATTAGACTACAAAATACACAAACAAGGCAGCCTACCTCTTACTTGCAAGGCAAGACAATGCTGCAAAGTAAACCACTATAAAATATTTATCCACATGTTAAATAGCATCAAGCAAATCTGTTCCCTTCTCTTCCTTTCAGGCAAAAAGTTTAGGCACTGGAATACACAGAATGGCTTCACCTTTGTGTAGTCCTTAAAAAAACAAACAAACAAACAAACAGACAAACAAATCTACTAAGGTCTAAAACTGTGATTCATGGTCAGAAAAATTTTCCAGACTTTATTTTAAAATCCCTCTCTCCCCCTGTCCCACAAAGGAGTGGAGAAGGCCAAAACTGAGATTAGTTCATAGGCATTCTTATTTGAACCAATTTGGATTTTCCAACTGAACACTGTTATTTTGTGGCTAGTTTTGATGTTTACTTGTTTAGTTGCTCTCCCCAAGCTGTTAGTTCCACAATAGTTTGCTGAGAATCTGAAACCATAGCTGAGATAAAACATCTTTGTCTCTTGCTCCTGCACGCATGCTTGCATGCAAGCACAGAAACGTCTTAGAAGCCAATCGTATTATTTTCAGTGTGCCAAAAAGGTTTGGAATTCAGTGAGTTTCAGTGTCCTTTTTTTTTCATACCTGATCATAGCATGCTTGAAACCCTGGAAAGTCACAATTTACTTTCCACATAACTGTCCTGGATGGCTGAGAAGCCGAACCGTACAACAGGATATCCAGCTATTGAGTGCTGCTGTCACAGGTGGCCAGCAGTGCAGCTGCAAAGAGCTTCCTGCCAGGAGGGCAGAGTGGGTCCACAGGAAGAAATGTTCCTTTCCTCTTCCAATATGTTTTCAACTATAAAGGAAGGCCCAGGCTTACACTCCTACAGTGGATCTGCCTACACAGCACTTTTCAGCTGGAGTAAAATCTCAGTTAACATTTCTGACAATAACTGCCCGAAGTGGAGCAGATCATTTACAGGGCTTCAAACAGCAGGGAGTCATACATTTAAAGCAGAGCTGCTCTTAAGAAACATTTCAGCTTGACTGTATTACTGTTCTGCATATCTGTATCATCATTTTATATCTCTCAAGAGCAGTCAGTGTTGTGCAAAGGAAGGATGACAAAAGTAGCAGCTACCTTTCTCTCAAGATACCAGGAGCAGGCAATCCCTATGTTTCCTCTTCTGTCCTACAACCAGCCATAAAAACACAAGTGGAAAATTGCTTCCAATAAATTGTGGATTTCTGTAAAGAAAGAAGGAGACAGATAACTTCTATCTATGAATTTTACAAGCTGACACTTCAAACCATGAGCACTAAAATCCGGGTTAAGTAAACTCAATGAAAAAGACAGAGGGTGTTTGTTCATAGCGGTGTTAACAGAAAATATGCAGAAGTTCACTGTGCCATGGGGAACCCAGACTTATTCCCAAGAAACTTTTGTGCTAAAGAAACACAAAGAATAGGAATTGAGTACACAGTGGGCGAGAGAGAAGAGGTTTTTGAATACAGTTACAAAAGTGAGAGTTTTAGGCTGAAAGAGTGTAGCCACTTATTAGTGCAGAAGATTATAGAACCACTCAGGCATAAAAGTACATGTGCAGTACAGCAGCACATGAGCTTGTAGGATTTGATCTAGGAAATCTTCTGGCATCAGTCAAAAATTTTCCTGTGATTCCCCTGGCCTTTCACACTGGCATTAATGACCCGATTCTGAAGATGTCTACATTTGTTCTTCATTTTAAATGGATGTGCCCTGCACATATGCATTGAAGATATTCAGCTTCTTGTCTGTTCTTTGTTTAACTGCCTATACTTCTTTATTCTCAATTTTTAGGCTGTGGATTCTTGGGCTCTTAAACCTATACTGCAAATTTTTTTGTTTGCTGAGATCCAAAAAGTGAATTATCTATCCTCCCAAATAACTAATATTAATCTGTCAGGGTACTTGGAAAAGTAACACACAGATATTACTTCTAAAAATGCAGTAATTAAGACCAGTTATTACAAAAGACTGCCTGGAAATGTGAAAAATATCTTAATGGACTTACCAAGCACAATCAATTTTTACTTTTTTTTTGTGTGATTAAAGAGTTCCCTCTGTCATCATTTGTCACATTCACCACTGGAAAATTCAAAATATGTTTCCTGATGAGGCTATATTCCTAAGGAATTGAAAATGATACGAACATGAATGGTCTTACCTTTTTATCCTGGAAAACTGCCTATTAAAAACCGATTTATATAAATAAATTGCCAACAATTGTATCTGGTTGCTCTGAAAATGGTATTTTTTAAGAGTGAATGCCTCAAGCTTGAGTGTATGATGAATTATGCCATGCAATTTACTGTGTAAACACTATTGATAACCAGAGGAATTACTTGTCATTTGACATCAGTGTACTTGAGAGAAAGTTCTAAACTTTAGAAGTTCAGCATAAGGTAAAAATGTCCATTTACACAATGAATAGAATCCATTATTACATTCTTCAGTGCTCTCTCTGCTCTAATTTTAGAGAAAAATATTCCATAACGGTGATTATTTGCTAAATTGAAACTCCTTGAAAATATATTCTCCCACTTTTTCTGAGAAATGAAGCAAAATTGCTGCATTTGCCTTTGACTTGGCAGCTACTAAGGACCTACAAGCTAGTCTTATCTTGTCACATACAAATAGGCACTGCAAATCTGAGGATTATCTGTTCATTTTCTCATCCTCACGTCTTCAATGTTAGACAAGCAGCATGCAGTACTGCGAAATCTCATGTTTTAAAGGTAATCAGGTTCTAAGCTATGCTTTGTAGCATCAAAAACCTTTGCAAACTCCTTCAAAATATTCTGCAACTCAGTTCTGCAAATTCATGTGGATCTTTTGGGACAGAGATTACCTGCAGAGACGGAGGTTGAGGATAGGGTCTGAGGCTATCTATAGGCTTGCCTCAATTCAGGATAGCACTAGAGCATGTGCTTCAATTATCCTGACCTCAGAGGGAATTTCATTAATTTTAAAGCACACTTCGCACTCTTCCCAGGTAGAAAAGTTTCCTCTAAAATGAATCACTATTATGAGGTTAGATATTTATTTTAACTTCAACAACTACTGTTTTTGAAATTAGTGGGTTCATAGTACTCCCCTGTTTTTCATATTTGTAATCTTTCTATGCTCTTTGTAATGAGAAATAGCAGTGAACACCTAGGCAACACCGACTGGTTTGGTCAGTTTTGTCCTCATTGCTATTTCAATATGATCAAGAACAGTTTCTAACACATCTTAACTAGGCTTAAAATCATTCTTTAGTAGATGTAGAATTACGTTTTTATAATGAGAAAAAGACATTCTCTTCATGCTGTTTTTTACTGCTGGAAAAATTAGCATTTTATCTGTAGAATAGATCCTTCCTGCTCAATAAGTATAATAGCAAAAAAAAATTGGTAAGGATGTTTAATTTTGTGGATAAAATGGTAGAGGTCATTAATTTAGTCAAGCTGCACCAAGCACACTAGAGCATGACAAATGCAAATATATGCAACCTAGTTCATCAATCTGCGACTGAGAGTCATCACATAAACTATATAAATAAGTTTCATAGATAAAAGATCAAATATATTTCATACTGAGACACTGAATCAACCAACACATGATTAAACAGTCTAACTCTAATGCCAGCATCTCAAGGCTTCCCAAATTTTATAAGCCTAATCCACTAAAGAAATACTATTAAAAGATAGTACTATATCACTAGAAAAATAATCTTTCTTACTATTTTTTGTAGAAGATAATTTTATTCACTTGGTGTAAATCAAGAAAAACAGACTAGTATGGTAATTATTCATATTCTGTAAGATATAATCATGAACCTCTTTTGTAGAATTAATTAACTTTCAGTTTCATTTTGGAAAGACAGTAGAATTTAATGACTCCCCCAAGTCATCTCCTTGGGAAGCCTACTGGGAATTAACAAAGCCTGCTCATCTGAAAATATTACAGTTGGCAGCCTATTGCTGCTGCCTGATCTTAAGGTTCCCGGACCCTTTACATTATAAAGCCCTTTTTCCACTGCAGGCAATACAACAGATATAGAAATTTGGCTGAAGACATTGAGCCATCTACATCCAAGTTATGCAGTTCCACATATAGACTGAATACTGTCAACCTTTTTATACAGTTGACCCCTATGCCAGTTGACCACCAGAACAAATACTGAACAAACAACTAAAATAACAACACTAATCATACCCACAAAATGAGTGACATCTCTTAGATTTTCATTTGCTGATGATCTTCAAACCACACATAAATCAGTCATGCTTCTTAATGTTGGGTTTTTCTTACTTTTTTTTTTTTTTTTCAGTTGCTGTCTTTTAAACTCTTACAAATCTGGAGTAATGAAGTAATGAAATGAAGTCACATAAGAATTGTAGTCTTGTCACTGGGAACATACTCTGGACCAATATGAGTTGAGTTTTACCAGCTGGCTCTACCGTCTACTGTTAGAATTAATTCCTACCCTGAACAACATGGTGAGTTTTTCATGTATTTAGAAATGTTTGAGTAAAAACCCTACTTCAAATGGTTATCTACGTAGTCTAGATAATTGCCTATGATGCTGCAAGATACTACTCACCCATGGACTTTATGATGCAATTTCTCTAAGTGTGGAAACTGTCATAAAAAGCAATATGCAATGAAATGTGTCTTGGAGAAATAGTTTCTTCAACAGTTTTTGTGCCCATTCTTCTGATTAGTCTTTTATAGTGACCTTATATAGCTCAGCAATTTTTGACAGGTAAGATGGAAATAATTTTCCTGTGACAAAAAGAAGGATATTATAATTTACTTCATTTACAGCTTTCCATTTTTTTTGATTTTGTGTATTGCTTTGGCCTAAAACTATTATCTTGAAAAATGTCCAGATTTGGCTCTGTCAAATGCATAACTTTTCTTAACTTTCCAGATTGTCTGACATTATTCATCAAGGTCTGCAGAAATCGGCAGTCAGTGTCTTTATCTTACTTTTCATTAGTTTTATTCACCAAAATTTATCAAGGACTATGAATAGAGACCATATATCTTCCTATAATTAAATGACAACCAAATGGATGATCAGCTTAGTGTTAAAACACAATACATCTAGATCCAACGGAGTTTTTAAATTCCTGAGAACAGTGTAAGTCAATTCTCCCCCTGAGGGTCTAAGAAAATAAAATGTGTGTGAGGAAATGCTATAATAAACTGGTAATATGTTTCCATAGGGGATACATTAGAATTTTCCATACATCCTGCTAGGATGGCAGTAAACCAGACTTAATAGCAAAAAGTAAGCAATTTCCATAGTGAAGAAAAAATTTAAAAAAATTAGCTGCATAGCACGGACAGAGGACCAAGCTCCAGACCTCATTTTTTGTTGAGAGATGCTGTCAGCTGTGCCCAGGGAGCTGCCCAGGTTGAATGACTGGTGTTGGCACAGACACAATTTCAGAGCTGTGTCAGTCAGTTGGCTGATAGGCATTTACTCGTATTCTTAGAGAATGTAGTGCAAACTATGACTACATTAAATATTTGTTGGTGAAAACCAAAAAAAATGGTTAGTCACAGACAATTGGCTTTTTCCATTTTATTTTTTTTTTTACCTCTCCTTCCTAATCTCTGGTTTCCAAGAAAATAAACTAATAACAGAAAAAGTATTTTTATCTAAATCTAGGCTTAAATGTATGTTTTCCAGTTTGCAGAAAATAGTTTTACCTTTCCTTTCCTTTCCTTTCCTTTCCTTTCCTTTCCTTTCCTTTCCTTTCCTTTCCTTTCCTTTCCTTTCCTTCCCCTTCTCCTTCCCCTTCCCCTTCCCTTTTCCCTTCACCTTCCTTTTTCCCTTCACCTTCACCTTCACCTTCCTTTCGCTGCTAATATAAGCAGCTAATGACACTCCAGAGAATCCTTACCACACTGTGTTAGGACTGGGTACCTTAAGCTTAAAAGGTTGTCAGAACAGTGCCCAATCAGCCTGGAGTCAGGAAGGTTTTGCTCCTAAACTTGCCTGAGGTAGCAGAAGTTAGCTAAACCTTTTATACTGCAGTCCAGCCATTCTGGCTTCAATGAATTAACATTTTTTATTCAAATCTGGGTGGGTTTTGGTTTGATTTGTTTGGGGTTGGGTTTGGTTTGGTTTAATTGTTTTCACCCGCAATGTTTCCATGCAACCCTAATTGTCTCTGTAGTGAGCTTAAAGAAACACAAACCAGAAGCTGCCTTGCCTAGTTTGCTTTCTGTGCCTGGTTCAACTGGTAAACTTAAGGTACACTTAACACCACGGCAATAGCTCCCCTTTCCCCCTTAGCTTCCCCCCTCTCCCCCCAATCTACAGTATTGGTACTCTCTGGTGAGCTAAGGGAAGCTCCTTTTATACTTTTGAATGCTTGTTACTCTTCTATTTTTCATTCCTATTCTACTTTGTGTCTTGAGGCAAGTGATTCTCCTTACATACTGTATACAAATGCTGCTATGTTGAACATGCAGTCCTTAGCTGGATTAAATCCCACATGCCAACAGTGTGCACAGAGAAAAATGAAAAAAAAAAATAATTTATCTCAGTATGTATTCCTTCAGGAGCATACTGTTTCCTTCAGGTTTCCAAACATTGATATCAGACTTAATAAATATTTTAGAGACTATTTTGCTAGCTTATTTTGTGATGATGGCCCACACTGAAAAGCAAAGAGAGCTATTAAGTGGACTATCTTGAATAATCGTTGCAAAAGCAGGTGGATGCTGGTAACAATGAAAGTTCAGTATTTGCTAACATAGGCTTCAAGGATTTGCCAATAAGGCTGCTGTATGCTGAAAGTGAACACATAATAT
The DNA here is from genome assembly GCA_028858755.1 of Ara ararauna. Classification (NCBI taxonomy): domain Eukaryota; kingdom Metazoa; phylum Chordata; class Aves; order Psittaciformes; family Psittacidae; genus Ara; species Ara ararauna. Next base: position 64,720,969 of record CM054379.1, read on the forward strand.
GGGCTCTTGTTCTAACCCATGTCTGTCTCTGCAATTGGTCACTGATGTTATCAGCTAATTTGGAAACAGAAAAGCATCAAATCTAAGGTTGTCTGCAAGAGGCCAGAGAACCAAATTCTGGATATCAGTTCAGGGATTATCCATACTGGAAGGCTTTACTGGGAAAAATGCTGTAAAACATGCAGAGGAGAAAAGGTCCCTTGGCCTGGAGACCTTACTTTTTAGGTGCAAAAAGCAGAGGAAAGTTTGATTTGTATTTAATATGAACTCTTGAAAAAAACCACAAAGTAGTAATTATGACCAATGTGAGTTGAAAGACATACCATTTGCTACCAGTTGTGACCCTTTGAAATTGCAATTAACTGATTGGTAGATATGTTTGATAGTTATGATATCTATCAGTGCATATAACTGCAAAACCAACTACAGATTAAAAGCTTTCTGACTGCCTAAGTGAAAGACCACTGATATTTACTGATTAGAATCATATCCTCAATTGTTACATTCTTGTGGCTTTTGGTTCTTTGATACCCTTTAATTATATCATGATATTGTCTCATATATTAAATAAGGAATTTATTGCCATGGTTACATAATTTTAAAAGAGAGAGAAAAATGCCACCTCAGTTGTGTTTAAACAAAGTACATACATAGACAATATTTTAATAGCACTCTGAGTCAGAAGTTATTAGTGTTGAATTCCCTGAGCTTAAAAAATGGATGGAAGATTGAAAGAATAAAGCAATGAAACACTTGGGAATAATACAATCTCTACTTAAATACGAGATGCAAAAATTATATAGTATATGCATATCCAAGTCAGAATTTCCAAAGAGAAATCACAACCCCCTTATCAACTCCAAAAGCTGGAGGTCAGTTGTACTAAATGATGTGAACAAACAGACAAAAGTAATCACCTGTTAAATGATACTGCTTTTAAATTATAAACATGACATCATCTAGTACCTCAGCAGCAGCATTTCAGTTTATGTCTTGGAAATGAACGTCCCGAAGCTGCCCTGAAAAGTTAACTGACTGAGGCTGACACCCTTAAATTGTGGCACCACATGGATTAGATTCAGCTAATGATGTCTGAATGTAGTGATACCTTATTCCTTACACATGACCTTCAAAGAGACAAATTAATTGTTAAAATTCTGCTTTATTAATTTATAGTTTTATATTAAAATTTCTAAAATTAATTATCTGTGTGTATATATATATATATATTTTTTTTTTTTAAAAAAGACCTTTATGTGATTTTAAGCAAAGTGGTTGCTTTCAGGGAGGTATACAGATTTACCCCTGCACAGATCACCCCACTTCCAATATTTTATTCTTGCTTATGTGAACACTAGGACACAGCATGGTTGCGATAACAGAATGGATGGAAAATTGCACAAGAGTTAAAAAAGGAACTTTGTACCTATCTGCAAATATAACTGCCTTTGTAAAATATTTGGCTTACTTTTAATCAATTATAAATACCTCACTATTTAATCAGTTTTAATAATCTCACTTTTGGGTAAGATCAGTATAAAATACATGTACATGCTCTGCGAAACTTTTCATTTGTTTGCTTGTCTCTATAATTCTGAGACTGTTATGTAATGCAAAAACAGCTTTCGAAAACCTATCATTCCTCCACCACTGGAAGTAAGGTTCATTTTCTTCTTTCTTTAAAGTCTGGCAAAGGAAACAATTTAAAATAAATGAATTTATGACTTCCAGGATTATTTCTATGGTTATTTCATGTGCTAACACCTGTGGGCTAGTGTTCTGCTTGTTTTTATCCAGCAAAAGCAAGAAAACCTTCAGAAAGTTTCTTTTCCATCTCATCATCAAAAAATTGTATCACTAACAATGGGAAAATGATTTGCAGTGCATTACATATTAATTGAGGGTATTTTTTGGGCCTCAGGAATATATAATCTCCTCAGATATTCTCATAAGAAACTTTCATATGCCATTCCATTCTCCGAGCAGAAATCTAAAGAACAAATATTACACATACCTATAAATAAATTGAAAATAGAATTTCTGTTTTATCAGAAACTCTGAAAATTAAAACCCATTTTTTTTGTGTTCAGAATTGGTCCAAAAAAGTCAAAATGAGGCTTCAGAAAAACAATTACATTTTGTTTTAGGAATTTGATGAAATCAGTCTTTTATTTTGCCTTTTTTTAGCTCCAGCTATATTATTGTTTGATAATATTACAAAAAGTAAATAACATTTCAAATTCATTGAGAGATGTTTTAACTTTATCAAGCTCTAAAGTTTTAATCAAATAAACAAATGCTAAACAACAACGAAACCACAGAAATAAAACCAATAAAAACCGAGGCAGGATCAGCAACCTCTACAAGTTAAAACCTAGAGGAAGAGAGGTATATGGAAGTACACATTGATTGCATTTGTCCTTTGAACTCACCGTCTTTTTCTCTTTTCCTTTTGGTATCAATTGCCCTTATTTGCTGAGTTCTATACATACCCTCTGAGGTATGGAAAGCAATTCTTATAAATATAATAGATACAGATTATTTCACAAGATGCCTGTGGCTTCATCAGTATTCTTATTTGATTATAACATATACTTTGAAAATAAAGGAAATAGCATTATTATTTCTTACCTCATTTTACTCCTAATATGATGAAAGTCTGCATTGCCTTTTTTTCTGAAATACTTTTATCAACCATTAAGTTATATTTAGACAGAGGAGACACAAATGAAACTTTAGGATATTTACCTAATAAACTGTCTGACAAAAAAAAAAAAAAAAAGTTGTGAAAAAGAAACCAGACACACATTCAATTAGCCTTTAAATGCAAATCAACAGCAAGGGTCACTAATGTCTTTATATGACATCATGCAGAAATGTTTATCTGAATACAATCAAAAGCTCCACAGGGGGCTTATCACAGTCTTCAGAGATAGAAATTATATATTTTTGATGCAAACCAAACAACATCAGTTATTTTCACAACTCTGACTTAGTATCTGTCCTGTCATATCTTACTGTGGTTTTAGTCTCTCTTACTAGACTTAGCAGCAGGTGTGAGGCAATGAAAACAAAGAAAAACTGAATTGGTTCTTTTGCTTCCATATAAAATTCTGCAGTTTTCTTTCGTAGAGAGAAGTTAGTTCAAGGTCAATATTTTTGTCATGTTAACAGGCTGTTTTCCATAGATGAACATTTGCCAAGGTCATTCAAAGCCTGAACCGCTGAAGTATGAATTTTCAAGGAAAAGAAACAACCAAGAGACCTGGGAAAAAAAAAAAAAAAAGGTGCCATTATCCAAAGTAGGTAATCTTGAAGTTAAACTTTTATATCTTTATTGCGAGGAGGGAAGAAAGTGCGGTTGCTAAAATAATCAACCTTGCTTTTTTTGAAGTTTAGATTGGATATGAGGAAGAAATTCTTTACTGTAAGGGTGGTGAGGCACTGGAATGGGTTGCCCAGGGAAGTTGTGAATGCTCCATTGCTGGCGGTGTTCAAGGCTGGTTTGGACAGTGCCTTGGGTGGCATGGTTTAGTGTGAGGTGTCCCTGCCCCTGGCAGAGGGATTGGAACTAGATGATCTTAAGGTCCTTTTCAACGCTAACTATTCTATGATTCTAAGATGCAGTAAAACTGGTCATACATTCACAATGCTATAGGGGTGCAGGCTGCAGAAGCATGAAAGGTTTCAGTCTATGCAAGGAGGAACCTAGCCACACATCATACTGCTTTTCCAAAGACTCTGAACTGTTCAGAAACACAGAGGGTCTCTTGTGAGGAGAATCAGGAATGTGAAACTTTTGACTACACGGTCAACAGCTGGTTGAGCTCTTTGGCCTTGTGTGCTGCACGATCCACAGTCCATACGTAACTGCATGGGATGGGTAGAATGTATACAATTAGGAATATTACATAGACAACTAGTAAGTGGCCTGGGGAACTCTATACTGATGTGCTTGGACTATGTTTCAGCTTATTCATATGTCTAAGAAGAGCTGAGACAAAAAGCTACAATGGTGTTGAGCCACGTGGAGAGCTGCAGGTGAAATCAGCCTGGTTAGGGAAGCTCCAGCTAGAAAGAAAGGAAAGAACAAATGTTGACATGTTACAAGTTATGACACATGTGCTGACCAAAAAAAATCTGGTTAATACTGTAAGATAGGTTCAGTGCATTACAGATTCATCACTGCCAGAGATGCAGTTCAAGTCCCCGTCTTCTTCTGCGCTCTATATGACATTCTCATCCTGTTTCTTTGGGTCCAACAAAGTTTTGGGCTGGGTATCTCTTCTGGGGCTTTTCTGGGCCTCTAGAAAAACATATGAGAGATTTTCTTGTGCTAGAGGAATTTGTCAGCATGGAGTAGAACATATAGATGCCCAGTGACCTCACATATGAGTAAGATAAAGATGCCAGTTTATTACCCAGCACAGAAAATAAATATTGGAGCACAGAGAGATTGAAGTATGATGTTTGAGGGACAGGAAATGTATTTTCAGATTAGTTTGATTTTCAGGCATTCTTTTACTAATATAAAGCAATCAGTGGGTGCTGAGTACACTAAGTGCTCCGTGCTCTGCTTTATAACACTCACTTTTTAGCCTGTGGGTTTTCATTAAGCTAGGTTCCATTCAGCTGTGTTTCAAATGTAGTCCAGATGACTGTCCACTGCAGGCTGTTAACTAAAAAGCCAATAAAACACAGTGTTTAGTCCAGTTGGGTCTTTTCCATTAATCGGACTACATAATCTTCCAGTAAAAAAGTAATGCTGATTTTATAGACTACTTACATAAAGCTTAATAATTCCCCATTCATCTAAAGCTAATATATACTTTAGAATGGATTAGTTAGGAAGAGAAAATGGTAGTATTTTCAACATAATTGATACTGACAAGAATTAACAGTTTCCTTCCATTTGCTTTTATTTCAATGATTGCTGTATAAATGAATTGTTTTCACATTATATAGCTGAGTTGGCTCAAGTATTCTGACTCAAGAAACCCATTTGTGCCAGACTTGAATCTGTTTCTCATAGACAGAAAGACACTGAAGCTCCTCTCTGTGCCTGGCTAAAATAATTCAGTAGTGTTCACCTGTCATTTTTTTTACAAAATTTTGTCAAGTTCTTTAGTATTATTTGTTCTTTCATGCTTCTTTCTTTCATTATTTAAAAAAAAAAAAAAATTAAGGTATAAAGATGCTATGCTCTCCTCTCCAACACTTTTCCCTTTGATGATATCCAGATGTATTTACAAACTGAGTACAAGAATTTTCCTAGGTGTACAGGCAGCAAAATAATCAGAAAGTGCAGAATGATGCAGTAAACTCAAGTCCTAAATCTTAGTAATATTACACAGAAAACAAAACAATATTGGCAAAGTTAAAAACTCTCAATTACAGAATATATAATGTTTGCATTTACTAATCCATATACAAATATACACTTGCGTCTGAGATTCTATAGATGAGGAGCACAATTTCAATTTCATTTCATTTCAAATTCATTTTATCACCATTGTTTTTATAAATACAGTTATATCACAAACATATGCATTATTTACAAATAATTACACAGGGTTTTTTTAATTTTCATTGCAGTGGTACTTGAAAATAATCATGGATCAGTTGGCTTTTTTTATAGATTTTGTATAAAGTCAAGATAAAATAATGACACTTTTTGTATTTGCAGTCTAAATTGTTCATGCGTGTCTTTGTGCACCAACCTTTTCCAAGGCTATGTTAGACAGCTCCCTGTGGTTGGTGGTTTACTTCTCAGTGGTCTGTGAAAGGCTACTAAAACAAGCAGGTTTATTACCAATGGACTTCAACTCACCCAGGGACCCATAACTCTGTTGGGAAACTGAAAAAATGTTGAAATCAGCAATAGTTCTGCAATGGCTAACAGAATGGTATTTGCAGCAGTCACTGAGCAACAAAATCTTGCAGTAACTTCCTTAGACTTTAATCATTGCTTTCATATGTATAGACTTCTCTTTTGTGTACATTTGCCTAGGAAAAAGATGGAAGTTGTTTCTATACTATACTCTGCTAAGATGTTCTATTTATAAATATTAATTATTTCATCTCTATATAAATTAAACCAACAGTGATATCACTGGAAGTTTTTTCTTTTATTGCTACTGAGACTCAGTGGTTGAACCATTTTAACCAAAATTAAACTGATGTCATTTGAACTTCAGGAAGGGTGTGAGAACACAATCTCTTGAAGCTATTTACTAATACATAGCAGCAATTCGAATTGAAAACAAATAGAAAAGCTACTTCCAACAACAAATAAGTCTCAGCTGCCAAGGAATCTCACAGGTGAAGAGGCAAAATGCAATTTATATCTTGCAGTAGTGATGGAAATTTTGTAGTATTTAATAGTGTCCCTCAGGTGATAGCTAGATAGTTTTATCAAGTAATTTTCTGATTCTTCATGTAATATTACTGAGGACATAAGCTGTTAGAAAGGGGTAGTTCTATCTTCGAAACTGCATGAGGTAAGATTATGCAATATAATTTGCTGGTTGCTGTCTCTACAGCAAGGGCTTAATTGGCACACAAATATGTCTTTTGGAAATTGAAATATTCTTAAGGCATTTGTTGGTATAAAGTTGCAAGAGAGAAAAATATGGTCTGACCTTCAAGAATTTGAATCCCAAGTCTAGTATGGAGGTAATTGCTTCTGTCAAGAAAGAGACCTGGTTTTGCGTTAGTAATCTACGTGGGTGGTGGAGTTGAGATTATCTAGAATTATGCTTCACAGGACAAATGGTACTGACAAAGTCTCACCTACTACTGGCTGAAGGGCAGATTGCTGTTCTATAAATTAATACTTACATTTTCAAAGCAATGGAAGTTGTAGTAAGAATGAACTACCTGGCTATCCTTAACCCTTCTGAAATTCTGGTCAGAAACAGTGATATTAGACTGCTGGAGAACTTTTTAAGGGTCTTCAGTATTCACATGAGCACATATATTTGTGCTCATATATTGTCCAAATAAAATGTAGAAAAAAATACTGAGTAGTAAAGGATGTGTTTATCTAAAAAAAAAGATATTAATAAGTACTAATGATCTGAAGATAAATGCAAACAAATTAAAATTATAAATACAGCCCATCTTAAATACTAAGCACCATTACACGTTGAAACAAACTGCTTAGTGACATATTGGATTCTCCATCTCTATGGTTTGTTGTAGGTTATGTATAAGATCAGGGTCAAATATCTGGTCTTATCTTTTTCTTTAAGAATGTTAAGTCTTACAATACCAAATACTACTATTGGAATTGTACGCAATACATGAAGCAAGAGCTCAGAGGGGTAAGGAATCATTTCCATGTTCTCCCTACCACATTCCAGACTATCTCATTTTTCAACTGTGTGGTGGCTGAATATGCTGCTAGTAGACCACTCTACCAGTTTGGGTTTAGGCACACTAGCTTTGTACCACAGAGTACAAAAACCTCACATAGGCCTTAAGCCAATTTTTTTTCTCCAAGAACAAGGCTGAATGAAGGAAGGTTAAAAAGTTCATAACCTACCTGATAATGAGAGTGCTATTATACTACCTACAGGACTTTAGACAGTGAACATTGCCTGTGCCATTTTTGTTCATTTTGGGATTTTGATCACTTGCTGTACTCTTCCAAGGCTTCTTTTTGAATCATCCCAATATGTCAGCTTGTAGCATTTAGAACTGGGACATATTTTTGGTTATTGCAGATTAGGTTTTGACCTCCTTAGAAGCATTTTGAGATTAAATACATTTTTTAATAGCTTAACTTTTACTCAGTGATGACTCAGAAGAAAGACTTTATTACCTTAGACTGATTTCTGTGTTCAGTAGCGTGCTTTTTTACTAGAGTGTGTTCAAACCTGATGCTCAGCTATATGCTGTTTTAATGAAAGATTTGAGGTTCTTTGGATAAAGGACCTACAATACTGTATACAAAATGAATCTGTTCTTTACATACATCAGAATAAAGTGAATACTAGTTGATTTCAGGAAAGTAATTAAGAAAACTTGAAAAATAGTCTAATAGTTATGCAACTCTTGCAATAGGTATAGAGGAAACGTATCTCCAAGAAAGTCTCAGTGACAACTTGAAATGTTGAGCAGTGGCTTGTCACTAATATTCCAGTGCCTTTAGACATTGTGTATCATTCCTGTTCATGCTCTTTTGAGACTTTGTAATGCAGGTTTATTTTTCTTTCATATTTCATTTTTCTTTAAGTTGTTAACATCTAGATACTGTTTTGAATCTTACTATGAAAGGGTAGCTTATATTATTTTTTCACCAGATATCTTGGTGGGGTAGAATAAGCTGAAAATAAATTTGACTTTAGCTGAGTAGGAGTAGGAGGTTTCTTCCAAATTAATTGCTTGTAATAGCAAAACCACACTAAATTAAGAGAGATTTTTCTTTGTTTCTTTGTTTATGGATTTTTCTTTGTTTCTTTGTTTATGGATTTTTCTTTGTTTGATTGCTTCACTTCTAGTCCAAAACTCAGGCTTACTTTTTACTAATTTTTATTTGCAAAGAAATCCAATTTGTGACATATTCCAAAACAGTGTGGATAAGGTCCCTTAACATCTATCAGAAAATATCTAGTAGTGTTGGAAAATGAAAACACTGTAAAGAGAATCCAGAAGAGAAAAAATCGTTTAAGATCAATAACCTTTTCAAAGCCCAATCCAGCATGAGTAAAACCTTGAATTATCTTGAAAGAAGCTCTATAAAATCCTAATATGAACTGTAAGTTCTACTTATTGAACAACAAATTGGTACAATAATCCTCAGAACTGAGAGAAAACAAGCCACTATAACAATCTAGTGCATCCATTTGTAAACTAATCTACCAATATTACTCCTCGCTATCTGTTGATATGAGAAAATGCAATAACAGAGTGCAGACTGAAAACTTGGAAATAGGTAGCTAAATATGTCAAATTTCAGCTGCTATAGCTTCAAGCCAAACAATACATAGATGTGCTTTGTGTTTCGCATGACCCAAAAGAAGAATTTAAGACTTTGCCTGACACTGTGGTTTTATTAGGATTATTATTTTTTTGTTTGTAACTGTTATTGTTTATTTATTAACAATGAATTAAATATGTAACAGGATAAATTATTTTCAAGCTGTAGCTGCTCTCCATTTTCAGGTTGTTTTGAATTATGTCCATTTTGCTCAAGCAAATTCATCATGTACCAGCAACACTTACTACATCTACTGTGGATGCTTTACTTCCTCAGTGGCGTTCAATTTGCTTCTGACAAAAAGAATATCACAGAAGCAAGAGCTTCTGCCCCTGTTTCTACAGACAACTTCTGGTCTCATTCCATGGCCAGGATGTATGAAATATCAGTTAATCCATCAAAGCTATTGAAAACAAAGCGTGATAATCCAGCCCTGATTGGATGTTTAATTTCACCCTTTTCCAAGCTTAAGGAAGGAGTTGTCATCCTTTTGTTAGGAGACATATTTAAAAACCATGGAATCAAAATAAGATCATCTTCCAAATTCCACATTTCCCTTTGGAAACGACCAGGACATAACTGAACTAGTAATCATTACTCAGGCACGCTGTTTTTTGAATGATTGTGCCTAAAATATATATAGGGAACACCCTCACATGTGAAATCTAATATTCGTTCTATCAATGCTACCTAACCAGAATTTGGCTTCTTCACTGCAGCCAAGTCAAACAGTCATCATAGGGCTGGTGGTTATATTTTCAGCCAAGATTAAATTGGCCAAAGTGTTTAAAGAAAGCTGAGGCCATATATAAAATCATTCAGATAGAGTGCCAGCAAAGTCAAATGTTGACATAAGCAGAGAGCTTGTTACTAAAAGGCCGGGTCTGGAGTTCAATTCTGTCTAATTTTAAATGGCCCTTATTTCAAATTTGAAGCATTCAGAGAACTGCACTTATGAGGTGTTTATTTCAATAAAAAGTGGGAAATTCTTTGTCTACAAAGGAAGAAAAGCTGTGTCCCATTTTCTGATCTCCTACCTACCATGTACATTGTAATTTTTTTTGGTGAAAGCAGTGACTAACAAAACCATACCTACTACCTACAATCACAGTTAGTATCATAATTTTAGGCCTAAGGTTTTGCTACTAAAAAAAGTAACTAGGATAACATTTGTCACATTCCCTGATCAGCTGTTTTTGAATTTTATCCCTAGCTTATTTTTAAGACTGTTTTTAGCAGATAAATAATAGCAGAATTCTATGGCAATTAAATTCTACCATTCAAATAAAACAAGTATTTAATAATAGTTCTCTACAAGTAATGATCCAGGCACTATGTATTTTGGTGGAGTGTGAAGGGAGGGAAGGCAGACTAGTATGTATTGAAACCAAGGACATGCAATCAGCTACCTAATTTTGGCTAGCATTTATCTTTAGATACAGCCTGGACTTAACTTACACCTAAATCTTCTTTATACTCACCAAGAAAGACTGTATCAGTGGGGCTACTGCAGTTCTTGTGTGCAAGTATGCAGGTAAGGCTATACAGGTGCTGGTAGCAGTGGGGTCAGTGTAAGAGTGAGAGAAGGACTGAAATATTGGCAAGTAATAGACAATGGCAGAGTAGAACTGAGGGGAACAAGGCCATCTCACAGGGACATTTGATGAGGAAACTCAACAGCTTTACAAGCATCCTGAGACTGTGTGGCTAATAGACAGGCAGTTTGCACAGAACTAAAAATCTCTGTGATCTCAGGGGGATAGAGCTACACACATGGAGTTTGCACTTACAGTGTTCATATTCAGTTGTAATCCTACAGCTTTAAATTTAGCTAGAGAAAGGCAAATTCCCCTATAGCCTTATCTTCCCCTTTACTGAATAATTGAGGCAATAAACATTTAAAATGCTCTATAATTAACTCAGAGGCCAGTACCAGTCTGAAATGAGTAAACTGGGGTGGATGTTAAATGATGGGGTTTTGCAGCTGTTACTAACTTGATTTGTAAAAAATGACTAAACATGATTCAGGACCATGAAAATGATCTACAGATTCATAAAGTATTGCTTTGGCAGAAGGGAACAATAAAAGTCTTTCCACATGAAAGATGACAACGAATAAATACCACAACTGGCATTTCTTCTGTAAGTCTTGCAGCTTCAGTATATATGCTCTGCTTATAATGCAGGTAAATAAAGATGTATGTTGGTAAGACTGTAAATAAAGATGTATATTGTGAAATGCTGCAGTTATGCACTTGCAGATATATCATTCTGCAGAACTCCTCTACAGTGCTAAGGACTGTAGGGAAGCAAGACCCATCCATACAGGGAACATTAACTACATTTTGGGTAACTTTTATGATTTTATTGCTCAAACCAAAGAAATAAAAAAAGTATGTTTTATATTAGAGTGCAAAGAGAACACAAAATATCCAAAGCAAATTATCAGAGCACAAAGTCTGATCTTTATTTAGGGTGACAAAGAAAGGCCAACTGTGTTTGCAAACAACACTAAACTACATAATTAAAGTTCCTAGATGTGAAACAGCATTGTATAATTCTACTAACATAGACATGATAGGGAAGATTAAGTAGGAAGGGAAAGAGCACATAAAACAGGTGTATATTGGGTGACTCTTTTTCAGCACTTAACAGAGACATTAAGATTTTTAAGGGGGTAAAAGGCCCCAACATTTTGCAACATTTTAGTTACTGAAATAAATACATGGTCTCAAACTTTGAAACAAATGCCTGGTTTTCTTAATATCTACTCAAAGTATTAACGTCAGCCTCAAGAGTTTGTTGGTGGATGGCATTTTAAGTATTAAAATCAATAATAGCTTGAAATAGAAGATGACTATACATTAAGGCCACTTAATTTGGCCACTAATCATTAGAATATGACAACACATTAAAAAAATCTACAAAATACTGAACATGCCTCTGGTGTGCTTAAGCACACAAATCAGAAAAGAGGCAACGGTCTGAACCATATGTTGCTCTTAATCACTTTCTCTCAAGGGACTGCAAATCTAGTACAGCCACTATTTCAGCATTTCTTCTAGACTTTTGCTTTCACTAGGCTTCTGTGCTTTTTTGTAATGTGATATAATGTGCAATAGAGGGAGTAAAATTTGGAATAGGAGACCCACATTTTAGAATACAATGCCACATATATGCATCTGGAAAGATTTCCTCTATCTTATTTTCTGGGTCCCTGTGTAAGCTTTCAGGCACTTTCCTGTTTGACTGAGGAAATGCATTCTGCTGACAGTTTTGTGGCTCTGTTTACTGTGTTTACACAGGTCCTTTCCCTTCTTTCTGCCAAATATACCCATTTAGTATACACTGACTGACTGCTCTTAACCTGTACCCTCTTAACCTTACACCTACACATTCTAATAGAGATAAAGAAGTGAAGTTCTCTCTCCTTCTGAAGAGCTAAATATGCAGTGTGGGTTTTCACATTATAGTAATAATAGCAATCATATTTAGCAGTCTTCACCTTCAAAGCATGCTGCATATCTGATCAAATCAGTCCTCTGTATAACAGCACAGACAGTACAGACTTATTTTGGGATACAGAATCAAGGCATTATAACAATTTCTATAGACCACATATAACATTTAATAGTATACATGTAGCTGTTAAATGTCTGAGATGACATTAAGCATACACAGAACAGACAAGTACCTTTGGATCCTGAGTGGGATAACAGTAGGCAGGGCTGTGTCTATCCAAAACTGCAGATCTTTTTGGATCAGCTCTCTGAGCTTTTACCTTATTTGCTAGCCTATCTAGAGTGTATTTTGTACTCTCCAGAATCAGGTATCCTATTGCTCCTACTTTCCTACTTTCTCCTTGCTCATTAGCATGGTGACTGCATTGCAGAGACTCCCACGCAAAACAGACACCTCTAAAATGTAGATCTAGCACTCTTTTTTCTCCCTATACAAGTCATATTTTCTAGGCCAAGCCTAGATAAATGCAGACAGGTAAGGTTCTACTTTGTATATCTGCTTTAGACAGTGACTGCATAAATTTAGCAGGAGTTTCAGGCAAAGCATGCAGCATGTTGATATTACTTTAGGATAAGAGGTGAGTGCTAGGACAGAAAACTGAGCACATTGTGACCTGTCCCTAAAGCGTATGCAACTCTGAAGGGCCACGTTGTAAGGGTAGGTTTACTCAACTGGAAACAGGACAGATGAGTCTGAGAAACAAGCTCACCCATGCAGAAGCCCTTCACAGCCCCAGCCAATAGCTCTGGGACAGGAGAAGCCCAGGATAAGTCTTCTTTCCTGTAGCAGTCTGAACCTCTGCAGGCTTAGAGGAGGGAGAAGAACCCAGCTCCCTGGCATAAACATTTTGTGCTGTACCCAGCCTTTTATTTCTAGATCAGGAAATAGGCCTATGGCTGACTTCATGTTGATTTTTTATTAAGAAAATGGAACTGTAACTGACATACTTTAGGATACAGCCATGAACATCCATGCAGAAAAGATCACCTCAGTTATCTGATAAGTTTAATAATTAGAATCACAATGTATTTTGTTCCTGTTTGCAGTTTGCTTTTTTCTGAATTTCAGAGATGATCAGAAAATGGAGAAGATATTTTAGAACCATGTTTTGTCAAAGATGTTTTCTTCATTTTTTTAATCAAATTTCATCTTTATTAAGATTTTCCAAGTAAACATAAGAAATCATTGGGCCAAATTAATCCTGAGTGTATCTTAGCATCTTGCACTGAAGGATTTAGTACAGAGCCAAGAAGTTCAGGATGTTGGAAGAAAGTGGGTTTGGAAATACTAAATTATAGTCTCTATAGTGATTTTCTTGCCATATGTTAAACAAGCAAAAACACACTGGGGAAGATTCTCCTGTGACAAAAATAAGCATAACTATAATGGAACAACTTTCACTTGCATGTGTGGAGACATTGTTTCAGTGAAGAATAGATGATACTCTAACAAAATATCCTTAGGTTTCTGAGGTGAGGCATTTCACAGTAAATGTGAGGAAGGAAAGGGGATAGAAAAAGGGGTAAGAGAAGTAGGAGAACGAGGGAGGGAAAGTCATGGCAAGATGTATAGAGAATTTTTTTTTTAATGGGACATAAAATGGCTTAAAACTGGAGTACAAAAGTGCATAAGGATTCAAGTAAAGCCTTGCTGCTGACATTTTAAAAGTCTTAAATTATGGCAAGTACAAGCACCACCTGCCTCCTTTGTACAACAGAGATGCTAACACTTATGAAGCTTACTGGAACATTTTCAAGGTTGACTGCTTGCCATGGGTATGAAATTTTAAATGTCCAAGCAATAATACATTTACTTCTGCTTATATTATTTCACAAGTCAATAATAATACTTTATATGGCCTACTATTATACTTCAAAAGCTTTGTATATATATGTAATACTAATTATACTCTTAAATGTAGCTTTTATGTTGAGGAAAGTAAGATTAGGATGCTTTGAAAAGGTCTTCCTTAGAGATCTGCATCTAGTTAAGAAATAAAAAGGTGAAGTTTTCACATTTGTACTTAATTTCATCTGATGCATTTTGTTTTAACTTGGATGCACCTTAACTTGTACTACATTCATTCCACTGAACTCCAGGGCAACACACAATACTTTGGGAATTTCTAAAGAAAGCTAGAAATAGCTTTTAATCTTCTAGTCACTGCATGTCAAGTTATGTTGAATTCCTGAGGCCTGAAGTATTCAGGCTCTAGAAAACAGGCATTTATTTTCAGAAAAGCCTGGCAGGAAGCTGGTATCCTTTCTTATTTTCTGTTTTTTATTTTCACAGTCTGATGAATATATTATGTTCATTAATGGTGGAGTCATGGAAAACCAATAGTTTGCCTGGATAATAAAAATAAACTAGAACCTTCCCAAGAACTTTGTATTGGATTACTACTCTTTTACCTCATTTTGTAAAATTACAAAAAAGACAAAAGTTGACAAAGAGAAATAGGAACATTGAAGACTAAACCTTGAAAGAAAAGAATAAGAGGTAATTAATTTTCTGGGAGTATACGTGTTTGACCACAACACCTGTAGGAGGGAAAAAAGCATGTGTACATTCAAGACATTGCCTTAAACACTACTAGGGACCTCAAATGTTAATCAGAATTGGACTCTTGCTGTTGGTTTCTTTCTAAGATAGAGACAGATGCTTCCTTTTTACCTCATGATGGATACCTGAAGGTAGACAGGCAGGCAGACAGAAGGGAAGAGAGGAACAGAAGAAGGGAGGAAAGGAAGAAGGGAGAAAGGGAGGAAGAGAGGAATAGAGGGAAGAATGGAGGGAGGAAGAGAGGTAGAAAGGCAAGAAAGGAGGAAGGGAGGGGGGAGGGAGGGAGGGAGGGAGGGAGGGAGGAAGGAAGGAAGGAAGGAAGGAAGTAAGTAAAGAAGGATACGTGCGTACACAGAGAGCAGATGCAAAGAAAGAGCGGCTCAGATAACCTCTCAAGCAGCCTCCTCTCTGGCCATTGAACAGTTCTGCCACTCTGGAGTAAACACGCATTGTCTTCAACCACTACTGCAATTTAAACTATCAGTACTACAAACTAAGCAGCTAATTCTGCTGTTTAATTTTGCATTAAAATAGAACAATGGATGATGTGCATACAGATTGGGCAGGGACCAAGCTTTAGGCTGCACTAAGCTCTTCAAATTACATTTTTTGATATACAGAAAAGAGTTTTGAAAATCAGTTGTGAAACCACAGGCTTGGGTCTTAGGGTACAGAATGCTCTTCAAATGATTTGGTTTAGAGCTTTCAGAGAAAACTCTCTGGAGATTTCCAGCTTCTACAAACGCTGAAAGTTCCCCAGAACAGCTCTGCTGACAGGATTTCATGACTTCATCTCCTCTCCAAACTGGAGGTATGGGGTCACAATAAAGTAACAGTAAAAGAAATAAGGTTGGCATGGTATTTAAAGCCTCATCTGGGTACAGTTAACAGAAAAGAGAATATGTATATATTTAATGAGATGACATTCAAGCCTAACAATCAGGGTCGTCTCCACAGCTCAGTGAATGCTGCAAAAGTCATTAGAGTCCTTGTCCAAAATTTTTGCAGTATAATGCTAAATGAGAGTACATCAGTCCTTGGGAGTAAATAGGGGAAACATGAACAACAAATGAATTCCATGTTTATCCTAAACAGTTGCTACATAGTCATGCATTTTTGTAACACTAGAAGATATTATCCTATTTTCATATTTCGATAGCTAAATATAGACTGATATTGCTTACAATCACAATATTAATTGGGGACATTACTCTGACTTTGTTCATCTACTTTTTAACTAAATTGTTTACATCCTGAAAGAATTCTTTTGCAAAACCCAGTTTATGGTTGCATTGGCATGTGGATGAAAAGTACTGAAGTCATGATACGGGGCAGTTAGACTAAGGAAAGCATGATAATGACCTATTTAGAGCAGAGAGTTGCAAGAATAATACAATTATTGCAGCCGTTATGTTGTTTCCGTCTATACTGAAAGAGACAGAGTCCATTGATTCAAATATTACATATTACTATACTAGTCAGTCTCTGACTCCTCCTTTTTCTTTGCCATGACCATGTGAATAGGGATCCAGCTCCCAGTGCAGAAGGAGATGGATGGAAGCATGCAGGGCTCACCCACTGGACTTGAGATCTGGGTCTCTAGCAACATTGCAGCAGGTACAGAAGAAAAAGGGGTTGCTGGTTGTGATAAGTACAGATGAGGAGGAAAGCTTCTGTCCCTACACAATCCTGTAGCTATGTTTAGCCCTTATAAGCCCTCTGAGCCTGCTGCTTAGGTTAGAAACTCTGGTTTTTTGAAGAGCAAATATTCTCTAATTATTTGCTGAGTCTGTAGTTTTTCCTTTCACTACTGTCACTACTTTTATGTTTGCAGTGACTGGTAAAGGTGTACAGCATAAACATATCACATTCCTGTTGGCTTGGTCCCAAGAGTGTGAAAATTGTTCAGAAAAGTTGAAAATGTAGGTTAATTATTATTATCAATAACCTTGTTCTCTTTGGGTTTACTAGCATGCAGTGATGACCATGGTTCAGAACAATAGTAAGATAAAAAATAATTGAACCAAGCTCACAAGTGTTTTGAAAATTGCCATTTAATTCTAGCCTAGATTTTCCTCTGAGACTGTTATGTATCCCTCTAATTACTTAGTGGAAGCTAAAGTTTTTGCTGTTTTGCACCTGCAACATTTTTTGACCTCAGCAGAGGACACCTAGGGTTTGGATGAAGTCAGACTGTTGCAGACTTCCTACACACACTGCAAGGTGTCTAGATAAGAGCTAGTTCATGAAACAGAGTGCATGAGCAGAGCTTGCAAAAAGATCCAAGAAGTCCTTTGTTCACATCATTGTGTTATTCATTGTTTAACAATGCATCTATGCAAACAATTTAGCTTGACTTGTTCAGGTGATCACAATTTTAAACAAATTCTGTATAGTGTTATAACGTCCTATGCAAACAAGGTAACCTAAAAGGGCTTAGAATAAGCTGTGGCCTTCACTACCCCTTCTTCCTACTTAAGAAAAGTCAGTTCAGGAATCAGAAGTAGCTTCCCACACAGTTTATCCCTTCTCAATATTCTGTTCGCAGTTCACACAACTGCTTCCAGGATCTCAGCAAATGTATAGCTGAGCCAGTTCAGACACAATTGCCTCTTTAAAACTGGAATTGTTCTCATGAGCTTTGGATAGTTGACTAATTCCTGCTGAGAATAGCACTGCTTACCCTTTCTTCACAGCCTATTTATACTTCCACTTTTTTAAAATTGAAGAGTCTTCTACTCTCTAGCACTACCAAAGTTGAATTCCATGCAGTATTCAGCATAATCTGCTCCCGTTTTAACTTTCCTTTCTTTTTAAAATTAATAGTTTCATCTGCTTTTCACCCATGAGAACATCTTTGCAGTCATTCCTCACTTAATTCTATTCAGTTAAGGGGCTCAGTGATGTCAGGTTAAAGCAAAAGGTGAATGGGGTCATTTGGAAGATGGTTTAAATGCTGCCTTCGTGTGTCCCATATTCTAAAGTGTTCCCATGCATCATTTGCAAAGATAATTATGTGAAAGAAAGTAGAAACATTTTAATAAACTCACTGTAGTAAGATGACTTCAGCTCATTTCTGCAGTTTATGTATTATAATTTTCCTCTTCAGTGCCTCTTTACCACTTAGGCTAAAACAACATTCAAAAAATGACTTGTTGATTTGCACTGATGGAATGATATGCTGTTTTCTCTATACGGAAAATATTTTTTAACTCCTGTTATGACCATGTAAGTTTTACATGTTTTGTTCTGGACTCAGATAGATGTAACAAGCATTTATCAGAAACAAAATGACTAGATTATCACCAAGACCCTCTTTCCCCATTGAGCACATATTTCTGTAGAACTATTGTTAGAGTTACATTACTATATTTCTTGCCACACTGGAAGTCTGAAAGCAAGAACACATTAGTCTGATGAGCTTGGTTAGTTTCCTGAATCAATACTACTTCTTCAGTAGAAACCTAGTAGCAGACAACTGCATAATGAAGCTGTCTGTCTTTATTTACACAATGTATTTCTGTATTTAGCAGGCCAGAAAGAATAGTTCTGTGTAGCAGCTGTCATTGTGTTTTTTGCTTATCTCTGTCCTGTCTGCCAGTGTTATAATTCACCAGCTGACACCAGCCTTGGCAGAGACTGAGTGTGGTGACTCGGTGCCAGAGCAGCAACAGTGCTCTGAACTATGACACGATTCATTTCCCATCCAGTCAGCAACAGGGCACTCTTTTGGCTTTTTTACTATATATATATATATTTCTTTTTTTGTGAGGGGGTTATATACTTTGAGGACGTGGGGCTGCAGCGAAAGTGAGATGTGGGAAACAGTTATGGTTCTGTTACACAACATGTCAGGGGACTGAAGCAAGGAAGGCAAGCTTGACTGTCTAGAGTGATGGTGAGCGGCTGGACACCCAGAAGGAGACTTTCTGTATGGTTTGATTTTGAAGGATCAGGAGAGTATGAGGTCAGGCTGGAAATGCAACGCTCAAGTCACTCAGTCATAAGACTTAAGGTATAATGTTTGGTATTTCTGACCCTGCCTTTTCTCAGAGAGGCAGAAATTCATTGACTCTAGTGGGAGTACTGCCTTCATTGGGAATAAAATAGGAAAAAAAGGCACCATATAAAGATTCTTGCATAGTTTTGAAAATTAAACATGCAGATCTGATGCTTTTTGCCTTTTTTTGAATTAACATTTCCATTAACATTCTTCCTCGACATTCTAGTTTCTTCTTCAGATATTCACAAAAGAATAAAAATGGATGATAGCATACTGATGAAAGAAATGCCTTTTTTCCCCTTGTTTTGGATATTTTATGCCAAAATCTCTTTCTGTATTTGTTCCCCAGAGGAGATCAAGCTACAACAACTGTAAATTGTATATTCATAGACTTACTTGAGTGAGAAAGTTGTACTTCAACTGGTAAATAACCCACATGGACTGTTATTTCAGTTTAAGAACCACATTTGTTAATCAAGTGAAGTCAATCTGAAATGCAAAAGCTTGAAGCAGAACTTGTCAAGTCTGTGTTTCACAATTCAAGATAAGATTTTCTCTGCTATGCAGCACCCGAGATTACCTAGGCAATCTGAAGCAGATAATTTTTTAATTGTTAGGATTCCTTTTATTTTATAAACTGTGACTTTTATTTCTGTCCATTCGAAATCCTATTTGTGAAGTAGGGGCAGGAAAAAAAAAGGAGGAAAAAAAGAGGAAGAAGAAGGGAAAATGTGAAGAGGAGAGGAAAGGAAAAATAAGAGAAAAGGAGAAAAGAAAAGGAAAATGAAGAGGAAGAGGAAGAGGAGAACAACAGGCAATGAGAAAGAAAGAAAAGAAGAGAGGAAAGGGAAGAATGAGAGAGGGAAAGGAAGAGAGAGGGAAAAGATGGGAAAAGGTAGAACAAGAGAGGGCGAAGAAGGGAAGGGAAGAATGATAGAGGAAAAAGAAGGGAGGGGAAGGGTAGGGAAGGGAAAGGAAGGGAATAGAATTTCTTTTTCCTTGTGAGAACATTTATTCTTAGAGTCTGATGGGAGGTAATGTTGCTGATATGCTGATATACAGCACACAGTTTCCACTAAGACCTGTGACCTTATAAGGGGAACAATTATATGAGACAGGACACCTGCAGTGAAAAGCCACACAAAGATAAAAATATAAGACTCAGGACATAATGAATGGAACAATAAAGTGACTGCACTAAAAATTATCATATAGTCGTGCTTGTCACTTTAATAGTCATGTATTCATATTAGTCTAATGTATTTAATAATGGAAGAATGAGCTGGAGAAAAGCAATACAAGAATCACATAATTGCACCAGTTGTTAGCATACGATATATGATCAAGATTGCTCTTTTAATAATGAATTGATGATTTAAAAAGTAAACAAACTGACAACTTTTATTTACGGCAGTAGAGGATTTTAATGTTAATTTCACTACCGTCTAGATATAATTAAACTGCGCTTGTACATTTATTAATTGGCTTTGCTACTGATTCCCACTCATAGATGAGATTCTTTTACTTCTCTATTTTGATGATTCTTCCTAGTAGCAACAACAAATAAAACAGTATAATACCAGGAGACCTGGAAACCATCAAAAGAACACAGATGGGAAAAATAATAGTAGAACAGGAACACTTGAAATAGAGGTTTTCCCTGGCACACAGTTTCCCAGTGACTCTCAACATTGTTCCACTCTCTCAAAGGCACAGAGCCCAACGTCTGTGGCAGACTTTTGTAGAAATACTGCCTCCCACCATGCCAAAGAGAAAGAAAGAGGAAGAGATTTAAAAAAAAAAAAAGAGAGATTGGGCTGCTGGTTTCTGCATTAAAGGCAAACTTGGAAGCTTTAATTATTTAATTATTGAAATGAAATATTAAAGGACATATGTAAAGGCTTGGGAAAGTGGAAATGAAGATGAGAGAAAACAGCCATGAAGAATTAATCATTCTGGCAACTTATATACACATACAATTTTTATTGTTGCCAACAGAAAATGACCAAAGAATTAGCAAGTCGAGGATGAGGAATCGAAAGAAGAAAAGAACACTTAAAATGACACCATTGGAATGAATACAAATCTATTGTTTAAAAGCTGGTTTGAGAGAGAAATCAAAAGACTCAATAGAGGATGCTCACTGTGTGAAAAAAAGGGCATGTCCACTGTGGAAATGAACAATGATTAATCTTACAGGAAGTAAAAGTGAAACAAGTTCAGATGCCAGACTCTTTCTTTCTTACATTCCTATTCCTAAGGTAAGAGGAAACAGCTAATAATTAGTATGCAAGGACCATGGCTTGCTGTGCTCAGGGGACTGTACAAAGCTGAGCCATATACATCGGGGAAGATGGCATAAAGACTGCAAAACAAAAAACACAATGAAAAGCAAAAGACAGTAAAAGAGTTTAGTGAATAAACCTCTAGCTCTAACTGAATGTCTTTAAACTCATAAGAACAGACTTTGGGACTAAGCAGAAACCTGAACAACGGCTGATATATGAGCTACACAACCCCAGATCCAATAACATTGTGACTCAGAGACACCACCAACTCTTACTTCAGACCAGCTGAACAATTCGTTGTGAACAATTGTGTGAGTACTAATTTACTGCTGACTTATAAAACCAGAAAAATTTCTGTTTCACTCTGCAATTGTTCAGTCCATCAGTTGTGTTATCAAGCATCTGAATTGGATAAAACTGAATCAGCCATTTCCTTTTGACCTGCTCCAAAAAGTACGTGTACAGGTGATTAACTGGTCTTGTGTTCAGGCCTAAAAGATGAATAACCTGAATGCATATTTTCCATCACGTTTTCTTGCATTGCACCAGTGAAAATTTTGCTTATAAAGATTAATTTTTACTTTCTGAATGAGTTCAAATCATTCACTATCCAAAGAAGATTATCAGCAGCTACACTATGGTTTGTCTGATAAGGTCTTAGAGATCTGAATATGGAAATGCCTTTAATGTTAGTTTAACTTCTCTTCTCATGGGCTTTGATTTTATTATCCCGTATTGCTATTTGTGTTGGGGACATGGCTTTTAAAAATGGCTTCCTGAATTTAGTGAGAGATGACATGCAAAAAGAAATGTGCCAGATTCTAAGTAAATGCAAAACATTGTAATTTGCCAAACTCAGTTAAGTACCTGGCTTAGATAATGTACAAGCCACACAGTGGCAGACACCAGTGATGAGCTCTGAGACTCAGGCTCAGGTGTCCATCTGTGTTTAGGTGATCCGTTGACCAACATGTTTTTATGATTTCCCCAGGTAAGCTGCTGAGGCAATCAGCCAACATAGGTAGCTGCCTTAAACTCTAGACCACTGATCAACTACCCATTTACAGCTAGCTTGATTGAGAGTAATCTTTGACTTGAGTTCAGAACAAAGTTTAATTTCAAACATGCAGAGCTGTAGCATGTCTAACTGTTCTTTTCCCATAGCCTGCAGATGAGCCAAAAATATACCATTCCCTGTGGATGGGGTTGCTATGCTATTGCGTGCTGTTCAACTCCATCCTGTTCCATGCTCATTACCTTAGCACTTGAATGCAACCAGCTGCTCTATATGACAACCATATCTGCAGTTTCTTTTGTCTTCCCAAGGGAAGAAGGACAGATAAGGGATTATTTTGGGTTTGAGATGTGAATTCATAGTAAACACAGAAGATAAAGGAAGAAAAAGTATATTAAAAGCAGCTTTAAAGAATCCTATTTCCCCCCGGAGTACATTCTAGTTTCTGAGAAAGCTTTTTCTCATGCAAAGGTATAATTCGCCATCACTTTTGCTCTTCCAAAAGAGTGAAAATCTGCATCTTATAATTTCAGTTAATTTTTATACGCCTTGTACTGCTTGAATGCTTAAAGGATGTGACATGCACTTTGAACTTGATTCAGTACGTTCTTTGAAGCCAGTATAAACAGCAGAGGATGCAGCTGACACTGCTCCTGGTTCCTGAGATGCATGCTGTGTTCTGCACTACTTAGCATTTCTGAGAAAGACAGCTTCATTCGCAGATCTGCTTTGCTTTTGCTAAGAAGAGAAATGATAAAAACAGCTGGAAATGAGGTCATTTACCACACTACAGATAATACAAAGTATTAGTTGCATGTGGATCTTCAGCATCAACAGAGTTTTGCTTAGTATAAAAAGAATTTCAGAATACATTTGAGTACGCATTTTTTACCAAATGAGGCTGTGATGAGGTTGCATACTTCTGCAGGACTCCACATACTCATGATCCCTCTGAAGACCTGAAAGGAGGCAGAACATGACTGTTGAGAGCAAATGTCTTGAATCCATCTTCCTTCCCCTGCTCACCGTGTCCCCCCGAATCTCGTGTCCCCCTGAATCTCACTCCTTCAGTGGGACTGGCTGAAATTTGTCCTGTGCCAGTGACAGATGATAAAACTAGCAAATACAGTTCAATAGCTCTCTATAGGCTCTACACGGCTGTCATAAGGGCAGTCTATGATTATTGTGTGTTCCCTGCAGCATGCGGGGAATCCAGCATTCACCCTGTTTGTGTCAGCAACTGTTACGGATAAACAGAGTTTAAAGACTTGCAAAGAAAGAGAGGATGTTTGACAACAACCTCATTCTAGTAAGTATTAAAAAACCTCTCAAAGAAAGTTTCTTGCAAGACCCTCCTTCCAAGCCTCCTACAGAAACCTTCCACAATTTAAAGATAGCAAGCATATGAACAAACAAACAAAATATCCAGAAATTAAATTACTACTACTTAATGCTTGGTTAGCATTTTATTCTTCTTTCTTTCTTCCACCTCCTAACATGTTAAATGCTTTCTCCTATGCAAGTACTTGAATCTGAAGTATTTGTAAATAGAAAACTTTGCTAAATAAGATGGGTTTTAAAAAAATAAACTGGAAGTGACTGATAAATTTTGTCTAGCTCAGACCCTAACATTAGCTGTTTTACTGAAATATTTGCACTATTAATTAATGCTCAAAAGTTGGGACATCTGCAAAAACAAACTGAACATTGTTTTTGACTTTTCTTCTGAATCATTCTTTGATTAGCTTTCCAGTGAAGAACCTCACTGGGAATATAAGAAGGTATCTTTCTCTTTCCATCAAGCACTTTGTGTTTGGTTATTTACTACCAGCTGTTCATGTTAAGAATTGCAAAGATTCACAGGGATCTGTGAGTGTGCGGTAGGTAATAAATCTGCCAAAGATTATTGAGGTTTGTGTATTTTAACATACTGTGATGTGACCTTAATCTCTCTAAGTCTAAAGAAAAAGAAATTCTGTCTCTTTATAAAAGATCCATTACGTACATGAAGATAATGCTGTTTATGATTTAATTCTGATGTCAAACTTTATTTTTGCTGATGGATTCTTGGCATGTACTACAAAAAGGTCAAACAGGAGATATGTCTTCGTATTGTACAACCAGACAAAACCAGATATTTTCAACGTGATGGAACTACTTCACAGAATCTTGATATTCTTTTCTAACCTGGAATATTAAAATGATAACTAGCACATGTAAATGTAAGGTATAATTTGCAAAATGGCCAACACTTACCACAAGCAAAAATATTAGTGTTTGCATCATTGTCAAGTATATTTAAATATGCATTATTTTGTTGCTTGTTTTTGTGGGTTTTTTTTAATCCTAGGCTTAGTACAGTAGTGGAGGCTTTACTGCTTTCATGTTTTACAAAATAAGAGTGGTATTAAATCTTAAATCCCTGCATAACACTAAAGAGCAGGAAAAAACCTTTTGGAAGTGAAAAAGAAATGAGTCAATGAGGTAGTGTCTTGAAAAGTTTAAAGGAAAGTTTGTCCAAGTTTAACCCCTAGAATAGGGCTTTGTATTCTTTTACCTTCAGTGTAAATGCTAGCTATATGCTGCCAGAGTACTTAATCTGCAGAAAAATTGTTAGAAATTCAATTAGTTGTACTAGCAATATGTTGCTGTATTGTTCCATATTGCTACATACTGATTCTTCTCTTCACATGAGCTAGCTCTTCTCCAAAATACCCTACCCTTGAAGCAGAAGTTGTAGGTGAATGTGCCTTTTGGTATTCCATCTCTGGCTGTGCAACTTTGTGGTCTGTATTTTTTATTCCTGAAATTCACAAGAATGTTATGCTCTTTATCACTAAATATTTTCTGTGTTTGACATCTGTTTGAGCTTTTTTCTGTTGAACTCTGTTAACTACTTAACTGAAGCTGCCTAGACCAGAGCAGAATTCAGAACTGAGTGCAATTTTAGTTCCTCAACTAAGTTTCAGAGTCCTAAATCAGATCTGTATACCCTCTGCTACTGAATGAAAGAGAGTAAGGGGGTTGGAACTAGATGATCTTCAGGTCCTTTCCAACCCTAACTATTCTATGATTCTATGATTCTATGATTTACTAGTGTTCAACATAACATACAGCCAGCTCTACAAAAGACTGTGAACAAGTTCTCCAGGCATCTGTCTCAGGACTATTCTGGCATCCTGCTATGAAAATGAAATTTGGAATTTGAGTCACTTTCTTGTTTCAAGTGTCTACAGGGTATTTGGTAGTAAAATGGCAATAGCCATCTTCGTCATAACAGTAGCGAAAGTCCTTTGCCAGGGAGTGGGCGACCACATTTCCACAACCTCTGTGTTCACCAAAAGTCTAAAAGGAGTCTTCGGTGTTCCCATCTTGAAGCTGGGTGCTATGTGCCACCAAGGAACTAAAAACTGTCTCTCTTGATCTTTAATAATGGTAAACTTCAGTTAATTTTTATACCTTCTTTTTTTAGTTTGTGAAAAATGTGGTTAGATTGTTTATATCTAGAAATGATAAGCAATTCTGCACTTGCATAGTCTGAAAGGAAACGTATCAATTCAGTAACATCTAGGCTTCTGCACAGCACTGAGCCCCATAATGGTGCTGCAAAAGCTGCTAATCTTAGTGCCTTAGCAGTTTCTTCAGTGAAAAAATATTAGGGAACAGACAAAAGTAATACAATTCAAGGGCTCTATAAAATAATTGTTCTTTGCTCACTGGAAGCCAATATTTCTACATTGCTCATTGGTAAGAAGTGGATTTTTTATATATGATGCTTCTCTCACACTAGCTTTAACACCAGAGATGTCAGCAGCTTACCCCTCCAATTCATGTTTGCATGAATATCCAGAAGAAATTGCAGAGATCCTCTTGGGCGTCCTGAAGTCAACTGTGATCCTGTTTCATAACAATTGACAATTGTAATAGATATCTATTGTAGACCAGGAGCTTAATCTTGATTTTGCATGACCACTTGTAAACGAGAAGGAATGCTGTTGTGACATTCAGTGCAACTAGCTACTATGTTATTGTTGCATTATTGCTTACCATCTGTTTTCCACTAGTCCTAGAGGCATTGTGGAGGTCTGAGTTCTGCTAAACTAAGCACTCTGCAAACAGAATTATGTCCCTGCTGAAACAGTATGTAGTTTAAGGACTTGTCTCCCAAGAGACACTGTAAAGTTAAAATGAATTAACTCGCTGTGTGAAATTAAACTCTCTTTGTTAAAATTTACCAAACCCTGCAGATTCCCCCTTAGAATTAATGTGCTTCTGCTTACTGCCATTTAAATCCTGGAGGAGTTAATTTCAACTTTCTTGTCTGTTCCTTTTTCAAATTTCTGTGTCCAGCTGAATGTAGGTGAATGCATTCAGACAGAATCCCACCAAAAGGAAAAGCAAGCCACTGTCTTTTCAGGTCACAAGACTGAAAAACCTGGACTTGAAAAGATATACAGGAAGACTTGGACAAGAGGTAAATAATTAAAAACATAGCCTTCTGTCTTTAGTATGTTGCCTTTCCAGTGTATTTTCTGGATGTGATCTTTGTATGGGCATAACATTTTAAAGATAATCAGGTATGGATTTATTAAAAGAGTGAAGGTATGCGAAAGCCCCTTTTTACAAAAGCAACCTGCTCTAAGCTGGGGCAGTTCTGAATGCAGCTGCTAAACTTCCATGGGTCCCAGCCAAACAGCCCCAGTGCATGCTCGGAGCATGGGCACAGCCTCAGTATGCTTAGGATAAAACAGACTTACACAAATTAAACCCCCTATGCAGATGGTTAAAGCTATTCTGGGTGACTATGCAGTAGACATAAAATAAGGCCAGTGCATCCCAATGGTGTTAGAGTCACAGAATATGAGCTTCACAGTCTCAGTTTCTTCCCGGATATCCTGAATGAAGTACAGGAACCCTAAGTACATTTAATATGAACGGTCACCTCTCGGCACAGATCTCCTGTCAATTGTGAGGTGTTTATTCTGACTATATTTCTTTTTAAGAAGATTGTCCATGTTTTGAGCTACAAAAACAGTCCTCAAAGTATCTTAATATACTCAGAGTTCTATTTCCAAATATTCAGTTGTTTACATGGGCAATAGTAGGACTACCAGCTGTCGTGATCTGCATGACAATATATGAGTACAGTTGCCATGGGTGTGATAGATGTTTGGAACAGTAATGGTAATGATATAATGAAGAGAAACAGAGCCTAATGCAGGACTCAATGAACTCAGTGAGTCTTCTGTCTCATTTCACTGGGATTTTGAACAATCCCAAAGTACTCATTAATACAGATAATCATTCCTATGTTTATTTCTACTGAAAAAAAACACAAACCAAACAACCCCAAACTCAAAGCTAAAACCAAAAAAAACCTAAAAAAACCAAACCAAAACGAACCAAACAAAGAGGAGTGACAGGAGAAGTCAAAGCTATAGGACCTCTCATAAAGACACTAGAACCATGTTCAGAGAGAATATTATCACTAAGGTGTCATGTAGTGCTGTAAAAATGAATCTCATGGTATTTGTTTGGTCTGGGGATATATGTTGGTGTGCGTACGGACTGCAGATTCCTTTCTGCAATAAAATCATAGAATAGTTAGGTTTAGAAAGAACTTTAAGATCATAGATAGCCAAAGTGTTTTCCACCTTCAGCTTATGAATTTTTTTCTGGCTTCATGAATTTTCATACCTATGTTCATAGAAGATAAAGACCATTTTATTTTTTTTTTTATGTGCTGTCCATATTATGATGAAGTTTACATTACACCACAGAGTTGCCTCATGGCCTTAAAAACCTACTAAAACATGTTAAAAAGAAAGTGATAGCAACAATATAGTTAGGTATCACTGAGTTAAATATTGCTGTGGATTGAGATCACTGTGCCAATAACCTGAGTTTAGGAAGTGGTCAAAGACACAGAATCTATATGTATGTGAGTAGGATATATATGCATTTACATATATACAAGGGTTATTCCCACTCAATTGATAGCCATGAGCTCCTTTCAAGACAGAGTATTTTCTGTTCAAAAAGCCATCTTCCTCATCTTATGGCTTTTTCTGCCGTTCCAAAGAACTGAAAGGGAATATTGTTGTAGATTTCTGAATAACTAGAAAAGCAAGAATAACATGGAGAATTTGAAGAGCATGAGAGCTATGTTCTAACTGGAAACACTTTTCAAGAGAAAAGATGCTGACAGCTTCAACATCAATTACAGGCAAGAAATTAAATCCTTATCAGTGTGATATAAAGTCACACGCATGTTTCTGTCTTAATGACATATTCTTAAAAGCTTCTTATATCTGGACTATAGTAAGGCAGTGAGGCAGATTCTGCATATTTCCTCAAAACAAATCTAATACTTAGTCATTATGTAAGCAATCAGCATAAATAATTTCAATTGTTTGTTTGTCTAAATTGACTTTCTAACATTAACTTGGGGCCTAAATGAATTTTTACAATATCAAAGCGTCAGTATAAGTCAAAGCTTAAAAGTACTCTTATGTCGATTTAAGACAAGCTTAAAAGTACTCTTACGTCAATTTCAGCAGTCTGTAATTTTGCATCTTATATTACATGTATTGTGGAAACCGAATTTCAAAATAAAGACCAACACTTTACAAATGGCAATGGGTAATTATGGGAAAGCATACGTGAGCTGTGGTAAAATGAGTCTGCCAAAGCAAAGAGGAAAAGTCACAGTCCATCCTGACTAAGAAAAATGTTAGGTTTTTCACAAAATCCACAATCATTTATCCATCCAAATGGTTCACAGCTTCAGCTCAAAACACTTAGCCTTTCTTTGGAGCATGTTGAATTCATAAGCTAGAGAAGAAAGTGTTAAATTAAAAAAAAGAATATGTACTTTGTAGATAGGGACAAAGTGTTTCTCTTTTATAGCTAGGGAAAAACACAGAAGTATGACCATAGAAATTATTAAATATTAAAGGATGTCAAATGACTAGTGGACTGGTCATAGCTTATATAAAGAACACTGTGCCGCAACAAGAATGCAACTCTTTTTTTATACAATCAATCAGATGTGCATTGTCATATGCATGAACTCAGCTTTCTGTGTGATGTAACTTTTTCATATGTTTAAAGAAATTAAGAAGTTAGCTCATTAAAATATCACTCAGCAGAGTAACTGTTAGACTACAGGTACACCACGCAAGAAAATAATTTAGTTCATATCTACCAACACAGCAAAACTTTAAGGGCTTGGGAATGTGAGAAGAAATGCAGTGGCAGATTACTTCCCTTGTCTTAGAATTTTCAGGTGGCTGAAGTCCATGACATATATATCCTTGGCGTTGCTGCCATAAACTGCTTGCAGGCCAGAGTCATAAACTAACACAGATTAGATTAAAATAAAATATAATTAAAATGAAATTACCAGTGTGTTTTGAATGTATGCTTAGTGCATAAAGAGGCAAAATTTTTAAATGAAATTTGTGGAATACCTGGTCAAATTCTGTGGAAAAAAAGCTCCAAAACTTTGTGTGTTTTAAAAATGGTTTTGGATGGCTGCATGCAAAGAGTAGTGCTCAATGGCTCAATGTCTAGCTGGAGACCAGTAACGAGTGGTGTCCCTCAGGGATCGGTGTTGGCACCGGTCTTGTTCAATATCTTTGTCGGTGACATGGACAGTGGGATTGAGTACGCCCTCAGCAAGTTTGCCGATGACACCAAGCTGTGTGGTTAGGTTGATACACTGGAGGGAAGGAATGCCATCCAGAGGGACCTTGACACGCTTGTGAGGTGGGCTGATGCAAACCTGATGAAG
The DNA here is from genome assembly GCA_028858755.1 of Ara ararauna. Classification (NCBI taxonomy): domain Eukaryota; kingdom Metazoa; phylum Chordata; class Aves; order Psittaciformes; family Psittacidae; genus Ara; species Ara ararauna. The sequence continues at coordinate 64,751,137 of CM054379.1, forward strand.
TTTAATCATGACAAGTGCAAGGTCCTACACCTGGGTTGGAACAATCCCAGGCATAGCTACAGGTTGGGCAGAGAAGAGCTTCAGAGCAGCCCTGCAGAGAAGGACCTGAGGGTGCTGGTGGATGAAAAATAAACATGAGCTGGCAGTGTGGCCCATCATAGAAGGCCACCAAATTGGTCAGGCAGGATTTCCCCGTAGTGAAGCCATGCTCGCTGTCACCAACCACCTTGTTGTTTTTCATGTGCCTCAGCATGCCTTACAGGAGAATCCCCTCCAAGATTTTGCCAGGCACAGAGGTGAGACTGACTGGTCTCTAGTTCCCTGGCTCATCCATTTTCCCCTTCTTGAAAATGGGGGTTATATTTCCCTTTTTCCAGTCATCGGGAACTTCACCTGACTGCCATGATTTTTCCAATATGATGGACAGTGGCTTAGCAACTGCATTTGCCAGTTCCTTCAGGACCCGCGGATGGATTTCGTCAGGTCCAACGGACTTGTGTATGTTCAGGTTCCTAAGATGGTCTCGAACCAGATCCTCTCCTACAGTGGGCCCTGGGTCTTCATCCTCACTGCCCCTGCGTCTGCCTTCCAAGACTTGGGTGGTGTGGCCAGAGCATTTGCTAGTGAAGACCGAGGCAAAGAAGTCATTAAGAACCTCAGTCTTCTCCAAATCCAGGGTAGCCAGCTCTCCCGATAGCTTCTGGAGAGGGCCCGCATTGTCCCTAATCTGCCTTTTATTTGCAATGTACCTATAGAATCCCTTCCTGTTATCCTTAACATCGCTAGCCAAGTTTAATTCTAAGTGGGCCTTAGCTTTCCTAACCTGATCCCTAGCTTCCCGAACAACATCCTTGTATTCTCCCCAGGCCGCCTGTCCTTGCTTCCACCTTTTATAAGCTTCTTTTTATCTTTGAATTTTCCTCGGCATTGTGAGGTCTTTTCTAATTTTCCCCATATTTTGTCATTTGACTCATAAGGGCTCTCTATTGGTTGACATACACAGATATCCTCCTTTGCTCCATGTTTTAACTTGTTTTGTTCTAAGTTGCAATAATCAGCCATTTTGTCCTCCAAAATTTAGTTTTCACCTCATGCTGCAATAAGAATTAAAACAAAGAAAATGTTTTATGGATTCCTTCTCTTACACAGATTTGAAAAAATGACACTTAAAAGGTAGAATTAAATAAGTCACATCCAGATCAACAAAAATTTTCCACTTTCAGACATGACACTTGTCCAAACTCTGCATCACTCCAACGGCGTGGGTTTTCACCTTAGGCTTCAGTTTATATACTGAAACTTTCCAATTTATTTTTCTTTGCAACTGGTGCCTGCGTCCGTGTCACCCTTAAAAATTAGCATCTTCTTAGTGACTTAAGCATCAGATTTATAACTAGTTTGTCAGTTTTGTGGGATATGGTTGCTACGTAAAGTACCATTGCAGACTCCATAATGTGATGGGCTTTTGTTATTTTCATCTTCTTGTAGCTAAAATAGTAAGCGCCCTTCCGGATTTTTTTGGTGAATTCCTACTTAAATTGTACCTTTTTTAGAATACATAGACAGGCATATAGAGATAATAAAGCATCCTTTGTCTTTCCTAGTTCATTAACATGAAATGGAAATTATCTCTTTCTAAATGATAATCTCTGATGTTTGCTACAGCTTTTTTTGTTTACAGCTTCTTTAAGTGCAGCTGAGATGTTTATGGTATTTTTACAATGTTTTAGTAAACTTCTCTTGACTAAGATGTGTTTTGTATTTAAAAAGTTTTTACAACTTGCAGTGTTTCATTATTTAACATTTTTTTCATGTTACGTAGAACTACCAGGGAAAAAAATTCCATGCTGTAAGTGGGGATTTAGCCACGTGGTTCTCATTATCTTCAATGAGATTCAGATGGTTAATTTACCACTTTGAATATTTATATATATGTGTACGCATACTGCTGTGTTTCACTGAAACTGTTACTCTCCAATGAACAAGAATGATTATTTCTACCTGGAAATATGCTAGTGCTTGCTGAAATTTTCTGAAGAGCCTTCCAGGCAAATTTTGTTCTACCAGTGATTTCACTGCACATGTACCCTTATTATTCACTCTTCACAAATACTTCTCTGAAGAAGTTTGTTTTCAGCATTTGGGGAATAAATGCCCGTTTTTCAAGGAAATAACTTGCTGAAAAAATAGTCATTCACATGTGTTAATAGTTATGGTCTTTTCAAAAAAGAGATATACAAACAACACTACGTGACCTACAAGATTAATCAAGCGCCACAAACAAAGAATGGTGGATTTTTCACATGATGTCACCATTAAAGAACTTATGAAGAAGTTTCACTACTGTTTGTGAAAATATGTGGCACAATAATTGTGAAAATGCAGGCTAATTCTGCATTGAAAATTGAGCTATTGCAACATAACAAGCTGCACTCCTGAATAGTTCTTGCTACCTTATCGTAGGCCAGTACAGGATCCAGTTAAGAGCTCCTTAGGCTCTCTTCTACAGTTCAAAGATATCAGTCTCAGCCTGTAACAGAAAACCTCAGGCAAAGTTCACTATAGTGGTTGTAGGTGATACAGCATCCAACTCTTGGATCATGAAAGGCTGTGGTCTCTCCTGGAAGGGAAGTCAAAACTCCCTATGTTCTTTTATTTCAACTGCTTCATTTCACAGACTGGTGTCTTGATTGCATTTGCTGCTAAATGATTCACATGCTGCCTTATGCTGACTCTTCAAAGAAAGCTGTGACTGACAGAGAGAGCGCAAAACATCTGCTGTGAGATAATAGTTTTAAATCTTCACTACATTTGCTTAACGTCTGGAAAGGAGATACAAAAGTAAAGCCCACTACATTTCATAACCATTATTAGTCTATAAAAATTGACTTTCTTAATGTACATACATGGATATGGGTTCCAAAATCTACCTTGATTCATTCAATGAAAATATACTGATGTTTTTTGAATTGCTTAGCTTTCACAAATCCCAAGGTCAACATGAATCTTCAATGCTTGGACAGGTAAAATATGGGAAACTTTTACTGAGATGTGATAGGATCCTAAAGCATCATGCCTGTTTTCTTTTATATTTTTGTGTCAGATGACACTGATGCTGTTTGATCTCTAAAAATGTTTCTTTAAATGAATAAAAAAACCTCAAGCAACAAAACCAAAACAAAAAGCAAAAAACTACTCCTTAAAAAAAGCCCAACAAAAGAACAAAACCAAACCCTGCAGAACCAAAACAAACCATCCTTCACGCGCTGAACTTAACCAGGACAATTTTCTATTCAAATTCAGAAAGCTCAGTGCTTCAGACATAGCAAATGAAAGTCTTGGAGAGAAATCTCTTAATTTCTAACAGTATCCTTGTATCATTTTACAATCCTCCAAGATGCTCACTCAGACCCCACCAACAACAGCCAGGTCAAGGCTTTCCTCTCAGTTGCCCACTTTCATGCCCCTTCCACAGTATACCCCGTACACAGCATTTAAGCAGCAAACCAAAGCCAAATACATTAAACAGTTTTGCCCTATATTATAAGGTTCCTGAATAATATAATCTTATGGAATTTATCAGTTCAACACATAATTAAGTAAGTCCTTTACTGGACCAGATCTCCGGATTGTAATAGCAAAAAGATGGAGAAATTTAGAGACATTCTGTTTTTATAAATAAATAAATAAATAAATAAATAAGTAAGTAAATAAATATTCAGAAACCAAAGGTCCAAAAAGACTGAGCATTAAGGATTAAAAATCAAAATAATTAAAAAAAAAAAACCAAAAAACAAAAACCCTACAAACATTTGCTAGTAACTGCTCTTGTTCAAGTAAGACACTAAGTAATGCCTTTTGTTCTTGATGTTTCTTCATTGACACCATGCAAATTAGCATGCTCACAGAACATGCTGGCTAGTGATTAATTACATTTTTTTTCACAAGGCATGTAGAAACTAATATCCTCCCTTCCCCCTCAGGTGCAACCAAGTCCCTTTCCTGTTTATTTGCGGAATTTGCCCTCACTGGCTCACTTTCTCTCCCTCCTTCTCTCAGATGTACAACCTACCACGTGTAGCTACAACATAATCCAGATGCAGTATTTGTTTTTCATTTGGGTTTGGTTTTTGTTTGTTTGGGGTTTTTTTTGTTTTGTTTTGATTTGTTGGGAGGTTTTCTGTTTTGTTTTGTTTTTATTTGTTTTGTTTTGTTTTGTTTTGTTTTGTTTTGTTTTGTTTTGTTTTGTTTTTCACCCAGTGAGCCTTGTTTTCTCCAGCAGAACCATCTCTGGTCACATCAACTACACAATCTTGTATCAAATGCACATTTAGATTATTTGCCACATTTACTGAAAATTAAGTGAGAAAGGGAAACATTCTCCCTGTAATACTGACAGCAGACACCACATTCTTGAGAATGGCCATTTTTTTAAAAGCTTCAAACACAGACATCTATAAGGTCTATTTGTTCTTTACTAATCCAGTGCAAGAGCTTTCCTTTAACACAAAGACATCAGTGTTGCAGACAGTTTAGTTTTAAATGTTCAAGTGGGAATATCCCTGAAATCTGGTAGTAGTATTATTATTACTATATCACATTTTCCTGTAGAGTGTGCTAAGCTTTATCCATAGACACAAGATGAGCATTCTTACACCTTAAAACACTATTTAATCACCAAATGGTTATTTCTGCAAACAATTTTTCCCTAATGTTCTGACCTACTTTCCCTGTCTTCATATGTTTCTTGGATCCCAGTTCTAACCCTCTTGATTAATGATCATCACAAATCTCATGTTTAGATGTTGATGCACCCTCAGTGCTTGCAATATGTCATCATACCTATTCCCTTCAGAACAACTGACACTGTCTGTTATTACCTCCATAATGTAAGTTTATGGGAGTCTCTCAGGGGTTTCTGCTGTGAGGTACTAAACAGAGAAAAGTATGAATTGATTTTTTAGTTCAGTGGACAAACAGACTGTGAAAATAAAGCCGACAACTAAAAATACCAGTTTTCAAATGTGGGTTTTCTTGTTTTCAAACCATCCTTCTCTGACTACAAGTACATCAAGAAAAGTTAAACATTTAATTTTTCGTATCTTTCTCAAAAATAGTTTAATTCGCTATAAAAAAAAATAATGTTCCTAAAAAATAAATTTCTGCTATGTCTAGAAGTGGTATCAGAACTTTAAAATTCTTTAATCTTATCCAAAAAATAATAAAAAAAAAAATCACTTTAAACAGCCAACTTAAGTAGATTTTTGATAATACAATACCCAAATTTCAACTAACTAACCAAAGTATATATCCTGAAGGGTAAGATAAGTTGAATAAGATTTATTATATTCATCTTCCATGGAAGGATTTCTCCATGAAATTATATTAAAATTACATTGGTTGTTTTCTTCCATATCATAATGCAAATTCCTACTACATCTTGCTTGCTGCCTAATATAATATAATCTCAAAGCTACTTTTGACATTCCTGTTTTACATTTTTTCTTTTGCAGTTGTGAAGAGCTTTTGAATTATTTTGTTTGATGTCTATCAATTTATACTTTACTAATATTGCTGTCTGTGAATTTGTCTAACAGCTCTGTGATTTTTTTTCTAATTGTCGGTGTAGTCTGCTTTTTACAAGTTCATATTTTATGGAAATGCAGTAACATATTTCCACTCTTTTTTCTAGATAGTTTATGAATTTGAAAAACAAAACTGAAACACAATGATGGAATTTCTCAATATGTAACAACTCCCAGTGGAAGTCAATTTTTGCTGATCATTATTCTTTTGAACACTTTCTATCTTCAGATTATTTCTCACCTTAATATTTTGTGGTTTGGGTTTTTTTTTATTTAAATCACTTCTCTGAGACACACAGTGCTCACATTCACATGTAATTCTTACAAAATCACACTCATATGCTAGGAAAGTATGAGAACTGTAGTTTATTGGGTTGCAATTCATGTTTTCATTCCAACTTTCAAGGATCAAATGTATAGCATAAAACTCCAGAGAGCTGAAGACTCAGGAGTCCAGGAATGTCAGGGAAAGAGCATTAAGAAACAGAAAACAATGGGTTTATAACAATGAGAGAGAGAATGAGTGAAAAACTGAACATCAGTTTCTGGTGGATATGGAATATTTTTCAACCTTCCGTGAGGTCTAGATTCTGATTGATTTTGTTAGCTCACCTCAAAGTTACGTGTGCACTTTGGAAGTCTGAATCTCACACCTGATCTTTGATTATTTCCTTAGCAATTTTGTAGTACTACATGTTGGCTTTCTTTTCGAACAAGGTGATACTTCTCTGGAGCTAGACTGTAATGAGTCTTCTAAAAAATCCATGCCAGACACTTCTAGATGTAATCAATAAAGCAGTATGTTATTTTTTAAGCAACCAGTTCTAGCCAGTAGAACAAGGCTTGATTACCCTGGGAAGATTACCATTTAAATAAACACAGGGGAAAAAATATTTATTTATTTATTTATTTATTTATCTGTTCCATAAGTTTGTAATCTATGCAGATCTTTTTATTTTGCAAAACAATAAATAAATGCTCAGGCATGGGTTTAAAGTAAAATTATATACTTCTGTATTCATAGCTTGCAAATTTACTAGGAAATATTCTGCAAGTTTTGGTAATAAATTCTTTCTATAACTCTTGCATAGGATTTTTAATGCAATCATCATGTTTACATATTGTATATCGATATTAAATTAGACAGTTAAACTATTTTTGGCTCTACTACAATCACACCACAATAAAAATTACCCATTAAGGATTAAGTCTTCGATCCATCAAAGCAGTTAACCACATACATAATCTTATGGAATTTATCAGTTCAACACATAATTAAGTAGGTCTTTTACTGGACCAAGTCTCCAGATTTTAATAGCAAAAAGACAGAGAAATTTAGAGTCTTTGTTGGGGTGTTTTTGTTGATTTTTTTTTAAACATATGATATATGATTCTCTTGTTAGAAATGTATTTAAACATTTATCTGGCCTAGATATTGTACTTTTTATGGTTCTGGTACACACAGATGTCCACCTCAAGAACTGGAACATATCATGAACATCTTACATGCACAAGTGGACTGATCAGAAAGACCATGAAGCTCCAACTGATTTATCTACCACTTGAAAGTAATAAGCAGCATGTGCTACAGATCCCACTGAATGTCTGACAAACCTGTCACTTCCTCTGTTAAAAAATTATTTCCTGAAGTTTGTAAAGAGGGGAAAACTTGAAAATCTGAAGGCATAACTTTTCGAAAAGACTTGTTTTAAGTTTTCCACTCTTTAAGTAAGTTCCACATAAAGGTATCCAATTCTTGAAAATTCTAACTGACCTCCTTCATAGTCTAGTGGTCTAATATGTATTAAATGAATACTCCAACACTGAAGCTGCAAAGTCACAAATTTCAAGTGAACAAACAATCTGGTTTAGATTACTTTCACATCAGCAAGGTTTGTCTTAATTATCTTAAGTCAACCACAATTTGAAATCAACTTAGGAGTTCAAGCTAAAATAATATATCCAAGCTGTATATTTCATATTGCTTCAATATATTTAAGATATGCAAACACTTTTAAACAAAATTAAAATAAACAAAAGTTTAAAAATTCAACAAGGGGAGAAAAGCTCCTCCAGCATTTTCACTTTCTAGAAATTTAGGGTTATATAAAGCATATTTCCATGCCCATGAATGTCATCAGAGCCAAGATTTCAGTATGTTCTTTGTAACAGAAGCCAATCTGAATCATTTGAACTTTTATTAGTGGAAAAATTATAGTTGAACTCAGATAACTGAATGCAAACCCAGATTGCAGACGTATTCCAACTGCATGTGACTTCCCTCCATGTGTTTAAAAAATCTAGTCACAGATTTCCCTGCTTATTTTGGAGGACATATTATTACCAGGAGTACAATTATCATTGCAGCTTGGTCCTTTTTCATTGCAGAGTATACTGGGCTGCATCAAAAGAAGCATAACCAGCAGGTCGAGGGAGGTGATCCTGCCCCTCTACTCTGCTCTCGTGAGACCTCACTTGGAGTACTGTGTGCAGCTGTGGTGTCCTCAACATAAGAAGGACATGGATCTGTTGGATCAGGTCAAGAGGAGGGCCATGAAGATGATAAGCAGAGCTGAAGTACCTCTCGTATGAAGATAGACTGAGACAGTTGGGGCTACTCAGCCTAGAGAAGAGAAGGCTGCGTGGAGACTTCATAGCAGCCTTCCAGTATCTGAAGGGGGCCTACAAGGATCCTGAGAGCAACTCTTCATTAGGGGCTCTACCGATAGAACAAGTGGCAATGAGTTCAGACTTCAACAGGGGAAGTTTAGGTTAGATATGAGGAAGAAGTTCTTCATTGTGAGGGTGGTGAGGCACTGGAATGGGCTGCCCAAGGAAGTGATAAAAGCTGCATCACTGGCAGTGTTCAAGGCCAGGTTGGACAGAGCCTTGGGCAACATGGTCGAGGGTTAGGTGTCCCTGCCCCTGGCAGGGGGGTTGGAACGAGATGACCTTAAGGTCCTTTCCAACCCTAACTATTCTATGATTCTATAATTCTACTAAACCTGTTCCAAAATTTACATTACCTTTATACAAGCAAACAAAAAAAAGCATGCAGGCAAGCACTTTTTGTTATTATTCTTTTATTTCCAGGTCAGGATTTTTGTTGTGTTGCATAAATAGGAGGAAGCATCTGTCATAGCGTACTGTAAATTCAATCAGGAATTAACTTGTACAAATTCAAGCATGTTATTTCTGTTCTACTACGGAAATGTGTTTTGCAATTAAGTTGCCAACAGTCAACTCCAGAGGTTGGTTTTGGAAGACAGTCAAATCTTCCCAAGAATACTGGAGTCTTTTCATAATTAACAAATACTTCATTATTTAGTGTAATATACAGCAATTTCTTTTTACGCATAAGCCATTCAGTAAGAATTAAGATTTTTGTAGATAATTTTACCCAAATTTCATCCTCTGAAACCTTTATTAAACTGACGCTTCCACAAGATACTACCCATTAAGCATGAGGCAACAGAGTCAGTGGAAACCCTTCTCTTACAGGGGGTAAGGTGCACAGGATAATGTCCTTCTGTCCTTCCTAATGGAGAAGCCATGCTTTGCAGAAGGTTCTTCGTTGATTGCTAGGAGCTGCAGAATTAGACTCATGGCTGAAAGAACACTCTGTGGCCGTTCCAAACACCTTTCACAACAAGGGACAATTTTTTGCTGTTCTGAACTGTCAAAGTCACAAACTGGTTTCCTTCTTTAGGCTCCCTTTCTGCCTTTGCTTAAATGAGTGAGAACAGACACTCAACACTTTGAGATTATACCATAGAGCAACAAACATGTGAGACTCTTCTTCATGACCTAGAATTGATTCTGGCATTAAGACAGTGTAAAAGGGAGAATCAAGTATGATAAACATTCAGTGCCTTTATTCCTCAGCAAATAATAATAAAAAAAGATGTGTAGCTGTTATCAGAAATAACATGGCCAGAAGGACTCAGCATTGGTGAAGCCACACCTTGAGTATTGTGTTCAGTTTTGGGCCCCTCACTGCAAGAAAGACTTTGAGGTTCTGGAGTGTGTCCAAAACAGGGCAATAAAACTCATGAAGGGTATAGAGCACAAGTCTGATGGTGAGCAGCTGAGGGAACTGGGGTTGTTTACCTGGAAAAAAGAAGGCTAAGGGGAGACCTTACTGCTCTCTACAACTACCTGAAATGAGGTTGTAGTGATGTAGGTGATGATCTCTTTTCCCAAGTAACAAATGACAAGATGAAAGGAAATGGCCTCAAATTATGCCAGGGGAGGTCTAGATTAGATATTATGAAAAATCTCTTCATGAAATGGTTGTCAAGCATTGGAACAGGCTGCTCAGGGAAGTGGTGGAGCCACCATCCGTGGAGGTATTTTAAAGATGTGTAATGTGGCACTTACGAACATGGTTTACCAGTAGACTTGGAATTGCTAAGTTAACAGTTGGGCTTGATGATTTTAAAGTTCTTTTCCAACCTAAATGATTCTATGTTTCTATGACTTTGTGATTCTATCAGTGTGACAGTGATACAGGAAAATTAGCATGGGTGAATTTATGAATTGCTTTATAGGATGAAGATTACTTAGTTGGAGATTAGATTATATACTTAGTTGTTCAGTAAGCAGGATGTAGTAACTCCTGCTGTATTTAAAAGATAGTACAGATAATTGATGCAATATGATTACTACAAGGTGTAAAAAGGCAAAGATCAGTATGCAGATTGACACATCTGCCTGTAGGCAAACAAAGAAGATTGGACTTTGTTGACTAAATGGATATATCTGCCATGAAAACATCTACAGCAGAGCTGGTCATACATTTGTAGTCATTGGAAAGAAAGAAACACACTTAGAATCTGATACATCTTATTCTAAAATAGATGTCAGGAATAGGCCACATGTTCTGAAATGCCTTATAAGCCTTGAATAGTAATGCTTTGTACAGAAATACAAATCTAAAGCAATGAATTGACCATGTGTGCTGAATCACTGTAAGGTTCCCTTACTGTACAGCATTCAAGTTTGTGTTCTTGTGCTTTTCCTGGCTCCTGCTGAGATCAGAATTTAGAACTGTACAGATAGTAGGAGAAATGTCGTGTTTACACTTCTTTTCAGTGTGGTGAGAAACAGGAAGTGACAGAAATAGTATTCTTGGCTGATATTCCAAAAAGAGGTCTCTGAAATTATCCTTGGGGATTTGTCACAAATGCCTTACATTATGGTTTTGTGAGTTTACAGAGTGGTAGAAATTAAAATCTGGGAATCCCATCCATTTTGTTTTTCCATTAAAACAAAAAAAGTTTCCTACAACAGGAACGAGCTCCAAAAAGGAAGAAACATACTTCACAAGCAAACTTATGCTAAGAATGCTTTGCTGGCAATATTTATACGTTACTCCTGGAAATTATACAAAATACATTTTCACAGTAGTATCACTTGAATCAAAGGGTCCCTGCATTTTAAGATATTGAATGGAGGTCTAAGGTTATCCTTTCTGATGAATTCTGTTTAAAAGTACATGACACATGTTGAAATCTGTTTCTTCCAAAAGTCAAACAAAACCTGGCCTTTCTAGAAGTTGCCCACAGTTCAGAAAAACAATATTATTTTATAAGGCAGAAATAATTCATGAAGTACACAAGTAGAATCCTTCTTCTGACTCTCTAACAGTTATGTTATCTTTTGTCATGTAGCCAAGTGTTATTCTTTCTCTCTTCAACTGAGAGTATGTGAAACCTATTTTCAGTTACTCTGGTTAAGGACAGTAAAAACCTTATGGCATGGTAGAAGTATCAGCCAATCATCCATAACCTGGCTCTTAATGAGAAAAAAGTCTCTTAATGAGACTTGAAGATGCAGAACGAGGGTGCTAGAACTGCTAATTTCAAATTTGGGATATTCATAATACTTGCTTTCATAAAAGATTGGTTTTGATTCTAATGTGGTCAACAAAAAATATGCCTTAAAATATTATGTCAGAGAGCAAATAGCTCATCTAAAGCTGCTATTTTGCCACCTGCTGACAAAATTACCTCTTTTCCACAATGCCAACTGAACTGCTTGTGGGAAAACACTTTAACACGCTTTAGTCAAATCAGTAATTAGCTTCTATTTAAACTTAAGAAGTTAGCCTGTTTTGTTTTGTTTTGTTTTTTTTTTCCTCAGAGTGGGTTAGAGAGAACTAATGTAATCATTCAGCAAGCATAGGGCTTCAGTATCCTTGGGGGAGGCATGGTGACAAGTAGCCAGAGTGGAAAACACTTTGCACAGCTGAGCCGGGAAGAGGACAGCTGTCCTCAGCCTACTCCATGCAGAGAGTCTACTAGAGGCAGACAGATGGGCTGAACCTGGGTGAGATGTTTGTCTCTTCAACACGCACTCTGACATGTGAACTCCTGAGCAAATGGGAACACCACAAGACACTCTCCATGAGGAAAAACCCTCTTTCTTTCACCTACAACTGCAAGGTCACCTCCTTGTTCCCTTTTTCCTTCTTTCTCCCATAGAAAGAAAGGTCTATTGGAACAACATAGCTTGTGCTAATAAAAAGTATTGGGGAAACAGGAAAGCTTCTTTTTGTGGGTAGTTTTTAAATGAAACATCTTTTATTTTCTTGTTGTTTTTTTTTTTCTCTTTTGTATTTTCAGGCTGACAGCTGAAACACCACTGTCACTAAAAGACCTGACTACTCTTGCGATGAGTTCTTCTGGCCACTGAATTTCATGACACACTTTTGGCTCTGTTTCACAGTCATTATGTATGAGATGCTAGCCACCAGTGACCTCAGAATTAGCCCTCTGCATTGCCCAGCTGATCCAGCAAGATAAAGCTTTGACAACTCTCTCAGATCTTTGTTTTCAGGCCACAGGCTGATGTAATTCAGAACTACAAAAAAAAAAAAAAAAAAGCTTTCTGCACTCATCTTTACAGTGAATAAGAAATGAAAAACAAGGAAATTCATAAGGGAAGGAAGAAGAAGGAAATGCATAAATTAAGTTTGTTAGGTTTTGCTCATAATCCCTCATTGTCCACTCTAACCACATTTATTGGTGCTCATAACATAACATACTTAAACAAAGTTAACTCCTGGCTACTCAGCTTCTCTTTCTGCATAACTCAATAATCAGAGTAGTGTTTATGAATAGATTTTCATTTTTCTCATCTGCCATTCTTGAGGTAAATGAATGTCATTATTATTTTATGTGGTTTTGTGGCTTTTATGTGAATGACAGACATCTGCATCATTAAAACCATTGTATATAATAGACACATCCGTTAGGAAATTTGGAAGGGGTTGGAACCTGAAGGATTACTATTTTACCACTAAAAATTGGAATAATAGATGGAAATTAGCAAATTTTGGCTTCATGTGTTTTTTTGACAGATAGATTGCTCAGCAGATGAATTGAGAACTTTGTATTTGAGGTTTAGCAGTCCAACATGTGTCATAGGGCAGCTCATTTTTTGAAGGTATGATCTTTTGGTATGCATTTTAAGCAAATTAATACCTTACACCTCTCAAAACTTTTGTTCTGCCGATACAGATACAGATCAGAATAGTATGGAGAGAAAAGAAAGGAAATTTTCATCTGCATACTTGCAAACATAATCATAATGACCTGCTCCGTAGCAAACGCTGGTTGGACTTCGAGCCTAGCTCTAGCTATTAGGAAGAAGTTATATAGTTGCAGTTATTAAAAGTTGTATATTATTACAGTTCCAGTTATTAGGAAAGAGTTCTTTACAGTGAAGTTGGTGAGGCCCTGGAACAGGTTTCCCAGAGAAGCTGTGGCTACCCCATCTCTGACAGCATTCAAGGACAGGTTGGACAGGGCTTTGAACAACCTGGTCTAGTGGAAGGTGTCCCTGCCAATGGCAGGGGAGTTGGAACTAGATGGTTTTGCAAATCAATTCCAGCCCAAACCATTCTGTGATCCTTTGATCCTATGATTCAATGATTCAATTATTTGATGATTCAATGATTATTCCCTCCTATGTGCTGTGGTTTAAACCCAGCCAGCAACTAAGCGCCACACAGCTGCGCTGGGATGGTGGACAGACAGAAGAGTAAAAGTGAGAAACGTCACAGGCTAAAATAAAGGCAATTTTAATAAGTAAAGAAAAAGCTGTACATGCAAGAAAGCAAAACAAGGATTTCATTCCCTGCTTCCCCTCAGCAGGCAGGTGTTCAGCCATCTTCAGAGCAGCAGGGCTCCATCATACATGACTGTTAATTGGGAAAACAAATGCTATAAATATGAACACCCTCCCTTCCTTCTTCTTACCCCACCTTTATATACTAATCATAATGCCATATCGTATGGAATATCCTTAGACAGTTGGGGTCAGCTGTCCCAGCTGTGCCCCTCCCATCTTCTTGTGCACCCCCAGCCTACTCGCAGGCATGAGAGGCAGAAAAGGCATTGACTCTGTGTAAGCACTGTTCAGCAGTAACTAAAACATCCCTGTTTTATCAACATTGTTTCCAGCACGAACACGAGACACAGCCTCATGCTAGCTACTATGCAGAAAATTAACTACCTCAGCAAAAAACAGTGCACCATGACAAATCTACGCTTGTTCTTTGATTTCTTTTTTGTGGTCCTCTGCTATAGAAATGACTTTTTATTAAGAGGACTACACCTTTCCATGTAGGAAAGGCTTTGCTATGCAAAAGTTAAACTTAAAAAAACCAAACTAAAACACAACAAAACAAAACAAAACAAACCAAGGACTTTTTTTTTTTTTTTTTTTTTTTTTTTTTTTTTTAAAGGAGAACTGGCTACCCTGGATTTGGAGAAGGCTGAGGTTCTTAATAACTTCTTTGCCTCGGTCTTCACTAGCAAATGCTCTGACCACACCAACAAAGTCTTGGAAGGCAGACGCAGGGACAGTGAGGATGAAGACCCAGGGCCCACTGTAGGAGAGGATCTGCTTCGAGACCATCTTAAGAACCTGAACGTATACAAGTCCATTGGACCTGACGAAATCCATCCGCGGGTCCTGAAGGAACTGGCAAATGCAGTTGCTAAGCCATTGTCCATCATATTGGAAAAATCATGGCAGTCAGGTGAAGTTCCCGATGACTGGAAAAAGGGAAATATAACCCCCATTTTCAAGAAGGGGAAAATGGATGAGCCAGGGAACTAGAGACCAGTCAGTCTCACCTCTGTGCCTGGCAAAATCTTGGAGGGGATTCTCCTGGAAGGCATGCTGAGGCACATGAAAAACAACAAGGTGCTTGGTGACAGCCAGCATGGCTTCACTAAGGGGAAATCCTGCCTGACCAATCTGGTGGCCTTCTATGATGGGGCTACAGAACTGATGGACAGGGGTAGAGCAGTTGATATCATCCTCCTGGACTTGTGCAAAGCGTTTGACACTGTCTCACATGACATCCTTGTCTCTAAGTTGGAGAGACATCAATTTGATAGGTGAGCCACTCAGTGGATAAAGAACTGGCTGGATGGCCGCACGCAGAGAGTTGTGCTCAATGGCTCCATGTCCAGCTGGAGACCAGTAATGAGTGGGGTCCCTCAGGGTTGGTGCTGGGACCGGTCTTGTTCAACATCTTTGTCAGTGACATGGACAGTGGGATTGAGTATGCCCTCAGCAAGTTTGCCGATGACACCAAGCTGTGTGGTTCCGTCGATACACTGGAGGGAAGGAGCGCCATCCAGTGGGACCTTGACACTCTTGTGAGGTGGGCTGATACCAACCTGATAAAATTTGACCATGCCGAGTGCAAGGTCCTCCACCTGGGTTAGAGCAATCCTAGGCACAGTTACAGATTGGACAGAGAAGGCATTCAGAGCAGCCCTGCAGAGAAGGACTTGGGGGTGTTGGTTGATGAAAAGTGAACATGAGCCGGCAGTGTGCGCTCGCAGCCCAGAAAGCCAACCATATCCTGGGCTGCATCAAAAGGAGCGTGACCAGCAGGTTGAAGGAGGTGATCCTGCCCCTCTACTCTGCTCTTCTGAGACCTCACTTGGAGTATTGTGTGCAGTTCTGGTGTCCACAACATAAAAAGGACATGGAACTGATGGAACAAGTCCAGAGGAGGGCCATGAGGATAATTAGGGGACTGGAGCACCTCCCGTATGAAGATAGGCTGATAAAGTTGGAGCTGTTGAGCTTGGAGAAGAGAAGGCTGCGTGGAGACCTCATAGCAGCCTTCCAGTATCTGAAGGGGGCCTACAGGGATGCTGGGGAGGGACTCTTCATGAGGGACTGTAGTGATAGGACAAGTGGTAATGGGTTCAAACTTCAACAGGGGAAGTTTAGACTGGATATGAGGAAGAAATTCTTTACTGTGGGGGTGGTGAGGCACTGGAAACGGAAGTTGTGAATGCTCCATCGCTGGCGGTGTTCAAGTCCAGGTTGGACAGTGCCTTGGGTGGCATGGTTTAGTGGGAGGTGTCCCTGCCCATGGCAGGGGTTTGGAACTAGATGATCTTGAGGTCCTTTCCAACCCTAACTATTCTATGATTCTATGATTCTGTTTTTGAGGGGTAATTGACTTATTTGCCTGTTGTTAATATTTTCAGGCTTGAATGCGTGTAACTTCAGGCCTACAGAGCAACAAAGGAAAAACAAACAGGTAAATATTTTGGAAAAAGTCTTTCCACTTTGCAAAGTCAATATTTTGAGAGTCTGAAGTCATGTATTGTAATGTTAAGGGAGCTCTTTGACTTTCTCCCAAAACCTTTTGCCACAGTGTTATCGGCTGTTGGAAATCAAAATAGGTTTCGCATCCACTTCTGTATGCTAAGCAGGCTCATCAAAACAGAGCACTCTTATTATGATGCTAAAAGGAGTTTATCTATATGAAATCTTTCTCAAGTGTGTGTCAGCTGCTGAAATTCTTCTTCTCTTGTCCTGATAAAACCAGTATTGCCTCACCTGTATTTCTTCATAAACTCATTCCTGTAATATTTCTTTCCAATCCAAAGAATTTTCAAATACTGTTGTACTGTGCTCAATGTGTAGAGTAGTGTTTTGGAATATACTTTCACTTTTCTCATCTGCCATTCTTGAAGAATCCAGAAGCTGTTGCTTTTCACCTGTGCTTCAGTATTTTAGCACTTACGTTTTTGAAGATGATCTGTGGCTGTTCAACTTGGAATTGGGTTCTCAGAGGTGAATGATTTATTCTCTAGAATAAATTCCCTCTCTCTGTGTGGAAAGGGAGCCTTGACGAGCTCAGACAAACACTCAACTTTCACACAGCTGAAAATAAATGTGATGAATGCTGGTATATGCATCTGTATGTTACAAGTAGCTCATGGAACAATGCAAATAAATTCACACTTACAGGACCAGTATGCATTCCCAAATCCAGACTCTACCCTCCACAGACTAGGCATATTACCTACTGCACGAAATTTCTCCATGTCTCAATTTTCCCCTTGAGCTTGTGCATATGTTTTTTTGTAACAAGCTTTTGCTTTTATTCTAAACTTTGATAACAGTAGTGAAATTTATCTCCTGATTAAGAGACCTACATTTAATTGGAGCTGCCTGATAATTTAGTTACCTGCTTGTGGGCAACTGCGTAAAGGTAACTAAGGTATCTGATTTCATCTGGATCTGACTACTGACCAATAGCATATTTTGGCCCTAGTGTTTTTTCCAACACACAGCCCACTCACGATTCAGCTCTTTAAAGCATGTACTAACCTCATCAAATAAGAAAGACAGATCTCTATCTTGAAAGAAGAAAGTGGAAAAAGACTTTTTTGTTATGTGGCCTTTGGCTATATCTATTTATAGATCAGTATCCTTCAAATATCCTTCAGCTTTGCACTCAGTTTAGAGGGTCACTGGGTGTAGTAGGACAGGTGGAAATTTGTTGCAAACATGATAAATATTCTGAGTTAGTTTATACATCATTCAGTGATTATTCAGTCAGAACTATAGCTCTAGGTATGCTAAGATTTTGCTTGCTCTGAATTAGTATACTTCCCACTTACATCATAACAGATAAAATGACCCCAGGAGTTCAGTTGGAATGAATTAACTTAGTGATACCCAGTGCCAAAGCCATTGGGCCATGCTTGTCCATGTAGTTTGGGGTTTTTTTAAAGATAGGATTTTTTTGAAGCTTCATTTCTTCCTCCAGCAGCATTTGTTATGACCTGATCAAGAGAGGAGATGGCTTGGATTAAAGAAAGGGAGTGTGAGGTGTGCTCTGAAGTGGCATATATTGTATCATATCATATTTCATATATCATATCATATAATAGCTTATGAAATAAATAGAATTCCCTGAAGTCCCATCCAAGAAATCCAAAGCTGTTCATACCAAGGTCTGTGTAGAAGCCACATCCTTTAGAAATTGCTGTGCTTTATACACAGGGTAGGAACACTACAGAGAAACCATGAATTTAGCTGGAGCAGCCCTGGGCCATATACATTAGAAAATAAGCAAGCAAGTCACACTTTATCTAGAAAGTGAATTCACTGAAAAGAATTGTGTTTTTCATATTGAAGGTGAAATATCCTATTTTTAGCTGGAATTACAATTCTGGCTGACAGTCATAACTGAATATCTGACAAGTAGAATGCAAGCAGATTACTATGGGAATAGCAATTAAACAGACAGCTCCTTTTTTGCCAAGCAGTGTTCACAGTTTTTCATAAGCATTCTTCTTTTGCTTCCCCAAATATCTATATTTAGGTATACAAGTAAGGAACAAAGAAAAAGTGTTTTCCTTTTGGATATTGAACCATTTTTCAGATAGAGACACTATGTACAGTCCTGAATGTCTCTCTAGAAGACACTAGGAAAACCCTAGAAAGTAAGCAAGTAGAGTGTAAAAATGGCTGACCTCCAAGATCATGAGGCAAATCAAGGAGCACTTTCTACTTCAATAATATCATTTTTTTTCAAGAAAATGTTGGGCTTTATTTATTCCAGGATCAATGCACTTGTAATTAGGCATGAGAAGAGCATAGTTATTATTTGTCCTGATTTAGGAGTCACTCAAATTATATTTTTTTTCATCTTTTTATCTCTGGCAAACTAATCCTCTTATATTTTCATCTTGCCTTTGTCGCTGTGGTACTTGTGCAATTAACAAGTTCTTCCTCGCACAGCTACAATAAGGCAATAATTGCCCCTTGACAGATGGCGAACTGAGGTCCAAAGGTGCAGCAAGAAGCTTCAATACCACAGTGCTGACCACTGGGACAAGCAACAAGGTCAGTTGCTTCCCCAGAACTGGGCAAGTCTGAGAGAAAGAAATCCAAATTAGAGTGGCTTGGCTTGGGCATGGAGTAGATCTTCTCCTGCCTCTTGTTATGGGGTTTTGTCTACAAAAATTTTGTGGCCTTTGTCCACAAGATAAAGTCTAGTGTTTTTGCCAGAAAGAGGAAATAGGAAATTTTGTTTTTGAGTTTGTTTTTTTGGTTTTTTTTTAGTTTTTTTTTTTTCAAAAAAACAACAAAGGCTACAGGGAAGCAGAAAAAGGAAATAGGGTAAAACAGGAGGAATATTTTTTGTTTTTAAAAGGGACTAGGAGGAAGTGTTTCTCAATAGATTAATGAGAAAAAATATCCACTCACAATTTACAGCCCTGTGGCAGAGCTCAATCTGTGACTGAAAGATTTCCAACCATGTTTTTGCAACTTTTAAGACAAATATTAAGGCATAGATTCAACTATGAGACCGCATGCCATGGTTTCTTTGGAACAGCTAGATTATAAAATAATCTGTGACAAGACATGTCCAGGAATGTCTTTCTGAAATAGTAATGAAAAATGAGTGAATAATGGGGAAATGTATTCAGGTGCCTCATCCAATCTTTACCAATAATATAATTTTGAAGTGATAAGCGATTTCATGTAAATGTCTAAATGTCAATAAATATAATAGAATCTATTCAAAAAAAGTGATTGACTTGGTAGCATAATTGCTGTCTTACATCTGTGCTTGATGCTCCATAATGATATAACTAGGATTAATATGAAAAATTGTGAGCATTTCTGTCATAAAAAGGCTTAACAGCATCTTGCCATATCACATCTCAAGGAAAGAAGCAGACTAGGTTGCAATTATTTCACCCTGCAAAGACACCAGAGACATCATTGCTGGCTGAGTGTTCATACTTAGACGCATTTTTGGGAATTATGTTACTCAAAAATTAAATTACATGAATCTGTACAAAGGAAGACTTCAGACTGTAAGATCAGAGTGGATTTTTACTTCACCTTATGATCCATGATGGTAATGAGGGAGATAATTTTAAGTAGTATTTCTCATAGAATAACAATAAGAAAATCACAGAAGTGTAAATGACTGAGCAAACCATCTTCTCCAGAAAACCACATAACATTAGACCCACAATTACACTCCTTCTGTAAGCCAAGCTTTCACACTAGAGAAAATTCCTTCAAAGCCAACACTTAGCGGTTTCTAGGAGAATTTAAATGTGTTAGGAGCATTTCATTTGTTTTCTC
Organism: Ara ararauna; assembly: GCA_028858755.1. Lineage (NCBI taxonomy): Eukaryota > Metazoa > Chordata > Aves > Psittaciformes > Psittacidae > Ara > Ara ararauna. The sequence goes on from CM054379.1 coordinate 64,771,161, forward strand.
AAACAGAACTTGCCCTTTTCAGAACGTGAAAACATGAGATTCACAATAATTCTTGGTAATTAAATGGACTACAGAAAGTACAGAATAGATTAAGCAGAGAATAATAGTTTGTGATTTGTTTTCACAAAGCAGTATGTCTTCAATTTGTTTTTTGCACACCATAAATCCTCCATTTGCTGTAAATTATGTCATATTGTGGCTGCCATATAAGAACAAGCATGCATGACATTACAATGACACTAGCTAGTATCACTGCATTTATAGTGTCTTGCGTATTTTCATTGCAAAAGGCAATTTAAACTCCTTGTATATCTCCTAATAAAATATATGCACCTCAGGATCTGGAACCCTGCTGATTTCAGGAACTCTTTATAACTCAGGCAACTGTGACTACAGCAAAGATGCAGGTATTTGGCAAGCCATTATATTTTTAATGGACTCGTTTGCAGGTGGAGCTGGCTTTACGGCCCTGGAAGCCAAGAACCTAAGTGGGAAGGGACTCCATGGAGAAAAAATAAAAGCACAATTAGCTTCTTAGCTCCTCTTACCTGTGTGGGAAAGAAAATGGATATTTCTGTGGAAAGAACCAGCAGCAAGCTACAATGTTCACCCCTGGGCTCTCCTCTCCCTTGTGTCACTGGGGAGAAGGCAAAGCCCTATCTGCTCCCTGATGCCATTCACTTCTGTGGCTTTAACACACCCACTCACCTCTGTGCAGGAGGTCCCCTCCTGCTCCCAGTCCCCAGGGAAGAAGCAGGTCTTCCTCTTGTCTTCTACATCTAGCTTAGGGTAGGAGGATAAGGAAGGGAGGAAGGGATGAAAGGATGAAGGAAAAAAAAATGAAAGGATGAAAGGAAGGATAGAAGAAAGGGTGCAAGGGTAGGAGCGTCTGGAATTCCTAGCAATCTAATCTGCAAATAAAACACAATCATTTTCAGAAGCAGAGTGGGGTAGTGTCATTATCAATATTGTTTTCTTTAAACCTTCCTCTCTTTGTTTTGTTAAACACTTCCCAAAACATTCCCTGAATGTTACATCTAAAGAATTTTCACTTCAAAATCATTCTGAGATTTACAAATGTCATCTAATAAGTCACCCAGATGTCTCCACTAGTGTAATTTTTAAAATGAGAAAAGAAACATACTGATGGTTAGCTCCATCACTACCTCCACACAAATTAACTGTGAGAGTCTCCAGCACATCCAACCACCCAAACAAGTGTTAGAAGAAGGAATCTCTTATTACAAGAGAAATGCAGGTAGTAACATTGTTTAATGCTTTAAGAGATCTTTCTGCTGGACACTTCATGTCTTCTTTGCTGCAGAACAGGACAGGCATAATCTAGGCTCTCTTCTTCCTTTCCTTGTGTGTTAATTTTGGTGCAGTTTGTATCCACAAGGAGTGAAAAAATTGATTTCTAAGAGGTAGAGTAAGGAAAATAAAAATACAAGTTAAGACCTGAGTATTCTATATGGGTGATCTAACTTTCTTTTTTTTTGTGCCAGCTGTGACTTTGCTGCTGGACAGAATATGGTCACTGAAATTTAAACCTCATTTGATAAACTGCAGACAATACCCCTGGGATTACAGCCATTGTTAAGGCTGATATGCTCTGACCACACCAACAAAGTCTTGGAAGGCAGACGCAGGGACAGTGAGGATGAAAACCATGGGCCCACTATAGGAGAGGATCTGGTTTGAGACCATCTTAAGAACCTGAACGTATACAAGTCCATTGGACCTGATGAAATCCATCCGCGGGTCCTGAAGGAACTGGCAAATGCAGTTGCTAAGCCATTGTCCATCATATTGGAAAAATCATGGCAGTCAGGTGAAGTTCCCGATGACTGGAAAAAGGGAAATATAACCCCCATTTTCAAGAAGGGGAAAATGGATGAGCCAGGGAACTAGAAATCAGTCAGTCTCACCTCTGTGCCTGGCAAAATCTTGGATCGGATTCTCCTGGAAGGCATGCTGAGGCACATGAAAAACAACAAGGTGCTTGGTGACAGCCAGCATGGCTTCACTAAGGGGAAATCCTGCCTGACCAATTTGGTGGCCTTCTATGTTGGGGCTACGGAACTGATGACAGGGGTAGAGCAGTTGATGTCATCCTCCTGGACTTGTGCAAAGTGTTTGACACTGTCTCACACGACATCCTTGTCTCTAAGTTGGAGAGACATCAATTTGATAGGTGAGCCACTCAGTGGATAAAGAACTGGCTGGATGGCCGCACGCAGAGAGTTGTGCTCAATGGCTCCATGTCCAGCTGGAGACCAGTAACAAGTGGTGTCCTTCAGGGTTGGAACTAGATGATCTTCAGGTCCTTTCCAACCCTAACTATTCTATGATTCTATGAAAAATATATGTGATGTAGAAGCTACAGGATGCATAACAGTTCTGTAAAGTCAGATATATTCTGTATGCAAAACCATCTCTTAGTACTCTTGAATTTAAAGAAATTCACTGAACACTGAAAAAGCCGAGTCACTAGAAGCCAAGATGGGAAATACAGCATTACTGACTATCTGTAATTAGTTTAGACATTCAGACAACAATGGATGCTAAGTTATTCCTCTTCTACAGTATCCTAAAAAGGGAGAGTCAAAAGTAGCCAGAGCAGGTTATTGTACTACATCAAATGATTTCCATGGGGAGAAACAGTCATTGTGCAACATGCTGCTGAGACACTTGAAGGATACTGTTCAAGGATTCATTACTGAACACATACTCTTTTCTCAATGAACCCATGGTGAACTATGTCGTCGCCTAATCCGTTATATGGATGCAAGCTAACAGAACCTTTTCCTTTGGGGTACAGGAGCTTGGGCACCTCAGAATTAGCTTTCTAGCATAAATAAATGATTTAGCTTCTTCACTCAGCCATAGCTAGTTGTGTTCACTGGATAAATGGGAGAAAGATGTGTATCTATCGCCTTCATCATCCATGCAGTATCAGCTTCACAGGTACCTTGTAATTAGGGCTTGTTGAGCTTGCTGATTAATATCTAATTTTAAAGCTTCTCATGATGACTCACCTCACATAATGCAAGTATTCCTCTGTAAGCAGCAGGGCTTGTTATAGACACAGTACGTGAACTGATTGCAGAGAAACTGAATTTTTCATATTTATGGAATTTCACTTAAAAAAAAGACAGAGGTAGAAAATCAGGAATAACCCCAGGTTCATAATGTCACACTAGTAGAATTGAGGGAACTGGCTTTAAAAATCATGAACCCTTTATCCCTCCCTGCCTTCTGTCATTTATGTTACAGACACCTAAACTGGACATATACCATGATTATTGAGTATTTCAGTTCATCTAAGAGTACAAGTTTTGCAGATCTGTAGCAGCTCCGTGTTGAGCGTGTTCATGGCTAGTTCATCTTAGAATCATAGAATCATAGAATAGTTAGGGTTGGAAAGGACCTTAAGATCATCTAGTTCCAACCCCCCTGCCATGTGCAGGGACACCTCACACTTCACCTCACACTTTGACCACTTCAGAGTCAAAACCAAGTCATTTCACTGCCAGATGTATCTGAGGAGCTCGTACCAATGTCTTTGGAGTCCACTGAGTAAAGATGTTTTCAGTTGAAGATGTTGATGTTTGTTTATCACTTATTCTTTTTTTAAATGGAAGAGTGATATTATTCTATCAGTATTTCCTTCAGATATCTGGTTAGCCCTACAGCTGAGGGTTTAGGGCTCTGTTCTAGGGCAGGAAAGAGCTGTCTACTTATAGCCTCTCCCCCATGAGCACTTTCTTGCAGGCATCCTTATGTGGCTCCCCACTCCATACACTGGCTGTCAAACAGATTGTAAAGAGTGTATAATACTTTTGGGCACTGAATAGGAAGTGCTTATAATTGTATTTCAGGCATGTAGATTTAGTACAGAAAGTTCTCAAAGCCAAAATGCTCTAAAAGTTCTAAGAAGTTCTAAAAATTCTAAAAAGTTCTAAAATGAAAGTACATGCCCCGAGGAGCACTGTAAGTATAAATCTTGTTTCTCTGAGTACAAGACTACTGCTGTTATCTGAAGACACAAGGATCTAGGAGACACTGCTTGAGTCTACTGTATGGAAAGAGACCCTCAGCCAAATCACAGAAAGTTGGTAGCTCCGATTCTAACTACTTGAGATGAAAGTACGCATATTTAATATAGTCTAGAAGATGCAATCTGTCCACCAAAGAATGTTTAGCTGATACATAAAGCTTATTTGCCAGATACCAAATTCTAATATTGGATATTCATGAGCAATAACCATTGAGGTGAGAGATCTATTTTTTTTTTGGTTTTGCCATTAGTCTAAACATGAAAGACAAAACAAAAAGAAAACAAAACAAAAAAAAAGAAGAAAATTATTGTAGTGTTGGTGTAAATAATTAAAATCGTGCAAGCAGAAATTAAGCTGTGTACAAAATAACCGATGAATGAATTGTCTATTCCACAGGAATATGCTGTTTGGGACAGAGGAAGTAGGCTTTTCAGCTCTGATATTTCTGAGTCTACCATTTAAGGGAGCAGGGATTGCCTCTCCCATAGAAGAAGGTGCCAGTCCACTTCATAACAGAGAACCTCAAAGGACTTCCATTAAAGGGTTCATTGATTGTAGTGTCCAAAAATGCCCGTTATGTTAATGTACCATTTTTATTATTATTCCCCATGTTCTATCCAGTCTCAGTTGCGATGGCTTGCTATGTCCATAATTATTAGGACTATAAATAGTAGGTCTCATTACTACCATAGACCCTATTAGTTGTTAACTCAGGCAGGGAAATACCTACTCTGCCTGTAGGAATTCACACCTGCTCCCTTAGCAGAATCTGGGGACAGTCATTTTGTCAAGCCTTGGGCAGACTTTTCACACTTCTACTATGTAGGTAACCCATGCTTCACGACACTTACGGATGGCTACTGAAGAATTGGAAAGAGTATATCTTTCCATGACAAAAATTTCCCTTTTCTTTCATCTTGTGTCTGATTCTAAGGGTCTTTCAGACATATGCAAAGCACACAGGAAAATCTGTTTTCCAGTGCTCCTAGAATTTAAATGTCCTGAACACAGTGCCTGTCCCAGATTAAACCTGATCCTACTTACTTCAGACAGAAAAAGCTTCCATAATATATCATTTCCAGCTGCTTTACCTCTTTGTTTCCCTGCAATCTTTTCTTCTCTTTTTATTTTTCTTTTCTTTGATATCTCTGTTTCTAGAATGGTTTACTAGCATAGTAATGGAATTCACACAAGATGTATGTTTAAACACACTGGAGAAGAAAAGTGTTATTTTCCTCAGTTTTAACCTGGTCGATAAAACTTCCAGCTATGAAACAATGCACAGTGCATCATTCTGTATATGATTTCTTGATGTGATGGATATAAACAGTAAGAGACTCCAAGGCTGACCCTCTATTAATGGAAGTGTTTACCACCTGGCTGAGGCAAGTGAGACTACGGAGTTTACAGCAGCAACAGATTCTTTGCTTACAGCTCAAATCCATCATGTTTTATTTCTCCTATTTTGTGGCTGGACTTTCTCTTCTAATTCACAGTGTAGTGAAGACCAGAAGAAGAAGGACACTCTGCATATTAAGTGCTGTACAGGGATTTCAGGGGGTTGTGTTTTGTTGTTTGGTTTGGGGTTTTTTTCCCAGTATTGTTAATGGGTTTATTCCTTGCATCACAGGAATGCCCTGAGTTCCTGATGGAAAACGAGGATCCTGCTAAGGCAGTCACTGTACAAGGCTATAATGAAATGACAGTCCCTGCCTCAAGGGCCTATTTAACCTTTTTCAATTACTGATTCAGTTCAAGATTGCAGTCCTCAAAACTTGAAGTTTTCTCTCTCTCTCAGTCTTTTCTAAGAACAGAAAGACTCGACTGTCCTCTGACTTATAAAATAACTAAGAAATTTTCTGTAATGCTCCTTTTTTCATCACACTTTACATCAGTAGTTTATTGTATTGGTTTAACCATGAAACACATATTACTCACTGAAATAAATGAAAACATATGGTACAATACCACGAAATCATCCTTCGTCCAACAAAACTCAAGCCATTTGAACTACTTTAATTTTGCAGATTTTGCCAATGAATTGCACAAGCTCAGGCAGTGAAATTCATCCTGTGAATACAGTACACCCTGCAGGGTGTTCATATTGCAACACAGACACCCATGGGGTCACTACTAAACCAGAAGTGGCTCTTCTTCTTTTGTGGGTTCTCAGAGACTGCAAAAATATTACTTATCTGAGGTCAACAACCTACCCTAGCCTTACTTTAGTAATTGAAGCTTCATTCCATTCAGAATTATGAAGTTAATATTCTACTCTTCTGAGTAGAAACTTGAAGAGAGTTACTATTATTTCAAATCTGAAATATACATAAGTAAGAAGTATATATGTTTGGAAAAAACAAAATGGTTTTGATTTTGGATTTTACAGAAAAACACCACATTTTCTCTTGAGTTTCACTGTGCATAATAGAAAAATTCAAAAGAAATGGAAGTTTCCCTTTAGACCAAAAAAGGTATTAGAGGGTTTCTTTACTAAACAAAACAAAACTGGTTTTCATTCCTTTGAAGTCAAGAGCTGCTCTACCAAACCATTAGTCACCAGAATATGTTGTTTGCTGATAATGCAAATATAAGGAATCTGTGTCTGAGTGTGAAATTTGCCATGGGGAGTATTCTTTCGTTGTCTTAAACAGCATTGTCTTAAAGATATTTTTTTAAAATATTTTATTCTCTGTGCATTTAATTAAAACCAGCTTTTTACCCATTTAAATGAGAAGTCTGATGGGGAACAAACACAACTCCCATTTCCTACCCTTAGGGCACTTATTTTTGAAGAGTAGGTTCTACTGAGACACTTCAGTCTCAGTTAAAAGATATTGGGTTTTAGAGTCTGGATAAGGCCAACATTTTCGATAATTAAAACAACGACAATAACAATACAGAGTATAAGCAACATTTTCTTTAGTTCACCACTGAAATGAAGCCACACCTGGACTATACAGTATCAGTATACCTGGAGAATACAGTATCAAGCTGTATCAATGTTAAACAGCAGGTTTTTGGATCCCTGGTTCAGTATTCAATAATGTTATCAAGTTACAAACAAGATGTACTTATTGGACGAGGGGGAAAGCTAAGAAGGCAGACATACTCTGTTTCGATTTTACTAACACTGCTAAGTGTATAGACCAATCTACAGTCTTTATTGCCAGCACATTTGAACCAAGCATTGGACCCTCTCTAGGCCTTCAAGCAGTACTGTGAAACACATCTTCCAAATGTTCTCTTTTTTAGAGGGAATATTGATCAATACAAGACATAGAAATGGCAAAACAAGCTGAACAGGCCATCCATTTGATTTGCAATATTTTTCCACTACATCTTTGCTGCCCTCCCCAAGCACTTTTAGCAGGGGAAAAGTAAAAGATTTACACATTAAGACTTATCTCTTTTTGTTCTTGAATATTTGTGACTTTAAAAAATAAGCAGCTACTATGTCAAGTTACTGCACTTGTGTTTTAAGGCAAGCTGAATTTTTCGCATTGTCTGAATTGTTTGCTTGACATTAGGAACGTTAAGCACAGTACAATCACTGCTCCATCCTAACCTAACATACTACATATACAAATGCCCGTAGCATGGGGAACAAACAAGAGGAATTAGAGATGTGTGCACATCTACGGGCGTATGGTATCATAGGCATCACAGAAACATGGTGGGATGGCTCCTATGACTGGTGTGTTGGAATGGAAGGTTACAGGCTCTTTAGGAAAGACAGGCCCGGTAGGCAGGGAGGGGGAGTTGCTATTTATGTTAGGGATAGGCTGGAGAGTATGGAACTCTGTCTGGGGACAGGTGAGCAGTCGACAGAGAGTTTGTGGGTCAGGGTTAAAGGGAGAGCAGCGATGGGAGACATTACTGTGGGGATCTGTTACAGACCGCCTGACCAAGAGGACTCTGTGGATGAAGCGCTCTATAGACAGATAGGAACAGCCTCACGCTCGCAGGCCCTCGTTCTCATGGGGGACTTCAACCACCCTCATATCTGTTGGAGGGATATTACGGCCTGGCACAAGCAATCCAGGAAGTTCCTCAATTGTGTGGAAGACAGCTTCCTTCTGCAAGTAATAGAGGAGCGGACAAGGAGAGGTGCCGTGCTTGACCTCGTCCTCACCAACAGGGAAGGGCTGGTTGGAAATGTGATGCTCCAGGGCAGCCTTGATTGCAGCAATCATGAGATGGTCGAATTCGAGATCCTCAGGACAGTGAGAAGAGCGTGCAGCAAGCTCACTGCGCTGGACTTCAAGAGAGCAGACTTTGGCCTCTTCAGGAACCTGCTCAGTAAGATTCCATGGGATATAGCCCTAGAGGGCAGGGGGGCCCAGGACTGTTGGTTGATATTCAAGGATCACCTGCTGCAAGCTCAGGAGCGATACATCCCTACTAGAAGGAAGTGCTGCAGGAGGGCCAGGAGACCTCCTTGGACAGATAAGGAGCTGCTGAGGAAAATCTGAAGGAAAAAAGAGGCTTATAAAAGGTGGCAGCAAGGACAGGCAGCCTGGGGAGAATACAGGGATGTTGTCCGGGATGCTGGGGATCAGGTTAGGAAAGCTAAGGCCCACTTAGAATTAAACTTGGCTAGGGATGTTAAGGATAACAGGAAGGGATTCTATAGGTACATTGCAAATAAAAGGCAGACTAGGGACAACGTGGGCCCTCTCCAGAAGCAATCGGGAGAACTGGCTACCCTGGATTTTGGAGAAGGCTGAGGTTCCTAATGACTTCTTTGCCTCAGACTTCACCGGAAAATACTCTGACCGTACCACCCAAGTCCTGGAAGGCAGACGCAGGGACAGTGAGGATGAAGACCCAGGGCCCACTGTAGGAGAGGATCTGCTTCGAGACCATCTTAAGAACCTGAACGTATACAAGTCCATTGGACCTGACGAAATCCATCCGCGGGTCCTGAAGGAACTGGCAAATGCAGTTGCTAAGCCATTGTCCATCATATTGGAAAAATCATGGCAGTAAGGTGAAGTTCCCGATGACTGGAAAAAGGGAAATATAATCCCCCATTTTCAAGAAGGGGAAAATGGATGAGCCAGGGAACTAGAGACCAGTCAGTCTCACCTCTGTGCCTGGCAAAATCTTGGAGGGGATTCTCCTGGAAGGCATGCTGAGGCACATGAAAAACAACAAGGTGCTTGGTGACAGCCAGCATGGCTTCACTAAGGGGAAATCCTGCCTGACCAATCTGGTGGCCTTCTATGATGGGGCTACAGAACTGATGGACAGGGGTAGAGCAGTTGATATCATCCTCCTGGACTTGTGCAAAGCGTTTGACACTGTCTCACATGACATCCTTGTCTCTAAGTTGGAGAGACATCAATTTGATAGGTGAGCCACTCAGTGGATAAAGAACTGGCTGGATGGCCGCACGCAGAGAGTTGTGCTCAATGGCTCCATGTCCAGCTGGAGACCAGTAATGAGTGGGGTCCCTCAGGGTTGGTGCTGGGACCGGTCTTGTTCAACATCTTTGTCAGTGACATGGACAGTGGGATTGAGTATGCCCTCAGCAAGTTTGCCCATGACACCAAGCTGTGTGGTTCAGTTGATACACTGGAGGGAAGGAATGCCATCCAGTGGGACCTTGACACTCTTGTGAGGTGGGCTGATGCCAACCTGATGAAGTTTAACCACAACAAGTGCAAGGTCCTCCACCTGGGTTAGAGCAATCCTAGGCACAGTTACAGATTGGACAGAGAAGGCATTCAGAGCAGCCCTGCAGAGAAGGACTTGGGGGTGTTGGTTGATGAAAAGTGAACATGAGCCGGCAGTGTGCGCTCGCAGCCCAGAAAGCCAACCATATCCTGGGCTGCATCAAAAGGAGCGTGACCAGCAGGTTGAAGGAGGTGATCCTGCCCCTCTACTCTGCTCTTCTGAGACCTCACTTGGAGTATTGTGTGCAGTTCTGGTGTCCTCAACATAAAAAGGACATGGAACTGATGGAACAAGTCCGAAGGAGGGCCACGAGGATGATTAGGGGACTGGAGCACCTCCCGTATGAAGATAGGTTGAGAAAGTTGGGGCTGTTCAGCCTGAAGAAGAGAAGGCTGCGTGGAGACCTCATGGCAGCCTTCCAGTATCTGAAGGGGGCCTATAGGGATGCTGGGGAGGGACTCTTCATGAGGGACTGTTGTGATAGGACAAGTGGTAATGGGTTCAAACTTAAACAGGGGAAGTTTAGACTGGATATGAGGAAGAAATTCTTTACTGTGAGGGTGGTGAGGCACTGGAATGGGTTGCCCAGGGTAGTTGTGAATGCTCCATCGCTGGCGGTGTTCAAGTCCAGGTTGGACAGTGCCTTGGGTGGCATAGTTTAGTGGGAGTTGTCCCTGCCCATGGCAGGGGTTTGGAACTAGATGGTCTTAAGGTCCTTTCCAACCCTAACTTTTCTATGATTCTATATGTCACATTTAACAAGCTCCCAGTTCCATAAGAAGCAAACAATACAGGACTGAGTAACTGTGTGGTTAATGGAAAGCTGTGTAGTAACCCCACTGTCCATGAAGACAGCAGTCAGCTATAATGAGGTCTCTAGGGCCTCCAGAAGTTGTTCCGGGCCTTCAAGCAAGTACAGTCATTGCTGCTGTTCATCTCTGCTATTTTCTTCTCTTTTTCAAATGTTGCTTGCTGACAGGCTTGACACTCCTTCCCTCCCAGCAGCCTGAGAACCATGCACTGGTGGCAGCAGCTACCCAAGGAGCAGAGGGGCCAGGATTAGCTGGAAGATTGGCAGTACTGGTGGCAGTGACCACAGCAGAAGCTGAAATATCAACTCCTTGATCAAGGGAATTGCCTTAAATTGCCTTCTCCCCTCTCATATTAAGACTAACATAATAGGACTTAGATTACGTTTTCTCACATGCTGTTGCACTATAAGGTTAATAAACCAGAGTGATATGCAGTAAACCCAGAATATTTTTTGCTGTTTTGGAGATGACAGGCTGGGTGGGGATCTTCTTTTCCTCTTCTTCTGATCCATCTTCTCCTTCTCCTTTGATCTTTCTTCCATGTTTGTGTTTCTTCACAGCCAGCACACATGTTCAGAGTAATAGCTGAAAAAGAAGCTAATAAATAAATTCTGCATATTCCTCTTTTCCTGAAATATTCTTTACCATACATAAAAGATGGTTGATTTCTTATACAGGGAAAAGCTACAGCAAATATGGCAATCAAATTAATCTTGAAAATAGGTGTGCTTTTCTGTCATTCTTTCTAATGTAAAATGGATTTTTTAACCTTAAATACAACATGGGTAACTTTTGGAAAACCCTTGTGAGTAACAAAATACATACTTACATTTTCTTCCACATCATGATGTGATTATAAATGACAGAGTAATGTCTTGTATCCAATGCCACTGTCTTTCTCTGCTGAGCTTCATAGCAAAGCACTAAGTTGGTAAAACCAAATTGAACCATTTCAATATCCTGCATCTATTTATAAATTCACTTAGTTCATTTCATGTCAGTCATTGAAATTATAGCAAAGGCTGCTACAAACTTTGTAGGGCTTTGAATCAGGCCTGATACGTTTGCGTGTAGAGGAGTATGAGGGAATGGGCAGGATGATGTTTCTGGAACCACTACAAATCAGCTTGGCCTCTGAACTACTTAAGCTCATTTGCTGCTGAAAGGCTTAACATTTGGGTTCTCAATGAGTATGGGAAAAGTGAGCAACACTGATACCATATCAACATGTCCTTTCCAAAACTCTCAGCCAGTATTTGGTGTTCTTTGGTGTTCTGCTGATGCACAGAGTAGCAGACCTGGCTGGCTTCACTTGATGATGAAAAGAAGATTGCTTTGGGGACCTGTCTTAGAATCGTAGAATCATAGAATAGTTATGGTTGGAAAGGACCTTAAGATCATCTAGTTCCAACCCACCTGCCAGGGGCAGGAACACCTCACACTAAACCATGCCACCCAAGGCACTGTCCAAACCAACCTTGAACACCGCCAGCAATGGAGCATTCACAGCTTCCCTGGGCAACCCATTCCAGTGCCTCACCACCCTTACAGTAAAGAATTTCTTCCTCATATCCAATCTGTCATTTTCTGTTTGTTTTGTTTCTTCATTTTTGAGGTTTTGTTTGTTTGTTTGTTTTTTCTGGTGGGTTGTTTTTTGTTGTCTTTTTTTTTGGGGGGGGGGGTGATGTTAGGGATTGGTTTTGGTTGGGTTTTTTCATTCTTTCCTTAAGTATTCACTTTTGCTAGGTGTTACAGAAAAGATGCTGGACTCGATGAACTTTGGTCTCATACATTATCACTGCGTACTTTGAGGCTTGCAGCAGTTCTACAATAATTAAGTAAGTCATGTTTATTCTAGAAAGCAATTGCTGTGCAAAATACGGTTTAGAATGATAAAGACTAATTTAGTATAAAAGACACAACAGTGAAAATTGCTCAATGAAATGTTTTCAAAATCTAGCAGCTCTTCTTTAAGAATACCCTCATTGTTGTCAGTCCACTTTAGCTATATTAATGGCAGAAATGTTACATTTGATAATGGATGCTGAAGCATAAATAAATAGTAAATTAATAACTGTCTAACTGAAAATTCAATTGCAGAAATACGTATGTATTCAGCGATAGAGCCAGATTGACTCCAAGTATATATAGCTCCATGGACTTCAGTCAGCTACACTGACAAGAATCAGCTAAAGATCTGTGCCATCAGTTTCTCAGTACTTTTATCTGACTTATATCAGTATGTAGCAGGAATAGGATTAATTTTATTCCTACAATAACTCCAAAGACTTCAAAGAGGTTTTGTGAAATATCCAGGAGAAAATGAGATACTCCTAAGTGTATATTTCTCTCAGAAATTCAGCAGATTTGGTTTGAAAAGCACTGCACAACCCTGAATGCCTTTTTAATGAAGTTGCCCTACAATAAAATATGCCTGATTAAGTGCTCTAAGAAACATTATCATTAAGGCTCTGTGTCTGGTAAATATCATTCTCGAGGCTTTTCTTTCCCTGATTGTGATGAAAGGGTCATAATGGTCAGATTGTGATGAGTTCTGAAAGACTGGACTTGATTTATTGTTGAATTGCTTCATTTAATATGAGCAGTAAGTCACATTTATTTTGCTACATATTTTCTAACAAGAAAAAAGTACAATAAGACTTCTTGTTTTTGCTGGAGCTGATATAAAAGGAAAAAAGCAGACTAAGATATCTTCACCATCTGATATTCTCTACATGAAGAGGTTGCTAACAAAATTAAAGTTGCAGTACTTCTCATATACCAATTAGCTTAGATAACAAACAGGGTGAAATAAAGAGTATGACTACTGTAGTTCTTCAAAATATCTTTAGACTGCCAACTCTGAGATTTTCAGCTTTCAGGGTCAGATATATACACTACCTCCCTCCTGGCTATATGTTGAGAGAGGTCCAAATATTATCACCTTTCCATTACCATTCATGTTGATTTCCATTGTAAGGAAAGTCAGTCATGCCAACGGGAAGGAAACCACACCGTACTTCAAAATCAGGTGCCCTCATCCATCTGATCAGAAAAACTTACTTCATCACATAACATTATGTTGCTGAATATGATCAGAAGCATCACCAGCTATCAACACATATCCAGGCTATGAATATCATCAGGAGAAAGTTCGCTAGAAATATAACTCAAGTAAAAAATTCTAGGTCTAGACTTCCTTTAAGTGCAAAAAGAATGTTCTTTTGAGTTCCATGTCAAGATATATAGATCTAGTTTCCAGTCAAGTTTAGAACCTGGAATTAGAGGTGCTTGACTCAAGTCCACGACTAAGATGTTCAGAGCTTTTAAATTGCATCCAATTAGTAAAGCTCCAGCTATTGCTCTAGAGGCACACAATCTCTTCAGAGATTTACATGCATACCTGAGCATGTCTTATAATCTCCTACAAGGCTATTAGAGGAGTTCTAAGTAGGTAGATAAGCCAACTTTAGCCCTCAGTCTCATCACAGCATTAGAAAATCACTATGGGCAATTGGTGGAATAGTTAAGAAAAAAAAAAATTCAAACCATTCTCAAATAATTTTTTTTTTAATTAGATGAGATAGATTATCTCTATCTCACTGACTGTGACAGGGAAGGATTGAGGGCTGTGCGCTCCTTCCTCCTCACACCACACTCTGAACAGCCATAATATAATGAATATGTTCGTTTGCACTAGCAGTCTCTGAAGTGAGATGTTTTGTAATGAGAAGACATAGCCTCACCAATGTCACCAAGGAAAGATGAAGCAGTGTCCCATGATTAGGGGTGCACCTTCCCGGACTTACTGTCTCTGTGCTAGACAGAAGTACTGCTTGGTTTTCCACAGACACTTGGTGCCCACACATGTATGCGTTCATTCTGCTTCCAAAGGTCTTCTTAGCAGAAAGCAGGAGAGAGACAATAGGGTGATTTTAAAATATGCCATACTAACAGCTTTTTAAGTTTGCAGAGAAAAATAGTAATTTCACAAGGATTAAAAAGAAAAAAACCCACAACAAACAAAAACAAAAGGCCCAAGATAATGAAACAAAACAAAACTCACCAAATGACAAACCAACCAAACAAAAAAACCCAACCCCAAAACAAAACAAAATATGTAAAAAACCCACCACAGAATGTTTCTATCTGAAAGTGTAATAAGAAGAAACTTTATGACCAAGTTGTATTCCAGTAGTGGTGTGAGCAATTCTGTAAAACAAAGCTGGTTAAAAACATTAATAAACTGGTCTGAGGAAAAGCTTTATCTTCATAACTGAAAATAGGAAGTGGCAAGGGCTCATTACTGTGGAAGAAAACACTTCATAAAAAAATAAAGAGTTTTTAATTTTTTTTTAATGCTTTAAGGTCTATGTCTACTAAGCTGGAACTAATGCCATCAGCACAGAATTTTCAGTCACAGTGCATTTTTTTTATTCCAGTCAAAGAGCAGCTTATCAAGACAGGATCTCCAGCAAAATGCTAGTGCCTGAGAAATCAAGAAGTCTAGTTCACGTAACATGCAAAGAAATGCTACAGGAATTAATGTTTGCTACTGTAAACCTTTTGTTAACTAAAAAGCCGGCCAAAAATTTTAATACATTTTGAATGCAGTGTGTTAACTATGAAAATATAATGTACTCTTTAAATAAAAATTATATGCACAGTGTCATGGGTTCAGTAGCAGCAGTTATTTTTCTCCTTCTTGGTAGCTGGTGCAGCTCAGTGTTTTTGACTTTCAGCCTGGGACCAGTGCTGATAACACCCGTGTCTTCAGTTACTGCTTGGTAATATTTTGGTTTGACCAAGGACTTTCTGAGTCTCATGCTCTGCCAGGGAGGAGGGGAAGCCGGAAGGAAGCAGAGACAGGACACCTGACCCAAACTGACCAAAGAGGTATTCCATGCTACAGCACGTCATGCCCAGGATGTAAAACAGAGAGCAGAGACCCAGAAGGGTGGGGGTGCACTGCGTGGTTGGGCTGGGTATAGGCAGTGAGCGATTGCATTCTTTTCCCTTGTATTTCTCTTGTCATTATTATTATTGGTGGTAGCAGTAGTGGTTTGTGTTATACCTTAATTACTAAACTGCTCTTATCTCAACCTGTGGGAGCTGCATTCTTTCGATTCTCCTCCCCATCCCCCCGGGACTGGGGGAAGAAAGAGGGGGAGTGAGTGAATGAACCGTGTGAGGGGTTTAAACCACGACACACAGCCCCTGATGGAATGACTTACATGAAATCTAGTCTTCACTAGCTTCACAAAATAATTTAGGCAAGTGAGAAAAATAGAAGCACCTTAAACACAGAGTCAAAAATAGAGTGTGCAGAAATATTTGGCTAAGAAAAATAAAGTAGTGTCTGAATGTAAAAAAGAAGAACTGAAACTACAAACAGCACTTGCATTGTGCCTGTGACTTGAAACACAATGTTTCTATAAGGGGAAGGCTGATAATTTTATTTGCAGCAGAGCTTCTTCAAATGTGTTTATGATTTTCTGTTATTTATCAAATCCTTCTGCAAGATTATTTTCAATCATTTTTTTTTCAAATTTGACAAGTGTAAAATTTTCCAGCTGATAGGCTAAACTTTCTAAAGAGAATTTAAGTTTATTGACACTCCTTTTACTTCCTTAGTTATAGAATCATAGAATCAACTAGGTTGGAAAAGATCTTGAAGGTCATAAAATCCAACCATTACCCGAAGACTGCCAAGTCCACCACTAAACCATGTCACTAAGGGCTTCATCTACACATTTATTGAACAATTCCAGGGATGGTGATTCTACCATTTGCCAGGGCAGCCTGTTTCAATGCCTGACTACCCTTTCCTAATATTCAGTTTAAACCTCCCCTGGTGCAGCTTGAGGCCATTTGCTCTTGTCCTATCACTTTTTACTTGGGAGAAGAGACTACCTCCTGGCTCCATCCTCCTTTTAAGTAGTTGTAGAGAGATCCTTGCATCATCTTACACAAATCCTTTACAAATAGGCCAAAACCATCAAGCTATCTATGGATATCCAGCCTGAAAATTACTGAAAATTCAAGGTAAGTTGATTCAGCCTAGTAGGGGTGGTACTGAAGGAGGTAATTTGTCTCAAGCTTTTTAAAAAATATATGACATCCTAACTGGAGAAGATCTGTTACAATATCAAAGGTATGGGTCAAGTCTATCTGTATTATGTAGAAATAGAGGATCTGCTAATGACCTAGATAAGACCAGCTGTGATTCCTACAATGCTAGGTATTCCATGAAATAAAAATAAGTGCTTCTTTTCAGGACTTACATAAACTGCATTTAATTTGCTTTTCATACCTAACCAGAAGTAGAGATAATACTTAGAACAACTGTTGCTTCATGAATACTTTGGTGTCTTTTTGTGCACACAATTCATAGTTAGACATGCAAGCGGCTTTAACATATCCAAAAGTGACCATTAGCATAAAACTGCCCTTCAGTTCTTTATGGTTAAAAATTGCAAATCAAAATAGAAATGAATTGGTTGTGTCAACATATAAACTGCTAAAAAAAGTACTTATTTGTGAGCACATAGTTTTCTGCTTTCTGATCTTTTCTGAAGTATTTACAATGAATATACTTTAAAAAAACCTTCATGGTAAAATGAGAGAAACTGAAATTAAATTCCTTTCTTCTGCTATTGCATATATTACCACAAAATGATTCAAGATATATTATTATAGGTGGTATGGTACTAGGAAATTCCCGACCACCAAAATATCAGACAGATACGGATCTAATTGGAATAAGGGACTACCACAGATAGACAGTTTATTGTAAAAGGTTAAGGTTACCATCTGGAACAAAGCTCCCCTGAGTCTATCTGAAGTAAATCAAAACATATTTTTCAATGACTCTTCAAATCTCTTTGACCCTGTTTGGTTTGTCAGGAAGGTTAGAAAGTTAGAAAAGGCTCTTTGTTTTGTAATTCAATTAAAATCAGTTGGGATAGGTATAATAATTTTGTGGGTCATAAACAAAGCGTAAGAGAACTGAGATGAATAATACGACCATATTGACATCATGCTGATAGAATGTTTGTAGTTAAAATATTTTAAAGAAATAATAATCTGATTAAAAATGCTTAAATTGTGAGTTTTATCTTCTCTGTACTTCTTTTTTAGCAACACATGATATGTTACTATTGCTCCTAACCATTTTATAATTGGCATAAATCTGCCTTTTAAAATATGGCTAAGCATCAGTAAGCAAACTAGTCTTTTATTCGGCATTTTTATTTCATCAATGGCAGTTAGATTATTTTTACATTTGTAGCAATCCTTTCTCCACAATGACGAAGCCCTTTTCTTTCTGATCCTTAGTACATCAACAATTTCTAATAAACAATGGAAATGTGAACTTTCATACCCTCATAAAATTCCCAGTTTCAGCATTCAGCTTAGATGCTGACTACATTTTAGGAGTTCTGATGCTGTTTGATTGCCATGGGAAATTATTTCTGAGAGACATATATTTTGCAGCTATAGCAATAGATGATCAACTTCTGCTTAATAATAATTATAATAGAGATATTGATTATAATAATATGCATATACATAATATAAATAAAATAATATATAATATGAAGTAGACCATGCTCCATGGTTTCTGATCCCACAGCAAAGCAGAAATCATAGCAAAGAAAGAAAGTAAAAACTGGTATATTAGAAATTGGGTTCAAAACTCAATTCACATCATTCCCAGCAAAATATGAATTGAACTGTTCAGTAACATGAAGGTAAGAGGGAACAGGTAATACTCACAGTCCAAATTTAGGCAATGAAATACCTAAATTTAGAGGTCAGTCTTTATAGTCCTTTACATGTTGGGTGACCCATATCCTCGTTTTATGCATCATATACCGAGGAGTTGGAACTACATGATCTTAAAGACCTTCCCAAGCTTAACCATTCTATGATTTTATGATTCTCTGTTCCCATGGCTTAAAGCCATGGTGTACATGCAACATGTTTTTCAGAAGTAACAGGAAATTAGGAACAGCTCATGAATGGAAAAGGACAAGAAACCATTTATTTCTAATGAGATGGAGCTGGTCTCGCTAGCCTGTATTGTCTTCCTCACCCCTGTGGACAGGACTTTGAAGTACCCCGCATTGCCCTTTCAGGCTGACTCTGCTAGATTCTAGCTCTCTGCAACAGCTGTGGAGAACTGTCTGTTTGATAACCCAAGAGCTGGACAGCCTTCTGCTACCCTCGAATGAATACTGGAAGTCTTATCCAGAGTTCAAATCAGAGGAATGTGAATATGTGCCTGCCTTACATTTCCCTTTTGGTAAGACTATTTCTTTCCATTGCCTACAGAAATACAGAGTCAGAGTAGTCTCTTAATCTAGGCGCAGAGGTTAGATACCTAATGGGTCTAACACGCATGAATAAAAAGCAGTTTTCCAGAGCATGTCAGAATTAGTGACTGAGACTAAGAGAAAAAGAATGGGGAGGGAATGGCAGGGAGTTCTTCAGAATGCAGCAGTTATGCAGTATTTAAAGGCTTTTAAAATAAAATACCTCTTTCAATGTCCTCCCACAGGACTTTTAATTGAAGCCTTATGAACAAGATAACTGCAATTGTTCATTTGGGAATAATAATTGTTGGGAGTGCCCAAGACAATGGAGCAGAAATACTAATCCCAAAGGTGGTTAAATGAAGCAATGGACATGAGCCTGGGTAATAAGCAAAACAGTGTAATGCCTTTTCCCAAAGGTGCTGCAAAAGGAATGCAGGAGGAAAACTTGTACAGGACTTGAAATTTTGGCAGTATTTGCAGAATTTTGCAACATGCCATTAATTAAAAAGAGAGGTCCGTTTGTAGGTAAAGAGAAAAAGGCACAATGGCTAAATTTAGTGGGTAAATATAGTCAGAGAAAATAATTAAGTGGTGGCTACAACAGGTTAAGAAAAACATAATTTGTTTTCTACAGGAAGTTTTGAAGAAGCTGCAAATATTGTCACTCCAATATGCTTTTTTTCAGGAGAAATTTTCCAACCTACCACTAAAACTTCAGCCTTGAAAAAATGTTGGCTTTCAAAATGTTTTATTTTTTTAAGATATAAAGAAAACAAATATAAAAAGTAGCTATGTTTTTTTCTATTATTATTGTTTACAATGAGTACCTTACTCTATTTCTCATATGACTGGGATTATTTCAAACTCACAGGAATGAGCTGTTTTCAGAGAGGAAGGGAATTATAGAGGCAAAAATGTACCCCTCCTGGGCATTTCTCTTATCTGTACTTCAATATCTTATCTATACAGATTCTTATTGAGGATTCCTTTTCCCATTGTAGATTTATTTCTGATGAAAATTTCTGGTTTTGCTGCCTGTTGTCTATTTACTTTGTTGAAGTACAGGAGCATTGGGCCATCCTTCATAGGTTGCCATAGGTTCAGAAATTGAGATGTCTAGAGCTTGTAGAGACTGTAAGTATTTTCAACACATTCATTGTAGTTCTGAGGCTTTCCTGGTGCATGCAAGAAAGTTGGTGAAAGCATGCACTGTAAATCCATCTCTTTGGAAGAGCAGCAGATTTATTGCATTGGGATTATGTAGTCAATTTTTGCTTGGGCAGCAGATACAACTCTCCCTAGAAGTTTTGGGCTCAGCGACCTTGATCTAACCATGCTCACACACTCCCATTATTTATTAATTGAGATGCAGCAGTTCTAGACAGTGCACGTGAAGAGATTTTTTCTCATGGAGAGAGGAAGGCCTCAGTTGCCCACAAAGAGTCAAAAGAGATGGGAATTTATTTGTTCCCTTGTGATCTCTCAGCACATTTACCTTAAAAACAAAAGAAATAAATAATAAAAAGGCAGATATTTTAAGTCTCTTATTCCTTGTGACTTCCATGACATTCTTATAAGTGCAGAATAAAAGCTGTTACTGATAGCTGGTCAATGATCGCTTGGTTTTGGAATACGAAGGTATCTGTAAGGAATTTTTCTGTAAAGTGTTTGGATTTAAAAATCAGTAAGCTTTGGTTGACAGGAACATTTAGCTCATTATAACTTGTAGCTGGTTTTCACTGTAGATTAAAGACTAAAGGAGAAATAAGATCTTACCAGAAATACTGGCCTAAAAAATTTCCAGAAACCCACTTTGACATTTTGTTTTACTTTTGAGACTGAATTGAACCCTATATGTAGGCCAAGATGTATTTGGCTCAGAAAGCTTGTTGCTGCATCAAGCAAGGCAGGATTTGCTGGGAGAAGCAACATTTTTCATTCCACCAAATGATCACCAGGCACTTAGAGCTATAAAATGTTGCTATCACTACATTAAACCAGCTGTTGCAGCCTGCCATTGAAATCTATCTGTCTCCATCATCCCATGTGTCTGCATTAATCACAAGGGCAAAAACCCACAATGAAAATATTTCTATTAATTGAAGCTTGCTTTCTTATTCTGGGAAACCGAAAAAAAAAAAAAAAAAAAAAAAAAAAAAAAAAGAGTTTAAAAGAGTTTTATAATACACTGGATATTCTTCTTTAATGGAGCATTGCTTCCTAGCTCATGCAGATGAGCTGCAAAACTGGAGAGTGAGCATAGATTTTCTGATTACAGTGATACTGTATCACTTTCATTTTTTTAAAAGTAATTAAAACTTGGAAGAATAAATAGTTTCTGCCAAGTATAAAGCATTCAGCAAGTCTTTTAGTGTTGAGCTTGCTTCAATTCTTGGCTGCAAATTTATTTATTTGATTAGATTCTTATGGTGTTTGAAATATGCCTACATGCAAAGACTGCTAGGAAATGTATGACAGATCATAATGGTAAGACAGTAAGAAACACACAGATGTAAACATTCACACAAACATACAAGATCAACCCATATACATTTAAATATTATTATATTTAAATAGGTGTTTGAACTGTTTTGTTACATTATTTCTTCTATGAACTATTGTTACTACTTCAGATTCCATGCAACCCTAGCTCAGGAAATGGATTCTTAGTATTTACTGAAATAGTTCCCTTTTTCATCCTGCCATAGCACAGAAGTGTCTTTGGCATTCTTATAACCAACTTAATAAAACCCTTTACAAAATAACAGCAAATATTAGAGGAAACATCATACAGCACAAGAGTAAGAGACTATTGCACTGGGTACTTCAGAAGTATATGCTTTCTCTTGGACCCTGAAATCCAAAACTTAGACATGGCTTATTTTCGCCGACAGACTCATTTTGCAATGTCTCTACAAGATTTGGGCAAATAGTCTGGGAAAATAGCACAGAAGACAATGGTAAAAAGGTGCAGCAGGTGATGATGACACTCAAAATTCCAGTCTGGTGCACTGCCCTGTGACAGATGCTTCTGCCTAAAGCCTTCAAGCATGGTTGTTACATTTGCAATCTTTGAAGACCAGGTAGTTGAACCAAATACAGGAGAAAGAAAAAAGTATTTAGCCTTGGGAGAAGCACTTCAGCTGGCTGTGGCACAAGAGTGAAAACAGAATGCAAAAAACCCAAAAAATTACGACTATATCTGGAAAACTGGTAAAAGAGTCACACAATTTGATCTGGTTTTGGTAAAAATCTGTAAAAGAAAATGACATATAAGGTATGAGTATTAGTGGATATCAGGAAGGAGACCTCCATTACTTGGCTTTCTTTTATTTTTCAGTCTCTTCCTGTAAAGAATACAAAATAATACACTGCAGATTAGGAACCACATATGTGGATGCCTGGAAAACAACAGAGTTAAACACATTTCTTGTGGAACTCCACTGAGATGACTGAAATTATTCTGAGACGTGAGCTAGGGTCACAATTCTATATCTATATTAAAACCCTGGAGATTAGTATAAACTCTTAGACTTGAGGTTTGGAAAATCTGACAAAATCCTTTGTACAACCCCTTCGAATCTCCACACTTGGCACATTATTTATGTTTTGGATGCTAAAATATAAGTTTGGAAAGCATGAAGCACAGGTGATTGATGTTATTTTTGTCACTGTACTTATTACTGGAATGTTCTAAAATATTATAATAAAGGTGTTACATGAATAAAACAGAATAGAATAGACACACATTACGGGAAAAAAAAACCCCTCAGTTTTATTGATTTACAGCCACAGATTTTGGATAGTTTTAAGAATGGTAAGTCTGATTTCCTGCCCATTTTCTTCTTTGTGCAAACTGTCTTAGTTTTTTTTTTTTGGTTTGTCTTTTTCCTGAAAATTGCCCAATCTGTTGCACATCCAAAATCACTGTATACTATTTCAAGTAATTTCACATCTGTAATTTTGTAATCATTGTAATACTGCATTAAAGTGCAGCAGGCATGATGTTTTTCCCTACCTCTAGCTGTTACCACTCTTGAAAGAATACAGAAATGTCAGTGACTGCTCATGTTTTACTCTTGAAACACAAACAAGACAATGGAGCTATGTCAAAAGTGAAAGATGAGAATTTAATAGCTGTCCAGGGGTGTGAAAATTAAAGCTGCAGGCTGAATAGCAATTTATGGGGCATAAAACCCGACAGAGACTGAGTAGACAATAGGGCTGGACAATCGTTGGATAACACTGAACTGTCAAACATGAATTCGGCTACCTACACCCTAGCTGCAGCTGCAGCATAAAGTGAGCAGGATAGAATGTAAATACCTGACTTCAGAATGTGCATGAGATGGTGCTGAGTAGTTCAGAACAGCTCTGAGCAAAATCCTGGGGAAGAAGTCACCTGTAGAAAGATTCTCCCTTGTTGCTCTCT
Source organism: Ara ararauna (assembly GCA_028858755.1). NCBI lineage: Eukaryota > Metazoa > Chordata > Aves > Psittaciformes > Psittacidae > Ara > Ara ararauna. Next base: position 64,794,469 of record CM054379.1, read on the forward strand.
CTACCAAATACAGCACTGTTTTCCTTTACACCAATGGCAAAAATTGTGACATTTTCAGATTTCTTTACTGAAATCAATATTTTACAACAATAGCAGCAAACCTTTTCCTAAGAGGATGAGATTTTGGATGAATAGGGGCATCCTTCCTTTGCAAAAGCCACTGATTCAGCTTTTAGTCAAGAAGAAAAAATGTGCCTCCCTATCTCCAGAACTGAATGAGGTCTGAGGACAGGATGATGGCTTCAAGGAAAGAGCTGGACTTAGTGAAAGAGGTCAAAGTGGTCAGTGTTACAGTGCTGAGTGCTAGAAACATAAGGTTGGTAGTAGCTTTATTGCAGATAACTTTGTGGGCAGACTGGCTGTGGATGTGAGAAGATGTGGGGCTGTATCCCATAACCCTTTGGTAAGCTCATTCTCTTTTACTGACTTCTCAGAGGAGCAGCTGCATCCATACCCACCATCCCTCCACACTGTCCCCCAGACAGGAAGTGTTCTATATCTGAGGGGAAGAAACTGTTTTAGTCATAATAGACTGAAAGCTCCAGCAACATGCCCCTGAATGGAAGTTAAATTAAAAAAATATAATTAAAAAGGAAGAAAAGCCTAGGAGTGAAGCCACAAATGTGTATTTTGTTCAGGAACCTACTGAGTTTGAAAGCTGGCAAACACCTCATAACAACTTTGTTACTGACTGAAAATAGAACAAATCCAGTTTGATTTAGGTTAGTGGAGCGCCGATGATTCATGGCATTAGTCAGCCATGCGCATTCCAGCAGAAATCAAACCTAGTAGCCAGAAATAATACCAAAGTTGAGTAGCTTTATGGGATTTGAAGGATTCAATGCATTTTTGTCTCAGAAGAGAACATTATACACTGGTTTCTCAATTCACAGGAGTTTCTCATGAGCTTCAAAACCCTGGAAAAGATAGCTAAATAATCTGTGCTTGCATTCCTAGTTAAATCCATCGTGCATGTATTAATAAGTTTCTTCAAAACTGGGTAATAACTAAAAATAAAACTAGAAAAGCTTGCAGCTGACAGCATTCAAATTATGACAGCTCCGATTATTGCTGCTATTATTATTTATCATTTGCATAAAATTTGGCAGGTTAGACAGCAGAGGTTTTAAGAGATGCGCAAGAAAAAATTGAGTCAGAGGAAACTCATCCAAAAGACACCCTATTGTCCACTCACAATTTGGGCACCAACAGCACCTTCAGTGTAGTTCCTCCATTACCAGGTATGCTGAGTTATTGCAGTTGCAGATCTGCACCAAAATTTTTTGCCATGAATAGTCTTATTGAAACTTCTATATCTGCTTACTCGAATAGTCTTGAAAATAACAAAATAAAATCTAGGAGAAATTGTATTTTGGGCAAATGGAGAAAGCATAAGGAATAAAGTGCATAAGCTAAAGCATTAAATAAAGTGGTCAGGTCAATGTGGCATAGAACTGATCATTGTTATTTCTTTTCCTGCATTTGCTTTGATACCGAATTCATTATTCTAGATAGGAAAAAGTCATTTGCAAAACAGTCTGAAAAAAAAGAAAGAGAGGCAGAAGAGAGCATAACTGTAAAAATACAGAGAATTTAGTGCTAGGCCCCAAGATATCATTAAAGCCCCTTTACAAATCTGAATTATCCTGAGGGGGAGAATTCCCTTCAGATATACTTAGAGTTTGAGATTAAAATCTCAGACATACTCAGTATTTGGTGTTTAGTGTAACGGGAAGTGTTTGCAGCTAGACATGTCCATATAATCTATGCAAAGATATTGCAAACACAATACCCCTGGCTGAAGAAGGCTAAAAGAATAAAAAAGATTGCCACAAAATAAAAAAGATAGCCATAAAAGATTGACTACATCTGTAATGAATACATGCCCAATGTAAACCTAGTCAGTTTAGGTAAGAAGCCCAGTAATTTTTATAGCAATGCAATAATATTAACTCTTAATCATGTTTTGATGACAGCTGTGTTTCTCAGGCTCTCTATCCATATGCACACACACACAAACATATGCAGTTTCACAAATACTTATGTATTTGGTTCTAAAGCTTAGCTTTTAATGTTTATTAGAAAGTAATTAAATTTTAATTACCACAAATTAATAAATTTTTAAAATGTTTTTTGGTAAATAAATTTTAAAATGCTTTGTGTAGGCAAAGTTTAAGTGGAAAATCACAGTAGGAAGGTGCATTAGAAATGCAGATTTTTAAAAAGCTTCATTATCTCAATATGACTTCCAAATTTTATATAATTTTATTTTTGGTTTAATTCTCTCTTATGAAGACATGTCAGAATAGAAACAGTGTGAAAATTGGTATATTCTTTGAATATTTTTTGCACTGCCAGTAGTATAGTAGATATGTTACAGTCTTCTCTGGGTAAGGAATGTGCAGCTGCTCCAGAAACAGGGTAAAAAATACATGGTAAAAACAATTGCTTCATAGAAATGTTAATGATAGCCAGAACTAAAGTGTTTCCACACACTTGAGTCCTACTCATAGCACATCAGAGACCGAACTAAGTAAGGCTTTAAACTTGAGCTTGTTGGCCCATTGAGGCGCAGATAATTGGTTAATGGTGTTTCCTACCTTGGCAGCACATCAGAGATGTACCTATTCTCCCTTTCTTATATGCTTTCCAGAAGCAGTAGCCTTTCATAAGTGGACACCCCACCCTTGATATAACCAAAAGTCTCTAACTAGCAGTTGCTGCGATTGTAGGATGCTGCCTAGTGAACATGCTTGTGACTTAGGGAGATCCTCCCTCTGCCAAGGGTACTGCAGAGCAGTAGGAACAACTGTATAGGCAATGCATTGGCCAGCTCATTCGTCATATTAACCTCACAGCACACAGGAGCAGTCTAGGTGGAGAGACTCTCCAGGAAATTTATTTTCTGTAATTGTGAATCAGACCCTAATTTGAATAGGGGTAACTCAGGAAAACTCTGCAATGTTGAAAAACCGCAAGAAGCACAGATAGCTTCCCATCCCTCTCTCCCCTCCTGACAAATGGAATCTCTACCAGTCCAGACTTTTGGTAGACTTTTTAAAGATGGACCTCAGGGTGGGTCTTTTTTCTCCCACCTTTATAACAAACCCTATGTCGCTGAGCAGCAGTCATCTGTGTAAGTTTGCTCTCAGACGGGAGCACTCACAGATGAAGATTACAGTGATTTTTTTTTGACAAGTTAAAATAAATAAGATTGTTTCATTCAATTTATATAAATGACTGACAATAACATGATTGTACTGATATGATTTTAAAGCCAGCCTATACTAACTGCAATTTGAGGCAACGACTTAACTGGATATCATTGCATTATGTACTAAAATAACACTTTCTAATTTATGACTGCTGTGTTAGTACAACAGTCATCAAATTATTAATGTAAGAATTTTTCAGCTCCTCACATTTGTGGCTTATCATCAGAGGATGCTGTTATCACTGCTGGCTCTTTGTCAAGCTCTAATGTTTTGTTAATGCGCACAAGACATAAAAGGCCAGAACATAATATTGGCATATTAGAGAAACAACATCAACTTCTTAAACCAGCAGAAAAACTGGGCTCAGAATATTTTGTATTACAGTTGTTGGGATCACATTTATTTTTTATTTAAGTATTTATTCTGGTGAGGTTCTTGTCCAAATGTTATGCCTCTTAACCACAGCTGCAACTCGTAGAAGACATTATTTTGGAGAACAATTGTATCTCTCTATTACTTAATTTTCAAAGGTATTTCATTTGTAATCATTATTAAAGAAAAATACATCTAGAAGTATTTAAAGGTTTAGCACCTGTAAAGAATTTTTAAGCATGTGCTTAATTTAACAGATCTGTCCCATTTATTTTTCCTAGGAATGAAAACTCACGCTTAAGATTTCCACTGAATCTGACCACAAAAAGAAAAGATTAAGGGCTAATTGTGATGCAAGATTTTTCAACTGTATTTCCCTGGAGATATTTCTATTTAATTTATGCCCAGTTTTAAGACATCTCCATCAGAATGAGTCTTTTGTGGTTTGGGTTGATGGTTTTTATTACATTGGTGTATGTAGTATTTCAATATTCACCACTCTGTAATTGAAGACATGCATCAGGTCCCATTCATTTCCATAAAACCAGACTATTGTAATTCTGTTAAAATGCAATCTAACCAATAACAACCAGAACAATTCACACTGAGGAGGCAAGGTATTAAAGAAATTACCAATGTTCATTTTTTGTTTCTGTTTGAAATTATGAAGTTATAATTAAGAATACTGCTGTGTCATGGAAATATCTGCAGACTTTATTTTCATATTATGTGTGTTCAAGACACATACAAAGGGTAAAAGTTTAATAACCATTGCAAACAAATGCATGAGAAATGGGTAGCTGTTTTTGGGGAGGTGTTTTTGGTTTTAGAGGAATGATAAGTCACTGAAATAAAAACCAAGATGCAGGAGCCACAAAAGCACCCAGGAAGCTTAAGTGAACAAACAAGTTTTGGGAAAAAAAAGTAGGATAAACAAGAAGGGGAAGAGAAAGATGATTAATAAGGCAACGAGCTATGACCAGAGAAAGTAGGCACTGATTTTAAGTATTTTAATCTCAACCTAAAGTGATAACAAAATGTCAGAAGGAAAATTTATGTAGGAAAAAAGGTTTGTTATGCAGTATGAGCTGCACTGGTAAAAGAGAAACAGCAGTTCTGTGTATTATTTCATCTGTTTTTACCTTTATCTTGACCCAGAAGGTATAAACCAGAATAATACGTACAACTGGTAGGCTGGGAAGTTTGCAAGACATGCAGAGCTCCTGGGAGAAAAGTTAGTCGTATATTGAGACTAAGGAATCAAGAGGATATTCTGTCTCCTGAGTGATATGAGATCCCCACCAAAACCTCATGCCCATGGGTTCAAAGCCAAAAGCATTTTGTGTGTTCCTGTTTGTAACAGTAAACTGAGATTTGCGTTTGTATGAATGCAGACTAGCTGCCTGAGTTTCCATTAGTGGGATCTTAATCAAATTTATCATTGAAATGGATATGTAGGGAGACAGCAAGTCCTTTATTGACCAAAGAGCCATCACAATTCACAGGGAATTATATGATGTCTTTGAAACTCGCAGATTACATGACAGTTAAACAAAAGTAATTACTTTCTTTGCTGTGCTGGTTTGCTGTACATAAGGGAGCATCAGTGCCCGTCAACAGTTACTCCTTCTCCACCAGCTCAGCTTGCCCAGTCCCAGGGTTTAGTTAGGACTGTGGACAGAATCTTTAGAAATATTTTCCCTCTATTGCTGCATATTCTTTGTGTTTGTGGGTGTGTGTGCAAGACATAGAGGATGAGTAGGGCAGGCATGAAAGCTGTCTTAACTTTCTTTTTCTTTTGTGCTTTGAGTTAACATATGCAGAAGGAGAACACCTACCTGCGTGGGCTGGTAACTGTGCAACCAAATGACTTTCCAAACAAGAGAAGAGGCTGCAAATACCCAAGAAAGTGAGTGTTTAGGAATGTATCACAGTTTTTTACACCTGAAAGTTATAACAAGGTCAATAGGAAAAGATATCCAAAACAGAAAGAAGAAGAAAATTAATAAATAAATAAATAAAGTTTTATTTCTGAAAAGCTTTTTATTTCTGCTGTGACACCTGTTTATCCTAGCAATGACACGTTACTGCTTTGGTGGTTTAAAAAGTTATTTCTTGCTGTATTGGTAACAGCAAGTATATTGAGATATGTCAACTTTTAATCACTTCAACTCTTTTTGCGCACATATATTGTTACAGATCTTGACTCCTCACCCCAAATAAATCTAAATGCTTGCCAAAACTGCAGTACCAGAGGGCTTAATGGTTTGGTACTACAGTTACTTTAGCAAGAGTCAGTCAGATAATATATACTTTTCAGTATGCGTATGCTACCATGGACAAAACAATAAGAAAACAATACAAGTGTTCCAATACTTAAAGGAGGCCTACAAAAAATCTGGAGAGCTTACTCTGAGAAGTTGTGGATACCCCATTCCTGGAAATGTTCAAGGACAGGTTGGATGGGGCTTTGAGAAGCCTCATCTAGTGAAAGGCATCCCTGCCCATGGCAGGTGGGCTGGAGTTAGATCATCTGTTAGGTTACAAACCATTCTATGATTCTATGACATATTTGTATGCCAACTATTACTCTCCAAGGTAAGAGATGATCATAGAATTATAGAATAGTTAAGGTTGGAAAGAACCTTAACATCATCTAATTCTAATCCCCCTGCCATAGGCAGAGACATCTCACTCTAGACCATGTTGCCCAGCCCCTGATGAAGACTACCTATCTGGTATCAATGTAGTCCCCCTTCAGAGACTGGAAAGCTGCAATGAGTTTTCCATGCAGCCTTCTCTTCTCTAGGCTGAACAGCCCCAACTTTCTCAGCCTGTCTTTGTAAGGGAGATGCTTCAGCCCCTTGATCGTCCTTGTGGCCCTCCTCTGGACTTGTTCCAACAGCTCCATGTCCTTCTTATGTTAAAGACACCAGAACTGTACACAATACTCCACGCGGATTCTCATGAGAGCATAAGTAGAGGGGCAGGATCATCTCCTTTGACCTGCTGGTCACACTTCTTTTGATGCAGCCCAGGATATGGTTGGTTTCTGGGCTGTGAGCGCACACTGAAGCTGGGTCATGTTAAGTTTCTCATCGACCAACACCTCCAAGTCCTCCTCCACAGGGCTGCTTTGAATCCAGTCTTTGCCCAGCTTGTAGCTGTGCCTGGGATTGCTCCGACTCAGCTGTAGGACCTTGCGCTTGGTTTGGTTGAACTTCATGAGGCTGGCACTGACCCACCTCACAAATGTGTCAAGGTGCCTCTTGGAGCTTGGCATCTCCTCCCTCCAACGCGTTGGCTGCATCACACAGCTTGGTGCCATAAGCAAACTTGCACTCAATCCCACTGTCTATGTCACCAACATAGATGTTGAATAGGATCAATCTCAACATTGACCCATAAGGGACACCATCTGTTGCCAGTCTCCAGCTGGACATTGAGCTGCTGACCACAACTCTCTGCGTGTGGCCATCCAGCCAGCTCTTTATCCACTGAGTGGTCCATCCATCAAATTGATGTCTCTCCAGTTTAGAGGCAAAAATGTCATGCAGGACAATGTTGAACACTTTGCACAAGTCCAGGCAGATGACATCAACTGCTTTGTCTCTATCCATCAGTTCTGCAGCCCCATCAGAGAAGTCACCAAATTCATCAGGCATGATATGCCCTTAGTGAAGCCATGCTGGCTGTCACAAACCACTGTGTTTTTCATGTGCCTTAGCATGCTTTCCAGTACAATCCACTCAATGATTCTGCCAGTCACAGAGGTGTGAGTGGTCTGTAGTTCCCCGGCTCATCCATTTTCTCTTTCTTGAAAATGGGGGTTATATTCCCCTTTTTCCAGTTGTCAGGAACTTTACCTGACTGCCATGATTTTTCAAATATTTTGGACAGTGGTTTAGCACCTTCATTCACTAGCTACTTGAAGACCTGTGGGTGGATTTCATCAGGTTCCATGATATGTCAAACCCTCTGAGAGTGGAAGTCTCTTCTGTTTCCCCCATGACAAGACAGATAGTTTCCCAGACTAAGGCTGTTATTTGGCATCTTTGCTATTTGACATACTCATCGTTCAAACTGAAGCTTGAAGTGTGATCATAGTTTCTGAGTCCAGTACGGTGTTCAGCCTCTCACCCTTTGGAACATGAGTATTTTGTTCCAGGCCTTGCAAGCTAAGCAGTTTGTAGCCTTTTTTCCAGGTTCTTATTTTTTCAGAGAGGAATCAGTAATTTTAGAACTGCTGCCAAGTACCTCCTTAATCTCCTTGTTAGCATCCCCTGGCTTCTAGTCTGAGGCATGGGCCATACCATCTGATCTATTGCTTGCTCCCCCAGGAAACTTCTAAAAATATCAAAAGACAAAGCAATGCCTTAGTGAAGCACTGTGTCCTAAAGTTTATTTGGACTAAAGTGTCATCAGAGACTTGTGTGATTAACTCTCCTCTGCAATTTGCGAAGAGAGCAACCTCTGAACCAAAGGTATTCCAAAACACCAAAAAGCAAATGAGATAAACTATAGGGACCAACATAATAAATATGAAATTTTGATGGGGAATTTTGTACTCTCTTCTACTTAAAATTCTTTTCTACTTAAATGTGGGACTAGAAAGAAAAGACACTAAATCTTACAAGCTGCAAACCACAAAATGCTTCTTACATGTAATCAGAGCATGTAATCAAATACATGAGCAAAATTACAGGAAATTCTTAGAACAACTTTTACTTATTAACTTATTCAAATTTATGCAATCCTGGTATAAACCTGGTCTTTTAAAAGAAACTACTTGGGCAAATATGAAAAATTTTTGCTTTGAACAAATGTGTCTTAGAAAAGAGACATTTATTTTATACTCTATTTCTAAGAAACTGTGAAAAAAATGCAAGTATGAAAACAGAGTAATGGAGGCAAAATAGATCATGGAGACTAACGTTAATAGAAATTATGGGTGGAACATCAAAGATTTTCTGGGTCTTGCCCTTGTGTTAGGCATATAGATTCATAGAATGTATGTGTTAATGGCCAGTCAGCAAACCTTTTTGCAATGTACTTTGTGAGGTGGCAGTGGCCCACAGGAAAAAAAAAAAACACCACAAAACAAACAACCAAAACAAAACAACCAACCAGCCCCTGAAGGATGTGACACAATTGATAGAAAATAATTCTTTAAATAATTGCATGAAATCGTGGAGACCTCATAGCAGCCTTTCAATATCTCAAGGGGGCCTACAGGGATGCTGGGCAGGGACTCTTCATGAGGGACTGTAGTGAGAGGACAAGGGGTAACAGGTTCAAACTTCAACAGGGGAAGGTTAGATTGGATATGAGGAAGAAATTCTTTACTGTAAGGGTGGTGAGGCACTGGAATGGGTTGCCCAGGGAAGTTGTGAATGCTCCATTGCTGGCAGTGTTCAAGGCTGGGTTGGACAGAGCCTTGGGTGGCATGGTTTAGCGTGAGGTGTTCCTGCCCCTGGCAGGTGGGTTGGAACTAGATGATCTTAAGGTCCTTTCCAACCCTAACTATTCTATGATTCTATGATTATACGTGATGAAACCACTGCAAAACATTTTGAAAAATGTTCATCTGTGTAACCATCTCTGGTGACTATGCAGAGACATCTTGATCTACAAACTTCGCTCTTATTTTTCAAGGTGCAAGTTCTGCTTTTATTACCTTTAGAATTCAATTAGTAGCAAATTCATACCTTTTTTTCATAGATGAATTTTCAAGCAATTATAAAGACAAGGTTTCTCAAAGAATAAGAAGACATCTTTTCCTTTCAGCAGTACTACAGTGCTCAGAAAAACTGAACTTTGTTGCACCTATGGTTGTTGATCAGGGATTTCATGCTTTTGTAGTAGATACTTTTGATTTGTGAACTCTGGGAAAACAAAACAAATCAAGGAAACCAGCCATGTTTGACTTAATTGGCAGTAATTTTCTAAAGAAAAAGTTTTGTCTCCTATTGTTTACAAGTTGCAATTCTGCAAGGAGAAGTTAGTAAATTAGTACAAGACTTTTCTTCTTTTTTTTAAAGGCTTGATAAACCCCTTTTTATTTCTTTCTATAACTACATTTGCATAACATCTGAGTCTTTTGATTTATGCAAAGTTTATATTCTATGACATGGCACTTGGTAACAAATTCTGTTCACACAAAAAATAGCACTTCAGCTATAATCAGTGCTTAAAAAATTATGAGCAGTTTGTGTAAACCTCTCTTTTTTGGCACTACTAGAAGTCAGCTGTGATTTCAAAGTATAATAAATGCATTTGGTTGAATTCCCCTGTTGTGCTGTGAGAAGAGCTTGTCTTTGGCTCATTTAGATTCTGAAGACTTTGTCCACTGTCCAGATGCACTTTTAAAATGTAGTTAAGAGAATAATTACTGAATATATTGAAGAGCCATTCCTATTTCTTCAGTTGATGCCCAGTAGATTTCACAATTGGCACAATTACTGCAAATTCATTTGGCAAAGAGCCATTATCTTCAATGAGAATAATTCCTACTACACTAGTTCTCAGTCTTATCCATTATTAACAATGTGCATTTAATAACTTACAACTAATGGTCTTCAAAGTACTCTAAAAATTGTTTAAACTGCTTCTCACAGAGTTTGAAGCAAGTTAACAGATTCTGTAGCATGCAAAAGCAGAAATACAGCAATCAGTGGCTTTTGCTGTATCTGTTTGGGAATAAACATGACTGTAAAAAACTGTAGAAAGAAGAAATAGTAAGTTGGAACAAGCTAGTCCCTCCAGTTAGTTACTGACTCCTGGGGCAAAAATCTGCAGGGACACTGAATTGAATATGTGCTGTGTGGCACAGAGAATCCTTGTTCTCACCTACAAATCATTTAGCAATAGTATTGCTAGGGAACTCTGATATGATGTAGGTTGGTAAGTGTCATGGGTTCAGCAGCAGCAGCCATTTTTCTCCTTCTTGGTAGCTGGTGCAGCACTTTTTTTTTTTGATTTTGGGCCTGGGAACAGCATTGATAACACCAGTGTTTCGGTTATTGCGTAGTGATGTTTTGGTTTGACCAAGGACTTTCTGAGTCTCATGCTGTGCCAGGGAGGAGGGGAAACCGGGATGAAGTAGAGACAGGACACCTGACCCAAACTGACCAAAGAGGTTATTCTATACCACAGCACATCATGCCCAGGATGTAAAAGCTGAGAGCAGAGACCAGGAAGTGTGGGGGCGCACTGCTGGGTCGGGCTTGGTATTGGGCTGGGTGAGCAATTGTATTCTTTCCTTGTATTTGCCTTATCATTATTATTATTGGTGGCAGCAGTAGTGATTTGTGTTATACTTTAAGTTACTAAACTGTTCTTATCTCAACCTGTGGGAGTTGCATTCTTTTTGATTCTCCTTCCCATCCCTCCGGGAGCAGGGGGAAGAAAGAGGGGGAAGTGAGTGAGAGAACGGGCTGCGTGAGTTAGAGAGGCTTAAACCACGACACTAGGTAAAATGTGAAATTTTGTTTTAAAGATCAAATTCAAATGTGGATAATTTTCTCAATTCAAAGGTCAGTCAGACTGCTTTAGACCAGCAACATTTGCATGGAAACTGTCCAAAAATATTTTTTAAAATTTAACTCCAGATTGTTGAACTATTTCCAAACTTTGGTAAAGGTAAGGTGAATTCCATTTTCTTAACCAATCAAAAACTCAATAAAATGTTCTTTGTCACATTTTCTGTTAGAAACATATATTAAGTCCCCATGTTACTCATTAATATTTTTGTTAAATCAAAGCCATTTTATCCCTCTGACCTTTGGCCAGTGTAACTTCTTGACTAATTGCTAGTATTTTCGTGCAAGTAATTTGAACAAAACGTTTCAATGGAAATACCTTTGCCGGGAAACAAAATGGCTTATTGCATTATTGAAAATAGAAGGAAGCCATTCACTAAGATCAAAGTCTTTTTATTCCTGTGAAAATTGCCTGCCAGCACATGAGAATCCATGAAAATTTAAAGCAACATGTCAACTTTTTGTTTTCATGTCAAGTCTGTCTCAAATATATTTCCTTGGGTTTTTACAAAGAACAATCATTTTCTCCATAGCTATATTGTATCTATTAAATGTGTGTAACATTGCTGTTGAATATTCCTTAAGCACTATTATGATAATGGCACAGTCTATCTTCCACCTTCAAAGCAACACAAGAGGGTTCATGCAGCTCTCCAGAATGTCGGTGCAAAGACTCTTGACAACAGCAAACCTATCCTGTGACATCCTGTCCATTGCTGCTTGTAAAACAGACATCTTTAAACAGTATGGTAGGAAACTCTGACAGATATCATATTATGGGTGCAGCAAACCAAGCTACATAATAATGGCCTTTTTTTTCTTGTGTGGCGCCATTTGTGTCTTGATTTTTTTTTTTATTCCCTTTTTTAGTCAGAGCTGCAATCTTTATCAGTGTAAGATAAGAATATGGAACTCTCAACAACATGATTCCCTTGAAAAGGAATGGATTTCTTCTTATTTAGACCAGAATCTTCAAGAATGATATGAAAGGGAACATAGATAACTTGCTGCTTCTACCAATTTGAATACTGTCCTATTTTAACCAGGCTACTGAAGGAATTTGTGTAAAATAACACCTCAATTGTAGGCATTCTTGTCAGAAAATTGTTTCTTAGTACCTAGAATAAATACAAATATTAGCTCTTTTCAAAACATTATGATTTTCAGGCAGTTATACTAGTGCACTGTACTTTGATGCTGACACTCTTCTTATTTTCTTGTCTGGTGACTACTCTGTTACTTATATTATGTCCTGCCTGAATTTATAGTGAAGGGCAGGCAACAAGACCACTTTTCGCTTTGCATCTTATACTCTGCTGCTAAGGCAGGAGTTGTGCCTCTTGTTAATTGCGGCCCAGGGATGCTTTTAAGGAGAGTAGCATTATCTTCTTACTCTCTGGTTAACCTTCTTACCTGCATTGCTATTACAAAGCTAACTTCATTCTACATCTGCTCCAAGACAGCATCCTCAAGATCTCCGGCATATTTGTTGCCCTCTAGATGGGGCTGATAAAATTTTCCCAGATCTGGGTGGTGGGTAATAGGCTACAAATCTCTGTTCCATGGACCAACCATAATCATGCAGCTGTTCCCAAGGTACAGAGATCCAAACAGGCTTGTTAAATCTTTCTGTCTCAGTTTGTAGATCATGGAGCTGGCTTCATTTGCACTGTTACAACTTAAACCATGTCTCTTCTTCTGCCACTTCCAGCCTTGCACAGCGCCCACTAAGCAGGTTTTCCTGGAACTTGAGGAAATTCTGCAGCATTGGGATGCGTCTGAAGCCTCTGCAGGGAGCAGCTTCTTCTCATCTGCAGCTGCTCAAATACCCACAGCAGGGCAATAGTCTATGCCCTCTTTCTGACAGCAGACAGCTTGCAGACCTGCTTAAAAAGCCAACCTTCCTACTTGAGAACATACCTCTGCCTGAAACTTTATTGCTCTTCTCCCAGTGGGCTTACGGATTTAGACCTTCCTGGGAAAAAAAGAAAATTTGGTTTGCTAGGTTCAGTAGGCCAGGCTGGGCCACCCAAAGTCACTTCATCGCTTCCTAGATGATAAGATGCTGTCCTGAGTTCAGCAGTAGCAGTCATTTTTCTCCTTCTTAGTAGCTGGTGCAGTGCTGTGTTTTTGACTTTCAGCCTGGGAACAGCACTGATAGCACCGATGTTTTCAGTTGCTGCTCAGTAATGTTTAGTCTGACCAAGGACTTTCTGAGTCTCATGGTCTGCCAGGGAGGAGGGGAAGCCAGGAGGAAGCAGAGACAGAACACCTGACCCAAACTAACCAAAAAGGTATTCCATACCACAGCACGTCATGCCCACTATATAAACTGGGGGCAGTTACCTGGAAGGGTTAGGTCACTGCTTGGGTCTGGCTGGGTATCGGTCGGCGGGTGGTGAGTGGTTGTATTCTCTTACCTTGTTATTTCCCTTATCATTATTATTATTGTTGGTAGCAGTAGTGGTTTCGTGTTATACCTGAGTTACTGGCCTGTTCTTATCTCAACCCGCGGGAGTTGCATTCTTTTGATTCTCTTCCCAACCCCTCTGGGAGCCAGGGGGAGGAAGGGCGGGGAGTGAGGTAGTGGCTGCTTGGTTCTGAGTTATGGCTGGGCTTAAACCGCGACAGATGCAAAAGGCAGGATCCATATCCTTTCTGTAGATTCATTTCCCAGCAAACCTGCTAATGAATTATTGTAGTACAGAGAAGCACAGAGAAGCCAAAATCATAATTCAAACAAAACATCGTTATTACAGGTGATTATTTTTTTTTTCCTTCCAAGGTCTTAGTGATTTAAATCTTAGTTCTGGATTTTCCAAGCGCTAACAACATAAGTTGAAGCCAATTCTGCTGTATTTCAAAGAACATTGTGGGAGCTCAGTTTTTCCAATTCCTGGAACTCTGTGATTCTTCAAAATCTTCCTCAATTTTCTTTTTTTTTCAAGAAAAAAAATCTATTGCTGATACTCAGGCTACACGGAATGTCAAGCCTCTATGGCTCAAGCACTCTAGAGAGAAATAGAAAGAAGCCAGTTAGTGCTTTGGGCTTGTTGTTTGTATATAATTGCCATGATTCTGAAGCCAAATTCATTATTTCTACAGACCAAATTCAAAAGCTTGGGTTCTCTTTTTAAAATTGCAAAGGTTACTCATACTTCCAGGACTGTTAGAAGGGATTCCGAAGAGCAGGTGATGCTTAGCTGTAATTGCTGACCTCCGAGTAACCCGACGTCTGCATCCGAAAGTGTCTTCTTGTGATATTTGAGTCAGTTTATGGTTTTCCATAAGTGATTTCTCCCTCTTCTGCTTCTAAACTAATGTCTTCAAAGATATTTCTTTTGTTTCTTTTTTTTTCTAATTTTAAAGATGTAACAGACTTTAAATGGATCGTCATGTCAGTTTCCTAAGCATGGGGGTCCCATAAAGCTGAGGGACACATGATTTAATTAGGAGCTTAACTACACCTCAGTGTCAGGCTCTGAAAAAAATAACAGTAAATTACGTAAAATGGTCAATATAATCTATACCACCTGATGCAGGATGTGACATCCTCAAGCAGCGTGCATTAAGTTTTTAATGCAATTCATTGATTGCATTATAAATCACATATTTGTGTATCAGTGATGAGAAAAGCCCGTCCAAAAGGTCATCTACTCCAGGGCTTTTAAAAAGACTCTCTAATTAGTTTCTGATAAATTCACAGGCCATTTTCTGTGGTGCTTCCAGACTTATTTACAAGCCTCTTAAAATTAGCATACACTTTGTTTTTTTTTTTTACTGTCCCTCATGATGTTTGCTTGCTTGAATATGCAGGGATGCTTGTGAGGTCTTTTGAGAAGTGCTTTACTAATTTTGCAATTGTTTTGCTCATCACACAGGGTACACAGTCATACCCTGAAACATACTGATTTAGGTTATGTCTTTTTATTTCTATTTATTTCTGTTTATTTTTATTTATAGTGTCTTCAGTATTCAGTCCTGATTTTGCCTGTAATGCTGTGATATTTACTAAAGTGCCACCAATAGGATTGCAAAAGCTTAGGATGTATCTTTCAGTAAGGACTGTGTTCACTCTCAAACTTAGGGGAGCTACAATCCTTCTTCCAGCTGGCTGTCTGGTGGTCTGCAAGGGGTGGAGGAAAGAATAGAAGAAAGGAAAAAGAAAAAAAACCCTACATCATTTTAATATTAGTAATTACTAGCTTTTTGTCTGACCATGACCCAATATCATATCAGCAGCTGGACTCCTTTCCTTTCTTTTTCCTTTAATTTTTCAGTCCCTTTTCTGAGCCTATTCTTTCATATCAAAACTTGCAAACAGATGGGCAGCTCCAGAGAAAATTCCCCTGGGACTTCTCTAGGTCCCTGAAGTAGCTACTTACATCTGACTCTTCCCACAGATGGCAGAGTGCAAAATCTCTGTTTCCACAGAAGCTGTCAGATGCAGTTTAAAGCTCCCAAAGTCAAATCTCCCAGGTTTGTTCAGGGCTTTGCTGGCCAGCAGGTACTGCCATTTTTATTCTTCAGTTTGTTCTGTCCTTTCACTCTCAGGGACTATTACTTCATCACGTTTGGAGGCGTCCACTAAACCTTTTAAGGCGTTCCCTGAAGTATTGCCTGCGCCTTTGTACTCCTAAGCCTGTGCAGAGAGTCGTAAGCTTGTTATTAGTATAATGGTCCCAAGCGCAACAAAGGCTCCCACCTGCTCCTCCATGGAAGGGCGCCTTGGCTTCGTAACAATTAGCATCAATTACGGCAAGGCTGGTGGGGAACTGCATGCCCAGCCCTCTGTGGCTGCAGGTGCAGGATTATCCCCCTGACCTTTCGCTCCCAAAGCCCCCTCTGATGATAGGAGCAGGAGGCAGTCAGATGAGAGCCAAATGTCTTCCAGCGTTTGTGGTGAGCATTAGCTATTCATGTAATTTCCAGAACGCTGAGATTCGTTTCAGGAAAGTACATAGAAAACAGTCTTTCTCTCCCTGGCTCAAGTTTGCCCTGCTGACTGCTCCCATGCTTGTTCGTCCTCTCATTCCTCGGTATCCGTGCTTTTGCTGCAGGAAAAGTAAATCTACAATAGCATCTGTGAAGGGAAACAAGGTTGTAATAATAATAATAGTAGTAGCAATAAAAAAAGAAAGCTCCACAGCTGTCTGGCTGAGTGGCAGACAATGACATGCATGTAATACGCTTGGATAGACTTCTCTATTTCATTGCCTCTGCTTTTAGGTGTAAATGTGATGCCAGACCCTGCCTTGGTTTCAGTGTGTACTGTTACAGCCACTTGTGAAGGCAAGCAGTACAAAGCCAGAAATATTGCACGTAGTATAGGTAGCACCCTGTTATGACAGATCATTCTGAAGAGAAGCCAGCCAACTCTTTTTATAACAAAACTGGTGAATTTACAAGGTAAATTATACCTGAACACAGGACATAATATCTTCCAAGCACAAAGTAGCTTTTTTCTTTTGTTTAAATATTGTTCATTTTTGTAATGCCTTTGGAAAAGAAAGGGTAAGCTTTCTTCCCTTGGACAAATGGCACTTTTTATGCATTGCATATACTGAATATTTTATATATTCAATATTACTTTATCCACATACAAATCTACATGCATACATTTCTTACAATATTGTGATGCTCACTGTCAAGTAAAAGGAGTGAGAAATCAAACAAACCAATTCCAGATTTAAAAAAAAAAAAGTACTTTAAGTACTTTACCCAGAAGATCAATGCAGAGGAGAGCTAGGGATGATTCCAGAGTGGCACAGATCATTGGGCTTGAAGCTGCTGAAGGAGAGAGGAAGAATTTGAGTATCTCAGTAAGTCCATTCTGTAGAAAGAAAGAAGAAAAATATCCCCCATTCCCATCTTTTTGATCAGGAAGTAATTATATACTAGAAGAGCAGTCCATAGTGTCTATCTGTGGTTTGCTTTTTTACAAAAAGTCTCTGACATTATACCTCTGGAAAAATAGATAACTTTATGAATAGCAAGAACTGAGGCATTAGATATCACATTGTCCATAGTTCCTTTATTTTTGCTGTGGAATTTTGACAGGGAAAGTAGACTGACTTAGAAACTCTAAATGGTGAATTTGGCAATTGTGTTTTGAAATGTTTACATAATTTACCCCAGTGATGTTGCTACTTTAGGTTATATGGAGGATGACAGCAGCAAGAAATCAGTATAAGTGCTCTCAAAGAAACAGTGTTTGGTTTTGTTTTAGGCAAAAGCCCTGACATTTTTACATATTTGTGAGTTAGATTTAGCTCTGACGATATAGCAGTGTGAAAATAGCGTGAGTGAGAGGAGAATCAATAGTCCGGCAATTGAGACGGATACTTTTAGTCATGTATTACATTGATGACATGTCATTCTTAAAAAACATAGGCGCATGGAACGATGTCTACCAATAAACATGCTCTTCATCATGGAGGCTTGTCTTCTATATTTATTTAGAAATCATCACCATTGCTCACAGAAGTGTGATTTCTTCAGCTGAGAGAAGACATGGTAGATCTCACTAAGGGACAACTGTTCAGTCCATATATTTTTACAGAGCAGGAGATGCTGTGGGATTGCAATCACTTCAGAGTTGCAAATGTTTTTAATGGCAGACACTGTAAGAATTCCAGGTTAAAAAAAAAAACCGTAGGCTTCATGCCAGCTGGAGTACTGCATGTCTAAGGAAAGAAAACACATAAGGAAGCTTATAGTTCAAACCTTCGTGGTAACAAAAGAGTAAAAAAAAGACACTAGTCTTTTCTCAACAGAAGAGACACACAAAGTGTCACAAATCTTCCTCGAAGCTAATACAGTGGCTGAGAAAGAATGACTTATGTGAGGCCTGTGAAAGTCTTTTATACTAAGATTTTGGTGGGGGGAGGAGGGCAGACCCTTTGTATTTGGGAGGAGAGGAGTGATTTGGTTATATCCTGTACAGGAACTTTTAACAACAGAGAAGAGAGGTTTCCCACTGCTAAATATATTTTGCACATACACAGGGGCATGCAAGTAATTTTTAACTGACTTACCAAACCAGTCTGGGAATAAGTAACGTAAAAATAAAAGACAGAGGGACCTTTTTTGTTATAAATGTTATAGTCTCACTTGTAAAGACACGCTGGCAAATTGAAAATAAGTGTGTTGTGATGAATCAGCTAGTGGGAAATGATAATAGTGACAGAAAAATATCTCTCATTGGAGGGGCTGCTCCCTTCTGAGCAGCGACAGCAAGGATGCCAAAACCCTTTTTCCTGTGTGGCTCTCATCCCCTACCAGCCAAAATAAGTAAGCACGTAAATAAATAAGTAAATTGATCCATCTATGAGGGGAGCATAGCTGTAAATACAATATGGAAAAAGGCTAGTTTTTGAATTACTGTTCCAAGCACAAAGAGGGAATTGAAGAGAAGGATAAGGGAGGGGAAATCCCTCCGTGTTTATGAGCACACATCAAAGAACGACTTCTAGAAATCTGAACACTCAGATAGCAGGGTAGGAAACAAAACCTTGATAGGAAATTTGAAACAATTCAATAAACACCATTGTGCATAGCCATTCAATGGGTTTGAGTTTCACATTTACACAGGCATGGGGAGGTTATGTAGCAATACTCAGTATGTGTGAAGACATGTGTGGTAGATCCAGGAAGCATATTAAATCAGTACAGGTGTAACACTGACCTGTAAGTGAAAATGTGTTTTTATGTTTCTCATTTTGCTAGAGATAAATCATGGCCCTATCTTTTCCTTCACTAGAGGTCTGCTTAATTAATTTTAGTTAGAATTTTCTTAATTTTTACTTGTTTTAAGCATTGTGCACATTTTTATAGAAGATTAGTTAAGTAAAGAGTTTAGCATGTAATCTAATGTAAACAATGTGTGCCATTGCAGAATACCAAATAAACTCAAATATTAAAATTAATGACAAAGCAAAATCATTGATTTAACATGTCGGTTTTCCCTCATGCGTATGTATTTATACACACCTACATATATCCGTATATATGTGATATTTCTACAGTATATATGTACGCATATTTTCATTGTAGCTATTTCTGCTGCTGAACTTAATGAATTCAAAATGTCTTCTGCACCATGATTATGAACTTAGATTGGAAAGGTAGCAGTGGCATTTTTTATTGTTATGTACAAAATACCATACCAATGTCATGATATACAGTCAACACTTTTAAACTCAAAATGTTAGTGGGACTGTGAGCAAAACCTGAAAATTTACGCTGGTTTTTTTGGCTCTAATTAGTAACACCTATGAATACAGGAGCTCCTGGATCATATAATCTCTGTGAATACGACACTGGAGGACATGAGTTCTTCTGCTCATTACAGCATTAGTTTTACTCCCATTTATATTTAACTTATATTCAATATTGCATTTTGCAATATAGAATAATACCAAAAATACACCTGGCATATATATTGTTTCCTTCTTTCACTTTGAGACCTGCAGATTGAGGTAGTTTAGGATTGAAATAAGACATTCTGGTTCCAGTTTCTGAAATCCATTCTTCAGGAAAAAGAAAAGATATTCATTACAGACAAAGAGCTGAATTTCATTGTTTTTCTTTGGTTCTGGTGTTATTAATTGTTAAAGTTTTGTTGTTGTTGTTTTTAATAAAATTTATCCCTTCCAGAAATACATTTCATAACTAAAATAGTTCAAGAGCTCAATGAATACCACTCTTTAATAAAATTATTGTCTTATAACTATTTGCAAGGCATAGCTATTGCTCACCATAAAGAAAAATAATCAGAAGTCCATCTGTCTTTATTCAGTACAACTTACATTATTCTAGATTCACTGGCATGTTTTATGGCAGTAGAAATTATGCTATTGCTATGTCTTCTAGTGTTTTTGAATGTTTTGAAATTTTATTATTCCAGGTTCTAAATCTAACCATTGTGAGAATGCAATCCTTGTCAATGGCCACAGTGAAAAATATTATCTTCTACAAGATGGACTTATCAGTAGTGTCAGAGCTGCTTAAATCCTTGTCTTTTGAGTGAAGGAGACTATAGTAACACATTTATTACAGCTGATCCTCAAGTTTTGCTTCAAATTCTCAAACCAGAACTCTATCTAAAACCACTGCGTTTGCCTGACTTTTGTCAGAAATCTATGAATCACTACCTAGTATTGTGAAAATGGGTTTGAGTTCTTTTGAAAGCTTCTGTCCATTATAGTCATAATAGTTTCTTTTTTCACTAATTCACTCTCCAAGCTGATTATGGCTGCAGGCCTGCCCAGAAGCAGGCCCTTTGCTGAAGTTATTACAAGTCAGGATAAGCTGCGGTCTGACCTTGCTATGTACTTCCTGTACCAAAAAGAAAGAAAAAGGAGGAACAAGAGCTCCTAGGACAAGAAACGAAAATTGATACAGTGAGAAGTCACTTTTGAGCAAAGCAAAATGCTGATAGTAATAAGAACCTCTTGCATTAAAAACTATACCTAAATTGAATGTTTAGAATAATGTATTAATATTTTTTTCAACATGAAACATTTTTATAATGGGATCTGTGTCTTTGTACTGATATATCAGAAATAGCACACCAGAATTTAGAGAAAAACCTCTGAAAATGTCGCAATGTCCAATTTCCATGTAATTTATTTACTTTTACCTATTTAATGACTGTTTACCTTGAGACATTTCCTTTATGAACATGTTTTAAATCATAATCAAACCACAACCACTAATTTTGATACATAGATTTTATTTATTCATCCATTTTGAAGTAGATTTCCAATATTTCAATTATTCCATTTCTTTTTCAAACCCCCTGCAGCTTATCAACTCTGTTTTAAAACTATTCTACTGTACACCAGAAGTGGAGATAGATGGTAATCTACTGATGCCCTCACTAGCCTGCATGTAGTGTAAGAATAGCATCCTCCTTTTGTTTGAGATTTCCTGCTTCCACAAATATATCCTATATAGATTTTCTCAGTCTTACTCCCCTGGGAAACCATCTTCAGTTAGCTACTGAGTCCTCAGCCTTTCTCTCCTTGATTTCAGAAGTCAGACCATAACTCAGTCACTTAAGAATCTGTCTTATAATTCTCTGTCCTGACAGAACTTTTTGATAATAAAATGCACAATTTTCTGTAGACTGCATAGTACAGGGCATTACTTTACAGGTTGTTTTTGGAGGTGCATGCCAAAAAAAGTGAGAGACATAGTCATAAACTGAAATAACAGGTTTGTACTGGATACAAGGAACAAGATCACTGTGCAGATAGTTAAGGGTGGAGCAGGCTTACCGGAGTGGTAATGCATCTCTATCCTCAGGGATTTTTCAGTCCTCCCTCAGTAAGGCCAAAAGCCAGCTGGTCTGACTTCACAGCTGACCCTACGTGGGCAGAGCACTGGACTAAAGACCTCTTGAATATCCTTCTAACCTGAATTATCTTCTGATTTCAAGATAAAAATGCAAAAATTACCAATGGGAGCTGAGATAGTCCGCAGAAGCTTACACCTTTCCCTTGCTAGTCCTTGACTGAAGGAGGATTCAGTGTGGGAGAATGACTCTGCCACACAGGTTCCTTGGCAGGGACTGACTCAGATGTAAAAAGAAATTTATCTAATCTTCCCAAAAGCATTTGGGCCATTGTAGTCTATGGGGAAATGGACATAAAAAAATTAACTCTGCTGTGTGCTATGCTTGACAGAGCACTAGAAACTTTCCCATGAATATTCATTCAAATTCAAACATGAATTTAATTCTGATCATGTTAATGACCTTGTCTTTTTAAAATTTGCCTAAAATAACCATGTACATTCAGACAGAAACTTTTAATTTTAAAATTCCAGTTTGTATAATTTACTTGCTTATAATCATATGTTTACATGAAATGAAATGCAAACCGGTGACGAAGGAGCTTTAATGGTCTGAAGAGGCTTGTGTTTAGATATAAGGAAAAAGAGATGACAGGGAACAACGGCATTTCACATCTTACAATATTATTGATAATAAAAAGATAGAAAAAAGGAAGGATTAGGAGGCTTGAGACAGTAAGTTAAATATTTGATATCTTAATATGTTGTGGCAGCAAGGCCTCTAAGGTAAATTTCACTGTAGGAGAGATATGTTTGCTTAAAAAGTGAGACTCCAGGAAGGAACAGAGGGGTTTTGATTTTAACAGCGTTAAAAAGCAACTTGAAACAATGGTAATAAATGAGATGTGCCTGAAACTGCTTGGCATTTCAAGGACCTTGTCAAATAAGTTCAGCTTAGAGGCTATGTTTATTGTGATGGGATAGATAAAAAGATGAAATACTCAGAGTAAAAGGTTTTGATTTCTTATTCTTTTTCACACATTCACATCATTGACCTGGGTGAAGACAGCTTATAGAATATTAAACCAGTGCAGGAAGAGTGGAGAGCAATAGCATCAATAAAGGGCAACTGGCACATCTCTGACAGCACTGAGAAATTGGTCCTTAAATATTGACAGTATTACTAGTGCTCTGACTTTAATCTGTCTGTGCAAATGTCTGGTGATAAAACCAGACTCATGTCCAGCAGCCAGAGCTTGTGTCTAGCTGGTATTATCTATATCTAATAGTTAGCTGGTAAATTAGGTTCATCTCACTGTACAAAGAATGCTACACATTTTAAGACAGTGATTTCAAGCCAACTTCTGTGTGTCTGGTTTGGATATCAAATTCCTACTACATGCTGTACATGCTGTAATAGGAACGAAATGTCTCACTATGACATATTGCCACAATTTAGTGCACTAAGTTAAAGGTAATGGCAATGTGTTTGTGAAACAGTATGATTTCATTGTCCTTAATCCCTCTCTTTCCCTTGAAACTTACTGCTCAACTTTATTTCAAAGTCAATTCAAATAGCTGTATGAACATTACCAATGCCTCTATGCAAGCTATCTCTTGGGCAAATAATGAATCATGAAGACAATTGGGAAGCAGAGCTGCCAGGAGAAGGCTGGACTGGTGCCCTCCACTGATGAGGTTATGCTGTTGCACGTGAGCTGCTGGTATGCCCGGGGAGGGCTGGGATGCCAAAAGGGAACACTTGTCGGCATGAGCCAGCACAACATTCTAAAAAATCTTGGAAGCATTTAAGGCCCAGTAATTGGGCGTATTCTCACTTGGTTTTCTTCCAAGTGGGTTCTTCTCCAACTCTTCGTAGCTTGGAAATATTAATGAATTATCCTTACTGCTGAGCAATGCATTTTCCACAGAGAGCTGTTCCAGTTTTAATGCTTTTGCTTCACATTCATCCACATAGGTTGTTTTTTATTTTTATATTTTCCCACTTTTAGTGGCAAGGCTAGCAAACAAGCTTAGTATCTGCAAAAAAGGAGTGCTAACCCCACACATTTTTAAAAACACTATTCAAATTGGGGAGTTAATTAAACTTGGCCAGACAGCTCATTTGATTTTTTTCATCTGTTAGCACAATGAGAGTGTGTTGTTGCTTGCAGCCACATAAACCTTAAGACTAAACTGTGGGATATACACGTGATAATGCCTCTTCCCTGATCCCTGACCTTTAAGAATAGAACTGGAGAAAATAGGTTAAGATTTTTTCTGTTCTCAGGATTCCTGTGTCAGATGTTATGCCCATGAAATATCTGACACAAGACAGAAATAGTTCTGTGTAGCTAAGGCCAAGAACGCATCGTAGTTTTTGGATGGTAGAAAGTGAATGATAAGCTTAGCATGAGAAAAATACAGACCAAAAAGAATCCAAAATGCCAAGGCATTTTGAACAAATCAATGGAAAATTTTAACTTTATTGACAGTTTATAAAAAATAATTGAAATATTAATTTATTAAATTATCAGTGACAAATTAGTCACTATGTCTAATTTGTATCTGCTGAGGGATGGTTTTTGCCTTTGATTTTCCCCTTTAGACTCCTCTTTGCCACATCTTCAGGTACAGATTGCCCATAGAGGGAGACAGAAGTAGCCTTTACACTATCTCTAAGTGGTCATCTTTCCATCTCAGTTTAACACTCAATTTCTTCATTCACATTTGTGATTATTATAGTAACAGTTAATCCAACAGGGAATAAATTTACCACATGCTTTCCAATAAATGCCTGCAGCTCATTGATCAGGTTTTCAGTTAATAGCTACTACTGACTATTTTTAGGAATTAATTCAGGAATTTCATTTGAGGTACCTTACAGGAGCCTAAATTACAGAAAATGTGAAATCTTGCAAAAGAATTTTATAAAGTGACTGCTTACATCATCACTAAAATTGAAGCAACATTTAGGTGCCTAAATGACATACAATAATTTTGTTACACATAGGAACTCAAACCACATGAAAAAAACACCTGCAATGCTTAGCCTAGTTGTCAAGGACTATAAAAATGAAGCACCTGACCCCATCATGGGGATTTAAAGCCTGTAGTTCTTTCTAGAAAGCTGGAGAAGATTTGTACATGACAAAGCTAATATGCTAAGAAAGCTAACAGGAAACCCTAGAAAGGACTGCATCCAAATTACTTCCTCCTGAGAGGTACTAGGTAGACAAACCATTAGGTGAGCTCTTCTGCAAGAAGACCCATGGCACAGGATCTACTCCTAAAATGTGGTGCCAGACTGAACAGTGCATGTGCTTTCTGAAAATGGCAGCTATGGAAGAAAGTATTTACAGCTTGGGCAGTAGCCTAGTTATTGGGTCACTTGCAGTGAAAGTGGAATAGCTCTTTTAACTTCCTTCCTCACCCTAAAACATTTGAAACCCATTTTTTTCATCACGTAGAAGACTGACCTTGTAAGTGAGCTGGGGGGGTTAGAATATTTTGGGAGGGAAAACCAGCTTTTCTACAGATGAATGGATGGTTACTAACTAATTCAGTGTCAACATCATTGGACTTAAACTACTGCAATGGGAAAATCTGAGCAAGGCATGTATTATAGGAAAAGCAACAATTGCAGATTGTCATTTGCTTTTATTTTTATTTCAGAATAGGAAAAGGGTTAAAAATAATAGATTCAGCATGTTCTTAGCCAAAAAGGGAAAAAAAAAGTGATATGTGTCAGCATCATGTGGTAGGAAACTTTAAAGCAAAAAAAAAGTGGCAAGTTTCTGCTCATCTGGGAAGGAGAAGGAAAAGAAGTACTGTCATATCAGCAATTACCAGCTGTATTTTTAAAATGCCATCATGGCCATGTTTTTCTTCTGCAAGCTCATCTGTGGAAAGACTGGTTAAATAAAAAAAAAATAATTAAAAAAGTCAACTAGTCTGAGAAAGTGGAAGCAGAAAAGCCTGACTGGCATGCCACCATCAAAAGGTCAGAAGTTCAGATCTTGCTCTTGTTTCATTATTTCTAATCTACCCTTGTACAGAAAGAATGGCAGCTTTCAAAGGGAAAATAAGTGAACTGAAGATTGATAATTCCCAACATGCTTCCAAGCTGGAGAGCAAATAAATTCATCAAATAAAAATTATTTCACAATGGCAATTCTTTCTAGAGTTATTACTCTAAGAGCTCCAGACTGTTAGCGTCTGGCTCCTGAATTTCTCCAGTTAGCACCTTGTCTCTCTAGTTTTCCTTTCCCTTTGAACTGTTAATTAATCAATTTGAGCTCTCCTGCATTTATTGTCCATATTTGACACATGCCTCTTTCAATTAAGTGTGATGTCAAGGTGGGCTTCAAATAAAAACATGAAATCAACTACAAGCAGCACTGTAATTAGCAGCAGAGCTGGACTGCTCACTACAGACCCTTGCCTCTCTATATTGAAGCTATATTTGATAAAAGACATAATGATTAGAAGTAGGTTATATGAGTACCTTATGAATAGTTAATAACTATTTAGCTATTATCTGAAGTAGCTGTTGGGAAAGAGGAAGAGGGGGAACAGCCACAATCTATAGCAGCAAACAATCCATTGCCTCAGATGGTTCCAAATAGGCCAATGGACAGGAGCCCCCTTAGAAGGATAATTTTGAAAGGAGCACATTTCTGAAAAATACAAAATGAGACACTCTTGGCTGAACAGTACTTAAGAAAAGCAGCTTTTATATTTACAAAACAGGGAAAAAGAAAAGGAGGATTACACTTGCTTTCTGGAAAAGGCAGCTAACATTGAAACCATTAACTTTACAGACTTATTATTTAGTGGTCTGTTCAATTAATGATTAAAGCAGAGAATGAAATTAGAAATATGACTGCCCTACTGTTTTGCAAAAGAAAAACTTAAAAAATAACCTGTCATGTGCCATAAATATTCATCACACTTTCCTTTGTCTGTATTTTTTAATTAGTGATTAATAATACTAACGCAACTGAACATAGATGCAATACATGCAATAGGACTGGACACTAAATTCTGTCTTATACCCCTACCTCTGCCACAGATTTCTCAGTCCTTTGAGAAGACATACACTGACCGTGAAGGAATTTTATTGCTAAATATGCAGAAGAGAAACCAGCAGCATGTACAATGGTGCACAGGCAAGCTGCACTAAAATTTTAAAAAAGAGCTGACTGTCTAGCTCTTACTGAAATTACAAGTTGGAAAGTGTCTGTGAAACAGAAAAAGCCATTTGCTAAAGTGAGAGTGAAGTTCCTAATGAATAGTGCAGCTAAGTTTCTTCAAAATTTTTGCGTGATGTCCAGAAGTTATCAAGCTGTAAGGCATGGTGTAATTTAAAACCAAGTTTACTCTGCAGTAATTTCCTTGATTACCTATATCCTGAGTTTCTCCATCTGTAAAGCAAGTGTTGCAAAATTTAACTCCCTCCTTTGCAAGCTTAAGGATTGCTTAACTGGGAAGACATTAAATGCTGAATCAGTCCAAGTGGTGAACTCTCCCCTTAACATTTGTTAAGAGCTGCAAAAGCAGCTGTACTTCCACCCTTCACATATATAACTCATATGTATCTGTGTTGGAAAGCTACACTGAGACTAAAGGGAAAGATTCTTCTTCATGTAGCTATAGGGATACAACAGGCTATAATCCCCCACTCAGCTCCAGGGAATGAAGTAGAAAATCTGCAGCTGATTAGAAGTCTTTTTTTTACACATATTTTGGCCAGAGGCAGTATCTTATCCAGCTTTTCCCCTAAGTATACTTTTATCCTAAACAAAGGGAAGAAAATTTTGATGAGGATCAGACTCTGTTGTAAAAATTCTTCTATTTTGTTCCAATGAATATCACATTGATTTTATTGTCTTATGTCTTTGCACTTAGAGAAACAGAAATTTCCCCCAGGTATCATTATTATCATCCTCTCTTATGAAGTCGTTGTCAATAATTGCACCATATTTTTCCTAATGTAACATGACACTATTAACTTTATAGGATGAAATGAAGAGAATGCCCACAGAGATACTGTATATTTCTAGAAGATATTAAAAATGCTGCTGAATTACAGATATAACTATTCAGTTAATTATCTTACTGAAAATAATAGCTCTGAATATTCTCTCTTTTAGAGAAGAGAAAACCAGCAGTTGTTACGTGAAATCAAGGAAATTGCACACTTGTAAAACCACTGTGAAATAAGTGCCACTTAGAAAAGGCATAAAAGACTATTGTTTCTGGGTTTTTGCTAGGGTTGGGTTTGGAGTTTGGTAAACTGGGTGGTTTCGAGAACAGGTAGATAAGGGAGGATATGATAAATGTTTTGAAACTGTAGAGAGGGTGGTGAGCCCCATGATGCAAAACATGGCAGGAGCGCATTCAAACAAGTGGTGTCAAGCGTGGATATTAAAAGGATGAGGCAGGGGCATATGATCCTTGTATCAGACATGGATGTTAAGGGAGTGCTAAGCAGCAGATTGCAGAGAGCAACCAGGCTTCCATGGTTTCCTCAATAACAGCTCCTGTTGCTGGTGCCGAATATAGAGCACTGTGCTAGAAACAGGTGGATCATCTCCAGTGGAGATTTCTTAAGTTCTTCTTCAAAACATTTCACTTCATCCTTTAGTAAACAAGATTCTGTGGGAAAGGTGGGAAAACAAAGCTGCGTTTTGATATTGTGACATACAAGATAAGGGGAAACTGAGTACGTAAAAATATCAGAGGGATTCTTATTTAGCTTCATTGTGGTATGGATGTCTGTGGCATTTGACCACAAAATTACAGCACAACCCTCTGACATAGTTAGAGCCAGTGCTCCTTGTCAGATTTTACCTGTTTATATGCAAGTGTCAGCTACAGCATACTCTTTTTATACGAGAGGGAAGGAGAGAGGCCAGACAGCAGAAGCAGCTGCAAAAGCAGCCAAAACTCAGTGTACTGGGTGGTGGCTATAACACAGCAGTCTCATTTCCTTCCCATCAGCCTCACGATGCACAGCTCTCCCCCACTGACACTGGAAGCACTTTAAACTCCCAAGTATGCCTTATCATTCATGTCATGTTGACTTTGGATGACTAACCAGTAGAAGGAGATTCAGCAAGCACTTTTGTCCAAATCTGATGCTATTTGCATTGCCATTTTGTCTCTCTCTCTCTTAAATTAGGATCCTAGTCCTTTGATGATCTACTTTGTCCTAGGGCCAAAGAAGCACTGCATGGGTCCTGGG
This sequence comes from Ara ararauna, assembly GCA_028858755.1. Lineage (NCBI taxonomy): Eukaryota > Metazoa > Chordata > Aves > Psittaciformes > Psittacidae > Ara > Ara ararauna. The sequence continues at coordinate 64,823,145 of CM054379.1, forward strand.
GCAAGTGCTATGCCATAGGAATGTGAATGAATTTTACCTTCCTTCCCCTTCTCTTCCCTTCTCTTTCCATCTCTCTTCTGACAGTTAAACCAGGAAATTCAGCCTGCAAGGATTCAGTCTCTCACCTCCATACATGTCAGAATATTTGCACGTGTTGAGTTTGAGCTCTGCAAGACTGCCAAGTTCAGCCTTGTCAGAGCTAACAGACAAAAAATGTTATACTTGCCAGAACTCAGACCTTTACTCCAGAGTGAAATTTCACCATTTCCATCAACAAGCATCAACCTAGCCATAAAACTATGAAATTCACAATTTCCGTATTTTTTTTTCAATGGATTTGTCCCAAGCTGGACATTTTCAAGAAAATGAAAGGATTTTGGAAAGGAAGATTATAGGATGTTAGTGAAGTATAAACGGATAGGAAAAGGGGACTTGAGTGAAATAGATGCCCTCTCTGCTTATAATCTCATGAATATATTTGAAGATTCAAATATTTTACTGTCTTGTTTCAGACCTGATTTGCCTTTGGCTTGGCAAGAATATGCATTCTCAGAGACAAATTAATAGGTGGAACAGGGATTCACCTTGTTCTCCAGTGGTTTACGACAGTATAGCAAAACCTGCTCAGCCTCCCTGCAGCTTTTTCTGATTCATGTTCTGTCATCTATCCTGGCATTTCATTCTTATTGTGACCACGTGGAAGGGAGGGTCAAGAGATCAACATGCCACCAAGGCAGTGTCTTGAACATTTCTTGTAATTGAGAAAAAAACTCTGCTCTTTAATTTGTGTTGGAAAGAGGAATAAAAAATGGCCTGAGCAAAATTGGTGTAATATGTGACATCCTGTACAGAAGTGAAATGTGCAATAACATACCTGTTACTCTCTCCAGAAAATGTCTTGCTAGCAACAGCACAGAAGAAATTCACAACCAAAATAAAATGGCAGAGTACTTGATTGTGCTCCAGTGCTTAAGAATGTTGTAAATTTTTTGTTAGAGTTGTCTGTGCATCCCAAAGGTCAAAGCCATTTCCAGTGACTTAGCTGTAATGAGTATATGGTGGCTCTCGGGTTTGCCCAGGAGCAGTGGAAAGTCCAGTCACTGAGTAACTGTACTGTGTGTTGTTACTACCACTTCAGCCTTCCAAACTTATGTTAAAGGATGCCTTACTTTAATGATTTTCCTATATAGTGATCATATATGCAGAGCTGGCATGCCCTCAGTGACAGTCAGTTGTCATCTCACCTTGCTGTCACAGTGGAAATGGATCATGCTGGTTTTGATTTGTGGCAGCTGTCATTTTATTCAAGAAGCATTTGAACCTGACTTTCCATCTTGGCAAGAGCTCTCCAAGAAGACTGTTGGATTGAAGGTTTCAATATCTACTGATGAAAACCATACCTCTGCAAAACAAGCAAAAGCGATTTCTTATCTCATTTGAAGTTTTTAATAGTGGACTGGAGAGGATGCCAGTTCAAAGAAGAAAGGTAGCAAGAATGCTGTTGTGCGTTTACTAGATAACTGAGGGACCACACACATATATGACAGAAGGACAACAAAGTGAACCAAGCCAAAGTTAACTTAAACTTCCAAATGAAGCTCAGCATATAAAAACCCACTCAACCATCTTGTCTTTAGTACAGCCACATTTTTCTGATTTCTTGGAGTTCAACATTTTAAACTGCAAAATACTTCCTGAAAGTCAACCACTCTCAGCTTCTACAGAGCCTTCCTTGACTTTGTGTCCCTTGAAAATTCCAGCACCTCAAGAGGTCAGAACTTTTATCCCAAAAATAAAGTTAATCCGGAAGTTCAGCTCTTTGCAATGGAGTCTGAAGTACCACAGTTTTACATTGATGGGCAATATTTCATTAAAGAAGAAATTCCAGAATTTGATGTTGTTGTTGTTTGCTTGGTTTACCTTTCTTTTAAAAATTCCAAAGCCATGTTATGAAGTTTGCAAGATCCTGTGAAAAGAAGTTGTACATGATGAGAAGCAGAAAGTTAAAAGACTATCTGATAAACCCCAAAGTAAATTGAGTTGTATTTGCTTCAAGGTTTTCTATCCACAGAGATTCCACTACTGAACAACAATTTCTCAGGAAATTGTAAATATAAAAGCCAGACATTTGTGATGATTTTAAGAACACATGTGCACTGTCATGAAAGACAATCATTCCATCTTCATGGAGTCAGAGACTTTAAAGGCCAGAATTTACTTCCTGAAGAATACAAGCCAGAAGACTTCACCCAATATATTTTGTACATGGTATTTCCTTTCTTTAAATGAATTGCCAGTAGTATTAACTTGATAGGGTGATTAAAATAGTTTCCGTAGACAGTTTTAGGGAATGCCATTCTTTGAATGAATACATACACAATTGGTCAAGCTCTTCTCTTGTGGACCTGCACAGAATTGGTATTACAGATGCCACACAGCTGCGCCAATAGTATGTGCTGAGAAAAAGGACACCATGATCTGTTAGTACCTAACAGGGAAACACAGGGCTTGCTCTGAAGCAGCATCAGCTCATACTGGCATGAATGTGTCTTTTGCATTAACATTATTTTCCCTGGAAGTGTGGAATCAAGGGCTTTTGAGGCAAACAAGGTGACAAACACAAACAAACCAAGACCATATATTTGTGAGTCAGTGGTCAGCATATCAAACGGCAGACAGGTGAGGAAGAGAGCATGCCATCCAGCAGACTGAACCAGTTCAGATAGCAGGAAGCAGGGCTGTTTGTCTTAAAATCCTATCTTGTCTGTCTTAGAAAAGATTCTCTGGGTCATATATATAAGAACAGGTTTCTTTTTTCCCCAGATTGTATATACTCTGTCAGTTTTCAAGGTTTTCTTTTATTCATGGGCAGTTTGCATATTTCAAATTGTAACATCTCCAGTACAATGGCACTTGGAATACATCCCTCCTTTGCTCACTTGCTGCTTTAATTACCAGTGTCTTTGTGAAATGGAAGGGTCCTTTCCTCAGCTGTCAACAGACTGAATTGGTACAGTCTGATTTTCCTTGCTTTTCAACAAGATATAGCCTGTGATAGAGCTGAGCATTTGCCTGCAAATGACTACAACTCTCCATCTTTTCCAAGACCTAATGTAAATTTCAGCTGGAAAAAATCCAAGAAGAAAAAATGTCACCGTACAAACATGTGAAGGCTGCACACTAGACATGCTATCCAATGCATCCAATATCTGTGGGCCTAATATTATACTCCCAAAATTCAGTGGTGGTATTCAGTGGCCTTCACAGTTTCACAAACAGAGCCCTAGATCATCTCATGATCTGGATTCACTACTGCCTTGCCAGAGCCTCATGCAGGGTCACAACATGCACCCTGGGTGCAGGCAGAGCCAAGTGATAAGGATGGCAGCTAGTAACGTTGCTTCCCCCCCTACCAGTGCCTTTGCACACACTCAGAGCACAGAAGCCATCTATCTTCCCCAGAGATTTCCATGCTCCCCCTTGTAAAACGTCATAAACTATCCCCTGGCCCAAGAAGAAGAAAGCCGGGCAAAAAAAAGCCTTAATTAGCTAGATGTTTGGGTTAACTATTCCATGAGCTGGGATGAAAGGTTTATTACTTTTATGGCTGGCTTTTTATCTAAGGAAAAGGGAGTCAAAACGTATTGTGAGAAGCCGTTGTGGTCACCTCCAGGGGAAGGCAGAAGAAGGATAATCATGTGTCTTAATTTCCATGTTGTCTCAAAGAAAGGCCAAATGTTGTTATTTGCTTTGAGACAAAAATCATATGGGGAGGTGAATAAACTATTAACTTACTTTCTTTCTCCTTGCCCTCATTTCCTGCCCTGGATTGGAGGTGAATCAGCTAAGCCACAGTACACCCAGCACAGACACTACAACATTCATCTTGGTGGGGATGAGATATTTATGTTAATGCAAAAAATATGCTGTTCATTTAACTCAGACACAACCATATGACCTTCAGATGGCAATATCATGATCAGCTTTGACTCAGGAACAGAAATAATTAGACAGATGTAGAAATCCAGCAAAGTTCTTGTAAAGGAGATCATTTCTTCTTTACACAGTTTGCAGCAGCAAAATAGTTCAGTTTCAAAATGTTTCTAATAGCTGTAGGTGGGATGCCTTCCAGACAATATCTCATTAAATAGCTTGGTGTATTTTAAGACAACTAAAATCAGCTGTAACACAGAAAGTATAAAAGCTTTGTTCTTTGTAAAAGAAAGTAATTAATTAAATGGCTGTATTTGTTTCTATCTGAAGAGTGTTAAGAACTCTCCTTATGAATCAGAACATTTTCTGAAATGAGGAAAGATCTCAGCCATCTAAGGGAACTAGGAGCTGATAGTGATTATAATTACCTTATAGTGCAATGTTTTAGTGCTTTTCCAGTATGTACTAATATGATACTCTGAAGCACAACACATCATTCTGAAATGAAAAAGGAAAATGCAGCAACAGAGAACCTAAGCAAAAAATTTCATTTTAAGTGACCACTCATTCAAGCATGCATATATATATGCATATATTTATGTTTATGCATATATTTATGTATTTATGCTATCACTATATGGAGAAAGCATACATACAAGTATACAGTGGTTCAAATGGGAAATTATGGGTGAAAGTTCAGAACCAAAATGTACCTCATTTGATTTGCTTATGTGGATTGGGTGAACAGAAATAGGTATACTTGACATTGTAATGTTTTTTATAAGTATAAATCCTAAGAACAGGGAGTTTTATAGAGGGTCTCAGAAGTCTTACCTTTGCTTTTTCCTGGATTCCCACTCTGTGAGGATTACATGCCAAATTCTCTGCTGTATCAGCCAGGCAACACTGTAGGCCTAGAAGATTCTATCATTTCCTCCTGGAAAGAATTGGACCTTTCCTGAGAGCTCTTGATCATCTTCATTTAAGCTCACAGTTGCCAACATTTTGAAATTGAAACCCCAGCTTCAAATCATGTCAACTGCAGCTTCCTTGGCTTTAATAATTAGCATTCCAGTCTCATTTTTCGGTAGTTTCTTTTGTGGTGTTTTTTTTCCCCAACTTAAATGCAATTAATATGATAAATTGTCTTCTGTTCTGGCTGTACATATTCTCAGGGTACAGCATAAGAAGCATCTGCAGGAGGTGAGCAGAACTCAGTTTTGAATTCAGGCACTGTGTAAACTCAGGCAGGATGCTGCTGTTTTGGTAACAGACAGTTCATAGCTGAAATCATAAACAAAGCTTTCTCCATTAAGTGAAAATCAAGGAAAGCAATAGTGACACAGAGTATATCCTTGTTTTTTGTATACGTGTCTTCTGAAACTGGACCTCAGATTTAGGGAAATTGAACATAACTGTGATATATAAAAATATACACAAATACATATTTAGCCTAGCAGTTGAATATCATAAACAGAAGGTGCATCTGACTCTAGTTAGCTGAAGTCTCAAGAGACAAGAATGACAGACTTAAGTAAAACCTAAAAGTTATTGGGGCAGAAAGTTCTGCCCACAGTACTTCAATGGAGCAGCATCTCTTTAAAGACAGGCTGACCTCTTCTAACAGCAAGAGCTCCTGACTGCTCCCACCATAAGTGACAAAAGGCTTTGCTTAAAGTAACACCTTCACTCACCGTTGGCGTTGCACCCTCGTTCAAAAACACCTGACTTCCAGGCAGGCTGGATGCCTAAAGCTTTTCTTGCCACTCTTTTGATACTCATTTTTCTCAAGTGCCAAAAGCAGCGGCTTCCTCCTTACATGAAGTCGAGCGCACCACAGTCTCAGAAGTGTGAAATGCCCTCTTCAGCAGTATGCAGATGGCAAACCAGGCCACAAGATACTCAAGGTTCACGACTTCTGTCGGCTGTTAAACATGGTAACAGTAACTGCCTGCCCCTTCCTGAGTGCAGCGTGCCAGCTGCAAGGTGTCAAAGAAAATAGCATGTTTACTTTTCTATCTGCTCTACTAAGACAGCCCTACTGTAGCTATGAGGAGTCTCACAGTAAGGGGAAAAAATGACAACAGTAAGGAGTTAAAAACCTGGAAAATATTAATGCCTGAGCATTTTAAGGATTCTCTGCTGCGTTATAATTCACCAAATAATAGCATAATATGGAGGAAATGTAGCTGGGGTTAGGCTTCTTGCAGTTTCATTAAAACTGAAAGTGTGTGGCATTTCTGTGGATTAGAGAGCTGCTCTTTACTGGACAACCAGTGCTCTCAGCTGAGGTACAACAGCAGCAGGAGCACTACCTTTGTCACAAATTACGGACCTGGAGTTCTCTAAATCTTATTAGACTTGACACTGGTGGCTCAGTCCCTAACTGAGGCCAGTAATGAAAACCTCTGTTCCTTGCAGAAATTTATGCCTTTCCCTTGCAATAGACAAACAAGGGTAGAGGCTTCAAGAAATTAACTGAAAACAGAACTGGAACTAATCTGTTTATCTAATTTTTACCAGATGTGGTAAGGTAATCCTGCAGAAGGAATCACATGAAATCAGCACAAGCACCACTGCTTCACTGAACTTTGGGGATCGCTGAGCATAGAAGTAAGTGTTCAGAGGCTAGAAAAAAAGGGTAGTAGGTTGTAAACCTTTTTCTCTGTTATAAGCAGGGTAATGAAGTGAGACTACCTAGTTTTTCCCAAACTGTTCTTTTTTACTTACCTTACTGGGCAACCTTAAAATACGAGATCAGACCACATGTTGGTGTTGTGCAGGGCAATTTGCTGGATGTACGATGTACAATTATACATTTCAGAATATGAAATGATGTATGAAATAAAATATCACAGTCCACTGCACTGAGAACAGACGGAGCGCTGCACAGTCAGTGGTAGTGGCATTGACAGATTGAAGAATACAGTTCAGTGCAACTTGCATTGAGTTCTTCAGCTACTACAAATCATACAGAAAATCTTCTCTGACTAAACCCTCCTGGATTTTTTAACTTTTTTTGGAGAAGTCTAGCAGGCAGAATACCTGATTGCTGTACTTTTGCTCTGAAAAAAGGTTTCTCTCCCCAGAACCTCCGCAAAGAATGTTAAATGCCTCACCCTAATGATGTGTTTGAACAACATGTTCTGATTATATATTGCTCTTCAATATTAAATCAGCATGATGATTTTCACTTTCCGTGTCCTCTCCATTACCTTTTAGCTTTCCAGAAGTTTGTTGGCAAACTTCATATCCCTCATGTCCTGCCAGAATTCGGCCATACCTGCTGCTGTAGAACTGGGAGAGAAGAGAAAACAGACTATGAAACGTGCTGTTGATGGGCAGGGTGGGGATACTGGAATCCACAGAATCAACTGCCACAAACTGGTTATGCTGGCAAAGGATTTTATTTCATCCAAGCTATTAAAATTGAAGGATGAATAAGTGGCCAATAATAAAATATTCTCATTTGTGCAGGGTTTCTTAATTACTCTGGAATTGCAAAACATGTATGAGGAGTGTGTTTAGATCCATATCCAAAATCACTTTAGCTAAAAGCAGTGACTTTTTAAAAGTTATTGCTTATTGCTTTTTTTATTCCTATCATCACCTGTCACAACCTTCTACCACTTTGTCAACAGAAAATTTTCCTGACAGAGGTGTACCAAACAAAAATTATAAATATGTTTAAAGTCATAAGAGAGCTTCTTTAGAAAAGACGCAAAATGAGATCAGATTGTAAAATTATTTTATTATTATCAGTCTGGTAGATACCAGCAGACTGATAGAATACTATTAAAAAATTGTGTCCATTTTGTTTCATACAGACAAATTAATAAGTAATTCTACTGGTTTGAGAAAAATAAAACAAGGTCATTAACAGTGTTAAAATTTTTTTTGACAGGTTGCCAAACATTTTTATTTTGAAAATGCCGACACCCTTTGTTTCAATATGCATTTTTAAAAGCACTGGTTTTGAATTATGTTTCCTTTTCATTGAAAACCAGCTTGCACTTAGGAGAGGCACAAGAAAAAGGGCCGAAAAAAAAAAAAGAAACCTTATTGTGGACTGACATAAAATTTTTCAGGCTTTATTTTTCTCGAAAACTTGAATTGTTGGTTTGATTAGGAGCTGCTAGTTGCCTTTACTTACCTTTACTTAACGGCACAAAATAAATACAGACCACTTTGCAGTATAAGGTGATTTCCACAACACGATGTCTTTTCAGTAGTTCAATGAATTTCTGAAGTGACTGAAGACACTTTGAACATATTCACTTGGTTTGCTGCATGCATTATTGTGTCCGTAATATAGATATTATACACATAGTACTTTGGTGCAGGAGAATTAGGATGGCCTCTTTTCCCACGGGAAATGTAGCTAAATCAGAAAGAGTAATGTCTGATGCATCATTATCAGATGTGCAAAGACAGATTAGCACTTTTCAAGAAGAAAAACAACCCACCTTTGTCATAGAGTGGCAGTTGCATACTGTACCTTTTTACAGCAAGAGTTTTCTTTCATGCAGAAATTATAAAAAGCATCTTTAAGAGCAATTTTCGTCTTTATTTTGGCCTTGGAACTTGTTATCTGCCCCATATTTTTTCTGCATTGTAGTGCTTGTAACAATCGATCAAATCGATAAAAATCTTAGCTCAAAAGGCTTAATGTATGATAATTATGAATATTGCAAAAAGCTGACCCTTTTTTTAACCTGCATGAGGATGCGGACAAAAAGAAGTAATGTTTGGTAAAATATTTATTTTTGCCTGTGAATCTACTACCTACAATGTTTAAGGTCACTTTCACTGTGCACCCTGAGATAAAACCAAATATTCTTTACGTGACTTTCCCTACCTGTAATTTTTTACGTTACAGAACTGTATTGCTTTTTTATCTCAGATAAAGATAGAATAAATAAAAAGAGATATTGGACTGTAGACACCATTTGCTCAGAGATAACTGCAATAACTCAATTTTTTTGTAAGTATAGACTAATTTTAGTGCCAGTAACAACATTAGTGGTTATTCATGCTAAGATAAAGGCAATAAAAATTTAATGATCCAGAATTATGATTGACAAAAAGATCACGAAGGAATTTCTCTCTTGCTTACTTATATTTCACATTACATAAATGGTCATACACTCTGTAGGACTTTGGAAGCTGTTTCTGAAACGTTAAGTCTGATTTATTGCCAGAGGCAAGATGCCAGACTGGATGCATCAGAGATTTTGTCTGCTAAGAAATGCTTTGGGTTTTTTTCAAGAGACTGTCCATATGTGCATTCATACCATAAGCATATGTCTCCTTCTCTGAGTTGAAGACTTCTTGATTTTAGCAGTATCCATGGGATCGCTATCCCTACCTGTCCTGTCCCTACCTGACATAAATTGACTGAGGCTGCTTCTGCTTACTCAGGAGTAATTTGTGGGTAGTTTCTGCAGTTACCTTAGCAATTTAGCCTTCTCTTTCAATCTAATTGCTCCTTTTGTGATTTGTTTGTCCTGTTTTTCTGAATGCAATTTAGTTTTTTAAATGCTGAATTTTATTTACCTCCTTTCTCTACCCACCTATAAGCAGGAATTTTCTTTGATTTTTTTTATTCTTGCCAACTGTTGCAGCTTGTTCACAGTTATGAGGAGACATGTCTTCGTTGAAGCCAGTTATGGCCCTTTTTTCAATTGATGTACAATTGGGCTTCAAGTATAGGTGAGGCAGATGTACACACCACTTCAGAAGTACTTACTCTTCTCTGAGATTCTGAACTGCAAGTATCTAAATTTGGGTAGGAAAAGAGCCATCTATGGTGTTTATTTGCCTACCTGGAGCCTCAGAAAAAGTCATGCTTTCAGCATGTCTAGCGTTTGCAACAGCAGTGGGCTCCTGATGACCTGATTGGGATCCCTTAGGTAAGCGTTTTCTGTAGCATTTCAATAGCATTTCTTTCATGGGCCCTGGCTTTCCAAGGATAGCTGTGATTTCTTTACCCAGCCAAGATGGTTCTAATTGCATGCCCCATTCTTCTTTTAAAGTGTGGAAGTCCTACACCCTGTCATATCTAGACCAAAATATCCCATAAGAAATACTTTCTGTATCATTAGGATCCCTCTTTTAAAAAGAAGACTCTGCATGTGCGTGTGTACATGTGTATGTAGATGCCTGTGTACATGAATGCCATTTCTTCAGGCGCTTCTTATCTATTTCTGGGGTTTCAAGCTTTTGTCTTTAAATTGAAAAATGATATGTAAGTATCCAAAGAGGGTGGGGAGATGATTACAAATGGAGAATGACATCCTATTTATCCCTCAATATCTCAGAGGTGAGATATTGAAGGTGAAAGGGGAAGTGTTGCTTCAGCTAACATTGCTGCTACTTCTAAAAGAAAGGGAAAAAGGTGTCAAGGCTGTGCCTCAATATTCTGTTGAATCCTAACTGCAATTATTCCTGTTGTAATACAGCTGCCATGTTTCTATAACACAGTGTATGCTGTGTATGTGTTCATGTCCAGGAAATACAAGTTCTAGCACGTATGTTATGTTCTGTTCATATAGAAATGAGACAATCCTACTTTTTCTCCCAGATTTTGTGTGAAAAAAACCCCAACAAAACAGATGTGCCAAGGGAAGCCTAGACATATGGTAACCTTAGCTCTCAGAGTCACTGTATTCCAGTGAGGCCAAGATTGGCTGTGTGTAGATTTTTTCATCCCTACTGTAAAACTAATGTTATTTTTTTTTAGCCAGTGATGTTAACAGTCCAGTAATATTTTGTCAATCACTTACCTTTATTTCTTGTTTGTTTTTTCTTCTTTTAGTTTTTTCTTCTCTTAGTCAAATCCTTAAACAATGTATTTTAAATAATGCATAAGCTAAATTACACAAATATTCATGAGTATTTGGATACAATCCCTAGATGCATAGACTGGGTAAGTGCTTTGCTTTGTTTTTTTTAATCACAGCCAATCTCAAAGGTGAAATGACCTCTTTAATTTGGAACAATGCACAATGAGTGTTAAGGAGGACAGTTTATGTGGTTTAAGTAAATTACTGAGAATTGGAAGTCTCCAGATAGTCCTCATTTTCCTTTGGCCTTCCAAAATGCATCATCCAAGGATGCTTTCCAAAAATTCATTATGGTTTTAATCCAATCCAGTCCTACTAGAGCTGCACATTTCTTAGATGAATTGTTTTTTGCATTAACTGACAAAGCAGAGTCATTCTTCAGGCAGTCATTGAAACCCTTTTAACAGAGTCAGAACATACAGTCAATATACATTTAATGTGGATCTGTAGGAACAAGATGCTGAGCAAATGTTATTGTGATGGCACTTTCTTTTTAAACAAGTGCAGAGAAAAAAACACTTTACAGTTCTACTTCATACAATCATATAGTAGTATAGTGCTCTGTTCACTCTTCAATGGATTTGAAAAATCAAGGTTAAATTCTGTCCTCTGCATTTGAGAACTTGTATCTTCTATATTGCAGGTGCCTATGCAAGCTACTAGAATATTCTGGCTAGATGCCAGAATGTAAAGACATTTTTAAGTTCCTACACTGCATGGAATATAATTCTGAAGTAATTAGGGCAGGAATAAAGAGCACAAGTTGAAACAGACATCCTAATTGAATAATTAAAAGAATTTGCTTGGAAGAAAGAAAAGTATTGTCTCCCAGCTCCTTGAAAGCCAAGGCGAGGTTTCCTTAGGGCTCTTTAATATGAGATATGCAAAGTGTTTTTGAGTAGAAACTGGTTTATATGATGCTCCTATAAACAGAATTTCTCCTTTATAAATGGAAGTTACTACCAATACCAAGCATTTTTTTTAGAGGAGATAGATCCCTGCCATTTTTCCTAGTTGTCGTGGTTTAAGCTCAGCTGTAACTCAGAACCACGCAGTAGTTAGCTTACTCCTCACCTTCCTCTGCCTGCTTCAGGAGGGATGGGAAGAAGAATTGAAAGAATGTAACTCCCACGGGCTGAGATAAGAACAGTCCCATAACTAAGGTATAACACAAACTACTACTGCTACCACCAATAATAATAATAAGGGAAATAACAAGGGAAGAGAATACAACCACTCACCACCCGCTGACAGATACCCAGCCAGACTGTGCAGTGATCAAACCCTTCCAGGTAACTGCCCCCAGTTTATATAGTGGGCATGACGTGCTGTGGTATGGAATACCTCTTTGGTTAGTTTGGGTCAGGTGTCCTCCCAGTTTCCCCTCCTCCCTGATGAAGCATGAGACTCAGAAAGTCCTTGGTCAGAGAAAACATTACTAAGCAGCATCTAAAAACATCAGTGTTATCAGAACTGTTCCAGGCCGAAAGTCAAAAACACAGCACTGCACCAGCTACTAAGAAGGAGAAAAATGACTGCTACTGCTGAACCCAGGACACTAGTTCACCCATCATACCCCCAGATATAACATAGGCAACCAGCACACTACTGCATGGTTCAGTAGTCCACTCAGGAGAGCCTAAAAAATAACTAAAATTGATGTATTGCAATGTTAATTCAAGGCAACTTCCAAAACGTGAAGGTAGTTTTCTTAGGCTCTCTCTGTGGTGAATAGCTTGACATAGGTTCCTCCATAGCATTTCAGACCAAGAGATTGACTTTAGGGTTCCTCCCAGAGAAGCCTTTCTGTTTACATAGACTACAGGGCGACACTAGCTTTCTTCGGTTCCATTTTCTTTTCATACTGTCCCTCAACACTCTGGTCCTTTTGGAGATTTAGCTTCTCAGGTTTGCAGGGGCAGGAGAAGGCTATTCCAGAAGTAAGTACAAATATCTTAGTCCAGTTGTAGACCAATGCAGATCATTATATCTCCTCACCATGCCAGATTCTAACCTGCCTTTGCTTAGTGTACACACTGCAGCTGCCTGTGTAGATCAATCATCTACAAGATGATTAGAAAGGGGTTTGGGGCTAGGCAAATCATATCCCAGTGAAAACCGAGGCATTTTTCCTGCACCACCCACACATTTGGAATGGGGATATAGGTTATTTTCCCATTTCATTTTCAGTCCAAAAAAAGTTAAAATATTTAATTACAAGATACTGTATGCAACTAGGGAAATTAATCTAAACCAGAGAATTCTGATATGGCCAAAAAGAGTGGAAACAGTCAAGGGAAGTGTATATAAAGAGTGCACTTATTTTATAATGTTGCTTCTCAACTTGTGAGGCATGCCTTTCCCAGTGAGGTAGATGGAAATACAAATGAGGCATGTACTGTGACGAGGCACAAAGGAGATGCTAACTAGTTGTGAGCGAAGCACAGGATAAGTTAGTTGTGATGTACGTTTTGGCAGTGTTTAAATGCAGGTGAAGGTGATATTTTTTCCTTCCACCATGGTTGTACACACTAGAATTATATTCAGTAACGGCATAAGAGTATTATTTTTGATTATACAAAAAATATGATAGCTTTGGAAGGCCTTTTTGTCTAATGGCATTCATCCAGTCTTCAAGAAGTGTTCTCCTTTGGGGTTACACAGTGATTTCCACACAAAAAAGATTAAAGGCTGTTGTAAGTTTATCCATATTAGGTTGAGTGCACCTCATTTTCTCTAAACGTGGAAGCTATAATCACCCCTGGGTCAATATAATATGTAGGTGGGAGATTGCCTTGAAATACTATGTGTTGTAGGAACAAGGTAAAAAGCTCTAATTGAACCCTCATTTGCAGAAATCAAGTTAGTTTGTCCTTGTTGATAAATAGGGGGAGAAAAGAGGCAAAAGCTTATACCAACTATAAACCGCCTAAACAACTTACATATAAGCACAGGTTTAAAGGTTAGGTTCATGCTGATTTGTTCCAAACATTTTTAAATAAGATGGCTTTAAACTAAGTAATAAAGCTTTAAAACTGGACTGCAGACCCAAACTTTGAATTGTTGAGTTTGGAAGCACATAGAGCTTTGGTTTTAATCTCGTAGTAAAGTTCATAGCTGGATCAAAGCACAGTGTTTGGGGCAAGATGATTTCTTGGACTAAATGTTTTGTATGATCTATAGGATCAGAAATAAATCTTAAAATTTAGTATATCTTACACTTCTCTGCTAGGTTCCTTCTCCAACATAAACAGATGCATTGTCTCCTTCCAGAAGTCATTTAAAGGTAGTTTGCATTATTGCTCCATCATATTTCCAGATGTCAGTTGTGGTCCTGGGAACAGTACTTTACAAGAGTGAAGGCTTTCCACATTGATATACATTAGTAGTGACCTGCATTTTCACCCACGCAAAGCAAACTTCCTTCTGATCAACTAAATCTCTCTTCTTCTAACTACCAGGAGTTCATAAAATGCACCCAGGAAAGGTGCAAAAATAAGCTAACTAATGCAGACTAAGCACATTCACATTTCTTTGTTGCTCCAACTAGTGGGAACTCGTCATCTTTGTTCACATAAAAGTGTAGAATATCAAGTCTTCTTCTCTATTATTGCTGTGAAATTGCTAGAAAATCCTGCAATATTTATTTGTTTTCTTAGATTTGAACACGTATGAACTGTACATGCCTGCTATTTTTCAAGAAGTGATATCATTTAATGGAAGAAAGACTACATTAAAGCTGCTTTAGCGGTAGTGAGTGGCACCCTGCTCTTGTACAAAAAACACTTGACTCCAAAACGGCCCAGTGAACCATAGGTCTGGAAAAATTCAGAACTACAGGAGCTTGTATTTCTTCTTCATTGCCAAATAGCAGGTACTGGAAATTTTCTCAAAGGCAAATCCTACCATTTCTGAAAGTCAAATTCTGCCTCCTTGCCTTGTACTATTGCACAATTTACCAAGTAACTCCATGAAAGCCAAGGTGAGGTTTCACATTACAGTTGAGTCGACAGCTTGTGCGACCAAAATGGCATTCTCTCTCCAAACCAAGGCACTTGGCTGGGTGCCCATTCTTCTTCCCTTCACCAGCTCTGGTCCCAGCTGACTACACGGTGAGATGACCTACAATGCACAGTCAGCAGAAAATGATCCCCTCTTATTCCCCCCCCCCCCCCCCCCCCCTTTAATTAGCACAGTTAGGTTTAAGCCTTGAAAATGGTTGACCCTTTAATGCCAGGGAGGCAGGGGAATGGTTTTGGTGGGAACAGAGAAGTGCACAGGGGGAAGCAGGATGGGTACCTCTTAGAAGAAGAGCACATGTGAAATTCCACCCTGAAAAGCAGAACAAGCTACTGTTCACTGTAATGAAAAACAGGGCCTCTGACTTGTTTTGTTAATCTTAATGAAAAAGGCTCAATAGCAAACCCTTCACTGGGGCTGTATTCTGGAACACATACACTGTGAACAAATACACACTTGGGAGTTGGGTTGCCACACCGTTTGTGCAGAGGGACCCAATGCAAAGAACTGGAGAAAGTGGTCTCTTTTTGCAAAAGTTCAGTTACTGAAGCTTTCCAGCCATGCTGTATGTGCGCTGTCAGCTTAAAGCAGCTGGCCTCAGACTTGGAATACACTGTCCTCCACCCAGGGAGAGGGTTGGAGCTGGAGGCTGAAATGCCTGGCAAACAGCAGAGTCTACTGTTACAAACTCTTTCATTTAATAACAGCTCAGAGATGTGTTTTCATGATCTAATGACTAAAATATCCCATTGTATAATACAGTCTTATTCTCAATAATTTGCAGAGTTTATTTCTCTTGTTTTAGTAGAAAGGAGGAGCTTGCATCCTGATTTACTAAGCACTGCTGTTTGAAAGAACACTGCTGAATATTGCTGCATGGTACTGTTGGGTTTAGTATGCCCACATTATACTTATTGTTATTCTTTTTATTCTTCTCCCTGATGTTGCTGAAGTGCTTAAAAGTCCCAGTAGAAGTGATATTCAACTATGCTGAGTGCTACACAAACAAGACAGTCCCTGTTCATAAGGAATTCTTCTATTAACTACTTCTGTCTCTGCGTGTTACAATTTATTCACATGCCTACTGAATTTCAAGTCAGTGGCACTTCTACTCTTATATCTAGGTCTTGCTTGAATATTTATTCAGATTTGCATTCCATTCTCTGTGCAGAAGTTACTTTTTTAAAATATTGAAGGTTATTTCATGTATTAATATAAATCTCTATAATGTGCATTGTTTGCATCCTCTTTGATGAAGTGACCAGGACACAGTAGTTAAAAAGTAGAAACTGTGTGGTATCAGAAAAAAACCCCAAACTTATTTTGCAACATTTCCGATCCAGACAAATCCGGAAGCACAGATTTTTCTAAAGAAAGCATGCTGTTGTTAGGCAATCTTCTGTTTTGTTTCTGAAACGTATCTACTCACTAACCCACAATTCTCACTAGAGAACAGATCAGGAGAGAAAGATGTTTTCTTTAATTTTCTGTCTCTGAAAAAGCACAGAGAGACAAGCTCACCATATCTGATAAAACAACCAAGGGAGGGTGAGTGACAAAGCACGTAATATATATTTCCATAAGGCATCTATGTAGGATAAATATGAAATAACTTTAATGACCATAATATATATTTTCTAGGCACAGCATTCTGTGATAAGTCCTGGTTTATTTTTGGCTGGTTTGTATTTTGAAAATTTCTGCATGTGACACATAGATGAAAGTCAGTAGGAAACCTGTTCACGAGTAGTTTTTAAAGTACTTTTTATAGAAGTGTTTTAAGTTCAACGGAATTCTGTGGTTTTCTCTCTATTAACTTTCTTCACAACATCAAAACATTTATAGCATGTATTTTAAAGGGTGTAATATCCATCCAATAAACACCAAAATTTCTTTCGTAGTATACTTGTAATAATAATTTTTCACACATTTTCAGAAACGTGTAAATCAGTCTAAAAGAATTATTGTTTATATAACTGCGTCTCCTCCACACTATATTCCGTTAATGTTTTGTCCTTAGTTGCTAGTCATATTTATTTTCAGGAATGCCCCAGAAACCACGACTTTCAATTGCATTTGCTTTCAGACATGTAAAAGAAACACATGCAAAAACAATTAATAGAATTATGATGTTCACAGTTCCTTGAAAGTTAGCTCCTGCAGTTTCTCAGTGCAAGAGCCTAGGCTGTCCAAAACAACAAGCACAAATCAAGCTGTTCACTTCTCACTCTGAAGAAAGTCACATGAAAATGCCTTAGAACAAATGGCACATTTTTCTGGAGTAATTATTTTCATTCTCTCTCCTTATATCTTTCTCAGTTGTAATTTCTCTCTGGGTACTTGGATTCAAACCTCTCTGATATCAAAAAGAACTCTAGTTGGCTTAGCAGAGCTCTGAATGGACCTGGGCTGCCATAAGGTAGGAGCTAATGAAAACCGTGATTTGTTCTCCCTGGTTCCTCTTAATAAAGTTTGCCAAGCTCCATAAAAAAAGCAACAGCTCTTTTTGGCAGGGAAGTGAGCCTGTGCAGACTGCCGCTACCAGAATTATCTACCAAAGTTCAGGGCAGGCTCGCCAGTGCTGAGACAGGATTTACCTCCTAGTGTGTGATGAGAGATGAGAATTCAATGCTTTGCTTTGCTTTTTCTGCTTTCCTTCTGTTAAAAAAAAAAAAAAAGAAAAAAAAGTTCAAGGCTTTTCACTGAATGAATTGCATTGTGAGTGTGTGTTGGGGGATGAGGAGGGCGAGACAAACTAGTCATAAGTCTATTCAGTTTTACATCCTTAAAGAAAGAAAAGAGTAGTGAGAAGGAACACTGAGCACTAATTTCTCATATTAAAATACAAGTCCACTGTTCAGTAAAAAGATCATAATTCAAACAAATTAAAAAAGTATTTTAGCTTTTATTTCTTCTTTAAAGTCCTAAAGAATGCATATTGAGCAACAATCTCTCTATCTTCGGAGCATGTCTAAAATACATTATTTCCTTGAAGTGGTAAAGCTCCTCCTTGCAGAACACTTAGTCATTACACTCAGATGTTTTCACACATGAAGGAGGCCACGGGAACCCCCTGGGATATATGTATTTTAAAATGGTCTTCAAAGAGAAAAGGGAGAATTGGTGTCATACTAGAAAGTGGTCATTGCCTTGTTATAACTGTAGATACACTTCCTTTTATTCGTGCAGAGAGTCCAAAAAGGGTCAATTATTTTCTGTGACTCTGGAGAGCCTCTCTAAATAGAAGCTGGCATAAATCTGTGCTTTTTTATAATTAATAGAACAAGTAATCAAATATCTGTCTACTAAAAGTGCACAAAGGTATGTGAAATGAAGTGCATAGGACAGATGTCTGCCTCAACCACAGAGGATAGAAGAACCATAGCACTCAGATGAGTGACTGCTGTGCACTCATTGGAGTGACATGTTTCAAGTGAGAAGTCAAAAGCAGCCTATATCTGACTCTGTCACACATTTCCTTTAGGGTTTTGACATGCCATTTAGTATGCCTACTGGTCAGTCATTTCTGCTTGAGATAGGTTGCCTTGGCACCTCAGGTACAACTACTTAAGACATGCCAGACAGAAATGAATGTGCATAATTGGATTTCATGTGTACAGCAAATATGATATGTTCTGGCAGAGCTGGGCCTTTCTGACCCAGATAGAAGGGGGCAACATATGTAGGCTCTGCAGAAGCACTGGCATCTCATGTGAGTGCTGTATGGTTATTGAAGACACTTCTGATACTTTCCTCACAGAGAGCACAGTACCTCTTAAAGAGCACTGCTCCTTGCTCTTGCTCTGATAGCGGGACTGCAGTGGAGACATACAGCAGTTCCTACTTCCTGGCATCCTCTTCTGGCCTGGACATGCCAAAGTCATGGACAAATATTTGGGAATATCAAATACTATCCAGACAATATTCTGTAATGTAAAGGGAGGACGTATCTGGGGAAAACCTGATCACGAGAATAATCTTAACCTTAGAGGAATTCATCTGAGAGATCAACAGCATTTTGCACTAGGTGAATGAACCCAAGAGGGGTCGAAGTAAACAGCCTGAGAATCAGGTGTGTGATGTCAACAGAGATTCTTACTATGTTTAAAGCTTATTCTTGCTATGTTTAAAGTGAAAATAACTTCAGAATTTTCTGCATATTTTCAGGCAAAGAGCATATAGGTTAGGGGTTTTCTTTCCTAGCTACAAATTCGTATAATAAAATTCCCCCATGACCACTAAAATATTGGCATGTCAGGCTTTGAAAGAGCTGTTCCCCGTCCCACGGAACATTTTCTTAGTTTTAATTGAAAGAAAAATAAACTTTCTGAAATAGTCTGTATGTAATATTCTTGATAAAGAGTAACTGAGAGGAAGCATCTGCTACATTCTTTCGAGCCTAGGACATGCAAACCAAAAAAAAAACTATTAAAAGGGTTATGTATGCTTATTTCCTTATCTTCGAAAATAAAACTAATTTTTCGTTCTGCCCACTACTAGCATACACAATAATATTTATACTCAAAGATGTGATCACAGGAAATGCTACTCAAGGATACACTGTTTTAAGGGTGAAAGAAATTAGGGTATTTTGTTTCTATCAAAGATACCAGAATAGCCATCTGTAGGTAGGTTATTCCATCTGTAAGCTAGCGTCATTGTCTATCTTTCTGGTGCTGGGTGCTGTTGAATTTTTCCTGGTAAGGTTGCCATCATATTCTTTTATTACTCCAAGCCAATGGCAAAATGTTCCATGTGCTTTTGTACTGACTATTAAGGTATTGAAAAAAAAACAAACAAACAAAAAAAAAAAATATAAAAAAATCAGGTTAATCATAGAATCATAGAATAGGTAGGGTTGGAAAGGACCTTAAGATCATCTAGTTCCAACCCCCCTGCCATGGGCAGGGACACCTCACACTAAACCATGCCACCCAAGGCACTGTCCAACCTGGCCTTGAACACCGCCAGCGATGGGGCATTCACAACTTCCCTGGGCAACCCATTCCAGTGCCTCACCACCCTTAAAGTAAAGAATTTCTTCCTCACATTACTTCCCCTGTTTAAGTTTGAACCCGTTACCCCTTGTCCTCTCACTACAGTCCCTCATGAAGAGTCCTTCCCCAGCATTCCTAGAGACCCCCTTGAGATACTGGAAGGCTGCTATGAGGTCTCCACGCAGCCTTCTCTTCTCCACGCTGAACAGCCACAACTTTCTCAGCCTATCTTCATACGGGAGGTGCTCCAGTCCCTTGATCATCCTCGTGGCCCTCCTTTGGACTTTTTCAAACAGTTCTGTGTCCTTTTTATGTTGAGAACACCAGAACTGTACACAATACTCCAAGTGAGGTCTCAGAAGAGCAGAGTAGAGGGGCAGGATCACCTCCGTCGACCTGCTGGTCACATTCCTTTGGATGCAGCCCAGGATACGGTTGGCTTTCTCGGCTGCAAGCACACACTGCCGGCTCATGTACTAGGGGACAAGTGCTAGTGTCTTTTCTCCACTTGCAGTGAGCATCAAATGAGACAAAATAAATTGCATTTCTTTTAAACTACAGACTAGTTTAGAATCACCTATGAAAACATCTGAAAATATGAGGAAAATAATAATCGTACTTTCCATTATGACTTTCATCTCCTTTCAAACCCAGGCACTGCAAAAACATGTTATGAGCAAGTAGAAAGTAATTACCTGAAGCCAGGTCCACTATTTGAGGGGAGATCATGGTGGAATGGTGACATGGTAGAATTCGGTTTTCTATATTCTGGATTAAAGCCATGAGCAGCAAGCTGTGAAACATTCCCACTTCAGTATGTCAGAGCCTGCACATACTACCTCCCTGATGACATCCCAGGATTTGGAGTGAAAGGGATGGGAATTTGGCAAGATCTTGCAGAGCAACACCATTGCTCTGTCAGACCATAGTTTAAGTCTCCACTGTTTTCCCAGGGGCTCCAGTAAGTTACTGTCAGGGCTTCTGGTGTGTTTGTGTATTTATCAGTCTTCTGGTTTTGCAGACGAGAAGCTTCGGGACAGAGAAATGGAATGAACTGACCAAAGCAATTAAGGAGTCTGTGCCAGACACAAAAACTAAATCCAGATGTGCCCACAAGACAATAAATCACAGATGATTTTGGCATGTAAACCCGTTTTATTTCTAAATGCTGGGAATGCACTTGCCATGGCCCAAGAAAAAGATGAGCCTTGATTCATTTGTAATCAAAGCCATAGCACATAGGACGTGCTGGAATCAGAACACCGGCTACAAGAAAATGCTTGGAAAATCTCTGATTACCCAGGAATTTGTCTAATGGCTGCAAGGATTTCTTATCATTGCTAAGCTTTCTACTGCTGATAATTTTCCCCCACCTTTTTTTTTTTTTTTTCCCCAGCATGGTCAAGCAGTTATAATTTGTTTATTTTATTTGTGCACATAAAAGACTATGGAGTTCAAGACAGCACAGCTCACAGATTGAAAACAGAAGATTAATTGATCATTCTCAGGTTTTCCCCAGTGCACTGGGTGGTTCTTTCTTTACCCCTTTCCATCCCCCTCCTCCCCTTCCTTCACTGCTGATGTTAATCAGAGAGAAAGGAAGTGACTGTTTTACATTGAGAATGTTGATATTTGGTGAAAAAATACGGGGTGGGTGAGTGAAAGGTGGACAGGAAAAAAAAATTACTGATAAATTCCTTTTTATCTTAGTCAAATGCTGCTTAAGTGTGGGAATGGATAGAGCTGGCAGTCATTTTCATTAAGCCGGAAATACCATCTTTAATAAATTCAGCTAAAGAACTGGATGGACACATAAATCTCTTTGCATGTGTGTGACAGCAGCGGTGCAATGTCAGAGGAGATCTTAGAATATTTAGCAGAGATTTGGGGTCAGACTGCTTGCTGTCTTTTTCCTTGTGTCTTTCTGACACTCAATGCAAAGCTAAAATATTTATACTTAAACGAGTATTGCTAATGCAGGATATTGAGGTCATCAGCATGAGAACTGAATGACAATAGTCTTCGCAAAAATTATACAAGCTTCTTCAAGATGCTATATTTAATTGCACTGAGACTCCCTTTGCCTTCATTCCATGTCCCAAGGCCAACATTTTATTTGGTTATGTGAAATCCACCCTTTAAGTGCCAAATGCCTCTAAGGCTCAAACTCTGAACTGTTGACAGAAAATTATAGAATCATAGAATAGTTAGGATTGGAAATGACCTTAAGATCATCTAGCTCCAACACACCTGCCATGGGCAGGAACACCTCACACTAAACCATGCCACCCAAGGCTCTGTCCAACCTGGCCCTGAACCCTGCCACAGATGGAGCATTCACAACTTCCCTGGGCAACCCATTCCAGTGCCTCACCACCCTTACAGTAAAGAACTTCTTCCTCATATCCAATCTAAACTTCCCCTGTTTAAGTTTGAACCCATTACCCCTTGTCTTCTCACTACAGTCCCTCATGAAGAGTCCAGCAGCCCTATAGCCCCCCTTCAGATACTAGAAGGCTGCCATGAGGTCTCCACGCAGCCTTCTCTTCTCCAGGCTCAACAGCCACAACTTTCTCAGCCTATCTTCATATGGAAGGTGCTCCAGTCCCTTGATCATCCTTGTGGCCCTCCTCTGGACTTGTTCCAACAGTTTCATTTCCTTTTTATGTTGAGGACACCGGAACTACACACAAAACTCCAAGTGAGGTCTCAGGAGAGCAGAGTAGAGGGGCAGGATCATGTCCCTCGACCTGCTGGTCACACGCCTTTCTATGCAGCCCAGGATACATTTGGCTTTCTGGGCTGCGAGCTCACACTGCCGGCTCATGTTAAGTTTCTCATCAACAAACACCCCCAAGTCCTTCTCTGCAGGGCTGCTCTGAAGCTCTTCTCTGCCTGACCTGTAGATGTGCCTGGGATTGCTCTAACCCAGGTGTAGGACCTTGCACTTGTCATAGTTAACTTCATCAGGTTGGCATCAGTGCACCTCACAAGCGTGTCAAGGTCCCTCTGGATGGCATTCCTTCCCTCCAGTGTATCAACCGAACCACACAGCTTGGTGTCTTCGGCAAATTATCACTATCATTACTTTCTAGGGCTTTGGCTGTTTACCAGGAATTTTGAACAATACTTTAGATTAACTAAACTATCAACTACTGGTTCTACTAGGTGCATTCGTAGAATTATAGTTATAGAATGGTTACAGTTGGAAAGGACCTTAAGATCATCTAGTTCCTTTTCTTTGTATAGCACGGTCATTTTTTGCCAGGTACCCTGCATCCACACTTGCTTCTAGTGGAGCCAAGTGACTCTCCATTTTGCCATTGTTTCTTCTGCAGAATGGCTTCCAAAGGTGCCCATGCCATTCCTATGATTATCTGGTTAGTGTACAACCTAAGGTTGTTTCCCCTGGAAACAACCCTATACACATGGGTTCGTCTGCAACCTTTAGCTTTTGAGTGTTTTTTTTCCCAGCATTTATTCACCTCTTTGACTGTAGAATGTCAGCCTTACCTGGTAAGACCCCTATACATGTTTTTGTCACCTCTGCAAAAGTGTAGTTCCTTTCCTCAAAACATTCCCACCTGAGAGCTCCTCAAAGCTCAGTCTCATTAATTCCCTTTTTATAAATGCAGAGATGTGTGACTATATCATAACTACTACCCTTCTCCCGTATATCTACATCTGACTAAAAGTCACTTTCTTGTTTTAAAAATCTCCGATGAACCTGAAGCACCTGAAGTATCTTAACATAATTTTCTTTTGATATTATTCCCATCCCTTTTTCTTAATATGCAAGTAATGGTGACTGCAAACTGCTGGAACTGACAAATGGTTGAGTTTTGTAGATTTCTTTTATTTGGAATATCAACATGCACCTCCCTCCCAGCAGTTCCCATTCCAACCTTAGTCCTCAGCTAAAGACAAAGTCCCTCCAACTTTTTGGTAATGTTTTTCCTCAGCTTGTACATTCTTTTGAATGAAATTGGTTTTACTCATATAATTTGGGATAGACTTTTAAATTTATCCATTTATTGGTGAAAACAAAAGTAAGCACAAATAGAGTTTGAAGACTATTTTTAATTTAAAAAATGCATTCTGAAAACATAATTTCCGTCTCTTTATGCTGAAGTGTTTGCTTAGTTTATTGGTGTAAATCACAAATGGCTTTAAAGAATGAGTAATTTTAAATCTCTTAGATAATCTTCCAAAAATCTGTCACAAAATAATGATCACACAAGAGAGTCTCTAAATATTATTTTTAGTGAGTTGACATTTCAGTATATTCACAGATATTAATATTCACTAAGTATGGTGCTTATTTCACAGGTTTTACCAAAGTAGCCACTCAGTAACAGTAACAAAAGAAAACTTGAAAAGCTGTGATATTGAGTAATTTAACTATTATGAAGTAATACTGTTACTTGATTAATAATAATGAACTCATTTCTTCTCCTTTAGAAATGATTTGGTAGATTTGTCTTCATCTTACCTTTTTCTTTCCTGGCAAAGATATTATAGAATGCAAGAACCAATTAATATTTTTAGTAAAAAATAAATTGCAGGAACAAACACATCCTTATTTTGAATGTTGTGACTGGAGAGAAAGTTGAGTATATAGAGATGGGAAACTAAATTAGTTCTGCTTGTAAATTATATTCTTAGGTCTTTTCCAGCAGTGACTTCTTGGTTTTGCAGCAAATGCCACTAATATTTTCCAATTCAGAGTTCTCCCTTGCTGTGAGCCTTCTTGCTATGAGGCCACCTGGGATCAAAGCTACTTTCCTCCCTCTATGGTCTCAAATAACTCCATTAACTCTAATTACAAACACTTCTGTTGCACCAACCAGATTTTATGGCTTCCAATGAGCGAGCCTCACAGAGCAGGAGAAACACCACATGGTACTACTGCCAATTCCTCCTTCAGCATTATTGCTTGCCATACATTAACCTCATATATGGTTAGCTCTGAGCTAGAATCACTTCATTTTTTACTTTGTGTAATCCAAAAGATACTCAAATGATTTCTTGAAGTACATGATTCCAGAAATGAATTAACTTGGCTGAGGAAAAGCCTGTATAGGGTTTAATTTTTCATATGTACTGTGAAGCCCAGAACAGGCTTATAGTGTTTACTGATGCCACTAACATTTGCTTAATGCACAAGGCCATAAAGCAAAAGTGTGTCATTCTACATATTTAAAATACACAGACAAATATACATTCCTTGCTCTCAGTCAATTTTTCAAACTTTTCCTTGAGGCTTCAGTAACATGGAAGATGGAAATACCCAGTTTAATTTAACAAGGATTGCAGATGAAATGACAGGGGAGACTGCAGATTCTACCTGAAAGAGGCTAAATAATACAGTTCTGGATTTACACATTAACTGTCACAGATGAAAATCACCTTCCAGGGACTGCAGCAACGAGTGCCTAACACTTTCCTGAGATGCAGAACCAGACACCTTCTATGGCTGAAAGAACCTCCTCAGTTCCTGCTACTCCAAGAACTAAAATGAATTTCCTGTTAATTAAACAGTCTTGATACACTGCCTGTCCACAGCTGCCTATGGAAACTCTGTTATAATTTCTCCAGGACACTGTACTATAGTCCTTTTTCACACTCAGGAGGCCCATTCACACTCATCCATGTCCTCAGTATATGCCACTCATCTGCATTTGCCTAAAAGTCAATGGAAGTAGTCAGTGTCTTTTGGTCTAGCTCTATGCCCAAGAAATCCTTGGCCACTTTAAGTCTCTTCTGCTGGTCTACAGGACCAGCTGGAGTGCGTTCTTCTGTGGCTGAGCACAGACTAAACTGTCCTCCTCCCCTGGAGAAGTTTCAGCTTCATCTCTGTGGCAGCCAGTCATGTCCAAAAACTTCTCCTTTCTTTCCTGCTACCTTACAGAGAGATTTGCTTCTACAGCTAAGGGCTTCACTATGTGGCGGTGAGTTGAGGAGGTCAGTGCAGGAGAATGGAAAGAATCACTCTGAAGATGAATTGAAAATAAAACTGTGCAACAGAAAAATCAAAGAACTCCCCTTCAGCCACCTGAAAGCTATACATCCAGTTTAAATTATCAAGGCTCCCCCCACAGCCAGTACGAAAATACAGGTCCTTGTGGGATAGATCATTTCATCCACCTTAGATATCTATGTCAGACTGGGATAAACAGCATATTGGAAATGTCTCTTCAATGCTGAAATTTTGAATTATAGGTTATTATAGAAAGAACCACTTTGTAATTTCTTGAAAGTCTTCAACTATTCATTTTTTAAAAGGCTTTCTCCTCTTTTCCTCCTCCCCCCACCCTCCCATTCCCCCCCAGTTTCACCTAATAGGATACTTGTTTTTCCATAATTTTATTTTTCAAGATAAGTAAATTTTTCTGTCTCTGTCTGCAGAACTCATTCGCCTTAACACAAGCGTTGAAACTTAGAATTGTCAGTGATTCCAAAATTTCAAGATGGAAAACATTTGCTTATTGTGCAAATATATATCCTACAATATCATGGTTGACAAGAAAATAAATCATCATTGCTGTCATTTTTCTGAAAATTAGGAGGAAAAGCTTTAGTCATAAGCAGCTGAAACTGCTATCACAGCTGGAGATGGATTTCAATAGTTATTTGTGAAAATAGGTGCCTAAATTCAGAATAATCACGATAATCTCTTAACTAACCAGAGCTGTAGCAAAGCACTTACAGAGCTGAAGATGTGATGCAGCCCTGTTAACCCCTTAAATCTGTGTCTTATTTGCTAGGAAAAAAAAAAAAAAGTAACCAAAAGAGATCATTTTATAAATTTAGTGCCTCAGGAGCAATAAAATATATCATCATTATTCTCTCAGGAAAAAAATAAAAATCCAAACTCACTTCTTTAATTTCAATTCAACTCTACTTTTAAATCCAAAGATGTGAAATGTTTCATTTTGCTACTATTTTTACTCTGGCAAATTCTGGCTGCAGAATTTTGGAGTTTATCTGAGAAAACTCAGTGTTAAATTTATGTCCACATCCTAACCTGGCTTCCAGCCACACAGGAAAATAGAGAGTCATAAACTGTCCCGTTACTCCCTAGGCATATCAGGTTTAAACTCAAGAGAAATAATTTCCAGAGAGTAACAACTTCCCATCGGTGTTCTTGCCAGGACTGAGACTGATGGGATAAATAATCCCATTCTCCCTCCCAGTTCCGCCCGGACAGATCAATCAATGTGTGCACGCTGACTCAGCAAAAAGATGATGTTCAAAACACAGACCTGGTGTCATATGTTTCTACACTAAAAGTAAAAAGGTCTGCATCCAGCTCTGCTGTCGAGAAAGTGTTACAGAATGCGCTCACTTCAATAAGCACTTCAGGGTTTTACTTTTGGAATTAGGAATTTATTGCAATTCTCCATCTTTCGGTGTACAAGAGTTTTACCCATTCAATTTAAATGAGTAACCCTGAAGTCTACTTTCAGCCTTTAATACCGCTGTCTATATTTGGTTAGTTTGTGAAGGACATAATATAACATGTAGGAACAGGGCAGCCAAGCTGAATCTGACCAAAGGTTCCTTCAGCCTGCTGTTCAGTTTTAGCCATGGCCAGGCATGGGCACGAAACGAAGAAGCCAGGGCAGATTTGTTGTTTTTTTTTTTTTTTCTCCTGGATTACTTTCAAAGCTCCAGTAAATTGATTTACAGACTTTCTGAGACAGAGATAGTAGTAAGTCTCATAAGCTGCAAAGTCATTCCCTCCATCAGCTTGTCCACTCCACTTTTTAATGTGTATAAACTTCTCTCAGCCTTCATGTCCCCATGCCAATGAGTTCTACAGCTTCCCAGCTACAGAGTGAGGAATCACATTTTTGCCTGTATTTTGAACTTGCCAGCTGCTATGTAATGACCACAAGCTTATAAAACGGAGAAGAATGAAAATTGATCCCCATTCATCCTCTCAGTGACATTCACGATTTCATAGGCCGCTGTCGTATTTGTGCCTCAGCTCGTTCCCTCTATGTTGAAGAGCTTATATTCTCGTTGCTTGCACAGAAAGCATTGCTCACCTTTGGTGACCTTCTCTGAATTTGTCTAAGGGTCTTTCACAGGGAGTAATTCAGAACACTAAAATTAATCCTTGCTTTGAAGCACTCCCTGGTGGGAGCTTCTCTTTTCTCCATTGACACCATAAAAGGCTTAAGGATAGCAAGGGCCCCACTTATGCACCTGAGTTAAGCACTGGGAAAGCTCTTCCACCCTGCTTTTATTTTAATAATTTTCTTGTTTGTAACAGTTAAAAATAATGTAATGGCCTGATTTTTTTAAATAACATCATAATTATCCTTGCCTTCTGTAAGAAATAAATTACTAAGATAAAATTCTAATATGATATGTCTTACATAAAGAAATAAAAACACTGTGTATAAGAAGAAAGTGTTTACAGAACTTTCACACAGGGTTTTTCCATTAGTAAGTTTGTCCACAGGCTGGATGACTTGTGAATTCCTTCCAAACTGAAGTGTGTGGTGGTTGCAGCTAGTAATAATGGGGCCTTTTCCTAAGTCTTACTTACATGAAGCGTTCTGAGCATTTGGTACTCAGTTGTTGGAATAAAACCTGTTTGTTTGATAGCGCCGTAAGTAGGCAAAATTGTTGACACTTTGATGAATTGTTCCCAGCCTTGATGTCATTTATTTTTAATATATAGTAATGAGAATGAAATCTGGGAAAGAAATTAGAAATTAGAATAAGAATACATGAAAGTCTCCCTTTTGTGGTTTATATCACGTTTTTTGCTCAGCATGTTTCATTCCCAGAAGTAATCTCAAAAATTGTCCTGACAGTTGAAACATAGAAAAATGTGAAAACTTGCATATGCATGTACAATTGCAGGCCTAATTCTGGAGGTGAGGCCCATCTAACATCACCTAAATATCACCTCCATCCTCCTTTCTCCCCTCATGCAAACTCCTATTATGTTGGCACTCACTTTGTAATTTGAGCTATGACTTGATCTTCCTGCATGTGCTGTGCTGGTGAGCATTAATTTTGCTCCAAAGAAAAGGCTGCCATCATTTTTCATTTAGATAGGAAGAAAGAATATTCTATTTTGTTGAAATCATCTTGGTATGTTGTGTGTCTGTCTGAAATGTTTCCAGAAAGCACAGATAAATGGTGTGATATTTGAAAAACAGGGCACCATGTATTTTGGACAGTGTCTAGGAAAGTTTGAAGGATGTCCCAGACTGGCTCTGTCTGTGAGGTCTGAGACAGTCTTTCTGACGGAGTAGATGTGTTACTTACCCAACAGGGAGCCACTTATTCCTCTCTCATTTTTGAAGGAAGAATTGGAACAATATGCCAGCAGGAGCAGTAACTCCAGACAAACTACAGATTACAGTGGGCTTGATGCTGCAAGGAGTTGCAGCAAGAGCTTTGGAACAAATAAGCAGCCCTGCTGCTGGTGTTCAGATACCTTGCTGAATGTCCAAGCACCCTGTAAACAGGCCAGGTTGTATTTATGGGATTAGGAACAACAGAAATACCTTTTTCCCAAATAGGAAGGATGTTCTCTGAACTAGAGGAAATCTACATGTAATTTAGTTGGCTCCTGCTTATTCCTGCTGAAGCACAAGAATTCTTTTTCTCCTTGTCCTTCTCCCTTCCATTTCTGACTTTGCGGTGAGTGAGGCAAATGCTGGAGTTTGCTTCATCCATTCAGGATCGTGGTAGGATTGCAGGGATAGCAGCAGGGATAGCAGAAGAACATAATCATATATTATGGTACTATTACAGTTTTTTCCATATTCTAATGAAAGTTTATTTCTTTATTCTGAGGCTGGAAGATTTTCCTCAGAGTCACAACTGTTTTTGATTTTGTTTTCCTTCCATTTTCTTAGGGAGAGGGGAAGTTTAAGTTAATTTAACATGTTAATTCAAATGGCAGATGAAGTTTGAATTGAAATCTCTAGAAAGTCAAAGATTTTTTGAGCATGAGAGTAGAAAATTACTTTACATGGTAAGAATGGATAGCTATAAGGACCGTGTTCCTTGTTTTAGCTGCTCCTTTTTCTTCAGAGAAGAAAGGAAAGAAATGTTCCTAGTCAGCAAAATTTTTCATGGGAGCTGCTTCATTAGTAGTTTGAGGCTAATTCTTCCATCATTTAATAGGTTTAATAAGTCTGTGGCCTCTGCTTTTAAATATACTATGACAAGTCTGTCTGAGTCTAGAAATGGAATGGGAAAATCTTCACTTACTGCTGAGACATGCTATGTACCTCAACGGGACTAAGCTTTTCACTTTCAGTTGTCTAAACGCTGCTAAGACAAATCAATTGCTGTTTTTTCAAGGTGTGCATGAAAATTAACTGGTAATAATCAGGAAATATGAAAATTCTCTGAAAATACTGCCAAATATAGCCAACATGGCAATAAATTATGTTGTGTTATAAGTGAGATCACTGAGAATAACACTTAAACATTAAGAAGTTCCAAGAAACATTTAGAATTGTTTTGCATTCACCCAGTGGCACATGTACAAACTAAAACTTTGCTCTGTATGAATTAAACGCATCAACCTAGCATCTATCATCTCACGAGTTTGATAAAATGATCATTTTCATTGTTCATAATAAATTTCCCAGAGCAAGCAGGACTTTTAATCACTGTTTTTCCTTGTTGAAGTGGAACGGCAAGGAGGACAGTGGTACCAAACTAATTCTGCAATGCAGATATTTCATCTGGTTCCAATTTCTGTTGTGTAACACCTAAGGACTATCAAATATTGCCCATTTTGGCCACATAGAATGTTTAGCCAATGAAACATGATGATAGCCAGCACTAGAGAACCCACTTTGCATTGCTTAATTCTACTGTAAATATACAGTCACTCCTATCTTACTCATGGACTCAGCCAGAACTGGATGAAGAGCAGTTGGATAATGCTGGTCCAGGCTAGACTGCAGTGATATCTGTAGGACAGCAGCACTTTGGGTAAGTTTGCCTCTTCTTTAGCTTCCTCTGCCATGAAAACCCATTGTCCTCAGGCTGTTAAACTGATCCTCAACATCCCTACTTCTGCAGTTTATTTAATTTTGGTCTTGCCTTTGGAAGTTCACATAGTGTATTGGAAAAAAAGCAGATGAGCACCATCAATACAACTACCCATCACCTCAGTATCGTTTCAGTCACATAGGATATTCTCAATTGGTTACCTCAGTTATTTTTGGCTCTGGAAAATTGTTTCATGCCCCAGCTTATACACACACAGGCACACTCACACATACACGCACACACACACACACACATTGAATTATTTGGAACACTTTTATGATGCCAATGAAGTCTACAAGACTTTTTGTAGGCTTCGAAAATTCTTGTTCTAAAAGCTTCAAGTGCTTGAAAATCTAAACTCCTTTCTGATTCAAATTAAGAGCTGGTTTCTTCAACTATATTGCTCAACAATAAATTGTTCACAAGAAATAACAGATACCCAGACTACATACCAATCATGCTGTTTCTCTTGGGATAAACTGGGAAATGAAGCAAAGCTTGTGAAATATTCTACTGCTAGAGTGCTGGAGGCAGTATAAGAAAATAAAAAATTATTTGCATTTTTGAATGCGATTGTTGTTTAATGGCATTTACAATGCCCTGCACCTTTAGACTGACCAGGTGTCACTCCATTTTAAAAACTGTGATTGCTTCGCATATCTGTCTGATTTTATGATACTGTGTATAACTGGGTTTACATGAATTCCATAAGCTTCTCAGTACCTGTTTCTGTAAATAAGAGGTCTCAGGATATCTGAAGCATAGATTTTAGAGAAGCACAAATTTCCATAGCGGCATATTACTTTGCTATTGGCGATCTAGGAAAAAAGCACATATAGGAAAAAAATATCTTTTTGTCTTTATCAATATTTTTCATTATTATACCAAGAACCCATGTTAGTTAAACACTCTTTCCACTATATTCAATATCTTTCATGATTGAAAAACGTATTTTCTTAGAAGAAAAATATCTGTTCAAAACCAATATTCACATCTCTCATTAAAATACATGTTATCTTTTTTGCACATATATTTGATTTTGAGGAAAATATTATCAGTTCTATATTTTATGTCAATATCACAATGGAATTTTTTGTAACATTTGACTGTTTGAGGGATAATTGCATCTTTACAGTATCAACAAAGAACAACTCCAATAAGCATTCTGCTTTAGACTACCCAACATCTTGCACAGAGGGACACATCTCATGTGATTCCCTCAAAGGTTATCATTGATATCCCATTCCAGTGACATCGACTATAAATAAAAGATTAAGATTGAAATTCTCCCTCCACCCTCTTTTTTTACTTTGAGGTAAAATGCTTTTTGGCAAATGCAGAAAGAGCACTCTATTACACCAAGGAAATTCAGGTACAAAGGTTTTTTACTGGACATTCTATGAACCACTATAGGTTGTTTTGTACTTTTTCGCTTAAATAAGAGTTTGAAGAACATACAGGTCTTGCTGTGAATTAGTTATTCTATCCTGAAGTAAAAGGACTCATAATGTAGTGTTTACTCTTTGATAGTGAATTGTTTTAAACATTTTTAAACAAAATAAAAAAGTTTCTTTTTTTTTAATCCATAAACAAAGAAAATATCATGAAAACATCCTAAGTAGAATGATGTGACTTCAAAGTTGGCATGCTCTGAGCCAGCTGACATCCCAAGGTCTTTTCCAACCTGAGGCCAACCTGAGTTGATTTTCTCTGTTATCCTATTTAAAAAGTTATATACCCTAATTTATCTATTTATTCAAAGATCTACACTCATGGAATCACAGAAAGATATTAGGAAATATAAATTCTGTAATGTGATAACAGAGAAAATCACCCATGAGACTTTCTTGCCTTTTCATATACAGCGTTTGGGGCAAAGAGACTTGCACAGAGGTAACCCATATCTGCTATCTATACAGTGGTGCAGGATGCACCGTTCTGTCTTTAAGCCTTAATTGTCCAGTTGGCATCCCCAAGTTAAGTTCCACTCTGTCAAAAAAAAATGGATGGTTGCCACCAAAATTCCCACTGGGAATTGTCTGAAGCCCACACTGTTGCTGAAATGCATGTTTGGGAAAGCATTAGTTGTGCCTGAACAAGAGTGTGAAGGGGTGAGATTAAAAGGACAAGTTCTTGCTCAAGCCCCTCTCCTGCCCCTTTAATGTAATACAGACCTAGGTAAACAGCTGTGGAAAAAGAAATACAACAGAGATGTATGGTAGTATCACTCAGGGGCTTTGCTAGGAAGACAGAAGAAACCTATATGTGTGTTCAATGTGTTTAGCCTACAAACTAGGTGACTTTCTAGTTGATACTTAAAAAGTGAAGCAAAGTATTTTTGGGGAGGTTTTAAAGTCTAAGAGGTGTTAAAATATCATTTAGATTATGTGAAATGTGAAATTTTCTTATATAGCTAAATAGAGCACATGCTTGCTACATATATTTCATTTGCTGCTTAGAACAGCGTGTGCAGGCATTTGGAAGGTGGAGGCTGGTTGAGGAGCAGAATGGGAGTGAGCAAGTTGCTGTACTAAAATTTTGAGAATATTACACATCTTCACTATGGCTTAATATGCATATGGCGCAGCTGGATTAGTAAAATAGGTTGTAGAGAAGTCAAGAACTAATGTAGATTTACATAAATGGACTATATCAGGTCTGCTACAACTATTATAAATTAACAGGTAATGCAAATACAGAAAGTTTTGGTGCTGTACAAAAATGTGTGTATTTACTTGATAGACAATAAGTGGCCATAAGAAGTAAATATAGTAAATAATATCTGTATAATAAGAATTAATTTAAAAAAAAAGGAAAAAAAAACTAGAAAATAAGCATTCTTTTTAAATTACTTAACTATTATCTTCAAAAACAGGTGTAAAAATTCTTCTGGTCTCCCAGGCAATATGAGCATTTTTGCTTCATAATATCTTCTTTCTCTCAAATTAAACCATAATGAAGTTTGTGTTTGAGCAACATTATGTTTATGATGCAAAATGACCAAGACAAGAAATTCAGAACTAAGGCTGGTACTGTTTTTAGTTCATCC
The DNA here is from genome assembly GCA_028858755.1 of Ara ararauna. Classification (NCBI taxonomy): domain Eukaryota; kingdom Metazoa; phylum Chordata; class Aves; order Psittaciformes; family Psittacidae; genus Ara; species Ara ararauna. The sequence goes on from CM054379.1 coordinate 64,857,029, forward strand.
TGTGACATCTATTCCCCGTTCTCTTCACAAAGCCATGAGCAAAGGATGAGGTGCCAGTGTAATGTCAAATTTTCTGGCTTTTGTCAGTTCATGTCACAATACCAACAGTGCTTAAGCATAAGGAGGAGGTTTGTATTTAATAACAATATCAGATTACATTAGACACTCTTACTTTTTCCCCCCACTTATTGCTGAGCAGGCTGGTTTATGGCTTTTGGAATTCAAATTACATCTAATTTGACCTGTGCTTGGGTCTGTTTGGCTCAGAATGCAAATGTTGTGTTCAATCACATATCTCTAAGGTCTTCAACAGAAATAACTCTAGCATTCCTGATTTCTGTGCATATATAAATCTTTGATCAAAGTTATTGTGGAAGCATTTTGCTATTAGACATTCTCCATATACAAAAGGAGAAAAAAAATTAATGGCCAGAACAGCTGTAATGTTCGTGCCTAGAATTTAGACAGTGTGCTCTGCCTTATGAGTTGTGTATGCATATAGCATTATTTTTTTTTTTTAATGTTTCGTAGTGGACTGTTTCTTTGGGGGCCTCACAGCATGTTTTTATCAGATTGACCTCTTTCTGCAAGGTTTCTGTGCTAAAACAAAGAAAGTACATTGTAGGTTTACCCACCTCACATTCCAAGGACTGGTACCATTCAGCTTTAAATCAGGTTTATTCTAGCCCTATTATGCACTTCAAGAAAAGCTATCTTTAAACACTTACGTGTTATCTACTTTTTTATTATTACAACAGAAACGCTTCCAGAGATTGACAGGAATACTGATTAAAGAATCAAGAGATTTAATTACAAAGGTACCTGCTGGCAGAGTTATATTTGAATGTTGCATATGTTTTCAGGATCAGCCTCCTTTCCAGAAATGCTTGACTCAGCAAGAACTAGCTAGTTCTCTAAACTCCAATAACAGCTTTGTTGTATGCATTTGAAATAATGTGAATAAGCTTTCTTCAGATATTTTGCTAAGAAAAAAGTTAGTCTGAAGAGCAAATTACATTGTATTTTAACAGGAGATGATGTTGTACAATATGCCAGATAACTTCCAGTAGCATATTTTTAAAGTATTTAGGATTATAGTGTAAACCTTACTCAAAAATAGAATGAAGAGAGCTCTCATGGTAAAGATGGTATCAAGTATAAATAGCCTTAAAATATTCTACATTTTTATTGACTTCACAATAAGTCTAAAGCAACCTCCCAAAAGACAATATTTTGGCTTGTTTATTGTGGAAATTTCATAACAGACATTTTAACAATGTATACAACATGTAATTAATTGAGTATTTATCCTTGGCAGGCTGAGCCTACTAGGACTGACTGTAGTTGAAATAAGTGTAATAAAGTTTACCTAGAAAATTACTTTGATGAGCTTGATCAGTTCCCTTTGAAGGTTTGAAAGTTGGAAGGCTTGGTTTGTGGTCAGTGTTTTAATAACAGACTGCCTCAGATTTCTTCATCCTAGCCGGTACCTTCAAGTGGATGGTGTAGTGAATAAAGTATTGAGGAATATTTTTTTTTATTTTCCTATTTCTTGCAAAACTTATTTTTTATAACTGAGATATGGAAGGAGTATTTTGCACACAGAAAAATCCTTTTCTACAGCCTACTGGCTTTGTACAGGCTAAGGTCTGTATCCATTATCATCTTCCACTTTCCTCATTGCTCCTCCCTTTTTCAGGCTTCTTTCTCTCCTTGACCATGGTTCTCTAGTACTCCAATTCTATCTGTACAGCAGTGGAATAGAGACAGCAAGGAAAGATCATGTGGAACACTGCATATTTTCAGTAGATAGAAATTATAATGAGAAAAATATAGCATGACGATAGGGAGGGATGGTATCTGAAGAGCAGTTAATGAGGAAACTGCTCAAGGCAGAGTGGAAAAGGATGCAACTTCAAGTAGAAGAAGGAACTCAGTGAGTGTACAAGAGGACTTCACATGCTAAGCAGGAGCTTAAAGGTTGAAAGATAAATACTTTCATTTTAAAAGAAGGAAAAATAATCCAAGGAAATTCCTAAACCCCTGGAAGTCTACATTTACAGTTGGGCTGCTCAAGTGTGTTTCCCATCAACATCATAATTTTAAATCAAGGAAACCGCTAGTGGAGCCAGCATTAACCAACCTCAATTTACACATCTTACCACCTAAACATTACAGTACCCATAGCTGTTTACAGCAACCCCAGCTTGATAATAAAAACCCTTTAATTTTGGCATATATCCTTGTGCAAGCCTCATATCCAGTTCTTTTAAAAAAATGTGCAGGCTTTGTTCTGACCTCATGTTTATCTTTCTGGTGGCTAAGTTATTAGCTGTCTTCACTTGGCTAGGGCAAACTTCAAAGTGGGTGTCTTTGAACAGCATTTTGAGAAATTTGAGGAACTACATAGGTATTTTATGTTAGAGATGAAAGGATGTTTTTAAGTAGAACAGATGAGACTGTGAGTGTAGATGTACATCGCAAAGTTTGTTTAACAGTCTGCTGTTATTTTTTCAGTATTCCAGTATATTTAGGTTCCTTGATCACCCTGGACATTTCAGAATAACTTAATTGATGCCAGTAGCTTTGGTGTTATATAATATTACTCATATGTTAAGTTTATGTTACTCTTACATATGCTATTCATGCATTTTCCTGGTTTTGAAGTATTCGTTTTAACCTCGTTGTTATTCTTTACAACATTATTATATGTTACTGTTTCCCTAAGTTTTCTATACTTTTTCATTAAATTCAGTTCTTCAGGTACTAGCAGATTAAGAATTTCTGTTGTGCTTAGAGATAGATAATATAACATCTCTTCATTTGCTGTACTACTTGAGCTGGCATTGAAAACGGAATTTCTTTTCATGCTTTCTCTTGATTCTCTGCTATTTAAGTATCATGCCAGAATAGTCCACACTGGTAAAAGAACCACAGTGAAGGCTCTGAGATGAAGATGGCAGTCCTGTGGTAACGGTTGGACTTGATGACCTTGAAGAAGACCTTCCAGCCTAGTTGATTCTATGATTCTATGGCACTGCTGAATGGGCCTGTAGTTCAAGCTGGATTGGTTAGCACTACACAAATATTATGTACATGCACATGGAAAAATATGTGTGGGTATGTATATGTATACAAAAATGAATAAGCAGACAGTTTAAATACTGTTTGCAAATGGATAGATAGAGACACTGAGTCAGAGGAATGTTACATGTGGTGTTTGCACATGGAGATAATTGATATCTGATTCCTGAATAGTCAACACATTTTCCTGGTTCAGCTAGCTGTAGATTACACAGCAGTCTCTTCAGAAGTTTATATGACTAAGTAGTCTGTCTCTTTACCACTGTACCTCTCCTTTGTCTGAGGGTGAAATATTAATTAAAAAACTAGAAAATCAGGATATCTCTCTTTCTATTTTAAATTTACCAGTTACTTCCCTAAATAGAACAGATAGCTACTGAGTTCAGCTTAAGTAGTTGGTTTTGCAAGCTATTTAATATAATTCTCAGTCTAAAAAGAAAATACACGGCATTTAATTTAGCACTTTAAATGCTGGAAGAACAATTCGCAAGCTCACTGAGAAGAAACATAAACTGGCACCTACCTCCTCTAAATTATAGAGGGATCTAAGCATCCATTGTACACACTCAGATACTAAATCACACCCTGAACCTCTGTCACTTTTGCTTTACTTGTGGGTCTCAGTGGAGCTGCTCACAAGTGTTAAACAGATGCGTAAGTGTTTACAGAAATGAGCCTGAGAGAATGACATACTTAATCCTGTTGCATGATTGCAGGGAGTAGCTGAAGCAAATTCCACCCAAGCATTCTCCACACTATGGATCAAACCAGAGAAGGAAAATCTGCTGCAAATAAGAACTGGGACGCCAGACAGCTTGCTTTTCTTTGGCTGCCAACCAGCGTTCCTAGCATTTAACCTCAGGAATCACTATTAAATAAGAAAAAACTTCATTTGGTTGTAGGAGGACATTGACAGGAAGAAGGTAACACCGAATTTCCACAGACAAGGAAGGATCCAAGCAGTTATTCATTACTAAAAATGACCACAAACGTATCAGTTTTATAGTGAGAGACAGAACAGATAAAATATAGAAATCTACAGTTAGATATATGACATAAGAGAATGGAGTAAAATCTGGTGAGTCTGGCTTATGAAGTAGTTTCACAGCACCCATCAGACTAGTTTAGTTAGCAGTGCCAGAGGGCAGCTCCTAGTCCCTTAAGACCACACTGAAGATAAAACTGAAAAAATGCCTTTGTGCCTCTTCTGCTGCTGAGAGGTTCAATAGACAGGTAATAAGATGCAGTGAAAGAACTGTTATAACTCTTTTGAAGATACATTCTGATAGTGAAGAAAAGAGGTTAAACAGATTGCTTCTGAAATTACTGGATTACACTGTGGCTGTTATCTTAAGTTATGACTATATCACCCTTCCATAAATAAAGCCTTCCTTATTTGCATATTGTGCTTGAAAGCTGGCATTAAAGAGGGTACACGTGATTTTCTGTCTTGATAAGGTTGGTAGGTGAATTAGCCACTTGTATGGGCTTTGAAGTATCACAAACCTACTTTTTCTCCTCCCTCTTTCTAAGGAGTAGAAAGGGTTACTGAGAGACAAAAACAGCAGCATGATCATTCATCTGAGCTTTTTGATTCCTCATGTAAGTCTATATTTTCGGGGTTTTTTTCTTTCTCCTGCTGATTATGTATTTTTCCTCTTTCTCTTCAAGATTAGCAATAGCATCCTAATAGTTTTCATGATAGTTTGTGATTACAGTGTCTGAAAAGAAATTAAATCTACCCAGCCCACTACATGCAGATATCTTCTCACTTAGACACATGAAAACTGTCTGAAACCATTTCTAAAACCTCTCAGCTCACAGCTCTGTAAATGGGAAGGCTCCACAAAAACTAGAAAGTCCTTTACAGTTGATTACCCTTTACAGAAACATACCTACATACACATGCAAAGACAATCTGACCTAATAGGACTTTGTAACCTCTAAGTCTCTCTCATCTTCACCTCACAATCACAGAATTAAATCGTGGATGACCTAGGAAAGTATCTCTGGACATAATCTAATCCAACCCCTCTCCTTGAGCAGGTTGCTCACAACTGTGTCCAGTCATATTTTTAATATGGCCAAGGGTGGAGGCTCCACAACATCTCTGGGCAACCTCTTCCAGTGTATGATCAACCCTGCAGTAAAAACAACAACAGCAAATACAGGAATGTACTGCAATTTGTGACCATTGTCTCTTGTACCATCACTGGGTGCTACTGAGAGGAGTCTGGTTCTTTACTCTCTCTCATCACCTCATCAAAATCCCTCCTGAGCCTTCTCTTCTGCAGGCTGAACAGTCCCCTCTCTCTTAGCGTTTCTTCACAGGAGAGATGCTCCAGTCCTTTCATCATCTTTTTGGTCCTTTGGGGGCTGTGTCCTGTACATCTATGTCTCACCTGTACTGGAGATCCCAGAACTGGACCCAGTACTCCAGGTGTGGCTTCACTGGCATTGAATAGAAGAAACAGATGAACTCCTTAAACTTGCTGTCAATGCTGTTCCTAAACACAGCCCAGGAGGTGGTTTGCTGTGAGGCTGCAATGCTGACTTGTGTTCACTTCAGGGCCTGCCAGGACCCCCAGATCCTTTCTGCAAAGCTGCTTTCCAGCTGGAAAACTGACACATCTCTTTTATTGCTTTGTCAGTTAAGCAGACACCTCTGCAAAAGTGCCTTCTCTTGTGCCATGTTGCCTAAACTCATCATCCTATTTATAATGCTAGCTTGGCAGAGGTAGCCTACTTAGTACAACCTCTGCTAAAAATATAAAAAAAAAAAAATCAGAAATTTTGTTATTGATTATTCTCTTGGTGGTTATCACACACTTACAAAAATCTTAGAAAATCTGAATATTCACAGTAGACCCAGCAGCAAAGCTCTGAGAAAAGCTATGAAACCTATTGGTAACTTAAAAGTAGAAGTTACAAATAAAACAAGAAGTTAGTGAGGAAAATGTGTTCAATTTACCACACATCATTATAGGAATCTGCACAGCACATGTTTAAGTGCTTTGCTGCATTGTGGCCTGTGGTTTTATGTAGTATAACTAGTACTGTGTCAGCTCACACTATTACTTCGCATTATTTCCTTGAATCTTTCTGATAACACAATTTTTATTTCTATTAGCAGATGGAATTTGTTGAAGCTTTTCATGTTGTTTTTGTTTAGCAGAATGATCACTAATTTGTTTTCTTAACTTTGCTGCCTAATATTTTAATTTGATATATGTTTTGCCCAATTATTATTTTATATTTATTTATATTTTCATTCATCTTTCTTGTTTTGTAGTCATTTAAATGAGTACAAAGTTTAAGAGATTTTATGTTCTTGCATCAGTTTTATTTATTTTTCGGAGGAAAAATTCTGTTTCCTTTTCCTGCATTTAGAATTTGTGTAGAAAACTTACAGTACTTGAAGAATTGCTCTCAAATTCACTTTAATTATTTTTCTGTTGATAAAGGCAATGTTTTATCTAATTCATACTTTTTGCTTCCATATCCATTCTCCTTCTCCTTTGATAAGATTATTTAAAAATTTATGACTTTTTATATGTTGAATGTACTACTGTAAATGTCCTGGTTTTGATAGGTCTTTCTCAGGTAATATGAAGAAGAAACTAAGGAGCTCAGAGAGCTTGCTTGCTGTCAGACAGCCTGGTTCTACTTCATTTTCCCAAAAGTAATTGTTCTTTGTAAAAAAAGCTCAAAATGTTCCTACACTCACCAGTTGTGCTGAGAATGCAAAGACATTCTCTTTCTACCAAGACTGAGGATGTAGTGGCTTCCTTCTCCTTGGTATGATGTGTCCTGCCCTGGGGGCAGGACACAGTCACTTGCTTAATGCCATACATTCTTAGATTCGCTTTCTCAAATGCTTAAGGACATATTCCTGTAAGTCAAGCCAGGGTACTTCGTTTTCTTAACAGAATACAAGTAGACTGTGGGATTTGGAGAAAATTCACTCCACATAATTATTTCAATTTCTCAGACTGGAAGACTCTAACAGTACAGGTCTGTCTAGCAGTAGCAACCTAGCATCCTACATTATCAATGAAGGCATACTACATAAAAATAGGTTAACCATCTAACAACCCCAGAAAACCCAACAACAAACAAAAAAGAAAAGAGGCATAAAACAGAAATGTTTAGCATGTTTTGGAAAACTATTTGATGCTTACAGTGATCTGAGGAGCCTAGAAATTAAAAATGTCTTAAAGAAGTTGCTGTGTGGCATGGTATAGGAAAGAGTCTGGTTGCCAATCATTGAACATCAGCCTCTTCAGGTTCCAGTAGATTACAGGGAAGGAAGATGCTTTTTTCTGTGCTGCATATAGTCCTGGCAGATCAGGATGCCTCTTTGTTTGGATATTTAAATCTAGATTAATTATGAGTCTGTTTTTCCCTGTGTTCTCATAGAGAAGAAAGTAATTAATGACTATTAAATGGTTGTAGTATGAGTCCTAAATTAAACAACGTCTTCCCTTTCCATGTTTAGATAAGATAGGTCATGAAAAGTTAAGTACAGATGGAATATGACAAATGCTGTCATACAATTTCCTATTGCTTTCCTGATAGCGTGTATTCTAAAATGTAGTTTCCACTTTCTCTTAAGACACAAAAACCTTACAATATCTTTCTGCACAGTAGAAAATAAGACATTTTCTTAAGCAGTTAAAAAACTAGGTATTGCTTTCAAAAACCCCTTTGCAAAATAAAGAATAGAGTTTAAAACTTCCCACAATTTCTGAATTGCAAAACTTCAGCTGGATCAGGTACTTATTGGAAACAAATTGGCTTATTGTGAATGTTGGCAAATCAGCTGTGTGTGAATTCCAGCCTGTCAAATGCTTGCAAAGGGTTGACTTGGAGTGTTTGCAGATCACTCTTCATGACCTGAATACAGTTCCAGAAGCCACATGGCATGTATCCCAACCACTACTTTGGCCAACCAGAACACCTAACACACCTCAGTAAGTGATTGCAAACCATTCCTGCTAACTGTTTTGAACATGTCAACAGGAAAACAAAGCAAAAGAAGAAAACCCACAAAACCAAAACTATGACCCAGTACATGTTTGCAGCAGAATTAACAATGATATAGATAGTAGAAGGCTGTCCCTTTCTTTTAGCATTTATTTCCCAAAATTACAAGAAATGGAGATGTGCTTGCATGGTAGACCATTGATGATTCTACTTTATTTGGAGAATTCTTTGTAAATTTTTTTTCTTCTTCAGCCACATTGCATCTTGTAATATAGAAGTGATGCAAAACCCAGACATCTCTGAGAACTGTCGTAGTACCAGAAAGCCCTGGTTTACTGTATGGCAGGAACGGTATTTTTAAATGAAAAGTTGATAGATATCTTTTTTTTTTTTTTTTTTTTTTAGGTTTTCAACAGTTTAGACACATTTGTTGCTATTATTCACGCCAAAAAACCTTTAGAATTGTGAGCACTTTAGTCTGATACCAGAACTAAGCAAGTCCTTGAGGAATTATTGAATCAGGATGAACTGAACGACAAGATACTTAGGCTAAATTATGCCAGGAGTAAATATAACTAATAAAAATTGAGAGTATGTGAATGTAGAATTTTAGTTCTAGCCTCTCTATTTTTGCAGAGATAAAGACCCAAAACTGCCTATGCAAACTGTTAAAAAAAAAAATAAATCCATGCTGAGCATCTATGAGACTGGATCCAAGTTATTATGTTGACTGGGAGGTTTTTTCTTGCTGTTTCTCTTGCAAATATAGAATGCATTAAAGATGCCACAGCTTCAAACCTTTCAGACAAGGTTCTCTGTCAATCTGATGGAATTGCAAGACAGCACACACTGCAAAGTTTAAATAGTTGCAGCTTTTCTAATTTTTTTATTGTTTGAGCAGTGACATACCTGTTAAATCCTCTTCCTCCTTCAGTTTTTTTCCCACCAACCCCCCCCCCCCCAACTTACTGAATATGCAATGAAAAGCTAATTGGCAGAGAGCCATTCTGGCAAGCTGTATGATGTGTTCAGCAGTTTGTTTGATTTATACCGTTGAAAGTTGCCAAACTTTTTGTCATTTGGTTTAATATAATGTTGTGCCTTTAACAATTTTTTCTTCCATAAAGGATTTTTATTTTGCTCAGTAGGATTATAATTTGAAGGTATAATTAGCATCTTGTTAATTGTCAATAATTACACATCTTTCAAAGAGCTCTTGCAAACAGCATGCGATTCATTTAACAGAACTTCCTCGAGCTGATGTTCGGAGGTCCCTAATGAGCAAAGAATAGTGCAGGAGTGGATGTAATAATATAAATTGAAAATATGAACACATATAAGCAATCTCAATTTAAATTCAAGACGGTGACATGAATGAGCCTCTCTGCTACCGAAAGAGATACACAACATTATGAATTAGCAACCTCCTTGCTCCAAAAATTGCAGAGACAAAGAAAATGGTACTCTGATGTTAAGCTTTGAATTTAAATTTTCCAGCAATATTTGTGCAAATGTAATGTAACATATAGAATATTACAACCAATGTAATGATGAAAAATAATAAGTACTTACACTGTATTTTTTTTTACCACTGCAATGCCATTCTATGATATGTAACCATGGCAGAATTTGATTGCTTCTGCTCATAATGTAGCAATTGTAAGTCTCTCATTTAGGAAAGTAGGCTCCATTGAGAGAAATCAAGAGTATCTATGTAGTAAACTTTGATAGCCTTGCATACTTACAACCTGTTTCATATCAAAACAGCATAATGGTGCAGATCCCTATCAAAGAATAACTGGGGTTTCTCATTCCTTGGCAGGTAAAACTCTCAGTGGATCAGCGAGCTAGAAGAAATTTAATCTTTTCCTTCATGCCTATCGGTCTGGTGTCTATAGACCTGGAAACAGACCCTTATTTTGGGGTAACAAGATTTTGCCATTTACAGTGTCTCTGAGTTATTCTGCCGAAGAAAACAAATGTGCAGCCTCCCTTTGAACTTCTTGATTTTGCTGCAGCTTGTGAAGGGGGGAACATCACACAGCTTTTGCTCTCCCCTCTACCCATGCTGCAGTGTTGATACTGTCATCGGGTGTCTAACATGTCCTTGCTTTCCTTGCTGCCACTGTAATCTTCTCAGAGGCAAGGGGGAAAGGGCCACTGTAGCAAACTGGAAGGCAGGCCCAGATGGGGAGTCAGGAAGTGCCCACGTAGCGATTCGATAACACCACCGTCTGCTTTCATTTTACACAGAGGCCGATATGAAAACCTGCAGGATCTGATCCCAGAGAGCTCCATATGCTGAAGGACAGGATGGGGTCACTTGGCTAGCTGAAGTTCAAAGCAGTATAGGGAAGCCCTTGCATCTCTTTTTCCCATGCTGAGCTGTGCACTTCTCAAACACAGGCAGCAGCCTGGACTGCTGTGTTCAGGAGTTGCCATAACCTCCTCTTGAACTTTCTGGTTTTGCTCCACCTCACCAAGGGGACTCATTCCCGTCTCTCCTTCAGAGAGCTCAGCTGACATGGGTTGTGCTAGCTCCAACTGGGCTGTTTGTTAGAAAACTGCTTGCTCCCAATATTTCCCTTTGAATGCAGTTCATTTTCTACACCCATGTGGATGACTTCAGACATCTTCTTATTAGGCCTTCTCTTTGTTGTTACGTGGCTACAGTGGAGTTCTTCCCTTAGCTATCTGTCTTTCTGAGAAACACTGTATATTGTCAGGTGTTCATGCTAGTAAGTTTCTCTGCGTATTCCTCAGAGCCTTTCCAAACAGTCCCTCTTCTACTTGACACAGAGCTGCAGCGCGTGGTTGCCAAAGCACTCCATTACCTTTGTTAATAGTAAGGTTTTACTGCCTCACTAAAAATGGACAAGAGTGAGGATTTAAAATAGATTAGCCTGTAATTGAATTACAGGGGACTACAAGTATACGTGGTTTATGTGAAAGATTTTTTTCATCTTGAGAGTATTAATATTTCGTTTTAGTTACTTTATTAAACAAACTTATACAATTTCTTGTACCTTCTCTCTCATTTTTCCTTAATCCCTGGGATTCTGTTACATAGAATGGTTGTCAAAAATTATATTTGTTACAACATGACATGATGTTTAACTAAGAGTTCTTGGTACTTTCAGAAGAATTTTGTTCTGTTTTGTTTCTTTTAAGGTAGTCAGTTCACAAAATGTATCCAACTAAAGAGTAAAAGCCATAGATAAGCACACAGTATCAGAACTATTAATAATCTATTTGAGTGAGGTGTCACAGATATTGCTACAGTCAGGACAAACAAGTTCGCCCCAAACCTCAGTTGTTTAAAAGTAAACCATAGTCATTGTGGACAAAACCAGTTAAAAAAACAGCTCCATTTTATCCTTCAGAGCTGACTTTATGGCACAAATAATTTACTTACTTATTCACATTATTGCTTTATTCGCTCTCATGTGAAATGGAAGATTCTGGTTTAAACCATGCCAGAATAAAGGGAATATTGAACTTGCACCCACCAGCTCCAGGCAGTGCCCAAAGCAGAGGGTCTTAACCACTGAGCTACCAAACCCATAAGCTCTCATTAGGCTCACTCCGCTGATGAAGAAGGAGACCAGCTAAGTGCCAAAAGATTGGTTGATGAGAAACTCAACATGAGTCAGCTGTATGTGCTTGCAGCACAGAAAGCCAACTACATACTCGGCTGCATCAAAAGGATGTCCAGCAGGTCGAGAAAGGTGATTCTCCCTTCTACTCTGCTCTTGTGAGATCCCACCTTGGGTACTGCATTCAGATCTGGGGTTCCCTATCTAAAAGAGACAGGGACCTGCTTGAGATAGTCCAGAGGGCCATGAAGATGATCAGAGGGCTGGAGCACCTCTCCTGTGAAGACAGGCTGAGAGAGTTGGGCCTGTGCAGCTTGGAGAAGAGAAGGCTTCTAGGAAACTTTAAAGAACCCTTCCAGTACCTAAAGGGGGTCTACAAGAGATCTGGAGAGTGTTTTTTTATAAGAGCACATAGGAATAGGACAAAGGGAAATTGCCTTAAACTGAAAGAGAGTAAATTGAAATTAGACATATGGAAGAAGTTCTTTGCTGTGAGGTGGAACACATTTCCCACCAAAAGTGTGAGTGCCCCATCCCTGGAAGTGCTCAAGGCCAGGCTGAAAGAGGCTTTGAGCAATCTGATCTATTGAAAGCCATCCCTGCCCGTAGCAAGGGGCTTGGAACTAGGTGATCTTTAAGGTCCCTTCCAACCCGAACCATCCTGTGATTCAATGGTAAGATGCTGTCATGAGGAGAATCATTTTCTCCTGATTAGTGCAGAGCCAGGATCTAAAAACACTGCTGTCTTCCAAATCCTGCAGCCTGGTACAAGCTGTCTTGCCTGCAGGTTCAGCATGGGTCCAGCAGTAGGTAAGTATTCCCAAGCTTGGGAATAGCTTGGCTGTGGGATGTAAGAGGCCTGCTGGAATGCTCAGGAACTCAGTTTGTTCAGTTGTGTAAGATGGTGATCCGTATATTGTGTCAGGAAGACTGACACGAAGACAGTCTTCTGTCTGACTTTGTGACAGAGCCTGTTTCCACTCCCTCACCTTGGCTGCTACAGGGGACCACGTGTGGAGTGCTTAATCCTGTTTCTCCACATAAGTCTGGGCAGGGCAACAAAGGATGGTGTAGCACACACATGCAAACTGCCAGGGTGGTCTTCCTTCAGCTCTGTTGCCATTACCTGCTCCAGTTACATCAGATTTTGTGGGGGGGTTTGTGTTCTATTGAGGACTGAAACCATGGGGATGGTGAGTATGTGCCCTCCCATATATGCAATACCCTGCTAACCCATGTGCATCTACCCTGGAAAGCTCTGGTTGTGACTTATACCCCATTTTTTATGAAAAGAGAGTTTAGCATTAGATTTTTACATGCATTAAATTAAAAGCACTTTTAGTATTAAATTTTACAATCACTCTTTCAGACATACCCAGATATGTCTTCCAGGGAAGGCTCTAATAGCTTTCATGCTTAACTCACCAAAAGAAACATAGGTGATGCTGGCAGGAAACCTTATCTTGCTCAGGTGAAAAGTCAAGAAATGCTGTAGGTGTCCTTGCTACAAGTGTCTGAGGAAACCCCTACCTGAGTCTGCTGACCAGAAGGGCAGCACTACCTCGAGAGATACTCACAGTCTTAAAAGGGAGAGGGATACTGTCTGCAGCACCCTGAAGGTGCATCTAGAGTAGGGCTCACAGTTGTGAACCTCAGCTTCACACTGATGCTTAAACAGTGTGGCCAGAGACAGAAAAATTGTGTTAGGATTCATGTTGGGTGAAAATTAAGGAGTAAACACAACAGTAGAGAGTTTAATATCTTCCACCAAACCATGGGATATCTCCTGTTGTATTAACAAGATTTAGAGCCATGAGAGAACAATTTAAAAGACACCATATAAGGTTTGTTTCAGGCTCTTACCGCTTCTCCAGATCCTACCTCCAGGTATCTCCTCTAAGGGTACAATTACTTTCAGAGCTCTAACTGTCATTATCACTATTTTGGAACATGATGTAATTCATATTCTCACTAAAATTAAAGAGAAGATGTAATGCAGATAGTATAATGCAGTTCAGTATCACTAAGAGATTAAATGGTGCACATGGGTGCACAGGGAGAATTTTAGCTAAATTTGGTTTTTTGCTCATAGCCCTGTAGGCTAATCAATGAAATTGCATCTTTTATTGGCCTGGCCCAGCCCAGTGCTAAGTAATTCTCTTTTCCTTTCTGTTATCTTTACCTCATTTCCTAATGATTCCTCAAGCATTCTGTTCAAATTAAAGTCTAATAGTATATTCTTTTCTTAAATCTTTTCACAAAGCACATTTATAATATAAATCAATTCAATGAAACCACTGAAAAATGGAGGCACAATATATATATCTAGAGAACAACTTTTTAGATCTTTAAATTCAGGTAAAGAAGAAGAATGCAAATAAGGCTGTAGATAGTCTTACATTTTATCTGTATCCCTCACATATCTTCCTTTCTTTTCCTGCTTCCTTTCAGAATAGCTCATAATGCAGAATTTTGGGTTTTATTTTCCCATCCTTAATTCAATCAAGACAACCCCTGTTAAGAACAGGACCACCAGCATATATTTGACTAGATCAGTGGGGGGGTTTGATTTTTCGTGTTCTTCATGCAGGATTGTTAGATGTAATTCAGATTATTTTTTATAAAATTCTGAAAAAGGAAGACATAGCTATAAAATATTCAGCAGAAAAAGCAATAGAAAAGGGAGCTGATAAGCTTCTGCAAGAGATTGTGAGTGGAGCAGAGATGCAGAATCAAAGTTTTTAAAGAAAGAAAAAATATAGCAAGGAAACAGACACCACAGCAATGTTACCTAAAAATAACAAAGGTATCAACAGACACTGTGTAATTTATCAAGGAAAATAGAGATACTTCACAGTAAACTGTTTTACACCTGAAGATATTTGGAAGCAGAATGCAGATAGTCAAGTTGCATATTTGGAGATCTAATAAACCCTGTCTTCAGGTAGCATGTCCTCTTCAGCACTATCATATTCTCTGCAGTTGTTGCCAATTCATCGAACTTTGTCACACATTCCATTATATGCAACATTTTTCTTAAACCTTATCTGCCATGATGACCTAAAAAATCTCTTCTACTTAAAAAAAAAAAAAAAAGTTATTAGTTCTTATGATTGCAAAGCATAGCTTGAAAAGTACTTTCAGATTTAAATGTCTCAAAAGCAAATGCGTTAGAGCTTCCAAAATAAAACTTATAACTTTTACTGCAATCTTACAGGCTTTTTCAAAATTATTTTAAAACATGTGGCTTTGGCCATGCTGTCTGTGCAAAACAAGCAGAATATGTATGTTCAGTGGGGAATATATAAAACGTTCTGTGAACTTAAGTTGCCTGCAGAGAGGCTTAGCTGCATTACAACAGCTTTCTGAATGGAGGACCTTCTATTCCAAGCTCACCTCAGTCCTACAGAAGGCTTTGTGCAAGCCAAAGCTGCAAAAGGTATATGCCACAGAGCCCACAGTGCACATGTACTACTTGGAATATAGGAATCTCCTTAATTTCTATCATGATGAAAACCGAAAGATTTTATATCAATATGATATTGTTGGTTGGTTTACTCTGTTTTCCTATCTAAGATTCAGAGAAGATAGAAGTAACATTCTGTGATAAAGAGAACAGATATTTTTCATTTATCCCCGAAAGTTGCCTTGCTCCCTAGAAGTTTCTCTCATGACATCACCTGTAACTTCTTCTATTTCCAGGACTGATGAATCATCTTTTCTCTGTGACATTTTATGAAGGTGTATCCAGTGCACTGGAATAGTATTTATGTACACATTTCCATATGTCTCTAAAGCAAAAATTAAAATTTCTGTGGTTAAAGCAGTCACATCAGCTACAGAATATATGTACTTAGAAAATGAAAGGGTTCTACTTTATAAAGTAGATATATGAATGTCATTCCCTTGCATATATCAGCCAAGACTTAAGTGCAGGGTAATATATAAATAAATCTTCCTTGGTGGAGACAAGCTACCAGCAAGGGCTCAAGACAGAAACAAGAATGTCTCAGGCTGTTACAGCAGAAAAATTCTCCATGCTAGTGAGAATACGTTTTCCACTGGACTTACTTCCTGTTAAAAATAATGACCTCATCAATTACAGCAGATCTCAAAATTTCAGAAAGAAAACACCAAGCCCCTGCTCAAGGGGCATATTTCCACTGTATCACTCTTTATGTGAAGCAAACCCTGCCCAAGGACGGTGCTGACTCCAAACTCCCCTAATTTAGATTCAGCTGCAAATAATGATGCCATAAGCCTTATTTCTGGGGAAAAAAAAAAAAAAGCCTGCTCTAAACTGGAACTTTTCCCTTCTTTATCTCTATATTTAGAAGTTACCAAAGAATAAATATACTAGATAATGCTTTTCTAGGACACCCGTAAAAGAAAAGCATAGTTCAAATTTTGAAGAATAGCTTGTCAAACTATATGCTAAATATCATTTCCTGTGTACTAACATCACTTGGATTTATCATTAAACTAGTTTGACTTTGCTGCATTTTACTCATAACACACATTAATTTATCTTTGGTGTCAGTAAAGATCAACGGGAAAATGAAGCTGCTAAACACTAGTAAAAGTTAGTGAAATGGAGATCAATATATTCAGAAACTTACCTACAATGTATCTTCTCCAGCATATTTGTGGACAGCAACTTTTTGTGCTTTTTACACCCTTTCAGCCCTAGCAACACTATTGTCCCAACATCTAGGAATCCTGGGTTTGAGGTAAAGTTTTGGCAGGTCTGAGCTGGCCACAGTATTTTTTACAATACCCCTAGTGTATTTTCATATGCTCCACTTATTTTGAGAAAGTCAAGAGACAAGTTTAAACAAACGGCATAGCCAAGAGTAGAACATATTCTTCATTATGGATAGGACATCATCTGTATTGAAGGACACGATCCTCATCATCACTACCTCATATGGGAAATATCAACACAAATCTTTCAAAAGTGGTGTTTAACCCTGTTAACAGCCTGATGGCAGAGTATTGACACACTACAAGCCAGCAAAATCTGGGCTCACTACCCCAGCTTCTCACAAGTCCATTAATGCAAGAGTGATTTCAGGTTTTCACTCTCTCAGGCTACTGACTTATATTCTTGGGGTTGTAGAACTTGTTAAAAGAAGATACAAGGTCATATATCAGACAATTACAGGATAAAAGAAGGAATATAAAAGCAACATATCACTTCCTATTCCCCTCTTTTCCTTCCATCACCCCTACACTAGCATATATGCTGAGTATGAAAAGACAGATTTAGTGCCACTGGTAGTCACTTAAAGTCAAATGTACCCACTTTCAGTTTAAACCATTGCCCTTTATCCTCTATCACTGCATGCCCTTGTAAAAACATCCCTCTTCAGGTTTCTGGTAGGCCCTCTTTAGATACAGGAAGACTGAACAAGCAGCTCATCCAT
Source organism: Ara ararauna (assembly GCA_028858755.1). Lineage (NCBI taxonomy): Eukaryota > Metazoa > Chordata > Aves > Psittaciformes > Psittacidae > Ara > Ara ararauna. The sequence goes on from CM054379.1 coordinate 64,874,121, forward strand.
ACAGGCCTCCAGGAATTCCTGCCTGACTTCCTCTTTGTCAGAATGTATCCCTCCTGAGCTTGAAGGAAGTGATCCTTGAATATTACCCAGCTTTCTGAGACTCTTCTTTCTTCCAGGGCTTTATCCCATAGTACTCCACCAAGCAGATCTCTGCCAAAGTCTGCTCTCCTGAAGTCCAGGGTAGCGAACTTGACACACACCCTTCTCACCACCCCAAGGATCTCAAATTTAATCTTTTTGTTTTATTCTGCGTATAATAAATAGTTCTAACCAGTTTTCTTTGTACATATATGGGTATAATTTACAATTTATATACTTTCTGAAATGCATTTTAGATTAGTGAGCACTTTCATGCCTCTCTGAATATATACACAATGAAAAAGGATGCATTGGTAGATGCTGATCAGCCAAAGGAAGATGTGAATTCCTGAAAAACTGGAATGAGCACTTCTAGTAAATTGCATGCATCATTGCACATCAGTGACTCAAACAGGTGTTCATAGGAAAGTGGCTCCTTTGCATGGCAAGCAGTTAGACACATACTTTAGTTAGCTCACTGTAGAGGGTGTGTATACAGAATAAAATTAACATCAGTTCTCAGATGGTTAAAGTATTACTCAAACTTCTGACAGGCAATGTTTCTAAGAGTTACCAATAGCTTTTGCAGCAACTCAAGATTAGAATGACCATCAAAAGTCCAGCCTCTCACTAGAATAAACCCAACATCATGTAGTCTTGTTCATAAACCTATCAAACTCCATCTTTTTTAATCACTGATAATCTCTTGGAAGGCTGTTTCAAAAGGTTATTTAGTTCTTTGATGGCTAGAACCATCTTATACTCATTTATTTTTGAGTCAGTGAACAAAATTCTTATCATTCAATATATTTTATCACACTTTTGTTGCATCTATAGAGCCATGAAGTATCATCTGCTTCTTCTGAAATTTCTTAGACAAATAAAGATGACTTTTTGAGGACTTATGTAGTAAGAAAAGTGTAAGCAGGTTCCTCATGTAGTAATCCACTCGCAGAGGAAGTGAGTAATGTTATATTCCTTCATTATGTTTTTTTGGGATGATAGATTCATTGAATATTTCAGCACACATCATAAGTACCAATGATACCAAAAAAAAATTTTCGCTGTGTTAAAAATAGAAATGCTTTTCCAGCAGCAGGAAAGGGGCTGCTGCTGCCAATATTCATCAATGCTAACCTGAGTAGGTGAAATTTATAAGTGAAATTAATTTAACTAAATGTAGATATCCTCCATACAGATACACATACTTGGGCTGGCTTTTTTAAGTTCCTAACTCAAGACTGTATGAGAAATAAGCCTTTTAGAGTATAAGTCATCTAGCTATTTCATATGTCTACTTGGGATGGAATTGATTCCTAGATGGTCTTATTTTTCCTTAATGCCTATAAAGATAACTTTAGAAAGGAGTCATTTGGTATTAGCTAAATTGAATAGTCTCCTGTCTATATTACATAAGGAAGACTTTCAATAAAGGAATTTCATCTAGACTCAGATTTAGCTCTTCAACCTGGTGTTTGTTGACCCTTTACACTACCAATCTACTAAATGGAAGGCACAGGCACCTCTGAAAAGCAATAATTGCACAGAAGACCTTCCTCAACCTCTGTCTGTGCCAACGATTTGCCTCAGTTAGAGAAAGAGCCAATAGAGGGTGCCTATGCATCTCATTTAGCTACCTTAGTTTACTGTCCAAAGTTACAAGGTATAAGTACGGGCCAGAAAATGTAATCATGTACCAATTCATTTTACAAAGACGACTAAATCACATCCCTCTGTCATTCATTAATCTCTAAGTTAAAAATTCAATCATACCATCAATGTAGTGAAATAAAACTATAAAATTATCTCCTAGATGGTGGTGTCTTCACACAGCTCTTGGAACCATATAAAAATGCATCAATATAAGCCATTTGCCAGATGCTCACAGAGATGAGGACTGCATTGCAGACAACTCCTGAAAAGGAGGTGGGGCAGTGGGTGGGTAAATTCGTAACACAGATTATTCACAATGAATAATTCAGCTAGTTCTTTTTACAAGGCACTTCCACCAGCTGGCTTTTGTGTAAGAACTTCAAAGTATTTCAGTCTGAATTGATTAAGATTCTACACTACATTGATTTGGATGTTAGAAAAAATTGCTGTTCTCCAAAAAACAATGACATTTGAGCAATGCAGTTTTGTACTACCTCTCTTGACAAGTCCATGAGAATATTTCTTTGAAAATTAGACCAATAGAGCATTTTTATTGATCACAGATGCAGAAGTATTTTCATGTTGGCTTTCCTTTACAATGAAAGTACATGTTGAGTCACAGAAATGTTGAAATTTCCCTTATAGTAGTATCACCTTGTATCACTGAAATCTATGTTTTGTTTCTAGCTGCAGATGTAGACATTGCACAACTAATGAAAAAAGTTATGTGGGAAGAAAGTTCAACAAGAGCAATCTTTTTTTCCCATCTTTTATTGAAATCCCTTGCTAAGAAAAGGAAATCCCCCTTTTTTTTTTTTTGGCACTGAAATGCTGTAAGCAAGGACTATACTGGTGCTAAATATTAGCAGCTGAGTTCCAGAGTGATGTTTAAACAGTTCAAAGGCAGAAATAAATTTATATATGCATTGCTAGCATAGTTTCTTTTACCACTGCAGTATTCTATACATTAATTTGAGAACTCCTCTCTCTGTGGCTAAACTAAAATAGAAGAAATAATTTCTGAGGCCACAAATGGGACTTTGTGGAGGCAGCACACATTAAGACTGAGGGCCTGGCAGTTGCTTCTTATTTTTTCCCTTATTTATACTGCTTATTTATTCACCATGTACTTGGAGGTCTGGCAATTTATTTTTTTCTTTTGTCAAAACAGCTGGGGCATTTTGTGATGCATCTCAGTGGGTGCCTCATTGTACTCCAAGACAAACATTATTTTACCATTGCGGGAAAAGTATGTCTCATCCCCACTCATATTAATAACTATCTACCCAGCTTTATCATCATAGTGACAAAGAATGCTATCCATTTTTTTGGATAAATGTATCTCACTTCCATGTGAAAATCAAGGATTTAAGAGAGAATCATGACTGACTGAGGGATATCAAACATTTAATTTAATTCAGAACGGCACCTGAAAGTTTAGATATACATGGAATATCCAGAATAAAAACTTTCCAAATGCAGACAGCAGAGATGTGTGTGAAAGATTTCCACTGTTTTCTATTTGTTCACAGAAAAAAAAATCTTCTACATATTGGATCTTCAACTGCTGATTTCCAGAGGAGCCATGGCAAATCATGCCACCACTAGATGAGTACTTTTCTGGGGTTTTATTCCTTCCAGAATTATGGCAACTGCAGTTGAGGTTGCAATTGCAACTGCAAGACTTTGAAGCAAAATGGAAATTAAAGAAATATTTGGAAAAGAGAGTTTAATATTATATTTGAAGAATGAAAATAAAAGCTTTGAACATCAGGGTTCGTTTTAAGCCTAATAAAGGCTGATATGTTGCATTCGCATGAGACTTGTGCTGTTCTTCAAAAAATACAAACAAACCAAGTATTTACAATATAATCAATTTGTTCAAACATCCAAGTAGTGACTGGTGATGAATGGTATTCCACAATGGTCAGTATTGGAACCAGCACTGTTTAATATCATTGTCAGCAACATGAGGTGGGCTGATGCCAGCCTGATGAAGATTAACTGTGACAAGTGCAAGGTCCTACGCTTTCCAACCCTAACTATTCTGTGATTCTATGATTCTGTGACAGTGGGATCAAGTGCACCTGCAACAGGTTTGCTTAAGACACCAGGCTGTATGGTGTGGTTGACATGCTGGAGGGAAGGGATGCCACCTAGAGGGACCTTGACTGGCTCTAGAGGTGGGCCAGTGTGAACCTTGTGAAGTTGAACAAGACCAAGTGCAAGGTCCTGCATGTGGGTTAGAGCAATCACAAGCACAAATACAGGCTGGGCAGAGAACAGATTGACAGCAGCTCTGAGGTCTTGGGGCTGTTGATTGACAAGAAGCTCAGCATGACCCATCAATGTGTGCTTGTGTGCTTCCTGGGCTTTTTCAGCCCAGAAAGCCAACTGCATGGTGTGCTGCATCAAAAGGAGCTTGACTGGCAAGTGGAGGGAGGTGATTCTGCCACTCTGCCCTCATGAGAATTCACCTGGGGTACTGCATTCAGCTCCTATCCAAGAAGGGCATAGACAGAGTCTAGAGGAGGCCATGAAGATGGTCAGAGGGCTGGAACACCATTCCTAGAAAGACAGGATAAGAAAGTTGGGCTTGTGCAGCCTGGAGAAGAGAAGGCTCTAGGTAGAGTTTAGGGCAGCCTTCCAGTACCTAAAGGGGGCCTACAAGAAATCTGGAGAGGGACTTCTTGCAAGGGCACATAGGAATAGGACAAGGAGAAATTGCTTTAAACTGAAAGAGAGTAGATTGAAAATAGATATAAAGAAGAAGTTCTTTGCTGTGAGGGTTGGGAAGCACAGGAACAGGTTTCCTAGAGAAGCTGTGGCTGCCCCGTCCCTGAAGTGCTTAAGAATATGTTGGACAGGGCTTTGAGCAGCCTGGTTGCTGTGCTTTAAGCGCAGTCAACCATGTGGTTTGCTCACCCACTCACCCCTCTTTCTTCCCCCCCCACTCCCAGAGGGATAGGGAGGAGAATCGAAAGAATGCAACTCCCACAGGTTGAGATAAGAACAGTTCAGTAACTAAGGTATAACACAAACCACTGCTGCTACCACCAATAATAATAATGACAAGGGAAGTGACAAGGGAAATAACAAGGGAAGAGAATGCAACCACTCACTACTTATACCCAGCCCGACTAAGCAGTGAAACCCCTCTTCCGGATCCTTGCCCTTAATTTTTTACATCCTGGGCATGACTTGTTGTGGTATGGAATACCTCTTTGGCTAGTTTGGGTCAGGTGTCCTGTCTCTGCTTCCTCCCAGTTTCTCCTCCTCCCTGGCAGAACATGAGGCTCAGAAAGTCCTTGGTCAGACTAAACATTACTGCAACAACTAAAAACATGGGTGTTATCAACGCTGCTCCCAGGCAGAAAGTCAAAAACACAGCACTGCACCAGCTACTAAGGTGGAGAAAGATGACTGCTCCTGCTGAACCCAGGACACTGGCCTAGTGGAAGGTGTCCCTGCCCATGACAGGGGGTTGCAACATGATAATTTTTAAAGTTCCTTTCAATTATAATCATTCTATGGCTCTATTCATATGGTTCTATTTATCTACAAAATTTCAATCGCAGACTGGCATTGCTTCCATTCACATGGATCTAGGAAATACCTGCTCAGGTTGAAAAGATTCCTCGTCCAATACGTTTGAAATTAAACATTTTTATGATACTGTGACATGCAATATTAGGGCTGAAAGCCTCACATTCCTGCCTTTCAAGACAAGGAAAGCCTCTTTGGAGCCTTTCTAAAGTCTGCAGGTTTTTCTGGTGCCAGAATGCTTCCTGGTCTACTCTCATATATCTCTGGAAAAAGGGAGTATGCTTTTCAGGTACTCCTTCAAGTAGAAGAGATAGGGAGGAAGATCCCAGCAACCACATCAGTTATGCTGTGCCTCTGGCAATTTTCCCCTCCCATACAAAGTCTCATTGATCAGATTGTTTGCACATATTGAGGTCTATGGTCTATTTTAGAAGATATTTTAATAAAAGAGCAAGAATACTGCAAGCCTCCAGCAAAAAAGAACTCCTCCCTTCTACAGGAAGGACAGCACCAGACACAAGTCCCTGGCATTTAGTAGAACTTCTCTGTCTGCATGTGATTTCCATGTGCTTCATGACAAGTGCAAGATCCTACACCTGGGTCAGAACAATCCCAGGCACAGCTACAGGTTGGACAGAGAAGAGCAGAGCAGCCATGCGGAGAAGGACTTGGGGGTGTTGGTCGATGAAAAAATGAACATGAGCCGGCAGTGTGCGCTTGCAGCCCAGAAAGCCAACCGTATTCTGGGCTGCATCAAAAGGAGCATGACCAGCAGGTCGAGAGAGGTGATCCTGCCCCTCTACTCTGCTCTTGTGAGACCTCACCTGGAGTATTGTGTGCAGTTCTGGTGTCCTCAACATAAAAAGGACATGGAACTGTTTGAAAAAGTCCAAAGGAGTGCCACGAGGATGATCAGGGGACTGGAGCACCTCCCTAATGAAGATAGGTTGAGAAAGTTTCGGCTGTTGAGCCTGGAGAAGAGAAGGCTGCATGGAGACCTCATAGCAGTCTTCCAGTATCTGAAGGGTGCTTATAGGGATGCTGGGGAGGGACTCTTCATGAGGGACTGTAGTGATAGGACAAGGGGTAATGGGTTCAAACTTAAACAGGGGAGGTTTAGATTGGATTTAAGGCAGAAGTTCTTTATCGTACAGGTGGTGAGGCAGTGGAATGGGTTGCCCAGGGAAGTTGTGAATGCTCCATCCTTGGCGGCGCTCAAGGCCAGGTTGGACATAGCCTTGGGTGGCATGGTTTAGTGTGAGGTGTTCCTGCCCCTGGCAGGGCAGTTGGAATTAGATTATGTTCAGGTCCTTTCCAACCCTAACTATTCTATGATTCTATGATTCTTTTGCAGGCAGTACTATGGAATGTCTTAGAAAAGTGTTGAGAAAATTAGAAACTTCCCCATACCCATGCTTCAGAAGACATTGGAATGGGTGAACAGCCTAGGGGAAAAGGTTTGGTTTCAACAGAAGGAAGATTGCAAGTCTTCCCAGCTTCCTAGCCCAGATTTATATGACAGTAAAAAACCCCAGTGTGCACTTGCACATCAATGATTAATTCTATGTAGGGCTGCAAAAAGTAATTCCCAAATGACTACAAATATAGAGGATTTAGTTCTTTTCTGCACTTCTGCTGTCACGAGGTTAAATTAGCTAAAAATGTAGATTCATCCATACATCACTTGATGTCTCTACAAACATAACTGACTTTTTCCTGGTTTCTTCTTCTTCATATGGAGTGTCATGCCATAAAAATACAACCTTGCAAAGTATTCACACTCTTTTGGAAGATTAAAAAATACAAGGGCAAGGAGCTATGGGTGTACATACACATAAACACATTCTGTGTGGAGGCATTACCCGCTTATTAACATTGCATATTTTTGCGGCATGCCCTCTTTCATCTGTGCTCTATACTCCCAGCCATTTCCCTCAGACTCAGACCCAGCACTTCAAACCTCTGAAAATAGGTTTTTAACAGACACTTTTGTTTTTCTCCAGAACCAGCTTCTTTTGTTTATTGCCTTTTTTGTAAATGTCCAGTGTCTCCTGATTCAAGACAAGCTTTCTCATTTCTGAGAATCCCTAAGTTTCAGTTTCATACTAGGTAGCAGAGGCAGAAACAGAAGATGTATTCAGTTGTAAAAATAAGCTTGTCTGGATTTGAAAGTGGAGGGAAGGAGAGGCAAAAGTCTACAAAATTTGGGGGTTTAGCAGAAAACCTGTTGATGGCTGCTCTAGAAATCACCTCTGCTCTGATCCATGGCTTTCTGGCCTAGGAGAACTGCTGTTTGCAAAAGATTTTCTCATTTAAATCAACTGTTATAAAATCTTTTTTATAAATCACCAGAGCAAATGCACAGAGGAAAAAAAAAGAACAACAACAAACAAACAAAAAAAAAAACCAAACCCAAAATCAACAGAACCACAAAAATTAAAAAGAAAAACAAAAACAAACAAAAAAACAAAGCACATTTCTTTCAAATGGAGAATTCAAGTCCATTTTTAGCTATCATCTGGTAGCTATCCTATATAACAATTCATTACATTTAATAATTCTGAATTCATATAAAGTACAAGATTTTAAGACTCCACAAAGGAGAGAAGCCATAGATATATTCCAGAGGAGAACAGCTGTCAGGCAGAGGAAGTAAGGAATAATATTTTGATTTTGTTGTGAGGCACTTCCTTCTATAAATAACACTGTTACATGGCTATAAATCAGAAGTACTGTCATTCTGATGAGACCCCAGGAGACTTCAGCTCTCTGCTCACAAGAAATTAGTCTCGATTAACTCAGATGACTTCTGGATAGGTTACATGCTCGTTATTCACAGTGGTAGGATGACAGCTGAAGGTTAATATTCTCTCAAAAATGAGGGTAATTAATGGATGAATTGCTGCTAAAATTCTGGTTGAAGTCCATTTTGCACACCAGGTGTCTAAAATTGTTCACTTATTTTCATCTGCAAGCTTCAGTATCAGCCTTTTCTCATCAAATATTTATTTCCTTTTCAATTCGATGTTTTGGTTTTTAATAAAACAAAATGCTGGGATCGTAATTCCTAACTTTTTTTTTTTCTACAAATCTTTTTCTTCTTTCTAAATCTAGGGTATGCTTTTGGGGGATTGGGAATATTTTAAAAAGTTTTTTCAGATTTAAAAAAAAAAAAAAAGTGTTTCTCTGTTTTTTCTTTTTTTCATTCCCTGAGCTCTTTCAAAGTTGACTGCAGTTCATAGAAAGATTGCAAGGGTCTTCCCATGGGCAGGACTAGACCCAAGCACCAGACAGCAGAAATCTGTTTCTCTTCAGTTTATAGACAGGTTCTGTCCCACAGTGGAATCCAAAACGGTGAATCAGGAGCCACCTTCCCTTTATTCTCACCCGAAACAAGAAATATAAAAAAGAAAAAAAATGTGTAAGAAATAAAAGAAGATAGGGAAATGGTACTTAAGACATATATTTCAGAAATAAAGTGTTAAAAGACTAAAGTGTCAAATATGAGAAGAAGAGTGATCAGCCTTGTGTTTAGAACTCTGAACACAGCTTTACAAGCACAAAGGCTGTTTTGTTTTAGGAAAAAAGACCCAATTTTAGGTATCTGGTATGAGGCTGGGGGATGGAACTTACCATTAACTGGAACAACTGCTCATAGCAAAGAAATGAAAAAAGGAACAGCAGAGGAATTTCTCTCCAAGTTGCGTACTAAAGCAGTTTCGGGTTTAATTTTTGTGTCTGTTTTGCAATCCCTTGATAGTTAAAACTGGCTGACACAACACATGAGATATGCCAGTGCCAGTCCTGTGTATTTTGAGTTCCTGGAAACAGAACAAAGATCTGTGTTGACAAAAATTTTACAGATGTGCCAGATTTTTTATTCAGAGTGAGAAGCAGAAGCCCTTCCAATAGGGAATGTTGATCTGCTCACAGCAGGCCTGTGAGATGGTGGCTGGGCTGTGGCCTGGGTCACCCAGGCAAGGAAAATCTCAGGGGTGAGCATCCAAAGTATCCTGTTTTACCAGAGCAAGGAAAGGGGGAATCACCAAGAACAAGCTGACTTGTCAAGCACAGTATTGCTTTCACAAGCATCCAACAACAGTGAATAAGGCTCACAGGTGCCTGAATATCACTAAAATCCAGTAAGTTTTTATTGTTTTAATAGCAAATGGGAGGTTCTTTCACCTGCTTCTGCTGAAGGCAGGTTTGAGATGTCCTCAGATCATATTCTCAGTGTGAAGTCTCAAGGGGAATTATTTCTGGGAATCATATACTGAAACTTGTTTCTGGAAATATGGATGGGATTTTTTGTTTGTTTTTTTTTTGTTTGTTTGTTTTTTGTTTATTGTTTTTTTGGGGGGGTTGGTGTTGGGTTTTGTTTATTTTTCCTTACTAGCTACTTGGCAGATGATGGGCTCTTAGAAAACACCCAAAACATTGAGACACTTGTTTTGCAGGAGTTGGCAACAAAATTCAAGTAAGGAAGAAGAAGAATAAGAATTTGAAGGTGGGGATCTAAGAGAAGGGAAAGAAACCTGTGGGACAGCTGGGCCTATTTGTGGTAGGAAAGGAAAGGAGAGGAAAGGAGAGGAATCTTACTGAATGTAAACTTTTAGTCAATTTAAGGTACATATCTTTGTGGCCTTTGACAAATATACCCTGGGTGACTTTTATACTTAAAGTCCTCCATGCTATATTACCTCCATAAAGCAAGGAGGAGAATCAGGATGTAGTGTAGTTGAGGACTTGAAGCCCTTAGATTTAAGCAATAAATACTACTCAGCTGAGACAAAATGTATTGTTTATATGTTAGGAATCCGTGTCAAAGCTTGTGCAAAAAGAGATGTAAGAGATTGCTTTAGATACTAATATGCATCTGCAGTGCTAAAAGGCACAGGAAGAAAAGTCTCTCTGAGACTTAGAGCACTCCTACACAGGTCTGACACAGGTAGGAAGCTGCATAATGAAGCATTTCTGAATTAGGAGAAAATAAAACCAAAACCAAACACAGCTGGCTTCAGGTGAAATAGTGGAGATTGAGTACGTCATCTGCTGGCAGACAAATATGATTATATTCTGTATCTTTACATTTTATGTTATTTTTTTATTATTTTATTTTATTTTAATTATTTTATTTATTTTATTTTAATTATTTTATTTATTTTATTTTATTTTATTTTATTTTATTTTATTTTATTTTATTTTATTTTATTTTATGTGTATCTGAGTAAACAGGAGATAAAACCAGAGAATTTCATCTTGCATTACAGAACCATATTCCATGGGTCATGGCTTATGTTGACCACACTTTGGTGTTATAGGTGTTCTCATACTACCTCATGCTTTGGTGGAGGGAAAGAAAAGGTCTTTCATATTCTTTTTTTTTTTTAGACTATAATTTTGTTTTACTTTCTATGTTTGCTGTCTGTATACTGCTCAAGTGTCCCCATTGAATCCCCATTTACAATACTGCTTTTACCATTTATATTGTAGTTAGCACTGCATGTTTTCATAATACATATTTGCTTAGAGACTCATCAGTGAGCATAGGTCCTTTTCTCAAATTTTGATCCAGTAAAAAAGCTTTTAAAGACTCAGGGTCTCTTTACAAAGCTCTAAATATAAAACAGATCTTGCAAAGTACATCAGCTGGCATCAGAAACAGAAGTGGCAGAAGAAACAGGTCTCTCCACTTTCTTCGTAGTGGGATAACCAGAAAGAGCAACAGTCTGGGACTGTAGTTTTGCAATGCTGTCTGAATCAGGCTGGCAAGCACTGGAAGAGTAAGAAAGAGGAGAAAGATGAGCAGGTTTAAAAGGACATCCGGAGGCACTGGGTTCCCTGGCACAAAATGGCTATTGAAGTTATGGAGTGAGAAAAGCTAAATATGATTACAATCTTCTTTTAACCATCTGCTGTGTTTTCTCCTAGCTTTCTTCAGCCCAGCATCTGAAACACTGTCCTTCCAACTATGCCTCAATTATTTATAAGTATTCTCCTCCAAAAAAAAAATGACAGCACATCTTTAAATTATGTTCTTACTGTGCAATGTCACAGTAAGGTTACACAGCTATTAGGGTGCATGTTGCTAAAATGTATCTATTAAAATTGAAGCTAGGTTTTTAACTATGCACAGGTTTGAATCTTAAGCAGCTGGATTTCCCAATGCTGTTTTTTAAACCTCTCTGAATATAAATTTTGTTCTTCTCAGTTTTACTTAAACATTCCACCTACTGCCACACTGTAAATTTCTATTCATTTCTATAAAATCAAGTGATGTATACAATGAGGATTTGAGATAATGTCCAGGGGGTTTGTTTATTTTTATCTGTGCCTAAATCCCTTCTTTGTAATATTGATTAAAACAGGCATTAACATTCTTGCTACTTTTTGCAGGAATTTATGTTTAAAATACCAACATGACTGACTAATACAATGCAAATAAGATCCCTCACCCAGTGACTCATTACAGATATAAGCCAAACACACAGTTATCTACATCTAAAAGTGTTGCTGCTATAGTTTCCAGATAACTTGTAAAACTAGTAAAAAAATACTCAACATGACACATGACAGAATATTTTGATACCACTTTTTGACAGTATTTCTGACACATAAAACCAGAAAGCAAGTCATTATAGTCATCATTCATATTTTGAATTAATAGTAATAATTTCAGCAATGGTAAATATAATTTTACTTTCCTAGTTTGGGTTGGTGTTCATACTTACAAGGACACTGAATCCAGGGTGCGGGACCTCTTCTGTTCATACAAGACCTCAATAATTGTGTTTGACAAATAAAAATTTGTATTACAGATTGAGTACAGTCAGTGTAATTCAATGCATAACATGTTCATAATATGCTCAGTGATGTAAAATAGGAAATGTACACAAGCATTTGCAAGATTTCATAATGCTGGGAAAATAAAAACATTTAATGGATATGAAATAGGAAGCTTTGTCACTGATAGGTCTGACCTGCAATTCTAAGAAAAATACTTTTTATAAAACAAAAATAAAGATAAAGTTGCCATGTTACATCAGCCAGCTAAATAATTCTAACAATTATGCTGTGTAAATACATTTGACTAGGAGCTAAAAGATATGAAGTCAAGTACCTTCCCTACAACCTGTCAGTTGAGTTGGCCTTAGAAAAGTAATTTCTTTGCGACTATTTCTATTCTCCACCAATACCCTCATTTTAAACTAAGTAGGCAGGACTCACTAGGTGAACATCTACCCAGAACCCATCATCATCTACACTCGCCTCACTGTTACTGCAGAGAAAATAGCAGCTTTGACCATACGATTCATCTGAACAGAAGATACATCATCCAAGTTGATAAATCACACCTTTGAAATAATTATTTCCTTCCAATGGTTACAGGTGACTGGATCAAATGGTAGATATCTAAAGTTAGGTAAAAAGAGTGAGGCTCCACTGGGTCCTATCATAAGTGGTATGGTCCAGAAGAAGTAGTTCTCCAGAGCAAAACACTTGTTTTGGTCCAACATCGATGCTGAATGTACATTAGGGTTTTTACTTCAGAAAAGAGTAAAAGACATTAGAGAAGCACACCCTCTGGTTTCATTTCACCCCAGAGGAATCCATTTTACAGTCTCCAAGACATCTCCAAGACAGTGAGAGGCAAAGTGCAATAAGTGGGGGCAAGCAGAGTAGGCTTTTTCATGGTTCACTACTTCTCTGAGCTAACATGCTAGTATAGATGTGCTCATTGTCTCTTACTTTCTGACCATGCCCAGCAGAATATAGTCATGACTCAGAATCATTTCACCCTATCAAAATAACAGACACTAACAACAATAGCGATCCTCCAAAAATTCTGTTCCCAGCTTGGTCTGATATTTATAAGGAGTCTGATACTAATGGATTTATCTCCTTCCAACACAAAGTATCTTGTCTTTATTTTCTTCAGCCTTCATAACGTCTTCTATGTCATAGATCCCCTCCACAAACTCAGTTGATTTTGATCAATTGGCTTCCTCAAGGGTGAAGAAGGAGCATTTGAAGATCACTCTTTAAATGACTCACGCTATCCCATGACTTTCTGCACTCTTTGATGCTTTTGGTCAGACTCAGCATCTTGAGTTCTCTGCTTGCAGCAATAGAAAGGACATGAACTTGTTTTTTTTATTGCCTATCACTCAACACTGTCTAATATGCTTATGTGAGATTCAGCTGTCTTTCAATCACTGTTTTGCTTTGTAACTTTCAACATAGATTTTGCCACCCCAGCTCTGTCTGGAAATATTTTTCATCCTCTCAAAGCTTTATTTGTGATTTCTTCCTTCTGTATCATGTTATGAGGATGTGAAATTCAGACTTTTTTTCCCTTAGGACCATAATTCCAAAAGTAACTGAGGGATTTAAACATTGCTTGTGAAGTAGGTGTAGAACTGCAATACATGGTATATATAAAAAATTTAAAAATCAAACCTTGTTTTCAGAACAGATAAATTAACCTTTTTTTCTGTGAGAACTGAGATGTTGTTAGATATCTGCATGGCTTTGCCACAACTGGTCCTTAGTTAAAGGTATGAAATTGCTGAATTCCTGAAGTTGTTGGGATTGTTTGTGATGCTATCAACATTTTAAGGTTAAACAGTGAACTCTAGATTCAAGTTGTGGCAGGAATGGTACAAGAAGGATTGATTTTCATATGTGGTGGGCTGGGTTTTTTTTTTTTTAGTTCTTTTTTTTAAGTCCTCAAGTCTGCACGTAGCCCGAGCTGCAGCAACTGCAGCCCAGGGCAGTGTCAGTGAGGCAATCAACACCTTATCTGGGTAGCTTTCATTTCCTGTTGAAAAAGGTTGCTGAGGTATGCACTGAATCTACATCTCCCCCCACAAACTACTTCATCCTCTTTGTTATCTCCTCAGTGATCTTCCTTCCCACAGCAGAGGAAGAGGGCTGAGGCTCCTCATATTGCTGCAAACACCTTCCTCTTCAATCCAACTTGCTTTGATTTAACGTGAGCATGAGGCTGGGGGGGAACCTGGGTCTCCTGAACCTCCTCCAGCAATTCTGGGTCCTCCTGAAGGGTTCCACCAGCTTTGATGGCACCAAGATACGGCCTTCATGACACAAAACAGGAATTTTCTGATTTTGTCTAACTTTTTCCTGGCATTTCAGTTTCCACTTTCAGGGAACTGACCTAAACAGTGTCTTACAGACCATGGTTTCCACAACAGAAGTAATAATATGTGATACGGAAGTAACTTCATTCTTGATAAAACAAAATAACTAAATGGCATGCTATTCTGCCACTTTCAGTCTTCCTTCCCTCTTCTTGTTAATGAGATTAAATGCCAACTTGATGGAAGGCAGATTATTTTTTAATTGCATAAAATTTTATTCTTAAATTATAGGGCTTGACCTAAAATCAGGTTTATACATACTTAGAATAGGTTAGTAAATGGTTAAAAATTCTTGTATGGGCTTTTAGACATCCTTGTTTGCTTAGGGTTTTTTCACCTTTGGGTACTGCAGGCTAGATTTGTCTGGGCCAACAGAAATTAATTTGCCCCATAAAATTTACCATCCCTGAAGCAATGCAGCAAACTCAGCAAGATTGTTTTCTCTAAGTCACTTAGAAAGGGTTGGGTGGGTAGAGCAACCAGCTACTGTTCAAGTAAGACTGGAAAGCAGCAGAATAAGAAATTTTGATAATGATCTAAGACCCAATTCACCATTACTGATACCATCAAGACCTTTGTACTATTTTGGTAGGGGTGAGATACGTAAAAACTGACATAGTATAGCAAATTTTCTAACATTTATTAACACATCAGGGGAAGTAAAAGTTGGAAATTTCTCATTCCCTCTAATCTCCCACATCTCCTGGCAAAGATAAGCAGCAAAAACTCTCTGTGAAACTCTCTGGAAAAAAAAAAAGAAATAAGAAAAAAAAAAAAAGAACACACCCACACCCATAACCTTAAACCCATTCTACTTGAAAACACAGAGGTAGTATCTGAACACACTGAGAAAGTCATGTCCACTATGAATCCCGACTTCTTCCATTGAGCTTAACTCAGTAGCTCAGATTGCTAATGGAAACCAAAAATCATCTCAAAGCTGGATATGGGTCTTTCAATTGCAATGCTGACCCTGTTCAGGTCTTAGTGCATCTTCACTTTCAGCTCCAGCTACAGTACCTGGCTGTGGACTCGTTTTACAAACAGTTATTTGATTTCCAGGTTATATGGCTTGTTATTATCACAGTTGATAGTTCCAGCTTCCCGGGAAATGGCAAAATGGTAACAGGGCACTGCCTCAAACTGTAGTCTGCACAAAGGTGGAAATTTTCACCACTCCTGCCATTTTCAACAAAGAGCAGACGTGCCCAGTGAACAGTACCCTTGTGTACAGCTAAGTTTTGCAGAAGTCACTCCTTACTGCTTTCACCTTCTTGCATGAAAACTTTTACAGAAACTTCACAATTATCATTAATTCACAGGCTACAGCTGAATAGACTCGGAGGGCATAAGGGACCAGTCTGGTCCTGTGTCTTGCTTAATACAGACCATAGGACCTCCCGTAATAAGGGATTCCTGACTTGCATCCAGACCTTCTGATTTACTAAAGGAACTTTGCCAACAGACAGTTCTTCGTTTCTTCGCTGTTTGTGAGAAGCCCATTTCCAAAGTGCATATTTTGCTGACTAAATTATATATAATCATAGAAGAATGGTATGGGTTGGAGGGAACCTTAGAGATATCTAGTTCCAACCCCGCCCCTGTCATGGGCAGGGACATCTTCCACTAGACTAGGTTGCTCAAATCCCCATCCAGCCTGGCCTTGAACGCTGCCAGGGATGCGGCAGCCACAGCCTCTCTGGGCAACCTGTGCCAGTGCCTTTTACCACCCTTAGAGTAAAAAATTTCTTCCTTATATCCAACCTAAATCTACACTCCTTAAGATTATTTGTGATTTATTATTGTTCTGGCTAGTTAATTAACTCACATTCTATTCCTTCCCTTGGAAGTATGAGTCAGGTAATTAACCAATAAAGGAAAATATGCAAAATGCATTTTAATACTAGAGCAGGATCCTCAGTAAATAGCAGTCACTGAAATTATATTTAAGTCAGTGATTATGCTCGTGTACTTCACCTGAGAATCTGTCCCCCAGGGAGCAGAAATAATATGATGTGCTTTTCACAATGATAATCAGGAAGCACATGAACTAGATTTGTTTGTATCTTCAAAAATTACCTTTTAATAAACCCAGTTAAACCATTTCATTTCATTAAGATTTACAGTAGTAGAACAAAGAACACTGGCTTATTAACACTGGCTTATTAACAGAATATGAATATTGAGGAATACTTAATGTGGCTAAAAACATGATTAATTTTGTATTCTAAAACCAAGGAAACTGAGATGGTGATAAGGAGCCATAACTTTATGGTTTGGGTTGAGTTTTGATTTTGTTTGAAGCACAAGTAGCAAATGATGATTGTATCTCTTTTGCAGAGAAGTGTTGGCATGAATAAGGTTGTCTTGCTGCCACTACATCCTATGAAATGGGATTTTCTACTTACATTGTAGTCTTTTTGCTGACCAGATCAAGAGTAGCCTGATAGACAAGCTACTGCGAGTCTGACATAAAAAAGTGGGGGATTATCATAATTTCAAATAAGATTTGAAATTTCCTATATTTCTATTTTTCATACAGTACAGCAAGCTACACAAACGGCCCTGTCATTTTTTGGCTAGATGTACCAAGTGACCTTCTTTTAGTTTGTGCAATTTGCACTATTCAGCCAACTTCATTTTCAGATTTACTTCACTACTGGATATTAGAATGCTATCTCACACTTAAGTGGCTTTCTCTTGCATTAGTTGCACTACTTCATGTAGCGTATTATCTACTTTCTCAATTCTGGATGTGTAAACTCTTACATGCATCTAGGCTGTAACATGGCAGCTTCATAAGTGATCCTCTCACTCATGACAAAATTGTGTTGGATACATGTGATTGCTTGCACAAATGCACTATACCTTAGCTAATCAGGCAGTCACAGAATGACAGAAAATAAGACTGCAAGGGGTGTCACAAGGCAGCTTTGAATTATTTCATTCACTGAGAGCTGACTTTTGTCTTGAAGAAGCTGCTGTGCCCTAAGCAGACAATTCCCCACTCCATCTGGGTAGCTGCCACAGTGCTTCACTGTCCTGACTGCAGAGAAAATGGAATGAGTGAGGGATGAGGAAATAAATCCAAACAGTCAAGGATCTGGAAAAATGTGCCTATTCTTAAATAACAGCTACCTGTAACATCTAACTTGTCTTAATCCACCTCTTTCAAGCACTCTTCTGACAAGCACTTTTTAAAGATAGCTGGTCTTGGGAGGGGGGTGTTAACTAAGTAAACCCTGCACTGCCTGCACTGGCATTTTCAATGAAACTGAAAAGTGAACAAGGAAATCAACCCAAGCTGTCTGGGCTGTTTTACGTGACAGAAAAACAGTAGTGGGTATAAGTGGGAGAGAAATAGATCTTTTTGTCAAATGCAAGACTTCTGAATAGAAGATGTAATTTGCTGAGCAAGAAATGTTATTTTCAGGGTGTGTTCTTACATGGAATTTAATAAGAAAGTGAAACAACAATGAAGTACTTCCTTCAAATATTAAATTTCTTTGCCCTCATTGACTTGAGACAAAGCAATAACTACCATTCTTTTAAAAGCTAGTTTTTAATTTTCTCTCTTTCATATCCCATTTGTATGCCAAACCTGCTCAACCTGCATGTTCTCCATAGCTATTAAAAAAAAATACAACCATCAGTATTATTTTTCTACTTCAGCATAAACTGGTTACCCAAATATTATGGCATTAAATGTGAAGAGACAACTTCTATCATATCAAAACCTAGCAAAAATTCTTTTTTTACTTCTTTTGAGGAATTTTAATAGAAAATAGAGGAAACCTTAGAAATTCCTTCAAGGATAGTTCTACATAATGATAAATTAAATGCTTTTTCTCTTTTATTGCTTTGGGGAATATCTTCTCACTATTTTGTTTGAGACTAAATATGTCTCCTGAAGTATATTTCCAGATTGAAAAAAGTGGTTTCATTAAAAATAAATAAGAAGTTTTAGTTATTTTTTTTCAATGAAAATGTCCCTACATATTCCATGGGCATTTTATAATACAGTTTTAAAAGCATGACAAAATTCTGCAGGGTTTGGGTGGAAAAAAACCCAAACCCACACATATTAATTTATTTATGAGTCTTCAGTGACAAATAAGAACACAAGGCACAAACTTTTTTCTTCTAAATATTTTACAAGTCATAAAATCCATAATATTTATCTGCTATTCTTTCCTGAGAAAATATAGTTGCACAGAACCTGTTTTCTCCCCTTGAGTAATGAGATTATTTATTAATAACATTAGGTTTTGATTTTATTCACCTCCAGCTCTTAAAAACAAACAAGCTGTTTTCGAAGATCTCATTCTTTAGTGATGTTCATCCTGGCCTTGCTAAGTATTCAGCTGGTTTTTTTCCTGCTGATTTTATTGTGATAGGAGTTTTTCAAGCCTATCAAGGACTGCCTGTCAGTGAGATGCACAACACACTGTGCATCTTGAGATCAGATGCCTGGAAAAAAAATGAAAAAAATGCATTGATTTGTAACTGAAGGGGGAATTTCTACAATCTCTCCAATATCTCGTGAAGTTTGTGCAATTGTGGCTTAGGACAGAATTTGTAGAAGTTTTTGTTCGCTTAAGCCCTCTCTTCCACAGCTGGCATGGAACACAACCTTTTCTCCAGCCACACTGGTGATGCAATGGTAGCAAAGACTAAAATGCCCTGTTTTGTTTATTTATTTTATGTTTTTGTAACAGGATGGATCCTTGAGATACTGTACCTCCACATCAGGGCTGTCCTGGGGCCCTGCCAAAGCAATCAAACCATGACTACCCTTACTCCTGTGCTTGAACCGTAGTGCCTATGCTTGACTGATCAGGAACTCAAACAAGACACATCTGTTGCTGTGCTCACATTACTGGTCACATCACCTGCATTGGTGTGTTTCCACAGCAGGCACCTAGGAATGGCCTCCCAGGGCATCAACACTGGCAAGACAGATTCCCAAGCATGGCTTGGCTTGGCATATCACAAAGTGTAAACAATGGACCAAGTGGTGAATCCTTTTTCTGCTTCAGAAGTGGACTATTGTTAATTTTATAGCATGTCCATGCTCAGTAGAATTTTACTACTCCCCTAGAAAGTGGTTCTTTTGTACATCTCAAATAACTGAATTGCATCTGACATTGTTGCTGGGGTGGAAGTAGGAGTAGAGACTGGAAGCATGCCTAGAGCAAGAAAATTATTGAGAGTGTGTGTTCATAGTCCTGTCGAAGTGCTACAGTTTTCCTAGCTTGAAGCATTTCAGCTATGCCAGACCTGCTTGTCTCTTAACCAGAGCTGCCAACTGGGCTAAATCGCATGGTGACTTTGTGAGGCTGACAAATGTAGGTTAAAATGCACTGGCCAAGCTCATTTCCATTTGGATTTTACCCAAAGCCTCAGATAAAGGGCCTGAGCAATAATTTGATGCACTAACTGGCTGATAAAAAAAGATTATTTTTAGGTGCTTAAAGTTTTGATTCAGATGAGAAAAAGCTTTTGGTATATTTTGAAAAATTTTATGGAGATGCCTCTTGCAAGTAAGAATAAACAAATGAGCTTTTTCAAATTCCTGGAAATGACTGAGAGATGGGTTGTAAATTCTTTGAATTAGTAAAATAGACTGCAAGTGACCAAGCATGTAAAAAGCAGGTTTAATGTGTCATGGAAGACCACAGCTAGTTAATTAGACTACCGCATTTTAACCTCATTTTTTTTCTAAATATACTTTATAATTTAACATATCTTTCATAACATAGCATTGCAAAGGACTAGTGTACATTTTATTATAAAAATCCTATATTGACAGAATACTAAAATTGCAGAATAAACTGTTGAAAACTTAAGAAAACATTAGTTGTCTGAAGTTAATTTACTTCTGTTAATACAGCTTTAAGAATGTGACAGCATACCAGCTTTGCAAATATCTTTTCATACTTGTTCTGTGTGTGGTCTCACAACTTGTTTACTGCACACCCTCAAAATTTGCACTGAATAGTTGATTGTTAATTCTGAATTACTAATATTGTTACAGTATATTATCTAAAGTTTTCTAGAATAATTGCCTACAGTTAGGTTTCCAAGCCCTTATCGGTTAATTAAAAATACTGAACCATCAAATCCTACTAGAGCCACTGGAGGCACAACACTTTTGAAGCAATAATCACTTATACAGGTATCTGCATTAAGTCTGCAACTCAAAAAAATGTGCTTGGTGTTGAACCAAGGAAATAAACTTCCAAGCCTTCAGGATTTAGTTCAGATCATAGAATATTTTTTTCTTTTTGTTCAGTGTCATCTATTCTTCACAATCACCCCTCATTCTGAGTTGCAGAAATGCATATTTGCCTGCCAGCAAAGTTAGCATGTCGTAATATGGGCTTAATGCTGCTACAAGGGCACAGCAATTGAGACAAACACACTCATCTGCCAGTGCTGACCATGCAGTGAGTATCAAACACTTGTACTGTTTAAAAGAGTGGCAAAGAAAAGTAGATTAGGAAAACACTGCTGATCATTTAGAATCGTATCCGCAAGTTGAGCTGTGGGCCTGATTTGACTTTCCTTCATACGCATGTGAAGGAGTAATTTGGTTTCAGTCAATGCAGTAAAATTGTTGTCAAAACAGCATATGTGGAGGACTAAAAATCCTTTTGAGGATGAGTAAGTGAATAAAATGGCAAATGTGTTGGTTATCACATGCAACGACCTCATTGATTAGAATAGTGTTAATAGTTAGAATAGTGTTAACCAATATCTCATAGAGGTTTTTTTTGTCTATTTTTTCTGTCCTAGTAGCAGTTTGCCCCGTGGTAGTGTACAAGGAGTTGCTTAATTGTATACATCTAGTAACAGATATAGGAGTTTCATCCACACCTTCATATAAGCATGTTGGCCATGACAGAGACACTGAAACTATTACTTGCTGTTTACACTGTTTATTATAGCCTTGTATTCTACCATGTCCCTTGGCTTTTTCCACTCCTCTCCTGCCTGGAGGATGAAAACCCAATACTTTTTTTCTGTTTCGACTCCACTGACTGCAAGGAGAGCAGCAGAAAAGGGCACGGCATTCCCCAGCTATATCCTAGCTGATGAGATATTTGCCTTTTATAGTCCTTGAAAGTCTTTGTGAACACAACAAAGGGAGAGAAAAGGAAACATTTCCATTTCTCTTTTACTTCATTCCTTCTTATAAACACACTGAAACAAGACTGTAGGGCAGACCTACAGCTTTGTGTATGAACCAGATTCTACAAAGCTATGCTAATTCACAGCATTATTACATTTGGTTTTACTGCTTCCATGACTGAAGCACCCACAG
The DNA here is from genome assembly GCA_028858755.1 of Ara ararauna. NCBI lineage: Eukaryota > Metazoa > Chordata > Aves > Psittaciformes > Psittacidae > Ara > Ara ararauna. The sequence goes on from CM054379.1 coordinate 64,895,886, forward strand.
ATCCCAAGTAAGATAGGAGTCAGCTGTGCTAGATGTTATACAGATAAAAATCTCCTGGAAGTGTTTGCTCCAAGTGTTCACCAGCTGACTAGATGAGAGAAACTATACCAGAGCGAAGCAGGCAGCAAAGAGGCAAAGAAAGGTGTTTGCTCAGAGTCACTCAGCAGAGCAGTGGCATAACTGGGAATAACCTCCAGGTATCCAGATGCTCAGATCACTGCTCAGACCAATCCACTGAGAAGCCTTGCCAGCTAAAGCAAACATGGTTTTTTCATCTGTTGCCAAACTGCTAACTGCAGTGAAATGCACTAACAGGATGTACAAAAGCAGGTTTCACTCTCCTAATCTTTTTGAAAGCAAAACACAACACTCTTTTTTCTCATTTCTCAGTGTCACCCTACTAAATATCTCAGATTTTTAGGATCTTGGACAAATTCCTGTGGAAAGCAAAAATAAGTGGCTCATTACTTTTTATTTGAAGCTGAACTTTGCAAATAAAATGCCATTCTCAAGGATCATCTCTCTGCCACTTCTTTAACATGCAGGTAAATTAATTCTGCTTATCAAATGGTATGTTTTAACAACTAGGGAGTATGCCTTCAAAGACTTCTGTACCAAATAAGGTATTTGAGGGGAAAGCATCTTATTCATATAATATGTCCAACAATACATAACTATCATAGCAGTTACTTTCTGACATTCACTGGGAAGTTTTACACCAGCTGTAAACTCTGTTGCAAAACTTCCTCATATTAAATCCTGTCAGCAAGGGTCTGTTTCAGCTCCAAATCTTCTGGGCAGAAAAAAGTCAGCACAGCAGAAAAATACTTCCTTGTGCTTGGCTACGAGTGAAAAAAAAAGAAGCCCCAGAAAGAAAACAGAAGAGAAAAACAATATAAGAAGAAATCCAAGAGCTTTTTTCCTAGTATTTCTAATTGTAGCTTCATGAAGAAAATAGAGAACCACCTTAAGACTCTGAGCTGTAACGCAGGGAGGTTTTTATGTCACCTCTTCATAGCCTTAAATCATCATTGCCATTGGATGCTGATTCTCAGCTATAAACTACTTCCAGTGTTTACATTAGGGTCTCTGAAAGAAATGCATATCTCAGGCCAGCAGATCTAATCCATCACTGTCTACAGGAACTGAAGTGAGGCAAGCGTGCATTGTAACCAAATGAGGCTTGCAGGACTCCAAGGCAAGAAAGAATTTACTAGTTACACCCAAAAAACTGCTCACAAAGACAACCATGATGACTAACAAAAGGCATACTCTGAGCTTTTTTGCACACAGCAATGAATGTGACAGGACTACATCTTTCTGTCTTTATGAAAGTAAAGGTCCATTTCACAGCAGGAAGGAAAGGCATTTTTCTTTTCTGCTGATTAAACTACAGAGAGAGCAAGCGAGGCTCTGTGCCCTATTACATGATCAGGAGCAGGAGGCACAATCAGATTTCCCTGAGAGAAGAGAATTTTGGGTTAATCCTGCTTTCAGTGTGGTGGTCCCTTGTCTGCTATACAACCCGAACGTCAGCCCTTGTGCCCATTCTCAGTATTTAGCGGGGCTGCAGAGCAGGAGGGCACAAAGCCAAAGAGAAGTATGGCAGCAAGTGCCCTGCAACTGTCTGCTGCATCCCAGCAGCTGAAATAACCTGTGGGCTCCCTTAGGTGGAAACACTTTTGCACCAGTCCTCAGGTCCTGCTCCCCCCTCTTGGCTCATTTATGTCGTGCCTCTTGCCCAAATAGCTTCCTGCTTCCACCACCAAATGACACTCATTCCACTGCAAATGGCCCCTTTGAAGTCGCAGGGGAGGGGTCTGGATTTTATCCATGGCACAGAATCCAAGCATAACTTCAACCCTTCTTATTTTTTTTTTTTTTCTTTGGGGGATGAAGGGTGAGACGCAGCAGTAACTGAAAGCAAGAGGAAGAAAAAAATGCGAGAGTATGATTTTGTTAATCTGCAGTCATCAGCTAGCACATTAATAAAGGTCTTCCCAGGAAAAGCAGCTGCTACCTTATCTGCCCATGCTTGTATGCAATTGTCTCACCAACTTGAGAAGATTTCCACAGCTATGTCACTGTTTAGTCAAAGACTCTTGTTTTCAAGGTCAATTAGCCCATGGTCATGTCACAGAGCACTCCGAAGAAACTCCTCCGGTCTGACACTTACATTTCATGCCTACCCATGTGCAGGAAGGGGAAGTAAAACTGTTAATTGGCTGTCAAGTAAGATGAAAACATCATTCTTTTGGCTCACTAGTTGTTCACACATAGGAAAGCTGAAATGTTTTTATTTTCCTCTTTTTTAATTTAGCAAATTTTTTTAAAGTTCCTGTGAAATCCTTTGGGGTCCAGAAAATCAATGCATCTTGGGCTGAGTTTGAGGCTACACTTTTTCTAATGACAATATAAATAAAATTACAAGCTTTGCTGAAATGAGAAATCATTCCAGCACCCAAATGACAACATATAATTTTAAAAAGGTGTCAAAGTCATTCACAGGGAATTTTTGGAATGTTTACATTTGTTAAGGAAAGAGTTGGCAAAATGCATTCTTGAAATGTTTTGATTTCACTAAATCTGCCTCTTTACACGAAATAGAAAAAAAAAGAAAGAAAAAGATTGGTGAAAGAAACTTTCACTGAGCTCGAATGACACATGGCTCTTGGGTTATGCAGCTTATATTAAATGAAGAAAAGTCCTTAAACTATAGTTCAGGTCATTGCTTCATCAACATGCCCGTTGGAGTCCTTTTAACTCCTGTTTCTCAGATTCTTAAGACTGGACTCTTCAATTCAAAGCATAACACAAATTCTACCTCAGGTCCAGGTTTTCAACTGCAAACTGAAAACATAACATAACTTCCCATACCCCATCTCTTTTAATGCAGATAAAGTGGTTCACTGGGGCCGCACAAAAAATCTTTGCAAAGAAAATTGACACAGCTTACAAAGCCATAAATAACAATTAGCACTGTGAAGCCATGGCCTAGTATAATCTTATAACAGCAGAGATATTTCTGTTGAGAGACAATGAGGAAAAAAATACCCCAAACCAAACAAACTCCAAACACAAAGTACAAAGAGAGCATAAAAAACCTGAGGCAATGCAATCTAAAAGGGTACAGTACATAGCACTTAGAGACCTGCTTTTCAGTTCATGAGAAATACAAATAAAATACTTTATGAGCCTCCTTAGGCATAGCATTTTAGGAACAAATCATAACAATTTTTTTACGCTTTTTGAGAAGATTTTCTCTTTGTTAATAAAGAAAAATAGTAAAAAAAGTATCAGATATCGTTTAGTGGTGGACTTGGCAGCTCTAATTTAACAAATGGCCTTGATGATCTTAAAGGTCTTTTCCAGCTGAAATGATTCTGGGATTCTATGTATGCTCATACTGTTCATTTCAACCAAAAAACTGTATAAAACAAGCTCTACTTAATGTGTAACACATTTGAGACCCTTGGGATTTCTCTTATACTTTTATGCAAGTTATTTCTTATAAACTAATCTACTTCCTCTTCCAGCATGGAAAGATGTTTTATTGCTATGCTGTTTAGTTTAGCAATGACAGCATGCCATGACAACACTCCAGTAATAATACAAAGCAAATTTAACATGTTCATATCTGAAACAGAATACTGTACTGGGATGCACACCTAATCTTTTTTCACTCATCTTCTTGGATCTCACCCTCCTTTCACAGTGATATTGTCTCACTGCCTTTAATCAGAAGCACAATCAATTGCTTTTGCAATCTGTTTGTTATACACTTAATAGTATAAGTGCATAACTACGCTTTACCTGGTAGGCTATTTTCTTATCTACATGGCCAAAGTAAGCTATTCTAAGCATGTCAAAAGATCATCAAGAAGCTAGTGACAATGCTAACTATTCTTTTGTTTGTTCCAGCTCTTTGGACTACCTTGGAATGCCAATTCCTCCCCCAACCAATACTGCACATGGAGGAGCTTCAGCAAAGGCAGAAGCAGTGAGTATGCAAACACCAAGGGTAAAAGCACCTTACGAGAATAAAATCATGACTGACACAAAAAGTAGCCACAGAAAGTTTTCACCTCAGAACTTCATTTGAGTACACAAACTGAGGTGTGCATAGTTTGGGCTGCAGACTAATTTATTGGCATCTATTGCCATAAAAGCATACTGCCTCAATGGTATTACTGGAGATCTCCTAAATTATGAGTTAAGAACCAGATGCAGTACTAAAGCTCTCCAATGCATGTTTGATGCACAAAAGAAATGCCAAATACTCATTGTAGAGAATCATAATGTGAATCGGAAAACAGCATATCCTATGCATTTGGGCACTTTCATTCCTGTGAGAACTAAAAAAGTCAAGTTTAAATATTTTAAATAGCTAAAAAGAGCATGGAAACTTCATTATTTTGACTTTATCTGCTTACTGAGATATTAATCTTCAGGACATGATATTCAGCTTGCAATTCAGGAATGGAAGTAAGTGTTTCACACCCTTAAGTGCCAGTCTGAGAAACCTAAGGCAGGAATTAGGAACTTTTATTTGAAAGCCAGTGGCTTGATAATGAAGCTAATTTTTCTCTTGATTGCACAGCTAACCAGAAAAATTAACCCTCCTATTTAACATCTTTAACAACTTTCCACCATTTAACTTAAATTCAAAGCTTAATTCAGTGTTTTGGCGGATGCTGTGCTAGGTAGTAATTTCTATTGCGTAAATTTCACTATATATTTAAGATCTTTGGGGCAGAAAAATCTGATTTTGGTGGGTTCCCAATGGGGAAAAAAAAAAAAAAGGAAAGAAAAGAAAAAGATGCAAAGTGACCTCACTCCGGTTTGTGATCATGAATTCTTACAGTATGTTTTCAGTGAACGCTCTGTCCCTGGCAGTGCTCAAGGCTAGGCTGGACGGGGCCTTGAGCAACCTGGTCTAGTGTGAGGTGTCCTTGCCCATGGCAGGGGGTTTGGAACAAGATGATCTTTGTGTTCTTTCCAACCCTAACCATTCTATGAATCTTTGATCTGACAACATGTTCTCCTATTCACTTTATTCTCATCACTCAAATGAAAAAATTTGTCCTGGAATACGGAAATTTACAGAAATCTTAATGACTCTGTTACTAAAAAGATAGTTGCTTCTGTTTACACAAGTACTCACTTTAAATTTTAACTAGACAGGATGAAATTTCTGGCTAAGTTCTCATTTTATCAGAACTAATGATCTATCTCTAGGTGATGACCTCTAATCTCACTAACAAAATGTTTGCTTATAGAAAAGCTATTTGCCCCAGTAATTATGGTGAAAGGAATTTGTGTTTCATTTAGAAAAATCCTGGACATCTTTTGTGGCAACATAGGTAGTTTAAACCTTTAATCTTCAACAAGCATGTTTTTAAAAGACTAGCCTATAAACTGTGGGGGTTAATAGCCCTTGTGTTTGCTTACGTGTACAGAACCACACAGTTCTTGGCATGCACATCCGTACACCCAGGGAAGGTGTCAGCCTGGTGGCAGAGAAAGAGGAAGATTGCAGAATAGATTCCCAGCACAAACAGAGCAAATTTACCCTCCCCTGGCCTGCCTGCATCCTCGCTCCCTGCCCCACAAGGATCACATCCCTAGTTGCAGCAGCATTTCAGACTGCCTGCCCAGATAGCAGTCAGGTAGGTATTTCCACTGGTGGTAGATCTTGGACAGTGTGCCAGCGATTTCCATATCAACCTGAGGCCATTTCAAACCAGAAGAGCTGCTGTCCTGCATCCGGGAAATCCCTCAGCCCTTCACACCTGCAAACTCTCAGTTGCAACTTTCAGCTGGAGAGTTTGGATGAGAGCTCATTAAAGTGAAATTGTCCTGACCTGTAGTGCATAGCAGGCGAGACGTATCACAAAGAATATGTCGGGTTTTGTGTGCTATTATTCAGGCTTGCTTTAAAATTCAGAGCTTGTATAAGAGTTGATTTCTCTTTCTTTTGTCTGACTGCTTCTGCAGCAGCATTCTTGGTTGCCTGATAGGAAGTGATAAGAATATCCTCACTGTAAACTGTGATTTAGTTCACCTCCTCTGTCCTATCTTCTGCTTGCTAAGAATTAAAGACTTGAGGCATTTTGGCAATATTCTAGAATAAGGCTAGAAAGAAAAGCCAGTGTTTGAATGTTTATTTTTAAACAGTGCATATCTATGAATAACCATGCATAAATCTCTATAATTTAATCTTTTGCTATTAATTAATCATAAAATAGGATCCTCAATATTAATTTTGTCTACAGCTGATGAAAAAAAATTGCTACTTTATTAAACTGATAATTCCTCTAAAAGTGCTTTTACAAAATAAAAGGGAAAGGAAACTTGTGATATTCCACAAACCAAGATCCATCCACTTGAAACTCAAAAATGTTTCTTGTACCCCAACCTTTCTTCTAGACTTTCAAGAAAATCAGGCAGATATCAGCTACATTAAACTTTATTTTAGAGGTACTTGGCCCAGAAAAGTAAGTCATCTTCACAAATCTTCATGTTTAGGTCTCAGAGTGGAATGACGGTTTTCAGGGGGAAAAAAATCATCAGTTTTCAATTTGTCCTGGTGCAAACAGGAAAAAAAAAATGATATTACTTTTCACTGCATTTACAAACAAGAATTCTAATAACTACCAACAAAGTCAAAGGTCACTGAATATTATTTTATTATTGCCTCTCTACTAAAATATTCACATAATCACAGCCATGCAGAGCTGCAATGCAACTTTCAAGATCTCCAGGCAAGAGCAAGTAGCCTTCAGACCCTACCATATTTAGTGTAAAATCTCTGCACAGAGCACAGTCCCAGCAAGGGGGACACCCTTTCTGAATGCAGGTGTGAGAGCTTAACACAACACCTCATCATTTCAAGGTGAGTTAAATAAGCTGTCTTATGTCAGATGGGGTTTGCTGTAATTCACCATCACTGATTTGTTTTGGTTTATTTGTCTGTCTGTGCAATTTGCTAATTTTTTTCCAGGAAATGGGTATGGGGCCACAGGAGCTTTTTTTGAAGGCTATTCACAGCTGTTCCTCCTGCCCACTGGTGCTGGACAGATGAAGAGACCCCACTGGTGCTCAGAGGTCCCCACCTCATGGGTTACACGGAGAAAGATCTCAAGCACCATGGTCACCTGCCCCAGCCTTGTGAAAACTAGCCCTCCCTTCAGTGTGAGTGGCTCACAGAAGGATTCAAGGGAATGCCTAAAAGAAAGAAACCACCTTTATCAGGGCCCTGGGTGAAACTCTGAAATGATGCAAGCAAGACTACGATTCACTGGTTTAAAATTGATTTTGAGTATCAGTAGTTGGAACTGCTCTGAGAGGAAAGAAATTTTATTTCATGTTTAGGGAAATGCAGTCTATGCCGCTTCACTATGAAAGTATTTCATTTTAAAACAAACAGTTCAGAATGGATTAAGAAATAAGGTGTAAATGTTGCTTTCTCAATAAATAAAAAGCAGTGGAGATATGGCTTAATCTCACTTCCCTAATGGATGGTGATTTTGACTCCAAAACGCAAATCAGACTTGTCAGATGATAAAGGGTAGCCTTGCCATTAAACACTACTGCTATTTTGGCTAATGTTACATATATGTGTTGCATAAAATAAACTGTATAACATGGATGAAAAAAAGCATTGAGAATACACTCAAGCTATCATCCTATTTTTGTAGGGACCTGAAAGCCACCAAGCACTCCTCTGTGACATGGAAACAAATAGCCAGTCTTTGTGACAGCATTAAAACCACGTAAGGGTTTGTGAGTCTTGTGAATCTTAAGTAAGTTGACTGTTTATTAGAACGAAGAGTACACCTTTTCCATGACAATGTTTTAAGTAACAGTTCTGAGTATTGCCAAACACACCTTTCAAAAAATGAGTCAGTAAGTACACCAGAGGCTGGTTCCTGCAGAACAAGGGGGAAGCTGTGACATTTTAACTAAGTTTTACTTCTTCCGTCAGGCTAAACCAACGCCTGATCACAAAACACACTCATGTCTAGCACGCAAATTTTCTTTCTCACCATGATTCAATGCAATATAAATTATAGTTGCTTATATCAGGCTTCCACACACTTTTGAACACTGGGTTTCTCTTGGTTTGGCTAGCAGAGAGCCCATAGTGTAACCAATAAGCTTCAACCCCTAAGCTGTACTGACATCATCTTGGCTAAATAAAACAAGGAAGTAAGCTAATCAGAGATCTCCTGATTTATATTCTGTAATGAATACAAAGGGGCATAAACCAAGGTCTTTTAAATGGAAGCTGTCAGCAAAAGAGAAAACAGAAGAGAATTATTTTGGGAGGTAGCCAAGAAAGAGCAAGAGGGTTGTGGGGGAAGAGGGCACAGTAAAAAATGAAGGAACAGTCTGGGGCATAATACATACTGCTGCAGTTTTCTCCCACCTGGTAATGTTATATGCTTATAATGCCATGTCAGTCAGACTTGTGAACTGAATAGTGAAAAAGCACAAATAACTCAGTTTTCCTTATGGGTCTGAAATCTGTAGCACTTTCTTTTGTTCCCAAAGAATATTCATGTAGAGAAAACATTCACCAAATAAATAAATAAATAAATAGAATAAAAAATATCTAGATCGAAGAAGACTCTTTCAACTATTGGGCATCTTCTGTTGCAAACTGTAAGTATATTTATGAGTCATTTCATTTTCATTTCAAAAGGAAAAAATGTCATCTGCTTCCAAAATTTTTACTTTTTTTTGTTTTGTTTTCTTTCCAGAAAAAGAAATAATTCAGTTGAATCACCTTTAAACCTCAGGTCAATATCCCAGTGTTGCCAAAACCTTTTTCTACATAAAAGGAGAAAATACTCATACTCATTAATGGTAGGGCTTATCTAAAGAAAAACTGAAAACCTGTGTTTTTAATGCAGGTTTAAATTCTTCTCTCAGGAATAGCCCCAGAGCTGAGTGCAGGAACATACCTCAGGGGCCCTCTTCTGCCCACCACAGCAGTGCCAAGGATAGCCACAGATGTGTTATGTGCTTCCTGGGACACTTCAACGCTCCTCACACCTTTGTGCTGGGATCCTTCTGGGCCATTATCTTTTCTCTTCAAGTGTAAACCTTGAAGAGTTGTTGTGTACTATAGCTGAAACTGGTTTTCTTCATTTGGGAAGAAGAACGTTATTCCTTAAGAGAGGTATCTCTGTGTTGCCAGCAGTGTGTCCTAGGGGGCATTATGTGGGGGAAGTAAACTTCTTATGACTCACTGCCACAAAAATTTCACTGGGAAGAGATGTTTTTTTTTTTTTCCCCAAGGATTTCAGATGCTGAAGAGAGCATCAGTTCAAGAGTCATAGTGTTTAAATGGTCCAGACCTTGAGACTCAATCTTGTTCAAGCTCAGAATAAGTGCAAAGGCATCTGTAATCACATGGCTCCAGGAGGTCAGAATTTACAAAACTGTTTTAACTTCATAAAATATAAAGAACTAGTAATAATTGAACCTGATACCTTCTGCAAAGTCTGTCTCCTGATGCAGATCCTCAGCCGCACTAGCTGACATACTCCCTTTGCTTCACTGTGTATTCATTCCCCAGTTGTCCCTGATGAACTCAGGAACAACAGCTCTGCAGCACCTATTCTTTCATATAGACATTCCTTTCCTTAGTGATTCTTCCGGAAATGAAAACAGTGGATCAAACTCCCTACTTTCCTTTGCAGGTAATTGGTACAGGTCACAACTGGCTCTTCTGTTGGACTTTTTCATTGTTATATTGCCTTTGGCATGGCTAAGGAAGAGAAAAACAAATCTGTGGACCTCAAAACCCCTTTGGAGAGCAGCATATTTGTCAGCAAGGTGAGCAGGATTACCAGCACTGAGATGAATTCTGCTGAGCCTTCTTATGGCAGTAGGTGGATTGAGTTGCTGGAGGAACAGTGGCATGTACAAGGGTACGGACTGTTAAACATTACTCCTGTGGCCATAACTGCAAGGATTACCTTCTCTGACAGTATATGCAGCAAACAAAAGTTAAAATGAGACACATACACCCTTAAACACAGCACGTATATTTTTGGCATTGAATCTGAGAATGAGAGTCCTGGAGGGAACTGCCAATAAAAGAGTAGGAAGATCTATACTTTCAAGAAAAAAAGGATAAGCAAGGGAAGAAAAATACAACCTAAATGAGCTGTGGGAAGACACAAAACAGAAATATCAATCCACTAAAATACTTTCTGAAAAAAATCACATAGTTACATTTAAGACAGAAAACAGTATCATCAATTATAAGCATTAAACCCTAATGGAAATAAAGTTTTAAAGCAAATCAGCTGATCCTGCAAAAAGCAGAAAAACAAGTATAGTAAGGGGCTTTAATATATCCCACTTTGGCCTGAGATCAATAATCCTTTTGAAGGAAGGGTTGTTTCTGATCTGGCTCATTGCATTGGGAATTAGGAATTAGGTTCATGCTGCATCTCTGTGAATACTTGCAACAGATGAAAGGCTAAGCATTTCACAACATACAATGGAAGATATAAATGTATCCAGAATTATGTATATCTATAAATATGTGTCCAACTGCTGGAAGTAGTATCTGACCAAACCAATGATAATGGCTGGCTGTAATGGAGAAACTGACTAGACAGGAAAGCTGGAAATGCATTAACGATGCAAAGTGTTAAACGACTCATTTTTGTGATGGTTCCACCCATGAGAGTTACTGACTTAAGCCTTTCTGGTATTAATCCCCTTTCATGTTTGTGCTATGTTGCAGTGAGTGTGGTGGCACACTCAGGGAAATGCAATCATTGCTAAGATACACACTGTCTGCCAAGAAGATATGTGACATGACTTCTAAAAGTGCAAGCAAATTCGGAGGAGTTACCTTACTTATAGTACATCTCTTGTAAACCACAGCATGTTTATATACAACTGTTTATTCCACCCTGTTTCCTAGACTGTTTTGCCAGTTTTAGCGATGAAAATATTTGTTTAGGTTAGAGGCAGTCAGTCTTCGGTTCTCATTTCCTGGCATTTGGCAGCTCTGTGATCAATGTTTATGTCTCTTCAGTGTAATTTTTAAAAGTCTTGGTCTCAGAGTAGGAAAAAATTCACCTCACAGAACTGTCTTTTGTGTAAACCACAGGGGAGCCTAGCAACTACTGATACCAGTTCATTTTTATTGTTCAAATGTGTTATGGGAGAATTAGCTTCCTGACTTTTTGTCTAACACAAACACAAAAACAAAACCAGTGACCACTGGAAAATTGAAATATTAGTTTTATATGACCTTTAAACCCTCTGAGGATCAAACAAATTACCTAACAAAGCCTTTCTCATTATTCATATATTTGTCACTAGCAAAACTTCCATACAGTGATAAACTTTGCTCAGGCAAAGTCTTTCTGCCTTGCCAGAATGTTGCTTTAATTCTTCTGTCAAGGAGAAACAGAAATCTTATTCAGAAGTCTTTAAATATCTTTCTGTTTGTGTGACCTCTTTGTTGCCTTCAACTTTCTTGAATTCCATAATCTACAGGTACTGTCGTGCTAGATTTGCGTACTCTCCAGACACAGTCAGGGAAAGGGTTTTTTCATATTGTTACTGACTCACTAGCTGTCTTGCTCTGGGGAATTTGTACACAGAGGGCTTCTGCCTCAGCTCATATTTACAGGCACCCATTCATCCACTGTATAACCCCTCTGCACTAAAGTGAATGTAGCTATACCAGACATCTCTGATTTAAAGGTACGGGATTTTTCCTTTTCACTTACAGGAAAGTCTATAAGGACTGCCAAAGAAAAATGCACAAATAAAGAAAACAAGCTATTTCTAATAAATAACATCTGGACAGAGCTGCATTATGGAATTTTAATATTAAAATTAGCAGTGTTTACAGCAAGTCTTGAATGACGTCAGTCAAACCCCTCTCATCAATCTTCTGAAAAATAAAACAAAGCTAAGAGTCATAAAGCAACATCTTGGAATAGTTATGGCATTACTGATGTACAGCTGATAGAAGTTTCATGTATTGCATCCAATCAGACAATGAACTCAGAATGTCAGCTTGCAATGTTGCTTTATTATGAATAGCAGCCCTTTACTCTGAGTAGTCAGAATGAGATAGATGCATGAATTCCAGTAACATTTGCTGAACGGCCACGTGGTCAAAAGACATGCTGTATGAATAGACTGGCTGTGACAGGACGTACTAAGACTGAGAAGATCATCTTTATTTTTCTGGTCTCATGAGTCAGCCTTCTTTTTTACTATTGGACTTGTGTTCCCTGTGCCTCACTTTATTCTGTCCAGTTTGACATTTTGTTCTGGTCAGTTGGAGATTCATGCTGCATTGAATGTTATTATTAGTCTTGTATTTGCCAACTATTTCATTCCATATCAAGAGATAATAAATGTGATGATCTATCCAACAGGTCTTTGAGAACTGAAGAAGTCAGTGCTTGGGTACTGTAGCACTTAGATCTTGCAAACATGCAGTATTTGCGTTTTGTCAAGCTGGACCTGCATCTTCTCTTGCTTTGTGTGCAAAACTAAAAACAGTTACGTAAGTCCTTCTTCCCAAGCTGTTTCTTGGAGAAATGTTTGAACTTAATAGCCTTTATGTGTTAATTCCTTTCCAATTTGGTGCAAGGGAGGTAATCCTTTTTCTATATCAATTCATCGGTATCTTAGTTACACCAACAATACTTCATTTGTGCCATTCAGAAAACATCAACCGTTTATTTCTCAGTAAGTGGGGTTTGGGAGAAGGATGCAGTTGGACATAGTGCACTCTTGGAGCAGAATTATGTAAATACCTATCAAAGACCTAACGTTGTCACATATTGATAATGCCAGTGCAGAAAATATGGTCTTATCTGACTTTTTTTATTTATATGCGAATGGAGCTCAGCATTTTCCTTTTTTTAAGCATCACACTATCCCTGTCCTTCCACGATACTCATTTGATACTCTTCTGGGTGGCAAAATGTTTAGTGCACTTATCTTCAGAAGAGCATCTTGAGACTTCAGAACCATTTTTATGCTGAATCTGGGCTAAGAATCTCATAGGATAATTTGCTTTTTTAAATCTTAGATGACTATCCTGAAGCCAGATGCTTATGGAGTACATTTACTTTCTGCTTTTTCCTTTAGGTCTCATTTTTATTGTTTGCTTCTTGTCACATGAGCCAAATAAATGATGACTATTTTTAAGAGCAATCTGAGACACTTCAATAATAGTTTCTCAGCAGGGATCAGTAGCATCTAAGTAATTCCTTGCAGCTTTGGCTGATATGACAGGGATATGACTGGTAGAGAATGAATTCAATTGCTAGATAAGAAAAAGAAGAGAAGTTGAGTTTTCAGAACTGGAAATTTATACGTCTGTAGCCCGGTCAAAAAAAAAAAAAAAAAAAAAAAAAGAAAAAAAACCCAAGGGGGAAAAAAAAAACCAACCAAAAAAAACCCCAAAAAAACCCAAAAAACCAGACTCTCAGTCCCATTCTGCAAGTAAGAATGTGTGCTTTCCTATCTTGAACGACAAAGACAAACTGCTCTCTCTCTAGTACTTGTCACTCTTACATCACTGCCTTGCAATTCTAATAAATGTTCCCTCATCTTTGTCTCACATCTTATCATCTACATCAGTCCTAAGGTGCAGGAGATTCCTGCTAGGTAACTTCCCAATATACAGGTTTTGCCCCCTACCACCAATAATTTATAGATGTTCTCTGCTTTTTTTTTCTTTTTCCTTTACATTTAATTCTCATTAATTTTAATTAGACTCAGACTAAGCCCAAACCCTTTAGCACGATTTATAAGAAAAGGGAAAAGAAACATAGCATGCCTGCCAGATGAATTTTCCCATAGATCTCACAGCTCTAATTTACACTACAGACACACCAGGATGTGGTTGGAAGAAGCCTTGCGTTTCCTGCTTGTGCATGCTTTGGATGCATGACCTCAAGATGTCAAAAAGTCAGTGGGTCATGGGGACAAGTCCGTCTCTGTGGGTTATGCTATCTGGCTTGTAGATACAAAGCACGTAAACAACTTTTGAAGATATAAGATTTAGTTTTAACAGCTCAAGAGAAGTCACTGGGTTAGCTTTCCTGCTCTCAAAGAGACTTAAATACTTCAGCCTAAAACTTCTCGTTTGCTTCAGCTTCTCATTATGTAAATTTGCCACCAGGAAAAATGTGTCATGAAATCTAATGACTAAAATCCCCCAAAAGAATTTATCAGCATTTTGCTTTTTGTAAAATATGCCTGCCTGCTGAACACCCCCTATTCCTAGATATTTTAGCTTTGTTCTTCTTCTTCTTCATTATCTATTAAGCAAAACCAACTTCTGTACAGCTTCTAAAATATGTAGAACTCTGCAGTGGTAAGTATCCTTGAAGCAGATTTAACCTTGGTGGCCTGCCATAAGGAATATAAAGAGCAGTCTTAATGGGATGCAGGTGCAGATGAACTGGGGCGGAAGAGACCCTCAGGGGCTCCTAAAAGTCCCTTATGAAAATCCACCATCAAATTAAAGGACTGAGATTATATCCTTGCTTTGTGGAATCCCTTTTTCAGTGACTAGACATGACTTATTGCAGTGCTTCTGGATAGCTGGGTCCTTTGTGCTTATCAATGACTTGATAAAATACCTCATATAGAGTTTCGCTGAAAGCTTTGGAATCATAGAATCATGGAATCACAGAATAGTTAGGGTTGGAAAGGACCATAAGATCATCTAGTTCCAACCCCCCTCCCATTGGCAGGGACACTACCCACTAAACCATGCCACCCAAGGCTCTGTCCAACCTGGCCTTGAACACCGCCAGCGATGGAGCATTCACAACTTCCCTGGGCAACCCATTCCAGTGCCTCACCACCCTTACAGTAAAGAATTTCTTCCTTATAACCAATCTAAACTTCCCCTGTTCAAGTTTGAACCCATTACCCCTTGTCTTATCACGACAGTCCCTAATGAAGAGTCCCTCCCCACCATCCTTAGAAGCCCCCTTAGGTTAGAAAAGGCCTTTAAATTCATCGAGTCTAGACCTCATAGCAGCCTTCCAGTATCTGAAGGGGGGCTTATAAGGATGCTGGGGAGTGACTGTTCATTAGGGACTCTAGTGGGAGGATAAGGGGTGATGGGTTACAACTTAAACAGTGGAAGTTTAGATTAGATATAAGGAAGAAGTTCTTTATTGTGAGGGTGGTGAGGCACTGGAATGGATTGCCCAAGGAAGTTGTGAATGCTCCATCCCCAGCAGTGTTCAGGGCTCGGCTGGACAGAGCCTTGGGCAACATGGTTTAGTGAGAAATGTCCTTGCCCCTGGCAGGGGAGTTGGAACTAGATGATCTTGAGGTCCTTTTTAACCCTGAGTACTCTATGATTCTATGATTCTATGATTATGCAGAGATATTTCCATAGGAGCATGTCTGTAGTCCTGCCAGAAAACAACACTCTCCTGCACCTCAGGACTGACATAAGTGAAAAGATGTGAGACAATGAGGAAACATCTGTCAGAATTGCAATGAAGTGGTATAAAAGTGCCAAATACTAGCCAAAGAGCTGGTCATCTTCATCATTCAGGATAGGATAAGCACACATTCTTGCTTGCAGAATGGGACTTGAGAGTATTTTGTCTTTTGACACGACCACAGACATGTCCCTATAGAAATGCCTCTTTGAACCAGGACATTTCTGTCCTTCTCTAGCCTTCCTTAAAAGCTGTATCATACTGAAATATGATTCAGAAATTAACTGACCCATCAAGATATGTCTGTTACATCTGAGGAGGCTGGGTAGCCAAAAAGTATGTCATCTCTGACTCCAAGTATAATTCCAGAAGAGCTTTTGCAACTTACATTGATCTTACATTGAAACAAAATTAAATCTCTTTCTATGCTTTCACTATTGTAGCCACATGAACCACACTTGTGGTATGGAGACAGAAACCAGAAAGTGTCTGAGAGATGCAATTTTTCTAAATGGTGATAGCATGTCACATTTAGCACCCTATCTCAACTAGCAGTGACCTGGCATCTTTTCTTTAGTAAATTGGGAATTACCATATGGAATTTCCAAGAGGCTGAGGTCTGCTTAACCTTGCAGTCCAATGCTCTTCTTACTGCTTGCATCAGTTGCTGTTATCACGGAGCCCTGAAATGTTTGCTGAATATTTGGTCATGTTAATTATCATCTGTCATACACAGATTCATGCATGCACTTTTGACAGGTAAGCATTTACCCTGCTAAATCCTTTTGCATCAAGAGGTGAAAACCACTGACTTTATCCACACTCCACAGCACTTGGCCCTGGATGTCTCCTGGGCCTGTGCGGTATCCTCAGGCCATAAGATGCAGTTATTATTTTCTGGATATTTTATTTCGTTCAAAGGGTCTGAAACAGTGTGAGAACTGTGTTGGAGCATATCAGCATTATGTGTTTATATCATTAAGTGCAGGGGATGCTCTGTATGCTCTGGAGATGACCAAGAGTGCAAAGTTTCCTGGAAGACTGTGCAAGTGCAGGACTGTGCAGTCTCCACTGTATGCTTTTTGTAGAGGTCCCTGGAGCAAGCTTCCCACAGAGCTGTAACTGGAGTTTAGTTTAGAAGATATGCAGTTGATTTACCCTAAAAGAGAGTTCTAGACTGAATAAGATTTCTGCAATTCAGGCAGGCAGTGATCGGGACCAGAAAAACAAAACACAGACCCAAGTGCTACCTGATAGTCACACACACGTTGTAGCCCTGATATATACTGGCCTTTTTAAGGCTCATCAAAACTATGTACTGCTTCTGCTCTTGAATGCCAACCAAAAGTTACTAAGTAAAGGCCTTAGGGACAAAATCTGTTCTACTCCCAGATCTCAGGAGCATTGGACGGTTGCATTTGTCTTGCTTTTCTGTGAACAACACTGTTATTGATTTGAATGCAAAGGGTAAGTTTGAGCCAATTTTTCAGAAATAGGCTATTTAATAATTAGTCACTGATAACAGACTAAAATGCTTCTTATATTCCTTTTAGATAATACTATGACTGCCAGTACTTGCATGCACTGAAGGGAAAAAAAAATAGAGTCAGTGATTAATACCACCTGATCCAGCTTTATCCTTTATCTCTTCTTATTTTGTTATTGTTTAAAAACAATAAAACTACAGCTGCTTAAGTGACCCTACTGATTTTTATTCTTTTCTTTTTTTTTTTTTTAAATAATCATCATCACTTGATTTAAAAAGAACAGCCAGAGCAAATTAGTCATTTATTTATTTTTCCTTCTAAGTGGCTCCTGGCAGGAAGACCTTTTATTCATTGCTGGTATTCTCATACACAGACTTCACCTCCAGCTGCTCTCCCCTGTTTAGGTTCCTTGGGCGGGCAGTGCTTTTATTACTGCATACTGGTGCCAGCCATCAGGAAAAGAAGTGTGAATTATGTCAGTCAACATCAGGTAATGGGAGTGTTCAGAGTCAGCTCTGCTCCCTTCAGGCCAAATTAATTCCCCTCATCACTGCTGCCTGGGTCCTCTCATTATTGAGGTCTCCAGAATTTTGCCACTAACATCAGCAACAGAATAAGATCCGATACAAACTGCCTTGTTTAAAATATCTGTGGTTGTATTATCTTGCAGTACGGGCAGAACATTAATAACTGTCACCTTGCTTTAGAGACACTCGCATCAGTGTTACACCCAAGTCTTTAAGCGATTTGGGCTGTATATACATTACCAGTGTTACATATGGTTTCATGAAAATACACCTATTTATGAAAGAGTCTGGCAGGGTCCTCATAGATCTGATGTCTTTTTTATTTTTAACCTACTTTTTCTCCAGTTTAGGTCTTGCCTATTTCAAACTGAAGTGGGCTGTGATGTGATAGACCGCCCGGCTGCCAAAATCAGAGCATGGATCTCATCCAAAACTCACTGTGGTCAAGGAGAAACTTGCCACTAATTCAGTGGGATTTGGACCAGGCATGTTTGAATCTCCTCTCTCATGTTCAAATTTTGCACCCCTGTAATGTCTTTGACTTCTTTGGAAGGTATCCTGATCTACAGGAGGGAGAAAATAAAAACTTTATTTCTTAGTTTATTTTCTTTAAACATTTGATTTTACATTGTTTCAAATGCTTTTGATTTATAGATCAGCACACACCCAGAAACAGCCCCTGAAAGTAGGAAGGATTCAGAGGATTGTTTGCACAGCTTTAGACCAAAGTCTGCTTAACTGTGAAAAATAACATTTTTGTAGGCTGTTACTTCTTAAAGAGCTGCTGGTGCCTTCTGGAAATCTTTGAGGAATAGTTTGCTTAGGAGTGAATCTGCTTAGGACAATATACGATTTTATTTGTCTAGTCCCTATCTGCTAAAAGTCTCAAACACAGCAACCAGAAAAGATACTCAAAACCGCAATGAGGAAAACACAAAGAACAAAAACAATCTTTAACAATTAGAAACCATTCCTGGAGCAGAGCCAAACATTCTTACAAATGATATAGCCTTAATGATCTGTTTTTAGAAAGAGACCAAATATCTCAGGTTTTTTCAGCTGGAGTGGAGAGCTGTTCAGATTCTTTTTCTATGCAAAGAAGAAACACTTTCCTGCTGATGTAAATAATGTATACGCAGTCAACAACAAATGTCACATTTCTGACCAGCAGAAAATTTGGCAAAAAATCCCTTCTATCTTCTAACAGTACTCTCCTTACGAAAGTGAGACTTTACATTACCCTTAATCAGAATTAAGATATAATGAACATAGTGTAGGGAACTAATTGCGAAAGCCAGTAAAGTATTTACAGCATGAGGAGCCATTTCTTGATGTGAAATTATGATGCCAATGCTTTCATTGCTGCTTCTACACTTTTGTGAGTGCCTTGGTAGGGAAAGGAGAAGACTTCATTCCTGTCAGCTGCCATCAGATCAGTTGGGACCTCATGCATGTGGACTAGAGGAGAACATTCTTGAAACTGCCTTACTTTAAACTTCAGAGCAGTCTGACATTCAGACTCTGCTACTCAGGTTTTTTACCACCATTACCCTTATGCTAAGCCCATATCAGTATAGAAATGGGTCAATATTCTTAGCAGTGGAATTTCTTTTGCATTCCACTCAATCTCTATTGAATTTAAAACACAGCCCTGTCTAATCTTTTCCTGATTTCCTCTCTCATATTTAATAATTTAATTACAATTTGCATCAAGGCAATATGAACAACTCTGAGAATTATGTGAATTAGCCAGTTCCATGTTCCTCCACTACCTGCCCAGCTCAAGATACTGTCGAGTACTAAGGGTTTTACAAGTTCCCTGCTAATAGTTTAAACTGTCATAGTTTTTCTATCATAAGTGGATATCCTAAAGTTGTGCAGAAAAATAACCTTTTACTATGTGTTGTAGAAATTGAAAACAACTAAGCTAATGCATTTTTGTAACTTTCCATTTTCCATTACTTAATAAAACATCAGCATTTAGCATTGTATTTTGTAAGAGTTAATGAACTCCAGTATACTGAGCTCTTGGGAGTAGTACTTGGGAGAAGTCTTAGCTTGGTCCTGATGTTTCTACTTAGTTTAATTCAGATCCTACTAAACAAAACTCATAGTGAGGTCAATGAATATTTAACTCAAAAAAACAATTGAATAAAGACAGAGAATCAAATTCAACATTCATTTGATTAAATGTTTTTTGGCACAAGGACAGCAGGATTTGGCCCTAAGCAACATTTTCAGAATTGGACCAATCTTCTTATGCCTCAGAAAGCAAACAAACAAACAAACAAACAAACAAGCAAAAAAGCCCTAAAAGGCAGAATTCATGTATTTCCTATATTAACCAAACAATGTATTTTTACTGACTTTAGTTTCCTATGGGAAATTTTGCAGTCACTGTTTTGCATGAGAGGGGGCACTCTACAAAGTCACAAACATCTAATTCAACCTATATGAATGTTCCCATTTTTTTTCCTTAACCATTGGAAAATTAAATTGCAAGAGAGCAATTTTATGTAAGCTTTCTATCATTTTTATCAGTTTTCAGAATCCTTTCTCAGAACACAGCCTTGTCTGACCCTGTGTCAATCAGGCACATCTGCCCCATTTCAACATTCACAATATGCTATTATAGGACAAATCTTTAAGTTGATCACTGCCTTCAGGCTCAGCTTATCCTTCAAATTATGTAAATACTTCCCGTTCAAAGCCTGTCTTTATTTACCTGAAAAAAGCTTAAGCTAACAGTTGTGATAGCTCACCTGCCCTTTTTATCCAGATGTGAATAGCAACAACAGAAATACCCCAGACCCTGAGGAAAAGAAATTTCAGCTATAGGCTTATTTACCCTAAAATAACCTGGTCATTTTTGCTTCCTTAAGATGAACATGTTTTGTCTATTCAACAAGAAACAGTTAACTGAAACATGGAGTCCTCTCCCAGAGTTTTTCAGATGAGCAAAGCTCAGACCAAAGTCCATATGGTATTCACCCATAAACACAGACACACGACAGGAAAAATGCATTTTAAGCCTGCATGCTGTGTGTCTTGGAAGTAGTTTGTCAAACAATTATGAAAAGAATTCAGCTTCCTCATAGCACCCTGGGAATGTACTTAGACACTGGATCAGTTCTCATCTGGCTTCAAAGAAACAGTTGAATAGGTCCCATTTTTATGGAATAGTGTTTATAATGTAATTTTACTTCTCATTAGGGATCTCTTTCTTTGCCAATGTTACTTTTAAATAGGATGATTAATATTTAAAGTCATTTAATAATCACATGTTGACCGAATTCCAGCTACCCTTTGATGTATAAAGGAACCAAACTCACCACTGCAGCATTCTCATGAAAAGATGTTGGGAACATGAAAAGGAAAGTTTCCTTCTCTCTTATTTTCTCCCTTTTAGGATGAACAATTTAAATTCCTCAGCACTGTAAGAATCATGCCCGAGCACCTATTTTTTGAAGAACTTCCTTTTGGTTTGTTCAAGTCGCTTTTTTTTCCAGCAAGGTGTCAGTTATGTTAAACTTTTGAATCTGTCATGCTGGGAATTTCCACATGCAGGGAACAATATTGTGCAGAGGCTGCATGCCATTTGCCAAGCTAAACTTCCAGTTGACTGCAATAGTCATGTTACATAATACTTCCCCCTATTAACATTAAAAAATCACTATGCAAACAGGTGTATTCCTCCTTTTGGTTTCACACCTAGCTCCCAAAAGCATTAGTGCATAGGTGAGAAAGTGTAAAATTGAAAGGGTTGTTAGGGGAAAAAAGGCTTTACAAAGTCCCTACAGATGAATTGGCAAAATCATCCATTTTCTGTCTCTCTGTGCATGAATATATTGAGTGGCTACAGATTTCTGGACCAGTTGTCCAGTGCTGCACTTTGATGGAGAATTAAGAAAGAAAACACTGGTGGAGTAGGCTTCCCAATACCACTGAATTGCAGAATCTGTGATTGAAAGATGTTCAAATTTCTTGCAAGCTACATATCTGAAAAAATCCAACTAATTTAAGAGGCAAGACTAGCTTCAGTTTTCTGAAATTCTCTCTCTTCCTCCATTCACACATCTACAAAAGACAGACAGTTGCAACACAACTCTAAGTAGCATGAAGTGCTTTAGTCACTATGAATGGGAATGTCAGATGACTAACATTTTTAAAAATGTTCTTTGCAATACCAAAAGAGGTAAGATTGAAGAGTGGTCCAAGACAATCTTCCTAAACCTTCTCACCTGAGCTACAATTTACCTGTATTCATTGCCTATATTAAAGTACTTTCATGGACCAAAGACATACTACTAGGAAATTTTTTGAGTGGTGAATAAATCTGGGTTTTCTTTCTCAATTTTTTTGCACAGTCTTTTATAGACTGCAAATTCAGCGGTCACTAAAATCATTTGGCAATAATCAGGTATCTAAAAATGTGATTCACAGAGCAGACATAATCAGTACTATGATGCTGAAATTTTGGGGAAACGAGTCTCAAAGTCCTTCAAACACATGAGCTTTAAAATCCCTGTTAAGGAAGCACTTAAGTACTGTCCTTAAATCAGGCACCACATCCTAATACCCACCTTGCATGCTGTCACATAAAGCTTTTTCTAGATCTACAATTGGGCACCCAGATGATGTCTACACTAGAGAATGAAACAAGGCCATGACACAGGCTTGACCACTACCCTAAAATGATGTTTTACTGTTGAACTGGGAGAGTAGAGCTCTTCCAGGTAGTGCACAAGTATAATGCAAGAGACAGCAGATGTCAGGGACCATGTGGTATGCCAGACATCCTGTTTTCCTGCATCCCTATCCCAACAGACTTTTCACCTCCTAGTTCTCTCCAATATTCCCACATACCTACATATTGTCCCACATGTGATAAAGACTGGATGCACAGCAGTTTCTTGCTATAAGAGCATAGTTTTCCTGGGATACGAGACAGCAGTTATATTATTTCAGATACATTAAACAAAAACACATGACACCTTAGGTTTATAAGTGCCATATGTTGTCCAGGGCTGAGTGCTAAGTTGTGCAAATAGTATTTCATCTGTGTTCAGCAGTATAAGTCTAGGTCTAAGTGCCCCATGAACAGAAGAATAGGCATCTATATGGTTAGCCCAGACAACACAACAGTACTTTTTGTAAAAGAGATTACATAGTTTTTCTGCAGATCACAGCAACTTAACATGGATTATTCAGGAAATATGAATTTTTCAGCTTTATTTAGGTGCCTACATTTTATTTAACTATTGGTTTATTTGTATGTGTTATTCTATATTCACCCTGGAGACCTCTTATACTGATTAATAATTACATAGCTAAGTAATACAGAAGAAGATGAGTGAATAAAAAATACATGATAATAAAATGCTATTATTGTGATGCCACCGTTAAGAGCCAAACACCATTTCTATAAATCTTCATTCATTAAATGCACTGTGCTGCTGCAATATGCTCATGATGATTTAATCTAAATAAAAAGTTCTCTCGTACAATTCATTAGGCATTCATCATCCACATGTTTTCCTCCTTTTATGTAAAAGCATTACAGAAAAGAGGTGGAAAGTAAGAATATCCTTATGTCTGGATTATAACTTGACTGATACCTGTCAAAAATTGAGAGGTAGGAGGAAAATAGGATTGCATCAAATAAAATGTTCCCAAAAATAGAAATGGATCCTGATTACCCTCCTTTGTTCCACTTTCTGTCATCCTTCCTCTATATTGTTAGTTAAATTTGAAAAACAATTGCTGTAGCTTTTGTCTTAATAGCTAGAAAAAAAAAATAAAATCCAAGGATACCTGAACCTTTATTAACACGAATGTAATAGTATATTTCATGCTTCCTCAACAGTTGCTGAGGCTCAGTTACATCTACCTAAAAACCAAAATAAAACCAAATAAAACAAAACAAACAAAACCAAAACAAACAAGCAACAAACAAACAAAGCCAAAAAAAGCCCACAACAAAACAACAGGAAAAGACAGAAGCATTGGGCACCTTTTTTTGTAGGCTGACTTTTAAAAGTTTAAATAGGCAAATCCAGGTATGTTTTTTGCAAAGTAGAAATTCTTTCTTACATTGCTTCAGTGAAAAGGGATTATGTTAACAAATGCCTGCTTTCTGTATTTTTGAATTCTGTGACACTGTGAGATAGCAAATCGAGTATGAAAGCACATAGCAGTTTTTTAAGGCATCTGCAAAACTAGTGTCAAATACAAAACTGCATGGTTGCATAGCACAGAGCATTAGAAACTCACTCTGCCACTTCAGATTGGTTCAGACAACCTTAAATAGGTAACTTTGTCCTAGCAGATCTGATGTTGCCTCAGGTAATGTCTGTCTGAGCTGCTCTAGCTTTATGCTGTGTCAAAATGTTCTGCTGTCTTGCAGCCCACATAAATCAGCCTAAAAGAATAAAGCCAGCATGCATGTCACATTCCTCATTTAACTTTGCAGAGTTGGGATCACACATCCATGCCTAAATCTACATCATCTGGTGAACTGTATTAAGGAACACTGATTGTTCAACAAGTTAATTTGACTGAAAGACATTATAGCCTGTTTGCAGGGGCAGCTCAGACAGCAGATCTAACAGGGCAAAGGAGCCATGAGGAGCAGAGAGAAAAAGCTGATTGGTAACAAGCTGTTTTCTAACTCCTCTGTACCTGAAGTTTTCTAAAATCTACCTTCTTCTTCATATTTTGTATAATTTGATGCGCTTGCTAGAGTCAAGGCTCTGACTTAACAGTTACGGACATAGTTCGGGACAGCTGTGAGACCTTTCGATGCCCACCTGTCAGCCTCTCCCTTTCCCATGTGTATCCCCTCCCCATAGGGAGGACCCAGCCCTTGTGAGAAACAGCAGCACACAAAAGTATGTTTATTGTTCATTAATAATGGCATACTACAAGATCAGCTAAGATAGACCTGCAGTCAGATGGAGGCCTATGAAAGTAATAGGTGACAAAAAGGTATGCAAGTTTCACAGCTTTATAGTTGTCTTATTTCAATTTGTTTGAGTTTGTAGATCAGGTCTTAGTGATTCAAATCCATGGTAATTTCAGGTAGGGTTTTCCAGCATATGCCCTCCAGAACATATCAAATTGAAGTTGAAAAGAGCCTTCTTTGAAGATTATAATTTTTTTTAAACTTTTCATTTTTATTTCTCAGTGAGTTGCACAGTGTTTCAAATCCTACACATTCTTTCCGGCTGTTTCCTAACTCTCACACTTTACAGAAATAACAGGGAATAAGGCTCACAGGAAAGAGTGACGTACTACAGATGGGTGATCAGTACCTGATGAATATGAGATATACTTTAAGGTCAATACCTAGGAGGTCTTTGTGACTTATGAATGTCTACGATACTCTGTGTTTGGTGTTGACATCAGATGGAGCAGGAATGGGAAGAGAGGCTACCTCTGTTTTATTACATATTCTGTTCAAACCCTTTTCTTGGATTTGAGTCTCCTGGGATAGTCTTATGGTTCTATCTCTTTTCAATGAGCGATGATACACATTTTTTTAATCAAAGTAACAACTTCAGACCTTTGAAAAGAGTAAGGTGAATGCCATCTCTATGAATAGTGGAGGAGATGGAGGTTGAAGACAGAATAGCAGTGGTTTTGGGACAGAAACTGTCTCCACTTAGCAATCTTGTAAGCCATAACACAGTTCAAACACTCTGAAGAACCAGAAACTGTTCTCCATTACATCACCACATATAGAACAGGATATTATAATTTCATGCTCTTTTAAGCAACAACAAGATTAACAACTAAACCAAAATCAACAAGATATTAAAGTATGTTCTTTACCTTCTCTCCTTACTGAGAGTTCTGTATGCTCACAACATGCATATCCCCACACTGCCTGCAAACAACACTGAACAGATGGTCCTTATGCCAGCCCAAAAAGTTAAACCTGCAGTTTAATCCCCAAAAAGAATTTAAGACACCACAGCTCAGTACTGACTGATGCTGTTGTTAGAAAGGAGAAACCACAGAAGCAGAAACACAAAAATATCTACAACCAAAATAAAGAGGCAGCATCCAGTGGACTGCAAAGCATGTCTGCAAAAGTTTGCTTTTTCCTTATTCTTCTTCAGTCTCTTCGCCATTAGTGCATGATGTCATCTCTTGCTGTCCTTCCCTTTGTTTAGCATTAAACTAGCAGATCACATGCATCTTCACCTTGTTGCTGACACTTCTGATGATACAAAAAAGCCATCACAGCTTTAAAATGAGGCTTGCTGGAGACACATACACTTCATTGCTTCAGAATACACACATAAATTCATGAAAGCATCAAGCAGATAGGCGTGTTTTACCCAAATGACCTCATCTACAATGAGCTCTCTATCAGTTTGCTACAACTAACCTGCTTTCTAGAGCTACAGAGAAGACAGGTAACAAAACCTGAGTCCTTGCAGATGCTTCACTGGTATTACTAGGAGCAGGTAAATGGGTACATAATGGTGGGAATTCATCTTTGTTCTTCAGTGAATACTGGAGTGAATGCAAGGGTATTTTCAAATTCCAAAATAAATTTGTTGCCTTTTGTCCCAAGGACAAAAGGTAACAAATTTCTCTTTGAAAAAATATTTTTTTTCACATAGAGCTAAGCTGATTTGCTTTGGTTGATAGCTTAAAAGTGAGGTGCAGTGTGATGAGACAAAGCAAGAAAATCTGGAGAACGTTAAAGACTGAAAAAAGCTGAAACATTAGCTGAGGTATTTTTAGACTTTAAACTCTTTAGGGCAGTGATTGTCAGCTGTTGAGTATTGTACAAAGCTGAGAATACTCCTAACTCTAAACACATCTATCACTGAATTTCTTCACATCAGATAAAAGGGGAAAATACTGATACAAATAAATAGGAAGACAGAAATTCTTTGCTCAGAGATAACATCTGTAAATCAAATTATGCAAAAGGATTCCCTTTCCAAAATCTGGAATAAACAGGCAGTTGGGACGTGTATTTCCACAACAATCAGTTTGTTAGATGTACTGTCTACTTATGGCAGACCAAAGCAAGCTTCCAGGAAAAGACTAACAAAGTATACGAGTTGACAATTTTAGTTCCAAAGACAAAGATTTCCTAATGTTTCTGACTCAATCAGGCTACATTAAATTATATCAAGTAGAGAACACTGTAATTGAAACAAAAAATTATGAGTTGAAATTTCTTTTGAAAAGGCAAAGAATTCCTAATTAAGAGAAAGATTTTTCATTCCTTTGCGCCCCAGGACATATCAATTGTGAAACTGGGCAGCATGAAAGGTAGTATAATTATACACCATCATTCTCTAGTCATTTACACCAAAATTCCATCTTTTATTTGTCATAAGCAACTATAAATAACATCACAAGATGTAATCATGCTCCTGGTGTTTTCTAAGATAATAGTCCATTCAATAGCAGTTTAAAACCCCAGGCATTGCAAAACCCAAATGGGATAACAGAATGTATTGTTCAAACTAAGAAAACAAAGGAAGTTAATCAAGGTCCTTACTTGACTAGAGAAGTCTTCAGACATAAGTCTTGAGAGGTATTTCTTAACCAATGATTAATGAGTAGACACCTGAAAAAAAACCAGACTTCCAAAATATAACTTGTTTGCTTAAACAGCACAACAGTAACTATATAAAAAGAAGATATTACCATAGAATTTATTCAGAAAAGATAGCTGTACCAGAAAGCAAAGCTGCTTCTCTCTTTTAACCCTGCCGACAATGTAAAAATATGGCTACATAAGTGCTGATCAGAGAAAAAGCATTCAGGTCCACTACAAGATAAATAATGAAAGGATTTGAGTTCTAAAGGAATATGAAATATATATTTGCACTTTCAGTAATTTTTTAGACATTCAAAAAAAATAATTGCTGTGAAAAATATAGGAAAGGAAAAATCAACAGCTATGAGATGCAGGATTCACAGGACAAATAAGGGCCTCATCAGACAACAGAAATATTCCCTGAAGTAGTTAAGAAGATGCTAGAAGTAACTCAGAGGGTTTATTGGTTTTACTCTGATCATCACTCATCTTCTTGTAGACAATAAAAAGAATCACCCATTTCTGTGATCTAATCCATTTTTTATAAAGGAATGTTATCCCATTGAATTCGTTTCAAAAATTCTTTGGTTTGCTGTGGGAAGGAAAATAGGAGAAATGGGTGATTCCTCCACTCTCTTCAGAAGCCTCTTAGGCACCATTTGGTCCAGGCTGTATTGCATCTGTATGTGCACATACACAAACAAATCCTCTTTGGACAGACACCTCAAGAAAGTCTAGACCAGTTTCATCTTTGTTGCCACTGAATCCATTGAGGAAAACAATATTCTGATTGCTATCAGGAGATGTAGTTTTAAAAAAACAAAACAAGACAAGACAAAAAAAAAAAAAACAACAAAACAAAAAATTGTGTTGCCACAGATGATTCTTCTGGCATTCACCACAGCTAGTGTGTATGTGACAGTATCTAATAAGAAGGATCTATCAAGGCTGTATGTGAAAGAGGAAAAGTGATGTTACTGACCTTGCAACAGAAATTCCCCTTACCTGAAATGAGCTAAATCACAGACTCTCAGTTAATTCTTTGGAGGTTACAATTTAAATACCCTTTCCTTCACGATTTTTGTGTGCATCCACCCTGGAGAGGATTCAGAGAAAGACTGATAAAAAAAAAAATTCAGAAGTGTAGCTTAGTGTTGCCAGGAGATTCTTCTTCCCTTCAGTGTGACTGAACCTTCATTAAGTGAAAAGACTGAAAAGCAATTCCCAAAAGTTGGCCAGTGGAGCAAACCTAGCCTTTATGGAGAGAACTGACTTTATCTGGCGATGGAGAATGCTCCAGTAGCTACGTATAAAAGTAAGTAAAGGCAAGAAGAATTATCTAGAGGAATCCAAAGATGTAAAATTGATGTGAAGGAGTAGAAATGAAATGGTGTTTGGAACAGATGACTGAAAAACAGCTTCTGCATCTCTAATGTCTCTGTTACTATATAAATCCTTATTTTAAGATATTAGAAATGTGCAGGTGAGAGAGAGGTTGAAAATCAGACAGGATGTAAAAAAAGATTTATTACACATGCTCTTTCTGTCCTACTACTTGGGTTTAGATGTGATGGAACAGTTAATTACTTGCATTGCTGCCTTGGCAAGCAAACCAAGGAGAGCAATAAACTTGAAGCATCTCCAAATTCTTCTGCTTAGCATGTGCTCATTTGCTAAGCCTTTGCCATGAGACCCAGGTATAGTTTTGTAAGAATGCCACAGCTTGGTGTGTCTGATTTTGCATTGCATGCTGTGAAATTTCTTCTAATGGTTTGATTACACTTGGCAGTAATACAATAAATGCATAAAAGTAGTGTTGTACCAAAGCTACAGTGTATTTCAAATTTATCCATGAAGCTGAAGGATATTTTACTTTAAAACCATCAGATGCTGTGATACAAGGCAAATGCTGACTTCTGCCAGAAAGGATAGTCCTGTGTTCTCCCTATAAATGGGCATTTGTAGAGTCAGACCATCATGCAGCTGCTTGACTACCCATGCCTACCCAAAGGAGAAAGAAGAACATCCAGTTGGGGTTGGCAGGCCATACTTATGTCAGAATAAAGTGACTAGTACCACAGGCTAAAAAATGTGCAGGATATTGCTCTCAGCCTCCAAGCAGAAATCACGAACAATAGAAAACATCAGATGAGAGCACTGCTTGACTTTTCAAGTTAGCATGCTGGCAATAAAGTGTTTTGAAATGTGACCATCTGTTTTTGAATAAATAACTGGAAATTCAATTTATCATTCCCAAGTTCCTCAACTTATTAAGCACCAAATAAGTGATTACTTGCCTGTTCTAAAACCACAAAGCATATACCTACTGTACAGTAAGGTCTCTTGCTTGCTGCCTGTAGCTAAGCACCACCTCTGATAGTGAATGTCCCAGCTGCTACCTCCATTCTTAAACAATTCAGATTACAAGGAAGCACAGCAGATCAATGATCCCTGTACCAAATTCCCTAGCCTTTCCTTTTCTTCAATTTTTGACCCACAGCAATATATGAAGGCCACTGATGATCCAAGCTGAGAGATTTGTTTCTGTATTTAAGTTTTGAATTACAGTGTTTACTTTTGGTGATGCTGAAATCATGCAAATCCTATTAATGTCATAATTTCTGTTTATGCAAACAGAAAATCAGGCTTTTTGCATGTATACTAAAGTGTTGTATCTGTTTGGGTTTTTTACTATGAATGTAATTTCATGACCCATATCCTGTGGAAGAATTACTAATATTTATGCATTACTATAGATCAGAAAATACATTGAAGCTAAAGAAAAAATAAAGGGGATCACATCCCAAAAGAGAAAAAAAAATTAGGGAAGAGCAAGATTATTATAAGAATTTTGCCAGAATTCAACCAAAAGAATTTCCACCACGTAAATCAAAATTGAATTTTATATGTAATTTATATGAATTTTATAATCTTAAAATCTGTAGTTCAAACACTTGCTGTACCTATAATTTTCAACTGAATACTCGAGATTTTCATAACTTCTCAAAATCACATCTATTGAACATACATTGTGTACAGAGTTTTGCCTAGTACTAACAAGAGGCCTTCTAACAAAACCAACTAAAATATAAGCTTCTATAATTTATTTTTTTTCTCAGTTCCACCAAATGCCTTTTGTCAAATTATGTCACTTTTCCTGATATTTATGATGTGAGTATGTGTCTATCAGTGTCTAAAAGAGAAAAACTGACAATTTGTCAGTGTCTAAAGTCCACACTGATCTATTTCAAATATTTATCATCTTAGATTTGTTACATGTCCTTTCTGCTGCAAATACGCAAGAGGATCCCTTAGCAGGCAGAATGCTGCTGCGAGAGAGCAGGCACGGAGTTCTGAGGGTAGGTTGGGGTAGGCTGAAGAAATATTTGAGTAGTATAAATCCACATAGACAGAAATCTTGCAAGTTATGTCCTCCTCAGCCTGAGCAATAGAGGGGTTGTGAGCAAAGCACACTCCAGTTTATTTTCCCTGGAGTATTCTTTCTATGCTGTTATTACCAGAGCAGGATGAAGACCTCTTCAATACAAAAGGTCCAAGATAGAAAGGAAATATATTTCAGACTTGAAAGGAGACAGTTCAGGCCTAAGGAACTGGCTTTCTATTTTGATTCCTTCTGCCATCTGAATTCTCTTTAAATTCCTTCCAGGAGTGACCTGTTCAGTGAGCAGAGGCTCTCCAACTGCCTAAAAAAGTGCATAGACCATTGCATGAACTTCCCAGTTTTCCAGCACTCAATCATTCTCCTGAAACTTGGCCATTGTTTCCATCTTCACCCCTGCCCTGCAGCATCTACAGATGCTTCCTGTAAAGCTGAGCAGTTTAGTTGCACCATTCAGGAATGCGTAGATAAACTGGCTTTGAAGAATTTTGTGATATGTTTGCATGAAAGACAAAAAAAAAATGAAATAAAAATAAAGCATTTAATTGCGTGACCAGCCCAGTCTGATCTAGCCTCTTCACTTATCACTTGAATAGACACAAGTCTCCTATCAGTGACAGTTCTTCTATTAGTCATAGTTATTCATAAATACGTATACACACCCCTACATATATTTGCACGCATGTGTGTATATGTATGAGCTGAGAATTATTTTTCTGAATAACATACTGGTGATTTTCTGATGAATAAGATAAAAAACTCAGGACTTTGTTCCTTTAGTGATGTTCTTTTATCTGGGGGAAAAAAAAAAAAAAAACAAGGAAAAAGTACGACCATGCTTTTTCATCATTACCCCTTTACCACAACTATAGAGTTTTTTCAGAATGTGCTGAAATGCCAAAATGGGGGTGAACATGGATAATATGTGGAAAATGTCATGATTCTCTTCAGCAATCTTACATATTTTTCTGGGCTTCTTCACAGATCTTAGACCTCTGTTCATACAAATTCACCAAAGTATGATGCAAGTGTGTTGAATAGCAGAGAAGAGTTGATGACATTTTAGAAACATGCCGAATAACCATTTAGTTTCCCATGTGCAATATTTAACAACTGTTTTCTAATACGAAGTATTGACTGTTCTGTCAGCTTCAGGAATGTCTCCCACAAACAAAAGAACCATTGTTAAGAAACAATCTAGTGAAAGAATGAAGAAATGGATCATCTGAACTTAGACTGCCCTCATAGCAAGAGCAAGTCCCAGGCCTTGCAGCTTTCTTTCAAACAAACACATTTCAGCAATGGTTTTTCACTTTTACAGCAGACCACAGTTTTCCTTGTCACATTTTACTGGAAAAGTAATATCAGGCAAGTTTACATGTCATCAAAACAATCATTTTAAGAAGGAGGAGTATTCTTATCTATCTAAGACAAACAAAGTGCTTATGAAGTAAGAATGATTTTGTACTGGGAAGAAAAAGAAAAACATAGTTCTGACAGTAGATCAAAGTGACAATGAGATGAGTTTTCTACTTAGTGAAGTAGCTACTTATGCTGGGGTTAAATAAGTTTAAGGAATGCAGAGCACTCTCCAGATTGTTAGAAGGAAGGTTTGTATCTAATAATTCCTTGCCATCAGTGATACAATATTACTACGGATACACCCACAGCACCTGCATAAGTGCAGCAGGACACCCTCTCAAAGTGACCTTTCCATAATACTACACTGCATTTGCAGCCATTACCCATATTAGCGTTGTTATGCAGCTGCTACTCTGCTTTCTTGTGTGGGTGGCTCTCTAATGCTGGCTTTTTTAAGGGTCCTTGAAATAACAACAGGATAAATCTTCTTCAGGGAGAAAGTTCAACCACATTCTTTCAGCAAAAGGAAAGCCTTTCCTATCATGCAGTCTTTGAACACACAATTCCCTGTCCTTCTCCATCTGCCCTGGCTGACCTACAGTGAGTACAAAAAGTGAAATCTCAGGTTTTCAGAACATTTCCTATTGCAACAGGAAGGGTTTTAAACTCTCTTCCACATTCTCTAGTTTCATCACTGCCACAAGAAAAGGAGCTGGTTCAGCACGTCATTGAGCAAACAGACACGCCAAGCCAAGCTGAAGACGCCAGTTTTATCCTGCGTGAACAGCCTGTGTGGCCAACAGGAATTTTACACCTGGAAAAACATCTGTGACACCACCAGTCCACAGATCTGGACTGGAGGCAGGCCTGTGACTACTTCACAATAACAGGAAACACTGCCGTCAACAGGGAGCAGACTGTGCTGGAGCAATCTTTTCTATACATGCTCAACAGGGAATGTAAAGAACATTCCCTTTTAAAGTTTATTTGGACAGCAAAGGGTGTGGGAGGGCTGCTCTAGACTCTCACGAGAACCAAGGTGTTTTCAAAGATTGCAACTAAAGGCTGAAATTCTTTCTGTCTCTTTAAAATGCTTGGGCAGAAAGGAGGGGTAATAAATTGTTTTGCGGTTTGTTTAGCATCACATCCCTGCTTATTATGAAGCTATGCTAGCCATTAGAAAGATTCTGCCATCCCTCATTTTCAATGGAGCTTTTATTTTCACTTCTCTTCACCCATCCAACTGCCATAGGACTCTGATTTTGCAAATACAGATAAAAGTGACAGTGCAACAGTAACCCAGCCTTTCACCACATCATCTCTTCCGGCTTGTTCTTCAGGACAGGAGGTGGCACAAGCTACCCTCCACTATGCAGCCTGTAGGGACCCTCCAGCTCCCAGAGTAGCTGCCCAAGTGCCAGGGCAACTGCCAGCCCTGGGAGCTCAGACTGTGTGTGAAAAAATCTCAGTAGATGTCTTTTCACAGTATCACAGTTCAAGGTTTTCAACGCAATCTTCTCATCATGGAAAGATCAAATAAAGATATTGCTACAAAATATTGAAAGCATTAATATTCTTCTTCAATCCCTTTCTGTGCACCCACATTCTTTAACCTTATTAAAGGACAAAAAATATAAGGATCTCTTTTCATGGATATTAACCACATTTTATTATGGGTAGTCCTTTTTATTTTTTTAAGAGACTTTATTCAGTTACCTAATTACATTTATTCACATCACTAGGAAATAGGAATTAAAATTCATTTAATGGCTTTTTACGAAGGAAGTAATCTCTCTCTCTCGTGCATGTGTTTGGGTGTTGGCAGCTGGAAGAATATCTATGTGCTATAAACCTTTCTTAATATTTAACATTGTTCAAAAGAGCTGCTGTAGTCAGCTGTGGAAGTGCCAGTACACATGTGACAATGAAGTCTGCACTAGCATTTCATACAGGAGTTTTGGACAGGACAAATTATTTGGCTACAGGAATTCTTACCGTGAGATAAGTGTGATAGAAAATAAGAAAGTTTTTGGATTTTTTTCATGATCCTTTAATTTTTATGTCACCATTTACTTACAAATTATTAAAAAGCATGCTTTTGGAGTATCTCTGCATAAGTGGCATCTCTAAGTGCTATGCCCTTTACATCAGTTGCCATTGGTGACAATTCTTTCTGTGAAGAGCTCTGAATTGTCCAAGCAACTCCAGATACAGTTTGAACCATGACACAGAAGTCTATGAGCAAAGAAGAGGTGAGGAATTGCTGGAGTGCAACTTCTCTCCCATTATACCTATCTTGAAGTGGGATCATACTATTTGTCCCCTTTGCATGGGAGCATCAAAGGGTGCTTGAACTTCCTCAGGCTGGCTATGGATTTCTCCTTGCCACAGGAGCAAACACATAAGCCAGTCTTCTGTTTTCTCACATGAGGTGTACATACAAGTTTAAGTGCACAAGTCTGTCTTTCTGTATAAGCTTCTCTGTAGAAACTAAATGTCACCATCCGGACAAATCCAGTTATTTCCTGTGAAGCTAAGCTAGTGAAGTATCCAAAAAATCCCTGCCTGCAGGTAGGAGTGTGGTAGTGCTTTTTTCCATTCCTCTGATGAGGGGATGACCAGGACACAGACTTGCTCAGGCTTTTGAGCAACAGTTCCTTTTATGTCCACGCGGCAATAGAAGTACTGACAAAGCACCAAAACTCATGCTGTAAAGTCTGATTTTCAGAGATCTAGAAATATTTGCATGTCAAAAAAAGGAAGTTCAAGGTGCCTTTTAGAGCTAAAAGCACCTTGCTATGCTGTTTGGCAAGTTACATCTATTGAGAAGCAGACAAAAGGGAGGTACTGATCCCTCTTTTCTCTTTAAGTTCTCCCAGGCCCTTCTTGACCTTTTAATATTGGGTATGACAACACCATGTTCACAGAAATCACTTCAGGATAATTAAGAAGCTCCTGTGTTAGCTTGTCCACTTGGAGACGAGAAGCAGCCTAGACACAGGAGCATGAAGCCCAGCACTGTCTGGTTTAACTCCAAACATAGGCATACACTTGCACACATAAAATTCACTCTATTATGAACCCACACACCAGGAAGCAATAATAAAGTAGCTTAAAAAAAAAAGTTTAAAGTAACTTGATGGCAGTCAGTGGTCACTCCAGCCAAAATTGGGTAAGAGATACTAGCTATAAGACAATGAAAAGGTCAAAAGGATTATTCTTTTCATGTGCTAGCCAGAGGATATAAGACTGAGTCCATAACTTCTGTTGGCCACCCTTAGCCTTTCTGAAAAACATGCACTTACAGTTCAGCTGTGTCTCTAAGCCCCAGTCTTTGAGTCTAGTTTGAAACTGCACCAATCCAGTGAGCTCAGTTAGCCTGTACTAAGTTTTAGGGAGCACTGACAAGCAGTAAAGCACACCATTAAATGTTGCAAAATGCCTCCTCTGCCATGCTGAGTGAACTCTGAGAGCCTTCAGGGGATAAACACTGGGATATAAAGAAAGAGAAAAATCCGGCTGGTTTAGTTCATCATGTTCTCCTGTGTTCAAGACTGGAACATATGTAGAGCTGGGATACCATTAGCTGAGGGAAGAGCCTATGTTATAAGAAACGGCAAAGGCAGCAAGACTTAGCTAGTCTCGTAAAATGGGAAGCCACATTCAGTTAAGGGGAAATTGTTCTTGTGTTACATGTACAACTGGGAGAATACAGGGCTGTAAACAAATAATTTAAACCAACAGATAATGTTGAGCCAAGACCAAATGGGTATATATTACTTATGAATATAGTTAAGATGGAAATTAGGTAAACTGAGTTTCTATAGTCACCAACTTGCCCTTTCCTACCTGGCGATCGTCAAGTCTTCTCAACTTCACTTTTCATTCTCCACCACAATGCCTCATCTCCATTCACATTCACCAAAATTGAGCAGCTATTAACTGACCAACCTAAAGTCATGTTTCCATTTGGGAAAAGTACAGTGTTTTGCTTAGCTCAAAATAGTTTATGTCAACATTCCTGAATCTTTTCTTTCTTTTACTTTCTTTTTCTTTACATTAAATATTTCTACATGTGCTGCAATTAGGGGCAAAGCAAATGCCAAAATGCCAGCCTCTCCCTGGGGGTGGAGGTAGTAAGGGGTCTTGTTCTCCTTAGAATAGCTGTGATCCCGGAAGGATTTGTATGCTGTAATGCTTCAGGAAGAATAATTATTTAAAATGTTGTTCACCTTACAGCATTGGGAACAAAAAGCCAAGGATGCTGCAGCTTAATTCTAGAAACTAAAGCTGAACTTCATCTTTTTGACACATCAATGAATGCTTTAATAGCCTAGCTATCTTTGCTGCTCCATTCTATATCAACTGTACAAAATGCATTTGAACAGAAAAATAGAGAGAGCTATTAAAAAGTCAGGGGTTTTCTAGGTATTAATTGTATTGGATTTTACCCTTCAATAATGAGTAATGATTTTCAGTTTTGTCATTCCCAACTGACTGCATCTGTAATGCTTAGCACAAAAGTAAGTTTAGCTTTTCTGCAATAACGTTCCTAGAGCCACCAAAGATGAGTGTTGTGCCCATGCTTACTTCTGCATATGTCCTCTTTGGCAACAATGGCATGTTTTAACCCATCTTGATAGCTAAGATGTCTCAAGTGAATTCATCTTGGTTAATGATGGATTAATTTTCTCTGTTTGATTCATGCCTGTAGTTGGTGCATATCCATCACAGACTGTTAGGATACCTAGTCAAATAAACCACAAGACAGAAAAACCCTCTGGTGTGTAGAATTTTAGTCATACAATTTGGATTTGGGAAACTGAACTAGAAATCTCTTTAAAATAATTTATGGTGAAATGTCCTGTGCTTCCAACTCTTGCAAAATGAATAAAAATATCTAAAAGATATTTTATGATTATTGTTCTTCCTTCCCTTGTTTCTGCTTTTCAGTTATTTAGCTTCTGGGAGTGTAGAGGCATGTAAAAAAGAATACATAAATCTCCATTTAACTTATTCTTTGTGCCTCTTTGTGTAATTTTTTAACATACATCCCCATTAGAAATACATTTAAAATTGTGGTCCTTTTAAATCTAAATAGATAAATAGCCATGGTACTTATTTGTGCATATAGACTGGCTTTGTTAATTTTCAATTTTCCATGCTAAGAGCTGTGACTTCTGCTGGCAGATCACTACAGATAAGGATACCTATTTCAGAAAGTGAACACCTCCTTCCGTTTAAATTTTATTTTCCTGATAGTGCTTACCCAAAGGAAAATGTGAGTATTTATATTGCTGTGCTAGAGTATCTACCAAGAAAAGATATATTGATTCCTGGAAACAGGCATTTTTAACAGCATTCCTGATGTTCTCTGAAACTGTCCAAACAGTGTTTTCATTCCACTTTATCCACCCCTCCAGTTCTCCTCAAAAGAGGTTAAAAATTTGCTTGACTGTTCTCACATCAGCCTAAAGCAAAGCTTTTGGGATAGAGTGGCAGTATCACACCCACAGAAAATTGGCAAGAAACTAAGTAACTGAGGCCAGAATTTCTCCATTCAGTCTTTATCCACTGCCTTTCAGTCAAACCGCCAGCTTTCTTTATATCCTACACCAGTCCCAGGCTAATCACTGAGTTTAGCAGTTTAACACTGTGATTTACAAGACCTGAGTGGATCATATCATTTCAACATTGTCAGGATGGAACTTCAGAGCTATTTAATGCAACACTTGTTTATGAAAATACCTGTTAGCTGTGGAAGGAGGCCAAATGATTTAAGAAGCTCACTCCCGGCAGCAAGGTGCCCTTAGCCCCTTGCTTCTGGGAGCAATTAGCTGAAACTAACCCCAAGACCCACCAGCCCATCAGCACAATGAGGTCTCTAACGCTTATAAACTTCTGATTGAGTTTTGTAGATTCTGAGATCTACACATGAAATATTAGTAGAAAGTTTTCCTGGTGACATTTTGTAAACAGAACAAATTTGTTCTTTTGTGTCTTCCATGTTTCTGCAAGTGGCACAAAATATGGCAGCCAAAAAAGCATAAAAGAAATAAAGCACAAAAATATACATATGGATGAATGGATGCATGCATGGATGAATAGATGTATAGTTTTTATTTAACAATGCATTTGTAGTAACAGTGGATCAGAAAAATAACCTTTGGATCCAAGACACATGATATACCTCAGGAATGTAGATGAGCAAAATCATGGACATCAGAAAAAATTAAAGTTTTCTTGCCTTAAGACACCTACAGTTCTTAACCTGATATTTTATTATGTACTTAATATGTGAGAATTAACTGTGCAAAATATAAAGATCTTTGTTACTTAAAAACCAAATGTAGATGCTTTCCATTTTATTTTTGACATTATCAGTGTTGAACAACATGATTTTTTCCTTTTCTCAGACTGAAC
Organism: Ara ararauna; assembly: GCA_028858755.1. Taxonomy (NCBI): domain Eukaryota; kingdom Metazoa; phylum Chordata; class Aves; order Psittaciformes; family Psittacidae; genus Ara; species Ara ararauna. Next base: position 64,934,129 of record CM054379.1, read on the forward strand.
TCTGAATGTTGTATATACATTTGTTCCTCAGAAACAGAGATGATACAAGGAATAGGAGAGAGAGCAGAACCTATACTCAGTAGAGTAAATGGGCTTTTAAAGCTCGGAGAAGCTTTGTCATAGCTTTCTGACTCCTTACCTTATTTTTCACAAACCCCAGATGTCTTAGAAAAGCCTCACTTCTTGCCACACATTTTCTTCCTTGATGAATCATTCCATCTATTTTTAAACCAAGACAAATACCAGCTCTCTTTCATTCTAAGGTTACCCTGCAGTAAGCTCAGTTTAATGTGCTGCTGTAGCTCAGAGGAAAGCTGTTGAGAACTTGGGAGTCTACTGAGTACATATTTAAAAAAAAAAAAAAAAAAAAAGGAGAAAAAAGTTGCACTGACTTAATATTAACAACTTGAGAACTCGATGTGTCTCGCATCTCTTTTCTTTTCCACTGCACAAACTGTTAACAGAGACATTTTGTAGACACTGACAGAAACTCCAAGGTTTACAGCAGCTAGTATGTTTGGAGACAGTACCCTGGTACCATCTGTGCCTCTCCAGTTCCAGCCAAATTAGACTCCTGCCTAGTTGCAGAGTAGAAAAGAGGAACTAAGAGTGACAGGGAACCTGGGAAGGCAGGGAGTTAGGCTCAGAGGGTGGCAATGGGGTCAACTATGTCATGCCCCAGCTGCTCTGCTGAACAGGTAGTCTCTTCAAATGACTGATGATTAGCTCACACAAAGCCCTGCACTGACTGGGGGACTGTCTGCTGGCCTACAGGTTCAGTGGCATGACATAGTTGCCCTACTCAGATGATGCTCTCTCCCCCTCATCACACTGTGCATTGAGAGCATCCTTAGATATACCTCCTGATTGTGTCTGTGCACTGCTAGTAAGGGTGCTACTTGATACAAATCAAAACTGTTGAGGAGCATGGTAGCAGTTGAAGAGTACAGGCAATCAAGCCCATGGCTTAGCCCTGTATCCCTACATCTTTTGTGCCCACATGTTGCTCATAGCCAGTTTTATTCAGAGATAACATGAAACAATCTGTGAAATACCTTAGTGAGAATAAATATTTTATTAATAGGAAAATTTGTGAATGAAGTTCTGGCTTTATCCACAATATTCCAGTGATACTTCAGCAGCAACTTAAGGAGAAACTCTGCTTCTCACCATTAGCACTCCGAGCCAGACAAGCCATTAAATGCATGTGTAAGCATATGGAGAGTCTTGAGATGCTTCATGCAGGTAGAAATATGGTTAAAGCTGAACACATGAATAAGTACCAGCAAGAGGGCCAACTTGTTTATCCCTTTCCTGGTGTCTACTTTGCTTTCCCATAACCTCCTCTTGTAAGCTGGGATGTCTTAAGTTTTCCGTAAACTGTCACAGTTGTGAGTTGTTTTAAGGTGCCCTCAACATAAAAAGGACATGGAACTGTTGGAACAAGTCCAGAGGAGGACCACGAGGATGATCAGGGGGCTAGAGCACCACCTGCATGAAGATAGGATGAGAAAGTTGGGGCTGTTCAGCCTGCAGAAGAGAAGGCTGCGTGGAGACCTCATAGCAGCCTTCCAGTATCTGAAGGGGGGCTATAGGGATGCTGGGGAGGGACTCTTCATTAGGGACTGTAGTGAGAGGACAAGGGGTAATGGGTTCAAACTTAAACAGGGGAAGTTTAGATTGGATATAAGGAAGAAATTCTTTACTGTAAGGGCGGTGAGGCATCGGAATGGGTTGCCCAAGGAAGTTGCGAATGCTCCATCGCTGGCGGTATTCAAGGCCAGGTTGGGCATAGCCTTGGGTGGCATGGTTTAATGGGAGGTGTCCCTGCCCATGGCAGGGGGTTTGGAACTAGATGATCTTCACGTCCTTTCCAACCCTAACTATTCTATGATTCTATGATTCTATCTTGTCTGTTTGCAAGTCATACTGATTGCTATTGCTATATAAATCATATAAAACATAACTGCTAACTTTGCTTTTCTTTCTATGAAGCTGCTTTAATTCTCTTGGTTTGGCATATTTCTCATGTGATCTCTAATGTGAGATGGTAAATACTAACAAAAAAAATGACTGTTTTGAATAATAACTGTGATAAACTTTTTTGGTTTGAATAGCAAAGTAGTTCACCTTCCATCAGGTGAGTTCCAATAAGCATGCAGAGAGACAGTGAAAAGAGGTGACCTGCAATATAAATTCCTAGCAGAGCTATTGCTGCGGCAATGTCTTTATAGTTAAAGAGCTCAACAAATGTCTGGGTGGCACACTGATTTCTGCTTGAGAGAGCCCAAAATGAATCAATGTAACAGGTCTGGGGATAGTGGCTTAATAAGCCACAACGGCTTATTATTTCTGTTGTGGTTACACCAAATAAACTTACTAGAACTGTGATTACAGTCCCATCTCAAAAAGTTTAATTTTATAATATGAAACAAGAATAAAAGAAAGAGTGGACAAAAAGGAAGGAGAAGGGAGAACAACGATAATGGTATAATCCAACTAGTTATGCGGTTGACAAAACTGCAGGGGATATGTAGAGGACTTTTACGTTAATTTCACTTGGCTTTATGTGAGACCTGGTGTATGTATTTGGTTTCTCCTAAATTATTATTATTATTTTTAACAGTAATGTAATCTGGTTAGACCACTATCACATAACCTGGAGATTATAATTTAGTTCACTTTTGTTAGCATCATTGCTATTTGGGTGACTTCCAACTTGTGATGCATTTGGCAGCTGTACAGTAGGTAGCCAATCAAGACATGTTTGAGAGCAAATAGTGATCTGTGATAGGCATGTAACGGTTTCTTTGCTTTTTGAGGAAAGTAGCTTAAGGCTGTGGGAGTCCTAAACTACTTCTTACCCGAGTTCCAATGGTTTTTAGGGCTAGGATCATGGCTAATACCTAGCGGTTTAACAGATCAGCACTTGTGAAGGGACAATTCTTTCACTTGCCAGAATCAACGTGGCTCAGTAAACTGGGCTAGGGAGTTTAAAAGTAGCATGTATATCTACTTATATTGAAAAAGTACAAGCATGACCATTCATATAGTGTTTTCAATATTGTTTTCTAACCTGAACTTATTTTTTGAAGACAGAGAGATTGAGTTTTATAATTGCACATGATGTTTTAGAAGACTAACAAAAACAGGTGTTAATAAAAAGTCCTACTGGTATAGTGTTCTTTGAGGCTGCTATATATGTCTCTCAAGACACAAAAGATCTCTTATGCATGATAGCAGAGATTCAAGATTAGTCGAAAGGCAATTTAGGGCCATATATATGCGAGAAATGTGATGGGGAAATGAAATGTCATTTATATAAAAGGGTGTAGGTACAAATTATGAATGTGCCTAAGCTGTTTAGTCAGTTACCAAGATTCCTGTTGCTTTTAATTGCGTCTAGGATTTGCAGCAGAGAAATCATCTACTGAAAGTGTTCGTGCGCTTGTGCACACATGCTTTTTGTGGGACCAGTTGAACAACGGGCTGAGAGACAGAGTAATTAATAGAAAAAATATTAGAAGACTGCTAGAAATCTTTTAGAAATCAAGGAGAGTACCAGCTTTGTTTATATTCATGGCATGATAAACTGTACAATATCCATGCTAACAGAGTGATTAAAGGAAAAAAAAAGACAGAAACAAAAGGAGATGAGGCAGTTTTGCTCCTCTTAAGGAAAACTCAAAATGAGTTCCTCTCTGCTGAAGTAAACTCTGAAGACTCCCCACTGAGCCAATAGAGGGAGGTTTACAGTACTATTCACTTTTCTTCTGCTTTCCCAGCATTGTGTCAACCTTTGCACTGTGTCACACATCCACAGCGTAAGGCACAGTAGAGCTGGAGTGCTTAGATTGGAGACAGGAGAGAAGAATCAAGTAGTTTTTCTCAAAAAACTGTGGCCTGGATTGTGCTGCTGTACATCTCTTGTGTGGCTCTGATATCCAGATGCCCTTTGCTTCTGATGCCTGAAAATGGAACTCATTTTGTTTGAAAGCTCTTACATTTTAAATGAGAATCTGGTATGGTAATTAACTGTTCCAAAAATGAATACATTCAGAGAAACACAGCAGGCTAAAGGAAAAGGGATCACAGACCAGGGGCAGAATGAGACAGCTTATGGTTTAAGTCTAATAAGGGGTTTTTCGTATTTATCTTCACTTTCAGTAGCTGTTCCTTAGCCAAAGTTGCTTATGCCTGTCAATAAAAAAAAACGGAAGGAGGAAGAAAGAAGTAGATATAAAGCAAACAAAGGAAAAAGAAATGTTAGAGTTTAAGATTTGCTTTTCACAGTAAAGCAAGTTTAGAATTCCAGAAAAAGCATGGGATTTTTCTGAATAGTTTGTTATTTAAGAACACCCTACATAATTAGCTAGTAAAATAACTGTTAATTGAATATGATTCTAGTCACAGATGATTTTCCAAATGATGCAAAAAAGACATCATCCTGTATTGTAAATGTGACACTTTATGAGTGGAAATCACTGTGAATGTTACAAAAAAAGGAGAAAAAAAAACCCAACACAAAGCCACAAACTTTCCCCTGACTTTTCAGGTCAGCTAACAGGGGTCCTGCCTGAAATATATCTTTAATTCAAAAGTAATTGTAATGAAAAATAGCATATAATAAAGAAAATTTTTTTAAGAGAGAATCCAGGAGCAGAAAGCATTTTTTAAAACAAAAGCTCATATATTTACTGAAAACTGGACATGTTTATATGTACACTGAAATCTGGACCTGTTCATTATAAGTATTTATTGAAAAACAAATGTAATAATTTAAAAAGCTTAAAATTTTGAGCAACTGTTAATAAACAAACATATCTGCAGTATAATTTAAGAAAAAATAACATCTTGAAATTTTCAGAATAAAAATAGGTTTTACCTTCTGAAGATACTAAATTATCATCAGAATAGTCAGTAACTATAGCAGCTTGATAAAAAATATGCTATCTGAAGAGCTTCTGTTATCTTATAGACAGTTTACTGATGAAAGACAGTTTACATTCTCCAAAGAAAAGCAAATTTAATGAATCAAGTAAATTTAAAAGGAGTAAATCATCAAAATCAAAGCAATATGGCAAAATTGTTAACATATGCTTTCAAATTTATCTTATAATTACTTTTCCATCTTTTGTGGTAGGAACATAAGGAAAAAGTAATGAAATCTACAATAAAGACAACAAATTCTGCTGTAAACTTTATGCAATCCATTGGGACTGAGATTTCCTATGACAGGTACAGCTCTGTTCAGACAGCTGTACACAGACACTTGTATCCTCTATTTGCCATTTTCATTTCTTATTCTCACCCTCCTATTTTTACAAAAAGTGCTCTGCATAGGAAAATTCAAGAGGCAGTTTGAGTTTAGGCAGTTGCTATCCTTCAGCAGAAGGGAAAAAGGGACTTACTGTTGCCAGGGCTCAAGCTACTCATACTGCTTGGCCACCTCCCCAGGTTATGTGTGAGGTTTAGGGTGGAGGTGCTTCCTGATGTATCCTCTCCTCCCAGCATCAGAATTGGGCTGATGACTGACTCCAACATTTTCTTCTCGGGAAGAACAGGGGTCCTGGCATGCAGTCAGGATGCAGCCAGTGTGCTCTCAGGTCTCACAGTTCTCTGGCCAAAGAATTTCACGTTCACTGCCTCAAGTCATAAAATAGACTTGGGCTTGACTATGGGCAGGCAGTGAAGATCTTTGCTCTGCTAATAGTGACAGTCAACTAAACAGGCAGAGAAATGCAGAGCAATGCAGGCAGCTAAACATGTAGAAAGGAGAAAAACAAGAAGAAAAATAATACTCCTACTGCATTAAGATGTGGTGCTACTTCACTTGGACTTGACTCTACAAAGTTCTGGTCTCCTCACTCCAGAAATATTAACTGAAGTTGTAGGCAAGTAATGATCAGTGTTAGAGCACAGAAAAATTAGCACTCAAAACTGTGAAGGTCAGGACTCTCTGAGAAAAAATAGAAAGATAAAGCAAGATGAGAGTGGACAGAGCCAGTGAACAGAGAAAGGCAACCAGAATTTTCCTATCTTTAACCCATACAGTGGAATGGGCCCTTGCACTACACACTGAAACATTCATAACTAATAAATACTGAGCCAACATGGATGCACTTGCTACATTTTTGTGTAATGTTGAGACAAATAACTTCCAGTAAGAAGGAATTATTATTGCATAAATATATAGAACACTTAAAATTACCATAGTGAGCACTAACATACAAATACATTTGTAGAAAAGACTTTTCCAAGTAGAGAGAGCAAAGAGGAATGCTTTTCTGGAAACAGGTTAGTCTCTAATTGCCCATGTAAGACATCTTTTCTCATTTTTGGTTGCAGCTAGTATTAACCACTCACTGCTGGGTGCAGAATACTGGGTTACAAAACTACGAGTGTCCCACTGATGTAGTACAGCAATACTGCCATACCTTGGCAGAAAAAAAAAAAGAAAACAAAACAAAACAAACAACAACAAAAAAAAAAAAAAAAAAAAAAGAAGAAAGAAGAAGAAATAAAAAATAAAAACACCACCAAAAAGCTATTAACTCCTGACAGATTCACTTCTGTTCTCTATTTTTGGACAAGAACTACAGGTTATACAGAAACAGGCAAGTGTCCCCTAAAGGGAGGAGGCAAGGAAGATTTGTTACATGGAGACTGATAACCTGCTCATGTTACTGACCTGACTCCCAGATACTCTTTCACATCCACAAGTCTCATCCACCAATATACTCATTTGTTATGTTGCAGCAAGCACTTCTGTAGCAAAGGTGTAAGAACAATTTTTGTTACCACTCTTCATTTTCAGTCCTTGAAAACTGGCAATTTCATGATGAATACACTGTTTCATCTTGTCTTATTGCGCTGCACCTCGGATGCCCTCTGAACTACACTTTCTCAAATGCCAAAGCCTGCGGCTTCCTTGTCTTCTTATAATACCTTTTGAAACAGCCTGTCCTTTAACACTGAAGTCACTGGCTAGTATGCTGATGGCCATTTTTGTTTTCTGGAGACTACAGACAGGAAAGAAGCTCCCCACGTCAAAAATCTCATGTTAGTAGAAACAAAAAAGTTAAGGATTTAGGGATTTTTCATGGGTTGGTTTTGGGTTGGTTTTCTTTTTTTTTTGAGGGTTGAGGGGAGTAAGGATGTTTAGGTCCATTGTTTCTTTCTTTGTTTAATTTTTGCTTTATGGGAAACTGTATTGAAAACATTTTCTGGGGACTAATGTCTCATATTTTCACATTGTGACCTGTGTGTCTTCCAGGTAGTTTGCCAAGCAAGCAGGTGGATTAGCCTATAATGAGTTTCGGTGCACTGATAAGGCACTCTCAAGAACTGAGCTAACTGATCTGAAGCTATGTAGGAACATAAGGTTGGTCACTCAAGCTCATACTAAAACTGTGTTCTGTCTTCAACGATCAACAATGAATGTCCATGGAAGCAAATAACAATGGGACAAGCATGTGGCAACAACCTCCAGAAACTATCACACCTTTGTGCCTACAGCCACACCACCCTGAAAACGCCCGATCTCATCTGATCTCGGAAGCTAAGCAGGGTTGGGCTTGGTTAGTCCTGCCCCCAACTCCCGGAGGGATGGGGAGGAGAATCGAAAGAATGCAACTCCCACGGGTTGAGATAAGAACAGTCCAGGTATAACACAAACCACTGCTGCTACCATCAATAATAACAATGATAAGAGAAATAACAAGGGAAGAGAATGCAACCGCTCACCACCTGCCAACTGACACCCAGCCCAACCTGAGCAGTGATCTAACCCTTTTGGGTAACTTCCCCTGGTTTTTATAGTGGGCATGACCGGCTGTGGTATGGAACACCTCTTTGGCTTGTTTGGGTTAGGCGTCCTGTCTCTGCTTCCTCCTGGCTTCCCCTCCTCCCTGGCAGACCATGAGACTCAGAAAGTCCTTGGTCGCAGTAAACATTACTGAGCAGGAACTAAAAACATCCGTGTTATCAGCGCTGTTCCCAGGCTGAAAGTCAAAAACACAGCACTGCACCAGCTACTAAGAAGGAGAAAACTGACTGCTACTGCTGAACTCAGGACAGTATTCCCATGTCCCCTTTTTTGAGAATGCTTCCCAGCTTTGAAGCAACATCTGAAAGGCCTAACTATGCCACACCCTTTAAAAATTAGCTCTTTCAGAAATCCACACCTTTAACCTAACTATCCCTGAAACATCTCTTCTGGAAGGCATTTTGCCATAGCAGCTCAATTTGAAGCAAAGCAATAGAGGTAAGCTACCTTGAGGGCAGCACATCGCACACTTAGGATTACGGAAATTAAAGTGTTTGAAGGAAACTCAGTCTATTTAGCACAGCAAGCCACGTCAGGTTCCTATGAGGTTGAGCTATTCTAACGAACAAATGTCAAGTAATATTATGCTTCTGACAGGTACAATGCCTCTCACGGGCACAAGAAGGAGTGGAATGCTGAAACAAGCTTGCCATGCCTATAAAGGGAAGGGGCAAATGGCCATCCCAGTTTCCCACTGAAGGAGACAGGCTTCTTATGACCTGCCCACAGAGGTTAACAATGGCACCAGGGAGTGCTGGAGCCACAGCTACAAGGGCTTCTCTGCCAGGCTTCTGACTTTTGCAGGCATGTGAGAATGTCTAGACTGCATGGGAACTTCACCCAATGTGCAAAGGTTACTTGAAGTACACATACAGACACAGACCCCCACAACTAGATATTAATTAGGCTAATACTAGCTGAATGAATGCTGTCAATAAAAATTCCCTTATTTGACATCTTGCATTAGACACTTTAATAAAAATCCTTCCAGAAAATTGAAGGTTTCTTTCCATTTATCATCACTACCAATGTAAGATGACTGAATAGCACCTGGAAGTGACTTATGGCAAGTAATTTCAAAATACATAAAATTTAACTCAAAATCTGTGTTGTGATTAGTGGATTATGACTAGCAGATGATATCTGATACCCAGGTAAACCAGTCACCAGAGGAAAAACAGTAAGACAAAATACCTTGCAAAAGGTTCAAAGAAGAACTTGCAAGGTGTTTCCTGAAGACCTGCCTCCCATAAATAGGAGCTAAACAGCCCAAAGACACTGTTTGTTAAAATACGGCTAGTGCTATGTTTACATTCTCTGTTCACTATTACTTTGCATTTTAGGGCAGACTCCAGGTAACATTAAGAGACACAGCAGTCAATTCTCTCTTACTAGGGAATAGCTTTCCTGAGAAGTGAAATTGTCCAGTGATGGAGTCAATTTAACTTAAGCTAGGCAAATCACTTACTGACATATGCAGTACCAAATGCTATTTATTCATTAAGAAGTACAAAATGAGAATTTGCTCACTTTTAGTAATCGCTTCCTGTATTTAGTTGGCATACAGTTAAGTGAACTCCCCTAAGAGCCTCCTGCTCCATCCAGGCAAACTTTCAATAAACCTCTGCAAATGCTTTGCAGTTGAAGGTTTGCTTGCAAGTCTGGGAGTCTGGTTGATGGTTCCTTTCTGTCTTCCAGTGTCCCGGAGTCAACCACATTAATTGGTTATGGCACTTACATACAGCTACCTACTAAATAACTCCTCGTAATTGTAGTTCAGAGTTCTGTGTGTTTCCCTCTGCCATTCAGTCTAAATCCCATTAAAATAAATTAAAAAACCCCACAACAAACAGAACAAAACTGTTCTGAACTGCTAACTTCAGTGGAGGCTGAGTTAGCTATGGTCATATTCTCACAGTTCACTTTCTTTAGAGTTTGTTTCTTTTCATGTTCAGTTACTGTATTTTTATTTTTGTTTTACTTTGCATGATAATCATCAGTTTTGGTGCTACAAATCAGTTGCCAGTCTCTGTGGAGCTGCTTGCTTAGTATCCCCAGATATTTGTAATGAGACTAATGGATCCCCTCAAATCTGAAATTGTTCCTGCATTGACTGCATGACAGTTTCAGTGCCAGGGACTGTGAAAAGATGTCAATGTATGTTAAAACAGATGATCAGTAAAATCTGACAACTGGTTTCTTCTAACAGAGTCCCCCATTCCAATCTGTAGAAGAAGCTGGGATTATTTTGTGCTGTATTTTATACTGGCCTTCTTCCAAAGCTTCTTTCTGCAAAGGACAGATCATTAAAAGGTAGTGGTAAAATTCAAAGCTTCCATTTCTAAAAAAGATGTGTAATGGCTGTTTTTTTTCTGGTTCCAGAAATAGATGTAGGAGGTAGGAAGTAATCCACTTTTCTGTTGCAACATGTGTACTGGAGAGATCAATTACAGCAGAATGAAAATGTGAAATCTTGTCATTAGAATAGTGTTATTCAAGCTGTGAAAATACTGGGAGAAAAAGGGTCTGCAAATATTCATTTGAATTTTAAAAATTAATTGGCTTCTTTATGCTCATGCCTCTTTCCCAAACACTCTACTTGCATGAACATTCACAGGAAATGAGTTTTCTCTCACATGCTCTATGAATAATGTCAATATTATAGTATTGTTGTGAGGAGTCAGAACTAATTTCGTAGATTCACATTTCAGTCTTAGCAACAGCCATACAACACTTACCTACTGACAAAGGATTTTTATCTTCCAGCACTGCAAACTCAGGCAAGGACCTGACACTGAAACTGGGTTCTTTCTGATACTTACAGTTATTGCATCCAAGAGTGACACACTTTCTGGCGGCACCTCTGCAGTGTGGCAGCATGCAAGGTAAGAAAAAGGACTGTATCTCAAATTTGTTCTAATACTGATGTTAATGTAACTTGATTTTTGCCAAGAAGGTGCATAAGATGATTTAATAATTGTTTTCACTTACTGACAGCAAACCTATGAACAAATTATGAAATGGTGAAATGTGCTCAGATCTTGCAAATATTTACCTTGCAAATTCTATTTCCTTCCATTACAGAATTAACTTGAATTCAATGACATGGAGAACCAGGCTAAAAAAAAAGTAGTATGATTTCTGTTTTCTCTGCCTTTTCACCCATCGTATCCTAGAAATACGAAGTGAAAAAAAGGAGGCAGATTGTAGAATCAGTCACTATTTTCAGTAGGTCAGAGATTCAACATGGGAAAGCCACTGCCAATTGACTTTAGGAGCAAATTTCCTCATTCCTATTCTTGAATAAGTCCGTTAGAATTCAGTCTGTGCCAAAAGGTGTTTTCAAGAAAACACCATGATAGCCCTCCTCCAGTAGATCATTTAAACACATGCTCAACCTTGAGTGGCTGAAAATTCCTACCTGAACAGAAATATTTTCATTTCTAAATTCAAGCACATGCTCACGTTTTTATTATGTGTAGTACTATATGATGAGAAGATCCAGTCTTCTGAAAACACAGTTTTCACCATTTTGGTTTTAGTTAGCTTTCTTTTCTTTTCTTTCTTTTTTTTTTTTTTTTCCTTTTCCTTTACAATAGGTTACTGTTCCACAGAATACTATGTCAATGAAAGGTAGATGCACACATGCAAAACGAACATCAGTACATAGTTTTCAGTCTGTATCTCCATCTGAATGTTGGGAAAAGAACAAGGTTAATTTACCTGAGCAATAAATCCTACCAAAACAGTTAATTCTAGTGATGGGAATTTTGAATACCAGTCCAAGATGCTTACAGTCATAGTACATTTAATGCATAACACAGACAGGGGAGAAAGTGAATATGCTCTAATTTCCACTAACCAGAAGATAAAATTATCTAACAGCGGTTTTTTAAGTCTTTCAAACTAACTTTTATAGGTCAATAGGCACATTTTAGCTGGAAAGTTTTCATTAAAAAATGGAACAGGATAATATTTCCAACCACATTGCCTGTAAAAAAGGTTACAATGCATCTTTGTGACCTTCTGCCTGTTTGCCCTGGTATCCAAGTGGCACACAGGGTCTCAGATAACTCCCAGAGAAAGGTTCAAAGCCAAAGTGTTTTCAGTATTTAGCAATCATGCCAAAGCACCCGTGAGTACCCATCTCCCACGCTACCTTTCACGTGGTCTGCAGGTATAACGCTGTTTTTAAAGAAAAGCAGAAACTGTATTTTAATATGCCACATTCAGTTCAACGGGGGGGGGAGGTGGGGAGTGGGGAGAGTGGAAGGGAGGGTGTGTGGTATTTTCAGCATTTTTTTCCCATTGTTTTTATGGTAGCTTGGTTTGTACTGTTTGCACTGTTATACAAAAAGTTATTTTCTTGTACCATGGTGATATTGTTTTAATAATTCTCACCATCATGAACACCATCTCTTTAAATCAACAGTGGCCTCTCAACTTCTGATGTAAGCAGAGTGGATTTTCCCTCCTGGACAGGGATGTTGCTGTCTTAAAGAGGAACTGATCCTGGTTTTTCAATCGTTGTGTCTTATCTTCCCCCTATGATAGAATGCCTGATGGCAGTCTCTCTCACAAAGTAAGCAGAGACTAAATAATATAAGTAAACATTTGAATAGGATAGTTTTACTTCTCTGTTTCTATTCATTATTCTTCCATCACGGAACAGAAATGCTTCTAATTTTTGTTATTTCCCCAAAGGATGTCTTTTTCCCTTCCCTCTCCTCTCCACATAAGTTGTCTCTTCTCATTCCCTCTCCTCTCCACATACGTTGTCTCTTCCCCTTAGCCCAACAAAATTCCTTTTAAAATTAAGTTAAGCAAGGCATCTTCTATTTCTAGGAGAAAGCTATTCTGCCTGTCAGCTATGCTGTAACTCTTTTTTACACACTGGCCTGGACAGAGTGCCAAGCACTCAAAGGAACAGCCTTTCCGGGTGGAGAGACAACAGTTGTGAATAAGCTGGACCAGAAATAAAAAATTGAATTCAATTCAAGGACTTTGTAAGATCAAGCTTGTGCAGTTCCTTGTAGTTTTACTGAGCAGGACTCAATGGGGAAAAAAACCCAAAAAGTCATAAATGCAGCATTTTGGGATCTTTTACCATAAATTTTAACATATTTTGATGCTATCAATGTCTTAAAATTATAATCAATTTTCTTCTGCTACTAATGATTTCTTTCAAGGAGTAAAAAGAACCTATTAGACTCAGCTCTGGTAGCATTTCCTTGCTGCAGGTTATTCTGGTCACTGACAAAACAACTCTGCTCTTAACAGTAGGACAGAGCAAGGCAGTACTTACCATGAGTAAAACAGGTGGAGACAGATATTTAGTTCATTACTACCACAAAGAAGCTTCATTTTGCACATTTGCAGATCACATGAAAGAAAATAAACAGCCGGTTGAACACCCCATTCCCCTTATTTATTTTTAAAAGGGTCTTCTCACATTCTTCCCTTTCTGACTCATGCTTCCAGCCCATTGCAAAAGACAGCAGAAAGTCTCTCACACAGAACATCCTCCAAGCTGAAGTTGGATTCCTCTTATTCCCCCCCCCCATTATTCAAGCTTTGCATAGATAATATAAAAGTACAAATGAACATCTGCATTTCTGATGCAGAGTCAGATTTCTTGTGCTGAGTATAGATTCTGTGATTCAGCAGCATCTGTATGCTTCTTATTTTTAATATGTCAGTGACTAGGGAGAAGCTGGGCTTAGAGAAACATTGTGCCTCCTCTAGACCCTAACTGAAGCAGAAGACAGCTATAGCATGAATGATATGTATATGCCAACCATCTTTAAAAAAGAACAAGGGAAGCCACCAGTCACTTTGTCTAGTTTCAGTCCTTATTAAAAGAGTTACTTTATAGACCAGTCATTGATATACATATGCCACCAGTTTAAAGGATCAGATATATGATAGCAATATGTGACCAGTTTAACTAAGAAATCCCTGAAAAGTAATTCAGATGACGGCATGCAAAAAAAAAAATCAATCTCAGATAAGTAAAAATTATATGTTAGAAGCAAAAAAAGAAGTGTTTACATACTGCAGTGGTACTGGTTCCACTAAATGTTATACCTGTATCAGGTTAGCTGAATCAGCACAATTTTCTCTCCTCAGTCACAGTTGCTGTTTTGAAATACTAAAAGCATTTCCACACGGGGTGGAAAACTATGCTCTTAACTTAGTCTGCATGTGGTTCAGTCATACAGTCAGTCTGGCTTTAGGACTCCTCATACCACATCAAAAGCATCATAACCACATGATACAAATCACTGTCTCATGTCAGCTTACTTTGCTGGGTCAAACTTCTCCAAAGTATTTGTGATTGGCTTTGCAGTACTAGGATTCAGAAATGTCTATATATGCAAGTGAATTAAAAGAGCAAAGAACCATTTCCTGGCACTGCAGCCAACTAGCATAGAGCAGCATGCATTCACAATGTAAAACCCTCTTACCCACCAAAACAGTGTGGTAACATCCAAACACTTATTGAAATTGCTTTTGGCTCCTAATTGCCAAGTTATGCCCAAGTTTTATTTAGGGAATGTTAGCAGGTGTGAGCCAAAACCATGCCTTGGGCTGTGGCAGGATTTTACCAGTACAGAAGACTGAGTTTCAGGGCCCAGGAATGTTCTCTGACAGTCTTTGATCTGCTGCAAGAGAAGATATCGAAGAGTAATCATCTAGTTCTGTCTGAGACATGCTCTGGTATTTCAAAGATGGGTTGCCAGAAGTGGCACACATCCTACAGGGAAACCATGTGCTTTTGGGCTAAGAAATAGAAGCTAAAAAGAATATAATTTCCTGTAGCCTTAAGCATCCTCAGTGGCAGTAGATACCTTTCTTCGTCAGGGAACCTGAGCTGAGACTTCTATGTTCATATCGAGTTACCATAGATCAGACATGGCATGACCTGTTTTGCCATACCCATCACACTTAAACAAAAATGATATCAAGTCCACATAGTTTCATAACGTCTGTTTAACTCAGCAGAAATGTAATCTACTCCCATGGAATAAAAAACAAATCTGGTATTAAAATATTTGGTGACATGACAGCGTCCACATCACTGTTACTGATGGAAAAGCAGTAACCTTTTATTAAATTGTAGTAAAATATTTTGGACATTCTGTTTTAACCTCAACCAGCAGTTTAAGTCCAGACCTGGGGGGAATCACAGGCAGAGGAATAAACAATAGCTTATCTCTCTTTGTAAATATATGAGCACATATATTTATGTCAGAATTCTTCACAAATCTCCACTCATCACTTCTGCTTTTGCATTTCAGAAATGTGTTTGGGGAAATTCATTATCTGACCTCAGAAAAGGAAGAGAGAAAAAGTGGAATTTTCTCAGTCTGCAGTTCAAACCATGACATTTTTTACAAAAAACCCTAATATATTTTGAAGTTAATCACCAAAAGTTTTTGCACCTCCAGTTTCCTTCTGGTATTTCTTTTTACACTGGATTCTGTAATATCTTCAGAAATCTGATGTTGAATTGACTGCCCTAGGTGGCTCTGCTTGAGCAGAGACTTGGACCAGAAGACATCCAGAGGTTCCTTCCTATCTTAACCATTCCAGGGTTCTGTGACTGCAGAACTCGGAAGCCCCTTCCCACTCCATCAATCCCCCAGCTACACTGGCAAAATGACCAACTGAGTCTTTCAACACCACCTGTTCCTTTAGTATCCAAAATGGAGGAAAAGAGGCAATGGAGCAACTAAAAAAGAAGAAAAATTAAATCAGTAGAGGCAATAAACAAAATGAGGGAGGTGGGATGCAGGGGATGGAGAGAAACAGCTCTGAGCATGTTAACAGGACACAGCTTAACTCACCTTCTCTGCGGTTCCAGTTTTCCAACTTGGAAATGGATACTTAGCTGAATATCTTTTGCCCTAAAAATGATAATCTAGAAAGTATTTAACCATAAGTAGTCACTTCTGGCTATGTACAGCTTCAGAATTCAGTTTGACATGGAAATTCTTTAGAACCAAGAAACAGTGACACCTTCCAAAGCCTGCTTTGTATTTTTTTTTTTTTACCCCCATTATTCCGCACTTCTTTAAAAAAATAACCTTTGCTAGAAATGACAAAGGAAATACTTCCACCTAAAAGAGAATTAACAAGAGCAGGTTGCTAATGTCTGATGAAAATTATATCATCAGTCCAATGATGAACATTGAGTCAGTGGAGAATCCCTGCAAATAAAATGTAGGCTATCACCTGGGACTTTTTTATTTTACTCTAACTCTGAAGTTAGGGAGATGGAGTTAAGCAGTAGGTTCTAAGGAAAGGAGTTTCAATCTTATGATGAAGCTAGTCAGGAATACTTGATAAAGAGGGTGAAATGGTGGGCTTGAGGGAAAAAGTTTCTCCCCAGTTCTTAATAAAAGGCTGCAGAAGGACTCAAAGAGAGGGGTCAGGAAGAGGGAGAGAATTCAGTCTGAAGAAGCCTAATGCAGCACGTTTGAACAACCAAATAGACTTTCTTTAAGTTTGAAGATAGCTTGAAAGCGATCAGAAAAATTACTCGGAGAAATGTGAGAAGCTTTTATGATTTGACTACATCTACATATTTTTTGAGTTAAATAATAAAATAGAAAATCATTCTGGAAACCTTGTAAAACATACAAGTTTGTTTACTTCTACTACTTTGCTGACCAAAAGACATCTTGAGTGGAAAGGAGACATTGGAAAGGGTGAGATCAGATTGTTAAGGCATGTGAGCAAGCACCCGGGTCGTGGGAGCCCTAGCGCTGTGCTTTTAGAGAGCTGTGTGATCACTTTTCTACGAAGTGTTAACAGACTCAAATGAACTTGCACACAGAACAACACAGACAAAACCACACAAACAAGAGCAAAAATGTGTGTGTTTGTGCCTATTCACAGGACATATAAAAGTTTAAAAGCATATCAGCATAAGGAGAATAAATACGTAAATAAAGTGGTTAAATTTAAGAAATAAATCTTCAGTGTGAATCATCCTTCCTTGAAAATGGAGCCTTGTTATTCACAGCACTGTTCTTTATAATTTCAGCCTTCCTTTTCAGCTCTTTTCTTTTTTCACCTGGATTCTACGTAAGTGAGCCTGAAGTTTTCAAAAGCATTTATCAATGAATCTGAACCCAATCCTACCCTGGCTTTGATTTAGGAGCCTGGAACTCATTCATTGAGAGTTTATTCATTTATTTATAAATACAATAGTTAACCTGAGCTTTGTAAAATGAAGTGACTTAGGAAAATTAGCTAGACCAATACTTATCAACAACTGGCATATTATTCTGAATCTCATAGATATTATTACCATTTAGTTATCTGAGAGTGAAATGTGATGAAGTTGGAGTTTTTTAGTACTGTTCTCATAGTACAGCGTTCTTTTGGAAACCCATGATTAATAAAGCTACAGTATTACCGCAAACAGAGAATAATATATCATCATATTCATTAGCAAATTTTTTTTTCATGGCATGAAATTTTTTTAAAACTTTATCAGATATTTGTTTCTAAAATACTTTGTTGAAACCTATGGTATGGTATGGAAAAAGCGTGTTTCCTTAGAAGCAAGGATAACACGACCACCTGTAATCACTAGTGCAATGTATCACTGCATTGTGATTTTTTTTCTAAATGAAGTACGGAAATAATGACCTTGCAAATAGAAAAGGTGATCTTTAATTTCCTCTTAAACTTACTTTATATTTTGTATCACTTCTCGCTTTAGAGATCTCTGTTTTCTTCCAAATCCAGACTTGATTTGAACTTACATTCTTCCTGCAGTCAGTAACAGGAACACTTATACATCCTATAGGCTATTTCATGGCTGACATCATCATTTTGTATGACACTACATAGTTTGCTGCTTCAGTCCAACTTTTTGGGAATAGCACAATCTTCAAAACAGTTCTGTTCAGCGAACAACTGTGCTTGATATTTCATATCGCCATTTGCTCAGATGACAAATTCTTTTTTGGACCAACAGATAAGTACATGTAACCTGTAATTAAGCATTGATTTCACATGACATCAGCCCCTTATAGGCCTAATCCTGCTTACACTATTTATATGTGAAGACCCTTTTGAGACTGTAACCAGGCATGAAAAAGCTAGGAGTATTTGACTGCAAAACCTGTTCTTTCCTGTCTCCCACTTATGTTTTTCACCCTAAAGTACTATCAGACCAGCATTAACCACTCATTACCTGCATATCTACTATAGATGTGGTTTTGTGTGGAAAAAAACCTAGAGTGAAAATTGGCGTAATGAAATCCTGCACTAACCATACACTGAGTTAACTCTGCCTGAGTTAAATCAAACTCTTTCCTTTGACAGGCTGCCATCAGACACCTTTCTGAAGAGTGAGTCTCTGCCGTTATTCCTGCAGACATAGTGAATATGTACTGATCCTCTTCTGCTGAAGCTTTTGTTTCCAGTCCTTAGTTTTCAATGGTTGCCATAGAATCTATCCATTATCATATGAAAAGCCTCACACAAAAACCCTTCAAAAGCCTGTTACTAAAGCCATGAACACTTTTCAATTTTCATGTAAAAGGAAAAAAACTCTGGAAGTGAAAAGGTCGCTGAGGGAGAAGTTGTCTTTAGCTCTCCTCTCTTCCTTCTCCACAGAGATGACTTGATTCTTGTTTCTCTTTTAACTACAAAACCCCCTTACTGAATCTTCCTCCTGACTGCTGTAATAACTGCAGGCTATTTAATCACCTAAGTAGTTTAAATTGCCTCATAAGTCAAGGAATAGCCATGTATTTTTCTTGCCTAATTTGTTATGTTTTAGCATGCATTTTACTTTCTGCTAAAGATTTCTGTGCCCAATTCCCAAAGTCTGGCTTCAAAAAAAGAGGTAAAGAACTGCTAAAAAGTAAAGAAGTACATAAGCTTCTTACTCTTACAGGACTGCTAATATGGTGCAAATAGAGGTAGTGTATTTTTACTGGGGCTGAGACTCCCTGAAAAAGCCATTTTCCATATACCCATTTTAACAATGGCTCGGAACCCCATTTACAGAGATGTTACCTTACTGTGAAGAAATTACGCTCTAATTAGAAGAGCTACAAGAGTAACTCCTGCAGTTTCCCAGTTTACATCAGCATAAAAAAGGCAAAGAAAAGAAGGTTTTGGGTTTGAAAGAACAGTCATGATATATACAATATTTATGAGAATACCTCCAAAACCTGATGAGGTAACATAACATGTTGTCCTGCTTATGCCCCCCCCCGCATCATGTAAATGAGTGAATTTCTAATCCCTTGAAGACTACTAACTTCAGGAAGACCAGGATTTTTTTATGGTTGCTTGTCCCTGCAACTTATTTGAGCATATAAAATACATAAGCACCATATACAATAATGTCATGTATACAGTATGAATGTGACATGCTCCCTCCCTCAGAGCTGTCATAAGAAATATTCTGTACCCCCTTGCCAACTTCCTTCTTGAGGAACAATGATGAAAATTTGGCATAAGGAAAAATTGTTAAGGAAATTCTCACTGACAGCACTGATGAAGTAGTGAAACTATTTAATAACATATAGACATCTCAGATTTCATGTATATTTAACCTTCCTGGAATCATCTTCAGAGAGGCACTCAAAATACATAATCTTATTTCTTAAACTTTATTAAATCCCCATTTCTTCTAGAGGAGCCTTATTTATGCCTATATTGCATTCTTTTTACATAACTTCAGATAATTCTACACATATAAAACAAACAAATAAACCTTATTTTCCATCTAAAAATGCAAAGGAAATTTTAATTACATTTTAATTATATACACATCAGGATTTTGTAGCTTCTGATGATTACTGATTAGTAGGATAATTGTGGGATTTTTTTGGTTTGTTGACAATGTCTTGCCTGTTTATTGCTCTCTGATAATGACAGAAGAGTAATGTCTTAGCATGTGTGCATCTCCAGAACCCAAAGTCTGAAGCATTTTGTGACCTCCAATGTGACCATTGCTGTGCATGCAATAGTAAACAGCTGGACACAAAATGTTTCATAAGAAATTTAAAATGACACTGTTAAAGCCAGGAGCCACAAAAAGAGAAATTATCTGAAAAAGACAAGACTTTATAAAAAAGCTGATTATCTTAGGGATAATCTTCTTGCCATCAAGTTCTTGCACTTGGTTTTTTTCTTTTCTTTAAATTCCATATTCAGATTAACAGAAATAATTTCATCATCTGAGTTTAAAGTGTCCAAAGACTTGTATTAAAAAAAAAATAAGAAAAAAATTGTTCCTCTCAGAGAAGCAATGATACTCTTAAATATCAAATTTTATTTATAACTTGCATTTCCTTCAGCAACACTTGTTATGACATATGAATTTTAATAGGATATTTTAGGCTGCTTTTACAAGGCTGCCATAGATAGTCACCTCATCTGTGGGAGGTGTTTTGTGATCAGATTGCTGAGCTGCCTGGTAAAGGACCTGAGGGTGCAGGTGACCAGACTCCAAGGGAAGATGAGCAGGAGATCAATAGGCTCTTTGCTAAAACTTTGCAAGGACAAGATGTTAGATCTTGTATTGTACAAAAGAAGGGACAGACACACTAGAGGCTGTAGACACGGAGGACTTTATTACAGTAAATTTTGGAAGCTTATGCTTCTAACAAGAGGAAGAAGGCTTTTTCCACTTCCAGGTGCGAAGTTACAGAAAAGGTGTGTGACCCTGACAGCAGGTGAGAAAGAACAAGTTCTGTTGGTGGAGATGTTTGTACTGGATCAGCCTGATTCATGTGTTAAAAGCAGCATGCCATGAAGAGCCAGCAAGGAGCAATAGCAGTAAGAGACTCTCTTCTGCAGGATATGGAAGCACTCATCTTCATCCTGCTATTGCAGGCAAGGATTCCACTTAAACAACCACAAGTTCCTCTCTGAGAAACCTAAGCTACTGCAGAAATAAAAGACAGGATTCATCTAACAAAGTAAGGCAAGTCCATCTTTGCCTAACCAACTTAGTGAAAAAGGCTTTAAACTAGTTTTGTTAGAAGACAAAAACCATAATTTAAAGACAAGTGGAGGAATGAGAGGGAGGAAGGAAGCACTTGGGGAAAAGCATCCCTCTGCTCCCCTGGGAAAGCGGGGACAACTCGGAGCCCATGTCAAGAGCATAGAATCACAGGGAGTACAGGAAACAAACAGTAAAAAGTAGAAGTTGAGGCTCAGTCACAGACATATAACCTCACTGGGACTGCAGAGGTATGGTAGAAATAGCTCAAGTGATTGGAGTGCTGCAGCGACTGGATACCTGTCCTTAGAAAGGTGAAATAAGGAGGGAAGTGTTCATTACACAAAGGAGAAGCTTGCCTGTATAGACATTTGGTGGGGAAAGGCTGAGGAATAGACAGAAAGCTTATGAGTTAGTATCAGAGGCAAGGTCAACACATTGGTGTGATGGTGGGCATCTGCTATCAACTGCAGTTAGGACAAGGAAATGGGAAAAGAATTATTTAAACTACTGGAAGAAGCCTTAAAATTGCACGTTATTTCTCACAGAAGACAGTTGAAGTTAACCTGATTTAAGCCGGGTTTCGTCCAGATGGGCCTGTGAGATCCATTCAAACCTAATTATTCTACAATTTCTTTTCTAGGCAGAAGAAAAATTAAAACATCCTTTTAATTAACTTTCTGTGCTAAGAAGAATTTTAAAAGATGACTCCCCAGTAACCAAACATCATTAAACTGCAGTCATCTCTAGAGACCAGAACTCTAACCTAAAAATAATTGCCATGAAGGACATATCAGAACATGGTAAATTAGACCAGGTTATTCAGAGCATGGCACATCTTCACCTTTAGAAGGCATGCCTAACTCTATTCAAACTACAACCATCAATATCATTATTTGGAGCTTGTCATACATGCTCTGTAGGTATGATAACTTTATAAAGCCTACAGTGGGATAGAAGATTTTTACCTGAGTTTTAAGAATAATTGACAAAAACCAAACTTTTTGGCCTCTTGTGTCACATGAAATAGACTTTCTATGCTCAAGAAAACAGGTTTTATTTACATTAGCATGCTAGTACATTTTTTTAAAGGAATCTGCTTGTGCATCCTTAATTACAATGAATGGCTTTGTCTTTATCACACAGCAGTCTCAGAAGCTCTGAACTAGGTTTGGTTTTGAGTGAAGCTCGGACAAAAGGTGTTCTTCAAGATTCCTTCTCCTGCTGCTTAAATCAGAATTAAAATTGAACCATAGGACTAGACAAGAGCTAATTCAAAGTAATCCCACTGCATAAATACATGGTACAGACACCAGGTGCTCAGCTTTATGTTTATTCTACACACGAATTCTGACAAGGCTGCAGACTGGCTAATGTGGACATAAGCCTTAATAAAAAATTGAATGTGTACTTCTTAGTGAACAACTACACACTTTCAAGCACTACGATTTTATATGCTTGAGTTTAGAAATACTAAAGATGGTCTGATGGGGAAAAATGACCATAACTGTTAAGTAATATAATCATAAAATGCTGGCATCTTCCACTGTAGAGTATGAAAACAATTTGCATGGTTATGTTGTTAGCTTTCTGCCACATATTATAATGTAATTTTCCTGTAAATATTTCTTCTACTAGAAAGCACTGGACAGAACTATATCATCAAAGAATCATAGAATGTTTTATGACTATCAAACTGAAATTTTCTTGACTGTTCAGTTAACACAGTTCATGATTTACAGGGGTCTAATACCTCGTCTACTCTTACTTGACCAGACAATTTGTTCTGCTACATCTGCAAAATTATTAGAAGTGAAAACTATCTATGTCTTTGCTGCTTCTGTATAAAAATTTAGATACAAGGGTCACATTACAAGCTTCTGAAAAGATTCAAATAATATCTTCACATGTAATATAAGAACCATTCAATTGCCATAGATAATTTAGAATCATAGAATCATAGAATAGTTAGGGTTGGAAAGGACCTGAAGAACATTTAGTTCCAACACACCTCCCAGGGGCAGAGACACCTCCCACTAAACCATGCTACCCAAGGCTATGTCCAACCCAGCTTTGAATACCGCCAGCAACGGAGCATTCACAACTTCCCTGAGCAACCCATTCCAGTGCCTCACCACCCTCACAGTAAAGAATTTCTTCCTCAAATCCAATCTAAACTTCCCCTGTTTGAGTTTGAACCCATTACCCCTTGTCCTCTCACTACAGTCCCTAATGAAGAGTCTCACCCCAGCATCCCCATAGGCCCCCTTCAGATACTGGAAGGCTGCTTTGAGGTCTCCACGCAGCCTTCTCTTCTCCAGGCTCAACAGACCCAACTTTCTCATATGTCTTCATACGGGAGGTGTTCCAGTCCCCTCATCATCCTCGTGGCCCTCCTCTGCACTTGTTCCAACAGGTCTATGTCCTTTTTATGTTGAGGACACCAGAACTGCACACAGTACTGCAAGTGAGGTCTCAGAAGAGCAGAGCAGAGGGGCAGGATCACCTCCCTCGACTTGCTGGTCACACTCCTTTTGATGCGGCCCAAGATACGGTTGGCTTTCTGGGCTGCAAGCACACTGCCGGCTCATGTTCATTCTTCATCAACCAACACCCCCAAGTCCTTCTGGGCAGGGCTGCTCTGAATCTCTTCCCTGCCCAACCTGTAGCTGTGCCTGGGATTGCTCCAACCCAGGTGGACAATCTTGCACTCGGCATGCTTTAACTTCATCAGGTTGGCATCAGCCCACCTCACAAGCGTGTCAAGGTCCCTCTGGATGGCATTCCATCCCTCCAGCGTATCAACTGAACCACACAGCTTGGTGTCATCGGCAAACTTGCTGAGAGCGCACTCAATCCCAGTGTCCATGTCACTGACAAAGATGTTGAACAAGACCAGTCCCAACACCGATCCCTGACGGACACCACTTGTTACTGGTCTCCAGCTGGACATTGAGCCATTGAACAGAACTCTTTGTGTGCGGCCACCCAGCCAGTTCTTTATCCACCAAGTGGTCCACCTTTCAAATTGATGTCTCTCCAACTTAGAGACAAGGATGTCGTGTGGGACAGTGTCAAACGCTTTGCACAATTCCAGGTAGATGACATCAACTGCTCTACCCCTGTCCATCAATTCCGTAGGCCCATCATAGAAGGCCACCAGATTGGTCAGGCAGGATTTCCCCTTAGTGAAGCCATGCTGGCTGTCACCAACCACCATCAGGTCCCATGGACTTGTGGACATTCAGGTTCTTAAGATGGTCTCGAACCAGATCCTCTCCTACAGTGAGCCTAAGATCTTCAGTCTCACAGTCCCTGCGTCTGCCTTCCAAGACTTGGGCAGTGTAGTCGGACCATTTGCTAGTGAAGACTGAGGCAAAGAAGTCATTAAGAACCTCAACCTTCTCCAAATCAAGGGTAGCCAGTTCTCCTGATAACTTGTGGAGAGGGCCACATTGTCCCTAGTCTGTCTTTTATTTGCAATGTACCTATAGAATCCCTTCCTGTTATCTTTCACATCCCTAGCCAAGTTTAATTCTAAGCTGGCCTTAGTTTTCCTAACCTGGTCCCTATCTTCCCTGACAGCATCCCTGTATTCTTCCCAGGCTGCCTGTCCTTGCTTCCACCTTTTGTAAGCCTCTTTTTTCCTTCGAAGTTTCCTCAGCAACTCCTTTTCCATTCATGGAGTTCTCCTGGCCCTTCTGCTGCACATACTTCTTGTTGGAATGCAACCCTCCTGAGCTTGTAGCAGGTGATCCTTGAATATCAACCAACAGTCTTGGGCTCCCCTGCCCTCTAGGGCTATATCCCATGGAATCTTACTGAGCAGGTTCCTGAAGAGGCCAAAGTCTGCTCTCTTGAAGTCCAGGGCAGTGAGCTTGCTGCACGCTCTTCTCACTGTCCTGAGCATCTCAAACTTGACCATCTCACAATCGCTACAACCAAAGCTGCCCTGGAGCATCACATTTCCAACCAGCCCCTCCTTGTTGGTGAGCACAAGGTCAAGCATGACACCTCTCCTTCTCAGCTCCTCTATTACTTGCAGAAGTATGTTGTCTTCCACACAATCAAAGAACCTCCTGGATTGCTTGTGCTGGGCCCTACCGTCTTTCCAGCAGATATCAGGGTGCTCGAAGTCCCCCATGAGGACAAGGGCCTGCGAGCGTGAGGCTGTTCCTATCTGTCTGGATGAAGCTCTCATCCACCGAGTCCTCTTGGTCAGGCAGTCTGTAACAGATCCCCACAGTAATGTCCCCCATAGCTGTTCTCCCTTTGACCCTGACCCACAAACTCTGTTAACTGATCACCTGTAGCACAAAAGGTAAAATGTAAAGCCCATTATATTGGTAGCTTACAACCCTATGAATAATACGATGGAACTCTGTGAAAACTGGAGTCTAATAACTGATTACAGTTCTATGTACTGTGGAAGAACTTTTGGCAAATGTGGGTAGATTTAGATGCAGCTGGAGAGAGAGGGCATGAATAAAAATAAACAAGGAGTCTTTATTTAATTAAATTTATTTCAAATTGTTAATCAGACAGGAAATATGCCTCCTTGTCCTGCATGACCGCACAGTTTGGAATGGAAATAGAGGCTCTATCTCTTCCCAACACTGATGTATGTCACACAGTCCCAGAGGAAGAAGACATTCCTAGGCAGATCCAGAAGTGGCATAAGATTCATCCAGAGCAGAAGCAGCTGCACATCTTCATACGCACTGAACACTAGTGGCATCTTCCAACTCTGGCTTCACTGTTCCCAGCTGAGAATCTTTCTTCTCATGCTGTTGAGACCTGTATTTCCATTCCCTCCCTCCTCTCTCTTGCAAGTCCTATTGTGCCAGCTTCATTATTTCTGCTTGCCAAATTCTCCTTTGTTTCCATTTCCACAGCTCTCTAGTGCTTTTTATATTTTCTAATTAATTAAGTCATTACCTTTTTCTAGCTGTGTACTTATCTGTAACTATGTGCTTAAAAAAGCTGAAAGAACTGTTTATCCTTCACCAGTATATGACAGAGAAACGGAAAACTTCATTTGTATGTTCTTGACTTTATCTAGAGCCTCTAGGTGCCCTGGTTTATGCAAAATAATAAGTTATACACATTGGCCTCTAAACATGAATAAGAATGAGGACATTTAGTTTTAAGACTGTTCCAGATCAAAGGTGATATGTACTGGGGAATGTAGATTGCAGCCATTGTCTGTGGTGCATGAGAACAGTAAAATCACCATCCATAAATTAACATCTGCAGTTTATAGTTTATGCCCTCAATAGACACTCAGCAAAAGAGATTCATTTCACTTTTCAGAGGAAGTCAAAAAAGGGCATTGTCTTTGATTTTTAGTAATTTTATTATGTTTCTGCTGTATCTGTGCAACTGATACCAACTTTTGCTTCCCACAGCGGTGGTTCCATGTTCCTTATCTTTAGAGGAACTCTATGCCGTAAGAGGATTCCCAGTCACAAACTCAGTCTGATATCTTTTTGGGTGGACATTTCTCTGGTCAGTGTTAAGATAGAATTATTTATGAGGGACAATTCCTACACCTAGCTGTTAACAACCTATAACCCTTAGTTTCTAAAGTCTTTCCAATCAAGTGATAAAATATAGCCTATAAGGGTATGCTATATTGATGTCCAGACCATGAACGCCACCTGAGAAATGATAGAAAATACAACATTTATGCCTGTGAAGATCTAATATTTAGGTGGTTTTCAAGGTTCAGCACAATGACAAAGCCTTCAATGCTTAGGACCACTGAAATTCAACTCAGGCTACATGCCCCTTCTTGCCTTAAAAGCTATATTTGGCAAACTGCAGCTTTGATGGTTCTTCATATTGGGAGCAATCTAACAGCTCCTGTGATTAAGAACATTAGAGCCCCAGTAAGCAATAAAGAAATGACCAGTTCACTAAGATGAGTCCATACACAAGGCTGGTTAATGAACCCCATGCAGTCTATGAAAAAACTAAAGGGCATATGGCAGTGGAAGCATGAAAGAGACTATCTCTCCATTTACAGATAAGAGTTTTTTAAATCCTCCAGGAAGACCTGAAAATGACACTTGGGCCCAATTTTTAGAAAATAGAATTCCTCTGGACAAATACAGGGGTTTTGGTCTCTGAATCCTTTGAGAAAGGGTCATTCTGTCTTTGAGGTTTTCATGCCTCACACATTATAGCTTACCTTCTTGTTGACTTCCATATTGACCATGTAGATTAGGTCAGCCTAGAGGACAAAGACAAATTTAGAATTACAGTGCCATGAACATAGTGGTGGCTGCCAGCTCAGTGTCTCTTTTCCATTTCTGTTGAAGCCCTGGTGCAATTTGACTTAGCTAAGTCTGGACAGTGAATTTCAATTTTTTTACACTAATTAAGGCAGATATTCACTTTCCTCAATGCTAAGTACTACAGTATTCTAGTAGGGCTAGTCACAGTTAGGTCTGGCAAAGGACAAGGGAGAGGTACAGAGACAGTCCAGGCATAGATGACTGATGCGCATCAACAGCAGTCGGCTGGTCCTGGCAGCTATCAGACCTGTCTTTACCAAAAGCCAGGTCTAGATCATCTAGACAAGAACTAGTAGATGACTTTTAGTCCAACTTAGTGGAAATTATGGTAAATGTCAAAATGCTGAAGTGAGGAAATAGTAATTGTTGTGGGGTTTTTTCAAATTAATTTTTTTATTTTCTTGGGGGAGGAGTTTTCAATAAAGTATAAGACCTGAGGTGCTTGGGTCTTTTCACAGGGTTAAATGGCAGCAGTGATGTTATTTTTTAAATATCTTTTGCTTTGACAAGGAGCCTGCAACTTTCTCAATGTAATAGACCTTGGTGTGTTCATCTTTGCCTCTCTTCCCTCTCTGGAGTGGTTTGATTACATATGATCTGCTTGCAATTATAGTTTGAAACGTCTTGAAAACACACCTATAGAGAATCTCATTTTCCCTTCCATTCTGAGAACATGGGACAACATGCTACCCTGAGGTAAGCCCAGATACAGCCATATTGTCAAGGAGAACTGTGTTCGCAGGACTGCTGGACAGCTTCCCGTTCACTGTGGAGTAGAGGCATACCCACAAGCAGTGCTCACCTAAGACCTCACAAACGACTGCTATTTCTTAGTCTGTGTCATTTCGTTCTTCTGTCCATGTTCTTGTGGTGTTTCTCATATGTGGGGTCAGTCAGCTCACTCTGGCTACCAGCTTCTTGTCAGACACAGTTCAAGGCGTTGGCCGTCAGCTGTATAAGAAAACTTTCCCGTGTATGAGAGTGGAAATGCTTGAGAGGGTGTTCAGCTCAAACATTTACATTCCTGGAGATAAAGACAGTCCTTCTGAAGGAGGAATGTCAAGAGATGTACTTCTCAATTACATCAGAACCATTTCAGCACCTTGCATTATTTTTTGAGAGTCTTACGTAGTCCCACTTTTCTACTTTGTTTCACTAGCTGGCTGGGAGAGATACGGAACTTGAGTCTTATACAATACCAGCATTGATTAGCAAAACACCAATCCACTTGCTAGTGTTTTAGACACTAAAAATAAATGAACCAACACAACCAGGATCTATGTGTCTATAGCAGACATAAGCCTAAACCAAGCCACTCACTCAGAGAGCACTGCCACCAGCAAACTCATAGATTTAATGACTTGTGTATATCTGTGACTCTGTGTGGATTGAAAAATGGATGAGCAAAATATTTTGTGAAATCAAGTGCATCTTTGATGCCTGGAAGCTTGACTGTGCCTTTCCCAGCACAAATGAGAGCAGGACGAGTCATGGCTGGGCTTTGGAGGTGCTGAGCAAAGTTCCTTTGGCTGGCTAGCAAAAATGTACAAGTGTTTTAAGAGCCTCTAAGAAATATGTGAAACATGGAGGGAAAAGCCAATGTCTCTCATAACACTTGTCTTCTTTTGACTTTCTTGTGATTTTGTGTAAGTTTGCATATGCCCATATCTTCATGCACATCTCCAAGCTTAGCAAACATGAAATGTTTCCTCAGCAACTAAAAAAAACAGAACAAGTCTTGAAAAATCATCAGCGTCTGATTTTCTGAGAGCTCACCACTGTCATCCAAAATGTTCTGGGTTATCTTTTTTTTCTTTTCCCAGTCAGAATAATGTCTACAAAAGACTAAATTAATGTCTGCAAAATGCTGCTTCTAAACTGCCTCCTACTGTTTTTAACACATACACCAATGTAAACATAAAAATGTATGGACAACAGAGAAACATACCATAGTGAAAGCAATTTTATTCCTGAGCATCTGATTGCTCTTATTCATGTCTTATCAGAAAATCAAAAACATAGAACATAATGAAATATACTTATGAAAGTTTACTAGGCAGGATATTGGGGGAAAGGGATGGGGATAAGGGAAAATCAGGAATGAGACATTTGGCACAACGGAAGCATCTGGCTAAATTTGCCAGTGTAAGAAGGGTAAATCCAAAACATTCATCAGGATGAACAATGTATTAGAAGTACACAAGTAATACCTCCCTAAATCTTTTCCTGCCCTCCAGTGCTTCTGGAGCATCTTCATCATGTCTGCTAAGCACATTCAGGGGGGAGAAGGGGAAGAAGGAAAAAAAAGAGCAGAGTGAACTTAATCCTGGAATCCTCAAAAAGTCGCCTGTGTGCTTTTTCTAGCCTCTGGTACAGCAAACCAGGTTGCTATGGTAAAATGGGTCAGAGCAGTAAGCAAGTTAGCTTGTGCAACAAAATCAGACTCCTGGTACAGTGATGGGAGGCACAGGCCAAAGCAGACAGTAATCTACAGCTAAATCTAGGTCACTGGGGTGCTTTGTAGCTGCAGCTGTCCGGGTAGGACTGTGATCTCCAGCAGGGCTCACAAAACCATCCTGACGGCTGGGCTCCTGCTGGGTGGTTACAAGTGTACTGGGGGAGCTGCTGCTTTGTCTCCTTCAAAAACAAATTATAATTTTAGATTTTTTAATTATGGATGCATATGCAAGCAGCATGTGTCTGTGTGTGTATTATGTATGCACATTTATTTTAAAATAAAACATACTCAGCAGGCACATGGCCCATATTTTGGGAACCCATTACACAAATTAACATTCACACTCCAAATGATCATTATCACATATTTATGGGAATCATGCATCCTACTCCATGAAGGCTATAAAGATCTGCAATCAAACAGAAAAGATCTCTTCCCCAGCATACCTAATGAATTCCCCCTACCCTCAGACAAACGCCCTCCCAAAAAGCCTGGGAAAAGAAAAAGGGCTTTGGAGAATGTCAGGGAGGTCGTCCCACAGTTCAGTCTCTCACATCCCCCCACAAACATATGCTGATACACGCATCCATGCAGTAATCTATTATTATCATTTACTATTCTGTGACTGCTTTTTTTTTTCTTAAAAAAAAAAAAAGGAACAACAATCAGTTAATAACAAGCCAGGGAATGAAGCCAAATCTGAGACAGAAGCAAACCAGCATACCCCCCACTGATGCTGGTAGAACTACAAGAGATTATGCAGGCTCAGGGTCTAGTTTCACATACAGACATGGTACTCACCCAAGGGGGGATGCAAAATGACCCATAACAGAGATTCATACAGAATATAAGAAAGATGTAGTCCTGTGTGATGAAGTGGGTAGCTCTTTTAAGTATGAGGGCTACTATGTCACTGAGTTATCTTGCTTCTTTTCTTTCTTATATTTAGAAATTCTTTCAGGCAGAGTTTGCTAAATTTGTTCGAAATTCCTGGCTATGCAGCAGAGATTTTGGATACATCCTCTGCACACTGATACGTCAGCCTTTAGTGCATACAAAATGAGTCTGGAGGTCCCAGGGTATACTGGATTTACTGTGCATGCAGTGATCGACCCCACAACAAGCACAGAGTGGATCTGAAGCTCCCCAGAAGCCTCCTAGCACATGACACACGTGCTGAATAGTTTGTATCCCACATACACTGGAGGTCTGACACACTGAATGACAAACACACCACTGTCATATGTCAGTTTTTTCTGTCTTGTGTAAAAATCTGTCAGAAGCATACAGTAACACTAGGTAGAGATGTTAATGAAATGATGAAATATCCAGCTTTTGGATGTAGTCTTTGGACAGTGTTGGACATATGTGAATTTTCCCTCTGACAACCACAAGGTACTAGACATTTCCACTTGAGACAACTACACTGGACCGAACACATCTGTCAATAATATTTTTCTTTTTCATTGTCACATCTACATACTGTGCCAAGTCTTTTTGCCCATTTCCAGAGAGTGTGAGGGCAGAGGAAGGACAAATAACTCAGAGCCTCTGTATCAACAGCCCTCTACATAAATCAGGTATGACAACGAAGTTCCTGCCCTCCAAATCCCATGCTTTATCATGGACAACTGAGATTAGAAATGCATTAGGAATAAATTAAAAACTAGGCCAGGAGTAACGCATGACAAGGTCAGCACCCAATGACAGATGAGGCACTAGAGCTTATTCAATGAACTAAACAGTTAAAATCAATGATGGTTTTCTAGGGGAAAAAAAAAAAAAAAAACACCAGACATATTCTAATTGGGGATATCAGCTCTTATACAAGGGAAAGGTTTCTTCTACAGCTGATGCTTAATGCCTTGAACTGCACCTGAGAAGAAGGTGGAAGCCAGAATAAGCTGTCTGAAACCCCATGTGAGAAACACCAGCAAGGACATGGGCAGAAGAACAAATCAGCACAGACTAAGGAATAGTGATCTCTTGCAATGTCTTAGACATGCCATGAGCACTGCTTGTGTGCATGCCTTTACCTAAAACACAAGATGAAACGCATAGAGACCATATTTCAAATTTCAGTTTGTAACCAAAGTGAAATCTCTTATTTCTTCCTATAGAACTGCTAGGATTATGCAAAACATTGAGCAACTACCTACCCTATTGAACAGCAGAACACAAATAATTTGCAAATGCTGGAGGTAGGTGTACACCTCATACACAAACAATGCAACATATTCCTTCAAGAAGGAAGTAGCATAAGGCAAAAAGAGAAGAAAAATATCAGGGTAAGTTCAAGGACAGCTTTCTCTCTTGATAGTTACAACTTCGCTTCTCTTAGCAGTAATAAAGATTGCATGTGTCAGAAAAGGCCTTGGCTTATTCCATCCATCACATATAGCTAATCTCTTCTCTAATTTCCACAGCAACTTATCTTAAATAATTCAGCATTCTTCTCTTTGAGTATTTAATGATACCTGAATCGTTCTGATAACACCTCTGATATAGCCAAGTGATGGAAATATTTGTCTGTTGGGCATTGTCTCTGTAAAGCAAACAAATACCATTTCATTCAAAGGGGACAGTCAGATTCATCGCTAGTGAAGCATTCTGCATATGACGTTCATGCCTAATGATAACCAGAACAGGCTTATTTAGAGATATCCCTAGAGCTATAAAGATTTGCTATTGTGTTGACAAAATTCTTTTCATGCCACTGATACTTTAATGGCCGAGCTTACAGAATGACAGGAACAGAGATCAGGCAGGCTTGGAGACTTACCTGGACAGAAAGGGAGCAAAAGGGTTGTGATTTTCCCTTGATACCAGAATTACATACCCAGCATAGAAGTTGTCAATTGATTCTGATAATTTATGTTCTGAAGGAACTTTACCTATAAAATTTTGCTTATAAATTTAAACTGCATACAATTTTATCACAACCTGCATGACCAGCAGGTAGAGAGGTGATTCTGCCCATCTACGCCTTTCTACTGAGATCCCATCTGGAGTACTGTGTTCAATATACAAAGACAGGCTGAGAGAATTTGGCTTGCTAAGCTTGGAGAAGAGAAGGCCCCAGGGAGACCTTTTAGCAGCCCTCTAGTACTTAAAGGGAGCCTAGCAGAAATCTGGAGATGGACTTTTTATAAGGGCAATGAGTGACAGAACAAGTGGTAATGACTGGAAGAGGGTAGATTTAGATTAGATATTAGGAATAAATTCCTTACTGTGAGGGTGGTGAGACACTAGAAAAGGTTGCCCAACCTGGCATAGTGGAAGGTACCACTCGCTGAGGCAGGGAGATTGGAACTAGATGACCTTTCATGTCCCTTCCAATTCAAACCATTCTAAGATTCCATGACTCTACAACAGCATGTCTATGAAAATCTGCACATAAAAGAGAGGAAAACAAAACCAAACAAACAAATGGCTGAAAAAAAAAGTTTTATTTCCTAACTCTGACGTGAATATAATTTTATACTTGCAAGTACCTTTAGCTTTCCTGTTTTCAATCAAAGCGGTAAATCAGAGACTTGTGGGACTATGCAGACATGTGTGAGTGGAGGGATGGCAAGGTGTGGGGAGGGAGGAACAGTTTTATAGGCAGAAAAGACACATTCCATGGAAGTAACATTGCCAGATTAATCCCCCGCTGCAGAGTTTGTCTGCACATTCCACTGCTAAAGGGCCATGAGTTCCCGATAAGTGGTCATTTTTTTACTGCTGGATAAACCGGCAATTTACAGATAAAGAGCTAATCATCTCTACCCATGTCTTGAAAGATCTGTAGTACCTGACACAATTCTGTCACACTCTCTTCTCTGAGAAGGAAGGCAGAAATGAAGGCAGGCAGGAAGGAGAGCAGGCAGGAAGGCAGGAAGGATGGTAGGCAGGCAGGAAAGCAGGCAGGAAGGAAGGAGGGCAGGCAGGTGGGAAGGCAGGCAGGAAGGAGAGCAGGTAGGAAAGAAGTCAGGAAGGAGGGCGGGCAGGCAGGAAGTCAGGAAGGAGGGCAGGCAGGCAGGAAAGCAGGCAGGCAGGAAGGAAGGCAGGCAGGAGGGAGGGCAGGCAGGAAGGAAAGCAGGCAGTAAGGCAGGAAGGAGAGCAGGTAGGAAGTAAGGCAAGAAGGAGGGCAGGCAGGAAGGAAGACAGGCAGGAAGGCAGGCAGGAAGGAAGGCAGGCAGGAAAGAAGGCAGGCAGGAAGGCAGGCAGGAAGGCTGGCAGGCAAGCAGGAAGGAAGGAAAATGCTGGAGTGTTAGGGCTGGCTAAATAACTACTTGTGCAAAGTTTTTATTCAGACTTTTTTAAAAATACAGGTTGGACTTGCATAAATTTATGTACTCATAATGCATTTAGTGGTGCACAGGTGCTGATGAAAAGACATATCTTGTATGTTGCAGAATAATCATAACCACAGCAATATCATACACATGGTCTTTTTAAACAGAAGAAAAGTAGAATCTTCAAACATTTGTAATGAACAGGGAAACTTTAGAGTTCATGTCCTGGTCATTTATTAAATATAGCATTCCTCCACTTTTTGCTGCCCAGAATGAAATAACAAGGAGGTTAATTTAACTACATTTCCAAGCCCCTCTATGAAAGGTCCAAGCACACCATCTATTTTCCATACTGAAGTTCATGTTTCCTTATCTGTACAATATACATTTCCACAACAACCTTATGGATTTAGTCAACAAGTGTTGGCAGTTTCCCACTCAATTACTTAGTATAACTGTGGACTCTTCTCTTGTTTACTGACAGCAGGGAATGCCCTAACAGAGCAGTTATTGCCTTATACCACTTCAAATACAGATGAGGGTGTAAAAAGAGAAGCACTTAATGTACACTCCTCTCCCTGAAACATGGTGGGAAAAGACCAGTCCCCCAGTCAATAGAATGGATTAAACCCCATCTCTATGAAACGAACTCCTTAGAGGAACTTCAGAGGTCTTCATAGCTCAGGTAAATACGATTCGCAGATTCTTCAGCAAACAGGATGGAGGGCTCTCTGTAAGTATATTATAAAATAAATACAGGGCTAAGATTCAGCCATTGGGTAAATGTGTAAATTAAGTGTATGACAGCTGTTACAGTAACAGTCTTAACTTAGTAAATGAACACAAGGTCTGATAGAGGCAGATACCTGCTATTTGAGTATGACATCCAGTCTCCCCAAACCTCTTGCATTGGACCCCTTCACAGTGGGAAGCAAAGTAAAGCAGCCGCCTGTTCTTAAAGGAAGGAGTATGACCAGCAGGTCGAAGGACGTGATCCTGCCGCTCTACTCTTCTGAGACCTCACTTGGAGTATTGTGTGCAGTTCGGGTGTCATCAACATAAAAAGGACATGGAACTGTTGGAACAAGTCCAGAGGAGGGCCACAAGGATGATCAGGGGACTGGAGCTCCTCCCACATGAAGATAAGATGGGAAAGTTGGGACTGTTCAGCCTGGAGAAGAGAAGGCTGTGTGGAGACCTCATAGCAGTATCTGAAGGGGGCTTCTAAGGATGCTGGGGAGGGACTCTTCATTAGGGACTGTTGTGATAGGACAAGGGGTAACGGGTTCAAACTTAAACAGGGGAAGTTTAGATTGGATATAAGGAAGAAGTTCTTTACTGTAAGGGTGGTGAGACACTGGAATGGGTTGCCCAGGGAAGCTGTGAATGCTCCATCGCTGACAGTGTTCAAGGCCAGGTTGGACATAGCCTTGGGTGACATGTTTAAGTGGGAGGTGTCCGTGCCCCTGGCAGGGGGTTGGAACTGGATGACCTTAAGGTCCTTTCCAACCCTAACTATTCTATGATTCTATGATTCTATTATTTGAAATAAAAATAGAAATCACTAGAGCACTCTGGCCCTGGTATACAGAATTTTAGTTCCAACTGTGCAAGTTAAAATAATGAGTATTTTTAAATAGCAATACCTAAGGCAAAACACAACGTCTGGCAAGGTAACTGGGGAGGAAGTATCTCATGTCACCCATGTAGAAGTCTACAGCTGTAACCAAAGCTTTCTTAGCCTCTCAGTAAGTGACTAAACATTATAAATGTTATAAACATTTATATCACAGTTAATTTACTTTCAGCTGTAGTTTGGTAAGCTTTTCTTGCTCTCTTAAATGATGCTGCTAAATGTCAATTTCACAATTTTGGAAAGTTATTGTCAACACTTTCCTTTAAGTGGATATTAATTAATACTAAATTGCAACAGATTCCCTAAAACTTCAATGGATGCCAAAGGAAAAAGAAATCTTCTATGTAGGTACAATGAATAAATGAGAAAAAGAATGGTTTTCCATTTACAAAATTAAAGGTTGCCAAGAGCTACATTCAGCTAGTAGCCATTTGTTTCAAGCAGATACTGACTCCTGTCATACGATAAGGGAATATGAGATTTTGCAATCTTACTGGCACATGTTAGGTGAGCATGGCCAAGAAACACAGAACTGACTCTTAGCAATATTCCTTTTCATTATAGCTATGTTGCATGGCGCCTATGAAAACTGAACGCCTAAAGAGAACAGTCATGGGGAAAAATCTCTCCAAGATTCTTATGAGGGAAGAACACGGTAGAGTGATAGAGATGACTGTAACACTTCCAGATGTTCCTGGAAGCACATTTTGTTGATAATAAGCTCACTGGAGATCTGAAAATGCTAAACAAAGTCACTGAAAATAAATTAAGCACCATGACCAGCCCTATATATTTATTGTTTCAAGAGACAAGAGTAATATCTGACTGTTGAAAGCCAGCTGTGATAAGAAGCCACTCTTTCATAAGAACAAATAAGAATATACAAGAAAGCAAGACTTGCAACATCAAAGAACGACACAAAAGAAACACGAGTCAGTTATAGCCAGTATATAACATTTTATTATCAAAGATAGTAAAAAAAAAGATTGGTGCAGCAGATTAACAAGCTTAAAACTTTAAAAGACTATGTTAAAACCACAGAAGATGCTGAAAGAAAGAAGATTATCAGACATGAGCTAAGAAAAGCTGATGAAGAGGCTATAAATATCACCCACAATGTGATACAATCAATATAGTAGAAAAATTACCCAGAGAGCATGCATTAAAAACCAGTTGCCCTCAGAATTTAAGTCCACCTTCTGCTGAAAGACATGATATAAAAAAGTAATTTGATATCAACAAAAGTATACTATCCTATGTAGCATGGAGAACTAGACGTGAGTTGAAAAGAAATACACAGAATAAGAAAGAATAAAATTAATACATTAAAAATTAAAGTTAAAATTAAAATTAAAGTATTACAAGAAGACAAAACTTATATAGTATGAGAGATAACCTAAAAAGTATGTGCACATTTCAGTGCCTTTAGGGTGGGGCTCAGGGTTAAGATGACAGGCACCAAATAAGAATCTCTAGAAAAATTATTTCTGCAGTTTAGGCCACTTGACTAATTTAAAGTGCAATGGAGAAACCATGTGGAGCATAACCCAATTGCTCAAAACAGGAACTGTAAGAAGATTGAAGAAATAATCCACTAGCCAGAAAAGATAATAGCCAGTTTTGAGATAGACTTCACATCTGAGGTGCATGGTACCAGGAAAGGGGAGAAATAGTAGACCAGAAAGACACATCTTCTTTAAAAGCAAAAAGCAGGCAGAGATTAATCACTATCTTACTTAATTCTCGTGGCAAATGTTCACAGAAGTTTATAAAAGTTTGTCGGCTTTTTCATTCTTAGTGATGCAAATGAATGAATAATGAATTTCAAAATAAATAGTGGAACTGATTACAGTGTGATTTCTGGAAGCACATACAAATATATGGTGACACACAAATAAATGGTGACTTGCCTGGCTCAAAATCAAAACAAGTCTTAATTTATACAGTAAGCATAAAATGAACCCATGTGGTGAAGTCATACAAGTACTCATGTATAAGAATAAATACAATCAAAACACTTCAAAATAGTGAAACAAGAATTTTCCTGCAAATACGTGAGATCAAAGGACAACTCAAACCAAAAAAGGTTCTTCAGCTTCACAAAGGGAATCTTCTTCCGAAGACAGGCCAGAGCAGCTAGCCTAGGTTGTTATCCTGTAGCACCAGACAGAGGACTCAGCTTATTCCTTCAGCGTATAGACCCAAGTAATTCCAAGTTAAAATT
Organism: Ara ararauna; assembly: GCA_028858755.1. Lineage (NCBI taxonomy): Eukaryota > Metazoa > Chordata > Aves > Psittaciformes > Psittacidae > Ara > Ara ararauna. The sequence continues at coordinate 64,971,836 of CM054379.1, forward strand.
GTCCTTGATGGCTAGCATTTAGGTCAGACAGTTCCATCACTACAGCTTTTTACTACATATTTTCTTGGAAATTTTAAAAACCTGGATAAATAAAGCCCTGATACAAGGCCCTAGTACCCTGATATAGCTTCGAATTTAGTCTTTTTTCAAGTGAGACAGTAGTCTGGATGGCACCCAGAGGTCATTTATGACCTAAATTATTCTGTGATCAAATGATTTTGTCTGGAATTGGAATTTGTGAAGAACAGATTTTAAACTCATTGATTTTAGGAAAATTAAATCATAAAATAATGCAGTTTGGAAAGAATAAAAAAAAAAAAAGAAAGTTTGCTTCTATAAGAAATGTTTTATTCAAGTTTTCCAACTAAACTAATGCACTGCATTTCAGTCATAAAAACCTTAAAGCCGCCACTCAGAAAAACATTGTTGAAAACAGATATTAAATCTGGGGTTTATTCATTATTTTTTTTCCTCAGGAAAGTGACTTAGACATCAGATTGTAGAACAGTTGCTCTTATATCTTCTGTTAGTTTTCCATTTTCATTAAGTGCATTTTGAGCCAAGGACAGGAACCCAGGTTTTGCACCTCTGCAGGAAATATACTAGCCATTGGACTGGAGAGCTATTGCCGTTAGGTTTCTGTTCTTTGCATGGATTTGGGGTAAATTTGCAAAGTGGAACAATTACCCACAGAAGCATGGCAATTTCAAGATGAGTTTATCACAATATCTAAATTCTAAGACATATATTGGAATAATTCAATAGGAGAGAGAGAAGTTTAACAGCTCTGTGCCTTATTTCCTTGATTTGAAAGTGTGTTGAGAACAGAGCTGTAATTCATGGCTCATTCAATAAATAGAAACACTCACTACAGCATTTTAATTCTGAACTGAATCTAGTCATTAGGAATGTCACTGTGTGTCCTGATTTCAGCACAGAATTTCCTGGCAGGGTAAGAAACCCACATAGGGTATCAGTGTGAAGTGAGGTTTTTCATGTCTTTTTAATAAACTGTTGATTTGGTCACTCCTTTAAAAAATAGCATTAATAATTACCTATCGAAGATGTATTTGTGGACCTTTGTGGACAGGGTGTACATCAGGGTGGTCAGTCACTGGAGAAGGCTCCCCAGGGAAGTCAGTACCAAGCCTGTCACAGTTAAAGGAGAATCTGGAAAATGGTCTTTGTCATATGGTTTAGTTTTAGGTAGTTCTGCAAGGAACAGAGAGTTGGAATTTATGATTCTTACAGGACTCTTCCAACTTGAGATATCCTATTATTCTATGATTTGTTCATATGAAAATGTCCTAAATGTTATTCTGAAGAAAATTTCTTCGATGGCTTTATTCGTCCCTTACTTTCAGGTGGAGAGCCACATATTCATCAGTTTGTCACATTTCCTCTTTAATCCCCCATCAACTAGTACGATTGATTGCTTTTTTTCGAACAGTCTTATTTTTCCCTTCATTCACTTGGAACCTAATTCAATTACAGAAAACAGGAAAACATTTAGACATTCTTACTTGCATATATTTGCTCAGTGTTGCTCTTCTCAGAGGAATGATTTCTGCCATTTTCCTCAGATGAATTCCTTTTAATACCACAGGAATGCTTACTTCTTTAACTATAGCTTTAAGTTGGTGTCTTTGATGCTATGTATGCATAATATTTTTCATTCTCAGCATGACCCACAGAGACATTTTCAAGGATGTTGAGCCACAAAAAATGATTGTTGCCATTCTTGTGAAATTAACCACATGCAAAGTAAAAGACTAGGCTTCTTATGGACAATTTATCACTTCAAAATAGAAACACACTGGGCCAAACCAATGCTGAAGTTAATTTCATTAGATGTAATGGAGTTACTCCAGGACTGACTTCAGCTAACTCTGTAAAACTAGGAAGAAAAAAAAACCTTTGTGAAGCTGCAGTCTCTACCATGTGAAGCTAAATAATAACAGAACCCAACCAAGAACCATACTGCTTTGCTTAGGGTAAGATTATAAATGCATCAAGACCACATTTTCCTGTACACAACTGCAGCATAGAAATAAATGCAAAGAACAACTAGACAACTAATCACATTTAAGGCTTCTAAGCATAATCTAACTTCCAAAACATAGATGATATACATAAATATCTCATTTAAAGATTTAAATGGTGCTGCCTTATAAGGAAATTAGACTGGTAATAATCAGACGAGTGAAATAAAAATCAAACCTAGATTCTTGATTGATGCTGGGCTGCCTCAAAAGGAGCATGGCCAGCAGGTCAAAGGAGGTAATTCTCTGATTCTCACTCTGTACACCAGTCTTGTGAGACCTCACCTGGAGTACTACATCCAGCCCTGGACCCCCAACATAAGGACATGGACCTGTTGGAGTGAGATCTCAGAGGGCTGAAAAATCTCTCCTATGAAGACAGGCTGAAAGACTTGGGGTGGTTTAGCCTGGAGAAGAGAAGGCTTCTAGGAAACCTTATAGCAGTCTTGCAATACCTTAAGGGGGCCTGCAAGAAATCTGGAGACAGAATTTTTGCAAGTGCATGATGGATAGGACAACGGGTAATGGCTTTAAACTGGAAAAGGTTAGATTTAGATTAGAAATTAGGAATAAATTATTTTCTGTGAGGGTGAAGAGACACTGGCAAAGGTTGCCCACAGAATTTATGGCTGCCCCATCCCTGGCAGTGTTCAGCGCCAGGGTCTGGACAGGGTTTCAAGCAACCTTGTCTAGTGGAAGATGTCGCTGCCCATGGTGAGTTGGAACTAGATGATCTTTAAGGTCCTTATCAACCCATGCCATTCTATGTTTCTATGATTTTATGATTCAAGAGACATTCTTTATGTCTGTGTCTAGATATTCTTGATGTTTGAGTCAAACAGCCACTGAAGAAGGCCCTTGGTGTGAGGAATTAAGCTTGAGTCTCCAGCTCTCCCCAGCCAAATACATCAATCGGAATAAAATTAATCTCTCTCCCGTTCTGTCGTCAGGAGGGAAACAGATTGTTTCTCTTCTTTCTCCTTTCTTGAATGAAGCAACAAAGCATCTTTATCTTTCTGATTACAAGGAAATACCTATGCAGGAGGGTGATGTCAGCCTTTAGCCTTCAGATGCACTGAGGTCTCCTGGTCCAGAAGTCTCAAGATGACTGATCATGAAGACTACGGAAGGCAGAGACAAAGAGTAGTACCCAACTGAAGAAGGTATCCTATCTGATAATTTGAATTTATGCCAATGCTACTCTGTCACTGACTGTCAAAAACAGAAGGAAATCTACTTTGTTTTCCCACTTCCTTGTTGCATGTTCTAACTACAGTACTACTATATTAAGAAAAGGAAAAATGCACAAACATCATTTGAAGCTTGTGAGCATCTCTGCCCTGTTAGATAAAGATGGCTGTGAATGTCTGCTAGATAAGGGTCCACAGCAAAGCTTTGCAGGAGTCACTGGTAGGATGCAAAGAGAAGACAGGTATCCTGAGATCAAGCATCCTGGGAAAGAGGCAGTTCTCAACAAGGGCAGCAAATCCACTTGCAGAACAAAATTGTGGAGATACCTAAACTTTGAGGCATTCTTGTTCACAATTGAATCCAACCTTAGGTATTCAAGCCTATATCCCTGTCAGTTAAGAACTTTAATGGTTGTTTCATAGGAGAAAGGAAAGGAGAGGAAAGGAGGACACTTGGAAGCCTCGGATTTTTAGGGTCTGTCTTAGGATTTGTCCCAGGCTCAGATTCTCAAGTGGATTTTTTACTCTATCACAGTGTCCTGTGAAGTTCAGCTTATGTCCTTAGTAGTAATGAATTAGCTTTAGCTACCTTTAAGCTCTAATGGTAACATCAGCAAACCTTTGAGTTGTTAGCGTAATTTCAGTTGATTTATATATTTCTAAAAACAAAACAGCTATTTCTATTTGAATGAATTATCCCAAAATAGATTCTTGAGCCTTGTTTACATGACTGTTTAGTGAAAGGATCAATCTCATAAGTGTGAAGGAGGAAAACAAAATGCTTGGCACTTTTCTGAAAGTATGTGGGTCAAAGGAAAAACAGTGCAGGTAGGGGAAGAGCTTGCTGCAATGCAGGCAAAGGCATCTGGGGCAGAAATGGCAGAAATGGCTTTGCTGCCGACTCTTACCTCTAACATCCCTCCGTTCCATCTGCTGCAAGCTATTCCTGTGCTGTGCACAGTCCGTGCTGCAGCCCCAGTGAGGAGAAAGGCAAAACCCAAAAGGAAGAAAAAAGAGCTCTTTTGTGACTTTCCCTTTTTCAGCTTTGTGGGAGACTGAGGCTGAGCTTTGTCACAGACTAGTGGCCTGTGACAGCAGTCCGGGGAGACAAGTGTTCTCAAGGCAACAAAGCACAAAGAGAGGGAAAGAGTCGCTGCAATCAAATGCGGAAGGGGATGAAATATCTGCTTTGACTATATTGTAAAAATAACAGGGAAATATGCTTCTTAATCAGGATGACCATCTGTCTGAGAGGGGTGACAGCCCTATTTTAATGTTTCCTGTAAAAGAGGCCGTGCAGTATTTTTAAGTCAATTTGACCCCCCCACCTGGAATCTACCTAACCACTGAAACTGCAAAACCTTTCAGCATGCTCTGCTTAAATTGTCACTGCACATCACCTACCTCAGAAGCTGGAAAAGTTAGGTGGAAACCCTGCCACTGTTTACAGTTCACGCAAACACTTTCTAATAGTTTAGGACAGGAAGTGAAAAATGCCACTAAGCCAAATGAAACTCAAAGGGGGGGTATGTAAGCAGAAAGTAGTGAGTCAGGCTGATATTTTGGAAATGTTACTCATCTAAGAACTGTTAGACCAGTTCCTTAAGAAAGCAAGTTTAATATGGCTGTGTTTTGACTTAAAATATGTTGATGACAGTGGGTAAACCTGACATCTTTTTTAGAAGTAAACGCGAGAAACTATTGAAATTCCTTTGGGGAAAATAATGGCTGAAAAACCCGCACACAGGAATGGACCACTGCCCAAAAGGAAAACATGAGAGCAGGTCTTTTGCTACAACTGCTTTTATGTATGTTTAACTGTGTCGTGATTTAAGCTGTAAATCACGCAGCCCATTCACTCACTCCCCTTTCTTCTCCCCCACTACGAGGGGGCGGGGAAATGGGGAGAAGAATTGAAAGAATAGAACTCCCATGGGTTGAGATAAGAACAGTCCAGTAACTAATGTATAACACAAACCACTACTGCTACCACCAATAATAATAATGACCAGGGAAATACAAGGGAAGATGATACAACTGCTCACCACCCGACAACCAAGCCGTGAACTGAACTCTTCCAGGTTCCTGCCCCCAGTTTTACATCCTGGACATGACGTGCTGTGGCATGGAATACCTCTTTGGTCAGTTTGGGTTAGGTATCCTGTTTTTGCTTCCTCCAGGCTTCCCCTCCTCCCTGGCAGAGCATGAGACTCAGAAAGTGCTTGGTCAGACCAAAACATTCTAAACCGTAACTATAAACATCGGTGCTATCAGTGCTGTTCCCAGGCCGAAAGTTGAAAACACAGCGCTGCACCAGCTACTACGAAGGAGAAAAATGACTGCTGCTGCTGAACCCAGGACAAACTGTCCGTGGAATAAAAGGGAAAAAGAGTATAAAAGCCAACCCAGAAGATGGAGAGGAGCTGCACTGTGGGAATGTCCTGAAGGCACCACCTGAATGTGGCCTTATAGGATTGTGAAAGTGTGTGCCAAGAGACATCACGCTGCAATGTCCTGCAGTTGGAGATGCAGAAACATGTGCTTTCATTGTAACACCAACTATGAGGTCTAGTTTCGCCATCAATTTTACCTTTTAAGAGACGTAGCCTGAAGTGCAACATTCGTTTCACTACTAGAGTAAAACAGGACAACAATTCTGCTATGATAAAAAATGCCCTGAAGTATTTTCATTATCTCTAGTATTCAGTGTTTCTATTACATTTACATAAAAATGTTTGTATTACATTTGATCCAGAATATGACAACATGCAGCTGGTACTGCATCATGTTAAGATACTACATTTTGTATGTGATACTGTACCATTATAATGATTTTTAAAGAAAAGGCATGAGCACGCTCACATTAAATCCACCTATTAAAATCACGTGATTTCGGGTTTCATTCTAAACTTCAAAATCAAAAGGAGGCTTCTTAGCAAAAACATGAACAATTACTCTTAGTGTATTTTATGTAAATAAAATTAAACAAAAATGTAATTTGGCCTGAGATTCTAACCTTGGTTTTGTCTGCAGCTCAAAGTACAATTAAAAAAGTGTAATAACTTATATATAAATTGTTCTCTGAAAATATTGATAGACAAAATCAATTGTTCTTCATAAAACACTCTCTCCAGATGCAATTATTTTCTTCCAAATATCTTGCAATATCATGTGATGATTTATTCAGGCATCTCTGCAGCTTACAGTCCTGTAATGCTCTAGTAAAACGGAAGTGGCTGTGAGCTATCTTAACAGGTTAGTTGTATAATCTTTGTCACTCTCGTGTTTGAAAATCCTGTGGTCATTAGCATATTAGCAAACACCCCATTTCTGATAAGAAAGTTTTGCTTTCACGTTATGCACAAACTTCAGAGCAATCAAATTATTTTACTAACAACAGACATCCTAAATTCAGTGCCAAGTGATTATTATATGCAGTGTTACAATGCTCAGTTTCTAATCCATTATGGTCATGTTAATGGATCCCACTAACGAATCCAAGCACACCTGATGCTATTATTCTCTTGACTCTATTTATAGGGTGAGACATGTCTATTGAAATTGGTCTTCATTTTGCATTCTTCCAAAATTTTTCATGTCTTAAAGGTATGAAACAATGTAGTCTCATGATAACATTATCAAAGAACACAGAATCCAAAGTTGTATGAAGTGCCACAGCATGTTAAAAAGCCCAGGGACATGAATCTCTGGACATCTTTTCAGGAAGACCTATCTGTGTACATAATACTATCTATTTTGCACTCCCATCTTCTTCTCCATTGCAGAATGAGCTTTCTGTAGTTGATACTACAGTATTATGGACATGAGTGTTTAGAAAAGTCTTGATCTTTTGAAATAAGCCAGATCTGCTAGTACTGAAATTCAAACATGACAAAGGAGAAATAAAATGGTAAGAAATCAGCTGCTCTGAGTAGGAAAAAACGATGAAGTAAAAGCTTGGGTACCATAATAGAAAAGTAAAAGAAAACTAGAAAACTAGTTTTATAGCTAATAGCAAAAATCCATGTCCTGTGATCATATCAGCCAAATTGTTTCTGGTTATCTAAGAGAGGCTGTTTGAGCACAAGTCAGGAAGAAACTTCAAACTCACATCTCACAACAAGCTATCCTTGCACAACAGCCTCAGGCACAAAGAGCAGAGAGCCTCAAGGTTCTCAGCGGTATCTCTAAGGGACATAAGAGCCAGACAAGGAGGGCTAAGAAAGACTATACTGTATTGATGATGTTGTTTGTGTACAGAAACACTGTAAACAGAACTATGACCAAGGCCACATTACATAGATAGACTAACAGCATGAGACATGCCCGTAACTTTTTTATTACTCCCTCTAGCACTACTTTAAAGCAATAAGCAAAAACTCTATTAGTCGCAAGAAATTCTCAGTTGTGTTATTATTGCTGTTTTGAAGACAACGTCATATTAAGAGAGATTGCAGAGTGGAGTAAAAGCATGCCATTGAGCTCAATAATTATTATTAACAGTGTCTGCATCTAAGAACCCTCCCATCAGAGCTAATAAGATCATAAGAGGAGTTTTTTACATGAAGCTCTTTACATACTCAAGAAGATCTTGTGTAGCCTGTGCAACGACCTGCAGAGAACTGGAACCAAAGGCACAAACAGGAATTAATCACTTTCAGTGAGAAAACTCTTGAAAATACTTATCTCTTGCAAGATGCTTGAATGCCAAGACATTCTCTGAAACATTTCAGGGAATGATAAATGACAAGTGAATAAATATTATGTCAAGCGTTAGTCATTTAATAATCTGGAGCGATATGTCTTTAACAGCATACTGTTGTCACTCTACTGCTTCAGAGGTACCACTCTAGTACATCTATTGTTGTAGTGTCTATTAATTATGCAGGAAGACCTGGCCTAAGCTGAAGTTTGACCTAGCAGTACAACAGTAGAGACCAGGCATGTTCCTCTTCACATCTATAACAAGAATTGTGAACTGACATTGTCCTAACATGAAAAAACACAATTTCAGAATAGTTTCTAGGAGTTATTCCTCCTGCAGTGTAACACAAAGATGATTTATAGCCATTTAAACTTAAGATCATCCTAAGAGTTTTGCAAAATATGAATTCTCTGGGCCACTCATTCCTATTAGTGTAATCTCTCTGTTAGGTACTGGGTCTATACCGGAGCAGCTACTTTACTATCAATTTGTATTGTGCAATTCAGCATATTACACAAACTGCATTCCAATAGCAAGCTCTGAGGCAGTGGTATCACTGCCTATAAACAGCTGTAAGCCACTGTGTAGGAATAACTTTTGGGAATAACTGTGAATGATGAGTGCTGATAGAGTGAAAAGCATCGTTTTTCAAAGGCTGGCTTAAAAAATGTAGGTGCCACTATCGCTTGAAAACCTACTGTGGCTGTTCCTCAAAAACGAAAAAGATTCGTTTTGCCACAGATTTTGTAACAAGGTATTTATTATATCTGCCCAGAACTAGTGCTTATAGGTTTATCATGGCCCCCCAAAAAATACATTTTAAAGTAAAAGTTGTCAGTTAACCTTGTCCCATCCTTCTACACTGCTCTCCAGAGGCCCTGTCACCTGAATCCAGCCAGGGGCTGTGAGGATCCAGTTGCACAGGGCTTGCTTATGGATCATTCAGTCTCTCAATGCATCTGTAAATCACATTTCACACCTTAAAATACAGAACAAAACTCATATGTAAAATCAAGTGTGGAAATGCAACAAACTGCTGATGGAAATGACTGCACTTTCACATTTTGCCATGTATGCATGCAGCTAGTTTTTCTTCTGTTATTAGGATGTGTTATGCCATGAACACACAGCATTGTTAAAACGACTCTAGGGATGTTAAGGATAACAGGAAGGGATTCCATAGGTACATTGCAAATAAAAGACAAACTAGAGAAAATGTGGGCCCTCTCCAGAAGCTATCAGGAGAACTGGCTACCCTGGATTTAGAGAAGTCTGAGGCTCTTAATGACTTCTTTGCCGCAGTCTTCACCGGCAAATGCTCTGACCACACCACCCAAGTCTTGGAAGGCAGACGCAGGGACAGTGAGAATGAAGACCCTGGGCCCGCTGTAGGAGAGGATCTGGTTCAAGACCATCTTAGGAACCTGAACGCATACAAGTCCATGGGACCTGATGAAATCCATTCACAGGTCCTGAAGGAGCTGGCAAATGAAGTTGCTAAGCCACTGTCCATCCTATTTGAAAAATCATGGCAGTCAGGTGAAGTTCCCGATGACTGGAAAAAGGGAAATATAACCCCCATTTTCAAGAAGGGGAAAATGGATGAGCCGGGGAATTACAGACCAGTCAGTCTCACCTCTGTGCCTGGCAAAATCTTGGAGCAGATTCTCCTGGAAGGCATGCTAAGGCACATGAAAAACAACAAGGTGGTTGGTGACAGCCAGCATGGCTTCACCAAGGGGAAATCCTGCCTGACCAATCTGGTGGCCTTCTATGATGGGCCTATGGAACTGATGGACAGGGGTAGAGCAGTTGATGTCATCTACCTGGACTTGTGCAAAGCGTTTGACACTGTCTCACATGACATCCTTGTCTCTAAGTTGGAGAGACATCAATTTGAAAGGTGGACCACTTGGTGGATAAAGAACTGGCTGGATGGCTGCATGCAACGAGTTATGCTCAATGGCTCAATGTCCAGCTGGAGACCAGTAACGAGTGGTGTCCCTCAGGGACCGGTGTTGGGACTGGTCTTGTTCAACATCTTTGTCAGTGACATGGACACTGGGATTGAGTGCGCCCTCAGCAAGTTTGTTAATGACACCAAGCTGTGTGGTTCAGCTGATATGCTGGAGGGATGGAATGCCATCCAGAGGGACCTTGACACGCTTGTGAGGTGGGCTGATGCCAACCTGATGAAGTTTAAGCATGCCGAGTACAAGGTCCTCCACCTGGGTTGGAGCAATCCCCGGCACAGCTACAGGTTGGGTAGGGAAGAGATTCAGAGCAGCCCTGCCCAGAAGGACTTGGGGGTGTTGGTTGATGAGAAAATGAACATGAGCCTTTAGTGTGCGCTTGCAGCCCAGAAAGCCAACTGTATCCTGGGCTGCATCAAAAGGAGTGTGACCAGCAAGTCGAGGGAGGTGATCCTGCCCCTCTATTCTGCTCTCGTGAGACCTCACTTGGAGTATTGTGTGCAGTTCTGGTGTCCTCAACATAAAAAGGACATAGACCTGTTGGAACAAGTCCAGAGGAGGTCTACGAGGATGATGAGGGGAGTGGAGCACCTCCCGTATGAAGATAGGCTGAGAAAGTTGTGGCTGTTGAGCCTGGAGAAGAGAAGGCTGCGTGGAGACCTCATAGCAGCCTTCCAATATCTGAAGGGGGGCTCTGGGGATGCTGGGGAGGGACTTTTCATTAGGGACTGTAGTGAGAGGACAAGGGGTAATGGGTTCAAACTTAAACAGGGGAAGTTTAGATTGGATATGAGGAAGAAACTCTTTACTGTAAGGGTGGTGAGGCACTGGAATGGGTTGCTCAGGGAAGTTGTGGATGCTCCGTCGCTGGCGGTGTTCAAGGCTGGGTTGGACATAGCCTTGGTTGGCATGGTTTAGTGTGAGTTGTCCCTGCCCATGGCAGGTGTGTTGGAACTAAATGATCTTAAGGTCCTTTCCAACCCTAACTATTCTATGATTCTATGAAAATCTATGACTATTTTATGGCCTTCTCAAACTATTAGACTTATTAGCTTAGCTGATTATTTTTTCTGTTCCATGTGTTTCTATTGATTTTAATTTAAATAAACCTACATTTGGGGAAGATACTTGACCTTAAAATGTGTAGTATGTGATGGAAATGAGAAAAGATAAAAAGACAAATATAAAATAGGCACATCTGTAAACAAATAACCTTATTGTCACAAACACATATTCTTATTAAATTTACATATGTGGAAAAAAATCAGTCCTTCTTATAATCAATGATAATTTTGTTACTTACACTTACAAAGCCACAATTCCATTTCTTGTCATTGTGTTTTCTTCTGCTGTGATATTTACCAAAAACAGCTAATAAAAATTAACAAAGGAATAGTATATCTAATTTTTTAGCAAGTACCTATCATTTGCTTCTGACTCTGGGTTAATTTATATGACCACAAAGTGACAAATTATACTGATGAAGCCACAAATTGCTGATTAGCAGCGAATTACACCAGCACAGCATAGTGTAGTCTTCATTCTCACCTGAATTTGAGTATTGTGAGCTCACATATTTGAGCCTTGTGAGCTCACATATTTGAGCCATGGTGAATTGAGATGGAATGAAAACATACTGTATGAAGCTGTGAAACCACTCAAGCTCATGAAAGGAGCAGAATAAGAAAATTTCAAAGAAAATCTAAAGTTACAATGTGGACACCTATTTGCTCATACAAAATCTACACCAGTCTCATTATTTTTTATTTGTTCCTAAAGTTGTGTAAACTATTTGGATAGCATAGGTTCACATGCAGCGAAGACTGAACCTCAAAAAGGATACACAGACTGCATAGTCTCCCTGCTGCTTAAAGAAGGACAAGGATACTTCTGAGAATTATAACATGAACTCAAGTTAAATAAAAAACAGCAGGAATCCTTCTTGCCTTTTTGTTTTGGACAAAAAAGAGCTGGTTCTTAATGTTGGACTTAAGCAAAATTCCAGCGCTCTCAATGGGAGTTTTGTCCAACCAGCATGCATGGCATTATTCCAAGAAGGACTGGGAGCTCAAAGGTGAAAGAGTCTGAAGTGATATGACCCTCCTGCAGAGTGGTGCATGCTGTAGAAGACAAAGAGGCATATATATGGATCTTAGGGTAATCAAGTTTTTCCATCAACAGAAGTTTTTATTCTGGAGAAGATGACTCTATGCTCTACGTTCATAAAAATCAGTAATAGATTTGAGGGCACAAATTACATGGTCTTGGTCAGGTCAACCCATTTATTATTGGTGATATAACAAGGCATTCCAGTCTGCCAGCCAAGGGGATTTTGGTGTGCTGTCCTCAAAATCTGCTCATACTCTGCCTTTTCTTCCCAGCCAGAAGCCTGGATACCCTGCCAGCTTTTTGAGATGCATCTCTCTGCATCCTCACCTTCCCTTTGCTCCAGCACATTTCTGTTTAGATTTAAGATGAACAGAGGGATATGGAACACGTCTTTTCTACAGTCTTCAATTGTATTTTATTTTTGCAATTATTATAAAAAAGAATAAATAATAATTAAAGTAGTTATTGTTATCTCAAAGCTCTGTTTTTCATTTATTATTGTTCATTTGAAAAGATGAAGAATTTTGTGCTATGAGCTCTTGACTTTTAAGCCATCTGAGATTGAAAATATAACGGTGAATACATTAAATATTCACAAAGGGAGTCAAGTAGGGTCATGGGAAGTGCCATACATTAATCATACATGTGTGATATTCCCCTGTTAAATGATACAGTCCAGCTCTGCATTTTCTGACAAATGAGGTCAAGATGTTGTTTGCAATTGGAAACCAATTAGAGAAAATTTTTCACACATTTTTAATTAAGAAAGACAAACTTTAGGAAAAGATAATGTGAAGAAAAGTCAGACTATGGAGAACAAAATTAATTTTTTGTTGTTTGTTTCTAAAGAAAAGTGTAATTAGTTACAAAGTTTATTTGGCTAACATCCTCAGAATGTCACCAATGAATAAGGTTACACCATGGGTAAGAATCAGTGCCTTATAACAATGAGATATAACAGGAATACAATGAGCAATTGATTACTATGGACAAATTCTGTTATTATGTAAGGTATTTTTTTTTTAGTATTAAGTATTGGTGGGATCAAATGAATTAAAGACCTTTCAACACTTAGCTGTACTAGACATTTATGAAAATCAGGTGGTTTTGACATGTCAGTTTGAACAGAAAAATATTTCGCATACCTCAGCAAAGTTTAAACATTTTTGTGACCAGGTAAGATAATATAAAAAGATATCTCTGCATCTTTAAAGTCCAAAGTGAAACAAGGCAAGAGCCAAGACAGACTCAGGAATGATTCTAGTTTTATGGTGGCCTTGTCCATGTGGAGTTGAGCAGCAAAAGCTGAGGAGCATCAGCAGCTGGCACACCCTTGTGCAGCCCAGTCCAGAGCCTGGATGGAGACTGCCTCTTGCCATCATCCACGAGAAGATGACAGGTTGCAAATGTCCCACGCTTGTGCCTATACCTCAGCTCACTGAGGAGCCAGCCCTTCTGGCAAGTATTTCAATCTCTTCCCACTTACAGTCAAATTCCACAAAATTGCCATTATAGAGATACTTCTTTTCACACTCGTTTATTTTTCCAGTAATTTCATTTTATAGACAATCAGAATGCTTCACAGCACCTTTTTATTTAGTTAGTCGTGAGAAACTAACTTAGCCATGCTATCCAAAAAACAATCCTTGTCCAAAAAATACAAGTAGGGGAGTGTCTTCACAAAAGTGTTACTTTTTTAAAAAATAAATATTTGTTAATATTAGCACTTCATTGGACATATAATTTTTTTTTATTTCCTTAAAAAAAATCTTTAATATGGACACTTGGTGCAGTAATAAAAATTACTTAATTTTTTATATGCTTTTAAAAAATATTTTCAATATTGTATAAAAGTGTAAGATGGATCTTAATTATATTTACCATGAAAAAAAGAGAGCTGTTCAGGGAGTATCTGTGTGTGCATAACTATAAATGCTTTTCCTAGGTGCCCTGATAAGAAGCATGAGCATACACCTCATCGGTCATCAGAAAACTCCCACAGGAGCTCTTCTAAATAGCCCCACCATGAGAGAAGCTTCAGCTAGAGGCTACTCTTCTTGAGACACCAAAAAAAACAAAGAGACAGAAGTCTGTAGGGAATCAGGTTCTTCAGCTCAAGTGCTCACAAAACTGCATCTTTCCTGCCTTGTCTTTTCATTTGCCTTATAAAAGCAAACCGCATGTTTCTCTCCCATGTTTCTCATTATTACTTGGCCAATCTGACAAACCTGCCTCAGACTTCTGGTATGCCACACACCCTGCATTTTTTAGAGTATTTTTTCAGAAGAAAGCAAACTTTTCCCTCCATATACATTATTTGGGGCATTGCTTGGAAAAAGGTCTCCCAGCAGACAAAGACAAGATCTTGAGGTTTTCCTGTTCCAGGAGAACAGTGATCTGCAGTCATTTCTGCACATACCAGTAGGATGGTAGCTTTCCCAAAGTTTTTGTTCTACTCACCAAAAAATCTACCAAAAAGTCACAAGGCTAGCAAGATGAGCATACACATGGAAAAAGAACTTCATACATATGCATTGTTGTTCTAGGAACCAGTAGTACACTTCTGACATTCATTTGCAGCAGTTAACCCACTTGCTGTCCTTCAGTTCCTACCATGGAGCAGTCTCAGAGCACAACAAATTGACTCCCCTCAAACCGAAAGTTGTTCTTCGGGTGATCAAAAAGCACTCCAACTAGAATGAATTTTCAGTCCACAGAAGGAGGTGAGAACTAGTCCAAAATAACCTTCTCCAAAGCATGCACAGTATGGACCAGGGTCCTCATTACCAACTGGTTGGTCTTACAGATAACGTCTGTTAGATGCGCTATTTACTAGAGTGAATATAGCCATAATAAAGACAGGAAACAACTGCTAGGTGTTAAGAAGTATGAGGCCTTCTAATAAGGCAAAACAATGGGCTTCAACATAGGATGTTTACACTGGTTTGTAGTGAAGGAACCTCCACAAATGCAGAAAATTCTCTCAAGAAGAAAAATATGTTTGTATGTCTAATGGCTTCTAAGTCATGATATAAGACATATTCCCTCAGAATAAGTTTTTATTGTTTGAGTTTTCAGATTGCTTAGAGAAAATGTTTATGTCTCTTTTATATATTATAGGAGAGTGCAACAGGAACACCAAACTACTCTTTTCTTTTTGTCATTAGATCTCCAATTTTACTCTCAGAATACAGCACTGTATTATCCTTCATAAAAACACATGCTAGTTTCTTCAGTCTTTCTTTAGTGTTTGATGCTATGTTCCATTAGCTTTCGACATAGAACTGAATCAGGCCTTTATAGATAAACACAAAGGCTACCAAAGTCTGAAAGAGGCATCCCTGAAAAAGAGTTGCAGGTTTTCAGCCATGTACAATCACAGTATCTCTTATCTTTTAAACTAGCCATATGTACTGGTTTTAATTCTTCTAGCTTATTTTTTCCATTTTTATTTGTTTTTATTTTATTGATTTTAAATAGAATCTTAAATGCTTTGAAAAGACACTCATAAAATACACAGAAATTATTATCACCTGTGCTATTATTCCATTACAGCCTTATAAGAGTTTTCCCACCGAGACATCATATTTTATATTACATCTTTTCAATATCACTTGGAATATCCATGTGCTTTGCAGTAGGTCTTTTCCATAACAGATTAAATTTTAAGATTATACTGCCTGTCTCTGCACTTCAAAATCTAAGTACATTTGCAAATTCCCTATTCAAAAGCCAACAGTGGTTGTGACAACCTCGGTGACTGATATGTTTATCTCTAATATATTTTTGTTTAGATTACAACATTACTCCTTTGCCAGAAGTCAAGTTAGCCTCATTTAAACCAGTAGTTTCATGGAAGTACTCTGGTTTTCCTAGATTTCCTGCAAAATCTTCCTTTCTGCAGATTTATGAGAGATGGTATGTAATTCTTCAGTCTTCAACAGACTCTGCAGAACATGCAGATCACCTGATCAAATGAAAGGTACATACACAGAGATAGATTCAAATCAATCAGTTAAGTAACTTTATACTGATGTTTGCAAAATCTCCCATCTACACTTTATTATAATGCAATGTTTACACAAATCAGGAAGTTCCAAAAAAATCTTTGCATTTACAGCCTTATCTTTACTTCAGCAATAAATAAGTTCAAGTATGTTACATGGTGTGACTGATGTTTTGTATCAGTACTATTTATAAAAGCCTTTTTCGTTCAAAAGTTGCTGGTTACTACTTCCTGTTCTCCCTCTCTGTCTCTGAAGAGGTGGAGTCATCTGTCACCCTTCACGTATCAAAGCACAGTCACCAACTGTGACAGGTAAAATTGTCTGAAGATCTCAGAGAAAATCCCCAGTAGTCACTGACAATTTGGTTCAACCATATGTGCATTTGAAGCTAGGGCCTGATAACAGGGAAATTGTGTTCAATGTCCTTGTGCATGAGCTACCTACCCTGTTTTCCTTTCATCAAACTATTAAACAAACTCTGCAAGCAAATGGCTAAAGCAACATTTTTTTCTGCTGGCTTGCAATCTCCTCTGAAGGTCAAGTTAATTTTGTCTGTGTTTCTGTGACTACATTTGACCATATATGACAGGGGGCCCAAAAAACGAAAGCTACATCTCTACTAGCCTGCCAAACCTGGCCAGGTTAGCTACTACAGCTCAAATGCTACTAGACGAACTTCCAAATCACTAGCACAATCCCTGGGCACAGTTTCAGTCTAAATCAACTACAGCACTCCCAGATCACTTTTTGCAGGTAATTGGGAGATAACAGAGGTCAGGACCCATTCCCAATAGGCTGTTTGAATGCAATTACCCTGTCCTGGGGAGCTGAGAGAGATTAGCTATGGCGATGTGAAATGTGTCAAGCCACTTGACTTCAGAACTGAAGGACACTGCCTGACCTGTTTTAGTTACCAGCATAGAAGTAGTTAACCTCTCTTTTTTACTGGAAAAACTACAAAATTATATTTTACATTCAGAGGATAATTCTATCCTGGTTTTGACAATGAAGTAGCAAAAATTGCTGGTAGACAGTTTACCATCAGTATGACCACAGAAGCCTGTCAATAGTAGAAGAGATACCTAAAATTATTAGCAATCTCAACTCAGATGTAGCTTTCTTTAGCTTTCATATTACAGATAGTCAGGCAATATCATGTACCCAAAGTCTGTTTCTTTGCTTTTAAATGCAGTTTCTCTTGTCTAAGTGTATTTTCTTCCCAATGCCTGTCCATATGTATGCAACAGTTAATTAAAGCTTTGTCCAGTGAAAAATCTTCCCATGTCCTTGGATACTTATTTCTACTACTTTGAATAGAAACAAACTGTTCATTGTAGGGTGGACAGAGAATTCTTAGAACCAGCTTCAGTTGATCTAATAGCCCGAGCATGAAAGCGTTTGTGAGGAGACCGAATACTAAATAGTAAGGGTGAGAAAGACCATCAGCTTTCAGACCTAACTATCCAGAAGAATGAACAGAATGCGAGAGGAGAAAAATTAAAAAAAAAGAGAAATTCACAGGACATTTTTGTGAAAGTACCAAAGAGCATTTTGACCTTTCCCTGCATTATTTCCCTGGTAAAATAAGTAGCACTGGGCAAAATCTCTCTTGCTGTCATACACTACTAATGGCAAGTCTGCAATTTCTATTAAAACCCTCTATACTTTTTACAGGGTAATTTTCAATATTTTATCTGCACAAAATAGAGTCAACTCTATTTTACCCACAATAACTACTTGTAAGGAGAACAACATGAATAAAATTAAAATGCAGATAATGAAAAACATATATTAATCCATTTGTAAGAACGTGTTTAATACTTAGACAGGTGAGTAGATTTCTGTAAAACTCTGGTACAACTTTAAAATAGCAGTGGGTATAAAATAGTATGTACTGTGTATCACATGGTCTGTGGTGAGACAAGCAGAGCATATCGCATGGGTAATTCTGCTTCATGACTCAGGAAGTCAGGAAGTCATTCTCTTCCAGCAAGCTTAGTATGACCATCACATGTGAGACAAAAATCAGGTCCAGGGTTCTCTTTTTTCCATTTTCCTTTCCATCTTCAGTGGGATTGAGGCTTCTTTCTTTAGAACAAATGTTTCAGCAGCCAACTCAGACAAAGCACCACCTGCAGACAGCCATGGCATCCCTGTCAGAGGAGACATGCCTGCCCAAAACCAGTACTGACTGAAGCTGCAAGAGATTACCATCTCTCTGTTACAGAGACATGAGTTTCTGCGCTGGATATGACTTTCTTCTAGCCAGGTGAGGTTGGCAAATATTTCCTCAGGAACAAAAAAAAGGTCAGGAGTTTTATGCACTCTGCCTTATGGCTAATCCATGCATACTGTCAAAAGTGTCCTTCATTTTACAACCAGAGTTTCCAAAGCTGGCAAAGCCAAAGTTAAGAATAGAAAGTAAACAAAGTCATTTATACATAATGTCTTTTAATTTCCTGAAACAAAAAAAAAAAAGAAATGCCTTTTCGATCTCACCTGAGTTTGACTTTGAGCCCATTCAACACCATAAAAATCCATATTTTTTTCAATTAATAAAAAAAAAAAAAAAAAGTGTGAAAATGAAATATATCAAGGAAAGCAGAGAGAATAATCATTTAATTCCCCACATGCTGTCTGGTCAAAGGTAATTACAAAAATACCTGAAATTTACAGAATAAGTTTGGTCAAAACCAGGTGCTTGGTTGAAACAAGGTGCATATCAAGAACCTTGATTTCTTTTTCTTCTACTACACTTTATGAATGCACGTAAGTCTATAGACTTTATGTTGACAGAATTGAGATCAAAAGCACTCTTAGAGTATGCACAATAGCAATAAACTCTACATACAACATAATTTTGGAATCTTCAGAACCAAATCCAGTCTTTCCATTTTAAGCTTATTTCTGTCTTCAAATGTTGGAGTAATAAATGCACTCTTGGTGGTTTCAATCCATTTCAGACTGAGGCACTGAAGAGAGTAGCTTGAAATCAGACATCTTACTTCCCCAATTGCCCCCTTCAAGTACAACACAAACTATTTTCAAAAGCCCTTTACAAACCTTCTGACATTTAAGAGAGAATTGGCATCCACCCTGAGAGGAAAATTTTCCTCTAAAGACACAAAAGAGTTCAAGCAGGATACTTTGCTCCCACTTGAAGGACACAAAAGTGGATCAAAATAATACAGAAAACATTAACAGGAGAAATACTGAAAACAAGATGGTGTGCAAAAAAGAATGTAAAAAATATTTTGACAGAAAGTGGAGATCCCACCTCCACGTGAAAAAACACTTGTGGTCCTGGCTATGTTGTACTGCCACTCACCTTTTGCCGATCACAGTGCTCTTCAGATGCCACCATCAGTCAGTTCACCACCCCCGCCCCCCCAGCTTGTAAGAAAATAACCAGAAAGTTGGCTGGTTGAATTGGCTTAAGCAAACAGGTAAAAGGTGAGACAAAGAAGTAGAGACAGGACTCTGAGACAGAAGGACAAGAAAGGAAGGCACAGAGAGGGGAGGAGGAGGAAGCAAGATCCTCTCCTGTGGCAGCAGCAAGCTGTTAGATCAGTGCTGTTGATTGTTGGCTTGTGGCCATAAACTTTAATTTGTAGCACCAAATAACCAGTTATGTCAAATTGTTAGATGCAAAAGGAAGACAAGGCCAAAATTGTACTTCCCAGACACTTAGAAAAGTGAATGTTCCCTGGGAAAGTAAAGGCAGATATCTAGTTAATACTTTGAAACATTGGGACCTGATTCATCTTAGCTAGCAGGGGTAGAGGTGGGCAATTATTTTTTCTCTTAAGTAATTGCTAACATTCCTTCTGCTGAGAGGTTAAGATTTAGAAGATTTATCACTAGCACATGCCGTTACTATTTGCAAACATAATAATTTCTAAACTAAAGATTAGGCTGATCCAGTTTAAGACCATAACTATTTTGGAGCTGCACATTCCTAAATATTAGAGTTTTCTTTGCATTTTTATTTTCTTTTCACTTATCTTCAACACTGAGCAATGCAATTAGCTTACTTGAATAAAAGTAGCAGGAGGTTTTGGTAGAATATAACTTTATTGCTTATTGCAGCAACCACTTGATTAAATTATTTGCAAAACAGTCCTCTTGATAAAATACTGTTTACTTACCACTGCACAGAAAACAACTGGGTCCCAATCACTGCAGGGTTGATTCGGCCATTCAGCCTGCAAGGAAAGATAAATTAGCTTTGAGGTAATTTAGAAAAGACACTCCAAAACTAAAGTTTTTTGTAATTTAGCAATCAACTTTCATGGAAGGGGGCACATTTGGTGTGTGATTCACCTGTAATATGAAGTTATTGACAAAACACTGCAGAGATAACTTTACATGGAGGCACTTGGACAGTTCTGGCATTGCCCACTTGTTACCTGTAGAAAAGATCAACCCTCACTCACTTGTAAGGTTTACATACATGATGGGTTAAGGCAGTCTGAATTTCTGCAGGTATTGTAGACTTGGCCAGCTCTTACAACTCAGTCATATCTTACCTCTGCAAAAGAAATAAGCTTACCTAAAGAATCATATGGATGTTTTGTTTCCTTAGCCCCCTGAAGACAGCCTCCCCAGAGTCCTGCTGGACTCCTACATGCAGCTGCTCAGATGCAGGCAGAGGTTACTGGTGCCTTGGGCAATGCAGTGCTGGGCTGAGGCACCTGGGCTGGCACGTTAAGGAGCATGGAAAGAGGTGAGAAAAGAGGCAGCAAATGCTGGAGGACATCTTAGAGCAAGTGGGTGTTGGGAGTTGGACAACAGAAAAAAGGAAACTACACACAGAGTCACTGTATATTTGACTAACATAGTAGAGATGATTAATTTTTTTTCTGTCTTAAATATAGTAAATTAATTCACCATGTGACTCTGACACACTACTACTATAATTATTGTTATTGTTATTGCTACTGTTATTATTCTTTCCATTTCATTATAGTAATAATTTCCATATTCGTTCTCATTTATGTCTGTATGTTTTGATGTGAAATCACATCAACAGTGTGCCACTGAGGTGTAGGACGTGACATCTAACTCAAGTCTGGAGAGCTAGACATAGACCTGTTTGTATCATGGCACCTAATAGAGTCTCTGAGGATATTGTTTTGCAAAAGAGCTCCTAGACTTTCAGCAAGGCTCAAAGAGCCAGCAGAGAGGCAGAGGGCAGGATTTATGTCCCCTTCACTCCCCTGACCCAACCACAGAAAGCAGGAGAGACTTTGCCTTGTACGGAGAGGAGCAGCACCCATGAAATCTTCATTAGCAGAAGCTACTGAGATTCCATTCACATCCCTGAGAGCAGGTGCCTTCAGCATAAAGTCAGAGCAGTCTGAAATGGC
Source organism: Ara ararauna (assembly GCA_028858755.1). Classification (NCBI taxonomy): domain Eukaryota; kingdom Metazoa; phylum Chordata; class Aves; order Psittaciformes; family Psittacidae; genus Ara; species Ara ararauna. The sequence continues at coordinate 64,993,231 of CM054379.1, forward strand.
TAAGGTAGCACAAGAACATGAAGCTTCTGAAATTTTAGCTCAGTGATTTGACCCAAAGCTTCAATGAATCAGCAGACTAACAATCCTGATTCCCAAGCCAGTTCGCAGTATTCAGGGTTAAAGACAGTGATGCATAAAAACTCACTGCCAATCAAAAAGTGTCATACAGCGGAGAAAAAAAAAAGATTTGCCAGCCACGGTTAGCTTTTAGCGTTAATTCTCTGTAGTCACTGCCTTCCTTTGACTCCTCATTTTTGTTCTTTCTATAAAGAGAGAAAAAAACAAGCATTCACAGAAATTTTACTGAGATGTTATCGCTCTTCTCTTTTTTTTCTGAGAGAGGGTGTTGGTGAGGTGACATCTTTCAGTCCCTCCAGACATGTTTCAGATGATACAAATCAGCATCATTCTGTTACACTGATAAAGCCGAGAGGATCACATTGAACAACAGGCTTCAGTCTTCTGTTGGAAGTGCTGAAATACTTTCCTTGTACCTTCTAAACTTACTGCTCAATTAAGTATTTTCTAGGTGACCAGATCAGGAAGAGTAAGGCTGTAATGCTTTCAAAGACTGCTTACAGATAGATATAGCTGGTTTTTCCACATCACATCAGTTGTTAAGCACTCAATTTAGTAATTCAGAAAAAACTTAATGTTAAAACTGCCGAGTTTAGCTTCAGCTCCAAAATTACTGCCAAAAGGAGAGAAAGCAAATGTGATGTGGACATTGCAGCCTTTCAGTATCAGTCTGCATGGTAAAATAGCTTGATTCATTTCTCCTGAGTTATACTTGTCTATTCCTGCTGTTGAGAGATGGTAGTGGGCACTTCTTTATGAGTATCTATGCATCAAAATTTCACTACCACCTTCTATCCTAGGTCCCACTATTCCCACTATGCTCCTGGCAGTAAGCACACCTTAAGTAAAATCAGAAACAGGAATTACTCATTAATCAGAAAGCTGATTGTCAAGAACAAAGGAATATTCAATGTTGTTATTGCAACTAAGGAGTAAACGATTTGTTTAATTCGTCTGTGGCTTCAGACTTGCCAAGCACTGTCACCATGACCAGCAAAGGACACTTAGAGATGTTGATTGACACTGCTAAAATAAATACAAATCGCCCATTATTCTGCACAGAGATGATTTGTCCACAAAAGAACATGATCTTTCATACCACAATTGACAGTAGTTAATTCACTCTGATGAATTATATTTTTGAAAGGAACCTTTTATTTTCCTTATTTGAATTCCCATTCAAATATAAACCTGACCTCCTTGGGTTGACTGACAGTAGACAAAACCAAGTTTTGGGGCTTTGAGCAACTTGGTCTAGTGTCAGGGAGCTTGGAACTAGAGGATCTTTAAGGTCCCTTCCAAACAAAAACATTCTATGAGTCTAAGTCCTTCAGAAACACAATGCACACTAAAAGCAATTTTGGACTGTCGGAAAAGCAAATCAACAAACAAAAAAATGTACTTCACCTTGCCTCAGCTGTCCTGCTCACATACTGTATTATGTTAGTATTAGATTAGTCCACATCATCTGTAACGTAATTGCTCCTGGCACTTAACTTCCTCTGTTAGAGCCTACTGAATGGTAGAGACTACCTACACTTGATATGTCTGAACAAAATCACCCTATGCTAAGCCCTTGAAGTGGATTGCGTGTAAATTATGATTACAGCATAGTTTATTCCAGTTAAGGAGAATTTCACAGTGCATTTTTTTTAAAAGAAAATAATATTCAGAGCTTAGCGTCTTTGGAACATCTACAGTCATGGTCAAAAGTATTGCTGTAAACTAAGATGCTTTGTCCAAGGTAACTCAGCTAGTCATAAAACCTTGATGTTTTTACTCTGGGCTAATGGGATTATATAAGCAGAACTACATAACGCCGTTTTAGGACAAAGCACATACAGATACATAATGATTTTTCATTAATGATAACACTTTCTTTTGTTTAGCTCACTGATTTTTAAAAGCTAGTATTCCCAAGTAGAAGACTGATGTGTCCAAACCCAGGTGCTTCTGTTTTATTGTTCATTGAGACAAGGAAATTTCCTTTGAAGACAGCTGCTCAGTGAACCTGCAGGGGCTATTCTAAAACCTGCTCTAATTTTATCTCCTTTCAGAGATATAAAGGTTGGGCAATAGCCCCTTCATTTTTCAAAGCATTGCCCAAGGCCCAGGAACACAGGATCGTACAATAATCACTAGAAATTATGCAGCTGAAACTCCATGTGGTATTTTCATCCTTCCTTCAGCTAAGTGGCCCATCTTAAAAGAACATATAATTTCACTGGGACCTTCTCAGCTGGGAGAGTATTGTGAAAGCCAACGACAACAGATTAAAAATTCTGGTACCTAGCTCCTTCTGAGAAACACTGTGGGAACAATGTGGTTGAATTAAATCTGATGGTTTTGCCTTAATAAATGTGTGCAACAAATAACAGCAAATGGTCCAGGATGCTATCACTTCTTTTATCACGGTGAGGATATAATTTACCCTAAGAGACAAGACACTTAGATCAAAGCCTATTAAAATTTCAATTCCCTGAGTATAACAGTAGCTTTGAGTTGTTCAATGGCAAACAAAATCAGATTAAAAGAATATGATAATAGATTTCCTAAATTCATAGATAAATAAAAGCAAAAAGGACTGATATGGTCTGACCTCCTAAAAAACACTGGACAAATGATTTATCTGAATTAATATTTTAACTGAAGTGTATACTTAAAAACAACCAGCCTTCATTCACCACTTCTTAGACCTTGTGAGTTATGGCAATGCTGTTAAAAAAGGGAGTAGGAGGGGTTGTTACCAAGTGTAACTATATTTAACTTACATCTTTGTTTTACAGATTTGAAAAGCCCTTTATTGCCACTTTTCAACCCTTCATAACTTACAAAGTGTAAGGAAGATACTTATAGCTTCTCTCAGACATTTTTACTGGTTTGAACACAATAATTATTTCATATAAGGCAGGTTTTCCAGTCCTTTAGTCATCTCTGTGGTTTCAATGCATCTCCACACATAGAGTCATAGAATCATAGAATAGTCAGGATTGGAAAGGACCTTAAGATCATCTTGTTCCAACCCTCCTGCCATGGGCAGGGACACCTCCCACTAAACCTTGCCATCCAAGGCTCTGTCCAACCTGGCCTTGAACACTGCCAGGGATGCAGCATTCACAACTTCCCTGGGTAACCCATTCCAGAGTCTCACTACCCTTATGGGCGTCTGTCTGTCATCTTAGTGCCCAGTTCAGGTGCTTCCCAATCCAATTCAAAAACATCCTACTTATACACACAAAAATGGTACAAGCCTTTTGTATGCAAAATTTCACTGGCAGCTTCTGGAATATAGAAGTTGCATTTTTATTCTGTATCTCTGCAGCATCACAGAGTCCTTGCTGAAGGCAGGTGTTCCTAGACACTACATTAAATAGAAGTCATAATTATAATACTAGCAACGCCAAAAATATTCTTCTGATCCTTCTTGTCCTTTTCAGGTTCTTCTTATAGATAAGATGCATCTACTTCCTTGCTACCATTTTTTCCTATTTATAGAATCATAGAATCATAGAATAGTTAGGGTTGGAAAGGACCTCAAGATCATCTAGTTCCAACCCCCCTGACATGGGCAGGGACAACTCACACTAAACCATGTCACCCAACTAAATCACATACTGGCTTATGTTTTTCTGTAACAGTGATTTTTTTTTTTTAATTTATTATTCTTCCCTTAATCTTTGTATCTTTTGTAACCTCAGTCAACAATTTATTTTTTTTTCCTTCCAGGTTTTTTATGAAAATACTAAATATTGCAGGAAAAACAGTGATCTCTTCATACCCGTGCATCTGTTCACTCCTGGTTCCCTGTTTACAGTTTTATTTTGAGATTTGATATGCCTCCAAATTTTAGTTCCTTTAATACATGCCATGTTGATTTTATTTTATCTAGGCTTTAAAGCAAAAAGCAGTGCAACATCTGTCAAACATTTTACAGAAATCTATTACATAGATGCTATTATCTATAGCAAGTGATCTAGCTTAAGCAGTAAAAACAAGCTTTATTTTCCATATTCCTTGTGTTGATTTGTACTAGTTTAATTATTTATCAGTATCTCCTTTCTGATGGAGACTCAGATTGTCCATTCAATTTTTCTGTCCTAGACTGACAAATGCCTATATAGCACCAGGATCAAGGTTATCTAGAGTTTCACACTTTTTCAGAAGCTTCTTAGGTCTTTCCTAAAGTCAGACCAAGTAAGAACAACTATTTCAATAGCTTTTTTTAACATCTCCTTTAGAAACAAAACATCTGAACCTGTTGATTTAAAATCTGGGCTTCTATTAGCTACCGTTTAACAGCTTCCGATTACTCAAATGGAAGCCATTTTATTCATTTGCCTGGAAGCCACCCAGAGGATATAACATTTGTTTATGCACGTTGCAGAGGCATCTGTGCTATAGTTTAGTCTAGGGTTTGGCTACCACCATCTCTGGGCTTGTCCTGGGTCACTTTCTCCAATGGGTTGCCATGTCATTGATCTTCAGCTGTGCTTTTTAATAATAAAACTGAAAAAAAGGTCTGAATTCATGAATGCTTGTATTGGCCAGGCAATTCTGACAAAACAGAAGCAATAGGCTACAATTAATAGCACCTTGGTTTGACTGACACTAGTGACACAAAATTTCCTGCTACCAAAGACATGGTTTACCACCTATACTGGACAGGGTAAATTCCAGGAAATTATTGAAGTAATAAAAAAACCCAGGAAATTCAGATTCATTACTAGTTACAAAATCACAAACTTTTAAAAGTAGTAGTATATGAAAATACATCATTATGAAGAATAATTTTGTTATGAAAATGCTCAAGGTTACTCCAGTCACTACTGGTGTCTATCATGGAGCTCTAGTCTGGGTGTGATACATGGGAACTATGCACAGGGACTGGATACTGCAAAATGAACCACATTTTTAATTGATGTAAAGCCATTGTACAAGCTCCAGCGGAGCAATGAGCATCTCTACTCCCCAAAAGCACAGCCTGCCAAAGCATCCTACAACTTGCTATGTCATGTGCACAGGAAAGATCTTCATTACACAGAGCAGCTACTCTGCATGAGGGTGAGGGATTCATCTTAACAAACAATGGAGGAATTTGCATTTCTTTCATTTGTAGCATTTACAGGTGGAAATCACAGAAATTAACCTCATTTCTCTCAGTGGAGTGATCTGGCCTGCTTGCTCCTATGAACTGTCTTGCAAAACTCGGAACAAAACATGGAAAAGCACTGTTTATTTCCTTTAAACCCTGTGTAATGTAATCAACCAAAATAATGATTTTTTTTCATTCCTTACTTCTTCCAAATCTTCCTTATTTCTCCCCTCTTTCTCTCTTCCTTTCTTTCTTTCTTTCCCACTTCCTTGTGTTCTCTCCTCCCCGTAATGACCCAGTACTTAGCTGGGGTAAGGCAGGATGTGTGGGGGTAAGACTGTGTTTATGCCCTAATTAAGTCTGCAGTTAGCTGATGGGAAAATCGTTGTCAGGAGAGTTGATAACAAGCATAAACATGACAAGCTTGTTTTGAAAAGTCATCCTGTCACTCTGTTTACTTATGCTACTGCATGCAGCTCCAAGCTACTGTCATATATGTTTATATTGATCCATCTGCATCACTTCCCTCCCCCCCCCCATTTTTTTTCTCCAAGAAATATAGATAAAAGCTTCACACATCCTTCATTTCAAGGGATCAAGGAGTCCCCACAGTAGAACTATATATTAACTTATTTAAGGAATAACAGAGAACATGGAAGAGAAGGACCTGAAAAGGTGAGGAACTTCATACATCAGTTTGCATTTTCTGAATGATTTACAGATGCCCTTGTCCATGCTTAACTTTATTGTGATATTTCAGTAATTCATTATATTAAATGTGAGATGCCTTTATTGCATAGATTTTCAATAGAGATCTGAAAGGGTTACAAAATATAAGGAAGAGTAGCAGTGTATGTAAAATACGTCTCAGTCTCTCTGCCAGTATTTCTCTCACAACAGGAACTGCAGCATTGTACATGCTTTATTCCAGTGATGGCCAATAAGCCTTCATGAACTGTCCAAATTATTGTCTGTATGAAAGAGTCCTTCCAACCATTCAAGCTGTGGAATACAGTTTAAGATTTTTGCTTTGGGGAAACCTGGTTTGGTTTCCCAGATTTGAAGACTTCCTAAAGCATGAAAATTGATGCAAATTATCAAACCTTATACTCCTGAGCAATTCAGCATCAACACACTCCTTTTCTGGCCTCAGATAACAGCTGAAGTGACAATGTAAGGCTGTATGCATGGCTCCAGAAATGGAGAGGGATTTGTATTACAGTGGCTTCATTTGATTTTGCTTTAGCTTAGGCAAAAGGAGTCAAGTTTCCAGTTAAAACATGCATTGCCTTCTTGTTGCTGTTTTCTCTCTTAACCACAGATGATTCATTACAGGTAAGTAATGCTTCACAAATCAAGCTTTAATTATTTAGCTGACACAGGAGAATTACAATTTGTCATTGTCTAGCCAACATAAAGAAAGTTCAACTGCATTGGCCTTTCTTTTATAGTGGGTGGGGGTTTATCAGAACTCATTTTATTAATGGCATGTAAAGAAGCATGTAAAAAAACATTCATCACAGACTACCCAGTAAGAATGCTTTATGAAAAATTTTCTATGGCTCTAGACTTTTAATATCACTATATCCTGTGGATCTTGAGGAGAGATTAAACCCTTGAACTTCTTTTTCAGGTCTTGTCACCTGAAGGGAGACCACAGTGGAATTCATTGAAACTTACTTAGCCATAAAAGGGGTAGGTGCCTTGGCTAAGCTAACCATTCAACCCTCCTCACTAGCTTGCAGAAAGAGACAGGCTTCTCAGAAGGACTTGTCCTCAGCTCCCTACTATCTAATGGCTTAGACACCCATTTTAGGATATAGTCCAGGAGGCCAGGTATAATCCGCCTCCTGGAGGGGCTTGCTTGCTTCCCTGACCACACATGGAATCTGCAGTTTAGACAGGACAAGTCACGTTGTCAACTGAGTCACATGAGGTGGATGTCATCCTGTTTTCTGGGAGCAGGACCAGGCTTTCATCCTGTACATGGATCAGCTACCAGAAAGCACAGAACAGTTTTAACTGTTATTAAGGAATGTTCATAACACTAAAGAGATTTGTTGTATGAATCATTGTCTTTATCGACCTGTCTTAAACATAGTACTTATACAGGTACCACACTTCATCAACCTTGTGGCGCATGATCTCACCATTCTTCCTTGGTAAGGAAGGGCAGCTACATACAGTTTTCAAGTAGCAGATACAGAGATAACAGAGAGAGGATCAAGTCTACAAAATGCCCTTGAGCACTGCAACAGCTCCATGGCACAGCACCTCACTTTTAAGTGCCTGGCTCCTGTGCAAAATCTACGTTTTCATGTTTGAATGTGTTTTGACTACAATCACACAGAGAGCTTCTAGTGGAAGAAAGAATTGAGGTCTTCTAAATCTTAGCCTCTAAAAACATCCTAACGCACACATTTTCAGTGTATCCTCTTTCAAAGTGGGTGTGCTACTATACAGTGATACTAAATTCATGTTACAGTTAGCAATGCACAGATAAATGGCTAAGTCCTGCCAGCAGAGAAGCTCATCCATATATGATGTAGCTACCATGATTTGGTAGTTCCTTAATTCACATCAGGAGTTCATATCACTGTAAGCTTTCCTTTCTCATTTAAACCATAGGACATCCACAATTTCAACTTCTGTCATCAATGATAAAAAACAGAGTGACCAATCTTCTCCCTAGCAATGTAAAAACACAAAGTTATAATGCATCATGAGGGGAACATCAGATGTGCAGTCACCTGCAGTAGTTATTACAGAAATCACAAATTCTTTATAACAAGGAAAGGAAATATATGAACATAGAATCATAGAATCACAGAAGAGTTAGGGCTGGAAAGGATCTTAAGATCATCTAGTTCCAATCCCCCTGTCACGGGCACCGACACCTCACACTAAACCATGCCACCCAAGGCTCTGTCCAATACAGCCCAGAACCCTGCCACAGATGGAGCAATCACAACTTCCCTGGGCAACGCATTCCAGTGCCTCACCACCCTTACAGGAAAGAATTTCTTCCTCATATCCAATCTAAACTTCCCCTGTTTAAGTTTGAACCCGTTACCCCTTGTCCTCTCACTACAGTCCCTCATGAAGAGTCTCTCCCCAGCATCCCCATAGGCCCCCTTCAGATACTGGAAGGCTGCTATGAGGTCTCCACGCAGCCTTCTCTTCTCCAGGCTCAACAGCCACAACTTTCTCAGCCTATCTTCGTACGGGAGGTGCTCCAGTCCCCTCATCATCCTCGTGGCCCTCCTCTGGACTTGTTCCAACACTTACATGTCCTTTTTATGTTGAGGACACCAGAACTACACACAGTACTCCCAGTGAGGTCTCAGAAGAGCAGAGTAGAGGGGCAGGATCACCTCCCTCGACCTGCTGGTCACGCTCCTTTTGATGCAGCCCAGGATATGGTTGGCTTTCTGGGCTGCAAGCGCACACTGCTCGCTCATGTTCATTTTCTCATTGACACTCATTCAACACCCCCAAGTCCTTCTCTGCAGGGCTGCTCTCAACCTCTTCTCTGCCCAAGCTGTATGTGTGCCTGGGATTGCCCTGACCCAGGTGGAGGACCTTGCACTTCTCATGGCTAAACTTCATCAGATTGGCATCAGTCCACCTCACAAGCGTGTCAAGGTCCCTCTGGATGGCATTCCTTCCCTCCAGCGTATCAACTGAACCACACAGCTTGGTGTCATCGGCAAACTTGCTGAGGGCGCACTCAATCCCAGTGTCCATGTCACCAACGAAGATGTTGAACAAGACGAGTCCCAACACCGGTCCCTGAGGGACACCACTCATTACTGGTCTCCAGCTGGACATTGAGCCATTGAGCATAACTCGTTGCATGCGGCCATCCAGCCAGTTCTTTATCCACCAAGTGGTCCACCTTTCAAATTGATGTCTCTCCAACTTAGAGACAAGGATGTCGTGTGGGACAGTGTCAAACGCTTTGCACAAGTCCAGGTAGATGACATCAACTGCTCTACCCCTGTCCATCAGCTCCGTAGCCCCATCATAGAAGGCCACCAAACTGGTCAGGCAGGATTTCCCCTTAGTGAAGCCATGCTGGCTGTCACCAACCACCTTGTTGTTTTTCATGTGCCTCAGCATGCCTTCCAGGAGAATCTGCTCCAAGATTTTGCCAGGCACAGAGGTGAGACTGACTGGTCTGTAATTCCCCGGCTCATCCATTTTTCCCTTCTTGAAAATGGGGATTATATTTCCCTTTTTCCAGTCATCGGGAACTTCACCTGACTGCCATGATTTTTCAAATAGGATGGACAGTGGCTTAGCAACTTCATTTGCCACCTCCTTCAGGACCCACGGATGGATTTCATCAGGTCCCATGAACATCACTAATATTTTTCTCAAGTTCAGTGTTGCTAACTCCCATGTCCTGGCCAAATGCCACCCTTGGTATACTTTCATGCAGAAGACTCCCAATGCATTTTGCTGACCACAAGATCAATTCAGCTCTGCATTATGTCAGCCTTTACAGACACAGCAGTAGATGTGAGATATGCCAGACAAGTCTGTGGTAGTCTGTGGTGGAATACGTACCTCTGCAATCCTTTCTCTGCTCGGAAGCCACCATGAGTTAAGGTACCTCAAGTGTTGCTTAACCAGGAAAGGTGCCTAATGGAGTTCAAGAAGCAAAATTTCTCTGCAGTCCATACTAGGCATTAAAGCTCTCCTCTCCTGGTGAGAAGACCTCATCAGTGTCTGAAAGATTTTCATGAAATCTAATTTTCATTATGAGCACAGAGGGTACAGTCAGCCACAGAGACTTTAGCCAGAGGACAGAAATACTCAAGAAAAACAAAGCTAGGTGAAGAAAAGCATTTTCTTTTTATTCTACGTCAGCCCAAGAACCAAGACAGAAAGGATCCCAGATATAGGGATGCTGGGGAGGGTCATATTGGGATGCTGGTTTAGTGGGAGGTGTCCCTGCCCCTGGCAGGGGGTTGGAACGAGATGATCTTAAGGTCCTTTCCAATCCTGACCATTCTATGATTCTATGTTTCAGTAGGTTTTGGATGAAGCCCTACAGGTTCTTTTCCTACAAGTCTAAAGATAAACAGAAGAAAAAGAAGTTTTGCATTGCTTATAACACATATGTGCTTAATGCTACATAAAATTGACATCTAGAATTAAATCAGCAAGACATTTTTTCACTTTGATGTTTGTGAGCTGCACAGAATCATGATACAGAGAAAAGGTTTATGAAATTTCTCTGGAGAACAGCCTGTAAATGGCTAAAGTGGCTCACATACTGTTTCTAATGCAAATGTGGAAGTAGATTATTAAAAATGCCATAAGTGAATGGAACTATCCATGTTCATGATGTTTCTAAAAAGAGAGCCTTATCTTCCACAGAATATGTTTACAACTTTACAGACTGAGAAAGGTCAAAATCCATTGGTTAAGTAATATATAGATTTATTGTACATTTTCCTTCAGTGGAAGCCATCATGTGGCTAAATTCTCATCCACCCCTTTGAAGAGTTGCCCAGAGATGAAAAGGCTCCCTTTCCTGTTATCTCACTGATCTCCAGTGATTCATGTAAAAAAAGGCAAACTTGAGAAAAACAAACAGCCTTTTGCAAGTATTTAGCAGCAGTAAATAGACTTGTTTTTAAAGATGCTTCTCTGCAGACAGAGTTACAGACATTACCTCTGGGCAGCTGTCTAATGTTCACTCTAGCATTGTACTGCTGGAAAAATTAGGCAGCTCTTCTCTGAGCAATCAGGTGGGATGAAGAGCTTTGGTAGGACAGTAGGAAGAAACATAAAAATCACTTTTTTTGTTGAATCTTTCAACCTCTTCTCTTTTTTGAAAATCAGCACACCGTGTCTTAATAGAGGTATACTCTGCCATCCTTTTACAACAATCTGCATGGGTATAGATTCATTCAGAGGAGGAGATAAAAATCATTTATATATGCACACTAAGAAATGGATGAACAAAAAACAAACAAAAATACTTGGAAACTCTGTGACTTGTACTAATTTACCCAGTGAACTTATGGCAACAGAAAGATAAAATCCTGAATACTTGTCTCTGAACGCACATACCAATAACTGCTCTAGTTAAAACAATCTGATGGGGAACAGTTCTGAATGAATTAATTGGGGAAAAAAGTCTCTCCAAGAACACAGTTTAAGCACAAATCTCTCAATAAACAGAACATAGAGTATAACAAAGTGTCATGCCCTATGTGTTTTTGTTGGAATGACAGTCTAAAAACTGACTGAGACCTAAGCATAGTGTGTTGCAGGAAAAGCAAATACTTGGTGACAATACAGGCAACTGAAACAAACCATGGGTAAAGAATAAAATTTTGTTTCTTTTCCCAGGCTAGAGGTAGGACAGCAGATACAAAAATTACACAAATTAAATGGTGCTCCCTTACAATATAAAGAAGGTGGGGTTTACTCCTTTGTTACAATCTCCATGTGACTTAAGGAAAGCTTTTAGAATTTTATAGGCTTTAACATCTAAGACCACATCTGAGGATACGGATATGCATCTAAATAATCAGGTGTCTTTTCACATCTCACTGTTACAACAATATAGTCAGTGTCATTTAATCTGCTTTGAATTACTGTTCCTCTGGTTAGTACCCAGTAAACTCATTAGTGGCAGCTGCTGTGTATGTGACTACAGTCATACGTTACTAGGCTGTAGAATAAGAAATCTCTATTTAAGATAAACAGAAAAATTACCACATATTAGCTACTGAAAGATGAATAATGATAGTCCCGTTTTCTTATCATATATATATATGCTGCAGCAGTTTTGAGGCTAGCCTTTGAAGAGTTCAATAGTCCCCCTAGGTGCTACTTTTCTCTTTCTAACCTTTTCCTATGTCACGCTGATGGAGTTATTGCATAAATTTCACATAGAATCATATGAAAATAACAGTAAGAACTTTGCAAATAAATAACAGATATAGCAGAATGCTACCTCTGTTTCTGGCAGAGGTGTGTAGAATATCAGCAATATCCTACACTTGCAGAGTTGTGGGGGGTTTTTTATTCAACAGCGGATTGTCCATACAGTTATTTGAACACGCAAGGTCTCTGTACATAAGCAATTTAGTAATTTTGGCTTCTATGGCCAACTATTCCCAAGAAATAGGATAAGTTTTTAAACTACATGATTCGCATTCTTAAATTGCACTTCCCTTATTACATGTTTAATGGGGGAGTGGTTTGCTTGTTTACTTCTCAGTATGACTTTCCCAATCAGTATGAATCTTCATTTATTTTTGTGAATGACAAAACCCAATATTTTAACTCTTGTGATTCTTCCCTTGAATGTCACGAGTTGTTTACAAATATCAGTGGGTGAAGACAAATGACATTTCTGAAGAATGTCAGGTGGCCAGGAGGGTGAGGAGTCTGCATGATCAGCTGCTGCCTTCTCACTTGCTGCCCTTTTCAGAGCCCCATACAGTTTCAAATGGCAGTGTAGTGGTATTCCCTGTTTTGCCGTCCTCCCAGTTACCTGGTAATGTTCAATTCAACATTTTAACTAGGACCAGGTCTTAAGCTGATATTCTTGTGAAGTTTCTTTTCTAACTTGTGAAGTTTCTTTTCTAACTCTTAGATTTAATTCTTTAATGACACTCAGAGTCCATCACTTTGCAACAGAGCAGAATTTATTTTCCCATGAGCATTCCTTCACATTTAGGTGCATTGAATATAATTTGTTGTACTACTGTTGAGTCAATCAATATCAGTATGTAACTGTGAAATACTCTGCAGTTAAATTTTGTTTTCATTGTCCTGAATAACTCAGTATTATCAAAGAATTTGGCTTATTCACCAGTCACCCACTCCTTTTTTCTAATCATTTATTGCTTTCTGGAACAACACAGGCCCAAGCAGAGATCACTGTGGGACATTGGTGGTGATTTCATTCCACTTAAAGCTGACCATGTATTTCTGCTCTGAGTTTCCTTTATTTTAAGTAGTTTTATTCATATGAAAAACTTCCCTATTTTCCTTTGCCATTTCTGTAAGAACTTTAGTGAGCAAACTTTTTAGAAATTTATTGAAACTGACACATAACTCCTTCACAAGGCAATTCGAGATTTCTTCACCCTAATTAAAGATACATACACATTTGGAGAGGTCATAATTCACATCAGATTGGGGGGAATTTTGATCAGCTGTGTTTCTCTGTTTCCTGTAATTTATGGCACCCATCACAGGAAAGATGGTGATCTGTATAACTCCGTGTCCTTTACTGTTACAGCCTTCTTCCTTCAGACGAGTCAAAATATGTAAGACACCCAGTAATAAGCCAGATGATTGATATGCTCTTTGTTAATTACAGTATATGAATAGCCTTAGAGAGCAAACCTACATTATGTTGGTGTGCCAGGCTTGCTTGAAGGTATATTCAGAAAGCCAAATAAATAGTCAATCTCACAGTAATCAATCTAATTTCAGGGTTCTGTTTAAAAATGGGGAAGAAGGGGGAATGGAGATGAACCGTGCTCATTCATCTTTATTATATTCACATCAACTGCTTGTTAAGATATTCATATTAAAGACCATGTATGCCTCCTTTAATAGTGTTCAGTTTACATACCTGTTGGTGGAATAAATTCAGATAAGTTTACTTGAAATTACAGATTTAGCCTTGCCCTTCACCTCCCAGCCTCTCTCAAAATGTTACCTTTTGATAGGTGAAGGGGAGTAAAGCTCGGTGAAAACGACAAAAAGAATTCTACATACAGAAAAAGGCAACCGTGCTTGCGTTAATTTCTGTATGTTCTTCCCTGAGATCCCAGTTAAACAGTTTTGCAGACGGACTTCCCAAGTGCCAAGTCCTTTCCAGAACACGTTTGAAAAACTACTCCTGAAGATGATCTTAAAAGATAAGGCTGAAAATTGTTAGTGCTCATTGAACAAATGGAGAGGATACCACTGGAGAGATAAGAGGAAGACAGGCATTCAGAATGATCACAGCTAAGGTAAACAACTATCCTACCACACCCGCGGGCCTAAAAGAACCGAAAACACCAAAAGCAGGAGTGAAAGGGGAAAAAAAAAACCCCAACAAAACTCCAAATCCTTTATACAATATAACAATGTCAAAAAGAAAATAAATTTTCGTGCTGAAGAACTCCCTAAACACTGGCTGCACAAAAAGCATCAATAGTTGCTCAGACATTTGTTTCAACATGTCAATTCTGTCTACGTTGATATTAACCAAGCATAAGTAATAACCAATTCACTGAGCCTTCACAAGCATATAAGTGAAGTATTGGAGCATGTCAAGCCATTTGAAACTAATTTGAAGTCTGCAGGGTATAGGACTTGGAAGACTTGAACTTTATATTATTGGACCAGAAAAACTGACAGCATCATAGCCCTGTATCTTTATTAAAATGTGCACAAAAATGTGTACATATTAAGGATGGAAAAGCTGTTACATTGAGATTTCAGTGTAAGGTGAAGTGGTAGAATATAATGTGATGACAAATTATACCTTTTATTTTTTTCCAGCACAGCTCTTGAAGAAAGTTGTTAGTTTATGGTTGGTTTTCTTAACTTTTTGCAAAGGGTCAGTTTGCACAGCCTCTCCTTAGGTAATCTGTAATTTGGAGCAATTTGGAGAAATTTGTAGAATTATAGAGAGGAATACTGCAAGAAGACATTTTTCTTGAACTAATCTCATTATCACTTCAGTGAGAGTGATAAGACTATACTCTTAGTCAGGCAAGAACATGTTCTTGGAGCTCATCTGGTAATTAAGAGTGTGATTCTCACTGTATGACTCCATCTAAAATACTTTCTGAAAATTAACATTGTAATCCTATGGGTTGGTCTAAATCCTGAAACTGTTCCTCAGGTGCAAGGAAAGAACAAGCCTACCCTTTTCAAGGATGGCTAGACAAGTAGGCTGGGAAAGTCCAGTAATATAGGGGACTGCCTTAAAGAGAGTCTTCAGGGTGCATGCAGGTGGTCTTCCAATCACCAACAGCATGGCACCTTGAGAAGTTATATTCTGCAAGTCAAGTCTTGCATCTCAAGATAAAAACTTGATCAGAGACACAAGGACCTTGAACTCTCATATTCTTTATCATCTCCTGCACTGAGTTACCAGATATACTGAGGATAAGAAAAAAAAGTAACATAACCTGTATTAGATACTCAGTGTTACTGGATGTTTCTACCATTCAGTAGCAGTTGTGCTGGAGAGGGAATAATCCAAAATATTGTTCCTTTATATGCCCACTTAGCATATTTTGATTTTTTTTAACACTTTCCCTATGTTGTTTTCTTTTTACTTGTTTTTAATCTCAACAATCTTGCTAGCCAAAATTCCCCCAGATGCATATATTTAGCACTGTGTATACTCATTTTCAAAAAGGCTTACATGAGATGGTGATAGAAAGGTCAAATTATGTTTGCACAATATTTTAACCAAGGTAAAATACAGGAGGCTTAACAATGTAAAAAAAAAAAAAAAAAAAAGGCAAAAAGGCAGCAGGCTAGGACTTCATTAAATGAATGTTTACATACCTCCCTCTTTGTTTTCACTGCAGGACTGGAACAATTGGGAGGTTTTTTAAGCATTTGGTTGAAAGGCTGGATTAAAGAAAATAGGTGGCAACAATGTTCTCCTTGAATGTAATTTTAACTTATTAATTATTTAATCATTTATTTTTTTAACTTTTTATTATTTAATTCTTGAATTTGGTCTTCATTCAAAGTCAAAGCAAAATTGCTCTGAATTTCAAACATCAGATCCAGAATAAGATTCAAAGTCTTCAAAACATTAAAATATTAGATCAAAGCTGTTAAAGTAGGTTTTTATCTCAGTGGGCAAAACTGAAATGAGCTTAAGGTATGAACTGGATATGGTACCCAAGCATTTATAGTTTATTACAAATAGCAGTTTTCATATCTCTAAAATGTAATTTTCCTATCTGATCATGTGTCCTTGCCCATGGCAGGGGGGTTGGAACTAGATGATCTTAAGGTCCTTTCCAACCATAACTATTTTATGATTCTATGATGCAGTTCCCGCAACAAATTGAAATGTGATCATAGTAAACATTTCAAAAAGATATTAAGCTGTGTTCTGAACTTGTTTTTGTTTGTGGATTTTTATGTCTCCAATAAGAATGGACTTCTGATCTACATTTTTCGGATACTTTAATGTCCACATGTCTGAGAGCTGATTCAGAATATTTTTGGACAATTCTCACTATTTATTAGTGAGAATAATTCACTCAGTTTAACTCCCTCACAGTGAAAAGTTTTATTAAAATAAGAATAGTGATATGAACTGTGTGATGTTTCTGACCTTAGATTTCAAAAGAGTTAATTCCAAATACATTTTTACAATGGTGAAACAGACACATAAAGGTGATATAACATAATGAAGATCAATAAGCAAGTCCAGGACAGACTTTGAAACTGAGGAATAAGATTCTTTGTTCCTAGAACATTTTGTGCATGGATGACCCCGCTTGCCCACTGTAATGTTGTTATTATTTAGAAAAGTATTTCCTCTGTTTAGTAGGAAGAGACCGTATTATTTTTACTTTTGTGGATTACAGTGAATTAAAGAGGTCAAATGTTGTAATTTATAGCTTAGATTTGAAGTAAGAAGAATCAAAGTAGTATAATTCACTTACATATTTTAAAGGATTCTCCAGTTACTTTGATGTTACAGTATGAAAAAATATTTTTTTCTAAAAAGAGCTTGACTGGTGGCTCATGAAAAGTTTGTCCTCCATTAGTCAACAGAACAATTATAGCAAGGTTCTTGTCATTTCTGCCAGCACAGTTAAGAGCAATAATTGGTAATTGCTTTATTCGTGGCTTCAATTATTTAGTTATTTGTCCACTATAAATACAATCGGAACTTAAATTTTATTATGGAAAAAAGAAAAAAAAAGAACACTCATAAGATCTCCCACAGTTATTAGTAATCTAGAGCAGCTCTGAAACATGATTTTACAACAGCAGTCTTCCTGTTTCATTAGCAGATCATTCTGAAGTTTTAAGTTACACAAAAATGAAAATGGATGATTGTCCAAAACAGTATCTCATAACTGTGTAAACTGAAACAGGAAAGATATCCAAGCAAACACTTGTGGTATGAAAACATCAAAGATTTTTACTGAACCCTAAAACTAAGACAATGTGTTCAGTCATTGATCTTGTCTAGTTCCCTTCTGGGAAAGTTCAGCTCAAGGAGTAGTAAACTGGATTAAATTAAAAAGTTATGAGGTCCTGATAGGGGCATAAAGGAATGGGCTGCACAGGCACACTGGAGTCAACAGGACGGCTCAGTAAGAAAGGAGATGTGCTCTTTCACTTTTAATGTTGCTAGGAATATTTTAATATAGGCTTGGTGCCTGAAAGAGTCTTGTCGTTAAAATGCTTCTTGAAAAAGCACTAAAACAATTTATTGTCATTGCAAGGCCTCTTTCAGTGGCAGTCCCTCATTGTCACTGAGATAACAAGAACAAAGGAAATATTTTACAGGGACCTCCAAACTAATTGTGGGTGGACTAGAAGATAGTCTAGAGAATTCTGCAATTAGAGATGATTACTGCTGCAGAGAAGCAGTCTTTTCTAGAGCAGAAGCCGTCATGCCTTTGACTTTCTCTTATTTTCCTAATGAAAAAACTTTTTCAATTCATTGTCCCTTCCTTCCTAGATCTCACAGTTACCCACTTCCACAGGCACTGCCCTAAAATCACCTGTTGTGTAAGCTTCTTGTATTCAAACTTGTTCCTCATTTTCCCAAACTCATTCCTGCTTAATCCTTCCCTTCAACTTCAGTAACTCCTTCCTTCCCTCTTTTACCCCAGAGCTGGACTTATTCCTGGAAGCTAACTAAAATTAAAGGCAATCACAATCTTTTTATATTAAAGGAAAGACCTAACATATTCAAAAGCCCACTGCTATGAATAACATCTCTTAACTGTTCCAGAAAGCTTTCAGTATTAATACCCATCTACTTCAGATCCTCCTAGTTCATCCAGAAAGCCAACCGTATCCTGGGCTGCATCAAAAGCAGTGTGACCACCAGGTCGAGGGAGGTGATCCTGCCCCTCCACTCTGCTCTTGTGAGACCTCACTTGAAGTATTGTGTGCAGTTCTGGGGTCCTCAACATAAAAAGGACATGAAACTGTTGGAACAAGTCCAGAGGAGGGACACGAGGATGATCAAGGGATTGGAGCACCTCCCGTATGAAGATAGGATGGGAAGGTTGGGGCTATTCAGCCTGGAGAAGAGAAGGCTGCGTGGAGACCTCATAGCAGCCTTCCAATATCTGAAGGGGGACTATAGGGATGCTGGGGAGGGACTCTTCATGAGGGACTGTAGTGATAGGACAAGGGGTAATGGGTTCAAACTTAAACAGGGGAAGTTTAGATTGGATATGAGGAAGAAAATCTTTACTGTGAGGGTGGTGAGGCACTGGAATGGGTTGCCCAGGGAAGTTGTAAATGCTCTGTTGCTGGCGGTGTTCTAGGCTGGGTTGGACATAGCCTTGGGTGGCATGGTTTAGTGGGAGGTGTCTGCCCCTGGCAGGTGGGTTGGAACTAGATGATCTTAAGGTCCTTTCCAACCCTAACTATTCTATGATTCTACGATTCTATGATCCATCCCTCTTACTACTACTCCACAGACAAAAACTCCCCAGGACAGACTCCTCTTGCATATCCCCTTTTCCCTCCAAACAGTGTCTGGTATTGACCTCAGAGCTGTCTGAATTGCCTGTGCAAGTTGACAGCCCCTCGGTCCCAGTGGCCACCAGCACCCCCTGCCCTTCTTTCCCAGGCTGCTGTTGCTAAGTCAGCCTGCCTACCTGCCTGTCTCCTCCTGCAGAAGCCAAGGCTCAGCTCCTGTATCTGGCTGGGTCCCTAGCATCCCCAGGCACATTCAATAACAATCTATCCAAACAGGGCTCTGACAGGAGAAACAAGAGAGCATGTTAAGGAGGGGAAAAAAAAGAAAAAAAAAAAAAAAAAAAAAAAAGGGAGGGGGGAGAAAAAGAAAAGGAGGGGGAGAAAAAGAAAAGGAGGGGGAGAAAAACAAGAAGGGGAAGTATTATAATCTTATATCTTCAGCTTGCCACTCTTTATCCGATACCAAATAAGCTTATTACAGCAGGAGTATGTATCGTGTGCTCTCCTGGCAACACTGAATTAAATCCAACAACTCAAGAAGATCATTCACGGGGGAATTTAAAGGAGGGGATTGCATTAGCTGAATGCAGAATTGAGTAAGGTATAAACAAGTATTTCATCAAAGACAAGGTCAAGGTGAGGGCAAACTCTGGCAAGGGTCCAACCGTAGTGATAAACTAGGAGGAGATGCTGGTGGAAGAAAAAGTTCAGGGTCAGCAGTGACAATGAGATTTCTCGCCTGGGGAGAAAAATAAAGGTCTAGAGACACGAGAAAATTTTAGCCTAATTAACGGCTCTCCTTGTGGTACCAAAATAACATAACTTAATTATTATCATCATCATTACAGGAACCCATATATCTTTCACTTCCTATCTGGTTAGTCGCACGGCATGACCCCACAGCATGTCCATTGGCCTGACTCCTTCATTCAGGCTGACACAGCAGAGCACTTCACGGTACGCAGCCTGGAGACCTTGCAGAGCCGGGCAGCATCTCCCCTTTCCTCTGGAAAAGGCGGGGGTGTGGGGAGGAGGTGGGGGGGAGAGAATGTGGTTCTTTGCTGGAAATGCCGTCTGGACCTCGCTGAACCAAGTCATGAAATGCTGAGGTGAACAACTAGAGCAGGTTTGTTTGTTTAAGTTCATGCCTGAAATGCTGTAAAGCAGTGCATTTTGAGATTGTTTCCAGCTCCCTGCAGACTCTGTAACAAAGATTCATGGTGTCCCTGTGCTTCTTAAGCCCTTACAGAGAGGGAAAAGCAGTGAATAACAAAATGCCTTGAGCTTAAAGAGCTCTGTGTTGGGGAACTAATTCAAACAATGCCGCATTTCACTGTCTTTACCTAACTGTTAAATCAGTATTTGCAACTCAAAAGAGAAACTTGTCATGATTGCTTTATTCCAGTCAGGTTACCCGAGGAGTAGGTACCACTCACTTTCAGTAAAAACATGGAAATCTGACACAAAGACTTCTTTAGCAGAGATCGGGTTACAGAGAAGGCAGCTGGAAAACTAGAAAAGTGCAGGCATAAAGTGCAAATTAGTTTATGGAAAATGTGGGTGCCTTCCCCTCCTTTTTCTAAAGACATTTTATTTTTTCAGCGTTTTGTCAGCATTGATGAGGACTGTCACTGTGCCTCTTGTTCCCATGTTCTGGAGACCAAGGAGTACGAAAACCTGTGTGCTTTGTGTAGTAGTTCTTTTGGTGGAACTGAGACCTGAATCCTGCCACATATAGCAGCCTGGTGATGTCTGATGCAACCCATTAAAAGTGCTCCAAGTAGTCTATAAATTACAGCTGTGAAAATGGAACCAAATCCTTTTAATGTGCTTTCCTCAAGAATGTATTTTTTATCTCCATACGGATGTTTGCCTAAACCCATATGTTATTACTTAACCTCTGAATCTATCAGGTATATGGACAATAAAATCTACAAAAGTTAAAGCTTAATTTAGTAAAGATTGGTCTGGTTTCCCTGAATTTTCTGTACTTTTTAAAGCAAGCATCAGCTTTGTTACCTGGAGAGCCTACACTTGCTACTGTTCCTGAGCAGCTTCCAGTGTAGAAAATAAAAGGTGTTATGGAGTCTGTGTATAAAAATTCATTTCAGATGAAGATATATTTTTTGTTATTTATATATGTTATCAGTGAGTCAACAAAGCGTGCAGATCAATGACAATCAGCTACACAGCATGGTACCTTCACTACCTTATTCTGTTAGTCCTGTTGCTCCTGGACAAAACACAGTCAGCTGAGACAGATCTGGAGAGGCCAGACCCTGGGCAGGGGTGCTGAGCAAGGGGCGGCAGAGGGGGATTGTGGATTATCATTTAAAAATCTTCCCTTAAAAAACATGAAAGAAAGGAAGGGTCGGACAAACTTCACTAATGGTATGTTCAATTTTGCAACTTTTTCCGCTGCTTAATAGTGTACTTTAAAGGTCGAATAGTTTACCTTTAAATATTTTACTCACACAGTGAGTGCCCAGAAAATTATAGTTAATTAGGGAGAAAGTGGCAGGGAACTGAAGAGAACAGGATAAATACAAACTCTTTTTTTTTTCCTTATGATGAAGACTTTTAAAATTATCTTCGAAAACAAATTACTGTTGCACACAGTATTGCCCAGTGTTGCAAGCAGATGAAATAATAGGGAAATTGCCAATGGTATAATCACTTTAATTGTGCATATTCAAGTAGGGTTCTTAGCTGCTAATTCTAAGAAGTATAAAAGGCAACATTCCTACTAAAGCCATTTCTTCTCATTCAGGGAACTTCAATGTGGTTTGGAATTTTTCAGAGATGAAAAGAAAACAGGACTTCCTCCTTATTTTTGTTTTGCTTTCAATCTCTTTGCTGCATTATAGTTCTCAATATTGCTCAGAAATTGCATGAGGTCAAATTCAGAAGTGAAGCAAAATTTTATATAAGGTGCCTGACACCAAAACTTCATCTAACTGTCATAGAAGTCATTAGGAGCTGTATAAGCTTCTTAAGCTCTCAGAAGGGACTGAAATTTTCAGAAACATGCATAGGACCAATCTGCTACTGGTGCATAGCCAGCAAACTTAAAGATGATTTAAAGATTTACATTCTCAGATGCCAAATAGGAGATGTATAAGTTTGAACTCTCGTCACTTCTCAAATGCAGACCTATCTATGAGTTATGTAACTAGAAGGTAATATGAGGGAATTTATTTCTGCCTAATAATCAGTTTACAGAATACTACCTTTGCATAGTATTACAGTAATGCAACCTGTAATTTACACTTTAATAATCATCTAGAGAACGTACATATATATTTATAAGAAGAGGTTCATCCTCAGCTAAGGATACATTAGAGCTCATCTCATAAAGCATTGATGTTGATCCACGTGAACAACTTTAGCATAGACCAACCACAACCTCTAGAAACATTACAAAATCTTTTAAAAATTGCCTGTCTTTTCTTCCTACTGCAGGCCCATGCCAAGAAGGGGGACCAGCATCGTTCCACGTAATGATAGTCCTGCACCATCAGCAGGCATGCCGTCTTCTGCATAACAACTTTGTGAGAAAAGTACTGCACATCAAAAATTACCAAAGTATAATAGGAAACAATCAGTGTAATGTAAACATGTGCCTTAATGTTTCTTTGTTATGTCAATACATAAAAAGAGATCCTTAAAATGCTAGTCTAAAATAGTTAAAAATTACCTCATAAAATTAACAGTCCTAACAAGTGTTTATGACACCAAAACCCAGATTTAATAAGACTGTGATTAAAGGAGGCTGTGCGCTCGGATATTATTTACAGAGAGAAAAGACCAGTTCAATTTCTGCGAGAAAGGTATTTTTCTGGACAGCAGCTGATTATCTTCCTACAACTAATAAAATAAAAGAGGCCTGATTCTAGACTTCCTAAAGCCCTGCAATAATTTGCATTTGTTTTGTAACTACATTTCTATGCAAATGTACAGCATTCGGCTTAACATCAGCAGTTTTAAATCCACTAAGTAGAGTCACTTTCTGAGTCTTTATCAGAGGCAAAGGATTAGAAGATTTAGGCTTGACTGAAATGCTAGTGGAGTATAACTCATCTGAACAAGTTTCAGGAGTTTAAGAAGTCACTTTTTTTTTTTAATTTTTGTAACTTTTCCTTCTACTCAAAATAATAAAAATAATTAAAAAATTATGGTTGCTGTACCATATAGGCTGTAGAAATGTCTTTCCCCCCCCCCCCCCCCCCCCTTAATTCTTTCCAGGTAATTTGTTCTTTTTACATTACAAAAGCTTATCATTAGTCTGCTGCACACCTATACTCCAGTCATCTAGATCCTCTTCCAAACTTGCTTGCTTCATGACACTGCTCAAATTCACTGTTTATCTGCCACCTTTTTATAAGCACATTTATGTTTTCAGGAAATCTTTTGCCACTGATTTATTGCTTATCCCAGGGCAGGGTGAATAAACACACAAGTACAACCCACCACAATTTTCTGGTAGCCAAAAGCACAATTACAACTTCCCACTCCTCCTGCCACCAATTCCCATCCTTATCCATTTTACAAGGATCTTTAATCTAGATCATTTCACATGAACAAAATCAGTACAATAAACAGACAGCAAACTGAAACACAGATTTGGGAACATGTGACTACAGGAGAGGAGTCCAGGGAAACCAGCCTGGCTGTAGGAGTAGGAACACACACACACACACACACACACACACACACACAGAATGGTGCCTGTGCATCAGTACAGGGAGTGGACACCATTTCTTGCTCTTCTCTTCTTACCTGGAAATTTTGAACTCAATCCAAATAGCCACAAAAATATTAGAGGAGCAGATCTTCCTTAGTCTTGGACAGCACAAACTCATAGTTACAAACACCATAAGGGACAAGTGTCATCGCAGTCCTAGGTGACACCTACTTCAGAGAGACATCTTGCAGTTCTTGCATTAAGTATGTGTTTGAACTATAAATTTTGAAACCTAAGTGATAAAGAATCCCTAAAATTACTAGAAAATCTCTGCACGTCTTTAATAACTTTTACTACTAACATACGAGTTTTATATTTAGGTTAAATTAATCTAATTTTGTTCTCTTGCTTTGAATGATTTCACCAGAGAATGGGAACACCACCTTCATTACTGATCGGATACCAATGTCAAATGCACTGTGACTTCTTCCGCAGCAGCAAAGAGTTAGTCCAAAGATGTGAAAGGGAATGATTCTTTCTCAGACAGACAGTGTAAGGTATTGCTAGCGGCACCACTGTGCTTCCAACTCTCCTGCCTTCACCTTCTGTGTGTGCCTGCCTTCTTTCCTTCCCTCTTTTCCCTACTTTGTGTCCTCTGTGCCACCTAGTATTCATATAGTTCCAGGAAGAACATCACTGACTTCTTGGGCAGTATCTGTCTGCTGTCATGCCTCGAAACTTGTGATTCATCCATGCAAGTGACTGAAGGAGCCAGAGCTTACCTTTCTCCTTAGCCCACATGTGAAAGAAAAGCTCAATGCAGTTCCCCTTTGCTTGTGTCATATCTCATAATCCAGATCAGCAACCAACAGGGAAACCAAAATGCCACTTCATTAGCTATAGGATTGGATAGCATAACATAGCATAGAATAGAATAGAAACCTGTTGTACTAAAAAGTCCAGTTGCTCCTAAAAGGAAAGCTAGATTTGAGAAATTAGAGTAATAGAAAACATTCTTCTGTTCCCTAGCTATTTTTACATGCTGTTGGCAGCTAACAACTCTTGTAAGCAGTGTGGGTTGCCAACAGATAGAGTTGGAGTTGTTTAGATTTTCTCTCAGAATTATTAGCTTTGTAGGTTCCATGAGAATTACAGAGTCACAGTACGGGTTTTGCAAGTGCCATGATATGTCTACAGAGTTATGATCAGATAGAGCTCAGCAAATGAAGATGGGTTTATCAAATGCCTTTGGCAGTGTCATAAAGAACAAGGCAGTGCATCTTAAGCATTGCACGCCTGTATTTCATTTTGCGTTTAGAGAGAAGATGCACTGTGCTTGTAGTCTTTTGATTACGACACACCTATGAGCAGCAAAAGTGTCATCATCCCATGTTATACTCCTCAGAGAAGAGAGGATGTGAGGCTGGTTTTTTTTCTTCAGAACTGACGCCATAGGCCAAAAGATCAGAATGTTAGCACAAGACACAAGGTATTAGATGTTCTTTTCAGTACGTGAACTGCGCTTTCATTTAGCCATCCTGGGCACTTATTTTAAGTTGGGCACTGTTTAAAGTGAATCAAGACACTGCAGCAGTGACTGTTGCAGCACTGTGTTATAGTCAGAAACCAGGGTATGCAGTAAGAAAAGAAGAAATATTCCAGATAGATAGATTTTTTCTTTGAAAGTTGAAATATAGATTTATCCCTCTCTCACTTTACAATGGAAAATATTTTTTGATCTCTCAGCACATGAACAAAAATTACTTGTCTGCAAGACAAAAAGAAGCACAGGTTCTGATCATAATATGTCAGGACTGGATAGAGTTGTTCTGCCTTGTCTGTGATAGCATTTCCCACTCCCATAGTTCTTCTTTTGGAAAAGCGCTGGAGCGAACCGGCTTGTAGGAATCCCTACAGTGAAACAGTTTCACATTTGTTTCCCTAACAGTGAAACAGTTTTAAGCAAGCTAAAGTGAGAGGAGTAGGCATGGGACCCTCATTTCAGCCCATCAGTGTTTTCATTACATGGCTACAGAGTGAGTTTCAGGACAGACCTAAAAGCTAATGTATCAAAAAGGAGACTTTTTTTTTTTTTTTTTTTTTCATCAGCTGAATCCTTTTCCTCACAACCAGACCTCTGAACGTCCCCACAAGTACCAGTTGCAGCACAACGGATATGGCACAAACATAAATCTAGGGCCTTGGGAAGGAGAAAGAAAGGATGAAAGAAAAACCCCTCCTTTTAACTACAGTCTGTACTTGTGCCTGCTTAAAACCACAACCGCATACACATAGATTCTTCTGCCTGCTTGGGGTGTAATTCTTTTGGGGCCCCTATGCTTGCTCTGCACATTCACTTCTTGTCTTCAGGAATTTTTGGCAGCTATGAGCTGTGGTTTATATTGGGTAATTACTGGAGTAGAATTATCTAAATGTCCACAAGGATGAAAGTGGAGGTGGGGATTTGCTCACCTAATCCAGAAAGGAGTAAATGTAACTCACAGGTGTTACAGCCAGAACTGGTCTCCATATTA
This sequence comes from Ara ararauna, assembly GCA_028858755.1. Classification (NCBI taxonomy): domain Eukaryota; kingdom Metazoa; phylum Chordata; class Aves; order Psittaciformes; family Psittacidae; genus Ara; species Ara ararauna. Next base: position 65,019,302 of record CM054379.1, read on the forward strand.
TTGTGATGACTGGAGCAGGATCTCCAGTGCAAGCACTGCATTCCCCCATAGGAAGAACATCCAGCTGGCATGACTGTTTGGTTATGAGAGATGGTTAAAACCAGTTTGAGATCCAATTATGAGATGGTGAAAACACTTCGGGAACATACAGGATGATTTCAAGAAATTATCTCTTCAAAAGTAAAATGATCTGTACCTGTTAGTAGAGTGAATAATGTCATTTGTGTAATTTAATTAAATTGCTATTTCCCCACACACTTACATATAGTAAGTGGTATATATTGTGGTGGACCGCCTCACCAAGGGCAGAGCACACTCCTGGAGCACAGGTGGCTGGCCCCCAGCTGTCCCTGGAAACCGACCCAGTCAGAAAGCCCCCTCCAGCAATTTGCCAAAGAGATCCCTTCCAGCAGCGGCTGCATCAGTGAATGCAAGATGAACTTTGGATGACTGAAGAATAAAATGTGTTGGACTTTCAATCCAGCTGCTAGAGTTGGATTGCTGCCTCTTACCCAGCCATACAGCTTTCAACCCCCTCCCTGCTCAGCAGCTCCTAGCCTGGATGCATTTAAAGCGTGTAGATTATTTGATCTCCACAACAGCACTGCAAGCATGCTGTTATTTACTAGGCCTTAGCCATGTTTTCTCCAGGCTTTGAACTTTAATAACTCATGCTGATATATGTGACATGATGAGTGCTTTCTATATTTAATTATGAAAAATTTTTTTCTGATACTCTGTTTGCAGTTTTAATTCTGGCACTTGATGATTCTCCCAGGGTAGTCCGAGTGCTTTTGGAAATGAAAGAGAAAAGGAAGAACGTTTGTACCTTAAACATTTTTCTGGAAAGTGGGAAAAAGAAAAGTTACATACCAAAATAGGCTTTGCCATAAAAATTCAGCCAGTATGCATGCTGTAAGCAGTGCTACCCCTCTCTGGAAGGCTGAATGTCTGAGCCTCAGATATGAGTTTGCTGAAAAAGCAGAGAGATATGGTTTATCTCTTAGGCTGAAGAAGGGATAGTGAAAGACCCAAGGGACCATAAACAGCCCTATGTGGAAGCAATTGCAAGGAAAGTATCCTCACCACCACCTCAGACAGCAAATGTAAATCATTCTAGGAGCATTTCAAAATACAATAGAGCTACTGCTCTCAAGCTTGTTTCCTCAAAGCTTATGAACAAAAGCCCTGTAGAGAGTGACTCATACTAATCTTACTTGCAACGTCTATCAGAAATTTTGTCATGCGTTAAAATCACAGTCAGAATCTTCATCTGAAAGGTTATGCATTTTTGTTAGAAATCTAATGTTAAGAATCTAATCTATGTTTTAAATCTGTTTATCATCAAGTCATCTGACATTCATGGGTATCATGAAAACTATGGTTCTACATTATTCAATAGCATTGCAACTTTCAATCTACTTTTCATTCAGTCACGTATTGTGTACTCACTCAGGTGTGTCCCCTGCAGACAACATTTAACTATGATTGCTGAATTAATCATTTACAGCTCTCCAAGGCAGTCTTTGAAGAAAGAGTTGCTTGCATCTCAAAGGTCAATATGAGCCAAGGTTACAAATCCAAGGCTAAAGCTCTAATGTTGTTAATGCCCCACCTAGCACATCTAAATCAGATTATTCTCCCAATAATCAGGTATTTGCAGACTTGACTTAAATTAACTTTTTTTATACTTGATGAGTTAATTCTTGAAACAGTAATCAGAAAAGTTTTTCTGAGCTTGTTAGCAAAACAAGGTTCTAAAGACTAGGCTGTTCTGTCCAAGGCCACCAGTCTACAGGCTGAAGTTCAAAGCCCTGCACAGTGCTGCACTGGAAGGTGACTTCTTAAAAACACAAACTGAAAATCAGACCCAGGCCATTTCCTGGAAGGAAATACTCTACTGCTGTCAAAAATTAAAAGTCAGAGAGATTAAATCACGGAGAAAAGATATTGCTTCTAATGGTGAAATAAAACTAATCACAGCCCAATAGTACAGCAACCCTATGTCACCACTATTCATCTCAGAGAATATCTGATCAGTTACTGGCATTATTCAAACAAATGAGTTGCAATGAATTTGCAAATATAGGAAATAGATTTCATAGCTGTAAGTGCTGATTGGTTAAGCTCTTTCAAAATGTTATGACCCATTTACTGCAGTATCACTGGGGAAAATAAGAATCCCTCTGAAACCACCAGGAAAGAGCTGGGGGCAAAGAACAAGAAGTCTGCAGCTCTACAGAGGTCTGCAGGACAGTGCAGGCTGTGTGCCACCTCTTCCCTAAACCAGAAATCTGATCTCAGTTGGGCTTAGGACAGCCCTAAGGTTTCAGGCCTCCCAAGATGCCTGCTCTTCTCTCCTACAGCCATGAAGCAGTCCATATTCATCTCCAGCTCAGGAAAAACACCACTAATAGAAACTGGATCCAGTCATACCTTGCTATCTTGTGCCACTTCCATCTGAATATGACAACTGGGAAATGGCACATGCAATGATAGCCTGTAATTATTGTCTGCAATTGCTGTTCAGACAGAGAAAGCACACAGGGAGGAAGTTTGTGCTGGTTTTCAGGTGAATTCTGTCTAAAATGACTAAATGAAAAATTCACCTAACACCTCATGCAGTGTATTTTCTTTGTTAGTACTGGGGGGACACAGCCAGCACTCAACAACTCTTCTTTCTTCACAGATATTTCCCAAAAAGTCTTGAAGGGTTCAATACCATGTAATATAAATTGAGTTTTAATACCATGATAATATTCTACTGCTGTCTTTCTTCAGGGAGTTTATAAAGTCACACGTTACACAGAACTGGAAATCAGCATTGTTTGCCCATGGAAAGCTGCACACATGTAAACAATTTTTCATCATCCTTGGAAACAAGTAACTTTGATAAGGTCTTTAGAAAACATTCAATTCTGACCTAGTTTTGGCTCACATAACATTCTACTCATAGCTTGATTTTATCTTTACACAACTCATGCATTGATATGTTGGAGGGAAGGAATGCCATCCAGAGGGACCTTGACACGCTTGTGAGGTGGACTGATGCCAACCTGATGAAGTTTAGCCATGAGAAGTGCAAGGTCCTCCACCTGGGTCAGAGCAATCCCAGGCACACATACAGGTTGGGCAGGGGAGAGATCTAGAGCAGTCCTGCAGAGAAGGACTTCAGGGTGTTGGTTGATGAGAAAATGAATATGAGCTGGCAGTGTGCTTGCAGCCCAGAAGGCCAACCGTATCCTGGGCTGCATCAAAAGGAGTGTGACCACCAGGTCGAGGGAGGTGATCCTGCCCCTCTACTCTGCTCTTCTGAGACCTCACTGGGAGTACTGTGTGTAGTTCTGGTGTCCTCAACATAAAAAGGACATGGAGCTGTTGGAACAAGTCCGAAGGAGGGCCACGAGGATGATGAGGGGACTGGAGCACCTCCTGTATGAAGATAGGCTGAGAAAGCTGGGGCTGTTGAGCCTGGAGAAGAGAAGGCTGCATGGAGACCTCATAGCAGCCTTCCAGTATCTGAAGGGGGCCTATAGGGATGCTGGGGAGGGACTCTTCATGAGGAACTGTAGTGAGAGGACAAGGGGTAATGGGTTCAAACTTAAACAGGGGAAGTTTAGACTGAATATGAGGAAGAAATTCTTTACTGTAAGAGTGGTGAGGCACTGGAATGGGTTACCCAGGGAAGCTGTGAATGCTCCATTGCTGGCGGTGTTCAAGGCTGGATTGGACATAGCCTTGGGTGACATGGTTTAGTGGGAGGTGTCCCTGCCCCTGGCAGGGGGGTTGGAACTAGATGATCTTAAGGTCCTTTCCAACCCTAACTATTCTATGATTCTATGATTGCTAACTGTAGGACCAGAAAATGTTCATTCAAGGCAATTAATTCAAGCCCATCTGAAAACATAGCCAATATTGATCTTCTCTTCAAAGCTCTGCAGATCTTCATAACCTTTCTCATGAACTGATTCCATTTCAGCAAAGCAGCATTTTCTTTTTCTTGAAAAAATGTCCTCCAAGAAGCAGGCGGCTCCATTATATGAGTTATATATTATGTTAGAGATATATATAGAAGGAAGGCACCATTCAGACAATTGTAAACCATATATTTTCAGCTGAATTATTGCCTTGTATGTGAAAACTGATACAGATAGTAGCTGGCTACTTTCTGACTAGTTCAAAGACATATTCCACAAAGCATACAAATCAAAACCTATTTCCATTTGTGTAGAAGCTTTTACATGTTTTAAGCAGCTTTTACATTTTAAAATAAAATCCCAACTCCTATAAGATTTGATATAGGGTCTACCATTGTTGGAACACAGACATTTTAAGAAGTCTATTCCAAATCTAAGCAAAATGAATACTGCCATCATGATATCCTTAGCACCACCACCTCCTTCTTCTTTACCTTTCTGCATAAATATGTGTGTACCTGCAGGCACAAATGAATGAAGAGAAATAAGGTCTCACCATGATGCTGACAGGAAGGCATTTATGTCTCTCACAGCCACTATATTTCTTTCCTTTGTTGGTTTGCTTCTTTTATCACCCATGCAATGTCAACAAACACAGTAGCTTGGTCAAAACTTCACTACTTTGTTTCAAGCCAACTCCCAAAACCAATCTCTAGAGGCCGATGTCTATCCTTTGTTTCTCTCAGATAAAATTAATATTGTTTCCAGAAGCTCAGTTCTAATGCCCACAGAATTTGTCATTTTACTTTTAAATATTCAAGTATTTGTTCTGGAATCACCTTAAACTGACATTGATGGAGTACCAAAGTGCAATGTCGCAAGCATTTAATTTGCTAAATCATAACCAATCACTATAGCTTGAAGGACGAATAACTAGCTGTTTGTAACCAATTCACTATGTTAGATGAAGTTAGCAAATAGTCATAATACCCTGTATATCACATAGATATGTATATATGAGGTCATAATCATGCAAAACATAAATAAACAAAATTAAACATAAAGACAGGTTAAATCTACTATCTTCTTTTCTTCTTAGAAATTAATCACTTTTATGTATACTCACTGTTGTAATTCCCCTTGATAGTCAATGAAAAAAAAAAATCGTATACAAATGGCCATCATCATCATCAAGTTGCTTAGACACCCTAGGATGTCTAGGATGAGGTAGCACATCGAGAGGAATAGGCTATGCACCCATCTTTCAGGCCTTTAACTTAGCTGAGATGGATCTACCTTTAGTTAGCACACTGTATGTGAAGAAGAGGGAGACAGACCCTTCTCTGTGGCTCCCAGTGAAGGGATAAGAGGCAATGGGCACAAACTGAAACACATCAAATTCTTTCTGAATCTAAGAAAACACTTCTTTACTGTTTGATGGTGAAACACTGGAGCAGGCTGACAAAGAGAGACTGAAATTTCCATTCTTGGGCATACACAGCCACAGACTGCACACAGTCCTAGGCAACCTTTTCTAGCTGACCTTGCTTCAGTGCTAGGGGTGGACTAGGTAACCTAGAAAGGTGTTTTCTACCATCCACAACTCTATGATTCTGTAATACATAGGGAACTTTTATTAAATAATGGGTTTATTTCACTTTGAAATAAGTTTTGTGTTACAAGCTTGATATATAGCATAATTAAGACTATACAAGAATGAGTTTTCTGTTAGATATATTCCTAAAAAAGAGAAACTCCTAAGTAAATCTGTCTCACAAAACATAAATAATAGTTTGATAGCTAACAATTACTGAGTAAGGCAGTATGTAAAAAGGACAAAGCTCTTTCAATATCCATATGAAGTGTTAATGTATAGTGGGCTTGAAAGTAGACTAGAAACAATAGTTAACTCCTCCCACATTTGGAAATAAAGCTATCAAAATCTAACACAACGCAGTAGTACAGAGATACTGCTGTCAATTTCATATAGTTTTCTTTCATTTCCTTTTTATGAAGAAGAAATAAATTATGTAAGAGATAAACTGATAAAATAGCATTTTCTGACATTTTTTTACATCCTTATAACATTAAGAAAGGACAAAACCTGAGGAGAAAGAATGCAGAACTATTTCACTTCATTCTGATGACACTTTGAGTTATTCATTGTATTAGCAAGTACCCTCTTTTTGCATGGTATGAACAGATCTGAAAAGTCCTTCGATGAAACCTGGCAACATTTTTAACTTGCCTCTGCCCATCATTTTTTTGTGACTAAGTTTCCCATTTACTTCTGTCACCAAACAAAAGGCTTGAATCATGGAAGGGATATTGGAATGTATTAATTCATGATTTTAGGCATAACTGTTTTGCTAGTCAGTGTAGCCAATCCAGTCACTAATTTCGCGCACACTGAACTTCAACCTGCCCACTTTGACATTATCTCAAACTTTAAAATATACTCTATTGCAAGTGACTGAATAATTAAAAAAATCTTTTATGCTACCATGGATTTTGTCTCTAGATTATTCATATGTATAGTTTAGCATTTATGAACCTTTTAGCTATTTCCTTGAAAGCACATACTAATGGATCTAGTTTAATAATTGCAAGAACACTCATAGATTAATATTAACGTTTATCTGAGGGAAAGATTCCCACAGACAAAGCAAGTGGGGTTAAAAAAAAAAAGCCCGCTAACATAGACAGTAATGACAAGAGAGGAAAAGGGGTAAAACCAGTTAACAACTGAAGGAGCATAGCAAATAACCCTGTAAAAAGTGGTATCAAAGCCTCTGTTGTTGCCCATGTCACAGACTGATAAGCCCACTCTTCTTGCCCTGTGGTTCTGTAATTAAATCTAAATACAAAGTAAGCAGAAGGCAACACTGAACAGGCCTGAAGTCTTCCTCTGTAAGCACAAGAAGGTAAGCAAGGAATGGCAGGAGAGTAGCCTTTTTGGGTATTGTCTCTCCTGTGTAATCCTGATGAGGCTTACAATACCCTTTCCCCCAACCTGTGGTGTTGCAAATGCAAAATCTTTATTCAAAATGCAAAATCTTTATTCAAACTTTGTTCAGCTTTCCATGATGAGGTTCATAACAGCCAGTGTCCATTTGGAAGCAGATGTGTCTTCTGACTGATGCTAACTCCAATTCTTCTGATGATTCCAATATGAGAATTTTTCTCTTTTTTAATGGGCAAATCCTTCGAGGAGCACAAGCATAATGTCTGCTTTGTTTGCTAACCATTTAGAGATGGGAAAGTCTTACTGAACACAGAATAGGAAATTTTGCTATTACAAATTATTATTTATTTATTACTTATGATTTACACTGACAGCGAGATGCTTTCCATAATATTAAGACCCAGCTTTATGCCTGGAAATGTAGTAACAAATAATGGACCTAAGTATAAGAGTGTTAAATGGCTATTTTCTGCTCCTTTCTCAGGGGGAGTTTCGGCCATCTATTCTCAGCCTTTCACTGTTTACCAGCTGATAACATTTTCTGTTATTATTTTATATTATTTTAAATTATTATATTATTTAAATTATTATATTATTTACGTTTATTAGTGATTCATTTTATCTGTCCAAGTGAAGGACAATTCTGGTCAATTCTTTCTGAATATTTCATAACTCTAATACATCCTTCTTTGCTTTTTTTCCCCCGAATTCCTGAAAAAAGTAGATATTTCATTTCAATTGAAACAGAACATCCCATGCAACACAAACTGGCAGCTTTGAGTGTTTTGCTTTGTCAAGTAAAAATTATTTTTTTTATTCCCTTTGATCTGTATTGGTTTCATTTTTATTTATAAATTCTACTGCTGAACCAACAAAATCAATTACTTATGTTGGCCTAGTTTCATCTGCAAAGATTTTGCTCCCTCCTTCTATAAAAGAAGGGGTTCCCAAAGCACTGGATTGCTATCAAAATGTTATAAAAATCACAGAGATCATCACCTTTGAACCTTACAGCTGTCAAAACTCTAAAAGTGATACAATCTTTTAGTCAGCTACAGTATCACAAAGGCACAGTTTGGGAACAACCACTTCAAAGGTAGATAGCACTGTTTCTGAGCGCAGCTCCCAAAGCCGATGACATATCTACCCACAATTTTAACACCAAAAAATGGCACTTTGTGACTGTTGAATACTCTGGGCCTGATTTAAACACAGGGTTAATGAGAATAGTTTCATTTGATACAAAATAGAGAGGGTTTGGAACATTCCAGCCCTAAAGCAAATGGATGAAGTTGTGCTGAAGAAGTGCAAAAGGCTTGAAATGACCTTTAATCTTTACGGGATAATCCAAATCTGGTTTTAATTTAGGTATGATAGAATCATAGAAGCATAGAATAGTTAGGGTTGGAAAGGACCTTATTGTCCTGGCACTACAGTCCCTAATGAAGAGTCCCTCCCCAGCACCCCTATAGTCCCCCTTCAGATACTGGAAGGCTGCTATGAGGTCTCCACGCAGCCTTCTCTTCTCCAGGCTCAACAGCGACAACTTTCTCAGCCTATCTTCATACGGGAGGTGCTCCAGTCCCCTCATCATCCTCGTGGCCCTCCTCTGGACTTTTTCCAACAGTTCCATGTCTTTTTTATGTTGAGGACACCAGAACTGCACACAATACTCCAAGTGAGGTCTCAGAAGAGCAGAGTAGAGGGGCAGGATCACCTCCCTCGACCTGGTGGTCACACTCCTTTTGATGCAGCCCAGGATACGGTTGGCTTTCTGGGCTGCGAGCGCACACTGCCAGCTCATGTTCATTATCTCATTGACCAACATCCCCAAGTCCTTCTCTGCAGGGCTGCTCTGAATCTCTCCCCTGCCCAACCTGTATGTGTGCCTGGGATTGCCCTGACCCAGGTGGAGGACCTTGCACTTCTCACGGCTAAACTTCATCAGGTTGGCATCAGCACGCCTTACAAGCATGTCAAGCATGTCAAGGTTCCTCTGGATGGCATTCCTTCCCTCCAACGTATCAACTGAACCACACAGCTTGGTGTCATCGGCAAACTTGCTGAGGGCGCACTCAATCCCACTGTCCATGTCACCAACAAAGACATTGAACAAGACCGGTCCCAACACCAATCCCTGAGGGACACCACTCATTACTGGTCTCCAGCTGGACATTAAGCCATTGAGCATAACTCGTTGCATGCGGCCATCCAGCCAGTTCTTTATCCACCGAGTGGTCCACCTATCAAATTGATGTCTCTCCAACTTAGAGACAAGGATGTCATGTGGGACAGTGTCAAATGCTTTGCAAAAGTCCAGGTATGATATATCTCTGTATTTTACAGATGAAAGATTCAAGCTTACTTAGCCTGGAGATTTTTTATACAAAAGCACCCTTCTCCAGTTAATGGCTTATACCATGACAGACAACGTGTAATGAAAACAGTTTTTGTCCAGACATAAAAATTTACTCACACACTGCTTAATCTTACAGAAGGATACACTTTCACTACCCAATGTCCACCTAATCGTCCCATGTCTGGGAGAAATCACAGAAAAGAGTCAGGTCGAAAAAGAACAGCTCCAATTGCATGGAAGAATAGTGTTGCACTGACAGATAAAATCTCTAGGTGCAGAAGGTATTTGGGGTGCCTTTCTCTAATCTAATGGACAACAGATGTGCCTTAGTGAGAATAGGATTAATCCTCAAACACCCCATACCTCCTGCTAGAAGACACAATGGGAGTTGTTCATACAAGAAGAAGAGCACCACAAGCTGAATTTTCCAGGGATGGGATAGGATTCTTCTTCTGGCTGAGTGGAGAAGAGGGCATTGTAACTGCTTTTGAAGTGGTGAATCGTGTATCTAACCAGCTGGAGAAGGCCACCTGCATGCCATACGCTGGGAGACGTGGAAGTACTTAGGGAGTAGTTAATAACTCCTTGGATTGACAGGGGCAGATTGTGCAGCCTTTTGGCAAATGGTGGCTTCAAACAGTAGATTTGCATTTACCCTCAGACCAGGACAACAGCAACTCCAGTTTAAGTGCGCACGTTTGTGTGTGTGCGTATAGATGTCGCATTTTGTAAACCCCCTTGTTGACTCATTCCAGAAGTGAGGCAGGGGGTTCCTCATTATTCTGCTTGCGCCATGTGCCAGCAGGACAGGATGAATATTCCAAGCACCCTAATACATTCTTGCTGTTGTAGTTAACTCTCAGTACAAAGCGGGAGGAAAATAAAGGACTAAAGAAAGGAAAATTCAGAAAGATCTACAGTCCAGAGAACCAGAAAGGGATTAATTTGGTCTCCCAGGCATGATTCGTTATGCTGATCTGAGAACAAGACAACATGGGGATGTGGTAGCTGCCGACCTGCTAAGCCTCCTGGAAGTCTGAATTGGCAAATATTGCATCCCTTCCTGAATGACTTGCTCCATCTGTGCTTGCTAGTGTCCACATTGACAGCTGCCTGCCATCTCAGCAAGAAAGTTGATGCGATTTGAGAACCTACAGTGGATGTGTAGTGCATACATACACAAAAGACCACAGCCTTCAGGCTAACAAAGCCTGTTAGCTATCCACTCCAGTAAATAAAGAAGACCATGCATCCTAATATATAAACTAATTCCAAACTCATTAGGAGTGCTTGAATCCATTAACACAGTGGTGGCTGAACACACGTTTGCTCAGACAAGGTAGTGCCAAGAACTGAATGCTCTGTATGCTTTAATTGCATACTAGTGGATTCAGAACTGGAAGATATATAATATTTCTTTAAAAAAAAGGGAGACACACTAACCTATCTCATTGATGATCTACAGACAGCTGATAGTCAATAGAGTTAATAATTAGCTTTCATTTTAGTAACTTTATCAAAACAGAGTATATAAATTTCTTGTTATGAATGAATATCACTGAATGCATAACAAGAGCAACATAATCATAAGAGGAGGGAAAGAATACAGAAACAATAAAGAACCAAGAATTCCACACATTTCTGGTCATCCATCTGAGTAAGAGATGAGCTGCCAGTGAGGAATACAGCAGCTAGTAATCCTGCTATATTCATATAGGTCTCCCAGAAAGACACAAAAAAATGTTAGCATCATTTATAATATGCTGCTTAACAGAATCAAAATACAAATCTCTGCTTACTTGTGATTAGCCCAGCCACACTTTATTCAGAAGAAAGGATGCCCTCAGGGGTCTTGCATGGAGATTATTTAATATTTACTGGGTATTTGCTATATATTTTCTTTTATGTTACTTTAGTTTTGCACGGCTTCATACATTGGGTCTGACTTTTCTGATGGAATTTTAAAGAGGTAAAAATACCTCATAAAACAACAAGAAACACCATACTTTCATTTTGCCTTTGGATTCATACACTGAAACCAACTAAAGCCTCAGGGTAGAGAAATTAAGGTCACATTTGTGCAGAACAGTTTTGATGCCACAGTACTAGTTACTCCTGCTTACATAATTGATTTTTTCAAGAAAGCAAGGTAGTCCATTTCATAAAGAATATTTGTTTAAGAGATTCAACCAAAAAAAAGAAAAGTTTTTTAAAAAAGCAAAAGTTGAGCTCTAACAAGCCAATTGTCCCAAGAGGCTGCATTACACACCAGTAAAGATGTTCAGGCAAGATGTCTGCAGCATTAACTCATGGGCCTTCTCTCTCCCTTAATTTACCTGTGGATGAAGTTTTGACCTGGCTCTATCCTGTGAGTCTGAGCAGCAACCAGGTGACTTCTTGAGTAACTGAGTACCCTGGAAGCAGGAGAGAGAGATAAACCTTGGGTGTCCATGAGGAAAATGTTTGCAACTATGCCCAGCTTTGGGGTGAACTACAGAGGCCTGGGGAAGTTGCTCACTCCCTCCCACTCCAGACTGCAACTCAGGAGAGTGGCAATTCCACCTCTTGGGGAAACAAACACCCCATGCAAACTGAGCAAGTTCATCCACAACACAAAGGCTGGCTTCAAAATATGACCTCTACTGTGGGAGGCTTCTGTAAAATCCACCAGTGAGCAGACTTCACCCTCCGACATCTTCTGAGCCCCTTCGTCATTGCAGGGGATATGTTTTTTTGGCACAGCTGGGAAAAAAGAATAAGATGCTGGTTTGAGAGGGAGCATAGCTGAGGTTGTGACGGTCAGTGCTGAGTCATCAGAAACATCAGTTTCTGAAGCCTTTCATGCAGCTTCCTGTGCCAGAAGTGAGTGAATTTGGCCCATTTCAAATACTGCATGGTAGGCTAGGATAAATGCAGCTGCAGTAGTCCAGTTTTATGTGCTGCCTATTAATAAATGATACTGCTCCAGTGAGTTTCTAACAGTTCAGCAGGAGTTCACTGACTTTCATCTCTGTTGTTAGAACACAAAGTTTTATTTATTTATTTGTTTATTTGGGGGTTTGCAAAATTCTCACCCCACACTCCCTCTGCTCATGAAAAGCTTTCAGACAATTTGCATAGTTAATTGACAAAATGTCGGTTTAGATAGTGTCTCATCCTTAAGCACTGTTTTGTTTAATGTTTCCAATTCCTACAATTACCTCCCTTAGGCACAAAGTTGAGTAAATAGACTGGCCTTTCACTGTACCTTGAAGGTCAACTAATTCAGGCTCTGTCAAACCACTGGGTGATGTGGATGCTAAAGCCAAGGCTCCTGTACCAGTACAGTTTTGCTTTCTGCCCCCAGACATTCTTTATGTCTCCATAAAAAGCCAGCTCTCAGGAGCTGGGCATAGGGAGGTTAATCCTTATTACTAGTGACAATGAAAAAAGCTTATGACAGATGCACAGTCGGTCCCCTTTGGAAGACTGTGCATAACTGAGAGCATGGGAAGGATGTTTTGCACAGAACTGCCAGGAGGCTTAGAAACTGTATTAGAAAAAGGCTGTTTTTTTCACTGCATAGCTCATTTAATGAACTTCTGTGCCTCAGGGTAAGGGAATGTACAGTATTTGAGCAGATAATCTACGTGATGTAACAAATTAACCTCTGAAAAGAGCCTCAATAGATATGCAAAGCTGTATCTTGCTTTCTTTTGAATAACTAAGCCTCACATCCCAAATAAAAACAGCTTCTTGCTGTAAAATAGATGGTTCATGTTCTGGTATTACACTTGGTAGCAAAAATTGAAATGGAAAGGACGAAAATAATATTTCCAGCTTAGCGCAACATCATTGCATAAGGAGCATGAATAAATGGGAAGGGTACCTCTTCAACCATCCTACTTCCAAAAGGAAAGCTTTTATGGAACAAAACCATTTTTTAGCATACATAGGTGTTATTGGTAGGGAAGAGATAAAACCACACAGTAGCTGAATTACATGAAATCCTAATTAGCAAGAGTCACTAAGTTGCAAGCTTGTGTTACGACCTGTCTAAAGCACTCACACAGATTTTTCACTGTCCCACTGGGGCTGGCCTGATGCCCTGAGGATTAAATGGGGCTTCATAATTCTCCAGTGTCTGCCTGAGCTGATGGTGGACACTGATTTGTCCCTCAGAAGCTGCTCATAAAGTGCCTGGACAGACCTCTTCCAGCCTTGCTTTTCCCTGGACCATTCCTCTTTACTGCAAAAAGTGTCCTCTCTTTCACCCACTGTATATCTCTGCATGGCAGAGAACAACATAGGACCTTCCTGCATTGTAAACATAACCTCTTTAACAAAACCACAATAAATACAGTTTGTGATTGTTCTAAGTGAATCCTGTCTACCAAAAAGCCAAAATAGTTTAAATGTCAAAATAGGGTGCCCAAAACTTTGTACATAACCAGGACTCAAGATTTCTAGCAAAAGTGAATGCAAAATTAACTGAAGTTGGTTCATTACATAGGAAGGCTTTCAGGGAAGCAGTTACATCCTTTGTTTACCAGCTGTCAGGGCTACATTAAGACTTTCTGACATCCTAGGTAAGTGCTTTCATGGAGGCAGTTTTCTGAGAGGTAAGAAAAGTCTCACTACAGCCTTTGACTCAGGGCAGAAAAGCCTAAAACAGGCATGAGAAGAAAGAGAAAACAAGGCTGATATCTGAGTCCAAGCTTAGTGTAAAATGCGGAGCTGTTCCCACTCATCCCCCTTCTGTATTTATTCAGAATTTCCAAAGATAAAAGTTTAATGCTTAGTGAAGAGCTCTCATTTTCTTGTAACCAGCTTTTTCTTTGATTTGATATATCACAAAAGTTGACTTTGTAATAGGCTAGTTTACCTTGTGAAAGTATTTCTGTGATAATTTCCCAATGAGAACACAAAATGAAATAGCCGTTTTGCACCAAGCGAAACCAAATAGTGCAAGAGAATAAAATAAAGACAAACCAATTGCACTCTGCATCTTTCCTAACACCCTGAATCAGAAATCCTGCACTTGGTTGCTGCAAAATATCAGCTTCAGAGCAGTGTACATTCTAAGGAACCATACAGAGAACAGTGCTTATACTGGGAATCAAAATCTCCTAAAATGCAGCATGCTTTAGATCCGTGCTTCAGGGTATAATCTGATCCTCATTAATTCAAAAGCTAAGGAGTGGTCTGAATAGCAGGAGGTCTAAAATATGCAGCAGAATATGAAACAAGTTAAAGTGAGGTGAGAAAGAGACATAAGTCTCGGTAATCAACCACTTAGCTTCCAGTTTTAGCATATACTTGTCTTTAGCACATGAGTAACCCTTTAGAATGCATGTCTTTGCAGGGCAGGTTATTAAAAGTCACTTAGCAGTAGTAAATAACAGCTGTAGGGTAGCTGAGGAGTGGGAGAGGACTTGGACTTCAACCTTGTCACTCCTTCAAGAATGATTGTTCCCTGTCCTGACCTTGAACTAGTATGATTTTCTGAAGGGAGAAATTCCAAGTTTGTGGAGAAAAATAGAACATTTCTCTGGCAGATTATTCTGTTAATAGCAGCTGTCTGAAACTGCTGGGATACTTTGAATGTCCCAGTAAGTCCCAAAAGAGAAGGCTTAAAGGGCAGAGGACAGGTGAGATGGTTAGATGTGTATAACAATGCCATTTCTGATGAGGCTGTTTTCTTCAGGCATTTGCTTAATTGCTCTTTCTAATCTCTAATTAGACCTGGAACCAGAACTCCAAATGCAAACATGCCTCTGCCCAGAGCTGAAGTCTGTATTTGGCCAGAAGAAAATATTGCCTCTCAGTCTCACCTCAAGTATAAACATACACATGCAAGTGCAATAACAATGTAGGACAAATCTCATTGGAGGGCAAATTCCTTAATTTGTGCTGCAGCCTAAACAATCACAGAGCAAACACACTAAGGTCTTTTCAGCTTAGCTGGAAACAACTTAGAGGGCAAGTAATGAATCTAATTGTTACGCTAGTTTCCATGTCAGCAAAATAACAGATGTACAGTATAAGGGAGAAGGGGAAACTGGTTTTTGTTTGTTGAGCAGGTGCTACATTAACTATCACATGGAAGTTTCTCAAGTGCATTTGGAGCCAGTTGGAAGGGAGCCAAGAGTACAGCTTTCATTTCATCCTCTGGACATCCAGCTGTGCAGCTGCATAAGCCCCTAGAAGCAGCTGAGGCGCTGAAGACAGTGCCACCTTGTCACTTCTCCTTCAACCATTTGTAACATCCCACCACAAATACCAAATAAACAAAACACCCAGGAACTGTCCTCCCCCAGCTACATATACTATGGCCCAGCTGCCAGATATGCCTATCATATCAGCATGCGAGGCAGACCAGGGGGACAGAAAGTTACCCCCGGCCTCCAGAAATTACTGTGCTCAGCACGTCATGGGATGGAAATAAGCCTGCACATGTGCTAAAAGGACTTTTGGGAATGATCAGTAAGGCTGTATAGGCAACACAATGATAAGCTATGTTGTAAAGAAATTATTTGACATGCCAGACAACTGCAGCCCTCTGGAAACCAGTGTCTGTTTAATAGCATTGCATAGAAAACTTGGCCTGCAATTAGACTGAAGCTGTCATCAACAGGCAGAGAGAGGCTTAGCACTGTTACGGGAGATGAGGTGACTATCAAGTGCTGTCTGTCTTCTCTGAACAATTCTTCCAAGGCTAAACACTTGGAAACTCGTGCTTATACTTTGCACAAAGCTCTTCTAAACAGTGCTGAAGCTGTGGAAAAGGGGGAAGTACCAGAGGTGGGAAGGCACCATAATGCAGATTCCCAGTGTTCAAATAAAATATGACTGCAAAACAACCTGGAACCACAGCTCCCAGAAATGTGAGAGGTTACGGGATGTTTTTTAAGCCACAGAGGAAGGGAAAGGTAATAGGTGCACAAGACAGCAGTATTCACAAGCATGCTCCTTGAAATGGTTTAATTATTTGCAACAGCTAAAAAAAAGGCTAGGTGAGTGTTTTTAAAGAAATGCAAAACTAAGAAAATTCAGACTTTTTGCTGTAGTAAGGCATTCATAAACTTAGTGGAAGCAGGACAACCTGTGTGACACTGATAACAAAGATAGCACAGTACACAAATCATAGAATCATAGAATAGTTTGGGTTGGAAAGGACCTTAAGATCATCAAGTTCCAACACCTGTGCCATGGGCAGGGACACCTCACACTAGACCACTCTGCCCAAGGCTCTGTCCAACCTGGCCTTGAACACTGTCAGTGATGAGGCAGCCAACAACTTCCTTAGGCAGCCTGTTCCAGTGCCTCACCACCCTCACAGTAAACAATAAAGCAATGTGCAGTTGTGCAGAGTGCTACATTCTAAGGGATGAAAGCTAATAAATTCAATCTCCTGCCAAGTGCAAGGAATACCTATACACCTACACATTAAAGTTCTATATTGACATTACAATATAATTGACATCAGTGCAAAGCATTCAACACTGTCTCACATGACATCCTTGTCTCTAAGTTGCAGAGACATCAATTTGATAGGTGGACTACTCGGTGGATAAAGAACTGGCTGGATGGCCGCACACAAAGAGTAGTGCTTAATGGCTCAATGTCCAGCTGGAGACCAGCAATGAGTGGTGTCCCTCAGGGACTGGTGTTGGGACCAGTCTTGTTCGACATCTTTGCCGGTGACATGGATAGTGGGATTGAGTGTGCCCTCAGCAAATTTGCTGATGACACCAAGCTGTGTGGTTCGGTTGATACATTGGAGGGAAGGAGCGTGACCAGCAGGTTGAAGGAGGTGATCCTGCCCCTCTACTCTGCTCTTCTGAGACCTCACTTGCAGTACTGTGTGCAGTTCTGGTGTCCTCATCATAAAAAGGACATGGAACTGTTGGAGCAAGTCCAAAAGAGGGCCATGAAGATGACCAGGGGAGTGGAGCACCTCCCGTACGAAGATAGGCTGAGAAAGTTGGGGCTGTTGAGCCTGGAGAAGAGAAGGCTGTGTGGAGACCTCATAGCAGCCTTCCAGTATCTGAAGGGGGCCTATAGGGATGCTGGGGAGGGACTCTTCATGAGGAACTGTAGTGAGAGGACAAGGGGTAACGGGTCCAAACTTAAACAGGGGAAGTTTAGATTGGATATGAGGAAGAAAATCTTTACTGTAAGGGTGGTGAGGCACTGGAATGGGTTGCCCAGGGAAGTCGTGAATGCTCCGTTGCTGGCGGTGCTCAAGGCCGGGTTGGACAGAGCCTTGGGTGGCATGGTTTAGTGGGAGGTGTCGGTGCCCCTGGCAGGGAGGGTGGAACTAGATGATCTTAAGGTCCTTTCAAACCCTAACTATTCTATGATTCTATGAAATATATACAGTGTCCAAGGCCAGGTTGGAGAGAGCCTTGGGCAGTGTGGTCTAGTGTGAGGTGTCCCTGCCCATGGCACAGTGGTTGGAACTTGATGATCTTAAGATCCTTTCCAACCCAAACCATTCTATGGTTCTATGATCAGAGCTGTGGCAGTGACTGAACAGAATGGCAGATAACAGAGGTAGACTTCAGATTTTATGGCAGGGTGTAATGCAGAAATAAAATTTTCAGACCTTATAACCAATTGTTTATTGAGGTACCTAATCGGTGAAGGCACTAGAGAAAAAAATTCGCTCATTTTAGTACTGAATGATGCCCAGCTTCTGTTTCACTCTGCATGACTGCATTCAGTATGTGCAGATTAAGTGTTCTTGCTAGAAAAAAAAAACCCTGTAACTGTAGTAGCTTACCTCAGGGTAAAAAAAAAATAATAAAAAAAAAATGGAATCACTAAAAATTAGGAAGCGCGGGAGCTCGCTCAATTAAAACGAGCATCTAAATGGAAAAAAATGCTTACAGTTGTCATGGAGACAATTTATAAAATAAAAATGAGATGTCCAGAGGAAATGTATACCATAATCAAAAGCCCCTAAAAACCTTAAGAAAAGTTAGCATAATTAAAAGGGAGAGTACAAGGAACTATGAAAAGCATTGTGACGTCTTTCAAAAATAGAAGCTTGTGAATTAAACAGAAAACTGAGAAGAATAACAACGTTGGTAAATGTATAATGCAGTGTCAAAAGAGATTCTGAGAAAGAGCTTGCTAGTGACATAGAAACTGTATTTTTTCCAAAAATACAAACCACGTAGCGAGCGAGTCTTCAGACCTCAGAGGTGACTTTAGTACAAGGGCACTCTAAGAAACCATATAATAAAAGATAACTGATTTGCATCAGTATTTGCTACAGAGATGTCTGCAAGGTTTTTGCTAAAGGGAAGTTTGATAAAGTGTTTAAAATTAAAGTATCAACAGCTTAAAAAAAAAGAAGTCACAGACAGAATTGTCCCAGCTGTCCTAAAACAACCTCAGCTATGAATATCCTGGTTATTAACTGTGGTACATAGCTTTGTCACTCAACCTGGTCCTCAAGCTTAAGAGGTTTCAAGAGTTTTGTTTCAAGGCTTTGCAGGAGGCTCTAGAGAGAAAACGTGACAAATGAGACTGATTTCTGCACTAGGTAAACTGGTCAATTACAGTTGGAATAGCAATTGTAGATAATTAAGTAATACAGTAAAAGCAGACAATCCAGCCTGTGTAAGAGGAAGTTATACTGGACAAAGATATGTGAAGTGAGAACAAATGCTGTTGTCAGGGCACAGTGAGGCTGGGAGCTCCCCAGGGCATGGTCCCACAAGCAGGGCCAGTCCCAGCACAGCCAGGAGCCAGGCAGCTGGTGGCACCATGAGGCACCTCCCTGAGGACAGGGACAGGACAAGGCCAAGCGCAGAGATGGGCCTGTGGGTGGGCCAGGCTTGGAAGTATCCATGGGGGACAGGCAGGGATATGGGGAGCAGGTCTGAGCCAGCAAACCTCCTTTACTTTTATATATTAGAAGCTTACTTAATAGACCCCATTGCCACAGCGCCAGTAGTCTAAGACAAACATTGGATGCTATTCATGGAATCACAGAATCATAAGCCACCCTAAAGATCATTTAGTACCAACCTCTCTGCCACACCCTTTTTACTTTGGGTGCCCCAGAGCTGGGCACAGTACTCCAGGTGGGGTCTCGAGAGCAAAGCAAAGGGAGAAAATTACCTTCCTTAACTGACCCAAAAGGGTCACAGCCCTTTTGATGCAGCCCATGACACAGTTGACTTTCTGGGCTGGAAGTGCACATTGCCAGGTCATGCTGAACTTCTTGTCAACCAATGCCCCCAAGTCCTTCTCCTCAAGGCAGGTCTCTATCTAATCTCTGCCCAGCCTCTATTTGTGCTTGGGAATGCCCTAACCCAGGTACAGGACCTTGCACCTTGTCTTGTTGAACTTCATGATGTTTTCACAGGCCCACCTCTGAAGCCTGTCAAGATCCCTCTGGATGGCATCCCTTCCCTTCAGTGTGTAAACCGCACCACGCAGCTTGATGTTGGCAAACTTGCTGAGGGCACACTCAATCCCATTGTCCATGTCACTGACAAAGATGTTGAACAGCATCAGTCCCAGTCCTAATACCTGGAGACTGCATAAAAGGCAACTGTAAGGGTATGCAACAGATAGAGCTTCAGCATGATTTACAGCAATGGCAATACTATTTTTCCTAAGTTGATACAGTGCTATAGACAGCGATTCTATCAACTGCATCTTTATTACTGTTGAAATGTTCTGCCTTCCTCAGACCCTAACTTATTTCATCTCATATAAAGAGGTTCCACCCCTATGCTAGAGACACCCCCAACATATGTTTTAGTTAAACTATTTCTAATATCACTTTGCATTTAATAGACATCTAACAGTGAAAGGGAAAAAGCATTGTCCTTACTGTGAAATTGTACATTCTTGAATACAAGAAAGTGAGAGGTGCCAATTCATAGCTCTAAAAAATTATTATTTTTTTTTTTTTAACAAAGTAATTCTTGCTCAGGCCAATTTCTTGACCCAGATCATGGCCCAGCATCTGGTCATTAGCACTGCTGTAACTATGTTTGTAGAAATGCATGGCCAGGTCTAGAAGAAGTGGGAGGCAGGCCATCATCTGAGCAGCAAATTTCACTTACAGTGGTTAAAAAGCCCTGAGAAGAAAACAGAAAACCAGAGTGGTTTTTTTCTACATCAAGCATTAGGGAGCCTGTACCTTAGGCAAGGCATCCTGTTGCAGGAATAAAGAGGTAAACAGCTGCTCTTTGGAAGGCAGAGTGTTATCTTCCTGCAAGATACAATGCTAAGAGATAACACACAGCATCACACGAGTTCTCCAAAGAGCATAGCTAGATGAACTGGCTCATATGGTTGGGCTCATACGGTTAGACTTTACTTCCCCAGCTATCCATAATCCATGCTTCTCCTAATGCACCTTAGTTGACATTACACTTGACATTTTGCCACTTAAATTATTCAAACAAGCACCTTTTAATCAAGTGCTTAGGAAGTTTGAATGAACAGCAATGAAAAAATGCTAGCTAATGAAAAAGGCTAGTTTGTCCCACACAGTGTTAATTAAGCATTCCTAAAGATCCAGTTCCAGCATTCATTATGCCACGCTGACATTTAATGCTTTGGGATACACTGAGGAAAATTCTCTTATTTCAAAACCCCTGCTGAAGCAGGGAGGGAAATTAACTTACAGCCATCTACTCTTACAATCTGCCAAGTAGGGCTATAAAATGATAAATTTAATGTGCAAAGACGCAAGCATTAGACCTTTGATCTCTAGTATACACTTCAATAAAATAACTGCAAAGAAAGCAGGTGGACAGCTGTATGTGGAGTTCTGAAACCTCTAAAATACTGTAATTACCTCTTTGACACACTGACATACCTATCTGCCAAGCTCGTAGACAGCCATCACTGAGCAATATGCAACTGGTGCCTTTGTGGCAGATTGGACTTTGCCTGTCAGTTGAAGCTTTGCTTCTGGTAGCATGCTCAGTCTGTATCACAGTGCCCTGCAAGGACTGCTCTTCCAGAAATGCATGTCAGGAGCATAGCCAGGCTTTCTGCCATGGCCAGCAGTAATATCCTTTCAACATCAGTGTTGAAAGTGCATGCGTTTACAGTGCACAGTATAAGTGAGGCTATCAAAGCTGCAATAACTTCTGTCATCATCTTGGCTCTGTTTTGTGTTCTTCCTCACATCCTTAAAGCAGGTCCACGTACTATTCTGTATCTTATCAATAAAGAATGCATGCTTACATTCCTCACTCTGAGGTAGCCAGTGGGGTTTACCTTGACATCTGTTTCTATACCAAAGACCTCATTTCTCTTCACAGCACATACCAGGGGTGTCTTCTGATGCAAAAGCAGCTGGCAACCCCCCCCAGCTTTGCATTCATCTCACAGAAAGTGGCACTCTGCTGAGCACTTCTCCAGCTTCAGACCCTGAGACATGGTGTGTCTCAGAGAACAAGCCATGAGCTCTTCAGTTTACACATGACATTCCCTGAACTCTTTCTACCCCAGAATAATGGAAAATAGGGTGACTCACTGTTTTATCCAGACTAACCTATATGCTGTGGTACCTAAAAGGTAGACAAATGGCCCAACGAGGAGTTTGCCTGTGCCTCATTCTTGGTACGTTGGCCTTTTATGGTTACTAGAAAGAGAAGCAAGTGCCCCAGGGACTGGCTGGGAAGGACTGAACCACCTTGCTTTGAAGGTAGTAGGTCTACATACAGTCTTTGCAGACCACCCTACTGGGCTAGAAGGAAGGCCAGCTCCTTAGGCATTGGAAGTCTACCCTGCTTTAGTCTAAAAGCACTGCTGAGGAAAATGTCAATTTAATTTATTCTGTAAACAGTGGCTGATGCAATTCCTAATAATGTAGCCATATGTTTACTGCTGTAATGGGACTCCTTTCTCACTCATGCACTCCAGTATCTCCTCCACACAGGAGACAAATGATCAGAATTTAGACACATAGTAGTATAGGCTGCACATTAAAATTCATATGTACATTTCAGTCTGCAATGGTGAAGAGCTGCACACCCCAGTCACCTAGACAAGCACAATGCAGAAGCTCACTGAAGATTTGAATTGATGAAATCTGGAGGATGCATTTCCCCTCCTTTCAAAAGCATCAGGGGATAACATGATCAAAGGAAGAATGCTCCTTAAGCTGTTTATCTTTGCAAAGAATGACCTGCTGATGTTTAATGGGATGATTAGGCATAGCTATGGTTTAATGCATATTTAAAAGATTATGTCCATGATTAACTGGTTGTCAAAAAGCAAGCATCTATGATAATGGGAAAGGAATTTCATCAGTGCCTTCAAAAAGATGGTTTACACTCATGGTTTTGATATGCAGCTGTTTAATTGTGTCATATCTTGCTGGTGTCTCAGAAGCAGATTTGTGGGTTACTTTAAAATCAGATTTTAAGAATTATTTTAAAAGGGTCCTCTTTTCAGGTAGGATAACAGAATCAGCAGTCAAGATATCTGAATCTAGATAACAGAAGTGCTATTGTTTCTCACATCAAAATTACATATGCCTTTTGGGACAAGGGAGAGAAGGGAAGAATGTAGATGGCAAAAATGTGCTTTTGCTGAAGTTGAATACAGATGTATGGAGTCTTCAAATTTTAATCCATGGCTTCAGTGCTTGAATACAGACCACTGAAATTATGAGCAGCTGCAGTTTAGCTTGTTAAAGGTCAGAAGATACAAAGGGCTGTCTGATGTGTTGCGTGTTACACAAAAAAAAACATCCTGTGATACACAACACATGAGGAAACCTTCAAACACATGTACAGACAGAGGCTCAAATTAAGTCACTGTTCCAGCACCAGATTCAAGTTTTAGAGAACATGTAAATAAGTCTGATTAACCAGGTACTGTACTTTCAAAACTTGCTCCTTCTTTTTCCCCTCTTCTGTCTGAAGTATTGAGGTATCTTTGATAAGTGGGAGAACACTGAGGAGCCAGCTTCCATTTCAGATGAAACCCACAGACTTTGCCATTATTCAGGTTTTACGTAACATAAATGACCAGACTCATTGTATAGGGAAAACTTACCTGTGTATCTCAAATGAAGCCACTTTCCTGAGTTTCAGGAAATAGAGAACTTAAGAGGTATATGCCTATGGCTCCTTTATTAGTTCTCAAGTACTGCATAGTGGGAGATGTTCAGCTCTCTGACATATTGAAGCGAAAGTAGGGGAATTGTGCCCTCAGCAGAAAACTACCTCCTCCCTCCCAGTGTGCAAGTTTTCCCACAAGACAAGGAAAACTAGCCCAGAATTTGGCTTATGCTTTCCCCTTTGCACAGGGGAATCCAAATAAATGAGCTCAGAATAAACAATATGCCAGCAAGCACTGCAAACATATTGTTTACACAGAACTACACAGCAGAATACCTGCATAATCAAAAGTACACCTGCAGCTTTAATTACATGAAAATTATGATAACAAAGAGCAACAGAAGCACCACATTTCCACCTTTTTATTTTAAACCTGATGTTTTATTTCAGTCTTTCAGAGGCTCTCAGATCCAGAAGTTAATTCTAAGGTTGGCTCTGGAGGTTGGACTGATTCTAAGCTCTAGGATTGCTGAGAAAGACAAATTTCTTTTTTCTTTCCCAGCTGATGGCCTCTCATAGTAGAAGAAAAATGCCTACAAGCGTTACTTACTTTGATTTCTCTGTGATTTTTGGCTGACCTTTAGTTTAGGTGTTTAGCCTGAATATTGTGTCAAAAGCGATACCCAATGCTCTCAAAGGCTAATGTTTCAAAAGTCATTTTGCTATACAACAGATCTGAAAGAACAGGAACAGTGACTTTCAGTACCATTACAGAACTTCATTAAAACTGAAAACAGTTTTATCATTAAAACCGCATTTTCTATTTTGGTTTTTTTTCTTCCAGTTTCCATAGCCCTAATCAAGTGCCCTTCTAGTGCTTATACTTAGCTTATAGGAGTTTATATAAACGCTTCCCTTTGAAAACAAGTCTTCAATAATAACTAAGTTCTAATAATATGCTACAGATATGGACAAATTAGCAGCTTTGGCAGTCAGAGGGAAGTATAATACAGCTGTTGCATCTATTCATGTAGCACATTTGTGTTATCAGCCACATAAGGTAAAGAATTTTCTATCTCCTTTTACTTCACCTTCTTATGCAGCTAATGTTCATAGGCAGGTTTGCTGCAGAAACATTATTTTCTTATGAAAGTTTGTAAGATTGCCAAAAATAAATAAATTCTAAATTGGAACCAAAAAGTCAAAACAAATTTCAAAATTTGGTATTTTCTAAATATAACAAAACAAACAGTTGTTCAAAACTCACTACCTTTAATTGGCTTCTAAGCAAAATTCCTCATGAATTAAGAAAATTAAAACCATGGCTTTTGCTAATGCTAACTTTTTTGGCAATATCATACTTTTGCAGGAAGAAAAATAGTTTGACAAAAAAGTGTAAATAGATATCTAGAAAAACACTTCAATGTGTCTCAGCTTGGAAAGAACTGAAAGGACAAACTATCCATCTCATTTGTGCTTGCCTTTAGTGGCCTCCAAACCAGAAACAGCCCAGGGCTTGAGTTAATGTAGTTCACAAGCTGGTACTCAACTCTCTTTTAAGAGTGTCCTCTCTGGCTGTGAAGAGTTGCATAGTATGCAGCTATAGTGACTGAGTGGATGGAGTGTACAATGAGGCTGGCGAGCCACATGCTGACCTTCTGTATGGGGACACACTTATACATAGAGCTGTGCTACTGAGAGAAGAAAGAAACACTTTAGCTACTTAAGTTCCCTGTGGAATCCACATTTTCCTTGCCTATAATTTGGATCTGAGTCCCCCCTGCTCAATCTAGTAGTGTTTTAGTTTTCTTTACCTATAGTCATTTTTGCAAAATACATGAAGATGTTTTAAAGTGACCACTGGCAGTTTAAAAACTCATATTAAGGAAGATTTTGAAATCTTGTGAAATACAAATGAAAATACTTTTTTAAGATTTTTTCCAGAAACCTATAAATACTGATGTTTTCAGGCTATGAGACTCACATCATGAAGTCCTCTCCTTCACTTTTTTGCTCTGCAAGGATGGTACTTGAAAGCCAAAAACCAGCTGGTTGAAAGCATGTACCAACCAGAGCCAACATCGATCATCGCTTGATAAAATTTTCCTCTTTAACCATGTTTAATGAAAATTATTTTTCTTTCTTCCTCCCTTTCTTTTTATTTCTTTCCTCTCTTCTTTCCTTCCTTCTTCCCTTCCTTCCTTCTTCCCTTCCTTCCTCCCTTTCTTTTTTTTCTCTCTGCTTGTCTCTCTCTTTCTCCCTTTCTCTCTTTCTCTTGTCTCCTTGTCTCCTTCTTTCCTTTGATCACTGTTCCTTCCCTCACCCCAAAGATCTCTTGAAATGGACATACTGCAGTCCCCGCCTTTCCTATGGCTACATCCTCCTGGACAGATCTACTAACTGGCCAAAGAGGCTTCCAAGTTCATTTGTGTTGGAAAGGGAGTAGAATGAGAATTTGGGGGGCTGGAGGTAATTTTAATGCCCTCCTAATACCAGTTGTCTTGTCAAGGTGGGAGAGTCAGTACTTGGTATTGTCTGTGCTCATTCTTTTAGTTTATGTGAGACCTTTGCCCAGATTCAAAAGCTGTCTACAAGGGCTTCTGCCCTTCTAAAACTCTCTGGCACTTTTTCATATGTCCTCTTCATCAGACACAACCATGGTATCTTTATTTGGACAAAATTCTTTCTATTGTTGCTAGCAAGAGAGCAAGAGACCAGGACCAAGCCTTCTGATAAGATGGTGGCTTCCCCACCACAAGATGGTGGCAATTATTGTATATCTAATTCTTTCTCAACTAGAGTTTCTGAAAGACTTATTGCGGCATTTTAAAGTTGGATGACTGAGCTGTTCACTCCCTGACCTGCCTAACCAACCCCTGTGGGGGACATCACTAGCTTCAGGACAGCACCATCCAAGCTTTTCACAAGCCAGCTTCTGTTTTCAGCTGGTCATGTAAGGTAAACCAGTGGATTTTAGTTTATCTTAGCGTGTTGCACACATCCTTGTGGCAACTCAAACACTCATTTACAGGAGATCACTAACTCGTGGGCAACACCATCCAGAAGACAGGCAGGGCAGATAGCTAGAGGCTGTCTTCAGACATCTGATTTTAATTTACTGCAGTGAGTCAGTCAGAGTTCTTATTTCCATCTAGTAGGAGGTTGGATTTCCAAAAACACTAAGTGGTTCAGGAGCAGAACTAGTGTAAAAAATTAATCAGAGTAGTGACTTAGTGAGCCTAGGTCACTTTGGGACAGCTAAGAATTTCACTGATCATAGTTAGAGCACTTTTAATATCCTCCTCTGTTTGTCTTTAGCATAAGTATGCTCTGTTTTATTTATAACTCATTTATTATGAAAAAACACCAAATATTTCATGTCAGCAAGATAGTGCTTGTATCTAGTGGAAAGCAGCATGATGAAATCATTATTAGGACAACATTTTCTTCTCTTCTAGAGGGGAAAGGCAACATATCCCAAAATAAAAGACACATTTATTCAGACTTTTCCTCATGATGAAAAGCATCAGCTGACTTACATAGAGGCAAACCCAGCCCTCACAGAACCTCAGTAAAATCATTGACAGTTTACCAGGGTTGAATTTGGTTCTGTATATCTTAACGTAAACATGTTTACAGAATATGCACACACTTCATAAACACAAACCTACACTTTTGGTCTGTGACAAGTAAGGTGAGTATATTGAATTGAGAAAACAAAACAAAACATACGAAAAAAAGTCAACAAAGAAGCTGCATAAAAACACATCCTACATTGACTGAAAGTCCTGAAACCCATTACACTGTCAGCTAGGAAAAATGAAAGCAACCCACTTAAAGAGGTCACCTAATGGATTGATTTCTCCCACCTCTGAACAAAGAGCACTTAAAGAAAGGCAACAATCTTGTCAAAACATGGACACCAGCAAAGCAATAAGGAATAATTTTTCCACTAATGCACATTACTTATAAGCTCAAAGTCTTGCTGTGCTCTGCAGCAACAGAGAACTCTTCTAAACACCTCAGCAACTGCCCTTTAATTTTAGGACAGAGTGAAGAGGAAAAAACCCACTGTACATGGACCTTAGCATTACTGCCTGAATCCTTCCCTCTGTCCTTCTGCCGCCTGCCTTTTTCCAAGTGTGTGGTCCATGACACAAATTTACTTCATTGTTAGATCAAAGAAAGCATTTTAGCTTATACCCCACAGGCATGTAGTTCATAGACAAATTATTCCCAGTTTCCAGTTCTATACTTCAAATGTGTTAATAATACAACATGAAAGCTAAAAATAGTTTAGTGTGTATGCTGCATAAATACAAATAATGAGGGCTCCCTTCATTTAGTCCTCTCCAAATCTCCATCTTCTAATAGCAGTGATAAATGGCTTGGTCTTCTCATGAAGCTTTTCAGCCTTGATGAGACTGAAGAGAAATTAATTCTGATTAAAGGTCTGTAAGTGATCTTTGGTAAAGTAAATCCAGTAATGTTCCACTCATTTCTCACTGAACTGTAGCTGACCTCTTTCTACTCCTTTGTAAAGTACAAAATTGGCAAACTTAAAAAAAACCCAAACAAACAACAAAACAACAACAATGAAAGCCCAACCAGTTTCCCTAAGTCAAAGCAGAGATTTGTCAAATAAACAGCCAGATCTACAGAAGGGATTTCAGCATCAGGTCCTCCAATGCTTACAGGGAGAATAAACATGTAGAGTGGAATTGCTCACCTTGCACAACAAGCAGGAGAGAGTTCCTCCCATTCAAACATAAGTATTTCAATTCAGTTGTCAGTGTGACCTTTGAAGGAGACATCTGAAAAGTACATTGATTTTAAAAGGGGACATAATCTTCATGATTCCCAGACTCTGCAGAATAACTTAAACATTTTGAGATACATTAATGTAATCTAGAGGAGGTTTTCAGTGTTCCCATCTGCACCTAAGTGGGTCACCTTTGGCATCTTTCACGGTCAATGGAGAGACCATAGTACTTCTAGTTTTGTATTTATTTGTCTCATGCTAGCACAAAGTTGTGGAATAAATTCTGTGGATCATGACCTCAAAGTGACTTTTCTTCTTCACGCAGCTATAAAAGCATCAAAGGGTGATGACTTTGTGTGTAGACATCTACTTGTAAATATCCAAACTTAACTTTTTCTGCCCAAAAACTGTGACTGGATTTCATTCTGTTTAAGAGGGCCAGCAGTAGACTTCATATCTGTGCTTTTTATTACTGAAGTACAAGTGCCAGTAATGAACAGAAACATGCCAGCTCTTAGGTGAAAAGATCACCTCAGGGGGTAAGGGGATTTTGCAATTCCATTTCCAAGGCCTGTCCTTGAGGGCTCCATGGTGTTCTGTTTCCATTACCACATCTACCAATGTCACCATTTCTTATGGACAACAGCAATAAATAAATAATAAACAGCATCATCCCTAGAGGTAATCACTTTTAGTCATTATCAATCTGTTAGGAATTTGTTTTGTTGCATCATTTTCCAGATCAGTCCCAGGCAAGGATATATCCTGGAGGGCTGGATAGACTGCTACTCAAAAACTTACTCAGACAATGCAGGGTCACATTTATAAAGTCATAACATTTCCTTCTTCTTTTGCATCTTCCATGTAATTTATTCAAGGAAACAGTGACCACAAAACAGTCAGGGTGTGTTCAGTTCCTTCTTGACTTTGAGAGTTTTGTTTTATATTGTATATGATGCAGTTTGCATCCAACTCTCAGCACAAAGTATAATCCCTCAGAAATTTTTTTTTGTGAACAGATCTTAAGAAAATAGCTTGGACCACCAAAGTCAATAGGCATATTGCAGGAATAGGACTATAAAATCACTGCAGACAGTAAGCAAGCTTCCCCTTTATATGCCAGCATATTTGTTGTGCCTTTCCAATCAGGCAAGAAGGATTTATGCATTGCTGATGAAGAGCAGCCTTAGCTAGTAAATCTATCATAATATGAATAAGCATCTGTTTATAGCTAGAAAGAAAAGCCAGAATGTTTCCTAATAGCAACCCCTTTAAAAACATTTCCATTTCATTTTAAAACAGACAGAACCAAAAATTTCTTCTTTATACTTAAAACTCTGCTTCTAGATGATAGTTGTCCTAAGAACCTCCATTAGTTGGTACAATTTACGTACTTAAGTTGCGTTAAGTAGTATTAATAAGTATTAATACTTAATTCTTAATGCTGAAGTATTAAGTACTTAATACATAAGTTGTACCAACTAATGGTACAACTAATTACAAGATTTCTTGAACGTTTACTAAAATAATACTTTACACTCATAGGACCACAAAGCAATCCAGCTCTCAAGCCTCACCTGCAGCAAGACAGATGAAATGACAGTTACTCCTATGCTTTCACTTCTGCTTGTGTCTACCTTCCACAAAATCTTTATGCAAAAGAAAATGTACTACGAAAGTCCACTCAAGTTCATGGACAGGAGTATCTTCAAGTCTTTCCGCTGATTGCAGCAACATAATACTTTTCACATGGCTGTCTTTGCACAGTGCACCTTTATCCACACTTTACAGATGAGAAAGCAAGGCACAGCGATGTGAAGCAGAATGATCTGCCCAAGGTCAAACAGGAAATGTGCAACAAAGACAGGAACTGATCTGTTGATTCCTGAGTCCCAAGCTAGCACCTATCTTCAAGTCTAGGTCTGGTTTCTTACAGTGCTGCCAATGCAATATTTAAGCCTTGATCCTTTAATCCCTAACGGGTGAAAAGCAATACATACCATTATTTCTATTTTTAAAATGCAAGACTAGAAAAGGAAACCCTGTGCAGATGGTAAATATTTCAAAGGCCTTACTATCACCACTCCTGTTCATCACTGATGAGGCTGGGACTCAGCATGATCTGTACTTCTGACAATGAATGGAAAGAAACAGTGCAAGGTGAACAGTAATTTGGAGTCCAGCGATACCTATTCCTAATGCACATCTATCAGGCTCACTGACAAATATGAGCCGTAATCATCTGCTAGCAGTTTGCTCTGTCTAGACATGGTGTGCTCTTCATTAGCTAATTGTTCACACCTCCCCATAGGCTGTAAGACAGCTAGGGAAACAGAGGCAGAATGTGTATCCGTGCACACAACTGACTCAGCAAATGAACAGCAGGCTTTTTACACTGCACCGTTAACCTGCCAGTTAACTCAGCAGTTGGGTAATCTCTATCAGGACCTCTGAAAGTCGTCACTTCAAAGCCTTACACAAATGTCTGTGCCATACTCTTCATGTATGAATTTCCTGGGCTTGGATGCCTTAGGAGTCCTTCCCTGTGCAGAACTTGTCTGCTTTTGGGAGAAAAGTTGATGAAAACTGAAACAAAATTGTGACAATAGCTCAAGCTAAGTGTTATACAAAAGTGTCCTTACAGTTCTGTTATTATCAAAATGCTGGATGTATATTATAATCCAGTATTACTGTGCGGTTTTTTTATAACAAAATACTGCATAAATCTAGCACCTCTGAAGCATTAGAGATTCAGAAACAATCTGCAAAACTATTCCTCTTTATAGAGTTTAGTTGTATTGAATGGATTATGACTGGAGCTAGTCAGAAATGTCTCAGTGGAACAATTTATTTTGTTAGAACAAAAGCATTTCATGGGAACATACCTGAGTGAAATAAAGAACTTGAATTTGAATCTCCTAGAGCCTAAAAGATACTGATTACCCTGGAGAAGGATTTTCTTACAGTTACCTGGTAATTGTAAAAACTTCAGTTTATATAATAAACAGAAGCACTTTGTTTACATAATTCAGTGCAGGGCAAGCTCGTTACCCACCAGTCATAAGACTGATTATCCTGACTTGCAGCCTCTATTTGGTCCAGCTGGTGAGTGTGATGTGGATAGTTCCTGCTGCCCATGCCAGCTTTCTGTCCTTCCCACAAGAGCAGTAAATTCTATATGTGCTGACTGCTCATCCACCCTCATTTGCAGCCACATATACCCACAACCAACCACCAATTTCCATACAAATTAGCCACCTTGGGAGTTAACATCAAGCCACGGAGTGAGACAGCACCCATCCTGCTGCCTTTGCTATGCAGGTCTGGTAGCAGCATGGTGTGGGAAGCTGTTTGTCATTCAAAACCCAAAATGACATGGGGCCTAATGTATGGAAGAGGGACAGAAAGCAACTTAAGCATGTATTTCACTTATTCTGTCTGCATTGTCATTAGAATTGTTTCCTGTCTGATAGGAATATTTTTTAATCTCAGCATTTCATATGAAAGAAATGTCCAGGTTCTAGCTGTGTTTGATCAGCATTAGTGCCACTGAAACCTGAAGCAGGCCTATGTTTGTTAAGTATTCCCCATAAATAATAAGGAAAAGGCTTGATAATGCTGCATCATTTTATACTGTTAACAGGGAGGTAGGAATTTTCATTTTAATTGGTTGTATCAAATTTTGATAGGTATAGGCAGCTTTGAAAGGAAAACAAGAGCAGCAACTGAAGTAAGTAAGACTCTTCACCCACCCACGAAAAGCAACAGAAAATTATGACCAGACACCATTTGGCTGGCTTACTTTGCCATTATCACAGCAACTGGCTAACTCCTGGCTTTTCTACACCAATCTGATTGACTACTCAATGCGAGCCTATAGCATGCCTCATACCATATTTTTCATCATAAACGCTTCAGAAATATATGTTTCAACACCTATGCATTTCATGAGACTGTCATTTTACGGTACACAGTTAAGTGATCCTGAGTCAGGTCTGAAACCACTTCAAAGCTCTGTACAAAAGCCTGTGTCCTCACTGCTTCTGCATTCACCGTGTGTGTGTCTTGAAACACATCTTTCCTCAAAAATGCAGCAAATGTATGGGGCTTTATTTAGAATTAAAATACTGCATGAGTTCTGGGCCTTGCCTAGAATAAATTATACATGCCACATCCATCTTGCTCCTAGCCTTCTGCTTTGCCACCTACATTGCCCCTTTGCACATCTGTAGCAGTTGTATCTTCTGCTTGTTGAAATTAACATAACATATCTGTATATATGTATATATAAAACATACTGCATATGCATTGTATACAGACAATTCACATTGTGTGCACATGCAGCTTACATAGATATGGGGAAATATGCATTGCTCCTGATAAGGAAAACATCAAAATGCAAGGTTATTTATCTACTTTAACATGCCTACAATTAAGCCAAATGATTCATTATATGGGAACCAAGAAATTTAAATTGTATATTATTTTCATCTCTTTGAAGTGAGCATGAATTTTACTGGCTGAACATTTTAAAGGTTATGTTCATCATAATTACCATTTTATTTGGTTTTTCTTTTAGGGTGTTTTCTCCTGAGAAAAGAAGGAAATATAAGAAAAATGAAGAGGAAAAACAATTACTTTAAAAAAATAAAAAGCAATGAGGTTTAAATAATACATCATATTTAAAGAAAACAAAACTTTATCCAATGTAAGCAGAACTATGCATGCTCTATATGTGATACAATGGCAAACTGCTTTTGGCATTGACACAGAAGTATATGAGAAAGCAGGTATTTTATTATAAAGAAGGTAACTCCATTACATGTAATTGTATGGAGTCAACCTAACAACTTGTTATAGATTCTGCTTTGCTCCAGCCAAGCTTTGTACAAAGGAAGTTCTTCCTATGAAACTTTATTGAAGTGGTTGTGGTCACAGCTCCTCACAGTATATGGTTTGCTACTGCCCTAAAATACCTGGTAATAGAATTAATTATTAAAATAGTTAGATGCAATAGAACACACCTGAAATATTGTTCAAACCTGCAGAGTTCAAACTGACTTCAAGAAACCCTATAACCAATGAAGATGGGACTATCCATAAAGTCACAAGGTTATTTTTTTCTAGCTGCTACAATCATTCCTCTCTTATCTATTGCCTGAAGCAGGGTAGCCTGAGCTGAAGCACCACTCTCCTTCCAGAACAGAAGTAAAACATTTCAAATAAAGACCCTCTCCATATTAGCAACTTCTTGAACAGGCCAGGAATGTTGCCCAATAAGACCTTGTCCTTCATTATTTGGCTGCTTCTAAATCATCACCTGAAATTTGAAGCAAACTACTGAAATGCAGAATCACAATTCCATATAATTCTGTCCTGATTTGGTTTGGCTCTGAGAAAGAACAGCCTTTCTCCTTCATTATACTAATTCTCTATTTCAGAAGAGAAGCCAAATATCAGGATAAACATAACTTATGTTTTATTCATGTAAATCCCTGTTTTGACAGCTGAGTAACTAGGTGCATTTCAGTTTTAATAAATTTAACAAAGATAAGCACAAAATAAATATCATTTGTAGGGCTGGACTAAAACTGGCTAATCCAAGTGCCTGAAGTGAAATAACAAATAGGGAACTTTAAATTCACGGCTGATGACCTGTAGCTTACACTGAAGTCAAACCTGATCCTTCCTCTTGTAAGGAAATATTTCCCAGCAATGCATGCATCTTCCCTGGAGGTTCCGAGAATTGCACATCGTTCTCTTGAAATGCAGTCAGCACCTGTCTCCTGTCCTTTCCATACTTCATACTTTTTAAAGGTGAGGCTACTAGTTCATGCAAGGGAATTTAAGACCCAAACCACCTGTACTGTAATTTAAAGATTCAAGAAGAATCACCCATTATTGAACAAGTGAGTCTTTTCCACTGGCAACTCCTTCCTTTTTCCAGTCCATAAACTCTGTATAAAATACCTTAGACTTCACTGAGTATTTGTTTTCATAGGATAAATTCTTCCTGCTCTATTTACCTTTCTATAGCAAATTAATACTACAAATCCTTTATAATTAGGATTTGGGTTTATGCCTAATTGCAAAAGAATGTATTTACTTTATCTTGAGAGATTACACTATGCAACTCATATTTTGCCAGTAATAACAGAGGAACATACCCTCTATTCTGACAATTGGTCAGACAGCATCCTACAGTTTCTTTATACACTGGGGGTTTTTAGCAGATTTCATGACTGCACTATTGAACCTGCTTCACTTGAAACACAGTAAATCATTCAAATATGCCTACATTCTTAATGAAAACAAAAGTGGCCTGACTAGCTTATAATATGCTCATAAGCTGTCATAAAAATAAATCAGTATACAGACAATATGTGACTAGGCTTAAATAAGAGAACATAAAAATATACCTTAAAACCCTTCTCTATAAAGGTATCAATTTTATCTGGACTAAAGCTCAGTTTCTCATTCTGTGAACATAACTTGTATATGCCAAACTCCATGCTCAGCAAACTAGGTACTCTGTTTGCCAAGTGCTTGCAATCATCACATTTTGGAATGTTCATTTCTGTTTACCAATGGTCTTTGAAAAACAATCCCAGGCCTCAGCACCTTCCCACTGAAGCCATTGACAAATTTGCTCTGATTTTGGGAAGGTGTCTATGTTCTTAGTTTTACTGCTGTATGTGCAGTTTCTAGAACTGCTGAATTATAAAATGTATGGTATGGAAAATTATATTTATGTTCAGTAGATTAGTTCCATATTACTCTAAGCTGCCTTTATACATTGTAATTTTTATTGCATCCACCACTTTTTATAGCACTGTACTAACCATTTTGCTATGTGAGAGCAAGTCCTGGGAAATGCTTGACTCAGGAATAAGACAGATCTCGTACCATAACTTAAAGTACATATGGCACACAACCTCAACATCCTGAAAGCTTGTTATGCTAAGAAATTACAAGGTTCTTTCCAGTAGTCCTTGCTAACAAGACTTTTCTTTACATTGACAAGCAATTTTAAGCAGCAAACATATTTGTGGGAGCTTGCCTCTTAAAGGATGGGAAAAAAAAGGGTTATGTTTGACAAATTCCTCATTTCAAATCATGCAAATAATTGTCTCCATGGGGTGCTTATTCTAGAGAGATTTTTCACAACCTGAAAGAAGGAATTGATAAACTGTAAGGTAAAACAGCGAGAAGGAATGAGAAAGCATGTCACATAGAAGACTGGAGAAATATTAGGTTTGCATATTTTGCAGAAACCACTACTGAAATTGCAATCAAACTGAAGAAAACATTCAAAGGTTTGTTTTTTTCTCATGACTTCTGTAACACATGATGTTCCCTTAGGCAAAAATCTTCTTAGAGCTGCCATACTGCAAACCTTTCCAGTTTACTGCTGTCTCTCTGAGGTGACTTGTAAAAGGGACAAATGAAGCTGGCTGAGCAATTATTAATCAAATCCATGATTTTACAAGAAGTGTGCTGGGACATATTCACTTGCTGCTTTGTACTGCTGGAATAATGCAAAGCAGTCGAATGAGCAGCTGAATGCAGCAGAATTTGAGCTGCTAATCTGAATTAAAGACCAATTCATTGACAGCTTAATCCATGTTAGCTATTTTAGTCAAGGTTCACTTGGATTAAGGATGTACTGTTTTGGGATTCAGTCATATTTTAAGAACTCTATTCTCATGGAAAAAGTCTCAATCTTTTTGCTGGTTTCTAGAAGTGAATATATGATCACTCCAGTGACTTCTGTTGCAGTGTTAACAAGCTCTGTGCAAACACAGAAGAATTTAGACGGAATCTTGCCCCTCTCAAAGATTCAAAACTTTTGTTCTCTCTTCACTATTGATAGGAAGCAGAGAAGGAGGGGGAGTTGCAAGAAAGGAAGGGGAGGAGAAAAACTGGTCTTCCCAACTGAGCCTAGATAATCTCTTCTTTAAACAAAAAGCAAGCAAGGAGCTCAGATTCCTGTGTTTGGAAAGAGGTATGGGGAGAACAAAGTGCCTCAGAGTACCCCAGGTGTTGCAGAGAGGTGACCATATCGAGGAAGGGAGTTTCAACCTTCCCCCTGAGACTACCTCCCTTACCAAGAAGGGGTGAACATAAGTCCCCTGAATGTTGCTGGACTAATGTGTAATAACATCAGCATTTATGCTTTGCATTTTTTTCTTCAAATGTAAACTGGGACAAGAGTGCACATTGATTCTTTGGGAAAATGAAAACGGAACAGTATTGTCAGCAGGCATCCTGGAGTGAAGGCACAGACAGCAGATACCTTCCTGCTCAGCATCTGCAATTTTATGTGGCTAAAAATAAATTTATTTTTTTTTTATTAAAAAATAAACATTTTGCCAAGCCCTTTAATTCTTTTGGGAAGAAACTTTCTCAAAGGAAAAATAGCCTCCTAATTGTTTTCTGAGGCCCACTGAGTCTACTACAGCTCAAAGCTTTAGCCCACAGGTTATCTTGCCTTATTTGCAGCCTGGCTGCTTTTCATAGGCAAATTTCTATCTAATTGCGTGTAAAAATTTCAATATAGGCAAGAAAGCTAAAGTTTAAAAAAATCATAACTGATCAGTGGTCAGATGGACTTAACTGATCAGCAAGAGTCACAGATTTATTCACATCTTTTATAAGAATACTTATAAAAAAAGAAAAGAAAAGAGAAAAGAAAAGAGAAAAAAGAGAAAAGAGAAAAGAGAAAAAAGAGAAAAGAGAAAAAAGAGAGAAGAGAAGAGAAAAGAAAGAAAAGGAAAAGAAAAGAAAAGAGAAAAGGAAAAGAAAAAAAAAGAAAAGAAAAAAAAGAAAAGAAAAGAAAAGAAAAGAAAAGAAAAGAAAAGAAAAGAAAAGAAAAGAAAAAGAAGGAAGAAGGAGAAAAGAGTATACTGAGAAGCCTAGATTTAAATTGAAGGAAAGCTAAAAGATTGTTTTTTAAACTAACACACTAATTCTTAAAGAACATTCCACTCTTTGTACGTAGAGGAATTTCAAAGCAAAATAAAATAAATCTTTTTTTATCATTTTTAGAAGTATAAAGCGTAGTATCTGACCACATTCATGAGAGTTACATTCTTTCCTATTTTGCATTTCCACTATTGTGCATTATTCCTCTGAGAATCAAATTTAGTAGCACTGATGGTTTAAATTCAGCATAAAAATAAAATTCAGCAAATGTCATGGCAGCATACCAAACATTTAATGTCAGGTTCCCTTATGTTCAGCACTTTGCTAAATCTTCCCATCCATCAATTAGACAATTTTGGAATACTTTACTTTGTAATTAAAAAATAAATCTCTTGTGCTTAGTATTGCTTTGTGGGAGGAATTGCTCCTTCATATACTGACCTCAGTATGCATACTTGTATGTGTATGTGTGTGTGCATATTTTTTATTATTCACTGTAATAGTAATTAAGCAGTTTCTTTTTATTAAGACTTTGTACTTAATACATAGTTCTGCAAGTGGACCCATGCAGAGGGCCGATCTATTTCCCAGCAAGTCTACAAAACTCTCTAGAGTCAGCCTGCAAAGATTCTAATCACAGGAGTGAAACCTTAAATAAGTGTGAGGAGGCCACACCAATTAAGACAGGAAACAGAGTGTTTAACATTAGCCAGGGGCTCAGGAAGAAAAGTGGGATGACATGAAAAACAGAAGGAATAGGAATGCATGGGTGGAGTGAGCCAAGGAAGATATCGCCGCCACTACAGGCTAGGAGAAAACAGCGAAAAAGAAAATACTTCAGCCCCATGATGATCTTTAATTCTAAGTCCTTGCCTATACTGAAACCTTTCACCATGATGTTGAGAATCAGCCAACATTATGCAAGAGGCTCTTACCTCAGACATATTGAAATCAGTATGGTTGTGATTTTGATTTGAACTCACAGAGTCTGTCAAAACGCAGCTTCATACAGACACATAAACGCAGCTATAGAGCTGCAAATATACGTTAGAGATATCGTACACTTATCTTCAGATCACTATAATTGAATGTATGGCATCTATACTCTGACAGCTGGCATCCAGGGCAAGTAATTACACTCTGCTTTCATTAGACTAGCCCTGTGTTAACATAAGCTGATGGGCATTACCTTCATTAAAATGTTACCTCTTAAACATCACACTTTAAATTGTCATAATCTTCAGAGTTTGGTCACTGTCGTGACAATTTAATTTGAACAGGAATTCATTCATGGTTAAGCAGCAGCAAAAACCTCTTGACTATTTGGGTCAAGAAAACACACAGCCACAATAATCTGTTTAAATACTTATTTGTTTATTCTAAGCCTTTAATAAAAAAGTTTTCCCTAAAGTCTGATTGCTTCATCAAAATAGCATGATTTTGAGCTATCTGCCATCCTACACATTCTTGAACTTGAAGAATAATGAACAGTATCACCACAGACTAAGGCAAGTATAATCTGTAAAACATTTTTTGGGACCAAATATATTTATGACTCGTTAATGTTTACTGCCATACACTGTATACTTCAAAGCACAGAGCTAGTCCTGGAAAGTTTTACAGCATGAGGTGTGAAATCTGAAATGCCACAAGGACAAGCAGCTCAGCTTCGAGTTGTCTGAACTGACACAACTTACTGAGTGTAAACACAAATGACCGTCCATATGAGACTACGTAATAGCAAAAAACACTGTCATGTCTTACTGCTTTTGTTTAAACTATTTTGCAGGGAATGGGATCTTTAATAATTTCATATGCAGACAGCTCTCATTTTTTGCCATTTCATTCCATCCAGCCTTATTTGGGGGTGTGTGTGTAAACAAGCACAGGGTTTTTTCTAAAATCGTAAGGCAAAGAAAGATTAAGCAGGGTGTGAGGAAGCTGGCACTAACACAGCCCAGTGCTTTGCAGCTCTCTCTAAGAAAGTCTGGTGCTGTTCAGCTTTTCCTGTGTGCATCAGGAATGAAGTCATTGCATCAGTGGGGCACGGGTGATATGCAATCATATCGTTGCTGGATCAGCGTCACTGCACTCCCTAATCTGGAGAATCACATTTGCAGCAGGTATAATTTCAGACTGCTAAAGCCATTTGTATGTAGTGACAGCTTTTGCTTACAAACTCATTTTTCATGCCCTCTTTACTTTAAAGCTATATCACAGTTTCACTGGCCTTTTTAACTGCTTGAGCTATAACATTTAGGTGAGGATCTATCTTTTTCAGCTTCAGCATTTTGACTAATAACATTAATGCCTGGCAATCTCTTCCAGCCAGTGCAATGAAAACTGTCTGGATGTAGAGCATACAAAGTATTCTTGTACAGAAACATCCTCCCAGTGCTCATCAGGCCAAAAGCTATTTCCTTTCTGTTTACTCACACTCCATAGAAATGAATGAACACTGCAATGAAAGGAAAGACTTCATCTTAAAGGTCAGCGTCTCATTAAATTTTATTTTATGTTCTTTTTTTCTTTTCTCTCACTCCTCTGTCCTAGCTCTAAAGTATAATTCCCTAAACGTACATAATTTCAGGAATACCCGTGCGTATACTGTAACTATAAAGAAATGCTATTGTCTAAAGTACTTTGGTAAGGTTGTAATATGTGTGAACCAAAAACTAAATCATGCACAATATAGCATGCGCTGCTCATACCGTTCATAATTGTGTGAATACATATACATAATTCTCTGCATTTATAATGTCTGAAACTGAAAATGTGAAACAAACAGGCCAAATTAATTTGTTTCAAGAAGAAACTTGAGTTTCTGGATCAATGTCTTGTTCTGATCCACATGGAATGTGTTTGTTCCAAAATCTAAACTTATTGCAATATTCTACTTCTGTCATGTTTGTCTCTTTTTAAGGCTGGTTGTTGAAACACAAACAATATCCTGATTCCTTCTGCATCTGAAAAGTATATGAAGAAATGGTACCCGTAGTGGAATTTCTCAGCTCCTATAGTTAAAGTCAGATGCTTAAGGCTATTTAACACAATTAGAGCCAGATGCTCTCAATCACATACAACATTCCTTTGATATCCACGAAGAGCAAAAGAGAACGGTTTTTTTTTTTAATAAGGAATTTCAAAAGGGCTGCTTTTTAAGGCTGACTTCTAACTTTGCAAGGGGTCTCACATATAAAAATATGTCTTTTTTTCAGTGTCCATTAACATTTAATACTTGTTTCCTACTTTTTAAAACAAAGTGGAGCACAGATTAAAAAAGACAAATAAACACGACTTTTCAACTTCTTTATACAGTCACAGGAAAGACACTAAAATGGCAATATTTTGTGACACTGTGATGGAAAGCATAGTTTCAGATAGAAAAGACCATTGATGAAGGACATTATTGAGTTGTTATAATGATAATTTTGTCTTACTTAATTAAAGATCTCCCATTAAGACTACAAAGATAAAACAGAAGTGGAAACCACACAGGTTCCAATATTTTTGCTTTTCCTTCCATAAGTCCAGAATAATAAAAACTCGGGAGAATCACATAAGTGCAACTTTATGTAAGAGAAGACTCAAGTCTAATGTGCCTCCTGGGAAAAAAGGAAATAATAATTAGCAGAAAAGAAAAATTGATACAAAGATATAATGCAGCTTCAGGTAAGTAAGGGGCCAAACTCTGGAAAACATGAAGATTTCAATCAGATGTCTGCCCAGCAGTTTACTTTGCTCCAGTGTCCAGGATCACTTCTCCCAGATAATAAAAATGGACTATGTGCCTGTGTCTCAGCCGTTTCAATGAAGCTTGACCTATTTTTGATCAATAATGAAGGCACGTTTACCTAAACTGAGAGCCTGACAGTGCTGTGGCTGAGGATTCCAGCTGCTGAATCCTCAGTGGAGAAACAGGATCCAGCAAAGGGGCCAAGTGAACACCTTTTGTCAAAAGTGTCCCAAATTGCCATAGGAAGACCATGCATATTCATCTGACAGTATCATGTAAAACAGATGCATATGAACATAAAAAACCTTCTACCAATTGGTGGTATGCTTAGAGATGGGCTTAAGTTGCTGTGGCTCACAGCCTGCCCGTGTCAGAAGCATGATTTATGCAACTCCAGACATAATTCCTCCGTAGGTGCTAGCTGGAAACAGTTGTCATATTCATTACTGAGGCAACAAGCACACTATAGCACATGTTATATAACTATTTTAAATTAACATTATATCTATAACTAAGAGTATTATTTATGCTTTATTAAATTCATGCTGGTCTTGAAGGGTCTTTTGGTGGTGTGGGTTCTGAAAGATGTTGAACACAATTAATTGGAACTATTGCTCATCCATACTGAAAAATAAAGCAATATTTACTTCCTAAGGCCATAATCTCTTGGCATGTAGGAAAATCATAAGATTTATTAATTTTAACCTGAAGCTCAGAGATTGAAGAATTCAGGGAGGGGAGGGAGGTACATTTAAAATCCCACAGGTTGTTTTGAAATAGCTAGTTTATTAAACACTAGTGATATAGTGATAGCAAACTAGAATGGTAAAACATCAGACAGAAATATCTATGCCTATCAGTTCAAAACATGTCATCGTAGAAGAATTACAACTATGTCTTCAACGAGGTTTTATAACTACAGCTGATTCAATTACATAATCTGATTACTTAGACAAGTTGGAATTAACAAGTCACTAAAATCTTTTAATATTTTTGAACATTTAACAGGGGCAGAAACAAATCAGGTTTGAGTAAAATAATATTTTAGTATTTTTACAGAAAATTCCCTTAAAAGTGGGAGGTATTATTGGGCTGTTTTGAGCCTCCTACTTGGTTTTCAGTTTAAAATTTCACCCTGAATTCCCCTGGTTTATTTCTAGCTGTTCTGTGGGAAATCACAATTCAGCCCTGCCACATGCCAGCCCTGTTCATGTCCTGACCTGTATATGCACGTCCACTGTGTGAGCTCCCATGGCTTCGGACTGATTTACAGAAGCCACAATGTGACTGGCTGCAGGATCACTATTTACTTGACTTAAGGCTTCAGATAGATGCCTTCATTCTTTGACAGGAGATAAAAACAGAGTACAAGTTCCCAGCACAGCAGACATATGCCAGCATTAGGTGTACTGTCATTTCTGGGTAGCCATTACCTCAAAAAAATATTTCTTCCCCTCTTACGAAATTATGAAAAGCTTTAGTGAAGCAGTAGTTTATAAAAATAAATGTTATTAAGTTACTGCTGGGAGAAGAGGAACAAAATCTTGCACTCTGCCTTCTACAGCCACATGCCATATCAACAGAAGGAACAAATGACCCCACTAAATTGCCTGAAAGCTGCAGCTTGCCATGAAACGATTCAAGGTTGGTTCATTTGGGGTTTTTTTTAATTGAGAAATAAGAAAAATGACTCCTGTTTCCTCAGTAGAGAAACAAAAAATGGCCATGTCCACCTTTTTTTTTTTTTTTAATAGGGACATAAGAAATCTTACTTCTCTTGTGCTCAGCTGAGAAATGACTGGGAAATTCTGTGGTTTCAACACCCAGCAGCTATAGAGAGAAGAAGGAAAGTCTCACAAGAAACTGGAGTCAACTCAGTCCACTTTGCCAACTGGAGAGAACATTGGCTTGTAAGATACAAGAGGTGGCATTTGCATGTGTCCAAGTAATACTTCACAGGAAACAGCAATTTCTCATGTAATATGATTGCTCATCACAGCTCCCAGAAAGAGTAAAGGTTGCCCATTATTATCACACACCTTCACACTACTACTGCCACCTTGAAAAGGCTCAGTAAGTCAGTTGTCTTAAATACCAAAGTGTGGGAAGTGTTTTTTGGGCAACGAATCAATTTTCATAGAGAAACCTATATTAGCACTGAGTTAAAATTCTGAGGGACAGACCTTCAGAGTCCGAGCTGTCTCCAGCATTTCCTTCAGTGTTTTGGCTGTTGCAAATCCTCTTCACAACCCACAAACTCTTCCCCCATTCAAAGCACAGGGAATTCAACAATGAAAACCCCATCTTTGGAGCCAGGCACCCACCTTAACCATCACCACTTTGCTGATCCATTCTGGACCTGGCCCATTTCACTCATCTATATGCAAAAGCATTTCATAAAATTTCTCCATCAGAATGATAACATATTCTTTCCCTTTATAATGTAGGCAACAGAATATTTTAATATTTCAAGAATGAAAACAGCAAACATAACTGTGTGAAAGAAATTAATAATGTTCTTGACATAACCCTCTGAGCCACAAGGCATTCACTTCGTCTAATTTGAAGTCAGATTGAGTGCTTTATGCAGAAGCTTATTTTGCACTTGAATATGTTATTTCATCAACATTCTCTTCTATACTCCTTTTTTCTTACTTTGTCCAAATGTCAGTGACTACATATGCTGGAAGCATGTTAAAGGATCTTTATCCTATAGAAGCATTTGTAGCAAACAAGACTAAAATATGCGGAGCTTAAGACTTTCTTGACATGATGGTCTAACAACCAGTTTTGATTTATTTTATTGTGCATAACTGAATTACAGCCCAACACACTCTAATTTGAAGCTTTCAGAGGAGGAACCTGATCCTGTCCTGGGAATGACATTAAAACAATTCATGCCTTGAGACCTTTTAAGACACTTATTTAAACAAGAATTGCATGTGTTGATGCTCACCTTTCTTGTCGAATTGCTTACCAGAGAGCTTGCATGTAACTACCAGTGCTTCAAAAGGACAATGTAAATTCGTTTAGTGGTACCAGCCAACAAGGTCGAGCTTATGTCAACATAAATCCTATTCAGTTGAGAGGACTCCACATCCTCACCCACATCTCATGGGGGACCAGTCTCAAATATTTAAATCAGGTGCCCATGAAAATACAGCAATAAACTACATCTTCATTAACACACTACTAAGTCTGTGGTACTTATATAGCTTATATGATGTCACTTCATTTCTATGGACATGGGGATCTTCTTTAAAACAGGTGATAATAACTCATTAAAACAGTGTTAGGGTGCTGGAGGTACAATTCTGGAAGTGTTTTGTGTTTGTGGCTCACTTGTTTCAGTCTCTATTAAATGTTAAGTTCTATATAAATTCTTTCGACTTCATCTCTCCATGCAGTTCTCACAAACTCACATGTGTCTGGGGCTGAATCAACACATTCAGCTCAGAAAACTTTCCTGTAAGTTTTTTGACACAGTGAGATGGAAGCAATTGCATATTGTAGTTTGTGTAGATACTCTTAAATTTGCCAGGCACTGTAGTCAGCAGTGGGCAAGGGAAAGATCGCATGCTCTTGACACTTGCAGGAAACATATGTCTGTTTAACATCCAAATCCACATCTGGGCTCTACTGAATGTGTCTCAGACAGACAAACAAGGACTATTTTCTTATTGCTTGGGTTTTTAAAAAACAGTAATAACATTGTGGATGATGTGGTTTCTATTAGGATACAAAGGGCAATATGAATATTTTAATCTCCAACAACACAACAGTCCTTCAAGCTTCTTGCATATTGGCTAAAATTATTGTTTAAGAGAAGATACATCCAAAATAGATTTGATTCAGCGTACCATGAAGAATAAAACTCAGCTTGCTATGTGTAATTTAAACAAAATGTCCAGATTTCACTCTGGGATTTGTGCTGGGGAACTCCCATACTGTCCTGACAAAAATTCCTAGAAACAGTCATTAAGGGATAGGAGTTAAGTGGTGTTTGAGAAGCTTTTGTTTCTGTATCACCTGCAAACGCAAAGCTAAATAACACAGACCCAAACACTGACCTTAACGGGTTAGGAGAGACCTAGCCCATCTCTGACATCAGCACGGCCTTTGTCTGCAAAGCCACAAGAGGCTAAATTTGCTGCAGAGGCTGTTTACCATTTTTCAGGTATAAAAACCTGTATCAGAAGCCAGGAGTTCATCTCAGCAGCAGCAAAGA
The DNA here is from genome assembly GCA_028858755.1 of Ara ararauna. Taxonomy (NCBI): domain Eukaryota; kingdom Metazoa; phylum Chordata; class Aves; order Psittaciformes; family Psittacidae; genus Ara; species Ara ararauna. The sequence goes on from CM054379.1 coordinate 65,064,227, forward strand.
CTCTGGATAGCATCATGTTTTGCTTTTCTTTATATATTTTTACTTGGTACTGTTAAAACTCTTCCTGGTCTCCAATGTAGCAAAGTATTAGAGATGTAAGATATTCTTGTAATTCACATAAAAAGTGACTCAGCTAAGAAAAGCACTGTTACAATGAGAGTGACAAGTACCCTGGAATGTGATGATGAGATGCCCTAACTCAGTGACCATATACTCACTGCAATTAGAGAAGTACCCTCATCTGGCAAGCACACTCATGTCCATCACCATACCTGCAGACTTACAAGGAGAATGCAGAATACCAACGTTCAGTTGTGCTGCTGGGGCGTTTTTACTATCTGTAACAATATGACTGGGGCAATTAATGTGTTTGAAAGTTTGAAAAGCAGTATAAAAATTGCCTGGCTTTTCTTACTTTAAAGAGGGCTTTTTGTTCCTATGTCTTACAGCACTGAATCAGCAGAGAATACAAATAAAAGTTATGTAGGAATATATGCAGTATATTTTGGCCTTGGAAAAGGCAAAAGAAAATTGTAAAAATTCTATCCATTACTGAGAGGGTTTTGCTGTGTTTCTTGTGGAAACTATTTTGCAGCTGCTGACCATTTGTCTGAATTAACAACAGACCTTTATTTCTTCTGGGTCTGACAGATTGTGTATGCTGGACTGCTCCATAGGATTTTTCCTATGCATCGTGGCAGTGCATGCGCACAATAATTTTTTTGAGGGGGAGGGGAAAATCCATTCAGATATCAGCTGTGGAATACTATATTCAGGGAGTTTTGAAGATTTCCAGCATTATAGGACATTTGTAAAACAACTCCACTGACTGCAAATTTTATTTTGCATTTAACTGCTTCATGAACATCCCAAGCAAACAACTGGCAGCCTGTGGTGTGTCAGATTAAATGACTGGTATTTAAGTTTTGAAAATGGTAATTAGACTTTTCCATTAGCCTTTCCTACTAGTTCAGCTGCACCACGCCTACCAGCACAGGGAATCCTGGAGTAGGTATATTGCCACAGTATCATGTTTAGCAACATAGTAATTAAATCTGCTGAAAGTAAGAGATTCTACTAAGGCTGTACCAAGGGTGAAAGATTAAGCAGGCCTTCCAGTATTGGCAGCTGTGATTCAGAAGAAGTAGATATTTTTATGTGTATGTGGTGTAGATAAAGAATTTGTCACACCACTACCCTGACTCATCCCCAGGATAGAGCAGTGGCAGGCTCCTTATCTGTACTGGAGAAAACAAAAAAATGTATTCAGTATTGAATTTACGTGCTGAAGTAAAACAACCAGTCCATTTCATGGATTTCACAATGGAACAGATACTAAAGTGCACAAGTACTGCCACAATCTACGAAAGCTCTGACTTCTGCAAAATAGCACAAACAATTCCTTACAGCCTTTGCTTAGATCTACACTGCAGTGTTTCTTCACTTTCACAGACTCCTTGTCTCCTGGGTCTTTCTACCCTTCTCATTCTTTTATACTCATCCTTTGGCACAGCTGTTAGAAACCGTTGTTAGCAAACAAACTTGCACCCTGCATATTTTACTGTGCCTTTTTGAATAGCCCAGCCTGGATCCCAGCCTGTGTCCCACACCATTGCTTCCAGTACAAAAAAAATTACAAGGCAGTGGAGATTTGGCCTTAGACTTCTGGCCTTGAATGGAGAGTAGGACATTAAACCACCACTCATGACAAATTACTCGGTTCACTTCTGTTGTCAGAGGATGACTTCTGTTTATGCTTGTTCAGAGCTGGAAAAATGTCTTCTCAAATGATACACACCAAGGTTGTGGCTGGGTTAAAAAGCAATAGCCTTTAGCAGGGCCCCACCTGGCCAGAGGATGAGGAACATAGAGCAAGTTCACATCTACTTGCAGCAGACCTCATGGCTGGTTTTCTCATGCTGATCCTTTCCCATTTCACTCATATTGTAGTTGGTCAAGATACCAAAAGTTCTATTAGTGTCACTTTGTTTAGGACATTGAACAATTGTCTTGTGCTTTTTGCTATAAAACTAAGTGACCCTGTAAAAGATCTAAGAGTTATCATTCGCATGTGGTAGGGGATTAAAGTCAGATGGCTGAAAGATGCATGATGCTTTGTCATCTGTTTCACCCTTTCTTGGAGAGGTGCTGCCCTCACAGGGATAGCTGGGCAGCTCTTGGAGGAGACCTGGAGCTGCTCTAGTGTTTATAGCCAACTTATTAAAGCAAGATAATTTCAAGACCTGCTTCATGAGCAGATTGAGGTCCCTGCTTTGGCCATCCCATTTATAACCGTCCACAGCGTGTAAGTTAAAAACCTCAGTTAAGTATTATGGAAAAGATGTAAGCTTTCCATAAGCACTGGTCACATGTGCAGGTAAAAAGCAGAAGAAAAACACCTCTCTGAGGGCTATATAATATCGCACAGGTAACACCAACAGTGACATGAGGAGATAGTACACATTGTAAATTAAGAGGATAACGGTATTTCCAGACTGTAAATCACATGTCTTACATAAAAGCATGCAAGAGCTCTACATTGATGTGGAAGGCTGAATTACACAAACAAACACCTAGGAGGAGATGGGACATAGAGAGCCACATCCTGCCCATACGGGAAAGCATGCTAGAGCCCAGAAGAGAGGTATGGCTGCCTCATGCCAGCTACATGAACCATTCTGCTGGGGCAGCAAAATGTTTCAAAGCAGGAAATTTAGAGCCAGTCTCAGAGTTTTCAGCAGGCAACTACAGAGCATGCTTCATGGAGCCATTTCCCTCTGCTTCTTTGATGAAAAGTAAGCAGCATGTGCCCCCGGCTGAGACATATTGCTGGCAGTAGCACATGCATTTGATAACAGCAGCTTTACCATTCAACTAGGAAATAAGATGTTTTTCCAATCCAGGAAAATCAACACAGTGTTTGTTTCTCTTCCTGTCGGGATGAACACAGAACTTTTCTAGATCTAGAGAGGTGGAAAGGATGAGAAGGAAATAGAAAAATTGTCTGCTCTCCTGAAACAGGCAAAAATTAATAGGGCACTCACCTGGAATGCTATGTTAGTTGTCAAGTCCCCAGTACACATGGCACTTAAATCCTAAGTAAAAGTTAGCTAATCAATCAATTAATATAAGGAAAGCAGGTATTCTATGGGACTCATTGCACTGTGTACACCCCATGAAAGATGGGTCGAAAGATATAGCTTGGTGATCAAAGCACGGTGGGAGTGAGATGTGAGAGAAGCAAGATTTTAGGTGTAAATGTCCCAAAAAGAAACGCATAAGAAAAGCATAAAAGCTTGAAAGCATGGCCCTTTCTTGCTCCCTTCCACTATGCTTTGTCTCTTTCCCCCAGCGCAGAGTCTGGCACAGTGACTCTGAAATGCCTGACAGTATGTTCTGCAGGACTCTGAATGCCTGACAGCATGTTCTGCAGGAATACAGCTAATGACTTAGACATGAGTAGCCTCATTTTTGAGGCTGAGCAGGGAACACTTCTGGGTCCACGTGCATTAATCCTGCTGCACGTATTTCTGCAAGACAGGAAGCCAAGGTGGCTGAGCTCGTCACATTCCTAAGTACCAAAAATTTCTGAGCAGAATCCCACCAGGCCTGCAAGGCCATCTCCTTCTTTTAGACTGAAAGACTTGTCAAAGCAAATGAGTCCCTGTGCCACCAGTGACTCCAGTTACACATCAGTAAGCTAAATGACAAAACCAAGACATGACTTTAAAGCTGCAAACACTGCTTCAGAAGCCTGTGCCAGGGAGCCAGATGTTGCAGGAAAAACATCTGGGATTTTTGATTGCCTTTAAGAATGAGTAGGAGGAGAATTGTGATGTGGTATGAAAAATAGCCTGCTGAATATTTTTTTGGATTAATGACAAAATTATCTCCTTTAAAATACTATAAAATGTAGGAATTTTAACTCATATAGGATGGCTTAGCAGTAAAAAAAATATACATTGTACAGAAGTATGGAAAACTCTGAAAAGTTTCCAAATATGACATACCTCAAACATAGAACCTGAAAGAGTTTCATAAGGATATTTAAAGAAGAAAATTTTCCTTTCTATCCATAAGCAAAGAACATGCTTTCATAGGGAGGAATGGGGGGAGGGAGGAAGAGAAAATGGGGACAATTCAAATGAAGCAGCCCATTGCAGTTAGAAGCAAACTTTAATGTATACTTTGGGTCTCCCCTTGATATGAGTCCTGAAGGTATGAACCAGGAGCAGCTCTAGCCAGGGGGCATTTCTGCTGTTCTAAGCAATTTGTATTATATGTATACCAGGACAAAACAGAGACCTCTGAAGAGAAAGGCAGTAGAAATTTCCTCTCCACCTTTCCACAAAGCTGGCGCTAACGAAAGCACGTGTGCTGTGGGGAAAGGCAGCAAAAACTAAACCAAAGTTTTCTGTGGTCCTCCCCCTGCCCTGGGCTATCCTGAAGGAAGGGTTTTGCCCCCAGTTGACAGCTAGAATTCCCAGCCTCTCCAAAACAAGTACCAGGGATCAGATTTAGAAAAAGTCAGTTGGAGCTACACTTTGAACACAGAAAGTTTTGTAAGGTACTGTCAAAAATCAGTTCCTCAGGAACTCCATTTGGACACCAAAAATCAATGGGTACTTTCAGTTTAATTTTTCTGTGCTTTAGCAAAAATAAACTGTCAAACTTCACAAGCCTGTGCTGAAAAAAACAGTCTCAGAGACCAGTGAGGGAAGCCCAGATGGAAATTGGTAATTCTGCCTTTAAAGGAGGATTACAAAGCATGCAGCCACACACAGAACAGCCAGCCGAAAACAAGCCACAGGCTGCCTGCCTGCACTGTGAGTGCTGGACATCCTGCTCCAGGAGTGTCGAAGAAGCCGTTTGTTAAAAAACAGAGCCATTAACTGCAATAATGGCTGTGCATAAGGGAACTGGCTCCAGTAACAAAGCAGTCACAGTGGTAGCACAACCTAACTTTTAAATTTCTGTAATTTTCTTTCAGCGTGGCCTGTTTTCTCATCCACATGTTGCTGTACAGTAGCTTCAAAGAACTACATGGAGTAGAAAATAGTACCTTCAAGTAACCTTTTCAACTGTGGGAAAAACTGCTTTCTTCAGGAGATGAAAATGAGCACATTTTGCCTTTCTAAACAGTTTTTACTTCTTCCACCTACTTGGTGCAGTTAATGTTCAGTAAAGCATGTCTTACCCACCACACTCAAACTGAAAACATCTTTTTAATAATAAGAATCACATTTCATCAGCCATGAGTATCTACTGTATTTTCTAGTGTTCTGGGATTCTGGGAGCAGCTCTCCTTGCTGTGGCTAAATTTCTTTCTTCTCTACAAATCCTTTTCACAGAAATTTAAAGAAATATATTTTCTCACTTAATTGTGTTGTCCAGTCTTTGGTTACAGTCATCTGCTGCAAATACTGACCTGCCTAGCATTTATCAGATGGGAACATGCTCCCCTTCAAGAGTTTGAAACACATTTTGGTATCTGGGTAGATTTGATAATTCCTGCTACATTTGTATATACTATTTCCACCCACAACAATTATTTGTCATCTTCAGGCAGGAGAAAAAGTGTTTTATGACCATCCATCAGACCTTCGCTGCTTTTTTCACCCCAGTTATACCTTATTTACTTTTTGAAACCCCGTAATGTACTCCTCTTCATTTAGACATCTAAATACTTCTATAAGTTTGACTCCAAGTGACTCTTATGACTGTGTAAGATTAAGGTTGATTTTGCTTAATGTTTTCACTCAGCATGGAAAACAGAAGGCTGATGATGAAATCTCCCAGAAACACACAAAGTTAGGGACAACCTCCAAGAAAAAGATGAAGAGATCTAGCAGAAATAACTGGATGATTTTGAGAAATACAGTAGTAAAACAAGGTACATAAAATGCACTAAATGCAAGGGAATGGGTTTAAGAGCAAGTAACAGAAACATGCTGTAAACTGGAAGATTAACTTCTGAAAATGTTAAAAGAAGGAAATTATTTTGCTCAAGGAGAATCTGGATGGGGCTTTGAGCAATCTGGTCTAGTGGAGGGTGTCCCTGCCCATGGCAGGGGGTTGGAACTAGCTGTGTTTTAAGATCCCTTCCAAACCAAACCATTCTATGAAACACAGATGCAAGAGCAGTGGAAGACATAAAGCTAAAAACATGGGTACAGTTTGAGCAGCTGCTAGATAAGGATTATTCCTCCCTTTACACCTAACTTGAAGGAGGAGTGTAGCTCTACTTTCACGTACAGTTGCATTATATAGGGTGAGCAGACATCACCACTCATCAATAGCTGAGAAAGGGAAGGTATTATCCAACCTTACAGCAAGGCACAGGCTCTTGTCCCTTTTCTTGTGCTGGCTTTGATGCCTAGTGGTCCTTTGTGTGAGTTGACTTAACTGTGCTGAAAACCAACCTATCAAAAATATATAGTATAATACAGCAGAGACTAAGCAAGCCAGAGAGAAAAAAGTTGAGGGTGAGAGAAGAAGAAGCATGACTCACATTTCAGCAGGAGTGAGCAAATCCCTACAAACCTCAACTGAAGTATGGTCTTCAAAAGGCCGCCTGCACCTTGGCTCATGAGCAGGTGTCAAAGGTCCTGGTGAGTTTTGCCATTCTGATAACTGTTATTCAGGAAAGTCCTAAACCAGTTAGTCACTAAAAAAAGCCATTTGATACTAACAAGCTTGGTGACCAATTTGACCAATTGTTTGCGGCAGCTTAGATCCAAAACAGATATGTAAAAAAATGGTCTGTCTAGATTCAGGTCACCATTTCCAAAGGCTTTGATATTACTACTACTCATTCGACCCAAGGGTCTTAGCTATTTATTCATGTTTCCAGCTGGGAAGACAAACTGTTGATAAACTGGGATTTTGTTTGATGCCACCTTGTTTAGAAGAAATTCACAATGCTTCTCTTCCCTCAGCATGGAAAATCCACCAGATCAGAACACGATGTCACTGTATCCATGCTTTTAGCCAAAGCTTTACCCTAAGTGCTCATATTTGCCCTGCTTCCCCTCACCTTTCTTGTGTATCATGGATTGCTGTCTCTTGCTTTTCCAGGCAAGCTGTTATTCCCATAGACACACCCCAGCAAAAACTCCCTAGAGCCTCCCCAAGTCATTTGAACTCTTAAGCTTTTTATTTCCCTTCAGTCAGAACAGAAAACATGGACTTAACTGACTTTTCAAGCTCCTTTAGGAGAACAGCAATGATTAAACCTCCTGATACTTCAGGACAGATTTCTTAAAGCAGCAGTATGATGTCAGATAAAAATGTTCCCATTTGTGGGCAGGGGAAATGATGACTGCTTTTTAAATATTTGCAAAAGTGGAGGCAAGCCTATTGACATTCTGAGACTTCCTGGTTCATATTCAGTAGCATGGCTAGGGCAGAGTGCTCCTGTAACACTTTGGACACCTGAGTGCTCGTTAAAGTGAAAGCATGCAAGGGACTCAAATGGTTGTTGTGCTCTCAGAAAACAGACTAAAATAAATCTGTTATTTATTAATGTCTATACCAGCACTGAAATGAGTACTGGTCTTGACATTTCCAGTTTAAAGTCTTCACTATTTTCCCACATCATTATTTCTATTAACACTATACATCTGGAAAACTCTCCTTAACCAAACCTTAGAATTGAATTCCATTTTCCAGACTAATGACAACTGTTCTGCCAATCCTGTTTACTCTGCAAACTCACCTCAAATTGCGTTATAGTTTATATCCTGCCCTCTCCTGCCAAACCCTTGTACTCCTCTGTACATTTAATAACACCATCTCTCTCACTTGGCATCAAATTATCAAATTATCAAATTATGCTGATGTTAATAACTTCTCTAATATAGTCATAATCAGACTTCTTCTGCAGCAGTTAGCTTCACAGAAACCTTTGGCCTGCAAGAAAAAGCCAATGAGAAGTTTTGGGAGGAAGTCAGACATGAGGGCATAGGAAAGTCCCTGAACCTTCTCTCTGCATTTAGGATGCAAAGGATCCTAAGCACTAGGATATTAACAGGAAAATTACTTCTTGCCCCTGCAGTAAGTTTTTTATAGTTTCCTGGGAAGTCACACAATCAGCATTCATTTCCCTGTTTACACTCAAGTAAAGCCTAGCAGCCTGTGCGCTCAATGAGATCATCTCACATCAGTCCTGAGGGCAGGCTCCGCCAAGGGGTGAGATACACTGACCCTCACCAGAGCAATACGTCCACATCAATTCCTAAGACGATCAACCTGGATACAGGACTAGTAAAGTTAGCTTAGGAGAAAGTCAACTGCCTTATAAGAAGACTCAGGTTCATTGGTTAGTAGAGCCAGAAACTTTCAAATCTAGTCAACTGCCAAATCTAGTCAAATAATACCCTTCTCAGGGTTTTATACACCCTTAGCCCTGGGCATCATCCAGGGCCTATGAAAGACTGGCATTAATAACTCTGCACTCTCTCCTTTTTAAATATTATGCGCAGTAAAATGGGGCTTACTGTCTATTTTAGCACAGGGGAGTAAGGAGTGGAGACAAAAATTGTCTCTTTTTATAGAAGATTGCTAAACATGGGGCTGCAGTTATTCAGCAGCTAAGCAGAGGGGAGGGGGGAATGTTTCTAACACCTTTTTAAACTGCACCACTCTGGGAAAAAAAACAATGCAGATAATTCAGGATAGAGAGAAAGTAGGAAAAAGTGTAAGACTTTCTGTGCAAGTGATTAGGGCAATTACATGAAACGTGTCATCAAATCATTTCTATTCCAAAAAGTGTTGAACAGTGGGTGGATAAAATGTGTAAGTAGCCCACCAAACCCGCTGTATGTCTAAAACCATTTGCAGTACAGAAACCTGTGAGCAAAGATCTGAACAAGCTTTTTCACTCTTGAGCAATTAGTTTTCCTTTGCTACAAGCAAGAAGTACAGCCACTTGGTTCCATTGGTGTCTCCTTACCCCACAGAAACAACTTCGTGTAACTTGGCCTTCAGTCATTCACACAGTTTTGAAAACAGCTGTCTTAATGGCACATACAAAAATCAGTCTTTATATAGGGCCAAATTCCGTGCCTGGTCATAGCAGTAATCCTCTTACTTAGGTTCACTAGCAGTGTTCATACACACAGTATCCAGCCCGTAAGTATTACTACTTAAGCACAGAAATGCAGTCACTGCAACAGCCTTATGCAGTTATCTGAAGGAAAACAAAAACGATATTGCTTACAACAGTTACACTTGTGTGCTGTGAATATGAGAAGTCTGAATAACACATTTGATGAATAAGAACTATGTTTAAAAAACAGTGTGTACCATTTTACTAATCTGTGTGAGAGTGAAATTGTGGGAAAAAATATTATGCTAATATGAAACCACTTCAAGAAAGAAATCAGAAAATATGTGTAGTTTAATCTTCCACCCAGGAAAATGAAAGCATGAGAACAAACCTAACTTTCTGCAGAGACAGCTGATGTTGGTGTAAATCACTGATGCATAAGTATGTGATTTTCATTTAGAATTATGTACTGAGCTGTTTATATAGCCTACGATTCCTGTTCAAATCTATTTAACAGTAATAGCCATGAGCTTTGCTACTCTTCAGAAATACAGTACAATGGAATTATTCTAGTGCTGCAAAATGGCTCATTCTTACTTTATAAATGACTTCTACGTGCACAAAATCAGGCTGCACTAAAAGCAGCTGATGAAAACAACATCTCTTCCTCTTCTTCTCTGTCTCTGCCCCAAAAGGAAAGGAAGAGGAGGGAAAAGGAGATGTAAAGTTGCAGCTTTTAAGGCTTGCACCAGCAATTCAGGTCATATATTATACCCACCTGGCCTTAGGCAGAAGTAACTAAATCTGTTTAATTGGGAGGAAAAAAAATTAAAAAAAAATAAAAAAAAAAAAAAAGGAAGAACTTTTTAAGGGGACTTCAAGTGTTCTAGAGTTTATTCCATTTCTTTGATGGACTCCAATAAAGTTCCCAGGGGTTTAGAAAGCAGGTTCTGCACTAGCAAAAAAAAAATTCGGCCTTGAAAATTGTACAATTCAGTTGAGATAACAAATTTTACCCAGATTTACAGCAGAGATAGTTACATCAATCAGAGTCAAAATGCTTGCTACAAATAAAGACATGCTTCACTTTTACACGAATTTTTCAGTTGCTGTTAAATTTAAGAAGTTACTGCAGATATCAGATAGAGGAGACAGAGAGCAGAGGCGGAAAGGTTATGTTTCATATTTTTTTAATCCTCTTCATTGAGTTACTAATCTTAATTGAATTAGTTTTCAGGTGAATGGGTTACCTCTGGAAAGAAAATGGGAATTAAAACTCACACCATACTGTCCTCTCCCTTGGAGCCGGAAATGATGTCTCCAGAAGCTTCCTCAGAACTGGGGGGCAGGGAAGAGACCAGGCAGACAGAGCAGAGCAGGGCAGGCCTGTGGAGTCACTGGCCCCACTACAGACTCCCTCCCTTCCTTCAGCATCTGGACTAAACTGAGCTGTGCTCTCTCTCCCAGCTGTGCCCCACACATGATACTGTGAAGAGGAAGACAGATTGCAGGGCTCAAAAAAACATAAAAGCTGCATTCCAGGTATTTTTGGGTTGTAATCCATGTAACTTGTCTTAAATATCTACCATAGCATGAGAAAAGCTGTATTCAAAACAGACTATTTTTCTGAATTGATAACTAATACCACAAAAGGATCACTTAGCATTAAGCCCAGCTACAAACTGTCATTGTAAAATAACTTTCTGGAGCTGGGAAGCACAAGTAACTAAGATGAGATTTGCAAAGCCTCAGAAGCAATTTTTTAAACTTTATATCCACTCCTTTTGGTAATGTGATCATTTTTGTCCACATGGAAACATCAGTGTCTCAGCAATCTCTGCTGTCTCCCTTAGGAGATGCTCTGAGGTGCACAAGGTGCTGAGGATATGCAACAACCTGGAGGAAGCCCTGAGTGACCATGGCAAGGTGCAGTGGGAACCAGGGTGCTCCTCCATACTGGGGAACACTGGGAGGCCTGACATGGATCTAGAGGATTTCCCAGAGAAGAAGGAATAAAGCATAAATATTACTACCATAGAGGACTGATACACAGGGTCCACGCTGAGCAAAACTGTCCCATAACTGATCACCTGAAGACCAGACATAGCACCACTTACTGAAGCTGACCGCAAAGAAAGATCATGGAGCAAAACAGGCAGTGAAGAATTTCTTCAAGACCATGTTCATGAGAAAAAAAAAAAAAAAAAAAATTAAATAGTTTCTGGCTCCATAACAAAAATATATCTATATATGTTTATGAATATGTATATATATGTTTCTATGTATTTATATACATATTTTTATATCTCTCCGTATATATAAAAGCAGGCATGGGAATGTCAAGTACTTACAACTTCTTGTGTAAATTGTAAGGAAATTTGTTGGGATCACAAGCAAGTAGATAAGAAGAAGGCAAGGGCCTGCCCTTAAATAAGTAAGGAAAATGGAGCTGTATACACACTTTATACCACACACACACCCCCCAAGAACTCATATCTTTGCTACTCCTAGTTATCACACTGAGAATACTGTCAAAATGTTTGCTCCTGTGTAATCTAACCTTCTCCAATCAAACCTGCTAAGTCAAAGTGGCAGTTTATTACTAAAACTGATGTTACCTGCCCTTAAATTTAGTTTAATTGAAATATAATTTTCTAGCATATAAGTTTTTCTTGTACAATAAGTCTACTTTGAAAAGAAAAAGGGTTTATGAAATTTATTAAGTTTCAAAACTATTTCTGATCCTTTATATCAAGCAAAGGTTCAGATGTCATTCCACATTACCCTTTCCAAGTAGCAAAAGTATTTCCCTCTGTGCTTCAGCTCTCACTTTCCTCCCAAATGCATTTCTATGCTCAATGTATTACTTGTCCTTTCATCTGTGGCATGTTCTTGGATTACACTGACAGAGTGTCCTATGAAATAAATAATCTGAGTTAGATGAGGGTTTTTTTAAGCATCCACAGAGGCTGATTTTGTTGTCCTGGTTGTTCTGTTCTGTTTCTTTGTTAATCAAATTGTTTCATTAAGCGATTCCCACTTTCCATTACCTTTCAACAAAGCAGTTGCTTGTTTGTTTCTGTATAAATGAGATCATTTCACTAACGTGGCTTATTGCATAGCCCTATAAAAAGAACAGTAATACAAATAAAGTACAGACTGAGAATAAGAATAAGCAGTTAGGGTTGGGGAGTTCTTATATCTGGGAATTTCTTATATTTGTTCTATTGTCTGAGAGAATGTTACATGGAACAATTTCCTCGCTGTTTCATATACTTTGCAGCTAAGATGATCATAAAACTAACCTTCAGCTCTGGATGTACGTGAACTTCATGAAAACTTAGACTCAAATCTGTATTTCCAGCAAGTTTAACTGGAATAGTGCTTTAAGTGTTAGGACTCTTGATCTTTTAGGAGTTTCATGATACTCCCTTGGCATATGTTCTGTTTAGATCACAGGGGGTTGAAATTTCAAAAGCAAATTGCAAATATGACTTACAATTTGAACTGAAATTCCATAAACACTATGAAGTTGGAATAAGTGCTCACCAAAACTACATTTTTACAGCCTAGTGGAGCTGATGCAGTTGCCGTGGTTGAGCAGTAGTCATATACATGTCTATCCTCCTCTGCCCTGCTTGGAGATGTAGTCCTGCTCCTTCATGTGTACCAGCTCTGGCAAACATCTTAACCTACAGTAAGCCCACACTCTGTGGACTGAAGCAGAGAGTAACCTGTTTGTTCCCCCACATAGGTCAGCATTCTGGAAATTTAGGTTTCTAAACTGACTCTCTGCAGAGAAGAGGAACCATGTCATATTTCCAGTTTCCCCTATGAAGACTACCAAAGCCCATCCATTTACACTGTGATGATGTCAGAAAGTACTCTGAATAAAGCTATCCTTTTATCCTAAAGAAGGGCTGTGAATAAGACTAGGGAAATGTGTTTTACCCTTGTGTTCAGTATTCATGAGAACCCTAGTTTATGCAAGGTTCATAGACAATGCTAAAATTGGAGGAGATGCCAAAAATAAACATAAAATTTGTTTGAAGACTGGATAAAGTGTTTTTTAGTGAAAAACTTCATAAATCCAATATATTTAGTTTACCAATTATTGAGAGGTAAAGTGAGTAAGTTTCTTTCTTCATGAAGAAATATTATCAGAACTGGCTACCTTGATTTGGAGAAGGCTGAGGTCCTTAATGACTTCTTTGCCTCAGTCTTCACTGGCAAATGCTCTGACCACACCACCCAAGTCTTGGAAGGCAGATGCAGGGACAGTGAGAATGAAGACCCTGGGCCCACTGTAGGAGAGGATCTGGTTCGAGACCATCTTAAGAACCTGAATGTGCACAAGTCCATGGGACCTGATGAAATCCATCTGCGGGTCCTGAAGGAGGTGGCAAATGAAGTTGCTAAGCCACTGTCCATCATATTTGAAAAATCATGTCAGTCAGGTGAAGTTCCCAATGACTGGAAAAAGGGAAATATAATCCCCATTTTCAAGAAGGGAAAAATGGATGAGCCAGGGAACTACAGACCAGTCAGTCTCACCTCTGTGCCCGACAAAATCTTGGAGCAGATTCTCCTGGAGGGCATGCTGAGGCACATGAAAAACAACAAGGTGCTTGGTGACAGCCAGCATGGCTTCACCAAGGGGAAATCCTGCCTGACCAATCTGGTGGCCTTCTATGATGGGGCTACGGAGCTGATGGACAGGGGTAAAGCAGTTGACATCATCTACCTGGACTCGTGCAAAGCGTTTGACACTGTCCCACATGACATCCTTGTCTATAAGTTGGAGAGGCATCAATTTGATAGGTGGACCACTCGGTGGATAAAGAACTGGCTGGATGGCCGCATGCAACAAGTTATGCTCAATGGCTCAATATCCAGCTGGAGACCAGTAATGACTGGTGTCCCTCAGGGACCGGTGTTGGGACAGGTCTTGTTCAACATCTTCGTTGGTGACATGGACACTGGGATTGAGTGCGCCCTCAGCAAGTTTGCCGGTGACACCAAGCTGTGTGGTTCGGCTGATATGTTGGAGGGAAGAAATGCCATCCAGAGGGACCTGGACATGCTTGTGAGGTGGGCTGATGCCCATCTGGTGAAGCTTAACCATGACAAGAGCAAGGATCTACACCTGGGTCAGGGCAATCCCAGGCACAGTTACAGGTTGGGCAGGGAAGAGCTTCAGAGCAGCCCTGTGTAGAAGGACTTGGGGGTGTTGGTCGATGAAAAAATGAACATGAGCCGGCAGTGTGCACTTGTAGCACAGAAAGCCAACCGTATCCTGCGCTGCATCAAAAGCAGCATGACCAGCAGGTCAAGGGAGGTGATCCTGCCCTTCTACTCTGCTCTTCTGAGACCTCACTGGGAGTACTGTGTGTAGTTCTGGTGTCCTCAACATAAAAAGGACATGGAACTGTTGGAACAAGTCCAGAGGAGGGCCACGAAGATGACCAGGGGAGTGGAGCACCTCCCGTATGAAGACATATGAGAAAATTGGGTCTGTTGAGCCTGGAGAAGAGAAGGCTGTGTGGAGACCTCATAGCAGCCTTCCAATATCTCAAGGGGGCCTATGGGGATGCTGGGGAGGACCTCTTCATGAGGGACTGTAGTGATAGGACAAGGGGTAATGGGTTCAAACTTAAACAGGGGAAGTTTAGATTGGATATAAGGAAGAAGTTCTTTATCGTAAAGGTGGTGAGGCACTGGAATGGGCTGCCCAGGGAAGTTGTGAATGCTCCCTCCGTGGCAGTGTTCAAGGCCAGGTTGGACAGAGTCTTGGGTGACACGGTTTAGTGGGAGGTGTCCCTGCCCCTGGCAGGGGGGTTGGAACTAGATGATCTTAAGGTCCTTTCCAACCCTAACTGTGCTATGAATTCTATGATTTGTTGGCCTGCAGTAGGATTGAAAGAGCAAGCCTTTGAGGAAAAAACTGTTTGCTATTTGCCTCAGGAAAGTAACTTCTGGTTCACGCAAAGGAAATCAGATTGATCTGTATTAATGGTGTCTGGCAGAACATTTTCTTACTTGCTTGCGAAAGTTTTGGTAAGGGTTTTATTGCCAACTGTAAGAAGCAATATGAATTGATATAAAATATACAAACAACTTGGTAACCTTCTCATGAGAGTGAAGTATACATCAGGAACATAATTTCTTTATTTTCTTTCCCTTCAGAGAATTAAGGAATTTGGCTCTTCCCAAAGTGTAGCAATCATGCCTAAGCATTTTATAGACTTCTAGTGAGAAACTGCCAAGCCTTAGAGACTTGTCAAGGGCAGAGGTTGAATATTAATCTTAACCACTCTCATTTCAACTGCATCTGAGCTCCCTCTTCTGACGTTTAGATTTCTTTTTAACCCCTTAGAGGGACTGCAAAATAATCCCACCAAGTATACTCCCTGGAGTAAGTACTGTAAGTAAGACCCATCAGAGTGCTGTGGACAGTAACTCCCTTGGCTGCAGGTCCATACCCTATCATTTCAAGCAGGAATGTCTGTGATCCTTTGTTAATGATGTAAATACTTTCTTTTCATTTAAACTACATTTTTCTGCCACTATCTTTTGTGCAAACCCTGTAAGGGTAACTGTTTTGAATACAGTTATACTAGGAAGAAAAGTCCCTAGACATTTCATACACTTCTCCCTGATTTACTAAATTTACTGGATAGCTTCCTAGGATGCTGTCCAGAATAGACACTGATTTTAAAGCTTGTGCAATATTTAACGGAAACAGTTCTTTATTATCCTCAGAGGTATGCACAATTCTTTAACCACATCACAACTTGTATTGTAGTTTATGTCTAAGCTGTCATCCTCAGAGGGCAACATTTTATTCTTTTTTAAATACACAGACCTATATATGAATAAATATTTCCTGTCTTTTTGGCTGCCAGGCATTTGAGAGCATTCTAGCAATTTTGTTTCTTTTTGGTAATATTTATCTCTTTGACTACAATTTTTGTAGCTCGTAAAAATTGTCTGCATGGTCACACATCCCCTCAGACATCTCCACCCACAGCTATATTGCAGCATCTTCAGCATACCAGTCTCTTCAGTGTATCTGAAGTTTCATCTTGCCAGGCTTTTTTTGGCATGAAAATAACTGCATGGTGACTGCTAGTTCAGCTTTAGCAATAGAACAGTTAAGGGAAGACTACAGTCAGCTATCAGCATTTTCACTTGACTTTGCATGATGTTGTTGTCCCTACTTTATGCTCAGGAGTTTTAGTCAAACTCTTTTTAGTGTATGTAAGTGGTTTTCTAGCATAGTAAAAAATTCACCACCCAGAAAATATTCATTTTACTCATAAGATCATGGGCATGTCTATTGCACTCCAAAGTGCCTAAGCTTGCCCCTCAGGGAAGACCAAGGGAGAAGAAATCCCACATGGTAGTTATGTTGATTCATGATTGTTATCTTTTAGGATGCATCTTCTAAAAGATACAATGGTGATGGGGTGGGCTGCGTGGAACTGGTTTCATTTCTGCCAGTATGATCACATTTTAAAACCACACTTGAACCCTATGCTAGCCATGAAGATCTGACGGAAATGCAGGGAGTTATTTATCGGTTTTTTTTCAAGGTTTTTCTTACCAGACTACAGTCCTCTGGCCACCTCATCTTCTCTCAGCAGACCTGCTTGATAATACCTGCTTCCTAACATGAGTACCAGCAGAAGACATGAACTTATGGCAGCAATAGTAAATTGTTTGTGAGAAAACGTTAAGAAAAGAGATGAAGAACAATATATAAAGGAACAGCCTATACAATGGAAGGGGTGGGTTTAGAAGATTATCGTGCACACTGAATTGAGTTTGGCAAATGCTGAGCATTCACAGAGCCTTAATGATAGCCAACAGGCAATTTTGTGCATATTTTCAGCAAAAAGTGAACATGGAGTTGCTGTTACTCAGACTGAGGAAAGTTCTACTGTCCATTAAACTTTTTTAGATTTTAATTATTTGTCTTTTCCTCACTATAAATACAAAATTAATTATAGAGTGAAATATATACAAAAGGAAAGACTGAGAGAAAGAAGGCAGCTCCCCACAACAATTTATCACACTGAAATCTAACCTTCCAGCACTGAGACAAGTATCTAAGTTGCGATGCTGCAGGCTACAGAGGGTGAGGTTCTCCTTTAACAAAAATATCTGTTTTGGTTGGTTCTACAGAGTCATCTCAGATCATATGAATTTCCATCCTCATGCTCTTTCTCTCACTTCCATTTTGACCATAAATTTCATGCTGAACTGAAAAGTTTCTCCATCTGGACTCAAAAATTCAAAACTATATTAATGGGGGAAAAAAATAATCAAACTTTCATTTTCGAAAGAAAAATAATTCTTTCCAAAGATCTGCAATCATCTCTATTCAAGTGTAAAAGCTGCTAATGATAGCTATGTTGTGGGATTATACACCATATATCCATAAAGACTGATGCTTTATAGAATCATAGAATCATAGAATAGTCAGGGTTGGAAAGGACCATAAGATCATCTAGTTCCAACCCCCCTGCCAGGGGCACCGACACCTCACACTAAACCATGCCACCCAAGGCTATGTCCAACCTGGACTTGAACACTGCCACGGAGGGAGCATTCACAACTTCCCTGGGCAACCCATTCCAGTGCCTCACCACCCTTACAGTAAAGAATTTCTTCCTCATATCCAATCTAAAATTCCCCTGTTTCAGTTTGAACCCATTATCCCTTGTCCTATCACTACAGTCCCTCATGAAGAGTCCCTCCCCAGCATCCCTATAGGCCCCCTTCAGATATTGGAAGGCTGCTATGAGGTCTCCACACAGCCTTCTCTTCTCCAGGCTCAACAGCCACAACTTTCTCATATTTCTTATTTGACCTGGATGGATTAGTCTTGTCTTCCTTGGAACTCTCCATAGCTGTATTGCAGCTTTACTGGGCACAGAGAAGTAGAAGATGAAGTTCAAACAAGGCTTATGCAGGCTTGCGATTCTACCACTGTGTTTTCTAACCCCAAGGTTAGCAGGGTTAGACAGTCAGTGCTGAAAACAAAGGCCTAATTGAAAGCAATTCCCTAATCTGTAAAGCAGCTTCTGTGACTGCTGTCACAAGTAGAGACTCAAAACTCTGAGCGCAGACACTGGATCTTCCTAGCTCATTTGCTTTGCAGCTCATATATTCAAGTGTGACCTTTTCATGCCTTCCCCTCTATACATTTTTATTCTTGAGTGTAGAGATATAAATGTATTATGTATTTCTTTCTGTTGTAATAATACCAATTACACTTCAGTGTACTACAAGAGTTATAATGCCAGAAGAGGTTGTGAATAGAAGCCATTTGAAGGTAACTCCTGTTCTGAGAGGAGAAAATAGTTGTGATTAGATGCTTTCATTTCTGTGCACGATTCTGTGACCCTGAAAAGAAACTAATACCAGAGCCTTTCTCCTCTTGTGATAGAACCTAATATCTGAGAATCTACTACGTTTAATCTCTTGCCAGGGATCACATAGACCAAAGATAAGAGGAAAAAAATCAAAATAGTGTAACTTGGTGGATAGTGCTTTATGGAACAGACCATCAGAGAAATGTGACTGATAATTTGGTAGGCTCTTTAGAGGCCAATAAACTAGGTGAAAATAAAAATTTATACGTTATAACATCTAGAAGTTTTAAACACTAAGCAGAAGACTGCTAAATTATCTGGTGTACAAACATTCTCCTCCAATTATAGGGAAACAAACAAACAAACAAACAAATAAAACAAGAGAACACTTTTTTGATAGGCTATCTTAGAAAAAATTCCTGGATATGAGAACCAAATACACCATGCAGATGAGAGTTTCAAGTTCTCCTAGGTTGTGTTGACTGTTTATATACAGGCATGTGTTTAAAAAAATCTCCTTGTGAAAAATGGCAACAATTCTTGCGTAAACTAGCTGTAAGAGAGTATTCATTATGTTGAACACTCAAGTCTAGCATTACACAAACAAAGCCTCTGTTGTGACACCAGCTAACAGGACACAACATGATCCTACAGTGATAAGGCAGATAGAATTTGCAGTGTTTAGCATTATGGGCTGCTCTTTCCAACGTGGCAATAAACACAATATATACTTGTCTACATGGTCATTGAGTAACTGACGATTGAAACTCAGACCCACAGACAATGATCGAAGTATTATTAAGGAAATACAAACAACTGACCTATTTAACATCCATACAATGTCCTGTCCTTTTTCCAGATCACCACAGATTTCTGCTGGCATCAGCCTGAAAAAGCCCAAATGAGTATCAGCTGCAGTCTCTCTTACATGTGTACCACTTGTAAACTGATAGATATAGAAGGGATATGAATTTCTTTCAGGTTAATGGACACATTAGTAACAACCTAGACTCCATCTGGAGTTCTGAGCTCTGACTTGAGAAATGCAGGTCTAAGCCTTGAAATGTCGTGCTGACTGAGGCCTCAGGACAGCTGCATTCATAAGCAGAGGGACCCGTAGGAAGTGATTTGTATAAAAAGCTTTCTTGAGATGAATGGCAAGATAAATCAGTAGAAGAGGCTTTCAATTTCTTCCAAAAGAGCTGTGAGAGGACTGTGGAAGAGACATTCCAGGATCCTAACCAAAGTACATCAGTCCCTGGATCAATGGGCTCCCAAGGGCAATTGCTAGAGCCCCAGAAAGAGTATGTCATGATGATGTCCAGGAATACTCAGGAGAAAGGAGCAACAGGGGTGTCATCAAGAGCAATCATGTCCACCTCCCATCAGATCCATTTCCCAGAGTGAAGAGTTTAAGAATCTGCTTCTTTTATCTCCCCTCCCCAATACCCATTCCTTCAGCACCAAACGTGCATTCCTCCAACACAAACAGCTTCCCAAGGCTACTCATATGTCCAAATAGTCATAGAATCATAGAATAGCTAGGGTTTGAAAGGACCTTAAGATCATCTAGTTCCACCCCCCCTGCCAGGGGCACCGACACCTCCCACTAAACCATGCCACCCAAGGCTATGTCCAATCCAGCCTTGAACATTGCCAGCGATGGAGCATTCACAACTTCCCTGGGCAACCCATTCCAGTGCCTCACCACCCTTACAGTAAAGATTTTCTTCCTCATATCCAATCTAAACTTCCCCTGTTTAAGTTTGAACCCGTTGCCCCTTGTCCTCTCACTACAGTCCCTCATGAAGAGTCCCTCCCCAGCATCCCTATAGGCCCCCTTTCAGATATTGGAAGGCTGCTATGAGGTCTCCACACAGCCTTCTCTTCTCCAGGCTCAACAGCCACAACTTTCTCAGCCTATCTTCATACGGGAGGTGCTCCACTCCCCTGGTCATCTTCATGGCCCTCTTTTGGACTTGCTCCAACAGTTCCATGTCCTTTTTATGTTGAGGACACCAGAACTACACACAGTACTCCCAGTGAGGTCTCACGAGAGCAGAGTAGAGGGGCAGGATCACCTCCCTGGACCTGCTGGTCACGCTCCTTTTGATGTACCCCAGGATACGGTTGGCTTTCTGGGCTACAAGCACACACTGCTGGCTCATGTTCATTTTTTCATCGACTGAGGTTAGTGAGCAAATTAAATTGTTCCTTCATTTTCACTGTCCTCAGCCTCCCTACTCCTGCAGCAGGCCCACACCTTTCCTTGTAATTCAACTGAAAAGGCTTCCAACAAACTCCCCAAGCAAGATCCAACAAAAGAGCAGGAGCAGCACATCTCTCTCTCAGAGAGCAATATAAACACAGCTCATGCAATAGACTTCTAATTAATAAAAATCTAATTTAGAAAAGATGATTTAAGGGATTTAGGAATATAGATTGAAACTTATAAAGCTTTTGCTCTACAGCTGAACCCAGCCTCAGTCTTCCTAGGCACCCCAAGATAACATATTTCATCAGCCTTTGGCCTAAATTCTGACTTCCCAAGATGGGGATAAAATTCTTCTCCCTCACTATGATTTTGTGAGGATAAAATCTGCTGTTGATCATGAGGCACTCAGATACTGTAACACAGACCCCAAAAACAGGACATAAAATTTAGTCCCAGACTACATTTCTGCCAATATTTTAATTTCAGATGTGAATTCTACACCATTTGCAGTGCTGCTGTGTAAAAGCTTAGCTGTGATTAAAGCATTTCGTATGAGGAGATGTGAGCCAGTATGTCCTGTCTTCACTAATCCTTTTTCCTCTTTCCTTACCTTCCTTTTTGCCTTTACCAGAGCTGCAGGGATCTTAGACTTGAAGTGTAGCACTGAGCTCAGGAAAAGTAAGCTTTGTTCTTCCCTTTCTGCTGACATTTTGTGTGACCTCAGGGAAATCATTTAACCTGTTTTTTTCCCATGCACAAAAAGAGGGCAAGGATGTTTTCTTTATCCCATCTGCCAGTATGATACAGCAAGCTCCCCCAGCTGCCTCTGACTACATTTGCAGACAGCAGGCCTCATCTGCATCTTGTGTGAGGCTGCTGAACACCACCATGGCTGCAATAAAGAAGAGGAGCATTTAACAGATGGTGGCAGTAATGCCAGGCCACGAGCTGTTCAAAGGAGATCCCCTGGCTTTGAGGTTATAAGGAGAAAGGTGGTGCTTTCCACCCACCTTAATCCTACTTCCATATGGCTTTGGGGAAGGACTGCAAAGAAAGAGGAAGGCAGCTGCCAGCTAACAGGAATAACATGAACCAAACTGGGAAGTGGTGGACATTTGCACCTTCAGAGATTTTTCTGTAGCCTTTTTTTTTGCTCTGTGCCAATCTAAGGCTTGCTCTGGTCCTGGCTGATCTTCTCCCCAACTTCACAGGGTCCTCTCCCTGCCTCCTTCCAGCCTGCCCCCCAACACTCTTCCATAACCTTGGGGTGCCCTCCTCCCTGACAGTACTGTCCTTTTCCTACCTCCTGAAAAGGGGAATACTTTTATGGCTGTTTCTGCTTGTGGTGCAGTGCTCTCTTCCCCATTACTGTGTTTGTCTTGTCTAATTGGAAATCTTGGGCTTGGGGGAAACTATCTACTACTCAGCAATTGACCGCCACCCTGAAAAGCCTTACTTTGTTGGTTCTGCTACTCTAATAAACATGGTGATAGTGGTGGTTATTGTTTTTATTAATGCTAATACTAATATGCAGTCCTCCAAATATTAATATTAATATTTGCAACAAGGTAAAGAGACTAACACTGGGAATGGTGGACCTTCCACAGAGCTGGTGGACCTTGTTACAAACCAGTTCTCAGAAAACAAGAATTTCTACAATTTCCATGTGTTCTTTATTATCAATTATCACTAAAATTAGTCAGAAAACAAAGCACTTTAGGTACTATCCCTATGAAAGATGCTTGAAATAAAATGGTATGTTACTACTTAGAGCTAATAAAAGCAGAGTGCAACCAGCAGCAGCAGCCATCAATGAAGTCTTCATAATTTCTTTGGAAACCAGAGCTGGTTTGATTTTCTGTTTCAGAAACACCCAAATATAGTAGTGATTTGAGCAGTGCAACACTTTACTTTTCACATTTTCTCCTAATCCTATACACCTGCTGTTTCACTGGTTAAGATCATGACTTCATTAGTGAAGTGTAAGAGTAACTTACTGATTTTACCAAGTACTGTGCTAATTTTACCAAGGATGCTTTTTAGAAATATCATCTACAGCTGACATACATAAACACACATGCCGGGTAAAGCAGAATTAAAGCCAGAATTTGCGTTGCCCTTATCTCCGTTTAACTGCAGCAGGTTTGTGATACTTGCAAAGGTTTAGGTATGGTGAATGGATTAGTGAGTCAATGCATAAAAGATATATTTGTGTGTGTAGATATATTTGTAGGTATATATAGATTTGGATTTCAAAGTACAAAATTTAAGGAGAAAAATATTTTGTATATCCTTCCTCTGTATCTAATTAAGTCAAAATCTATCATCAGTTACTAAAAATAAAATTCTGTCTTCTTTTGGTTTATATTTTGTTACCTTTTCTGAAGACTCTGATAACTAACTCCTCAAGTACAACTGTGAGAGAATCACATTTGTACAGGATTTCTGTGGAGCTGGAGATGAATTCCACCCAAGCAAATAAATGACATTGCAAAGTATTTTTATACAGAGAGATTTCCAAGTAACTCAAACCAAAAAGAAAACAAATATAGATAGAAAAATAAAACCAGCACATTTTCTTTATTCCCTTGGCAAACTTGGTAATATCTCTGTCAGGCCACCCATGAAGGTTTGAGGAAGAGAAAGAAGCAGGGTGATCTGCCCCAGAATTCATTTTGAGGCATCAGAAAGGAAGAAACTTCCTACATTATGATGCATTACAATACATCCAAAGATACAACTTGCGAAAAGTCCACATTTTGTCTGATGGACCTTGTACTCCCCTAATAATTTACTTGACAACCCCTGGTCTCCCACCCATAGGTACAGAGCCACCCACCAGGGCAGTGAGCTGAAGTCCCTCAGGCCAAGGTTTCTGAACAGTACTGCTAGAAACACCTCAGGGCGACTCCTGACCCAGATGTGTATTTCCTTTCCACAGAGTAAGTGAAATATCCTGACCCAAGCACTTGTCCAACCCTAGCAGCTGAAGATCGTGGCCTTGTATCACCAGTCTGCATCAGCACCCAGGCAAACATAAATTGTGTTTCCTGCTTTGTCTTGGCAGAAAGATAAAGGGAACCCACAGCTTGCAGAAAGGTAGGGTTAGTCTTCCTCTTCTTTTCGTCCTTCTGCTAGGCAGGTGGCTAGATGCAATTTGTATCTCTGAGGAGAAACAGCTAGATAATACAACCATTTCCCAGTCTCAGGTGCTGTAGCATCAGACAGACTGGCTTCTTCGAACCTTACACAATGCCTTATCAAAATACAACTATCTGCTTCAAAGTGCAACTTGAAGGTACAGAACAGAGAACGCTTCCTTTCCTGGGAGGATGAGCAGCACACTGAGGGTCAGGATAGCTGTGCTTGCTGACAACAGTACCAAAGACCAATGACATTACATGTTGCTGATGCTGCTGCAGAGCTGTATGTCTGGGACACAAGTGCCCTGCCCCTCTGCTCCAGTATCCAGATCCAATCAAACCCACCTTTGCTCCTGGATCCTTTTCCACCCCTATCAGCCATGCTGCTTTTTCTCCTCAAGCAAGTGCCAAGGCATCTTAGGGTTTTTGTGTGAGTAGGGTAACCTGTCGACTGAAGGTCTCTAGAAGAGGGTGAGTAGGAGGTCTCAAGAGGTAAGTAGGAGAAGATTTTATGCTGGAAATGGCATCCTGCACACTGAAGGGAGGAAGGCAGGAGTGACCCTGTGCCCCACCCTCTATAAAAAGGATATAAATGAGGTGTGAGGTATGAGAGGTGAGATGTCAAAGCCTGTCAAGGATAGGTCTCTGCTCTATCTGGGGAGTGATGAACTCATAAATAAGAAATAAACTCTCCTTTTCCATATCTTCCAAGAAACCCCCCAACCTCTTACTCAAAAATTTTGATAGCACTGTGTGTTTATATCTTAAGGCATTTTTTGTATCAATATCATTGAAGACTCAAACTGTGTTTTCCATAGAGAACGAACTTTACAGACTGAATGCTCTCAGTTTGCCTGCTTAAGCCAGGTACAGCTCCATTTCAAATCTGCCTGAACATGAGTTTCTGTTTGTTAGCACCACAGAAGCTGTAGCCTGTAGAAGAACTGTATTTCATTTTGCTGTGCAGAGCCTGGAAGATAATCTCAAAAAGCATCATGCTACCTGTTTTTCCCTGGGCACTGGATATCCAACTGCACATCCAACAATAACTGTGGCTTTCCCATCATCTCTGGCTTGAATTTTTCCTGCCCTCACTAGTGTGGAGGTGCTTCATGCTTGCCTCTCACAGTCTTCCAGAACATCTATAACTAGTGCTTCTCAAATGCTATTGTATGTACATACTTCAGAATGCTTAAGTATACAAAAATTCCTGTGATTATCAATGTTTCATAGAATTTATATTTAAAGAAAAACATTTGAGTATTTTTTAGTCATGTGAAGGCAATATTAGGTTTATAAGCATCTAAATGAGTCAAGTGTTTTATCAGCCCATTTCAGAAATATTTCTTTGTACACGAATGAAAAATTTAAGCAGAAACAGTTCTGAAAGAAATAGTGCTGAACATAGCCATGAAAAGCAATCTAAAAGTCCTGACGAAGGTAAGAAAAGTTATTAAAATACTGTGCTGGTTTTGGCTGGGGTAGAGTTAATTTTCTTCATAGTAGCTAGTATGCGGCAGTGTTTTGGATCTGTGCTGGAAACAACGTTGATAACACAAGGATGTTTTCATTACTGCTGAGCAGGGCTTACACAGAGTCAAGGCCTTTTCTGCTCCTCACAACACCCCACCAGTGGGTAGGCTGGGGGTGTACAAGGAGTTGGAAGGGGACACAGCCAGGACAGCTGACCCCAACTGACCAAAGATATACCCCATACCGTATGGTGTCATGCTCAGCATATAAAGATGAGGAGAGAAGGAAGCAAGGACATTTGAAGTTCTGGCATTTGTCTTCCCAAGTAACCATGACCCGTAATGGAGCCCTGCTGTTCTGGGGATGGTTGAACACCTGACAGACCATGGGAAGCAGGGAAGAAACTCCTTGCTTTGTTTTGCTTGCGTTTGTGGCTTTTGCTTTACCTATAAGACTGCCTTTATCTCAACCCATGAATTTCCTCACTTTTACTCTTCTGACTCTCCCCCATCCCATGGGGGAAATGTGAGTGAGTGGCTGGGTGGTGCTTAGTTGCTGGCTGGAGTTAAACCACAACAAGTGCCCATGATGTAGACAGGTCTAAGAATGAAAGATAAATTGTTCCTTGCATGTGCTGTGTCAAACCACTTGTTGCTCCAAAGCTCTTTACAGGCTTTATGCCCACACACAGAGTGAGCTGCACATCCTCCCCAGCAATGCTGAGTAAGATGCAGAAAGGGGAAATCTGCTCAGGACTTCCAAGGCTAAAGCACCTCAGAGGCTTAAATTTGCAGTTTTTCTGTCCTTGTGCTAACTGATAAGGCAATGTCAGCCCACAGATAGGCCTGATCCCACAGAGATTTCAGACTCTGAAGGGAAAAAAATCAAAATCAATAGAGTAACCAGTCATTGCATTGGTTATATTACACTGCCCTGGTAGGTGCAATAGGAAAGGAGGATTTTAAGGAAGCATATGAAGGAAGATAATAATATGTTTTGTGGAGCTCCTCATAAACATGAGAGGCAGTATGGCGAAAAGGACAAAATTGCCACTTTGAAGATTAAAACTGGGTAACAGAGGCCAGCATCATGAGCAAATTTGAAGAAGACAAAAGATTTCACTGCTTGAATGTACATCTTGCATAGTGCAGTATGCCCAGAAAATGAAAAGGGACTGACTTAAGTAAAAATGAGGAAGTGGGAATGAAAAGCTTTAAGAAAAGAGAACCAGAAATTCTGTAAGAATAGCTGCTATAAAAAGGACATTTACATGCTAAGAAGGAAGAAATAAAGGATACAGCTGAAGACTGTCAAAACAGCTCTAAGCCAAATGTGAAATAGTTTCCAGTGATTCAGTTCCCTCATGGGGAGGCAGGTCCTGGGCTCTCCCAGGCGAAGTGAGCACTGTAAGGATGGGTTGGTATGATGGCGTGTCCTCCAGTATGTTCTCCATGTTTCATATGCCAGCCAGTGAAAAAGAAGCGTATTGTAGGGGAAATTGCCATCTGCTTTTGTCAATAAAAGACTGCATACATGCCTACAGCCTAAACAGACTGAAGCCAGCCTTTTATGAGGGGAAATGAGAGACCTTAGTAAAGGGTGATAAAGTACAATTTAAAAGGAATAAACAAAAATTACTATGACATAACTTCATCTGCTCTCTATAGACTCCAACATAGTATCATAGAAAGCATGGGAAATTACTAAGGCAGGGATTCACATTAAACCTATTATTTTCTCAGCTTCTGAGGACCTAGTTTCAAGAACGTTACTGCAGATATTGTTTTCTCACACTTTAACATAATTTGCACTGTACAGGGGGAAAAGATTGTACAGTTTCTTTTTCCTATAAATGTGTACAGAAGGCATTTGTATGCCCCATTCACTGAAAGCACTTCACAATCTTTGGCATATTTATTCTTCCTAGGCACATAAGAGGTTGCATTAATATCCATGTTCCATAAACCATTTAACTGAGGCACAAGGTGGCAGAAATGCAATCTCTTGAAACTGAAGTGAGTACAGGCATAGCTCAGGTAGTACTAAAAACTGTATCACACACTGAATCACACAGAATCAAGGTGTAGCTGTGGTGGGAAGGCCCTTCTGGGGATCATTTGGTCCAAACCATGCTTGAAAGCAGCTTGGGTAAAAGTTGTGTTTAGCAACACAGACACAGAGAGTTCAAGGCAGAAACTTTTTTCGCCAAGATGTGGAGTCAGTTCTTCTGTGCTTATCTCAACATCTGCTTCCAGTATCCACAAAAAGATGTAGTTCAGCTAGTGCCCCAACCCAGCACCCTGGTCTACAGGGCAGATGTACCTACAGAAATTTACCCCCAATCACATAGGCAGTCTGCCACAAGGCAGGAATACAGACAGAAATGGCCCTGTCTTAAACTAGTTATTTCAGCACTAACTCCTCCTGTTTCTTGCATAAAGCATATATGCCATTCTAAAGCAGATGAATTTGTAACTATTAACTCATTTGTTTTAACAACCTTTAATTTACTGGCCTGCAGCCTGCAGCCTTGAGCCTCATAGTTGTGGTTTCTAGCAATATTGGCTACAGAAATGATCCCTTAGTTGTCACAGTCACTACATATTAAAAAATCAGTATGTGGTTGCAGGAACACTGTTAGTATTAAACTTAAAGTGATGGCTCTCATCCTACATATCCATACTCCTAATGACAACTGAATGCTTTGTATAAAGATTGGCCCTTCTAAGGGTTTATAGAACTGGGTGTGAACTTAATCCTCTTCTGGGGGTCACAGCACTTGGTATGAACTTAATCCTCTCGTATCAGGTTACTATGAAAAGCAAGGTGCTAAAAGACAAAATACACATAGAATAAACCAGCTCTAATATGAAAATGTTTAGTCATAATACAAACCAAAATGAAATTGTGGTGGGTAGATAATACTGGAATGATATTCTGAATAATATGATTCATTCTTTCACTGTGCCAATGAAAATAAAATTTAAAAAAAAATAATAAAAAAAGAAAGACTGATGTATCTATTATGAAGCATCAATGAACTTGTCTCTCTGCAAACTGCAGCTAAATCTCCAAAAGAATATATGTGTATTTTGGTCATCCGAACCCAAACCGAGATTTTTAAACTATCACTCAGTTGCTGAATTCATCAGACTGGACAAAGGAACTCTATCTTGAAGATGTGATCTGTCACTGCTTTTCAAAATGCTGGGAGAGAGAGAAGGCTGGAGGTGCCACCAGAGGTGCTCAGCCAAGGGACTGTGTCCCACCTCAGTCATCCTGTCTCCAAAGCACTTCAGAAGCAGCTGCCCAAAGGCCATCTCTGGATAGACACAGAGGAGGTCTCTGTGTGCGTGATGTTCAGAGCAATTGATGGGCATGGACCTACCTTGCCTGTGAAGGAGGTCCTGTCAGGTGGCAGGGAAGGGGCCATGGCATGCAGTCTTCTCTTGCCCCCAGTGTAAGCCATGCAGTAGACCTGCCTCACTGGAAGCATGACAGTGCCAGGGTGTACCAGCTCTCTGCTCAGTTTGTTCCACTTTGCAAAGAAATAATTATTTGCGGGCTGAAGATGAGATATAAGGGATCACAACTGTGTATTGCAGTCACTGGGTGAAACTGCTAAGACCGAACTCTGCATGCCAGCCCTTGCTTGTTCCAAGAGCTAGAAACTAGAGAACAGTTGCATTTTCAGCAGAGCAAGGACCCGAGGCACACTGTCTCCTGCTCCCAGGCAAGCATGCTAAACAATTAGACCACAGAACCATGCTGGGTTTTTTGCAGCAATTACTACGTAATTCTCCATGCCAAGGAGTTACTCTTAATTCCTTTGCTGTGCAGCTTCAGCAAGAGAAAATGGAAACATTTGTGCGTGCACTCCCTCACCCCAGAACTTCATGGGAAAAGCAGGGGGAGGTAAATGAAGGGATTCAAATTTTCTTAGGTGGGAATTAAACCCATGTTTCCTGAGCCCCACCATTGAGCTGCTGGATGAAAGGGGACTGCCTTTTAAGCTTTCAAAAGGGCTAAAGCACCTCACGGCAGGAATGAGGTCACAGCTCTGGCTCCCGCATGAGGGTATATACTTCTCTACAACCAAATACAAGGAATCCAAGTCTCTGAGAAAGGCACAAATGCTTTGTATTTCTATTTCAGATTTATTTTTGTGCGGCTGGGGATTATATGACTACTGATATAAAATCTGTGCCCTACTAGGACACCAGACAGTAGTGGTCACACACATTTCTGCCAAGTTGATTGGGATGCACTACATAGTGTTTACTCAAACCACCTGAAACAAACAGTCTTACTGGGCTGAATATAATAATAATAGTAATAATAATATTAACAACTTGTACTGGCTTAGCCTTTTGCACCTTGTGGCTACAGCGCATATGTTCAGGCAGTGAGGATCATAAAACCAGACTCGGGGTACCAGCCTCTACCTGCCAGCTGGGCAAATTACAGACTTTGGCACTTGGCTTTCTCCCCACAGCCTAAGCCCTACAGAGAGCTGAGGCACTTGACGTGGAGGTTGTTAATTCCACAACCCCAAGCCCTTGCTTGATTTAGCCCTATATCAGTTTCAATTCACAACAACCAAATGCCAGGAATCCAAGTTTCTGAGTCAAGCACAAATGCTTCCTGTTTCCTATTTCAGACAACTTTCTGTTTAGCTGGGGATATCAGTTTCATTTCATACCTTGCAACACTTTTCAGCATAATTGCGCATGGTTCCATTCTTATTTAAATGTCCCCCTCCCAACGTAGCTGGAATTCATAAAAGCCAGGCTGGCTTGTTCATCAAAAATACTGTAGCCACACAACACAAAGCACTGGTCATTATAGCACATGCGGTCTTTCAGTAAAACTTGATGAGGCATCACCTATCAATGCTATTCTAATAAACAGCTGGTTATCAGACATTTTTTACTCAGATCAGTCATCCCAACAAAGCTGACGGAGAAGCATGAAAATGGAAATGAGCAGAAGATGCAGAGAAGAGGGTTTGTGTGAGGTGGTGGTGCTGTTGAAGCAAATGTCATTGGAACTGCGGCTTAACTTCATGCTGAATCAGGTTATCACCAGCTTGTCATCACTGCTGCTTGTCTGGCCACACCAAGAGTTACAGAAGCTAAACCAGCAGGAAGCTACCCTTCCCCCCTCAAAAAGTAGAGTGGGGGAAAAAATGAAAATGAGAGAATAGTTTTCTGCTGGTTTAACTCTCTAAAACAGTTTATCAGGAGGTCAGAGGGAAGCCAGGGTACACACAATAGAGGGAGCAGAGCTGTAGGGCCAGAGCACCAGAACGAAGGGAGCAAAGGACTGCTGCCGCATTGGCTTAGCCCAGGTAAAACTGTCAGGAGACTACAGTCAGACCAGTATCTATCCTTAGAACTGATGGATATAAAATGCTTATAATTCCCTACTGCAGGGCCACTATCTCCATTTATTATTTTTTTTAATTTTGTCCATGCACTGTTAATGCTATGGAGCCCAAATGCCCTTTCTTCGCTGCTCAAATGCAGTTCTTTAAAGCAGAATCAGCATATAGCAGGGACCAGGCATTTAGTGGTATATTTGCACCTTCCCTTTTAGTTGTTGTTTCTTGCTGTGCTTGTTCTTAAGGGAGGGGCTTGAGCTTCACTGGAGTGTTTCTGCTTTTGTATGACCTAAGGAATTTTTATTTTTTTGGGGTTGGGTTTGTTGTCAGGTTTTCTTATTCTTGATTCTAGTCTGTGGGTCTTTTCTTTGTTTCTCCACAGAAGTAACCATCATCATTACTGGAGGGTGGTTACCTAGTCGGCTGGCAGATTTTAGTTTTTATTAGATGGAAGACAGACTGTATGATATTTTTAAAATATATAAGCTCTGTTTTCAGTTTCCTAGCACATCGGACATTCAAAGAGTCTGGATCCTATTTAACAAACATTATTGAATGTATTCAGCTAATAAAAGCTTGGCAAAAATTAGGAAAGGGCTTGTAATGGTTGTGAGTGACATAAAGCTTAAAAGCTTTTGATAGCATTGCACCAAACTGGAGTAAAGCTTGAAGAAACTTAAGTGATGTGTCAGTAAGAAATCCCAGCACTGATTACGACACCATGAAAAGCTCATTTCTCAGGGACAGGAAAAGATGCAACTCTTCCACAAATCTGAATTTAGTTTTTGAACTTGAAACTTTGAACATTATTTGGATTATATTGTCCTGTTATGTCATTACCAGAAAGTATATACAGATTAAAAAAAGAATGAAATTCCCTCAGCATTCCAGCCTAACAGCTCCTGGGAAAGCAAGACATTTTCTTCCCAATGCCTATGATGCACAACCTCTTCTTAATGACCAGGACAAGAGAAGAAAGGGCTTTGGAGAAGATTCGCATACAGGGAACATTATCTCTAGGTGTAAACTTTGATTCCCATTTATTATTTTGCTTGTTGCCCTCTCTGAACACAGAAAACATCTCCAGGCACCCCAGGACAGAAAAGGGTTTCCCAGTGCCTCCTCAGAGCTCAGGCAGCCCAGGTGAGAGGCACAGCAGGAACACCAGAAAGCACACGCTGTTTCAGGATTTCTGTAAATACTGTACTCCAGCTCCCAAAACCGCTCTCAGATTCACTTTCTTTCAAGGCTTGTCTGGACAAGGATAAAGGTGTATTAAAATAAAAAAAAAAGTGTCAGTGAAAACTTTTAATTAACATGTTTTCAATTTCTCTGTTGAAGGGGTGTGTTGCATTTTAGTGCATTTGCCAGCAAACGTGTTAAAATACATTTGTGTCCCGACTACATGTGGCAAGTTAGGACATGTTTTTAAAAGTTTCAGAATTTAACAGGAGTGAAAACGTGCTCGTGATTGTGTTTACCTTAGCCAAGAGTGAGTGTCACTGATGGGTTTTCCTGGGACTCTGGAGAGCAGCTGCCATACCAGCAGGGAACTGTTGTTTAGGTGCTTTCTTCTTTTCCTGAACTGTCAAATAAAAGTAGCATTTCATTTACTTGCTTTGTAGGAATGGATGAAAAGGAATGTTTTATGCAATATTGGGAAAATTAAAAATTAAAAGCTGAATATTAGTGAGATGGGAGGTTAGGTGGTGGTTACAGGAGTAGGAAGCCATGCTTGCATAGGGGGCCAAAGTGCAGTTTCAGAGGACCTGATGCAAGATCAGGATTTTCATAGCCACATAGCCTAGAGATGGCACCATATTCAGCTGTTGTTTCAAACGTGGCCAAACACTTTGCAAGGGCAACTTTGCCTCAGCTGCTCTTGGGCCAAAAGCTAGCAGCTTGTTTTCTGACCTATTCACAGAAGGTCAGCATAAAGTTTTCATAAGCGCTCTGTACCATGCTTATACCTGGCCAGCTAGACAGAAAGGTTTTTGTTTATGCCCAATCAAAGTTGTAGCTGCAAGGCACAGATTCAGCATTAATGATCATGAAGTCACCACTGAGCATCAGTAACCCTGAGTCAGCTGCAGCACTGATTTGCTGGGCAGCACTGGTTCAAAATGTACAAACCATTTTGTAAGTCCACACCTCAGTCCTTCCCCTTCCCAAAACGCAGAGAATGAAAACAATCTCAGGCAAAACATGCTGAGAGGATTCACATTTTTGAAGTACTGCAAAAAGAAAACTTCATCTGGAGGGTAAAGCAGACAAACACAAATCAGGAAATCGGTTGTGGCAGGGCCCTTAGACTTTGGTGGAGATAGGGCAGGCAAATCCAGCTACCCCTTTAAGAACAGCTTCTCAACCTCATCTCTCGATCAGTTTTGGGCTCTTCAGCACTGTCTCTCAGTCATGGCTGTCATGTTCTTAGAAATATCGTCACCCATGCCACATGGTGAGGGAATAAATTTTTTTTGCTGACACAGCTATTATAATAAAACTCCTAACACAAACACACTAACAAAAGTACCACTTTTTTCAGATGCTGAATCTCCAACAGCCTATACAGAAGCACCTTCACACTGGTACGCCCTTGTTCCTGACAAAGCCATGCAGCAACAATGTTTTGTGTGTAAGGCATCATAGAAAATCGCCATTTTCACATTCATATCTGATTAGTCCTGCTGCAATACACACCAATGAGGGATGGGTTTGGGTTTGGGTTAGGTTTTTTTGGTTGTGGTTTTGTTTGTTTGTTTGTCTTTATCTTTTCTCTTTTTTCCCCCTTTGGAAGGAGATGAAAAGATCAGGAACTTGAGTAAAGTGCAAGTTTTAGAATGAGGAAACTCCCCTCCAGCATATCTGTCTGCTTGGTGCTTAAAGGTGTGGTGTGACAAGGAGCAGCCTTGTAGGAGCCTGGTGGGCTCAAAAGGTCAGTCAAGGGCTTACTTACATCTTGTATTTGCACCTCACATTCAAGGGTTTGTGTTAGAAAGCAGAGAGAGCTGTCCAGGTTACAGTGCACTGGTACTGACAGAGGTAGTGTACGTATACTCCAGATTTCCTGCTTGCCCAGAAAAGAGACTCTACAGAAGAACTTGTGGAACTAAGCTCTCAGGATAACATCAGTCAAGGCTTTTTCTTTTCATCTTTTTTTTTTCACCCCTTAAAGTTATGAAACATTAAAATGGTTGAAAAACATACCAAAACATAATGCAAAGCATCTGCTGTCACAACTCCCACAGTCACTCTGTGAAATCTTTCAGTGACACTAACTCTGAAATTCAGATGTAGCTACGATGGAAAGTAAAAACTGCGTATGCCCGTTCAGGTGAAATTGCATATACCCGGGAGAGGCGGACAGATGGCTTTTGATACTGATTGAGCAGTCCTGTCATGGTCATCCAGCAGGTCTTCTCAGGTGATCTGTTATAGCAACTAGTGTAAAAAAAAAAAAAAAAAATCAAACCCAAAACAAAACTAAAAACCCAGACAAAGACCACCAACAACAAAATCACGTTCTGCTTAACATCCAGATTAGAAGAAGCGGGGAAGACACTATTCGTGGAGTCCCTTGGGAAGCGGAGGAGGATCACGAAGCAGAAGTTGTCCCGCGTCCACGCCCCACGGTCGCGCTCCACCACTCCGCAAGGTGAGCCCGCTGCAGCTTCCCCCGTCCCCTCCCTCCGCCGGTGCCCTCTGCCGCGCACCGCTCTTCAAGCATGTCCGGGGACCGAGGAGGCGGGGGCAGCGGGCGAGGGCCCCCCGGGAGCGGCCGCCGCAGAGCTCCCGGCCCCATTGACCCTGGCCCGCCCCGCAGCGTCGGGTCCAGCGGCTCCAGGTGCCGCCCGGGTGGGCAGGGCCGGCCCCGCCACGGAGCCCCGGCTGTTCCCCGGCCGTCGCCTGGGAAACAGCCCGGCGGCGCGGCCCCGCCGAGGGAGCACCGGCCTCGGCGGCGGCAGCAGCGGCGGCGAGTGCCCCTGCACCCCCACCCCGCCCTGGGCGTTCACCCCAGCTCGGCCAGCGACCGCTCCCCGCCCCGGCCCGCGGGTGCGGGTGTTGCTTGTCAGGGGTGCGCGGCGGCGGGGCGGGGGGCGGAAGGAGGGGCAGCCCCGCGGGGGAGCTGGAGGCCGCTGCGCCGGGTTTGGTGGGGCGGGCGGCGGCGGCCGAGACAAAGGGAGCGGCGGCACTCGGCGGCGGGGGAGCTTTGCGTGAAAGGCGGCGGGGGGAGGGACAGACTCCGTCCCCCACAAAAACCAGCCCCAACCAAATGCCCCCGTTGCCCCCAAGAAACGAAATATTCTCTTGACCGATGGAAAATTAGGGGCTGCCCTGGCCGGGGTTACCGAAAGGCGGCGGCTGCCGCACAAAGACCCCCGGCCCCACCAGACCCGGGTAATCCGCGGGCGGGGCTGGGCCGCCCTCTCTGCAGCTTTTCCTCGCCGGAGTAATTTTAACATCGTTGTTTATAAACAAGAGGCGTTTGGAGGAGATCACCCGAGTTTGGGAAACGATCGTTTCTGACGCTCGTTTCTGCTCCTTAAAAGGGGCTGGGGAGGGGAAAGGAGGGGGGGCTCTGGGCCAGCCTTGCCCGCACAGCGCGGCGGGGGGGCTGCCCAGCTCCCGCACACGCCGCCCCCTCCCCCGAGAAGGAAGCCGGTCGGGTCCTGCTATGGCACCCACCCCAGCGCTGCTGAGAGCTGGAGATCTCCGTTAATTCGGCACGCGTTAGTTTAGGGTTACATCTTGTTCGAGCGTTTAAATTCAACGTAAATACACACCCGGGGTATCTGGGGTTTGGGAAAGCGCGAACGTTCCCCCGACAACGTCACTTCGCCCAGATAACGCAGCTTAGCCCACCGCTTGGGAGCGTGGAATCGCAACGATGAAATGGGTCACCGCCTCAGAAAACACTTTCAAAACACAAATCAGGAATAATCAGACAGCAGAATTTAATTAGAGCCGTAGGCCAATCACAAAATATTCCAAACCGATATCGCTGTGGGGGAAGGGTCCGCTCCTGCCTCGGCAGCGGCTCCCGCCGTCGCTGCTGCTGCTGTCGTGTTTGCAACATCTGGCCTACAGACCTAGTAATTCCGACTCGTGATCTCGCTTGGCGAAACCCGATCTACGTGGTTCAAATACCTTCTAAATTGGGGGCGATTTAACAATCGCGACCAATTAAACCCAGGGAAGAAAAGAAAAGGAGAAAAAAAAAAAAAAAAAAGGAAAAAAGGCAGCAGCAAATCCCCTCCTTCCTTCCCTCCCTCCCCCCCCCCCCCCCCCCCCCGAGATCGCGCACACTATCTGTTGCTCTCTCAGGGGGGCCGGGCCAAACTCACACTCGCTCACTCACACTCACACTCACGCCCCGGACACCATTGTCTCGCCCGCCCGCTCCGCTTTATCGGGGTGTTTTGTCCGCTCCCCGGCGTGGCGTGGCGCGGATCTCTGCGCGCCCGCGCGCCCGCCCGCCCGCCCGCTCCGCGCCGGAGCGGCGCACACATTCATTATCGGCCGGGGGCTGATTTCAAACCGCTGCCATCGCGGCTCCATTGTTCGCCGGGCGGCCAGGCCCCGCCCCCCTTTGTGTGGCGCGGCGGCGATTGGCCGGCACCGGGTGGAGGGCTGCCGTCACCGCTCGGGAAGCCCATTCATCTGTGCACTTGGGCGTTGGACTCCGCATCTTATTAGCAACCAGGGAGATTTCTCCATTTTCTCCTTGTCTACAGTACGGCTACAAATCTGGGATTTTTTATTACTTCTTTTTACTAAACTTGGGCTCCTTTTTTTTTTTTTTTTTTTTTGCTCGACTTTTTCCTCCCTTTTTTTCCCCTCCCTCCTGTGCTGCTGCTTTTTGATCTCTTCAACTTAAAATTTTTTAAAAGGAGTGCATTATAATCGGTTCTGTTCTCTCTTCTCCTTTTTTTTACCCTCTGGTGTGTGTGTGTGTTGCTACTGCTGCTGGTCGCCCAGTATTTATACCAACCCAACGCTCTTTGTTTCCCCTCCTTTTGGATCTGTTGAGTTTCTTTGTTGAATAAGACAGCATGGGTGCCCAGTTCTCCAAGACCGCTGCAAAGGGCGAAGCCTCCGCCGAGAAACCGGGGGAAGCAGTGGCTGCATCTCCATCCAAGGCGAATGGACAGGTAAAATCCAACAAAAATATAAAAAAAATATTAAACCTACTCCTTTTTTTAAGCCAACTTCGACGGACTCTCTTTCATATCCTGTTTAATTCTTCTTCCTTTGATGCCCCAGTGGCACATTCAATGGAGAATACGGTCGATCCTTTTATCTTTGCAACTCGAGGCAAAGGAATAATTTTTTTTTCTTTTTTTTAACGGGCTCGATTTTGAATGATTCGTTCTTTTATCTTTCCTCAGGGGGGAGGGGGAGGAGGGGGCATTATCTTTTTTTTCCTTTTTTTTTTCCTTTTCTTTTTTTTTATCCCTCGTGTATCGTGGTGAAGTGTCCCAATGGCTCGTAAACAGAAGGATCTTACGCCGTTCGGCTTTTCTGTCCGCTTACCCTCCTCCCGAAGACCCCCGCTGACTAGCCGAAACGCTTCCCGCGGTAGCCGGATACCGGTGTGGCGGCGGGGGCCGGAGCCGCCCGGCTGTGGCTCGGCGGGAGCGCGGCGGCGGGCAGCTCCCCCGGGCTGGAGCGCGGAGCCGGGGCTGCGCCTCCCGCCCTGCCCGCGGCAGCTCCGCCGGGGGGTCAAGCACCCGCGGGGCTGACGGCTCTCAGTCACCACCCCCCACCCCCAGGCGTGAGCCGGCTGCCGAGCCGGCCGTGCCCAGCTCAGCAGCGGCGTTGCGGGCGGGCACCCCCAGCTGCCCCCGCAGCTGCCGCCCGGGCCAACCCGCCGCGCTCCGGGCGCCTGAGAGATGCAAATATGACGCGGGGGGAGACCAGGGGGGGGCGGGGGCGCTTCGCCGCAGCCCCCGGGCAGAGTGGGGCAGCGGTGACGGGCGGGGGGCCGGCGCCGGGCGAGCTTTGTTAGCCTTGTCTTGCTTCGCCTTCCCCGCCCCGTGCCGCTGCCGCGGCTGGACGGGGCGCGCCGGGGGCGGGGGTGAGCGGCGCGGCAGCCACTGCGTGGAGCAGCGGCGCCCTCTGGCGGCTGCTCTTCGTCGCGCCCGCCTCTGGGGGCGCCCGCCGAGGCCCGGCCTAGCGAGGCTCGACGGAGAGCCCGGGAGTTTAAACCTTGGGAGCAAAAAGCGGGCGAGGGAAGGCCGCTGGGCGGGGCGGGCGGCGGCGCCCCCGTGTTTCCCCCAACCTCTCGGCACCGCTGGTAACGCTGGTCGCTGTCTTGCAGGAGAATGGCCACGTGAAAGTGAACGGCGACGCCTCCCCCGCGGCAGCGGAGGCGGGTAAGGAGGAGGTGCAGGCCAACGGGCGCGAGACGGCAGGGGGGCTCGTCGGCGCCCGCCGAAGGAGGACGGGGGCGGAGGAGGGGGGCGGGGGCTCGGGCGGGAGCCGCGGCCGGGGGAGGGGGGGGGAGGGGGGGCGGGGGGGGGGCGGAGGGGGGGGGGGGGGGGGGGAGGGGGGGCACGGGGGGGAGGGGGGGGGGCCGGGGGGGGGGAGGCGGCCGAGGCGGAGAGCACCGAGCCGGCCTCCCCGGCGGAGGGGGAGTCCTCCCCCAAGACTGAGGAGGGCGCGACCCCCTCGTCCAGCAGCGAGACCCCGAAAAAAAAAAAGAAGCGCTTTTCCTTCAAGAAGTCCTTTAAGCTGAGCGGCTTCTCCTTTAAGAAGAACAAGAAGGAGGCCGGCGAGGGCGCCGAGAGCGAGGGCGGCGCGGCCGCTGCGGCGGAGGGCGGGAAAGAGGAGGCGGCAGCCCCCGAGGCGGCTGGTAGCGAGGAAGGCAAGGCCGCCGCCGAGGAGGCCTCCGCGGCCGCCGCCGGCAGCAGCGCCGAGGCGGCGAAGGAGGAGGTGGGGGACTCGCAGGAGGCCAAATCGGACGAGGCCGCCCCCGAGAAGGCGGCGGGAGAAGAGGCCCCGGCGGCGGCGGTGGAGGAGCCGCAGCAGGCGGCGGAGGGGAAGGCGAAGGCAGCGGAGGAGGCTGCGGCCGCCGGTGCCGCCACGAGCGAGGCGGGCAGCGGCGATCAGGAGGCGGCCCCCGCGGAGGAGCCGGCGGCGGCGCGGCAGGAGCCCCCCTCCGAGAGCAGTCCGGAGGGGCCCGCCGCCGAGCCGGCGGAGTAAGTGCCGCCGCCGCCCCTCGCCGACGGACTTTTCTTCCCCCCTGTTTGTTTGTTGGAGTGGTGCCAGGTACTGGTCTCGGAGAACTTGTCTACAACCAGGGATTGATTTAAAAGATGTTTCGTTTCTTTTTTTTCTCTCCCCCCGCAGCTCCCATCTCAAATCGTTGTGTGTTGCCGCCATTCCAACTGGCGGAGGGGGGCCCCCCTCCGCTCTCCTCTCCCACCCTCTATAATTTTTTTCCTTTTTTTCTTTTTTTTTTTTTTTTTTTCCCCATCAGTATTAATGTTTTAGTTTGGTTGGTTCGGGTTTTTTTGTTTCTTTTTTTTTTAATAATTTCATACTTTGCAACTCTTCATATTATAAAACTTTTCCCGATCGGTCTATGGACATGCCCATATATGAAGGAGATGGGTGGGTCAATAAGGGATATCAAATGAAGTGACAGGGGCCGCAGTGGGGAACCCGGGGTGCGCAGCCGTTGCTGGGAGCGCGTCCCGCCAGAAATGATGTAAGGGGTTAGTCTTTTTTTTAAAAGAAAGTTATTACGATGTATTTTGTGAGGCAGATGTTCTATAAGGTTTACAACACTACAAGTCTTGATTAAGAAGGAAAGGAAAAAGGAAAAAAAAATAAAAAATCAATACCCAGATAAAGAGTTCATAGTCTTAGGAATTCATTTAAACCATAGGAACTTTTCACTTATCTCATGTTAGCTGTATCAGTCAGTGATTAAGTAGAAATACAAGTTGTATAGGCTTTATTGTTTATTGCTGGTTTATGACCTTAATAAAGTGTAATTATGTATTACCAGCAGGGTGTTTTTAACTGTGACTATTGTATAAAAAAAAAAAAAAAAACAACAAAAACAAATCTTGATATCCAGAAGCACATGAAGTTTGCAACTCTTTCCACCCTGCCCATTTTTGTAAAACTGCAGTCATCTTGGACCTTTTAAACACAAATTTTAAACTCAACCAAGCTGTGATAAGTGGAATGGTTACTGTTTATACTGTGGTATGTTTTTGATTACAGCAGACAATGCTTTCTTTTCCAGTTGTCTTTGAAAATAAAACTCTTCAGATGCAATGTTTCTTTTTTTTTTTTTTTTTTGTGTAGCATCTTGTCTATCATGTTTTTGTAAATACTGGAGAAGCTTTGACCAATTTGACTTAGAGATGGAATGTAACTTTGCTTACAAAAATTGCTATTAAACTCCTGCTTAAGGTGTTCTAATTTTCTGTGAGCACACTAAAAGCGAAAAATAAATGTGAATAAAATGTATAATTTGGTTGTCTTTCTTTTATGGACACTCTGGTAGCTTAAAGGGACTAGCCAGTATTGCCTAAATTTGTGTAGGGAAAGTCGTGTGCTGTTAGCACTAGCTTAGAGAACTACCTTCCTAGATCCTGGACTATGTAGTACTGTGCATCTTTTAGAGATACTGAGTAGTGCACCAGCTAACTTATAGGTTTTTCTGGCTTTAAAGAGAAGACTGGAAGGCAGTTTGAGGACGTACAGTGTACAATTCTCCTGTCCAGGCTCCATCTTGCTTTTAGGACCAGAGGTATCCAACATATGAGAGTCTTGCTTCTTGAGGAAAATAAGATGTCGTTTGAATTGCTTAAGATGGGGCACCAAGATTTTTACGGTGAGTTGCTTAAAAATTAAGCTCTTGAACAGATGTCCCACTTAGTCTTGGTATGCTGGTCCTACTTTGGGACCTAGGTGATTAGCTTGAAAGCCTTAGCCTGGAGGGAGAAAAGAATTAACACTGCCATTCTGCTCAAAGTAATTAAAAGCAATATTCTCTTTTTTTCCTCAAGTGCTACTCTCAAGTACAGGTGAGTTACAAAACAGATTTCAAAATTTTTCTAAAAAAATAATCACTTGGTGCTTGCCTTTAATTGTTAGGCTTTTTGGCCAATTTCCAGCATATTGCTCAGGGCATAATATGCCTTAATAAAACAGTGGGCTCATGCAAGAAAAGCAGCAGTGGTATTTGGAGGGTGGAAATTGATTCAAGAAAGTGTTGCTTCTAAGTTTATAGGAGAAAGTTTAGTGTTACACTTATTTGCTTCCACCTAAATTTTCAGCAGAAACTCTTTGGAAGCAATTATGATTCATTTTATGAGAAAATGGCACGTTAGCACCTTGTTCCCTAAAGAACAAAGCCTAAACTGAATGAAGTATAGTAGATTTCCTGCTGAATGCGTGCTTTTTTTTTATTTTGTTTTGATTTTTTTTCTTCTTTTTTAATTCAGCTGTCTACCATTTTAACTTTGGCTTGTATGTACTCTAGTTGCCCTGGTATTTCTCTATAGCTTTAGAAATGTATTGAAACTATGCTATAATTGCTGAGGGACAAAAATAAATGGATGTAAAACAAGATCCTCCACACCAGTGTCATTCTTGGAGTACATGTGTTTGAAGTCTAGTGCATAACTGCTTTGCTAAGGGGTTTTTATAACATGGCTGTAAAAACCTGTTCTGAGACGCATGATGTCTTGGCCATAGAGTCAATGTCTCTTTTTAATAAATATATATATTTAAATCCAAGGATTCTTAAAGAGAAGTCTGAATTTCTTCTTTCTTTTTTTTTTT
This sequence comes from Ara ararauna, assembly GCA_028858755.1. Taxonomy (NCBI): domain Eukaryota; kingdom Metazoa; phylum Chordata; class Aves; order Psittaciformes; family Psittacidae; genus Ara; species Ara ararauna. Next base: position 65,105,676 of record CM054379.1, read on the forward strand.
TTTTTTGTCAAACTGTATGTGTGCATATGAAGAAAATAATCACTAGTGAAGTTACTTTTCAGATTTTCCCCAATGGGCTCTCCTCAAATTTTCGTGTTCTTCCCTCAGCTGGTGGTGTTTTCTGAAGCGCTTCCAGTTTCTGGGGATGCAAAATCAATCCTGCCCAGCAACTGAGCTCCTGGCCTGGGGCTTCATCATTCAGTGGCTTGCCTTGACTTGAAATCTCCTTCCAGGTCTTGACACTAGCAGAGTTTCAAGAGTACATGTTGAAAAGGCCAGTTTCGTGATCTACTCTTCTAATCCCAGCAGTTGGGTGAGATTCAGCGATATCAGTTGTCCACCACGATTTAAGAAGGTGGTAACTGGAAGGGGCTTGGAATAGTGGAAATGGAGGAGTTTTGAACGGCTTCCTCCTGCCAAAGAATTGTGCAAGAGCATCTCTCCTCCCTTGGTCCCAGAAAGGCTGAGTGGTCACTCCCATGCAATTGCGGAATTTCCTTATTTATGCACAAGGAATACAAAGGGGCTGGGTGTTGGTGGCTGGTGAGATGGTTAATCTTACTGAGAAAGCTTTATATCTTTCTTATTTTTGCGTTGGTTGCCTTGGTGAAAATGCTAATCATAATAAGTATTGTAATTCCAATGATTTCTCTCAGAATTGGAGTGCATGTGACTAAAATGTGTGACTTCAAGCTGACTTTCCTATCATGTGGCTTGCTATGGTTCTTTTTAAGCAGAATGTTATTATTGCTATGAACAAGGTAACTTCTGTTATGCTGAAATGTCATGTTTTAGTTAAAACTTACACTGGAATCTAATTGTGCCTAACCAGAGGCTCCAGAGATTTACTTCTTTTATGTTTATTTACTTAGTCTAAGGCAACAGTCTTCCTTGTTCAAGGTCAACACATGGTTATATTAAAGTCCTTTCAAATTTCATACCTCTCTTGGTAATAGCTAAGCTTAATTTCAGACTCTCAAAATCGCTATGTACCCCAAGTACTCGATTTCCATATCTGGTCCTGATAGTTAGTAATGTGAAATTGTAGGGACTTTGCCTTCAGGCAAGGAAGCAAGACAAGAAAAGAGAAAGGCAAACTGCGGGAGGGACATGGAGCCTTGGCTTTGGCTTCTATTGGAGCTTGGGTACGCAATCACTGTAGACAAAGCAAGTGTCCATGTGTCAACTTCTGACATAGCTAAAAACTCCTGTCCGTTGTATTTGATGCAAACATTGCATGTGTGAGTATTTTACTCTTTCATCATGAGGGAGGATGTTGTTTGTGTTTTAAGAATATGTTTTGTTACCTGTTTGAAAGAGCTAACTCTTGAACTTCACTTGCAGATGATTAGATAGAGGTCAAAGGTTCTTGTCTGCTTTGACTGTTTGGGTTTTGCAAAGTTGTGAGTCCTTTATATTGCTTTCTTTTTTTTTTAATATTTAGAATAATACACATTCTAGTCTAAAGCTGTAATAAGTTAATGGTTTCCTGCAAAATCGATCCTGTGAATTCAGTCTTTATACTGGTTGTATAGTAGAAGAGTAGTAAAAGGTCATCATTGGTGATGCTGGACTCATTGCAGCATTCGTTTGTAAAGTTTTAAGAGACTGAGGTAAAATGTGTTTTCCATAATGATGTAGCTGAGTTGAAAGCATCCTGTTTCTAGGTTATGGCAATTTTTGTTACCATGCTCAGGTTACTGGAATAGAATAAAGCAGGTACTTTTCTATACAAAGTATGCAGCAAGTGAAAATAATATATTGTGTTTATAACGCACTGTAGACGGTGGGGTTAATTTGTCCTCTTTGCAATTCTGGGGACCTCAGCTAATTGACAATGAATGGAGACTATTGCGATTGCAACTGAGTCCAGCAGGGCAGAAGCAAGCAGGCCAGGCAGCCTCCTGTTGCTTGAATAAAAGAATGTAGGAGGTGGTGCTATGGGTGAAGTATGAGGTTACTAAATGTCTCTGTATTAGCTTGCCCTGAGGAGAGCCAATGTGTGGTAATGAGCTTTTAAGACCTGTTTCTTGTTTGAGGGTTTAGAGCAGAATGCTGTAGCCAGCATGTTTTATGATGTGTTTCCTGAAACAACTGTTGCGATCACTCTGGAGTAAGGACACTGCCTATTGGGAAGATCAGCGAAGGGCCAGCAGTGGGATCAGAATGATGATTATAGCTATACAGATGAGTGACAAAAGTGTTGCCTCATGAACAAAGTAGGGACTTAGGAATATGTAAATTTGGGCTGTGTTACTGAGTACACTTTCTATATGAAAGCAAGCTTCAGAACGCCTCTGTTGTAGGATATGGATGATGTTATATGATAGAAGTGACATAAAACTTCTGTTAATGCTTTCAGAACATTTTGAAATCTTGAGGAAGGTAACAAGTATTGTTTATACATCTTTGCCCACAGTCTTTGTTGTAGGAAGGCATGTCTGTCCAGAACAGGACTACCAAGATACTAGGTGAAACAGGACATTAATGCTTGCATTAGAAAGACACAGACAAAATATACGGAATATTAGTTCTTAAAGCTGTATTGAATTTAGGTAAAGTAACAAAGTCATTATTCAATTAAAAGTAATTTCTTTCTCTCCTTTTTCTTTTTTTCTTTTTTTTCTCTTTTTTTTTTTTTCTCTTTTTCGGTGCCTAACACTGCTCTGATTTCAGAACAGCAAATACCGGGAAATGTTGCTGGTGGTGTATATATATTGTTATCACCAAGTAGGTAAATGTTACAGCGCTTCAGATTCTCCGGTGCTGGAGAAGAATTGTTTTGTGCCAAGCAATGCTACCTTCTGAAGTCCTTTCCAGTGCCACGGCTGATCCTGTTGGTAATAAAGTATTTGATAGTTGCTCTTAGCCGAGACAATGGTGACTAGAGATTTATTTTTAGATACAGTCCAAACTAGACTCTGTCTCCTGAAATTCACAGCTTAGTTTTTAAAAAAGAGAGAGAAACCAGAGTACCTATGAATTGGTTGGGTAGGGAAATTGTACTTGCTGGCTAGCTAATAGCTGCAAGAAGTGACTTGCTAGCCTACACTGGAGCGGTTATCTGTCTGAAACGTGGTATGTAGACCCACCCGAACGTTTTAAATTAATTTGATAACACAAAAGCCATGCTTACAAGGGTGACCTGTTTTTCAAAGGAAACAAAACCCATTGTGGAGCTGTTGCTAATAGGCTCCTTGCTGGAAAAGACCTGTTCTGGACCAGTAAGTGAAGACCTGCATAGGCAAGGCTTTTGCAAAATGAGAGTGAGAGGCAAAAGATCCCCAAAACACCAGTGTTTAGGAACTAAGGAAAGAAACTACTTTTTTTCTAGCCCTCTGGAGTCAGGCTATCATAGATGTAAAGTACCCCCCTGCTGCCTTTAAAAAGCATAATTTAATTACGAGGGACATCGCTTCCACCAGGGTGCAAAACAGCACCCCTTTCAAAAACCACCAAAAGGGGAACCAAGTCCAAAATTGATGAAGGTAACATTTTTCAGGAGTGAATCATTAGGCCGGTCACAAGTCCTGCATCACAGTTCAGGAACCTGTTAAAGCAAGCTTAACAGACACAGAACCTCTGACAAGGAGGGGCAGCAAATATTTTCCATCTCAGTAATCAAATAAAATGGCAGTGATCGTGGACTGATACTCAGAATGCATGAAAGAACATGATTTCCAACCCCCCCAATTCTATTTTTGCATATCCTATGTATGCATTTGGATTCTGATAAACATCCAGGAGGGAAACCTGAAATAGTGGAGACAGAATAATTCCAAAATTTCTCTGAATCAATTTCCCTGGATGTTTTTATACATGTATATTTGAATTCCATTTTAATATTTTAGTTTGCTGCTTTTCACTTAACTTTAGGAATTAGTGCTGACAAGGGGAAACAGTGTCATATGTATACTAAATTAAATAAGGAATTTTGCGAAGGAGTCATTTTGGTCTCATTCTTCTGCCCCTGAGATCTGTGTATGAGAGGGAAGCTAAGCAATACAAAGCACTTCTAAAATTCCCCCATAAATGTTGGTAATGATAAGCGAAATACATTTGATTCTTCCACACAGCATCCAGCTGCTATCCACCCAAAATGGAGTGTGTACAATAAAAAGGATAAGAAAGTGACTGGTTTGCATGAATTAAGAGACTGAAGGCACACAGAACCATGCTGGCAAAATGGACTGGAGCACTTTCAAGCATTGCTGTCACAAATGACAAAAATGAAATGTCACTGGAAACTGATCCTCATTATTTTATGTGGGAGAGTTTACACCCTGGAGGTTCATCAGGCCTAGCTTTTCCTTTGCCACTACCACATGGAGTCTGTCTAGTACCTGACAAGCTTATACATTGAAGTGATGATGCAGAAGTGTATTTAAAAGCTCATGTGGATAAATAATCAGCAAAAAAAGCTATTTTCAATGTAAAGCTGATAACTTTTTTGTGATCACTGATATCCACTGGATATGTTATATGTTATATGCTGTGTTATATGGTGATTTTTTTGCCAACACAGAAGATTGTCGTTTCAAGATCACAAAGCATCTGATGTTATCATAAATTGGGCCAAAGAGGAGAAGGGGAAAATATCTTTCTAGTGATGTTAGAATAGGACCATCAGCTTTAATAAACAGAAAAGAGAGATTCAAAGCCAACTGTTCTCTCTTTAAATCCTAGTGCTAACCTAATCTAGTCTAATCTAATCTAATCTAACCTAAAGAGGCTTTAGGGCTTTGACTTGCATCTTGTTATTATTGCATACATGTTATGATAGTTATTAGTTTAATAATTTGTGGATATATAGAAGTAGAAACAAAATAGCACTTCTGAAGTTTCTCTTCTGAACCCTTCATGGTAGGAGTACCAGGTGTAACTGCAAGAAACAATCACTGGAAACATTCTGCCTGACTATGCCATGTAGAGATGCAGAAGATGGAAGTGCTAAGTCGTTCCTGAGGATTTTAGGAGAAATAATACACCCTCTATCTTTTGTGACAAAGATAAAATGAGGAACACATGTAATGTAACTTTTCAGGAAAGCCATATAAGTTCAAATGACACTGTAAAAGGGAGCTGAACACAAGATAGTCCCAATAGCACTTCAGTGAAGCAACACACATGTAAGAAATGCACCATTTGCAAGTGAAACCGGTTACATTTGACATTTTTTCATTATTTTTTTTCATGACATTTTTATGTGAATCTGGTACATTAAAGGCAATTGAGTAGCAGATGACAGTGATGTAGGCAGATGGGAAAGAATCCCAAAGGAGGAGCATGGCCAGGGACCACTTCATAACAGCAGCACAAACAAAGGTCCATTCCTGTAAGAACTACTATTAGGAAATATTTATATTGTGATGCAGGCTCAAAAGGCCCCGATTAAATATGAGCCTTGCTTATGCTTGACACTGTGTAAACATATGAGAGGGACAGTCTCTGCTCTGAAAAAACTTCCAGGCTAAATGCAGAAAGGTTAAGCTGTTTCACTTCCTACCATTGTTAAAATCACATTTCTATTTGTCTTGGTCAAGATTATGAAGGGGGAGGGAAAAAATTGCCAACTTCCTTTTTATATATATATCTCTCGATGTTTTTTGCAAGTGTCTTTTCTCACTTCATGCTTTTTGCCTTCACAAATGTCAAACTGTGATACCTAAAGACTTGCCATTCACGTACAAGTGACCAGGGCATTTTCCTCAGCATACATAGTGATGGGCATTTTAAGCAATAAAAAAGATTAAGTAAGTTAGAAGTGGCCCTTGAGTGAAAAGATCTTGAAGCCCAAAAACCTTAAAATTAGCTAGAAACAGATTATCTATCTGTAGCTCTCTAGTGACACTTTGAGGCCATTTTCATGTACTGAAACTAAAATGTTTTACTCCTTCAGCTGTCTGTTCTGAGCACTGGCAGCAATTTCCACCCAGGGAGTAGTGTGGCTTTCTGGGAAGGAGGGCAGGAAGGTGCCTAGTTTAGGCAGAATATTTGTATGTAGATATGTGATTTTTCTTTAGGGGCTGTTCATTCTTTATAAAAATATATCCTTATCTTTATTAAATATTGGCATATTGTACAGAAATGAAGATTCTTCATGGATTTTGTTTTCTATTGGGAAAGTGCCTTAACACCCTAAAAATTTCCAGTTATTATTTGTGATTCCTAAGGGCATTAATAAGAAGTTTGCTCAGTCCAAATCGTATTTTAAAATTACAGACCTCAAAAGAAAATGTATGTATTCCAGCTGATTTGCTGTAGAAAACCAAGAGAAATTGGTTCAGACCTATCATCTGAAATGCCATGCGTCCTCATGAACCATCAACTCAATGAGCTGAAATGCATGTGTATATTGTGCATTAAATAAAAGTACATTTATTAGATATTTTTTACATTTATTTTCATATGGCATTGAAAGAAAGTGGCCTCATTGGCCTGTAAAATTTATAGTATTCACTATCATTGCTAGCACATGGCGCCAATTTTAAAAGACACTTACCTGAATATCGCAAGTTTTAAGACTTTTCCAACTTTTCCTTTAACATAGACAGGAATGGTGGTGCAGGGATTGCCTGATGACATTTTCACCATCATGTTGCATAAATCAGCTAAAGTGGTAAAAATGTTTGTGGTTTGGCTATACTTATAGTCTCTGTATTGCTAGCAGCATGGGAGAGCTATAGGAGGGAAATTCCCTAAAATTATTACAGCCAATGTAACCACTGAGACATCTAGCATTTGTTGCTACCAGGAGTGGTTAACTTGGAAAACTATCTACAACATACCAAAAGGGGGAAATAATAAGTTAAAAGAATAATTAAACAAAGTAGTAATCAAAGGATTTCACACAGCATTAGGAAATTAGCTGAACAGTTTCTGAGCTGTTAGTGAGAGCTTTTGACAACAAAAAGAAATGGGATAGTCTGGAGAACTGGAGACAGACAAATAGAATGCCTATTGTAGGTACAGTTTCACAAAGGAACCAGTGAAAAAAAAAAATAGAGCGGTGAGAAGAGATTGGAGAGTAAAAAGAAAAGAGAGGGACTGGCAGAAGGACAAAGAGACATGGGCGTTCCGTGGAATCACAACACTATGAAGACAGGACTGGGGAAATTACAGACAAAGCAGCAAACCAAGATAACTGAAAACACTAGAGCAAATGCATTTATAGGGGAATAAAATAGTAAGAAATAGTCAAGATAAGATTCACAAGAATAAAACCTGTCAAGTCAATGTAATTTCATCTTCTGACAGTATATCCAGCCTAGTACTTCAGTGGGAGTCAGGAGCTGTGATGGATCTTGACTTCACTAATATTTTCAATGCCGTCCTGTGCAACATTCTCATAAGCACAGCCAGGGAAATAAGAACTAGGAAAATAGGTGCTAAGCAAAGTCAGCTGAAAAAAATAACCTCCAGCTACAACAGTCAATGGTTTGCTGCCATACTGCGAGGACTGGAAGTGCACATAAAAGGGAACTCAGAATACTATTAGACTTCACATGGTAATAAACAGGAGACACTATCCAAAAATCAAGCGCAAGTTCAGCAAAGGTCTGTGCCTCAGGGAAGAGAAGAAATCCAATTACGAAACAGAAAATGGAGACTACCCAGACAACAGGAAAGAAGCCTGGGGTCAAGGTGGCTCACAGGCAGTATCAGTCACACACTAGCTCTTTTCCAAGAGCTGCAGCAATGTCTCAACAGGGCCATTTCGAACATAAGATGCTCAAAAAGGTGCTGTTTAAGAACAATCCTAGGCAACATGGAAATTGCACAGATAGACCTCTCAGAGGCTTCACAAAAACAAGGAGTTGGTTTTGTGTACTCCAGATCAGGAGATGTTTAGAGGGCTAGGAGTTTAGTTTGGGTTTTCAAGACATGAAAGGTTATAATAAAGTGAAATTAAGTTGTTCTCCATGTCAGCTGGAGGTGGGACGGAAAATAATAAATGTAGTTTGTAAGAAAGAGGATATTGCTTAAGTTTTCAGGAAAGGATTTCTGAGTACAAGCATAATTCAATGGTCTAACAGATTACACAACAGGAAAGTTGTGGAAAACCTTCTTTCCTGTGGTGGTTTGAGGTTAGAACAGATAATCTGAAAGGGACAGCCTGTCTTTATCCTACATTAATGTCAGTAGAGGTAAAAAGTATAGCTCAGGATCCCTTTCCTACCTATATATTTTTGCTTTAGAGTTTTAATTCAAAGTAGTTATTTCCAAAAGGTCTTGAGAGACCAAGGGAAAGCTTTGTCTTGTGTTTCAGTAAAAGTTAATCTGGTGTGCAGGAAAGGGAGGGTACAATAGCAGTTGTCCAGAATTTACCTCATGAGATACATATGTATAAACATCCAACTAAATAAAAATACACATGCACTGACAGAGCCACATATTATTCTTAATGCAGTTATCAGTCAGGTTTCTAAGCAGAAACAGATTTTGGAAACATGTAAAGGGTTTTTAACATTTATTTTATAAAATAATAATAATAAAATTTTCCATTACATGTTAACTATTCAGTCTAAGACATGGGCTTTATTGAATTAGGTATTATACACTCACAGGAAAAATTAGATCCCCATTAAAATCTACAGCCTGTATAGAAAAAGAGTTGTAAACAAAACATCACTGAAGTATTGTCATCCTGGTTTCACAAGGAGGAACTGGTTTTCCAGTAGAGTGTCTCAGCCCTTTTGCTCCTGGTGTTAAACCACTTGAATTAAGTGTTTATGGTGACCAGAGGTACAAGAACTATCTGCTAAATCTAGCAATTTTCATGTCTACAAGTATAGCTATACATTATAATCTATAATACACCTACAGCAAATGTGTTATATATGTAAATATTGTCATACAGTGCAGCGGCACACAATTGCCAGCATGTCCATAATGTTGACCATCAGCAGATCAAACAGAAAGTAACATTTGTAGGCAAATAGATGCTCATAATTCTTCAATGAGTTCTCCATTTGCACTGACCTTCAGGTGCTAAAGCCACATTCATCTTTTTATAGTCTATAACCTCTTTTATACATAGATGCACTATATAATAGGGTGTATGTACATATATATATTCACATATACATACATATGTAGAATCCATAAACAACAGCAGTGGTGATCTTGCTTACCTCCCTGTACTAACCACATTTGAACAGATTGTGGGTTTCAGGGAACGTTGTGTTAGATGCTCCATCACAATTTCATTAATTACATATTGCATCCTTCCAGGGCACACACTACTTCATTTGATGTTTTCTCCTAGTGCAAACATCTTAACACTCTTCTATCAGTGCGAATGGTCTTATTCCAAGGGAAATTCAGCTCCTATGCATGCCATTTCATTAAATACCCAAGTGCCAGCAGGGAATGCGGTGGATTTCTGTCACTTCAAGAGCAATAATCACCAAGATCTGATCAAGGTGGAGACTGAGATTCCCTGATCTCTGACCGCTGTCAGTCTCAACACTACAGAACAACACCTCACATCCCACCCTCCCTTTCTTTTCAAAGTGTTAAAATTTCTCATTTATCCACTAAACCAAGTTGCAGAAATGTGACTTTCACGTATCAGTTATGAGCCCAGTTTCCTCTTCAAATAAGAAAATGCAAACAAAGTGCAAAGCCAAGGTTGAGAAACTAATAAAGTTACACAGAAAGCCTCAAATTATCTTCTTTTAACATACACAGTTTTCATGGAAACTTTAATGTCATCATAAACATGAAGGATTTTTTGTAATGTGTCTGCCTAGCCAGCACATGAGTTTCAGTAGTACCTACCCCTCATATCCCTGTAACCATGTAAAGCACGGGTATTTATGCAGTAGATCAGCAAATAAAAGAGTAATGCAGTGTTTCTCAGAACAGAATGAGATTGACATCTCTTACATCTTACATCCCTATCATTTAGGTAGCAAGGCAGGAATGAAGAAGAGGAAGGACTGCTGTGTGGTCAAAGCACTGAACTGGAGTCCTAGGGAAATGTGATCTGCCATGCTCTCTGTCGCTGGTTTCCCATACAACCATTGGCAAATGATTAGTCCAATACTTTAGAAATACTTTGTGGGTTGCTTTTTGGTTGGTTTTTTTTTTTTTTTCAGGTTGTCTGAATATTTATGAGTTTAGCCTAACAAAATGGAAATAGTCTGTCCTTTGGTATTTAAGGTTTTCTACACAAGAATGAGGAATGAAGTAGTGGACCATTTAGGAATTTGAGGTTTAATCACTCTGTGCTGTAGCGATCCCTGGATAAGGGGGAATAACCTAAGTCCTCGAATTCACTCACTGATTTGATGCCTAGGCTTCCTTTATAGTGTCTGAAGAAAATTAGCTACCTGGGAAAGACATTTCCAATGTCCTGCTCCCAGATGCCCTGTTTAGCCAGTGGGAAACACAGCAAAGAGGAGAAAGAAAGGATGTGGGGGACCTTCTACATATGTTTTTATGTACTTATTTTTACAATAGCTGAGAGTTAGAGTGCTCTTGGGAACTGCTGGCAAGCTTACAGCCCTGGCTGAAGAGATTTGAATACCATCTCACAGAAAAGTCTCTTCCTCCCTCCCTAGTGTATTCACTCTTGCAGGAGAGAAGGAATAAGAAAGGGAGAGTTTAGTATCTCTCTCTCATTGAGGCCATCCCATTGCACTCCAAATTATTAGATACTTAGTGGACCAGAGAGTGAGCTACCTTAAGTCTTAGTTTTTCCTGGATTTAAGTACTTGATTTTAAAGGCTTATTCTTTTTCTAAACATGGGCCCTTGTTAAAGTGGGTTGTAAGCTTTATGAGAATTTAAAGATGGTGTGAAGTCTTAGCACTGTTGTAGCAACCTCAGCCCTTGAGATTTTCTGACTTTAAGGGGCTATTTGTCAACTTTTCTATTTGTCAACTTTTTGTATGTTTTTTTTCTGCTTTAGATAAAAAGGGCAAGAAACTGTCTGATTATACACATGCAAAATTATGTCAATGTGCTGACTTAAGTGAGATCATCAGGTATGATGCTTAAAATGCCATGAATTGGGAAAGAGCTGACAGTACACACTAGGCCTTTTCATCCCTCATATACTGAAGCAATGGCATCCACTCTGGCTTTTTCAAGTCAATTAGCCTTAACAGCTGGGGTTCTTGACAAATGTATCCATAACTGAGATGTCATTGAGGATATTCTTGGTAAGTGGATCCCTGGAAAACTCATTTTAAACAAGGATTTGAAACTAAATTAAGAAAAGAGGAGAGGGGGAAAATGAAAGAGGTCTACGTAGTGTGCAGAAAAATGGCAAGTTGATTTAAAACTACTTAACTAATTTTCTTCAACCCGGGAGTGTTTTCTCGAAAAGGCTGTACCATAAGCCAACATAAAGATTTCTGGCATGCCATTTTTGACTTAAACAGATGCAGAAGATTTTGATATCAACATATGGAAGATATTTTGTTTTATTTTCACATTCATTTGGCTGAAACCATTTTGTTCAAACTTTTCTGACATAATCAGAGAGTAAAACCAAATATGGAAATCCTCAGTCCCAGAAGAATTGAAGACATTAATGAGAGGTGCTAAGTTGAAACTAAGATGAAAGTCGGCACTGAACTCTACCTAAATGGTCATTAGGATGGATTTTTAATAGAGTCACAGCCATGTTGGGTACTTAAGAAAGAAAGAAAGAAAGAAAGAAATGACACACAAAAATCCTATGTGCTCACTCATGAGTCTTTCAAAGGGTAGCCTTTTCAAGTTTGTTACTAGAATTTGAAGTGTTCCACCAGGCCTTTAAAGAAACACCACTTTTACAGTGCATGTGTATATGCATATATAACCCCCATATGTCTTGCAGGCGATGAGTGTGGGCATAGAACACAAATGAACATCAGTTGAAGCTTTGAAAACCAATATTTAGCAAGGACGAAAATATTTGGTGAACAGTGGAAATGGTAATTGTCAATGGCAACTGTCAAAAGAAATTGGTAAAGGCATCTTCCTCACTACCACCTTTTAAATCATAGAATCATAGAATCATAGAATAGTTAGGGTTTGAAAGGACCTTAAGATCATCTAGTTCCAAACCCCCTGCCAGGGGCAGGGACGCCTCCCACTAAACCATGCCACCCAAGGCTCTGTCCAATCCAGCCTTGAACACCACCAGCAATGGAGCATTCACAACTTCCCTGGGCAACCCATTCCAGTGCCTCACCACACTCACAGTAAAGAATTTCTTCCTCATATCCAACCTAAACTTCCCCTGTTTAAGTTTGAACCCGTTATCCCTTGTCCTCTCACTACAGTCCCTAAGGAAGAGTCCCTCCCCAGCATCCCTACAGGCCCCTTTCAGATATTGGAAGGCTGCTATGAGGTCTCCACGCAGCCTTCTCTTCTTCATCCCGAACAGCCCCAACTTTCTCATCCTATCTTCATATGGGAGGTGCTCCAGTCCCCTGATCATCCTCGTGGCCCTCCTTTGGACTTGTTCCAACAGTTCCATGTCCTTTTTATGTTGAGGACACCACAACTGCACACAGCACTCCAAGGGGAGTCTCAGAAGAGCAGAATAGAGGGGCAGGATCACCTCCTTCAATCTGCCGGTCATGCTTCTTTTGATGTAGCCCAGGATACGGTTGGCTTTCTGGCTGCAAGCGCACACTGTCGGCTCATGTTCATTTTCTCATCCACCAACACCCCCAAGTCCTTCTCTGCAGGGCTGCTCTGAATCTCTTCTCTGCCCAGCCTGTAGCTGTGCCTGGGATTGCTCTCACCCAGGTGTAGGACCTTGCACTTGTCATGGTTAAACTTCATCAGGTTGTCATCAGCCCACCTCACAAGCGTGTCAAGGTCTCTCTGGATGGTATTCCTTCTCTCCAGCATATCAGCTGAACCACACAGCTTGGTGTCATCAGCAAACTTGCTGAGGGCGCACTCAATCGCACTGTCCACGTCACCGACAAAGATGTTGAACAAGACCGGTCCCAACACCAATCCCTGAGGGACACCACTCGTTACTGGTCTCCAGCTGGATATTGAGCCATTGAGCACAACTCTTTGTGTGCAGCCATCCAGCCAGTTCTTTATCCACCAAGTGGTCCACCTATCAAATTGATGCCTCTCCAACTTAGAGACAAGGATGTCATGTGAGACAGTGTCAAACGCTTTGCACAAGTCCAGGTAGATGACATCAACTGCTCTACCCATCAGTTCCGTAGCCCCACCATAGAAGGCCACCAGATTGGTCTTGCAGGATTTCCCCTTAGTGAAGCCATGCTGGCTGTCACCAAGCACCTTGTTGTTTTTCATGTGCCTCAGCATGCCTTCCAGGAGAATCTGCTCCAAGATTTTGCCAGGCACAGAGGTGAGACTGACTGGTCTCTAGTTCCCTGGCTCATCCATTTTCCCCTTCTTGAAAATGGGGGTTATATTTCCCTTTTTCCAGTCATCGGGAACTTCACCTGACTGCCATGCTTTTTCAAATATGATGGACATTGGCTTAGCAACTTCATTTGCCAGCTCCTTCAGGACCCACAGATGGATTTCATCAGGTCCCATGGACTTGTATACGTTCAGGTTCCTAAGATGGTCTCGAACCAGATCCTCTCCTACAGCGGGCCTAGGGTCTTCATTCTCACAGTTCCTGCGTCTGCCTTCCAAGACTTGGGTGGTGTAGTCAGAGCATTTGCCAGTGAAGACTGAGGCAAAGAAGTCATTAAGAACCTCAGCCTTCTCCAAATCCAGGGTAGCCAGTTCTCCTGATAGCTTCTGGAGAGGGTCCACGTTGTCCCTAGTCTGTCTTTTATTTGCAATGTACCTATGGGATCCCTTCCTGTTATCTTTCACATCCCTAGCCAAGTTTAATTCTAAGTGGGCCTTAGCTTTCCTAACCTGGTCCCTAGCTTCCCAAACAACTTCCCTGTATTCTTCCCAGGCCGCCTGTCCTTGCTGCCACCTTTTATAAGCCTCTTTTTTCCTTCAGATTTTCCTCAGCAGCTCCTTATCCATCCAAGGAGGTCTCCTGGCCCTCCTGCAGCACGTCCTTCTAGTAGGGATGTATCGCTCCTGAGCTTGCAGCATTTGATCCTTGAATATCAACCAACAGACATGGGCTCCCCTGCCCTCTAGGGCTATATCCCATGGAATCTTACTGAGCAGGTCCCTGAAGAGGCCAAAGTCTGCTCTGTTGAAGTCCAGGGCAGTGAGCTTGCTGCACGTTCTTCTCACTGTCCTGAGGATCTCGAATTCGACCATCTCATGATTGCTGCAATCAAGGCTGCCCTGGAGCATCACATTTCCAACCAGCCCTTCCCTGTTGGTGAGGATGAGGTCAAGCATGGCACCTCTCCTTGTTGGCTCCTCTATTACTTGCAGAAGGAAGCTGTCTTCCACACAATCGATGAACTTCCTGGATTGCTTGTGCCGGGCTGTTCCATCCCTCCAACAGATATCAGGGTGGTTGAAGTCCCCCATGAGAACAAGGGTCTGTGAGCTTGAGGCTGTTCCTATCTGTCTATAGAGTGCTTCATCCACAGAGTCCTCTTGGTCAGGCGGTCTGTAACAGATCCCCACAATAATGTCTCCCATCGCTGTTCTCCCTTTAACCCTCACCCACAAACTCTCTGTCGACTGCTCACCTGTCCCCCGACAGAGTTCCATACTCTCCAGCCTATCCCTAACATAAATAGCAACTCCCCCTCCCTGCCTACCAGGCCTGTCTTTCCTAAAGAGCCTGTGACCTTCCATTCCAACACACCAGTCATAGGAGGCACCCTACCATGTTTCTGTGATGCCTATGATATCATAACCCCATAGACGTGCACACATCTCTAATTCCTCTTGTTTGTTCCCCATGCTACGGGCATTTGTAAAGAGACATCTGAGCCGAGCTCCAGTTGAAGCCGGCTCATTGGCTGGAGCAGCTGGAATATCTCTACATTGCTCTGAACGTTTACTATAGGTGCTGGCCAGTGATTGGGTGTGTTGCCCGCCTCCCCCAACACATCTAGTTTAAAGCATCCTTGAACAGTCTGGCAAGCCTCCTCCCAAAACCACCCTTCCCTTTCTTTGTCAGACCAGCTCCACCAGCCCCCAGTAGACCTGGCCTACATGACATTATAGAACACTACAACCTCATTGTCATTTGCACACAATAAAGGTTTTATGTATAAATTTTCTCTCTATGCTGTGGTGCTGGAATGCCAATTTTACCAAACGAGTTATACAACCCATGGTGAGAGCGCACCTATACCTGTGTGAAGCAAATATTTTCTGTGTAAGTAACTTTCCTCTCTATGGAAGAATTTGAGATGAGGAGGCACTCTTTCATCAGTTCAAATGGAGAAGCAAGTACTTGGGGCCTTGCATCTTGAGGAGGCCAGGGCCACTCACATGGTGTGACCATGAAGACTACACTGTAGGCAGCGTCTGTGTCGACTGTGCTCCCTGTTTGTGGGGGTGCTCATGAGCAGACAGGCATGGATGTGGTGGCACCCACACCAGCACTGATGTGTCCTGCAGGAGCAGAGGTGGTGGCTGGAAGAGGTGAGGCTCTAGCTCTCATGGCTGGGTCTTCTTCTGACCACCACCCCAGCCATGAGTTGCAGTGTGAGCTTCCCGCAGCTGCAGACCAGACTGTGCAGCCCTGGGTGGTGGCTGCGCTTGGGCTTTGCTCAGAACAACCTCCTCGGGGATGCTGAGTGCTGCCAGCAGTGTAATGCAGCCTGGCTTCTTGCAGCTGGGGAGCAAAGTTGGCTGGCTTTTGGCCACCTCCTTCAGAGGACCTCAGTGGGGGACTAAGGGTTCCCTCTGCAGAAACATAGTTCTCTGTGGCTTGCTTGTAATTTAATCTATAGCTGTCAAGAGTGAATGCTGCCTGTACTTTCCAAAATGCATAAAATAGTGTGTATAAGGACGTCCCTTGTTAAGGAACACCCATTGTTTAACTGTATGAAAGAATGGAATGAATCATGATATTTATACAGAGAGCATTACACTAAATCCTAAGCATAAAAATATTCTGTGTGCAGGCCTCAACTGCTAATTGATTTTATCTTGCTGTGTTTTATTCAGCTTTTGCTGTGACGGCCTGCAATAAACAGCAAGACTTCAGTTTTGCCCCCCGTTGAAAACTGAATTCTTCAAGCTTTTCATGGGAACCATCTAACTGACTTCAGTGCCAGGATAAAGAGCCCCTGCATGCATCAGGAGCAAGAGCTAATTCTCATGTACAGCACTGCGCTGTGGTACTTATGCTGACTTAAATATGACAAATGATATAATTAATGGCCAGACTGGTTGCTTTTCATTATCTTATTCAGCAAAGCAAACACATTTCAAACCTCCAAAGGAGTCAGTCAACGTCTAGAAAAGCTGATTTATTGGTAAGAGATGGCCAAAACTGTTCTGTATCCTTTTCAAACAAATAATCCTTTCCAAAACTAGATAAGTATGTGAACTACTTCCTGAAAGAAATGTGTTTGTGCAATGAACAATATGAGTTGTAAGATGGTTTCTACTGCTTTTTCTCCTTTACCCCTTCAGGTTTTCCATGTTTTTATGTTGTCAGCAATCTTAAATTTAAAAAAAAAAAAAAACCAAACAAAAAAGTCAGTCTGATTATAAATGATCAAAAAACCCTAATTAAAGCTTCTAATTTTTACCAGACTGACCATACAAATTAGCTAGAATGGAAGTGAAACAGCTACAATGGAAATATCATGTTGTGCTATTGTACAAATGAGGAAGCATCATCAGAAACTGATTTTAGTTCCCTTTAAATAAAATACTCATTTCTTCTCCAAAATTTATGTTCTTCTATATAAAAACTCAATGAAGCACTTTTTGCAATTAGCTGTATGTATTCAACCCAAAAGGCAAATGCATTTGTAAGCATAGCTTTACCCTAGTATTGTATGTCAGACTTTCATATGGGAAAAGTTGGCTCTGTCTCCTTGAGATGTTTCCATTTTGCTTTTCAGGAACCACTAAACACCATCCATTTGAACAATAAAGCACTTGTAATGTATTTCAAGTAAGCAAACCATTAAATTGAAATTCTCAAAATGGCCAGTCATTTTTTGAAGTGTAGATCATTAAGTTTAATTATCCCTTACAAGAACTGGGCAAGTCAAGCTCTTAAGATTAAAAAAAAAAGATCCAGCTGCTAAGCTTGAGGAAGATATAACTGTTGCCATTATTTATTTTTTTATTGCACAGTAGTAAAATATACTGTGTAATATTTTAGACAACTGTATTAAATATAACCCTCTCTGACCATTTTTGAGAAAGAAACGCTGTAATTTTCTTAGCAATATATTATAATTTAGGCAATGTAGATCTGAATTTTTAGAACACTTTTCTGGATCATAAGACCTGTAACAATTATCCTTCTCAGGACAGTATTTTATTTGATAAGGGGTTAAGAACTGATGCATGCAGCACAACAGAAGTCTTCTGTGTGAGGTTTTGAGGACACTGTAAGCAAGAGGAGAACTACGGTCACCCAACTGTTCAGGTTAGCAATACCATGAGCTGAGTTTGAGAAAGATATAACTATTCACTTTATTTTTTTTATTGCACAGCAGTAAAATACACTGCAATCTACTCCACAGGCTGCTACATGCCAGCAAGCGTGTCACATCTTGATGAAGGTGTTTTCCTCACAAATTCAGAGGGCACCTTAGGTGGCCAAAAGGAACACTCGGCTTCACAGAATTTGGGCTGCCCTAGGCAAACCAGTTCATCACAGCACCCCTTAGTGAGGCTCTGCCCCTTTGCATTCCCTGTATGCTATTAGTCTTATCCACAACCCCAAGACCTACTTTCCAGTCTATTCTGATTTATTTAGAATCCACAGTTATCTCAAAAGGCTAGAAAGAAAGAAGAAGGATCCAAAAGCTTCCCTGGTGGCTACAGAGAGGGCAATGAAAAACTTTTGCAATGCCTAGTGCCTGACCCCTCTCAGTGTTCCACTAGAACTAGAAACAACCTTTGCTGAACTAAGAACAAGGCATTGCTCCTGGGCACTCAGGGTTAGCATTGCTCCTGAGACCACACCACCCTCCAAGTGTGAGGTGCTCAACCTGGGGCTGACAATTTCAGACAGTAAAAAGCCTCTGGATTGCACCATGCCAAAGTGAGCTCCCTCCCCTGGTCTCGCTCCAACAAGTCCACATCCCTCTTGTGTTGGGGCCCCCAGAGCTGAACACAGTACTGCAGGTGGGTTCTCAAGGGAGTGGAGTAGAGGGTAGCTTTCAGGTCTGGGGGAAGAACAGACAGCTAGCTGCCCCACACTCCTACCACATCTCAATTCCTCTTCAAAGAACACCCTTCAGCCGTGAGTTATTTGACTTCAGAAACAAGTTCCACTTCCCCTACTTTTATCCCTCCTTTGACCCCTCCTAGTCTGTGCTTGGAAGCAGCTCCTCTTCAGTCCGTCTGTAAGCCCAACCCAGTGTTTATAACAGTCACCATCTTCTAGAGACAGGGCATAAAGGGTGGCGTCTTCATCCTGCATGGGATAAAGTGGAGGGATAGACCTAAGGGCCTTCCCAAACAGCAGTTAATCCTGAGGAGGCACAATGTGAAACACAAAAATACTCTGTTGTTGTCAAGTGCACACAAATTTTATTGGCCTCACACAAAGAGGCTGCTGGCAAGGAGTAAGCTCTGAAGGCCAGTACATGCTTGATAGCCTTCCAGGGACTCTCTGCCCCACTGGGACACTAAAAGGAGAGAAAATACGTACACACAAGCCAGGCTTTCTAACTATGCTCAGCCTACACTACAATGGTTGCAACCAGAAAATAATTTCAGATAAGCCACCCTTGCTTATTGGGACCTTTAGATAACCTCAGAATGCGTTCAGGTTAAATGCGCATAGAGGTCTTTCTCAGGCAGGGGCATGAGATGGGTTATTCCGAGAAAAGCAAACAGAACACAAACAGGCTATGTTCTGGTCCATAAAACACCTGAAAGACATAAAGGCCCCCATCCTTCTAAGGACCACACAATATTAGAAACAGAGTAAACAAAAGCAAGTGCCAATAGCCCTTCCCACCATGCAGTTCTGAGGCACAAACCCAGACAATAGACTGTCTGTCCGTGAACTCATCAAAAAGCATCTGTTATTACAGGCTGTGAAAACATAGACAGGGCACTCTGCCCCAAAAGATGAAAGCAGCCAAAACCAAGAAGCCCAGGAAGAGAACTTTATATCCTCAGTGGTCCTGTAACACCCTTCTTCTGACCTCCATGCCCATGTGTTCCTTTGCTCCCTATGGCTACTGGTTCATTGCCTCTGGACAGGGTGCACACTGCCACCATTCAGGAAGCTGCAGACTCTCCCACGAGTGCCTGCAGACCTACAGGCAGGCCTACCACAGCTGCCTGCCAGCTGTAGAAGGGAGATGCTGGGAGGCTCTGGCAGGACAGTCCCTCCTTGTAGTGAAGCTGTGGTGCTCTACCCTCAAAATGCTTATTACCACCCCTCTCCTTGCTCCCTGTGATTGCTAGAGACCAAGGTCTCACTCTTCCCACTTAACCTGTCCTTCCAAGTGGCCCAGAGAAATTGGTTGTAGACCCATGTAACATCTACAAGAGCTTGGACTTTCTGGAGGCAACATATGAAGTTCTCTTTGGGAAAGAAAGCGAACAAGGCAAGATCTGTGCTGCCCTTGCCCTTTCTCTGTTCATTCACAGACATGGGATTAACCAGAAAGGACAACATGTAAATATGTTTTTGAGGGACCGCGTAAAGACAGGTTGTCCGTCTCTTCATAATTTGTGCTCTAGAAAAGAAAAAGTAAATCCTTTCTTTGGCTATTGGAATTACACAGCTTGGAACGGTCAAACTGTCTACCTTCTTACAGGCGATGTGACAGTTCGCAGTGCCAGAAAGCATTCCTCTACTTTGAAGAACAGATTTATAATCCATGAGAAGCAAAATCTAAAGGGAGCTATAAAGGTTTTCTCAAATAATAAAAAAAGGAACAACAGCTATGGCCTCAATTATACATGGAGGTTTTGGATCTGTTTTTAGTATTTTCACATGATAAAAGGCATCGGCTGAACCAGAAAAAGATGACATGGGCCAGATGTTGGGGTGCATTATAGAAGATTTCTGTCACTGCCCAGCGTCAAGCTGTCTGGGCCATCAGCAGACCCATTCCTCTTACTCCTTCCACACCCCACCGTCATGCAGGCAGTGTGGCAAAGGCAGGTCGGAGCTGCAGCCAGACTATTCAAAACAGCGAGCATCACTCAGAACTTGGCTCTGGTGGCCCAAAATAAGAGAGAGCCCAAAGACATCTGTTTTACCTTTCCTCCTTAAATGCTCCATTTTGTATAAGTCACATTAGTGGGTCTCTTCCAGTTCAGTCTAAAGGAAAAATAATATCTCCAATAATTTTCAACAGAAAAAAATTTTGACAGTTGTCAACTCTCATTGCTCTTCTCTGTGCAAATAACGGAATTGCAGATTTTTGTTGTTGCTGTTGTTTGTTTTTGGGGTTTGTTTGTTTTTGGTTTTTCTTTTTGTTTGTTTGTTTGTTTGTTTGTTTTGAAAAAGTGAGAAAACTTCATCAGGCAATCAAAGAATCCTCTCTCTGGCTGTTTTCCTTGTAAGGGCAATTAGTTTTCAAAAATGGGGGCTGAAGGTCAGTGACATGGACAGTGGGATTGAGTGTGCCTTCAGCAAGTTTGCCAATGTCACCAAGCTGTGTGGTTCAATTGATACGCTGGAGGCAAGGGATGCCATCCAGAGGGACCTTGACACGCTTGTAAGGTGGGCTGATGACAACCTGATGAAGTTTAACCATGACAAGTGCAAGGTCCTACACCTGGGTCAGTGCAATCCCAGGCACAGCTACAGGTTGGGCAGAGAACTGATTCAGAGCAGCCCTGCCCAGAAGGACTTTGGGGTTTTGGTTGATGAGAAAATGAACATGAGCTGGCAGTGTGCGCTTGCAGCCAGGAAGGCCAAGCATATCCTGGGCTGCATCAAAAGGAGCATGACCGGCAGGTTGAAGGAGGTGATCCTGCCCTTCTACTCTGCTCTTGTGAGACCTCACTTGGAGTATTGTGTGCAGTTCTGGTGTCCTCAACATAAAAAGGACATGGAACTGTTGGAACAAGTCCAGAGGAGGGCCATGGGGATGATCAGGGGGCTAGAGCACCTCCCATATGAAGACGGGCTGAGAAAGTTGTGGCTGTTCAGGCTGGAGAAGAGAAGGCTGCGTGGAGGCCACATAGCAGCCTTCCAATATCTGAAAGGGGCCTATAGGGATGCTGAGTCGGGACTCTTCCTTAGGGACTGTAGTGAGAGGACAAGGGATAACAGGTTCAAACTTAAACAGGGGAAGTTTAGGTTGGATATGAGGAATAAATTCTTTACTGTGAGTGTGGTGAGGCACTCGAATGGGTTGCCCAGGGAAGTTGTGAATGCTCCATTGCTGGCAGTGTTCAAGGCCAGGTTGGACAGAGCCTTGGGTGTCATGGTTTAGTGTGAGGTGTCCCTGCCCCTGGCAGGGGGGGTGGAACTAGATGATCTTAAGGTCCTTTCAAACCCTAACTATTCTAAGTGTAACAACTGGAAACATTGTGGTTGGAACTAGTATCTTGTTTGTAAGGCACATGTGCACCTTGAGGGGCACACAAAGTCCTTCCTTTCCTCCCAAAGCTCCCTCCTTTTAATTTTTAACCTCCCTGTTATATTAATGACATCACAGGCTCTAAGAATGACCTTTTCTTAATGACTGTGCAAAAGCTCTATAATCTTTACTAACAAAAAAAGTGCCTGTCCTTCCTGCCTCCCTATAAGCATCACATACAAAGTCGCCATTGGTCTTTGCCCTCCTCCAAAGTCCCTTTGGTACCTGAAGATTTATCTTCCCTGTTCCCACTTCTCCCCAGAGCTATCAAGGACTGGCACGGGATGGATGGATGGAGGGAAGGGACTGCTCCACCCTATCACTTGCCTCCATCTTATTCCTTCCTCAATGCATGTAAAATAACGAAAGATGTCAAGAGCATCAGCATTGCACTGGCTGCTAGCAGCCCAAAAGGAGAATTAGAGTAACTCAGGCACATATTCCTTGTCAAATAGGCACACCTGTATTTTTAGCTACAATTATGCATACAAAATGACGTACTTTCTCATAGCATACTTTTTCTCATAGCACAAATACAGGGACTTCAGTCCACAGAGACACCCCGCACACATTGCCTGCCTGAATTCTGCATGTCAGGAATGCTGCTGTTCATAGCTGAGCTGTGATTTGTTCAGGAAAACTGGACACAAATATACATAAATCCGGAATAGTAAATCAGACATCTTAAATTCTACCCAAACAAACTTTCCACTGTTTTATTTTTTATATTTTTCCTGGAAATCTTGTAGTTCCACTACAGATTCAAAACCAGGAGCTCAGTGAAAAGCAGAAAAAGGAACATCTATTTGTATTTTCTGATTTCCCCACCTGTTAGCAGCTTTCTTTTTATTAGTTTAAACTATTTTGCTTGACCTGAAGATGCCTCAAAGCAGCATGTTATCGCAGGACTGCCTCCATTGCAGCTGTTTTTTAAGTAGCATTTGGTCAGAGATAGGGAAGGTAATTAAACTTTTAAGTATTTTTTCTCAGCTGTTGACAGGATCGTACCTTTGTGCTCCAGACTGAGGGGAAACAGCCACAAATTAAATCTGCTTTTCAAGGAGGAAGAAGACCAGACTATTATGACAACTGCTCAAAGTCTTTGTAAAGAGATAAGAACTAAAAAAATAAAGTAGTGTGTGTGTGTGTGTGTGTATCTGTAATGTAAGAACTAGTAGGTATGCAGCACTATTGGTTCAAAGTGCCTGTGTCCCCTGGGCAAGCCTTCTCACATGAAGGTGTGTCTAAGAGAGATTTTAAAAACCAGGTGCAATATCCTACAATTTGTATGGCTAAAGAAGAAACTGTGTCAATTTTCCAAGATCAAGGGGGTCTGGAACTGTTTTGGGGGACATTCCTGTAGAGCCTATAATCACACATGGGTGCAACAGGAACTCCCTGTTCCCTGCTCCCTCCCTGGACCCTGGAAGGGGTCTCCTTTCCCTGTGGTAGAGTGTTTGCCAGCCTGGTTTCCTGCTGGTAGCCTTGTGAATGCAGCATGTTGGCTAGGGTGAGTGTCTGCCTCCAGTGATGGCTTGAGGCTGTCCTTCATGTGTGTCCCCTGCATCTGTTACACTGATGGCTTTAACGCAACAATGAGGAAAGGAGAGCCCTCCTTTCCTCCAGTGTTTGCTGTGCACTGCTAGCACAATGAAAGTTATGTTCTCATTGGTTTCTACTGCCTAACTAACACCTCAGGAGAGGAGAGATCCTGCCTTTGCAGTTGTCCTGTGCACAAGGAAAGCCTGCATGTGCATAAGCCACTATGGGCAGTCCACCCTTCATTACTCCACTGAGGCTGGGAGACCTGATTTTCTGTCTTTTGCTACAGTTCATGTCAGAGATGTGGAGGTCCCTCAGGAGGCAGTGCTAAGGAGCGCCTTAATTCCCTTGATTTCAATGACTGTGCCGCACCTCTCAGGTGAGTCCTGTGCATGGTCAAAATAACTGTGGTATGAGATGCCTATATGAGATGCAAACACAAGCAAAGCATAGTAGAGACTCTCATGTTTTCAGGCAATATTACCTGCTCATAATCCTTTCTCTCCTTCCAGATACTATTTTAATTCCTGCATCCATTTCTGTTGTGAGTTTGTTTCTGCCAAAATAGATCTTTTCGAATTTGAGAGCTGAAGGGCTAAATTTGCTGAGATTCATGGAACTCATGAGGCTGAAACCGTTGCTGCGCTCTCTCCATGCTGCCAAGCCACTGCATTCCCCACCCAGCATCCAAAAGAGCTCCAACCCTGCATCCCAGAGAAGATTACTGCCTTCTCTTTGGGAACATAATATTGTTTGGTATGTAGCCATGAAGGAGAACCTGAGCCCAAAGAGCGTGAGAGAGACTGAAAGATTCCCCTCACTCTTAACCTTAGCTGTGTTTTCTAATTACCATTTCATTCACATAATGCTATTTATTAGACTGGGGAAGAATAGATGCAACCAGGATCAAAATTTGGTTCTTATTAAATTTCTGCAGCCAAGGGAGACAGAGTTTGTGGTCCCAGCGGATTGAGAAGGAATGGTCATGGAAACAAAAGAGTAAAAGCTGGGTCATAAAATAGCCTGGAGAACTTTTGTAGTTTTTCTTGAGTCATTCAAGGACAAGAGGATGATGTACACGAAGAATAGATTGAGACCTAGCTGAAACAAGAAGGGCATTTAGTTCATCTCACATCTCAAACCTATTATCTTGGAAACCATCTTTATTGAAAAAGTATCTAATCTATGCCTCTGTATTTTTGATGAAAATGTTTATATAATTTGCTATGACAAAATTCATCTCTGTGTAACTCTCGAGATGAAGAGTTCTCCCTTTATGCTACTTTTTCTCTGCTCTTTCTTTAACCTCATTATTTCTGCTCTGTTGTCAGATAGGAATTTGATTCAAGACTGTTCTCCCAGCATTTCTTAAAAATATCAACAATCATGTTCATTCCTGCTTCCACCATCAAAATAAACCTTCATTCAGACACAATTAAGGTTTCTCAAGCAATATGCCATCATAACAACAATTGAAAGGATGGACCTTTCTGGTCACATTGTTGCTATTGGTTTTCGTTTGTCTTCTCTGGAGTAGCTCATCTGCATCCACTGTTCACACCTCACAGACTTTCTGCAAGACCTTTCAAACTTCAGAAAATGTCTTTTTTGGACTGGATGTAATGAGCAACTAGTCCAGTTCTGAATATGATTCGTACACAACTTTAAGTTTCACTGAACAGCTATTGCTAAAGGCGGTTGTACCAGCACCAGAGGACTGATATTGCTAATTGACCTCAGTAGGTATGTTGCCTAGTGCCAGTAAAATTCCATGAGATTAAGCTGAATAGAGGAATAGTTCTTTCTATGACAGGTTCTTTCATTCCAGTGTAGATCAGTGTAGCACTCGTGCCACTTCAGGCTGGATGAGAAATAGGACTGTTGCTTTAAATTCTGAGGTGGCCAAAGGCTTCCTTGTTAAAGGAGAAAAAATTTTACTAGAACATTTGTACATTTAAAAATGTGCCTTGTCTCTGGCTGTTTAGCAAATTCTGTCATGGAAACTTGAAATGCTTGAAATAGAGAATTTTACAGGAAGTGGGCTTTATATTTTAAAGTATATTTGATAGATTTAGTCCTCTCTTTGTGAACATTTGTTGCCTACAGCAAGAGTTGTAATTCTCAAATAATCTACCTGGCCCTGGCGTATCCAAGTAACTAATTTTCTGGGGTAATAGAGCCTGTCAGGGAGCCTATGCTTTTGCCTTCGGGCACATGAAAAATAATAACTTGACCTTAGCTTTGGACTAAGGCACCTAAAGAAGGACCTCCCAAAGAATAGAAGTGTTAAGGTCCTGTTCTGGCTCTGTTCCTGAAAAGGACCAAGCTTAAAGCATAACCCCCTGTTTCTCATTTCCATTCCGCTTGCAGTTCTGCATCCCAATCTGCAGACTGGCTTTTTCGGGGTTGATTCTCTGAGCTCCCAAGAACCATATTCAGACATCTTAAATTTCACCTAAGTCCATGTTTCCTCATGGTAGTGCTAAGGTTTCAGAGGCCTCTTGCTGACAAGCAACTGCGGGCCCAAGACAAGGCTGGAACTGGGGCCGCCTGAATGCAACTCTGATGGCGCTCTATATAAAACTCTTGCTACCTTAAAAGAAGGTGAGGTGCCTAGAAGTTAGGCACTGCAACACTATGCCTACATCACACTTGTCAATGTATTACCTCCTTCCTCACCAGATGTTTAATAAACTAATCTGTGGAATGATATCCTTATAGATTATTATTAGAATAAAAATCCTGTGTTGTAAAGAGAAACAATCCCAAGCTATTAGCTAGTATTACACAAAAGAAGAACCATGCAGCGTCATAGATAGGGAGTATGTATGAGACTCTGTATTAGAAGAAACCTGTATTCAGCAAAAACCTAAAAATATATATTGCTCCAGACACAGTATTTAGCACTTTTATTGTTCCCTAAGAAAAATACTTCAGTAATTATCCTTTATCTGAAGCCTATCATTCAGAGAATAAGGATAATTTTCAAGGTAGGGCAAAAATAAAGATCTGCATAAGCTGTTTCTGAATCCTTCTCATCTCCAGGGAAGCACAGGCAGTGCATAATTAGGTGAGCTCTTCCCTGCAGAAACTTCAGTCGTAGATTACTGATGGAGAAAGGGAAACAAACGCAGGCTTCAGAGATAATCACATGGCAAAACTCAAGCCAACTGAAATATTTCCACTCTTTACAGACGTTTTCTTTCTGGAGCGCTATTGTTACAAGCAGTATATTTTCATTTACTTAAATGCAGATTGTTTGCCTCTCCCTTTAAAAACTGCACTCAGACTTTGTTTCTTCCATTTGCAATTCCTTGCTGCATACTTTACTGTGTTCTTTGTTAGTCGGTACTTCATTGCCTAGCCTAAAAGACTAAATATTATCAACCTTGAGATAAAATTATGTTAGTATTGATCAGATTTCCCTGTATATTTAAAACAGAGTAAATGTGCTGCAAGGAAAGTTTCAGTCACTCAGATAATCAGAAGCTTCTATAAACAAAATTCTTTTCACTATAACTATCAAAACATTAATTCAGGAAAACTGGAACTGAATAAGTGGAGTTAACCTGTATTTGCCCTTCTCTTTACACATACATATATTTACAGAAAGTTTCTGTCTCTTCTGGTTGTGAAGATAACCTTTCAAGTATAAACTGAGGGGAATGCTGGCTTGAGTCTGGAGCCAAACACATGGAAACAATAACACTAGACATAAGCTGCCTTCATTCATCTCAGTGGGATGCTAGCAATGAAGTCTACTTATGACAATGTAAAAACCAGACTTGTTAACTATTTCACTGCTACATTTTGCTAAAAGAAAATCAAATGCAGCTGATCTATCCATCACAGCCTGACAGTCTTTTCCTTTGAAAGGGTATGCCACATAATATGACCATATATTTGAAATATGTACATAGCCCATTTTATTTTTCCTTGACCAGACTACACTTGGACTGTTTTAATAACTGATGTTCTGCATGTCAGAGTCTGCTCTGTGCTAAATGCAAAATAAAATCCTTTCTTGAATAAGTTTTCTTTTTCAAGGAATCTTTCCCCAAGGTTTTTTGGTTGTTCTGTTTTGGTTTTTTTTTTGCTTTTCTTTTTTCAAAGGGCAGCTGCATCTGAGCAATCCAAGGACTAAACTCACTCATCTAAAAGGCATATACATCCATCCAAATGTCTGTCTTTCCTGTGTATTTTCCAGAGAGCGATCAGTTTGTACAAAGAGAGTATGAACACGGTGCAGACAGGGGCTCGGTCAAAGTTAGCTTTCTCTGGTTTCTTACAGAATTCAGTAAGGGGATCTGTAGGATGTGAAATCATTCTGCCTAAAACCTCTGTTGAGTTAGGGAAAACAACTTCTATTACAATGAAGTGCATCATAAGAAGTAAAGAAGTAACTGTCAGTTGTCCTGCCTTTGCTGCATCCATGGAGGCATCAGATCTTTCCCTCTGTCTGCTTCAACTGGAAACAAGGGCCCCGTCTGGAGACAAGAGCAGTGTTTTTTCTTTATCGCTTCTCTCCAGTTTGTGTTGAGATTGACAGGAAACAAATATGTTTGCTAATATCATCGTTTTATTTTATTTACTCTTTGTTGCTATCTCTGTCCTCTTTCCTATGTCCCTTGCAACGGAAATGAAGCTGAAAGGGAGCGTGATAGCATCACTCCAAGGACTGGGCTGGGCAATAACATCAGAGGGATACAAGAACTTGGAGCAGTTAATGTTATAGCAGGTTAAAAAAAATGTGTTCTGGATTTTCAAAAGATGTTGACTCTTCTTAATGATGAAGAGTCAATCCTGTGTCGCTTGTTGCAGTTTGTTCCTAAGAAATTCTCACTAATCTTTTTCTTCATTCTTGGCCATTGTTTCCAGTTGAATACAATGTTCCATCCAACTCAGTCCCACTGGAAAATGAGGAGAGGTTTTCTCAATTTCAGTGATTTGTGATCAAATCTGTAATAGAGATACTAACGGCTATGTGGAACTCTGTGCGAAAATGCTGGTTTTTGCTGAGCCCCATGAAGCTGAACAAGTTGTAGAAATAATAAGAAACGTTTTAAATTACTTAGTGTTATCAGAGACATCTGGTACACTGGGTCTTGTTTTCAAAAGTTGCAAGTTCTTTCTTTAGAAATTTTTCTTCAGGAAAACTACACTTTCAATCAAACTGTTTAACATAATTCTTAATGATTACATATAAATGTTGTGGCATTCTCTTTCTCCAGCTGCAAGCTGCTGTTTCAGAAAGTGTTTAGGACTTTAGCAAGCATTTATAGTAGAAGTTTACTTTCTTAGAAGTATCACTTATCTAACTGCTTTTTAAAGCACAAAATGTAATTGTGATCCTTGTTTAGATCTGGGTTTGTGTTTTTGTGAAGGCTGCTGTTGGTGGGCCTGGAGGAGGTCTTTGGGTGGGATTTGAGGATTAGGAGATTCCCTGCTCTCTTCATTTGCTTTTTGGTCTTTATATGTTACTCTCTGAAGACACACCCCTGAATCCGATTTAGCATACTGCTTCACACATATTAAAAAGTGAATGTTGGGATGACTGGGGAAGATCATGGAGGTAGGAATGGGGTATAATTGCCTTCCTAAACTCAGGCTAATTAGATCTTACCCCTCCAGGAAGCCACTGAGAGCTCTTAACTAAGTGAGGACTCTTCAGTAGCTTATATGAAATATGAGGGGTGTGCTCAGCCTAACTCTGAAGTGAAATACATCTATCTGAAAAACACATGCTCCTTTTCATTCCTCCCCCAACACAGACAGTCAGCTCACTGGGACAGGGGGCTGTAAGATTTTACTTCCAACTGTGATCTCTGTGTGGGGATTTCATGGCTGTGCGATCCTGTTCTCAGGCTGCTTAGGGGCTGGTTGCTTATGTGCAAACCCATGGAGAGGAGTACCAGCTTTATTAAATAAACTGAAGCAGCTCAAGATAGGTGGTTTAAGCTTACTCCGCTCAAAGCAGAACATGTATACTGATGGCACAATATGGATTTATATCTACTGCTTTTTCTCAAATACCTCCTAGAAATGGTCATTTCATAAGCGTCAAAACCACATTTTCATTTAAAAAGGCAAATGCAGACTCAAATATAAATCCTAGTAGCACAGACTTACTAGCCTCACAACAATACAGTCTCACACCGTTTGCAAGAAATAATTGTATTCCCTGAGTTCCAGCTTCAGTATTATGATTAGTGTTATATACCTGGATAAAATGCCAGTGCTGACAATGTTGGAAAGTTTCATACCTGTTAAACTGTTGATCAGTAAGGGTTATTCTTGTCAATCTAGGTGCTGCTGAAAACGATCAGATCAACAGGCTTGCTCCATTTCAGTTTTCTTTTTTCTGTTTTGCATTTTCTCTCTCAGTTATTTTTCTGGGTTTATAGGAAATGAAACTGCAAACTCATCCTAAACTAAAAGGCTTTCTTATAACAATGCAGTCTGGGCTGAAATAACCATTTCCAATTTGATTGTGTTAGGAGAGCAGCATGTGTGTGCATACATACACACAAATGTGTATGGACGATTAAAATCTCATTCATAATACTGTGTTTTTCTTATTCCTGTAACTGGAATAGTAAAAACTTTCAACTTCCCTCCAGACCACTAGGTAATGTAAAGGTAGCAATTCAGTGTTTCCCTTCACTCTCTCCACCGTTGACTGCAACTGTGGTTTGTCCTCAGCAGTGAAATACCTACCAATTTCGCTCAGGGTGGAAGGAATTTAAAGCTCTGGAAGTTTTGGAGCTGTTTTTCTCAGGAAGATGAACATCATCAGATGGAAGTACCTTGCCTTCCAATGTAACTAGGTTTAGCTAAATTAATTTCTTCTACCTCTGTCCACCTCAGCAACTTAGGTTTCTATCCTGTATCCAGCACCTACATGGACATTTTCATCCTGAAACCCAAGCTCTTCTTCAATCATACTTACTTCTACATTTTGTTTGTACATACCTCACTTTGCGATTTTTTAAGCATTTCCTGATGCTCATAATATAGGTCTTTGTCACTGTGGGGCTTTCAACTGATGTACTGCAAAAAGCCTGTATTACCTCAGACCAAAAGAACATTTCTAGGGTTTGAAGTCCACTAGGTCACTAAATGCTCCAGTAGCAAAACTGAATGAAGCAAAATTGCATTTCATAGGGTAAATATTTGTTAGCTCAAGATCTTGTTACTCTACAGTATAGGAACTGTCATTTATTCTGATAGCACTGGGTACATGAGAGAATTTCATCAACTGAATCACTTTGAAAAGTGATGTACCCACAGGATCGACCATAGTGACTGCATTTCCATAGAAGATTTACTTCACTGGAGTATCCATGCACTGGTGCTGTCCACCTTATGAACTTGATTATCCCAACTCAAGCCTGAAGTTGCAAACAGCATAGAGCAGTTCTCAGAAAGACTGGGCAGCATACATGCGGCAAAGCACAAGCAGTAGCTTTGGGCAGATGTGGAGTTCTCTGATGCAGGACACAGTGATAGTGCACCATCCTCTGAGCAAAGGCTTCGGTAACAGCTGTGGGGACACTTGGGTCCCATCTTGAGAATGCTGCAAGCTTGCAGGGCTGCTTGTGGTGTTTGGGTGTTGTTTTTTCTTCTCCTGTAGATACAGCACTAAAGGAAACTGGGAGAGCACAAGATTTATAAAGGGCCAAGTTGTTTGCTTTTAACCCATTTATGGTTAGCTTTTCCATACTGCTCTGCTAAACCAAACCAGAAGCTACCCATGTGGTCCAACCACACTGAAACATTCTTCTAAAAGTTCTGCTGCCTGCTTTACAAATGAACCTCCCTTCCCCAACATTCAGGTAATGGCATCGCTACAGCTCAGGGTGAGAGCACAAGCAGGACTGAGCTCAGTGTGCTCTGAGGATTCCCAACTACCTGGCCACCTTGTTGACCTAAAAGCCACCTTTGACTGGGCTGCATGTGTGTGTCAGAGAGAACCCAGAGGTGCCTGGAATGATGTGTGAGGGTCCTGGCACTTGGGGTCCTGCCTGCACCAGAGGATGACTTTGGCTGTGCGTGGGGATAGGCTTAGCCATGGCAGAGCTCTTGGGGTGAAATAAAACTGTACTCATTTGGTTTTTTTGTTTCAGTATGGAGTGCACTTTAGAAAAATGGCACTGATTTAGTCACCTTGATTTCTCCCTTTGAGCTCCTGGTACTCTGCTGGGGAGAAATCCAGCTCAACAAATGCATTTTGCTTTGCAGAAGAGGTTGCTGCCTGGTAGGAACACATGAAGGGAGCACTTGTGGGACAAGAGTGTCACCAGAATCTTCTGCAGATGTTACTGCCACAGGTAATATCCACCCCCTCAAGGAATTAAAAGCAGGAAGATGTAAAAATGGGCTGCAACCTACATAACTGCAGTTTTTTCATACCAAACAGTCATTTTCCAAGTCTCTTGTGTTGATGGTTATTCTTGAACCAGGGAGTATCTCCAATTTATAGGGCAGGCTTTGGCTGTGGCGTAGGTACGGCTGGGATTAAAGTAAAAAGCCTTGGTGCTTTAGAGACTGGTCAACTGCAATATGCAGTTCCAAGGGCTCTAAAGCAACATGGCTTTGATCCAGAAGGGTGTATTTTAAGGTAATGTGACCTTCCTCTATTTCCACATGAAAAAACAGGGTGAGGACACTTTAATGGAGGAAACTGTAGCCTACCTCAGACTTCTTCATTTTCTGGTAAATCAGGGCAAGCATGGTTTGAAAGGCCAAAGTAAGCAAAACTTCATAGCTACCGAAATCTTTGAAATGCTCCATTCATGTCTTTGTAGCTATAGGAAACGTTTCCTGTCACCTACGTGTAGACAGTCTTTATGTGGGGAAAAAACATGAAAGAAGCAATAAAAATAAATCCTCTGTTGGGATGTGCCTACAACAGAGTTTGTGCCTACAGTTTAAATGTTTGTTTCTGTTTACGTAAGTAGAAAGAGAACTGTGACAAGCTTTTTAAAGAGTGGGTATCGTACATTCCCGAGATGCTGTAAAAATCTATTGAAGCTGTAGGCTTTTCTCCAAGATCAATGTCATTCCATAAAGAATAACTGGTCCCTGAGGGGAGGAACTGTATAATCTATTATATTTAAAGCTTTTGTACAAATAAAAAGAGGAATCAATTCCATCACACCTTTGGGTCATTTTGACAGTCAATGGTAACAATGGTAACAGTTCAGTTTCCTTGTAGTTATGTGGCCTGGCACATTACAATGTTAAATAGTAGTCACTGGGTTACCAAGTTGTTTTTCTAGATTTTAATCAGTGTAAGAATCAAATCGAGCTTATTTATTTTAATAACCAATTTATCTGTATCAAGCTTATTTATTTTAATACCAATTTATCTATAACTTCCCATTCCATGTCATATGTATACTCTTGTTTTATGCCTAAAGATCTCTATAGATAATTTCATCACTGCATTAGCAATTACAAGGTGTGAAAGTCTTCTTTTAAATTCAGCGCAAGTAGACATTAAATGACCAGCCTTTTCATCCTGCATGTCTAACCATTATAGGCCCTGTTTAGCAGATGAGAAAGTTGCAATCCGTGTAGTCAGGTGCATGGGTTAACTCAGTAGCTCAGAGGCAGGCTTCTGGTTACTGGACTCACCAGGGCACTTAGATTTCAGCCTTGTCCCAAAAATCACTTAGAACTCTGTTTAGCAGTCAAGTTTAGTGTCAAAAGGAGAAAATATACTCTATTTCTAATAGGAGAGCTGACTTCCATCCCCACCACACCCAATTTAGAGGCTTGAAACATCTAAATTTTGGCAGTACGAATGCAAGATGTCACTCAATTCACACTCCTTTGTGTGGGAATATCTTTACTCTGAGCACAAGCAGAAATTGGAAGCCAGCTAAAGTAATGCATTATCATAGGAATAGGATGGGGTTATCATTAAGCTACACAGTACTGCTGAATCATAGAATCATAGAATCATAGAATAGTCAGGGTTGGAAAGGACCTGAAGATCATCTAGTTCCAACCCCCCTGACATGGGCAGGGACAACTCACACTAAACCATGCCACCCAAGGTTCTGTCCAACCTGGCCTTGAGCACCGCCAGCGATGGAGCATTCACAACTTCCTTGGGCAACCCATTCCAGTGCCTCACCACCCTTACAGTGAAGAATTTCTTCCTCATATCCAATCTAAACTTCCCCTGTTTAAGTTTGAACCCGTTACCCCTTGTCCTCTCACTACAGTCCCTAAGGAAGAGTCCCTCCCCAGCATCCCTATAAGCCCCTTTCAGATACTGGAAAGCTGCTATGAGGTCTCCACGCAGCCTTCTCTTCTCCAGGCTGACCAGCTGGGCAATATTGAATGCTGGGTGTCATGAGTTCAGCAGCAGCAGTCATTTTTTCTTCTTCTTGGTAGCTGGTGCAGCGCTGTGTTTTTGCCTTTCAGCCTGGGAACAGCACTGATAACACCAGTGTTTTCTGTTACTGCTTGGTAATGTTTTGGTCTGACCAAGCACTTTCTGAGTCTCATGCTCTGCCAGGGAGGAGGGGAAGCTGGGAGGAAGCAGAGACAGGACACCTGACCCAAGCTGACCAAAGAGGCATTCCATGCCACAGCACGTCATGCCCAGGATGTAAAAATGGAAGAGCAGAGACCCGGAAGGGTGGGGGGGCACTGCTTGCTCGGGCTGGGTATAGGTGGTGAGTGGTTGCATTCTTTCCTTGTATTTGCCTTGTCATTATTATTATTGGTGGTAGCAGTAGTGATTTGTGTTATACATTAGTTACTAAGCTGTTCTTATCTCAACCTGTGGGAGTTGCATTCTTTGGATTCTCTTCCCATCCCTCCTGGAGCAGGGGGAAGAAAGAGGGGGGAGTGAGTGAGAGAGCGACTGCGTGAGTTATAGAGGCTTAAACCACGACACTGGGCAATATTGCCTCCAGCAGAAATGGGGCAGCAAGGATTTTTTTTTTTTTTTCTGGAAGATATTTAGGAATTAAGAGACTTAAACCAACTGTTTCTATACAAAGAAGCAAAATATTTGTTTTTGCAAATACTAAGCTCAGCTTCCAGTCTTGCAGAAATACATGCTTTAGTATTAATGCACGTGGACACAGAAGTGTTCCCTGCTCAGCCTCAAAAATGAGGCTACTCATGTCTAAGTAATTAGCTGCATTCCTGCAGAACATACTGTCAGGCATTCAGAGTCACTGTGCCAGGGGGAAGGAGATAAAGTGCAATGGGAGCGAGGTAGAAGGGGCCATGCTGCCACAATTTTTTATGTCTCTCTTTGTGACCTTTACACATAAAGTCGTGCTTCTCACACAACCATCCTTTAATACACATCACAGTGCAAATGAATGGCTATGAGGTAAGCTGGACAGGGGAAACTGGAAATAGAATCATAGAATCATAGAATAGTTAGGGTTTGAAAGGACCTTAAGATCATCTAGTTCAAATCCCCCTGACATGGGCAGGGACACCTCACACTAAACCATGACACCCAAGGCTCTGTCCAACATGGCCTTGAACACTGTCAGCGATGGAGCACTCACAGCTTCCCTGGGCAACCCATTCCAGTGCCTCACCACCCTTACAGTAAAGAATTTCTTCCTCATATCCAATCTAAACTTCCCCTGTTTAAGTTTGAATCCGTTACCCCTTGTCCTATCATTACAGTCCCTCATGAAGAGTCCCTCCCCAGCATCCCTATAGGCCCCCTTCAGATACTGGAAGGCTGCTATGAGGTCTCCACGCAGCCTTCTCTTCTCCAGGCTCAACAGCCACAACTTTCTCAGCCTATCTTCATATGGGAGGTGCCCCAGTCCCCTCATCATCATCGTGGCCCTCTTCTGGACTTGTTCCAACACTTACATGTCCTTTTTATGTTGAGGACACCAGAACTGCACACAATACTCCAAGTGAGGTCTCAGAAGAGCAGAGTAGAGGGGCAGGATCACCTCCCTCGACCTGCTGGTCATGCTCCTTTTGATGCAGCCCAGGATACGGTTGGCTTTCTGGGCTGCAAGCGCACACTGCCGGCTCATGTTCATTTTCTCATCCACCAACACCCCCAGGTCCTTCATGGCAGGGCTGCTCTGAATCTCTTCTCTGCCCAGCCTGTAGCTGTGCCTGGGATTGCAGGACTCCAGGTAGGGTCACAAGAGTGCAGTAGAGGTCACCTTCACTGACCTGCTGGTCACGGTCCTTTTAATGCAGCCCAGGATACGGTTGGCTTTCTGGGCTGCGAGTGCACACTGTTGGCTCATGTTAAGTTTCTCATCGACCACCACCCCCAAGTCCTTCTCATCAGGGCTGCTCTCAGTCCAGTCTCTGCCCATCTTGCATTTGTGTTTGTGATGACTCTGACCCATGTGCAGGACCTTGCACTTAGGCTCATATAACCAGCCAGGACATGAGGCTGCTCCTATCTTGCCTGTAGTAGTGAGTTTGGGAGGAAAAGTGAGAACTGAAGGACAGTGGGAAGCACTTTTGCTACTTGACAGTGATGTGGTATAACAACCCAATGTAAAGTATCAGAAATAGGTTAGAAACCTAATCAGTGAAGACTTGCTTAAATCACTCCTTTTGGACTCTAACATTATGGCACAGATTCATACTTGAGCTTAGGAGTGCTTGTCTCACAAGTCCTAATCCAAGTGATGATCAGGGAGAAAAATGTATCTCTGCAGAAGATTTGATCCAGTAAAAGAAGCAGAGGAAATAAATGCATACAGCATTTTACCAAAATTCTGCACTTGCTTAGTATAAGTCTCCTTTTGCAGCGATAGGTCAAGCTGAAAATAATCATGTTTTGTAAGAAATTTCATTTTTACTCTTCAGAGTTTACCCAGAAGATTTTTTGTAAAGGACTGTCACACTGTTATTTGATTTTTATTAGTTTATTGTTTCTGGAGTTTGGGGCATTTTTTAATTAGTGAGAAACATGTTGCAGTGATTTTCCCATGGGTTCTCTCACATCAGTGTGTGAGAGCTTATGTACAACTTTGTTAGTATTTCAAGTGACAGAAACAGATCAAGTTCAGAGAATTGCTGCTTTTTCAAATAACAGTATGCCAGCAACTGGAACATAATACACATATGGCTTTTCCAAAAATAATATTACGATCATATAATGATCTGTCTCCATGTCCAAGTGAAGACAGTGATATAATCACTATACTCAGGTTGGCTCTATACCACGAAAGAGAGAACACGCCATTGGTCAGGTAAGAAGTCACAGACCCAACCTCTGCAGTTATTGGTACCCACGGGAGTCAACTTCAAATTGAGAGATTTAGATCTACTTTCATCACATCTGATCTCAAAAAAGCAGGTGACAAACAGCACCGTAATGCTGATTGGCACCATATTGCAACAACATCAAGCCTCATATCTGCTCCTGGACCTGCTGCAGCAGCATGAAACATTCCGGGATTTTGATAGAGAAGGTTATCTACAGTATATCTATCTGGGCCTAAACCAACCCTGAACTTCACAGCACATACCATGAAGAAGATTGTGGCCATCATAGGTGCCTGAATTGACAGGGCTGCAACACTGCACATTCAGGGGTTAAATTCTCAGAATGGATTGCTAAAGCATGTTTTTCATTTGCTCTCAGTTATACAAGAAGGCCAGTGTAATCAGAACTGTTATTTACACATCTCCTGGCATCTGCTCAAATCCATCTTTCTCACTGCTTCTTAGAAGCAGTTAAAGTATTTTCATTCCTCGGGAGGGTGGTTCTCTGTTGGTACTTTCAATAAGAATGGATGTTCAGATTGCTGCCTGTACTATTTTGGAAACTTGTACTACTGAAGCACCCTTACTCTAAATCTCATTTACCCTCCCATCCCTAAAAGGTAGCATACTTCTTCCAGAACTACAGCTCTACTATTACTCTCATTTGAAAAGCATAATAATGAATAAAATACTTCTTTATTCACTGTTTTCCAGACACACTTTTTAATGATCAAGAGGAGGATAAGATTTATATTCAGCCTCATCCCCTTTCTTTTGCTAGAAAAACAGTATGATCTATTTCAGCATTCTAAAACCCAAAGTCCCATTACACTTAGAAATATTAGATCCATCCAATAAATTACTATTAGAATAAATGAACACACTCTAAGCAGATCTCAGAAGACTAATCAGGATTCTCCAACAGAGCTAATATCAAATGAGTTTTGCCCTTCCCCTGAGATTCGTATCTTTTTCTTCAAGGTGGCTAATTACAAATATAACTGAAGAGTACATACCTTTCCATAAAAACATTCCTTTCCCTCTTCAAGGAAAGATCTTATTACAAATACTGGCACAGATTTTCAGCTGTCAAATCAACAGATTACATAGTATATAGAAACTATGTAATATTTATTCATGTCTCTGCTTTCCACACAAGAGGCAGCTCAAAAACATCTGGAGGATGAGTACACTTGTACACAGTTAAAGAAAGCAATATGGAACCCAGGTGCAGCAGCATAGATATTTCCATATACTCCATACCCATACACTCACATCTGGCAAATAGTCTTGCATTATACTTACCCTTATCTAGATGCCCATACACCTAATGTTTTCAAATCTTAAACAATAAAAAAGAATCTGGAATGACCCCAGCACTGTAGGGGGAGGGAAGAGAAGTCTATAGACTTCAGCACCAGAACTGGCAAGCAGAGCTGTGCTGAAGATTGCTGGGCTTGCTTTTTCATTCACTAATCAAAGTGAATATTTGCTGGTGTGGGTTTTCTTTGAGTTTTGTTTTTTGGACCTTTTTTTTCACCCAACCTTGAAAAAAAACTTCTGAAGAAAACTGCTTTTTCCTGAGAACAGAAAATTATAAAGGCAAAACATGCTACTAACTCAGGATTTACTTCTAAATTTAAAATTTACTTAAAGGTAGCTAGCTTGCTAGGAAGAAAACCTAAAGAAATAAAAAAAATTATAAATGAAATATTTGACTATTCTGCATAGTTTTAGCTTTTGGAAGTGCTCAAAATGGTTTCACTCAATTCTAAGTGACATATTTTGGGAATAAGATCTGAAAACTTAATCCTATTCTAACTCTGAATGACCTACTTTGCAGCTATAACCAAGATTAAAAATAATAAATGAATCTGGCAACAGTTAACAAACCTAAGAGCTTAAGTAAGGACTGTGAAACTGGGTTAAGTCTAGCAGGTCATGGTATTTGCAATGAGCAAAATGGAACAGTTTTACTGTATACAGAGGTCTGAAATCTGTAACTTGTTGCATGTCTAACTGGCCCACTTGAAATAGCAAGCAAAAGGTTTGCTGAGATTGCAGAAAGCCTGAAAAGAATTGGCTCCAAGTCAGGACGGGACTGCAAAACATTTTTGATTTTACAAAGAAAAAGGAAAGAGAGCAGAAAACTTTTCATAACACAGAATTCTGGGCTCTGTTGCTTAAGTGAAGATTATAAACACAGATATTGGAAAGCTGCAATTGCAGCATGTGATATGCTCTGCAAATGAATAAGGTATCAAACAGAAAGCATCAGAAAGAACACAGGTCACATGTTTTTATATGTCAAATATATTCAAATTTTATATGTCAAACATAGTTTCACAGCACTAAAGCTTTTCATGAACAAACACTATAACAGAAAGAAATGGAATTGTGAAGATTTTTCAGTTAGCTCAAAAAGTAAAGCTATTATTTTAAGGCCCCAACCTCAAAAAAGTCATGGAAACAAACTTCTTCCTGCTAATATAGATTAATTGATAGAGAAATGTGCAACTTCTCCACTGACTTTTTAATTTCAAACTCAACGAATCAACTTGATTTAGAATGTGCTGCTTCAGTAGTGCCACAGCATGATTATCAGAATGCATGTATAAGTAACTTTATGTATATATAAAGTTACAGAAAGCTTTCGGTCTTTCACAAATGTACAAATCCTCATTTCTCATGCAAGGCTGCAGAAAGTAATATACAGCATGTGCTAAGCCTCCAGGCTATAAAAAACGATATAGTGTTTTGTTTGGCATAAAACAACAGAGAGCTTCAGATAGATTGGCAAAGCACTGAATGCCAAGGGCTTAAAGTACAACCTCCAGCCGAAGGAGGAAAAACATTAAGAAGAAAAGTGGTGTTTTTCAGGATTACACCAGGATATTAAAATTTACTAATGTAAATTGGTTTTGAAGAGGGAGCAACACACTTTGCAAATGAAGGAGAAGGTTAGAAGTAGGACTCCAGCATTTTCAAAGCCTTGAGTTGTTTGCAGACTCTCCAAGTGAGAAGGAAACTCACCAGCAGCACTAGTGATGGAAATAATGTTGCTACCTACAGATATGATGGTTTCAATGTTAACTGTTAGCTTAAAAACATACACAGATCATTCTTCCTTAAAACAGAGTGTATGCTTGCTCTATAGACTGATGAGTCTTACTTTAGGATCTACCTAGATCCAGCTTGTGTGTAAAACACACTGAAGATAGTTGCATCATGACTAACACACATGTATGCACCCTCTGGCCTTCCTTTGGTACAACAGGAAAATGTTACCTGTACAGACAAGCTATTCCAGGTACTGCCTGTGTTTTAGAAAAAATATCAGTCCTATGAGTGCATCTCAAAAGATATTTGCATCCAAATGCAGTCTTGTGTTAAGAAAAAGCATTTTTTTTACTAAAAAAATCAATGGCCTGCTACGGCATTACAAACAAACAAATAAAAAAGGCTCAGTCATGCCAGAAATATGGCAGCTTATTGTGCATTCTGCTAAACCAGACCATTGGTGGATGGATTGATAAGATAAAGCTTTTATCTAGGCCTTTAAAACCCTAACCTACAGTAGTCTTTCAACGATACACTGAGGAAAAACAGTTATGGTCAGGAGGACTCAGACACTCACACATTTTTCCATATAGAATAAAAAATCTTAATAAAATAATCCTACGGTAATACACAAAGACCAGCACGGATATCTAGAACCAAATGCATCTGCCAAGTAATAGAGCAGAATTAGTGCTTAACTCACTGGGCAGGTGGGGGGGGGGGGGGGGGGGGGCGGGGGCGAAACAACAAAAAACCCCAAATTCAACCAAGCTTTGGAACACGTAGGTGGCAGAATATTCTCTGCCTATTGATAGTCTTGAACAATGCAAATTCGCTGTCTTTTATGGAAAACAATGCATCCAAATTCTGCTGTCAAAATGGCAAAGGCTTGTAGGTTTGAAAGTCATAAATAACTGTTAAGAGAGCAAACGTGTCAGTATGTTTTCTTGGTTTGTGGATATTGTATAATAATAGCAAGGATTCAACACGCCTGATGTCAATATAGCTGGGTTTATATACACCAGCTGAGAATTTTCCCCAATGTCTTTTGTTCTATGTGCTTTTACCACCGTTTCCTGAATGAGGCACTTCTGCATGGTCTGTGGTTGACCTTTTAAAAAGATGTTTTGCTGTAGTTTCTGCATTACTCGTCTATTTAATTTTGAATTATTTATCCCCTTTTAATGGGCAGTTACCTGGAAATACTGCGATCAGTTAATGCAGAACATCCTGCATGCTGAAATAACTCATGTGCCCTTAGGGTGGATTTAACCTGAGCATTAGTTTGGTGCAGGTAATTTAACTAACTGGTAGCTCTGACTTGATCCTAAACAAAGTTTAGAATCCTAAAAAAAACCCAAATGTGTTTTCTTCAGCATGGCCATTCATGGGATGAGAAAGGAGAATTATGGACTTTATCAACAGAACTACTACAATGATACACAGAAACTGATCTAAAAAAGTGTTTGTTTAAGCATGTTAAACAGTTAAAGCTTACCTTTCTAGTCTAAAACATGAACTAAAATATCTTATCAGCTGTGCAATGGAGTGACAACAGAGATGGGCAGCTAACGCACTGCATGGAGACAGTGCTTTTTCAACTAAATCCAGATTCAGCCATGTCCATATGGCTCTGCATCAAACAAGTCCTGTCCTTCAGCAGAACTTAATTTGCGAAAACACCACTGAGTGGGATTAATGCTGCATGTAGTTCTAAAGACAGCTCAGGAACATCCTCATCCTCACTCCAGGATGAGATGCTGGCATCTCCTAAACCTTTTCTTCAACAAGAGACTCTTCAAGAATTTCCATGTTTCCAGTCCTATCCCTTCTCAACTTCTGGACAGATTTGTTTTCTGAAATGCAGCAGGGCCAGCACATTTGCTTTATGTGCAATGCCTGAAGATGCTGGAGAACACCATGAGCATCTATCCATTCCCTCCATTGCCAATACACCCCTACCACAGGAGCTTCATCTAGGAAAGCCTGTGATGAGATAATGTGTATTGGGCTACACAGGGAGATAGAGGCAATAATACAGACACAAATATATGGAATAAAGTGTTTTGTCATATACTCTC
Organism: Ara ararauna; assembly: GCA_028858755.1. Taxonomy (NCBI): domain Eukaryota; kingdom Metazoa; phylum Chordata; class Aves; order Psittaciformes; family Psittacidae; genus Ara; species Ara ararauna. The sequence goes on from CM054379.1 coordinate 65,147,220, forward strand.
TTGTTATCCCATAAACTGGAGAACAAAAATTTTATTAATGTAGGAACTAGAGAATCTTACGATAATCCAAGTCGATGCTAACATACTATATAGTTTTAAAAATGCTGCAGTGCAGAAGCATATTGGGTTTCAGAATTCAGATCTGTGGGGCATATTCAGGGAAGGAAAGAACTGAGGATCTTGCCTAGTGTTCCTCTGTTTCTCTTATATAAGAGCCTTGACCTCTTACAAACTCCATTAAACGTCCTCTGTTTCATGCGTACTCCATTAAATGTCCTCTGTTTCATGCGGATACCTACAGGGTATTCCTCCTTTTATGGATCAGCAGTTAGGAAACCTATGCAAGATGCAAGAAACTAGCTCTTTATCTTCTTCTGGACAGAATTTGACCCCACAGAGTTTCTGAATTGTAGAAAAGCTAGCCCTGGAGAAAGCACAATTTAGTCATAGCTCAGAAGCCCAAATGACTTGTGCAAGAAGCAGCATTAGCCTTTGACCAGCTGTGATTTGCAAAGAGGGAAGAAAAGTACCTTTTTCTTTTCTTTTTTAAATTAAGACTCAGGTACCTATTTTCAGGAGGTCCAGAGTAGAGGAATTGGAGAGAAATGGAGCACCTCTCAGTGAGTGTCTGTCAAGGGGTGCTGGAGAAGTAGTTTAAAAAGCATCTATCAACTTTTATTAAGACCTACTTTTAGAAGCTATCTGTTCAGTAGGATTGGAGTGTAATTGCCTCACTTATGTCATAGAAAGTTTAGGAATAACACTGAAGAATCTGCGTTCTGCTGAGGAATAGAAATTTAGGCACAGTGATGCTAAAATTGACAACAGTTAGATCCAATTTATCTATGTAAACCTCAGGTACCTGATGCAGAGCAGTTTCTTGGCCACTGAGCAGAAAGCAAATGCTTACCTGATACAAGTCTACATAGTTGAAAGAGAAAAATCTTTCTAATGCTTTTTTTTAGCATCCATGCAATTTCAAGGGAATTACTTCTTCACTAGAGCATTCCAAATGATGGATCCAAACCACACAAATAGATTGCCATTCCATTTTAAGTTATTTGGCTTTTGTTGTGGTTTAAGCCTCTCTAACTCACATAGCCTGTTCTCTCACTCACTCCCCCCCTCTTTCTTCCCCCCACTCCTGGAGGGATGGGAAGGAGAATCGAAAGAATGCAACTCCCACAGGTTGAGATAAGAACAGTTTAGTAACTAAAGTATAACACAAATCACTACTGCTACCACCAATAATAATAATGACAAGGCAAATACAAGGAAAGAATACAATTCTCACCGCCTAATACCAAGCCTGACCAAGCAGTGCCCCCCACCCTTCCGGGTCTCTGCTCTCTGCTTTACATCCTGGGCATGGCGTGCTGTGGTATGGAATAACCTCTTTGGCTAGTTTGAGTCAGGTGTCCTGTCTCTGCTTCCTCCTGGCTTCCCCTCCTCCCTGGCAGAGCATGAGACTCAGAAAGTGCTTGGTCAGACCAAAACATTACCAAGCAGTAGCTGAAAACACTGGTGTTATCAGCGCAGTTCCCAGGCCCAAAATCAAAACCACAGCGCTGCACCAGCTACCAAGAAGCAGAAAAATGACTGCTGCTGCTGAACCCATGACAGCTTTCTAATTCAATGGGATTTTTCCAGAAGACTAGTGATCTTAGGAACTTGGTGAGAGGGGTTCAGCTTGCCTGAACTAAGCCTTTTAAAATTTCCAAAATGCATACTTACTAATGTGCCTTCCATTTCAGGACAGTGAGCTACAACTGCCTTATTTGTACTGTGATGGTTGGGTTAATAAGAAGCGATTTATTTCTCAATATGCTGCTTTCAAGCAGCACAAACATTCTGGCATTAAAGGACAAAGTTCAACATGAATGTATGAGTTGCTAATATTCCATCCAGTACTACACATGCTTTTTCAATATCTGGCATTTGTCATGTCTGCGGCTATTTTCACTAGAATCTTTATCTATTGTCTGCTTCAGACCATAAAAAGGACACTTGGTAGTGGCATGAAAACTTAAAAAGGTGGGAGGGGAGATGAAAAAAAAAAGAAAAAAATCAGTAAAAGACTGTCTTCATTTTGTACTGGGTTAGGGCTTGCTAATTACTGCCTCCTTGTCCAGTAAATAGAAGGAAGCAATAGAACTCACCTAACTTACAATGGCTCTCTCAGAATACATGAAGTACACGCCAGGTCATCACATTCAGTTTAATAAAGCAACAATTTGTTTAAGAAGGGACTTTACATTGATAAGTAAATAATACTGTGGAGTCTCCAGGACTGTTAAATTTGGATTCTGTGATGAATCAGAAAAAACACTCAGCAGTATAAGTAGGAGTAACAAAAATAAACAAATAAATAAATAAATAAAATCACGAAGCAGCTGCAAGAAGCTTAAAACAATAGAACATTTGAAGGACGTGTCCAAATATTTTTGGCAGAGGAATAACATACCGAACCCCCACCCCCTACAGACCTTACCAAGCTGAGAAACTCCAAAGGAATTTACAAACAAACCCATAACAAAACTTCAGGCAGAAGTGAAACAATAAACAGGACTACGCATCATAGCACAACAGCAGTTTGTAACAGGTCTTCGGTGCTCCACGGGTAACAAGTACCAGCTTCATCCCCTGGGGTTGGAGAATGTGGACAAAAGGAAAGAAAGCTGAAACAGTGAAAAGATCAAAAAGATCAAACAGGATAAAGTATTTTGCAGAGACTTCACTTTGGGTTTTCTAACGAAGTATGTAAGGTTTTACCCTGGAAAAGTAGTCAAGTTTTTATCACCCGACTTAACAAGATGCCCTTACTAGAACAGCAGCCTGGAAGTTCAACAGGAGTCAAGCATCAAATGCTTAAGGCTGCTTTAAATTGGGAAATGTTCTTTTAATAATCAGATAACATTTTCCACTTGCCTTATTAAGCAAGGTCTCATTTACTCACTACTTGAATATTAATACTGAAAAGACTGGGCACCTTCAATATGGAATACTTCAGTAATACTGCTTTTAAATGGAAGTAATTTGTACCCTGAAAAAATGAGTCTCATAAGTAATGAGGAGAAATAACACCCAAGACAACCTGCTTGATAAGCCTTTCTCTTAGTACTTGTACCACATTAAGTGACCTCTGCCTTTTCCTGCCTACTGTCCACATGAGCCTCATAGCAGTGTCAGCCCCTGAGAGAACAAGATCGCAGAACCTATTTGCTGGATTATTCCAAGTCCCAGATCAATTCTTCAAACCCCAGCCTTGTTATGTTACCTTTGGCTGGGTTATGGCACAGTCTGAGGAAGTGTGAGGGGGAGAGAAAAAGGAGAAGTAAAGAAAACAGCGCTTAAGCTGACACTACAGAGAGCCAAAGCTCTCATCCAGTGCTCTCAGTTGCTGGGACTTGTCTTATTCCACCAGGGTGAGATGGGGATACTCTGTATGCAGTTTAGCCTTAAGAAACACACTTCAAATTCCTTCAACAGGGAAACAGTCATTTTAATGACCATTCAGGAGTTCAGGAGAAAAGCTTCAGTAGTTCACTAGGTATTTTCTGAGCTTCTTTTCAAAGAAATCAGAAGCATGTTTGTTAGTTAAGTGCTTGCTAATGAGGTTTTTGGCTCCTATGTTTTGCTGAAGAGTTTCTCGAGGGCCTTGCACATCTTTTGTATTAGCTGTGTTTAGATTAATGAGAACTATCACATGCAGGCAGCCCTTGTTTACAACACTTCATTGCGAAGGAGCAGAACTGAGTGAGATCATACCTCCTCTATTTGTCCTGGAGGCAGCATCCTGTGTCCTAGCTAGGATGACAGCCTAACAAACTCCCACATAACTTCCTGCTTCAGAAGAAGGAAAGATGGGGAGCCCCCAATGCCTCTTTTGCTGATTCCCACCCCCTCAGAGCCACAGACTAATCCTTCCCAGAAATTATTCCAGTTTCTGGTTGGGCACAAATAACTGGTCATGCCCACCAGCTCGTACAGCACATGGATGGCGTGCATAACTAAGCTGAATGCTGCCCCAGAAACAGAAGTGATCTATTGAAAGAAAGGGAACAGAGGAGTGCACTGTAGCTAACTTTGCAACATCTGAAACTCTGTCAATACCTTACCCAAAGGCCCTTCACACATGGTTCAGTACTCCTGGTAGCCCCCATATCCTCTTATTGGAGAGCTCAAATAGGAAATGTCATGGTTGAGGCAGCACAGGCGGGACCTGCTTACTAGGGGAGGAGGCAGCTCTGGTGGAGAGAGATCTCCAGAACTAACAGTGAAAGTGCTACTGTTGCACTCTCTGATGTGACCAGCAGGAACAAATTTCGCTTTTATCTATCTCCTTTTTATCACATATCTTAGTTTCAGTCTTTAGAGCTCAGCTCCCGGCTGCTGGAATGCATTTTGTGAGTCCTGCAAAAGCATTTTTTTCATTTATACACAAGCTCAGCCCACCTGAGGCCTAATTTTAAATAAACCTGAGCTGAACTCTGCCCTGGCAAGGCTGCTACTGAAAGATGAGCAAGGTCTTTTCAAGCCAGCGCTTTAGAAGAGACGCACCTTTAGTTGCGGTCTGTCTCAAAACTTGTTCCTGCAGGAGCTATGCCAACCATTTGTCAAGGGTTGTATCACTCTGGGCTTCAAAGAGCCAAACCAGTCCTGGTACCATGCACTGTTGCTCCTTTGTAACGTGCCTGAACATGCTTACCACACACTAAAGATGAACACAATAGGGACATGCTAGGACCTGCATTACAGTTCTCCTAGCTTGCTTTCAGAAGACAATTTAGCAATCTGAGAAAAGAAAACAAACAATGAACCCTTACCAAAGTGAATTTGTAACAGTGCTGGAAATATTTGTAATATTAAAAATAGAAATTAATTTTAAACTTTTCATGCCATCACATAGCACAGTGCAACCAGAAAATGCATGTGTGCAGTAACCACTGTGGCTGTCACATAAAGACTTAACTCATGTTCCAAAATTGCAGTTCATCAATTTATAAACTATAAGATGTTCAGGTTCTCCCTAGCAACTTTCGTTTGGAGCTGCTGATTTGCAGAACTGCTGTTTATCTGCCTCTCAACATCAAATCCCGAATGGCTCTTTCAGATTAGGCACTCAAAATAGCTCATATCTTAAATTTAAACCACCAAGACTTAAGGAACCATCCATCTGGGAACAGAAAACATCTAGCAAGGTAAACAACAGAAAACACTTTTGTCAAACTTTACAGATCCAGGGGTTGATTTATTTATTTCCTCCAAGCCTGCTTCCCCCTAATATGGCAAACATAGCTTTAGGCAGAGGCATGAAGAATGAAGTGGGTTTCCAAACAGTATCAGTTTAGGAGCTTATGGGAGTATTAGAGCTGACCCTTGCATGCAGTCAAGGCTAAGAAACACCAGGCTGTGAGGGCTAATCAAGAGAAAGTTTAAATTAGGCTGAACAGAGACCCATATTATCCCCCTTGGACTGCTGCTGAAAGCTGAGCAAGCCTTTTTAAAGGAACCACAGAGACCTTCACCAGGGTTTGCTGAGCAGCACAGCCTTTGTAGTAGTGCTTCATCTGGGAAGTTGAACCCATACAGCATAAGTCCTTACTTCTGAAAAACACAAAGCTGTGATCTCAGCATCAGTGACCAAGGCGCTGTTTTTGTCATGCTTTTTTGTGCACATGGAGTCATAGGCTCCTCATGGTTGTGGGTAGAGGGAGCAGATACTTACATATCATTCCGGTGTCATTAGTGGTTCAGACTAACACCTGGTCTGATGGGAATGTGCCACCTTTACTGATTTAATGCTTCCCTTTAGACAGAAGAAGCATGTAAAATTCTGCAGGGCAATTCCAGAAATATCCCGCTTTTTTAGTTTCTTAAGTTAAAACAAAAAAAACAACAACAAAAAAAAATTAAAAAAGAAGGAGCGTGTCAAGGTTTTTGATGTTCAGGTGCACAGTGCAATTTTTTAGGCTGGTAACACACGTATCTGCAGTTACAGCAGCACTGTCTATTCATGCATTCCTTCAGTGTGTTACCACTCACTGACCATGGAATGAAAAAATGCTGCCAAAAAATTAGGGAAAAAAAAGAAAAAAGGGAGGGAAGGGAAACAACCAAGAAACCCTGCACAGTGATGCAAGTAGGGAATCATGCTCCTTCCATTAGCACAATTAAAAGTTTAAAATGTGGAGTGTCAGCACAGAAAAAGAATACATTTAAAAATCCATGGTGTCTTAAGTCTTTTTCTTCCAATCTGAGCTGCCAGAAATCTCCCTCCTAATTTTGGTCTCCAAGGAAAGGTACTAAGTAGAAACTTTAAGGGAATATTGATACTGTGTTTAGAAACCTTCAGGACCAAATGAGGTCTAAGTCAGTCACGCAACAGCATGGTTTTCTGACTCAGAACCCTTCTAGCTTGCTCTGATCTTCCCTTCACTTCAAGCCCGAATGCAGTTTTATCTGTCTTCAATTGTTTGCTAGCCTGAAAAGGAAAAGAAAATAGTAACTGCTTTTAAAATACTGAGTCAATTTTGTTCTAAGCTTAATACAGCAGCACGATGCAATCTGCAATGATACAGAATTTTTTCCTCCACCAGCTAAGTCCCTGGGGCATTTTATGGAATCAAATATTGTTAAAAGCAGCATCACAAAGTTTTTAAAATAGATTTAAAAAACAAAGAGCAATTCAGCATATGCGTTATCCATGTGGAGCTGGTTTGGCAACTGCAACATGGAATTACTTAAAGCTAGGCCACAGCCTTTTTCTTTCCCCCTCTTCTCCCCCTACCCCCACTTCTGGCAGCATGATCATGGAAAACATTAGGCCTAGACTATTATTAATACAAGTTTCTAACCTAGGAAGTTATTCTTTATTTCTGCCTGTTGCTATCCAGCTTCAACAGCTAGTTTTGCCAGGTCATCTGTTCATAATGAATGCTATTTAAAAAAGATAAGGTATGCTCTAAGGTAAGCTGAAAAGCATTAAACACTTCAGTAAATTTACTGCTGACTGTGGCATATAATCTCTTTTAAAATAAGCTGATATAATTCCCTGTTCCATTTGCATGTCCTCTTACAGAGGTGATATGACTAAACAGAATGACACAAGTGAGACAAAAAAAGGTAAAGTTTAAAGGATTCTTTTACTAGCAAAAATGTGGCAACACTGTCACTTGGAAGACGTTTTCAAATGGCTGCCTCCATTCATAGTTTTAGTGAGCTGAAGAACCATTTTCAGGTATCAAATTCTCACCTAATAAATCCAAACAAACCAAAACCAAAACTAAACCAAACAACCAAACAAAAACCCTCCACAAAACCAAAGACTAAAAGAGAGCTGGTTAAATCAAGATACAGCAATAGAAGGGGGAATAAATTGAAGCTACTCTCTTGCTGTGAGATGGGGAACAAATAATGTATTTGGAGATGCTGAGGAAACAGCAACAGAAGGAATAAAGGCAATGCCTGTAGCTTACCTAATTCCCTCTCTTTGCACATCTATCATTCTTGCCAGTGCTTCAGCCATACCCCAGAACAGATGTCAACTTTTGCATTTACAATTATATTTATTGAAGTCAACTTTCAGTCATTTGGAGTGAATTATGATATGAACGCACATTAGTCTCCATGCTTGATGTCTTCACCTCTTAATAATTATCATGAATTATTATATTTTTGGACTCTTCTCCACAAAAAAAGCCCAAACCACCCCACGGTTGGTAACTGTATTGATAATAGGTACTGTTTATACTACCATGTTCTGAATACTATCTTACAGATTGCATGCTTGCAACATCTATTAACCATATATAATAATCCTTTCTAATGTGGTTCAATTTACAGATTCCTAAATCCCATTGAAAACTTGGCTAAAAGGAGCCACATCATCTGTCTTAAACCACTAGCTTATACGTGAACAGCAATAGGCAATTCTAGGCTCCGGGCAAAATAAATTCTGGACTCTGACTTCCCTTTCAGGTTTCTTTTCCTCTCCACACACAAACTCACATTCCCAAAACACTACTTCCAGAAAGAATGGAAAGCTGCAAGTACAAGAAATGCATTTTCAGTAGGGCTTGCAGATACATAAATGCAAACCACGTTATAAATTCAAGCTCTTGGCCACAATTTTAAGTTGCACAATTTGAACTAGCTCTTCTGCTAAAAGTGTTAGTGCTCTCCAGTTACTTCCGTCCTCCCTGAAAAACCAGCCAAATATTGCACAGTTACTTGAGGAACAGAAGAAGGAATACAAATGAAAAGTAAAAAAATCCTGACCCTTCTCTCACTCCTCTCCAAGAAATAGCTGTTGATAGTAGTTCATATTTATATTTCTGTTGAACAAAGAAATCAACAATAAAAAGCTGTTTCTGACTGTATGCAGACCTACAGTGTTTCAAAAAATACCTTGGTACGGGTACTACAGCTCATGAAATAGCAACAGCTCATATTTCTGAGCAGAAAATATCTGTTTACACCAAAAAGTAGCCTGAAAAATATCTGACCAGTGCATTTTGGAAATACTTGAGTATCCTAAGCTCTTCCCAAGACAAAACATTCACAAACTCCTCATGAAGTGACAACAATATCCATGTTTTACAAGACCCTTCGTAAAATAATGGAGATGGTAGTAATAAATGAAATACCAGAAAAACATTAATAAAAAAACCCTTCAGCATTGATAGCCAGCATGAACATTCACAAAAAATCTACTGTTATTCTCAGCTTTTGGGTTTTAAAAATTGGATGGTGATGGCCAGTGTTTGGAATAAGCAAAAAAATCTTTTCTTGGATAAAGCTAAAAGCAAATTATGCTTGAAATATGGATCAGTTCTTTAAGGGTGAGAGAAACAAACTCCCCTCCTCCAGGCACAAACACTAAGCATAAAGTAACTTTACACAAAGCATTAGAGATGGTCGTCTTGTGGATCAAGTCTGCATGAGCAGTAAAAGTATGAGCAACAGCTTTTCTTCATTGGGGAAGAATGAAATGCTTGTGCCCAGAGAACTTGTGTAGTTAATTCAAGGAAAGCTGACCAAGTAGTGAGGCTACGTACAGACATAAGGTTATATATTTCAATATTACATCCCCCTTTAATGATAGAAGAGAGATTCATCAAACTTCAGCAGTCATAGATATGAGTAGCATTGATGAGTAGCATTGTCATTTTCAACAGGTGATTGAGGTGATTGAGTTAACCTGTTTGCTCATCTTGAGTGAGTTGAGGATATGACTCACACATACTCCTGGATTTCACTTGTACATTATGAATTTATATTCACATTATGAATGGTCTCTACATTTTGCTGTTTTGAGCTGCAGTGAGCCAAGTCACAAGCTTGAATCTTTTCAATACCTTTTTCTGGGAAATCCAGCTCACGAACAGTTCTTGATCAACTTGTAATGGTGGCAGAAATTACAAGGTACTTGACCAAGAACTCTGTAATAGGTATGAAGAAGGTGTATAACAACTTTTTAAGAACACTAATACCCTGCAAATATAGATATATATATGTTCTGTTCGGTTCTATAAAGTGAAAACTTCTGTAACAAAATGCCGAGTGCCGAATTCCTTACAAATAGAGTACTTACTGTGTCACGGACCTCTCACCATCCTCTTGATACAATCCTACAGCTTTCCTACAACTTGCACAAATCCAATTTTTATCCTCTTTACCCTAGAGATGGTAGGTGTTAGATTCACTTGGGAGACTGCACACCTGCTCCCAGGTGTTGTCTCTAAATCCATAGTTCAATCAAGAAAAGAAAAATGCAGCAAGTCCTTCCCAAGCCTGTTAGGTCACAAAAAGCATCTCTGAAACTGCAGAAACTCTAGGAGGTGTCCAGAGTGTATGATCCACTGAAAGAGTAAATAAGTTAATTTCCACAACAACCTCACACCTCTCTCCAAATACTTTTCCCCATTCTTTCAGAAGTCAGCTGCAATCCAGACTCTCTTACAACACACTAAGGCTGCAGAAGGGCTGTGTGATGTTAGAAACGTTAAATGAAACAGCTTTTTTCTTCTTATCGAAAGAAAAAAAGAGGAAAAAAGAAAAAAAGTGGGCTGATCCAATTCAGTTACAGGTAACATGAGATCAGAGCAAGGCAAGCACACCACTGGGCCAGAGCATGGACCCAGAGCATTTTGTACCTTAACTATTTCCACTCAAATAAAACAAAAGCAGCAACACTTCATTCCAGTAGTGCCCATGTGGTGAAGAGGTACTCAGTCTACCAAAACCGAACTGACATGTCAAAGAATTTACTGACAGCAGCAGACTCTTTCACAATAACCCCCCCCCACCAATTTATCCTTTTAAGTACTTTCAGTCTACTAATTCTATCCATATACTTGGTCTTCATGCACAACAGAACCAGCAATTAATCCACAGCCTCCTTAAAATTAACGGCATCTTAAACAATAGAGAATCACCATCTTCCTGCTAAAAATCAGGCTCTAAAAGGTAGCAAAGACTTGAAACAGGCAATGAAGAGTTCATACTACCCTCCATAAAACTGAATTGTAAGGCTTTTCTGTAGTCATATACGGGAACAAATTAGTGTAGTATTTAAATCACTGCACAAATTTACTATTAAAAGATTACTATGCAAATATCAGGGAAGCACTGGTCAGCTCAACTGAACTGCAGTAAAAACATAAATCTGATTTTCTAATCCAGCATCAGACAAATCCTAACGGGAATCATAGAAGTATTTTCCTGGAAAGAACACAGCACTACTACACGGGTGATGAAAAATCCCACATTTAAGAATCTAACCCTCATTAAGTTTACCCAAGAATCCAAATGGAAGAGCTGAAGATGAAGTGCTCAGAAAGATTAAAAACCAAAACTGAACAACAAAAAGCCACTAACAGACCTTTTACCCTCCTACATATTCAAGCAGTCCTAGCTTTACTGAAAGTTATTCACATTAGGGAGGGGAAAAAGGGGAAGAGGGAAAAGTCAAATTACTCAACACATGACATGCCTTCAGAAGAGACTTCAGTGAATATAACTATTTGGACAGAACTGACGTGGTTATGTTTGGCATGATGTGCTGTGGCATGGAATACCCCTTTGGCTAGTTTGGGTCAGGTTGTCCTGCCCCTGGCTCCCTCCCGGCTTCCTATGCCCCTCCTCACTGGCAGAGCATGAGACTGAAAAAGTCCTTGATCAGAGTGAACACTACTTCGCAAGAACTAAAAACATCAGTGCTATCAGCATTGTTGTTCTCAGGCTAAAGTTGAAAACATGGCACTGCAGCAGCTACTAAGAAGGAGAAAAATAACTGTTGCAGCTGAATCCAGGACAAGAACAAATGCACAAATAATTTAAATTAGTGGACTGGAATTTTCACATGAATTAAATCAATTAAACCACAGACTACAATCCCAGAATTTAATGAAGAATAGGTTAAAAAAAGTAGTAAAATTAATTTTTATTTTAAAAAGGGAAAAAGATTGGATAGCAATGTGGTTCTGTGATCTTCTGTGCTCACTGCTCTGAAATCTTGATACCAAAGCTTGTGCATTTCATTACATGCCAACCTACAACTGTTGTAGACTGAGAAAAAAAAAAAAAGGGATGAGCGCACTCAGGTCTCTGTTTCAATTCAGGCACTAGAACTAAGTAATGAATCAAAGGCTGCAGCAGGCAATATACCCCTTTGTAAAGGGAAAAAGTTTTATGTTGCTCATAGTTCTAAAAAATCAGAATGGGTTTTAAGATAAACGTAAACTTTCACTTCCTATCTTCCAAGTTCTGAAAGGTGATCATATATAAATTTCATGAACAGCAAACAAATCAGTCTTCTGGGTAGGCTCTGATGGTGGAAAAGGTTCTTGGATAGTACAAGGCATGTGACTGCAGAGTTCTAACTTTTAAACGAAAATGCAAGTTCATTCAAGCACCTTATGCCAACATCTCTTCACCCATTTATTCAGCCTGTTCAAATTTCATGTACTCATATTCCCATACATTTGTTTGCACCCCACACAAAAGACAGTGAAATGTGTGGAGTCAATGAAAGCACTACAGTTCAATTGGTGTGCTTGCCAGCTGTCCATTTAACTCCACTACTTATTCACAGGCAAATGTAAGCCTGCTCATTTATATATAGTTTTTCCTCTTTGTAGCTCAATGAAAGACAAAGGACAACCAAGTACAATTTTTCTTTTTTTTTTTTTTTTAATAAAGATAAAATTACAAAAACGGTAAAATCAGCTCAGGAAAGGCAAATTACTTTAATAGATCAGTTTAGACATTTAACATAATAACTCACATCCATTTTTAAATACTATTACATAAAGCATGGTGAAGAAAAGAATTTCTGCCTCATAATTAGAAAACTCACAATACAACTTGCCAAAAACCAGAACAAAGCCGTTTGAAAATAAATACGGTCCATGCCAAATAGTACAAAATGAAATCAGCAGTCTCTTTCCATATGAAAACTTTTCTTCTTTTAGGTATTCTCCAACTCTAGTATTATGTTCTGCAACTGATGAGAGGCTATGTTTTGTTCAAGGATTGCTGAGCTGTTCGGATTTCGCTCTGCAAAAAGGCAAAAATAACCTATTAAGTTGTTTCATTTTTCAGTTAACTGCTTTAGAAATGCTATTTTAATTGCTACTGTCATGAGTCTAAAATATCTAGTATTACAAAGAACTGAAAGTGATCTCTTCAGAACTTAATACATTATAAAGTACTGATTTAAACAAACACTTCAAAAAGGTGACATTCATTATTAATTAGTGTTTACCCTTTGGCATCTGTCTTTTCACCACTGCTGTCCTTGGATTTATCCTCCTCCTTAACATCTGAAAAATAACAAGATTTTAAATATTTCAAAAGATGCAAGAAAATCTTAAAATACTTTGGGAGGAAAAAAAGCATGACTTTCTTTTTTTTTTTCCTCTACTGCTAGCCAGGGTTAACTAGCTTTTAAACGAAGTCACTGGTTACATGAGCATAGAGCATGAACTGCATCCTTCCAGAGGACAGATAGGGGCACAATGCCAAATGATTCAAAATACCTCAAGGCAAGGTCTCTCTTGACCAGCCATAATGAGGGCATGCAGGACTGAAACCTAGATTTCCCCCCTGCGGCAGTCTTGTAGCCCTAAACCACAGCCTGTTCTTGGGAAAGTCAACAGTCCTTCAAATTACACTATCTCCCATCCCACTTCTGTTTCAGAGAAAGTCAGATGGGACCACCCTACAAAAGCAAACAGGAACAAACCCTTTGTCTAATGTTTTTACAGCAAGAACTTTAATCCCCATTTTCATTAAACTACAAAAATCCCTGGCTGTAAAACGTCAAATTTGTGAGGAAGCAATAACTCTTTGCAGAAAATACTACTCTGGTCTGAATAGCTTTATGTTGAACCTGACTTATTTAAAATAGATGCTTTAAATATGATGTAAAAAATAAATCATCTCAACAGCTACTTAACTGTTAAAAAAAAAATGCATCTTTCTGGAAGAACTGACATCTGCAGTTCTAAAATATAGGATGAAATCACACCAGAGTCCTACCTGCTTTTTTGTCCTCCGTCTCTTTTTTGTCTTCCTCTATCCTAGCTTTCTTTGCTCCTTTCTTATGATCTGCAACATTTCGTCGTCCACCTTCCCCTTCATCTTCAGAATCTGAAAATTCTTCATCACAGGCTATGCGCTTATCAGATGCTCGAACTAGGATTCAGAGTAAAGTTAATTGAGTATAAAACCCAATTACAACAGGTCCAACAAAAAAGAACTATCAAATTAAGAAATATAATCACTGAACGCTGATGAACCAAATTATGAACGCAAATACTACCTTTCGAGATACTCTGGGACTCTCACAATGACTTATGAATATAGCTTTACAAAGACACAGGTGTGGATTGGGAGTATTTTAACATTTAACAAATTAATTTCAAATACTGAAAACTATATCACAAGAGAAAACATTGTTTAAACAGTTGAGAAATGGACAGTGCACCAATAAGAACTTAAGATGGTTCCAATCGCCATCAAAAAAAGGTTAAACGTAGCAAGAAACTCTAGCTGAAAACCAACTCATTATCCATATAAAGACTAATGAAATGAAGGATAGTGTCACAAGTGTGGACAACCTCCCCCCAAAAAAGCAAGTTCTTTTTTTTTTTGTTTCTTTTTTTAAATCATTTCACATTATGGAGAAACATTCCTATTTTCTGTGAAAAGCAGAAGACAGAGGTGAAGTCCTGTATTCCTTTAGTTAAAATTCATCTGAGACTTCAGGAGTATCTATTTTAGATTTGCAATAGACAGTGTTTCATAAGAATTTCAAAACCCCGTGTTCTTTCAGCACTTCTTTAGATCGCTTTAACAGGTTTACATGTGTGCACAGATGCCACCTTAAGGCCAGCAAAACTGACACACCAGTGGCAAATTTTTTTACTTAGGAAAAAAAAAATTGCCAGTCTTCCAATACTACACTACTAGGACTAAGATTTAGACCAATTAATCTAAAAAGACACTACTTGGTCATGCTCTATCATGAAAATGTATTTCTTACTAGAAATGCGTTTGTCCGGATCTTCTCCATCTTCATCACCACTGTCTTCATGAACAGCATCTTCAGGAATGGCCTGCATCTGTACACCAGGTGCGTGAGGTAGCATACGCAAGTTTTCAAATAAACGTTGCCTACAATGAACAAGCAAGGGAAGTTATTACTACACAAAAATAGCTTCTCCTTGGATTTTGTATTAGATTCTGAAAACTCTGCATTCAAAGTTCACCTGCTTTGCTTTACAGTTGCTGTTTCATTTTCAATTAAAAAAAGGCACGCCAATTTCAGAAAGCTTCCCTCCCTAAGAGATCATTAGTACCCGCAGTGTACTTGAGCATCAATTTCTTTGATCTTTTTAAACACTTATTTCAATCAACTTCTATCTTCAGTTCCACTCACGATCAGAATAAGTCCTGCCCACTTGGGCTGAATCAAGTGACAGTATTACTCTGTAAGGAGCAAGTTGGATAATAAGCTACCCTCTAGTTTCTCAGAAACTCTTAAAGCATAAAGACTTCCCAACGACATGTAACAATGATAATCAAGGTCAAAAGCAATCCATCTGCATAAAATTTCCTATTGGCTGTTTCAGGGAGAAAAGAGAGGCATAGTCTGTCCAAGCAACATTATGCAATGGACTCCATGCTCCAAAGCACGATGTGCAGGAAAAGGAAGGACATTAGGCTTCGCCAGGGACTCAAGACTATCATCATGAAGAAGTCCAAGCACAGAAAAAGGTTTGGAAAGTATCAAATATCAGCATTTGTAACAACTATCTTAGCATCCTTCTTAACAAGCCAAAGTGTAACTGGTGTTTTTTTGGAATCCTTATAGTCTTTGCCTCTGTTTAAATCACATGACCTGGCAAAGGAGTTTTGCCAATCCAGGGAGTCCCTAAGGATAGGTCTCTAAGAAAGCATACAACTAACTGAAGAAGGATTCTCTGAAATGATGGGTTATTGCTCTTCTTGTGGATGCCAATATGAGGATACGAGATCATACCTCTGTCAATAGGAAACACACAGTCTGTGCCCAGGAATGTGTTAAAAACCAAGTTTTGCACCCTACTCAAACCACAAAAGCTCAACAACACACAAATAAGGTGGATCTTAAGGTCCTTTCCAACCCTAACTATTCTATGATTCTATGGTTAAACTTCATAAGGTTGCCATTAGCTTGGCAATGAGCACTTCTCAAACCATGTGGATTTGTCAGACCAAAGTCACTTAATTGCCTGCACACATATTGCTATCTTTCCATAGTTTTGGATGTCCAAGCTCACATGTGACTTTTTATTTTTACAGCTGACAGCTACAAAGGATGACAATCTCAGTTTGTGTTTTGACATGGAGCTGAGAATTAGAAATCCTAATCATCACAGCATACCAGCCTCCTTCCTGGTGGGTTAAACTTTCTACAAAGTTATAGGGTGAAGCCAAGTAAAACAGTCATGTCTGTAGAGGATGGAAAAAGTAAAAATCCAAGCTGGGTCTGAAATTTTCATATTTATAGGCATAAGACTTCACAAACATATATACTGTTGTAGAAAAAGACTTCTATAAAGTTTCTCTTACAGAAATGAAAAATATACGTAGAATCTATTCAGCATTCATTTTTAGACTGCAACAGAGAAAAGCATAGAGTTTTAAAAAACACCCTACTAAACCTCTAGACAAATGACCTACTTGACAAATAAGATAATCACTACTTACTTGATCTTCTCCATATATTCTGGTGTATTCTGATTAGTCATATTCGAAGGACTAATATGAAGCTTGAAATCTGGTCCAAAATACTCAAAGTAGTCATTGTATGGCAACTCTATAAACCAAGACACAAAAGACATCTTTGTGACCCAAAAGATTTTAAACATTTTAAATGCAACAATTGTTTTAACAGGATTTTAGTTAGAGAACTATCAAACATGAAGCATGAGCGTAAGCAATAATTAAGTGCTGCCAAAACTGTTCAGTGTTTTTCCTCTGAATTATTCAGTAAATGAACTCAAATTTGTTAGCATAATACAAAGAACAAGAGCAAGTTCTACTGCAATCATGTTAGAACATACACTGGAACAACATACATAGATTTGAGGAAATAATTAAAAAAGCTACTTCTGCAGGAAAAAGATCAACTGATGACTTCTTATGGCTGTTTTCAAAATGAATCCAGTTCAAAAGGTTTAAGTGAGCCATTCAAAATATTCCTTCAGTAAAATATGTAATACTCAATACTAAGCTGACAAGTACAGCTAGCTCATCATCCATGGTAAGCGAGCTCTGTACAGCAATTCAGTGATGCCCATGTCCGTTCATTTCCCCCTTTCCCTTCCCTCGCTTTTTATACTTGCACATATAACTGTCCCCTGACTGGAACATCTAATCACCAAAGTTAAAGACTCTCTTCAAAAACTTTGCTGACAAAGAATATAAATTGACATGCACAATGGAAAATATATATCTTGAAAGGTACTGTCCAAATATTCTTTTCTCACTGACAGCAGCATTCCACTGAAGTCAGACGGAAACACTATGAATCCAGCAAGAGAGAAATGAACAGCAAAAGGTTATCAGGAAAAGCTGCAGTCCAACGTGAAAAATACTGGTGACTGATGTGCAACAAACCAGTCCAAGTAATTTTGCAAAAAAGACATTCCAAAAACATGTCCAGAAATATATTTGGCCAGAAGTAAAGGGAGCGCAGGACCTTTGGGGATCTTCCTTAGAGAAACTACTTCATTATTCAACTATGCAAAAGGAGTCCACTATTGCTTCTTTTGGTTTTTAAATTGTTTTAAGATAGCTTGTATAGGCAAAATTGAGTCAAATGAACAAAGTAAGTCAATATAATTTCACAATTACTTTTAAGTCATAGATACAATGAAGAAACACCTGCATACCAATTTCTTTTGAATAGTATGTCTGTGGTGCCCAACTTACTCAGATCTACTCATTACAATCAAAATGCAGGATATATTCTACCATACAAATGACATTCATATTAAAAATAGTTACAAGTAAGGTTCTGTAAGTTTTAGATGTTTTGAATTTTCAAAAAATGATCCAATCATTTAAAATTTTTGCTAAGGCACAAAAGAAGACCCAAATTCTTACGTTTATTTAGTGCATAAGCTACAGAAATTTTATTGTCTAAATCCTAACAATAACTTTCTACATTGTTTATTCTAAATAGATGCTTAGAAATATTTACTATCTGTTCACTTAAACCCTCTCTTGATTATTCTTTTAAGAAAATATTAACTTGAGTATTAATATTTACCATTAGGAATTTCACAATCTAAGGCAACAGCAGTTTCATATGTCCAGCATCGAGCAACATTACGAATTGTATATCCTCCTCCTCCCAACATCAGCAATGGCAAGTTAAAAGTTTTTACAACTTCCACACATTTAGCATGACCTGTCAAACACAAAAAGAATTGACAATATATGCAAAATACCTATTAAAGAGAAAAATATATAATTAAATATTCAATAAGACATATGCAGTTGCACTTATCATGTAAGAACTGAATTGATTCAAGTAAAACAGAGCTGTCTCCCCCTAGAACTAAGTACGACCTCACAAGTAGTCAA
This sequence comes from Ara ararauna, assembly GCA_028858755.1. NCBI lineage: Eukaryota > Metazoa > Chordata > Aves > Psittaciformes > Psittacidae > Ara > Ara ararauna. Next base: position 65,165,364 of record CM054379.1, read on the forward strand.
GACCTACAGATAAGAAATGTACAAAATACATTGAACATTAATCATCCACCCCAGCCTTCAGAGACTTTGCATGATGATCTATCACTGCTTTTCTGAAATGCTCTTGGGAAGTTTAGCATTTTGTCTTTTCGTAACTGAAGTCAACACACAGTAACAAATCTAGGGACAATTTCTCAGGTCAAATGCAACAGGGAAAGAAGGGAAAACAGTAAATCAGTTACTTCGTCCTTTCTACTTCTAAATTTGAACCTGTATTCAAGGTTGCTAAGTCTTGCTTACAGAGTGAACTGGTGCCAAGACAGTACACACTCCAGGGAGATACAGCATACTGAAAGGCATCTGTAGGAGGCAGCAGCTCTCTTGGTTTCCAAGATATGTAAGATGGAAAAAAATCTGAGCTGTATGAGCAACTGAAGTAGCTTTGCCACCTGGTGCAAATCAAGAAAAGAACCCTGAAACACTGCAGACCCAACAGATACTATACTGCATTTTGTTGCCTATAAAACTCTAATTGCCTCATTAAAAAAACACAAACCCAAGAAAACCCAGAAAATGAATGATTCATATAGGCTGGATTCAAGTCTTATCAGAAGTTCAACATACATGTAATGTATTATTAATTACAATCAATAATAAGAGCAACATTTATGCTGTTTGCTAAATTAGCACCTCAGCCCAATTTTGAGAATCACGTTTTTGGGGTTTTTTTATAAAAGCGTAAGGAACACTGAAGAAAATAAACCCTGCAGAAGTTTATATAAATGTTAACATAAGGCTCAGTGTACAATAAATACCACTACAAATTTAACAATAATAAGTATTTTCATTTCAGTAATACCTATTTTACACCCAACAGGTGTTTGATGTTTAGTATCAGTAGTCTTATTAAGTGAACCACTAGTTTTATTTGCCCATCATAATAAGTGTTGCCGTAGGACAACTCTTCTTGTTCTGTCATTTCAGAACATTGCTTTAAAGCTACAGAAAGCCTGTGCATAGAAAAAACGGGAATCACTTGAGTGGCTAGGAAAAACACGGAAAACCAAGCTTAACTTTTTTAGATGGACAGAAAGAAAGAGGCAACTTCTGGGTTTCTTTTGGCCATTCCTGTATAGCAAAGAAAGAGGTGATTAATCATAGTAACAAACAAAATCTTTGTGACTCCAGTCCTCATCATGCACGTGTCTTGAAAAATAGTATGAAGGGTAGAGGTTTCTATTAAATAAAAGTTACAGACAACACACACACTTTTCTGCCTACCTTTAACAGTAAGATTAAAACATCCCAGCCTGTCACCAGACAGTGAATCTGCTCCACACTGCAATACCACAGCACTGGGCTGGTACATCTCCATTACTTTGGATATAATCTATAATCAGGATAAAACAACAATTAATTCATTAATTCATGTTATGGAAATATACTCACAATATTGAGCAAGCACCCTTCTAGAGAGCTTAAAAAAAAAAAAAAGTACTCACTGGTTTGAATATCTGTCCATATGATTCATCATCTATACCATCTCTCATTGGAAAGTTGACAGCATAGTATTTGCCTTTTCCAGCACCAATGTCCTATATAAGCAAAGATGACAAATGCTTTATTACAAACACAGAAGCACATGATGGTATAATGGGAAAACATCTACACAGGTCCCCTGAGCCATTTTGTACCATTATTCATGTATGCGAGATAAAAAGACGTGAAATACTTTACCCGATTCCTATTCTCCCATAAAATCATTTTGTAATATAGGAGTTGTACACCAAGACCTAGTTTGCAGTCAGTGTACTTGATTGTTTTAATTCAAAGATTTAAGACAAAAAAGATAAAATGTAACTCGTCAGTTTCAGACGGTAAAAACAGCAAAGCAGAAACAGCTTAAAACCTAAAGATCCCTGCTTGCCACTCATTCCTATTTCTTCCCTTTAGCTCATCACTAAGACAGACAGAAACTGGTCCAGTACAAGGAGCAGCTCTCTGCCACTAATAAAGATGCAGTAGAGAAGATACTAAGATTTAATCCATTCAGTTTGGCTGTAAACTACCATCAAACACCGGCTCTACGAAAAGAGCACACTTCAGGCTCAACCTCCTTGGAAAACTAGAAGGCACAAATATGATGGGCCAGCAATACCAATACTGAACTTATATTCAACTTCTCAACACTAGCTATTGAAATAGTCATGGACTTTTCCCTCTTCCTGAACAAAGCCTCCTTAGCAGTGAAGGCAACAATAACATTTCACTTCCAGTAACTATCTTTCACTGGTGGGAGTGGGGGTGTGGGGGTGTGGGGGTGGGGGTGTGTGCATGTGCGCAGGGAGACACAGACAACACAGGATGGGGATGGGACAAAGACAGACATGAGGACAGGGACAAATGGCCCAATGCAGCATAAACACAATGTTAGCAGTTGACTTCTTTTTTCTTCTAGCATGTTATTATTTCATAGCATTGCAAGATTAGTGACACTGAAGACCCCTGCTGAGCCTTGCTTTCCAGATTAAAACAGCAACAAAAAAACTCAAACCCACACAACACAAAAAACCAAAAAAAGAAGTCATTAAATCGATTTTATCCTAGAATATAAAATAGCCAAATGGTCACACGATTTCCCACTAAACTAGGTAATTAATTTCCAGCCTGAGCTACCCAAAGGACGTTTTCTCTAACCAATACTTGGTTATAAACACTAAAGAAACAATACAGCATTATGGTAGTTGCCCATTCATGAACAGATCAGATTTCCACACAGAACCTGGGCCTCTATGTAGTACTACAGTCTCAACTGCCTTATCTACTTAGAAGGTTAATGCTACTATCTAAGATACGTAGAAAATCAAATAACTTAATAAGGACATTGGAAGTCACAAAACCACCAGCTGATGCATGATTTGTTCCTGCATCAACTAAGTGTAACCTGATATGCAAACTAGACCAACTAACTAAAGAATTACAGAAACAAACTTGAATGGAGCCCACTGACAAAAAACAAATCTAAGATTTAGCCGTTAAACTTCAGGCAAATAACCAGCAACAGCAGATCAAGCTGAGCAGAAGCAAGCAGCGCAACACCAGCTTCCAGAAGAAACACTGACTTTTCAGAGAAATAGTTCTCCCTTTAGTTCAATTAGTTTTGCAAGCTCTGCAGATAGGAAAAAGCTATTTTTTTTCCCTATGGGGATATAATAACTGCAATAAAGCCTGCTGAAGTCTGTATGCAGGCAATGCTCACTTCAAAATATTAGCTAGCAGCACAGAATAAAAGTTACTATGCCTGAAGTACTGTTTGTCACTGACACTCTACCGAAAAAAAAATCCCAGTAACACACAATATGCATCTATTTATTTCAACTGTGTTATCTTTAAATTCTTTGTCCTGGGTGTGGTGAGGAGAAGAGCCCATAAACTTCTGTGTCAACGGGAAGTGCCATTTCTAAAAAGCCAAGATATCTAACCCTTAAAAAAAAAGAAAAATAAATCCAGACAAATTCAGCAACAGCTTGTCATGATAAACATCCTGGTCTGAGCTGCTTTTTTCTGAAGCACTACTACCACCTTGTGGCCGGAGAAGTTAAACCACACAGATAACACTGCCATATCTGATTTCTACCTAAATCAATTTAGAACACAGCTTAACAGTGTCTAATCACCATAATAATATTTGTCTCCAACAATCACACTGAAATGAAGGCTTAGCACCTCACTGATTTAAAGCTCAGCTTTAATTTACTTCTGGGTCCTCTGGGTATCATCGGCACACTGGGAAGCATACATTTCAGGAATATTAGCATAAACACAAACATCTCCATCACTTGAATCAATTTAAAGGTACTAGGAAAACAGTGAATTCTTTCCTAACGTAGCAGTTCTGTAGGTCAACTTTTCAGAAGTGTTTACAATTAAAAAAAAAATTACTAACTACGCATAAATTAACGTACAAACTTGCTGACACCAGAGGATTGACTTACCCACGGAGAGCCTCTGGTAAGAAGTTTAATCTAAGAGCTTGAAGCTAGGCTTAATTATATATTAATCCTAATACTTTAAATAGTCGTTCAAGTTGTGAAGAGGAACAATTTCCTGTTCTAACAGACAAGAGTCTAATATGATGAATGACTAGCAAATTTAATACAAAGGGCCAGGAAAACTTGGTTTCCATTCTCAGCTTTGCCAGACATCCTACATCTTAAATGACAATTCTTCACAGGCCAATGCTGTAAGGCTCAGTACACAACTGTATGTGGGGCATACTAGAGTTCTTCAGCAGTCAGCACCAAGAGAACTTTATGACATAAGAAATACTCAAAAAAATGAGTCAACTATATTACGAGGCAAATAGAACATAAGCAAATTCAAGTTGCAACTAAAGCTTTGTGACTCTAGCACGAAGTTATTCTAAGATATGACATAATTTTTGAAGCCATGTGATCTCCAAACAGCTACTTTTCACTGCACATGCAGAAGTGAAATGCATAGTCATTATAAATATACCACACTGTCTTCCTAGAGACATCTCCAAAATCTGAGTGAACTAAACTAATCATACATTTGAACTAAAATTTCAGACAATATATCCAGAAGTGAAGGTGTAAATTTCACAAAGTGAATAATTTACTTCCCCGCTATCCTGGGGTTTTTTTTCCCCCAAGGTTCTTCAAGTCTATCACTCTAGACTAACGTACTTTCTGAAAAGTTGCTGCTGTATATTATTACTGGCCAGTTACTGTAACCTAGTATGAAACCAGTATCTACAAGCAAGACCATAAGGAGGAATTTATCACCTAATGAAATTTCATATTCAACCTTACCCTAAGGTCCCCTGTGCCTGGAAAATATTCACCATACTTATGGAATGATACTGTCATGACACGATCTGTAGTATAAAATGCTTCTTCAACACCATCACCATGATGGATATCAATATCAATATACAACACTCTTTGGTGATACCTAAAAAAGAAAATATTGTATGAGAAATCATCATTATCTCTTATGTTCATAATACACCCTTACCTAACAAGGAAAAGCCAAATGACAAAAAACAAACAATAAACCCCAAGATTATGATAATTTTGATGACTTTGGTAGAAGTTACCATATGGTCTTAGAATTCTCAATATAGTTTAGATAATAATGAAAGTAAGTTCATCTTCATAAAAATAATTTACATATGCAATTATATTAGTATTTACCCCAAGCTGTATCACCTCCTAGAACCTTGTGTTTCTGTCCACACCACTTTCTGTTGTTCGCATCTGCTGAATTCATCCCTGTCACATGGCATTTCTTTCTGTCTTCTCAATAATTATCAACACAGCCTACACTAAAACATCTCTTACTGCATGCTTAAGACAGCATAGTGCCGGAAGCAGGAAGAACCCATGATCCATAAGCCCACAAAATATTAAATACTTATTTTCTATCTAGTTTTCTTCTTCACCTCTGCTACTTGTACAGATAGACACATTCTTATTTCCAAGAGTACCACTGTTACTATTAGCATGAAATTATTACACTACTGCTTAGTAGAAACCACTTGCTTGAAGTCTCAGAGCACTGGAAACAACAGTAAGTATCCCTTAAATTCTATCAACATCAGAAGATGCATTTCCACCATGCTTTGCATAGTGCTAGAAAATGTGAATCTGAGCAACCATAATTTCAGGTGGGCTAAGATTTTTCACTTAACAAGACACTGAGCAGGACAGTTCCTTATGGATACATAATCCATAATTATTTGAAAGTTTCTTTCCTTCACAAGCACATTAAGCTAACAAGTTTGAGACCGGACCACAGAAAATCAAATAGCTTTTCTCAGACTGCAAAGACAGACCCTGAATACATGCCTTACATTAAAATTATGTTAACATTGACTATTTGCTGGTGTATTTAGAAACCTTCTTCACCTTTAAAAACACTTCCAGATTACAGCTGCTTCCCCCATCCCTCACCAGCAGACTCAGCTGTTACATTCACAAGAGTCAAATATCTCAAATATTTTTTGTAATAAATGAGATTTATGTGTTATTAGAAGAGATACAGTCCCCTGAAGCAGCACAAGTAACACTCAGGATTTGAAATTTTAGTGAAGCATTACTGCTTGAAGTTAATTATATGACCACTTTTTCACTACTCCTCATTTTTTTATTTTGCAGTCACAGCAGCACAGCTGTTATTTCCTTATTTATTCACAACAGCCACATTAATTCACGTAACAATCCAAAAAAGCTTAGTGCATAATCTTCCCTGAATATTCCTGTTTGGTTTAGCAGTGACTCAAATGACAGGGAACAAGCAGGCATATTGAGAAACCAAATGGGTGTATGATTGTGAACATAATAACTGCCGTAAGGGGACAGGGCAGTGATCCATCTAGTTCACTATTCTGTCCCCATGAGTAGCAACAGGAGATTAACATTTACAGAATGCATGTAAGCCTGTCCATTTTCTGCAGTCTGCTACCCTCATACTTCTCCCACCATCTAGAATGACAGCATATAGAGTTTTAGAGGGTGCATCATTCTTGGATGTTTAACATCCATTTACAGACCTCTTGTCCATGATTATGTTTAATCTCTTTTTTGAATCTGTTGTTGCTGACTGCTTCCTTCAGCCTCCTGTAGCAGCGGGCTCCAGCAGCTAAGCATACTCTGTGTAAAGAAGTACTTCTAAGTATCTGTTTTAAGCCTATCTCCTATTAGTTATCTTTTCAGCTTGTCTGTATCTTCTTGCTGAATCCAAACTGAGCAAAGCTTGGCATTTTCTTAATTGAAACTGCAGCATGGGCTATGGAAACTCACTGAAATAGTACTACAATCCATATCTTCAGATACTTAAATGCTTGAATTTGACACTTTATCTTGTTCCCATCATACACTTACTTCAGTAACTCAAGGATAGCAAGCACAATATCATTGACATAACAGAAACCAGATGCCTCTGATTTCTTGGCATGATGAAGTCCTCCAGCCCAATTAACAGCCATGTCTGTCTGTTGTCTGTTCAATTTTACTGCCCCAGCTGTAAAAAGACAAGCAGAAAAATTAAAGGAAACGCAGTCAGAAACTTCTAATGGCCTTTAAATCTGTTACATAAAATAGTATATTAATTTTTAAATAAATTGATCCTAGGTCTGATCTCTTACCGAGATACTTGATCCATTTCACATTTCAGTCTGCAACTGACTTAAAGATTCTCTTTCTTTAAAAAGAGACACTTATATTTGCTTCAGTTTTAAATATGCTATCAAAGTTTTAAGTTGCTGACATAAATGTAATAAAGCTACAAAACAGCTGGCAAATAACCTTTACTTACCAACAGAGCCTCCAGTTGACAGCTGACAGAACTCAAACAGGCCATCAAATACAGGACAATCTTCTCCAACATTAACTGTGTAAGAAATGTATTACTTTTCAAAAACACATTCCAAATCCATTGCTATATGCATGGATAACACAGATGAAAGTACAGCTCATTCAGCATTTTAACTGCTCCTGCTTGTGCCTCATTTTTCTCAAATTTTATCACTGAAACCAGTGTAAAGTCTTCTTAATCTGAGATGACTCTAAACTATTTTTATTTTTAGTTTCCGTGGCAAGCTTTGTCTCCTTGTTAAGAAGAAGTTAAGATCATTTTTAGATTTTGGAAAAAGTCTGATTAACATAGGTCATGTTAAGAAATGCATAATTACTTGGAAAAATAATTTGCTGAGTCTCAGGCATCATAAAGAGGTTACAACACTGCCTTTTAAATTGATATAATGGCTGTGAATCTACATTCCTAACAGTACTTTGAGCCTATTCCTATAATTAAAGGAATAAATTAACAGAAAGTGTGAACAGTGAATAATGTACGGTTTTTATTATCCGAGAGGAATGAGCATCTCCATTTCTTGATGTAAAACATTTTCATACACAGATTTTTACTTCTCTTCTAAAAGCCATTCTTTTTTTCAGAAAGATTTTGCATTAGAACAGATTTTAAGACACTTTCCCAAACATAAGTTTAATCTGTGCATTAAGCCTGCAAAAATTATTACTTCACATCTAGAACACACTCTGTGAAAGTGGAAGCAAAAAATCCTTCCATAAACTTAAAAGAACATTTTTGCCAAGATGGCTGCTTTTAATAGGAAAGTCCCCAAATTAGTGTAGCTAAAGGCAGGCATATGTTAGTCTTGCTACAGTGCTTCTCTAATCCACCACCACTATTAAGCCATGCTCACACCTCTGTATTGGTAAATACTGAGTTTTAAACAACATTAACCATCAAAGTATGTACACATAGAGTTAACCTAATATTGACACTTACATCTCTGCATCTGCTTGCTGTACTCAGACATATTGTCAGGCCTTATTGATCGGAGAAATTTGATGTATTCATCACTATGGTACTTGGTCATTTCCTCCGCAGTAGCTTTGTGGGGTCGCTGATGACAAGAACAAGTTACAGAAATAATCAAGAGTGCTCTGCAAAATCAGCTAAGAACTTGCTAAAACAGACAGTTCGAAAGAAACTTAATTTGAAGGGAGAACAGTTAAATTGATAGCATTGCTGCTTTACGCAAAACATACTCTGTTGCTAGCATACAACTTGATTAATTACCCCAATGTCTTCCTAACGCCTCATGCCCCAACCACAGAAATACTGGTGAAAATTCTCTATTGGGGCTCTACACTTCTTCCAGACATGGACAATAATCTGCAGTCCTCACCAATTACAAAACATTGCTTCACTTCTGACAGAGAGCTCTGAACACACTAAGTATTTGCTCTTTCCACTTCCACTTTTCTCCTTTTATTTGTGTGAGAATACTTGAAGCCCTTTAAAATAATTTAAAATGCTTCAGTGGACATTCTATTGCTTATACTCACATAAATTTCCATTTTTCTGTATAAGCCATAATTTAGTAGCAAGTTGTGGGTCATTCGGATCCTATGAGGTTTCATCGGATGCCCTTGTCCATAGTAATAGTTTCCAATATCACCTGTCAATATCACATAAATGAATAGCTATTACAAGCCCATTTTTAATTGCTACTTACAAGAATCATTCTCAGAAGATAAGTAAGCAGGTATGATTCCAGAAAAACTCAAACATCCAAAAAAATAATAAAGATGCTATGAGATAAAGGAAGGCAAATCTAGTAACAGTTTTACTACAAGCAGAGAGTAATGGGAGGGCAAAGATGCCTACAGGATGTGGTTTCCAAACAAAAGTGAAGAAAATAGTGGGACAGAACTGAGAATAAATTATAGGAAACAGAACTGGAATTAAGAGGGGAGCAGAAACTACTGATAACGTAGTCACACTATACCACGATAGAGGCTGCAGCAAAGCCTACCACTTTGTAGGAGCTGATACGAAGACACCATCCTCAGCCTGCCTTTAACTACTAGCCCTAGCAGTAACACTCCAGAAGCTAGCTTTGGATCCACTGCTGCAATCACATGCACAAACATTCCCCAAATACCTGCTTGCTGGGGATCCACAGTTTATTAACAGAACCTGTAATTCAGATTAGCCCAGCTCTGTCAAAATGGAGAGCAACTAGACACATGATTAAGATAACAAGTTGGACACATTATTTCTAAGAAAAGAACGGCTACTATTACAGGCTAGTAAGTTTTCCCCCAGCTCAAGTACTGTTAGAACATACACACCTCTCTCTACTTTGAACACTGGTATTACTGAGACATGAACCTCTTTAAACAAAACTAGCAATCCATATGTTTCTGGAAACTTAGAGAAGCCCAAAAGGTATGTCCAACTGTCAATGGCCTTCAGCTGCAGAATTTTGTAACAACTATTTGCAATAGTACCTCTTATTTTTGATCAAATTTCCTGGTAGGATTAGTGAACTTTTACTTTTGTGAATTTACTTAGTGAATTTTTACTTTTCTTTCACATCCTCCAACATGCTCTGTCTTGTCCACTGGGAACAAAAGCAACACTGTTTTCACAATGTCATACTATTTTACAAATTTTGTTAATCAGAGGTAAAAAGTAGCACTGTTACAGAACACCTTTAGTTCCATCTCTTCAACTTAAGCTTCAGTTCAGGAGGAAGGGAAAATGCCAGTTGCAATAGCATCACCAACTCCCAAGAAAAGCAAGCATTACAGTCAGATAAATCTCAAAGCACTCTAAAATCCAGCTTTCAAAGTGATGAGGTGAGCAAGGACACTTAGAAAAACAGATATAACCTAATGTAATGCAAGATGAAATTATCTAGAAAAACAATCACTCAACACCAAGCTCTTAGCAGTCCCATGACAACAGCAATACCAAGTTTTAGCATTAAGAACTTCGAAGAAATTGGTCCAACTAATTTAGGAACTGAAGTGGATGATTAGCACTTCCTGTCAGTTATTAAGACCTGGCATCTTGCAGATACTTCTTCCAAGCTTGCAGTTTTGGTCACAGGCAGGTCAAGAGCAAAAGGTTTTGAGAATATAACAACCTTCTTTCCTACCAGGGAAAAAAAAAAAAAAAAAAAAGATTTCCAAGCATCTTACAAAATAGTACAAATTTGGAATTTAGGAAAGATCTACCACAGCTCTTTGAAACTAATGATTAGAAGATGTAAACCAGCCACTTATGAGGCCCGCTTTGCTTTGTGAAATTATTAAGTCTCAGATTTACAAAACTTCAAGCTATCAACAGCTTACAATTTTGAAATTTCTAAGACAATAGTGACTTTCAATAACATGATGCTTTTGAGGAAACTGAATTCCAAATACACCTGTAGTTTAAAGAATGTTTATTATTTCAAACCATTTTTTCTTAAACAGGTCACTTTAATTTTAACTAATTTCAGCTTGTATAGTCACTGACATTTTACTCAGAACATTGATGGATAAAGAAGCAGACCATGAAGAATGATTTTCTGTCTTATTTAAAACATAAGATCTGTTATTTTCCCTTATGTAAGAGAAAAAAAAAAAGGTAATAAGCTTCCAAAATATACTTGCAACATATCCTTTGATATACTGCAATTGATCAACTAAATAAATTCAAAGGTAAGCATATTATACATGCCATACTATGCAGTGTATGCACACTTTAAAAAATAATCAATCAATTAAGCATACCTTTTAATTTTCACTTTATTTTTTACCAGAAAGGGGAACTTTCAAAAGAATTTGCAAGTTTTTTGTTCAACATCTTTGTCGGTGACACGGACAGTGGGGTTGAGTGTGCCCTCAGCAAGTTTGTCAATGACACCAAGCTGTGTGGTTCGATGACACCAAGCTGTGTGGTTCGATGACACCAAGCTGTGTGGTTCGATGACACCAAGCTGTGTGGTTCGATGACACCAAGCTGTGTGGTTCGATGACACCAAGCTGTGTGGTTTGGCTGACATGCTGGAGGGAAGGAACACCATCCAGAGGGACCTTGACATGCTTGTAAGGTGGGCTGATGCCAACCTGATGAAGTTTAACCATGACAAGTGCAAGGTCCTACACCTAGGTCGGAGCAATCCCAGGCACAGCTACAGGCTGGGCAGAGAAGATTCAGAGCAGCCCTGCCATGAAGGACTTGGGGGTGTTGGTGGATGAGAAAATGAACATGAGCTGGCAGTGTGCGCTTGCAGCCCAGAAAGCCAACCGTATCCTGGGCTGCATCAAAAGGAGCATGACCAGCAGGTCGAGGGAGGTGATCCTGCCCCTCTACTCTGCTCTCGTGAGACCTCACTTGGAGTACTGTGTGCAGTTCTGCTGTCCTCAACATAAAAAAGACATGGAACTGTTGGAACAAGTCCAGAGGAGGACCACAAGGATGATGAGGGGACTGGAGCACCTCCCATATGAAGATAGGATGAGAAAGTTGGGGCTGTTGAGCCTGGAGAAGAGAAGGCTGCGTGGAAACCTCACAGCAGCCTTCCAATATCTGAAGGAGGCCTATAAGGATGCTGGGGAGGGACTCTTCATGAGGAACTGTAGCGAGAAGACAAGGGGTAACGGGTAGGGACTCTTCATGAGGAACTGTAGCGAGAAGACAAGGGGTAACGGGTTCAAACTTAAACAGGGGACGTTTAGACTGGATATGAGGAAGAAATTCTTTACTGTGAGTGTGGCGAGGCACCGGAATGGGTTGCCCAGGGAAGCTGTAAATGCTCCATTGCTGGCAGTGCTCAAGGCCACATTGTACAGAGCGCTGGGTGGCATGGTTTTGTGGGAGGTGTCGGTGCCCCTGGCAGCGGGGTTGGAACTAGATGATCTTCAGGTCCTTTCCAACCGTAACTATTCTATGATTCTAAGTTGGTAAATTAAATGGGAGCTTATTTAATCAAGTAGACCTGTGTGTATCTAGCAGAAGCATATTAATCTTTCCGTATTAAGACATCAGCAGTAATGACTAACAACAGATAATATTACACACATTAGCAACAGGCAATACGATTTACACCTTTTAGGTCTTAGCATCACAAAAAAAAAATGTTTTGGCATTAGCCTCATAAAAAAATAAATTTAAACATATGGACAAAAATCCCATGAAGTTTCAAGGGATTGTTGCAATATGCATGTTAGCAGGGGTGGGGAAGAAAAACGTACAGAGGAGGTTCCACTTGCTTCATTAGCACCTTGATTTCCAGCCAACACCACATCACAAAAGGCAGCCATCATCCTGTGGTGAAGGCAAAGGTGTCAAAAGTCTCTCCTCCTTTACTCAGTGAAGAAGGTGCCCTTCTTAGTACAAACACTTTATCCACAACTGAGCTAAAAAGTTCTGCACACAGTTCCAGACGAACTCTGACCAGAGTATAGTATATATGAGAATATAAATGAGGCCAAGTGCACAAGACTAGTATTGCAGACAGTGTGAGTATTTGATCTTACATTTGTCAATACAAAGGTAAAAATCATACAAAAGTGCATGAGAAATTAGCATATTTTATATCACTCACCAGCGTGGTTGCACATGGGAAGTGCAAAAGAACATAACTTAAAAAGGAAGGAGGGAAAACATGCAAAGTAGGATATGCAGAAAGTTGGCAAATCTATTAACCTTTCACAGCAAGGCTTCAAAGACTCAAATTTACTGGTTTGTACCAGTAAAAATATCAGCTAAATGGCTCTCATTGAGAAGGAACAACATTTTCTCCAGAAGTTGAATCTTTAACTGAAAAGAAACAAACCAAGAGCCGATTCTAGCACAAGCTTACTGTCCTGCAGTGTTCACCACAAGATTCAAAACACGATACCTACAAATGACCAAAAGAGCTACCTGAAAATTCAGTTGTAGCATACACCATCACATTTTGGGTTCAAATATATTAAAAAAATAAATATTATTACTTCTCAATTCATACAAGTCACTTGCTTAAACTCTGAAGAGAGCTACCAAATAAAAATAAACCTAAATGATTCATTTGATGAACATAAGTTTTAGACTAATTTTAGAAGTCTCTACCCAAGACTTCATCAAGGTCTACAGACATCAAATACTTCAATACATAGAAAAACACAAGAGACTATGTGCCCTAAAGTAACTTCAGTTATACCTGACAAGCACATAACCAATTAACAAAAGCTGCTATGTTCCCCAAAAAGTATGTTAGTCTCTCTAGTTATGAAAACTACATAGAAAAACAGCACCTTTAAATTAACCACTGCAGAACAGTCTTAAAAGGCCTGAACAAACAGGCAAGATATGACACTTATCTTTTTTGATACTTTGTAACTTGCAAGTTACATTACTTTGTAACTTTGATGCAGATAGACTGTTATATACACTGACCATATCTGCTTATTTTAAGTACAGTTAGTATAAAATCACGAGGTATTTCAGAATGGCACTAACCACTGTAATGGAAACCACATAAAAAAACCCAAAGAAATCTTAATAGCAGTAGTTACACTCGGACTGACTTCAGCAATACTAATGGGTGAACTCATGTAACGATGAATATAAAAAAGATCATTAATGCCTGATCAGTCCAACAAACATCTACTCAAACAGGCCTAAAATTACTTCACTAGCATCTGAAAGGTTGGTTTAGGTAATTTTTTTTTTTTTCCCCCTAGTTTTTAAAATCAAGCAGACAGCGTAAGATTAGCAAAGCTATGACTTCTGATCCCTGAACAGAGGTTGGACATCTCCAATGTGTTTGGAAGCCACTGTGCAAAGCACTGATGAATTTCTATGAAACCCTTCATTTTAAGTTCATTTTATCTGCAGACATAAGCTTCAACTAGAAGTGCTAATGTACTTAATATTTGAATATAGTAGCATCCTGCCCTATTAACCAGGTTTAGTCTCGTTTTTATGGGTGGGAACAACCACACTCTGAAGCAGATCTCAAATTTTTCATGAAGGTAGAGCCTTTTGAACACCCACATTAAATTATGCACAAGTAGCAATCTAAACAATACTGCCAGTGCACTGGCACGGAATAAAAACACTTATTAACTGCAACCACGTTAGTTGTGTGATTCCTTGGAACTGTGCTTTGCTGTAAAAGCAGAGTTGGAAAGACCATTTAGGCCCTGTCCTCATTGCTACAGGCAACTGTACAACACACACCTATCTTGGAAGAGGACACTCAACTACCTGAGCCAAATGCTGCCAAGACTGTGGCAATATCCTGGAGACACATGGCAAGAGGCTAAAATAAAATACTCTATCCTCCCCTACTACCATAGTTCTAAGCAGCGTGAAGAACAGACTTCACTAAGCTATGGCCATATGTATATTCAGACTAGAAGCATTTATTAAACATATTTCAGACAAGATGACAAAAGTATTTTAATCTGTGCATTTTTAGTTCTTCCCATAGCATACTGGTGCAAATTTAAACAAAATTCTTGATGTGAGCACGATCACAAGCAATGCTTCTGCAAACTGGATGTGCCTGACAGTCTATTACAAACTGCAGAAAATTAAATCATGCTTCACCCACCCAAAGTTTTATTGGTTCCAGGTACAATGTGAAGGCTATTAAAACTGTTAATTATCAGAAAGAGTTAATACACTCTGAGAAAACTTGGTGACAGGTTAATTTAAAAAAGCAACTTTAGCTGACAACACTGAGTTTCACTAAAGTATGTAGGAATTTATTGCATCTTAGGAGATATGCATATACACTTCCAGTACTTTTCAACACTTTCTAGTGTATGCTTCTAAAGAGAGTGCAAGTATGCATGGAGGGACAATTATGACCAAAACACACTTAATTTACTTCAGTTATGACAACCTTGGAGATATATCACTACCTCAGTTGCAGTATCTATAGGTTCTGCTGGTTTTGGGTTAAGACTGCCAATGTTCCTTGAGCTTTGATTCAAGACTTTGCTGGTATAACAGTTACACGATACTCAGAATTGCCAGATGATAAACAAATTAGCATCAAAAATATGCACGGCAGGTATTGACTCAAAATAGAGTTACTAGAAGAAATTTTAAGGTATTCAGAAACAGTGTAGATGAGGCCCTCAGTGACAGGCTTTAGTGGTGGACTTGGTAGTCCTGGGTTAATAGTTGGATTTGATGATCTTAAAGGTCTTTTTCAACCTACTTGATTCTATTATTCTATTTCCAAAAGAGTGCAAGATAACCCTTGCCTTTGGCAGTAAGTAATAAGACATCAAAAGCATTCCAAAGCTGTACCTTTCTGTCACATAGAAAGCATTTAATTTTTTTTAAGTCACTTTTACAACAGACACTATTATTGTTAAACACATTTATCCTAGTCTACATACTTCGGCAAGATATGAGCTACAATTGTTTTAAGTTGCCATTATCATGCCACCTTCAGACTTATTCCTTCTCCAGTTTCTCTCCCCTCTTCAGTAGTATAGCTTTTTTGGCTGTGAAGGGAGTCTCATGCTAGCAATGAGTACCAAAATGTAGGGATAACAGAAAAACTGAAGCTATCAATAACTAGTAAACTACAGCCACCTGACTTAACATAAAAAAGTAAAAAAAAAACCCCAAGGAAGTATATTGACAAAAAACAAAACAAAACCAAAACCAAAATCAAATCATACAATCATTTGCAGAGAAAAAGCTTATAAACTACCATTGCAGTCTTCCTTTCAACAAGAAAGGCAAAAAGCGATTCCTGTTCCTCAGGAAAAGTAAGATCCCAGCCTCACCAAAATTATCCCTAACAGGGGCCTCCTTTCCCCTTCAGGCTGAACAAAGAACCAGAGCTAGCAACAAAGAGAAGGGGGCGGCAACCATCAGTCTGCCTCCTTTAGTGTAGTAAAAGGGGGGAAGAAAAAAAGGAAAAAAGACAGGCCCCACAAGGTCTGCAATTTCTACAGAACGGCAGATTTGCTACAGCAACAGACACTTTTGATATCTTAGTGGGTTTAGCCATTCATCTTCAGCTCCAAAATGGTCAAAACACCAAAGCAACCTTAACCTCGGTTTCGTGGCTATTACCAATACCAGTCTCAAGCGCCAAGGTAAAGGACTGTTACAATACAAGGCAATTTTTTAGAAACATAAATAAAACCCTAAAACTCTCAACTAATCTGACCGGGTTTGCCTTCCTAGTACAAAAAAAGGAAAACCAAATGCAATCTCTAGAAGAAAACAAAAGTTCTCGCTGCTGCGGCCAGACAGAATCACAACCAAGTTGCTGCAAACAGCTAAAACTAAGCAGAAGCTTCATGTGCTTTTCCGACGTGACTGACAATGCAGATCACAAGCCGCTGTGTCCTCACCAGACAAGCGTGCAAACTTAGAAGACCTACAAGCAACTCCAATTTCACTATTATTAAACACCTACGCACGCAACTTTCGTGTTTGGCTGGAAGAGAGGCCCGCGGAAGCCACAACTCCACCAAAAGTCCACTCCAACGTATATTCGCTCGGGGAGGTGGTGGGGGTGTGTGGGGAGGCAGAGCCCCCGCTGCCCCCTCCGCACGAAAGCCGGAGGAAGGGGAAGGCCTCTGCGCAGGAATCACCAGGTGCCGGAGCTACACATGGCCTAGACAATTTGCAGGGGAGGAGCTAGACACGGCAGCGACTCCAACGCCTCAGAGCTTAGCGGATGAAGGGGAGTGTCCCAACTTTTCCTCCTTTTTTTTGGAGGGGGAGTACTTGGAGGGGGAACAATAGGCACAGCGTTCAGCGGCGGGGCCCGGAAGCCGCTCCGCGGCAGGACAGGCAGCCCCATGATCCACACCTCGCCCGGCTCCAACCCCCCCCGGCCCTCAACACTGTTCGCCGCCCCTTCCCCCTCGCCCGGGGGCCCCTGGGACTCAGTCCCGCGGCGGGCCCGAGTGCGCAAGGCCGATGGCGGGAGCGGGGCGCGGCGGCGCAGGTGGAGGTGGCGGGGACCCCAGGCCAGGGCCGCCATGGAGCCGGGAGGGGGGCTGGCTCAGCAGGGGAAGGGGCGCCAGTAATGGCGGGGTACAGGGGCAGACAGCCCGCCTCAGACAGCCGTTGGAGGGGCTTCCCTTATCCTCACGCATACACGCGCTCCCGTGCCGGCCCCGCTCACCGTCATAGTAGTAGCAGACTTTCTTCTTGCCGCCGCCCTGACTGTACGCCATAGGGCCGCTGAGCCGGGGTCAGGGGGAGGGAGCGGGAGGCCGAGGCGAGCGCCGAGCCGGCACGGAGTGAGGGCGGGAGAAGGCGTACGCGGGAGAGCGGGAACTAGCGACGCCGGGCCGCGGGCAGCGTAAGCGAGCCCGACCATCGGCAGCGGGAGGGGGGAAGTAAACGGGACGCGCCCAAGCCGCCGTCGCCGGGGGAGAAAAATAAAAGAAGGAGGCGAAGAGAATACTTGCGAGCGAGCGCTAGCTCTCACCTACTTGTCCTTTCCCTCGTGGCTTAGTCAGACACATAGTCAGGGAAGGAGTCAGCAGAAAGTCTTCATAACCGAATTTTTGGAGGAAACGCTCTCCTCATACACCCCCGCGCCGCGCAGTGGTGCGGTCCGCCGGCGGGCTGTGTCCCCGCCCCTCAGCGGCGCTCACGCGTGGCGCGTGCGCTGAGCGGCCGCTTCGTCTGGCGCGGTGCGGGTCGGGTGGTGCGTGTCGGCTGCCGTGGGGAGCGGGAAACGCGCGCCCCGGCGAGCAGCGGGGCCTTCCGTTCCTCAGCGGTAGAGTCACGGCGATGCCCCTCAGCCGCCTCACCTGGGAGCGAGCGGGTGGGAGCGCGGGGCGGGTGCTCGACGTACTATTGGGGGGGGGGGGGGGGGGGGGGATGATTCGTATTGTGTGCTCCTCTCTTACCCCAAAGCGAGGTGTCGCGAAGTCTGCCGTTATCCACAACCAAACTGTTTCTGTTGTGGTGGATTTGTTTGTTTGCTTTAATACTGGAGTCGTGTGGGGCTTCTTTTTTATCTTTGTTTGTTTTGTTGACTAGCAAAGTCGGGAAGGGTTTTGGAGAAGCTGCTATTTTACCCTTGTTCAGAAAGAGCCCAGTTCCCCTCTCATCCACCAGGTACCTGACGCAGCAGGTGGCCTCAGCCAGGCTTCAGGCCGATGCAGTGCTAGGAATGAGTACTCCTGACCAGCAGTACCTGGGCCTTGTTGACACTGTTGCTGTTCAGTATCCCTATTCTAGAAAGAGTTCAAAGCATACTTCACAGTATGCGTAGCAATTAATTCTTCCAAAATTAAGGCATGCTATGCAAGATGAAAGTAGTTGTGGTTTTATAAAAAGGGCTGCACATGTGTATCGAGTTTCAGAGGTCTACCATTGATGTACAGTACAAACACAGGAGAAGGAAACACAGAAAGTTAACGTGATTGCGTTTATTCTTAGCCACTAACTACAGCTTTCTTTTATTTGAATTTTTATAGGGGTTCACACTTGCAAGAATTTGAGTCTGTGGATGTGTATCAGTTACGCAAAAGGTTACTGTTTCTCCAACTGACCTACAAATCCAATGTTTAGGACTTACATTCATTGTAGAAGTCTTGTCCAAGGTTCCTTGGTTTATTGGAGTCTCTGAAAGTACCTAGAAACTCTGGTTGTTGCCACATGTACCTTTATATTAGATTATATAAATGCCTACTTATTATCAACGTCATTCATCAAAACCAGTACATGTCCAAACACAGGATATAACTCTGTTCCCAGAATGAAGTTATTTTCACTCCTAGAGATACCTCACTGGAAGCTAGGTCCTTGTAGCAGATAAAAGTTGTCTTTATGCTGTTAGAGAGAAGCAACTGTAAAATAAGTTTATGTTAACCACATGTATATGTGCATAAAACCCTGAGGGTAAACCTAGGACGTGCTGAAATAAAAATGGGCTCTGGATTCTCCCCACCCGTTGCATGCTGTAACAAAAGGATACTATTTTGTCAGGTAGCCAGGTGGTGTAGCATGTTTAGAAAGCATTTGCTGTATTCCATTTGGAAATTTCTCTCTTGGAAATAACAGAGAATTGGTTTCTGTAGCCTTTCATACAGCTGATAAGTGCTTCTCGCTGCAAACTGCAGCAAAATAGCTGCATGACATTATTAACTTACCACTAACTTCCTTTTAGCTTTCTTTATGCTCTCACTGCTTCAGGAGTTAGGTTGGACTGCAGAAGCTCCATGCATTGGTTACCTAATACAAAATAAAGTATTTTACACTTTGACCATTGAAGTTCAATGTGAAGTTACTGGATATTTTGTACTTGCTTGATAAACGCTTGCATCCAGGCAGTACAATAGCAGAAGTTAGCTGTCTCAATATGAGGAATCCTTTCACTTGTCAAAGTTCTTCTTGAGGACTTTATCTAAAGAATAAAGTTCGTAATTACACTAATAAGTTATACAGTTAGTTTCAGATGGGTACTCAGTCTCATATGAAAACTTACTTTGGTGTAAATGAAGCCGAGGTGACATTGACTAAATCAAGAGACGCTGCTTTGTTTTCAGGGTAGAAATGACTACACATGTTCTTCTAACATCTGAATTATGTAAGTGTAGTTCTCATTTAGAGGAGCTCCTAGAATAGTAGCTCATACCTGAATTAAGGAAGTGCAAGCAAGCACTACAGAATTATCTTGTAGTCTGAGAGATAAGAATTAGTTCACTGAATTTGTAATAATTCAGTATTACAGTAAGAACACTATTAGATTTAACAGGTCAGTAAAGATTAAATATCAGTTTTCAAAGGTACGTATACAAAGGTGATTTCCTAGCCCAGTCTCACTTGTAGAAATGCAAGTTCTGCAGATATGTTCAGACATGCTTGTTAAGGAGACAGCCTGGGAGCTGTGCTACACAATAGCTAATAATACGGAAGAAACTCTGGAGCAGTCACTCCCCACGGTAAGCACACATGAGCATCAGCTACTTGAGTCCCAGGCCAGTTCTGAGACAGGAAAGAGTGTATAACAAAGCATCAGTTGGAAAGGTGACTATTCAGTTTTAATAGGTAGCTACATACAGACATGATTTTACAACATAATGGGGATATTTTTATACCTTCCTGTAATTGCCTGTGTTGTTAGTGGATTACTTTTAGCTTTATTTCACCCTTTCTCTGCATCATTATACTAGCACTAGCTTGTTCTTTCACACAGTATTTATGTTGTACCTTAGATTGTGTTTATTTAGTAAGTGACATGAAAAAAGGAGCAATAAGGGTCTTTTGAACAGAACAGTAACTTTCAGCTTCAGCATTTGCAGCCAGCATTGCAATAGGAACTATTACTATTTATTACATAACTCTCCTAAATCACATCTACTGTGGAAGCTCAGTGAAAGCTTATGTAAACAGTGAATGAGAAATCCTTTACAGCTGAAAGTTTTAACTTTTTTCTCATCAAGGAGTGATCAATATGGCATTCTCAAATCCAGAGGATTCCCCCAGTAAACGCCAAACAGACCAATGTTTTGTAAAACAGGGCTTCGGTGACGGCTCTATACCACCTTTTTTTCCCCTCTAGCAGTTGCTGTAGAAAAGTGGATTACTCATATAACACAGAAATTGTCACCTCATGACCTTCATTCTCTTTCCTTGTGTAATCTAGAAGCAGAAAGATACAGCTAGAAAGCTTGCCATCAGCTAGTTCACTACATACCCAAACTGTGCAACCCCATACATACCCACATACATATAGCCACCTCAGCTCACTTGAGCAGAACTGAAGTAATAAAGTTGAGAAAAAAAAAAAACCACACCCACCCCACAATAGAAAAATTAAAACTACACCAAAAAAAGAAAACCTCCCCAAAATAATTTAAAAGAGCAAAGGAAATTGTCCACCTAACAATGAGCCTCCTCATTATCAAGGAACAGAAAGAGCCTTTTAAACTACCTCCCTCTAGATCATACACTTACAACCCCCCAAACTAGTTTAACTTAGAGATACACACAAAATCTGTTCATTAAATTACCACCTCATAGAATAGCTATCCATTATACCGTGAAGTATAACCCAGTTCTCATCCTTCTTTAACCCATAGCTATATTCCTCCTCATTCCTCTACCCCCTTTTTTATCTGTGAAAAGTAAGCATTTTCAGGTGCTTCCTGCTAATGCAGCATTCACAGCCACAAACTTGTAATCACACATACAGAAATGGAAGGAGAAAGTCACAGACAACACTATTGACTTGTCCCAATATTTAGTAATACTAACAATTTCTTGACAGTTCAAAAGAGCATTAACATGGAAGTAGTTTTCTCAGGCTGTTTGTAGACCTTACAAGAGTTCTAGAAAGCATATGAGTAAATAGGGATTTGGGACTGATTTCTTGAGAAGGAAATACAGGTTTCATCATGCAGATACATTGCTAATGAAATCACTTTATGAAGAATATCAAAGTCATTAAAGAACAAATATATAAAGAGAACTAAATAGAAATTTAACTGTGAGGTTCAGATTTTTTTCCTTTGCTTATTTGTGCAATAAGCACTGGTAATAGTGCTATCTACTAATTGCTTTTGAATTTCAAGAGGGTAGACTGCTGAATATTCTTTCTTAATTATTGCTGGAAAATACTAGGAATCAGAGTGGTTTTGTTCTAATGCTGTACAGTACTAATTACTGTCTGTGAGCTATGGGAACTTGCCCTACTCCTGAATGCTCACATCAATAGTAAAACATGGCAGTGATTTCAGTTTCCGTGGTAGGCCAGTATATTCTCTTACATGCCCGTAATTTCTCTGTGCAGTGCCTTCATCTCTATGTGATGTGTATAAGCATAATACCTCAGTAGTATATTCTGCCTGGGGCTGCTGTACCCACCCGCTGGATCTCTTCTGTAGTGGCCTGAAACTGGTTCCTTGTGCAGTTGTGCACCTGGCAGTCTGATAGCCAGGAAAACTCTCTCTTCAGCGCTTAGCATGTAAACACAGATGCAGTTTTTATGCAACGCAGCATGACATAATGCAATAGCTCTAATGCTTGTCTTTAAAAAAACGGCTATGTAAAGATTTTAATGCACCTAATCATCAATGTTCAAATATTTTAAAAACTTACTTTTGAAAAAGTTGTTAGGAGTAGGAAGGTTGATTGGAAGAAACCTGCAATGCTCGTTATAGTATAATGAGTAATGTAATTAGCCTTTTCTATTTATATTGAAAACTTTCAAAACTCTAAAGAAAATGGTACACATCCACCTTTATAAGAACTTAGATGTCTGTTGCTACCTTTTGCAGTTAAAGTACTTTTTCTTGGTGACTGCTAGAGTGTCCAGTATGCACAGTCTTCCAGTGTTCATTGTTTGAAAAGATCAGTTTAAATTATGCTAGCTTTCAGTGAGATGACTGGATGATAGTACCTATATCTGGTAAAGCCTTAAGAAAGACAGACATCTTTTTAAAAGAAAATCTGACAGATAGTTATGACATTGAGAAAATACAGATTAAAAAAGTAACCTTCCATCACAGTATATTTCCCAGAGCCACAGACCTCCATATCAAGCACAGTACTTGTGGCTTACTGGTTTCTGCTTTACTTTGCTTTATCCTACCTACTTCTGAGCTAAATACTGAGGTTGGGTGGAAGGTAAACTTGTGTAAAGCAGCTAACAGGCCATCTCAACCTGTAAATGATGTTTTAATAGCTCTGTATGCTTACAAATTGCTAGGGTTAAATGTTTCTGTCTGTAGCAGCAGTCCAATTTACATAAATTGGTATGAAAAACTCAGATAAGTTTTTATTTTCAGTAAGTAGTGGGAAACTTAGTATGCTGCTAATGGGAAACAGTCTGCTGGTAGGAATTCCCCAGATGAGCATCCTATCATGACACAGATGAGCAGTGTGCTGAGTATCACTGTTCACCAGCAACTCCTGAAGAGTGAGTCCTGAACTGCTATAACCTATAAGTCATTTGCTTATTTCTTCTGTCTAGGGGCTGAACAGATCAGAGCTGATAAGACATTCTGGTCCCTGCATGATTCACTCTCCTTCCTGGTTCCTTAATTAACCCTTGATATCTCAAGCTAACAAAAAAAAGTGAGCCACTGGCCATCTATGCAAACACTCTGCCAGTGCTAGTTTTTGCCTATCAGGTGTACCATGTGAAATGTTATTAAAATAAACCTGTATTTTGCATAAGGAAATGCACCAATATATTTTAAATAAAATTTAAAACCAATTTGTACTGTAGTGAGGCACTATATAAACACCATTTCAATTCCACAGTGGTGGGTTAGCTTCAGTATAAACTGATTCTAATCTTTGGCATCTAATCTGTTATAAAGCAGTGTCCACATAGTTATTTGTATCAATTAGAAAACAATTTAAGGTAAGCAGGGACAAGCATCTCGTATAACTGGTGCCTATCAGTTTGAATTTCCTATCTGACTGAGTCTTGGCAATGAATAAATTGCCAATGAATACATAAACTAAATGGAATTCTGGAGTCTGTAGACAGCTCACTGCTCGGAGTACAAAACCACTCACCACTTCATTAGCTATACCATTGCAAGGTTAAAAAACAAAAAGGGCAACCTGAGGATGGATGTGTCTGAGGAGACATGCAGTTTTCAGCATGCAGATGAGATCCTTGGCAATTCTCTTCAGCTTTGTTTCCACTGTGCAGGAATTACCAGCAGGCTGTGGATCAGCAATCTCATTATTGCAAAGTCATGAATGTTCCTTTTCATCTGTTCTTAGCCTGGATATATCACAGGTGCAATGTACCACAACCTTTCTTTGCAGCGCAGCAAACCCAAGTGTCAAAGAACAGAAGCAAAGGCATTTTTACAAAATGGGTCCTGAAGAAACATTGTCTTGTTACTTCTCACAAATCTAGTAAAAAACGATTGTTGTTTAGACGTTTTTAAGCAACTCTGATTTTTTTCAGGAGCCCACTGAAAAAAAAAATAAAAATTATCCCTTCCAAATACTGAAATAGCATTCTGCCCCACTGATCCAGCTTAATATTATATTATAGAAGCCATATTAATTTCACATTTTAGGACCTGTGATTTACTGGTAGCTGTCTGTATTAATCTGTCATATTGTACCAAGATGAAAATAGTGCATTGTATATACTGTACATATTCTGTCCTTTTACCAGCAACACTGACTTTAGTAATGAAAACAAGTTCTTCTCTGCACCTTTCTGTCATCATTTTTCCTGGAACCACTGATGTTGATGTGCTGGCTGTACACTCACCTTTCTGCCAAAATTCCTGTTTCCTCACATCACCCTACCTGATAAGCAGATTTCTTCAGGACTATCACATTCATGCCGGTGGTGGTTAGGAGATCAAAGCATTTAAAGGGCAGGCTGAAGCCTGCTTCTTGGCACTGAAGTGATTGAGGAGCAAACTGAAACAGAGCTTTTAGGTGTGGGTGAAGGGATGCACATAGTTAAAGAAATGGATTCAGGCGTTATCACCGTGGTCCAGCTTAAGCCCTGGGGACAGTGAAGAAAACACCAGGTGCTATTGCCCTAGTCCAGCCTAAGCCTTGGGAACTGTAAAGACAACAATGAAGGGTAAAGATCGGTTAGCAAAACAAAGCAGACAGTTTGCAAAATAAAGCAAGATGTGCATCTCAAAGACAGACCAAACAATGAATATTTGTAACCCTTAGTAGTTTTGCTAAATCGGGATGATAAGGGAGTGTGAGAGTGGAAAGTTACTGTTTAGCACTTAGTAGACTATAAAAGGGATGTGAGATGTGAAATGAATGATTTTGTTTGTAACCAGAAACGGGGTCTGTGCCTTACATCTCCACATTTAGGTTCTTGCAAAAGAAAAAAAATAAGAAAGTCTCTGTTATATTTTTATTCCCGATTAAATTGCCCATGCCATTTTATTTGCTTTTTAATCAGTTTTAGCCCATCACATATTCAATATGAGGGTTAAATAACAGATATCTCTGCTGTTTAAGGGCTGGCATGGCCACATCTGTCTTTCTGGCAGCACTTTCTTGTTTCCAGATTTGGCTGTGCACCCCAACAATAGGCCAGCTGGACCAAGAAAAGTGTCTCCTTCAAGCACCATCCTCAGTTCCTCAGGCCCTTGGTTTCTGTGCAGGCCATGGGTCCCTTGGCACATCAATAAGAATGCCATTCTGTCAAAGATAGGCAAGCAGCGGTGTGGGAAGTGCTGCAGGGTGCTTCACTGGTAAGAAGACTGTGGGGACCAGTGTTCTCCAAAGGTAAGAGTAATACGGTCAGTCTGATCTGCTGAGTGCTCATATGATATTATAATAATATGTGGTGTCCATTAGGCTGAAAGCTAAGAAAAAAAGAAATATGAAGTGTAATGGTGTAAGACAGCACAATAGAGGGATTGTCCTCTAAAATGACCATAAGAAATGACGAGTAAGCAGTCTGTTTTAGTAGGATTATAGTTGAGAGCTATGACTAGTTGCATTTTACATATACCCTGACTCTAAATCTAGCCTGATTATTTCATAGCTCCAAACCCAAGTGGGGTCTCTCACTTTTCACAATATCACAAATTCCAAAGTCTCCTGGCAGGGGGCTACTTCTGCAGTTTAGGTCTTCCATGATACTTCCTGCCTGAAGAGATGAGGCAAATCAAAAAGATGTGTTGATCTGTTGAGAGATACAGAGGGAGAAAGCTGGTTCGGAGCTTGAGAATGAATTCTTTAATTCTAAGCTCTAGCTAGCTTCTATCAAGCATTTTTTTCTTCTTCTTTTCTTCAGATGTGATTTACTTAAGCCTAAATGTCTACACAAGCAACTGGTTTCAGCACCTAAGCTATTTATACCAGCTGAGCATCTGAACAAGTTATATTCCAATGATTCCCAAACTACCTACTTTCACTGCAGTTTACTTAAATAGCCAAACCTATTTTGAGAATACCGAGCGCTTATTTCTGTTACTGTATTTATGTCAAAAGTTTTAACAGTTCTAAATATATCTTCAGTCTCCCAAGAGACCTAGATTTTAAAAGCAAAATATAGCAGAAACCAAAAGCTCTAATTCTGACATGAAAAGCAAATAACAGAACTAAATCTTGTATCTTTTTTTAACTCAGGTATTTAACACTATGTCATAGACAGTATGAAAAATTGAGGTTACTCTCTCATACATAACCTAATGGCCTAATTCTCCACTACTTTATTCTTTACAGAGTCCTGAATTAAAGCAGAATTTAATACTGTCCATGAAGTGTCCGTTGATTCAGATTTTTAGTTGGCAATGATTAAATATCCTGAGATACTGATATGCAGCCTTCACAATTTTGTGAACCATATTTTTAAACTATAGGATAAACATATGAAGCTGCATCTGCGGGTGGAAAAGAAGTAGCTACAGATTTATTTAACAAAAAGCTAAGAAAAGAAGTATTTTTCAGATTCAGCACTTAAAAAGAGGTGATAGTGAGTTTACCAGTTAGGAGAATCCAGCCAATTACGGTTACTGTATTATGGACAACTGACAGATTCTCTGCATTGTCTCTAGTGTTCAAGGACTTTCCAAAGACTCATGAGGACTTATGACAAAACCTGATGATTTTTCAAGAGAAGAAAACCAAATTGAGTCACATTTCTTGGTGCTTTTTTAGAAGAAAAATATTGACTTTCATTGCATCTGAAGTCCAGTCTCATTTTAAGCTGTTACTCTAAAGCTTTGAAGTGACTTTTTCAGGGGCTATATTTCACAGCAAGTGGAGATATATATATATATATATGTATATACAACTGAAACTTTAGTGGTGGGAAGTGTTGGGTTTTTTAATTATTGTGCTGGTTTTAGCCATGGTGAAGTCTGTTTCAGTGTTCAGTGTGCATTCTGGAGTACAGGAAGAACTCGCTGTACTTCTGTCTCTGCTGACTCTAGAAGCAGTACAGACAACTAGCTGAATCATCTTCCAAAAAGGAGAAGATCTGATAGATGTTCTCCCCAAGTCTGCAGCTGAATAAGCAGAGAGAAGGAAACCACTATTATAGTTTCTCAGAGTCAGAAGAGAGGATGAAAGGCCGATAGGTTTCATGAAGAATATCCACTCCACTAACCTTCTTTATAGTTAGGGAGATTTGGAAAATTGTATTTTTTGTTAGAATTTTCGCATGATGCCACATGAACTAATGAATTCATTTTTTCAACCCTCTACCTTACTGCTCTGATGAGTAAAAAGTGATGGTTGTAATAGAATCATAGAATCATAGAATAGTTAGGGTTGGAAAGGACCTTAAGATCATCAAGTTCCAACCCCCCCCCCGTGGGCAGGGACACCACACATTAAACAATGTCACCCAAACCTGTCCAACCTGGCCTTAAACACTGCCAGGGATGGAACATTTGCAACCTGTTCCAGTGCCTCACCACACTCACAGTAAAGAACTTCCTTGTATCTAACCTGAACTTCCCCTGTTTTAAGTTTGAACCCGTTACCTCTTGTCCTACCACTACAGTCCCTA
This sequence comes from Ara ararauna, assembly GCA_028858755.1. NCBI lineage: Eukaryota > Metazoa > Chordata > Aves > Psittaciformes > Psittacidae > Ara > Ara ararauna. The sequence goes on from CM054379.1 coordinate 65,193,136, forward strand.
ATGAAGAGTCCCTTCCCAGCATCCTTGTAGGCCCCCTTCAGGTACTGGAAGGCTGCTATATTGTCTCTACAAATTATGATTCCTTTTACTTAATACCATAGGGTCGTGAGCAAATAAAATGCTGACACATTTGGACTCCTTTGCTAGATTACTCCTGTGGTATGTCCAAATGAGAGGGCTACAGGCCATAAACCCTTGTTCATGTCCATGCTGTAGCCCAAGGGATTACAAAACCCACTTCATTTATGAATAGATAAGTTAGCATTCTGGGTATCCTGAGAGAGGAGCTGTATCACTGTGTTTAGAAAGACTTTCCTCAGCCCTTTTTTTCTTTTACCATGCATGATCTGTGACCCCTCTATTCAGTGCCACCCACTCATGCAGCTCCTCAGCACCTACTCCAGTCTCAGTGCATCAGTACCTTCTACCAAGCACACCAATATGTGGTAGCACATTGTGGTGGGAGAGATGAGAAAGGAACAGAATATTTCAAAAACCTCAAAGGAGGGTGCAGCATGCTCACACCCAAACCACGTTAGCTCATTTCATGGTCCATGTCATCCTCTCAGGTGCCAGTTGTAATCTCAGGTCAACTGCTCTGACATAACAAGGATATAATTGAATCCTTGCTGTCAAGACTTGGTTCACCATCTTTGACATTTCTGGAAGTATGTACTGTGTGATGACCACCAAGAGTTAATTTGCAGATGGTTGTGACTCACTGCTAAGTGGAGCATGGCTGGTGAGATGGTGGAAGACAGCTGCTGGCAGGAGGCAGTGTTGCCTGTTGACTCTTATGGAGAAGAGCCCGGAGGACTCTTCTCTGTGGGAAAAGGTATCCCTCTGCTTGCTCCCTGTTGTCATCTTTAGGGTTTCTTTGGTCAAGGCCATGGCGAGGGAAGGTCCCTGCTGCACAAGTTTAGTGCCTCATCCACTGCTTTGTGGATACTCTTAATTTCTCTGCCACCCAGCCCAGAATTTATCAGTGGCTTTTTGTTTTGGTTTTTTTAATTATTATTTTTCCCTGCTCCCATGCTCGCACAGAGGCTGTACAAACTGCCCTCTGCTGTAGACCTCCTGAAACACTTTATCTGAAGTAGGAAAGCTTCCTGACCCTGAGGAGTTATGTTTGTCCTTAGTATCATTTACAGCCTTTTTCTCCTTCCATGAGCACTACTTCCATGTTTGTGTATACCTGACAGAGATATCTATGCATCAATAAACTCAGGAATATTTGCCAAATACTTGTAAAAATACAACTCAGGTTTACCTTGGCAAAGCTAGGGCCTTACAGAAATCTCTAGAAAGAGGCTTTTGTTAAAGCTTTAGTCTGAGTTGCAGGCTGATGACTTCCCAAACGTGTGGCTCAATAGCAAGTGAGCTGTGTGTTAAGAGCAATGTCTCATGCTCGCAGCAGACCTTGGTGTGAAGCTTCAGTGATAGTGACTGTATTACAGTGCCTTGTGAAATGTGTAATGGTGAATTTGAGCCCTTTCTGGAGAAGGAGACTACTCTTTCAGAACATATTTAGGAGTTTCTAGAAGCACTCTGAGGACTCAGAAAAGATAATAAAAGATAATGAAGAACAACTTTACAATGTTTCCAAATAGCTTTCCTAAAGTAGGACTTTATTTAGTCTTGAAGCCATCATAAGGCACACCATTACGTTAACCACCACAACTCTCCTGTCTAACATAGTTTCTTAATTTAGATAATGTCCTTGGATTAGGAATGGAAAGCTCTGAAAGAAGCTATTTCAAGAGGGTCTTTGAAGTACACTTCTGGCAGTACTTTTGCTCTTGGCAGACATGTAGAATAGAAACAAAAGGCTTTTGTTTGTGTTTCATACAAATCCTGAGGTTACAAATTTATTAGATTAGTAGGTCTATGGAGAGAGAGAGAGAAAGAAGGATGAAAAAAGGAAGTAGAAACAACTCCCAAATTAAAAAAAAAAAAAAACAAAACCAAAAAAAAAAGGAAATTAAAAAAACCCTGTTGTGATTTAAGCCCAGCCATAACTCAGAAAACCATGCAGTCTCTGTCTCACTCGCCCCCTTCCTCCCCCTCGCTCCCTGAGGGATGGGGAGGAGAATTGAAAGAATGTAACTCCCATGGGTTGAGATAAGAACAGTCCAGTAACTAAGGTATAACACAAACCACTGCTGCTACCACCAATAATAATAATGATAAGGGAAATACAAGGAAAGAGAATACAAGCGCTCACCACCCGCCAACAGATACCCAGCCTGACCCAAGCAGTGATCTAACCCTTCCGAGTAACTGCCCCCAGTTTATATAGTGGGCATGACGTGCTGTGGTATGGAATACCTCTTTGGTCAGTTTGAGTCAGGTGTCCTGTCTCTGCTTCCTCCCGGTTTCCCCTCCTCCTTGTCAGAGTATGAGACTCAGAAAGTCCTTGGTCAGAGTAAACATTACTGAGCAGCAACTAAAAACATCAGTGTTATCAGCGCTGTTCCCAGGCTGAAAGTCAAAAACACAGCACTGCACCAGCTACTAAGGAGGAGAAAAATGACTGCTGCTGATGAACCCGGGACAACCCCCAGGCCAACTTGGTATTTTTTCATTCACCCTTTACAACAGTTGCTAAATACTTGCCTCCACAGATCTATCTGCTTGAGAGAATTTGTCCTTATGTGAGAAGTAGGTATGTTAATAATTGATAGCATTTGTTATTTATAACATAAAAAACCTCTCATAAAAAATATCTTCTCAGACATGAAAGTGTCTATGATCAGATGACCAGGCATGTGAACGACCTTGAGATTAATGTTTGGGTTCCTGAGCTCACCCCTCCTGCTATCTGAGCTTCATATGTCCTTGGCTCAACCTTGGCTTGCAAAGGCAGGATATCACTGGTAAGTATGTTAAGGTTCATTTTGGACCGGCTGCTGGAGAAATTTGGTGGTATATTGTGGTCATTCCTCTTCTATCACTGATAACCAGTGATAGAAGGTTGTTGACATTTAAAGCATTACCAATGGAGAGCTAAGTTGTTGCTCACTGAGAAACATGCGGGAAATTGTTCCTCAGAACATTTTTACTTAGGGTCTGAAAGTGCAAGCAGATGCCACTACATCTGTTAAATCTTCTTCCCGTGTCTAAGTGCAGCCCTCTGACCATGTTAGCTAGAGATTTCATTCTGAGGGAAACAGCAACAAACAGAGATATTTCCCCTCACTTCCTAAGCCTTGAGGATCCGGAGAACAAAGAAATGACATTTAAAAGATGCCAATATATCTTACAGCTTACTTGCCAAATCTAAACTGTGCATATGTTAACTATTTATGCATGTGATGCAAGAGAAACTTATTTTAATACATTTTGGTTAAATGGCTAAAAATGCGTGTGCTAACAAGAATGTGGCTAAGAGACCTTGGAATCTAAAGAAATAGCTTTTCTCTTACATGAGAAACACAAGGGACAAAATGCATTACATAGTTTATATAGACAGTTTCACAAAGAGAATAGCGAAGAAAACAAGCAGCAAATGACTAAGTAGGAAGCAGCATTTCTTCATAATACTGCCTGCAATTATAGAATAGTTATAGATCATTCATAATAAGAAATGTTATATGTGCTTTGTTATTTTGTAGACATAATCCAACCATTTTTAAATATATATTTGTTTAGCATGTTGAATTAGTTTTCCTGGCTTGGAAATATTTCTGTGTATCTTTTAGTAGCATTTTTGCCATCATCACATGCCTAGAACACACAGAGTTAGGGCTTACGTGCTGTGGATCATAATTAAAATGCTATTTAGGTTCTACTGCTGATGTTGATTTATCAAGGCAGTAATTTTCAATGGCAGCACAAGTTCTGTTTGTTTTTTGTTGGGTGTTTTTTTTTTTTTTTATCTTCCATGGCATTGATAACTACAGTAGATCCCAGTGGAATAAATTCTGTGTTGCAGCCAACATAACAAAACCAACACAGTATTTACAGACAGTTGTTTAAGTGCTGAATATCAGAGGGTCTATTATTAAAGTCCCCAAGAAGCTCTGTTAGGAGACAGGAGCATAGACACATGATAAAGGAGAGCCCAGGGAAGGGGACACTTATTTCATAGTTACGCACTGAGCAATACTTTGCTGTTTAATTCCTTTAAAGCAAGGTATGCACACCAAGAAAACAAGACATTGAATCTGAAAAGGGAGGTTGCACTATGGAGACAAGAATAGGCTCCTCTTTATACTTGCTCTTTTCAGGTTCAGGAAAGCCTGAGTCCGTTTCTGCAGAGCTGCAACAAAAGACTTGAACAATATTACTTTTCTCTCCTCCAAACCTTTCCTGTGTCTGTAATTTAGGTGGCTTCTGGCGACTGGGAGGAAGTGGGAGAATGTCTGAGGACAGGAAGGAAGCCTTTGCTTCCTACAGGTGCAGTTCCAAAGATATATCACCCCCACCAAAGGCTGCAGCCATCACCTCCTTGCAGCCTCAGGACATGCTGATTATCTGGAGCTGCCACTGGACTCCTTCACAAGCTGATTCAAATTTCTTAGCAGAAAAGTAAACTTGCCAAGGCAGCAGGTAATTTTGTGTCAGATTTGTGAATTGAATTAGCTCGTAGGAGAATCTTTGTGAAGAACTGGCACAAAAATATGGTGTGCCTGGGAATGGGGAGAGGAGCATGGTCAGGGCTCATGAGGAAAGCAGAGTAATGGAGGAGATCAGGGTTCAGAGGAGGAGGAGATAGAAGAGGAAAGGCGAGGCGAAGAGGGGTCATGAGACGCAGTGACAAGCAGCTGTTAGTGTGCTAACTACTAGGCAGGTCACCACAGATGAGAAGACCATCAGGATCATCTGAAATATGACTTTACTGCCTTTGCTATTCAGTGTCTCCAATATCCCAAGTGCTCCTTCACCTTTACTAATTTCAGGACTGGTCACACACCTGTATTTGTCTTGGACAGGACAAGTTTTATGTCTCAGGGTTTGAGCCAGGCACTCTCTCCAGTGATTTTTGGTGGCATTGGAGCCTTCTCTGTCCACGTGCAGTGAATTATACCTAACCAGTGAGGATATTAATACCCTGTGGCACAAATTACCACCAGCCATGACTGACTGCTGCAGAATCTGTTTTTAATTTCACCACTTCTAGGGTGAAAGAAATTGAGAAGCTTAACTATGTCAGGGAGCATTGTAGAGAATAACAGGGACAAAATCTGCTTCCATTTCCATTGCCATCAGAAATTTTCTCCCCCATAAGTGTTCTACCTGTTATTCTATCATACTGGTGAAGAAAGGCATCTCCAGATATGACTTAGAGAAAAGATTCGGGAAAAATTGTAGTTAGCACCAGCTTTTAAGAGAAGGCTATGGCTGTGGCGTCCAACCAGGCAGAGGCTATTTCTTGGATATCCTTGTGAGCATAAGGTCATGTTTCAGGCAAAGCTCTCTCCTGGTGTTTCTTAATAGCTGGCTGTAGGTGGCTCCCCATCAGGCTGGTTTCCTGAAGAAAACCCCTAGTCACCATGCAACCTGATACTAATCCCAGTCCCAGCTACCTTATTCCCTTGTCAGTGAAGGAAGTCTTACTCAAGGTTCTGGTTTTCAGAACCTTTTCTGAGCTTCTGAGCTGTGTCATAAGCTCATCAAGACTACATGGCAAGCCTTTTGTGCTTACTGAAAGATCAGTGTCTGCAGGCTGCATCTACAGAAGCAAACCAGTCAGTTCCAGGGTGTGTACTAAATGCTGCACCTCAAGTGTCTGCTGTACAACTGCCAGTGATTGCTGGTTTTGACCCAGATTGGTCATCACTCTTCTAAACATAGGCCTTGGGAATGGGTCAGAAGTTAGTATGGTTATGGGCCACTTCCAATAGGCAGTTTGGATAAAGTCATTTGGTTTTGAAGGGTAAGGTAATTTTATGTTATGAACATGGGTTGTGCTGTTCCAGTTGACTTCAATGCCACAGGTCTGTCCTGAGCTTGATTAACTTACTAGCAGAAACAAGGGGAAAAAAGTTGATTGTATTTTGGGCTTCCTGTATTAATATAGAGTATTTAGTGTTAGTGCTAATTTGGACAAGTCTAAATAAAGTTCCTTCATACATAAAGTATATCTTTTTGCAGGTTTTGTTTCAGAAGAGTCACACCAAGAGTTTATTATATGGCTTCCCTGTGCATTGTAAGGGACATTTTTCGATTGACTTGACAACACAATTAAGCAAAAATTTTCATGCCAGTGGGGCACAAGTGGTGTATTTTTATATATATATATTTAAGCCATTCAAAACAGAAGATGCTAAAGCTCTCCTTTTTCATTAAGAGGAAGCAACTTGTTTCATTGTTTTTATTCTCTTCATTGTCTTTAGTGTCAATTCTGACTTTGAAGTCGATGTCTTCCTAAGTCTTTGCTAATGATTTTTTCCCTAGACCATGCAACCGCTTCTTTAGACCATACTTCTTTTTAATTGACTTGCTAAGCTTTCTTCCAAAAGCTTTTTTCTTTTCTTTTCTTCTGCCTTTCTTTTGGAATTCAGAGAAGGCAATTTGGACTGATTTCAGTCTCTTATAGATTTTGGAAAGATTCCAGAGGCAAAGATAGGACTAAAACAAACTGGCAAAATCGATTATTTTAAAGTTTTGGCTTTTAGTTTAGACAATTTTGACAATAATGCTGAAAAGATGTTGGAAAGTGTCACAGTTCGGTCAGGAAACGGCACTATAGTGTGTGGTGAATAAAATAACACACCAAGTGACACTGATAAAGGAGTTCTGGGGAAAATGATACCCTTAAGATGTTTTCAAATTATTACAACCCCGTTTCTGCTCCCACTTACATCGAACTAAGTCTGTAGCAATTTCACTGACTTAATGTCAAGACTGGATTCTTTATTCCCATAGACAATTTTTTTTTCCATGTAAGATGAGCCTCATTGTAGTTATTTCAGTAAGAGATAGAGATAACTCAAGCTTTTAGTGAGGGAAAGGACACCAGAAGCCTGAGTGATCACTGTGACTGCATTTTGCCTCAGCAGTGGGTGCATGGCACAGACTGCTGGCGCATTCTGCTCTCCTGTCAGCCAGCAGTGTGATCACAGGTATTGGAGGTCTGGGTGTCCAGGCTACTTCTCCATGAGAGCTATAGGGAGGGGAGAAAGTAGACAGAGACATTTCAACATCCCCTGATAAGGATATATTTACTAGTAAATATATCTACCTGTGCTTTAAAAAGTACAAAAGTAATTCATCAGCTCAGACTAAGTACTTTGCATACATATTGCATGAAAAGAAAAGGATTCAAGTATGACCCTTAATCCCAAGGGTTTGGATGTAGTCCTGAGATTACCACTTTTTCTGCAACCTACATCATCACAGTTCTGTGCCAGTGTAATGCCTTTCAGCTTCATGAGCTGGTGTTGCACAGCTGTGAATCAGGTGCAATGCTCTCCCATCACCCAGCTATTCACCAGGACAGCAGGTATGTACAGGCAGTCCCACATAGGTCCTTGTGGGAGGGAGGCTGAGTTAGTACCCTTCAAAGACAATGATGTTCAAAGGCTGTCCTATTCAGTAGTACTGGGGATAAATTGAAAACCATAAAATTATATTTTAACAGATTTTCTATAAAGAATGCTGGAGTAGAGGTTCAGTTAGGTGCATGCTTCCCAAGAGGCATGTCATTTTTTCTTACCTGTGTCTCTGCTGTGCATTTCTTTAAGTACCACCTCCCAGTCAAACAAAGAAAACCCTAGGCCTCTTAAGAATTTTCTGTTCCTTAATGTATGAATACACTAGAATACATAGCTGGACATTTGTAATCCAGGAAAGCAGGTATAATATGGCTTGCCTTAATCCCAGGTGAAATGTTGTTGGCTGTCATAAGAACTGAGTTTTCTCAGGCAAACCATGAACCAGCACAATAAATTGCTGAATATTCATATCCAGCCAGTTTCATAGCAGGAATATGTCATTACTTTGTAATAAACCTAATTTGATCATTCTTGAATCCTTTTCTTTCCATGCAAGGTGTACGTAAAATGCTTGGTCTGAGCTAATGAGTTACTTTTATCTTTTGCAGCACTAATAAATGCAGCAGCTCTTTTTTGTTCTGTGTTTGCCCCCTGGAAGCTTCCATATCACTACACGCTTTCTTTTATTCTCAAAAGATGATACAAATATTTGATTCACACTGTCTGAAGCAGCAATCCTAAGCCTAGCATTTTTCCCCAATATAGGTTAACCATGCACTTATGTTACTAAATATATTGTGTTTGCATGGCAGGTTTAGGTAGCGAGGGAGCTACAGGGGTGACTTCTGTGAGAACCTGCTATAAGCTTCCCCCTTGTCTGTTAGAGCCAAAGCCAGTCAGCTCCATGACAGACCCACTGCAGTAGCACCTCTGGAATAACATAGTTAAGAAGGGGGAAAACCACAGTGCAACAGCAACTGCAGCCAGAGAAGAGTGAGAATATGTGAGAGGAGCAGCTCTGCAGACCCCAAGGTCAGTGCAGAAGGAGGGCAGGAGGTGCTCCAGGCACCAGAGCAGAGATTCCCCTGCAGCCCATGGAGGTAGGTCCATGATGGAGTAGGTCTCTACCTGCAGACCATGGAGGACCCCACACCGGAGCAGGGGGATGCTTGAAACCGGCTGTGACACGGTGGGAAGCCCGTGCTGGAGCGGGCTTCTGGCAGGAGCTATGGCCCCATGGGGGACCCACACTGGAGCAGGAGAAGAGTGTGAGGGGTCCTCTCCTGAGGAGGAAGGAGCAGCAGAGACAACCTGTGACAAACTGACTGAAACTCCCATTCTGTCTGACCTCCTGTGCCACTGCAGGGGAGGAGGTAGAGAAATTGGGAGTTAAGTTGAGCCTGAGAAGAAGGAAAAGGTGGGGGGAAAGTATTTTTAAGATTTAGCTCTTATTTCTCATTAGCCTACTCTGATTTGATTGGTAATAATTAAATTAATTTCCCCAGATCAAGTCTGTTTTACCTGTGACAATAATTAGTGAGTGGTCTCTCCCTGTCCTTTTCTCAACCTGTGAGCCTTTTGTTATGTTTTCTCTCCCCAGTCCAGTTGATGAGGGGAGTGACAGGGCAGCCAGGGTCAACCCACCATACTAAGTAACAAAAACTCCAATATCCTGAAGTGCAGACAGCAGAAAATGCCAAAGGCAATGCTTCCTCCACTGCTCTTGAGGAGGGAAGTGGGTCCTATTTTCTTGCCTTTGTCTCCTCATTGTTCACAAGCCCCGAGCTTGTTGCCTGTTGTCTTTCACAGGGCACAAGCTTGGCAGAATCCAAATGCCACACACCGCTATTTTTGCCAGCAGGAGAACTCCTGGGTCCCTGAATGAATGTCTAGAAAAATTGCTTTTTATGATACTTCGTTTTAGCTGGCTCTGCAGTGGAGGCCCGCTGCAATTGTTTGAAAAGTTTCCAATAAGAGGGCATAGGAAATAAATGTTCAATGTCTCCCTTGGGAATGTGAGGAATGCATCTGCCTGTTAAATGTCTCAGAGTTTAATTCAAAGAGTGAAGTGATCCGCCCAACAGTATGCATCTTATCCTCAGAATTTACAATACAGAGCTCCTTAGGTTGTTCAGGTTATGCATTTACTTTTGCTTGTTGTCTACTCTTGACTCTCCAAGGATTTCTCACCATCAAAATGAGCTCCTGTAGTGGACGTAATATAATACCTCCTTCTCTCTTCCTGGTAAGTGGTTTGTACTGCTTATGAATAGATTAGCCTTCCAGCACCGTAGGGATTCTGGTTGAGATGGCTGAGTTGAGCTACAGAGGGCTAAGGGAGCCTGTTGGATTATTTCAGGTGACTTCAGCCTTCACATGACCATTTGGTTAGATCGAGCAGCACCAGTACTTTCCTATTTCGTTTATGGCTTGGAATTCTAACACAGCAATGCCAAATCCTTGACTCATCCTTAATTGGCACAACCTCCTTGATTTTAGTAAAATAATGATAAAGTTACAAACTGTCCAATGCTTACCTTACCTTGAAGCTGCCTGTGTAATTCCAAATCGCATTTTCTCATTCTTTCAATATTCCAGTCTAATGGATTTGAAAGAACTAAGCACAATTCTTGTGCTAAGCACAAAACTGATTTTTCAAAATTTTTTTTTTTAATTAATGACTATTTGTAAATTGTTACAACTGCATCTCTGCAACTTCTTGCTGGAACAAGCAAAATTAATAGGTTTGCCAGGCATTTAGACCTAGAATAAAATACCATTCTGTATCCAAAATAAAACACTGTTACCTGTGGCAACCTCATTGGCTGTTTTACCAGACAGACTGGGTGCTGTAGAAGGGAGAGCAAACCATTCTCTCAACATGGGAGAGCATTCTTCTTTGTCAGGACAATGTAGGAAGGATGCTCAAGCTATACTTGCTTTGTGTAAAATTGCGGAGCCAGAGCTTCTAACATGGGTTATTCTATAGTAAATTGCTTTTAGAGCAGGCCAGAAATAATCAGAACAAAGCAGGTGCTTTCACACTCCCTGGGAACCTAATTCACTAAAATGGTCTGTAAGGAATAGCAGGGGTGGCTCTGTTCCTTTTCACCTATGTCTGAATAGCTGGCTTCAGCCTTCAGGTGAGTTCAGGAAAGCTACGCTGTTGAGGGCAATAGCCATTTTCTATTCAAGCTGCTGGAAAAAAAAACTTTAAATCCCTTTTGTTTAGAAGCAGTGAAAACTGCTGAGGCCATTCACTGCCAAAGCAGTTCTGTGAGGGCTAAAGGGCTGGGAAATAGGCTAAAAAGTGGTAAGAGAGAGGCATTGTCCAGTGGAATTCTTTTTGTGTGCAAAATGCTTTTGGCCTGAATTCGGAAGACAGAAATTCAGGATGTCCTGAGTGCAGCCCTCTGGGTTCACCTGGCTGCTAACAGAGGGGATAAAGCACGCTGAATGGAGATGTGTGTGCTCGTGCCATGTACGCTAGTGCAACACACACAATAGCCAGGCCATGAGCTGAGACATGCAAAGGGAAGGGACAGCAGCACCAAGCTGGAGGTGTGCAGGTTCATCAGGACCCTCTGAACTGGTCAATAGCCAACATTAGAGCAGGGGGCTTTAGGTGTCAGGTATAGAGCACTGCACGAAGCTGAGGAGAAGCTAGGCACAGCAGCTACAGCAGGGATCATGGGGGCGAAAGCAGAAACACCCCGTGCTTATATTTAAAGTTGTGTGTTAATGAAGTTGACTTAATGATTCAGGAGGCCTTAAGTGCCTTGAGAGGCATTTTTTCTTGAGCTGGGATCTAAAGCCTCAACTCTTTAAGAGAGTTTGATCATGCTCAGGTTCTTCCAGCCCTACCAGAGACATTGCAGTATTTGAAGCTATGAATACCTCCTGGAACTTCTGCTAGGCTAGCATGAAATCACAGCTTCTCCAGAGTAGTCCCATCTGTCTATAGCATAATGATTCACACATTATTCCTTAGTAAAGGGTAGGGAAAGTCATCGCTCTGGGTATTTACAATCCCCTTTGGTCGTCCACTATGCCAGAACCATAACAACAGCTTTCATTATCGTGCTCTAGTTTTAATGGATTATCCTTTTTATTGCTGGCTACAGTTGCAGTTCTCAGAAATAAACCAAAAAATATTCATTATATTAAAAAATTCTCCAATCTTCATTAATGTTGCTCTCTTTAGTGTTATTTATTGAATGATTAAATTACCATTAGCAGATGGTAACTGAAGTATATAAAATGCAAATGCCTACAATATCAAGCAAGCGTATTTTACTAACAAAATTTAGTACAAGTGCACATCATGATTGCTCTTTTTTTGTGCACAGAATGGAAGATAATGGAGATGCGTAGCATGTCTCTCTTAGATTAATTAATCTATTTATTCAACAAATCAAGCTGATGCCAGTAGTTTAGTTAACAATATGGAAAGAGAGGTGATATTGGAGCATATGGCCTGCAGTTAAAATGAACTTTGTTGCTCTAAAATGGAACTTTTTCCTAGCATTTCTTAATTTTAATGGTACACCACTAGAGGCTTAAGGCATATTAGAGAACAAAGTTGTAAATTGTTTCTCAGTTTTATTCTGGAGCCTAGATAATCCCATTTTATAGATGAGACTCAAATCACTGAGATATGGACTCTAAATACTTGTATAATACAGAAAATGTTCTTTTTCCACTCACCAGGGTCCTCATTCCCCGTGGAGTTTATTTGAACTTGTACCCTAAACTCCCTTTGAATTCAGTGGGAATTGGACAAGTAACATATATTCAGAGCTGTAGCCTTTACAGACTGTAATATAAAGCTAATGGGAATCATACAGAATATCCCCATCGTCTCATTTCCTGATTCAGCAGGATTAGTTCTTCCTTTATGCATATAATTCAGTGGAAGCCATCTGAAGAGTCCTGAAAACATTAGGATAACCACACACTGGGGACTCCCCATGTACACATTCTTTCTTAATGTACCTGAGATTTAGGAAGGATCCCTCTCATTACATAGACAAGTGAAAAGTGCTTGCTTTGGTGGGGGCAGCAGTAGCAAAAAACAACCGCATTTTCTGCATTATTCTCTAATCAGCGCATGATACCACAGCCTTTGTAAACCACCAAGCCAGCTGACACAGGGCTCAGAATTGTTCCTTCTTGTGTGAATAGAAATTTGTGATGCAGCCTGGATGTTACAAGCTTGCATTTGCTTAGTTGCACATTGCCTGTGACAAATCAGAGTCTAGCAATAATGAGGATATGAGGTGTAAATATAATGATAGCATAACTGAACCCTTTGCTAAGTCTGTATGTTGCATATCCATGGGAATAAAGCCATGGTGAGGAAAGAGGTTTTAGTTAGCTAGCAGGAAGACAGTAAGAAAAATCAGAGCATACATTTTCTGGAAAAAAAAAAAAAAAAAAAAGACAACCTATATGTAGTGTTACTGTGTATAGGCTATTTCTATGTTTTAAGGGCAGACATGGATTCCTTTACTTAAGGGAATTAATTTACTTTTGAAAATTAATTCTACTTCAATGGCACTGCTTTCCAAGTGTAAAGTATGACTTCATATGGCTGTGAGTAGAGACATGGCTGGCTGCTGAGCATTCCCTGCAGCTCTCCTTGCATAGGCTGAAGCATTTGGACTTCTTAGATCATATCTCAGAGACCACAGCATAGAGAAGAGATAGGCAACAGTGATTTTTTCCTAGAAAAGTGTGGGTGGGAAGAAAAGGATTAACAGCTGTGGAAAAGTATAGTTTCTGCTGTCCTCTCAATGTGTTGTATTTGCTACTTGAAATTCAGCTGAGAGCCTGAGGGTCCGTACTGCCACAAGGAAAAAGAGCTACTGAAGAACTGGGGGAGAATTTTTTGTGCTGGATGATTATAGAAGAGGGGTAACATTACATCTGGAAAGTAGGTTGAGGCCTTGCTTTGTTGGAGAGTCATATTAAGCATTAAGGTAGTTCTTGGGAGAACTGGGAAATGTGTGTATTTAAGTTCTACAGAGTTTGTTGCAGTAGGATAGAACAGTAGCTTTCCACCAGCTGAACAATAATTATTGAAATTTGACATAAGTAAGTCAATTAAACCCCTTCTGTCCATTTAACAGCATCATATTTCACTTTCAAACAGTTGCTACTCATGTTTTTTAAACTGAGCAAAAGCAACTTTTCTGTCTCAGTAGACTCTACAGCTGTACTATACAGGGTTGGTTGGTATAGCAGTTCCCAGGGAATCCTCAGGTTACACTGGCCATGTCCTCCTGCAGTTTCAGTTGAATAAATAAGCATAATTTGCAAAGATTAATTATTAGATCTCTGACAACCTGGCTCCTGAATGAGTGAACATTCACTCTGGCTGCTTAGGAGGAAAAAGAGGCAATACCATACAGCCAAGGCTCTGTACCGAGCAACCAGTGCAGAGGCAGGCAGTTACATCTCTCATAGCATGGCTTTATGCGCAGTACCCCCTGTAGGCTGCAGCAAAGCTGTGAGGGCCTGCAAAATACTATATGTAATTATTGTGCAAGAAAGATAGCATGCAACTGTAGCTTTCAAGGGGCTGGCCGGATGAATGGCAGAGTAACATTACTGGGGCCAGTAGTGTGTGGTGTTTTGCTATCTACTGTACAACGTTGAAAAGAAGACCAAGTGATAGATACTGTGTCAGGTTAAGCTTTGTGACTTCATCCACCTTCTGGAAGAAGTGAAATTAAAACCAGGTTCTGAAGCAGCTAATCATGCCATGCTGAGAAATACCACAGAGTGTTACGAACAGGGCCAGGTGCCTCGAAAACCTGAAAAATGGTATTTCCTAAGGTGCTGTCATAGACCTGAGGACTCCAAGTGCATCATAATGCACAGATCAGACATGACCTTTATTAACTATGATCAGAGTGAGCTAGCATTCTGCCATGATCTCCCCCTCTGCTCCTGTATTCTCTGCCAAGTGATTTCAGAGACCCAGCCTATATGATGTTTCAGAAGGAAAAAGAAAAAAAAAATGAGGAAACCCAATCATTTCAATGTTAAACAAAACCAGGTATCCATCCCTGGGAGGGATGGACTCCTTAAGTATCTTGCTAACTGCCACAAGAAATCAAACAGTAAATAATGTGACAACGTGGAGAGACAGCTGTGGGTGAAGCCTATAGGAGTGGCACACCGCTCAGCTCAGAGTGGGGAGGTAGAAACCGTCATTCTGTTAGCTTTTAGTAAGCAGGGATGTTCTTTTATTTAGGATAAAATTCTTAGCCAGACCTCTCAACATCTTAAATATTAATAATTTTACCACCACAGTGTGACTGAGAGTGGACAGGCAGAGAAAGCTCTAGTGCTACTAGAACTATTGCAGAGAGTATCTTGGTCATATCCTAAGAGTTACGGACATCTCCCATCTGAGACAGTTTCATAGGTGTATGACTGGACTTATGACAAGTCAAGGTGAGGGGGCACTGAGGATACCCGAGACACTGAGAAGGAAACAAAGTAAAATCCCATTCCTGATGATGATGATGATGTTCTCACTCATGCTCACCTCCTTAGTAGTAAAGACGCTAGTAGCTGTTTGATACTGAGTATTCATTCTTCTCTCCCTCTCTTTGACCAACACCATTGCCTAGACCTCCCTGACATAGTGCAGGTGTCTCACCCTCCTGTGTCCTCCTTTTTTGCCACTAGGTATTTTCTGGCCTATCATCTCTTCTACATGCGCATCCTTAGCTGGCAGTGGGCAATGGGGCTGCTGGAGAGGTGCTCTGCTAAGAGCTCCATGCATTAACCCATCTAGCAGCTCTCATTTAAGTTTCACTGAAGTGTGAGAGATAGCGCTGAGCCAAAACAAAGGCTTTTTGTACTACAGCAGTGTGGGTATCAGCCTTTTTATGGTACAAGTATTGTAGTTTGAGTAAAATCATACTTAAAGTCCTTGAAGTCACTTAAATCAATGTTCTAATCTTTTCTGGCCTAGGTCTCTTTATTTAAGAACAGCCTCACTTCTACATGAAATTGCTTAGCAAACTATATATCAGCCATAAGCGGGGGAATATGCTGAAGGAAATCTCTTAAGATTTTGTAGGTTAGGATATCAGGATTGTTTTAATCAAAATGAGAAATCTGTTTCTTTTATTACAAAGCTAGTTTCCCATTGTATTCCTTGAGGGGGAGCTCCAGTTAATGAAAAGGACTCAAGAAGAAATCCACTGAAGAAAAACCTGCAAAGTAAAGGAATGTTTTCAAGAGATGCTAATAAGCCAATTGATGGAACGAATCTCTCACTCATATGTAACAAGCTTAATTTTCTAGCTGATACACTGCTTTTCCAGCTGTCTCCTTTCGACTAGCATACAGTAAAGTTCTGTAACCAGTATTTCTGTGTCATCTTCAGGGGGGCACAATGGTCCAGCCGTCTCCTGTGCTCTCAGCTTGTGTTCCTTGTGTGCACAGAATCTCTCAGCCTTTCCCAGCTCAGAGTGAATATATTACTTTTGGTGAGTTCCCAGGTACTCTCCAGGGAATAAAAGTTTCCATTAATTTAAATTAAAAAAAATAAATAAAAATGTGACACACAAAGATTAATCAGCTAAATCTTTTATATTTTAAGGAATGTTATTCATCTCAACCTTTGAGAAAAAAAGGTACAAAATTGCTAAAATTCTGTACAGAGTATTTATCATGGTCTTTTTTGAATGTAGTGCTGCATTTTAAGCTGCAGGTTTAGCGGTTACATAGTAAGATAGAATCTACCAGCTGTAATTTTTCTTCCCGGAACATCTTTCTCTTTTTACTAAGAGAGATTTTCCCCTTATTCCTTTTTCTGTTTGTTTGTTTGTTTGTTTTCTTTTGTTGTAGTTTTAGCCCAGTCATCAACTCAGCCACGCAGCAGCTCCCTCACTCTCCCCTCTTCCTCCCCTCTCCCCCCTGCTCCTGAAGGGATGGGGAGCAGAATCGAAAGAATGTAACTCCCATGGGTTGAGATAAGAACAGTCCGGTAACTAAGGTATAACACAAACCACTACTGCTACCACCAATAATAATAATGATAAGTGAAGTAACAAGGGAAGAGAATACAAGCGCTCACCACCCACCAACCGATACCCAGCCCAACCCAGGCAGTGATCTAACCCTTCCAAGTAACTGCCCCCAGTTTATATAGGGGGCATGGCATGCTGTGGCATGGAATACCTCTTTGGTTAGTTTGGGTCAGGTGTCCTGTCTCTGCTTCCTCCTGGCTTCCCCTCCTCCTTGTCAGAGCATGAGACTCAGAAAATCCTTGGTCAAAGTAACCATTACTGAGCAGCAACTAAAAACATCAGTGTTATCAGCGCTGTTCCCAGGCTGAAAGTCAAAAACACAGCACTGCACCAGCTACTAAGGAGGAGAAAAATGACTGCTGCTGCTGAACCCAGAACAATTTTCTTTTTGTGTGGGTTTTTTTTTTGTTGCTTATAATTTAAGATTCATTTTAACATGGAATTAAAATTACACTCTAAGAGTTAACTGCTGCAGAAATACTGACATCCAAGATTATTAAAAAGAAAAAATACTTACTGCCTTTGAAATGGAAATTGATTACCTGCATAGGTGTGCCGGGCCATCAATTTTGCCTTTTATGCTTAGGAACAGGCTAATTTGCTAAAAATGGAGACCTCAGGGATTCCTGTGCTCATTATTCTGTATTTCAAAATAACAAAAAAATCCTAGTATTTGGATAAGAAAGCCATGATTTATCATACCACTGACTTGCCTCCACATCCTCTGCAATGCATCAGAAACAGCAAGTATTTAAATAATTTTACGGTCTTTATTAATTACATGTTTGCTGTAATACTGTTTTGGACAGACTTTAGCCATCAATGAGCTTCAGTAAAGCTGGAAAGAATCTTTACTTCTTTAAGCTATACCTATTTCTGTGTGAATAAACGCAACAAGTTTGATTTACCTTATAGCAACCTGAATATGATGTATTACTCTTTTATCCCTTTTCACTTGCTTTCCATACATAAACATAAGGGAGCTGAGCAGTGATAAGTCAGTCATTAGTCCAAAGATGCACTTTACCACCATTCTTCTATTGTGGAGCATATAGTCAAAGTCATTGTTCGTTGTGATGAGGAAGACTTTATCATGAAGGGCAGAAGGCTGCTGGACTGAAACAGGCCAGACTTAACAGGACTTCCTTAAACTGTGTTTCAAATGGTACTTTGAACGATTTAGTTGGTTTTCACCTTTTCCTACATGAATTCTTCTGATTTCTTCCCTTTACATCACACAAGGATAGGATGTTGCTTGTAAAGGATGTACCTTGCTGAACCTGGTGCTATTCCACATTTGTCAGTATTTCCTGGCATCAGTTATTTCCTTGACGAGCAACTCAGAAATGATAAATTGCTTGTCTAGCTTGCTCTATAACTATCATCTTAAGTAGGTGTGTGATCCAACTCTTGAAGACTTTAGTATCAGTAACTGAAACTTTTCATGTTCCTCACTCATGAATATTTCTGAGACATTTTGTTTGACTACTAGGCTGTAAAAAATAGCAAGTTAGTCTTCCCTAACCTCAAAATCCTGAATGTCTTTTTTATAGGTTTTTGGAAAAGTAACATGAGCTCTTTTTCATGTATCAAGTTTTAATGAAAGATCTTGACAACCATGCAATTGAGTGCAGTGTACATTTTACAGGACGTTTCTTTCCACAGCTATAACAGGGCATAAAAGTTTCCCGACAGCTCTCTATAAGTAAAAACATGAAATGATTCTGTGGTGACAGCTTACAGTTCTTGCAACACACAGTCAAACAATCTGGTTCTGGCTGTTTGTGGTGAAGGATGGAAGATAGAATAGCTTCTTAATAATGACTACGTGCTCGCAGTACTATGGCTGGCTACAGCATTCAGAAAACCTTTTAGCCTGTGGTACAAATGCAGCATGGACAAGATTTCAGCTTCATTTCCATGATTCTGTATAATTATACCTTCATAACTATACCTATGAGACCTTTGAGCACCTTCAGTCCAGAGTGCTAGGCATATCTAGGATCTGGCCCTACCTCCTTGGTGTTTCACTGACTTTGATGAAGAAGGTGCCTGTGTACAGTTCCCACTGCACGGTTAGTAAAAATCTCTGGACCATGAATTCCTATATGTAGGTAGAGCCCACTAATAGTAAAAATCAATAAACAATAAACCTAGCCATCAGGAATCTAGCATCACTTACAAACTAACACAAACCAAACAGAAACAGAAGGCAGCAGGCAAAGCTGAATTGTTCCTTTTCTCTGCAGATGTATGGTTCATTAGGCATGCTATACAAATTAGATTAAAATGTGAAAATATGAAAAACATAAATTCTTCTTTGCTTTTAGTTTCAGTATAAATGTATATTCTTTCTGTGGATTGGTACTTTCTTCATGAAATATTCACTGGCTGCATTGCAAAGAGACCTTAAAAATATTTGAGCTGTTTTTCCACATGTTACGACTGATGCCAATTTTCAGGTTTGGCAATTAGTATAGTGTTCTAAAATGAGCAGAAACAGCTGGTTGCATAATAGTACATAGAACAGAGTGAAACCATTTAGCTTGATTTTCCTGGTACTTCTGTATGTGTTGTTGTGGTTTAGGTAGGTGATGCCCAAGCCTTTGTTATCCCAAATAATTTTTAAGGTCTTAGTTGCAAACACAAAAACTTTATATTCTCATTCTTTCCTGTCTTTACATTCTTTATCTTTAATGATATGGTGCCAGAGAAACGCTATTGAATTTGCAATTACACATGGAAAAGCAGCCTGATGGGAAAGAGATCATTAAGCAAACTTAAGCATTAAGCCATGGAGTCTCTCTTGATCCTGATGCTCTTCAAACCTGATTTTTTGAAGGCATTGACCATTGTGACTGAGAATAAAAGAATAAGTTACTAAATTCTTGAAGTGGACCCCCCCTACTGAGGGAATCATAACACTTGTGTAGTTTATGGCATGCTAGCACAGAGAAGCCAGATATGTTTGATAAACAAGTGATGAGATGAAAAGTTGACATTGGTAAAACAAGCTTGCGAGAAGGAAAATTGAGATTACAATAAAGTTATCTGAACTCAAAAGTGAAAGTGTTATCTTCCTCATTCCGAGGTACATGCTGTTCCAGTCAGTCACACTCACTGGCTAAGTCAATGCTATTGACTCGAGCCAGTTGTAATCTGGGAGCAGAAAGCAGAAGACATCAGTGATGCATCATTTTCTCTGTCTTAATCCTTTTGCAAAGTATCAGTAATGCTACTGTGGTGACACTTACTGGCCTAATGTGACATTTTGGCATTTCAACCATATGTCTGTTTGACCTTATGAACTTATCAGTTTATAATATTTCACCATCTGGCTCCAATTCACTTACACAAACATGAGCTTGCTGTTGCTGCTTTATCCACCAGCTTCTTGAGTGAAAAACATTGTATCTATGAATCTATAGATTCACACAAAAAGAGATGCACACACAGTTGTAGACACACACACCAATTTCATTGAGGAGGTATACTTCTCTTCAGATTCATTCAGCACACTCTCCCTGCCTCCATGAATAGCTCAAGAAGTTGACAGAGGTAATGGTTTGACTTTTATGGATTGCATATCTAAGTTGCTTTATACATAATTACCTAATGCAGGCATAGTGCATAACAGGTGCCTTCTCTCATGTGGCAACTGCTACCTTATCAGGCTGAAGCTAAGCTACTGAAGCTTGAAGACATTTTGCGGTTTGGTAAAAGTCCAGAAACTCTAAATGTCAAGGGAAAAAGAATTATAAAATATATTTGTGAAACAGGTTTTCTGTCACACTAACACAGATTTTTGTAGCCACCAACTTCTCTGATACATGTCTAATTTATTTGCTGCTTACTGCTGTGCAGTCAGGCTTAGATGTTAATGAATTTACCTAGTATGACCTCTACACAGAGCAGAAACATGATTCCTTTGTTGAGAAGAAACTGAGACACAAGTGGCCTGCCAAAGGTCATGCAGGGAGGGTGAGGGAGAGACAAATATCAACCCACAGTGCCTGTATTTTCAGGCAGAGCCTTATTACTAAGATGAGCCTTCCTTTTTATTGGATCATATATGTATCTTAAAAGCCAATAATTTCTAGCTTGAATGCCTAAGCTTGGAAACATATATCAATAT
This sequence comes from Ara ararauna, assembly GCA_028858755.1. Taxonomy (NCBI): domain Eukaryota; kingdom Metazoa; phylum Chordata; class Aves; order Psittaciformes; family Psittacidae; genus Ara; species Ara ararauna. The sequence continues at coordinate 65,213,763 of CM054379.1, forward strand.
TTTTGTACTGTCATAAATATCTTGCTTTTCAGCTGCTTCTTCAGCTGCTGACTTGCTGATTCTTTTGAGATTTTTGTTGATGTTTTCTCCAAGTTGTAAAATAAACTCTCGAAAGTGGGAAAGCCACCTGTAAAAATAGTCTCCCTGTTTTAATTCACAATTTAGAAACTGGCATTAATGTTAATCTTGTGGAACAGTTTTCTAGCTTTAAATAGACAAACTCGTACAGATAGTGATAGAGGTATTATTGTTGCCAAAAGCTGATGCTACATTAATACCAGACAAATTTCTTCCATTTTTCTCGCAACTTTTAGCCCTTCACAACCACTGTGAAACTTTATTATGCACTCACTGAAATTTTTATTATGCTGTCTGTGTCCTTTTGATCTATTCAAGATTAATGGGAGTCAACTGCCTCTTATTACCTTGCTAAGTGAAACACGGTTATGCTTCTCTTCAGGAAAGCTGTCTATCTTTAAATCTAGACATTTTTATTTTTTTATAAATGTTACCATTTGATGTCTGAAAAATGATACCTAATGCTTTACTAAAAAAGAAGTTAGAATAGCTGTTCTATAATCTCTGGCATACTCATGGGATTCTGTCTTAATTATGACATTAAACTAGTCCATTTTCAGTCTTCAGGGGTCTCTGTTGAACTTTTATTCAGTGATCTTTTATTAAAAACTACCACTAAAATTTTCACCAGTTAATAACTACTATTATGTTTAGAAACCTTGGCTATGACACCTTATGCCCTTATTCCTGCCTCATTTTCCTGAAATAAAATGCTTGAAAATCTGAAGTCTTATTCTTTATGAACAGGAGACCCTGTCATGTGAAACAGCTGAAAAGCTAAGGACTGAAAGGGAAATGAAGACTAAATCAGTCTCTCTCCTCTAGTCCTGCTTTGTCCTGCAGTTGTTGTAACTATAGTGAAATTCACACTTCTCTTGCCTGTTTGGTGGTATTCACTTTTGCTTTCAGTCAATGGGGCTGTCAAACAAACCTCTTTCATGTGCTTTGTAGGATAAATTCTGAGGCTTCTTCATGAAACAGATGAACTAGCTATTCTCCTAGAGCATGTGCACATTTTTTTTGGCCTAGAAATTTTAACCCAGTACAAACAATTTTGACCCAGCCATGATTTAAGGGCCCTTGGGTTGGGGTTTCTGAATAGCCAGCTTGTCAAGTGAAGCTGTTGTGCCTGAGCAAGTTGAGCCACCAGATGTTTGGAAATCCTAGCCTTGTCAGCATAACTGTTGTGCACATTGGAGATATCTCATATGCTGAAGACACTTGCAAAAGAACAGAAATTTAGTAACCCCCAGAGATCTATGAAAATTACCTTGCATCCTGATAACTCACCCTGCAGATGACACAGAAGGGACTTGTGTGCTATCTGATAACAAAATTGGAAGGAGAGATGGTGATACTGAAAGAGGCATAATGTAAATGGTCTTGACACTGATGGAGTAATTCTGCATAAAACCTGATCTTGATCTTCTTTTTTTGTCAGGTTCAATAAACCAATGATGTATTTTTGGTCAAAATGACAAAAAATGCAATCACTGGGTAACAGTAGCTGACTTTCTGAATTTATTCTCTTGTCAATTTTTATGTTATCTGGAAATGGCTGGGAAAAGACGTTTATGCTCATCAGTGTTGGTAAAACATTAAAAGGAGCCATTGAACTTTCTGTTTTAAAATATAATTAATTATTAAATAATAATGTATTTAAATAACATATTAAAAAGATGCACCAGTGAAGTTATTTTCAATTTGATGAGCTTTCCCTCATTTTTTGGAAACGCCCTTGGAGCATGACCAGCAGGTCGAAGGAGGTGATCCTGCCCCTCTACTCTGCTCTTCTGAGATCTCACTTGGAGTATTGTGTGCAGTTCTGGTGTACTCAACATAAAAAGGACACGGAACTGTTGGAACAAGTCCAAAGGAGAGCCACAAGGATGATCAGGGGTCTGGAGCACCTCCTGTATGAAGACAGGATGAGAAAGTTGTGGCTGTTGAGCCTGGAAAAGAGAAGGCTGTGTGGAGACCTCATAGCAGCCTTCCAGTATCTGAAGGGGGCCTATAGGGATGCTGGGGAGGGACTCTTCCTTAGGGACTGTAGTGAGAGGACAAGGGGTAACGGGTTCAAACTTAAACAGGGGAAGTTTAGATTGGATATGAGGAAGAAATTCTTTACTGTGAGGGTGGTGAGGCACTGGAATGGGTTGCCCAGGGAAGTTGTGAATGCTCTGTTGCTGGAGGTGTTCAAGGCTGGATTGGACAGAGCCTTGGGTGGCATGGTTTAGTGTGAGGTGTCCCTGCCCATGGCAGGGGGGTTGGAACTAGATGATCTTCAGGTCCTTTCCAATCCTAACTATTCTGTGATTCTATGATTCTATGAAAATCAAGAGCTGTGGTGTCACTTTGCCTTATAATTTTTAGACAGATTGTTAAGGAGACATCTATCCTTTTCTCTAGGTGGATTTGGTGGCTTGAAGCAGTTACACAGCAGTACTCAATCACAGCTAACTTTCAAAGTATCCAAGTTTGTGTGACAAGGAATGATCTGAAGTTCTATGTCAGGTAAGGGGTCAAACAAGTTACTAGAGCATTACAGTGCATTTCTGCAGTGGAGTTTGAGGATAAGATAACAGTTTGAAGTCTTAATGGTTTTTATTTTTCAGTTTGTGGATTATGCTGTCTTGCTCCATAGCTTGTCCTGTTGCTTATAGATTTTCATCTGAGTTATGACTCTGGCCTTTGAATAGAAAGCTAACTTCTCTGCTTCTGAGTGATGACCAGAAAGGTCTCTCCACTTGCTCTGTTGAATAATCCAGCTCATTATTGTTACTATTGCTGTTGTTATTATCATCAGAATTACAGCTGCATTAGTTCTTCAGAATAAGGACTACCTGGCTTTGTAACAGCTTAAAAGTGACCTAATTGTGAGTCCACTTTGGCAGGCACTTCAAGAGCAGAGAAGCAAGAGGCAGGTGCTATTCCAAAGAGACCAATGTTCAGCACCGTCATGCTTTCCTTTGCTATGAAACACTGGTGATGGTGAGAGCTACAGGTGGAGACCAAGATTTCAGATTCCACAAGCTGAGGAAATTTAAACCTAAATATCCAGCTTCTGGAAGATGCTTTTTAGTCTCTTTGCTGGAGGTGAGCTGAGGGCATGAAGATGTGTGAAGTTGCTGGGAGCAGGGGAGGAAGCTCAACTCTCACAGCTGAAGTGGGGCACTCAGCTGAGCGAGTTTGAAAGTTTGGCTTACAGAGGGAAAATAGAAAAAATATCTAGTATTATACTGAATGTGTCCACTTCAGGTAGGTCGTTCTTATTTACACTAAGAAAGAATGAGACTTTGTAGACTCCTGTATTCCTAAGCGGAAAGCAGAATAGTTGTGTTGGTGGACTTCTGCCCTCATTCACACAAATACAAGAGTCCAAAATTCGGCCATTCTCATCAGATAGCACAAACCTGGCACAGATACTTATGACTGTGTAGGAGTGCATTACCTGCATGGCAAATGTATATGCCTAGAGAAAAAGCTATCAGAAAATGCAAGCTACAATATAAGTCTTCAGTTTATTTCAGTTATTGTTTTTTGAGTTAAATTTAATTTCCAAATATTTCTTTGGAATTTTTTCAATTCATTGGGGAATGATTATGTCCTGGTTTATTTATCAAGTTATTTTCTCTATAATTTTCCTTCTCCAATATACCTGTAAAAGCCTTTTTGATTCTTCTTAAATAACTTGACTGGCATGAAATGGTTTTGCTTGTTTCCATCTCTTATATTGTGCTCTTACATATGGCAACTGATTTATTTCCTTTCTCTATGCTAAATATAATTCTTTTCATAATTACAGCCACAGATTTTTATTCCCATTTCTTGTCAAATTACATTTGTGCTTGCTTCTATGTATTCTTTCATTCTGAAGTAACTAGTGTCTTTTGTCTATCACTTTTATTTTCTCCAAGTTTTTTTCATGTGGCTTTTGTGCTGAGATACAGTAGCTGTTTATCCTTCCAAGATGCAAGCTGCAGGGTTATAGCAGTGATTCATTTGGACAATTCGAGTTGGCTAGCTCAGTGCATAAAATTTCTCATCTTTTTCATCAACTTTTGCAGGTTCCCTTGCATCCTGCAGCCTAATTGTGTTCCTGGTGTTGGAGAAATAACATAATTCTTGCCTGAAAGGCATGCATGAACTGTCCCTGAGTAAAATTCATGTGGGTCAGGAGTCATATCTTGGCAATGCCTGCTTTAGAGTAGCTCAAAACATACGCAGACATCTCCCTTCATCTGTAATGTTAGCCGACAACTCAAATTAGCTCCCTTTTAAGTGGTTAATTTCTCCTGTATTTTGATTAGGAGCGTATTAACTTTTGTCAGTCATGCTCATAGTACCCTTGGCTTGACATAAGGAGTTGCCCTTTCTGCCCCCCTGGAAATTTAGTGAGTCATCAAGCAAAAAACTCAGCAAAAGGGCAAGATTATTCTCATGTGAGAAGTCTGAGCAATTACATGTATACTGCTTTACAAAAGGACAGTACACAAAAGTCTCGGAGTCCCTTCCCTAATGCAAACCCTCAATAATATATGTGAGCAAACAAACAAACAAAATCTTACCAAAACAAGAGATTTTTTTTAAACAGCCTCAGGGAAAGACTGAGATAAGACCCATACCAGGTGTCTATCTCCCAAGTGGAAAGAGCTCAGACGTGAAGGAGGTGAGCTCGGGAGACTACGAAAAAGCAAGTGTATATGAAAGATTTAGAATAAAGCTTGCTCTGCATATACATATGCAGAAAGGTTATATAGCAAGGGAGAAGCCTGCCTTATATCCCTAAGGAGAAGATGAGAGCAGCTCATCCCCAGAAGCACACCTCTTTACTGAGTAATGGGCCAGGGTATATCAGTAAACAAACCTGCTTTGCTCCTGCCCTCCCACCACTGAAGATTCAGGTTCCCACAGCAAAGCCAATCTTCTCTGCTAGCTGGAAAGCATAGCCCAACCCTGTCAGCTGCACTGAGGCCAGGAGCTTCCCTTTTTTCATCTGCTTGGTGTGAGTCAGCACCACCCACAACAACCCTCATGGAAGACATTGGATTAGTCATTATTCTGGATTTGTATTTCCTTTTTTGTAGAGATTATGGGGACCCTAATGATGTAGATTCAGAGTGGAAAGGTGGTGGAATAGGAGGTGGAGGAGGAGAGCGAGTTCACCATGCTCCCAGGGGTTCTATGCAAGTCCCCCAGAGAGGGGATTTCTCTATCCGTTACCTGACTATACTTAGGGCATGTCAGTGTAACACCAGGGGAGTCTCCCAATCTAGGTGCAAGCAGAAAATGTGCTGGGATACGCTGGCTGGATAAGATAGGACCAAAATCAATATAGACAAAGCGTATTTACTACACATCCCTGGCCTGTCTTTGAGAATACATTATTTTGAATAATGGCTCTAGCAGCTGTCATGCTCCCCTCTTTTTCACACCTGAAACTTCCCTCTTCTCTCTACAGGATCATAAAGTTTGGTTTAAACGCACTGTCTCACACTGATTTTGCTATAGATGTGGCAGGTAGCATCTCTTAAATTAAAGGCAGAAGTGTTTCATACCTATGGGCTCTTCTGTCTTGGATTTGGCTTCTATTTCTGTGGGAGAAAATGAGCTCCTTCTAGATTCTCGGAATGCACTTCCAAAAAGCTGCAGTAGAAAAACTGGAATTAATGGGACATAAAGTGCTAGTACACCCTCGGCTTGATTACACAGAGAGCTGTGAAAGTTAAAAGGACATCAGATCTGTTGAATTGTAACTAATAAAAAGCCATAAAGGAAATAAAATGAGATCACCAGTGTTAATCAAACGAACTCTAATGCTGTTTTCATAATGCATTACTAGGCTTGGAGATTGCTTGGTGACTAATAGAGCAATTCTACCACTCGACCATTTGACCAAAATAGTCAGAGTACTTAGGTTTCACCGTACCATGCGAAGCTTATAATGTCAACCCTGAAATTCAGAGGTGAAATATTGCGGAGTATCTGGTCTCAGCTCTCTTCTAGAAACAGTGATAACGTTGGTTTCACTGTGCAGGCTTAAGCTTATGTGTTCATAAGCTTAGATAGTTTTTAGTTAACTGCAAACTTTCAGACCTAAAGCATGGTTTCTCACATAAGATTTTCTAGTTCAAGGGCATCACTCCAAGACATTTGAGGTACTGGGGATCACTTTTGCAATGCCTAAACTTTGCAATCACCTTATAGAATTTGTAACCCAGGAATAGGTTCTAGGTTACCCTTACTGTGAGTAAGGACAGTCCCTTCGGTGATTCAGTAACCGATAAAGTCCACACCAGATATATCATTACAGCCTTTTGCCTTTCCATGACTTTACGGAATTCCTCCATTAGGCTTCCTGAGGAGGCTGTACAAGATCAGATGATGCTTAGCAAGCCTAGCAAGCATTCATAGCACACAGCTTTGCTTCGCCAGCAGTTCTGTTTTGTACTTGCCTAAATAATTGGCTACCTTATGTTAAGAATTTGAATGCTTGGGAGAATTTGAATGCTTGTCTTGTATGTTCAAAGAATATCCTAGCCACAGTGTACGTATAAACAGCCTTTGGAATTAGCTCAGTGCAGTTTTGGGGTTGAACAAGAATGTTAGCATGAAGAGTAGACTAACACTTAGGAACAACAGGAAAAGAAAGTACCTACAATTTTAGCCTACTCCTGTGATTGTTTCTACTCTTATGCAATATAAAAATGCATTGCTGCTACTTTTATTTATTGAGTAACTCAGCATTTTGTGTCATTGCTACTCCAATCCATTAAAATTGAGTAAAAGTAGAAGTTTGGAGTGTTTAAGTAGCTCCAAGGCTTGATCTTGATTAGATGCCTGAATAGTTATTTCTGGATTTCTTTTAATATCTAAGTGTCAAAAGTGGAAGTGAACATGACAGCTGTGAAATATTTAATGTCAATTTACAACATTTTAGGATAAAGCCTTTGTGGCTTTGCAGAAAGAAATTCTACTGGATCTTAAATATAAATGAACTTGTGTTAAGTAGTGGTAATTATTCCCCTTTTGTTATCAGTGGATAGAATGGTAGTCCACTGTACCAGGGCAGACCATGTGTATGCAGGTGGCAATTTTAGACTCCAGGATGGAAACATAGTCAGAATTTTTCCGTAATCAGCAGTGAGTGCAAGTTTCTCCTCCTGTTAATCCTGTGGGCCTTGGGAGGAAATTGATCCAAATGAGCCTGAAGGTGTAGCATTAACTGCTGGATATGCATTGCTAATTACTAGTGATGCAGTTATAATTAAACATGACTACCTCTTAAAAGACTGGCCTTGCCATTCACTTAAGAAAACCAAAGCAAACTGAAACATTATTTGCTTTATCTCCTTGATGGAGTCTGGCCCTTTCAATGCATAGCAAGTGTGGTGCTTTTCATTTTTTAAAATGAATTATGGTTTTGCTTCACCAAGCCTATAGGTCTGGGCTGCTTCTTTGCAAGGCACTGTGATGCACCACAGCCATCCATAGTAAAAAGGCTTTTTTCTGCCCCTGTAAAGTGGAGCTACACTGAGGAGCTTGTAACAGCTGGAACAATTTTCTGAAGATGAAGTTAGTAATAGTGCTGCTGCTAGTCCCACCTCTTATGAAATGCCGATCACTTTTTTCATATAGTAGGGAATTGTAAATTAATTCTTCTGTCTCCATGGGTTTGGAGTAGAAATGATGCCTTCACAGTTCAATGAAGTGGAAAGTCTTTCATCAGTAGAAAATCAGCCAAGGAATTGGATGGCAAAGGCCTCATACATTACAAAACAGTTGTTTGCAATTAAGGCCAGGAGTAAGATGTGCATGAGTCTGTCATGTTTCTCTTTGTTTATTTAATCAGCCTGAGGCATAACATTAGATAGTTTGAAGTGGCATTGTTTCCTTGTCATGTTGTATGATTTGCTGTGTATTATGTGTACAGTATATGTACTGCAGCAGAAGACTGCAATCTGTTCAAAATACATAGATGTTTAATATTTTGCCTGAATCCTGTTCGATCATCAGGATGTTTTCATAGAAGCATTAACCTTCGAAAGTAGTGATCACTGCTGCTGGGGGGGGGGGGGAGAGATTATTTTGGAAGTTAGAATTAGCTAGGAAACACAAGGACATCAGCAGAATTAAATTCATTGTGCTGCAATGTTTCTCTGCAGTCACAGTGGCAAAGATGGTGTCAGCCTCTGCTGATGTTTCTTTTTCACTCTCACAAAGCATACATTCCAGGGACAGTGCACCATGAGAGGGAACTTTGTAGCTGATGTGAAGTTGAATAGAGTCAAATCTGAACTGAAAGTAAGCTAGGAAAAGAGTCATGTAGTTTGGTCAACATCAGCCCCTAAACTCATGCTACTGCCAGTTTTAATAGCTATCTCAGAACAGCAGGTAATCTTATTTACCATATGCTAAGCACGGTGCAGCAGATGGATGATGGCATTCTAGTGTTTTCTGTGCTTTCCTTGCACTTGTCAATTCAAGCCCTGGGAAAAAGGCTGGTATCCAGGTTGATAACACATGGGTGTTCTCTAAGGGCTTGACTCTTTTGTTCGTGCAGTATTGCAAAAAGAATTGAAAATCCTTTCTCTATGAAGGTAAATGCAGTTAGTAATAGCTGGTAGTTCTGAAGACGAGTTTATTAGGTCTGTCTCAAAGTTGTCAGAAGATAAATCAGGCTCTAAAGAGTAGAATAGGCAGAGCTGATCAGGTGGTAGAAGAGTGTTATGGAATATCACACATAAAGCATCTCCTCAGAGAAACTAATAAACGAAGGAAAAATCAACTTATAGGGAGTAATGATGATTAGCCTGGGCACATCACTATTTCAGTAACATACATGAGCCTTCAGTAATGAAATTAAATCCTTATAAGGCAATCTGAGACTGACCAGATCTATGCTGTTAATGTTTTTAAATATTTTTTTTCTCCTCCATGAAGTAAATCTTACACAATAAACTGACACTGACACTGAATTAGAAGACTAAGTGCTGTAGCCTAGTAGACAGTTGGTGTCCTTGAATTTGACAGATACAATAACAAAAAATATTGGAGATTGCTATTAAAAATGTCTTTAAAACATTTATCAAAAGTTCTTTTGTCTGCAAAAAAGCTCTTTAAAAAGTAAAATTTACCATAACTTATTCTGTTTCTGCAGTCTTACAAATCTGAGAACCACATCTGTCAGGGATCTCCAATGAGTCTAAAGTAGCATGGTAAGTATTTTTAAGAAACTAATAAAACAAGTCATAGCATTTTCAAAGTGAGTTAGGAAGGAAAATAAAACTTCTATAGCCATATCATTGTATTCATTATCAGATTTTAAAGGTACTACTCAATCTTCTCTGACTCATTTTGTACATCCAGCCTTGCAAAATAGTAACAGGGGAGAATATAGGGTGTAGCTCAGGAGCACCTTGTCAGTGGGTTCAAGGGGTTTCTAGCTCCCTCTCGCACTGGAGACATCTGATGACTGCAAAACATTAGAGTTTGGAACTGTCTTCATGCCTGCTTTGTCTTTATGTCCTTCGTGAGGCATTAGCTATTGGCCGCTTCTAGTGACAGATCCTGATTTGAAAATACCGTTCTTTGACCCAGGATATTTTTGGTGATGTTGCTCACCTTTTTAGGATAGGCTAGTCTTCTGCTTGCATAGTGAATCGAAGCAGCTCCATGTGGAAGAAGCAGGTAAGCATGAGAGTTAGAGCAAAGGAGAGGGAAAGAACACATTGTGTGAGCAGGGAGGTTGGGATCTTTTCAGGCATCAGTGGGTTGATTTAAACTGCCATGGAATTGCAGGCTTCTACAAACCTGGCTTCTAAAGTTGGTTTTACACAGAAAAGTAATAGCATTTTATCCTATTTTAAATGAAAGCAGAAATACTACTCACTATAACGTTCAACTCCTGACATGTTCTCCTTGCTCCAGCACTAACTGCTTTAGGAGAAGTGAGGCCTTGAACTTTTTTGAGTGGGTATTAAAAATCCCTTCCAAGGATGGCTCTGTCTTTGGCCTTTCCAAGGAAGTCTATAACTTATTTCAGACATACACTATTTCTGGAACGTTCTCTACCACTGCTAAAACTTCAATGAGATGTATCACTTACACTGCAAGCAAACACCTTTTGCTAGAGCGTTCTACTGCATGGGAGATAAACCAGTGGCATGTGTGAAACCATATCTGCAAAATAACTTTATTCAATGACTTCAGCATGGGATTTAGGTACTTTAGTGTAACAGTCAGTTTATTCCATCAAACTGAAGTTGTCTGGAAGCAGAATTGTAGAATTTAGAGAAGCCTTAAACTCATGAAATTTCTGAACTAGCCCCTTAGACAGGTGTCAGAGCATTTAAGTAAAAAAGTCTCATCTGTTAAGAAAGCATTATTTGAAGGTTTCACACAGTAATTTTATAGGACCTTTATTTTCTCACTGTTGCTAACATTTGATTGTTTAGAGTAAAATAGATATATCTTGCTAGATAATGACTTCAACAGGTCTCATCATTGTCAAGGAGCCTATACTGATGTCAAGGAAATGAAGTTTCTCTAAAACTTCATTGTTGTGTTTGTGGGTTGACTGAACTTTTGCTTCTATTTTCTTCAAATTGTGATCTACAGTTTGATCTTACATATTACTCAAATCAAAAAGGAGAAGCAATGTAAGTTAAATCTTTAGCATATACGTTCAAACATGAATCTTTTACATTCATGCAGCAGTCTGGATATATCCCTAAGGCATGTGTCCAGTATAAGTAGCTGCTAATATAATTAGGTATGGCAGAAAATTTAAATAACAGACATCTGTGAAACAAATTTTAATGGCTTTATTGCCCAAGTTTCTGAGTATACATCAGTGTCTTGCTGTACAGAATTCCATGCTTTGCTCACTGTGGGCTTCTTTTTTTTCTGGAAGTTTACCTGCTATTGGCCTTGTATTACAGCATCCTCTGCCACTCAACTTCACTGCTGAGGTCATCCAGGATGCGAAAAAGGAAGATTTCTCTAAGTGACTTCCTCATCTTTTCCAGTCAGATGGTCCGAAGAAGTTCCCTAGGTTCCAGTATGAATTAAGTCAGCTCACCAGGGAGTAAACATGTGCACAGTAGTGTTTTCATAGCTTGGGTTTGAAAGGTGACTGGACTGGCTTGTGCCATTGGGGTTGTACCTTCTCTGTGGTCTGTGTGATGGTGAACTAATGGGCAATACTTAAGATGAATGTTAATGGTGGAGGGAGATCTTCACAGTATCATAGAATGGTTGAGGTTGAAAAGATACTCATTCCCCATGCGTGAGCAGAGCCACCCAGAGCCAGTCACCCAGGACCAGATGGCTTTTGAATTTCTCCAATGATGGGGACTCTGCAGCCACTCCACGCAGCTTGTATCAGTGCTTAGTCAGCCTTGTAGTAAAAAAAAATTTCCTGATATTCAGACGTGCCTTCTGTGTTTCATTTTGTGCCCATTACCCCTCTTGAACTACTGTAATTTGTCGCTAAAAATGTTCTATCTTGTATTCTTAGACATCATGGCAAATAAAAAAAAACCCCAAACATTAAAATAGGGCAAAAACATTTTAATTTTGTTTATTTTTCTTTGTTTAAGAAAAGGCAATATAGTGGGGTAGCTGAATCACTGATCTCCAAATGGTAGTCTTTTATCTATCTATACACTGATTCCTGAAAATACGATTTCAAATTCATCTCTGATATCCTTTTGTGCTGCAAATTATTGTTCTATGTAGTTTAAATAGCAGCTGGGAAAATTTGATAAAAATGCAGAGAAGTATTAGCAGTTTTAATCCAAACATTTATCAGAGCTGGGAAGCCTGCAATTTTATGGTACAGAAAATATGGAAGATGCAAAGTGTTTAAAGAACTTGAATGTCATAAGTTAACAGCTGCAACTTCATATAGCTGTGCATCACTCTGCAATCATAAACTCAAGCTAAGAGCGCTCTTTTCAGTCTGAACACTCATGATCAATTTGAATAGAAATGATTCACTCAGTATTTGGAAAGCAAAGCATAGATGCTGAAATGAATTATTAAAAATTGCTCCTGAAGAGGTAAAAACCATAAGGTCAGAACTTCTCAAACCCGTTACGAATACTGCAGCAAAATCTCCATTAACCTAAGAGTGTATTTTGGGTGATGTGTTGGATCTATTTATTAAGATTCAGTTTGGAAATTTTCACTAGGTCATGTCAAAAAGACTCTAGGACATTGCATTGCAGGCTCAGTGAAAGTGAATCACTCTCCTGCTCTTTTAGGTTTCCTGATACATTGCAATGCCTCTGAATCCTCTTTCCTCCCCTGCTATTCCTGACTATTCCTCTGTGCTTTCTGAACCAGATTTGTGTAAGATACCACCTAAATTTATCCATGTGTCTCCAAAATTGCAAATGATAAACTGGAGTTAAGCCAGCTGACTTTAACAGAAATGTGTGTAGTTGTGCCTGTTAGATCACAGCCTCCTTGATTTCTCAGATCAATGCAGAGAGATATTCATTTCAAATGGATATTTTTTGCTCAGAGGTAGCTTTGTCCTCATTTGTCCCTTTCACTGAAAATACTTCTCAGCCTTCAGTTGTAATTTGTAGTCAGGGCTATTTAAAGCTAGTAAGTATCATCCAAAGCCACCTGGAATCTGTCTGCTTACCTGAAAATCATGAAAATTTTCAATTGGATAAAATCTCCTCACTGAACACTATTAGGTGAGTTAAATATCTCAGCTTTTATATCTGGACGTGGGCAGGATAAAGGAGTCTCATACAGGAAAACAGTGAGTAGTATTGTAGCTACTGGGAAAAATTTCACATATGTTCTACCATGTTTTGTTGGCAAGGCTTTGAAGCAGCACGTAGAAAGGGCACATTGCTCACAGTGCTAGCACATATAATTAAAGATACAGCAAGATAAGTAGCAATCTCTCACAAGAGTTTTAAAAATCACTTATTTAGAAAACCGATGCTTCCAAATCACTGAGCAAGATAAACAGCCCACAGGGAAAATGTGATCTTATTATAATCTGAACTACCAACTACTCTGCTACCGCAGCTCAGAATATTCACGTTCTGGATGCCTTCCAAGATCTATGTCCTCATCAATCTTTAGATGTTGGGCTTGAAGTGGTAGGTGCTTTGTTTTTGGTTTTGGTTGGGTTGTGGGTGGGATTTTTCTTTTCATTCTTTTTTCCTTTTTTAAAAGACATTTTCCAATTGCTTTTATTCTTTTGCTTATGAGTCTCTAAAAGCCATACAATGTATAAAGCATGGAAATACTTATTTCCTGAACTAATTTCTTGACACTTACTGAATGGCAACATTAGCTATATGTTTATACCAGTAATAACAACACTGTTCTTGGTTGTTTGGAGCAGGTGCATATGTTGCCAGATAAAAGCAGAGGTATGACAACTATTTACTTTGACTTCTGAAACATCACCAGCTTTCGATGCTGAAATCTCTATAACTCTTCTTCTAATCTTGGTTTTCTGTCTGTCATTTTGGTTTTAATGGTGGCTCTGCTTTTTTTGATGCACCTGGTTACAGTAAGCTTCTACAGTCATTTATTAGCTCACAGGCTACTGCAACTGAATTAATTATAGCAAAGTGCTGCAACAGAACAGCAATGGTGTTCTTTGAGGTGTGTGTTAAACCAGATTCCCAGATGGATGAGTTTTTTAATAAACTCAGCTTCACCACATGTATCAGTTTTCTCAACTGTCTAGAAACCAAGTATACATGTGCAGTGCTCCCTCATACACATGCACATGATCTGTCTGGACTGAGGAACCACACTGATGTACATCAAGTAAAGGTGAAAAGCCATTGCACGTATAGGTAATTTTAATCCATTCCATTTTTAAATACCACAATAAATTTAATTTTCACAATAAATTAAATAGCCATATTCAGTTTACAAAATAGAATTACTTAGTGTGAAACCAGTATTTACAGACATTGTACACTATGTACACGATGTTTAGCTTTGTTGACACACAAGCATAGAAGAAAAAATTATTTGACATTTTTTTGACACGATTGACATGCTACAGGTGACACTATGGTCCATACAATAAAACAATAGTGCAAACTCACCACAGGAACTCTGAAACAATGTAGTTTGTATGAGATCAGATATTAATTTCAAATAATAAGAAAATAGTACTATCCACTCTCATTGTAAAAATTCAGCGCTGTGTTTAAAGCGTCAGTATTCCTTTAGCAATATGCATACCAAATATAGCCTGAAGATTATGCTTTCTCACAGATTCACAGACCTTTGACATGAATTTTTATAGGATAAACTAATGTTCTGCTTAGATCAATAAGTATGTCACATAAACACTTCACTAAGCGAGAGGAACACTGACCCTTTTAACGGTGTCTGACTTTATTTCCCTAAATACCTCATTTCCCTTTGTTATTATATCTTAAAAGATGCAACTATGGTGACAGTAAATTTATGTTAGTTACTACTCTGTAGAAAAAATTGTTCCCACGTATATTTGGTCACACACTGCATATGTACACTTATGCATGAAAAAAAGTTACTTTGACAGCCGTGTCTATGAAAAGTGCATATTTTAGCGGAGACATTTATTGCATGTCTCAGGTGCAACAGAAAGTGTTGTATGAAGTTTAGTTTAGGGCCAGTTAAATGTCCTCCCAGTGATCTGGTAAAATTTTTGATTAAAAGGATGAAAGAACTTGCGCAATTTGGTAATGACAGAGGTATCCACCTCTGGATGTATGCGTCCCTTGCTACCCGCCAGGCACTTGTTAAAGACAATGTTAAATCGCAAGCAGTAAAACCCTCTGGTGGCATTGAAGTATAAATTATACTGACTTATCCTCGGAGGAAGATTTAGGAAGTTCTCGACCAGCTGGAGTTCTGGCAGTGGTTCTGTGATGAGCCGGTCTCCATCCACAATATGAAACTGTTCAATTGGGAAGTATTTTAACCATCTCTCCAGATGTTTTGTGTAGATGCTGGTTCTCACTGCCTTATACTTAGTGTTCACTTCACACGTATTAGGATCAATAGCCAGCTTCTCAAATTTGTAGTAAGTTTTGTTCTTTCTTTCCTTACCTTCCAGCACCTGAGTGTAATCAGAAATAGCTCTTGTGGTAGGTTCCCTGACAATGATCAATAATTTGATAGATGAGTTCATTTTGTAAATCCTTTCAGGTACTTCCTCAGTGATAAAATACGCAGGGCTTTTCTCAATTGTTATTTGATGTGGGTAAGAAAAAGGCATTTTTTTCCGGTACCACTCAATCCCCTTGGCATAGTTCTCATCATTGTCAAAGAAGTGAATCTCTTGAGAAGCTTTGACCACTGCGGGGTGAAGGTTCAGCATCTCCAGTAATGCTCGAGTGCCTCCTTTCCTCACCCCAATGATAATGGCCTTGGGAAGCTGCTGGACAAGATTGTGCAGTCTTATTTGCTCCTTGGTGGCATTGCCCTTTCGGAATTCATGGAGCAGCCCTCGCTTGAACTGCAGAGCTCGCAGTGGGATTCCATCCTGGCTACGGGGTCCAAATCGACCATCGATGGGGCAGAGGGGCTGCAGTCTGCAAGCAAAATAAGAGGTATTTGTAAAAAAAGGCTATCTCTTAAGGCATGTTTTCTGTGTAAGGCAATCATGCTCTTAGAAACCTTTTATAATACAATGTCAGGAGCCCAGCTTTCAATTTTTATTTAATTCTGCGAGTGATTAAATTGCTTGAAAATTGTTTATTTGTTCTGGTCTTCTGCTGTGATTTCGCTGAGTAACTCCTAACTCCACCCTCCTGCCCTTTTCAAGCATAGGCACTATCATTACAGTTCTCAAGGCTTCTTGAACCTTGCTTAACCTCCCACACTCCTCATTAATTTGTGTTTGCTTGGCAGTTCTTAAAGCATTCTAAGATGAATTTTATTTGGTCATTTTGATCTAAAAATCCAGTTCATTTAAGTAGTTTCTTTTCAACATTTCTCCTATTCTAGCCTGAATTCTTTCCTGTGCTTCCCATCGTGCTGTTGCTGTTAGCTGCTGCTCCAGAGTTGGCCTTTTTATTGAAGAGAAGCAAACGGGATGAAAAACAGCTTTCTAGGCATCATCTTTCAATAGTTTCCTTCCTCTTTGGAAGTTGCCCAGTGTTTTCCTTGTGAATCAGAAAGACCAAGGTTCTGAATCAGACACAATTAGCAAGGCACAGACAGAATGGCAAGAAAAGTTTTTAAAAATGCACTTACTGCATCATTACATCAATGATTTTCTTATCATCATAAATATTTCCTCCTACAAAACCTCATTTTCTTTTCTTCTGTGGGGCATCTTTTGCCCCACATTTTTGTGCTATTCTTTCATATTCATCTGCAATCATTTCACCCGATTTCCACTTTTCTTATGCTTCCTTCTTGTATTTGATGTCACCAAATGAAAGAAATAACTCAGTAATAAAAATGTTAAAATAAACCGTCACCTCCACTCCTGTATCAGTGCTTTAGTCATTATACAGGCCAATATTGCACTGAAGATGAAATTGATGTGGAGAGACAGCTTCCAAAGTCCTAAAAAAAATATTATTAATAAGTTTGCACAGTTATGCTCTCCAAAATTAAGGATATGTAAGAACAAAGGGTGAATAGGCAATTTTAATATGAGCTTGCTGTGCATATATATTATGATACGGTTCTTAAATTACACAGCCACATGCTATTATTTTTCACAGGACCCCTGTCTCAGCTAGTATACCAGATGGGCAATGCTCATTAATAGCTGTTTAGGTATTCAGTATTTATTCTGGTCTCTCAGCATGTGGCCCCTCACTCATTTACTGTATATTATTCAAACCCTGCTTTCAGGACAGAATCATTTATTTCTTTAAGACTTTTCCATCCATCACTGCTTCTTGAGGTATCTAATTTGACACTGATGCTAGGACAATGGATGGTTGGGACAAAATAAGTTTGATCCCCCCTGGCTGACCCGCTAGCTGTTTTCCTTGATTATCCAGATGCTGAGAGATACAGACTGTCCGGACAGAACTGAAGAACAGCCCAGATGACATTGTTAGGTTCACATGAGCTCCAGCTAAGTCCTGCAGACTAATTAGAAAGTGTGATGAGAAGTGAGCTCCTGTTATTTCTTTTCTCAACATCTAGGCTCTTCTTTTCGTTTGCTCTCTGCTGTCTGCTGAATTTGCCTGACTTGGTGGCAAAGAATGAATCATTGAAATATTGCTGCAAACCTGCCAATGGAAAAAAAACAAACACAAACAAACCAAACAACAACAACAAAAACACACAAAAGACCAAGCAGAAAGCAATGTTTTGACTTAACAGTGATACAATTTGGTCAGATTGTGGTGTGGCTGATAGGACAGTCTTTCTGCAGCAGCAAGGTGGCAGTTAAAAGCATAAGAAACAGAAGCTGTAATTGCTTTCTCTCTTCTCCTCTTCCCTCTCCTTCTGTGTATTTGTTATTTGTTTTCAAGCAAAGAGGATTCCACAACAGCAGTTCCAGACCCATCTCAACTAATTTTATCTCTTTTGCTCAAAAAGACACTTATCGCTGCCCTCAGTGTAACACAACAGCTTGTCAAACAGGGTGGTTTCCTTTAAAAGTAAATAAATATCCAAGATATCCTCTAGTCTAAGATTGGATGTTGTTAAAAGTCCTTCCTCAACGCATTACTTTTCAGGTTTCTTAATCTTTCTCCTTTCTTCTTCTTTTTCTAAACAATAAAAAATACCCTTTAAAAGATCTTGGCAGTGTTGGTAGTAAGCAGGCCGTCTGTTCTTGGTACTTGAATCCCCAGATGTAACTATTTACTGTTATATTGCAAGATGTTATTTTTTTTAAATTCTCTAATTTTTTTTCTCATTAAAATAACAGTCCTTTGCAAAGAAATAGTGTACGACATTTATTATATCACTGAGTTGCTCTCCCAAAACAGGCAATTTCTCAAACTACTACAGTAAAACTCCACAAATACTCTTTTTGTGAAAAACTGACATAAAGCAATTTATCTTGGGGAACTTCATTTTTGGCAAATTTCAAAACAGCTGAAATAAACCTGGACAATCTTAGTGACAAGTAGCAGTGCTGTCTCTCCTGATCCAGAATACTTGCTAATTATCTTCCAATGGAGGTGTCACAGAGACAAAAGATCATAAACCTGATGCCAGAAGGAGCAGTTGGGAGTATGGAAATCAGGTGCAGAGGCTCCCTGTACTTCCAACGAGGGAGTCAAGGAACTCAAAGACTGATCCAGGTCTTCTCAAAATTGCTAGGCAAAGAATGTCTTTGAGCTTCCACATGTGAATCAGCTCCGTACACTCAGTATCTGAAGGACAGTGGCCTCCCCTGGAGGGAAATGCTCAGCTTATTGGACTTTCTGGCTCAATGAATCAGATAAACTAGTGGTAATTTCCCTTCAGGACCAAGAAAACTCAAAACATTCCTGTCAAAGAGCCTAATATGAGGCTATTAAACGTGGACCATCCCCGGCTCTCTTGTTCAAATTAGATCAGCATAAATTAAACATAAATGAATCTGGATTTCATCCTGAACAATTAGTTATTCCAAAGTCTATTGAAGCTACTCAGCATCATTTTACTGACAGACTCAACAACTTTGGATTGTGCCCTAGTGCTGAGACAGAAAAGCATTTCCAGTTAACTCATGCATGTCTCATCCTTTCTAGTGGTTCTTTCTCTCTTTCAGGACAAACAAAAAAAAAAAAGGGCTGCTTTGTATCAGTGTGGTATTTTTCACACTGGGTACTGCAAGAGAATGAAACTGAATTTTACTGCCATTGGCAACATTATATATGAAACTAGTGGAATTCAGTGCCGCAGGAGGTCAGCAAGTCAAATACCATGGCGAGATAATTTTATAGTCATCAGTAAATTCTGTAGATGTGCAAGCATAGATAATAGCATAAGGTTAATTAGATTTCATGCCTCTGAGCATAAAATATACTTTTGCGGGACCAGTAAGGATTTCTGCCTCCATTTACAGCATCACATTAGACTCAGTGAAGTTTTCACCGCTGAAGCATCAGAGGCACTTTGACCACCAGGGGAAAGAAGATGTAAATTCTGGGGCTCAATTTCCAGTGCACTTGGTCCTAGCTCAGTAGAGTCTCCCTCCTCTGGAGTGGATTTAAGCAGATGAAGAAAGTACCCAGTGACCTCAGATGGAGCTTAACTTTACCTAGCAATGGACTCTAGGTATCTGTTTTCAATTCACTTTCCATGCACTGCATATTCCCACAGGATTGTGTCACAATTTTGAACTCAACTAGTATTTTCCATAATTTAAAAGAAGGATGCTAATAAAGCATAAGCACTGACAAGCTGTCTACCAGCTTCTGGAAATCCTGAAGCCTTGTTTCATTCAACCTTTTTGAAACAGCTCTTTTCTATTTTTAATCCTGTCTTTGAGTAGCACCTAGCAAAGCCATCCCAGGCTGTTTTGAAGGTGACTGAAACAGCAGTGTCAGTGCAAGTAGCACTATTGTTGCACTGTCAATAACCAGTCAAAACTCAGCCTGGTCAAAAGTGCCAAATACTCTTTGATTTCCTCTGCTGGATTTTCTACTGCTCTCCAGGAAATCACTTGCAGAGAAAATCCACTTATTTAGCACATTCAGCTCCAGAAAATACTGGCTAATTAAGATAGTTAAAATTCTCAAACCCTAAAGCAATCTTTCAAGTAAAATAGTATTCAAAACTCGATGAGCTACTCTGCAGGCTCATACTTAATTTTAACTACCACTGTAGCACATTAATTGCTTGCTCATAAATTTAGAAAAGATGATATATAAATACATCATAACTGTTTTGCTGAAACTAGACATCAACACACATGCACACAGACAAAAATGACCTACTGTAATGACATTTTTACTGGATGCTGGTTTATTTCTTCTCTGAAAACAAGTGTCAATGTGCCTAGAATACAGATGGACAGATAGAAATACTTTGACAGGGATGACCTCTGACTCTATTTTCCTACTCTCTTCTCCAAAGGGGAAGAAAGAACAATGAAAACCACTACTAGAATAGACAGTCTTTCTGTCTTTCTGTATATGAGTAGACGCTAAAAAAAAAAAAAAAAAAAAAAAAAAAAATCAGTTCCTTGAAGCAAAATCTCAGCCTGAGCCCACTTAAAATTAAGAGAGCTGCTACTTAATGACTTACCTATCCAAGCTCCCAACTCTGGCAACTAGATATAAGAGACTTCCAATAGCAAGGCTGCCTAGCACAAAGAGCTTCTGTCGCAGCAACGCCTGCTGTTTGAATAGCATGGCCCTCCATCAATCTTCAGGACTTCTTCAGTCTGTAAAGACAAGAACACATAAAACACTAACCAGAAAGCAATATGCAGGATAATGTTTAATCAGCTATTGCAAGTGATTAAGCCATGCTTGCAAAATCTTTTTAAACTGTAAAATAAGTAGTTAAAACTTTTTTTTGTTTGTTACTGCTCTTCTGTCCCACATGGTAACTCCAGGCAATGTATCTGGCATAGGGTGATAATCCTGGAAGTGACAGTTCAGCTGCACCCACTATTACTAGGGCTGTCTGATAGCCATATCCTGGGTCTTGGCGGTGTACAGGCTTGTACTGTAATAGGATCTCTGTTAGGTAAACGTTATCAGACTTTAAGCCCTTCAGAATCAGCCTGGGCTAGATTTCAACAGACTTAAATGCTTTGCTGCCAATTGAGACAGCAGTAACCAGGAGTTAGGCTTGCAGCTCCTGTGCACATGGTATATGGGGGCATGTTTACTCTGTCTCTATTATTATTAGAGTGTAAGCTGGAGAGAAATCTAAACCAGTGTATTTCCTGATCTGTGCCAGCAAGCCCGTGATGACAGAGCTGAGAAGCATGTAGCTGGGGTGGATACAATGATGATTTTTCACCACAACCAACATCCTATCTACTTTCCCTGTGATGAGCTTCAGCTTGGCCTGTTCTGTGGAAAACATCTTAGGCACCTCATCTGCCTGACACCAGCCGTGGCTGTCACCTCAAGACCTGATGGGACACAAAATAGCATCCCTGAACTGAGCATACCTATATCCCCAGATTTAAGTAGCATCAAAGCGTAGACTTAAATTTCCTTTTCTACTATGCTCCAGAGACCATCAAAAGCCCACAAATGAGCTTTGCTTCAAATACTGTAAATATGAGGGAGGCAAAAGTCAAAAGATATGACCACGTGCCAAGAATATGCAACCAGAATAATCAGGAGGTCCCTAGGTAAGGCAGAAAGAGGTGCTGAGCAAGACTGTCTTTAGCCTGAATCTTCCCTAGGCATGAAGTTTGTGTTCAGGACTGTAGACTTGCTTAGGAAACTCAGAACTGCATGCGTAATACCTTTTGAAAGAACTGTGGATAAAGATAAGATCCTCCTTTAAAAGAACAGTCTAAGATGATGTGGTTCTTCATTCTGTACAAGTCCTGGGTTTTCTTATACATATACAGGAGAATTAAGTTCAAATTCACTAGCTCAGGGGATGTAAAGTTATATTGCCTACCTACCAAATGAATGCTTTAATTGTCAAATTGATCCTTTTATTACAAAAAACATAAACATAAACTTAAATCACCTGAACTACTCATCCATAGTCTCACTCCCTCAACCAAGGAATGTTTCATGTATTACGGAATAGTTTCAACAGAGATTGCTTTTTTTTTTTTTAATTGAATTTTGACTAGACTTACTTTGAACAATTTTTGATGTCAAGTTTCTTATGTTTTAGTTCTAGCAAAGCTCACTTTGAGCTCACTTCTTTTCCAGCCTTCGGATTTACAGCAGGCAAGACTGGGATAGATTATAAGCACATAGCTGTATACAGAAGCAGTGGGTAGTGAGAGTGCAAGGTTTGACTGGCCACTGTTAAACAAAGTCTGCAAATTTAGAACATCTGGTGTTAATAATAACTCCTTATACAGCTCAGTCATAGCTCAGGATAACCTATCATACAGGACAACTCATCGTATAGAATATATTGCTTTTACATAGTAAAAGCAACTCTGTAATAAGAATTCTTAGATAAGATCCTTATTGCAACAAGAATTATGTAAAACACAGAGTAAAAGGAGTTTGAAATGTAAATACAGAGACAGAAGTATTATCATCCTTTAAAATATAAATGAGGAGCAGAAGTACAGAGAGATTAAGTGATTTGCTCAAGGTCACAGAGAAAACCTGTAGCACCAGTGGGATTCAGTGTGAAATGTCTGACTCCCTATGTAGTGCCTTAAGTACATGATATATTTTTGCCTTTTTTGTAGTATATATTTTCTTAACATTGAAAAATAAACATAAAAATGACATATAAATGAGGAATTCTAGATACCGAGCAAGGCAGAAGACCCATAGCTGAAGCTTAATTGGTAAGAAAAATACAGACATATCTCTATGTTAATATGTTATTGCTAATTACTCTTTTAATTAAGTTATTTAATTAAAGAAGAGGAAAGAGGACATGATGACGATGATGATGATGATGATGATAGCAAATTTCCATAGATTTCCAGTTTTAAGTCCTTCAGGGCTGCTCCCTCTAAGTAAAACTGTCACTTTGGCATTACAACAGTTAGTTCTGAATTTTATTTCTCAGAAAACACATACATATGCATCACTCTGTACATGAAACTGAAGTGCTGTCCACACATTCTCCCTTGTACAGGCTCTTGGACCTCAGTTAAGTCCTACCTGCAGGCCTCGCTAAGGCTGTGGAGTTCATCAGCTCATAATGAAATCAAATTAACAAAGAGCTATTTCCTGAAGGAAAGTCTCATGACCACGACATTAATGTTTGCAATAAGATTCAAAGAAAGAAAAACAAACCAACTAACCAAAAAATCTTCCGCAGAATGGCAAGTAGTAAACACCCACTTGAAATGCAAATATAACATTATTTGTTTATTTCATTTTGGTTAACACTTTAAGCATTTAATTTAAAGTCCATGGAAGGAATTTCGTTCCAGAGATGTTGTGACCTTTATAATACTTTCCTCAGATGCTGGGGTTTTCTTATTAAAAGAAATTGTAGGTAAATAATATCTCAGCTTCAGAAAAGGCTACATCTTGCAATGGATATACTGACATAGGTCTATGTGACAGAGGAGAGGACTGAAAATATATTTCTATTTAAGCCATGGAGTTAATACAACCAGAATGTGATTAAGGTGAAGGTCCCTAAGGCAGAAATGTTGCTGGAGACTAACATGGCAACACTTAAATGAAATGGAAAGAAGAAATGAAAAGGAAGAAATGAAAATTCCAGGACATATTATAAGCTGCACAAAGTTTTCTGTAAGGAACGCACACTTTTAAACTTAACAAGAAGCTGGAAGGCAAGATAAAATATGATCCAAAGTGACAAGATTTTAGCAGTTATTTGAGGCAAATAAGGGTGTGGGTGTTTTTTTAAGAAAAAAAATAAAATTGCTCTCTGGGTTGACAGCTGAGCTGCACACAAGCTACTGACCAGTAGGAAGAGAGTTGGAAAAACCGCAAGCAGAACTTTCCCAGCTGCGGGATGCTGGATGTAGAACTTTCCACCAAAAGAGTTAAACATTTCCAGTGGGCTTACATCAGAAATATCTAGTCAGATATGCATACAAAACAAGTTCCTTCCTGGCTATCCAAGAGAGTTGTGATGCACAAGGAACACAAAAAAATCACAGTGTGGAATGCATAATTTCTAGAAATGAAAGTGTGTGCAACATCATGTAGAGAAAAAAATGTAATGTGCTTTGTGATTTCAGATGCGCAGCTGATCTAATTTGTTAGGTTGCTATGGTAAAGTTAAATAAAGAAGCTTCATTTAGCCCTTGAAAGCATCCTTCTCTCTATTGATGTGAATGCCTCACCCAACCCCATTCCCCGTGTTCCCATACTTGCTGGTAAGAGGATTTATTTCCAAGAAAAGGCAGTACAACTATGTAGAACTCTGTTGATAATACCAATTGAAAAACACATGGACTTTTCCTAAGAAGATGAAGTGATCATGGATAAAGGAAGTTATTGTGTGTCCTGAATAAATAATGTGAATTTTCTGTGAACTCTCATAAAAGTTAGTTTTAGGTTCAAGTCAGGCCAAAGTCAAATGAGTAAGAGAAAACAGAAAAAAACGCACCAGTGATGGTACTACTGATAAAAGTCTGAATTTGGCAACACTGCAAATTGTGCAGATGCACTGAAAACAGCTGTTGCTATAATAACCTATTCTGAATGAACATACAATGAGACAAGAAGTTCACAAGGAGCTTGTTTGAAAATGATCAGAGGGAAATTTTTGTACACATGGAGCCAAGGTGAGAAGATGCTACAGATAAATGAATAGCATGTGGTTGGTCATGAATAGAAGTGTAAGAAAGAAAGGCAACATTTAATCCTTTCATAAACAGATAGAAGATATACAGTCCTGATGGAGTGATGTGATTAATCAAAGAGAAGTACAAACCACAGGCAAATATGCACAAAGGATGCTGAAAGAGGAGGTGTTTTTTTAGTTGAATTTATCAATCAGTTGGCATAGATTTTTTTTGATTTTGAACACTAGCAAGGGTCATCTGTTGACCAACGAATATTTGTCTTCGTACACTGAAGAAAGACCTTTGAGTTAATGTGGAATTTGAACACTGTGACTAGGAAAACAACTCAGGACTGATCACATATCACATTTCCATTTTTCTTGATTTTGTATTATGTTTCTTGAATATTAACTACAGCTTCCTGCATTTATCACTGTGAGTAAAGTTCATACAAATCAGGCATTTAGACTTTTTCTGGAGTAGGAAATCACATGGGGTTTGGGAAAGGAAGGGGTTTGTCCCACAGATTGTGTGCATCATCTCATCAGCTCATGATCTTACTTATGGTCTGGCTGGAAGAGCCGGTCATGCTCTTGTTCCTTCTTTAGCTCCCTCCAGGTCCTCCCTTTCACTTGGTGTTATCTCACCAGTGAAGGAGGTCTAGACCAGAGGCAAAAGACAGAGTCCCACTGTACTTCTTCCCCAGTGCTCTTCACTTTGGTGGCTCAATTACAGCAGTACTACTGCACCTTGTGGACTGTATTAAAGAGCTAGAAAAATCATGATAAACTAGAACATGATTTTTCACTAGAGAGAAGATTTTTCATTCTCAATAGCACTGAATAGCATAAGAACAGACAACATTCCTCACATTTTTGACACAGTAAAATGAAATGGATAATGGGAACTGAAAGCTTTGAAAATGCCATTTTTTTCTGAGGGAATTGGCTAAGTGCTGAGCCTGCAAAAATAGAATTTGAATTTTTTTCTTTTCTTAATGGCTCATACTTTTAATAGCAAAAAGAAATTTAATTCTGATGAGTAATAACACTGTTTCAATTTTTTCTCTCTAGCATAAGAGCGAGATTGGATAAAATAAGATTAACACATGCTTGATTCAGGTTATGAAGGAAGAAAAGAAGGAAGCATGTTTAAAACATAGAACAAGTTCACAGTTTCAGGTAAGTGTTACTGTATACTAAACAAGTCGTTTTCTCCTCATGACTCATATTGACTGAAACAGTGGAGAAGAAAATGTCAACAAAGCTGATGGAAAACAGTAAATGATGCAGATAAACTCTGACATAAAGATTTCCTATCATCTTATGTTCCAGCTGTGACAATAATCAAAAATATCTTTTTTTTGTCAGCTATTGTAAAGCTTTGGCATCTTGGACTGCCTTTAAGCTGCCCCTGACACCAGTTCTTTGTGCAAAGAAGTGGTAAGATGCTTTCTCCAGAAGGGCTGCTATACTCTGGGAGCCCATCCACAAAATCCACTTCCGTATGTGAATACTAGATAAGAAAGCATATGTTCATTTCACAGAAGTTAGCACACTATCGGTGCTGAAAGAGCATTTGTGATTTGTAATCCCAAGCTCACCACCTTAATATCTGTGTTCTCTCAAGCCTATAGAGAATGGTAATGGCTATTTATTTAGTCCACTGCCCATGTGACATTTAACACCAGACACCTTCAAGACTCGTGTATCCATAGTTGTATTATATCTAGGTAGCTGCTGTGTCAAGTGACAACAGTACAGAAGGCCATAACCAGCTCTTTATCACATTGCTTTCTCAGCCTGACCCCTTCTTGCTTTTTGCATCTTACTGAAAGATGCTGAGCAAGATGGTGCTGGGAAGAGAGAAATGATTCCAAAGCTTGCTATTGCCTTTGTGGTGCCCTGTGCCAAACAGATTTTCTGCCAGATTGTCAGAGTAGTTAGGAATCTCAGACGCCTTGATGCCCTTGAGGTCTCAGACACATCTGCTTAGGATAACTGCCTTATTGCATCTGAGCAGGAGTCAGGCGGCTGGGTTCAGCTGAATGATGACTAGATTGCCATGATCCATGCTTAGCTACAGTGCTCCAGGAACACTTCCAAGCACATAGATCTTAATAGGACTTCATTAGTCCAAAATACAGATGCCTGTCTCCTTGCCAGCGTCCTGAGTGTATTACCCTGCACTGCTCTTCATAAAACGCAAGATTAATCTCCTAGGGTTGGCCCTTTTCTTCGAATTAATGGTGTTACCCAGCTACTTCCCTCCTTTTCTTCTGAAATGATCGCCTTATTGGTGTCCTCTATTTCTCAGGAATGGTGGAGCTGATGACACTAAGATAGAAGACCTGTGGAACTGCATTTCTGACTGTAGAAAATTTATAAGATACTAATTTCACAGTCTTCAAAAGAGAATACCAGCCTTGTTTCTTCCAGCTGGCATTACAACTGCAAATAAAAATAGCAATCAAAAAGGAAAAAGGAGATTGAGGAACAAATGCAGTGAAATGGAAGGGTAGAGGAATAACTGCATAAGTCAAAAGAGAAATCACAAACGGAAGCAAATAGCGCTGTCACATTAAAAGTAGGCAGGGTTTTTTCTCAGAGAGAAAAGTAAGCGGGTACATATGTAGAGCTTTCTTCTGTCCTTTTTTTTTTTTTTTTCCCTGGAAAAAAATTGCCCTTTCCCAAATAATACCATACCTGAAATAAAACCTTTGAAAAACTGTTTTAAGGTTCTTTCATTAATTAAAAGTTGCAGACAATTTAGCTTATTTCTCTTCTTAGCTGTTATGATGGCAAAATCTAGATGGCCTCCTGCAGCTTTGTTTTCAGTCTCTGTTTTCTGTGACTTTCCTTTAGATAAGAAGCAAAAGTGACTTAAATAAAAAAATATTACTAGGAGTCAAAAGCATTGATAGGAAAACTGACAGCAACATCTTAACCAAGCTGCAAATATATTTTGCTGGTACACTGCATTTACAGTAAAAACACCTAAGTAGATTTTTGACCATGGCTTTTACTTCCCAGTGAGAAAAAAATCCAGTCTGAGATACCCCCCCCCCCGTGCATATATGAATATGTTATAAAAAAGTAATTTGAGTGAGTGTGAACATTTTGTTGCGGCCTAATCTTAGTCGTTGTTCCTCAGGCCAGGTACACTGGCCTAGCTAAACTGCTGTCAACCCTCATGTTATGTGTTCTTCAGTAATACTTACTGCCTGCACAGCTATGTCTTGCTCTGGCTGCTAAAGTAGAGTTAAGTAGCAGTGATAAAAGCAGTGAGATAATACTGCAAGACGACCAAGTATAATGACATCTTCTCATGGTCCTGTTCTCCTTCAGCTTCTGTGACTCTGTGATTTATTTGCTTCTTACACAGCCTCAGCTTCCTCTGGGTGTTGTGTGGACCAGGCCACTCTCTCTTGCCTGTCTGCATGTCTTCATGTAGTACACGTGCTTATCAGTTTTCTCTTGTCCAAACCCATGTTCTGGACTGCCCCATTACTGATGAATACACATCACACTATCTAATATGGAGCACCTAAGTTCATTCTAGGTCAGCAGCATCTTTGGCTCTTACTCAGACCACTAATCTGAGACATAGCTGAGACTACTCTCTGAAACCTTATATGCATGCCAAATTTCATAGTTTTTTTCTGCATATATGTCCCAAAGATAGAGTCTGTTACATACCTAAATATTTAAATTTTGCTGTGGGTTCCCTTCACCATTTTATCCTAACTACTGCAGTGGTCTTTTCTCTGGCCTTGGCCAGAGTGTAGTCCATTCACATACATTCTGAACAGTGCTGTAAAGGGTATTCTTCGAGCCCATGTCTCTGACTACACCACATCTGTCTAGGCACCCTTTATTACCTTCCCACTTTCTCTGTCATACCTTTCTATGTATTTCTGTGTCTGGGTATTCCATGGGGTTTCTACTGGGGGAACAGGAAGAAAGAGAGTTTAAAAACTTGACCCCAAAGACCTCTCAGTTATTTTTAAGAAATAACTGTAAGTCCTGACCACAACACTTCCCTAAGTAGTGCTGACTATTTTTAACGTGGAAATCTAAGTGAAAATATCAACAGCAGTTTAACCAGGAACTTGTTACAATGCCTCTGTGAGAGTGGGAGACCTGTTAACAGTTTTCTCTGAAAATGAAAGAGCTGTGATTGTCTGCTGTGCATGTATTTTAAAGGCCAGCATTACACTGCTGTACTGGCCTGTGTGACACCTCATAGCCCCCATCTGGGTGGAAAAGAAAAGGGAAACAAGGAGAGACAGCTCATGTTGGCAGCAGCCAGGTGTTACAAAGATGCGTGGTGCTGGAGAGTTCCGTATAAATGAGCTCTGCTCACTAAACAGTCCTGCTTCCCTTGCACAGCCCATTCATCTTTCTCCCATTGGGAAGTGTGAGCTGAAGTAACTGCTGTCTTGGGGCTGTATTCACTCTCTTACATGCACCCAGCTTAGCTCCATGATTTTAAATTAAAAAAATAAAAACATAAAAAGTCAACCAAAGCCACTTTGCACATGCTTTACTGGTGGGTCTCTGCAGCAATGAAGATTCCAGCAGAGAGAGGTATGTGTTTCTGATCCTTACTGGCAGTAACACCTGAAAAACTACAGAAGAGCTGTGCCTCTGCTGGCATTAGATGCCTTCTTTCTCTGTTTCTTTTAGAGCAACTTTTTAAAGAATATGTTTCAGTGTATTATTCGTGGTCCTCGTGCTGATTTCATGCTAATGCATCTTGATTGACTTGGTTGACTTAATCTAACTGGAGCTCTATGGAATAGAGAGGATCTAGTCCTTTCTCTATGAGTGCTTATGACTTAGTATCACTTTCCTAGGGATGTAATTTTTTTTTCACTGTCCCATCATAGTGACAGTTGCCACATGGACTGTCCATGTTTTTGGATGCAGACACATTTTTTTCTGTGTGGTAAAATATGCTAGAAATGATGCCACTAGAAGAGGCTATCACTTCTCTGTCACACAGTTAGTGGTGAATCAGTAAACGAAAAGAAAGAAGCAATGGAACTAGCACATGTACTTTACCAGGAACTTGAAATAACCTCTGGCCTATGCCGTCATGTTTGTAGTGTCCATTAGTCAAGGTCTCTGTCTGGTTTGGATTTGCTCCTGAATGCTTATTTATAGAACCTACATCCTGACTTGATGATCTTAAAGGTCTTTTCCAACCTACACAGTTCTATGATTCTGATATTTTTTAAGATCATGGGCTGCAGCCGCAACACTGACTATTGCATACAAATATAGAAAACTGCAAAATAACCTGCACAATTAAAAATATATTGATTGGGTGAGAATTAACTCCAGAATATCTGTGTTTTTCTTAATGGGCTTTGAAATATACAAAACTATCTCCTCATGCTCTGAAAGACCTCATATTTAAAGCAACTGCCATGTAAATATACAATAAAGTTAAACTAGTTGTGTTTGTCTATGAAAATATAAGTCCTAAAGGGTCCTGCTTACAAATCGCACAGTTATCAGAATGAGTGGCATCTTATAAATGTCTCAATAGATGGAAGAGTTGACCTAATAATCGAAAAAAGAATATTCGCAAATAATTTATTTGTTATTTGGTGGGTGAAAAGAAGAGTAAATAATTAATTTGGTCAATATTATTCAATCATCAACAGAATTGGCAGAATAATTTATAAATTTACTTATAAATAATTTATCCATCAATTGATGGTAGGAGGAAATTAATGAAGTAAACAATATTCAAATAACACTCAAGAGGTTCCCAGAGGCAAGCAGGACATCAGAGAGGAACTGAGGGAATGGATTCCTGTTGTCAGTCTCGTGACAGCATGTGCACAAGCACAGGGTATCACCAAAGGGCAGCTGACTTGTAGCCAGTTCTGTAGATGCTGATATTAGTCTCCTTCATTCACATCTACCTACCCAGGACAACAGATCTTCAAAGGTGCCCTGAGAGAACTGTGTGATTCCTTTGTGTCTTTGATGCTGATGGGAAGCTGTTTGGAGGTTCCTCCTCTGGTATTCCACTGGCTTCTGCTATGATCACTCAAGCCAGATGCTGCTGCTCACTCTGACACATGGCAGCAGAGGCTGTGGGTACTGTCACAGCCATTCAGCAGCTTGAAACTTGTCATGCAGCTGTGTGCTACTTGTGTACTCAAAGTAGGAAGCAAATGGTTTCCTCAGAAAACCACAGGACACTGTCTCCTGTTTCTGGACAGACTGCAAAATTAAGAATCAAAAATTCAAGGCATCTGAGAAATCTTAACAGTCTAAAGTATTTAATATTGCATTCTTAATAGGCAAATCATCAAGCTTCTTAGATCCACACTAAATTACCAAAGTCTGGTTGTGCAACTGAATTGTGCTGCGCCTGAAATCAAGCACCAAATTGCTGATGTGTGAAGAGCTAAAAATAACACTCTTGCCCAGCATTCATTTTCAGAATATGACTTCTCAGGTTTGTCGATATGACCATCAAAACAATTTCAAGGCAAATTTTATCTGAACATAATCTTTAGATTTAATTTTTCCAATGTGGTTGTGTGAAGGGGAAGTTTCTTGCTATATAATGCATTCAAAAAGAACCCCCTGCCTTCAGACAGCATCCATTGGCTTGTTCTGAGTTTGCTCTACTGCCATTGAATGAATCCATAACAAATCCAGTCTGAACATTAACCAAGAGCCATAGTAGAATACTGTTAATAAAAATTATCCTGAAATGGCTTTTTTTTTTGTGTTATAAACTCACATTGTAATAGCTGTTATAAAATTACAAATGTAAAGTAGGCATGAGAATGTGAGCAGAAGGGATTTGGTCTTTTTGTTTTCAATGCGCCAGATTTAATGGTGGATATATGTGCAGTTTTGGGATGAAAACAGTTGCCCTTTATGAATAGACCAAGTGGAGAAATCAGCTGACGCTCTGTTCCTTTGTTAACTATAAACTGTAAGCACTGAAAATAAAAAAAATGAGGGAAAGTTTATGAATTATACACGGTCACAGAGTTTATTAGTCCTCCGTGCTCACCCTCTTGGGAGCCACTGGAGGAAAAGCTTTGAGCAATTGCCAAATTTTCAAATGGGTTCTCCATTTCTTTATCTCATTCGGCTTTTGATATGCATAAATCATTTATCAGGACTGCCATTATTTCTTTAGCTCTCATTGTCCTCCGGCACCATGTCTGCAGAATGATATTCATTCTGCATTTGCAATTACTAAACTGAAAAAAAATCAGTTAATTCTTCCTCCATTCAGTTCTCTCATTTTGCAGAATTGTGTGTGAAGGACTAAGATGTGAACAGAATTTCGTTTTGACCTTGAACCTTAATTACTTTTATCATCCTGCCATTTCACCAGAAGATGTAACTAAAGTTTATATAATAAATATTTCTATTTCCTTTCATCTCTCTTTTTTTTTTTTTTTTTCATTTTTTCAGATGGGAAGATGAGATAGGAAATAAATTTTTCCACATCATAAATTCACCATTTAAGTTTAGTGAATTACATGCTACGCTGGTTAAGTTCAGAGAATGATCCTCTTTTATATACTTTAAGTCTATCTCCTTGAACTTAATTTTTGAGGCAGCTTGTCTCATAGCTTCCCAGTTACAATAGCATCTGAATGGAACAGCTTCATCTCACAGAGCTTAAAGAAGACACTAATCTTTTTCCATTTCCATTTCCATTCCATATATTCTTAAAGAAAATATTTATTATGATTGACTTCTTCCTGTTCTGTTCCCATAATATGCTTATATTCCTTCCTGCCATCTCTCACCCTTCTCTGCTGATGCAGTTACCAGGTAGCAGGCTACGAGGCAGATTTCCATGTAAAGCTATATACGGGTAGCATTTTACCTAAACCAATATGCTAAGGGAGTGGAGCCAGATCATAGCTAAGCCTGGTAGAAAACTGTAACCTCACTGTTTGGTTATAATAGCAGACTTGGTTACTCTTGTCCAAAATAATTTCTCCTCTGCTGGAATGAACCTGTGCAGCACATCTGTTTCCTGCCCATTCCCAGGGGTCCTCAGCTGAACCCCATGTGTAAAAGAGGAGGAAGAAGGAGAACGTCTAGTGGGAGAGAACTTGTGGCATTTCTGTGCAGCTGTGGTTCCTCTTATACAAAGAAGACCTGGTGCTATCTGCTTAAAAATCTGTGTCTGTGAGGAGGTAACAGTACTGAACAGCTGGCTGTGAGAGACTGTGATGGAACTGCCTGTGCTGCAGAGCAGTGGCACATCCCCTCCTGAGGCCCCTGTCAGCATGGAGGATGGATGGCAGTGCCACACTCCTTCTCCTGAGCTGACAGCCACTCAGGTGAACAATTCACCTCCTAGCATCTCTGCAACAGGCCCCATTTTCTGCAAATGCAAGATCACAGCCTATAATAAGGGAACAATGCTACAATATTGCCTAAAATTATTTTTCTAGTACCAGCAACGGATTAATTCACTGATTTCTTTCAAGTAGCACTCTTTCCTCTCTTTCCTATCTGCAGGTTCTCTTTAATCTTTCAGTCTTTGAAGATGCTTCTGTCATGACACTGAACATTCTTGCTGCTAACTAGCCACCTTATTTTTCCTCTGGAAATATTTGTGGGGTTTGTGTGCATAAATATACTAACGTCCTCTATTACTTCCTTCAGCAATTCTCATTCTTGAGAATGGCAGGCACTTTTGCTCTTCTAACAGCACTAAATATATTGTGTTTGATTAAATTTAATGTATTTACTAGTTCTGTGGAGCTGATCACAAATAAGAGTCCAAACAGGTGGGATGATGTCAGTGGCCATGTTATTATCAACAGAATCAGTCTTATGGAGGGTGGGGTATGAGATAAGGCACTTCTTACCACCTCCAAGTTTTTTGTCCTAATGCTGTCTATTTAATTGTTGCCTAACACTATGCAGTTGTAGAGGTGTCTTTATGTTGTGTTGGGTGAGCTAAGGAAGTTGCTAAATTCTGTTTGGTAAAATACAGGCGTGTAGTAGGTAGAAAGGCACCATGGAGCTGAAGTTTAATATATGCAGAGAACCTTGCTTTTCATGGCAACACATGATTCTGTGCTTCTCCTTGGTAAGTATGTTTTTTTGTCTCTGAAAGGTGCTGGTTCAGCGCCTTCACCAGCTGTATCTACCTGCAGAATATATGCCAAAATAGCCTCAACAATAGCAGGCTTCTCAAACTACCTCACATCAGAGGAACCACTCCTTGGTCCTGCTGGGACTCCAGAAGCAAAATTTTTGTGCTAGTACACATGTCCTTGGCAAAGAGCGATTCCCTGCTGTGAGGCAACTGCTCCCTGCTGTTCCCTGCTGATCACAGTTGCCTGTTGGTAGGAAGCCTGTCCCATGTAGAAGATGTCAGGCTCCTGTCCAATCTGCCCTCACTCCCAGGCTGCCAGGGACAAGCTATGTAGCTGGTCCCCTACTGTGTAGTCCAGTAAGACACAGTGAGAGGGCACTTTCCTGCACCTGGCCATGTTGAGGTCCCTTGGGGCTCCCTGTGCTATTTATATATGCAGGTTGTGGATCTCTGCATGGATCCTTAGGCTAGTACTGCATAATAACTGTCACTAAGCATCATCCTGCCTAACTTACCCTTAAAAGTGCCATTCCACATCAGATTTCACAGTACCCTGCTTCAGGCTTTATTCACACTGCCGTGTGAAGAACCGGGCTGATTAAAAAGAAACCAACACTCCATGCACATTCACACTCCTGTCCTAAATCCTCACAGCTCCACCAGGGTACATTGGATAAAATATGAACATATTTGTACCCTTTGATACACCAGGCAAAAAAAAAGGAAAAAACCCTGCAATCTCTTTTATCTCTTGGGGTACTAATGGCTTCTTTCCATAGATGAAAATAACAAATACATGCTTTGAAATTAAGTCTGTCAGCTGAGTATTAATGGAATTAGTTTTGTAATATTTAGTCTGTAGTGTAAAGGTAAAAAAGAGAATCCAATCATCTCCTGTCAGCAGGAGACTGCTCTGCACAGGACTGTACATCCTGCTCCTTCCAAGGTCAACTGAAGGGGCCAGCCCCTGCACATGGAGCTTCCCTTGTTATTGCAGCCTTTGTAAAGATATAAGCATTACACAACAAGAACAGCTGCTAGGTTTATCCCTTGAACAAACAGAAGATAATGCAGTTGAGTTTGCTTTTGGACAAGGAAGGTCTGCCCTAATGCTTTAAATAAAAATGTTGATAGGATTATTTGATACCAGTTTAATAGCTGGAATTCTAGAGCAGGCTCTAGCTGCTACCTTACTGCATTCCTATACATTCCCCTGCAGGGCCCCGGCATCTGTGCCTTGATGGCTGCAATGCTGTGAGAATGCTGTAGCCTCTCCTGCCTGTAGCTGTCTCTCAGGTTGTAGCTGGAAAATATAAGCTCATTCCACTGACAGCTTCTTCTGTTCAGGGTTGCCATTTTTTGCCACTGAAGTCTTCCCTTGCCAGCTAATAGAATAATGGAGCTGAGACCTCTGCTGTGACTGAGAGCGTTTTGAGCTGTACTGAACATCTGCCTTATAGGAAGGCAGATCTGTTTGAAATTCCTGTGGAAGAACAATACTATGATTATAGCTAATTAATAATAGGCAAGGACACAAACCCATTAAATTCCAATCAAAAAACTCGACTGTGATTTCTAGGTGATTGCTTTTTAATCTCAGTCAAGTTGTGTATGTTTTTTCTTCACATGATCAAACAGCTTACTGATGCTTCTCTTTCTAGTGAGACTGAGACTGAATCAGAACTGTGGAGATTTTTTGCTTTGGGTTTTGTTTTGTTTTTTAAATGGAATCGACTTTTTTAAAGGATGATCTGCTTTAATTAGAATGGTACAGAGAAATTTGTCAAGCTCATGTTCCTCTCTGGAAGTTTATTATGAAGCAATGTGGAAAGAAAGATTCTCTATGTGTTCACTTGCTCCCAAAGGGCCAACTGAAGTTAAAATGAACCTCTGTGCCTGCTAGCACATACAGACCCCATGGGCCTCCTAAATTTCTGCTCAGCAAAGGCTGCTTCACACTGGGAAAAGAAAATATCATCGCCTTTCTTCAGAATGGCAGATTAAGTTATCCCTGTCTTCCCCTTTCTGAGGATCAGACTCCAACATAACATACATGGATGCTAAAGAGCCCACATGGTTGGTTCAGCTTTAAATTAATAACATCAGTACTCCAGTCAAATGGGACAAGATACAGTTGTTAAGTTTGTTCACCCCCACCCTTTCTGTGTGTTACACTAATAGTTTAATTTAGTACTTCTGGCTTTCTTCTTGCCCAGGTTTCAGGAAACTGTTGTTGAATAGACGGCACTTGCATTTGGCCAAGAACAGTCAGAATTAGGAGGAGGGACATTCTGCGCTGCACCTCTGTTCAGAGTTGTAATAGTATAAGTGATGATATTGGAGTTTAGTCTTTTGATGTTACAGGGGAGAGCTATGGCAAAAGTCTGAGTCTCCAAATTCCTGTGCTCTGGGTAGTTCATGATTGTGTTTCAGAGACGTAAAGAAAAAACACAACAAAGGCTAATCACTCCATATTAGCCAGGACAGAGGAAGGAATCCCAAATAATAATGATCATGAATCAGTCAAAATCAATACCATGAAACAGTGATACAGGTAAATCTGTAGCTAAGTAAGTCTTTGTAAAAACAAATCAGCATTAAAATAGTTATTCATCAGTAAGGATTGACCATCAAAATGATGGGGTTTCTGTATCAGAATATAAAAACTTTGGATAAAAGCTTGTTATATTCTCAGTAAAAAAACAACTCTACATTTCACTGAGACAGAATAATCCAATTTATGTTTTGGGCAGAACCAACATCAAACTGTTTGGGACTTACCTAGTGGAAAGAGTGACTTACACTGCTACGTACAATGACAGGGAGGTCTTGCATTACCTGGGACCCTGAGTAGCTGTCACTCTTTGCAATATATATTAATTTTTCTCCCATTATTTTGTTATGTTCCCAAAAGACAGTTAAAGTTGCTGTCTCTTCCTTGTTATTTCCTTCTAAGATGAGGGAAGACAGAAACTGCCTTTTGTGTGTGTTTTGTTCCAATGTTC
Organism: Ara ararauna; assembly: GCA_028858755.1. Taxonomy (NCBI): domain Eukaryota; kingdom Metazoa; phylum Chordata; class Aves; order Psittaciformes; family Psittacidae; genus Ara; species Ara ararauna. The sequence continues at coordinate 65,250,291 of CM054379.1, forward strand.
CTGATCAGGTAATATCTATCTACTGTGAGTCAAAGGCTGTTCTCCTGCTGGCCAGTACAGTGCAGGGGAGTCTGTAACTTCAGCGCAGCTCTAAGACCCACCCTCCAGAACACACTTTTCCTCTCTCAAGAACATACCTGTTAGTCAAGAGCTGCTCTTCTCAGTCCTTGCTTTTAGGAGAGGCGGAAAACTCATTATATTATTTTTGCACTCTCTTTGTTTTCTTTAACCAAATTATATTTGCCACTGTAAAAGACCTATTGATTAATTTAATAGATCTTTGGTCCTTTGTACAGATTAATGTCATAATTTTTGTCTTACTTTCTTATGCAATCTTCACTTAGGTCTTTTTAAGCGTTCTGAAAGCTTTATAGCCTTTTTTAAACTCTTAATTCTTTTGTTCCTTATGTACCAATCTGAGCAGGGGTGAAATCACACAAGCACTCAGCAACTGCCAGCCACGAACAGGTCTCTTGCTCCCCTGTGGTGGTGTCTGGTGCAAAGATGGAAAGTGTCAAAAGTATTTGTCACTCAGAAAGCTGACATTGGAATCTCTGAGCTAAAAGTTGACTCCAATCCTCAACAGGTCTGGGTAGGAATACGTTTAATTTTCTGCTGCCTTTAGCAGAAAAAATTCTAACACCTCTGCTTGATTCTTATCTCTCCTCTGGCTAGAGCCTGGGGAAGTCAGTATGGGTGTGAAGTTGCAATAAATCCTGAGGACTCCAGCAGAGGCAACAAGAAGACAACTAATATATCAGTGTGATAATGTGGTGGGGTAGGAGAAGCAGGACATAATGCTTAATGATACAAGTCCTTCTTGGTCAGGGCCCTAAATGTCAAAAGTCTCACCAGACAATTTAATAGAGACAGCAATGTCTTCAGAGCCATGCTGTGGAAAGTCACATTCCCCCAGATATTAGTCCCAAATCACGATCTCACAATGTGCAGTGTTCACACTGTACTGAATATCTAGGTTTTTTCACAAATTTCCCATCTGCACATAGCAATTTGCTTGTTGATGTTTAGGCATGATTGACATAATTCAACAATCTGGCTTATTAGTTTGCTTTGTAACTATGTAAAATGCTGACAATGATTATCCCAGTTGACTGAGGACATGCTTCCTGTGACACAGTAAACAAATGTAGTAAAGGAGGTTTTTTCCAAATGATTGCTCCAACCCCCTAATGAGAATGTTAACTTATTTCATCAGGGCTGCACTAAACCAAGCATCTTAATGAATCCTCAAGTCACACAGCCCTGTTGCTAGAGCCTGGGGTACAGTAGCTAGAATTGTATGCTTACGGACTTTTCTCCCATCTTTAGCTGCATGCTGCATTATAATGAACCCATTTATTATACTGCCTGCAAAAAGATATTTCTTTGCAGAAGAAAGAATTTCTGAGATTTGGTTTCAAAACCTACAAAATTCCTTAGAGGAGTGCTTCTTCCTATAAATCAGTGCCTCTTAATGGAAAGAACCTGATGAGAGAATGACTAATGACAGGTAAAAAAATAAGAATAAATCAACCTGCTCATTAACCTGCTTGAACAGTAAATTCTCTGTGCTCTGAAGGCCAGGATTTAAGACAGTTCCTCTAAATCAAAGGATTCTTATGAATCCTGTTCTCCAGCTCCCTTCTATAAGTTATGTTTGGGTGGCCAATGACTATTTGTAGGGGATGTTTTTCAGGTGTTTGCAAACATTGACACTGATTTATTTGGAGCAAATAACACATGGTGTTCCCAGGGGAAAAAGATCCTTACCTTAGTTTTGGTGCATCTAATTACGATAAGCCTCTATCATACTCACAGCCTACCCTAATTATCCAGGGAATTGGCAGTGTTTAACAATGAAGGAAAGACTGCTCCAGTGTCCAATTAAGGCTTTCTTTGAGGATTAATAAATCTTGTCTCATCAACCCCACTGACCCAGAGGTGTTAATCTTCACCTTATTGCTCTAAACTTAAAGCAAAATTCTGAAGATCAAGAGCAAGAGAGTAGTTGAGTTAATTGTTCCATTAGGTTGATGAAGTCTTTATAGCTATGTCCAATAGCACACTATTCTGTGAGCATCGTTACATGATCTGCTACAGAGCAGAAAACAAACAGTAAAAAAGACTGCCACAGTTATTCGACCTGGATGACCGGTAGCTTGAGCTCTGCTCCATACTCAGCAGTTTTGATACAACACTGTTGCATCTAGATTCCGGAGCAAGGCTGTGAGAAGATTATAAACAGTCAAGAGAGGTTTTAGTACATCTAAATGCAGTTGCAAAAGGAAATAAATCATGTAGTCAATAATAGAAAGAAGATTTAACACTTATCTGCCCTGCAAACAATATCCTGACTAGAAGGCATAAAAAATACTGTTTTATTTGAGGGCAAGAATCCAGGTATTTCACTGGGAGGAGTTTTTCTCATTGACAAGTCTATAGTAATCATGGAGATCACGACAAATTGGGTTAAAATGTGCTCTTAGCCACTACAGTAAATTACAAATCTCAATTTAACTGTGTTCCCAGTCTATTTGTATTTGCTTCTGTTTCTAAGTCACTAGGCAGGTTAAATTCTTTTGGCACAAATGTTCACAAAAAGTACTGAGATCACATTAAAAATCTGTTTGATAACCACTCCTTTTCAAGCAGTTCCTCCTCCTGGTCCGAGTTAAGCAGGAAAAGAAATGGGAACTGATACTTTTCAGGGCATGGGTCACACGTTTGTGTGTCACTGAACAAAGGAAAAGAAAGAGTTATGGGATCAAAGCTAGAATTATTTCATGGAGTGGGTAGAGGGAAAAGGGAGGAGGGCTGCATTTCTGAAAGACTTCTGAATGAATACGCTTTATTCCTATTCCTATTTTCTTCCCCATGTCTGTCTCCTTTCTTTCTAAACAGAACATAAAACTCTATTGTCCCTCTCCTTACTCCATCACACCCCAATGCAATGAGGCTTAGACAGAGTCTTCCCTTTTCCAGGGGTGATAGACTAAGGACTGTGCGTTGGATTCAAGAGGACAGAGAACGTGCTTGAAATGAGTCAAGTGTTAAAAGAAGGTTACAGAGCTGTGCTAAAGGAGAGAAAAATGAGTAATATTTTTTCACCCTCCTCTTTTTTCCAAAATATGAGTCACATATTATGCTATTTTCTGAAACACAGTCACAGCCTCTTCTTTTTCACTCTGAATTCACTCCTGAACGTAACACACGAACAAGCAAACATTAAACAACACAATTGTTTATGTTGTTTTTCATAAAGATTTTTCAGAGAAAGTGGAGTTCTTGGACAGCTCCTAGTTCATCTATATTATTTTTTCTTTTTGCATCTTGACAATATTTCTAATAGATTCCTTGTAAAATAAAAACAGATAAGCTATTATCATGTCTACCCTCTGTGTCCTGTGCTGGGAAATGGGACATGTCATTACACTGACTTCAAAGCATTTCATCTGTAAAAAAGACAAGTGACTTACACATAAAAGTGTGCATCTTATAAAGCACACAGATTGGATCATTTAAATGATTAATTTAACCTATACAGTTTTGAGATGAATTGATTTGCCTCTTTTCCTCTACTTATCATCCTCTCTTCCCTTCCACAATTTAGCATTCAACCCAATACTACAGGCGTACAACATTCCCAAGGTCATTCTACTATCTTCCTTCAAGCCTCCCATTAAAACCTTCTTCTAGTATAAGACTAGGAACAAAACAAAATTAATCCTTTCTTGCCCTCCAGCCTAAGAGGATTCAAACTCACATATCTCACCTCTCAGGAGAATTGCAACCTGTCCTTCTGTGGGCTGGTGTCTTTATGCATGCATATGCATACACAAACATCCAGAGACAGAGAGATGGACAGAACTCTGTGCTGCTCATAAGAAAGCTGTTTTATTTTGCATGAAATAATTAAGGATTCCTTGGTCCAGACAGCAGGATAGAGCAGGATCATAAGGCAGCAATTCAGGCGCTCAGCTGTGAAAGATACCTGTTTTCTGCTCTTTGCTTCAAAGACTACTTGCTATTTAGACCGCTCTCAATAAAAGACATAACTAAGTCTTTCCCTCTGCCCTGGCTGGTGAAGCATGTGAGCCCTTACCTTCCAGGTGACTGGTTAGGCGCAGCAGGAGGACTCCCATCTGCTCGAACCACTGCCTCACTGAGTACACTTAAAAGTCAAGTAGTGTCTCAGAAAGCTCAGGACTCAGCTACAACTGTGTTGCTTTTATGCTGTACTGGTGTTAGATTGGCTTCTCTTCCTGTAGGGTAGAGGAGATGCTATGACTGCATCAGTATCTCTTTTGGGGCAGGCTTAGAGAAAAGTGATGACCCCTGAGGCAAGTTTTCTAGGGCAAACCAAAGATCCAGAGTCCCTAAAGCTGAATTCTCAAACAAGACAATTCTCCACCCATTTTTCTAGCCGTGCCAGATCACAGAGGTGCCTTCAGAACATGACTAAGGCCAGTATTAAGAGTCACAGGAATTAAGTATTGCCAACAGGTAGGTCATTCAGTTGGGTCATCAAGATTCAAGCTCTTGTTCCAGAAGAGAGAATTAATCACAAGTGTCTGTTCACACTGGGTGAATGAAAGAATAAATGAATGAATGAATGAATGAATGAATGGATGGATGGATGGATGGATGATGGCAGAATTTGCAACCAGGAGTATCAAAAGAAAGGAGAGGTCTGTCTGGCCAGAGGCAGATGATTCTTTCCCCTTCATTGCATTCCTGGGTAGTTGAGGTGGCTTCCTTTTCAGTTCTGAGATGGAGCACCACACCAGGGATTGAAAAGTCCAGGAGATACTAGTTAAATCCTCTACATATCAGGACCTGTCTTCTACATGCCTGAACATCTAAGTGGGTCTAACTTACAGCACTTCTCCTGTTCAGTTCTTAAGATGTACAGAAAAAATAGGTGTTTCCAAAGTTGGATGAAATCACTCATATGTTCAGTTGTTGTGTCCAGAAAAAGAAACATGTGAGACACTACTGGAAATTGTAGTGTTGACAGAATAAAATCATTTATGCAAAGAACTTTATTATGAAACAAATAAAATGTTCTGAAAGTAGTTAATGTCAGATCATTCCCATTCATATGTTTTTAAAACAGATTTAAAAATTGCATCCAATTCATAAATGCTTTGCCTTTCATATTTTTTTGATAATTTCTTGTAATATGGTAGAACTCCACTGAGTGAACATCTTTGCATATTATGTACAGAACATAGCAGTGGAATAATTTTATATCCTCTTCTGTCTCTCTTTGCCTGAATTTTAATAATAATAAGTCTGAACAGTGTCGTGGTTTAGGCTGCAAATCACGCAGCCCGTTCACTCACTCCCCCCTCTTTCTTCCCCTCCACTCTGAGGGGGGGGGGGAGGGAAATGGAGAGAAGAATCGAAAGAATGTAAATCCCATGGCTTGAGATAAGAACAGTCCAGTAACTAAGGTATAACACAAATCACTGCTGCTACCACCAATAATAATAATGACCAGGGAAATACAAGGGAAGAGGACACAACTGCTTACCACCTGACGACCGAGCCGTGAACTAAACTCTTCTGGGTTCCTGCCCCAGTTTTTGCATCCTGGGCATGACATACTGTGGTATGGAATACCTCTTTGGTCAGTTTGGGTCAGGTGTCCTGTTTCTGCTTCCTCCAGGCTTCCCCTCCTCCCTGGCAGAGCATGAGACTCAGAAAGTCCTTGGTCAGACCAAAATGTTCTAAGCTGTAACTATAAACATCGGTGTTATCAGCGCTGTTCCCAGGCCGAAAGTCGAAAACACAGCGCTGCACCAGCTGCTAAGAAGGAGAAAAATGACTGCTGCTGCTGAACCCATGACAAATGGTTACAACACAAAATTGAAAGCAACCTGCCTGACAAACCAGGCAGAATGCATGAACAATCTCAGTACTGCCTTATTTTCCAGATTTGTGACAGATTACATCTAGTTTATACTGGAGATGTTATTATCTTCATGTTTCTTCTCTTAAGAAAAGAAAATAGTTGCTACATTTACGGTTCTCATTCTGTTCACAATAAAACCAAGGTAAAAAAAAAAAAGAGAAAATAAAATATCAAAAATCTGTCTGAGATGATGAAAAATAAAAAGTCAGCCATGTGTGCATCTCTCATTCAACTGTTTTCAGTTCATCAGTCAGGAATGCATTTATAACTCAGTAGCAGCCTTTAATAGAAGGCCAAATTAAATTTGCTGGAGTCTTAAAAATGAACTTTTACTTTAAGCAGCTGGAACCTGAACCTCATCAACATGAAATCAGTAGGACTATTTCTGCACACTTGTTTGGGGTTGCACTTTTGATATGCCACAGCATCTTCCTAGTTTGGGACACCTTTTTCTGCCAGTAGCTGGAAGACTCCCAGTTTGCTGCTATGGTACTTGGTCTGGTTCCCTATAAAATTTGGGATTTAATTTCTCCACTTATTAATTTTCAGTTTGAAATAGGTCTTTGGTCACCTCAGGAAAACTAAAGTTGAGGTGAGGATTTCTTGGGGGTCAGAAGAAATGGTTTTTTTTCATGAAGAGGGGCCATAGAGGTGGATGAATGGGGAGAAGAAAGCCACCACCACAGGATGAAGCAGTGTTTCTTCTGTCCAGGAGGCAAAGCTAGGAGCTGTAGAAGTATCCAAAACTGTAAGAAGTGCCAATAAAGTAAAAAGCATCTCTCATGAGGCTGCCTCCATGCTAAATCCAATCCTCCCTTGTGGGTTTTCATTCATTCTGAGAAGATCAGAGCTGCAATGGGCTGTCTGCCATGTTCTGTTGTTACCTCTAAGTGAAGTATAGATAATTAGTTGCCAGATTTGTTGGAGCAGATTGATAAGAGCTAACTTAGAGTTTACTTAGAGGCTACAGAGAATGAGTCTTTTTCAAAGACAAAGAATGTTACTTGCTAAGAGGTAGCAAAGTAAAATTTTCAATTAAAAGAACCTGGTTGCAGTTCACAATCTAATAGAAAAAGCTATAACAGATTTTGAGCATAGTGATTTTTGCAATTTGCATTTGATTCTTCAGGGGAAAAAAAAAAGGGAAAATGCTAGCTGTATTTTCTTAAAATGCATTTTATATCCCTAGCTGAGGATCCTTTGAACTCAACAAATTTGGATTACCCTTCTGGTAGCTTCTTTTCTTCTAGCCTTCATTCAAAAGAAAGACTCTTGTAGGTCTTTTGCTATGGCCCCCGTCTTTCTGAAGTGAAACTCTGTCCAGGTCTATTCCAGATGTGTGCACACAACTCTAGGAATAGCAGGACTCTTTTTCTACCCTTTCCTTGGTCTTGGCTCTTGCTGAGTATAATTTATATTGTTACACAAATTTATTGTGTAACGAGCAAAGATTTTTTAAAAATTGGGTTTACTCTGTGAGTACCAGACTGCAAGTTCAGCCCAGCAAATTTGTTTTCTGTAACAGCTGATCTCTTCACCATTTCTTTTTCTTCACCTAACAATTTTCTCAAGAAAGGAAATTTTGTCACATAGCTGCTCTCAGCATGCTGTTCATATTACCTCAGTAAAAGAAGGACATACATAGTCTTGTGGAAAAGAGTTACTTCACTCACTGACAAGCCTAGCAGTATAGCTAATAGTATTTCCCAAGGGGGGGTGGCCTTGCTTTAAAAAAACAGAGAAGAAGAAAAAGAAAAAGAATCAATATTGACTCTTGACACATTTTCATTTACATCACTGCATGGCTTTCAGTCTGGGCACAAATCAATAGGCAGCTTTTAACACTGCTCAACTAGTTTGTTCTATGTAAAAGAAGAGAGATTCACCTCAAGTGGGTTGTTTTTCCCCTTGGGCTCCAGGCAGACTCTTCACCATTAACAGTGTGTGATTCTTTGAAATGAAGTTGAGTTTATTTGACTGTTCTTTCTGTGACTGATCAGAAGAGCCTGAACTGTAATATTAATCACACAATGTTTTCTTCATCACCACTTACAGTCAATTGACTTTGTACTTAGTGAAAGCATTTCAAACAGCCAACTCAATGTACCACAGGGCAAGAAGTCAATAGGAGGAAGAAAGATTTAGTTACAAAACACACAGCCTGTGGAGCTGCTGACACACACACACCGGGCACTTCATCACACTGCAGGTGTGCTACTATTACATGGTTTTATTTGCATGATGAGGGGCTCCACATCAGCTCAGTTGTTTTTGTTGAACAAGTCTCCTCAGTCAACTGCAGCTTTTCCTTCCATCTCAGGTTTATATGGGAGATATAAATTGTACTGGGTTCACAGCTATTTAGTTTCAGTTCAAGCCTCTACAGATTTCAGCAGAGAACTGACCCATGAAGTAGGGACCTTCTGTTTCAGATATACTGATGAGATGACTGTTACTCAAATGCCAAGCATATGTCGTGCTAATAATACCACCCATATGTTTAACAAATGCCAATTTGCCTAAGATACCATTAATATTGGCGTAATAGCCACTCGCATACAGTGGGCTTTTTAAAACCACATCTTTGTCGTACATAGATTTTTGAATTTAGAAGAGCAGGAGTACAGATGCCCAGAGGTACAGCATTATCAGTTTTGTTTCCTAGAGTTTCAGCACCTCACCTCAGGCAATTTTAAGCTCATGAAGCCTTCACAGAAATTTTCACACCAAAGAAATGCATGCGGCATTGAAATCAAGAGCTGGGTGGATTCATTTATTGCATGCAATGCCTTAGAAATGTTCTTTGCTAGAAGCAGACACTGTGTGAAATCCAACATGCCATAAAATGGGCAACCATGTCTTTTTCTATGGCACATTTTAGACCTGCATGACCAGAATTTTCTCACATGCCTGAAGTAGCTTGTTTATCGCCTTCATTTGTTTTCATGGGGGTTCTCCATTATTAAAAAGTGGATTTGTTAGTGGAGCAGAACTGATGTAGCTTCCAGCTCAATGTCAACTCTCCCTCTTTGGGCTTTTCTGGATTAGGCCTCTAATTATCTACATACATAAATACATGTAATAATAAAATAATGTACATGAATGAGTACATGCTCATTCTAAACAAGTTTACTATCACTTTATTGAGCAAAAGCATTGGTTTCCTTTCTGTGAATGAACCAAGGTTTATTCAAGACTATTTTCAGGGGGTAAAATTAGTATCATTTCAATGGAACACACTTATATTTTACTTGAGACAGATTTTGCTGGTTATTAATTTTTCAAAATTTCCATGTACTGGCCCAAAATATATGAAACAGCTGTCAGTCTCAGACCATGCAAATCAATTTTTATTTAACCATCCAAGTTTTCTTGACATTTGTCTCTTATGAGTTTAGAGTTATAGGACAACATGTGTTTTCCAGTAGACAAGAACAGAGCTGTGACAAGAATAAAGAAGGACTTTCAAGGACACTCATAGAGATCAGTCAGTCAAGACTTCCTTTAAATCTGTATTTGTATCCTGTTGGGGGGATTCAAACCAAGTTATATCAAATCAGTGAAGAAAAAAGTAAACTATCTATTCAGATGCATCCAAACTTTAATCTGGAAGTCAACTCCACATACTATCAGTTTTGACCAATTATTTGGCTCTCAGTGGCTGATGCAAATACAGCATGCACTTGTTCTCAACTTTGTCCCCTGCCATTTGCCAAAGAGTAGGCAAAACATAAATTAATTGCTTAATTAGGAAGCATAAAATCATATTTCCTGTGGAACGGATCCATTTCAATACAACTTGCACATTATGTAGAAGTACCAGATACATAAGGCTTGTACCGCTACTCACCAAAAAGCCCATTAAATGTCAAGTCCATAAGCACACTCCAGCTGTTTTATACTGCTTTACCAACAGGAGATGAGGTAAATTACCCCTGTATAGTGTGATGGGCTATCACCCAGGGGTTACAAATGCAGGCAGTGCACAGTCATAATGGACAGTGCTGTGTGACAGTGACAGTGGCAGTGGGAGGATAAGGTATGAGGGCAGCACCACTGGGCAGTCAGCTCTGTTCCTATCAGGTGACAAACAGTGGGCACACCAGAAAGGTTGCAGTCAGGCTGCCCAGCTCTCCCGACACTCCTTCTGAAATTCACCAGCTACTTAGCTGCAAATCCCCAGATTTATAGCGGATATGAAATTTCACACCCACTGTAAAAATACAGTGCCTGTGATTTCTTTCAAAGATCTCTGATACTATCTACTTTCAAAATTCATTCTGAATACCTATTATATCAAGTAACAAATGGGCATTATGTATCTGTTGATATGAACATGAGAAAATCTGAGGTCTAAGATGTAAAATCACCTGAGTAATTTTAAATTTGGCTTTCCTGTCAGTTGAGTATGCTCATCCTAATTACTGAGAAATAGACTGCCATTGAAGATCTTTCACTAGGATAGAAACTAATTACAGAGACCTCACCACTATAATTTCCCTTTTTTTTGGAGGCAGAAGTGGGAAGGAGGGGGAGCTGTGGCATCTTGTCTGAGGTCATCCATCAGACCAATGACCAAGAGATCATAAAGCCAGACACACATCATTTTCCACTGGATCAGTGAGCAGATCCCTCTAACTCTGCAGCTGAAAGATCACTGGGAATTGCTGAGGGAAGTGACAGGCCCATGTTGCTGGATTTAGGGGACAGGGAGAGACTAGAATTGTCTTTTTGAAGCTTGCAGCTCTATTGGATTAAACACAGCACGACAGACTGTGTTTCAACTTTAACTGTTCTGTTAGTGGTATAGTCTAGCAGTGATAATATTAAGCAAAGTTTCAGTGCCTAATCTCTCTCCCAGAGCCCAAAAATCTCTCCCAGAGACCACACCACTGAAGTGCAGCATACGTTTAAGTGGACAGTCAGAGTTCAAACATATGCAGTTATACTGATATTTCACAGAGGACTACATTTGGAATGAAAAAGAACATGAGGATAAGGCCATAGGAATTTTTCACCATCTGTGATAATAATTCAGAAAAAGCCTGGCACACAATCTGCAAAAGAAAATTCTCTCTTGGGCTTGCAATTCCAGGATTTACTTCCAGGATTCAAGTATTACATATTTTTAATGCCTTATGATCACTCAAGAAGGCAGATGATTTCCATGCATTGTACAAGTGTTGGAATGAATTGCCATTTGGTGTAAAACATTTGACACAGTGTATGTGGCAAAATACATGCAAATTACCAGATCCAATGCCATCCTTAGGCTGATTTGCAATACAATAATCAACTATAAGTTGTCAGGTTCTTTTGCACCACATTTCCTGAAATAAGAGATTAAAGGCTGATGTACAGAAAAAAATTTACTTCAGTGGGTGTTCTTAGCCATTCGGGTTTTTTACATCTGTTTGCATGCACAAAAGTTTAAAAACTGTTAAACAACAAATCTGTTCAGGTACACATGAATTAGGATTATCAATATTCATTACACTGTTTTAAATCCCAAGAGTTGCTGTTAGGAAAAGAGATATTACCAGACTAAGTCAGACTGACAGCTTGCCTAGATAGTGGTCACAGTAGGGCTGTGCTGTGAGCAGGTTGGACAGTTCAAGCAGCTGCCAGCACCTCGACCAGTGTCCAAACTGCTCAACAAAAACTGCCTCTGGTACATCCTGCTCCCTGATGCCATTGTGTGTTCACAGGATGTGCATGAAGCAGCCCTGGCTCTGCTGCTGCTGCCAGGCATGCAGGAATGGCCCCTGATTGTCAGGACTATTATTTTTCCCTATATTGAGACAATCTGAGCAAGTTACTCTTAGCAGTTTCCAATGGAGTCCAAAGCCTGATGACTTTTTCCTTTGTGCCTCTTTTCCCTCTCCCTGTAACATAATGGTACAAAATGGATAAGAAACAGCATAGTGAAATATAACCAAAGCATATGTTTCTAGAAGAACTTGCTTAATGGGGATGTTAACCCTCTCAGTGATTGGGTTATGCTTGGTATGTGATACTTTTCTGCTTACATGCTTTAAAATTCTGATGTGAAATGTATTTAATCCTATGCAGTGCATGTCCTCAATCATTTCTTTTGACAGCAAGCTCCATTGGCTAATCATTTATTCCTGAGTCAGTTGAGGCTTACAACACACTGGTTATTAATCAAATCAGGCTTTGCATTCGTTAATGGTGAAATGCAACTGAAAAATCCACCCTGTCTCAACCAGTCTGATCCCACTACAAATGTGAATGTAGATTGAAGTGAAACCTCCAAAGAGGTGAACACTTCTGGCCTCAATGGGTACATCAGAGAACCAAGGACAAAATCCTGCTCATGACTTGTTTTCTGTTTTGGCTTTTCTGAAGTTCAGAATTGCAACAGCTCCCACCCTGAGACCACAGAATCCAAACGCAATCAAGATACAGCTAAAAGGAAAGTATTTGGAAAGCATCCTCTTTTTATTTTCTTTACTATTATTAAACAAATCTCACCTGTCAAACTTTTGCAGTTGACTACATTATGTAGTCAACTATTGGTGCCAGAAACAGAAGAACTTTGTGTGAAGCCATGAGCACTTTAAGGATTAAGCAATTCTGAGCATTGTCCTGAGAGTCCGGTTGCCATCACAGACACCTGCCAATTTTTCCTCTGAAAACAGGTATACGCATCACCCTTTCACAGCACTGTGCTGCAGCACCTTTGTGCAGCTTTATGGCCCCAAGTGTCAGGGTGGGCCTCATGTACCAACAAACTGTGTTTAGCACACAGCATCCCAGAGCAGGAGAAAGGCTGCTGTCCTTTGCTGCTCAGAGGCCTGCTAGTCAGCAGCATCTCCCTCTTCCACCTGTGATCAGTGTGGTCCTCCATGAGACACTGCTGCCTTGTGCACGGAAAAGGCAGACAGAAGGGGTCTGCATTTGAAAAGCTAAGTAACTGTCTGCCTGTTTATATTTATAATCCTGGCCCAGACACATGATGGTAAGCAGAGCATTAAAAGTGTTTATAGGTAGGGACATAAATAGATAAGTAGGTGCAAAGGTACAAATGAATGTTGCATATCCTGTGTTTGCAGAGATATCTATGTCTTTTTATTTCAAGTAAAACTTAGAAAGCAAAATAAAGATAACAGACGTGGCTACTCAGTAATGTAAACACCTAAAAGGGGCACCATACTAAGGTAATATTTTAACCTATTTTTATGCAGAAATGGAGTTTTTAAGATACACAATTAACTGAATTCTGGATTAATTTGGAACAATTTAAAATCTGATGCTGATGAACAGGCCTCTGTAGAGTAGTGACAAAATTGGAATGGCATCTCTTCAGAGTCCAGGTACTAATACCAATGTCTTTATTTCACTTAATGCTTCTCAGGAGTGAGAGATTAGGAGAACACTTTTCCTGCCACAAACAGTCCTTAGAATTAGTGAGCATAATATTGCATCTTTATGTTGATAAAAACACTTTAAATAGCCCTCTAGAGATACAAGATTAGGGAGATGGATCTTCCGCCATAAAGTGCGCATGCTTACTTGCCCTACATGAACATTTCTCTCAGCATATCCGCAGCGGTCACACACACAACAACATGTGTGGCTGGATGCACAATTCTTTCATATTAAAAGGCAGATATTTCACAATATAGTAGCATTACAAAGCTGAATGTATATGGTACCGAAAGATATTAAAGCCATGAAGTGTCACCACTATTGAGGTTATCTGTCACTACATTTGGACGAGTCAATAAAGCAGTCCAGAGCCTGCTGTCTGACCTTAGAAGCAGTTTGCACCCAGACAGCTCAATTGTCTTTAAAATGAGGGTGACTGTATCTATTTTGCTTACAGCCTCCTGAATGGTGCTGGAGCATTAGCTTAGGGGGTGTTAGCTGGCATGTACCCAAGTGCCTGTCAGAGAGCACACTAGCATTAGTGAACAACTGCAGGATAGTGTTTAAGCCTGTATCCTGGCACTCTCTTGCTGGTGTGGGCACAGTTTGTAGCAGCTGTGTGCCTGAGGCTATTCTGCTCCGTGCAGGCCAGTGCTCCCACTGGTGCTGCCTGCTTTCAGGATAGCTCTGGCTTAATCTCTTGCAAGGCTTTATTGCAAGGTGGGGACACTGCAAATCAGTACTTCCCAACAAGAACCTTTCTTTTCTTTCCTTAGCAAAGCTGGTCCTGGAGCAGGAATGTTGGGAGTGTGCAGGTGCTGGGAGTGGGGTAGGAAGGAAAAGGAACATACCGAGATAGGAAGATTTATATGCTGGAAAAAAACATTCCCTCAATCATATTGTGCTAAAAATCTCCCAAAGAACTAAATATCTTGGTCCTTTACTGAGAACAGATAATCTAGGGGCTGGGCAGGTAGGAAGAAGAAGAAATGGACTCTCCATCCACTTCTCCTCTCATTTCTTGCCTGAAGAAGTTACACTACAATTACCAAGTACTACAATAGTTTCACCAATTTTTGGCATTGATTTAGTGAAAAATTTGTTTTGTTTTGCCTGACTTTTACGCAGATGGTTGCTTGGTTTATGGACATTAGGTATTTACATTCATCAGCTAAGCATAAATATACGTAAACCAGATCCTTTTGAAGAAACAAAGCTTAGGTTTTGCAGTATTACTGCTCCACAAAATAAAAGTTCTCTGGTGCTTACCAAGCCTAGAAACAAACTTGTTGAGTATCATCATTTATGTTCCTATTGGAAAAAAATTGTGAAAGTCAAGGATAATTGTAGTTCAATTACTGAGCCATTCTTTAGGAGGGAAAGATTAAAGTGACATGTTAGTTTGTGTTTTTCCCACGCAAGCTTTCTCTTAAGAATCACTTCTTGATGAAGTGTCCAATCTTCTCTGCAGAGAAGAATTACCCAGCTGTTTGTGAGAAAGATATGGTTGTGTGAGAATAACCTGTTCTTCATTTCTTGCCACTGTCTTGATCCAGACATGGATAATTTTTAAAAGTAAAGTTCATGTAAACTAGCTGTTTTATTTGGTATACCTTAGCACTTCTGCAATTACTGTTGCATCTGTAGTTGTCACTGTTCATGCAGCGGTGGACTTGGCAGTCCTGTGGTAATGACTGGACTTGATGACCTTGGTCTTTCCCAACCTAGTCGATTTTATGCAGCCATTGATCATTTCAGACAAAGATTCTTTTCTTGTTCATATTATGATTAGCTATTCACAGAGTTCTGTGAATGTAGCCTAGTTGTAGGAAAAATACAAGATATGGTCCTTGTCTGTAGAAGGCTACATGAGGCATATTTCCACTGATATTGGTATTAACTTTCTAAACTGATCTCATTGTCCTGAAGTTACCAAACTACCAGATATATGTAGAAGGGATTGAGGTGTATGGTGCCATCAGGATAAACTGCTGCAGAGGCTGCTGATTGGAGGCTGGTTGGTAGAGCATCAGCCCTATTTTTCTCGACAGCCTTTACTGAGAGCAGAGCGTGTGGACTGTGAGCCAGCAGAAGGAGCTCCACTGGCAGCACCCTGTGCTCTGTAGTTTTGTACTTTGCTCTTCCCTCAGTGCACAAAGGTGCTGCTTTCTTTTATTTCTTGCAAGGAAGACAGCTCCTCCAAACACACTTACCACACTGCTCTTCCACCATAGTGTTTGTCATTTCTCTTTCCCCCAGCTCTGAAAATTGCAGCTGTGGCCAGAATTTGGAAATTTGCTGTAAATAAACCAGGTATCCAGCTTCAACTGTCGTTTGTGTGTTCTTTACGGCTCTGACCCTCTGTGAAATCAAATGCTGCCTTGTCCCGCTATGATCAGTATCTTAGTGAGTCCTGTGTTATGCTTGACCTACAGCCTTCCTTAAAGGCAACTGAAATAGGCAGACTTGTGTGTGAGTGCAGAATGTAGCCCATAACTTCGAATTTTCAAAAGATGGCTGTTTTCTAGAAGAAATGTTTTGAAAAACTAGAGTGTGGTGGGAGGGTGAGATTAGGATTTGTAATGGGTCAAATTCCCAGAATTTTTTCCCTGGGAAAAGTGCGAAGGTCACAAAGGGCTTCATATATGTACATGCACACACACACACACACATATGTAAAGAAAGATTTGTATATACTGTATATATGTATGCCTGCTTCTCTTAAATTCTGGAAATACCTCATTCCTATTTCTTAATAAGATCTGCTTTAATAGTGTCATTTAATCTGGATATTTAATATCATATTTTTTTAGCAGGTAGCAGTACACAGGAATATAAGGAAAGGGCTCTTACATTTAATTTGAAGTGCATAGCTCTACCAAATTCGTGCTTAAAGATTTCAGCCTGTGCTGTTTACCTCTTAAGCTCTCATGTTGTTTAAAATGCTGTATCTTTAAGTGAATGTATCTCAATAGAAAATAATGCAGCAGAGTTAGTTTAGGCTAACACAGTGACAAGACAGGTATTCTGTTTTCTCCTGTCAGTTTTCAAGTTCGCGGTTACTGCCCACCTTTTTTCTTCTCCTCCACCTTGTAATTATTTTCCCTGGTACTTCCTGACTCGACGTGTGCTTACAGTAATTGGACATCTAAATCACAGTGAAAAAATTTCCTGCTGTAGGCTCTAGCTTTAAAAAATGCCAAAGGTTACTAGTCAAAATGACAAAGGATACAGGCAAGGGAGAAAAAAGGTCTTTTAATAACAGGACATAGAAACCTTGTTCTGGTCTGTTAGTACTGTAACCATTTGGATGGAACAGATTAATGATATTTGGGCAAAACATAAAAAAATATTCCGCAGACAGAAATATTCTTGAAGGTACAGCTCCATTTGAATCTCAGCTGCTGCCCTCACAAGCATAAAGTTCCTGTTTCTCTCAGGAAGGGCTGTTTTTTCTCTCTGTATCCCATCTTCATCTTTTTATGGTGCGTCTGATAATATTCAGTGATTTAGTTTTGTTTTTTTCTTTAATAAACCCTCATTTCCTAGATTCATGTGATTAAAGAGGGGAAACAATAAAAGAAACCTGCTGAATGTATCAGCAGCCAATTAACCAGCTTTAATGGCCATAGAGAATAGCTTGCAAACATTATTGAAGTGTTGTCCAAAAGCTAAGCTCAAGGCTTAAAAGCCATTTTTTCAATAATTTTTAGCAATATTATGATTTTTGGGGCCTAACTGGATACTCTGACTGACCATGCTGAGTCCAAGTAAATCCAGTGTCAGAAGGCAGCTATTCAGCAGGACATGACAGTGAAAGGCTTGTGGTGGTGGGGTTCTGGGCAAAGGAGAAGACTGTAAAGCCTCTTCCTTGGCCCTGGCACCTAAGGACCTGTCGAATGTACATCCCAGAGACCAACAGGACAGGGGAGATAGATAGAGCAGGACACTGGGAGGGATCCCACAGATGACAAACCTTCAGAGCACTGGGATTGTGAAGATGCTCAGAAACAGCTCTTCAACCTTTGTGCAACAATCTTTTGGGGTATGACTCAGGGAAATATAAATTCCCTTTTAGTTTTCCATTGACAGATTTTAAGTTTTAAATAAAGAAATTGGTAGCAGCATCTGACATCCTCAGTTTGTTAATGGAAGTTTTATCCTCTGGCACCAATATTATTCTTGGCCATTATATACTCTCTCTGAAAAAGAAGAACACCACTATGTAAAATACGATAAAAAGGAAAATAACAGAATAGGATGGACATTAACAAGGAAGGATGGTTACTGAATTTAAAATACTTCATTAGGAATCAGGACATCCAAGCCCAGTTTCCCCTTCAACTAATGACTATCAAGTGACTGGCGAAGTGTTTAAAAATATCTGTGTCTCAATGCCATAACCTAAAATATTTCCTTTCTCCATTTCACCTAATTAGATTCAAGCTGTTTAATTTAGGGACTTTCTGTAGCTATGTACAGTGATTAACATACAAAGATGTGTTGTACTGAGTGAATTGCCCACATATGCACTAATAAATTAAATAAAGTCTTCTATATATCTTTAGTAATATTAACCTCTAATAGTGGTCACCAATACCTTCAAATAATGCTTAACATAAAGCAATATTGTCACAGTGCACATGAATCTTATAAAAGATGAAATATTGTTATAGGCCTGCATACTATACTCATAATTTTTGTTTTTTTGCTTATAACTACATATTGTACATATGTATAAAATTGTATTTTAAACTAAGAATACAAAGCGAGAGACTTTACACATAGCCCCTTTTTTCTGCTTGAAGATACAGAACTAGCTGTGTAGCCATAATGCTTTTAGTTTTGTGAGACAGTGCCAGTTTAACTCAGTCCAGAATGTAAACAAGGGTAGTTAACTACTTGTTGTAAATATTACATATGTTCTTTTCATTTATAATGTCCGATTAGTACCATATTTTACCTTTTAATATTTATTAATCTAATTAAAAAAAATCCTTCAAATAAGGCTGAACATAAAAAGAATATGTTTCTCTTTTTGCTTAAATGAGGCTTTGACTTACACACAATTATGTGAATTCTCTCTCTGATGTAAATAAACCCATAGTGGTTTCAAGGAGGATATTTTAGGAGCTCCACATCGAATTTTATGCAGTCATTCAGGGAAAAACTTGAAGTGATTTTCCATCCTGTAAAAGCAACTTCTGTTCTAGCAGCTTCTGGAAAAGGCTGGGTAGTGGTATGGATTTGATTAGCTCATCTCTTTTCTTTTGACTCAGGGACAGGGAAAATAATGAATGACTAATCACTTCTGGTTACTGTTTTTAACACTGAAGCTATTACAGAACCAATTAAAAAAGTCACATGGAAAGCTATATAGATGTGATTAGGTTATAATGGTAATGCAGGGAATTGTGGATGGATAATTATTCTGCAGTACAGATAATTCCAACAAAGACTAATCAGAAGACATATCAAACACCTAAGAATCATAATTCTGTTTGAATTCCTTTTAAGTGTAATTTAAAAAACTGCAGCTATATTGTGACTTTTTAAACAATAGAGGGAGAAAATTACCCTGGGATCTTTCCTTCCTTGCCTTGCACAACATTGTCCTGCAGGTTTTACAGAAGTTCAGTTTGCACAATGTTCCTGCATTAATCATAGCTGGGGTGTAATTCAAAGCAGCTTTAGACCTTCTCTAAATTCCATCGGCTGGTAATAGTTTCATAGGGACTAACCCACAACTGCAAACTATGACAGCACAGCACTCACCATAGCTCAGCTGACAGAGGGGATTACACCTCTGCACCAGGAGCTGCTGCCTTAGACTTAGAGGCCAGCAGCAATAATACACTTGCAGCAGCCCATGTGCAGAAGGGAATATGACAGATAGCAAATTGAGGTAGTGTTGTGCCACCCTTTGTGTCTAATTTCTAGGAATGGGGAGAGGGCAGGAAAAAGATTGTTTTGATTGTTATTTTCAAATACGGCTGCTGTGCTAACGACACAGTTTGAAATGCAGAAGAAAAGTACTTGTCATGAGTATGCAAAAACTCCTCCCGACCTCCTGCACTATTATCTCCTTCTCCCCTCCTTCATTACCTCTCTCATCTGAGTTGTCTGCCACTGTACTCAGAATAAGTCCTGCATCTCCCTGCCAGCAGCTTGTATCTTATCTCAAAGCACACGACTCAGTAGGATGTCTCCTCTTTTTTATTATTTATACCATGTGCCTTACACAAAGTTGTGTTAGTCAGTTCTGAAAACCCTGGTGCAATTCAATTCACATCAAAGCAGCCAGTTTGTCAGCTTCTTCATCACCTAAAACCTCAGTCTTCACTGCCCAACCTCCCTGAGCATATTTGCGTCTTTCCTGCCTACTGCCACGTAAAAAACCCCAACACTTCCACCATACTACTTGCAGGAGAATGACTGATTTGATATATAAATTGTCTTCCATCTTCTGTTTTTCAGTGTCTGCTGACTATTTAGCTGTCTTCTTTTAGTGTGTTTGCTCCTCAGGGCGGAAACATTGTACAGAAAGCATTTAGCATGCACCTAGTAGCATTTAAATAGTAATTACTGACTTCATTGTGTACCTCACTGCACAGGCCACCACTTCTGGTTCCTGTTTTATTCCAAAATGCATTTTTATATCAGTCCTTGAAATGTTTCAAACAACATCTTCCCGGCAAATGATGCTCTCTATGTGAAATAAAACCTTTGAAATAAAACCTTTAAGAAGTGCTTGTTGAGATCCATTAATCAAACTTAGAAAAACAATTTGAAAAGCTTCTCAGCACCAGCCAAACCCCTGTGAGTTCAGCCATGTTGCTACATCCAGCTTCTTCAAGTGTTCAAGTGGAAATCTGTTTCTGGATGAGCGGAAGATGTAGTCTGAATGGGTTCTGAGGGAGATACGAGTTGCAGCATGAAGTACAGTAGCAACTGAATCAACTTGTAGAAAATTGCAGTCTTATATCTTGCTAAGGTTGCCTGAAAAGATAAGTTCTAAATATAATTCAGTCTCAATTTGTCCTGTTTCATGGACTTTATCTTTCCGTAATTTTTAAAAATCTTAATCAGTAGTTAGTATTTATGCAAGCCTGTGTGATTTAAGATACTGAATGACAGATGAGTGCAACAGAGTCCTCAGCTGAAGGACAAGTATTTTAGTGAATGTGAGACCTGACCCAAAGGCTATTTCCAGCAGTTTGTCATTTAGTACAGGGAAGGTTAGGTAGGTTACAGTGATATATGATCTTTCATGCTCTGAACCTGACAGCACAGTTGAACTGCTCCTGTGACTTTCATTAACTGTATGCAGCTCTTTTCTTTCATAGAGTAAATTGAAAATGTGACAACATTTCTACCCATGAAAGAAAAGTGAAAACTTGTGCTAAGTTGGGTCAATCCACCAAAATTTCACGCTCAGTCCATGTAAGCCTGAATGCAAATTTCTGATGAGTTTATTTTGCATTCATTCAGATACCAAGGGGGAGAAGGGGGAAATCTTGGTGAGTGCTCCATGTGGAGCCCTGCCAGCATGCTCCATTAGGCAGTCACCGTCATGTAGGAGCAGCCTGGGGAACATCAGTGGAAAACAGCACCTGCAAGTGTTCTGCAAATGGCACGGGGCTACAGAGCGGGTGGAGAGAGGATGTAACTGGACAAAATACGATGAAAAATGGCTTAGAGCCGTGAGCAAGCAAGACATATGGGCAAGCTTTTCAGCTTAAGGGGACAAGTTAGTGGAACAACTCTTCTTTCAT
The DNA here is from genome assembly GCA_028858755.1 of Ara ararauna. Taxonomy (NCBI): domain Eukaryota; kingdom Metazoa; phylum Chordata; class Aves; order Psittaciformes; family Psittacidae; genus Ara; species Ara ararauna. The sequence goes on from CM054379.1 coordinate 65,271,375, forward strand.
ATATATATATATATATATAAGAAATAGAGCTGTTAAAATTTCGAGGAGTGAGAAATGGACATTTTTCTAAACAAACAGTATTTTGAAAAATGCTTTGTTTCACACTGTTGCCACATTTTCCATAGGAAGACTGACAAAAAATAGAAAGAAAATCTGGAAGATACTTGTTTTTCTCTCGCCAGCTGGTCAGACACCAGCAAAAACAAATAAACAATCATTTCAAGAGGCAGTTCATAATGTGGTTTATAATCACAAACATTTTCATCAATAACACTCCTGGTTTTTATTAAAAATCCTTTCAGGTGAAAAATTTCCAGCAAACTCTAAATATAATATTGATGGCCTGATTCTGCCTGTAGGCTGGTGAAACAATTATGTTGAACTCAAGTTTCCTTGCAAACAACTAAGCGGAGAGGAGAGCTGGGAGTCCGTTGTGTACTTCTAAATCAGGTTGGGAGTTAGTACGTGAAATTCCTCAATAGTGATAGCCTTTTTAAAAAGTCTTCCAGTGTATAGCTATGAGTCAAATAAAAGTTCAGGTACATATGGTTATGAGTGAAAAATGAAGCAAGCTTATACCAATCTTTCTTTCAAGGTAATTTTAGAAACACATCCCCCCAGTAAAAGTTGAAGAGAGAGACCAGTTTTCAATAATAAACAAATGCAGTCCCCAAGGCTGAAAACTTCTAAGAGCTAGAAATTATGAAAATCAACAACTGGTTTATATATAACCAAGATGTGTGCAAACAACACTTGTGTCTTTGCTTTACATTTGGTCTATGGAGAGAGGGGGCTGCCTCTATCTGTCCCTTGCCCAGCTAATTTCCATTTCCATAGCATGGCTGGGAGGAATTAAGGAGGAAACACATAAGGCTTCTCCCGTCCATGCCTGTTATGTCTTCCCCAAGGCAAGACCAAGAGCAGCATGCTAGAAACAAGTGGTGGAAGACCCCTTTCTCTCCTATATGAATGCACAGGCAGTTCAAGAGTGAGCACGCTGTCTCCAGTATGTTCATTGTGATCTGATATCACCACCAACATCAGTGTTGTGTGATGAAGGTCTGGAGGGCATGAACAAAGCAGCACTGCTTGTTTAATTAAGTCAAGCCATGGCAGTGAGAACATGATTAAAGCACAATGTTGAGGAATACATCTCAGCATACAACCGCTTCCCATTGCTTGACATTAATTTGGTAGTGAGTGTTCAGAATCCCTTTAGATGTGTGTGACAATTTTCCATAATGATTTTGCTAAAGTGGCTAAAATAAGCTGGGCTTTCTTCTTAGCACTATAAGGCTGATTGTCACTAGTTGCATACGACTTTGCTGCATGCAATTCTTCCTTTGCTCTAGGACGCTGACTCAGTGCCAAGTACAGGATGAGTCAAGTGCATTATTGCAGGCGCCTTAACTTCTGTAGTTTTGGAAAGCATCTATTAGGCAGTTCCTTCCACCCCCTCATGACTGACATCTGCATTTCTTCTACATATAGATCAAAAAGAAAGCCTTTGAAGCAGGGAAGAGCCCCGGCGTAGTGAGCAGGTGTGGGAACTCATACTGGGAAGGTCTCCTTTGCAGCACTGATTAATCCCGATGTCTGCAGGGAGTTCCTGACTCTTTTCAGATGGCAGCAAGGATCACTTCAACACTGACCACACCTCTTGTTTTCCAAGAAGTTGATGCTTGCAGCCAGCAGTGGCCTGAGAGGTATTTTCTTTCACTTGCCTTGCATCAAGGTAAAGTTTGTGTTTTCTTGCGGTTTTTTTTGTGAGATTTTTTTGTTTGTTTGTTTTGCTTTGGCATGGTTTTGTTTTGTTTTTTTTTTTTTTGTTTTAATTGTAATTGTAAAGTACTTTAGACAACATGATTTCTTGTTTCCTTTCCTGGCTGCTAAATATGTTATTGTTACTTGGGGTATATGATGCCTTGCTTAAAAATGGGAACTTCTTTCATACAAGGCAAGCCTAGATCCTATAAAGGCCTCAGCATGAGATTTTCCATAGAAAACTCTCACATGCAATTCCCTTCACACTGGACAAGAATGATAGGTGAAAAATGACACCAGGCCGAACAACTTGTAACTGCGGTTATCCGCATTGTTACACGCAATGTGCTGTTCAGCATGGTCAGGTCCTGTCTTCATCCTTCTGAGGGGTTCAAGATAAAGGGAAAAGCAGCTATACTCATGGAAATATAACTGGGATATTACTTATTAGATTTCATAAGAAAAGGTGTTGTGTGAAATCCTGTCTGACCAATTTGGTGGCCTTCTATGATGGGGCTACGGAACTGATGGACAGGGGTAGAGCAGTCGACGTCATCTACCTGGACTTGTGCAAAACATTCAACACTGTCCCACACAACATCCTTGTCTCTAAATTAGAGAGACATCAATCTGGTAGATGTACCACCTGGTGGATAAAGAACTGGCTAGCTGGCTGCACACAAAGAGTTGTGGTCAATGGCTCAATGTCCAGCTGGAGGCAAATAACGAGTGGTGTCCCTCAGCGATCGGTGTTGGGACTGGTCTTACTCAACATCTTTGTCGGTGACATGGACAGTGGGATTGAGTGCACCCTCAGCAAGTTTGCCAGTGACACCAAGCTGTGTTTTTCAGTGGATACACTGGAGGGAAGGGATGACATCCAGAGGGACCTTGACATGCTTGTGAGGTGGGCTGATGACAACCACATGATGTTCAACCAAGCCAAGTGCAATGCCCTACACCTGGGTCAGTGCAATCCCAGGCACAGCTACAGGTTGGGCAGGGAAGAGATTCAGAGCAGCCCTGCTGAGAAGGACTTGGGGGTGTTGGTTGATGAGAAAATGAATATGAGCTGGCAGTGTGTGCTTGCAGCCCAGAGAGCCAACCGTATCCTGGGCTGCATCAAAAGGAGCATCACCAAAAGGTCAAAGGAGGTGATCCTACCCCTATACTCTGCTCTTCTGAGACCTCACTTGGAGTATTGTACGCAGTTCTGGTGTCCTTAACATAAAAAGGACATGGAGTGGTGGAACAAGTCCAGAGGAGGGCCACGATGATGATGAGGGGACTGGAGCACCTCCCGTATGAAGACAGGCTGAGAAAGTTGGGCTGTTGAGCCTGCAGAAGAGAAGGCTGTGTGGAGACCTCATAGCAGCCTTCCAGTATCTGAAAGGGGCCTATAAGGATGCTGAGGAGCGACTCTTCATCAGGGATTGTACTGATAGGACAAGCGGTAATGGGTTAAAACTCAAACAGGGGAAGATTAGACTGGATATAAGTAGGGAGCTCTTTACTGTGAGGGTGGTGAGGCACTGGAATGGGTTGCCCGGGGAAGCCGTGAATGTTCCATCGCTGGCTGTGTTCAAGGCCATGTTAGACAGAGCCTTGGGTGGCACGGTTTAGTGTGAGGTGTCCCTGCCCCTGGCAGGTGGGTTGGAACTAGATGATCTTCAGGTCGTTTCCAACCTGAGGTATTCTATGATTCTAAGATTTAAAGCACCATGTCTTACCAGACTATATAAGGAAGTTTTAAAATATTTGGTTGACAAAGCATTCCCTTAAGAATAATACCAGTAACCCAAACCAGTGAATCTGAACCAGACATCTTTTTGATGTCTCTGGAAATTAAAATCTATCTCTGCTTTACTGCATCAGTCCTCCACATTGCTCTTAACATTCAAGAATCCTCTGAATTTCCTCCACCGAATTGTGACATTTTTACTATCTGTATGACATATTTGTTATTTTTAACGTAAATCTTCAAGGCAGTTGTGCTAAGAAAATTCTAGCAAACAGAACAACATCATGAAATTAGAATGGCCTTCAGGAAATAACAAATCTACAAGGCTTTAAATAATGTATGAAACTTTCTGTTTCAATTTGCCTTTTACAGCTGAGTGATAAGACAGACCATTTGGGGATTTAAGCTACAAAATATTTCTCAAAATTTCAGCTACTGGAGAACATGCAAACCTAAAATATGTTCTTTCTTTTTTTTTTCCTTCACAAAAATAATGTGATTTATTGCTTGCAGAATACAAAGTAGCTCATGTTCTCTGCTAGATAGAAGGGAAAAATAGTCTGAATTAATCAGAGAAATTAATCCAGTGAATTATATTGCAGACAGGGCACACATTATCTAAGGTCTTCTCAGGTGCACACACAAAATGACACACCTGCATCCATCAGACCTGCTGAGCTGCACTCACTCTAGACACCTGAGTGTGAAGTCTGGTGTCTCTGTCCTCTCCCATGGCACACATTCCCACAGAGCATCAAAACACTCCAGGTGCCACCCAGGTGGTCAATTGCAAGGTGGCAGTGCTGAGCGCTGCAGAAGGGGATGGGTTTGTGGTGCTCTAGCACAGACCAGGGATGTCTTCTGAGAAAACACACCGCTCAGACTCAGGCAAGGGACCTGAACTTTTGTCTACCAGAAGCACGCATCTCCTCCTGCCTGGTGAGGCAGATTTTCATAGAAAAGGGCCCATGAAGGTGAGGGGAGAAGATACTGGATTGGTTTTGTCATTTCTTCAGTTTTGGGGAATGGGAGATAGAGAGGTGTGCAGCAGGATTCAGAGGCAGCCATCAGTATCTCTATAACTACTTGAAAGGAGGTTGCACTGAGGTGGGGTTGGTCTCTTCTCCTAAGTTACAACTGATAGGACAAGAGTTAATGGCCTCAAGTCACACCAGAGGAGATGTAGATTGGATATTAGGAAAAATTTCTTCACCAGAAGGGTGCTCAGGCATTGGAACAGGCTGCCCAGGGCAGTGGTGGCATCACCGTCCCTGAAAGTGTTCAAAAACTGTGTAGATGAGGCCCTCAGTGATATGGTTTAGTGGTGGTTTTGGCAGTCCTGGGGGAAAAGTTGGACTTTATGATATTAAAAGTCTTTTCCAACCTAGTTGATTCTATGACTCTATGATCTACAGCAACTGCTGACAAGGGTAAAGCTACCCCCAACCCCACAGCTGGCCTGACACCAGCACTTAAGATTACAAAGGAGTTTTCAGCTTTCAGGTACAGCCGTTTTCCAATGTGCGAGCCCCAAGACAAACCTCTCTATCCAGGGAGTTGGATACCTTGCCTAGAATGATTTTTTCTGCAGGTCCTATATCTGCCTGGACAACTTATTATTAATGCTCACTTGTAGAAGGGCCTAAAAGTCATTAGCTCCTTTTGAACTCACTGTGAATAAAACTAATTCAGCATCACAAGCCTGAAATGATTTGGAGTGAAATCATAGAATCATAGAATAGTTAGGGTTGGAAAGGACCTTAAGATCATCTAGTTCCAAGCACCCTGACATGGGCAGGGACATCTCACACTAAACCATGCCACCCAAGGCTATGTCCAATCCAGCCTTGAACACCGCCAGCAATGGAGCATTCACAACTGCCCTGGGCAACCCATTCAAGTGCCTTACCACCCTTACAGTAAAGAATTTCCTCCTCATATCCAATCTAAACTTCCCCTGTTTAAGTTTGTACCCATTACCCCTTGTCCTCTCCCTACAGTTCCTCAAGAAGAGTCCCTCCCCAGCATCCCTATAGGCCCCCTTCAGATATTGGAAGGCTGCTCTGAGGTCTCCACGCAGCCTTCTCTTCTGCAGGCTCAACAGCCCCAACTTTCTCATCCTATCTTCATACAGGAGCCTGGCATTAGTCAAGCAATGAAATGAGTGCGTTAGTGTTTGGTCTTGGTCAGATGCACATTTTTACCACTTGAGCATGATCCTTCTCTTTTCTCTCCTCTTTAGGCACATCCCCTGCTCCACTAGAAAGGAATGACATAAAGATGAGATAGGTAACGCTGACCTTACTAAAATTCTCGTGATATTTCTTAGCATTAAAGCGTGTTTTTTGTGGCTGCAAAATTTCTTGGATTTTGAAGAAGCAGGCTTGAGTTTTCTGTATCTGGTGTCTTTTTCATCCTCAGTTTTGGGCATGGGAATTTCATAGTCAAAATAACTTGGTTGCTTCAGAGAACAAGAAGAGAACCAGTATTGAATTGTGCCTCTGAAAAAAAAAAAATGGAAAAAATCACAGAGAAGTTATGATGGAGAGAACAAAGAAAAAGGCAGAAGTATAGAAGCCAACAAGAAGAGTGGCAGAGTATGAGAGAAAAATAAGTATGCACAGAGGCAGAGGGTAGGATTTGAATTGAGTGCTAGGATGATCATAAAATTGAAATTAATCGTGTTACCTTTTTCAGAGTGTAGTATATGTCTAGGAGTTATTTCATGCAGTCTTTCATCAAACTCATGCAAGGTGACTTGCAGCCATAAATTTGTAGGCAATAAGGCAATGTTGTCTCATTGTCACCTTTTCCTGATCATTTTTGAAAGAACATTAAAGAATTGTTTCTTTTGCTAGGAAAACATGTCTGTGCCCCAACTTTATTCAATCTACGATGTCTGTTGAAGTGGGAATGATTACTTGCTTTCTGCAAATAAAAAACATTATAGGTGTGCTAACCATTTATTTGGTTTCAGCATGACTTCAGATATCTTGGGAACAACTCCAAATATGCAGACCACCTCCAACCTTCAAACCATGAACTGACTTTCTGTATTAAGGTTTGAAAAATAAGGAACAATCACATGGAAGAAATATTCCGCTTAAAGAGTGTTGAAGAGAATTTTTTTTTTTTTTTTAAACTGGAAAAAAACTTATGTTAATTTTTGAATTATTTGAAGTTACCCCAAATATTGAGGTAAAAATTTACACCTGAAATAGCTTACCCAATTTAACTCCACAATGTAATCTTGCCAACTGTCAATTGCAGCCTGTAGATGAATATTCTTTTCTTAATTTTTATTTCTTACTGCAATATTTTATGTGTGACCTTCAAATTAAAAAGGTACACTTGTACAGGTAGGGAAAGCTGAGTCCCTTTCCTCATCACAGACTGAATTCTCCTTGCTTATATTCATCAGATTTTACTTGCATCGGAGTGTTTTCCTGACTTCTTTAACACAAAGTCCTTTCTCTGAGCATGAAGAAAACTCCTTTTTTAATCTCACATGGCATTGAGCAAAGTAATTTACTTCAATGTGGAGTTTTCTGAGAAAAAAATTTACCTGAATGTTTTCTTTCAAAGAAAAGCATTTTAAAAGAACAAAAGTTATCTGAAAGGATATCTGAAAAGATTGTTGTGAAAACATCTGTAAAAATACCTGTGAAAGTGGTTATTGTTAACTATGCCATTAATGTGCTCTGTTGTGGGCAGCATATATACATACCTATCATAAGAAAACTTTTCCTTCACCTTTTCATTGTTTCTATGTTAGCCAATCATCCCGCAATTATAAATCTTCTTTTCTTGTGTAAAGAATGAAGTGACAACACTTTCAGGATTTCTATTGATATGGAGCTACATTGAAGAGGTAGAAGAAACATGGAGGCATAGTAATTGTCTAGGTAGATTAAATTTGAGGTCTATGTAATTCATTGTTGTCACGAGTACTACCAGTAGATAATCTACAGTCTCCAGGTAGCTTTTCCTCCCTTGAAATTTAATGCCTGACATCTAACTTGTGGAACAAATTGAATCATTAGAGTCATTACCTCTTTCCTTGAAATGACAACTAACATGCTGTGGCGGTTTAAGCCTCTATAACCCATGCAGTCGCTCTCTCACTCCCCCCTCTTTCTTCCCCCCCTGCTCCCACAGGGATGGTGAGGAGAATAAAAAGAATGCAACTCCCGCAGGTTGAGATAAGAACAGTCCAGTAACTGAGGTATAACACAAATCACTACTGCTACCACCAATAATAATAATGACAAGGCAAATACAAGGGAAAAGAATACAGTCGCTCACCACCTATACCAGCCCGACCAAGCAGTGCACCCCCACCCTTCCGGGTCTCTGCCCTCCATTTTACATCCTGGGCATGACGTGCTGTGGTATGGAATACCTCTTTGGTCAGTTTGAGTCAGGTGTCCTGTCTCTGCTTCCTCCCGGCTTCCCCTCCTCCCTGGCAGAGCATGAGACTCAGAAAGTCCTTGGTCAGACCAAAAGATCACTAAGCAGTAACCGAAACACTGGTGTTATCAGTGCTGTTCCCAGGCCAAAAGTTGAAAACACAGTGCTGCACCAGCTACCAAGCAGGAGAAAAATGACTGCTGCTGCTGAACCCATGACACATGCGAATAAGTATTATTCTTTGGGCGGGGATGCTATAATGTACACATTTTAAAATATGCCAATATCTAGCCTCTTTAAAGTAAATTTTCCTTTTTAAACACAAACTCACACATATCGTGCTACATACTATCAAGAAAATGACAGCTCTTTACACTGACAGGTAGCATGTTAGTTGAATTTCACACTTTACATGAAAAGAAATTCAAAATATGTCCTTATCTACCAGGAAATACAGTATTCAGTTGATATTATTTTAGACAATATGAGGAAACCTTTAATAAAGGCTGTTCTTAAATGCAAGCTATGTTACAGTTTTAGCAATTTGAAACATTTTTCTCTTTTTTGCGGCTGTTGCTGCTTCTGCCTAAAAGGTGGAGTTCACAGTACAATCTTGTAATTTGTTGGAGAGAAGGATAAACTAACCCAAAGGAAATGCTACAACAACACACCTGGGACATCTAGCTGTTCTTTAGATGCAAAAATTTCAGATAAACTACAGAACATGCAGCCTGCACTGTGCTGTCCATGTTCACCTCCCTGTACAGAGGCACTCTAAATATTATTCTAAAGCAGGTAATGAAGCAGATAACAAAACCGAATTAAATCTTGATATTTTCCTTATAACTATGACTTCTAACACATTGCATTTTAATACAGGCACAGAACCCTTCCACACAGTAGGAGCAAATATAATGAAAATAGCCATTTTATATACCCAAATTATTTTCTCTTCATATCTATTACTGAGACTTCCACCTTCAGTCAAGTTTGGTTAGTGGACTCAAAAATTAATAAGAAGGCATAAAAACCTGCCAGACAAATGTGGATAGAACATTTAAGTAAGCCACAATTTCTTCAGATAAAAAGAGGATACAAAACCAGATTATTTCATTCATCTCATCAAGTAATTCACATAGCCTGACATGTTAGGTATCAGTTCTTGCTCAAGAGACATACTCACATGACGGTTTTTTACTCAAGAAGTATACCACTCCCAAATTTCACATGCATATATAAACTGAAAAAAAAGCCTCACAACTTTTAGACTTTGGTCCATCCCAGGGAAAAAGATGTTTCTCATCTGCTGGCAAGGCATATTTGTCACATTTCAGGCAAGAGCATCTGAGTATGTTTTAGTTATCCATTTATTATTTGATTGCCAGAAAGAACAGATGATGTTAATCACAGCAATGATGGAAGAGAGCATCCAAAAGGTCCACATGGCTTTTGATTAAAGCATGCTAGATAGTATTTTAACTTCAAGGGGCTTGTTGTTGTCATAGCTCCCTGCAGGGATGCACCTAATATATCTCTGCTTTTTCACCAAGTAATGCATGCAGTATGCTAGCTCTCTTGCTGTTACTTTTCATATATCTTTTTTCTATTTAAATCCTTTGATAATTTGGTATTCACATCTAAAGCTTTATCCAAGACTTTAAGATATTTTGGAAAGCCCCAGCACTGAGTTTGCGTGCTGCTTATTTGCTCTTTGACTCAAGAGATTCAGCTCCGCCATTCCGTCTGGAATATGGAGAAATCCTTCATGCACAACAAGATTCTCTCAGCTTTCCCCCGATTACTACTTCCTGTACTGAGCTATGCCATTTTCCTTTACACACCTATTTTATTTTGTGGGTTTCCATATGGACTTTGTTGGGGACTATTTAGACAGTTCTATAGATAGATGCAGAAAAGTTGTTGTGCCATGGCAATGCATGTAACTTTTAGCCTTTGCCTACCTACGCAAGGAAAATATTCCTGTGTAATCCAAGTTTTGACCTGAAACTAATACCCTTGTATACTAACTCATATGAGCACTTACAGATCTAGAACAGGAGAGGCTTTTACACGAAAAGGTTATGGGAAATAGTCTTGCACAAATCCCAAAATGGGCCACCCAGACTAGAACCTGTCAAATGTCTTGCTCAGACAAGCTCTATTGCTAGTACTGACTGACCTTTCAGAGGCACTAGAATTTGCACGGTCACTGCAGAGAATAGAGTCCAACTTCACTGGAAGGTGGGACTGTGGCCACTTGGTAGGCTTGGTGTAAGGGTGGTTGGAGTGGCTCGAGAGAATCATCCCTGAATGCTCACAGTTGCCACTGAAAGAAATAAACACTGGTTTGTTTAATCCCAAATTAAAAATGTGAAGGCATATTCACCTGCCTGGGGTGAGGGAATGGGTGAGGATGTATCAGAGAAAGAAAATTTTGAGGAGCTGAGATTCACACAGAGACCCATCTCAGATGATGCATTTTCACAGACTGGTGGGAAGCCAGAACACTGTAAAACATCAGCACTAGGGCTACATCAAAATTCTGGTTCTTTGTAATGAAAAAAATGTAATCATTAATGAGCAATAACCATCTCTTTAAAAAGTCTCTGTTTTGATTTGTCATTATACATAGACAAAACTGACTTGGAAACTGAGTTGATTAGTGAAGCTGAACAGTGAAGTAGTTGGCATGATAAAAATTTCATGCTAGTTCAAAAAAAGAAATCCCTGATAGAGAAAAGTTACAGAAGGAATTTCTTGGTACCATATGACAGGAAAAAGAGACGGCAGACAAAATTCAATGTTGAAAAAGGCAAACCAATGTATGTTGCCAGGAACACATACTAAAGTATGGTCACAAAATCAGCTCTTGGCCATCAGCTCTGTGCCAAATGTCAGCTTGGTGCTCAGGGTATTTGAAATAAGAATGAAATGGTGGAAAAGGGATGGAAAATAAGAGAGGAAACATAATCATGTCACTGTGTCTGTTCCTGGTGTGCCTACATCTTCAATCCTGCAGATCTGGTTGTGTCACTTCAAAAGAGACCAAATAGAATTACAAAGTCTTCAAAGAAGAATAATAAGGTTGGGCAATGACCTCCCTGTGAGGGATAATTACAAAACCTGGAACTTTTCAGGTTGTAAAAGGAATATTGATAAAAGGAAAATATAATTTAAATCTATAAAATTATTAATGTATAGAGATACTGAGCAAGAGACTGATTTACCATTAGTTTTCAGGATGTAAGAACTAGAAAGAACCAAATAAGATTATCATTAGGAGGTTTAAAATAAAGAAAAGGAAGTACTTTTTCAAATAAGGCATAATTCAGTTGTTGAACTCTTTGCGAATGTCAGAAGCATAAGTGGATTCAAAGGCTGATTGGAGACTACCAAGGAAAAAAGCATCAAAAGCTGTTAAATGTAGTGAAGTGATTACAACATACAGCTTGCAAGGTCTCTGAAACACAGATTACTGGGAGTAGCAAGGGTACAAGTTAAAGACTTACTCTGCATTTGGCCTATTTGTTAGACTTCTTCTGTAGGCACACTATATTTATTCTTGTCAGAAATGGGACACCGGAGTAAATGCACTTTTGAGCTGATCCTGCACAGATGTTCTATATGTAGTATATAACTCATCTTTCACTTAAGCCAACAAGCTAATTTCATTGACTTTAACGGGAACTGAATTAAGCCATCAAAGAGATTGAACCTTCCAATATGTTTTGCTAAGGATATGAAAGCTAAACTTGTTAGACTGGTAAATATAAGTTCAAATGAAATTATAAATTTGCCCAAATGACATAGTGCCTGCATTGTAGCTGCAAAACAAAACCACTGTAGATATTTCTTTTAAAACTATATGCAAAATCTATAGGCTTATGTTTTATCTATTCTTGAAGTCACTGGTCTGCTTTTTCTCTCTTGAGTGGTAGCTGATCTCTTTGCCTAACTGGTTCTCTGAGCTTATAAATTGCATGGTCAATTCAAGGTCTGTCTATACTTTAATGAAATTAAGATGATAATAGATATGGCCAAACCACAAACATGTCACCTCCTTTTCTCAAATTATTTGCTTTCCTGAGACAGCCATAAGTGCAGAATTAGATCAATATTATTTGATTTTTTTCTTTCAGAGAAAGATGAAGTCTTTTAGAAAACAAGTCATGTGTTTGCAGACAGAACAAGTTCTTAAAAAAGAAAGGAAACAAAACCAGGCCAGAATAATTAATTTAAGAGTGCAAACCACAGAATCATTGCTTTAGTCCTACTACAATGACTAAGTTTGTTACCTAAGGCAAGCTAAATGCCAGTGGCATATTTGGGTGGATAATCATAAAATTGACTGAGAGAAAGTATTTATTTATATGAATGAACAATATTTTAATTTCAAGGAAATATTGTTTTTGACGTGAAAACATGTTCTCAGGAAATCTCTTGTTCAAGCGCTATAAGATAGCACCTATGTGTAAGACTGCATGCTATGTGAGGAGAAGGGAGAATTCCTTCAACTGCCGTGTCCTAAAACTGTGAAGAGTAATTCAGGTACCAGAAATAGTCATGAGATGCTCTGTGATAATTCAAAATATATGCATGGTGCTACCAGACATGATACAAGAGCAATGGAGGACTTCCACCTTTCAGAGTTGTGACACCCTGGGACACCTCAAAATATATTAGGGACATATATTTAGATACTTTATTAATCCCTTAGGTTTAAAATTTCAGCAAGCTATGGGGGCTCTCTGAATGTTGTGTCATTTAAAGAGGTACACCCCAAAGGCAGTTCATCTCAGCCTATGATAACATCTTGAGATAGTACCTGTCACTTGCAGAAGGTTGCCTTTCTCTCTATAAAGCAGGTCTTAATGGTAACGAGCTAACTCACTGGTTCTGACCCCTAGTTCTTCAGCCAGTGCCAAATGAGATGAATTCCATCTAGTTATTCTACTGGGGGGCCGTTTAACTATTGCAACACAAATATTAAAAATGCATGGGGGTTTTGCTCCCCAGAGCTCAGAAAAAGCTCTAAGGACTTAATGTTAAATGCTTTTCTTTCTTGATGAGTAAGGAGAGTGAAATGACTTAACCCAATTCACTTTGCAGGCTATCAGCAGAGCCAGCAATGCAGTCCTTGCTTATGGATGGCTTAATATAGTATGTAAAAGCTACTTTATCCTAATAATGAATTGTTAATAACCTGACTGGAAACAAGGATGGAACTAATTAGATTTGTTTCATGTTTCATGGTGATTCAAATATTTAATATAACTAATATAGGTGAACAAATTAATATGGTAAAAACATTAAGTTTAACAAGGATGTTTACTGATAGACAAATATAGGAAACTGAATGGGAAATAAGAGAGGTAGGCTTTACCTTTAGTGTCTGGACTTACTGGGGAAGTGTGAATATGTATCACCTCAACTAAATCTCACAACAGAGAGAGTAAATGAATTACTGTCAGACAGGAATATATTAACTTTACTGCAATCTTCCACTACTCAGTACAATGTCTCTTTAGGGAGGAGTTGCAGGGGTCCTGCATACTGGGAACACCTTGATGCCTTAGGTATAAAGGAAGCATTTTTAAAAACAAAAAATTACATCCTGTTAAGAGGAAGGCTAGGAGCATAAGAAGCTATAAGTATGTAGGAACAATATTTCCACTTTTTTCTGGGCAGTAAAAACATATTCTTCAGTTTTATATTGATTAATGGTTGCTCTGTCTTTAACTTTTTTTAGTAACAATAAGAATGCTGTTTTCAAAAGATATCTTCCTTTTCTTTTAATTAAAGAAAGAGGAGGTTGTGTTGGAAAATATCATTCTTTTAAACAGTGGATAACGTACAAAACCATGCAATGTCTTTTAGAGAAAAAAATTACTATGCATAGAAGTCTCAATATGAATATGCATGGAGGTGCTATGTACATGACAAAAGTGTTAATACTTCCATCTGAAGTTCCAAAAGGTGCCAATATGATCGCTAAAAGCAGTATGTGCCATATTTTTACCAATTTGGTGTTCATGAAATGTATGCTTGGAATATATTCAGACATTGTTCAAAACTGCCAGTATAATCTAGTGTTTCATATTTCCTTGTATGTTTTTATTTACCTACACACACACACAAACTTATATCTTACATAGCCTCAAAAAAAACCGAATCAAAATTAAAGCACAAAGAAAGGGAAATATGTGGTTTTCCTATAGCTGGTCTCTCTTGTCTTCAGAAAACAAACAAACAAACAAAAGAAAAGAAATCCTGTCTAAAAATGTTTTCATTTTCAAGGAAAATTTAGGCAAAAAAATTTGAAAAACTGTTGCAAAAACCAAAATATGTCTTAATTTCTCTTAATTAAAAATAAAACCAGCAACAATTTCTTCAGTTCTAAAAGCTGAATTCAAATATGACCTGACACAGTCCTTTTGAATTCAACATCTGAAGGCTAGAGTCACTCTAGAGTTCTCAGCTGGCCGATAAAACCTGGACAGAAAGTGCTGGCTCTCCTTTAGTTCTTAAGTTTCCCAGCTGTTAAGCTCCTCTGGACCCATCTGTCCTTGACAAAATTTTGGCTAGATGCCTCTCTAGGCGATAGATCCAATATGGTCTCTTATGTACTTGCTCTGGAGTCTCTCTGAGATGATGATGTAATATCTCTTTAATTTTAAAATAAATTTGTGTTTATACATGTGCATCTATAGAAACAAACAGTTCTTCATCTCAGTTTTTCTGCAAGCCCAGAAACTCATACTGCTTCACAACAGGTTTGCCAGCTAGGAAGACAGAGTGGAGCTCCTCTGCTGCTCTGATGCATCAATATGTAAGTACTCAATTGGCAGCTGGGTTACTGCACAGCATGCGTTTTCCGTTTTGTGAGTATTTTTTTTTTTAAATTCAAGGGTAAATGTCAAAACAATGCTGTAAAACCAATTAAGGGTAAAGAAAACAAGATTAGAGGTGCTACCTGAATTATTTATTGTTGTTCACTGTTGCCAATTCTTTAAATAAGTACTTAATAGAACTTACTGTAGCTCCCTGAGCAATACAGTAATTTATTTAATGCACAGTTCAGCAGTTTCTTAATATTAAGCTGAAATAGTCCATATAGTAAGTTGTGAGCCTTTTGGAAGGCTCCCAAATTTAGACTGTTCACTCTTTATGAAAATTTTCATGCAGAGCTAAATTTATTAATTTTGTTCAATAATCTGATATATTAAACAGGTATCGATTTCTGTGGAAGTGAATACCAAGGTTTATTGACCAGAAACATTAATTCTGACCAATTTAAATCCAAGGTCAATATTTATCTTGAGGGGAAATAAATACTGGTATTCAGAAAAACAAAAGGATACTATGTATATATATTGTTATTTATAGTCTCAGTGTTTAAACCAAAAATATTTGAAAATCTCTCTATGCATTTGAATTTCAGATATGGGACCTTTTCCACTGATACTAATATAATAAAGTGGGAAAAAATGTGTAGGACTGGGGAAAACCATCTTTCTTAACTCATCTCCACCAGCATTTCTAGGAAATGTACTGAATAGAGTCAGGAAGCTTTTACTTTTAAGAATGAACAGATTGGCCAATATAGCCACAGATTTACTGATTTGCGGTCTGGTAAAAGCAGGAACCTGTTGATGTACACACAGTTCATCACTGTTCATCAGCATCCTACAAATATTCAGAAGCCATGTCTGAAGCATATGGAGGGTGAAAGGGGTGGCACATTCCAGAGTCTCCTGCAGAGGGGTCTGTGTGAGGCCCAGAGGCAGATCAGTTTCACGGTCTCACACGCAGCACTGACAGCTTGTCCCAGCTAAGGCAAGAACCCTGACCTATTCTCCTGCAATATAATCTGTTTCTTACCCATAAAACCATACTGCCTTTAGTCACTATTGCACTATGTAGGACTTGTGAAGGAATGAAGCAGGAATCCAAACATTACATATTGTAAACTTCACTTATTTCTCTACTTCACACAGAAGATATATTCATCATGTCCTTACCCTCCGTGCTGCCATGCAAATCAGTCTGAAGAAACGGAGGGTGAAAATCAGTAATATCTGTGAGGTGCTCAGATTGTGCAGTTGGTTGCCCTTTACATAGCCAACTGAAGAAGGATTCCTGACAGTGAAGGGAAGAAAATTCTGGTTCTGAGGGAAGACGATTTTTGGTGCCATTATCTGACTATTTGAGCTGTAGTTGTGTTATGCTCTAAGCATTTGGGCAGAGTTCCAAATCTTTATCTGTACATGTGCTTGTTTGAAAAATAGTGTCAGACACTCATTAGCAGTAACTTGGAACTTTTGAAATTGACACAATTTACTTACAGGAAATTGTAATTTTGAAATAGTACGTTGTCCTAAACCATTCTGAGATAATTGTTCCAATTAAAAAATACATGAGGCATTGCTGTGTACCTCAGGATGGAAACTATTGTGCTGTGAAAGAAGTCAATGGGAGTTCAAAGTATTCAGCCACCTGCAGAACTGATGATAGAGAGCCAAAAATTTGTAATTCATGCTGGAAAAAGAAACTGTCATACATGCAGATACAGCGCTGAAAAGGATGAGCGCTTTAGCTTTGCTCCTTCTCCTCCCGCACCCTGGATACCCCTCTCCCAGCTTCCAAAAAAAAAAAAAAAAAAAGAAAAAAGAAGATGAAATGATGAATTTCTTATGTCTTTGAGTATTGCTGAGCTCTACATAAATAGGAATATGCTCACTGTAGGGAAAACAGTGAGATTCAACTATTCCCATGAAAATGCTAATTACTGTCCTTTTATAGCTCAGTTGGAGAGGATTTGGGGATCAAAAATAGCACCCAGAGATTATCACAGAAAGAAAAAAATCAAAGAAGAAAACATGACATTAAAAAACCTTGCTTCTAAATTTAGAAACCCACTAAAGTGAGGCTAACCATTTATTCTCCCTGGAGCTGCTCCATATATTAAAATGATATCGAGAAGTCATGAATTGCTGTGCTTCCAAGCGTAGTTCACAATTTGTATTATTTTACTTTCATATATTTTGTGTCCTGTCCAAGCTATCACTGACAGCTTGAAAGGAAGTCCTCCACTCCTTGCTGCACAGAAAAAAATAACGTGGGACAACAGCATTAAGCAACATAATAATAAAATTACCTGTTATTAAAACAGAGCACAATTTTTTAGAGGGAATGTTTTATTCAGATGTTAAATAGTATTTTGCCATTCACTCTAATGTTTCAGCATTATGATTCAATCTCTAAAAAGCTGACATGGAAAATAACAGCGTAATAAACCAATTCATCATAATGTGTAAAAGAAACTACTGGAATAAATTGCAATAACCTTTCAAAAACTAGCAGCTTTTAAAAGTATTAATTTCTACTCCAGATAATTGGAAAAGACACCTGGGTGGCCAGGCAATATTTTTTATGGGATTGCCCTGTCAGGGACTCAGATTGTCTTCAGAGTCAGGAGCGATCGTTTAGCACTAAGTGACAGTGAATCTTGCAAATGGGTCTTCCTGGATGCTGTTTGCCATAAATTACCAAACTGAACTCTCCTTCAAGGTCAACCATAAAAGAAGGTAGGTATCAAACAGCCTTCACAGAGAACCAAAATACTTTTCAGGCCTCATGGTAGCAGGCACAAGCTGTGCAGTAAAATTGACTTAATAGACCAACAACATAAATTATTACCAAACTTTGAAGATATTCTCAGGACCTAAATATCTGAAGACCATAACTGGGAGTTATAGTTCACAGGAAGAAGGACTAACACAAGTTGCTTCCCATTATGAAACTGTATGTGCAGTGATACTAAATTAATGGCATTAGAGTTGAAGATATCAACATGTTTGAAGGCACACATGCAAAAGTACTTCCTAAAGAAAACCAAGATATCCTAAGTCTGTCAACTTCTTTTTTCTTTTCTTTTCATAAAATCTCTTGGGTTTTTTTTTCTTCAAATGAATACCAAGGCCATCTGTGTTTACGTAAGCACTGGTCCTGTGTTTCTGCTTTGAAATCATAGGATTGGAGTAATGAAATTTACTCAGTGGTGTTTATAAAACCAGCTATCAGTGACATAAACCCGCACTACATAAGCAATTTTAGTACTTTTTCTGAGAAACAAGGAAGGGTTACAAACAATCTGAACCCTGATGTCTTGAAATCACAGAATCATAGAATGGTCTGGGTTGGAAGCAACCTTGAAGATCATATAATTCCAACTACCCTACCATGGGCAGGGACACCTTCCACTAGACCATGTTGCTCAAAGCCCCATCCAACCTGGCCTTGAGCACTGCCAGAGATGGGGCAGCCACAGCTTCTCTGGGCAACCTATGCCAGTGTCCCACCACCTTCACAGTGATGCCTAAGAGAAGTAGATGTCTAATCTACATCTACCCTCTGTCAGCTGGAAGCCATTCCCCCATGTGGGTGGATGCCTTAGACGTAGGTCATCACCTGTGTCGTGGTTTAAGCCCAGCTGGTAACTCAGAACCAACCAGCCACTTGCTTACTCCTCCACTTCTTGATTCTTCCCCCCTGCTCCTGGAGGGATGGGGAGGAGAGTTGAAAGAATGTAAATCCCATGGCTTGAGATAAGAACAGTCCAGTAACTAAGGTATGACACAAAATCACTACTGCTACCGCCAATAGTAATAATGACAAGAGAAATAACAAGGGGAGAGAATATAAAGCTAAGAGGGGAAAAGGAAAATGATAAACACAAATGATGCACAATACAATTGCTCACCATCCGCTGATTGACACCCAGTTTGAACCAAGCAGCGATCCAGGCCTTCCAGGAAACACCCCCCAGTTTCTATACTGGGCATGATGTGCTGTGGTATGGAATACCCCTTTGGATAGTTTGGGTCAGGTGTCCTATGTCTCCTTTCTCCTGGCTACTGGTGCCCCTCCTCACTGGCAGAGCATGATAAACTGAAAAGTCCTTGATCAGGGTAAGCGCTACTGAGCAACAACTAAAACATCATTGTGTTATCAGCATTGTTCTCAGACTGAAGCCAAAACACAGTACTGCACCAGCTACTAGGAAGGAGAAAAATAACTGTTACAGCTGAACCCAGGACTACTTGTCATGCAGAGTTGTAGGCATAACATAGCATAACCTATTCTAATTCTAGTCTAGTCTAGTCTAGTCCATTATGTTCCATTCCATTCCTTTCTGTTCCATTTTATTCCATTCCATTCAATTCCATTCCTCTCCATTCTATTCCATTCCGTAATCTCACTCACCCTGAGCTGAATAATGATGAGACTATTATTTCCCTGCAATACCAGTTCCAAAAACCCTTTCAAGGGCACAAATCACAAAGCTTACAAGTGGAAACGGGATTTTATTTTATGATTCCTTTTGATTTTGGTTTTGTAACTTTTAATTTTATGTTATTTTATGTTACAGGCCAAGCAGTGTCTGTCTCCTGAAAAGAACATGAAGAATGAGCATCAGGACTGACCACACAAAAATGTTCAAAAAGGAGATGCGTCGTACCTTGGGGGTATGTCCCAAAGCATGACACCTACTAAAGACAAGCACACTATTGACTTCCAACACTTGCTCAGGCACTGCGCTTCCTGTCCAGGGATGCATGAAAAGTGCTCTTGTGCCTGCCTGGCGCTGGTGTTGCTCTCAGAGAGTGCTGAAAAGTGGCAGCTACTGATGGTTCAGCAGGGCTGAAACCCTTTCAAGCATAGGCTGCTGTGCACAAGCAAGAATGCCTGGGGAAATGGAGCCAAGAGAAAAGCAGAACTCACTCCCACTCTGAGCTTGCACTGGGCAATGGAGCCAGAGAGTGCCAGGGCACAAGTTGTGTCCTGGAGATGCAAGAGCAGAGAGTAAGTACCGAGCCCAAAGGGCCTGAGGAAGCCCTGACAAGGGGCTGCGCTCAATGCTACAGAGGACAAGCAGCAATCCCCAGGGTCTACCCTGGGAATCTAGAAAGCTTTCTCTCCCCCCAGATGCAGGGCATGAGTGTCACCTGCATGGAGCAGGAGCAGCAGCCTTTCGGCCACAATAGCCCAAAGGAGACCTGTCAAGGGGCTCTGCTGCAGAGGAAGGCAAAAAAAAGGGACAAAAAAGCCTTCCCCCCTCAGCTGGAGGACATGAGGAGCCACCTTAGGGGTGCATGAGCAGCAGACAGTAACCCAGCCAGGATGGACCAGAGGAGCCCTGACAAGTGTTTCTGCTCAGTGCTGCAAAAGAAGGCAAAAAACCCTGGGGACTGGTGCCAGATTGCCCAGGGGGAAAATTCCTTCCTGACCCCAGCACTGACGATTGGCTAGTCCCTGAGCATGTGAGCAAGACCTGCTCCCGGTCTGCAGGCTGGTCATGCTTCCCAGGAGATTCACAAGCTCTATTCTCCTTCAACCTGGAGCCACCTCAGTGGCTCCGAGAGCAGCCAAAGACCCCTGGCCTGATTGACCTTGGGCGCAAAAATCCTTTCTGCCACTGCAGGGCACCAGTAGCTGCTCCAAAGCACTGGAATCTCTGGAAACATCTCTGCATCCCATTGCTTATCGCTGCTGCCCCTGACTCGATGGGGAATGAGGATGGTGAGCTTTGCAGTGCTCCTCAAAAGGGCATTCCTATGGTCTGGCCACAGGAATCCAGCTAAAAAAGATTGCCATCCCTCCAATGAGCTAAGAATGTGGTGCTGCTGGAAGCACAGAACCTCCAGCAGCCTCGACCAGCCGCCAATCTTCCTGCCTCAATCCCAGCAAATCCAGCAGCTCAAGGAATTCCTCTCAGATGTCTCCGGGCTGCCCCAGGCCATGCCTGCCCATAGACGCTGGAGGCTGTTCTCTTTAATCCTGTCCTGGGACATTGTGACTGCTGCATCACTGGGTGGTGGCATGGAATGGAATGGAATGCAATACAATGCAATGGAATGCAATGCAACGCAACGTAATGCAATACGAATCACTGGTGGTAGAAAGTTATTTATTGCCATCCTTCTGCTCCAGTATGGAAGCTGTCTTTCAGGGGTAAAAAATTACATTTAAAAAAAGAGAAAAAAAAGTGTAGGCAGATTTTGTGACCTAGTCTGTTTTGTGGCATCTGCATTGAAGCAGAGTTCCCCGTCACTTCCCATTGGAAAGCCTGTGTATGGACTGACGGTGTGTTACGGAGCACCATCCTAAAGGCTGCTCGCTTGAGCTTCATCGCCATACCGGCAGCGGAAAAATTGTGTTCAGTACAGCGTGTTTGCAAAGGAAGGGAAAGCAGCAGGGTGAGAGGAGCTACAGTGCAGACAGCACCTGCTGCAGAGGCACCAGAGAATCCATGGGACCGTCTCTTGGGAGGGAGACATGAGGTTGTTTCAACCTTTGGTGCGTGTTAGTTCAGGTCATGCATGGGGTTACAATCCCATTGTAACCCCTCCTGGCCCCTT
The DNA here is from genome assembly GCA_028858755.1 of Ara ararauna. NCBI lineage: Eukaryota > Metazoa > Chordata > Aves > Psittaciformes > Psittacidae > Ara > Ara ararauna. Next base: position 65,292,711 of record CM054379.1, read on the forward strand.
CCCACTCCACTGAATTGTATGCTCATGCTTATGTGCTTTTAAACAATTCTGTAGGGAAGTATTGATCTATTGGAAATCTATTGGAAATCTTTAAGAAGTAGCGGCAATGCACAGGACAAAGTTTCAGCTAAAGCTGAAAAAACAAGTGCTGACATGTTTTTCAGGAGCCCCTCAAAATGATGAATTTCCCTTTGAATATGTTATACTGTTTAGCTTTAAAGCAGCAACAGATTTTATGTTAAAAATAGATCAAAATAAAGGTTTGTGGATTTATAGATTGAACTCCAGCTTAACTACATCACCTCAGCTGAATATCCTCAAACAGCACTCCTGTTATAACTGTGTAGTATAATCGGTAGTATGAAAACAGGGCTTTTTTAAATTAAACTTTTGATAGTTTTACAATAGTTCTGCAAGAGCCCATGAAAGGATAGAAACTTTAGTGGACAAAGCAAAGGCTTTTGAATTCCTGTGGTTACAAATATGAATAAAAGGACTTATAAAGTCTCCTACTGCGTATGTACCTTTCTTTGCTCTGCAGCGCTGCTTTCTGCCTTCCCTCCCTGTATGGTGAGACACTTCTTCTTCTGCTATGATAATACTTTTGTGTCTGCTATGACCTCTAGAACTGAATAGCTGTTTCATATAATTGCAAAGTTATCCCACTCTTTTCCACTAACTTCACCTCAATCATGAGAAATGAAACAGAGATTCTCCTTGCAGCCGCTTTTCAGTGAGCTCAGATGAGCTCGAAGCAACAGCCCAAACTAGGTCAAACAGCCTGTTTCCACATCACATACTGACCCCTTAACAATTTTCCTCAGTGATATTCTTAGTGGGTCTTAGCATAGACATTTACAAGAAATGGGAGGAATAAAATCCTCTCCAACATTTTCTCTAATTTCAAAATAAATTGGTGACATATTTTGAAGTTCAGACTAAAGATGTGCTAATTATACAAGGAAAAATCTAATTAAGCGAATCAGGAAACCCATGGCAACTATTGTAACATTCTTGTATGACAGAAGCATCAATCTGGCAGTCACTGGAGCATACGGTCTATAACTGCCTGAACTCAGATCCTTTTTCATCAAGACCTGCAAAGTTAAAATGAGATACCAGCTATGACAACAGTTCAGCTTCACAGACCGTATTGCATGAAGCAGCATTTCTTTCTCTCCTTTCTCTTCCATCTACGAAATAAATAAAAATGAAAGAAACCTCCCAAACAAAATACACTTAGTATACTTGTACGTCGAAAATGTTGAAATGTTATGAAAATGACATTTTCGAAAGTGAAGGGGGCTGAGGTTGTAATGTAATATATATTTTTTTTCTTCCTGCAGCACTGAATATTCCACTGAAAAAAACATGGAATTCCTACTAAGAAGAAAATGGGGGATTAAGAGAGGGAGTGGGAAAGTGCCAGAAAGACAAAATCCAATGTCTGTAGGGGAGATGAAATGGCACTACTGATAAAAATGACTACTTCTGCTGGAATTCAGCTTTTCCAGAATTCATTACTTTAACTGCAGGAAGAAGTTAAAATATTATGGTCATTTTGAAGACCCTTGCACCTCAAAAAATATCGCTAAAAATAGAAATAAAAATGCTAGTCTCAGAGGCAAGGAATGATATGAAACTTGTAATACTGTGAAGATGTAGGACTTATTTAAATAAGTGTGGTACATACATCTTCCCAAAGCTTTAAGAGTTGAAAGGTTCACGCAAACAATCTCTGGCATAATTAGCATTGCTGATTAAAGACCAGGGGAGGTTTTTAGGGAGAGTAAGATCTTTTTTTAAACCAGCTGATATAGCTAGAAGGAATAGAACAGGTTTCAGACATAAAAGAAAGTCAATACATTTAACGGCATAAAAGAATGGTATAGGGTAACCCAGCATCTGAGAGAAACCAAAACTCCCTGCAAGGGCAATGTATGTGTTGCTGATATCCATGAATTAGTGAGCTCAGATATAAGATACATGTAAAGAAGAGACTATCAATGAACCAGTAAATTCTCAGCATCATTTGACCAATGAACTGATAAAAATCCTAGCCTAGAACACCGTTACATCCAGAGGAGAAAAAGAGTGATCTGAAAGAAGGGTCAGACTGTGGCAAGGATCACACAAGGTGTAGGGTAGGAGATGAGAAATGCAAATAAGGACCGAGCAGTATTTTGTAAAGAAAAGCAATTGAAGGACACACTGGCTAGCCAAGATTTTTCAGGACTGCTATAATGGTAACTGGGAACAGTTTGCTACAAAAGGAGGTGAACTGTATTAAGCTTTGCCTGAGCAGTCACATCTTCCCATGGGAAATTGCATTAATGATGTGCATCTTCTGTCTAGCAAAACTGCACTTATGCTATTCTCCTGAAGACTCACAAATACTTTCTATGAAGAAGCTGAAGTGGGATACCCTGGTTACTAATGTACAAGGCTTTATTTAAAGACAGTAGGATAAAAGGACTATAAATCAATTTCTGAGAATATCTAGGTCATAAATTCATTAAACAAGTAATGCAGAAATGGATTTCTGTTTCCCATTTACACTAAGATATAGTAAGCAAACCAGCATAATAAAAGGGCACATATATATGTTTCATAGATTAGAGCATTATTCTGGGTAACATATTATAGAAGATACTATCATAGGCTCGGTAGATTCAGTAGTACTTTTTAAAGTATACTTTAAATCTCCCATGTATTATCAACTCAGCTAAAAAAAATTTAACTGAATAGGCATTAAGTGCACTTTACAGATGGTCTTAGAGAATAACGAAGCAGAGAATACAGAACTAAGACTGTCTCGCTGTTATATAGTTAGATTTTATTTCATCTCCATGTGATACAGAAACTTACTGCAAATTGTAGCTTACAAAATTTGGCCCATAATTAGCTGCTGCATTGTTTTTTGTTGTCTTGGATAAGGCAAGTGGTGACTTATCAGATAAAAAAGAATACAAGGTATTTTTTAATCGATATTTACATTTAATACTTGACAAAAGAGAATATAGTTACTCACAATATTACTTAATGTAGATTCAGCCCAAGAAGCATTTCCAAAGAAAGTGAAGAAAGCCAGTGCTTGCAATCAAGTGAGTAAAGAATTGTGTAAGAACATGTTGCTAATCCATGTACCATACTCCAGAAGAAGTCAAATAAATGTAAATGCACTAGCGTACTGTACTAAAAATTAGGAGGGAGCAATTCCACATGGATTTATTTAAGTATAAGCATGAAACTCAGTGCATGAAAGGGAGTCATTTACATATTACTGCTTCTCAGAAATATCAAATATTGAAAAACTGCTGTAAGGAGTACTTATGTCAGTACATAAAATGGAGGAAAGACACTGAGTGGCCTTTGAAGTCAATCAGAAAGAAAAATATTCGTAGTGGTCATCATTCAGCAAAGTCATCAAGAATAGTCTTGTGCTAGTAGAAATCCAAGATTGTCAAACCAGAAATGTTGTAGCAGTTGCCGATACTAGACGCAAGTTTTCTCTAGCAGAGATGACAATATGCTACAATCTTCAAAAGTGTGAGTTAATCTAGAAATAGATACGTGTCAAACAAGCAGGTAAAAGCACTAAATAATTTTTTAACTGAGGACATACTAACTACTCTTTCATGAGATCTTTCTGTAATGCTGTATCAATGCACTAAATTAATTCAGTTCTTAAGATATTTATTTGTGGTTTTTTTTCCAAGGTTGGTGCCTATAGGAAAACGTCGATTATCAAACACTCATATGCATGATACTGGAAAATATGCAACAGATGTTCTTTCAAAGGAAATGAGAGGTCATTAGAAGACTGCAAGCAATGACTACCTGCAGTAATGCTTGACTGTGATGTGTAGTCTCTTACTTCAATCATCATTTTCTAAGATGTGAAGACAGGCGGGGCATTGTGCTTCAGTGGTTCTCACCAAAAAATACATTTTAGACCAGAAGGTGCCATATGATAGGCCTTAAGGAAGAACTTTTAGCCACTGTGTGGCCACGTCAGCTCTGGAGGCAGTCCCAGGGCACACAGTAACTCAGCACAGTAGATAAGAAATTGATATAAAGGACCACGGGGAGCAATAATTTGGGTACTCTGTGGGCCACTGTGAGAAATTCCCACAGAGCTGACAGAAGAGCAGAGAGCTAGAGGCACATCCACAACACCCACTACTCCCACACAGGAGAACCCTTCAGGTATTCATACTGAAACATTCATCACCCCCAAAACAGGTAACAGTTTTGTTTCTGTCCTGATTCTTGTTGAGAAGTAGATACTAAGATTAGATCTGGGTTTGAGGAAAAATTATATGTTTAACTGTCCTTTGGTTCATGCTTGATGTTACTATTACAAGTATGTTAATAATAAATGCGTAATCAATTTAAACCAGCTTCAGCCAAGAGAACTTGTTTTAGACACTATTCTCAGAGCAGTCATAAGAGAATGTTCAGAATTTTCTTGGCCCTGAGGTAACAGACTGGAGCCAATCAACACCTTTTTGCTCTGTTGCAGCAAACACATGGTAAAACCTGTTTGCCGTAGCTGGTTTGCTAACATGTAAACAGGCTGCTTATATAGACTTGTTTCTGGTAATGCCTATAGGAGGCTGGGCATTGTCTGAGCAGTGGAAGGCACCTGACCTGCCTTGTAGAGCACTTAGGAAGGGTTTGAGAAATTAGGAGACAAGTGTGTCCAACGCAGTACTGTGATGCTTTGGCAGACACCTGCTACATCTTTCACATTTGCTGACGCATATTTTGTAAAGAATTTGTATAGCCTTAGATATAAGCCGCTGAAATGCATTGCCCTTCTGTTATTCCCTAAAACCTTCCTGTGATAAACTGATAAGTATGTTATCTACTCCTGTAAATAATTTTGGTTAGCAAAGTCCTGACATAAAGCAGCAAGAAGGTATTAAATAAAGAGATAAAATTATATATGCAAACAATGTGGGGAATCCTGGTATTTAATTTCTCTGCAAACACTGAGAGAAGGAATAGCAAAAATAAGCATTTTCAGGTGTTGAACTGAACAATGTAGACATTGCACTGGACACTGATAAGTAAGTTATGGAATCCAGAAACAACTGGGAAGGAAACAGTAATTCCAACCATAAAAATAGAAAGTAAATGAAAATGGATTTTAAATTAGTGCTTAAACCAATTTCCTTAAATAGTTAAAGTTCATACATGCAAGCTGCTTCTTAGTTTTACCTAAGGAAAACCTGTAAGTGTTTTAACTTAAAATCTGAATCAGCTGCAATGAAAGGAAATCAGGAAATTATTTTTGGATGGAGGATGCTTCTGTCACATATTATTCTTAACAGCATGGGTAGTTCCCATATTGTCTAAAGTAAACGTAAAGCAATTGACATTGTCATTGAGCTGAAGGCATTAGATCAATATTAGCTTCAGAGCTCCCATAATTCTTGTAGGTTTAAGGTTTAAATGACATTGCTGAATATAAAGTATATCAAATGTAGATGATTAGAGTATTAATTCCTCATTATTGTGGAAAGGATGATTAACTTTATTGAACCTTCACCTGAATTTCTTTGACAAGGCACTGAAAATTTATCTTAATTTTCTTTTAGTTTTCTTTAAAATTCCATGTAAAATAATACAAGCAACTTCAAACTTAGATGTTGTTTACTTGTATAGTCTATAGAAATAAGGATGCCTATTCAGTGATGTGAAATAATAGGTAATTTTATGTATAACAGTTTGAATGGTTAGTATCATTGGTGCTAATAAAGTCTTTTTAGTCCACAGAAGATGGTAAGCTATTTAAACAAGGCCAGCAAAATAAATAAATCAGCATTTTGTATGAAACAAAAAGGGGAAAATAAATCCTGATGCTGTCATGTTTCTTTCTGAAACTCTGAACAAATCAGAAATAATTTCAAAGAAGGGGTTATCTTTTACTAGATGACACTTTTATGAAATTGTTTTAGCTTTTCTCTTTAGTGCAGGAAAGGAATCATTACAAATAGGATACAAGCGACCTACAGATAATAAATCTCCTAGCTATTTCTTTTTGTTTGGCTCTTTGGGCTTTATATTTAATAAATACAGTCATTTAAAATATGTTTACTTATATTTGATTTAGAAATAATTACTATAAAAATATGTAAGCCTTGATGTTACTGCCACAACCATTTCACATTCATTATTTATGAAACAGCATATAAAGCATATTAAGGCTTTGATCATCAGAAAGCCTAGATATAATCTGGCCTCTGTTGTTTTTGGCTGGTGATTGTCTACAGTAATCTGTTTATATTTGACAATATCACAGTGCTCTAAGATACTAATACACAGCAATATTAGACAACTACAATGACTGTGGGATGGAAATTTCCATTTGCTCCAGAAAATACTCATCAACTCTATTATGACAAAAAACATAATCACTGTAATTAGGTTGTTCGATGTACAATGAATTTCGACTCCTCATTCGTAGCTAGATTTTCTCCATTTCCTCCTACTCTAACTGAAATATACTTATTTTTTGTCTTCTACAGAGTCTTTGTTACTTCAGTGATTTTGTGAGATGCTTTGGAAGTAACTGCGTGTCATATTCAAACAACTAGATATTCTAACATCAAAAGTCCGCTAATTCTTACTACAATTACAACTACTTCACTATTGTGATGTGAATATCCATATAGTTTCATGGGTTTGGTGGATTAGATGTTTATTCTGGTTGCCTCATATGGCATTCAGAGTTTTTTCTAGAAGAACTTTCACTGACATTAATAAGATTTGGATAAGGAATTTTGAGCTGTTAGTTCATTGTCGTTAAGAATAGCCTGAAGATGCCTGGATTGGTTTAGCAGAAATGTCTACACTTGGGAAATATACTTATGGGGCAAGAAGAGACAGAAATTGAGATTTTTTTGTACAAGTTATTTGAAAAAATTAATTCTCAGATGCCACAGTCTCAAGGTCGTGGTAAGGGCAGTGGCACAAGAAGTCAGAAAGAACAGAAATTTAGGAGATACAAGAGAGAGTCTTGTGGGGAAGAAATGAGTGCCCATACAAGGCACTGTGGCCTGAGCAGCACTACTCCTGGGCTGGGCAGCAGATTCTGAAAGGTGTAAATTAAAAAAAAAAAAAAAAAAACCAAAACAAACAAAACCAAACAAAAAACAAACAAACAAACAAACAACCCCCCCCAAAAAACCCATCAAACCCCCACAGAAAATCAACCTCCTTTGGATTAACAGACCAAACTAACTCAGCTCAAATTTTAATTCTCTGCTTCATCTTCAGCACACTGGAATGTAGTTAACAGGAGCAAGTGTTCGTACTAGATAAGGGAATTGTTGTTAGTCATATAATTATGCTGTTTCTATAGCTGAGCCTGGCAGTGAGACAGAGCAAGACTCAGCATCACACTATTAGGACAGTTAGCGCCTTTGACAAGAATCCATTTTCCAGTGATCAGAGGTGCAGTTTCTATTACTTCTTCTGTGCAAGCTCAAACATCAGTGAAAAAAAACATTTTCCAGAAGACAGGTTGCTTTCAAATCCTTTTTTGCAATTCTGACGTTTTTAATGTGTTTTCATAGAACTCCAAGAAAGAAGACAAGTGTGAAGATCAAGTAGGGGTGCATACCAATAGCATCTTTAATCTGTATCTGTAATAGGAACTGAGCTTTCTCAGTACTGCAGATACATTTTTCTAATGACTCAGGCAGATCCTTTCCTAAATATATTCATTAGTTTGGGGTTCTTTTCCTTTTTCCTCACACAGCATAATGTCTTCATTAGTCTCAGTTTTCAGAGTGATGTTAAGAAGTTGTGCATTGTAAGTAATCTGGGGTACTCAGGAAAGTTTTGCTGTTTCAAAACTCTCCCCCCATGCGAGTGTAAAACCGCAGTGGACTCATGCATGCCATCTGCTGGCACTTTCTAAATATCTTAAAAGCGTATTCCTGCTTTATGGCCTCTCTCAGGTTTCCGCCAGTGACAGGAAGCACCCCAGGGTCAGACAGAGTTGTTGGTATCCCTAAACGGCAGCTGCTCCCCAGATGGGCACCCAGCTTATGAGCTATCCAAATTAATTGGTGCTTTCAAAAAGATTTCTTTGCCTAAGTTTCTTTCTCTTTAAAACATGTTATTTAATAATGTTGGCATAACTATTTCTTGTGTTAGTGGGAAAGTGTTTGAAAAATACTTGTTAGTATTTGTATGTTCTTTCACGAAAAATATTTGATTATAGTGTGATTCAGTGTCACATACATACATCCATCTGGGTGGGTAAACAGGTTTTTTTTTTATACAGAACATGCACACTTGGCGCCAGTGATCTATATCTTCAGAAAAAAATTGTTGAAAAAAGCATGCTGACATAACGGAGAACTGCATTTGCAGACAGTAGTTGTTTCAATACTATATTTTATGCTTTTCAATCACTTTAATAAGATAGCAGTTAATTACAATTTTAAAGGTATGCATTTGTAATTAAAACATTTTTGTGAATATGTACAGAAGTGTGTGTCTACGCATAGATGCATGTCTATGCACCTATGAATATGAAGATGCATGGATTTATATAAAGATAGATGTGGATGTTTGCATATATGTTTATAAACAAGTAAACCAGCAATATCTGAACAACTTTGAGCACCACTAGAATTTTCTTTTATTTAAGGGTATGAGCATACACACATGCACACAAATATATACACATACACTCATATAGTATCTTTTCCTGTGTTGATAGGCTCAATAGTATGCAGCTGGGTCCTATGTAATAGCAGGTAAGCTGAACTGCTTGCTGCTCTTTCACATATACCCAGCCATCATTCTTCAGGAAAAGACTGAAACCTGTCTGATATTCTTGTTCAGTAGTGACAGTAATTACTGGTAGGGAAATTATTAAGAAGCTTAAGTGGTAAGTTAAGAGAAGCACTACAAAGCAAAGTTCCCTTTGGATGGGGAAAATGTATCATGGTAGGAACAACAAAATAAATGGGCTCCTCAATCCTGTCTGCACAAATCAGCTGCTATGTCCTGGGGGTAGGGAAGAAGGCTTGTGCTCTCAGCACCTATGCAAATGCCTGTTTTATGGACTCTTTGAAGGACAAACTATGCTTATTCACTTTTTAGAAGGGGCTGATGAAGTTGCTAGTGCTAAACAAGGAGAAAATGAAAAGGCAAGCAAATATGTAATTCTTTATAAAGAAAACTGCCATACTCAAAGCAATGCAAGGAGGTCTGAATCACGTTTCTTGAAATAAAAGATAGAGCCAGTCACTCTACCTCTAAGCATGTCAGTCTGTGAAAATTCAAAGCTTAAATGACAGACATTCCAGTTTAGAAGATGTAATAGTGGTTAAGCAGAGTAAAATATTATTAAAAATATAATCTCTTAAAATGCTAGCACATGAAAATTAAACAATTGATAATTCTATAACATGCACTGAAGAAATAGGGCAAAAGCATAAATCTTCTAATCTGTGCCCCTCACTCTTCCTCTCACACTATTCCAACAATTAAAGTCTTATTTTTTGGATTTGCTTCTTAGATGTAGGCTATTTCTGAAATTTAAAAATAGCACACATTGAACTTACATTGGTTTCTGAACATGACTATATTACATGTTTTTAAGAATTGGTTTGATATGCTTACGAAACATTAAATTTAAGACTTCTAAGACCATATTCAGAAAAATGTCATAGTGACACATTTCTGGGAATCATAATTAAGAGAAAAGAGACTGACAGAGAAGGCTATAGTCTTCTAGAGGAAAATTTCTCCTACTTTAGGGGGTAGGAGAAATAGCACAAAATAATTTTTCTGTTACTTATATAAATCATTTGGTGCAATTATAACGGTGTTGGAGGATTAATATTGGAATGTTAGAATAATAACTTTTAAAATAATTGCTTTTGTTCCTTTAATCTCCTAGTTTCATGGTTCTTTCATCTTCTGCTTAAATCCAAATGTCTGCATTTGAAAACTTTTAAAAACATTTCACCAAAAAAGCTCATGGAGATATATTATCCCACTTTCATTTTTATCCTGAGGCTATTGTGCTTGACAGTGACAGAAAATAGTTTCAAGGACAATATAATGATGGAGATGGAATAAATTAAAGGAAAGTATAAACTACTTAGTTGCAGAAATAATTTGCTCTTGCTCTAAAACTGCAGTATGGAATAAGTATTTTAGACTGAAAGAATGTCTTTAAACCATGACCAGGCTTTTTAAAAGCTGCTACTATTTAATTCACTGATGACCATATTTTGAAGTAACATTCCTAACATTATCCAATTACCACTTTTTCTGCAAGCCATAAAATTTGACTGAAAAGTTGATTGTATATATATTCTGAAAGTATTTAATCATGCCATCAACTGTGTCTTTATAATCAGGCATAAATCCAAGGGATTAGTTAAAATATGGTGGTTGTTTTCTCAGTGCTGAAATACTGCAGATAATCCTCCAGTTGCTACTTCTACAGGGGCTAAAGCTGCTTCCACGTGCCACGGTGGAGCTGAGAGCAGCAGACCTTTGCCTCAATAGCTGCAGGCCTTTTTTCACACCCTTTCCCTTTTTTCCTTTCATACTGCATGCCATGATCATCTTCTAAAGTAGTCCATACAGTTTTTAGGTAATAGAATCCTCTCCTGGTTGAAGGATGTGCCACTTGGTTGACATTGTGTCAACTGACACACCTCTGCACCATGGCCAGGGCTCTTGCTGGCTTTTTCTAGGTTTTGCCCTTGCCTTAAATATGCCTGTTAATGACTTCTTTGTGGCCCAAGAGCCATCTGAATGAGGGTTTAACCATTTGCCTGGAAAACCTTTTGGTGTGCATAAGATTTGCAAAAGCAGAAGCCTCAGTATCTTAGGACTTCAGATACTGTCAGAGATAGACTGCAAGTTCTTCTGAGGAAGTTTAAATTCTTGCTTCACCAGCTGAGGTTGGCGTTTTGAGTATTTCCTCAGCTGTGGCAGCACCTTCCTGGGCAACGACTTGCTTCAGTAAAGAATTTCAATGCTGGGCCCATAATACAGTCAGAAACATCATTTATGATCTGATGTGTAACGAAACACAGAGACAGAGCTCTGTCCCTGGGAGTGAGCTGCTTAGGCCAAACAGAAGGAAAGACCAATCACAGGGGCAGGTGTGAAATTCCAGCCCCAGCCCAGACGGAGGAACTTAGCTCATGTAGTGGGTAGGTATCTCCATGACCCTGGGATTTAGAAAACAAAGCCAAGAAAAGTGACTCAGGAGTTAATGAGGTACGTACATATAGCCAATGTGCATCAATTAGGTCTGAACTCACTAGCAGCTTTGAAAGGCGCTGCTTTATTTCAGGCCTGAAGGTTGTTTTTTTGTAGATTGAGTGCTTTAAACAGTCTGCTGACTGTGTTGTGACTACAGCAAAATAAAACTAAATGTTTATGGCTAATACACTTTCCTGCATAGAGGAAATACTTAAATTCCCTAAGTCCAAAGTCCTTTCGTGCCTCTGCAGAAAAAAAAAAATGGATAAAGAACTTTAAAAACTGAAACAAACAACTACTGAAAGACTTTCAGCACCTCAGAAATGGCAACATGAATGTGGATGTTCCTTTTTAAAAAAACATTGGTGGTAAATCCCTATGTCTACTTTCTGAAAAGCATTCCAAGTCCTTTATTGTTGTTCCCAGCTTTCACGACTGGGCTGATTTAACCCAGGGTCTCTATTACCCCTTAGCACTTTTGAAAGTCTCAAATATAATTAATATCTTGTATGGTAACACCAAATGTGATTGTTTATTACTTAAAAAACAAATGTAAATATTTATGCCCTTATATACCAAAATTGATTAATGATGTCAGGTAGCTAAGTTTACACATTTAAGGGAACCTGTTATTAAATGCTGATTTAATACTCACTGTTTCTTTCTATGGATATAAAATGGACCACTCAGTGTGAATTACTGGCTGCTTTTGAAAATGTGAACCTATATGTCTTTCAACTCTCTGATTGATATACATAAAGGTAGCAGTACACAAATCTTTTCAGAGTGGCTATACTTTCAATGCCCAGATTAAATAATTTTGAAGAAGTTATGAAAAAAAAAGACAACAAAACCAAGGCAAAATAAACTCTGAACCTGGAAAAGTGCTTTAAAAATAGTTATTAATTACTTTATATTTATTATTATAAATAATACATGAATATTATATAAATAAACATATTTTTATTTATTATTATATATTAGATTTATTCTGCTTCAATAAAAAAAACAGGTAGAAAAGATAAAGATAAAGAAACAAACTTCCATGAAGACAAGTTTATTTTGGGGAATCATGGCATAACTTTTAACTACTGTATGACTAGTATGTCTCTGTAATAATTACATAAATGAATTCTGCTTTCTTTCATACTTTATTCCCACAATGCCTTGCCATTTCCTCAAGTGCCATACCCTTTCTATTTTTCTTAATATTTCCCCAGTAACAACTCACTAAAAGGGTTTTAAATAACTTATGCAAGCCTTTTTTCCTTTCCTCATTCTTTTTTTTTTTAAATTAATCACCTATAAAACTGCATATTCTCTAGATAATATGAGATGAGGATTGCCCCCATTTTGCATAAATTGCTTTTTTGTTATTATTACAAGGCTTATAGGCTGAGCTCCTTGTTAACATGGCTCACAATAAAATTAAGTTTGCTCAGGTCACACTAGAGACTAACACTTGCCCAAAGATATTTCTGTGCTTATTGCCTTTTATCCCCTAGAAATCCTCCTCACTGAGCAATAACATTGTTAAATTTGCATCCAGTTCACTTGGGTTTGCAACTGGGGGCATTTTTAATGTGCTTCCTTCTCTTAGTTTCACATGGGCCATAACTTTCACTTTTTGATTTCTTTTGGCTGACTGACAGCTCAGCAGTGGAGGAAAAAGAGGAAGCTTTCCTCCATCCATTCATCCGTCCATATGATGTACTCTCCAGCATCTTCAGGATTTTTTCCTTTTAACTCCTGCTGTAATTTTGGTTATGATTGTCCTTCCTGAACAATGACAAAGGTTGAAATGAAGCTGCTGGCAGGGGTAAAGCTAGGTTTCTGATCAGTGGAAATCTGCCTCCACACCTGCTAGTTGGAGGGTGGCAGCAGATCAGACAGGCTGATATTTTATTTCCAAAGCTTGAGGTATCTCTGTGGCTTGCACCCCACCATCAGAATCAAAAATACAGAATGTCAACTAAAGAAGGGTATAAACGTCCCTCCACATGTGAACACACTTTTATGTGTGTTTCCTAATTTGCTTCTCTGCTTATATTGAAATAAGAGGGGCTGCAATTCTTGTAGAAATCATGCCTTTTGATTTCACTGACTTGTTATTCTGTTTTCTAATCAGTATCCTGGTTTAAACAACTATCCTTCAATTCTGGAACAATTCCTTTATGCTGACAGTTCAGACATGCTTAATACCAAGTGTATGCCTTTATCAACTTTCCCCATATTTACAAAATGCACCATATTAAAAAATTACATATTCTTAATTTTAATATGCATAACACTAAAATTCCCACCTCTCACCCTCCTTGAAACATGAGGTAAATTCTAATCTCTTTCTGAACCAATATGTACTGCAAGAAGAAAGTACAGTCAAGTGAGAAAAAAAATAATTCATTGCTCAAATAAGCAAGATATGTATATTCATACATTCACAAAGAAATTCAGCAATGTTTTTAAAATGAGAGAATTCTGGAGATTTTCCAGCTTTCTTCTGGCAATATCTGTAGGGGATCTTTCAAACTGCTGTTTCTTCATTACAAATGCAGAGTCACTATTAAGCACCACCCAGGAAGATAACTGGGTTGATGGGTCTTGCTTGGCTCACTGTATGATGATCAGATCATAGGAATGTAAACAATTGCTATATCTAGGGATGAGAAAAGGCAAATTTCCAGAAAATAAGTCAACTCTGCATTTTACTACACTAGCAGCTTATTTAGTTTTGAGAAAACTTGTCTAGTGGGCTGAAATAAACACATGAAAGACAGCTTGTTAGTAACCATATCAATTTCCTAATCAACGCTACCACAAGCTGAAAGAATAATGCTAACTAATGCAGAAAACAGGGCACACACAAAAAGATATGCTGTAATATTGGGAGAGAATGCGTTCTACACTCAAAAGAAGAAAAAGAAGAAAAAGAAGGCAAACAAGCGTCTCTATACATTCTTTCACTCACACATTGCAAATGTAAAAAGGACATCCAAACATCATTTGCCACATGCTCTGGAGAGCAATGGAAAAAAAAAAATTTTTTTTTTTTTTTTTTTTTTTTATTTTTTTTTTTTTTTGTCACAGTCAAGAATTTTGCAAGTGCAAGAGAAAAAGCTGAAATCGGACAGCGGTACACAACAGATGGGCTGAATTTCACTCCATACCTCTAATAGGAATTGCAGTTTCATTAAACTAAGGCATTCTGTAATGAAGTGCTTTACAAAACCCAATAAATATGTCTTAATAACGCCCACATGAGATGAGAGTATTGTTAGTGCTCCCACAAGGGAAGTGACTTTCAGGGATTCAAGATGAATCAAAAGTATCAGCTAACTTGAATGTCAGTCAGAGAAGCCTGCAACCTAGCTCTATTCTTCTGGCATCCTTAGGGAAGGATACTCATGAACTTCAGTCACAGTTGGGTGTTCTTCACCATTTCTGTCAATCAGACCCCCAGTATTTCCTTATGCTTAGCCCAGAGGGATGAATTTGGAGTGCACTTAGAGGACAGCTGTGAAAATTTAGTCACCTGCTCATCATCATCAGGAAGTCTGCGGCGGAGGCCAGGAGAAACCCAAGGTAGAATGTTCTCTCAAGGTACATCTTTGGGATAGAGTTGCAGTAATATAAGAAGTCTCTGTTCCCTGCTGCTACAATTTCTACAGATACACTGTTTTAATGCTCTTATCAAGTGCTGGAGTCCGCTTCAGCATAAAGTGAGTGGACTTGTTTTAAACTGCCAGCAGTGAATGCAACTTGGTTGTGGAGGCAAAAACCTTCAGCTAAAGGATAGTAATGAACGGCTGGCGGATAGTAACTGCTAAAATTGCTGCAAATGACTTCTGAAGCCTCAGGTGCTTTAATTTTTTCTTCCTGCATTTTCTGCCTTAGCTGTCATATAACTTCCATTTTTACCACATACGATCTTACATCCTACAGAGATTAGCATACTTTTTTCTGTATGTTTCTGGTTTGTTCTCAGTGCATAGTCCCTCCTGTGAAGTGAATGAAGCAAAGGTCTGAAAAAAATTGCGTGTATTCATAAACTAAAAACTATGCTATAATGCATACACCCAAGGGGAGTAAATGAGTGCTACACCAAGCTACCCTAATCCTTGGGGGCTTACCTTGGCTACATTTCAGGGCAAAACCTTGTCATTTCTCCGTGCACCCTTTCCATGGCAGGATGCTTGGGCTTGTAGGTAAGAAGTGTGCTGTAGTGTTCTTCCCTCTGCATGGGAGTGCTGAGAGTTGCACTGGAGCACACAACAGCATCTCTGAGTCACTGCCGCCAAGGAGCACCCAGACTGGTTCCCCACGTGACGTAAGTCTTTTCTCCTCACTCTAAGAGTGCAATTGAAACCAGACTGTGCACAACTTCATGGAGGTCCCACCAGGGAAGAGAAAGCAAACACTTCACTAGATGGAATGAACAATTTAACTACAAAGAAATGCTGGACTAAACTCACTTTAGTTCTTGCTGATTGTCTTTTTGCTGCTTCCCTACATTTGCCTTCAGCAAGCCCTTGCCCCACTCTGCATCAAGTCTCCCATGGGTTTCATCACTTTTGCCATTTTAAAAATCTACCTTTTTCACTCTCTCCTGCCCATCATGGCCCAGATTTTGTTCCTTGTAAAAGCTTCTTTGTGCGCTTCCCCAACATTCATCTCTGTTCCAAATAATTCTTCACAATCTGTAGTAAATAATAGAAGGAAGAATGCCGTGTAAGCAGATGCCCATTCTACTTATGTTTTCATATAATTCAATCACAGTCCTTTTGTGCCTTGAAACTTGAAAACTCTACATTAATAACGCATCTGTAGGGTTACAGAAGTACATCTGAAAATGCCAATTCACTTTTATTTGCACACTATACTGGAGAAGCAAAAGGCCAGAGGCAATAGAACAAGGAAGAGTGAAATGTTGTTTACAGTTCAGTCTGCCCTTGTCTTTTCAAAAGGCTAAAATTATTATTATTCTCTCACACAGTAGCCCTGCGGATTTGTTTGTGTCTTAAATCATGAGCTTCCTATTTGTGGCTTTTCCCGAGTTTTGTCATTTGAATTGCTTGCAGAGTGCAACTGCAAAAGCTGCAATGCTTCTTCTGTTAGCAATTGAAGAGTTGCTAAATATTATGAACATGATCCCACAACACACCTGGCAGTGCACTACACTACATAATCTTGTTATCTCCTTGCATGGGTGAGGCCCTGAGGAAATCACTACAACAGTGCTAAAAGAATATCTACTGATGACATCTGGAAAAAAAAAATCTTCTAATGAAACTGGGACAACTGAGAGGCACACTGAATGAAAGCAAAGGTCTTCACACAATAAGCAGTTCCAGCAGTTGGAGTGTTAACAAACCCACCAAGTGTCATGGGACTGAAGATAACATTGCAGGGATGGCAGAAGTGAGCAATGGATGAATTGGAATGACTCATATGTTTGGAAGCCCCATTCCCTGTTACCAGTGTATTTTACTTATACAGAGTTTATCTTATGTATTCTTTGTTATTTTCATTCATCTTAACCTCCAGGCTGTAAACACATTCGTTATGAAAAGAATAAAATTACACAAACTCCGTGTGAAGCCCCTGAAATCTGGCTACAGAACTATTCATCACCTTCCCATTCTTATCTCAAAGGCACCGACCATTTGTTATTATTAGATAACATAAGAAAGAGAGGAAAATGGGGGCAAAAAAGAGAGGCAATGTAAAATGGAGTTGGGAAAATGGACAAAAGGCAGAAGAGACACAGTGGTGGTGCTGGAGGGCAAATTAAAAGAAGGGGAGACATGGGCAAGGCACAGTGATGAAACTCAATTCAACAATAGGCTTCTTTTATAAAAATATGTTTTCTCTTGCCTCTATACTTTTCCTGTTGTGATAAGTTGAAGTTTTTGAGTAATTTTGAATAGTGTGCTATGACAGTGATTATCAGAACAGACTCATGAGTGCTTTCGGCCAAATAGTCTTCAGAAGTTCCTAAGTCCATTTTGTCAGTTCAATGGGAGTTTTAATTGACTGTTAAAATACAGCACTACACAATAAAGACATTACTGCACTGCTGCAAAAATACCGGCAAATGTGCCATCAACAAAAAAGGAGATTCTCTTCTGTGGGTTTATCGAAACTGCTACAACAGCATAAATAACCTGGACCAGCAGTAATTGAAGGCAGAGCTTTCCAAATATGCTTTCCCCCCAAAAGTAATCAAAACAAAGCAGAAGTACAATCATTAAAGCATTAATTTTACAGGATTGGGCAGTTTCTCCCTTCCTATTACTGCATATGTAATAGGTCATATTTTACTTTTGATATAGAATGATGTGCTGCATAACTATACAACAAAGGGTAAAAATTTCATGACTAAGCAAAATTTCCTCATGATGGCACTGCACAGAATCCAGCTTCTTTGAGCATATTTACTCTCTTTCTGATTTCCAACACAAATGTCACAAAATGATACCAGTTTAAGACATAAGGATTTTTATGCCCTCAGCTCTGCAAGCTCACAGGGGTGGACTGAACCCCAATTTTACCAGAGCCCTGTCTCAGCTATTGGTTCCTTCCATGACCACAGGCAAGAACATGCCTCACCATTCCCTGTGAACTCTCTCACATGCATGACTCAAGGAGATGTGACAGTGCCCTGAGCGTTAACGTCAGTGACTGTACCAAAATCAGCTCATAGCTGAGACCAGCAAGGCTTACGAGGCTCTGCTATCCTCAGTGAAAGATGTATACCACTGCTTGAACTAGCTCAAGTTGTAAATAGACAACTTGCATTTTGAAGAAATTATGTGGTCACAGGAGTGTGCATATCACAAAATCACATTAATCAGCTGGAATTGTGTATGTGGAAATAAATAAAACAGCATTTCTCTATGCTGTGTTTCTACTGAAGTTGTGTAAAAACCAAGTGAACTTCCATTTAATGATGATTGCTCATTAAACACCAAACAATCAAGAAGTGTTGTAGACCCTCGATGAGCAGCATGAAGACCATACACAGACTAAAAGCAGGATGAATATTATGCACTGCTGCTGGTCTCAAAGGGCTTTATTAAAAACAAAAGCATATAAAAGTAGTTCCTGAACAGGATGACTTTTAATTGTGTCCCTTTGGGAATGCTGTACAAGGCAGACTTCCTCGCCTCCCTTGTATTCTAGAGGAACCTAACAAGCTCTCAACAGATTCCCTTTGGTCTAACACAAGTTACTGCTAAGTTTCTGGACTCTAGTTAAGTCTTAGTGACAATTTATGTTTAGCTGGTTCTGAAACAAATACAATTTTATAAACATCTTTTTTACACAGAAAGAAAAAAAAAATATATAAAGGGTTCCATGTGACAGCTTCTTCTCATTCTGCAAGTCTCTGAGCATATACAAACAACAGTGCAAAACTAGCAAATAGAGCAATTAAAGCAACAGTGTCTGCAACTACAGTAGGCTGGTGACCAGCCTGCATTGTCTTACAGCTCTCAGGAAGCCAAGTTACTAATTTTCTTTGGCCTTTGTACAGTCCAAGGCTTCTTGAGACAGATCCACAGCAGGC
Source organism: Ara ararauna (assembly GCA_028858755.1). NCBI lineage: Eukaryota > Metazoa > Chordata > Aves > Psittaciformes > Psittacidae > Ara > Ara ararauna. The sequence continues at coordinate 65,311,534 of CM054379.1, forward strand.
AGTTGGGAACAGCACTGCAATGCCGTGCTTTACACCCCTTCATTGTCTACACTCTGCCTTCTGCATATAACATAAGCAATGCATGAGGAAGGTGAGGAAGAGGAAAATCAGTAAGAGCTGTGGTAGCTGAACATGGGGGAAAAAGGCCACAAACCCTGTAGGAGAAACCCTTTGCAGTTAACCAAACTGAACAATAGGAAGCATCAATGGAAAGGATGTGGCTTAAATTTTGGTCCTGGGTCTTTGTTATTTTAGATTTTTTCCTGGGCTAGCAGGGGTACTTCCCTCCCATTGGGATTTAAAGACTAACATCTGTAACAAGATTAATTATTTATCACAAAAGACAACCAGAAGAGAAAGAGCAGAGCCCTCTTCTACCATTGCTGGCTTATTTCACAGCTTTATAGCTAGTGCCAGACAAGAAACATGCACCACACAAGCAGGACTCTTTCTCTTATGAGTAGGCACACACTTGGAAAGAGGCAAATCAGGCTCCAGTTTCTTCTTGGCAGAAAGTGGGAGAAAGCACTACAGAAGGGGATGGGGGAGCTGGCACTCTTCGGATTATGTTACCAAAATCTCTAAGCCAAAAGGTCTCAGTGTGACAGCCTGTAACCAGCCAGCTTCTACAGAAACTGGGGGAGATCTGCTCATAGGCACCAGCTGAGGATCTTTCCCCCCCAGTTATCTATGTTTGCTGTGATATGGTAACTATATGATATGGTCCCTTACCATCCCATTGCCTTACATTGGTCTCTCAGATGTTGTGAAAGATGATGAAAGTAGCAAGATGAAAGAAAAAGGAAAAGCTCAAAACAAGCTTACATTAAATATTCATAACTGGTAGTAATTATAAGCAGGAAATAAAGCAGTAATGATTATGCAGTGTCCAAATCATCTATCTGCACCTCCCTCCAGGAAGTTTTCTCCATAGATTTCTATTGCTAGAGTTGCAAAGTGAGCCAGTCTTTATGGCCTGTATTTTTAGTCAGATTTTGCTACTTTATTTATCTAATACATAAATGTAGGCTAATGTGTTGAATTGCGAGTAAAAGTAAGGCTCTGTGCCTCATTTCTACTCTCCACTAAAATATATAATGAAACTCTGCCTTCAGTAAAAAACAAGACAGCTAGTCAGCTCAAGGATGAAAAAGTTTGTTGAACTCCAGTATTAGTTTCTCGAGGCATAGTAGTCCTCTCGAATTACAGAATAATCACATATAATTCGCCTTGTTACTACTTTGAATCATTCTAATGTTCCCATGAAGAAGGCTCCCCCTCTGTTACAAAATATCAGTTCATAGAAAAAAGCATTAATTCTACTTCCATGGTGAACTTGTCAATTTTTGCCAGCTGAGCACTCCACTCAGCTTTGGACACCATGGTAGCCTTGTTAGGTTTCTAAGGCGCCCTAATTACACACATTTGAGAATGCAGAATGCTTTAATTTAAGCCAGCACACAATCAGATGCTATGCTTTCACAAATATTCAGAAACATCATCTGCCAGGATCACGAGTAATTGAACTGATATCTACTAGGTTTTATCTGTAGCTTTGCTGCATAATTTTCCATTTTCTTTAGAAGGCTTTATCACAAAAAGAGAACATGCCTAGAGTCCCACAGAGGTGTTTTGACATTAGGCTTAATAAAGCATGAAGAACTCATTAATAAATAATGTTCTGCCAGGTTAACAAGTAAAGCTGAATGCATTTATGAGACCCAGAAGTAAATCACATCATGCATGCAGCCAAATAACTTGTTAAAATGATTGCAATGGTTCCATGTCTTCAGTGTGTTTGGCACAGCCCAACACAGCATTGCACAAATAAAGAACACTGCAGCATATATGCATGCACCTTCAACTATAATGTTACCTGTCAATCTTTGTTTGCACTCTGTGGGCTTGTGGGGTTTGTAAACAAGCATTCATGACAGTGACAGAGAGATATTTATGTATCGTTAAGCTTTGCTGAGAGAGCACTTCTGTCTGGAGTTTCAAAGAAAAAGACCTCTTGTATTCATTGAGTTATGCATCATCCCATTCCTGTGTCAAAGCTACAAGCTTGATACATTTTACTGCAGACACATTTGAGTTACAGCTTTCAAGGCTGTGTCAATATTTCCATATGTCCTTATTTTCCAAGGTTAAACACTCTGGCAAGTTTTGAATCAAGGTCTGAAGAGAGCTTCTAGCTGCCTGGAGTCAACAACACAACTCCCGTCAGCTTCAACTACGAAATGATTTCACGTAGAATCTGGAGTAGGGTTGTGGAAACATTAGGGTCTGGATCCACCTTCCATCATGAAGACTTTCTTAGTTAAGTGCCTAAACTGGGATCTGAAGTCACCTCAAATTCTCCCTATAATTAATGACAAGAGATGTTTCCAGAATGTGATCCAGATCTGGGCTGCTGATTACAGAATCAGCTTAAAAAGAGCAAGTTATCCATTTAGAGATTTCTGCTATATGCTTATGCTTCTAGGCAGGAAAACTCCCCAGTCCCTCCAAGGAGGCTAAGGAACAGATTGCACAATTCAAGTTTGGGCCTGTGAGAAATATGCAATTTGTTGGGGGGGGGGGGGGGGGGGGTGAGGGTGGGGGCTGATGGGGGGGGAAGGAAAATGTTTCCTCATTTTATTTTTAGTTTGCATTTGAGATATAGTCATATTCTAAATAAGGAGTCATGATATTCAGAAACAGAGACAAAGAATCCAAATGCATATCTTCAAGTCTCCACTACAGTTTCTATAAGCGCAGAAATGCTGCATTCCTCTATTTCAGTTCACTGTCATTTGTAAGCAATGCGACTATCATGGAATGAATATTGATTGAAAAAAAGAAAACTATTTCATGTCATCTGTTTACTGAAAACCCAAATTCCAGGATATTTAGAGTGATTATAAAAATGAGATTATTTTTCAGACCTGACTGAGCTGCCAGGTTCCAAGAGTTACTGTGAACAAGAGGACCATATATAAGCTGTAATATCTTCTGAAAATGACTTAAAATCTCTGACATATTTCTTAAAAGAAATAGCTGTTCGGGTGGGGTAAAGCCATCTTTCTGGTTTTGTTTTGCTTTGTTTTTTAAGATAAGATTGACAAAACAAACTTCAGAACCATGGCATTTTTAGAACATGAAATTGAAAAGCACCAAACCTTTTTGACACAAGTGGGGTGATTTTGCAAAACAGGACAAAAGTAGTAAAAATTTACTTTTTTTAAAAACATCCAGCATTTAAGTTGCTGAGGGATGTGAAATGTTAAATAAGCATTTGTGCTATGGGACAGTAAGCAAACATGGATGAAGCACGTGGCCCATTTATTTTGTACATTTTTCTTCTGTTCACCATTGAATATAATTTCTATCTGTGATAACATGAGAATACAAATACATGAGCACAAGTAAGTGAATGTTGAAACAGTGAAGAATTTTAGTGAATACACTTTCCGCATGTTATCTTATGGTTCCACAATCCCTGCTGAGTTGGTGTTGGAAAGCAGACTTGGTGTCAGTTACCTCTGGAAATGAAAGAGATGTAAATGGTAAAATTCAGTCTCTGTTTCTTATTTTTTATCTGAGTATTTTTCATCTAAACAAAGCCTAAGTACTTGAACTAGGAACCACTTGCCCGTGTTCTCAGGTAGGAAGCATGAGACGGCTGAGAAACTTTCAGTGTGTGGTCAATGTGGAACCCAAGCTTTTGGAGATACCTTTCTTGCGACATGCGAACTGCCTGCGGAGTGCGAGTTAGCTGAATACACAGCACAGCCAATACAGCAATGCTTCTGGGTTGTGTGATCACAGGATTTGAAGTGACAATCTTTCCTGCAAGCTAAGATACTTGTGAATCCTCAAATACTAAATGGGCACTGAAGAGTTTGGGGTTATTTTTGTAATCATGCTGGTAGGTTTCTGTATCCAAATTTTGCTTGCATTATGCTTCAGCTATTTAAATCCTCCTAGGACCATGCCAGTAGTCCAGGAACATATATGAGGAGATTGACTTTTGTTCTTAAGGATATTACTTAAGAATAACTTCGTGTTACATAGAATTTTAGAATCATAGAATAGTTAGGGTTGGAAAGGACCTGAAGATCATCTAGTTCTAACCCCCCTGCCATGGGCAGGGACACCTCCCACTAAACCATGCCACCGAAGGCTATGTCTAATCCAGCCTTGAACACCGCCAGCGATGGCGCATTCACAGCTTCCCTGGGCATTAGAGAGCAAAATTACATCAGAAAACTCTATCCATTGTATGCATATATGCAGTTTTAGAATGCTACATATACAAGATGTTAAAAAATCTAATATCCAAGACTTGCTTATGCTAAGCCTTATGACTATGTGAGGGTGCAGCTGCAACAGATATTCACATAGCAGTATGTACATGATACCATGTGGCGAAATCACACAATACATACAGCTGTAAAAGGAAGTGTTTTATAGAATGAAAATATTATTGCTACCTCATATCAATGCATATTAATCTTCAAAGAGAAAAAACCTCAGAGATTGGTACTTGTGCCACTCAATATAAAAGCCAGCTAGAACAATCAATCAAAAACAATATGGAAAACTATTTTATTTTTTTTCCCATCTGCACTAGTGATTTAAAAAGAAACTCATAATTATGTTTTGTAAACAATGTGCACTTTGTTTTGGCATATTTGAAATATGCACTATGGAGGGATCTCTTTGCCAGTCCCATTAAGACAGTAGCTTTCTTTATCTCAGTCGAGATATCAGCATATTAATAGAGGAGGGAGAATGCCACCCTCTATCAGAATAATGAGGAAGGGCACAGAAAATATTTGACATCTTTTAGTATACACATCTTGCAGCTCAGTTTGTAATTCTATCTTAGGAAAGGAAGAAGAATTTAGGTTTAAGAGTAACAGTTAAAAGTCTGCATCGACCAACCCAACAAGCATAAATTCCCCAAGTACTTTTAAGGCAGTATTTCCTGGGAGTCTTCCTACATCAAATCACATCAGGTTTCATTAGACCCCTTCAAGAAAAAAATATTCACATCCCAGATTCTGGTTTGCAGCCTCCAGAATGCAGAGGCTGATCAGGAAAGTGTTTTAGGGTGTTAACTCTCCCCAGCTCTGCTGGGACTCCCCGCAGTGACAGGGCATTTTTGGAGGGGACAATACAAGTAGACCCTGAAGTGCATTTGTTTTCTGTTCACTCTTCAGAGGAGCTGGGTTACTCAGTCAAGAAAAAGAAATTCCTTGATTTCTGGAGGAGTCCCCTGTGCCCTTTTAGCTGGTCTGACTAAAGTCAAGATTTATGATTATACCTTATGATTTGAGTATTGAAACTGGAGAAATTCTGCATTGTTTCCATGCCTTCTCTAACAAGATCTAAGTACCCCAGTAGGAATATACACACAATTTAGAAAAACAAATGCTTTATTCATGATAGCAATAAGTACAGCATGGCTGTACACATACCAATTGAATAGTAGTTTTGCATTTTTTATTTTATTCCTCCCAATAACTACATGTTCTTACAAGTGCCTCACAAACATGCACTGAGTTTTCTACACAGCCTTTGATGGAGAACATTTTAAATAGTTTTCACAAAATGAATAAAGCTGTGATAAGCAGCACAGCTGGTGAGCTAGGGAAGAGACTGCAAGGAAGGAATTACCAGGAGGAAAATGTTCTAGGAATGCATTTCCCTTATGAGACCCAAAGATTAACCAATTAAGATTAGTGCTCCAGTTTATCTATGTAAGATATATGGAGGACAGGGTGACTCAAATATTGCTTTTGAGACAGCTATTTCTCTGACAGTTATCTACCAAAAATCAAAACCATGCAATCACCAGTAAGAAAAACAAGCTAAAGAATTATGTTATCATTTTATTCTTCCTTAGTCTTGAATGTGAACTGGAGGAAACACAGGAGAAGTATTTAGAGGAACATGTCTTACTTATGTCATGTTATGACCCCAGAAAAATCCAGGGGAATAAACTGCATGCACCAATGAAATCCTCATGAGTGAGACCCCAGGATGCCTTTTTACTGCTCCCTCTTGAAGGAAGGTAGCAAAGCAAAGATAATGCTGTCATGGAGAATGTTCAGGATTTTGACAGTGAATACCAACAGTTTTACAGTTATTCCTCCTCCATAAAGATGCTTGTAATTTTTCGTTAATGTTTGTGATGAGGCTTGAAGACCTCTTCCATCCTGAAACTGGACTCTAGCTTATTACAGGGTACCGCATGCAACTTCTCTGACCGCGTGCTTTCGTGGGATATTATTTACTTTCAGCTTTCACATATATTTTCTCCTCTACCCACCAGTTATTCATTCCTATAGGCTGATATTGTTGTGACCTGACACTTCACAGGTATGGGATGTTTGTTTGTATGAGCCCTCGGAGTTTATATCACCTCTTTCCACTTTCTTCTACCAAGAGTAGAACACTTAATTTTAGCAGATGCGCAGAACTTTTGAAAGTCAAATTCTCCACTGAAAGCACTCTGCAGTGTATACAGACCCTAAAAGCTCACTGCATAACCAGAAGAGACGCGTCATGCCTCTCTCAGGAGCTCTCTATACTCAGAAGATTTTAAACTGTTTTTTTGTAGAAGCTATCCATTTGTGGAAAATGAGAAAGTAATCATGGATATTAAGAGATCCAAAACGACCATACCTTCGAGAACAAGATTAATGCTTTATATCCAAATGTAAATGTGAGCTTCAGAGGCACTGTGGTTCAGGAGCAATGTTCTCTTACTACAAAGAGTGAAATGGCCCTGGATACAATGAGTTATTAAAAAGTATGCAGATATCTCTGCATCCAGGCCTTTGTCTTGGAGATGTAGAAGAATTTTCTACACTTTATTATTTTTGCTACCTCATTTTTTAAGCTTGATGAAAAACTAAGTAATACTGGACAAGCCTGTGTTGCATATGCTTTTAATTGGAGTGGATGGAATTCTTGGTTCATTCTCTGGGACTGCAACAGAACAACATGTTTACTCCTGCTTTTATCCAGGGATGTGAACAGCCTCATCGCAAACTAATGCTCAAAGGCATACGTCTAGAAGTCTTGCTCAACTGGATGTCTGGATCATTTCTTTCTTTCAACCAGTATTGTCAGTTCAATCTCAGTCAGATTCTCTTCTCTAGGAGCCACTTTCCATTAGGCAGTGCAACATCTTTGTGATGGCTCTGGTTACATCTGTGGAAAATGAGATATACACTTGGGTGTCATCTGCAAAGCCTGTATCAACTTAGGAGCTCAGCCCATCTCTGAGCAGTTTTATGGAACTATTGGAAAGGGATGTAGGGAGAGGATTTATAGCCCTATGATTAGACTGTATGCGCAGGATACTTGGAAAAAACACCACAATTTTACCAGTGTTTTTTTGGGGTCTTGTTGAAACCAGATTCTGTATCTGCAAGGTATACAACATAGGGATATATTCACTTATCTTTTAAAGGAAGAAGAAAAAAGAAATAATTCCTTATTCACATCTGAAATTAAAAAGGCCTTATAAATTCATACAGCCACAGGAATCTGGACTAATAATACTAGCAAATGGAAACATGTTGCAGACTATAAAACTCTCTGGATAAAACAGATAAAATAAAACCAATTGTTTCTTACTGCAGTATATTTTAGCCACTGTGTATTTAACATTTAATTTTGTGGTGCAGAAGACATTACTGAAAGAACAGTTTTACTAGATGATTTTCTTGTTTGGTATGGCTGATGTATTAAAAAGGTTAATGTACTAAATTTACATTTTTCTAGGCTGATTTTTTCTTACTTCAATCTCTCCTTCCTCATTCTTAACCTATTTAAAATGAAATTATATAAAATAGAACTTCTTTTTGACAGTTTTAGTCAGAAAAACCTTACTTTCCCTGCCAATTTTCATGCTCTACAAGCTTTGCCATCATAAACCACTTTGCATGTATTAAGAAGAAGTATTATATTAGATGAGGTAACTTAAGTGTATCCTATTTCACTTGGTGAAACTAAGCAGCTTTGCATTATAACTAAGTTGAGCTAATGAGAATATGCTTGAAGTGTGTATTACCTGGAACTGAAGTTAGCTAGTCATTCAATACTGCAACCTGTGAGTTTGTAAAATAATGGCAAGAATCCTGCTGTGAGTGAGATAGGAAAATTATTATAATCTGCATTCTTAAATTGAATGAGTATTTTGCTCAGCAGAGGCCTCTTGACTGCAAATAGTCTGAAATTATATCTTGCTGTTTAAAACGCTTTTTTTCCAAGTGAGTAAAAATGCCCACATTTTCTTACATCAAATATTTTTAAAATATAATGTGAATAAAATTATTGAGAAAGGGAAAGTCATGATATCTTTCACTTCCTCCTGCAAAAGCTTTTTGATGGTCAAAGTTGTTTGATAGGGACAAAGTGTCAAGAATTAATGTTTTTATACTTTTATCTTAGTTAATTATTAGATTGATAAAGCTTAGCATTATATGCCCCTCATCACTTTATTACTGAAAAAACCCCCATCTTTACAAGTTTCTTATTTTGTCCAAAAGAAAATTGTAATATTGATATTTCAGCAGAATCATCTGATAGATGTGATGCTCAACATGCTAGTAAGCTAAAACTCATATACAAAGTATGCAGAAAAGACTGCACAAACATGAGCCGAAGACCATGAACTAGCAAGCAGACACAGGGAATGAATTTCCCCCCCAAGCATGGAAAACATAATTTCATTCATGTGAATTCTTTTCTCATTAAATCTAGAAATGACACCAAAGAGAAAGAAAAGGGCCTATGGATAAGTATTAGAGGTCACCATAGTTGTATGAACAATTATGTTCTACTGTATAAAAGCAACAAATACTGCAAGTACTTTGCATTGCATCCTTCCTGAGAGTCCAAAATGGAAGAGGGGGCAGCTCATATTATCCTCCTCAAATTCTCTGTCCTTTACTTAGTGACCAGTGAGAAGGTTTAAGATAGATGATGGAACAATTTGTATGATCATCAGTGCCCCACAGCTAGAGTCAGAGGAGGCTTCAGCTTTGCAACACCTGGCTGTGTGCATATGTGCAAGTTAAACAGACCAGGGCTAGTTTTCCTGCCCAGAGTGGGGGTGACCCAGTCTCTCCACCCCAAAACAAGGTGGCCATTTACTTAGCTGCTTCAGGGAAATTGTCCCTACCCCATCTTGCTCCCTGAACTCTGCCCCGGCATTGTATGAGATTGTGGGGTAAGAGCTTGCTAGGTAACACATGGACAGACGGGATCAATGAGCAGGAGCCAGGGAACAAATTCATGCCCAAACCATACTTTGCAGCTAGTGACAGGTGTGTATAGCTTTAAGTTTGCTGATGAGGCATAATGGTTGAGAGGAAGGTACGGTTACTCCTCTGTGAAAGATGGCTCTCATGAGAGCCAGCAAGTCAGGAAAAGGTGATGACAAGGGCAGAGACGTATCTTAAACACAACCAGCTTTTCTGGAACTTAAAGTGCCTCATGCTGTTTTGCAGTCATGTTGCTTTGGATTAGGATTCACAGCTCTGACCTACTTTTGAAGTGGTGGATAGATTGCTTCTGTTTTTTCTCCTCACAAAACATATCTGACAGAAGACATCTTTTTTCTGCATAGTAAGTCAACCTCTCAAGACACAGAAGGGCAGAATTCAGTCTTCCACATGTCAGGGGACTCTCCTCCCAACCTCTGGGAGGAAGCTGTAACCACCAGGACTTATTCTGTATGCTGTAGCCTTAGCAGGCAATCTCCAGGATCAGTTCTAAATCTGGGGTCATGTCAAACATTCTCACATCAGAAGCCATCATTTTTTTGTTTTGTTTTGTTTTATTTTATTTTCTGGTGTGCTTCCTCATTAAATGCACAATGTTTCTTTTGACTTAATAAGCTCAGTATAACCGTCATTTACATCATTCATTTACATCTAGGTAATTTCTTACTTTTACTACATAAGTTTCTGTAGGCCCTGTGGATAAACCTAGCTGCACTCGTGTTCTTGCAAGAGGTAAAAGTCAGCCAGTATGTCCTGGGTTCAGCAGTAGCAGTCATTTTTCTCCTTAGTAGCTGGTGCAGTGCTGTGTTTTTGACTTTTGGCCTGGGAACAGTGCTGATAACACCAATGTTTTCAGTTCTTGTTCAGTAATGTTTAGTCTGACCAAGGACTTTCTGAGTCTCATGCTCTGCCAGGGAGGAGGAGAAGCTGGGAGTAGGCAGAGACAAGACACCTGACCTAAACTAACCGAAGAGGTATTACATGCCACAGCACATCATGTCCACTTTATAAACTGGGAGCAGTTACCTGGAAGAGTGAGATCACTTCTCGGTCGGGCTGAGTATCGGTCGGCGGGTGGTGAGTGGTTGTATTCTCTTCACTTGTTACTTCCCTTATCATTATTATTATTGGTGATAGCAGTAGTGGTTTTGTGTTATACCTTAGGTACTGGGCTGTTCTTATCTCAACCCGTGGGAGTTACATTCTTTAGATTCTGCTTCCCATCCCTTGGGGGGGGGGGGGAGGAAAGGGGGAGAGTGAGCGAATGTCTGTGTGGTTCTGAGTTACGGCTGGGCTTAAACCATGACACAGTAACAAAACTAATCATGGAAAATTCAGACGGATGAAACTCCACTGGATTTGCAGCCAGTCAGATAATTTAGCTCATTCTTTGTGATTTGTACGTTTTAAATGAGTATATCCATTGTTTACCAAAGAAAGTTTCTTCTCCAATCTATCAAGTAACGTGTGTAATATTTGTCATAGTATACCCTATGAAATCCATAGAAGTGAAGAATAAAGCATTTTTTTACATAATTTTCCATCTGAATTTATATATGTTGGTATTAATGAATGTGTGGTGTAGTAGCAATATTGTAAGCAAAATGAAAGTTCCATAGGATCTTCCAGAATTACCCATCCTAACACAAGGCTCTGCCAACAATTGTACTGAGTTTGCAAAACCTGTAATCCTTTATATTATATATATCTAACAATCCACTCAAATATATATTACAGAAATCCCACAAGAAGTACTAACATGCAAGCAGTACAAGTAGGTGGAGTTCACAACACTTTTGACATTTGAGCTTTGTAAATCTATGAGCTATTCATCCCTTAGTATATACACATGTATAAAAGACGTAGTATTATAAACAGCACTCTACACATAAAGCTACAATATATACCCCATATGAATTTTACTTTTTTGGTCAATATTTAAGTTTTACAGTGAGGTCACCCCAAAGAACTGATATACTTCTCCATAAGGAAATCTTTGCAAAATGTTGCGGATCCTCTAACCTTCTGCTTTTAAGTGGAATCTCTATTTTTATATCCATGTTCTTGTTCTGGCTGAACTCAATTACAAAAACTCTCAGTACCTTCAACAAAACTTAGATGAAACAAAACTGCATTGTTACTCTTTTTTCTTCTCCTCTTCTCCCATCTTGAATCGACATTTGGTGCCAAAGGGAAAAAATTCCTTTTTGATGAGGGATGATATTTTTGTCTTCTCTTTACTTTATAAAGGGACTAGGCATTTGCAATGCAAACAGAAATGCTAGCTAGAGTAGCAGACAGAAAAAGATCTATTAGAAAGCTATTATTCATGTGCTATCACAAGAATCTCTCCACAGAGATGAGAAAGCAGAATTCAGTTTATGTAGTTCTAATTGCATCGAGTTTGAGATCCTGCTATTTTAGCCAGTAGGTTTTCTGAAACATTTTAATACATTATGGAGATGTTAATAAGAATAAATTGTATTTGTAAAACAATTTTTTTTTTTTAAATGGAATTTCAAATAAGGTTGACAGAGTAAAACTGAAAAGAATTTTACCTCCTCTTCCCCCAAACCTAGATAGAGCAATAATCCTGATGAATATTCGCAATATATGAAAACCAGATGGCAATAAGAGAAAATCAAGATTACATGACTGTTCACTTTTCTTCTTTACAGCATATAACATTATCCAAATCATTATAAACATTTTTATAATGTTATGATTGCTGCTGAAATCCTGATGGATCTTTATGATCTTGCTACTTTCCTTGTCAATTATGTGTTTGAGACATGACTTGATGTGCACATATGCCCACACACATTCCACCACCTTTCTGAGCATGTATCTGTTTGCAAGAATGGTTTCTTGTACATTTTTGATCACACTGCAAAAATATGACGTCAGTGAATTGCCGTGATCAAGGGTAATTTCCTGTGGTGACGGACTAATATTAATAGATTATGTAATATTTAAACAGAAACCAAGGGATAGAGAAAACATTTTTGTTAAAATTTCAGAGCTTCCAGGAAGCGAATAGTTGCTATTAGGAAAAAATTATTTTTTTCCAACATGTTGTATATGCCTTGGGCGTTCCCCTGAAGCCCACGAGCCACCTAGAACAACTAAGCACATAGGTGGACAAGCATCTACCCCCTCATTCCCACTGACTATAAACAAGGACTGTCTTGTGAACAGAGTTAAGTAGAATACTCTTCTTGTTCCCTTTTTTCCAGTCATAAATCAGATGAGTGTGATTGCAATGCATTAAACCCAAGCTTAGAAGAAATACCACAAAAATGGCTAATGGTAATCAAGCTAAGAGCATGGGTAGAGCTTGCTCATGTTGTCCAACAAGTCATGTATAGGGCTTTAAGCTGCACCAGCTCACTAAGTACATTCATTCAGTGGTAGTTAAAAGCACAATCTCAGCTACATATGTAATATCAATCACCATTTTATCCACCTGTGCCTATGTGTAAGCAATAAACTGAAACATAGTCTGCCTTGTTAATGGTTAAATGAAACACTCCTAAAAATTTCATTCAGGCTTTTAAAGAATACACTAACCTTTGTGTCCTTAGGCACATCCAGAAAGTCCAGTACATCTACTTTTGATGAAGAACATTCAGGAAGAATTTAACTCATCTGTTCTAGTGTTCCATCTCAAGGAGTCTTTAGTGGTTACTGAAAAGACCACTCAAGGGATAAAGCAACTCCAGGTATGCAGATGGAAAGATCAGACATCTCTGCTGAAATGACGTACAACTTGCTGAGCCTATATGAAAAGAGAAGACACTTGTTGCATATTTGGAAAAAAAACCCCAACAAAAACCCAATGATGAAACACCCAGCTTCCCTCTTTAAGACTGAAATTTTGTGTTGTAGGGTATGAGTGGTAGTACTTGACAGCTGAAGTTTTTGCAAGTACTGCGTCTGTCTTGTAAACATTGAAAGCCTGGAATCTGGAGTGCAGGTTAGGGAGGAAGGGGAATGGAAAGGAAAATTGTACCAAATGTGTTTCATAATAGTAAAAGCCAAACCAAAAACAATCCCAAGAACAGAGAACTGCCAAATACATGTATATTAAGTGGCCTATAGGAAAGAAAATGTTAGATCTATACTGTCAAGAGGCAATAAGCTGTCCTCACTGCTGTTACTCTGCTACATTATACCTTTGACATTGACCAGAAATGTATTTTGCAGCCATTTGTAAATCACTGAAAAAAAATGACTTTTATATTGAGAACAATGATAGATCCATCTGTATAAAATGTTTATAGTATTTAGTGAGAATTGTTTGACTGTTCTCTTTTTTCTGTTTGTTTATAACCTATCTATGCTTCCATATTGAAGAAATGGGACACAGACACTAGAGTGAATATGCTATTTAATAGCAAACCCTGTACTACAATTTTTTAGCTTTCAGCATGAACATATCTACTTTCTTTCAAAGTAAATTAAGCCCTAAGGAATTTGGAATGCAGTTAAGCCCTCAAAATCATCAATGCCAATGTGACCTGCCAAAAGACATTAACTCTGTAATTATTCCATTAGTCAGGAAAAAATACTTCTGAGTGGAGAAGCAGAATTAAATCAAAAGGTTTCTACAGAAATATTACAAAGAATGACTAGTTTGAGCACCTGACAGTATGACCAGAATCTAACAAGAGCAGATGCACACTTAAAACTAAATTTTGTTGGATGTTTGATGCACCAATGTAGAAATGTACAATGCAGAAACCGCATAACCGGGCATAAGTCTCAGAAAATAACAGCCACTCTTTCTTTGCAATTAAGCATTTATTTCACTGTGTAATTTTCATTGCGATACATAAACTACTTACTTATCTTGAGAGCAGTTTACTTCTGCCTGCTTTTGCCTGTATGGTATATGATTTACAATGATGAATTATTTGTTTTTCCATCAGAAACATTTATTTGTTAATAATTTATCAGATAAATTGCTTCTGATTGATCAATTTAAAAAATGTAAGCAAATCAATGGCAAAAAATACCAAGCAGCGTATTATAACGATACGCTAATTCAAGCTCATACCCTAGACCCAACTGATAATGTCCCAAAAGCCTTCTTTTGATAGCTCAGTTGCAGAAAGTAAATGTTCAGCTGAAATAACTAATAAAGCATATCAACTATTGCTCTGTGAATTCATGCCAGTATCATGAACAGTATCTTTGAAAACTAATAGGTAGGCTCCAGAAAATAAACAAATCCTATGAAACCTCTCTGCACATGTACAAGCTCTCCCTGGAAATGGGATTAATAGTCACATGAAGAGGAGAAATGAGCTCCTCTCTCAGATGTGTGAATGGGACTTTGGAAATCAGAAAGGTCTGATTCCTTTGATATCAGTGATATTTATAGATTCCACCATTAGATCCAAAGAGTGTTTGTCATCACTCATATGTGCGACACAGACAATAAGGGAAGCAAATGTGATAAACCCCTTAAGAGGGAACTCTCAAGGGCTCTTGATGTATAGGAAATAAGTCATGCTCTGAGTTACAGGATTTTCAGCTAAGTTGATCACATGGAAAATAAAATGTATTCTTAGGGCTGTGCTTTGACAATCTTTGCTACCTTTGAGGTTTTAGAGAAATGGAGGGAGATTTGAAAATGCTTTTGGAGGAAAGTTGCATATATACATTTCTTCTCTTTCTTACAAGTGTATTACATTAATTAAACAACTTAAAATTTTCCAAGGCAGTACTCAAGCTTCCTAAGAATAATGTTGCTGAAAATCTTACCATCTTATAGGCGTTCTGTAATAGCAGAATAGACTGTTTTCCCATCAAGCGTAAGGAGACTAGTCAATAATGCGTTGACAGTACGCAGAGTTATTTATAAAATGGATACCGTTCAGTTTAAATGAATGCACATATTCTGCCAGGAACAGATTGTTTTCAAACTTAGCAATAGATAGGATTTCCCTTCTGTTATTTGATGAAATCGCATATTGATTATAAACAGTAAGTTTCAGGAATGACAGATTTACCAATAAAGGCCACAACTCAACATGGAATATATGCAAATATTAATATATGTAATTATATATTATGACCACAAATGTCATCAATTTATTTAAGGTAAACCATTTAAATGAATACATATGAAGTGAAAAATCAAGTTAAGTGGAGTAATATGATTTTTTTCCTTATTTGATTTCTAATTGAACTCTTTCTTTTTGTGCTAATGAGAACACTACAGATTTTTGTTTAGTCATTGTCCATTTGATGTGCATTTACCCACTCTGCTTAAGGCTAGAATCTTTGACCAATGTGTCCTTTCAGACTTCATGCCAAGCATCCATATGGGTCTCTATGCCCCACAAAAGGACAAAAGGATCACTTTTAGTTCTTTCCCAGAGTAGGATTCCTTTTAATAGACTGACTGCTCTTCTTGTAAGGGCGTTAGTATTAATGTCAACACTATTAACCAGTAAATTGTTTCTCTTTTTTTTTCACAAAAAAACTTCTAGCTGCTTTTTTTATAAGCTGGACTCAGACATATCCAGGGCTTTATAAATAGAGATGATGAAAAAATTTTAGGGATCCAAGCAGTTCCTGCATGCAAAACCTTAGCTACTGTTCTGGTCCTTGAATTGTTGCTAGGTCCTAGCTGTTTGTTCCCACTTGCTTCACGTTTCTTTGCTTGTGGGTTCCCTTTTAAAATAAGCTGGCCCTGGGCATCATGCTGGTCACAGATTCAGTGGACATCACTCCCCATAGGTGATAGTGACTAGACCTTGCCAGGCTTGACATCTCTTGTCTTACACAGTTGATCGACTGTAACCGAGCCAGCTGTGGTCCTCACATGTCCCACATGCCCTTATGATGCATGTTCTGCCTTTCCTCTATTCACTTAGTAGAAAGACAAGAGGGCAGCAGGACTAAACAATCAGGGAATAACCAACTGATGTAGATATAACATCCCTCATCATTAAGAGAGTAAAACCTTTACTCAGCCACTTGATGACTTAAAAGCATTTCAAAAGCTCATTGAATTCAAAGCAATGGATATTGTCTTGCATTACAAACTATTTAAGAGGAGTCACCTGCACTGGTTAAAGTTTTGCACTGTTCTAGGCTGAACTGGTTTCTCCTCCTACCAAGGGCAGCTAGATGTTGCACAGCTGTATGGCTACACCAGTGCCAAGTACTGTGGACACCAGCCATTAAAAATTACAAGTCAAGGCACACGAATAAGTAAGATCTGTTGAAGATTGCTTGTTTGTTTTTAATAATGAACTTGAGTTGATTTGCTTGTTTCCTTCTCTGAATCTTCTAGACACATTTATTTCGTATGTTTCAAGTACAAGAAAGCACTCTGCAAGAAAACTTATAAAAACAGCTAAAAAGACAAGCTGATTCTGAGGGCAGAATTTAAGAATAAATATGCTTTTTTTTTTTTTAAGTTCAAAAATCAGCAAACAACTAAACACTCGTGCATTTTAAGAAGTGACTTCCTCTTTATTCTCACATGAAAGTTACTCTTCCTCAAATAATACACAAAAAAAGGTCATGGACATGCACTTAGTCCACTGCAATATAAAATAAAAAAAGTAAGATTAAACCATGACAGCTGAATAATACTTGCTGCTTCAACAGAGTGAGACAGAAGGTATTAAATTTGAAAGGGTAGATGCTTTTCCTCTTTTACTTATCACTGTGATCACTTGCAGTAGTTACCTAAGGTAAGTCTAAACACCAAAGGTCATTCAGACTAAGATCTAAGTAACAATTCAGTGCTTGGTTTTACTGCTATTTTGAGCCCATATCCAGATACTATAATTTAATAATATAATAGTTAATGTATGCTCTTCTAAAGCATTTCGCATCTCAGTATTTTTACTGAAACCTATGCAAAAGTTAAGGTAAATAAGAAGCAGCCAACTGGCTACATTCCCTTCTCAGCACTGCTGTGCTGTGCTGAAAACAGCACAAAGAGCAGCTATATCTGCTTCCATGGCAGTGAAGATACTGTCCTGCCAGCAAGTGTCAGGGCTGCTCTGACAAGTTCAAGTCACAGCCAGAGCTGGTTCCTACAAAAACAATGAATTGGCCATGAATTCCATAAAAACACATAAAAAGAGCCATAATTATGTGACTGGGGACAGATGAAAGAAAAAAAACCCAAAACCCCAAACACACCTGAAATATGCGGAATTCTCACACAGATTTTTACTTCTTGATTTCACTCTGCTCCATGAAAATAATTTTCAAAATAATAAAAAATTTCTGAGCCCATGGCATCTACCCAACCTTGACAATCAAACTGCCCCAACTTCTTAGAAGCCAGAACTGCTAGTATTTATATCTCTGGGGTAAACCTTTCTGACTGTATGTCTTGGGGCAGTAGCATTGGAAAACCCTCCAGCACAGGCCTGCAGAGCTGACCACACATAGTCTAGAAATTCTTAATGAAATCTGGGAGGGATTTCTATAGACTGCTTCTTCCATCTGCCACATACATATGAAGTGTAATTACCCTCAGGGAAACAATCCTCCATTCTCTCAAATTTCGACATGCCACATATTGCCTATTCAGTTTTTCAAAATGCTTTAGAGACATGTGAAGCCAGGGCATGTCATCATGACCACCACACCACTGTGTTCATTACCAGATTTTCAGCTTCAAATTAAATTTTGGATGCATGATGGAATTAATTTCAAACAGCTCAATAATTTGCCACCAAAAAGCTGAATACTAGCAACCTGCTTTTTTGAAAAGATACTTCTTTTGAACTCAAATTTTAATGTAATAAAACATGACTTGGACTATTTGCATCAACGTGTAACAGAGGATGGTAAACACACATTGCTAGTGTGTCTAAATTTCAAAATTAACACAAACCTTCTGTTTCTCCATTTTAACTGTCAGGCAAAGGTGATGTCAGAATTCCACGAGAGTCATGTGTTATGATGGTGTAAACCTAGTGCAGTATGTCTGCACTATGAAAGTTACAAGTAAAAAAAAATTCCAGAGTAAAATTACATTATAAAAAAAAAAAGGGTGAAGTGTGCAGTAAATCTCATGATGCAATAGTTGAGTAATAAAAGCAAGAATAAAATAATCATGAACAAACTTCCTCAAAGTACCCCTCAACAGTGGTATTTACAACAGCCAAAACCTCATTTATACATGAGTACTATTTAAAGTGCCACAAAAGAGTATGTATATACCTGTAATCCAACATATTCCATATTAAACACCATGTATTCAATAAATACATACCATGTACAATTCATGTGGGCTCTTGTGCACCAGATCTGCAAGAGCTATTCAATACAAATTGCTACCTAAGACAAGAGGAGCTCTCTGCTAATGTAAATTCAGCACATTAGCAGAACTGTACAGCCAGTTACAGCAGCTGAAGCTCTGGCACATGATCTACAGATATTGGTCAGTTTTATGGGAAAATCACTAGTTCTTGGATGAAATAAACAGTGAACTTCCTCTTAGGGGGGAGATTCCCTCTCAGACACAAGGCCAACATGAATTTCCTAGCAGGAAATCTGTTTTCTATGAGAATCAGAAAAAGAAACAGCCAGTGACCTAGCACCCATGCCCTGTGCAGAGAAATGCCTTCCTATCACACTAACATGAGAAACAGTGCAAAGGGGTACAAGGAGTAGATGGAACAGTGACACCATTCATGTCACAGTTGTGACAGCAGGGGTGCACCATGCCTACTGGGAAGGGAAGGCACAGCAAATATTGACCCTTGTTAGCTTTGTGTGACAGTGTGAAGATGAGGAGGGCCAGTGAAACTCACACATGCTCATCAGCACACTACAAACTGACAACCCTGTCCAGAGATTTCATGAATGCCGTTAAAGTATCTGTATTTAAAAAGGGGACATTTGTTATGAAGATATTTCTCATAATAAATGTATTTCTATGTTCACATGTATTTAAATACATGTACTCATAACACTATACTTGGACGAAAAGAATACGGTAAATCAGCATACATTATGATTAAGTGCTACAGAAGTTTTTCACTTCAAAACCTGAATACATGTAAATATCAGCTGCTCCACTTCTCCAGTGCTACTTAATACATCTTACTATGTAGTGCCTGATACAATCTGTAAGTGGGAAAGAACAGCTGAAAAAAACACCACAGGGGATTCTTCACTCCTATGCCGTAGGTACTCTGTGTCTCCTAATCCATGGGCTCAAGTCCACAGAAAAGCTCCCAGGAAAGCTTTTCTTTATTTTAACGTTAGGTGGTGTGAGGGTAACTGTACATTTGGTCTGGTGTCCTGCCCTTTAACTGCAGCTTCTGAATATTTCAGTCACCTGGATTTTTTAAAAAGAGGCAAGATAGAACACCAGAAGTCCCATTACTGGATCATATGACACACAAGGTGAGGACGAGAGAACTGGGTTTGTTCAGCCTTAAGAAGGGAAGTCTAATGATAGACCTTGCTGCAATCTGCAGTCACATAAGAAGAGGGTGTGAAGAAGGCTCTCCTCAAAGATGTACAGTGGGAGGGCGAGAAGCGCTGATCGTAACATGCAGCACAGGAAATTCTGGCCAAATGAAAAGAAGAAAATTTTCACCATGATGGCCATCAGCTGAAGCAAGCTGTCCAGAGAGTTTGTGGAATCTCCATCCTTGGAGACACCCAAAATTCAGCAGGATGAGGTTGAGTTACATGCTCTGCAACTGGCTTGCTTTCCGTAGGAGTTGGACAAGAGGCACCCCCAGGCCCCTTACCCCACCAGGTGACTGTGCTGAGCAGAAGTCCTGGCTGCTATGACAGTTCAAACACTGCCTGCAGACCCACTTCCCACAAAACTCTGGGTATTATTTTGAGGAAAGTGTTTTAGCTTTTGGAGTGGAAGCCACACAGCAGTACTCTGAATCCCAAGCCAGATCATATGCATGTGACCCAAAGAGTCTCAGCCCCGTCAACTTCCCAGAAGTGCACCCTCATGCAAACAATCTCACAGACCTGAGCTGACTTACAGAGACACACAGACTGCAGAGAGCAGTAAATACATTCTCAAACTGAGCATCACAATGGCTTATCTTTTCACTACCTTGCCCATTAAAGTGAGGTTTTATCCTCATTTGGGAATGAAGCACAGGCCCATTATAAAATAGGTTAAATGCTTTTCCTTGACCACCTTCTCTCCTCAAGCTGACAAACATATAGATTAGATGAATTATTATTTTCCAGTTCAAATTTCTCTGACTGGACAGCTTATTTGTTCCATCTGTGTTTTCAGCAGTTTCACATCTCAGTGTGAGGGGTTTCCATATGTTTCCAGGCAGCCAGTGAAAACAATGTAATCCTGTACCGAACCTCATGGGATCTGGTTTAACTCCTGTTCCTCAAAGGCATCATCCTTTGATCTCGTTATGTTGCTTACAGACCCCTCCTCCCTCCTGGTTGTTGAGCAGCAGCTTACAATGCCTGCAGCTGGTTGGGAAAACAGTTTTCCATTGGCACTCCAAGGGACAGCTGCCAGGTGCATGAAGCAATGCTGTGGATATGGATGCGCTGTGTATCTCTCTGTACAGCCCATAAAAGCAGCCTATCCCTACCCAGTCAGTTGTTTAAACAGTCTAAATGGCCACTTTTTCAAAAATCAGCTCTGTGCTTTGAGCAAAGACCCTGTCAAACATGAGGAATGCAAAAAAGTTGCCTGTACTAACAAAATTATCTCTGTTTCCTGGTTTCCCTCATAAACACACACAGAAAGAATTGTTCTGCACCACATAACAGCCACGCTTGAGACAGAGCAGCAGTCTTTGTTTCCAATTTGATTTTATTTCAGTTCCCATCCTGCCCAAATGCTGCCAACTATTATCATATTAGCAGCAGATTTGAAAAGCATTCTTGCTTTCCAGAGCAGAGGTATTCAAGTCCAGTCTCAGATGACATGGTTAAAGTTTCACAGTGGTCTCTGGTCACGTGTCAGAGTAATTAACTCAGCCCTGATTAATTAAGACTAGAAGTTTCTTTTATTCAACCATCTAAAATACCAAATTCCACTGATTTCCTGCAGAGATATACACAGGCACAACAATTCCCATTGCAATCTTTCATTATTCTTTACAGAGTTACTGTTCCATATTCCATATTCCCACTAGACTTTTACTGGTGTGGCTGTACTGACATTGGTAGAATTATTCTTGATTTACTTTGGCACAGAAGAGATCAGCATCAGGCCCACTGGGATAAGATAGTTCCTCCCTATGGTCATATTTACTCAAGATTACAGAAAAAAAAAAGCCCAAACATTAATCAAACAGCTTCAAGATACCAACTTTTTTCATGAGGGAAATAAATATATAAATAAATAAATAAAATTATTGCAATCTGTTCTAAGGAGATCTGCTGCTCTTTGTGGAAGAATAAGAGCATCGTCAATCCAGCAAAATACAGATTTAACACTGATGTTTGGTTTTACATGTATATATGACAATTATCTAATAATGCTGTAACTAGACAGTTCTGGAAAAAAAAATAAATCTTTCTTCAAAAAAGGGGGTCAGTTTTCATTACAAACTGCGAAAGCAATCAAAACAAAAACAGGGTCACTTTAAGTGGCTGTCACTTTCTGTGTCATATCTATGCAAGTTTTTACCAGCTCTGGTAAAAAACAGAATAGACCACCAAGAATTGCTGTGTTTGTCTTATGGTGTTTCATCAGCTGAAACTGATAGGAAGGATGGGGAAAACAACCAAAAAAGAAGCATGTGATAAATGAAGATTGTCAAGGATAGGCAAGTGAGTGACAGAAGTTGCTTCACTAAGAAAGGAAGATGAATGCTTGAAAAGACTTCCTTTTCATTTTGGTGAATATTTTCCTCTCTATTTCTGTTGAACATATCAAGACCAGTACTATCTGAAAAACTTTTTGTTTGGGGTTTCTTTTTTTCAGAAGCCAATTAGCATTAGCAAGTGAGCACATAACTTCTCATGAATGTCAGTTTGGGAAATTAAGTGTATGTCTTTAGGGAGCTCAGGCCTGGGGTAGTAGGAGCAACACATGAACTTGAAATAAGCAGAAGCAGTAAACATATTGAAATAATGCCACTTGTGATAATGTTTCAGCAGGCTGTTCAGAAGAATAGTGGAAATTCTCTGGATGCATAGAAAGTTTGTTTAGCCATACAGCTTGTCCAGCAGATCTGCTCTTTCAGTAGTCTACCCCCATAACATCTCTGAATTAATCTATAAAACTATGAGTTACATGATGGAGTCAAGAAGCCTGGAAGGCAGCCCTACCTGGCCTTTCCCAGTAAAAGACTTTCACTTACATTAATATGAATACTTTGCATAAAGAGCTTGCAAATGATGTGCAGGAAGTTGCTAGCCCCTCATCCTAGTATAGCAGGCTGGACATGAAGAACACTGATTTAGCTCCACATGAGTATTATTCCACCCACAAGCTTTGAAGACATGTAGAATATAAATTTCCTTAGGAGTTCTCACCACTGATGTAGCACAAAAAAATAAAAAATCTGCAGCTGAAAATCCTCATTTGAATTAAAATAAGAAAAAAGGATTTTCCCCACACACACCTATCACACTTGGGATAAAAGAGGTATTATTTTGTTACCTTTTCTGGTGGCCAAGCTTTCCCCGTGCAATCAGGACACGTTTTCTAGGTTTTATTTTTCCTACAAAATGCAACCTATTTTAATTCATTCTTTAATGAAAAATGAGTTTCTTATGGGCTGAGCTGACTCGGGGCTTTCCAAAAGACCACAAAATATCACTGTGATTACAGTGAAATCAGGAGCACTGGCAACACTGGAAAAAGTACAAAACAAAATATCCATCAGCAAAACACCATCTTTTCAAAGCAGATGCTTATGGAGAGAGAGCTCTCTTGTTTTCTTAGAATTCCCCTTTAGGTAAAGTTTGCATTACACACTATCTATGCATTATTGGCAGATTAGGTTGATCTGTCACAGCCTGTAACCCAAAAAGATCATCAAAGGCTAGTCCCCAGATCCTAAGGCTCACTATACACACAGCAGCAGAGACTACAACGTATGTCAGAGGCAGCTGGATGACAGAAAATTGAAATAGTTGTGTGAGCCTACCAGAATGCTAGCACCAACTGTATTTCTTATGCTCCGTTTCACTCAGGCTAAAGTAACAATACTGACGTGCATCAAATCTTCCTCTTCTACCTCTGGTTTTTGAAGGATCAAGAAAAAGGCAATGGGAAAAGCAAAACGCAAAGTTGAATTAGGCACTGACTAGTCATAGACATGTTTGCAGCTGTGTCCTCAAACCCTGCCCTGAGGTCTCAGTGCCAGCAGGAACTGATGGATGTCTGAGAAAATGGTTTAATTTACCAAGTTTATTTCATTTAGAAGGACTACTTCCAGGAGTACACAGAAAGAATCATTCTTAAATTAATGTCTGAGGAAATTCGTGTCCAGAAAGTGCTACTCCTTTTTTCATGCTTTTCTCTAGAGACCAGTGGGACAGACAATTCAAGGGACCTACACCTTATTTGTCCAGAATAGAAATCTGTGCCTTTGGGCTTGCTGCTGTCACAGCATGCATATAACCTTCACTTATGTTTTTTTGAAGACACCACTTGTGTTTTTCTGTAGCTTGCCCACAAGTTGTAAGCCCCATGGTGACTCATGTGGACAATGATAGTTTGCCATCAAATAAGCTTAAAATTAGAAATAGTAAAAAAAAAAAAAAAAAAAAAAAATTAAAGCAATTTAGGAGAAACATTTTCCTTTATTTTTAGGGATCAAAATTTTTAACTTTCAAACAGGCTTTGCAGAAAGGTAAAAGAATAATCTTATTTAAAAATATATTTATGTAAATTAATTATAATTCTGTCCTGGTTTTAGCTGGGGTAGGGTTAATTTTCCTCCCAGTAGCTGGTGCAGTGCTGTATTTTGGCTTCAGTCTGAGAACAATGCTGATAACACATCAATGTTTTAGTTGTTGCTAAGCAGTGCTTATCCTGATAAAGGACTTTTCAGTCTCTCATGCTTTCCCAGTGTAGAGGGGCACAAGAAGCCAGGAGGGAAAAGAGGAAGGACAAACCCATACTAGCCAAAGGGGATTCCATATCACAGCACATCATGCTTGGTGTATAAACTAGGGGGAGTTACCTGGAAGGAACTGATCGTTGCTCAGGTCAGGCTGCATATTGGTCAGTGTGTGATGAGCAATTGTATTGTGCATCACTTGCGTTTATTGTTGTTTTCTTTCCCTTTCCCCTTTAGTTTAATATGTCTCTCTTTGTTATTCCCATCATTATTATTGTTGTTGCTATTATTATTATTTTTCCTATTATTATTATTTTGTACATTAGATATTAAACTGTCCTTATCTCAACCTGTGGAGCTTGCATTCTTCTGATTCTCCTCCTCATCCTTACTCTGGGGTGGAGGAGAAGAGGGGTGAGCAAGTGGCTGTGTGGTGCTGAGTTACTGGCTGGGCTTAAACTACTACAGCTTCTCAAATGACTGCTTGCACAGACAAACTTTCAGGTTCAAGAACTCAAGTGTAACAGCTGCCATCATTTAGTTAATTTCTACAGAAACATTTCTGATCAAAAAGATTAATTTTAAAATGTGCAAAATGAACAGAGGTGCAGCAGTTCACACTACATTCAAAACAATTCCTGCTCAGCATTGCTAATTAGGAAATCCCAGCAGAACAAGTAATATGATACTTTCTAGCATTATTGAAAATCTGAAAACACGCAAATTCCAAACACTCCAAAAAGAGAATATAAGAACGCCCAGTGAAACAAATCTATTCCATATGAAAGCTTTACAGATCTTGTTCAAAGCCTCAACAAATGCAAATATCATCGCTGCATATAGACTCTGAGCTGATGTAATTTGCTATAGCTCCATGGAAGTCAATGATGATACATTGATTTCCACTAATGAGGGTCTGACCTAAAAAATGCTGCATTCATTTACTGAAGAAATGTTCCCCCTCCCTCCCCCTTTCAAACTTTATTTAGCTTTTCTTAAGGGGACCAGAAGTGCTGAATTAGCATATAAGTACATTTAGCATCTGCACCCTGAGCCATGCAGAGCATAAGTGCAAGAAGGGTGAAAGAAGTTCACTACTGTGCCTTAACTTACTATAGATTGAGATAAACACTGTAATAGAGATAAAAAAAGGGCAACACAGAAGGTGTTCTGAAAAAGTCTTCAGTTGTCTAGAAAACCCCTGGCAGCAACTGGGAAACAAGTTAGGTTGTTTCATGACTCCAGATACAAATAAAGTTACCAGCATTTAGGAATTAAAGAATATTAGAAAAGAGTTTACTTAGTTCATTCCTCAAAAAAGTTTTCCAGAAGAAATCTTCAGAGAAACAAGGTGGATTGGAATAATAAAAATAATTTGAAACCTATCCTTCTGTTTTAGCAGTAGTTTTTTACTCCTATCAAAGTACTAAGTTTTTTTCTGGATATACTGTAAGGATGGAATATAACTTTTCTTAAGAAGAGTGACGAGTGACCCAGTTTTTGAGGTAGCATTCATATTGTTATCCACTGGGTATTATGTTTAAAAGATTATCTTGACATTAGGAAAGAAGCTTTCCTGTATTTTTTATCCAGTTAAATTTTGAATTCTATGCTTACAGAGAAAACTAAGCTGATAAGAGAGAAGAAAAAAGGTTTCAAACAAGTGTTCCATTAAACCAAAACAACTTTAAAGATACAAATTTCTGAAATTTCCTTTTGGGTTCCATTTCTCAAACAAAGCACTTGCTGGATGATTTATTTGACATTATCCCCTATCTAGGACTCAAAAGTTACACACAATGAGGTTCCTTAGGTTGCAGCAATTTTAAGTAGGACAGTTATTTTCCCCAGTGAATACAGCAAAGCCCCAGGCACCCAGTGTACTTGCCTGCCACTAGTCAGAAGCATTCGCTTTGGTTTTGAAGCTGGGAATCTACCATGGCTGGGAGTCACAGCTACAGCTATTTAAAGAAAGCATTTTCCTCTTGCACCTTGATAGAACTGGAACCTGCAGCACGGTCAGGACAAAGAGTATTTTTAATTTAAAAATTTCTTTCACCAGCATCACAGATGCAAAACTTTTATTGCGCAAGAAAGCAACCTATGAAAGCAATTAATGCAAAAAAATCTAATTTGCCTGTCCAGGCAACAGCTAAAAATGTACACATGCCAAATTTGCTCACATGCTTTCTATTCTTGATCAAAATACAAAGAAGATTCTTGTTTGAATTTGTCAGTGATTAAAATATAACTGGAGATGAGATTTGAATGAGGAGTTTGTTGCCAGACCAGCTAAATAAGTTCAACCTCATTTCAGTGTTTCAAAGGTTATAGTTGTTTTCTAATTTCGTACCTTTTATACAAGGATGACATAATCCTAAGCTATTTTTCTTTTATTCCTATTAGGTCCTTACATCATCCACTGTGCTCATCATGTAAACTCTTGCAGGGCTTACTTCAGTGGCTACAACCTGCAGAGGTTAACCTGAAATATACCACAAACAGCCTGATTTAAGGCCAGAAGGAAACTTGTACCCCTTGCTTTTCTATGAGAGTAACTCAGACATGTAACATAAAAATAATATTTGTATAGTTTTGAGATGTAAAAAGCTGACCATATAATCATCACTTTCTTTTCTTTTTACAGCTTAAACCACGACACATACTTATAGTCATTTTGTAACATACCCAAAATATAAACACAAAGGAAATGTAATTGCAGTTTTCCGCAACAGCTAATAGAAACACTGTTTTTAACTTAAACTTACAAACCCACGGTCATTCCTTATGCTAATGCTGCCTGGAACTGCATAAAACAATCCTAAAATATTGTTTTTTTATAAAATATATTGATTAAACAGATGACTGAATTTAGAAATTTCAAAGTTCAAATAGTGAAACATCGAGAGGGATACAAGAAAAGTTTTGCATATTGTCAGTGGAACAAAGGAGCGAAGAGCATTTGCACAAAGCGGTTTTGATATCAATAAGCAGAATTGTCACAGCCATGAATCATCATAAAAAAGCACTTGTAACAAGTAATGCAAGACTTCATAAGACACTTTTTAGTGAATCATAGGTTAAAAAAAACCCAACCGCCAAACCCCAAACTATTTAACCCCTTTTAACTGTTTTTTCCCTATCATAATAATATATAACAAAACACAGAAACTAATTTTGAATTTTTAGTGTGCTATTGTGCATGATCTCAAAAGAATAATTGTTCTCTTTTCCTGTGAGGTTGCTATGAATCTTTGAGAAAATATGAAGACTTAAAAAACCCCAGCATTTCTTTCAACACTGTTGCTAGACTGGCTAAAGATTAGCATTCACTGGATTGTTTCTCCCTTTTTGTGGTGATAGTTCCATAATATCACTTGCATTTTATCTGCCTCTTTCTTACATTCTCTGAACATGCTTTCATATCTTCACAGAGCAGATAAATACTAGGGAAACAGTATTCTAGTCATTTCACCTTTTTTCATCAGGAAGAAAACTGGCACTTTTGTGTGGAATAGGTAGGCTCCAGAAATACAGTATATCAAGCTTACCATGGTGAAGTGAAATGGAACTTGTACAGATAAATCAGATAAGTTTTATGCTGTGTACCCATATGCAATATTCTGCTTTGTTCACCACTCAAGCTGTACCAAACAGGGAATTGTTTTATACATATTTGTGATTTCAAAAAGGAGATGAGTCTCCAAAGAGGCTAGGTGGCATGTAACAGATCTGCATGGCATCACACGCATACAGCCCATGGACCATGGGAGCCTGGTTGATCCAGCTGGTGCATCTATAATAGCATGCAGGACCCCAAGGATTTTTTCCCCATTGACCCAAGGGAAACCTCAGTTCCAAGACCATCTGCTAGAAACACACAGATTTGCAGGTTTGGTTGGCTTGCTAGTATGACACTTGCATATGGGACAGAGCTGAATGATAAAACAAAGTAATTGAAAGTTTTCTGTTATTTAATTTTTCTTATTTTAATAAACTAAGATATATTTTCTTACAAAAAGTACAGAAGCTTTGCAGCAGTAAATAAGATATAAGCCAAAATATTTTTCTTATTCATGGATGTGCTGGCAGTTTTTGCATGATCTGGTTTAGCCCTACAAAGTAAGCATTTAAACAGTGAATACAGACTGCATGAAATTAGTTGGAATATAGCTGCTTCTTTCCCTCATTCTCGCCCCCTTATCAGAAATTCATAGAAAGGAATCCATAACCTGATGTGAAGTGCTAGAAGTACACTGAAGTCATTGATATCCATTTTCAGTGCATGTGTGGCAATAGCCTTACACCAAAGATTAAACAGAGAAAAAGAAAACCTAGATCTTCTGCACTGCCACTGTCAAAAAAAAAAATGTTTAAAGTCAAAGTATTAACTGTGTGCATACAGTCTTTGGTCCACATCTCTACCAAGTAGCTTTTGCACTGCGCACAGGCATGTATGCAAAGCTCAGTCATATAAGCAATAAACTACATTTTACCCACAAGAGAATGAGCACCGAGAAAGAAGGAAAAATGAAGTCAATAAGGTGTGATCAAACAAAAAGGAAGCTGGAAAAATTCAACGAGATCAGAAAAACAAATCCAAAACTGAAACTGATATCTGCATAAAACAGGGTGCTAAAATTGATTTTATAATAATTCAGGGAATGCAGAAATGAATGCTGATGGCGAGCTCGTGCCCCAGGAGGTGTGTGAGGGCCACTCCTTGCAATCTGACAGACTGTTGCTTGTAGAGCACGCTGGTCAGCAGAAAGCAGTCTCAATTTTTCAGACTTAAATATACAACGTTGATAGTGATGAGACAATTATTAGTCTCTCATGTCCTTTCTCTGACTTTCTAAGGACTTCTAGCTGATTCTGTAGCCATATGCCATGGGTTCAGCTTAAACTACGACACCATATCTCTCCAGGATGGAACAACCAGTAAAACGCTTCTGGGAAGCAAAACCTACATAAAGTTAAGCAACTTGTCTAAGCAAGAGGGTACAGATAGACAACTCCTTTGCTCCATTTTCTGCCTAAAGAAAATTTTAGAGTTGTATGTATTGGACAACATGATGCAGAAATATTTGAGCTAGCTCAAGGAGCAGTATGGCCATGGCCATGCTTTCAGGCTTTGTCAGACGAACTCACTCATTTAGGCAAGAATGTGCTGTTCCACTCAGATCCTCCAAATTGTTGAAAGCGCATGCATTATCTCAAGTCGAGGATATGACTTACACAAAAAAGTTCTGTAGGGTTTTTTTTCTCCTTCACTGTCCTTCAGCATGGTCTCAGGCACTTGAAATCAGAATTAAGCCAAACAGAAGAGGACATTCTCAGTAAAAGTAATGGGCAGCCTTTTGACCATCTTTCCTATCATGTCATCATGTCTCTCCTTTCCTTCCTCTAACTCCTTCCAGAAACATAGGCACCAGACATGCTTTCATCCCAGTGCTCTTGCTACTCAAATACTGGGTGACTTGACATCCAGTATTGAAAAATATTTATGAATCCCATGCTAGCAAGTCTTATGCTCTTATCCTGTAAAGAACTTGCCTTTTTCCGGAATCATTAACTTGGGATATTAGATTCTGCAGGTAGCTGGAGCTGCTTTTAGTTATACTACAACAGATATTGCTGCCTAACGCCAACACAACTTGAGAAAGAAAATTATCCTGGGTAAAGGAGAACACTGTATGGTACAGAGTCAGGCTGTTCTGATGTCTGTAATCCTTGCAGCTCACAAACAGAAAGCAGATCATACCCAGAAAAAAGTGATACAACAAGGTGCCAGTGCACATCTCCACGTGCCCCATCAAGAATTTGGACTGACACCAATGCTGCCACGTTTAACTGCTGCTAACCACATGTCCTGGTTTCAGCTGGTATGATTTTC
This sequence comes from Ara ararauna, assembly GCA_028858755.1. NCBI lineage: Eukaryota > Metazoa > Chordata > Aves > Psittaciformes > Psittacidae > Ara > Ara ararauna. The sequence continues at coordinate 65,341,731 of CM054379.1, forward strand.
CTCTCAGTAACTGGTGCAGTGTTGTGTTTTGGCTTTAGTCTGGGAACAGTGTTGATAACACACTGAGGTTTCACTCATTGCTAAGTAATGCTTACCCTGATCAAGGACTTTTCAGTCTCATGGTCTGCCAGTGAGGAGAGGCACAGAAAGGTGGGAGGGAGCAGAGACAGGACATATGACCCATACTAGCTAAAGGGGTATTCCGTACCACAGCACATCATGCCCAGCATATAAACTAGGGGGAGTCAACTGGAAGGGCAGATCGCTGCTCAGGCTGGGCTGGGTGAGCAGTTGTACTGTGCATCACTTGTTTTTAGTGGGGTTTATTCCTCTCTCTCTCTTTATTTAGTTTTATTGTTATTTTAATTATATTTAATTATTATTGTTATTATTAATATAATATTTTATTTAAATCATTAAACTGTTCTTAAACCCCTCAGGATTTACCTTTTTTTTCTGTTTCTCCTCTCCATCCCACCACAAGGGAAGGGGAAACTGAGTGAGTGGCTGTGTAGTACTTAGTTGCCAGCTGGGGTTAAACCACGGCAACACACAACCCTACTTTCTCTGTGTAGCACTGGCTGCACCCATGCACGTGATCATTTCCTCTTTGCACAGAACACACATTTTTTCTAACACTACCTAAGTATCTTTGTGTAGCTTTTTCGGGGAAAACACTGATGCAGCAGTTCAGCTTGTGGATCTGCTCGAACTGCCAAAAATAAAATGAGGGATGTGTATATTTCAAAATAACTCCCAGAGAAATCTCTTTCTTGACAGGTAACACTGATTTTAAATCTGCACTCTTCTCTGCTGCTGCTCCCATAGACAACACATGACAAGCTCCCTGACAGTGATTGCAATCCCTGACGAAAACAGCAGGATTGTTACCTGCCTTTCATCAGCATGCTGCCATCAAGAGCCTATTTAAGCCTGTGAAACATGGAAGGTCATTTACTCCCGTCACACTGTTGTTTTCATATTTCTCTGCAGAAAAAATTTTCTTCACTTCTATTATTATTCCCCTGATGTTTTAATTCAGTGATGAAACTTCTTCAGACAAAGGAAGAAACGTGGCAATTTTAATTTTAGAACTTTAACTACATATATTACTTCCACGTTATCAACAAATATCTATTACTTTGCTCAGTCATGCGTTTATCTATGTAGCAGACAACACAGGAGGTTATACAGTCATCTCTAGCACTCCACAGATATGTGTTTTCTATTATTACTGTACTCAGAAAGCTTTTCTCCCTGGGGGGGGTTCTAATGTGATATTTAGCTTGAATCCTAATACAGCTAAGCTCCATTAAAACCATGCACATGCACTCAAGGACAACTGTAAATAATGCAGAAATGGATCAATACTAATCTGGAATTGTTTATGTGTAATTCTTGTGGACCTCTTATATTTATGACTCCAGCCACAACCCGTGCCATAGGTTCTGACTTGGTTACTCCTTCACAGTCGTGGCAGGGATTTCAGGAGTATGTAACATCAGCAGCACTCTTATGAATCATATGCAAAATATAAGGAGAATTGCCCTCTCTCTCTATAAATATATTTAAGGGTATATAGAGGATATAGTCTCTAGAATATATCCTTCTCCAGAGAAGAATCAAGTTAAAGATGGAAAATAAATAACATACAGTGTTGCTCACTCTTGTGGGGCTTAACTTTCTGATCCTATGAGGTGATTTTGTTTTATTTATCCAGCCTTTCAAGCATAAACAGACTATGAAAACAACAGTGATTTATTCTGAATCTTAAAAGAAAGGAACTGTGTTTCTGTATTGTACCTGTTATGTTGGTAGACTGCATTTGTGCATGTATAGTCCATGCTAGAAAAAAGTCAATCATTCATAACCGTTTATAGAAAAAAATATTTGAATCCACTTTTGGACCTCAAAAGTACAACCATAAAGTAATAATAAATATTCCATTCTCAAAGTATATATTTTTCTTTTAAAGCTAGATTCCTATGAACAAAGCCCTTTAATAACCTTCTAAATGTGTTCTATTGAGAAATTGTTCTGAATTATGTAGCTTCCCAGACAGTAAAATGCCTTCCTTCTTCTCCCCTCTCCACCAGTTATGTTTATCTTGTTGTGATTTTTCTTGGTTTGATTTTCTCCTCACCAACCCCTTTTGGAATACCAACCAAAAAAAAGCTGCATTTTCAAACAGCAAATTAAATATGATTTTGAGGAAAACAGCTCCTTGCAGGGTCCTAGATGCATATTTTGCTTATTAAAAAGTAGTGTACAGATTGCTGATGGAGATTCTAATAACTAATATTAAAGCATTAATACCATGAGCTCAGGGTTTTGTACAACACAGCAAACCTTATGCTGCAGGGCTTGGGATCTCTCTCCAGCTGTCAGCTGACAGTATCCCTGGGTTCCTGCTAATTGGCAACACACCAAGGCAAACAAGCCAGCTAATTCCAGAACAGAGAACTGATTAACTTCAGGTGCATATAAATATTTATAAAGAGAGTGTTGCTTTTGTTTCAATAATCAAAATAGGTTTGGTTTTCAATTTTGAAAATTGTGGACTACAAAATTATTAATAGCATAAAACCCACCCAGGACTAATTCTTTCAACTAAATGTTTCACAGCTGTGTAATGTCAAAAAGAGAGAACACACATGTATGTAGAACACTGGAAATAATCGCTGTATCATTCTTCTTTACTCATAAAAGCATCACAATTATCTTTCCATTATATCTGATAAAGAAAATACAGAATTTTTTCAAGAATATAACGTTAGTAGTGAAAAATTACATTAAAATAAACTAGTTTTATTTTCACTCTTTTCCTGTTTAAATTCATACACATCTACCATAAAGCCATGAACTGATAAAATCACATCTTCTTAGATCTATAATGATGCAAAGTATTTTCTTAGATTTTTTTTACTATGAATAAGAAAGATCAGGTCAGCAGGTGCTGCTTTCCAGTGCTGTGTACACTAGGCAGTCTCTTGGTTCCACAATTTCAAATTTCCTAATACTTGGAGGGTTCAAGGTCCTATTGAGCAGTCAGGAAAGCAATTCTACCTTATGACCAGAATTTTGTGAATCTTCCTTTTGTGAAGCAAACTAAAGAAATGAAAGACCTGGGAAAATAAAGCAACCTTGATAGGCATGCTGCATTGTGGCTGCATTAGAAAATTGTAGATGGAAAAGACAAATGGTGGCCTAAAGCAACTTCTGATTCTATTTTGCTCCTATGCATGCCTGATTCCCTTACAAACTAGAATGTGCAACTTTTGCTAGGCCTACGTAAGTTTCATTCTTTTTTATGACCATGCTCGAAGCATGGTCATAAAATTTATACCATGGTATATTTTTAATACAACAATACTGAATAACAGAGGCATAAAGAGCAGAGGCTGGAACCTCATTTCTGGCTAATAGAAATAGAGTCTTCAATTTTATACAAGAAGTGGGTATCTTGTACTTGTTCTAGGCCCACCACTTTAGCATTCTTAGTTTCAGGGTGGCCCAATTGCAAGAGAGAGATGAAAGATGCTTTTGCAGAAAAAGTCCATTAGACTGGTGGTGTTTTCCTGTTGAGGGGAGCTGTGATTTTAAACTCCCTGAAGATGGGACTGGCCTTGAGATTTGGCCTACCACTTCCTAGCCCAAATCAATAGAACACATCTGTGGTTACAAGTAGAATTATTGTGCTGACACATGGTCAACTATCATTAGTTTTTTTTATTTCTGAGAAAAAAAAATATTATCAGACCCCATCTTCTGCTCAAAGATGGGCAATAGTGTGTGAATCCGTAGTTTACCCTGTGTTCTATGGTCAGGTTCTCTACATTTATTAGCATGACTTATCAACAGAAAATGAATTGGCTTGACAAGTAAGTTCAGCCAGCAGAAAAGACAGGGCATTAGGCTTCGTTATTATAGGACAGAAGACCTTATTCTAGGACTCTCTCTCCACCACCTGTTTTATAATTCAGAGCAACTTCGTAGTAAGAAACAAAACTTTCTGCACCAAGTCCTTGCTACTGTGAGCTGCCAACAACTTCTCTTTCTAACAGATTTTCTTATTGGCAAAATTATAAATCTGGTAATTATTTTTAAGTGTTCTGGATTTTTTCCCCCCAAATCAAGGCTTAACTTCATATGAAGAGTTCTTTCCCTGGAGATCTTTGTATCCCTTATGAACACTGTCCACACTTGTTAAATTAAGCCATTATATAGCACAGTGTGCAGCTATGGCTGCAAGCAGGAGCAGAAATCCTAAAGGATATGTATTCAAATATTAAAAGATGATATATGATATTTTCTGGTTCCTGAATTAGCAAATCAACAGAGAAAAGGCTTATGCTTATATAAAGTATTTCAACTTGAGTGTGACAACATTAATTATCCACTGTAACATGCTGATTTATAATTATGAAATCAGTAATTTAATTGGCATTTAATGCCGTAAAAACATTCCTGCTAGTGTTATTATCTAAGTGTCAGTGCTTGATGCTTTCAAACTTAGTTAAGCTGTCAAAAAACATTATTCTGTTATACTCTTATACCTGCAAAGCTGATAATTATTTTACTCAAATGTTTTAAAAAGTGTTACTACATGACTGCTGAAGATACTATCTACACATTTCAGCCAAACAAGCGAAGCTCGCTGCTGGTCATCAAGCATATTTCTTACTGTTGGTAGAAACAGTGATTATCGATACTCCTTGGGAAGAGAAGCTGCCACTGAATCACATGAAAGTGATTGACATGTGAATTACTGATCATGACAATCTGACCATCTGAGCTTCATTCCTGGATGCAACTGCTTGTTGGCATCTGTGTGTTTGTAGGTTTATGATAGCGTAATATGAACTACAGATTATTGTAGCACCCATCAAAAGATGGAAGTAGCCACTTCAATGAGGCAGAAATAAGCAATACAAAAGCTGGGATCAGATAAGCCAGTTCACTATACTTGAGATACTGTATGTTAAAGAGCCTGGGGACTAGTTTTATTCCTGCTAGTCCTTTCACTCCTGAACTAAAGATGATAGCTAGAACAGCAGGCAGTTCTTCAACCTTGTAGGCTTGGGTGAAGAGCCTGATCTTCAGAGAGGGAGTCACACAAAGGGAATATATCAGAATAACCTTAGCAGGACAGTGATCTGCATGAGTGATGCTCTGTCAAATGAAGAATCCAACTTAAAAACTGGAGACAGCAGGTGGTAGAAGACAGGGAAGAGAATAAAAAGCCCAGTGCTGTAGTCAGTAAATCATCCTACAATGGTTTCTTAGCCCTGCTCTACATGACGTATTGTGCCTGTGTAACTATTCCTGTGATGGAAGGGATTCCTTCCACTGAAATTGTTTTATCTCTCCAGCTGTTAATGGGACTGAAGTACTACTACTCTAAGCAGTTCATTAAAACCTATGTGAATAAGCCTGGATAAGCAAGATATAACTGATGACATAACAACCTGTGCTGCTGAAATATTTAGGCATAATTTTCAGTTATTGCATGCTAGCCTTTTTCAGCTTCCTGGTACAGCTGAAGTGCTGCAACTGCTGAGCGTGGACAAAGCCATTTTATCAGATCATTTTACAAGAGTGTCAATTTCTTACAGTATCTGTAATTTTGATATAAATAAAAGTATTCTACTAAAAGCTGCTAAGCTAAAGATAGCTATAAGCACACCAAGAAAAATATAGTATTACCAGGAGCACGGCCTATGAGGATTCCTTAAGACAGATATATATAACTTCATATTAAAAGTATCATGCTGTCAGATGTGTGTATATGGAGTAAGATTCAACTTGCATTAACTAAAAACTAAGCAACAAACTTCAGTAGAAATCCAGATTCAGCCAGTGGAGACAGGCATCCCCCTGGGGTGGTCCATCCCTTTTCAAGACAGTGTTGCACAGTGTCTTTGTGTTTTCTATCACCAAGGGCCTTCTACTTGCAACTCTGAAGCCTGTCTGTTACTCACAAAGTCACCACAACAGTGTTTTCCCGAAGCCTCCCATCAAAGTCACCACAGCAGTCTTCCAAAGCCTTATGGCAGTATTTTCCCACTGCTATTCTTACATCCTTGCATCTGCAAGCCTAAAAGTTTTTATGGGGCATTCTGATGGAAAATGACTGCTGTTGATGTGAGTCACTCCTCTTCTTTCCCTACATTTTGGTTATTCAGTGGAACAGATAAAATGCATGCGTACCGCTTAACCAGTTGCAGCACCTGCCCCCAAAGTGGGCTTCTATCAGTACTAACAGCATCATGCCCATAAACAACTGGCAGTTTGAGCAGATCTTGAAGACATCCATATAGTTACTACAGAAGTTTTTCAGTTATGTGTTGGTAAACCACCTGCTGCTGCTGGGAGCAGGGCCAGGGAGTGCTCAGCTGCAGACCCTGTCACTTCTTTCCACCAACTGCCAAGAGGGATAGTTTTCCCTTTCTCTTTCCTCTCTCTCCTCTTCTGTTTTTGTCTTTCCCCAAAAGCTATTTTGACTGTCAATGTATGCCACCAGCTATGAACCCCACTGATAAATCTGTATGCATGTGAACCTGCCTCCTTTGTGCAGCAATAGGTGACTGATATTTTTTAGACACCTAATTTTCTGACAGTTGGAGTTAGGTCAAGCAAATCTCACCCTCAGGCAGTGCTGAGATGGAGAGAGCTGGCAGAAGCCCTTTTCTAACATCAGACTTTTAAATACTTAGCTTATGTGCACAGCTCTGAAGACTAGAAGCAATACACAGTAGGAATATGATTATAGCCTATTCTGGTAGAATAACTTAATTGTTCATGCTCAGTCTTCCCAATATTTCCCACAGCTTCCATTGCGCTTGAAATAAGCCTCAGCCTCAGAAGCACTTTTAAGACTTTGGTAACATTAATAGACCATAATCACAGAAGAATCGGAACTGTGAGAAGTAAATACTCTAGTTTAGAACTTGTAAATCAAGATTCCTAGTCTTCTTTGATCATTATAAAAGTAATTAACCACAACATGAAAGAGAAACAAATAAAAAAAAATGTTATTGAAAAACCAAGCTATTATTTAGACAATTGAAAAAACAGGATATGCAAAAAAATGTGGAATGCTTAATTCCATTTCTTTGTGTATTTTCATTATTGATTGTCATTACTCAGAAGACTCACAATGGGAAACATCATCCCAATTTTTAATCACTTTAAATACGGATTTGTGAAGCATCACATAATTACCTTTTATTCTCTCTTTTGTACCATAAGGATGATATGAATAGAGCTGTTTTTAAAGTAACATACTGTGATACATAATGGCCATGTATTTATAAAACATTAACTGTTAGGGAGACTTCTCAGCATAGTGATTTGTTACCCATTGTCTAATGAAAATGAAGCCAATTCAAAGCAGTCAGTGCTACAAAAATATCAACTGCAGCATAGGGTACAGATTTTAATGAGAAACAGAACATCTTTAAAATAATAAAAAAGAAATAAGCAATACAAAAAGTTTCAGATGAAGTATACAAACCACAAAAGCCTTCAGTTACAGCATTTTAGAGAGGAGGGATGAACCACCAGACTCTCAAACCAGGAAGACAGTGAGACATAGCAGAGCAAATTAGCAACACATGGGCATACTTATGTAGTTTCTGGACCAAAGCTGATTCATATCCAGATTAAGAGAAGCCAGGGGAAAAAGCTAGGTTGGCAGAAGTAGTCTGTTAAAACATTTGCTGACTCATTTTCCTATTAGATGTAATCCATAATTCAGCATTAAGTAGTTTCTTTGAGACAACTCCATGTTGAGAGTGCCCATAACTTTTTGTGAGAGTCCTGATGTGCTTTTCTTAAAGAACTATCTCGTAGGAGTTATTTTTACTTAATCACTGTTATATTTGTCAAGCATATTTCTGGTCTCAATAGCTGTGCTAAAATTCAAAAATATTATCTGAATATACAAAAAACAGAAGGCAAATAAAAACAAATGCAAATGTTGTTTGCTTGTTTTGACTTATTTTTACATTTTTATTTTTTAACCTCAAAGCTTAAACACATGCTTATATGCTTTGCTAAACTTGAGCTGAAATCTGGTGTAAACCAGGGAAGTGCAATGGAGTGAATTATACTCAAGTATGACTTAAGGAGTGAAAACTAAGGACATTCTCAAGAAACTTCCGGAACTGGGATTTGGTCTGTCCTTTGCACAAGGTAATTTATATTCTACTTCTCTAAAATACAACTCACCTACAGATTCATTTATTCAAATTATTCAAAAGTAATTACTGATTAAGTCAGGAAATAAAATGAATAAATATTTCAATATAGTACAGTACAAATACAGTATGTGCAAAAAAATAAAAATAAGGTCCAAAGTATATTAGGAAAAAGTGGCTTTCATTTATATTAAAGAAAAGTTACTTCACATAAATAGTAAAAGTATGTTAAAGCCAAGGGAAATCCTGTGCCATGTTCAGCACCGTTAAAGCTGATACAACATGAATGATTGTTTAAAACTGATGGGATCTGGCGATATCAAGTAGGCATGAGATTTTTTTTTTTATATATAACGTTTTACCATTTTTGACAGTTTATATACCTAGAAAGAAGGCTTATTAATAGTTACAAAATGCAACCTATTCAGTTTTGTTTCAGATTCTCTAAGGCACTTCACCAGCAATGAAAAGATGATTTGGTCTCAAGTAAAGGCTTTTGTAATAGCTGTCAGCTTGGTCAAATACCGTTTTGAGCAAACTGGACAAGAAGTTTGACAGTATTATTTAATTCAATACAAAATTAATAAAAGCAATTCACGGCAAAAGGTTTTCTTGGGGGGGGGGGGGGGAAGGAGGAGAGAAGTAATCTGCTATTTCCACAGTTTTGTCTTTTATTCTTTTCTGTTAAGAACTAAAACCCATTCATTTTGATCTACAAGTTGCATTTGGATGAATGGCTGCCTCCAGGAAATAGCCTGTGTCTGAGACACCAGTTTCTGAAATGAAAACCAAAGTCTTTGATATTGAGTCATTCATTGACTAGGGGTTATGTGAATACAGCATTTACAAGTTTGTTCTTTTCCATTTACATTTAATAAAATATGGTTGATTGTTACTTCCTGCTTTAGCCAAGTGACACACAACTTTTGCTTCCCAAACCCACTCCTGCTTCATTATTCCACAATTGCCATCTTCCCCCCCCACTTGCTATTTTCTATTCTACCAGAAGAATGGCATTCAGGAGGGAAACAGTGGCACCACAACTCCAACACTGGTGTTGTTAAGTTAGTTGATTAGTTCTTACATTAGTTGATAGAATTTTTATTTGACCATTAGAACCAATATTGCCTTAGTATTTATGAAAGATAAAAGTCTAACTGAAAAAAGAACTTGTGACCTGCGTAAAAGGTGATTAGAACTATAAAGTCCCAAAATTTTCTCCCCCTGCTCTTTGTAAAATATAGGAGTTTTGGAAGACTATAAAAAATAAAATATAATATTAACCACAGAAGCTTTTATACTTTAGCAAAAGAGAGATGAACAGAAAATGTTGCTGTATTGTCTGAAGCTACACTTGAACTCCGAAACAGAAATTCTCAAGAATACACACACTGTAAATATACACACTGGAGCATGAAAAAAAAAGAAAATTCAATCCATAATGCCATGCAGAACAACTGCTTCTGCTGTCAACATTAGCGGCTTTTCCTTTCTTCTCTAAGGGATGCTTGCTATCACTGTACATCACCAGCAGCTTCCATTAATGTAGTGAAACAAGAAGCTATTACAAGGCCTAAAACTTACTCTGCCCCATTCAGAGGTGTGTTTGTACCCACAAGACCACATTCTTCAGATTGTTTTTTCATAAATTTTACCATATAGTAATTATCCCAAAATAAAATAATCTGGACACCAACAACCCTTGAAAGGAACACAAATATAATCACATAATTTTAATAACTGCATGAAAAAAAGCAAAATGTCAGCCACTGAAGAGTAAAGAAAAAGGCAAAGTCAAAACAGGAGGAGTTTGAAGAATATGAACAGAGTGTCTCACATCAAAGGTGTATTTGTGTAATGTTGTACTGCTCCACTAAGGTACCTGAACTAAGGAAAACCTACATCTCTGGAATAGAGATGTAGTTGAGTTTGCACAGCAGCATGCCAAGGGCAGCTGGCCCTACATCTCCCTGTGCTGCTCAGGTTCAGCTATACTGCCCCTGGGATACAACCCTGCACAGAGCTATAGAGACACCTCAGTTCACCTGGGGTTGATTCATCTTAATAAGTTTTGCGGAAAAGGCATCTCAGTCTGCACTTTCATATGTGGCTGTTTCTCTATCCAGAACATTTGTCTTTATCCAGAACATGTTATCCAAATCTGCTGGTGTTTAAGCCTCTGCTACCTGGATGACTAAAATCTAGGGAGTTTCATTTGGACAAGCACTTTTCCCATTTTGCAGTAAGGGCACATGCTAAGTCACATGCTAAACCACTTGCACGTGGAATTGCAAGATAACACCTCTTGCAATTCCACAGTTTTCCCCAACTTCCATTCCAGAAGGCCAGAATAAGAGAGCACTATCACAGGTCACCACAGCATCTCATATTTAACACATTACAAGAAGCCGTAGAAATACTCTTCCAGAAAATGTAGAAGTGCATGCAGAGAGCTGCCAACATTGTTTATTTCTGCTCAGCAACGTGACCTCTCTTACCATAATGTGGGTACCCTGAAACTGAAGCAAAGTTGGCAGAGGGTTTTGAGGAGGGGTTGCGTATTCAGGGTCTCTAAACTAAGTGAGTCTTGTCCTAGGCTTAATTAATAAACAAGGTTTATATGGGCAGACAGGGAAGACAAAAAGTGTTGTCAACATCACATATCTCAGAGAGAGGCAGAATTTTTAAGCAATGTGCTCTAATGGGGTCTGGCTGACTTGCACCTCTTCAGTTATATAGTGACAGCCTTTTGTTATCTGACTCACATCCTACCTCTCAATGTTAGGTATGAATCAAAGCCATCTCTGGTCAGAATGCAATATCCTTTGCCACTGAAATATTGCCTGATGAAGCAAGAATTATATAAACTCTCAGAGCTTATGTTTTAGGCAGTAACAAGTTTTCCCTCAGTGGCAAAAAAAAAAAAATAGTCTTGAAAAGTTGAAAGTAGAATTAATTATGAATTTACTTGTTCATGTAGAATAATCTGTCTTTAAAATAGCTCAGCATTGAAATTGCCTCAAAGGCAGAAACATCTGCTGTAGAGCACAAGCACATACACCCTGGCTAAAAACAGAAACCTGAGATTTTGCTGTTGATCAGCTCTGTCTTCACTTGTACTTTATATTGCTACCCAATTGCATTAAAATACTAAAGTTCAGTGATTACTCTGAGTGGCACCTAAAACATAGAATGCAGGTAGGATGAGTACGTGTATGCAGAAAACTAATGTCAAAATGCATTTACATAAAACGATACAGTTCTAAGAAACCTGCCTCTTCAGCACAAAAAGCTCATACACACATAGATCTCAGAAGGATTGTATTCAAGAAACAGATGGAAGTTCGCATATTTTTCAAAATGAAAAGTGAGGCAATAAGAAAAAGCCTGCAGAGTCAGACATTCCAGATAGTGCACCAGTAGCTTATCACTCTGGGAGAAGGGCAGTGAAAAAAACCAACAGTGTGCAAAATTAGAAGTGATCACGATACACTGCAATATTTAACACTGAGGTTGCTTTTTTTTTCTTTACAAGAAGGAAGGAAAGACCATTGTGATAGAGGGAGAGACACTAACTGTGCAACTGAATATTTCTTGAAGTAATGACTAATCAGTTAAAAGGAGCCTGTGGCAGGTAGTGAGTTTGTTATGCAGCCTCTTGCTATGAAACGGCAGCTGTGCTTATTTTGATGCTGTAGAACTTCACCAGAGTCAGGTAAATATACAGGTATGCCATCTATGGCCATTCCTTGCTGCTTGGAGGTCTGCTGGCCACTATGGGTACCCACGAAGCTCTGCAGCTTTACCAGTGTACCACTGTAAACCAGTAGCCCCCAGCTTTTTTTTTTTCATCATGAATGAAGCCATGGGAACCAGGCTTCCTCTTAGAGATCTTTGCCTTTCATGGTTTCTAATCATCCTCACAGTAAAGTGGGTTGAAGTCAGTTTCACTAGGCAAATGTTTGTATGTTGGGCAGACTCACTGGAAACTTCTTACTGTTTGCTGTTCTAACTTACGCAAGAACACACCTATTAAAAGCCTATTACTGCTTTCAGTACACATGCACAGACTTGTTAGTCATCTGACATTCTGGGATAATGGAGGATCCCAGACAATACAAAAAAACATGGATAACACAGAGCATATATAATTGTAAGGATAAATAATTAAAATGGAAGTTAGAAAACTTAAGACAGTATTGATTGCAGGCCACAGATATCCTAGGTGATATGGAAATAGAGAAATGGCAGCTCATGTTTGAAGTATTACAATACAGACCATCACCTCACCCACAGTACAGTTAACTTGCCAGCCAGATAACTTCCCTATTCAAAAGCAAATGTAGATTTTAAATTATTGACTTACAATCAGAGTAACATAACATGTCCTTCCTGATAGCTGTAAAGAATTGCAGCTATCCTTTTCTCTCACTGCACATAATGAAGGAAAGAAGAGTAAAACCACTGTTATATACCTGAATATCAGAGTCCCACTTTGCCTCTGATAACAAACAGGAAAATCCATACAAAATTAGTCTTTTTGTGTTGTGCACCTGAGATGCAGACAGCAGAATTTTTTAGCATAATAACTCGCTGTTACATTACTGCTTCCCATGCACCCTTGACAGGGACAATAAGAAACAACATCTGTGCTTTCTAAATAGCTGCAAACTTAGAAAAATCCTTCTAGAAATGTTGAGAGCCAAGGTCCCAGTAGGGCAGAGTAGAACAGAGTTTCTATAAAGCACTTTTAGCCACTCATTTAGATCTGTCTATGTTAACAGCTGACTAGTAAATCAGACTAAATGACCACTAGTATAGTCATACCCCATCACTGGTGAAGGATAGAGACCTGGCTGTCCCTAGCTCTTCAGCCTGCAAAAGGGCTCTTTACCTTTAAACGGGAACGAGTGCAGTACATGCAAGTGAAAAGGAATAGGGAATGATCAAATTTAGCAGTAGATTTACACAATCCACTGCCTGATGAATTGGAAATCAAGTGCAATTCAAGTGCAACCATTTTGGAATTCAGAAAACTAAGTCCTGGGGAAAATTGCACATAAAGGGTTTAAACAGCAGTCATTTCAGAGACTAAGGTACTGAGACCATAATGGAATCTTATTGGCAAAACAAACAGCATAGAAGAAGCATCCTGAAAATGACATTAGCTTATGAAATGCTAAGGAAAATATTGCCAGGCTAAGAACAAAGGAGAAATTTATTTTCAGCTTTGCAATACTATTTTCAATACTATTGCACCATAGTTCTGATAACTTAAATATGATCAAGATGATGCAGAGATATAGTCACTCGCTTTTTTCCTTTCCTCCTTCCCCCCGCCCCCCCCCCCCCCCCCCCCTTTTTTTTTTTTTCCATTACATCTTCTGGACAAAGGAAGAGGAAAGCCCAGCCAAGGAGTTCCCCTGTGACATAGTTAGCTCAAGTGCTTTCCCAAAGTCCCACTGGTGTAAAGGGACATATTGGCCGGGAAGGGACATGGTTATACTCTTCTGGCAACCTCCATCTGGCGTATTTGTCCCAGGGGTTCTGCAGACAGCTGGCATTAGTTTCAACAGACAGATTCAAAACTTTCTCTGGATCAACGTGTATAAATCAGACCTGTAACTCTGTTGGTTGCTGCATTATAGCACCAGGCAAACCTTACCTTGGAAAACACAGGAGTTTGTCTTGTTTCTTCACTTTTAAACCTAAAATAATATCCATTATTACACCAGCCACTCAGCATCATCTTTCCATCTTCATTGTCCTCCTAGCAAGAGAAAACTGAGTTTAAATCCCTTCAAAGGGGATCTGCTAAAATCTTCTGAAAAAGAAAACCATAAAAAATTTAGCCCAATCCTTACAAACTCAGGATATCTGAACTTCCCTATCAAAAAGACTGAGTCAGTTAAACTGGATCTCTTCTTCCACTGGCAATACTGAATCCTGGTAACAGACTAGATCAATTATCCCTACAGTACTGTCCATGAACAAAATCTATCTGAAATCATACCTGAAGTACTTCTGTACTACCTTGCCCTGGTTTCAGATGTAACAGTTATTTTTTTTAATCCTTCCTAATAGCTGGTGCAGTGCTGTGTTTTGGCTTTAGTCTGAGAACAATGCTGATAACATACTGATGTTTTAGTTGTTGCTAAGTAATGCTTACCCTGATCAAGGACTTCTCAGTCTCTTGTGCTCTGCCAGTGAGGAGGGGCACAAGAAGCCGGGAGGAAGCAAAGACAGGACACCTGACCCAAACTATCCAAAGGGGTATTCCATACCACAGCATGTCATACCCAGTATATAAACTGGGGAGAGTTACCCAGAAGGGACCAATTGCTGCTCGGGTTGGGCTGGGTATCAGTCAGCAGATGGTGGGCAATTGCATTCTGCATCACTTGTGATTATTGTTTTCTTTTCCTTTTCCTCTTTTAGCTTTATATTCTCTCCCATTGTTATTTCCTGTATCATTATTATTATTAGTAGTTTAATATTATACTTTAGTTATTAGACTGTTGTTATCTCAACCCGTGGGGCTTACACTCTTTCTGATTCTCTTCCCCATCCTGCTCGAAGTGCGGAAGGAGGAGAAGTGAGCGAGTGACTGTGTGGTTCTGAGTTACTGGCTGGGCTTAAACCACGGCATACCTTAGAAGTTTCAATGAAGTAAATTTTCAGAAAAAGCAAAACCAGTTACTTCCTTCTGTCTCCAGTCCTGAATTCATACTTTTGTTTATTAATTTAATTAATTTAATATTTTGCATATGCATCTATATTACAGCAAGAAGTAAAATAACATATATGAAAAAAACATTATATCTCATATGTATTGCAGACTGTATCATTATTTATCGCTTTAGTGGAATACTACAGAAACACAGACAACATAAATAGCCAATAACAATAGTAATAACAGTAATAATAAAAGACATACCTATTATCTATTGCAGTGGAATTTTACTATCAGGAAGAAGTCTAGCAGCCAAGAGACTCCTTTCACAGTCCTACATCAGGGGCTAATAACTGTCACCTCAATGCTGCAGAAACTAGTCTTTGAGAATAGTCCCATTGAAACTAAAAAGTTTCAAATGTGCTTTTTACAGTATGCTTAAAGAGGTCTTTTTTAGGAAAAAACCCTTTGAAATAATTCCAATATCTAAAGCCATTGTAGAGGACACAATTGCTGATTCCATGTAAGTTTTCTAGTAACAGAGAAGGGAATTCAAAAGATGTCTTTTGAAGTTTAAAAAATACCTTAGCTTATGTAAAATTTGCAAATAGTATGACTAATGATACAGAACTAGATAGCAAAAATATTTCTTAAACGTTAGGTTTACCTTCATGCTGTTTTATGTGCCTATCATTCTCTTAAAAGTTACATATCAGCAGAGCACCAATTGAGTAGAAATTCCAATTCTTCCATGACTCACCTAACGTGAAATTCCTGTAAAATGTTAATCTTACACTGGAAAAATAAGAATTATCTTCATATATGACATCATATCTGAATTTTGTGTGACAGTTTTATTATAATTTTAAAATTTTATAAACATAAGGGTAATTGGTCTTGAAAAATAAAAAACCTGAAATACTCCCTCTTCTCCAATGCCATCCTTCCTTCCCTTATGGCTACCTGGGAAGGTGTTCAATAAGCTTTGATGAAAAAAAAAAAGGAAATAAATGAGATAGACATTTAGATCTATTCGCTGTAGCAGAACAAGGGATGTACAGATTTTTACAGTGTTCCTTCCATTATCCATTTTTAAACCATGATGGCTTCTCTAACAGAACCTTATTTTCCCCCTCTCTGAGACACTGCAGTGAGACTCTTGAACTGCCTCTCAGCTAACAATATGCAACTTTTCTGATAACCTTGCTGTCAAAAGATATGTCCATTTGAACTTCGTTGAAGAAAATGGTCTTTAAGGCAGGGATGTGTGTGTGTGCAAACCTTAAGGGGAGTCTGAGATATTGGCATAATGTAACCAAAAGAGGAAAAAAAGATATCTTCCATAAAAATTATTTCCAAAAAACATCAAAGCTTGACTAATGACATATCATTCTTTAGGTTGCAAAGGCATTTGCATCAATCTTAACTTTAGTTTCTTTCATTATTCTGTATCAAAATAATATCTCTGCATATACCGGAACTCCTGATTCTTTCTGCCCCACTCCCTCCACCTCCCAATAGAGAAAGTTATTTTGACAGAACTGAGGTAACAATTTCAAAGTGAGTAACTTAAATGCAATAGATTGGATCAAAAGGCCCTTCCCTTTGCTGGGAACATTTTAATTCACCTCAATGAGCTTTGGCTGACATCCAAAATAGATTATTAAAGTATATGCTTGACCTCGTGCTTTGTCATGCTTGACCTTGTGCTCACCAACAGGGAAGGGCTAGTTGGAAATGTGATGCTCCAGGGCAGCCTTGTTTGCAGCGATCATGAGATGGTTGAATTCAAGATCCTCAGGTCAGTGAGAAGAGAGTGCAGCAAGCTCACTGCCCTGGACTTCAAGAGAGCAGACTTTGGCCTCTTCAGGAACCTGCTCAGTAAGGTTCCATGGAATATAGCCCTAGAGGGCAGGGGGGCCCAAGTTTGTTGGCTGATATTCAAGGATCACCTGCTACAAGCTCAGGAGGGCTGCATCCCTACTAGAAGGAAGTGCTGCAGGAGGGCCAGGAGACCTCTTTGGATGGATAAGGAGCTGCTGAGGAAAGTTTGAAGGAAAGAAGAGGCTTATAAAAGGTGGAAGCAAGGACAGGCGGCTTGGGAAGAATACAGGGATGTTGTCTGGGAAGCTAAGGGCCAGGTTAGGAAAGCTAAGGCCCGCTTAGAATTAAACTTGGCTAGGGATGTTAAAGATAACAAGAAGGGATTCTATAGGTACATTGCAAATAAAAGACAGACTAGGGACAATGTAGGCCCCCTCTAGGAGCTATCAAGGAGAGCTGGCTACCCTGGATTTGGAGAAGGCTGAGGTTCTTAATGACTTCTTTGCCTCAGTATTCACTAGCAAATGCTCTGACCACATCACCCAAGTCTTGGAAGGCAGAAGCAGGCAGTGGGAGAATGAAGATCTTAGGCTCACTCTAGAACAGGATCTGGCTCGAGACCATCTTAAGAGCCTGAATATGCACAAGTCCATGGGACCTGATAAAATCCATCTGCGGGTCGTGAAGAAGCTGGCAAACAAAGTTACTAAGCCACTGTCCATCATATTTGAAAAATCATGGCAGTCAGGTGAAGTTCCAAATGACTGGAAAAATATAACCACCATTTTCAAGGAGGGGAAAATGAATGACCTAGGGAATTACAGACCAGTCAGCCTCACCTCTGTGCCTGGGAGGTGTCCCTGCCTATGGCAGGTGGGTTGGAACTAGATGATCTTCAGGTCCTTTCCAACCCTAACTATTCTATGATTCTATGGTTCTATTTTGTTTCAAAACCTAAGTAAAACGTGGAAAATTAAGACTTGGAAGGGACAGGTTTGTAGCTGTTGTAAATTTTCATAGGCATATTGACTTCAAGAATGTTTAAATAATTTATAGTAGCAGATGATTTGCCTTGAAGTTTCCCAAAAATCTTTCAGACCCCTATTATTACTCTTCCACACTTCACAGAACACATTTTGGACAGTAAATATGAACGTATGGTCAGTACTTTGGCTTTGTTTTAAATTATCATCAGCTCCTAGAAGATTAATAAGTTGTGTGCACATTGATTTCCTACTGTTCTGTATGTGGAGCAGATAATAAATCCATATCACATCAAGTGTGCTTTAGAAAAAGTTGTACTCTGGATTTTAGAGCATATAATTAGGTCAAAAAGGCAGCCTGAATAGCTGACTTGTCTGGGATTAAAGAGCCTTCCTGTAAACAAATTGAATACAGCTTTCTGACATTTTTAGTGACAAGAGACAATGGCTGAGAATTTTAATTTTACATATATTTTCATAAGTAAGTAGTAAAGAAACTAATTTGGTGATCTTTTCTCAAGAGATAGGTTGTAACATTTCCGTTTGTTATGTTATTGTGGTAGGAAACAAAGAGGTGTTCCATAAATCTACAGAGAAGAAAGATTTAAAGGTGCTGGTAGGCAAAGATTATAAAGCTGTGAAGCATGCATTTTGTATCAGAATCATAGAATGATTTTGATTTGAAGGGGCCTATGAAGGTCATCTGTTCAACTCCATGCTCAAAGCAGGGCCACTTTTAAAGTTAGATCTTACATTGAATTTAGATAAGGTTACTGAGGACAACATGTACTCAAGTTTTGAATATTTCCAAAGAAGAATCATTCCCCAGCCTGTGTGGGCAACCTGTGCAGTGTTTGACTTCCCTTACTTTGAAAGGATAAAAAAAACTTTTCCCCAAATGTTTAACTGGAATATCAATCTTTGTAACTTGTGCCTTTTTGCTTTGCCCTTTCACAACAGCCTGGCTCCACCTTTGCTATTATCAGCCTTCCCATAAACTTCAAGTGCTCTGTCTCCTTTATCATTTTGGTGGCCATCCTCTGGACTTGTACTACCATGGCAATGTCTTCTATATATTGGGGGCCCAAACTGGACATATTTCTCCAGATGAAATCTCATAAGTGTCAGTGCTAGGGAAACAGTCACTTTACTTGAATGACTGCAAATAACTTGGCAATGCAGTCTGATCTATAGTTCACCTTCATTGCTGCAAAAACACACAGCTGTCACAAGTATCACAATGCTGACCGTGCTCAGATATAACCCAGGTCCACTCTTTTCAGTGTTAGAGACTGAATTTTAGGGTGGCTTTTGCAGGTTTTGTATGTGTAGCTGAGAAAAGGCCTGATTTCTATGCCTGTTGCTTCAATGGAACAGTGGATGTCTATTACTGAGTTTGCTTAGCTGAGTTTTACTTTTTTTTGTGAACGTAAAAGAAAAAACATGGGGATTCAATTGACTGAGATACAGCTATGTTTTAAAGGTTGTAGAAAGTTAAACATTGAGATAAACACAGATTATTAATTCTTCAATAAATCGATTTCCTAACCATCATTCATGGTACAAGGTTTCTCAAAAGGATAGGAAAAAGGGAATGTATTGTCTGTAATATGTGCAGGATAGTCATATATACCCTGGAACTTGGATAAGTGTTGATATTAATAAAGAGAAAGAAGCAAGTTTGAAATGTAGATAACTAAGTAACAGTGAATACTTCCACCTTTATATGGTGAGATAAAATCATCTTTCAGACGGGAGTGCTGTGCCTCTGCCACCTTGAAACAAGTCTGCAAAATACAGCCTGTGTGAAATACATATTTGTGCAATCATTTCAAAGCTAAGGCAAGTTATGAATTTTGTTTCCTGAACGTTATGGGGCAAATCCTTTTGTGAATATAGAGATACAAGAGTTCAGAAACTACTTTGGCTGTTTTAAGAGTCGCATTTGAACTTCTAACTCCCAAATTATTTAGATCCAGAAAAACTGCCTTTTTCTTTGCAAGCTGTGAGTAGATCTAGGACTTGAGCCAGTTTAAACTGATTTAAAGATTCATTTTTCAGCAGACCTAGAAAAAATTTGAGCGACCCAATCTGTATGATGCTGAGAGGATCTACCCACTTGCCTTCTAAGTTTCTCAAATAATTAATTTTTTAAAAAAGGGTCTTCCTAAGCCAACAAATGTGATTAGATTCTAAATGTCATTAAGAGTGATCTAATCATGTCAGAAACACCTCTGGTGGTATCACATTTACATAACTCTGGTGGGTACACCTGGCAGGTAGTCCAAATTTTGGTAGTGGAAAGCAGGGTGAAATTCATAACCTGATCTGAAGTTCAGTGAACTTCTTTTGAATCTTTGAAGCCTTTGATATTTGGTTTGAGAGGGTTTAGATTGGCCTTATGAAAGACTTTTTTAAAAGAAACAAAATCTTTGTACTGAAGTATTTGTAATATGAAATTGAGTATTTAAGAAATGCATGGTATACCCTTTTAATGTGTCCCAGCCACCTGAGTTATGATAAATATCAGTAGAAGGCTACTTATAATATTATTTAATTTGTTGGAGTATTTCAGTGTTACGAGATTCACTTTGGGCTCTCCATGCAGAAAGGTCACTGTTACAGGAAGGTCACAGGGACCAAACAGCACTTCTGACAGCTCCCAGCAGACAGGTGTTCAAAGGACTAGGAAAAACATGGAAAGTACTTTGACTCCAAAAGTCTACTCCATACATTGTTATAAATTATTAAAACTGGAGATGGCCCTTGAGGATCAGACGCCTATAACTGGGTTTCTTAAAGCTCCCACTCTCACTCTCCGAAGGAGAAACAGGAGATATCAGTGAATCTCATTATCATCACCAGTGGAAATTTTTGCTGCATTAGTCTTTTTACCTGTACTAGTAAACTAGTACCTTCTAGAAATACAGCCACATTCAAGAAAATCATATAAAAATCAGGTGGGGCAGTAGCTAAAAGACAGCTTTCAGAAGGAGGTACAAATCTAGTCTATTTTAAAAGCTTTCTATTCTCAAGACTATGTTGCTATATTATACATATCATCTTAAAGAGAATGAATTACCTTGTAAATCTTTCTTCCTCTTTTTACTATGAGATCCATGACTTATGCAAGTACACAGTAATTAAGCATCAGCAGTATCCATTCTGCTTATCTGTCAACAATGCACCTGGTCTAAAATAGGTAAACCCAGTCACCCACCCCACAGTCTCGCCTGAGCTGAATCACAAGATTTTAAACTTGCTCTTTTTTTTTTTTTTTTGCAGCAGCAGACGATGGACTATTGATGGAAACAAGCAGCTGTTGATTTGTCACTGACCCTAGGGAGAGGTACACAGAAATTTGATTCAGTCTCTATAGTCTCCTGACTCTGAAACTTTGTTGAATGTTTGCAGAGTTGTATAATATTCCATAATCTCTAGGGCAGGGCATGGGTTTGTAAGATCCATTTTGAGATGTTCTGAGCTTTAGCCAAAGATTAAACATACTGGAGAGGTCTGTTTTTTAACTTCAAATTAGTAATTAATGTTGTTTATAAACACTACATGCATGGTGTTTTCTAAAACACAAGAAGGGAAAACTATGAAAACAGGAGCTGCTGAGAAGGATACCGGACTGAATGCACTGTCTGCTATATTCTAGACTTTATAAAAACATTTTAAAATATAAAAATCCTATTTTTACCGTTTTCTAAGCTGCTTTAAATGCAATTTTAAATGAGATAAGGAACTAATTGCTCCTGTTAGAGACTGACACATAGACCAACACCAGTATTATTTGACTTCTTAATTTATGATTTCTGCCTTAGTCAGTGTTCTCTGGTTTGATGACATTCTAAGCTGTGAAATTTTCAGATATCCAACAGATCTCACAACACCTAAAATTCTATGTATCTGGAAAACAAACATACTAGAAAGTAAAGGTCTTAGAGTGTAGAATTGTACAGAATTTCTTTCCAGTGTTACACTCAGATGCAGTTGGAAATTGTTACATTTTTAATGTGGGAAACTCTCAACATTGCTTTTCCTCCTAAATGTAGTTGGATAATCTATTTATGTTTGATTTAAAGACCAACAGGATAAATTTATTCCTATGGTTTGCAGAGGACAGGTGGCTAGTTTTCAAAAATATCTTGTAATAACTATTACATAAAATTACCAAAACCAGAAGACTGAAAGCCAGTTTGGATTTACATTTCTTCAATGATTAGGAAAATTTATTGACCAAAGTAGTACCAGGCATGTAAGGCATAATGCCAATATTTTCAAGGCAGAAAAAATTGATTGAATATTTATTTCCAGCTAGTATTGATGACCTTGCTAAGATGAAAATTTCTTTCTCTTATTGCTATTTCAACATTACGTGCACTAGGGTAAAAGTTCTGTAGCAGCAGGTATATTACTGGTTTAAGAATGGGGAGTACAATAAGAAGACAGCCTGGTTATGCAAGCAGTACAGTGGTTGCTGGAATTCCACAAATCATTCAATTGCTTCTAAAAGTTTATCCATGTGCTGGACAGTGAAAGTATTGTTCAATTCTGTGCAATAAAGGTCATCTTCCACCATTTACAAATTTCAGAGCAGCACTTTCACTCAAATTTGGAGCGTCTGAATAAAAGATCTCACAAAAGTACACTACTCATTGAATTGTTTCAGCACACAAGGCTTCTGCTTTTCCCTTGTTTTTCTTTAAATGTTTTTTAAGCTTCCCTCTTATTTTCTGTACTGTATATCCATTCTGGATGATTCAAGTGTATTACAATTTAATGGTTCCTGGCACATTATGACCGTGTTGAACTATTCAGTAGTTTTCCTATTACAAAAATGTAGTTTAAATACTATGAGAGCCATCATATTCTTGTTCTGAATACTGAGCACTAATCATAGAGACCACCAACAGCTGTTCAGGATCTTAGCAGAAACCAAGAACCTATAACAATCTCTGCAATGCACCGTTGGCTCTACTCTTCTTTCACTTGAAGAAAAATGCATTTTTCTTCAGAATTAGTGACTCTTTGCTTGTAACTGTTTTATTACCTTCTATTCCAAAAAAAAGGAAGTAAAATATGCCTAAATAATTTTTGTGAGTAGACTATAAATCCAGAATACTGACATCTGCAAAAAAGACTTCCTTTGCACAATTGTAGCTATCCTGTAGAAACTAAATTGCCGAACAAATCAATGGGTAATTTTCCAGATGCAGTTAGAAAATGGAAATTCATGCTTTAAGCCTAGACTTTATTTTGAACATGTACTAGATTTTGATGAAAAGATTAAAAGATTATTATTCTTTTATATGTGTTCCTGTCAGAGGAGTGGAATGTTGAAGAAGAATGGAAGTAGACAGAATTCTTTCTGTAGTCAATGTTTACCAAAAAATTAGATAACACAGAAGTAAGCAGACAGCAAAATATGGTTTACCCTTTTACAAATTAAAATAAATGCTTATTGCTTTAGGCTACAGGTAATATAATTTAAATCTCATTTGTATATACCAAATTAAATAAGTTGTAACAAGTGAACAGAATGAACAGGAAAGTCAGATATGTTCTCATGGGATTTATTTACTTTTCTGCCTTATTTTTCCCTGTTATTCCTTCGATATAAGCACAGCACAGAACAGTCTGTCTTTCACATGCTACTGTGAATTTAAGTTTTCATTTAATGTGATTAATTTTAATGTTTATTATGAGTTTGATGAGCAAACAGTGGTAGTGTGAATACAGTGTGCTAATGAGTATCCAACTGACAAATACATAAAAAAAGGCATTAAATTTTTGTTTCCCCACTTGCTTTTCCTGAGAACTATGATCCTAAAGTTAAGGAAAAATTGAAAAAAAAAACCCAAAAAAAAACTCCTAACCAGAGCTATCTATTAGATGATGAAAGAAATTTTCTGCTGTGAGCAATACCTCGGCTCAATTTATGATTCTGTCTTGTATTTTTTGTCATCAAAGATATCAAGATATTAATGACTTCAAAAAGCAGACTCAAAAAGAGGAGGGGGGATGTTTGTCAAGATTTTGGTGTGTCTGGACTGTATCAACAACAAAGGAATTACATGGTCCAATGCAGACCTAACGTCTGGAAACCCTTGATTTCAACTACTCGCATCTCACCTCTGAAGAATGCGATATGAATATGAGTCACAAAAAAAAAAAAAAGAGATTGAGTGGTTTGCCTGTGGAGCATACTACAGGCTACCCGATTTTGGAGCTATATTATTTTAGACAAGTCCCAGCCAGTGGCAACAGTTTCTGATACCAGACAAGGGAAGGGATGT
Organism: Ara ararauna; assembly: GCA_028858755.1. NCBI lineage: Eukaryota > Metazoa > Chordata > Aves > Psittaciformes > Psittacidae > Ara > Ara ararauna. The sequence continues at coordinate 65,365,714 of CM054379.1, forward strand.
TTAGGCTCTCCTAAAGTAGAAAAATCTCAGTATTTGGAATTTCTCTGTCCATACAGTACTGCTCAGCAAGTACACACAAACACTAGAAGATTTCATTCCAGTCCATCCAGTTCAAAGTGTCTTCTTGATTGATGGGATCAGCTTGATTGAAAAGAACAGAGATTTCCAATAATGATCAATCTCAGGTATTATGGAGTATTACAATCCACTTCAGCTACATATTTACACATCGCCATGTATGTCTGGTAAAGCAAAAGAGCATTTCTTCTATGTTCCCTATTTAAATTGGATAACTTCAAAAATTTTGCAAGTTATTAACTAATTTTATCTAGCTATATAGTTTTGCTTGAATCTGACATGAATTTGGAAAGAAGTCTTTAGTTTTGCTTGGTTTTGTTTGCCTTTTTTTTTAATGTTACAATTTCAAAATATTTACTTTACATTTTCCTACAAAATGGAATAGAAATATCCAGATATGCTCATATATTTAATGTAACTTTATTACTGCTTTATACAAAAATGTCTCATTTTTTTTAAAACATTGTATAAGATCATGTCATGAACTTTACTAAAGCCTTTCTCCCACTCCATAGAGCCCAGTATTCTGTAAGAATAAAATTAAGTGCAGTGTCTTCTTCAGAAATCTGTGCTGGTTTCTATTTATTTTTGTGACAATGTTAAACTTTTTTGCCTTCCCAGAATCATCTATTAGTAGTTTTGACTCCTTTTTAATATCAAGTACCGCTTGTTAATCTTGTTTCAAATGCACTTTTTTTCCTGAGAGGAAGAGGCTTTGGTGTCCCTCCAAACTGTAGCTCTTTGTGCTATATCTCTGTGGTCTTTTGCTTTATTCATGCACTTTTTTCGTGGTAATCCAATTTATTTTTCCCTTTCCTCAGTTTTTCCACTCGTCTGACAATCATTAAACAGGTTGTTATTTAGACATATTGCTGAATTTTTCTCCTTATTTTTGTTTTGCTGTCATTCTCCCTAGGTTCTCCTCTGAAAAGCTGTGAACTCTGTCAATTTACGATCATTCTAATCCAAGTTGTCTTCAGCCCTCATAGCATCAATGAGTATTTTTATGTTGGCTGAAATCAGTCAAGGAAAATGTCACACTCTAGATCCTTTCTTGAAGTTGTGTACTCAAATCTTCTCACGGTCATGTTCTTAAAATCATAGAATCATAGAATAGTTAGGGTTGGAAAGGACCTGAAGATCATATAGTTACAACCCCCCTGCCATGGGCAGGGACACTTCCCACTAAATCATGCCACCCAAGGCTCTGTCCAACCTGGCCTTGAACACATCCAGCGATGGAGCATTCGCAACTTCCCTGGGCAGCCCATTCCAGTGCCTCACCACCCTCACAGTACAGAATTTCTTCCACATATCCAATCTAAACTTCCCCTGTTTAAGTTTGAACCTGTTACCTCTTGTCCTATCACTAAAGTCCCTCAAGAAGAGTCTCTCCATAGCATCCCCAAAGGCCCCCTTCAAATACTGGAAGGCTGCTATGAGATCACGCAGCCTTCTCTTCTCCAGGCCGAACAGCCCCAACTCTCTCATCCTATCTTCATACGGGAGGTGCTCCAGTCCCCTGATCATCCTCGTGGCCCTCCTTTGGACTTGTTCCACCACTCCAGGTCCTTTTTATGTTGAGGACACCAGAACCGCGTACAATACTCCAAGTGAGGTCTCAGAAGAGCAGAGTAGAGGGGCAGGATCACCTCCTTCGACCTGCTGGTCACGCTCCTTTTGATGCAGCCCAGGATACCGTTGGCTTTCTGGGCTGCGAGCGCACACTAAAGGCTCGTGTTAATTTTCTCGTTTACCAGCACCCCCAAGTCCTTCATGGCAGGGCTGCTCTGAATCTCTTCTCTGCCCAACCTGTAGCTGTGCCTGGGATTGCTCTGACCCAGGTGGAGGACCTTGCACTTGTCATGGTTAAACTACATCATGTTGGCATCAGCCCACCTCACAAGCATGTCCAGGTCCCTCTGGATGGCATTCCTTCCCTCCAGCATATCAACCAAACCGCACAGCTTGGTGTCATCGGCAAACTTGCTGAGGGTGCACTCAGTCCCAGTGTCCACGTCACTGACAAAGACGTTGAACAAGACCGGTCCCAACACCCATCCCTGAGGGACACCACTCGTTACTGATCTCCAGCTGGATATTGAGCTTTTGACCACAGCTCTTTGCGTGTGGCCCTCCAGCCAGTTCTTTATCCACCAAGTGGTCCACCTATCAATTTGATGTCTCTCCAACTTAGAGACAAGGATGTTATGTGAGACAGTGTCGAATGTTTTGCACAAGTCCAGGTAGATGACATCAACTGCTCTACCCCTGTCCACCAGTTCCATAGCCCCATCATAGAAGGCCACCAGATTGGTAAGTCAGGATTTCCCCTTAGTGAAGGCATGCTGGCTGTCACCAACCACCTTGTTTTTCATGTGCCTCAGCATGCCTTCCAGGAGAATCCCCTCCAAGATTTTGCCAGGCACAGAGGTGAGGCTGACTGGTCTGTAATTCCCTAGGTCATCCATTTTCCCCTTCTTGAAAATGGGGATTATATTTTTCTTTTTCCAGTCATCAGGAACTTCACCTGACTGCCATGATTTTTCTAATATGATGGACAGTGGCTTAACAACTTCATTGCTAGACTTCATATCCCTGCAGTATTCTCTATCTACAGTCAAAATTCACAATTGCGCTTGGGTAATTCTGTCACATATTCTGTGAAAATATTCACTGAAATTCACATCCACCTGATCTGTATTGGGCCTATTGCCATCTAGTGATCCAAGTGTGAAGTCAAAAGGAAGCATACGTGACATACCAGACAAATAACATTTCTCTTATTACACTGTCTGTCCGTGGACAAACTGTAACCTTTATATAGTAATGTTTATGTTGTATGAATTGAGAGTGGGTTTTGGTATGTCTTTCTCATTCAAGTGAAATCATATTTTGATCTTGTAGTGAGGCTTCCAGTTTTTTTCTTAATATTTTCTGCAGTAGAATATTTACATGTATGTTAGATTTTCAGTAGACTAATCTATTATCATTCTTCATGTTCTTCATATGACCCTATTCTCATTAAAATTTATTTTCTATTTTTTCTGGGTTTATGCAGATTCCTGCTGTTTATCATTGTCTTTGGGCTTCTGTTCCTCAGGCTTCTCTTTCCTTCACCTGTAAAACCCTTTTCTCAAGCTTTGTAAGGTTATTAGTTTCTTCTTTTTCATGCCTGCCCCACTACTAGTGGAACTTATCTCAGGTATGGCAAACTGAAGTCCTTTTAGTAGCATCCTCTGTGCAACCACACACCTATCTCCAGGAAACATCCAGTCTGAAGGTGGCTACTTGGAGGTTGAACACCATCCACTACATATAGTTAGATTATGCATCAGTTTTCACATCTTTTCAACTGTTCTAAATTTTTGTATCTCCTTATGTGTGAGCGTATCACTTTCTCTTACAGATTGCTTCTATTGGTTAGCTTTTCTCATAAAAAAATTAGTTTTCTGCCCTGCTGCAATTTATGAAATAAGATAATAGAAATGCTATATCTTAGAGTTTGATTTTAATAAATTCCATAGTCAGCATGCTCGTATAGTTTACACACTAGACAAACATTTCAGCCATTTTTACATCATCAGGCTTTTATGACCCTTAAATTTGACTATATTTGTATTTGTTTGACATTCTCACGGTCCTCTGAACTCTGAGATGATCACAGTATATTTATCAGAAGGTCCAAGTCAATTGATTAGTCATCAAATCATCAATTAAAAAACCAATAATGATGGGGCTTACTATTGATTGTTTGAAATTCCAAAATATATGCATATTCTAAAACCAACCAGTTCTATATAGTCATCATAAACTATGATGAAAATACCCAGAAAAATTTGTAAATTTTGGTGATTTTAATGTGATTTATCCATAGCAATATGCCAGTAATAATTGCAACATCAATCAAATGCAGATAAAATTCTAAAGTCTTAACTTGTTTTGAGGAGAGATACTGAGTTCAGAACCTGTTTCAGCAGTAGATTTGTGATATTAGGTACGGTATACCTGTAAGACTTGTTCTGTCACAGAATTTTAATAGAAGAACCTAGAATGGAGAATTAAATGTTAAGTTATTGTGTGACTCTTTGGAAAAGATATTAATAATTAGAAGAATAAACTTTCTTCCTCCTACCTGCAAAAACCTCTGAAATATCTTAATTGTCCAGGTATCCCTATATGTATCCTTCACTTTCAGACTGCTGTGAATTATTTTTATTTCAGCTGTACTGGAAAATATTTGTAAACACCAAAGACATCACGCAGTTTGAATAGAAAATCAAACTCACATTTGATTCAAATTAAATTCTCTGACCTTAAAAAATTGTAACTTACTCTATACAGGGCTTTACCTTAAGATAATTTTGAAAATTTGACTAGGAGAAAGAGTTTCTGACAAGTTACAGTGTACTTTCTATCAGAAGTTTATCCCTACCCTCCTCCTTCTGAAGAGAGCAGTAGCCTGCGCTCTGCCTAGCTCAACAACCATGTGCAGTGCAGTGATTGTCAGTAACAAAAGGCCATCTCCCTGATTTAAATAAAGAAGAAAAAGAGCAAGATGTTCTTGAAGAGGAGCCCTTAGTCTCAGAATCACCTTCTTCCCTCATTCAGCATAGTAGAGTCTTCTTGCAGATCTCATCAGGGTACACTAAAATGAACTGCTTTGTAAGTGTCTGTGGTATTCTGAATACAAGAAGTATTAAGTTAAAAAGGATTACAAATAGAATCTACAGATACTTTCTTCAGATTTCAACCCCTTTTCAATGTTCAGAATGTATCTACTCCTCTGCTTTCAACGTTTTTTTCTATTCAGAACTAATCTTGGCTTTCAGTTTAAAGTAGCAAGGATCAACTTCTGTTAAAAAATATAAATGGCACACTTCTTGACAGTCTTCATGACTGCATAAATTACTGAAGCCTCTCTGTGGTGGTGCAGCTTTCCAATTTACTCTTATTTGTCAGTAAAATCAAGTATGTAATCGCAAATCAAGCTTGTCTTTAACCTTCCTTCTCTTCTCTTTCAAACGTGTACAGTGTCAACATGATGTCATAAAGTATATATAACTCCTCTCATGTAGTTAGCTATTGCTATTACATCTTCAGATTCAACTAACTGACATTCAAAAACCAGTCTAGAAAGATATTACACACTGCATGAATCAGCTTTTAAGAGTCTTCACTGTACCAAACCCAATAACTGCTGTATGTTGTGCTGAGGGCTTAAAATGACAAATACGTTGTTATTGTTCTTTCTGTAGGCTTGGAATAATTAGCAGCTGATTAGACTTAGAAAGGAAGATTCAAAGATTTCTTCCAGATACAGTTGTGCGAACATCATTAAGGGAATAAAGTACAGTTCTAAATGCCCTCTGAAAACTACACTTTTTACCTTAAACTTTGTATAAAGCTGGGCCTGCATAAAGAAGAGTCTAATCAAGCAATACAGCAAAATAAAGATAAAAAATAAATGTTTAACCAACCTTTTATATACTGATATATTGACATACAGTCAGCCCTCAGAAAACCTGCTTAACTAAGAAAATACACATTGTATATTAGTGCAGTATTTAAAGAAGTTTACATTGCCACATGATAGGTATTTTACAGCATAACAAGCTATGTTTGAAACAGTGTATTAGTGTTTTTTGGTTGCACAGGTTGAGTAGTAATCCAATATTATTAGCAAGAAATCACAACTACTGCTTCTTCCTGTACTTTTTTCAACAGCCCTATAGCAGCAACTGGGGAGAAGGAATCCTTGTTACTACTCTGCAACAGGGAAAGTAACATTTCTCTTCAAATATACCATGGAAGGTCATTTGAAGAAGGAACAGTGGAGTTCAATTCTGTACTGAAGGACAAATCATGGAAATTTATGGATGGTCATTATAAATAAAAACATAAAAAAATGCATTTTAGCAGGAATGATCTTCCAGTCATAAATATTTTAGGACATTTAAAAGTAATCAAGTGGTTGGAACTGTTAATTTTTTTATGAACAAATTGTTTTAAGGGAAAATTCAATCTTTGAATTTAGTCAGAACATTAGGAGAATCCTAAGCAGAATTGGACTTTGAATCTCAAACTGAAAGCTGACAGGGGGGTGCTAAATGAACAATTCTTCACTACCAAAATGATTTTTTCTTTCATTATAAAACCTACTAGGAATAATACTATAAGAATGCATATCTGGATTTGAAATCGATTTTTTCTTCTTATTCCAAAATGCAACATTGCCACAGAAAAACACAATGCAAGTACAGATTATTTTTTGCTAGTTCAGAAAAAAAATTCTAACACCCTTAATATTTCAACATGCTAGATATTTTTTTAATCTTATTGTATGTATAATCACTCCTAGAGAAGGCAGTAACTTTGTAAGATGAGCTAACCATAATACCAATTCCATTTCAACAAAAACCTCAAAGGAGAAAAACAGAAAATCAGTGACTATGGCTAGCTATTGCTTTCCGTATGTACAATCTACTTTTCCCAGGCAACCCAGACTTGAGGACAAATGTGAAATATCGGACATATATATAATGATCTAACTTTTAGCTGTTCAAATTACCATCAACATGAAGCCAAATAATAATAAAAAAGCACTTAATTAATCATTCATTCAAGATTATACATAATATGAAATTGTATTTATCTTCTGACATATGCATTTGTTGTATTTTTACTAAAATTAAGTAGTCTAGATACCAGGACAAATATTAGGCTTTCAGATGTTTAAGAATATAGGAGTTAAAACTTTAGATGAAAAGCGGAGAAAAGAAAGACAATTTTTACAATAAAAACTGGAATTGGGGGGAAAAAGGATTTCAGGTGTTGGTCTCTTCAATATAATTTCTATTTCTAGTAGAACGATCTGGATAAAAGTGCCAGCATCATAGTCCAAGTCTACCCTGTTAAGGCACCCTTACAGTAGGATACCCTAATTACACTCTGGGTGAGGATTTTTCTTGGTTCTTGCCCTTCGCCAATGACTGGTGTTGCTCTCTTCAAAGCTGAATGGGTGTAAGAGGATGAGGGAGGTCACTCACCAACCAAGACCCTAAGGGGAGGGTCAGGGCATGCTGACCCTTATGTCAGGGAGAGACCTGGGCTCAAGCTCAAGTGCCTTGCTGCCTTCAGGGAAAGAAAGAAGACAAGGTTTGCCTAATGTTTTTTACTTAAGACAATGCTGTGCATGCTTTATGTTTCCCCCTTTTTTTTTCCGCCCTTGTTTTGCAGTCAGTGTGTTTCTGTTATATTTAAGGAAAATTAAGTTCCTTCTATTAATTAAAATAAAGACTTTTTCTCTAAATTTTTTCCAAACTGTGTTGAGTTTACTTGAAGTCCATTGGTCTAGTCACACAAATGAGAATGAAGCAAGACTGAACTCTACTGCAACCTGAGCAGTTACAGCTGTACAGGTCTTCAGGTTTTGCTCATGAAAGGCCCTACACATAAGACAGCATCATTGGCACATGCTTTATTTAGTACAATGGCTGAATAACATGCTGATGTTGCTTATGATATCAAGGAGCTCAAGACCTCTCTGATGGGGCAGCTTCACTCAGTGACTGTACAGCTTGCAATTCCTGCTCTCCCCCTCCCACATCCCTGCTGCTGCTCATATCTCTCATTTGCTGAACCACTGCAGATCATTAGTCCAGCAAAAAGAGCAAGTCAATTCCTGCCAGGTTAGTGAATTGAATAAGAGTACTTTGAGGCTGGTGGTGCACCAGAACTTGTACAAGGGAGGGAGCAAGAGAAGATGAAAAGGGGGCAGGGACTAGTTCAAAGGCAGAGCAAGAAAGAAGAATAGCAGAGCAGGCTCACAGTCTGGGAACCACATCTTTCATGATATCTGTGTGGTTAAATTGGTTCAGCTTCATCATCCTTTTGCCATCTGTCATCCATCATTTTGCGACCTCCTGACTACTCTCTATTTGAAATTTAACTTCTGATCAGGAACCCACTGGGAACTGAGAAGCAAGCAAGGGGCTGATCCTATGATGAGGAACCTTCAGATTGTTGTTTAACATTATCAGTGCCATTTATAATAATTCAAACACCATTCATCTTCTCCACATTCTCTACATTTAACTGCTTGTTCCAGTTCGCCCTTGGGTATTTCTCTCCTCTCAGTTATGCTGATTCAGCTCTTTATATAGCTGTGCTCTAAACTGAATCTGTGAAAGGCAGTGCTCAAAAAGAAAAAAATGAAAAAAGGAAGAAAAGTGTTGCCTTATACTCAGGGGAAACTGTTGAATTGGCACCAATAAACTTCAGGGCTCAAAGAGAGGAAGGAATGCATGGCCACTTGTGGGGAGGGACACATCTTACACGTGATATGCTCCTGACAGAATAGAAGCATGAAGAGACTACAGGCTTAGTTCAGGCATTAGTTTAGACTTCTGAACAGTGTGGACAGGCAGCAGATTAGACTGCTTAGGGAGGTTGTGAAGTCTTCTTTGGTGCAAACTTCTCAGAAGAGATTAGACCTGAGCCTGTCATGATATGCATAGCTTATCCAAGCTTGGGAGTTGGATTGCGATAGCCTTGTTTTGTACCAGTTGGTAGAAAAAAAAAAAAAAAAAAAAAGTTTTTTTTTAGTTTATTTATGTAGTTTTGTCTGAAGTAGGAAAAATTTGCTAGAATATTGTGCTATTTTATGAGTCCATGAAGATTCCTTTTAGCAAAGGCATAGTAAAGCCATAAAGCAATACCTCCATCATTTTAAAGCAAAACCATCTAAAACACTTTAAACTTGAATATCCACATTTTTGTGTGTTTGGCTTATGTAGTATGTAGTATTACATTGTAGAACCTGATTATGATTAAACAGGCAATTTGGTATACACTGTCAAAAAGCCAGTTTTACAGACCTGACTGCGCTGCAGTTGTTAAGTCTGATACTTGGTGTTCATTTCAGGTGGTTTGGAGTTGAACCACAAGCTGCAAGTGGAGATATGCAGTTCCTGAAAACTTATGCTACTTTTGAAACTCCCAGATATCCATACTTGAAATACTTGAAATACTTGAAGTAACCAAAATAGAATAGGACACAGTTAACCACTTCAGTGTTTCACCTAAGAAGTTTGAACTAATTTGGACATCCATCCACATTTCACAGGTCTGATATAGGAGTTTATGAAGTATGGAAAAGTGTCTTGTTTGATGAGATAACCCTTTTACAGCTTGATTGTTTCTCTACAGACCAAATCTTTACATAATCAAATTTTTATTTTTATATTTTAATGGATTTATTTAGGCATGTGGAAATGGTACAAATCTGGGGAAGTTCAGATTGGACATGAAGAAAAGGTTCTTCGCTAAGAGGGTGGTCGGTCACTGGAACAGGCTCCCCAGGGAGCTTTTTAAGCCTGTCAAAGAGCACCTGAAACAGACACTTCTTGTCATATATTTTAGTTTTAGGCAGTCCTGTGAGGAGCAGGGAGTTGGACTCGATGATCCTTATGGGATCCTTCCAACTTGAGATATTCAGTGATTCTATGATTATTTTGCAAGGGAAACAGATCTGGTCACTTGAGGCTCCTTTGAATTCTTAAAACACAGTTCAGAAATGCTAGATATTTAAGAGCAATATATGAATGCTAAATCAGCCAGCTGATTTAGTTTGGACTTCTTCCATATAAATAATACATGCAATGCAATTTCATATCCTTTTAGATATTAAGATCATCAGCACAAAAAGAATTGAATAATATTGATAGATTAAGTGGTGAAAAAATAAACACTCTCCAGATTTTAGAACTGTGTAAGCTTCCTTGTGCCTAATTTTTACATTACTGATATATTACTTAAAAATACAAATTTGCAGTATAATATTCTTGTTTATTGAATCAGTTTGTACTAAGTTAAGAGACTGAAGGAATAAAAGCCAAAATGAAACACATTCATAAAGCCAAAAATCCTGAATGCCACTCTTGAGGCATAGATGCCAAGGGGTAAAAAAGAATAAGAAAGAGAGAAAGAAAGAGAATAAACAATACCATAAGTGGGTCAGGATCGTTGCTCCAGTCTTCTCTCAATGTGTACAGCATTTCAAAAAGCCTATTATAAATTTTTGCCAAAGCTACTAAGCCATCCAAAAGAATCCATAGAGAGCAGATTATTTTTATGTCTTCTACATACTCATTGACTCTACAGCTATTAATCAGGTGGTAGTCTGAACTTTGCTTCAGTCACAGAAAAAGGAAACTTGTCTAATGTTTTGCACCATAAAATCTTAATTTCAGCTGTTTGTAACCTTCACAAGTTTGAATAATAAGGGTTTAGTGCATTCATCCTAAATATCTGTCTCAGTCATTACAAAAAAGGAGACTTGGGAAACAGCAATGCTAAAATAAATTAAAAAAAAAAAAAAAAACAGAGCAAAACAAAACAAAAAACAAAACAGCACAACACCTGTGGGGACAACTCATTTCATAGATTTCAGAGTATCTAGTGTTTTGGGAGCAAGAGTCACATATCTTGTTGAGATATGACCTTGTGCCAAAGATACGTCTTTTACGTTTTATTATATCCAAGCATATATTTTCATGGGAACAAAAAAAATTAATACTTTTACACTTAATAGCTTAATATTTTGTAGCTGATTTTTTTCTTGAAGATCTGGTTCCCAGTAAGCAGGTACCTGCTCTGGGTGGCTGTGTGACCACACTAAGTGCTACTCTGAGCCTGTGAAGTGAGCACAGGGAGCTGGCATCCCAGCCAATACTGTGTGGAAAAGCTGCCTAGCTCAAGTGGCAAGTGGACAAGAAGTAGATACAGCACATGCACGTGCATGTGCTGATGGAGGAGGGGGTGTAATGGAACAAGGAGGTTTGGAGGTGAGGAGGGAACCTGAACGAGTGCGTGGCATGGAACAAGAGGCTGTCAGCAAGACAGTTCAGCCAAAAAGGTAGGAGATGGCGACAGGATGAGGAGAGGGTTTCAGATTTGGATCCATTAAATGACTGGCATTTCCTGAGCATCAATGGGTTTCAGAGGTATACTCAGCAGGAATACCTGGAAAGTCAAGGATGAAGCAGATGTGGAGCCAGGAGTCTAAGAACTTAGGAGATGGAACAGGATAAAGACGTTGGAATGGGATGGTCAAGACAACCCAAAAGCTACAGATGCTGAGAAGAAAGGGAGAAAGGGCAAAATGAGATAAGAAAAAAAGAGACTAGATGGGTGAAGAGGTGGCTAAAAGGCAAGCAGGCAGGGAAACTGCTCCTGCAGAGCGTCTGAGAAAGACATTTCACAATATGATAAGACATGGGAATAAATCAAGATAAGAAAGACTAACAAATTGGATGAGGAGCAAGCAGCTGACATGGTCTAGGGAGCATCATGCAGAAGTTTGGGGGAAGAGCCTGAAATGTCTGTCAGCATATCTGTGAAATCACCTGGCAACCTGTGCTTGTTTCTTCTGTAATGCTGATCCGTACAGATCATAACAACTCACTTTCACTGTAAGTTGTATAGTACTAGAGTGCTCTCACTATCTAATATATATATAACTATTTCCTCAAGTGAGAAAAACACACCACTATATTCAGAACCAGAGTAGCTAGTACACAATACTGAGTAAAGACATAATAAACCACAAGGACAAAGAACTACACTATACAGCTGCATATGATGCTCCTCTGTGCACTGGAAAAGTGTATGGAAAGTAAGCTGTGACTGTGTGATGATTGCAGTGTTCTGATATACACCCCGTGAAACTAAATTAAGATGTCATAAGCACCATAATGTGTGGAATACCACTCCTCTGTGTTCAGGTTTGTGTATGTATATTTGTATGTACATGCTACCATACAATGTGACAGTATGTTTAAATGTCTGAGTTGGCATTAATGTACAAGTGCAATAACTGAGATGCACATATTTCTAGTTTCCTCTTCAGACTTTATTGACAGGAAAAATCACGTCAGAACAGTATGTGAAAAGAGACTGCTACTGTGTCCTGGTTAAATCCTTCTCATCCATTAAAAGAAATGTATTTTGAATATTTGGTGGTACTCATGGACTCCATTATTAATCATCTTCACTCTACTATTAAATATTTTCCAGCAGAAAGCAAAACCACCTAGCAACCTAGAGATTAATTTTGAAGTTATTTTAGGATATGATAAGAGGAATGGGGATTCATTGTATGCAATGGTGACTGTGAAAATTGGTACCATCAAAATCCTAACTAGAAATTAAGTGATTGATTCTTACTGTAAGAGAACTACAAGAATTTTCAGCTGTCATATAGGAGAAGATAAGTAACCACCAAATTGAGCTCATTTATTTAAGGAAGACTATCTTGTGGTTTTTGAGAAGTTCAAGTGAAGCTCCCCTGTCAAGTGTTTACTGCACGTCAGCAGTATCATATACTATAATATCACTATGATAGTATTGCTATCATAGTGACAGGTCCCTGTCATGGGAAGAAACAAGCTAGGCTTGCTAAGACTTCAAGCATGAGGACACTTAAACTCATCTACAATTTAATTTGTGTCCATTCATCTGAGTAGAAGTATGCATAAGAAAGCAGTCTTCTTTAGTCTCAACTATTTGGTTTGTTCCCCTGTGCTTTCTTGGAATTCATTGAGTAATATGAACTTTACAGTAGAGTAGGGAGCAGATTAAAAACTGCCTGCACCTTCAGAAAGAAAAATAATATCGGGCAATTTATTCAAACATTTTCAGCTAAAAATATATTGATCTCTCTATAAAACAAACAAAAAACACATTTCCTTTCATTAAGCATACCATAATAATGAGTGTAATATGAATATAGGATTTGATAAAGTTCTAGACATTTGATCCCTGATCTCTATGCAATATCTTCAGTTTTCTAATTCACAAAAAGCTAACCTTCTTTTGAACAAGTTGTATTATTACTCTATTTTCAGACATTTGCTTTCAGTAACAACTGGGCAACATCAGCTTAAAAGGACTCCAAAAGCTGATCTTACAGACAGTCAATATGTTCAGAAAAAATTAGGTTTTTTCCCCAGTTAGCTAATGTATCCTCCTGCAATTCTTTCTGTCAGTGGCATCATGGCTTTTTACAATACTAATATCACAGTGACCTAGAATTAAACTCTATTTAGATATATACATTGTAATTAGTATAAAACTTACTTGTATGGCCAAAAACATGTTTAGCATTTCTTTGAGCAAAGATAGTTGAGGGAAACCAATACCATTAAGCTTTCTGTACTGTTAAAAGCATTCTGAAGAGGTCAAGGGTTATGTTTTACCGTTTTACCGTTAATTGTGCTCACATATAGTCTGCTGCAGTTTAATTCTATGGAACTTCAATTAAAATTGACACCATTTGATTCTCACATAAGTTTGAAGTAGCTTATAATTTATCTCCTTCAACTGAGGTATTCTAGACAATGTATAAGTCTTCTGCATTATTTTATGGAAAATATGTTTAACTTATTTTACCATCACTGTTTCCTCACGTGTCATTGATTTCAGGCAATTTAATGCCAGAAAGAACATTTGATCACTGAGTCTGACCTCCTGAATATTGCATCTCATTAAATGTCTTCCACTGGCCAGTTTAGAATGTAATACTTGACTGGAGTGATTTTTTTTTTTTTTTTTTAATCTTCAGGTGATTAACCTGTTGTAGGCAAGGCAAGAAACTAGGCTGTCACATTTTATCAAATCCCTAGCAATAACTGAGAGTTGAATAAAAAATTAGGGCATGCCCAGTACTACAGGACTTACAACAAACAGGGCAGAGAAGTATAATTTCTACTGGTCTGTGGTGGGAAAGCATTCCTTCTTGGTCTTATAAACAGAAACCCCACCTGGAGCACTGTGTACAGTTCTGGTGTCCCCAACATAAAAAGGACATGGAAATGTTGGAACAAGTCCAGAGGAGGGCAACGCGGATGATAAGGTGGCTGGAGCAACTCCCGCATGAAGATAGGCTGAGAAAGTTGGGGCTGTTCAGGCTGGAAAAGAGAAGGCTGCATGGAGACCTCATAGCAGCCTCCCAGTATCTGAAGGGGGCCTATAAAGATGCTGGGGAGGGACTCCTCATTAGGGACTGTAGTGATAAGACAAGGGGCAATGGGTTCAAACTTAAACAGGGAAAGTTTAGATTGAATATAACAAGGAAGCTCTTTACTGTAAGGGAGGTGAGGCACTGGAATGGGTTTCCCAGGGAAGCGATAAATGCTCTCTCCCTGTCAGTGTTCAAGGCCAGGTTGGACAGAGTCTTGGGTGACATGGTTTAGTGGGAGGTGTCCCTGCCCATGGCAGGGGTTGGTACTAGATAATCTTAAGGCCCTTTCCAACCCTATTCTATGATTCTATAATTCTATGATTCTTTGATTATATGGTTCTATGATAGGTACATGGAAAAGGCTGACCATAGACACATATTATTTACCCTGTCCTAGACTACTTGTCAGTAGCAGCTAGCATGCCATTCTACTTGCAGCCTAGAAAATCTAAACAAGAGATGAAAATCAACCCCAAATATATCTGGTCCAGCTTTTCACCAGGGTAAAGTTCCTTTTTATGTTGTGCAAGGTTAAAAAAGTCCCTAATTTTTTATAGGTCTGTATGCATTTCTTTCACAAGTGAGTGTTTTAATCAGCTTGCAAAGCCTGTAACGACTTGCTTCAGTTATGAAGTAGGAAACTATGAATAATGGCTAAGTACTTTAACTATTCATACTATTGCTAATTTTAGACTGATTCAACAAGCAATATTTTTTGCTTGTTTTACATTTTTATTTTAACAATAGAGTCCTAAAGTCACTACCTGAAAATAGATAGAATGGCCATAATTAAAGCTGTTTATTTACACATTGGGTCTCCACAACTGACAAGGATATTATAATAATCTCAGGTAAGGATGCAAGATCTCACTGGATGAGCTTCTACAAAATCACTGGCTAAAATTTCTTTATTTAAAAAAACCCAATATAACCAAAATCAATCAACCAACCAACCAAAGAAACAAACAAACAAAAAAAAAAAAAAAAAAACCAAAAAACCAACCAAACAAAAACAAAAAAGAAGAAAAATAAAAACAGAAGAGAAAGAAAAAAAAGACCACACTTCTCATGATAGTATTTTGAACAAAAATGAAAACAGTATTGGGTATATTTTGATGAACGGCATTCACTATTGTCAGTGAACTCATTCTGCTATGTTTTCCATGCTTCTTTCCCAGGTAAAAGTCTACTCGCTCAACACAAAACTTTAATGAAGACTAGTTGTGTAAGGAATGCTGGTTATCTATGAATAGTTCTTAAGAATATCAGAGTACAAATAGTTCCTGCATTTATCAAAAATATTAAATTTATCCTAGTTGTGATCCTATTAGCATCATGTGAAAAATATTAATCTGTATTACAAAATAGCCAAGCAATGTTGACTGGCTTTTCATGCATCTGAACTGAAAACTACATCATTTTCATGCATCTGAACTGAAAGGAGAAAAAACACAAGGTTACTACTGAGTCCTCCCTCTTTCCAAAAAGTACCCCACCTACACTTCTAATTTTGTACAGGCTCTTCACAGGTAAGCATCACTTTAACTGCTAATGCTTTTCTTGAAGTTCAGTTTTTCTGAGACATGGGACATATATGAAACTTAGTAAATCCTCCATGTTACAGAGTCAATTATATACACATCTCAGGTATGAATTAGAAATGTCAAGATCAGGGCATCTTTTTATCAGATTATTATTTTCAGCAAGGTAGAATAACTACAGAGCCCTAACTGTCTGTTCCACTGTGAAGACCAAAGATGTCTCAGTTACTTAAGTAGTAATATTGTTAGGTTAGTCTGGAACCCTTCAGTACAGGAAAAAACAGTGAAGAGCAGGACTCCTGAGAAGACATGCTGATGAAAGCAATAGCTGATAAATCTTGAATAGAAATGAAACACACACAAGTGCAAGTTCTTCCTAAAATCCCAGATTAAATATGTGTCTGAAGAGATAGGTTTGCTTTGAGCATTTCCTTCCAATGCAATTAAATTAAGCCTGTAGATTATTCGTAAAAAAATAATTTAAAAAATCCAACTAATTTTAGAGTTTTCTCTGTCCCATTCCTTTATTTATCAATAGATCTATGTGAAATTTGTCTTGCAGAGAATTTGAATATAAATTTGAAATTCTCAGGATGCAGCACATGGGTATGACCTCAGCAAAGCAAGACACAGCTGAGGAGATCAAAAGCTTAGGTGTCACCAAAATAAGAACTTTATTTATTCCAGTAAAAAACAAGTTACAAATAGCCTCTATGAGATGGGAAGTTAACCACTGCAACCAAAGCAGAACACTGAAATGCTAATCTACAAAGAAATTCAGCCACAAATTCCAAAGAAAAACATTTGGACACTAAATGTTGGTCTACTGAGGGATTTTTTTTTTATACAGTTTTACATAGCCACTGCAGTTATTACTTTAACTTTTTTAGTGAGAGTGATGTATTATTATAAACCCTGCTAAGATCACTTGTACAGTAAAAACTTTTCTAAGGTCAGGGCCAGTGTAAGAGTACTTCGTGCTAGAATATGACAAACAAAATGCTTCTCTTGAGAAGGTAACTTAAATACAAAAAATCTACCCCAGCCAATGTACTTTACTCCAGTACACCTTTCGTCTTCCTATGATAAATAAGTTAACTTAAGATGTGGCTGAACTTAACAGGTTTGGTGATAAGAGCCTCACTGATAGAATTACAACAGTCACTCCTTTGTAGTACAGAAATAGATCATTGATAAAATAGCTTTCTTTGCAGGTACAGTTTAAGCCAGCTCCTTAAACAGAATGACATACTATCAAAATATATTTTTTCTAGCTTTTGAACTAGCACTTCTGCCTTCATTATTGTTTTGCTTAAGATTGTCATATCTAGAATGACTAGCTTTGAATGTAAACTGCTGCTGGCAAAAACTTAATAATCTTGGTTTAAACTGCTTCTTTACATGCTTTTAGGCGCTTTTACTCCAAGAGTTGTGTCAACCAAAGCACTGTCAGGCTTTCGGCTAATATAACTATGACAGTAAAACCTGTAATGCAAATTTGGCCTTAGACCAATGTGTCTTATTCTCTTTTCCATACTCAATTGAACCAATACATGGCCACTTACACTGGTGACTGTTTAAATCATACATTGCACCAATATAGCTTTTAGTGTGTACTAATGCACTAATTTAATGTCCCACCTGCAGGGCAAAATTTCACTGGTTTAACTTAAATTGGATTCCAATCTGGCATAAAGCTTTAACACTCAAATCCTGGAAATCAGCTGCTTCAACGTTCTTACACATTATCTTATTCTGCAGCATCCTCTGTGCATGTCAAGAAGCTTATCCTCCTTATGAAAGGTAACCTGTATCAAGTACCTCACATTTATCATGAGGAAATGGAGCATGCACAATGCACAGTTATTATGGAGTCACTGATGCCTGGTAACATATTGTCACCCGGTCACTTGCTAATATGTCAAAGTTGATAGTTATATTGTGATAGACACCTGTAGGGACATTAAAACAGGACATTTCTAAATACTTCACACAAGGAGGTTAAATTACTCTATCCCAAGTTTTACGTTGCCACTACCAATACAATTTAATAGTAGTCTACACATTTTAATCCTAGATCTGTGTCTCTATGTTACACTGAAATTGCCTCTGTAGCTGCATTGTGGACATATCCTTTAACCTTAAAGCATATGAATACATTAAGTTTTGACAAGGGATCACATCCTCATTCTGAAGAGCTTCAAACTCTTTATAGAGTCATGAAGCAGCTTCCTGAAGACTTAAGCATTCACACTGCTGTAATTGAGGGTTAATATGATTTTTTTTCCTTCCATGAACATGAAGTTGCTGTGTAGTGATTTGGTTTATGTCTTGACCTCTGTATCTGTGTTCATATGCTTTCTATCAGTGAAAGGGTTATTTCATGCATAAATCTGGTCCCAGCTGACCAATAAAATACACTGTTAGAATGAAAACAGTGTCCAGACAGATTTTCACCTCTTTAGCAAAGTCATTTTAATTAATCTTGGGTTTATACCTACATAATTTTTCTGTGTGGCTAAGGCTTGAGAAGGAAGTGCAAGCTGTAGAAAGATTTTTTTTTCTTTTTTTATTGCTGTGTTCTTTTTTTAAAAAGATAAGTGGGAAGAAAGAATTTGCATTTTTATTTGAAGCAACAAAAGTGAATTTGCATTTTTCCAAGAACCACAGGTTTTTTCTCAATGCCTAATAAAATATTGATATTAAAATAAACAATGAGGGAACTGAACGAACAAAAATTTTAATTAGTTTTGCTAAATGATGAATTCTATTTTCTTTTCATATTTAAAACCTTTTCAGATACTGCCCACTGCTCATTTTGGATTCAGGAAAATTAAGATTTTTAACTACTATGTCTAAAACAGAGACATAGCTTAAACAACTGGAAATGAAAAAAAAAATTAGCTCTCTGCTGTCATGAGCTAGAGCTTCAAAGATCACATCTGAGCTGCAAAGAGTGACTAAAAAGAATATCAGTATGGTAGAGAAGGCTCAATGGGAAGATGAGCGATAGGCATGGGTGGCTACCTTCTCTTCTGAAGTGAAGTACTGGTCTTGGATGAAGGTGGCTGTTTTTTGCTTGGAATCCTACTATTTATTTAATAATGACAAAGGAACTAAATGAAGCCTTTCTTCTCCAGTTTTGGTAGACTGACTTTCTACTAACTGTTTTACCGTAATTCCTTGGCTTGTGCTCAAACAGGAATCTCATGTTTCCCATCTCAATACTAAATAGGCTCAGCCATGCTTTACTTCCAAGGGCAAATAAGGGTACAGTCAACCCAGCAAGGCAAAGGGTCTTGATTTTAATGTACTTTGCACTACTGATTCTTTATTTCCAGATCAGTAAGAGCAAAGGGGCAGCACACCTCCAGAAAAAAAAAAAAAAAAAACCAAAACAACAGATGATGGATGGGGAATGAATTCGTGGAAGACAACAGGGAGCCCAAAGCAGTAGAGCAGGTTTAAATAATGGAGTGTGCAGCAGCTTCTGCTGGGATTCCAAAAGAACACTTGCAGCGCCTACATGAAAGCACTTTAAATTAATAAAGACCATTATAAAAATAAGACATTTGCATCAATAAATAAATGAAGTGAGTATTTTAAAGGGGTATTATATGCATTTAATGTCCCATCTAAGTATGGACTGTTCATTTCTTGTAATTCACTTATTGTATATGCTCAAGAACAAAGACAGCGTCAGCATTCATGGTAGTTGTGATGTTCTCAGAAAACTATTCCATATTATAACAATCTTAATATTTCAGAAACATCTACATGCAGATTTTCAAACCCTAGCAATTTGTGCACCTGAAAGTTTCTTCGCATAAACAACACATCAAGGTATTGATTCTAAAAGGCTTGTGCTCAGAACTTCATAAAAATTCTATTTTTAGGGATACTTCAAGCTGGGAATGCGGAAGACCACAGTTATTCAGATATTGTTTGTTCAGATTCTGCCAACAGTTTTAACATTCCCAATGGGGCGAAAAAATTTGAATGCTTGACACATATGCCTGAGACAAACATTTCTTTGAACATTCAGTGAATTTCAGTTTGTATTGAACAATGTTGCAACTTGGGGCTTTCTTTTGTTGTCTGTATCCTGTGTTATTAAGGAGAATGCTTGTCAACATGCTGAAGAGAAGCTAAATAACTTGGAGACTGTTGACTCTCTTTTCTACTGCAAATTCTGAACACTTAGCAGTGACTTACATATCCGATAAAAATATATAGTAACTACCAAGCCTACTGTTTGGACAATGTGAGGACATTGTAAGGGTAAATATTTTCTCCAGTAAGACTGCACCTGACCCTTTAAAAGACAATCACTGCTTTCTCTCTCTCATTGCTACATAATGATACAAATGTTTCTGAAATTTACAGATAAAACCCTTGCCTGTTCCCCAAAAGCAACATTTGGTAATCTCAAACCTTGATTAAATTTTGATAGTGCACAGGCTACCAAGTTGGACAGGCAAACAAGAAAGGATCATGATACTCACAGCTTCAAAAATATCCCCAAAAGCTGAGGAGTAGAAAGATTAAAAATAAAGAGGCAAAATCAAAGATGAGAAGAGTGCTGTAGACAAAGAAGTAGTAACAGAAGGGGAGGCTAGGATGAAAAATCTCTTCTTTGATACCTGTAGAAATTAGCTTCAAATAAAAAGCATATACATGTTCAATGATTGTATTGACTATGAAAAATCTTCGCATTCTGCCTTTCTAGTGCCTCTTTTTATTTTAACTTCTCCTCTTTATTGCTGCCTTTTCTGTGTACCTTACAATTCTTGTAACTTATGTCCTTGATCACTGCATGCAAGGTCAACTATTATCACAGCATCCTCCCAAATACTCCTACTCAGTACTTTACCAGACTCTGAGAACACTGTATAAATGGGACACACTATCTGAATATCTTTGCCAAACAGGCCATTATGCGGAGGGCCAAGTAAGCTGTACAGAGTTCTGAAATCCAGCAGCACTATGCTGAGAGCACAGGTTCATGATGGTTTTGTATTCAGATTTACATGGACATAGTGAAAGTCAAACTTTGAAGAAAAGCTAAAGAAAGGAGCTTCATAAAGAGGTTTTGTAAATTTGAGAATAAATTTTAAAAGGTGCTCATAACAGGCTTGTAGTCAATTAAAAAAATAGACACAAAGAGGTTATGGGGATTTTTTTTTTTGTAGTTTTTATGTTTGTTTTGGTTGGGTTTTCTTTAAATGGTTTTCATTTTGTTCGGTTTTGTTGGGTTTTTTTAATTGTTTTTCTGAATTATGCTGTGGAATACAGGTCTTTCCGCTTTCATCTTAGTGCAAAATTGAAGAGATCTCCCTGGATGGTAATAGGGCTAGCAGAAGATGGCACTTCAACTACAAGGTGGACTATCAGCAATTAAAGGCAGATCTCAGGGCACTTATCCATATTATCCTCAAGTCTTGTTAAACTGAGGAGCAGGAAGCTAGGAGATAATAAAAATCTCAGAGGTTTATGTATGTATGCATGTATGTTTGTGTGTATGGGTGTCCATGGCAGGGGGGCTGGAACTAGATGGTCTTAAGGTCCTTTCCAACACTAACTATTCTATGATTTTATGATTTATTTTTAAAGAGCAATCAGTATATGATGCCTGACTTCTCCTTGTCTCTTTAGATGCTAGTGTGACCTAAGAATTGAAGGGAACCTGAAAATTTCAGCCTTCTGGATTTGCTAAGACATTTGTGCAGAAAATCACTTCCTACATGCTATTCCCTGAAAATCTCACAAAAGAGATGTCTGGGGAGAAGTAATCCCCAGAGCGGTATAAGTGCATATGCCTTGAATACTTATTTCAGGAAAGGGAAAATGTGCTAAGCATATAACAGTGCAAGACAGGCATGACTAGCTAGATCCCTTGGATACTCAAGGGAAAGTGAATGACCTATAAAAATTATTTTGTAATTATCTAATTGCTGTTGTTTGTTGAAACCTTTAACACACAGGACCCTGACCAGGATAGCACTCCACAGATCAATTACTTTTATTAAAAGCTGATCATGCACCTGTTATATTCTCTAATAGTCTGTTGGAAGAGAAAGAGGATCATTCACTTCTCCAGCCTAGGACAGGGCCATGACAGGGTTTCTGCAGTCAGAAAATGCTGCCAACCTGGTGAAGTGAGCTAGCTTTGAATTTCAGCTGACAAAGCAGAGTTACGCTTCCCTCCATACAGTTTTCCAATTGCCCTCACACAGAGACTGCAATGAGGCCTATCAGAATAAAACCAACATTGTCTCATGTTGCAGTGAGACAGCACTTTTCCCTAGCTCTTGAAAGATGCTGAACCCCAGTAATTCTTCTGATTTTTTAAGATAACAGTGGTTCCTGAGGACCTCTGAAAAACCCCATGTTTGGCCAATCAATGCTCTACGTACCCCAGTTATCAGGGAAAAAGTGAAGCTTTTTCCACCTTGAGGAATGCACTCTGACATTTACAAATAAATATGTGCTGTATGGAATATTTTATTATTCCTTCTGCAAAGAGAAACATGTCTAAATGGCATCAGAACAAAAATAATACACAAGGACAGAAGATATAACTCCTTTCCCCAAATAAAAGTCATTAATATTCTTTTTTCGTTTAAAACTATGAAAGCACTTGTATGTCATCCATACAAAGGCTCTGGAATGGACAGAAAGAAAAAGGAAGCATTGTCTGCACTTGAAGTGACCTTTGTTACAGCTGTGTTGCTAGAACAAATGAAAATGCAACTCATTCTGTGTCAGCAGGGCACAACAAAAAGGCCTACAAAATCAATTTCTGAACCATTCTTAAGTTATTTTTGAAGTAATGACTGGAACTTGCAGCAGTAACTAGTTAGCTCCCACACTAAGTTTGGCACCCGCAGGGTACCCACTTGTGAAACAACACCCATGCAATAAAGAAAGGAATCCTCGTGAAGTGTATTTTAACATGGAATAATATATTTCTAAGAATTGTAGCTTAAATCTGTAGAAAATTATTAGAGATTAATTTGGGCTCTTTATCAGTTTGCAAATAATCACTAATTTATGAGAACTTTGCTGGCTGATTTTAAGCCTGACCTTTTCTTTCTTATTCTCTGAAATACCCATTGACATTAATGGGAATTTTGGGTATGAAACAGTGCAGGATTGGGTCCATAATACTCAGTTATAATTGAAATATTAAAAGGTTATTCCAGATATGTAGTGCTCTTGACTGAAAAATTCTATAACTAGAAGTACTGGGAAAGCATTTTGATTGTAGCAAATTTACTACTTGGAGCCAGTGATTTATTTCATGCCCTAATGCACTAAAAGGTCAGTATCCTAAATTTATCTCAGTGCTTTTCAACAGATTCTATCTTCTACAGTGTGTTCATACATCAGCTATCTTTGGATGCTAGTGTTCAATCTCATTTCCAAATTCTTCTAGTTAATGGGAATTCCTTTAGATCTGAACTTTGCCCTTTTTACGCATAAAATCACCTTGCAACAAGATGTTACAGTCTCACTTTTTGCCTTGTTTTGAGCTGCTACTAACAGCTTTTAATTTGGAAAGACTATCTCTGAGTTCACTGTGCCTGACTGGTTTCAGCTCAATTGTTTCCCTAGCCAACAGAGCATTTAATTTCTCCTGAAGGTCACAGTAAGCTCCCAAAGCATTGAAACACGCTGGCTTTTCATTCATGCTGCAATCTAATGTTGCAGTACCATTAAGATAAATGGAAGTAGGCATGTGTGTATGACTTTTTCTATCAACAATTACCAAATTTATTATAATACAAAATAAATTAAGCCATCAGTGAATGAGCAATTGTTAATAACCTACCTTCTTTGACTCCAGCACTTCCTTCAAGTCAGTAGAAATTAATACTTTCATTACAGTGATTTGACTGCATGCTGATAATTATTTGTGTAAATTACACCATCAAGTCATCTACTTGTGGAAGTGGCTCTTCCAACTGTAGGACAACTGGTTGCAATAAGCCAGTAATGCAGTAAGCTGCACAGATCCAAACTATCCCATAAAACAAACACAGTGGCCATCTGTTGGGGGAGGGCAGCCATTAACTGTTTTAAAGGCCTGGATGTGGTCCAAATATTGTTCATTCTGTCACCAAAATGAAATGACCATTCTAATCAACAATATACATTTTAAAATTGGGTTATCATGTGTCTCCAATGTCCATGTTGTTTGGAATCAATGCATGCAGTGCTGACTCACACTGTTAAAAGGCAAACTGCTCAGTCTGTTTTCAAGCCGAACAATTTTCAAGTTTGCATGCTCTCAAGTTTGCAGAATTCCTTTACTCTGAGAAATTGTTTAAAAATTTGCTAAGACTCAAATTCAAATTAAAACTGTGAGACTAAAGAGTCTGACAAAGTAGACTTAGTTTCTTAACAGATCTACTGGACACTTCACTGAAATAGTAAAATACAGTGGCCAATGATGACCATAAGAATAAAGAATATATAAGGATCCATAATAATATTCATATTTTAAAAAAATCTTAGAAAAGAGACAAACTCTAGAGTCCATACAATAGTTACACTAGTTTATTTTAAAAAATTACTGTATTTTATTTAAAAGACAAGAAAAGGAAGGAATTTATTTCCTTGAACTTCCATCTTTCAAGCTGAATATTCTACTTAAAGTTCGACTTCTGAATGAATTTGTGGATTTTTAAGGAGTTCTTGGATCTACTGTGGCAGTAGTGGAAAACCTATTAAATAGATGTAAGAATAATGTAATGAGAAAAATTTGTAACGTTTTTTCACAAAAGCCTGGCAAAAGGCCTAAAATGGGTCTATCAACACCTTTGCTGTTTTACAAGTGCTGCCTTGGAAAGAATTGTGGATTATGCATATGTCTCCGATAGCCTTGTTGTACAGATAAATACTTACTATAATCAAAATCAATTAAGTTTACACCTAGCATATTATATGTCGTCCAAAATGGAAAATCTTGGCTGATAATTACTGATACAAGGTAAAGAAGGAAGCTTGTTTCTCAAAAATACTTTTCTTGAATTTGTTCCTTATGTAAAATTCTAGCCAATTAAATGTTAGATAAATATTAGAATAACTAAATATTGTTTGCATTTGTAATTCAGGCACAGAAGCCTAGAGCAAGCTTCCATGTCTGAACACTGGTACTAATGTATTTGTAAGTAAATATTTAAAGTAAAAAAATTAGCCTTTTATGGGGTTTTGATCTATCAAAGCAACCATATTACAAATGCATTACTTGCTGTAAAAATCTAATTAAATTATTCACTAGTGGAACTGGTCTGGTCCTTATTCAACAGTAAGGTCATCTTTCTTATCTGACTGAAGTTCTGAAATGTAAAAGAAAACCAAATTGCATATAATCACTTTGGGTTAAATCATTTGCAAAGCATGAAGAAACCTTGCTCAAGTACACCAAGCCCAAAGAAAAGCTCCAGATCATTCTTCTAGCTTTTTCTACAGAGAACATATTTTTTGTTAAGCATGCTGAGGGAACAGCAACATTTTTTTCTCCTGCCTTTCCAAAAGTGAGCTAAAGCTGAAGCCCTTGAACTTGCAGGAGAGCTGAATGGTTTCTGATCCTCCAAGAGGGAAACTTCTTGGCCATAGGCACTGGAATCCTATTTTAAAGATGAAAGTTTTACAAAGAGGGATTTTGAAGTCACGCTGCCTTAGGCACAGAGATCTTCTGTAGAGCTGAGTTGCAGGTATGTATTGGAGAAAAAATTATCTGAACAGCACTGGTTTACCTAAGCTATATGTCTAGGATGCACATAGTGGATGTGCAGCTAAAGTACCTGTAGGTTTTTAGACCCACAGTCAGGCTCACTCTGATGTCCCTACTCTGTATTTCATACAATAATTTTTACTAGGACAGTGGCTGAAAAATGTATCATTATAGCATAAGTCCTTTTGCTTTTAGTTTGGGTAACTTAAATTGCTGTCTAAATATGAAGTGAATTCAGAATGGGGAAAAAATGTACATTGTTCTTTTTTAGCAACTTCACTTTTTAAGGAAAAGAGATGAAAGGAGGGGAATAGAGAGACACTGATCTCACTAGCTATTTCATTTCTGTGTGTGCAGTAGCTGGAAGGGGCAATCATTCAGTGATACATTTGGATCTTTTCAGAAAAGAAGTGAGCCAATTGTAAATAATCTCATAGTGGACACCTTAGTGTCAGTGTGGACATTTGATTGGTATCAAACAGAAGAGCAATTACAGTAGCTGGAACAAACTCAGCACCAATATAGTTCTAAATCCAGCTTAACCGGTGTCTGATTTGCACTGCTAAGATATTTCAGCTGCACTCTTTCTATAATCTCTCTAAGAGAAAAAAGTAGTACGAATGAGTATATGATTCACTGGGATTGCTAGTTAAGTGATTGCCTAAGGCAGTGACTCAGATTAGAAATGTAACTTGGAGGAGCTGCTAGAAGATTGCTCTGCCTCTTCCACTCACTGTAGACCAGCAGCAAGTGGCTGAAGTTCGCCTTTTTTTAATGCTTCCCAAAAGGACTGGCTGCATTTGGGACTATCTCTTCTTCTTACACATATTTTGGATGTGTCATGTCTACTGAGTGCTAACCAAGCAAGACAGAACTAGTCCAGAAATCAGCCATAAAGCATACTTGGAGAAAAAGTTACCTGATGGGCTCTGTAGATACATCCAAATGCCCTGTTTGTTTTTGCTGCTTTTTCAACTTTGGCCAAAGGTTCTGCTCCCGCTACAGAGCCAACAACACATTTAGTACAACTGCTTCCTAATCCACTGACAATTAACCCATTTTAGTTCAGCCTAGCCATCTAACTGTTTAAATTGCCTGTTTAACACTGCCCTGGAAGGTGGTGAGGGACTTCTCACAAGCACAACACTTGGCAGGGCAGTGGCAAACATGGAGCAGCAAGTGCTGCAAAATTTTCACCCCTGCGCCAGGAGGAACCTGGTTGATGTCTCATTTCCCTGTGGCCTAAAAGTGCCGCAGTGGTTACAGCAAAAAGAAAGAAAAACAAAAAATTGTTCCCATTGTTATGGAAAAATCCCAAGCTCCTATCCAAACTTCTAACTCATACTATCTTTTATCCACAATGTTCTTGCTCAAAAGAGACAAGAAAAATCAGAAAGCTCTCTCCTCCAGTGATTTGTTCTCATTAGAGTTCAGTCTTCTGGCTAATTGAAGAGCCCCAGGTGACAGGCAGAACCTTATTTGCAATAACTTATCTTATTTTGGTCAGTTCCACAGCTCTTCTAGCCAACAGCAACACAGCAGATAATTCTTTACATTGCTGTTCAACAAAACAAAATTAGGGATAATTAAACCTTCCATTTGAATCAGCATAAGTGGCGCGGAATATCTCTAGTTCCTGCCATTTTCGTTGTCTAAAGAAACCCTCAATATGTGCAGGAACTTGTTCTTCACTCTTTGGACCGTGGTTTGTAACAGTAATAACGTGGATTGTACTGTTTGACATAAACGGCACAGCACTAGACAGCTATCAGTAACCTAACATGATAAGAGTGTAATAAATTTGTTTCTCCTGATATGCCGCTGGCTATGAAAGAGTTAACTCAGAGAGCAAATATAAGGTAAAAGAACAGGGCAGCAAGTTATGAGGAATCTCCAGGATAATGCATGTGGTTACGTTGGTTATGTATTAGAAATCCCCCACAGGAATTTTGCAATATTTAGCAATAAGAGCAAAGACCATTAAGAGCTTGGCAGAAGATGAGATTTTCTGCACATCTCTCATAAAAAAGTCTATTAGACACAACTGAATGAGATTCTCATTTGGTTTTTACTAGGCTACACTCTCATCTCACTGAGTTTGTGCTCCACCTCGTGTTGTGGTCCACCAAAAGTAACTTCACACTGAAATGCATGAACCCTAGGGAAAGCTGAGGTCAGCTGGAATAGTGTCATGTTTTTGTCCCACAGAACCACATCCCTTGTTTTGACTTTAGTTTGGATCATTTTTAGAAATTTAATATAGAACAGTAAAATGGTCATGCTGGAGTAATCGAGGAGATAATGTAATCTTTGGCAAGAGAGAGTCTAAGCAGCTGAGAGCAGGCTTACTGTTTTGTTACAGACAGCCTGTAAGTAAGTTAAAAGTAGCAAGGTTGTTTTAGCAGCAGAGGTATTTGTTGTTCTGACAGAACAAAAGCAGCCATTGAGATGACTTCATGCACAGGAAAACCTGGAATAACCACATCTCCAAGAGAACATTATGCTAACACAGGGTACAAATCAGCATCTCGCCAAGCACAGCAGCAGTTTTGCCACACTCGGAAGGGCAGGGGAGGCTTGGTGAGCTATATAATAGTCCTCTCTAAGGGCTTGTATGAACACAGATGTTTCTACTTACAACATACAAGTCATATAGGCATAACTCCTCATATGAATACTGTCATGCTGGAACAAGAATGGTTGTTTGGGTTTTTGTTGTGGTTTCTATTTTCTGCTTAAACTGGGGGAAACAAACACACAAACAAACAAGCCACAAAAACCAACTCCACACAAAAATCCCAAAGCTGTTAAAATGAGGGAATTTGCAAATTGAATTTAGGCCTGTAGACCTGCATCATTTAAAAGCCCATCTTTGCTTACACCAGTTTGCATTCTCTGGCAAGAACATAATGCTCAACAGCCCCACTGTGCTCTGACTCTAGGCAAAACTGATGTACTCAAAACAGTGTGAGAAATTTGCTGCTGTGAGAGATGCTGACCCATCTCTTCTCTAGTGCGCAGAGCAGCATACACCTTCCTCCCTCAGTGCTACAAAGAATTTCTGTGAACTTAACAGAAGGTTACAGAGCCAGGTATTGTCAGGATATAATAAAATTAATGTCTTGAATATGCAAGTCCTACTGCATTATGGAACTAAATACACTCAAGAATTAAACATGGCAGTTTCCTGATAAGTAATTGACTTTCTCCCACCCACTGAAAAGAAAGAGATAAAGGCTCTGCATAACATATGTCTGGATACATTCAGGTCATGCATAGTGACAAAAGACAATACGCCAGAAATTGTTAATTATTTCAAATTGTTTGGCAGAAATGAAGAGGGGAAGTCATAATATTTTGGCACACAATTCAGCCAGACAGCACATCTTTACTGAATGACTATACATGTCTGATAAGTGACCACTCATGAGACCGGTATAAATTAGCTGTATAGCAGAAAAGATCCTCAACAAAAAGTCAAACGAACTTGTCCCAAAGATGACTCTGGGATATTTTTATGTGGTCACTTAAGGAAAAGTTTCTTCATTGGAAGCAATTCATAAGGTTATCAAAAAGCAAGAATTTAAGGATGTAGACTTCTGAAGGGCAGAAGGCCTTTAGGTTTACAAGGGTTTGCTGAAAAACCTTTACACTACAGTTGCGTTCATAAATCCTAGCCATGGAGATAGAGAACCAGCAAAGGGTTTTCATTCCAGGAATAGAATGTGCTTTACTTGCAAAATAGCTTTTAGCTCTTTTAGAAGCATTTCTACATCTTGGGAGTTGCTGTCATACTTATGTCACTCAGGATGAAGAAAATATCTCACCCCTCCCCAGACTAGCTAGGACAGCAAATTTTTCAAGGGCAAGCATGGTCTAAGTAACAACAGTGTCAGAGACCTTTTTTTTTAAGGTCTTCTTGCTTTGGTAAGAAACACTGGAAATTATTTCAGCTTTGTTATAGTAGATTTTGTTTTACTTTATACTTTGGATTTTAAGCAATTCCTACAACTGTTCTTCTGCTTTATCCTGACATTCTTTTTCTATCTTTTTTCCCATCCCCTCCATAACAATGTGCTATCTCTGAATGTGGAGTTCATTTGCGGGAAAAGATACAAATAACAATGTTCAACATTGTATAGGAAAGCCAACTGTATCCTGGGCTGCATCAAAAGAATTGAGAACAGCAGGTCCCCCTCTATTTCACTTTATTGTGGCCCTACCTGAAGTACTGTGCTCAGCTCTGGGGCCTCCAGTACAATAAAGGAGTGGACCTGCTAAAGCAGGTCTAGAGAGGAGCCATGAAGATGATCAGGGGGCTGGAGCACGTCTATGAAGACAGACTGAGAGAGCTGGGGTTGTTCAGTCTAAAGAAGAGAAGAGTCCAGGAACACCTTATTGTGACCATTCAATATTAAAAAGGGGCTTATAAAAAAGACAGAGAATGACTTTTAACCAAGGCCTGTAGTGACAGGACAAGGGACAATGGTTTAAAATTGGAAGAGGGTAGACTTCGACTGGATGTAAGGAAGAAATTTTACAACAAGGGTGGTGAGACACTGGCACAGGTTGTGCAGAAAAGTTGTGAATGCCCCATCCCTGGAAATATTTAAGGCCAGCTGGATGGGAATTTGAGAAACCTAATCAAGTGAACTATGTCCCTGCCCATGGCAGGGGGGTTGGTCAAGCTGATCTTTAAAGGTCCCTTCCAGCCAAACCAAAAAGAAAAAATATATTTTCAAGTTAAGTTTTACATGATAAAATTTGCTTGTACAACAACTCTGTAAAGAAATAGGTTTCATTAATTAATTCCAATCACTAAACTGAGATTCCTAATTTGAATAAATGTAAACACAACAATAAGATTTTAACATTTGATCTAATCCTTTTAGATTTCCTTTGTAGTTAGTGGAGGTACTTGTATGGCATGTTTCATCTGTTCTGAAATTAGACATTTGAAGCAGGTCAAATGAACCATACACTAAAAATGTCTCTTTCTTTTCTTCAACTATAAAGACCATCTAACTGAAATACTGCAGAGGCTGAAAGTCAGGTGAAATGAATTCCAATCCTACTATAAGCAACCAACACAAGATAGGATACAACAATAAATGGAAAGTCTTGCTCATAGAAAGTGAGAAGGTAATCTGAAAAAGCTTCATTAATCCATCTGTGAGAACTAAGCTTCAATGAATAACCATAATTACCTTTAAGAATTAAGGAGAACAACATCCTAATTCTTTACTCACTTGCTTACTCATGAGTGGAGGAAGGCAGACAAGAAGATTTACCTTTGCTTACTGACTAACCACGTTTATAAGGCCTTTGGTTGAACCTGATACATTTCTTTGTCCATAACACTTCTGCATATCACATGATCAGTGTTTCAAATTCCAGAAAATATTCAAGAGCAGAAATGCATTGATTTTTCAGAGTAAAAAAAAAATAAAATAAAGAAAAACATGAAAAAAGAAAACTTCAGATATCACACATTATGCCTCTGCTATTTACCTAAGCAGCTACAAGCATCTTTCCAATTATCTGCAGCTCAAATAATAGGTCTGATAACATAAATTAATACCTAATAGCAAAGCAATGCTTCCATTTTGGCTCTAGCCATCTTCCCAATAGATTGTATAAGCTGACACTCTAAATGATATATCTTTCAGAGAAGAAAATAAGATTACAAAGAAGAGAAGAGAAGGAGAAGAGGCTGCCAGAGCCATTGAAGAGAGAATATTTAGGCACAGGTAGAAATCACACTTTCCATAAAACTGAGAAAAATAGGACCCAGCATGGCTGGCTATGGGGACCCAAAGTTCTAGGTAAATAAGAGGAGGTATGATGAATCTTCATATAAGGAAAGCAAGAGAACAGAGACACACTGGGTAAAAGGAAACTAGTGGTATTAGTATAGGGAAAGAGAGTCTGGGAAGAAAAAGGTGGGATAGAATGTATAGGGTATCACATCAAACAGTGGAAAGGTGAGACCTGAGATGGGAAACAATAAGCAAAGTACAATCAATTCCTATAGGTAAACAAAACAAATGAGAGTACACTACAAGAATCCCTGAAACAGAAAGGAGAGGTTGGCCAGTACACAGGACTCATACAGGTTAGGGACAAAATATGAAGGAGTCAATAATGGAAGTGCTTTACAAACGAGTAAAGTTTGAGAGCATGTACTTTTTCTGTTTTGTGTCAGAGCTTCCACAGAACACATATACTGTTAAGAGGGATATCAAGAGATTAATTTAACTGTAGCATATTTACCTTTACAAATCTTAATGAACACCATGAAGTTAAACATAAGTTTCTTCAGAAAACTGGTAACAGTTCAAGCATTTGGGCATTTAGCTTTCAGGACAGTTGGCCAACTTTTTGTTTTTTAATGAGATCTATGAGGGTCTAATTGCACCTGTCATCAACACAAACTAGTGTCTTCTTGGTAGCCAAGGGAGTTATAGAAATTGAAATAAAATATGCTGGACAACTTCAGTAGAGTAGAATTTCAGCTATAGTATAAGTATTGCTAATTTTCTTAGGAAAATTAATTCAACTCTTGTTAGAAAAAAGCCTGTCACAAATTATTCATTATGGATGTAATCCTCAGTCGAGATCTTACTGCTGAGTTCACTGGAGAATGATGCAATATTTGGTGTATGTTGCTCTGATTAATATGATCTCGCTTTTTGCAACCATCAACTTTATCAGCTTAAGGCATGTAAATAGGTATTTTATAGTCACTTTGCAACACAAACTCTGCAGCACCTACAACTTAAATGGGTTACGTTCTAAAATGTAATAATTTAAATGTTATTGTTTTCTAGGGATTTACATGTCATCTGTGACCAGTTTTGAAAGGCTTTGTTATTGTTCCTAAGCATCAGCCAAACAAACTCACCCTGGCTTCTAAAAACCGTGCTGTGCTCTTTCCTTTTCACACATCATCATCAGTAATAAAAATTCCGAAGGCAAAATTAAACCTCAAGATAATGCTGGGCCACCCCACTGTCTTTAGATTAAGTCTGCAATGGAATTACATAGATGCAATTGACTGGAACTTAAATAATTCTTCTAGGGCAGAAAGAGGAGATAGACTCAGCTTACTCCATATTACCTAAATTGGTCTACAGTACTGCTAGAATTAACATAAACCTCGATTTTAATTTTTCAATTTTTTTCTTTAATTATTAAGGCTTCTTTATTGGGCTATCACTATTAGATTTCATTGTAAACAACCACACTGAAATAATTTCTGGAAGAATTTCATTTTCCAGAAGTAAAAAATGCATCCATACATACATATGTCTGTGATGTACAACAAGCCTGAAGATTTATTGTGAAATTCTCATTTTTTTTGGTAATTATTGTGAAAAAGAAAAATTAACAATCAATTATGAACACCAATTTTAAATGAGTTTAGATTATCAGTTCTTGCAGAAATGCCCTCAAATAAACCAATAAAGAAAAAATAATCACCTTTCCCAACAACTCAGTGCCAGAAAAAAATGTTAGTTTGCCACTTTTTCACATATAAATTTGAGGAAAAACCCCAGTTTTCTGGAATTCTACAAAAAATTGCACTACATTGGATGAAGATATTGACTTCAGTGTTGAACAGCACAAGCTATAGTACACACTCTCCCTCTACTCTTTCTCTCCCCCAAAAGACTTTCTGTCTAAGTGTAGCTGTGTTATCGACACTGTGAGGAGTGTGCAAAGAATCCAGTCCAAGACAATGGGTGAACTCCAAATTTCAAGATAAGAAAGGACAGAAAACACAAAGCACTAGGAGACAGGAAACTATAATCTCGTTGACACATGTGGCTCCTGCATGGCACTGGGGATGAAGGCAAGAAAGAAAGCAAAGATCCCTGCAGAGTTTATATAACCTCATTTTCAAAGTCACTGAACCCACACATCTCCCGTTCATCTTAACAGCACAAAACTAGCAAGAGCGAAGTCATAGCTCCAGAATGACTCCCAATTCCTTGCTTTCAAAAAATTGTCCATGACCCCGTTCCCCTGCTCCTCTCTCTGTGAATGTTTAGGCGTTTCCACCAGCATTAGCATCTTTCTGGCCTTGGCACAATGGTACAATGTTGCTAAAGTGTAATTTAAAAAAGAAGAATGCCATAACCTGTTGCTAAGGCCTTGTTGTACTTCTGTGCACTTCAGCAATATTTTGCTGCTGAAGATTTTAGTAGGCACACAATGGTACTAATTAAGGATGACAGGGAAGAAGAAGGAGAAATACACAGAGATGATAAATTCCAAAGAGCTGTACAAGGCAGTAGAGATTGAAGGACATTTTTGCTTTTCCCGACTAGGCTTTTCCATTTTGCATTTCACACCTTATTGCAACTCCTCCTAATACAGTGCTATGTTTGTGGGCTTTCCAAAGTAATTAGGAATTTTTAGTGAACATATTACAATGTCCACTTTATAAAATGAACCACTGAACTGAGTACAATTTATTCCATAATGGTGGAAGAAACAGTCAGCTAATCCTTTAATAATTTTCTGATACTTGTGGCTGATAAAACAGGTGAAAACAAATTGAGAGCTTCCATCTATTTTTAATAATGGCAACTTAAAAAAAAGCTCCAAGAGTTAACAATCAAAGAAATTTGAGAAATTAAGTGAAAATGTAGATGTGCCAAACACATCTGTTTGGATGCAACACTTCAAGTAATATTCATGTCAGCATGAAGTAACGGCATAAACATGCTGTCACTGCCTCTAGATATGCAAGGCAGACATTGAAAAGACATGTCAAAAGATATTGAAAGGTTTAATTTATTTAATTTATTTATTTTGTGACAAACTACAGACTTCCTTAGCTCATTTATGAACTAAATCACTATTGACTTTTAGGCTGGCAACTTGGTCACAAAAGTGTCCCCTTCATAAATATTTTGGTTATCTGTTGACAGATTTAGATTAAAGTGTCAAAAAAATACTGTATGCATTCAGAAAGAGAAGAAAGCAGTCTCTCCGCTCAAAAAATCCATACTGGAAAGGAGACATCCATGTGTGGAAGTTTATTTTCTATTTCTTCAGGGATTTTTGAGATGCTACTCTGTACTGGGGTGGGGGGAAGAGGGAACTGAGGGGTGATATTTCTTGGAGGGAGGGGGGGATGTTATCATGTTCCTATAGGCATACAAGCTGTTGCCTCACAGAGGAGTGACCTGAGAGAGGCAGCAGCTCCCAGCCCCTGCTGAGTTCCTCTGGAGCAGGCAGCCTCACACTGCTACAAATTATCACTCTGAATAACATCATTAAGCAAACTCAGAGGGAAAAAATAAATTGCCGTTCAGAAAGCAGCTATTTGCCTAAAAGAAGCGGCAGCATGGTGTACCACCTCATGACAGTTTCTGCATTCACTTGGAAAAGTTTTTTTGAAAAAACCCAATGCGTAAACCCCAAGACATGTCTACTTAAATCAGGATGAACTGAGGCAATATATTTAATTTTGTCTAATATCTTAGAATGTTCTGTAAGATAATTTGTCATAGCTAAATCCAAAAGAGTACATAATAAAAGCATATACAATTGTGTTTGCTTCAGATTAAGTACTTTCATAATGCATTTGTGGACTGCATAGATGTTTCTTCCAGCTTCCAGTTGTTCAGACTAACACACAAAATTCTGCTACTGTTACTGAATACATAATGTAATACAATGATCACAGTTATCATTAAAGCAACGTGCAAAATTCTTACAGTTGGCATAATTCAAAAAATGTACTTGAATTACTTTTATGAAACTTTCAAAATTGTAGATACATCTTTTATATTTTTTTTATATCTTCATAAGACATTAGCCTATAGTGCTTTCCTAATGATAACAAAGAATTTTCATGTAGGATGCTATAGTATGAAAATCTGATGTTTTTCCAGTTTAAGTTCATTTTCCTCACTGTTAATGAATGCATCCTTTTTTTCTTCTTCTTTATGAATAGTCACATACCTATGGAGACTGTCTGCCCTTTCTTGCTTTGGTCTGAAAAAGATAGCCTGACCCGTACCAGTGTCACTCACCTACTACAATCTCTATATTGAGTGAAGAATTAAAAATGAAAGGAAAAATGTCCAAACCCCTAAATTGGGTCAGATTCTGGGTATGTAAAAGAAAAATCTGACTATCACACCTTGTTTCCTGTACATGATGGCAACATATGACCCAGATAATTATATTCTCTCCTAAACAGACGGGAGAGGAGTGAGGTGTGTCAGAGCACTGGAACCAGACTTTTGAATGTTATACCTTGTGACAGGCATCCCTAAATTGTGCATCTGGTTTTAGACCCACCACGGACTCCAGCAGAGCCAGATTCCGGTGACGGAGTCCTGCTCTGTCAGATTATTTCTCATGTCAGTCATACAGGCTCTGTGACCCATATGAGAGGCCCCCTTGCAGCCATCACATGCCTGCATATCTCACCTTCCCTGTGCACCGCCCTCTGTAGCAGGTCTCCACACAGTCTCCACTGATTTGGACCAGACCCTTCGCAGGAGTTACTCCTGCCAAGAAGCTGGAGTTTTCGAAGAGACTCAGTAACAGTGACACAAGGATCTTGATTACACAGGATCCTTGTGTGTGTGTTGGAGGAATATATTGCTCCCTCTGTTGCTATCCTGACAGTGCAAGGCTACAGCAAAAGAAAGATCCATGACACTTGCACTGAATGAATGACTCTTCCAAAGGACAACATATGTAGTAAATACTTTTTTGGGTTTTCTGGTTCTGAGCACTGCTTCAGGGACTTTCAGACAGCAGGTATGAATGATGGATAATGATTTGTAATACATCTGAGTGAGTCAAAACCCTGGTATTAAAAAAGATGTGATATCATCAGGGATCATGATGCTATTAAAACTTTTGGACAATGTCATCAGAGTTTGGGGAGATCATGTGTAGGAGCAGGGGTCTTCCCTTGCGCCGTTAACGCTGACAATAATCCTGCCTTTCTGTAGGCTAGGACTGGAGCTGGCTGCAGCATGGTGTGGCATTAGGCCCTTTATTTTATTTCCAACCATCAGGGGTTTACACCTACTTATCTTTTGGCCAAAGCACCACTACTAGCCCAGACAAGTGCTGTTTTATCCGAATGGTTTTATTTCCTGCTTGATTTCATTCTCCAAAGAGAGAAGCAATTAGCTTGTGGTGAGCTGTGCTGCCCTGTCACATAATGGCCTCCTACCTTACATTACCCTTTTTTCTTATAACAAGGCTCTTACTTCAAACCCTTTCCCTCAGTGAGATTCTGTCCTCAAATCACTGTTTCCTCAGAGTGCTCTATGAAGGGGAGGCAACACATGAAGGAGAAGCCATCTATTCATCTGTGCTAAAGCAGATAAGGCATGGAGATTCCCCAGGATTATGTGATACTGGTTTAACACTAGGCCTTGCCATTTGGAGACTGACTCAGATAAAATGAGTGTATGAGTAGCTCTAAAAATTCAGCAGCCAATGGGCTGACAACCCCAGTCACCCGGAACATTTTTCATATCTCTCAGTAATAATTGATCCTTCTGGCTCCAGCATGATCAGGAAGGCTACAGCAACCTTATCTGAATGAAACATAGCAGCACAGTAGAGTGCAGGAACCAGATCTCCTACATAGACCATCTGAAAACTCAGCCAATGCTCTTTCAGAATTCAGAAGCAGACAAGGCCTCTCAGCCTCTCTTTTCAAGTTATCCCTTGTTATCTTGATTTGAGTAACTATGTAATTCAGAAATATGTGGTATGCCCACAGGTTGTCCAGGTTCACATTTTACAGTCCTGAGACATATCAGAAGCACCTTCTCTCAAAACCACAAGAACCAAATCCAAGTGAACACATCACTTCTTTAGCTAAAGACCCCCGGGTTCTTCCACAAATTCCTTCTTCCTACTCATACTACAGCAAAAGACTCAACAACTCTGAATATAAAGATATTGATCTTAAGCATCTCTTACAGCTGGATTACTTTTTAAATTTATATTTTAAAAGATAAAGGAAAGAAATGGTTCATTGACAGTACAATTATCCTTGGTTGTCTCCTAAAACACGAGATGAAACACATCTGCATTAGTGTGTTTTTAGTTCCACCTCTATTTATACAATGAAACTGTTGGATTTCACAACTGTAGATTTGCTGTTATGGATTGCATCATGTAGTTTCTGTATTGTACTGGGGTCATTCTCAGTTATACTATCCAAGTGGCAGGTGTGGGAATCAAGTAGAACACAGAGCTTGTGATATGGGGACTGCAGCAGCAGCATTTCAGAGGGAGCAGCAGATGCTCTGATCTGCACAGGCCAGCTGTGCCATTCAATAGAAAGGAAAATGTGTGCAGCACTCCATCTCTCTGTAAGTCGAGAGCACCACTTCAGAGCACTGGGCACATCTGTGTTCAAGGACTTTGATTGCTCTTGTCCTCACAGGGGTCAGCAAGGTCACAGGAATTGTCAAATCCATCTTGGTCCATCCATATGTGATAACACTGCCACGTTACTGTACCATATGTTCCACCAATGTCTCATTTAAATCTGGTCTTTTACATTAAGATGAATTTACCATGAAAGAGCTGATGTCCTGCAACAGCTTAGCATTGCTCTGAATAGCCACTTATAGTTTCTTGTGACTTACTGATATTTCTACTGTTATTTTTCCTCAAAGTTGAAAAGGCTTCATAAAATTAAACTGCCAAAAGAAATGCAGTCTTTTCTGTAGGGCAATGTATATACAATACTATGTTTGCTAGAGTCTAAATAAAGAACAATCTTTTAATTTGAAATTTTAGAGAAACTGTACAGAATATTGTTTAATCAAACTGGA
The DNA here is from genome assembly GCA_028858755.1 of Ara ararauna. Lineage (NCBI taxonomy): Eukaryota > Metazoa > Chordata > Aves > Psittaciformes > Psittacidae > Ara > Ara ararauna. The sequence continues at coordinate 65,403,934 of CM054379.1, forward strand.
ATATAGCCAGGACACCAGAGTTTAACATCCTTGCTCTTGTGAAAAGTAACATAGCATATTTTCCCTATGACATGAGAGTCTGAGGACCTTGTAGAATGATGCCCATATGAGTACAAAGTAAAGTGTCACACTAGGACATTGTATCATTGGTTTCTCATGAGAGAGAGGTAAAACACAAAGAAACAGAGATGCACTACTAGAAACAATTGCTTGGAATATCTTAGATTTTTTTTTCTTTTGATTCTGAATTTGCATCAAAATTGGAAATTGATAATGTAATTAATAAACCAAATTGCTCCTTCCAAACAAAGAACTGCTAGGGGAAAGGCCTATAAAGTATCTAATGTGATATATGTGGAAACAAGGGAATTAAAAATAATTATTGCAAAACTGTATTATATTCATCCAGCATATTGATGAATACATCTTCAAACATGCAGAAAAATCCCCAGCATTTTAATTACAATCTTTTTCAAATTATAATCTTAGATCAACCTCTAGATCTTCCCTTGTTTAGGACTTTCATGGACTGTAGTAAAGCATATAATTAAATGGGTCAATCTATTAAAAAAAAAATAGGCTACCATTTTAATATTATAACGCATTGCCTAACCACAGCTCCATCTACTCTCACACATTTTCTGAGTTGGTTATTACTTCATAGGTTAGAGATGTGCCATTACACTCTCCCAACAGCTCTCTTCCAACACACGGAGAATTCCTTATTTCAAAAAGAAGACATCTCAAATTTTTTTTGTTTGTTTTGTTTGGGTTTTTTTGGGGGAGGGGGTTGTTTTGCCTTTTAGGAAAGAAAAGTCAGTTCTTTGGTTTGGGTTTTAATCATGAGAAATGATTCATATTCTGGAACTGAACATTTGAACAGGCGGTATGTCCCTTCGGGAGATTTATTTTCTTATATGAAATAATCCAGCCATCTTCTCCACCTCCTCCTTGCTTTTTCTCTTTGAGCTCCTCATACCTATGTTGCAGAATTTCTATCTGAACAGCAAAAAATTAGTTCATATCCTAACATTCAGTTGAGCTTCAATTCTGAACAGTGAAAATGGACTAACGATGATCTGTTTCCTCTTCAGGATTTATGAAAATTAATAATTATGTTAATGACTTTTGCTAATTACAACAACGAATATTGGAAAAAGCCAATGAGAAATTCAGGATTTCTGTCTTCAAAATAAGGCCTTGACAGCATGAAATGAATGAGGTTCACTCAGCAAACAATAAAAAGAAAAAAAAATAATTTAAATGTTGCTCATTAGAGAGCCCATTCTAATCATCATATAAAATGAGGCAAGATTCCTTCAGAAAAAGTACTATGCATTCATGTAATTGAAGTCTGAACCATAATGTGTTCATATAAGAGGGCTGAAAGCAAAGTACCCTGATTGTGACATTTCCTTCATTTGAGCACTTGATTTTAAAACCTTCCTAGTATTTTTAAGTGTTTGTCACTTGATATATGGCTGTCTATTTGCTTACAGCTTGATTAAAAGGCAAGTTACTAGTTAGATGCCTTGATCCCAAATTTTGTTTTCTTCTGCTTTTGGATGACTAAATAAGATTTCTTATACTGCACAACTGAAAGCAATGGCTATGTTTGAAATCTGTTCTCCTTTTATACAGACAAGCTGCTAGTGCAACCAACAATTATATACATTCCCCATGATTGTAAGATTGTATAAGATTGCACAATACAAAAAGGATTATTAAGAGAGCCAAAATTAGTATAATAATGATTCAATTTGACAGTTTCATTATGTATAATGTGGATAAAACTGATAGAAAACTCCTTCTAAATTACTCCTGCCATGTTCTGAACAAGACCGCTAAACCAAGCTAGAATATACTAGCTTATGTTCTTTTGTAATAAATTTATCATAATGGTGTATATGTGAGCAGCCATATATTTTTTCCTTTTATACCAAGTGTTCAGGACAGAATTTTGATCTAAGTATATTTCATCTAATCATAATTCATCATGGTTAAAATATCAGATTTAGTGGTATGTCATGGATTAACAAAATAATTTGATTTCTGCACTGTTAAGTAGAATGTACATTTATATGGCTATGGAAAGTTATACATGAATTACAAAATTAACTCTCAGTGTTTAAAAACCCTTTCTGCCTGTTTCTAAGGGGTTCGGTAGACAAATTAAATTATTCAAAAAAATGTTTAAATACCCAAAGTCAGATAATGAGTTTCTTGGGGAACTGTGCTCTACTATGGATATTATAAGAGTAAAAAACTACTTTAGAAGAAATTAGTCATTCATGTGTAACAAACTCAAACACAAATGTGGAACATTTCAGGGATTCTCCGGCTAATTATCTTTCTCATCTTTCTCTCTTGTACACTTCACTGGCACTGAAACAGGCCATAGTAGAACCAGGAGTGTCTGGATGTGTGCAGGATAAACCTGCTTCCAGGCTCCTGTGGTGAAAACCCACAGGTATTTCATCACACCATCATCTTACAGGTGTGGAATCATTGGCAAGGAGTCCATAGCTAAAGAAGAGAGCTATTGTCAGGATTTCCTGGGACAGATAAGCAAACAAGGCCATTCCAATCCATAAAAATATTAATAACTATATGGAAATGGACTATCCTGGCCTGCTGAAGACCCCAGCAGACGAATTTATGTTGTCTAGTCAGCTGAAAATGTTGTGGTGCTGGTGGTTGGATAGGCAAGTTATTCTGTGCTGGAGGGCTAGGTGACATGTGCTGCCTTGTATTCACATCTGCCCTCAATATTTGGCCAGGAGATTTTTCACCTCTTAACTTCTGAGCTGGAAAAATTAGCAGGTCCCCTAGTTAAAATGCAGCTAGCATATGCTTTCCATGCCAGAAAGAATGAGTATGTCAACAGCATAATGGTGACTGTCATTTTGCAGGCCGCAGTCAGTCTTAGGGGCAGTGGCATATGACACTATGAATTGTGCAGAAACATGCAAAATGCTGAAGAGATGCAGCATTCATCTGTAGGAGCAAGCAGAGATTTCATTCCTTCCCAGTGACATAGCCATCAGCCCTGTCTGCAGGAAGCAAGAAAGTTCAGCAATTATTACAGTGGGTGAGGAAGACCAGCAAAGGAAAGAAAGTATATGTATTTCTCTAAATGCATAACAGGTTTAAATAAATGACAGCCCACTGCCCCATGAGAATGCCACAGTGGCACAGCTTCTGACTATAAGAAACACACCCGTTGTGGGAATGGTTTGGTTTTGGATCATTTTAAAGTACTTTAACACATCACAAAAGCAATTTCCTGTCTTTTCCTCCTCCTTGTATTTTTCTTTCACAAACACAAGTACTACCTTACTATGCAAACCTATTTAATGCCAGGCTTTTGCAGGAATATTAGTTACTTGTGTACAGTTGTTGAAGAGTTATAAATATGCAAAGAAAATTTAAGTCCAAAATTTTGCAAAGCAAGGGAGGACTTAGCTGGACCCATGGCCATCATAGACATTTGCTAAGTTTAAGATGTCATAGTAACAGCCTAGTGTATAAATAATATCAAAAGAATGAGAAACATATTAACTTCTCTAGTCTTTTTATTTTCAATTTCTTTTCCTGTATTTTTTTAAGAAGAAATACAGAATATCTCCTCTTTATATTCAATGTCAACACAAAGAAAAAGTCACTTCCAACAGGCTGATATGCTTTTATTTCTCCCTCTGTTGCACTGCACTACTCTGAATTCCTCCTGGGAAAGAAGACTCAAGAAAAAGCAAGATGAAATGTAATACAGTTAAAAAATTGGGAGGCATCTGGTTTGGGTCTTAATAGTATAAAATTGGAGTCCTTTAAATAGTACTGGTTCAAACGCACTATCACTCTGGGAAAACTTGGCATTATATCACATTTTCAGAAAGCCTGGGCTGATAGAAAAACAGGCTACAGGTGGAAAATATGTAAATAAGACTTTTCATCATGTAGTGACTGAACCACATATCAAAGCATGTATATGGCTAATTAGCTATTAAGGCAGCTATTAAAAATTTGTCCTACCTGGGAATCTCAAAAGAATGTCTACACTACAAGTCACGCTGGAAGTGCTGCTTGTCACATCGGTTCATGTACAGGAGAGCTGCCACTGCAGAGAGCCCACTGTCTTCCCATGTTTTCAGCAAAGGTGGGACCTATCTCAGCTCACATAGATTGGGTTCAACATGCCTGTCATTAAAGGTAGTTGTAATATCTTGTATGGGATATATTAGTCTTGAGCTGGGTTTACCAGCTGATTGTACACGTAAACTCCTTCCCTGTTATGCCACAGGTCCTCTTGAGAAAGTACTGAAAATTATGCAGCTATCACTAGCAGATAGCAAATCTGACTTCTGTTCCTATGTTTTTATTTCAACCCAGCCTCAAACCGTGCTTGGAAAATTATGCTTAGTCAGTTAGTACCTAGTGGTCCAGCTATCCACACAAGCCAATTCTGAACCAAAAACCTCATTGTCTGTTCTTTGAATTATCACCTTGCTCTTTTGCCAGCTCCTCTCAGCATCGTCAGAGCATTTCCACCCTTTTCCCAGACCACATATGTTCACTTTTATGCCACAGAGAACAGTGTCCACCACAGATCTTCCCTCCTGATCACAGTAATTTCTGTGAGGACTCAGGACACCCTCCTCCCTGAATCTCAGCCACAGTGATCACCTACAGAGTGCTGCTGTGCATAGCTGAGCAGAGGGAATGGGAATGTACCCTGGGTACCTGGGGGTTTATGTTCTGGGTAAACACATGCAAACTAGCAGGTTTGAGAAGAAAGGAATGAGCAAGAAATGCTGCATTTAGAGTGTTGTTGGAAAATGGCTGTCTACATATGAATACACTTTTTGCTGTCATCCTTAAGGACAGTGAGCACACTCATGGCTTACTGCACAATACACATTTTGTCTCACACACCATTCATAAGGGTGACAACAGGGCTTGGCATGAAGGTACCTGGGAACACACTTCTTTGTAATGAATATGAACATTATTGTACTTATACCCTCCCCCTTCACTTTTCAGTACAGTCAAACTTAAAACCTTAATACAGGATCAGATTCTTCCAAAAACTTATAAAGAAGATTATACATCTTACCTTAGACTTCACCTTTACCTATACATGGAATTACTGTTACTGATACTGCAGAAGCTGCAATTAACTTTTTTTATGATAGATTAAATCTTTAGATTTCAGTGTCCTCCAGAAGCAAGGCAAAGGTTCTACATTAAGTAATAGCAGTGGTCCTCTTACCATGCTGGGAATGGGATTTGCAGCAAATACAAATTTGTAAAAAGCGTATACTGTGAAGTACTCTTATGTTAGTTGCAGGAAATACCTGAAGACTCCTTAGTTTGGATATGGTAAAGTTGTTTTTTTTTCCCCAAGTTCTTTTTTAAAAGTTCATGTTGTGAAAGAATATCCTGAAGAGCAAGTCCCTTGTTTTGGAAGGAATTATAATTTGGTCTAATTATACCAAATAAAATTATTTTGTTCCAGTCACTGGTCACATACTCAACTGATAGGTATGTGAGCTAAAAAAAGGGAAAGTTTTATGAAATAGTGTCTGAATTATCAAAGAGAAGCCTGTGGCTTCAATCATATTAAAAAAATGACAGGAGCTGTTGACCATTTCTAGTACATTTCTCCCTCCTACTAGTGGAGTAGTGTCCTTTTTTAGTGAGTAGTTGAACACTTTCAGACCCATTAGGTATCTTATGTCTCCCTATAAATTATTCAGAATACCACATTTTGAAAAATGAAAATGCACAGGCAAATAAAAGAGAGGAAAATAAATGCAATAACTGGGCTAGATGAAAACCTAATTTGCTCAAACGTACATTCCATGAGAATGTATAAAATAATAAGTTTTAATGACAGAAAAGTCTAAAAAAGAAATTCCAATTTATACACTGGAAATACTTAAAGATATAATTTTTAAAGCTAGTATTAAATATTGAAGTAGAAGATCAACATCTTTCCAAAACTTAATCCATGTTTAAATATATTATATCCCTGTGCATATATATGTAAAGAAAGACTGAAATATGCAATAAACATTTAATGTCATGTAGGCATGCCCATACTGACAGAGCCCATGGACATGTTCTTATGAAAAACACTCATGGGATAATTTCTTAAATGCATGATCAAAAAAACCCCAGATAATTTTATAAGTTCACAATGAAGAACATTTTGTGCAGGTGCAGTACAGAGATAGTCTCACTTTTTTCCCTCTTCTGACACTGTACCAAACATTGCAATAGGATTTGGTAATCTGTAGAATAATTAAACTAAAATATAAAGTTTATTTAAAAAAAAAAAAAGTCCTAGAATATGGACAAATCAACTGCAATACTTTCTGCAATAATTTTTTTATTGCATTTTTTTAATTAATTCCTTACTTATTTCTCTGAAATGAATGAAGATGATTAATTTTTTAAGAATAATTCTTTAGCTCATATTTTACTTTACCATAGATCTAGCTTCAGAAAATTCAATGAGTATACTATGGTAATATCCTGGATATTAAATTAATTCACAGATGATACTGGAAATTGTGCCATGATTTTATGAATTTCTATCACCAGGAAAATTATTGAAATGATGGGATACTGATTATTTTCAGAATCTTTCCTTATTTCAATTATCTTTATGTCACACTTCTCTAGAAAATCCTTATAGCCCAGAAGTACTTTCTTAATAAACTAGAAAAAATATGGGATGGTTTAGTTTTCTAACAGGGTTCAGGCAGTAGAAGTGGAGCCAGAATTCTTGCACATCACAAAGGAGAATTCAGCCCCAGTGCTGATAGAAAAAGCTTTGCAAAATGACTATTAATACCTAAAATTAGACTATGTCAGGTAGTAAAACCCAAGTGCCAATCACTCTCTCTGCAAAAAAGACAAAATCTTAACTCTTTTTTCTTTTTTTTTAAGTTTTTTTTCATGGTCACAGCTAGATACTTAGGCTTTTTTTTTTTTTCTTCTTCTTTCCTCCAGAGTTTCTGCTTTTATTTCAAAATAAAAGTTAGCAACAGAGAAGCACCAGAGAAATGCCAGTGCCAGGTACCAATAAAACATAAAATGTGCTGACACAGATTCTAAGGTCATGAGGAAAAAAAATGATAATTTAGTCTGACCTTTTTCAAAACACAAGGTCCAGAAAATTGGGAGGTAATACTTGCAATAAAAGTTATTTTTACTTAGTTTACTTTTTTTTTTTTTTTTTTCGCAATGAGAGCTTTAATTTCCTCTCACCAGGTGGACTCAGGATTTTTCTAGGGTTATCTGATGAAGTTATTTTAAAGGAACATATGAGAGGAAGGTAACAAGGGAAAATGATTTCTCAGTTTGAAATATGCTGACTGTGCGCTACATAATGCCATTCGACCGCCTGTCTCAGATACAGACCCTCCCATTCTCTGTAAGCAGTCCACAGGACAGTATTCTTCAATGAAAAGTTGAAAATGTGCATTAGGTCACCCTTCAAGCCAATTACAGAGGACAAGATATCTCTCTCCTTCCTTTGACTGCTCAGAATATTTCAAATAGTTACAAATATATATATATAGAACTACACCTATTTATAAATTAAAAAAAAAACTTTTGCACTATACACTATTTGAAAAGCTGGGCCTCAGTCAATAGAATAACCAAATACATTTTAAGAAAGATTTATTTGGGCCATAGTTTGTGATTTGACTTTTTCAGTTTTCCAGCCCTGGAAGTTCAATTTTCACAGGCATTAAAATTATTCAAGTCTTTTACTTCTTTATGATTACCATGATTGTGGAGTTTTCCTTAAAGGTAAAATCATAAAGAGAAAATATTTTCCTTGAACTTCCCAGACACCAACAGCAATAGGCTCATCTTGGAAATATCAGTTCAGAGGCATTTTCTGCAACTTATAATCCCTTCAAAACTGAGCATTGACCCTTCAAAATTATAAAACATAGCTAAGGTAGTTAGAACCACCCCAATGATGATATTTTTGTGAAAGGTGTCACCAAGTTTCTCTTCACTGTGTGCATACAAGTGTTCAGCTTCGGCTATACCAGGGTCTATGTAAAAGAATTCACCTTTATCCAGAACCTTTTATGAGTAACCAAGGAGTTTGTTAATAGCAGGGTCACTTTTGATTGTAAAGCTACCACATATAAACTAAGAAAACTAAGAAGGAACTTTGGTCTGCCTCTCACAAACAGTGCTGCATGGGTTTTTTGCCTAGAAGAGACTTTTATATTAATTCAGGAAGGAGTTACACATCTGATAGATTTATAATGTCTGCCACTCACTTACTTTCAGCTATGGATACAAATGCGAGGCTCCAAATAGTTTTAACTTTTCATAAAAAACTGTCACTTTAATGTGCATTCTCCCTGTCTCCTTACATGTGCAAGAGCTATATGTGTTATATCCAGTGACATGTTACATAGAGTTTGAGAGGATTTAAGTTAATTAAAAAAGGTAGTCAGGATCTGTTAGATTTATAATGAAATCTTTAGAGAGACAACGAAAAATCATTCTGAAGAAATCCTAAGACCTCTGCATAAATTAACTCAGTTGATACTTATTGGCAGAACAGTGGTATAACCTCATTAATATTTTCAAATTTCAATTACATGGAGGGCATGAGCACACGAAGTAGTCACAGTTTTCCATTATGATTGGAAAATCCAACAATTTATTAATTTGCCATCTAATTGTGAAAAAGGTGAAAGTGTGATGCTACTGAGAATGATATATAATAAAGTGGATTATTTTTGCACAAGTGTTATGTTATTTTCTTACTGTGATATTGAAATTCTGTGTCAAACTCTAGGAAAGAGAAAAGGATAAGAAAGCACAGGTCATTCTTCATATAAGTGAGGAGTTGAGATGGATCACTTACCATGACGAAAGCAAGTAACACAGTATTCATTATTCAAGACCTGAACCTGTTCGATAACAATCGCAATTATAGTTCACAAAAAGAGGACCAACTCTATGCGCACTTCCCAAGAGGAAGAAAAAGGCAATGGAATGCCATTTGGATTTTTTTTATTTTTTTCAGCAAGGATATCCCCAAATAAGAAAATGGACAACTATTCACTCAGGACAGTTAGATGTGCGGCCTCTGTCCTCACAAGGAGCCCAACTACCAGAAGTTTCAAAAGAGGTGTCTAAACATGAAAAACCAGAAAGACTTTTTATATACTTTTACATCTTCTATACAACTGCATGCTTACAGATATTAACAGAACAATTTGCATACTGAAATAATGGATTATTTGTGAAGTTGTGTAATTTTATTTTTCTGTCTGTTTTGTTTTTTAAATAATTTTAATACTAATAAATAAAAAAAGAATAAATAAATTAATTTTATGAATAAAAATATTACCATTACTTTCTTATTTGCATTATTTGGATCAAAAGAATAATCAGAATCATTATCTACCTCAACTAATGAACAAACAAACCCATCCAGTCCCTAAGGAGGAAATTATTTTAGACCACGACAAGGATAAATTAAAACCTCTGAAGCAAATCCTGCCCTCCTTCTACTCAAAGAGCATCACACATCTAGCACAAAAGCAACCATTCAGCCCCAAAACGAATAGCTTGCAGATGTCACTGCCAGGCACAGTTTGCTATCAATCTAAAAATAAGACACACAATCTTAGAAGGAGCTGAAGAAGCATTCTAGAAATTCTTTGCTAACTAGCAAAGGGCTGGACACATTCAGAAGTTAATAAGCCTTTTCCAACACAGGGTAGATGAGCAGTTGTTAAACCTTCTTCCTAGAGCTTGCTGAAGCACTTAGAAAAGACTGTGGCTTATCTCGGAAGCCAAAGAAACTCTTTTTCTCACAGTCTAGACACACAGCATGCTGCAAGATTTAACTGTAGCTGCCATTCTAGGCTTTTTGCTTCATTCTGCTCCGCAAAGCACAACAGTGAAACACATCTGTTTTGGCATTCTTTATTAGTTGTGACAAAAAAAAAAAAAAGAAAGAAAAAAGAAAGAAAAAGAAAAAAGAGGTTGGAACCACAGCCTCATCACCTATCACGGAAGATGTCACTTTGTCCCACCAGGGCGCACAGCAGGAATGGATCTGGACTCACAGTTCCTCGAAGAGAAGATGAATACATTTGGCGGCAGCTGGTAGAATAAGGAATATATTGAGCTCATCCTTTCTTTCCCTCTGGCTCAAAAAGACCTCTTCCCAAAGGACAACAGCTCCAGTCAAGCTGAGTAAGAAGATGTGCTGTGAGCTGGGAACTGTTTTCAGCTTTTCAAAATTTTATTTCAGTACAGAGAAGGTTAGACCTAGCATGCCTCTAAAGCTATAAGCAAGAGAGGGTTTGCATGAACCAGAAAGGTACATTTGCTCAAGGCCTTGCTAAAATCTACCTCTGGGTATCTTTTATCCTTAATGATCAGGCAGAACAGATGGCTAACGGGTGACAGTCACTCCATGGAAGCAGTGGGGTTTATTTTGTGCCCAAAAGCTGGTCCCATTCCATGGCTGGATGCCCACTGCAATCTGCAGTTTGGTAAGGGTCTGAGGGTGAGCGTAGGGTCAGACTGAAGGGGGAAGATAGTAAACAACCAGAGGAGACCAATGGATTGGGCTGGACAAGCAAGAGACATCGGATTCAATTTTGCGATAGAAGAGATCACAGCAGAAGAAGCTGTAAAACACGGGCGGGGGGTATGAGAATGGTACCATGATGGGAATCAGTAACAATACAAGTAGAGCAGTGAGAGAAGAAACAATACTGAATAAATTACATAAGAAATACATAAATCTTTGTCAAGACAAAAAGTTGAAAATCTTATTTTTTCATTATATACATGTAAGGAATTGATTAAGGAATGCCATCTATTGTAAAATAGACCTGTATCTTTCACGTTGTCTAATTCCAGATCATAAAAGGATCATTTCCTAGATAGGTTTCAAAATAATCCACATTTTTGAATAGGTAGTCAACTACAAAACTAACAATGCAGAACAGTTAATTCAGATGCAAATATGAACAATTACAGTAACACAGAACTCATACATTTAGCAATCTGTGGGCCAGATACTCAGATAATGAAAACTGAAATCAATTTTGGTATATATAAATTCAGATATTCTTACCCTGCATTTTTGTATATTTCAGTCTGCATGTCAGTGTGCTATTAACCGAACTGAGCTTAAAATTCTGTGTGCAGTCTTAAAGATAATTTTTGAAAAGGGTGGCCTTCTGAGGATAGTTATTTAAAATTCAGAAGGCTGCCCAGAATATCAAAGTAAGTTCAGCTTTAGTGCAATTTTTCAACCTGACCCCAGAGGCCTACGAACTAAAATGCCAGCAGATTAAAATGCCTTTTAAGAACGATATTGCACTAAGTATATGTATGACAGAGTTATACTTTGAGTTATAAGCAGGCAGTATCACTTTTGAAGCAGCAGTTGACACAGTCAGGCTATAACAATTTTGTTCTAGTGTGTGCCAAAGAGTTGCAAGACCAGGCTAATAGAGGGGCCTCCATTACTGTAACAACAGCTTCAAGGTTAGTTCTAGGAGGTCAGAGTCACGCCTGCCACCCGCTGAAAGCAGTCAAGAGGAAGATACAGTTTTGGCCAGAGTAACATCTGCTTTTTCATAGTTTATAGGAAGCTATTTGCACCAGTATGACATTGTCACAAAATGTGTCATGATCTTTCTCCCTGGATGTCTCAACCTAACATCTGTTCAAAGTACCTTTCTAACTTAGGCTGAAATATTTAATAGACACACTTATGGCCATAAATGACCATGTTTGCATAACGAGACAGTCTGCAAAGAGATTTGCAGAGGTAGGTTATAATTTTTGAGCCTTATCCAAGAAATAGGCTGGACAAAAAAGCCTCATATTTGAAAGAAAGCCACCTAAAGAAATCTCAAACTCATGGCAAATTTTGTGTCTGCCTCAGATTTCAGACAGGCTACTAGTTCACTGTCCCTTAGCAACTGTTTGGTACAAGGTCCTCTTCTTCTGGACTGCATGACTTGCATTCATACATGAAGAGCTACCATCCCTGTAGGACAAATTGAAGGGAGAGAAGAAATAAGGTCAGACCTAACAAAGGCTTTGCATCACAGTAGGATGCAAGGAGTAGGATGCTCTTCAGAACATTAATTACAGTTGTAGTTAGTAGATATGCTTCAGCCAAACCCTTAAGAAGCTCCAGGCCAGCTTTAGATCTACTTATTTAACTAATACTTTTTAACTATTACTGACAAAGAAGTTAAACATTTTAGAATGCACTCAGTTCTCCTTAATCACTACACCCCATACCTAGTGATAAAATGTGTTTATACTTTGGTAAGAGTGTGTGCAATACATATTTAATAATTAATTAAAAATCAGTATCTACAGGTGCATCATAAACAATCATACACCCCTTTCTCAGATTTTTACCAGGGGTGTTTAAATATCAGTTTCAGTCCTATTATTTTTTAACATATTTATGGAGTGTCATATTACACATAATTTTCCAAGCATGAAGAATCTTAAAGAATTCAGTGATTTCTCTAGGAAAGCAAAGTAAATGATTTGCATATCATCCCAACTTCCAAACAAAGGCTAAGCTCAATATCCTGGCATGCTTCGTTGAGTTTCAATTTTCTAGAAAAATCTTCACTTATTCTTTGGCCAAGTCAAATACCTCCTACTGAATAATGAAACTGATGTTTGGCTTCTGTCTATTTATTCTATTTATCAGATTCAGGTGCTTTTTTTTTTTGTTTGTTTGTTTTTTGTAGGTTGGGTCCATCAGGTTCATTTTATATGTATTTATGCAATAGTTAAATCATACTACTTGAGACTGCCCTGAGAGATATCCTAAAAGCATCAATTAGTGGAATAAATGGCTAAAGATTTAGGTTTGTTCTTTCTCCCATTAAATCAATGCAGCTTGCCAGAGCCCTAACTGAAAGCATTGTCCAGAGAAGGGCACTGGGACTTCATGACCTTCGCCTTGAGATTCAGTCTTACTGCACACCTGGCATCACAGCATTTGGAGGCAATTATTTTACCATTGGTAGGAAAGTATTATCTCTTTGCTAGGTAAGTTTCCCCTCAAAGTGCTGTAGTTTATACCTGCAAACCATGAACCACAAAAACGGTACTGAAGGCTTACAGTAAGAAAAAGAATCTCTCTTAGAAAACATTTTTATTTACCCACATTTTATTTACCACACCCAGATTAAATTTCACTTTTTGAAGATTTTTTTTTTTATTCTGCATCTTTAAAAGAATCAAAAAATCTGAAAAAGCAGAAAAAGATGAAGAAAGAGTAGAGAAGATGACTTGTAGATATTGCAAAGAACACAACAGTGATGCTAAACATCAAGAAAGAAAAACCTGTGATAATAACCACTATATTGCATTTTTCCTTCATAACTAAATGAATTAGTCCACTGCCATACAATTAGTTATTAAATTATTTACAATTATCCTGTGCAAGGGTAATTTTATTTAGCTGAGAAGGTCTGTATTTTGAAGCTTAAAGGTGTTTGATTTTTGAGACTACACCTTAAAAGATTTGTCATGATTTTTTCTGACATACAGAATACTGAATATTCTACCAAATTAGGATTTTTGTCTCCATCTGTATTCTCTGACAAAAGTTAGTAATGCTTCTTCAAGAAATGCTTGTACCCTCACTTCTCTAAACCAGATTTTTCAATACTTTTCAAACTTCTGTCAACAAATGCACTGTAAATAGGTATTAGCTTTCCTATGGTGGCAATATCTGGATAAACTGACCCAAGCATTAGATGAGAAATGTAACTATCAGCAAAGAAAATTATGCAGAACAGTAGCTACTGTTTTCTAAAACATTTTATCAGGTTTAAATCTTCCACTACTTTCAGAACATTATTGCATATACCACAGTTAATGACTGCTTACAAACAAGCGTTAAGCCCCTTTTACATTATTTGTCGAAACATCATGCTGTGCTGTAGTAACACCACTTATATCAATGGAGTTCATTCCTAACAAGAAAAGTGAATAAACACTGTCTGTGTATTTGGAGTCATACTGTCCTAAATAAAACTACATATACGCAAGTGAACTAAATGGTGCTATGCCCTGGAACTATTCTTTTTTATTGAAACATCAAATCTCAGGGCAGACCCTAACACTATTTTGGTCTTGACTGCTTGAACAGTAGTCTCCCAAGGGATTCCTGAGCACAACTAGGGCACTAGCCCAGCTTGGGGACTGTTCCCAAGAGGCAGTCTAACTGCAGCCTGTACTCAGGAGGCTAAGAGAATTTAACCATCTGGAAGTGGTGGTGCTTTTCTGGCCTTCAGGCTAGGGGAAGGCCTTGCATCATTCAGTTTATTCATAAAAAATATAGGCAAGGAGAAGAAATGCAGCTGTAACAGAATTAAAAAAAAAATAAAAAAAATCTAAGCAACAAACACTCCCAATTAGTCTCCCAACAGTAAATATTCTCGATTAATCTCTCATTACTGGAATAAAAGAGACAAACCCTGACAAATCTGTTCTCTTGTGTCCCTGGGGATAAAGAGAAGTGAGTGGCCAGCTTCTGTCTATCACCATGCTGGGGATTTATGCTGTATCTCCATGCTGTGCTTTCCATATTGATGCAGTGCACTGGTGCTGATATACATCCAAGTCTAGAGGCAAGCTGTCTCATTCATAAGCGCTACTTACTGATACATGTCAAGTCACATAAACAACACATATTCAACTTAAATTCCTGAAACAGTAGACTAAGTAAATTAGCTTTCTTTCCAGCTGGCCACTAAATGTCTTTTAAACCTACATCCTAAGCCTAAGTACAGTTCAGTCAGAGGATATTTCCTCTTAGAGTTGTTAAAAAAGACACACATAATTTCACACTCACTATTTTCCTTAATGAGACAATTTGTTTCCTCTTTCTGTTCTCACCTTAAGTCTGCCACAATGAATGAGCTATATTCAGTAATAAAACAATAAGCAAACTTTCCAAGAAAGCAGCTGGTTACCTTTCCAATATTATCACTTTATCCGTTAGACCAAAACTATGTTCTACTCAATGGTGTGGCTCTAAAACTGAATAAGAAGTATTCTCTCCATTAGGAAAAATGTTTAGAGTTTTCAAATTTCCTTTTGGATGTTGTAAAAGGAAGTTAAAAGTCTTAAAAGATTAAAAAGAAAAATATTTTTTATTGGGGAGAAATCAAGAGTCTTGCGTCAATATTTTGTGGACAATTTTTTCAGGTTTTATTTTTCCTTATTTTTACAAAAATCACCTTAGAGATAAAAAAAATTGATTGATATATGATCACACAACACAGAAAATGTATGAAAATCTGTCTTTTCTACAGACAGAGTTGGTTTTGAGGAACTTCTATGACTAAAAAACATAAATTTTAAAGAAATTTCAACCAGCTTCAGGTTTTTCATGAGAGCTGACTGAAATATCTTCAAAGACAATATTTTGGTGATTAAAAGTTTTTATCTATTCTGAAATGACATTAAAAATATGGAATTTTCAAGAATTATTTCATTATTTAAAGGTGACAAATGAGAGGCATTAACCAGATATGTTTACTTTATGTAAAAGATAAATTTATTTGAAAGTTTAGAAATATTTTTCTTGCTTTTTCTTTTTCTTTCCCCCTCTTTATCTCAGTGAAATTTTTCCCCACTTCCCGAAAAAAAGAATAAAAGAAAAATGACATACATCTCATTAAGAAACTTGTATGTTATTTAGTCCTGAAACAAAAAGAAACCCACAAATTTTGCTTTGTTAAGAAGAAAGATGGCAAATCTGAAAGACATAAATCTTTTTCAATCCATTTTGTTAAAGAAAATAACTTCTGTTCAAGGATAATGCTGGTAACTGAAGTTTCCGTCATAAAATTCATCCTTTGTTTTTCCTGCTATTAAGATGTGTAAGGAAGAGGTATACAACACTGTCTCTAAAGCATCAGCATCGTAAATAACTTTGCTACAGACCAGGAGAGAAGAAAATTCAGTTACAACATTGTAGGTCCAATATAAAAGGGAGGAAAGAGATGCTGATTCATGTTCACCTGCATCTATCACACTAGAAGCCAGGGAGCAGCCCTGAAGGAACTGCTGGGAAACCAACAACAGAAATTGAACATGCTTTTAGGTAGATCTGAATGGAAGTCTGGGTTTCGTTTTCCTTCAGTTGCCTTTTGAAGCGCAGGTTGCTCGGCTATGCCTGAAGGAATTTGAGAGGATATGGTTCGAGATCGTCTTAAGAACCTAAACATGCACAAGTCCATGGGACCTGATGAAATACAACTGCAGGTCCTGAAGGAGCTGGCAAATGAAGTTGCTAAGCCACTGTCCATCAGATTCGAAAAATCATGACAGTCAGGTGAAGTACCCGACGACTGGAGAAAGGGGAATATAACCCCCATTTGCAAGAAGGGGAAAATGGATAACCTGGGGAATTACAGACCACTCAGTCTCACCTCTGTGCCTGGCAAAATCTTGGAGCAGATTCTCCTGGAAGGCATGCTGAGGCACATGAAAAACAACAAAGTGCTTGGTGAGAGTCAGCGTGGCTTCACTAAGGGGAAATCCTGCCTGACCAATTGGTGGCCTTCTATGATGGGGCTACGGAACTGATGGACAGGGGTAGAGCAGTTGATGTCATCTACCTGGACCTGTGCAAATTGTTCAACACTGCCCCAAATGACATCTTTGTCTCTAGATTGAAGAGACATCTGGTAGATGGACCACTTGGTGGATAAAGAACTGGCTGGATGGCTGCACGCAAAGAGTTATGATCAATGGCTCAATGTCCAGTTGAAGACCAGCAATGAGTGGTGTGCCCCAGGGATCGGTGTTGGGACCGGTCTTGTTCAACATCTTTGTCAGTGACATGGACACTGGGACCTTGACACGCTTGTGAAGTGGGTTGATACCAACCTGATGAAGTTTAACCATGACAAAGTGCAAGGTTAAATATAGATATGCATACCTGGATGAGAGCAATCCCAGGCACAGCTACAGGCTGGGCAGAGAAGAGATTCAGAGCAACCATATGGAGAAGGACTTGGGGATGTTGGTCAATGAGAAACTTAACATGAGCCAGCAGTGCGTGCTCGCAGCCCAGAAAACCAACCATATCCTGGGCTGCATCAAAAGAAGCATGGCCAGCAGGTCGAGGGAGGTGATCCTGCCTCTCTACTCCTCTCTCATCAGGCCTCACTTGGAGTGTTCTGTACATTTCTGGTGTCCTCAACATAAAAAGGACATGGAATTGTTGGAACAAGTCCAGAGGAGGGCCACAAGGATAATCAGTGGACTGGAGCACCTCCCGTATGAACACAGGATGAGAAAGTTGGGGCTGTTGGGGCTGTTGAGCCTGGAGAAGAGAAGGCTGTGTGGAGACCTCATAGCAGCCTTCCAGTATCTGAAGTGGGGCTATAAGGATGCTGGGGAAGGACTCTTCATGAGGGACTGTAGTGATAGGACAAGGGATAACGGGTTCAAACTTAAACAGGGGAGGTTTAGATTGGATATAAGGAGGAAGTTCTTTACTATGAGGGTGGTGAAGCACTGGAATGGGTTGTCCAAGGAAGCTGTGAATGCTCCATTGCTGGTGGTGTTCAAGGTCAGATTGGACAGAGCCTTGGGTGGCATGGTTTAGTGGGAGGTGTTGGTGCCCCTGGTAGCGGAGTTGGAACTTGATGATCTTCAGGTCCTTTCCAACCCTAACTATTCTATGATTCTATAAGGAAGTGAATTTTATTTGTAGGTCAGAAGCCATTGAATATAGGATACTATAAGAGGGGATAGCAATGTCAGTTGTAACTAGAATTGTTTGGTGTATGCAAACTGAAAACTTCTAATTCCAGAACAAATTTTCACTAATTCTTCTGAAATATTTTCTACTTCTGAGTGAAAACTCTGTGGTTGGCAAAAAGCTTATCAGTCATATTTTCTTTCTGGAATTATTTACCAAAAAGATTATAATACGTTATTTTAGCCAGGTAGTGCATCACCATTCAGGAATGTAATTTTCCACTAGAAGACAAGTAGGGGTGTGTTGTTTGACTCTACTGATAGACTCTTCACTGACAGGCTTTTTTCCTACTGCAAATCTGGTTTATTTATCTTGGAGATTAATCTTTTCACAAGAGAGAAGAATGTGAAATTATAAATAGGAAGGATTTGCTGTCACCTCTGACATTATTTATACTTACATAGCAGTAACAAAGGTGAGGATATGCAGCAGCAAATTACCTAAAATCATTTTCCTCAAATCTTACCTCTGACATCATACCAAATTTATCTATACTCAATCTAGTCAACTGTATTTTCAGCATGAAAAGCTGATGTTAAAATATTGTATATCTATTTACTGTATTAAATGCAGTGTTGCATTAAATACTCTTTTGCTCTACTGTCTTCTTCTGTATTCCGAAAGCTCCACATTACATTCACAGATGATATTTCTTGGTTCTTCAATGTAAGACCATAGTTGCAGTTTCAAGTCTTTACAGGAAGACCTTGACTGTGATTGTAGACGACACTAGCTTGTAGTTGGCAAAATATCTTTCAGATTCATATTTTTCAGTACATGATGTAACATTGGCTTCAGACACTGAAAAGAAGATGCACTTTGTTTTCTCCTCTTTCAGGAGTCAGTTACCTCCTTTTTTTTTTTTTTTTTTTTTTTTTTTGGCAGCACTGGCTATTATTTATAGCCTTAGGTTTAAAACATTCTGCAGGAGAACCACTGGACCCTGCTGTTTTACCTTCAGGAAACAGTTTAACCACTCTCAGCTATTTATTGTGCTGTCATATCTTTTTCAGCGGCTTCATGGTCAGAAAGGAAGAACAACCAGCAAATCCCTGCTGGGGTGAGGAAATCAGGCAGTAACAAAGTAGGGCATTATACAGATTTCAATATTAAAAGGAAAAAGACATATATGTATGTGTGTGCACATGTATACAGACAGACAAATGTGTATACAAACACACACAAAATCTGCTAGGGCCATCTGGATTTCTAACATGGAAAATGGTTATTTTCTGGCTTTTGTCTTCTTTTGAAGCTCCCATCTGATTAGTACCTCAGCTTTAGTACTTTTCTCATGGCCAGAACACATTAGGTAACTCAACTTTAGCAATTCTGGTTTTAAACTCAATTTCATTTGTTTTTATATTTTACTTCTGTCTTAAGGATCTTTCATCAAAGAGTATGTATTTTCTCCTCTTAAAAAAAAACCAACAAAGCACATTCTTACACATTTTTACTTCACTTTGCCATGTCTCCACCATTTCCAACTTTTTTTATTGGTTCATTTAGGGGTTAGCCAAACTCAGTTGTGTCTGTAAGCCTTGCAAAAGTCATACCTTCTACAGTAGTACCTGGTAAGAGAAAAAATAAAAACAAACCTGTCTGCACAGAATCCAGGTTGCAGTGTAAATCCATTTCCACTGATGTAAACTGACTTGTCTCCCATGAGATGCCAGTTTTCTAATGCTGTAATCATAGAAGAAATGCCAGGTTGCAAAAGGAGGTTTTGATGTAGGCTGAATGTCCATCAGTTAGTGCAGAAAGTTTACATGCTGCTGAGCATGCTTAAGTACCTGTTGTAGAGGACAAGCCCCTTATTCATTGGCTCAGTTTCCACTTAATTCTACATAGGATTAATTCATTGATACTTCCTTTATATACTTTAAAGGAAAAAATAGCATATATATTGATTATAAATTCTTTCATGAAGTCCTTCTACCAGTCATTTTTTTGTATTCACAGAGATTTTTTAGCTATTTGTGCTATAACGTAAAAACCTGTCACCCCCTGGTAGACTCTGAATATGTGTCTGTTATAATACAGTCTAATAGTTTTATTTATGACAGCCCTTTGGAGACTCCAGCAACTGTGCGCAGTCAAGATTGTTCAAGCCATTATAATACAAGATTGTACTACAGTGATTTGAATGAATAAAAGTTCTTTCATCTCCAAAAGAGAAAGAGATTGATAGACACTGTTCTGTAACATATCAGGACAAATGTGTTACTTTAATCCCCTAGACAGAGAGCTGTATTTTCCAAAGCAACACTGTTGCAAGCAGTAGGATGCATAAAGACTAAGAGTGATAGCGTGCAAAAAGTACAGAAACTAGAACTATTTTTTCATAGTGTGAAATATTCTGTGTCAACTTGGGTACCTTTAAAAGCCTTAAAAAAAAGGTTTGGGGGTATTCAATAGTTTAAACATGGAGGCATGCCTTTGATTTGCCTCCTTGAAAAATGGCTGGATATTACAAAATTGGCTATTAAGGTCTACCTTATGCAGTTTCAGTTCCTGATACCATATCTAGAGTTGACTTTGTGGTAGTCCTTCATGATAAACTTCATCCTTCACATCTTATCTACAAAAGTTCATTTCAATTAGAAATATTAAAGAGTACAGCTGTGCAACTCTTTTTAAAACAGTTAATAGCTTGCAGTACTTCTGAAGTACTCAAAAAAAAAGAAATTGAAAAAAAAAAAAAAAGTAGAAATGTTTAAAGCTTTTCCCCTGGAAGTTAAAAATTAAGGTTGTCTGATGCTCACAGTGTTTCATAACCACAGATTTAGACACTTGAATAAACTTGGGAAAATTATTACTTTTCATGGTCATTGATCACGAATGCATCTTTGCTCAACAAAACATGTGATTAGGTCCCTTTGAGGTCAGCACATGCTTAAAGATTAATATTTATTTAACAGCTTCGCTGATGTGAATCTTTCTGCAATTACCATTTCATCTGATTGTGTTAACAATGCACAGTAATGTTTGTTTGTTCAGGAAGAAATTTTGCACTTACAGACTTGTAATACTTGAGAGAGGGCGTGTGAAGCTAGTGCAGAATTTATGCAACAGGACAGGAGTACTATTAAGTCCTATAGCTGGGTTGAGCAAACCAAATGCATAAATAATATAGAAAAACACAATTTTGGTGGCAAATGGTGTCTGGGTGTTTTCCTTAAAGATTAAAACTTCTGTCCTTGATTATTTTTTTAATTTGCATGCATTTCTATTCTGAACCCAAACTAAACTCAACTAGTTTTTCTTGTATATCCATCTTCATTTCATTTAGCCAATAGCATATCATTTCAATCTGCATGCTTTTCTGGGGAAGATCATATTATCAAGGAAATATCCTGATAAAAGTAAGAGAAAATTGAACGTGCACACACACCTGAAAATAAAATACACTTGGGACTAGACATAGGCCAGTAATTTATATTTTAAGATGCATGTGACGCTCTTTCCTTGTTCCATTGCACTGCATTTAGATATTGTATGGCTCTCCAGACATGTTATGCATAATTTTACATACCATCTGCTTTACATGCCAGGTTCCATATGTACAACGTGTAACCTAAAAGCAATATTTTGATTGATTTGAGCTACAGTGGAGGCTTTTGTTCTTAAATTGCTCGATAGAAGAATATAGTCCTAAACATATTATCTGACAAATATGTTCTAGGACTAACAAACAATCAAATTTGTTTTGAAAAAGTTTTAAAGGTGTAATAATTACAAAATTCAGGTGACTTTCAACAATCCCACTAATATGGCTTCCTGGGTTCAAATGCTAAGAGACCTGTAAACATGTGCTACCATTGACTTAACAACCGTAACAATACAATAGGACAAATATGTTTCAATCACGCCAGGCAAAGGACAGCAAATATAGACTAGAAAAAAGATATATATAAATAAAGATGAACAGCACTTAGTCCTAAAAAAAGAATAGGGCTTATAAAGATGCTAAAAGTGGCTAAAATCGACTAATGCATATTCAGAACCATGTCCTGGAGATTCCCAGTACTTCATTTTCTGGCTTCTTTCAACCCTGTTTTAAACACTCAAAGCTTACCTACTCTTCAGTTACAGGTAAGTCTAAAAAAATAACTTTCTATTTAGACATGCTGTCCACAAGAGCATCTGGCTGTATTTCTATATGCACATATGAATAATAAGTATTGGAACACAAAATTAAAAGAATATAGAATTTCAGATGGTGGTTCTCAGGACGAAACTGAAGATTAATGCAAATATATGTCCTCATTTTTAGAACTGCTGACTCTTTTCATCCAAGCAAGAAAAGAGGATTAAGCATTGCTTCGGACCTTCAAAAAAACCATCAACACCCCCCAAAAAAACCCCACAAAACCAAACAAAAAAACCAAACAAAACCAGTCCAAACCTCTTAGTATGGAAATAATCACCATATTTATGACATTTGACTTGAAACTGAAGTATTATCACCAAAACAAAAAACCAAAAAACCACAAAAGCATTGCAATTTATCAGCAAACAGCAGATAAAATGAAGAATACGTGAAGCAACAAAGCAGCTCAAAGAAACTTTTTCTCCATGCAATGTCTCATAAAATATGCACCCTTCCCCTCCATAGACGGCACATGATAAAAGAAACATTTGAACAGGGAAATTAGAAAGGAACTTGTAATATGACATTTTAAGAAGGAGGTTTCTATCTTCCTGATGTTATTGCAAGGGAAAAGAGATAATCAGTGAAGCACTTGTCCATTTTACAGGTTTTCTTTCCATTGTAACTTGAACATCTTAATGTGTTCACATTTAAGTATCAGTGGCATGTTCAGTTCAATTCAATGGCAATTCTAGCAGAAGCCTACAAATAATGATGAACACGAGATGCAACTTCTCAAACTTTTTTTATACTTGCCTATTAACACAAACTTATGCTTAGAAGGGAAACATTATTATTTGATCATAACTGAGATAGGTTATTTTTCTTATTGTATTGGGCTTGCGTGGCAAGGTTTTGGGAGTGAGGGGTGAATTGAGTGGCTCCTGTGAGAAGCCGCTAGAAGCTTCACCCATGTCTGACAGAGCCAATGCCAGCTGGCTCTCAGACAGACCTACTGCTGCTCAAAGCCAAGCCCATCAGAGATGGTGGTAGCACCTAGGGGATAACATAGTTAAGAAGAGGAAAAACTGCTGCGCAACAACAGCTGGAAAAGAGGAGTGAAAATACAGAAGAGAAATGTCTCTGCAGACTCCAAAGTCAGTACAGAAGGAGGGCAGGAGGTGCCCTAGTGATTTAAACCATGACAAGGCACCAGAGCAGAGATTCCCCTGCAGCCGGTGGTGCAGACCATGGTGAGGCAGCTGTGCTCCTGTAGCCCATGGAGATCCACGATGGAGCAGGTCTCCACCTGCAGCCCATGGAGGACCCCACACTGGAGCAAGGGGATGCGCAAAAGAGGCTGTGTCCCTGTGGGAAGCCCATGCTGGAGCAGGTTCCCAGCAGAAGTTGTGGCCCCTTGGAGTGAGGAGCCCACGCTGGAGCAGGTCTGCTGCAGGACTTGCGACCCCTCATGGGAACCCAGGCTGGAGCAGTCTGTTCCAGAAGGACTGCACCCATGGAAGGGACCCACTGTGGAGCAGCCTGTTCCTGAAGGACTGCACCCCATGGGAGGGACCTACACTGGAGCAGTTCATGAAGAACAGCAGCCCGTAGGAGAGAGTCACATTGGAGAAGTCCCTGAAGGACTGTCTTCCATGGGAGGGACCCCACGCTGGAGAAGGGGAGGAGTGTAAGGAGTCCTCCCCATGAGGAGGACAGAGCAGCAGAGACGTGATGAACTGATCCCAAGTCCCATTCCCCATCCCTTTGTGCAGCTGCAGGAGAGGAGGTAGAGAAACTGGGAAGTTGAGCCTGGGAAGAAAGGTGAGGGGAAGGTGTTTTAAGGTTTATTTTTATTTCTCATTATCCTACCCTTATTTGATTTGTATTAAACTAAGTTTCCCAGGTCAAGTCTATTTGGCCCATGTCAGTACTTGGTGAGTGATCTCCCTCTGTCCTTACCTTGACCCATAAGCCTTTGGTAATATTCTCTCTCCCCTGCCCAGCGAAGGAGGGGAGTGATAGAGACACCAAAAGTGGGCACCTGGTGTCCAGTCAGGATCACCCATCACACTTATCAATGTAATAGTCACATTCTTCATGGTGTATGGGCATAATTCTGATGCTTGACAAGTTGTTGACAACATGCAGCATTTTGGGGGTTCTTTCAATGCTCAGAATTGAAAAAAAAAGAAAAAAAAAGAAAAAGATAAAACATTGTCTTCATACTTTCATTTTTAAGGCATTCCAAGCAATTGAAAGTGGTTGGTCAGGTTACAGAAATGAGGCTAGCTTTTGCCATGTGAATATCGATATTTTTATTTGGTGTTTCATTATATATCTGACTGCTCCCAATCTAAACACTGTACTGAAAAGAGGATGTTCTGTGAACTAGAACTTCCATCTGCTAATGGATTTTATTTTTTGCATAAAATCTGCTTTGCAGTCCATATGAATATGGGCCTTTTAATTATTAATTAGAAGCATTTTTTCTTATTTGTTTCTGTGCTGTGAAAGAGCTCTTAAAAACAGGATAAAAAATTAATGTACATTTAAATTTTTCTCCTCCCTAGAGGGAGGCTGTTCATGAGTTAAATGCTTATGCAACACCTTTCCTTACAAACTGTACTACATTTCTCTTCTTACTTCTCTGTTGAGCATTTCTGGGCCTGATCCACAGGCCACTGAAGTCAGTGGGAGCCCATCCAGTTGTCTTCCTCTGCCTCTAACTTTTTAGTGGAAAAAAAAAAGAATATATATATAGCACTGGAAAACTATAAGGTACTAAACTAATAATACTTTATAACTTCCATAGGTAAAACAATGAACTCCAGTCCATCTTGAAATGTGACAAGAAATCACTCTTCTATTTCTCCACTGCAAAGTGGGAATGAAAATCCAGATGTTTCTGACACAGTGCAGCTGAATCTCTTTGGTTAAAAAGCTGGCTTTTAAAAAATGAAGTTTCTTTTATACAGGTCTATAACTTTGCCATCTCTCAGCCTTCTGCCCAGTCTCTTTCATTTGGTATTGGCCAGAGCCTTCTTCCTCTGAACTCCGTTGGGAGTTTTGCCATTGACTTTAATGGGAGAGTTACCATACCCAGGTTGCAAAACAGAGAAAAGATACCATTGTCAAAGCAGAGATTCTCAAAGTAAGAAAAAAAAATTAAGTGACTTATCAAAATGCACTTCAAAATCTCCAGCAGTAGTCAGCTTTTATATATGTACCCCACAAATGGCACCAGACAGTCTAGGAGAACAAAAAGCCCCTTGCCCAGAGTCTCCGGCTTTTGGTAGCCGGAGCTGAGCCCCAGCCAGAGCGGAGTTACCCGCGCACAAACCCGAGCTAAGCGCGCTGACAGCAAACATTCTGCAAACATTAAGCTTTCCCTAAGGGACGAGCGTTTTGAGGAGCACGGGCGGAGCAGCCGGGACGGAGAGCAGCTGGCATCTCCTACCCGCGCTGCCAGGCACTGGCCGAGGCTCCGCTGCCCCAGTACCTGGGTGCTCCCCTCCGCGGGTGAGGCTCCCGGCGGAGCTTCCTCTCTGCCCGGACGGCGACACCGCGGCTCCCGAATCACCGACTGCGTTGGCAGTCCCCCGAGACATCGCCGAAACCGAGGTGAGGAGAAAGCGCGGCACCGTCCCCGGTGCGCGCCTGGGGCACCGTGCCCTTCGCGTCCCGTCCCCAGCGAGGCGCGGAGCGGAGCCTCCATGAACAGAGCCCTCAGCACGGCAGGGCACTCTCCACACCTTTCCCGTCCCCGGGGAACCCCGGCGCGGCGCGGAGCCCCGTACTCACCGCGGTGCTGCAGGCAGCAGCCCGCAGCGCAGGCGGAGTGTCCCCGCCCCGGCCGGTACCCGCTGCGGTGCGCGGACCCCGTTCCTCAGCGCCCACATCCAAGCCCCGGCCGCGCAGTCAAAAGTCCTTCTGAGGAGCATTCGGCGAGCCCCACCGCCTCCTGCCTCGGATAGCTGTCACCTCCCCTTCCCTCACCCCCCCCCTCCTCCCGGCGGGCGGCACCATTATAAAGCGGTCCCTAACCCGTCAGATCACGCACCGGCAGAGGTGCCGGTCCTCGTCGCTACTTACCAGGCATCCTTCAGAGCGGCGGGCGGGAGCGAGGGAGGAGGAGGAGGAAGGAGGGAGGGACAGAGCGGGGTGGGGGATGTTCCGGGCGGGCTGCGCGGAGCGGCGCTGCTCGGCAGCCTGGGCAGCTCGGCAGAGTGCTGCGAGTCAGTGAGTGAGTGCCTCCGTGTGTGTGTGTATGTGCGCGTCGCTGGACACAAGCGAGCGGAGACTTAGGCACGGACTGGCGGCGGGAGGCGGCGGGGGGGGGGGGGGGGGAGGGGGGTCGGAGGCGCAGCTTGCGCGGCTCTTCGCGGCCCAGTGAGGCCCAGCGCGGCCTCGGCCCCCCGGTCCCCCGCTGCCCCCCGCAATCCCCCGCGCCCCTCCGTCGCGGCGGGAGCTGCCGGGGAAGGGGTTGAGGGAGTGCATCCTCCCCGGTGGCACACGCACCGCGGGCGGGGAGCAGGGGAGAGCGGGAGGAGGGATAAAATATAACGATAATAAAAAAGCCCAATAGCCAGGAAAAAAAAGGAAAACCAGCAAAACTCTTGTCTCGACTTCTCGGCCGAGGTTTGAGTCCCCGGCCCCAAAGTCGGGGGTTTGAGCTCCGCGCCTGGAGCTGCCAACGCCCGCTGTGCGGCACGGCAGCAGCTGCCGCTGCCGGTAGCGCCCAGCCGAGAGCTGGAGCCTCTCCCCGCGCACGGAGGAGCCTCCCTCTTTCCTTCCTTCCCTCCTTCCATCCCTCCCGTCTTCCCTCCCTCCCAGCCAGCTAAGGCAGGCAGCGAGGACAGGTGCTGTCGGCCAGCTTTCCCGGGGGCCGAGATCAGATCAGGGCCCTCCGCTGGCAGCGGCCGGGCTCCCCTGGCGGCGCCGGGACCGGGACACGGCTGGAAGGGTTAAGCAAGGGGCAAGAGGAGGGGAGCCTGTTGTCCATGAGCCGCCGGCAGGCTTCAGGAGGACGGCGGAGGAATGAAGAAGTGGGGAGGAGCCGCCTCCGCCGGGCAGCCGGGCAAAGTCGCTCCTCATGATGCTTTCCCAGCTCGGCTCACCTTCTGCACGAGCGGAATGATCTGCTGGCGAGGAGCGGGGGCAGTGCATCATCACTGCCTGCTTTCTGGGGGAAGAAGGAAAGGAGGGGGAGCAAGCAGAGAAGGGAAGGAAGGCATAATTATAAGAATCACACGGAAACGAAAAAAGAAAAAAAAGCAACACGCACACACACACAAAAAAACGTTTTCGGGAGAGAAATCAAAAATAGCCCCAATAGCACTGAAAGTTGCTTGCTTTGTGATTTGCATTATAACGCTGCTGCCGCTGCTGCCTGTCTCCAACAGCGTACCCAAGAAACATGCAAGATGGGAGAGAGGGTGCTACACACTTGGTGGTGCTTTCCCTTTCTGGCGGTGGTTTTCCCCCTCGATTTCTCTCTCTGCGTCTCTCAGAAGCCCCAAACAAAAACCCTAACTCCCCACACACACACTCTTGCTGGAGGGGTGGCTCCAGGTGGTGGTTTCTGAGTTGCCAGTGAAGTTTGCCGGGGGGGGGGGGGGGGGGGGAGGGGGGAGGGGAGAGCGGGTAGGAAGGTAGAGTAGCCCTGAGAGCTCTCCCGCGGGGTTGGGCCCTTGGGGTTTGGCAGCCCTGGGAAGGAGGGAAGCGCACGCTGCTGCACCTCCGCCAGGGGTAGCCAGGTACTGCCCGGCGGCGGAGGCCCCGGGCCTCGGTATGTGGGAGACACACGCGCAGTCCCGCGGTGCGTCGCGCAGTTGCTCTCCACCCTGCCAAGCGGGCTTGCCGTAACCCCGCGCAGGTTGCGCCGGCGGCGGCGGAGGGCAGCGCGGCCGCGCAACGCAGATTTCGAGTGCGGGGGCTCAGAGGGGCCTGGGAGCGCGGGGGGCCGGTGCCTGCTTTCTGTCCCTCCTCCCGCTGCGGAAATCAAGATCAGTGATAACTGATGTTGATTTCTGAAAAAAAAGATTGGATGCAATCTAATTTTTATTTACCAACAATTCATGCCCTGACTGAAAAAAATAGCACCAAGCCTTAACCCAGATTACACAGTTAAACCTATCGACCCAGAAGTAACGTGGCTGTTTGCCAGACCTGTGATCCATTAACCTCTTTAGCTCATAGCTGGCAGGCAACAAAAGCGCACAATCAAATTCTTAAACTTAAAGACAAGCCATTTTATTTTCACAGTAAACTCTCCTTTGTTGCAATTAAAAAGGGTATCCTGAAAAATGAAAGTAATGACAGACGTATACTGTGGGGGTTTTGTTACTTTGTATTCATTTTATGAGGGGGAAAAAAAGTGCTATACTTAATATGTACAGAGGTGGACAGAAGTATGTGAGAAATTCTTACGTTGTAACAAGAATTTTGGATAGTTTTACCTTCACTGTTAAATTGCATATTTTTTAGACTCTATGCCATTCAAAATTTTAGTTCCAGTTCTTTTACAGAGAGAAACCTAGTAAACCCCTACAAAATCAGACTATGAAAATAGGATACCTTTTTTTCCTTTCCATGTATGTTATAGATGTTTATACACATATATAGCCTTTAGTTCAAATACACTCTATCTGAATTTATATATTTATGGATAAAAGTGTACACACGTGTACATTATACACACCCATTAATAACATACTTCAAAATAATTTAAAATATTATTATAGAAAAGAAGCAAAGCTAAAAACACAGCTCTCAACCCCCTGCTGAGTGCTATAAAAATATGCTACCACTTGGAGGAGAAGTCACAGACTCAGACACAGAAAGAATATGAAAGTTATACCTTTCACCTTATTCTTCACAAAAGCTACTTAGTTAATGGAAATACACCTGTGGAAAAAAGATAGTACAATGTTTCATGTGTTTTCTTCAGTGCAGGACATTTTAACTTTAGGCTGTGGTCCTAAACACCATGTGCAAATACTTTTTTTGGGAATACTTCATCCAGAGAAGTCGAATTTGTCACTGCTAAATTGAGCTGTCTGGTCTGGGAGTGGAAGAGAACATGTGCAAAAAAGGACAACTGATCCCATGAGGATCTGGGAGAAAGGACTGGGAAAGGTGATGAGGATGTGAAGTAGGGATAGCTGGGTGACGATAGCAGATACAAGAAACTGGTATGCCATGTGGGAAACCAGGCCTGGAGACAAATGCCATCTCACATGAAGTATGCAGCATGAAAGAACATCTCCTTTCTCATGGTCAGCCTGTGCTGTAAAGGCATCCCATTGCTCATTAGGGGATGAGGAGCGTAGGATAACATGCGCATCCTCTAAGGATCTCCATGCATTGATTCTAAATCCTCTGTGGCTTAGGAAAAGTCCTCCTAAAAAAAAATAACCAAACAGGAAAATCTGGGAAATGTTAAAAAATCTAAGTTCATATGACTCACCCACTTCCTAGAGCATCATGATTTGTTTACCACAAGGAGGAAGGTATTAGTGGGTTTTTTCGTCACCCTAGCCAACTCCTCAGACTTAGTCAGCTGGCAATATGATGTCTTATCCCGAAGAAATAAAGGTCCAAGAGTCTTCATGGATATTTTATGGTTTTAATCTGAGAAAATGAAGTCTTGATCCCATTTTCATTGAGATCAGTGACAAAATCAAGAAGTGACTAATACATTAACAGGATGTTTTGAGTGCATGAGACTGCCAGCTATAAAGAGGAAACATTTGGGATGGGAAAGAGATGTAAATCTATACTGCAGTGTTAAATTTAGGCTACATTTCAAAGTGTTGTGGCAAGACTAATCATTAATACCTCAAAAAATGAATGAGTGCTTATTGCTACTGTAGGTAGTCTCTTAAGTATTTAAAGTAGGCAAATTTTAGCTGGCCACTTTTTCACTGTTTTCTTCACTAAGTCCAAAGTGTTTTCCCCTTACTTAAGAGTTACCTGCTGTCATATGAGAGAGGTGTAAGACATCACACACTGGTTCTTCTTTGCATATGTTGTATAGAGTAATCACATGGATATTAGCTGATGCAAAACTGTGAAGTTCCTGGCTATCCAAGCTTCCCGCTTTTCACATGGTACAAAACCAGCTGATATTTGGTAGTTGTTATTTTAAGGAAATACAAAGGTAAGTGCTCTGTTCTTTAAAAATGTTCCTTTTTTTTTTTTTAACTATAAAGCATATCACCCAACAGCTTTATCGCATTCATTTTCAGTACTGTAACTTGAAGAAGTAGTATCATTTATTGCAAACATTCTGATAATAAAATAATAAACAAAACCCATTGTTCTCTGCAAAAAAAGCCTAATCCAGCAACAATATTGAAGAATAGCAGCATTTAAATGCCCAGCCTTTTTTCCTTTATTACACGTTATATAGCTGCATTGATTTGTAATCTCATTGGCCCCTTTAAACCAAGTGAGCTTTTTGATACACAAGTGGCTTTTTTTAAGAAAGTCAAAATGATCAAGACAGTGACATTATAGAATCATAGAATAGTTAGGGTTGGAAAGAACATTAAGATCATCAAGTTCCAGCTCCTATGCCATGGGCAGGGACACCTCACACTAAACCATTTCACTCATGGCTCTGTCCAACCTGGCCTTGAACACTGCCAGCGATGGAGCATTCACAACTTCCCTGGGCAACCCATTCCAGTGCCTCACCACCCTCACAGTAAAGAACTTCCTCCTTATATCCAATCTAAACTTCTCCTGTTTAAGTTTGAACCCTTTACCCCTTTTCCTCTCACTACAGTCCCTAATGAAGAGTCCCTCCCCAGCATCCCTATAGGTCCCCTTCAGATACTGGAAGGCTGCTATGAGGTCTCCACACAGCCTTCTCTTCTCCAGGCTGAACAGCACCAACTTTCTCAGCCTGTCTTGATACGGGAGGTGTTCCAGCCCCCTGATCATCCTCATGGCCCTCCTCGGGACTTGTTCCAACAGTTCCATGCCCTTTTTGTGTTGAGGACACCAGAATTGCACACAGTGCTCCAAGTGAGGTCTCATGAGAGCAGAGTAGAGGGTATATACCATTGATTGGTGTAGGATGGCACTTGGCTACTCTTCCTTATGTAATGGTAAGGAACTGAGATGGTAGCTTGAAACATGGTGTTTTGACAAAATATGAAATTCAGTTTGCAAGTCAACAGCTGACCATTAAAACCCATGCTATTTTGTCATGCTTAGTGTCACAAATGGAGTGATGCACTTCACTTGTAAGAGAGAAGCAGCAATATGTTTATGAATGTAAAACAGTAATTCAGCAAATTTTTAGAAGAAATGTGACAGTGACTTAACAAGATTCAATGGTGAGATACACTTGAGTGTTTACTGCATAGAGGACGGGGTTAGACACAACTGTCAGGGAGACCCTTCTTTTTGAGTCATGAGGTTCAGAAAGGACCCACTTGCTTTCTAAACTCCTCCTCAGAAAGCACTCTACGTGAAGTTGGTCCAGACTTAGTCCCAGGCTTGGTCAGTGATTTCTTTCTAAAGGATTATATATGCGTAACTGAGCCTTTACATCACTTAGCTAAGATTTCAAAGTTTTGCATGCTGTTAATCACCAAGAATCTGTTGCTGCAAGTCATCTCTCAGCTTTGAAGAGTAACCTTGAGAGGCATCCCTACTCAAGGGGAGATCACATTGTGCAGCCTTCTGCTGTGCATGAGAGCTCAGCGTACGCTGGGCTGTCCACTATTTATGGAGTAAGATGATTGACTCATAGTCACAATTGCATACCAACTTCAGAGTTAGGGTTTTTTCTAAACTTGGCTGGGATTCAGATCTTCACCAGTAGTACAGTTAAGGGGGGTGCACATTGCTCATATTAGCCCTTGACTGTTGTCTTGTTACCTGTCTCCCCTGAATCCATTTTGAGTGGGATGCAGCCATCATGACCAGATGCATCCATTACCACCTCTGCTGGTGATTATCCCTTGAGCAGGTTTATGGGAAATAAAGGTCACTTTGAGGAGGGGGCTGGGGGAGATGAGAACACTGCCACACATAGATCATGGTTTCAGTTGTTAAATGTAGCTAATGGTAATAGGAATATATTCTGCCTGCATTTTCAAATTAAAATTCAAGTTTCAGTAATAGTTCTGGTGATTAAAATAGATTTGAATAAAGTGTTATTTGCTAAACATCTGGTCCGTAGTAAAGGTATGTTTTATGTAATTCTATCCCAATTTTTCAAACTTGCATTCTGTTCCACGTGAAGTGTCTTATATCCCAACTTTTTATTAATATATCAGAAGTTGCCTCATTTTTTGGAGAAAAATTAAAAAATTGTGCTCTTTAAGAACTTCATAAAAAGTTGAGGTTAAGGATCTTACATGAGTATGCAAATTCATATACTACAAGAATAGGTACCCTTTTTAGAAATCTAACCAATATACTTCTATTAGATTGGAACTTGCCATCATAACACACTAAAAACATGCTTCACTGAATCAGTAAATGCTATATTTTCGAGCTGTCTGCATATTATTGACTTTTCTGCTTTCTATAAAGCATTACATCTGAAGTCACTTCCCCCATTGTTTTCATGCCAGAAAAATCAATTCAAATCCTAGATATACAAAGCAACAAAGGTACTATAACCTTTATATATTCCAGAATTTATACCATCTCCTTTGTTTTGTTGAAGCTCTGCTCTGCAGGCTTATCTGCAGCACCTGAGAGTTTTGACAACTCTTTCTAAATATACAGTAAAACATGGTAATCCATAATAGGCTGACAGGCAGCTTATTTAAAATTGTAATGAAATGTGACTAGCATGTTAAAGAAAGACTTTCCTTTTGGGGAAAAAAAAAAAAAACCAAAAACAAACAAAAAAAAAAAACCAAAAAAACCCAAATCTCCAAAGATACTAGGCTTAGAATCAAACTCAAATGTCTATTCATGGTTCACTTGAGGAAGAAATAAAATTCTATGCAAAGAACCAACATTTAATTTTAATGGAAGATCAATGGATAAGTGCAGAGTTATTTGGTCACTGGACACCCATTCCAGTCGTAATTTTCACAGGTTTATGATGTTTTTACTGCTCTGTTCATTTCCAAACTAACATGCGAGGTCTACTGATTTTCGTTCTTCATTCAGATAAGCTTTGACAAAATAGCTGAGGTTTGCATGTAAGAGGAATAACTCTCAGATATTTTACTGCCCCTTCCATCTTTCCAAGTTTCTTCCTGACACTTCCATCATCTGACACTGCTTTTAGCTTTGAAGTTTGCTGAACTTCAATGATGCAACCTGAAATTCTGTATGCTGGAGCTCTGCTTCAGATCGCATGCTTTTAGCATACCCAGCTATACCTGAGAATGAGGTTGAGGGACATCATTGTTTTATTCTTAGTTGATATAGTCATTGTAAGACTTACTTTTTTAAGAACTCTAAAACCTAAAGGTACTAGACTTGTAAGTTGGTGGGATGGTAAGTATTAGTTTAGTTGAGGACCACTTGGAATGTTCCTAAAAATTATTTTAATTTTTTTCAGTTCATGACCATTTGGAAGTCCAGTCCGTATGTGCTAAATAGCCATTTATTAGAGTTATGCAACTAAATGCATACGTTGAACTGTTCTCCAGCCAGGTATATTCAGATGTTGCTTGATCTTACCTCTCCTGATGCTGTTGTTCTTAAACAAGAGGGTCTGTCTTTCCTATGCTCTTCATTTGGTTTGAGCCAAAGCTGTACTGAGAAGACTGGTTCAGCTGAGCACAGGTGCACAAGAAGCCTTCTCTAGATTTCTTGGGACGGAGAGCTGGCAAAGATGAAGTGACAGGGATTTCAATGTTAAAAGTATGGGAGAAAGATCTGAGACCTGGGAGGAACTGCTGAGGAAGAGACTGAACTCATATGACTAGCTGCTATGTACAGGAATAGAGCTTGGGAAGAGACAATGAATCTGTCTGTGTGGCAGTCAGATGGGAAAACTGTGTGAGAAATTTATAATTTTGGATATGCTGATAAGGAAAAAGAAGAAATCTAAATACTGAAGACCGTAGCTGGCTAAGTAAAAAAAGTCAGGTGGAAACAAGCCAGTGAAGATGTGAAGATGAGAATGAAGTCCCACAAGTGGTGGGGAGAAAGAGAGAACTGGAATAAGACATGAAGGCAGAAAAAGAAACAGAGAAGTCTGTAATACTAAAGCATACTGCCATGCAGAGCTTGGAAATGAACCAACCATCCCAAACCTCAGCATTTTGCTGTTATCAATAAATATCTGTGAAACCTGTTGGCAAAGTGTGCTCATCACTCTCCCCTGGTGCTGTTCTACACGAGGGGTGACCATCTGTTACCATTGTGAAGCCTGAACTTAGATGTACTGGCAGAAACATATACTGTGGGTCTAACTTCCTGACCTCAGTGATGAATATTGTTAGTATCAGGCCACTTTTGGAAATATTTATGTTCATTCATCTTTGAAGAATAGAAAATGTATGGAAGATGAAAATGAGGGGATAGAGAGAGGAAGGAGAAAAGAAAGAAGAGGACCCTCTAATCCTTACTACAATAAAATGTTGCTGTCGTATTAGGCAACATTAGAACTGGAGTTGCCTTTACTAACTCTATTCATCTTCCTTCGCTACTTGTGGCTATACATTATAATATAGTTTAAAATAATAAAACCATGTACTATTTTTTGTCTTCTGTCAGCATAGAATCATAGAATAGTTAGGGTTGGAAAGGACCTTAAGATCATCTAGTTCCAACCTCCCTGCCAGGGGCAGGGACACCTCACACTAAACCATGCCACCCAAGGCTATGTCCAATCCATCCTTGACCACCGCCAGTGATGGAGCATTCACAATAGGATATCTATTACTGCAGAAGATGAGTTCTACTCAATGACTATGCAGCTGTGTAATGTTTTGCTTTATTTTTTCACCAATTTATTCAAAGTCTACTGAAAAAATATTAATTGCCTCTTCAGAGGATTTTCTCTGATACCAGTCAATATGGCATCTGCATACCTCACAAATTAATATTAATTTACTTTTACAGTGCTTCCACCATTCCCACTGTAGAGAACTGAGACATAACGAATTAAAGCAATTGTGTCTGTAAATGTAAATAATCTAGGAATTAATATTTTACTTTTTGAAAGGCTGCTGTGTGCTCATTTCAGCTGAGAGTTGAGCGCTTCCACAAAATGGCACCCAGGCTTTAAAGTAGGGCATCCAAAAATAAAATACTTGTAACTTGTGAGAAGCATTTGAACAGTCCAGTTTTGATGGCTTTTCCAGTTTACTGCTGGAACTTCCCAGCAGTACAAGGGGATAGTATCCCCATTCTTCATGTCACCATTCAAATGGTTTAAGAATTAAATATTCGTTGGAATGCACACTGAAACTTCTTTTACTGCATATGTTATAGATATTAAAAAAAGAATAAGTAAAGAGAAAAGAGATGAGAGCACTGTTATAAGATGCATTCCACTTTATCACCAGAGATAGCCATCCTGTGCACTGTTGAGGAGAGGTCCTACAGAAACAAAAAATATCTTCACACTCTGTCTATGAGCTAAACTGGAACCCACCTATGTTTTAGACTTGGTCTATAACTGAGTATTAGTTCTTCAAGCACAGAGAAACTCTAAATATTAGAAAAATCTGCTTCTTAAAAGTTTGATGAACATTTTGGAGCCAAACTGGAAAATTTTGTGTACTGTCTAGAAGCTTCTGGAAGACTTCCAGGTTTGAAGTCGTCAACCCACTTCACTTTTGGTGTTGTCATCTCATTATTCTGAGCACTTATAAAGGGAGAAAGGATCCAAGCAGATCTAGAGGAGAGGGAAGTAATGTGGAATTGCTGGGGGCTGGAATCTTTTGCTTCTCTCACCAAGTTTTCTAACAACAGTGATGTCAGGATAACCTTCCTGTTTCCTGATTTGAAAAAAAGTATTGAAGAAAAAGTGATTTCTTCCTTTACTGTTCACAAGAAACTTCTTTTGCTAAATTATGTCTTCACAGAGTTTCAACAGGACATAGTGTTACAGTTATTTTCATATTCATTTTCCACTGAACTTGAAAGCAAAACCCTTAACAAGGACTGACATACAATAGGGAGGCTCCTTTTCCTCTGCTAAAACTGACAGGCAAAGAATTCTATCTGTGGACAGTTTTGTAAAAATCACCAAGTGAGTGTTGGCTAGGATCTTGTTGGCCAGGAGTTGCTTTGCTAGATTAAGATAAACAATCATCTGATTCATTTGTAATCCAAAACCACCCTAGTTAAGGTCAGGCCTCTGGGAAAAAAGGACCTGTATTTTCATTATTTCTGTAAGCAGCAGTTTTCTATGCTTACCAGTTCTGTTGAAGCCACCATGCAGGCTGCTGCTCTAAACTTTGCCTGAGCCACATGGCTGTTTGAATCCACATATCTGAGAGTGGAGAGATGCTGCAGATCTGGGCCCTCTGCTCTTCCCTGCAGAATACAGCAAATTCATCACACACATCTCGAAGCCCCTGTCCTTGCTGATGTGTCTTCTTTCTTGAACTGTCAATCCACAACAAGCTCTGGACAATGGAAATCGCTGAATTTCTTTAACACAGACTCTGAGTTTATGGAGAAAACTCCAGTAGATATATACAATTATGTGTTGAATAATGTATTTCAGGAGGTGCCTGTGAATGTAACTGTTTACATTTACTTCCATATATAACAGATTTTTTTTGCAACAAATCCAAACACTCAGCATCACATGCTTAGTAAATTTGCATTTCATGATGCATGTAGCTGGCAGAAATAGAGATAAGTGGCGCCTTCATTGCAGATGACATCCTATAAAGTGTACGTAGTCCTTCTAGATGCCATATTTAGAAGATAATGTACAAATTAATCTTAATCTTTCAAGTCCAATCTGGTAATCTGATCTTTGGTATTGTTCAATTTTCCCCTAAGAGACACAAATCACTTAATACATGGGTTCAGTCTCTATACATTTAGGTATTACAGAACAATATATTACCCTTTTAGGTTAATTTAGAAGCACCAATGTCCCTGGAATATTTCTGGTGAGAAGGAAAAGGGCATGTGTCATGTGTCCCATTTCCCTCAGTCATATGCCAAATAATCCAATTCATGATGAGATTAGATCTACGAAGAGCTCTTTTAAAAACTTTCTTCATGTGCAATCTATCTGGAAACCCACTGCAAAATCTGCTTGTTGTAATGTCTAGAAGCCTTTTTCTTTTCCACGTCAGTATGTGTATGTCCATCCAGGATGTTTTTTGTTCCAGTATTAACATTTAATAAGATCTTTATTCTTTCTTTTATTTATCCACTGATGTATTTATGGACCTCAATCACCTTACTCTCTGCTTAATTTTCATATATATTTTCCTACCAGGAAAACAGTTTCAGGCTCATCCTGAGAATTGGACCTCTACTCTTGTTTTCTTCCATACCCTTCTCTGCACCAATTTTCTTTCAAAGTTACCTTTCCCAACCTGAAAATCAATACTGTATTGTAGCTGAGGTTTAACCAGGGCCTAGTGTAATGGTACTGGTATTTGGCTGTCTCTGATGAATTTATCTTTTGCAGTACATTTTCAGTTTGCTTTTGCCACCTTTTTGCTGCATCATACTGGCAGATCATTCATTCGGAGATTGAATATCACATCTCATTTCTACAAAACATTTCTATCTGATAAACCTCCAGCATACCAGAGGACTTTTTATTATTAGCTCCATGTGCATGGCAGTGCATTTCAATCTTGTCTTATTTCTGTTCAACCACATTTTTTTGGTATTCAGTTCTGATGTCCTCCATCCTAACTTCCACATTCATGGCATCAGCAAACTTCATCATTACAGATCTAAAACCATGCCAGATTGAAAGCAATAAATGAGTTCCAAGATTACATTCCGTGGAACTTGACTAGGAACAACCTTGATACCTCTGCATGAAAATCTGTGTGCTGCTCTCCTTAAAATGCATCTTTGCTATTTTTATTAATTCTTATTATTATTTTTGTTTCCAGATACAGTAATAGTATACCAAATGCTGCTATGTCAAATATACCCATCCACTGACTAAGTAGAAAAATCCATTACATTGTTTCAGAAAAAAAAAGTTACAATGTCAAAAAATATATGGATAAGGCAAAATCACATAATAGTTCTCAAGGAGAAAAGGGGAAGTGGTCGCATTGTTTTTATTACAATGAGAATGCTTTTTCAGCTGCTTAAAAAAACCTCATAAACAACCCATACCAAAGCACTAAACCAGTTTGTGGTTGATTAGATATTCAAGCAAAACAAAATTTATGACTTTGATGTTAGAATAGTTAAGTACTAAATTATGTGTGGGGTTTCTATGAAATCAAGGTGGTCCTTTCTAGTTCTCTATCTGTGGGCAACTGCAGCTTTGTTAAAAACTTTCCTTTTGGGCTGAACTTTTCAATGAGTTACGTGAACCCATAATTTTTCAGTAAAATCCCAGGGAGATTATCTCACTGATTTCAGTAGAATCAAGATTAACTAGGAGTAATAAGTAGGTCACTTTTTGAAAAAGTGACCAAACCAAACCAGGTCTCTTGTCATAACAGGAGAGGGTGTACTCAGGGAAAGGATTAATTTCCCCAGGCATTTAACAAAAAGACCAACTGAATTTTGGTTTGTTTTAAAGAGGTTTAAAGCAGCTGTGACTCAAAGAATAAAAACCCCATAGAAGTAGGTCATGATCTAACCAAGAATTATCTAGAATATGCAGTAATTTCATAAATATTCTCTGAAGTCCTGTAGGCAAGATTACTATGGTGGGCAGTGATTATACAGTGCTCCCATAAGATCTTCTTGCTAATTAATGATGCATTTCAGAACACACTTTTCATATAATGTGGGGTATAGGTTGTTTCCTGCCCATTTCAATTATATTTTCTGTCAACATAATTCATATATCCATATTTCTTTTGTGACTGATCATATATATTGCATAGAGTTTGAAATGGATTATTAAAAAATTCATATATGTTGTATAATTTCTTTTGCACACAGCTGCATGAGCTGCCACCATTACCAAATCTCCAGTAGATGTTTTTTTTTCCTTAGTTCAGACTCTCTTTCATATCTTTACATGTATTTCCCACAGAGAAACAAATGTTCTCATATTCAGCCTAAATAGGAATTTTTGCAGGCATAAGTTTTGCTTATTTTTGTCGGAGCAAAATTAGATATTAATCCAATGCCAGACAGAGTTTACAAGAATGTAATTCAGATACCAGATTACAAAGTACTTTTAAGTTATCTTGTGCCATTTCCCTAAAGGGATCAGTCTCTTAACACGCTGAAGGGGAAGAGCTGTGGAATGCATGGTGGAAGTATGGAGAATATTTCTTCCCTGTTAATTTATTATGGTGGATTGACATAATGAAGGATGACAAATAGGTCATTTTTCACCCACACAGCACTTCCCATTAAAATGTGAATGTTTTCTATATGAGTGTCAAGAGTAACGCATTTAATTACACAAAAGCCATGTGTCATATGTTGTGAATGTAATATGGAGAGCAAGAGAAGTACTGTGTATGGCTGAGTAAGTGCTAAAGGGGTACCAGAGGACTACACTTTAAAAGCAAATCTCTGCAGTGTTTGAAAACATCGAAAAAAGAGCGAGCTGAGCTGAAGCACTTAACAGCCAGATATGAGGATGGTTGTACAGCCCGCCAAGACACCGTTCCACTGAGAGAGGATAACAGAGAGCACCTGAGAGAGAAAATTCTGCATTTATGATCCTTATAACACAACGGTGGTTTTGTCCCCACTGTTTCTTGACACGTTAGCAACTAATCTTGAATGGATTTATTCTTTGTAATGAACATGAAGAATGAAGGGTATTAATTCAGCAGCATGTACTGCTGCAGTAAAATATACTAGGTGTCGTGGTTTAAACCCAGTGGCAAATCAGCCACGCAGTCGCTCGCTCACTCCTCTCCCTTCCTCACTTCCCCAACTCGAGGAGGGATGGTGAGGAGAATCGAAAGAATGTAACTCCCACAGGCTGAGATAAGAACAGTCCAGTAACTAAGGTATAACACAAACCACTACTGCTATCACCAACAATAATAATGATAAGGGAAGTAACAAGGGAAGAGAATATAACCGCTCACCACCCGTCAACCAATACCCAGCCCAACCAGAGCAGTGATCTAACCCTTCCAGGTAACTGCCCCCAGTTTATATAGTGGGCATGACATAGCATCCTTCAAGTATCTGAAGGGGGTTTATAGGGATGCTGGGGAGGGACTCTTCATGAGGAACTGTAGTGACAGGACAAGGGGTAACGGGTTCAAACTTAGACAGGGTAAGTTTAGACTGGATATGAGGAAGAAATTCTTTACTGTAAGGGTGGTGAGGCACTGGAATGGGCTGCCCAGGGAAGTTGTGAATGCTCCATAGCTGGTGGTGTTCAAGGCTGGATTGGACAGAGCTTTGGGTGGCATGATTTAGTGGGAGGTGTCCCTGCCCATGGCAGGGGGGTTGGAACTAAATGATCTTCAGGTCTTTTCCAACCCTAACTATTCTATGATTCTATGATTCTATGATTCTATGCTGTGGTATGGAATACCTCTTTGGTTAGTTTGGATCAGGCATCCTGACTCTGCTTCGTCCTGGCTTCCCCTCCTCCCCGGCAGAGCATGAGGCTCAGAAAGTCCTTGGTCAGACTAAACATTACTGAGCAGCAACTAAAAACATCGGTGTTATCAACGCTGTTCCCAGGCTGGAACTCAAAACCCCAGCATTGCACAGCTACTAAGAAGTAGAAAAATGACTGCTACTGTTGAACCCAGGACACTAGGCTTAGCCAGAAATGGTAGTGTGGGAAGTCATTGATACTCTTGAACACACAGCAGCTACCTAACCCCATGTTTCACTCAGCTCATGTAGCTGCTGCTGCTGCTAGAGAGACAAATTAGAGAGTTCTCTAGCAGCCTATATGAAGAGTGGCAATGGTATCTGTAAAATTTCAGGGGTGCTTATTTTTTTCCTAAATGAGAATATTTTTTCATGTCTGTTAGAATTGGTTAATCTATTATGTTTATTTTGTGTTACATAATGTCCTTTTTTGTGTCTCTCACTTTGTGTCTGCTTAGTCCTTCAATGTTTAGTACCATCATATGAAAGTATTATAGTAATACAAAACTCAAGGCAGAAAGAAACCTTTTGAAACATAGTGTCAGGCACAATAAATACTAATTTTTCATATTGAAGCATGTATGTCTTCTTGAGATAATTGTATATGGTTTTCACCCAAACATGTGCTATGCTGCTGAAATAAGTCCACTAGGGTTTATTGTAAATGGTATTTTTGTGGCTTGTTTCATTACCCTTTTGTCATTCTACACTTGATCTATAAAGAGATTCATAGAAAGTCATAACTATTTTAAGAAGGCAGCAGGGAAAGTGTTCTTTCTCTGTGTCTATAAATCTTTACTTATGCTCTACAGAGAACTTTATTCCCTATGTCTGCCTTAACAGTGTAAGAGGAGTATATTACAATGCCTTGAGTTGTCAGAGCTGTGGGAATCTTTATAATATGAAATCATAAGTGGAGACAATTTCATTGTAATAGTCCTGGCAACAAAGAAAAAAGGATACCAGTTCAGCTGGCACACTGGCATGGTAGCGCAGATATGTTCTTTCACAGAATTAAAATGTGTGGGATTGGAATGCGTGTGTGTGTCTATATATATATGCATACACAGAGGAGAGGGACTTTTTACCAGAGCATGTAGGGATAGGACAAGGGCTAATGCCTTTAAACTGAAAAAGGTAGATTTAGATTAGATATTAGGAAGAAGTTCTTCACTGTGTTGGTCATGAGGCACTGGTACAGGTTGCCCAGAGAACCTGTGGCTGCTCCATCCCTCAAAGTGTTCAAGACCAGGTTGGATGGGGCTTTGAGCAACCTGGTCTAGTGGAAGGTGTCCCTATGGAACTAGATGATCTTTACGGTCCCTTCTAACCCAAACTATTCTGTGATTCTATATGTACATATAGACACACACATATATATACACATATATATGTATAGTTAGGAAGCCAGTAAAACTGTGTCTTAGAAAAGAAGATGACTACTGAAAATATGGACTTTTTTTTTTATTATATATATAACTGAAGGAAAGCAGAATGTAAAAATTTCCACCCTCAGAATGATAAACAACTGCTTTTCAGAAGAAGAAAGCATTGTTCTTCCTCATGAAGTCCACAGCAGATAGATAGCAGCTTGGGCTACTGCTTTTTATCCTTCAAAATCTTTTGTAAGGAATTTTCCCTTTGTAAGGCTTACAGACCATCAGAGAAAAAGCGTAGTTCTGGTGGTTAAATATGGACACACAATTCTTGTGGAGGGTAGGTAATCTTTTTCACCAGAAATTTGGAGAGTGGTGTAAAATGATTGTCAGGAATCTCTGAGACACAGCTAATTCTGCTTTGGGTAGCAGTTAAGCTAAATGATTTTTTATGGTCATTCCACATTTTTTCTTTTTAAGCTCCCTATGAGATCATGCTGGCAAACAAAACCACCTGAAAGCTATTTATCTGTCATGGTTTAAGCCTCTATAACTCACCCAGTTCGCTCACCCAATCCCCCCTCTTTCTTCCCCCCAGCTCCCTGGGAGATGGGAAGGAGAATTGAAAGAATGCAACGCCCACAGGTTGAGATAAGAACAGTTTAGTAACTAAGGTATAACACAAATCACTAATGCTACCACCAATAATAATAATGACCAGGGAAATACAAGGAAAAATAATACAACTGATCACCACCTGATATCAAGCCGGACCCAGCAGCGAACCCCTCTCTTCCGGGTCTCTGCCCACCATTTTTGCATCCTGGGCATGACGTGCTGTGGTATGGAATACCTCTTTGGTCAGTTTGGGTCAGGTGTCCTGTCTCTGCTTCCTCCCAGCTTCCCCTCCTCCCTGGCAGAACATAAGGCTCAGAAAGTCCTTGATCAGACAAAACATCCTAAGCAGAAACTATAAACATCGGTCTTATCAGTGCTGTTCCCTTGCTGAAAGTCGAAAACACAATGCTGCACCAGCTACTAAGAAGGAGAAAAATGACTGCTACTGCTGAACCCATGACATTATCAAAAAAAACTTTGTTCTAAAAGCAACACAATATTTACTGCCTCTGTTTATTTAACATCACATTATGGTCAATTGTAAGGAATTAAGTGTCCAAGAATGGATGTCTCAAGGACCTACATGTAGTCTTAGTGGCTGCTCTGCAAAATATGTATTTTCCACAGTAAATACTATATTCTGAGAGCATACTCATAATATCAGCTGAGAATGAAGTAAAAAGAACATGAAATACTCAAATTTCTGGATTCTGACAAGCATTTAATTTTTATACATTATTTTTAAATATGGCAGATGTAAATAATAATTAAAGAAAAATCTACAGAAAACCTAGAAAGATAAAAATTGTGTCACTCAGAAAAAAGCAGCTGGAATGACAATATATTTTTGATGGGCTCTTGTCTAGAGTTTTCAGTCATGTAAAATTTTTTGAATACGTTTTAGTGGCTATGTAAAGAAAGCTCTATCCATTGCTATATCAGACATTTAATATTTGGCTATCCCTCTTTCCTTTTTTTTTAATAGCAGTATGCCTAAGAAAAAATAAGTTCTGCCACACTTTTCCCTAATATTTTTTTTATTATTTTCTAAG
This sequence comes from Ara ararauna, assembly GCA_028858755.1. Classification (NCBI taxonomy): domain Eukaryota; kingdom Metazoa; phylum Chordata; class Aves; order Psittaciformes; family Psittacidae; genus Ara; species Ara ararauna. The sequence goes on from CM054379.1 coordinate 65,447,599, forward strand.
TAGTAAAAACACATATGGTGTGTGCATACCTCCTGAGTTAAAAGTTTGTAATAACAACTATTTTATTTATACTGAGGCAAAATCTAGGACAATTCTTCAGCATCAGTCTTTCACAAGGTCATGCAACTGACAAGCAAATTTGCATGTAGATTAAATGACTTACTATTTTTGTTACCTAAAAAAACCCCAAAAAACCAAACAAGTAATAATTTTGCTGAAGAATAGTACATTTCAATTGACAATTTAAGAAAATTTGTAACCTTCTGGCTATTGCAGTGCTATATATTTAGAGTGTTCAATATTACAACACAAATGTGTTCTCTTTGTAAACTGAAAAATAGCCTTTCTTTGGAAGATGTCCACTCAACAAAATTAATTTTTTCAACAAATATATATATAAAAATTAAAGTATGTCTGCTGATTTCCTGATGTCAGGTATAAATAAGCTATATTTATGTTAAATCAAGACTATGATGCCTATAAAAAATATTAAATATGTGTCTAAAGTCACTGAGTGAAAAGAATCAATTTTGTTATTTTCCCTCTTCTAAATTTCAAAAGTTTTCCAAAATCTCAGTAGAAAAAGAAACAGCTGTTCCAGACCTCCTTCATGATTGCGCAGCTTTGATGTATCAAAACCCAAATGAGTTCCATCACGTAAGGTGCCTTTGCCCAATTAGTACCTAAACCAACTACTGCCAAGACAGGGAATTTGTCTCCAAAGGCACTGATTGACTGACAGGGGAAAAAAAAAAAGAGAAAGAAATAAGCCCTAGCCATCAGAATAGAGCAGAAGTTTGCTTTTGTGAGGGCCCTTTTTACGTTATAGAGTTTTGCTAAACAATCTTATTAATAGCGTTTGTTTCCAGCAATGAGCAAGTAGAGGTTTTGATGCCACTGGCTACAGGCACTATAATTTCTAAGATATGTCTAAACATGTTTGTCAGAAACTTGGGAGAACCTGCTTTTTTAAGAATGTTACTACTCCTTATGAGCCTTATTTGTATTACTTGCTCTGTGATACTCCTGTTTACTATTTCTTAGTCAGACCTGGTCACTGTAGAGATTATGAAAATGTCATGAAGTGTTCAGTAATGGTTGTTGGCATCCAAAATATTTTAGGTAAATCTGGTTCTTTTTTACATGTTCCTTAAAGAAAGATCACAATGAGATTCATTGTGTCTCCTTTAAAACATGTCTTATATTGAACTTAAGTGGGTTCAGACATAAAGTTATTTTTTGTTTTGTTTTGGTTTGGTTTTCCCTGTAGATACCAACCTCACATAGAACACAGGCAATTGGAAATCTCATAGATCGAAATCTCTATAATGGTCCCCAATCTTAAAACTGAAAGAACAGCTATATCAGTCTTAGTCCTGCTGAAAGCAACAGGTAGAGTCAAATCAATTCACCTGAAGATTCTGGTGTAGCTGCAATTCAAGTTAGGATAAAGCCCTTCTCATACTCCAGATAGATGTGCCAAAGAAGCTTTTGTTTATTACAGATCAAAATAATTTCTGAAACAGACCATTTACCAAAGTTAACAGGAATTGCATTTGTCAAAGGACTAAATACAGGTCACATGTGCAGGACTAACATATTTCCATCTGCTCTCAATTCTTAGCACTCAGCTTCCAAAAAGAATCAAACTTTGCAATATATTTTCCTTAGTATCAATCTATGTTACGATTTTCTTAATTAAAAAAGTACAACCTGATTATATTTTGTATATGTGGGTAGTCAAATGTATAAACAGAAGAGAAAAACTTTTATTCAACCATAACAGGCTTTCAAAGCAAATTCAAAGAAATAAACATCATATGTCATGCCATTTTTTTAATTTTTTTTATTTTTTTTTTTTTAAATGACATGACAAGCTGTTCAATAACGGCTTTTCCTTCCTCTGGTGGCAAAATATCTTCTACATTAGCTAGCTCTCCCATATAGGTGATTTAGGAAAGATTACAGTTTGGTGCATTCGAAATGGAATCAACAAGCAGTTCAGAAAAAGGAAGAGAGGGTTTCTAACATGAAAAATAGTCTGCTTCTTTGAATTTTACCAGTCATGTCATGTTATATTAGGCAGAGTAATAGAACATTAGCTGTGTAATGAGCTGCTAAAATGTAAAAGAGAATGCACTTTCAGATTGGCTAGTCCTGTTGAAAGTGATAGCTTGCATCTAATCTGCAACGCTTGTAGACATTATGCAAACAAGCTGTTTGTGAATTCCAGATCATTTGGAAATTAGAAGAAGTGTCAGATACATTATCAACTTCTGGAAACATTTCTGTATTTTACTTTTGGTTTCCAGATACAAGGAGGCTTTTGAGAAACACAATATTAAGTTATTTTAATTTAACACTTGACATCTTTTCTTAGATCATTTGAGCCAGAACATCAGTTGAATTAAAAGGGCTTCTGTTTATTGAAGTCAACAGAGCTTCAGACATTTAAACAATTTTAAAGCTACCCTGTTTTAGAGGCAAATTTGCATGTAGTTTTATAGTACTTAGCAAAGAAGCAGTTAGCAATGTTGGTACAAAATCGTCTTTTGTTTCTTACAAGATAATGTTTCATTGAAACTAAAAAGGTTTTTTTTAGAAATTTTATGAGGAAAGAGGAAGATAGTTTTTAATTTCTGATTATTTTGAGAAAAGATTTGACCCTTAAACTTCAAGGTGTGAGGTATGTTCTCTAACCAGTGAGCCTCCTCTGTTCTATGACATCTTTCAAAAGGTTTTCTTTCCTCTACCCTCTCAACTCCTAGTAAACAAGAGTTCATTTTGGAGTGTTGGTGTTTTTTCTGTACTATAACTGTGGTTTTAAACCATATTTCACAGCATATCAAACCAGATGTTTCAAAATCTGAACATTTCTATATTTTGTTTTTGCAGTACTACTACTTGTCACAGTAATGCTCTGCTTCATGCGGGGAACCTATGGAACTTGATCACATTTGTAAATTGCATTTTGTGTCTCAGAAGTGGGAACAAAATGGTTGGCATCTCATAATGGACCCTTAAAAACTAGATTTATGTTGTGACTGTCTTGAATAACACTGACACAATAAATGATAAAAATAACCTCAGCAGCGGAAATATGAGATTAATCTGCTCAGTAGAAAGAACATTAAGAAAATGAAAGATTACATATATGGAAATGTACATCTAGAGAAAGGAGATGCAAGCTTCTAATGTTATCAAATCAACCTGCTCATTATGTCCTTTACATTTAATATTTAGAAAAGTGATTCTACTTTCAAGCACTTCAATTTATTCAGTGTGCTGCCATTTTATTAAGATATGTGTGTTAGGCAAACCTAGCTTCCTCTGAAATAGCTAGGAATAGTCAATCTCATGCAGTAACACAGAACAGAGGAAAAAAAATCCAAGAAAAAGAGATTGATTTTTGCAGTGTTGATTGGTGATGAACATTTAGAAGGAAAATGGAATAGACTGAGTCTATGAACTGTTATGTATGTAGTTTTTGTGGAAGTTTCTCATTTATTATTACTGTGCAATTATGGTCTTAGATATCTATACCAACCATAATTTAGCATCAGTGTAGATGAATTGCCAATACTTGGCTTCCTCTGAGCAGAAAATGCCAAACTGCTTAGCTGAAATATGTTATAAAGCAATGTACAAGTTTTTAGCTGTTCTGTCTTTATTCGCATCTTGGGAATCACACTGCTAAACCCTCACATAGTATCTTGAAAGAGCACTCCTTTACGACTATATTTTTCCTACATATGTTTTTTTATTTAAATTGAAGATGTCTCTGCTTAACTTGCAGTTTTAATAGCAGTGAAATCCTTTGGGTTCTTATCAGATGGAATCTAAGCTCAAAATTCTCTTATCTGCTCTGCTGTACAAATCTTTTATTTGAGGGGTGAAAAAATCTTTTATATTTGCAGTTGTGGTTACAGACTGATGTGCTTATGGCTTTATATTGCCAAAAATGACCAGTTTTATACTTGCAGTTGAAGTCGCAGTCAAGCAGGCAAAAAATGAGAGGAGAAAATAATGTATAGTTTCTTTGGATCCTGGAACCTCCTACAATTTGTATTCATAGAATGTATATTTGTCCATGTTCTGGTACCTTTTTTTTTTACTTTTTATGAGTGTTTTGTAATGATCTTAGTAGAAGCCTTGCACTGGAAACAGATCCATAAGCAGCCCCATGAGACCGTGGTTAGAACATAGATACTGTAGTTGTAAAGAGAATTTTATTATAAAAAGATAGCTCCAAAAGACTGCAAGCCTTGCCTTACTTCCAGCAAGACTGTTTGCAACTTCTCAATATAGATTTCATTGTAATAGTCCTGTAAATATACAAAAGTAGAATTTGGAAGTATATTGTCAGGGTAGCTCAAAGCCAAGAAAGAAACTCATTATAGACCCTGTTTGAAAGCCATTTTTCCTGGTCTATTAACTTACGATGCTGACCAGAAATTGGCCAGCAATGTCTACAATGTCTGGACTAGTTAAGAGTCAGAGACAGCTGTCATGAATAAAATGGAACAAAGAAAAAGAAGAAAAAAAATGATGCTGAAAAATAACAGCAAGAATTATCAAGTTATTAGCTATGTAATCGCAGAACCTTTTTTCCATCTAAAATCTCATTATTACTATTATTATTATTGCTATCATTATTATTATTATTATTATTATTATTTACATAGGCAGATGAAAACATATTTTAGTCGCAGGGATTCCATTGCAGGATTACTAATGGAATATGCAGTGATTTCTTGTGGAGTGCAACATCTTACAGATCACTATGTAATATGAAGATATAGAGTCTCTCTCACTGCAGGCAATAAAATAAAGCAAAAACAAATAAAAAAATCTAGGCTACATAATTGAAGCTCCTCTTCATTATTCTGACATTAACTAGCCTCAGGCTTTAGAATCTGCTCAATTGTAATGAATCGTTAAGATTTCAGTTGGACCAAAGAGAACACCTCATTGTACTTTGCTGTTTGCAAGATTTTAACAAAATAACATCTGCTATCTTAGTTTGTGGATGATTTAATTTTTAAACACTTGTTCCTAAACTTTAATTTTCTGCAAAACAAAGACATAAATTATTAATTCATCTGCATTTCCTCAAGGCGAGCTAGACTTATGGTCCTTCATAAATATTTAAGAATTTGACTGCAAAATAAACAAAAAACTTTCACTTAACTTTTAATTGCAAGTCCCCAGAACAAGCATCAGCATCATCAGTAACAGTAAAGAGAAAGATTCCAGAAAGAAGCACATTTCTGTGAAAGGATATGTCCATTTAAACTTGTGGAAATTCAATGTGCTTTTCCACCAGATTTGCAAAACATGAGTTTCATTAGCAATAAACACCAGGAAAAAAGGGCCAGTGTTCAAATATAATCCAGTCTTGACTTGAAAGGCTCTCTAGTGGCTCTCAGGAGCGTGACGTGCAACATACCTGTACACTTCTACGTATGCTTTCTCCAGGAAGACATCTGTTAGTATTAACACAGTGTACTCTCCGGGCCCAAATCAGAGTTGCTGTTTAATTCTGGCACTGGATCTGAGAAGTGAAGGCAGACTCAAGCTTCAGGGGTAGCCTAATGTAATCCCAGCTGCCAACATCTCCCCTTTCCTGAAAAGAATTATTCTAATAACTATGGATCACAACATTTGCTATAGCTCATCTCCTCACCAGAACAGTCCTCACCTGCTGGATAAAACAGTTCTCTGAGCCCTTTGGAGTGGTGCAGAAAACACAGCAAAATTAAGATCCAGAACCTGTGAATGAAAACAAATTTCATTATAACCTTTTTTTATATAGTATTAGTTTTTTTGCAAAAAGTGTGGTTTTCAATAAAATTTGTCAGGCATTTTCCTGATATTGCACATGAGAAAAATACTTTAGAAACATATTTCAATATTTTCATAATTTTGTATCATTTTGAGACAGATAGAATCATAGAATAGTTAGGGATGGAAAGGACCTGAAGATCATCTAGTTCCAACCACCTGCCAGGGGCAGGGACACCTCCCACTAAACCATGCCACCCAAGGCTACATCCAACCCGGCCTTGAACACCGCCAGCAATGGAGCATTCACAACTTCCCTGGGCAACCCATTCCAGTGCCTCACCACCCTTACAGTAAAGAATTTCTTCCTCATATCCAATCTAAACCTCCCCTGTTTAAGTTTAAACCCATTACCCCTTGTCCTCTCACTATAGTTCCTAATGACAAAGAGTCCCTCCTCAGCATCTCTATAGGCCCCCTTCAGATATTGGAAGACTGCTATAAGGTGTCCACGCAGCCTTCTCTTCTCCAGGCTCAACAGCCCCAACTTTCTCAGCCTATCTTCATACAGGAGGTGCTCCAGTCCCCTGATCATACTCATGGCCCTCCTTTGGACTTGTTCTACCACTCAATGTCCTTTTTATGTTGAGGACACCAGAACTGCACACAATACTCCAAGTGAGGTCTCAGAAGAGCAGAGTAGAGGGGCAGGATCACCTCTTTCGACCTGCTGGTCACGCTCCTTTTGATGCAGCCCAGGATATGGTTGGCTTTCTGGGCTGTGAGCGCACACTGCTGGCTCATGTTAAGTTTCTCAGTGACCAACATCCCCAAGTCCTTCATGGCAGGGCTGCTCTGAATCTCTTCCCTGCCCAACCTGTAGCTGTGCCTATGATTGCTCCGACCCAGGGGGAGGACCTTGCACTTGTCATGGTTAAACTTCATAAAGTTGGTATCAGCCATGGCCTCACAAGCGTGTCAAGGTCCCTCTGGATGGCATTCCTTCCCTCCAACGCATCAACTGAACCACACAGCTTGGTGTCATTGGCAAACTTGCTGAAGGCGCACTCAATCCCACTGTCCATATCACTGACAAAGATGTTGAACAAGGCCGGTCCCAACGCCCATCCCTGGGGGACACCACTTGTTACTGGTCTCCAGTTGGACATGGAGCCATTGAGCACAACTCTTTGTGTGTGGCCATTCAGCCAGTTCTTTATCCACTGCGTGGTCCACCTATCAAATTGATGTCCCTCCAAATTAGAGACAAGGATGTCATGTGAGACAGTGACAAACGCTTCGCACAAGTCCAGGTAGATGACATCAACTGCTCTTCCCCTGTCCATCAGTTCCATAGCCCCATCATAGATGGCCACCAGATTGGTCTGGCAGGATTTCCCCTTAGTGAAGCCATGCTGGCTGTCACCAAGCACCTTGTTGTTTTCCATGTGCCTCAGCATGCCTTCCAGGAGAATCTGCTCCAAGATTTTGCTAGGCACAGAGGTGAGACTGACTGGTCTGTAGTTCCCCGGGTCATGCATTTTCCCCTTCTTGAAAATGGGGATTATATTTTTCTTTTTCCAGTCATCAGGAACTTCACCTGACTGTCATGATTTTTCAAATATGATGGACAGTGGCTTAACAACTTTGTTTGCCAGCTTCTTCACGACCTGCAGATGGATTTCATCAGGTCCCATGGACTTGTATATGTTCAGGTTCTTAAGATGGTCTCAGACCAGATCCTCTCCTACAGTGGGCCTAGGGTCTTCATTCTCACAGTTCCTGCGTCTGCCTTCCAAGACTTGGGTGGTATGGTCAGAGCAGTTGCTGGTGAAAACTGAGGCAGAGAACTCATTAAGAACCTCAGCCTTCTCCAAATCCAGGGTAGCCAGTTCTCCCAATAGCTACTGGAGTGGTCCCACGTTGTCCCTGGCCTGTCTTTTATTTGCAATGTATCTATAGAATCCCTTCCTGTTATCTTTAACATCCCTAGCCAAGTTTAATTCTAAGTGGGCCTTAGCTTTCCTAACCTGGTCACTAGCTTCCCAGACAACATCCCTGTATTCTCCCCAGGCTGCCTGTCCTTGCTTCCACATTTTATAAGCCTCTTCTTTCCTTCAAATTTTCCTCAGCAGCTCCTTATCCATCCAAGGAGGTCTCCTGGCCCTCCTCCTGCACTTCCTTCTAGTAGGGATGCATCGCTCCTGAGCCTGCAGCATTTGATCCTTGAATATCAACCAACAGTCTTGGGCCCCCCTGCCCTCTAGGGCTATATCACATGAAATCTTACTGAGCAGGTTCCTGAAGAGGCCAAAGTCTGCTCTGTTGAAGTCCAGGGCAGTGAGCTTGCTGCACGCTCTTCTCACTGTCCTGAGGATCTTGAATTCGACCATCGCATGATCGTTGTAATCAAGGCTGCCCTGGAGCGTCACATTTCCAACCAGCTCTTCCTTGTTGGTGAGGACGAGGTCAAGCATGGCACCTCTCCTTGTCAGCTCCCCTATTACTCGTAGAAGGAAGCTACCTTCCACACAATTGAGGAACTTCCTGGATTGCTTGCGCCGGGCCATGCCGTCCCTCTAACAGATATCAGGGTGGTTGAAGTCCCCTATGAGAACAAGGCCTCGGGGCATGAGGCTGTTCCTATCTGTCTATAGAGCGCTTCATCCACCAAGTCCTCTTGGTCAGGTGGTCTGTAGCAGATCCCCACAATAATGTCTCCCATCGCTGTTCTCCCTTTAAGCCTGGCCCACAAACTCTCTGTTGACTGCTCACCTGTCCCCAGAGTTCCATACTCTCCAGCCTATACTTAACATAAATCTAATATTTTGAAAATATTTATTAGTTGAATGTATTTAGGCTTAAAAATAATCTTTAGAAATGTGGTCTTTAATCTCCTAATATAAAATCTGTGAATTGATTTTGAAGGTCAAGTAATTCCTTTCTTCATTCAAGGAATCATTTTATAGAGATAGTAACTAAATGAAAGTTTCAGTCATTATTCCAAAGGAAAGAAAAGAAAAAGATTCTGCCATAAAATGCAAAAATTCAGTGCAACATCGTCAGTTTTCCTCTAGAAATTTAGTAAAAATATTTCCTTAAAAGGTATAACTTGATAAAAAAAACCCCACTAAGTCTGTGTAAAAGCGACAAAATCAAAATACTCTGTACAGTATAGAAGAGCTTCAGCTGTAACTACTTTTGATCTTTGCTTTCTCTTCCAGTCCCATGCAGAGTATTTTGGGTGTTGTTCCTCAGAGGTATGGAGTCACCAGGCTTGACCATACTCTCCTTTATCCAGTGATGACCATAACTACTTCCAAGGAAGAACACAAAACACAGTGATGGGAGAGTGGAGTAAGGGAGTTTTAAAAGAGGATCATGAAAGTATCCCTCCTGTCTTGCCATACAGATATTGATTTCACTCCGTCAGGCTGAATATAATTGCTTGCTCTAATTTAGCATTGATCTACCCACCCAAGTTTCTTAAAGTACTGCATAGGCATCAATTAAGTTGTTCCTAATACCACTTTTGTGAAGTAGGATAGCTATAATTTTTCACACTTAGAAAATAACGAGGGGTGAAAAGTGATTCGTCCTGAGTTATGCAGTGAAAAAAGCCAGGATTAAGGTATAAGAGAATTATACTGTACCATGTGCCTCTCATCAGATCACCCAGTTTTTCTAAAAGAAAAATATTTGCTCATCTAATGATTTGGGATTCCAGTGGAACACACCTGGACAGATAATGAGTGTACTACAACTGCTGCTGATCAAATCAGATGTGACTATTGCCTTCTCTCCTTTCTGGGATTTTTCCACTGTCTTCTTTTTTGTCCTTTTCTTCTATCCACTTCACCTCAAATGTAAGAGGCTTTTATTTCATATGCTTCAGCTTTTATCACTTGATTGGTGGCTTGGTCACTGATAAGAACTTTTATGCATTATTTCATGCAAGAAATAACACCTCTTACTGCTGACATGGCAAACATGATTTTGCCATTCTGCTTTTTAGTGTAATTTTATTTAGTAGTTCAAGAGAAATCAGCTGGGGTGCTAATGAGGAGAAACAAGTACAAAGTATTTCATATCCACATACAAGAGTTCAGAAAAATTACAAGTTCTAGCATATTTACTGGGAAAACCCAATGCTAAAGCAATACATGTGTTAGATATGATAATTCTTTGAATTAGATAGCAGCAATAAATCAAACTTGGACTGGGTATCAGATTGAATTTAGCCATCTTCTCCATGTAATATGTCTTTTAGTCAATAAAGAGAAAACCACAAACAAAACCCCCACCTGGCACACTATTACCAGGCTTGTAATCTGCAGAAGGACAAACATTTACAGATATGTTCAAACATAAGGTGGACATGACCTTTAACCTGCTGATTCTAAACTTTATCTAAGAGAAAAAGAAAATCATATTGATATTGGAAAGCTGTACACTACATGCAAACTTTAATTATCAGCTGTGCTATGCTACCCAATGCTTACACACAGAAACCACAGGAAGGTCGGTAACAGTAACAGTACTTACTATCTGACCTCATTTTGCTATGCTGCTTGACTTGGACAATGTAAGTCTTTGGATTTTTTGCCACTAATTTCCTATTTCAAGAATTCCCTCAGGACTGAATTTAGGGCCCTGGATTAGTTTTAAACATGTTCATAATGTGATCCTAATTGCTTTAGGTTTTACTGTTAACGTTCTTGCAAATTAGGGACGTAGGGTATAAGCTCCTTAGGCTGTTCTGAAACATACATTTCTCAGCATAGAAGGTGCTGGAGACATTAATGAATTCACTCTTACCTCCTCATGAAGCAAGATGATGGAAATGAGGCAGTGTTGTCTTGCTCTGCCCTTACAAGTATGCAATGCATGAAAAAATCAAAAAGATGCAGTGTTGTTTACTTGTGTTTTAGAGTTATTTGGTGTGAGTTTCTTTTGTTTTGTTTTAAAACAGGACCTAGCCACATAGTCTTCTTTCAAGAGATTTTAGTTGGAGAAGATATTTGTGCCTAACTGAGGCCTTCCCATGAAGGTAACAACACACAAAGAATCAAAGAGATCCAGGCCAAAAGTTTTGACTTCCCCCACTACATTCACAAATATGATTTCTCTGTACATAGAATCATAGAATAGTTAGGGTTGGAAAGAACCTGAAGATCATCTAGTTCCAACCCTCCTGCCAGGGGCAGGGACACCTCCCACTAAACCAAGCCACCCAAGGCTCTGTCCAACCTAGCCTTGAACATCACCAGTGATGGAGCATTCACAACTTCCCTGGGCAACCCATTCCAGTGCCTCACTACCCTTACAGTAAAGAATTTCTTCCTCATATCCAATCTAAACTTCCCCTATTTGAGTTTGAACCCATTACCCCTTGTCCTATCACTACAGTCCCTAATGAAGAGTCCCTCCCCAGCATCCCTATAGGCCGCCTTCAGATACCTATAGGTGGTATATTCTACTGTAAAAAGTTTGGACTCTAATCCTTCCAAGTGATGGGCTTTGGAGGAAACCGTCCCAATTGCCCTATCTTGGTCTAGATGCACAGCCTGACAAAACTGCATAATGCCAGAAATAGCATTATTTTTATACTCTTGCCCACATTACAACTTAGCAAATCATGTCTGACACTAAATAGAGAAAGTACAAGCCTATCAAAATCTGTCAACATTTACTGCATTTTAAGCTTTCCCAGAAACACGAAGGCTTCATGGTTAATGAAGTAAAACACAGTGACTTCATGGTTACCATGAAGCTCCAGCATGAAGCACTTCTTAGTGAAACCGTTCCTAGGAGCAGATGCTGCTTTTACATGGCTCCACCATCACCCCAAAAGAGAAGATTTTCCACCACATGCTGACTTCTTTCTCCGTGCTGACACTGACTGTTCCTTTCTCCAGGCATGTGGAGGTAGTACTGCCCTTACACAGATCTTGCTGTCCCACCTACCATGAAATCTATGATGCAGGAAGCCTCTAAAGTAAGTGAAGTAGAAGAGTCAACATTGCACATGAATTTGTCTTATGGAAATATTGCTTCCTGTGTTAGTGAGCTTTGGGAATATATATTACCAGTGTTCAAATAGCACATTTTGTTTACGTGCTATTTTTAAAAAAGGGCTCTGTGCCTGCAAGTGCAATTAAGTAAGAAATTAAGATAATTGTGATTGTTAATTTTCCATTTGCAGAATGAAATGGGGAACTTTCACTCATATATGCATACCTATCCATACACATAAAGAGAAGAAGGAGTATCTAAAAAGTAGCAAATACTTTGTAGAAATAGCAGCAAAGGATCTTCAGCTTTACAGTGTTGTCCAGGAGGTAAGGCAGATAATAGCTTCCCCTGTTAAGAGACTTCCAGTCAAAGAAAAGCATTTAACAGCAGCAATACCTGAAGCACATACTGTGCAACTTTAAGCATCACCTGAGCTGAGGAACAGTTGGACATATCTATAGCGGCTTTTTCATAACCCTAGGATATAATGTGTGCTCTGATCATTTACAAGAAATAGGAATGCTTTCCATATGCATGACCTACTGTGCATTTTAGCTGGGAAAGGCAAGGTACTTATCAAGATACCACTGACAGGTAGCAGAGCAACTTGAAGAGTGCAAGATAGAAATTCTCAGCTAGTGGGTGGCAAGAAAAAATGGAATAACACTGACTGGTATAAGCTGATACATCTCCAATTACAGCCTTCTGATTGTACAGAATAGGATACTTGGACAGATAATTCTTATTTTCTGCCCATTGGAGTTCCTTGATTTTCATTACAGTATCCTTTCACACTGAATGTAGCCATGCTTTGTGCAGCAACACTCAGGATTACTTTGAGATGAAACAACTGAGAATAACAAGTCTTTTATTTGCCTTCTTACAAAAGAACAATCATCAAATCGTGAATCATATGGCCCCAACTAATCTATTTAAACAAAGGTATTTTTGAGGCATCCTGAGTCATTGTTTTCTTTTATAATTTTTTTCCTTTGTTGCATATTGGTTTACCTTCTCCATGACCTGAATAAGCTAAAAATGACTGAAGGATGATGTATTATCCTTAGTTTTTTAGCTGTTAGGTTTAGAGTAAGTTCTCTTTCTTATACTTTTTCACCATGAGACAAAACAGGAATCCCAGTTAGATCTGAGGTTTTCACATTATTTTTTTTTGTTTGTTTTTCGTTTGAGAAGACAAGTATTTGATGAGTATAAAGAGATGGCTTTTCCTAGATTGTCTTTCCTTTAATTTTACTACTGTGTAATAAAAATGTTTCACTAAAATTGCTTGCAGATATCACGAGCATTTTTCAGGTGCTTTGGGCTATTTTCTTAGACCGAAATAATCACATGACCCCACCGCACCCCCTAAATCCTCTACTTGAACCTGAAAACACAGGTAGATTTGATCGCTCACATTCTTATGCATTAGTATTTCAGTGCTATCTCAGCATAAGTAGCAACAAAGTAGTAGAGGCCAAATTTAAAGTTGCTTTTAAGTTCATACACACGTGCACATGCACACGCCAACTATGAATACACAGACAGCTCTCAACAGATATACATGATTGCTATCTTTAATTGCTTCTCAATAAACTAAAATTGTTTTAAAAAATGCCTCTCTATTATCTGATAATGTATGGAGTTTGATGTAGTTTGTATTAAGTGTGCGTTAATCTCTTACAAAAAAAAATGCTTTACCAAGTCTCAAGGTTGGCTGTAGGACACACCATTTTAGCTAATATCACACAGGAGATCAGTTATTTCCCATTGTGATTCCCAATTGGCATCTTGCAGTGAGCTTGTTTACTGCTCCGCAGTAGAATGGATTGTCTGCTGTTAAGTACAAAAAGGCTGCATAAAAATAGTGTTAAGTCTCTGGTTTAAGCTAACAAATTCTAAGGAAGTCTAAATTAAAGATGAAGTATCAGAACAACACTTGTTACGTGCAGTAATATTTACCTTAGACTGGAAAAAGAAGACAAGGCAGGCAATAGCTTTTGTCTAGCCATTACCATGACAGTCTTTTACATGGATTCAGAATAGTAAGAGCTTTCAAAAAGTCCTTGTTCTTCCTTTTCAGATTTGAACAAAGCAATGTAAGTGGACCAGTACTTGCAGGCCAGTTTCTGGTTCAATTACAATTGCAACCAGGCAGTGCATTTATAATATTTGCAAGATGATAAAATCTATTCTTCATATGAAGAAATAAAACCTCCTTGATTTGAGTGTTGGATTAACTGGTTTAAAAGACACTGGTTTGATGAAAATAATCCACAAATAGTATTAAAAGTTCAGTATAATGAAACTTTTGCTTTCTCTGTGTCAACTAAATCCTTAAAGACCTCCAGTAAAATAAGGAACATTTAGACATAAAATAAAAGAGCAAGCATGCCAAAAAAAACATGAAAAGAAGGATGTATTTTGGTTGCTGAAGCAAGATGGAAATATAAGAATAGATGGATGTGCAACAGGGAAAAAAGTGCTTTTCCAGAAGGGTGGCCGTAGAGAAGCCTACATGAGGAAAAGAATAATCTTTGTACTCTCATCCAATTGAAAAAAATGGACTGTCTTATTCTAAACTGAATCACACATGGGTGGAAAAGAAGAAACATTTGCAGAAGTTATATTTCTATAAGTTACTATTCTGGGCTCAGATAAAATCACCTGGCATGGACCACTTACATCAATAGAATTGCTTAGACTATGTGTAAGGACAATAGAAAAAAATAACACCTCCGGGTCACTAGTGTTCTGATTTATTTGTGGAAATGTCTTCCTCTGGTGGCAGCTATGCTCCTAAAATAGACATAATCGGCAATGTAAGGTGACAGGATTTGAGTCCATGCTCTAAATTTAGCTAGTTGTCCCAGCTCTGTGTTACCATGTTTATTCAGTACCTCAGTAAGAGTAAGATTTTTTTTTTTATGCAGGGACTCCTCTCAGTAAAAATCTGTCCTTGCAAAACTGCACAACTTCTTCACAGCTTCTTGTCCCATCCTTCCTGGCAGGCGAGGTGAGAGCGGATCCTCTACCACTCTCCGTGCAGTACACGGGAGAAGCCACTGACCCTCTGGAGGCTGCAGAATGAAATAACAACTAATTTAATTGTAAACTTCCCCAGACTGTGTCAGGAGCAACACAAGTCTTGTCAGGTCCTTCTCCTTATAAAAGATTCAAAGTAGAAAAGGAGAAAGAAAGAAGGGAAGGAAAGGAAACAGAGAAGTGGGATCACCACCCTCTGCTGGATCCCACAATGTCTTGGTCATTGAATTAACATTCTTTCAGTTATGGTCCTTTCAGTCCTTTTGGTATGTAAGCCCACCAGATCCCAGAGTGTCTGTCTGCCTTTTTGTAGGGTTAGTCACACTGTGAACCCTCCTGCAGGTGAGACTCATCCGCAGGGCTATCAGGTAAACCCCGGGCAGTTGCCTGGGCAGTTATGTTTGTGGCCTCAGGGCAGACAACACAGGAAAACATCCCCCACCTTGGTGGAGCAGGATCACTGCTCTGCCACCTGGGTGTTTGCCCCAGTGATAACGAGCCGCTTACCATCAACAGGGCAGCCTCCCTCTGTTCCTTCATTTGAGTTGCCTTGAGAGACACAGGAAAAGGGTCTTTAGACCATCACAGCTCTGCATGGAGTAGTTGCTATTTTTCATCAAGGAAGTGAGTTGAAGCTATAGAGAACAAAGTTAGGCTTCTGTTTTCAAAGCCTGAGTCTCCAGTCTGCAGTCAAAGCCAAGCTCTGCCTGCTTGGGTTGTGCAGTGTTTAAATAAAAGCAATCTCAGTGTTAAATTCAAACTCTCCATGACATAGCAATGAAAATAACATAGTGTACCTGGGAAGCGCCTGTAGGGATGAAGCCATGCTGCTGGAAGAAAGCGTGTGCATACAAATGGCAAGCAGGGAGAGAGGAGCTCTGGGAGAGCATAGGACTTTTAGTGGTTCCTGAGGACTCTGTGGCTCAGGTTCAGTTATTGTTGCATTGGTGGGTGGCTGGATAAACCCACCTCCTTTTGTGCACAGATCCTAGGAGACCACTAAGAGAATTTTTCTTTATATTTGCTGGCTAATTTTGCATAGCAAGATTTGAGGTACAAGTGAACCACTGTCGCTGAATTAATATGACCCAATTTCATATTTATTTATAAATGCATTGTGTATTGCTCTTATCAAAATGAATAAACGCACGTTAATAAAATTTTAAGTACTTGAAGAGCACAGCTGTACATGTCTGTCAAAATATAAAAAAAGTAATTACAAGTACATCCCAGAAGCAGTTTACGTAGCATTAAAAAAAGAGAGAAAATAAGAGAGTCTCAGTGTCAAGACCCTGAGGGCCCCAATAGGCCTTAGTGTCTTTGGCCAGCCTCACCGGGGACCCTCTCCCGCACTCTACTCATGGACATGGATGCCTCCTTTCAGCTCAGCCTGCCATTGTTGCTAAGCTGTGTTTTAGATGTATCTGTGTCTTGTCAGAGCTGATGTTGGCTGAATTTTCTGGATTGGCTTGACCTTGGACCTGACTTGTCGTCTCATGTTCATCTTATTTTCAATGGTCTGTTGATAGAATCCACTGCTGTGACCACCCTGCCCTGATTGCCTGCTTGGGTAGTCCAGGGTTGTGCCTGTCAGGGTGGTGAGGACGCAGTCTGTCCTGAAGTCACCCTCCTCCTGCTCGTCCTTCTTTGCAGAGCAGCTCGTTCTACTCCCTGAAACCCCACTCTTTTAAAAGTCTTTATTGACACAAATCGTGTAAAAGGTATAGCATTCATAAGGATGAATGTATGGACTGCTCTCTTACTAGAAGAGGAATGGGGAAGTAAAACTCTGCTCTGAAGCACTCTAATTGCTGAAGAAAGTAGTAGTTTTTACAATGCTCATGATTTATTGGCACTTTGTCATGGTTTAAGTAGTAAATCACGCAGCCCGTTCTCTCACTCACTCCACTCTCTTTCTTACCCCCCGCTCCCGGGTGGATGGGGAGGAGAATCAAAAGAATGTAACTCCCACAGGTTGAGATAAGAACAGTTTAGTAGCTAAAGTATAACACAAGACCACTACTGCTACCACCAATAATAATAATGACAAGGCAAATACAAGGAAAGAATACAAATGCTCACCAGTATACCCAGCCCAACCAAGCAGTGCACCCCCACCCTTCCAGGTCTCTGCTCTCTTTTTCATCCTGAGCATGACGTGCTGTGGCATGGAATACCTCTTTGGTCAGTTTGGGTCAGGTGTCCTGTCTCTGCTTCCACCCGGCTTCCCCTCCTCCCTGGCAGAGCATGAGACTCAGAAAGTCCTTGGTCAGACCAAAACATTACCAAGCAGTAACTGAAAACACTGGTGTTATCAGTGCAGTTCCCAGGCCCAAAATCAAAAACACAGAGCTGCACCAGCTACCAAGAAGCAGAAAAATGACTGCTGCTGCTGAACCCATGGCACACTTCTATTTTGAAAGATGTTTCTATACAGTACCATGGAGTTTACCATAAAATTTATGTAAGGAGTTCAATTAAAAATATTTTTAAAGCTTTACTTGCCAATTTAAAATTTTGTAGTTTCATGATTTTCTTTATTTTTAGTAAACAAGAAAACTTATTAATCAAGATATTTTCTGCACATAGTTATCTACTATATAAATAATGACTAGGAATATCAAATTAAAGTGTTGTCCTGGGTTCAGCAGTAACAGTCATTTTTCTCCTTCGTAGTAGCTGGTGCAGTGCTGTGTTTTTGACTTTCAGCCTGGGAACAGCTTTGGTATCATCGATGTTTTCAGTTATGGCTTTGAATGTTTGGTTTGACCAAGGACTTTCTGAGTCTCATGATCTGCCAGGGAGGAGGGGAAGCCAGGAGGAAGCAGAAACAGGACACCTGACTCGAACTGACCAAAGAGGTATTCCATACCACAGCACGTCATGCCCCGGATGTAAGAACTGGGGACAGGAACCCGGAAGAGTTCAGTTCACGGCTCGGTTGTCGGGTGGTGAGCAGCTGTATCCTCTTCCCTTGTATTTCCCTGGTCATTATTATTATTGGTGGTAGCAGTAGTGGTTTGTGTTATACCTTAGTTACTGGACTGTTCTTATCTCAACCCATGGGAGTTACATTCTTTCGATTCTTCTCTGCATTCCCCCCCCCCCTTCTGAGGGGGGGGGAAAAAGAGGGGGGAGTGAGTGAGCAAACTGCATGATTTATGGCTTAAACCATGACAAGTGTTCTCAGATGCAATTTTGTTCCTTTCCACCAAATGGGAGAAAAAGAATTATTTTGGCTTTCTAGTCTTTGAATTTTGTTTGTCTATCCAGCATCAAGTGAATTGACAATCCAGACAATGTTTTTACAAGCAGATTATGCTGTCAATAGTTTTGCACTAGATCTTTTCCTGGAATAGGAGAAGGATGGTTTGTCAGTGTCTGGTTATAGCTGTATGATTCTGAAGGCCTGGAAGTCCTAATTGAAGAGGAAAGGTGGTGTATTGTAGCAGTGTGACTCACTGTGAGAGGATGCTTATGGGAGATGTGATGCTTGGAGGTCAGTGGAAACTCAGATGCATTTGCTCTAATCATCTTCTGAGGTAAGGATCCCTCAGGTTTTCCCACTATTTGAAGGAGAAACCTGGCTTATGTATCTAGTCTTCTGCCTCTAAAAAATTCCCTTGCCAACATTTATTAAGTATCTGCTTAGACTTCCAAATACATGGACAGTTGCATGTTTTGGTATAAGCTTTTAAACAACAGAGGGGAGGACAAGGGCATCAGTATACCTGGTTTCATGGTACAGATGATGCAGAGGAAATCCATCAAAACCGTTACTGGATTTTATGCACCCTTCAAAAGGGTTTTTAATGGGTTCTTTGTTGTATAAACTTCCTGATAAAACATAAATTTTAATTTTCTTTAAGCCAGCAGCAGTGATGTCAGACTAATCGGAGTAAAAAGCAAACAAAATGGAAATATGGTTGAACCAAACTCTTGGAATATAATGTGTGTGCTTTGAGGTCAGATTTACTTAATGCAATTACATTAACCTCTCAGAAATACAATATCCCTGAAGGGACTAGAACAGTGCTATCTTATTTATGGTCTTTGGGGCTTAATGATGTGATGAGAGAAATAGTATGATAACAAGCTTACCTGCCAGTATTGCCTGATAAACTGACTTTTAGCATTGTAATTTCACTACTCCTGCTTGTATTCAACACTCATCATCTCATTCTTGTGTGAAAACCCTCTCCCAATATATCTTCTAAGATGTTTCTAGCTGGTTTATGATCTTACTTAACATGCATAGAGAACATTCTTCTGATCACTGTCGCTGCATCCCAAAATAAATGCAGGGATACTTACACTTACAGTTTGGTTAATAAAGACTTAATTTAGAAGTTTGAAGTTTTGGTGCACTGAAATATATATCATTAGAGCTCTTACATGCAACATCTGCTTACATCCTGTAATGTCATCCTATTGTAAGTGAACATTTAATCCTAACTCATTATGCCTCTCCAAGCAAGCTGTAACTCTGAAACCTAGGAAGGAGATTTGCTTCTGTTCACAGAGATTGATGCAATCTGTAATTAGAACCCCATACTCTTCCCAGCTGCTGTTTCTGGCACAGTTGCATTTGAGAATGATGTAATATATCTTCTATTGCAGCACTTCCTACTCCTTTTAGTCAAAAGTACAAGCTCGCTAGTTTGAAACTCACTCGTGCCAGTCACTAGCCTTTATTTTCTATTTAACTTTGTTCAGTTAAAAGGAGCTAGCATTAAGTACCAGTGCCATGCTGACATCCAGTAGAGAAATTTGTTATTAAATGAAGGAGAAGCACATCTGAATATCAGTAGAAAATGCCTGAGATGCATAATAGTAGTATAACTTAGAAAGATATTTGCATAGGTCTAATTTATGCATCTAAACCTGAAATATATAACTGCTATTATAGGATGAGGGGCTACGACTTTGGAAAGCAATACCTCTGAGAAGTGGTTATAGCAGACAAGAAACTGCCCAGTGTGATGCAAAAGGGCATGAAACAATTTAGAATTATAGATAATGAAGCAGTGACTCATATTTAAGATACATTTAGTCAATTTTACATCTGAATGTGGCTTAAATCAGAATGTTAGCTGCAAACAACTCTTTTATTCTACTTTATAAATCTATGGTAAAAACCATGTAAGAAGAATGTGATATTTTGTGCCTCATACAGACAGATGTTTTTAAACTAGAGACAATAATTCAATGTGTCTTCTAATTAACTATGATTAGATCAAGATTTATAAAAACAATCAAATCTGATTTTTTTTGTTATAAATGGAAGTGAGAAATTACTTATTTCCATGAATAAGTTTCTGAGGAATATAGTGGGTGGTAAAAGGCTAAAACTTTTCAATGATAAGAAGGACAACAGCCAATTCCTAGAAACTTAAATCAAGAAAATTCAAGTGCTTGAAAAGCACAAGTTTAATCTCTAGAGCAACATATGTATTGATGTGACCAGTCCTTCAACTGCTAAGTCCCTTAAATCAAGGTTGGATGTCATTTGAAAGATACACTTCAGTCAAAAACAAGTTAGTGAACACACTGGACAGCAAATTGGATTAGAATTAATATGAAGGAGTTCAGAGTAGAAGATTTAATGATTCCTTTTAGACATAAGTAAAGCTAACTAAAGTTAACTGAAGTTTAACTAAAGTTAGCTTCAACCGAAGAGTCTGGTTAACCTGATATTTTTTGTAAAGATAACTAAGAGCATTAGCCTTCTTAGGCCACACAACACTTATTTAATTGCATTCCATTCTCAGTAAACTTTCTAGAAGAATCACATTCTATCAGGATTAAACACATCTATTCTTCAGTGAAGAGATATCAGACTTCACACAGAGGAATACAAGAGATATTGAACTGTATATATACAAGTAAATTACAGTGCCTGCTATCAAATCAATGGATCATTTCTGGTATATCTAGGTAGAAATAACCTGATGGCCTTCAAGTGTATGCAGCAACTTAGAAACACGTCTGTATTCTACTGGCAAAAAGAAGAGGTTGCTGTTCAGGATGTGTTAGCTAGACAGAGAGATTGAATTTAATTGCAGTCCAGCATTTCTTGTTTAAACTTGTTTTGAAAGCAGTCCTGCATCATAGCACATCTGTGAGGGAGGTGTAATATTTTGCCCATCAAAAGAGCTGAGAAGGCAAAATCTTGAATATTTTTCTTGTCAGCTGATACAAAGAACATGAATTAATGAAATAGGTTTTGAGATTGTTTCAGTAAATGACTTGCTAGAATAGGTTTCCTCCCTTCTACTGTGTGGAAAATTGGAACAGAAGAAAGATTCTGTAATTGCCTGAGAGCTGTTTTTTTACTGGAGCCCGTATCTGCATACAGATGTTTTCATTTTTGTTATTGTTACTGCAGAGTATAGACATGGAAACAATACATGGACCATTACTAATAATGATATTAAAGAAAACAAGGGGACAAAACCAGTTTCTAATTCATCTTCCTTTACTTTTTTCCTCTCTTCAAGAACACTCCTGAATAGTGTTGCATTAAATTGGGTGGACTTTGTTCCCTGTCACAGCCATTTAGCCCCCTTGCCATCTGTGTGATGGTCCACATGGGTATCACAGAATTTATTTCCACATATCTTGCAATTAATATCAAGTGATTCTTTAAACATGTGGTTCAAATTCTGTGGGGAATTTTATAAAAAGGCTTTAGCTTCAGACTAAAACAGCACTTCAGACTAAAACAGTTTCAAGTATGCAGTAAAAGGCAAAATAGTTGCTGTGGGATAAACTTAAGGGTCATTTTTAAAAAGGACATGTTCAGATGCAGGAGTAATGCTCGCTTCTTAGCAAAGGGACTTATTCCCCTGTCTGTGAATCTATATTTCCTGATAACATTAATTAGAGTTATGTATGCATACTGAGTAGAGAACAGATCCTTATTTGTCCTAATTATATTTTTGGAGTGAGGTGGGTTTGTGTGGTTGGGGTTATGGTTTTTTATTTTTTTTTTCTTTGAAAGCCTAGGTGCTTCTTCCATTCTTATTAGGTTTAGACAAATGTGTAAAAAGGAAAGGCAAAGATGTCCCATGGGACTTTAATTTACTGAAGAATATACTGACTACAAGAATCAAAAGAACAAGGATCCAACCCTCACTCTTAATCAACAGAATTTAAAAGAAATATGAAAGCAGTTGTGCATCCCTTATAATTATTTAGTAAACTCTGTGGAAATTTTGGGAAAATGAAGACAAATATTTTATTATATGAATAAGGCTGCGATTTCATTTCTTAGATAAATGCTAAGCACATCATTCCAAGATTCTTCCCATGATCCGTAGAAAGTTTAAAATAAAAACATGTTGTGGCTACCACCACATTCTTTACTTTGACCCATGAACAACCTGAATACGAACATACCACAACCTTTTTCTTGGTACTGGTCCTGATGTATGGAGGATATTTTCCCTATAGAAACAACCCCGTAGACACACTATCACCCTAATCATCCTATGTATCTGCACTACTAATGGCAATGGAGATTGAAGCCAGCACAGATACGTGTACATGGAGCAGTCTCACATCCTGGCATTCTGCTACGTATATGTACAAGCAAGAGATGAAAGAACTATGAAGCTGGGGTTGGTTTCTGACCAAGGGATATTCCCAGCATCTGCTTCCTAGGCAGAGAATGGAACTTGGAGCTCAGAATGCCTACTGTGATTTGCTGATGTAGCAAGACAAATTTACTATGATGTTATTTCAGTTTTATGAAAATATGACACAACTAAATCACTGCATCAATCTCATCAATTCTTTGTTTCCTTTTGGTTGACAGAAGACATATAATGACATGATGCTATCTTTATTTATACAGCATACAGCATATTATCTTCCTTCTTTGCAGTTTATTTAAAAGCAATTATAATTTACTTAAAACTGGCTGAACCATGTGCTCAACACATCTATGTTTGCAGAAGGTCAATGCAATAGAGAAACTGCTGTGCTATTCTTGTTAATTTTCTGAGTTAGATTGCACAATTCTTTAAGAAAATGAAGTCATAGTATATGCGTTACACAAAACTACCAGCAGAGAAGATGCGGTGCACGTATGCAGAGGGGTGATGGCTGCTCTTGTCATCTTCTTTTTCCCTGACAGGTTCTTGAGTCAGGGGGGTGGATCATAAACAAGATTTATTAGAAATACTATTGTCTATTAAGTGTTTGTTGATAAAAGAATCTAACTTGTTATTTGTACCAGACAATTGTTCACATAGTACATTTGTTTCATCATAGTACATTTGTTTGTTTCATCACACAGTTCACACACATGCACACACACTCACTTATAGTTACCTGGTGGGAGCTACAATAAGAGGGCCAACTGAGAAGTCCACTCAAAAGTGGAAGGTCACATTGATGCACCAGTGGCCTCTAGGTATGAGTTCAGAAAGTCCCCCAAGATGGGATGAAGATGTAATCCTGTTGTCTATTTCTGCCCATATCAGCCACCGCATTGTCTCATGTGGGCCAAGTCATCACACAACCTATTGTTGTGTGGTTTGGTAGCCTTGCACAAATTTGGCCAACTCTCAGGGTTCTGAGATTATCAGGTCTCTGATTCATCAGGATTCCAAGGTTCCAGAGATTACCTCTGGCCTTTTAAACATCTCCTGCCCCCTCAACCCCCCACCCTGATTATTTTTTTTTTTTTTTTTAGATTACTGAGAAATAATAGCAAAGCCACAGTATTATGGGATTCTTTTCCTCCTTGCAGAAAATCTCTTTTCTCTTCTGCTGAGAGCTTCTGTCACTTCAGAACTTGTTACTTTTCAGAAACCCTAATATAACAGGTGCATATGGAGTTAATATAATATGGTCTAGTAATGTACAAGTATCAGTTTGTCACTATTAAAAAATGTCAAAGAGTCCCCCAACATATTCTGCAATCAGGAATCATGGTGAAGTTTTTCCAACTAGGGAGCAATGAATGTCTCCTGGTTCCCTATACTGCAAGTTACTGAACACCACTTTTCTGCTTATAAATGTGAAAGAAAAAGGAAACAGCCAGAAAATTATACAACTAAAAAAGGTCCATTGTTCTGAATCATAAAACTGCCAAAAAGGTAAATTGCAGGTCTGAAAATGAATTTATTAAAAGAAGATGGAAGACCTGTTTTTTTCAAACCTTCCAATAGAAGCACTAAATCAAATCCCAAATCTTCAGTAGCAGATATTACATGTCAAGCTTACAGCTCCCACATTTATCTCCCCATGCTCTGAGTGTAACTTGGTTCAGTGCTGGAAAGAAGAGGGCTGCTATAATTAAGATGCAAAGACACTGTCTCTGTGTTCTTTCTCACACTATCTATATCATTATGCCTTAAAACCCAGGCATCTGAGACTTAAAAAAAAATTAATTCAAGGAAAAATAATATTTATTAAGGCAGAAGCTGTTGATGGTTTACAACTTATTCAGGACATCAGAGCATTATGTTTTCACTGTTTCTCAAAAAAATCTTTATTAAGTTATTCTTAAAAAATGATCTGAAGTGATTCATTGCTTCTGCTAGCTTCTATAGTACCCTTCTGAAAATCTATCCTTTTAAGATTCAAACACAAAGCTCACTCCTTTTTTGTCAGATACTGCTGTGGATATTTCTAAAGAGTGATTTATAGTCTGTAGATTCTCTTACAAGTAAAGAGATTCAAAATGAAAAAAGATCACAGCAAATTACAAAGCTAACCTAAAAAGGTAAAGTTCAGGCATAAAACTTTGATTTGGTAGGTTGCCCCTCATGCAGCTTTTAAACTGTTACAATACAATTTGATTTCTCTTCAAAGAAAAAGAAATACTCTCCACTGAAAAGTCTGGAGACAGGATGGGTCTAGTAGTTTACTGGGATGAGTCTGCAAAAATTACAGCTCCACCTACAGTATTCTGGCAAAACCTAGCTAACAAGCTGAGAGGAGTCAAAGTGATGACAGCCTTGTAAATTCATGGGCAGGTGATATTGACTCTAATATCAAATTAATTGTGTCTATACAAAAAGAGTCAAAGCCTTACAGAATGACCATTAGTAGTAAGGTGAAAGAGTCTGTTGGAGAGAGTAGGATGAAATTTTAAATAACCTAAATACTGTTGCAGAATAAATAAATATTTTATAAATAGATGGGTTATATCTGAAAGTGCAACAGGTTTGTGAAAATCCTTAGTATTTGTTCTGGGTGATGTATAAAAAGTAAAGATAGCGGGATCTTAGTTTTGTCTTGCTATTCTGTCCTGGTTTTACCTCACAACTGGTGCATTTAGAGTTATCTAATATTTATGTAGCAAACTTTAGGAGCATCTTACCAATAAATTTGTGGATGCATAGGTTAAAAGGACACTAGATAAAATCTTGGAAGAGATAACCTTGAGAAGTTACTAAAGAGACAGAGCCCATCTGGTTCAAGAAATAGCCTGTGCTGAAAACTGTTGAAATCTAGGGGATTAGTTGGGACAAGGAGTGCTTACTGCTTCGTACTCTCCCTCTGCCACCTGGTTTGGGTTGCTGGTGGATACAGTATGCTGGGATGGAGGCGCCTCCAATGTTTCACTCTTCTTTTGGGCACTGCCAATGCAAGACACTCTCCAGAACCTACTTTTGCCCCAGCATGCGTTCATGTTTGATTTTGATTCTCCTCGACTTTGTTTCTAAATATATAGATTACTTGCAGCTATTTATATATATTTACCTTCCAAGCTACTGTTATGTTGAAAAGTACCTTTCAGAGGAATTTTAATAGAAATTACTGGATGGCATTATATCATTATAAATGAATATTCTTTCAGTAGTAGAATTTAGTAACCTTAATATTATGCTCTTATTTTTCTTTTCCTTTCTACTTTTTTAGAGAAAGATATATATACATACACACACACAGAGGAATACATATTGAAACAGATTGAATGAATGACTCCTTTAGGAAACTAAGCTGCTGCACATATTGTGCTTTAATGAACAGCTGTGCTCTTCTGTCTCAATTAGTGTCCACAGAACAGGTGGAACTGAAAACAGGAGAGAAGACAGGGTTGCATCAGCAGTGTCAGAAAGTTCCTACATTTTAGTAAAAGAAAAAGGTCAATTTATCATTTTTATCAGTTTCCGGGATGAATGAGAGAGGAAGAATGTGAAAAATAATTTTAAATGACAGCCAAGGAGTATCAAGTTGAACACAGAGTTCAGAGAAAAATATGAGAAGTGTAGTTAAAGGTTACGGGGAAATGGTGAGGAGTGAAGGCTCCGGGCACCCTTAGAAAGATTGTACAGGTCAGCCTTGTGATGCTTGTGCTCAGAGGGCAAAGGAGAAGGACTGTGGTTTATAACAATCATCAAAATTATTTACAGCTTTTCACCTTACAGTGTAATTTTCTGTCATTTGATATGGACCTAGTTGAAGCATTTTTTCAGCTTTATGCTTTAGGTGTAGTTTTATTCTATTTTCTGAATTCCTCTCTCTGTTTTTCTTTATGACCTTGTCATTGCTCTTATTCTACTATACTGGAAATGATGTACCATTATCCACTCAGTCAGTACTCCACTCATATGGACTTGTTGAGTCTTATAGGATTTACCTGGCCGTACAGGATGGGACAGCAAGACTACCCAGCTCAGGCTGGTCATCACAGAGAGCCTTTTTTGGGACATATACCTGGGTGACTGTCAGAGGAAGCAGCTGCAGAAGTATTATCCACTAATGCTGAGGTGGTATTAAGGTGGGATACTTGTCACCTAAAGACCAAAAAGTACAAGAACATCTGCGTCTGGAGTGGTCAGCTTTAAGTCTGGGAGAGAGACATTTTATTGTGTGATTCATTTGATGAAATGTAGATATTTAGTGCAAAATAAGAGAAATTACAGCATAAAAATGCTTATTTCTCTGTGAAGACTAAGAAGGAAGCCTCTTTCAGATACAGAAATCTACATTTGTTCAGATGAATCCCATGCAGAGTGCCTGTTATGACAGATCACTGAAGAGTATTTTCACCCTGACTTGCTGCAGATCTTCCTCTGAGAAGTAGCTGATGTTTTCTGTGGAAGAAAGAAATTATCTCCAAGGGTTTCCCTTACTGATTTCCCCCCCTAACATTCATTAGGGTTTTTAAAATATTCCTCCTGTGAATGTATATCATGTGTCAGTCATACTGAATTAAAATATAGCTTAACCATGAAAAGATTTCAGCAAATATTCACTCACATTTTTCCCCATCAAAAACATCTTAGAAGCAAGCTAACCTAGTGTAACCAAGCCTGTGTTTTTTTCCTGTGATCTGAAACCAACTAGGAGCTCTAAAGCTATGTATATCTGCTCAGACATGTCTGCTGATGGAAAGTTCCTTATATACTTTACTATATTGAAAAATGTAGTAGCCTCTGGAGATTTTGATTCTTTCAAAATATGGGCAAAGTGTTAAACATATAATCCTACTCTTGTGTGATTAATATATCTCAAGTTGCATGAGACAGGCACTCTGAACTTTCAAAATCACGAAAACCAGCACTCAGAATGAATACACTCAAAAATATGTATGAGAAATAAATTGGCATCTCTTGAAATTTTATATGTTAGAGAGAGAAATGAAACCGTATAAATTTACTTCCAAGAACTAACATCATATTTGAAACAACAAGATAGATAGAAAGAGTGTTTCGTTTTTACTTTTTGCATTTTAGATGAGATGCTGCCTCATTGTGTGACCTGAAGGATTTGGTACAGTACAGAAATAGCCAATACAGAAAATTATGCCTCATTTCTTATCTAGGCACAAATCAGTCTTTAAATGTTAATATACATGTTAATTGGCATTGCTATATTCTACAGTTCTCCCCTCCTGAGTCACTAATGCCTTCATGTCAATAAGCGTGACAGGTGAGCTTCTAGCAGAAAAATAGAAGACTATTTGTCCTGTTAAGTTAGCAAAAAGTATTACTCCAAAGGGAGAACTGAAATATACATTTGCTTCAAATAACCCTACCCTGGCTGCCATTATATAGCAAGCCATTTTAAAACCTAGACATTCATTGTTTCATGCTTTTAGAATACGGAAAATCCTATATTTTGGATGTTTATACTTGTGTCAGCATAGAATTCATCCTTTTGAGATACCTGCAGAAATGTCAAGGGAGAGGGTAGCTCTCAGCCATTTCCCTATACTTTCATAATTCATATCTAGTCAAGAAAATATGCTCCATAATTTAAGATTTTTTCTAGGATACTCAAACGTACTGTGCTGTACACACTACTCATGACCGAGGATCCAATAAGGCATTGCACAATCCATTCTACCCTGTCCTATAGTTATTTTGACCTTATAATTCTTTCCTCGATAACACTTCTGAGAAGGCCTGAGGACTAGGAGCTGAAGCAAGTTGGCCAGCTTTGCACCACATCAGAAACATAAAGGATATGGAACAAAAGCCAACAGTTCTGCCCCAGCTACCTGACCGTGACCGTGGCATTCTCTATCAGGAAGACACTCATAATTTCAGGTAATTAAATGACTAGAAAGCTCATTCTGTCCTTGGCAGCCAAAATTAAACATGTCAGACGAACAAAACCTATTTAAATGAGAGAAATACTGAAGCTGCTATTGATTACAACCCGTTAATTAGTTTTAGGGAATATTTTGATCAATGTTTTTGACTGCTGAAAATGATGTTATAAATGTGAAGACAACTTTCTCTTTTTTTTTTTCTTGTCAGAATTGCTGGGTCTGGTGGAGGGGTTAGTTTGTATTTTTCTATGTCAAGAACAAACCTTCTGCATGATGGTTTTGATTATTTCTGTTTCTGATAAAAATATCTATGAAAAATTTTGAAAAATATATAGAAAAAGTAAGAATCATTATTTGGTAAACACTTCTCAGAAAATGTGTACAGTCTTCAGTTAACCTACTACTTCAAAATATGGATATATATATTTTTTGTAATTCTTAGAATATATTTTAGACAGCTATATCTGATTTAACATGCTCTTTAGACTACTGCATTCTTCAGTGAAAGCAAAGATTCTTCTGTTCTGTGAAAAGATTCTTCTACTCTGTAAGTTCATTAAATAAATCTCTTCAGAAGCAAGGCTCTTCAGAAACTCAGTACGTGCAGTTACCAGATCTGTCTTTATAATGGTAAATGCTGCACTCAAAACAAGTGTTATAATCCCCATCATGTCTAAATCATAGAATCATAGAATCAGCGAGGTTGGAAAAGACCTTTAAGATCATTCAGTCCAACCCTTACCCCAGCACTGCCAAGGCCACCACTAACCCATTGCACTTAAGGCCTCATCTGTAGTTTTTGAACACTTCTAGGAGTGGTGACTCCAGCACTGCCCTGAGCAGCCTGTTTCAATGCCTGCGCACTTCAGGTTCCTCATCTCCATCTAAACCTCCCCTGGTGCAGCTTGAGGACATTTCGTCTTGTCCTGTCCCTTGCTCCTTGGGAGCAGAGACCAGCCCCCTCCTGGCTCCATCTTCCTGTCAGGCAGTTGTAGAGAGCTATAAGATCCCCCCCGAGCCTTCTCTTCTCCAGACTAAACCCCCCCCAGTTCCCTCAGCTGCTCCCCATTACATATGCTCCAGGCCCTTCACCAGCTCTGTTGCCCTTCTCTGACCCGACTCCAGCACCTCAATGTCTCTCTTGTAGTGAGGGGTCCAGAGCTGAACGCAGGATTCCAGGTGCAGTCTCACTAGTGCCATTGCAGGGGCACAATCACTGCCCTGGCCCTGCTGCCACACTGGTGCTGATACAGGCCAGGATACTGGTGGCTTCCTGACTGCCTGGGCACAAGCTGTTCATGTTCAGCTCCATCAAACAGCACCCCCAGCTGCTTTCCCATGAGCAGTTTCCACCCACTCTTCCCCAAGCCTGGAGCGTTGTAGGAGGTTGTTGTGGCCCAAGTGCAGGACCTGGCACTTTGACTTTTTGAACCTCATAACATTGGCCACAGCCCATGGATCCAGCCTGTCCAGATCCCTCTGCAGAGCTTCCTACCCTCCAGCAGATCAACACTTCCACCCAATTTGATGTCATCTGCAAATTTACACATCCCAGTATGAAGCAGTATGGACCAGTATGCACCAGTACAGACCAATATAGGCCACTATGGCCCTAGATACTGCTGAGGTTTAAAAATCCCAGTGCTTCCAGTCCCTGCTGCAGGTCTTCCCGCTTGCAGCCGTGCTCAACTCCCAACCCCTCACAGTGCTCCCACCACCTGCTGCAGGTGCTCCCAGGCTCTCTCAGTCCTTCCCAGTCCCTCCCAGTGATCCCAAAAACAAATTTTGATAGATATTCATTTTATTGTGTAGTGAAACAGATCTTTTAAGAGATGCCTTTGAAGTTTAATATTCATATAATAGTTTACATATATATTAGTATCTATATATGCAATAAGATATATTGGTCAGAAACAAATGAATTAATATTTTAGCATAGTATTGACGATATTGGTTGTTTTATTTCTTAGAAAATCCAAAGGGTTTGGACTCTAACCACCCACGAAGTTTCCATTATAATGGAAACAGTGATGGAAGTAAACGGACACAAAACAGACTGGGAGACGAACAAATTTTAATTCTTTGCAGTTTTAGTATTCAAAATCTTCTTGCATGTAGAACTTAACAATAGGGCAAATTGAGACTAGGAATATTGCTGCAGGAACCACTGTCATATCTTCCAAGTAAAGCAATGCATTGCAGCAAAACCCAGACAGTGTTTCTGAGACCTAGGCCCAGAAGTGTCTAGTCTGCTAGGAGTTTTTGGAGACTTGGTTTCTAAAAGTATAGTGGAATGATAAGCAAAGAAAATGAAGTCAGTTTCTGCTTGCTTTTCACTGCTACATCTGTTCTCCTGAGCCTTTCATGTCGGCTGGCCTTTCATTACCATCCAGCAAGTCTGATGGCAGTGGCCTATTTTTCAAACTTTATTTCTTTGAAGTAATTGAGATGCTTTTTTGCATAGACCATGTAAGTAGATGGAAAGCTTCATGTGTCCAGCTATTCCCCACAATTGCAGAAGAGCCTAGGGAAAGCTTGACCCTTAATGTTTACATCCTCTGATCTGATAGGCTCCTTGAGTGCATGCAACAAATAACTCCCACAATTGTTTGCACTGAATCCAGTGGGCTGCAAGCACATGTAAGAGCTTGAGGGTTTTGGAACAGAGGGCTTTTAAATACACTTGTCAACTGATTTCACACTTTTGCAAGCGTACTTTGCTGAGAGCACGAAGTTCAGATGAATCCATTTGACACAATGATGGAGACAAGCTGAGCTTCACCCTGATATGGATGTGCACAGACAAGAGTTTTAAATCCGCTCAGCTAAATAAAAATACAGTATGTCCCCTGCAGACCTACCAAGGTCAGTGAGAGTGCTGGTAATCTGCTGTATAAATGCCAGATGCACAAGGTATAGTCCCTCCAGGCATTTTTAGTTCACATTGTTTATAATGGAAGTCAAACGTCAAGCTTCATTATAGTAAAAAGTTTAGTGTTTCTTCCTGTCTTGCTCTGACATAAATCTAAGTACAGATAAATAAATAATGGCCTAAAAGTTTAGGCAGTATCCTTTTCCAGGCTGGCACAACTCTTCGGTAAGCTTAACAGGGGGCATGTAGGAGCTTTACATCCTTATTTTTTTGTTTGTTTCTGATAGATTAGGCGGCAGGATTTCCCCTTCTATGCAATCTCTCTTATTAAGAGGCAGTTTAATAAAAAAATTTGCAGTTAGGCATCTTTACCTTTTACAAAATATTTTGTTTTCTTTTTAATTCCTCCACCAGACAGTTTGACCCATTAATCAGCAAAGGCAAAGAGATATGTCATGTGCAGCAGATTTTCTTTATTTACTTAGATAAGAATGGACATTTAATCTAGGCTGGAAGCTCCTGGAACTTCAGGTCAAGTCTCAGCTGATGTGAGCAGTCGTTCTTCACAATCCCTTTCATAATCTTAGTGGTGGAGGCAAGAAGTCTACTGGAAAGGTATTACACAGAATATCTTTCTCCTAATGGCTAGAAACCTTCTTTTGATTTCCACACTAGAATAATTTATGGCCAGTTTCTATCCATTTGTTCTTGTGCCAATGTTGTCCTTTAGTTTAAATAAATCCTCTCTTTCCCTGATGTCTCCCTGTGTGTATTTATTGATAGTAATTCAATTTCATTTAGCCTTTGTTTTACTAGATTACCCAAAACAAACACAGTTTTCCTCTTCTTCTAGGAGTCATGGTTCTCTGATTACCCCAAAAGCCTTTTCCTTCACTTATTCTTTGCTGAGCAGTCTTACATACTTCACAAGTTCTCCTAAACTGGTCAGCAGTACCTCATGTAAAGCCACTCAAATGGCATGGCTCATTCTGGGAATACATCATCTAATACAAGAATGAATTACTTTTGTCCTTTTATATATATATCACTAAGGTTCAAAGGTATCACTGGCACACACACATCCTCTCCTTTTCTAATATTTTGAGGTTATAACATGAGTTCTTAATATTAGCTCCTATGTGTATGACATTGCCCTTTACATGATTGGACACAAATTACAAGATTAATTTACTATAATCTGTTTGGTTATGTTCTGCCATGTTTTATGACATTTTATATGTTCAATTCTTTCTCCCTTCCATTAGATTTATTTTAAAGCCCTTCATTCCTTTCTGAAGGTTTGCATGTTATTGAGATCTGATTAATAGGTCAGTATTTGCCCCCAAAAAAATCTCCATTCCATTGTAATTCATTATTTCAGGGCTACTCCATGCCCTAAAATGACAAATAAGTGAAACAGAAAGTCTGGGACTATGTGTCAAAAGTTCCCATTCTGTGGGTTAGTGCTATACCTTCATAGCATGCAACAGGAGTAACTCAGTAGCCTCTAGGAAAAGAATGCATGGAGAGCAACCAAGATTCTTGTTTAAATTGCACTTTAATGAAAACATGCCATATTCACTTCACTTCCTTAACATTTTTTGTAGATTCAAATTGCTAAAATTTTCATCTATACTTTGATTGGTTTTATAGTTATTGGCAGCTTCAGATTTTATACCATGGAGTTTCACATGTAAAAAGCTTGCTGAAAAGTTCAAAAACTTATTACCATTCTCAGCACAAAAAAACCACAAAACCAGTGAATTATCTTATTTATATTTAAAACCAGTTCTAGCTGCTGCTAGTTTAATGTTTTAGTCTGTGTTTTTTCAGGGTGATTTGAGCTTCTCCATCATCTTTTAGTTACATAAAGTAGTATTTTTTAAAACATTTGTAAATTGTCTTGTCCCAGACTCACCCTTTCCAAACCGCTTACTTAATACAAGTGTTTGTGAGAGGCAGGTACCAAACAGGAATCAACCTGTTGTTTCTCTTTGTATCTCACTGATTTTGGGACTGCCTGCAGACTAGTTTCTCTTATACGGTATGGAAAACATTAGACCTACCTTAGTCTTTACCTGCTTATATATATAGCACACTGTAATCAGTTGTGTATCATTTTCCCTGGAAATGTTCCTGGAAGTCTCCAGGATTGCAGTAGGAGGCAATATAGGCAATTCAGAGATTGCCCTTCTTCCTGGGACCTTTCCTATGTTGGGGCATCAGAATTCACCAAAAAGAGCTACAGGGCAGTACAGAATTAGGCTCCATATTCGGTTTCATTGTGATTCAAATAAAATATACAAGCAAATGATAGGGAGGTAAGTTGAACTTGTGTAATACATTTGAGAGAATCATATTTTCCCATAAAATGTTGACTTTCTAAAGAGAGAAGATTTGATTTTATTGCGGTTTGGAAAATTGCAGCGTACTGTTTACATACAGTGTACACTTGGATATTGATATTGGTTTAGGTGGCACATTTGAAATACAAACCGACTACGAAACAATTTCCTTATACAGTTTGAGTAAGATGATGCTCATGGCCTTTATCTTTTCAAGGAAAGGGACATAATACAGAAGGGACCTTACATAATTTAAATAAGGGAGTGAATTAACAAAAATATTATCACTTCTTGAAGGTAAATATCAGAGGTTGGTAGACTAGAGGGGAAAAGTACTACAGACACACTGATGTTTTTATACTTAATGTTTCACTTTTGCAATAATTCTGGCATATACTTTGCTATCCTAAACAATGTGAACTCTACCCTCAGAGTTAATGAATTCTTCAACTATTTCATCATCCAGTGTATGTAATTTTATATGATCTGTAAATGAGCAATACTTTATAGTCCCAGAGCTGAAGAATTTCAGAAACATTTAACATTTGCAGCCCTTATGAAATACTGTCATTTTTTGGCTTGAGGTCTTCCTTGCTTGTACTGCAAGATGGAAAAAACCAAACCACTTCATTGCAGTATTTTCTCTGTGGCTGAGTTACATGTCGTTTACCAAGTGTTGAATGGTCTTGTCGAAAAACATGGGGTGGGAGTGAGGAAGTTTGTATTCTAATCCTGGCTGTGCCCCAGGCTTTGTATCAATCCATGGGCAAGTAGTTTAACCTCTTTGATCCTCAATTTATTTTGCAGCAAATTGGGGAGAAAATGATACAGTCTGTCTTGTGAAGGTGTCATGAGGATACCTTCTGGCACTTTTAGATGGAATTGAGTGCTTTAGAAAAGCAAATCTTATTACCTTTTAACCTACTCTTGTCTATTAAGCATCGGTGGAGCTGTGATCAGAGGCCTTACCATTTGCCAAGGGAGGTGTATGCAAAACTCAGTTTGAAGATTTACCTAAATGTACAACACTAACCATTAAAGCCTTCATTAATGAATTCTGAATAGGCAAAGATTCTTTTAGTCCTATAATTCACTTGCCCTTTTAATAATGATACCTGTGACTACTCAAAATAAATTTCAAACAGGAGGTTAATTATTCCTGCTAAGCATCTCCCCTCTCTAACAACTGTCAATTTGAACATTTTTTCTAGGCAAATTCCCCACTTCAAATAAAGTTAAATTCATAAATGAATGCCAATACTGGAAAGTTAAGCTTGGCATCTGGACTTTTGAAGCTTCCAGGTGTATAATATATATGATCACAACTGTTCATTGTGGTAACTGAAGGGAAAAAAATGAGCAGAAGAGAGATAAGCATGAGGAAGTAGCAAGAGGCTATGTTATGTCATTATTTTAATTACAAGGGGATGCTGATTTGCTTTGTAATTACAATGCAAAGTTGCTGTTTAATGTCCAAAACGTACCTGGAATTGCACTTTGATGCAAGTTTTCAGCAAAAAAATAGAGGCTGCTAGCAAGAGGGCTGTTTAAACACACTAAGCACAAAGGGAGAAAAGCAGAATGATGACTTTTTACTATAACTTTGGAAGACCCAGATCCATTTCTAAACCGAGGAAGTCACAAGAATAATACGACACAAGAAAAGGAGAAGAAAACTGTGGAATCACTTTCATAGTCTATGACATAACAGAAATATATCACAGATCACTGTCATAAAAGTAATTTTTTAATGTACGGGGTATTAAGGTTAATTATTTGGATTTCATAGTAGTTTTTCCCAACATGTTATAGACCAGTACCCCAAGTATATACTGACCCAACTTGACAGCCCTCTGCCCTCAAAAAAAACCCTTCTCAACCATAATGCATCAGTGATAGGTGTGCATGATTTTTAGTTGATTTGCATTTTGACAATTTACTGCAATGTCCTAATATTTTGGCATAGCTCTCCAAAATGCTAACCAACTGCACATCAGGGATACACGCATGTCAGTAAGACTGAGAGCAAGGGTTAGGACCCAAGGGTGGAAGTTCTGAGCCCTCTTCAGCAAAAGGTTTCCAAAGGGTGCAGGCACAAGCAAGCCTTATTCCCTGTTGCTTCTGTAACTGAGGAAGATGGATCAGACAGCCCAAAGCAGCATTGGCTGCCGACATAGGAGCAGAGAGGGAGGAGAGAAGGTCATGCCTCCTAAGGTCTTGTGAATAACTAGCTAGAGCTCTAAGGTAAGTCTGCGGGTGCAGCACTGGGTGACCAGCTTTATTCACATTGCAGCATTTGTTTCAGGGTCAAAACTAAAAGCATGCTTTCTTGTTTAACTGTTTCAGCATGTACTATTATGGTTAGCAGCTGAGAGAGTTATTGTTTTAAACAAATACGAGTAGCCCAAATATTTCTTATTCCCAAGCAGTCCCTCAGGTAAGTTGTCCCTTTGCAACCCATCCAAGAAGCTGCCTAGATCTCCTCAGGCAGCAGGACAAGGTAACATCCCACCCATGTGCTACAGTGACCATTTGGTGAGTATATTATCTAACATTTCTTTTTTTTCAGGTTTAAGGAAGAGACTTCAGTGAATTACAGCAACACTGAAATGAAGGAACACAGGTAAATTTGAAATGCACACAATTTATTTGCAGAAGAGGATTCATACTACTGAGATGAGGAAGTATGGTCTTATGGCCTGAATTTCAAAGATATTCATCACAGGTCTATGACTTCACGTCTTTACATATGTTCTTGAGCAAGTCAACTCATTTTTACAATTCAATTCATTGTTTCTAAACTCGTCCTTGGTTTTCTTTGTTCTTTCTGACAAAGAATATTTATCCCTGTGTGTTTATGCAGTGCTTATCATACAGGACTCCCAGTCTTTGAACAGGTTAATGAGGTGTAAGTTATAGTTTGAATTTATGATATCTGCTACTCTGTAGTAACTGCCTGTTCTTATGCCATGGTAAATGTAGGTATTTTTCTTCTTCAGTGAGGGATAAGCTGTCTCACTTTTACTGCAAAGTGAGAGCAAGTGCTCAGACTATTGTTAGAGCAGCAAAAATACTATAAATCTACATCACAGCTTACCTTGTGACAACTTATGCATGTAGCTGTTTCCCTGCGCAGGTTTTTTTTTTTTTTTAACTCAGCTACAATCAGTATATGCAGCTAAATCAACACAACACTGAAATTATTAAATCTTAAGCAACGGGCTTTAAAGCATATAATATAAAAGGTTAAGGATTTTTTTGAGAAACACAACATGTTAAGCTTCTCATCCTATCTCATATCTGCCTAGGAAATTTGTAACTGGGTTTTCCTCTTATTTTGTTTGCAGTCAGAAGACTGCTGGTGCTTTTTCTTCATTATCATCTCCTCCTTTTTCTCCAAACTTCTGAATGGCATACACATCACAAGGAAAAGCCTGTAGGTAACTTTTGTTTGCTCATCAATGAAAGTTAGGCTACTGATGGTAGATGGAAGCAGTTAAATCCTTCAATTATTGCCAGTCACAATACAGAATAAGTAATTGAGGGTGAAAGTCTAAGAAGTTTTGTTGGAAATATGCTCAGAATTGCATGTATACCTTTTTGATCTTTCTAATGTATCTTTTGCCACTCAGGAATCAATGTTTCTTCCTTGTAAATATATTTTTTTTCTGTTTCCAATGCATTCTCCAAAGTTTTAATATCCTTTTTTTTATATATATATTTTAGAGCATATGGATTTTTGCCTGCTTTAGTATCAACCTTTGTCATTTCAGCAAAGTCAATTGTATTGTGATATGTAAAATGCACTGTACTGAGTTCATCACTACAATCATCCTTTGTTAAATAAATCAATATTTTCAGAATGCACTTTTGCATGCAAAGATGTGAGGACTTTCTAGACTGAATGGCAAGCCAGACATGAAAATTCCAGAACTTTCTTGGGGCAAGAAGCTCTTGCTGTTTGTCTAACAAGCTGAATTATCTACTGAATTCTGAATGTCGTGATAAAATCCTTGCAGGTTTGCATTATATCGTATTTTCCAGGCACCGGAGCTGATATACATAAATGTTGAGATAGGGATTCCCAAGAAAGTTATCTCACTTCACAGAAACTTCTATCCTTTAATTCTCTGTAGCTTTTCCATTTTCCTTTTCAGCTCTACTCAGTCCAAGAATTTGTGTTGATACATAGGCTGAGTTACAAAATAATCTTCCTTCCCATCATAAAGGTATGAAATGTTGGAAAAAGATTTACTGTTCTTGTATCATCTGCTGATTGAAGACACTATCCTTATTCAGTCTTTATCACCCTTCGTTTCTATTTAATCTAATTCAACCCTGCTTTCTGCCAACCTTTCTTTTTTTTTTTCTGAAAATATTTCCCTACTATTTGACATTTAAAATCCAAAATAAATAAACATTGGCTGCTATTATCAGCCAGGTGCCCTTCCGCTGTGTCTGGCTTGTCACCTTCCTGACTGGGCTATTTCTTTTTAATCTCTGTATTGGCTGCTAATCTGGTCTGTCACTCTTCCGTTTCTCTCCCCTTCTCTCTGAATCTGAAATTGAAGTAAAGTTACATCAACTTGCATTTCTTTGCAACTTTACCTAAGGAGATTTCACCTTGACTGCTGTGTTGGGCAAGCTTCCCAAGATGGTGTTCTCTCTTGCAAAACTGCCTTTCCCTTTAAAAAAGGAAACTGAAGAATGAACCCATGTAAATTGCTGCATTAAAGCTCATACCATTTGTTTTTCTAATAGGATCCTTATTAAGTTTTTTCCTCCTCAATGTTCATTGCCCATTAATGTTTCCTGTTATCCCAAATTAAAAGAGACAAGGTAAATTTGTTCTAAATGTGCTAGAAATTAGAAAACCATGAAAAGCTTTGAGCAGCTCAAAGCTAGGAAAGGAAATTATATTTCCATGTAATTTTTAACTATTACAAATGTATTACATACAGCAGCCTTTGTAAACATGGTGGATCCCATTTTGTTGCTGGCTAAGATCTGATTCACCATTACCTCACAGCAGTGGAAGTTACTGGAGCTAAGCAGGGGTGTTATCAGCTCTGAATTTTATTGCTGCCGCATAGCAAAGCAGATAATAAAGAAAACTGTAAATGCAGGATTTATTCTTTGCAGGGGTATACCTCATGCTTGGAAGATTAATGAAGAATTCCTGGTTCACTGTTTACTAAAGACACCTCTGTTCTATAGTATTTTAATTGTAAATCCCTCATTTGACATCCTAACTTCCTGCTGAATTAATAAAAGCGACATATTAACTTTAAATCCCAGATAAAGATTGCTGTTTTAATATCCCATCCATATCCTTTATCTTTCTACAGGGGCTTTCAGGCCAGTAGTTTTAATAACATGCATGAATGAAGATGCTCTTTTTTTTAACACAAATGGTGGCAAAGAGTTTTTCCTTTATATTAGCAGGCAATCAATTCCAATAGCTTTTTAATGCTTTCTTAAAGAATCAATTTTAAAGCAGAAGCTCTTCAGGGGACCCTCTGAAACTTCTTCACAGCCAGTCGCCTAATTTTCTATTACAATGCAATCTAAAGCAGCTACAAAAATAATGCAGATAATGTTTGCTGGGTAATGATTTCCAATTTCCCCATTCTATGTACCCTGTTATTAGGAGGATCATCTTAGCTGTGTAAATTAATTTTCAATTCACTTCAGGGGAACATTATAATGATTTATTCAGCACTGGTGCTGAAGAAAGTGTTGGGAGGATTTTAGCAATCTGAGAAACAAAATCAATTTGTTCTGATTATCACCATGTTAA
The DNA here is from genome assembly GCA_028858755.1 of Ara ararauna. Lineage (NCBI taxonomy): Eukaryota > Metazoa > Chordata > Aves > Psittaciformes > Psittacidae > Ara > Ara ararauna. The sequence continues at coordinate 65,486,979 of CM054379.1, forward strand.
AAAATGGGAAGATAAAAGGTTCACAAGAGTATGTTAGAGGATAGCACACACCCTACAGGAGCAGCCAGTGTGATCCTGGGTGTAGTTACCTGACCAGTAAGGCAAGCAAAATGTCTGAGATGTGCTGTTTTCTCCCCATGCTTCAACATTTTAGAAGTATTGAGCAGATCTTAGGTTTCTTTGTGTACTATAAAAAACAAAACAAGAGATAAATGTTTCAGTCACTGACCTCTAGTCAGTGAAGAACATCTTGCTGTAAGTTAGACAAGGAGAAGATTGTTTCAAAACCAGCTGTATTATTGGTAATGATACCTAGGATTTGAGAGAGTTCCAGGCTCAGAAGAAGGACAAGAGGAAATTCCATTTTTTTAAATAAAGGATTTATTGTACAGTAAGCATCTGGTAGCTAATGCTCAGGGGACTTATACTAAAGTGTTCACCCACTGTAGTGCTCATACCAAATTAACACAAACTCACACCAAATAAACACATAGCAGCTTAATGTTTAGTTAGTTTGATTTAGCTGTTGTATTTTGAAATTCATGTCACCTGACTTTGAATGACCACAAAAGAAAAATCTGATCCAAGTGAGAGTGTCTTTGGAGAAAAGAGAGAAATAAAGAAACTTTTTGAGTCAATACCTCTGACTTATTTAGATGCCTCAAGCTCTGGCATGGCTACTTCTCTCCAGTCACAGTAAAGAGAACCTGGAATGACTTTTTCAGAAAAAATTGCAGGTATTGACATAGAAGATATTTGCATTTGATTTACTAATATGTTTTGCAGTGATACCTATGATATTGCAGCAATTACCAGAAGTTTAAATAACAGATCAAAGGAAATATATTTTTCTATGTGAAAAGCTTTGAGAAGGCAGTTGAAGTACCCCAACTCCATCAGCGTCAACATGAAACAAACTACAATTTTGTTTAGCACATTATTTAAATGAAAGCAAGTTTATTTAAAAATTCAAGCCTATAACCAGATAAAATAGAAGCTTATGAAATTGGTTGGAATTTTTAGGGATGAACCCATTAAATTACAGAAGAACAGCCAATCAGTTCTGAATTACCAAATTGAAAATTGCCAGTTTCTGTGGTAACAGTGATAGGAAGGATACCCCAAACATAATAGATAGCATAAAATCAATTAGTCATGACCCCAGGAATTTTTGAATTGTATTTGTGATCTGTCACTATTGTTAGTGTTCTCACACATCATGCGACATACAAATATTTAGTATTGAAGTACTGATGTATAATTTGAAACTGAATGAAACTTGATTTCACTGAGATCAAGACAAGAGGTTTGCAAATCCACTACAGTAACATTTTCCAGGACTTTTCTTTTACATTTATTGCATATCAGAAACCTGAAAAAGAGTTGTCCCTTTTGTCATGGCGCCATAATCAGACATTAAGTATATCACAGTTATCATAATTCCAGTGTGCTAGTAGCATAGCTGGCAAATTAAGTTTTTAATAGCATGTTGGCAGGGAGTTGAACTGACATTAAAAATAAACAGTAAAGATAAACAGTAAAGAATAAAAGCACAAGTGAAGATACTGTCTTGTGGAGTATGTATCTAGATCTAGGCTGTCTGATTTCAAAGACATGAAGGCCCTTCTGAGTACATGATTTTGAAAATAAAAATAAAGAGAAAAAATTTATATTATTTCACTGTGAGCCATATCATGCTTGATACAAATGGATTACAACTTGTTTTTAAAATGTTTTCTCAGCTTCAGTGAATAAAACTAGTAGTCTAAGTTTATAATTATACTCAAAATGTTATGGACCTTTACATTTGAGGATCTAGAATGCTCTATGGGTATCTGAACAATTATTCTGAATCAAACTAAGTGAAGCTCTAACTGGCTGAGAAACTTTTGTAGAGGGTCTTAGGAAAGTACACATGAATAGTACAACCATATTGCTATATGTTGCCTGAAATATCATGAAAGCTTTTGACAAAGAGCCATTCAGTGACTTCTTGTGAAAGAGACTATATTTGATAGACTTTGACAGATCTAAATACTGAGTCCATATAAACTTCTGTCACCTGCAACATCCTGTTGCAGAGAGTTCTACTGTTTCAGACAAGATGAAATTCGCTTTTACTATTAACTTTTCTACCTAATGATCTCATACTATTCTTCCAAGTCATTCCATCACAGAAAGCAATGCTCACATCTTACTTTTCCACACTCGTCATTATTTTATTCTCTTTCGTATTTGTTCATCAGTTTAGGCAAAAAGAGCAGAAGGGGCGTCCTGGGTTCAGCAGTAACAGTCATTTTTTCTCCTGCTTAGTAGCTGCTGCAGCTCTGTGTTTTTGACTTTCGGTCTGGCAACAGGGCTGATAACACCAATGTTTTTAGTTACTGGTCAGTAATGTTCAGTCTGACCAAGGACTTTCTGAGTCTCATGCTCTGCCAGGGAGGAAGGGAAGCCAGGAGGAAGCAGAGACAGGATACCTGATCCAAAGTAGCCAAAGAGGTATTCCATGCCACAGCACATCATGCCCAGGATGAGGCAGGGACCCAGAAGGATTACATCACTGCTTGGGTTGGGCTGGGTATCGGTTGGCAGGTGGTGAGTGGTTGTATTCTCTTCCCTTGTTGTTTCCCTTGTCATTATTATTATTCATGGTAGCAGTAGTGGTTTGTGTTATACCTTAGTTACTGGACTGTTCTTATCTCAACCCTTTGTGCCCCACGATGAGCGCCAAAAAGAACTGTCGTGGTTTAAGCCCAGCCGTAACTCACGCAGTTGCTCTCTCACTCCCCCCTCTTCTGCGCCCCCACTCCTGGAGGTATGGGGAGGAGAATCGAAAGAATGTAACTCCCATGGGTTGAGAAGCTGAGACAAAGAGAAGTAAAACAACTTATTTTAGTTCTCATGACTCCCAGATCAATGCACAATCTTCTGTTGTACTTTAAATTATGTTATTTGTACTTTAAAAATTGTTAGCATCATACTTTATTTGTATTTTTTATAGAAAAAATGGAGCTCTGCATTTTCTCACCTTTAGAAGTAGTATTGGGAAAACACTTCTTCTTTACCTGTAAATTAAAGCAATAGAGGTATTCTATTTCATTAGCCTGACTTTATTTGACAGTGTCAATAATATGAGAAATTCAGAAGGGAATTAATTTTACCTAAATCTGTCTAGGCATCCAATGCCTTTCTCTCATCGATGTTATGTGTCTACTAATTCCTTTACAGTCAGTGGAGGGAAAGAAAGGCATCTCTGGAGAGCTATTCATCCTGTTTTAAGAGAGATGTTTGTGTTATGTGGCCTGAATTGGTCCCAAAGGGATGAGAATAATTGCAGTGCTGAGGTCCCTCTCTTCCATTCCTCTAGGCTCTCTCAATCATTGGTAGTAAGTAATAACTTACTTTGATTAAAATGGGAACTTTCAGACAACTAATTAGATGAAATTACTCCTATTCTCACTGTCTAGGTTTTAGGGGAAAGATAATACAACAAACACTGTGATTTGGAGTCTTTAGGAACAGCAAGATGCAGTTAAAGAGGGACTAGGGAGGGTCCCCTTCTCCCTGGGCTCCCACACTGTCCTCAGAGAAGAGGAAACCTTTTCTCTCTGCAGTGTGCCCCCCTTGTAGTGTACAGCCTTTTTTTCCAGGCTGCTTTAACCACATTTTTAGCAATACATCCAGATTATATTGCTCCTTAATTCCTTCCAGAACACAGTGGCAAAGGAGATACCCTTAAATTGGTAAAGAGGTTATAGAAACATGTCCTCCCTCACCAGACTGCACTCTTTCCCCAGCCTCTGCAATTTCGTCTCTTTTCCTTTCTTGTCAGCAAAACAAAGAAATCATTTTTAGCAAGCCTCATCCACAAGCTGGCAAGGATAACATTCTTAAATATCACAGTGTTATTATGATAAGCACAGCACATTCCAGGCGGAAAAACTGCAGATTATGGCAACCTTCAATAAGTATGGCTAATATTAAAAGTTAGATTTTAAAAATTTTTTAGCACCCAAAAAGCCATTAGCAAGCCTGTCAAGAAATGAAGAGCCTATCAGGATTTCAAATAAAAGAAAAAAAAGTCCATTTATGAATACTTATCTCCCAGATCCTCTGTGCATCTTAAGCAGAAAATGATATATACCGACTTCAGAAATACAGTTACCATATTTCAACATCTGAGCTATAAGAAAATACCAGAAATATGTATTTTTAAATTTTCTTCTAGTTTTATTTGAGAATATGAAGGTGTAAAAAGAAAAAAAACCCAACAAACCAAAACTCTATTAAAATCTATATCATGATCTCTCCCCCTTTCAGAAAAAGAAATATGACCTCTTCATTACTCCAACAAGTCCAATCTTGTCATAAGCAAAACACATCGTTCCATACTAGCTGCAAATGGAATTTGTATAAAAGAGTCTAGCACAGTATCAAAAGATATTAAGAAGAATTGCCACTGTGTGGCCCTTCCTGAAGCTAACTGACATCCTGTTAGTACTTAAATCTCCAAAATTGTGTTAGTTCTTTATTAGTTGCCCCCCAAAAGAGCAGGTTAAAGAATTTTGAACAGATAATTACTCCTTAATGAAAGCTGAGATAATAATAGTGATGAATAATATTTTTACACTTTTAAAATAGCTTGTAAGACTGCAAATACTGAAGCCTTCATCAAATATAGACTATGTCATCTTGGAACAACAAGGGAATGCCAGACAAATCAAGACTGGCCCCTTCTGTGTAATTCTCTTCACATACCCATCTAAGATTTCTCTGTAGCTCAAGAGTCTGCAAGAGCCAGCTTCCAGAATTGCATAGGTTTGGATGAACATATGATGAAACCCAGGACGAACCTTGGGACACTGCTGAGTTTGATCCTCTGCTCAGCTCAGGGCCAGCTTTGAAATTGCATAAGGTTGCTCAGGGCCTTGTCCAAACTTTTTAAAGAATTTCCAAGGATGGTGATTCCACTTTGCCCATACACAGTATCTCCAGATTTTGACCACTATCATTGTGAAGAATTTTTCACTTCAATGTAGTAAATCTGAGCTCAGCTAAAGTTCTGGTTACCTTATAACCCAGCAAGTCTGCATGATACTAGGGAATCTCCAGGACAAGACTTTCAGAAAGCACCCGAGCTGCCTTGTCTTCCATCTGCTGGTTACATGGCATTGGGCCACCAGCCCAGAAACAAAATGCCAAATGGATTAGTGAAGCACAAAGTCCAGAGTAGGTCCAAGTGTCTCCTCTGCTCCATAGCAGAACATGGTATATCTTCCAGGAGATAGTGGAGCAGACGGACATTTCAGGACTTGAAAAAAGGATTGATAGCTGTTCCTATGCTTCCACTTCTCTAAAGATTTTTAAGGATGTCTTTGAAAACCTTCACTTATGCAACTTACTGGAGGGATCCTATTGCAGAGAAACCCATCCAGCTGGGAAATATTAGGATTATTAATTTTATAAGATAAGGATTCCTGCAGTGTGATGCTCTAGAGCCTCCTGACTGAGTCTAGGAAACAAGGGGAAATGCCATTAACATAAAACTTCATGATAATATAATGATTCATCCTATTTCTTTTATAATATCTTTCAATTTAAGCAAATAATATTCAACTAATGAAAAATAAATCTATATATAAAGGCACAACATATCCTAAAATTAATGAATAACCAGCGATACAAATAATACTTCTGATGTTTTCCAGTCCAATGGAGTTTACCTTCAGCAGTTCTGATCCTGCATTTGTGAGTAAAAATTACATCTATTAACCAGTGAAAGGATGTCAAGTTGTCCCCAGAGCAAGGTACATGTCAGCCAGAGGAACGAGAAAAGAACACAGAAAGCAGAAAACTAAACAGTGTTTCTAAAAATATGTTTTCTTTTATGTCTCACCAGTAGAGCAATCTGCTGTTGAATTGGATTTAGGCTTTTTTTGGTGTTTATTTTCTCACTCATAAGCATTACCTATTTTGATAACACTTCTTTACAACAAAGTTATCTAGACAATACAAGACTGCTGTAGTTTAAGGCCAGCCAGCAGCTAAGTACCATGCAGCTGCTTGTTCACCCACCCCACTCCCCAGTGGGATGTGGAGGAGAATCAGAAAAAATGTACGAACCTGTGGGTTGAGGTAAGAACAGTTTAATAATTGAAAGCAAAATATAATAATAACAATAGTAGAAAATAGAGATATGAAGGAATAAACAAATGATGCACAATGCAATTGCTTACCACTCACTGACCAATGCCCAGCATGACCTGAGCTGCCATGGGCCCCTCCCAGCCAACTCCCCCTAGTTTATATACTGGGCATGGCACGTTGTGCCACGGAATACCCCTTTGGCTAGTTTGGGTCAGGTGCCCTGTGTCTGCTCCCTCCTGGCTTCTTGAGCACCTCCTCACTGGCAGAGCTTGAGAGACTGTAAAGTCCTTGATCAGGGTAAGCGCTACTTAGCAACAACTAAAGTATTGATGTGCTATCAACATTGTTCTCAGACTAAAGCCAAAGCACAGCACTGCACCAGCTACTAGGAAGAAAATTAACTCCATCCCAGCTGTAACCAGAACAAAAAATTATTTTATTTATAGCAAAACAAACCACAAATCTATTTTAATATTGATGCAACACTTTTTAATTTTTTTCTCAGATTTTGTCATGACTCAATAAAATAAACTATTATCAAGCTGGGCTTCGTAAAAAAGTTGTAACTGAACCTGCATGATCTCAAAATAGTCACAAAGTATCCAAAATTAGTATGCCAGTTTATAACTACAAATCCTACCAAAATCCAGCTACAGCTACTTAAGAGATCCTCATTAGAATTTTGCAAAATTAAAAGTATAATTATAGTCCCTGATTATGGTTCTTTCTTCAAAAAAATAAGTAGGTTTTAGTTCTGGACAAAAAAAAAAAAAAAAAAAAAAAGACAAAAACAAAAAAAGCAAAGCAACAAAAAAACCAACCACAAAACCTAACAACCAAAACCAGAAAAGCAACCCAAAACAAAACTCAAACTTTTAAAAAACTGCTTGTAAGCACAACTCAGAAAAAGTACTATCAACTTTCTTAAGACTTCCATCAAACTTTTCCTTTGAGAAAGTCAGTTTGGCAAAAAAAATTTAGTATGGACAAGGTCTGGCAAGCTAATTGTAAAAGACAGATGGGCTAACTTTATTTTCCAATTTTCTGTGCAATTTGTTGTCACAGCATGCCACACTGGAGGTGATGGCCATGATTTCCCTCCTATTTCAAGAAAATTTCAGAGGAACAACATTAGTGACATGTGTACTGTCTACAGAAGCTTTTACTTCAGCGCTTTCTCCAGTCCTATGCACTGATTAATTATTTTCTCTCCTAACAGAATCTGTCCCAGATAATTCTGGGCCTATATTTTTGCAATGCTCAGTGAACTAACAGCAGTGCAACTGATGTGCAAATAGATTAGATTTAATAATAGAAGTATATGTCCGGGGTCTAGTAGCAGTTTTCTCCAGTTTAATGAGATCAAAACATTAGATGTAATCATGTTTTTGTGCAAGCTTTACGCGACAGAAGCATTTTGTCATTAAAATTACAGTTTGTTTTCAGCTCAAATTCCAGCAATATCACAGCTGTGTTTTATGAGAACATGCATAAATTCTTTGCAACCATTTTGGGCTTGATTGACAAATGTCATATTTCCATTTCTTTGTAGAATGATGCCATTACAGTTGATTTTCCATTTTTATATGTATGAGTTAAGAAAAAAAAAAAGAAAAAGAAAAACAAAATTAGGGGAAAAAGCCACATTATTAAAATGAAGTACTATGAAGAACAGTTTTGGTTTATTAGTCTTGGCTCTTATAGCTTTTGTTTTCCATGGACTTTATTCAGTTACATTCTCTTTCTGAAAGTCATTTCACATGAAAAGTAAATGGAAGTAGTTTTATAGCAAAAAAAACATTCAATTAGTATCTGTGTATTGTGAAATGGCTTGTTTTTCATCTGTTTGTTACTATTACCACTATCTTTTTGGAAAAAACAAAACCGAACCAGTGCAAAACAAAAAAAAAAAAAAAAAGCCAAACCCAATCCAAACCCTTGTGTGCTCTTGCCTTGCTTTTACTGCAGTTTTGTGATGGTGTTTTTTGGCTAGCATATGGCATACTGAGAATGATAGTGGTAAATTACCTTGACCTTTATAATGCTCTTAATTTTGGTTGGCTACTCACTCAACTCACCAACATTTACAGCCATACGCATTTCTGGGGAAGGCAGGGCTAGGTACTAAAATGGAAAATGTCAAATGCACACATACTCCAAGGACATGTTAGACATTCAAATTCTCATACTTTATTATCATAGCAAAAGGCTGCAACAAGAGTAGGAAATAATCTTACATTAATCTGCAGACATGATAGATGGTAACAAAGAGGACAACTGGCACAAGCCAGCCTGTTGACTTTAAGATGTTTGTTTTGTGGTTACCTTCAGATGCTGCTCATCCTTTCTTAGATGAGTCATAAACAATGGAGTCACCGAAAATGATTGCCAGTCTGTATTTGATCTGCTCATGTTCCTGCAGTCAAAACTTGAAGCAACACTGTGGAGTGCCTTAGTGAGACTGTGCCTGCCGTGCTCCAGTTACTCTGGTGCTTATGGATCTGCCTGCGATTACACTCCACTTCAAATACAAGCACTGTTTCACTTCCACTCTCCTGTCCACTTATCTCCAATTCTCACTTCATAACTTGTTTTCTCACTTTCAGTCCCATATTTTAAAGCTCACCTTGGTATTTTTTCTGCTCTCCTCACTCATTTGCACTAAAAAGCTAGGGTAGCATTCTAGCAAAAATGAAATAGTTTCAATGAAATTATACATGTACCATGAGTTAAAGAGGGGAAAAGTGACATAGGAAGAATCAATGGCAGATTTCATACTAAAAAATTAAATGATGTATGAGATTTTAATACACAGATTAGCCAAACAGTTAGGAAAATAGCAACATTAAAATAGTTCCTGCCTGAAAGGAGATACAACAGAAAGATTTTAAATTATGTTGAGTTTAAAAATTTCATCTAGATTACAAGTAAGTAAAATATTTCTGTGCACCTTCCTTCTTCCCCATAAATGTAAAATATTCATGCTGAACTGTAATGACATAATCAGTGTAGAAAGACAAGGGGCCAACAATTCAGCAAGGAGGGAGTGCAGTTTGTAATTAACAGTTTGCCCTATTTGTTTATTCATTTTCAACTGTGACCTTGTTTGTGCTATCATGAAGAAGTATTAAAGTGGAAATAAACCTCTATAATTTACCTTGCTGTATCAGAGAATGCACTCTATGTCAAGGTACTCAGTCTCTGTCAGACCAGTACACTGCTTCCCAGTCATCTTGGTATTATTGTTATCGGATAAAACAGATGAATATACAGGTCCTGTTATAAGTTCATAAGATTTTCACGAGACAACAAACCTCTAGCAGCAGCGAAAAACTGTCATATGAAACCCACCTTAAGTAATGAAGTTTGTATTGTCACATTTTTACTAGACCCAATTTTAACTTAAGATGCCTTTGCACTGCATTATATTGTATTTTGTGAAAAATGCTGTGTGTTTATACATATACACTATACAGAAATACAAATACCCTCAGATCCAGAGAGTGCACATATAACCTCATGTAATCTTATACATGAAGTTACAGAAACCCAGAATGGTTGAGGTTGGAAGGGACTTCTGGACATCATTTGATTCAAGCCTGCTGCTCAGGGTCACCTACAGCCAGTGGCCAAGGACCATTTCCATTTGGGCTTTGAATATCTTCAGGGATGGAGACTGACAACCTCCCAGGAGAATCTGTGCCAGTGCTTGATCACCCTCTTAGTTAAAAAGTGCCTCCTGATGCTCAGAGGGAACCCCCTGTGTTTCAGTTAGTGCCCATTGGTTCTGATCCTATCACTGGGCATCACTGAAAAGAATCTGTCTCTGTCCTCACTGCACCATTGCACACTCTTTTCAAGTATTCATATACATTTATAAAATCCTCCCTGAGTCTTCTTTTCTCCAGGCTGAGTAGCCCCAGCTCCCTCAGCTTTTCCTTGTAGGAGAGCTGCTACGGTCCTTTCATCATCTTCATTTCAACTTCTGCATAGAACCCTGCACTTCTTGTTGAACTACGTGAAGTTCCTTACCTTGCCTGACTGCCCTGTTGCAGTAATTGCACATATAAGTAGCCACACAATTTGGTATGTCTCTCTTCTACAGACTGATGACTAAGTTACTAAATAACAGAATAATATTTGTGAAAATCATGTCACATGTGGTAACCATGTGATTTGTGTAAATGGCATTTACAAGGAGCCTGTCACCTCACAACCTTAGTTTGTGTTCTTAACAACTTTAATAAACTAACCAAAGTTAAACTGATTTGGTGTTTTCCTATGGATAACCTAGAGACCTATTTTATGTAGCAGAGGATTTGATCTAAAGAAAGTTTGGCAAGCAGTATCTTAGGGAATACGTTTCTCTTGAGTTAATGTTCAGATCTTTTTGGATTAATTCTTCCCTTGCACATCAGTTTTACAATCTAGATACCCATTGATTCAGTAAAATAACATTGGTGTAAAACCAAGACTAACCATGGGAAAATAAGATTTATCTGTAATTCTGTTAAGGGAACTTTTTCTTGCTTGTTACAGGGCACTCACTTACACAAAAGCAATAGTTTTGCCACCGTTAAACATGCAATAAAGCCTTTCGCAAGCATTTAGCATTAGCCAAATCGTCTTAAACCTGTTCAGTGTTTACTTTAGGCTTATGAAAGCTTTCCTTTCTGAACAATGTGTTAATCTTAATTTCTTCTCTGAAACTGTTATGTGCACAGTCATACAGCTGCTCTGTTCCACACCAGAAGGTGAAGAAAGTGATTCTTGATAAATCCCAAAGGGAGAAGGTGTTAGGATGTACAAAATTAATGTCTTGCTCTCATCTAAGATTGGATCCTAGGACATACTAGTTTTGCAAGCTTGTTTGTGTTATACAATATGGTAAGCTACTTAGTTCGTTTTTTTTTCAGTTAAACGCAGATCATATCTGCATTATATTACAGCTGTAACTAGTTCTGTAATGTCCTGAGAAAATGATTGGTAGAGTAAAACTTGAAGGAATCAAATATGTCGTGGTTTAAGCCTCTATAACTCACGCAGTTTTGCTCAGTCACTCCCCCCTCTTTCTTGCCCCCCACTCCCGGAGGGATGGGAAGGAGAATCGAAAAGAATGCAACTCCCACAGGTTGAGATAAGAACAGTTTAGTAACTAAAGTATAACACAGACCACTACTGCTACCACCAATAATAATAATGACAAGGCAAATACAAGGAAAGAATACAATTTCTCACCACCTAAAACCAAACCCGACCATGCAGTGCACCCCCCACCCTTCTGGGTCTCTCCTCTCCGTCCTCCATCTTGGGCATGACGTGCTGTGGTATGGAATAACCTCTTTGGTCAGTTTGGGTCAGGTGTCCTGTCTCTGCTTCCTCCCGGCTCCCCTCCTCCCTGGCAGAGCATGAAACTCAGAAAGTCCTTGGCCAGACCAAAACATCACTAAGCAGTAACCGAAACACTGGTGTTATTAGCGCTGTTCCTAGGCCCAAAATCAAAAACACAGTGCTGCACCAGCTACCAAGAAGCAGAAAAAATGACTGCTGCTGCTGAACCCATGACATTATCCACCCCTTATTCCATACCATTCACGTCATGATCAGATCCCACATTTTCAATATACCATCACATGTATATATATACATACACACACAGAGAGAGGGAGAGAGATCATCCCTCAGTGCATAGACCAATCCCTACAAAGCTGCTGAGTCCATCCAGTCCATGATGTCAAGCTCCATCTTTTGCAACAGCCTTTCAGAGCAGGAGAGGCTGTGTGCAGAGTTCACACTCGTGAATAACCTGGGCCACAGTGTCCATTGCTAAGTCCACCCCTCGATCATAAGTCCATCTGTATGTTGTATCTTTGCCCTGATGGCCTGAGGTGTCATGGGCCCATCAGGCTCAAAATAATTCATCCACCCCTCCAGCAGTTTCTGCAGCTTGTCGTTGGGGACTCCACACAGCTGCCTTCCATCTGTGATGCTTCCAAAGCACTGGAGGGGCCCAGTGGACAAGATACTTGCCCATACTGTCCCACACACCCTGCCACTCATGGCTGTCCAGGCTTGGGGAAAATCTCTTAGTCATCCTAGATTGCAGATTAACCCCAGACAAGGCCCACACCCCACTCTGCTTAACTCTGGGGACCAGACAAAATGGTTGTGGGTAAAACACACTCTGTATGCATGCCACCATGCTGATCCCCATCACAATCAGCAGGCAGGTCTCAAGGGTACCCAAAGGCCATTCAAACCCTTCAGAGCTCTCAAATGAGGCTGCTGTGCTTGTCACTGGGGCTGGTGTAGCTGCTGTGCTTGCCGGCTCTCTCACCACCAGCTGCTCTTTGTCTGAGTCCAGAGCTTCCTTCTCTGCCTTGCTGGGAAGTGCTGCGGGGTCTCCTGCGTTCTCCTGCGGCTCCGCGGGCAGCTGCCGGGGAATGCTCTCGGCCGCCACGAGGCTGGGCTCGGCTACGGGACTCTGTTCAGCCTCGGGGCCCGGCTTCTCTGCCGTCTCCTCCTGCCGCTCGGTAGCCTCCCCCTCCCGCGGCTCGGCAGCCGCCGGGCTGCGCTCAGTCGGGGGGCTCACCCCTTCTGCTACCTCCTTCCTCTGCTCGGCAGCCGTCGGGCTGGGCTCGGTGGGGGGGCTCGGCTCCTGCTCCCCGGGTCCGCTCCCCCGGGCCGTTTCGGCAGCCGGCGGCTCCCGAGGCAGCCCCCCCTCGGCTCTCCACAGCCTCGCCAGGACGGTGAAGAGCAGCCGAACTGCCAGGTACACATTCGCCCCCCACGGCTTCTGGAGCCCGCCCGTATCACAAGCCATTCCAATAAAGTACAATAAAACAAGAACCTTAAACCAAAACCCATATCTGAAACATGCTAAGATAAGAAATACCGGCTGTAAGTAAGGTACAACAGGCTGAAACCATGAACGCAGGAGAACCAAAAGCAACAACTTTAAGAGCCAATAAATCAGCATTGTGACAAGTGGCTATTAATCCTGTCGTTATCTCAACCCTTCGTGCCCCACGTTGGGCGCCAAAAAGAACTGTCGTGGTTTAAGCCTCTATAACTCACGCAGTTTTGCTCAGTCACTCCCCCCTCTTTCTTGCCCCCCACTCCCGGAGGGATGGGAAGGAGAATCGAAAAGAATGCAACTCCCACAGGTTGAGATAAGAACAGTTTAGTAACTAAAGTATAACGCAGACCACTACTGCTACCACCAATAATAATAATGACAAGGCAAATACAAGGAAAGAATACAATTTCTCACCACCTAAAACCAAACCCGACCATGCAGTGCACCCCCCACCCTTCTGGGTCTCTCCTCTCCGTCCTCCATCTTGGGCATGACGTGCTGTGGTATGGAATAACCTCTTTGGTCAGTTTGGGTCAGGTGTCCTGTCTCTGCTTCCTCCCGGCTCCCCTCCTCCCTGGCAGAGCATGAAACTCAGAAAGTCCTTGGCCAGACCAAAACATCACTAAGCAGTAACCGAAACACTGGTGTTATCAGCGCTGTTCCTAGGCCCAAAATCAAAAACACAGTGCTGCACCAGCTACCAAGAAGCAGAAAAAAATGACTGCTGCTGCTGAACCCATGACAAAATAGTACTGCAATTTTATAGCCATATCTCTTCTGAGAATCAGCATAATCATTTCTTATTGAACAGAAGTGTTCTCTTCAGATGGTAGAGATGCAGATATTCAAACAATGATATTTACCCATAACTTTTCTGATCCTATCTTAAGGTCAGTGACTTTAAAACTTGCATCCTTGTTTAGTATTCAAAGTGGTGAAATAGGAAAGAACATAGGGTTGTTGAACTTTTACATGGAAAGCAAAGCAAACACCTGGCATATGTCATGCAACATAAAAATTATACAGATAGCCACTTCCAGAAAAATGACCAGTCTTTGAAACTGTCAGGGAGTAAAGCTGGGTTTCATGTCAAATTATGGCCCTAACTACAAAGGACTGGTTGAAGTACCTACCACACCACACTTTCTGTAATATCTCCTTTTTCCAGCTTCCCCTGAGAGGTAATAAAGTGTCATTTATTTACTCAGTATATATCTGTAGGGATAAAGATTAAGCCAGTAGTTACAATATTAATTTGGCAAACTAGCTTTTGTTAGAAGTAGTCTTCCAATGATGAAAGGAACTCTAACCTTCTAACAAAATTTCAGCAATATCAAAGACAATTTTTCCTTGCCTTCCAGGGAAAGACATTAATTCAGTCTTTTTGTAAGCTCAGTTTCTCCTCTCCAAATCTCCTCTGGGGTATATGGAAATAGAAAACAGAAAAAGAGCAGCAACAGGAGATTGTTCTGCCCTTTCATAATGCCTTCTGTGAAAAAACCTTGGAGAAGAGTGAAAAATTTTTACATCTGTAGAAAGAGAAGACAGATACTGAGGGGCAAGTGATGCATCAAGACCTCCAGAGGTAAAATAAGGTGGTGGTATCTGTAAAGGGTGAAGTTCCAAGCATTATCTTAGGTAAGAAAAGGAAAGGTCAGTAAATTGTCTGGGGGTAGACCTCTCGATCTTCTCCTGAGGCCCTAACTGCGAAGTCCCTAGCCCTACATCCACATCTGTGTCTTGGGTGGAGAAAGACTACATACAGTCATGGATACCAGCAGTTACTAAATGGCTTTGGTCCAATGCACAGTTTGGTTTGTTGCTATTCCTGTCTATCTCCTACATGTTGTCTCTTCTATCCTTTGAGGTCCTGAACTTCCTTAGAAGGAGAGTTTCCACAATCTGCTGTACAATTTTCCTCTGAATTCGGCACTAGTCGTTAATAACAGAGGGTGATCAGGTGTGAACAGATGAAGGGGAAGAAAAGAATTGGGGAACTAAAACTGAGGGAGGACTGGAGAGAAGTGTGAGGGAGCTCTTTACTGAAAACCAGATGAGTCAGTCTCCCCTGGATCTTTCAGTAATAGCTGCACTGAGAAAAGACAGGAGTTTGAAACACCATTATGCAAATAAATACAGATGCAAACATTCACACTGGGAAGGTAGAGAAGTAAATAAAAATTCAAAGTCGAAGGAAGATGTTATTTATTTACTGTAAAAATGACTTTTGGCCATTTTCATGCTTCCTGTGTCCTGAGCCAGGGTATGGCTTGTTGGTTTTTTGTTTTTTTAATACTAAAATTTGTCAGTAAAGGCAAAGATCATGACTTAAGCCATAACTTAATCATCTGATCAATCCCCTAAGAACTAACAGGATCCAAGGTAAAATTGCTGCAATGAGGAGCCATACGTTTCTACTCATCAGTTCAGTCTGAATTAAATCAGATGACAGATACTTTATTCTCTTTTTCCTTTGTTCTTTACTTCACAATGAAATAAAGTTTCAGTAGATATATTTAATATTCTTCTTTATAATGACAAAATATATTAAGTTCCGAAAACATATCTTTCACTTATGTAGACCTGGTGCTTATTTCTTGCTTTCTTGCACTTAGCTGTGTCACTCAAGAGTTATAAATTCTGAATTCTGATCGACAGAATCAGCCTGACTTACTATTTCAGCATCTGGATTTAATTGCATTGTTGATTTTTTTCACTTCTTTGTTGGAAAGTCAATAAAATGCTCAACCAAATTTTCAGACATTGTAAATTGAGAGACCGCAAGTAGAAGTACATGGATTTGCACCAGTTCAGGCACAGGAATACCATCTATTTTCCTGCAGGCAACCAATTAGAGAGAAAATAAATTTTGAATCTCAGGTTTTACTTATTGATATTTTTCCTTTGTATGGGAACACCATAGTAATATGAAACCTGCTATGTTCTTCCTTGTTTAAAAGGCTTCCTAAACTCCCTCTTGGACTATAATACAGCTGTTATAACATGCAGTTATACTTCAGAATTAACTGTACTGAGTGTAACTTATTTAGTGTATAATATTTCCCAGCTGAATTCAATATTGTTTTTTCTCAAGGAAAACAGTTTCCATTCTTTCATTCAGGGGTGATCACATGTGTTTAACTAACAGCACTAGGTTTGGCCAGGGACTACTGATTTTCTCCAAGTCACCTCACTGATACTTGTCTTGATGATGACAAGAGGTCCGAGCAGAACAGCCCTTCTTTGGTGCATGCCCTCAGGTTTAACGCTGGTGTGACTCAGTCTTTGCTGAGGACTAGGAATTAAAATAGCATGGCTGCTGAAGCTGTGACTGGTGAGCCTTGAAGCAGGGGAGAGGACTTCCCATCAGGGCCTGACTGGTGACCTGTCAGGGCTAATGACCTCTTTCTTTTCTTAGCTTGTGCAAGCATATGTCTCATACAAGAATAGTCCAGAAAATGTCAATGAACACACACACTTTACTTGGAGAGACTTTGAAAAGATTGAAAGACATGATATAGGAGATGTTTTACAACCTTCCTCAGAGAGTCCATAGAAGACTAGAAAAAACAGAAAAAGGTTTCTTGTTTTGCACTGTTACCCAGAGAATGTAAAAGTAGAGTATTTCTTCCAGAAGAAGAAAAAGTATTTTCCCTTCTTTCAATATATTTCTTCTCTAAAATGCTTGGGATTCAAATGATGTAATGGGAATAGTAATGTTGTATTGCAGTGACTTTTTAAAAATACTCAAAATTACTTTAAAAATCAGCTGCCATTTTACTTACTTCGTGTGAAACTAGATCACTTCTTTCAGTGAAACAGTCTAAGCCTCAGTGACATAAACCTGGTCCGTGGGTCCACTGCCTTTCCAGAGTAGCCCTGCATTGGAGAAAAGCAATCACATGGTCCTGGATTTGGCAGAGAAAAAGAGTATTCCTATTCAGTTTTGTTCTTAGGAAACCTGAGACTCCTAACTAAAAAGTCTCTGGAGATCCCTGAGATTCAATATAAGAATGTAGTTAAAAATAAGCAAAACCAAAACCACCCACATACGCACACACACTTGTTCGCTTTAGGCGGTGAAGGGAGGAACTGGAACAGTCTAGGGTCAATTTGATATCACAAATACCAACAATAACAAAAATCCTGGCATTGAACAGGAAAGTTCCTGTCACAAAAATGGGTATTAGAGATTCTTTACCCCAAATAAAATCAGTTGCAGCCAGAGTGCAAATCTACTTCTAGAACTGAGAAAACTGGAAATATGGAAGCACTTAATAGACTGACTGAAGCTGGAAATGGCTTAAAGAAACTCTCAGGTGTACTAAGCCAGTGATGTCCCCTCATGCTGTACAGGCCGTATGAGTCCAAGGTATACTTTTCAGAGCTCTGTGGAAGATGACTTAGGGAAATAAATGCCTGAAAACCACAGAGGAATCTGAAAAACTCTACAGGAGCCACAGCTCCATCAGGAAAAAACAAACAAACAAACAAAAAACCCAAATCCAAAGTTGAAAATCACCTGCATTGAGCAATTAAGTCAGATGGAAATAGAAATATTATTTGATATTAAAAAGTGATATGTGGATAACAGCAGGCAAAACCAAATGTAATCTTAAGGGATTCCTAGTTAAAACAAAAAAGGAATTCTCAGAAAGTAAATATTTAAGATCCTGTCAAGAAAACTATAGCAAATGGAAAAGAACTGATTTTTAATATAGAATCACCTAACATTGAGGAGTATTACCTGCCTCCACTGCTGTGAAAACATGAATCACTTAATGAGAGCAATTAGGATATGAAATATTGTATTGTAAGTGCAGGAACTACTTACTTTTGAAGATTTTTTCTTCTCTCACACTCAAAAAATGTCAACTAAGTGCTCAGCTGATCTAGTAAAATCCATTGCTGGTGGTTCCATACAGGTATTGGCCTTGTGATAAAACTACAGGTTATGACACAGAGTTCTGCTCATAGGTAAAAAAATCCTGAAAGGCTGAAATTATACTTTCAGGTAAAAAACCCAAAAAAGATAAATGATCCCAACACAGGCTCTCTCCTGACTCGGCAGTACCTCATATCTGAGAAGCTTCGCAACCAGAAAACATTAAAATGGCTTCTTCTTTAGGAAGAAAAGGCAAAGGCAACAACCAGGACAAGCAAATGAGTGGAAAGGAGAAATGGTAATTAAGTAGGAACATTAAAAGCCTCCTATTACAATTACAATTCTAAGAATTTTCTTCTTAAAAAAGTATTGATATCAAGCAGTGTCAGTACTGAGTCTACAGCAACAATTTTATGTAGAGTAGGTAAGAAAACAGTGTAAGGATTTATCACGTTTGTCAGCAAGGTGGATTCAGACTTGAGGTAACTGTGGATAATGTTATGTAGTAGTATGATGTACCACAATAGCGTTTGCTATCCATATTCTATAATGACCAATATATTTCTACTTCCAATATAAGACTGGACACACGTGGGAGAAATTGATTTGTTCATATTGCAGAGCAGAGTATAAACAGCTCATGAATAAGCATATTTATTTTTTATCTTTAGCATTGGTCAATAAGAACATGTCATCTTATTTCCATCTAAAGATGTTGATTGTATTTAAAATAGCAAATATTTTCAAAGGTAACTTTTAAAGCTGGTAATAAAAAGAAAAATTAAAAAAATTCCCAAATCTTGGGGAAAAGCGAAGTTCTGTGGAAAGTGATTGATAGGAAAGTACGGCAAGTTTGCTACCCAAGAATGATTTTTCACTGAAGGAGTGAGCTAAGAAAACAAAATGAAAAGGAGATGCTCAGCTAGCATATAGTCACTAAAAATATGCTGGCTAAATATGAGAATGCTATAACTGGGTTAGCATTAAAAGGAAAAGAAGACAATAACTTTGTGTTTGATAGGAAAGCGTTATGGTATCTGAACAAATATAGACTTAGATTAATGACAGCTTATATACTCCTATGTTTCCGTGCATCATTTCAAACAGCAGACTAGTTTTTAAAAAAGCTATCAAAACTTCATTTTTATACACTGTCTCATGAAAAAAATAAAGATGTATGAGATGATGGTTAGCATAAGAAGAAATTTTGTGTGTTGCAAACAATAAATATATAAGAAGCTCAATTACACTGATTTCTAGATAGCTTCTATTTGAAAAAAAAAAACACCCTCTTGAAAGACAATAATGTTAAAATTTATATAGATGAGTGCACAGGCAAAAAATAGCACCGTTATCTTGGAAGAAATGCATAGATTTGCATTTGACGACATAATGTTTGCAGATGAGATATATTAGACTATTAAAATAGGCAGATACACTCTGCTGCCAGTAAAACATAGCATAAAGTTTGGGAGTGGAAATTCTACATCCTGGGAGAGAAAAATTAATCCTGTTTTAAAAGACTTCTCCTTATTTTCCTACTCTGCTACAAAAAAATATATTAAATTATACAGTAATACACACTCTCTTTCATGGCCATGAAATTGTTAACAGTCACAGAAAAGAAAATTAATACTCTTTTAAATGATATACTACAACAAATATCTAATAGAATCCAATCAAATCTAAATGTTTGATAATTAATAATGTGACAGAGTCACATTTTCAAAGGACCTGAAAATTTCTAAAAGGTGCTTATATGCCTATATCTTTCATGCTTTGTTTCAATGTATTTTGGGAATTTTGTTTTGAGGAGTTTTGAGTTTGCTTCTAGGAGCTATGTTTTTCAGAAATTCAAGCTGCTGAAAAACTGTGTATCTCCACATTGTTACCAAAATTATACAAATACATCCCATGCAAAGCTCACAAAATGCAACTATTGGTGAACTAACTGTGTAAATCCATTAAATTTGTCAAATAATTCCATATATTTCAGAGACATAGAGGAAAATAACTTAAACACCGGAAAATGTATTAATTCTGGAATTCTAATGTAGCAGGTAAGTCACTATACAATATTAGAATCAAAAATTTTAAGGTAATAAAAAGTATTTAAGGGAAAGGGAAAGAAAAATAATGACGGCCAAACAAAAACTGTACATAAGAAACCTCAATGTTTGCTTTTATTGTTATTTATACTTAAGGGAGAAATTGTCTAAAGAACACAATATACCATGGACTAATAATTAATGAGGTGGAAGATCACATGCACCAAGTGAGGCAGAAAAGAACCTTTTTGTAAATGGTGTGACATCTATTGTCTAAACTGTCATATGTGTTATATAATGGTTCCCAAAATTACCCATTTGTTTAATAGCTTCCTAGAATCCTCTCAAATTCCAAAATCAATGAACAATCCACTGAAGTTGAAAACCAGCATAGACAAAATTGATTGCACCTCTCATGCATCTGTGTCTGTAATAAGTACTAGTGCCCAGCTATTTGCCTAAGGCTTGCTAATAGCTTCAACTTTCAGTTGCTTATTTAATTGAGACCCAACTAATTTATTCCAGGAAATCCTAAATGAGGGATAATAATAAAATCATACAGAGATAGAGATACTGTTAGGGAAAATTTTAGAACTTCAGTGGCCCATCTATAGTCCTTTTTAATAAGCCATCCTGAGGACAATAATTCTACTTGGGCATGCAGTGAGAAGATATCAGCTGTTAAGAGCTGACCATAATAGACTCCATCAAAATGTGTGGGAAACTGAGTTTGATCCCTGCAGCACAAGCAGTAGCTTGGTATAATCTCTTCTTCTGTTGGATAGCAGTATAAGCACATAATGAACTCTGAAGTTAATAAAGCAAGAGGAAATATAGAATGAGGAACATTACAAAAATCTTTAAATACAGTTACTGTACCAATATAAAATATTTATTTATAAGTGGTTAAAACAATGTATATCAAGGAATCGGAAAGTGTAGAAAGCCATTTATAGATTAGAAAAAAAAGCAATGAATTTTCGTACTAGTCTTATTTAATATAAGATTAATGTTTTTACTTTTTTGTATTCCACTTCAAAATAAGTTTCGATAAATGCAAATTAAGAGATGATAACAACTTCTCTCAGGAAACAATAGGTGAATTATAAAGACTTATAGAAGTATAATTGTTGCATTATGCCAACCAAGACAATGACTGCCCAAACCAATTAGGTAGGAAGTTTCTTAATCAGACTTTTGAGATTTAAAGAAAAAAAGAGAAAGAGGGTGATTGCCTGCCCTTCCAAAGAAGCAGAAAGAAAAAGACATCTCTTCTTTACTAACTGCAACAGTCCTGCGATTCATCTTCTGAGAATAAACATTTTTTATCTAGAATTACATATTTTTTTATTGCATTTTCCTCTGGAAAAGAAATACTTATAATGATAATTAATTTTTTTATGATTATATTAATATTTCCTGAGTAAGAATCTTTTTAACTGTGTTTGCGTTAACTTGTTTCTGTAACGTGAACCCAACGTCCTTGCCAGGCTACCTGTTCTTTTAGGAACTCTGACCTTCAGAAGTTCTATCAGTAATTTATTTTGCATAAGTTAAACTCACATTTTCCACTTGATCACATGTAAGTCTACCTTCCTATGGACTTCACTGAAGGTCAAGCAGAAAGTGTTGTGTTTGATGTATTTGCGTTAACTCTTGTAACGTCTGTTACTGTGCACTTCAAAAAGCCTAATCAAAAGCAGATAAAATATTGTAATCAAAACAGTATAGGTATCCTAAACTAATTGTTACAGTAGCCAATAAGGAAATAACTGTAAATATCTTCAGATGGTAAATGCGGACTGTGTTCTAACAGTTTTTATCATTAAATTCTTTTAATATTGCTATTAATATTGTTATTCCTTCTATGAAATGTAAAATTGGCCATATATAAGCAAAATGATGAATGTAAGTCCATTTGCCATAGAAAAAGCTGTATTAACTGTAAAAGTCTATACATTTAAATGCTTTCAAATTGTACCTCTTCTGAACCACAAGTCTAGAACAACTCACTTTGTTTAAGTAGGTCTAACACCCTATTGCAAATAACACCAAAATCTAGTTCCAATTGCATTTATCTGCAGACTGTGCAGATTTCTACAGGGTTAGGAGCTTTTATGTAGATTTGTCTTCTTACTAGTTAAATAAATAAAACCCTCTTTTGCTTCAATGCATATGGTTTTAAAAGGAGTTATATGATATCAGATTTTTTTATGTAGAATTAATTTAGAGCACTTACTATATCAGTAACTCTTAGAATCTGTATCCTTTTGGATATTTTTTCAACACTTGGCATTGAAAAGTTTAATAGACAAGAAAAACCTTAGAAAAGCAGTGTAGATTTTTACATTTGATTTCTTTAAATAAGAACAGTCAGTTCAAAACAGAATATTGACTGCATGAGAGAGATCACAACTTGATTCTACTACTGTACTATAAAACTGCTAGAGCAGATTTTATTGTGAGTGTCATGCTTTAGTAAATACCTCTTGGAGAAATAGTATTTTGTATCCTGAGGTAGTTGCAATTTCCATTTCTAATGCCAAGAAGTTTGCGTTAAATAAAAATAATAATAAAAAAATAAAACAAAACAAACAAACAAAAAGAAACACAAAACCAATACCCTGATTTCTGTGCCAGTCTTTTTGTCTTCGGTTAGCATAACAGCCATTCCTATCTATGTTATTAATGTCTTCACAGTTAACAGATGCCATAGATGCTTGCAACGTCAGGGAAGAAGATGAATTTTCCAAATGTATCAAAAAATAATGCGAACACAAAGCTGTGGAGCACTTAGTACATGCAAAGCTAAAGGTTATAAACGTTTGGTATTCAAGCAGGTATTTACTGTGTTTGAAGGCTAGATGGCATAGTGAGCCAAACACATTACTCACTTATGAAGACTCAGGTTCAGGTTGCATTTTTCTTGCCTGATAGGAGAATGAGAATGCTGAAAAGAGAGCACCTACCAATCCAGAATTTACGTATGAAAGATGTAATTGGGCTCAGCTAACCAGCTGTGCCTGTCATGACATAGAAAAGGAACATATACACACATGCCTCAGCTGAGCAGCAGAAATCTCCAGCTGTAGGAGGCATTTTCATTAAACAAACACTTAATTGATATCACATAAATATATCCTCAGAAGCAAGAAGAAAGAATTCACAGAGTTACCTAAGCTCTGATACTTCATGTTTCAAGTAGATGAAGAGACAGACTAACAGTGACTCAATTTGGAACTGGTGAATCTAACACCTATGGAAGTACAATTAATGGGGGAGTGATGGGAAGGACAAGAATTGTGCTGTAGTGATTCATTATTCTACAATCCTAAAAATTTCATATCAAAACGTCTAAGGAGAATACAGCTCTACTGATATCTTAAACCAGGAAATTCCTAGGTTTACCTAAGCATCCTACAGGCTGTCTATTCTAAAGCAGAATGTATCTAGGCAAGCAAAGCATTCACCATGGACATGAAAAAAAAAAAAATGTTATTTTAGGAAAACTTGTATTTCTTAAATAGGAAGAAAAACAGACCTGAAAACACCTTACTATTGTTCCTGGATAAATCCCAGTGAATACTAAAAAAACCCAACTCCTAATCTTCAGTGTACTCTTGGAAATGTCTGATAGTATTGGTAGATCAAGATTTGAGAACACTTCGATAAAAGCAACACCCTCCATAAAATAGGGTGTTGCTTACTGTGGTGGTTTATTGTTTAGATAACACATATACTTGCAGATAAAGTACCCCTAATCCAGAAAGAGCTAATTTGCCAACAAAAAACATTTCTAGGGAAGAAGATTAAGAATTTGAGTATGCTGAGTCCTGATATTCAGTAAAGACAGTCTGACAAGGAAGGGAAAAGGAAAAAAAAATAAAAGAGGAAAAAAGAAATAAAAAAAAAAGATAAAAGGCAAAGATGGAGCACTGGATTCTGTCTAGAGAAGTTAGCATTTATCAGTTCTTCCTCTTTCTACAACTAATCGCAATTCAGCCTACAACAGCCATTCTAGAGAGTATGCAAATAAGAGTATGAATGAATAATTAATTGTGCTTCTTGCTTGCCCATAATGGTTAATTTTATTTTAAATGAGGCCTCAACCCAACAAGCATTTGTGTTTTCCATGTATTAACTGGTAAAAAAATACATTTGATCTTCCCCAATATTCACTGTTCCCTGTGAATGATGGTAAACTTTTTAAAATGTTTTCTCTAAGTTGCATATTTGCACAGGTGAGCTTGTGTGAGTTGGTCATTACCATTATTGCTCTAAAGTCATTGGATTCAGCTCCATCTCAATGGTGCTGAAACAGCTGCATTTTACTCCTTCCTTTCTGTTAACCAGGTAAGAAGAACTAAAGCCAACACAGATGGAATTGTTACATTTATTAAATCAGTTCATTACTACCCTTAAACTCTGAAGTGCACAGTGCCTAGCAGAACTGGGTCTTTGATTATGTTTTACATAAAAGCTTACGCAAATACCAATTCCTTGGAGCCTATCTGTTATTACTTGCTGCTAATCATCATCAGGTCATGCTTGTTCTCTTCCGCTTTGAAAATAATGAAGTGCAGAAAATTATTATAGTTTTAAAAGTCTATGTCAGTATCATACCTTTCCCCCCCAGGCTGAGCAAGGAGATATTTGTTTTTCTCTGACTCTTGAATAAAGTACTCCAAGATCATTATTTATGCAGAAGGCTTTACATAAATTCAAATTTTCTACTGCGCTCTGTTTGTCCATTTTTTTTTTTTTATCATTATCAAAGCAGCAGTGCTTTGGATTAATGCATCATCACAAAGCAAACCAATTTGTGCTCCAGTCTTTGAAAATGCCAGGGCTTTTGCATTCCTTTTGCTAGTAAATTGATAAAAATATAAGCAGTTATAAACAAAATAAACAGTGTGTGGGGCTGTGCTGATAATCTTCCTATGGAATAGGAAAAAGAGGCCAGACTCAGATATTTCTGCAGCATTGCCTATGTGTTTGCAAGGAGTGTACAACACAATCCTGTGATTCCCTGTACATACAGTAAAGCATTCCAGGAATCAGCCTTCTACATGGAAACTTGCTCCAAACTTTCTGTCAAGATAAAACTACTTCAGCCATACCTCATTCTTCTTTCTTTGGGAAATCTCTGCCCACAGGATTAATTTCCTTCTTTCTCTAATTTCCACAGACAAGTCCCACTTCCTGGTGCTTTAAGTCAAGCACAAGAGAAAGCTTAGTCAACTGCATGGACTAGGCATTGCTCCAGCTTGCAATGGTTCTAATCAATTTGGCTGTCAGTTGCACGAAGAAATGCAACTGCTCTTTTCATGTTGATCCTGCAAAAATTTGCGTCCCTTCAGAAGTGTTAAAGAGGGAACAATAAGAGACAAAATTATAATGCTCCTTGGTTTCAGCCACCACTGTAACAGAAAATGAAATGCTGAGAAAACTCACTGGCGTTCAGGACTAACACTGAAGATGGTAAATATTCTTTAGCCTTCTTTAGTGTTTAACTTCTTTTTGCTGTGGCTTCAACAATATGCCATGCAGCTCTATACACAGCCAGAAACAAAACACTCTGACTTTTAATATCCCACTATGTGACTATTCTGCAATTCTATGATTCTGTGATTGTAAATAGCTGGATGTACCAGACCTACATGAAAGTACATAGCCATGTAAGTAAGCACTGAAATGCACTGAAAGAACAAGTTAAAGAAAAAAAAAGTTACAAAGTTATTTGAAATATCTCAGTTCCATGGAAACCACACACATTAAATACATCTGACAGTAAAAATATGCTTCTAGAGAAACTAATACATTCTCATAATTTCAAAGGTACATTAAGAAAGATAACCTAACTAAATTACAGCTCCACTGATGAAGTTTTGACACTGTTTTAAACATCACTGACAGATGAGAAAGTTGGGGCTGTTGAGCCTGGAGAAGAGAAGGCTGTGTGGAGATCTCATAGCAGCCTTCCAATATCTGAAGGGGGCCTATAGGGATGATGGGGAGGGACTCTTCATGAGGAACTGTAGTGAGAGGACAAGGGGTAATGGGTTCAAACTTAAACAGGGGAAGTTTAGATTGGATATGAGGAAGAAATTCTTTACTGTAAGGGTGGTGAGGCACTGGAATGGGTTACCCAGGGAAGTTGTGAATGCTCCATTGCTGGCGGTGTTCAAGGCTGGGTTGGATGTAGCCTTGGGTGGCATGGTTTAGTGGGAAGTGTCCCTGCCCCTGGCAGGTGGTTGGAACTAGATGGTCTTAAGGTCCTTTCCAACCCTAACTATTCTATGATTCTATGATTCATCCATTTTCAGTGATTTTGAGCTGGAGTTGTCCACAGAAAAAAAATTATCTCTATTTTCACCATGTCTTTCAGAAAAAAAACCTGTTCTTTAATAATTATGTTAGCTTTACTATCAGAATATTGTACCTTAGAATGTAGAAAACTAATTCAGGAAATTGCTTTTTTCATTTATTTGCTCTCCTAAGTTTGGGTTTTGTTTGATTTTTTTTTTTTTTTTTTTTTTTTTACATTTAATTACATAATCCCTTAAGGCAGATGGCAAGAAAAAAAAAAAATAAAATAAAGCTAACATGTTTTGCTTCTGCTCTTTCTTTGGCCTAAAAGGAGTTATTGTGACTTAAAAAATGAAATCACATTGAGATTTAATTAACAATTAAGACTTAATAAACCTAGAAGTCTGATGTATCTAGTATACACAATATTGATAACATTTATATGAAACATGACGATATAATAGAAAATACTCTCAGCATATCATCTCTAGACTTGAATATTAAATAGGAGGCACTGGTGTTGCAAAAACCAGCTGTGGGTTTGAATGTTACCTCAGCAGCAAACTGAATTCTTGGGTGCCATCATGTTTAGAAACTGGTCTCAAACTAAGAAGTTTTACAGGTGGAGCCAGCTAGATGATAGCTAAAGCAGTATGACTTAGGTATAGATGCCTTTGTCAAATCTTTTTCTCTTTGGACAATAATGATGCTTCCTATGGAAATCAGGCCTATAAACACAAGGATGCTCCTGTGCCCAAGAAAATGCAGATGCTGGATAAGAGTCAGACTTTTCTTTCCATCAGGATTTTTTTCTAAAACTAACTTCTTATGTCTGGGATCTGCAGGCACAGAGCCTGTGCATTTGTTCAGAAGACTCCTTACAGAACAAAAAGAACCAAAGAAACAGTAAGAACGTCAGTTATACTGTAGTGTTCACATTTAAAAAACATGGAAGAAGGGACTTACGATGCAAAACTGAAAGAAACATTGGCTGCCTCCAATGGAAAGAGGTGATTTGGAGTATTTTTTGGGTGTTTCTTCTGGCATTTATTTGTGAGGGTTGGTGGTGTTTGCACTGAGTTACAGAACCAAAGTATATTCCGTTGTGTACATACATACTGGATACACCAAACATTTTTTCACAAATGCACATCTTCAGAGAATCCCTCTAGAGGCATTTCACTGCAAGACAATAAGAATTTCTGCAAGAGGCACAATTTCATAAAAATCTTTCATGTAATTAATGACTCCCAAGTTTTTTCACCTTTTAGAGTTGCAATTTTACCCTGCACACAAATTATGAGGGGAATGTAAGACTTACAAAGTCTCACGCTGTCACTCGGTGTCTCTGCAATACACACATTACTTCTTCCTCTAGCTTTCTAGCTGTAGCTCAGATATTTATATGAAAGCATTGTACACTTGGAGGTGACCCAGGAAATACAGTCCCACTGCTTGGGCCTTCTCTGGCAACTAAACCAACTACCCATGGGAAATCACCAGATGTCAAACATGCATGCACTACTGTACTGTAAGCCCATTCATGTAATGATGACCTGTGCAGGGAATCTTAAATACTAGGACTAAAAAAAAATGAGTCTATGTACTAATAGAAGCAGCAAAAAAAATTTTTCTCCAGAACCTCTTCCTTTTGTCACTGTATCAGTATTTGACAATATCTGGAAAAATCAATTTCTATTTGTTACAAAACTAAATCCTTAGCAGGGGGTGAGGAAGAAGTAAAAAGTCAAAGTAGTCAGTCTCAGACAGAATTTACATTGTGTCAGACAAAATTCAGAAACACATACATAAAGGAAAAAAGAACATTTCAGAGAAATAATGAGTAGTCTCCCAGAAAAAAAAATTTTAACGCTTAATCAAGGTTCAGTATATAGTAAGATTCCGTCAGAGACAACACTCTTTTAAAGCATCTGTGGAAAAAATCCCTTGCTTGCCTCATTTCTTTGAAATGATGACTTTCAGCATCTTTTTAGGCAGATACAACGACTGTGAAAGCATTACCATCAACTCTATCCAGCATCAGTAACGGCAAAAGATAGAGTATATGACCTCTAAAGGTCACTTCCATCACAAACTGTTCTATGACTCTATGAAAAACTAGAGTGGCAGACAGTTTTTTATAAAATTCTGCTGGGTTTTGTCTTTCTTTACATTGTAGAACCAGTAAAAAAAAAATGTGCGCACTCCATACATTTGCAGGAGTGACCTCACCCAGGCTCAGCACTGTTTCAGAACCATAAAACTTTAAAGAGAGACTTAGCTGCAATGCTGGCATTTGTGCAGACACAGCACAAGGTCATGAGTCAAGCAAAATGGCTGTCAGCATTATTCCCACCAAGATAATTAATTATTCAGGATGTGATGGCTGCAGTAGAGCTGTGCTTTATCTTGTGCATTGCCAGACCTCTTACGGCAAGGAGTAAGGACATTTCCTTCTTCTTTACAGCATGCAGAAAAAGGTCAGGCACAGTTCTAGGTCCTGTCCTTGGCTCAGCACCAAGACTGCATGCTTTCTGGAGAGTGCATGAATGTAAGGAAGAATAAGCATGCACTGATTTGGGAAGTGCTTCTGAGAGTGATGTGCTGAGTAGACAGAAGGGGAAGGAATGTGTATGTCCTCTAAAGGATGGAAATGCTTTGATTCAGTGCACTGCCAAAAATTCCAATATTCTGCCTTATTTCCCAGTGAAACTCAAGAAAAGGAAGTCTGCGCCCCATTGAGTATCTAATTTAGCTGAAGACACAAAGTCAAGATGCTACAATTAGAAGAGGAGGAAAAAGATGTCATAGAAGAAACTTCATGACTATATGGTTGCATTGGCTAGTAAGGTATTCAGTTTCCTTTCTAACCTAAATTGTAGACTAACATGAGACTGAGATAACAGGTAAAAAAATAATAATGGACACAGTAATAATTTAATCAGTTTCCATTAGTGAGAAATAACTTCTTTTTGTGTGGTGTTTATATAGAATTGACAAATACAACAATAAAAGCTTCTAGGAAAACTTCATTTGTACTCTTGGCATTTCTTCAGAACTTTTTTTTAATGACAAAATCTAAACTTTTTTTCTAGTGCTACTTTTAATTAACATTCAAAAATGCATTTTAAATGAGAAATCGCTTTTTCATAAAAAGTTATTGGGAAAAATTATCATTATGTCAAGTAGGGCTAGAGTGCAGGATTTCTATTTTCAAAATTTGGACTTTACAACTCTTGAAATGCAAAAGTGAGATGTGGCTCTTGAAAAACGCAGTACAAACATCTGTGCTGGGTGTCAGTAAGTAGAGACCATCAACTACTTATTGCACTACTGCATCAGCTGCAAGTAGCATGGTCCAGATGCTAGAGTGTAGGTTGGACATAATTTATGGGTTGGACATAGTTCTACCTTTGCCTCTGCATCCTAAGATAATGTGCTTCCATCCTTACAAGTCTAAATATGCAACCAACAGGAGCTGTTCTGCCAGTGTGTCAAGTGGGAGGATTTCCACAGCTGGGATCTGAACCTGTCGATTAGACCATGCTGACTAAAGCACAGCATCTGCTCACTCCTTATGAATTTTTAACACAGTGACTCTACATCAACATTTAATTAGAGCTTGATTATATTTACTAGACTTCAGGGTAAACCTTCTAAGCAATGAAAAGTTAGTGTTTAATAATAAGTACATGGAAAAATAAACCTGCTTTTTTAATACAATTTTATCTTTTTACTTCTTTGCCTTTTCCCAGAATGCAATTTCTTACTGAAAGGAAAGTAGGAGTCATTAGCTTGTACCCTGTAAGGCTATATACATCAACCTCAAATTGTCAGACATAAATGCAGAGTGGAGGATGAACTTCCAGAAGAGGAAGAATTGAGTCCTTCTATAAATGATTTATAATAGTTGTGCATTTCAGCAGTAAATCAAGTCTTCCTGTTTCATCTGATCTCAGATCTTTATGTATGAACTTTGATTTCTCTTCATTAGACCTCCCTCTGGACTTTCTGTTCTGGTTTGTTTTTTTATTTATGTACTTTTTTGCTTGTTTTGATAGTTGGTTTTATTTTAAAACTCTTAGGATCTATTTTTAGTTTATTCAAATCCCACAGACGAAAGGTACAGTTTCTTTTACTGCTGCTATTTTTGGCATAATAAAATTACGGGGACGGAATCAAAATCATGGGACCAGAAGGTCAATTCATGTTGGGATTGACCTCAGGAGGTCTGTGATGCAACTTCTTACTTACAGCAGGGTCAGCTGTGAGGTGGGAACAGGTTACTCAGGGTTTTGTCCTGTTGCGTCTTGAAAACCTCCAAGCATGTGCATTTCTCACCCTGGAAAATTTGTTCCTTTACATGACTGGTTTGGTTCTTTTTTCTTTCTTTTCCTTTTTTTTTTTTTCCTCTTTTGTCCTCTCTTCCCTTGATTCTAAATGTCTCCTGTTTCAATTCATTATCCCCTATCTCCCTACCACACACTGCAGTGAAGATCTGCCTTCATCTTTTAGACACTTTCCTCACAGGTATTGAAGGCTGCTGTTGGAGATCCTGAACTGACCCAGTTTATCAATGTCTTTTCTGAATTAGAAAGCTGAAAAAGCTAGATGTGGTATTCTAGATGTGACCTAACAAGAAGCGTGTAAATTCTTACAATCGCTTCCTTCAGCCTACTGGCCATGCCGATATCACCTGCATTCTGGCATTTCGCAGAACGCCTGCAGTTATTTTTTCTCATCAGAGCTGCATTTTCACAGAATATAAAGTTGGTGTGGTTGGATGCTGGCATGCAGCCACATGACTTAGGAGCTACTGCACTGCCTGTCACATTAGGACAAGTATTGAGGGAAGGCACTGATACTGCTGCTCACTGGTCAGGAGCTCTGGGCTCTATGCTTATTATTAGGAGATGTCACAGGCTGCTTCCCAGAGTAGTAGTACTGCTTGGCAGGTACAGAGGCTAAATATGATTTACCCTCCCTGTTTAGTTACTGGAGAAAAGCAGAGATAAACAATAACTTAAGTAGCACAATGTTTCCTGTTGGAAGGTACTCTGGATAAATGACTAAATGCTGTTTTAGATGCTCTGGATGTGGCCAACGGAAAGTCCTATAAAGTCCAGCTGCAGCTCAGTACACTGCAATCAGCTTTGCTGCCCTGTAGTTTCACTAGGGATTCAAATTACACAGTGTGTTGCAGTTTTTGTCTGTGTGACAGATTTCAGTTCCCGATTATCCTCTACAAGCAACAAAGATGCTGAGATTGCTTGTGTGGGAGTCCAAGAGCTGCCCCTCACTTCCCCAGCTGCAGAGCAAGCCTGCCTCTGTGGCTCTCATTGTCTTTTTTTTTTTGACTCCCCATTTGTCTGACCCCCACTGCACTACTGCTCAGCACCACCTGTTCATCCTCAACATTCATTTAAAAGTAGGCAACAAAGACAACCAACTCAGAACTGATGTAGAAGCCTGTATTCCCAGCAGAAAGAGAAGTTGTCACATTAATCGTAAGAACAAGGAGCAGTGTAAAAGTGCTAGCAGCGTGAAAGAGGCAATCATGTGGACATTGTAACCAGGTAGATAGGGCAAGAAAGGGCACTTCCTATTGACTCGGATGTCTGGTTTGCACTCAAACTGCTCTGTAAACCTGAACATCATACAGGTAGAGTAATGACACCCATTAACCTTCTCATTATTGTGAGGTGATGAGCCACTTTCAGATTTCATCATTTCCTGTGGAAACACTCAAGTTCCTGCAGATCGGGTCTGAGTGCAAGGGTGTGCAAAATCTCATTCTGTATTGTACTATCTGGAGAGACAGTGTGACACCACAAGAAGAGTGTCTCTAATTTACATAAATATGATGCACATTATCTGTACGATAAAAATCTGTTTTATTATAGGTACTCTGGAGGGGGAAGAATGGCATTTCCTCTACCTACAGAAAGTTATTCTTTCACATGACAGTAATGCTAAATTTTCAAGAAGGCATGCTTTATGCTTCTATAAGGTTTTGTGAAACATATATACACTTTTTTTTTTTTAATTTCACCTGAATATGATATAAAAAAATCCAGAACTACTGCAAATCAGGAACTCTAATTTTTTATTGTTGTTGCTTGGTGTTTTTTCTAATTTTTTTTCCAAGTACAAAGCCCATTTTTATAAAATATCAAAATTATTACTTTCATTATTATAATATGCAGAAGTGTCAGCCAGTAATCAGGACTCCACAACAAATCCCTGTAGATACACACTGTAAACGCCTTTCTAGGTATACATGCACAGATGCCTGGTGTTAACAACTGGATTAAGAACTAGTGCCAGCTAGTTTACATGGTGAGGAAGCTATAAACACCCTGTCTGATATTCAGCATCTTTCTAAATAACACTCACTCTCTTATGATATTCTTTCTCTTTCTTAGTCCTTAAAAAAAAGGTCACCCCAAATCCTTGACTGTGATACCTTTGCAATTAACCCCTGCAAGCATCAAGATACTAACTACACAGATTTAACTGTAAAAACTCGA
Organism: Ara ararauna; assembly: GCA_028858755.1. Classification (NCBI taxonomy): domain Eukaryota; kingdom Metazoa; phylum Chordata; class Aves; order Psittaciformes; family Psittacidae; genus Ara; species Ara ararauna. The sequence goes on from CM054379.1 coordinate 65,519,757, forward strand.
TGAAATAGAACTATCTGAATGATATTGCTATTGATCTTGTTAAGGTCTGGGGCATATGGAAACCCAGTGAAACTATGTTTATAAGGTTAACAAAAAATGCTCTATCTCACTTCTACCAGCCTGATGTCTCAAAACTTATTAAACTTTGCATCTTCTACATCTCTGTGTGATAAAGAGGTGAGCTGCTGAGCAGATGGTAGATAAATGACTCTCACTTTTGCTGCTTTCACACTTCCCAGAAGCAAAGCTGACAAATTGTATTTGGAGCCTGGAATGTGATTTCTTTATTTAAACTACATGCTTAGCACTAACAAGGGAGCACTCAGGAACATTAATTCAAACATGCAGAGTGTCTCACTCTGGGAACTGTGTTCAGCCTTTTTAGGAATTTATTATTTCTAGAAAATAATTTTAATTGCATCTGTGTGCTAAAAACATACTCACTGTCTCTTCATTCTGGTGTCAAAATTACTAAAGTATATACACATGTGCATAAATAAATAGATGTATATATGCATTATGTATATAGCAGGTAATTCTTGAGATAAATGACATTTCTACGCATGAGAATGTAGTCCAAAAGGCTGTAATGTATTAGTCAGAACAAATAACCTAATCCCTCAGGGAAATGCGTTCAAACTTTTCCTCTGTCTTTATTATAATGTCCTATTTCATACTGTACATATTGCACTGCCTCCATCCACAATGAATTCCGTATTCTATCCCCTCAAACCATTAGCTTAATAATGTTATGTTCTGCCTCATTCCTTTTTACAGTGCTGCTGGTTTTACATTGTTTCATTCCCCTTTGCTCACCAATCACATTTCTCAATGCACATTGCCCTGTCACTGAAACCTACTGCATTCATCACCTGTCTAGTGTTTTCTATATCCTATCTACTACAGAGAATATTTCTTCATCTTTGCTACATTTATTGCCAGCTGAGATAATTGTTTAGATTTCAAAAGTGCTTGGTGTCATGTAAGGAAAAGAACTGAATTAGGAAGAAACGAAGCAAAACAAAACAGAAATTGTGCTGTGGATATTTGCTGGGCTTGCCAGTGTTCTCAGAAGATAGGTACTGTAAGATGCTGAAAGTTTGATTGCCATGTATTTTCCATTCTTTTCAAACGTGCAGATACTCCTGGGTACAATTTCAAAAGTCTGGGTATACAAACTTTGCTAGAACATCATGTTGCCACCAAGGCTTGGGCTCTTAAAAGAGCTGTGAAATTAGAACGACACACAGATTACCAATTAATCAAAACAGATCTCTGTGACCATGACTTTTTTTTGTTCCTGAGGCAACAAATACCACTTTACAAATGATAGAGACAAATCCTTGCTGTTCACTCTCCTTTTCTACTACACCACCACATACAGTGATTGAAATTCAGACTCCAAAAGAGATTATATTCAGGTTTCTTCATGATAGCCATCATTCAAAGTAAGCTTGTTTTCTTGTTTTATATATATATATATGTATATATATTATAGTTGCTTTACTTGACTGTGTGGTCATTTAGTCTGATTTCTGCTATCTGGTAATGATCAGAACCATAAATGAATTATTAAAAAAAAAAAAAACATAAAAAAACCCATCTTCCCAGGAACTTGCCATTATATGAACTAGATAAAACATTTGCAGCTGCTGGATGCATATACCTGGGAAATATAATAATAACAAGAATATGGGAAAAACTGAATGTGCTCTCTCTTAGGCAAGAAAAAGTTAACATCATCATCAGTGACTTGGCTACAGGGATGATCCATTACAGTCTATAAAACCTTCTGCTGGGGTGGAGGAAGACAAAATTTCAAAGCTGAAGCAGCAGGAAAGCAGTATTGTCCACAGTCCAGCTATTCCCAAACAAATATTCTTTCTGCTCTTCTGCTCACCTGCCTTAAGGTCACTATGATAGCTTTTTCCCATCTTTCTTAAAGCCTGACAGAGTGCTGCAGTTGAGTGCTGTTATATGGCCAAGTATTGTTTTACTACATTTCTTGCTGTCAGTGCTACATAATGAAAGATGGATAATAACCTTTTCCTGTTTTAATCTGCTTTTTTCTCTCCACAATCCCCTACTCTCAGTTTACTTATTGAGGCATTGGATCAGACCTTCAGATGATATATATCAAAGTAAATCTGCTGCTTTTAACTATTACACAATAAAATCTCTTATGTGACTTTGTATTAATCAGCTCTAGAAGACAAGTACAGTTATAGGACAGATGCAGCATAGCAGTGTTTGTTGCCGTCACTGGAGATTACATTCAGTCTGCAGCTCAACAAATAGAAGTTGTTAAGAGCACATTAAGAGCTGATGTGAAAAAGCTCTTAAATGGAGAACTTGGAAAATAGCTGAAATCTCTGATTCCACAAGGTAAATTGACTATTAGGTTTCCTTCTGTTGTGCGTAAGTGCTACCTAGAACTCTGCATTTTTAGTGTATAAAGGGAGGAGGGCTGAATATTCTATTTAGGAAATACCTTTAAGTGAAGTGGACTTTAAAAGTAAGATTTCTATGCTTTTTGTATGCTTTGATGTTTCAAAATATTCCACACATGCTGCACATCAGGATTCATGGTGATATTCTCAATTCTGAGAATATAGTTTACACTCTAATAGACCCTGCAAAGAGTTATCCTGGAATAGAAAAATACTTAGCTATTAGTTTTCACTAGGATGTACATGTTCAGCAATATTGGTTCTGGCAATTGGGAATGCTATAGTTTATTTATTTTTTTTTTCCCAGAATGCTTCCTTTCTTGTATTGACATTTTACACAGGACCTTCTCCCACTAACTGTAAGATAGCACCTCTTCAAGGCACAATGACATCTGGAAAGGATTCACCGTACTGCCTTCCATCCCTCTTGTCTTCCCTCCTTCTCTTCAACAGACTTCTCAGACCCACTGCCAGGATAAGGGGTTAAACTCCTTTGAGTCATATCAACCCACAACACTGTTCATAATAGTTTAGAGAGAATAAAAGCTCTACTTCTCTTATCCTGATTCCAACAGCCATCCTGGAAAATTTCCTTGGACTTTTCATTTCAATTACATTTGTGTGGACAGCTGTAATAATACCACAGATAGGATTTGCAATGGGTTCTCCTAAACCAGAGTATAAATGAGCTATTTCTTCACTGTTTCCATTAATCAGTGTTAGATTAATAGAAGTTTTAAAGAAAAGAGGAAATATGTACTGAAAATAAAATTACTCAGTCTAAAAGACACAACATGCAAAGAAACAAGTGAAGAGACAATAAAATATGCAGATGTTTAGACGCTGAGACATTATAGTGAGGATTACAAAGAGGATTATTGCAAAATTTATCAATATATCACCTATGAAGTGAAGAAGATTCTGTTATTTAGTGTACATAGCTCAAAAAATTGAAGCAGAACTGCCCTCATTATTTGAAGGCAGGTCGCTCCCTTGAGCAAGTTCCCTTGCATTAAACATATAGGTTTGCAAATATGACTTGGGTAGCATATATGAAAATAATGCTGCATAGAAGAGCATGATACTATTAAAAACATGCAAGAGCATAGTAACGCTTCATGAATTTCATAGACAGTACATCAGATTTGATCTTCAAGTGTAATAGAATCATAAAATCATAGAATCAGCTAGGTCAGAAAAGACATTTAAGGTCATCAAGTCCAACCATTACCCCAGAATTGCAAAGTTCACCACTAAACCACGTCACCAAGGGCCACATCTACACAGTTTTCAAACGCTTCCAGGGAGAGTGATTCCACCACTGCCCTGGGTAGTCTGTTCCAATACCAGATCACCCTCTCAGTGAAGAAATTTTTCCTAATATCCAGTCTAAACCTCCCCTGGTGCAGCTTGAGGCCATTGCCTCTTGTCCTATCACTTGTTACTTGGGAGAAGCAACCAGCCACCTCCTCTCTTCATCCTCCTTTCATGTGGTTATAGAGAGTGATAAGGTTCCCCTGAGCCTTCTCCAGACTAAACAACCCCAGTTCCCTCAGACGTTCCTCAAAAGGCTTGTTCTCCAGACCCTTCACCAGCTTTATTGCACTTCTCTGAACCTGCTCCAGCAACTCAGTGTTTATCTTGCAGTAAGGGTCCACATTTAAAAGCCTGTGATTTTGTATACAAGGTAGAGTTATTTCACAGCCTTAATGTCCGAGAAAAGTGGTTACACTGGTGCAGTTTGGCTAACTCATGAAGCATCTGAGAAGCACATGTACAGAGGGAGAGAAGACCACATAAATTGTTGAAAAAGTATGTTATTATACGAATGGAATGAAATATAGCAAAGTAAAATTTGACCTACATTATAAAATAGGTCTAGTGTGCCTAAGGAAAACAATAATATAATGGAAATAATACAATGGAAACAATAACAGATCATCTGAATAATTTAGGGTTGGACTGGACGTCACACGTAAAAATATCGTTTATCTTAGAAAAGCAATCTTGCTTTGACAGAGGAGTGGACAAATGACTTAGTAGATCTCTTTCATTACTAATTCTTTTCATCCCATGCTCTTTGTAGACCAATATTAAGTACCTCTAAAAGGCACTAGAAAGATTAGACCTCCATTTACTTCTTGTCCTAAAAGCTACTCTTCGATCACAGAGCAGTGAGATACCATGTCTATTAGCTACTCTTGCTTACTCTGGAATGAAAAAATATTTAAGGACAGTGGATAAAATAACAATTTCGAATCAATCAGTATGAATTACTCCAAGGGTTTTTGCTGACACACTAACATCCTGTAACATATGATGAGCAATGTTTCAGAAACAATTACTGCTGCTAAGTTATCATTTCGTTAAAAAGTATCAAATGAAAACTGACATTTCTATCCAGGATTCAGGGAGAGTTAAAGAAGAAAACTTGGCCTTAATTCTTTAGCAAAATTATAGCCATCTCAAGATTCTATTTAGGTGTTGCTCTTTAAGGCATTATACAAAAATCACATAAAAGAAACTGCAAGAAGTGAGTAGTATATTTCAAGATCAACTCAGAAAAAATAGAAATATTTATAACCTTTCACAACATTTCTCCCAAGAGACAAACTAGTTAGGTACCTCTGATATCCTAAAATAAAGGTCAGGAGAATATATTTCTGCGTTCCACAACCACTCAAAATTTATTCTCTTGATAACCCAACCTTACAATTTATGTAAAATCTGTAAAATTTGTAAAATTTTCAATTTCTTGCTGGTGTTAGAATGTATAAAAAATTGCAGCAGATTAATAGTTAATTTCATGCTGGGAAAACAATCAGGCATATTGTAAGTGATTTATCATTAACTACATGTTTGGGTTTTTTTCTGGTTATATTATCAATTAATGTGATAGGTTATTTGATATAGTTGTTATTTGATATATTTCTTTCAGTCTTCCACACAGAAATTTGAAAACACAGTGAGTTTATTTATAGAGTTGTAAACATCCATTTCTGTTTGTCTTCCTGTTTCTGAGTGTGAAGACAAACATAAGTGATATTTTGACATTCTTTTGATTAATGAGAAATAATTATACCTTCGATCCTGTAGACGGAAGTTGACTTTAGTACAAGCTCTATAAAAGTAATGAAGCAAAGGGTAACTTCTCTGACAAAGTACCTCTCCAAATTTTAACAGAGATCGCCGCAGACTGTTTTTCCATGTCCTTCTGTATTGGAATTAAACTGGAGAAGACGATTGAAATCAAGAAAAAATTACTTTGGAGAGAATTTCAAATCTGCAGTGTGTTTTTGTGTCAGGGATGTTATGGTTCAACAGCCTTATCAAGAAATATGAAGCATATATAGATTCCAATATAACTAGAAGAATATTTTTGTTTTATTAAAAAAATATAAATAAATCAAGAATGAAAGCTTGTATGGTACTCCTTTGGAAAGTGGGTAAGAAAAGTAAGAAATAACTTCCTTTCAGGTTTGCTGAATATTATTGCATGGAGCAAGATGCTACTTACACTTACTGACTAAAAAAAAAAAAAAAAGCAAGAGCTTGACATCTGACTGTTGCTCCTAAACAGAGTAAATTTAGGGCTAAGGAGGCACAGTCATGACTCACAAGACACAATCTCAGCCGTTTTCAGGAAAGAAAAAAATTAATCTCCTACGAAATTCTAAAAAGACCCCATATCCTTCTAGAAGTGAAGCAAATCCAGGGAAAGATGCAATTTTTTTTTTTTTTTTATTTCCAAGCCAATTTAACAGCCCCTGAGGGAGTGAGAGCCAAAGTAATAAACACTGACAAAGGATTTAAATTATTATTACTTTTTAATCTTGCTCTAGAAAAGAAAGGAAAAAAACTCCTGAAATTTGCAGAACTCTTTCTGATGTGATGCAAGATTAAACTAGGCTATTTCAGTAGAGTGAAATATTGGGTCATTATGCTTTGGATAAAGTCAAGAGAAGAAACATTGTATTTCCTGATATTCTGTTCTCTGCCTGTTTGGAAAATATTCTCTGTGCTTCCCCAGCTTTGATGCAACAATATTTCTGGAATTTCTGAACCTGTTTTTTTTCCTTTCTACACCCTGAATATCTGTAGAAACTAGCAGGACCCTTACCCTTCATGAGTGAAATATTGCTGGTCTTTAAGCTAACACTTGGCTCAGCTGCAAGCTGGACTAAAAAAAAAATTCAATGAAATCTGATCATAAGGTATTTACTACTGTATTATTAATGGAAAACTGAATGGTTTCAATAATAATTCTTAGTATTTATCATCCACTACAAGGCTAAAATAGACAGGTCCCCATTTATCTGAGTTATTTTAAATGAGCTACACAAAAGAGCTAAGTGGGCCCCCCTATTTCCCTCACTTTATCCTACAGCTAGAAAATATGATGTGACAGGGATTTGTCTAGAATTATATCATATGAAGAACAGGCACAAAGCAGATATAAAAATGCTTTTCTTTAATGTCTTCTGATTGTTTCACTGAATTTATATTGCTTTGGTGCATTAATAATCAGTCTTTCAGAATTCCTTGATATATCAGCTAGTTGTCTCTGAGAGATATCATCTGTATATCAAACTCGCAAGTATGTTAGCCTGTAGTACAATTTATGTGCTTCACTTAGAAAACTGGTCTTATTATTTGATGTATTTATCATCTAATTTTCTAGATTATATTGTAATCCTGGATATAAACTAAATCAACAGTATTATTACTTTTATTATTGCATCAGGTGAGCAGGATGGAATAACCAGAACTCCCAGGCTGACTAAAAGTTTTGACATCTGAGAGACTGACAATACCTAACCAGCTAGACTTTTGCTTCTTTAAAATAGCTTTCTGTTTAGTGTTCAATTATGCCATAGATACACTCATTTTTTTAAAACAATACAAATGATAGAATAAATTGCAGGAAATTTTTAGGCTGGATTTTTTTCTTTGTGCTGAACAAAAATTCCACTAGAGGCTGCACTAGAGGCTAGAATCCTATGCTGTGAGGTGCTCTACCCAATGAATTTTGTTGACACTGCAATTGTATGTCCATGTGGATTTCTAGCAGGACTAGACTGGTTTAGGAAACCTAATATTAGCTGCACTCACTTGATGACCTAATGGGTCACTATGCAACTGCATAGCTTTTCAAATCATACTTCAATCCAGCTTTGGCTTTATGCTTTATCATAAATTTTAGCTTTTGATGATAATGGTGTCAATTGCTAATGAGTAAAAAAAAAAAAATAGACTAGTCTATGAGAAAAGATTTTGATCATAAAACTTCAGTCTTATGGGAAAATTTCCAAAGATGTTTAACCACTTTGAAGATCTGTCCTTAAAGAAGCAAATTAAATACTATTATTTCTATTTTTCCAGACTGGAAACTCAAGTGCAAAGAGAAGAGACACACTTAGAGGATCACACAAAAAAAGTATAAACACTTCTAAGTCATAAAACATTAAGGACAAAGCAGGTTGTTCTATAATCAGTTCAGATTTATCAGCTGTGCTCTGCATGACTATTTAATTTCTCTGACTGATCCTGCATAGGACTCTTCAAAACTGGTGAGGCTGAACTGAGCCTACCCAGCAACATTGGAGGAGGTGAGGATAAAGGGCTTGATATCATTAGGGACTGTAGTGATAAGGCAAGGGGTAATGGGTTAAAAATTAAATAGAGCAAGTTCAGATTAGGTATAAGGAGGAAGTTCTTTACTGTAAGGGTGGTGAGGCACTGGAATGGGCTGCCCAAGGAAGTTGTGAATGCTCCATCCCTGGCGGTGTTCAAGGCCAGGCGGGACAGAGCCTTGGGTGGCATGGTTTAGTGTGAGGCGTCCCTGCCCCTGGCAGGGGGGTTGGAACTAGATGACCTTAAGGTCCTTTCCAACCCTAACTGTTCTATGATTCTAAGATTTCAGGGGCCCCGAGAGTGTCTTACAGCTATTCAGTGAAGTGCCATCACTGGGATTAATAGGAGAACCCACAATACGCCAGTGTGTTGGAGGAGGTGCTATGCTGACAACTTCTGTTTGTTGAGAATTTCAGTATGTTTTTAAATTAAAAAAGAAAGTTTACTACAAGTCAGTAAACTTGCTGTTTGCCCCACCGTAGTTATTAATATACAAAGTTTCAAAATGCAATAAAAACCTATTTTGGAGAAAAGAAAAAGAGCTGGTTGGCAGATCCATAAAGTGAATGCCAGACTTTCAGTCATACCAAGAACAGTAAGTAAATCTCTAAGCATAGTTTTTCAGCCTGAATATAAGTAAACAAACACATAAATGAAATAACAAGAAGACTATTATCAGTTTTCCTGGCAAAAGGTTGAAATCTTCCAAATGAAAAGCAGATACATCAAGAACAAAATAAAATGGTCTGCCTCGCAAAACATGTGGATTTCTATGGGAGGTGATTTGTGTATATCCTGGGGGATCTATAACACATTGAAAGAATGCATTTGATCCTCATATTCTAAATATATGTTTCTGTTGTTAGGTGATGTAATATCCTTGTAACTCTATGAACTCTAAGGGCAATGACATTTTTGTTGTAAGCAGCAAGCTGCTGGAAAAGTGGAATAGAAGAGTTTTCTAGTTGATGTTTGTTTTTCTAAACCTTTCAGGTCAACATATATGCATTAATTTATTATATATTCAATACTATTTTTCTCTTAAAAGCATAGCTATACTGTTTTCACTCTTGAAGTGTTCGGTTTATCAAATGGCCTTTGGAAAGGTTCAACATTTAGTTTTCATCCAAATTCTCCCTTTAATCCCATACTGGGGGGAAAACAGGCTCTTGAGATACAGAAATGACACTGGGAGGAGTTATTCAACTCTTGACTGTGCAGTGAACCATCCACTGTGGTACTTCAAAGCTCCCAATTATTCTCCTGTGTGTGCTTGGAAGCAGAAGGAAGTGGAGGGAAGAAGATGTTAGAGATAAAATTATAACAACAGAAAAATGATGTTGACAAGAGAGACAAATTAAGTTTAAATTTCTCTAACAAATGAATAAAAAATAAATTAGTTTTGAACATATCATTTCACAAGAAGAAAGACAAAAAATCTGCAAAACTATTGCTATTGGAGACATCAAGACCAACACTCATTATCACAAGTGGACAGAATGTTGAGTGAAATTTTACCTTTTTATTGCTAATTTTTATAATATTGACAAATAGAATACAATTTCAAGAGAACTTTGTGCAATTCAAATATGGAGAAATGACATTTTTGAAGATATTTACTTAAATTTCATCTGAATTGTGGTGATTAAAAGACTTCAAAATCCCTCAGTGATAGTTTCTGACATTTCTGCATGTTGTTCTGAGTCTGAGTGGTATTTAAGTGAAGAAGAGGAGAAAAATAAAGAGTAAAGATGACGGATTCCCTTTTTCCCCCTTAATCTTTAGAAAATTTCTCCTGGTTTTCATCAATATTTCAAGACTTTTCTATTTTACTGCACCAGTTGGTTGTCCTTAATGAAGGAAAAAAATCCAGATTGAGACATTGCCTTGCATGTCACAGAACCCTCAAGTGAAATATCATAGTTTCTCAAACAAATGGTTGAATCATAGAATCACAGAATAGTTAAGGTTAGAAAGGACCATAAGATCATCTAGTTCCAACCCCCCTGCCAGGGGCAGGGACACCTCACACTAAACCATGTCACCCAAGGCTCTGTCCAACCTGGCCTTGAACACCGCCAGGGATGGAGCATTCACAACTTCCTTGGGCGACCCATTCCAGTGCCTCACCACCCTCACAGTAAAGAACTTCTTCCTTATATCCAATCTAAACTTCCCCTGTTTAAGTTTGAACCTGTCATGTTTAAATGATCTAATCTATGATCGATTATAGAGATCAAAGAGAAATTATCAGTAAGACTCAGATTTTTTCAGTTAGAGACGATTTCTCCCTGTTGCAAATGGTACCCAATGCTCCAATGTCTGCTAATTCCATTTTTAAAATGCTACCCTAATGTATAGATTATTTTAATAGTGTTTGACTACTACCAATAACTGCTTATTTTATAATATTTGTGAATGTGTTTCTCATTTCTTGCAAAGCATAATATGTTGAAACAGGTTGCCTCTTTGGATCAGTCATATTTTTTCCATAACCAACAAATATGTAAAACCCTAGAGTTGTCTTCGGCAGGTACTGGTTTAGTTATCTGTCCTGTTTTCTTTAAATAATAATTGCAGCATATTATATTTCCTCAGTTTACTTTCTGTATTTCTTCTGAAATAACAAATATCATGCTTCTACAGATGTCTTTACAACAGGTGTCACGTGTGAAAGACTGTACTCAAGACTCTTCAAGAAGGGAAAAGTGCAGTTTAAAAAAAATACAGATTTCTTACAGACATTACATTGCGGCCCAAGACATGAGTATGTTGCCTACCTGCCCAGTCTTGCTATTTGGCATGGCAAAAGTAGAAGCTTCAAACTCATGGCACTCTGGTAAAATGATCATAGAAAAGAAAGTAGCAATGCTAATACTAAGCCTAAGTAGAATATGAAATAATTGTGCAAAATTAAATGACTGAGTAAGGCCTGTCAGCATGCTGGAAACCAACTGGGTGACAACAGATTTTGCCATGTGTGATAGATAGCATGATTGTTTAATGGATTTGTTTACAGTTTATTGTGGCTTCCTGCACATCATTGCCAACTGCATTCTGGCCCAATTATACCCTCTTCGGATAAATGCTTCTTTCCGGACAACAACAGAGCCTGCTACATTTTGGAGAAATGTCTGGGATGTGGGAAGGCAGGCCGAGAAGGATTAACATGTAAAGCACAGAGACTGCAGGACTGGAAATAGAGAGGTGGTGGGAGACATAAAGGGTGTATTAGCTCCAGAAACTGTCTCTCTAGCAGTCCTCAGAGGTGGCAGAAAGAATGAAACTTTCCTAGGAGGTCAACACAGCCCTTCTTCAGGGGGCACAGTGTAAAGCTGAATTCAGGCAACAACTGAATACTGCTTGACTGAAAAATAAACCTGGAGAAAAGGAATCCTGCTGCAGAAGAATCTAACCATGGGTAGGAAGGCAGGAATAATTTTTCAATATATTTTTTTAACTATTATTAATGTGTGTCATATCCTGCTTCTTACTTAAATTTTTGGATTAAAAGTTGGTTTGCTTCAATTAATAATAAAATCTAATTTTAGAGACTTCTGGAGAGAGCATACCAGAAGACTCCAGAAAAAGTCTGAGTGAACTGCAGCTTGTATCCGTCGCACAGTCCATTCTGTAGTGACATTCCACACTGTGAAACAAGCCTGATGAAAAATGTACTGCTCTGCATGATTGCTTTGAAGTCCGCTAATCTCTTTCAGATATAGCAAACTACAGGCTATTTTATGAAACATTGTTTTTCTTATTTTTTGCCATGTGAACATTCATTTTTATCTATTCCTTTTACCCGAGGAATCTAATGGTAGAAGGAATTTGCTGGAGAACAGAAAAAGGCTTTTCATATTTATGCAGCATGCAGGTAACACTCCTACTCTAATAACAAATGTGCCGCATCTACGTCTCTCAGAGAATCACTGCCCTTGTGCAACACTGCTTTCAGCAGCACTTTTCATCTGTGCCTAGCTATTTCTTAGCAGTGTTTGTGACAAAGCAGCACTGGATGCACACATTTAACTCGCTCCAGCTAATGTTGCATAATCTTGCACACAAGCACAGGAACTTTGTCATCCAAGTCCAGCAGTTTTCAGATAGGAATTGCTTTGGCTGGCAGGAAAACCAGAGGCAGGTACCTGCACTGTACAGCTCACCCAGAGGGTCATGCACACCAGCAGGACAGTCACAGAAGACTGGGTAGATGGACTTAAGACATAAGATGCCCTTTACGGGACATAAACAGGTGGATTCAGCAAGAGTTCATCTTTTGTACTGTATGGCTATGTTTGCAGATATATCACATAATGAGAAAACCCCTCTGTTTTCTTCTGGCAGCCTAAGCTTGTATTTGTATAAAGAAAAAAACTCTCAGAAATAGGTGTTTTGTGTACAGCAGAGTAAGCACTAGGAAAGCAGCACCAAAAATCAAAATTAAACTGACAATATCTGAAGATGCATTTTATGCCTTTTATTTTATTTATGTACTATACAAATATGAAGCACGAAATCCTGCACTCAGTCACCACTACATTGGTAAAAGCCTTCCAGTTTTCGTTTATTCCACCTCTCGTTCCTTTAAAATTTTAGATCCAAGTTTGAAGAAGAGCGATGACACTGACATTGTTTTCTTTAATGTTATAGTTTTTCAATTACTGCAATTTAGTTAAAAGAAATTATTGCCTGAAATTGGATTTTGGCCATCACTTCAACCCAAAAATTAGGATTTGAAGATCTACACAAAAACAGCTTCTAAAGTCTTTGAGAAAGCTACTTACTACTAACCAATTTTGGCTAAATATCATGTAATAACAAACAATAATCCTTAGTTTACTTAGTTCTCAGTGATTCTCTGCCATGCTCTAAGAATTTTACACTGCCTAAACTAACTTACTGCCCAATAAAAGTGTTTCCAGCATGTTGGAAGGGAAAAGCCAATGTCTTCAACTTGTGTCAAGATTGTACTTGTCATTTATGGCCACACACAGATTTGGGAATTCAAGTGTTACTTACTTGTTGGAGAATGTTGCTCACCTCTCACACCAAAGACTCCCTCTGACCTCTGTTTTCAATGATTCTTCCACACTTTGCAAAGAGAAAATTGTCAGAATTATTGAAAGCATAAGGCAAAAGTGTAGAAAACCTCTTAAACTTCCTTCTTCTGACTGGTATTTATACTCTTTGATTTCAGACAGTGCTATGCTTCATTTGAAGCTTAGGATGATAATCAAGTTTATCAGGCATTGATCTTGGCTTCCAACATATGAGTTATTGTACAGTAGTGTGATTAATTCTGTAGTTTTGACATAATCTGTCTTATAGTTTTGCTCATTTTCCTTCTCAGGGAATCATAGGATGATAGTGTTCAAAATGATGATCTAGTACCTTGAATATTTTCAGAATGAGTGAAAATACCTTGCTATATTTTCTGGAAAATAATAGATACCAGTCCATGCTTCCTTCTTAATCTCTACAATCTAGTTAACATTAAAAAAAAAAAAGTATGTTGCATTATGCACACTGTGAGAGTAACTGACGCAGATTGACCATGCCCATTTTCACATGTATCGATATCCAGTTAGATAGCTAAAAGTGGCATTTTAAGTTGCTAATAGTGAAATTCTGAATAAAATGAGCATTGAAATATCATCACTGCTTTGGATTCATTGCTTTGCATTTTGAACATTCAGCAAATTCCAAGATGATGATTATAAATGAAGATTGGTGTAATTCACACTGAATAACAGAACAACTGAAAAAAAAACGTTGAGACAGACACACATATCTCAAACTTTCTATTTAGAAAGAGAAGTCAAGAAAGCTTAAATGAGTTCTACAGGGCAGCCAAATACAAAAGTCTAAGAGGTACAGGAAGTAAATTCCAGCTATACTGACTGCAAGAACCCAGACCAGTACCTCAGTGATCATATTTTGAAATTTTTCAAGCGTACACAGAGCACAGTTTGCCATGAGCAGTGCAGAGGAACATTACTGCCTTTCATTCTCAGTGGGGTTCTTTCTAGAAAGCTCACACTCTTCCACTTGAAATAGTGTTTAATAGCTGACTGATTAAACGCATATTCCAAGAGTTGTACAAATCTTTTCAAATAGGAAGAAATGTAATGCAGTAGTATTACCATTGGTACAAGTGACACATGCCCCTCTCACAAATTCTTAATGAAAATGAATTTCCAATGCATTGATCATATATTGCTCAGAAATAAATTATCTGAACAAATATAGAACCTTTCTCCAGTCATCCCTTAATGAAGTAATAACAAGTTAATACTATTTTCTTATTTCTTAGATTTCTCTTAGCTAGGTTCCACACTTTACAAAGACAGTAATGGACTGATACCATATCTGTCATCAGTCTTGAATATCAGAAATTACTGTTTATGGCATGAAATGCTAGAAGGGAAGATATTCTAATTAGTTTTCCAGGTTTTGGCAGTTAATGTTCTGAGTAGCTGAAATGAGGTCAGTTCCCATGAAGTGGCTACAAAAGACTACATTCCGTGGCAGCAGGAAATACTTGGTTGGACTAGCAAGGAAAACGAATGCGCCTCTATTGAAAACATGGGACGAAAACCAAAGTCCCCTAATTCCCCTCTGACTGGAAATTTACCAGGTGCTTGGTATTTTGCCGCAATAAAGAGCTCAGTCATTTTGGCTTACTGAGCTAAAGCAGATTGCAAGCATCACCTCTAATTTAGGGTACATTATCAAGGTTGAAAAGAAATCTTGGCTTCACAATCCAGCTATCTCTGGCTGCAATAAATTCAATCACCCCTGGATTCTCAAGTGTTTATTCATTGGTTTGGTTTGTTTGTTTGTTTTTGGTTTTTTATTTTTCTATGAGTTTTTTCTTTGTTTGTTTTCGGGTTTTTTTTCAGGTCTTGTGTGTGTTTTTGTTTGGGTTTTTTTGGTGTTTAGAAAAAATATAACAAAAACCCAAACAAAAAAACAAAACACCATCAGAAATACAAAACCTTTTCACAGTTTAATACTACAGGGATTTTGATGGTCAGTCCTTCAGACGTGCGACAGATTTTGCATAGTATTTTTAACAGTGCTATTAACTCTATAGCATATCAGCACTACAAACTGTTCCTGTGCAAAGCCCTGCCTTGGAGATCAACACCAAACAGGTTGGTTTATTTGGTTTTGTGAAGCGGAGACTGTGTGTTTCCTTTCAGCCTTCAGGGCCTTTGTATTTTCACTCCAGTAGTTCGGGCTCATCTTCTGAACCATCAAGTTCTTGAGCCAGCACCCTACATTCCCCAGCCTTTGTTATCTGACTTTTCTGTCAGTCCCAAAAGTATCCTTTCATTCCAAAAGTTTGTCTTTCGGTTCTCTCTTCCTCCTCTTCAAGTACAAGAAATCATAACTCATGTCAAGCTGCTACATAATACTGGAGACTTCCCAGCTTTCCTTTTTTTCTGTCCAAAATGTGCCTTTCTGTTTCAAGTTTGGATTGCAGAATGATTGTCAGCACTTTTGGTATGTCCAAGTTGAGACTTTCTCTCAGACTTCCTGACACTTCCATCTATAGTTTCATATAAAAGGTTGTGAAAGTTTATTTTCCAGAAGCTTGGAAAATAAGGCAGTATGATATTAAATCTCCTGGGGGTTTTATTATGTTTTGATTTATGACAACCACTCCCTATTAAGGGTATATGTTATTCAGTATCTCTTCACAGCATCTAGAATCACTGGACTATCTTTTGAAGCTTGTAAAGGTTCAAATTTCAGTCTCATTTGCGTGTTTTGGCCTTCACATACTATTCTCTTATATATATTTTGTTATATTTTCTTATAAATTTCTGTGGAGTTCTATGTTTTAAAAGAGAGTCAGCTTTTACCTTTTCCAACAGATGAGGCATAACAACACTCATTGTCATTAAAAAAAAAAAAAAAAGAAAAAATCAAGTTAAGGTCCCTTCTCCCTTTCTTTTACACAGCAGCCGCAATGGAGATTGAATGTATTATGATTTTCAAAAATATTTTTTTCTTTACTCTTCATGAAATTAAGTACTTTGCTTCCTTTTTTCTTCACAACAAGATTGTTTATTTTTGATTTTCCTTGGGTCATTAATAATTCAATTATGAAACATACTATTGCAGATGAGTGTGGGAAGCAATAAATATAAATATAACATTCACTTGAAAAACCTCCAGACTTAACCTTAGGCTATTCAATGTACATCAGTTATGTTACGAGTGGAAGCACAGAAGGCACACTTTGGTGCATAACATACTAACTCTTTCCTTCATAATGTTTTCTACAGATCTGTTTTTGGCGGAAAGAGTGTATGAATGTATGGTTTAGCGTGAGGTGTCCCTGCCCATGGCAGGGGGGTTGGAACTAGATTATCTTAAGGTCTTTTCCAACACTAACTGTTCTATGATTCTATTCTATGTAGTCTTGGATGATGCTGAACCCTGCTGCCTGACTTTTCCATCTCTTTTCTTGTGGTGTTTGTATTAGACCTGTGTTGCAGAACCAATGAAAGTTTTAAATACCATTGCCTGACCAATTTATTAGCTTAATCAGACAACATTTGCATCTGGATTGGAAATCTAAAGTAATTTTATACAGCCAAGATACTGAACTTTCAAAATAAAAATTTACAAATGCATAGCCAAGAAGTAATGTGGCAATACACTTGATGAAAAAATATTATAAACAAAGGATAGAACACATGATCAAAACCAATTTTTCAAATCCTAAATATCATATGCAGTCTTTTCTAAATTCAAACATCCCAAAACCACATTTCATTTTCCAATGTGACACTCTTCCCTCACTTATAAGCATGAAGATCTTTACTTAAACTTAATTAGAAAAAAAATAAAAAGGGATAAGAGACAAGCCACAAGGAAAAAAAAAGTTTACATTTTCTATGTGCTCAGCAATAACTTACTAATCAGAAACAGAGTTTGCATATCAGTTGAATGCTTCTTTCTTGAGGAAGGTAAGGCAATATATTTTAAAAGGATTTCAAGCTAAATTATCCACTTTGGAAATACAGATTCAGCAGGAATACTGACAGCCATTTTGCCTCAGGACAGCCAAATACTGCTGTACAAGATCTCCAACATCGCTGAAGGCGTCATTGAAAGCATACTAAGAAAAGGAATCGGGATACTGCTCGATGGTGTCATATCCTGAGGAAATCATCATTTTAATTGTTACCTTTTAAAATGGTCAGCCTCAATTTAAGTCCAAACCAGTTACTGTAAAAGTTGCAGTCTAATCATAGGTAATTATAGGATGGAGACTGCAAGTTCTTTTGCCCATCCACAGAAAGACTAAATGTGTCCTAAAACAAGCCACATACAAACTGTTCAGCATAAACTATACTTGCCTCTGTCTAGGTTTTACTCCATTGTTCAGAGAAAACATTGGGTTATCATTGTGCTTGACATCTTGTGGAGACTATACAGCAGAAAAATGCTCCAAGACCATTTGTTCTTAATGAAAGCAATTTGTTACTAGCTGAAGCAGTGTTCTTTGTCCTTCTGCCAAAAACGCCTTGTCTCTTGCCTATGTTTGCTGAGCTCACAGGCAATAATGGAAACACTGTAAGATATGCTTAAAACAACAACATTACAAGCAGGACACACTTCATTGTTCTAAAACAATAAGCATGTGTATGTTCTTCTCCGTCACACTTTTCCCTAACATAGAAGCTCACTGTCACAGTGGAGTTTTCTTAATTGCCTTTTTAATTTAGTCCACTTTTTCCCCAGGGCTGATACACGGATTCCTCTCATTCCTCCCTCATCCCTCTCTCAACAGACCTGTGTTTATGAGATACATTTTAAAACAGCTGCTTCTTTTATTATGTTCACATATTCTTATATAACTACATTTCTTTTCTTTATGAATTTAATAAACACTTTGAGGCAAGTGTTAGTAATACTTAAGGGAAATACAGATACCCTAGAAGTAGGTTTCCAAAAGGAGGCAGGACTGAAATTAAAAAAAAAAAAAAAAAGAGTAACAAATAACTTAGGGAAGAGAAGGGTAGTTGGGTCATGAAAAATACAGATAGCAAAATGGTTCTTAGCTAATCCCATTACCAGGCAGCCTTAGGAGAGTAATTTCACATTATTTTATATACACTGCCTTTGTCTATACAGACACAGCACTTCACATTGGCAGCCCAGAAGAAAACAGGATTTGTGGGCATATGACTATTCACAGAACAGCTGAGCTGCCTAAGGTAATGCTCATTTCCTCTACTATGTAAGTTTTTGAGTGCTCTGACACAGTTACTTTGGGAAACTCTTCAGAAACCATGAAGTGCCATAGGACACAGGAAACAGTATATATGTTGAGTTCAGGCTGGCAGAATTAAGAGTACACTTCACACTTGTTTTTCCATTAAAAAGAAAAATTAAAAAAAAAGAAAAAAGAAGAAAAAGTCATCATATGTTGTGGAAAAGGAACTGCACAGGAATATGAAACATTCATGACTCTCATCCTTTGAACAGGAGTGGTCAAATCAATGAGCTAATGCACACAGATAAGCCAAACTAAATGTTATGTACTAGTAAAGAACTAAAGCATAAACGAAGTTACCATATAAGGTGCAGTATGTATCATAGAATAGTTTGGCTTAGAAGGGACCTTCGGAGGTCATCTAGTCCAACCATTCTCTGCAATGAGCCTAGACATCACAAGCAATCTGTTATCAAAAGCCATAACTTGTGTTGCAGTGGAGTATTTTTTTCTATGCTTACAATGTTCTTGAGTCATATTCGGTACGAATTGAAGGGATTCATCTAGATGTCGCCAAAGGAGCAAGACTTGCAATGCAGACCAATTGGCCATTGCAGTGTGCCATATATGGTATTATGAATGACACAGTATACAAAAAAAGCCATTTTTAAATTAATTAATCAGAAATTGTTCTAGAAAAATGTGAATGTAATTGTTCACATTTATGTACCTTGCCTTTTGGAAGAAGAATGAGAGAAGATTGTCACCAGTATTGTTAAACTTAGTGAATTTCGAAAGTTCTATTTAGTACTTACTGAAGGTGCTGACTAAGCTTGTCATCACACCATGGGACAATACAACACTGTTTTTTACAAAGCCCCAACTAGCTGCCTTGCTTTTTCTCTGAAAATTCTGCAGACAGGGTAAGCTGGAATCCTTTCCATATCACAGCTGCCAAGTATTAAATGGTTACTAAATAATTTGTTATATTACATTTTTGGATATTATTAAATGTTTTCATAACAAAACATGGAGAAGAATCTGGTTTTTTTTGCATTATTCTATACCATGTGCTACATCCAGTTACTCATCCTTCCTTCTTTAGTTGTAATTTCCTCAAATATCTACACACTTACCTTTAATTTCTCTGCCCTCACTGCCAACCAGTTTAGAAAGTAGAAATCATGAAAGTGCTACTGCACTACAGGGCAGGCACCTTTTAAATGCTGCAGTTCTGGTCCTTACAACTGTAGAGGAATATGGCAAAACTAAGGAAGGAACAGAAAAATGAGAGTGGAGGTACAACCATCTTCCACGAAAGAAGACATTCAGCAGGTGATTTCTCTTCAGTTCAGGAAAGGGCAGTAGAGGAGCAATATGATGGAAGTTAATGAAGTCATTTGCAGCATGGAGAAGGAAAAAAATATATTTTGAAACTTGCTGCTATAGGATGTTGTGAAGGCCAAAAGGATACTTAGTTTTGGAAAGAGATTTTAGAGCTACATGGAAGATATAAAATTTACATCACTATATACTGGCAGCTATTAGACATCATTATGAAGATATATTGGTAATAAAATGTTGATTGCTGGAAACTGGCAAGGTGGGCCAGCAGTGAGACTGTTCTTCTCTTGCCTCTGTTACACTAGAGACAATATTACCCACCATTAAACCAGAATGTTAGGTGGACCTTTGGCCTGACCCCGTTTGGCCAGTCTTGTGCTGCTGCAAATCACATACCTCTTTCTCCACAGAGCCCCCACTTCTGACTTTGTGTCCATGCCAGGTCATGCTCATTCTTTACAGACTATTTTGCTCAGGCTGCTGGGATTAACGACTTTCTCACTGGACCCGTTTGGAATCCTGCTTCCACTGGTTTTTAATTATGCTTTTTTCTTTATTCTGCTCCCACTCATCCATTCCAAAGTTAATTTACAATAGCTAAAATAATTCCAGCATTTTAAAAATATGTGAACTGTGTTATGTACACATGTGTCTATGGTCCTCTTTGTGTTCCCCTGAGGCCTAGCTTGCTTGTAGCAAAACCACAGACTAAAAATTGCATCCCATTTCTCTTGTGTGTTGTTTCTGTTTTGGTTTTTTGTTGGGTTTTTCCTTTATTTTTTTTTGGGTGGGTTTTTTTTTTTTTGGTTGGTTGTTTTTGTTTTTATTTTACTCCACAGTAAGAACTGTAATTTTTTAACACTTCACAGAAAATGCACTATTTTTAAATGTGGGGGTTTGGATGATTACAAAGGAATAACCATATTGCTAAAGGCCTCTATCAATCACATTGCACTAACAAAGAAAAAACATTGTTATGACTGCGTGATACTATTTGTAAGGTATTGCAGGAGAAAGAGATTGGAAGGACTACTGGCTTTCACGTTTTATGTATTCATAGTATTCTATTTGCTTAGTCCAGGCAGAAATGTGAGTACTTATGCAAAGGTTTCCTGTGGTTGCAGAAGTGGAATCCAATATACTCTAATGCACATCTGTATTGGAGCTTCTGTCATAATAAGGTTGATTCACTTATTCAAACCACCCTTATTCCCAACTGTACCTTCACAAGAAATAGATCCTAATCACTGTCAGTTCCCTCAGGACTTGAAAAACTGAAATAATACAAAAATGTGTATAAGTTTTAGATAATGTAGGCACATCTTTCTAATCATATTTCTAATCTCACTAGCTTGTTACACAAAAGCACTGATTGGGAAACAAGATCATAAAAGCCTAGGAGATAATACTGAATCACTCATACACCAGAATGTAATAATTGTAGAGTTGCTTAAAGAGCTAGCATAAAAATACAATGAATCCCTAAAGCTGTATTTGCAGGGTACTTTTAAAGAGGAACAAATAATACCCAAGGGTGGGGTATGGGGAAGCTTGTACAAAACCAATTTCTACAATAATTAAAATTTTAATCAAACCTTTGATTCCCTTCCCCATCCCCAATGCACTCAACATTTCAGTTCAAGCAGGGATAGGGCCATTTTTCAGGAAGCACCAGGCAAACATGTTTGCACACACATCTGCAATAAACAAAAAACAGAGTTTATCATAGCTGAAAACCAGATGCCTTTTAATGAAGGCAATACCTTCATAGTTCTTGCTTTTACAGGTGTCTCAAAAGAATTGGACTCACTTTGACATAAAAAAACAAAAGCACCAAAAAACAATAAAAACAAACAACCCACAAAAAAACCCAGAAAACAACCCAAAGCTTAATTTCTGAATACTGCCTAGGAAGACAGAATAAAATACCATCTTTGATAGTCCTGGAAGTATTTTTTTCCCAGCAGCACTGAAGTGAACTCTTACTTATTGAGAAGGGGGCTGGAGACAGCTGTCTTTGTGTGTCAGTTTTCAGCATGACTGTGAAATGCTTATCAGCTCTCAATTTTCCTCATTTTTCATGTGTATGCATTAAAGGACATGACGGATCTAGCACTCCAAGTTATATAATGGCAAGGATGCACAGTATTGTGTGGCATCTGGAAGCTGTCTCTTGGGTCCTTTCTAGTGTGAAACCTCCAAAGAAGTTACAGGGATCAGGACCAATAGAGAGCTGTGAACTGTCTGTTCTTCCACCATCCTCCCATTCCAGGCAGAGATGATCACCCGGTTAGGAGATTTAATGACATTTGCATGTGCTATAGTAGTCACAGAGCTGCAGAAGCACTGCAGCACTGTACTGAAAATGTGCGAGCAAGACCCTCAGTCTGGAAGAGTCTGAGGCAAGACCACATGCATGAGGCTTGTCACGTGCACAGGCTTGGAGTGGTCCACCCTCAGAGCCGTGTTCTCCAGCCCAGCCTCTCACAGAGCCAGGATAGGATCAGAGTGTCAGCAATGTCCTGCTATAGAAAGAAAAATCCGAACTTCTCATGTAGCAAAGCAAAGCCTGGAAACACAACCTGAGGTGTCTTTCTGCAGCCATTGATATCATTAGTGCAATTATTTCAAGACTCGGAGCCTCAGCAGATTACTTGAAGCAGTTATCACTTTAGCACAGACTTGTAGCAGCTCATCCTGATGGACACAAGTGGGAACTGGGAGGTTAAAGCGTAAACTCCAATAATGCCTTTTTATGGAGCTGGTATATTTCCAACAAGAGAATAGGATAGACTCTTGGGGCCACAAACACTGCTAAAACTCTAAACAAACTTAGAAATTGTTTTGAATAAATCAGTGCAACTGCATCAGACAACAGACTGACTGAATTAAGCATCTCCTAAAAACTGGTATTGCAAAGGGCTGTTGCAGGAGGTAGTTTGAACCAAGCTGATGGACTATGTCACTTGGTCTCACACTTGCTGTTTGCCTCCTCAGATGGTGGGCAATATTCACTAGGAAAGAGGTGAAGTCAGTTAACTGAAGACAGCAACAAATGTGCTGCATTGATTTCTTTACATAGCGTCTGTCAACAAGTTAAATATCCCTTTTTTTTTTTTTTGAAAATTCAGGCCATTCATTCTATGCTCAGTGGATACAGAGTTTATTTATTTCCGCCTTTTTATGTAGACAGCAGTCCTGTTCTCCCAACCTGCTCAGTAGGTGCAGGGGGAGAAGATCTTATACCACGCTCTACAAGGTTTGCAGGAGAAACAGCTAACTCTCCAAAAGTAGAAAATGAAGCAATTAATTTTACTGTAAACGTCACCAAACTGCGTCAGGAGGAAGAAAAGTTTTGGCAGATTCTTATTGTTATAAAAGATCAGAAAGAGAAAAGAAAGAAAGAACACAGAGAAATAGGCTTACCACCCCATGGATCCAGTGACATCTTCTCAGTCAGCGTTAAACTCCTTTCAGTTGTGGTCCTTTTAATCCTTTCTGTCAGTGAACCACTGGCATTACAGGCTGGTTTTATAGGGCCACCTATATAAGGAACCCTCCCACAGGTGAGACTTATTGACTGATCAGCAGTTCGTTGCTGGGGCAGTTGATGTTCAAGCCTACACAGGAAAACATCTCTCATCTTTGTGGAGCAGGACCCTGCTCTGCACCCCTGCTGTTTGCCTGAGCAATAACGAGCTGCACACTGTGAACAGGCCCTCAGCCTCCCCCAGTTCCTTCTGTGTTTTGGGTTGTTTTGGGGCACACACAGGATCTTTTGACCATCACGTCTTCAGTCTTCTCTGGAGGAATGGACACTCTTTAACCATCTCTGAACTGCTTGCCTGGGGTATGTAGTTAGCTTTCACTCTGTGCAAGCATTTTCGAGAGGCAAATGATAGAACCGCAAGACGTACATGCCTACTAGGGTCATGACATGCCTGCCTTAGTGAGCATTTACCAATGTAATGCAAGTATTCCATGGACTACCTGATTTGTGCAAAACTCACTGTTGTGAGCCAAATAATTAAATAATGTGGGTTTGTTGTTCTGTTGGATTTTGTTTGTGTTTTGGTTTTCTTTTTTTTTTGGTCTTTATTTTGTTGTTTGGTTTTGTGGGTTTTGTTTTTTGTTTTTGTTTCGGGGTTTATTTTTTCAAAATAAGAAAACTCTGTCTCCCACATCATTAAAGCCAGACCTCCTGGTAAGTTTGGATTCTTTTTCTTGAATGAGTATTTGTTGTTCCAAAATGAGATTGATTGCTCAGACTTTTTGCTACAGTCTGGTGAGCTAAAAGCCATATGTTTCAAAATCAAAACAGAGATTCTTATGTAATTATTAGAATGTAGGAGTTGCTTTAAGAAGTAGATGACACCCCAATGTTTCTGATAGAACTGCAGGAGGTGACCAACCTTGAAACTCAATTCATGGTGTGTAATTGCCTTGGCAAGGCACAAAGTAGTAAGAATGTACATTTCCTTGTACCATATGGGAATGCCTTGAATTCTTAATTTTCCGACCTCTACACAAGCAGCACACTGCATGGAATTGTTAGGTGAGGTTCCTTTGAAAAAGGAAAAAGAAACCCTTTCAATGTACTTTTGTCTCCACATATAGCCTTTGCAACCTACTTTCACATCACAAATGTCATAAATTCAAAATCTTCACAAATAAAGTCCTGGCCTGCCTCTTTCACAGTGCTATAAAAGAAATAATAAGTAATTTTACTGTGTGCCTTCATTACACCATTTGTATGGGTCTCTTCTATATAACAGTTAGACTAACTGCCATAAATTTTTCAGGCAGCTAGTTGGCATTATCATCTGTGTACAATGTAGTGGAAACAAACAGATTGCATCTATACAGATAGGAAAAGGGCTGTTATTTCTGTAGCTTCAACAAGATTTGAAAAATGTATGGTGCCTCTAACAGGATTTGGTGCTTTGTACATATTAAATATTGCTTTAAGTTTTCAAGAATAAATGTTACTATAAAACTTTTTATATGTTTGAAAGTATAACAAATTAAAAGTGTTATGTTTTGAGAAATCTAGAGGCTATTCTTAAAATGCAAGTTTTTTCTTTATGTAATTAAATCATGGAGGACCTGTGAGAAGGAATGGCTTATGTTTGCCTGGTTTGGAACAGCTGGAAGCAATTCTCCAAGACGTGCTGAGATCAGCAATAGTGATATATAACCAAAGAGAAAAATGAAAATAAATCCTATTAGTTTCAAGGTGGGTTTACAGTTACAGCAAGACATGTAAAATATTGCACTTTCACAATACTAAGGTGCTGCAAAGACAATGATAATAAAACAGTAAAGAGTTTTCTGTTTTGAACCTCTCACCATATTCAAGAAAATACTTATTTGAATTTACTGGAAGTCAGGTGATGAAGAAAACGAAAAATGAGAGAATTTTTGTCATTATTATATATATGTGCAGTACAAATGGATACTATGACTGCCCTGAAAATCTACAGAATCCAGTCAAGCCCCAGACTTTGGGTATGGAATTTCTGATGTTGCACTGTGTATCCTGATACTAGTGAATTCCATGAGAAGGCAGTGTTACTTGACACTGACTGTCACATCTTTATCATAAGTTTTAGCAATTCTGCTCTTGTTATGCAGAGGTATGCATTGTGCACAGAGTACAGCTGTGTATATAGTGCTATTGCAGAGAAGAAATTCAGAGCAGCCCTGCAGAGAAGGACTTGGGGGTATTGGTCGATGAGAAAATGAACATGAGCTGGCAGTGTGTGCTCAGCCCAGAAAGCCAACCATATCCTGGGCTGCTTCAAAAGGAGCTTGACCAGCAGGTCGAAGGAGGTGATCCTGCCCCTCTACTCTGCTCTTGTGAGACCTCACTTGGAGTGCAGTTCTGGTGTCCTCAACATAAAAAGGACATGGAACTGTTGGAACAAGTCCAAAGGAGGGCCACGAGGATGATCAGGGGACTGGAGCACCTCCTGTATGAAGATAGGCTGAGAAAGTTGGGGCTGTTGAGCCTGGAGAAGAGAAGGCTGCGTGGAGACCTCATAGCAGCCTTCCAGTATCTGAAGGGGGCCTATAGAGATGCTGGGGAGGGACTCTTTGTCATTAGGGACTATAGTGAGAGGACAAGGGGTAATGGGTTCAAACTTAAATAGGGGAAGTTTAGATTGGATATGAGGAAGAAGTTCTTTACTGTAAGGGTGGTGAGGCACTGGAATGGGTTGCCCAGGGAAGTTGTGAATGCTCCATTGCTGGTGGTGTTCAAGGCCATGTTGGACATAGCCTTGGGTGGCATGGTTTAGTGTGAGGTGTCCCTTCCCCTGGCAGGGGGCTGGAACTAGATGATCTTAAGCTCCTTTCCAACCTTAACTATACTATGATTCTATGATTCTATTTAGGAT
The DNA here is from genome assembly GCA_028858755.1 of Ara ararauna. Classification (NCBI taxonomy): domain Eukaryota; kingdom Metazoa; phylum Chordata; class Aves; order Psittaciformes; family Psittacidae; genus Ara; species Ara ararauna. The sequence goes on from CM054379.1 coordinate 65,545,823, forward strand.
ATCTATTCTTTTTTTTTTTTTTTTTGTCATGGAGAATGTCTCAAAGTCTATTCAACAGTGGAAGACATACTTTCTACTGTATTGAGCCACATTTATGCAGCCTGCAGCCTGTTTTCCTGACTGTAAGAAAATAATTTAACATATTGTCATCAGTTCAGCAGCAGCAGTCATTTTTCTGCTTCTTGGTAGCTGGTGTAGCACTTGTGTTTTTGATTTTGGGCCTGGGAACAGTGCTGATAACACCAGTGTGTCGGTTACTGCTTAGTGATGTTTTGGTCTGGCCAAGGACTTTCTGAGTTTCATGCTCTGCCAGGGAGGAGGGGAGCCGGGAGGAAGCAGAGACAGGACACCTGACCCAAACTGGCCAAAGAGGTTATTCCATACCACAGCACGTCATGCCCAAGATGGAGGACGGAGAGGAGAGACCCAGAAGGGTGGGGGGTGCACTGCGTGGTCGGGCTTGGTTTTAGGTGGTGAGAAATTGTATTCTTTCCTTGTATTTGCCTTGTCATTATTATTATTGGTGGTAGCAGTAGTGGTCTGTGTTATACTTTAGTTACTAAACTGTTCTTATCTCAACCGGTGGGAGTTGCATTCTTTTCGATTCTCCTTCCCATCCCTCCGGGAGTGGGGGGCAAGAAAGAGGGGGGAGTGAGTGAGCAAAACTGCGTGAGTTATAGAGGCTTAAACCACGACACATATGCTGATACTTCATTGGACAAGGTCTGCTTATATGATTACTGTCTTAGAGCGTGCCTGAAGAAAGGGAAAATGATGGAATTTCCTTAATGATCTGCAATTTCTTCAGTGTCTTATTGAGGCAGCTAGCTGTTGGAAAGACCAAAGAAGAACTAGCACATGGACCTGGTCTAATTTCACATTCCTCTTCCTTTAGATCTCCTAGATGAACTGTCCCATTGGCTGTGCCACTGAAGTTCATAGATTTGTAAGCCCATACAAAGGTTTTATGCTCTGAAGTGAAGAGTTTTTTTTGAACTGGTTTCTGACCAGCTCTAACAGAAATGCATGTTCAAGCAATATATGTACATTAAAATTTTCATGGAATTTTTGTTTTTCTAATTTTTTTTTTTTTTTGTAGTTTGTAGTTTCAGCTTGACTTAGAACATGTGAATTTACAGCAGATTGGAAATCCATAGTCAAGTAAGGGTGTCGTATTAGTCCAGAACAACTCTTTGCTTCCCTAAAGATCATAAAGGTTTGGAATAGTCTGTTGGGAGAATGGAGTTCCTATCTTGTTGCTGGTGAGCAGACACGAGTTCAAGGAAGTTCCCCTAATGGGGAGCTAAAGACAAAAGTATTGGAAAAGAAGACATCCTATTTAATTTTAACCCACAGCTTCTGGCCTTCCCTTGACAAGAATATTGATTTTTGGAAATAGATAAAGTAAGCAGCAGAACTCAAACCCAAGGCCTGTTTCTCTAAAGAGGCCACTATGAAGAATTTTCTTCAGCTGGGCTGAAGATGTGCCCCTGAAGATCTGTTCACAGACCTCCATGTTCCTAGATGCAGTGAATTACTATGGCTGAAGAAGTCATTGTTACTTCATGATGAAAAGTATTTGGTGGATGTACTCAGAACTCCCCATTACTTTCTGAAGCACGGCCTGGAATAGCTGTATATTATCTGGGAATATGCACTCCTACAGGTACTGTTAAGAGTTGCCAAATCCAGGACCCCAGCAGGTAATAGGCTGCTGCAGCTCCAAGCCTTCAGCTCCAACCAGTAGCATGGCTCAGCTTGTATTCCCCACAGGTGCACACACATAAACACACATATACAGCATATACATATACTGTGGATCCTCCAGCTACTGGCTTCAGCTGGGATAGAGTTAATTTTTTTCCCAGCAGCTGGTGCAGTGCTGTGTTTTGGCTTTAGTGTGAGAACAATGCTGATAACACACCAATGTTTTAGTTGTTGCTCAGTAGCGCTTTCCCAATCAAGGGCTTCTCAGTCTCTCATGCTCTGCCAGTGAGGAGGGACACAAGAAGTTGGGAGTGGAGGCAGGACACCTGACCTGAGCTAGCCAAAAGGATATTCCATACCGCAGCACGTCATGCCCAGTGTATAAACTGGGGGCAGTTACCTCGAAGGGACTGATCATTGCTTAGGTCGGGCTGGATATCAGTCAGTGGGTAGTGATCAATTATATTGTGCATTACTTGTGGGTCGCATTTTATTTTTTTTTATTCCTTTCTCTTTTTTTTATTTCCTATTATGATTATTGCTGGTTTTATTATTACTATATTTTTCTTTCAGTTATTAAACTGTTCTTATCTCAATCAACAGCTTTTTACCTCTTTTTCAATTCTCCTCCCCATCCCCCTGGGGCAGAGGGGGAGGTGAGTGAGCAGCTGTGGAATACCTACTTGCCAGCTGGAGTTAAACAGCAGCATTCTGATAGCCAGCTCCTCCAGTTGTCTCTCCTGTCTACGCACAGGCTGGCCCCTATGCATGCGCGCTCCTAGTCACTCCAGGCGCTGCTGCACGGTCACTATGATCCCTGTTCCTATTCCAGTGGCTGCACTCAGCTTCCCCATGCACGCACACACCATCATGCCCATATAGAGCCCCTCACAGAGAAAACAGATAAAAATGGAGTTTCAAGAGAAGCCAGGACTAATTGAAGGCACCAGGCACAGGGCATAGCCAGACAAGTGTACTGACCTGCCAGATGTTCACACCCAACCCATTCATTCTATTTTCCTGCACTTGATTCTTCCCATCTCTTTCCCCCCATTAGATTCCTCCCTAAACATCCCATAGTCTCGTGCAATCTTCCCAAGCACCCTATAATCACTCCATTACCCCAGCAGTGACCCCTCTGCCTGTACATGATCTCAGGACAAGCTCTCCCAGTGTTTGTCTCCCACTGATTAACATTTCATTTTTAAAGAGAAATAAAAGTATTTATCTTTAAAGGAAATTATTTTCCTCGTTACACTATTTATTCTGTGACCATTGAAGTTACACTTCAGTCCTTCTCCTAGGGGTGTACCAACTCTCACCAGGCTTTGTGCAATCAGTTATGAAGAATCACTGCCACATCCCAAGAGCTGAAAGAGACTCTTTGGAAATTAATTTCTATCTTCCTACCTATTACAACAGATGCAAAAAGCAAAGGATATTTGGCCTGCCACCATAACAGTTGCTGGAGTGTTGTGTAGGAGAGCCTGACTGAGATACTATAACACCCTGCAGAAAAAAACAGGGGGGATCATGGTCGTTGGTAGGAAGAGTACAGATCAATTCATGATGATGAAAATAGTGGGCACGTTCATGACTATTTTCATCAACAAAAACTGAGCAGTACTCATGCTGAGTGGGGCTTATCAAGACAGGAGAAGGGAAATGTAGATCCACTAGTACTGCCTGCTGTACTACATGCACTGCAAATTATATGGCAATATAGTCTCTGCATCAAGAATGGAATTCTATCTGTTTCCTGAAAAGCAGGTTATTTACACAGCTTCTGTTTGTTTGAATAGGAATTTGTCTGCATGACAAATTATGGTCTTTCTTGTGGTCCCCACTCAGCCTTCGCATGTCTGACAATTAACCACATTTTCACTTCTCTCTCTCCATATGTTAGGTAGGAAACATTAAACCTGACTCCAGACTTCCCTCAGGTAAATGGGAGGCAGGAACTAACAAGAGAGGAAACAGTAAAAGCCTCGTTCTTAGGTCTTTTCTTTATTGTCACTGGCTCTGGAAGTATTCCTAATCCACTTCAGAGCAAAGCCAAACAACTAACACAATGGTGAGAGCAGTTATAGTTATCAGATATATGCTTGTGATGTGATGTGTTGCTGAACAGTATTCAGTAAATGCTTTGCCTCTGAGAGTTACTAGCATTAAGACCTCAGCAGATCTGGACACAGAACTCAGGGACCATTTATTTAGCCATGAGACAATTGGACATCTACCACAACTGGCAAAACTCTACTAACAAACAAAACAAAATATGAAATTTTGTGCTTGGTGTGTATTTTGTAAAATTTCAGAGAGATTTTACCAGCATAAACCAGTGGATTTCACAGAGGATAAACATCTTAATTCTCCAGCACCAAAATAACTATCCTAAATCTGTAATTAAGGGATAATTAACAGCAGTATTTAAATATTGTATGTGAATCCATATAAATGTTCTTCAATGTTATTTAAAATATTTGGGTTCTATTTTTTTAATATAATATAAATATACAGAGGAAAAATAAATTACTGAGCAATGTAAATTAGTCTATTTTGATTTGTATTTGAACAAGAATATACACATGGAATTTAACAAACCTGATTCACTCTCAGGACAGAATACAAATTCAATTCATTATTGCTTTTCACCTTATTTACAGGTTAAAACTCCACTGAGACACATAATTTCACGTTCAGGAGATCCTGGTTACATGGCTATCAATCAGTATTACAAATTAGTTAAGCATATAAAAATTACTTTTCCTTTTTTTTTCAGCTTGCTGAAAATATTCAGCCACAATAAATAAATCAAAACATCCATGTTCTGTTCTGTGTAATGCAATTTAGAGCTGTCAGTGGCCTCAGAACAAGCAGGACACCCAGTTAAAGATAAATTAGTCTTAAATCAAATGGCAATGAATGTCTGGCACTTTCCAGCAAATGAGTGCGCTCTGTGGAGTGCTGTATCTGAGTGAGGTGGGTTGAGTACTCATCCTGATTTTCCAATTTAAAACATGCATTTTTTTTTTCCATAGGAGCAGACTTACTTGCAGCTGACACTCAGTTTTGCTTGGACTTCAGCTGAACAAGTTCTTACCCCACCTATGTGGAACTATTGATTTTATGGTCCACAAAAATAGGAATAAAGGATGAATTTTGGCTTTGCTAAATTTTAGTTAACCAAAGTTCAAAAGATCATAGAACTAGAACAGAGATATAGTAACAGAATTGTAGGAGCAATGAAACCAGGGCAAACTCCTAGCAGAAGAGTATACTTGCAGATGTAGTCTGCAGCCTCTTAAATGCAATGATGCCTGAAATTTATACTGCAGGTAACCTGGACCTTGTGTAACCAACCAGCAAGAGGAGCAGAAATGTATCAATGATAGAAGAGCTTTGGACAGCAGAACTGAGATGAAAAGGAACTGGAAAAGATAGGAAAAAGAAATTCAACTTTCTAATATTCACATGTGTAAACTGCACTGCTGCTGATCTATTCACTTTTATTATAAAACAATGCATGTGAAGGTATGATACCCAAATGTAGGTGCAAAAAGGAGAATTGCAGTGTTTCTGCAATCACACAGCAGCCCACAGGAAGTCAGTCATGCAAAAGCATATATCAAGCAGGACTTTACAAGAAGAAAGCTCAGGATATAATACAGGCAGGAAAAGTTCTACCAGAGGTTCTGCAGAAAAGGGCACAAGTATCATCAGATATGTAATGTTTTCCTTATGTGTAATGATGTGGTATGGGTATATCATAGAAATCAGCAAAATTAGGATTGGTCTGGAAAGAGCAAATATGTTTTCATTCAGTGGTTCATAATAGAAAAGTAGAAAAGGAATATTAAGAAATTATCAAGCAGGAGACTTAAAATGAATGAAAAGTAGTAGGTTTTTATCCGCATATAACTGCACTTTGGATTTCATTACCAAGAAAAATTGTAGAGGCCAGAAGTATACATGGATTCTAAAAGCAACAAGGTGCATTTACGATAAGTATTTTCATAGGAAATGCAAAAAAGCAGAGGTCCAAATACAGCTTCCATTTCTCAAAAACTCTATCTGTATTATTCCACTCACATCCTGTGAACCCTTTAAAAGCCTCCTGTGAATTGCAGAGGGAGATGGAGTTTTGGTTCAACCCTTAGTTTCTTATATACTGGGACTTCAGCAAGTGGTTTGAATGCGTCACACTGGATCCTGTACGAAAATGCTTTTGCTATTAGCAAGAACACTATTACAGCATTTAACAAGTGATCTCAGGACCTGGATGCTCTTGTGCTAAACAAGACATGAAGAAGCCTCTTCTTAAACCACAGATCATAAGCTTTTCTTTAGCAACGGTGCATATTTTGCTTAATCACATACAAATATGACAGGGGCAGTTGTCACAAGATTTCATCACAAACAGTTTGTTACCCTGGCTTTGTAGTCTCACATTTCCAGTGTGAGAACAGAGCTGTAGGGATGAGAAAATAGTCAGTTTAGTTTCAATGTCACAGGCATCTGAAATGGGAGTAACAAGTTGTACAAAAGCTGGGGACAATCAAATTAGGTGCTTGAATTTATTTCAGTTTTAATAAATCAAAGTTCTTGCTAGCAGCTCTGAGGCAGAATTTTAAAAAGCATGTTATTCCTTTCTCAACATAGACTCCCTCCACTTCTGAAATAAGAATGTATAAATTACAAATGGAGGTCTTCTGGGGCATCACTGACTGTTATACTAAGAGTACATTTTAACTAGACTTGTCAACAGGATGAGATCAGCAATTTTTACAGGCTTTTTACATTTCTCTTGCTATAAAGCTGGCATAATAATTTCCTTCACAGTTGGAAAAGTATTTAATATTTGTTTCTCTGAAATAAACTGTATGCATTTGAAATAAAACCTTAGGTGTCCTTAATAATATGACCCTTAAATTGCAGTTCCTTTTTTGCTATGCAGGTAGTATGAAATAGAAGATGAATTCTGCATGCCATAAGATGCATAGGGATGTTAATTTTCAGTTTTTCTCTTCTTGTTATAGTTATGTATTAAGAAGTATTATCTCTCCTCCTTCTCCAGCCAAGATCAGCATGCATTTTGTGAATCAGGCCAGATCACTTGCATGAACACCATATTACTCCACTGTACCAAGGTGACTGAGTACCAGATTATTCAGTCCAGAGGTACTGTTACAAGCATGCTTTACATCTATATAGATTTAGATATTTCAGATGTGGAAGACGTACCAGCAGATGGTGCTCAAGAATATATTCCATAAACAGCTATGAGCTGGTCAAGAACAGAAAGGAAGCAATGGACAAATGCATTTCTGAAGCAACCTTCCAACAGAGCAGTAGAGGCAAGAAACCTTAGATATTCCAAAATGTAAATGGGTAAGAGTAAGAAAGGTATTGTGTGACAGAGTAGAGGAGATCCTGAAAGAACAATTTCATGGTATGAGGCTTAAGGTGTAAAATTTACCTAACCTACTTTTACCACAGAGATCAGAGCTTGTTCAGACTCCTTTTAGACACAGTGGAGAAAAATAAGCAGTACTAGCAAAAGCTGCATTCTTTTTTTTTTTTTTTCTAAGATGGAAACTTCTGGGTTTTGTAGGTTTCATCAAGCTATGTTGTGTGCCACATAAGACCTATGTGCTCAAAAGTTCATATTGCAGCTCACACCAATTCCTGGTGTCTCCACTGGCTTCCCTCCCCAGGAAGACCACAGACACAGACCTGGATTGTCCTATTCCTCATTAATTTTTGACTGCTCGTGTTTGATAGAGAACCATCATTAGTGCAATTCTGAAGCCCTTATCAGAGTAGAGAGTTGGAAAACATACAACACAATGATGCTTCAAGATCAAAGATGCTCAAAGTACTTTATGATCATCTTTCAGACTCTGTAGTCCATTTATTCCAGCTGTTTGTTGGACATATAGGGGTTCTGTTTTGTCTATGTTCTTATGCAAAAAAAAAAACCAACGAAGCCAAACAGAAACATTAATTGAAACTTTAATATTTCTTCACATCAGTGTTGAAAAAATAAAGTAAGCCTCTAAATGTATACTTATTTTTATTGTTTAAAGAAATAAAAATAGATTATATGCAACATTTATATGTATATAAATACATAAACACACAAAGACTTATGTGTGTATATACATACATACATACAAAAAATTCCTTCACTGCTAAATAATACCACTTAAAACAAGTAAGAAATTAAAGCCCAAATGTTTCTAAAAGGAAAATAGAATGGAATTTTTTACTTGACTAGTCTCTTCAACTTGACATTGACATGAGACATTTGACACCTGGAGCAAGATGTCAATTTGGCATTCTTCTTTATTGTAACACAGGTTTGGGAACAGGATTGTGTTCAAAGGAAAATGGCATTGGGAATCATTCATAGGTGGCCTCTTGCGGAATAGATATTGAATTGAAATGCTGTGTGTGCTGATATATTTGCCTCCTTTTTCAGAATCTTTCAAATAAGCCCTGTTGCAGCATGATGAGATTCATGAAGGAAATCCCTAGAACAATGTGTACAGTGACCTATTTATAGATTCTTTCTATATCTCTGAATTGAATGTTACAAGGTGATTTTCCTGCTTTTCATTGACTTTAAACACAAAAGTGATCTCTGCCACAGTAATATCAAATACATTCCATAAGGAATACTAATATTGTTGAGATTACTTTAAGTAAACAGGTCTGTAAAGGTTTTCCTTGTCTATTGTTCTGAATCATTATCTGATGGCCTCCATAGTAAATATGCAAACAGTATTGCAACCTTTGCAACAGAAAGTCTCTCTCTTGATAGCTCCACCCTGTCAGAGTCTTCCAAATAAGCATTGCTGATGGGAATTTAGATAGAAATTAATTGCAAGCTTGAATTTTTTCACCACAGTGTGCTGCTGTGCTTGTCACATCACTTTCAGCTTTAGTGCTTGCTGTCACTTGTCTCTCAAGAAGTATGAGATTGTAGTAATTTTACAAATATGTAGAAATTATTTATTTGGAGACACATTTCTGGAAATCAGAATTCTGTTGGTGGGTCATGGTCAGGGAAGATCTATTCAGTTTTTCAAAGCCTTGAATGAAAATCATTTGTTTGAAATGTGACACTACCATCAGTGGACAATGAGACAGAAGTAGGAAAGGAAGAGACAAAGGCCAGCTCTCCTGTTGCAGTATGTACTGGTACTACCACATAATTCTTTTTTTTGAACATTTGGTAATATTTAGGTCTATTATTTTTAAATATGTAGTTGTCATAGACTTTAAACACCTACTATGGTTGTGGAGATGTACCTAAACATATGGCTTGCTTAGCCTCCACTCAGCAGGTGAACTTCAGCTCTGCCATTTATTTTGACACAGTTCATTTTATTTACTAGTAAGGTTTGTTTGAATTCTAATCCTAGCCTAAAAAGTGATTTTTTATGAAACAGCATTGTGGGGCTCTAAATTAATCTCTGACCCAGTAATTTGCAATTCTAATACGTGTTTTGAAGGAAGAGAGGGAAGGACTGTTCCTCTCCATTGCCCACTGCTAATTTCTTTTTCCATTTTGCTTATGTTTCTTATTACATAGATTCTGCAAACTCAGCCTGGAATCTGGAAGACAAATTATCTTCTTTCTTTTTTCTCACAGTTAGTTAAATAGGATTAACCAAACCAAAAGTTAGATTAGTTTACAAGGACAAGAATTAATACCCACAAATGTAATTCTTTCTGGGTATAAGGAAAAAGATGTTTTCACAATGAGCATGAAGCCCAGGAGCAGGCTCCCAGAATGACTTTGGACCTTCATTGCTGGAGATTTAAAGCACTTAACTGGATACAGCACTGAGTAATCTGCTGTAACTTCAAAGTTGTGCTTGCTTTTTGCAGAGATTAGACTAGATGATCTCCAAAATTCCTTTCTAACCTACATGTTGGTCTAGTGACTACTCTAACCAATTTTTGCCCTCAGATTTCCCCTATTTCAAGCCCCCTTTCCCTTCCTCAGTCCTTTCCCTTCCTCAGTCCTTTCCCTTTCCTTGTTATCAAGTTCTTCATCTGCCCCCTTCCTTTATCCCTTTTTCCATATTTCTTCTATAACATTACCTGATTTTTCCTTTTCTGGTTTTTCTTTTTTCTTTCATCTTTCTACATTAATCAATTTACCTGAAAAACCTCTATAGCGCAGGCAGGAAAGAAAACCTTCCTGATACACGTGAAAAACATACAGGGAGGTTGATTAAAAATGTAGAGACCCTGGGCAAAAGTATAAGAAGGCTGATTAATAGGATGTACAGATTTCTTACTCCATTCAGTTATGGATAGGTAACTTATGCAATAGCCTGTGGGTTTAATATTTCTCTTTCATTTTTTCTTCTCTGCTTAACAGGTGCCCTTTTCCAAACATTGGTACCCTGTCTGCTTTCCTCCTCAGTGTGTTCCCCCTTTTTATCTCCTTCTTTTAAAGGCTCACATTTTAAGTTTTCTGGATCATCAAGTCTTATCTAATTTCAGATAATCCTTGTCACCCAGATTTGCAGTAGTCAGAAATTCCAGTCAGCATCTGCAGTTTTTCAACTAAATTTTCTACACCAGGGCTCCCTTTCAGGTCTGTGTGCTTTCCCAAAATCTTATGGCAATTCCAAGTGTAATTGCCTATTTCATGGAAAAATAAAAAAGGAAGTGACTACATCATTTGCAGAAAAACAACATATTTTCTCATTCTCAGGAAAGTCCAGAGTGTATTTAAGGAAACTCATGATGTAAAATTGCCTCAAGGCAGACACCTGGCATGGGGAATTGGAGTAAGAACAGTTAACCTCTGTAAAGACTATAAATAGTTGAAAACTTTTTGTTGTATACGAAGGTATTAAAGAAAGGAGACATTTCTAATCCATTTTATAATACATTGTTGCACAATTTTATTTTTATTCAACTGTAGTGTGGTGTTTTGATAATCGATTGTTCTCCCATTTACTGCTAATTTCATACTAGACACATGCCAATATCAAGTCTTTATCAATGTCTAAAACCACAACTGTCAATTTTCTTTACCTTGGTATTTTGATACCTTTCCAAATTCTATTTTTTTATCTCTTTATCTTAAGTGATAGCCACATTTAAATTTTTGATCCATTAGACTTAATTCCATTACCAGTCTTTTTTCTAATTCATTTGTACTGTGACTTTAACTTTCAATTTCATGTTCTTATGCAAAAACTACCCTCTAACACTAATGTCTTTTCTTCACCTTAGATGGCCTTATTATTTTTCATATCATAATTTTCATATGTAAAAATTATATCTTGCAATATTGCTGCAGTTATTTTTCTGTCAGATAAAATTAACCAAGTCCAATGACTAACTTCCACATTTTAAATGGCTTAAACGATGCCTTATTGTTTAAGCTCTTATTAAAAGCCTACCTCTCTATTTATTTCTTCTATCTTTTTTAAAGTAATGTTCTGACAAAATCCAACACAAAATATGTATCACTATATTTTTTAAGCTCTCTCAGTTCTCTTTTCACACCACTGAGGATTTCTTCTTTCAACACTACAAAATGCTTTAAAGCACTTCCAGGGAATTGGCTGTTCTGGCTTCAAGCTGGGTTTTGACTCAATTGGATTAAATCTCAAATTTGAGACAAGGCATTTGCCTTTCAGCATTTTGCTGGAGACTTACTAAATCCAGGTTCTTCTTTTCTTAATCTCCTCAAATATTGACTCTATCTAACTGTTTGCTAGACATCTAAGGGATAAATATCACACAAATGCTCCAAATGCAAAAAATGAATTGGCTAGTGACCATATCACATTAGTTAGAATACAGGTGAAGAAATATCTCAATTATGATTGGTTTTACAAAGTCTTGAATTGAAGTAATCACTGAAGTCAGACAAACCCTGAAAATAGGGACCTCAGCCACAGAACTTTATTTTATTCGCAGTAAATGCACCTAACAAAAAGAAACAGACTGGTTTCTCACCCTTACTTTACAGCTCAAAACACTTGACTGAAACAGTTGTGTATTTTATGTACCTGGAACTACAGAGATCTCTAGATCTTCTGAACCTTTAAGAAATAGTAGCCCTAATGGCAGAATGGGAATTAAATCTTGGTCCATGATGGAACATGACTTAAAAGTCAAACTACTACATTTTGTCTTCCTCATTATCTCACAACCAACTTTCAGTTTTGAAAGAGAATTATTCCATCAAAAAGAGAAATGAGAAAAAAAAAAAACCACAACAAAAAAATACTTGTTTTCTAACCCACTTATAGCAGTTTGAAATTCTCTTTCCCGCTTCTCTAGTTTCAGTGTTTTTTTGACAATTTCGAGAGCTGATTTTGTTACTGGTGTTTGTCATGTCATTTGATCAAGACATACTGAGACCACAGGGTAATAGCTGGAAACATTGTTTAATTAGTTACCTCAAAGACTCATGATGAAACCTTCCTTTTCACCTGCCTGTTTGTTGAAGAACACAGAATACAATAGTCTCAGCCTCACCATTTTGCTGAATTATAATTCTGTTTGGAGTCATTCTCCTGTGCTTGAAAAGCTTTTATTGGATTTGGTCCCATTGCCTTACTTTTCTGCAATACACATTTCCAATACAAACAGCAATTTCTGTTAAATTTGCTTCTGATTAGCAGTGCACTGAAGCTGTTCTAGGTGGTCAAAATATGTGCAACTGTGGTAGACATGCTTTGCATTGCATTTTTGCCATTCCTCACAGCAGGACAAAGAGCTATCCTTGTAATACTCTGTAAGTCTGTAAACAAGACTTGACACAGCAAGACAACTCCACCAAAAGATATCTTATATATTTAAGAACAGGTAGTATTTGGATATATTCATAACTTTCTTTTGAAACTACATTGGAAGGTAGTGCTGTAGGACACTTAAAAATCTGAGACAATGGCAGCTGGGGCTAGCAAGGAAAACAGAGAGAAAAATTACAGAGAAATCAGGAACAGCCAACTACTGTTTATTCTACATAAAAGAGGGAGATGTGTTCTGAAAAAAATGGCTTAGGTAGCTGCTTCTGCATAAAGCTGAATGCTGTTTCAGCTTTACTTGTAAGGTAAACACTCCATTAAACTGATAATTGACCTAAAATGGTGTATTCTGTAGATCTGGAGGGAAAACTTCTGTTGAAGCTTTCACTGTGTTTTAGGATTAATGCTAAGAAGCTTGCTTTTTGTTATCCGATTTAAACTTTGATCCCATCAACTAACTAGGATTACATTTTATATTCTTGCATGAACTAGGAACACATGTGGAGGTCCAGGGCTTGTAAATTTTATGCCTGATTTCAAAAGCTGTGCAGGGATGAGGCCGTAGATAAGACTAGAGATGTTTGTTATCACTACTAATTAAGCAATCAGCTGTTAATCTGGGAACTGAAATGTTGGTTACTTAGGTTGCTTGGTTTCTTTTGAGTATTTAAAGTATTAGGATCAGAATGTTTGCCTTTTGTATGTTATATTAAACTTCAGAATGAACAGATATTCTTTATATTTTATACATTTAAAAAAAAATGTTATGTGTTTCTGTCTTATATACTGATTTTTATTTTATCTGTTTCCAGAGTCTATACACTTCTCAACCATTTAAATTGGTCAGTCTTTTTTTGTTTGTTTTGTTTTAACCAGGAACTGAAGAAGATATGGACATGCACCTTAAAAGAATATCCTAAATGTCCAGCGTAGTAGTCAGTTCCTAGTCTAGAGTGTGTGATTAAGCCCATGCATAGCTGTTTCTTCTAAACTGTAGCTTTACCAGGGAAACAAATGAGTATTAGCTAAGATCATCTAAGCAAACTTGATCCATTACATACTCTTTCTTATGTGTAGATCAGGGCACTTCTTATATTCCTTATACCCCAAATCACCACATACCTGTTGCCTAGAGAAGGTAGGAATCTACTTGCTTTGTGAGCCAGGTATGTTTTCCTGTTTATTCCTGCAGGCTGAGATATTTTTTATATTGTCTTTGTAAAATATGGGAACAATTTAATTTCACACAACACTATACGCAAACTGCTCCAAACTGTTACAACATTGCAATTTCATAATACCTTTCAAAATTTTGCTCCTTTATGATGTCATGGGATATTTTTTAATGCAGTTTTAATTAGGTGAATGGTTTAAATGCCGTATTATGTCAACCTAATGTATAAAAAGCTATAAAAAATATAAACCTGTAATATTCTGAGCACGTTCCAAAGCAAAATCATTTGCATTAGGAAAGAAATAGCTACTGGTATGTTTTTTTCTGAAAAGAAGAACCGTATATTGCAGAAAGCAAAGTAGTCCCTATTGGAGTATTAGAAAGTCTAGGATTTTATGTTTGGTCCTTATGACTAAAGCATTTATGGCATCATAAGAACTGCTTAATGAGTGTACTGCTTAGTAGCACCCCACAGGGCATACTTCAGTCTCTCCCTGTTACTGCTTTTGTCTCTCAGATGATTCTACAAGCTCGCTGTTAAGAAAGCAGAACTGTTACTGATCATGTATGTTTATTAGAAGTGGTTGGTCATGAAGAACACCAGTGGCTTGAATGACTGAAACTTATCTATGCATTTTACAGGTAATTACACGCAAATGAGAATTTATGACCCCTGGGATTTTCTGAATTTTTTATAGTATACTTGATAATATGTGGGTATGCATTGAAATAAGGTTATATCTACTCCTGTAATGTTCCTTGAGGTGATCTGATGGACAAGCTCATGTCCTTAGATTTCCACAAGTTAGAAATTTATAATGATTGGTTCTTTTTGATCTCCCAATATTCAATTTCTTTTTTGATGGTTCAATTGCTAAATACAGTACTGTAAAATAGTTAAGAATCTTTTATTCTGCCTTTCGTGATTAAAGTTTCATGGCTAGGACTTCAGTTTATTTTTAGTTTTAATATATTACATAGCAATTTAGTAGCTTTAAAGCATACCTAATTCTGGACTAATTTGCTACATTTGTATTCCCATGTAGGACAGATCAACAGGAAAAATTCTAGAGTGAAAACAGTGCTACTGAGGATTTTATATGTGCACCATTTATAATGTTGGATTGTTTATTTATCAGTGTTCATTAGTTTTGAGGTTTGTTTTCTTTTCTTTAAAAATATTTGTATTTTATCGTCAGATGAGCTCCAATCTCATCCAGTAGGCTGAAGTGGGAGTACTCTAGAGGTACCTTTGAAGCACATATTCCCATTTACCTCTCATCAGAAATGTATCAAGTTCATGCACTCCAAGATTGGTTCACATTATTTAACCAGAGAAAGCACAGGAAGCAGGGATGATAAAATATTTGCTTCAAAAACACACTCTGGATGCAAGCTCTAGCGCTAAATCATCTGTACCTATGTGAGACCATTTCAGGCACAAGGTATGTTCTGATATGATGTGAAAAAAAAATATTAAATTGCTCATCTCAGTCACAGTAAGTGGAGGAAAAGAGATATTCTTGCTCATCCATCATTGCAAACTACTGGGAAGGGCTCTCATTTTGGAAGCCAGGGCCTACTTTGTTTAGATGCAAAAGGGAACTCCAAAAACATGCTGTGAATAGAGTCATTTATACTGAATAATTCTGCCTTGCCCTCTTCTTCTCATTGGAGTATTTCCCAGTTGCTTTTTCTAGGAACTGATGCAGGAGATTTCAGAGCTCTTTTCATAGGATTTTCCGGTTCAAAGTCAATTCATTACTGATTGTAAAGCACTTTAAATTTCCTTTGCGGTGTGTAGGTGTCATGGGTTGACCCAGGTGCCCACCAAAGTTGCTCTGTCACTCTGCTCCTCAGCTGGATAAGGGAGAGAAAATACCATGAAAAGCTCATGGGGTGCAGTCCTTCAGGAGCAGACTGCTCCAGTGTGGGTTCCCCATGGGGTCACAAGTCCTGCAGCAAACCTGCTCCAGCTTGAACTCCTCTCTTCAATGGGCCACAGGTCCTGCCAGGAGCCTGTTCCAGCACGGGCTTCCCATGGGGTCACAGCCTCCTTCAGGCATCTCCCTGCTCCAGTGTGGGGTCCTCCATAGCCTGCAGGTGGAGATCTCTCCTCCATGGACCTCCATGGGCTGCAGGGGCACACTGCTTCACCATGGGCTGCACCAAAGGCTGCAGGGGAATCTCTGCTCTGGCACCTGAAGCACCTCCTGCCCTCCTTCTTCACTGATCTTGGTGTTTGCAAAGCTGTTTCTCTCACATATTCACACTTTCTGGCTGCAATTGCTGTTTCTTCCCTTCTTAACTGTGTTATGCCAGAGATGCTAACACTGTTGCTGATGGGCTCAGCCTTGGCCAACAGTGGGTCCATGTTGGAGCCAGCTGGCACCAGCTTTGCTGGACATGGGGAAGACTTCTAGCAGCTTCTCACAGAAGCCACCCCCATAACATCTCTGCTATCAAAACACAAGCACAGTAGAGAAAATCTGGTCCAAAGTGCTTTTTGCTGACTAGTTGGTTATGTCTTTCATTGATTATTATTTTTCCTCCACTATTTTTTTCCTGGATGCACTCCTTCTAACACCCATTTTCCTTCTTTTTGTTCTGTTTTGTTTTGTTTTGTTTTGTTAATTTTTGTTTTGTTTTGTTTGTTTATTCATTAATTCTTGAGACTTTAGATCCCAATATCAACCAAAATTGTTCCTCCTGGCTGCTATGAATTATGACATTTGCTATTTTGCAGACATTTTGGATGGAACTGAGGGCTCTATCTATTTATTCAATTACTTGACCTAGTGACTGCTGGGTACTAGCTATGATATATAAGGCTCATACATTTGTATTGTCCTTTTCCCACTTAAAATGACTTGATCAGCACTCATCCTCCTCCAAAACATGAAAAATATTGTTACTTTGAGTCTATTCCCACAATTAAATCATAGCTATGCTGTCATGTATTAATTCTGCAACTAGACTGCTAGATATTTTTTTAATGTAATTTTTACTTTTTCTTTCTCCAATACACATTTTGCTTTTTCTTTTTATGCTTTTCTGAAAGTGTTGCTCAGGACCTGAAGTTACTGCTTCCTTCCTCCCACCCTTAACAGTTTTTCCCAATTCTCCTAATAAGTTGTTTCTTTTCATTTTTTATATTTATTTACGTTGTTCTCATATTACTTTACTAATTCACTTTTACTCTAACTTGCTTATTTTCAAGCCATTTGCATGATGTTTTGTTACATGCTAAAGCACAGAATATTAGTTGTATTTGAGCAAACCAGAAATTAATTAATCATCATCCGGTTTGAAAGGCAGTTTCTATTGAAATCCCCTCTTCACAGCAAGGTGAATACTGAATTCAGACACTAGGACTTCGGGTCTTGTAGACCTCCAAGGATGGAGATTTTGTAGGCCGTATGGGTAACCTTTTGCAGTACTTTATTATACTCTTGGTTAAAAGTTATTTCTCTCTTTTTTCATATATAGAGTCTGAACATGCTCTGATTCTTTTTATGAGCATTTTCTTCTTTTCTCCTCTGTCAATCTCCATGAATAACCTGGTTCAGTCTTCTGTGTTTCCTCCTGTAGGTATGGAAAGGCTGCTGTTAGATCCCACCAAAACCATCTCCTTGAGGCTGAACCAACATAGTTGCAGCCACAGCTGCCTCTCACAGAGCATGCATTCCAGCCTCCTCCTATTCAGTGGTCTGGTAGCTAAACACAAGCCTTACCTCTTATTGGGAGGTAAGGCTATCTATAATTTGTAGTCAGCAGAGATTTTTGTATCAAAACAAGCTTATGCTAACAACAGAACTAGAAGCTGAGTCTTTCTGTCTCTTGAATACAAGATACTAGGGGTCACTTCTCCTCCACTGATATCTGAACTTGGTGTGCAACACCTGGAGATGCTGCTCATTGGAGATGCTTGCATGCTGAGAGCTGTGAACTAGAAGTCTCTTTTGTCTCTTCTGGGGTGAGGCATTCTGTAGGCAATTGTAGAAGGGGAAAATATCATGATGCCTTCTTTTTAACACCTTGAAAAATGATAATGCGACTGGTTTAATAAACTTGTCCCTTAAAATTTATTAAAAGACACAAGATAACAGATGTTATACCTAGAATGCAGCGGAAGCATCTTATTTTTTATCTATTTTTTAATTTATTTATTTTTCCCTAAGGCAGCAGAGAGCTCTGTAATTTTTCATGGCTGCGTACTGAATGGTCTCTTTTATTTAAAAATCTAAGTGGACAAAATGCATGTGTAAACAGCTTAGAAATCAAGGCCCCCATCCTTTGCTAGTTTTTCTCTTCCTGCCTAAGATTCCTTTACTCGGTGTCATCATTCTGTGTCTCCTACAATTTATGTTAAACTTTTTTTTTCCACATGATATTATGGAAAACAGTGTTGAATCCTGAGTGTAAAACTTCTACCAGAAGTAACATGGAAAAGCCTTCTTTCCGTTTGAAAAAGAAGTGGATATGAAGTCTCAATGTAGTCTCAACTGAAGTCGTATCTGTGGCAGGCCACAGGGTATACATTGTCATTGGGAAAACATCAGCAGTGTTTCTGTTTGTTTGTAGATAGGAAGACTTTACCCCTCTATGCCATAATAGCAGGGATTTCATTTAGCTGCTTTGCTGTAACACAGTAAATCATGCTTGTGTGGACCAAAATTTGATCTTTTTAAAACAGTATTTAGGAATAGTTAGTTACAAATACATTCTTTAAAATTTACTGGTTAGAAGATACTTGCTATCAGTGAGCCTATTTATTACCAAGAAGAGCCAACATTTCAGGGTAAGGTCCAGCTATAGGATAACACAGAACAGGTGAGTTCAGTTGGATGCTAACAATTGTGTAATGAGAGGTGTTTGGCACTCTGTCCAGATTTGGAAGAAAACCATTTAGTTCTTGATATTTCTATCAACACTATTTAATGTCATTTATGATCCACTTATATTGATATTTTTTTGTTTTCCTCTATTTTTTTTGACTGCTCTTTTGTTGTGGTTTAAGCCTCTATAACTCACGCAGTCACTCTCTAGCCCACTCCCCTCTCTTTCTTCCCCCAGTCCTGGGAGAATGGAGAGGAGAATCGAAAGAATGCAACTCCCACAGGCTGAGATAAGAACAATTTAGTAACTAAGGTATAACACAAATCACTGCTGCTACCACCAATAATAGTAATGACAAGGCAAATACAAGGAAAGGATACTATTGCTCACCACCTATGCCCAGCCCTACCAAGCAGTCCACCCCCACCCTTCCAGGTCTCTGCTCTCCGTTTTACATCCTGGGCATGACGTGCTGTGGCATGGAATACCTCTTTGGTCAGTTTGGGTCAGGTGTCCTGTCTCTGCTTCCTCCCAGCTTTCCCTCCTCCCTGGCAGAGCATGAGACTCAGAAAGTCCTTGGCCAGTCCAAAAGATTACCAAGCAGTAACTGAAAACACGGGTGTTATCAGCGCTGTTCCCAGGCCAAAAGTCAAAAACACAGTGCTGCACCAACTATCAAGAAGGAGAAAAAAAATGACTGCTACGGCTGAACCCATGACATCTTTCAAAAATATATCATTTATCCAAATCACACATACAGATACATACACATACATATTGACATAGAAATACTCAATTCCAAACATCTTATTGGAAGGATTTGTGAAGCTCTGTTGAAAGTTAGCTTGGGCGTATCCCTGGAAAATTACCCGGGGTATCATTCAATTAGAAAGCTAGTGCAGTGTCCATACATGTTAGAGGAGAAATATTACTAATCATTACCAGTAATGCAATAACTAAAATATATCCTATTTAACAGTTTCTTCAATGGCCTGTATAAATCATAGCCTCGTTGTGTACAGGTTGATGAGAACAAGTATCTTAATTTACTGTACAAACTGTTAGTTGTCAGTTGTTCACCCTGTGTTCTTAAATCAGTGTTTTATGGCAGACTTTCAAATTATTTTCTTCTATGTGCTGCGGTCTTCTTGTGACTCTTCAGAGCCTGAGGTCGTGAAATATACCTATTTGACCTTCTCTATAGTAATATAACTAACCTGTTGGAAGACTGCATTCCTCCAGTGTGCAGAACCACCCTTCCACCTTTACTTTATCTCTTAGATAAATTATACCCAGCTCAAAGGAGATTGCGGTTGTGAAAAATATCTGAAAAAGTTTTAGATGATCTTTCATGACCTCAAAGTAAATAACAAATATTTTTCAAGCTTTACAGATTTCTCCTTATGTTTCTTATTGCTATTTTTCAGTGAACTTTTTTCATTATTTCAGAAGTTTACTGTCATAAAGACGCTGATCTGTGGTATTAGGCATATAGCTTCTACATCCTGCTCTCTGTGCCTGTTGATCTATCATCCTGGGAGGCTGATGAACAACACTAACAAGTGTAGGAGCACAAAGTGAAAGGATAATTCATGAAGGTTGTGTTGCCTAAGCAGTGTTAGCAAAGGGAAACTCTTTTGTATATAATGATACCCAAGAAGTGTGTTTATGAGCTAAGATAAATTACAGCAGGCTTCATTAATGAGGACACAGTGGCAAAGTAGCAACATCTTGTATTGGAGGATCTTCATGAGTGATGTTGCTCTTCAGGAGGTTGCAGTGAGCCTGTCACATTCTTGGTCAATCTCTCTTTGTGAGGAACAGAATACGGAGGCCCCAGTTTGGGTAACCCGTTCATCAAAGCATCATTGATTTTGGCTGAACAAGTGAGCTAAAAGCTATTTCCAGCACTGAGTATCTTTGCAGCACCAAAAAACCCCCACAAAACCAAAATATAAATGCTAGCATGAACTTGGAACAAAAGGTCAGAATACTTGGGTCCTTGAAAGTATTTTTGCTTAAAGTTTGGTCTTGGATTCATATATTAACATGCTTTGTGCACAAATCCAGCTAATAAATATGTTGAGAAATGAACATAGAAAGACCTTAGGATCATTTTATCCAGATATGAACCAGAAATATATACAAAAAACAAAATAAAGACAATGCGCAAAAGTATAAAAAACCATTTTTTTTTTGGTTTTTTTTTTTTTTTTATTTATATTAGGGGTGTAACAGCTTCCTATTGATCAATATAGGATGATCTATTAAAGCACAGATTTAAACCAAAGTTTGCATTTGATGTTCCTACTTTCTCATAATGTTGATCAAGGGTCACGTCTCTTCAGATCCCTGACAGGTAGAGCTTTGCCAGCAGAGGTCAGTAGCTTAGACCTGGCCATAATTGCCTGATGGTATCCCTATTATACAGAATTACCATCCCTATTAAACAGCAGTTATTGCTATTAGGTATCATTAATCTTAAACTGCTTCCTTGGGAAACATCTCAATTAAGCAAATTTCCCTGTTAAGTGCATCCTGATTAACTGAAGTGCACCATGGCTGCTTTGTTTCTTGTGTACCCACTTTGGTAACCTTCCTCCCACATTTACAGCTCTCATATAAGTCTGGCCTTTTTAAGACTCACTAAAAAGTACGTCCAATTGAAGTACTTACTGCGAAAGACCATAATCTGTGCTTTCTTCCCACATTTTACTAGTTATATTTGAAATTCAAGTTCTACTCTTGCAAGGTTTGGTTGGTTGTGGGGTTTTCTTTTGGCATTGTGTATTCATTTTAATTAGTGTGTAATTCTCCCTTTATACGTCTGAAGGCTGTGATGACCATGCAAAATTATGACCATGCAAAACCGTGAGTGGTGAAATTTTGGTTCGTAACATAGTTTTAGAGAAAGGTTTAAAACTAATTCTATTGCTAAAATGATGTAATTTTTCCTCCTCTGGAATGCTTGTGCTTCAGAGGTCAGAGGCACTGGTTTTAAAAACACCACAGCAATGAATCTCACCACTTTTATTTGTTGAAAGAGCAGTTTTATTACAAACATGTTAGAGGTGAAAATAGAGCCAGATGTATTTAATGTGATCGTTAATTCAGAGTTCAGTTTTTAACAGTTAGCATAGCCCTGAATGATGCTGGAGGAAAAAAAATCCAAACAAACCCTTAAATCAAATCGAGCCTTTCAGTCAAATTCAAATCCATTAAAATTAATGTGACTTCTGTAAAAGTTAAAACCAGAACATCATTCTTCTAAGAGGTTATTGCATGTTTTTAAAGTTAAAATTATTTGCTTATGTAGCATCTTTTTATAAATACAAATTATACTCAAATTATATGAAAAAAAAATGAGCTACACTAATAAGTCACACTATTGAAAACTGACCTGTTTTCCTTCTGCTTGGAAGAATAACCTTCCAAAGCAGTTGAAATTCTTTCTTAATGCTAAATAAAAATTTGTTTATAATTTTGTGTAATCTGTCTTGTCACTGAATTAAACTCAAAGGCATCATACCTGTACAATTTCTCAAATGCAGCCATCAAGAAGAACAGAAAATGTCAAATGTACTCATTCAATTCTTGCAGTGATTCTTTGGGATGCTGGATATCAACCTAGAAATACTAAGTAATATGCTCTTTTTGACTTCTGAAGTTTTCTCAATGGTGAGCACAGACAGATGCACAATCTTATTTCTGAGAATATTTGCGAATGCTACCTACTAAGCACCCCTCTCTTCATTGCTTGGAAGCTGACAGGGCAGTAAACCAATATCTTCCATGAGAAGACTTTTCAGAAGAGTGTTTTTTCTATTTTTATAATGCTACTGTATTTTAAATGGATATTTTCATAAATCTTCCTAGACACACAATGCAGTCTGTTTTTTGAATTTTTTTCACTGAAAAGTCAAGAAGTATCAGTGCAATCATTCTTTTCCTTTTAAATATGATCTTCAGGTCCTTTCCAACCCTAACTATTCTATGATTCTATGATTCTTAACAAAACAGATGCGAAGTTGTCCATAAAAATAAATCTTTTTTTAATAAAAATGGAGTTAAAAATAAAACATATGCTTTTTGCTCTTAAACTTGCAAGTAATTAAGAACCCGTTGCAAAACATGTTAAACTGTCCAAGTCACCTCACTCTTCTACAGGAGGTAAAAATATGCTTGTGGTTTTGCTTGGAATTTATTTCCCTTCCATTTACAGTCTGTGTTAGATTTTGTTTCCCGTATTTAAAGACTGTACAAATACTTCCTTTTTTTCATATAAAGTAATCTACTTTAGTCTTCAAAGTATATTTTCAAATTGTTTAATAACTCTCCTAACTGTTTGAATTCTCTCCAATAGATTATATTTTAACACAATTGGACAGTGGAAAAAAAATACCAACAAAAAAAACAAATGACAAAAACACCCGTGACACTGCCATCCTAAGGTTAGTTTTCTTGGCTAATCTTCAGATTGACAACATTTATTTGAGTAAAACAGACTGCTACTTTCCCTCTGTGTACAAAATATGCGTGTCTTACATTCTTTGTTCCCAGCTGACCTGTGTGCTAGGCTGTAGAAGAACCAGTTCAAAGCTTTTCTGCAGTGTAGATGAAGCTGAGATAAGGAACATTGTGATGAATATACCCAATAATGAAATTGTGATAGCTACGTAAGAACTAAGGTGAGCTCTGGGCTTCAGCCACTACCTCAGCCACCCATCACTCATCTATCTGGATTTAGCCAGGACCCTGTATGCAAATCCTGTGTTGCCCGTGACTATGAAAATTCCACCTGATGTCCCCTTCTCAGCCAGTGGTAATACACTTAAGGAAAAATTTTCAGCTGAGCCAGGATTAACCTCCTGCAGGGCTTGTGCCACTATCTTCAGCAATGAATTAACTCAGAAATAGTCTACTTTGCTTCTAGATGTGGTCAACCTAAGCATGTTATTTGCTGGCTCTCAGCTCTTGTGCCAGTTCAAATGTGTCACATACTCTTGTTTCATGCTATTTGCATGGGCAATATTGATTATTTTTTTTTGAGGTTACTGAATTAAAATAGGTTGTGTGTGGCAAATAAATGCATTGGACTTCAGTAGACCTGTCTTTGATGAAACATGTCATGATAAATCAATTGAAATTTTTTGCAAGGTATCATCCAGATAGGAAGCTCTTGTGCCATGTTGAAGTCGTGCATTTTTATACATTTATCAAAATGTCATATGGCAATTTACATTTAACTATTACCTCTGCGTGAAAAAAAAATGTTTAATCAAGAAATGGCATCAGTGTAATTTGACTGGATTTATTTTCCAAACACATTAATTATATTTCCATCTTTAATTCTTTATTAATGACTTTCAGATTGACCATTCTGTTAGTTCATCTGAGGCATCTGAAGACAGATGAATATTTATGCAGCTTTCTTCCTTCATTTTAGTTAAGAAATTGTGTTGATTAATACTTATAAAGTTCATTGATATTTTACTGGTGGCAGCTTGAAGCACCTAGTATATATGCCTAGGCTGAAGTTCCTTACAAGAGGTAACTTCTTTCAGATCTCATTTTCTGCTTTCATCTGGCATTTTCACACATATTTTATCTGTTAGGATATGGGTCCATAAATGTTAATTGTCCTGTTCCCCTGAGTTAGCAGTAGTGTAAGAAAAAACACCTTTTTAGACAAAGTTCCATTCTCCATTGTTCACTTGAACCTTCTTTAAATGCAACTTAAAAATTCCCAGTAATATCAGCCATGTTGAATGCTGCAAGGTTATTCTTATTTTACCTAATAAGATATTTTTTTTCTTCTGTCTTTGACATATTGTTATGAAATAGTGAATTTTATGTCCAATTTGTACTTCTCAGATTTTATTCTTTTTCTTACTATTCTTTTAATACGTTGGCATTTTAAAGGCCTCTTACTGAGGCAGAGAACATTTGAAGTGTGAAGTCTACCCCCATGGAATGGACATAAGCTCTGCATAAAAATTATATATGTAAACCAGACTGGTTTGATTGTCTTCTACTGCCATGGGGAAGAAACCCAGATGGAATCCTGGGCACTTAATTCTTTGCAACATCTTTGAGTTCAGTGAATTTGTCTGAAATCTATAAGATCTGCCATTGTGTGCATGTACATCTTTCTGTTGGATTCTGACAAAATTCTTCATTACAAATTCTGCTTTGGCTCAGGTGATATAAGTTGTGATATAGTGTCATGGGTTCAGCAACAGCAGTCATTTTTCTCCTCCTTGGTAGCTGGTGCAGCACTGTGTTTTTGATTTTGGGCCTGGGAACAGCGCTGATAACACCAGTGTTTCGGTTACTGCTTAGTGATGTTTTGGTCTGGCCAAGGACTTTCTGAGTTTCATGCTCTGCCAGGGAGGAGGGGAGCCAGGAGGAGGCAGAGACAGGACACCTGACCCAAACTGACCAAAGAGGTTATTCCATACCACAGCACATCATGCCCAAGATGGAGGACGGAGAGGAGAGACCCAGAAGGGTGGGGGGTGCACTGCGTGGTCGGGCTTGGTTTTAGGTGGTGAGAAATTGTATTCTTTCCTTGTATTTGCCTTGTCATTATTATTATTGGTGGTAGCAGTAGTGGTCTGTGTTATACTTTAGTTACTAAACTGTTCTTATCTCAACCTGTGAGAGCTGCATTCTTTTCGATTCTTCTTCCCATCCCTCCGGGAGTGGGGGGCAAGAAAGAGGGGGGAGTGAGTGAGCAAAACTGCGTGAGTTATAGAGGCTTAAACCACGACATATAGTCATCAGTTAGGTCATTTAGAGCAACTATAAATTATTTCTGATTCCTCTTAGGTTTCCACATCAAATACTGTTATTTAACATAATGTACATCAGTTTTTTTCTTTTAAAAATGAAACTTAGGACTTGGCAGTTAATTACATTGTACAAACCCAATCATTTTCACTTTGTTTTCCTGAACAACCAGCTTTGCACTTACAGCAGACGGTTTTGGGCTCAGGCTTCTAGTAAGTCAGCAGTTGTAGGACTTAATAGGAAAAAATGGTATAATCAGAAAAACATATCCCTCAGTAAAAGAGAAAAAATGGAACAGGGTTAAATGACCTTTTATGCTAGTTGGCAACCTTGTTTCTCTACACTGGAAAAGGGCTGGGAGCTGAGCCGCCATGAAACGTCAAGATTCAAGGCAAGGGAAGGAAGAGTCCTGCAGCTTACACCTTTAGTCCTTCTATTCTTGTTCAATACACACATTTTCTTGCAGAAAAGTTTTTCTGCTCTTTCTGAATAAATAAGAATGGCTGGAGCATGTCAAGAGTTGTGGACGTTATTATAAAGGTACAAAGAAAGCCTACATTTCACTCGTGCCCCAAACACATTAAAATCCAGAAATTTCTTATAAATAGAGACAACCTTAAATACTTTCTACAAAATTTATTGGAAGTTTACTAAGTTAGCTTCTCAGTGAAGAATGTACTAGGGAAAGCTTCTTTGACCTGTGAAAAAGTGAGTTAGACAGACAACGGCTTTTTGTTCTGCCCTCAAATATCCATGTCCCGTGATGAACACCATGTAGATTAGCATGTCTAATGTGCATTTGCATTTTGATGCCAGTGTCATCACAGCTGCCTGAGGGATCTGTATTCCACTACTCAGGGAGATCTGCCTGACATCCATGACTATTACTTGCTTTCACAAGTACTAGGAAAGAATACATTTTATTTCTTTACATTTCAGTCAGATACAGTTGGGTACTGATACGATACACCCAAGAAAATGAGGAAAGTAAGGGGCAGGTTTAGAAAGAAAAGGTGCCCAAAAAAAGTGTATTCTTGCATATGTTAAGTTACAAATGCCACTTTAAAATTGAATTTGCTGCTGTGTTTTTCCCAGAGAGAGGGGAAAAAATGCACCATTCCTTTGTTTTAAGGTGGCACCTGGAGTTATGGGCAATTTCACCCCTAAAGAATTACCTCTAATTTTTAACCAGTGTTGTAAACAGCAAAATCACTTGCTTTATTAATTCATTGTTTGTCAGTTTTAGTTTCTTTGAATTACCTTGTATAAATATTTGAGTCTTGTTACCTCAGAGGAGAATAAAAAGAATTGCTGTATGGTTTATTTTCGTAGGATGAATCAATAGTATATTTTGCATGAAGTTTTGTTTAGGTAACTATAGGAGACATTTTTGCTTAATATTATTATCCTTAATGGGTCGCTGCAAAGAGACAATTTCAGGTAGAAATATGTTGCATGACTGTAGGAAAGACAGAAGAATATAAATGAGTGTTGTAAAACAGACTGACATTTAAAGTTGGTAACATCTTCACTTCTTCCATGTGCTCTGGCATCTCTCCATAGCTATCCTAAGTACAGTTAGGTGCGAACAAGTGGGACTTTACTCTGGTCACAGCATTTTCTTTTTTCCTTTTTCACCTGCAGCAATGACAGAGTTCAGACAATACACTTTTATGCATTTCTGTTCCCTGTTTCTGCATGTCTAGATGAAAAACACATGAAAAAAAAGGAAATAAACCTTGCCAGTATGTGGAAGAAATCAATTTGCAGAAGGAAAAGCAACTTTATTTTCAACTCTCATTATGTTGTATTTTGTTCAAATACTTGCAAGTGATCTTAATACGTTTGTGGTACATCAGTTACACATGCATTTTTCTTTCTTTCCATAAAGGAAGACATCTGAGGCTTACTGGGACTTTTAAGCATTTTAGTTCGTTTAAATCTCTGTCTTTCTTACAGAGCACTACATTAGTCTTGCCAGTATGCTGAACACTGTAAACAAAAAGCTCATTAGTAATATTTAACAACTTTATAGAGTCTAACACTTTATAGGCAGTACCTACCGGATTTACATGCAGTTGCACAGGTACTTATAGCAGTTCTTTCTGTATGAACTTCCTACAGTGTCCAGACATATTTATTTCCTTTTAATTATGTATTTATTGCATTTTTATTTAATAGCTTGTCAAATGAGGAAAAGAATAGATTGAATATTAAATTTCCTACCTTTTTTCATAACTTGCCCTCTCAAAAAAACTCCTAAAGCCAATAGATGTGATAGTTATGCATTTGAAACTCTTAATCTGCTGTACTACAGTAAAATGACCATGAACATGGTTCTGGCATATATCTAAAGAGACACTTTGTTGTCCCTACTTACTTTGAATAATAACTTTGCTTTGCTTTGCTTCTGATCTCATATAAGTTAATGAGACTTTTTGTAAGACTAGACACTTAACAGAATATGATCAGAATTTCATGGTTATTGAGGTTAATGAAAAATTCATTAGTCGTAGAATGGAAATTAAAAAACTGACATAGATTATAAACTGAGTAAGACACAAAACTAAGCCTGGAAATAAGAAAAAAAAAATCAAAACCTCCTAATACTGGAAAAGATTGTTAAAAGAATCATCTTCTGTTAGACCAGCTTAGAAGTCAGAACTGGTTACATGACAAAAGATCCTCTGAACTGTGTAAGTCTTAAAACTATAACTTATTACTTGGGCAGATACCTCAACAACATTGTAGATCACACAGTCAAAATATTATCTCATTTTGGGACAGTTGCTCAAAAAGTCAACAAAAAATTGTGAAGCATGAACAATGTTCAAGACAAGCACTGAAGAATGCAATATTATAAATCACTGATGCAATATTATAAATCACTAATGTATTATGATTTGTAATTGCATGTTCAGCAACTGGAAATGCTTAACCATTGTCCAAAATACCTTAAAAGAATCTAGGATAATATCTCCATAGAGATAATACAATAGCAGAAATTACTATTCAGAGATAACATAAAAAGCAGCAGCTATAATAAAGAAATTTTTATAATCTCTTATCAGTTTAAATAAAGGGAGATGAAAGGCAAAGGATTCTGCTAATTAACTATGGTAACATACACTCTGTTACACTGAGGTAACTTACAGTGAATTCATACTCTCTGAAATGAAAGTCTTGATTCAGTGGCTCAAATATAGATAGAAGAAATCACTGGAGACATTCTAGGACATTGGTGTGAGACCAGCAGAGGTCACATACATCTTGAGAGAATCAGGCACCTCTGGAGTGGCAGCTGGGAGCTAGGCAGGATATCTTAAAGTACCCAAACTAACAATAAGTGTTCATGGGTGTGTACTGAATGTAACTGAGTACAGAAAGATCTCATTAGGAAATCATGCCTTCCAATTCAAAAACAGAGCTGGGTCTTATCTGAAAGAAGTGATTTAAGTGAAAATAAAATCCCAACAAAATATCATTTATATTTAAAACGCTATTGTATCTTTACTAAGAGTGTACAGTTTTTTCCTCTAATGCAACAAAACACATAGCCTAGAGGCCAATCCACTTTTAAAATTTAGCTAAAACTTTAAAAAAGAAACTAATGACTCTATTAGTTGTTAATTAGTGGAAAAATTAGCAAGGCAAGAACATCACTTTTGGATTTTTGACTTGAGTGAGGCATTATGTTAATTTAGTCTTGACCTTTATATCAAAAATCATGGAAAAACTTTGAGATCTTAACTTTCTAAATGGTTGGGAAATATGCATAAATGCTAGCCCAGTCATCTGGAGTCTGATATTTGCTCACTGACAAAAAAAAAAAAAAAAAAAATTACTGGGATGTCCATTTTCTTCCTTTTTATTTTTATGTTTTTTTTTTTTTTTTATTCCAAGTACATGACATATTTATGAGGAATTCAAAACTAGGAAGGGCTAGGATTTGCAAAAAATGTGCCAGCTAAATACTGCTCATACATGAAATACGTACTTTAAAGACTTAACAGATGTTATTTTTTCCCACATAAAATTAATTATGTTGTAAGTTTGAAATAATAAAGAATCAAGGGGCCATAATGATTCCAAAAATGGAATTTTAGTATGTAATTAATTGTATCATGGAACTTGTCTTGCTTAAAAGGTGATTCTCAATTAAACCCTTCCATCTGAAATGTGGTCCATAAATGCTGATGAACAGACAGCTCGCCCTTGAGTATTCTTTCCCTGTTACATTTCTGAAGGTTTATAAAAGAGAAATTCCTGTCCCTGCTTTATTACCTTGCTATTTTTCAAGCTCCAAACTTTAGCATTTATATCGATATGTTTATTTTTTGAGAGAAGCATATATTTACTAAGCCTTCTGGTGAGTTTGTGGTTTCCTATCAGTTCAAAATATTATTTTAGATGAAAGATGAATGTTCTTGCTTTGTTATTGGGTACTAAGACTCCAGATCATTATAAAATAAGGCAAATAAGGGGTTTTGGGCTTTTTTTCCTTAGATGAGGCAGTATATTATTGGTAGGCCCATTAATGTGTTTTGCCTTTGAAATATTGTGTGTGTAGGCCCTCTTGGAATCCTCTAATTATTTACAGTTTAAATGATCTACAAATAAACTCAATAGGAAACTTCAATACGTTAAATGGAGAAGGAACACCGACATGGCAGCCCCAGACTATATAGATTTTTTGGTTTAATCTCTCAGGTCTATGACACAATTAGAAAATCAGTAACATGGGTCTCACTTTGTACTGGTGGGAACAGCTACACTACCATCAGTGAGATATTTTGGGTTTATAACAGCTGTGGTCTAGAGTATTTACTCACTTATATTGCAAATCTGAGATAACTACATCTAAGGAACAAAAAAAAAAAAAAAAAAGAAAAAATCTATAAATTCTCTAATAGGTGATAAGGGAGATAGCAGATGAAATAATAGGCACTAAAGGCAGGGCTTCCCATGTTTAAGATTACTGGAGACTTAGTATTTAAGACCAAGCTGCCAATAGTTTTGGAGGAGTTTAATTTCCTATGTCAGGTATTCCCTGATAAACTGTTATGAAAATATGAGAAAATGTTCAGGAAAAAAACCTCCAACCAACCAACCAAACTACTCGGATTTTGGGGCCTGGGTGGAGGAAGAGCACAAATTTTGGAAAGAAGCAGGGGATAGGAACAGTAAGGGGACAGGGTACAATTAGAGTGTGAGAGCAACAATTATAGAGCTTAAGTTCAAGCATCAGAATGGTGTTTTGCGAAATGACAGCACAAAAATAATATGCAAATGGCAACGTTTGACTCTTTAGAGTATAACACTCTAATTTTTTAATTAAGAAAAAATCTTCAGTCCAAAGAAAGTAAACTCCAAAGCAAGTGAGAGCTATGCATTGAACTAAAGCTAAATGAGCAAAGATTCTCAGTGGCCCCTCCGCTTTGTGAACTAGTCCAAGAGGCGATGACGAATTTGCTATCTTAGACAGTTACTGGTAGCAGGACAATAGTGCGTCTTGGGAATCTTGATTTGTGGAGGTAAAGAAGCTCTGCTGAAATTGCTTTCATTCTCCACATGCACAATATTTCCTTAACTCAGTAAGGTATAAATAGCTCAAGTTATTCTTCATCTCATTCATAGAGTTACTTGATATCGCTTGATCTATCATAACTAAGGTAACTAACATGAAGTGTGCACCATTCACTTAAGGCTTACAAACAAGCTGCTCGACAGCAGCAAGATGTGTGTGCTCCAGTCACCGCCACTAAGCCATCTCTGACAGGGTATGATTTGGGATGCAGGGCAAAGTATAAGTCATACAAAATTCTGGTATGCATTTTTATACATGGTAAGAGAAGAGGAAGAACTGGTGTCCTATTTTGGAAACCCGTAGGAGGTGTAGTGGGGACGTCATAAGCAGGAAAGGAACATGATGTTGAAGGCTGGATTTCTATTGTAATAACAGTATTGAAAATGGGATTTTGACAAACTTTGAGGGTGGGAAAAATATAGAGTTTTTCATAAAATAAAAATAGGTCATGTTATCACCAAAGCTTTCTTGGGCTCACATTGATATATAAACATACAGGTCTTTAGATGTTCCTCAAGCTGCGACTTGATTGAAGGAAAGTTTAGGGAGTTTTTACCGGAAGCAAGAAACTTCAGAAGAGAGAATGGTTCCTGAACTCCTGATTTCCAGAGAGTACGATGTTATGTCAGTACTGCTATTCAGTTCATGCCCAATTTTTACACACTTTCCCTAACTGCATTTTATTGCTTGTTGGAGGAGAAAATTTTATGAAGGTATATGACACTTCAGTTTTTCTTAAGTTTTAGAGCCTTTTTGGAGCTTCTTCAACAGCATCTGTGCTTGTTGTAATGATGTGTTGATGCTGAACTGACTGCCTTGATTTGAATTGATTTTTCTCTCTACATTTGGGGATTTGATACCTCATAGATAGGTAAGGTTAGATAAGTGTCCTTTAAACTACTGTATTCTTTTTCTTACCTTTTGGAATATCCTGGCTTCTTGTTGCTGAGCGGTCCTTACTGATGCTCTACAGGTAGCAGTGATATAGGAGATGCCCTCTATCCATTTCACACAAGGTGAGCTTAGCTGCTTTCAGAAATGCATTCTTAAAAAAAAAAAAAAAAAAAAAAAAAGAAAAAAAAGAGACATCTGCTTTTCTGTTTTGCATAATAGTAATAATTATGTAATTATAGTTCATCAGCATGCATACGCACATGGTGTTTTGTTCTGTTTTGTGGTCTGACATATATAAACCTCCTTACTATTTGGAAGATCATTTAAAAATAAACCACCATTGAACAAAAAGCCAGAAATATGTGACAGGCTCTATTCAGAATAGAATACTTAAAATTTGTCTTGGCTGGAGTTTAGCTCCTATTTAATAGACTACTAGTTCAAATTTGCTACTGCGTAATTTGTGTCAATGAACCCTGATCTGAGCATTTTTGTGAACTGTTTTGCTCTAAATATTGCTAGGAAAATATTCTTAAAATGCTGTTCAGTAATGATATGCAAGTCAAACTTGTGTCTGATTAGCAAGATTTGCCTTTTATTAATTACAAGATGCTTTCTCACTCTACTGAAAGCTTTCAGATGAACCATTTTTAGTGACAAGGAAAATCTGTAGCACTTCTGAAAGCCCATGTTGATTCTAAATTTTCACTAGAAACTTTCAAATGATTCAGAATTATATTAATAATTTTTTTCTGATCCTGGTTAGGCATGAGCAATTATAGTTTTGTGGTACTTGTACTTGACCTGGTGTTCTTGAGCTGTTCATACTTTATCTGTGCTCTGGTGGTTATTCACACATTGTACTGTTGCTCATCATAGGACAAAAACAGACCAGGGAGGAGCTGTTACCTTGTTTATGGGTTTAATGTTGTCAGGATCCCTGTCCTGCAGAGGGGATTCATCTCAACTAAAAAAAATAAAAAACTAGAAATATGGTATTGCCATTCTCGTTCACAGAGCAGATTACTGGAAAGATTGGCTCTTCTTCGGTGAGAATGAAACTTAAAATTCAGGCCCCAGCTTCCTAGCAAAGTTCTGGAACTGGGGTGAAACTGTTCAGAGAAAGTGGACGCAAAAGGCTCTAGTTAACTAACTTCATTCACTTTGGATCTTAGTATTTGTACATGTTCCCTTATACTCTCAGCAAAGTGATAGATACTTCAAAGTCTCTCAATGTCTCCTATGTGTCCATTAATAACACAATTGCAGTACCTAAAGTGTTTGAGCTTTCAGTCAGCTCCACATGCATGTAGTAGGTCAATCTGTCATTTAGAGGGTTTTTTATCATTTACTTCCATTATTGCCTCTTAAGACTCATAAAATGGTAGGCAAAATTATTTGCAGTACCCAATTTGGCATCTAAATAAGACAGTACCACTAAATTTGGGTCTGGAATTTGCTGGCAGATGTGGCTATTTCTGTAAAGTGTGGGAATCGTAGACATAGAATTGGAATAATTTAGCTTGGAGAGGAACTGACTCCAATCCCTCTAACACTCCCACCCCCAAACAGGTGCTATGACTTACCTGGGCATTACAGCAGTTGAGGCCTGTATTTCAGAAGATTAGAAATACATTTTGTGCTACAGAACCACCTACTATTCTGAATAGCCAGCGAACCCTGTTTTTCTGCCTTTTAGACTTCTACATCAAAGTCCCAAAAGAAGGTATAGGAATTAGTTAGCCTACCCAAGAACAGTGGGTGATTTAATCACAAAAATGTGTAACGAAACTGAGCTTTCCATGACCCCTGTTGTTCTTAAACAACCTGAAGAGGAAAAAAAAAAAAGAAAAGGTCTAAAGATAAATAAGACTTCCCTGTGGATAACCAATTTCTGGTCAGTGTATTCACTTTAAATTGTTTAATGTCTGTCTGACTACCTCATGAGTCCCTGTTGAGATTAGAGAAGGAATTCCTAAAAGCATCTCCCCACCCCACTCTAGTTTGAGCTTTGCATAGGCAACGTGATCCAAAAACAAAAATAGAAAAGCAAGACAAGGTGTGGATTCTATTTTTTGACTGTTTTGTACCAAGGAATAGATGTAAGAAAGGCTGCAGGTAGCTTTAGAGGAACAGGCTTAGCAAGGATTTTAAGACATTTCTTGCTGAATATGAAAGCTCAGTGACTCTATACTCTTTATGTAGAACTTTATGAACATCTGGATTTTAGCCAACTACAGGAAAATTTTATTAAATAAGTAAATGAGATGCCAGAGGAAAAAAATAAAACAAGATTCCTGTGTTTGTAGAAAAATCCATGTTATTTATATATTTGTACTAGAAACATGTCTTTAGTGAGAATTACATCAGTGTGCATTATGTGAATTTATATTACAATTTAAGATAGTTCAGTAATTGACTTTTTAGAAAGAAAGCCTATGGAATAGTTAACGGATGTCTTATTTAGAAGTTTGGAAATACTTCTTCATTGACTACTGTGCTCTGAAATACTCCATAATTGGTGTTTTCCTTCAACATTAACACTGATGAGTGTTTCTGCAATTAGAAATTCACCTTTCTCTCTTTCTTTCTGAGGCAGAAGATTATATCAGTATTAACTTTAATCTATCGATCTCTTTCAGGCTGGAATGTAATCTGTTTTTCAAAATACTTTCAGCATGTCTTTGATGGTATCCATAAGCATAGAGTAGATCAGACCACAAAAATGCTCAGAATCTCTTATTTTAATTTGGATAGGAGTGGGAGCGTAACTGTAGGTGGGTTCTACTTGAAGTGAAGCAACAGCAGCAACAAGTTTACATGTTATTTTCCTTAAATGTTGTTGTGAGCATAAACTGTCTTTAATCTCACAAAGAACCAACAAGTGTGAAACTTTAAAAGGCACAACGTCATTGTCAGTTAGATAAGCTCTATATACTTCTGTTTGCCCACATGAAATTCTGGTATTTGAAACTATTGTAAGAAGTAAGTTCTTGATATTACACTCTAATTTATGACTAATATATTCCATAATATAGAATACTGGTGAATATTTCTTGCTTTAGCCAACCCATTAAATTCTGAAAATGGAAATCTGAGTTGGTAGAAATAGGTCATTCTTCTGCCATGTATCTCAGATTTCACTGTTCCATATGAACAAAAATGAAAGAGAACATGCCTGTTTTCCTTGCTTCTGTATTTTTTTTTTAGGGATATGCATACATAATTAAAATAACTTCCATAATCTTTTTTAATAGTATTGGAAAAAAAAAACCCACAACAAAATAGCTTCTTAAGGGTCGGTTACTTGGCCGGCTTTTTTCAAAAGTATACTTGTTGAAATTTTTTTACAATCATGAGCAAAAGTTCCTCCCCTCTTTCTTTCCCTAGACTCCTTCTTGATTAAGGCAGATTCCTCAGGTTGATCATCTTAAGCAATATTCTACTAGAAAAGAATAAAACGGAAAATATGAAAGACCATCTAAGGGTTTGGTGGGGGGAAAAACAGGTAGCAAATTTTTAGTTCTTTCACTCCTAACCTTCACAGTAGCTTTCCCTGCTCATTACTGCACCCTGAAAAGAAATCACTGAGCCAAAACCCTTAAATGAAAGGCACAGACAGCTTTTCATTATTGCTCCATAAAAACAGCTCTTCTACATAATGCTTGGAAATGTATAACTGATGATGTTGAAACTGTAACAGATTTACAATTCCGCACAAAATACTCGTAACAGAGGGCACTTTATCTGTATGTTGCCCAACTTGACAGATATTAACTGCAGATGCTCTCATGGCAATTTCCTCTGGGATATTCTGGGATACACAGCCTCAGGGAGTTTTAAGTAACTCCTTTCCATGTTACTGAGCAATAGGAATGTACAAAATGTTCCCTTCCATTCCTGCCTGAATGTGTCACTGGTAGAGAAAACACAGCTGATGCGTGTCCCTGAACCTACCCTTTACCAGTCAGTGAAGAAAAGGTGCAAAAAGGAGCTTATCGATGCACACATTAGAAAGCTCTCCCAAAGCTCTTTTGAGAACAATGCATCTCCAGACAGACTCTTTCCTGGAAGTTTCTGTTAACTACAAAATTGGAAGTAGTGAGATTAGTCAGAAATGAGGGGCTAAAAGGAACTGTCTATCACACGTGGGAGAGGGATGTGTTCGTGTAGCTGTCAGAAATTGTTTTGCAAGCATTTACTGCAGATATCAGGCTGTCAGAATAGGAAATTTACTAACGTGAGTTTGGTATCATAAACTCAGAGTAAAGAAGTATTACATTTGTAACACCACCAATTAACTTTTTCTGCTCATCCACCTGTGTTCTTTCTACAAGATTGTTGCTGAATGAATATAATCTTACTTTGAAACTCTTGCTACCTTTCATGTCCCCTTAGTTTAAGAGAAAAACACCTGGGTTAAATTTGTGTTAGGCTAACCCAGTTGTCCTGGATTCAGCTGTAGCAGTCATTTTTCTCCTTTGTTGCTGGTTAAGTGCCATGGTTTTGACTTTAGCCTGAGAACAACGCTGATGATTAGATGTGAAACATAATGCTGACAGTGTTCTGCATCCCAGTCCAGATATGAGTGGAAGAGGGTATATAACGTGGAGGGTATATATTCTATTTGTATAAAAATAATGCTGGCGAGTATGGGTAAAAAACACTGAACCCAGGACAGAAATAAAACTAGAAGGCTTATTAGACACCTGCAGGAGGCATATTATAATTCTTGTCCTGTTTTTTGTCTTGATTTCATCCTTCTCAGATCTAAGTTTCCAAAAAACTATAAAGTTTATCTCTCATGATTATCAGTTCAGTGAGAAAAGAGAACATGATAACCATCAATCAGTCAGTCTGAAGGAAGAGGATGAAAAATTATGTAACCAACCACTATAGGACCATAATTCAATGAAGTATAGTTAGAAATAATCCTGAAATAGTAGAGAGTTGCCCAGCTATTTTAGATGATAAGCACTTCAAGAGTGCTGTGTTGTGTCAAGCATATTTATGCTGTACATTGCATGCATAGCTAAACAGTGATATTATCAGATCAACCTAAAGAGGTAATCAGAAAAAGAAGTTTCAATAGACAAAGAGTAACCTGTAGTGACATAAAAATTTTCTGTGGTATTATTATGCAGATCCAGCAATATATAATATTTGCAAATGAGCTAATAATAGCACTTCCATGATTTATTTTGGATAAATCCTACACATCTCAAAAACATTTTCAGCAAAGCATTGTCATTACTTTATTAAATACTACTTTTGCCTACTTCAGCTTAACAAACAAATCTAATGTTATGAAAGAATTTAATTTCAGAGTTGAATGATAATTTGTCAGGCATGGTTAATTCACATAATTCAAAGTTAATTATGTTTGCGATATTAGAGCATGCTGTAATTTTGTTCTGTTCAGCTGAAGCTTTTATTAAGTCTTTCTTACATTTTGATTAGGAAAGCCAGGCTTAAGTGTGTACAGCAAATAATAAAAAAAAAAGGTAAGGTATGGGGAAAGTTTTGTGAAGCACGTGCTTTGGTTCATGCTCACATTCTCTCTCATGTTACATAACTTTGTCAATCCAAAGCTGAAGGAGGTTCATTGAAAAACTTGCTTACATTGTGATTTCTTTCTGGTTTTCAGCATTTGGGAATGTTAAGACTGATATTTCCAATCCACTTGATATACTAATATGAAGTGGATTCTTTAGCTGTACTTTTTGTAAAAAGCAGTATTCCCCCAGCTGTATTCATCTGTGGAAATCAAAGACTTCACACAACAGAATTTTGAAAAATCAATTGAAAAGTGTCACACACCTTCTGACCTTCTGACACTGAATCAGTTCTTTCCACTGTTCAGTTTGTGGCATTGGTTATATATGGGTAAATTTGTATTCAATAAATATATTTAAGCAGCAGTAAAATGTAAAATATTTTGTATAAACTGCATTTCTAGAAAAAAAAATCAGGTGAACATGTTATGTTGCTGGATTTTTCACAATCTAGAAATATGTGGGAACTGGCTAGTTCTGACAATATTCACGTGGGCCCAAACCCCCTGCTGAGTTGTCTTTGTAATTTTGGTTATATTTTTCTAGGTTGACGTGACTAGGTTAAGGTGACCATTATGAATATGCTATCTTAACTTGATGCTTAATATTCTTTTGATATAGGCTATATAGTGCAAACAAATCATTGTCCTGCCTCACAACAATGCTGTGATACTAAACATAACAAGCTGCTGGTGCTCTTGTCATGCAGCAACGATATACTGAAGGTAGACAGCTGCTACATTAAGGTTTAGCAAAACTGTGCTCAGTCTCACACTGTACTAGAGGTGTTAAAATTTCTGACTCTTTTTATTATGGGAACTGATCTGCTGGTTGGTTCCGCTATCACAGGACTTTATCTGTGGATGCATTAGACACCTCCAACACAAACTTCTCTTCATTTCAATGTGGCTTTGAACTTCCTTTCACTGGGGTGTTTTTGTTCTTGTTGGTTTTTTGTTTTGCTTTTTTGTGTTTGTTTGGTTTTCCTAAAGTAAGCCTTTCCATTACAATTTTTAGTTTTTATTTCTTTCTTTTAAAAGCCAGGAATGCTTCTATATTTGCTCACATGAAAAACAAAACTATGTCAATGAACTGTACGTTCTCAGACTTGAGAACTTTCTTGAAAGGAAGAGGTAAAGAACTCGAGGTAAAGAACTCCATATGCCAGGAACTTACAGAATAAGGTTATAATCTATATAATAACCTTCTTCACTGAGCAGTCTCAATTCATCGTTGAAGGCCTATGTGCCCTGAATAAGGCAGTGTCCTATGACAAAAGCAAAATAGAACCCATTGTTCAGTAGCTCAGAGTTCATCACATCACATCAGTATCACACAGACTAATAGAATCTTAACTACATCAATAAACCTTGTGTCAGAGAAGGAGGAAAGTCTGAGTAAAATCTTGAACATATAGCTTTAATTCTGGTATTTCTTATCTTTTGCTATTCTTTCAGCATAATATTTCTGAGCACATTGTATACTCATTTTTGGTCTTGGAGTTAATTGAATGGAGTGTGTCATCACTGCTGTCAGACTGCAGGAAGCTGAGAAATAAACCTGGCCTTTGAAGCTAACAATTTTATTAAAGTGCTAACAGCCAGTGAATATC
The DNA here is from genome assembly GCA_028858755.1 of Ara ararauna. Taxonomy (NCBI): domain Eukaryota; kingdom Metazoa; phylum Chordata; class Aves; order Psittaciformes; family Psittacidae; genus Ara; species Ara ararauna. Next base: position 65,584,776 of record CM054379.1, read on the forward strand.
TGCAGACACTGAGGACATAAGTCACTTAAGGACTATTAAAATTCCAGGTCAAAAGGTTTCCACAGACCTGAGAATCCCTGCTGTTGTTATTGGGATAAATTTTCTCATCTTATGCCAAATATAACCACACAGAATCTTCATAGAATCACAGAATCATAGAATAGTTAGGATTGGAAAGGACCTGAAGATCATCAAGTTTTAACCTCCCTGCCACGGGCAGGGACACCTCACACTAAACCATGCCACCCAAGGCTATGTCCAACATGGCCTTGAACACCGCCAGCAATGGAGCATTCACAACTTCCCTGGGCAACCCATTCCACTGCCTCACCACCGTCACAGTAAAGAATTTCTTCCTTATATCCAATCTAAACTTCCCCTATTTAAGTTTGAACCTATTACCCTTTCTGCTATCACTACAGTCCCTCACGAAGAGTCCCTGCTCAGCATCCTTATAGGCCCCCTTCAGATACTGGAAGGCTGCTATGAGATCTCCACGCAGCCTTCTCTTCTCCAGGCTCAACAGCCCCAACTTTCTCAGCCTATCTTCATACGGGAGGTGCTCCAGTCCCCTGATCATCCTCGTGGCCCTCCTCTGGACTTGTTCTAACAGTTCCATGTCCTTTTGATGTTGAGGACACCAGAACTGCACACAATAATTCAAGTGAGGTCTCACAAGAGCAGAGTAGAGGGGCAGGATCACCTCCCTCGACCTGCTGGTCATGCTTCTTTTGATGCAGCCCAGGATATGGTTGGCTTTGTGGGCTGTGAGCACACACTGCTGGCTCATGATCATTTCTAAATTAACTAACACCCCCAAGTCCTTCTCTGCAGGGCTGCTCTGAATCTCTTCTCTGCCCAACCTGTAGCTGTGCCTGGGATTGCTCTGACCCAGGGGGAGGACCTTGCGCTCGGCATGGGTAAACTTCATGAGGTTGGCATCAGCCCACCTCACAAGCATGTCCAGGTCCCTCTGGATGGAATTCTTTCCCTCCAACATATCAACTGAACCACACAGCTTGGTGTCATGGGCAAACTTGCTGAGGGCGCACTCAATCCCACTGTCCATGTCACCGACAAAGATGTTGAACAAGACCAGTCCCAACACCCGTCCCTGAGGGACACCACTTGTTACTGGTCTCCAGCTGGACATTGAGCCATTGAGCACAACTCTTTGTGTGCGGCCATCCAGCCAGTTCTTTATCCACTGAGAGGTCCACCTATCAAATTGATGTCCCTCCAACTTAGAGACAAGGATGTCATGTGAGACGGTGTCAAGCACTTTGCACGAGTCCAGGTAGATGACATCAACTGCTCTACCCCTGTCCATCAGTTCCATAGCCCCATCACAGAAGGCCACCAGTTTGGTCAGGCAGGATTTCCCCTTAGTGAAGCCATGCTGGCTGTCACCAACCACCTTGTTGTTTTTCATGTGCCTTAGCATGCCTTCCAGGAGAATCTGCTCCATGATTTTGCCAGGCACAGAGGTGAGGCTGACTGGTCTGTAGTTCCCCGGGTCATGCATTTTCCCCTTCTTGAAAATGGGGGTTATATTCCCGTTTTTCCAGTCGTCAGGAACTTCACCTGACTGCCATGATTTTTCAATTATGATGGACATTGGCTTAGCAACTTCATTTGCTTGCTCGTTCAGGACCTGCAGATGGATTTCATCAGGTCCCATGGACTCGTATATGTTCAGGTCCCCAAGATGGTCTCGAACCAGATCCTCTCCTTCAGTGGGCCTAGTGTCTTCACTCTCACTGTCCCTGCTTCTGCCTTCCAAGACTTGGGTGGTGTGGTCAGAGCATTTGCCAGTGAATACTGAGGCAAAGAAGTCATTAAGAACCTCAGCCTTCTCCAAATCCAGGGTAGCCAGTTCTCCCGATAGCTTCCGGATGGGGCCCATGTTGTCCCTAGTCTGTCTTTTATTCACTATCTACCTATAGAATCCCTTCCTGTTATCCTTAGCATCCCTAGCCAAGTTTAATTCTAAGTGGGCCTTATCTTTCCTAACCTGGTCACTAGCTTCCCAGACAACATCCCTGTATTCTTCCCAGGCCGCCTGTCCTTGTTTCCACCTTTTATAAGCCTCTTTTTTCCTTCAAATTTTCCTCAGCAGCTCCTTATCCATCCAAGGAGGTCTCCTGGCCCTTCTTGTTGGGATGCAACGCTCCTGAGCTTGCAGCAGGTGATTCTTGAATATCTACCAAGAGTCTTGGGCTCCCCTGCCCTCTAGGGCTATATCCTATGGAATCTTACTGAGCAGGTTCCTGAAGAGACCAAAGTCTGCTTTCTTGAAGTCCAGGGCAGTGAGCTTGCTGCACACTCTTCTCACTGTCCTGAGGATCTCGAATTCGACCATCTCATGATCGCTGCAACCAAGGCTGCCCTGGAGCATCACATTTCCAACCAGCTCTTTGCTGTTGGTGAGGACGAGGTCAAGCATGGCACCTCTCCTTGTCCGCTCCTCTATTACTTGCAGAAGGAAGTTGTCTTCCACACAATTGAGGATCTTGTTCTCTTCTGTTAAATCTTCTTTCTTATGACTTTGACAAAGGAAATCTAATATTTGATTAAGTATGTTAGCAAGAAGAAGAGAAACGTCTGAAGAATAGTGACCTCATTTATGTGTAATTACAGCAGTGTCAGGCCCTGGGTTGGTTCTGAATGGATTTGCTAATGTAGTCATCCTCTTGTTCGTTGTCAGAAGCCATGCTGCTTCAGCTGTAACTAAAGCAATCGTAAAGCCGCAGAGGCAAGATGGTTTCCTAGTGTGTCTGACGTGTCACTGCTACTGAACATAGTAAAATGTCAATGCACTAAACTCTCACGGAATGCCAAATATTAATCTCTACTAATATAAGCTATTAATTTTCTTTTAATTATATATATTTATATATATTGCTGGAAATCAATATGAAGAAATCACTAGTGCAAAGAGATTGTGTTTTTTAAAAAAATTATATTGTCTTCTCACTTAATGTCTCTTTGGAAAGACCTTGTGGACCAGATTTCATTTTCTCATGACTTTTCCAGAAATTTAGTGTCTGGCTTTCAGCAAAATTTCTCCTTTCCAGGCACTCAATATTCTTACGTTTTGAATATTTTTGAACTTTCACAGATAAGAAGTGATAGAATCATAGAATAGTTAGGGCTGGAAAGGACCTTAAGATCATCTAGTTCCAGCCCCCTTGCCAGGGGCAGGGACACCTCCCACTAAACCATGCCACCCAAGGCTATGGCAGTTTGTGTGGAATTCCTGCACTGTAGTGAGAGGTTTTTCAGGGTGGTGGAAGGATGTAAGGAATCTATATTTGTTTTCATCGCCTTTTCAGATCAGCTGCATTTGTCTAGTGTTACCACATTAGATGTAGTGAAAACTAGAACATGAATAGACAATACTTGCCAGCAGTACACATTCTTAGAAGCTGGGAGGGGATTTAACTGGGAATAGAGAAATATGAAATCCAGAAACTGGGTGCTGGGAAGTGGCATTTTGATAAGAAATCCTCTGGCTGTAACTGTTTCTGTGCTCCTCGGCTGTCATCCACAGATACAGGGGATTTATTCCCCCATCGTCAACCTACACACAATGTGTTGCTCAAATTAATGAAGTCCATACCTACTGACAAGTCTCAAATGAAGAAACATCCTTTTTCCTGAGAAAATATCTACATTTCTTTTTTTCCTTTAAAATAAGTAAAGCAACAAGCAAGCAAGAAAACCAGCTTCCTGTTTCCACAATTCATGTTTGGATGTATAATAGCAAAATTATACCCTCTGGCACCAGAAATGTTTTGAAATCTGAGAAGGTGATATGTTTCTTCAACAGAATGTGGTGGTAGTCGATAACGAGTTCTTCACACTGCATGAGCCTGTAGGGGTAGTACCTTCCTGTTTCACTTCTGGGTTTCAACTGATAGAATTCATGACACCATTTCCCTGGCAGTACAAGCAGAGGAGAGTTGTACTGTGCTCAAGAGTCCATGCTATTACATTACTAGAAAACTTGCAAATCTTTGCTTTTGCTCCTTTACTACTTAAGTAGCTACTCATGGATGCTCAGAAAGGCCAGTCTATTGAGAAAGCTGGTTGCTACACATGGTTTGTATTTGTGAAATGCCCAGCAACTAACCTGTAAGCACACTTCTCCGATTTATACCTGTGTTTAGTAGTGATTTGCTTGGTACATCTGATAACTTCAAATTTGTGATGAATTCTGCTAACTGAAGTTCAGGTAAAAACTCTGCTTTATGCTCCAAACCTCCAGGATTTCTAGTGTATCATCTAGCAGCATGTAATAGCTGAAACAAATGAGAAAAGGCTTTGCAAGTTTATTTTCAAAGCTGGTTTTTTTCATGCTACACAGTGTAAAAAAATACAGACCTAAGCAAAAATAGGAAATGTCAAATGACTTCCTACTGCAATTTTCTGACCGTTATTGAGCGTTCTTTAAAATTTAGTCAGAATGCACTGTGGAGTCCAATACATCAGAGAACACTGGGCCTAGGACAGGAGCAGTGCTGTGGATCACTGAATCCAGGTTTCTCCTGATGGAGAGAAGTGGCATCCTTAATTAAAATCACTCAAAGACTATCCTGAAATCTACTAAGAGGATGTTCTGGAGCATGGCTTTTCTCACAGCTATAAATGACCTAAATTGAGGAGCACTTTACACATTTGTTTTTGTAACAAATGTGTTTGTTAGCTTAAGTAATTCATTTCTTCATCTAATATTTACATTCACCTTAGTGTAGAAATAGGCAGTTAATATATCTCCATTTAAGCTGCATTATGCTGTAGCTTCTGCTATAAAAGACTTTTCAATGCATCAGTCCCCTTTATCACCCTCCTCAGCATGTAGTTTTCTTATCTCCAAAGATGTGGGAAAACTATTTTTTTCTTTTTGCAAATTTCAGTCACCCTGTTATTTCATGCAGGTATGGTCAATTATCTTGCTAGTAGCACCTGGCCTTCTTTTTCATACCCTCCCTGCCTCTAAACACAATAAGTGGGTAAAAATGCATCAACAACAACCATAAAATGGCAAACAAAAAAAAAAACAATTCCAGATATAAAATTCACCCCCTACAGAATATTATCAGTATCTTGTCAGAATTTTCTCAAGGAATTAGGGCTTTCACTTCCTTCCCTGTTCAGATAGGTTTTCCTGCATATTTTGTGTTGTGCAATTATTCCAGTAAATCAATGCCATGGAGATTCCTTGATAATTTTTTTTAAATTTTTCGTCTGGTCACAGCAAAGAGGATTTAGATATATACAGAAACTATATGATTGTTGAGAGTGTTATTTCCAAATGTGAGGAAAGATGGCAGCTGGTTGGTCTAAGTTCTTACTGTTGGGGAAAAGAGACATAGAAGAAGTTATTTAAAGAAATTCTGCTTATTAAAATAAGCAGCTGGGAATCTAGGTAATAACTTTCCCCATTTTTAAGAACTTTTTCTGTTTCCTTGCTAAAGGAGTTATTTGCTCAGGAGGGACTGAAGTACTTGTCTAAGTAGTGTAGAAGATAAAACTTATTGATATTAATTATGGCCCTATCCTCCCATGCCATGCTCTCCTACTGCTTCTTTTCTGAATTTGGGATGAAGCAGTGCCATGGGTTCAGCAGCAGCAGTCATTTTTCTCCTCCTTAGTAGCTGGTGCAGCACTATGTTTTTGATTTTGGGCCTGGGAACAACACTGATAGCACCAGGGTTTTCAGTTACCGCTTGGTAATGTTTTGGTCTGACCAAGGACTTTCTGAGTCTCATGCTCTGCCAGGGAGGAGGGGAAGCTGGGAGGAAGCAGAGACAGGGCACCTGACCCAAACTGACCAAAGAGCTATTCCATACCACAGCATGTCATGCCCAGGATGTAAAAACAGAGAGCAGAGACCTGGAAGGGTGGGGGTGGACTGCTTGGTCGGGCTGGGCATAGGTGGTGAGTGGTTGTATTCTTTCCTTGTATTTGCCTTGTCATTATTATTGGTGGTAGCAGTAGTGGTCTTGTGTTATACGTTAGTTACTAAACAGTTCTTATCTCAACCTGTGGGAGTTGCATTCTTTCGATTCTCCTTCCCATTCCCCTAGGAGCGGGGGGAAGAAAGAGGGGGGAGTGAGTGAGCAAAACTGCATGAGTTATAGAGGCTTAAACCATGACAAGCAGCAATTCCAGAACCAAGTATATTAGATTCATACAGTTCTCTTTCCTTTTTTTTTTTTATACCAGAAGCTTCACTTCACAGTGCTTTTGCCTTTTTTATACAATATATTCATACAAGGGGGTGAAATAATTGTCATTTTTGCTCTGTGAATACTCACTGAAAATATATTTTTTCTCTGCAGTGATCAGATGCTTCAAATAAATAAAACATCTCTTATATTAGAGGCATACATATTGAGAAGGCTAGTCAAATGAAAGAACAGATCAACATGGACAAAAACTAGGAAAAAGGGAACCTGATTATTTCCTATTTTACAGATGGTTCTGTAGCTCAGTGAAATAGAGAGCCAGATTTTCAAGCATTTAGCAACCTAAAGATGCAGATGGTGCTTTTGTGTTTTCAAAAGCACCTGTCTGTGCATTAATACAGCTGAGCGTTAACTTGCTTTAAAAGACTGGATTGGAATTAGTTGTCCATCTTATACAGGAAATCTGTAGTAATACTAAGAATCAAACTCTAAATCAGGTATTTTAACAATGATCTTGTCTCACTTCTTTTTATATAATACATAAAAGCACATGAAATGACTTCAGCTGACAGCCTATGAATGGAATTTCTGCAATTAAAGCTAGCATTCACACAGGCTGGAGTGCTGGAACATTTTCTCAGATCTTTCCTCCTGCAATCCTGAACCCCTTTTTCAAAGTTCCCTGAAGGCTGTACTCTTTTTCCTACCTTTTCTAATGCCTTTTAAGATTGTCTTCTTCTTATACGCAGAAAATGGAAGGTGGAAATACATTCATATATTTTCTGGAGGGCTGGTTTTGTTGCAACTCATTTTAAAAGGTCTAATTGCATTTTCTTACTAAAAGCACATCAGGAACATCATTATAACTCCAAATGTACATTTAAGAATTAAAAGTGACACAGTGCTTATAAATTAATTTCTTCAAAAATATGGAAACACTACCTTGGAAATGGGCTGACAAAGCATTTTACATGTATTTTATTTTTGCCTGATTCCTCTCCGAGTTTTGAACACAAATCTTTACATCATCTTTTCTTTCCCACCACTGTATATCTACAGGTAAGGTCATTCTATTGTACCTGCTTTCTTTCGGGCTGCTTTTTTTCTCATTTTCTCTTGTGGAGGAGGGATCAGGTAAGTGCTTTGAGGAACAGATTGGCCTCTCAATTGTCCCGTAGCTCAGCTCTGATTAGTAGCATTAAAAATTGCAGATGGGAGGGACACACTGAAGCTACAAGCACTGAAATTATTATAAATGTATTATTCTAGGGCAAATCTGTAGACAATCTGAGGCATAGTATTGCATGTGTTAAAAGAATGAAGGAGAATTTTAAAAGCAGGAATAAAACATAGTTCTTAATGAATTTATCTCAAGCTCCCAAATGCAGATGAACAATTATAGAAGTACTCTCCTGGGGACTTCCCAACATTTGCTATAAATGAAGGGCCTTTCTACCAGAGCACCATATTGTGTCCAGACTCCATATTCAGCTGTGTCAGCAGGTTATGTTTAAAATCCACATAACAGTAAACTTGAGGTCTAGGTATGTTTTCCTCTTAATTAACTTACATAATACTTTTGTTTTTTTCTTAATTATTATTTTACATAATTCATCCCTTCATTTACATTTTAATTAGAGTGTGTGCAAAATGTCAAGTTTAATTGGTTCAGGAAGACTTGGTACAACAAAGCCCTGGATTAAATATAGCTGTGGGCTGTGCACCAAACAGCTGGCCTGCAGTTCAGATTAGGATGTCAGTACCTATAAAGGGTTTTCGTTACCTAGTTTTCTGTAACTAAAAGTATCAATACTGATGTCCTCAGTAGGAAAACTGGAGGATTTGTAGACCCCCTGTTCCTACTTTTGAATGTCATGTAGCCCATTTCCTCTTGCATGCATGCATTCCAGATGCAGTCGTCTTATCCTGATGGACCAGAATCCTGGTCTCCTCTCATTTTATGAAATTGTCACTTCCCAGCTGGCTGAGAGATGGTATCCTGGAGTCCTCACAGTAGCTCTGGGCTACACTGACCCATTCAACCTTGCCATTTCTCATTCCCTCAAAAAATATCTTGCCCTAGTAGTTGTTACCCTTACATTTCACCACAGATATCAGCAAGAAGGGGCACAATTTTCACTGACAGTGTTGGGGCACAGTAGAAAGCCTCATACAGAGGAGGAGTGCTGCTGTAAGCTGGGAGGAAGCAAATGGGCTGTCAGCACTCCACATTTGTGAGTCTAGGACAAATCTAGTGGCTATCAAGCTGTAGGTGGACTGCACCTTGAAAAATACATTTTTTATGGAAGTTTTCAGAGAAGAATTTAATTCCAAGTACCCCCTGTCGTCACATACTAAGGGGGTTAAAGACTTTAGTTTGTATGAACATGGGACATTATCTGTACCATCTGATTTTTTTTTCCTCTTCTCAATTCACTCTCTTGTCTTCACATTTCTTTATTCCCCACAGCAGTTTTTTTAAAGTAGATATCATCTGAAAGAATTGTTTATAGGTTTGACGATATGTTGAAATATTTTCAGTTTCAGGTGTGGCAAGTGTAGAGGACCTGGTAGGTTGCTGTAAAGTCTTTGAAAATAGGAATGGAAAATATGTTATAGGTTTGTTTCTGCTAGACTTTTTTTTCAGATGCCTGGAATGAAACATTGTGTGTATACATGGAAAACTGAGAAACACTCAGAGACAGCCCCTTTGTAGTTAGAGTATTTAATTCAGGCTTTCTTAGGCTAAAAACCCAGCATGATGCTCTTGCAGTTTCTGCTTCATGAAAGTCTATAAAATATTTTATATTTTACTTGCTTTCTTACTTTTTGCTTGATTTTGATTAAGGGAAGGATTTCAATCACCTCATTTACCTTTTATCTTATTTCTAGAATCACTTCCTCAGTGTAAATGAGAAGGGCTGAAACTGAGTCTGCTTGTAACTGATTCATGCCCAGTACACTCTTACCAAATTCCCTAGTATGTTCATATATTGCAGCTGATATTTTTGACACTTTTATTGGTGCTTTTCATGTTAATATATTAGACTTGAATAAAAGCTTAATAAACATAAAGTTTCCTTAATAACTATCAGATCAAAGAAAAGAAAGGTTTCAAGGTAGATTTTCAAGTAAAATGATGATAAGAACAGGCATGAAAGGAATTTATTTAGAGTTGACCATATCATAGCTAATTACATTGGGTCAAAAAGATTGCTTTAAAGATTTAAATAACTTGCACTACCATAGGTAAATATGTATGTCTGAGTATCTCTGCTACCATACCAGGCCTCTTTTCCTTTACAGTACCTCACTAAGACAGAGACATAAATGCTTCATTATGTGCAGAATAACTACTTTTTGCTATGTTCTACAGAGAAAATGTGGTTTTACTCTAGAAAAATGAGCAAAAGTAAAACAAATCAGGCATAGCCACCTGGCCAGTTGAAAAAAAGATAAAACGAAGCTCCAGACAATTGGTACTGGTTATGGCTGTGATAGAGTTAATTTTCTTCATAGCACAGGGCTGTGTTTTGAGTTTGTGTTTGAATTAGTGTTGATAACACCAGGATGTTTTCCTTACTGTTGAGCACTGCTTATACAACATAGAGGCCTTTTCTGCCTCCTATCCCACCCCACCAGCGAGGCGGTTGGGGTTGCACAAGTAGTTGGGAGGGGACACTGCTAGGGCAGCTGACCGCAGCTAACCAAAAGGATATTTCACACCATACGGCATCACGCTCAGATGGGGAAAGAAGGAAGTGGAGGACAAACGTGAGAGTGATGGTGTTTGTCTTTCTGGTCACCATTATGTATGATGGAGCCCTGCTTTCCTGGAGATGGCTGAACACCTGCTTGCTGATGGGAAGTGTTGAATGAATTCCTTGGTTTGCTTTGTTTGTTAAACTGTCTTTATCTGAAGCCATGAATTTTCACTTTTTCTCTTCTGATTCTCTCCCCCATCCCATCACAGGGAGCAAGCATCTGCAAGGTGCCTAGTTGCCAGCTGGGGTTTTACCACAACAGAAGCCAATGCAAGATCCGACCAAGCAAGCCTAACAGCCCTCAATCTTCAGCAGCGCAAAGTTGGTACAAGGGCAGTGACCTCGTATGAGATAGAGGAATACTTCATGCACGAGCTACAGGCCTGCAAGATCAAGGGAAAGTGCAGCAGTTCTGGAGCTTTAACAGGTTCAAAAACATTACAGAACATTTTTTTCCTCAGTTAAAAACCACATAATATATTTTATATCTCAACTGCTTTTGAACAAACTGCTTGTCACAGTTCATGTGCAATGCAATTTCATATGTGTGTGCAATTCACTGTAGATATTATAAAATGACCCGTTTTCCCCTAAGATATTACTGAAAATAATGCAATACATTTGTTCAAAAATACCCAGGGCAGTTTAAAAGCATGGAAACTCAATATTAAAATTTGCTATAGCTATCTTCACTAAAATAGGTTCCCCTTGAAATCCACTTGGTAACCAGTCTTTTCTTTGAGAACTACTACAAAATTTATTTCTATTCTTATACAATTTTCAGATGCCAGAGCACACATCAAGTGTTTTGTTGGTGTTGATTTTAGTTACTGTATTGGCAACTGCTTTGTAGCTTTATTAGCATAAAACAGCTCAATGCAAGATCTTATGGCTCAGAAAGATGTGCTGATTTTCAAGTTTCTAAAGCAAGTTGATTTCATGTTTCCACACGCTTTCACTCACACACTCAAAAGAAGCAGCATGTGTGTGTCCTAGTGTTCTGACCAAAATCGCTTGTGGACACTACAAGTGCATGAGATGTTCTGCATCTCTAAAGCTCCTCCAAACAAGCAAGAATTTGGCAATGAAAAACAAGTCTTTGGACAGATTTTTCATCAGGAGCTATCAGCTATTTTGGGGTAGATCTTCATATCTCGCTTACTTCAACCACCTCAGCTCTTAAACTACATCACTGTCCACTGTCTGTTTCTCTTCTTTTCCCATATGTGTGAAACATGTCTCTTGTCTGTTTTCCTGGCAGTTGAACAGGGAAAGCAGTGATGCATGTGGTGTGCTGCATCCCTGCTATCAGCCACCCTGCCAGTGTTGGGGTGCTGGCTTATTTTGCTGATGAGTCGTCTCCTTCTCAGACCACAGGACTTTTGCTTTTGATATCAAGAACATGCTCCTCAATTTTGCTGATGAAAGCAGTGTCCTGGGAACAGCGTCCTTTGTTATCTGGACGTTCTTTAAGCCTTTGTTCTGCTTTCCTTCTCATGCTTACACACCTGCATTTTCATTCAGACTTCCTTCATGCAGATCTTGATATTTCTTACATATATCTTCTGTGCAAACAAACAAAACTCCACTTTTCTTGGGTAAATTTGTTTCTCCAAAAAGTATTTTAGATTTATAAAATCAGATACCATTGTTTTTCTTGCTGTGTAGCAGCTTCTAAAAGGTCATCAAAAGTAAAATAAAAGCAGAAGATACCACAGAGATAAAGAAAACACGTGCTATAGCAGGCAAGTCACAGATAATCGAATATCATCATAAACCCACATAAATTAGTGTCTTACAAAAACATAACCTTGCCTACAGGAAAAAAATCTAATCCAAATGTTATATGATAGCTGTCCAGTAGCATTCCTTTTGTTGCTTTCCTCTTCCTTTCTTAGTGATTTCATCCATTTGTTGACCCTCAAACTAAATTAGATTGTGAAAGGTCTCAGGGCAAGGTCATGTCATTCTATACATTTGAACAATGTTTGGCACAGTGTCATCTCACTTTTGACAAGTTTCCTGGGAATTGCTGTGATTGGAATAGTAGCAAATAACATCAGTAATAACATTTTACCTAATAAGATTACAACATACATGCCCTAATACCTATTTGCTGTTTCAATCCTTGAAGTTTGGCCAATATGGGTTCTTTGTCTCATGAAAGCTTCAAAGCTTAAACAATTTTGTCAAAAAATGTCAAATATTTTTCTTAATATCTCTAACAAAAGAACTTCTTTGTAATAACTTTCTGTTCGGTTTTCCATGGTTTGGTACATTCCTACTTATGACACTAGTTCAGATTCCTAGCTGGGGAAATCCGTCTTTCCAGTTTATATATGTTAGGGATTCTTGTGCGACTCTTGTGCAATAGGATTTAAATGTAACTGTGCCCAAAGCCTTCTATGCAAATATCATGTTTGATTTCAGACCATATGAAGTCACAGTCAAGAGGCTATTGCACTCCGAAAACAGCTTGAAAGATTCCATAAAAATCCAGTGCATGAAGGAAAGAAATTAACAGCAATGGTTCTATCCTACTGAGAATAAAAGACAACTACTAAATCCTTTTACACAATTAATATTGCTTTAGTGCACATATACATAATCAACAAATACAGGAATGGCTTCAGAATGGCTCCTTTCTTACCCTTTTCCCTACAAAAAGCTAAATATGTATTGCTGTAATCTGTAGCTGTACTTTTGCAGCACACACTTGGCTTTCATAAATCTGTCACACTTCTTGTTTTCTCTGTTTCTAACGGACTGTTCTACTAATCCTTTAGGTTCATGGACTGTTCAGTTGAAAGCTTTTTTTAATACTGTATCAATTAAGCTCAGTAGGATGAAAAAGACACTTCTGCTGAGCAAAAGTGATCTGAGAATCTGCCGTGCACTTGCAAAGGCACTGGAGATCCTGAGATCATTTAAGTCATTTGAACTTAGAATCAGAATCATAGAATAGTTAGGGTTGGAAAGGACCTGAAAATCATCTAGTTCCAACTCCCCTGCCAGGGGCAGGGACACCTCACACTAAACCGTGCCACCCAAGGCTAAGTCCTTGAACACCACCAGCGATGGAGCATTCACAACTTCCCTGGGCAACCCATTCCACTGCCTCACCACCCTTACAGTAAAGAATTTCTTCCTCATATCCAATCTAAACTTCCCCTGTTTAAGTTTGAACCCATTACCCCTTGTCCTATCACTACAGTCCCTCATGAAGAGTCCCTCCCCAGCATCCTTATAGGCCCCCTTGAGATACTGGAAGGCTGCTATGAGGTCTCCACGCAGCCTTCTCTTCTCCAGGCTCAACAGCCCCAACTTTCTCAGCCTATCTTCATACGGGAGGTGCTCCAGTCCCCTGATCATCCTCGTGGCCCTCCTCTGGACTTGTTCTAACAGTTCCATGTCCTTTTTATGTTGAGGATACCAGAACTGCACACAATACTCCAAGTGAGGTCTCATGAGAGCAGAGTAGAGGGGCAGGATCACCTCCCTCGACCTGCTGGTCATGCTCCTTTTGATGCAGCCCAGGATATGGTTGGCTTTGTGGGCTGCGAGCACACACTGCCAGCTCATATTCATTTTCTCATCAACCAACACCCACCAAGTCCTTCTCTGCAGGGCTGCTCTGAATCTCTTCTCTGCCTAACCTGCATCTGTGCCTGGGATTGCTCCGACCCAGGGGGAGGACCTTGCACTTGGCATGGTTAAACTTCATGAGGTTGGCATCAGCCCACCTCACAAGCGTGTCCAGGTCCCTCTGGATGGCATTCTTTCCCTCCAACGTATCAACCAAACCACATAGCTTGGTGTTATCGGCAAACTTGTTGAGGGCGCACTCAATCCCACTGTCCATGTCAGCAACAATGATGTTGAACAAGACAGGTCCCAACACCCATCCCTGAGGGACACCACTTGTTACTGGTCTCCAGCTGGACATTGAGCCATTGAGCACAGCTCTTTGTGTGCGGCCATCCAGCCAGTTCTTTATCCACTGAGTGGTCCACCTATCAAATTGATGTCTCTCCAACTTAGAGACAAGGATGTCATGTGAGACGGTGTCAATCACTTTGTACGAGTCCAGGTAGATGACATCAACTGCTCTACCCCTGTCCAGCAGTTCCATAGCCCCATCATAGAAGGCCACCAGATTGGTCTGGCAGGATTTCCCCTTAGTGAAGCCATGCTGGCTGTCACCAACCACCTTGTTGTTTTTCATGTGCCTCAGCATGCCTTCCAGGAGAATCCGCTCCAAGATTTTGCCAGGCACAAAGGTGAGACTGACTGGTCTATAATTCCCTAGGTCATCCATTTTCCCCTTCTTGAAAATGGGGGTCGGGAACTTCACCTGACTGCCATGATTTTTCAAATATGATGGACATTGGCTTAGCAACTTCATTTGCTTGCTCCTTCAGGACCCGCAGATGGATTTCATCAGGTCCTATGGACTTGTATACGTTCAGGTTCCTAAGATGGTCTCGAACCAGATCCTCTCCTTCAGTGGGCCCAGGGTCTTCATTCTCACTGTCCCTGCTTCTGCCTTCCAAGACTTGGGTGATGTGATCAGAGCATTTGCCAGTGAAGACTGAGGCAAGGAGGTCATTAAGAACCTCAGCCTTCTCCAAATCCAGGGTAGCCAGTTCTCCCGATAGCTTGGGGGCCAAGGAGGGTGACTGTCGTCAAAAAACAGGAATACAATCATGAAATAAGAAACTTAGTTGAAACACCTTCTTGCTGTAGACTACTGTAGCAAACAATCTGCAAATGGTAAGTTTAAATCAAAAACACGAGAACAGAAATGATGAAATCCCTCCCAGGCATTCTTTGCTACTCAGCTGGCAAACAACAGCTGGAAAACATCCTGAACAAAACACCTCTGAAATTCCCCATCAACTTCAGCCTGCTAGTTTTTTTCTTACTCTGAATTGGATTTAGCTATTTTACAGATATAACTGTATCACTCAAAAACATACACATTTCCTCCCTCTCTCCCGCTGACTATGATATCTCAAAGTGAGTTCATCTAAAAATGTTGCATGTGCTTTGACACAGCTATTATATTTTGCTATCTCCAGGTAAGTTCTGCACTTTTTAGGGACATTCACTGCTTTTTTTCCAGAATGACAGAGAGTATGTGTGATCTTTCATATCCCCTGAAATTCCAGCCCTCCGGTAAGGTTAACAGATGCTTTAACAGCTTTTGCCACTCCACAGATTTTTTTCTGACAGCTTCAGGTGCACACAAGCTTGAGGGAATACACACCACTTATAGATCCTGTTTAGACTAATGAGAAAGTATTCGATAGACCTTGCATGCATATTTATAATAGAAATACTGTGGGTTTTTTTCTACAGCAAACACAAATATCTTATGTACCCATAGCAAATTAAATGCAGAGGGTTTTTTTCAGTGAAATCACGTATAGTGTGTGCTGAGACTATGAGTACACTGGGAAACACTATGCTGCAACAACTTTGGGTTTTTTTATTTAAGTTCTGGTTTTTGCTTTAAGATATATTTTCTTTCTGCATTGCTTTTGAACAGTGCATTTCACCACCAATATTGACAAGCAAATATTCAGCAACTCTACAGGAAGGATAAAGAGAAAAAGAACAACACCAAATAACCACTTTCTTGCTGCTGTCAGTTATGAGTTATTGATTTCCAAGAAAAGAATTAAATGATAGAAATATGTGCAAACAGAGAAAGTGCTGCTCCCCCTTTCCTCACCCACAAATATATTCCATAACATTTTTCCATCACACAATCTCAGCACTTACTGCCTTAAAGAAAACCACATACTTTTCCAAAGAAAGTATATTGGGTTTGCAAGCCAAGGTTGTGGTAGTGGAGGGGCTAGAGGGGTGGCTTCTGTGGGAAGCTGCTGGAAGCTTTCCCAGGGTCTAACAAAGCCAATGCCGGCCAGCTCCAGCACGGACTCACGGCTGGCCAAGGCCAAACCCATCAGCGACAGCAGCAGCACCTGTTAAGAAGGGCAAAAAACCCTCGTAGACAGCAACTGCAGCCAGAGAGTGAGAATATGTGAGAGAAACAGCCCTGCAGACCCCAAAGTCAGTGCAGAAGGAGGGCAGGAGGTGCTCCAGGCAGGGGAGCAGAGATTCCCCTGCAGCCCATGGTGCAGATCATGGTGAGGCAGCTGTGCCCCTGCAGCCCATGGAGGTCCATGAGGGAGCAGATCTACACCTCCAGCTGGAGCAGGGGGATGCCTGAAGGAGACTGTGACCCTGTGGGAAACCCACGCTGGAGCAGGTTTGAAGCAGGACTTGTGACCCCATGGAGAACCCACGCTGGAGCAGCCTGCTCTGGAAGGACTGCACCCCAGAACTGCAGAAGGAAGAGACCCACACTGGAGTAGGAGAAGAGCATGAGGAATCCTCTCCTGAGGACGAAGGAGCAGTAGAGATGCCATGTGATGAGCTGACCACAACTCTCATTCCGCATCCCCTTGTGCTATTGTGGGGAGGAGGTAGATAACTCAGGAGTGAATTTGATCCTGGGAAGAAGGGGGGCGGGCGGGGGGGCAGGAAGGTGTTAAGATTTGCTTTCATTTCTCATTACCCTATTCTGATTTGATTAATAACAAATTAAACTAATTTTACCCAATCTGAGACCATTTTGCCTGTGATGGTAATTGGTGAGTGACTTCTCCCTGTCCTTTTCTCAGCCTATGAGCCTTTCATAATGTTTTCTCTCCTCTGTCCAGCTGAGGAGGGGAGTGACAGAGTGGCTTGCTGGGCACCTCGTGTCCAGCCAGGGTCAACCCCCCACAGAGAGTCAAGGTTTTAGGACTGCACAGTCAAATGAAAATGTCTGGACAATTACATTTTTTCATAGGAAAGCATGAACCCTTTAATGGGCAAACTTCTTTATACTCAATACCCTGTGGCACTCTGATCTTCTGCTGAAGTCCCTGATCTCATCTGCTGTAATTTAAAGTGTCATGGTCTTCTTTTAGCTTATTATGTATTTTACTTGGATTGCTAGAAGGAATTTGTACAATAGGAGTTGAGACTAGAATTTTTTCCGCAGTTTTATATTTCAGTCCTTGTCAATACTACCAAAGCAGAAGGAAACAGAAGTGGCAACTGGACCTCCTTTCTCAGCAGTGCCTCTGGACATAGGAGAGTCCCCTGTAAAACTAGCCTGTATTTATGTTAGGTGAAATTTGAATTTTATCATATAGAAATGAAAATCTTTTACTTGCCTAGAAGGGTTTTAGATCCTCATTCATGGACTAAATATTCAATGCTGAAAATGACTAGGATTCAGCGTCTGTGAATGTCTTTTCAGGCTAAGTAGTCATCTTTATTTGTATTTATTGCATGTCACTCAAAAGCCTTGTCTTGCCAGAAATCTTGTATATTCAGAATGAATACAATAAAAACATATTTCTGTCGTGCCTCAGTACATTCATTCATGCTGACAGAAAGAATTTACTGATAACAGAAAGAGAAGTGGGATGATTACTGTGAGCAGAACAGGGACCTTGCTTCAGTCTCTTTTTGCTCCTTTGCTCTTCAAGCATCCCGAGGGAGAGAATTCCTGGTAGATGAAAGGTGATGGTGATCTTTGTGCAGCCAAACCTGCACTCACACAGAATTTAAGTTCTTTCAAGCTGTTTATGTTACCCAAGTGTGTAAGCAAGCAATTTTAAAAAATCTCTGTAAAGAACCATCTTCCCAATTGGCTTCATAGATATGAAGTGGGAAAAGAACTACAGAAATGTGTCCTGTTTTCAGGAATTATTTTATCTTTACACAGCAGAAAGGGTTACTTTCTTTTTTTTTTTATTAAAGCTAATGCAATCACGCGATGTCTAATGCTTACAAACATGCAAAATGAGTTAGATTTTCAAAGCCCAAGAGAAAACTCCACATCATTGACTAACCTGGTTGGTGACTAAGCTCTTACCAAAAATTGTCTCTAAGTACATAAAGCTGTGCTTTTGTAAAAGGCCATCTGCTGTATTCGAAAAGCTGAGCATCTGGGTTCCCATCTTTTGCTACTTACCACTCCGAAGCTAGATGTTCCCCCATTTAAGTCTCCTGAGAAGGGGCCAATCTGGTATGTATGCTTGCACGTGTCTAATACATACAGATAGCAACAGACTTTACATAAGGCACATCAGTCTTGGTCATATTTAATTAGAAATTATGATAGCAGGACAGAAGAAGGAAGTACTGCTGCTCTTTTTCTATTTTAATTGGATTTTAATTAGGCCAATTATCTAGCTTCAAAATAGCCAAAGTACTGGAGCAACTCACAAGGATACTTATTATCATCATGGATAATTTTGGTACTGCATTTTATTATTTTCCTGTAGTTATAATTTATTTTTTCCCTA
The DNA here is from genome assembly GCA_028858755.1 of Ara ararauna. Classification (NCBI taxonomy): domain Eukaryota; kingdom Metazoa; phylum Chordata; class Aves; order Psittaciformes; family Psittacidae; genus Ara; species Ara ararauna. Next base: position 65,603,106 of record CM054379.1, read on the forward strand.
TTAGTTTATTAGTTTTTGACAGATTAACATATGTCTCTTTTTCAATTAACTTGCTGTTTTATCTTTAAAGTCTCTCTTTCATTAAACTTGGTTAGTCTAATAAGACTAATAAACATTTTTTGAGTCCATCCTACGCCATCTTTGGTTCTGAAAAGTTGTTATGACACCCACAAGTGGGTTGTACCACCCTGGATGCAGGTGGCAACAGAAGATTTGGAAAGACATTTCTTTTCTACCAGAGAATAAGACAAAATAGGGACACTCTGAAATATGGATTACTTACAAAATAGGCACTTATAACACTTCCCAAGATGCTCTTAGAAGCCTTCGAAATTCATTATGCCACTGTAAGAGCGACACGTCTCTAAATTGGCTATGGGGGATTTTCCTTAGAAGGAGTCTTAATTTTGTTTCAAAGCAAAATATTTTTTCCATTTATTTCATCATTTGGACATCCAACTGTGACCGGTGTCCCTACTCCTGACTCCTGATAATGTACTTAGCAACTAACATTAGATGTTCTTATGGGTCTTTCCAACCCTAACTATTCTATGATTCTATCAGCCCCTAGGTTCCCGTGCACCAGACCAACTTTTTTCCTCCTTACTGGCCTTGAAGGTCCCAGACATCCAGCCAACCGGATGGTGGTGATAACCAATACAGAGAACAGGGAAGTGTAACAGCACGCAGAACTGTCTATAAAATTTAACATTTACAAGTCCTAAGTGGGACTTGGATCAGACCTGCTGCTGGATGGCAAGATCCATGATCCCCTCATGGTCATAGAATCATAGCATCATAGAACAGTTAAGGATGAAAAGGACCTTAAGATCATCTAGTTCCAACCCCCCTGCCAGGGGCAGGGACACCTCACACTAAACCATGCCACCCAAGGCTAAGTCCAATCCAGCCTTAAACACCACCAGTGATGGAGCATTCACAACTTCCCTGGGCAGCCCATTCCACTGCCTCACCACCGTCACAGTAAAGAATTTCTTCCTCATATCCAATCTAAACTTCCCCTGTTTAAGTTTGAACCCATTACCCCTTGTCCTATCACTACAGTCCCTCATGAAGAGTCCCTCCCCAGCATCCCTATAGGCTCCCTTGAGATACTGGAAGGCTGCTATGAGGTCTCCATGCAGCCTTCTCTTCTCCAGGCTCAACAGCCCCAACTTTCTCAGCCTATCTTCATACGGGAGGTGCTCCAGTCCCCTGATCATCCTCGTGGCCCTCCTCTGGACTTGTTCTAACAGTTCCATGTCCTTTTTATGTTGAGGACACCAGAACTGCACACAATACTCCAAGTGAGGTCTCACGAGAGCAGAGTAGAAGGGCAGGATCACCTCCCTCGACCTGCTGGTCCCGCTCCTTTTGATGCAGCCTAGGATATGGTTGGCTTTCTGGGCTGCAAGCACACACTGCCAGCTCATATTCATTTTCTCATCAACCAACACCATCAAGTCCTTCTCTGCAGGGCTGCTCTGAATCTCTTCTCTGCCCAACCTGTAGCTGTGCCTATGATTGCTCCGACCCAGGGGGAGGACCTTGCACTTGGCATGGTTAAACTTCATAAAGTTGGTATCAGCCCACAGCCTCACAAGCGTGTCAAGGTCCCTCTGGATGGCATTCCTTCCCTCCAACGTATCAACCGAACCACACAGCTTGGTGTCATCAGCAAACTTGCTGAGGCCGCACTCAATCCCGCTGTCCATATCACTGACAAAGATGTTGAACAAGACCAGTCCCAAAACTATTCCCTAATCAATCATGTAATGCCTAATCAATCATGGATGCTTCCACCATCATCTGCTTCCTCCAAGGACTGGATGAGTGACTCATATACCTTTCTTGAGTCCAGATTATGATTGTTATACTGAAGTGGCAAGCAAAATATCAAAAGATATCTGCAGAGGGTCCAGATGATAAGGAATAATAAACTAAGCTGTGCTAAAAATTCTGTGCTATGCTACTTACAAATCTGCGCTGTGCTGATTCTGCTTATAAAAATCCTGTACTACTCTGATCATATGCTATTCTGATTCTGTGTCATGCTAAACATAAAATTCTGTTAAAAATAAAGCTTTAGTGGTAACTACAACTTAGTGCCATCATCATTCTGCCTGGGATCTCCAAAAGATCCTGTTTGTCCACGGAGACTCAGGTAGCACCAAGTCTTATCTATTGACTATGTGTCAAGTGCCTCGCCTGTCTTCTGTATGCTTGTAAAGAAAAATTTATGAAATTCTTCAAACATTTGAAAATGTTAGTACTGTGAGGGGGTAAGAAGGTACATTGATATGTGTATTATGTGTGTGGGACTCTGAAAGACAATATTAAAAAAAAAAAAGAAAAAAACAACAGCAAAATCCTTAACTTTGGAATATATAAATTGGTGCTTTTCTTCATCACTGGAAGTACCTCTTTTCTTTCCTTCTGCCTTCTGAGCAGATTCCGTAATCTGTTTCCCACATGCTATTTTTGTGACTTAAGACTTTCTGAATTGTGTAATTCTTGGGTTCCATGTCAATCACCTCATATTTCAGTTCTAAACATAAATGTTAATGAGCTAATTGCACTGTTCAAAAGACCTTTTACTGAAAAGAAAGTAGGTGTGCTACCTTCTGTACTTTGTAAGTAGGTTTTAGAACTTAATCCAAGCACCTCTAGTTGCTATTTGTAGATTTAATTCTATCTGTTGATTATACATAGGTATTTAATAGTTCTTTTATTGCAATTATTTATTGCCAGTGTCATGGGTTCAGCAGTAGCAGTCATTTTTCTCCTTCGTAGTAGCTGGTGCAGTGCTGTGTTTTCAACTTTCGATCTGGGAACAGCGCTGATAATACCGATGTTTATAGTTATGGCTTAGAATGTTTTGGCCTGACCAAGGACTTTCTGAGTCTCATGCTCTGCCAGGGAGAAGGGGAAGTCGGGAGGAAGCAGAAATAGGATACATGACCCAAACTGACCAAAGAGCTATTCCATGCCACAGCACATCATGCCCAGGATGTAAAACTGGGGGCAGGAACCCGGAAGAGTTCAGTTCACAGCTTGGTTGTAGAGCGGTGAGCAATTGTATCCTCTTCCCTTGTATTTCCCTGGTCATTATTATTATTGGTGGTAGCAGTAGTGATTTGTGTTATGCCTTAGTTACTGGACTGTTTTTATCTCAACCCGTGGGAGTTACATTCTTTTGATTCTTCTCCCCATTCCCTCCCCCCCCCTCGGAGTGGGGGGAAAGAAAGAGGGAGAAGTGAGTGAATGGGCTGTGTGATTTACAGCTTAAACCACGACAGCCAGTCAAAATACTAATTAAGAAGTTAACACTTAAGCACCCATTACAAAATCATCCTTAATCTTATAGAACTTGTGGGACTTAGGGTGAGTGTTATTGCTGTATCTATTCTAGTTCATGTTTGGATATGGCTAGGTAGATAATGAGATACAAGTTTGCTCATTGTTCTCACAGAAATTTAGGCATATTAATTGCAAGGTTTCCTTCTGTTAGTCTTGTAGCTTGTGTCAAGGTAAGACTAGCTTGTGATTCTAAATGTTCAGAAAGCAGATATAGCTTTTCAAACAAAAGCAGAGAAAATGCCTGCACAAGTACTTCTTGCAGATGTAGGGTTTTTTTTTTGCCATAAATATGAGTTTTATTTATCATCTGTCTTACATAAAAGTTACACAGATTTGGTTTCTAGTCTTTCATTGAGCTTGTTTTTGAGGTAAACAAAAATCAATAAACTTTTCTAGGATAAGTAGAAGTGACTGCCCAAAGAAGTGTGATACTCAATACAAAGCTGCTTTACCACATCACACAAGTAAGCTCTTTGTTTTGGGGATTGTATACAGAAGCTGAGGTTTGTTGTAAAGAATTCAAGACAGGTCTCAGTTATGTTCAGGATGCATTAAAATGTGCATTGTCAGTGAGCACACCTGCTTTCAGAAGCTGATGTGAAAGGCCATGCTTTTCATGAAAGCTGACTTCTGTGGGGTAATAATCAGCACACAGTGGGGGATGGAGGGGGGAGGAGGGCAATGAAAGCAGAAAAGAAGATCACATACAGTCAACAAGGGAGACCTCCTGAATAGTTTTGGGTTTTCAGCAGTGGAGAAGAACAGACTCTAATTCTATTTCTTTGATTTTGTGCTATGACAAGGTTTCTGGTTTACCAGGAGATTTTTCTTAAACTCTCTCTTCTGAAAAACTGCTGTCTGCATTACTTTGATATTATCACTGCCATTTTTCTAGTCACAGATACAGTGCAGCATTACAAAACCTTCATGCTGGAAGATGTTCTTAGGTAGATGGGAAACGATGGCCCACAAAATCAGTGATTTCAGTCTTCTTGGTGGGAATACAAAATTCCCTTTGCAGTTCGTCCGTTAGTCTCAACTCTTTGACTAGAATTTACTAGGTATAGTAATACAGAATAACACAGAGTAAGACAGAATAGTATCATTTTTTGCTAAATTTTCGTCCTGTTTTTTGCTGCTCTGTGAGGGAACTTAGTGATGCAACAGTGATAAACTATCTCCACAAGATGATCATGCATATGATCAATCAGATTCAGTAGGCTTATATCATGCTGTAGGCATGGCTCATTAGCATGCTTGTCTCAATGCCTAGTGAAGGAGTTACCTGGTTCTCTGTTGCTATGTATCATTATTATTCCTTTTTAATTTACTAGTAATGCCTAATTATTCTTACATAGAAGAAATATTTCTAAATGATACTATTCTAGACTTGGTAATGTTTTATCTTTGCTAGGATTTCATATGAGCTGCCACTTGCTATTCCCTTTACTCCTACCCCCAGAAAAACAAAAAAGAACAAAGTGTGAACTGGAAGTGTATTCAGGTGCTGTACACACACCTGTCAAAGTGTATATAACCCTGTCTGCACATAATTGACAGATGTACCTTAGTACAAAATAGGCAGTAAACTAGATTTTGGTTCTGAACAGCCTGCAGCCTTAGAGGGGCTCTGCAAATGTTAGTGGTGCACTACAGTTTAGAAGTTGGACAGAAGCAGGCTTGCCTCTTTTTCGTAGCCATTTTTTGCTTCTTCTAGTCTGTTTCTGCCAGGGTTTGCAAAACTAGCCACAGAATGCTATCAGTCAGGTTGTGCTGATGTGATTACATGCTATAGGTGCTGGTGTGCCCTTTCTTCCTCAGCATCTGCTTCTGCAGACTTCATGTGAACCATGGTCAGAGTGGCTGTTCTCTTGTTCATTTGTTACAGACATGCACCACACCCTCTATCAAAGCACAAAAATTCCCTAATTTGTCATTTCCCATTTAATAGTATCTTCAAACATAAAACTAGTTACAATTGAAAATATTCAGACCATTTATATCTCTGTGAATTCATGAGGAAAGTACCACACTGTTGAGATGTGGCTGATGTTAAATCACCATTACACTTCCACCCTTGGGCCTTTTTTCCAACAGATGTTATTTGAAGTCTTTTGCCTTGTAGCTATCAATCACAGAGCTCAAATCAGAACTACCTATGACACACAATTACTGGTTTTTTGTCTTTCTTATGTGGCCAAGATTTCACAACACATAACACATTACACTAATATGTTATCCCAAAATCAAGTTAGCAGAAGTCTTTAATTAAAGAAAGTAGCTTCAGGTTGTGCTGCTATTTGGCATCAACATAGTTGTTATGCAACTTGGTTGCCATGATATTAATATCAGTTTAGTTCTACAATGAAATATTCCTGTATTTAGTAATATTATAATTAAAAATCATTGACAATTTTCTCATCTACTAAACAATAGACAATAAAGTGCTCCCAGAGGAAGCTAAAACATTGTACAGAACATAAAAACAGATGCAGGGGAGAGGTGTGCCACTTATAATCATCTGATATCATTCGTGATTTTTTGTTTATTACTTTGCCTATGTGTTTAATAAAAATTTGATTTTTTTTCTTGGTAGGAACTGTGTTTTTACTAGGGCTTGTACTATGACTATTGTTACTGCTATCTTCAAAAATAATCCTTTCTTTTTTTATCCTTGTATAGGCCTAGCAAGATTAATCCTAGGAAGATTTATTAGTGCGATGCAAAAGTGAAGAAAAGAAGGAGCTACTGCTTAAGAAAAACATGTGCAGTGACCAGTAACTCCTCTCAGTTCTTCAATCTAGTGATAATATTGCATTAAATTTGTTCTTGTCTTGAAGACTAAATGATTTTTTCTGAAGTTAACATCTGTTAAATATGTTCTACACTTAGATTTTAGAAGCTTGTGGATTTGCAGGCCATGTCTTCATCAGGCTGTGAGTCTCTGATTTGTCTTCTGTTCCAACAGATTTAAAAATCTGTCCTGATGTTCCACTGTTTTCAACAGCTGAACTTGCCTGATGACAACTGTCTTGACTTCTTTTAATGATACATCTAAAACAAAGGTACAGTGCACCCAGTTGTTAGTAATATGAAGTTAGTATTCTGTGTTGTTCTGGACTCTTTTTTCTTCCTGGTATTCTATGACCAGAAATTTTAAATATTACTAGAATGAGCAGACTAAATAGAAGGAGTGAAAATAGAGCCAAACTGCAGGTGTAAACCAGTTTATGCTAGGATCCATTGCACAGTGCATATATAAGATGATTTGTATAAGATCACATGGGTTTGTGGAAGCTACAGTATGTATATCGTACTAATATATAAGTATGATGTACTTCTGTGTATGACTAAAATGCCCTAGAAATTTTTCCATCCTTTACTATGAATTTGGAGTCTGAAAGTGTCTCAAATAACGAGGATGATCTAACACATAATCGAACTTGGCATAAGCGACTGTAGGTAATCCAATGGCACGTTTTTGTTTAAACGGATAATATACCTATGATTGATTGTAATTGTTTCTCCCAAGGATCTGGGATATACTTTTCTCTGCCTTATGTTTAGTATTCGGTCTATATTCATTATTCTATTAAACCGGTATGAATTCATCAGCTGTATATCTGACACATCAAATGCCAGTAGGTTAAAGGTGGCAGATGTGCTTATATTCTTTAGGTATCCATTCTTTAAGACTCCTTTTGCATGCTTTCTTCATTATTTTTGTCAACACAGAGGCTTCAACTTGTGCTCAGATAAATTTTTTAGTCGGCCAATCCGTAAGACAGCAATACTCTGAAGCAGATGAAATTTTCATTTGACATTAATGTCACCCAATTCTCCAGTGGTCTCTGCTGGTGCTGTATCATACACAGCAGAAGTTGAACAAGAGCTCTGATATGCAGTCACTTAACCACAGTGGACTTACTGGCTCAAGTCAACCCTCAAAGAACCATAGAATAACAGAATAGTCAGGGTTGGAAAGGACCTGAAGATCATCTAGTTCCAACCCCCCTGCCAGGGGCAGGGACACCTCACACTAAACCATGCCACCCAAGGCTATGTCCAACATGGCCTTGAGCACCACCAGCAATGGAGCATTCACAACTTCCCTGGGCAACCCATTCCACTGCCTCACCACCGTCACAGTAAAGAATTTCTTCCTCATATCCAATCTAAACTTCCCCTGTTTAAGTTTGAACCCGTTACCCCTTGTCCTCTCACTACAGTCCCTCATGAAGAGTCCCTCCCCAGCATCCTTATAGGCCCCCTTGAGATACTGGAAGGCTGCTATGAGGTCTCCACGCAGCCTTCTCTTCTCCAGGCTCAACAGCCCCAACTTTCTCAGCCTATCTTCATACGGGAGGTGCTCCAGTCCCCTGATCATCCTCGTGGCCCTCCTCTGGACTTGTTCCAACAGTTCCATGTCCTTTTGATGTTGAGGACACCAGAACTGCACACAATACTCCAAGTGAGGTCTCACGAGAGCAGAGTAGAGGGGCAGGATCACCTCCCCCGACCGGCTGGTCCCGCTCCTTTTGATGCAGCCTAGGATATGGTTGGCTTTGTGGGCTGCGAGCACACACTGCCAGCTCATATTCATTTTCTCATCAACCAACACCACCAAGTCCTTCTCTGCAGGGCTGCTCTGAATCTCTTCTCTGCCTAACCTGCATCTGTGCCTGGGATTGCTCCGACCCAGGGGGAGGACCTTGCACTTGGCATGGTTAAACTTCATGAGGTTGGCATCAGCCCACCTCACAAGCGTGTCCAGGTCCCTCTGGATGGCATTCTTTCCCTCCAACTTATCAACCAAACCACATAGCTTGGTGTTATCGGCAAACTTGCTGAGGGCGCACTCAATCCCACTGTCCATGTCAGCAACAATGATGTTGAACAAGACAGGTCCCAACACCCATCCCTGAGGGACACCACTTGTTACTGGTCTCCAGCTGGACATTGAGCCATTGAGCACAACTCTTTGTGTGCGGCCATCCAGCCAGTTCTTTATCCACTGAGAGGTCCACCTATCAAATTGATGTCCCTCCAACTTAGAGACAAGGATGTCATGTGAGACGGTGTCAAACACTTTGCACAAGTCCAGGTAAATGACATCAACTGCTCTACCCCTGTCCATCAGTTCCGTAGCCCCATCATAGAAGGCCACCAGATTGGTCTGGCAGGATTTCCCCTTGGTGAAGGCATGCTGGCTGTCACCAACCACCTTGTTGTTTTTCATGTGCTTAAGCATGCCTTCCAGGAGAATCCGCTCCAAGATTTTGCCAGGCACATAGATGAGCCTGACTGGTCTGTAGTTCCCCGGGTCATGCATTTTCCCCTTCTTGAAAATGGGGGTCATATTTCCCTTTTTCCAGTCATCGGGAACTTCACCTGACTGCCATGATTTTTCAAATACGATAGATCTGTGACTGAAATAAAAATGCAGGACTACGAATGGCAACACAGAACTTCAAGAACGCATTTGCTTTTCTCACTTTGACAGAGTGATTACTTGCATAGGACAAGATGGTTACATAGGAAATTCCTGTGCTAGATTCGCCAAAGGCCATCTATGAGCAGCTAGGCTCCGAAGTAACACAGGAGTTACAAGGAAAGGTGAATCTTAACTATTCTGATGGGATGGTTTTGAAAACTTGACCAATGGCAGTTTATTCAAGATCACAAATAAGGGAACTGAACCTCCGTACTGAATTGCTGTACATTTAAATATTTAGCCAATCTCCTTTATAGAAGAGTGAAGACATAAGTTGGAAAACCAATACTGATTCATTCATTAATCATAGAATAATAATTTAAACTATTAGTTTGTGAGAAGATGAAGACACCCGAATGTGCTTTCATCTCTTTCCTATCAGAGCTCCAAGAATACATACCTACAACTATGTAGATATATCCCCATCCCCTTCTTAATGATTTTGGCTGATCTTCACATAGTATAGTAACTGTCCATGTGGATTAAAGCACAATTCTCAGACTCACTACAAATAACAGGAACCTAAGAACAGGCATAACCCTTCAGCAAAACTGAAGGAACAGAAAGTATATTTTCAGGTTTTGAAGGAAAAGGGAAACTGAGCTGTGTTTTCCCTCAAATCATTTCACACCATTTTGTTGATAATAACTGCAAGGAAGTTAATAAATACACACTAATCTATTGAGCATGTGTCCTGGGTTCAGCTGTAACAGTTATTTTTTTCCTTCCCAGCAGCTGATGCAGTGCTGTGTTTTGGTTTTAGTTTGAGAACAATGCTGATAACACACTGATATTTTAGTTGTTGCTCAGTAGCACTTACCCTGATCAAGGACTCTTCAGTCTCACATGCTCTGGCAGAGAGGAGGGACACAGGAACCTGGGAGGAAGCAGAGACAGGACACCTAACCCAAACAGCACATCATGCCCAGTATATAAACTGGGAGAAATTACCAGGAAGGTCCAGATCGCTATTCAGTTGGGCTGGGTATCAGTTGGTGGGTGGTGAGCAATTGCATTTTGCATCACTCTGTTTATTGGTTTAGGTTCTGTTGTTTTTTTTTTTTTTTGTTTTTTTTTTTGTCTCTTCTTAGTTTTATATTCTCTCCCCTTATTACTTCCCTTAGTAGTAATGGTAGCAGAAGTAGTAGCAGTTTTATATCACACTTTACTTATTGCACTGTTCTTATCTCAGCCTGTGGAGTTCACATTCTTCTGGTTCTCCTCTCCATCCTGCCTGGAGATGGGGGAAAAAGGAGGGAGTGAGCATGTAGCTGCGTGGTTCTGAGTTACTGTCTGAGCTTAAACCATGACAGAATGATATATTCTAAGCTCATTAGTTTTGAAGAACAGCAAACTGTATTGTTTTTCCTCTCTGACAGGCACTTACAATGGACAAGGGTAACTATTCTTAGAGTCTTTTCAAGCCTATGTCATATGTTTGTATTATAAATATATTTAATTCTTATTGCCTGCATTTATGCTGTTTTGGCTGAAGTTAATTCAGATATTTTCCAAATTATTTTCAAATTATATTTTTCATAGTAGCTAGCATGAGGCTATGTTTTGAATTTGTGCTGGAAACAGTGTTGATAACACAGGGATCAGTTACGGCTGAGCAGCGCTTACACAGAGCCAAGGCCTTTTCTGTGTCTCACAGCACCCCACCAACCAGTGAGTAGGCTGAAGGTGCACAAGGAGTTGGGAGGAGACACAGCCAGGACAGCTGACCCCAACTGATCCCAGGGGCATTCCATACAACATGATGTCGTGATCAGCATATAAATCTGGGTGAAGAAGAAAAAAGGGGGATGTTCAGAGTGATGGCATTTGTCTTCCCAAGCAGTGCGATGGAGCCCTGCTTTCCTGGAGATGGCTGAACCCTTGCCTGCTGATGGGAAGCAGGGAATGAATTCCTTGGTTTGCTTTGCTTGTGTGCATGGTTTTTGCTTTACTTGATAAACTGTCTTTATCTCAAGCCACGAGTTTTCTCATTTTTACTCTTCCATTCTCTTCCACATCCTACAAGGAGGGAGTGAGAGAGTAGCTGTGTGGGGCTTAGTTGCCAGCTGGGATTAAAGCGTAATAGCCTTCAAGCAATTTTCTTTGCTCGTAGTGGAAGGTTAAGATCTTTTGTAGAGAAGCAAAAGTCTTGTTTAAACTTATGAGGTTTTAGTGAAAGCTAGAATCTCATTATCTTCTGTGATGTGCTGAGTGTTATGCCATCATCTAGCAAAATAAAATTGAAACCACTGTGTAAATTCCTTTGCCCTGGCCTGTATAAGTGCCTTTTGGGTTTTTTGTAATTGAAGACTGAAATTCATTTGAGGAATTGCCTGAATATTCTGATAAATATATACGTCTCCTAAAACTCTGAATTGTCATAAAAAACTATGTCACTATAATTTTCATAATTCCATTATAAATGTTGAACACATTTTTGCAAAGACCAAATACTTCCCAGTATAAGAAACACTTCTTCATTAGTAAAACATGCATAGCTAATATAATTTCTGTTGTGAAGTGTTTAAGGGAGCACTGTTAAACCTTTTTTCTTGGAATGGTACTTTGGGAGAGCACTTAACCATTAAAGATACAAAAAGAGGCAAGAACCAGTAATGTGAGCTGAAGATGGGAATCAAGAGAGCGGTATTATGTAGCTGAAGCCACCTACAGCTTGTTTTGCATGAGTGAACTAATAAGGTAGTCCTTGTGCACCTTGAGTAGCCCATCTGCAAAGTGGAAATTGTCAAAATGTTCACCTTTGTGACTTCTGAGATCTGTGAGTGAGAAAAGATTATCTAAACGCACTGTAAATTCAGCTGGCTTTTGGTAGTATATTTCCATTAAACTAACTGCATGACTTCAGGCAGATTCTGCTTAAGTGTGAGTCTACTCTAAATGAAGAAAAATATCATAATTTAGACAAAAGTCACATTCTAGTGCGTAAAATTTTTTTATAGGCATAGTATTGGAGTATAAAAAAGAGAAGTGAGCTGCTTAGGTTTTGGTTTTGCTTTTTTTTTTGACAGTGGCTCAACAGAAGGAAGTTAGGGTGTTTTAGGCTTTATTTCTATAGGACAACGTATTGTGTCAAGGGCTCTGAAAAGTATAGTGATGCAATTTCTGGGTTAGGTTCTTTATCAGATTGAACACTTGAGTATGAAATAGCCGCAGTTTTATATTTACATATTTTCAAAACTCTATTGTGAAGGAATATATTTTTTTATTGTCTTCAATAAATTTCTCGTCACACATTTACAAAATTATTCTTACTTTCTAGTCAGTGTTTTCTCTAGTGATAGCTTTTGCAACAACTCTATTTTATAACTAGTCATTCAAGCATTTTGTAGTTTTGGGTTCAGTGAACTTGTGCCTGACACATTCCAGTAAAATCCTAAACATTCAGCATAATAATGCTCATGCGAGGCTTTGAAGGTGTCCTGTTTTGCACAGTACCTAAATAGAATTTTATCTCCAGTTTGCTAAGGATAACATAAAGATTTCCTTTCTCAGAAAATCTTTCTCAGGAAAGTAGACAAATACTTTAAGTCTTTAATCTAATACCCTTTTGAAAGCCAATTTCAATCGAATATATGGAAGAAGGGCCTGAATCACCTCTTCCAGGTTTACGCTGCTCTTACCCTCTTGATTTAAATTTTGTTTCACTAGAATAATATGGGAGTTTCTTAGTGGTCGTTGTGATTATAAATATAGTATGGATTGTAAAAATATCTGAAAATTCATAATCACTTGTATTTCCCTGAAAGAACTGAAGAGGACTAAATGTAATGCATAGAATTTAAACTATGCTGGGTTAACCACATTTATGTGGCATGTCAGGTACACGGTTTTTATATAATTAATGCAAGGAAAGCTCTTGGAGACAGTTATTCTCTATACAACAGCTTACCTCAAGCTTATTTGAAGCTGATATAATGATCTTTCTTGTATGGCCAAATTGGCTAAAAATCAAAGATGTGATTTAGACCTACAGATGTATCAGTGTAAGATTTGATGTAAATGACAGTGAAATTTGGTGGGTGTGTGGGAAAAGCATGAACATACTATTCCTGTAAAAGTTTTCTAGGCTGAGTCTTAGCAAATTACAGTATGTGGCATCCATTACTTTGGCAGAAAGTAATGCAAATTTTTTAGGTTACCTAAACTTCCTTATTAACACTTATCTCACAGGATAACTTCTTATAACATTTCTAACTGTATCTCATTCAAATAGCTTATGTCCCAGGGTGATTCTTTTTAATTTTCTGAGGCAAAACCACAGTTGATTGAACCACTAAAAGCATTTAAGTTAACATTGTCATGAATCTAAAGCTTACTGCAAGATGTTTTCTAATGTGTCAGGACAAGATGTCTTTATCAGACAGACAAAAAAAAAAAAAACCTACTTTACAAGTATCATTAAAAAGTAGAAGATTTTGTAGAAATGTTAATTATCTTCCCTCCTTGTCCCCACACCTTTGTGAAGTACCATCTCACTGTATCTGGGAAGAGTGAGGTACTCCCAAACATTGTCTCCCCAGGTGGCTACTGCAAAAACAATGTGTCAAATATCCGCTTCTTCTGGACACCTAGAGACATTAGCTGTTCTTCCACCTGCCAATATGCAGCACATTACTTTATAAATATTTTAAAGAACATTTAAATGGATGTTTAGCGCACAACAGAGTAGCCTTTACAGACCCGTGATCTAGCTCTCTTGTCATAAGACTATTCAAATCATATAATCATAGAATAGTTAGGGTCGGAAAGGACCTTAAGATCATCAAGTTCCAACCCCCCTGCCATGGGCGGGGACACCTCACACTAAACTATGCCACCCAAGGCTATGTCCAACATGGCCTTGAACACCACCAGCAATGGAGCATTCACAACTTCCCTGGGTAGCCCATTCCAGCGCCTCACCACCCTTACAGTAAAGAACTTCTTCCTTATACCCAATCTAAACTTCCCTGTTTAAGTTTGAACCCGTTACCCCTTGTCCTATCACTACAGTCCCTCATGAAGAGTCCCTCCCCAGCATCCTTATAGGCCCCCTTGAGATACTGGAAGGCTGTTATGAGGTCTCCACATAACCTTCTCTTCTCAAGACTGAACAGCCCCTAAGCTAGTATGAAGTAAACTGTACTTTAGACTCACTAGCCAAGAACAAGCTAGTGATATGAGCTGCCCGGTAAGAATTATCGACAGGGACTGCAAGTGTGTCTTCTTCCCTTGGGGAAATTTTTTCCCAAAATGTTAAGAGCTTGGTGGCTACAATTAAGGCATCGCAGTACTTTTTATGAGATGAGTGCATGAAGAGCTAACAAGTTCTTTAAAAAGCCAGTAAAAGATTACTTGGTAATTTCTGTGCTTTTGCAGCCTTTGGCCTTTTTTATATCCAGATTCAGAAGTTAGGAAGTGCTTTCCGATCAAAAAATTTACATGTAGTGTTAGAGATTAAAATGTAGCAAGACTGTTAGCCTACTATTCACATGTAGATGTATACAGCCCTGGGATTCTCACCTGTCTTCTCATTACGTGTCTTGGTTGGGAAGCTGCTGTATCTGAACTAATACAAGTAATATTGATGGTCAGGACACATTAACTTGGGTACAATCTTATGTTTCCCCAGTTACGTGGTTTCCAAAACCATAAGGTTTACCTGGTTTGGAAGGCAGGCAGGCATCTGTGCTTTTGTCCATTTTGCACACCTTCAAAAAGAAGTGACCTTATGTTCTTTGTGAAGAAGTAGTCAGATGATCACTCTGAAAATGCTTGCTGTCATGGTTTAATCCCAGCCAGCAACTTAGTACCATGCAACTGCTTGCTCCCCTCCTGTTATGCCACTACTCCACTGAGACCAGAAGAATTAGAAAAAAAGTAAAAATACATGGTTTGAGATAAGAACATTTTAATAATTGAAATAAAGTAAAAAAAAAAAATGATGATGATGATAATAATTATTATTATGAGAGAGAGAGAAAAAGGAATCAAACAAACTAAGAAACAAAAACCTTGAAATGATGCACAATACGAATTATCAGCACCAATGCTCAGCCCATCGTTGAGCAGCGATTGATCTCTTCCAGTTAACTCCTCCTACTTTATATACTTGGCATGATGCACTGTGGTTTGGAATACCTCTTTGGCTAGTTCAGGTCAGGTGTCCTGTCTCTGCTTCCTCCTGGCTCCCTATGCCCCTCCTCACTGGCAGAGCATATGAGACTGAGGAGTTCTTGGTCAGGTAAGCGCTACTTAGAAATAAATAAAATATTTGTGTGTTATCAGCATTATTCTCAGACTAAAACCAAAGCACAGCACTCTGACATCTATTAGGAAGAAAATTAGCTGGAACCAGGACACTTGCCCTGGTTACACGCTGGGAAAATGTAGTCTTATTTAAAGTTAGAAAATATTGAGATTCTGCCTTGGCAAGCTTAAGACAAGAAACTTCATTGTTCTCATAAAGCCCGGAAATGAGAGGGAAATAAGTTTTTTCAACAAATAAGACATAGGAACTTGAAATATATCTTGGTATGTAATACAGAAACTAGAAGAAGTTCAATTTATTGACTAAAATAATCATGTTTCTTTATTTTCCTTTCTTGACAGCTTGAAGCATGCTGATTTCTTGACTCCCAAAGCCTATGATATCCTTGGCATACTATCAGAGACCTATTGTGCATTGGGCTTAAAAATGCAATAATATTTGTTTAAAAGACGTTACAAGCAGTGACTGGAATTTACAGTCATTAATATGTTTAAATATACTTTAGAATAGGCTTATTTATGGCTTATTGTTGAAAGCTGCACATTATATTTTCACAAGCTTTTCTATTCTGGCAGCTTGGCCATCGTGTATTAAATGTTGTTGTTTAGCTGTCACAATGTTTTTGCTTAAGAAGTTGGAAAAAGATAGCTTGTTCACAGTTCTCCTGTTCATGAAGTATCATTCTGAAGGGCAGGGTTATCTTTAATATGTGATGCTACTTGCAGACTTCAAATACAGTATATTTTATGTTGTTGATTGTAGACTCCGTCTTGGAAAGATGGTTTTTATTTTCATTATGTGACTTTAAATGCTTTTATTTCTGATAAGACTTCTTAAGCTTGTTTTCAATCCTGATTACATTTTGAAGTTTAACAACATTTGTGCTAGTTAACGTGGTAACAGTCTCAGGAAACTCTACATTTTATGTAACTCAACAAAGCTTTCATTTTAAGCTTCAAATTCGAATATATATATAGTTGGTATTATCTAGAGGTAGTATTATTAATAGGTCCATTCTTTTCTCCAAGAAAAGACTCTTAGATACAAAATTACTATTAGTGGAGATCTAGCAGTGAGAATTATACCAAGAGAAAAATGAAAATATTTGTGAGAACAAGATTAGTGAATTAGCTCATGGTGCTGTTACAGCTGCAGCATTATATCAGTCTATTAAATTATTAATAAGCCTCTACGAGACCAGAAGGAGGTCTGGAACCAGTAAAAATCTGTACCACATGAAAGTTTGAATAATCATGGCCATATGTAAATCTGTTGCCTTATTCTTTTAGCAATGCTGCAGTCATAGCTTCTCTCAGTTTTTAACATATGCAATGAATTTTTTAAAAAGCAGTAACAGAGGAATCCTCTAGTTCATTTGTTACTTAGAAGTGCAGCTTCCAGCTAGTATTAGGTTGAAAATAATTGATTTATATTTCTGAGAGGTACACTGAATATATTATTACACAAAAATGATGTAGTGAACTAGTCTCATCACAAGGATGACATTGCAAAAATTATCCTTAATATGTTGTACAAAATCTAAAATAAAGTTATATTTTTTAGTGTTTTGAAATTCACTGGAATATTTTTATTCCAGACATGTTTCGCTGGCAGTGTTTTTCAATATAAAAGGTGTTCTGAAGGCTTTTCAAAGGTGAATTTTTCAAAAGGGATGGTTTTGAAAGAAGGCATATCTATGCTTTTACACTACTAAAATAACTTTATAGCTAACAAAGTTTTTCCATTATTCAAATTGGTTTTGTCAGCAGGTTTTTTTTCGCTAGACTTCTTGCAATTATTGTCCCTCAGACTAACAGTGGTCTTAATTAACTGTTCTTCAGGCCTCTGCAGTTTGGGCAACCAAAGATTTCACATATGCTGTAATTTAATTAAAATATGTTCTCCCCTGGCTTTGGGAATCTGAGCTCACCTGTAGTAACAGTTGCCTTGTTCTCTTCACACAGTATCCCCAACACATCGAGTTCCTACTCAAAGGTCACATCTACCACAGAAGTGCTAACTGCCTCTGTAGTTTAGGCTTGGGCAGACAAAAGAAAGCAGTCCTTTCTCTGAACATCTGTGGGATCTTATTACCCAGGAGCCATCAGAAGTCTCTCAATGTTGGGAAGGTGAGCTGTCAGCAGTATAGGCAGTGGGATGCCTGCCCTTACCTGCTCAAGTTCTGCCATTTGGCAAAGTAGAGGCATGGATATTTCCCAGAAGAAGCCACGCTGCAGGATCTAAGTATGAAAATTCATGGTGTGTCTGTCGGGAGCAGGGCCCACTTAGTTGAAGATTCGCTGATGAAATTAAGAGGGTTTTACAATAAGCAGGTTGTGGTAAGACCTAACTGGATAATATTCTGTTCTGTTTTCTATCATGACACTTAATTTGGTCCATTACTCTTTTATTACATTGAAATAATGATGTCTTTCATATGCTGTGTCATAGGATATTTGTGCTGTCAAGACTTTCTCTCTAAAGAACATTTAAATGGCAAATATGATTCTAAATAAGTTTAGGAAAATAATTAAAACTCTAGATCTAAATATGAAAACAGCTGAGTTAATAAATGTTGTGCAAGTTATTCCCTGCCTTACAGAGTATATGGGCAGAGCTGGCTGAGTAATGGGACCTAAGGATCACTTCCAAGCACTTCTTTTGCTATGGGGAATATAGAAATACCCAATGGGTGCACCATCATCATGTCTGTTGTGAGGTAAGCCTTTTATGTGACAAGGAAAGGACTTCAGCATGTAAGCCTCCATCACTGAAATAGGATTAGTAGCCCAGCCAGCTAAGAAGCAGCCCATGGTTAGCCTACAACACTTAACACCTCTTTTTAATTTTGCTGTTTAGTATGGAAGATGCTCGCTGATTTCTGGCAGTTTGAAACAACCTTTTGATCATTTGGTTTATAGCTGTTTGTAGCTAGCATTAAAAACATGTTTAGATTTTTTCTGTGAGAGTTTGGATCATGGAAATTCAGAAAATTAAAAAAAACCCTAAAACATTGTGGAGACTTCTCCAGATGTTAATCACTGCATATATGACATGACATCATATCATTAGAGTTCAGTGAAATTTCAGAAGTTAAACTGAAAGACTTTGGATATCAAACATTCTGTCTAAAGCTCATTGCAGTGATGAACTGTTGCATTCACTCACTTTTCACTGCAGACAAACTCAGATTTAAGGCTAATTGGTTATGAATCAAATGCCTTTTTCTGGCTCTGTGCACAAACCCCCATTTAAGTTTAATTATATTATTCACCTGAGGCTTGTTATGGATGTATTTAAATGTTTGCAGAGAGGAAGAAAACCATAACTGTGTTAAACAACTAATCAGTGGTCTTGGGCTTCTAAATAGGTTTAATGTTTCCCATATTTATTGCAATTATGCCAAGATTGAGATTGTTCACTCTGATTTTGGATGATATCCTTCATTTATCTGACAAAGTTTTAAACCCATTTTTTTTTTCTTTTTTCTTCCTTCCCTCCCCCAATTATTTTTAATGTATTGCTCTCCTGAATTGAAAACTTACAAAAGTGGTGGTCTGAGAAGCCTGGAATACAGAGTATCTGCTTTATTTGCAAGGCAAATGGGATAGATACTCTTCTTCGCAAGACCTTGTCAACACCACTTACAGCTTTCCTCTCTCTCCCCCTGTCCCCCCGAAAATACACATTTACAGATAGATGTTTCTTGCTTTTTCCTTTGTTCAGTCGCAAATTTGTTAACCAAAAGAATAATTAAAAATGCATCATCCTCAGTGCTTGCTGGTACACTTCATGCGAATAAATGCTTGTAAACTGGTGATTTGTACTTTCCCTGGTCTAAATAGAATGGATTGATTTAAAGTGAAAAGGGCCTTGATCCTTTCACATTTAGGTCACTTAGTCTGGTTTTGTTTGTTTGTTTGTTTGTTTTAATTTTTATTGCTTTGGATTTCAGCACAATTATTTGGATTTTTAAAATTTACAAGTTGGTAGAAAAATATTTTTTGCTATAATTTAAATTAAAAAAAAAAAAAAGAAAACCTTCAAAAGAAACTGTTCTTATCCTCAAATTTCATCTAGAAAGATTCGTTTATAGAAAATCTGTATTTACAGGTAAAATAGTTCTGAAATTCTAGAATTTCAAAATTACCCTATAGAATTTACTGTCATAACACAGGTCTGAAAACTATCTCCATGGTCACTGAATCCAATAATGTATTGCTAAATGCAATCTTTGTAAGTTTATCAAGTCATGTAGGAATTTCTCACCTCTCTTATGTGACTGGAAGCATGGCCTTAGGGCTTCATTCATCTGGTGATTAGAAGTCTTTTTATGTGAGTCTACTTAAACATATCTATAGAGAGTTTTCTGCCAGGAGTACTGCTTTCTAGAAGTTATTTTCTTTGGTATTTATGTTTCAATGCTTTTAAGGTGAATAATCTTATTCTGTCAGTTTGTATTTTTCTGAGGTAAGCAAGATGAGCTAGTCCTGCAAGCTGTTTATTATGGTTCCTTTTATCTCATTCAACTTACTCTTTTATTGCACTCATTGCAGCTGAAACATAACTTTTCAAGAGCACTTAACCAGAATTTTGCACAGTATTCTATGCTAAATATCTGTAATCCTGTTGTCGTTTTTTCATCACGGTAATTGATGTTTTCTGAAAATTAATTTGCAATCCTTTACCTTCAGCGTCATTTTCAACTGATAGACTTACCATTCAACTACACCACTTCCTATCATTCTAGTTCTCACTGTCGCTCTTCCCATTTGTTTTTCTGGATCTACTGAGTTCTGATATCACCTCTTAGCTGTGTGCCAACAACATTTCTTCTGTGTAGATCTCATTTATGAAAACACCAAATAAAGTGGCCTGAAAGTCAATTTCAGAGTGTTATCACTGCTTATACTATTTCAATCTACTTGCAGCATCTGTTTAACTTCCTTCCAAGCACCTAAATTTTAAATCTTATTCTAACCATTGGTTTATTTGTTTGTTTATCTAGCTAGATGTGGTTTGAGCTCTCCATATACCTGTAATTTTCTTCCTCCCTTTCTTTTCCAACAAGATTGATGGATGCTCCTGGCTGCTGTGCAACTCTGCAGCGGTTGTGTTTCCTTTGCCTCTTTTGAGCACACCATGGTCCACTCCTTGTTTCTCAGCAAAGAAAACAGTGCCAAAGGGCTAGCACAAACTAACCTGTTATCTTTAGGATTGTATGAACTACTATTGTATCAAATGGTTTCATGTAGTTCTCCTTCATAAAAGACCGTTACTGGTATAAATATAAATGAGTTACTTATAGTAAGTGAGAATAAATTCTGCATAAAAACTTGCACTTGTAAGCAGCTATTGAACTCTGGATTAAATTTATAGATACAGCAGCTGGATATCTAAGCTTCTGCATTTTATATTATGAGGAAAACTTGTGTTTAATTTTCTCTGCCATCTCCAAGTCTGATCTATATACAATACACATGAAACAGATCTTGCTCTATTTGTCCTTGTCTAGACTGAAGTCAGTGTTGAGGAGTTAAAATATACATATATTGGGAGTAAATTAAATACCTTGAGTCTGTGAAGGAGTGAACATGATCTAATAGCATCACAGAAAGTTGTGCTTTGCTGGGTTTAGATACTGAATTTTAGGCAGAGAAAATTAAAGGATCAATCGATATAGATTATTTTAGACAGAAAACATGGATTTTTGTTGATTCCCACACTACTTACAGGAATGTTCATTATCTAGTTTTGGATGAATTTTTTAATATCCATTTGGTTTAGCATCAGTTTATATTCTGATGGGTAGAATTAAGGTAGTACATCTCTGTATCTGTAAACACTGTGCCTCTGCCTTCCAGTGATGGGCTGGGACCACATCCTCTCATTTGCAAAGTTAAAGATTAGGAATAAAGAAAAAAAAATTACTGTCATGGTTTAAGCCCAGCCGTAAATCAGCCACGCAGTCGTTAGCTCACTCCCCCCCCTTCCTCATCCCCGATTCCAGGAGGGATGGGGAGGAGAATCAAAAGAATGTGACTCCCACAGGTTAAGATAATTAAGTAACTAAGTAACCATGGTATAACACAAACCACTACTGCTACCACCAATAATAATAACGATAAGGGAAATAACAGGGGAAGAGAATACAACCGCTTGCCACCCACCAACCGATACCCGGCCTGACCCAAGCAGTGATCTAACCCTTCCAGGTCCCTGCCCCCAGTTTATATACTGAGCATGACGTGCTGTGGTATGGAATACCTCTTTGGTTAGTTTGGGTCAGGTGTCCTGTCTCTGCTTCCTCCCGGCTTCCCCTCCTCCCTGGCAGAACATGAAACTCAGAAAGTCCTTGGTCAGACCAAACATTACTGAGCAGTAATTAAAAACATCAGTGTTATCAGTGCTGTTACCAGGCTGAAAGACAAAATCACAGCATTGCATCAGCTCCTAAGAAGGAGAAAAATGTCTGCTCCTGCTGAACCCAGGACAATTACATATTTTATCAGGCTGGTTTTCTGAAGTCGTTAATGAGAGGCAATGGAAAGTGGGAAAGAAGACAAAAGAAAGTTACGTACTTTCTAAACAGTGTTCTTCTTCAACAAGTATGTGAGATGCAAACTGTAATCTGTGGATGGAACCGTGGGTGGGGGAAGGTGGTGTAGATATTTTGTGCAAAGAAAGAAAGCAACATTGTTGTTGTTGTTGTTGTGGGGGTTTTTTTGTGGGCTTTTTTTTTTTTTTTTAGCTTCTCTCTCGTCTTTCCTCCATTTTGTGAAAGAGAAAAAGGATGTATAGTCTTATGGTACTGGCTGTTTCCAGAATAATCATCCTTTCTCTTGAGGGTAGATGACCAGAGATTGCTTAAGGCGTTACCTTTCCTCCTAGAGAAGGAAAGCAAGAGGTTGGGTTCTTTAAGAGCCATAGGAGAGGTCCTTAAGAGGAAATTTACTAATTTTACATGTGGAGTTTATACCATGAATCCATTTCTTAACCCTTTCAACAAAAATAGATTCAAATTCTCATGCCCATATTTGGAAAATATCATCCTTGAACTGATAAAAAACCCATCATGTCTTTCCTTTCCAAAGAGTTTAGGATCAAAATTTGTTCCTATAATTTAATGAATCTTCTGAAAACATTTTGGCTAAACTGGAAATAAAGATTTTGGTTTAGTTGTGTTTAAGGATATTGTAAATGAAACAATGAAAATATCTGAACTCGATTTGATGTTTGGCATTTATCTGACTTCTCTATATCATTGTTAATACAGTCAACTGCGTCTTCCCCTGCAACTTCATTAAACTTCTCAATGGTAATTAAAAAAAAAAATTGCCTTTACAGACTGTATTTACAGCTACATACAGGAATTTTTGTGTAGTACTTTCATGACTTTCATAGCTACTTGCTGACACAATCGGTATTATAGAGTGGCATCTTAAGTCATTCACTGAAACTCTCATAACTTTATAGTGTAATTGAAATTACTTGGCACTGCTGTGGCACCTTGAATACCATGTTTAGTTTTGGGCCCCTCACTACAAGAAAGATGTTTCATTGCTAAAGCACGTTCAAAGAAGGGTGACAACCTGGCGAACAGACTAGAGCGCAGGTCTTATGAGGAACAGCTGAGGGAAATGGGGCTGTTTAGCCTAGAGAAAAGGAGACTCAGAGGAGACCTTATTGCTCTCTACAGCTACTTGAAAACAGGTTGTAGTGAGGTGGGTGTTGGTCTCTTCTCCCAAACAGCAAGTATTGGCCTCAAGCTGCACCAGGGGAGGTTTAGACTGGATATTGGGAAAAATTTATTCACCAGAAGGGTTGTTAGGCATTGGAACCAGGTGCTCAGGGAAGTGGTGTAGTCACCATCCCTGGAGCTATTAAATCACATGTAGACATAGTGCTTTGGGACATAGTACCTAGGGACATGGTGCAACTGGCGGTACTAGGTCTATGGTTGTACTTGATACCTTAAAGGTCTTTTCCAACCTAAATAATTCCATGACTCTATAATTTTATTTTCAGAAAGAAACTTCCCAGAATAATTTGGATTACTGTCTAATGATATAACAGAGAAAGCAGTGTGCAGTACCCATCCTGCCATCTTTTATCTGTATCAAGATAGAACATAATTTTATTTATGAGACAAAGTGTTAACTCTCTGAAAATTCTACATGAAGATATTAGGAAAAAATGTCATTCCTAAAATGTGAAAAAATGTTTCCTGAATCCTGAGGCTCTGTAATTTATATTAAAAAAATGTGTTATATGTGTATTCATGGGCACACAAATGGCAGAAACTGAAAATATATGCAAAATCACACTGCTGAGTGTGCGAGTTCCGAAAGGCTGCCTGTTTACACAATGTTAAGGTGTTCTTTCTTCACATCACATTCCACATTTCCAAAGATATTTTTTCCACACTACACATCAGATCCAGAGCATTATCTGAAGAGCATGGCCTTTCTTAAAGGTTTGCTGTTTTGTCACCTAAACAGATAACTGAGCTGAAAGCAAAGCTCAAGCTTTGCAAAAGCACCTTGGATGTTGGCTACCCAATGAGATTTAACAATCTGAATCCACAAGGTACCTCTCTAAATTCCTTGGCAAAAATGTATCAACTCTCCTTTCAGCTTCTCTTCCTGTGTTTCTTGATGTCTTAGAAGTGACATTTTGTAATAGAAAACTTTCAAGACTTTTGATTTTCCTCAGACATTGCCCAATACATGCCTGTTTAAAAACTGCTTAGACTATCACTAATAAAATCCTATCTATATGGAAAATTATGTCTTTAATGTGTGCAATTAATAATTTAAAATAAAGTTTTTGTTAAATGAGGTTCTTCAACTGAGGTAAGTTCTTTTGGGTGGCAATGGGATTTTACCCAGGGCTGTTTACAAAGAAAGGAAAATCTTGTGTCAAGATTGATTACTGAATTATATTAGTGTGATAATGTCAGTAGTATGAGGCTGATGGTCATAAGTAAAACTGCAATGGATGAACCCTAATGGTTTATAAGCGCTGCTGTGTTACCAGGGAAAAATATTTTGCACTAGTTCTAGTGCAAAGCATTCACAAGTCTTCCTGAACTTACTGGGATATTGATGTGACTACCTCTTTTCCAGAGCTTTTAGTGTGCTATAGAACAATGTAGTCTCTTGGTTTCAAAATGTCTCTGAAGTCACTAGTATTTCCTTGCAATCTGGTCTTGAATTCAGACTAGCAGATAGGAAACATTAGATTCATATTAACTAAAGAGCTATTAAATGGGGAAAAAGATTCCCACCAAGACAGTAAGAAAGACAAGGCTTTCAGTCAAAACAATGGCAAAAGAGAGCAATGGTGCTTTCAAAGTCCTGAGAAAGAGGTGTAGCTTGTGCTTATCAAGGATGGAAAGATGTAGAGTTAAGCAGTTTCCAGGATTCAGAAAAATTTCTGATCTGTCAGGCAAAGCAGTGTCTTGTTAGCAATTGAGATTAAAGACATAAAAATAAAAAGGTTATAATTTCAATTGCAATGATCCTCGAGCTTTTCTTCCTCCCCTTTTTTTTTTCCTAATATCTTTTACTGCTTGCCTCCACTCTCTTCATTTCTGTTAACCACTCATATTTCTGTACACAATAGACATAGTCTTGCTGTGTTCAAATAACCACTTGCCTTAAATGCTAGCTGAGTTTTCAGTGCCTAATTGTGGGACCACAGAGTGCAGAGTTTAGGGATTTATCCACTTTCCTGATATAGTACAGACAAGAGCACTCACAAAACACCTTCAAAATCATTAAATCCTCTTACCCTCTTTGACTGAAACCCATACTGCACACAGCTGCAGTAATCTTTCCCCCCCTACTATCTGCATCCTTTGGCACAGCTTAATGTAGAGGAGGTAATAACTGGGGGGAGTGGATCCTTCCTTCTGCCGTGAAAGAATGGTCCTTGAAATTCAGAATAAGTAGTCATGGGAAACGGATGCGTTAAAGAGAATGCACAGTCAGTCAGCAAAACACATCTGCTATACCCTGCAAAAGACTACAAAAGCACTGTGCGCTCTTAGCCCCTGCTTATTTAAATGTAATCTTCAGAGAAAAACTTTTTTTTTGTTGGTGTATCATCTTTTCACTTGTTTGTCTCAAAAAATCAGAGTTTTGTACTTGGCCAAGCAATCTTAAAATAAAGCGGGTTTTCCTCCTCTTTTACAGGGATTAATGTAAAGAGTGGAGCACATCTTCTTCAGTAAGTCTTCAGACTTCACTGTGCAGTCAAGGAACCTCCCTGAGTACTGTGGCACCGTAGAAATCTTGGGTCCTTAGCTCCACTGTGTTTGTAGTAGTCCAGAAACACAAGAATAAAAAATAAGCAAATAAATAAACCTTGTTTTCACAGAACGTCAGCTTGCTGTAAGCTTAAATATTTTGGCCTTTGGATAGTTTCACTGTACCTTCTTATAAAAGACAGTAAGGTTTCCCATGTTTTCCTTTTCTTTTGTAACAGTAAGGCTAAATGGAACTCTTACAGAAAGCCTTCAGGATTCTGAGCAGACATTTAACTTTTGAAGGTAGAGAGGCTATTCAGCATTTCAATTGGCATTCTTTAACTTTAGGGCTGGGTGGCCATCCAGGACATTGCTGGGAAACATTATTGGTCTACTAACATATTTACTGGAACCATTTTCTTTTCCACTTGTCTGAAGCACTTTGTCACCTCTTTGGAATTTTTCTTTGTTGCCAGAGACAGCCCTCCACACCAGTGACACATAAGGAAACGGTGTTTCATCAGTGCAAGGCAAGGATACCTGAACGTGCACTTGATAAAATGAAAGAGGATGCTTGCAAGTGGGATTTCTCCCCGCCTGTAGTGCTATTTCTTAATCTTGTATTCATGCTTTCTCTGTGTACTGTTTAATGCTATGCAGTAACAGCAAGTATTTTAGTCTTCCACCTTCAAATATAATGTGGTTGCTTGTGGTTTAACATAGCTTAGTAGCATATTTCAGGCTGGAGTTCAACCTTTGCTCGGGTAATATAATTCATCCAACAGGAAAGAATGCTGAAAGAGAAGGCCTATTTGTAGGCTGTAGTTTGCAAAATAAAGTGAAGATGCACAACAACAAAGAACTTCAGCTTGCTTTGGCAATCTGTCAGTAATCTACATCATACTAATTCACAGAATCTGACTGGCTAAGGTGATGTTCACAGGAAAAGAGCTTTACTTTACTGGTTTTAATTTTTTTTTTTTTTTTTTTTTAGGAGGTAAAATCTTAAAATATCTAAGGTATTTTTCTTGGAAACGCTGATAACAGAATGGACTTTTTTAGGAGTATGGGAATTTTACTATTGAGGTAAAGAGAACCCAGATGGAAATGAGTTCTGAAATCTAGTCCACAGTCTGAAAACATTTATTTGTATGCAGTTCCTTTCTAAGCTTATGCTTTATGATTCGTATGAAAGTATGTTGCCATATTTTGCACCCCTTCTTAGCATGAACAACAAAAGAATTACTGCAGTATTTATGCATCTAAGTGAAAGTTTACTTCAGACCTATCATTTTAAGTAACATTCAGTGTAATAGAATCAAGAGTTTGTCTTTTGCTGGAGTTTCCTAGACCTCTACTTGGAAGCAAGAAACTTAGTGAATGAGGAAGGAGGTACAAGAAGAGAGAGAGACCCACCATGATTTAATGCAGCTGATGGTACTGAGCAGATCACTTAACCCAGACTTTATGAAAGAAGTCAGTAGTAACTTGCTCATTATATAGGAATTACTTTGGAACAAGACATCTTGATGTGCAGTGCAAGCTGGTATGCACAGTGGTGATCTGAAAAAAAGCCCTCAGACATTCATGCTTCAAGGGATCACAAAGAATTTTGTACTGCCTGATGCCAATTTTATGGTATTGCTCTGTGAATGGTAAAAGCTTGAATTTACTTGGAGGTGGGCTCCTAGTTCTGCTGAGAAACTTTTTTTAAAGCTAACATGAGCTGAACCTCTTCCATGGCCTGAGTACGGAATAAGTAAATATTCTTTGGACTTCAGCATTCAGTTTTCATGACATAGCTTCCTGCAGCAGCAAGCAAGCTTGCATCAGTGACTGTAATATAGCTGCTTCTGATACCTTATCCCTACAGAAAACAAATAAGCACAAGAAAAATCAGATTTGTGTGTCATGAATGGTTAAATCCTTTTTCATTTTGTTTTGTCTTTGTCCTTAGTTTCTGACTGGTGCTCTATTGTTCGTAACAGCAATTATAGTGTCTAAAAATCTCTGCATTTTTACAGCCACTTTTTGTCATTTGTCCTAATAAACATAACAATTAGGCTGCCTTCAAATCACAGAGGTGGTGCAAAAATTAATTAACAGCTGTGAAACATTTGTAGTGATAAGTATTACAGGAAAGTCCACAATGAAACTTGCAATGCTGTAGCTGGAGCAAGGCACAAAACAATCAGAAAATAAAGCCCAAGACCTCATTTTGAGCTATGAAGTGATATAAGAAATGGAGCAGTGTAAATAGAGACTTACGGTCCTTAGGTACACATATCTATACATTGAATGAAACAGAAGGTCATGCAATTGAGAAAAAAATACCAGAAACAACAACAAAATAAAGCACATAATATAGATTTGTGAAGATTACCTCAACTGAGACAAGAATGTAATCTAAATTAAACAATTTCCTTAGAATTTTAGTGATTTCTTTTGCAATACATTAATATTCTTCTAAAGTTCTTTCCTTTATAGAATGCATCTTCACAGAAAGAGAAAAAACTCTGTGTAATATTGGTAGTAGCATTTTAAGTTATGCTGGTGCTGCCCATGCAGGATGAGTCAGCTTTATTGTATCCTCTCTTTCAGGTTTTTCTGATAAATCAATGTTCTCAAATAGCTAAAATCACACATAATCTTACTGAAAAGAACAATTACGTATTTTGACAAATGTCATGACAGACAATACTGATAGAGCCCTAAGCAGAACCTGATGGTAAGAGATGGATTTTTGTAATGTCTTGAATTGATAATGAGAGCTCATAAATGTAATTAAAATGATGGAAACTTAATAAAAACATAATGGCTTTTGATTGTATTAACTTACTGGGTGCTTATATGGTCTCAGTAACCATAGCAGAGTATTGCCTCTCACTCTGTAATTGAGTACAGTTAAAAGAACTTTCTGAGTTAAGAGAATATAACTCTTCTATCCTTACTGTTTGGCAAATGGACTGCCAAGGACTGAGATGTACTGGACAAATGTGACTAGGAATGAAAAGCCAACTCTGCTTCACCCACATGATCATCTTAATCTCTCCATCTTTGAGGATCAAAGATATCTCAAACCAACAAGAATTTATACACATTTTTAGATTTAGTTCAGTGTCTGCCTAAAACAGTGCCTCACCAGGGGAGCTGAGGTTTGTGTTGCTATTGAAATATTTACCAGATAATTTTTTACCTGAAACCATTCTGATACTTAATCATTCTGATACTTACTCTGATACTTCATAGAAGAAAACAAATATTTCAAGGGGCATGATGGTCACAGCAGCTAACATGATATGGAGAAGTACTGATGTTGCAGCTGATGCTGGTACTCAGTAATTGTAAAGTAATGGGCAAATAATCAGCAAAGGATATTTCACGTTGATTTCTCCAGCAGGTTTGCAAAACATGGCAAGTTTATGGAAAATATTTATGTTTGATTCCAATTTCCTGGAAATGGAATGGACATATGGCATCTCATCCACCATCCTCTAAACTCTCTAAACTACCAAAGAGAAAAACATAATTTTTGTGCCTTTTTTTCTTTTTTTCCAAAAGGGCACTTACTAGCGATAGTAATAATCTTTTTTAAATTAAAACTCTAAAAATTACCTTTCCACTCTGTAGACTGCACTTCTTCACATGGCTCATTTACCCTGCAGTCCTATTTCCATTCTTGCTGCTGTTCTCTGGGCTAAGACTGTCAGTTGTGCTTTCCTTTCACTGACAGAGAGAGAAATCCCATGGCTTCCACTGTCAAGAACATTTCTCTGCCTTCATTCCACAGGGACATCAACAAGATGTCTGATCCCTCTCTCTGCGCTCCTCTGTCATAGGGGTATCACCTAAGTTTGGGCTGCCTTTACTTCTGTCTTCCATTGACAGCCACTGCTTGACATGTTATCATCATGCATGCAGGATCCTGCTCTTCTCATGTGCAAAGGTCTAACTGAACAATAAAAACCTTCAGTCAGTCCTTCCACCTCCTGGCACTGGGAAAAAATAAATAGTGAGCAATAGCCAGTGTCTCAAAATCAAACTCTAAAATGATTTCTAGTTCTTGACAAGAAGGACATAAAAAGTTTAGAAAGGTAACTTAGAAGAAACAGCAATACATTGAGCTATTTATTTTATTTGTGTATGGATCAGAATGACTTAAGTAACATCTACTATTTCCATAATAAAGATAATGTTTTAGTTTACATAGAGTTCCCATAAAACATGGTGCAAAACTGTATTAAAATTTAAAAATAATCTGGCAAGGTCAAATTCATCGGGTATAAAATGGTTCCACCCCTCCAGGTTACATTGAAGACATTCTTATACCCAGTCTACAATAAGATCCACCTCTGAACACATCTTTCAAATTCTAGTATTAGCTAACTCTCCCTCACCTTTCATCCCTAAACCTCTGCCCTTTTCTTCCTCTTCTGAAGAGCAATGTCCCACCAGTTCATCCTTACTGATGTCTCCTGTTCCCTTTTATTTTCCTGGACATTTAATATTTCCTGGCATGATCAGATCTATTTTTTGAGAGATCCCAGAAAAAAAATAAAAAAAAAAAAAGAAAAAGCTTGGTTGAAAGTCAAGGGCTGTCAAGGGCTTCACACTGGGAACACTCTGCCATCAGCCTCCTCCTGTTAATTTATTACCATATAGGGGCTTTTAGTTTAAGTACCTCAGGCGACTTCAGCTGTGCAGGAGCTGCAACAGTATGTTTCTTGCTTAGACGAGTCCCAAAACTTTTAAAAAATTATTTAAAAGGTCAAACCAAAATACTCTGCATGAAATGCTACTAAGGAAGTAGGCTGGGATGTTCTACTCCATCCACAATTTAAATTGTAAGTGGTTTGAAGGAGTGCCCCGTATAAAAAGCACTGCAGTAATCTCCAGTTAAGGTAATAGAGGTGTAGAGAAGAAGAGGATTTTCTCTTTGCCAAATATTAAGCAAGCCCACTTGACAGACACTGTTGCAAAACCCAGTATGACCAGGCAATTGAGAGCTGCCCCTAAGCTCAGTACCTTACAACAGTGACAGAAAAGGCAGCAGGCATCATGCCAGTGCACAAATCATCATAGTTGTACAAATAATTCAGTTCTGTTTCCTTTTGGCTATTTGCATCATGATCATGCAAGCAAAATCTAATCCTATAATTGTTTTCATAGTAGTATCTTTCTAATAAGCTTGTATTAATTTATGTTTGGGCTTCTCTTTCAGCTCAATCTGTTAAATTTTCTCTTTGGTGTTTTTCTATTGCTTCCTATGAAGCCTAGCTTATTCTTTCTTTTCATGCTCTATCTTATTTTTTCTTTCCTTACTAACTTATTTCTATTTCTTCTTCTGACTCATTCCCTTTCTTTTACTCTTTCTATTTCATTTTTGTAATTTAATCTATCTCCAATTCCCAGTCTATGCATTTCTTCACTTTTGCTATCCATTCAGCCCACCAGAACTATTCCCTTGTAACGGCTCAGTCTGTAGTACTAATTTACTTTTCTCACTCTAGTTCATTGATAACGAATAATGCATTCCTTTGCAATTTCTCACCCATTTTAGTTTACTCTCAAGTAGGTGAGACTGAGCGAGAAAAGAAGAAAGATTAATTGCATTCCACTGAAATCAGAATATAAGCAACTGAGGAAAACTTGGTAGTGGAAAAGTAGCAAAATGGAATGAAATTAAATGAGGTGAGAGATGGATTAGAAAGTAGTGCTGGGTAAAATTGAGCACATATATTTATGAAAAGACTACATATACTTGGCAAAGTGACTGAACTGGAAACAGACTAAGGAATCAAGTCCAATGAGCTAGAAATGGAAAGGAGTGAATATGGCCCAAATTCAAGCTGAGAGAAGACAGAAATCTCCGCAGGAAGGGGACTAAACCTAGTGAGACAAGGGAAAAAAAAAAAAAAAAACCAAAACAAAACAGTCTTTAACATCTTCAGTTCCCATGGTGAGCAGTGTTTCTATTTACCACTTAGTGAGTGATAACTCTGCAGGTCAGCAGAGAGAAAATGTTGTATTACAAATATACTCGGTGTATAATTAGAATTGTAACACAGCTAATGGCAATGTAAGCATCAACCTATTTGAGGAGCAGATGTGTTGCTGCTAGAATAGGCATACAAGAATGCTTAATATTTCAGCTTAGTGAGGAAAAGACTCTTGAACATCTGATTATTCTTTGATCTTGTTCCTATCAGCTATACTATGAAATCTAGCTTTTCTTCAAACTGCAGATAATTTGACTGTCATAAACTGGCAGTGTAGTTTTGATTACATTGTTGCAATAAAAATGTATCTAAATTGGTTTCAATGGAATTTTGACACCTGTTTGTTAAATATTTTTAAATATCTGCATTGAGCCAAAAGCCTGAGAATTATTTCAGTTGAAACTGACTCACAAATCTGAAAAAAATAAAACTAGCTGCTGCTGCTAGTGTTGTAATATTCTCTCTAGTGAGTATGTTGACTACATTTTTATAAGGTAACAACTGTTTTAAATAGTGGGAAATTCAAAGAAGGTGCAAAACTGACGCAGAAGTATCCTTAGTGTGTTCAATTTTCAAATAAGCCACTGAAACATTCAGGTTACTAAGATTTAAATGCCTACAGTGTTTAAATGTAGGTATCTTGGCTTGGCATACCTAGCCATCAGGCCAAGAGCCAGCAATGTGCTCTTGAGGCAAAGGTGGCTTATGGTATCCTGGGCTGCATTAGGAGGAATGTTGCTTGTAGGTCAAGAGAGGTGATCCTTCCCCTCTACTCAGCACTGGTGTAGCCATACCTGGAGTACTGAGTCCTGTTCTGGGCTCTCCAGCACAAGAAAGCCATGGTCATACAGGAGAAAATCCGGCAAATGGGCTTGAAGATCAGAGACGAGAGCATCCCACATAAAAGGAAAGATTGAGAGTTGGAGGAGAGAAGGCTTAGGAAGATCTTATCAATGCATATAAACACTTAAGGGAGAGTGCAGAGATGACATAGCCAGGCTCCTTTCAGTGATACTCAGTGACAGCACTGACCAAAGACTCACAGTTTTCCCAAGGAGGTTGTGGATTCTTCGTCCTTAGAGGTATTCAAAAGCCACCTGGAATACTCTTGGGCAACTGGTTCTATGTAGCTGTGCTTGAGCAGGGAGTTGGATCAAACGACCTCCAGAAGTCCCTTCCAACCTCAGCCATTCTGTGATCAGCCCTCTTGACTTCCTGCTGAACACTGTTGAAGACCTGGGCTCAGCACTGCAACAGAAAGAACTACTAGTCAAGACCTCAGCCTGAATCTCTCAAGTCTGAAGCAAGTGCCATAGCAAGAAAGCTTTTTTTTTCTATTAGACATTTTCTTCTCATGCTGAATTTGTTGAAGGCCTACTGCCTGTCTTTATTTTTAGATACTATAATTAAAATTTGTGCAAGGTAAAATCGAATAAGGCAAACAAAATTCTGTCCCTTTGTTCTACTGTGATAATGAGCATTTTCACTGTATCTGGAATATTTTATTGTTTGTTGTTAAGAGAGAATTTGTTTATTGTAACTTCCTTGTAAAGTTACACACTTAAAACATTTTAAATTTAAATATAAATTACTTTTTTTTTCCCCTTGTTTTATATAGATACAATTTTTGAGTTAATCATCGCTAAGCAGTATTTATATACAAAACTGAGAATTTCTATATGGATATATATTTTTTTTATCTCTATATGGATACCCTATCTGTCAGTTCACAGCCAGTCCTCTTGGCTTGAAACGATCCTACTGCTTCTCAATTAATCAGAGCAGCAAAAATTGGAAGAAGAGAGTAAAAAGAAAAAACCTGAAAGCAGTACTAATCATGCCTATAATGCCTTACATCTGTGAAAAAACTATTGAAGTAACTCAATTAGTTGTGACATTTGGTTTCACTGTACCTCTACATAAAGCACTTTTTTAGGCATTATGTTGTCAACAGAGACACAGTTAAATCGTTAGAAACTTTCCTAAAGAGAGCTGAAGCTTGGCCCAGATTTGCCAAGATTTTCAAACAAAATGGTTTGAGATTTTGGGTAAGGTTAGAAAAAGTTTCAAGCTGAAACTGTGGATTCAGTGTATATAAAGTAAAAATCCAGGTATGTTCTGTGGTCTTGGATCAAAACCTTATCTTGAATTGGTTGGATGAAAGATTCCTCATCTATTTTTGCTGGGTCTTTTTCCCAAACAAAAGCTTAATCTATTTTTTTTTCCACCAATTTCTATAGCAGCTTTAAAAAAAGGGAGATGGCAAAGAACCTCAAGACTTGTCAAAATCCTCTCACTCACCCAAACTCCCATTAAAAAAGAAAAATCTAGTTAAATTTTAGAATATTGTCAAAATGATAAATAACCCAGTAAAGAATCACTCTTGCCCATGCCTTCCCCAGAGAAATCCTTAAAATCCAATGACAAAATTTCATGGAGAAGTGGTATGTTCCTGGGCAGAGAATCTACTGGCAAAATATTGCAAAGCAGGGAGATCATACAGAGGTTTCTGTTCTTTCTAACCAGTGGTGTGATTTCATATGCCACATTTGAAAAGAAACTGTTTAGGATTCTGAAAAAGAAGATACAAAGGCGTGTAATAGTGGGCGAACAGCTGCCATAGTGTGATGATTTTTGAGGCATGGGTTTGTGCTGTTAGGAACAGGACTGTCTGAACTTGTTTGACTACAGTCTAAAATTTTTATTCATTTCAGCACAGCTATTCTTTTGGGAGGATTTTAGTTACATGCCCAATGACAACTGCAGTACACCACCATAGTAGAAGCCAGAAGAGAAAACTCATATGGTATAAATATTATTTAAGTGTATCTGTAGGCAGGTTGTGTTGCTGCCAGAATGGCACAGAAAGACAAACCCCTAAAAGTCCAGGCAACAGCAAAGTGTAACTTATGAAAAATAAAAAAAGAAATGCTACACTGGACCCTTGAAAGCTGTTTTTGGAGTCAGGGACTTTTTTCTAAATGTCTGCAGGAGTGAGAAGAGAAGTCCCTTGTGCCCATCACCGGCCATCTGCCTATTGGCCTGCGTCTGAATGAAATCCCACCATCCTCAGTAGAGTTGCTAAGCAACAGCTGGTCTTAAAATTGTGGGTAGGTTTTTTGAGGTTTCTTCCCTCACTTTTACACTTGTGGAGACCAGTGATGAGTGGTGTCGCTCAGAGGTCACTATTGGAACCAGCGCTGTTTAACATCTTTGTCAGTGACATGGGCAGTGTGATTGAGTGCACCCTCAGCAAGTTTGTGGATGGCACCAAGCTCTGTGGCGTGGTTGACACACTGGAGGGGACAGACCTTGACATGCTTGAGAGGGGCCAATGCCAACATCATAAAGTTCAACAAGACCAAGTGCAAGGTCCGGCATGTGGGTCAGGGCAATCCCAAGCACAAATACAGAATGGGCAGAGATTGGATTGAGAGAAGCCCTTATGAGGAGGACTTGGGGTCTGGCTGACAAGAAGCTCAAAATGACCCAGTGATGTGCGCTTGCAACCCAGAAAGCCAACTGTATGCTGGGCTGCATCTAAAGGAGCATGAGCAGCAGGTAAAGCGAGGTGATCCTGCCCCTCTACTCTGCTCTCGTGAGACCCCACCTGGAGTACTGGATTCAGCTCTCAGCCCCCAACATAAGAAGCATGTGGACCTGTTGGAGTGAGCCCAGAGGCCACGAAGATGATGATAGGGCTGGAGTACCTCTGCTATGAAGATAAGCTGAGACAGTTGGACTTATTCAACCTGCAGAAGAGAAGGCTCAGGGGAGACCTTAGAGCAGCTTCCAGTACCTAAAGGGGACTAAAAGAAATCTGGGGAGAGACTTTTTATAAGAGCCAGTAGTGACTGGTAATGGCTTTAAACTGCGAGAGGGTAGATTTAGATTAGGTATTAGGAAGACTTTCCTGACTGTAAGGGTGGTGAGACACTGACACATGGTGCCCAGAGAAGTTGTGGCTGCCCCATCCCTAGAAGAGCTCTAGGCCAGATTGGATGAGGGGTTGAACAACCTGGTCTAGTGGAAGGTGTCCCTAGCCATAGCAGGAGGGTTGGAACTGGATGATCCTTAAGGTCCTTTCCAGCCCAACCCGTGTTACAAGTTTACAATTCTGTAACACACGGATGAAATGGTGTTAGGCTGATAATTCCAGATTTGAGGTTCAGAGTTATTTTCAGCTGTGCTGTTGAAATAACCATGAAATAAGCTTAAGGAAGGTGAAAATATACCTTTATATGTAAGCACTAAAAAAATTCAAAATATTTGTTTGCCGCTGGATATTCCTGAATCAGTATCATCCATATAACACAAAAGACGAACCTATTTTGAAATCTGGAATTCTTGTTCCAAGATTTAATGGTCAGTTGATTCTTTTATAAATGAAAGAGATTTTTAATTATTTTAGCCACCTTCGTAGTTCCTGTGATATTGATTCACTACAGCTTTGTCTTTCACAAGATACAGTATGTTATTCTGCTACAGTCTCATATGTGCAAATCTTAGTTTCTTTCAGCTGATGAAGTGCAGTTCTTTGACTCCAGACTTGAATTTGCGCTCATGGTCTCCTTATCCTCCACTGGACCCCAGGATACCTAGTGAAAGTTTGTCAGTTGTCCTATGGGTCTCTGTCGTGGTTTAAGACTAACTCACGCAGACTCCCTCTCTCACTCACTTCCCCCTCTTTCTTCCCCCTGCTCCCGGAGGGATGGGAAGGAGAATCGAAAAGAATGCAACTCCCACAAGTTGAGATAAGAACAGTTTAGTAACTAAAGTATAACACAAATCACTACTGCTACCACCAATAATAATAATGACAAGAGAAATACAAGGAAAGAATACAATTCTCACCGCCTAATACCAAGCCTGACCATGTGGTGCACCCCCACCCTTCCAGGTCTCTGCTCTCTGCTCTCCATCCTGGGCATGACGTGCTGTGGTATGGAATAACCTCTTTGGTCAGTTTGGGTCAGGTGTCCTGTCTCTGCTTCCTCCCAGCTTCCCCTCCTCCCTGGCAGAGCATGAAACTCAGAAAGTCCTTGGCCAGACCAAAACATCACTAAGCAGTAACTGAAACACTGGTGTTATCAGCGCTGTTCCTAGGCCCAAAATTAAAAACACAGCGGTACACCAGCTACCAAGGAGGAGAAAAATGACTGCTGCTGCTGAACCCATGACAGTCTCATAAAAACAATGTCAGAGTTTATCTGTGATCAGCCAGCTTTCAGAAAATTTAGTGCTATTTAAGAGTGAAAAAAAATATTATAGAAAAGTGTATCAAGTAGCAGTCTCTCTTCAGTTATTGCACATTAGCTGCACATGGTACAGGGAAAAATAAATCACTTGATTCTCTAGTCTGCATTGCCAGTTTCCTCTGCTTCACCCCAGATACGGGCTGACCTTTTTCCAGTCCTTTCACCAACTTGTGTGTGACACTTTTTAAACAGCAGGAAACTGTTTCCCCAGGCTTCAGGAAGGGCTGCTTTGTCTTTTACACCTTCCTGCAGTAGCCTAGGATATCAAAGCTATATATCACATTTGCAGCAGTAATACATTTTGGCAAAATCATATATACAATATCTCTAAGTATGATTCAGAACAATAATCTTCAAAATGTTCTTATTTGTGAAGTCACCTCTCAAAAGCATCAAAAATGGCTTTTAAAGACTAAATTGGCATAAAAAGTTGGGATTTTTCAGCACTGAAAGTATGAATAGTTCTAACAGTTTACACAGGCATAGAAAATTGCATCTCTTTGTGCAAGGTGTGCTAAAAATACTAGACAAAATATTGTCCCCATTTGATTTCCTTAGGTTGCAAGAATGGTTCATGAATAACCCTATCTATGAGGATAACTCAAGGGTTAGAAGCACGTTCAGGTTTAGGTTCCCCATTAATCCCAATGCAAAAGTTTTCTACATGATTCAGCATGTTCCTGTCTTTCCTAAGCCCCTCAAAGCTCTTCCAGAGGTGTTGACCCACCAGTGAATAAGCTGAATTTAGACCCTAAGCACATACATAACTTTAATTCACAGAAAGTATTTTGATCAAGGTTGCGAGCTAGTCATCAGCTCGGTTACATTGTGTCCCCAAAATATCACTTGCTATGACAGATGGTATAGTGGTGGTTTCCACATATAGCACTGCTCCAAACTGTGACAGAAATCTTCTCTAGTAAAACTGAAAAGTTTAACTTCACCTTTCATAAAAAATGACATTTATATCTTGCCTGCTGTAACAGCTAATAATAGTTACTTGTCTGTTAGTATCTGACAAACCTGATTTGCAAGTTGCAAGACAGCTCTTTTCACATGAGTTTCCCTAATTCAGCTGCTACCTTAAAAAGAAACTGTAATGATTTAATAGTGTGGGGCAACAGAGGGGAAATTACATGACAGATTTCTGCTGAATGAGGCCAGAACTGAGGAAGACTCAGCGTCTTTCTAATGCCAAGATCAAAAGGAAAACATTTTTATGTTACCTGTAACAAGGCAGCATTTTTTGAAGCTGTGGTCTGCGCTATGCACACCAGAGTCAGTACTAAATACGTAATAAATTCTCTTTGGGTTACTTCACTTATCTAAATATTAATATTCTTTTCATATATAATGTTACAGCATTCATAATTATACTACCTTCCCTTTCAGTCCCTATAAAGACACTATAGATTGAGGGTGGGATTTACTACTTAGTGCTATCTTGGCCTCCATTTATGCAAGTTTTCAACTGAATTTACCTATGTCAACAAGTAAATAAAAATTCTAATAGCTTCTTTTCATTTATAACGTGCTGTACTGGGTGAAAGATTTCCTTTACAGTGAGGTGAACAAGGATAGTTTGCTGCAGCACAGGATGAAAGAAAATCATGAATTAAATTTTAACATCTCTTCAACATATTTAATTACTGTTAAAAAAAATAACTGAACAATTGTCAATAACTACTCAATTGATAACACAGAGATGCATCACTTCATCTTTTAAGTAAAAAAAGGCTGTGATGCTTAAGTGTTCTAATCCCACCACTGCCATGTTAATGACAGATTTTTTTAAAATTGCAATATGTAAATAAGTTAATATTATGATATGCGTCACTATGCCAAGTGCCTACAGTTCAGTATATGTATAGGAAACTGCCTCTCACCTTTACATTGTTATTCTGCAGTGCAGCTGCTGAACAAAACAGAAGTATCCTATCTCCCCTGCCATTTTTAGACCACTTCTGCACACTCAGGGGGATCAGGCTAACTTGCATAATTGTTATTATTCTTCTACAGTAACTACATAATATATGCTACAGCTGGCTTCTAGGAATTATTTGTTCAGGCATGAGGCATGGCAATAGAAATGTAAAGCAATTTTTCAGTAGCTGCTATGTGGCAAAGTAATGGTCTCAAATCTGATTTGCTGCTTGAATCCCAACCCTCTGATTTGGATGCTTTATTTAGCATCTCCACAGAAACTGCCTCAGCCTCACTCTCTGGTTGGTGAAAACAGGAAAAAAAAAAAAAACACCACCACACAAATCAATCACACAATTTCCAGACCCTTTAATGTTCAAGGAAGTGAAATTAAAGGAGATGATACCCTTGATTTTAAATCTTAGTAAGCGAATCCTGAGGGAAAAAAAAAAAGTTCTCAACTTTTTCTCCTGCTGAGTATTTGGAAATAGTAATTGCCTAGCTGATTTCTCTTTTCTCCCACCACATTCGTTTGTGTTTGTTTGGTTTTTGCTTTTTGTTTGCTAAACCCCCTCAAAGCACTGCTCTTCATAGCAACACCAGAGTTGCATTGACATTTGTCATGGTTTAAACCCAGCAAATCAGCCATGTAGCCCTCGCTCACTCCCCCCCCCCCCCCCCCCCTTCCTTGCCCCACACTCCAGGAGGGATGGGGAGGAGAATCAAAAGAATGTAACTCCCACAGGTTGAGATAAGAACAGTCCAGTAACTAAGGTATAACACAAACCACTGCTGCTACCACCAATAATAATAATGATAAGGGAAATAACAAGGGAAGAGAATACAACTGCTCACCACCCACCAACCGATACCCAGCCCGACCAGAGCAGTGATCTAGCCCTTCCTTCTAACTGCCCCGGTTTATATAGTGGGCATGACATGCTGTGGTATGGAATACCCCTTTGGTTAGTTTGGGTCAGGTGTCCTGTCTCCGCTTCCTGCCGGCTTCCCCTCCTCCCTGGCAGAGCATGAGACCCAGAAAGCCCTTGGTCAGACTAAACATTACTGAGCAGCAATAGAAAGCATCGGTGTTATCAGCACTGTTCCCAGGATGAAAGTCAAAAACACAGCACTGCACCAGCTACTAAGAAGGAGAAAAAATGACCGCTACTACTGAACCCAGGACACATTTTTCACTGTATCCCCCCAAATATCTTGAAAGTGTCTTAAGAAGGATGACATTAATGCAGATATTTAGTCTTATGGTAAGTATTTTTCAGGTTTACTGAAACCTGAAAAAACAACCAGTTGTTTCAGTTTTTGAGTCTGAAACAGCTGCATCTTGTCAGTATTTTCACTCCAAACTGAATAACACTAAAGGCTGCAATGCGCCCATCTCTTTTCAGGACTAAACGTCACCCATGTGACTGTGTCAGCTTGCTGAGTAGCATCTTCATGTGGTACGCAGGAGCCTCCACAGAATGGATCTGCAAAGCACAGTTTCAGGGCTGATCCTCAAAGGCTGGTATGTTTGCAATATGCCAGCTTCATCTTGGCTGACAAGCACTTTAGATTTCATTTTCTCTAATTTTTAGGTTGCTTTCCCCTGTCACTACCTTTGCTATTATGTCTTATTAGTCCTCGGTGCTGTACCTGGTAAACAACATTGAGCTTACAACTCCTTTCACATCCCATTGCATCTGTTTCCTTAGAACTAGGTGATGAAATGCTGCAAAACACAGCCTGAGAT
This sequence comes from Ara ararauna, assembly GCA_028858755.1. Taxonomy (NCBI): domain Eukaryota; kingdom Metazoa; phylum Chordata; class Aves; order Psittaciformes; family Psittacidae; genus Ara; species Ara ararauna. The sequence continues at coordinate 65,643,413 of CM054379.1, forward strand.
TGCGTCCTGAAAAAAAAATACAAAAATATTTAAATACTATTCTAAGACATGTTAACAAAAATGTCTAATCATGTGCTACACATACATTAAGTGAATAAAAACCTTTAAATGTTAAGTCAATATAATTAAACATTAAGTGAGTATAAACAAGATGGAAATATAAGACCAGTACCATGTGTGAAATAAATTCTGAAAATATCACCCAATGATGCGAAGGAGCTTCCAGAGTCAATGATGAGTCCTCATAGAGGTATGATCACTGCTCATTTTATTCACAGTATTGCTGAGATTATATAGGGTTTCTCAGGGTTCACACGCAGTAAACAATACATTCATTGGTTAAACAATGCTGTCCGTGCGCCTACGGCTACAACCCGGTTGGTTCAAGGCAAAAGCCCACATCCCATGACGTCCACGGCCCATCCTTTCCCACAGTCAACTATCCCCTGTTTTGCCTCCAGCTAGCTGGTTTATTTTGGCTCTGCTCGCTGGTTTGCCTGCTTCAAGGACACACTGAGCCTGTCGACAGGCTCATAGGCTGGGTTGTGCAAGTAGGCCTGCATCAAGACACTATGCCCGTTAGCCTCTAAAAATTCCTCTACAACCCAATATTTTGCAAAATGATTTCTATTAAAAAAACCTGGTCTGAAGTTCTGTAAGAAGTACAAACTTTTTTTCTATCTAAAGTAAGAAAACCTGAAGCATAGTTCCCTCAGAATTTTAATGGATACTGAAATACCTCAGTCTCCTTGGAATACCCATAGTCACATGTAATAATTTCTGAAAATGTTACTGAAATTGCTTCAGCCATCATACTTTGTGAAACATGACCTACGTCTGTAGGTCATTGAGTGCTCCTTAAGATATCCTGGTTTTCAGTATGACTTCATTGACAGTTGCTGGGTGGCACATACCAAAAATACAATGGAGAAGTTGTTTTTCTTTTATAAACTTCTACTGAATAACAACAACAAAAAAAAAAAAAAACAAACAAACAAACAAAAAAACAATCCAGGGCAACTACAGGACATTATGATTTACCCTAATGATGTTAATATAATCAATTTCTTTCGTGATGCCACACTTCACATTATTTACCTCCCTTCACATTTCTACAATTCTCTTTGTAACGCAGTGAAACTGAACATGCTTATGTTTCCCCACAGAAAACTTTCTTTTTTTCCCCAGACAGCAGTAATCTATTGCTACACGATGTGAACTTCATTATTTTTCCACTGTGTTAAGTGCCTTAAGCAGAATTTGTGTAGAGTGGGACTAAAATGGTTAGTCCATGAATCTATGTGTGTTTATAATATACAAATATATGTTTGCATGATATTAATGTACTAATTTCATAATCATCTAGGTATATGAAAGATTTCCTGAGGAAATTTGGAAATTTGCTGAGCAATACAACACCCACCAAAGAATGAATTTTTAAATGGATAAAAATTCAGAGTCTAAAAGTTAGTCTTAGCATCCCTTTACAAGGTTTTGTGACCTCATCATTTCCCCTTTGATTTTTGAGTTCTTAATCGTTATAGCTTCTCTTACAGATTCATAAGCGATGGTGCAATTTTACAGAAAGTCAAGAATTTTACTGCTGTAAATGCAAGATAATTACTTCTAAGTGTGTTTTGGTTTGCTAAGACATTAAAGATTAGAATCAACATCTGTTCTTAACATTATTCTTGTGTACTGTATTTGAAATACACTGCAAAATATTATTAGTAGATGGGCTGTCATTGGAACTTATATTAAAATAAATTAACATCTTTTTTGCATCTAGAAACAGTTTCAGTAGCAGTAAACCAGAGAAAAGAAGGGCAGATCTGTGTTCTTACAAGTTACATTAAAAAAAAAAAAAAAAAAAAACCAAACATAAAAATAAATCCCAAACAAAACCTAAAAAGTCCTGTAGCTGAGAAACACAGGTAAATAACAGGCACTGTCTGCAGGTGGGAGGTGAAGGTCCAACCTCAGATTGCTACTGTTGCAGCAGGTGGTTGTTGTGCTGACCTACAGACATCATCTTCTGCGGCAATCCCCTTCTGTTGCAGTCAGAGATTTGTGTTCTTCATGACTCCTCATACCTGCATGCTGCACCACACCAGCATCAGATTCTCACTTGATCTGTTTATGAGTTACATGTAGCTAGAATCCCATGCTTCACCCTAACTTGTAGCAGTTAATACAGCATCTGTAAAGACTAGATTTAGAGCTAAGAAATCAAAAGTTGAACACTGATATTTGGAAACAAGACGATTGAAAAACTGTTCTTTTGTTGGGTTTTTTCTTGTACTTAGTAAACAGATTATAGCCTTCTTGAACTTGAATAGTTATGTTGCTGTAAGAAGTTTTCTGTAATACTTGAGACAAACATAGATTATTGTTATTAAGTATTCAACATCTGGCTTATTCTGAAGAGATACAGATCATTTATTAAATGCATGAATGTAATTACTAAAAAAGGCTTTTAGGGCCTTCAGCTTTGACTTTCTCTGAATATTTCCTCACAATTTGGATATCTATAAAATTAGTCCCCAGAGTATACCTTGAAAATGAAACAAAGCAAATCAGCTTACTAAATTTAGATGATGAACATGACTTGTATTGATCCTGTATCTGAATTAGACACTTGCTTCCCTATGAAAATATCATTGAACTCAAAAACATTGATAGTAGGAATATATTATTGTTGTTTTTTAATGTGACAAATTAAACAAGATAGGTTTTATGTAAAAGAACAATGCTATTTTGCCTGAAGATGTGGGTTTTCCTTCAGGTTGTGTATTTGTTCTGTAGTAAGATATCCAGGCTAGATGATAGGATGTAGAGACAATATCTGAATGCTGTTGCAAGAAGTTTATCATCCTAAACCTTTTTCTTGTGTCTATATTGTTATTTTCCATATGAAGAACTGAAATACAGTTGATAGGCATGACTATCTCAAGGTCAAAAAGACAAGAATAAAAAAAATTCCATGACACTGTTTCAAACATCATAACCTCCCTTTTGAACGTCAATATCCTCACTTACTTTTTCATTTTGTTGAATTTTCAGCTTCATTTGATTTCTCATCAGTGGCGGAGGCACAATGAAGGGCTATATGTAAACATGAGAATTTGGAATCTCATTCATGTACACAGCTTTCTGGGAGTGCATGGATTTTCCAGATATGCAGAATCCCCAGAGCTGCTAGGCAAAGCGGATATAAGCCTTTTTTTGTCCCCTGCTGAGAGTGAGCCTAACTTCTTTCCTGTCTTTTATTTTCTCATAAGTAATAAAGTTTCTTTTTCAAGCATAGTTTGAAAATGGCTATTAGACACATGCTATTTTCTATATACTGGATAGCCTGTGATGCTATCTGTATTTCAGCTGGACAGTCTGGTATACCAGTAGTAGAAATCATTACTGGCATCAACTAACACAAAAATGACTGCAGCTCTATTCAGTGTACCTTCCATTAGATAAAAAGTTGCCACACTTCCCAGTTGATTTCAAAGTTTCCAAGTTCTCCAAAAGCTTGCATGAATACAAATAAGTAATGTGATGCGCTCTATCCCTTAATGAAAAAAGTCTAGGGATTTTTTTGTCTTTTTTTTTTTTTTTTTTTTTTTTTTTTAATCTTTGAACTAGTGAAAAGAACATTACTAGATCAAAATTTCACATTCTGTGCCCCAGACTATTACACTGACATCCACTTGGAATTGGCTACATACAGAAGCTAAGAAATAAAAGCTGTGAAGAAAGAAGTGGGTTAGTTTTGCTTCTGCTGTTCTCAAAATCAATCTCAGAAGATCGCAAGACACACATTGCAGTGCTACATGCAATATGTCAAGGCTAATAAACCACCCAAATATGGCTTACATTTGCTATTCATTTTGTGAAATAGAGCATATATGCTCACATTTTCTTTGAACAGAAGAGGGTCATTTTAATACCCTTTGTCATACATGCTGTAATATTTACTAGCTGCTACTGTGCTGGTAAGGCTATTACTGAGTTGCTCTATGCTCTGTAGCAAAAGGTAGAATGCTGCTTTCTGGTTTTGTTTTTTGGTGTTTTTTTTCTTTCTGTTAGTTCAAGTCTCATTGAAAGGTCTCTGGGGTGCTTTTGCATTTATTATTTGATTTTTCTGCTCCAAAGTCTGCCTATATTTTAGAAAGGAAAGTATATGCACTTTAATTAATTCCCCTTGCCATCATCATCTCTCAAACATACACAGACTGCTTGGGAACTCAGTTCCAAGGCTATTTGAAATATTTGCTTAAGATCAACTTATTTGATTAGACTTTTAATTGATTACTTTCCTTGTTTGACTAATGCTTTATCAAGCACTTGATGGCCTATAGAAAGACTTTTAGGATAGGTTGCATTCCTGTGCAAAGATCCCCTGTGATATGTAAGGCAAGGGCTCCTTGAAAAGAGCAAAGCTAATTTTGCAGAGCTTCCAGGCAATCCACATCCTTCCTCCCCCTAAAAATATCTATTTGGCTCCAAGCCCCTACCTGGGAATAGTCCTGGAGGAACTCTGGAGAGGCATGCACAACACTGGGGGGTTTATTATCAACTTTATTTATTAGCAGCTCACTATTTACATGAGGTGAAAACTTTTCCAGATACATGTTCATGGAGGAAAACAATTATTCATTGCTGTACTTGTCACCACTGTAACTTGGTGATATTTATCAAATTTATAGGCAGAAAGTAATTTGTATTTCAGTTAGTAATTATTCCTAATTGATTTTGTATATGAAAAACTGTTTGATATTGAATATAATACAGAATACATGTAGCCTAACAGTTCTGAAAGAATCCTCAATTATTTTGTCAAATGTTGATACTCTCAGCTGTGTTTGCCGTGAACAAGCATAAACATATCTGAGAAAAAAAAAAAGTATTATTGAAAAGGCAGTTATTCCTTATGAGCTTTGTATAGCTGTTTTTGTTTGGTTTTTTTGTTTGTTTTTAGTTTGAACTGATGAAGCAAGGCATGAATTATGTAACTCATTTCAACAGCTAATAAACATTCTATGCTACCCCAATGTGTATTCTGCTTAAGCAACGTACTGAACGTAAGTGTATTTTCACAGTGGTTTGGGGTTTCTTTATACCTATTTTTCATATCCCTCCAGCTGTGCTCGTTTCTCTAAGAAATACTCACAGACATAATAAAAGGAGAAAAATAATACTTAAAAATAAATCTGAAAATTACCAACATTACTTTTTTATTGCAGTCTCTTCTCTCAAAAAAAAAATAAAATCTGCCACAGCTTTTTAGGTGGCATTTACAGGTAGTTAGATTGTAAGTAAATGTTATTTCCTATTAAAAGTAGTCTTTAATGTTCTACTAATTTCACGTGTAGGACTGCATTGCTGGACTTTATTGGGTCACTGCTTCTGGAGCAAGTATATTCAGCTTGCATAGCAGTCTACAGTACCTTTGTGAAGACAGCTGTACTTTGAAGAAATAAATAAATATAATATAAATATAATAAATATTTCTTGAGTGGGATTCTCTGTTTGTTTTGGGGGTTTTTTTTACTCCTTGTTTCCCTGTGAAGCAATATTCTTCTGGAGTTGATTTGGGGGATAGAATGAAAGTAGAAATTTAGGATAATGTGTGTAGTGCATGAATCTGATCACCTTTACTGTAGTAAACACGACTATGCTGACTGAACTCTAAGCAGTTAGCATGATGATTCTTTCTTGAACATTTTTGATTGATAGCTTTGTCACAGGTGTTATTTCAGAAGAGAGGGATTTGAGAATGGAAGAAGTCTGACAGAAGACCATATACAAGGGAGAGGATTTGAAACCAATCACGAAATTCCATTTTACAGAAATCACTCCAGGGGAGTGTGTGTGCTTTAACAAGGCTAGATGCAGTGAATTTGTAGAAGTAAAATTGGAAAAAAATGCCTGTGAAATGAGTGGATAAGAGAACAAGGGTTTGTCAATGTTTTAGAATATAAATTTGCAGAAGCAGGCCTGTTGAATCCATCTACTGATTGGCTATCTTTGTTTCAAATCAGTATAATTGCTAAATATATTCCTAATATGTGCAGCAAGGAAAAAAATGTTGAAGCAGAGCTTTTAAAACACTTCTGTGAGCTCAGCAACAACAGTCAGTGTACTCAAGGGTAATAGAATTTTAAATGGAAGCTAAATACTAATACACTTGACTGGTATGAAAGAGAGTGGCACAGCAGAGCCTCCAGGTTATTAATGTCTAAAAAGAATAAGCCTAGTCCAAAGGTGAGACAGAAATGCTGTTTTCTCAAATATACTCAAGCATACTCAAAATCAGTTCCATGTTTGAAGAAGAACATGAAGAGGAATGTTCTTCATCTTGAGAGGAGCATGCCAACCAAAATCAAAATCTTCACAACACAATAGCTCAATGCAGGCTGGAAGGATGATGTTCAGCTTTCTCTGGAAGAAAAAAGAAGACTCTTGAGTACTTCGCTCCAGGTAGAAGAAGAAGCTGTAGAAATCACTGGTTGTGTTTTGCACACTTCAATCTTTTAAATTGTTATAATCAGACTCTAAAAAACATCAGAATGGAGTACAAGCTGAAAATAATATCAGAACAATGCTTATTGACACGCTACTCTGCTGTATACTATGGAGTGGCTACGAAATACTTCCATCTCTTAATGAAAATCAGACACAAAGAAAAAGACCAAAAGCTATAGAGAGACAGTAAAAGACATAAAGGGCCAACACTGGACTTCTAAATGTGTATAAGCAATATCAGACAAACCATCCTAATCTATTTCTATTTTTAAATCTTTATTTTCTTTAATAACTTGATCTTCTCATTGTTGCCTCCATTACAAAGGGCTATGAGTAAATTGGTAATTCAAGTAGTGCTTGTAAGTCTCTGCATCTGGATATTACAGCGTCCTGATCCTATATAAACATCGTGTCTGCATATGTATCAGATTCATTCACCTCCTTTTTATGCTTTTTGTTGTGAAGGAAGGAAGCTTAGACATTTGCAATGAAAGAGAGCCTTAGTACACTCTCTCCACCTCTCTGATATTGCTCAATAAAAAGCTAAGATCCTGGTATCAACAATGTGGTACACATTTTTGTATGAGTACACATACCGCTTGTTCAAGGAGCTGCTATGGTGAGGTGAACGTTATCTGAGGGTATCCTTGCCAGAAGCAGCAGTGCTATGAATACTAGGAAATACATTTGTGAATAAATTCTCCAGACACATAGGAATCCTTAGATTTCTGTATCAGCAACCTTGATGAGTGAATTCTTGGTTTCCTGAGCTCCATTTATCCTTAAATCAGCTGGAGGTGAAAGTGAACCACACTTACTTCTTACTGAGTCCACCAAATAGCATGGCTCTTCTCTGCCGCTACCCTTCTCCATCCCCCAGTGTGAGTCAGCTAGCTGTCAAGCTCTATACATGTGTTTTCAGTTCTTTGTGAATCAGTTCAACCCTCCTGCAGCACAATGAAGTGCAATGCAGAGTTGTCAGCTGCTGTATGACTGCAACACTGCTTTGTAATTGGAATAGTGGAACATGTCTGCTACATTTTGGAAGATGTTTTCATGTTTAACAAACAGCTTAAGATAAGATTGAGCATGAAAGGTAAATATTTTCCAAGATATTTATATTTAAAACACTTCCAAATATGTATACTACTGCCAGTTTTAGTAACTGTTAACATTTTAAGTCCTTATAATTGATCGCTATATAAATGCTTTATCAACATTTTAAATAGCTCAGAGATGACTTTGAGTGTTTGGATTACAGTAGTTGTAACAGCAAGAGAAGCATTTGCTTATGTTGGATTTTTATTAAACCACAGATTACTTCATTTTCCCATGAGATAACCCCTGCACAAACTTTCTTAAAAGAAAGAAGTTAATTATTTGATCATCCTTTTCCCCCCACCTCCCCTCCCTCAGTTCACTCTCTGTTGGCTACAGATCTCGTTCATAGTCACGCGCTTCATTCAAGGATGTGATAGTGAACTACAGAACAACACTTTATTATTTGTTCATTAAGTGTTAATATAGCAGATGCAGTGTGAAGGTCTATAGCTTTCAACTTCTAACAGTTTCCTCTAAGCTACTTTATCTTAGAGTTTTTTGTTACTCATTTCAACATATTCATCACAAAGCTATTTTCATGTTGAATACTTTAGAGGGGATTTTTCAAGGTATAAAAGTTCAAGTCTATCTATCTCCTGAATGCACATGTTCTTTACTGTCCTGAAGACTCTCTAGTGCATCTCCTAAGGAGTGTTCACATAATGTCTCCCCCCCCCCCCCCTGAAAGTGAACAATCCTTTCATCAGAGAGGCAACAGGCATGCATCTGTATGTCTGTAGTCAGTAGAAATGTGAGGAAACCCTTGCTCCTACAGGAAAATTGTCTTGTGACCAGTGCTCCTGTCAAGTTGTGAAAGCATCATTAAGACCCTGTTCCAATTCCCTGGAGGCACCCTCAGACCTCCCTTCCTGCCCATGGCCCAGGACTGATGTCAGTCCTCCGGCACCATGGGCCCCTGCCTCAGTACCACCTCATCACGGCCGTTCCCCAGCTCCCCACAATCCTGCCTTGTTGGGCCCATCTTTGGAGCCACGTCCCAGCCTCAGCCAATCCACAGGGAGGGTGCTGGATGCCGAGAGATGGGGAAGTGGGATATGCCTTGGCTGCTAGACCCTGTCTTGAAGGGGCTGCCACTGCTTCTGGCACAAGGGAGCCCCTGGCCTTGCTGTGCCCTGACAGCTGCTGCTTCCTCTGGTGATTTCTCCTTTTCTGCATTTTAAGTTAATATTTGTTTACTTTACATTATTTAAACATGAAATACCACAGTGATGAGCACAAGCAACATGGCAGCATTGCAGATGGCAGTGCACCACTACCTTCCAGAGCTGGCACCTTCGCCTGAATTTCCTGAACCTTTATAATTTTTACCTGCATGTCCTGTTGTCAGATGCTCACTCTGTTTCATTTAACACATTCTGCATTAAAAGTGCAAAATGTCTCTATACCTCTCTGCATCAGCTAAGAGTCTTGTGCTTACATTTTCTACAGCCTCACAGGGAGTTTGTTTATCCCACTGCAGAAAAGCACTGTGTTAATCATTGCTTTTCACTACATTACTAGACAGTTGGTAAAAAAAATAGTAATGCAGATACTTATTACCTAGGATTCATCCCGAAGGATCACACAAGTTTCCTGCAAATAACAGGCTTTGCGCTGCTGGGCTTTACTGTAACCCCTGAAGTTTAATGGCTGTTCCGTACAAAACTGTGAACCAGCTTTTTATTTATCTATACATTTAGTCTACACTAAGCTGTGGTTCTCCAACCAACCATAAATAGATTGGGATTGTATTCCTTGCTAAATGAGAAAATCTGTACCTATTTCAAGAGATTTATTAACAAGTTATGATGTGGGAAGTCCACTAGGGAAAAAAATACCAGGGCTGCTGCTCAGAATCGAGACTTTTAACGTGGAGTTAAAGTTATTTTCACCCTTAAATCCAAAATGCATGGTGCCTTCACAGCACTAATTAAAAGCAGCTGAAGGAACAGATAAAGACACAAAGCACCATCAAAAGAGGGTTATATACTAACTGAACATGAATAGCCTATTTTCTTTTCTGTTTAAACAGACTCTTACAGCTGAACAGCCAGATCAAAAGCCAACTGACTGACTGTCAGTTCAACAGCTTTAGAGGCTTCTGCCATCTGCGGATGAGAGGCTGTCAGATTTTTTTCATCGCAGCACATAGGCTGAGGAGGCATATATCCCTTAATGGCAGTTACAGTGGAATGACTTGTGGCTTCTTCCTACTACAGCAAAGTGGAATTATGACTCTGAACACAGACCATAAAGTATTTTATTATGTGGTCATGGGTGTCATTTTCTATGAGGAACAGAGTGGTAATTTAGTGCACTAAATTACCACTTTGTGAATTCACATGTAACAATGAGCTCTGAACTAACTTTAATTGAAATGATCTCAAACTATATGGTGTTTTACTGCAGGCCTGTTTGTGTATGTGCACATACTTGTAAAACACTGATGTTTACACTCCATTCACATCAGGACAGCAAGAAAACCTTGGTCCTGTTTGTTCTCCATGTTTCCTGGAAAATAAGGTGGGAAGGAGGGAGGAGAGGGAAGGAGGAAGAGGAAATTCCAGTATGAAGATCGACTTTAAGTAGTAAGAAATGAATAAAATCTAAGTATAAGAGAATATCCCCCACTGAAACATTTAGAATTTCAGCTAGAAAAGTGCTAGTTAAAGTAAACCCAGTAAATCCCAATGGACTCTTACATGCAGCATAATTTATCTAGGTATATTTGGATTCTGAGGACAAGATAGAAAAAAATCAAAGCCAAGACCTCATTACATGAGCAGCAATTATCATTTCTCCTTTCTTTGCTAAAAAGAAGAAAAAATATTTGGCATTTAATCTGGTGAGAAACTGGGGTGCTTTTTTGTCAGTTCTACCCCTTTCTGCTTGAAAACACATAGCAAGATTTTTCAATTAGTCATTGGCTTTATGCAGTATTCTTAGTCCTGTTGGGATGTCTCTTTCATAGCTCTCCAGTTCATCAACCAGACACGGACACATTGCCAGAGATTAAAGTTGAGTAAGAATGTGGATAATGAAAAAATATTTCATCAGGTTTTCAGACTTTACACAAAATAAAACAATTTATCAGGCATTTGCAGCCAGATGCAGTGAAAACTCTGTCTAATTCAGTGGAAGAATTTAGGTTGTATATACGCTCCCCAAGTCTCTTTGTATTGTGAGCAGAAGACTTAGACAATAAAGTTTTTTGAACTCCCCTTCAGTTCCTTCTCTGTTCTCTAAATAAACGGCTGTAGCAACCCACAGATTGGTTCATTTCCAACACTGCAAGAACCATGAGCCATCTTTCATTCTACTGTGATAATCAAGCAAACAAACAAATAAATGGAGTATGATAAACATAAATTCTGAAGGAGGGAGGGTTTCCTTTACACATTTGAAGCCTTAAATATTTGGCCCCAAGCGTGAAATGTAAATACCTCTTGGTTTCAAACTCTGTTCCTTCTGAGAGATCATTATGCCTACTAAGAAATCTTGGCTCATTACTAATATGGAGCAATACAGCAATGCTGTAAGGGTCCTTGAATTACTTGAGCAGCATCCCTATCCTACTTTTCTGAGATATAAAATAAAGGTTTCTACTATCATCTCCAGCTCCGGTACAGACCTTAAGAGTTTGAACATCTGTGATGCTTTAGACTTCCTACATAAGTGGCAAAATGAATTGTTTCTCTGTCAGAACAGCTCCATAAAACTATAAGTGCTGTAAGAGCTTTAAATCAGCTAGCAGCGAAATTGAAAAAAAAAAAGGTGAAATCACATTTAACAATGAGCTCTGAACTAACTTTAATTGAAAAAACTAACTTTAATTTAATTCACAGCAATAAAGGAGAATTTTCCTCGGGAGCTGATCAATATAAACTGCCAACTCAATGAGCTGTTGACTAACAAAGAAAGAAAAAGGACAACTCAGGCGGTGGAGTCATCCAAGTTGGTTTTTGTTCTTCTCTTGCTCATCTCAGTGATACTAGGGACCCTTGTGTTTTCCACAGCAGAAGAATGTCTCCAAGTTCCCACTTCTGCTTTAGTACCATCTTTGCTAGCTACAGCTTTCCTTTCAGTGTTCTCAACTATTTGATCATTAGCAATGACCATTTCTCTCAGCACTAAATTAGGTAGATACTAATGAGTGCACTCTATTTCATTCCATGCCACCAGTTTCAAGAATTGCCTAGTGCTGAATCGGGCTATTCCCGTTAGAGTATCTGACACTATTTTCCTCTTCAAGCTTGTGCCCTCAATATAGACCTGCAAGCCAAGAGTGGACATTAGGAGAGCCTTACTTCCAGCTTAGACACAGACACAGTTATAAGGTTGAAAAGGAATTTCTGGGTTGCTACATACTTTCAACAGGGTCAGTGTTCCTATCCAAAAACATTCCATGATTGGTTGCCTTTTCCCCTTAAACTTTTCTGAACAAATTTTATGGATAATGATCTCCGTCTCTCTGTAGAAACTTACTGACCATGTACACTTTGAGAATATATCTCAGCAGACTTCCAGACTTTTCTAAGAGGTTTCAAGGAAACAAACCATGCTATTTGGAGTTTGTGAATATGCACGCTCATCAAGAAAGTACTTCCAAATACAGTTGTATTAGTTGTGATAACTTGTTAACAAGCTTCCTTGTGTAACTCAAGAGAACATCATGACCAATTTCTCAGTACTGCTGCTTGTCCAGGAATAACAATTAACCACTTAAATGTCTTAAATTAGGGCATGAAAATAAATGCTCCTTTTTTTTAATTTTTCCTTTTTCAAAATTCTCCAGTTCTGAACATAGACATTGAATAACTAGAATCTTGAGGTATTTTTCCTACAATATACAATTCTACAATAATTTATTTTTAAAAATAAGACTGTACCTTTGAATGTGCCTTGAAGAGCAAATTCCAGAACAACAACCAACCTAGTTTAACCTGACTGTGCTTTTTACGCAGCCTTTCAAAAAATATTGAAAAATTAAACAATTATGAAATTGTATCACAAATGAGACCATAGCATAAGCAGCAGTATGCGTGTTACAGCTGTCTACTTCTCATATTAAATCACATGGACAAATTTCCTTTGTTTCTTAATCATGTATTTTAGAACCTCAGAATGCAACTGGATGTTTGCTGTCCTATCTACTTCATGAATTGGGTCCAGTATAACATTGTGCAACTGTATGCTTTTTTATAGCACATGCTGCAGCCATTCCCCCCCCCCCCCCTTGATTCCTAATGTTTTCATACATGAGTACATTTACATTAATAGTACATGGGTGCTGAACTAGGGAATTGAATTCTCCCTAATCTCTTTCCTCAGCCCCAATATGATCTATGTTTTATGAGGCTGGCTATGATTCTTCCTCCTTCTTTCCCATTGCACTGAGAAGAGGCTTTGTCTTCTTGGTTTCCTTCAAATACATATTTAGATGCATGGATAAGGTACCACCACCACCACTCTGAGCATTTTCACTTTAAGGTTACATATCCTGGGTTCTCAAAGTCTCTCTCCCCATATGCCAGATGCCCCCACTCCTTGTTCATATTCATGGCCCTCCATTGGACTTAGTTCAGCACGTCCATTTCTCCCTTGAACTAAGGATCCCAGCACCGACCCAACAGTCCAGGTGTGTTTCACCAGTACTGAGAAAAGGGCAAGGATCAGCTTCCTTAACCTGCTGGCAGCACTTCTTATAAGGCATGTTGAAATATTGATATTCTGGACCTATTTAAAGATAATGTATTTTAAGACAAAATATTTAAAAATATGTATTTCAAGGCATTTTTATTTACCCTTCATATATGCTGTTAGGATAGGTGTAGAGGCATTTTTCCTGTCTGTATGATATTTAATTTCATACAATGTTTTCTTCACAGCCTTTGGCAATAACACAGACTTTAGGAGATAACGACATGAATAAGAACTCTGGCATTATTATAGCACAAATAACATTTCTAAGTTATGGTCTGGGTTTGATCTTGTAAGAATTCTTTGCAAAGGTTATAGCACATGTAAAAAAGTCCCCTCATTTCTCCTGCAAATATAAGATGTTAAAACCAGAATATGATTTCTTATTAATAAACAATTTTATTTAGATTTAAATCTCTATGTCTGATTCAGAAGCCCAAATATTTAGGTTTCAATACAAATATTTCCAAGTCATTCAAACATTAAATTACATTAGAATTTTGAGATTATATGTTATATCAAAATAACACATCAATCATAGTGCTTGATTGCTAGAAAACAAATTTTTGGTCACATCAGTTAAATTTTCTAATAATAATAAAATTAAGCATTAGAAAAGCAAGTCATTAACTACAGATTTGAAATAACAATAACTTCAAATTCTATTATCAAAGAGCTCATGTTTTAATTGTTTGAATACATTAACTTTTTCTTTTTTTTTTTTTTTTAACTTGTCATCAATAAATACCCAGTTGGTATTTATCTGTTGGTAAGCATCAATTTGAAGAGGTTTATAGTGTACACTTAAGTTTCTGATTACATCTGACTTTTCACAGAGGCTATATAAAAATGGCTAAGAAAAACTAGACTTTGGAATACAAAAAGAGAAAAGATAGCTTCCACAGAACAGGAAAAGTTAAATGTTGATGAATGAACATGCGTCTATCATGTGAGCTCAACTGCTTTAAATAAGCTGGCTGTCGAGAAGTAATAAGCAAATTGGGAATTAAATTAAACAAAAAATGAACAGCCCAAAGATGCCAACAGAAAAATAAAATGGTGTAGGCCTAACACATGCAATCAGAAATAATTTTTTTTCCTGAGTGTATCAAATTGCTTTGTACTCATTACCTTTCTGCACAGCAGCTTCTCCATCTACAAAAATGTGGTATATCCTCTGAACATCTACTGGGTGGTTTGAGATATGTTGATGCCGCATAAAAGTGAAGTCTTATTATAGCTAACACTGGAGTGGTAGCTGAGATTTTTTAAATCACATCATAAGTGTCACAAGCATAGCGATAACTTTGTTACCTATGCAGAGTATTTCTTCATGCAGTTTACTGAACCATTCAGTCCAAGGAAAATATTCAGATAATGGACTCTAACACTAATTGAATTTCCTCACCAAAAGCTGTCAGATCTTTATTCTAAAAAATAACCTAGTAATTTATCTTATAATATATTGAATAAGATAACTTTCCTTCAAGATATAATAATCACTGTTTTATGTTACTTTGAATAGATATTTCATTCCCTCTAGAGTTCATAGTTATATATTTTCACACATAAATATTATAAAAATATTTTAATGTCAGTCATATATGTTGGACACACAAATATAAGGTCCTGAAAATAGAATTTCTGTTTATGTCTTTGCAAACAGTCTTAAAAATGAGGCAGACATAATAGTATTGAAGATTGCTTTTCTTGCCAGTGGCACCAGATTTATAATGGCATTCCAAATAATTGCAAAAAATCCAAAAACCAAAGCAGCAATTCCTATGTACCAAGTCCACCTTCTTATACTCAAAGCACCAAAAAGAACTGTCGTGGTTTAAGCCTAACTCACGCAGACTCTCTCTCACTCACTCCCCCCTCTTTCTTGCCCCCCACTCCTGGAGGGATGGGAAGGAGAATCGAAAAGAATGCAACTCCCACAGGTTGAGATAAGAACAGTTTAGTAACTAAAGTATAACACAAATCACTACTGCTACCACCAATAATAATAATGACAAGAGAAAATACAAGGAAAGAATACAATTTCTCACAACCTAAAACCAAGCCCGACCACGCAGTGCACCCCCACCCTTCCAGGTCTCTGCTCTCTGCTCTCCATCCTGGGCATGATGTGCTGTGGTATGGAATAACCTCTTTGGTCAGTTTGGGTCAGGTGTCCTGCCTCTGCTTCCTCCTGGTTCCCCTCCTCCCTGGCACAGCATGAAACTCAGAAAGTCCTTGGCCAGACCAAAACATCACTAAGCAGTAACCGACACACTGGTGTTATCAGCGCTGTTCCCAGGCCCAAAATCAAAAACACAGCGCTATACCAGCTACCAAGGAGGAGAAAAATGACTGCTGCTGCTGAACCCATGACATAAGTTCAAAAGAATAAGTGATGGTACTATGAGGGGATATGAAAATTCTATTGATATGAAAAAAAACTACAACCTTCCTTAGTGTTTTGTCTTGTTTTCCAAAAAAACCCACAACCTTCCTTAGGGTTTTTTGTTTGTTTGTTGTTTTTTTCTTTTTCCCTTCTCAGTCTCTCATTCTTTTCCATTTGTTTCTCTTACTCTTTTCACATACAAATCACTTTGTGTCTTTTTTATCTCCAGTATATCTTACTTTCAAACATAAGCACAGTTGTTTTCTTTATATTCCTAGGTTTATTAGAATTCTGTATTTACTATGGGTCCTTAATTTCTCCCCCTCACAGTAAAATTCAGCTTACTTGCCAAGACAGCAGCGTTGGCATTCCAACATTAGTGTTAACATGAAATATTTGGGTTAGTATCTATAATTCAGAAAGGCTCTGGCCATTTCTAGTTTTAACCAATGAAACTTTTATGGTACCTGTCATAGGAAGTTGATTGCGAAGAATGAAACATCAGTCAGCTATTGTCTCCTGACTTTATAGTTACTAAGTGCATCACTTGTTATCATTTGAGACTAGTCAGGATTGTTCTTGAGTGCTCACATTTTTATCATTGTGTTAGAAGACTGCTATCATTAACGTAAAGTCTGTACTTTAAAAGACAGGTTGGTGAGGCATTTAACTTACATATGACCTGCATCCTGCAGCTGCTGCAGCCAGGAATGGCTACTACATAGATCAGGAAATTAAAAAAAAAAAAAATTAAACAAAAAGCGTAAAGTGAGAATGCCATATAATTAATATTAGAAACTAGCATTGGAGTAAATCTGTTTTTGTTTCGGACAAACATTGGATGGAGAGCTTAGTGATATTAAAGCTTCTTTAATAAGTTTTAGCTGTAATTGGCATGTATCCTTATCCTGAAAGACAGTCTATGATAGCAAAAAGAAAACCATTTGTCTTATGGCACATCCAAAAAAAACACCCAATAAGTGTTTCCTAATCAATTCTTATTTTTTTCTGGCCACATGTATATACAGAGGTTTCTCCATCTAACATACATGTCAACTGTGTTTCCAGGACTAAGCGGGATTCTAGGATTTAAACAAGCAAAACAAACAAACAAACCCTTAAGAAGACTGATGGCTTAGTGATCATAAAATGGCTCAAATCTAGCCCAGTGTCATAATAGGTGTCTTCTTAAAAAAAGGCAGAAATACCAAGATTTTGGCTTTCCTTGAGGACAGCTATCTGTGTAGCATGAATAGGCATTTTGACATTGGTCAAATACTGCAGCAATGCCAATTTTATACAGAGATCACCCTTTGGAAGATGATCAACCTCATGCTGGGCAGCATCACCAGCTCAAGCATGTCCTTGCTTGCAGTCCTGGTGAAGAGCTCTGTACAGCCAGTTTGGTTTGTCCTCTTTCTGCCAGATTCCACTCACAAATCTGACTCGGGCTGCATAAATCCACCGCTGTGGCTGAAAAACAGCTTCATGTAGCTGTTATTCCAGTCCCCTTTAGAACTGTGTTTCATTAGAAGAGCTAATAAGAGGAATTATATGTTGTTGGTATTCAGCATTGCCCAGTATGAGAAGAAAATAAATCACATGAAACAGAAGCTTATTGCCTGCTTCAAACAAGCCAACTGTATTGTTTCACTTACAGAGGAGAAAAATGGGATCTGAATACCATCCCATCTCAATGAAGCTGGGTAGTAATGGAGCTTACATCCACAAAAGAATCACTTTTGATAGGAACGAAAGGAGAAGGAGAAATAGTGCAATCAGTAGTTGCAATATGGGGCTCACAACATTGACAGCAGGCATTTGGAAGAAAATTAAGCACTTCAAAAATCCTGGAAAAGAAAAAAGAAACAAAAAACAAAAACCCCAAACCAAACCAAACCAAACCAGCAAACAAACAAACAAATCAAAACTAAAATAAAAGAAAACAAAAAAAAAAAAAACAAAAAAACAAAAAAAAAACACAAAAAACAACAAAAAAATAAAACAAAACAAAAACCCAAACTAACAAAAAACCTAAGGACAGGAACCTCAGAACTGCCTACAGGACAGTGATAACTACTTGAGAGCATACAGCTACTGAACTCTGGTGACTATTAATTCTGCTAAAAACCAGGGAGTGACCATTGTAAGCAAATTAAATTGAAGTGAATAGATGCACACTACAAATGGAGTAATTTGTCTAAAAAGCTTTCAAAAAACACTAATGAAGATTTTCTGCAGCGTAAGCCAGTATAATTGTGCTGAACTGTGTATTGATTATACAAGAGAAGAAATTTAAACTAAGATTTCATGCTGATAATACTTTGTCAAGAAGGGCTAACTGTTGTTTCTTGGGCTATTTATATCGGAAATTGAAGCACTGCTGCCATTTTTATGCTTCTTATTTTTCAGTACAAATTTGGGACAGCAGTTAGATGTCTTCTGTAAACATCATCTATGCTTTTACCAACAAAATTATATATCACTGTCAAGACACAGCCTTTGTAGCCAGTGAAAGAAACTTAAGCCATGTAAAAATCATCAGATTTTACATGTTAAATTAAAACTATACTCCTCCACTTTCTAAAAATACCTAATCAAAACACATAAAAAATATAAATCAATATTTGGGGTGATAAAGCTCTAAATCAGAGCTTAGCATTAATCTGTTTGAAATACTATAATCTTTGTTTGTTTGAAGGAACCTTTTTTTTTGTTGGAAAACTCTGCTTTTACACTGTATGGAATGGAAAATAAAGGAACAACTGAGTATAGCTGTGTTGTGATTAGGATAGAGATGCTGGTGATCAGTGGGTGAATTGTAATATTTGGATGGGTTAATGACCATTGTATCTGCTCTCAGTCAAGGTGCAAGATATTTACCCCAACTAGAAGTTTAAGTAACAAAACACAGCATCTGGTGTAAGATTTCTTACACTAAAACTTGCCAGTGGGTCATCAGAATTCCAGATAACAGTTATTGTTGCTAAGTCATATACAGGAGACAGCATATTGTCCTAACAAGAAGGTACTGTTTTCAAGGAAATAAAATATTTTTCACTATAATAAATATATATGGCCAGCCTATAATTTCAACAAGGAGAAAACAGGGTTATTCTCAGAAAAAAAAAAAAAAAAATCAAAATCTGACATTCTGGGATACTTCAAAATGGAAAGTGGAAGCATGGTTTTTTAAGCAAATTTTCTTTCACTTTCTCACTCATTTTACAAAATGATCAACAACTTAGATTGGTAACTGTGACACTGCAGCAAGAGTTACATGCATTGTACCTTAACTTAAAGTAATCATTACTTAAATTGATAAGAGTAAAGACCTCCTTACCAAACTGGTGGCAAATCTATAAACTGAGCAAAAAATATCTGAAATACTCAATTCTTCAGCACATTCCTTCATTAATTTAAAAAGCTACAGTGTAGCCATAGTTCAGTACGGGGACCAGAGGAGAAACTAATACTACAGTTTTCAAGAAAGTAAGTGTCTTCTAGTAAAAAATAATATCCAGGAAGACTCTTAGCATACAGTGAGAGATCAGAGTGGAAACTTGGAACTGCAAATGCTGCCAAAGCGTATATGAGCTGTGCTTCTGTTTCTCTGGACACCTTTTGCTGACAGAGGTGAGATAAAATGCAGTAAAAGTTCTGCTGCTTTTCCAAATGCATTACACACATTCTGCATACACCCATTAGATACTTTTTGCAAACTGTTGATTGATCCGGGTTGAAGGAAGGGCTCTGTATATGGCATGAATACGGTAACATATCAAACATGATCTCCAGCCAGCATCATAAATTAAACTACTTCTTTTCTGCTGGCACACATAAGATGGGGTAGATTCCTCAGTGATTTTATGAGAAATGCTCACCTGTGACTACCCTAGTCAGTCACTTGTTAGATACACGGTATGGGATTTTTTTTAGCTTAAAATAGCTCTCACAGCACTGTTGTCCTGGGTTCAGCAGTTGGCTGGGTATCAGTCGGCGGGTGGTGAGCGTCTGTATTCTCTTCCCTTGTTATTTCCCTTATCATTATTATTATTGGTGGTAGCAGTAGTGGTTTGTGTTATACCTTAGTTACTGGACTGTTCTTATCTCAGCCCGTGGGAGTTACATTCTTTTGATTTTTCTCCTCATCCCTCTGGGAGCAAGGGGAGGAAGGGGGCGGAAGTGAGCGAGCGGCTGCGTGGTACTGGGTTGCAAGCTGGGCTTAAACCATGACACAGCGCATAATCTGAAGGTTCACTGCAGGTAAGTGCCTAAACAGGTACCCTTCAGACCTTCCTGTTGCATTTTCTTTTAGGCACGGTTATTGAATGATCAACAGGAAGAGAAAAAAATGAGGTCTTTCAGTAAGCACAAATAAAATTTTATTTTTGAAACCTGAATTTAATAGCTGCTCCATCATTCACATTTTCTTGAAGAGATTCTACATCATTCGGTCATACCAAGGCTTTTAATAAAGGGCTAGATTAGAAGTTGACATTTATATAGTCTGAGCAGAGTGCAGTGTCTGGACATAAACAAGTACAAGTGAAATGAAAAGAAAAGTTTGAGCTGCCTTGAGACAAACACAAAAAGGGTCCCTTGACCATTACAGACCCTAAGACAATTTTGGCAAAGGTAATGAGCACTGACAGAAAGCTCAAGGTTGTTTATTAAATGCAATTAAAACAAAAGCTTCAAGTTCAGTACTTAAAGTACAATAATATGCTAAATGTTTTGGGATTTAGCTTGGAGATTTTCCAAACATGGTAGAGGAGGAATTAAGCAGAGAAGAGGAAGCAGAAGAAATTGAAAAGATAACATTAAAACATCATGCAGCTGGTAAGAATAGAGAAGTAGTAGATGGAGGGGGGGAGAATGACAGGATGTTGTTTAATTGGTTTAAGTTACAATAAATCTGAGCAGACATGGTGTAAACCAAGAATGTAGGAACTGTAAAGTACAACATGTAAAAGCAACTACATGTGAGTATTGCTGGTGAAAATACACTAAATTGAACAGTATTGCAACATGGGAAGGTAAAACTCACAAAGTAAGAACAGCTTTCCATACTAAAAATAGACCCTTTTACCTTGATTCTCCTGGCCCATGAGACTGGAACATTTAGAGTGTTATAAACTATTGCTTCCATGCTAATTCTTTGAGTAGAGAAACTAGAGGATCCATGTGTAGTAAGTGACAATACCAGGAAGAGGGGTACTAGATTTTTCATTATAGAAATGAAATACTTGTTTCTTACTTTGTTCAGTTTGCACCTGTAAAAACAGCAGAACATGAGTCCTCCACAGAAGCTGGTCCAAATAGACAGGGAGTACAGCAGTAGCTTGTGGAGGGGGAGAAGACTTCTAAAGATGTAAAGATAAATATTTGGGAACTAATAAGTTACATGGAGTGGTCAATGACATGACTTCATTCTGTACTTCTAAGGAGGTTTTGGGTTTATACTCTGCCTTTACTCTGAACATTAGTCATCTAGAAGGAACTGAAATACAAGTCTTCCTGCACAAGCTGTGTTCTGATTACTGAAACTCAAACCCGCATTAAAAGGTGCAGCGAGCTAGGACACTAGCGATTTCTCTCCCTGCAGGAGATGAGGTCCATAGCCAAGGTACTGCAGTACAGCATGCTGAAGCTTATGAATGCAATAGGGACATGCAGAAGAAGCAGATGACTGATATGAGAGGAAAGACACATTATGCCGATGAAGGCTCTCTGGCAGAAAGGATCTATCAGATTTAAGCTAATGCATAGGGTTATTCACAGAGAGGAAGCTTTGACTGCCAGCTTGTCAGGAGAGAACAGCAAACCTCTGAATGAGATGTTTTCTGATCCAGGAGGCATCCTGTGTTGAACTGGGCTGGCAGGGTACATGTATGACAGAACAGAGATGCAGTAATAGGGTAGACTGGACAAAAAAATAGTGGTAGGGGCTGAGAGAAAATGAAAGCAAATCTGAACAAAGCTGAAAAGAATAATTAGGGAGAAAAAAGAAAAAAGAAAAAATTGAAAGGTTTAATGTATCTGCCACTGCAATAAAAGCTCACCTACAGTTCACATGGTCCTTAGAAAGGCTGGCTGATCATACATCCATTGTAAAACACTACAGTTATATTAAGCAACCTCAGTTGTTGCGGCAGAGAGGTTTGCTTCAAATTCAACAAGAGATAGCTCCAAACAGTCAACTCAGGTTTCATGTTTCAAACCCTACAGCTAAACTGCGCTGTCTCCCAGTAATGCTGACAGCCGCATTCTGAGAGCTTCCAAATTTACAGGAGCAGGAGTAGCACTAATTGTCTAGTCATACAATGTATCTAGGACCCCAGCATCTTTCAGACTCACAGATGAAAGCAATAGGTGTTATAGCCTTGCCCAGTCCTGGGACATCAATGTGCTGCACTGAAGATGATTCTCATCAAGATGTTCATACTGGGTAATACAAAACAAAACTGCTTAGTTGTAAGTAGTTTTCAAATGAGCCACACAGAAGAAAGATATTCAGCAAAGACTTTTCCTAGTCCAAGGCTCATTGAAGTCAATGACAGCCTGAACAATGTTGTATACAAAAAAAAAAAAAAAAAAAAAAAAAAAAAAAATTTAGGTACAATTATGATTTATCTGAGTGATGAATTCATTTTTTGAATACAAAGGTCACCTTTAGAACTAATTTTGGTGGTTAAATAAGTGTCAATTTATTTGCAGGCATAGAAACAAGAAAATCTGTATATTATGAGACTTTCATGGTAGTGGTTAGATTTTGGAGTTGGACACAAATACATTGATTTTTAGATAAACATATAAACTAGATGTAAACAGTTATCAGGACTGTGGGTCACCAGTAATTGCATCAAGGTTGAAGTTAGTAGGGTGTTTTCCTTTTTTTCTTTATGAACAGGACATAGGAATTGATTAGTGCATCAATGTGATCTATGACATACAACAGAGCATATTTCAGTTCAAAACATAAATGTTCCCCCATAATTTCATAAAGTTTGCATCTATTGCCATTTTACTTTGTCCAAAGTTTTTAAATGAAAAGTGTACAACCTTCTACCAGCTCTCTCAGATATTAGCAAGTATTAAATAAACTTCATGTTAGAATATTTCTGTTCATTCACATGCCCAATGTTTAACTAATTTAGATACCTGGAATTATATTTCTAAAAGATTAATAAAGCCAAATGTTTGCTTGATTGCTTTGTGGAAAAAAAAAAGAAAAAGAAAAGAAAGAAAGAAAATTTTGCAGAGGGGATAAATTCGCTGCTGTACCGTTAAAAAATAACAGTATGATTTTTCAAAAAAAAAAAATTATTTTATTCATATGAACTGGTTACTACATAGAAAATGGTTTGATAGGTCAAGTGAGGACAGCACTCTATAAAAAGCTATTCTGCACCCACATATTAGCAGTGTGTCAAGGTAGATACTCCTTTCTTCATTTTAGAACTCCATGTGTTTAAAGTCTCAGTTCAGAGACATGTCTGAGTTCCAAAAAAAATCATAAAGCCCAGTCCCCTGCAGGAGTTTTTTAATATGATCACTAAAAAAAGAGTTCTGAAAGCTGACAATGATTAGCTGAACACCATTATTATTATTCAGCTGAAACACCATGCATGAAAACCACTCTCACAGCTTTAGTCACCCAGACTCAAAAGTTTCTCTGAGATGCAGATTATTTCTTCTATCAGCTGTGAAACATCTTCATACCAGTCTGTCCAGTAACGCTCACAGTTTTCTACAACAGATCCTGTCCTGTGTACTTCAAATAGAAAGATCAATATTCATTGCATAAATTCAAGGATGCCATTATCATTCTCTTCATCTTTATCAACAACTTTACTTTCAATAATGAACCTGACGTCCAGGTAACAGGCACAAGATCAGGCCAATGTTTTAATGAGCCACCTTGTAGGGATTTTAAGTAGCTCAAGTGCCAGTTTCATATGATACCTAAAATACCCATTTGATTTCTCCTCATCTGGATTAGAAACCTGGACTCTCTTACTAATTTCCAAAATGCAACCAATGACCCTTTATCAAACAGTTTTTGTAATACCACAATAGCAAAGTTACTTTACTAGACCACACTCATAATAAATGTGGCAATTCGCAAACCACAACATGTAGAAAACTCAAGGCCCACCTATTTCTTACCCTTATAAAGCTAGCAACCATCCATTAAGTCAAAAGAAATTATAATACACAGCCAGCAACTCAGATCACAGCACATTGCTTCCGAGGGAAACACATGAAGTACCCACCTCCACAGTCTGAAAAACTTCGTAAATTGTAGGAGCATTCCACCAGACAATTAGATTAATATCTTTAAGGTGGTTTACAGTTTTGAACCACATTAGAATTTAATTCAACATGTGAAGGATCCCATGTCTTTATACTGCTGCCACTGCTGCAGGCACATTCCAGAATCTCTGCTGGAAAATGAATTCTTCCAACAGCCTTGTCACTAAATCCATCTTTTGAAACAAGCTCTCCAGAGTCTGATGTGCACTGAATGAATCCAGGTTGTGCCTCAAGTCATAATTTAAGCTTGCCAAAGACCTTCACAACCACGACAAAAATGCTCCCTGCAGCAGAGCCATCAAAATCTTCAGATTCTTTACTTCCATTTCTTGAAGGATAGTATATTTCATCCAGCGTACTCAGTAGCATTACTGAAATTATGTGTGTGGAAATAAACAACTATTATGCACCAGAATAAAATCATACAGACAATCAATAAATGATGGAACGACCCAGCTATGAGTAGGGGAAAAATGTTTCTGGGAAAATAATTTCTTGATCATGTCAGTCTAGATCATGACAAAGTACCCTATGAAGATGAACTGTGCAACTATATTAATAATTTTATGAAAGAGAATAAATCATGACTCTGACAGGAATACTGGTTTGCTCCATATTTTCTTACAAGTTTTGCCTGGTGATAACAACTTCTTTCCTCTCCAAAACTTTTCAATTTTAAATGGTCCTTGTCAAAACTGAAGACCGTATCTCTTACAACTTCATATTTAACTATCTCAGTATACTGTTACCATTCTTTACCTGATCTATTTCAGTATCTCATTCCATTTGTTGGTAGAAGTATACTGAGCAGTATTGTGCATGGCATTGATGATTGATAAACCACCCATATAAAATTCTGGATATAAAAAAGTCATTGTTATTATCTAAGCTGACTTCCTGATAACCGATGACATAGGACACTGCATCATCATTTCTACAAAATGAAATATTTTCATTTGAGTTCTAATATACCTTTAGGTACCTGTGTTGTGGTGGCTTTGTGTTACTTTGTCTAACTGTTGCTATTTAAAAATTTGGCACATTGTTTAAATTAGACATGTAAGCACCACTCTGGCTTCTGTGGGGTTTATATGCACTGGTATTACAGACTTCTCCAGAAGACTGTTCATCCCATTCTGAATTAAATGTTTCAGACAGGTGAGAGAGATTGCTCCTGCAAGTTTGAGAATTTACAGTCGCCCTTGGCAACTTGTTTGAGTCATTGGTTACAGCCAATGTTGATAATTGTTTCTCTTTTCTTCAACTCCAAACCTTTATTATGTTCCGGTAGAAGATTAGCAGTCTCATTTAGATGTCTGGAAACTCAAACTTTTACAATCACTTTTAAGCTGAGTGTATAGATTCAATAAAGTAATTAATTTTCTTCATTAAGAACACTGACCAGATGGATAGATACATGAATTCATCCTTTTAAAACCTTTAGAAATCTTTGTACAACCTTCAGTAAATTGTAACTTGAAAACAAACAAAAAAAAAAGTGCTAGTCCCTTTATTAAATAATAGCTTTAAATAATAGCTTCATTCTGGCTCTTTTCCAGTCCTTGCAGACCTCATTCAATCAATGGAAGCTTGTCTAAGTCTTTTTATGGTACTTCATACTGTTTGGAAGTATGTTGTGGGGTCTTTATCAATTAGCTTCTTCTATCGTTTTGAACAATCACTCTTGGTCTACTCTGTAGACTTCCTAGTTCCTTGTGCAGTAAAAGTGAGATTGGCAAATATCCATTTTATTCATTTGTTGGAATAGAGAGAGAATAATTGTTTAACCCTTGATATGGGTCACATTTTTTATTATTATCCTTGATAAATGAGCTGCATAAAGCATTGAACAGAGTACTTTTTTACCGTAGCAAAAAAAATGTATTTTATTAAAGCTATTTACTTAAACCAACCCATTCCAACAATTACTGCCCTCCTAAACATAGTGCAACAAGAAACAGTCTCACTCATGAAGTCAGTACAGCTGCACAGAAGTGTCTACCTACAGAAGAGTTGAACAAAAAAGATGATCAATTTTCTGCAGTAGAAGTCTTGATTTGCACCCATTCAAAACTTAAGCTCTACACTGGAAATTCAGGACAAGTACTACAATGAATGCTGTAAGAAATCAATGTCTTGAAATTGTCTTTCAAGACATTGTTTATCTATTAACAGTTTGTCATTTTTCTGTGAGATTTTATGCTCATTTCACCTATTTGTATCTTCTTTGTTTTAAAGGTCTGATAGAGAGGAAATGAAGCCATGAGACATAGATCTGCCACAGGCCAACCAAAATTCCTAGACTCAGCTTTTTGATGTACCACCTTAGCAGACCTAAGTGTTCTTTCTATGCCTTCTTGTGTTTTGTACAAAAATGAATTTTCCTGCAATCATGTAACAGGCACTTGCAAAATATGCAGTGAGTACATGTTTGGTAACAGAAATTTTTATCAAACTTGATGGAATTAGGTGATCATAACTGATGGGAGATTTATATATTTAATATTTATCTATCTGTGTGCCATCTGCATCTCTCTTCGTATCAGTAAAACAACTGTCTTTTTTTTTGTCTATCTTTTTGGTCAATAACATTCCATCTAAAGGCATTTAGCTGAAGCACTGAAGCTGCCAAGCCCACAGGTTTACACAGCTTTAACCATCTCTGTTCTTTCCTGCTGCTTACTCTTTGCCACAGGTGCAATTCATTCACCTTGAGGACACTGATCTTACTCTTCTTTATGGGATCGAGTTCAAGTATACAGTTAAGATCTTTCTTTTTCTTCACATCCCTTCTTTGATTGTAGTATAGGCACAAGATTTTGGGATTGTATGGAGTAACTTCAAAGAATAGACTGAATTGAAGAGCAGATGAAAAATTTCCTTGTATAACTTATTAGGAAGCTGCACAGATTTTTCCTTTTGCTTTTCTCCATGCTCCTCCCCTGTTAGATTGAAAAAATATACATGATACCAGTAAATAAGGCAGTCTTGACAAATATTAATATTGTAGATACCTTTTGACCTTGTACATGAAAACTTCTGAGCACTTATTTTATCTAAATAAGAAAAAAAACCAGCTCATTACAACTTGCCCACTACACTGTAAAGCCTATGCAAGCTTACAGCTACACTTGAAAGACACTGTTCGATAGATAATAATTGCAATACTACATGTTGTTCTGATTTTACCGGTGGTAACAAAAAGCGGTGATAAAAATGGTGATTATTTTAACTTAACCTAGTTAAGACTTCTTGAGATTTAATGATAACTATGTGACTGATTTAGTTTCATTCTTTGCCTTAATTCCCATATATATTCAAATATTCAACTAGTTCCTGTGATTGTTCATTAAAAAAGTAAAAGTAGAGCTGAATTACCACTGTCAGCTACCCTCCATAAAACCTATGCTAAAAGAATGTCGTGTCAGAAGTTTTCAAGAAAGGCAGCATTTAGGATTAGTTGTCTCTGGGGATGCTATTTTTGTTACTGAGGGTTATTTTGGTACTCTCGGTTATTTTGGTACTCTCAGTTATTTATATTCCAGTCAACATATCAGGAAATATGTAGCTATGTTTGTATACCTTTGCTGCATGTATTCCAATAAAGAAATGGTTCAGCTATAGATTGTTCAAACTGGTATAGTAGTACAGTATCTCTAAGGTTTGCAAAAATAAGGGGGAGCCATATAGTGCCTATCTCCCTTACCTCAGGAACTTAGCTGCTTCCTCTAACATAGTGGCTTCCAGTTCTTGTAGAACTCTTGCCAGTACAGGACAGATATTTGCCTGCACAGGGATATCAAATCAGTCTTTGGCTAACTGAAAATAATTTTCATTTAGAGCAGCTTCTAACCCATGCCACAATGTGTGCAGATATTCATCAGGAATCCTCTATCTGAGCAGGATATTTCTCACTTATGGTAGGCTTACCCATACAGCCTGAACCAAAAGAGGCAACATTACCATGCTACTTCAGACTTGAATATGGCAACACCTCCCAGCGCCCTACACCATGATAACATAGAGAAGGGTTTTCAGCTCAAGTACAGAATTTTTCAATGATGTCTGTGGTGTTTGATTGCTATGCCAGCTGCCAATAACTAGTCCATGCAGATATTTAATGTGGTTTTGCATTTATATATGAACTCTGGTGTGTTCTGAGGCATAACAAAACATGGAACATGGCAGCGCAAAGTAGGATTAGAGTTCTTGACAGAAAACTGAGCACACACTTGAAACTGCAGCTGCATAGCCCTGGATATGATTCAGTACGTCACTTCGATTGGCTAATTCAGGACACAGTGATTCTATGATTCTATGATTCTAATATAAATCTAAAGGCCTTTATGCTCACCTGCTAGATTTTTGTCCCAAAATGGATGAGAAGTACTTTCAAGGTCAGGTTCAGCAGAAAGACTGTATAAGAAATTTTTCTTGTGCCTCTCAGCTAATGTCTCCCGGAGCAGATCTAATAATTGACTTCACTGATAAATCTAAATTTGCTTGTCCACTCACTGAAGTGCTCTTCTTCACTATATCATCTCTTTTTAGCAGATTAATGACCTAGGCAGTGAGAGTTTAACTATATAACCTTGTATTATTTTATGGTATTTAAGTGAATGGACAGTGAAGTATTTTCTACACTGTTGTAACTCTCATATGTCTCCAGTTGTGCCCTGGGGTTTCAGTTAGATTTCGCTGATAGTCTTTGAGTCAAGGTAGTCAACATTCACTGGGATCTATTAACCTTTACTCAGACTAGTTGTTACAGAACTCAGTTGTGTATTTTTGCCTAGGACTGTCCAGCCAGCTAGACTTCTTGTAGCTGGGAGCCATGAGTTGCTGTTATGTGCTGCAGCTGTTCTCTGAGTGGTTTGTTTGTTTGTTTCCCCTGATAAAAAAGGGTCATATGAGTCCTTGTTCAAGCCTTCCTTTTCAATTAGGGGGAATAGAATCAAAAAGCCATGGAATCGTTTAGTCTGGAAAATACCTTTGAGATAAAGTCCAACTGTTAACCTAGCACTGCCAAGACCACCACTAAACCATGTTCCTAAACATCAACACATCTTTTAAATACCTCCATGGATGATGATTCTAGCCATTTCCCTGAGCAGCCTGCTCCTGTGCTTGACAACCCTTTCAGTGAAGAAATTTTTCCTAATATCCAGTCTAACCCTTCCCTGTCACAACTTGAGGCAATTTCCTCTTGGCCTATTGCTTATTACTTGGGAGATAAGATCGACACCCACTTCACTACAACGTCCTTTCAGAGAGCAATACCTTCAATCTCCTGCCTCCTTTTCTCCAGGATAAACACCCTAGCTCCATCAGCCATTCCTCATAAAACTCGTGCTCTAGTCCCTTCACCAGTTTTTTTGCTCTTCTTTGGACAGGCTCCACTATCTCAGTGGCTTTCTAGTAGTGAGTGGCACAAAGCTAAACCCACGGTGTGGCTTCACCAAGTAATTAGGATTATAAAAAATCAACCTTACTGTCACCATCATTAGACAATCAAAACACTCCCTAACATCTAGGGCTACCCCACCACCTCTCCTTCCTTGCTTATCCCTTCTGAAGAGTTTATAGCCACCTATTGCAGCTCTCCAGTTGTGTGAGTCATTCCACCATGTTTCTCTGACAGCAAGTATATCATATTTTTCCTTCTGAAAAATGGCTTTTAGCTCCTCCTGTTTATTGCCCATGCTGTGTGCGTCGATGTAGATGGACTTCAGCTGGGTGACTGATCCACCACCTTTTTTTGGAAAGAAACCTTAATTCTTACGTGACTATTCTTAGGTGCTTATGTGGTTTCTAACACATCAATAATTCTTTTGTCTTTTCTGCTACACAGATCTCCATCCCTTACCTCCACTGAGACAGCAGATCAAAGGACTTTTTAGCACCCTATCCCTCAAATATTGGCATGCTGCCCTCAGGCTTTTCTCTACCTAGCCTGGTTTTATCCCTTGAAATCTAGTTTAAAGATCTTTCAATGAGCCCTGCTAACTCCTGTGCAAATATCCTTTTCCCCCTTTGAGACAGGTGTACCCTCCCTGTTGCCAGCAGGCCTGTATCATATAAAAGCAACCCATGATCAAAACCACCAAAATTCTGCTAGTGGCACCAAGCTTAGAGCCAGGTATTGATTTGCTGGCTCTTCCTGTTTCTTCCCTCATCATTCTCTGCAACTGGAAGGATAAAGGAGAACACTACTTGCACTTGTCCTTGTCTCTTATCCAGCTGTCCTATGGCTCTGGAGTCTCTTGATTGATCTTGGAGTCTTTCTTGCAGCTTCATTGCTGACTACCTGAAAAATCAATAAAGGATGATAATCTGAGGGCCATACCAGGGTAAGAAGCTTTCTCTTCGCATCTTTAACCAATGCCCTAAGAACTGCATACAATCTGCATATTGGGCCTTCTGTTACCTTCAGAAGGGAGTTTCCTATGACAATGACCCATCTTTTTTTCTTTGAAGCAGGGTGTATTCTGACTTAACTTCAGCAACACCTTCAAGCTAGATAAACTATTATATACACTATTGTTCAACTGCACTTGCAGAGCCTCATATCTATTACGCAAGGTCATCTGCAAAGGCAGGGTTATCACAGAGGAGTCATGCCTGCTGTGCCAGGCAGAAATTTGTCATCATTGTCCTCTATTCCCTAAGTCACTGTGTTCGGGTCAGGTGGAGAGAGGATAGGGAATCCTCCAAGTCATGCATCCTGTTGGCCCCCTCAAATGAAGCAGAAGATCTCATCTCAGAGAAAAAGAGCAGTACAGGAGTGATTATTAGCGCTAGCTTAGCTCCTGTTTCATATTTTTGGTTTTTGAACAGATATACATCTGTTACTTCTTGCAATTTTGCTGACTCTGTATAAGGACTATATTTTGCAATACTGTAAGTGCTAATTGTTTTAGCATTTCTTGTTTGCGTTACACACTTGAAAGTATCTTAATATTAATGTATCTAAAAATGCCCATGTGTCATGGGTTCAGCAGCAGCAGTCATTTTTCTCCTCCTTGGTAGCTGGTGTAGCGCTGTGTTTTTTGATTTTGGGCCTGGGAACAGCGCTGAAAACACCAGTGTTTCGGTTACTGCTTAGTGATGTTTTGGTCTGGCCAAGGACTTTCTGAGTTTCATGCTCTGCCAGGCAGGAGGGGAGCCGGGAGGAAGCAGAGACAGGACACCTGACCCAAACTGACCAAAGAGGTTATTCCATACCACAGCACATCATGCCCAGGATGGAGAGCAGAGAGCAGAGACCTGGAAGGGTGGGGGTGCACTGCGTGGTCGGGCTTGGTTTTAGGTTGTGAGAAATTGTATTCTTTCCTTGTATTTTCTCTTGTCATTATTATTATTGGTGGTAGCAGTAGTAGTCTGTGTTATACTTTAGTTACTAAACTGTTCTTATCTCAACCTGTGGGAGTCGCATTCTTTTCTATTCTCCTTCCCATCCCTCCGGGAGCAGGGGGGAAGAAAAAGGGGAAAGTGAGGGGAGAACGAGCTGCGTGGTTAGAGAGGCTTAAACCACGACACCATATAAGGTTCTCTTTTTTCCCCTATGCATCCTGAAGAAAAACAGAAGAAGGGTGTGCAGCTTGTCTGTACTAGAGTAAAAAGTGTTAAGTAATAGTCAGGTGGCTATGTATATTTATATGGAATACATTCAACTCTAATAGCTGCATAATGAGCGTTGATATTAATAAAATATGGAACAGCAAAAAACACAAGATCATTGGTAGGCATCACTATATAAAGAGAGCTCTAGCTTTATTTATTCCATGAGTATAAATAAATTGATACTGTTCAAAGCCAGACTCAGGTATAATGGATCAATGTGCACATTTTAATGGATCAGCCAGGGGCTTGTTCCTCTAATTAGGCTTTCTTCCATGTTCAGTTCCTATATCAGTTTTATTGATGGCAGAGAAAGGCTGATGCATGGTTGGGAGGTGTGGGGGGAGGAAAGAAAGAAAAGAGGCAGAGGGAGAAGGAAATAATCAGGTACTAAGGTGTTAAGGCCCTCGACCTGCTTTCATCTGGGAAATGTCTAACGGAACCTTTTCTTCATGTCACTTAGGAAGAGTATCTGAGGATACTTAAAGCCTGCCTTAGGATAAAGCATGTCCTGAAGTCAGATGAGAGAGAACCTCTACTGAAGCCACGTTATTGTAATATATTCATATTCTGTGCTTTAGTTGTGCAACTGAATCACTTCAAAGGTGATTGAGGGATACAGGCAAAGAAAGAATTACACTAATGAATGCCTGTGTAACAAAGACTTTAATCAGAATGTCAACCCCTTCCTGATTAGGGGATAAGAAGGCAAAAATTTGAGCTAAACTGCATATATGAAAAGAAATATCTGTCGTTGTCTAATAATATGATCAAAGGAAAAATTAGAAAAAGTGAGAAAAACTCAAAGGCTTTCTAGTGACTGCCTGATTTTTACTGCAATCTCCTGCCCTCCTGCTTTCACATGAAAAACAGGTGGAAGAGCAATAATTGATAAGCTTGTTTTTGAAGCACTTATTTAGCAATGATCAACAATTTCAGTTTAATTAAACACATGTAAAGTAATGGAAGCAGTGAAAGAGACTTGAATTTTTCAGTTGTACTTCCTTACCAAATGCCACTGAATTCAGGGTAAAGGCTTTGTATAGGTGTCTGCATATTTTGACATTAAAGATAAAATTCGATAAAGTGATGATAACAAAACTACAGTAGAAGTTGCTTAAGTTTTAAGAAAATGAGAGGAAATTTGTCTTGAAACTTCAGAATAGGAAGTCGGAGAATGAGTAATAACTTGGGCTGCTTGGGGTGTTTGCTGTTTGTTATTAACAAAGACAGTGGGCACAACAGTAAGTAAAATTCTCAAACTTGTAGAAGTTAGTGTTTCTGAGAGATTTACTGGATTTCAGTTGTCTGTGTTAAGATTGGTTTTTAAGATTGATGATTCATATCTGCCACTAATAGTTCTTGCTGCATGCATTTCAATTCTCTTAGCTAAATAGACCAAGACCTGATGTAATTTTTTTTCCTTAAACCTTTTTATAAACATGTTAGTAGGAAAAAATACGCATGTGCTGGTAAAATAAAGGAATCTCCATGTCCTGATAAACAACTTGGTAGTGATGAATTATAAGTGGAACTTCACCCAAACGTGGAAGTGGAGGAAGACAAAAAAAACATGAAAATGAAGCTGCTCAAGTGTCTGATGAACCCAAGAGAAACTTGTAGCCAAGCCTTCAGAAGGGGCTTTGGTGGGCTGCTCTAAGCTAATGAACATTGTTCTTTCTAAGTATACTTCAGTTTGTAATTTTTCTTGTCTTATTTAAAAATAGCTCTTTAGATTAACTGGACACCTGCCTTTGAGCTACTGAAAAGTAGGGGCCTTTTGAAATGTCAAACTAATTGGACAGTGGTACAAGACAAACAGTACTTCTCACTATAACTTCATATTGCTAAGGTACTACTCATCTAATTACATGCAGATGTATTTGTGATCAGTGAATCATTACTCTTCGTCAGCATACAAAGAAAAAACATCTCTTGACTCTCAGCTGCCACAAATAAGACACAGTATTTGCCTACTGTGTCAGTCAGTACCTGAACTTTACTTTTTTCTTTATTTTTCCAAAGCTTTACATGAATGAATTACTTTTTAGTAAAAAGGGAAACTTGCCCTGCATCACTAATATTGAATTTCTTATATATTAGCTGGTACAATTTTGGGAAATGTTTAAAAATCTAAAGTTAACAATGAAAATCTAGCACACAAAAAAGAAAGAAAAAAGGCAAAAAATCTGAAACACTTTGAAAGACTGTTCCCTCTATGTATTTGCCAGATTTCAGTTCTTTGTTGCACATGGTTTAGGTTGGTAACTTTCTTGTTCAGTGTCCAGCAACAAGTTTAATGTCTTATTTCCTGCTGTCTTTTGTAGAGGCAAATCTTTCTAAAGGGCAAAGTGCAACTTCCTACTCAGCTTAATCTCATCTATTTTCACCTGCTCCTTTGCTGATCTAAGCTTCTGTGACTGAACATATGACCTCATTATTGCCTTCTATTCAGATCAAATATTTCCCTCTGGTTTAGGATTCTTGGGTGGAAAAACATAATAAAGAGGTCATAACAAGTATGAGGTATAAGGAAGAAATTCTTTACTGTTAGGATGGTGAGGCACTGGAATGGGTTGCCCAGGGAAGTTGTGAATGCTCCGTCCTTGGCGGCGTTCAAGGCCGGGTTGGACAGAGCTTGGGTGGCGTGGCTTAGTGGGAAGTGTCCCTGCCCATGGCAGTGGGATTGGAACTAGATGATCTTAAGGTCCTTTCCAACCCTAACTATTCTATGATTCTATTCTATGATTCTATAACAACGTTCTACTTTCTGCCCTGATCTGCAGTCACAGAATCTACATGCAAAACACATGGGTAGTTATGCTGTGACTACCCCAATTTTTACTAATAGAAAATAGTTTGATAGAATGGGATAATATGGAAGTATTAAGTTCTTTGAGAGCAGATGGGTTTGCTTAATATTTTAAGGTGATATGGTTCAGAAGCATATCCCACTTCAGGTTATCAGATCTGTTGAACTTAATATCTTCTTAGAATGGCTTCCTGTTTCTATCTGACTATGATTTTTGTCCTGAAGAAAAGAGATATTATATATGCCACTGTGTGTGTTGAATGTTTCCTTGGTGCCATTCTGTGGTATTTGCAGCCCTATTTGACATTATCAAATGGATTGACATTTCAAATATTTGCAGTGCTCAGCAGGTACTAATTCTGTGAAGGCGAACCATGGGTTGCTCACATAGTAGCACAGCAAGCGATGTGTGTCTATTTAATCACAGCTCCTGAAATAAGATCAAAAGGCACTGTGTTATTAAACCCTTAAAGCTGCTGTCAAAGCAGAGAGATCAGGAGGGGCCCACTGCAGGATGCAGGGTAAAGAAGAAACTTGGACTTGCTGCAAATGCATCAGCTGTGTCTCAGTCTGCTTTAAGTGGGGATGGATAAAGGAGGGCATTCAGGAGAGCAGCTGCGCAGATGAACAGTACCAGTCCAATGTCAAGAGGACCATGAGGCATTTCTTTAAATGAATTAATCCAATCCATTCTTCCCTAGACAAATTATGTTTTTAACTTCACTTTCAGTATTATTTAATTTTATTAGTTTTCTCTCTGACACATTACTTATTCACCTTTCAGCTGGTATGCTACACCATGCTGAGGCTTCCTGCAACCCCAGAGTTCAACCACAGCAGGTGCTTATTTGCCCTGCACTGAGATATTCCTGGTCGATTTTTCTTTACCTGCTGAAAGCGTGCATTTATTGCACAGCTGCACTGCACAGTTTCTAGCCAGGAGAGGGCAACAGCATCCACCAACTGCTGAGCAGAAGCAGGAGAAGGCTTAGAACGGGTGAGGTAGATGATGGCACAAGGGAAAGAACTGGTAATGCATTTAAATGTTGCAGATGTTGCACAGTAAGTGTGACAGCTCTTAGTCCTACTTAAATATTTGGTCAGGGCTCTGTTACTGCTTGAAGCTGTATCTTGGGTGTTGCTTATTTAATATACTGCCATACATTAATAGTTGTGTTAGTGCCAGCAAAAAGAAGCTCCACTTGACAGAGCCCTTCCCTGAATTGCATTGCTTCAAATGATCATGTTCTTAGCTGGAGTGAGTAAGGATAATGATGCAGAGACTGAAGCAAGGTTTTTTATTTATTTAAAGCCAAATTGCCTTCTTTTTAAGATCAAATATTGAAAGCAGACCCTGTCAGTGAAACTCCTACGACTCCACACAGGTTTTTTTGATCAGTACAGCAGTCACTACATGATATTTAATAATCTGTATTACACAGAAGGTCAGAAGAGATGATCTAATGGTGTCTTCTGGCTTTAAAATCTTGGAATCAGAGTCTAAACCAGACTGCAATAGAACTATTTCTCTGCGTGTGTGTGTGAACTAAACATGCAAAATGCTAGCAGGTTCTAGGTCTCATTTCACACCAACAGCACTCCATTTATTCTTCTGAGAAATTATTCTGAAGTTCAGCCTTGCTGGGTTTTTATATCTTTCTTTCTCTGCACCCCTCCCATGTAAATGTACTCTTGTTACTCAGTTATATTCACCCTACAGCTGTGAAATGGCAGCCATTGTCAGTTTGAGTGGTTAGGAGTTTCCTGCCTCGGTGATGGCAGAACCTACACGAAACTGAAGAACTTTCTTCTGTTTTCAATTAATTGTAAGCTACTTCAGTATCACTTACCCCCATTCAGAATTCTGAATTGAGAGACTTGGACTTCTTTAATCATTCCAATTGCCAACTATATCAAGGCAAACTCTACTGAAGGCCAGATCGTACTATGGAATATCCAACATCATTTTGGGGAGAAAAATGGAACTACTCGCACAGAACCATGCCCTGGGCGTTTCCTTATCCCATTAATGCTCAAGAAATTCACAGAGCTTTTACTTTTTTTATTTTTCATAGAACATTGTTTCACTAAAGAACTGGTTTACTTCAAGTCTTTGGTGCTTTCTGTTTCTTATTCGTGGAGAACATAGGTGCACAGGTAACTAGCTATTATTTTTCATAATTTCTTCTCAGATATTTATGCACCTTTTTTTCCAGTGACAACTACCACCATGCTGTGTATAGCATTCATTGTAGAATTAAATGAAGCATGTGCTGCAGCACCTGAGAATAATTGAAAAGAATTGAATTGAATAAAAAGCAAATGAAAATAATGGAAATGAGCTGTAAACTCTCATTACTTTCATTAAGGTTTATTTTTCTTGAGCAATTTGATGGTGGCCCTCTTGGTTCTTCTTGCTGTGGGCTGGCACAAGACTGTTATACAAGACATCAGGACAGAACATAATAGAAATGGAAATTGTTAGTGGTGGTTAATAACTGAGGGTGAGCCAGTAAAGGGGCAGGAATTGGAGAGAAGCTGAGGAAGAAACATTGCTTATGTCTTTCTGAGGGAGGAGACTAAGCGTTCCACTCTCTGTCTTTGCAGCAGCATTATGAATTAATAAAAAGATACTTCATGAATATGCATATGAGGTCTTTTCATTAATAATTTGTAAGGCCTTTCCATCCATCAAGCAGCTTCAAATCCAGCACAGGAAATTGACAGTAGGCTTGTTTACCCTGATTTTTGAATTACAACTGGAGGCACAAAGTGGAAGGGTAGAGAAAGAGGAGATAAAATGTTTATCAAGGAAAGGGTGGAGGGAAATGAGACATTCCCACACCTTCTTCAGAAAGTAACTGAGAAAAACTGCTTGAAATAAAAATATTTTTACAAGTGTGGGCAAAAGGGAGTGGGAAGGCAATACAAAATGCAAGTGATGTCTTACGCTGTTTGTCATGCAGTACATCTTTGAGACGATGTAATTATCAGAGGTGGAAAGTTACTCTGATCCTCCAGTAGCAAAAACGTTTTCTACTAGCTGCACCTTGAAGAGCTGTTGAGAACATGGAAGGACATTAATTTCTTTTTAACAAAGGCTACATCAGGTATTCTGTTTTCTAATTATTTTTTCTATTCATTTGAAGGTAACTTTAAAAAAAGTGAGTGTGAAAAAAAGTCTAACTCAGACCAAACAGTCCAAGTACATCTTCTCCAAAAAATGATTCTGTAAGTAAATCTATGGCTAAAATAATCCATAAATTTAAGATACAAAGGTAAAAGCTGCTTAAGGTTATGGATCTTCCTGTGAAACAGTGATCCATTGAAAGATGAATTGGAATTAATATATTGTACAATACATATGCATAATAAACCCCTCCAGCATTTCTCAGTTCCCAGAGAATCAGGTTAAGAAAGGGTGTAGAGGAGTTAAAAAAAGTCATCGTCATCTTTACTTACCATTGCACATCTAGATCTTTTCTTTATGACATCAATTCCTTCATTTCCTCTCTTTGTAGTGTTTAAGTTGCAGGATGCAATGTCACCTATCATGGCACATTGTTCGTCGTTTGCTACATAGTACATGTCATGATTAGGGGTTAAATGGCAACGCATGTTATGATACAGAGGCTGACATTCTGGTGATGTCAGTGGAGGCTGCACCCAAATCAAAGCACTGACAGTTATCTGACCAGTGAAGAAATAAGGATTTAAAGCAAAATACATAAAGCACAAAAAAATTGCAGGTCTATTTCAAAGTCTGTTTTGTAATAACACAGCATAGAGTTTTGAATCTGTTTGGGCTTGAAACCTCTACCCAGCATTGTTTTCTAACTATGAAAATAATTAACTATTGAAGCAATCTGCCTATTAAAACAGAAGTCTTTTCAGTTTTTAAGTATTTGAGAGACTTTCAACACAAACATTCTGAAAGCTGTATTTTGGACTCCATAAATTCTGTCCAACGTAAATGTATCTGACTGAAATTCAGAGTTAGAACTTGAAGCAAGTTGAATGGTCTCATGTTTTTAGCTGGCCTTCAAAATTTGAGTCTTCAGTAATGTTGCATTAAATAATTTTCACATGTACTTGCACTTGAAAAAAACTCTGGAAGAGAATACTGGTTTAAATACAAATTATCTCCCTCCCCTTATTGTTGCTGTGATGATGGTGGAGAAATGGTAGATATTCAATGATTTTATCTGATAAATGATTACATGTCTATTTTGGACAAGTGAGCCTTTGGATGTCTTTAAGAACTGTAGTCCACTAAAGAAGTGTCTCAATATTGATGAAACTAATTCTAAATTTCCCTTTTCTAGAAATTATTCTTTTAAAAATGTTCACACTTTTGGGGTATATGTAAGGATAATGAAGTCTTTGCATTGTGCAAAAAAATATGTTATTTTGAAGTGAAACATTTATGTATTTTAGATGCTAGGGAGATATATGATACAATGCATATTTTCTTTATTTAAGATATATATAGTTACTATACTTTAAATGTTTTTATTAAATCTTTTTTTTACATGTACATTGAAAAACACCTTTGCTATGCACTAGTACTATATGCAGATTAAAAAACAAGAGAATTGGCCCCATTAGCAAACAGTTTCACCTCTTCCCTGTCCTGTGGTTTTGTTGGCTAAACTACCCTTTATGCTCTCAGCTTGAAGTAAGCAACCAAAACAGAAAAGTGAGAGTGTGAGCTCTTTGCTACTGCTTCAGTTTCTGTTTCTATGGAAATGGACCTGGGAAACACAAAAAGCAAACCAAGTACCTTAATGATTTTAGAATCCCCCTTCGATTATTTTTTCACTGTTATTTTCCAAACAAAAACAAGCAGCTCGAATTAGCACTCATTGCCAGGTGGAGAAGTGAATGTGACATTTCCTTTGGAGACCATTACAATAAAAAAGTAGGCTTCCTCACAGAACTTCAGCCCACCTCTCCCTGTCATGGCTGCAGCTACTCCGCAGGCTTGGGCATCTTGTTCTAGTTCATCCTGACTTTTTTCTGCTGACCTGTTCAGAACAACACAACCAGAAAACTCACTGACTTGGTGGGTTATCGCATTTCCAGAGGGAAACTGATTCCACATACTTACATCAGTATTGACAACTTTCCAGTTAAATTAATACAAAAGTTTCCAAACTGTCTTTAGTCAATGACGCCTTTCTGAGGCTTTCCCAAGCTTTCCTGATCTCTCAGGTGGTCACCTGAGAAAGGTTTCATTTTTTTATGCATAAATTTGAATACATGCTTAATTTAATCAATTAATTAATCATTCATTATAATAATAATTAATTAATTAATAATATGCTATAATTTGAAAGTGTATTAACTACAAAACCACAGTACATCTTACCAATATATTTGATAAGTTGAGGGTAATTGACTGTGCTTGTGTATTTTCAATCTTCAGCTGACTGGTAAAGTCAGCACCACAATTTTTCTTTTCATTGTCACCTTTTGCAGAAATATCTGTCAAAGATTTTTTTCTTCCTAAAGGACACCTCTCCTGAGAAAGCCCATAGCGCTATCATCATTTTCCAGGAGGAAGAGCTGGAGCAGAATAGTACTATAATATCTTAGATATGTGAAGCTGCTGGGAGCTAATTCTCTCCACTAAATGACCTTACATGGTTCAGTACCAGTCTGCTGCAGGAATCACTGACATAGACAATTGTTCTTTGACTTTTAACCTCCAGGTAATAAAGTGCTACTTGGATGGAGACAATATGTTCTAACATTGAGTTTCTAATAGCTCCACTGTATTACATCACCAAAAAAAAATGGAGTTTACAATAGGAAAATACTGCTTCTTTTTCCCTATGCTATAAGCTCCATTTGCCTCTGGAAGTAATTTATTTAAATACAGTGTCCGCAAGTCTGCATGTTTTTACGTGGTTTGTGATCACACGTATAAAGTAAGATCGCTTAATACCCATGAAACAATGCTGTTATTATCAAATACCATTTAAATTACAGTCCAGAAATTTTATGAAGGCCAGATAGATGGAAAAGGAATTAATATATTTTTTTCCTATAAAATGCACACCTGACAAATTACTCGTTACTTGCAATTGGGTCTTTTTATCAGGTAAGTTATAGCTTGTTTATAATGTAAACCCTTCTTGCTCTTATTAATTGCATTTTCTACTAAAGCATATATTGTTTTTCTTTAGCATATGGTTAACATTTTCTCTTTTTGATGAATGTATTATTTTCTGAAATCCTGGAGAGTTTTTACTTTGTCACATAACAGAGGACAACATTGCTCTCTTTCCATGATTTCTGCTGTCCTCAGTGCTCCAACGGAAGTATTCTCTGTATGAGGGAGGAATGAATTTACTTTTTCAGTGTGGTACGTCTTTGCCTCTCAGATGAGAAAGGTGGCCAAATACTTTTCCTCATCTGGTGTGGGCTGAAATCTGTGCACTCCATCCTGAACTGATAAGCGTCATCACATTGCACAGTCGGAACAGACTTCAGGAACCACAGTAGTTTATCTGAGATCCATGATGTACATTTTTTTGCTTTATTTAGGTTATGTGTAATCCACTAGACAGAGATAGGCCATACCTGACTGTGTAGTTTCATGCTGTGGTGCAGTACATTCTATTAACTCATGCAGGATGTTTTACAGCACCTGAGATGGGCTGTTCTGTGACATGTCGCCAATAACACGCCAGGGCCTCGTAGCTGCTGTCTTACATGCAGTGGGAATTCCACCTAGACTGGCTCTGTTGGACAAATCTGCCTGCATTGGAATCATTCTCAGCTTTCATGGATCAGCAGGGGACACAACTGCATGCATTTTCCAAGAGGTGAGCACACTTATAAATGTCTTCAACACCTATAGTAGTGATACCTAGAGGCAACTGTCTGCTGTAGGGAGAAGAAAAACTTTGTATGCTTAATGAGCTGCTAGCTAGCTCTAATTAATAAAAACTCAAATTGTCTTAGTTACAATTATATGTCCCAAACTGGATATTTGATAAAACAAAAGAGCTGTTATTTCTGCATGGGCAAAAAATAACATCACTGATCAACTTGGATAACCTAGGGAGCCTATAGGAAAAAGTAACAAAATATATAAATCAATAGTGTAAACTAGGTAGGATGAGCTTATGAAACAATTACTTGGCTGTGACCCAGATGCTGTTTCTCAGGGTGGAAATTTAATCTCTTGAATGGAAGGAAAAAAATATACTACTACTAAACTTGAATATTTAGTAGTAATCAATGACTTCTAAACAACAAGCTCAAGCTACAGGTTCACATGAGCTAAACACAGACTTTAGGCAGCATAAGGTTTTCTGAGTTCATTCAAGTTGCTGTACTGGTGAGGGGTTGACTCAATCTTACAGTCTGGACAGAGGGATCTTGTGTGAAGTACAAGTACCAGTAATTACAATAACATTTGACCCCACTAATGTTATGTTGATATCACATCTACAAATCTGTACAAGAAAGAAGGAACTTAAAGAGAAACTTAATAATTGTAGAGAAGGACCAGAAGAAATGAAGAGCCATAAAAATGCACATAATATACCAAATAAGGAAAAAATAGTTCCTTTATTATTTTTAATTCCTTTGACATGCTTGCACACTAGAAATTATGGAAATTTAATGTTCAGGTTTAAAACCAAAATAGCAGATGTTTGACAGAATAATTACAATGCATTTGTGGGTCAGACACGAAAATGACAAAGACAAATAT
This sequence comes from Ara ararauna, assembly GCA_028858755.1. NCBI lineage: Eukaryota > Metazoa > Chordata > Aves > Psittaciformes > Psittacidae > Ara > Ara ararauna. The sequence goes on from CM054379.1 coordinate 65,685,605, forward strand.
TTATGCTCAAATAGAATAAAATTTTCTACTTTGACACCATATTCCAGATTAGATTTTTCACATTTGGAATTATAGCAATGATTTTAACGTTGGCAACACATGAAAGATACATAGTACTAGTTAGCACTTGTTATTTCACTTATTTGCTGTATCTTACTGATAAAAAAACCCTTTCTTTCCAATTTTACCCTGACATAGCCAGGGATTTTTATGAAGAAAAACAATAGGAAAAGCTAGCCCATTAACCTAGATTGTAATGACCTGAGGTGATCATGAGCGCACAAGGCTTCAGATGCAAACTGAAATATTCAAAAACATATAAATGAACTTGGAAGTAACTTCAAGGCCAAGTGTTATTTTCAGAAATTTCCTATATAATTAGCATGAGTTTTACGAAGAAATTGATAGCAGATGAATGCCAAGTGCCTGCATCTTTCCTGACAGTAGGCTTTAAGTTTTTAACTTATATTATAGCTTTTTAATTTCTCCCATGGTTTTCCGTAAGATTGCTTTAGACATAAAGTTCCAACCTGCATGTACAGATCTTGATATTTCAACATATAAATAACGGTTTGACACTTTAAATAATAATAATAAAGATCATTCTTAACAATGAATATTGCAAACCTCAAGGAGCAGGATGGATGATTCTAAGGTCAGAGAAGAGTGGAAATGGCAAACAGATGTATGAGCCATCATTTTAATTTTTTAACTCACTGATTACTCTCTCTTGGGAGAAATGAAGAGATCTACAAAAGGAGAAAAAAAGCATTCAGAATAAGTTCATTATCCTCTCTTTACTGCTCACTTCTCTCCTCCCCCCAATATACTACAAGATTTCATTGAGCAGAGAACATAAAATTTACCCTTGACTTTTTTATAATTTCTAATGATTTAAGTCCATATTCATTAATTTTTTTGTACATGGGGTATTTTCTCCAAATCCCAATAGTCCAAAAAGTTCATTGTTTTCCCTACATTTTCTTCTGTCATTTCACCTTTTCTTTTCCTTCTGCTGCTAGGGATATCCTATTGCTTCAGTCTTGTAAGAGGTTACTTACTATGTGCAAAGAAAGATCTTTAGAAAACTAATATATAATGGAAAAAGTAGATGAAGCTGCCATGTAATCCCTATGGGAGAACAGATTTCTCTTACATTACACAGAAAATGGTGGCTCCTACATTCAATAGTAAAGCAATAATATTTTATTTTGTCAAGTAGAATAGTTAACTTTAAACATTTGCTTTAGAATTCACGTCAAACGGACAAAGAACTTTTTATGATCTACTGAGCACAAGAAATTTTCCCATATTTTCTTAAGTTTTGGTAATATGCCTGAGGATAGAGGATATAAAGAGGGCAAAATTTCTGCCCTATGACCCAAATGAGACAGGTACACGATAATGTATACTATCTTACATAAAAAATAGTTTTTCAGGATAGAAATGTATATAATGTATAAGCAGCCTGACAGGTAAAGAGATATGAATCTTTAATTCATACATGAAATATTAACATTTCACAGCCCTAGATCCTTTCCATTCAGTAGTGAATATCACTCCGTACAGTGGAGAAAGACTGTTTCTTCTGACAGTATGATTCATTTTATCCACATCGACTTTTTTCTAAATTAACATTTTCTATAAACAGTTAATATCAAGTACACATATAGTCTACAAATAAAAAAATCCCAAAAAAAACAAATGCACAAACAGGGAAATACTGAAGTATAAGGGTGTGTTTGCATGCCTGGGCATTATGGAATTATTATAATTTTAAGAATGACCACTTAATTTCATTCTTCCACTTTTTTTTTTTTTTATTCTCTTGATTCTCTCTCTAAATGGTTTCTTCGTATTCAGGGCAGTAAGAGAGAAAAAAATATTCCCTGTATTGTTTCTAATACACACTGTGCACCTAGTTATCAGTATCTGCCAGTCAGTCCCCTGCGCTGGAGAGAAAATTCAACACTAGAGCCACAGATTTCGGTTTCAGTCCTTTTTGGGGTAAATTTCTCAGAAAGGATTTAAAAAGATCAAGTACTTCAAACCACAGTTGTTTTGCATGGCTTTTGCTATTAAGTTGATTTTCCAACACTGCGTTTTTCACAACTCCTTTCAGAAAAAGGGGTGTCAGAACAGCATGTCAATGAGCCTCATAAAAGGCTTTGCTGCATGTACTATTTGGGGTCCCTGGGTAGGTCTGGTCTCTTTGAAGTGTCTTTTTGGAAAGGGAGAGAGAACAGTCTTCAAATCAAGAAACAGCATGGATAAAGAATGCCTCTCTGCATCTAAGGGCACTTCTAAGTAATCCCATGTCAGAGGTAACAGAGAGGAGGCAATCAGAGCATCAAGAAGGGAAGAGTCAATTCCAGATTACTTTCCTGGATGATGTCTTCCTGTAAACTATACATAGTTCCATTGCCTCAGAAGTACATATTCCAACACAAAGGAAACTTTCTTCCACAGAAATGTTTGTTTGCCCATTAGTATTAGTGCTTAAGGCTGACTCGTCAATGCTTGATGTTTCTGTCTCAGGCCCTAGCCATTCCTCCTTCCAAGAAGTCAACAATTGCTGCACTCGCTTTAAAGTGAGTTAATTATATTGTAACAGTTTGTTAAATAATTACAGTGTTCTCTTATGCGCATGACTGCTTGCAATGGTTTATGAAAGAGTTGTATCTAGAACAAGAGAGAATGTATTTATCTTTTTTTAATGTACTTTTTTCAAGGAGTGTGCATTTTGCTATAGAATGCTTAGTATGCAGAAACGCAACCATTTTGAATAAAATGTGAAAAACTCTTATAATAGTAAATGTATTTGCAGGGGACCTATGACCTACCATTACAAATGTATAAATATAAGCAGTGATTTGGTTGCAAAGGAGAAACAATATGACCCTTCACTACACACGTAGTCCAAATCCTCTGGCATTTAGAAAACAGCAGATAGCCTTTATTATGTCTTTTTATTTACCTTTATTCTTCTTGGACCTCAAACTAAGAGAAGGAGCCAAATCACTCTATGACAAGAAAAATTTTTCTCAATGTCTACTTGAAAAAAAGCTGAAAAAAAAATAATTTGGGGGACTATCAAAAGTGTGGTTAAAACTGCTAATATTTTTACTTTCAACATAAAAGAAAAAAACTGCTTTGTAAAACTCTCAACAATTGCTTTAATTCTGTAGGTGTCTTTCACTGATCTTAAATTATTTTTTAAGGCTTTTACAGATATTAATTCATTGATAATATTTTATTATAAGGACACCATTTTTGTTTTCAAGTTATTAGATTTGGATAAAAAATATTGTTAAAGCTGTTTTTTACTGCGTTTCATTGCAAATTTACCTAAGGTTGCATTGTCTAGCTCCAACCCTGCTGCCACAGGCAGGGACACCTTCCACTAGACCAGGTTGCTCTAAGCCCCGTCCAACCTGACTTGGGCTGACAGGAACCTCATAAATTTCAGCGAGGGGAAGTGCAAGGTTCTGCATCTGGAAGGAATAATCTGATACATGAGTATGGGCTGGAGGCTGACTGTCTTTGAAGAAAAGGCCTTGGGGTGCTGGTGGACACGAAGTCGGACATAAGCCAGCAGTGTGCCCCTCTAAGAAAGAATGCAAAGAGCCTCCTGGGCTGCATTAGTAGTAGCATTGCCAGCAGGTTGAGGAAGGTCACCCTTCCCTGGGAACAGACTGCCCAAAATGGTTATGGAGTATTTATCCTTGGAGATATTCAAAGCCTAGCTGGACAGCTCCTTTAACAACTTGCTGTAGCTTACCCTGTCTGAGCAGGGCACTTGGACTAGATGATCCTCAGAAGGACCTTCCCACCTCAGTCTCTCTGTGCCTGTGGTTCTGTGATTCCTGTCAATAGTTTCCTTTAAAAGCAAAGCTGGAGGAAAGTACACAAAGGGGGAGGAGGAAGGTCGAAATGTCTTGCTCTCTTTCATCTTAAAGCTGTTTTGTTGTACCAATGGAATGCAGACTAATAGGCATAGAATGAGTAAATAAAGGAAATTTGGACTGTGGTGTCTATAATCCAGTAAAGGTGCCCATCAAGGACACTGTGGGTTTGTTCTTAGAAAGAAGCTTAGAATGATAGAATATTTAATTTGTTGTATATTTCCCCTGACACAGTTTAATGGTACATGACGGAGATCTGATCATGAGGAAGAAGAATTCCACAGAGAGTCTAAAATCAGGAAACAGTAAAGGAACAACTTTGGAAATACAACACGTAAAATCACTGTGCAATATACCTGCAAATTGATAACACGCAAATTACAAACAGTTTACTCCAGTTTAACTTTATACATAAAGTCACTGTTAGGGAACATGAGGAAACATTTGAATTTCTTTTAGGTATGAAATTCAATATTTTAAGAGATTGAAAAATCTACATACTTATGGCAGTTATATTTTGAAAGCTTTGTGTGCACTGTATGATCTCTAAGACAGCATAATCCTATATGTAGAACGAAGTACACAATAAAAAAGCAAAAAGATTAGAACAATATTTCCAGTAGCTAATGCTAGATTAATATATAGAAAAGCTGCCAGGAGGAAAAATGGCAGGTGTGCACTGTCAGTGCTAAAATTTAGCACTTTTCCACTTCATGGAATTTAAGGTACCTCAGCTAAGACTTGAGCATTCATAAACCTCCGTCTTCTTTTAGCTGTAATTAAGTTTTTGCACTACTGACCTGATTTATTTTCCACCCTTCATTTTTGCTCCTAGTTTATGTTTTAAAACTAGTCCATGTCAATAGGTAAAATTGGCATTCCTAATCCAGCTTTTCTTTTCCTGTGTTGTAGTTATCCATTGCTATGAGAGAAAATATATTTTGGTAATTCGTATGTGTGTATAAGTAAATGTTGCAAAAAATATAGTATGCCCATGTTATTAATTCCTATTATTAATGAAGGCTTTCTATAGGAAAGTCCACCATTACAAAGAGAATATACAAATTTCAGACTTCCTGAGTCTGCTGGGGGATATCACACAGCATCAGATCAAAAAAAGAAGGCCATAATAAGCATCCCTACACGCAGGAGAGTGGAAAGAATAATCTGAAAACAGTATTGTTGAATTTCTGAGAGAATTCAGAAAACAGTGTTGCTTTGTGTGATTATATAGCCCATGCTTCTCAGGGCTCTGGTCCAGGGAGCAGTATCGGCCTATTCAATTTCCTTGGATTATTTCTTCTTGTTATATTGCCTGTGGACAAGACACTAAAACAGTAATGGGGTTTTTGAATGCATTGACATTTTCATGATACTTTAACATTATATTTTTCTCTTTTTTTTAATTACTTTTTTTTAAGTGTATATGTGTAAAGAATGCATGCTTAGCTGGAGGCAGTTGCAGCTAAAAATTAGTTCCTTCTGCCTCATTATCCTACTGTTTCATGCATCTCTGAAACTCCACATTATATTCTGAAATGCTTCCTAGATGAGATCTGTTGCCGTAAGGCATCAATCAACATATGCTGTGATTAGTCTCATACTACAGAATAAAAATATGTCAAAATCTTCTCATGAAAATGTCTTGATGTGTACAATGTAGACTTTCAGACATTTACCATGCCAGATTCCATGCATATTTACATTGATCTATTGTTTGTCTTGGCACCCTGAGTGGGGAAAAAAGCCCTATGGAAATAGATTTCACTGAATACAATACAGTAGACTGTAGTAAGTGCGGAAAATAAACCACAATCTTTTGGTGCTCACATTTTATGTTGCCTAGAGTCACTACTTCTTCCACATTATATTGTTGTGGTTAGAGATGTCTGGACAGCTGGTTTTCAGAGAAAAGTCATAATGAAGAGAACAGGTTTAGGAGGAGAGGACATTAACCGTAGGCAAGCAGATGACTGCATGAAGAAATGTGATTCCTATCAAGCAGGTAACAGAAAAAAAAAGAAAATTCTCAAAGACCTGAAGAAATCATGTATGGAAGAGAAAATGAATGAGAAGTAGATTTGGACAGTCTTGTATATCATTTTCAAGAGCCTCAGGATAAATGAAGTAATCCCCCTTTTAATGCCAAATAATACTCATAATTTGAAGAGAAACAGAATAACTTGCTTAAAGCAGTTTTAGATATTTTTTGAGTATCAGATGAAAAATATAGCAGCTATAGTTAGGTGCCTTTTAGATTGTGCATTTCCACAAGTATTTAATTTTCTTGAACATTTTTGATAAGACATCACAGAAGACTGTGAAGAAAACACACCTGGGGTAAAAGTTAAATGCTAGCATATTTTAAAACTTGGTGAGGGATGGGAAAAGAAGTCACTAATAAGGGTAGTACACTGTTAAATTAAACAATGAAGGAGTCAAATAGTGAATTGCTGCAGATTGTGGCTATAGTCACTGTTGTACGCTGCATTTATTGGTGATGGGAAAGACTCACCAACAGGCAGTTTGTGTCTTACTGGGTGCCTCTTTTGTGAAATGATTTTATGAGGCTTTTTTTTTTTTTTTTGCAGGAAATGTTTATGCTTTGCTCTGTTCTCTGTGTTTTCTATTTAGTCTTCCTTTGTCAAACGGCATTCCAATTTGCTTTTGATTTTATTAGTTGTTTAGTTTTACATCTGGGATACTTTTTCCCATGTAACTGTGCCAAAACTAAATTTGTACTACAGAAGCAACTAAACAAAGTTCCTCTTCTTATATTAGAAGAGATAAGTACTGCTGAATTGATGGACATTGTACTACTTTACAGCCCAAAAGAAATAAAGACTTTGTTGATTCAGAGGAGAGACTTGTCTGGCCCACATTCTGTCATAAGTGGGCAGTAGCAGATAGGGACAGAGGAACGAGCTGAAGAACAAGACATATTTGTGGTGCTGCTTCTTCAGTGGTTTTCTTTAATGATTTGTGGAGCAAGGATTTTGATTAAAATTAATATATTGAAGTATTTAATAATCCTTGAGGATCTTTTTTTTTTTATTTTAGTTTGCTTAGTTGCAGAGCTAAACCTGATGCAAATATATTCATTTACATTAATTATATCATCAGCGACTGTCAGATTCATTATGAACCCAAGATAATTAATTGTGGTTGCCTGTGAGTTGAATTTTGGCTAGTTCTAAGTCTATAAAGAATTTCATTTATGAGGGCTTTCAGATGGGAATGCACTGTATATTAAAACACTCTTCAAAGTTCAAGAGTGACTATCATGGCTTTTAGCAAGTCTCAGGCAAAGCTGCTGTCTTACTGAAGCCACACAGATCCCAGCTTGTAACTTTCACACACATGGCAAATTCTCAGCTCAAGTAAAGCTCACCCGCATGTACTTGGAGAGCATGGCATGTACCTAGCCATATCTTGGAGTCAATACCTGGCTCTGTGTCAGGCTTCCAGTCATGCAGCCACATATCATTTTCTCTTTGTCTACAGAAGTGCCATCCAATGTCATGTTACATCTTAACAGTCAGATTCAGAAGACGTTGTATTCTGTATTCTGTGTATGTGTACAATTTGTAGTAGAGCAGGGCTAAATATTAAGAGGAAAAGATGCATAAAGCTGTCTCCCACCTTGAAAAAGTGTATTTCCCTTTCCATCAAATATATATTTAAATGTAAACAGATATTTCCAGTGCAACCAGAAGTTCGCCAGGCTAAGTTCCTGAGTACAAACAGATCCCAGGAGATCCACTCCTTGCAAAGTTTCAAGCAATTTTTATTCCTTTATTTTGGAGAGCACTTTAAAGATGACATTTATCCAAAAAAAAGCTTAAAATTTGGTTTCAGGTAATAATCATCATCTTCTTTCTCACCTGTTTCTTACAATTTTCCATGACATTTTGTGCCCTCCTGTCCCTTTTTCTTATTGTGCACTTTTAGTAGATAGATAGTTGAATTTTATCAGGAAATATAAGTATATTCTGTAAGACTTATGCGTTCAATGAATACATTCTTATAAAAGAAAATAAAATTCTCAGGCACTTCCAGCCTAAGAAAGATTTGCACTTGGTGTTTTCGGAAGCTTTTGAACTATGTGCAAATTCTTGATCAAACACCTGGCAAATCATTAACAATGAAAAAAATTAAAGGCAGTGATCCAATTGTTTGCAACAGATAGCTTTCCTAGCCCTAGGCAAAAAATAACTGATATATTAGATAATATACATAATGCAGATGTACAATTGTACAGTAATTCAGCTGCTGTTCAATTCTATGTTATATATTACAAATGAGAAAATTAAATCAACTTTCTAAGCAAGATGGCTTTGCCAGATTTCGTCCATGTCTGTTATTTTGCTCTTGTTAGTACATTATTATTCCATATTAACTTTATCTACAAATGGGTTTTTCTTTTGATATCAATTTCTGTTGCAAAATCATAATCTTAATTATAAATTTTGCTCTAACCTCTCAAAATCTTTGGTGCAAAGACTTACAGTTCTTGATTTTAAGACAGCTGTTCTATAATATATATTATTTTAAATCCATTCCTTAACAAATTAGAAATATTTGAATGGATTTTTAAATTAATTTAGTGGAAAAAAAAAGTGATTGAAATCTATTCTAAACTGCCACTTTAATTTTTCTCATATTAATACTTAATCCACCTTTTAAATGTGTGGCAATTCTGAATTTCCTATTTAAGAGGTACATTTTTTAACTTAAAGAATTTTGTGTGTTTGACTTTTTTTTTAAAAGGCAGAAAAAATAATTTGGACTAAGGTATAATTGTTGATACTTGTTATGCATGTGGGCAGGAATTTGTATAAATATTACATGTTATGTAATATTTAAGAGAGAATTTCATCCTCTAACTGTTCAGAGAATGCAAACAAAAGAAGGTATGAATTAAAAAATTGTAAGATTTTCTGACCTATTTAGGTATATATGTTGCTATTCTTTGATAATGTTAACTTACATTCACTGAGATATGTGTAACTACCCATTGTTCTGGTTTCAGTTCAGGCAATAAAAGATAACTAATCATTTTATTAATTAATTAATTATTTTATTTATTTATTTATTTATTTATTTATTTATTTACTATCATCATAGTGCACAGTTTGTCCATTTTGCTGCCTAATGAAGTTTTGCTTCATCTGATAATGCCTACCAATGCTTGATTGCAATATAACTGTCATAAACTGTGCTTTATAAAGAATAACTAGGATGAAAGTCGAAAGATGGCATGGGTGTTTGCATGATACAGATAAGCAGATGACAGGAATACTTATTTGCAAAATAAGTGGTGACATCTCATTTCCTACAGTTGCATTTCAGGTGGCAATAGAGTTTGTTTCATAGAGGTAAAACAGATGAATGGGAGTCAGTGTAATGTCTGGTACTAAAGAACCTGAGAATACACTCTCCCATCTGATGCAACCCTTCTGTTTGAACACAGCCTTTGCACTCTAATGAAGACTGGTGGAAACAAACTTTCAGAGAAGTACTTCCTGCATATGCGAAAGAGCTATCTTGGCTGTCTCTGGTGTTATAAAAGAAAGAATCAGCCAGGCAGAGGGGTTTGGCACCAAAAATATTACCTCTGTGGAGGGAAGCTCTCAGGTATTTGGGTAGCACAAACGAGTTTCCAGGACACATCTGCTGCCCTCACCAGAGTTTCATTCACATTTGGTCCCTCTCAAACCTTCCAGGCTACCTAGATTGTTCCTGGGAAAAAGCATTACTCCAATTTACTCTCCATGCTCTACTTTCATCCCAGGAGAAGGAAAAGGAAGCAGTGGGAAAAAAACTGGTGGAAAAGGAATGTTGCTCTCATTGCTTGATGACAAAGTTGACACCAACAAAAGCATGAACTTGGAGCACAGGAAAGAGAAACTGGAAGCTGCTTCTGGGTTGGTGTCTGTAAAATCAGGCACAACTCTGCATATTCTCTACAATTATATAAAGCTGAAATACCCACTAAACTCATATACACAGAGAACTACTGTACCCCTTTGAAAATGCAGTATTGCTTTCAGCTTTGTTGTTGCTGTGTGCCTGGACTTTTTGATCTTTTATTTTTCCCCTTCAATGTAAAGCTATTCTGTCTTGACGCACAAAAGTCAAAGAAATCAACAGAAGACTTTCAGATTTAATTTGAAATATTTCTCATTTTGAGTTTCATTGTTCAAATCCTGTGATCTGATTTTCTCATCCCTTAAGACTCTTTACAATCTCAAAGGAAAACAGCTCCCAGGCCACAGGGCTACATCATTAATCTTCAAAAACCTGTATCTAGGGATGTTTCATCTGTTGCAAACCTGCAGCTTTGCACAGGTGAGTAATCATCTTTGCCTTAATAAAGTTGGTAATACAGTTTGAAATGAAATTTGATTCCTCCCTTTTTGTAAGAAGCAATATATTTGAAAATTAGATAGTAGGTCATTTGTTTGACAGCTGCTCCATTATATTAAAGTCACCCTTCCTGTAGTCATAAAAAAAACAAAAGTGAAATAGTAATATTTAAAAAAAAAAAAAAATCACTTAAAAAAAAAAAAAAATCACTTGGTAATTGCACAAGAAAATGGCAACCTAATTCTTTTTTAGGTGATTTTAGTAAGCAGATTCTTCCTGAGAAATATCTTTCCCGAAAAAATTAAATTGTACTGTTGCATTTCATATAGTTGTTAAGGAAAGAGTTCCATAAGCTTAAAAGTAAGTACTTAATAGTAACTATATTTAATATTTCAGTTCAAGTTGATATTGCACAATTCAGACCCGTATAAATAAACTTTTATTCATAGACCAGTAGTTGAGCGCATAATGAAAAAATGGAAATGCTTACATCTACCCAAACTGCCTTTAATTAATTTTTAACTATCGAGTTTTCACTGGCTTTCCATTAAACAGCTTCAAGGCAAAGGGTTTAGAAAAAACAATCTTTTATTCTAGTACATGTAGAGATAATGAAGTGCAGCAGGAATTAAACTAATCTACATCATTGGTTAGTGCAGACCAATGGAACGCTATTGACTTGTAGTTTACAAGTGCTTATTTCACTGGATTCAGTATTCAGTCATTATGCATTCGTCTACAAGAGTCTCTGTAAGAAAATGTTCTGACTTTCTCTGTTTCTGGTTTTGCTAATGAAAGTTATTCATTAAGTATTTCAGTGAAGATTACCATCCAGTATAAATTGAAAAAACTCCATTAAGATCAATGGAGTTTTGTTGAGTTTATACGAACTGAGGCTCTGCACGTGTGCTCTGTTTTCTGTTTGCACATGATTGACATTCATGATTTGATTTCCTGAGATGCAAGATGATAATCAAACTTCTTGCAAGTATTGAGCAAGTCCCTTTTTCCTTTATGGTGCCCTTCCTGTATTTTTCTGTAGCAATTTCAGTGATGGACTTTTAAAAGTATTTATTTATTATGAGATAGATCACTGCTTGAAAGATTTAAGCAATAGATTTCCTCCCTTCCTGTGTTTTCATCATAACAAGAAAAGCTATTAAACCAGACAGAAATCTGATTGCAGTCTCTGTTTTCAAGCATTGTTAAAATTGGAAAACACATGGTATTTCTTTCTATGAATTTGGAAAAAAAAAAAAAGTATATAAAGTTAATTAAGTTTTAGGCTTTGGTTTTGGTTATTTTTCAAGAAAGATATATGTACAAGTGCTCTCTACATGAGAAATTATTTACTACCCTTTAAGTTCGTCCCTCATTTTTATTTCATTTCTTCCAGTCTATTTACTTAGTTTCACCATCCCTCTCCAAAACACTTAAAGATTCAGCTATCTTCTTAAGTTTCCTCGTAAGTTATTTTCTGTTTAGATGAACTAAGTAGAATGCAGAAACAGCACAGTTGTCAGTATACAAAGACAAATAATGAACATGATTCAAATACTAGACAATGAGTGCAGTCTGAATATAAAATTTGCTAAATAATAAGCCTGATTATTCAAGTTAATAATGGGAAGCCTGTGATTCTGGAAAAGAACCTAAATGACCTGAGTATATTATTCGCTCACTGAATTAGTTGCTCAGCACCAGTTACAAAGGCATGCAGATGTCCTCTCTTGCTGTAGCCAGAATGGTTGTTTGTGAGATACATGGCTATTCCAACAGCACTGAAGGCATAGTTTTGCTTCAGGGAACATATAACATATTCAGTGTTCATTCTTAAAATGTATTAATATTAATAATACTTACAGGTACATTGCTGAAAAAGGAGGTTCACCTCATTGTTAAGGATCCCTCAATATATTCTAGAATATGTATTCAGAATGGCTCCACTTATATGACAGAGATGCCCCAAGACATGCAGGCAGGTTTTTGAATACTGTATCATCTGATTAATATTTAAGATCTAAAGAAAATGGATAAGGCGACAGAAAAAAAGTGAAATCAAATATAGGGAAACATTTCCTTCCCTGGAAGGTTTTTGACCAGTGGAGCTCTGAGCTCTCTTACCAAATGTGAATATATCAGCTTCTTTTAAGGTAGTTTTGCAGCAAGCATTAAACTCTGTGTGATGTGCAGCTGTTGGGGATATTTAAATTTCATCAAATTTTCTTGCTGTTTCTAAATAGATTTCATAGTTTTCCTCATTTAAAGAAACTTAACATGATATTGCAAGGGATATAATTTCAGTAGTACTTTGAATGGTCATGCTAAATGATATTTATAATTTCATAGTATTGAACAAATCTTCACGCAAGGAGAAATACAATATGAAATTGTGTGATTTACGTAGAATAAAAACAAACCTTAAGTGTGCGGTTCAATCCTCTTGAAATCCAGTCCATTTGTTCAGTTTCATGATGCAGACTTCAGGGTAGGCTATGAAATTTAAGGACCCAATTGATCAATTAGAGATTATCCAAAATGTTTTGCAATGACCTTTTCTTGAGAAATTTCAGCTCATGGATGCAGACACCTACAAGCATTCATAAAAGCACAGATAGCTGTACTGTTTGAGGTTCAAGTCTGTATAAGAAAATATTGATGCACTCATATTCCATTGCAGTCTTGTAAACTCCTATATACAAAAGATGAAATTGCTTCTGCAAATCATTTGATATATTTTTGTCTTTCCTGCACAAGTATGTGGAACAGTACTAGTAATTTTTTTTATATGAATGTATGTTTAAAGTTTTTTCTCTATCTGTAAGGAATTGAACACTGGTAAAAGCTCTTCAAGACAAATTAGCTGAGATACTCAGAAGCCCTCAAAGAGTGCTGGGGAAGGAATTTGTAACTTAATATCTTCTACAGTTACTCCTATTTTTTCTGGTTATTTGCTTTCTGGAAATATATTTCAACGTTCCTTGAACAGATTCCTTATTCACAGTTATGCCTTATTTTAAAGACGTTTTAGTTTTCTCTATATGAACAGTTATCTTGTAAGCATTGGAAGTTCTCTATGTTTTCAATGCAGAATAGTCTAGAGACAATGTTGGTAGGGCAAATTCTTTGGGGCAGTGTCTGCCTTCATAATGGGTTTCTGTGGTGCTGCTGCCATAATGAGGCTGCAAGCTGAAGGAACTGCAGTAATGAATCATTCTCACTCGTACAGTAACCTGGATAGGTAGGATGAATCACCTTCTGGAGATGCTTGACTCTCCTCATTAGGTGAGAACTAAAGGAGAGGTGACAGGATGGACTAGACAGCTAACTTTCAGAATGTTAATGTCAAATGATGAATTTAAGCAAAATAGTTTTAAATTTAAAGTAAGTGTGGAATCTTTTTATTTTCTTTGTCATTGGCTATCCATCAGGATAATTATTTTTTCTCTCAATAGTAATCATTTACTACATAGAAAGTACTCTTAATTAGCTCAGAATTACTCACCTTAAAATAATAAAAAGATTAAAATGCTCATTGTGGTCAGAAAGTTTCAATTTATCTTAATGTGTAAAATATTTGCATATGAAGTCATAATTCATCTGACCCCAAATCAGTATTTCACTGCCAAACAGAAGAGAAATGGAGCTCACAGAGGCAGTTCATCCCAATGTAAGCTCAATGGAATGTATTTCTTTCACCTGTTATCTGTGCAATTTGAAAATGTGTGTTCTGAGCCCCCCCTCCATCGCAGTAAATCCGCTTAGCTAGCCTCTCTCAATTCCAAATTATAAACAGAACCTAAGTCAAATAAGGTGCTATTTAAAACAAAATAATTGTTTCAAACTAAGCACTTAAAACTCAGATGTTTGCACTTTTATATTTGTCGAATGTGAAACCTGAAGTGGAGACTTTTGGGTAGGACTACATAAGTATTCCCATGCATTCCTTTCTGCAGTACTGTGACACTTGGCAACCTCTTTTTTCTAGGAACTGTTCTTTCGAGTACTTGTTTTGCAGCATGGCATTATTCACACAGATTTTTCTTAGGAAAAAACATATGTGAGTCCTTGGAAAGACATAAGAAATAGTTGAGTGAAATACCTGTAGTAAGTATCATTTCAGTGAAGAGATAGCAACTGACATACACCTTTTGCATGTGGTTGCCTGGGCCATTTGTTTGCAAATGTGAAAAACATGTGGTAAAATAATCCTTCTGCAAAAGATGACCGCATGAGTTAACAAGGGGTAACACGTTAAATGTAAATATAAATAAATCCTGTTCCTTCCTTTAGCCTGATTTCTTCTGCTTGCCTTTTGGCCTGCACAGAACCCTTCTGGGAGGATGCAAAATACTTCCATCAATCCAAGACTCTCAGAAGAGAAATGTCCTTGAAGGGTGATTTCAATGGACATAATACTATGCGCTCTGTATTGTATTATTCAAATACTTATTCAAATACACTGTTACCTGCATAGTCAACTCCTTAAAGCAGTGCTCTAACCAATGGAAAGGGAAGTAAAACTAACTATCAGAAAATAATGTGTGTAAGAGTATTCCTGAATAGATCTGTGATGGGCCCCAGGATAGTGGTCCATTTAGGATTTAGTGTACTGAGCCTACTGAAGTTCCCCTGAGATCTCACAGCTTCTGGGCTTGGCACCCAATGTCTTTTACTTACATGTACACCATCCACTAACTCTTCGATGGAAAGTATATGATAAAACCTTCAAGTAACAAAAAAACCAAAGCCTTAGTCTGTTTTAAATGTCTTAATAACAGGTCTGTCTTCGTATAAGATCATCCTTCCTGCAATGAAAAAGAAAACAGATTTTTAAGAATTATTCCAACATTGACTTTAGCAGGTATGTCCCAAATTCTTGTAGGATTGAAGATATTCCCTCTATACATGCTAATAGGACATGAGATTGAGGCAATTCAGGTATAAGTATTCAGCTAATATGAGTTTTAACACTTTGAACACTAAAAGCACTAAAGAAGTGATTTGTATATTAGCACAGTTCCACTGAAGGCACTGGAAAGATGCTGAGTTACATCACTCCAGGTTCTGGCCTTGTGTCATGGGTTCAGCAGCAGCAGTCATTTTTTCTCCTTCGTAGTAGCTGGTGTAGTGCTGTGTTTTCAATTTTTGGTCTGGGAACAGCGCTGATAACACCGATGTTTATAGTTGTGGCTTAGAATGTTTTGGCCTGACCAAGGACTTTCTGAGTCTCATGCTCCGCCAGGGAGGGGGGGGAAGCCGGGAGGAGGCAGAGACAGGACCCTTGACCCAAACTGACCAAAGAGCTATTCCATACCACAGCATGTCATGCCCAGGATGGAGAGCAGAGAGCAGAGACCTGGAAGGGTGGGGGGTGCACTGCTTCGTCGGGCTTGGTATTAGGTGGTGAGAATTGTATTCTTTCCTTGTATTTCTCTTGTCATTATTATTATTGGTGGTAGCAGTAGGGGTCTTGTGTTATACTTTAGTTACTAAACTGTTCTTATCTCAACCTGTGGGAGTTGCATTCTTTTTGATTCTCCTTCCCATCCCTCCGGGAGCGGGGGGAAGAAAGAGGGGGAAGTGAGTGAGAAAGAGACTGCTTGAGTTAGAGAGGCTTAAACCACGACACCTTGGTTACTGGAAAAGACTATTATTATTGCAATTCCTATATAAGGTGAATTTGTCTCAACTGTGAAGTATGGTAGTGATGATTACAAACATCTATTTTTAGTAAATGTACATTTTTTCTTAATGCTTTTAGAGAAAGGAGACAAAAGTATGTGCCTATTACAGTAGGAAAGAAGCTGGCTAGAGAGCACAGTTGTGATAAAAAATTCAGTGCTTATCACATATTACAGCAACTTAATGCACTTCTTTTATTGCTTTGATTGTTCTAAATACAACATAGTTTAGCTAGTTCTCTGAGATTTAGATTATAAAAGAGCATAATCTAACCATGTAAGGAATATTACATTTGCAAATGGATACATTTTATGCCTCTTTAACAGCTTTAAAACTTTTATTTTCTTTCCAGCTCTAAATATTCTATAATGGCAAAAGAATATAATGTAAACTCAAATTCTCTAATCCAACCTTTTTTACAAGTAACACTTTCTTTTAATGGTACATTTAGCTAACACTGAATTACAGAGGAGGTCCAACAGACATAACATCCAACATGACATCTGCATTCATATCAAATTAATCCTTTGTGATCAATGTTGCTATCATGAAAACGAGACAAATTTATTAAACAAGTCACTTAAAGTGTTTCTTCTTTCATGCAGCTTTTTAATCCTATTTCGGTATTAATTTTTCCTCTTCTTGGATTCAGAAGATCCATTTGTTTCCATTTAATTGCACCCCTTAAAGAGTACAGAGTGTGTGTACACTCTAGTACGATACAGAGCACAGTGAACTGCAGTGTACTCTGATGATGGGGAACACATTGCGTGATTGTCAGCAAAAATCAGAAGTTACCTATTAATTAGCCACTATTAGAAAGAGTGAAATACAGTAAAAATGGAAATGGATACTTTTCAAAACTGGAGATTGGTATTCATTATACTCAAAATTAACACCTAATAGACAAAGACAATTAATTGCTATACAGCCTTTTTAATGATATTACTTGGCTTGTTCCGAGATCTTGGAACAGATAGAAAGACTACCTTACTATGGCAACAACTGCAGGACATATCACTTTATTTCTGAAATCAAAAATTTTCAAACTGGGGTAATATTAATTATATGTTGGGGCCTAGGGCCACACATCAGAGGGGCAGAAGTAATCTGTAAAGAGCTGTGAAGCTGACCATGTCTCTGAGAACACCTAGCATGGTTTTGACTTTGCTAATTCACAGACTTAAGGTAAAACAAATCACCAAAATACAGTGAACAATAACAACAATATCAATCACTGGCTGCAAGTTGCAGATCCACCATAGGTGCTACACAGATGCTACACAGCTACACAGCTGATTCAGAGAATAAGAAATGTCCATTGATCTGAAAATGTGCATAGTTCCGTAAATTTTGCCCAACATAAAATCCTCTTGTCTTTGAGAGGTAAGGCAAACTAATGTGACTTGCAGCCAAAGCAATTTTTATGTTCTTTATTTTATTAACCTGTTGTGATTGTTATTACAGATGGCCAAAGAACAAGTACTGGATTCCACATCAGTCATCGAGGTATCATCAGCATGTGATTTTGCATTGGAATGAAAATGAAAAGTATTTTTTGTTACTGCTGGGCACTCGGTTTGAGCTTTTCCTTTATTCCCCTATTTAAAAAAGGAATGATTAAATGGGTAACTTCAGAAATAAATTCATATCTCTTCATATGAGAAAGGTATTGGATCACAGCTTCTCTAATTTCAGGAGTATATTTTTTTATCAGTGGAGGCATTGGCTTGAGTGTTGGCACATATCTGTTTAAGTTTTTACCATGCTTCAAAGCATTTTGAGATTCGATTCCCCTAATTCAATAGTAAGGGCTTTAAATATATACGTACCTCAGGTCAGTACCTGTATCATCAGGGATGGAACATGTGAAAAAAAGTAGTATAGAATCAAATCCTTTGGAGGGAGGTTTTAATAAAACTTGAAGACTCTCTGTGAAGCATTTCAGCATTAACTATTAACAGCATGTCAGCAAAATGTTTTTTTCAGCTCTGAAGTGTTTCAACACTGACTTATTTCAATCAAAATTGAAATATTGCTGAAGTTTCAGGTAAATTTAATTTTTATGTAATATTTGCATTTGTTTTTCATAAAAGAGAATATACAATAGCAGATCAATAACAAGCATGACAGTGAGAAAAGGGTAATCAGGACACCACTGTAATACAGGTGCAGTCTTTGATAAATAAGTATAAATATTATTGCCTTAATGAAGTTATAGTATTCCATGCTTTAAGACAGGCTATGCTGAAATAACTTTCCTTTTTCTCTTACCAAACTGCCCATGACACCAATGTGTCTAACATTTCCACTTGTGATAAAATAGTATTATAAATTACAATGCATGTAAAAAAAAATCTCTGTAAAGTACGCTAATATATTTCTAGCATAACCAGGTAATTTATTTTATTAAATTGTTTTAGGGATACATTTAAACCCAACTCTTATAAGTTAGAACAGTGAGTGTCATTCCAGGGTTTCCTAAAGCCACCTAACTAAACTTTTTTTCTGGGAGGAAAATATATTTATTTAGTTCATTTCTCCAGCAGAATTTTCTTGAACACCTCTATTACTTCAGATGTCCAGGAATGCTGAAGTAACCCAAAGGCTCCTGAAATTGCCCATTACTGAGTCGTTCCTTGAAGGAATAGTAACTTCATCATAGATTATATCTTAAACTCAGTTTTCCACAACAAGATAGTTTATGAATCTCTAGTATGTGCTATAACATTTGTTGTTGGTTCACACTTAGCCTGAGACAGAAAGTCTGCTGCCTTAGAGGGGAAAATTATATTTCCTTGTATAAGAAGAGTAGAAGACAACTGTAAAAGCAGGCACTAGCACTTTGATTTCAAGAATATTATTTGCTTTTATCTAAATATTCTGCAGATCGTGAAGCTACTGGACTATTAGGTAACTTAATATTCTATGGTACTGTCGTGGTTTAAGCCTCTCTAACTCACGCAGCTCGTTCTGTCACTCACTTCCCCCTCTTTCTTCCCCCCGCTCCCGGAGGAATGGGAAGGAGAATCGAAAAGAATGCAACTCCCACAGGTTGAGATAAGAACAGTTTAGTAACTAAAGCATAACACAAATCACTACTGCTACCACCAATAATAATAATGACAAGGCAAATACAAGGAAAGAATACAATTTCTCACAACCTAAAACCAAGCCCGACCACGCAGTGCACCCCCACCCCTCCGGGTCTCTGCTCTCTGCTTTCCATCCTGGGCATGACATGCTGCGGCATGGAATAGCTCTTTGGTCAGTTTGGGTCAGGTGTCCTGTCTCTGCTTCCTCCTGGCTTCCCCTCCTCCCTGGCACAGCATGAAACTCAGAAAGTCCTTGGCCAGACCAAAACATCACTAAGCAGTAACCGAAACACTGGTGTTATCAGCGCTGTTCCCAGGCCCAAAATCAAAAACATAGCGCTGCACCAGCTACCAAGAAGCAGAAAAATGACTGCTGCTGCTGAACCCATGACAAGTACCTTCATAAAGAGCAGTAACATCGCCATTTTATTTGCTGCAGCATGTACACAAACAACAAATACTGGATTACATGCTGGTCTCATACATACCAATATAATTCCAGAATAACAATTCAAATCAGTGAAGTAATTTCCCTGAAATTAATCAGATTGGATCCATTTGTGAGGGCAGAGAATTTAGCTCTACTACGGCCTTTTTCAGTGTCCTTTCAGCTCCAGAATTCTGTTACTGATTATGTACAGGGAAAGAGGACATAAAAGGAAAGCACTATCCTGGTATTAAGCCTTAAAAAAGCCTGAAGAGTGGCTAAGGTTACATTGACTTTATCGAGTACGCAGAAAAAAAGTGCCTAGGAAACTATCAATACTTTTTGTACGCATGCTGCTGTGTGAGAAATAATGTGGTATGGAAATGTTCAAACTTGTTTCAATCACCTTGTCTTTTCAGGTTGAGAAATGTAGGGTCTAAGATGTACATCGACAGATTCTAAAACAGGTGATATGAATCTCATTCTAAGATTTCAGTTAAAATATTAATGTCTGAAATAATGAAGGCTGGTTGCAAGAATTTGTCCTAAGAAAAGTTTAATCTCCAGAGAAGCATTCATCCTGTGTTAGTGTGAAGAAACCTCTTCACATGTTGCAGTGTATCAGAGATATACCAGAGGACTGACAGATATGATCAGGGACCTATGAGAGTCTCATGCTGCTGTAAAGAATCAACTGGGAAGGAAAGAAAGTATTCCAGGGCACTTAACCTGCTATTAATTGTTTACATATGGGCAACTGAAACCCTGCCTCTGTTGACTTTTATACATTTGATATTTTTTGCACAAAGGTAATTTTGATTTGATTTTTGACATGGTAATGTTCAAAGGAAGTTTGGCTTTACTGAAATTAACTTTTTTGTTTGACAAGTTAATATTCTTGAGTAATTACTTCTAAAGCATAAAATAAGGTGATATTACAATGTTTTCTAAGTAGCTACAGGCTACATTTCACCTTGCATACTAGATCCAAAGATATTTGAGAAAGCTCATATCTGAAAAACCACACTTTCTTTGTTTTCAGATTTTGTATAGGACCTTTATAAATATAAGCTGTCTGACAGGGTGGGCAGAAACCTCCTAGGAGTGATCCAGACATCTCAGTGCTATAAACTCTAATTCCTACAGTGATTCTAAACTCTATTCCCTAATCTGAATTTAACCTTTTGGATTTGAGTGCCGCCTTTTTAGGTCTCATCTAGGTTGTGATGCAAAATGTCTCTGTGTACATAGCCTATTTGAACAATTGTGTTTCACACTGTTGCTTTCATTGCTAACTATGAATCTGAATAATGCATGACATAAAATTACAGGATGGGCAATTTAAATTGAGCAAGCATGGTATGTCACCATATTTTGAATCTTCTGACTTGTGTATGTTTGATTACTCTACTAAATGTTACATTAATGTTTCTTTATTTCCATTTAATATTAAAGAATATGTCCTCCAAATCCTATAATCGTGACTTTATAGCCAAAATAAAACTGGAAAATACTGTACAGTATATTAATACAAATTCAAATAGATTCCTTGGAATTATATACTGGTTAAATTCCATGTGTTAAAAATAGCTATCAGAGCAGTAGGTACATCTCTGCATGCTCAAACAATGTCTTTGGATTTAATATTTCATGTAGAAAGCTTAGGTGAAAAAAATGGTAATCAACATGATCAAGGAAAATTAGCATTAAGAAATAGCTCAATATGATCGTTTCTCCTCATATGCACAGGAGACTCATGTTTTTTGGACTCAAAAACTGATTTCTGGTAACTTCTTGGGGGAAACAGAGCATTCTTTGAATATATGTAAGCCTTTATAATCTAGGTTCAAGGTCTATTTTAGGACTCTTGCAGGCCTTTTCAGTGTTGAGAATAAGAAGTATAAATTTTCTTTAAAATTTTTTCTTTTTGCATTTGTTATAGTCTCTCTTAGCGGTCAGGGATCCTGATATAAAACATTCTCTGAAGAATGAAAAGAACTAATAAAGCAAAAGATGGATTTTCCTAGCCATAAAGAAAGAAATATAAGTAGCTGAACACATTTTAATCATCCGTTTGCAAATTAAATCTATCAACTGAAGGAGTTAGGTCTTTTCTCCCTGGAGAAGAGAAAGATAATTGAGGGGGACCTCATCGCAGTTCTCCAGTCCAGTACTTAAAGGACAGCTACAAAGAGATGGAGGAACCACATGGAGAATACAAGGAGCAACGGGTACAAGTTGCACCAGGAGATCTTTCATCTTGATGTAAAAAAGATTTTTTTTATAGTAAGAACAAGCATTTACTGGAACAAGCAGCTCAGGAATGTGGTAGTATCCCCATCACCAGTGGTTTTCAAGATGCAACTGGGCAGGGTAACCAGATAATCTCATCTGGACTCTTTTTCCCATGAAAGATTTGACCAGATGATCTTTCAAGGTCCCTTCCAGTCTCAGCTGTTCTATGTCTGTATGATTCTGTGAATTGACATGATCAGAAAGCATTTTGAATCAAGGTAAACTGATGGGAAAACTAGTAGGGAAACACTAGAAGGGTCCTGGGGAGGAAAGTCTGCCTTGTAAGGAGATTAAAATATACTCATTTATCTAGCCTAGAGAGGGGCCTAAATGAGGTACAACTGCTGTTTTTAAATAAAACAGAGGGTAAATTCTGGAAGAGTGATATTTAAGCAAACAGATAATTCTGGTGCAAAAGCAAATGAGTGTAGACTATACTTGATACATATAAGCTAAAAGCTTTAAGAGTGCTTTTAACTGTAGAATTCATACTTTTCTTCATATTCCTGTAGCAACCAGAAGAGTGGCTAAGTTTACAGGCGAACAGTAACAGCAGTAAATGAACAGTGTATAGTGAGAATATGTACTGTCAGAGGTCAGGTAAATACAGGGGGTGTAGCTCAATCCCCATTAATGTGCAAGTAAATAAGACAACCAAACTTCCAAAATTCCAACATAAAAATTGCTTTGCTCTCTGCTTCTAGCTTTTAGTTTATGAAAGTTTATGTCCAGGAAGCAGGATTTTCTCTCTCTCTGTCTTTTTTTTTTTTTTTTTTTTTAATAGGACTTCCTATTTTTACTCCCTGAAGGTCATCATGAGGCAGTGCACAGCAGCTACAAAGCAGCAAAGTGCCAGTTTGGGCTGCCTACATGGTGAAGGGGTGCAATTCCACACTTGCAGCACCATTCTACAGCCATTCACTTTCAGGATGGAGGCTGAGCAGTGTATGACCAGCCCAAATCTGCCTGTTCAGTGTCCTGAAGCCCAGCACTTCACAGAAACATCTGGGGAGTGGAATAGTAGACCCCAGGAAATGCAATCGAACTACTACAAAGAGGAAAGCAGGAAAAGAGAAGGTGACACTACTTCCATCAGGAATCACCCTATTCAGTTCCTCAGCCTGCATAATACCTGTCATTTAATAACAGCTGATTACACCATGTCATTACAGCCTGCTTTAAACTTGTGAGTGTGTATACCCTGGGAGTCACAAAAAGAAATAGGCTTCAAGCACAGAAGGGTCTCAGTCCCAGAAAAATTCGTTAAAGAAACTCTCAGGATACAATGAGTTTCCCATTTTATAAGGTGAAAAACAATGCAGAGAGTGTGAATGTTAACCCACACATAAAAGTTTCTTTTTTTATATTATCAGTGATGCAAGTTTTGATCTTCCACTCATCAGTCCAGATTTCTAGATGGTGCAGAACAGAGCCTCCATGGCTGGGAGGGTGAAAGAATGCGGAGCATTCAAGAGCACATCTTTCATTGTGTGTGATGGGTAAAGAAAATGCTCCTTTTTACCAAAACTACATTTCAATACCATCACTATCTTTGTTATCAAATACAGTATTTTTGTGCTTTTATTACAAACTTGATTTTTGGCTCACTTTCAGCTGAAACAACGTCTCTCAATACTTTCGGGGAAATAAAGGTGATTCTAATCTAAATTCTGCTTGCACAAAGCTCTTTTCATTACAAGCCCAGAAGCCAAACACAACATATTGTCATGGTTTAACCCCAGCTGACAACTAAGCCCCACCGAGCCATTCACTTGCTCTCCCCCTTCCTGGGAAGGAGGAGAGAGTCAGAGAATAAAAGTGAGAAAACTCCTGTGTTAAGACAGAGACAGTTTAACAGGTAAAGCAAAAACCATGCATGGAAGCAAAGCAAAACAAGGAATTAATTCACTCATTCCCATGGCCAGGCAGGTGCTTAGCCATCTCCAGGACAGCAGGGCTCCATTACGGGTGATAGTTACTTGGAAAGACAAATGCCAGAACTCTAAATGTCCCTGCTTCCTTCTTCTTCCCCCAGCTTTATACACTGAGCATGACATTACATGGTATGGGATATCCTTTTGGTCAGTTGGGGTCAGCTGTCCTGGCTGTGTCCCCTTCCAACTTCTTGTGTACCCTCAGCCTACTCCCTGGTGGAGAGGTGTGAGTAGCAGAAAAGGCCTCTACTCTGTGTAAGTGCCGCTCAACTGTAACTATAACATCCCTGTGGTATGAAATTCTGTATCTCAGGTATCATTTAAGAAATATATTCTTTTTTCATGTAAAAACCCTAAATCTCTGCCAAAATAACTTACTGCTATATATTAGTAAGAAAATTCCACAGAGAGAAATGGTATACAAGTAATCTGGGTGATTAGGAGTGACAGAGCATCAGTTAATATTTAAAGCCTTTGCATATGCAAAACTAGCAGAGATATGAATAAGCTGTTTATGACTATTGTAAGGTACACAGAGGTGAGCAGGGAACATGAGCATGAACAGAGATGTGAATTCTGAACCACAATGAAAGTCTTTTGTTTGGGTTTTTTTAAATATTTTTTATTATTTCACAGTTAAAAAGAAAAATTGTCAAGTGTTATTGGCAATCAATGATAAGTAAAATTGCGTGCTTAGCTTAGGGAAATTAAAAATATAGAATGACATACTACAGGTAGATGTTTCGGTAAAGGTAGGGGCAGCTTTGAGAAATTGTTTTGCTTTTCATCAGCTCAAGTCTGTTTTCAAATCTTATACCTCTCTGTGCCTGTGGAGCCAGTGGCAGGTACTGAAGCAAGATACCATAGCAGCTAGTTCTCATTAATGTTTAAGGATCCATTGCATATTTCTGTTGTGTACAGAATCACCAATATATAGGGGGCTTTAACAGAAGCAAGGTCAGGCTACCTAGTCTTTATTATTTATGTATATGTGTATGTTATATGCACAGTTAAAGGCCATTTACTGAGGGTTTATTTCAGGTTTTTTCTCTTAAAGTTTGCAGTCATAAACTAGGATGCAGTCATTAACTATACCCATTCTAAACAACCTGTAATCTTTCTTCACTATCAGTCAATAGGAGCGAGAAGTGGCCAGCATATATAAGTAGCCATTGCTTGTGAAAATTTGAGATTCAAATGACAGAAGGCTGAATTCTGTCTCTGAATTCCCTCTGTCACGAAAACTCCAAAAAGAGGATTTCTCTTATATATAATACAGATAATAGAAGCTTGGAGTTATTTTTCCTTTTTTAGTTACTGATTGGAAATTTAATTTATCCCTAACACTTAATAAACCATAAACATTTTGTACAGGTATCAAAAGACTACACAGGACATAGGTGTATGATCTCTTCCTTTGCCTGAGGGATAGTCATACAGAGGGAGATGAACAAATTCAAGACAGGAGCCCTTCTGAACAGCATGAAGTTGAACAAGGTCTAGTGCAAGGTCCTCTACATGGGCTGGGGCAATTCCTCGTATCAATACAGGCTGGGGGGATGAAGGGATTGAGCAGCCCCACAGAGAAGAGCTTGGGGGAACTTGTGGACGAAAGGCTAGACATGACCTGGCAATGTGTGCTCACTGCCCAGAAAGACAACGGTGTCCTGGGTTGCATCAGAAAAAGTGTGACCAGCATGTCAAGGGAGGTGATTCTCCCCCTCTACTCCACTTCTGTGAGACCCCATCTGGAGTAATGTGTTCAGCTGTGGGGTCCCAACATCAGAAGGACATGGAGCTGTTGAAGCAAGTCCAGAGGAGGCTACGAAGATGATCAGAGGACTGGAGCACCTCTCCTATGGAGACAGGCTGAGAAAGTTGGAGTTGTTCATCCTGAAT
This sequence comes from Ara ararauna, assembly GCA_028858755.1. Classification (NCBI taxonomy): domain Eukaryota; kingdom Metazoa; phylum Chordata; class Aves; order Psittaciformes; family Psittacidae; genus Ara; species Ara ararauna. The sequence continues at coordinate 65,711,214 of CM054379.1, forward strand.
AAGGGAAGGCTCTGGGGAGGCCTTATTGAGGCCTTTCAGTATTTACAGGGGGCTTATAATAAAGATGGAAGCAAACATTTTAGCAGGGCTTTTGCAATGAGACAAGGGGTAATGGTTTTATACTAAAAGAGGATAGATTTAGACCAGATACAAGGGCGAATTTTTTTACAATTAGGGTGGTGAAACACTGAAATAAGTTGCCCAGAGAAATGGTAGATGTGCCATACCTGGAGACATTCAAGGTCAGGTTGGAAGAGCCTCTGAGCAATCTCATCTAACTGAAGATGTCTCTGCTTATTGCAGGGGGGTTGGATTAGATGACCCTTAAAGGTTCCTTTCCACCTAAATTATTCTGTGGTCCCATAATTCCATGATTCCTTATTCTAGCTTTATTATTTCCTCAAGTGGCTGAAAAAACAAGTGTTAGTCTCTTAGCACAGCTTTATAAAAAGAACAACATAATTCACAAAATCCCAAATTTGCTGTGAGAGATAATTAGAGATTCATAAGATTCATTACGTTAGAAAAAAAACCCACAGTGTTGTGGGTATTTGGGGTTTCCTCATAGACAGCAGCACTGTTTGCATTTTACATGATAATAGCTGTTTAAAGATTTATAAATTATTCAGGCAAGATTCTTATCTCCTGGTTTTTTTTAAACGATACAAATATCAAGTTTAGTTAGGGTGATGTTACAGTTCTATGTAATATTTATTTGTAAAGGTTAAATGAACTGTCAAAAAATGCTTAGTCAGGGATATTTTGTAGAAAGTTATTTTCAGAGACCGTGTTTAAGAAAACATTAATTCGTATCACAGCATACAGTATAAAGTAGATTTATTCTCTTACTGATATTTTTAAAAAAACTTCTCTGGATATGGATTAAAACAGTGAATAATAAAATAAAATAAAATACCCTACAAGCTTCTCGTAATTTCTATTGCCCTAGTCATTAAAGCAGTCATCTGTCTCTACCTGATTAAAGCAGCTGTTTCTGCACCATAGGTGACTTTTGGCTTGTAAAACACCTGTAAACAAATCTGTCAGACAGACAGCAATTCAGAGAGGTTACAGAGCTTCCCATTTTTAAACTACCAGGGGTTTAAATGGTCCCATCTACATCTACAGCAGGGCATCTTAAGGCCACAGCCATAATGTCACTGCACTTGCAGAGATCGAGAGCAGCTGTGATGTTGTTTGCAATCTTGCACTTTAGTCTTCTTTTTTCTGATCAAGAATAGAAGACCCTCTTCCATGGACTATTTGCACACAGTGATATCTCTTTGTGCAACAGCTACTTGGTATTACTTGATATTTGCTCTGAGATCATTATGAATTTGACCCTTACAGCCTAACAGCCAAATCAACTGCCATTCTTACCAGTGTCCATACTACAAAATTCCACAAGGCTGGATGTCAATTCAGGCTTGGCAGCAGCTTGCAGTGTGTGAACAATTCTATTTGAGAACCAAATTTAATTTAACACCTATGAAATTCTATTTGAGAACCAAATAAATTTAATACCTATGAAACCTCTTCACTCAACTGGTCATAGAAAAATCAAGCAAACAACACAACACTAATAAAACCCTCACAATTCCTCCTCCCCCCTAACAAATAGAATCAGATACTTCAAACCTTAAATCTGGACTAGTATATTATTTTTTTTCTGTGCTTGCTGTGACCTTTAAAGCTTTCCTAACCATTCCTGTGGCTTTAGATACACTAGAAATCTCATAGGCTAATTAAGCTAGTTCTTATCAGAAATTACAGTAAATGGACAGCTAGCCAAAATACTAATCTCCCAATGTGCAGCTTAAGCTTTGTATCTAAAAATCAATCATATTTGCAAGCAGCCTGAAACATAACACACACTGCAGTCTAGTGTTAAGTACCCTCTCATATCTAGCTTTTGACTTTGGATCTCAGGACTCACTCTGTCATGTATTTCATTTTGCAAACAGCCCCATAGATTTCCACAGAATATATGGTGCAGTTATGGATGTATCACCTGAAGCAAGTTTGTCTTTGAACCCTATGGTACATCTCACAACGTAAGCAGTGCAGTAAATTTAGAGTGTTAATGATGTTAATTGCATCCACAGAGTACCATACAACATGTCATTTCTCCAGCAAAGATGACTGACTTAGGTTTTGTGCAAGGAAGGACGGTCTAATGTTAATACTCATGTTCAGAGTGCATACCTTGCATTAACATTGTCTTGCTCCTTTTCATTTTATTGCTTCACCTGCAACTGTGTCCATGGCCAGAGAAGTCTAAATCTACTCCTATTTTCGCAGTACGATTTAGTTTCTCCAGATAAAGGCCATTCCTTGGTAAACTCTACTGGTGTGTAGAACACAGCATGCTCTGTGTGTGTTTTGTTCTGTTTTCTCATTTTGTCAGCAATAAAAAAAAAAAAATGTGCAATGACTGTTTGTTCAGTGAGATCTGTTCTAGTTTGCTTTAATTTCCTTTCTAAATAGTTGTGCTCATAGGAGAAATCTCCACCCTGAGGTACACAGAGTAGAAAAATCCCAAAGGTACCTTTTCCATTCTACAAGGAATCAAAAAATTGCAAGTACTCAAAGCACTGCTTCTGAAGCTCTGGTGCAGAAAGAATCACAGGGCTTGCTGAATCTCACAGCAAAACCTGCTGTCTCAGCACCGATTACTGTAGATGTGCTTACAAACTGACACCAGTGATAATGTCAGCGTGCAGCTGGGATCTTAAATGGAACCTGCTGCTCCACACCAGCTTATTCAAGCAGATTCATGGGCAGGAAAAAAGCAGGCAGAGGGGCAGGAATGAGACTGTATGCGTGTGTGTATTCATATATAGAAGGAAAGTCATACATTTAGAAAAGAAATGTACAGGAAGGTGAACAGGGTGAAAGGATACCAGCTGCCACTCAGCAGGGGATTCCGGACATGAGGAAAGGAACACCATGACAGCAGGAGGCTAGTAACGGGTAGCCAACATGTGGCCAGGGCAGCAGACAGCAAACACCTGGCTGTTTCTTTGTGAACCAGTCAGCAGGAGCCTGGTGCAAAGCTAAGAGCAGGTGGACGGGGCAGCAGCCAGGCTGGGTACCTGGCAATTGCTCAGGCGTCAGCTTTTCAAGAGTCCTCACTACACAGACCCATGGAAAAGGCTGTTTGTTTTTTCTCTGTTGTCTTACAGTTGCTCACATTGTTTAATGGGAAAGATGAAACTTAGCTTCTACAAAGTGCCATTGGTGGTGAAGGGGAAACCTGTGTCACAATCTTATAAATTTCCCTATAGTAATTTTCAACAAGGTCTTTAGAAGTAAGCGTACGTGATGTTCATCAGTGCTAAAGAGCTGTCCTAGTTGTGCAATACTGGAATGAGATTTCCTTACTCACATTGCCCAGTCGTTAAACAATTCTGATTTTGAGCACCATGGTCTGTATTTAGATCTTCAGGCAAGGAAAACTAACACATTACCCAGTATAAAATTAGCCACGGCAGTAATAACATTGCAAACATCCTCCAGTGAGCACTACAGCAATGAGATAATTTTTGTAATCTCCAGAGGAAAAAAACAGACATTATGGAACAGCTGATGACATTCAGTATAGCTCCACATACTTTAAGGAACTACACAGACTAGCACTATCTAGAAACTGGATTTGTATGTCCATCTTGTTCCTGATGAGTCCTGCAGAGCAAGACAACCAGAGAAAAACATCAAGTACTATCGCTGCAGTATCAAACTCCACACTGTGAAAAGGGTTAGATGGAACCAGTGTACAAGTCAAAGAGATTTGAGATTGCACAGCTCATTAAGCTCTTTTAATGAAAATCATATTTTTTCTATGCATTTTAGAGACTTCAGTCTTTCCCCAAAGAGTTAACCGTGCAGCTGACCCATTCAATTAAAAAATCTTTCACAGATTTGAGTCATCTGGGATAAAATTTGATATACATAAAATTAAATCAGAGCTCTTTCTTTGGAAAGAACAGAGAAAACTCTATACTGATCAAAATATGGTTTTGTGGTTTTATTCTTTCTTCTTCTTTTCACTGCTGATACACATTATGGAATGCATTAGCTGCAAGAGAATAACCTCTTTGCTCCCTGGCAATGACATGCTGCAGTGACTATCATGTTCTTTGGGTGTATAAGCAGGTGGATATTAAATAGAAAAAAAGAAGTGGTGTTAACTCTGACCACTGCATTGGTGGAATTCCACAGACAAATCTTCTGATCGCATTTTAAACAAATATTTTTTTTAATAAATAATTAAAAAAAAAGGAAAAAAATTTGTGAGTATAACTCAGACCAGTGCTTTAATGGAAACATACAAGTCTTAAAAAGAAGAATACTCAAGGAAAATCAAGGGAAAAATAAAATCAAACAGGCTACTTTGAAAGAAAAGTGCTAACAATTATGTTACTAGTGGTATTTGTATCAGAAACAGCTGCTGAAATGCTAAAATAATGTGTCCTGTCAAAGTTGGGTTACATAAATAACAAACCAAAAGTAGCTTATTTAATGGATAGCATATTACCAGAACTCTATAAAATATAGAATCCAGAGAAAAGTGTGAAATGCATTAAGAAGCAGTCTGCAGGTAAAGAGTATAATATATATTCATAAAGAGCAAGAGTTAAGATCGTGTAAGCAACCTCGGCTGTTAATTTCTTGACTGGAGTGCTTAGCTTTGCAACCTTTGCATTTTTTTCATTAAGACATACTAAGAAATTATTATAGAATCATAGAATAGTTACAGTTGGAAAAGACCTTAAGATCATCAAATTCCAACTCCCCTGTCATGGGCAGGGACACCTCCCCCTAAACCATGTCACTCAAGTCTCTGTCTAACCTGGCCTTGAACACCACCAGCGATGGAGCATTCACAGCTTCCTTGGGCAACCCATTCCAGTGCCTCACCACCCTTACAGTAAAGAACTTCCTTCTTATATCCAATCTAAATTTCCCCTGTTTAAGTTTTAACTTGTTGCCACTTGTCCTATCACTACAGTTCCTCATGAAGAGTCCTTCCCCAGCATCCTTACAGGCCCCCTTCAGATACAGGAAGGTTGCTATGAGGTCTCCTTTATAGTGTTCAGAGTCTCAGACACCATAGAAACAGACTGAAACTATGGGAGTGGTTGTAATATTAGGATAATCATCAGCGAGTTGTGGAACAAAGTTACTGATCAGTATTTATCTCTCCCAGTTCAGTCTCACACTGTGATTTGTCATTATTTGTGGTGTGATATTTGTGTGTGTTCTTATTATAAACCGGTATATGTTCCCATTCGCCAGTATGTGCACATACATTTTTTGCATACAGTGTATGTGCTCTCAGAAAACATGTACTGTGAGGTAAATATACTCACACACTACTACTTACTGAAAATTAAATTGCCAATGAACTTTTTCTCATTAGAATGTTTCGTTTTGTTCCAGAGGAAATGCAGTAGTTATGTGCACTTGTTTATCAGCACAGTTCCTCCTTTTTGATGTTATGGCTATTTGCATTATGTGTTTCTTCCCAGTGTTCCAGATCTCCAGCTCAACATCATGATATATTATTAATAATATACCTTCCTCACTGAAGTTCTCTGCAAAACTGAGAAACTGTTTTTGTTGGAACTTTCAGAGAAGAAAAGACGAGGGTTTCAGTATGAATTGTCAAGAGTCTGTTATCCTATAAATCCTCAGGTTTCAATTTAAGCAAAAAAATCACTTCAACCAACTATATTTGCTCCAACAAAAATATGTAAGTGCTACTTGGTGTAGCTATGCTCAAGGTGTGTTAGATAAATCAGAATTGTTTATGTTGGAAAAGACCTTTAAGACCACCAGTCCAACCATTAACCTAGCATTACCGAGTCCACCACTAAACCACATCCCTAAGAACCACACCTGTGCATCTTTTAAATACTCCCAGTGATGGTGACTTCCCTGGCCAGCCTGTTCCAGTGCTTAGGCAGCCTGTTCTAATGCTTCTGATGCAGAAAACATCTTTTTATTTGCATTTTTGTAGTGGCAAAGATATTAGAAACTCTACTTCAAGCATGAGACGTAAGAAAAGACCAAAAAATGAAATTTTCACATCCAAAAAATCCTGTCATGTTATAGGTCCAAAGGGCATATAACAAGTTTATTCTGAAACTATTTTTAAAGGCAGTTTCCAATCAAATTTGTACTGTGACTAATGAAGAGGAAGCAGATGCTATTTTGTTGTTGTCAAAAGACTGTTGTTTTCAACAGAGTGGTATTGTCAACAAAGTGGGCAAAGACTAATTTTTTTTACAATAGCAATCACCTTTAACAATAGATGCTTGTTTTACGTTGAAATCTTTTACAACATTTTCACACATCTTGTGCCGCAAAGCATATTCCTACTGACGATATTCCCACAAGAATCCATCTTAGTAAATTGATCTAACCCTAAAACCTTCTCTTAGCTTGGCAATTAATGAAAATGGCACATTGTCAAAATAGTTGAATCAAATAATGTATTTATAGGAATTTGGAGAGGAAGCAGAGACTCGTTTGCTACCCTTCTAATGTAAAACTCAGCAGACTGTAATTCATTTCAAGAAGATGAGAAAAGAGACACCTTCTCTTTTTAGGGTATGTCTGTGCTTATGCACACATGTACAAGTACACACACAGCTTCCATATAGATAGACACTAGGGTATTCTTATGACATGATTATGCCTGAAACTTCAAGACAAATATCTAGGTAATTGTTTGTTTTGGCAGAGGAAAAGGGATTATTGTTTTGGTAGTTTTGCTTTGTCTCATTGAAAAGAATTCTCTCTGAAAGGGAACACAAAATTCCTTTATTTATGTAAGGAAAATATAACAAAGTTGGGTGCATCCATACTAAAATATTGTGAATGCAAAGCTAATCTGCGTGAAACATCAGGAAGATGCTTGTGCAATCCCTATTAACATATAAACATATATCGTAGTAACACGCATTAGCAGCTTTTCAAACAGTATGAAGCATCATTTGGAAATGAAAAACATCATTTAAAGGTTTTCCAGGTATGATAATGATAGCTTTTTCTTAACACTGAATATTCATGATGCATTATAAAACTAATGATAAACATAAAAACTGATGCGAACGTTTGACTAATCTGTTCTTATTTGTTTGGAAGAGCTGTAGTAGCTGCCTGGTTTGTAAATTAAACATCTGCTATGGGAATAAACAAAAACATAACTGAGCATATTCAAATAAATTGAATTCAGGTTAGTTCCATAAATTTTATTATATGAGCGCATCAATTTTATTACACCTGAGTGCTGAATTACTACAGAAGGCAGGACCTAATTTTCTTTTAGGTACCCTATTTGTAACTCTTTTTTTTTCCTCTAGTTTTAATAAACTATTGCTCTTATGTAAAGAGTTTGGATTGCATTTTTTCTTTATTTTTTTTCTTCTCTAAAAGATGGTTGATAAAACAGCTGACTTAAGTAAATTTGGCTGTTATGTTTGCTTATTAACAAACTGATACCCAGGACCAACAGAATGTTGAAAATAATAATACTTGCTCAACAGCCCATTTTAGACATGATATGATCTTTCATATACATAAAAAATTAGTTCAGCATTTTATTTGCTACCTGCCAGCCTTTGAAAGACAAAATGCTGGGACAAAGGCCAGGCAGAAAGACTTTTTTTACAATCAAAACAACAGAAACCAAAGTGAGTTTTTTTGCAGTTTTGGTAGGTTTTTTTATTTTGGGGTGTTTTTTGGTTTTTTTTTCTGTTGTTGTGTTTGTGTGTTTCTTTTCCTGTTTGGTTGGTTTTTGGTTTTTTTTGGTTTGGTTTGGTTTGGTTTGGAGTAGGGGGTGTTGTAAGCAAAAGGAGAAGTGTCTTGGACCAATTTATTTTTCAACATTAGGCTGTTAAAGGTGGCATAAAATAAGGAGCTAGTTTTGGATTGCGACTATTATTATTCAGTGCATGAGCATCACAGGTAGAAAACCTGCTTCCTTGATTCTTCTTTTTTTATGAATTCCAGAGTAGAAAGTCATCATGGCTGCCTGTTTCATGGGTGCCCTGATCAAATAGGGTATCCTGCTACCCTAACAGTTAGGGTTGGGGAGCAAAAGTTGGAAGTATTCCTACTTGAACACTGAAAATTCCAGGACTACATCCCCACAGAAAGCAAAGTTTAGTGTAAGAGTAAATAGCTGATATATGTCTGGATTTTTCACTCTACAGTAAGCATTGTGAGGCTCCATAAGCATTAACTTGAATCAAATATCTCACAAAACCTATTTCTCTGCTTCAGAAGTATTTTCCACTTACTTTATGACTGTGCTTGAGTGCCTTACACCTTTGATGTAACCTAATTTTGAAGCACCAATATCTTCAGCTTTTGCTTTTCAATGAGGACATTCCTCACCCAATTTGATGTATAGCAAGGAAATTTCAGAAGAATTCACAAAAATTGCCTTCAGAAATGTGGACTTGAAACACAGCACAGAAGCTACTGTCACAGACTGAAATCTGAAAAGAAGTTCAACTCAGGGAACATGAGTTGGAATAGTCATCATTTCCTCAGTCACAGGCACATGTCCTGGAGGCAATCATAATGATTTGAAAGTCAAAGACAGTTCAGTCTTTCCTCCTGTTGATTCATTCAGACTCATAAGAACAAGTGAGCTGTGTAGGTGGGCCTCTGTCCCAAACCCTACACTATAATGTGTTGTGCAATTGTGTCACTATGTTCAGGAAGGCACTCAACATTGAGTAGAGTAGCAAAGAAAACTGCCTTTTAGGAGCTAATGGCAAAAATGCCATTGGCTTCAGGAGCCAGACTCCTGCATCCTGCCTTTCTAGTATTTTGTTAACAGTTGTTAATTACGTGTCATGTGAAAGAAGGATCTGAGCCAACTGATTTCAAACGTATGTAGGGAATGAAAAGACTGTTTTAGTTTTTCACATGCATATATACTCTGATCAGACATGAGTCGTTTTGGGTTTTTTTGTGTGAAATTTTAGGAAAAAGAGGCCAAACTCCAGCAAAATAATCATCCCTTACAGAGCCTGAAAAATTCATAAAATCACTGTTGGACAGCAGAAATGCCCTAAATATGCAGTTTCCTGTGAAAGTTAAACTAATCTTTGCTGAGTGTGAAACTTAGCGGCAGAAATTCAAATCATCATATTCCCTTTTAATGACTTTTCCTTGGTAGCTATGTGACCTCTGTATATTCAGCAAGCTGCACTTTAGAAGCCAGACCCTCACAACAAGAAGTACATAAAACCTTGCATCTTAATTCTACAGATGTATTTAAACATTAAATAAGCTTTAGGTATGGACAAGGACTGGAATGTCAAGATAAATCTATGTAATACTGTCATGGTTTAAGCCTCTCTAACCACGCAGACTCTCTCTCAATTACTCCCCCCTCTTTCTTGCCCCCCACTCCCGGAGGGATGGGAAGGAGAATAGAAAAGAATGCAACTCCCACAGGTTGAGATAAGAACAGTTTAGTAACTAAAGTATAACACAAATCACTACTGCTACCACCAATAATAATAATGACAAGAGAAATTACAAGGAAAGAATACAATTTCTCACCACCTAATACCAAGCCCGACCACGCAGCGCACCCCTCACCCTTCTGGGTCTCTCCTCTCCGTCCTCCATCTTGGGCATGACGTGCTGTGGTATGGAATAACCTCTTTGGTCAGTTTGGGTCAGGTGTCCTGTCTCTGCTTCCTCCCGGCTTCCCCTCCTCCCTGGCACAGCATGAAACTCAGAAAGTCCTTGGCCAGACCAAAACATCACTAAGCAGTAACCGAAACACTGGTGTTATCAGTGCTGTTCCCAGGCCCAAAATCAAAAAACACAGCACTACACCAGCTACCAAGGAGGAGAAAAATGACTGCTGCTGCTGAACCCATGACAAATACTTAGTCACTTATAAATAGAAATGTGTACCTACTTTGAGGCAGTTGAATCCCACTTACAGGTAGTAAGGAGACATAAATTACAAGTCACAGGCTTGATCACTAAGTATGAAGTTGTCCAAAACATATTAATGTGGCAGATACTGGAAAAAATCTGGGCTTGTTTGAACACATGAAAAACATTCCTTAGACACTGGGAGAGATATAGTGATCATATTACATAATTGCCCTAGACATTCACACTGCTCTGGGGTTTTGGGTTTAATAGCAACCATTACTTTCAGAGAGGGAATATTTCTTGGTTTCATTCCACTATCCAGAATAGGTATTTCTTAATATTGTATTTGGGACAATGGTAGCAAAAATTAGAAAGAAATGGTTCACATCATTTCTAGGGAAAGTAAACCCCCACTCTATCTTCCAATAATTTCTAGACCGAGCACACCACAAAAAATATAGTGTTCTTTATTGATTTGAAGTATAGCAATACACTACATAGATTTCTTATTAAATTTGCTGCGTAAGAGGTAAAGGGCAAAAACACAGGCTAATCCTAGCTCTGGAACAGGTTTCTAGTACCACCTATCCATCATTGCGTAGTGCCTCTTTCCTCGCTCTCTCTCACTCTGTGTGCAAGACATACATGAAAGAAATCCTGGACTGCTGCTTCACAGGAAAACATACTCTGCATCACAATAGTGCTTTGCATCATTCTGTCGATGCACTCCCAAATGACCTTTCCTGGATGAAGCCATAATCTTGATACTTAAAGGCTTTGAAGAAAATAGCCCTTTTCCTCCAAATTTGCCCAAGTTTACTTACTGGTAAGTTAAATAGTTTTCTGCTTAATAACCACAGCTTGCCTTGCCTTGCCTTCTTTTCCCTTCTCTGGGACCCAATTCACTTCCTCACTGCTCCCAGGGCACAGAGTCCTTCCAGACTTCATGACTTCTCACTACCACTCCAGCGAAGAATAAAGGAGTGTGACTGAGTGGGTACTGCTCTGAAGGAAAGATTTCCAGCAGGGTATATCAGTTCTACCTTGGTGGCTTGCTTCCTTGATCATGTAGCTTTGGAGTGTAAAGTGAGCTCAAGCATGCCTGCCCTGAGCACCTGTAAATGTACCCCTAGGCATGCCTCTCAGTGCTGTGAGCTCTTCACACTTAGGAACCTGAAACTACATAATATATAAGTAAAGGTTTGGATTTTATAACACCTTGGAAGCAGCAAATTTTACACTATAATTCTCTGCAGTTTTTCAACATTGTTTATTGCCTGCTTTGGTTTCTGTGGTTGCCCTTGCATAGGCAGTGTCCCAAATGCTGATGGAAAACAACTTGGCACTTCCCTAGACAAGGTAGTGAATATTGGACCTGGTCTGTAATTTGTGATATACAATAAATGCAATAATGGTACAATGGGCGTAGGTAAAGGAGCAGTGGGAACATAATGCAGATAGTAACTATTCATTTGACTGTTTTTTAATTTTTTTTGTGTGTGCATTTGATTTGGTGAATGTATACTGTGTGCAATTTTTTAATTGTTTCACAACATTTTTGTGAAGATATTTAAGTCCACAATTTTATCATCTGATGCACTTGGCTTCCTAAAAAGCAGACATAATTTCCAAAGCTTTTCTCATTTTTATTTTTTTCAATCGATTTATATTTTCTATTTTGTACTAATAAGAGGCAAAGATTATGTATGTATTCATTTAGACAGACTAACTCTTTGACAATTAAAATGAGTTACTTAAGAGCAATGTGGCTTATGTCTACATTCTTTTTTAAAAGTCTTTTATACCACTAGTTTATGGGAGGAATTGTATAGCTCTCCTCTGTACAATAATAATATCTCTTATGTTCTATTAGAGGGCAGTAGCAGCTCAGAAAATGCTAAGCAGAGAGGAGGAGAGAGTTACTTAAAAGTCTTTACTGAAACTCTCATCTGCAACTAGTAGAGCAGGACAGCAGGAACTCAGCAGTACAGTGCTTCTGGGACTGAAACTGTTGCCTGAGACAGAATGATCATTTATGCCTGTGAATGGCCATTGGGATGTTTCTAGCATATATGTGATGGACAGTAATAACTGAGGATTTGTATCTAGAGCATTACCAGATCTCCACAGTTTGAAGGATTTCAGGTGCTTTATACAACCGGTCAGGGTAAAGGGATGTAAAGGAGGTCAGGTGCTAGGAAGAGGGGAGTAAGATGTTAAATCATCGGTTGGTACAGACATTAGCACATTGTGATCTCATCTGCTGCTGTGAAGCTGTAACACAGTCTTGATAAAGACTGCCAAAAATATTTTTCTTCATGTACCTGTCAGTGACTCTGTCTCCTGCCTATAGTTCTATGTCTGACTGCAATCCATTCTAAATAATAATGAGCCGTGGGGGAAAGTGTTAATGTAATTTGTATATGAATGCTAAGTAGCATGTTTTGTTCAATTTTGTATGAATTCATATGTAGATAAACATGAACTGCTACAACACGTCTTTTGCAGCAAGGTGTATGCACATGGCAAAACATCATGTAGGTGTACAAAACGCAAATATTCTGTCCACAAAAAGTATTGAGCAAGAAAATTTGTGCAATCCCTTTTTTTTTGCTGTGCAATTTTGCATAGTTTGTAAGATCATTCTGCTGGCTTTCAGTAGTCATTTTGAATTATTGTTAAAGATGGGAATAAAAATTATAAATCAGATTTGTTGCAATATTTTTAGTGTTAACGCTAATTTTCATGCTCCTTTTATATAATTCTCTACTTTTTTCAATCTTGAATCCCAAATGCATCTTTCTGCTTTTAGTTTTCTTTATAAACTTCAATGTGTACATGCATACATACAGCTGCATGCATTCATCTTTGAATACAGATTCTACACAGCAGGTGCAATATAAGCATCCTTATATAGGGAATGATTTTTATAAGGAATAAAGAACTGTGGAATTAAGTTGATAAATGCAGTTTAACTCAGTACTCCTCTACAGTTAGCTCCTAAATGCCTCCTACAGTGGTTATTTAAGAATCATCTTCCTCAAACTTAGCCTGATGAGTCGCATTGTCCTTGTTTAGGTACTGAAATATTAAAGTTATTTCCTTTACTTTAATCTCAGTGTTAACGAAACTCTTCATTAAGGTGCTCTAAGAACTTATTAGTCTAGTGTGAGAGTGTGGAAGTGTTTGTATAAAAAAAAAATAACTCCACGTCTCCCTGCTTCTGAACAATTTTAAAATAGATTTCCATGGAAAAAAGACACTTTAAAAATTACTTTATAAATTACACTAAAAGAGACCATTAAACGTATTTATCTGTCTTTTGGAAGAACTGCTCTTAGCACACGTCATTTGGTGCAAGCTCATTCCAAATAGTCAGCTGCTGTCCTAAACATGGTTTATCTTATCTGAATTCTTCTCTGTCACCTTCTGCTGTATATTTTATGGAACTGGGATTTTACTAATCATTTTAGCATGTTACTGCTTACATATACCAACTTGTATACATATCAAGCAAAAAAAAGAACCTTAATGGAAAAGATTTAGCTTCAGGACAATGTCAAGCATACAGCTGACTTGAATTTAGATAATTTTGCAGGTTTAAAATCAATTGCCCTTTCCAGAGTGATCCTTTCAAGATCCTCCACCAGATGTACAGAGCGAGACATTCAATGTAACAGATAAAAGAGTTATTCTACACAGAGAGATGGATGCTTTCCAGATGAGTTAAAACATCCACTACAGTGAAAGAAGAACGCACATTAGTTTCTGCTGTAGTGAAGACATCAGGGAACAGTCTAGAAAGTACTCCTGAAGCTGCCAAAAAATGCCCTCTAGGGAACAAAATGGCAACTGTAAAGGCAAATATATTCTTTTTTATATACATCCATATTCAGAAAACGCAAATACAAAAAATGAAAAAAGGGCTTACTCCCAGAATACATCTTGGCAGTTCTCAGACCAACAAGCCACTGCCTTATCTCTATATTAGATTGGCACTGATTAAAACACTGGAGGAGTTGGCAGTAGAATTATGTTCTTTCCTGCCTTCAACATTCCCTGATACTGTACATACTAATGTTTGAGAGCGATGCTCACCCTCTTTTTCTTTCCCTGTCACTTAATTGGAAGGCTTTATCACCAGATTCAACAGGAAGGGAGAAGAGCACCTGGCCCAATGTAGATTAGTCTAAGATTGGCTTCTAATAGGTGGGAAATGTGAGAACTTTTATTTCCTAAGTGTCTGCTATATAAAAGGGGACATCACTTCTACTACACTATCATTTTAAAACAATATTCAGGTCTGCTTTGTTTTAGTAAAGACATTGTATCTCTCTTCCAGTGTGGTTTGGAATGCCAAATCCCAATGGATAAGGTTTCTTTTCATTGCTTTTTTTTTAGGCTCCAAAACCCTAGAAGAAAAAAGGATTTCAAACTCTCCTGTTTTCCTGTTGGAACCCTGTTTAAAGCTGCAAACAACTTATTGTTAACCTACAGCCAAGGTGAGGTAATGTAAGTACATTAACTGTTGAGGAAGAAGATGGTTCTGGGCTTTCCTTTGGGTCCAGGGTGAGGTTAGATCCTGAGCAGGAGGGGTCTAGAATCCACTTAGATGCAACACAGCAGCTGCAGCATCCTGCTGAAAATATACGAGCCTTTATTTCACTCTAAACCACCAAGCATGTGCTTTTGCCATTTGTTCCTGACTGAGAAGGATTTCATGTATTTCATGTCCAGAATTCAGAATGCTGAGGTATGAGATGTCCTGCTTCCTAGCTATAACCCTAAGACAGTCATCAAAGCAAGAAGCTGTGTGATATGATCTTCAATTAGAAATGCCCAAATAATGTGCCAATAATTGTCTATAGCCAAACTCATCTTTTAAATGCCATTTATAATGGTGCCTTCAATACAGAGTGTGAAATATCATTGGCTCTGCTAGTCTGGGTCTCCCACTGTTCTGACAATTTCATTAAACCCTTAATAATCTTTTTAAAAGAGCAATGATTAATCTATTCATTTGTAAGCCTTGTTGTTGAACGCAGTGATAGACATCATGTTCTTTCACTGCTAACAAGTGCTAATTCTCGGGCATTGTGACAAATTTCATTTGTCAGTGTTCCCGCAGTTTTCCACTGAGTTACCGCTCTTTCTATCAGGGT
Source organism: Ara ararauna (assembly GCA_028858755.1). Classification (NCBI taxonomy): domain Eukaryota; kingdom Metazoa; phylum Chordata; class Aves; order Psittaciformes; family Psittacidae; genus Ara; species Ara ararauna. The sequence goes on from CM054379.1 coordinate 65,726,294, forward strand.
ATCCACATTTGGACTAAGCAATGTTGCCAAAGAAATCCCACACAGTTTTTCACAACTTCTTAATAAAAATTGCCTGTGTTAATACTTTGTACTATCAAGGTATATAAACATGATTCAGCATTGTGTTTGAAAGGAAAAGAGAGGTAAACATTTACAGATTAGTTCCTGTTTTGGACAACCACCTACTAACGTATGTCTCAACTGCTTGGAAAGACATTACAATTGTTTTCTGTAACAAAAATGACGGGTTGATGCAACAGAGAAGAAAACTGTTTGCTAGGAAAGCAAATACCTGCTATTATCTTTTCATAAATACATTCTGCAAAGTAGGGAAATTAGACAAAAATTTAAAGAGAATATTAATTTCCCTCTCCCCAGTCTCCTAAACTAATACTTAGAGATGTATTTTCGCCTAAAAATAGCTATGCTGTTGGTTGTATCTCTTTGTATTTCACTTATACAGCTGAATGTCACAAAAAATTACATGAAAAATAAGACAAATACCTTCCCCACAAAAAAATCCCCAACAAACAAACTGACAATCAAAAATCAAACAAACATAAAACAGAAAACGGTATCCCAGAAAAGAATCATAGGGAAATTTTCCATAGGAAAAACTCTAGCTCTACAACTGGTTCTCATCATGCCTTGGCTTGACTCGCAGCAATGCCACTGGCTGCTTCAGCACTTGTAGATAAATTGCAGGCTGCTGCTCCTCTGATTCTTCTGCTACCTCTTTTAGTCTTCAGAAGCCACTCAAGCCTGGTGAAATGAAAAGACCTGCATGAGAAGACAGCTATAGACATATGAATATGTCTGCAATGGTCGCTCTCCTCACAGGTGGAGAAAAGGTATTACCCCTAGTGGCTCTTCTTCAGCAAACACTTCAGTGAGTCTGTAAAGCAGAGCAGAAGAGTGATGTAGTGCATGGCTCAGAAGAACACCAAAAATATAGTCTAGTTTCCTGGGTTCAGCAGTAGCAGCCATTTTTCTCCTTCTTAGTAGCTGCTGCAGTGCTGTGGTTTTGACTTTCAGCCTGGGAACAGCGCTGATAACACAGATGTTTTCAGTTGCTGCTCAGTGATGTTTACTCTGACCAAGGACTTTCTGAGTCTCATGTTCTGCCAGGGAGGAGTGGAAGCTAAGAGGAAGCAAAGACAGGACACCTGACCCAGTCTAGCCAAAGAGGTATTCCATACCACAGCATGTCATGCCCACTATATAAACTGGGGGCAATTATCCGGAAGGGCTAGATCACTGCTGAGGCTGGGCTGGGTATCTGATGGTGGGTAGTGAGTGGTTGTATTCTCTTCCCTTGTTATTTCCCTCATCATTATTATTATTGGTGGTAACAGCAGTGGTTTGTGTTATACCTTAGTTACTGTTAGTATACTCAGTCATGAGTGGCAGGGTGTGTGGGATAGTATGGCAAGTATCTAGGCCAGTGGGCCCTCCAGTGTTTTACAACTTTACTACTGAACAAGTGCAAAATCCAGAAAAATTAGTAAAACACTTAAATGAGGTGTGTTGTCATCCTGGTTATACCAGAGAGGGACAAATCACGGCAAGGTTCTGGGGCTTGGCCTATGCTTACAGAGCCCTGTTCAACACTATCCAGCACCTTCAAAAGGAAAAAAAATGCCCCTGGACCTGAGGGCAAAGCAACAGACAGCGCAGCTACTCCAGCTCCAAGCACAGCAGCTACACCAACCCCAGCGACAAGTACAGAAGCTGCCCAAACCCAGCAACAGATACTACAGCCACTCCAACCACAGTGATAATCACTGCAGCTAAACCAGAGAACCAATTCGTACCAATATTGGTTGCCCCTGGACGCAAGGGGAAAAGCAAAAAAAAAAGACAAGAAAAATGAAGGAACAAGATGAAGAAGCAATGGCAATGCACTTACTACCTGGGACAGCATCTGATCAGGTGTCACCATCACATGAATCAGAAGAAGAAGAAGAGGTGACTTCTTGACCTCGGACCTCAACCGAGCTACGGAATATGCAAAAGATTTTACCTGTTAACCAGGGGAGCACATCAACACCTGGTTGCTCCAATGCTGGGACAATGAGGCCAATGGTCATGAGCTAGAAGGTAGGGAAGCCAAGCAGCTGGGATCACTCACTAAGGAAGAAGGCATTGAGAAAGCAATTGCAAGAGAGAAACAGTCCCCCAGCCTTTGGAAACGGCTCTTGGCAGCTGTGGAAGAAAGCTTTCCATACAGGGACGATGTTATGAGTCGTTTGGCCAAGTGGACTACTCTAGAGAAAGACATCCAGTCTCTGAGGGAATCAGCCATTGTAGAGATGATCTATCACATAAAGCTGAATGCTGCAGATGCACCCATAGATCCAGATGAAGTCGAATGTACATGACCCATGTGGCAGGAATTTACACGGAATGCACCATCATCATATGCCCATTTGTTGGCAACAGTAAGCTGGTATGACATAATACCACTAACAGTGTACGAAATGATTCATAAACTCCAAGAGTTCAAAGACAATCTCACCCCTTCTGTCATTTCAGCTGTGGAAAAACTGTCCCAGGAGTTCAAACAATTGAGAGACGATGTATCTGATCTGTCCAGCTCCTCACATGTACCAACACATGCCTCAGCTATTAACAAAAGGCATCCTGCTGCTAGAGAGAGAAGATATAGAAGGTATATACCACGGGCTACCCTATGGTTTTAGCTGCAGGATCACGGAGAAGACATGAGCAAGTGGGATGAAAAACCTACCTCAACTCTGGAAGAATGGGTGCGTGAATTGAAGAGGAGAACAAAAGTCAAGGCTGATCATTCCACAAAAGCTGTGGCTTCAGTCTCTGGTAAGCAGGTTCCCAGATGGAGTGGAAGAGCTGATTTTACTCCAGCTCCTGTGATAAAGAAGAGTCCCTTTCTACAAGACTTCAGTGTTCAACGTTGTGATGACTACTAGAGGGGCCCTGCCTCCAGCCAGGTGGAGATAGGGGACAATCAGATTTACTGGACTGTGTGGGTCAGATGGCCTGGCACATCAGTCCCACAGAAGTATAAGGCTCTAGTAGATACCTGTGCACAGTGTTCCCTGATGCCATCAAGCAGTCAAGTGGAACCCATTTATATTTCTGGAGTAGCAGTCATTTTTTTCCTTCTTAGTAGCTGGTGCATTGCTGTGTTTTTGACTTTCAGCCTGGGAACAGCGTTGATAACACCAATGTTTTCAGTTGCTGCTCAGTAATGTTTAGTCTGACCAAGGACTTTCTGAGTCTCATGCTCTGCCAGGGAGGAGGGGAAGCTAAGAGGAAGCAGAGACAGGACACCTGACCCAGTCTAGCCAAAGAGATATTCAATACCACAGCATGTCATGCCCACTGTATAAACTGGGGGCAGTTACCCAGAAGGGTTAGATCACTGCTGAGGTTGGGCTGGGTATCTGTTGGTGGGTAGTGAGCGGTTGTGTTCTCTTCCCTTGTTATTTCCCTTATCATTATTATTATTGGTGGTAGCAGTAGTGGTTTGTGTTATACTTTAGTTACTGGACTGTTCTTATCTCAACCTGTGGGAGTTACATTCTTTCAGTTCTTCTCATCCCTCTGGGAGTAGGGGGGAGGAAGAGGGGGGGAAATGAGGGAGCAGCTGCGTGGCGGTCTGAACTTAAACACATCTGGGTAGAAAGAGTCTTAATCTGCAGGTGCTACTCTTGAAGTGTTTTCAGATCTTACACTAACATGGTGATTGGTTTCTCATATAAAAATTAAAAAAGGAGAAATAATGAAGTGAGATATGCTTTCCGAAATACCCAGCTGAATCTTTTCCTGCAGTTGGAACATTTGCAACTCATTGCTGCAGTGTAAAATACCTGGTGCCAAGTAACATTGTACTCCTGGCTCTCATTATGTCTTGAGTTCATCTCTTCAGGATTAATTGCAAGCTGCTGCTTCTCTGATTATTTCTGTAAGTTTGATAGGGTCCTAATAATTTCTTAGGTTTGGTAAACTGGGAAAACCTTTATTCATATATGTATAGGTTTCTTTCCTTTATCTGGCTAGTTCTTTTTATGAAACATTTAATTTCCTCAGAGATCTCTCCTCCTGCCTGATATTGGCCATGATCTCAAAGTCAAGGGAGGAAAAAAAGATCTATACAGATATAAATATTGATAAAAGGCATGACTGTGTGAACCTAAATTTCCTGAGAAGCCAGGCTAAAATCTACAAAATTGCAAGGTTGTAAAGCTTATGAATTATTATTGCAGTTGATAGCAGTTATGATGACTAAAATGTCTTTAATTTCTGACTTGCCATGTCCCATTTGGGACATGCAAAGCCCTGACACTTTGACGTTGTTCCCTCAAAACACATCACTATTTCTCCTGAAGCCATGGGGCTGGCTATTGTACTTCTTCACAAGCAGAGTCTTGCTGGTCTGGCTCACAGGTATTTGACATTGATGTTATTCCTGTAACTTTTTGTAAGTTCATTTGAAGTTCTCAGATCCATTTGTTGACATTAGTTAAATTTTAACAGCAGCTTCCTGAAGTAATTAGATACTTGCAGTTTTAAAATGAGAAAAAAAAAAAAGGAAAATAAAGCCGTCATCAGAAATTCTGTTCTGGTTATATTTGAGCTGGAACAAACAATTGACTGTTGCCTGTCCATGATTACCCAGGCCTCAGATTTGCCAATGAAACTGCATGAGTAGCACCTAACCTAGTTCTGTCAGAGTAATCACAGCTACCTTACACACTTATAATGAAAGGGCTTCCTAACCCGCATTATTTTGATGGGACTGGATTTATGACATAATTACACGGACAGTTATTCCACAATAGCTGAGGGCAAGGTAACTTCTGTGAGAGAGTCAATGTTAAACCCTTGTGGGTGGAAAGGGAATCTTAGCTTCTTAAATTGACAGGCTTTCAATGAAGCAGTGTGTCTGACCACAGCCTTAGCTCCCTGAGAACAGTAATCCACAAGGCCATGATGTAGGTACACGCAGAAATTAATTGGGAGCGCTATTCACTCGATATATATGAATATGTCCAAAATATGTATTTCAAAGACAATTAATTTTGATTCAATACTACTGAACTACATGAGGTGAAGGATATGTGCTGCAGAATGAATTTTTTATTTAATGGAAAAGTTTAACTCCAAGGGGGTATATTTGGCTTCAGCAGGTTAATGTCTATAAACTTACCAATTTCCTTTTTACATTTCGTGAAAGTGTTGACACATTTAAAAGGACAATCTCTTCTTTAATTGAAGCCATATCTGGAAAAAAGGCATGATTCAAGAGGGTCTGCTAGAATCTTCAACATCTCTAGAAATCTCATTCCCCCAAAGCTTAGGAGCATTGTGGAAAGAAGAAGGAAGTCATGAGTACTACCTGTTTTAGTTTGAATAATTGTTTTAGATAATATCAGTTGTGAAGTCTATGTCATCATAAGATACTCCAAAATCTTTTTGCATAGCAGATAGAGCAGCATGCAAATAAATAATTGCTACTGCTTTAAGCTGCTAGTCAAAATAAATTCCCAAAGAAGCACAATTAGAAGCTGCCATGACATGAGACTGGTTAGCACAATCACATTTATAAAAACAACCATTTAGTTATCTTTGTTTTTCAATGTTAGTGTTGCCAAGTTTAGGCTATGTTGTGATCCAGTTAGTCGTGCTGATTAATACTAATCTGTGAGCATAATGGCATCGATTAACTAGCATGAGTCACTGAGTAAACTCCTACACAATACAAGTAACAAAGCTGAATCTGAGTCTCTTGCAGAAAATTATTCTATTTAAAGAGTTCATAGGGGCTCCCTTCCCCTTTGGGAATTATAATGCTAGCCTGCCATCCACCTACACTGGCTGTATAAAAGAGAGATAATTCTATTTCATGTTTTTTTCAATTTAATGTCTGAACCTTAGCGAAAGAGAAACCACAGCTAAAGCAAGCATTTTTGAGTATTTCAATAAAACAAGCGTACAAGCAATATATGGGTCAATAAATACAATATTGAAACAAACTAACAAAAAAACAAAACCTGAGTAAAAGCCAGAAAAACTAATAGTTAATACTTCATCTATTTACTTTTGAAAGAATAATGCCTTCATAAAAGAATTTATTTAAAAGAAATAGTAGACTAAGTGACCAAAGTGGGGAAAATCCCTGTTTCAAAAAACTGACTCTCTTTACAGGTTTTGTCATACAATATGTATATTCACTGAGCTCTAAAATACTACACTTCAAGAAACTGCTTATTTCTCTGTCTGTTGGCTTATAAATGAAAATCTGACATACATAGGAAAATATTTGTGTAAAATATCAATTTATTTGCTGTACAGGCTTCCTTGTGCTTATCTATATATAATTATTTCTCTGCTGAAGCTGCTGCATTATAATAATAGGCAACCTATTACTCATGCAGCATTGTCTTCCTGTAATCTGTCTCCTCCTGAGTTACCATACACATTATTCTTTATTTCTCTGCTGCACTCACATCACGCTTTTCTTGCAGTACTTCATAGGTTGAGGATACATAATATTATTATTCTGTTGAATGTTGCCATACTTCAGTGACTAACAAGGTAGTTTCTGGCTCCTCATAAGTCTGAGCTTTTTTCTATGTGCTCTCACACCAGCAATGTGCTGAGATTAGATCTAACTGTACAGATGTGCTGAAGATCTTCTACACTACTCTGTGTGAGTGTGCATGTCTGTGCCAGCACACAGCATTCCCCATACAAAACCCTCAAGCGCTAGAGCTGCATTTGTTCCCAACTGTACTCATTCACTAGCCTTGCCCTCACCAGTTATTTAAAGGAACTCTCCATTAACAAGAAGTAGCAAGAATAATATTGGGACCATTTTCTGGTACCTTTTTTCCACATCAGATTAAGCTAGTTTAAAGTTCTCTTTAGCCTCTGCCCTGCAATGTGAGTTATCTGCTTGCACCTGAGTTACTGTTCATGCAACATCCCTTCACATGCACAGAACTTCAGTATTCCCACCACGGATGATAGCCCTACTGTTTGTGAATGACATCCTATAAACCAGAAAACATAAAAATGTCAGGTATGCTGCAAGCATGGGAGAAATTACACAAATTTTTTTCCTAGGCAGTTATGTCATCTTTGAAGTTGGCAGCAGGCTGTCAATGTTATTCATAGGGACAAGCTGTCGTATGCTATGACTTTGGCTGGCCAAGCTGCAGGGGTTTTCCTGGAGCAAGGTCTTGGCAGTCCCAGGATGCACTGGAGCAGAGCTCCACCACTATTATTTCTGCTATTCAGACTTCTGCTAGGGCTAGGAGGTTTTGGATCATGACTTCTCAAACTGTTTGCTGCTTCTGCCTCTCTCATGGTGTTCAGATAAAACTTGGAAATAGACAACAGTGAAGATTAGTGTGTGTAAACAAGTGGTGAAGATTAATATGCAGTGCCAGCAAACATTACGAGAGCTGCAAATTGATGTTTAACAGTATGACTTCCACATTGTTCATTCAAGAAACCTATGCTCAAGGGGAGAGCCTGTCTAGTATATTTTGGTGACAATACCTTCCACTAAAATGTGGAGACAAAAGTGCCTGTATCAGTTTTGAGCTCCAGTTCACACTGCTGCATGTGGTTGATGGTGTTTATCTTTTATGTAGGAGCTGGGTGTTTGGAAAGCTAACTCAGGCAAATGCATCTCCAGTGCTGCAGAAGAGCACAGACATCAACTAGCTCATGACGATTGAGTGCAGTTATCCACAGTATTTCAAAGTTATATATCTTGAGGATGTCTTTTATCATAAAGGCACTTTAGTTTTAGAAGGAAAGATTGAATAAAGACATAGAGCTTGTTAGTAACTTGTGTTTTTTTAACACAATAGGGATATAATGTGTTTCTCTAACTTTATCAAGGTGACACAAGTTAGTAATTGAGTCCTAGTTCAATCTCCATTATTTGTCTAAGAATTGTGTCTTTTCATAGATTAATGTTAAACTACCAAATTACAATCAGTGTACATGAAAAAGAAAGACTCTTTCATTCTATCTTGAATTTATTAATTATATAGCAGACATTTCTTCTAGTGATAATAATTAGCCTTCAAGATGTAAAGTGTATGCATTTCAAGGACAATTAATTTTGATTCAGTACTGCTCAACTACGTAAAGTGGAGGATATGTGCTGCAGAGGGATTTTTTTTGTTTCATGGAAAAGTTTAACTCCAAAGGGTTTTATTTGGATTCAGTAGTCTAAGCTCCTCAATGTTACTTCAAGGATACCGAATATGCATCTGACTTTGAGACTTCCAAATAAAATTAGGGATTTTTCAACCACTTTGTTGCCTATTAAAGGCAGATATCTTCTCTTCTCTATGCTGTCCAAACTGTGGATATGAAAAATAATAATTTAAAAAAATAATTCAAAATATTGTTTCAAATTTTTAAAACTATATAAAGGACTATTTCTGCTTTCTCAAATGCTAAATTTTTTTAAATGGAATGTATTTCAGAAGGGAAGATTAGTCTGTATTCTATACAAATACAGTTATTGGAAAAGAAAAGTGATTGCTATTAGTTTGAACCGAGAGTTCAATTAGCTCACTGTAGAGTTCTTTGCAAGGAGAACGTAGCTGTCCGAAATTAGAAATAATCAACTATTGAAGTATCTTCAGTTAAAATCATGTCCACAGAATACTACATCTCAGCTATTCTTGCTGGTGACACAGCATTGATCTCCAGAAAACTGGAAACATATTCTCTACCACTATTCTCTCCCAATTGGACTAACATTTGACATGGGCAGAAAAGCCTTTAATATCCACTTAGGATGCCTGTATACAACTGTTGATGGTGGTCATGGAAATTATATAAGGTTTCCAACACTAGCCTAATTATCAGTGCAGTGATACTATAAAGTCTGGTCCTCTGCTTCAAAAATAAAGCTTACTTCCTTAGGAATGTCCAATACTTTGGGTAATTTTTTTGCAATTTTTGTACCACTTTACTAAGTAAAATCATAATCAGATGTAATATTTCAGATTATCTAATACATTTTTAAATACATTTTTACCGAGTTGTTATTTACTCAAAAAAATTTACATTGGAACACATACCTGGAAAATTTCCGTAAATCTTAATTGACAAACAAAATTTTCAATCTTGTGACATCTTATATCAAAGATGACTACAACATAAAGTTCTAGATAACTCATGTAAATTTATGTTTTCCTCAAGCTTTAGTTCTTACAATTGCTACTTTACCTCATTATTAAAAATGTTTGAAGAAGTTTTAACTATGGATAGATTCCATTAAGTTCTCTTCAGAATCATTGAACAGCATCGAGTTTGCTGAAAAATTATTAAAATTTGAGTGTATTTTAGTTGACTTAACCAACTGTTTGAGAGTCTTGGTTTAGATTAATATTTAGATTAATACCCATTGTATTTGTTAATTCAGAAACATAAGAAATGTGTGAAAATAGGTCACACTTTTATTTATTTAAATATTTTTCTGTAGCTGAAGCTAATATCTCTAAGGATAGATATTTTAAAAATTGATGAAATAGAGAAGAATAGCTTGAAAGAAATGTTAATCAAAAGGAAAACACTGACTTTACAGTTAAGACTATATAATCTTTAAATACATTTTAAGGAGTCCAATTTTAAGAAAAAAATCTGAGATTTTTGTAGCTTAACTTTTGAAAGGATTTATAACTGCTCACATTTCTTAAAAAAATCAAGAGTTTTCTGTGTATGTGTTCAAATATAGCTTGGGGAATTCAACTCTGCTAAGTCAGATTTAAAATACTCCATCTAAAGCCATGATTTTTAATTCATATTTCAGTTTTCCTAACTGGTGGTAGTACCAAATATTCAAACGAGAGCTCTGAAGGCTGAAGTGGAGCAAGGCTCCATGTGAAGAGCAGTTGAGCATGGGTCAGTCAGTCCTAAGCTCCTTAACCTTTAGCAGTGAAATCTTACCAAAATATATGCAAACCATGCTGAGTTTTGTTGTTTAGAGAAGTAGTGTCAGTGATGGAAAATGAGAAAGCAAAAGGAAAGTATAAAGATGCTCTGCAAACCGCAACACAGAAATAAGTGTCCTCGCTGCATATTCCCCTAGCTGAAAAAAAAAAAAAAAAAAAAAAAAAAAAAAAAAGTAAAAATAATACATTGACATTAAATTCAACAGCAGGACTAAGAATTTACTGTCATAAAATAAAAACAAACACAGAAAACCCCAGAAAAACAAAAAACCAACAAACAAAAAAAACCAAACAACTAAACCCCAGCTTGATTAAACAGAACCATTGAAAGCCTTTTTAGCATGCTTCTGTACTTCAGATTGATGGTAGATCTTGAAAGAGAATAGATGCTGAAACATAGAAAGCACTTTGAAGCCTTATAGTTCTGACTGCCACTTTTCCTGGACCCCCTGGCAAAAGTTTGCATTCACCCCTGACTATCACGTGCAGTTTGTAAATGCTTTATATTTTGCAAGTTGTAAGAAATTAATTACTTTGAATGAAAATTATTTCTCAGTTGTAGCAGAGGACTTGCAATGGCACTGCTGGATAAAACCAAGTCGTACATTGAGCAATCTATATTCAGTAGCATCTGAACAGTATTATCTAGCTTGCTTTAATTAATTAAGTCTTCAAAAATTGCAGAGTTGAACATCCAGTTGAGAGCAATTAATATCTACAGCAAATTATGTCACATTGTTATGTTTTATTCATATACAACTTCACATAATGTAATTGGATATTAAGGGCTTCTAATTCTGCCGTTATTTACACCCTGCACATTGCACACTTCATTGACTAATTTGAACCAAAAAGATGAAGATATAAGACTTTCTTATTTCAATTACCTGCAGTTGATATTTTGCAGCCTACTGCTTATATGTACATATGGGAAGAAGTGTCAGACACCCTGCAGCATGGTATGGCACGTTGAATAAAATCAGAGAAAACACAAGACAGGTTAACTTGCCGTGGAAATATTTAAAGAAAAAACATGTGAGAGAAAATTAAGAGCTTCTCATTTTTAGATTGGAATTATGGCATGCAACTCAGATTTTCAGTTTCACTTAACCTTGTGATCTCTGCCATTTGCATCCAATTACAAAATTGACTGTTTCATGCACTAAACAAGTAGCCAAAACATATATTCCAGCTGACAGCTTGACATATTCTGCTATCCCTTTAACTATTGCTGACAACTTGTGATTGGTAATAATCATTATTAGTGTGAATATCACAACAGTTCCCATGAGTTTCATAAAAAATTGGATAGAGCCTTAGGCAACATGGTTTAGCGTGAGGTGTTCCTGCCCATGGCAGGGGGGTTGGAACTAGGTGATCTTAGGGTCCTTTCCAACCTTAACCATTCTATGATTTTATGAACTATAACAGTACAGTGTCTAATCCAACCCTCTTCCCAAGGGCTTGAGGGATAACTGGTCAAGACATTTGCAGCAAATAAGTAGTGTTACTGTGATGAAGGATACACTTACTAACTGCAATTAATTATTTGCCTAAGACCACACTGTTAGCTCACACATTCTTTTTGATCACTTAGGTGAAATATAAAGTTTAACAATGTTCTTGAGCACAAGTCATATCTGTGAAACACCCTAAACTATGAACATGAAAAGTCCTGACTTTGTTTGCATTTGCATTTCTATTTTTTATGACTTTTGGTAAGTATGGCAAGTGAATATTAGCCAATCAAAACAGGAGTATTCTAAATCTGTATTTCAGAAGAAAAAAATGCAGGGAGATCTTCCTGAGGGTTCTCAGTACTTAAAGGGGACGTATGAGAAATATAGGGACAAACATTTTAGCAGGGTCTGTTGTGATAGGGAAGGAGGTAACAGTTTTATACTAAAATAGGGGAGATTTAGGCCAGATATAAAGATACTTTTACAGTGAGGATGGTGAAACACTCAAAAAGGTTGCCCAGAGAAGTGGAAGATTTCAAGGTCGTGTTTAACAGGACTCTGAGGAACCTGAACTGGTTGAAGATGCTGCTGATCACTGTGGCAAGGTTGGACTAGATAACGTTTAGAGGACCCTTCCAACCCACACCATTCCATGATCCTGTCATTCTATGTTATGCATTCTAAACTAGTCTAAGTAAGTTGGTAGAGTATTACAGGACTAAGGACCTTTAAGAACTATTAAACTCTCATATCCTTGTTGATTCCTTTTGGATGTCTCCAGGATTTTAAATCCCAGTTGTGATATGGATCAAGATATACTTTTATCTAGACTAATGTTTAACATTGCCTTACTGACAATCTTTTCAAGCTAGTGATTATCTTTTCCGAAGCTGTACCTGTCTAGTGTACTGCTGGTTCATGATGAGCGCCTTCTATCACTATGGCAAGGCATAACCTTTCTGCTATGATTTTTGTTCTATTTGAGATGTTATTCATTCTCTGTCTGAGTTTAACCAAGCTCAAAGAATTCTCCTCATATATTAACACTGGAGATACTGCAGTTGCTTAGTATGAATTATGTGGTGATTTACTAATCTTTCCTCTAACAAGTATAGCATTGAAAGCAGAAGGAAGGTAATGTGACAATCTGTAGTATAGCTACTATGATCTCTTCACAATAAAGAGTTCTGGGTTGCTTTTGGACCCAGCAATGTATCATAAGTGGACAGATTGAGGAGAAAAGAAAGGAAATGGAGTCATTAACCACAAGAAAGAGCAGATGACATGCTCCAAAGACTATGAAATCTGTGACTCTGTAATCTGCAAAGGCTTGACTCTTATACAGCTGTATCTTTATATGGACCCTCTGGTATCTACTACAAAGCAATTGCAGCTGAGTTCTGTCATTTAATAAGGGCTTTTATGGTATGTTGCACTGGCATGGATTGTGTGGTGTCTGCTAACTGGAACTCATGCAACACTCTTTCCCTTAGTGGGTATAAAACTGGTTACTCTCTCCTGTACCCAGCTGGCTAGTTACAAGACCAAAGTCTCAGAAATGTTCACTTTCTTTTAAATGTGATTGATCTTAGCTAAAGTATTAAAAAACAGTCTCATGTCAGGGTAGGGATAGAGAAGATGGACAGATATGCATAAGCACATATACAGATAAATTACAGAAATTATGATGCCTTAAAAAACTGGATTAACCCCCAGAAAAAGCAGATGCAGTTAAGAACTACTTTTAACTCAGACCAGTGATACTTAGACTTTACTAATAAATTGCAGATTTGATCAATTTATGCTTAGCAGTATTTTTGTACTATGCTAGTACTGAAGAAAGAAATAGCAAACACAGAAACCTCTTATAGCTATATTGCATACAGGGAGTTTCTTATACTATTATACAAAGCTGTTTCTCAACACATAACTCAGTCCTAAACCTTAGTTATATTATTTTGCTGACCAGTGGATTCCCACACTGTCTCACTAAAATTATATGTGGGTCTGTGGTGAATATTCAAAGTCATTAAATCAATAGTTGCAGTAACATCTTTTTAGTGCATATTTGCCAAGTGTTCTTTTGAAAATGATGCTATGCACATCACAAAGAAAGAAGAAATCAGAAGTAAAAACTAAAAATTCTGGTGAGAATACTGAGAAAAACTAAATGTCCTGCACACAGATACATAAACCCCCCCTAACTTTACTGTAAACTCCTGTATGTTTGTTTCCACGTGCTTGACTCTTTCATATTTTTTCAAGATTATTAATAATCTGATTTTTCTCCCAAATTCAAATGAAGTTCCCTTCCTACCTTCTGTTGAACAGGACTTCATCTTTTTAGTGACTTTCAAAGCCACAGGATATTCCGAAAGTAATAGAAAATTCTGGTTCTGCCATTAAAATGAGAGAAAAAAAAAAAATTCTACTGTGCTTTGAACTGTAGCTGGGGGTTTATGTCCTTTCTGCTCCACAAATCAACAGCTTGGACTTCTGTGATTTGAACTGTATTTCCAAATCTCACTGACTATCCTACATTATGTGAATAACTATAAGGTATAGGAACTGCTACACAAAAAAAGAAAACCAGAAATTTAACTCTTTGATTGATTGCACTTTCCAGATCTCCAGAGGGCTTGCTAGGAGTTTCTGAGAGTTTTTGAATGGTATCTAAAATCAAAGACACCCTTTCACCTAACAGTATGAATCACAGCAGAAAATCCATTTGCACTGTTTTCTCCAAAGTAATTTCCATCAGTTTCCTGCCTGCAGGGTGAAAGACATCCAGTAGCAGAGGACCTCGCTAATTCCTAGGCAATCCATAGGCTGCTTATGCTTTCCCTTACATCATCTTAAGTCTGTGCTACAAAGGAAAATACAGATTATATTGTCCTTCACAGGACAGACATTTCTTTTTGCTTAACTAATATACTTCCAGACTTGAAAGTGATTCTTCTTCTCCTTCAGTTCCACACTGTCCTCTTTACTTTTCAGATTTATCGCGGTTTGGTGAACAAAAGTGGACCCCAAATTTGAGGCTATTCCAGTGCATGACTGTAAGGTCAGGCTGTATTTCTATTTGCATATCTACCTTTTCTTGATAAAATAATGTCTTCTAGTATACCTTCCAGACTTTTTTATATGAATCATACAAGATTCATCTCATCTCCTCCCAACAACTGACACTCTTTAGTGTATAATTAGTATCATTTTAATGTGTCATAAAAGGGGGATGAACTTTCCCCTGCAAATCCTACAGCTAAAAAAGAAGAATTAGAACCTTGCTTAATAATTTTAATAATGAATCATAGAATCATAGAATAGTTAGGGTTGGAAAGGTTCTTCAGATCATCTAGTTCCAAACCCGCTGTCAGGGGCAGGGACACCTCACACTAAACCATGCCACCCAAGGCTATGTACAATCCAGCCTTCAACACCACCAGTGATGGAGCATTCACAACTTCCCTGGGCAACCCATTCCACTGCCTCACCACCCTTACAGTAAAGAATTTCTTCCTCATATCCAATCTAAACTTCCCCTGTTTAAGTTTGAACCCATTACCCCTTGTCCTATCACTACAGTCCCTAATGAAGAGTCCCTCCCCAGCATCCCTATGGGCCCCCTTCAGATACTGGAAGGCTGCTATGAGGTCTCCATACAGCCTTCTCTTCTCCAGGCTCAACAGCCCCAACTTTCTCAGCCTATCTTCATACGAGAGGTGCTCCAGTCCCCTGATCATCCTCGTGGCCCTCCTCTGGACTTGTTCTAACAGTTCCATGTCCTTTTTATGTTGAGGACACCAGAACTGCACACAATACTCCAAGTGAGGTCTCAGAAGAGCAGAGTAGAAGGGCAGGATCACCTCCTAATGCTCTGTTTCCTCTGCATTTCTGTTTTTCATGGAGCTAAACCTGTGAAATTTTCTCTATTTCGAGATCTCAGAACTGATTTAGGAGTTCCTGTGATAAATTTGATTCTTTGCAAATATTCATTATCCTGATATTAATTCAGAAGTTTCCCAGTCATCAATATCTTGCCTTATGAGCCTAAGAGTTGAGGAAATAAGGGAAATACTAGTTGAAAGTGATAAATTTATTTGTTTCACACAAGTATAGTCACAACATGTTAGTTACTTACCCTGGGTTTAGATCTTATAGGAGAGAAGATTTCTAGCCAGACATCTGAAGGTGATTAATGCAGTGACACAGCAAAATCTTAGAAAAAGTTGTTCCAGTATCATGGAAGAAAGCACACAGATATTTGAAAGAAAATTGGCTTGATGGGTGATGCATGGTGGTTGGCATTTGCTGGTGCATTCAACTTGACTCAGTGGCAAATAAAAGATGGAAGATAGGGTGAGTTTATAATTAAGGTCTCTAAGAGATGTGACCAGTGGTTTATAATTACATGTTTGAAAGTATCATTTGTTTCTTCTGAATACTAATGGAATTTTTAATTTTGCTTTCTATAAAAAACAAGCTAGTGCAATTCAATTCTCCAAATATCTGCAGAATGCAAACAAACAAGTGTTGCAAATATGGCCAAACCAAATTTATTAAAAAGTGTGTGTCACATAGAAATTTGTTGTACTACACTTTAAAGCCTTCATTTGAACTTGTACTTTCAGTCTCTCTTTGAGTGAATCTCTTGCAACTTTATAGTTATGCCCTGTCTCTGAAGACTATTTTTCTCCCAAAATGAAGTAAAGATTAATAGATTCTGGATCACCTCATTTTTGTCACTTTTTTACTCCAGCCCTAAAGCATCTATAACCTATAATCTGTTCTTTTTAGTATACTTCAGAGTAAATATTATTTCTGCTTGTGTCATTTTCAGTGTAGCCCAGTCTAACACAGAGGTTCAGATTTCTTTCCACTAGCATTCACATCTGAGTTTGGTATAGGACAATACTATTTTGGGGTTTTTCCCATGGTAAGGCAAATGTAGAAACAGGCATTTGTATATTAAGGGCTAGTGGAGATGTGGAAGACTGGATAGCCTAGGGTATCTCAAATAGTATATGGCCTATTGAACTAAGTCTCTAATCAATGCAAACTATGAAGGATACAGACTGATTAAAGTTATGCTAAGACAGACACCTATCCACTCAACTGAATTCCTGTTTGGATTCTATTGTCTGCATTGATGAGTTTTTCTACTGGCTATAAGGTGAACTTAGAAGCAGAAAAATACAGTAGGTAGGTTTCTTAGTCTTGAAATACATTCTGCCTAAATGAAAGTAAAACTCTAACCCTTTCTTTACCCTATTCTTATGTCTGTAATTGCCATCTCCTTAGACCTTCTTCGTGCACCCTTGGCCCCTTCAGTGCTTTCAAAGCCCTGAGGCAACAGAGAGAGGTAGATGTCCCTTTTCTCCTCAGCATCTCTTTTGCTGCAATCCAGCCCCTCCAGTGCCATTGCTTGTAGCAGGTTTTTCTTGCTTGTTTTCTCACTGATACAAAACTGGCCACCTAAAAGAAGATTACTGTGGATTTATCATTGTGATAATTACAATGGTGAAGAATCCATTTAAAATAATGGATACCTGATAAATTCTTTGTGAAACCAATGAAAAACAAATGCAGCATTCCCAACATGTTTAGCATTCCTTGAGAGGATTGATAATCTGCTTAAAAAAAAAAAAAAAAAAGTTCAGAATTAAATCTCCCACCTTCTGTCAAACAGAACTTAATCTTTACAGTGACTTTCAAAGCTGCAGGGTAGTCTTTGTAAATGAATTTCCTTGTTATGTGATAAAAATTACACTGCAGTTCTAAAATCTAATTTAAGGTGTATGGGCTTTCAGCTCCATAAGTCATCAGCATGTCCTTCAGCTGAGGTGTGCTCACCACTTCTCTCAGGCTGTAATATATTATGTAACTATATAAAATATAAGGTGCAGTAACAGATGCTCTTAAAAATCAAATTCAAGGCAGAGCTTATATATACATATAAAAATTCATTTTATTGTCATAATACTATGATATAAAACTTGAAATTGAATTAAAAATACTTTCAGTTCCTCTTAAGAGGTTGAGTTCAGTTAACATGAGGGAGACTTTAACTTGTATCAATGCCACAGTACACGAATACACACCTTTAAAATAACTTTCTTTTAACTCTGCATGATTACGAAGACTTATTGTCTCTTGCCTCACTATTCCCTTTCAAAACTGGGGTGTAACAGAACCAAAAGTACTGATCATTTTTCACAATCTATAAATATTAACATCCTTGTACAGGTTTTCTTTCACAGAGAAGGGCAAAAGCTGCTTTTGGGACAGTCCGTTTCCTCAGTTTCTTACCATTTAGGCATCAAGACGTTAATGGCCATTTCCAGGGGCGTGTGTCTGGGTAAAGAATGCACACTGTGAAAAATGCACGGTAGTGAGAGGGCTGCAACTCTTTATTTACGTATCTAGCAAAACAACATATTTCTTCTTAAAGATAGGCTTCTTAGCTTCTTATTAGTTTGTGGACTGTAACTGTTAAAAATAATGGGAAATCCATTACTGGCTTACAGTCTGAAAATCTAGTTTAATATCTGCTCTTATCTATCCCTTCCTTACAGCAACTATTTCTTTGCTCTTGTCTTTATCTTTCCATGGTACACAGTCAATATTTCACTGTTTCTTTTACACTTTGTTATTCTTAGCTTAGCACTTTTCCCCTTTCTATTAATTTTTGTGAGACTGCTGGAATCTCTTGCATTAATTTGTGATTTTAAGTATTTCTACAAATACAAGTCACAAAAGGTGACTCAAAGTTAAGTTCTACAGGCACGTAACTTGCTGTTCTAGGCTGTGAGCTGAATTAATTTGCCTGGGACCCTGCATTTTGTTAGATGAAGATTATCTCTGCTGTTATTTGGAGCAATGCCTGAGTGCATTTGGAATATGTTCAGGGTCTCAACTGAGAACATGTATCTTGAAACTGGATAAAAACTAGTCAGTAAGCTTTGAGATTCATGCCAGATGGAGGAATCACAATTGTTCAGGAGCAATATCTATTTAATGTAGCAATAAAAAGTAGTAAGAAAATTGGTACACCTGCAAAATGCAGATACCACCAGACTAACGCCAGCTGAGCCTTGGTATAATATAGGCATACCAGGCCAAGGATCATCCGGGAGTGATAAGCCCAGTGGAGACATGCATGCCTTATTAACTCACGAAATCCAGCTATCCCAAATCCAGAGGCAAGTTAGACTCTCTGCATGTCACTATGGTGTATGCAAGCATAGGATCTCTGTAGTCATATAGTATAGACATGCTCAATGCATGTTTAGACTGTTTCTGTTTATACTGCCTCTAGCATCATTTTATATAAGTAAGCACTACTCTGCTTTTTTTGTTGTTGTTGTTACTGCATTTGATGGCTTGTCACATCTCCAGGAATTAATTCTACTAAAAGACCAAATCCAAGCATATATTTTGGGAAAATACAGTCTATTAAATGATCTAAAAATTGAATATATTTAAAACTGTTGTTCTAAGATAAAGCCTTCTATTTTAAATAAGTGCTTGTAGAGAGGCTGAAAGAAGGTATTTTAGTGGTATTTGCTATATAGTCTAATAGCAAAATCATTCTGCTTGGAGTCAATGCCTTGTCTCTTCAAGCTACTGAGTTACTTTTTTTATTATTATTTTTCATTTTAAATACCTCTACTGCAATAGTCTGCAAATAAAAATTTCCTATATACTCTGTTCTCAGTTAATCTCTGTGTCCCCATCTCCCATGTTCTAAGTGTAATGTGATTTAGGCATTGAAATTCCCTTTGCAGTCAATGGAGGGAGATAAGCATTTTAGAAGGGCATTTCATCCTATTCTCAAAATCAGAATCCCACTCTGCAGTTCAGAGGCACAAGATGGAGTTCCTTTGATCAGAAGTTGGAGCACCTATATCTATGAGTTCCGTAGACTCATTGAATCATAAACCAACATCTGACCTAGTTGCCTACATTCTTTGTATTGCCCGTGTTAAAAAAATAAGGACTTTCGTTCATCTCAAAGTAGATTCCAAATAGGACAAATAGGACAGATGGGAGAGGTGCTGGGTGCAAAAGCTGGGTATTAAAAGTAACTTTCCTCTCACTTGACACAGCAGATGCTGGACGCCTGCCTTAGGTGTAGAATCCAAAGACAGCTAACACTAATACCTTCTATCTTGATTACTGAGATTGCTTCATCCCTTAACCGAGAGCTTAACTAAGCTCCTACCCTTTGATATTTCAGCTAAGCTAAATCTGAAATGTAAGTGAGATGAATTCAGGCTTGTGTGCTTCCTCATCCATACCTCATATTTGCAGATGCTTATCTATTAAAGTCCTGTTGAGCGCTATTTGATTCCTATATTGAAATTCTGTGTTCATATTAAAAGTTCCTAAAATACAGGTATTTCCAAAAATTAATAGGCTAATCTCTAGGTATGAATGTAGATTATGAAGTACTTTACACAGGGATTCCTGCCTTATTTGTACCTAAAGTTTCTAGTGGCTGATTGCACTTCACCCTCCCTCCTCCTTAGAGAACACATTTTCACACCTTTCCACTAGACAGAAAGCGTGTCTTCCTGAAATATTTGTGTGATGTATGTATTCCTTCTGAACTGCATAGCACTGGGGAAAAGTCACTATTATCTTACCTCTCCTTCACATGGTGTTAATTAATGAATGCCACATGGTTCTGCAGTGTGGCTTACATCATTATTGTCTTTTTTTGTTCCCTTGTAATGTTTGTACAGTGTCTAAACAATGAAATCAAATCCAGTAAATCCAGTAATGGACCACCTAATGTAAGTGGGGAAGGGTGTTTGGAAGCACGGAGAGAAAGTATGTTTTATTGCAGCAACTCTCTTTTATATTACAGCCCCATCTGCCTATGCTGGACCTTTGGATGACATCCAACAGTGCAAGCTAAAACAACGATCATTCAGGAAACGCTTCCACAGATCAGCTAAATAATCATACCCAAACTAGATGGTGCTGTGACAAATGAGTACCTTTTTCTCTCCCAGTTTCTGAATAACTACTCTAAAAATGCCAAAAAATTGCATATAAAGCTTTTGAAATATTAGGAGCAAAATCTTCTGCCAGGGCAGGATATGGGTCACTTTACTTTTTTAAAAAATTAAATACAGTTTGTTCAGCCTGTTTTCATTAAACCACTTTTCCATGGTATAATATTTTTGGTATAAAATAATAATGTCAATATTAGGAAAATTTTTTTTTAATTTAAGCTCACCCATATTAAAGTGCACTCTGCATGTACACATATATACATCTGCTACTCTGATAACTAACAAAGGTACTTTTTACTTTGTGTATATACAGACCAATGCAATGATTGTATTCTGAGATATAACTATTTAATAATCTTTGTATAAAGGGTTTAATTGGCCTCCCAGTGCAAATAAGCAAAGCCAATGATTTTTCCCATGTTTATAATAACTGCAGAACCACCTCCCATACGTAACTGCGGGTTGATTCACTGGGCTATCATTTTTCTCTTGTATTTCTTGCACATTTTAAAATTTGGAATTTGCTATTCAAAGTTCATTGACTGTCAATTTTTCACAGATAGAAAAGTGGTAATTATTTAGCACTAAATACATTTAGCCCGTTTAATGTGATAATTAGTTATAAAGGTATGAAGCGCTCTATAGACAGATAGGAACAGCCTCATGCTCGCAGACCCTTGTTCTCATGGGGGACTTCAACCGCCCTGATATCTGTTGGAGGGATGGTACGGCCCGGCACAAGCAACACAGGAAGTTCCTCAATTGTGTGGAAGACAACTTTCTTCTACAAGTAATAGGGGAGCGGACAAGGAGAGGTGCCATGCTTGACCTCGTCCTCACCAACAGAGAAGGGCTGGTTGGAAATGTGATGCTCCAGGGCAGCCTTGATTGCAGCAATCATGAGACGGTCGAATTCGAGATCCTCAGGACAGTGAGAAGAACGTGCAGCAAGCTCACTGCCCTGGACTTCAAGAGAGCAGACTTTGGCCTCTTCAGGAACCTGCTCAGTAAGATTCCATGGGATATAGCCCTAGAGGGCAGGGGGGGTCCAAGACTGTTGGTTGATATTCACGGATCACCTGCTGCAAGCTCAGGAGCAATACATCCTTACTAGAAGGAAGTGCTGCAGGAGGGCCAGGAGACCTCCTTGGATGGATAAGGAGCTGCTGAGGAAAATTCAAAGGAAAAAAGAGGCTTATAAAATGTGGAAGCAAGGACAGGCGGCCTGGGAAGAATACAGGGATGTTGTCTGGGAAGCTAAGGCCCACTTAGAATTAAACTTGGCTAGGGATGCTAAGGATAACAGGAAGGGATTCTATAGGTACATTGCAAATAAAAGACAGTCAAGGGGCAATGTGGGCCCTCTCCAGAAGCAATCGGGAGAACTGGCTACCCTGGATTTAGAGAAGGCTGAGGTTCTTAACGACTTCTTTGCCTCAATCTTCACCAGAAAATGCTCTGACCACACCACCCAAGTCTTGGAAGGCTGACGCAGGGACTGTGAGAATGAAGACCCTGGGCCCACTGCAGGACAGGATCTGGTTCGAGACCATCTTAGGAACCTGAAAGTATACAAGTCCATGGGACCTGATGAAATCCATCTGTGGGTCCTGAAGCAGCTGGCAAATGAAGTTGCTAAGCCACTGTCCATCAGATTTGAAAAATCATGACTGGAAAAAGGGAAATATAACCCTCATTTTCAAGAAAGGGAAAATGGATGAGCCAGGGAACTACAGGCCAGTCAGTCTCACCTCTGTGCCAGGCAAAATCTTGGAGCAGATTCTTCTGGAAGACATGCTGAGGCACATGGAAAACAACAAGGTGGTTGGTGACAGCCAGCATGGCTTCACTAAGGGGAAATCCTGCCTGACCAATCTATTGGCCTTCTATGATGGGGCGATGGAACTGATGGACAGGGGTAGAGCAGTTGATGTCATCTACCTGGACTTGTGCAAAGTGCTTGACACTGTCTCACATGACATCCTTGTCTCTAAGTTGGAGAGACATCAATTTGATAGGTGGACCACTTGGTGGATAAAGAACTGGCACGCAAAGAGTTGTGCTCAGTGGCTCAATGTCCAGCTGGAGACCAGTAAGGAGTGGTGTCCCTCAGGGATGGGTGTTGGGACCAGTCTTGTTCAACATCTTTGTCAGTGACATGGACAGCGGGATTGAATGCGCCCTCAGCAAATTTGTCAATGACACCAAGCTGCATGGTTCGGTTGATGCGTTGGAGGGAAGGAATGCCATCCAGAGGGACCTTGGCACGCTTGTGAGGTGGGCTGATGCCAACTTCATGAAGTTTAACCATGACAAGTGCAAGGTCCTCCCCCTGGGTTGGAGCAATCCCAGGCACAGCTACAGGTTGGGCAGAGAAGAGATTCAGAGCAGCCCTGCGGAGAAGGACTTGGTGGTGTTGGTTGATGAGAAAATGAACATGAGCCGACAGTGTGCGCTTGCAGCCCAGAAAGCCAAGCATATCCTAGGCTGCATCAAAAGGAGTAGGACCAGCAGGTCGGGGGAGGTGATCCTGCCCCTCTACTCTGCTCTTGTGAGACCTCACTTGGAGTACTGTGTGCAGTTGTGGTGTCCTCAACATAAAAAGGACATGGAGCTGTTGGAACAAATCCAAAGGAGGGCCACGAGGATGATCAGGGGACTGGAGCACCTCCTGTATGAAGATAGGCCGAGAAAGTTGGGGCTGTTGAGCCTGGAGAAGAGAAGGCTGCATGGAGACCTCATAGCAGCCTTCCAGTATCTGAAGGGGCCTATAGAAATGCTGGGAAGGGAATCTTCATTAGGGACTGTAGTGAGAAGACAAGGGGTAACTGGGTCAAACTGAAACAGGGGAAGTTTAGATTGGATATGAGGAAGAAATTCTTTACTGTAAAGGTGGTGAGGCACTGGAATGGGTTGCCCAAGGAAGTTGTGAATGCTCCATCGCTGGCGGTGTTGAAGGCTGGATTGGACATAGCCTTGGGTGGCATGGTTTAGTGTGAGGTGTCCCTGCCCCTGGCATGGGGTTTGGAACTAGATGATCTTAAGGTCCTTTCCAACTTTAACTATTCTATGATTCTAGGGTTATCTGAATCTAAAAACAATGGGAACAACATTTGTCCAAAATTCTTCTTTCTACATCTGTCAGCCCACTAAATATATAAATAAATAACTCCTCATGCTTATTTACTGTCAAGTAACGGTATATGGAAACTTCTCAAAGTTGAGTTATGAGATATAGTTGGATCATTTTGGAGTATTATTACTTTTAGTCTCAGCAACTTGGCATTGTTAAAATGCAATGACCATTTTGGCCTTCTTGCCAGAAGTTCAAGACTGGTATGAAATTTAAGGCCTAATTTTGTTCTCCCCCTATACTGGCATAAATCAGGAAAAATGCTATTTCATTTAGTGGAGATACATCAATGGAAAATTAGATGTTGGTCCTGACATCAACTGTCACTTCAAAAACACTTCCAATAACACTGCTTTATTACAATTGTTGCACTTGATATTGATATTTTGATATTTCCCAAAAAAAGCAATGACAGGATTGACATACTACTGTATAAACCATGTACTGTATATGCCATTGTCTTAACCTTTTGGAAAATGTACTGTCTCCTGTCAGTAATGTTTTGGTAATTTGTCTTGCTAGTCTGCAATTCCAGTTCTACAGAACAGTTCTGAGGGACAGCAATGGGCAATACATTACTTGAATAGACAACTGTCTAACAAGATTAAGAACCTAATTTAGGGTCAGATACCACATGAGAAAATAGAGAGGGAGGAAGAAAAAAAGAGGAAAATATAGTAGCAATGTGATCACTCCTTGTACAGTTTAGTAGTGAGAATGACCTGGTCATTCTGAATAATTAAAGCTTTCTGATGTAAATAAATCATTATCAGCAGTCTCCATCTGCCTTCTACTTGCTTTACTTAATGTCTACAATGGAAAGTGTGTTTGACCAAGTGGAGATTTTTTAGCAGTTGAAAAGGAAGTTTTTTCTGTCTTCTGCTTTGTCCAATTTTCAGCATTTGCTAGTCCAGTGTTATTAGCTCTCTTCCTTGCTAAAAATTGGCAAGAGTAAAGTCTTTTTTGTTTTGCTGGTGTATTTTTAATTACTTTCTTCAATCCTTTCTACTTCACCAGCCTGGAAGATGTTTAATGTTTTTCTGGCCTTTGCATGCAATACTGTGAACAGATTGGTGTTGTCAGGGAATTACATCCAATCTGTGTTTAGCTTTGAAGAGGAATTGTTTATGATTAGGCGATTTACACTTGAAGTGGGCAGAAGATGGCAAGGCCTATAATTAGAAGGAGGGAAATTTATCTCCCAACAGCATGTTTCTCTCTCTGAGCAGAGCCCTAGAGTCAGAAAAGGGCAGATGTAAACACACTTCTCCTCCAAGCTGGCTGATTCTGCACCTGGGTTTGATTGAGTCCTGGTTGTTGCTGCCAGGAACAACAGTTGGACTTGAGCCTGGGTAGGAAAGACAAATTCTGTCACCACGGTCTTCTTTGCTTAGCTTATCTCCTGTGTTTTCCATAACATTTTGTTGAAGCACATCTGCCCCTTCTGACCCAGTTGGCCAAATTATGCATGAGCTAGCAGTGGGACATTACCTGCTGTTGGGTTTGAGCAGCCACAGGCCACTTGAAGAACTGAAAAGGAATCAAAAAGGCCAAGAATAGCCATGCTAAACAACATCTGCCTGAAGATGAACAAAGAGACATTGTCAATGCCCAAACTCTCTTCCTTAAATCTGTGTAGCTGTATCCCACTCCTGTTCTTCTGCCTGTAACCCTGCCTGTGCATCAGGGATGTGGCTCTGCCAATGTGTCTGTGTCAGTCCCCAGTAGGAGACAGTGGCTATAAGACATATTACAGGTATTACCCCCTGTCTTTAGCAGTTTAGAAAATGTGCTTCGTGTCATGGCAAAGGGCTCACAATTCCCACTTCCACGTGCTACCAAGTGCCATATTAACTTGCAATCCGACTGCCTTATTGACATCTTTGGTAAACTTACAGGTGTCTTTGGAGCAAAGTATCTGGGTTTTTGGAGACAGTTTTTTTGTAGAGCAACATTACCCAACTTCAATGGTCTGCTTTGCCGTTCCCAAGAGTCTCCTAGACAGGAAACATAAAAAGAACTTCTTTTCAGGAGTATGTCAATAATTTAAGTCAACTGCATTTCTTCTTGGAGCAGTCCAACTAATCCACAAATTATTTTTGTTGTCTATTTTAGAAGTCTGTAGACCAACTTGTAAAGTTCAGAATTTAGCTCAAATTTTTTTTGAGAAAAAAACCCTAGTGATTCAGTTGTCTTTTGACAGTAAAATCACCTCCAATTAAATTCATTCCTTTTCTGAACAGGAAAGTAAAGAATAAATGGCAACTAAGAGGACTTTCTTATGGACACAAGTTGTTTTGATTTGATCTTCTCATTCAGGAAGCCATTTCTTGCTGAGCTTTTTTCCTTCTCCCTCACTCTAACCTTGGGAGATTTTAATTTTTTAAACCTATCAAGAAATACTTAAGCATTAAGAGGAGGATATATGCTGCCAGACTAAAACTCCAAATCTAAAAAACCTCAGCCAATCTTGAATACTTCTAGTCTATATGATTTCCCAGCCAAGCCATAGCTACTGTCATACAAGAAGCTGTCAAGAAAAAGATAAAAATAACATGGTAATTTCTTTTTAACATAATCACTTCATGCACATCTAGTAAACATGGGGGTTTTGCAGGAAATGCTTTTATTCGCAGCCCCTATGTAACCATTTTTTTCAGTGCTTGTCCTCCCCCAATTTCCCATGGAACAGAGGTATTGTAGTTAATTTCTATAGCTCATAATGGATTTTCAGCAGAATGCATTATAGCTATGAGAAGAGGCTGATTATATTCCATTGTGAACTCTTAGAGAGCACAGAAAAGCTATTTATAGTGTCTTCAGTCTTCCTGTGCTCTGCAGTAGGAAAGATCTCCTGAGAGTTAGCTGACAACTGTATGTGACCAGGAGTTCTAGTTCAGGAGTGCTGTTAATGCTCGTTGAGTCTGAAGAAGCAAAAGAAATAGTTTTACAGAGACTACCGGCTTCAATAAGCCAAGAAAGGACAGGTTATTTATTAAAATCTGTACCTTTAGAAAAAGTTGCTGATATTCTTTCTATATAATGGGCAGATAGAGACTGAAAAAGGGAGCAATAGAGTCAATATAGTGACAAGTCAACAAGAATTGAACAAAAATAATCTATATCTCAGGAAAACAGTGACAAGAAAATAAAAGAAAAGTAGTAGCAGAATTCTTTCAGTAGAGGTTGCACCGAGGACTTGAATTTATTTTTTATTCTCCAAATTCCTTCAGTGATTAAAAAAACCCCAAAGCTACATCAAAACAACAACAAAAACAAAAAACCACCCAAACCCAAGCAAAAAACCCCAAACCAAACCAAAAGGACACCACAAAAACCCTAAACCAAACAAAACGACAACAGAGAAATGAAAAAGAGAGAGATTTCAAAGTATAAGATTGTTCTGGGAAAACATTGCATAACCATATATAATACTAGAAGTCGTTGCAATGATAAAGTAGTTAGAAATTTGAAAAAATCTGTCTTTCACAAAATCCTCCAAAACCTGATATTTTTTTTAAAGTGCCTGTGGCATCTGAGCATTAGATCAGGTTTCAAAGAGCTTTCATGTTCAGTTAAAAAAGTAGATTTCCAGATAATTAACATATCAGTTCTGCTATAAGTGATTTAAATTCTGTATTGCTTTTCGTACTCTATTAAGTGACCAAAACCTGACAGCAAGGGCACTATTTTCATAAACCTTAAACTTAGGCTTTTCCTAACAGCAAAATTGGCTTAAGTGTCCTAAGTTTTATAACCTCCTGTTATTGGATTAAGAAACACAACACAACTTCTCAAAGGACAGAGTCAGATTTTTTTCAAGGTATGTAAAGAAAGAGATTTTAGAAATAGTATATATCAAACTTCTACTAAATGCCCACCTGCATCTTTAGATCACTGTATTTGAAAACATGCTGTCTGGCAGCTTCTTGACAGAATGTTTTTCTTCCTCTTGGCACATCACATAACATGCCAAGAATAAGATAGTGACTCTGATTTTATTTATTTTATTTTCATTTAGTTGTTTGACTGGTGCCAAATGTCTGAATCCTTCTCTGAGCTCCAAGGGACTTTTTGGATGAGTGACAAACAAGCTGAAAATACAATAGAGCTGCAGGTCAAACGCAAAAAAAGAAATGCAGAGTGAGAAGTCCTGAATGTCACTAGTGGTTTAATTTTTATTTTTTTATGGTTGTTATTTGGCACTTGCAAGCATTCTGCGTCCAGCTGATTTGTGCTGTGCTGCAGGAAACGATCCACAAGCTATTTATCACCCTTTACTGTAGTATGAAAATTAGTTCCCTGATATTAAATTCAATTCTGTAGATGTGAATTTTGTCATATGGAGAGATGCAGCCATGACATAAATGGTGGCTAAGGCCCCACTGCAGGTACTATACCCTGCTGTCTTGTCCTCCACCAGAGCCCAGGCTACGCCCCATGGCCCCAGCCGCAGCAGGTTGCCTGCTCCATGGGGAATTAGCCTGCAGCTGGCAGAGACACAGTACCCACAGCCCTTCTGGCTTCAAAGCTGCTCTGTCCCTCTCTCCTGCCACAGTGCTGGCACCATTTCGACTCCCAGTACAGCGCCAGAGATTCTCTGCAGAGCCAGAAACTACAGGGATGTGCTGAGTGGACGGAGTGATGCCAGCACCACAGCAGGGGAGAGAGGACTAGCATGAAAGCAAAAACCTTTGTGGTCTGCCCTGCAAATCTGTGCTTGGCATTACATATTCAGCATCCAAATGCCTGGTGAATCACAGGTCACATTCATTAATTTAGGATTCACTTCAGCTAGCTGGTTATACACATAAACCAAACGAGTATTCCCCTTGATTTCAATTAGATCATTCAATTTAAACCTAAGCAAATGCTAATCTTTGCTGAACTAGGGCCATTCCTGTTCCATAATAAAATCTATGACTTCATTTGAAAGGACAAAAAATGGAAGGAGACGGCTGTCTGCCATAATGTATGAGAAAAGACATTCTCAAACCCAGGATTCATCTCTTGTGTTTGTTCTCTGTAGGCTGCAAACACAACCTGAGTTGCTAAAACAACAAAAGCAAATGTAGTATTTCTGAGGTAAGGCACTCAGCTGACTTCTGATTAATTGTAACTCTCCCTCTGGGAACTGAGGCAAAATCACAATGGTCAAAATGAAAAACTGAGCGGTCATTCTGCATGTGTTATACACCTGCAAATGAAAGTATTTGCTTCGGCATTTGCCAGCATCCTCAGCTATGGACCGCCCACAACTGCCAAAGACTGAGATGCTGCATATTCCACTATTCTGAATTTCGCCAGCACATTTTAAACTGACCAACCAAAGGTAGAAACCATCTGAAATCTATGAATTCATCTTGGACTCAAATGCCCATTTTTGAATGGAGAGTCTAACATTTGGTTCATTGGTATGGTTGTCATGAGAGTAGATTAATCAGTGCTTTTGGAGTGCATGCCATACTGCTGAGAACCATAGAAATGCTTGTAGCTAAATTTTTTAAAAAGTAATTGTCAGCATTCTCTTCACATGTGCTCTGAAAGCTCCTAAAAGCCTTTTCTGACCCTTTCATATTCAGTCATTTGTCTTGCAAAATTGGCTGCTTAGTGTGTGCTCATATAGTGCCATAAAGGATTGTGATGAAGCTCTAAATTTAAAGAATTAAAGAGTAGGTATTATGTTCCGGTTTTCTTTCAGAACTGAAACTGGAATTAGATGGGTTAGATTGGAAAAAAAAATGGTTCAATGAAACACAAGAAGAAATCTGTTTTAAACTAAACAATAAGAAATAAAATGTTATGGCATATGGCCATGAAAATGATCAGAGGGCTAGAATATGTTTTCTGTGAAGAAAGGCTGAGAATTAGTGTTGTTCAGCATAGAGAAGGCCCTGGGGAGGCCATACTGTGGCTTTTCAATATATAAACGGGACTTATGTGAGAAATGGAGAAAGATTTTTTACCAAGGCCTGTAGTGACAGAACAAGGGGAAATGTTTGTAAACTAAAAGAGGGTAGATTTATTTGGGACATAAGAAAGAAATTCTTAATGACAAGGGTGTTGAGAAACTGGAACAGGTTGCCCAGAGAAGCTGGGGGTGACCTGTCGCAGGAAGTGCTCAAATCCAGGTTAGATGGGGCTTTGAGTAATCTGGTCTAGTGGAAGGTGTCCCTGCACATGGCAGGGGTGTTGGAACTAGATGCTCTTCAAAGGTCCCTTCCAGTCCAAACCATTCTATGATTCCATGATTTCATGAATGATAGAATCTATTTGATGAGCAGAAAGGACCAGCAAGATCATGAACTGACTTAGCAAAAAACTGGAGTTCAATACATAATCAAAAGCCATATAAATAAGATAAGGCAGGAATTCTACTTGGGTAAGGAACAGCTGGGTAAACTGTAGCCTGAAAGTTGGACATGATGGCAAACAAAAGACAATGAAATCAAAAATACTTGTGATTATATTTCATCTGCATTGCTGAAGATTACGTTTGGAATAGATACCACCTCTCCCTCCGTGCATTAAGGAATTTCATAATTAGACTTATTTCTCTGAAGAAACAGTGAATTCTTCAGTAACGCTGGAAAATAGAAAAGTACATCTAAACAATAATTAAATCCACTTTTCATGAGAAGAGAAGGCTGCATGGAGACCTCATAGCAGCCTTCCAATATCTGAAGGGGGCCTATAGGGATGATGGGGAGGGACTCTTCATTAGGGACTGTAGTGATAGGACAAGGGGTAATGGGTTCAAACTTAAACAGGGGAAGTTTAGACTGGATATGAGGAAGAAATTCTTTACTGTGAGGGTGGTGAGGCACTGGAATGGGTTGCCCAAGGAAGCTGTGAATGCTCCATCACTGGCGGTGTTCAAGGCTGGATTGGACAGAGCCTTGGGTGACATGGTTTAGTGGGAGGTGACCCTGCCCCTGGCAGGGTGGTTGGAACTAGATGATCTTAAGGTCCTTTCCAACCCTAACTATTCTATGATTCTATGATTATACCGCAGAAGTAGAATAATATCAGAGAAAGCAAAAATTGTCTTAAGCCAACTGTGCACTTCAAAAAGATGTGAAATAGTATAAAATACTTGGAAAAAAACAAACAAACAAACCAAAGCAGGCTTTATTTTCTGCAATATGATCCCTTTTGTCAGCAAGCCTAGTCTCACCAAGTAGAGTCTGGCTCAATCCTTCTTATTTTCTCCCATGAGGTACTTATAAACATTCATCAGATATCTCTGAGCTTCATCTGCTCCAGGCTCAACAGACCCAGCTCTCACAGCCTCTCCTGGTACAAGAGATGCTCCAATGCTTTAATTATCTTCATGATCCTTTGCTAGGCTCATTCCAATATGTTCATGACTCTCGCACTGGGAAACCCAGGTCTGGGCATAGAGGTTTAGCTGTGTTTTAGTGAAAAAGAAAGGATCACCTCTCCTGACCTGTTAAAAATGCTCTTTCTAACAGAGACCAGGATGGTGTTGGCCTTCTTGGTGACAAAGGCACATTTCTGGCTTCTGTTCAACTTTATGACTATGAGGACTCCTAGTGAAAGTTACTTTCCAATCACTCGTCCCTCAGAATATTACTGATCCATTGCCATACTCCTCCACATTTGCAGGAGTTTGTGTTTTTGCTTCATTGAACATTGTGAGATTACTTCTTGCTTATTTCTCCAACCTGTTTTCTGGCAGAACAACCATCTGGTGCTTCAGTCAGTTTTATATCATCACAAACTTGCTGAGACTATGCTCTGTCCCATCATCCAGTTCACTGATGACGATGTTCAATAGTACTGGCCCTGAAACTGACCCCTGGGGTACACCACTAATGACTAGCTGCTGGCTGGACTTCATGCCACTGATAACAACTCTTTGAGGAAAGGAGTTCATCCAGTTTTCAGTCCATCTCACTGTCCCCTTATATAGGCTGTACTTCATTCAGTTTGAATGTGAGGATGTTACTAGAGATGGTGTCATTCCAATAAGACTGCAGCCCAGCAACTGCAGGCAGACTTCTAATTCCTCCTGTTTGTTCTCATGCTTCCCTCATCAGGATACATAAACTTCAGATAGGCACCTTGTGGTGTTGATTTGTCAGTAAAAGTTAGGTGTACAATGTACAAGTAGAACCAATAGCTTTTACTAGACTAGTGTATAGATGATATCAAATGATGTGTTTTAACACAAAGAGTATATGGCATGTGGAAAAAAGAGACCAGCCTAAAACTGATGCTGAGTTCCTATGCTTAAACAAGGGAAACATCAACCCCAGACATGTCACATTCTAACCATGACTGTTCAGACTTTACCGCCAAAACTCAGGTGGTTTCTTCTATCCTCTCTAAGAGTTGGTGCTAATTGCATTCACCTATAAATCTTGTCTTGCCAAAACATTCAGCACTTGTGTGAGATGTAAGAAACAAGGATTAAAAATATCTCCTTTTTGTTTCCCACTTCTCAGGAAAGTGTCATATGAATTACTCTGAGTCACTCTTAGTCTGCTTTGTCAAAGTTATTAATTCACATGCAATCATTAATTATTCATTGGTCTAGAAACCAAGTATAGGCTAGCAATTAGAAACACCAAATCTCACTAACTTTCTCAGTTACTGGCTGAGCAATTCACTCAAAACAGAACTTTAAAAAGTGAGACTGAAAAGATCCCATTCTTTGACACTCCCATTCTCTAACAGGACATTAACATTTAGTGGACAGTATTTTCCAAGCAAGTATTCTCATAGTATTTTCTAGAAGTACGCAGATTTGAAACTTTGGGAAAACAACATGGCAACAGGGTAAAGCAAATGAGATTCAGTGTTCAGCTGAATAGTAACCATTCAGTTTTCCATTTTGCTGGATCCAAAATTTGGGTAGAAACATCAATAAGTGGATGTTGAGCAGATTTCAAAGGTAAAAAGATTGAACTGGTTATATTTTACAGAAAAACACTCTGAACTGGAAAATCTGAAGTTAAGTTTCTTCTAATTAATGTGTTAAAGACATAAGCAAAATGATACAAGGATAAAAATAGTAATTTAAAACATTTTTAATAAAAAAAATAATAAATGCACATAAAGCAAAAGGGTAAGCATTTCAGTATTTTTATATCAAACAAAACTGTGTACTTGGAAAACCTTTTTTCTCTTTTTTTTTTTTTCCCAACCAAGTCAGGAAGTTTGGAATATTCTTTGAAGTCCTGATAAATGTGCTGGGTATTTAAAAGAGGAGCTTTTGATACATTTATTGGTTCAATGTTTTGGGTAGTTTTAAATGTAGTTGAATATAGTTTTTTTTCCTTTTTTTAAAATAAACATTAAGTTTACATAATCTTTATTTCCATTTATTTGGAAAATTCAAGGGGAAAATGTTTTCTCTTGTAAATTTAATATTGATGATGCATAACTTAGACTGTGTACTGATTTTCTCAGTTTCATTCTTTGTGAAGTCTCAAGAAAATTGATTTATCACTTTTTTTTTCCTGCTCTTACCTAGATGTCCTCCTGTTTTTTCAATTAAGTCACTTCAACAGCTTCTTCATAATCATACCCATGATTGGCTTTCCCTCAGGAATAATGGCTGCTGCTTTCCGGTGAATGTTAAATAACGCAATTATATTCTCAAATACCATAAATGTCTACTTAATTGCCTAAATTGTCAATACTGTTTGTAAAGGATAAATGAAAAGAAAAATATTTGCCCTCAAGGTTTATTTAGAATGCAAGCTGCTAGTGTAGGGGGCTGTCTGTGTGTATTTTGGTAGTGTCTGGCACAATAGGGTAGTAGTGCTGACAAAATCCTGTGCAATTATTAATGCCATGAAGTTCTCCATTTTAGAAATCTAAATGTTTTTGAATGCTCAAGAGATTATGAGTGATAACTTTCAAGTCTTAATTTTGGGAAATTGCAATCTGATGCATAACAAAATGCAACATGAAATCCTTTACACCCTTTCACTACCAAAAGCTGAGCTTGTATTACACAAGGAAGTACACTCAATTTTAAATTGCCATTATAATTTAACTCTTTTTCTTTTTTTTTTTCCATTAGAGTATTTCTTCCAGAATTCCTTCTAGAGGTATTCAATTTGGATGTCTGCGCCATGGTTGAAATATGTTATTTTTAATAATTCCATCAATTGTAACATGATTTTCATTTCTCCAAATTAATAAAAGAATTGCGCTATAGTACCTGAAAACATTGAAAGTAGTTTTAAAGGTGTTTTCAAAAGCTATTGAAAATATTAGGTTTATCTTGAAATATTTCCAACAGAATAGATTATAAACCTTTAAATAGATTTTTCTGTAGACATAATGAAAGATATGTAAAGGCAATGGGAATGAAAAAAGTGAGAACTAAAATCAAATATGCTACTCTTACACTGAAAGTAGCCCTCTATCAGTAAACAGACACAGAAACCCGAGAGAAATATTCTGAATCTTTCGAATATATGTCAATCTGCAATTTGTGAAAACACTCACCTTTTTTTAGAAAAAAGTTAAGTTCAACTTTTTGCAAGAATAACTCCTTGCAGAGAAGAAGACTGTAATCAAGTATTTAAATCCTGTTGATTCTGTGAAGTTTAAATGGCTAATATTACATGTCCTGCAAAGTGATCCCTGTCAAAAGTAATTTCTCAGAAGCTTAGATGAGGACAGAAATGTCCATTCTGAAATCATTACCTATTAAGGAAGTGGAAAAAGCAATGCTAAAAAATTGAAGACCTGGGCTTTTTTATCTCATAAGAGCAATATGAAAATTAATAGTCCAGTCATTTCTGATGCACTGGAAAATATTTACAGGTTAAAAAAATGCAGACATTTTTGAATGTATTTCTTAAAATAAAGAAAAAGTAGCTAAATTTGAACAAAGTATATATTTATTCATCTAATCTACAATATAAAAATCATTTTGAGCAAAATTTCATTCAGTTTTACCACTTGCGTGCATTGCTCAGGCTTTTTTAACAATCAACTTCTAGTTATGCCATGGTGTAGACTTCTGTTTCTAGTTTTCTTTGTTTCTAGGATCAATTTTAGTAAGACTTGACTAAATTGCAAAGTAATTAATGGGTCCAAAGCATTAAGGAAAAACATTTTTTTCTAGTACAGATCTTCAGGGAAAATTGTTCTAATGATGATATTAAAGGAAAAAATGTATGGAGGAAGTGGGATCTTTCTGCTTTTCTTAGAGACTACTGAAATAAAAGTTCCTCAACTTGCAATTACATTTCCCAAAAGGTGATCATATTTTGCTTGCAAGAAACTATGTTTATTCAATATTAGAAACAAAGTGAAGAACTGGAAAGAAAGGGATATTAGTATCTGTATTTACAGTGTAGTTTTAATCTGCAAATATTTTAAATGCTTTGTTAGCTGTGCATAAAAGCAGAGATAAGCATGTCTTAAAATGAAATTATATCCATGTTTTATTTACATTTTAACTCAAAAATTATATGCTATATAAACTAAGAGATATAAAATATTTTTTCTAAACACACAGAAAAGAAACATTTCCCTTTATTCAAATGCTTTCTTGAAAATGTATCTTTCATTTTGAAGTGTCATTACTGTTGCCACATTCTGTGAACATTTCACGTTTGATTAGCACTTTGCAACTGATTCTTCAGAAAGTATCTGGATAGTTCTATATAAAAGATCTGCATCTGATACCTGTGAGAGAAGAAATAGTAGTTGTATTACAGTGGCATTTGTACAGTAGCTTTGGAAAGAACTGGGATTGAACAATTTGTATTGTTCAATTTTTATAATTTTAAAGAAGTAATAAGCAATAGATTGTTGATGATCTTGTTACCTCTACCTGCCTCGAAAGTGAAGTGGATTATAACCTATTCCTTGGATTTCTTTTTTCATTAATTGTCAAATGGTTCTTTCACTCATTCCACGCCAGAAATGTTTTACACTACTTCAGTCAGAAGAGTACTGATATTATTGCAATTTCCAAGCTTTTCTGGAAATCATTAGCCTATTTGCAATATAGTCCATGATACAAGAAGCCACAAAGATAATAAATCTAAGGATTTCTAAGGTATTGATTCACAAGCACAGGGGAAATAGGGCTGCTAATTTCTTAATTAATACTAACTATATCCTCAGAGTTCGTGACACAAGGTGTAATGCAATTGAATTAATACAATGTCTGCATTTTTGACTAAATTTATTTTTTAAAAGATAAGTAAACAACTATATACTTAAGTGAACGTTTTATTGAACTAATTTATGACAACTTTTCAAAGCTAATTAAATATGGATTGATAAAATGATCCAATCAAGTTCATTACTAAAAATTTGTCGATAAATCAATATGTGACATTATCAAAACTCAAATGAATATAGTAAGTAATCAGCTGAAATTACGAGGCTAACACTAGAAATAATTATTTCTGGTAGTCAAGTGGGGAAAATCTGGAAAGATCACTTTCAGTCTAAGATAGCTGGGGTTTTCAGGCGTTACGAGCATTGACCTAGTTTCTGAAGTTCTTAGACTTTTGCCAGGAAAGATATCTATGTTGGTTTCACTCAGAAAAGAAGGTAGCTGAGTCTTTGGCAATTCCACTTTGTAAGTTTTTTATTGATGCTTTGTTTTTATTTCCCTCTTTTGTAAAACAGCATTGAAACATACATTCTAAATATACACAAAGTGATTGATAAACAATGTCCAACCTGAGATGTTCTGTAAAGGATGTTTCATAATTCAAGGGAAGAAATGAAAAAAAGAGCAGAGGGAAGAGAAGCTGGTATTCATAATTAGAAACATTTTTGTAGCAATGATTACTCTTACTATTTACTATAGAAATGCACACACACTAGTGGAACAATTTTTACATAAAAAAAAAAAAAGAAAAACAAACCAAAATGCAGGACAGGCTATATGTTGGGTATTTTTATACAGAACAGCAGAGTGCATGGATTTTATAACAACAGAAATGTCTTTACACAATCAACAGAAGACTGTGGGGGTGAAATGGCATTAAATCCTTCCTGTCTTTGTGTAGATCTACCCAGAAACTAAGCAAGATATACCTCCAGTGTTTGCATTAATATAGGCAATTAATTGAATATATTAAAAATAAATATTTTGAAACATTTATATTTCAAAAAACTATATGCACATTTTCCTTCTGAATTGCCTTAATCTTTATTTTGACACTTTCTTTTTCACTTTGCTTCAGGAATATTTACTGGTTGGAATCCAGTTAAATGGATCAAAGTATTGGTCTTATGCTTTCACAACAAGCAAACTGTTAGGCCTTAAACAATAGCGCAAAGTATTGTCATCAGTTGCCTTTTACTTGAAATCTGCTAAAATTAGTATTCACAGATATTCTTCTTGAGCAGAAAAACTTTGCTTCAGAGGTTTATCAGAAATACTATTGAACCAGAAGAGATGGGACCTACAGTGAGAAGAAAAGATGGATTATTTTATGAAAAGAGAGACATGCAGAAACACATTCTGTTCCTTGCACTTGCTTTAGCATTCATTACATTTCTTGAAATACTTGGATATTTGCATCAGAAGAATTGGAGAGCTCTATAAATTCAAAACTAATCCCAAAAATTTCTAACATAAAAATATATAAAAGATTACATTTTCAGATGTGAAATCAAGCTTTGAAACTTTTTCCTGCCCATTTATGTTTGGAACTGAATTTCTGATTGTGGAAAAGCCTTAGAGTGAAATCAGAAGAATACCAAAATAGTTTTCTAAATTAGAGATAACTGACCGTTTGACCTAAGGCCCAATGGCCTAGTCTTTAGCTATGACCAGTAGAAAATGCATAAAGAATTTAAGTCCCAGGAAGTATGCAGTGATTTGTATTTCAGTGACTTTGTGATATAAAGAAAATAATGTCAACTCCTTTCTGACGGCAGGTAAATTTAAGCCTATAGTTATATGGTTGCCTATGGTGAAGAGTTTCTCAGTTCAATTAAATGTGTGCCTGTATTTTTTGAGGGATTTGAATCTGCTTCCTGACACATAAATACATTTAGTATTGCCCTAGTTCTTTTTCACTTTCTCAATAGATTTTCTCATTTCTTGAGTCTGTATTGTATTCTCCTTCATCTTTCTCAGGTTAAAAGAATCCAGTCTGCTCTATCTTCCTTCATCAAATGGGCTTTCTATTGTCTCAAACATACTTATCTTGCTACTACACAAAGGAAAATCTTGAAAATGATTAATTGATTTTTTTGTTGTTGTTGTTGTGGGTTGGTTTTCTTTACTGTTAGAAAATACTCTTGCTAATTGATTAACCCAAAATTAAACCAAACTATAAAACTGATGCTGCATATTCTAGTCATAGCAGCTAGACAGTTGAGACATAAGTCTGGAAGAAAAGTGAGAGTAGGACTGTAAGAGTAAAGCTGTATATTCATTTATGAAGGGACAGCCTGACATTCTGGATTAAGTGCTGTGAAAGTGGATGCATAAGCACATTGAATTGTATGGAGTTGCATATTATTAGCAGCATTTCAGCAAACTGTTACTGGCATATTTTAATTTGGTTTCATCTCCCACCCTTAATCCAAAGTCATATTGCAGGCATGACTCAAGAGTTCAGTAGAAGAGGTTGAAAAGTGTTGATACATGTTGATGGATCTATGATGTATATGTATTCATATGGGTTATTCTGTTGACAGAATAGAAATTATCTGGGGTAAGAAGAATCCATGTCTAAGCTAGAATAGTAATGGGAAGATCAGATGAAAAAAAAACCAAACTAACAAAAGCACTTTTGTTTGAGTGTGGTTTTGGGGGTATTTTGGTTTGGGTGGCTTTTTTTTTGTTTTTTGTTTGTTTGGGGTTTTTTTAACATTTGTCTGATACTTATTTACTGGATGAAGTCCAGAAAAGAATAGATCAAAGCAGACTGATCTGAAGCTGACATAGTATACTTTATAAAGAAACTGTTTTAAAAATAAATAGACCAGCAAACTTCAAAGTTAACAACCAAGCACAACTTTAAATCGTAATTTTCAGTCCACAGAGGGGATTGAGAAAGATTCCAATAGGAATGAGGTGGGAGGAATTAGATTTCTGTTTGATTACGTCTGGATACAAATTGGGTTTGAATTAGATTTGTGCTGCAAAACAGCTTGCAAAGGGAACTGATGCATGTGCAGTTTTCAAGGTCACATTGAAGGTCCCTATTTGTAACAGTTGAGGTGGTGAATTAGGGAAGTACTTAATTATGTGCCAAAATATATTGGTTTTATCTTTACCTTGCTGAAGGAGTGAAACTCTAGCTCTTCCAATGTCTTCGTTCATCTGAAGAGAAGAAATGTTGCGGATTTTTTCTTTCTTTTGAGAGGGCCAGAGATGAAAATTATGCATTTAAATCACCTACAAGCATCGCAGGATGACTAATTGAATATGACTGAAATGTGTCATTCTTAAATATAAATATTAATTATTTAAATTAATTTGAAATATTAATATTAATTATTTAAATTAATATAATAGAAAACTGCATTTTTCACAGTTTTAATAAGGAAAATTTTGTATGAAAGAGGATAATAAATGGGAATATGGCAAGCAATTCTTTAGGTTGCTTAGCTAATATGGTACTGCTGAACTTCACTCTTCCAACAAACAGATTTGCATGACACATTTTAAAAATATTTAAAAATATCTCACATTTCCTGTTTTGATGAATAATGTAGTTTCACTACAAAAAAAGAAACTTTAATCTCTAGAGCAGAAATCTTTAGTTCAAGAATTTCCAGCACTGCAGATGACTTTTGAAAAAAATAAAAATTGACCTATGTTATGCAGTACACTGAGGGCACATTGTAGATCTATGATTACACATTGTATCCTCATATATTTAATGGTACTCTCCCACACTGATTTATTCTATACTGAAAAAATATTTTAATTCTGTGGCTTTTGTGATATTCATATCTTGATCATATGAAGCTTCATTAGTGTTAAGAGGCTTGCGCATATTTTCTGTGACATCTTTTCTACACTTTGTAAACAGATTGTAGGGTGCTAATAACACAATGTTTCAAGAAACAAAAGAACACAAAATAACTTCAAAATAAATAAGATGCCATTGCATCACCATTACTGTCATTGGAAGCTAGTTGAAGAAAGTGAAGTGTCACAAATAAAAGTACCTGGAGAGAAAATACAAACATTAATTCTGGAGCTGTATAGTAAATTCAGTATTGTTTTGCTTACTATATTTTACATCAGTAAACTGTGGTAAGTTAAAATTACTTGTTCAATATTGAACCAGGAATTATTCTCCCTTCTGAAATAGGAGAAGGATCAAAAAAAGCCATGATTGTTTCTACATGTATTCTATTTTCAAAGTGATTTTTCAAAAATTAGTACTTTTTGTTGAGTCAATAGTAAAAGATTACAGCATAGAGATTTAAGATTTTTGCTCATGCAAGTATAATATTTTTTCATTCATACAAATCATACATTTTTTTTTAAAAAAACAACCCCTTCTATTACAAGATTTTTAAAATTGTCAATATTTTAATAGAACTTACCACATACACTTGAACATACAGATACACATACAGAATTTTGAACAGAGTTTGGTCTTGTTTCGTAAGGTGAAATCCGTGCTTTGCTGTACTACCCTATACACAAAAAAAATACACAGAGAGAAGATCTTTAAATTTTTCAGGTCTAGAATTCATGGAAGAATTCACCCGTTCTAGTGATGGTATTAACTAGACTTACTTTGAACTCAGAGCGATTATCACAGGGAAGAAGAGGTTGAATTAAATCATAATTCTTTTGGAAAGCAAAATAATCAAAGTAAATTTAGTTATTACTAGTGTAATAACTAAATATTTGGCCAAATATTACCGAAAGCTAAGTCTATGTCACCACAGTCTTGTTGAATTCCACCACACTTTTCTATGTATTCCCTTGCAGTAAACTGTTGTTTTGATAGCTTTGGATATCTGTGATATTTCTTTACTTACAATAAAAACTTTAAAAGAAAGATTTCATATAATTTCCTGGCATTAAAAAAAAAAAAAAAAAAAAAAAAGCTGCATTTTGTTCTGTAAGCTCATTTTATTTCCCCTTATCATGCCTGCAGTTTTTGACATATTCATTCAGTGCAGAAATTCAGATGATGGATTTAAGAAATGTCAAGTTTCCTTCCAAAGCATTCAAAACTGCAACACTGACTTCGGGACAAATATATGCTATGAAGAAGAAATACATCAGTCATGGAAATGAGCAGGCTGTAAGTCCTGGTCAATACCTTACAGCCTATTAAACAGAAGAAAGGAAAGCAACTTTGCTTAGATTTATTATGACAGATTGTGAAAATGAATAATAGTAATGTATTCTTGTAGTCTTAGACTGCCAATATTAACATGAAAAATTATCAATCATTAATTCATCAAAGAATGCTGAGTTTCCAAGTCTCAATTATTATTGAATTTCTCTATTTAAAGGAATAGGAAATATAATGAAATAGGTTTAGTGATTGAGTTTAATGGAGCATCTTACTGAGTTGTTATGCCAAAAAGCTTTCGTCATCACCAATAAAACTGAAGATTTAAAAAAGGCGCTTTATACTAGATCACAGAGATAATGAAAGATACTAGAAGGTCTCTATATAATGGACCTCCAGGAATCTGATTATGGGAATTTAATCATAATTCTTTTTGTCCTGGAAGCAAATAGATCTTGTGTGACTTCTAAGGGGAGAAAAAAAAAAAACAAACCCACAAGTTTTTCACACTGAACATGTTAAGTTTCTGAGCTAGAACTGTTCATTAAGGAGAAACGTTATAAATCATACATGGCAAATAACAGATATTTATTAGTTTTTTCCAAATTCACTGGAAGCCCTCCTTTGACTCCCTTTAATTAAAACGGGATTTGAACCACTCCTTCTGTTGTTAGGGTGGTATATTTCATGGAGAAGCAGCAAAACTTTGAAATTAATTATCATATAAATAATTTAATCTACAACAGGAATAAAGCTTCAGTGGTGCAAATAGCAAGTCAGCCTACTCTGCTTAAAATGCCTATGTTTTTAGAGCTGGCCCATCTGTTCCATTGCTCACATTTTTCATATTTCCCATCACGAATCAGCATGTGTGTGTGTATGTGATTTCTGTGTCTGTGTCACATTTCATTCTTCCCTGAAAAACAAAAAAAAAAAAAAAAAAAAAGGCAGAAGATTAATTTCTAAGTTCATTAACTGCTGTCTACAAGTGAAATATGACTGTCCTGGAATTATATATCTACATATATATGCATATATTACCGATGATAACTGCAGAAAAGTATTTCCAACCAAGATCCAGCATATGAAATATGCAAATATATGTAATGCTGAGTACAGAAAGATTCCAACTGGCTGTCACATTGTCATTCTTTTACTGGGAGAAGGGCTGCCTAGCCTTAGCCCTCCCCTTGAATCCTTTTCCATAGAGATAGCTCATGTGGTGCACTGCAGTGTAGCATCACACTGGAAAAATATCCAAAGCACTTTCCCATCCATCTTGTAGCAATAAAGAGGTATATCAAATCATAACAGCATCATAGCTTAAGTAGAGGTGTAATCCAGCTCATATTAAATTGGCATAAGATTACCACAAAGGGACTTACTGCCAAAAATAAAACATAAGGCACTTGTATGCTATATAATGCTGTCACATGTGAGAGGTGCCTGGTTTACCTGCTAGTGACACAGGAGCTCGCAGTGTTGTGCTATGGGTCCCAGCTCTGCTAGCAGTGCTCCATGCATTCCCACAGAAGCTGACGCATTTAGATGCTTACTTATTGCTGAATTGATGCATTTTAGTAACTTATGGCTAGAAGAACAAAATAAATTCTGGCCAGTCATGTCCTGCCAGGTATAGCTTGCTGGATTCAAGGACTTCAGTATCTCATTTTGGAGAAGATACTATAAAAGTAGGAAGCAGTAAGGGGTTTCTTTTTTAATATTTGATTATTAAATAGGGAACAAAAGAAAGCTACAAAATTATTTAAAATAAAAAATAGTTAAAGACCTTTGTTCCAGTATCCCTGAGGTAAAGGGAGTCTAAATGCAAAATCCACACTCCCTATCTGTTTCTCTTCCTTATTTAGAGATATCAAAATAGATCTGAACACTCTGATGCTTTTCTTCCAACCCTTCTTTCAACTTCATCTCCAAGAAATTCCTACCTGAAACTTAGCTAAAATTTTTCAAGAGGATCCAATTGAAAACATAGAGATTAATTTATTTCACAGTAAATATGGCAAAATATGTTTTTTAAAAAAAGTTTCAATTTGTATTGGCTTTCTTATTAGCATGAGGGTAATCTCTGAGATTATACTTCTCATGACTAACACTCTGCCTTTTTTGACAGCAGTGCTGCTTTTGAAGATTTGATCAGAGCAGTTCTTCAAATCAGAAAAAAAGTTACAATTTTTTCTGTTTCACCAAACCGTGTAAAAGAAAAGTGAAATGTATTTCTTAGACTGCAACAATATAATGTTGAAATGACAAGCAATGCCTTTAAAGCATCTTCAAGGTTGAAAGCATATTAGGGTAACAGCCATTAGTCTGCATGTATGTGCTTTAGAAGAGTTTTGCAGTACAGCATTGTATTTGATTAGTCAACTAAAAACAGTCATCCATTAACCCCAAGAGATTTAAAGCTCCACCAGCATGCTTGAGGCCATGTCACTTATTCGGTCCCCATTATTTTAAATGTTGTAGAAAGAACACTAGGACATACAGAAACATCCTAAGGTCACTCTTTGTCATTTTGATAAAAATTACAGGAGAAAACATATGCCCTTTGCAATGTTACTGCAATCTGCAGCATGGTAACATGAGGGAAGAATTTGGCATGTCTATCCAAGGGCATTCATGGGTTAAGCATCTATAATGCGAGAAGCAAGGCTATGAAAAAAAACCAAACCAAACCAAACCAAACCAAAAACCCCAAACCAACAGCTACCATTGTGCTTGTCAGAACAGAGCTGGTATTCCCACTTTTCTGGAAGTGTGAGGGGATTTTACTACCTCCTCCAACCACCTCACA
The DNA here is from genome assembly GCA_028858755.1 of Ara ararauna. Classification (NCBI taxonomy): domain Eukaryota; kingdom Metazoa; phylum Chordata; class Aves; order Psittaciformes; family Psittacidae; genus Ara; species Ara ararauna. Next base: position 65,769,930 of record CM054379.1, read on the forward strand.
AAAAATACGGAATTATAAATGATTTCACAGAGGCTTATTGATATTACTAGTCCTACTATTTAAGGTTTTCATTGAATTATAGTTCAAAATTGCTAGTAAAGTCTGGGTGCTCTTCTTGTGGTTTGGAAGAATAAATTTGGACTTTAGTTTTGAAGAACTCATAATTAAAAAGTACATGAAACATGTAGAGAAAGCAGAGACTCAAATATACATACCAAGTTTGTTTCAAAAGCTTTAAAATATTCAGTAAACAAATTACTACCTTTCACAGAATCATAGGATCATAAAATGGTTAGGGTTAGCAGGGACCTTAAAGATCATCTAGTTCCAAAAATATCTTCTTTTTCTCCTCTCCTGGAAGTGAAAGATTTTAAAGAAAATATTAATAAGCTGTTAAGAGTGTAGTCCATTATCACCACTACCACCAAAATAGTGTACCTTGGGTATAAAATTATTTCAGCATAAGAATCCTATCCTGCCATTTTTTAAAACAACCGTGTAACTTGTGCAAATACATATGTGAAAATGTTTCCCAAAATCAAATATCAAAGAAAATGACCTTGTTTTCAGTATTATCCTATACTTTCAATATATTTGCTTTATTTAATGGTGCCCCATTTTTGTCTATTCTCTTAATATTTTTTGAGGCAGATATAATTGTGGGTAAAATTCATTCTTAAATCGAGGATCTCCATCCACTGACATGAGTTATGATCTTGATTCCACATTGTCACAACAGTGATATAAATTGAGAACTTAAAAATACTATTTCCTCATATATGATGTGGTCTCTCATAGAGAACAGCTTCAGTTAGTTTTACTTAACAAACAATTGTGAATACTCAGGATACAATTCCCAAGCTTTATGTAAGAGAAATATTTTATCTCCTGTCCACAAGACAGAAATTTAACTTTTGACACTATTTCCTGTGAGGTTTTTATTGTTTAACTTGGTCTTAACAAGTTATAGTGAAAAACCACCAGTTTGCCCAAATATTTCACATTCGTTGCTGCATTTATATTAACAACACCAAACAAAAAAGAAATTGCAGCAAAGCATGTCTCTAGGGGCACGTTCAAACTGAATCAACTATCGCAGTGATTTTAAAATAGTTGTTAAAACCTATGGGTATAATATTAATCATGGTTACACCACTTTATCTATACAGCAGAGACAGTACTGAAAGGCTTAATTAATTCATGATTGTAAAACATTTAAGAAACCTTAGAAAAAAATGCCATGTGAGTTCAAAACATCATTGTTTACAGTGGTGGCACACCAGCCTTAATATTTTACTTGGTAAAAGAACTAATCATTTCTCTGATGAATTTTGTGGGACTTTTTCTTTTTTCCCGATATTAGATTCAAATTCAGATAAACATAGCTCTCTTGGGCAAATCAGGGCAGCTGGACATAAAAGCCTATATGCATGCTGTCTTTCCACTCAAGCATATAATGCAACACTTTGCTATCTCCATTAAAAGACTTACTTTGTACCATATCATGCATTTCATAATATTTCCATCTAAATGCAGATTTTTCTGTTCCATGTGTAGTCAAGTTTTCCATAAAAATACCAGCAGGAAAGAACATTGAAATTCATTTTGCATATTAAAGAAATCTCTCCAAGATTCCTTATTTGTTTTATCAACTCAAGCAATAAGCAAGAAAATTAGAGTTTCAGCAATGATGGAGAAAAAAAATTATGATTTTATCAGACTTGCTTTTTTTCCCCTCTGCTTAGACAATTTCCAGACTCTTAAGAGCAAGTCATTTTACAGCTTTCCACTAATAAATGGCATAAGTCCATCTGTATCATTTAACCCCAGTGCAGTAGTAATATACGTTGCCCAATGCAAACTTCACTTTGAATAGCAGACATACTGAATGCTTTTCTTCCCAACACATTTAATAACTGTCCCATAGGAATGTGTTTCCCTTGAAGACCTTATTGCAAATATCATAATATTTTCTGGTATAGCTCTCTAGTGTGCACAGGTTAGGAAAAAGAGGGAAAAAAAAAGGTAGAACAGATTAGATAGCAGAGCTGTCATTGCAAACACTGTTCAAATTCCAAATAGGGAAGATAATCACAACTGTCATTGTCGAGCTGCATAAATACAGCTGGAGTAGATTTGTACTGTAATAAGTGGTTTATAAGAAATTTTTGTATTGCACATTAATCAAAAAATGGAAAAGAATGCAATTCAAATTAAAAATACTCTAACATAACAGGGGATGATTATTAGAGCTTAGAATGTGCATGTTTATATATAAGTAATCTTATAATTTAAAAAGATACAGCAGATATTTGACTTCTGTGTGTTGATTTTCTCTGTTGTTTGATTTCTTGTAAACATAATAGTTGTGGTTTAGAGAAAGACTTTTTTTTTAGGGTTTGTACAGAAAAAAATGGTACGAAAATGAAAAAGTGGCCTACTTTTATTTCCATGCTTGATTTATTTATTATTTTTATGAAGTCCTCACAAACCACTTGAAATTTTAGCAAATCAGCAATACATCATCATCTCACTACAGCTGTAGTTCAGCAACATGCAGATATGTGTGATGGCTAAAGGGCAAGGTCTGCAGAAAGCCAGCAATTTTTCCTTCCTTATTTCAGGGTAGCTCATGGGATGCCACAAAGTAACAGAAGCAGCCATAACTTGGTCACTACTGGCCTCCACCCTGCCAGACCTTCAATTTTATTTTGACTTTGAACAGAATGGCAAATGCTTTTCTACACTGAACCACCAAAGCAGGGAGCATGCAGCAGGAAGCCAAGATTCTCTTCGGCTCTACATATCTCAGTTGGGGAAACCTGGGTTGGCTTCCCTGCAGACTGCCTCTTGGGAGGATCAGTGGCAGGCACTGGCCCCCTGCTTCCTCCAACCAGCAAGCAGTGATGCAAGGTCTTCATTCCAGCAGGAAAGTTTTCTCCTGTCTAAGTTTTCAGACCATACAGCCTCAAAACTGGTACACAACTAAGTAAAATTTTCAGCATAGACATGGAGGGCCATGAAAAGCGCAGGGAAGTTGTATGCTGCTTTTATGGTCTTTGTTGTCACTTTCAACAATGGCAGAATTATTAATAAAATCACATAAATTCAACTAAGGAGAAAAAATACTTTCCAAGATCTCACAGCCTTTTCTCCAAATTTAAGTGAATTTATCTCTCCATTCACTGGCTGGCTGGTATTTATCTCTGTGTAACTAACTATTCTGATTTGTGTGGTGTGTTATCTTCAGGAGAATACTATTTACATACCTTAATCATCATCACAGTTTGCTAAAATATTCTTATTCAAATCTGCTATGAATGCAAAGTAATATGCAATTATGTGTAATAGAGGGAAAGAGCAACTTCTGGATCAGAGCACATTTAGGTTGCTGCAAGACTATCATCTTAAATATCAAAATAAATATTAAGTTCATTAACATTCACAAATACTGTAAGGTTGGTTTAAAATTCATCAGAATAATGAATATAGTTAAGATTAGAACTATTCTGCTTTTATTCAAGCACGAGAGAGAACAAACAAGATTCTGTCTCCTTTTCACAGGAGAGCTGTGTTGCTGAAATGTTCACATGGTGTAGCAATTGTTTGAAATTTAAATGGCCAGAACACAGAGTGCTGGTGACAGGAAGCCTCGTGGGAAGAGTACACAATGGTTTCAGAGACATGGTCAAACTGATGTGTTTGGCAAGGGGCCCCCAGGCTGGTTGGAGCTAGAGCATTTACCCTCTGAGGAGAAGCTGAGGGATGGGGCTGGCTAAGCCTGGGGAGAGATAGCTTGAGGGGCATGGCACCAGCCACTGGAACCCGTAGGGAGCTGGTCAGGTACCTGAAATGTTCTGGCTGAAATATAACAGAGACCTTTTCAGTTTATGAACCAAATTTATCCCTAAGGAGTTAATTCTGTTATATAATTTCCCCAATTTATTTGTGTCTGAAAATAATGAGGAATTTTAATCCAGAAAAAAATATTAAAAGATGAGACTTGAAGAAAGGGAGTAAATTCATCACTTGAATGTAAAGGAGCTGCTGCTTACATTTGACTCATTTACCGTAACTGGCAGTTTCTCAGGACAACTGTGACTGCATGACTACAACAGATATCGAGTAACAGCAGGGTCATTGATTGTGCTTGAAGTTGGAGTCCTGGCATGTTATAGAAGCTCTCCTGTCCTTATTTCTGTAGAAATAGGGTTCCGGTTTTTGCTAGCAGCACATTCTGGGCAAATCACATCTGCTGCTATCACAGTAAAACCTGCTCACAGTGCAACACACAGTGCAGCCATAGCACTCGCCTGAGGACAGGACTTCTTCCCTGATAAGAGTTCAGCCATTTTAGTGTGATATTAATTGGTTACATAAGTATTTTTGAGGTGGGGAAGGGGTGACTCACAAGAAGAATGGCCTGAGGGAGCCTCAGATCTATGTCATAATATCTTGGGGTGTAATGTTTTCACTTCATTCCCTCCTATGTTTTTTTGTTTTAATGGTCCAATATGTGCAGTATAAAACAAATACAAAAGAAGAACAAAGATATTCTATTCATTCTTTAATTTCTTTATTTTCCCCCATTTTCAATTACTGTCTGCTGTTCGGAAAAGATGTATCCGCATCTCTGTTGCTTCTGATGCGCAAAGTGGGAAAGAAGAAAACAGAAAAAAGAGGGAAGGTCCTTTCAAAGAAGAATTGAAATTAATTTTTTAAACAGCCATTAAACAAAATCTCTGAGAATTTCCACAGTGTTTGATTTTGCATTGCTCTAAAGTACAATTGCTCACATGTATCTCTTGTCTCATTTGCCAATTAATTTTGAACTGTTTAAGCTTGATCTGCCTGTTCCCAGTCACTGGGTTACGTACTGACAAAACCAGAGTTCTGGCCTACCTTCTAACTCACTCCCTGAGGGCACTGAACTTCAATCCCAGCACAGCAAGATGGTTTTCATACGGATGCAAGTGCAGTAGTAACAAGGGATCAATACAGTAGTGACTTAACCATGCAAAGATGTACTTTTTTCCTTTGTTCTCAGCACCAGCAGAGTGGGCTAAAGCAACATGGCAATCAGTATCCTCACTTCAAAGAAGAGGATGTAAGAATGGAGCCACGGCAGGCAGCCAGAGCGTTGTGTATACACCAGGAGGTTGTAGCAGGTTGGCTAAGGAAAACTGGGTAACTGAACTCATCAGATAGTTGCTCAGGAAAAGGTTGAAAGAGACAAACCCAGACTGTCTAAGCACAAAAGTTTTCAGTGAGAAGATTTTTATTTGGGAGAATGATATGAAAGTCAAACAGATTGGGAACTGAAACTAACACTGCATCAGGAAACTGGAGGAATTCTAATGGGTCAGAGGATGGAGAGTAGGAGAAGAATACGCTGGATGTGAAGAGTACACTGGATGTGAATAGAAACTGAACAGTGAACAGAATGCATAAAGAGAGACCACAGAAGGAAAGCTGGAGAATCTGTTGTGGAAACAATGTTTGGCATTGGTAATCTGTAAAAATAATAAGTGTATTTACATACAAATGTAAATGTATCAATTTCTGGCCCTTATGTAAACTAAGAACCTGAGATTGCAATCTCATAATTAAGTAGGTAATGACTGAAGCTGTGAATACCCTAAACCAGATAATGGCTTATGGGGATGTTTGTTAACATATTTGTAAGTTTTGTGCATTCACCTTTGTCAAAAACTTTAAAATCCAGTTCTCTTTCGTCCTCCACTCTAATATAGCCAAGTCACAGTCAGTGAGGATTTTCAATACTAAAAACTAAGAACTTGAAAGATAGGAAATAGTTTATGCGTTATACTTCACTACTTCATTGTGCACCAGGATCTTGTGAGACAGACTGACTGACTATTTGGTCTTTTTGACATTACTCAGGTATTAGTTTGCCATCCTGAACTGCATTCACTAAAAGATATTTCAGATGTGAAGCTGTAAACTCCCCAAAATTATTTTAATTGTTGGTTTGTTTTGATTTCCCTCAATGTAATCACCTTGTGTGGGATCACTGTTCTTCATTCAGGCACAACTAGCCTTCATTCAAACATCCAAATGCTCCTGACCAACATTTGATGCCATCTTGCTGTCCCTGGTGGAGATAAGTGTGATGAGAGCTGTGTAGTAGCTACACTAACTTCATGATATCTCCACTATTTCTAGGATCTTTCTGTAGGTGTTGAATAGGTTTAAAGAGAAAAATTACAATTGTGAAGTCAGGTGACAAACATGACATTACATGTAACCTTATTAGAGCTATATACACCCAGAGAGATGTTAGAACATTTTGATATATTATGCAGCCCTGCCATTTCCTTCAGTAACCTCTCATGATTGCTGTCTGCAAAAAATGTTGCGAAGAGATTAGCAAAGATGAGGAACGGTGTCTGCCCTCCACTTCCTACTATCAAGAAATCACTCATCACTGCCATTAGCATCCTGAGATCTGGGTTGTTGTTTGCATTTAAGCTTGGACACTTGCTACAGCCTGGTTGTTTTTTGCCCCGATAGTCTGTCGTTGCTATGAGAACATCACACAAAGTATCAGTAATGTTGTGCCCTCTGTGATGGAGCTGCTGTCACCGAGACTCAAGCATCAATAGGAATGACTGAAGCTGGTTTCTGTTTTCTTTCTTTTCACTAGTTTCAGGTTGAGATGCATGGTAAAACACTGCCCTGTGCCTGTGAACACAGAGGAGGGACTTCAGTAACAACCAGAAAAAAGAACCTGTATCAGAAAATGGTCAGTCACAAAGCTCTAGTTTGTGACACCTTGGGGATAAAGTAAAATGAAAATCTCTCTACTGGGCACCTGGCCAATATGCAAAAATATCGTTTCGGTTTGTGAGCTGTGTCATTAACTTCAGACTAAGCACCATGTAAAATCCATCTTCAGTGATATGATGTCATGGGTTCAGCAGTAGCAGTCATTTTTCTCCTTCTTGGTAGCTGGTGCAGCACTGTGTTTTTGACTTTCAGCCTGGGAACAGTGCTGATAACACCAGTGTTTCAGTTACTGCTTGGTGATGTTTTGGTCTGGCCAAGAACTTTCTGAGTTTCATGCTGTGCCAGGGAGGAGGGGAAGCCGGGAGGAAGCAGAGACAGGACACCTGACCCAAACTGACCAAAGAGGTTATTCCATACCACAGCACGTCATGCCCAGGATGGAAAGCAGAGAGCAGAGACCCGGAAGGGTGGGGGGGTGCACTGCGTGGTCGGGCTTGGTATTAGGTGGTGAGAATTGTATTCTTTCCTTGTATTTCTCTTGTCATTATTACTATTAGTGGTAGCAGTAGGGGTCTTGTGTTATACTTTAGCTACTAAACTGTTCTTATCTCAACCTGTGGGAGTTGCATTCTTTTCGATTTTCCTTCCCATCCCCACGGGAGCAGGGGGGGAAGAAAGAGGGGGAAGTGAGTGAGGGAGAGAGACTGTGTGAGTTAGTCTTAAACCACGACATATGAGAAAAGCTCTGTAAGAGAAAACTTTCGGATTTGTGCCATCACTCTGGGGTTTCATAGAAATGGTGGCCAGTAAAAAGGTTATGCCTAAATTCTGGATGCAACAATTAGCAGCATTCAGATAACTTCCATTGCTAGAGATATATTCTGAAGATATTCAGAAATTTTATAGTTCAGTTTATAGTTCTTTCTGGAATTTTACTTAGGAAACTGATTATAGCATCAGTCCAATGAAATTAACATTTCTTCCTGAGAAAATGAAAAAACAGAGGGGAGGGGGAACAAAGAGGGAGGAAGAGAAGACAGATCAATGCAACAGCTATGCTTATCAAAGCATGCCCAGGCAAAAAATAAGTAAAATTCAAATATTTATAAAATGTGACTGTTGATCATACATGTCAAGGAAAAGACTGTTTAGAAGAAAATGTTCAATAACTGTTGAAGCTTATTTTGTTACCTTGAAAAAGCCAGCATGTAAAATCACAAGTGCCTGTTCAGTCTTTGGCATATTCAGATGCTAATTTTTTCTGTCCCAAGATTATTAGCAGTAACTCAAGACATATCAGAGACAATGTGACACTATTGGGTTTAATTTATTAAGTAGACCAAGTGAACGACAGACTGTGAGAGGGAAAGTTTTCCATTTACTTATGCACACATGTCAGCTGAGACCTGCCATGGGTACCTCTCCAGCGAGGGGGTGCATGGGAGGGTGGAGAGGCAGCACATCTCCAACCAGCTTCTGGCCCAGGGTGGCAGTTTGGTCCTGAAGCAAAAGGCTGCCTCTTCAGATCCTCTCTTCCTGCATAGTGTCAGCCATCCATGCAGTGGTGTTCCTCACAGTTTTCACAGCAAGGGTTTCTTATAGACAGGTGCTAGCACAGGCTGCCAATCACATCAGTCCACAATGATATTACAGGACACCTTTCCAGCAGTTTCGGGTGTTCTCCTGTCATTTGTTGATCATAGCCCACACCAGGGCTCCTTACACTCAGTTCTTGATCGCATTGCATCTTAGTCAATATAGGGCTATGATGCTCTTTATGTTAAAGAAAAGCTTGTAAAACCCTTCAAGTAAAATATCTGCTACTTAGAGGCTATTCAGAAATGTAGAAGAATGTCTCTCCTGGAATATAGTGACACCTTTGATACTGTTTTTTTCTCTTGGTCCCAGGGGCTTAGTAAGATAATGTATTACATACTTCAGCATGAATTTTAAGACACACAGCTTTTAGGTGGAAATGCATAAACACATCTGGATATCCAAGTTCACTTTGAAGTCCAGAGAGACAGCTGGGTGTCAGGAAATGTGATTCACAGCTATGGGTATGTTGAGACAGGCATCAGTGTGTATGGAACCCACCGAGAAAGTCTAAACAGATATGCAGGGATCTCTTGAAGAGCACCTTTATGAAGAACATTACTGTTTAGGCTCTTGAAGACTGGATGATAAATTTTTAATTCAAAGAACATCTGAAGCCATCTCATTCTCTCCCATATGAAGCCTTATCTTAATTTTACTCAGGTCTGAGAGCTGTCATGCCTTTTTTGTCTGTACTCAGTGCCTGACTTTTTAAATTATAAGAGCAGAAATTATGCATTGTTTTCCACTAGCAACTTGGGTAATGAATCAAAATTCAGATTATTTTAACCCCCAGTCCGAGGCTTCCGAGATTCTGACATGGCTTTTTCCACCTCTATAGTTTTATTGGCTTTTTCTCAGGAGGAAAGGAAGTTGTATTCTTTTAATGCTCTGATACAAACTGATACAAGATATGTGCCAAGCCATATCACATATATAAGGATTTTTTTTGGGGGGGAGGGAATAAAGTGGAGATAGCAAGTCAAAGGACTTGTATGAAGTGGAAACAGCAAGTCAAAGGAGGGAACAGAAGCAACTAAATCACACACATTAATATACTACCTTGGAAAACAAAGTGGACACTCAGATATTTATATCTAGTGAACTGCTGAATATAAGCATTGTTCACCATCTAGGGTACACTTTGTCCCCCATTCACCTTCAAAGGCAGGTTTGGAGCTGTTAGAGGACCTCAGGATTAAGGGATTTATGGCCTCTATTCTACGATTTAACTCCATCAAGTAATAACTGCTGAAATTGTCACTGGAGTTTGATCCATCCTGTGTGTTAACATGTCTGTTACCATAAACCCCAATACAAAATCTATTCAGCAATGTAAAGATTTTGTTCTATCGGGTTTTACCCCACAGCTGGCATAGCTGGATGTACACACATGGACGTTCATTAAATCTCAGCTGATAGTCAGAAACTTATGCTATAGTCATGTTCAATAGCATCGGCATAACTTCATTTGAAAACTTAAAAGAAATTGATAAGCAACCACATTTTACTTCAAGGCACAGACTTTCGTCATTCAGCTACATAGATGACTAGCTTAAATAGGTTAAGAGAAGCTTTTAAGAGTCATTTTTAATTGATGAAGTCCTCAAATATTTAGTTTTTAACTAACCCGTGTTTCTGTTTTATTTTTAACTTGCAGGATTTTATATCCAAGCTAAAAAAATGGAAGTTAAAATAAGGGTTAAGCACACTGATGTGAAAATTGAAGCTTAAAAATACATCTAAACCTTTTTTTCTGTTTTCCATTTTACCTGGAAATCTTATAAGAATGCATAATATAAAGTAGAGAAATTTCCATCAAAAAATTATGGACTGAAGGTATTTAAATAACAATACTACCATTTAGACATTGTCTGAGTAAAAAGAATTTTTAGGCTTTTGAGATTCATCTTTCACTAGTCAAAATGTAGCTTCTGGCAGTTTGCATGCTGCGTTGCCAGATTAAATGATAATGTTCCTCCATGTAAGTGTTACACTGCAGAGAAAAATTAAAGCCTTGGAAAGAGATTCCTGCTCCTTCTAGAGTCTTTTTATGATAGGTTAATGACCAGTAAAATGGGATAGAAAAAAAGTCACCAAATCTTGGAGATAGAGGAACTGAATCTTTAAAAGATTTTTTCATAAGCTCTGTCTCAGCAGTTGTAGAGATATGAAAATATATTAGGAAAGGGTCACAGCTTATCTACTCATTTCTCATATGGGGTGGGCACCAGATAACTATTACAGGGTGCGAGATGGCAGCAGCCGAAGACATTTTCCTGAATGTCTTGAAACCATATGTAATACTCCAAGGCTTCTGCTTCTTGTGGCTCTGGTCATGGACAATTGCAAATCGCAAAGGTGTTTGCTGCTAGGGTTGAAAGAAGAGACTCCTCCAGAACTTTTGAGCTTCAAAATAATCCTTTTTCTTTCTTTCTTTTCAAAATGAAACAATGATTTTTGTCTTCTGCCATCCACTCAGCAGCAAGTACTCCGGTCAAGAGAAGCAGACAGAGCTCAGATTTAGATACATGAAAAAAACTGAGATGGGCCAGGTGTTTTAGAGCACGGAATAGGGGAGGATCCTGGTGGGTCCCAATATCCATCAAACTTACACTCTGCTTGGTAAGCCTGAGGTATTGTAAGCTACCCTAGCCAAGGTGCAGATGACTTCCCCTATCTTCCACTCTTGCATCTTGGCTTTGGCTTGCTTTCTTTCACAGCACAGATACTAGGGACATATGTTCCAGGAATGCAGGGGGATTTCAGAGAGCAGGGGAGAAAGCCTAGTGAAGAAAATATGGGGTAAGGCAAATAGTCCCAAAACTTCACCAGAGGTTTGTGCCTGAATTGTCTTCAATGAAAATCTAAGAAATAATTGTTCATTATATAATGCGAGCTTCAGCATTGCTCCAACCATTCCTCTTAAGCAATTCTTGGAGATAAGATTCTAAGTGGAGAGTATCACCCAGAAATGTGATGCCTTCTGCCTATGAAAACTGGACCTAAACTGTATGCAATCAAATATAGGAAATTCAATTGATTTGAATATCTACATACTTCAGGGTTGAGTGTTTTGCCACCTTTTCATGGGATGAGATAAGGAAGCCAAGTGACTACACTAGATATGGATTATTCAAAACCTCCATCTTCCTGTAATGGCCTCACTTAAATGTGAGGACAAAATCTATTTTTAGAAGGCACACACAGAGATGACTATCCCAGCTTGTTTAGAGGTGAAAAGGAAAGCAGAAGTTTCCTTAGCTGAAGGGCATCAATAAATTCTGAATTGCACAGTTCTAAACATTCTGCATTGGATCAATGATTTACCATCATTTTCATTTACTTAACAAATACTCAGTAGTCAGCTTGACAACTTGTTCTTGCTCCAGCTACTACAGATGGGTTTTACCTCATCAATTATTTTAACTGATTAAATACTCAAAAACAGAGAAAGTATAAACAATTTAAAGAAAAAAATCCAAATGAAATGCCATAATCTTTCATACATTGCTATGATAATGTTCCAACACATGTCAATATAATGACTACAGAGGAATTTAAATATACATGTACGCTTTCTGTTTTAAACTATAATGTGTATATATACTCAAAAAAGGATGCACTGGAAGTAGGCTAAAATGAATTATGCAAAGCTCTGTACTTTCATAGGTGGACACCTCATCACAATTTCCATTTTCCAATTTAATCTGATTACACTGTCATACTTTAAAACTTCATATGTGGTGTACACATACTGTAGGAGAAAGAATGTTGAAAAAGAAGACAATAAAGTGCTGTTACAGTATTATATATCTACTTGGATCTAACTCAGTTAATAATTCAAATTAAAAAAAAAAAAGCTCTTGCTTTTGTGAATACTGGGATAGTACTAAGAATGGATTTCCTTTCAAATAACAAACAGCATTCTGCTAATGTAAAGCCAAGAAACTGCATGCTGTAATGCTTAAAATGAAAGTACTTATTAAGCCAAGTTAAATTACCTTCCTGAGGGGCCTGGTGGTGAAGCTGCTTTTGTACAGGACTGAAAGGTGTATTGGAAATCTCCCAGATTGAAAATACATAGATTTGAATTTTCTCTTTTCAGAACAGCAGATTCTCCTTTCTACTGTAAATTCATTGTTAGGGCTTAGAATTTGTTCTCAAATATAGGTGCGCAAATGTGCTTGTATTTCTATCAATAAGTTAGATGCTTTATTACACATTCTCCAGTGACTTAAAATAATGTAAATGATCTTCTACAAGACAATGTAGAATGCATGATAATTAGTTTGCAAAGTCTGGGTTTAGACCCAAGCCCTCATCTTTATGCTTGATGTGAGCGACAGAATGGTTTTGCAATGGCTGCTGTATTCACTGACCTAATAAAAGGATTTTGAGCTGGTGGCCCTTGAGATAGTGAGAATGAATTTGAATTCAAGTATTTGCTATTATTTTCATCATTTCTGATATAATTGTGCACAGCTAGTGACGAAGTACATTGTTATAAGTTATTATTTATAAAAATTGGCATAAGCAGTTTAGGATTTAGCTTCTCCAGGAAGACAGAAGCATTTCTGTTAGCATTACTAGTCACTGGCAATGATTTTTGGATCAGAATCTGCTTTTCTCTGCTTGATATATTTTTCTATAACTGCTTAAGTAGAGGTAGCATTCCATGCTTTCACCATTATCAGATGTTTCCTCCATTTGTCTGATTAAATTTAAATAAAGTGTATTTCAATTATAAGTTTAGCAAAACAATGTCTCTGGTTGTTGCTCTCTGACTTCACTGTAGACTGATCTCATATTTTTCGGACTTTTCCAAGACTTTTCTCTATTAAACTTTGGAAACCCACTCCCTTTATTTTCAAACAGATTTCCATAAATTCATCATCCAAAAGATACTGATTTTCATTCATTTGACATTGAAAAAGATATTTTGAAATTCTACGTAATATACTGTTATTATCACTGTCATGGGTTCAGCAGCAGCAGTCATTTTTCTCCTTCGTAGTAGCTGGTGCAGTGCTGTGTTTTCAATTTTCAGTCTGGGAACAGCACTGATAACACCGATGTTTATAGTTATGGCTTAGAATGTTTTGGCCTGACCAAGGACTTTCTGAGTCTCATGCTCTGCAGGGAGGGGGGGGGAAGCCGGGAGGAGGCAGAGACAGGACACCTGACCCAAACTGACCAAAGAGCTATTCCTTACCACAGCACGTCATGCCCAGGATGTAAAACTGGGGGCAGGAACCTGGAAGAGTTTAGTTCACAGCTTGGTCATCGAGTGGTGAGCATTTGTATCTTTCCTTGTATTTCCCTGGTCATTGTTGGTGGTGGTGGTGGCAGCGGTGGTTTGTGTTATACCTTAGTTACTAGACTGTTTTTATCTCAACCCGTGGGAGTTGCATTCTTTTGATTCTTCTCCCAATTCCCCCCCACCCCCCTTGGAGTGAGGGGGAAGAAGGAGGGGGAAGTAAGTGGTCGGGCTTTGTATTAGATGGGGTGAGCTATTGTATTCTTTCCTTGTATTTGCCTTGTCATTATTATTATTGGTGGTAGCAGTAGTGGTCTTGTGTTGCAGTTTAGTTACTAAACTGTTCTTATCTCAACCTGTGGGAGTTGCATTCTTTTGATTCTCCTCCCCATCCACCTGGGAGAGGGGGGAAGAAAGAGAGGGGAGTGAGTGAGAGGGCGACTGCGTGATTTACGGCTTAAACCACGACATCGCCTATACTAGAACGAGTAGCAAGCTTCTAAATTATTATCCCATCCACTTAGTCTTTGGTTTACCTGCAGTTTGTGAGCTCCTGCAGGCAAAGACAATTTTTGTGCATTTGTTTCAAGATCCCATGTGGTCATAACAGATGAAATGAAACGTGTAATTTCCACAATAGATCTCCTTCACGCTAAATGGCAGTCCTTGGCAGGTCTGGTGAATGCTGGAGATTGAACAATAAAATTCATTGTTAATACATACCTCTTGCTGCTTGGAACTCAAAACACACAAACGTTTATAGAGTTTGGGGTAATGGAAAGTGTCTGTGATTGATTTGTGCTACATATCACAATGTATTAAATTTTTATACATGTGGTAGAAATACGTTGAACTATAAATGCATTTTTTCTGTAGAATTATCATTCTATTTTATAACACCATCGATAAACATTATCTGCTCCTAGAAACTGTTTATTTTGCAGCTCTGGGATAGCTTTCTTGCTTGCCATACACTATTTTAATGTTTACTTTTTTGCAGAACTATTTGCAAGTGCTTATTTTATAACAGATAAAATTGTTTTCACATCTGGTTTGGGGTGTTTTGTTGATTTGGTTTGTGGGTTTGTTTAGGCTTTTTTCCTTTGGGATTATCCAGGTCTATTGTTCATTTGATTTATTTCCTCTTCAAAAATTTTGTTAAATTCTGTTTGCTTTTCAAAAACAGAAAGCTCAGGTCATAAAATCTCCCATTCCTTTAATTTAAGCAAAAATAAGAAAAAGTTTTTTCTGTACATAGATATTGTTAAATATACTGTTTTCACAACTAGCTGCATCCCTTAATAGGCCTTTCTAGATTCAGCATGTATATGTATGAGTTTGAATTATGTCAAAGTTTAATGCTTACATCTTGGGCTTTTATTTTATGAAGGACACATTTCCTTTGCTAAAATCTAGATATGGACATGGTTCACCAATCATGAGTAAAAATGGCAACATAATCTACATTTTTCATAAACTGTACATGGAGTCAGTTATCAATAAATTATACATGACCTCAGTATTCTTCTACCTAAAAAATAAGCACCTGTCGTGGTTTAAGCCCAGCCATAACTCAGAGCCACGCAGCCACTCTCTCACTCCCTTCCTCCTCCACCCTGCTCCCAGAGGGATGGGGAGGAGAATCGAAAGAATGTAACTCCCACAGGTTGAGATAAGAACAGTCCTGTAACTAAGGTATAACACAAACCACTGCTGCTACCACCAAAATAATAATAATAATAATAATAATAAGGGAAGTAACAAGGGAAGAAAATACAAGCTCTCCACACCTGCTGACCGATACCAAGCCCGACTGAGCAGCGATCTAACCCTTCCGGGTAACTGCCCCCAGTTTATATAGTGGGCATGACGCTCTTTGGTAAGGAATACCTCTTTGGTTAGTTTGGGTCAGGTGTCCTGACTCTGCTTCCTCCCAGCTTCCCCTCCTCCCTGGCAGAGCATGAGACTCAGAAAGTCCTTGGTCAGAGTAAACATTACTGAGCAGCAACTGAAAACATTGGTGTTATCAATGCTATTCCCAGGCTGAAAGTCAAAAACACAGCACTGCACCAGCTGCGAAGAAGGAGAAAAATGACTGCTACTGCTGAACCCAGGACAGGGACAGCACCTAAGGTGCTCGTCATCTGAAGCTCCCTTTGGATATACTGCTTATAGGGTTATTTTAACTTAAAAGAACAAAATAATACAAACTGGTCATCTATATTTGCATGCATGTATATGTTGGCAGTTAATATATATCTATATGAGTGAAGCTGTTTATTCTAGATGTACACACACACAAGAACTCACACTCTGTATAGACTGGAATCACATTTCTTACTTTTGCAGATATACAAGGTATATCTGAGGTACAAAAAGTAAGAAATACGTTTCCTGTAGTTACAGCTCTTTATTTGCATTTACAACAAATGATTTCTTGCCTTTCCCTGCATAAATGCAGAGAAACTCCATTGAAATAACACACATAAGCAAAACATTGAATTTTGCCTTTAGCTTTTATAAATATTCTGAGGTGTAGTTTGGATATAGAAATCATATTGATTTTTTTTAAAATAAGTTTGCTATTTTTTTTCTTTCCAGACAGACAGCTACCCTTAGGTGCTGAAGAAAGAGTACTACCTGGGGCTTTGGTTGATGCGGTGCTTCCACACTCACTTTTACCTCTGTAAGGCCAGTAGAGATATGATTGCAGCACATCCAGAAATACATATGGTAGCTTCAAGTGAAGTCTAAGGATAACAGCTGCATCACATCCCCAGAACAATGACTGCAGATGTTACTCAGTGGGGATCTTGCCCTGGGTCAGTGGTAATGAACAGAGACTGATGGTTATTGTCTCCATTATGCAGGTCCCACAGTAGATTGTTCTGCCTCCTAAGTCCATATATCGGCACGAATTCCTGCCACAGGTTGTATCCCCATGAGCTCCTGCTCTACATGGTTTAGAGCTGATGCTCATGGAGCTAGTGTAGAATACGTCTTTCCTCTCAAGCTAAGTTGGTTTTATTTTATTTTACTTTCTTGGATATCAGCTGGTTTTGACTTTACAGTACTTGTTACAGGAAGAGATAAATAACCCAAACCAAACAAGATCTGAATTTCAGTTTTGAAGCAAACACTTTTTTCCATTCTTTTACTGCAGAACCTGCAGGTAGTGCATTACATAAAGTTCTGGTCATTTGTAAAATCACAGTCTGCAGCTACTCTCCATTTGACACAAGCAACTCTAAATTATCTGTTCATATTCTCCTTCTGAAAGTTGAGTCTAAAAAATAGAAGGATTTACAAGTGCATTCTGTTGCTATTTCTTTGTCCCATCATTTAAACGAGGTTGTAAATCAAACAGTACATGGATTTCCCTTTTGGTACATTTATCCCCTACAGGTCATTACTGTGTGCGCGCAGAAATTGTTGTTGCACTTCAAAGCTATTTTCAGCCTTCTGTTAGTGGAATTACAATTTAGGCTCTGAACAGACCCATACTTGATTAAACATTTATTATTTATAACTTTTTTTCACCATAAAAAATATAAATGAGTTGACAGTAGAGAAAAGTCTGTTCTTTTACATAAAAAATAAGTAGTTCTTTTGGTATAATGTTTCATGAAAAAATACACATTGTTGTCTGCACTAATGCTAGCATGATATTATTTTTAGATAAGCCTTGTTTATTTTCATTAAAAAAATAAATCTCAAAATCTCAGAAAATATAATTACCTTAAACCTGAAAATACACTTTTCAAATCAAAAGACACAAGCACGTGGCTGTTACTGTATAGAAACAGATCACTGAACCATACAGTTTTTCCAGAAAAAGAAAAAAAAATATGATGCATTTCACACAGAAGTATCATTCATGGAGAAAGACAACGAAGTGGACAATTTCCTGTTTTCTTCTGTAATGATTGTATTATCCCCCTAAGCATTACATTTGATTGCCACCATTTTACATGGATAACTAAAAATATTATTACTGGCTATAAAATTATTCATCCCTTCTTAAAAAATAACATCTGTAGCATCTGCTTTTCCCGTTTAGCTGCAGCTATAAACATTGCAGGTTGAAGACACACAGTGTAAAGGAAGTCATACTTGCTTCTAGATATTTTCCCTGCCCATTTTCTCTCATGATTCTTGTCTTTAGAAAAGCACTAGAAAAAGAGGCTTACGGGCAGGGTTCAACTGCTAATCTGCAAGTTTCTAGCATTTGCTCGTTGTAAATGCCTTCCTCGCCTCCAGGTGTCACTCTATAAGGATTTCTTTCTTGCCTACTGGCCAAGTCACATCAATCCATCCATACCCAGTCTGGATGTTTTGGATGTTACAGTGGATAGAAAATGGCTTCATAATATGTGTTGCTTGGACAGCTGAATTCCTTATTTGGTTGCCTGAAGACTGTAACATCTGGAAAGTTAAAGAATATTTAATTTTTCTTTAACTGTCTAATTTCTATTGGCACTAAATGTTGTACTATTAAAAGGAAATATGAATTTTCTTTTTCAGTATACTCAACCTATATCAGGAAGATTCCTATTCATTGAGAATTTGTACTAAATTATATGATATCTACATACTTTATTTGTCTTATGAACTTTCCTCTCGCTAGTCATCACACCAGAAAAAAAGGGTAACAAAGAGCATTTGTAAGATATGAGGAATTCACTTGCCCACACATGAAGGAGCAGCACCAGATGGGTTAATCTTGCTACAGCAGCCTCACCACTGTCGTGTACTTGGTTTCAGCAATGTTTAGTGAATTCAATACTGACACTATCTCAGCAAGGGCAAAACCAGTTTCAGAGATTTGTCTTCACCACAGTAGCACTGGATGAATACAGCAAAAAAATAGTGTGGCACCTAAAGTGATGTTAATTAACAGCAGTTGTACATTCTTCATAGTTTAATAGTACCTACCTGTTTATATCATGTTATTTTAGTTTCAATATCTCTTGTGTTTTATATGGTTCCTTTTTAGTGTGCAATTGGTCCCTTTTTCTGTGATAAGGGTTTTCCTTTACCTTTTCTATAGTGCTTCTTCTTGCTTGACTTGCCTAGAAGGTAGTTTCTTCACTCTAAGGTGATTCATCCCAAGAAGCACCTACCCTACTGCAGATACTTAATTTAAACTAAAAAAAAGTTCTCATCTCCATACCTACCCTGTGTTATTGAGAGCAAAGAAGATAAAAAGATTAATGAATTACGGACAAATTTTTTGATGTGTAAATTAAATGTGTTGTGACAGTGTAGAGCATGATTTGCTACTCAATGTGCATTACACAAATCTATATATTGGCTCTCCATTTTTCTTCCAGGGCTTTGAAATGGAACTTCCTGGACATATATTTTTTAGTGTATTCATGTTAACAGACCAAGGCTTTAGCTGAACTTTGAATAAGAAGGAAAATCATGATGAAACTCGAGATCAAAAATGGCAAAAGTATAACCACCTTTTCTTTTTTGCTGAACGGCAACTGCCTTACATTGAGGAAACAAATTTATTTCCCAAATAATTTTCACTAAAACTTTTTTGTTAAAAGTTGCTTCTCGTAAGCTGCTGATAATTGAATTAAATCTTGAATTGTTTAGTACAAAAATCTTTGAATATAATTATTTTTCTATATACCCAAATTTCTGAAAGTTTAGTAAAAACTGCTATCATGAAAGGGCTGTTTAGTATTTGTTAGTTTTGACCTGTTTTGGAACACAAAGCTAGGCTTTGATAATGCATTTTGTTAACATCTAAAAAAGGATGGGAAATTCATCTTTACTTAGCATAGTGTTAAAAAGTAGACCTAAAGCTAAGTATTTGTTTCAGTTCACTGAAATAAACAAAAAAGGCTTACCAAGAATTCAGTAAGTCCTCAAGCGCTACAAAACCGATGACTTTTCATTGTTCAATGAATTTAATCGAAGGGTTTTTCACAGGAAAAGAAAAATGAAGCTCTGGTATATTTTAATGGAATATAGTACATAGGTCAATGTGCACTGAAAAACAAATTATATCACACAGCCACTAATGTGCCCATGCAGTAGGATGCAGTACAGTATAGCTCCATTCCAGGGAAATAGTGTTTGAGGCTATTAAGTCAGCCTTTGCACAGACACACGGTCCATTGACTAGATCACACCCAGTATCCAACTGAACTTGCTTGAAGGTAGTTTAGGTATTTTGAAACAGTGCCAACGTGAGCAGCAAAGAGTAGCTTTAAAAGACACATTGCTCAGCAAGTGGTCCTCTGCTCTGGTCTTTATCTCATGGTTTAAAAGGATGCTGTTTGGGAATAGTTAATTAAACAAGGGAAAAAGCTGAACTGCATTAGCTGTTCATACTACAGTAGCTTAAGGCATTCTAATGATCAGAGAGAAAATAACACATGATATGTATTAAGTATGATCTACATTCAAGGAGGGGGGAATGTAACACAATCCTCAGGTAGCTTCAGAAACCTTCAGGAAAATTCCCTATTGGTCAACTCTGCCACTGCATTGAGATATTAGAAATTGCTGCAGACAGCTCTGCTTTCTTTTGGAGTCTAAACTCTTTGCACATTTATAAGATGAATCTTTAATAGATGGATGGAAACCATTCACTGTTCACCCAGTGGTAGATTCAAATCTGTACAGTGCTCTTACCATTATTTATTTTGCATCTGAATTTTGAATCCATGATTTATTTAAAAGATGTGTAGACATGAGCAGACAGATCCCTATTTGACTATTATACCCACTAGGGAGATTCATGTGTATTGTTTATTTCACCATCATGCAGAATAATTCTAAAAAAAAAATAAATAAGGATTGTGCTCCTCAGTCACTTATTGGAGATCATAAGAAATCAGCAAAAATATTTAGCAATACAAAGTTCTTTGTACAAATCTTATCACTGAAGAATTTCATCCTCAAAACACTGCAGAGTTACAGCTTTGCCTGGAAATACCATTCTCAGCCAACTCCTTTGTTTTTGGACTCAGTTCTGCAAGGTAAAAAGCACTTTAATCAACCAAGTACTCAAGGCAAGCTCAACTTTAAGTATACGAAGAATAACACTAATCTGGGAGGAGGAAAGGAGATGAGGTCAACCTGCTTGTGAGCTGAAAAACTCAATGTATCTGAGAGATCCAGGAAAAGTGTTAGAGCTTACAGATGCTTGGAAGAAAAAAGTATACAGTGATACAAAATAGATCAGAGAAATTCCTTCTTATTGCAGCATCATTGTTTTTCTTTTACAGATCTATTGATTGCTTATTGAAAATCAATGGACAAGAAACAAAAAATAATGTCCTCATCCTTTCTTAAGATTGTGATTCACGCTAAGGGAAAAATGAAAGTCCTCAAAAAATAGGGTTAAGTGAATTCAGAAGTGCATGCTTTCATTTTTCAGTAAAATGCCGAGATCTGCTACATCCTCATGTTGCACACAGTGCTTGAGATGCTGTCAGTAAAACTGCATTTAACATTTGTGCTTGTCCAGGGGCAGAAACAGAAATTAAAACATGTCATCTAGGACACTTAAATTTGCATGAACTAACCATTGAAGCAAAGAGTGCATTCATAGGGATTTATTTTTATGTGTTTTTCAGAAAGATGATAGTGCATAGTCTTTTTTTTTTTTTTTTTATGAAATTGTTAAAACCATTACCAGGATATGCAGAAGTTAAATTTAGAAATTAAGAGTTTAAGACTTTGTTGGTTAATTTGTTGTGCTAGGAAAAAGACTCAGGAATTCTTATATTAGAAGACTGTTTCAGCTTCAGAAATTGCATTGCATAAGAAATTGAATAAGTATCCATGTTTGTACGACCTGATTTGCTGGCATTTATGGAAACCACAAATGTATAATAAAAAAGATAATTAAGCTGCTTTGCAAGAAATGTAATGTCTAAGTAAGTGTTGAGAATGCCTTTCCAGTAAATACTTTTAGAACTTTTCAGTTATACTATTACTGTTCTATCTGATAGTATAGTCAACAGGAAAGAATATATGACAATATCTGTGAAAAAAACAATCTTCCATATTCACTTCTGAAAGAATTCCAAAACCTTATTTAGAATTAGCTAAATATTAAGGTACCCACAACCAATTTGTGCTCTTTTAAAAATCTTTCTTATTACAGAAACTGATCACAAAATATATATTGCATACAAGTTGAGATCTAGATTTCAGTACTGAGCCTACAAGTAAACTATAAACTGATTTCAGAAAAGCTAAACATATAGGTTAACATTGATTGTTCAAGCATAACACAACAGAGTACTTGATTTTGAAAACTGTTCCAGGATTAGGTCATTCACAAAAGCAGCCTTCTTTATTCTTTCATTTTGTACCCAGAGGTATTTGAAGAAGACAGTTTTTACCATTGGAAAAGCAAAATTTGTCAAGGAGTAATTAGAGGTACATTTTGGTTGCATTTATTACATTAAAATATTGGTAAATATAACAACTATTTTATATTTCTTACTTGGTGTCCAAGATATTTTCCGTCTAGTCTGTTTTCCATCTGGTCTCATCACCTTCAGGCCATCATGGTACAGCCAACTCTTCTGACAGCTGAATGGGATCAGGAGGGCTGTCATCTTCAACTTGACTTCAAGAGGTGTTGAAAACTTCAGTGCCACAGTGACAGTTATTTGAAGCAACCACTAGATGGTTATGAATCTTTCTCTTAAAGAAGGAAAAAGTAGCTAGACCTAACTCTTTGGTTTAAATGGAAGGTTTCTGACTTTGATTCCCTCCTGACTTCCTTTCCAGCTCAGAAACACTCGTGAGTTGATGCTGTTAGCCCTGACAGTGTCATTTCACTCAGGCCTAGGAAAAGTTTATAAAATGTGATAAATTAGTACAGTTTGCACAGGTTGTCCTCCTGGTCTAACTCCAGCAAAACCTGGTAAGTTCATATCTATCTTCTCTGACATAGTCTTTAACCATTTAGGCTTTTAAGGATGCATAAAACCACATAGTTTATTCATAGCAAATCCCCACAGTTATTTCCTTCCTGGTTTTGCTTAAATAAAATACATAACTGCATACATATGGGCAAAAAGTCATCACCATTTCTTATGGTTTGCGTTTACAGGGAACAGCCATCTTCACTAATAATTAAAGCATATATAAGATATGTGTCTGGTCAATAGGAGAACATTAGGTCTCTTGGACAGTGTCCCAAGAGTCACAGTATGAACTTTTGCTATGAGACATATAGTGAACAGCACCTTTTAGCAAAACTACTTCTTGACTCTATTAAATTAGCTTTTATTTATTAAATCAAAATAATCAATATTGTTGTTCAATAATTG
The DNA here is from genome assembly GCA_028858755.1 of Ara ararauna. Taxonomy (NCBI): domain Eukaryota; kingdom Metazoa; phylum Chordata; class Aves; order Psittaciformes; family Psittacidae; genus Ara; species Ara ararauna. The sequence goes on from CM054379.1 coordinate 65,792,850, forward strand.
CATTCATTCATGGAATAAAAAATTTTAGAGATGAAGAAAGCATTTTCATATTTTAAGAAGATAATATTTTGTTATAAAATTCAATGTTTTATTATAAAATATAAAAATCTTAAAATTATATTTTTTCAAGTTTTTATACAGTTTTTTAATAAGAATTAGGTTTTACTTTCCTACTAGTTGTTACAGTCTTTAAAGTAGTCCAATGTGATTCATCAGTGGCCTGGTGAACGTGTACACAGGCATGTAATTTTACTAAATGTGGGAAAGATGATAAGGTGAGACACTCTCTGCACTTTTTGTCTTTAACATATGATGAAATATTGAATAAAGTTTCCATCACTTTCCAGGGTTATCCTTAAAGAACCTGCCAATGTTTTTACTATTGTTGATAAAATTAGGTAAACATCTTTTGACAGCACTTGGAAAAAAAATAACATTTCTTTTACATACAGCTTGAAATTTACCTTTGAAATAAGAAGCATTTTGAATTACATTCTGCTCTTTTTTTCTGTCTTTTCAAATTAATTGGGTAGAAATTAAAGAGAAAATACAGAAGAATGACACTCCAAACATGTGCATGTGTGCATAACAAGGTTTGTGCAGTTATGGCAATATGTGTAAAATCTGATTCATTAAAAGACGAAAGATTAAATGTATGATGGACAGGTTTTGGGTTTGTTTCTTGCCTATGCTACGGTCCTTCAAAAAGGTGGAGGTGGCTTGTAGGAAAAATTATTATTGTTTGTCTTCTGCTGGCTGGTGTATTCTTGGACAAGGAAGGAAATGAAATGGCAGTTCAGACTGGTGTTACCTGGAAACAGGAGTTTCCTGGAAAATCAAATGATGGGGCAGAAAGAAAACAGTCAAGGAGAAAAAACAGTAAATGTATAACAGACTAAAAGACACCTGAAAGGCCAGGCCTGAGAAGTGACAAAAAGAGGTAGTTTTTCCCTAGGGAAACAGAAAAGATGGGTGTGGGGTTTATTGCAGCTTGGAATTATTGGAGTAAGACCAAGCCTGATAGACAAGACACAGTAGGGAGGGAGAAGTGTTATGTCTCTTATTCACTCTCAGTTTCCTCTGTTCAAAATGATCTACTTTGTAGCTAATCTTCGGTTAAAACATACCTGAGTTTTTGACATGCACTTATCAGAAAAAGAGCTGAAATCTCTGGCAGTCCTGTGGCCTCAGAAATACATAAGCAATGTCCATGACTTTCATGATAGAATCGCCTGAATGTGCAGAGCTGTGTGCATCTCTGTACACAAACGCATCCATAATTGTGGAATGTTTAGCAACAAAATGGGTTGGACAAAGACATTTGTCTTTGAACATAAAATATTAGTATTAAGTTTTTTCCCATTTTTAACACATTGTTTTCACATTTGGGTTATTTTGGTTTGTTTGCTTTTTCATTCTATCTTTCAAAAAAAAATATTGGAAAGTTAAGAGTATGGTCACAGGGTAACTCATAATAGGTATTTAGTGAACCAAGACTAAATCATGAGATCCAAGGATCCAAGTTTGTGTTCTACCTCATTCAATCATTCAGGCATGATTGAGAAGTTCCATCATGTATTGATTCATGAATCTTTGAACCTCCTTTTAGGACTGTCATGGTTTAACCCCTGCTGGTAACTAATAACTACACAGCTGCTCACTCAGTCTTACCCCTTGCAGGATGGGAGAAAGAGATTCAAAGAGTAAAAGTGATAAAAATTGTGGGTCTAGATAAGAACATTTTAATAATTGAAATGATAGTAACAACACAACAAAAATTATAAATTGTAATGAAGAGGAAAATAACAAAGAAAGAGAACTACAACCCAAGAGAGACAATGATACAAATGACAACAATTGCTTATCGCCAACTGACTGATGTCCAGGGGGCCAAGCAATGGCTCCCTTAGAGAACCTTCCCCCTGTTTTATTGTTGAGCATGACTTCATATGTTATGGAATACCCTTTGGATCAGTTAGAGTTAGGTGTCCCAGCTCTGTCTTCTCCCAACCTTTTCTGCACTCCCAGCCTCCTTACTGGTGGGGTAATGTGAGGGGCAGAAAAGGTCTTGACTCAATGTAAGCACTGCTCAGCAGTAACTAAAACGTCTCTGAATTTTCAACGCTGTTTCCAGCATAAATCCAAAGCATGGCCACATACTTGCTGCTATGAAGAAAATTAACTCTACCACAGCCAAAACCAGTACATTCTCCACCCCTGACTTTATACCATTTACGTCATGCTCAGGTCCCACACTATTCAATAGCCCAGCCGGATTATAGGGTTTAACACTGTAATGAACAACTTCCATTGCTCCTTACCTGGCCAGCAACAGGGGGTTCCTGTGATAGTAATGCCCATAACATGCAACTCAAATCATGGATAGTTTTCATCCAAGATTAAATTGCTTTGAGGTACACATTGGACTCCCACATCCTTCTGAGATGCTCACCAAGTGCACCCACATCCTTGAGCAAAAATAATCCCATTAATATGTTCACCCTTTTCTAATGAAGAAATAACCTAGACTGTTTTCCCCAACAACCTCCTTATATGTACTTTAGGGATCTACCTCCTTCCAAAGTGTGCTGGGGTTGTGTTTGATCAGGACTAGGCTGACTGGCATATCCTTCGCCAGTGTTAACTGGCCAAGTGGCTACTGCTAAAGTGTATCCCAATGTTGGAAAGTCCCATTATGCATTGTTCTAAGTGTAGTTTTTAACAGAACATTGTATCATTCAATTTTCCTGAAGGCTGTTGCATGGTAGGGGCTGTGATGCACCCAGCCAGTGCTATGCTCTTTGGGGCAAGTGGTTGTGAGATTATTTGTGAAATGAATTCCATGGTCTGATTCAATTATTTTAGAGGCATCATGTCACCATAAAATTTACTTCTCAAGGCCCAAGAAAGATAGTATTCTGGGCAGTGGCATGGGGCACAGTGTATGCTTGCAACCTTTCACTTTTTGCTTCCACCTTTGTAAGCACAAGCTGCTTCTTATGGTGGGTTCATGGTAGTGTGATATAATCAATCTGCTAGGTGTCACTATAATGGCATTTCAGCCATTGTCCTCTATACCAAAAAGGCTTTTGCCACTTAGCTTGTTTGATTATGGAGCTTGTTTGACATATACAACTTGCACAATGATCATATTCTGGTGGAGCCTGAGATATATTCTTCAACTGCTTCTTAAGCTTAGACAAAAACAAAGCAATATTCCTAATAAATACCAATAGAAGTATTGTATGCCAAGAAGTCATTGTAACAAGGGACAAAACATCACAAAATAAGGTAGAAAAGTGTCATTCTGTATTTACTCTGCAAAAAAACTCCTAGATGAAGAAGTATAGTTGTTAATTGTCTCCATGATATGGTACCTGAAGTACAGAAATGGCCTCAGTACAGAGATATATGATATACAGATATGAGATTAAGCTCAAGGTCAGTGTTTCAATAACAAGTCTCTCACGCAAAAGATCAGTAATCGCTACAGAGCAGAGTGAACTACAAAAGCCAAGAGAGATCTTTAACATACACCACAAAAATAAAAAGAGTGTGGCACAGACCCGATAAACTAATATGGAGAACAGATGAATAAATATCTTGACCCACAACTGTTAACAGATATAAATCCCTTTTAATACACTCTGTTCAATCTGTTATTATCTCAAACCCTTCCAGACCTACATTGGATGCAGAAAAGGACAGTTTCAGCTTTATCCCAGCCAACAACTGATCACCACACATTCACTCACCATTGTTTCCAGAAAAATTTCAAAACATAGCCTCATCCTAGCTACTATGAAGAAATTTAACTCTACCACAGGCAAAAGCAGTGCAACTACTTTTTTTATTATTATTCTTATTTATTTTTATTTCTTTTCTTTAAACTATTCAGAGGCTCAGTTTACCTGGGCAGTGAATGACCCATCTTTATCTTCCTCCTCTTTCTTTTTAAGAGCAGAAATCATCATGAATTTGATAAACTGCTTGAATATCGTGCTACTCAATTATTTCTTCAACCAAAAAAACCTGAGAAACTTCATAACTCCCATTCGCTTTCTGGATATTACCTATTTTTTTAATTACAGAGGTAATTTTTTGCATTTTAAAAATGAAGTTCTAAAGTTTCCTTAGCAAACAAACCTCCAGTAACCATGTTATTGTCTCACACTGCTTCTGTGGTTTGTTGCCTTTGTGTGTCTGGTTATAAACCCATTGGCATAAAATCCATAATAGGGATATAAACCCATAGACAGAGAATTTACAAAAAACGTTATATTCTTCAGATGACTTGAGAACTGATTCCTGGGTAGAGAAGTGGAACTCCACCTTTACTGAAAGAATCAAGGTACTGTTACGGAGCCCGTCTTGTTCCACCGCTCACAAAATCGGTGGATGGCAAACACCACAGTTAAAGCGGGAGCTCTGTCCATGGTGCTGATTTAAAGCTGTTCGGTAAAAGAAGGCAAAAAATAAACCACAATGGCCAAGATAAATAAGCATATCTAATAATTTAATGGCATGCATGAGACAGAAAGGTAGTAAATGATCTGGATGTATTGAAATGTGACATATTGTCATGGGTTCAGCAGCAGCAGTCATTTTTTTTTTTTTCCTCCTTCTTGGTAGCTGGTGCAGCACTGTGTTTTTGATTTTCAGCCTGGGAACAGTGCTGATAACACCAGTGTTTCTGTTACTGCTTAGTGATGTTTTGGTCTGGCCAAGGATTTTCTGAGTTTCATGCTCTGCCAGGGAGGAGGGGGAGCCGGGAGGAGGCAGAGACAGGACACCTGACCCAAACTGACCAAGGAGCTATTCCATGCCACAGCACGTCATGCCCAGGATGTAAAACTGGGGGGGGCAGGAACCCGGAAGAGTTCAGTTCACAGCTCGGTCATCGAGTGGTGAGCAATTGTATCCTCTTTCCTTGTATTTCCCTGATCATTTTTGTTATTGGTGGTAGCAGTAGTGATTTGTGTTATACTTTAGTTACTAAACTGTTCTTATCTCAACCTGTGGGAGTCGCATTCTTTTCGATTCTCCTTCCCATCCCTCCGGGAGTGGGGGGCAAGATAGAGGGGGGAGTGGGTGAGCAAAACTGTGTGGCTGACTGGACTTAAACCACGACAGTTCTTTTTGGCGCCCAACGTGGGGCACGAAGGGTTGAGATAACGACAGGATTAATAACCACTCGTCACAATGCTGATTTATTGGCTCTCAAAGTTGTTGTTCTGGTTCTCACGGGTTCAGCATATGACACTTTACTTACAGCCGGTGTTTCTTATCTTAACATTTCTCAGACATGGGCTTTTGGTTAAGGCTCTTGTTATATTGTACTCTATTGCACTGACTTTTAATACAGTAGACTCAATGATCATGAAACTGATCCGGTTTTTGTTCCCGATGTGGTCACCAACTCTATACTTTGGGAGGTATATAATAGAAGTGTTTAGCAATTACACATCTTTTTTCACCTCCTTGGGTGGTCAACCTGTGAGAGAGACATTCTTTTATGCTCCCAGCCCCCCCACCAGACCGTTTACAGCATCGTTTGAGAATTTTGAAGGTTTTGAATGGCCTTTAGATACCCTTGAGACCTGCCTGCTGATTGTGATGGGGATTGTTGTGTTGGTGCGCATACCGAGTGTGTTTTTCTCACGACTTTTTCGTCTGGTCCCGAGAGTTAAGCAGAGTGGGGTGTGGGCCTTGTCTGGGGTTAGTCTGCAGTCTAGAATGACTAAGAGGTTTTCTCCAAGCCTGGACAGTCATGAGTGGCAGGGTGTGTGGGACAGTATGGGCAAGCATCTAGGCCAGTGGGCCCCTCCAGTGTTTTGGAACTTCACTAATGAACAAATGCAGAACCCAGAAAAATTAGTAAAACACTTAAAGGAGGTGTGTTGTCACTCTGGTCACACCAGAGATGGACAAATCACGGCAACGTGCTGGGGCTTGGCCTATGCTTACAGAGCCTTATTCAACACCGTCCAGCACCTTCAAAAGGAAAAAAATGTCCCTGGATCTGAGGGTGGAATAATGGACAGCGCAACTGCTCCAGCTCTAAGCACAACAGCTACACCACCCCCAGAGACAAGTACAGCAGCTACTCAAACTTCAACAGTAATGGACAGCGCAGCTACTCCAGTTCCAAGCACAGCAATTACACCACCCCCAGGGACAAGTACAGCAGCTACTCAAACTTCAACAGTAATGGACAGTGCAACTGCTCCAGCTCTAAGCACAACAGCTACACCACCCCCAGGGACAAGTACAGCAGCTACTCAAACTTCAACAGTAACGGACAGCGCAGCTACTCCAGTTCCAAGCACAGCAGCTACACCACCCCCAGCAACAAGCACAGCAGCTACTCAAACTCCAGTGACAAGTACAGCAGCTACCCAAACCACAGTGATAATCACCGCAGCTAAACCAGAGGACCAACTCGTACCAATATCGGTTGCCCCTGTACGCAGGAGGAAAAGCAAAAAAGAGGCAATAAAGACAAAACAAGATGAAGAAACAACATACTCACCACCTGGGACAGCATCTGATCAGGAGTTATTATCACATGACGAAGAAGAAGAAGAGGTGACTTCCCGATCTCGGACCTCAACCGAGCTCCGGAATATGCAAAAAGATTTTACCCGTCAGCCAGGGGAGCACATCATCACCTGGTTGCTCCGATGCTGGGACAATGGGGCCGACGGTCATGAACTAGAAGGCAGTGAAGCCAAACAGCTGGGATCACTTGCTAGGGAAGGGGGAATTGACAAAGCAATTGCAAGAGAGAAAAAGTCCCTCAGCCTTTGGAAGCGGCTCTTGGCAGCTATGAAAGATAGGTTTCCATACAAGGACGATGTTATGAGTCGTTCGGCCAAGTGGACTACCCTGGAAAAGGGCATCCAGTCTCTGAGGGAATCAGCCATTGTAGAGATGATCTACAATATCAAGCCGAATAATGGGAATATACCCATAGATCCAGATGAAGTTGAATGTACACGACCTATGTGGCGGAAATTTACACGGAATGCACCCACATCATATGCCCACTCATTAGCAACAGTAACCTGGAATGACATAGTACCACCAACAGTGGATGAAGTGATTCATAAACTCAGAGAGTTCGAAGACAATCTCACCCCTTCCATCATCTCAGCTGTGGAAAAGCTGTCCCAGGACCTCAAACAATTGAGAGACGATTTATCCAGCTCCTCACGTATACCAACACACGTCTCAGCTATTAAGAAAAGGCGTCCTACTGTTCGAGAGAGAAGATATAGAAGGTATATACCACGGGGCACCCTATGGTTTTACCTGCTGGATCACGGGGAAGATATGACAAAGTGGGATGGAAAGCCTACTTCAGTTTTGGAGGAACGGGTGCGTGAATTGAAGAGGAGAATAAAGGTCAAGGCTGATCACCCCATGAAGGCTGCGGCTTCAGTCTCTGGTGAGCAGGCTCCCAGATGGAGCGGAAGAGATGATTTTACTTCAGCTCCTGTGATAAAGAAGAATAATCCCTTTCTACAAGATGTGAGTGACCAATGTGATGACTATTAGAGGGGCCCCGCCTCCAGCCAGGTGGAGGTAGGGGACAATCGGATTTATTGGACTGTGTGGATCAAGTGGCCTGGCACAGCAGTCCCACAGAAGTATAAGGCTCTAGTAGATACCGGTGCACAGTGTACCCTGATGCCATCAAGCTGTCAAGGGGTGGAACCCATTTATATTTCTGGAGTGACAGGAGGGTCCCAAGAGTTGACTGTACTGGAGGCTGAAATCAGCCTGACTGGGAGGGAATGGCAAAAGCACCCCATTGTGGCTGGTCCAAAGGCTCCATGCATCCTTGGCATAGACTACCTCAGGAGAGGGTACTTCAAAGACCCAAAAGGGTATCGATGGGCATTTGGTATTGCTGCTTTGGAGACAGAGGAAATTGAGCAGCTGTCCACCTTGCCTGGTCTCTCAGAGGATCCTTCTGTTGTGGGGTTGCTGAAGGTCGAAGAACAGCAAGTGCCAATCGCGACCACAACAGTGCACTGGCGGCAATATCGCACCAACCGAGACTCCCTGATTCCCATCCATAAGCTGATCTGTAGATTGGAGAGTCAAGGAGTAATCAGTAGGACCCACTCACCCTTTAACAGCCCCATATGGCCAGTGCGAAAGTCTAACGGAGAGTGGAGACTAACAGTAGACTATCGGGGCCTGAATGAAGTTACACCACCCTTGAGTGCTGCTGTACCGGACATGCTAGAACTTCAGTATGAACTGGAGTCAAAGGCAGCCAAGTGGTATGCCACGATCGATATTGCCAATGCATTTTTCTCAATTCCTTTGGCAGCAGAGTGCAGGCCACAGTTTGCTTTTACTTGGAGGGGCATCCAGTACACTTGGAACCGACTGCCCCAGGGGTGGAAACACAGCCCGACCATCTGCCATGGACTGATCCAGACTGCACTGGAACAGGGGCAAGCTCCAGAACACCTGCAATACATTGATGACATTATTGTGTGGGGCAATACAGTGGAAGAAGTCTTTGAGAAAGGGAGGAAAATAATCCAAATCCTGCTGGAAGCTGGTTTTGCCATAAAACGGAGTAAGGTCAAGGGACCTGCACAGGAGATTCAATTTTTGGGAAAAAAATGGCAAGATGGACGTCGCCAGATCCCCACAGATGTGATCAACAAGATAACAGCAATGTCTCCACCAACGAATAAGAAAGAAACACAAGCTTTTTTGGGTGTTGTGTAGTTCTGGAGGATGCACATCCCGAATTACAGTTTGATTGTAAGCCCTCTCTATCATGTGACCCGGAAGAAGAATGATTTTAAATGGGGCCCTGAACAACAACAAGCTTTTGAGCAAATTAAACGAGAGATAGTTCATGCGGTAGCCCTTGGACCAGTTCGGACCGGGCCAGATGTCAAAAATGTACTGTACACTGCAGCCGGGGAGAATGGTCCTACCTGGAGCCTCTGGCAGAAAGCTCCAGGGGAGACTCGAGGCCGACCCCTCGGCTTTTGGAGTCGGGGATACAGAGGATCTGAGGCCAGCTATACCCCAACTGAAAAAGAGATACTGGCAGCCTATGAAGGGGTTCGAGCTGCTTCGGAAGTGATTGGCACAGAAGCACAGCTCCTCCTAGCACCCCGGTTGCCAGTGCTGGGCTGGATGTTCAAAGGAAGGGTCTCCTCTACCCATCATGCAACTGATGCTACATGGAGTAAATGGGCTGCACTAATTACACAACGAGCTCGAATAGGAAATCCCAGTCGTCCAGGAATTCTAGAAGTCATCATGGACTGGCCAGAGGGTAAAGATTTTAGAATGTCACCAGAGGAGGAGGAGATGATGCGTGCTGAAGAGGCCCCACCATATAACGAACTGTCGGAAAGTGAAAAGCAATATGCTTTGTTTACTGATGGGTCCTGTCGCATAGTGGGAAAGCATCGTAGATGGAAGGCAGCCGTATGGAGTCCTCGACAACAAGTTGCAGAAACTGCTGAAGGAGAGGGTGAATCGAGTCAGTTTGCTGAGGTGAAAGCCATCCAGCTGGCTTTGGACATTGCGGAACGAGAAAAGTGGCCAGTACTTTATCTCTATACTGACTCATGGATGGTGGCCAATGCCCTGTGGGGGTGGTTGCAGCAATGGAAGCAGAGCAACTGGCAACGCAGAGGTAAACCCATCTGGGCTGCTGCACTGTGGCAAGATATCGCTGCCCGGGTGCAAAACCTGGTGGTCAAGGTACGCCATGTAGATGCTCATGTACCCAAGAGTCGGGCCACTGAGGAACACCAGAACAACCAACAAGTGGATAAAGCTGCTAAAATTGAAGTGGCTCAGATGGACTTAGATTGGCAACGTAAGGGTGAATTATTTTTAGCCCGGTGGGCCCATGACACTTCAGGCCATCAGGGCAGAGATGCGACATACAGATGGGCTCGTGATCGAGGGGTGGACTTAACAATGGACACTATTGCCCAGGTTATTCATGACTGTGAAACATGTGCTGCAATTAAGCAAGCTAAACGGTTAAAGCCTCTTTGGTATGGAGGACGATGGCTGAAATACAAATATGGGGAGGCCTGGCAGATTGATTATATCACACTCCCACCAACCCGCCAAGGCAAGCGCCATGTGCTTACCATGGTGGAAGCAACCACCGGATGGCTGGAAACATATGCTGTGCCGCACGCCACTGCCCGGAACACTCTCCTGGGCCTTGAAAAACAAATTTTGTGGCGACATGGCACCCCAGAGAGAATTGAGTCAGACAATGGGACTCATTTCCGGAACAACCTGATAGATGCTTGGGCCAAAGAGCATGGCATTGAATGGGTATATCATATCCCCTACCATGCACCAGCCTCTGGGAAAATCGAACGGTACAATGGGCTATTAAAAACTACACTGAGAGCAATGGGTGGTGGGACTTTCAAACATTGGGATATTCATTTACCAAAGGCCACTTGGCTGGTCAATACCAGAGGATCTGCCAATAGGGCTGGCCCAGCCCAGTCAGAACTTCTACATACTGTGGAGGGGGACAAAGTTCCTGTGGTGCATATAAAGAATTTGTTGGGGAAGACAGTCTGGGTTATTCCTGCTTCAGGTAAAGGCAAACCCACTCGTGGGATTGCTTTTGCTCAGGGACCCGGATATACTTGGTGGGTAATGCAGGAAGATGGGGAAGTCCGATGTGTACCTCAAGGGGATTTGATTTTAGGGGAAAACAGCCAATGAACTCAATTGTATGCTGTTGTCTGCTATGTAATACTTTCGTAGCCCGACAACTAGATGTCTTCAAGTCATCAGCGACTGGCCCTCTGATCGTCATCCCAACAGAGAATGAACTTTAATGAAACCGGGCGAGTTCTACAGTAAAGGAACGATCAGCATCAGCAGGCAACGATCCAACGCTGCACACGGCTTCTGCTGCTCTGAAGAACTGTTACAGGAGATGGAGCTTGATGTCACGGACCAAATGGACTCAGCAGCTTTGTAGGGATTGGTTTATGCACGAAGGGATGATCTCTCTCCCTCTGTATGTATGTGCCGATGTGTATATATATATATGTGATGGTATATTGAAAATGTGGGATCCGAGCATGACGTGAATGGTATGGAATAAGGGGTGGATAATGTCATGGGTTCAGCAGCAGCAGTCATTTTTTTTTTTTTCCTCCTTCTTGGTAGCTGGTGTAGCACTGTGTTTTTGATTTTCAGCCTGGGAACAGTGCTGATAACACCAGTGTTTCTGTTACTGCTTAGTGATGTTTTGGTCTGGCCAAGGATTATCTGAGTTTCATGCTCTGCCAGGGAGGAGGGGGAGCCGGGAGGAGGCAGAGACAGGACACCTGACCCAAACTGACCAAGGAGCTATTCCATGCCACAGCACGTCATGCCCAGGATGTAAAACTGGGGGGGGCAGGAACCCGGAAGAGTTCAGTTCACAGCTCGGTCATCGAGTGGTGAGCAATTGTATCCTCTTTCCTTGTATTTCCCTGATCATTTTTGTGGGTGGTGGTGGCAGTGGTGGTTTATGTTATACCTTGGCTGCTGAATTGTTCTTGTCTCGGCTAGTGGGAGTTGCATTCTTTTGATTCTCCTCCCAATTTTCCCCCCCCCCTCGGAGTGGGGGGGAAGAAGGAGGGGAAGTGAGTAGTCGGGCTTTGTATTAGAAGGGGTGAGCTATTGTATCCTTCCCTTGTATTTGCCTTGTCATTATTGTTATTGGTGGTAGCAGTAGTGATTTGTGTTATACTTTAGTTACTAAACTGTTCTTATCTCAACCTGTGGGAGTCGCATTCTTTTCGATTCTCCTTCCCATCCCTCCGGGAGTGGGGGGCAAGATAGAGGGGGGAGTGGGTGAGCAAAACTGTGTGGCTGACTGGACTTAAACCACGACACATATTTTCTTGTTTGCTGATATTTTGGATATGCAAATAGCAGCAGAAATTCTTTTTTTCCATTTCAATAATCTCAGTTTTTCTCAATGCAGCACAAAGGTTCAGATATTGTTCAGAAGGGATGCAGAAGAGGTAAATCACCTTTTTGAGGAGGGATTTTCATCAGGATAATATGAAAACATCTCAGGAACTGCCTGGCACAAAATTAGACAAGCCTAAACCCTGTTTGATAATGAAAGACAGAGAAAGAGGGAAGCTGCAATCTCAGACAGAAAGAAAAGAAAGAAAAAAAACCCCACAAAAATTAAAACAAACAAACAAAAAAGAAAAAACAAAACAAAACACCACCACCACAAAAAAATTTAAAGCATAAAATTCTTCAGACTCTTCTATATACCACACCAATATTTTTGATGAGATCTATTGGCTGCTCAAGGATTTTCAGAAGGGTTTTAAATTTCTTTAGACATAAATACCTTGTCATAGATTTCACTGAAAGGTTGTGGAGGCTTGCAAACAAACACTCATAGTGAATTCATAATAGTGAATTCATAAAAGCTCACCCATTCTAACATTTCTGAGATCTACTCTAAAGTCAAAACTTAGAATACTTGCTGAAATATAAAATCTTCATTATTTACATATATTATTTTCTTCTTTCTTTCTTTGTGAATTAGATTTCCTTCTCTTTTTCAGAGATAAAGGTACTTTCCATATGAATAAACTATGCAAACTTTGTCTTTAGAAGAATGACTGTTCAGGAATATTTGGTCAAAAATTATGCAGTTAGATATGCACAACATGATTTTTTAATAATGCTAAATAAATTAGAATAAACTCTACAATTAAAGGGAAAATTAAAAGACATTTATTCAGTTCAGAAGATGCTTTTCCAAGCAATAAAACAAGCTGCCAAATGGTTTTGAAGCAGAGCAATCATGAGGGAAAATGAATCATCATGAAAGTATTTGGGTTGGAGGGGACCTTAAGGACCATCTAGTTCCAAACCCCTGCCATTGGCAGAGGCACTTTCCACTGGAAGAAGTTGCTCAAAGCCCTGTCTAACATGGCCTTGAACACTGCCAGGGGTGGGTCAGCCACAATTTCTCTGGGAAACCTGTTCCAGGGTTCTCACCACCCTCATAGTGAAGATTATTTCCTAATATTTAATCTAAATCTACTCTCTTTCAATTTAAAGACACTCCTCTGCGGGAGATCATGGACAACACACGCAGATTAATATAATCAGGTGCTGACAATTTATTGTAACCAAAGTGTCGCCTTTTATAGAAAGTTTCAAGATGCTAGAACATTCGGTGATAACTGATTGGTTAACGTTCCATAACTGAGTGTTAGTAACAACTTAATGATTGGTTAACTATAATAGTGTACGTTCCAAGGTCGTGGTTATTAGTTCCTCCTTGAACATCCTGTTTTCGCAGTTTTCACTGCCAACTTTCTCAGATCTCCGCACATACGCATCCTCTAATAACCTTCAGACAAGGCCTCAAAGCCTTTGGTTCACTACTTCACTAATGTCAAGTAACTGTCTGGATTGCTCACATGACTGTTCTCAGCCAAATAACTCCCCACACTCCTCCTTGTCCTGTCACTAAATGCCCTTGGAAAAAGTCCCTTTCCACATTTCTTGTACACCCCTTTAGGTACTAGAAGGCTGTTGTTCATTCATAGAATAACTTTAAGAACTCTCTAAGAAAGTTTAAGTTGACAAGCAGGTACTCTTTATTGCACCACCGGGAGACACAGGGGATAGCTCCTCCGAAAGTGTCTCACTCGAGCTTCAAACAAGCTGTGATTATATTGCAATTATCCATACATATTAATTACATTGCATACATATTCATTAAGCTATTTATACATTGCATCATACTTCTAGAAAATCCTTCCTGCGCACTAAAATGTGGTAGTGGGTTTTGGGACCCCTGGTGGTCATTTCTTCAACATCTTCCTCTTTATCACTTCATCCTTTGGCTGAACTTTGGAGTTGGCTAGCTTTGTTGTCTGTTTGTCAGCTCCTTAGTTGGTTCTAACTGATTTCCCTAAACATTAACTGAAGAGTTCTCTTCCTTATCATTGTTATAAAGTCCACCTGGGGTCCAGGTTGCTTAGTTACAAGCAGAAGGTTAGTTCTATATACAGTGAACTACCCATTATTCTGTCTTTCTAGCTCTTTCCCCATCTCACTGTAAGGTGTCCCTGCAGCCTTCTCTTCTCCAGGTTGAACAAGCCCAACTTCCTCAGACTTTCTTCACAGAAGAGGTGCTCTAGCCCTCTGATCATCTTCATGGCCCTCCTCTGGACTCACTCCAGCAGGTCCACATTCCTCTTGTGTTAGGGGGCCCAGAGCTGAACCCCTCCAAGTGGAGTCTTAAAAGAGCAGAGTAGAGGAGGAGGATCACCTCCATGGACCTGCTGGTCACACTCCTTTTGATGCAGCCCAGGATATGGTTGGCTTTCTGGGCTGCAAGTGCACACTGAAGCCAGCCCATGTTGAGCTTCTCATCAACCAGCACCCCCAAGTCCTTCTCTTCAGGGTTGCTTTCAATCTTATTCTCTGTCCAGTGTGCATTTGTGCTTGGACACAAATAACGGCTTAGTACCTGGTGTTTGGTTTTAGTTTTGTTCCACCACCTGCGTATTATATAGTTGTCGTGGTTTAAGCCCAGTCAGCCACGCAGTTCACTCACACACTCTCCCCTCTTTCTTTCCCCCAGCTCCAGGGGGATGGGGAGGAGAACTGAAAGAATGCAACTCCCACAGGTTGAGATAAGAACAGTCCAGTAACTAAGGTATAACACAAACCACTGCTGCTACCACCAATAATAATAATGGCAAGGGAAATACAAGGAAAGAGAATGCAACCGTTCACCACCCGATACCAAGCCTGACCCAGCAGTGAACCCCACCCTTCTGGGTCTCTGCTCTCCATTTTTACATCCTGGGCATGACGTGTTGTGGTATGGAATACATATTTGGTCAGTTTGGGTCAGGTGTCCTGCCTTTGCTTCCTCCTGACTTCCCCCCCCCCCCCCCCCCCCCCTCCCTGGCAGAGCATGAGGCTCAGAAAGTCCTTGGTCATACCAAAACACTACTAAGCAGTAACTGAAAACATGGGTGTTATCAGTGCTGTTCCCAGGTTGAAAGTCAAAAACACAGCACGGCACCTGCTACCAAGAAGGAGAAAAATGACTGCTACTGCTGAACCCAGGACAACAGTCCACTGGGAGGCCCTTTGAGTAGTGCAGACTTCCATGTTGCAAGGTTTTTTCATTTTTGGATTTCTAAACATTCTGATGATGGTTATCCATTAATATAAACATGAGTTTACTCATATTGGATTTATTTCTCTGAGTTAAGTACCATTTGGTAAATCATTAAGTAACCATGGTAATCTCATAGGTCTCCAGGACAGCACCAATGGAAATATGAAGAGGTAATTTTGAAAAATACATGTTCCGTTCCTCAGGAATGTCTTTTATGCAGCAGTTATCTGTTGCTGTGTCATTTGCTCTGACTCATTGCTGCTTTATCTATCACCTTGTGATGTGGGAAGGCTGGGGTTTGAAGCACACAGATGCACTTACTGTTTAAAATTCCAGTTTGCATAATCAAATGATACAGTAAAAGATAATACTTTACATGTGGAAGCTGAGTTTGCAGTAGGAAAATGTGGTGAATGGCAAATCAAAAAGCAGAGCTATGTAAGATTTAAGGGTGTACCCAGCAGATAAATTATGGCATTAGTTACGGGTGGCCCTCTTAACCGAGGGAGAAAAGGCAAAGTAATTTGTCTCTGTTTTTCCTTTCTTGCCATTCTTGTAGGAGCGGTAGCTGTCTTTCATGCCTCTTATTAACTCCTTTGTGTTTTCACCACATTTAGGAAGATTTATCTATGCTAAATACATTTTCATTTTAGTCTTTCTTATGTCTTAAAGCCAGTTCTACCCTTTACAGTAGGTTGCATTCCTTCAGTGCCCAACAGTGAGCCTTTTCTGATTTCTGCTTATAACCCTGATGCCATCTTGTGCCTGTAATTTAAGGCTTATGTTGTCACAGCATAATATGAAGTATCTAAAAAACAATTGGGTTGTTGGAGTGTGGAGAGGTATCCAGATCAGAGCTTTCCATCATATTTTGGCTTCCTCTTTAGCTGCCTTTTTACTCCATTGTTTCTCACCTCCTTGGCTACACCATGGCCTTGTTTTACTAGGGTGGATTAAAGGTCTACTCATTAATCTCTATAAAATGATAACTAAGACAATATTCTTGATGTTCCAGACATGCATTCAAGCTTCTTCAGATGCTGAAGAGGCTAGGGAACATTCTGTCCTCTGATAAAGCTATATTACTGGCAGACACATAAAAGGTGTTCATTGTTTATTCTAGCAGAACTTGTGAGAAAAAGTAGCCATGGGTATACTTTATACTAGCCCGGTCCTCTTGGTTCTCCATGTGGTAATTTGATCAGATCCTGGAAAGTCTTACAGAAGGAATTACCTGTATCTTTTTATATTAATTATCTGGTTAGTTATAAATAGATCCTCTGAGCATGCTTTATTTAACTGCTGTACAAGTATGTAGATAGACAGCTTTTGATATAATTCAAAAAACATAGAAATCTGATTTTTTGTATTGCTAACACAGATCTAAAATTCATCAGTATTATAACTCAGGCAATATGTATACACTTTCAGGTTTGCTATGTATACCAACTCATATGACTGCAGGACAGTATTTTTTATTCAGGAAGTCAACAACTATAGCTGTGTTAGGGGATATTCAATAAATTATAAAACAAAAATAGTGTGCGCTATTCTGCCCATCTTCTGAAAAGGCTCTGGTTTCTTAGGTTGCAACACTACTTGATTCCAGACTACGTAGTGTTATCGTTGTGAAACTCTCTATGGTCGGTGCTGCAGCTTATCTACTACTACCACAAGCATAACAGCTGAGTACTTACTGATAAAAATATTCTCAGATTTCAAAAACCAGTAACAGCAATCATATTTAGATAATATACATCACTGAATATGCATAAAGCTGGCAATAAGTCGCATTTCCAAAATGAGTAATACAAAGCCATGTTATAAATACAATAGCTTTCAAAATAAAGGAAAACACTCTTTCACTGATATTCTGAAAAATCTTCCCCTAAAATGTCAAATTCAGGAAACAATAGAAAATTTTTTAATGGTTTATAAGATTTGATGTGAAAATCACTGTATGTCATCGACAAAATATTCAATGTTAAAAACATGTTTGATATGCTGTCTTTTTTTTGTTTTGTTTTGTTTTAATAATGATGTCTATAAAATGAAATAGTGCACCAAACTCACAAAATAGAATGAAATTCAGAACAGGGAATTTAGTAACAAGGATGAACATCAGATCATCTATTGACAGTGTACATTAGGCTAGCTTCTAGCAGAAGATAATGATTTACCTGCATATTAAAAAATGAATTGGTTTCTGAAGCTAAAATTCAATCTTTTAAACATTGGTTAATATTATCACAGCTACAAGTCTTCTGGGACTTTTAATTGTCTGATTTAAATTAAAGGCTTTTGCCAGCTCTTGTTACCACCCAATTAATTTTCAAAACCAATTAAGATAAAAATCACCCGTAATAATATTATACTTATTATTAAACCTATAATTTTGCCAATCGCATTTACCATTTTTGACCTAGCATTAATGACTCCTGATTAGAGGTGTGCATAGGTTCTAAGTTTTACATCTGTGAATTGTTGATGCGTTTGGAAAAATATTTCCTCTTGAACTGGATATTGGTTTTGCAGAGGTGAGTAGTTTACAATTAATAATTCATTTGACATGTGTAACCCGTTTTTAGGCTAACATGATATCTGCAAACAAATCAGTTTCCTAAAACTACCACTTGAATGTGTGCAAGATAATTCCTTTTGCATTTTGAGTTCTACAGGACGGAATGGACAGAAATTAATGTAAAGATATTTACTGTTGGTTCAATAAATTTTTCTGTTTCTTGATTGGAAGACTTCACAAGAATATTTGGTGTCAATTTGAAGTCCCAGTGTTGCAAAAGTTTTTGTGAATATTGCATGGTCATGATGCTCTCATTCCCAGTTCAAGTGTAAACAATGTGATTCGTACTTATTTTCTGGGAGCCTGCTTTTTGCAAGCTCTTATAGAATCATAGAATCATAGAATAGATAAGGTTGGAAAGGGTCTTCAGATCATCTAGTTCCACCCCCCCTGCCAGGGGCAGGGACACCTCCCACTAACCATGGCTCCCAAGGTTATGTCCAATCCAGCCTTCAACACCGCCAGTGATGGAGCATTCACAGCTTCCTTGGGCAACCCATTCCATTGCCTTATCACCCTTACAGTAAAGAACTTCTTCCTTATAGGCAATCTAAACTTCCCCTGTTTAAGCTTTACCCCATTACCCCTTGTCCTATTATTACAGTCCCTCATGAAGAGTCCCTCCCCAGCATCCCTATGGGCCCCCTTCGGATACTGGAAGGCTGCTATGAGGTCTCCATGCAGCCTTCTCTTCTCCAGGCTCAACAGCCCCAACTTTCTCAGCCTATCTTCATACGGGAGGTGCTCCAGTCCCCTGATCATCCTCATGGCCCTCCTCTGGACTTGTTCCAACAGTTCCATGTCCTTTTTATGTTGAGGACACCAGAACTGCACACAATACTCCAAGTGAGGTCTCATGAGAGCAGAGGAGAGGGGCAGGGACACCTCCTTCAACCTGCGGGTCACGTTCCTTTTGATGCAGCCCAGGATACAGTTGTAAAACTTCAAATGCTTGCAACCAGTGAGTTACAAGCTGCAAGTGAGTGAAGCTGCAAATATGCATAAAATGGAAACATTTAAAATGAGAACAAATTGCCTGTTGAAATAGTCCTTTTTCTTTTTCCAAGCCTAGCAAAGCTTCTGCTCCGTATTTATACTCAATCCACACTCTTAGTCTATTTCTAAGAATTCTCCTATAAAGAGTTTAACTTTATTTTCCATATACAATGAGGCTGTCACATTTGTGTATGATGCAACATGACATTAAACCACAAAAAATTAATAACCCAGGTGATCACTTCTTGTCAACATAGTTCATGTAAGCACAGCTGAAATGCTCTGCATTTCAGAAAATTAAAACTTTTATTCTTAAACGTCTGAAAGTCAGAATGCAGATCATGTGTCATATGTCTTTCCATAGCATATTTTGCTTTCTGGCTGCCGAGGACTAGATGTTTTCTTTGTTCTCATTCGTGCATCTCCTTGTACTACAGTCGCAGGCTAGTCAGAGTTATTTGATTATGGCTGAAGATAGACTGTAACTGAGTATATGTATTTAAGGAAATAATTTCTACAAAACAGCCATCAACTCTTAAGAATAATCAGCTACAAATCTGCATGTTGTTTTTATCATAAGTACCAATAGTATAAATCAGCCCAAGAAGTGAATTAATAATTAATAAGCATGAGTTGTTTTGCAAGAATAAATCTAA
Source organism: Ara ararauna (assembly GCA_028858755.1). Classification (NCBI taxonomy): domain Eukaryota; kingdom Metazoa; phylum Chordata; class Aves; order Psittaciformes; family Psittacidae; genus Ara; species Ara ararauna. Next base: position 65,812,282 of record CM054379.1, read on the forward strand.
AAAAGTTTAGAGAACTGTTATAAGTGTTTACTATTCTTATTGCAAATATGTATAACATGAATAGATACACATTTTAAAAATGCTTGCTGCTGACCAAAGTATTGACATTCAACAAAGATTTTTATTTGGACAAGTACGAAAATAAGTTAGTGGTAAAGGAGGAATAAATATTAAACTTGAAGGATGTTGAAAAAAAATCTAGAAAGCTACTAGTATCATAGAAACCATGTACCTGTTATTTCAAATTGTTTTCTCCACATAGCATATTTCTTTTCTCCCCCTAAAATTGCCTTCACTGAATCACAGGGTTTTCACGTTATTGCATGAGGTGAAAAAAGTTAGGAGCTTCCTAACTGGGTCTATCTTGACTATGATCCATCTCTTCATTAAACTTCAAAATCTACAGCTGGGGAGAATTAAGCCTTAAGAAGAACTATTGAGGGCTCATCATTCAAGTAAATGAATGTTCTGCATGAGTGTTGGAAGGAGCAAGAGTGAAAAGAGTGAGCCATCTGTTTTGGAACCAGCACAGGATTTAAAGTCTTTATCACAGGTATAGATCATAAGTCAGACCTGGCACTTAAATGTTTCTGTGAATATTACAGGGCCTTCTGAAATGAAACAAAGTCAAAGGCTATACAGTCCAAGCTGCCAGGAGATTAAATTTGACTAGTTAGGGAATGTATTGAAATATCCTAATTTATTTCCAGGAAAATTCTATTAATCTATTACCCAAGTACAATACAATATAAATTACGTATCATAGCAAGCCCACCTCTTCTATCACACAGGTTGGTTATATGGGGGAGAGATTGGGTAATGGATAACATTCTTCTAGTCTAGAGAATGAGGAAAGAAATTTTAATGTCAGGATTTTGGAAAGGGGACCCAAGGTTATCAGTCAGTGTTCATGCTAGTAAGATTGTATAGGCCTATCGTGAGAGAATTCCAGCCAGGTTTTTGAAATGTTAAAAAAACAGATCATCAATTTACTTGCTAAAGATATCCAGTCACCTGGACAGCTTCTAGCTGTTCTGTTCCAGATAGGAATATAATACTGACATACTTTGGTAAGAGTAAGGAATGGAAGGATTTTAAACCCTGTTAGTCCACAGAGTGTCTATGTTTCATATTTCAGTACGAAAAGTTTGTGTGCCAAAGATCATTTATAGAAAGAAGTAGCACACTAACAGATCATGCCCAAAGTGAAAGATTGGCCCAGAAGTTTATCCTAAGAAGCTTGAAGACCTGACTCAGCTGATATCAACGGAAGCTAATACTTATTTTGAAGAATTATGGATTTCATTTCAAATGACTAACTTTTAATGTTAATCTTCTCTAGCAGGAAGCTAATGAGCCCTTCTGTGAGTTTGCAAAAACTTATTTACTTTTAGTACAAACCATATGCACACATCAGTCACCTTAACAAAACAGAGTGAGCCATCACAGAATAGTATACAAACAAGAAATCTCCTTCCTTTAAATGAGCTCAAAGACTATGTGACTTTTTTTTTTCAATAAATAGTCTGTACCACAAGGCAAACCACTTGAAATTGAATTTAAAAGGTGTTACACCAAGGTGTAAGAGAGCTGTAGTAACACTTCTGAGGCTTTATCCTCCCAAAATAACCTGCTCAGCCAAGACAGGGGAGGGTCATCTCAAATTCAAATGACTGACACTCATAACAAATTAAAGCTTATATACAAAATATTGTATATATAAATATTGTATAAAATATGTTATATATTGAAAAATCTGCTGTATGACAGAAAATCTTTATGCTTGATTGCCTTCAATTTCAGAGCAGAAACTTTCTACACCTCTTCACTTTCCCATCATACATACCTCACTGTGTGTAATGCATTTTCCACAATATTAAAACTATCTTATTAGAATCTTAGACTGTCTTTCCTGTTTATCTACTGTTATTAAGAAGTTTGTGTTCCACATCTGGACTTGTATGTAAAGCCGGCTTACCTTCTCAACAGATACGGTCCATTTTCTTCAAGATGCTTCAAATGTCAGAACAACACTTTGCTGTAATGCTGAAAGTTCATATGATGCTGACCCACTGCACTTACTTCTTATTTGGTCTCAGCATCATATTGCATATTAACCACAGAACCTACTAATATAGATTAGACCATCAATGGCCATTTTTCACCTTGTACCATAGTGCATTCACTTTTCAAAAGGTAAGGTTCAGATTAATATATCATCAGGTTATTTTAGGACAGTGCTCTGCATTTGTCACTGAAAATATGTTACATTTTCATTTGCATGTATGCAAGCATTCAGTAAATTATGGAAAGCAGAATCAAGTGAATGGAAAAAAATTGTCTCATTCAAAAATTCTTACGAACCAATTAATAATTTGCCTATATTGCTTCATTTGTTGATTTCATATTTTAAACATTGCCTCTTTAAAAAATATATATATAGCTAGAAGCTTATATAAAATCTGCAGCGCTATTGCTTAAAACTATGTATTTCAAACCTAGCTTTTTTCTTGATAGAAATGTGTTTGAATTTGGACTTGTTGATATTTCTGGATAAAAGTTGACTTGCTCCTGGTAGCTCCTTACTGGTCCCTTCTCTTCTTGATGAAGTCAGTGAGTCTACATGTATAATAAAGAAAACATCTGCATAAGATTTGCATAATTAGATCCTTTAATATAAAGTATTGAAATGAAATAGCAAATCCTTATCTTCTAGTCTCCTGCAAAGGTTTTTGAGTCTGCAGTGTGTAAGAGGGTTCAATCTTTTCGATCAAAATATTTGTCACTTTTTCCCCGGTGTGAAAGGCTGAACCAAAAGTTAAAGGATATGCAGCAGGGCAGACAGCATTTGTTTATTTTTAAGAGTGAGATAAAGTAAAAGGAGTCAGTTTACTAATACTGTCAGCTCTTCCCCAAATACTGAGTCATGGGCTGACGTTAAGAAATTTAAGGAGCTTTTAAAAAATTCAGGTAATGTTTCTTTACATAGTGGTTCTTTGAAATATAAAACTGATTGTCTAAATTACTGAACTAGAGAGGAACAGCATAAGCCAATCAAATAAATAAATCAAATGTAAACCAGAACAGGAATTCTATAAAAAAATGCGTAACCAGAATCTTGAATCACTGTCAATATTGCTATAGTCAGATTTGTGTTAGACTGCTTCATTTGTTTTAACCTTTGTATGTAAATGAGAATCCAGCAGACAGGGGATAAAATCCCAGAGTCACAAGTGGCAAAGCCACTATGTGTTTTTCTGCTCCTCCATTGTGTACTGCCATAGGATGTAGGATAAGGATTTAGTGTGAAAGAGCTGTTAATGTTGATTCTGAGAAAATTCCAGGAACAAACTTGTCAAGGAAGTTTTAAGTTGACAAGCAAGTATTCTTTACTGCCTTACCAGGAGATATGGGGGATAGCTCCTCCTAACGTGTGTCCCCGTATTGTTACACAAGCCGTCCTTATATAGCTGCTGGGCATATATACATATTCATGAGGCTATGTATGGATTACATCATTTTCCAGAAAGTTCCCCACATGAGTACAAAAATGTGATAGTGGTCTCTGAGGGTCGTTTACTTCTTCCAACAATCTTCATCACTTCTGGCAGCCTTCGAAGCACACAGTAGATGCTTATACCAGCTTAATTGGTTTGTTAACACCATAGACATAACAATCATCCTGTCCTTCTACATATCAGTTAGTTTAACTGCAGCCCACCCTGGACCCCTGCCATTCCAGATACTTTTTATCATTACATCCTGTTCTTCTAGCCTGTTTTTCTTACACTCATTTTGTACTAAGGTCATAAAGGCCTAAAACTACAGTGGTTTATCTTATACAAGAATTCTCAGTATGTTCTCTAGCTGAACTCTATTTCTTTTTTCTGTGAATCATGCACTTCTGTAATTTTGTGTTGCTACTGCTACAAAGCCATCAAACTTAACATTACTTAAAACTGATTCTAAAGTTTTATATATTTCATTTCATGATTTTGTGCCCCCCTTGTCTCAATGTAATCAGACATCTTCTACCTGGTAAAAAGGTGCAGTCTACATATGAAATGGGATCTTACACATACCACCACCTAAAACAAAAAAACAACCAAAAAAAAGGTCCCTTGCTGTGCATTTATCTGTTAATTATTTTTGAGAATGCATTTTTCAAGGTCTATATATTTATAGGGAAGAACAGAAAAAAAGTCAGTGTTACTAAGATACTAAGACTGACTTAGCTTTATTGCTACTTTTAATTCCCTTATTTATTTTTTCCACATCTTTTCCTAGCACACAAATTCAATACCACTGAAAGTCTTTTTCCCTTCTTTTGGGCATTCATATAAAAAATTGCGACCATGAGATGTTGTGCTAGTGTAAAACCTGTATCCACATTATAAATGCTCAAGGGAGAACATTTTAGTGTTTAAGTCAGACATATGGATTTCAGTTAAATGAAGAACTGCAATTTTATGGCTCTCTCTAATATTTGAATACCAAGAAAGCAAATAAAATCACTGCTATGGTCAATTCTACATCAGACTGGTGGTATAATGTACTTACTGGAAGATACTTGCCAGTGTAGAAAAGGAGGATAAGCAGTAAAGCTGTTCTGCTTTTGAGAAAAAGTGATTTAAATGAGGTTTACTGAAGGTGTTTGAAAAAGCTTTAGAGATTTTTGAGAAGGCTTTCCTTCAGCAAGTGTTAGCTTTCCTGGAGCTCATTTTAGCCAGCCAGTTTTGACAGCCAAGACATCTGGGAAAGTGAAAACTACTTACCAAAAAGAAAATGTAGGTATGTAAATTTGAATTAAAAAACGAGCTAGTGCAAAATGACTGGAAATAAATGTGGTGCTGTTGTTTTCATCATGACTTTCTTGACTCAGCCTATGCGGATGGGCCTTTGAGAAAAACTGGTTAAAGAATTTGTAGTGACAACAGCCAGCAAAGGTTTGCCTGAGTGGTTTCAGATTTTTTCACAGAGAATTATAGCAGAGTTCTTGCTTCTCCTGCACCCTTGGGTAGCCAAGGCTGTCTCCCAGCTACACTTTCTCATCGGTTATGTGATAGATTCACTCTGTTCGGTTTCACTATGCCACAATTACTGTTCCCAAAACACTCCTTCAAGAATATGCAATTGTTTGCATTACGATGCATGGAAAATGGGCTTTTATCCCAATTCCATGTCCTGCCCTCTGCTCTTTTGGATAAAGGAGCCACAAGATGTAAGTCTTCTGTTCTGGAATCACTTAATTTGCAAATCTGAATAAAGGTACATGACTTGTAACTGAACATCAGTGAGTTTAGGAATTGTCACTACTTTCTCCAGAACTCCTAGAATTGTTTGGGTTAGAAATTGAAGATAGAGAAGTCATTGTGAAATTCATACTATAAATGTAGGGAAATTTCTTTAAGAAGTTAAGGCAAATAATCCTTCTCAAGACCTTCCCCAGAATAAAAAAATCCTAAACCCACTCCTGAACTCTGTTTCCTTGATAATAGACCTAATTTTACAATTTACCCAGAATTTAAAGAAAGACATGGATTAACTTTAGCAATCTGCACAATATTAATTGTAAGAATCAATAAATGCAATGTTGGAATTGCTAAACAACTTTGTATATAGGACAATAGTCACACGATTATGGAATTACCCAAATCATGTTGGTTTTGTGTGAGATCACTCTGTACTCCCTGGTAAATCAAAGAAGCCAAGAAGAATAGGAGTTCATGCAAATTGAACCAAACACACTGCACAAAATACATAAAACAAAGATGAAATAGAGTCACAATTCTTTGGATTGTGAGAATATTCCTGATTTTTGTTTAACAGAAAAGGGAAATTACAAATTTTCAGAATGTATTTCTGAGTGTGTTTTGCTGTTTTATATCCATGCTCGTTTATGCATTCTTAAATTTTATTACACATCAGGTTGCTGTTACTGCATCTAATTGTATTACCTATACATCCTTTTTACACAATAATAGGGGGTCATTCTTGTGAGTATATTATTCAATTTTCATCATGCATATGTTTGAAATTGCTCTGCATTCCATTAACAGCTCATATGAATTGAACTAATGAAACAATTCCCACTCTTTCCTCATTTTCTGAAATAGTGTGATAATGACCCTATGTTTACATAGTGCTTTTAATCCCTGCATATTTTACAAACTGATAATTTCAAGACATTAAAGTCTTGAATTTAAATTCACTTACACCATTTTTCCCTCAACTTATTATTATATGGTTCATTTTCAGATGAATTACAAAATATCACAATAAGAACTTTGACTGTTCATATGAGGAACACAAAAACAAACTAGCAAAACCTTACTAAAGTGGGGAAAGGGAGTTGGTATAGACAGAATGGAGCTCCATATACTGGAATTTGACCAAGCTAAAAGGATTAACAGTCTTCCTTGACCAGAAGGGTACCAAGGGAACTTTAACAAGAAGGCACATCTAGCAAACAGGCAGCATGGAGGCCAAATAATACTACCCTTTATCAGCTCTTAAAACTCCACAGATCTAAAAAGTGTGGCTAAAAGAGTTACAGGAGTGATATTTCACTGTGGAGAAATAGAATGACTGGAGTTATGAGATCAGAGGTAAATCACATTGATGGCCTTATTGAAACAGCTGGGCCTAGAAGGGAGGTGTCGTCTGTTCCCCAGACACAAAGAAAGCAAGCTGATGCAAGAAGCAAAAAATTCTTGTGCTCTGGGGACATTTAAACCTGCCTTTAAACAATTATTCTTCTCATGAGAGGAATATGCTTTAATTACGAAAAATGGATTTTTGGGGCAAGTGATATGAATTAAATTTTCTTTAGTATTTGCGTTTATCTGCATGGACAAGTTTCTCCAGTCAAAAAAAAAAAAAAAAGAAAAAAAAGCCTTCAGTGTCAAATTTGCACGTATAAAAATAGCAAAGCTGTCGTTTTTATAACGTCACTCAATTCCAAGAAAAACAAACAATTTTGCAGTCTAAATGTCAGTTCACACTCATCTCTCTCACTGAATTATTGTTTAATTTTAAAAGGGAGGGGAAATGGGAAAAAAACATGCTAAGCATTTTGGGAGTGGGATTTAATCCACAAGGAGAACGGAGTTTAAGCCCTCTGGGAATTTTAGGTTTAAATTCAGTATAGGCTTTTTCTTTTTTCTTTTTTTTTTTCTAATACATTTTAGGCTTCTGTGAAAGGTCGCTGTATGGAGATAAAACAGCAGATGAAATAAGAAGCAATAAGACAAAACAATAAAACTGCCATTGTTTTCTTGACCTTTTTCAAATGCATTCATCATACAGTATATGGTAAACCTTATTAGAACTTTGAAGCTACTGCTGCTCTGAGTGGAATGATCTCTAGCATCCACTTACCACTAGCCCTTTCTGGGAAGGTCAGATAATAAGAGGTCTCTCTATGAACTGAAATTCTAAGTAACCAGTGGCTTGAGACGGGAATTGTTTACTCTTCATTTTTTATTCTCTGGCAGAGATAACACAGGCAAGGCCAATTTCTGCGCTGCTGTTACCTAGCGTTGTGTGACGCTATCATGATAACATGCAAAAAGAACAAATGTTACACTTCTCAACTGTGGGTCATGCAGTGGGAGGAAAGGGCAGAAAGCAAGACAGAAGCTTCCTTTCTGAAGAAAGCATCCCTCCACCAGTTTCACAAATATAGCAAAAGAGTACAGTTCCCATGTACAACAAGATGATATGTATCATTAAGTTAAAGATGTGACCAAGTGTAGTGGTGCATACTGCAGTTTCTAAATCAAAATATTTGGCCATCTGCCCTTTAAGAAGGAGCTACAACAAAAAGAATATGTTCTTTTCCTGTTGTTTTCCCTGAGCTGGGCAACCCTTCCTAGTAATTATACTTTGATTAAAAATTAATTTTGTTCTCAGATCTCTTCCAACATTTGTTTTACTAGTTTCTGTTTCATGCAGCTTGTCTTTTAAATAGGAATCGCATTTACTTGCTATTGTATATTATGAGCTGTATTTTTTAGTGTCAAACCTGATGTTAGACACGAATTCAGAATAATTAACTGCTTCCTATGTATAGAGGAGCTTTTGAGGTCAACTGGGGGGAAAGAGGTGTTACTTTCATCACATGTTCAAAGCTGCAAAACCGTGTTTCAGACATCTGATAAAAATATCCTTATTTGCGAATGAAATAGCACAAAACCTATGAAGCCAACATCCCTTTTATTATTTCTCTAACAGGCTCTAGCTTCTTTCTAGCCTAGTTGGGTGGAAGTTTCTCTCTTTTAATGTGCTTGTAATGGCTTAATTCCATGGTGTGATAAAGGTTAAAAGAAAATCACTCTAAAACAGGAAAATCTCAGAGAGGTATATTTCTCTATGCAGCTCCTACCTTTAATCTACTCTGAATAGTTTTAAGATTGGAAGCGAAAACTAGAAATTTGGCAGAGATTGCAGAATAAAGAAGGTTGTTGATAAGAGCCCTTTCACAGTCTGGAGATCTTTATCAAATTCTATTCTTAATTAAACATTTAATTCTTCTTTTTTTCCTGCATTGGTATTTTACGTCACTCAAGCACTAAACTTATCACAGATTGACACAGACCCCTAAGAATATGCCTGTTAATTCAAATTATAATCACATACTGCATTTATGGCATTCTGTAGTGAGGTAGACATTCCAAACTTTTCACTCAATCTTTTCCCTATTAGCAGAGAGTCTTCTTAATATCATTGTCTTGCCTACTTTCTAATTGACTTTTCTAGAAGGATTCAACTGTTCTCACCACATAGGAAACGCATAATAATAATAATGGTGACCAACATCTTTGATTTGGGGACCAAAAAGAGTCTGATGGATGGCAATCATTAGAAGAAACATTTAATATCCAGGTCTCTCTGAATATAAAGTAATAGCAGGAAAAATAATTAAATGAAGTTGATTTTATAACATTCTCCACGTTTATTTTACTCTTTTACAGAAAGAAACGGATCATCAGGGATAAATGGGGTTTTATGAATCAACTATGGATCAGAATGTTCTGCCAGATAAGTTAATTAAACAATTTACAGTTTTATACCTTTGTATTGCAATGAGTCACTGGAGTAATTCCAACTAAGGAAACTCCACCTGCATCTTTCCTTACTTTCTGAATTTCTAGATGTCACATTACAAGTTGTTTATTCGAACAAGCCTCTCCCATAGCATTTCCATACAAGTTGCTGGAACTTTTTATAAATGTGTCTGTTCCTGTTCTTATACAACTCTATGATAAATCCCCCTCTGACTTCTATTGTACAAGAGGAGACTTGACACTTTATTTTCAGATTCTTTTTTTTGTGTTGCTTGTGGATGTCACAGAGACCTGCACTAGTGCAGAACCACTGTACTTATCAAAGAAATAAAATGCTTAAAGAAAATTTATGTGCTTTGGAACTGGACAAGCCACAAACTTGTGATTTGAAACAGCTTTATTTTCCCAGCTGCCACCAGTCACAGATTCTTACTTTAATAATCTATTTTATCTGATTGCCTTGAGATGTGAAACAACGTAGCTTTTCATGTACGGATTCATTAACTGGGTTTTCTGTGATTTCCTTATAAATTATAGAATATGAGTATCAAATACCACTGTCTAAATAATTCTTGTGTAAGCAATGCATTTTGTTTGTTTCCTTCAGCGGCCATTAGTCTTTGCTGTAGTTCATAATGGTAACATATGGAATCATATAACCAAAACAGAAGTCTCTGGAAAATTCTTTTCCATCCAGTTTTTCTGATCACAGTCTTTCTATTTTACAGTTTAATCTTTTTCAGCCCTACAGGGTTGATTAAATGAAATGTGGATCCTCATTTCAAAGAGGAACTCCTTACTATGGGTACAGTACACTCTTCGGCAGCTAGTCATACTTCCTATTTTTGATATTCAGTATGGGGGGGAAAAGTCATCAGATCTTTCCCCACTTCCTTGCCTCAGCTGCAGTGTTCAACAGCCTCCTATAGCTTGCTGTAATAAGTTGCAAATGTCTCTCAGGCAGAATATGGTTCACTGCAGTGATCTTTGCATATATATACAGTGGGGTAGCTAAAACAAAGCCTGCCATTTAGTTGAATTGTTAATTTATGTCACAACCTGACTTGCAAGTTCCCCACCCAGTTCTTCACCAGTCTCTCCCATATTTCCTTTTGAAAAACTGGGCTCTTTACTTCTGCCAACAACCACTGCCAAGATGCAGAGCCTCCCTCAGAAAATACATGACCTGAACTTTGCTCTCTGGTGAAGCTGCATTAGAAGAACTCAATCCCTTTATTTTGGAAATTAAAGCCCTCATGTTTACAGCACACTAAATTATAAAGTTAGGAGGACCCTCAGAATTCAATAGCTGCGTGTTACTAGCTGTCAAAAAGACACAATGCTCAGGATACTGTGTAAATGGCCCATGCTAGTGAAAGCTATTGGCAGAGATTGAGGCAATCAGAGTAGCAGAACTGAAATGTTTTTGACACCGATCCAAATAATAATACAATATAAAGAAGTAGGTTTATTATAAAAGTAATTACATTCATATGTGTCAGGAGGTAAGCTAAAGGCTCTGTGACAAAGAGGGATACTCCTCTTATGTTGGAGTATTGCACAGTTGTTCTGAAGAATGATGTTTTACATTACATGTTCAGAGATCAGGTGTTTGACTGCAGAGGATAATAGTCTTAGTGTGACTCTCATCAAACAACAAAGGCAAAGGTTTGCAGAACAATGACCCTGGTATTACCTGCACAGACTTGTCTCTTGTTTGTGTTTGAATTGACAAGGGAATGTCATGTACGGCCACTGAAGAGTTGGGGGCATAAAAAAGGGCAAACATCTATCTCCACAACAGCCTGAGTGTTTATACAGTGGAGTCAGATTCTGGATTTGTGAAGTATTATATCAGGCAGGTCCAGCAATAAGGACCTTACAAAGGATTTAGTAACAAATAAGTAAGCTTCAAACTCTTGTAAGCCTCCTTCTAATGGGTTAGAGGAGGTACAGAGGGGAAATCAGACTTTTACACAGATGTTATGAGACAATTGTAATAGAGAAAAATAGGTATTGTTTTTCAGGTTTAAAGTTCCTGAAGGAGTCCTTTTCCTCAGGAGATTTAATTTGTAAATTCAAAAAGGTTGAGTCAATGGCTAGTTATTCAAGAAGCAGATTATAATGATTTTTGGCTTGGTAATGTGTGCAGAAATCCACAGCACAAAAATACTTAAGTTCTTCATGTGTGTTTCAATTTCAACCAGACTGATGAATTTTGAGTTACCACAATAACACAGAGAGGAAGAGTAAGCAATTTGTTAGCCGCAGCCACGTGGGTGCTGGCCTTATCTTTCGTCAGTTCATCCTTTGGTACTTAAGGGACTTATTCTGCACACATAACAGAAAAACCCAATTGTCTGACATTCTGATATAGTCTCAGCACTAGCAGCTTCCAGAGCCAGTATTTTGAGACATGATATCAAATCACACAATTTGCTATATCCTGTGAGCTCGAAGATACAATATTTGGAAGCACCCAGGGGTAGCAGACATTTGCCGGCTGCCTCATTGCCACTAGCAAAATCCTAACAAAATCATTCTTTAATTGAAGAAATGGTGAGAAGAAGCAATGAACAGAATGGAGCTGTTACATGCAAAGACACAACTTATTCCTAGCTGAATTCCCTCCTGGGGCTTTGCAGCAGCAGCCTCTATTCCTTTAAATGCAGAGCCAGGTCACGACACAGCACCCCTGCTTGGGCTGCCAAACACTGTTATACTACAGACACAAGAAGGGGGAGTTGATGTGCAAGTGGCAGTGGATTATTAAACCTGATTTTACTGAAAATATTGCATCACTGCAGTTCCCACAGCAATAAGGATTTCTTCCAAGTGTTAAGTGAAAAATTACTTTTCAGAAACCATATTGAACAATAATCCTAGTGTAAACAAGATGTTGACTTGTATTTTGACAATGACCTTGAGTTAAATTTCTGCTGTTGTTGCAGAATAAAAAAAATTATGCCCTTAATTGTGCAACATTGCTAGGGTATTTGGACTGCTACATTTTGGAACACCATTAAATGATAAAAGCTGTTATTATGCTGTTAATTGTAAACTCTTCAGCTGAGTCCCTGCACTTAGAATCTATGTCATATACACTTGTAGTCTTTGTAATGTAATATAATAATTTATCAAAAGACAAATAAATTACAGGAAAGGATGGGGTTTTCTTCTTTTGTTCACTGCTTGGTTTCTTGAGAAATTGAAAATTAATTATTTCTAGTTGTGGCAAGTGACAAGTCTTAGAGTCAAATAACAGAAATGCAAGAGAAATTGTATCATTAAACAACTTAAGTTATAACCTTTTGCACTAGTGCCCAGAAAATGGCTAATAAAAACTGAGCCTCATATTTATGGTGGAAAAAGAAAAAGCAAGCCGGGGCAACCAAGGAATAATAGACAAAGAAACTGTAGACCAGCTGTCGTATGCTCATGCACTTACAAATATTCATGCAAGCTGTGGAAATGTATCAGCTTAGCACAGTGGAAAAGCTTTGAATTTTTGAAGTAGGCAGTAAGTGAGAGGTAGCATACATCACTGCATCTAAACTCAATTTTGTGATCTTAACTTCTATAGATACAAATAGGCCACAATCTCTCAGTCAGCACTAACTGGGACTTATTTCGTTGATAACCATGAATGTTTACTTACTTTGACAATTTAGGGTGAATATTAAAAAAAAAAAAAGAATTGTGAAACTTTTTTTAAGTTAGCTGTTACAAGCATAGTAAACAATGAAGTTCAGATGCCTCTTCCCAAATTAAAATCTAAGCTAAAAAAATACAAAAGGAAACAAAAATGAAGGAGAGTTGCTCAGAATTTAGTAATCATACAGAATAATTGGAACATAGAATAATGTGTTGGAAGGGACCTCTGGAAGTCTCTGGTACAAGTTGCTGCTCAAAGTAGAGCCAACTTAGATGAAAATTTTCACAGCCTTGTGTAGCTGAGTTTGGAATACTTCCAATGATGGATTAGAATTTTTCTTGGTACCTGTTACATGTTTGACTGTCCGTGTGGGATGAGTGTTGAGATTTTTTTCCTTACATGGGCATTTCTCTTGTTGCAATTTCTGACTTTTGCCTCTTGTTCAATTGCTCTGTACTTTTGAGCATCTGGGTCCAACCTATGTTTACCACAATTATATGAGACAGCTGAGAAGCTGGAAGATCTGTCCTTAGCACACACTTTTTCAGGCTGAAGAATCCTGACTCTCAACTGGCTATTGTACATCTAGTGCTCCTGCCTCCAAACAATTATTTTGGCCCTCCACTAGACCTCCTTCAGTATACCAATATCTTTCCTTTACTGTGGATAAAATTATATGTGTATTTTTTTATGTATATGTGTATTCATGTATGTGTGTATTTGGAAATGAGTTGAATGTGATTAAGTTTTAATTCTACTTTCTGATACACGTATGTTACACAATTCTGTTGGTGAACAACTGCACATTATTAAAGTGTGAGTAGATGATTAGAAGCAATCAATATAACGTGGCTTAATGAATTATTATGAAGCAACAGAGCTACAGAACTTCCTCATCCGCAGAAAGCAAGTCATCATGAGTATTTGGTTGCCCATCTCTGTAAAGAAACTTAGCTGTAGTTAGAGGAAGTAATTACTTGCTCTGAAGAGCCAAATATTTATGAAATAGATTTTGTTTTTAATTTTATGAGATACATTTTACACATATGAAATTTCTAACTGTTGCCATGTACTACATATGCATGACAATTTAGCATGACAGTCTTTTGAGCTCATGTGTTTCTTAGCATGTTATTGTAGCACTTAGGAATTTCACATGCCTCAATTACAAGGCAAGCACACATACCTTACTAAGCTTAGGTAATTCATTTGTTATTTTCTTGTCATATCTTTCAAAACAGAAAATGAAACAGAATAAGATTCTCAGATGCTGTTGTTGTGAAAACAATGCAAATGCTGGAGTAACATATGAGGTAGGTCAAACAATTATCAAACCTGTTTTTATTCTGTCAGCTGTAGATTTATTAAGAAGTCAAAGGCCTATCTCTGGTATTGGTGCCTCAGTTTCTCAAATTTCTCACTGACTAAACTGATTTATGAGGTGGAAAATCAGAAAGATGCTGCGGCATAGAGAGCATCCAGTGTATGTGGGCGTTCCCTGTCTTAGCCTGTGACATGAAATAAGTGAGGAAAGGAGACCTCCCTAATTATATGCAATTTTAGCTCTTGACCACTAAAGGAACATTTCTTATTACTGAAAAGTAGATCCATATTTATTTTAACAAAGGAGTCGACTCCTTTTATAAAGATTAGGAAATCTGAAATGACATAAGCAAAGCCAAAGTAGACTTTGGTATCTGTTATAGTACTTAAAGTCTGCCATCCATAAAGAACCCTCTGTTATCCATTAAGAACTCTTTTACCACGCAGCATACGAAAGTACATGGCCAGTATTTTAAACCACATGCCATTCTATTTTCTTAGGAATCAACAATGCTTCAGGTAAGGTTCCATCCAACTAGATATTTAACTCCTTTCTATTCACGCCTCTCTTGCACAATACTTTTTAAAAACTTATTTTAAAACTAATTTGGTTTGTCACAGATCAGAATTTACAGATGTCTGGGTCATGTTTCATTTCAGAACTGTACTTATCAAATTGGAATGTAATTTCTGACACACCTGCTTCCTGAAGTTTGTGAAGTACTTTACTGACGAGTTAACTCGTTTCCCTGATATTTGCTTTGTGTTTAGAAAATATTCTCACTTTCACAGCAAGAAAGGTAAACACGCCTCTTGGTTTAGATTTGCCAACTAAAATATTTTCATTCAGAGATGCTGATACATTTTGTTTCTAGCAAATGTAACTAATATTCTAATGTGAGTTTTGTTCTGTGAAAAGTCGATTCTACATTAGTGGAAAATAGATCAATAAGATTATTACTCAGTAGTTTTAGCTTATTCAAATCAGATTTTTGAAAACAAATTCTAAAATATTGAAGCATAACATTTTAATATCTGGAAATGCAATAAAAAACCCCACCCTGATATTTCTAAACAAGCACAGAAATGTTTTTGGAAGGAATCCCCTGAGATTTAGTCTAGCCTCCAACTCAAAGCAGGACTATCACCAACATCTCTGTCTCAGCCTTTGCTTTTTCCGGCCCAGAACAAAAAACCTCCAAGAAAGAGGCAACCAATTCCAGTGCTGCAGTACCCTCTTAGGGAAAAAGTTTTTCAAATTATGAACCTAAACCTCACAAGCTATAGCTTCTAGCACTGCTGAGAATAGTTTGGTTTAGTCTTCTTTATATCATCCCTTCCAGGTGCTGAAGGTAGCTAGAATTTAACTTCCTTTTCATCACATTAAACCTAATATTCTCAGACTCTCCTTGTTGGCTATGGTTGAGGTCTTAAACATTGACTTGATAATCCTTGTCTGAAGTCTCTTTAGTTTCCCCTCATCCATCCCATGACCTAGAAAGCCCAATGCTGAACACAGTATTCCTTATGCAGCTCAGCATCTGGTGTCACCCAGGACACCCTGACTGCCACAGGGTCACAGGAGTAAGCCATGGAACGGTTCATATTCCATTATGTGTCACCTGTAGCACCAAGTCTTTTTCAGTAGGACTAATAGTTAAATTCTAAATCTCCCAGCCTCTCCTAGAAAATATAACAACATTCTTGGAAGTTAACAATCAAGGGTTTGGATTTTAAAGCCTTTCTTCATCTATACATTACAGTAAGTCATTTTACAGTGGTTTTCTTGTTCATTTGTCTTTTAAAGACCACTGAATACCTTGATGGTATAAAAACCTGCAGATAGATTTCTCCATTTTTTTCTTATATTTGACCAGAAGCCATATCTGAATAGCTTTTACGCATGCCTAATCTAGCTGTGGTGACTACTGAGAGCAAAACACTTTTCTGTGGTCTGTGGCTGCCAGAAACTGACTTCTTACACCCATCAGAACTGAGAGAAGTCATAACACCTAAATTGAGGAGAACAGCTGAATGGAACAGACTTTAGCTATCAAAATCATTTTCCCCATTGCAGTCCTACATCGCTGAACCTTGATTTTAGGCATTATTTGGTTTGTGACAGATAAATTAGATGTCCTCACCTGTCAGTTGGAACTGGATCATGAGTGCTTAGGGAATGAAACCTGCCTTTTACAGATATGGATAATGAATTCTTAATTTATCCCACCTTTCTCTCACTGGAGAGAAATAGAAAAGAATTGCAACTGTGTTTATTCCCAGTTTGTGATCATTGTGGTTATAATGATCACATACATTTGAGAAACTGCCTATTAAATTTCCTTAAGAATTTCTGCAGAGGGCATTTAGTGGGGTATTTCATGCAGCAAATTCCAGCAAAGCATTTCCTAAATTGGTGCAAGGTCTTTTTTTTTTTCTTTCTTTTTTTTTTTTTATTTTTTTAAAACTCTAGATTGTGTAATGTTATGAGGCCTAGAAACTATTAGTTTCATCAAGATACAAATCATCCCAAAAAAGAATCTGTAGAAGTCTCCGTTCAGGTACTTCACAGTGGTTGAAAAACCACATTGAATTGAAGCAAAAAAGCGATATAAACCTTTTTCTTTTCAGTTTGGACATGAAATGCAGAATGGCATTAATCTCACTGAAGGGCCTGAATTCAGTTTTGGATTATTACCTAAATTTAAGTGTCTAAATGGAAATGTCTGTATGAGCATTGTATGTGTAGTGTCCTAGAATGATGTACAGAGATCCAAGTCAGAGCTCTTTTTGGACTCTGACATTCAACTCATAACAATAAAGATACCTGAGGCAGGATTCAGTTGCAAAAAAAAATAATGGTTTCTAATACTGGTTAAGTTTCTTAATGTATCTATTATTGTCATTCAGGACAGACAGACATAGCACAGAACCTGTGGAAAATATGCAGACTTTGGGAGAGGCAGCTGCAAGCCAAGACTTTTGTAGGGCATCTAAGGCATGGAAAAGCTTAGATGCTTGTTTAAACAGTAGTATTGGTCCTTTCCTTATGGGTCCCCTCCAACTTGAGATATTCTATGATCCTCAGTTGGTCAGTTAAGTTCCACTGGCTTCACTGACTATGGGTGTAAGTAAAAGTTGTCATACATTTAATGCTGTTTGAAATGCCATCCATCAAGTCCCCGGAAAGCTGTAGAAATCCTATATATATTTCTTGTTTATATTTGCCACTTTAATCTCAAGTACCTGAAATGTCTCTAATGACAATGCCCAACTCTGTTGAGTAGCTCAGTCCAGTCTATGATCTTTCTTTTTCTACAAAAACCTCACTCTTAGGACTTTAAGCTATTTTTTTTTTTAATTTTAATTGGAGATTTTGTTTGTTTTTAATCTCTGCTTTAATCCACCTTTCAACACCAGGATGTGCATTAAATACCATAGTGGTGAGAGAGTAGCTATTTATGGTAGGGAACACATTATCTAGATGAATTGACTTGCCACATGAAGACATTAATTAGCATGAAAAATTAGTGAAGTACAATTTAAAATCATATTAATACTTTTAATTACCCAGATACTCCTCCCTGCAGATACTACACTTAAAAGAACCAAATTAAAATATGTGATTTTTAATTAGCAAATTAAGTTAAGTCAAATTTTTAAAAGTTTAACGGCTTAATTTTTCTCACATTTTGCTTTGTGAGAATCAAAAAGAGGCAGAGTTTAGAAATAAGCCAGTTTATGTGTGACACTTCCAACAGAGCCATTGAATTTTCTTCTGATACTACTTTTTATATTTTGCTAATTGCTTTGGAAAGGCTTTGTGTTCAAGGTAAGCAATCAATGAGATCCTCTTTTAATCTGAAGATAACAGCAATTTCCTTCTTCCTGCAAATGAGTTTAAATGGTGAAGTTGTAAAGGACGGGATGGAAGTTTATAATACTTTTCAGTACTGTCACTTTGCTAGTTAATAGGGTGCCTATTAATTCTATGCTCCATTCTTTAGGATTAAATGACAAAGTGAGGCATAGTTCTGAGATTGCAGCCGAAACTCAAAATGACAACGATGGAAGCCTATCATAATTACTGTGCAATAACAATCAAACAGCATTTGAACTGGCTGTAACCACCCTTTGTTAGCTTATATCACCACATATAAAGACAAGAAATCCAAATACGTTTACACTAGGGCAAAACAAGGTGGAACTGAATGATTTGGGCTGTATTTCCACTACCAAAAGAATATGTCATGTGGAGTTTGCTTATGTGTCGTGCTTTAAGCCTCTATAACTCACGCAGTCACTCTCTCACTCACTCCCCCCTCTTTCTTCCCCCTGCTCCAGGAGGGATGGGGAGGAGAATCAAAAGAATGGAACTCCCACAGGTTGAGATAAGAACAGTTTAGTAACTAAGGTATAACACAAGACCACTACTGCTACCACCAATAATAATAATGACAAGGCAAATACAAGGAAAGAATACAATCGCTCACCACCTATACCCAGCTCGACCAAGCAGTGCACCCCCCCCCCCACCCTCCCAGGTCTCTGCTCTCCGTTTTTACAACCTGGGCATGACATGCAGTGGTATGGAATAACCTCTTTGATCAGTTTGGGTCAGGTGTCCCATCTCTGCTTTCTCCTGGCTTCTCCTCCTCCCTGGCAGAGCATGAGACTCAGAAAGTCCTTGGTCAAACCAAAACATTACTAAGGAGTAACTGAAAACACTGGTGTTATCAGTGCTGTTCCCAGGCCGAAAGTCAAAAACACTGCTGTACCAGCTACCGAGAAGGAGAAAAATGACTTCTACTGCTGAACCCATGACATTATGAAAACAACATGCAGGTTGGGCATATAAGCATTAAGTGTTATTTGACAATAATTGCTGGATCAGATGAACTGTGCGACCAGAGATTTTAGGCTTTCATGATAGTAGCACTAAAAAGATATGGATCTCATGTTTTAATACTGGTTCCAGCCACAGATTCCAGCCTTACAAGTTACAGTTAGCAGAAACAAGTAAATAACTGTTATAATGCTAGCTTCTTAGATTGACTTTTCATTAGAAACAGGGACCAGTAAGCTGTTCGCTAACTGTTTTTGTATTCTACTGTAAGCAGCCTACTCCAGAGTCCAAAGCTCTTTAAAAAATAAGTTGATTGTGCGACTGCACATCTCAACCGCTCTATGCAATCTTGGTTTTCTCATTTCAAATTGAATGTAGAAGAGCTATAAAACATCCCAGGAAGCTGATAAGGATGATTGGGAATATACAGTGGCTTCTGAGTAGAGAAAAGATTAAACCCGGAAGTATTTTTCAGCCTGGAGCAAACACAACTAGGGAACATGTTACAGATCTTTTTTAAATTAAGTGTCATGAAGATGGAAAATGGGTCATGACATTTTACGGTACTTCCTAGATAACGAACTATAAAACATTAGATAAAAATTTATCAGAAGAAGCAAAAATAACAAACTGCATAAAGGAGTAGTGGAACTCATTGCCGCAGGGTGGTAAAGAACTCCTATATCCAGAAAGAGGTTGTGCAAATTTACTAAAAAAAAAAAAAAACAAAACCAAAGAACAACAACAAAAAAAAAAAAAACAAGGCTATGAAACAGATATTTAGAGGAAATTTTTAGTTCAGAATATCCTTGAAAGACTTACACATGGGGGTAGGCGTTACTGTTTAACAGCTATGAGCTTGGTTTATTTTTGTATGTTTTATTAAACAGTTCTGATTGTAAGGTGATTTTATGACCAAAACTGTGCCTACACTAGTCAAGGAACTTTTCTGTAACTGTTGCCGGAACAAATAGGTCTCTTCTGCAATGTGGAAATACACAGGGCTATTAAGGAACCCTGATAATTTCATTGGTTGAAAAATTTGTCATAGCCTGTCACCAAAAAAGGATTTCACCATTAACTCCCATCAGTGGAGCTTATTCCCTACAAAGCTCTCTGCCAATATGCACAATCAGAAGTGAATTCATTATAATTTTATATAATTTAGGACAAAAAATATAAAACAGTTTCAATAGGTAAATAATGTTTAGACAGACACATACATAAAACAATATTAATTTAACAGTATCATAGCATGTAGTATAAAATCTGCTATAACCCCTTTTTTTTGGCACATGAGGTCCTGATCATTTATCAAGGAATCTTGTGTAGAAAAAAAGAGAGGCTTTGCAAGACTAAAAAATCTCTTCTCTGTATATAATGACCATGTCTAACCAGCCCAGTGACTCTAGGCATACCTATATAGACAGTAACAGTAATTTACACCCTTCTAACTCACTTTAGTTGAGGTTCCTGAACCTCAACTAAATAAGATAAATAGGATAAAATAAGCTATATATGCCACATCATGTTGCAGTGCAATGACCGACTGCCGTAACAAGATTCTGGTAGCAGGAGGGCTGCAGGAGTGACCTCTGTGAGACAAGTTTGGGTGCTCCCCCCTGGCCAGTTCCAAAAAAGAAACAAAGATGAGACTGTCAGTTATGCTGGTGGCATCTCCGAGATAACATAATAAAGAGTAAAATATGCTGAGCAGCAACTGTGACAGACGGGAAAAAAAAAAAAAAAACATGAAAGAAGCAGCTGTGCAAATACAACAGTTAGTGTAGAAGGAGGGGGAGTAGGTGTCTCAGGTGTCAGAGTACAGTTTCCCCTGCAGCCAGTGGAGCAGATATCCACCTGCAGGAGCTGCAGACCATGGAAAAGAAATCATGCAGGAGCATAATTTTTCAGGTTTTTTTTAAATTTTTTTTTTATTCTCATTTTCTTCTTTATTTTATTCCTCTAATACCACCCAAGCTATCCCTAAAGTTAAAAAAATGCTAGTAGAGTACTTTTATCTTGTTTTGAAGGCTCAGAAGCCTTTGCCAGAATCTTACTGTGTTTTATACAACTAAACTAGCCTTTCAGAAATTAAAGATCCTTTTTTTAAATGCTTATATATTCCTTTCACCACATGGTGTTGATTTTTTCTTACACAGTATAATCTTTCATTTCTTATGCTTTATATCACACTCTACTGGAGCTATATAGTTAATGTATGAGTCAGGATTTTTTACTGACTTCAGTAAGAGATAAATATACTGTTCATATTATTCCACACAGAAAGGGACAATAAGGAATAATTCAGTGAAAATAATAATAGCAAAGTTCTGAAAAATTAACATTGAAAAGTTCCTACTTAGGCATTACTTTAAAAGTTACTTTCATGCATTGTTATCATGTTATTTTTTTATATCATTCTGACAGTGACCAAAATGTTATTTTTAATATGAAAAAAAAACGTGAATACCAAAGTGTTCAACCTGCTCAGAGAGTGCATGGGGAAGCAACCTTTTACAATCCTCTGCACTGTTCACAGGAGAAGCCACCAGCTCCCCATAGGTTGAAGAATAAAACAACAACTAATTTTACTGTAAGCTTCCCTAAACTGTATCAGAAAGAATAAAAGCGTTCACAGGTTCTTATTCTCTTAAAAGATACAAAGTAGGAGGGGAAAAAAAGGAAAAAAGAGAAATAGACTCCCCAGCCTGTGGATCCAGCAAAACATCTTCTCTGTCTTTTTGGTCAGTAGCTCCACCAGATCCCGTAGTGGCTGGCTGCATTTTTATAGGGTCAGTCTCTCTCTCAGAACCCACCTGCAGGTGAGACTTATTCGCAGAGCTATCACGTAAACCCCCAGACCCAGTTCACATTGTGCCCTGACAGGCACCGCAGTGTCTGTACTACTATCTCTGGGCAGTTTGTTGCAGGGGCAGTCGATGTTCACGGCCTCAGGGCAAATAATACAGGAAAACAATCCTCCACCTTGGTGGAGCAGGACCCTACTCTGCCCCCCAGCTGTTTGCTGTTTTGATAACGAGCTGCCAGTTCCTTCAATATTTTGAGTTGTTTTAAGGCAAATACAAGAAGGGTCTCTTGACCATCACACAAGATAATGCCATTCCCAACATAACTTTTTTTAACATATTGAAGTGCATTTTGCTAAGACAGGAATACAAAAGTGATGAAAATGTGTATCAATCTTTTTTTGTGTTTGCATGTGTGTAACAGGTTTATGATGTAAAAATTATAATACATGCATTTAAATAGGTAATAAGGGTGATGGAATTTTCTATGTGTAACATTTGTAAAACAATATAAGCAAAGGCAGACATTTTCTCTGCACTTATTCTTAAGGAACGATCGCTACTTGATATTAAGTTGAATGTGAATTGCTGTGATTTTTCTACAGCTTCATTTTTCTACATGCTTTTGCAATACTTAATAATGAGATTGATATTAGCGATGGTACAACCTGTACATATATTTTTTAACATGAAAGCCATACAAAGGATATTGTTTAGTATTCATAAACATCACTGAGTCCTTCTAGTAGATTTTTCTACTTGTGTCTTCACAATATGCCTTTTTCTTTCTTTATTTGAATTGTAGTAGCAAGGTACCTTATTTTTACTACTTGGAAACAAATTCAGATATATAGCTAATTGGTATCTATTATGCACTCTTACCTAAATTAAGTAGATTATTATGAAATTACCTGTGTTCCCACTTCAATATAAAACCATTTACAGACATGCTGATTTCTCAAGACATGGCAAGCTCATCCAGAAATTACAGAGGAGGCTCATGGCATAGTTTCCTATTAGTAATCAAAATTATTAATGTTTATTGTATCATAGCATGACGCAGGTAATAAATATATTCAGTCCAAGATACCTTTTTGGCATGAAAATGTTACCTCATGAAAGAATATATCTAATATTTATTTCAAATGCAAATGCTAAGGTGATAATCCATATTTTACTCCATAAACTATGTTAAACATTTTTTCACAGAATATAAGTTTTAAAATTTGAGGGCATAAAAGCTCTGCTGTGTTTGAGCAATCCAACAGATGAAAAATGAGTTTACTAATCTCCGCTACCCCTTGTTATAAGAGTAATGTAAGCAATGATTTACAGAATAAGGATACCTCAGGATCTCTCTGAATACCAGATGGAGATTACGTAGAAGGAATCAAAATACTTAACAACCTATACTTACTGTTTCCAGCCTGAAGCATCCAAACACAGTATTGAAATGACATGCCTATGTAGAACATTTCTGATTGAAACATTGCAAATATTTAAAAGAACGACACTAAGTTGTTTGGATCTGTTAACACAGTATAACACCATTTCCAATTGAAACTGAAGGACACCAAAAGTCTGGATAAATAGTTGACTATTGACTAATTTTTGTGTAGGGTTATTTTCAAATGTAATGAGGCACAGGTAACCAGGACCTTGCTTTTCCTTTTCATTTAAAGAAATTACATTGAAAAACCCTTTAGTCAGTCAAGTATTTTTGTGATTAAAAATCAAATTGAAAATCAGAACACGTAATTGCAAGATTTGTTTTCATGGCAAAAATGTTGGAGTTACCATTGTAATGCATAGCTGAAAGAATTTTGGAAGTCAAAGGAATCTGCGTTTGCAAACACAAAATCTTCTGCTGTCATAGGTCTGCCCCAGGTTGTTCCAGGGATGTTGTATTTCAATAAATGTTTCTTTAAAAGACTAAAGTGTGATGAGAGCACTCTTATTCCCCTATTCCCAGCCACTGGGGAAAAACAGAATCTGGTGAGAAACACCATGTTATGCATGGTGGAACTCTGCGGGGGTTTTTGTATGACTTTCCTCCTAGTTCTCATGCAATAAAGCTCTTGATCTGCAGTAGTATGAGAGGTCAAGGTGACCTTCAAGCAAGGACTACACACCCAAGCATGTAGTTTCCATTTGTTTCTTTTATTGATTTTGCACAGCTCAACTCTGAACTATTTCTGAGCCAACTAAAGTTGTTTTAATCTGTTGATATTCACTACTGCCCAGTACAATTAGAACTGGTGGGGAAGTTCACTTCAGAATCATTCTGAAAAGCAATCAAACAAACCAACAGAGAAATGTCTATCCAGATATCTACCCATGTCAGTGAATATTAATGTTTCATATTCTTTTGTAACAATTGTGGCTGCCATAGAGGGACATGATCCACAAGACAACCAAAATTCCTAAGTTTTTAATGATATTTCAGTTATATGTTTGGTTTGGAGTTATAATTGTATTGTAAAATCTTTCAACCAACAAGAATTTGTATGGCATTAGAAATAGATGTTTCATGATTAGAAAAGGGTCACTTGTTTCAAGAAGAAAGGGTAAAATATTCAAATATTCAGCAAGACTTCCACTGGAGTTTGGATGCTCTGTTTCTTTGGTGGTATATATACCACATGTGGTACATGGTCTCTTTTTTACCTACTGGAGAGTTACTTCCCAGAAATCTTTTGAATGCTAAAAGCATCTGATGAAGATTTGGCTGTTGTTCTTTCTCGCCCTACTGTTATTAAGCAATCCTTTCAGTGAGTGAAAAGAAAAACCAAAACCCACAACACAACAAACAAACAGCTTTTTCTTCTCAGAATGACTATTCCTAGGAATGCCAGACAATGGGAGAAATTATACAGACTAATTTATAGAATAAGGACTCATCAAGTGACCTTTAAACCCCCAATCCTGCAAAGGTATTCATGCTATTTAGTGAAGGTACATCATGTCTTTTATGAGGTGAGGAATTCATCTATTATGCCCACTAGAGATAACTGTAGTGCTCCCAGTGACTTTAATGAGATAGTAATAAAGTCCCCATTGAGACTTTTCACAGGTGCATACATCTTTACAGGTCTTTATACTTCATCTTCTTCCTTAACATTTTCAACTAAATATTTGAGTGCAAAGCAACTTATCTCTAGCTGGTATCTATAGATATCTAGTTGATATCTCTAGCTGAATTAATATTTTTGGGTAAATGAGCATTAAATGTGAACATACGGTATATGATAGTGTAACCTGGAGTAAGCAAAAATTTTTGTAGAATTTGCCTCAGCTGTGATAGTGACACTTAGGCAGGAATTTATGCTGTATTCATGTTGAAAATATTCATCTCGCTGGACATAATTTGGCATTTCACTATATTATCACAATTTTCAGAACATTTTTCTATGAAGCACCTTACAGAATTTCCCCTCCTCTAATCTTTCCACCCTTCACCCCATGTACTTTTCTTCCATTTTTTCTTTCAGTTGTCTGTAAAGATTATGACAGTAGCTCTATTTTCTTGCAGTCCAGCTCTTGTCTGGGTCCATTAAAGCTTAACGTGTTCTAGGAATAGAAAATCAAGCAAAACTCTAATTTGCATAAAATGTAAAGTGACATAAAGTGGCTTATGCTGGTAGGGATTCAGGTGTGTATTACTGACTTTTGCAACTTTAATTCTTATGGTGTGGTAGAAAATACCAGTTCACACACAAAAGGCAAGAGAAAGCATAGTCTCGGAAATGGCAAATGATTTTCTTATTTCTAAGCACTACAGAAGCCAGGTTTGTTTTCAGATATGCAGGTACTACGCGTGTCTTGTAAAATCAATGACTATGTACACATATGCAAGTACCACATAGGTTTTTGGGGTCAGAGTATGGTTTCATATAATGCCTTTTTTTACATCGAGCAGCCAAAAGGCGATTTACAGTGCAGGAAATTAGATATCAGCAATGCGGGAAGTCCTAGGTATATGAGCATAGTTTGACATACTCTACAGTTTAGCCTTAATGCGTCATAACTCTGTCCTGGATTCAGCAGGAGCAGCCATTTTTTTTTTTTTTTTCTCCTTCTTGGTAGCTGGTGCAGCACTGTGGTTTTGACTTTCGGCCTGGGAACAGCACTGATAACACCAATGTTTTCAGTTACTGCTTAGAATGTTTTGGCCTGGCCAAGGACTTTCTGAGTCTCATGCTCTGCCAGGGTGGAGGGGAAACCAGGAGGAAGCAGAGACAGGACACCTGACCCAAACTGACCAAAGAGGCATTCCATACCGCAGCACGTCATGCCCAGGATGTAAAAACAGAGGGCAGAGACCCGGAAGGCTTGGGATTCGCTGCTGGGTAGGGTTTGGTATCGGGTGGTGAGCAGTTGTATTCTCTTTCCTTGCATTTCTCTTGTCATTATTATTATTGGTGGTAGCAGTAGTGGTTTGTGTTATGCCTTAGTTACTAAATTGTTCTTATCTCAACCTGTGGGAGTTGCATTCTTTCAATTCTCCTCCCCGTGCACCTGGGAGCTGGGGGGAAGGAAGAGGGAGGAGTGAGTGAGCAAACTGGGTGAGTTATAGTGGCTTAAACCAGGACAGGTGCTTAAGAATGTTCATGAGATAAAACATACTTGAAATAAAGGTGACTCTATGTATTATAGGTTGTTTGAATCAGATCCAGCAACCTTAGAATAAACCTTAGAAATCAGAGACTGGACAAAGTGTCACTGAATGCATTCAAGAAAATGAGAAGGAAGAAATGGAAGTTAAAAGTTGGCAGCCATGATGCAAGATTCAGGTGAAGAATTGCAAGCATAGCATCTGCCATTTCTGCCTTAGATTTGCAGTGGGATTTTATTATATCAAGAAACTCTTTAAAAAGATCAGACAGCTTCTGTGGGTAGAAAGATGCTTTTTCATGTACTTCTAAGTAGAAGTTTATGGTATTTCTTTTGTGATCCCAAACAGATTACCATCCTGTATGTTGTTTTACTGTGGCTTTTCTAGCTCTGCTCCACAGGGGCTATACACTGGATTTACTTGGAAGCTTAAGCTAAGAGAAAATAGAACTAGCTGTGTGTTAAGATGTGAATTTTGTTGAAGACATGGGAGACCAGGAAGGTGTATGAACATGTGCAAAGGTCCAAGGAAACTATTCCAATGATTTTTTTAAGTGAAGTTACACTACTAAACTCTGGACACTGTTCACGTGGCTAACCTTTTCCTTTTCATTTTCCTTTTTTTTTTTCTCCCCAGAATAATGTAACACACACCAGAATACAATGCACAGTATTTGTAAATTATTAGTTTATATTAAATTTCCCATGCAAAGTAGCTTCAGAGCAACTGTAAATCCCAATAAAAAGAATTGGAGGTCCTGTTTTTAGGTCATGGATGACACAGGTAAAGATGGAACTGTGAAAGCTGTGAGACTGAAATGCTGGACTGTACGCTTGAACAAGTAAGGCAGGACATGATAGTAAAAGAAAATTTGGCAAGTGAATCAAAGAAGGTAATTTATCCTTCGTCTAATTCTTAAATCCAGTAGCCACACAGCAACACTAAATGCCAAAACACCTCAAAATGATAAAATCAGATATATTTTTACAGAAACATAATTAATGTCTCACACCCCTGGGTAATAACACTGTCAGTAAGAAGAAGAGATTAAGGCTGCATGTGGATAGCGTACATATTTGTGATAAGTATTAGAGAACGTTCTAAAAACTGAAAGGATGCTTGGATTGCATGGAGGTAAGCTACCCATTACCAGCTGTGGACAGAACAATAAAATCATTCTTTACAAGTTTCTACTATGTTTAACCTTAGCTCATGGATGAGATCCCACACTCCCTGGGCTCAATGACAAAATAAGCATTCATTAGCTTCAGCAGATGAGTTTTCACATGGTGCATTTAATAAAACAAAACGGATTTAGATTTCACAAATCCCTCTTTTTGTTCTTGTCTCTTGAGGTAGTAAAGTCAGAGCTGCCTGCATTCGAGAAACCATTGATTAGATCAAATCAGTGTAAATAGGGAGAGGTAGAAAGAAAAGGAGCACAAGTATAATCTGGGGAGCTGGGAAGTTGCCGCTACTTTTAAATCTTATTAAAAAACTCTAAGGCATATGTAAATTTGAGATAACACACCTCCCTGGTCACCATGCCTCGAAGGCATTTACTTCAGTAATTCATATCTAATTCCATCATTATAAAGCTCGATAATGCATTTTCAATATTTAATACTACAAATATTTAGGTGTTTCAAAGTAGTTTTTAATTTTGTCCATCAAAAGTAAAGTGCTGATTAAAATCTCGTTATTCTCTTTAGTGATAACTGGATTGGTTTTCTTTTTTCCTTTTAGTGTTCCAGTACTTTTGGCCACCTGTCAGCCAATCAAAATTAAAACCAGAGGCTGATTAAATGACTCTCTATGGTGCTGCTCAGGCAGCTTCATTAGTGCTTCTGTTTATGGCCACTCAGTGAGCCACACTGCTGTAACTTCTGACAGTTTATGGAAGCCGATTTTGAGGCACAGGATGTGGGGTACACAATTTTGCACAGTTGTAAAGTTTTGATTGCATGAATTATACATGAAGTCCATTACTCTTGATGCTCACTTGTAGTAACAGCACTCTGAAGGTGTAAAGCACCTTTTTCTTTGAAATAAGCAAAACACAACCAGCCAAGTACTAAAAGTCACATAAAGGAGAAGAATGCAGACCAAGAATAGCAAAGAAACTCCAAACATACCTTTCTTTTATTTGTCTACTTAAACACTTGATAATATAAAAACAGCTGAGAATTTTCCAGCTCATTTTGCTGGTTTTCAAGTGCTTGGTGACAGCCAGCATGGCTTCACTAGGGAGAAATCCTGCCTGACTAATCTGGTGGCCTTCTATGATGGGGCTACAGAACTGATGGACAGGGGTAGAGCAGTTGATGTCATCTATCTGGACTTGTGCAAAGAGTTTGACACTGTCTCATATGACATCCTTGTCTCTAAGTTGGAGAGACATCAATTTGATAGGTGGACCACTCGGTGGATAAAGAACTGGCTGGATGGCCGCACGCAAAGGGTTGTGCTCAATGGCTCAATATCCAGCTGGAGACCAGTAACGAGTGGTGTCCCTCAGGGATTAGTGTTGGGACCGGTCTTGTTCAACATCTTTGTCGGTGACATGGACAGTGGGATTGAGTGTGCCCTCAGCAAGTTTGCCCATGACACCAAGCTGTGTGGTTCGGTTGACATGCTGGAGGGAAAGAATGCCATCCAGAGGGACCTTGACACGCTTGTGAGGTGGGCTGATGCCAACCTCATGAAGTTTAACCATGACAAGTGCAAGGTTCTACACCTGGGTCGGAGCAATCCCAGGCACAGCTACAGGTTGGGCAGAGAAGAGATTCAGAGCAGACCTGCAGAGAAGGACTTGAGGGTGTTGGTCGATGAGAAACTGAACATGAGCTGGCAGTGTGTGCTTGCAGCCCAGAAAGCCAACCATATCCTGGGCTGCATCCAAAGGATCGTGACCAGCAGGTTGAGGGAGGTGATCCTGCCCCTCTACTCTGCTCTTGTGAGACCTCACTTGGAGTATTGTGTGCAGTTCTGGTGTCCTCAACATCAAAAGGACATGGAACTGTTGGAACAAGTGCAGAGGACGATCAGGGGATGGGAGCACCTCCTGTATGACGGTAGGCTGAGGAAGTTGGGGCTGTTGAGCCTGGAGAAGAGAAGGCTGCATGGAGATCTCATAGCAGCCTTCCAATATCTGAAGGGGGCCTATAGAGATGCTGGGGAGAGACTCTTCATTAGGGACTGTAGTGAGAGGACAAGGGGTAACGGGTTCAAAAACAGGGGAAGTTTAGGTTGGATATGAGGAAGAAATTCTTTACTGTAAGGGTGGTGAAGCACTGGAATGGGTTGCCCAGGGAAGTTGTGAATGCTCCATCACTGGCGGTGTTGAAGGCTGGGTTGGACAGAGCCTTGGGTGGCATGGTTTAGTGGGAGATGTCCCTGTCCCTGGCAGGGTGGTTGGAACTAGATGATCTTAAGGTCCTTTCCAACCCTAACTATTCCATGATTCTATGATTCTATGTTTAGAACTAAGGTGGCAGGAAAAATAAAGGTGATAGAGAAAGAAACATTCATGGCTATGGATGCAGATTATTGCATGCATAAAGGATTTCTTAAGCAAGAACACAGCAAGGATCTCTGAAAGCTCTCAATGGCACTTGCCAAAGATGTGTTGTCTCTTCACTAGTTGTCTGCCTGCTCTGTCACATGTAACTCTTTATTAAAGCTTTGGGGCTTTGCCTTGTTTTTCCCCCTTTCTTTCTCTCAATCTGCCTTTGCTGATGACAGAGAAATTTCAAAGGCAAACAGAAGAGACATAAAGAAAATCTAGCTCTGATTCTCAGTATTCCTGCTTTACTTGGGTGACTAGATGATCTTAAGGTCCTTTCCAACCCTAACTATTCTATGATTCTATGACTTCCTACCTCCTTCCTTTTTAATCGTACACTAAAAGTAAAATCTTTCTTTTGGTGAAGATTTGGTGTTATTTATTATGAAAATACTGCTTGGTGCAGTACTTCATAGAAGCCTTTAACCCTCAATCTCACAAAACATCTGAACAAATTAATATACCTAAGGAAGAGTGTTCAGTATTGGCACCTAAACATGCATACACCAACACTTACAGAGATACTACTCCCACTGATATCAGTGGGCAAATTGCACCCATGCAAACTATGGAAGGGTGGAACCTGTAAATATTCATGTAGAAAATAAGCAAAATGGATTAGGCAGTGTGAGCTTCATTAGCTTCACACAGAGAGAATGTGTGTTTCCTCTTCCTCTATTTCTTGTGGCCTGAATAAGTAAACATGTCATACTTTGGGTAATATTTGTATTTGTTCCCATTGTAAATTAAAGCAGTCACCACTTTCAAGGATACGTATTCAACATGCCTAACATGTCATTTCTGTCTGAGGGCAGATGCAGAGTACTGCTCATGACAATTCATTGTAAAGCCTTAGCAAGACATTCAAAGCCTTAATGTGTCAAAGAACAAATGTTCACTGGGCAATATTTGTGCCTTGAAATACTTGTGTTAGGAAAAAAACATTGGCAAATTAGCATAAAGCACACTGCTTTACCCCCCAAATCTTTTTTCTGTGTTCTTAAAAACCCAGGATATTGGCTTTCTCAGTATGTTCAAAATTTCTTTTAGTGTGGGATGTTAGACTAAGTTCCACAGCTTTGCAAATTAAAGTTCTGATGTAGCCTACTACATAACTAGTATTGTGAAACTTCTGAACTAATTCAGCTGTGGGCTTTGCCTGGGGAAGCAGGCTCATTTTTGTTGCAATTGCTCTTCACAGGCAAGTCCACATGTGAGTCTGAGAAGTGATGTATCAAATGTGCAGATGCCGTGCTTCTACGGCCACCAAACCAGATCTCTTCACTGTCATATTACACAGAAATACTAATCTGATTTAGAACAGACATAGGTCCACAACCACATTTATGTAGAATTAACCAGAACATTTGACATAGAGCACCCTTCAGAGGATTCTGGCTCCCTGATTTTACACATAGATTATAGCATCAGCACTTGTCAGAAAACATTTGCTTTAGCACAAAGTTAGTATAGTGTGGAGATACAAATGTTGACCCAGCCAAAAACTTGGGGTTTTTTTGGAGCAGATTAGCCCACCAACATTTTTTTAACAAAACTGAAAAGAAAATGCAAGTCTGTATCATTCTGCATCAGGATATCTCTGCAATTTACGCATACCAAAATTTGTAAAAGTTGTGCCAAGAAAAACTTTGTCTTAAAGAAAAATCCTTTATTTTCTCATACCAGACAATGGAAATCTCTCATTCTTACCCCTTACTTTTCCCCTATTTATTCAGTAGTAAAGCCATCAACATGCTTTTATCAGCTTTTATATCAGAGTAAAGTTGTGTAGGAAATCATACGTGACTGTAAAGAAACTGGCAGTCTCTAATGCAACAGAAGTTCCTCCTTAGTTACAAGGTATAATTATGAGCAGATAGCCATGAAAAATGTGGAAGTAAACGTCCTGTTTCTGCAGTGAGAATGCATGTTTAGGAGCT
Source organism: Ara ararauna (assembly GCA_028858755.1). Taxonomy (NCBI): domain Eukaryota; kingdom Metazoa; phylum Chordata; class Aves; order Psittaciformes; family Psittacidae; genus Ara; species Ara ararauna. The sequence goes on from CM054379.1 coordinate 65,844,104, forward strand.
AACAGCATATTTTATGTGGTGACAATCTCCTACCCTTTTTGTAAAGTATTCCTGCCATTCTCATTCATAACACAGTAGATTAGACTACCATGAGATCAGTCACAACAAATACATTCCAATATGATTACATTTTATCTGCAATCTTATTCCTCCTAGAAATCTGGCCAGAATCAGCTGTTTTCTTGTTGAGGACACTGATGATATTGATTTCCCTTCTCTTCTCTTCTTCCCCTCTACTTTTCTATCTTATATGTGGTCAAATTCTATTTTAAATCCTTCAGGGGAAACAAGCTATATCAAAACTGGTCTCTGCTGAAAAGACACTTTCAAGGATGCAGAGTATCAGATATCATCCTTCTGCATTGAGCTTTCATGGCAAGGTTTTGGTAGTCGTGGTGGGGAGGTTCCAGGGGTGGTTTCTATGAAAAGCTTCTAGAAGCACCCCCCAGTATCCAATAGACCTAGTGCCAGCTGGCTTCAAGGGAGACCCACCACTTGCCAAGGCTGAGCCCATGAGGAATGGTGGTAGCACCTGTGGGATAATAGTAGGAAAGGGGAAAAAAACATGTAGAAATGCAGCTGAAGTAAGGAGTGAGACTATGTGAGAGAAACAGCTCTGCAGACCCCAAGGTCAGTGTAAAAGGACCAGCAGGAGGTGCTCCAGGCATGAGAGCTGAGATTCCCCTGAATCCTGTGACAATGATGAGGCAGGCAGTGCTTCTGCAGCCCATGGAGGTCCATGGTGAAGATCCCCACCTGTAACCTGTTTAGGACCCTACTCCAGGGGAATGCCTGAAGGAGGCTGTGATTCTGTGGGAAGCCTGCGTTGGAGCAGCCTTCTGGCAGGACCTGTGGCCCCATAGGGAGAGGAACCCATGCAGGTAGATAACTGTAAATTTGTCTCCCTTTACCAAGGTACCATTAGGAGCTTGGCTCTGGCAGGATTTCTTGAGATCCTCTGTTTTAGCTGCACATGCTGGACTCTGAGCTACTGAAGTTGTTTCATGAGAAGAGCCAAGTTAGCCTCAGTGTTCCTAGATGAGCTGCAGCCATTGCAATGAAGGTAAGGCATTCATACCCTGACACAGGTGAAAACCATGTTGACTTGGACCATAGTGTCATGTCTAACAGATCATATTATGGACTTCTGGGTTGGTTTGTTGGTTTTGGTTTTTGGGTTTTGTGTTGGGTTGTTTTTTTGTTTTGTTTTTTTTTTATTTGTTCAATCATTCATTAAAAGTGGGATCATTGACATGAGCTTCTGGGAGGTTAAAATTTTCAGTAAAAATTCTTGTAGATATGAGAGATGACGTAAGGATAAGACAAGGAAGCCAGCAAAGCAGGATGAAACAGAGAATGAAACCAATAGCTTCAGTCTATAAACCTCACTGAGCAGGAAATCTGTAATTATTGCAACTACGATCTTAACTCAGGAGAAGAAGAAGAATTCCTACACAGTATCTGTACAAAAATACTTTTTCAAATCTCTAGTGTGCATGAAGCAAAGATATGTGACAATTTAATGGAATGATGAAGAGACAGATATATATTTGTCTGTGTATTTTCTATTGAAGTAAGGATGAAAGACAGTCTTTTATTTCAGGTGTTCTAATATCCATTTCTAGAACACGCACTAATTTTATCTACTTTCTGCAAATACTGCTAATTATATACAGTCATGCAGTAAGAAAGTTTATTTTAAATGAACTGTGACGAAACTAATTCTAGTTTCCCACTGCCAGGATTCAGTTTTACCACCTGTTCACATCCCTTCTTCTGTGGCTTTCATTGGACTCTAGTCAACCAATGGCAGTTTACTAGGACTCCCAGGTCCATTACTCAGAGATACTTCCCAGCCAGTCAGAGTAATTTACCCACCCTGTACTCTTGTGGGAGTTGGTCCACCAACTTTGGAAAATTTTCTAAGGTTCCTGTTCACCCATTTCTTCAACCTGTCTAAGCCACTGAACAACAGCCCTTCCCTCAAACGTATTGACTGGTCCTTCAACTTGGTGTCATCTGTTAACTTGATGAGAGAGTGCGCTTCTTTACCTCCTCCTAGTCAGTGATAAAGATGATAAATAGATTACAGGTCTCAGGAAAGACTTCCAAGGAACTCCACTTGTAACTTCTTCTCAGGCAGGTTACGACCTATTGGCTACTACCACTTAGGTCAATCAATCCAGACTGTTTTTCACTCTTAATATGTCTATCTATATCATAATGTCCAAACCTGGATACAAAATTTTAGACAAGGCTATGCTGAAAACCTCACTTAAGTCAAAATTCTTTACTTATCTGTGACTAAGGAAAAGTCAGCATTTTATCTGGGAAAGTAACCTTAAGACACAATTTACTACCGGTCAGTCCATGTTAGTTTTTCAAGTCAATGCATGCAAAAATGGCTTCCAAGGAAGAGTTGATCCATGATTTTACCAATGACTAAAGTGAGGCCGACAAGCTCATAGTACTTCAAATTGTCCTCACACTTTTTGAAGATAAGCTTGTATGAGTCAAGCTCTCTCAAAAAAATCCCTGACTCCAACTTTCATGTGCTACTGGTAATTTCTCTCCTTCTACAACCTTGCTTCTAAACACAGAGGCCTGGGAGACCATGGTGGTGAAAACCAAAGCAATGAAGGCATTGAGCACCTTATCCTCATCTTGTATTCATTTTCACTAGATTGCTCACCTTCTTCAGCAGTGAGGTAACATTTCCCTTGCTGATTCTTTTATTGTTAGTGACAGAAGCTCTTCTTGTCATCCCTGACATCCCTTGCCAATGTCAGCTTTAACTGAGCTTTGACTTTTCCATATGCATTCCTGAATGCCCAGGCAATGTTTCTGTATTCTTCCTCTATATCCTGTCCTCATTTTGACTTCCTGCATGTCCTTTTTTTTCTGGAGCTTAACCATGAGTATGCCTATTTATTCATCATGGTCTTCTCCTAAGTTTGCTTGTTTCCCTGAGTATGAGTATGGTTAATTCCTGTGCTTGGAGGTGGTTGTTCTCAAAGATCTGCCAGTTCTCTTAAGCTCTTCTGCCCTTCACAACTACATCTCATAGGATCCCATCTACCATTTCCATGCAAGCCAAAGTCTCTTCTAGTGAAGTCCAAGGTCTGTACTCTCCCTGCCTTCCTGACTTTCCTCAGAGTTTTGAACTTCTCCATGTCATGTACTTATTGCCTTAATCAAAGGGAAGGTAAGTCCAGAAAAGAATGATTAAGGGTCTGGAGCATCCCTTCTATGAGGAAAGACTGAGGGAGCTGGGCCTGTTCAGCCTAGAGAAGACTCAGGGGATATGATAAATGTGGATAAGTATCTGAAGGGAGAATGTCAAGAGGATGCAGCCAGACTTTTCTCAGTGGTGCCAAGAGATAAGAGGAAATGCAACTGGTATGAACTAACCCACAGGAAGTTCCACCTGAACATGAGGAAGAGCTTCTTTTTTGTGACGGTGGGTGAACATAGGAAGAGGCTGCACAGAGGTTGTGGAGTCACCTTCCCTGGAGATTCTAAAGAGCTGTCTGGAAACAATCCCGAGCAATATGCTTCAGGTGACTCTGCTTGAGCAGGGAGGTTGGACTAGATGACCTCCATTGGTCCCTTCCAAATTCAACCATTCTGTGATTCTGTGCAAAGGTTAGATCAAAGCACTACATGTGGAACTGGCTGCATAATACTCAGCTTTGTACTTGTTCCCCAGAAATGTTAATGCCAGTTTAGTGAAGAAGTAGATAAAGAATTGAAACCATTAACTTTGGAATGAGGAAATATTTGACAATGGACTTCTTTTGCCCAGAGTAGCTGAAGCAAGCATCCAAGGATCATTATAGAAACCTAAACTGTTAAAAAGATGACACATTAGTGAAACCACAGTGTGATTCCTTCTTCATAATGTTCTTTTAATCATTGCTCATATCTTGTGCTTACATGTCATCTTGTCTGTTAATCAAAAATTTATCAAGGATATTCAGGTCCTCTAATCATTATTTCTTGTGATGATTATTGAATTTAACCTTACAGGAGTTTTCTCCATAGAAAGAGTGATTACAGATACATAATTGCATCAACCAATTATACATGAAAGGTGCATATGAGATCGTTGGGAGTGTCAATATTGACTTTTCTCCAGGCTGTAATGGATGAGGCATTCTATTCAATCTAACGATTTTTATCATCATTCTAACCACCAAAGTAGTAAGAGGTGGCCAAATTAAAATGCTAGACAGATATAACCTTTCCTGATAAAATATATATATTATTAGCCTCATTACAAGTAGTTTTCTTCAAAGTTTCTTGGAAGCTGCTAATGATGTTAAAAAAAATAATGGATAACAAGTCAGAACATTTTCTCATAGTATTTACAAAAGTGATTGGAAAAAAATAACATAAGATTAATTCAAACCATTAACAAGAATTATGTTACCAAAACTACTTGGGTTTTTTTTAATGCTCCCTCAGCTATTTTTCAATTTTCCATCTATACCTTCCCAACAACATATATTTTCTTTAATTCCTATTTTTAATTTATTTCTATTGTTTGAGGTGGGGTTAGTCTTTTCCTTATTTTCTCAGAATGTCTTCTTTCAATCAGTGTTACTTCTCCCTTACTACATACTCATCACTATTTCTTGAAATAACATATAATGGTCTTTGTTCTAACCATAACCCAGAAATTTAAAATTTCAGCAAGGCTGTTTTGGCTACATGAAGCTTTACTGAATCTGATAGGACTGTACAGAGACCTAGCAATCAAGTCATATATCAGTTTCTGGATTGAGATTTCTTTCAGTTTCCAACTAATTTTTATTCTAGTTTCTTTTTGTTGCAAACCTTTGATGGGAAGTTCTCTTTGCTCTTTGTTTTTTTTTCCTCAGGTAACACAATTCTTATTGAAAAGTTAAACCCTTGTCCCAAAACAGATATATATGCTGTGTATGCATACACCTACATTATTTAATTTCTGTAGACTTTTTTTCTCTTTTCATGAACTCACTTCAATATTTTGTCTAATAAGATGCGTAAATTTATTGCTGTTTGGCATAGTCCACATTTGTAAACCAAACATATTTATCATTAAAATTGCTGTAACAGACAAAACCAAAACTATACAACAGTGAAACATTCGTGATATAATACTGTCTTGCTGAAGAACATTAATAAATAACTTTAATTAAATTTTACAGGACCATTTTATTCCCACAAACAAACAGAAATTCCCAACATCTAGGATAGGTTTCAAAGCCAGATTAGGCATCTGCATGTCTCCTTGTTCAGACACCTGTTAAAGACAATGGAAGTCTGAAGGACTCTATAGAGCAATGTGGTTTACCTGAAGTTCTATTCACTCGGCCATATTTAGACAACTAGTTTCATAAGAGAACTTCTTGGATATGCAAGGCATCCACACAAGGTTGGGAGATATAATACAGGAGCTATGGTGGAACATTCCCCTTCTAGAATAGCAGCTGAAGGGCAGGTGGGTCAACCCCGAACATCTCAAGTGGCAGTAGACAATTATGTTGCTTCTACAATTCAGCCAGGTTTGGATATGCTCCTGGCAGTGGAAAGCAAGTGTCTATAACAGCAAACTCTTCCTGAAACTTCAGAAACTTTCCTGCTATTAATTCTACTCATTGTCATTCTGGACAATTATCAATTCTGGACAATTCTTGGCATGGTCTAGCTATTAAACTGATACAGCGATGATTACAATAGACAACTTTCAGGTTAAAATACAGGACTCTTAACTGGCATAAAGACATGGCAGTCTCTGCCAGGCGACCTCAGTGCCCAGAATCTGTCTAGTTGGATTTAATTTATTAGTGTGAATGGAGCATTACGAGTTGCTTATCAGAATAAACGAGCTTTGAATGTATTGGCAAATGCTCTAATGATTATAATCCAATCTTAGATGTCTACCCCATGTATGGTAGCTTCCATATAGACACTTTACAGGTCCTACACCTTCTTTCACCTTCAGGTCTTACGCCTGAAGACCTTAAGTCCTCCATCATGTCTGAGTATGTGTAATATTATAATGCTTTATGTGTCAAAGTACTCCAGGTGACTCAGAAATTTTTTTTGACATCTTATGAAATATGTATGTTTCAGAGTTCAAGGATTCCAGGTGATAGAAAACAAGAGACAAATAGGGATCTCAACTAGTTTATTAATACAGGAAAACATAGAGATGGTAAAGGATACAGTAAATGATACTTCTGATGTTTGGTTATCTTACCAACCCCAAGGACCCTGTGAAGATGATCAAGAAACCAGTTCCGAGAATCATCCTCACAGCATGAGGTGGCAGGCTCAACCTCAGCGGGCATCCCCACAGAGGCAATGTTGACCTGGATGGTACGAAGGTAATTTTCCCCCACATCACATGAGGCTCTGGCTTTTATACTAACAAAAATGCACACTCATTCTGAGGCAGGGGGCCAGCCTATGTCGGAAGGAGTGGCCACCTATATCTAGAAAGGTCTCCAAGGTTCGAGAGTTTTCCGGGCAGTTCTAAAGTGGAAATTTCCGGGTAGGAACCAAAGCTAGACTTTCTGGGAAGCAGCCAAAGCAGGACTCTCTGGGGAGGAGCCAAAGCAGACAGGCAGTACCTCTCTACCTTTGTGTGCTCCACCACCACCAGTACCTGCTGTCCCTGACGCAACGTAACATGCAAGTACACTTCTTTTCTTGTACAGCCACGATCAGATATTTGGCTGCTTGATGTACGTACATATGAGTCCTACATACCTAAAAAATGAATTCTTAAATCAGCCACTTTATGTTGATTTACTATTGGAAAATTCAATGACAGGCTGCTTTATGAATTTTTTACTTCCCATATATTTACATCCCAGCTGTCAAATGGCAGTATTCAACATTCATTACTGGCCTGTTATCTTTCATTGGGGAAGTATGGTATTCATATTCTCAAACACTAATCAGAGAAATGTGGCTATCATCTTATGAATGTATTCCAGTCTTTCTTTGTCTTCCCCATTTTCACTAGTCAACAAATACAAGAAAGGTACTGCTCCACAAAAGCAAGCTTTGCTTTCCAGTAAACAGGGAGTATTAAAATAGCATTTAGATCAGTTGTTCAAACCCTTTGAAACTTAGCAAGCAGAGCTTAGTTACACCTGTAGTTATTGGCTGTATGCAAGACTGTCAGATTATAAAAGCTGCACATTATTAATAATACTGAAATTCAGCAAAGAAGAGGTAGTGAACCATTTTTATCATAAGTTGTGAACAGCATTTATGTGCTGTCTAATTATGAGACATAATAACATTACTATGTAAATCAAAAGTCCATAATACTGGTGAAAATCCAAGAACTTATGAATAATAATTGGAAATTTAATTCATAATAGAATATACAAATTATTATTATTCATATTCATATCTGTAATAATTTAAAAGCTTTAAAGCTTGCATGTATTGTAGCTGTAATGGATGACAAACATTTTGTTAATAAATATAGTCGTTCAAAAAGCTACGTGGTCTCTGGGGAATTTTGCCATTTTTTTTCTTTATTATTTACATTTAAAAGAGATCTGAAATAAAATATTTACAAATTAATTTATAAGGTTAGTGTTTTGGGTTTCTCTGAAAATCAAGTGCTTCAAGACCAAAAGTAATTTGCTTGTTTAGAATAGATTTTAATATTTAATAGAAAAAAAAAAAAAGGAGCATGAAGGCTACCTCCCCTCCCCCCCCCCAAAAAAAAAGACACATTTATATCAGGTTTTAGTTCTATGCATCATCTACTTAAAATGAGTCTCTATGTTACCACACAATCATCTTGAATTTAACACAGGAAAATCTTACTTTCAATTAAGCTTAAACACATTTAAAAGTCAATTCTAATTAGTCCTGTTCTTCTAAATGTGATCTTCAATTATAAGATAAACCTACCTATGGAGATTCATTAAACCTTAAAATTTTTGAACTTCAACTTCAATGATCTCCATTTAAGCAGCCTCCTGCAGCTACTGACATAATTTTCTGCCCTGCTCCTTGAGCTTATTTAGCACAAAAACTCCAGTGGGGATATTCCAACGTTGTTATTGGTGAATTAACTCTGGTTCACCGCTCTGGCCTGTTTCAACTTCTATAAGTAACATATATAAACTCTTTGCTCAAACTTTTACGATTACATTGGAAAGAGTTGGAGGAAAAAAAGAAGTGTACAACTCTTCCACCTAACATTATTCTTACGTAAAATGGCTGATTTTTACAAGTGTTTTTTGTTGAGTTTTGGGGTTTGGGTTGGGTTGGGGTTTTTTTACAGATAGTTATGTATATGTATGTCCAATGACATTTCTAAATTAGGAGAGGGATATCCAAACGAAGGCAGATGTGCCATAGTTCAAACCTTGTGCAAATACACAGTCTGGGAGGCACTCATAATCTGTCCTGCTCTCTGGATCCAGAATCTGTAGTGGCTGGTACTTCTGCATGTTGATCACCATCACACCGGACCATCAATCGAAAGTACCTCAGAAGGTGACCTAACACAACATCTTCTGAAAGTCAAGCCAACTCAGATCAGGTTGTTCAAGGCCACATTCAGAGAAGTTTTGGATTCCTCCAAGGACAGAGATTCCACAGTCTTTCCCAGCAGCACCTTCCAGGGTCTGGCCAACCATTCAGTGCTTTATTTTTTTTCCTAATAGCTGTGCAACTTGTTGAGCCTCATTCTATCACTGTGCATCTACCATCAGACAGTTATAGCCAGCAATAAGATCTCCCCTGTATTGTCTCCTCTCCAGGCTGAACAAACTTAGTTCCTTCAGCCTTTCCTCATTTATCATGTTCTCCATCTGACCATCTTAGTGCACTTCCTTTGTATTTATTCCAGATTTTCATTGTCTCTTTGTAGAGGGGTGCCCAGAAGTGGCTATACTACTTCAGTTGTGGTCTCACCTGTGCACAAGAGAGAGGACGGATCACTTGACTCAGCCTTCTAGCTCTTGCTAATACAGTCCAGTATCTACTTGGGCTTCTCTGCTGCAAGGGCACTCAGACAACTTACATCCAGGTTATCCATCAGGACTCCTAGATCCTTCCCTGTAATACTGCTTTCTACTTATTGAGCACCTAGTTTCTGTCATTGCAGGGTATTATTTATTCTGTCACCAAGGAAAGAGTTTGCATTTTTTTCTTTCTGTTGAACTTCATGAAACTCATTAATTTATGACTGCTTATCAGAAGGCAGTGTGAACAGGTCTATGAGGGAAGACAATCCTGAAGCTAAGGGTGACCTTCAGGTGGTGTCTCCATCAGCTGACACCATCTCACATGGGCTGAACAGAGAGTACAGGCTCAGTTGCTGTTAACATGGATTATTGTCAGCCTTCAACACAGTGAGTGGTGAACCAGGTCCAGAGTCCATCCAGGTGACGTGACCAAATCTATGACTTGAAACAAAGCTGTTCAGTAGGTGTGAGTTCCATTTGGGGAAACAATGTCAGATTAAGTGATGAAGACAGGTACACTTATAGAAAATAGTACTGGTTCCCCTACTGATGCCTGAAAGAAAGTGGTAAGAACCAGAGAGAGTTGGATTTTCTTTTATCCCAGCAGTCTATCCCATTTTCCACCCACCCTATTATTCTCAGATCCATATCTCACCAACCTGGCTACCAAAAAATTACTGGATATCCTTTCAAAGGCCATCCTAATCTCAGTTTACAAAATCCACTGATCTTTTCTGGTCTACAAAGAGATGAATCTAATTACAGAGGACAGTCACATTGGTAAGGCACAACCTGCCCTTGCTAAATTTATGCCAGCTCTTTTCAGTTATCTCCTTGTCCTCCTTGTATTCAGAAAGAGGCCCTCTCAATCTCCATCAGTTTGTGGAATGCAAACTGCAGCATTTGGTCTCAGCACCATTTTTAACCACAGCTCCACCTTTTGACAACATTTCAGATACTTGCTGAGGTGAAATGGGAATACGCCACTCATTTATCAGGTTCAAAACCAGTGAGCTTTTCTCTCTGGGACAATGTGTGTGGATGATACTGTCCAGTAACTACAAACCTAGAAAACCTGCTAACCCTTCCATCATATGCCTTTTAGTATTTTTCATATACATTTTCAAGTATAGTTAGGAGAAAGAGGTTACCACTGCTGAACTGGTCTACAGTGCCATTGTCTTAAACAGACCCATTACAGTTAAACACTGAGTGTCTGACCATGTAGTGGGCTGAAGAGTCTAAATTTGGAGGAATGTGGGAAAGGGAAGAAATAATTAAAAAAAAAAATTCTCCTTCACAGAGTGACCTTGTTTTAATGTTCTCCACACCATTCACCCTCCATAGCTGATCATCCAATTCCATTTATCATTATAATTAGGCAGCATCTTGCCAGTTCAATCAGGCTCAATTACTTAGGCCTCATTAGTGACTGACATACTCTAACAAGTGCATCTTTGAGTGAACAAGGTCAGATAAAGAAAGTACAGTATGCAGCCAGCAAACACTTTTATAGACCATGACAATACAATGCTTTGGACATTCCATTTGCATTCCCCCTTTTTAAGAAGGTATGAAGATAATGAAGCTAAAAGTAACCTTGCTTAGTTTGCATTATTGTAGCTACTACAACTTCTTACCAGCTCCCCAGCTGAGCAGTAGTGATAAGAGAAATGCTTCAAATAGCTCAGGAAAAACTTTGGGGCTGTTATCAACTCTCAGTTTAAGTTTCAGGTTCTGGAGAATGACAATTTGTCTAGTGCGTCAGAGCAGTCCTTCAAAGAACTTCAAAGCTGTGCAGTGGAGGAAACTGGATGTTGAAACTCCAGTACTACAAATCCTTCTGTATTAGCAAAAGCAAATGGTTCTGCTTATAAAATATGGTGCAATGTAAAGGGAACTGATTGACTTTTGCAGTAATGAGTATTTTAGACTTTAAAATAGTGATTAAAGCTAGAGGATGGTTAAGTTTGAAGAAATTATTGCTGTCTGCAAGTGTCTTGAGAAGAAACCTCCAGAGACAAAATGTATTTTAAGTTAAATAGATATTGTTTCTACACACACACACACATATATGTGGTATGACATTAAAGGGAAAAAGACACGTTTATTAACTAGAAATTAGAGTTTCTTTTATACAGAAAAGTACAACTATCTTGCAATACAAATAGTAGAGAAACACATTCGCATTATTTAAAGATGGCGCCTGAAAAGTTCATACAACTTTTATGTCATATTGGTCTCATGGAACAGCGAACATATATCATAAATCAATTGGTGTGCTCCAGCTATACATCTTTTTAGGTATGACTGAAACCCTTTCTATCTAATGGAGGCAATGGAATCACACCTGTCACTATTCTGTAGCTAACACAACTGAAAATGTAGTTTTACATGGCAAGATATTTTTTTTTTTATCTAACCTACTCCACCACAAAAGTAAACTGTTTGCTCATTTGATCATGTTTGTTCCTTAACATAATAATTAGCACATAAATAGAGTTTGTTTTAGAGTTGTTGTTTTAACCACTGTCATGATCCTTGGAGATTAAATTAATTTTTCCTTCTGCTGAGAAGTTACTACTCAGAAGCCAGACATAATTTATGATCATTTTTGTGCTTTCTTAGAGTTTTGTAAACTATCTTATATTATATGAGTACAAAAGTATTGATAGAGAATATGTGTCCAAGTTTCAAATGTCACTTCTATTTTCAGGTTGGTTTTTTTTCTTTTTTTTTTTTTTTTAATTTTACGTTAATGTACCAAGTTTGTGGCCAGTCATAATATTTAAAAGTTATATGAAAAATATCTCAAATACACATCAAATATTTTACAATATATTGTGCATTAGGGAAAGAAAATAGTATCTGCAGTAGAATGATAAGTATGCATCCAAAAATACAAGGTTTGATTATCTTAGAAGATATGTTCTGGATCATTATTATCTGGTTCCCTTTTATTCTTCTACATGGTATTTGAGTACATTATACCCAGAGGTATTTAATTTCATCAACAGGCAGTGTGTTACGTGAAGTGTTTCTTTCATTAATTCTTATCTAATTTTTATTTATTTATTTATTTTCATGGTTAACTATTATAGCCAGGTATTGAAAAATAGAAATAACAACATCCCACTTTTCTTTTCATCCCCACTTGGAAATTAATCAGCTGAACTGTTTTGTATGTTCTTGAACTTCAATGAATGAAAGTGAATTGAAGGGGAGAATTCTGTGAGTCAGAAAGTGGCTCAGACTGTGGTTATTCTCATTTTTTGCAGCAGTGAGCTCTCCAGCTTAGGCTGACATTTTAGGAAAATTCCTCTCAGATATTCATGAGATAGGGAGATTGGAGAGTAATCTAGCACTTCCAGCCAGTGTCACTGAATTTGTCCTTTAAAAGGTTTTGCTCAGAGACAAAATATGATACATACAGTGCTCTGAGGTAGTCCTGTTCTGCACAGTGTGGACCAACAGGTTATTTCTGAAATGACTGCTGGAACACACATTACAAACCACAGAAGTTTATATGCCCAGTGCAGACCTTGCCATTGCCACCTCCTCGAAAAGCAATGCAGACATTTCTGTGAGCAGTAGAAAAAAACTCGCCAACATCTTTAGAAAAGAATTGCACTACGTTTTTCTATCCTTGGAGAAAGAATGAAAAAGAAGATTGTTGCAAGCATTAGATATGTCACTAAAGGAACTCCTGGGAAATGTTCTGATACTATAAAGGTGAGCATGACGGAAGTAGCAAATTAGGTTAGGGAAGGAGCGATTCTTGTGGAATTATGAAGGCAAAGTTTTACTGGATATGTAAACACAATAACCCATAGGGGCTCTCACGGATCTATACAAACCATTTTGGAGCATCCTTTTGGAAATCAAATTGTATTCTGAGCTGCATAGAAAGAAGCATGATAAGCAGGTTGAGGAAGGTGATTGTTGCCCTCTACTCCACTCTTGTGAGACCCCACCTGGAGTACTGCAGCCACTTCTAGGACCTACAGCATAAGAAAAACACGAGCCTGTTAGAGAAGGTGTAGAGGGGATGGCCATGAAAATGATCAGAGAGCAGGAACTCCTCTCTTATGAAGAAATGAGCTGTGGTTGTTCTGTCTGGAAAAGAGAAGACTCCAGAGAGATCCTATTGTGGCATTTCAATATACAAGGAGGGACTAAGAAGAAAGATCAAGAAATACTTCATTGAATCATAGAATCACAGAATATTTTGGGTTGAAAAAGGACCCTAAAGGTCATGTACTTCTATCCCCTGCCATGGGCAGGGACACTTTCCACTAGTCCAGGTTGCTCAAAGCCCCATCCAACCTGGCCTCCAACACTGCCAAGGATGGGGCAGCCACAGCTTCCCTGGGAAACCTGTTCCAGTGTCTCATCACCCTCACAATAAAGAATTTCTTCTTAATATCTAATATAAATCTCCCTTCTGTCATCTTAGAGCCATTCTCTTTGTCCTGTCACTACATGCCCTTGTAAAAAGTCCCTCTCCAGATTTCCTGTAGGCCCCCTTTAGGTACTAGAAGGCTGCTGTAAGGTCTTCCTGGAGCCTTCTCTTCTCCAAGCTGATCAAGCCCATCTCTCTCAGCCTGTCTTCATAGAAGTATTCCAAACCTCTGATCATCTTCGTGGTCTTCCTTTGGACTTGATCCAACAGCCCACATCCCTCTTGTGTTGGGGGCCCCAGACCTGAAACCAGTACTCCAGGTGATAATAGAATAGAGGGGGAGAATCACCTCCCTTGACTTGCTGTTCACACTTCTTTTGATGCAGCCCAGCATACAGCTGGCTTTCTGGTTTGCAAGCGCACACGGCTGGCTCATGTTCAGCTTCTCGACAGTCAACACGCCCAAGCCCATCTCAATAAGGTTGCTTTCAATCTGTTCTCTGTCCAGGCTGTATTTGTGTTTGGGGTTGCCCTGGCCCTGGTGCAGGACCTTGCACTTGGCTTTGTTGAACTTCATGAGGCTTGCACGGCCCCACCTCTTGAGCCTGCCAAAGTCCATGTGGATGCCATCCCTTCCCTCCAGTGTGTCAACTGTACCACACAGCTTGGTGTCAGCAGCACTGTCCATGTCACCAACAAAGATTTTAAACAGTGACAGGACAAGTGGCAACAGTTTTAAACTGAAAGAGGGCAGATTCAACCCAAGGAAAAAATTTTTTACTGTGGGGGTGGTGAGACACATTAACAGGTTGCTCAGAAAAGTTGTGGATAGCCCATCGTGGGAAGCATTAAAGTCAGTTTGGACAGTGCTTTGAGCAATCTGCTTGAGTAAAATATGTCTCAACCCATTGCAGAGGGTTGTACTAGATAATGTTTAAAGATCCCACTATCCCAAACCATTCTATGATTCTGTGATTCTATGTCTCTATGATTCCTTGTTCACTGTGGAGTCTTCCAAACAAGGTGCATGTGTTTAATGATTGCATGCTGTTTCATTGTTGTTGAAAGGGCTCTCTGTATAGCATTCGGGTCAACAACTATTTAAAAAAGTACGCAGTAATTTGGTAACTGACAAATCATTTTTTTATTTCTTTCTTGGCTGTTTCTTAAAGAATCTTAAGGACCTTACATTAAAACAATGAAAGCATCATCTATGGCTAGCAATAGGATTGCTAGAAGTGAGCATAAGTTTCTTATAAACTGATCCAGCAATATTTTGAATTAAGCTATGAACACATAAATGGAAAAGTAAGATTGTGATAATCCTGGAGCAAATCACAGCAGCAGCAGGAAAATGAATGAGCTTGATTCTGATTTTGAAAAAATTATTAGATTGCATATAGAAAGGTCAATATTTAAAAGAGACAAATATGGTTCCCACCCATGCATTGCAGATTACCACTTTAGGGGTGGAGCTAACTTGGCTTTTCAAATGTGGATAAGGTTCAGTATTCACAGCTTTCTGTAACTGTGTCACTGTGATTTACAAGGATTAACCTGCTCAGGTCTCCAAACTCTTACGCAGATCACTAAATTGCCCTTATCAAAGAAGGCATCAAGAATTTATATTTGAAAGTTTCTGCATGCCCTTATTATCTCTAATTGCTCAGGTAAAACAGGTCAAATTCACAGGCTCTGAACTGTTACCATCAATAATTATGTTCATCTGATATAAATGGGATAGGCACCTAGAATTGGGGCATTTGATATATCCTGCATTTTATGAAAGGAAAGGTCATAGTTGTATATGAGTGAATTGCTTTATGAAGAGTTCATAGTTCGTTAGTGTAAGGGATGATTTGTTCTTGCAATTGGCAGTCTGGTTTTCCAAAGCACTGTATAGATCAGGAAAATTGTGGGAGGTATGAACTTTATATTTACCTGTCATTATTTGCATTATGCTTTTCTTCTCTATCAGTTACAGCCCACTCTATATAAGTTCTTACCATACATGCCTGGGTCTCTTTATTTCATAATTGCCTGTTGATGATATTGATTTCCCTCCCCTATACGCTGCATGCTATACAGAGAGAATCAGATAAAATTTGAGATCCTAAGTGAAGTGAATTTAGTAGTTTTAACTCAATCCCCAGCCAACAGCAGATAAAAACATATGCAACACTGCTTCATTGACACAGTTTCTTTCATCTGCGCTGAGGAAATGCACTGGAACACATCCAACACTGACACTAAATTGATTTGCACCCTTGAGATGCTGGCTACTCCTGTCAGAATTGAGTTTGTTGACAGATGGCAGGCAGCGTAGAGAAACTTTCTGTGGAATTGCTTATATGTAACCCAGAAATGGGTGTAAAAATCAAATAGGGGTATGGTGGTCAAAGAAAGGCTGAATAGGTGGGTTTATTATAGCCTCAGATTTCTTTATTTCCTGATGAAATTTCTGGTAGTCCAAATGAAACACTTTTTTGAGTTATTTATTGTTTTTCTCTTTTACAATGTGGTTGCACATCTTTTTTAAAAAAAAAAAAAAAGTCAGATGTGCAGAGATTAAAGTATGCATTTGGCAGGCAAAGAGTATTTTGTATTCTTCAACCATGGAAATCCTCACACATTGGAAATATTAGTATGAGATTATGTCCTCTCATATTTAAAGCAACTTTATACTTCTCATTTTAAAATAAAGTCTCAGATTTTGTGGAAATTATTTTGTCTCAGTGTTACAAGGGATGATATTGTTTAGCTAGTTTCTAATCACACTTGATAAGACTAATATTCCAAATTTCTTTATTATCTTTCACTTAACTCTGTGTTTCACACTCACAAGCAGATTCCATAACCCAAAAGTTAGTCTTAGAAGTTTCAAGGGCAAAATGATTCCTAAACAATGTGTCTTACCTAATTTTTGCTGTTAAAAAGTAAGAAAAGCTATCAAACAATTTCATTTTCCCGTAGCCTACCACTTGAGATATCAAATTAAATTCTTAAGCCCTGTATTAAATCTGGTTTAGATTTCAACTAAAAAAACGGCACACTAAAAGCAAGGTGTTCAGTGGCAAACAACTGTGACAACTATGAGGAGGGGCTATGAAATATTCTGGTAATAGTTGGGAGGAATAACAGGAATTGTCAACTAGCTTTATTATGTTTATATTCATGGCTAATAGACATATAAGAAACATCCAGACCTCACTTATTTACCTCCCAAATAAATTTTGCAAGTTTAAAAGGATTGGACCAAGCTCAGATGCTGCGAAATGAGAGGCGAATACCTACCTACTCAAGAAAAAGAGGATGTATTGGTGAGAGGCAAATAAGGCACGAGAGGAGAGGAGAGGAGAGGAGAGGAGAGGAGAGGAGAGGAGAGGAGAGGAGAGGAGAGGAGAGGAGAGGAGAGGAGAGGAGAGGAGAGGAGAGGAGAGGAGAGGAGAGGAGAGGAGAGGAGAGGAAGAATGAAAGAAGAAGAATGGGAGAATCACAGAATCATAGAATAGTTAGGGTTGGAAAGGACCTTAAGATCATCTAGTTCCAACCCCCCTGCCATGGGCAGGGACACTTCCCACTAAACCATGCCACCCAAGGCTATGTCTAACCTGGCCTTGAACACCGCCACGGATGGAACGTTCACAACATCCCTGGGCAACCCATTCCAGCGCTTCACCACCCACACAGTAAAGAATTTCTTCCTCATATCCAATCTAAACTTCCCTTGTTTAAGTTTGAACCCGTTACCCTTGTCCTATCATTACAGTTCCTCATGAAGAGTGCCTCTCCAGCATCCCTATAGGCCCCCTTCAGATTTTGGAAGGAATGAATAATGAGATATGAGAGCTGGGAGAGAGGCTTGTCCCTCCCCTTAGGTATAATAATTTGCCAAAATTTCCTATATTCAAATAATGGGCTTGTTAAGCACCAAGATCCAGGGATAGATGGGGTGAAGGGGAAAGGCAGAAACCTTTGAATTAGAGATCATAAGATGCATATACATATTCTGATGGAATACTATCAGGTCCATTATTTATTTTTGTTAATGCTGATGGAAATTATACAGGAAAACAGGTTGGCAAGACCAAATTCTCTGCCTCCTAGGCAGCTTTCCTGACAGCTAGCGGCCTGATGAGTAGACTGCCAATCTTTCCAGGACATCTGATTTCCCAGCTGTTCACCTGGTGAGCTGCTGGCCTCCCACACTCTCCAACTGGCTGCTCTACAAGCTCTCCAGCTGGGATAGGGGTTACCTTGTGTCACAGAAATCAAGCTCTTTTGCTGGAATCTGCTCTGGCTGGGGTCTGGGAGCATATTTATACTCTGGGAGCATATATACTCTGAAATGTTCCCAGTGTTTCAGCAGTCTGGACAATATCAATATTTCACCGCTCTCAAAACAAAATCTGCCAAAATTTGCAGTTTCACAATGAGAACCTAGTTTTGTTGGTGCTGGCTTTCCTTTACAAAAGTGGTACTTTTTGTACTAAATCAGGTTGAAGAAAATAGAGAAACAATCTGGATTTCTTTTCAGAAATTTAAACCATTTCCTTACTATGTTAGTTGTAGAAAGACCTCTTGATTTCAGAGAGTGGAGAAAATCAGAAGCATATAGAGAATTGCTTCATTAAAAGACTGTTAATCTTTTATTCTGAGTGTTTTTTGTTGTTCTTAAGTAAAATATTGAAATCATAGTCTCATTATGAGAAAATAGCTTAAAGTAGCCTTAAAAAATCTTATATCGCTAACAAAGAGGTGCAAAACTGCCCTTGCAGAGCACCTCTTAAGCCTTTCTGTTAGAGATATGACAAGGAAAGACGGTGATTTTTCAGAGGTGGCTGTTAGTATTTCAGGTCATTTGCTGTTTTAGATCAGTGTCTGACTCTGTCTGGGAGTTGTGCTGGGCACCTCTCCTGCTGCCAAAACAATTCAGAAGAGGCTTGGTGGGGTGAGATCACTAAATGCTCAATTACCTCATACTTTCTGCAGAACTTTAGGTTTGCACAGACACCCTCCTCAGAGTGATAGTTCATATTGATTTCTGACTAAGAAAGGCAGTTACATATGAGGAAAAACACTACTGTTCTTTTTAAATATTACTCTTCCAACATGAAACTTGAAATTAATGTGCTATTTTCTAACACCTCTTAACTTCTCTTTTCTCTTCTCACTTTTCCAGTAAAAAATAAGGGAAAAAGAATTTTCCATTTCCAAGTGACTTCAATACCTCATATTTCAAAACTAGAAAAGTGGTTTCAGAGCTAATTTTGTAAGCCACGTTGCATATTTAAACATATACACTGAGACTAGTTCTGTTTAGAAACTATCAATGATCTAGATGAGGGGATCAAGTGCACCCTCAGTAAGTTTGCAGATAAGTCTAAGTGTGGGTGGAGCGAGATCTGCTGAAGGGTAGGAAGGGTCTACAGAGAGATCTGGACAGGCTGGATTGATGGGCCAAGGCCAATTGTATGAGGTTCAGCAAGGCAAAGTTCTGGGTCCTGCACTTGAGTCCCAACAATCCCATGTAATGCTACAGGCATGGAGAAGAGTGGCTGGAAAGCTGCTCAGAAGAGGACCTGGAGCTGTTGGTCAACAGTTGGCTGAACATGAGCCAGCTTGCACCCGGGTGGCCAAGAAGGCCAACAGCATCCTGGGCTGTATCAGAAAGAGTGTAGCCAGCAGGACTAGGGAAGTGATCATCCCCCTGTACTTAGCACTGGTGAGGCTGCACCTCAAATACTGTGTTCAGTTTTGGGACCCTCACTACAAGAGAGACATTGAGGTGTTGGAGTGTGTGCAAAGAAGAGCAACGAAGCTGGTTAAGGGTCTAGAGCACAGGTCTGATAAGGAGCTGCTGAGGGAACTGGCGTTGTTTAGTCTGGAAAAAAGGAGTCTCGGGAGATTTTATCACTTTCTACAGCTACCTGAAAGGAGGTTGTAGTGAAGTGGGCATCAGTCTTTTCTCTCAAGTAATAAGCAATAGGCCAAGAGGAAAGGTTAGATTTGATATTAGGAAAAAATTCTTCACTGAAAGGGTTGTCAAACACTGGAACAGGCTGCCCAGGGAAATGGCTGGAATCATCATCCCTGGAGGTATTGAAAAGACAGGTAGATATGACACTTAGGGACAGGTTTAGTGGTGGACTTGGCAATGCTACGTTAGTGGTTGGATTCAATGATTTCAAAGGTCTTTTCCAATCTAAGTGATTCTATGATTCCAGCTCAAGAGAGGATTCTCCTGTGTATATGGCAACTGGTTCCATTATAGAAAGAAAAAACATAAATTGCAGGTCTAACAATGGACATACAGAAGCATACTGAAACACCATAGGGTATGCAAGACACCTGAAGAAAATTGACTGACACAATGACAAACTTTCCCACATCCTTCAGAAGCAATAGAAAGGCAGTCAGGACTTCCTCACAAAAAGTAATGGATGCCTACTTAGGCAGAGGCAACTGAATTCTCCCAAAATGTTATTTATCAAAATTCTTAGTTAAAACATTTTCTTCTCATCCTGTTACATTATCTGAATCCTAAAAATATATAAGTTTATGCTGGTGAGATCAGAAACTTGTAAAATTGTGTTTCCTAGACTAAAACCATAGTAGTTATGGTCTTATATTCCTTAACATTCATCTACAGAAACTAAAATTAATATTTCCATATGAACTCACAAATCAGTAAACACAAAAGTGATAAGTAGTAAGACTGAAAATGTATGAAAATCTTCATAATGGCTGCAACCAAATTTACAATTCATTGTGGGAACAACTGCTCCGAGCTACATGCGGACTTCTGGAGCTCTCTGCCCTTGTAAAACAGGGGTGTTTCCCAAAATGGAGTAATGCAGTCAGCTTAACTAGCACTTATGTGAGTGAATTCTGTTTGTTTGGATTTTTTTATTGCTACACAAACACTAGAAACAACCAACAAAGCATGAAATCTTTAGTGTTAAAGATTAAGAAGTCAAAAGTTGTGAGAAGTATTTACAGTCAGCCAGCACATTTCAACAAGATTTTCTTCCAGCTTTAAGCGTTGATCATAAAGCAAGTGGTTCATCTACTCAGGTTTCAGAACTCAATAAAAAGAGTGAGCCAAGCTTCAGTAGCTTTGGGATAGGAAAGCCCAGCTTGAAGCAAATCTTCAGTCACATTAGTGCTATGTTTATTAATGGGTTAATAAGGAGACTATCAGTTTGTACCATGCTGTGTGTTTCAGAACATTGGGAAAGGCACTTGCTTGCATGAAAGGAGAAAGGCTATGCCTGTAAATAAAGCACAATGTTTTCATCCATCACTACAATGCAGCTCTCTACAGAGTGCCTTGTGTGAGCACGAACGGATATTACCTAGCAGCGCAGTATAGGGGAATGAATACCTGCAATGACAGCTCTCTGTATAAAGCAGTTACCTTAAAGTAGTATTTGTGTATATATATAAAATATATAAAATAATTGAATTGATAGTTTCAAAACCACTGTATTTAAGTCTTGACTGTGGCACTTCCTGAACTTAAAAGTAGTTTGATATCTACAAGGACTTAGAAGAGTTTGCACTTTGTCAGCACATACACTGAGGTGCAGTAATTTTGAGTTAAAGTGAGTGGTTGAGGTATCTGACTGCGAACAGGTACTTCGGAAGGAGTTCTTTGAAATAACAGAAAATTGTTTCAGACTTTTTTTCTGATTAAGAATAGTTCTCCCATTTTCTTCATGAATATGCATTCATGCTTCATTTCAATAAAATGTGTTCATGAGTACTTGGGAAACAATTTCTGTTTTTTTATTACAACTTCTGAGCACTCGAGTCCTGAGTTGAAAAAGTAGCAAGCAGGGAAACAATTTACTGTGTAACAGTTTACATTTAAATTCATTTACAGCAAATGCCCTTTTTATGTGAAAGAGGTTTCAGTAACTGATGACATTCTATTGTACAAAACCATACATCAAGTAGCTGTCTCAAGCCGGATCACAGATGAACAGTTATGAATATTCATTAATTCCTCTGCCAATTTGAAATACCCTTTTACAAGGGACCGTGCAGCTGCTGTATATACCTAAGTCCCAGGAAGCTGATAAGAGCAAACACTTTGCTGAACTGGAAAATATGAATATCAGTATTAAAAGCAGGGCTGTATATGGCACAATATTATTAAATTGTTCTTATCTCTGCCTGGGTTTTACCACATTAAACCGCAGCAGAGGCTCCAGTGGGCTCACATAGATTGTCTGTGTGTAATGGACTGTGGACAGTTGTGAGGAAAGTGAAAACATGAAGGAACGCCAGATGAAAGTCAGACAAGAAGCATAGAACAAGCAAGGACAGAAAACTGACAGAAAATAAGAAAACTGGTTGGGCGAAAGCCAATATAATCTTGAAGGAGGGGAGGAATCTCACTGCATTGGCTCGGATATGTGGGACATTGCTCAGAGCAGCTGAGGTCATGAAAGAATACAGAAGCAAAAACTAAAAAAATTATACAGCTGGAACACAAAGGGCTTTCACTAAGAATAAAACCAGGGAAACATACAGTATGTTTAACTTTGCTCATCTGACAGTCATTGAACTTTGTGAGAATTAACTAATTTGAGGAAATCCCTATTAACAAACAAGGAAAACTGCCAATCCACATGGTTTATTTTTGGAGAAGGCAAAGTCACCATTTTTCAAACTGCTCTTATGATATTTTGAAAATACAGTGTACTGTATGAACAGTAATAAGTTTACAGGAGGAGATTCATCATGGAGCTGAAAGATCTGCAGTCTCTCTGGGAGATCTGGGATCACAGTAGATCTCTTGCTTCCAGACCAACCACTCACCAGGACTCCAAACCACAGTTCTAGAAGCACTAAAGACAAGTGATATGGGTTTTGTTTATGAGATGCCATGTGGCTTTCTGAGTGGATGAGTGACTTTTGGAGTGGAGAGACTCCCAGTTACCCACAAGGTGGTTCAGGCATGTATCATAAGATATAGGCTGTGTCAGCTAGCCATCACAATGTAATCCAGTGGCATGCGTCTTTGAGAGTTGACTGATTTTTTCACATATATCAGGTTTTTGTTATCAGAAAAGCCTGCGCCACTGGAATGAGGTAGTAAAGGCCAGTCCAGCAAAGTGCCGCACCTGTGAAAATATGTAACCTTAAAATATACATAAAATGATCTTTCTGTATTCTTGCATAAAACGATCAAAACCTTGGCTCTCAAATGCCATTTAAGGAGGACTTGTCACTCAACTCAGACAAACTACAATTATGAACCTATAAGTCAGCCATTAATGGCGTATGCAAAGATTGTAATGCTCGTTTTCCATTTAAACTTGCCATTCAATCTTGTCATTTGTATCTTTCTCCTTTTCTCTAAGTCACAGCCATAGTTCTTTCTATTATGGATTCTGTGTGCTTCATCACCCTCCATTCCCATTCCTTCCTGTCCCTCCCTCTTCTGTTACTTCAATGAAGCTCAGCAGAACCAAGAATGACTTCATGTTCCAAGGGTAAATTATGAGCTAATGTTCAAGTGTAGATTATGACCTAACTGATCTACATGTTATTCCAGAATTAATATCCTAATATTTTAATTTTCCTTCAAATTACTAGTGTCCTCAGTGTTCCTCTCAAATTTTTGTTCTTGGATTTGAAAGTTACAGGATCCACAGGTGACTGTGAGTGCTGGTTTTGGCTGGGATGGAGTTAATTTTTTTCATAGTAGCTAGCTTGAGGCTGCGTTTTGAATTTGTGCTGGAAACAGTGTTGATAACATAGGGATGATTTTGCTACTGCTGAGCAAGGCTTACACAGAGCCAAGGCCCTTTCTGCTCCTCACACTACCCCACCAGCAAGCAAGGTTGGAGTGCAAAAGGTTGGGAGGGGACACCTAGGACTGCTGACCTCAACTGATAGAAGAGATATCCCATACCATAAGGCATCATACTCAGCATATAAAGCTGGTGGAAGAAGAAGGAATTGGGGGGCATTCAGGGTGATTCAGAGTGATGGTATTTTTCTTCCCAAGTCATTGTTACTCATGATGGAGATCTGCTTTCCTGGAGGTGGCTGAACACCTGCCTGACCATGGGAAGTGGTGAATTAATTCCTTATTTTGCTTTGCTTGTGTGTACGGGTTTTGTTTTACCTATCAAACTGTCTCTATCTCAACCCACAAGTTTTCTCACTTTCATTCTCTGACTCTCTCCTCCATCCCACCGAGATGGGAGTGAATGAGTGGCTGCATGGGGCTCAGTTGCCAGCTGGGGTTACAGCACAACATTGTGTTGTATACAAACAGACAGAAATACAAACTATTGGGTATTAGGCCTACAGAATTACTACTAACATTGCAAAAGCATTAGGGGTTACACTTACAGTAACAAAGTAACCATTTTCTAACTTAGAAACTTCTTACACTTTAGCCTCTCCTCCT
The DNA here is from genome assembly GCA_028858755.1 of Ara ararauna. Taxonomy (NCBI): domain Eukaryota; kingdom Metazoa; phylum Chordata; class Aves; order Psittaciformes; family Psittacidae; genus Ara; species Ara ararauna. The sequence continues at coordinate 65,867,928 of CM054379.1, forward strand.
TCAAAACAACATGGCCTTGTCCAAACTACTGTTTGAAAGTGGCCATTAGTGTATGAATATGCTAACACAGTCTGAATGACTGTGGGACTAGTTATTGCTATCTAGGCATAGCTAGACAGTACCATTCAGGGACTCAGCTGGACCAGGCCCTTGTCATGTATGAAAAAATACCAAGGAAACAGAAGCTACACACCTTAAAGAGTTCACAGTTTTCATGTGTGACTGCATGAGCAAGATGCCTTAGGAAAGCCTGAATTCTGATTTACTGCATGACAAGGGTTCCTCAGAAAACTCTGAATAAACTTGTAGATGTTGAAAAATGCTATAGTCTACAGACCAGCCATCTCACCATAACCTGCTTGTGTCCCACAAGTAAAGGCAGGAAGTTACATTTAAGTAAAATAGATAGGTAGATAGGTCCATAGACGGACAAAGAAATAATACAATGCTAATCCCCGTAATAAGCTGTGGTCTCAGTTGATGTGACTAACAATTGTATTTCATTTCTTTCGAAAAAGGAAAACCAGAAAAAAGAAGAATTATGGGGAAGTTTCTAACTATATGTTATATTCTGAGAGATATCATTTGGGACTGCACAAAGATGTTTAATTGAAAACCAAACATGAAGACAAAGTGCAACAGTGTCATTGACCAACCAAAGACAGAAATATTTAAAGAGTTTTGAGATTGATAAGTAAGCCTACTGAAAGGTTTATGATTATATAACAGTAAATGATAATAGGATTGAATGATGTGTTAAGTAGACCAGAAAGGTCATGAACTTAACAAAAGTAGAATTTGCGGATATAGAGAATTCAAAATACATTCATTGCAGAATAACATCAGCACATTTCCTTTTCAATTTGCTACTTTTTGCCTATTTACACAGATTAAATACAAATATATATACCTGTATATATAAAAACATATACAAGCATATAATATGTTAGGCACAGTCAGATGCACATAAAGACACTCATAAAGAGACATGAAGTTTTTAAAAATGAATGTTAATCTTGTACTTGGTAATGTATATGCACTTCTAGATTTTGGCAAAAACTACATACCTGAAGATAAAATTCAGTTACAATTACCACGGCACCTCACAAGCCCATATTTTTTAGTAATGCAGTTCTTCTAACCATCAACATACATTTTTTTCTTACCATGCACACAAAATTCAGAAAAAGACTGAATCTGAAATGTTTACATTTATTTGGGAATGTTTTTCACACTACAGTTGACATAAGGTCCAGCTTATATATTCTTACTGCATTTCTAGACTATTGGGCTTTTCTAATTTCTTACATGTACTTTCCAGACTGTACTGAATACTAAACAGAATTGTATGTTAAAAAAATCACAGCTTTAGCTACATCAAAGTGGGCTTTTTGGGATTTTTCTGGATAGTTTGACTCTTGTTAATTATATCGTCATAACTGGTGCATTGGATAAACTCAAAATTCATAGGCTAAAATGAGACAGGAAGTGCTTGCTGTTTCAGTCAAGACGTTTAAAACCATCATGCATCTGGGAATATCGGAGCATAGGTCTGCAGGAGATCACAGATCTCTTATTGGATCAATTCCCCAACAAAGACAACATGATATAACTGTTTAATCCATTAAAAAAATAAATGTATAGGACTACAGGATGCTCAGGTCTTTCTAGGTCTTCTGTTCCTGAAACATGTCTCACAAAGCCCTGCTCACCAGTGACAACAAATTATTCCTCAGCACTCTGTATCAAATAAGACTGAAAGACCAGAGGTGTCTGAATGCACAAAGATAAATACAGGGGAAGATCAGTGATACAAGAAATATCCAAAGTCCCAGATGAAAGTTGCTACTAAGCTGTGTGGTTCGGTTGATATGCTGGAGGGAAGGAATGCCATCCAGAGAGACCTTGACATGCTTGTGAGGCGGGCTGATGCCAACCTCATGAAGTTTAACCATGACAAGTGCAAGGTCCTACACCTGGGTCAGAGCAATCCCAGGCACAGCTACAGGTTGGGCAGAGAAGAGATTCAGAGCAGACCTGTGGAGAAGGACTCGGGGGTGTTGGTTGATGAGAAAATGAACATGAGCTGGCAGTGTGCGCTTGCAGCCCAGAAAACCAACCATACCCTGGGCTGCATCCAAAGGAGCGTGACCAGCAGGTCGAGGGAGATGATCCTGCCCCTCTACTCTGCTCTTCTGAGACCTCACTTGGAGTATTGTGTGCAGTTCTGGTGTCCTCAACATAAAAAGGACATGGAACTGTGGGAACAAGTCCAGAGGAGGGCCATGAGGATGATGAGGGGACTGGAGCACCTCCCATATGAAGACAGGATGAGAAAGTTGGGGCTGTTGAGCCTGGAGAAGAGAAGGCTGCGTGGAGACCTCATAGCAGCCTTCCAGTATCTGAAGGGGGCCTATAGAGATGCTGGGGAGGGACTCTTCATGAGGGACTGTAGTGAGAGGACAAGGGGTAATGGGTTCAAACTTAAACAGGGGAAGTTTAGATTGGATATGAGGAAGAAATTCTTTACTGTGAGGGTGGTGAGGCACTAGAATGGGTTGCCCAAGGAAGTTCTGAATGCTCTATCGCTGGCGATGTTCAAGGCTGGATTGGACATAGCCTTGGGTGGCATGGTTTAGTGTGAGGTGTCCCCGTCCCTGGCAGGGGGTTTGGAACTAGATGATCTTAAGGTCCTTTTCAACCCTAACTATTCTATGATTCTATGACAGTTGGAGCTATCTCTATGAAACTTGTTCGGTTAAAGAATGGAAAGAGAAATGAGTCTGGACAAATTGCATGGAGGACCACGGTTCTGAGTCCTGAATTTATAGGGATAAAAAGAACATATTCCTCTGTATAGCAAATATTCTTTTCTAGGACTGTATACCCAGTCATTTCCACGACCTTTTTTTCCCACGACCTCAAGGAACAAATATCTCCAAAGTGAATATTAAAATATACAGTATGCATATGGGAATATACTAACAATTTTTTGTCCGATTTTTACATGACAGCAAGCTACAGAATTAGAGTGAAAAACAGAAGTGAAGCAGGATTGCATGTAGGCACTCGGCCAAAATTGAACTGTGAAAATAAAACTGTTGTGTAGGCTGCAAGATTACTTTCTTCTTTTGGTGGTGTGATTTTCGGACTTAAGATAGCGCTTGCTCTAACATCCTTATTATTGTAATGGATTTTTTTGTGTTAATAGAATACCACATAACAATGTTAATCTTCTGAGAGTTCAGATTTACGTTTGCCTTTTCACAGGATTTTGTTCTGTTTCATTTTGCTATTTTATTTCCTGCTGTTGTAAGCGATACTTTTTCAGGTCAAATGTCAGTTACACGCAGGTCATCATTAGAAAACAGAAATAAAAATTCAAATGCAATGACTGTGCTAGAAACCTGAAAAGCTAGTACACTTTCACAAAATTGACGTGGAAGTAACTATATCTTGCAAAAAAGTTACTCTCTCATTTGAAGATACTGCTGAAACAAACAAAACGAGCACAAAACCATTATTTAAGTGTAGCACATATTTAAAATAGGCACAGCAATTTCTAAAGCATTTAAATAGTAAAAAAAAAATTAGTTGCACTCAGAAGGATATTATACAAACCAGTTGCATCATTTAGTGTGTGTGAAATAGAAGCACAAACTGTTAAGAAAAATTCCTTCTAGGAGAGATAATGTGCAGAATGCACTAAGGTCTTACGTGGGTTTCCATGAAGCCATGCTTATGTACACTTTTTTCTCTGACAGCAAGAATACATAATTTGGCTTTGAGGTGATGTTTTGACCATCTCTCACATTTCCTGATTTGGGGCTTGACACACAACCCCCATCCCCTGTCACCACCACCACCTTTTATAAGGGCCAGAACCCCTGTTTTTGCAGAAAAGCTGCCTATATAAAAAACAAGCAAACAAACAAAAAAAAGTGCTATTTACCTTTAAAGATTTTCTTTAAGCAAGTTATTTGTTTGGATTCTTAGACATGGCCTCTTTAGGCACTCCATATTTTCTTTATTTTATTACTGATAGGCTTAATTGTAGCACAGTGGGGCAGTATGGTGTGGAAAGTAACGACAACATTGTTTCTTGATCTCTATGTCAAGAACAAAGGGGAATGATTTTGAGGCAAACAGCAGAAGCCTGTATTCATTCTTGCACAACGTAGTGAGAGAATTCATGAAAAGTGCAGTCATTTTTCAATATAGGATTGAAAGGAAACCTCACAGGCAAAGAATATATTCTTAGCCAGCTGAGTACAGAGATTTTAGAGTGATAGGTGCTACAAAAGGTGTTATGACAGACAAACAGAACAATCCAGCACTCTTACAGAGAAAGTAATTACAAAGTGTTCATGAATACTTATTTCCTGTTACAGTGCTCTGTTGCAGTGTATGCACTTAAGGCTATTCATTGTTTATTGAACATCTTCAGAATGCAGAAACCTTCACTGAATGGCAAGCTTTTTCTGATTGCCTGCAAGGGCTTACCCTTTTCATTCCTGCAATTTCCTTAGCTATTTCTTCAAAATTAAAAGGCTCGGTTGGAATTGGTGACACTCCCAACAGTGTCAGAAATTATAAGTATAGAAGAGGACTTAAATTCATGTGCATAATACTTTTAATTTATTTTCATAGTTCATGTTCCCTTCTGTTGTTTGCCAGTTCCCCACATCACAAGTTGACTGACCATGGTCACATTTTCAAAGAGACAGAGGCATTACAGATGTTTCCGTAATTTTCACAAAAATCTGCAGATGGAGTCTTCAAGAATACAAAATGAATAAGTCCTGTATTAGTTTTCATTATGATTTCAAAATTGCAGTCACCGATTCTGTTTGAGCAGCCTACAAACTAATGAGCATTTGTATTGTTATAGTTGTCATGGTTTAAGCCCAGTCAGAGAATCAGCCACGCAGTCGTTAGCTCACTCCCACCCCTTCCTCCCCCCTGCTATCAGGGGGATAGGGAGGAGGATCGAAAGAATGTGACTCCCACAGGTCAAGATAAGAACAGTACAGTAACTAGGGTATAACACAAACCACTACTGCTACCACCAATAACAGTAATGATAAGGGAAGCAACAAGGGAAGAAAATACAACTGCTCACCACCCGACTGATACCCAGTCTGACCGAGCAGTGATCTAACCCTTCCAGGTAACTGACCCCAGTTTATATACTGGGCATGGTGTGCTGTGGTATGGAATACCTCTTTGGCTAGTTTGGGTCAAGTGTCCTGTCTCTGCTTCCTCCCAGCTTCCCCTCCTCCCTGGCAGAGCATGAGGCTCAGAAAGCCCTTTGTCAGACTAAACATTACTGAGCAGCAACTGAAAACATCGGTGTTATCAGCGCTGTTCCCAGGCTGAAAGTCAAAACCACAGCACTACGCCAGCTACTAAGAAGGAGAAAAATGACTGCTACTGCTGAACCCAGGTCAACAGTGCATGATTCATCTTGGTCACATGGCAGTGGGACAGCACAAGAAGGAACAGGGATTTTTGCAGGGGAGTGGTGAATCAAGGAATATTCTGGTTTGAAGAAATTGCAGGGAAAAGGCAATTTATAAAGAGTAAAGGACTAAACCTGTCATAATAAGGGTACCCAAGGGACCTTAGAGGACAGTTCTGTACAACCCAGGCTTCTTGACTGAAGCTGACTGCAAAATATTTTCTTCAAAAATCTGAAAATGTTGTCAGTAAATGCCGTAAGAGAGGGGAGAACTTTAAAAATTTAATCTCATTCTCCACTCTTGAGCACTTTGCAATGAAATGTCCATGCTTCTAGATGCATGTATTTATTTGGAAGCTGTCAAGAAAAGACTATAGGATAGTTTTCAGCTTTCCATAGAACTTCCAATTTTTGTTGGAGGTCTTGTGTTACTTCTTTATCCTTGAAATATTTATATTAATAGGCTGATGCCCTGGGTTCAGCAGTAGCAGTCATTTTTCTCCTTCTTAGTTGCTGGTTTAGTGCTGGGTTTTTGACTTTCGGCCTGGGAACAGCACTGATAACACCGATGTTTTCAGTTCCTGCTCAGTAATGTTTAGTCTGACCAAGGACTTTCTGAGTCTCGTGCTCTGCCAGGGAGGAAGGAAGCCAGGAGGAAGCAGAAACAGGACACCTGACCCAAACTAACCAAAGAGGTATTCCATACCACAGCACGTCATGCCCACTATATAAACTGGGGGCAGTTACCCGGAAGGATTAGATCACTGCTCGGGTTGGGCTGGGTATTGGTCAGCGGGTGGTGAGCAGTTGTATTCTCTTCCCTTGTTATTTCCCTTATCATTATTATTATTGGTGGTAGCAGCAGTGGTTTGTGTTATACCTTAGTTACTGTACTGTTCTTATCTCAACCTGTGGGAGTCACATTCTTTCGATCCTCCTCCCTATCCCCCTGATAGCTGGGGGGAGGAAGGGGTGGGAGTGAGTTAACGACTGCATAGCTGATTTACGGTTGGACTTAAACCATGACAGTTGACTAACAGATATACAGGTCTAGCAGAGCAACGACTAACTGATAATAGCCAGTTTATGAAGATACTGAGAATGAGAGCGAAATACAAAGAGAGATAGACAATATCTTTCAATAAAGTCTTCACCAAAAAAACCAACAAGCAAGCCTGTTGCTGCAAGAAGAACCAAGCATATAGAGTTCCACCAGTTTCATAACCGAGTATCCTGTACCTGCCTTTAAATTCTGCCTGTAAACTCACGAATGAAAGACATTAACCTGTCAAACAAAGAAAAGTAAAATCAATGCAGTATGTTAAGATGATGAATACTACTATGAAACTTTACAGTGAAAAGTAATTCAATAAAGACATCCTGCCAAGAACTTCTATTTTGAAAAGGTCTGTTGTGGTGCAAGGTTGAAACACATCTTCAGACATTTTAAAACTTCCAATTTCTGATGGATGTGAATGTCAGTTTCCTCCATTTACAATCCCCTAAGTATGTTAGTCAGTTTAGATTTAATTATGCTGATGCAGTTAGCTGAACAGACCCATGCCTACTCACTCAAACACCCACTCTTGTATGCAAATACACCACACTGTCAATGAAGGTATGGACAGGAGGGAAGAGAATGACATCTGCCTCCACCTTAATTTCCTATAGATGTGGCAAGAGGAGGAAAGCATACAGCACAAGCTACCTATTTGGAATGCGACTGCTCTGCAATTACTTTGTTGTCGTCTATGTTTTGCTCTAGGATGGATTTTTGTTAAAGACAGAATTTTTCAGTCACATTTGCTCTGATGTAGCTTATCAGTTATGACATGGATCTAGTCTTGCTAGCCCTGCCAGCAGGTTCTTGATGGTGCAACTCAGGACACTTTCTACTGCATTATTTCAAAATTGCCAGCCAGTTGGTAGAGGTTGTTTTAGCTTAGATACTGAAGCACAGTGCTACTTGGGCACAGAAGCTGTTCACATGGAACAATACATGAGCAAGTAAATCTTCCTGGAGCTGGGAGTGTGGAGTTATCTAGAAATCAATTCAGGTCAACTCCAAAAGCAGCTTCAACCGCTGATTTTTGTGTTACTTAAGGTATTTCAATACTTATTAGCCCAGAGAAAAGAGAACTGATTTTAATACTATTGTGTCAATAAAACATGATTAGTTGTGGTGTGCTGGAGATGTGTTTGCATAACACCACTGAGCCTATCAAGATAATGCTGTAGCACGCCCACAAAACAGTGTTTGGCCGGCCTACACACTATAACTTCATTTTTCACTCACTTATCTCTAGCATTTCCTGCTGAAAGTCTGGTATGAAGCAGCTGAAAGCCTTACATTTCGAAAATAAGGGAAAGAGATTAGTATATTCCAATATGAAACAAAAAAGATTATTGAGCTCTTCTTTACCTATGATTGCAAATTCACTGTAGTTTTCATACTGTCGTTCATGATGGATACAGTTAATTTTTGCTGGTTTGTATTTATATTGCATGTTGTCATTTCTATCATTAATCATAACATAATTGTCATAGAAACAGAAATGTCTTTTCCCAGAGATTTCATTTTAAAATATAGTTATCCAGGCTTCCTGCTGTTAATGGCACAGCATTCTAATTATTTCAAAATAAAGCCATTATTCATAAACTTCGGGCTTGTAACACACATGTTTACAGTAGATGGAAATTATTATAGAGCTCTGTATGGAGCTCTTATTTGCCACAAGCTTTTTGAACTACTCTGCTCCTTAGAACTGATTTTGTCCTATCCCATTAAGGAATGATAAAGTACTCATGTCCCTTTTTACTCAGAAAGATATGAGAAGTCCTCTTTCCCTGGCAATGGTCATTGAAATTTTCTGTCTGTAAGTAAACTAGAGCTGTGCTTTCCCATTTCACTGATTCTGAGTCAGATAATTCTCACAGTGGGCAATGTATATGAAAAATGGAAAATATACAGGGAAATGCAAACTTAGATTCATGAAGAAGAAAAAGGAAAACATTGAATTGAATATTTTTTTCAAAATTTACAAAGATAAATTGTAAAACATGTGATGCCCACCTAGTTTGTTTTCATAGAACAATGCTCAAATTTGGAGAGCAAATAAAAATATTAACATCTGAAAATTATATTTTGATTGCTGTAGGCAACAGCTCTTTATCACATCGATAATTCTTGAAATCTTGTTATTATTCCCCAAGATTGTATCCAAGAGCAGGATACTTGTGATAGAACTCAGTTCAGAAAAAAAAAAAAAATATAATTACTTAAAGAAACATAAAGTAAAAGAAAATAAAATGTAAAGTAATTCCATAGAACAAATATGAAAAGGCTGTAAGACTGAAGAGCTGCTCTTTTTTTTTATTATTTTTTTTTTCTAAGGATCAAGATTTGTTCTAGTTCCTGGAAAATATATTGTGTTTGTTTCTTGGCAGTACATGGACGAAAAGAAAGGGAAACAGAAGGTAGCTTCCTTAAATGGTCTATTATCTTGATGGTTGCTTATTTAGAGCATGTGTGTGAAGTTGTGAGGAATGTAAAGAATATAAAAATAAGCAAAGGATATGTGAAAGATATAGTAGCAAAGGAGATGTACAAGATACAGGAATGTACAGAAGGCACAGAAGATATCTCAAATATAAAGAAATTTGGTTTATGAAGACGTCTAGCAAATGCTTATTTAACATTAAAAGAAAGAAAAAAGAAAAAAAAGGACATGCATCCCCGGACATATTCTAACAAGACAGAGCAGAGAAAATACTGAAGACTTGAACTTTAATGTCACTGGGATTGACAAACCCTTGTTGAAGTTCAGCTAGACTTGATAAGAAGGGAGAAACAAGGTATCATGGGGAAGAGAAAACTTATTCTGACAAAACTGCAGGGTCTTATAGGATTATGTAAATTTCAATATGAGACATTTTAAGGAGTTTTAGGGGGTGTCCAAAACCTACTGTGAGATACTTCAGGAAAGGACCAAAAGTGGTGAAAAAGCGGGGTCCAGGTGGGTCTGCATTTTTGGTGCTCTCATTCAGGCCGGTACTGCAGCATTTCTCACTGCAGATGTGACAGAATAAATCCCCTGCCTTTTAGAGTCCACTGGCTCTAGCTCTCATTAACATCAGGTGTAGCAGAATAGTGATGGCATAGATAATGGCTGCTATTGTTTACAATTCACAACTTTCACTAATAATATTTCTAGTATCATAGCAAATCGTACATCTGTGAAGGTTCAAATCAATAGCATATATACGCTTCTCACAGCCCAAAAATATGCTTAACTGTGTGGTTCATGCTGTTCATGCTCTGCTAGTGCTTTCATTCTCCTTCAAAAAGATACAACTTCCATTTTTTTCTCCCAAAACTTACTTTTGCCTCCTTTCACAAGTGCTGTGTCTGTATGTGGTTTGCAACAGTATGCTTGAGACTTATGTAAAATTATCCTCACCTACTTGATTTAATGACAATATCACAATATTGAGTGCTTTGAAAATAATTTTAAAATAGTATACCATACATCTTTCCGTACATAGATACCTAGTTTAACCTGTTCATCCGGTCAGTAAAGACAGGCAGGTACTTCATGGGCACAGCTGAGCCCATTGTAACAAAGCTAGCTAACGCAGAAAGCTGTTGTGGTTTAAACCCAGCCAGCGACAAAGTAGCACACTGACCGCTGCTTCCCTGTTGCCTGGGGAAGGACACCTGAAAGAATGTACTGACTTTATTTTTTCTTTTTATCTTTGCACTCTTAGCTTGCTTATCATTGAAAAAGATCACTATTTCAACTGAATAGTAACATGAATGGCTAAAAGATGCTGTTTACTCACACATTAGCATAAATGAGGAACAATGGTTAAATAACAAGTAAAAATGAAGGCAGATATGGGATCTTCACTTTGTACCTTATTTTTAGTGACTCCCTTGTATATTCTGCAGAACTTGACAGGTTATTAATCAATACATTGTGAAGAATTTATTGTTACATGACAATTGCACTTGTTTTTAATTTTGCATCAAACTAGGAATTCTACTGTTATGCCTACTGACTGGCACACACCACTGCAGAGGAAGCTGAGAGCTATAATGATTAGATTAACCTCACCAACCCTGAAATTCATGTGCAGTTTCATTTGGGGGCGTTGTTTTAGATCTATTACATTAATGCCCATCTCCATTTGGTTCCCATTACTGGCAGCTTGATAAAATGGGGATTAAGATTAAACTAGGGAAAAAACAGTGCTAGTTCAACTATATAATAGTTCAACTATATAAATGTTCAACTATATAACAGTTGTACCATAACCAAATGCGGAAGCCTACAGCTATATTCTATTACATCAAAGAAGCACCTTCTCTTTCCCAAAATAACTGTTTTGGGAAAACTTTACATATTTGAAAGTACTGGTTTAAAGCAAGCTATAGAATTTGGAGAGCAAAACCAGTTTCTTAATGAGCTCTATCTTCAAAACTTTCTGACATACTGTCACAGTAGATTGCACTTTCTTTTAAAGACTTTGTGAAGCAAGAGACTTCTGTAAACACAGCAACATTGAGAAAGATATCATGTCACTGAAATGCTTGCTCTAAGTGGTTTTATATTAAAGGTTTGAATAGCAAGGTACAATGCATCAGCTTTAAAAAGACTTAGATAAATGGGACAACTGAAAAAATACAAAATGTAACAGAGAAAAAGTAACTTTTAAAGTTTGGACTAAGCCTATAGCTTGGCATACACCTTGGGCTATATCTGAACTCCAGATTGGTTTGTTATGTATGTGTATGCTGGGTCTGGCTGCGATGGAGTTAACATTCCCCACAGCAGCCATCATAGTGCTGTGCCTTTTATTTGTAGCTAGAATGGTGTTTATAATACACCTGGCAGCCACCCAAGGTCAACCCGACATAAGGTAAAAAGCTGTTTGGAAAGGTATTTAACTTTCTATTTCTTCAACTACATTTTTCAGCAATTCTTTTGTCCACAGCTCAGATTTCAATGTTACGTTAGTAGCATGCAGGGATATCTATGGATTTTGCCTTTTTTCCCCTGAAAGGCTTGTATATTTAGAGCTCAGAAATGTATTACAACTTTCATTGAAAATATGACATAATCTCAAGTTGTTCATAAATATATTTGAGCTAAGCTTCTTGAGTATCTAAATATGTGTAAGGAACACAGGTTTGAGATCTTCATTTCTTTTACAGGAAAACTGCAAAATGATAGCTGAAGCTACTTCACTCAGACTGTGTGGCAGGGACAATGGAATTATACTTTTACATTCTTTTTTTTTGTTGTTTTTTGACTGATTTGTTCCAAAGATATCTTTGCCAGGATGTTAAATATGAAAATCTTTTTCTGATTGGTTTTTGCCTTCATAGGTTTCACTTAGGCAGACCAGGTCTGAGGGCAAGGGTCCAAGTCATGGTGCATTTAAGGGTCTGTGATGCACATCTTTCACCTTCCAAAGAAACTCCCTGCGGTCATGCCTCTAGTGCTGAAAAGGAAAGTCTGGCTGCTGTAGGGGTCAGGGCTTAGACAGGTGAGGAATTGCCAGTCATTTTCACTAAAATCTTCTCTCTCCAGCCATTGAATACTTCTCTACTGAATGGTTTCATTAAAAATCTCTGCTTTTCCTTCAGAAGATGTGAATGAAGAAGCACTGTGTTCCATACTCTTTCTGGAAATGCACGGTAGAAGCAGGCTATTTTTGATCTTTACCTATAGTTGTAATTAGAAAACAGACTCAGTCATTCAGAGCTACGGTATAAGAGCTAAATACAGTTTCATACTTTGTAACTGATTTATAGGTTTCATTAATGTCTGTAAGGTATTTTCTTGGGTTTATGACAACATCCTGAACCTGATTTTAGCTTGACCTGTCTACAAACTTTGCTAATTCATGGTAGGGTTCCTTCACCATTTTATCTCAGACAATATTTTAATTTAATCCACTGTTATAGCCTTGCCTACCTCTAACATATAGAAAGGTTTAATGCAATTGTTAAAATGACATTGATAAAACCACCCACACAGATTGCCTCAAATCAACATTCTGAACAGTATTTATTACTGTTTTCACCAAAACAAGAATCTGAAAATATGATTGATAAGCCATCATTTTAATTGATGACAAACCATTTCATAACACTTTGAATGGGCTTATTTGATTTTGGGTTATTGAAATAATTTTCAAGATAATGAATAGCTAGATTAAAAAGAGGAGTAACAATAATGATAAAAATAATAATAATAGCTGATCTATTTCACATCATCTGAGTATGGGTATAACCTGGATGTTTAAAAACCATGCTTAGTTTTGACTGCAGCTGAGAGAGCTTACAGGATCAGTAGCTATCATCATATAAAGACTATATAATCATAGGCATGGTGACTGGGACTTGAATGTCTCACTTGACAGTGTAAATGACATAGCATCTGAGAATAATTAGGAATTAAACTTATATTTGAAATGCAGCATTGTTCACATATAAGGGAAAAATGGACTTTCAGGGCCTCTCAGGGGAAGATGCAGCCACACCTGGTATACCAGGAAAGTGCGCTCCACAGCAGTTCCCGTGGCAACATGGAGGGTGGAGCAAGATGGAGAGCTGGTGGCTACACTTTGTCCTAACATCAGCAAAAGATGGGAACTAGGTGGTACAAGAAATTTATAAGCTGCATACTTGCTACCCTGAGCCAGCAGCCTGTCATCTTTTGACAGAATGCCATCCTCTGTGTGAACTTTGCTTCATTATAATGTCATTATAATGCATCTACATGCTAAAATACACTCCCATCTCCAGTGTGACCGCCCTCCAAAATGAGACCACCCCCCTCTGAGCATGTGCTCTGAAATTTTGGTGTCATATACCTTTAAAAACAAAGTGAGAGAGATTTGCACCAATAATGATAAAAGTATGCGTGACTAGAGTCACTCAAGCTCCACCTTGAAGGTAAAAAATAGCATAAAATGACCAAAGAGAGAGGGGGATATTGGGGAAGATACCATGGTGGACAAGTCGAGGAAGATAACATAACAGACTGCTGGGACAGGTCGACAGGATGGACCCTTCTTCCTCCCCCTTAGGGATGCCTGTGAGTAAGACTTGCGTTGTATCCAGTGCTTCCCCAGGAAAATTTAGAATCTCTAGAGAGTTACTTTTCACTGTTACCTTTATATTTTAGAGCCAGGCTGTGTTAACTTTATTGACCACTTGTATCCATGTAACTATTATTCGCGTGTGCTTTTGCAGACAATATTTATCACCAGCAATCCGTAAGTACCTGTTTCTGTTGCCTCAATAAACTGCATTGTTTTGGTAGCCAATCGTAATCAAAAAAATGCACTGTTTCGGTAGCCAATCGCAACTATCGGTGAATCTGGATCAGTAGAGGTTAGATATAGCGAACGCAGTCAGACTGGTAGTTGCAGCTGATTGGATTGGGCAGTGTGATGCACTATCGGTGAATCCGGATGTCGTGGTTTAATCCCCTCCTGCAGCTCGTTCACTCACTCCCACCTCTTGCTTTCCCCAGTCTTGGGGGGATGGGAAGGAGAATCGAAAGAATGTAACTCCCACAGGTTGAAATAAGAACAGTTTAGTAACTAAGGTATAACACAAAACCACTACTGCTACTACCAATAATAATAATAATAATGACAAGGCAAATACAAGGGAAGAATACAATTGCTCGCTACCTATACCCAGCCCAACCACGCAGTGCACCCCACCCTTCCGGGTCTCTGCTCTCTGTTCTGCATCCTCGGCATGACGTGCTGTGGTATGGAATAACCTCATTGGTCAGTTTGGGTCAGGTGTCCTGTTTCTCCTTCCTCCCAGCTTCCCCTCCTCCCTGGCAGAGCATGAGACTCAGAAAGTCCTTGGTCAAACCAAAACATTACCAAGCAGTAACTGAAAACACTGGTGTTATCAGCACTGTTCCCAGGCTGAAAGTCAAAAACACAGTGCTGCATCAGCTACCAAGAAGGAGAAAAATGACTGCTACTGCTGAACCCACGACATCGGATCAGTAAGATTCAAAATAGCTAAAGCAACCCAGCTGGTAGTTGAATACTGGAGCCGTGCCCAGCCCCTCTAATAAAGAAAGGGGGGTTATTTTCTCCCCTTTAATGCAACCACATCCATGCTACAAATTCATTTCTTAGAATCTGTCTCTGTTGAATACCTAAGCAGCTTGTGCTGAGTGGACTGGAAAACCAGTGAAGATTGATAGCCACCACCTTCTCCTCAGAACAGAGCCTATCACACCAGCAGGAGTTGAGAGAAGCGTACCAGGAGAAGTGTAGCAGAAAATCTGCTGTTGGGTGAAAGGAGACTGCAGTCACCTCCTTCAGATAGGCTTCTGAAACTGTCTTTTCTGAGTCTTTCCTACTCAAAATTACCCAGTGAAGGATTTCTTGAGTACATCATCAATTTCAGGATTATACTAACTGCATTTCTACCTAAGAAACTTTTCACAAAAAATGTTCTCAAACAAGCTGTTCTACTGTATAGAGTATCTCTATCTGGCCCTAGAATTATTCTTTAATACATAATTTTCTCTCAGATTTATGATACCATGTTTCATTCTATTTAGCGTTTTAGTGAGCTGATATTCACCTTTTGCACATAGCATAGACTTTATTAGTAATTCTCATCTTATCACTCTTCAGTAAACAAAGAGCTGAACAGGCAGTTCCCACAGTTTATGGGTTGTCTGTTTTGGTTTTTGTTTGTTGCTTTTGGGTTTTGGCTTTGGTTTTGGAGGGAGTTTGTTTGGTTTTGGAGGGGGTTTTTTTGTTTGTTTTATTCTCTTCAGTCTATTTAGAAGGTGCTTAAGAAGCATCTTAAAAAAATATATCAGCCTCATGATCAATCTACTTGAACAACTGAGCATGGTTTTAATTCTGCTTCACTTAATATATGCCAGATTTCTTAAACACAAAATAAGATAGAAGAATAGTAACTGCTGCTTTATATCTTTTCTATTCCTGAGCATGGAAGTTTTATCTAATCTTCCACAGTGCTTCTATCCTGACATGTAATTGAAAGCAACTTTAATTTTCATGAAAATTTCAGCTTCTGTGTTTTGCTGCCTCTGTATAAAGCCTTGCTTCTTGAAAAGGATGCATCCCCTGTATGTGCTAGGCCAAGATCATTCTCAGTGCTTCCCTGGAACTTTGCCATTTCATCCCAGTTGAGGATCACCCTTCAGATTTGTAACATGAATCGAATAAGGCATAGTATGCATATCCACACAATTTTTTTATCATTTCCACACTAGGAAAAACCCAAGTCCTTTCAAAACAAAAACAAAAAAAAAAAAAAAACAGACATTCCTTCCACTTGGACTATAAGAGACCCAGGTTGTGCCTTTGCTTTACTTTTACCAGAGTGAAAATAATTATAACATTTTTTTGTGAAAAATTGTTGCCTAAGCTATGTTGTACATGTGCATAAGTATACATATGTATGTTACAGAAACATACGTGAAAAAATATAGGGAAAGTAATTTCTGAAATATTCAGTCTTTCTGAGAATAAAAAAGCTTCAGGGAACATTAATGCTACTAACAAGAATATGGAGCTTAGGTATTAAAATTCATGAGGACCTGTCAACAAAACTGATACAAATTCTATTTGCCAAAAATACATGATGACATTGCAAGCTGGCAAAGATGAAAGCAGCTCAAGAAAGCTCTTCTTGGTGTTATTCCATTCCCTGAATGTCAAACAAGTTGTCTTTCAACAATCTGGAGCTACATATAGAGCACTGTTCTACACTATATAGTGAAGGTGTTCTCCTGAGTGCAGGGGATGTGCCTCTTTCTCTACTTCCCAGACACCAGACAGCCTCAGATTTAGAATGACAGTAGGCTGCCAACCAAATTCTTTGTTTACTCAAACATACGTTGTCTTCTCTTCCAGATGACTTGTGGTGAAATTTAACAGGCATCATCCATATGTTCACATTCATATTCCACACAATACTTGTACAGAATATCAGCAGCCCCCTTTCAGAAAGCTCTAAATGGCTTCCTAACCAGACAGTATGCAATATAGAAATTACCTGGAAGAGTCACCATCCTGCTAACAGGACTTTGGCAGTCAATGCAAGGACCTGTTTAAACATGGCTGTCACAGTGAGTAATTTAAATTGTGGACCATTAAGAATTTATACCTTACTGGGGAAGTTTATTCAAAATTAGTTTTAATGTCTACAGCTTTGTTACTAAAAAATTTCTTGTGAAAAATCAATGAATCACTGCTCACTGCAGTCAACACTATGTGTTACATGATATATTAAGTGTAAACATCTGGCATATCAGAATTCACAGATGGTAAAGATGCTGAACTAGAAAACCTGGAATATTTTTAATACAAGTTTTATTAACTTGAAGTATTACCTCTATCAGAGATTGTTTTTCTGCATAGATCACACAGAAATTACTTTTCCTAAGACTTCAGGTTATTTCAAAAATTTCTGCGTAATGTTTTCCACTGAATACTAAACAGATGCTTGAGTGAACCATTCTTCGAAGGAGTCATTTTGAAGCACAAATAAGAATCATATCTTTTCCCTCTTTCTGTCTCTTCTAAGAATTCAGTTACACTGAGAACTTCAGATAGCTCATCTGATAACACCAGCAGCCAGGATTAGTAGTTTTTCTATTCCTCTGTGGTCAGTGATCACAGGTAAACTTTATGGCCAGTGGAACATAGTTCTAGAGAAGCTAACCATGCTGAGAAAGGCATTGAAATCTTTCTTAAAACCTGATACCCTCTCAATGTCAGAGAAAATTCTGAATATAAAAAATGTATTCTTTTAAGTGCCAGAACAGTGAAGAAATAAGGAATAAATAACTGATAAGATGAATGGGCAAGACTAAGGCATGGGTCCCCTTTTATCTGATCTCCTGGAACAAAGGTTAATCATCTTAGATCATTAATGGTGTTTTCATCTCCCCCCCCCCAAAATATCATTTATCATTCACATTTATGAAATAAGAAAGGAGATGTTCTCAGTCTATTCTCATTCTTATGAGTTTAACATCTATAACTCTGTGAAATGCATAACAGCCCTGCTCACAATGGAGATTATATAGGTGAGCAAAGTCCTTTTCTTGGAGCAGATTTTCACATGGCAACATATGGAAAATTAACATGTCATGCTAATGATATTCCTTAAGAGAATCATGTGCTGTGGACCAGGTAGGCCATATTTGCATACAAAAAGCCAACATGAAATAGCAAGCTGAATGGATTGATTTGTCCTGAACCTGAAAGGATGTAAATAAATAAATATGGTCAGTATTGTAAAATTCACTTCTTTTTATACTCTGTAGCATTTGCAGACATAGGACGAACTAAGACGGCATGCACAGAGATGCCATACAGATATACTACTAGCACTGAAGTGTTTACAGTTTTAATTGCAGACAACATGAAATGAGTATGATCAGCAGATAGAGAAGGAAAGGACAAGCGGAGAAGACAAGAGGAATGGCACTGCGCTACTCACACCCTGTCTTGTCACCTCCAGATAATTTGTCTTGCCACAGACATACGCACGACACCACCCACATAAAGACATTTAAGCGTACCTTTGTTGCCCTCTACATATTTTATCCAATGTAGCCCCTGAACAATTTTGAACACTTCCAAAATCTGCTGAAGTTAGCATGTATTCTTCTATTCAAATCTGTTTCGCTTCTCCAGAAATTTATTTGGCTGTGGGATGCTACATTATCAAGGTAAATTCCAGGTACATATTTCGAGTTTGAAGACCAATAGATAGAAATGAAGCCCAAAGCTTCTTGATCAGAAGCATGAATACCTGCTCTCAAACTACTTTCCCTCCGTCCCCCACAAAAGGAAGACGAGTAAGATGACGATACAGCTAATGCTTAGTTTTCCAACCCAAAAGTTTAGTCTGCTCATTAGATTTCCTTTACAATCAGAAAACAGACAAAGAGGCTGTTCAGCAGAGCAATTCAATGTAGAAAACTGAACTGAAGGTAGTGACTCCTCCAACAGTTAGATGTCTAGTTACAGTATATAAATAATCACTCATTCCCAGAAACAGCAATTTGGCTTTTATCCTAATGCTCTGGATAGTAAAATGATTAATTGACAATAATAAGAAGAAAGGGTGAGAAAGAAAAGAGGAAGAACATGGTCTGCTTAATCACAGGTTACTGTGCCATATTTTGATATATTCAGGCTTAAATTTTGTCAACACATATATTTCCATAAATGCAGGCATACAAATATACGTATGTATGCAGGAATGTATTTGATTCAGAGATGAAAAGTAATCTATTATGTGTTTTCAAAATTAATCCAAGATAATTTTGGAATATGGGTATTTATCTGTCTGAGTTTTTCATATGTTAATACCTGAGAACTGCATATACAGCCATGGTACCTTGTGTCCAGATGTGGGCTTTTACGTATTTGAAAATTAGGCTTCACAGTTCCATTTGAAATTTTCACAAATAGGGAAACATTGTCTAGAGTAGCAGAATTCATAAAGAAACAGCAGAAGGTGTTGTTTTTCAGGCCAATTTCTTGCAAAGAAACACTTCTGCCCCGGAAGATTTTCTTATAAAATCAACTGGCACAGCATCTGGAAAACATGCTACATCTGCACTTTTACTTGGATTATTTGCCCTCTTGACTTGCAAGCTTTCACAGGTTTTCAGGTCGAGAAAAAGATTAGCTGAAAGTTATGGGTAATATACATGTGGCCCTTCCGCATGACCTAGAAAGTCATCTGGACTTACTTTCAAGAAGCAGTCTTTCAACGTCATGTTACTGAAACGCATCACCCTGCACTGCAGAAAAGTCTTGATTGTCATTTTCTGCATGTGCAACCAAATTGGTCAGCTATTAACTGACTTTTCCTATAAAAGCTATACATTTTTGGAAGTAGGCTTCAGTGCATGTGTTCATGCAAATATATACAATCAATTACTCTGGCTTTTGCAGGATCAGAGAAACATATTCCTGTCCTCTTGTACAGCAGAGAGAAAAGTCATTGTTCTGCAAGGGAAATGGTTCTAACTCTTAAATGCAGCAAACATTAATATTGCTACTAAACTTAGTTTCATTCATAAAGTGGTATTTCCCACAGATCCAACCAAACCTGGCTTGTATTTCCCTAGGCATCATAGAAATACATAATTCAAAATTGTCTCTGCGCTGAGAGTTTACCATGTAAAATGTACTGGATTCCTCACTAATCACTGCTGCCTTTATAACTAAGTAACCTTCTCTTTCTATGGGCACTGCAATTCAGCAGGCAAGTCTGGGAGTACACGCCATGATTTGGCTGACTATGACCCAGTTTCTACCAAATGACCAGGTGCTAATATGGCACTAGTCCTCCACTAGTGAATTCAGCAGAGATCAGGACATTCTAGGATCTTGGAGTGTTCAGTCTTGGCTTTGCAGCTTTTGGTTGGTTGAGAGCTCAATTACAGACTGCTCAAGGCTGCTTACTACATGCTGGCAGATAGATCCCATTTGTAGACACCTTCACTTGGGAAACATATGAACTGTGGGTCTTCCTTTTTAACTCCAACTTACAAAACCACTGTGAAGGCATTTAAATAGCAGCATTTTATATTTTCTTTATGAGGTACAGGGTAGAAAGAATTTAGAATAATAATTTCCATTTAGAGTGCCAGAACCCTTAAGCTTTTCTTGGTTTGAATGTTTTTCAACTGCCCACCTTGTGGGCTGGATGATATAGAACCTCCTAGATCTTTCATCTCACCCTAGTTACCCAATTATTTTCTGTTCCATGTAAGAGGTCTTTGGAATCTCCTTTATAACATCAAGAATTGATAAATCATATGATTACATATGACTGCCATTAAGATTCAACAGTTGCCAGTCATGGCCTGTTAAATACCATTGTTTGCTTCATTTTTCTGTGTAAGAAATAACTGTTGAATGGTTGTTTGGTAACATGTTAACCTTTTAAATAATTATTATATCATATATTTTTTATTGCACTCCTTTAGTTCACATTGTCATTGCTTGATATTTAAATGTCAATCTTTCTTCTTTTGTCATGAAAAATCTCTCTCACTTAAAGTAAAGCTATCATTTTCCTACAGAAATCTGATGTTATAAAAAAAATTATTTGTCACAGGCTGGCTTAAAAATAATGTATAGGAGAAGAGATTCTGGAAAAAAAGAGATGCTTTTTCAAATCAAAACAAAAGAGATGCTGTCATTCAAAATTATTTGAATTTTTGTGGAAATATTATTCATGATAATGTAAAATTTAATGTTGTGGATTTAGAATATGGAAGTTGACAGCTTTGCTTATCAGTACCTTCAAATGACCCATAATTTTTGTGTGATAACATTAAAAACAATTCTCTCAAACCACTATCATAGACACATTCTTAAACTAAATTAAACTAAACTGCTTTTCTTTCATGAAAGGCTAATTAAGTACTGAGAGGATTTCTGCAAGTAATTCTGACTAAAGTTGCTGGTGGGGTCATCTTGTTAAATCTCCTTCAAAGGACTGGAATAAATCCATTATTAGTTTTAATCAGTCTTTAGCATACAAAATGTATATTCAGTTTAAGTAAATTCTACAACAGATTATCATTCTTTGGTATTACCTGTGCTGAGTACAGATCTAGTAATCACACTGTTCCCATACAGTCACGTAATGTTATAAAAATGCATTTGATGGCTATATTATCCTTACTGAACTATACTCAAACAAAAATTAAGCCAGAAAGTTTGAACAAAATTACAGCAATATTTTAATTTTCTACAGGTAAACAGAATTAATGCTTCTCATATAAAACATGGTAATCAGAAAAAGCATTATTTGTTTGCTTAAACACCTGAGAACAATTCAGCAACCCTCATATAATGTCTCCATCAGGAATTTCCACTCTGGTTAAGAAATGCTAGGGTCAAGAAGAGGCAAAGAATGAAGGAATATATGATATTTTAGCATATCAAAGATACGAGTATTTGAAAATTTGGTACTGGCTTCCAGCTGTCTTCAGTGAGGTAGCAATCACGTTTATAGTAACTTAGTTCTAAGTAGATCTTGATATGCTTTTGGTGAACCCAGGAAATAGTCCTAATAGTAAAAAAAGACAGCTCATTTCAGATGCTATAAAACAGACACTAAGTGCAGACAGCATGCAGAGAGAAGGTAATACTAGCACCAATTCTCATTAAGGTGAAATATATTCCATGCTACTGTGAGGGCAAAGAAAGAAAGTTGTGTAAAGTAAGAATGGTTATCAGTTTGTTAAGCTTAAACACTGAAAGAACACCTTTTAATGAGGCGAAGAGATGTGCAGCGGTGTTTGTATTATTTCACTCTTCTGAGTCTTGCACCTTTTCATTATTAATTAGAATTATAAATTATCACAGAAATTGCAAATAATGGCTCACGTATTCTTAAGTAAAGTAACAGATAATAAAAATTGCTGCATGAAACCTTTAGAAAACTCAACAAAGTGAAGGTGAAGAGATACTGAGAGGCAAGTTGTCAGCCTGTAACTGACGTGCTGTTTTCCAGACCTTTATTTTATCATACACAAATTAGGCCAGCTATGAGATCAGTTACCAAGATATATCATTTAAAGTGCCAATCAAATTTTGTGAAGACCTTTATGTGGGCTCCAAAACAAAGAAGTCGGGGTTTTGTGATGTCCTCAGTAAGGTAGATGTTGCAAGCATCAAAATCCACATAGGATCTCCATTTTTCAAAAATTAGCTATCTAATTTTACTGCCTAAAAAGCTGCAAACCCTCATATGAAACTACAAATGCAAAAAAGGTGTACGTAGAGTGTCTTTGCTTGAATTTTGTATGTTTAGTATTCTAATAACATCTTTGCTTGAATTTTGTATGTTAAGTATTCTAATAACAAACACTGTCTGGACTTTGCATTATTAAAGTTTAGAATCATTTCACCACTGGATTCACAAAACAGTTCTGGAGTCACAGAACAGTGAAACATGGCAGAATTCGCAATTAAATGTGGAGAAACTAATTAAAAATAATTAAATGGGATAAAATTAGAAACAAGTCAGATGATATTAGACTAAAGCAAGGTGACACGCACAAAAATCCACTCTGTCATCCTGTCCTGTAAAGACAGTAAACATCCAGCTATTGACTTATAATGTACAGTAGGACATAAGCAAGCACAAGACAATAAAATACTAAAAGAGGAGTTAATCATCTGTTTGCTATTAAGCAGGAAAGAACTGGCTTTCAAACAACATAGCATTATGAATTGGCCTTTAGTTCCCTATTCCTCTTCCTCTTATATAATTCCTGCATATAGAAATGTCACAAAGTGTGAGCTACCTTAACACACAAGGAGCAAGCAGAAAAAACATATGTCATGATGGAAATTATGGTCAAAATAAAGAAGAGGGAAGTAAATGGAGAATAAATGACTATTTTTTAAAATTCCTAGAGGGAATTTTTGTCTCAGACTAGACACCATGTCATGGCTCAAACAGATCCAGACAGCACTAAGATAGTAGATCAAGGCTATGATGATTGAACAGGGATATAAAGACAGATAATGAGATAAATTTGAAACTAATGTTTCATTTCAGAGATTTCAGAGCAAAATCGCCATCAGCAGGTATGTCAAAATCTTTTCTGGCACTGTCATGGGTTCAGCAGCAGCAGTCATTTTTCTCCTTCTTGGTAGCTGGTGCAGCACTGTGGTTTTGACTTTGGGCCTGGGAACAATGCTGATAACACCAGTGTTTTGGTTACTGCTTAGTGTTGTTTTGGTCTGACCAAGGACTTTCTGAGTCTCATGCTCTGCCAGGGAGGAGGGGAAGCCGAGAGGAAGCAGAGACAGGACATCTGACCCAAACTGACCAATGAGGTTATTCCATACCACAGCACGTCATGCCGAGGATGTAGAACAGAGAGCAGAGACCCAGAAGGGTGGGGTGCACTGCATGGTTGGGCTGGGTATAGGTAGTGAGCAATTGTATTCTTCCCTTGTATTTGCCTTGTCATTATTATTATTATTATTGGTAGTAGCAGTAGTGGTTTTGTGTTATACTTTAGTTACTAAACTGTTCTTATCTCAACCTGTGGGAGTTGCATTCTTTTGATTCTCCTCCCCATCCACCCGGGAGCAGAGGGAAGAAAGAGAGGGGAGTGAGTGAGAGAACGGGCTGCGTGATTTACAGCTTAAACCACGACTGGCACTAATTAATATGTCCAGCTTGGTAAAGTAGGTAGTGAGTCTTGCTCACATAACTGATTTCCTACAGATTTGGAATCAAGATACTTCTGAAGTATGGGAGTTCAAAACCTTTTTATTATGAAAAATCCCCCACATTTCTTTCTTTTTCCTAGTAAGAGGAGAACAGCAGTTTTTGTAGCGCACTGGCAAAAGTATGGTTCCTATTCTTAGGAATAGGGTAGTTTCAAGCTTGAAAGCATAATTGTGGTCTCCTCCTAAAGAATATGCTCCTTCCCCCTGAGTGTAGAAAGTTCTATTGCAAGTAGGTAAATGCATCTTCCTGATGTTTGTTTCTTGCATTTAAATTCATAGGTGTAACTACAGAGAAAGTCAGGTTACCAAGAGAATGACAAAGGTAGTTTCTTGGACCTTTACACAGTTACAGAAGAGTGCACATCACCCTTCTTCAGCCCTTTGTCTCAAAACTCTGAAAAGTACCTTAACAATTTATTCATTCTATTAAATTTGTCAATGTACCTGGGGCTGTTCTCCAGCACAGAGGCAAGCTGGCACAGCATAGTCTACATTCATAATATCAAGCTTTCTAACCATGTACCCGACGGTGGCCGCACACATACTGCTTATTGATAATGGTCTCTGGTCTGCACCAATTCCCCAGTATTGTCTAGGAGCAGCTTGTGAAAGTGCCAAAAATGTGCCATAGATCAACTTAGCAATTTAACTCTATAGAAGATCATTTCCAGTGACCATGAAAATCCCCTGGCTCTATTTCTTTTGCTAGTACAAGCACAGCCTATGTCAAACATCAAGTCTGAGTACAGATCATGCTGTTAAATGTAGGAGAGGAAGATTAAAATCTGACTCTCAAAATGAGATCCACGTGATGCACATAGATAGACATTAAATATAGCTCAGAGACATATGCATGGATCTTGGGTTCAGCAGTAGCAGTCATCTTTCTCCTTTTTAGTAGCTGGTGCAGTGCTGTGGTTTTGACTTTCAGCCTGGGAACAGAGCTGATAACACCGATGTTTTCAGTTGCTGCTCAGTAGTGTTTACTCTGACCAAGGACTTTCTGAGTCTCATGTTCTGCCAGGGAGGAGGGGAAGCCAGGAGGAAGCAGAGACAGGACACCTGACCCAAACTAGCCAAAGGGGTATTCCATGCCACAGCACGTCATGCCCACTATATAAACTGGGAGCAGTTACCTGGAAGGATTAGATCACTGCTCGGGTTGGGCTGGGTATTTGTTGGCGAGTAGTGAGTGGTTGTATTCTCTTCCCTTGTTATTTCCCTTATCATTATTATTATTGGTGGTAGCAGCAGTGGTTTGTGTTATACCTTAGTTACTGGACTGTTCTTATCTCAACCTGTGGGAGTTACATTATTTTGATTCTCCTCCCTATCCCTCTGGGAGCAGAGGGACAAAGGGGGGTGGTGTGAGTGAATGGCTGTGTGGTTCTGAGTTGCCGGATGGGCTTAAAACATGACAGCTCTTTGTGGAGCCCAACGTGGGGCACGAAGGGTTGAGATAGTGACAGATCGGACCAGAGTGTGTCTAATCATGTTTGTGATAAGCATTTATTGTTTTGGATTAATAGTCACTCATCACAATGCTGATTTATTGGCTCTCAAAGTTGTTACTCTTGGTCTCAGACTTTCAGCATCTCGTACCTTACTTATAGCAGGCATTTGCTGGTTTAGTGTTCATTGGCTGGGGGCGTGGCCTAGGGTTGTTGTTTTGCTGTACTTTATGGCAATGATTTGTCATACAATAGACTCATTGATCATGAATCTGGGTTGGTATGTGTTCCTAGTGTGGTCATCACCTCTATGCTTCAGGAGGTATATAATGGAAGTGTTTAGCAATTGCACATCTTTTTTTTCCTCCTTGGGTAGTCAGCCTATGAAGGAGATATTCTCTCACACCCTCTGCTCCCCCACCAGACTATTTACAGTGGGAGTAGATTCTGGAAGTTTTAAAGATCCTGAATATCCTTTCAATGCCCTTTAAAGCACCCTGCTCCTTTTGCTGGGAACCAGCTTGCTGCTGCATATGCTCTCTATGTTTTGCCTACGGCATGACCACCCTGAGAATGCCCGACGTTGTCCGATCGGGGAAGCCAAGCAGGGTCCAGCTTGAGTCTTGTCTAGGATTAGATGATGATATAGGAGGACCACCAAGAGATTTTCCCTGAGGTTGGACAGCCATGAATGGCAGGGTGTGTGGGACAGTATGGGCAGGTATCTAGTCCAGTGGGTCCCTCCAGTGCTTTGGAAGCATTGGAGATGGAAGGCAGCTGTATGGAGTCCCCAAAGACAAGTTGCAGAAACTGCTGAAGGAGAGAGTGAATCAAGTCAGTTTGCAGAGGTGAAAGCCATCCAGCTGGCCTTGGACATTGCTGAATGAAAAAAGTGGCCAGTACTTTATCTCTATACTGACTCATGGATGGTGGCAAATGCCCTGTGGGAGCGGTTGCAGCAATGGAAGCAGAGCAACTGACAGCACAGAGGTAAATCCATCTGGGCTGCTGCACTGTGGTGAGATATTGCTGCCCAGGTGCAGAACCTGCTGGTGAAGGTATGCCATGTAGATGCTCATGTACCCAAGAGTCGGGCCACAGAGGAACATCAGAACAACCAACAAGTAGATAAAGCTGATAAGATTGAAGTAGCTCAGATGGACTTAGATTGGCTATATAAGGGTTAATTATTTTTGGCCTGGTGGGTCCGTGACACTTCAGGCCATCAGGGCAGAGATGCAACATACAGATGGGCTCACGATCAAGGGGTGGACTTAACAAGGGACACTATTGCAGAGGTTATTCACTAGTGTGAAACATGTGCTGCAAATAAAGAAGCCAAGGGGTTAAAGCCTCTTTGGTATGGAGGACAATGGCTGAAGTACAAATATGGGGAGGCCTGGCAGATTGACTATATCACACTCCATCTCCTGCTCTGAAAGACTAATGCAAGAGATGGATCTTGACATCGTGAACATGATGAACTCAGCAGCTTTATAGGGATTGGTCTATGCATTACGGAATGATATCTCTCTTTTTGTGTCTGTGTGGATGTATATGTATATGAGACAAGAGTGATGGTTTATTGAAAAATGTGGGACATGAGCATGATGTGAATGGTATGAAATAAGGGGTGGATACTGTCCTGGGGGACTATATACTTGCCCATACTGTCCCACACACCCTGCCACTCATGGCTGTCCAGCCTCGGGGAAAATCTCTTGGTGGGCCTCCTATATCATCATCTAATCCTAGACAAGACCCAAAGACAACTCTACTTAACTTTCATGATCAGACAAAATGGTCATGGATAAAACACACTCTATGTGTGCCAACATGGTAATCCCCATCACAATCAGCAGGCAGGTCCCAAGGGTATCCAAAGGCCATTCAAATCCTTCAGAACTCTCAAATGATGCTGTACATAGTCTGGTGGGGGAGGGAATGTAAGGGAATGTAAGGGAATGTAAGGGAATGTCTCCTTCATAGGTTGACCACCTGAGAAGGAAACAAAAGGTGTGTAATTGCTAAACACTTCCATTACATACCTCCCAAAGTATAGAGATGGTGACCACACTGGTAACACAAGCAAGATCAGTTTCTTGATCAATAAGTCTATTGTATGACAAGTCATTACCATAAAGTACAGTGAAACAAGAACCTTAGCCCAGTCCCCCAGCCGACAAACACTAAAACAGCAAATATGGGCTGTAAGATACAACAAGCTGAAACTCCAAGATCAAGAGCAACAACTTTGAGAGCCAATAAATCAGCATTGTGATGAGTGACTATTAATCCAAAACAATAAATGTTTATCACAAATACAATTAGACACATTCTGGTCAGATCTGTCGTTATCTCAACCTTTTGTGCCCCACATTGGGCTCCACAAAGAGCTGTCATGTTTTAAGCCCATCCGGCAACTCAGAACCACACAGCCGCTCACTCACTCCACCCCTTTCCTGCCCGCTTCCCCTCCCTCTCCCCCCCACTCCCAGAGGGATAGGGAGGAGAATCAAAATAATGTAACTCCCACAGGTTGAGATAAGAACAGTCCAGTAACTAAGGTATAACACAAACCACTGCTGCTACCACCAATAATAATAATGATAAGGGAAATAACAAGGGAAGAGAATACAACCACTCACTACTCGCCAACAAATACCCAGCCCAACCCGAGCAGTGATCTAATCCTTCCAGGTAACTGCTCCCAGTTTATATAGTGGGCATGACGTGCTGTGGCATGGAATACCCCTTTGGCTAGTTTGGGTCAGGTGTCCTGTCTCTGCTTCCTCCTGGCTTCCCCTCCTCCCTGGCAGAACATGAGACTCAGAAAGTCCTTGGTCAGAGTAAACACTACTGAGCAGCAACTGAAAACATCGGTGTTATCAGCTCTGTTCCCAGGCTGAAAGTCAAAACCACAGCACTGCACCAGCTACTAAAAAGGAGAAAGATGACTGCTACTGCTGAACCCAGGACACATAGCAACTATTTTTTTCATTGTCCACAGAACAAGCATGTACAGGGAAAAAAGACAACACAGAGTAATTCTGAATTTGGAAAATGAACTGTAACATTGGAATTATTTCACTTGCCTGTAATAGCTGTATAGCAAGCACAGATTCACTTTACCAATTCTCCTCTTCTTTCCTCACCAGCTGGATGCTTGCCTCATTTTCTTAACCTATGAAATGTGATTAGAATTAAAAGGAAACAAATGCCAGATGGATCCCACCTGAATCCCAAAGGGGGAAAAATCCTTAAAAAGTAACATAAGCCCACTTGTTGAAGAAATTATTTCTCTGGTTTTCCATTCCATTTCACTGTAAGGGCTTTCAGAATACTTTGTATTAGCCTCTTTTCCAGAACAATGTTTTTTTTCTCTGAAGGAGCTTGTCCAGAGTTTTCCAAAGCTCTTATGTGTAAAATACAGAGAGTGAAAAATAGCTACCTCACAGTATCCACAGTGCCTGTAGTACGTCTTGGCACTGTATCATTGCTGCTAAGGTCTTCATTAAACCTAATTCAATGACAGTATATCTAGAAAAAATATTTCCTCAAGAAGTCAGCCTGTAGAAAGCCTTTTACAAAATCATTCTGCTGTAGAAACAATAACAAAAAAAAAAAAAGGAGATAGAAAAATTACGAGGAATCTGGAGTCAGAGCTTGAGTCGCGTAAGATCCAAATTAATGGGCAAATCTCTGGGTTAACAGGCTTTCAAATGTCAATAATGAATTAATACAAAAATTATTATTGACCCCTTTTGCACAAACAAGTAAGTTGGAATGTAACAGAAAACAAAACCTTAGAGAATTTAAATCAGTTAGAAATTAAAAATATCTCTGCTATTTGTTATACTTGCCCCCCCTCTCCAAGTGAAAACAATTAATCCATTCCCTGTGAAGTACAATTACCAGAGGTATATACAAAGAAAGTTTTCCAGACATTAAGTAGGGGCACAATAGGATTAAAGTCGAAATGACAACATTTTATATATTATCTGTGGTCCCTCTTCTTAGGTATGCAGTGAACCAAGAAAGAATGTCACATATCAGTGATTTTCTAGGCTGGAAGCTATAATTAATCCTTCAAAGGAATTAAAAGTTCTTCCTCCCCCTCTTCAAATGACACATAGTGCAGAGGCATCAGCATTTTATTGCAGTTGGATAAGTTGATTTGGAAACCATAAATTCTTTCATATGACAGCACAAAGCAAAATATCCTCTTTAACAAAGGTTAGCTAGTGCTTCACCCAAAGTTAAACTAGTGCATCCTGATTTTAGTTACTTATTGCATGATATTATTTTAGTTTATGAATGTTTCTTTTCTTCTTCAGAGTCCAGCACAATTATACATTTGTGTTCTACCTTGGATGTGTCCAGAGCCTTTAGCCACTACTTTGAAACAACTCCCCCCAGACTCTGATATTTTAACCTAGACAATGCCGTTCAAAATATTTCATAATTCACTTGCTTAGTAGGAGTTCTATCTGTAACAGTCACGAAATTTGTTCTGCACAATGTAATTGCTAAGTGTTCTGGAAAGTCATGACCCAGATGTTTCATGAAGGCCATACAAAATAAGTGGGTGCCTTGAACTATACAACTTCTGCCTAGGCCCCAGCGTAGAATCAATACCAATTGATCTTAACATGCAGTCATGAGAATGCAGCCTTTAATGTCTAAGAAATATTGAGATATTCTGTATTCTGATGAAATTACAATAAATCCATTCAGGGATAAGTCAGTAATTCTCTACGGAATGGATTTTAATCAACATGAATAATTTTATGCTAAATAAATTAAAAAGTATTGATTTCAGTTGTTAATTGATTCAGCCTTATTAAAAAAGCATCAGTGTAAAACTCTTTTGTAACATGCATGCACAAGACAGCAAATTACTATTTCAAGAAACAAGTGTAAATTTACCATCTTCTAACTTTTGAGGTCTTTACTTTGCAGACTTTACAAACATTGCAATTATTTATATCACAACAACAGCTTCTCCAAATGTCAAACAAAGCAGCCTGCATAAAGATGAAGGGAGCTATTAGTATTTTATTCAGCAGACAAAGTAATAGTGAAAAAGAGTAAATTTCCTGGACTCTTCTTCAAGAACAAACAAAAAAGTATCAATGAGATCTGGGAAAAAGAAACCATGCAGAGTGGAAATGTTAAAGGTGGCTTACCAAAAATAAACAAACAAACCAGCAAGGAAGCAAATTATATACTAACTCTATATGCTGCAAATAAACTTACATCAAAGGTTTTTCTGGTCCGTATAGGAAGGCATCATTTCCATTTCATTTGTAAATAGTTCAGAATTTCTTTCTAACTTCGGTGATAAGGAAGGAAGATCCCGGAGACCACACACCTCTGAAACAGAAGCAAAACCATCCATGACACCTGTTGAGTACATACCTGTGTTTTGGGGTCTCTCAGATCTTTTCAAACCTTTTCAAATCTTAATGGCCAATAAAATCCTTTTTGTTCTTTAATGGAGTTTGACAGCTTGGAAAACACGAAAACACTCCAGCTGCATTCCTAAGGAGTAGTTTCCCATTCTCAAATCTTCAATAGATTTTTTTAAACTTTAAGCTAGGATCAAGTAATTTTGACATTCAGAGTTAATTTATCAATAGGAAGAAAAAAAAAAAAAAAAAAAAAAAAACTAGACACACAAATAAAACCAAACAAGCAAACTTTTCTTTTTGGCCCCAGGTGCCATGGACAACCTGAAATTTGTCAGCTAGATCAGTCTTGCAGAGTTAGCACAGTGCCACCAGTACTCAGGAGGCTGCCAGATGCAGATTTCATGGGAAATTGACTTGGGGCTGCTAATTATCCTTAGAGCTGGTTTTGCATCTATAACATCTTTAAAGGGTTTACAAGGTGAATTTAACAACATTGGGTGAACACCGCTGGCCTTGCAATACAAAATTAGTGGCAATGATGGTGCACATCCCTTTTCTCAATCAAATCTAAAAACATAACAAAAAGAACAGCTCAGTGGGATCAAAACTTCTGCATTTTTTTCAGTACATTTTCTTTTCAGTTACTGATTGCTGAGAGACTCATGCAAAGAATAATAGAGCACCCAGAAATCACAGCTTCTCCTCTGCCTGAGTTTCCAGTAGACGATTTCACTAAACTGCAGTGATTCTTTTTCCTTAAGTGTAAGTAACTGATCTTTTGCCCTGATGTCACTGATAACTCATGGAGAAGTTTCTTTTTTATAGTGCTACCATCTTGTTCTGTGGTGGAAGAATCCCATATATCAGAAACAATAAACTGCAAGCAGTAAGCAAGAGCTTTTCTGGAAACAGCTTGTGAAATGAAAAATAAATGCCTTCAGACATTTAAAGCTTTCTCTTTCTCCAACATTTATTTGGTTTTCTCAAGCAAGGGGGGGAAATTTTATTGGTCAGTGAGGTGGCCTGAATAAAAATCATGTGGAAATGGTCAGAATAATTGTCAGGTTTTCTGGTGCTGGGGATATTGATACAGTATCTGATGCTGACAACTTAGTACTGAGGTCAGATCATTTGAAGATGAGAAACCACAAAAGCAGAGTAAGAATTTTATTTGCATGTGCTCACTGACATATTAATCTTACATAAAAATTGTCTTATGTTTGGAGACATCAGACAAAATAGACATGATACTTATTTATAGAGAAATGACCAGGAAAAATTCTGCGTCTGTGTTAAAAAAAAGATACAGTATTTTCTTTTTGAGTCAAAGTTTCATGTCTAGAGCCAAATAAAATGCTAGAACACAAAGCAGTTTTTTTATATAAAAATATAAAAATACTTTTATGGCACAAAATATCTGTAAAATTTTCCTATTTCATTTCAAACAATGATTTTAGATGTCAAAATTGAATTTTTATTTTGAACTGATATTTTAAATAGAATGTTGGTTTGCACAGCTGATTGAATAGCAAAAAATACAGTAATATAAGTTTAGATATAGAACAACTAGACAATTTCTCACTCAAACTGACTGTACCCCACTGGGAACTTATAGGAAAAGACTACAAATTTTCTGGTTATGTTTCTTGCTGCATCCTTTAATAATGATGACAGGACTTGTTCTGTTTGTAGTACGGGAGAAAATGGTCCTTGATGCACATGGTATAAGCTGAACATGTACATCTTTAAAAGCTTTCAGAAGGTGCCATGAAGTGAGTGAGAGACTCCTGATTTTGGCTTTCAGGCTTTTAGCACAGATAGTATAATTTTAAATATTAAAGTGCCATTCTATTCATGACCACCAGAAGAGCAAACCTGAATTAAAATAGTTTATATATTTAAGAAGTGGAAAAAAATATGAAGAAGTATTTTTCTACGAGAAAAATAAGCTTTCCAGCAACTACAGACCCTTTTTGCCAGGCTCATCTGTAGATCAATTTTCATTCTGAAGCACACTGAAATAACTCCTTTTTCTGGACTGGTAAAGGTAGCTGTAATTATATTGATTTTTAATTGTTTTGATTTTTTTTCTTTCACTTGAAACTTTCATGGACTTAGAACCTCTGTAGAATTAAATTATTTTTATGATAGAAAACTCTTAAAATTTGTTTGCTTGTGCTTGCAGAGATTTTCTGCTTATAGTTTGCTAAACAAGCAAGCTTCCTGATCTTATCAATTTGTACTTAATGAAAGTCTTACAGAAGAAGCAGCGTATCACCATGTAATTAAAGACAGTATGTTAATGCATTTGCACAAAGAAGTGTTTGGATGCAAATTAGGTGCAGACATTTTTAATCTTGATGTTATTTAATTCTTGAGTGTTTATCATTATAAGCTCAAAACCAGCTTTGTTTATTTTTTACTGTTGTGTATTACATTTATGTGAGTGATTAGCACAGTAACAGTTTGTGGATCATAGCCCTTGAACACTAAGGCTGTTGATGACTAACAGTACCAAGGGTGGTAACTGAGTTTGTCTGTCCTCCACTAGGATTTAAGACGTAATCACTTCAGAAATGAGAAGTGTTACTAAAACATTCTTTGCTATTAATAACAAGAATGGCTTCCTGGTGTTGCACTTTGTAAGGAAGGCATCTCTCACTCTCTGGAAATTATCCTAAAGCCAACCAGGCGCATTACAGGAAATGAGGGAGGGGTATGTTATGCAATTATCTAGGGATAGAAATGTGTAATACTTTGTTGAATACTGTACTGTATTCATTCTTATACTGTATCGCTGGATTTTTCTGTATTAATATACTGATCTTGGCTAATAGGGTGATGGTGGTGAAAGCAAGTAGCAAAGTAACACACACTGATCATGATGGCCCCCAAACGCTCATGGGGTAATTACAGGGCAACAGGGCAAAACAGCAAATCAAAAGGCTACAAACAGATGGGGGGTGATAGCGGTCATGAATGAGGAGTTTTAAACTGAAATAACCTCCAAAAACATAGAGAAAAGGGGGTTGTAAATTAGGTAACAGATTAAACCAGCTACATTTCTGTAGACCTCAGCTGGTCCAGGGATGGCGATTGCAGATTCCGGAGTATCTTTGGACAATTTGTACTAGTATTTGACCACATTCACAGTGACAGGCATTTCCTTATATCTTATCAGAATTTCTATATTGTAACTTGTTTTCATTATATTTAATTCTATCGATCCACATCCAAAAAGAAGCTGAGAACAATTTACTAAAATATTTCTGAGCTATCTTCCCCTTCTGTGGGTAAAAATCAAAAAACTCCTCTGTGGTGGTCAAAGTTTGCAGCTTTAGAAACAGTCTAATGTCATTAGCAAGCATTTCTCCGTTTACTGAACTGTGATATTCTTAGTTTTGACCACCCTTTCTCACCATAAGAGCAGAAATAGGACCTGAAAGGAGAACAAAAGAGCAAAAGAATGTATCCTGACAAACATAATGAGTAGTTTTAATATTGTTTATGTCTTGACCCTTTCAAAAAACACCTTTTAGAACTTGCTATGAGATTTATCTTCTCATTTATTTTTCCACAGTGTTTTAAAAGCTCTAGTTCTTCAAAATGTTATTACACTATTGTTCTGAGTAAGAGCAGACAAGGTCCTGTGACCTTATTCATGAAATTGACCTAAAAAAAGAAAAATATTATGTAAACAGGAACCCAACATATAAAAGAAAAAAAAAGAAATATATGAGAGAAGGTACTTTCAAAACATCCTTGGAAAGATTTCCTAGAATTATTTTGATTTTGGGAATCATCTAAGATCATTTGTTATTGTAGTTTGGTTTTTTTTGTTGTTGTTGTCTATTATTATTACCATCATTATAATTATTGCTAGCACCATTATCACTATTTTTTCTGTTATTTAAATTTGGGCAAATCCTCTCATATTATACATTGACTTAATTGTAGTATTGTTAATGCTAATTCACAATAACAGAACAAAATAAGGTTTTTTTGATCTTCAAAAAAAGCAATAGTATCTTCTTAGTTTTCCCACTAGAATGTATTTCTCAAGATTGAATTTCCTGATAATTGTTAACATGCTATATACATTTTCACTACAAATCTACCTTTATATCTAAATCTACTCAAGATGTTCTTTTCTAAAGCTGTTATTACAATTGCAATACTGATATATGAAATTATTAATTGTTGCCCTTTTCCTGTTAATAGGCTTGCATTCTATAATGCTGCATTCATTTCCAGGCAAGTAATATCTTATGGGTGCCTGTTTATTATGTCCAGAATTAAAAGGTAATGAATAAACTAAAAATTAGGATTTAATTTTTAATTGAGGTCTCATTCAAGAGAAATGTTCCTCAAGAAGTAAATGTAAAGTAGGGGGAATATTCCCCTGCATTATAGGTTATAAAAGTTGTCACATTTTGAAAAAGGAAAAAACATGATAATCATAATGTCATGATGTGTGTGTTCAGGATATCACTTGCAATTTTTTTTCCAGTATGCCCTATTTTTAATGACCATTTTCTTTGCAGCTGGTAAAAAAAGTGGAAATGTGAAATTGACAAATCAGTGATGACTTTTAAAATCTCTTTGTCTTCTATGGATTAATCTTCTAAAGTGGAGTAAGAAATAGAATTATAGTGTCTATAATGAAATTTAATGAAACGAACATTTTTCTTTCTGATTGGTACCTGAGAGATAATATATGGGTCAAATTTAATAGTAATAGGTGCATGCTAAATTATTCACAGTATTCACTGAGGAATGACTAGCCTACTATTTATATTCTTTCTGAATACATCATTATGTCTCGAGCTCAATTTGCAAGGTTCTATTTGAAGTCAATGGACTCCAGAGTATACATTCTGCTCATCTAAAAAATCTGATAACTCAAATTATTGGGTTGTTGCATAGAGTGGGGAATAACCAAAGATTTAACTAGTATCAGGGCTAGCTTTTTCATGAGAAAATTTATTTATATGACATATTTTTGTTCAACAGGTAAAAGCAAAACATTCAGACATAGCTACATTCAACAAGTGGGAGGAGACTACTTGCATTAATGAATTCACTTTCATGAACATCTACAAAATAGACAATACAAGACCAGATTTTAAAACCAAGTTATGCTTTCCCTTCATAATGATTTTAAACACAATTCCTTAAGAGAAAAAAAAAATAGTTAAATTTAATTGTCTTTTTTTTTTTTTTTCTGCCTTTGCAGGTATAGAAATAGATTCTGAAGACTGCTGAAACACCAGATCTGGGAAAATTTTGTTTGTGACAACAAAACCAAATACTTAGCCATTTCTGCTCTTATTTTGATTCCATGAAGAATGTTTCCTGGAATACAAAAAATCCAATTGAGCAATTTAAACATTTACTTTAAATATTTTCATATTTGAAGAGTATTTGGAAATAGAACATGCTATAATGATAGCTTTGACTTTGCTAGCAGTTATATTTAGTTTTGGAGTACTATGTATATTCTTGAATGTAACAGGAATGCTTTTGTATACTGCTGAAGACAATATGAAGTGTTTGCTACTCCAAAAAATTGTATGGAATTTTTAGTATTCAGGATAACATTTATTTCCTGAGGATTCTGCTCTTTGCTTATCAGTGTGCCACCTACTGAATAATGTTTAGCTAGAAGGAGTACATTTTTAATTAAACACACCAAAAGGTCTTAAACCAGTTTTTAAAACAACTCAACCTCAAACAGGGTTGTATTATACAACAATTTCAAGATTATTGGCTAATACCTGATGACTTTTCCCTAATATGGAGTAGAGACTAAAATGATAAGAGCAATGAAGTCTCACAGCCTCTCCCTTAAGGTGTTACTTAGGCTGAGTTATTTGAAAATATCCAATCAGCTTAACCAGAGAAAATCTGACACTGACTCTTAAGACCTTGCTAACATGATGAGCATCTTCTCCAAGTCCTGGATTAGTCACTCCTGTTTCAGAATCACTCACTCCTGCAGTCCTTGAACTATGAACAGCAAGGGCTGCCAGGGAGGCTAGGAAGCAAGTCAAAATCATGAGGAGGCACAGGCTACCATCAAGTAGTTAATTTTGTCTTTTGATCTTGTGTGACATCTCCAGATCAGAGGGAGAAAAAGAATGTGCTGTTAAAAAAAAAGTCTTGGGCGGTGTCAAACAGCGTGTATTTCTAAACGTACAACTGCAGAAAATTAGTGTTTTATTCAGTACCTATGATCTAGGAAAGCATAATCATAACAGCAGTGTGAGGCATAGCATTATGCAAATACATTGGCTGTCTTTAAGTAACAGTCACATAAAAGGCACAGTCTTTCATAGTAACATTTTTACATTAGCTTCATTTGTATCTTAAAAATAAGTTATGTTTTGTATAGATGTATTAGGGAAAAAAATTACATTCTTCTCCGTGCAGTCAATGAATAATTCCTTCTTTTATCTGATTACACCTCTTCTAATCTTATTTAAATGCATCAGAAGCTAAATAATGATGAAGTAGAAATGTTTTGCACGCTGGTGCTGCCATTTTCATTTTAATATGAAACTTTTGAATGCTCTCCATAACCCATTCAAGATCCCATCATGTTTATCATGAACTGTTCTTAAAATTACAGTTAAATTCCTAACTAACAGCTGCTTTTTATCTTACTGTAGCAAAAACTGGTTTGCATGGGAATCCTTCATTAGGATTGGTGAGTGCTGTGTATGCTCTAGCACTGCAAAATGTAGTTGAGGCTTCCCAGGTGGTTCAACTCTCCCTAGCCTGTTTTATGCACATTTTAATTCTCAGCTAAACCTAGATTCCCTGTCCATAGATTCTGTAGCTGTCAGTAGCTACCTCATCCTTACAAATATATGGAAAATGTCCTAGTATTGACTTGATGTTTAATTTCTGATTAATTGTTCCAGCTATTGCATTTAAATTGGTCACAATCTGTTTCTTCCAATGTAATCTTACAATCTGTATGATTGGGAATTTTTGTCTAAAAACCTACCTTAAATATAAATCTTAGCTGAAACAAAGGCATTGTCCAAAGTGCCCTGTCACATGTAGCTGTTTTCAGCAAAAAACAGTATATATCCCTCACAAATTATTTACTTAAATTGTAAAGTCTTGGAGGTACAGAAAGATATTTTATTCTGATTCTACAGTGTATGGCACTATGTATTTTTGGTAGACCTGTTACATGATATTATTGCAGAAGTAATAACTAGTAACATCATTTAGGCATTGCTTAAATGCTCCAGCACTCTTTCAAAAGACTGTGAGTGAGAATGTGTGCACATGTATACACAGAGAGAGAGAAAACAAAAGAGAAAAAGAGAGAAAACAAAAGAGAAAAACAAAAGAGAAAACAAAAGAGAAAAAGAGAGAAAAATAATGCAACTGCCATTAGGAAAAGAAAAATAAAACAATAAGGGCATCTTCTGGTAAAGTTAATTATTAAACGTAGTATCTAATTTGAGTGATGTGGAGAGATATCTTACTAGAAGTTAATTTTCAGTAACAATGGTTCACTTCAGCTCCTATTTCAGACTGCAAAAGGGAGTTGTGTCCTTTAGCTCTGCTCTGCATTAAAGTCTACAACTAAATTCCCATAAAAAAGACAACTTTTAAAGGTGGAGTATTCACTTATTTATACTTACTCATTTGTCATTTTTCTTTGTTTGCTGTTTCATACTGAAAAAATAGGCTCAGACTAAGAAATAAACAAACCAACAGAACTAGACAGAATGAAATAGTAGGCAGTTATACTGTAAAGCACAAAGCAGAAAGTTATCATTTTTTGTGCCTCTTCTGTTCTTTGAAATGGTTTTCCAAAAATGGCTTTCTTGAAGTAATTTTTTCTTTAGAGCTATAACTGAGGTTATTCTGTCAGCTTACCCTTTCTTTTCTACCGCTTTATAGCTTTCTATAAGCAGAATGCTAAAAAGAGGTACAGTAAAATGTCAAGGCTTCAGTCAGCCCTGAAATATCATAACTATGCATATCATAACTATGGCAAGTTGCCAGGTTATTTACACATAACTCAGAGTATTCAATCGTGAAAAATTAGCTTTTTCATCCCTTAAAAAATGTGCTTAGTTGCAGTATGTAGATACTAATGGATGAAGCTAATATTATTCAGTGATTAAGCTTTTTTTTTATATTAGACACACTAATGATTTTTCCAGATGATATTTTCCACAAGACTTTCTATACACATTCATTATATCACATTAAAGTTCCATAATTAAGTTATGTTTTCTTTTACAGATAACGAAAGATCAGTCCTTCACATTAGAATACACTGAAATAGAAAAACACTATCTGAATTGATGAGAAGGATGTTAAACCCTGAGCATTACAGAGTATTCCCTGTGAAAATATAGTTTGCCTCAGACACCAGATAAATGTTGCACACCCTTCCCCAGCCAGTAAGGGAGCGCAAGGCTGTCAGAAACAGAGACTTAGCTAAGGTGGGTGGCAGCAGTCACACAGTTGAGTAACTGTCAATCTCTGCAATAGCTAAAAATGTTTAAATTTGGCAATTTGTATCATGTGGACAATAATTACTTGTACAATATCCTGCTTAGATTAAAAGGACTAAACAAGTTAGAATTCTGGGTAGATTGGTGCGTAGATCAGCAAAAGTGATTAACTGGAAGATTCTTTTAAAAGAAACAGAAATTAGTTCTCTTTCAAGCAAGTATTCCAAGTTCATCTAATACCATGATAATAAATGCTTATATGCTCAAGTGGTTAACAAATCTGTCTCCCTGTTTGAATAGGAAGAAAATGAATCCAAGAGCCTCTCTCTTAAAATGCCTTGTTCCAAGTATGTAAAACTCAATGTGGAGGTTGTAACAACAAATATCTCAACAAGCTAAAGTATGAAATAAGTGTCTTGGAAATTCTTAAATAAAACAATAGGTTAAAAGCCATTAGAAAAATGGTGCTATTACAGTAATGTAATTGTACATTACTAATGCCGTAGCCACATCTTAAGCTCCAAGATATACTGATGCTTCATTGTACTAGCTCTGCACAAAATAGTGTTGAGCAGTGATTAGCCCAGTTCTGCCTTAGCACAGCCAGACCTATGTTTAAGTAATCTTTTTCTTAGCCCATTTTCTCCTACTTACACCCTCTAGTAACACCTACCTGAAAATGTAGTAATTACCTAAGTGTTTGAGAAACATTAGAGGCCTGGAGAAGAGAAGGCTGCGTGGAGACATCATAGCAGCCCTCCAATATCTGAAGGGGGCCTATAGAGATGCTGGGGAGGGACTCTTCATTAGGGACTGTAGTGAGAGGACAAGGGGTAATGGGTTCAAACTTAAACAGGGGAAGTTTAGATTGGATATGAGGAAGAAATTCTTTACTGTAAGGATGGTGAGGCACTGGAATGAGTTGCTCAGGGGGGTTGTGAATGCTCCATCGCTGGTGGTGTTCAAGGCTGGATTGGACAGAGCCTTGGGTGGCATGGTTTAGTGGGAGGTGTCCCTGCCCCTGGCAGGTGGGTTAGAAGTAGATGATCTTAAGGTCCTTTCCAACCCTAACTATTCTATGATTCTATTCTTTGATTGTTGAAGCACAAGTT
This sequence comes from Ara ararauna, assembly GCA_028858755.1. Taxonomy (NCBI): domain Eukaryota; kingdom Metazoa; phylum Chordata; class Aves; order Psittaciformes; family Psittacidae; genus Ara; species Ara ararauna. Next base: position 65,908,173 of record CM054379.1, read on the forward strand.
TTTATGTTTATTGCTCATCTTCGTTATCCGTTCATTGGGTCAAACTTGTCTCTCAAATAGGACAAACTGCGGCTGCACAGAAATATTGTAATTACTTCTTACTTGTTAAGAGATTACTTATTAACTGGTAAAGTACACAATTAAATCTACATACACTGTCTTCCTACCAAAATAACCTTGAGTTCATTTTGATTCAAAATACCTTCTACTTTCTTACACAAAAATTACAATAAAAAGAGCAACTATTATTAAACAAATAAACAGAATCAGAGTGACTTTAGTAGATTAGCTGTCTGTATGAAAATAATGTTTAGGAAGGTTTGTAATTATCTTTGACAATTATACTTGGGAGACTGTAAAAAAAGTATAAAAGCTCATATAAGAATAAAAAGGTGATGAAATGTTTAGGTTTTCTCGAAATCCATTGCATAGTCAAATCGCTCCCTCAACACATGCCAAGGTAGCAAATATAGAGTGTGAATGCAATTGCTGTAATGAAAATATAAATAAAAATGAGAAATCCAAGCATATTGACAGCTTCACAGTGAATGAGATCCTGTTCTCTTTTTCTTCTGATAATTTGAGAAATTACAATATTTAATGTCTCAGAAGAAAATTGTCTCTCACAAGTTCAAAGAAATAACAGGATTCCAGCTGTTTCAGTTTTAATGCTGTTTCCTTAGTTCTATGTATCTAAATAGAACAAACTAATGAAAATTCCTGTCTTTCAATTTTATATATTAAATTATCTGATCAAGGTACGAGCTTAGTTATTTTTCTCCATTGGGAAAAAAAAAAAAAAGGGAAAAAAGAAATATTTAAACCAAGAAAGTCAAAGAAAGAGAAAGAGGAAAAATAAAAACAAAAAGACCAGTCAGAGCTTCATAGAATCATAGAATAGTTAGGGTTGGAAAGGACCATAAGATCAAGTTCCAATCCTCTGCCATGGGCAGGGACACCTCACACTAAACCATGCCACCCAAGGCTCAGTACAACCTGGCCTTGAACACTGCCAGGGATGGAGCATTCACAACTTCCTTGGTGAGACAAGAGGGGGTAAAAAAATTACAAAATGAAATCTATAAACCTTTAGAATCAATTTTAAGTAATGTTAAGTTTGATGGCTTTGTAACAGTAGTAATGGAAAATTACTGAGATGCATGATATACAGAGAAAAAATATAGAGTACAGCTAGAGAACATACTGAGAATTCTTGTACAAGATAAACTGCTGTAGTTGGCATAGTTTACGCATTTATGACCTTAGTACAAGATAAGTGTAAGAAAAACAGGCTAGAAGAACGGGACGTAAAGATAGGGAGTATCTGAAATGGCAGGGGCCCAGGATGGGCTGCAGTTAAACTAACTGAGTAGCAGGAGGACAGGATGATTGTTATGTCTGTGGTGTTAATGAATCGATTAAGCTAGTATAAGTATCTACTGCGTGTGCTTCAGAGGCTGTCAGCAGTGACGAAGACTGTTGGAAGAAGTAAATGACCTTGAAAGACCACACCACATTTTTGTACGCATGCAGGGAACTTTCTGGAAAATTATGTAATCCATATGTGGCCTCATGAGTATGTATGTGTGCTCGGTAGCTATATAAGGACTGCTTGTGTAGCAATACGGGGACACACGTTAGGAGGAGCTATCCCCCGTGTCTCCCGGCGCCGCAATAAAGAATACCTGCTTGTCAACTAGAAAACTTTGTTGGCGAGTTTGTTCCTGGAGTTTTCTCTGAATCATTGGGCAACCCATTCCAGTGCCTCACCACCCTCACAGTAAAGAATTTCTTCCTCATATCCAATCTAAATTTCCCCTATTTAAGTTTGAACCCATTACCCTTTCTCCTATCACTAAAGTCCCTCATGAAGAGTCCCTCCCCAGCATCCCTATAGGCCCCCTTCAGATACTGGAAGGATGCTATGAGGTCTCCACGCAGCCTTCTCTTCTCCAGGCTCAACAGCCCCAACTTTCTCAGCCGATCTTCATGTGGGAGTTGCTCCAGTCCCCTGATCATCCTCATGGCCCTCCTCTGCACTTGTTCCAACAGTTCCGTGTCCTGTTTAAGTTGAAGACACCAGAACTGCACACAATACTCCAAGTGAGGTCTCACAAGAGCAGAGTAGAGGGGCAGGATCACCTCCTTCAACCTGCTGGTCACGCTCTTTTTGATGCAGCCCAGCATATGGTTGGCTTTCTGGGATGCAAGCACACACTGCCGGCTCATGTTCATTTTCTTATCAACCAACACCCCCAAGTCCTTCTCTGCAGGTCTGCTCTGAATCGCTTCTCTGCCCAACCTGTAGCTGTGCCTGGGATTGCTCCCACCCAGGTGTAGGACCTTGCACTTGAGCTTCACAACAATTTTTTCTTTCGATACTACTAATCACACCTTACTTGCTTCACTCATGTGGCTAAATCAAGCCATGAGGAGTGTTATACATCAGTACAGCAACAGCCGTATTTGACACTAGTAATGCTATCAAGATCAAGACAGTACCAGAAGATTATCCTTACCTGTTGGAAACCCACACTTATGTTTTTTTCCAAATTGCATTTAGTGCTGCTGAATGGAGCCTAAATATCATTCTGGACATAAAAGATTTGATCTAAAGACCATTGAGAGTCTTTCCATCAGGCTTGGTGCACTTTGTTTGGATTCAGGCCCCATCTTTCATTTACCTCCAGCTGAAGAGAATATGACAGAGAGGTTGTCCTCCAGAGGTTCCCCCTAGGATGGGTAAGCCATGTGCTGCTTTTTGGCTGAGGGTGACAATTTTTGTCCTATTCAGGGGCAATGCAATGGACAGTTAATACTCCTTGGGAGCCTCCAGTTCTCATCTTGGTGATATAGCTCAGATACCTATATTCAAAAAAGAAGCCATATATCCCCTATTCTGAGTCCTTTTTTTCTCAAAACAAGGCAATATTTATTAATTTACTAGTTTGTGGTGCTGTTATAGGAAACATGAAGGTCAACACTTAGATACATTTTTTATAATCTTGGTGCATCTCTCACCTCCTAATGTATTACACAGAAACAATTCTCATTACCCACAACCAAAATGTTTAATGCCAGGTCTTGTCACATTTTTTTTTCACTATTGCCCAGTAGTTATAAAAAATTAATGTCTGTTTAATATCAGCTGTATCTCCAAGAAAATTCAATTCAGACATTGACAATACCTGAGAGATTATTCATATCTGTACAAAACGAGTCACATAATCACTTTCTGTCCCAAGAAAATCATAAATATTTTATAGTTGTGGATAAAACCACAATTAAGGAAACTGATTATAGCTTCAAGCAACCAACACAGAAATCAGTGACAAACTCCATAAGGATGAATATTCTCTAAATGAAAGGTTTACACCTAAGTTTTTAAGTGGACAAGATGGGGGAGGGAAGGAATCCAGGGTAGTGCTGTAATCTACAAGTCTGTTTCACTCTACCAGATACATTAGTATCACATGCCAGTTGATCTAGTAGGCGCTTCATTGCTGAGAGAGCAGTGCTGCACTAGGAGCTTTGCAGTACCTTTTTTCCCACTCTGCTTATTTGATGTGATGCGTAAGGGAGAACACGTACCCTGTAGGGACAGTGTTAGGTGCTCTGTGAGCCTGAAAAAATATCAAAATCAGTGGCAATTGCATGTGCCACAGAGCCACAACTGACTCTTTGATGACCTTGGAGCTTTTCTGAACAATCTCTTTCTTGGGCTGATGAGCTCTCTGTTATATACCAACCTCAAAATATAAAATATTATTATTGAAAATGGAATCAGAAATAGCACATGCCATGCGCAACAGAAATTTCAGGATTTGCATATATATATAACCAGGAAAAATAAAAAAAAAGCTATGTATATCAGTTGGGATTTTCCATCATTTCAGTTTACGTTTAAAATAGCTTTGTAAATGCCATCTGTGGAAATGAAAGTTTTCTTTAACTGATAATGTAGAGGAATTTAAAATCTGATTATTAAGGCTATAGTATTACTTATCGCAGCCACACTTATGGTTACTCTACATGAAATGAAGGAAATATTCCATGTGCTGACAAAATTTGTTTTAAGTTATACATTTGCTAGAAGCATTTCACATTGTTTATATTAAAAAGGAAAAAGCATAAATTCATTTTTAACAAGCAAATAGCAATAGATGAATAGAATGAAAATTAAAACCTTAGCAGCTATGTTCTAACCAGCAAAGTACTGCTAATTCTGTTTACATTGTTTTATTCTTCAGTATAATTGTGCAGAACTCATTTGTTTTGGTTCTCTTCCATTTGCAAGAAAACCCTTTGACCAACACCAGAATTGCTGACGATGTTCAAACAAAAAAATTCTCTGCCAGTGTAGATCAATTTGTACAGCTCACCTGCTTTTACTGAAGTACAGCCAATGTAGTCATCCCATGGAATATAGAGTCAGGCATGCCATAGCTCCTGTTTTGGGATCTTCCCTGCTGTGCATGACCGCTATTGAGAAAAGGACTAAGGAGGAAATATGTAAAAGTGGCAAGGAAAGTATGTATCTCTTCTTTTGGGAAATACCTTTCCTATGGATGTACTAGCACAACCAACAACAGCTTTACAGGTTCAACTTATTTTTCAGCTGTGTGGGGAAATGAAGACAATGTTGGAAGAGCTACAGCAAACTTCTGTGTCATTTGGTGAGGTTTGACAAGCAGATCCCACAAAATTCTCAGTCTTTGTAAGTTTATTGCAATTCACTCAGCAGGGGCACTCATTGCAGGAGTCAAGGTTCTGTGAACAATGTGGTACATTAGACCTAGTTGGGCACCAACACCCTGATATATACCAACAGCCCGATTTATAGCTGAGATCTATACTAACTTAAGTAGAAATTCTAAATTCAGGAGAACATCAGAATTTAGAAAACAAAGCTAATTTATTAAGAAATCATTTGTTAACTGCCAGTATTATGGAAATAGTTCTAAAAATAAAGCCTCAATGGAAAAATATATAATTAATGTACAGGATTTTTCAAATTCAAGAACTCTTGAAAAGTTTAAGGACTCCCTAGGGCAGCCATGCTTCCCCACCCTGAAATAGCAGATAATTAACCTTGACTTTTACAACTAAGATTTTTAAACAGCTGAAAGAGAAACTTTGTGGAAGCTAATGTTACCTCATAATAAATCTTGGAATATTGAGGAAATTCCAGAGGAGTTGAAGTAAGTTAATTTTCTTCCAATATTTTAAAAGGCTACATAGTGACTCAAGTAATTATAATCCTGTCATCATAGCATCAGTTATAGGCAGAGGGATGGAACAATTGGTATGAAGCTCAATTAATTAAAAAACTAAAATAGGATAATAATTTAATTTATATCAATCAGATCTTGTCAAAATAACATGGCTTTTTTTTTATTTTTAAAGTGGCTGATAAAAGCACTAGTTTTAATTTAATATGCCACAGCAACTGTGCAATTTTACTTCCTACCCAAACTTAATATAATATAAAATTAATGGGGCATGGATTAAATTGCAAATGAATTAAAAACAGGCCATCACATCTCTAAAAATAAATGCAAAGGAAAAATTTATAACTTTCAAGGAAAGATTAATTCTTAATTATAATTTTTTGGCAACCTTCTGAGAGAAGCTATACAATTATTTGTGGTCAAGTTGGCAAATAATAAGATTTATGGTGGTAAATAATAAAAGTAGGCCACCAGTATTGATTAATAAATTTCTTACAAAGCCTATATATCTATATAACAAAGTGCAGGGTTCTATACATAAGAATAAGATTGCTAACTGCACTTGAACATTTCTGAAAATGACTGGCAAATTTCAATGTTTCTCATCAACAGACAAAAAAATTCAAAGAGTAAAATCTGACACATTAATGCAACACTTGAACACATAAATCATAGAATCACAGAATAGTTAGGGTTGGAAAGGACCTTAAGATCATCAAGTTCCAACCTCCCTGACATGGGCAGGGAGACCTAGCACTAAACCATGTCACTCACTGCTCCTTCTAACCTGGCCTTTAACACTGCCAAGGATAGAGCATTCACAGCTTCTTTGGGGAACCTGAGCCAGTGCCTCACCACCTTCACAGCAAAGAACGTCTTCCTTATTTCCAACCTGAACTTCCCATGTTTAAGTTTGAACCCATTACCCCTTGTCCATTTGCTACAGTCCCTGATGAAGAGTCCCTCTCCAGCATCCTTGTAGGCTCTCTTCAGATACTGGAAGGCTGCTACGAGGTCTCCATGCAGCCTTCCCTTCTCCAGGATGAACAGCTTCAATTAACATTATACAACTTCCATATCTGACACCGTGTCTTGCATTTTGATTACCTTCAGATTTGGTGTCCACAACTGAAACATGTGCTTATAAAGTGGAAGAAATCCACAGAATGACTAGGAACTAATAATGATTATTTCATTCATCAAATTCTAACTTAATAGATGACTTTACGACCCCATATGTACAGATGGGGTGCGAGAAATCACTCTCTACTTCTTCTCCTGCTTACCATATAAACATGAATTTAAATTCGCGTTTATGATGAATATATAAACATTTCATATCCACAAATTGAAACAAGAAAAATAGAGATTAGGAACAAGAGACTTTTTTTTTTTTTTTTTTTTATTAAAACTGTAAGGAATGCTTTTATGAATGATGATTTTTGGATTCAGACTATTTATATAAAATATATGAATTATTTCAGAGAGATTAATTGAAGAAACTTCAGATTACTGGCTGATATTAATGAAATCATGGTCAATGAACTTAACGGTTTGTCATTAAAATCTAATACTCTTTAAAAAATCTCAGGAAGGTGAGTTCATTCATACTGATCTTTCACTGCCTTGCACTTTTCATAATGCTCATATGATTTAAGTGGACTTCTTATGCATAAGCAGTTTTAGGCTATGAAAAAAACTCATTAGACCTAAGATTGTTTCTTACAGTATATAACATTTTCTAAGTACAAGTCAATTTTTCTAGAGAATATGGGTACGATCTAATCACCTGGAAAAGACACACTGCACTCCCATGATCTGCACAGCATTTCTTCTGCTTTCCATGGCTAATTCTAATACTACTTAGGCCTCATTTTTGTAATGAGAATTCTTAATAAACTGTCCATTTGCAAGCAGCAGTTATGTTTTTCCACTCAAGTTACTCTAATTTAGCATTCATTTTTTTTGTTGTTTATGAGACGCCCTCCTAAATTTATGGGCTTCAAAACATAGTGGAGACAATAAACTCTCAGAAATGGAAAGCTGCAATACACAGAAAAGAAGATCATAGCTATTATGTTGTCACATCAATCATGCTTACTAGTCTAGATAAATGTGGCTAATAACAAGCTAAATACATGATCTGTAACACAATCCATGCTTAATATAGCATATGGTATAACATGATCATGCATAGCGTAATCCATAAACAAAAACATGATTGAGCTGTCTGTGACCCTGGAAATGTCATGCAGCTGATCAGCTTGTACAGATGACGGCTGGGCAGTCAGCATCAAAGTCGTGTCATTCACAGTGTGAGAGTGAAGGGTGATCATGGAACTGAGGAACAATAATGTGCATGAAAAAACATACTGAGGAGGTGAGCTATATAGGTCACCCACAGCAGCCTGGAGAGAAGGGCAGCTCTTCTAAAACAGAGACATGAACACATCTGTAAAGGCTGCTCAAGTTTTGTAGAGATAACATCTCCAGGTAGACTTAAGTGACATGTGTAAAGCATGTGCCATTTTCTTTCATTTCCATTTTATCTGGACTTTTGATCTCCTGGAGTAACTCATTCCCTCACAGTGGAAAATCAACCACATAGTCACATTACGCCATCTACAACATCAGGTTGGGACAAAAAATTCCCCCTTAAAAGATCAACTCTCTTGGGGTAATATGTCAAAAAAGAAAATTGTGTACTGTCAAAAAAGAATAACTAGAAGCAGATTTGTCATTTTGATACATTTCTTAGAAATAGGGATCACAAAATTCATTAGGAATCAGAAAAACTGGTAGCAGGCCAGCAGATTCATTATTCATATATATTTATATTTGTCATGATTTGGAAAACCAGTGTTGGAAACAGGAAATTTGTTTCTCAGCTCACTAAATGTGTTCTTTGCAGTCACAGACTGAAATCCAACTTAAAGTTTTCTGATGCATTTTGTAAAACATTACAAAAGAGGAAATGAAGTTTAGATTGGAAGCACTGTAAATACAAGAGAAAGTGATTTGGTGGATTATGTTTTAATTTCCGGGAAATATATCCATATTTGTTCGTAGAGCAGCAAACAGAAACAATCCTTCAAGAAGGATCCACAAAGATACCCCAGGTGCTAAGAAAGCACTTTATACAGCGGTGTCTATATCACCTAAGAAGTTATCAATATTACTCTAGCTTTTTCTAGTAGCAAATGGGAGAGAACTTATTTGAGCAGTGATTCAGCTTTGAATGAGGGGGCAAACTCAGCCACAAGACGTGAAATCAATTTGTAATAAATTTCCTAGAGAAATGGGCAATTTACTAAAGGACACAAACCACTAACTTGTTAAGAAGAGCATCTGAAAAATCCAAAGAGGGATCAATCCTGCATAACCTGTGGGAAATGGCACGTAATACAATGATACTTGGAAAAAGAAGAGGTGTCAGCCAAAATGTTCAATTAGTTTGGTTATTATAAGGAGAAAAAATTTAAAGCTGGCAGAAGACGGAGAAGAATACGCATTTTCTAAGGTAATTGGCATGTTTGCAATCAATCTTTATTTTTTCAAAGGCTGGCTACAGATAGAGGATTGGATGGACTGTGTTGAACAACACCGTTATTGCTCACATACTCCTTCTCCACATTCCCTAACATACAGACCTCATAATTTAATGATATCCACAAGCTGCAGTGGTGTATTTGTTAATTGTCTAAATGTATTACTTCACTATGTGAGAACTTCCCTTCAATATGTATATGAGAGGAAACTTAAAACATAGGACTTCATTACTGACTTAGCAGTGGCTTAACAGCAGCAGGTCACCTGTGAGCTGCCACTCATAAATGCACTGAAAAAGTTTTTCAGGGAATATGAAGCAATGTTGCTATTGAAAGATAAGGATTGTGTAATATTTGTTTAGAACCTTTTAAATAATTTCATATTAAATTGAAATTTCCAAGGGAATCAAAATGATGGTTGAGGTAAAAATCAGTTCTAATGTTTTCAGCTCTTCTACTTAACATATTAGTCATCTTCATTATGCAGTTTCTCACTTAAGTCCTGTATATTGTGATATGTATTTGACCCTTAAATAATTAGGAATCAGAAGAAAGAGTGCTTCTCAAATACTTCACAAGATTAACTATACATTCCGATGTAAATGTAAAACCTGTCAAAGTCAATACCACATGGAGCATTCTCTATTTCCTCTACCGGAAAATGGGCATTTTTTCTGCCTTTTTCACAAAAAAAAAAAAAAACACTTTATCTTTTGATTAAAATTATATTTATTTTTCCTTTATTTCTATATTTATTTACAGAATGAGCAATAGGCTAAGTTCATATATCTTATTTTAACTTATGTGTTTGCTGAATTCTGAGGCAGAATACAATACGCCATCCACTTAGACATCTCTCACTCGAGCCTTCCCACAAAAAATCCTTTATTTCACTGAAAAGGTGCAGAACAATTTTATCTCTTTATGATTTTTGTCTCAAGAATTCTAATTGCAATTCAAGGATGTCTTCAGCATTCACTCTGAACAATGAAAAGTATTACTCTTTAATCATTGCTTGATAGATTACAATCAGCATGTCTAGACAAAGTTAATGTTAATCTCCTAGGAAAACTAGCAAGCAACAATTATTCAGCTTGTCCATTTTAAATAAATATTTATTTATTTAACAAGTCATGCTTTGGGAGCTCAGAAGCTCACAAGACAGCATTCTCATATAACAAATAGATCAATAATGCTACACATTAAATTGATTTCAGGTTTCATGGAGAGGAAAGAAATCAAGCAGTGAGGTAATTAATAGGAATTTTTCTTGGTATGATTACAATTGATTCTCTCTTCACATGTACAGAGTATTTAAGGAATTTTATTCTATGTACAGAGTAAAAATATTTCCATATTTCTTGTACTCATGTATTAAATTTATTATCTACTATGCCCTTATATTTTTTCTGTAAAGGCATAAGGCAAGACCTAACATAAATCCCAGTTATATTTTATTGATTGGTCTCCACACAACAGATTTTCACAGAGAAATAAAAGAGTCCAATCTAATATATTCTAATAGAGAGTTTATTTCTAAAGTCAAATGGCTTCTTTAGCTAGTTATGACAAAGAATCAAAAGCAAAACTTCTAGCTGTTATTTATACCTTGAGATTTTGCTAACAGATCTATATTGTAAATCTTGGATCATTTTCTTCTTGTTGAACTACATTAACGTTACAACGTTGAGTGAAAATTTGAAAGCAATTTCCAGCTTTTTGTGGTCTATAGCTATAACTTTGCACTTAGGGTTTTTTAAGTAAAATCGGTGGCACTCTTTTTCATTTTTCACACAGTGTTTTTTTCTCTCCTAATTTGGGAACATACAATAGATTATCAAACATAAACTAAAAACAATAAACTCTAGGAGCAAAATCACATCTTAAGTGTTTAAGTGTGAAGATTACAGTAAGAGTACTTGAACAAGTTCCCATGCCCTGAGAAACATCCAACCATCTATTGCAACAGAGAGATTATAAGGAGGAATATAGAATCATAGAATAGAATCATAGAATAGTTAGGGTTGGAAAGGACCTTAAGATCATCTACTTCCAACCCCTCTGCCAGGGGCAGGGACACCTCCCACTAAACCATGCCACCCAAGGCTATGTCCAATCCAGCCTTGAACACCACCAGCAATGGAGCATTCACAACTTCCCTGGGCAGCCCATTCCAGTGCCTCACCACACTCACAGTAAAGAATTTCTTCCTCATATCCAATCTAAACCCCCCCTGTTTAAGTTTGAACCCGTTACCCCTTGTCCTCTCACTACAGTCCCCAATGAAGAGTCCCTCCCCAGCATCCCTATAGGCCCCCTTCAGATATTGGAAGGCTGCTATGAGGTCCCCACTCAGCCTTCTCTTCTCCAGGCTCAACAGCCCCAACTTTCTCAGCCGATCTTCATGTGGGAGATGCTCCAGTCCCCTGATCATCTTCGTGGACCTCCTTTGGACTTCTTCCAACAGTTCCATGTCCTTGTTATGTTGAAGACACCAGAACTGCACACAATACTCCAAGTGAGGTCTCACAAGAGCAGAGTAGAGGGGCAGGATCACCTCCTTCGACCTGCTGGTCACGCTCCTTTGGATGCAGCCCAGGATACGGTTGGCTTTCTGGGCTGCAAGTGCACACTGCCGGCTCATGTTCATTTTCTCATCAACCAAAACCCCCAAGTCCTTCTCTGCAGGTCTGCTCTGTATCTCTTCTCTGCCCAACCTGTAGCTGTGCCTGAGATTGCTCCGACCCAGGTGGAGGACCTTGCACTTGTCATGGTTAAACTTCATGAAGTTGGCATCAGCCCACCTCACAAGCGTGCCAAGGTCCCTCTGGATGGTATAGCAGGTGGTATGCCCTTGTTTTAGCACTAGGACATGCATAAAACTTATATAATCCATCAGTTTGCTGATACCTGCTTCTTCCTTGGTCAACTAATTAACAAGTCTATCTATTTCCATGCTCTATTGGTGTATTGTTTCACAACTAGCATGTATTGACATTGTGTTCTGAAACACAGTTTGTGAATGTCTAACATTTGTATTTTCCTTCTGGCTGATAAAGAATTAAATGTTTTCTGAAGTAGACTTAATTTTTTTATCTTTACTTTTTTCTTCTTTTTCTTTGCTTTAGTCACTTCCAATTTTTTACCTGTGAGGATAGAGTGTCTTTCCAAAAGTCCCTGAAAAGGTGTCAGAGGCGATACAGGAATATTTAAAAAAAAATACTTGTAATTCACTTGTAGCTTTAGACCTCTGTTGCAGTCATGATCGTTGTTAACAGTACTGAGCTACAGTGTCCAAACACAAGATATGTGTTCATTCCTTGTGTGTCTGCAAATAGGGCAAACACACTAGTGTTTGCATCTGTTTTCAATATGAAGCTTTCCCTCCCAGTGTTGGTAGAAATTTAACCCTGTGGAGGGACTATATCTTACTTTTGGAAATGAACGTGCCTACGTAAGGGTGTTAATACCCTTAATGTGGATCAATAGACCTGAAAAAAGCAAAATCCAATTTACCATTCCAGTTTCAGTTAGGATTCACAGGTCTTCTGCTCAGGAAAAACATCTGAAGATCAGCTGAGATCAGCTGAAATTAGCTAAGGAGCTAGAACAGGGATGATACTAAAAGTAAAGGTGGTCCAGAATAGAAATGCCCTCCACTGTTCTGAATTATGAAATTGTAAGTGGCTGACTTGGTTTTGGCTGCAAACAATATTTCAAAGGACAGAAGTTAATTATGTGGAATGTCACTTTTAAAGAATAATGATGCAAGGATTTCAATTATTCTCTCTGGTTAGAGAAACCATTTCGGTGGTGGGTCGCCCCCAGACGCAGCCAAACACCTACCCAGCCTCAGGCTTACTCTCCTGTCCCACAGGATGGAAAGAAAATAGACGGAAGGAAAGAAGACTTGTGGATCAAGATAATGACAGTTTTAGAAAGAAAACAAAAGCTGTGCATGCAAGAAAAGGAAAAAAAAAAAATTCATTGTTTTCCATTGGCAAGCAGATGTCAAGTCACTCTGTGGGAAGCATGGCCCCAGCACACATAATGGTTGCTTGGGAAGACAAATGCCATGAACAATGGACTTCCACCCCCTTTTTCCTCCTTTTTGCTGAGCTTTTATTGCTGAGCGCAATGTCATATGCTATGGAACATACTTTTAATAAGTTGAGGTCAGTTGTATTAGTCGTGTCCCTTCCAGACACTTGACCATCTCCAACCTATATGCCCTGGCTAGCAGCAGGCAAGAGAGAATAACTTGATGCTGTGCAAGCACTGTTCAGCAACAGCCAAAACACTGGTGTGGTATCAATACCATTGTAGCCACAAATGCATGGCATAGCACCATACAGAATGCTATGAAGGAAGTTGACTCAATCCCAGCCAGACAGGGATAGAGGTGGCTGTCATTCTGAATCACTGGAGAAACTGAAGTTTCCAAAACATGGGAGAGATTTAGATTTTCAGCATAGGGACCTGACAGTCAAAGGAAGAAAACAAATCTTCCACTCTAAAAGAAAACAAGCAGTTGGGAAATGTAGAAACATCAGTAAGTTAAAGAGCAACATGAATATTTCTCTGCATCTGGGCTAACTACATTTTTACTAAGACAAAAGTTGATACTGTCTCCTTGTCTAGTATTCCCTGTCTTTATTGGCTTTGCCTTGATGCTAGCATATCTCTTGAAAATTAGAGTTACTACTTTTCTTTTTTTTTTGTGTTTTACTTGCATCACAACAATGGGCACTATCATTTTATAAGGCAAACAAAATATGACCTGTAATGTATGCAGTCCAAGCAATATACTTAAGGAGCAGTCAGTAACGCATCTGCAGTGAAAAGCAGAGATAACAGCAAATATCTCAGGTACTGGCAGCAATTTCACAGCAGAATCAGGAATATGGTGGGCCCATAAATCCCATCATAACCTGAACGTTCCTCCCACTCCAAGAAAGCTGGAACATTAGGATGTATGTAATGAGCACAATTTCTGCTTCCATGGGAAAAAAATGCACCTAAACTTCTTTCCCTCACGTAATCTGCTCCCATTCTGATAAGTCCCCCAGAAAACTGCAAGTCATACATTGTCATGGGTTCAGGAGCAGCAGTAATTTTTTCTCCTTCTTGGTAGCTGGTGCAGCACTGTGGTTTCGATTTTGGGCTTGGGAACAGCGCTGATAACACCAGTGTTTCAGTTACTGCTTAGTGATGTTTTGGTCTGACCAAGGACTTTCTGAGTTTCATGCTCTGCCAGGGAGGAGGGGAAGCCGAGAGGAAGCAGAGACAGGACACCTGACCCAAACTGACCAAAGAGGTTATTCCATTCCACAGCATGTCATGCACAGGATGTAAAACAGAGAGCAGGGACCCGGAAGGGTGGGGTGCACTGCGTGGTCAGGCTTGCTATTGGGTGGTGAGCAGTTGTATTCTCTTTCCTTGTATTTGCCTTGTCATTATTATTATTGGTGGTAGCAGTAGTGGTCTTGTGTTATGCTTTAGTTACTAAACTGTTCTTATCTCAACCTGTGGGAGTTGCATTCTTTCGATTCTCCTCCCCATCCACCTGGGAGCAGGAGGAAGAAAGAGAGGGGAGTGAGTGAGAGAACGGGCTGTGTGATTTACTGCTTAAACCACGACATACATGAATAACATGCATGGTTAAGGTTGGAATGGAGCTCTGGATATCATCTGGTCCACAAACCCACTCAGGCAGGATCAGCTAGGCAAGATGCTGTGGATAGGACTATGTCCACTCAAGTTCTAAGTATCACCACAGATGCAGACTCAATAACCATTCCAGGCAACCTGCTCCAGTGTTTCACCACCTTCACGGTACAGAAGTGTTGAAGCACTTTCTTGTGTTCAGGAGTTCCTTGGGTTGTTTTTTGGGGGTTCTTTTTTGGTTTGGGTTGTTCTTTTGGGTTTTTTTTGTTTGTTTGTTTGTTTGTTTCTTGTTTTGTTTTGTTTTTTGTGTGTTTGTTTGGTTTGGTTTGTCTTTAATATATCTGTGCCCATTGCTTCTTTCCCTGTCAGTGGGCACTACCAGGAAGAGTCTGATTCCCTTTTCTTCATTCCCTTTCATCAGGAATGCGTATCCTTTCCCATCGAGCCTTCTCCAATCCAGGATGAGCAGTCCCAGCTCTCTCAGTCTCCCCTCACATGAAAGATGCTTCAGTCCTTTAAGAAGGGATGACTTCTCAATATTAGCAGTACAAGACCTGGATGCGTCTATGCTTGTTTGTTTCAAAATACTGATTGAAAATTTTTTTTCTTTCCAGTAATATGGATTGAAGAAGCCAAATGAAGCTCTAAGCTTGCTGTTTGTGCATTCCTCTCTACGTACTGTTTTCAAACCAACATTTTTCCTCTGCCTGTAATTATGCCCTTAGTAAGTGATTAAATGTTTTCAACAAAATATAAAGAGTGTATTTGTGTGTACTGATTGTTTTGTTGATTTTTTTTTTTTTTTTAGTAAATATGAATCACTTTAGCTGCATTTTTGACAAACTTCATTCACTTCATCTTCTTGGCATTTCATTATATTTTACGATCACAAAGTCAACTCTCCAGCAACAAAGCAAAACATGGCTCTTTGAAATAAATGTTGTCATTAACAAGCCATGCCAGGCGCAGTGGCAGATTTGCAGCTGTAATGAATAACATTTCCGGCAAAGTTCTCTTGTCTGACAGAAAAGCTGTGACATTACTGCAGGCAACAGTGTTGGAAACTAAAAGATTGATTGGTGCAAGTAGATAATTGAAACCTAGTACTGTCACACGAATGTCAACCTAACAGCCAAGCTACTACTCTACGACAACATTTATCATGCAACAGCTTCTCCATGAATAACGCACAGACACAGAGAAAACATGGAATATTTCTTCATGTACATAAATTATTCAATGATAATTTATCCTAACTAATTGGTAAATTAAGTCTCAGTCTCTAAAACAAAAATTAGTTCACTTATTTCTTGTATCTTAAGTTCCTGGATTCAGTTCAAAGCTGTTAGCGAATGCCAATACTTAATAGGAGGTAGAGGAGAGTAGCAGTGGACCTTTGACACAGTAAGTGCCATCATTCTCATGTCTGAGTGCCTGAAGTTAGATGTGATAATCCATATTTATTCTTGCTTAGATAAATGAATGACTTTCAGAGTTTCTGGGATTCTAAATCAGTACCTATGTAAAAATGCTTAATGCTAAACGATTGGATGAGGGGTTTATTATTTATTTTAATGGACTTCAGATCACCATCAAAACTTGGTGTCGTAACCATAATTAACTTAGATTCCAGACTCATATTTAATCTGTCTGTAGGGATACTTGAATAGTTTTTAATTAATTAGGATTTGTTCATAACCTCATTAAAGATTGGAACAGATATTTGTTCATTTAAATTAATTATTATTTTTTCACAACTACTATTATAGAATGTTTTTATTATATGCTTTTATCTCCAGAAAACTTACAAACCGAATAAACTCCAACATACATCACCATCAGAATAAGTGTAAAATGCATCCATGTGGATCCATTTCCTTTAGTAGAATCACAGTGGTTTACATTATTGAACAATAATTTATATGTCTACCTAATCTTAACAGATTGCTAATGAAAAATACAATTATATTTACAGAAAGAACACCAGTGTATATGGCATTAGCAAATTATCATACAGCAAAAGACCCAATATGGAAAAAGTCACTGATAGAAATTACAGGTAGAGAGGACTGAAACCATACATGTGCATCAGAAATTAATTTAAAAGCCCCAATATTCCATTTGTGTTTTTTTCTGACACTTTTACAACAAATATATTAGTTAATACTAATAAAAAATAATCAAGATACCAACCTGTTATGTTTTATTCTAGAAAATAAATGTAGCTCCCCTAATAAAATGTAGGATCAAATAATACTCCAGATCAGTTGTATAGGTTTTACCCTGCTGATAATGTTAAATGTAATATATTTTAACATTTGCCAGGATTCTATCATTTATTTACCACTATTCTACATACAGCTCTGACAGAAATAGTCCATAAAATGGGTTAAATTGCCAGCCTCTGCAGAGAATCTGGCCTGCCTCTTTCTGTTTTTGTCTTTTATTGATTCTCTCTCTAGACATATCTTTCCTCAAGTTGCCCTCAGGCTTTTTTATAATCTCCTCAAGTTTCTTTTTTTCTCCTCTTTCCATGAGCTTTCAACTGTTCTGACAATCTGTGGACTGATTCCTGCAGTTCTGAAGGATTCATCATGCTCTCAGAAGCAGCTTTGGTTGACTTCACCAGGGGCAGCAAAATCTTGCCTGTGGTTATTCACTTTTCCTTATGCCTCTTTTCCATTTCATTTTATTGACTGGAAATTTGATTCAATTTTTTCTCTCTGGACAGCCTTCTTTCATTCCTGCAATCCTTTTTTGCTGCCTTTATTCTTTGTTGTTTTTCTGTGTCTCTCCTCTCCTACTGGTGGAGTAAGAGAAGAATAGCGAATTAAGGAGCAGTCCTTTGTTTGGGTAGGACCTCTAGCAGACAGAGACAAATACTTCCTGGACTCAGGAAAGAATTAAGAGCCATACAGAAATTTATTTGAATGAAAATCTTGTTTCCTAACTTTAAAAGCAGATCAGCCTTTAAAGTATACAATACAATGTTCAGCATGCTTGGTTTTCCAAGGATTTTTCTATTTTCTTTTGCTTGTGTTTGCTCACTATCTTATACTGCAAGATGTTACATCTGTATTCGCTTTGACTCTGTTTAGATTTCATTTCATTCAATACATTTTAGTTTATACTCAGCTAAAAACTTCCTTAAAAATCATATTTTAATGTTAGAATATTAAATTCAAATTTGAGAACTGATTTCTTTAAAATGCTTTCTTTTTTGATAAAGTATTCATTTAATTATTTTATACTCTGGTTAATTTTTTGAAGTCTCTCTTTGTCAGAAAACTATCAGAAATTTTGTTTTATGAGCAATCTATTTGAGTTAACTAAGATTAAATCATGTAATAGGATCAAGGTACTGCCGCATGGCTCATTCTCAGCTGGCTTTGGTGCTTCACTGGACACAGCTCCCAGCTCCCCATCAGTATTAAATAGAATATGAAAGGGTGGAGGAGAGGTTTTGGGTTTGGGGTGGGGTTTTGGGACTGGGGGCAGGGCCTCAGTTGGTGTCAACCATGTTGAGCAGCATCTCCTTGATGCTGGTGTTGTAGAAGGTCTCAATGTCCCACAGTGTCCATCTGTCCTCCTCTATCACCATGTTGACGTCCACCCCCTCACGCCCAAACAGCAAATTTGTCCAATTCTGTGGTTGCAAATCTGCGAAAGCCATCCTTCTGGGGCCACCAGCTCCCAGCCTTCACCATTTCCCAAACCGATAAGCACAGACTGTCTTCTCCTTCAGTACAGATGGGGGGTTTAGATTCTTGAAGCTGCAGGGTCTCAGAGGAGATCCAGCTCCTTTTTTCCTCATCCTCTCTGATACTGCATAGTGTGTTGACCTCCTCACACAATGCCTTTACTTGGGGGCAGAGATCCTCCACCAAAAGTATTCAGTCACATGAAGGTGCAAGGAAAGTAGAATACATACCAACAGCTGAAGCAGAACAGGAAATGCTATGTGGTTTTCTCAGAAGAGGGTAAAAACTTTCCTTGAATTCTCTCCTCTACAAAGGACCCACAGGATATGCTGTGGAATAGCCTGTTCCTGTAAGTGTACTTTAATTCTTTAATTTCTATGCAAAACAGTTTTCAAAGGCAACAATACATGAATCTAAAAGTATGATTGGTAGGTAATTCATATTTTTAAATAGGAGACTGCAAGTGAAAAAACATTATTCTACACTATTGCTATGAGACAATATGTACTCTAACTTTATAAATAATGTATTTTAATACATAATGGAATCATTAGAAAATGCAGAGGCAAACTATGACAGAGTTAGAGTAGGAATCTCTCCTACTTGTCTTCCTGCAGGTTTGGCTTCAGGCTTTGTACTCCCTTTACATTTCAAGCGATTACCCAAGTCTTCCACCTCCTGCTAATTGCCAGTCCTCAAGCTAGTAAAAAGCAGCCAGCTTTTCTACTAAACCATAAAATGTCAAGTGCCATAAAAGACATAAAGCTCATTTATGAAAGATGCAATGTTATATACCAAAGTAACACAATAAATAAATAAAAAACTGCACCAGAAATTAACTCTTACTGCCACTAAAGTAATGAAGCATAAGGCCAAAGGAAACAAAATAGGATTTTAGATTAGTATTTTCACTGTGATGATGAAACCACTGCTGAGACTCCTAATCCGTTCATGCTGACAGACCCATTATCTGCAATTATTCTTTATTCAAGTGTAAACCACCATTATGCACGGAGCTGTTGCTACTGCAATAAAAAATTTAAAAAGCCCTTTACTGTAAAGATCATCTGACTTCACCAAGATGCAAGGGCCTGCTGTAAAAATACATCTGTTCATTTGCAGTCATAACTTGGGACTTATTGTGTCGTTTTCAAGAAACAAAAATAAAATATTGAAAAACTTGGCTTGATTCACAAATTTGGACAAGGGGTTAAAGTTTATTTATTTATATCTGTCTATCTATACCTATATCATCTATGTATATCAGTGTCTATGTCTATCTGCATCTATGTCCATCATCTATATCTATATCTATCTATCTCACCTATGTCTGTATCTATCATCTGTATCTGTATCTATCTATAACATCTATATCCACTCATGTATATGACATTTCTTCTGTAATGTGTGGCCTCATGTGATACTGTCATGGGTTCAGCAGCAGCAGTCATTTTTCTCCTTCTTGGTAGCTGGTGCAGCGCTATGTTTTTGATTTTGGGCTTGGGAACAGCGCTGATAACACCAGTGTTTCAGTTACTGCTTGGTAATGTTTTGGTCTGACCAAGGACTTTCTGAGTTTCATGCTCTGCCAGGGAGGAGGGGAAGCCGGGAGGAAGCAGAGACAGGACACCTGACCCAAACTGACCAAAGAGGTTATTCCATACCACAGCACGTCATGCCAAGGATGTAAAGCAGAGAGCAGAGACCCAGAAGGGGGGGGGGGGGGGGGGGGGGGTGCACTGCATGGTCGAGCTTGGTATTAGGTGGTGAGAATTGTATTCTTTCCTTGTATTTCTCTTGTCATTATTATTATTGGTGGTAGCAGTAGTGGTCTTGTGGTATGCTTTAGTTACTAAACTGTTCTTATCTCAACCTGTGGGAGTTCCATTCTTTTCGATTCTCCTTCCCATCCCTCTGGGAGCGGGGGGAAGAAAGAGGGGAAAGTGAGGGGAGAACGGGCTGCGTGCATTAGAGAGGCTTAAACCACGACAGATACTAATTTTTGAAAAGCAATAAACAAAAATGGATGTTGTTTCCATAGTAGAGAAAATGCTTTTGAGAGTTTTCTGTTAAGAGGATCTGGTCTAGTCTACTTTCATCTCCTGCAGAGAGGACCAAGAGTGGCAGGTTGTGCTGCAGATTTAAAGCAAAGCTTTTTCAACTTTTCCATTGTCTCATTGATTTCCAAAACAGGAATTTTCTAAAAAATCATTCTATTAATGAGCGCAAGACTTTATCATGAATTTTGTAAAATACTACTACAAAAAAAAACATTAAAAAAACAGATAAACAAACCCCTGAAACAAAAAACAGAAAAGCCTTTGTGCCATTGAACACATCAAGATGTGTTTTAACTTCTGGCCACATCGTCTAAAATGATTTAGCTGAACTAGAGAAACTAAGAAGCTTATGTTAACTTTCTCATTTCTGACTTCATGACTTCTGACTTCTGTGAAACACAGAAATAAGCACTGATAGGAAACTAAAGGAAGCATAAAAGTCATTTCAGTATAGGATTGTTACCAAGACTAAATAGATATAGGCATAATTATTGAAAAATAATAAAACTCATATATGCTCCAAGGTGTAAAATAGATATAGAAAAGTGTAACAATGCCAGAAAAAAACATACATTTAGCTTATTTGTCTGCTGATCTCATGATGAGCATTCTGCCCTGTTTTTAATATTTCTCAAGTCTGCCACAGCAACATTATTATGTTTTTAAATCTGAAGCCAAGTCCTATAATAACTTATTAGATATAGCCTTCCTCCATTATACCATAGAATCATAGAATCATAGAATAGTTAGGGTTGGAAACGACCTTAAGATCATCAAGTTCCAAACCCCCTGCCAAGGACAGGGACACCTCCCACTAAACCATGCCACCCAAGGCTATGTCCAATCCAGCCTTGAACATCGCCAGCTATGGAGCATTCACAACTTCCCTGGGCAACCTATTCCAGTGCCTCACCACCCTTACAGTAAAGAATTTCTTCCTCATATCAAATCTAAACTTCCCCTGTTTAAGTTTGAACCCATTACCCCTTGTCCTCTCACTATAGTCCCTAATGACAAAGAGTCCCTCCCCAGCATCCCTATAGGCCCCCTTCAGATATGAGGTCTCCACTCAGCCTTCTCTTCTCCAGGCTCAACAGCCCCAACTTTCTCATTCTGTCTTCATACGGGAGGTGCTCCAGTCGCCTGATCATCCTCGTGGCCCTTCTCTGCACTTGTTCCAACAGTTCCATGCCCTTTTTATGTTGAGGACACCAGAACTGTACACAATACTCCAAGGGAGGTCTCATGAGAGCAGAGTAGAGGGGCATGATCACCTCCCTTGACCTGCTGGTCTCGCTTCTTTTGATGGAGCCCAAGATACAGTTGGCTTTCTGGAGTCCTGTCTGAACAGAATTCTAGGTCATCTCAGGACCATTGTGTAAAGACATATTGCATCAAAATTAATACAGGTAAAACGATTATAAGCATCCCTGGAAAACCAATAAACTGAAGAACTGAGGCTCCCATTTAACCTGCTAAAAATTCCAGCTTTATGATGGAAAGTTTTTAACTTTACAATCTAAAGACACAGCCTTTGCCTGATTTTAACCTTACTGAGTCTGCGGGAAGGGTGAAGATGCCAAGAATGAGTCTGCCATCTATCCCTCATTTCTTGTGCTCAACACAGTGGTAACAGTGGCACCAAAACTCATTTCAGTTGCAGAAAGGCACTAAGGTACTGTGCTGAGGAGGACAGCATTCGTGCATATGCACACAGAGCTTGTCCCTCAGGTAGATGTGGTGAAAGGATGATATGGGCTTCATACAGATGGTGCCTCTAAAGAGCTTCACTTACGAATGTTGAGAAGTCTCTCTTGAGCAGCTTATAACTTTGTCATATACAGAAATATTTTCACTAGCTCAGCAGAAACCCCATTCAAGAGTCCAAGGCATTCAGTTTCCTCTGCCAGAACCATTGGAGGCACTAATGGTTTTCAATTAAACAAGTAAGAATAATTTAACAAACGAACCAACATACTCTTTTCTAATCATACTTTTTAAAAAAATGAGGTTTTCTGGAACTGTTTCCAAAAAACTCTGTTCTGAACCAGAAGTAATAATAGAGGATATAAATCCAGATTTCAGTTAAAGTGTAGCAGAATTTAAGTAAGCTAAACATTGGGGTTTACACTAAAAATCATCAAGCAGCTTGAATAGGCTAAACCTATGCTTTTTCTGTCAAAAACATACTGTCAAGATAAGAAACGAGAAGGAAAAAACAAGGAGACTTATGCATCTTAATACTTTTATATTTCTTAGACCTTCTCTTCTAGAGTATACAGACCAGAGCATAACAGTCACTTTTGGACTTTATTCTAGGTAAATTCTACAATTATTAACATCACCTACTTAAACTTCTTCATCATACAAAGTAATGGACAGTGGAAGTAGGCAGGCTATTCTTATGGCATTTAGTATACTCAGTATGCTGGCTTTAAAATATCTACAAACACTATATTAAACATGATTTCTATTTAATTAGTATAGATCTGAATCTACCACAGCCATTTCCCAAGCACCTTTGCTGTTCAGCAAATTGCTTGTACTGTCTTCTCACTGGAAGAAAGGATATTGCTACAGTAGCCGCACTGACATGATATATAATTTTAAAGGTAAGCCTGTACAGCAGGTGCACTTGAATTATTCAGTTTCATTTTTCTTACATTTTCAGACAATACATTGTTGGTTGTGTTAAATGTAAACCATTCACATAAAGGAGTATGAAATTCAACCCTTTTGGGGATAGTATATTATGATTTTAAGATTTTTTTAAGCAACATCTAAAAGGTCAAGCAAGTGTGAAAATTGTAAAGGTAGCTCATCAGAAATAAGAATAGGAGCAGTAGCCAAATGCAAAAAAAAAAAAAGGCAAAAAAAAATAAAAGATGCACTGAATAATTTATACAATAGATGCAACGTCTGGTAATTAACTGAGTAATGTATACATGCAGCTCTGTGAAAATCCAGTGTAATCTTTCTGTGAACTTCAAAATTCTTTCTTGAAATAATTTCTGAAATACTTTTTTAGTTTTGCATACTGTGTCTTGTACATTTCTCTCACAGTCATCCAGTTAAATTTCACTGCACTCTATACTATGGTGGCTTTTTATACTGAAATGGACAATACAGAAATATATAGAATCATGGAATCACAGAATACTTATGGTTGCAAAGGACCTTAAGATCATCTAGTTCCAGCCCTCCTGCCATGGGCAGGGACACCTCCCACTAAACCATGTCACCCAAGGCTATGTCCAACCTGGCCTTGAACACCACCCGGGATGGAGCATTCACCATTTCCCTGGACAACCCATTCCAGTGCCTCACCACCCTTATAGTAAAGGACTTACTCCTTATATCCAATCTAACCTTCCCCTGTTTAAGTTTGAATCCGTTACCCCTTGTCCTATTGCTACAGTCCCTAATGAAGAGTCCCTCCCCAGCTTCCTTATAAGCCCCCTTCAGATACTGGAAGGCTGCTACAAGGTCTCCAAGCATCCTTCCAATATCTGAAGTGTCTGAAAAATATGTTTTATGCTAAGGAGTTATACTATGGAAATACAATCTAACATTTCAGAATATTGGGTTTTTTACAGAATTATTTCTAGTAGAAGCACTGCACCCTGCCACCTATATGATCTGTGATTGAGTTTTGGACACTGCAGGTCATGGCTTCACCAGGGAGGGCTGGTGATGATGGCAGGGAGAGTTTCCAATGGGAGCCTGATGGAGTCATCCCAACAGTACAACACAGGGAGCATAGAATAACCAGAGCAGTGACAGATTTGATGACAAATAAGTGTGTGGCTTTCATACTAATAATTTTTTCTTAGTCTTTTCTCTCTCCTATCATCTTTTTTATTCACCATCACCACTTTGCTATTTCTCTATCAATCAAAACCTCTGTGTTTGCTTTGTTTTAGTGTCTTTCATTTATTTCTTGTAGTACGGTTTGATCTTCTAGCCTAAGAAATAGTCATGTTAACCCATGTCACCCGCAGTTAGATTTGTCTCAAATATATCGGAGGAAAGATGAGAACACAAAGTCATATTTCAAGGACTTAATATTTCATTGATTTTACCCTCAGTGGAAACTGGGAATATTAAGATCTTGAGGAGCTGGTTGCTTGGTATAGCAGTTTATTATTTGCGCATCTACGATTTATAGTGCATTCTTATATCCACTGCACTTTTATTACCAGTCATTCTCAGACAACAGCTTTTTCAAAATGCTCTACAGAACCAGATTATTTCCTGCAACACTGTCAGCAGCAGAAGCTGACATTGAACCTGAACAAAATATTTTCCAAATTAACCAACAGTGAAGTAGATGCAATTCCAAAGCAAGTTAGAGGCTACTGTAGAGGCAAAATATGAAAAAGGGTGTGATTAGTCTCAGATAAGAGGTGAGTGATCAGAAAAGGGTGAAGCAACTGTCAGCTGGTAACCTAACAGAACTGCTCCTGAGTAGCTGAAAGCCATTTCTTTTCCAAACACAGAAAAGCAATATGAAAAATGTTTCTTTTCCAAATATGGCATGTTGAAAGGAAAGAACCATTTAACATCACTGCTGTATCTCAGGGAACTGCCCTGATATAACCATTCTGGCAGCCTTCATATTCTGGATGTTCATCCAACTTAACCTTAATTATACATTTTAGCTATGCAGCTTAGAGAGAGGTGACTAAAAGCTATAAATCTTGTAGAACAGCACAAAAAAGGGTGCAATTAGATGAGCTATTGCTTGGCAAGTATTTGACAGACATATATTCATCCTTCAGCTGGGATCTGATAGCTTCTCTGAAGGAAGACACAGTCAGTCAATTTGTCTGGCACCCTGTTTTATTCCCTTTCTTCGTTTTAGTCTCAGTTGCTTCCACTAGGTGAAGGAATAGAAATAACAACACAGTTGCTTAATGCCTACAACAAAAAGTAAAAGAAAATAATTCAAACTTTTTCTTCATTCCTTTTTCCCTTGAGGCAATAAAGAAGAAGAGATTTCCTGCAAGCCCTACAGGTATCCTGAGTTCAGCTGTAGCAGTCATTTTTCTTGTTCTTAGCACATGGTGCAGTGCTGTGTTTTTTACTTTAGCCTGAGAACAACCCTGAGGCAACAGGTAACTTATTTTTGAACCAATACAAGCAGAGATATAAAATTTTACTCAACTCAGTCTACAGGGAGAAAATTACTCTCTCCTCTTGGATGTATGGAAATCCTACTGTGTCTTCTTAAACAGCCCATCTTGGAGGAACCTTTTAAGAGAACACTATCTCCTCAGTTTTTACTTTTTGAAATTCTTCCAAGGCCAGCCAACTTGGCTCCCTCTTCCTTCCTGCAATTCATGCATCAATTGCCATCTAATACTGAATAATTTTGTCCTGTTACATTTTTTTTCATTCAGAATTATGTTCTGCCATAATCTTTGTTGGTTTCTGCAAGAAGCTACTGTACTAAATCGCTGCTATGACACAGTCCCTTTCTTGTTAAATGAAGGTCAAGAACAGACTAATTTGTCTTTTTCTAAGTGATTCTACTTAATTGCTCTTCCTTTCCACATTGATTCTATAAAGGGATTCCAATTACATCACCTTATTGTGGGATATAGTGCAGTGCATGGCAGAGCCCAGCTCTGCAGGTATCCTCAGGATTAGTGGGTCTTCATCAATGTACCTAGGATATAGTTTTCTGCGGTATAGTACAGATGCATTAGTCTATCTTCATATTAAGAGAAATCACCCCTACTGTTCCTTAAAAGTCATGTAACCTCCAGTTCCTTAATTGTGTTTTCTAAAACCATCCTTGGAATAGGGATAATGTGCAGCACAGAGGCAAGAATGGTATTTCTTAGGTGACCATTGAGGAACTTGTAGCGAAACAATGAGAACAAAATACGGGACCAAGGATCTGATCTCATAAATTTTAGAGTATTTTGTACAAAACACATTTCAGACTTCATAATAATAATAGTATAGGCTTTTCTAATAAATATAAACAAATCAACTTTACAACAAACTAGCAGATCAGAGATTGAGCTTTTGAGGCCATCTTTCCAATCATCTTTTGCGAATTTGTTTACTTTTGGGTTAAACTAACCCGGATTCTGACTCCCTGGAGTGCAGTTACTAATGGATGCTTGCTGTAGAGTCTCAGATTAAAGAAAAAATGCAATAAATCACGCAGATAATATGGATGACAGGTTCTCATTAGCAATGGTTTTACCTTCACATCTTTTTTTGTTACACCACTCAGCTTACTAACTTCGACACAGCTTTTTTAGTGCAACAGTATAACATGTTTAACATTAACTATTAAATTTAAAAACACAGGCATAACCTGAACAAAACTGAATGTATAGTTTCCATAGTGCTTTCACCTTCACACATCACTGTTTCTTAAGAAAAAACAGAATAAATGAAACCATGTGGAAAGAAAGTAAAAAAATTGCAGTTGGGTTCCACTTATGGTCCAGGCAGTTGTTTCTCCCTATATAGAGTTCAGTAAGAGTTTTACTTGTGAAATAGAATTAGATCCAAGTTGTCTTGTCTTCTATATGAATCAGAAAGGAATCTTATTTCAAACTCTCTAAAGAAAGGAGACTGCTGGAGAGAAAGGAGTATCTGAACATGGGACAAAACTGTGTTGTAAGGGGAGAGCAAATAATATATGTAGTAAGCACTTTATAGCTGTCATGAACTAAGCAGTCCTAAATCAAAACCCTTGCAGTAGCCCTTCTTTTAAAAGGCCATGTTCTTTTCTAGATCAGTTTTGCTCATTTACATTTGAGAAAAACACAGGAAAGGAAAATTGAGAATACAGATGACACAGATAGCTCGTTGGTGATCCTTCATAAGCTGAAAAATAAGACTAAGCTTCTAAGAATTAACTGTTCAGTCAAGCAAAACTGTTACATGTGTTAAAATCCTTATAACTGCAAATCCTAAAATCATAAAATCAGACAATAGGAGTGGATGTCCAACAAAGGGCTTTAAATACAGCTTTTAATAAAGCTGTATCCAAATCACTAAAACTGTAAGTCATTGTGGTCTCCCCACTGGTCTAGTAAAAAGAAATTATCAACTTCATGAATATTTATAGTAGAGATTTATTTCTAAATCTTCACACTTTTGCTCACTTTCACTCTCCAAGGACTGGCAAAAAGTATAATAAACAATTTTAGTGCTGTAAGATTTTTGTGAGTAAATAAAGCAGTAAAGACTAAGGATTCTTTACTGCTCTCAAGTAAAAGTGGAATTTCTGAAGACCAAAGGATTTGTATATAAGCCAAAATGCTTCTGTCATACAAGGATTTGAAAAGGACAGGCTTGCCATTATCACTGTGTTGTACTGAGATCAGGTCTATCCATGCCTGATCCGGTCTCTAGTTACTTTTGATATTCTGACAACTAACTTAAGAACCTGTTTTAGGGGTCATGAATGCTATTTGTCTTTCTTATGGATGAGGTCCCAAAGAACTGTTACATCTTGGAGGGATTCCCATCAAGCTATAAAGAATATTTCTGTGACAGATCAGCTCAAATGCCTTGAACCTAGAAACTGGCCAAAGGTAAACAGTGAAATTATGTAATTGTTATAATATAGAGTTAGAATGTATATTTTTAAATTTGCTACATGCATTTTAAAACAAATTTATTAAAATCTATTATTGTGTATGTGATCTTATTTGGTTTCAGACAACATTTTAGAAGTACACCTTGGACTTCTTGTGCAAGCATATGAAGTAGACGTAATTTATAGCCTAAAGATCAGTTGCTGTAAATCTCACTTGAAAAATCTATGAACATGATAATGGAGCAAGGGGAAAATTCAAGAATGGTCTGGTGAAACAAAAAACATTGCCTTATTGGACAGAAAACACATGGGTCCAGATAGGTTTTTTAGTAGCCAGTTATATTTTAAATAATAGCATCTACTCTATTTCCCTTGGGAGACAGTCTCTTCCACATTCTAAATCTGATTAAATTTGGATTGAAGCCTTGAAATTCATTTATATGCTCTTTTCCAATCAAGTGGCTGCAGACTGATGGTGGAAGGCTCAACCATGAGTGAAGCTGAGCACTTGTCTCAGGGACACACATGCAGATGACACAGGAACACGCAAGCAGAAGATATTGACACAGCCAGGCACAATGACTGGCAAAAAAGGTGCTGCCTTTAAGAGCACCTACACACAAGGCTCCCACAAAACACAGGCACAGACAGCTGTTTCCTCCACTTCAGCTGGCAGAGACTGAAGGTCTCTAGCACAGGCACCCACAGGGCTTCCACCAGATTTACAGGCGCATACTCCCCCAGCATTGCCCTTCTGTCCACCAGGAAGGTGGCCCTGCTGCCAGCCCCTCGTACAACCCTGCAGGTGCCCCGACTCATCAGCTGGACCAGCTCCATGCTCACTTCAAACACATAGCACCACGCTCTTCCCACAAGCACCCATGAACACCCCAAGTCCTTATGTTGTTCTTTCCCTTTTACAAAAGGGAAATTTGAAGTTACAAAGTTCAGGTTGCCCTTTCCAAGGCTGTGTCTCAGGTTTCTTAATGGCTCATCAGATAGTGCCTGTAAATTTCTGATCTTTAGCATTGTTTCTGTTATCCATTGCCTTACAGCTCCTTAACGCCAGGGTGACTTGTGAGTTCTGGCATGGGAAAAGAGTCCAACACAGCTTAGCAGAGCCACCTGCCCCAGGTCTCCTCTTTTCTTGGTGTGAACACAGCTCTGACCGTGAGACGATGTCCTCTGATAGCTTTGGTATTTGACCCTTGAGACCAGTAAAGACCGCTGTAGCAAAAGATATAGGCTGCATTCCCTTAGGCATGCTCACCAGCTTTCCTGCTTCCTCTTCCCCTGTGATCGCTCTTCATGAAATTAGAAATCCTGGATGATTGAAACCACATGGAAAGGCCAAGCATGCAACACTGAATATCATGCAGTGAGGCCTGGTGAGTGAAAGAATTTTGAGTTCATCAGCAAAGAAGCCATTTAGGATCAGTAGTTAAGAACATCATTATTGTTATAAGTAAAATAAAATTATCACCATCTTTTATTTTCCATTTAGACTTTTTAATAATGATACTAGATTTAAAAACTGTTTGTAATGCAACAGAGCCTAATAAGATTAGCATAGTTATCTAGAGAGGCTTACAGATGCTGTTTTGTTTCAGCTCTTCAGTAATGATAAATTTTAACTATTTGCAGGTGATGGCATTCACTCTTCTTATGTAGTAGTTTCATTAATTTCCTTAGGCTAGTATTTCAGATGCAGACTTGTCAAGAATTTTGAAGACAAAGCTCAGCTCTATCACGACCATTAATGTTACATTGGGCAACCCTCTGAGAAGGCTTTTAATAAATTCCTCAGGTTACACTACAGACTTTGAGGATTCCTCTGAGCTGCCAAATTTCAAGGTTAAAGGAACATCATGTTAATGTTAAGATGGTTTGACAAAGGTTTAATTTTTCCTCACTGCTTCAATTTAAAACAGCAGTTTTCATTCATCTCTCTGTATAGATGTTTCTGTTAATATTTTATGACATCTTAACAGAAGAAGGATGAAGGTACTGATTTTCTTTTTTTTTTAAGCTTAGTCTTAAAAGCTTAGTTAGCTCTGTCACTAATTATGTTTCAGTACTGATTTTGTAAGCACTTTTAAAAAAAAATCAGTCTTGGCCATCATTTTTCCTTTGTCTTTTGCTGAATTGGTGTGTTTGGGTTTGTTTTGGAATTTTTTCTGAAACAGAACACCAGCTTCAAGCTGTTGCCACAAAAGACAGAGGAAGTGCAAGCCGTATTCCACTTTGTCAGCGCTGTGAGTCAAAACCATTTTAACCTGCTGTTGAGCTTCCAAGATATACTATTAAGTTTAAAAATGATACATACTCATATTATCTTACCGTATTTGTTTTGGGTTTTGGTTGTTTTTTTTTTTTTAATAATTTCTTGCTTCTCTAATTAGACAACTGTTGAGAAAGACTGGGAATTCCCAGATTGCCTTGCGTTCTCAGGTCATTGTCATAAAGGCTTCAAAGTTATTGTGGATATCTGGAGCTGTAAATCTTGGCTGTTCTAGCAGAATCCTTGTAATCTTTCAATTTAACTTTTCAAAGTTAGAGTAAGTTTACGTTTTAAGCATCCTTCTAAGCTCTTTTCAAGATGTTTTATAGTTTCATTGGGGAACACAATGTAATGTTCACAAGCACCACCTATCTGTTACCATGATGTTAACATTGCTAAGATTAAAAATTAAAAAAGCTATAAAAATTTCAACATTCTCCAGATTTGTTAGGTTGTTAAAATAATGGAAACTAAATCTTCTCTTTATTTTTGTTAGGGACTGCCAAAGCTGACAGACCGACAGAAGTGAGGTTGCCACACAGATCCATGTCCCCAGGCCCAGCCAGCAGCAAGGCTGAACAGGCGTTATGCACACATGAACACCATACATAAATACACACAGAAAGGGCCATCCTCACATGAAAACAGAAACATTCAGTGCTCACACAAAAACAAGCGTCACCAATGCTATCTCAGCCAAAGCGTAGCTTTCAGTAATCTGAAAACCCTGCCAGGTTTGTTTTTAAATTGTGTTGGAACAATTGCAAGCCAGCAAGATAGACC
This sequence comes from Ara ararauna, assembly GCA_028858755.1. NCBI lineage: Eukaryota > Metazoa > Chordata > Aves > Psittaciformes > Psittacidae > Ara > Ara ararauna. Next base: position 65,939,014 of record CM054379.1, read on the forward strand.
AATCTTAAAATCCATTATTCTGTCACATGAGTATTATTACATCCTTCACTGAAATGCAAGAACCAGCCTTATGCTTTGTGTAAACTTAGCATATATACTGCTGAGTGCATTGCAATATGAAATAAACGATTTAAGCTAAAGCTGCCACTGATAGTGAAGTAGTCCATGCAAAATATCAATAAAAGCTCTGGAAGCTATTACAACTTTCTTTATATCATTAACTAATTTCAACTGATATGTACAGAAACTTTTTTCCCTTGTAATCAGTCAGATTCAGTATGAACTCTGCACCATATTCTGCTTGGTGGAATCATGATAAATGAATGACCACAATACATTAGTAGAAATGTTACAGCCTAATGGATGTATAATCCATGAATCTACTACCTTTAAGATATGATTCTGGAAAAGTTAGATATTAATGCTACCAAGGGAGCTATTACAATCTAATTTGCTAAAAAGAGCATTCATATTAATCAGATTCAAGGCCATTCTACTGTAAAAAGGGACTTATACCTGAGCTAATATGATACTTGAACTCCCTCCACATAAAATTAATTTGGACTATGGTGAAGGTATATTAAAGGGGACTTCAGATATGTAAGCATGGCGAGGATGGTTGCATACTTTGTATTTTTTAGTTAATGCCACGTGTGACAGGAGGATGAAATCTGAGTATGAGACATTTCTAATTTAACCCAATTATTATGTTGGCTTTATTTTTATTCTTTTTCCTACTGTTCTAAACTATGGTTTCGGAAGTACTTAACATTATATCAGTGAAGTAAATTTTATAAATACCGCTGTATATTAAAAATTCATATAATGCATTTAATAACTGATTTGCAAACAGTCTAAGACATGCTTTGTCTAAAACCCGTTGCATCACATCAACAAGAGGCTGATTTCTGGAAAAGGGCTATAAAGCCCTGCAATTATAATCAAGTTATGAATGATATTCTCACTTAATTACAAATCTTGATTAGGGTCTTCTATGTTAGGTTCTTTTTAATATTAAGATTAAATAATGAGCTCCATAAAAGCTATCTAGTTTGCTTGACCTTAACATAACACTGGGTCAGATATCAGTGTATTGTAAGTGTAACCTTTATAAGTCTGTTAGATCAATCTATGTGCCAGCTGTACTTGAATTCTATTAATACATCTGCTGCTAGAATATAGTCTAATAAAATAAAAGATGGACACAGACTGGCATAAAAGGCTATTTTCTCAGTCTTATGACCTAGATACATACCCTAACGGAAGGCCAGTAAGTAAATTTGGGAATTTTAAGACATATGCCTATGACATCTAGTCAGAGATGCTTGAATTTAACAACAAGTAAAGATGCAATGCAGAGAAGCATAATTATTAAATTATAACAATCCTTTTTATAATTAAAGCCTTTTTTTTAACTTTCTTAAACTCACTTGTTTAGTTTTAATTTTCAAAAGTTTACACATTTTATGAAAAGAATATTAGTACCACAATTAGTCTACTGGAAAATAGAGTAATTTTATGAACATTCGTAGAATAATATAAGGGGGAAAAAGCACTGGAAAAAAGCATATATTTGTGTACTTTTTCACAATCATTTCAATGACAAAACTTAGCTTGCAAAAATGAATTGCCAGGTCACAAGCAGATATGTACTGGCAACAAAGTTTAAAATAAGCTCTTATGAGATCTGCCTGAGTGTGGTAGTTTTTCATAACAGAAATACTAATAATGCTGGATATCAGGCATAATTCTACAGAAAATGTAATGCTTTTAGTTCCAAAATACAATGCAATAAACCAACCTAAATCTCAAATTGTTCTTTTCAAATGCTACTACTGAAAATTCTATGACTGAGATTTTGTTCTTGATTGTTTGTTTTCTTAAAATTCTCTGGTCTTGGCTTTTCTGTTCATCAGAAAGAAGCAATGACTAATAAGCCTATTTGGGAAGCCTGGACAGCAAAGAAGAAGGGCAACACAAGTCACTAGGCTGCATTTCCCATTAAGTATCACTCAAATGTGTTCAAACTGCCACACGGGTTTTCTGCCTGTTAATTTTCAGCAGAAATTACAATATTCAGTTTAACTGTGTTCAGTGTTTTCAACAGAAAATAAGAATCATGCTTTTTTCCTGATAGCTGGAATTTTGAAAAACAGAAAAAGAGAATAAGCTCATTTGGTGAAGAGCTAGAAGCCAGCCAAAATTTAAAAACTTGATGTTAAAAGACTGGGATTCTCAAGATCCTACTGCAGAACCAAGTGATATAAACCAAGTAATCTGTGAGATAAACCAAATAATTCTTTCATTGTACTAGCAGTGAGCAGAAAATAGCCTAAAACACAAAGTGCCAAATAAGGACTTGTAAAAAACAACATTTATGGTAGCAAGACTGGCAGTAGAAAACGTAGAAGTGTTTTCCCATTGATTTAATACTGGGTCAATACTACTAAAATATGAAAAATTAAAGTGTTTTCATCATGACAATCTGTGCCAGCTCATTGCTTATGTACAGAATATTCATTGTAACTAAACCTCTTATTTCAAAGCATATTTGCGGTTGTAAAAGTTTGCAGTGCCTATTGCAATTTTAGCTGGTAGTTCTTAAGATTTATTGTCAGACTTTATATCTTAGCAGTGGTATATGCTGGGAATCTGATCCTGCTGTAAAATTCAGAAAAAAAGTTATCGTATAAACAGACCTCCTACCTGTCTGCATAGTACTGCTTTTAATGAGTTAACTTCTGACAACTTTATTCACTTCTGAGTTTATCCTATTTCAAACTCATCTCTGCCATATTCTCTCAATAACAATTTTGAGTCACTAAACATTTGTGATTTTGTCCTGCAAAATATTGTACTCCGGTATGTATTATCTGAATACTTCTGTTGACACTAGTGAGGTTCATTTCAGGTCTTTCGATATGCTTATCCCACTGAAACCTACAGGAATGATCAAATCATTAAAGTATCTCTGAACATCCATGTCAAGCTGAAGATTCAGGGAGAATTTAGTACTGGGTGCCATTTTGAAGAATTACCAGTTCTAAACGTTTAATTCACTTTGGGACAAACCTGCCTCTGGACCTTGTTTTCCTCTTCCACAGACTGTAGTCCAGAAAAAAAAGACTAGTTACCTTTCTTCTAAATATTTACCATTGTGTGACATGACTCCTAAAGATGAACTGCTTCTTTCCAACTACTTTTCTCTTAGGTCACATTACATGCCTCCTCCACTGAGAGTGCTGACTGCAATGACACTCATGTAGCACTCTCTCCATACTCTTCCCACCTCATTCTCCCTAGGAAACCATGTGCTAACTAGGACTTATATTCAAGGGCTCCAGCTTCTAAGTCTTTCTTTGGAACTAGATTGTAAGATACTTCTCTTATAATATTTTTTTGAAAACTTGCAATATAATAATTTTCGAAAACTTGCAAAATCCTGGTTTCGGAATTATGTTCTTAAACCTTATAGTGGATTTTAAGACATCTTTGAAACTCTACCTTCTTCAGAAAAGCTTAGCCAAGCTTGGAGATGTTCAAAAGTTTAAGAAAATCTGAAGGTGGATATAGTGCTACCATGATCCTATTCACAATTTCCAGCTTCATGCTGCTAGTGTCACCTGTGCCGCTTATAGGAAAAAGCAATGGTGAAGATGCCACTATACAGAAGAGGTCTTCTAATATAACAAAGATTTTTTCTGGCTCTCAGATGTGCTCTGATTCTATACAGAATTAATCTTACATCCCTTTGACTTGTGATCAGGACAGCAGAAAAGTAAAGCCACATTGCAGTTTATCTGGTTCTGATGTATCTGTGCAGATGAAACCCATTTACCAGAAGTAAACTTGAAGAAAAATGCTACTGCAAAGAAATCTTTCATTTGGGATTTTTTTCCTTTTTTTTTTTTTTTTAACCCCATTACTTACGGAGTATTTTGCTCTGTTCTATACCATTTACATATCACAGAGTCAGCATGCATACAATGTTGACTTACTTCGCACATTTACATTAGTTCCTGCCATCTTCTTTCTGCTTGTGTGTAGACCATGTGTCACATCCTAAGAAGGTGAGTCCAGCAACTCAGAGATATAAACATCTCAAAAAGGAAGGGAAGCAGAGAGAGACCTCTGTATTCAGGTGGCATGGTCTTCAAGACATTTTTTCTCTCCTGTTGAATGAGGATGATGATGAATGAGTCCTCCTATGGATCATAATATTATCATAACTTCTTACTAGGTGACTTAAAGTACAAAGAGATCCTTGAAACTCGTAAGGGGTCAATATTCTTTACGAGTGAATTGATGAAGTGGGTGCCTTACTGTGACAAAAGTTAGGGTGAGCTTTGAGCACAAACTGAGTAAGATATCTATATAATAGATAGCTACTAAGAAGGAGAAAAATGACTGCTACTGCTGAACTCAGGACACTGGGAAAAGCTAAATGCTATACTATTGAAACTTACATGTTTTCAAGATTGCAAATAAGATGCAACAGTCTTTATAATTAGCAATCACACCGGCACCAGAATCAAGTACAAAAACAGAAGAATGACTATTTGTTTTAAAACAACCTTGCTTAATCATCCTGTGATCGCTCAAAGAATGATGAGACCTTTTAGAAAATCATTAGCAGTGCTGTTTTGGCCAGCGCCCTAATTAAACTTTCTATGAACTTGGGAATTCAGTAAAGGTGACATTTGCATCAAAGGATTTTCCCCTTTGTTTTTCAATGTATGATCATTTAAGTGAATACAGATCATTTATGCTGGCATTAAGAGTGTTCCATTCTTCTACAGGTTCCAGGTATCATTCATTCAAATTAATTCATACAGCCATTAAAAAGGCCATTAATCTCTTTAATATCCAAGAGCCCAGTAACCTAATCTTTTTTACCTTTTGCTATACCATAAGAACTCGCCAATTTTCTTGCTATTAACCTACTAATTGTATTGAGCTAAAGCTAGTTCTTCCAGTGAGAAAGACAAGGGTGATTACAGGCAAGGGTGATTACCGGCAAGGGTTCTTCTCTTGCTGATCTTTAATATGAGGTCTACTTGAGCTACAGCATTCTTTTTTCTAACAGCTTAATAAGAATAACTTAATAAGTGTATGTGAACAGCACAGCTGTGTTGCATGGAAGAGGTTATGTGTGTCTGTTAAGGGCCTCATTTATTCAAATGTTTAAATACAGATTTAGGAACCTTCCTTTAGTTATTTTTTAGTAGTTTTTAAGATACTGATTCAAATAAAACATTGTTCTGTCATAGTAGGTAACTGGCTACATACTCTAAGATATTATGGAGGCATTCTGATCATGAGTTCATAGTACTGTTGGTTTTGTTCAGTAAGGAGGAAAGCATTACTTGAAATACATTAAGAAAGATATAATGGGTTATACATATATTAACTAGTGATATACTGCTTCAATATAGCATAATATGAGCTTGAGGTAACTACCTTTGTTATCACAGGAAGACTCATTTAAAACACCATCCCCTACTCCTTTCTTAGTAGGTTTTGATAAATGAAGATTGCTTCTCAGTGGTGTCTATATAAAAGGTATAGAAAATAAATTTAATATGGTTATAAACCTCCTGCCAGTGGCCTATATGCAGCATGCCTTTTATGTCCTTAGGGCTTCTTAACAAGGCTATTGAACCCCTATGATTTCCAGGAGCAGGATGATTCAATATATCCAGACAGACCAGTTTAACATAGAAATGATGAGTCATTCATAGCATTACATGACATCCTCTAAAATCAAGAATCAGGAAGACAACTTGAATGTATCATTGGCAAAGATAGAGCCAAAATTGTTAATAAGGTCCACCTTGAAGTCATGAAGTTATAGTATCAAAAACAGACTAAGTACTTGCTTTTTTATACTCCCTTTGCCAATATGGTATTCCCACATGCATGGAGTGATGGCATTTTTTCCATAGTTACACTAACATCACTAAATAGTACAAGGCCGACAACACTGGAGCATCAGCCCTCAAAAGTAGTAGCCCAGATAATTTTACATACATAATATTTTGTTTTGGTTGAGTTTGGGTTTGGGTTTGGGTTTGGTTTGTTTGTTTTTTTGTTCTTTTTTTTTTTTGGGGTTTTGGTTTGCTTTTCTTTTTGGTGTGGGGGTGGGTATTGCATAGTTGCCTTATTGTCAAATTTGAATGCTTATTCTCAAAATCTTCCTCCTTGCTCCTATTCTTTACCTATGCTGTCCCTGTCAAGAGAGATAAATGCACATTCTCAATCATTTGGTGTCGCGGGCGGGGCCCACAGGCTCCTCTTGCCTGTGCGGTAGGCAACGACTGCAGGCTCCTCTGCCTGCGGCAGGCCCCCCTGCCTGCCCTCCGTGGTGGGAGAATGAAGACAATCAATATGATCATTCATCAGACTCAGTTTATTCATCTGATTGTTCCAGTTATATACTCTATGACTTAGTTAACATGCATACTTGTTAATACATGATTGGCTACCTATATCTACTAATTGATACATGATTGGTTACATGATTGGTACGTGCTTGATCACAGCTCAAAGGTTACATTCACATCCCACCCCCCTCTGTAGTTTTCCTCTTGGTTATGTTCCAGGGGGTTTCCAGCTTGCAGCTGTGCTTCAAGGTTGCAGTTATCAGTTCCTCCCTACATATCCCAACTTCTCAGGCTCCTCTGCCCACTCCCTCAAACTCTTCTCACGCACACGTTCTCTAGTAACCTTCAGCCAAGGCCTCAAAGCCTTTGGTTCACTACTGCTGGGCCTATGGTCTCATTGTGTCCGTTCTCCAGCAGCCATTCCCCAACAATACCCCTCTTTTCTTTTTGCATCCACAACAATTTGGCAGCTTGAAGAACAGCGTTACAGAGACATAGCAATTTGCCAAGGGTCAAACAGGACACCTGTGTTGGAGCAAAGAGTCATATTCAGGTCTCCTTGGGGCCAGATTAATGACATAAACGTTGGACTAGACACTCTCTGATAACATTATCTATCTTCCATAGAGAAGTATCAAGCAACTTATTTTGAGTACCAGAATTGTTCTAGCATAAGAATACAAAATCATTCAGCACCAGCGGTGTTACTAGGATGCTAATAATAATAAGTAGAGGACAAATGAATACATATACATATTTATATAGTTATACATGTTTATATACACACATATATGCCCACATAGAAGAAGATAAAGATGTGTTTATTCAGAGAAAATAGCATTAAATAGACAAGTAAGTAATGCTTTAGAGTCATATATCCAAATAAAAATAAATGTAAAATAAGATTTATCCCCATAACATCAGTCCAGGAAATACTTATAAATTCCATGGATGTTGATGTTGATTTAAATCTGTAGGTAACTCTAATGAAAAAGAATGCCTGGGGCTTGTTTTGGTTTGTTTTTTTTTAATGACCAGTGAATTCTTGTGAGCAAAACCTCCCTCAATACAATAGCATTAAAAAAAAGGGGTTCTTACCTCCAGAGCTTTCAATGTACAATTGCTTTCTCCCTCCCAACAACTATCAAAAGTTTTATGGCATATTTTGATGTAACTGAATGTGATAGAAACAAATATTTTGATATGCAGTTATTGCAGTGCTGTTAACCTGTTCAGCATAAGGAGGCAGACTGCTCAAAGACAAAACCAACAAAACAAAACAACCCCAAACTAATAAATCAGAAAAGAAAATAAAGGTAAGTGATATATGTAGTAAAGGTCTACCATGAAATCCTGCCTAAGTCACTAATGTAAGTTTTGTGTCTGATTAAATAAATGGGCAGTGGGTTTTAAGTGGTTTTTTTTTATCAAGACTGTAGCAAGACCATTACCCAGGTAAGTTCTCTAGGTTTCTGCAATCATAGCCTAAAAATCTGATTCAGAGTCCCTTGAAAGTGATAAGATAGCTAATTTCTTTGGGCTATAGATCTAGGTCAGGATCTTACTACTGACAGTGATTCCATTTCACTGTTTGTCACTGTTTACTACTGGTAATTTATTTCCACTTATATTGATGTACATTGTTGAAGTTTTTATAAAGACAAATTGAAATATTTGTGCCATGACATATGCATGGAAATATTTGTGCCATGACAGCTATATTATTGTAGAAATTAGAGGTGAATGTTAACTTTTTGATTGTCACCATGGCACTAACATTAATCCCTTAAGAAACAGAGAGAAACAAAAGAAAAGTAGAACTTTCTCATCAGCTTTTTCCCCTGGAACAATTCAAGACAGAAAAATATCACCACAGTTAATAGCATAAGGTCTCTGAGTGGCCTGAAGCAAAAGCACCTGTCAAAATTGCAATCACAAAAAGAAAGGGTCACCAGAAGGACAAATGCTGTATATAGTTGTATAGCAGTTCCTTGAAAATCATGTTCAAATATGCTGTAAATCCACTATTATACGAATAAATCCAAGGATTATTTTTTAATATATGGAAATAAAGATTATCACTATGGACAGAAGTCAGTGGGACTCCAATTGAAAATCATTACACAGTAGGCTAGCTACATTATTGACTGCTTAGTTGCAGTATTGTATTTGTGATTAAACTCGAGTTAAACTGAAGAAAAAAATGCTCATGGAATTTTGAAGTCCTGTGGCAAGGAATTAGATTGTTTTCCTACATTTTAATGCCAATCTACCTAATGGATTTGCTGTCCTCTATTGTGAAATTAGAAAGAAGGAGGGAATGTTCTTTCAACAATAAGAGAAGAATATAGCACAAAAAGCTTATAATCCACAAAAATTCCAAAATCCTCAGTGTTTGCTTGTGAATTATTTTACTAGATGGAAAATATTGGTTTATCTTAGCCCTGGAAGGAAACTGTAATTGTTATTTCCTTCCCTCATCCAGGACTCAGAAGTCACACAAACAGCGTTCACAACCTCATCTATTCCCCTGACTGACCAGGATTAAGTGACTATATACATATATTTCTAGAGAGAGATGTAAAGCATGGGTTCTTGCTACAGCTGGGCTAAGGCAGTCTGCCCAATAGCTGCTCCTGGATCTCAGTCTTCCTGGTAGGTGTCCCACCTGAACACGAGGGCTGAGGCTCTCCCGGGACAGCCCTGGGAGAAGACCCAACAGGGTGTCCTTATTCACAGCCCTCAACTTCTCTGGGACAAAGGGACCAGGAGACAAGGAGACCTCTGTGACAAACGGGCTTAGCTGAGGCACATATCCAGCTCTTCCTCAGAACCTCTACATCTGTTATCTGATGAAGAACTGAAAAAAAAAGGAATCAATTGTGTCAAGTAAGTACTTCTGTTGCTTCCTTTTTCTCTTCCAGGAAAATATTTAACATATATGTGATAGAAGTGGTGGGTCAATCAGAAGCCAACTACTGTGGCAATATCTCTGAAAAACTCTCAGGACCTGCCTGGGTAAGGACTCGTGAAGTTTCTTCTTTCATTCTGTTGTTCATAGACATGAACTGAGAAAGTTTTCACGAGTATTTAACCCAAAATTTAATTTACTTTCAAAGTATTTAAATACCAACTTCAGTTATAAAATTGTGGGACAACAAGAATTTATGCATAAAAGCAAACTCTATAGATTTTTTTTTTCAGTAAAGACTAAATCTTCTTTGCTGTATGAGGTCATTTAACACAGGGCCCCAGGCACTCTTAGAGGCTTCTGCTACTCTTCCACAGGGGTCTGGCTACCCATGCGCGCAGCCAGCCCTGCTGCTGTGTCGCTGTGATGTCCGGCTTCTGGGAAACAGCTGCAGGGGAAGGATAAATTCTCAGCCCTGCTGGCCTCCCCCATCTCTCAGGAGCTGCAATTCAGCCCCAGCCTTCACCCCTGATCCTTGCCTAAGTTGCACTGCAGGCACCCTTGTGACTGGAATCATAACCTTTATCTGGACCCTGATCTAGTGTCATATATTCGCAGCCTGACCTGAGACCTGCATTGGCACTGTGGACTTGTCTCTTGATCAGGTCCTGTGGGTGGTTTCAGTCAGTGTCTGCGGACCTGTCTTGCTCCCTTCGCTATGTTATGTTACCTCCCTCAATTGTTCCCACATTGCTGAAGCCATGGCCCTGCTGGCCTTGTTATCCCATCCTTGCTGTAGCTCTGAGTCTTGTGCTCATGGTACAAAATAAAATTGGTTGCCAACAAAATGTGAATCATGGTCTCAGATTTTTCTTTTGCTTGAAGTTTATGTGCAACCTTAACGATAACAACTTTTAAAGTAATAATATCTGATTACATTAAGCTCACAACCTGTAATTGCTCCTTTTCATTACATTCTTTCTTTGCCTAGCTACTGTAATAAATTATTTTTCTCTCTTATAATAGGAGATAAAATAATTTCATTCTTGCACCATGCAAACTCACTGTATAGCATATTCCATTTGAGACACTTGTTACTAGAAAGTCTAAAAAGCTTTCTTTTCCAATTAATCTTTTTATTTCTTGTCAAACTTCCTTCTTGCATAGACAGTGCATGAAATAAATTTATACGCACAAAAGTTGCCAAGCTAAAATAGCTGACTGTTCTCACAGTTCAGTGCTTTAGTCTGAAACTCCATCTGAGAATCTATTGCTAGATTATTCAATAGAAAGTGTAAGAAGGTGCAAGGATTGAAGCATATGCTCAATTTTGGCCTCTGGAAGTACTAGTAAAAAGTTAATGGGACTGTTCTCAGTCTCCAAATTTAAAAACATGTTGAAATTTTGTGTCAAAATTTAATTCATATATACGTCTATTTAAATTTAAGCACATGGATAGGTCTTGTCATGATTATTTGGATGGTACTGCATAGCTCGTTATGAGAATAGATGGAGAAGATCCACCTGTATGAAATAAGAAGTTGTTTCCCCTGAATTTTTTTACATCTATATATTTCCATTGTAAAATGACAGGTTGTTTGTATTACACTCACTTTATGATATTAAAATTAATATATTTAGTTTCACAATTAAAAATTCATACTCAGTCATACTATGATAAACTTCACCACTACTACATTAACAAATCAGTGCTAAGAAGAATAGAGACCCACTCCAGCTTATTGGCCTCAAACACAAGATCTGCAGAAAGTTGACACATCTGATTTAAGAGGAAAGTACTTTCTGAAAGGGTAACAAGCACAGGTTACATGACACCACCATTAAATATTCTGTAAATGATAGAAGTGCTAATACTATGAAGCAGCAGTTGCAAACATCAGGTTTCTTTAAAATAGTCTAACTGTGCAGCCCCAAGAGAAGAAATTAGAACTTAATGATGAAATTCACAGATAGCAGTGGTGAGGTCCAAGTGCAAGAGGGCACATCAACCTCTTCTAACCAAATGTACCAAACACTTTTGGCCATGGTTGTTACCTCTAGTGCCAGGAAGCCTGTGATCTAATAACGCCTAGTTGTTGCATTGTGTCACATTTGGCAATCATACTGTCTAGTTACAGGTGCCAATTCTGTTCTTTTTTCCAGTCTCTGACATCAAAACAAGATTAACTCTAGTTTCTCTGTATTGCAGAGAAATTAAATACTTCAGTGTAAAAAAAACATTATCACACTCTCCAAAGACACAGAAAGATAAGGACACTCTTTAACAGCCCCAAAAACCTTGTTAAAAAATATTTATGCATTTAAAAGTTTATATGTTGCTGGCAGAATCCATTAATAACAATAGACAGAAATAAATAAATGCAGGCGGTGTATCAACACCCCAAAAAGAAGACATGATTGCTAGGGGCACAATGAGATTTCTGTTCCACGAGTAGATCTAAAACCTAAGGGAACAGAGTCTAAAAATTATGAAGATTGCACAAACCATTGCAGTCTGATAGTCCTCTATCAATATTTGACATCAAAATAAATGTCACATTTGAATTGAGGAAAGTTCAGAAGGGCGACTTCTGGTCATCCCTATAGTGAGGTGTCATGAGTTCAGGAGCAGCAGTCATTTTTCTCCTTCTTGGTAGCTGGTGCAGCACTGTGTTTTTGATTTTGGGCTTGGGAACAGCGCTGATAACACCAGTGTTTCAATTACTGCTTAGTGATGTTTTGGTCTGGCCAAGGACTTTCTGAGTTTCATGCTCTGCCAGGGAGGAGGGGAGCCGGGAGGAAGCAGAGACCGGACACCTGACCCAAGCTGACCAAAGAGGTTATTCCATACCACAGCACGTCATGCCAAGGTTGTCAAGCAGAGAGCAGAGACCCAGAAGGGGGGGGGGGGGGGGGGTGCACTGCATGGTCAGGCTTGGTATTAGGTGGTGAGAATTGTATTCTTTCTTTGTATTTGCCTTGTCATTATTATTATTGGTGGTAACAGTAGTGGTCTTGTGTTATGCTTTAGTTACTAAACTGTTCTTATCTCAACCTGTGGGAGTTGCATTCTTTTCGATTCTCCTTCCCATCCCTCCTGGAGTGGGGGGAAGAAAGAGGGGGAAGTGAGTGAAAGAGAGACTGCGTGAGTTAGAGAGGCTTAAACCACGACATGAGGCAATGACAAAAACATACAGAACTATTGCCAGTGCATTTCCACTTCTCTTTTGACAGTAGGGGTAGAGAACATCTTTATCAATCACAGCACACAGACACTTTCTATACTGTTGCCTGACAGTGTTCCAGACACTTTCTCTCAGAGTTGTGAGTGAAGAAGGCAGTTCAGTCACCTTCAGTCCAGAGAAGTGAGAGCCCTGATCTCCAGCCCTTCGAAAGCTTAATGTCATAGACCAGGTGCACAAGGACTAGATCCCCAGGTGGCAGCTCTCTAGTGCCCACAAATCTAACTATTCTTCTTAATCTGGCCCCTTTTCTCACTTGCTATCGTAACAGTGGCTGATTGAAAGTGACCAGAAGCAACCACTTCAAAGCAAAGTGCTTGTAGCAATTTACACCAAAAGTGTGTAGCATCCACAGAAACTCAAGTAAAGTATAGGCTGTTTATATATTTTACTTCTCCTAAAGCCCACTCTTTCCTTGCATGCTCAGTAATTCCCATTCAGCCCACTCACATCCATCCAACTGAAAGAAGCAAAGTCTGAGAGAAGCTGCTTTCCTTCTTCTTCCAAACACTCCCCTCCAGATGCTCCTGTTAGTTACTCTATTGTGTCTTCCCTTCTATTGGAAACTTTCTGAAGCAAGGGTTGGTCTTTTCTTCTTTGTAAATTCAGCCTTGGAAGTAAATGTGTAACTCTGCCCTACGTCTGGAAAATAGCATTTTTATAGTCCAGCTGCTATAATCTGTCTCCAAATCTTGTACTTCAGTTTTTTATTTCATTGTAACTGCATTTGCTGTTTGCTTTCCCTTTAAAAGTGTCCTCTGAATTCAGTGGCAGTAGGAAGGATAGTATTAAGTATGTAAACTAAAGTGCTTTTAATAGTAATTTAAAAGGAAAAAATTCTGATTTTACAATTAACATCTGCAGGTTTATATCTAGATTTTTTTCCCTCTTTGTGTAAGGCTGTGTTTCAATTATGTAAGTCTTCCTTAAGCAGCTATTCATTATGGAATATGATGGTGAGCTAAAACTTAACAAATATGATTATCCCTTCTTTGTTCTCAGGGACTGCTTTATGTCTAGCAGCTCACACTGTTGACAAGTACAATCCCAATTAGGAACAAGATGTACTTTAGAGGTTGAACCAGTTTTATCTTACGGATATTTCTTGAATTAATCTTTGTATTATGTTTCCAGCTTCTGCTTCAGAACTCATAGGAACATTTTTCTTTGGTTTTTTTTTTTTTTTCTGACCACAGCCCAGTGGATTACCAGCAATGCACTCTTCTATTGATCCTGACTTCTCCATTTAACTGTTGTCACTACTGAATTTCATGTAGCCTCTAATCTTCAGTCTCTGTTGGGCTGCTCTATTTCTAAACAGCAAAGAGGATACATGTAGGGCAGTTCTTGACACCCCTAACCTGAAACGGGGAGCTCTGCATTCCCATTTTGCCTTCCTCAGAGCTGCCATTTTGCCCATGCACGGCAGGTGTCCCTGACCGTAAAACTCCTACGTATTTCACCCAGTGAACTATTTTTTTTTTCACATCAAATCACTTGATTCATCACATCTCCAGTGTATTAATAAGCCCCTTATTCATACCATTACTATAAAACTTTCTATGTATGTGTCCTAAAGCTTATGACTCACAATATTAAAACATTTCATTTAAAAAATATATTTTTAAAAACACGTATGTGTACTAAAATTCTTCCTTCTTTCTACTGCTACTTTGTTTGGCTCCCAAGCAATTCACTTCTATCCTCCCGCTCACCGCATTCCCCAGGATCCTGACATTTGATGCCAAGCTCCCAGTGACAGCTGAAGCCAAGCCCACACTCTTCCATGGCCTTTCTTGCAGAAGCCAAATGTTTCTGTCAGGAATATCAAGTAGCCATTTCTTACAAGGAACCCACACAGCCAGAGCTCTAGGAGTTGAAAGTGATGATGTGTCCAAAAAAACCCACAATGTAATCTATAGTAATTTTAAACTCAAGCAAATCTGGAACATCTTAAATCTCCAGACACAACTGTACCTCATCTTACATTAAAAGTGCATCTAATTATGCACTTTAAAATGTATTTCTTCTTCACTTTTTTTAAGTAAAACCTTAGATTTAGTTGCTGTTTCTTTGAGGTATTTTGTGCCAGTACTAGAAGACACTTGTATGAGCACTACTACTGGATGTATCTGTACACCTATAAATTCCTCTGAGCTCTTTGTCAATAACAGCTAACCCAGTCAGCTTTGTAAATTTTTTTTCCACACCATAAAATAAACCTTTTTTCTTCCTCCTCTGGCATTTTTGATTATAAAACTCAATTTCTTTTTAACAGACACCGTTAAGTCAGGAAGATTAGTTCAAAAGCTACTCTTGCAAAAAAAAAAAACAAAAAAAACCAAAACCAAAACTCTCTCAAATATTTTTTCCAAATCCACAGGCTTTTTAAGTGATTATACCCAAAGTGGATTAGTGACCTGTAAATATAGTGACTCAGTTGTCTTGCCTATTTCTCATCACTTTGCATTATTGTCACACCCTAGTGTGACAGGGTCTCATCATGCGCATTGGGTTTAGTAAGTGAATCTTGTCAAGTAAGCTTCAGTCATTCCTAAGGCTCAGAGGCTTGTTGCAATCAGCATTCCTTGGACTGCTCTGTCAGCAGAAACTGGAAAAAAAGCTCTCACTTATGTTTTGAATTTGGGGCACTGAAAACCTTGAAACACCAACGTGATGCTCAAAAGCTGCCTACTCAAGAAAGGAAATATTAGCTTTGTTAGTTTCGCTTTTAACTTACACATATCATTTTTGCTGTAACACTTCTTCTCTGAGGCACTTGAAAGGAAGAGAACTAAAACAAGGAAATATATCACTCCCTGAACTGTTTCAGTAAGAAAAAAAAAAAGACTAGTATCTATTTCATTGTACTAAATTACTTGCATATTAAGTTCAAAGTAGAACTGCTTACTGCAAAGTGTGGCTAGACATTTCAACAAAAGGGTTACACATTTGTTCTGAAATGAACGTACACATTCACTTTAAAATCACATGGTGATTTTGGCAATTAAATACATTCCAGAACTGCTTGAAGACCTTGAAAATATTTTTTAAATAGTTAAACAAATGGTATACTTCATAAGCCAGATTCTCTAATTTGAGTTGTATCCTTCATACCATTCAGTACCCTGAAGTCCCTTCCAGATCAGGTCCTTCATTCTAAAACCACAGAAGCTGCATTGCACATGTTGAGATGAGGGAGGAGTCCTAGAGCACAGAAAATTTATTCCTTTCCTTTCTGCCTTGTCTCCTCTGCTTTGTGTGCCTCAAAATAAGCAGCAGAAGAACCTGATCCTAAATAAAAATAGCTTCCTGAAAACTTTACTTGCATTTCTATGTGTATATCTATGACACTGAATAGACTCTGTCTTCAGATACTTACTTAGTTTCTTGCACTTTTACATAAACAACTTAATTTGCATAAAATTTGGAACTTTTCTTTTTTCTAATTAAATATCATCTTACCGCACATTCCTTGCTGAAATGTTCCTTTTCAAATATGAAAAGAGTATGATGACACAAACAGAAGACTAAAGTCAGATTGAGAGGTAAGCCAGGATTATTGGCAGAAAAAATATTTGCCAATAAAACTCTATGTTACATTTTCTACTCCTCTAATCAATGTTTGCACCCCTGTTGACTGAATTAGTCAAATTTCAAGAGGTGGCCCTAGCACAAGGAGAAATGCAGGAGGCAGTTAAACTGAAATTCTTTTCAGGTAAGATCTTTGTACGGCAATTCTAACTTTAATCCTAACTGAATAATGCAGAGCAGTTGCAGAAAGTAAATCATAAATTAGTAATACCGAGTCTTCACAGAGAAAACCTGATTCTCTCTGAGTTTCATGTGAACGGAAATAGCAACATGACCTACTTTTCCAGTCAACACAGTTTCAATGACAAATACTCCCAGTGAACTCTTCACAGATGTTATATATATGTATAAGTTTATTACCAGTCAGAATCTGAAAAATCAGTAATGATCTGCCTTGCTTTAAAGCAAACAAACACAACACATACACACTCGCACACACCGTGTATATACTTGAATATATGTGCATATTCCATATATACTTGCGTATATTACGTACATACTTGAACATGTGTGAGTATAAAATATACATGAATGTCTTACTGAATTATAACTCAGAAATGGGAAAACCTAGGCTTCTTCACTGCAGCTTCTCTTTCTCTGTTTTATAAAACTGATGTGAGATGGACCGGCAGAGAGTGGGTGAAGGCATCCAAGTGCAAGATCCTGTAATTCACTCCTTATTGATAGCTCCACTCTGCTTTGGGAAGTTTAGTCTGATTCAGCTGAAACTGGGGCCAGTTACCAAGTGATCTGTCATAAATTTCATTCCAGCCTCATATCTACCTATCCATGCTATCCCTTTTCCTTTGAAGTCAAACTTTTCACAGGTGCATTTTCCCTTTGCTGTCTCTGTTGACCCCAGAGTCATGTAGCCCTTGAAGAAAACAAGCAGGCTTCTCCCCTTCATTCTTACCTTCATTCATTCTCTGTTTGGATCAGGAAAGCCCTGCCCACTCCCTTTCAGTGACCAAGCCATGTTTTCATGGGCCTTGGTTGCAGCCTCAGATAGGAGGATGTAAAGCGGTGGCAGCTCCCAGAGGAAGGAGAAATTAATTCAGGTTAGCATTCTTGAAAAAGCTGGCTGCCAAATATTTTCCTGGAGAACGTTCTTAGCCACACAGGAAAATAAGCCTCTGGCAAACAGTTAAAACTATTTCACGAACACATAAAATTATATTAAGCTCTGGTAGTTACACTCATGATTATGTAAGAAAATAATTATTTCTTTTTAAAGACAGTCAAGGTTTGCTCTTTTTCAGGAGGTGGAATGCATTCAAATTTGAACAATCTGAGAAATCAATTAGTCACTACCAGGGTTTTTATTCTAGAAAATTCATATCATTATATTAATGACATGGAATTAATATTCAGTTATTTAGGATTGCTTCTTCACAGTTTTTCAATATTTGGAATCAATAATATGTGGGAAAGCTTGGATACAAGTGCTAACTTATTTGCCTATCACAGTCACTGTCATAACTATGTGCCAGCCTTTTCAATATGAGCCCAGGCTCAACTCCACAGAAGCTTATTAATAGCTGCAACAAAAGTGTAACCTGTCTTTCATAAACCTGTGCACAAAATAATTTTTAGACATTGTAGTATACCTGCAAAGAGAAAACATACACTATTTCATGTCTTTTGGAAATAGCACAAACATATGAATATATTGCTATTTACTGACATTTAAGCCTCATGCCATAGAGATGACCAAGATAAATCACTAGCACCATGTTAATCTTCAAAAAGAACTTGTTCTCCATGTCATGAAAAATTCTTTTTTTCAAGTGATGGAGTTTTCCTTGTAAATTAAATAACTAAAGTAATGGAAGAAATAACCCATGACACTGGTGAGGGAAATTAAATTAGAGCCACTAATAGCAGGTCAGCACAGTCCAAGCAGAGGTAATAGAAGTGACCACATGAATGATAAGCAGACCTTCACTAGGCTGTGACATCTGTCTCCCAGTGACTGTGACAAACATTCATCTGTGTGGCAAGCAATTCACAACTGAGGCACTAACATGTTTATAGTGCAGCCTGGCACTGGCGGAACCAAAGCATGCCAGTCTTTCACAGCAGGATGTTCTAATTGCCTAATGAAGACCACTAAGACAAGTAAAAATGTTTGATTCTAGTCTCTCTGCTAAATCAATCTGCCACTGCTCCAGATAATCTTTTAGCTTCATTTATTTACTTATATATTTATCTACCTATTTTCAAACATGGAAGATATTTTCTGAATTAGTACAATCCCCATTCTTCCCAAAATTGATAAGCTATTGTAATTCTACCCAGTAGCAGTAAAATACAAGGGGGAAAAGGTAGGAAAATATAAACAACAGATTCTGGTCTGGAATTGTAAATGATGCAGTGTGTGCTTTCTCTAAAGACTTTAACATCATTGAAATAGCCATTGGCAAAATAGCAAGGTTAAAGTAAAATGGTCTCACGCATGCCATAAAAAGCACCTCTGAAATTCAAGGCCTGATTTATTTCCTAATACCAGAGCACAATCACTGATCTTTTGATGTAAACCTAATGATGTAATAAATAACATATGTCCAGGGAAAATACAGGTTTCTATAAAACACAGGTCTAAAGGGTAAGGTCATATTCTACCACTTCTTTTCTCTACACTGAAACAACTCATTAACACACACCACCATCATTATCAAATATTTTCAGCAGGAATTAAGAGTACAGACAGAAGAAGAAAGGGCAGTTGGATGACAAGTATGAAAATGCTTGGCAAAGTAAGTGTGTAAGTAAATAAATAAACCTTACAGCATATGAGCCTCTGTTCAGAAAATAAAACAGGCTGAAAGAAATGCTTGTTTACATTATCCACAGGATATATGTGATCTTAACCTTTTAGTCGTTATGCTAAAGCAAGCAGCATATTAAAATGGAAATTTCCCAAGAGTTACTGATTGGCAAAGTGAAATAACGAACTTCATATCCCTCATTTACTCACAATACTTGTATCCATTTAAATGGTGATTAGGCTTTCTCAGTACTAATGATAATTTGGCAGTATTATTACCTGGCTTAAACATCCAGAGGTACAACTACAGGGATAAAATGCTAGTAAAAATGCCAGTCAACATTTTCTGGTGTTGCGGTAGACACTAGATCTGTGAGTACGACATTTCCAAATAGCATCCTAGCATAAACATACCCCTTGTGCCAAGGCCCTGGCAGTCTTCAGAGGCAAAGAATCAGCCTCCAGCTCTGCAACACCCTTCTTCACTGGATAACTTCCTCCTGTGGACACACTGCATCCCTCTGTCTGTGCACACTGACGTCTGCCCAGAACACATTACAAACCGGCATCAGGTCCAGACCTCACTGGTGACTAAAGGAGTCCTGAAGAAATGGCTAGCTGAAGATACTCAAACAAAATGCAAATAAGGCATACCGTGAAGGGCAGGAGACACACCAAAAAACCATTCATTAATTAGATAATTAATTAAAGCCCCCTCAAAGCCTAACTTTGCATTTATTGCAGGCTGCATTTCAGAGCTTGCTAGTATACAGATTCCCTTAATTTAATTTTAAATTTTCACTAAGATTTCTAGATGCCACAAGCTTCATATGTAGCATACATCCTTTTCTTAAATAAATATCCTAGCAAAAGTATTGGACTTGTCTTTCAAGGAGACTAAAGAAACAGTGTATCACAAATCTCCAGTTCCTCAGAACTAAACCTTCAGAACTACAAAACTAATTGAAATAAGCCCCGCTGTGCTTCCAGACCAAAAATAGAGATTATCTTAACAGCTATGGGGAACAGAAAGTCAGTAAGGCAACTTTCCAAACTTCTACTCACCTACTACTACAATTAAGGGCAATTTTAGGGATGACTGCCTGCAGACTGAATAGCCATAAAGCCAGTTGCTTCTGAAAATTCTGGATGTCAGAACAGAAACAGTATCAGTATGAGGTGAAAAACTGAGGACACCAAACCTTCTCAAATCTTCTAAGACTAATTTTTCCAAAAGCAACTTCAACCTAACTACACTCTGATTGAAATTGAGAGTCATCCGAACAAAACAGACGCAAACAAAACAAAACAAAACAACAAAAAAACCCACCAAACAAACAAAAAAAAACAAACAGCAAAAAACAGAAGCAAACAATCAAAACCAAACCACAAAAACACAACAAAAACAACCAACCAAAAAAAAACCCATACCAAAATTGAGGCATCACTAAACACTTTGAAAAATATCCTTACTGTTGAACTTGCACAGCTTCCTAAGCCTCTTAATGAATTTTTAGGCACTTTTAGATGGTCACTGTCTCTCCATTAGAAATTATCCTATTCCCACTGTGGCACTAGTTAGCTGCTAGTGAATTTACTATTTACTCATCCTTCACACAGGGGCAGGTAAAGAGCCCAGAGGTTTTTATAATTATAACAAGAAAGTGTCCAACATGTCCATCGATTTCCTGAGGACCCCATGTCAGCCCCTGCCCCAGCTGGTCTCCAGCTCTCCAGCCCTGCCCAGGTCCTCCATGAGCCCCCCAGGCCAGGCCCACCCAAGGGCCAAGGCCCTGGCCCAGCCTCAAACAGGGCTTACAGCCATATTACCACACTCAACCTGTCTCTCAGGGAAAGATTCTATTCCCTTAAGGAGCTATTAGTCACAGTCTTTTCAGGCTCTAGTGTTTTGACACCAAGTCAGGGTTTTAACCATGAAAATTGTACTTGTCATGCAGCCCTTTCCTGAATCTGAGAAGCACTTCTCTGCTGCTGCTGCTCCCCAGTGGTTCTAAATTTGCTCCATCAGGGAAAGAAAAGGACTGACCATTCTGTGAGCAAAAAAGATTGGAAAACAGGCAACATCAGCCCTTTAATCCTTTCCCTTGGGAAGCCTATAGCAGAAGGCAGAAAGAACTTGTATCCCAGAGAGACTTCTTGAAGAAATATGCAACAGAATTAAATGTTCTGAACTTTTTTACTAGATGCAACATTCAGCACTTGAAATTACCTTGGGAAATGTCTTCTTAAATTTGCAGCCATTTTACACTGCTCCAACTGATGGCCCTCACCTGACAGGAGCCTGTCTGACAGCGGCCCATCAGCAGAACTGACACATGTCAGAAGACTTTGGGTAATGCACTGCAGAAGTCTATCAGAAACAGACATGTTGGCAGTCACGGAACAGAAAAAGGGATGATTACTAGCTTGTTTATACTTACTACCTGTCTCAACATGAATTATAGTTATCTAGAAGGACAGGCTATGTACTTAAACTCCCACACTCTTAGCTGGGCTTTTTACTAAACAGAAATAATCACATGAGACAAATATTTAATCTCATTTATATTTACTTTCCAATGTTAGTTTAATACCAAGTAAAAGTAAGGAGGTAAACAAAAGAGGTGCTCTTCTGAGCTCCTGATTCACTTGGGATATGGAGTCAAACCAGAGCTGTTTCTAGCCTGTATTCTAGTAGAGCTTTGTATGAAACTGCTGTGGCTGACCAGAGAAAAGTGTGCTGCAAGGATTATTTCTTTCTTTGCCTTGAGCGAGAAGTGTTTAGTGCAAAAAAATACAAATTTTCCAGTCAAAATATTGCAAAATCCAAAAACCTGTTCATTTCTGGAAAATAAAAATTTTGATCACAAATTGATCTTCTCGGAGATGGCAAAGAAAAAAATACATTATATAAATTAAAACTGGTTGAAAATACCTTTCTCATGTCTCTTTTCCCCCTATATCTTAACTTAAGCCTAAAAATTGAACAAGGGAAAAGATTTTGACATGCCTTATGTCTAGTTACCTGAGCATATTTACACGTATACTGGCTTGAGATCAGATTACTTCTTTGATGGTTTCATTTAAAAGTCAACCTAATTTAGTTCTCTATTCTTATAATTTTAAGTAAGTAGCATGCAAAATATGAGATTTAAGGAAATGAGATAACTGTGATTTAGTTCATTAAGGTGTAAATGGTGTAATAAGGGACAGGGAAAAAAAATTATTTGGTGATGGGAGTACAAAGCCTTCAAAGAGAACTCCCACACTGAAGTGTTGTGGTATATAGAAGGATGCTACCCATGGCTGATCCGTGAGTCGTGGAGCAAAGAAACGATCTGACATATTTGTCCATCCTCAAGAGTGGATTCCAGATCCTCATTTTGGGCTGCCTCTGGACAGTGTACCTTAGGAATACATTCAGTGAATTGTTTTCAGACCAGGCAGGAATCTGAATCGCACCATGACAAGCACCATGAAAAGAAGACTCAAGGGTAGAAGTATGTGGCCAGGAGCATATGAGACAGGACTCCTTTTTTCAGGTAGACATAGCCTTAAATCAGTATGTGTTAGATCATGAGAGTGCACCCTGAGTGGTGTGCCCTGCATGCAGTTCTAAAATTTCCTCAAAGCTAAATCCTCAGCACTGAAGTTAATAGTGTTGCTGCTGGCTTATACTAGCCTAAAATCAGGTTCATAGTCATATGCATGATTGTTTACATATATATGCATATATTTCTCTAGATCTTCATGATATGACACACATTTGTCTGTACAGGTTTATAAATATGTACCTATACCCATGTATGTAGATCAGACACAAGATGCACAGACATTGCACGCTCTTGAAAGCCTACTTTCTTGTACTAACCACAGAGTATTTTCAATATTACTTTGATTTACAATACTTCTCTCACCTCCTAAAGACAATTAAGGAGGGAAAAGTTGAACATTAAATGATCCCATTATGAGTTCATTTTTTTTTATTAGCACAGAGGATGATGAATTAATTTTGTATTCAAGTAATGCTTATTTCTGCATCCAATAAGAGTTCCCTCATAACGCATCATTAGTTAAATGTACCCATCACAATAAAAATCTAACAAAAAAAGTGCCTTTATGTTACTTTAAATAATGAGCCGTCAGAGAAGCTGGATTAGCACTATAAATTAAGAAATGTTGCATTATGGTAAGAATATTCTTAGTTCACAAGAGCAACAGCCAAGCTCAATCTTTCTGTCTCCCAAATTAATTGCATAAAAAAAAGAGAGTTTTTTAGAAAAAATAAGAAAAGAAAAAGAAAATCCTTCTCTAGGGCCCACATATACTTCCCCCATGTACCCCAGGGGGATAAAATTAAAATCATAGGTTCTAGTTTAGTATTAAAAAATAAATGCCAGCCACCTACCCATATGTCATTATCAGATTTCATTAGTACACACCTACTTGTGTGCCAAAACCTTTAATAGAAATGTTATGTAAGATAATATTGAAGAACATTTTTAATCTATCCAGTTGCGAATACTCTTTTCAACATAACCAACTGGGCATCTTTCCTTCATCTTTCTTCTTAACTATCTGACAATCTGAATAATAAATCACCCTCTTACTCTTTTAACTGGCATATTCCTAAGCAATAGCTTTAATTCAGAGAGATTAGGTTTACTACATAAACCTCCCCTAATATATTAGAAATGTGACCTACGGTCCTTACTGTTTGTGCCAATGGCATACACAAAATGCTGTAAAAAAATCAGATATGTTTCTTTTACCCATCAGTCAAACTCTACAGTGTTGTGAAGAATTTATTTCTTGTTCATCCTGATAATTCACTGCTTTTCTTAAATTTTAAGTCACTGACACTGAAATTTTTGCTCACATTTCAGACTGCATCAGTCTACAGGTTAGGTAGATAGTAACAGTGAATACTTATCCCGACCTACGGTGATTTTTATAGGGTTTTTTTAACTAAAAAAAAAAAAAAAAAAATCAAGCTTAGCAAGATTCAGTGAGTCTATGAATTTTTAATTCGATGTGGTCCCACTCTCCCATACACTGATGTAAAAACACAATCCAGTAACCAACACTGGCATTAACCATTAAGCAAAGTCAAGACTCATTAGTCTGTAGACACAGGCTACATCTATGCTAATGAATTGAAAACACAAGTTTGAGTTCTATCCTGTAACTTTCCATATTGTTAAATGATTGTTGCAGTTTTGGCCTGAGTCAAACAGTACTCTCCTTAGCAATGCCCGGGGTATTTCTAGAGTGGATCAGTCTAGAAACCATTGTTAACAAACCTATCCACTGTGGAAAGCAGCAGGAGATTTTAACTATGTGAATGCAAACTCTGCCATGGTCAGCAGCCTCAGGGCAAGAGAACCATCTCTGGCTCATTTGATTTGTTTTCTGAGTCTAAATGTAACTACAGAATTGCACCTCCTAACAGTAGCATGCATCTCCTAGTAAATAAAACTGTTCAGGAATTTCCAGGTTTTGGGGTGGTTTTTTTATGTTTGTTTGTTTTAAAAAAAGCCCTCTGGTTCCTTAAAATAGAGACCTTTTGCAGGAACTCACATATCAGATCCAGAAAAGATAGAGCAGCTAGTTAAAATTAGAGACAAGAATGACATCAGCAACCAGAAAGGTCAGCTGATAGGATATTTACCTGGCATGTATGATAATGAAGTTCAAATCCTTGTTTTGAATCAGCTAGAACAAAGACTTGTGTTCTTTTCTTATTCAACCTGCAGAGCTATTTTGAACTAAAGTTACTCTGAGATGAAGTACAGTTATTTTTTCATCTCTGTTCCTTTCCTGGCAATGTTTAGAATTCAATCCATGGGGAAAGGATTTTTTTTACTATTTTCCACAAAGTTCTAACCATAAATTCTATCTCCATCTTTACCTTCTGTCTTCTTTGACATCTACCAAATATCAACTCAACATCTGTATGCTATTTTATAAATACTTAGGGGTTAAGCATATAATTCTGATCTTTTACTTGATCTTGCAATGGAATCTAAGTATAGCTCATAATCAGAAGTGATTGCCTAGAATGGCATATAAAAAAAAAGAAAAAAATACAGAAAGGAAGTGTAGACTATTGTCCTAGGTTCAGCAGTAGCAGTCATTTTTCTCCTTCTTAGTGGCTGGTGCAGTGCTGTGGTTTTGACTTTTGGCCTGGGAACAGTGCTGATAACACCGATGCTTTTAGTGGCTGCCCAGAAATGTTTAGCCTGATCAAGGACTTTCTGAGTCTCATGCTCTGCCAGGGAGGAAGGGAAGCCGGGAGGAAGAAGAGACAGGACACCTGACCCAAACTAGCCAAAAAGGTATTCCATACCACATCACATCATGCCCAGTATATAAACTGGGAGCAGTTACCCGGAAGGGTTAGATCACTGCTCAGTCGGGCTGGGTATCAGCCAGCAGGTGGTGAGCAGCTGCATTCTCTTCCCTTGTTATTTCCCTTATCATTATTATTATTGGTGGTAGCAGCTGCGGTTTGTGTTATACCTTAGTTACTAAACTGTTCTTATCTCAACCCATGGGAGTTACATTCTTTCGATTCTCCTCCCCATCCCTCTGGGAGCAGAGGGGAGGAAGGGGTGGGGGTGAGTGAACGGCTGCGTGGTTCTGAGTTACTGGCTGACTGAGCTTAAACCACGACAGGAGTGTATGTGAGACCTCCTTAATTGAGCAGCCAAGTAAACCTAGAAAAGCAAATTGGCATTATTATAAACTCTGCACACAAAATGGTTGTATTGAAATAATACAGTGGGCAGTACCACTATTTGTAAATAGCAATCTTCCTGTGATACTTTACTTTCAAGCCAAAATAAAACTCAGGACACTTGAGTCAGAATTGTCCCCTTTTTTCTACCTTCCTGGTTTGGTGGCAGCAGCAGTGGTTTGTGTTATACCTTAGTTACTGTTCTTATCTCAACCCATGGGAGCTACATTCTTTTGATTCTGTTCCCCACCCCTCCGGGAGCCGGGGGGAGGAAGGGGAGGGAGTGAGATAGCTGCTTCAGTGATTCTGAATTACGGCTGGGCTTAAATCACGACAGCTATATCCAGTTTCTTAAGGACATCAGTCAATATACTTTATCTTACAAAAGATGGAAAGAAAAAAAGGGTATGATTTTGATTATAGGAGTTGCACAAAGACTCCGTGGGAGGTTATTGCTAAAATCTGTGAGGTATGCACATGGATACTCCTCTTCAAAGACATTGTTTCAGTTGTATTGGGAGCCAGAGAACAGGATTACCTCAGCAGCTCAGGCATAGCCAATATTCTATCTTTTTGGTCTCATGGCTTCATGCTCTCAATCAAAAAACAAAAAACAAAAAAAAAAAAAAAAAAAGAAGGCAAAAAACCCAAATCCCACTCCCCCTCAAAAAAAAAAAAAAAAAAAAAAAAACAAAACCAAAAAAATGCAAACTGAATTTAACGCATCTGTACTAGGAGATTTAGTGTGCTTTTCAACATGTCACTGAACTGATGAAGGGCAACACAACTACACACTTTTCCCAACTAAGCTCAGATAGGTTTGCTCACTAGAGTTCAAGTCTCCTGCCAACAACTCACTGCAGCTGCAAATTATTCTCCTTCCATATTCAATCTCTATGAGTGGATCAGCCCATGCCCCTTCTTCCAGGCTGTAAATTTGCCAGGTTTAAAGATTTAGTAGCAGGGTTGCAGCGGTGACAGCTCTATTTGTAGAGCACATCCCTTCCCAGAGTTGATAGAGGTCTGCTGCTCAGCCATAAAGTTCCAACACCTTATTAATCAGCTTCCCTGTGTGACCCACTTCAAGGAAGATTTAAATGAGGTTATGAAGTTTTTTTCACAGGGAATATAATTGGAGAGAAGAGCAAGCTTCATATTGTTCCTCTAATACATCAACTCTTTCAGTTGATTTCTTGGCTTTGATATTAATTCACAAATAGTACAAAAATCAAATTTGTGGAAAGGTAAAAAAAAATCCTGGAGAAAATAAAGCAAGTTCTTTCTTGAAAATCCTGAGGCTTCACCCAGCCTTCTCCTGTTCATGCCATGAAGAAAACATCTATCCCTTTCATTTCAGACCAAGCCATTATGGTTCCCGCTGTGAAATTCAAAAACATTGGGCTTCCCTCCCAGTCTTGGCTTAATGCCTGCTATTCCAGAATTATGGGTGGGAAGGGATAGGGAAAAACTACAGACTTGTTGAGAATTAGATTTTTTTTGTCAAGAGCAAAAGAACTTATCTGGCTTAACCAATATAGATTTCCTGTCTGTAGTGGCACAGACATGGCATGTTTAATGAATCTTACTAGGAAAGGCTGCCTGGGATCTTTTCTGAAATAACTTGCTGAATAAATGAAATCCTAGAGTCGGAAAAGAGGATAGTCTCCAGAAATGGAGGCAAAAGACAGGGCAACCACAAGCCAGAAATCTCTCCTCTTGTACCCCTTCATGACAAAGAGAAGACTGTACTAAACTGTTGGACATGGAAGCAAGGTTGCCTTTCATAGTAGCTACTTGAAGACCTACCAACTCCTGAGCAATTACTATTGCTAAAGAATACATGACCATCTATCATAACAAAACATACAACAAAACTCAGTGTTAGGAAATAACGCTCATAAACCAAGCTGTAGACAGAAGGAACACACAGAATTTTAATCAAAACCTATTGCTTTACTGACTGTTCTACCTATTTTTGTGTCTTTCATAATCTTACTGTGAAAATTCTTATAAGCAAGAGTACATCACTCCAGTTTTAAGGGCAGTAAAACAATCCATTTTGCAGATAAAATTACTCAGAGGAAGCAGAAAGAGAAGAAAACTAGAAAATAAAGCAAACCAGAGAATAAATCAAAATATACTTACATAACACACTAAGCTCAGCAATGTTGCACACACACACCCCCCCCACACACACACACACACCCCTTACCCATTTCATATTCTTCTTAATCTGTTATTAGCTACAACCTTTAGTCAGGTCCCTGTACACTGTCATGCACTCTTCTCTAAATCAGTCAATAGGCTAATTTTCTCTTCATTTTTAGACAAAGTTGCTTTAATACCATGAGTAAAACAACTCATGGAAAAGTTTAAATTTCTGGGTTTGTGAATAAGTGTCCATTTTAGAAAGTGGTGTTGATGTTGAGAACTGTCCCTTTTTTCTAGAGGGTCAGTAAAACCAAGCAATTAACCAGTGTTCTTCTCATTATCATGCACTTCGTGCTAATGAACTGTTAAATCCTACATCAACTCGGAGATAGTGACTGTATTAATAAACAATCATTGGAAGTCACTCATCTCTATTTGTAGTTCTCCTTGAATATACTCTGACATCATAACCTTGTTTTCCTGCCCTCCATGAATCAATTCTGACAGAAGTCCTCAGAACTCACCCAGTAGCACGGCTGCTGGAGCTGCTGAACAGAATGGAAAATAAATGTTTAGAAGAAAGGGGCAAATTGAGAATGACCACACTGAAAGGTCTGGGGTTTATTAAAAGGAATAAAAAGTATAGTTGTTCTAGCTGCTTTCAAAACAGAAGAATACTGTGCAGGACACCCAGTTCTTCTTAATAGGATAAAACAGGAGAAAGATGTTTCTGGAAGAAAAATACATTTCTTGAAGTTCAAAGAATCTTTTAATCTTTTCTTTACTTGAACCCACCAGCAATAGTTCTTCCCTGATATTTATATTTCTTTTACACACTGACCTTCATTTCTTCTATTTTATTTTCATACATTGCTCTATTTTGAATCAATCACATGTTGTATATATCAGTGTTGGAAAACGTCCTTTCATGTATTTTACTTCCTTTCAGTTTCTCTGGCCAGCTTCTTTTATAGTATAAAAACACACAACAGAGAGTTTCCATGAGTAGGAGATGCTAAATACTCACACTTCACCACCTTTGCATATCATGCAATT
Source organism: Ara ararauna (assembly GCA_028858755.1). Classification (NCBI taxonomy): domain Eukaryota; kingdom Metazoa; phylum Chordata; class Aves; order Psittaciformes; family Psittacidae; genus Ara; species Ara ararauna. The sequence continues at coordinate 65,967,857 of CM054379.1, forward strand.
TATTACATTTCAGGTCCTGGCACACATTTGCAAGATGCTTATTCTTCCTGTTTCTCTCTATCGGAACATATATATTCCTCTGGGTTATTTTTTTGTTTGTTTGCTTGTTTTTCCTTATTACTTACTGCTTATTCTGTTTACATATACTCATCATTTTAACTTAACCTTTTCTTTTGATGTTTTCAGCAAAGAAGTAATCAAGTTTTTACTATTCTTCAACTTTTCTCACCATAGTCCTTTTTATTCACTTCAGACTGAACACAACCACTTTTGATCTGTTATCATTCATCCACATCAGGATGAAGCCACATGTTGCAAGTATGATGCGCTCTGGTGTATGTGGTACAGCTCCAAATTTGCACTGCACTGTGAAGGATAAGACTTTGCTGCTCCTGCTACAAAGACTCTGTGATTAGTTAACAGCTTGTACTTTTCATTCAGGAGGCCATTCTGTAGACCCAAGTGAAGATAGCAACATACACCTGAGCAGCCAATGCTATCTTGCCCAAAGCGTGAATTAAAACAGTTACCAACCTGAGCTGCAAAGCAAGAGTATCACTGCAACATATATGGCTCAGCAATCTCCTGAAGATGGTTCTGTCTTCTTCTATATTCTCTTGCTTTTTCTGACAATTTCTGTGACATGTTAACTGCATGTTCCATTCTGAACCTGAGGAACTTTTGCAGGAGGATGCCTACTAGTGTATAAACTAATGCAAAAGTACATGTCAGTGTAATTGGCATATACTTAGAGCTCTGGTTCAGTCCCATGCTGTCAGCCAAGAAGGCAACTGTCACAGACGCATCTTCATAAGTCCTATAAACAGTAGTAGTGAAAAAAGTCTCAGCTTAGATCATTCTTACTTAGTTTATTCCAAATAAACACAAACTTGTAATCACTGAATCCAGTATTAAGAAAAGGAAAACATTAAAAAAATATAAACACTTAGGCAAACACCTCCTCAAAACTTAATTTAAGCCAAACACTTCTTCTTGCACCTCTCCAGTCTCCACTTTTGGCAACACTTCACAGTCAGTTCCTTTAGGCTGGAGTGCCTTCTTCCAAGAATGCACTCCTGGCTACATGTGTCCTCAGCTGCAGCCCCCCTCTCTGTGCGTCCAAGAGTGTTTCTTCACATTTTTCCCAATGTATCTCTTCACATATCTCCTCATATGCCTCCTCACCTTGCAGCTGCTGCCCCTTCTGAAGTATGCTGGAGCAGATGTCCCATGTGTTCACCTGGTTGGATGAATTTCTGGCACATGATGGGTTTGGTCATGTGATTGTTTTAATTCTAAAATAAATATCAAAGACACACTTCGCATACTTTTCCTAAAATTTGGTGAGATGCAGAAAGTCTCCAGTGATATTAAAATTATCCTTTGGATTAGACACCAGAGTTTGCTCAAAGAATGATGCTGAACATACCCTTTTTTTCCAAATTACAGTCCACAACATTAATTTCAGGGATGTCTCAGCACCCTGCCTGCCTATGAAGTCCTCATTTATGTCATTCTTATGAATCAACTTTTTCTGTGAGTATAGCATAGTATTTTTGTGTGAATAAATGTTTCCTTAGTTCCGTGCACATTTAAGCTTTCTTTATTTAAACTTATCACATGCAAAGAAAACAGAGAAAAAAAAACCCACCCTCTGAAAACTCTGAACATTCTAATTAAAATAAATAAAATAAAATAATTAAAATAAAATAATTAAAATAAAATAAATAAAATAAAATAAAATAAAATATGCAACAAAATAAATAGGCATAGATGAAGTTTCTGTTCCACACTCTGTCTCTGACAGTTACTTCCGGCTGTTTCCATTAAGATTTCTCAGAATGAAGCCCTAATCACATCGCACGGCGTAGGCTCTTAGAGTGGTAAGTCTGCCATACATCACTACAGCATCCAGAGTTGTAAACTCAGGAAAAAGCATCAGCTTGTCAAATTCTCACAAAATATGACCAGCATCTCTCTTCAGTAACAGATTTTTGAAGAATAAATGCAAAAAAACAGCCACCTAGTCAAAGTAGTTTAGGTGCAGGAGCAGTAAAATCAGTTCAAAGTTTCCTACTTTTCACCTTCTCAACTAGGAGAGATTTGTACAATTGCAAGATAAGCTGCGTATGTCGTATTGACTTTTAGAATAGGGATCACAGCAGGTTACATATTCAAATATTCCTTACGCTTTTGCTAATAAAGTCTAAAAGTGAAAGGCAGGAGAAGGCAAATCAGCTCCTTCTCCTAATCTCTAGGAGCAACTGGGGGGAAATCCATATGCAGAAAAGCTGGGGACGATTGCTATTTTACATGAGTAGAAATACTATTAATCTGTCATCCTTTATTGTACTTGGATGATCATTAAGCTAAACAGGCAAGCTGTTAATATTTACGATATCTGATATTCCCTAACAATATACACAGAAAAAGAGGAAGAAAACAACTCTAATCCTGCCCTACTGCCTATAAGGATTAATTTCATTCAAATAAATATGCTTATGAAAATAAAGAGTAATTCCTTCTGCAATCAGCTGGTTAAATCTGACTTCTTTTTTTTTATATTCATCCAAAAAGACCAATTAGACTGGGTGCAGTAATTGTTCTTCTCCCCCCACTGATGGTTTACTAATTGCTAATGCTGGTGTGTGTAAATACCAATTAAATCTGTTCCAATTTATTCTTTTTAACTGGTGTTTAGATTTTAAAGAGAAAAATGGCTTTTAAAATTTATATAGACAGTGTGTGTCCTTTGTGATTTTCACAGGCTGTTCCAGTTAACAACAAATGAAGATAAATACCAGGAAAAATCTGGTGCTTCTATAGAGCAAACACAAGATAAAAACACCTTTTAAATTGCATAAAAAAATTTGTTACAAAATACCTGGTATTTTATTATCATTGTTTATTTGTTTACTTATTGGCCATTAAATCCTAATCTTTAGACCCATTTGGTCACTTGCTTATGATTTCCTATGTATCAACCAGAGAATAATGACAGTGATATGGTAAATGTTATCTCACCATTTTACCTCGGTGTTAATTGCCAGTGATTTGTCGGTGAAGGGTGACAGTAATGACAAAGGGGGTGACAAAGAGCAATATAATTCAAGTTGAACTAAAGAAAGTATGAAAATACCTCCTTGGGTTTTATGTGTTTTATTTGGCCCAAGTAAACATCACTCCTTTAAATTGTCATTTCAGATTGCTTTCTTCTGATTTTCAGAGTATAATTTAGCAAGCTGGTTTGGTAAGGATGATTAACTATAGATATAACAGTGGGTAGACCAAGCCATAAATGAAATGAAACAAATAAGGAGTGGGAAAAAAAGCATTATTACACCAAGTTCACAGAGATTTTACACTAGATTACAAACAAAAACTGTATGTGACATGTTTAGACTTAACTACAATTAAATGGTAAAAGCTGGAAAGAAACTGAAAATGAAGTTTCCTCTGTAGTGTTTGTTTTATGGATTTAAGGCTGTGAAGCTCCATCACAGAGTCTTTTGTGTTCAGCAGTGCCATTAGTGCAGCTCATTCCTGACCTGTGGGGTTCAGCCTACAGGAGAGCATGCCAATAGCCACGCAGAGATTGTAGATTTGGCCAGCTCTAAGATAACCTGATGCTGAGGGCAATGCTGGGAACTGGGTGGCGGCAGCAGAGTGGAATGATGAAATCAAAGCAGCTTATTTCATGCTGGATCCCTCACAGCTATCTGACTGAAGATTTTTCTTTTTTTTTTTTCTTTCTTTTTTTTTGGGGGGGAGGCATACCTTAGGTCAGGGTCTTTTTCAACCTCCAGTCAGTCATTGAGGTTACAACTGTGCAAGCTGGGTCTGTGCATTAGAGCTGTGCTCACTGCACCTTTTTAAACCAGAACATAAGATGGAGACAGCAAAACTACTCGGAGAAAGAAGAGCAGAACTCTCTGGTTTCTGTCAGCGACTACAATGAAAACATACCAAACATTTAACAACTATATGGCTGTCTGCTTATAACTGGTTTCTGGCAAGCAGACCATTTGCTCCAGCTCTTATTTTCAGTGCACTTCTAATGTAGCCTTTTTGATTTGCCCTTTCCTAACATTATAATAAATCAAGAATAACCCCACTGAAGTCCTAATGTTCGGATTGGCTACCCTGTAAAATTTTCCTAGTGGAAGTGGAAGTCTTCTATAGTGTCCTTACAGCCACAGATAATAGGTTTGCTTTTTTTGTTGTCTTCAATGAATCCTTTAGAAGGATTTAGCAGATGCATTTTACAGCATGCATCTCCTGCCCCAAGGTCCCTATATATAGTAATATCTTTATAGTACAACTAGTTATATAGTAATTCCCAACCTAGCTCAAAATGAATGCTGGTTTCTGTGGTGGGAGTTCGTAAGGCTCCAGGGAGACCTCAAAGCAGCCTTCCAATACCTAAAAGGGGCCTAGAGGAAATCTGGAGAGGGGCTTTTTACAAGGGTATGTAGTGACAGAACCAGAATGAATGGTTTTAAACCAAAAGAGGGTAGATTTAGTATAGGAAGAAATTCTTTGCTGTGAGGATGGTGAGACACTGGCACAGATTGCCCAGAGAAGCTGTAGCTGACCCATCCCTGGCAGTGTTCAAGGCCAGGTTGGATGGGCCTTTGAGCAACCTGGCCTAGCGAAAGGTGTCCCTGTCCGTGTCAGGGGTGTTGGAACTAAATGATCCTTAAGGTCCCTTTCAACCCCAACCATTCTATGATTCCTCAGGGGTTGGGCTATGTTATACTGCAGTTTTCCCCAGTATTTGGTTAAATCTTAGGTCAGCAACACAAAAGATACAGCATTTTGAGACTTTTCTCATTTATGCTCTGATCCAAAGTAGCTAATAATAAGTATCTGTATAAGGAAACCCTGGTTAGAATAAACATTCCACATCATTTTTCATGTCATATAAGCAGGGACAAAGTTGTAGCAATGTTAAGGTACAAGGCATGTGTTAGTGTACAAAGTGGGAGCTTTCAGAAGACTTCAGTGTGGTTATTACTTTCTGTCTTCCCTGTCCTAAAACTGGCTTCAGCTTGGAGAGAGACTCACCAATGGCAATGAGGGTTAAGACTATGGTCCAAACTGATATACTGCCCTAGGACACCAAAATACCTTGCCGAACAGCCTAGACATATCTTCAGCTCAAGGTCTGTATATTCTTCTTTTCAGGCTTTTCATGTCTTTTCATGCTAGGCATGCATACTGCTATCTATATTTATTAGATTGTAGTCTTCTTTCTGCCTACATTTGCATATCTGTCTTGCTCTCTCCAACTGGGTGTGCATTTGCAGGACCTGAGGGATATAACACAAATCCTCAGGATTATTTTTCCTTGTTCTTTGTACCTTGCACCATCAGAAACATTTCTGTAATGAATAAAGCTATATATTTTCTGCCACTCTGTAACTGCTTCTTCTCACATAATTTTATATCTTTCTTAGTATAATGCTTTATTAAGATGCACAGTATATTTTCAAGATAACCATATATCTTACTGGACTTGTGTTACAACCTTGTTTTATTTTTCACCTCGACAAATACAACAAAGGGCATTCTGTGGACATCACAGCCCAGAATTGTTTGCGTAGCACATAACAAAGCATGCAGTAACAAACGTATGCACTGGTAATTTAGCAGAACAGCATGGGTAACAATGGGGACTATGTCACTTATCGCAAGTGGTGTTCCACAGGTCTCAGTACTGCGATAAGTTCTATTCAATTTCTTTATCAAAGATCTGGATGAGAGGATCAAGTACACCCTCAGTAAGTTTGCAGATGACTCCAAGTTGGGCAGGAGTGTTGATCTGCTGGAGGGTAGGAAGGGTCTACAGAAGTATCCAGACATGCTGGGTCAATGGGCCAAGGCCAATTGTATGATGTTCAATAAGGCAAAGTTCTGGATCCTGCACTTGGATCAAAACAGCTCCATGCAACGATAAAGGCTTGGCAAAGAGTGGCTGGAAAGCTGCCCAGCAGAAGAGGACCTGAAAGCTTTGGTCGACAGTGGTTGAACGTGTGCCAGCTTGTGCCCAGGTAGCCAAGAAGACCAACAGCGTCCTGGCCTGTATCAGAAAGAGTATAGCCAGCAGGACTAGGGAAGTGATCATCCCCCTGTCCTTGGCACTGGTGATGCTGCAACTCAACAGTGTTAGGCCTTTCATTATACTGAAGTGCTGGAGTGTGTCCAAAGAAGAACAGCAAAAAGTCTAGAGGTCCAGTCTATGAAGCGTGGCTGAGGGAGCTGGGTTTGTTTAGCCTAGGGAAAAGAAGGTTCAGGGGAGACTTTGTCACTTTCTACAGCTACCCAAAAGGAGGTTGTATTGTGGTGGGTGTCGGTCTCTTCTCTCAAGTGACGTGCACAAGAACAAGTGGAAATGTCATCCAGTAGTGCCAGGGAAGGTCTAGATTGGCTATTAGGAAACATTTTTACACCAAAGGGTTTTCAAGCACTGGAACAGGCTGCCTAAGGTGTGATTGAGTCACCATCCTTAGAAGTATTTAAAAGACATGTAGACGTGGTGCTTAGTGACATGGTTTAGTGGTGGAGTTGGCAGTGCTAGGTTAATGGTTGGACTTGGTGATTGTAAAGGGAGAAATTAGGTTGAAATTCTTTTCAACTTAAAAGAATCTCTGATTCTAGCATTTGTTAACCTCAATCCTCTGCTTATGAATTTAATCCCAACTGGCACAAAACGTCCCATTTGTTTCTTAGTCATCTCTCCAACAAACCTGCAGCCCCATGTCTGCTAGTAATAACTTGCAGAAGCTGTATATAAAATAACATTTTAAACAAGAGAAATCAACATCACATCACATCATATCTGTGTTTTCTGCTTTCCATTTTCACCATCTTCTTCATTCACTGATGAGGAAGGTTAATATTAAACATTCTGTTAATGGTTGTCATATCAATCATGCTTTTCACTGAGTTATGCTAGAAAGAAACAACACACTTTAGAAGAAATCAGAGAAGGACTGAATGAGATGATGTAAAATCACTTACACAGGCACTCTGGAGATGGAACTCTGCTTAATATTTAATGCAGTCATTAACCTGAGAGTGGAAGGAAGAGGGTAATGGATGGTCTATTGCTTTTACCTACAGGGCAAGTTTCTGAAGCGAACTGTCTCCTCTGAGGCAAGTATCACACATGCCAAAAATCTATAAAGAGGGTCACAGATGAAAGGAGTTTGAGAAGCTTCAAAATTCCCATGTGAGCATAGTGAAAACTGCAGGCAGACCAGGTGGTGAAACTTGCCATACTGCGAACAGCCACGGGCCATTGCCATCTAAACGCTCAATTAGTCTATTATGGCAACAGACACACCATGCTGGTCAAATAACCAACACATCTGCAGAAACTACAGAAAATAATCAATTATTGAAGAAAACCATCTACAAGAAACATTACACTCACCCTTTCTTGTTCTTCCCTTTCTTTTTTTTTTTATTCTGCCTAGATGGCCAGCTGTTAAAGATTAGTCCTGAGAGCCAGAAATACATGAACTAAATTTAACACACATGGGTGTGTGTGTGTGTGTTTGTTTCAATTGGTAAGTTTTGGGTTGGGGGTTGGGTTTTTTTAAGAAAAAGGCTTAAAAGCAGATTAAACATTTCCAGGTGACCTTCAAAATACTGTGAATATTTCCTGTGTGGCAACAGCACAGCATACAGTATATTTTTATGCGGTGTAGCCAGGTTGCGTTGCAACTATTGCAATAACAGCCAGGGCACATGTCCCACTGCTGCGAGGACATTGTGCACAGGTATGAATTTACCCCAAAGGCTCAACGGATTGTAGAGCAACGGTTTCCTCACCAGCACCACTTAGTGTGGCATCCATCCTCCCAGTCATATGGACCACCCTTTGCCTAATAAGAACTGATTAGCATTCAGCACTGAATTGCCTTTTCTTGACTCCATGATAATTAGAAAAGCTATTGGATTCTCCCACTCTCTTGAACTGCCTGTTTCTAAGCACATTGATGAAGCAGGGAATTGCTGTCATGCTGGTCCATCTATTTTCACAGGTTTAGAGAGTCACCATTGCATGTTTTTCTACAAAGAGAGAGTGGGGAGTTTTACATACTCCCACACATGAATGGTCTTCCTCAGAAAAAGGGGATATGGTGAATGCTGTTCTTCACTGCTGTTCTGACTGAGAGTTGTGCAGCTGTTATATCTGTAGGTCAGTATAAAAGAAACACATATAGCAGAGAGGAAAAAGATAGAAATTTCTCATCAACAGGAGTGACAAATCTTTAAAAAATACAAAACATTTGGTTTGTTGGGATTCTTTTCTGTCTGATCCCTAACTTATAATATGGAACAGTGCAGGGCATACATGGAGTTATAATGTAAATATCATGTGATATCAAAACCAGGAAAATTATTAAGTGCTAATAACATTTTATTAACTTTTGCCACAATATCTTATATTGTGCTAAACGCTATGTAATAGAGCCAGTTCCTTCCCTGAGGAACATACTGCTACAGGGAACAAACACACAAAACCCAAGATCGTCCATGGTCACATCTCATTCACTATTTTTTGATGAATGGATTAGTTTGGCAAATGCTTGCAAACCCAACAGTAATTAATGTGACAAAAGAAAGGGTAGTTTTCTTAAGAATGTTCTCTTTCTAAAGAAGTTTCCTTTCCACAGAATCAAAGACCAAGTTCATGTATTTTGAAATTGCTTTTCTTAAGAAGTCTAGTATATGTTTTGGGTTTTTATTTCCAGAAATGAGCAGAATGTTACTGCATCATTAAGCTTTCAGGATAAGCAGTAAATCAATTTCTGATATGCCTGAAAATCTACACAAAGGAAAATGCTAAGGTTGGATCTACCTGTGCTTTCACAGCTGAAATCTAGCCTGTAGGCAACTCTGAGATGTTCCTATGATTTTGCTTCACAAAGACTTCACAAAGCTCATCTACAACTCACATGGCATTCTAGGTGAAGAAAGAGAAAAGAAAAATCACAGTGGTAGGAGCATAGCAATGTAAGTTCATAAATAAAGCCCTTTTGTCTTGTTATGGAAGCAGCTGTATCATCTCATCCTTAGGTTTACACCATTATTTAGCATGTGTAGTATCATTGCTGCATTGCTTTGCAGGTAAATAAAAGAGCAAGATACTTGCTACAGGGAAATTATAATCTAAATTAGGCCTATGAATAACAATCAACTGTGAAGTTCAGAGACAGAAAGAAGCAGAAGACAGGCAATATTGCTCTCCAGGGACAGCACATTATTAATAATGAGTAAATCAGTACTGCATGCTTACTCTTAGCTCAATTAATTTATTATTATTGCTATAACAACAATATTATGGATAATGTAGAAAGTAAGGTGAAGGAGCACAAACACATACAATCAAGACAAAACAGCTGAAAGTAAGCACACGGTTTTAGCTCTTGCTTTGTTTAGCAAATATGAAATTCTGTCTTTTGCTAGCATGGTGGCTCAAATGCGTTGTTAACCAGGGCCTCTGACTGTGAGCATTGTTTTTATGCCTGAGCCCTTGTGAAGGCTTCAACTCTATACTGAAGCACCCAGCCATTCAAGTCGTCAGTGCTCAGAGACAATTTAAGGCAAGGATCCACAGGGTTTACCCTGCTTGAGCTGGGGGACAGGACATCTCCAGGGGCCTCTTTCAACTTCAACCAATCTGTAATTCTGTCTAGAGCTGTAACCTTGATACTGGGTGCCTCAGAGAATTTGGTCATACATTTGTTCATGACTGGAAAGTGCTTTGGAGGATGTGGCTAATGAATTGATTAGCAAACATAGGATGTTTCTGGTGTCTCTATTTCCACTGGACCCAAATGTTGGCAGCAGAGAGAGCTGATGAGTGCACAGCCAATATTTATCAATCTCACTGTTTGAGGACAGGGATCTAAGTGAGTTCATCACACAGCTGTTTTGCTCTCCTGATGTTACACTAGGGAGTCACCTATTAGAGCTGAAGATTCTGCCTTTCTAATAATTGACATTTTTCTCTCTGATCTTTCAGCTTTTGTGATTACCAGACTACACTGTTTACTGTATTGAGTAATAAGAATAGCATGTTGAGAGACAGCAATAAGAAAGCTATAAATCATTTTCTAACATCAAGAGATTGTCATTGAACTCAGACATTTAACGGTTTAGTGAATCTGAAGTGGAAAATAGCTGTATTTCTGTACCTGTAATTTTCACCCACATATGAAAAATACTAAAAGAGGAAAAGTTTAGAGCCAGAGGGAAAGTGGCCTTTACCATGAAAGATATTTGTATAGTAGTAATTAAAAAGATACTTAATCACTAAACCAGGATGATGAATCGCAATATTAAAGAAATCTTCCAGTAAGGTCAACTGCATTATCCATATTTATGATATGAAATGGGGACCTCAAAGTGATATACTAACCTTTTAGTAGCTGGGGGAGAGGTAAGGAGGATATTGTAAAGCATGACAACTAAAGCAGGCCATTTTATTTGTCTTTTTTTGAAATTGCACTTGGAATTGATAGTAGCTTCTAACGCTGATAAAACAGCAGAAATTTATAGTTTACACCTCTATGTTTCTCAATTCATAGTAAGCTTTAGTGTGCAAGAACATACAATATATGGTCTGGGGACAGAGACAATAACATAGGTGTTTAAAACAGGGATGCAAGAAAAGTGATTTTACATTTGATTTTAAAACTAAAAGAAACTGATAGACAGGTAGATAATATTTGTAGCTTCTTTAAGAACTCTGGATGTTACGCAAGGCCATGGGCCCTGATAGAATTCACACACAAGTGCTGAGGCAGCTGCCTGATGTCACTGCAACACCACTCTTGATAATCTTTGATCATTCATGGCAACTGGGAGAGGTGCCTGAGGACTACGGGAAAACAAATGTCATTCCTATCTTTAAGAAGGGCAAGAAGGAGGACTCAAGGAAGCACAAGCTCTTCAACCTCACGTCTAAGTTGAAGGCCAGTAAAAGGCTATGCACCCCAGATGTCAGTACTGGGTTCAGGACCATTTTACATCTTTATTCATGATCTGGATGATGGACCAGAGTGTACTCTCGTCAAGTTTGATCACGATAGAAAACTGCGAGGAGTGGCTCATACACCAGAGGGTCATGCTGCCATCCAGAACCTCAACAGCCTAAACAAATGGTCTTACGGGAACATTATGCAGCTCAACAAGGGGAACTGCAAAGTCCTATACCTGGGGACAAATAACCCAGGGCACCAGCATATGCTGAGCATCACTCAATGGAAAGAAGTTTGGCAGAAAAGGACTTTGGGTTCCCTGCAGACACCAAGCTGACCGTGAGCCAGCAGAGCGTCGTTTATGCAAAAAGAGATAATGGTATCTTGTTTGGCATCAGGCAAAATATTACCAACAGGTTTAGAGAGGTGATCTTTCTCCTCTATTCACTGCTGGTGAGGCCTCACCTGGAGTGCTAGATCCAGTTCTGGGCTCCCCAGGAAAAGAGAAATATGGAGTTACTGAAGAGAGCCCAGCAAAGGGCCATGAAGATGGTGAAACCTGTGGAACATCTTATATATGAGGAAAGGCTGAAAGATCTGAGAGTGTTCAGCCTGGAGAAGAGGAGGCTCAGGGAAGACCTTACCAATGTATATAAATACCTGACGAAAGGGTGCAAAGGGGATGGAGCCAGGCTCTTTTCAGTGATGCCCAGTGACAGGACCAGAGCTGGTGGGCACAAACTGAAACAAAGGAGGTTCTATCTGAACATCAGGATGCATTTTTTTTTATTCTGAGTGTGACTGAGAATTGTCACAGGTTGCCTGTATCAGCTGTGGTCCTTTTTCAAGATATTTGAAAGTTGTCTGGATACAGTACTGGGCAACCAGCTCTAAATGGCAGTACTTGAGGCAGGGGGTTAGATCAGACAACTTCCAGAGGTCCCTCTCAGCTTCAACTACTCTTTAATTCTGTGAAAAAAAATTATACAAAAAAGGATGCAGGTCTTTTGCTTTGGCATCTCCTAAATCATGTTTATGTCCTTTGAATGGCTAATATCTTACTCAGTTTTGTAAAACATGCTAGATTCAGCTCTTTATCAGGAATGCAAAGAAGAAAAAGAACTGTAGGAGGTATTCTTATTTACCTGTAATACTATGGGCGTGCAGTAAAACATCCACTGGCATTGCCCATCTGTCAACAATAGAGCCCAATCACCTCAGGGAGTAGGATTATATGTACCAATGCTGAAAATTATGTGTGCAGTGAGTCATCGATGTGAGTGTACATGACAGCAGAGGTTGCTTCACTGGTCAGTCACCAGTGACTACACTGAAAATATGTGCCACGCAGGCTTGAAATAGTCTTCATGATTTTTCTAGTCCAAGTACAGCTGACTATGGTTGCCTTTAAAAAGCTTAAGCATAATCAGTAGCTTATTTACCAAGACAAGGAGTTTTTTACATACTTGTCGAGGCTAGCAGTCCTGGTGTTTAAAATCCAACAACACAAAAGGTTTTCCTTTTTTTCTAACAATGAAGTTCGTTACATGGTAGTGATGAAGCTTTCATCATTGGCATTTATTTACAGCATTTTCAGAGATGACTAAGAGACTGGAATGTTGTGGTGTCATGAATTGCAGCTTATATTGCATATCCCACAGACAAAAGTAGTCATGGTAATTAAAAATATCAAGTTTAAGTAACAATTATGCTAACAGTAACTCCTCTCCTTTGTGTATAATTAAGAGAATATAACAACCAAGATTTTCTTCAGTGGAAAAAGCAAATCATTTAAATAAAATCAATCTTTATTTCATCATTAACTAAACAATGAATAAATATTGACCATTTTTAATAACAACACATATTAACTTGTATCAGTTTTATCGACAGCAAATTATGCCTTTATCACTTGTACAAACAAGCAAAGAATGATTTTGATGATCTTATGTTAGGATATTATTATTAACTCTTTTAATTTCTTGCATTGTTACAAGAATAGGTTTTCCACAGATAATTCAAGTAAATAGCAAAACATTCTCCTTCCTAAATAAAACTTTACATTTATATAAAAAAACACTGCATCCTTCTTTTGGCCAATACCAGTATTGAACTAAGATGTGATGCATTCAATACAGAAAATGAAAATATGGGTAGAGATGATGTTAAGTGATTTATATGTGCAAAAATAAGAATTATGAAAAAAAGGCATTTCTTACGCTATTAACTGATCTTTATTTTTTTATGGGAATAGTTTTGCAATATTTCCAAAGAATCATATTATCTCTATAATGTATATATAGGCATAAAAGTAAGTCAAAACTAGAGTAAATACTGATTTCTTTGTTTTAATAAAGCACCATTAAACAGGTGTTCATGGCATATATAAATTGTGATTAAGCATAAGAAAGACATAATAAAATATCTTCATTGATGCTAAAAAAAATTAAAATCTAATGGTGCAAAAAAAGGAAGATGAGAAGGAAGGATATTAAACATTGAACTAAGCGTAATCTTAGTAAATTCACTTTTGAACTCACATCTTATATGCGATAAAAAAGAGCTTATGTTTCTGATTATGCTAAGTGCTTCAGCACCTCTTTAATTCCTTTGAAGCCAATGGGAATTGAACATGAGCTTCTCTAAGATGAAACAGGCGCACACATGTTCTTTGACAAGTTCAAGCCTGTATGGACACATTCCTGTTGATCTTTTAGAGCGCTCCTGAGACAGCAGTGTGATGGAGGCTCAGTCTGGAGCAGTTGCCTACATTCAGAATGGAGCTCTAGGATATTCCATGCATACACTCATTATGAGATTTGCATACACAGATGAGAGATTTCAGGATAACACTAGTCCCCAAGCCCAGCTACGTGACAGACATTATCTAATATTTATGTCCCTTCCAACTCAAGATATTGTATGATTTTATGATTCTGCAATAACCATAAACATGCAAACTCATCTATATCATGCAATGTACTTTATACACCTGTCCTTGTATAAGCAGCTCACTGAACCCCATTTTCCACCCTGACATTGACACATCAGCAGTCTTAGCCTAACAGTATTAGCAACACATGAAAGATATGAGATAGAGTAGGAGAAATAAGCAAGAAGCTAGTTCTCACAAAAACACATGGAACCATGGAGATGAGTGGTTATCTGATCAATTTATCTCCTAAGTCCAAACACCAGCCTTGCCTCTTGTCCTAGGCACACTAATCTGTATTTCTGCAAAATGGCAGCGTTGTGGAAAATCACAGCATCTCAGCCTATTGTATTGTAAGCCCCAGACTTACAGTTGCAACAGGCTACAAATGTCCAGAAGCAAAAAAACACTTTCACTGCTTTCAAAAGCAAAAGAGAACTGATTGCAGCAGTCTTATTTCTAGATCTAAACTCAGTCCAGAAATTATCAGGCACTAGCTTCTGGAAGACATCTATGCCAGATATGATTAAAACCTGTGGAGCAGCAGTCATATCAGCAAGTCTATTGTTGTGAACTGTACAAAATCAAAAACACCAGCACAACCATCAAGCAGGAAAGTTAATTGCACCAGACTACTGCTAAGATATTCTGATGCAGTATCTGCTGTGGAGGCTTGAAAGTGTTCTTCAATTGTATTCTGACCCTAAAAAGATCACATTACAGGTCTTTTATGCCTGGTTAGATCAATTTTAGAGGCCAAGTCTAAGGGCAGAACACTCCCATATTTCAGAGTTCTGGTGTACCACACTTGTATTATGCTGCATGGATACCCATAATATGGGGAAGACTGTATGCTTCACCTTTGTTGACTAGAGAAAGGGCTTGCTTGACCCTGGAAGATAATTGCTTTTTCCTGGCATACACAGAGAACACTTGTAATCACAACACACAGAGCACTGTAATGCCCCCAAAGAACTTGAGGATCTAACAACTGTACCAAAAAAAAAAAAAAAGGCATTTTCTCTTTGCATTCTACCTCCACCTTCCAGAAATTTCTTCCTGAGACACAGTTCTGCCTCACTCTGATGGAAGCTAAACCTGTTCATAATGGGAAGGAGAAAAGACCATTCCAAGATCTTAATATTACTTCTGCCATCCGTATTCAATGCTGCTATAATCTCATAGCAAACAAAATAATTGTGCCATGATCAATGCCTGCCTAGAGATTTTCATGTATCACTTCCTTTCCCACTCTCCTGCTGAGCCAAGTGTTACTGCCCTATCATACCTCCATTTCCTTCCAGCATGTGAACCTTACCATCTACTCCGCAAGAAGCTGCAGCTGGGTCCATCTAATGGTGCTGTTGGAAGAATGTAATTTCTGCAGGTTTTCACAGGTGTCGATTTAAGCTAATAGATATATTTTATTCACTGTAGGAGGCAACTACTATTTTCATTACCAAGAAAACATCTTTATGTTGTCAAGAGAAAGCAGAAATGGTGTTCTCACATTAAAAGGATCTTAGGAAGGAATAGGCATTGAACTCCCATTTGCAGCTTATTTTTTACAAGACTTTGTTCTTTTGAGAATGGAAAAGGTCATATTTCCTCCATGACTACTGAGATTAATTGGACCTTACATCTGGAGAATACATTCAGGTAGGCCACCTTATATTAATAGGGCAAACTCAATTTAGTTGGAGTCCTTTCAAAGGCATGAGATGGGCCTCCATTCCCAGAACCATATAAAATCATATACATACAGGCTTTCCTGTGGCTTCTTGGGAGTTGGAACTAGATGATTTTAATGTCCTTTTCAACCCTAACTCTTTTATGATTCTCCAGAAGAGGAAGACAATAATTATGAAAACAGTGATTACTTTCCTTTAGCCCTTAAAATAGCAGTTATAACTATACCAGTACCGTAAAGAAGAGCCTGTCATAATTATAATCTCTTTTTTCCATAGGTGATGGTTGACTAGAAAGTAGGTACATTTAGTGATTGGTGATCTGAGGTCTCCTTTCTAATCATCATGGCCAGACTAAGAGACTGTTTATAACTCATATAGGATCCAGGAAACTGGAGACTTATAGTAAATGAAAGGCCTACTGGTATGCAGACATTTGACTTTG
Organism: Ara ararauna; assembly: GCA_028858755.1. Classification (NCBI taxonomy): domain Eukaryota; kingdom Metazoa; phylum Chordata; class Aves; order Psittaciformes; family Psittacidae; genus Ara; species Ara ararauna. The sequence goes on from CM054379.1 coordinate 65,983,919, forward strand.
CCATTTACACACCTCCTAGGTGGAAGTTTCTGCTATTGAGTAGCTGAAAGTGTTCCTCAGTGTCCTGGGTTCAGCAGTAGCAGTCATTTTTCTCCTTCTTAGTAGCTGGTGCAGTGCTGGGGTTTTGACTTTCAGCCTGGGAACTGCGCTGATAGCGCCTATGTTTTTAGTTGCTGCTCAGTACTGGTTAGTCTGACCAAGGACTTTCTGAGCCTCGTGCTCTGCCGGGGAGGAAGGGAAACCAGGAGGAAGCAGAGACAGGGCACCTGACCCAAACTAACCAAAGAGGTATTCCATACCACAGCATGTCATGCCCACTATATAAACTGAGAGCAGTTACCTGGAAGGATTCGATCACTGCTCGGGTTGGGCTCAATATCGGTCGGTGGGTGGTGAGCGGTTGTATTCTCTTCCCTTGTTATTTCCCTTATCATTATTATTACTAGGGGTGGCAGCAGTGGTTTGTGCTATTCCTTAGTTACTGTACTGTTCTTATCTCAACCCATGGGAGCTACATTCTTTTGATTCTACTCCCCATCCCTTTGGGAGCAGTGGGGAGAAAGCAGGGGTGGGAGTAAGTGAGTGGCTGCATGGTTCTGAGTTACTGGCTGGGTGTAAACCATGACACTGAGTCATTTTCATCTTATTTCAACTTTATTCCCAAACTGAAAAGTAATCCTGATCTTCCAGTGCGCCCCTATAGGTGCAAGTTGTGTCTATATTAAGAAAAAACGAAAAAAACCAAAACACATAAAACCCCCCAAACTGTGTCCATAGCAATAATTACATGGTAAAAAAGCTTTGTGTTCTCTAATTCAACATTATTTAGCACAGCTGAGGCACTAGTACAAGCTCCTTCTCAATCACTGTATTGTAAGAGTGAAATCAGGTTAAGGTTATCCATTAGTATCCTGATCCCTAGATTTATCCCATTCAATTTTAGGTAGCTTTACATTACAGGCCAAACCTAAGTTAGGTTCCAGGTTGCCTCAGAAATCAACATTCAGAGAAATAACCCTTTCCTCTGGGTTATTAATCTCTGGCATCAAACTTGGAATAGTCTGTAACTTTGAGGTACCAAAAATTAGAGATAAACAAAGCCCTCAATGTTCTGTTCAAAATTTTCTGACAAAAGCCTTATTAGTTGAAATGTACATCTGGAAAATTGTACTACTTTAATATTATACAAAGTACTCTGAAGCATTGGATTGGTGTACCAAAACTAGAATACAACCTGCAGTCAAATAAAAAGTCGAGATCCTTCAAACCCACCTGAGTTTGAATTGGACTATTAAATTTCACTCTTTCTGAGGCCTGATCTGAATTGTCCCAGTTTTTCTATTTACACCAACCTCTTCTGGGATTTCATCACTCACTGACAGTGCTGTATCTGCTCAGACATATGGTTTAAGGATACCACAAATTGTGTAGTAATCTTTCTTACACCCTTGCAGAACAGTGATGTGGTAGCAGCCTTAAAGAATAAATTTGAATGTAAATCTTCAGAAGGATGCTCCTCAACAGTGTAAAATATGGAATGCAGCCCACATTCAAAACATTATTGAAAACAACAGAGCTGCACTTTGGGCATTAAAAATTCTGCTGTTTCAACAATATTTTTGTCGCTACACTAAAATGGGTTGATCTGATTATCAAGAGCTTGAAAAAAATCCATTCTTTTTAACCTAATTTTTTGTTAGAGAACTTAATTAAGGTAAATAAATGTAAACCAATAATTATATTTTTCCCTTCTTAAATAGTATAACAGAATAAATACTGAACTTAAGTAAATCAAATTATTTTTGGCAGACACACATATACAAATACCAAAGTTAAGCTCAGTCTGGAAATTCTACATTATGTTGAAATACAATAAAAATAAGTAGGAAGGAGATTGCAAGCATTCCATTAACACTGCTAAGAATGGATATGCAGACCATATTATATTGCAAATCAATCTAACATGTTAGAACGGTAGGATAATTAACTACAAATTTACAGCAAGTAAAGAATTAGGCACACAGTGAGCCAACTTCTCAGCTATGCAAATTGGCACAAATGTAGGACCTGATCTGCTAGATGACTCATAAATCATTGCAATTATAGACAGTAAGACTAGAAAGCAATATCCAAAGGTTGTTTCATTTACCCCCTGCCCAAAGGTGGGATTAGCTGCACCAATGTCATTCCTCACAAAAGCTTGCCCAGCTTGTTTTCGAAAACATCCAGTAGTGTGAACCCCTCAACTTCTCAGCAGCTTCCTCCTATTTTTAACTTGAGATTTTTTTTTCTCAATGTCTAATCTAAGTCTTCCCTGATTTAATGAAAACAAGGTTTATTTCCTGTGAGTCAAGGAAGAGATTATTGACTTCTATGTCATAGCCATCTTGTAGATTCCATCTGTCTTTTCCTTTCTTGACTAACCCATCCCAGATATTCATGTCTTTCTGCATCAGCCACGGTTTTTCTATACTTTTTGCTCTGTCCTCCAATCTTTCTTACTGAATTCTTAATCAGAGGAGAATTACTTCAATTTCAGTATGACATAGCTAAATCTTTCTATAAAGCTCTAGGCCTTTCATTTGCTAGATCAAGTTCTTTCACTAAGAAAATTATCATAAATTTTTATCAGAAATAAATGGATAAATAAATCTGAATATCTGGACTTCAGCATCTTCTGATAGCAAGTATCACTGGATCTGGTCCTGCTGTGTTTGAAGATTGAGATTCATCCAAGAATGCCAACTTGATCTTACTGTGAGTGGAAGTTTAAACACAGGAATGTGCATAAAAGGATATAATGCTATTTTTTGCCCAAATAAGACGGAAATGCTATTATGTTTATGCTATATTCTGATCTGCTTTGATACTCTGCTTCTTGTGAAGGGGTTATTTTTCTTATTATAGACTTTAAGATTCTTTCAGGTAACACGTCATTGCTTGCTGACCCTGATGATGAATTTCACCAGGGTGAATTTCATCTTGGAAAAACAGACATTTGAATTCTGACCCTTGCTATGCAATAGGAATGTATAATCTCTCATAATCTCAGTCTACCATAGTGTAAGAGCAAGGAAATTAACAGAACTTGTTCATTATACTTATTCAGTAGTGCAGTGATAAGCCTTCACCTTTGCAATGTCACTGCAGTATCACATCAATCACTCCTTTCTCTCAAAAACTGGATTTATTAATTCATTACCTGAATTCTCATGTTGCTATACGTAACTAGCTTTTCTTTGTGGTTTTTTTTTTTTTTTTTTTTTGTTTGGATTTTGTTACACTTCAAACTGATGAAGTAATTGCTTCCTGGTTGAAACAGAAAATACTCTGGAGCACTACTGTCTGGATCATTGATCTCAAAAATATAATTTAGTAGTAAAATTCTGCTTTGATAACCACGGTACTGTGAATTTTTTTGGGGGGAAAGGATTGAATGGCATAACAGTGGCTCCCCTGAAATCTTTTGACAAATATAATTTATTTGCAGAGTTTGTTAATCCCTTTTTTATACCTTCTTGCTATTCTCCATCTTATTTCTAACCTTTCACCTCAGCTATCACACAACTGTATGTATCTTAAGATACCTTTAATAACCCCCATCAATCTCCCTGTATTGACTCAAATAACTTAGAATATCATCCTAACCTCCAGCAATTAAAGCCAGGGTAAATATTTCAAAAACAACACCTCTCTCTTGGTCCCTCAGCTAGATCTGACAGTGTTGATCTTTCAACAGCACACAGCAGAGTTACATGCTCACAGCAATATTAGCTCAGACCCTGAAAACAGTGAACATTTATTCAGGTTCAGTGCTGTGACTATTCAATCCACAGTTCAGAGTGAGCCTGTGCAGTACCAACTCTGTATGTAGCATCCTTAGGAGACACAGATATGTTCTGGTTTATTCCTCTTTAGCCAGAAGGCTATGCCCTAGCTCCAGATTCTGTTAATGTACTACTATGCATCTAAACTGTCTTTTTGCAGTTCTCAGGTTCTGGCAAAACAGAGTCCAAACACAATCATGCCCTGATTCCCTTGGGAAAGAAAACTTTGAGGCATTCCAGCTGGGAAAGATAGTGTCCAGGTTAAAATCAATAACTATAAGTTTCCCAGGCTGAACAGCAAAGTACTAGGACTGTGGGAGAAATTCCCTCATAAGCATTATTTATTCCTATGTTTATTTGGAAACTTGCACTTTCCACATGATTCTTAATTAAGAATGTCCCTCGCTGTAAACACCTCAGCACTCTCTGTATATGCCAGTGAATTTTTTTGCTATCTTTGCTTGAAACACTGTTTGTTTCTTCATCTTATCAAGAATCAGTGTTGCAGACACACACATACACACAAAAGAAAGTAAAAGAAAACTTACTGCCTAGGCTCAGGCTTCTGCATTTCTTTCCCTTCCTCCCCCTCTCCCCTCTCTCTTTCCTTTCCTTTCACAGCTTTTGAAGGAAAAGGAACAATAGCATTAGGGTCCTCTGACCTGCTGTCCATATGGGGTTCCACTGGTTGTATATCCTTGGCATCCAACCCACAGTTTTGTTCAAGCTTTAAAGTTTTGTTCAAGCTTTAAAGTTTTGTTCAAAATATGTGCTCTTAACTTGAAGATTGCAAATGAAAGAGAGCCATTATCTACCTAAATCCTTCAAAAGGGGTTTGAACCTTCCCATTCTGAGCAGTTTAGATCATCCACTGTAGGTGAAGGCTACAGGACAGGAATTAATTTATCTTACTGGTTAGAGTATAATCTGCTCCTGTGATGAAATTTGGCTAATGGAGCAATAGAAATAAAAGGAACCTGTTCACTTTCTCTAAAGCATCTTGCACCTGCAAAGACATCCTGGGGGAAAAAAATGAGGGTTTTTTTACTGTGGAAATTCAGATCTGATTCTGCATATATACAGGCAGACCTTGAACACACAGGTATTTCAGGAGATACTTAAGATGCAGTGATATTCAACTTGTCAGATCTAGATTCAAGTAAAAAATGAAACATCCTCAGAAGGATCACACAATTCCAAAAACTGTATATGAAAGGAAGTATGTTAAGGCAACTTGTGACTATTCCTACCAACTCTGTAATGTTCTCTGCGAAGTAATTCTGGCTGCAGTGTCCTACCTGCTTTCCAAACCAGTTGCTTGAATTTCCACCACTTTGTGGATTAGAGATGAAGCAGAAGAGGAGAGTGGAAGTTCTATTCTGTAGCTCAAAAAGGGGAAATTTTGGGGGTAAATATATTTCAAACTTTTTTTGGTTCTTTCATAGCAAATACAGAATGCTATTATGGTTTCCAAGCCTAACTGTTCTATGATTCCATGATTCCATGATTCACTGCAGTGTAAACTTTAAAGGGAAAGTTACACCCAAGTTTGTGAAAAAGTCACAACTGACCCAGGCAAACACTACAGAGCTTAACCACTTGTACTGGTTGTGTAAGTCAATAGTTTGTCCATTAGCACAAAGTGAGTAGAGACAAGGGTTAAAGATTTGTTTCAGTCCCCAGCCGGTTTACTTCTGCATCTGCCATTAAGGTTTCTGCAAGTATCCAAAGAAGCCCAAGGGCAGAGAAAGAGAGGAGAAAAAGACATCCTTGCTATTACAGAATCACAGAGAAACAATCCCAGATTCTGAACAAAAACCTCATGAGAAAGGTATTTCAAAGCTTCAAAAGACATATCTAACAGAAGCCTATACACTGGGGACATAGGCTCAAATCCAGCTTCCTTGAAGCTGTGTCTCCAGAAGATGAGAATAATGCAAGAACCCAGGAAGGTCTGGGATCTTGCAGGGCAATATCTTCTGGCCCAATATCTTAAAAATTCAGTACCCTTCCCCAGTGTAGGTATTTCTGCCCAAGAAATGTATTGAAACATTAGGCTCTGACAGATACTCTTCAGGTGCTAGTTGCTTGTGTTTGCTCGGTGAGCTTGTGGAGATTCATTAAAGGCCACTGGTGACAAAGCACTCTGACACCTCTGTCCGTGGACACATTGCAGAGAAGCCAGCATGCCTTAGCTGGTTTTCACTGCAGATCTGAAGAAACTATTTGTGAACTTTCTGGCTCCATCATGTGTCCGCCAAAGAGCACTGCAAGGGGGAAACCACTCCTTGGATTTTGCAGGTCTCCAAGCTTAGAAATGAAAACGTCTGTTTTAGAACAAACGCTTTGAGTTACAAAAGTCTGTGCAATGCCTCTGATGACTACACTTGCACTGCCTGGCTGTGAATGCAAAGTCACACCTGATCTTTATATTGAGAAAATCAACCAGAGTAAACGGACTATCTATCGGTTTGTTTCAATCTGTCAAAGCTGAACCAGAATTTTTTGTCAGTATTTTAGAGTAATGGTGATTGTAGTTAAAAGATTGAAATGTGTCTGTGAGCTTCAGCATCAGTCCTGACTCTGGTTCTTTTTCATTAGCCTGCTATGGTTTTGTGCAAGTCATATTTTCCTGCCTCAGTTTATCTGTTGTTAACGCTTTGTTTGGAGGCAAATTTGTGAAAGTCTTGGTAGAGATTTGGGAGCTTTGGAAAGAAAACACGTCTTGTCACAACGCTTCCCAATAATACCTCTGAATAATGTAAATAATAAATGGTTTTATTGAAATATCATGGTTTAAGCTATAAATCATGCAGCCCGTTCACTCACTCCCCTTTCTTCCCCCCCACTCCGAGAGGGGAGGGAATGGGGAGAAGAATCAGAAGAATGTAACTCCCACAGGTTGTGATAAGAACAGTCCAGTAACTAAGGTATAACACAAACCACTGCTGCTACCACCAGTAATAATAATGACAAGGGAAAAACAAGGGAAGAGGATACAGCTGCTCACCACTCGACAACTGAGCTGTAAACTGAACTCTTCTGGGTTCCTGCCCCCAGTTTTTACATCCTGGGCATGATGTGCTGTGGTATGGAATACCTCCTTGGTCAGTTCGGGTAAGGTATCCTGTTTCTGCTTCCTCCCGGCTTCCCCTCCTCCCTGGCAGAGCATGAAACTCAGAAAGTCCTTGGTCAGACCAAAACATTACCAAACAGTAATTGAAAAAACTGGTGTTATCAGCACTGTTCCCAGGCTGAAAGTCGAAAAAGCAGCACTGCACCAGCTACTACAAAGGAGAAAAATGACTGCTACTGCTGAACCCATGACACATGTACTCAGTTAAACATTAATTAATTAATATTTCCTGGAGATTTTTGTGTGGGAGAAGTATATTCACTGATTCTTTTTGTAAGACATCCTTCAGCATTAAGTATTTTGATGAAAGATAAAGTAATTATGGTACTTGGAAAATGTTGCTCAGAAAGTATGTCCCTGCCCATGGAAGGGGGGTTGGAACTAGATGATCTTAAGGTCCTTTCCAACCCTAAGTATTCTATGATTCTATGGTTCTATGGTTCTATATTAACTGCCATTTCTGATTGGTGTAACATGGTTAATATAGCATCCTAAAGGCAGCACATTTAGTAATTAGCATGCTGATGCAATTAAGTATGATTTTCGTCTGAATAAATGCAGATGTCAACAAATGTTGATGTATATATCCAGGTTAGTCTCCTCAGGGTCTGTTTGTAGTCAAAGGAGTGGTCCACCCTGTTCTGAGACTACCAACCAATTTATATTACATGAAGTACAGTCTGAAACTTCCTTTCCGCTTCTCTCCAATAACTACAAAAGGAGCTGCAATGACTAGTCAAAGTGCAGACACTGAAACCATAGTTATCTAAAGACCAATGAACTGAAATCTACATCAAAAGATGGAGTATATACACATAGGAACTCGATTCACAGCTCTACCAGAAAAGTATCAGATGATCTTTAATAATTCAGTCACTCTGTTCTGCTTTCATTTCTCTATTTGCACAAAGGTGATCATGAGATTTATTCATTAGGAAGACCTTTGCAGTACTCAAGTGAGAAGAAATATTTCATCTCAAGTAATATTATTATTATTACTGCAGATGACTCAAGAAGGAGAATGCCATTTTCATTTCTCTTCTGAAAAATGTCTGGTTTGGTTTCAACAGGTACAAAAGACTAAATCCACACTTCATCCACTTCTTGTCATGTTAACTTTCCTCACTGAACATTTCCAGTCTAATCATACCAAATAGATTTTCTCTGGAAATATTAAAAATCATTACCCACAGGATGTGGTATTCATCATAAAAATTAATGGTTTTGCTTGTGCATTACTATATTTCTGTACCAGGCAAGCATTGCTTTTCATAACATGCTTTCTTTCAGCATAACACAGGCATAACAAATAAAATGCTGGATCTGAAGGCAATCTACAAATGCTAATAGAGGTGTTGTATCATTTTTGCCCCCTTCCAAAAAAAAAATCCTAATTATATATTCACTGAGTAACACAATGAAATACAGCAAGAATGGAAGAAGAGGGAGGTATAATCACTTACCTGGCCTTGAGCCAGGCCTACAGGTATCCTGTGATCTGAGTATGGAAATCAAAGCATGAACTGTAGAATATGTAGCAATTGGAACACTAAGTGATTTCAATGTTAGCAATTAGTTTGTCTTTGCTTAACATAAGCGCAAGAGAATACTTGAATAGGTATAATAGAATTTTACTTTATAGAGATTTTATATAACTCTATTAGAATCCATTATGATTCCAGTAACATGGGTTCCTGCTTTTGACAATACAGTTTCTATGGCTGGCTCACAGTAAATAGCATTATTCATTTCAGGTGGTATAAGCTACCACTCAAAATCTACAAGGGGATGTACCTGAGAGGTGGGAGACTGCAGGATATTATGTTTTGGCCACAGGACTGTATAAGAAGACACATTATACAAGCATTGCCCTAAAGAGCAACTGTGTCATTCTTAAGCCAACATAAAGGTTTGGTTGCTAATAAATTACATAGCACTGGATCAGCCAGTTATCACTCCCAAACTGAAAGAGAAGATTGACTGGTTTTCATCTGATCAACAAGCCTATGGCAGGAACATTGCAGGAGGAGGGGAACAGGAAGTTGCAATGGCTTGAGGAGATGGATTAGTGTACAAGGAAGAAAAGAAATCACACTGAGGTAAGAGTTTATCTAGAGGGAGCCTACACTGAGTAGACCAAGTCCTGATCACAGTGGATAAGAAATTTCCCTTTAATTTATATATTTTCTTTTGTTTCCAAATGGAATAGATCTATTTGGGAAATAAAAACTTCTGATCAAAATATACCCCTTTTAATTTAGTTCTTGATAGGACAGTTTTTTGCATGATGTGATTCTGGTAAAAAACAGTAGGAAGGAAGAAAGAAGAGAATGAAATCTAGCAGGTAGTCGCCTGTGAACTAAGGTACTCCTCTTAAATACGGAAGACTCAAGTCTTCCATTCTACTCTATTTGAAAATAACTGAATCTTCTTTGACCCAGTTGGGTGACCTGATGACTTGAGTTTTACTTACTTTTTTTGGTCTGAGGGGAAGGTAGCTCTGAAAAATAATGGAGGTCTCAGTAATCTGTAAGAAAAGCGTTTCTGACCTGGATTTCACCAAGCAACAATAATCCTACCATGATAAGACATGAGGATCAAGTCTTCACTGAGTCCAATGTGTACACAAACTTTCATGAATAAGTCAGAACATCTGTTCTTTCACATGTCAGGACTAAGAAATATTAATCCTGATAGATCCCAAAACATGAAGGCATTGTACTGTGGTAGGGAAAGTGTATGTGTGCCTCTTTCAGAATCAGATCACCTCATCAGTATTATCTTCTGTCACAGATAGTTTAATCCTAGGGTAATTTCCAACCTTTCCACAGACCTAAGGAATGCTTAAAGAACTGTAATCTTTTTTTTCATTCTATGGGATCCCCAAACACAGAAGTTAGCAACATTTATAGGGACCCTTTCACTTTCTCTCCTTGTAATTAAAATAATTTAGATGGGTATCAAATAATTAAATTGTGTTACATCTTGACATAAAAATGTGCTTAAGCCTTTTAATGCAGTTTGATTGTTAACAGACCTCACTGTGATTTATTTCTTGCTTTTGGTAATTGGGTGCAATTCTTCCTTTTTGTACAGGTCTAATAACATATTAGTGACATTTTATAAAAAAAAATAAACAAAACAACCCTATCTGGGAAGAGTTACAGATTAAAGCCACCCTTCTTTCTTTATGCATCATAATGAGCAAATCCTTTTTTGGGTGTATCAGCCAGACTCAGTAATCTGTTCCAGGTTTCTCTGTTTCCACTGTTACCTTTTTAAATGTTTTGAAGAGTGGTTAAGTAATTAGGAGATTTAAGCAAATCTGTGTTTTATTATTATTATTGCTGAATAGATTTTATATGCACTCCCACTAGAAATAAAATTAGGACTCCCCCATCAAGGGAAAAATACAGGAGAATGAAGCAGGAAAACAGCCACATTTTATCTGTATATGTAAACAGTAAACCACACTCCATTTTTACAATACAGTCCTCTGAGAGCCCTCCATCATGACTGTGCTTCCATACACTGGTTTTCATTAGATGCTTCTGGAGATGTGTGACGCTTAACATCCATACATAGGAGGCCATTAATAAATTAAGAGCAATAAAGGGCTAATCAAGCAGTTGCAGAACATAGCACAGCTTGTGTGTCACAGAAAGGAAATGGTGAGCATGGTCTGAGCATATGCATTGGAAGCTCAGGTTTGTTTTTCTGCCTCTTGCAAATTTTGTGACTTTTAAATAGTAAGACCAGGATAAATCAGTTAACCTGGTAATAAGAGCTGTGCAGTGACTATAGAGCAATCCACAGGAGTCCACATTTCTTCTACAAAAAGCAGCTCTGTGCCTCATTGTCAAAGATGCATTAAGGGATGAGCCAGTCCCCAGAGAAAGCAATGATATTTTTCCTACAGCTTTTAAGGCAATTTGGACAATATAACCGTTTTCAATAAAATAGACAGTGGAAAGATTGCCACTGACTTCAGCCTGTACAGGCTGGCACTTTGGAAAGGAAAAAGAGGAGACAAGTCTTTTCATCTCTGGCTTCTTTACTCCCTTCTTTTGCATACATCGACCTTGGTAAGAAACCTTGAGCTGGCAAAACTATGCACACGCTGTCTTTAGACAGAATCTGAACTCCATGCTTTGGCCTGCTGTACTGCAACCATAGCTAGGCATGAAACCAGCTGGGAAAGAATGGCTCAGCTGCCCTGCTGTGGTTTGGAGCTGACAGCAGAGTTCACCTCCACTCTGGTGGAGGTTAGCAATATTTGGCCAAACCTGAGCTCCTTTATACTGATCCAAAGGGACCAAGTGACGTGAAAGCCTTGGACAGGTTTGAAACAAGTAATTGGGAAGTTATCTAACATTTAAACCTGGGGTTTAAGTCTGGAATTGACATGCAGTCATAATGTTGTACATGATCAGGTTTGGGATTCTTTAGCTCTAGCTCAGCTGTAGTAGGTTTTGACCATTTTGGAACAAATAGAGTTTAGACATATGCAAATAAAAGTTTATTGCTGGAGTAATTGTCCAGAGAAGTCATGGATGCCCCATCCCTGGAAGTGTTCAAGGCCAGGTTGGATGGGGATTTGAGCAACCTGGTCTAGAAGAAGGTGCCCCTGCCTGTGACAGGGGGGTTGGAGCTAGATGACTTTCACAGTCCCAACTCAACCATTCTATGATTCTGTATTTTTCTTTTTATGTTGCATAATTTCAAAATTGGTTTCAGTATTTTTCTTTTACAGTCTTTAAGAGTTGACAAATAAGACACATCTTGTTTGGGGATAAGTGAAACACTACAGTTTCTTTTTCATTTTACTTAAACGAAAGTTTCGACAGGTTTTCACTGAAAGTTAATGAGGAATTTATGTTACTGTTGCTGCATTTTCCTATCAACTATCCCATTTCATTGAGAAATTTCTAAATGTTTAATTGTAGTTCTAATGACATTACTTTTAAAAAATAGAATTAATTGGAATGCCATTTTCAGTTCTATAAGCCCAGAGACTATTTGAGAATCTAAAGTAATTAACTTTTGGTAGCTGAGGGGTTGTATAGGTCAGAAATAAATAATTTGACCACAGTATCAAACAGTATTGGGTTTCCAATAATATAAAAATATGATTTTTAGGTGTCTAGACATTCTATTCACTATTTTGTGGAAGTAAGAAGATCTTTTATAGACTAGCAGTGTCAAATCAAGTTATTTAAAGGAAAATTACATTCTCTTTCTATAGAGATTTTAAGATTATCTAATTACCCTGTAATTAAAATGAAAAGCAGAAGTGCTCTCTTTGTTCAGAACAAATTGCAAAATTGTTAACATAAAAAGCAGTGAAAGATGTTTCTATTTATTTCTACTGAAATAAACCACAGTAACATATAAAGAGAATTTAGATGTATTTCATTATGCCATTAACAAATTATATTGACATTTTAAGACAAAATATTTTTATTTGGAAACAAATTTTTAAAATTCCTGTAATTAGATTAATTAAAAAAAGAAAGGGAAAATATCAGAACTAATGTTTTCTGGTGTCTTTTTTTCATAGTACCATGTATTTCAAAGTTTTATATGTGTGTGTGTCAAGAAATTTTGAGTAGCTCTGTTACCTAACTATTGGGTACAAACATGTTATGGGTTCAGCAGCAGCAGTCATTTTTCTCCTTCTTGGTAGCTGGTGCAGCACTGTGGTTTTGATTGTGGGCCTGGGAACAGAGCTGATAACACCAGTGTTTTCAGTTACTGCTTGGTAATGTTTTGGTTTGACCAAGGACTTTCTGAGTCTCATGCTCTGACAGGGAGGAAGGGAAGCCAGGAGGAAGCAGAGACAGGACACCTGACCCAAACTAGCCAAAGAGGTATTCCATGCCACAGCACGTCATGCCTAGGATGTAAAAACGGAGAGCAGAGACCCAGAAGGGTGGGGGTGCACTGCTTGGTCGGGCTTGGTATCGGGTGGTGAGCGATTGTATTCTTTTCCCTTGTATTTCCCTTTCATTATTATTATTGGTGGTAGCAGTAGTGGTTTTGTGTTATACTTTAGTTACTAAACTGTTCTTATCTCAACCTGTGGGAGTTGCATTCTTTCGATTCTCCTTCCCATCCTTCCTGGAGCAGGGGGAAGAAAGAGGGGGAAATGAGTGAACAAAACCATGTGACTTATAGAGGCTTAAACCACGACAGTTCTTTTTTGCGCCCAACATGGGGCTCAAAGGGTTGACATAACGACAGGATTAATAGCCACTCATCACAATGCTGATTTATTGGCTCTTAAAGTTGTTATTCTTGATTCTCTTGAGTTCATGGTTTCAGCCTGTTATACCTTACTTACTAACTTATTTACTTACCTACCTTGTTATCTTAGCATTTTTTGGATATGGGTTTTCAGTCAAGGTTCTTGTTTCGTTGTACTTTATCGGAATGGCTTGTAATATGGGCAGGCTCCGGAAGCGGAGGGGGGGATGTGGACGTGGACTAGTACCTGGCAGTTCGGCTGCTCTTCACCGTCCTGGCCCTCGTCTCCACCTCCATCTTTGTGAGGCTGTGGGAAGCCGAGGGGGGGCGGCCCCAGGAGCCACCGGCAGCCGAAACGGCCCGGGAGAGCAGCCCCAGGGACCAGGAGCCGAGCCCCGCGGCTGCCGAGCAGCCGGAGGGGGGGAGGGGGGGAGCCGAGCCCTGCGCCCGAGCCCAGCCCTGTGGCGGCCGAGAGCCTTCGCCGCAGCCACCCGCAGAGCCCCGTGAGCCCGAGCCCCAGGAGGATACAGAAGACCACGCAGCACTTCCCAGCAAGGCAGAGGAGGGAGATCTGGACTCAGACAAAGAGCAGCTGGTGGTGAGAGAGCCGGCAAGCACAGCAGCTACACCAGCCCCAGTGACAAGTACAGCAGCCTCAATTGAGAGTTCTGAAGGGTTTGAGTGGCCTTTGGGTACCCTTGAGACCTGCCTGCTGATTGTGATGGGGATCAGCATGGTGGCATGCATACAGAGCGTGTTTTACCCACAACCATTTTGTGTGGTCCCAAGAGTTAAGCAGAGTGGGGTATGGGCCTTGTCTGGGGTTAGACTACAATGTAGGATGGCCAAGGGATTTTTCCCAAGGATGGACAGTCACGAGTGGCAGGGTGTGTGGGACTGTATGGGCGAGTATCCAGTCCACTGGGCCCCTCCAGTGCTTTGGAAGCATCACAGATGGAAGGCAGCTGTATGGAGTCCCCAGCAACAAGCTGCAGAAACTGCTGGAGGGGAGAGTGAATTATTTTGGGCCTGGTGGCCCCATGACACCTCAGGCCATCAGGGCAGAGATGCAGCATACAGATGGACTCATGATCGAGGGGTGGACTTAGTAATGGACGTTATTGCCCAAATTATTCATGAGTGTGAACACTGCACAGAGCTTCTCCTGCTCTGAAAGACTGTTACAAAAAATGTAGCTCGATATCATGTACTGGATGGACTCAGCAGCTTTATAGGGATAGGTCCATGCACTAAGGGATGATCTCTCTCCCTCTCTGTGTGCGTGTGGATGTATATATATACATGTGATGGTATATTGAAAGTGTGGGATCTGAGCATGACGTGAATGGTATGGAATAAGGGGTGGATTCTGTCATAGGTTCAGCAGCAGCAGTCATTTTTCTCCTTCTTGGTAGCTGGTGCAGTGCCGTCGTTTTGATTTTGGGCCTGGGAACAGTGCTGGCAACGCCAGTGTTTTCAGTTACTGCTTGGTAATGTTTTGGTTTGACCAAGGACTTTCTGAGTCTCATGCTCTGACAGGGAGAAGGGGAAGCCAGGAGGAAGCAGAGACAGGACGCCTGACCCAAACTGACCAAAGAGGTTATTCCATGCCACAGCACGTCATGCCCAGGATGTAAAGCAGAGAGCAGAGACCCGGAAGGGTGGGGTGCACTGCTTGGTTGGGCTTGGTATCGGGTGGTGAGCGATTGTATTTTTTTCCCTTGTATTTGCCTTGTCATTATTATTATTGGTGGTAGCAGTAGTGGTCTTGTGTTATACCTTAGTTACTAAACTGTTCTTATCTCAACCTGTGGGAGTTCCATTCTTTTGATTCTCCTCCCCATCCCTCCTGGAGCGGGGGGAAGAAAGAGGGGGGAGTGAGTGAGCAAAACTGCGTGTTATAGAGGCTTAAACCACAACAAAACAGCATCTAACAAACATCATTATTCTATGCTGGACAAGGACAAACATCGCTCTGCATAGATCGTCTTTCCTGTGGTGATAGCTTTTATACCTTTTGGAGTAGAGGGATGTTTAGAATTCCTCTTCAAGCTAATAAACCTGTTAAAAAATTACACAGATCTCTTCTTCAGATTATGCAGAAAATGTCTTCAATGTTTAACACAGGGTAACTAAAATAATTAAAATCCCATTGGTGTTACAGGTTTGCCAGCCCACTACCTGCAACCAGAGGAAAGTCACTTGAGAGATAAAAAAAGGAGGAAGAGGACAATTAAAAGCAAGAGGCTTCCTCCTAAATCTATTGTTCCCACCCAGAACCGCTTTGCTGTCTTGCAGGGGGCTGATGAGGAACCACATTCCCACCAGGAAAAAACAGCTGATGCAGTGGTAAAGATCTCTACTGGTGCTGCCAGGAAAAAGCATCGGGCCGTAGTAGTAGGGGACTCTACTCTGAAAGGAACAGAGGCACCCATCTGTTGGCCTGACTCAGTCTCAAGGGAGGTGTGTTGCCTACCAGGTGCTCGGATCAGGGATGTTGCAGAGAAGCTGCCTGCTCTAGTCGGTCCCACTGACTATTACCCACTTCTAGTGATCCTTGTGGGTGCTAGTGATATAGATAGCAATAGCCCGGAGAACATAAAGAAGGACTACAGAGCTCTGGGAGAGGTGGTTAGGGGCTCTGGAGCTCAGATTGTCTTTTCATCAATTCTCCAGGATACTGGAGAGGACCTTAAAGAGGCTAGGAGGATTGGCCAGGTTAATAAATGGTTAGAAGGGTGGTGCTATAGTCAGGGGTTTGGGTACCTTGAACATGGGACTCAATTTAGTAGGCCAGGTCTACTGGGGCTGGTGGAGCTGGTCTGACAAAGAAAGAGAAGAGTGGATTTGGGAGGAGGCTTGCCAGATTGGTCAAGGATGCTTTAAAATAGATGTGTTGGGGGAGGGGAGCAACAATCCATCCCAACACACCCAGTCACTTGCCAGCACCTATAATAAATGTTCAGAGCAATGTAGAGATATTCCAGCCACTCCAGCCAATGAGCCGGCTTCAATTGGAGCTCAGCTCAGATGCCTCTATACAAATGCCCGTAGCATGGAGAACAAACAAGAGGAAGTAGAGATGTGTGCACGTCTACGGGTGTATGATATCATAGGCATTGCAGAAACATGGTGGGATGGCTCCTATGACTGGTGTGTTGGAATGGAAGGTTACAGGCTTTTTAAGAAAGACAGGCCAGGCAGGCAGGGAGGGGGAATTGCTGTTTATGTTAGGGATAGGCTGGAGAGTAAGGAACTCTGTCTGGGGACAGGTGAGCAGCCAACAGAGAGTTTGTGGGTCAGGGTTAAAAGGAGAACAGCAGCGGGAGACATTATTGTGGGGATCTGTTACAGACCACCTGACCAAGAGGACTCGGTGCATGAAGCGCTCTATAGACAGATAGGAACAGCCTCACGCTCGCAGGCCCTTGTTCTGATGGGGGACTTCAACCACCCTGATATCTCTTGGAGGGATGGTATGGCCCAGCACAAGCAATCCAGGAAGTTCCTCAACTGTGTGGAAGACAGCTTCCTTCTGCAAGTAATAGAGGAGCGGACAAGGAGAGGTGCCATGCTTGACCTCATCCTCACCAACAGGGAAGGGCTGGTTGGAAATGTGACGCTCCAGGGCAGCCTTGATTGCAGCGATCATGAGATGGTCAAATTTGAGATCCTCAGGACAGTGAGAAGAGCGTGCAGCAAGCTCACTGCCCTGGACATCAACAGAGCAGACTTTGGCCTCTTCAGGGACCTGCTCAGTAAGACTCCATGGGATATAGCCCTAGAGGGCAGGGGGCCCAAGATTCTTGGTTGATATTCAAGGATCACCTGCTACAAGCTCAGGAGTATTGTGTCCTGACTAGAAGGAAGTGCTGCAGGAGGGCCAGGAGATCTCCTTGGACGGATAAGGAGCTGCTGAGGAAAATACAAAGGAAAAAAGAGGCTTATAAAGGTGGAAGCAAGGACAGGTGGTCTGAGAAGAATACAGGGATGTTGTCTGGGAAGCTAGGGATCAGGTTAAGAAAGCTAAGGCCCACTTAGAATTAAACTTGGCTAGGGATGTGAAAGATAACAGGAAGGGATTCTGTAGGTAGATAGTGAATAAAAGACAGACTAGCGATAAAGTGGGCTCCCTCCAGAAGCAATCGGGAGAACTGGCTATCCTGGATTTGGAGAAGGCTGAGGTTTTTAATGACTTCTTTGCCTCAGTGTTCACCGGAATATTCTCTGACCACACCACCCAAGTCTTGGAAGGCAGACGCAGGGACTGTGAGAATGAAGACCCTGGGCCCACTGTAGGAGAGGATTTGGTTCGAGACCATTTTAGGAACCTGAACATATACAAGTCCATGGGACCTGATGAAATCCATCTGCAGATCCTGAAGGAGCTGGCAAATGAAGTTGCTAAGCCACTGTCCATCATATTTGAAAAATCATGGCAGTCAGGTGAGGTTCCCCATGACTGGAAAAAGGGAAATATAACCCCCATTTTCAAGAAGAGGAAAATGGATGAGCCAGGGAACTACAGACCAGTCAGGCTCACCTCTGTGCCTGGCAAAATCTTGGTGCGGATTCTCCTGGAAGGCACATGAAAAACAAGAAAGTGGTTGGTGACAGCCAGCATGGCTTCACTAAGGGGAAATCCTGCCTGACCAATCTGGTGGCCTTCTATGATGGGGCTACAGAACTGATGGACAGGGGTAGAGCAGTTGATGTCATCTACCTGGACTTGTGCAAAGCGTATGACACTGTCTCATATGACATCCTTGTCTCTAAGTTGGAGAGACATCAATTTGATAGGTGGACCACTTGGTGGATAAAAAACTGGCTGGATGGCCGCACGCAAGGAATTGTGGTCAATGGCTCAGTGTCCAGCTGGAGACCAGGAAGGAGTGGTGTCCCTTAGGGATCAGTGTTGGGACCGGTCTTGTTCAACATCTTTGTCGGTGACATGGACAGTGGGATTGAGTGCGCCCTCAGCAAGTTTGCTGATGACACCAAGCTGTGTGGTTTGGTTGATACGCTGGAGGGAAGGAATGCCATCCAGAGGACCTTGACATGCTTGTGAGGTGGGCTGATGCCAGCGTGATGAAGTTTAACCATGCCAAGTGCAAGGTCCTACACCTGGGTGGGAGCAATCCCAGGCACAGCTACAGGTTGGACAGAGAAGAGCAGAGCAGCCATGCGGAGAAGGACTTGGGGGTTGATGAGAAAATGAACATGATCTGGCAGCGTGCGCTTGCAGCCCAGAAAGCCAACTGTATCCTGGGCTGCATCAAAAGGAGTGTGACCAGCAGGTCGAGGGAGGTGATCCTGCCCCTCTACTCTGCTCTTGTGAGACCTCACTTGGAGTATTGTGTGCAGTTCTGGTGTCCTCAACATAAAGAAGACATGGAACTGTTGGAACAAGTCCAGAGGAGGGCCACGAGGATGATCAGGGGACTGGAGCACCTCCTGTATGAAGATAGGATGAGCCTGGAGAAGAGAAGGCTGCGTGGAGACCTCATAGCAGCCTTCCAGTATCTGAAGGGGGCCTATAGGGATGCTTGGGAGGGACTCTTCATGAGGGACTGTAGTGATATGGCAAGGGGTAATGGGTTCAAATTTAAACAGGGGAAGTTTAGATTGGATATGAGGTAGAAATTCTTTACTGTGAGGGTGGTGAGGCACTGGAATGGGTTGCCCAGGGAAGTTGTGAATGCTCCATCGCTGGTGATGTTCAAGGCTGGATTGGACAGAGCCTTGGGTGGCATGGTTTAGTGGGAGGTGTCCCTGCCCCTGGCAGGGGAGTTGGAACTAGATGATCTTAAGGTCCTTTCCAACCCTTTTCTATGATTCTATGATTCTCAACTTGCAAAGCTTGCTAAACACTTTGGTTTAATCTGCAACCTGCTCAGCAATCCTGTGCCCACCCGAGATGAGAAAATCTCATTTATGCTTATCCAAAGGCACCATGAAGGACAAGAACACTGAACAGCTGGCTGAAGAATTCCAGCAACGTTAAAGAGACAAGAAATGAGCAGCAATCATTTCCCTCAGCATGTTTCTTCTCTGTGTGCTCACACTTCACTTTGAATGCAAAAGAGTCTTGAGGTGGGACTTCTGGGTAGATAGCAAAGGTTGCAATCCTTTCAATCGGAGCTTTGAATTGAGCATTTCCTTTGCCTCCAATATGTGGCCTTTCATTTATTTTTATTTTTAATGGTTATTCCACTGTTTGAAATGAAAATTAGTTACAGGACAATTGTATTTTCAGGGAGATATTTTTTTTTTCCAAAAGGGGTAACTCATATAAAATATTACAAATAAAATTAGATACAAAAGAAAGGAACTTGCACGTACTTGTCAGGTGTGAATGGTTACATAAAATTACATATTTAAACTACACTCTAAACTATAGATGAAAAGAGGGAAAAATAGTAGGCAGAAAAATGAGAGTTTGAAATTAAAGATTGAGTTAAATGGAAGAATTAATTAAAGGTTTATAGAAAAATTCAAAAGAAAAAATTATTTTTCCAGTGCTGTGTATGCATCTCTTGAACTTATTGAACAGCAAAAGCAATCATTACAGAAAGTGGAATTTCTTAAACACATAGAAAACTTTGTGAAAGTTCTTACACTTTATTTGTAGGTTATAAAGTAAAATGAAAAACAAACACCCTATTGAATAAAAAATCAAAATGAAACCCCACAAACAGACCGGCAACACCTACCTTTGGCAAAAAAAAACTAAAGCAAGGCATTAAATTACTTTTTTCTTTTAATATTATATGGATTATATGGATAATTTGCTCAGAACTGAAGCTGCTGAGTAGTTTTCATAGTCTGACCTCACATCCCCAGCTGTCTGCGCATGAAGATATTTCTCTGTGAATAGAGTTAAAAGGTTTCTTTTTTCTGTATTTTTCTACCCAGAACTGCAGTAGAAATTCTGTACACAGACTAATTTCAGCATATTTTCAGCATAAAGGATAAAGGCGCCGTGCTCTGGGCAACTCTCTTAGTATTTTCTTCAATATTATGACTTAGAAACACTTTTTTTTTCCCTGTATATTAAGAAAGCCATAGAAACTGAATGGTGTTTTCCAAATACTTTGCAACATGCATATTTGCCCCAGATATCACCCCCATTAGGGTATGTGATATCCCTTCTCATTTTACCATACAACATGATTATGTCTTTGCTTTCTTTCCTCCTGAATTCACTTGAGAGCTCTATGTTTTTCCTGGGCTACAAAAATGAAGCAACTTATTAATATTACACCTACTTCAGATAAAGACACACTACTTTATATCCATTAATGAATGCTGTTTAAAGAAAGAATGTCATGTTTAGATAGCATCACATCTCTGTTTGTCTAACACGCTGCGTTGCAATGACCTGTCTGGTTCAGACAAGTAGAGACAGAGAAGCACACTGGGCTCAAGGAAAACGAGACAATCTCTGATGGTGATTTCAACTGGCAGCTGGCACCATTTTACATGCTAGATAGAAGCACTTTACAGTGATGCACCAGGCAGATCCAAAGACAGAATATGGCCCTGATGAAGCAAGTCTTGAGAGATGGAAGATGCCATCTGCAATTGTTTCCTTGTCTTAAAGATACAGAGACACTCTGTTTTCACTTTACTCTCCACAATTTCCTAGCACTGTGTGTTTTTATGAAAGCTATTGGCATTAGATACATCACACTCCATTCACTCTAAGCACCCCTGGATAACTTGCGTATTTCCCCAGCTTCCAGTCTGACTTGCTGGAGAAGGTCTGCCAGCCCAACCTGCTCAATAGCCATCTCTGTGAGTCATAACTCAGCAGCTCCAGATGGAAGACAGGGAAACATCTCCCACCAGAGTTATCACCAATTCAGTTCCCATCAATCAACCAGCAGCTGGGAGTGAGGAATCATTCCCTGTTTTGCCTGGCTAGCTCATGCCAAAGACTCAGCACATTAGAGCTGAACTTTCTTTCACATCCAGTCCTTGGGGAAGGAAAAATCTGAAGCCTCTCACAAATTTCCCACATGGCTACTCAGCCTACCACTGCCAAGCATCATGCTAAACTTAGTGTAAGAAGGGAATTTTTTCTTAGCATCTTGACTTAGCATTTTTGCTTCAGAAAATGAAGCTTTCTAGCTTGTCAAGACAAGCATGTGATTTACAGGTGAGATCCTTTCAGTTTCACCTCCATCCAAAAGACATAAAAGCATTACATGTATTATTCTAATGGCACAGGAGCAAGTGACTGGAAGCCAAAGGGATGTCTGGGTTAATATGTGGGAAGCAAGCACACTGAATAAATGTGATTGCTCATGCCCGTTCTGCAGTTGGTAGAAGTCGTAGGAGTTGGCGGGTGAACTTTGATGATGGTGAGAATCTAGTTTTTGCTCTGTAGCAGCAGACGTGGCAGGAGGCGGCTGTTCCTTCAGCCAAGACAAAAATGGAGAGTGAACAGTTGGAGCATCCTGGCAGCAGAGTTTTGGCATGGAGATGCGCAGCAAACGCTACACTGTGCCAGCATGACCTGCTGAGCGATGCTCTCAGCCGTCACCTGCGTGTGTGGATGGCTGCAGAAGCTGATACCTCGGAGGATATGAAAGAAACAAAACTGCATGGAAAACAAACACATAGCCTTAAAATAATGCCTCTTAATCTGTTACAAACTCAAGCAGTATATGCCAGAAAATACTCCTCTGCTCAGAATTACATAGGCTGACATATACAGCCCGTAGTTTCCTTTGAATTAATAACCCCATGCCCCCAAACAAAGATGTTTGCTTTTACAGGAGATCATGAGCCTGCCTAAGTGGGAATGGGGACCTGGTCTGCATAGGAAAGCTTGATTTCTGTTCTCAGGAAGGACTTTCAGTTCCCCATATTTACCCCTCTGTACAGTACACAGACCTGGAAGCTGGAAGTCTCCTTTTTCAGGGTGTTTTTAAAGCATTAACTCAAGCATTTCTGCCATGCATTACACAGCAACAAGAGGTAGCTGAAAGAAATCTACACCACATAAGGTATTTGCATGTTAGGGGTCTCTATTTGATGAAAACTCAGTCAAAGACATAGCTCTGATTCTCACCTTTCACTAATTGTTATGAAATGGTGTTATTTCCCTATGTTGCATGGGCAAAGTGGGCAGGATCAATTTGCACCCTTTCAAATGTATTCATCTGTTAATAATTTGACTCAAATATTATTGGCATTGTATATCTGGGGGAAAAGGACCAGTGAGCAGATAAAAAGAACATCACGCACTGCAGGACAGAGAGAAGCAAAAAAATCAACCCAAGAAGGACAAAAACAGTAAAGAAAGAAATTCAGCTGGGAAGCGAAACACGACTATATACAAATTATATATAGAAAGAAAGAGAGAAAGAGATCTACTTCTGTAGGCCAGCCTTTTGTTAGCATGTCTTTTATCCCTAGCTTCTATATAGGTAGCAGACAATGCTTTTGCAGAAAACCATGCATTAGGAAAAGAAAGCTTGAATCACCTATGGGGAAAAAGGGAAAGGCCATAGGGCTAAATCATAGGGCTCAAAGATTTGAACTACAGGTACAAAGCCAAAAATACAGTGACAAATTCATAAATTCTACGTAGTTGCTCCATTCTACATAAGACATTGTTCACTGCCTCTAGTTCTGGGAGATGTTTTATTCACCTAGAAACCTGTCTTCAGACTGTCTAAAATAGTATTTTAGTTCTAAGATACAGGGATGTCATTAAATAGAGGGTATCTGACATTGCCGTAAGGCTTCCCAATTCAAAAAAATGCTCTATCAGAGGAGTGAATTGGCACTATTATATTGTTACTATCTACTGAGTTAAATAAAAATTATACCTTCACTGCACCTTTTGTACTTTGGAGTCTCCAGGGAAATCAGGCAGATCCCAAATTGTCAATCAGAAGCAAAAGGGGTTTTCAACATTATAAGCAGGGCAAGTGGATCACCCCCCCCAATTTTTGCCAAAGGAGTGGAATAGCAGAGAAACCAAACTGGAATCTGACTCTGACCCTCTTTCTTATTTCCCACAGCAGCACTGAACAGACCTTTTGTAACTTATTGTGAAGACTTTCTAAGATTTTAATATTCTCTCCTCCACCCCATCTCCCTTTTCCCCAACCCGTAATCACTGGAAGCCAGCCTGCAACTCAATGACAAAGCAGGTTGGCAGTCACAAAAAAAAAGTCTCTGCTTCCTTAGAACAGTGCTCTGCTCATTCTTAATCTTTCTTCTCCCAATCCCCCCCGTCACAATTCAAAAATGTCAGGTTAATGTTTTATAGGAAGACTTCTCCTGGCTCCTTCTTAGAAACAGCAGTGTCCTTGAATAATTTATACCAGTGTTTTTCTGCTCTACTTTTTTCCTGGACTTCAGTAAGCTCCCATGAAGCAGAGGGAGGAGGAATCAAATACTCTAGCAAGTATCTGCCTCTACATTCAGGGTGTGTCCTCCATCATTTTCCCCTGTCTGGAAAGACAGGAAAGGAAATTCTTCACTCAAAAGTGTTAAAGGTTGATTTCAAGTTTAAGACTAGCAGCGTGCTCCGATAGCATCTACAAGGATCACAGCACGTAAAGTCAGGTTGAGCAAACACCTTCTTGTCAGTACTGTGTTTGGCATAGTAACTGAAAGATGTTTTAGTGAAACATGGGGTAAGGAGGAAGTTTGACCTTGCAGGGATCTCCACCCAAGCCTTTACATTACCTCTCAGGCTGTTCCATAACTTAAACAATTTACACCTTTGTTGAAGCAAATTTTAAAGCAAAGCAAAGCAAAACAAAATAAAATCACACACATACAAAAAAACATTACCACCACCACCCCAAAAAATATAATAAGAAATATATCCTGCAAAGGCTGCAGGACTGCTGCAGTGTCCCTTCTCTAAGCTGAAACATAGAGCAATAGAAAAGGGCAGAGGATGCCCAGGAGTAGGGGTCAGGCTGAAAACCTCCTGGCAGCAGCCAGACGGGGCAACAGTACCCTCCTCCAGCTACCAGCCCTCCTTAAGAAGCCTCCCTCCAGGGAGAGATGGCAGACCTGCCACCCAGCCATGTGCTGTCAGCTTGCTGCCTGATGCAAAGCCTGTGCTGAAGGTGCTCTCCCAGCCGGGGCTAATGGTTTGCCTTCAGCTGTTCCCTTAACCCCCAGTCTGCAACCTCTGGTGCAAATGCCCTAGTTCACAGCAACGTCCTGCTTCTTCCAGGCATTTCTGCAAGGCTACCATCAGCATGTGCTGAAGACAGGTCATCTGATTCTTGGCATTTGATGTTTATGGCTAACTACTCTGAAGGAATGAACTTCTAGGTTATATTTCTAAATATATGCATTAAAACTTGAGCTATATTATTATTTCATAGCTTCCTATTCATTAGGATAGAAACCAAGTGGTTAATATAAGCTGTGAGGTGCCTAAAGATGTGGGTCTGCCCCCCAGCTCTGCTCTGAGCCAAAGGTCCTGGGTGTTCAAAGTGGCGAGACAAATGCCATGAAGGACACATTGCTGCACTTGCTACAGAGATTAGCATACTTTGAAGTACCAGAAGGTTTCTTAACTGCCACAGAAATATATTCGTGTTGAGAGCATGCAACTGTAAATTTTAATTTTAGAAGGACAGAAGTTTAATTTTGGTCATAAAATGTAAAATATAATAAAGTAAGGGGTCAGATGTTTTTAGCCTGAGGAAGCAGAACCATTATGATTTAGATATGAGTCATAAGTTCACTCTAAATCAATATTTGACAATTGCACTATATTTAAATTATATTGCTGTAAAGTACATTAAGAATTCACTGTTGAGCATACAGTTATTCCACAGATCAAAGTAAAGAAAGGCCAATGTAATAAACAATTTATAACTGCAAGTATGTTTCCTGCAATAAAGTTCCAAAAGCCACCCTAAATAAATCTTGTGCAATATCTCATTATAACACATAATTTAGTTATATGAAGAATTAAATAAATAAATTATGGTTATTCTCTAATACTCTAAATGTTTTATCTCTGTCTTTAAGAATCATTTCTCATGATAATTGATTGCTGGAGCCACATCTCTTATCTGAAGAGTAAGAAAAACTTCAAAAAATTATTAGAGCTTTGGGAACTGTAAGAGGGTATGATATGCACTTATCAGACCTCCAGAAAATACAAGTATAGTGAAATATCTTATCATTGTATAAGGCTGGGATTAGCAAATACATTTCCTTTATTAGTGTGACAATTGATTAGAGGAAAATCATAGCTACGTTGCATGCTTCTTAAGTGGAGAGGGTAAGTGGTTTCCGGAGTCAGACATTCAGTAATATGACTACATACCACTGTGGTGCCAGAATGGGGAGAGCTATTGGATCACCCTGAAGATATTTTATCCTACCACTGACCCTACACAGTAATCTGTGGCATTACTGAGCTATAGAGAGCTAAAACTACATGTTGTGAGCTTGGCAAACGAGCGTTTCCAACTTTCAGCTGACGCAGTCAGTTTGACACTAAAATGTTACCCTTCTCAAGCTAAATTAAAATAAGCTAGAATGTTCTAGACATTAGTAACAGCCTCGGTTAGGATTAGGTTTTCCTGTGAGACCAAAAAAGTTGAAAAAACTACGAAGTGAAAAGGGTAAAATGAAACATCCACACAAATGTAAGGATGGAAATTGATAACTGATCAAAAAAAAATTAATTTTGCTAAATTCTCTGCTTCCTTCCTCATTTCCTATAGTTATACTCTTTTGAAAAATCATGTTAACCTAAGTCCTTAATCTACTTCTGCTAATATAGAAAGTAATTGGCGGTAGGAGTGGGTCTTCTGTTACTGCAACTTGAAGTCTTCTAAACTCTCTCAAAGATCAAGGTAAAGAAGCTGAGCAGGGTATAAACACTTGTCAAAACAAAGCCTTTACCTCCAAATTTCAAAGGCAAGAGCATTGTCTTGGTTGTGTGTGTTTTTTCAGGAATCACGCGTCTCATCCACATCCAGTCAAAAAAGATCTCCATTAGGAGCTGCTGTTTTCAAAGGGCCATAGCCAGATGACAGCAGCTATCCCAGCTGGACAATCTGAAGCTGGTTGAGGTATTCCTACACACATCCACAGAGTACAAACAAATACTTGTCACCAGTGTTTGCTTTATAGGATTGTAACCAAAGGCAGAGTTTTCCTTAAAGACGATGGACAGTGATGACACTTCCTCTCAGTTTTGGTCTCCAATATGTGTCTGTTTTTTGAGGCAGATTGCCTGGGAGTCAGACCCTTATGTAGTCACTCTACAGGTAGAAAAAGAGCATACCAGCCTGCCCTCCAACCCAACCATGGTTGCAGATTTATACTTTGATAACATCTTCGACTGTAGTCATGCCCTGTGTCAATGATTTTTCTTCTACAAAAAGCCTAGTCAATTTTCTAATTCTAGTCTCACAGGAAAATGCAGATCAATATTGAGAGTCTAATGCTAGGAATTTAGGGAATCATCACAATCTCTGTTGCCCTGCCATCAACAAATTTCTCTTCCTACTTCTTCCAACAGAAATAGGCCTGTGTTTCTCTTTTAGGGAAGGTTGTTGTGAAGTTTGTGATGTAACAGCTCTCATACCTCATTTCTTTCAAAATCCAGTACCTTATTAATCTGACTATGGCAATATTGATAGTTGAGGGGTCCCAAATATCTTTGAGTTATTTCTCTTTAACTCCAAAGGTCAGATGTGACAGGATCTTATTATCTTAATTCAATGTGTGCATGTGTGTGTGTGGCAGAGCAACAGTTAAATAAATCAGAGAAGACCTGTGGGCTTCTAACTTGTTACTGTATGTCTTTCTTTCTATAACAGATCTGTTATCTGGCAGGGATAAGTACGGATGAGAGCCAGCTTGCTAAGGATACACAAAATGCCGATGGTGGAACTGGAAGAGGAGAGACAGTTATTATTGAAGTGTTGTGATAAGAATGTGGCTCCAGGTGACATTGCTGACTTTGGAGAACTGGTGCCTACATCCAGAAGGTGAAATAAAAAGAATAGTGAGATATACATTCTTGAAACTTTTTATTTTGGAGCAAAGTGAGTAACCCAGACCCAAGGAGCTCTAGAGGAACATGAAAATACAGTTTTCATTCTTCTGGCTTCTAATAGGGACGTGGAACTGAAATGCTGGTGATGGCACAAATAGGACAAGTATTTGCTTATAAGAAACTGCCTCATTGAAAAAGAACACTGGATACACTGTGTTCTATTTTTGGTAATTTTAAATATTTGGCAGAGTAATGGAGCACTTTGGAATACCAGCAGGTTTTGCTGATTGCAAATGAAAATAAACTAATCATAGTATAAAACCAGCCAAGTACATTTTCTAACATATTAAGAACTGAAAAAAAGTGAGAGAAAAAGCAATGCTCAAAACCACCATGACCAATGAGAAAAACCTTAATATGATTAGATATTCTTCTAAACAGAGATATAACTGCAGCTGCAGAGGGACAGAAAATAAACTGTTTAATGCTGTATATACATTTGAATTCTCTAGTATATTTAAACACAGAAGTCCAGTCAGTATACTTAGATATTCATCTCAAAGAAATTAGAGAAAACAATGCAGTGCAATATGCTTTTCTTTAATAATGTAAATAGCACAAGCTTATAATCTTCAAGGCTCCAATTTTTTATTTCAGAAAAAGAACAGAAAAAAATCTCCTATTCCTCAACATAACAAAGAAGTCTTTTCATTCTGTGGGAATTCTAATCTTACTGTAATAACACTGGTAAAGAACTGGAGGGAAGAAATTAAGAAGTTGTTGCATACCTGTCTTCTCACATATCTGCCTAATTTCTGCAGAATTCATTTTGTTGAAAATTGTGGTGGGAATCAAGGCAGTTTTCCATCAGGTTTTTCATTTCTAGTGTTAGGTAGATCCAGAAATTAGCTAAAATTCATTTCTAGAATACTGAATGCTTCAAAAGTACATTTTAATTTTCTTTATACCAAAATAAGGAAGGACTGAATTCTTCAGCACAATGTAGCTGTGAAGATTAAAATGCCAAAGTACTTTTCAGTGATTTCCCCCGCTTGCTTATAAATGTTATTGATTTTTTTCTTTTGTATTAGTCATTCCTGAGAAGCCTGAGACTGAACACATATATTACATGGATCTGCTAACAGCAAACGTGGAGAGAATGAAGTCTTTCATAGATCCCAGTTCAGCATTTTGTTTGAGGATATGCAGAGTTCTTCCAGGCAAACTTTTGCAGCAGCTGACTAAGGCAGCGATCTGTCACACACTGGAGAACACATCTGGCCCATATGTTGTTGGAACAGAATGAAAGCCACACAGCTTTCCATAAAAATACACCACACATCTGTGTCTCTCTGAGCACAGTGGCACAGCTCTTACATACAGCATTTTTATCTGATCCAAGATCCACATACTACAAATAGCTGACCAGCAAGTCAGCATAACCAGGGGAGCACTAAGTGGACATGATGCTACAGCACTTTTTAAAGGAGTGAACCAGAAGCACATTGGAGAGCATAAGGTGTGATCACTCGAATGAGTTATGTGCTCCATTTCTGCGCACTGCTAGTTTATTGAGTCTGAACCACAATAAAATAATGCACTGTGCTAGTTCAGTTTCTTGCATTACAAATCTACACAAAGAAAATTGCTGCTCAAGTCATTCAAAGAGCAAATACCAAATACAATGGAGAAAAGAAAGAAAACAATACAAGTGACAGAAGGTTCCCTGTTGCCCTATCACATGTTTAGTATCCATGCGTATGTTCTTGACTGCAGATTAAGTAAGCAAAGGATCTCCAACAGAAGTCAAAAATAAACACTAGGGACTCCCTAACACTTACAGCTCAATTGCATTGCTCCATAACTTCCTGAAGAATGGAGAGTTTAAGAAAAATAAAGGTTCTTTGTTTCTGGTTGGACATTTTTAAGTTATCTTTTGTAGGACCACATAAAATGATTTAGTTCTCAAAGAATAACTGAATTACATAAATAAAACATTACACAAAAGACATCTCAGTGCAATTTATGTGAAGTGAATTTCACAAGGACTCGTCTATGGTAGAAAATTCAGCTTATCTCTTCTGATCCTTTTATTCTATCTAAACATAGAAATTTATGTCAGTTCAAAAAAATCTATTACTGTTTCTCATAACTGAATCCATTATTTTCCCTCCATGATCCATCAGGTAAAAACAAGTGCAATAGATAGCTCTAGCAGAACCTTGAACATAAAAGACCTCAAGAACAGAATGAGATAAGTTAAACCAATCTCGTTGTGCACTATAACTGGAAACAATAACCTTGATACTTAATTTAAATCAAGTCATAGCAAAGACTTCTGACTATAATTGTTATCTGTCATATAAATAAAATTATTATAAAATGAAATTGGACTTGCAAAGGTGTAGTTTTGCTTGCTGCATTGCTTGTAGGCAACTTGAAATCTGCAGTTTTATAACCCTTTGCCATGATCTTCCCCCAGTTTTTTTCAGTAATGGAGCCATTTGACTGCGAAAGTATGGAAAGAGCTGAAAACAAATGATAAGTTTCCACATTGCTCTCTATTTCCAGAGCTTTGCTAATTCCATGGTATTTCTGATTTTTTCTCTTTGTTCCCCTGCCAGACCAGGGAAGAAGATGCAAAATTAGAGCTCATATTAGAGTATATATCATTTCTCTGGTATAACACCAGTTTACAGACAGGAAAAATAAGGCAGCAAGTACAAGCGCATGGCTTTAAGCCAGAAAAAGAAGCCACTGGATCTAATAGCAGCATCTGTGGTTTCCAGCTTTGACCTCGGATGGATTGTTGATAATGGCAAAGGGGCTCAACCAGGCACCTGACTTTCTGCTAAGAAAAGAGTGTGCAGAACACATGCCAGTGGGGTGGAAATGATGTTCAGGCTTGGAAGACAGACTGACCACCTCTTTACCTACATTACATTGCCTTGGGGAGTCACAAGTTCCCTCAAAGATGAATACAAAATAATTTCTTTCATGCGGTGCCTATAATGAGATGCACCAAAGTGAACCTATATGCTGCTTTCAGCCAGTACTGCTGCTTGCCTCCCACCCTAGGCCAGCACATATTAGAGGCAGCTGGCAGATCTGAACCCCATTAGCTGGCTGTGGCTGTGCTAGCATGCAGTGAGAAAGTAGAAGAGTTAAAATGGCAGGATGCAGCAGCAGGGCATCTGCTTGCCAACAGCAGCCCAGCATGCCAGGCTGTGTTACCTGGAGACCATCACATGCAGGTGCCCACTCCTCACACAGCTCAGCAGGATGCAGCTCACTTGCAGCCTCTGCTTCTCTCAGCTAAAGGTGGTTCATGAGGTCACGCTTGGTAGAGGTAGCTTGGAACTGCTAATTTCAGTTTGTAACATGGGGGTTATTACACACACCCCTCAGCAAAGAGTCTCATCTCTCCTGGCTAACTTAATAGTAGCAAACAGAAGGAAGCCTGCCAGGAGTGTTTCAGAGGAAAAACCCATTTTTTTGGGCAGTGACTCACCATTTCAAAGAGCCTCTTTCTCTCTTTTGGTTATAGGAGGAATTGCAAATACAAAGTATTCAGTTTACCTGGATGAACAGACCTTCTATTCCCTATGTATTGGCTTAAGAGGATAGTTACCATACAGGTGTGCTTTATTCAGAATTAACGATGTCACTTCATCTGAGTCCTACAAGATCCTTCCACCCAAGGGCAGAGGCCAGTACGGAGCAGCTTGGACCAGTGGGTCTAATCTGGAATTCTGAAAACTTTGCTATTCCCCTGCTCTCTTTTTTTTTTTTTTCTTTCTTTTTTTCCTGGTAACTCATCTATGATCTTCACACATCTATGCTTTTTAAAACTGCATTTCTTTCACCAACAGTTCTTTTGAGTTGGGCAAACTCAACTTTCATTTGCAACTCTTAATGCTTTAAGTCTGAGAAGTCATTTTAGAAATAGTGAATGAAAATCAAAATTGCAAGCTTGAGGCAGAGATCTTTCCAAATAACAGCATTCCTCTTCTTATTACGTAAACCTGCTCTGTGGGATTTGCTAACCTAATACTGTAACTCTGTTAAACACAGCTCCTAGCCAGATGAGAGACATGGATTGATGAAGGTTTGATATTCATAAACAAAATCTTGTTGGGGCCATGAGCCAGTAGCTAGCATGAGTCTCAAAACAAACATGGATGGAAGACAGCAGGAGACTTTAGCTAGGGGTCTCCCATTTCACTTCATGCCAATTCTTATCAAGATGGGTTTTGCAAAGCCATTTAACCTCTTCTTCTTTCATAGTGGATGATTACTTTCCAAAATTGCATGGATGCTATGACAGCTAATTAATTATTGTTGCCTCATGCTTTATAAATTTAATTAGTATAAAGATGGTTAGCAGGGAGAAACAGTGCCTAGAAAATGAAGGTGAAAGGAGACAACGCTAGGAAGACTCTAAGTGTAGTAGAGATAGAAAGCAGAGAAAAACAATAAATAAGGAAAGGAGTTTTAAATAACAAGAGATGTGTATGAAAGAAAAAGGTGTGCTGCCTTCCAAAAGTAGAGGAGAGGAAAAGGAAATTAAAAATTAGAAGCAAGGCATTGAGATGAACGGGTTTGAAGTACAAAGAGAAGAAAAGAAAATGAAAAAGATGTAATAAAAGATGCCCAGCCTTTAAAGTAATTAATCTTTTCATTTATTTATAAACTTTTTTGGTATGAAAAGAAAATGGTAGAACACTTATACTGAGCTCACACTATGTTAGCACAGTACAGCTCTTAATTCCTGGATTATGTTGTTAAATAATTAACTTGTGCATCATAAGTAAATAATTAAAACTTGGTTCTCTAAGCCTAACTGAGAACATAAAACTGTCAGAGTGATACCAGATTTTGGCAGAACCAATATTGTAGCAAATTAGACAAACTGCAAAAATATTCTAAAATCTGTAGCTGTAAAGACTGCCAGCAGAAGCACTTGGGCTCCATTTCCTCATGGAACAAAATAAAATGGACCATCTATTATTTAAATCTCCTATATTAAAGTTTCATCTGGAGAAGATGGAAGCCTGGATTGCTAGTTCCTCTGCAAAATACCTAGATCTGCCCTGAGTCTTGTCCTATTGGAAAGGGTCCTTGATTTTGGCAGCAGGATAGGAAAGCGTGTCACTATAGAAGGCCAAGGCAGTCTTGAGTTCATGTTAAAATATCCTTTCCTCCAATATCCCTAAAATGAAGAACTACAGAACAAATCCTTACACCTCAGTGGACAATAATTCACCAGTTCCGTGGCGCTATTTAATAACATTAAGAACAAGCAGTTTTTAAATCTAATAATAATTATATTTACTCTTGTAAAAGAGGAACAGTAAACAAATTAAAAAGAATCATTCTTTGTATCCACAGCACAAAATAATTCCTTTTCTCCCATGAACATCTGTTTTATTTTCTGATATAGCAAAGCACAGGTACAGTCTAAGCAGGGCAATTAACCTGGATTCTGGCATCATCACCATCACAGTATTATTTTTATATTATTTTACAATGAGAGGACCTTGGAAGCACAGATCCTGCTGCGCAGAGTCATCACATTCCTTCATGAGGATGACATGGTAGGAAAAAAAAATCCAAGGAACAGCAAATAATCATTCCAACAGAAAAATGACAAAACACTACAGTGGCTATTAAGCAACACTCATTTCATTTGTTCATTCTTGCAATTTGGTGTTTAAAAAATAAATAGAAGACATTTTAATTTTCAGAAGCCCTCACCCCTCCAGCTCCCTGATGCTTTGTCTTGCAAAACACTTGCCAGCATCAAGAGTTTGAAGTGTCTTTGGGTACCAGCACAGGGATGAAAATATGCCAGAATTCCTCAGCACCCCCTCAAAATCTCCACATCTGGGTTCAGGCTGATTCCACAGCCATGCTGGTAGTGTCTGTCCCTCCGTCCCCGCCTGGGGATTCATTTCACCAGGCCTGGGCATGGGCATAGGCAGAGGAGTCGGCCTCGAAGTAGCATTCAAGCTGCCCGCACAGGGCCTCGAAGGTGGGGCGCTCACCTGCCTCCGCATTCCAGCACTGCAGCATCAGCTCATAGAGAGGCGCCGGGCAGGTCTTCGGCTGTGGAAGTCGGTACCCCTTGTCCAGCATCTGGACCACCTGGTGTCCTGGCATGCCTGCAAGCAGAAAGTTCATCAGACAGCTGGGGGTCTACTTAGTGATGCCACATGTCCATATCTGCTATTGAGATGAGGCAATGGGATGCCTCACTGAGAAGTATACCTGCACGCTGAGGGCAGAGCTGGCCTCAGCAGGTGCCTTCAATGGCCAGAAGCCACAGCAGTCACTGAAAGATCCCACACCAGCAGCTAAAACCACATCTAGCATCTCCCAGGCCCTTTGCTCTAACTAAGCCACCTGAGAGGCATAGCAAATGGGCTGTTCTGCGTGTGAGGCTTTTTCTCCACCACATGAGTTTGCCGAAATATTTCTGAGATCTATTTTCCTTAATTTATTCCCAAATGTCTCTAGTCTCAGTGACTCCAAAATATCCCAAGAAAATCTGTCTTGATTCTGAATTTTTCTCACATTTAAAAAGTTTTCCCTAATGTGACCCTTAAATTTCTTCTGGCGCAGCTATGGGATGGCATCCTGCCTGCTCTGTCACTACAAGTCATGGAGAAGAAGCCACACCCCTACCTTTGCTATACATTTCTATATTAAGACTATTGTCCTTCCCTTCTAATTTTGTACTCTTTTAATTAAATCTTGAACTGTGTAGCCTTTTCTTCTTTTCCCTAGATCTCTAAATTGTATTTCCTCTCTACATTACCCACTATGGATCAACATACCTCTCCTCCTAATTGATTGCTGAGGCCAAGCTCCTGAAAGTAACATCAAGTAAGCAAATAGCCACAGCAAAAGGACATTTTTTACTGTTTAAGTCACAGGTATACTATGCCTTTGCAAAGGGCAACATATGCTGAACATAGTTTTAGACAATACTGAGAACCATGGTCTTACATATCATTTATACTTGAATAGTTTATTTATGTGTGTGTGTGCATATGCCCAGACCTATAGTTTATATAAGAAAGAGTTGAGGGGTTTTGGCTTTTGTTTCCTTTCATCTTTTTTCTATTTTCGAAACAGTTTCACAGGCATTGAGGGTAGGAATCAAAAACAAAATCAATTTTTCCTTTTACAGGAAATACCATTTTGGGACCCTGTGAAATGTAGTTTATGATGAGAGCAACACCCCTCAGGCCTACACAGATGCAGCATAACTTTTTTTTTTTTTGCTTTAGTCTTTCCCTTGTGTTCTCCTCACAGCACAAAATGAGTCACAGTCAATCATCTCACTGATATCTGGTGTTATTGGAGGCACAGTTCCTTGAGCATTTCTCACAGTGCTAGGAATAATAGCAGCTCACATACTTTTAAGGTTGGTGACATTTTATTCCTAATTCTTGTGATTCTTCCCTTTTTGAAGGCTTTCCACTGCAAAAGTCAAACATGAGGGAAGGGAGTAAAACCACCTGATTTATTTTTCATTCACCTTCTTCCTGAGGTGCCTGTGCAGAACTACCCCATGCATAATAATCTTTTTCTCTATGAGATATCCTCAAAAAAATAAATTTTAAAAAACAAAACAAAACAAATTCTCTCCTCCTCAAAAAAAAAGATAAAATCCAAACAAACAAACAAAAAAAAACCACAACAAAAAACACCAAGGGCAGGGTGAGAGACAGAAATACATTGACTTTTTCCACATTCCAAGAATTGGCATCTTTGATCTGGTGTTGGAGGGAAATAGCCAGCTAGCTTAGGTGTCTGCTCAGCGCAGGCTGACTCCAGCCAGAGAAAGCTTGAATGGATGCTAATCACAACCTTTGGAAAGCTTCCAGGAAGCCTGGGGCAGCTAGAAGGTCTGACCCACTAAATGGACCTCATCTGAGCAGCCTTTTTTCTGTATTTACAGTTTTAACCTTTAACATGCCCATAGTACAAACACTCAACTTTATTTTTTTGTGTGTCATTCTTAAAGCAAGAAAACATCAGGCATCATTCTTTAGGTAAAAGCACTTACCAGCATAAGGCATCTTCCCATAGGTGATTATTTCAAACAGAAGTATTCCAAATGACCAGACATCTGACTTAACGCTGAATTTGTTGTACCGGATTGCCTCTGGGGCTGTCCATTTCACTGGAAGTTTTGTTTCAGGCCTAGCTTCATATATGTTTTCATTTTCCATCTGTCACGGGTAAAACAAGGCAAAGCACTTGAGCACCCGACTAAGCTAAGCATGTGCTTAACCTTATCATCTTTCATCCAAGAACTTGCCTTTCATGGTGTTAAAGCATACACTTTCTGAAGTCTGTTGTTGAACTGGGCTTCACAGTTGTGCAGTGGTACTGTTCATCAGAGGCTTTTTTAAAGCATTCATCATTTCAAGTGAGCACACAGTGTTGGAGTGGCTCGTGATTAATTATGACCTGCTACTGTGAATTCTGGACCTGGCATCCAAGATTTCAAGTCTGTCAGGAGTAGCAGTATAAGCATCCTGCTGACACTAGAGACCAAATGGCTCTACGTCTGGTCTTTAGTAAAAAGAGAAGGCAAGAGGAAGAGGTAATAAATTTCAGAATGTTTCTTCTGTGATTCATTGCAGTGTTGAAGGGCCATTGACTTTGATAACAATCACTTAAGCAGGTTTTGGGGACTAAAGAACAAGCTCTAAGTGATTCAAAATAAAATATTTGCTTACAGTGGATCCAATTAATTCAAGTAAAGTGAAGATGAAAGACACATAAAAAAAGACAAATTATTTACTTGCAAATTTGTAGAATCATGTCCTTAAAGTTTTACAGCACAGACATCTAAACTTTATTCTGTCTTTGATTCCTACACGAAATTTAGCATATATTGGTCACATCCAAATCTTGGTAAGGTTTTCACATGCAAATCCAGGCAAATGTGTACAAGATTTTGTTTGATTTTTTTTTTTTAAATGCAGAATGTACATTTCCCATCTGGCATGCCCTATACTTCTGAAAAGACTGGTTGTTACTGTTTTGTATCTACATCTACTGATCTACTGATACAGCTAGCATCTTGACCATACTATTCATCTCTAGAAACAAGAAATTATTTCATTATGCTAATTAACACATACAGAAATACAGATTTAATTTCTCACACCTACTCTGGGATCTTTGAATGTGACCATGTTAATGCTTTGGCTTACGAGACAGAACACTCCTAAGAAAGTCTGCCAAGATGACTCTATGACAGAGTATCTCAGTAAAGCTCAGTTTTAACAAGAAATGTCAGCACCTGTAAATTATTACTTTCTTTAGTGAGGACAGAGGAGAACTATCCATTGTGAGCATTGTTCATTTAAAAATAAATATTTTTCATGTTAAAAAATGTGCAATCTGAACTTATGCATAACTAGAAGAATCAAAATTATGCAAAAAGCACTTTCCAAGCCCCCTGATGCCATTGTCTAGTCATTATTCTATATTTCAGTATGTAATAAATCCAACTCTGTTATGAACTTCGATTTCTGCTGCTTGAATGAAAAAAAAACCAAACGAGAAGCAGAGGGATTTTTTCTCCGTTTTTCCTTCTCAGTGCAGGAACATAAATCAATAAAAACAATAATAAGACCTCAGAAATTATGGATTACATGTTGAAATCCATAAAATATGGCAAATCAAATCTTTCCACCTCTGGTAAAATCATTTTCAGAGTTAGGAAATCTCATTTCTAAACCACAGCTCTTTCCTAGGGTGATCTTGGTCAGCATTACTTGGCATTCCACATCCTTGAGGGCTAGAGAAAAAAAAACAGTGCAGTGGGAAAGAACTTGAAACTGCATCAGATTTAAAGCCCTGAGAGCTCACTTTATGAACTCCATTGTTAGCCATGGAGAGGAATAAGGTCCCTTTATGATTACTACCTGCACTTGCAAGCATCAGGGAGGCAGGGGGGAAGTGAACAAAGAGAAAATATCTGTCAATATATTTTCTTATGCCCTCCCTCACAGGCTCAGGAATATAATCTTGCCATCATTCTTGTGATCACTCTCCATGTGGCAGACACTAGTGTTATGGACAAAGGCTGTGCAGCAAAGGGTGTTGCTTGCTAGTCTCCTTCCTTGGTGGGTGAGTGGGAAGCAGACACCGGGATGCCATCTTCAAGCTGACAGAAAGGCATAGGCCAGCTTCTAACCTTGAATAGGATAACACTGGTAGACGATACAAGTGAACACAGTAGAGGTCTTTGTCTCCCTGGGCATGCTTTTTGCCTGAACCCAGCAATGCAGAGGCTACAGGTCATCTTTTAGTTGACTTCCTCCACCGTGTTACCCAGAGTTAAAGTAGAGCCAGTTCACCCTCTCACAACCCACCTTAAAAACTCTTGCAAGTCCGAAGTCTGCCACTTTGTAAACACTATGTTCACCAACAAGAACATTCCTGGCTGCCAGATCCCGATGGATATAGTTCTGAGACTCAAGGTAAGCCATCCCCGAAGCCACCTGAGCAGCCATGTCTATTTGATGTGGCAGAAAGATTTGGGAGCCTGCATCTTCTGTTTAAAAGATGATGAAAGAAAATATAACATAATATTTATGTTATTAACATATAAATAATATCCCGTCGAGTTCAAACAGCCATGCAATGCAATAAAGTAACAGCTCAACCAAATGGCAGAGGTTAGTTAATAACACTAGTGAAAGTCATGCAGCTGACTTCACAATAACTGAGAAACAGTGCCTGTCCCATCTCCTTTAAAAGAGTAAATACTGAACACAGCAGTTGATATAGGCCTGGAAGGAGCTGCTGACACAGTCCAAAGAAAAGGCATTTATCTGCTGATATAAAGGCAAATGTTTGCCTTTCTGACAAGTGCATAACCAGTTTCAAACTGCAAGAATGAGTGTCAGTGCTCACTGAGAGTAGCCAAAGCTGACTAACGATGGAGAAGCAGAAGATTATCCTTGTTCCGTGTTCTCCAGTAATTCTTGCTAGGAAATATACCATCTGCTGTCAACTGCAACTCTCATTTTCACTTTCCAGTCCACTTGACTACTTCACACTGTTCTGTCTGTTGCTGATACTCAACAGCAGGACTCCTTGAGCTGCTTTCGAGTTGCCTGCCTCTCTAATAGGACTTTCTGAAACAATGTGCATGCCATTCTCACCACTTGCTGTAAGATCAGCAAGTCTCAGAAATAGAGAATTGGCAATCAAAGATTGCTGTTCAAAGTAGTAGAAGAAATTTGAGCAGAGCAACTTGCCTCCACAAATGAAGGAAAGAGCCTTAGGCCATGAAAAACTGCAACCAAAAATTGTAAGACAAGTACCCCCCAAAAAATCATCAGAGAATACACATTAGAATACAAATTCAGGGCCTTTTTGGCATTTAGGGGGACAGCTGACCTCATAGCAAAGAATTTACACCCCAATGTAATCTATGTAAGCCAAATCAGTGTTATATTCAAGCATCACTGTCACTCAAACTCAAACACTGCAGCACTGAAGCATGAGTGCCTACCTCTGCAGCCTCTAAAATAGTTTCAACTTTCTGTTTCAGAATTTTAACAATACCAAAAAGCTAAGTGTTTGCTGCAAGGTTTATAGAGTTCTCCTTTCTCATTATGATGGTGACTTTTCCTTACAGCCTTTCTGTTAAATAAAACATTTGTAGCTGGTGGTTTTCTATTGCCTACTTTGAATTGATTCCTGGTGAAAGCGTGTCTCAGCATTGGTTTGCATAACCTCCTCCAGTTCTGGCATTTTATCTGACCTAACCTTGCAATCACCCCTTATGAAGAGTGTGAAATTCCATTGTTTATTAATCTATTCTGCAATCTCCAGGCTTTGAATTTCCTGCTTATCTGGATGTTCTGAGATGAATAGGTAAAAGAAATGAATTTTAAATTATTAAATTTGCCCTGTATGTGCATTGTCCTACTTCCTTTTTGAGGCTAAAGTCATTGTCATGATAATTGAGCACTAAGATTATTTATTTCGATTGTTGACTCAGAAAGTCTTTTCCTCTCACACACATATGTTTAATAGTTTCTTTGACCTTTAAAAGAGAGAGGAGGAAAAATCAGGCTGTGTGGTTATCTACGGCTTAACCATCAAGAAAATCCATCATCAGGCCACAGCATAATATAGCGCTCTTAATTTTTGCAGTTCTGATAAGTGGCACATATCAACATTTATTATTCAGCTTGCTGAGGAAAGATACACATCCATAAATTACATTTATGTAGTATTTAATCAGAAAATAGCTAAATATATACAAGTACCTTGCATGAGTACACAGGGTTTGGAAACTAGCTTATGTGACTCACTTCAAAATCTCCCACTCCATGTTCCCTTTCACACTGCTCCTTCATCTGCACAGGCTGTGAACTACCTCCTGGTGAAAGCAGACAAGGATGCAGGCAGACCTGAGCACAGGTTTGTCATTGTTCTGGGGATGCTCCAGACAAGCTTGCTCAAGAGCCAAAACACAGCAATGTCACAGGGAAAAAAGGATGACTCATAAGCCTTGCATTTCTAAGGAGCTGCTTCAGTGCAGGACAGGAGCTGGAGCTGTTAACCCCTCCTTGTCTTATGCCCTGCAGGACACACAGGTGTGCCATGCTAAAGGACAAGGATGAGATCCACTTCTAATGATGAAGTTGCAGCTGAAAGATTTTTTCTTCCATGGGGGCTTGCTTGGTACCCCAAACCAGGCTGGCCTACTGTCTTTTCTCTCATATGGGCTGAGGAGGGGAAGAAGCCACAATTGCTCGAGAGGCTGCAGTATTTCCTGGAGTGTTTTTCCTTGTGAGCCGGTTGTGTGCTGCTGCTGCTCTGGAGCTAAAGAAGGAAAAGCTGTAATGAGGAGCCTCAGCTGACCAGGAGCTGCAAACTGCACAAAGTTAGAGGATGAAAGCACAATTTTCTTTGGGATCTGAAGTGCAAATCATGTACAGCTGTCTCATAAAGTTTTCTGACTATACCTCCAAAACTCCAGGTTGGGCCAGCCAAGCACACAAGTTCAAGCACAGCACTATATTAGTACAACTACAGAGGTTTCCAAACCAGAGCCAGCTCCCATGTGGCTAGTCCAGAGCAGGTCAGAAGAGTTAACAGCTATATTCATATGGGTATACATAGAATCATAGAATCATAGAATAGTTAAGGTTGGAAAGGACCTTAAGATCATCTAGTTCCAACCCCCCTGCCAGGGGCAGGGACACCTCCCACTAAACCATGTCACGCAAGGCTACGTCCAATCCAGCCTTGAACACCAGTAGTGCCTGGTTTTGAGTGTGGAAGTTATATTAACTATGTTCTTTTGTTGTTTTTCCTCCTTTAAAAAGGCACTACTGGTGAATTTATAAAAACTTCCCATGACTTACTCTTTACCCTATAAAGAAAATATAGTGCCTCCATGTCCTTTTTTACTAACATTTTTTGACAAAACTATAGCCCTTATATGAAAAATTTATTAGAGAAAATATTAAAGAAGGCTTAGGGTCTACATCCTGTTCTAAGCAATCATTCACAACATCATATAGGAAAGACAGGAAAATATTCTCATTGACAGATGTCTGACATTAAAAAAATAAATAAATAAATAAGCAGCACTTTCTCCAGTTGAGAGCATTGCCTCTGTAATAATTCACTGAACCTCAAGACTGTGTCCCTGCCAGAACAAGCCCTAGGTCTATCAGACTTGATAAAAACACTCATATATTTTATGACAATTTCATTCACATCTAATAACAAAGAAAAGTTTTCAGTTGCATTTTTCTCATATTGGTGGCAGCTTAATAACTCTGCATAGCAGCGTTCATCAAGAAGTATCCCAAAGTACATTTACAGGGTGCACAGGGAATTCACATGCCTGTCATTATTAAATAGCTGTCGTTATGGTGGTATGCGATAGTCACTATGCATGAAATATTAGGGATTTTTAAAGCTGGAAAAATATACCATGCATTTCTAGGAGGGAAAACTTGACCAAAGAACAATCTCTGGACTTTTCCTCTACTGTAGTTTGCCATATTTACCCATAGTACACACACAAACCCAGCAGCCTTCTGGAAATATCTTCCTGCAGTGGCTGAGTATCAAGAAAGCTTATCAGGAACTGTGCACTGATCACCAGCCAATACAGATCACTTTGAGTCACAGGGCTTTACGCAAGCTTCAAATCTCTTTTCTTATTACTTTCATTGACGGCAACAACTTTTCTCTGACTAACACTTATCAAAACACCTGGATCTCTGCCTCCACCCCGCAGTTCTCTTTATCTCCCTGTGCACAGGCCATCAGACAAGGAGACATACCATTAGTGTGGGTTTCAACTGGCCGTTTTTACAGTTATTGTGACAGCTGCCTGGAAACCAGCTGACTTTCCTCGGTCTCTCCAGGGCTACAGGAATGAGCATTTGGGCAAAGATCAGACCACATACATGCATTGCCCACAGCAGGGGAAGCTGCTGTGCATATGCTGGCTACTGATCCACACACAGGCTGCAGAGCTGATGTGTCCTGGACATGTTGTACTCTGTGCACAAACAGTCTAATTTTCACCTCTGCAATAGTTGTGACTCATCCTGTCTTTCTCAGAGCTATTTCTGTGGTGCAGTAAATGTTTTAATGCACAGCAATCATTTCGTGATGTGCCAGGCTCTTTCAATCAGATAAGTAGCAATCTGCATACAAAGGAACCAAAAACAAGAATTTAAAGGAAGTTTGTGCATTGCTACCTCTGCCCACTAAAAAAGAAGCTGTAGTTGGTCTGTCCAAGCTCAATGCAGCCATTCCTTGGTGGGGCTGTCACTCTACCAGAGATTTCTTTTGCTGTAATTGTCCCTGGTCTCAGCCTCACTTAAAAAATGTTTCCAGAGAGAAGATGGCAGAAGGCGTGTGACATGGTAAAATACTGCCTGTGGTATTTTGCAGGGCTCTGCCTTATAGGCTGGAGAGAGAGAAAAAAATTAGCAAGACAATTGCAGTGAACATTTTGTCTTCAAGAGATAGTGACAGCCTTAGAGACATTTAGCACCTTAGAGACATCTGCTAAACTGAAAACGGGTAACACTAGAATCAAGCATTTCTCAACAGTGGGGGTGAACTTGAAATGCAATCATTATGCTAGTCTGCTTCACGCTGTACAACTTTATTTTTAATTATTATTTGCCTTCAAAAGAGCACTTTGGAGCGCTGTTGAGATAAAAGCCCTGATGCGACAGGCAAGGGACAAATTCACAGTGAAAGGCTATCCCTGCCTAGTAATAGATTTCAAAGCTGTTAAGTACATTTTGTGGAAGTGTCTCTATTTCATGTCAAATACAATGACCTATCCTTCTGGATGCTTATATTTTTATTCTGTCAGTGTATGTTCCCATCTACTCATAGAACAGGGTGAAAAAATGTGGGTCATTATAAGGCAAGATTCAAACTGTGAAAATACTTTGGCATGTCAAAAAATCATAAACCTCTTTTCTCATCCTCACACGACAAATAATGTAGCCTTTGTATTAAACCAGAGTGTGTACTTTTATCTTTATGTTAGTGTATTTACTAAATTGTCAGATGTAACACCCCTTGAAATGAGTTTATGGCCATTTTCTTACTTTGAAGGTATTCGAGAAGACTTCCATATCTCATCAGCTCAGTAATAATGTA
Source organism: Ara ararauna (assembly GCA_028858755.1). Classification (NCBI taxonomy): domain Eukaryota; kingdom Metazoa; phylum Chordata; class Aves; order Psittaciformes; family Psittacidae; genus Ara; species Ara ararauna. The sequence continues at coordinate 66,026,832 of CM054379.1, forward strand.
AATTGGGTCCTCCAAAGTGCAGACAGCATAAAGCTGTATAAGCTTTGGATGTCTCAAGTTCTTCATTATTTGTGCTTCCCTCAGAAAGTCTTCTGGATCCATTGAACCTGAAACAACAGCATATAACAAAACATAAGCTGAGGTTATTAAAGGCCTTCCTGCCAGCCTGGCAGTCTTAAGGGAATAACTGAGATTGTTTTCTGTCTTTCAAAGTACATTAGCATCTCAAATCTTCACAGTTTCCACAGAAAACAGACAGTGCAGCTGAAATAAACAGTTAATGTCCATGCCAGTTGCTCAGGGATGGAGAACATATGTGTTCCAGCCTCCAGAAATATAAAGGCTAAAATTAAGAACCCCCCAGCCTCCCCCAAACAGGAAAAAAAGTGAGGGTAGATTGTTAACTGATATAATTTAAGCAAACAATTATGTTACAGCTGGTTAATGAAATGACCAAAGACTGATGAAAGAGTGCCTAGGTAATGAACATAAAATTTCTGACTGAAAAATAGTGCTGAAATAAGAATTTGTTGCACCATTTTTTATGCTTCAGCCATCAAAGCCTGAAAGCATTGAAATCATGTTAGCATATAAGGAGTAGATGTGTGCATTTATATAAATAAATAAAAAAACTATTGTCCTGGGTTCAGCAGTAGCAGTCATTTTTCTCCTTCTTAGTAGCTGGTGCAGTGCTGGGGTTTTGACTTTCAGCCTGGGAACAGCGCTGATAACACCAGTGTTTTCTGTTGCTGCTCAGTAATGTTTAGCCTGACCAAGAACTTTCTGAGTCTCATGTTCTGCCAGGGAGGAGGGGAAGCCGGGAGGAAGCAGAGACAGGACACCTGACACAAACTAACCAAAGAGGCATTCCATACCACAGCATGTAATGCCCAGTATATAAACTGGGGTCAGTTACCCGGAAGGGTTAGATCACTGCTCGGGTCGGGCTGGGTGTCATGGTTTAAGACTAACTCACTCAGTCTCTCTCTCTCACTCACTTCCCCCTCTTTCTTCCGCCTGCTCCAGGAGGGATGGAAAGGAGAATTGAAAAGAATGCAACTCCCACAGGTTGAGATAAGAACAGTTTAGTAACTGAAGTACAACACAAATCACTACTGCTACAACCAATAATAATAATGACAAGGCAAATGCAAGGAAAGAATACAATTCTCACCACTTAATACCAAGCCCGACCACGCAGTGCACCCCCCCACCCTTCTGGGTCTCTGTTCTCTGATTTCCATCCTGGGCATGACGTGCTGTGGTATGGAATAACCTCTTTGGCTAGTTTGGGTCAGGGGTCCTGTCTCTGCTTCCTCCTGGCTTCCCCTCCTCCCTGGCAGAGCATGAAACTCAGAAAGTCCTTGGCCAGACCAAGACATTACTAAGCAGTAACCGAAACACTGGTGTTATCAGCGCTGTTCCCAGGCCCAAAATCAAAAACACAGCACTGCACCAGCTACCAAGAAGGAGAAAAATGACTGCTGCTGCTGAACCCATGACACTGGGTATTGGTTGGCGGGTGGAGAGCGACTGTATTATCTTCCCTTGTTATTTCCCTTTTCATTGTTATTGGTGGTAGCAGTAGTGGTTTGTCTTATACCTTAGTTACCGGACTGTTCTTATCTCAACCTGTGGGAGTTACACTCTTTCGATTCTCCTCCCCATCCCTCAGGGAGCCGGGGGGAGGAAAGGGGAGGAGTGAGAGAGCGGCTGCATGCTTCTGAGTTACTGGCTGAGCTTAAACCACGACACTTTATAAGATTCACATAATAGCAACCTTATTAGAAATACCAATGTATGTATAGATGCAACACTAATTTTACATTCCCTTAATTGAAGAAGTATCTTAAGGGGCAATGATCCTAACTATTTAATTGTTAGATAAGGTCATAATATCTCTAAATCTATTCATATATGCAGCGAGACAATGCATAAACTGCATCAAAGAAACCATACAGAAATAGCACAGGGAATTAAAGCCAGTGTCATATTCAGCATTAGAGCTCATACGTCCTGAACAGGGGATTGGTTAGAAAAAGTATACACAAATCAAGAAGCAGAGCTTTCCCTATGAATGATGCAGTAGAGATCAGATATTCTCAGATGTTTGAGGAAGATGGCAAATAACATCTACTTCACACATTTGTAAAAACAAATGTGAAATTATCCAAATACTCAAATATTTCCTTCCACCCAAATCAAAACAGCTTCATTAAGAAAAGTCTACAGTGAAGATGGGAAGGGGAAATGTACCCAAGTCTAGTTTGCTCTACGCCACGTTTAAAACCAAACTCTTTTCTTATTGTAAGCAGAATGAGTCATTTGAGAAGCCAAAGCTGCAAGAGTAAGAGCCTTTATTTTGTTTTTTTAACATTAGGTAACCAACAAGGTTCATTTGGGACTCTGGCTCTGTTCCAAACATGGATGTTTAAATGAAATGGAATGCTGGAAGGATGCTAAATGGCTCTGCAATAAAACTGCAACAGAAAATCTGTTCTACAGAATGCCCTTGTGTTGCGTTAAAGGGGAGAAAATAAAACCCCTTGCCTTATTAGGGAGACAGGGAACAGCTCCAATATGCAACTACCAGTCCTACTGCGTTCACTTATATCGAACCTCTACTGGTCTGGAATTTCAATCCGACCACATTCGCTTATATCAAACCTCTACTGGTCTGGAATTTCAATCCGACCACGTTCGCTTATATCGAACCTCTACTGGTCTGGATACCAATCCGACCGCATTCGCTTATATCGAATCTCTACTGGTCCGGATACCAATCTGACCGCGTTCACTTATATTGAACCTCTACTGGTCCGGATTTCAGTCCGACCACATTCTCTTATATCGAACCTCTACTGGTCCAGATTTACCGATAGTGCACCACACTGTCCAGTCCAATCAGCTACAACTACCAATCTGACCGCGTTCGCTTATATCGAACCTCTAGTGGTCCGGATACCAATCTGACCGCGTTCGCTTATATCGAACCTCTAGTGGTCCAGATTTACCGATAGTAGCGATTGGCCACCGAAACAGTGCAGTTTATTGTTTCAAGCTTATTGAGGCAACAGATACAGGTTCTTATGGATTGCCAGTGATAAATAGTGTCTGCAAAAGCACGTACAAATAATAGTGACATGGATACAAGAGCTAGATAAAGTTAACACAGCCTGGCTCTAAAATAGAAAGGTAACAGTGAAAAGTAACTCTATAGAGGTTCTAAGTTTTCCTGGGGAAGCACTGGATACAGTGAAAGTCTTACCCACAGGCGTCCCTATGGGGGGGGAAGAAAGGTCCAGCCTGTCAACCGGTCCCGGGAGTCTATCGATGTTGTCTTCCTCGACTTGTCCACGATGGTATCTTCCCTAATATCCCCCTCTCTCTTGGGTCATTTTATACTATTTTTCACCTTCAAGGTGGAGCTTGAGTGACTCTAGTCATACATACCTTTATTATTATTGGTTCAAATCTCTCTGATTTAACTTTTAAAGGTATACGACACCAAAAATTCAGAGCACATGCTCAGTTGGGGGTGGTTTCTTTTTTGGGGGACAGGGGGTTACATTGGAGATGAGAGTGTATTTTAGCGTGTAGATGCATTATAATGACATTATAATGAAGCAAAGTTCACACAGAGGATGGCATTCTGTCAAAAGATGACAGGTCGCCGACTCAGGGTAGCGTACATGCAGCTTATCAGTTTCTTGTACCACCTGGTTCCTGTTTCCTGTCAATGTTAGGACAAATTATGGCCGCGAGGTCTTCACCCCGCTCCATCATCCATCTGTGTATGCATGGGAACCACTGTGGCGTGCACATTCCAGGCGTGGCTGCATCCTGCTTTGAGAGGCCCTGAAAGTCCATTTTTCCCTTATGTGTGGACAATGCTGCATTTCAAATATAAGTTTAATTCCTAATTATTCCACACCTTGTAAATCAGCACGGGCACCTTCACCCCAGAATCTACCTTGAATGTCCCTTCCTGAAAAGTGCTCCAACCTATTTTCCAAAACATAGCAATGATGTGTGATTTCATGCCCTTGTATCAACGCAAAAGGAATGACTCAGAAATGCTTCTGATACAGCCTTTATGAAAAGGAGCCACTTGACTTTGTAACTTGTGAAAGCAAAGATTTTTGTAAGGGACAGCTGCTTCTCTCCCCTGTGTCCTCATATTTTCCTTGGCAATCCCATGGGGTCCAATCTGACAATACTGTGTAGCATGCCCTTAGGAGGAATAGCGAAATTTAATGGATTTCCATGCTATCAGTAAATGGATAGCAGCCAGTAATACATCTCAATCAGTACAGGGTATACCCATTTCTTTTTGTCACTGTCGTAGGAATGTGGTGGCCTTCATGAAAAGCAAATGACTCATATTTGGTCTGGATAAAATAGAGATTAGGACAATCAGGTGGAAAAATAGAAATCTGCAATACTAATGCTATGACCTTTTCCTGTTTAAAGCAGCACAATCCTTACCACTCTATTTGAACTTTACACCAATCTTAGATTTCAAAATAAAAAACTAGGGTTGTGTTTATAGAGTTTGGACTCACCTTACTACTGATTTAATACTGTGGTCCATTTGCTTACTCTTTATAAGATATATGCATTTGTCATGGAAATCACCCTAAAGTCTACAAAGAAGCTGCATGGTATGAAGTACTCTGCCTCTAAAGGTAAATGCATAAGCATGACAAGTGATTTAACATCAGTGCCAAAATTAGACAAGTGATCCTAAAAAGGATAAAGTATATACTAACTTGGGGTCTACCAAATAACCTGCCCTCCTCTATGGATCATTATACAGGATTTCTTCACACCACAGAAAATGACAGTCTGATTTGTTTCCATCATCAAAATTTGCCTAGAAGGAATCTCTCAGTTTAATCATGCTATAAACTTCTTCCAACAACTGAAACCCAGCAACATGTTTTTCACATATGACAACTTCCAATAAATTGATCAGGAGGGAAGTATTCTATCAGCCAAATAGCAGCAAATCTTTCTTCACTTTGTAGAAGTAACAGATTATAATAATGATAACCAGTGACAAAGATCACTTAGTATTTCCTGCATATTTTAAAGAGCCTATGTAACCTCCAGTTTTATTTGGTTCATATCTTTAAATAGCATAAGTAGCAGACAGTGACCAAAACCCCCCAGAGCCCTGTAGCTCTTATACTGCAGTTAATAAGTTGATTGGATGCTAACTGCAAAAAATTGTCTTTATCAGTGTTTTGTCTAAGATTAGTTTTTAGCAACTCAATAAGCAAAGTAAAAACTGCTTCTAAACCCAAGCAAACATGGTTGTTATAAGCAATAGATAAACCCTGTCACAATAGTGCCAAAGAAGTTCCAATGCATTTCTTTGAGGAAGTTTATATAAGTGAAACATGTAAAATATATGCCACATGGAGTTTCAGATAACTGGTTGTTTGGGGTTTTTTTTAGTTTGTAGTTGAATTACATGTGGTTTTGATGAAGTATATTTCACCAGTAAGTGGTAAACACACTATCAAGAGCAGATTACTGTAAGTAGAAACCACCTGATCAAAAACCAACTAGTTAACAGGAGCCTTTACTGAAACAACAAGTATCCATTGTATAAGACACCAGTTTTGCAGCAGAATGATGAGTACCTGAAAAAATAAGGTTTTGATAATTTGATTTTTGAATGAAAAATGGTTTTGTGAATGTCAGAGTCCTTAAGAATAAAATGTTGGAATTCATTTCTTTGATGTGTTCTATGATGCGCTGTGTTGCCAGAAATCACCTCTACTTTAAGCCTACTTAAAGCAAGCATACCAGTTCTGATTCTTTCTTTCTGAAAATACTTTTTCCAGTATTGAGAAAACTTCACAGTATAAGATAAAGACTCATAATGTGGAAATGAGTTAGAGAGAGGTCAGCCGTTTTCAAGCTTCCACTGGCCTAAAGGTAAGTGGCCCTTCAATATTTAACAAACGCCTCCTGAGACCCTTTGTTTGCAACTTTCAATAAACTTTCCCAGATGATTTCGAACTACCCTTGTACTTCAGAGCAAGCTTGCCTTCTGAATATGTTTATTCAAAATGAATTAATGTACAGAATACATTGAGCATACATTGTGATCTTCTGAATAAGATTATGTGTAATAAAGAAATATAACATTAAAAAGACCAAGTTTTTGGTAACACAAGAGACTGAATGTAAACTAATCACATTAACAGAAGAATATCGCAGGTATCTAACAATCCCTGAGCAGCTTTCTCACCATATAGGAGTGAAATTACAAGTTAGTGTAAGGCTAGGCACTGAACTAAATGGAATAAAAGAATTACCTTTTTTCAATGAAACTTGGAGGCTTTCCTGTGTGCAGAGCATTTTATACTGTGTATGCACTAAAGAGATGACATACTGAAGAACTGAAAATACTATTAAAGCCTCCACTGACAGCACCAACCCAGAGACTATTTTGAGAAAGCCTCCTGAAAATAAATAAATAAATAAATAAAAATCATGCTTGGGCAGTTCCCATGCAAAGAGAGAAGCTTGGGAGATGCTTTACAATGTGGCAATGACAAATGCATCTGTCAACTTGAATAGGCATAAGGAACTTTTTCAGATAGGATTAATTGGTGATGATAGATGTCTGCTTTACATGCTGACAGTTGGAGAAGCAAGCTACCCCAGACAATAGGTTCTAGAGAATCCATCACACTCAGCACAGGACAAAGTGCAAATCCCTGCTGCAATGATTTCCACTTAAACAGAAAAAATAATGTCACAGTGAGGAGATAAAAACAGAAATGTGAAATGACATGTTCAGGGACCTACAGCAAGACAGTGGTGTGCAAAGCCAAGGACAGAAATAGCAGTTTTCCTATTTTTCTATCTGCTGATGCCCACACCTCTTTGATGACTGTGGGTCGACAACTCAAAAGTCAGAGATGTTCCTTCAGGCAAAGATGTTCTCGTGTTTTGTTTTTTTCATTCACACATCCATCACTATGTTTTTGCTGGTAAAATGTCACAGTTGTCTCCAAAACAGAGTCAAACACCAGTGAACAAAAAGAATGGGGCATCACATTACTACTGCTTTTTCATATAATCACTGTAATCAACAGATTGCAATAAGGATAAGGAGAGGTAACAGGCAAATATGGACTGAATTTTGAGAATTTCATTTGGGAATGGAAGGGAATATCAGTTATTGTGATTGTGGTGAAGGCACAAGGGGTAGGTTGTGTCTAAATTGTCCACTTTGGTGCTGTGATGATATTACTTTGATTTTGGTGCGGGGAATTCTTTTTGTTGATGTGGGAGAAGTTTGTGAAGTTAGTGTGATCAATGTAGATTTTCATGAACGTTCTTAAATACGTGATTCACCGAGATGGGGTTGTAATGTATTGGGTTTGCATAGCAAGGTTTTGGTAGAGGTGGGGCTAGAGGGGTGGCTTCTGTGAAAAGCTGACAGAAGCTTCCCCCATGGCCGATAAAGCCAATGCCAGACAGCTCCAAGACGGGCTCACCGCTGGCCAAGGCTGAGCCCATCAGTGACGGTGGTGACACCTCTGGGATAATGTATTTAAGAGATAAAAAAACCCAAACCAAAAACACCTGCACCATAGAAACTGCAGCTGGAGAGAAGATTGAGAATATGTGAGAGCAAAAGCCCTACAAGACAGCAGGATCAGTCCAGAAGGAGGGCAGGAGGTGCTCCAGGCGCCAGAGCAGAGATTCCCCTTCAGCCCATAGTGCAGACCATGGTGAGGCAGCTGTGCCTCTGCAGCCCATGGAGGTAAATGGGGGAGCAGATCTCCACCTGCAGCCCATGGAGGACCCCACACCGGATCAGGTCAATGCCTGATGGAGGATGTGATCCCATGGGAAGACCGTGCTGGAGCAGGCTCCTAGCAGGAACTGTGGCCTCATGGAGAGAAGACCCCACACTGCAGCAGGTTGCTGTAGGACTTGTGAACCCATGGGGGACTCACGCTGGAGCAGAAGGACTGTACCCATGGAAGGGACCAACACTGGAGCACCCTGTTCCTGAAAGACTGCACCCCATGGAAGGGACCTACACTGGAGAAGTTCATGAAGAACTGGAGCTCATGGAAAGGACTCACATTGGAGAAGTTCTGAAGGTGGGGGGCATCATTCCATCCCAACACACCCAGTCACTTGCCAGCACCTATAGTAAATGTTCAGAGCAATGTAGAGATATTCCAGCTGCTTCATCCAATGAGGCGGCTTCAACTGGAGCTCAGCTCAGATGCCTCTATACAAATGCCCGTAGCATGGGGAACAAACAAGAGGAATTAGAGATGTGTGCACGTCTACAGCGGTATGATATCATAGGCATCACAGAAACATGGTGGGATAGCTCCTATGACTGGTGTGTTGGAATGGAAGGTCACAGGCTCTTTAGGAAAGATAGGCCAGGTAGGCAGGGAGGGGGAGTTGCTATTTATGTTAGGGATAGGCTGGAGAGTATGGAACTCTGTCTGGGGACAGGTGAGCAGTCGACAGAGAGTTTGTGGGTCAGGGTTAAAGGGAGAACAGCGATGGGAGACATTATTGTGGGGATCTGCTACAGACCGCCTGACCAAGAGGACTCGGTGCATGAAGCGCTCTATAGACAGATAGGAACAGCCTCACGCTCACAGACCCTTGTTCTCATGAGGGACTTCAACCACCCTGATATCTCTTGGAGGGATGGTACGGACCAGCAAAAGCAATACAGGTTCCTCGATTGTGTGGAAGACAGCTTCCTTCTGCAAGTAATAGAGGAGCGGACAAGGAGAGGTGCCATGCTTGACCTCGTCCTCACCAACAGGGAAGGGCTGGTTGGAAATGTGGCGCTCCAGGGCAGCCTTGATTGCAGTGATCATGAGACGGTCAAATTTGAGATCCTCAGGACAGTGAGAAGAGCGTGCAGCAAGCTCACTGCCCTGGACATCAACAGAGCAGACTTTGGCCTCTTCAGGAACCTGCTCAGTAAGACTCCATGGGATATAGCCCTAGAGGGCAGGGGGCCCAAGACTCTTGGTTGATATTCAAGGATCACCTGCTACAAGCTCAGGAGTATTGTGTCCTGACTAGAAGGAAGTGCTGCAGGAGGGCCAGGAGATCTCCTTGGACAGATAAGGAGCTGCTGAGGAAAATACAAAGGAAAAAAGAGGCTTATAAAAGGTGGAAGCAAGGACAGGTGGTCTGGGAAGAATACAGGGATGTTGTCCGGGAAGCTAGGGATCAGGTTAGGAAAGGTAAGGCCCACGTAGAATTAAACTTGGCTAGGGATGTGAAAGATAACAGGAAGGGATTCTATAGGTACATTGCAAATAAAAGACAGACAAGCAGCAATGTGGGCCCTCTCCAGCAGCAATCGGGAGAACTGGCTATCCTGGATTTGGAGAAGCCTGAGGTTCTTAACGACTTCTATGCCTCAGTCTTCACCGGAAAATTCTCTGACCACACCACCCAAGTCTTGGAAGGCAGACGCAGGGACAGTGAGAATGAAGACCCTGGGCCCACTGTAAGAGAGGATCTGGTTCAAGACCATCTTAGGAACCTGAAAGTATACAAGTCCATGGGACCTGATGAAATCCATCCATGGGTCCTGAAGGAGCTGGCAAATGAAGTTGCTAAGCCACTGTCCATCATATTTGAAAAATCATGGCAGACAGGTGATGTACCCAAAGACTGGAAAAAGGGAAATATAACCCCCATTTTCAAGAAGGGGAAAAGGGATGATCCAGGCAACTACAGACCAGTCAGCCTCACCTCTGTGCCTGGCAAAATCTTGGAGTGGATTCTTCTGGAAGGTATGCTAAGGCACATGAAAAACATCAAGGTCGTTAGTGACAGCCAGCATGGCTCCACTAAGGGGAAATCCTGCCAGACCAATCTGGTGGCCTTCTATGATGGGGCTACGGAACTGATGGACAGGGTTAGAGCAGTTGATGTCATCTACCTGGACTTGTGCAAAGCGTTTGACACTGTCTCACATGACATCCTTGCCTCTAAGTTGAAGAGACATCAATTTGATAGGTGGACCACTTGGTGGATAAAGAACTGGCTGGATGGCCGCACGCAAAGGGTTGTGCTCAATGGCTCCATGTCCAGCTGGAGACCAGTAAGGAGTGGTGTCCCTCAGGGATCAGTGTTGGGACCGGTCTTGTTCAACATCTTTGTCAGTGACATGGACAGTGGGATTGAATGCGCCCTCAGCAAGTTTGCAATGACACCAAGCTGTGTTGTTTGGTTGATACGCTGGAGGGAAGGAATGCCATCCAGAGGACCTTGACACGCTTGTGAGGTGGACTGATGCCAACTTGATGAAATTTAACCCTAACAAGTGCAAAGTCCTACACCTGGGTGGGAGCAATCCCAGGCACAGCTACAGGCTGGACAGAGAAGAGATTTAGAGCAGCCCTGCAGAGAAGCACTTGCGGGTTTTGGTTGATGAAAAACTGAACATGAGCTGGCAGTGTGCGCTTGCAGCCCAGAAAGCCAGCCGTATCCTGGGCTGCATCAAAAGGAGTGTGACCAGCCGGTCGAGGGAGGTGATCCTGCCTCTCTACTCTGCTCTTGTGTGACCTCACTTGGAGTATTGTGTGCAGTTCTAGTGTCCTCAACATAAAAAGGACATGGAACCGTTGGAACAAGTCCAGAGGAGGGCCACGAGGATGATCAGGGGACTGGAGCACCTCCCGTATGTAGATAGGCTGAGAAAGTTGGGGCTGTTGAGCCTGGAGAAGAGAAGGCTGCGTGGAGACCTCATAGCAGCCTTCCAGTATCTGAAGAGGACCAATAGGGATGCTGGGGAGGGACTCTTCATGAGGGATTGTAGTGAGAGGACAAGGGGTAACGGGTTCTAACTAAAACAGGGGAAGATTAGATTGGATATGAGGAAGAAATTCTTTACTGTGAGGGTGGTGAGGCACTGGAATGGGTTGCCCGGGGAAGTTGCGAATGCTCCATCCCTGGGGGTGTTCAAGGCTGGGTTGGACATAGCCTTGGGTGGCATGGTTTAGTGGGAGGTGTCCCTGCCTATGGCAGGGAGTTTGGAACTTGATGATCTTAAGGTCCTTTCCAACCCTAACTATTCAATGATTCTATGATGACTGTCTCCTGTGGGAAGGATCCCATCCTGGAGTAGGGAAAGAGTGTGAGGAGCTGTCCCCATGAGGAGGAAGGAGCAACAGAGAAAACATGTGATGAACTGACCACAGCCCCATTCACCATCCTCCTGTGCTACTGTGGGGGAGAAGCTAAAGAATTCAGGAGTGAAGTTAAGCCTTTGAAGAAAGGTGGGGGGAAGTTGTTTTTAAGATTTAGTTCTTATTTCTCATTATCCTACTCTGTTTTGATTTGTAATAATTAAATTGATTTCCCCAGATCAAGTTTGTTTTGCCTGTGACAATAATTGTTGAGTGATCTCTCCCTGCTCTTATCTTGACCCATGAGCCTTTTGTAATATTTTCTCTCCCCTGTCCAGCCAAGGAAAGGAGTGACAGAGCAGCTTTGGTGGGCACCTGGCATCCAGCCAGGGTCAACCCGCCACACCAGAAGACTCTAGTTTGATCACGAGTCTTGTGATTCTTCCTGCAAGATTAATTGAAATCGTGTATAAATACAAAGATCACACACTAATCATTCTCGCATTCTGAAGGTCTCCATAATCCACTACTGGCTCTTGACGGAAGTCTCCAAAGAGTCAGTGAAGGGAAACTGGTCTTGGATAAATAGATTTCTGATGTTCTTGATAGTGAAGTATTTTCTGATTTTCTTGATAGTGAAGTATTGAATATTCTGTTTAGAGATGGACAACAAATTGCTAGCAGAAACAGGAACGTGTTGAAAAAAGACCGTTCATTAAATTGGAAAACATCACTGGTTGAGTTCTTTCTCCTTCAAAATTTCCCTTACAATCCATAAGGACTGTGCCTGGAGCCATTGTCCGTAGCCAGTAGACCACAGACCCCAAACGCTGAAGCTGCTTAAACCAGATACTCCCTAAAGGTAGGTGGTGACACCCCACCAGGTTCATCGGAAGACATTTTCTGTGGCCTCCTTAGGAAACAAATCCTTCTGCAGCTCCTGGTCAGAGGGTTCCAAGGCTGACCGCTTTAAGATCTCATAGACTCCACCAGCTCAACATTTTCCTCAGTTTTATTACTTTTGTAAATTCTGTGGAACTGCCGAACACTGCTGGTAGCTGAATTTGCATCCTCCAACTGTAGGCCATTTTTCAGGTGCCTAGACCTGAGTTAGTCACCCAGACTTTACAATCAATGGAAAGAAACATGCTTTAATAACATGTTATTCTCCCATTATAATGTACATTTCTAATCTCGAGTTTGATGTACCTGACATGTAAGTGCTTATTTCTTCCCACTAATTATTAAAAAAGCCTGACATATCTAAGACATTAGATGCCTAAAAATAGTGAAAATGTAACTAGTATGCTACGCCTCAATGTTTCTGAAAGAAAGACTTGTGAAATTTCCAGTTTGTGTGCAATATGTGAAAAATTGGCTCTTGTTTCAAATTGGAATGGAAACAGATTTCTGAATACCCTAATTATTCACAAGTCAGGAATCACACATTTGCATCAAGTGAGAACTGGTTCTGGAAAAAATCCATCACGAGAATTCTGGAAGTTTAATTTTTCCTACACGTTGGAAGGTCATGTACCTAAACACTATAATTTTATGCCTTTTAGCAGCAATAGCTAAATTAACGTAAGTCCAGAAAAACTGCTTGAAAAATAGGAATGCCATATAACAAGAAACTATATTTAGCCTTTCTAAAGACAATTGAAAATTGATTTAACTCACTCTGTATATACACCCAGAACAACAAGAAAAAATAATGCATACATGGAAGCTTTTATTTTATCACAAGAAGACATAAAAAGAGTCAAAGAAAAGACATTGGGTAAATCCAGATGAGAAATTAGGCCCACATTCTTCCAGATGTAGTGATATACCATTGATAGAAACTGTCAAAGACAGCAAAGGCAACTTCTCTTTGTGCCTCCACCTCAGGACTTGAAGACTTCTACTTGTTATCTAGACAAGAACAAGCTGTGTTTTGATTAAATATAAATACTCTATCTCAGCAGAAGGGTGAAGTCAAATGGCATAAACCAGCAAAATATTCGGACTATACATGATATAGGACAGATGCACACTGCAAAATAATGCTCAACAGAAAAACTCAAAATAGCCGAAATCCCTTCTGTTTTTCAGGCCTATAAATCTATGATGTACTGGTTTCACTCTGTTCTTATATGTTGTTTGATATCTGATTACCTTACTTGATTAACCTGCTCCAACTTGGCAAAGAGAGCATGGTTCCATGTTACAATTTCTATTGAGGTAAAGCCATTTTAATAGAACCCTGTCTATCTCAGTCCCCAGTATTTGACAGAATACTCTGCCACATTCCTCTGTTGTTCTGATGGTTTTCTTTTTCCAGCAGGTATATACTGTAAAGCAGCTTAGCAGAAAGATTTTGATTTAAAATACACCCCTTATTCCCCCAGTGTAAAGATTTAGATCTTGGAGCCAAACAACAGGACATGGTCATTTTACAGTGTGTTACACTTGAAGCCTGAAATATCACCTATGTGAATATTGGAAGCTTCATGACATATTTCTCGATTACTCATAGAATCATAGAATAGAATCATAGAATCATAGAACTACTGTTTTCCATTCAGTTATCATCTTTATATTCTGATGAATAAAATTGCCAAACCTAGCCTCTGCTGTAATTTTATTAGTATCAAACTAAGCATTTACTTAGATTAGGGTGAGGGTATCTAATTATTGAAAAGTTATTGCTCATGAGTAACAATGAGAACAAGCTATGCAAAACCAATGTGCTAACTGATTACAGTAAGGCACTCCAAGTGGTGAAAAACATTGTGTAGAAGAGGATAATTCCCTAGAGAAGTGTACTACAAGGTTAAATGCTTCCTTGTGAGACTGTTTGAACTGGATTTGTAGAATGAGATAGTTCACAAAGTATAGTGATAAGAGATACAGTATCACCTATCCAATTTATCAAGATGGCTTTAATAATCAAAGTCTTCATTCTAAGCACCACTAAATGCAATGCGCTATTTCGTTATCACAGTATTGGATCACAAACCCTGCTATCCAAGCATCATATCCAGGCAGAGTTTGTATCTTTCCTAACTTAATACAACACACTGTGAAATCAATAAGACTACTACTGTTGACCTTAACAGAAGTCAGACTAGAGTAAAAAAAAAGATGGAAAAAGTATTGATTAAACAACCCTTTTTCCCAGCTGAACTATAATACTACAAAAAGTACCTCAGTATAGAAGGGGTTTCTTAGTCTGAGCAGTTCCTCTAATTTCAGTCAAACAGAAAAAAGAATGTGGGTTTTTTTTGCTTTTGATTTGCAAGTTCCAAAACACAAACAATATACTGATGCAAGATAGTCCTAAACCACATGCTTAAATTTCTCCCTGTTCAGTAGACCATTCAAGCAGAGCTCAGGCATATTGTTGTCATTCTGAATCAAAAATGTGAATCTGTTCTGCTTCCTGAAACATGATCATTAATGCCCAGCACAAGCTTTTTCAATTAACCACAGCTCATTATATTATCTCTTTTTAAAAAACACATATATCATCCAGGCTACCGTTCTTATTGTTGCGGTTTAAACCACGACACTTATCTATGTGATTCTTGCCATCTGCTGGCAGGTATTTAATGTTGTCAATTTAGAATGCACAAATTACTTGAAGTAAATGAAAAATAATTAAGAAAAATGCTAAAAGTTGTATTAGTAACAAGCCTATATTATATGTAAATATTGGTTATTAAAAACTTTAAGAAATTGTAATTGATCAATATTAATATTAAAGCACTTCTTAAATACAAACTGAACATAGTACATATTCTATATTACCAAAAGAATTATTATAATATAACATCTAGTCAGTAGAAGAAATTCTGTGGATGACAAACCAGTAGTAAATTGATTAAATGAAGTCATTCAATTCCATACAAGCATGATCATACAAAAGACATGGTCTTGCTGGGGTTGCCTTTTTATGTAATATAGATGTTGAATGATTTCAGTTCATATGCAAATAGAAAACTGTACAAAATTTTAACCCAAAATGCCAAAAAATATCTGGACCTTGAGCTGTACTAACCTTCATGTTTAAGTGCATGGATTTTAAGAATGGTTGCATACACAGAAAACTGCTTGTTCAGTAGCATTTTAAAAATAAAGGAGCACCCTTGTTAACATTTCACATTATTAGCATTTAAGAGCAATTCACGTACCTGGTTTTAGTGTTTTGATTGCCACAGGGGTGGTATTATTCCACAGTCCTTCCCACACCTCACCAAACTGACCAGATCCTAATTTTTTCAAAAATTTCAGAGATTTTCGGTCTATCTCCCACTGATCAACAGTTTTATATGACAAATCAAAAGTAGTAGGAATTTGTACCTGGTAAAGGAAAGTAAATAATAAGGTAATTGATACTTCTAATATTTTTTCAACAGCATATACAAGTTGTTGTTAACTATGTCATGTGAAGTCATAACTAATGCAAATAATATTTCCTTATAGTACATACATGTGATAAAGTGAGCTGAGAACATAAAATACAGCCCACATCCTGGGTATTTTTTTGTGAGAAACAGGAAATACTCCAAAGAAAATACTTTGCCATTAAAAGTAAAAAATAGAAATCATCCCTCTAGCAAGCTTTTTGAACAGTGACATATTGCTTGCCTGAACCTTGTGGTTTTGTCTCTGTAATTACTTATGGACAGCTAGAGTTATGACGTTGGAGATTTCATCTCCATATACACTTATAAAAAAGTATTCATAAATCATGATTTGGCGTATTTTCTCCTACACTACATGACAGTTTGTCCAAAACACCATGGTGTTTTATTATTAACATGTCAGCTTCAAGAATGAAAGAGTAGCACTACCCAGAACTTTTTGAAAATAAGCAAGATCATCAGCATTTTGAACTGGTAGAAGCAGATATGGGGTTAACACCTTTTGCCTGATCTCTGATGAGTTAGCTTGCAAAAAATGCATTGCACTGTGCAGCGTCCACTCTTACCTTTGGGCATGGCTTTCCAAGCACGACGCAGAGGCCATCACTGTTCTTACTATAATAGTCAACAAACTCATTCAGAGTTTTGAAAGTTTTCCTTCTGCTTAGGAAAAAGCCTCCTTCATCCAGCTTTCTGATCCTGTAGTGCTTTACAGACGCACCATCAAAAACTAAGAAAATTTAAACATATTTAGTTTCCAGGAATTATAGCAGTGGTACAATACAGCCTATAGGCAAAGCACCATAAGGTTCCTAAATATATTTATGAGGACCTTAAAATAATTTATTTTAGTTTCAAAGATGACAGCTAGAAAAATATCCTTCAAACCAAAGTTCACTGTTTAGATACCTTAACATACCTAGCCTACAAGTCTTCAGCTGTTCAGGTTTGGAGATTCTTGCTTACAACATAAGAATTTACACAAAAATACATACATACATCTGCCTCATAGGCAGCTCATACTTTCCATCATTTAGGACAGCAAAACCAGCCAGAGGCATCTAATTCACAGTAATTGTTTAATCAGTTTTTAATATTTCATTTGTCAGTGTTAACATTCCAAATAGCAGCTGCTGGGCTGGCAGGCATTTTAGAGCAAACAGATATAACCTCCACATGGCCATGATTCTCTGAAAAGCACTCACATCTTCCATTAGTTTTACTGCATTTTGTACATGTTTGGAATATGTAAAAATCAGGCCGATAATGCTCTGTTTCAAGCAGCTGGTGACTTTCTTTCCCCTGAAATATATTTTATTCTAATCTGTTTTTTCCTAACCAACAAGACTTTGTTCTCCTCACCCTCTGCAGGTTATTTGCACACATTTCATGACACCCAAAATGTCCTCCCCTGTGACTGTGTGAGCATTCTTTAGATGTGTCAGAAAGAAGGCTGGACCACAGCATGCTGGGTGTAGACCTGGACCAGCAAAGACCAGAGACAGATAAATAAAAAATGGACTGTCATTCATCTAGTGCATTATTTAAGGAATACTAGGCTTGTAATGGCCATTTCTGACGTCTCCATCATATACAACTTTGAATAATAGTGTTGAAAGCAGAGTGCATGCAACCCAGGCAGTACTCAAGACAATCCATTGGGGTGGGGGAAAAAGTGGTTTTGTACCATTAATAAACAAGATAAAATAAATATTTTTAAATGCTGTTTATTTCATCTTTATCTCATCCTTTTGTGTGTGTGTGTCCATGTTCTATGGTGTACATAATCTACCAGTACAGTAGTACATGTATATAATTTACAAATGAAAAAATGAACATATATTGGGGGTTAAGACCAAAAAACTTTTTAATGACAGGGGTGCACAATCAAAAAAGTTTGGAGACCACTAGCTGAAAGATCTCCTTTATAAAAGAATATCAGTAGTAGCAACGGTGGCTGAGCATCAACAGAGAGGTCAGTTCTGAAGAGCTGGAAAGGGAGTTAGTCGCTGATGCATGACACCGCATCACTGAGACATCAGTGTCCATTTCCAATTGCAGTGGAGAGTTTATGTTATATACTGAAGGGTAAGGGATTTAGATACCACTAATGTCATGTCTGTTAACTCTAACATTAATAGTGAACAATGACAAATAAGTAGTGTGATAAATTTTCTGCATCTCAAACAGAAGATACATGCATCAGGAGAAGGAGGGTTTTGGATCCTAGAAACTGCAGGTGGAAAAATGCTTAGAGCTCAAGGAATGGTAGCAAGCTGTAATGACATTAAGTGAGACAAGTATTTGAAGGTGTGGAGAGGTATTTTTGTCACCTGTTAGAGCTGGTGTGGAAGCAAGGTGAAGGGAAACAGGCTGCCTAATTAGGTTGGGGACCAGCGAGACAGAATTGAGTGAAAAAGGCAAATGGGAATCATCTAATGAGCTTGGGGAATGGCCAGAAGGAGAAACACTGGAGCAGGACTAAATGTGAAACACCTCATTTTGGTAAAAGACAAGCAGCAATATGTAAAAAAAAAAAAAAAGGAGAAAAATCAGAAGGGTCTCCCGGCCTGCATTTAAAACAGTATGATGGGTGCAGAAAGAGGTCTCAAACGAAAGAGTTTGTTTCAGTTGCCATCCTGGTCCTCATCACCAAACACTGCCATTGCAATAGACCAGGTTGCTCCTTCCACACCCATCAATTTGGGAGATTACCATTGTCCCCATCTCAAGCCCCCTGCACAAGACTGAAGTCTGAAAAGCAAAAGGGAGGCATAGGGAAAAGGCCTTCTGCTCTTTCACCTGCAGTATGTATTTCAGTAGCCAAAATTCCAGCAAACATATTCCACTTGGTAATGTTGACCAGTGGGGACTCTTATTTAAATAATTTAATGGAAAATTAAAATATTTTTCAATCATAAAAGTAGCCTCAGCATGGTACATTTGAAACGCTAATTAGAAAAAAATCCAATATTGTTATTGTTCTCCTCTGCACATATTAGACCTGATAGATCTTTGATACAGGCAACACTCTGCGAAGTTGAGCAATAACTTTTGTTATAGTAGCAATATAGCAGACAGCTATATATCATATGTAGAAAAAAAAGAGAAAATTATTGGTTGCATGCAATTAACAGAGGCGATATAAATTATAATTTCTCTTTTAACTGGTTAAGTTACAAAGGAAAAACTTTCCTTCGGTAAGTCATGTCAGATCATGTCTACCATGTCAGATCATGTCTACCATGTCAGATCAAATACTTTCCTAGTGTATTGTGCGATTGTCATCCAAGACCACCAGAGGGCAAAAAGGAGCTGTTGAAAATATAAGGGGATTTTCTATCTGCCGCGGGTAATATTTTTAGAGACCCGAGAATTTGCAATTTTGCATGAGAACCAGAAACTAGAATATTTTTAAATATAACCCCAGAGTATAATTACATCACACCTTTCAAATTCCATTTCTTTTTAATTTAACAACCATAATTAATATATTTTAATTATAAAATGCATGTGTATTTTTGTGATGCAGCATGTAGAAATGGGGCTGAAGCAAAATGAAGGAAAGCGTTATTCAGTAACAACCAGCTGAAAATGTAATGACTTTTCCAAAGTTCACAGCAAAATGAATTTCTGACCAAATTAATTGCTGTTTATGATGCATCGAATAAAAGGCCAGCAGGATGACTGTTGATCCAGTCTCAGTTGCATATCATTAGCAACAGCAGTTCGACTACCTATTTTCTTTTTTAGCAGCACTATTACCGTTGTTTGTGAAGCAGCTAATGTTAATACAAGAGCTGATTTGGAGGAAGTGCTTTAATTTCTTAAATGAGCCTTGCTTAAAGTCTTACAACTGGCAGTCTCCAGGTCAGGCAGTGATGTGTGTAGAGAAACTGGAGAGAATTTCTACACTAATACTATCTCTTCTTGTGATAAGCAGCTGAGATTAGTGCAGTATTTGGTAGGGGGTTGTTTACTTCTATCCCAGGGCTGATTCTAGCTGTGCAAATCCTGCACTGAACACTTGCAGCGCTGTGTCATGGTGTGCCTCCTCTGACCAATGGAACACAGAGTATGTGTCACTCAGGGAAGTGCCTTCAGGCTTCCCCACATCCATGCCAAACTGCTGAATAGGACAGGGTCACACCTTCAGATGCATACAACTGGAAAGCAGCTGCGTTTGAAGCCTGAAGTGGTTTTCTCCTCAACTTGTCCTTCCCAAAAGATTCACAGCTCCCCATTAGATTTCTTCATGGTTTCAGTTTAACAAAAACATTCTCCTCTCCCTGCTTCCCATCTTTATAAGGCTGGGCCATGCAGAAGTAGATTTTGTCACCCCAAGAATGAGCATAAATAATATACTACTCCCTCCCCAGGGCTGCAAAATTTATAGTGGCATCAGCAGCATTCACATCTTCACCAGATGAATCCTGGGGACACTAAGGCACCATTACCATCAGTGTCTCAGCACTTCTCCTGTCAGCAGTCTTCTGCAGCACTGGCAGTGCAGCACTGCCAACAGGAACTGCGCTCCTCCTCCATGCCAAGTGGATGTGGGAGGAGGGTGCCTCCTGAGATCACTCTCACCAGCACAGAACCTGTAGAGGGACTGATCCAAAATCGTTCTCCTGCTATGGCCATGATTTTGCCACTCCTACCGGTCTGTTTCCTTAAACAGTTACCTACTCTTCCCCGTGCTGAAATCCAGTCTGGCCTAGAGGAAACCACATAATCTTTTAAAGAGCATGGGAAAAAAAAAAAAAAAGGAAGAAAACATAAAGCATTCACATTGTCATTTAATGCAATTGGTCTTTCAGATACCATTATTCAGTGAGGAGAGAAGTAGAGAGCCTCCTGCTATCATTGGCAATGACACTCAATTAAGCTGAGCACATCTAAATTATGGCTTTTAATTAAAAAGAGGCAAAGTCTAAGATGGCACCAACATGTTTAAAATTTAATACATTTCACACCAGATGCTGGAGTCATCAACATAAAAATCTGTCGACAACATGTGCATTTTTAAAATGGGAAAACCTATTTTTAAAATGTCAAACACTTTCAAATTATAGCAACACATCTCAGTGTTCTATCTGGTTTGATGAGCTTCCCATTTAACCATTCACAGATGAGGAAAACCTCTCTGAACATGACTTTTTGCTTTTAATTTAAATAGTCATTTATCATGTGAATCTTAAAAACTGTGAGTTTTCCCATCAAGTCAAGTTAGAAATGAGAAGTGTCATTTTAATTAGAGGTAGTGTTTATGTATTTTCCTTTTTTTTTTTTTTTTTCCTAAGGAGATCCATTTGTTTTCTTCATTAACATTAAGCCTCTAATACATTGCACATATGAGTATGAAACCAAACTTGAAAATCATAAAATCAGTTTATGGGTGCTTGGGTAAGAATCTCTCTTCTTTTTCAACTTCTTTTCATTTTGATATTTATTACACCTAAATGTTAGGATGGACAGAGAATTTTATTTCCTTAAAGATCTGAATTCTGAAAGCCAGGTTGTCAATCTTCTAGCCATTATCATCTACAGTAGAATCAAACCAAAACATCAGTAAAAGGTAAAGCAAATGCAACCAGTCCTACAGAGGATGGGAATTTCGGGGTCTATTCTTTCTGCACTGAAAATATTGCAAACATAAATTAGGGACATAAAATTTCCAAAATATCAGGCTTTGACTTCTTCCCTGTTGGTGTATCAGGTATGATGGAGACAGAAGCCATCCAAAAGCTTTTAAAAGAAATAGTTCTGAACCAACATTCCTCAAGAAGACACTGTTTTTCTGCATCAGCTTTTACTGTCTTATAACTCTTTCTGGTGGGTCAAAGAGGAGAAAGTCAGAAAACTGTCTTCTTCATAGCATCTGGTGGACTAAAGAATCTTTTCTCCAATTAATACTCCTCACAGTACAATGCACTACATCACTTGCTTTAGAATGAACTAGGTCTCCCAAAAGTAAGCATAAGTAATGAGATTATGGACATACAATGTCCAGACCATTATGTATACTGTTAGGTTGGAAGCAAAAAAACCTTGCACAACACAAACAGATGCCATTCACTCAAGCCTATTCAGTGAGCAGCAAATAATATTTAGCTCTTCAGGATGAAATAGCATGTTGAGGCTAAATTACGTTCAATTCTCGTAAGTTGATGAGAGATCTAGCAGCACTGGTAAATTATGTCATTAATACTCACTGTCTACAAACTGCTTCAGAGTTTATTCTCTTTCTTCACCTAAGAGCACAAATGTTTAATTAATCTGAGATGACACATATATACATGCATACATGCTCAGAGGACAGCCCATGTTCGTGTATGAAGGAGGGCTGGCTCCTGGAGCTGGAGCTTTGCCCCCACATATATCATGTTTTTCAGCACCACTCTTCCCTTCATTCATCAAACACCAGCATGGAAGAAATCCACATTGAGGGTTTGATATCTTGCTGTTTTCAGCCATCATCAAATCCTGGATAAACTTATAAGAATCCTGAAAAATGTCTACCACAAGCTTTATAATTGAATCAAATATACTGAAGCAGATAGACTAGTTTCTATCCACAATTGGTAAGGAAAAAATTAAACAGCAGCATCAAAGGGCAACCTCATCCTACCACAAATACTGGCCTAGTATTTATTTTCATTCTCATGGATTTTTCGCGACAGTACCTCATAGTTTACATAATGTTCTGCTACCTTCCTGTTACAGAATTAGTCAAGATGCAGGGTAAATTAATTTGTGTCTTTTTTTAGAAGGCTACAGTTGGAGAATAGTAAAAAGAATAAGTCTCAGCATTAAGCAGATAATACCCGCCTATCTATCCTTCCCTGCCTAATGCCATGCTGTTACTGGTCTAGCCCAGTCTTTGGATGAAATCAGTTCACTGGTGAAGAACACTTGAAGGAAGCTGAAGCCATGTAAGACAGGGATAAGTTGCATATAGATGAAAAGCATTTTGAAAGGTCTGCAGCTATAATACAGTCTTTGTGTAAAAGTGTGCACCACAGGGGTCAGTTCTATCACAGTTTGAGAGCAGTCTGATTCCTTGCTGATGTTAACTCTCTTATAAGTGCTTCTTGGCAAGAATAAACTTCTTGGAGGGCAAGCTGAAGATTATGGAATGAACTCTCCCAGAACTGTAAATATCATATTTATTCCATAAACTTCCCTGCATTTCACTCCACAAGCATCATACATTTATTTGTCTTAACAATAAAAACCAACCCTCCTATTACCACAAGACATTAGAGGTATACACCATTTTCTTATTATTTGGAAAAGAAACCAAGAATGTGCAAAAAGTTCATTAAGCTGCTTAACATGATTCTGTAATGGCCAGAAGGTGACTCACATACAAATATCCAAGCAGAAAAAGAGTCAATATGAAAGAATCTGGATATTCACAAGATGCTTCTCATTTTACTGACATAATTCTACACTACAACTTGCTGTTTATTCACAAACATCCAGAGTCTTTACAGATGTCAAGAATTGTATAAATAGAGCACAATAGGAAGTTTGAGCATATAGCCCTGCTATCTCAGGGATAACATAATAATCTACTAACATTTGTATGACACATTTGATAGAAAACAGTCATGGGGAAAAAGAAAAAAGGAAACAATCACATTTACGATCTAATAAGACAAATATCTATGTCATGAAAAAGATGATATGCCATCTTTTTGTGAATAAGTACAATTATTATCAAATGTCATTTGATAGTCTTTCAGATTCAAAGAAAGGACCTATAAATTTCAATACCCATCATCATTGTAAGTCTAACTTCCTACTGATGTTTGCAAGTAACTTTTCAATGAAATATGATATTCTTAAGTACAGCTTTGAAGATCAGACTTGTTCAACATCTTTGTTGGTGACATGGACAGTGGGACTGATTGTGCCCTCAGCAAGTTTGCCCATGACACCAAGCTGTGTGGTTCAGTTGATACACTGGAGGGAAGGAATGACATCCAGAGGGACCTTGACATGCTTGTGAGGTGGGCTGATGCCAACTTCATGAAGTTTAACCATGACAAGTGCAAGGTCCTCCACCGGGGTCGGAGCAATCCCAGGCACAGCTACAGGTTGGGCAGAGAAGTGATTCAGAGCAGCCATGCGGAGAAGGACTTGGGGGTGTTGGTTGATGAGAAACTGAACATGAGCTGGCAGTGTGCGCTCGCAGCCCAGAAAGCGAACCGTATCCTGGGCTGCATCAAAAGGAGTGTGACCAGCAGGTTGAGGGAGGTGATCCTGCCCCTCTACTCTGCTCTTGTGTGACCTCACTTGGAGTATTGTGTGCAGTTCTGGTGTCCTCAACATAAAAAGGACATGGAACTGTTGGAACAAGTCCAGAGGAGGGCCACGAGGATGATCAGGGGACTGGAGCACCTCCTGTATGAAGATAGGATGAGAAAGTTGGGGCTGTTCAGCCTGGAGAAGAGAAGGCTACGTGGAGACCTCATAGCAGCCTTCCAGTATCTGAAGAGGACCAATAGGGATGCTGGGGAGGGACTCTTCATGAGGGATTGTAGTGATAGGACAAGGGGTAATGGGTTCAAACTTAAACAGGGGAAGTTTAGATTGGCTATGAGGAAGAAATTCTTTACTGTAAGGGTGGTGAGGCACTGGAATGGGTTGCCCAGGGAAGTTGTGAATGCTCCATCGCTGGCGATGTTCAAGGATGGGCTGGACAGAGCCTTGGGTGACATGGTTTAGTGTGAGGTGTCCCTGCCCCTGGCAGAGGGGTTGGAAGTAGATGATCTTAAGGTCCTTTCCAACCCTAACTATTCTATGATTCTATGATTCTATGATCTTACTGTCATTTTTCCCCTGAAAAAAATAAATGTAAACCTAAGGGCATGCTCTAACAGAAATCTCATTTTCTTTAACTGCAGATATCTGCCAACATGGTTAAATTTTATTTTGTGTACTAATCCAAACAGTAGCATACAACTGTAATGTACTTCTTGGCATTTTAATCATGAAAACAGTTTCTATTTTAAGGCGGCTGGCACACTGGAAGTACTAAGCACAAGAAAGTTAATTTCTGTTCTGAGCATATTAATAAAAAAGCCCATAAAAATGTTAGTAAAAACTTGAATACTCTTGCCAAGTTTTCTGTATATACCTCCTGGGAAAGAAATATTATTATGAACTTAATTTCATTTTCATGCCCAGAGTTTATCATTCTCAAAAATGAAAGAGAGCTCATATCACCTGAGAAATTTTTAAACATTGCTTAAGAGTTAAAACTAGAACATACCTGAAAGTGAGTATTCACCTTTTAGACTTTCGCTTTCTCGGATTAAGAAGGCTCCTGCCTGGTTTCCAGGACTTGACAGCTGTCTCTCAGCATCTGCTCGTTTGATTGGGCCAAAAAACCATCTGAACAAATAAAAAATATTAATTTTACCAGTCAGTGAAACATACCAGAAAAAAAAATAGCATTTATAAACATGTTGCATATTTACTAGAAGATAATCTGTGCTACGCTAATTAAATTTCAGTACCATGGGGAAAAAATCCAACAAGCATTACACAACAGATTTATTGCTAGAAAATATTGCTTACATGTTTTAGTGAAAATCTGGATTTTAGTGCTGATGGAAAGTCCTACTGATTTCAAGGGAACAAGAGGTGATGGACTGGTCTTGTCCCAGAAAAAATTCACCAAGAAATTATGCCAAATTTCCTGTGGCAGAAATTGATGCTAAGTCCATTGATGCCACTTGAGCTATTTAGAGGCGCAGGTATTAAGCTAACATCCTGATATCTTAAAAGTCAAAAGTTCCCTAAAACTGCAGAAGGGCTCTCGGGCTTCAAGATATAAACCACCCTGTAGCCTTCCCCATTCCATTGCCACATCAATACATCAAATGAGTTACAGGCAATTTTTCTGCTCTGCTGCCGTTACACAAACGAAACCAGTATGTCACTCAAATCACAGCAAACGTCTCAACATCCATGTTCTGCGAAAATATATTCCTATCTATACCTTTTAAAACATATTTTTCCTCTTTCACAAAGCCTTGTAGCTCACAAAGACTCATTTAAGATCTTCAGTCTGCTCTTTTCAAGGTACTATTTAGCTTTTTTGCTGCTTTGTGCTGAGTGTAAATTAAATGGAAATAAAACTGAGATGAGTCAGCATTCTCAACTGGGGCGGCATTCAGCTTCTATCCAACAAATCCACAAAGCTCTTTCCAAGATTATCTCCACCCCTTATTTGAAGCAAATAGTGATAAATTGTGGTCAGAAATGTGCCATATACTCACAGAACAACTCCTTTTAAATTAATCACAGCTAAATCTATTATGCAAACTTTTAAGATAAATCAGTGTATGGCACCACACGTAAGTTGACTATTCAATTAACTACTTGACTTGTCAATTACTAGTGAAAAGTATGAAAGAAGGCGTCAACAAAAACTACTTCAGTATCTGCATGGCTTGTAATCATCAAGTGGAATGGAAGAAATAAATGAGAATGCTGGGTGACACCTTGGCTGAGCAAGCATGAGGAATGAAAAATGGGTTTGTACGAATAAAGAGGAAATACAGAGGCAAATACAGATGGCGCCAACCTACACTGAATATGCCATGTTAACAAAAGAAAACAAAATCCAGATATTCCAGACTGCATTCCTGTCCTCTGACTTGAAGATGATTTGGATAAAACGGGCCTTGATATGTATTTGGCAAGGAGAGGAATCTCATTAGAAAGCCAGAATGTGTTAGTAATAATTTTAGTTAATTAAATGTGTTCATTAATTCAACTAATTAATTAAATTAATTCATTAATTACACTGAAGAAAACTAAGCAATCAATGTTCAAATCCTTAACTGAGGTTCTGGTCAAAGGAATGAGAGGACAAAGTACAAGTTCAACCCCATACAAGCCCCAAAGAAAATTCATCTGCCCTAAACACTGAATTAGAATCTTTCTGAAATATCTAAATGCACCTGCTCTGAGAACAACATCTGAAAACTAACAAACTACATGATCTGAAAAAAAATTGAACTGATATTTTTCTCCTTGAACTAGAAGATCTAACTTAGCAATATCCAAAGTGACCGATTCTCATTAGAGTGTATAAAAAGAGGTGTTTAATTTTGTGTCTCATTTCTTCACAGGTTAAGAGGTTAGAACCCTTTCAAAAGGATTTCATTTTGTACCAAAGCCAAAAAAGCTTCCAAAGCATTGTTAGCAAGGTTGAATTATATGTTCAGGATAGTAATAGTTATAGTCTTTACATGGCCCAGTATTTGTATATACACTGGTAGTAACTCAAGTCACTAAAGCTGACAACATAAGCAGTAATACAGTGTATGCAACATGAGGAAGCTGTTGGTTTATTTGGGAAATAAAATTTAAAATAGTATCACACCTTAGTGTGTAAAGTTATGTCTACAGTATAGACTACGATTTTGGAAAAAAATATGTAAGTACTTATTACATTTAGGCATAGTATCTGTTCCTTTGATTTCAAAATATTTCAAATTAGATGTTTATGTTTATTAGTTTGGGAAAACTTTGTTTACATTAATATGAATTTATTATTAAAGATTATATGGAGGATATGTAATATGTGGGTTCTGACTCCAGGTAAACTCAGCAGCTAAAAGATTCTGACTTGCAAAAGAAGATAATTAGAGCAACAGTATTTGAGAAGGTAAGTGTAACTGAAGCAATTATTATGGAGAGTGAAAAGTGGACGCATATTGTGTATTACCTCATTTGCCTGACTTTATATGATCTGATTAAAATGTTTCAGAAAAATACAAGGAAAATTACTTTTAATAGCACTTGAATATGGGATTCTTAGTTCAAAGTCATTGGGTTTGCAATAGTAATCATACAGTGCCAAAAGCAATAACAGTTGTGAAAAATAACCCCTTAACCTCAAAGCAAATAATTTGATTTGATTTCACTTTTTTTTAACGGAAGCACATCTGAATTTAAAATACTATTTTCATTATAAATGGAAGTTTAAATTCCTTTTATAAAGCATGAAGGGATAAGTTCAATTTCTAGTGATTGAACTTATGCTTCAAAAGGCTTAATATTTTACTTCATCCAAAAGTGTGTTTCTTAGATGGGAAAGCACTCCAAAGAGTAATAATGAATCAAAGTAATTGCTCACCATGAGTTATTGTTCTGCAGGATACAAAGGTCAGACCAAAACAACACCCAATCCTTGGCAAATCTATTTGTGTTTTATAGCTCAAAGATAGATGAAGGTTTTGAAACACAATGCTTGGCAAAGCAGAACTAAAACTTCAAACACGATGCACTGCACAAATTATTTAACCAGCTCTTTCTCTGACTTTAGTGTGCTATATTGGTACTAGACAGTTCAGGAGAAGGTTGAGTTAGCAGTTCACCCAGTTTCACTCTGAACCTCAGCTTATAACCAGATCACTCTCTGTCACAACTGCCAATGCAGGATGAGTAGATTACCAGGTATGGCACAAAGGAGGGCATTCAGACTGGAGTATAAATCCCCATTTCTAGCAGAAGCTGTCTGGTTAGCACAGTAATGGTGATCTTCTGTCAGTGGGACCAAGGAACATGCTTTCTTGGCGAGCGCTGTATGCAACATCCTAGCTCCTTTTCAGGGTAGGATGCCGGACCTGCTTTTGGGGACGGTTTCAGCAGCTTCCTCAAAATCCCTGGCTTCCAAACTATTCATTGGTCTCAGGAGTCTCTTCATTAAAAATTCCAGCCTACCTCTAGGTCACTTCTGGCCACCATATATAAGAGGATTTTGAGGACAGAAGAGACTGTCTTCATGTAGGTGCATAACAGATGCAGTCCTTACTTGGTATAGATGATGCCTCTACTTTTTGTCTTCCTCTGCTTTGCTATATAAAAATCTGCTACAATTAATAAAAAAAAAATCCTTCTATTTCTGCACCTTTTTTGTTATAGTGGAAAGATGTAGCAGGAAAGTAGAAGAGAGGAAGAGTAACACAGGCCAAGGGTTATCGTATGCCACATAGCCACTGACAGAATCACTAAGCAAAGGGAGACAAAGTTCTGCAATGCTATACTACTGGTGAAGTTTCCAGTGTCTGGCAACAAGCCTAGAAGAAAATGAAATCCCAGTGAAAAAGAACAAAAACCCACAAATAACCCCATCCAAAATTAGTTTGATTCCCTGTGTTCCCTCCTACTAATGCAATATCCCCTCAATGCACTCATTCAAGGCAGACACTGAAGATTTAACAGAAGATCTCAACTAATCTGGGAACTACAGGCTCTCTTTCTCTCCTGAAAGTAACTATCCAGCATTCAAAGTTATATCCAAACAAAAGGATTCCGAGCCATAGTCCAGAAGAAAAAGCTTTCAGGGGAAACACTGGGGTTTGTGGGATATTTCTGCAGCATACCAAGGAAGTGATGGAATCATGGTCTCTGGAAGTGTTCAAAAACTTTGTAGATGATATGGTTTAGTGGTGGTCTTGGCACTCCTGGGGTAATGGTTGAACTTGATGATCTTAAAGGATTTTGCAACCTAGTTGATGCTATGATTGTTTGGACAGCCCTTTTACAGTTTCCCCTCCATCCATTACACTGGACTTTTATGCTTGGTCTCTCCTAAATCCCTTGCACACTAAATCCTGACTATAATGCAAGGTGCATGCTGAACTTTAGACAAAACTCACCAGTAGTTGGCCAGATAAAACATTTCTTGGGAGAAGTCTTTTTTGGGGCAGACCCTTCCAGCTTTATTCAAACTGGAGCTCCAGGGTTTGTCACCCTCCTAATCCTAAATCTATGCCCTAACATTAATGCTAGACCTGGCTTGAGCCTTAGCCTACAAGCTGCTTTTTGCAGCTTTGGTCTTCCTTGGGCAGTCCCTCAGCAGCTGTAGGTCACATCGGAACACCAGTATTCATCTCTTTCCTAATCCTAACTCTAGGCATGGGCTGATCTTGCATGGGCAGGGGGTTGGAACTAGATGATTTTTAAGGTCCCTTCCAACCTAAACCATTCTATGATTCTATGAAACAGATTATCTGGCCCTCCAGAATGTTAACCGGTGTGTGTTAACTGTGCCTGGAGTACTAGGCTATGAGGACAAGAAAAGGTTTCTTAGACTGAGAAGAACAAAAAACTACTACAATTTGAGCAATAGTCTTGGATGAGGTCAAAGAAAAATAGGTATATATGTAATGAAACCAAATATATCCCAGTTTCTTCTGGAATGAGAAACCTTGTGCAATAGCTAAAACAGATAAAGAAAAGCTTCATCAGTATATAAGGTTTATATTTTAAATGCCTCAAAATCAACAATCATAGAAAGCTGTAACTGCAAAGTCAAGAACTCCAAAGTTCAGAGATGGGAATATTAATATTGCTTCCATGGAATAAACTCAGCCATTTTCAGGAAAGTCCAGTATGATAACATCTTTAATTACATGACCACATCCAGCGCTTCCTACAGTGTTAATATGAATGCTGATCACTGAATAGTTAGCCCCTATTTTGTTTTGTCATTGCGTAGATAGAGTTTATTTACTGTACATTGTTTAGTCTCTGCTCTCAACACAAGTTATAAAATTACATGAATGACTAATTTCCTAGCAGCCTCTATTATAGTGCTTGTGACTATAATATCTGAATGCTTTATGAACATTCATTAAATTCTTTTTTGGGGCACTTCTGCTTATAAAATGTTTTACAGTGCAGAAACTTCAGAGAAAGGGACTAAGGCAATAAGACATTATTATAAGCATTTTCTACTAATTTTGGATGTTCAGTTTGAAATGCCAAGGGCCTACCTTCCATGGAATTTAGCATTGTGCAGTAGGTAGTAGTTTTTTCAGAGAGCAACAGCTGCTACCTTCTGTGCCACAGAGGACAAAGAGAGATGCATGGAAAGCTAAAGAGACAGAGGAAGAGAGACAGGGAGATCCTCCAGGATCTTACTCAATTACGTTCATCATATGACCATCCTGTGATCACTCCCCTTACTCAGCACATGGAAACCTGAACAGGCTTGCATGCTCCACTCTTCATTGCTGTCATCCATGCAGGACAAAGAGTGCTGCTGAGCCAGCTTTTAATCCATGCCAGGTTTGCAGTCTGCTGTGGGAAAAGAGTAGTGCAGGAGCAGGGACAGAAGTTTATCATGGGTGCCAGCAGCACGTCCTCTGTGCTGAAAGGAAGGCTTCAAGCAATTGCTTCCAAAAATATCAAAACTATAGAATGCAGCTGTCAAATTCTAATGAATATGTTCAGTTACCACATAATTTTATTTTCAAAGGCCTGGTTAGTTTGAAGCAAAGGTGTCCTTGATTGCATAAAAACACACATTTTTAATGTAGCAATGTCCCCTACCAAGTATCAAGACCTTCCTCCAAAGTACATGCACAAAGGATTTCCCGTATTGTTCTGACCTGTTTCTTTTTTTCTTTCAGGGAGAGAAAGAGACAGTGCATGCCTGGCATCAACCCTGGAAATTTCACGTCTAATCAGGAAAAACCTAGAAAAATTATATGCCACTAAACAAGCTTTTCTAATAGAAAATATTAGGCTGCCTTAGTTATAGGACTAATGAAGTAATATAATTTCTCCAACAGCTGACAGTTCAAGAAATTAAGAAATATCACTGCAAAGATGAAAGCCTTCCAGATATAACAGAGTTAAGAAACAGATGTGCTTTACAAATGAACTGCATGCATGAAGGAGAGCGTGGGAGATGAGCACTGGTTGCTTCAATTTTCCCTTTATAGTCTACAAGTGAACCTGATGACAGCATCAGAAAATAAACCCAACCAACCAACCAACAAAAATAAAAAAGAAAAAGAAAAAGAAAAAGAAAAAGAAAAAGAAAAAGAAAAAGAAAAAGAAAAAGAAAAAGAAAAAGAAAAAGAAAAAGAAAAAGAAGAAAAGAAAAAGAACAAAAGAACCATAAAAATCTGTACTCAGGCTAAACAATGAAGATGAAAAGCTGCAAAGGGTTCCTTTCATGAGTATTTTCAAAAACACAAGCCTTCCCAGAGATGGCACAAGAATCTACATAGTGAAAGGTCCAGGATTCCTCTAGGTTTCACAGACTTTCACTGTCCAGAGGCTGGAAAATCAAAGATTTGTTTTCAGGCCCTTTGGAAACGGAACCCTTCTTCTTTAATTCTTTCTGCAGGCTTCCCTTGTATTGTTTTAGTGCTCATTGTCATTCATTATCAGATTCTGAAGGATGCATGGGACAAGGACAAAATTTAAGAGAAAGGAATTTGAAGCTAATGATAAAGGAATGCATAGGATACTGCAGGAGGGAGGGAGAAAACAGGACTGAAAAATTCAGAGCAGAGAGGACTGTAGAATATTATCAAATGGATGGAAGGAGTGAAGGGAGGAAGTCAGAACTAACAGGCAGCAATGAAGAGAAAACAAATACAAGGCGAAACTGAGGACTGCATTTATTGCCCTAGGGCTATAACCTCCTGCTTCCTGAGCTGCTGCACCTGCTCAGCAAATGCTGGTTATCCTGCACCCACAGGGCATGTATCTCTGGCAGCAATTTCAGTCCTACTTGGGTAAACAATTTCACAGAATAACTGTTGAACCAATTTCCCAGATTAACTCTCACTGTAAGGATTGTTCTCTACATACCTTTTCCCTTTCTCTTTCTTAGTTCACCACACCACTCATGTTTACACTTGTCAAGAGAACACTTTTACATTCATTTTCCATCATACATTTATTTAGTAGAGGTCACTGCTAAATGTACTGGTTTAAACCTTACTCACCGAAGTGCCATCATCAACAAATGAGTCAGATCAAGTCTTTTACAAGATGCTTAGATAACAAGAACATTCTGTATCTACATAAGTAAATTAGTTACAATCTTAACATACTGCAGAAAGTACTTGACTTGGACAACTGAAATACGAAATCATTTACAATGTACATGTGTAGTGACACAGCTCAGTTCTGATTACTTATTTACCATAATCAGAAGCTAGTTTCCTCTAACTGAAACTAGAAATTCAGGTTTTCAGGGGTGGTAATGTAGGGCAGCACACTTAAGATTTCGCAACCACAGTGAACTGCTTCCTACGTAAAGACCTGAGTCATGTACATGGCTCGGATCCTTGTTGTTGAGCAACTTGTCACAAACTAAAATGAAGACTATCTGCATGCTTTCTGTGTGGGACCTGGAGCTTCTGAGTCTTTTCACAATGGCAGTGGGTGGAATAAGTCTGTTTTTCTTTCCACATGAGAGAACATAGAACATGTTAATAGCTGTGAAAAACTGAAGGCTCACTTCTACACTATGTAAGCAGCAAAGATCTATCAAAATGACAGAGCAGCTTCATTTTATGTTATGTTTTACGCAGAAGTATGCTTGAAAGTGGAAGTCTGTAGCAGCAGACTGTAGGTTCCACTGTATTTTCCATATTTCAGAACCACAGTGTGATTTTTCTTTAAATAACTGTTACAATGTGAGACACAGTTTTGGAAAATAACAGATTCCATTTTGCTCTTTGTATTTGGATAACATTTTGTTAATGTTCTCATCAACAGATTATAGCTGACTGGTTGGCAGTCTTCCATAAACACTAAATTTATATTAGACTTGAGAGAATTTTATTGATGAGATGGCAGAATATGAGGTGATAACAGAAAAGATGTAGAAGCAAAAAAAGGGAAAGAAAATTAAGTTACGGTTCTCCGTTCATTTACTAAACAAAATATAGCTTAACCTGTGAATGTGTTCCATTTGAAAATTTTTCACATTTAAAGTTTTTCTGGTTTCTGTTTTTAAATGGAGTTTCCATCAAAATGAAATAATTTTTTCTTTTTATTTTTTTTTCAGAAGGGATTAAGTTATCTGAAAACAAGATACAGCCAAGAAATACCCTTCATTTTATTTCAGACCATGTTAAATATTTTGATTTGATACAAAATTAAAATGGAGGACTCTTGAGAAACACTGCTGTTTCTTTCTTCCAGGAGAAGGGAGTGATTTTTCCTTTCTCTCTTCCCATACTTATTTGATCATGAACATGAGCACAAGGACATAAGTGGCACATTCATCCATGAAACAGTGGATCTTTTATAGAATCACCATAGAATCATAGAATGGTTTGTGTTGGAAGGGACCCTAAAGATCATCCAGTTCCAACCCCCCTGCCATGGGCAGGGACACCTTCCATTAGACTAGGTTGTTCAAAGCCCCATCCAGCCTGGCCTTGAATACAGCCACAACTTCTCTGGGCAACCTGTTCCAAGTGCCTCACTACCACCACAGTGAGGAACATCTTCCCAATATCTAATCTAAATCTCCCTTCTTTCAGTTTAAAGCCATTACCCCTTGTACTGTCACTACTGGCCCTTATAAAAAGTCCCTCTCCAGATTTCTTGTAAGCCCCCTTTAGGTACTCTTCTCCAGGCTGAACCATCCCAGCTTTCTCAGTCTGTTTTCACGGGAGAGGTGCTCCTGCCCCCTGATCATCTTTGTGGCCCTCCTCTGGACTCACTCCAGTAGGTCCACGTCCCTCTTGTGTTGGGACAGAAGTCCCGGTAGCTGAATGTAGGACTCCAGGTGAGGTCTCAAGAGAGCAGTAGAAGGGGAGAATCATCTCCCTCAACCTGTTGGTCATGCTTCTTTTGACGCAGCCCAGGATACAGCTGGCTTTCTTGACTGTGAGCACACGCTGCCAGCTTGTTTTGAGCTTCTTGTCAACCAACACCACTACATATTTCTCCTCAGGGATGCTTTCCACTCAACCTGTATTTGTGCTTGGGACTGCCCAAACCCAAATGTAGGACCTTGTGCTTCGCCTTGTTGAAAGTTTGCACAGGCCCACCTCTCGTGTGTCAAGGTCCCTCCAGATGGCATCCCTTCCCTCCAGCATATCAACTGAACCACACAGCTTGGTGTCATTAGCAAACTTGCTGAGAACGTACTCAATCCCACTGCCCATGTCGCCAACAAAGATGTTGAACAGCACCTGCTCCAGTACCAACCCCCAAGGAATGCCACTCGCCACTGGTTTCCACTTAAACATTGAGATGTTGACCGCAACTCTTTGAGTGCAGCCATCCAGCCAATTCCTTAATCACTGAGTGGTTCATCCACTAAATCCATGCCTCTGCAGTTTAGAAACAATAATGTCTTGTGGGACAGTGTCAAATGCCTTGCACAATTCCAGGTAGATGACATTAGCCACTGTCCCCTTATCCATCAATGCTGTAACCCTATTTTAGAAGGCCACCAAATTTGTCAGGCATAATTTGCCTTTAGTGAAGCCATGTTGGCTGTCACCAGTCACCTCCTTATTTTCCATGCACCTTAGCATAGCTTCCAGGAGGATTTGCTCCATGATCTTGTCAGGCACTGAGGTGAGACTGTCCACCCTGTAGTTCCCCGAGTCTTCCTTTTTTCCCTTTTTAAAAATGGGCGCTATGTTTCCCCTTTTCCAGTCAGTGAGATCTTCACCAGACTGCCATGGCTCCTCAAATATGATGTAGTTTAGCCTCTCCTTCCTCCAGTTCCCTCAGATGCTCATCAGGTCCCATGGACTTGTGCACCTTTAGGTTCCTTAGATGGTATTGAATCTGATCTTCTACAGCACATAGTTCTTCATTCTTCCAGTCCCTGCCTTTGTATTCTGCAACTTGAGTGGCGTGGCTGGAGCACTTCCTGGTGAAGACTGAGGCAAAAAAGTCATTGAGTACCTAAGCCTTCTACATATCCTGTGTGACCAGTTCTACCATTTCCTTCTGGAGAGGGCCCACATTCTTGCTAGTATTTTTATCACTGACATACCCGTAGATTTCCTTGTGGTCCTTGACATCCTTGGCCAGAGTTAATTCTATCAGGGCTTTAGTGCTAAAATGAGTTAAAATGAAGCAATTTAAACCTATTTAAGCCTATGTCTCTAATATACCACAGTCACCATCTTGCTGGGATATACAACATGCATAGATGCTCACATACAGTAATTTGGAGAATGTACCACTGTTACAACAGAGGTACTCCTTTTGTCATGAATGTACATGACCTTCCACCAAAATTAGGCAGACCCTTTGCTACCATTTCTTTTTAGCAAGAAGGGAAATTTCAGGTTATTGACAGGAAAAAAGCTTTATACTTCTAGAATCAAGGACCAGATTCACCACATTTACATTGTGTAGTGGCTTTTTTAAGAACTTATTTTAAATTTACTACTCAACAAAATCTTGACTTTTAACACTGAACAGTAGCTTACTCCACACAATCCCAATGACTGCCATGTAACCGCAGTAAATGTGTGAAACACCCACCTACCCTGGCAGACTGATCTTGTGTATTCCTAAGACCCAAAAGGAGCTCCAGACTGCACTAACAAATCACTGGTGGAGCCCAGCTGAAGAAACTGCAAGCTCATGAGAAGAGGGCAGCAGATGTATCAAAGAGGACTCTAAGCCTCTGAAGTTGGTTTTGGTCTGAGAAATATCTTTGTTTTGTATTACTCCATTATTTTTGTTAGAAATAATAATCTCTGCCCTAAAGAAAGTGCCTGTCAGGGCTTTAGGGACTTTTACAGTAAAGAGCTGTGTGGGATTGTTTGGATAAGGTAATGTTCAACAGTGAGTAAGTGTGGGAAAAACCACCACAAAGGTAGGCATTTCCTCTCACACTCTAGAATAAATTTACTGTCTTGTAAACGTACACAAAGATTACTTGAGCATTAGTCTAAGAGGTCCGTGATAGGCTGTGTATAAACTTTTTCAGTACGTACTTCAGTAGGCCATAACTGTACTGTTGTGTGATTCTGCTGTAATTTTTCAATAGTTGATAATAGCAGTTGACTGTGCTTCAAATACGGAAATTAATTTGCTCTGAGTCTTTGTGATGACAAACCATTGCACTTTTGGCTACTCTTGCACTCTGTAATGACTGGAAAGTGACTTATTTCTCCTGTAGGGATAGTATTACAATGCCTGGTGCATGAAATCTGCAAATTAACATAGCTCACACAATGCTAGTTTCACTGCAGAATAAGAACAATAGATAACAAACCAGCAGCCAAATCACAATCTGGTAAAGTTAATTTGCAGAAATCTCCATAAATAAATCTCATTTTTTGAGTCTCAACTTTGCTATTGTGTAATTAATTTCAACATTTGCATTCATTCTCCATAATATTGGTCATCTGATGCTGTATCATTTAAACTGCTCTGAAGTTTTTTTATATGAGAAAATAAATGGTACATTTAAGTGATATCATATTCCTTTTTCTGTGGTGATTTAATTACATAAACCCCTGGTATTCCTCCAACTTAAGAGACTAAATTCAATCATCCAAGTTTTCTCCCAGTAGTGGTTTTGTACCTAGATAAGGATTTCATTGCATTTAAAAGTTCTAAAACAACTTGTCTTTGGGGTCAGTGAAAGGCTACCATTGGCTTTAATTGGCATTACTTTGGATGTTGGGCGTGAAATATAGCCATATATAATCACCTCCCTCTTAAAAAAAGTAAACTGTGTTCCTCAGTTCCTATTTCTGCTGGATAGTGTTTTCCAAATAGCATTGGAAAGTCTTTCATCAATGCTAGTAGTACCTGTATGCATTCGTTAACACAAATGAACAAAAGTACTGATTTACTACGATAATATACTCTAAAAGTAGCAATAACTCTGCTGTTCATAACAACTGAGGAATAAAGCTGAAAACTTGAGGTAGCCTTAATGTTAACATGGTACAGAGAACACAAAAAAACATCAATAGATTTAACATTAAGGGAAACTCAAAAGGACGAGAAAATGTTCAATCATACATTCACTTAAAACCATTATAGCTTCCAAAAGCATTCAATTGATTTTCTTGAGAAAATCATTCCTGAGAAATTATTTCCTTTTCTCCCAGGGAAACTCACCTCAGTACAGAAATAATGAAGAAACCTTTGGAAAGAAAAAGCCCCACCTTACCTGCACAGGACACTGGTGGCAGAGATCTCTCCTTCCGTTTTGTGCCAAGCACTCGTTTGGACATCCGCTTGGGCACACATCTCTCAGCCTATCGCCAGCAGTCTGAGCAAACTCCTACCCTCTCTCAAGTCAACTTTCAATGGAGAACAACCAGGCCACTCTTGTCCCCAGGAATCTCAAAAAGGAACTGTGCAGTCTGGCACTCCCAGGTGACCCTCAGCCAAACAACAGAATGATTCCTTCAGATGGTGACAAATTTCTTAATCAAATGGTCTCCAGGTTTTCAGGGCAACCTTTTCGGGGTGATAGATGGGAAGAGTGGCACACTAAAGACACCTTTGACTTCAAGAAATAAAGCACATCAAACTCCATATCAGTTGGTATATTATCAGCCCAAAACCCACACACATGGTTTCTTTTGTAAGAGATCACAACACCATGTCAGAAAGATATGTCAGTATCAAAGGAAGTTTCTGGATGATTTTTCAAACATTTTAGCTCTGTACTAAGAACAAGATCTCATTTTCTCTTTTCTTTCCTTGCAGGAATTCAGAAAACTAATCATTATCTTTCCAAACTAATGAAGTTGTCATTCTGGAACAGCAAAAAACATCAGGTGACTTTCTATGGATAAAAATGATACTGATTCATCCATGTCAGTGGCTGAGAATATACGCGCACTTCTAAGCATAAATCCGCAGAAGTTTGGGAAAAGCATACAATAAAAGAAATAGAAAGCCAAGGCACTCTTTTTGAAGCAGAGGTAAAGACGACCATTAAGGGGATTTGGAGGCAATCACCTTCTCCAGGTATTGCATTCCAGGGACCTCCTGCTTGGCCACTGAACCCCAGACCAGGGGACACAGGGTATCTGCCCATGCTGAGGAATGTGGCTGGTGCTTTCCCGTTTGCAGGTTCAATCAGTGATGAAGATGGGTATGTGTCTCAGAGACACAGACGCACAGAGGGGTCACTAAGATGTCCAGTCACACAGCCTGCCACAGACAAGCTGCTGCCTTCAATAGCATCCATGTACAGGACTCACAAAGAACACAAGCACAGTCCCTTCCTCCTCCTCTTCATCTGGCAGAGCTAGAAGGTCACTAGTGATGGCACACACACCTCCCTCTAGGTTCACAAGCACAAGCACATTTGCAGATTCCCCGCCTCAATACCAGCATAGACCATCTCTTCATCCAATAACCCTGACCTGATCCCAGCCCCTCTTACCCACACTCGTCTCATGCAAGAAGGTCCCCCCAGAAGCTGATATTGAGACATACCCCAGTGGCTGGTGGCTGAGAACCCTGCCCACTCCAGCATCTGGCACTGAGACCTGACTCACTCCAGCAGCTGACACCATAGGCCAGGGCACCTACACCCTTGCTCTGACTTCAATTGCTACCCCAGTACATAGTCACACCAGTCCCCACATAGCTGACAGTCCTTGCAGCACTCACCCATGGGACAGAGAGTAAGGTTACACTCTTAGGAAGTCAAGAGGGTAACAGAGAGATAGTCAAGAAAAGATTTAATGAGAAGACAGAATGTGGTGACCAGGCATAGGGCTCAGCCAGACAAATGTACTGACTATTCCCATTTTACACGTGAACAGCATCTTTTATACCCTTTTCTGTCTACCCCCTCTTTATTCCTATCTGATCCTTTTCCCCTAATCCTTGATTTATCACTTGACAGAGCTCCACAAACCCCTCCAATATCTTGGACTCACAGGTGTGCATCCCTATCGGTTGCAAAGTCCAAGTCTGTATGCTGTTCCTTGATAGCTCACCAGTTAGTGTGACTGACTGGGTTTATTTCTGATTGTTGTCTTTGTTAACATTAATTGGTCAGGTTTGGTGTCTCTGTGTGTTTTGTTATAGGCAAAATCCCCTGATAGTCTTGATGAAAAAGAAACATTCTCACGCTCCACATACCCTTATTAGTGAATGTGACTGAGCAGGCTTGTCCTCATCACCACCTCCCTTCTCACATGTCCCTCAGGTTGGTCTCTGCAGGTCCTTGTGTATGGCTTCTTTCACCACATACCTTAGGGGAGCAGAGACTCCTTCCATATACCCTTATAGAGACTTCCACTAACTGAAAAGATCAGTAGTTTCAAAAGATTGAGGTTTGTGAGTTCTCATCATTTCTGAAATCCATGGTATATATTAATTCCCACATGTGAGTCTTAGAGTTCTTTTTTTCCTCTTCTTTTGCAGTGAGGTTTGAAAAGGTGTGCTGCAAAATCATTTGTTCTATAAATACAGAAAATCGTTATTAATTAAACTAGCAATGTATCTGCTTTAGAGAGAGAAAATTAAGGGAAAATGTTTATTGATGTTACTGCAGATAAATTTATAATGCAAAATATAGATTATAGAGTAGTCTGCATACAAATAATGAAAATGTCAATTAGTGCAATCCTTTATGGAAACATTACTTATTATTTAATTCACTCCTTTGTTTTTCCAATTGTTGTTAAGATCAGTGTACCAGCATAGAAAAAAGCATATTTCTGTTTGATTAAAGTGATAAAGAAAAGGAACGCGTTCATAATCAATATTTTGTTTGATCTTCTGAAAAGCTATTTCTAGATGAATCCTAGGCATATCTGGAGAATTGAAAACTGCAAAGATATGGATTTTCATTTTAATGTCTTGTAACTCTTTCAGGCTTCTTTACACAGTTATGAGGTGCAAACCTGCATGTCAGCATTTAAGAAAATGCCTGTGAGGAATAAGCTTCTTAACTAAAGAAGTTTAATCTCATGTTTTTAAAGTTCTAACACAGGAAGGGTCATCAAATATGTCCCATATGGCTCTATTTAAAAACCACTGAAAACTCTTTTTTCTTCCTATATGTAGTAGTAAATATATAATATTTCATCTTTTTTTAAATAGTACCTAATAAAGTATATATATATTGCTATGCACATTTGCTTGCATAACTTGAAAAGGAACAAAACTTTTTATTACAGAAAAGCATCTGAATCCTGATTAATCATATTTTCTCTACTAATCTGTTTTAAAATTAAAGTGCAGGTAAATTTTTGTTGTCTAAACCAAGCTATAGAAGGCTGCATCATTATTATGTTTGCACAAGGCATCTCTGCTGTGACCTCATGCTAGAAGACAATGTGTGTAAGATAATAACAGGACATGCCCTGTGTTTAGCTTTGTATCTTTGATAGGAAGCAAAATGAAGTGACAGGTAAATCCATGAGGGTAAACTCACTGAGGTCTGCAGCCTGGGCTGACTCGGGTTGATTAGGGTAGATGGGGCAGGCAGGCATGATCTGTAAAATCTGATCCCTGAATTTGACAGGGACCTGTGCAGGTCAATAATATCCTTTTGTGCCTATTTATTTTGATCTCAGGTCTTTTTGAGTCACCCATGATTAAGCAAGCAGCAATCCGGAAAGAAGAAAGTCAAACACTTGTTTAGGAATACAAAACTTTCTGTAGAGATGATAGGGGGTTCTGTGGGGTTTGGATTTTGGTTTTAGTTGTTTCATTGTGGATCTGGGTTTTTTTCCTAATAGTTTGGTCATTGCCCACAGGCACGAATAAAGAATTGTGCAGTGTCAGCACCTAAGCTTTTGCTAAACAGACTTGACAATAGGTCTGTAATTAGATATGGCAGTGATGTACCCTCTGACATTGCTTATACAATAGTTCCAGCCTCTGGTGAAGTGCAGAGGGAACAGATCAAAGAAAGTGGACAGGCCTGTGGACCTTTCATAAAATCCTTTCTTAAACACAATAATGGGGTGAGAGGGGTCATTGGTTTGACCGTGAAGGATATCTCTTATGTTTTTATGACTTAATCTCTTCAATATAGATATGATCCTACACCAAGAAAGCCCCAAAGTCTTCTAAAAACCAACAGGGCTTTTTACATGTTAGAAAATGATTCTTCACAGAGATATATGACCTAGTTTGTTTAAAATCAGCCCAGCTTTAGAACTTCTTAGCCTGGCTGAACTGTTGGTTACTATTTTCCAGTTCTAAACCTACTCAAAGATCAGTCAGCTCTGCACAGCTCTCTATTGTGCTGCACGGACAGCCATCAAAGGCAACTATTGAGGAAACAGTAACCATTGTACAATACCTGGCAAATGTTTTTACAACAACATTGCTCAAAACCAACTAATCTGTGCTAGCATGCACAAAGCTAATTCCTATTGAGTCTGAAGAAAAAACATCAAAGAGGACTACTGAGTTATTCTGTCCAGTATATGGTCTTTCTTTTTTCTAAAAGGCTCCGTAAAGGCCACATGGGTTTCACAGTGCAGTAAGGAAAACTAACTGGCTATGCTTGTAGGTTTTAAGGGTATTGCTTCTGGTCTTCCCATGAATTATTGTCAAATCTTTCACAACAGGGCAATGGAAACTCCTACATCATTATTATACTGTATAATGTACACACGAATTTCAAAAAACAAGGTAGGAAGAATT
Source organism: Ara ararauna (assembly GCA_028858755.1). Classification (NCBI taxonomy): domain Eukaryota; kingdom Metazoa; phylum Chordata; class Aves; order Psittaciformes; family Psittacidae; genus Ara; species Ara ararauna. The sequence goes on from CM054379.1 coordinate 66,068,806, forward strand.
TTCTTCATTTCTCAGTATTTAAATAGGCAAGGTTGTATATTTAGAAAACCACATAGCCAGAAAAACAGGTGACTTAAATTAAACAAATTTGCATGAATTTCTCATCCACAATGCCATAATTCCTTCCACCTTTCTGAGCAGAGACACACATTTTCTGGACATGGTTTTACATATGGATGTCTAAATACTGCTGGCACTTGACAAAATCTGACGTTTCACTACTGTAAACCACATCCTTTTGTTTTCAGTGTATCTATGTTGGCATTTTTAAGAAATGAGCAAAACTGAAGACAAAGTTTGAGATGTACTTGAAGACAGCACTGGAATGCTCAATCACAACTAAAGAAGTTATTAGATTTGTTGTCTTTCTATAGTATTCAATCATTTAAATTCAAGAAAGGCACTCCAAAACATGCATGGCAGTTTCAAGCTTTGGGTACTTCAGATGCTGTAAACATAAGGTCGAAAAACTCCAAAATCATGATCTTCTGGTTTTCCAATACACACGTATTTTCACAGGGCTGTTTTGGATGGTCTTAGAAGTATCAGTCTTACAAACCTTGTCTATGCTGTGTATGTACATGTACATGCGCACACAAAAGCACATGCATAAAATATATCAAATGAAAGAAATGATGGAATTTCAAATGAGTTCACATACTACTATTTCAATGATTTTAATAGATACGTATTTTGATGATAAAGAAACCTTTTCTACCAAAACTTATATGGCAATAGCTTTTGTATTTAATGTTAACAGGTTCCAAGAAAATGAGAATAACCGAGTACTACTTTGCATAGGAATGTAAGCAATAAGCAGCTCTAATACAAAGGTTAGTGCTGATGCTGGTGGTGTCTTCAGGAGTTTGTAGTGTAATACAGCGAGAAATTATGAGAGTGAGAGAGAGGGAGTGCACAGAAACCACAGTGGATTACATTCAGTTTTCTGAGCTGCTCAGCAGAATCTAAGGTTTCCCTTTAAAAATGGTCTCCAGATATTTTGGCTCTAAATACCACTTTGAAAAATGACGTACATAAATCAAAGATACCCCATCAGCCTGACTTTGCAGAAAGTCTGAAACAGGTCATCCCAGGGAATGCTTTATTGTTCACATACAGTAACTCAGATTCAGTGTATGAAATAGTTAAAGCTGAGCCAGGTCACAGAAGGTGATTGACAAAAATAACCTACAAGTCACTTCTGCTTTCAAAGAGTTGTTTAAAATGCTCATTGTGGAATTGACTGGTAAGGTTTCATTGATTAGGTCTGGGGCTCAGTTTCCACCAGCTGGGAAATACCTATATAAGAAATCTCTCTGAAATAATGGAATGTTTCTGAAACTGGCAAAAGTTAAAATAACCACTGTGATCTTCTTTGACCTAATCTACTAAGAATTCGTGTGGATTTACATCCCTCAGCACAGCAGTCTTGTGTTAATAATATTGGCATGAACATGTGCATGAAGTTGACTTTCAATGAGCAGACAACTGTTCCATCAGGATGGCAGGCAAGACCCCCTCTAAGAACACTCTTCCCTTCCTCTAGAAATAAAGAATTCATGTCACTCCTGCAGTGAGCTCTTTTTGTTTGGTTGTTTTGTTTGGGATTTTTTTTTTTTTGTCTTCAATACAATTAACTGTACAGCTGGGCTGTATTTGTTGTCCATAACAATTTCTACTATGGCGTTTTCTTGTTTAGTTGAAACAACTGGCAATAATAAAATAAGGGCAGGTGAATGCATTACAGTGGTTCCTGCTTATAGTGCAGAAAAGCAGGCACAGAAAGAGGACAGAGATAGAAAGGTCAAACTCCTTGCCAAAGAAATTTATATCATTAAATTCATATTCTGGTGTTAATCGAATTGCTCTTTGCTGGACATGCAAGTTGAATTATGTGTTTAAACCCAGAAATAAGAGCATTCTGCTGCCATGGGATAAGGCAGATACAACCTCACTCAAGCTTCCTTAGAAATGAAAAATCTGTCTGGCTTGTGGTCATGACTGCAACCTGTGATGCAGAGAGAAGAAAAGCACCAAGTGTTCTCACAGTTGCTAATTTATCATTAGCGCAGTCTGCATCTGCTTTTGGTCAGATATTAAATAAAATAACAATTTTGTCGTAACAGATTTATTTTCTCATGAAGTGAAAGTTCTCTGTGCAACTATGATTTGCTAGATGAATGCCTCCACTGCCTGGCTGCCTTGTCTCACTTATTCCAGGTAGGGCCAGGAGAACACACCTGTCCTCAGAGACACTAGGTACATTCACAATACCTCCACCTGACAGGTTGTTGTTAGCATAAGGAGTACTGCAGGTGCTAGAAAAGATCAGCAATAAGAAGATGCTTTAATGGTAAATATAAAAATGAAGGGCCTTGTTTCCTTATTCTGTCCAAAACAACCTTCATGGTAGCAGGTGTGCATTCCTTAGACTTCTTTAATCTTATGTAGCACACATTTGGACTGCAATGCTGCAGCAGGCAAAACCCAAGCCATGGATTTACCATTTTTTCACCTTCCCCTATTCACACAGATTGTTAATGGTTTTGTCCAAGTGATTCACACTGGAAGGGATCACTCAAGCCAAAGAGAAACTTTTTTTTAACATGATATTATGCACATGTAAGAAGTGTTTGGCATAAGTTGTCATATTATATAATACAAATATATTAGCAAAAAGTAGTATAAACAAAGTCTTCCTTCAATTTTAGCATACAATTTCTGCCAATAAACTTTGGTCTGAGGAAAGCAACACAGTAAAGAAATCTCATTCTTTCTTGGTTCTGCTGGAACATTCTGATAGCTAAGGATACATGAAAATTCCCTTTCTTATAAATATTATTTAATTTTCATTTTCCTCAGCCTGGAGATACTGCACACCCTTTCTGCCCTTTCATCCAATTATTTATCACCTTATCAGCACTACATCAGTCATATCGAATAGAGTCAAAGAGACTTCCAGGAAGAAAAACTGTTATGCAAATGAGGACAAGGAAGAAGTTTCTCACTTTTCTTCTTACTTTACTTCATTCTCTTTTATACCAAAGAAAAGTTCAAAAAAGCCTTTCTCCCTGAAAAAAATATCACAGGTGCTTCAGCAAGGAAGAGGGTGAGTGAAATGGAATTCCTGGAAGAAATTGTAGAAAGGAATATTCCAACTGGATACAAAGCAAGAAAAAATCCTCACTAAAAGGGGGAGAGGGAAAAGCTTGACAGGGAATGCCCAGCTAAGCAAATGGGTCTAATTTTATTTTTGCCATGTTTGAGCTTCAAGAATTGTTTAAAATGTCTTTCAGAGGTCCTTTCCAACCTGAGTTAGCCTATGGCTATATGTGTGTGGCGTGACAGCAATTTTGTATACATAAGAATATCACTAAAGCCAACTGATTTAGAAGGTAATCTGAGAAAAGACAACATATTTAGCCAGATTAGCTTTGGTATGAATCTAAAAAGAGCTGCAAAAGCTCTCCATTTTCTTCTCTTCAGTGTTCTAACAATGTATGAAGAAAAATCTTTTGCCAAAACTTAGTCTTTATTAAAAAAGGGAGAATGGTATATAAAAGGAGTAAAATCAAATCGATTCTGTAACAAGAAAACAACAATGCACTTTAGCAAACTTAACTTTGCATTTGATGCTGTAGGTACAGAAAGATAAGAGGGACCTTAAGAGCTGAGAGTGTTGTACAACTGAGCAAAATTACTTTCAAAGTATTAACAGCAAGCAGAAATCTTAGATGACTTGTAATAAAACTAGTTCTTGAAAGAGAGCAAAGGCCAAACTGAGTTGAATTAGAGCCTACAACCATTTCTCTAGTGGTTCAGAAAATGCCATCCCTGCAGATTAATTTCTGCAATTGGAAGAATTCTCCTGAACATTGAAAGGGTTGTCTGCCTGAATACAGAAATAGAAACAGCTGGTCAGACTCCAGAAATTAAGGTCTTCAGGTTAGAGAGGAATCTGACAGTAGCCCTAAGATGTCTCTAGCACAGCTGATAAAAGACTGGCATAATTATATCTGAGCCAATTTTCCTAGCCCTTGGCACTATGGTGGGCAGATCACATCAGAGCTTATGTTTCAGGTAGGTCCAAATGAGCTTTAACTGAAAATCTGCAACATCATTCCTCTAAAGTCAACATTAATTCTGAGACTAATAATGAATGCTATTTCTCCTGTCTCGTTCCACACAGATAATTTTTGCCAAAACATACCTCTGGAACTGCCTTCAGACCTATTTCAGCAAACACTGCCTCTGACTGTAACACACATAAATAACTCTGCATCCCAGGCTGACTCAGACCTTACTCATCCTCACTAGGGAGCTAAGTAACCGATTTTGTGCGATTTCTGCTCTAGTTCAGAATATTAAATAAGATTGGACATGTTTTGATGTGGCAGAAAAACATGGACTGCATAAGTAAACTCTGTGAAAGTTTAACAAATTAAATTTATATTCTACTGCTGTATCCACTCTTTTGCCCTTTGCAGTACTTACTCCAATTAAGTTTCTCCTGAGAGCAGAGGTTTGCCTCCAAAGAAAAAAATAATGCAGAGAAAGCCATCAAAAACTTAGCTGTTCGAGACCCAACGTTTGTAAGAAGGTGTAAAGGCAGCTTCCTAAAACTGATTAATTGATAACTTTGCAGCTGGTTATGCTGAAAACTGTTTAGGGCAGGGGTCATCTCCTTGCACTCTCTGGGAAGCATTTGAGACTCTTACTGTTATGCAAACAAAAAAAAAAGAACCATAGTAGTGGTAACCCACCTGATATTCCCAGGTAGTTCTCAAACACGTCATTAGGGTATATCAGAAAGGGAAATTACTTAAACCAAACCAGAACCTTCAACACTCTGCCTTTTGTAATTTATTTTCTCGTGACAACAGTGTCCTTCCCCCGAATGTGCCAACTACAGCTATCACTGGTAGGACCACTAGAGGCTGACTATGGCAGGGTGTTCCTCAGCAAGAGGAAAGGCCATAACTTCCTGTCCCAATCCTATTTAACCTGACAGAGAAGATACTGTGCTGTGCTTTACATGGGTACTCACGGCTCAGCTTGGATGCTCTGGTCAGCAGCTATGTAGTTGGCAGGGATGTAGCCCTGGAGCTTGCGGCCAGGACAGACTGACCCTGTTGGCAGGAGGAGCCTAGCATACCACCAGCCCTCATGGGATGCATCCAGCACTTTAAGCTTATCCCCAGCATGGAAGCTCAAGTCCTCCTCAGTGCGAGCCTCGTAGTCGAAGAGTGCCACAAATGTGCAAATATTCACCAGATGCTGGCCAGGAAGTGGAGGTAAAGGTTTCTGCTTTATCTTACTGTCTCTGTCATTCTGTCCTGCTTGGCAGTCATCTTTTACCACAGCAAGGTTGGTGAAGACTTGGCCAGCTTTCTCATCCTGCTCACCATCTCTCCCTGAGAATAAGAATGGGATGTAGGGTTCCAAACAGGCGCAGTGCTTCTGACAAAAGTTTCCCATCCTGTTTCCTTGTGCCTTCCTCTGCTTCTACTTTTCTTTCTGTTTTCCCAGTTGCAATACCCTTAGACCAATTTTTGTACCATCAACATTTTAGCGTTTTGCAGGATTTCTTCTCTCCCTCCTGCTTTGGCACAAAATGAAACAACTCTTGGCACAGCTGGAAGCTTCTCTCTGAGGCCCACTGAGAGCTCATTACAGGCAGCTCCTGGATCGCGACTGAAACCTGAGTATTTGAGTGCTGGAGCACATGTGGAGGGAATTTCTCACTTCCTCTTCAGAACAGGAAAGCTGTGCTAGGCTGAGCTCCGGGAGCCATGGGGGAGCGTGGAGCCTCTTCTCCCACAGCAAAACAACAAAGTCAGAACATCTAAGCAAGGGAGGCTTCTCAACTCTTATTACTTGGGATGGGTGTTTTCTTATCTCAGATAGGGTCCTGTCATCTGATCAGCGGTGAACGCCTGTAAAGTCTGTTTTGGTAATGATTAACTAAGCTGACCTGCCCGTTTCCTTAGCAGTCTCTGACGTGGACAGCCTGAATATTTCTCTTTGTTTCCTGGTTTGTGCTGGTTTCAGTTCCTGGAGGGAAGCCTTTGCTGTCCTGAGGCTGGCAGACGCCCTCACCTGGGCTGCATCTGTGGCTTCTGCTCTTGCTCACACTCAGGCACTTTTCCCAGATGAGCACCTGCCCTTCAAACCAGTCCTCTGGCTTTTACTTTTACTGAGTTGGGTTTGGCACTTCTTATAGGGCACTTCATGCGTGGTGCTTACAGTTATACAGCAATAGATTTTAATTCATTCCTCATTCTGCATTTTAAGGAAACAAAGGCACTTGCCAAAAAAACGTTGCTCTAGATGGTTGGCTAATTATATCAATCACATATAAAAGTGACATCTGCCTTCCAGTCACCATATAAACTAATGAAACTACATTGACCAATATATTCCCATTTCTAAAGCACCTATAAACTGGCATACAGATATCCAGATACTGCTGCGGCAAAGCAGCCTGGAGAACTGACTGTCACATCCCAGTACTTCAGCCCAAGCTTTAAAACAACTGGAAATAACCACAGCCTGGGAACATGCAATGCTTGTGGCAGGAAGCACAGGAGATAACCTATCTGAGCAATGTGGTGGCATTTCAGTAAGAAGCAAACTCTTACAGACGAGACGTCAGTCAAAACCCACACATGGACCTATAGATTCCTGGTGATAAAGAAAGCTGGCTCCTTCCCCCTCTTTCCCAGGAATAACTGCTGTTTTCCTAAGCCATTTACACATATCTCTCAGCTCCATTTAGAGTTGCTGGCTTCTGTTGCTTTACTAGAAAGAAAAGCCAACTAAATCACTTAGAAACCGAAGCCACTTGTTTCATTATGTGTCTCAGTCCTCTAAATGAGGAGACCAGTGGCACAGACAGAAACCTACTGATGGACTTGGAGCTTTGCAATGACTGAAAGAAGTTTCCACTGAAACTTCATCACTTTCCAGTGCATCTCCACTCAAAACGGATGTAGAACTTCTTACCTACTCCTGTTCTGCAGCGCTGAAAAAGACTGAATAAAGATGAAAGTACTACACATGTTAAGTGATCAATAGACCTCACAATCTGTAGTGAAACCTTGGGGTCTGGTAAAAAAATGGCATACTGATTTTGCAGATTATGAAAATTGTATTTACTTTCAGAAGCACCATTGGAGATTGTTTTTTCTCCACAGCAATTAATAATCACTACCCAGATCAATAACAACAGAGATACCCAAGACATATTTTCTTTTCTTGGCTCTGAAGGACAATATGTAAAGTCAAGAAAGGCCTGTATTGAAAAAAAACAAAACTACCTTCATTAGTCTTGTTTAAAGAATTGTCTATATTTACTAAAATCAGAAAATATTAGAAAAAATGTATTAGACAATCTGGTTGGTTTTTTTTTTTTTCCTGTGTGACTATTTGATTGGCTTTTCCTGTAGTTTTGTGGCTCTGGCAACTTGGGCATTAATCCAGCAAAGATTTTCATACACATTTACTGAACAGAATAGTTTCATCATGACAATAGAGCTACTTGCGTTGTACAGAATCAATCTCGTGTATGGTTCTTTTCAGGTTCAAGACCCATCTTTATATTCAGGTACCAATATGAATACACATTAGAAATCACACTGCATTCACTGAGACCACTCAGATAAATATTTGTAACTGTAGCTAGAATGGAGCTTAAGCATACAAACATTTGTGTATATGAGTTTCTTACCTGAAATAAACCCAGGCATTAAACTGATCTTGTTTTCAAATTTATAGCCCTGTTTGGCTTTACAGGACCAGAAAGACTTTTGCTGGAAGTGATCAATTACTATAAATCATATTACTTCCCAACCAACTCTTCAGGATCAGTTCTATTTATGAAACAAGCAGGCTTTAACAAATACCCATGAAATTCAGCAGTCAGACTAAAAACTCTCCTCAAAGAGAGAGAAGTGTGGTTACTGAGAAATGCTGAGCAGATTTCCAAGTCCTTATGGGGCAGGACTGTGGCTGAGCTGTGGTAGCTATGCTGAAGCAGTGCCTCTGCAAGGCTTTGTTCCCATCCTGGTGACTTCACTGAGGATTCTCTGCATTTCTGAAAATAAAGCAGTACTCTGTCTCTTAGAGACTATATAATTTTATCACAGGCAAGAAAAAAATGAACAGATAATAAAAATTGTTCTTGCTGGTATTACTGAAAAAAAAAAACCAAAACCAAACCCAACTGATAAATCCCATAATCCTAATTTTCATGCTCAGTTTGGAACAAATTAGGATAATCATGTCTGTTATGGGGCTTTTCGATATAAACTATTGTTTGAATCCTCCCCACTGGTATTACATATAAGTTTACAGGGTAATATTTTCAGCACCTATTTCTGGACTTAATTTAGTTTTGTTGCTTTGCATTCCACTATATTTTCTTTTTCCAAAGGAGGCCAAACAGATTTGTACTGCTTACTGGCCTTCTATTCTTTAATTAATTTGTTTTGGAGGCTGAGTGTCAAACCGGAAAATGTCCAAATAAATAAGCTGGTGGATGTAAAGTGTCTGTGAAAGACTTAATCAGCTATATTGATGAATTTTATTAGCAAAAATGCTTTCAGAAGGACACAAGAATTTCACCTCATTCTTACATCCAGCAATAGTTAGTGCGAAAGATGAATTTATTATGACCAGTATGGCACATTTACAGTATGGATACTGAAATTTAGTATTCTGATCCATATATTATTTACAAACTCATTAGTATTGCAAGCAGTTTCTTGAAATATGGTACACCTTAAAGGAAAGATGGATCATTTACAATCTGTGTATGAAAGGACCATACAAACTTAAATTTTAGAAAAGCAAACAAATCTGTTCAACCTAGTAGTACTTTCCCTCTTCAAATTAGACAATTCCCCATTGCTTTTAAAGTATATTTCCTTGTTCAATAAGGAAAAAAGTTCACAATGAGGCTATAGGTTTGAGGATGACAGATATCTGAAGTAACTTCTTATATTTGGCATGTGGCTTGCAAAGTCCTATATAAGTAAGAATCTTGCAAAGAACCTTATACCCTCTTAAAGGATTAATTTGCAGTACTCTAAATCCATTAAATCAAATTCTAGTTAACTGGAAGTCAATATTCTTTAGGCCTTGTTTATTCTACAAAACAATCATGTTTAAACATGGCGGTGAAACATTTCTCTTAGTTTACTGAATGTACAGAAGAATAATGCGTTAATATGATATGTTTTAGTAAAGCTAGTATAAACCTAATCCACAACACTGATATTAATTGAAATGCTCTTTGAATGAGGTACTGTTCTGCATGAATTAAGTTATCAAACTGAGGCATATTGAATAAGTACAGATAAGATTTGAATCCATAGTAATTCAAAAGTCTTGTTTTAGATATAATTTTTATTTCTGTTCCACACTTTCAAAACCAATCTTGTAAAAGTTTTCATTACAGATATCTCCTATGTTTATTGATTTATATGTGTTTTGTATGCAACTATAGGTATAATTATATAAACCCTCAGAGTTTTAGGAAAAATGAACCATCCTCCACCTCATAAATATGCTGCTCTGTATTTCAGAGACAGAGAATGGAGATCGCTGAGCACCAGCCTTTGGTACTGATGATACATGATGTTTGAAACAATTTCCTTATGCCATGCAGAGAATTACAGCCAGAACAGTACGGTGCTGTGAAAAAAAGAATATTCCAAGACAATATCCACCAACAGTTTTTTTAATAAATATGAGTCAGTTCAAAGTGGAAATTGAAAAAGAGAGTGGGTTTTTTTCTTTATAATAACATGAGATTACAACAGAAACAAACATTTTTCTCCAAAATTGTTTCAAATTTTGTAAACAGGGAAAAACTCCATGAGTGAAAATGAGAAAATAAGACAAAAAATACAACAATCATAATTAAATAATGTATGAAACTGCTGCCTGTAGCATTACCTTCTATATTGTATAATCTTTTTCATGTCATTATATTGATGCATTAATATATGCTAATTTAAATATTTGATGTATTATACCTCATTTAGAAAAACATCTTAATACATTATGATAAAGCAAGTAAAATATTCCAACAGAGTAAAATATTCAAATAATATGATCTTTGAAGGAATGATAAGAAAAGTAAATGGATACTGCTCTGAATCTGTGCTTGGGAAATAACTTAAATGATTGAACATTTTAAAGTTGTGTTGGTTGGATTTTTTTTTTAAGGTAACAAATTGAAATGGAGCACAGTAATTTTTTTTATTACAGCTGTCTTTTCAGCTATATTTCTTGCCATTTGCACATTAGAATGGAACACATTACCACCACTTTGTAGCTTTTTTATAATCCATTTAATCAGCACTTCCATTTTGTTTCTGTAATTTGCAAATTGCCATTCTTTTCAATGAAAATAAATTATGTGTGTAATTTTATTCTTGACAAAATTGTTTATTCTTTTTGATTAATCACTTTCCTGGTTTTGTGTATAATCTTAAACCATAAATCCACAAAGACTTAGAGTCATATTTGATTCGGCATTTTCCAACCTTAAATCTTTTACATTCGGAATGAGAAAACTGGCTATTTATTTTCATAAGGCTGATCCAGTAATCCATCTCTACTCTGAAAAGCATTAAAAGTACATTTTCAAGTGCTTCGGTGATGAGGGTTGTATATTTGTTAGCTGAATTTGGGCCCAGAACAGGCTACGTCTGACAACAAATGAACACAATGCAATAGCTCTGTCAAGAATCGAAAGAATAGAAACTATATTTGCTCAAACAATCAGATCTCACTCTGCTTAATATAATGTGAGTTTTGCAATTATGTGCAATGGGACCAGACCTCAGCCATTATTTTTCATTTTATCGTACATTATTCTAAATGATATACAGCACACACTGTTAAAAATCGTAAGTTAATTTGCTTTCCATGAAGCAGGCTTTCTGAATAAAACCACAGCAGCATTCTGAGGCATGAAAAATACTTCTAATCGAAACTATCTGTGAGTGGGAAAAAATATGGTAAGTGGATGACAAAGAATTATCAGTGAACATGACTCTCCCATTCTTTCAAGAAAATGTATTCTAAAATTGACCCTGCTATGGAGAGGTTTTAAATTTAGAAAGTGTATATATTTATGAAGATTTTATGATGGGTCAAGATAATTTCTCACATAACTCTGTCTATGCTATGCCACAGATGACTTACAAACATAATTTACCATCTTTATCTTAAGAAGTTGCAATTGCATCAAGAGAGGCAGAGAAATCCAAAGAGAGATGGATGGAAAGTAGTAACATATCAAAGTACTGTTCTCATGGTTTCACCTGTGACTGAATGCGTTGGGGTAATTTTCCCAAAAATAAAATCAGCATTCTCTCTTGTACCATGCATGTGAGAGAGGCAAGGAACTAAAACTTAGAATATACTGATTCACCACATAAAAGAACCCATCTTCTAATTACTTTAAACTACTGAAATATTACATGCAAAACCAATAGAAAAAACATTAGATATTCATTTCAGAACAGAGTAGTTCAGTTGACAGGGACCTACAACAAAATCTAGTTCAACTGCCTGACAACTTTGAAGATCACCAAAAGTTAAAGCATATTATTAAAGGCATTGCCCAAATGCCCCTGAAACACTGACAGGCTTGGGGCATTGACCACCTCTCTAGGAAACCAGTTCCAGCGTTTGACTACTCTTTCAGTAAAGAAATGCCTCCTAATGTCCAGTCTAAACATTTCCCATGCAGCTTCAAAGGATTTCCATGTCTCCTATCACTACCAGGGAGAAGAGACCAGCACCTTCCTCTCAACACCATTTTTCTATTACTCTTCCTGCTAGGTAAACCATACTTTCACAAATTGTTCCACGTTACTGTAAATTGTGCACATACCAGGATTTTGTACAGATAAAATCTCTACAGGAAAAGGGCTCGGTCTACCATCAGTTCCGGTGATTATATGTATCTTGAGCACGGTCCATCAACCTGCCGAACTAAGTCTCCCTCTCTCCTTGTATATTTTCTATATAGTTTCCTATCTCTTGCTTTCTTTCTCCTGTATCTGTCTTTCACAGATATGAAATGAAATGTTATACAAAGAATATCACCAACATGGAAGACATTGTCTTTTCAAATCAGAGGAACAGCATCAGAAGTGCCCCAGAGTCCCTTCAGGATGTGCATTTATATATTTTCCATATTAAAAGGAAAGGGCAGGCGGAAAAGGAAGCTATAATCCTGGGATTTACTTCAAAATTATGCTGGGAAGCAGCAGCCAGGGTATGAATTAAACTCTGGAAACAATCTTAAACACCACAACATAGCCATGGCCAAGGGCACAATTGATTTAAAAACTGTTTTCTTACCTACCCATCTTCGGAAGCATAGGTATAATCTGAAGGTCAATAAATGCCAACGCTTAAGTCACTTATTTCTTTATTTGACCCATAATAAAAGGTCTTAAAATCATGGTTTTCTTACTCTGAAGTCAGTGACAATATACTGTAAACATTGGTTTAACTGAGAGCAGGATTTCATTTTTACCCTTACTGTTTCATTATTTTTTTAGCAGATATTGACTTCCATTTAGAATAGTCTTTCTGTAAAAGTAAAGATGCAGTATGTGATGTTACTTCTTTACCATGTTTCATCATCAGTCTGACCCATTTCCTGTGTGTTCAAAATAGTTTTACAAACGAAACTGATGCAACTTGTACTGCAAATATGTATACTCTTCTTCCTTTCCATTTGTTTAGGTGCTCTTCTCTCCCTCTCTTCCATATCTTTCCTTTATAGTTTCCTACCTTCTCTTTTCTTTCTGCTGTATGTCTTTCACAGATATGCAGTGAGATGCTGTACAAAGAACATTACCCAGCATGCAAGGCATGGTATTCATAAACATGAGGAAAGCAGATAGGAAGTAAACGCCTTTAGTGATATTCACCTCCAGTGAGCACTTATGGCTCAAATTTCTGTTGTACTAAACAAAATAATTCACTCTCCTTCTCTGACAAAATGTTCCCAAATTCATATTCCTCTGTCTTTGTTTCCATAGCTTTAAACCTTATCCTACTCTCCCTGACAAGAGAATGATACTCAACACAACAGCATAGGCAAACAGGAACATACTATTTTCCTTAAAATAGGAGAGGTGGCTTTGACCTTCTTCACAGATGTACACAGAAACAGAGCACAGATCTTTAAAAAGTTACATCAGCATGATAGAATCTTCTTGATGCTCAGTATATGCTTAGAGTTTTAGCACATATTCTAGATCACTTCCTTCTTATCAAAATCCAGATGCTTTTTTTTATTTTATCCTTTCATAAAATCATTATACACCCTCTAGAGGCAAAAACAGAACAGTAAATATCAAATCCAATTTATATTCCAAATAAGATCTTATATTTGAGATTTATAAGAATTACTGTTAGCATTTTATTACTTCAGCTTCAAGGAATATCATCACTGTCAGTGTTCAGTATGTTCAGCAATGAACACATACAGAAGAAAATATTCCTTAACTAGAAGATCAGGTAGAAAAGATGACTTATTGTTAAAAGAAGGGGAGGGGGGAAGATCTCATAATAGTGATAAGATAGAATTTCATCTTGAAAATCCTAACATGATGATGATTGTAATGAATTAAGTAACTTGGATGTTACTTTGAAAATATGGATTGTTGTGTTACATTACTGTGGGTTCATTATTTCAGTACTCAGCCCTAAGAAGGCCAAAACTGGAGCAAAGCATCCAGGTTTTGATTCCAGGAAAAAAAAAATCAATAAAACCCAGATATTAATTTTATAATGAATGAATGATGAATGAATACCATTTAGACTGAGAATGAAACATAAGCAGGCGCAAAACACCTCAGCCTTTAAGGAAGGACCTTAAATAACTAAACAAATAGAGTCTGTGGGAAAATATACGATGGCAGCCTTCAAAGACATAGAAGGCTGATGTGTAATGTCATGGTTCCCTGGTCTGCTAGGAGTAGGACACAACATAAGAAAGAGGATGCATTAGAGCAACAGAGACTTTGGTGTGACATGGAGGGAGGGTAAAAATTCAGCATTCTGCATGTAAGGACTGTTAAACACCAGAAGAAATTGTCTCAGCTCTTTGCTCCTTTTTCAGAAGTTAGACAATTATCTGTTAAGGATGTTTGTAGGCAGACTGATCCTGCCCCAAGGCAAAAAGATGACTGTCTTTAGGTTTTTCTGGTTCTGTTATCTTCATGTCCGTAGTTTTACAGTTGTGGTATTTCCCACTGGCTGTTCGATAGCTCTGTTCTTTTGTGCAGACTGTGTATCGAAATACACCAAATTTATCTTTTATGCAATCATTAGCAAGTGTCAGGCTTCAAATGCAAACCTATAACTTTCTTGAATGGCTCAGAAATCTTCAGAATGTCTGAATTAGACATATCCAATTCTAGTCATTAAGAAATTGCAGCCATAAGTGATTAAGTTATCTGCCCACTAATACACCATGAATGAATGGGAAATGAGGATGAAGAATTTAGGAGCCTTACTCTGGATTTTATGCTGAAGTTTGTAAAAATAAAAAAATAGTATGTTAAAAAACCAACCAAACAAAAAACCCAACAATAACAAAAAAAAACCAAAACAAAACAGAACTAAAACAACAAAACATAGAAGAAATAAGGCCATGTCATAGAAACCATACAGTTCTCTCACTATAAAATTCATACAAGGTCTGCTTCGGAAGTATAGTTTCCTAAAAAGTCCGTATTTCCAGTACAATTTCTTTTGACTAAATGTAGCATCCATCCAACTCAAAAAGAAAATTCTTTCAAAGGACCTTTAGGAAACTATTCCAAGTTTTAAAATATATACTCAGTAAGGGTCCAGCAATCAGTCATGGCTATTAATCACACTGTCAAAGTCATTGATTTTCATTTCCTTCTTTCATGTTGCATGGGAACAGCCTGAGTTAGATTACAAGATCTGAGAGGGGTGATAAGGACAATAAGCAGGCTTCTGAAAGATTCTCAGCATCTAGTAGATTACTCTCCGTTTAACCTTTTAGTGATCTCTTGGGTATAGTTTGGGGAATCATGAATCTTTAGCAGCATGAGTCTCATTTCTATGCTGGTGAGACAGAGAATGTAACCACTATATCACCAAGGTGCCAGATGTACTCAGTACTCCCGGTAGGACGCTATAAATTGTATGTACGTGATTCTGCTGAAAAAGTTAATGTGTACATATTTTATGCTATATAAAAAGGCTATTAAACAACACAATAAACAGTAAAACTTCTGAAATCTCTTTAAGCTAATCCTAAATCCCAATCAATAGTCAAGTTTGTTCACCAGGATTCTGTACCTAGGAACAAGGCACCCTGTGTGTTAGAGGGATACCTTGAGGACTGCATACCATTTTGATAAATTTTTAAAGGTCTACTAAAGAAATAGTAAGTGCCAGTGACGGTTTTACAAAGCAAATATGTTCTTGACAGCTTTCATTCTCTCACAGAGAACCAGGTTACCCTTGAAATGAATTAGACTTGTTAGATCTATGTCTAACAAAGCATCACTTTGTAATAAGTCAGAGGTCTGCTCCTGTATATTCTTATTTGATTTCTCTGACGGTTTCTGCACAAGTGTTTCCTTCTAAGTGTCCTAAAGGTAAAAACATAGAACCAAATCCTGCAATCCTGTTTAAATATGTGAAGAATCCCATGGAATGTACACTTTCACACAAAATCCCAGAAACCTGTTTTGTGCTGTGTGACTCCCACTGACTATTAGTGAGTTTTTCTTTCAAGCCATGATTGAGGGGTCAGGGATGCAGCTAGCTTTACACTCCCTTGGTCTTTTGAGTTAAATGGGTACAGCATCATTATGCCAAAACAACTGCATTGTATTTGAATCTGATTATTGATCCAGGCATAAGAGGAGAAGCAGAAGGGTAGTAGTTCGTTACCAAGATCTGCCTGTAGGATGGGAATTGTGCGGTGGCTTTTCAGGAGTTGTTAAAGGAGTTGAATGCTGTGGCAGCACCAGAAGGGCTAATACGTGGGCATACCTGAGGTGGGAGTGAAGTCACAGCAACAGCAGTGTTCGCCTGTGGGCTACCCCAGACTGTGGGGAGGATAACGGGAGCTCTTGGGAGACAGGCATGCAGAGCTTCCTGAGCTGGGCCAGTGGGGTGAGCATGAGATGTGGGCTCTGTCCTCCTGTCACTCTGGGATAAAAGTGACAATTCTCAGATGGGGAGTTTGTGTTGTGAAGAGCATGGAGTTATCCCAGTGGGGAGAGCAGGCATCACGTTTCAAGGGTAATGGAGATATTCTGTCAGTGCAGGATGGGGATGCTGGGCAGTAAGGCACTCTTCTACTTGGGTATTGAACAGCCTCATGGGTTAAAAGCAAAATCAAGTGCAAACCTGAGACTGTAGCTCTTACTAGTGTGCTAAAATGAATTATATAAAAAACCCCAGCACTTTTTGGTTTGACTTATTCTACTCCAAAAGTATTTTCATTTGTTTTTAAAAAAAAACAAGGAAAAATCAAGAGTGTTCTCAGCTCACTTTTGCATAGAAGGTGTTAGTCGTCTAAAATGAAAATGCTTCTTGCTTGTCTAAATTCTTGTTTTATCTTCACACAGCACTACTGTATACTGTAGCAACATGTAGTGCCTTTTACTTTTTTTTAACTAAATTCTTATGATCTTTGCCTAAATAGGCAAATGGCTGCAACTGCATAGTTAGGACAAAACACAGGTGAAAAAGTCAGCTTACATAGCCTTAGAAAATAAAGACGAAGTTTAAGTAAAGTAAAATAGATTAAGGCGCTGATGATTCAAAGTTAACTCGGAGATGCTTCACTGTATCGTAATGCTGCCCTCTTAAGGACAAAGAAAGCAAGGAGCGGGAGAACCTCCCGCGAAGAGCCCTGCAACTTCTGCGCGACAGTCAAGATTTATGTGAGGCATTTTGACATGGTTCTCATGCCTTTATGCATGATACTGCACTCTGTTACATTCCTTTCACCCTCCAAGGCATGCCAGTATGTTCCCACACCCTAAAGCTACATGGTAGAAGGAGCCTCTTCTGCGTGGAAAGCCGGCATGAGGCACAATGAAAACCGAAATCTGTCTCTAAAAAGGCTTTGACACATCAGATCTCACACTTCATGCATGTTTCCTGCAGGCTGCTAATTGTGAGGGTGCTGAGCATGGGGAACACCCAATGGATTAATATTATAAATTTATAAAATTATATAAAATTATAAATTAATTTATAATATAAAAATAATCAGTGATGCATAAATTAACCATGAGGAAACCTAAAATATTACCAGTTAGGACCTGACAATCCAAAAGGACAACCTCAGTTATGTGGACATCTCTGAGCGGCTCATGGTGCCATCAAATCTGAAAGACAGTGCTGAAAAAGTAATCTGAGAGGATGCTGTTAACACATTAAGGTATTTCAGTTGTTACAGACAATATCGACTAAAGGCAGCTCTTTTCTGAGAAAAGCCCTAGAGCGGGATGTCAGTATGTTTAAAGGATTCATCTGAAAGCAAGAAACTGAGAGACAAGGCAACACTTTAAAGGCAAAAAAAAAAAAAAATAAATTGGAGTTCTGTGCTGAAAGTAAACTTCCGAGACTTTTCTGTTACCAGATTTGTGCTGTGAATACTGAAGATGAAGGTGATATTCTCTCATTTATTTTCTCTTTTCTCAGAACTGAAAATGAATTCCATTCATCAACATTTTTTATATTTCTTGCTGTCATACCTCCAATTTAATCTTCAGCTTCACATACCTGAAATTTAATTTGCTGAATCTCTCCATTGGTGAGGGTTGTTTCTCAAAGTGGTTTAAGATTAGATATGATTAGTACTTTTGTGTAGTAAATTCTAAGAGAGCTTGTCATTACTACTGCTCTAATTGTGTGGTGTTCAAGGTTATATTCAGTTGATAGTGAATACAGCGACAATAGAGTTTGACTAGATGATCTTTAAAGTTCCCTTCCAACCAAAAACATTCTATGATTCTATCAATGAATATGTGATTTTCAATATCTGTCCAGATGTTTCAAAACTACAGTGTGTTGGTTTCGTGCTGTTTTAGAGGCATAGATCCCTCTTGTGGGTACGATTCTGAAAGTATTTGCTTAGGTTTCACACCTGGTAATTTAGTTCTATTTAAGCATATATGCCAGGTTAATAAATGGTTAGAAGGGTGGTGCCATAGTCAGGAGTTTGGGTATCTAGAACAATGGACTCAATTTAGGAGGCCAGGTCTACTGGGGGCTGGTGGAGCTGGTCTGACAAAGGCGGCGAAGAGCGGTTTTGGGAGGAGGCTTGCCAGACTGGTCAAGGATGCTTTACACTAGATGTGTTGGGGGAGGGGCATCATTCCATCCCAACACACCAGTCACTTGCCAGCACCTATAATAAATGCTCTGAGCACTGTAGAGATATTCCAGCTGCTCCAGCCAATGAGCCGGCTGCAACTGGAGCTCGGCTCAGACGCCTCTATACAAACTCCCACAGTATGGGGAACAAGAGGAACTAGAGATGTGTGCACATCTACAGGGATATGATCTAATAGGTATCACAGAAACATGGTGAGATGGCTCCTATGACTGGTGTGTTGGAATGGAAGGTTACAGGCTTTTTAGGAAAGATAGGCCCGGTAGGCAGGGAGAAGGAGTTGCTATTTATGTTAGGGGTAGGCTGGAGAGTATGGAACTCTGTCTGGGGACAGGTGAGCAGTCAACAGTTTGTGGGTCAGGGTTAAAGGGAGAACAGCAATAGGAGACATTATTGTGGGGATCTGTTACAGACCACCTGATCAAGAGGACTCTGTGGATGAAGCACTCTGTAGACGGATAGGAACAGCCTCACACTCACAGGCCCTTGTTCTCATGGGGGACTTCAACCACCCTGATATCTGGGGAGGGATTCTTCATTAGGGACTGTAGTGATAGGACAAGCAGTAACGGGTTCAAACTTAAACAGGGGAACTTTAGATTGGATATAAGGAGTAAGTTCTTTACTGTAAGGGTGGTGAGGCACTGGAATGGGTTGCCTGAGGAAGTTGCGAATGCTCCCTCCCTGGCAGTGTTCAAGGCTGGGTTGGACATAGCCTTGGGTGGCATGGTTTAGTGGGAGGTGTCCCTGCCCATGGCAGGGGGGTTGGAACTTGATGATCTTCAGGTCCTTTCTAACCCTAACTATCCTATGATTCCATGATTTATTTAATGTATAGCTAAAATGCATATAATATACAATGCACATATATTGTGTGGTGTGCATATATATGCACAACAGCATTAGAAGGTATATTAATGTCAGCGGGAGGTACTGAGAACCTTTAAAAGAAGCTGCTCTACAATGGGCTGAGGTAAAATTATGCAATCCATTTCTCTCTTGCTCTGACACCTGAAGTGCTCATCCTGCCACACTATTAGCATTAGTGAATTTTCATTTCTTATTTCTATGTATTTTCCCATCTAGTCCACTTTCTAATCTGATACTGAACTTCTTTGTAGCATTTTTAAACATATGTGATAGGTCATGCTATTTAAATTTCTCTCATCTGCATCTGCCTGAGCATAGCAAACTGAATTTTAATATACAAGTACACTGTATCTCATTCAACTACTTGAAAATATTTTCAAAAGCATTTTGCTCTGGAATACCAAATTATCATTGAACCACATTGCAAAAATCAAATAAATTGATATAATCAAAACATAATTATTGTTTATTTATTTTATAATCAAAACTGCCGCTGTGCACTGCTGCTATGGTTATGCACCCCAACTTACCCACCTGCAAAACACCACACAGCTGCATACAGGAAGGCAATGCTAAAAAAGATTATTTGCATTCAATGTTTTATTACAATTGCTCTCAATTCAAGTATGTTTGGGCACTCTTTATTCTACTTATAACCATACAAGAATTAAAAATAATATTTATTTGCACAGTAATTGAACTCGGTCTTTTTCACCTTTTGTGAATCAAATCACAGTTTTGATGGTGTCATTGGTCTACAAAGAAAAAAGAATTGTAGAAAGGAATCAGGATGTCCTGCAAACAAGGCTGTTAAGCCGAGCTATTTAAGCATCCTGACCCTGGCCTTAACGAGCCACTGTATTCAAGTCCAACCACAGAGAACAGAATTAAGCCAATGCAACTCTCATCTGTTCACTTTCCTCCAAACACAACACTTCCTTTCTAATTATTATATGGTAATATTTGCTGGGCCAGTACCTATTAAAACGCCCATTTGATAATGTCACCCATAGGCAGCTGTGTCACTCTTCATGTTACACTTTTTTTTTTTTTGCCTACCAATGCGGTCAATAAATTAAAAAGTAGCTAGTTACCTCCACGGTTTTGCTTTTCCCAGAACTCAAGGTAGAGTATACTATGCTTTACTGTATAGTGTTGCTCATAGCGTCTAGTGTCACTTACACCCTGCAGTGACTTGGATAATGAAGTAGCAGCCGCGCTTGTCTACTTGCATAAGCAGACTGCACGAAGCAGGGCCTTTACTGCGGGTCTACCCTCTCACCATCTAACACAAACCTAACTCTTCTCCCCTCTTGCCCTGGCTCACCGGCTCCCAGTAATGACCCTCCGGGTGCCCCGCACCGACGACTTGCAGCCAGGGCTGACCTAGCGGGAGCCACGCCATTCCTACATCCGTTCCCAAGCGCACGATGCCCGTGTGAGAAACGTGCCTTTTAAATCCGAGCGCTTTAAGCACGCCTCCGCCCAACTGCTTTGCACCCGCCTTTCTAGCCTCCGGGCTTGACGCCGGGCGCTCCCACATCAAGCACCCCGGGCACCGACTGCCTGCTGGGGCGGAGCCAGCATCTCCGCTCCGCGCCCGCACGACCAACCCCACACACCGCACAGGTGACGGCGGCCCCGCAGAGCGGCAGGGCCTCCCCGTGCCCCGCCCCGCGGCGCAGGAAGCACCGCCCTTGCCCCTTCCTCCTCCGCCCGCCTCCCCGCGGCGGCGGCTCGGCAATGCAGCCGTGGTTCTCTCTGGGTGACTGCGACGTGGTGGGCTTCGACCTGGACCACACGCTCTGCCGGTATCATCTTCCGCAGACCGCACGGGTGAGTGCGGGCCGGTGCGGCCCGGCACGGCACAGCTGGGAACCGCGCACCCCCTTCCTCCCCCCTCCCAGAGCTCCGCTTCTCCCCGACCCGCTCGCCGCCGCCTGCCTAAGCGAAAGGGAAGTGCCGGGAAGCGAGTGGCGGGTGCCGGTGTCTGCGAGGACCGGGACCTAACTGCAGGGCAGCGAGCCCCGAGGCTACTGGCTCGGATGCCCATGGGGAAGCCCCAGAAGAGAGGAGAAACACAAACGCAGTTGCTGCCGGGTGCTTCCTCCGCAGGCCTTTGCCCGAGCGAGGGGAACAGCTATGTCTTCTTCCTTAGAAGCTCTGCCGCTTGAGAGCTCTCCGAACTGTAGCGCCGCTGAGAAAAAGGAGTATTCCCCCCACACCCCCCATCGCCAAACCTAGGGATGCTGCAGACAGTTAGAAGGCTGCAGCGTTTTGGCCAGGCGGCCTTTGCAAACTTTCTGGTGCTTAAAATAAAATACCGAGCTTAAAGGCGCTAAGCATCTCTGACTGAGCCCTGCTGTCACTCGCGGAGAGAAGCTACAGGCATGTGTTTGTACCTTCCCGCCCTCGGTGCTTTTTTTTCCCCGACTGGCACTTTTTAAATTCCCTGATAATTTTTCATTGATTCGTAGTTCTTTGTTGATGTCGGGGCTTTGCCATGGAGCAGTTTTGTGCCATGGATACTCACGGTGTCCCACTCTCCCCTTTTGCCTCCATTCATCTACGGAATGTTGTTCTCTGCACAGAACTTGTACACTAATTGCACGATACTTCAGAATCTGATATAGAAGTAAATGTTTGAGGAGTCTCATTTATAAATAAGCATGGTTCAGTGCATCCTGTGTTCAAAAATTGCATTGCTTCCTTTAGCCGTGGGTGACTTTCTGTAGAGAGGCATCTTCCTTACAACAGGAGGTTCTATAGTATAAAGTTATAAATTGTATGTGTTCTTAAGTTCCTGATGAAAATGCTGCAGCTCTAGTCTTACCTTCCATGTTCTCTCTGTTGTGCCACACATGTAGCATCTTACACAGGCACATTCTTCCCAGTAAGAGTTTTGTACAGTGAAGGCAACTGCTAACTGGAAGAGTTTGGAGAAGAAAAATAAAAAATGAAACCAAAACAAAACAAACAAACTCCCCTAAAACCCCAGCCTAACAAAAACACACACAAAAGACCCAAAGGAAAAAAAGACACCAACAAACCAATGAACAAAGTAGAGAAAAAACAAAACCAAAAACAAACCCCCAAAAAGTCCCCCCCAGAATACTACAAAACCGCAAACATGTTAAACTTAATTCACTTTTCCCCATTTCACACAGCACAGAGACAGGCTGATACATGCCTATGACATGCCTCCTTATCTATTGGAAATAAAACAGGCTGGCAGGCACAGCTGAAGGTGCAGTTACTTCCTACTCTTCCAGTGTTGGCCTTCATGTTAATCCTCAGCATTATTCATTCTAAGAGCGGCCTTAGTAATTTTTGAAACAAAAAATGTCCAAGGAACAGCTTCAATGAAAGAACCATGAGAAAAAGGGAGCAATTACCATTTCTGGTAATTTAAGGGCTTGGCAGCATCTACGTACTTTACCAGCACATTACATCAATAAATTGCTGACTGTTGTATGAGGCTTTAACAATGTTCTTTCTGATCTTAGAAACTTTCTTAATAGTTGCCTGTTTCCTTCAAAATATGTTCTTCTGAATACACTTAAAATGCCCCTAAGAGTAGTTGTTCATTGGTTTGGAAGCCACTTGCTGAGTCTTGGTAAGCATGATATTTAAAATTGTAAAGCAAAACAAAATAAGATGGGGGAAGTAGTGACTAGTCTGAAGTACTTACTGTCTTGGTTCCCAATGTTCTTGAAGCACAGGGACAGTAAGTTAGAATGCTGTAAACTTGGTTATGCTGGACACACTGCATCAGAACTGTTGTGTGGGCATCTTGAGCTGTTTTCCAGCTGTGGCAGAAATAATGCAGAGCACTATTTCCCATTAGTGGAGGCAGTGAGATAGGGCCCGTAGCTCCCTGGTTTGATATCACTTAGGGGGCACTTTCATCTTGTCACTTTCCAGGGAATCAGTATCTTTGGTCTCTCTTAATCAACATAATTAATGCACTTATTTTTTTCATTTGTAGCTAATATATGATAGTTTTGCCCAGTACCTGGTAACAGAAAAGGGTTATGACAAAGACTTGCTGACTCTAGCTCCAGACAGCTTAGACTTCTGGTGAGTACATTGAAAATAACAGAAACTTTCTTCATAACTTCCTTTATGCTGTAACTTTTACGAAGCTAGGGAAACAGCTGCTTTTGCTAGGCAGTTGCCCTGATTGTCAAGCCCAATAGGTGAATCCAAACTAACAGTTTTAAATACTTGTTCAAACAAGTATTTGTCATGAGATACTTCTAAAGTGGTATTTTGAAGAGAGAACTGAGCACCCAAGCTTGCTTTGTGTTTCTAGCTGTCTAGACACAAGTCTTTTAGTCTGACTTACTCTCTCATTTTATCTTTCTCCTTTGTCTTTTACCTTCAATTCAACTGGTAAATCCAGTAACCATCAGAATTTAGTAATTTTTTATCTCGACAGATGTGGTTTTGTTTGTGTAAGGCAAAATAATCCCAACGGCCTTCTAAGGAACCGTGGAAAGGTGAGGTGCCAGGTGGTAGCCCTTGAGTGGCATGTCAGGCACAAAGCTGTGATGCAAAGCACTAAAATGCAAGTCCCTGCTCTGAACTCTGTGATTTCTGAGCAGGAGCTTGAACCTGAATCTCTGCTCTTCTAACTTGCATAGGTTATTATCTAGGCCACAGGGTAGGAGGTTGAAGGCCAAATAATCACTAAATGTTTTAGAATAAACAGTTTATTTTGGGGGGTTTTGTTTGGTTGTTTTTAAGTAATGCACACGTATTTGTGTAACGGTTTTGATCAGTTATTTTTACAAGTCAGTATTTCACTGAATAGTTTCCAACAATATCAGTTTCAACTTCCATGAGACAAGCAATGTATCTGAATTTCTCATATTTTGAGGCCTTTGATGCATGAAATTCTTTGTTAAGATCTAGATATCTCTGTCTCAGTCCCTTATTGGAGCTGGAGGTTCATTAATGTGGACCTGCAAGCCCACAGTGCTGGTAGCTGTGTATTTATGCTACTCACCCAGGTGTCATTTGTGAAAAGCTGGGGTTTGCTTCCTGCCTTCTTGGTGTACCTTCTTTCTTTTGGGTACCTTATAACAGAGGATGAAGGTGCTATTACTTTTTTAGTATCATTTGTTATTATTCCAGCCACTGAATTCTGAACTAACTTTTCAAGCAACCTAAGCAAACATAGATTCAGTTGTCTGGAAGGTAGACTTATTAGGAGAGTTAGAAACTCTTGTTGTCTGCCATATGCTGTCAACTCTTTACCTTATTAGTGCTGGCTAGCATGGCAATGCTTTTACTTTACCTGTTCCTTTGATATTCAGTTGCCTCATTTAAGAGAAGGGTGGGACATCGTCCTAATAATTGGTGTTACCAGTATAGTAATAATAAGTAGGGGAGTTGCCTCCAGGAAAAACTATTTCTTTAATGGAAGTGACTTAAATATCCAGTTTCTTAATTGTATATATTTGGACCTTAACCCTCCAACCTTTTCTGTATGAACAGTCACTAGGAATTTGCCATGTAAATGAAATTCAGTACTTGTTGTAGTAATGCGTATTTGCATATACAGAGCATTGTTCAAACATGGAAGTATTTGAAGGGTTCTGACTTTGTTGGTTTTGTGTAGCATCATTGTATAGCTTCTGTAACTGCATTTCACTCATACATAAGAAGGCATTCCTCTGAAAGCATTAATTGCTTGTTTCTTCCTTAAAAAAAACTATTCTTAGTTGCAAAGGCTTGGTGTTGGACATTGAAGAAGGAAATTTCCTGAAACTTGCAGAAGATGGAACAGTTTTAAGGTAATATTGACAGTAAGTTTATATTGTTAAACAGACACCAAAATTTTATCCTCTTTCTGAAAGCCTTCCCTCAGTTTTACTAAATTTTTAAAAATTAATTTCGGTGTACTTTAATTTATTAGATGTAAAAGTATAAATATGCTTTAGTAATGTGGTGCTCAGTGTCTTTTAATGTTACATTTGCAGTCCTTTTCTTTTCATAATATTTACCCTTTAGCTGATAGCGAAGAATATCTTCTTTTTAATAAAGGTCTAAGACTCTGAGGGCGTACTGATCTTGAAAGTACCTTCACTTTTTCAGTGGCTACCAATGTACTCTTGATCCTGTTCTGCTGTGATTCAGGGTAATGTTTTTCTTTGGATCGTGAAAACCTGACTCGGAGTCAATGCTAATGACTGATGCTAGTGATGGGAGCACTGTTATCTTTGTACCATACACATTCAAAATTCTTCAGGCTTACAACACATAATTTAAATAGCTTGAGGTAAATTAAACACAGAAACTGATACATTTGCTTTCAAATTTCTGTTGTTTGGTGTTTTTTTTTCTCTTAAAAGCTGTGTTTTGCCTTCAGCCATAATTTCAGTACATCCTTAGTTCTTCATTACCTCCTTTTTTTTTTTTTCTTTAAACATAGAAGACTGCTGTTTTGATTTTTAATTCCTAAAAAGGCATGTGTGTACTTCTGTATTACACAGTTGCTTGCAGGGCTCAAACTAGCACTTTTCCATAGTTCTGCCCTGCACTTTGTGAATGTTACCAGGCTTCAGAATGATGTATAGGCTTTCTGCACTGTGTTTTATTGTGCAGCGTATATTGATAGTTTAAGTATAGTGAGTGTCCTCACACAATTGAGAACATTGGAGCAATACAGAATGATTGTGTTAGCAGGTGAGGCACAGTAGTTGTGCTCCCAGCCAACCAAACCTCTGTGTAGCAAGGCTTTTATCAAGGGCTGTAATGTATATGCTAAAAGCTTAGGTGCTGGGAAACCTCTACATTGTAAAGAGAGTTGCTTTCAATCAACTTGCGTGCACCTCAGTATTCAGTTGTAATGAATTACTGTGCACAAGGAGTAGTTTGGCTGTTTTCAACCTTTTTCTTTTATTTCTTATAAATAACAACACAAATAGGGCAAGCCATGGTACAAAGAGTATGACAAATGGAGAGATCCTGGAGACGTATGGAAGGAGGGAGTGGAAACATTTTAATACCGTCAGCGGAATGGTTTCCCGCTCAGGTACCTATGCCTTAGCATGTCCTCTTTTTTGAAATTGCTTCGGCCCCTTCAGTGCCTTGTTCTGTTAGTTCTTGTCACAAATATTAAAAAAATACTTAAGCTGAGAATTACTGGAATAGGTAAATGTTTTTGGGGAGAGCTGTTTTGTTGGGTTTGGGGTTTTTTGTATTTTCAACTTCTAATGATAAAGTTCAACTTAAATTTAGGTCACCAGTGATCATCATACAGTAATAAAATGGTTTAGGTTGAAAGGGGCCTTAAGATCGTCTAGTTCCACCCCCCACTGCCACAGGCAGGGGAACCTTCACTAGACGAGGTTGCTCAAAGCCCTGTTCAACCTGGCCTTGAGCACTGTCAGGGATGGGGCAGCCACAGCTTCTGGGGACAGCCAGTGCCAGTGTCTCACCACCCTCATAATGAAGAATTCTTTTCCTAATATCTAACCTAAATCTCCCCTCTTTCAGCTTAAAGCCATTCCCCCTTGTTCTGTCACTACATGCTCTTGTAAAAAGTCCCCTCTAGCTTTCTTGTAAGCCCCCTTTAGATTTTGATGATTTTTATACTTTAGGTATTGATGAGACTGTGAGAATGATGACCCTAGTCCCACTGTAGGAGAGGATCCGGTTCAAAACCATCTTAAGAGCCTGAATGTGCACAAGTCATAGAATAGAATCATAGAATCATAGGATAGTTAGGGTTGGAAAGGACCTTAAGATCATCTAGTTCCAACCCCCCTGCCATAGACAGGGACACCTCACAGTAAACCATGTCACCCAAGGCTCTGTCCAACCTGGCCTTGAACACCACCAGCGATGGAGCATTCAACTTCCCTGCGCAGCCCATTCCAGTGCCTCACCACCCTTACAGTAAAGAATTTCTTCCTCATATCCAATCTAAACTTCCCCTGTTTAAGTTTGAACCCATTACCCCTTGTCCTCTCACTACAGTCCCTAATGACAAAGAGTCCCTCCCCAGCATCCCTATAGGCCCCCTTCAGATACTGGAAGGCTGCTATGAGGTCTCCACGCAGCCTTCTCTTCTCCAGGCTGAACAGCCCCAACTTTCTCATCCTATCTTCATACGGGAGGTGCTCCAGTCCCCTGATCATCCTCGTGGCCCTCCTCTGGACTTGTTCCAACAATTCCATGTCTTTTTTATGTTGAGGACACCAGAAATGTACAGAACACTCCAATTGAGGTCTGATGAGAGAGGAGTAGAGGGGCAGGATCACCTCCCTCGACCTGCTGGTCACACTCCTTTTGATGCAGCCCAGGATACAGTTGGCTTTCTGGGCTGCGAGCGCACACTGCCGGCTCATGTTCATTTTTTCAGCAACCAAAACCACCAAGTCCTTCTCTGCAGGACTGCTCTGAATCTCTTCCCTGCCTAACCTGTAGCCATGGGACCTGATAAAATCCATCCATGGGTCCTGAAGGAGCTGGCAAATGAAGTTGTTAAGCCACTGTCCCTCATATTTGAAAAATCATGGCAGTCAGGTGAAGTTCCCGATGACTGGAAAAAGGGAAATATAACCTCCATTCTCAAGAAAGGGAAAATGGATGACCCAGGGTACTACAGACCAGTCAGGCTCACCTCTGTGCCTGCAAAATCTTGGAGCAGATTCTCCTGGAAGGCATGCCAAGGCACATGAAAAACAAGAAGGTGGTTGGTGACAGCCAGCATGGCTTCACTAAGGGGAAATCCTGCCTGACCAATCTGGTGGCCTTCTATGATGGGGCTACAGAACTGATGGACGGGGTAGAGCAGTTGATGTCATCTACCTGGACTTGTGCAAAGTGCTCGACACTGTCCCACATGACATCCTTGTCTCTAGATTAGAGAGACATCAGTTTGATAGGTGGACCACTTGGGGATAAAGAACTGGCTGGACGGCCAGTTGTGTTTTGCTCTGTGCTTCTTTTCCATTTAATTTGATCTTGGCAATTGTGAGTAATGCGCATAAAGTGTTAAGTTGCATTATGCTGTATAATGGAGATATTTTCCTTGAGATCTTGCTGACATAAACTTGTTTATGATGCTTATTCTAAACTTCAAGTAATCTCTTGCAAGAGGGTAGAAGAGGAACGTTTTCTTGGGTATACAGCTAATGTGACTTTCCTTTTCATTGGAAAGTGCATTTAGTCTCTCTTGTGAGTGTTTTGCTGACTTGTTCTTTCGTTTACCTAAGACACAGCACAGAGAAGATCATGAATACCAAAAAAAAAAGTCACTGGTTTAGTCATTTCACTCCTAGGAAAGAGTTGTTTTACATGACCTCAGCCTGGGGGGGGGTATTTGTACCCTCCTCATTTAGTTCTGTTCTGGGGCTCATGTAATAGTGAGGGCATGCTTCCCCTTGGGATAAGGGGCTGTCTGCATGTGTGCAAAGGACAGCACTTTGTGTAAGACCTGCCCACATGTTTTTGGAACAGATTCTCAAGTCCTTTATTTTTGTTTTCACTGCTAGGAAAATAGATACTTTGGTAGAGTTGAATGATACAGTCCTGACTCTTTAAAACTCATGGTTCTCCCCCATCTCTTCCACCTTAACTTTTAGAACCTTAAAATGTATTTTTAAAGTCCCACTGTCTTGATATAGGTGAACAACTTTCAGTAGCCAATTATGAGAATCAGAAGTGGGAATAAAGGCTAACACAGATTGTGAAGCAGATAATGCCTTATTACCAGTAAAATCCAAATAGGAGCTTATGTTATTATTTTAATGTATTTTTTAAGTTAATATTAAAGCATACAATATGCATTTTTAAAAAAATTTTTTTAAATTATTTTTTCCAGCTAAATATTATCTGTATGATAATTATTTTGACCTGCCAGGAGCTCTCTTGTGTGCAAGGGTTGTGGACAGCTTAGATCAGGTAAGAACTACATTGTTTAAAACTAGTATTGCATATCTTTCTCTTTCCCCACCATGTATTTTGGATGCATTATTAAATGCATACAAATAGTGTATCGAACAACTTTAAGGTCTCTAGCTTTCTTCATGTTTAGAATTTTTCAGGTGGAACTTAGTGTATTAAAGTTGTATCTGAAGGTAATTGTGAGCTACATGGCATGTTCAAAATAAATGTACTTCCACTAGAGGGCACAAATAACTAAGATAGAAATGCGCTGTTTTCTCAAGTTTACCCTGTGATATGCAGAATATAGTTCTTAAAATCTCCTTTAATTAGACTTGATGATACTTGAATTAAATCTAATGTAAGTCTTCTGAATAACATGGTTTGCTGCTTTGCAAGGTGTTAATGAGTTGAAAGCTTAATTCTACCTTTTTATAAACTTGGTTTTGTCTTAAATGTATTGATCTGTGTACACAGATGTAAATACACTTCGAGAATAGTATCCAATTTTTTTTCTCTGCCAAAGAATAACTTAAATATTCAAGGAGGAAAGTACAATTGCTTGAATTTTTTTTCCCCATGCTTTTTAGATAGGTAGATTGTCCAAAATCCTGCCTTCGAAGTTTGATGCTGATTGATTTGGTTGTGTTAAAGAAGGCTTGAATCTTTAACTTGTGTGCAGCTGGGGGTAGGAGGGGGTTCTTCTCATACAGTAAGTGTGTCAGTGTAAAAAGAGTACTGATGTAATCTGGCTGAAGGTACCAAAGCACTGCAGCAGTAAACATTGAATTTAGAACTGACTTGTTGCTTTAGCCTCCCCTCCAGTATAGTATACTGAGTATATTGCTGCCCACATGCAAGTGCTGCATGAAGAGTTAGCTAAAGCTAGCTTATCAGAAAGAGCTGAGGAGAAGTGTGCCTTAAGATTCTTAAGTTTGTGCCTGATAATCTCCTTCTAAGCTGTTCAAGGCTTAGAAGCCTGTCTCTGATGTAACCCCTGCATTGCATTACTTTAATTTAGACTTGACACAAATCACCTGCTCACTGAGAGAGAAAGCATGTCATGGCATGTGTGTAGTAAGCTTTCACATTCATTTGCTAGTTCACAAGCTGAAACACTGACCCTGGATCAGTTCTGTGTTTAACCAGAGAGAATTAAACCTATGGTGTTTCTCCAGAATGGCACCATAAGTGGGTCATGCACCTTCTTTATCAGCTAGCAGTTCTTGAATATTTTACTAGATGATGGCCCCATTTCAGCAGGAGGGCTACAGTAAGGAAGGCTAGCATCAGCCAGATGAGAAAGATGTAAGGCAGGAGGTGGTAGGCCTCTCCAGCTCTTGTGCCTGTAAAATGCTGCATCCTAAGTGTTAGAAACCATTTGACTTTCTTCTTCCGCATTTCTAAAAGGAAGCAGAGGCTTTTCTTTCCTGTTCTGGAAGCCTGTTTCAGACAACATTCTAGGATCAAGAAGTTTTCTACTGGAAACATATGGAAGAACTGCAAGGTTTGGGTTCAGAGTGGGCTTAGACTTGAGCTGGGTGTTGGGCTGCTCTACCCTTCTAAAGATGAATTTGCTTTTGCTGTGTTCACAGCCAGAACTCCGATGTATTTTCAGACAAAACAGAGGAGCTTTATAGTGTTTTGGACCTTTTCATTGAGTAGCTACAGCAAATACTCCTTTGTCTGAGAGTTCAGCTATTGAAATCCCATTTGATTATGGCACCAAAGCCATGGTGGACTGCATGGGCATGCACAGTTTTCTTTCTGCTTTCTGAGCATCAGTCTATATTCTTGAATTTCTCATATACGATGGTTGTAGATTTTCACGGGAATAGTTTGGCAGTTATTTCAGTCTTCTCTGAGGTCAAGTGTTTTGAAGGAAGTGTACCCACTTTTAAATCATCTGTCCTCAAAACAGCACTCTGAGCAACTATTAGCTCATTGCAGTGATTTTTTTTTCTTTTTTTCCAAAGAAACAAACAGAAAAAATCCCATAAACCCCAACCTAAGAAGCAAACTAACCACATGTAACGTGAGGGGAGCAGACAGTTAAATCCGCCAGTCGCAAGGTTAATGCTAGTGTAGGTTAGTGCCATCACCTCTAGATAGGTGTTCCCCAGCATCTCCTGAACACTGCTCTGAATAATGACTGAGCAGCTAACTGAATTTTGACATACATGAGATCTTTTCTCTTTATTACTTCTTTCATGTATTTCTGTGGCAGTTTGGTATAGGAATGGATTAGAAAACAGTTAGAAAGCCACAGTATTGTATCTTTCCAGCTCTTAACCTGTAGAGCCAGTGGATGGTAAACAGATTGCCATAGCGCTTGTCAGTTGTGCACAGAAGGCCTTGTTTGTGTGACTTTCTTGTTGTGAAATTGTGGGTGAACTTTTACTCTGGAAGCCTCCATGTCAGATTAGGCCTGAAATAGGAGCTTACTACAGTGTGTATATAGAGTACGTGTTTTTGCTGTCAATATTAAGGGTTTGAGATTTTTTGTAGTTTCTAAATGTTTCCATCTTTAGAAAATGTTTTATGCTTACAAAAGGGGGTCATTATTCAGGTATCAGTGCAGTGGTCAGGACACAGAGGGTGGCAATGAGGTGAAACCTGTTAACAATTGCTTTGAACTTTGTTGTAATGTAAGTATGGACAGCCTGTACAACACTACAAAGTGACTTTCCACAGGGTACAAATTCAAAGAAACTATACCGCCTGCCTTATTGCTGCCAGGTTACCTTGTAATTCCGAGCTTCTTACAGGCTCTGTAGCTAATCTTTGTAATATTGGCTGGCTGCGTGATTGCATCCATTTGATTCAGCATTCTAAAATTTGTGGAGTTTGGGTGCTGTGGGGCTCAGCTGGCTCAGACGCTTTTCCACACCCTTGGTGAGATGCTTGATGGTGTGATTGAGATCAGCCAGAACTCTTCTGTGCCTGGGCAGCTTTATAGGAATGGCGAGAGACTCTGCACAACCACAGATCATCTTCCTCTCCCCTTCTGTCGGAGCCGGGGTTTGGCAGTCTTCAGAGTACAGTGCAGTGCAGTGCTGCTCAGCCCAGCTTCTGGAGGAATGCTTTAGTGTTTGGGGTGGAATTGTTGGCAGGAGGGCATTATTATAGCAAAGGGGGGTTGCCAGTTTTGAGGGTGGAAACCTGCTAATTAACTACAGTACCTGCACCTCTAGGCACTTTTTTTATGCCCAAATGTTAGTGAGATGGCTCATTCAGCAAGTTGCTGTTCTGTCTAATGCCCCTGTTTGCTGTAACATTTCAGAACTCATCCCAAATACGGATCCTTTCTCCTTCCCCACTCCTCATAAACCCCATAACTCCACATAACCCATAGACAAGAGGTAACTTACCTAAGGTTGCCCAAAGTACTACTAAATACTGACATACTGCATCCTACTAAGGCTGTTTTACTTCACATGCTTTTATTTATTAGTGGCATTCCTGTCACTGTTGCAATATGGAAGCTCAAAATAGCTGATACTTGATATAATGACTAGGTTCCTTTTCACACTTACAGCATGATGGTCAGAAAAAATATGACTTTTGGAAGGACATGGTGGCTGCTGTCCAGCATAATTATAAAATATCAGCTTTTAAAGGTAAGTGGGTTCACTGAAAATATTACAGGCGGTTGCTGGAGAAAATACACTTTCAAGTACACTGTAGGCTACTCAGAGCTTTTAATTTTAAAGCTTACAACTAGTTGTACCGTAGACACATGTTTATTCTGAAATAGAACATCTTTATTTCTATTTCATTTAGCTGAAACTGTTTTGTGGTCTTTAATAACACTTGTGCTAGTTCACTGAATTTAGAGGGAAAACAATTTCTTGCTTTGATTGATACAGTAATTTGGACATCCTCTAACTATATTTTGATTCTTTTCCTTGTGTTCGTGTAATCATAAATAAAATCGTAAATGCATTGGGGAAAAGATTACTTGATAATTTTCTTTAGTTCTCTAGTTTTTATTAGAATTCCTTATATATTATTGGCACAATATTGAGATTATTATTTTGTTATAAACTTCCTAAAAAATTATTTTGTTATAAACTTCCTCAAAATCGCAAAGGAACATATTTTATTCTTTTTTTTATAAACAGCCTTCCTCCACCCAAAGCCAACTTTATAATACTGTAATACAAATTAGAGTTGGAAAACATCTTGGATACCCTTCAGCTAGAAATTATTTTCTAATAAGTTAAGTCTGTTCTTCGACAGACTTAACTTCAGAGTTTCTATTAGGCATATAAAGTAAGTTGATACTAATGGCTGACCATTTTATGTGTGCACACAGTTAATTGGAATTAATTTAATTATTATGGGTTTTTTTGGTAAAATTATTATATGTAGCTCAGTTAAGAATTCTGTATCATTTTACTGACAGTATTTTCCAGCAGAATTACTTCTGTTAATGCAGCATTCATTAGGCTTGGATGTAGTTTGGACCTTCTTAAAGCTTAACTTTTGTTCACCAGAGCTGTACTGCTTGCTATATTCCTGTCAAATGTAATTGATAAAATTGTCTAAGGTTCCAAACAAAAAAAGAAGTTGATGTCAGGATGTATATTGTAAAAGACAGCATGATACTCCTAAAATGTTTTGTTTGTTGTTGTTACTGTGTTTTCATTGGAGTTTAGAAAGTGACTGGTAGTTAAGAATTCCTCTAAGAACTCCTTCATCCATGAAATACATTTATCCTTTGTTTCTTACTGATATTATACCAGTCCTAATCAACTCTATTTATTTTATTTATTTTTTTTAGCAATTTTTTGGGTTTTTTTTCAATCTGTGAAAGCTTTTTTGTTTTAGAAGGTGTGGATCATACAGCATTTGGCAAAAAATAATTTTTAAAAGTGCTCTTTGGAAATTTAGATCAAACAAAAGTCAAAGTCTGACTTTTGAACTCATAAATAGTTCCTCAGTTTTA
The DNA here is from genome assembly GCA_028858755.1 of Ara ararauna. NCBI lineage: Eukaryota > Metazoa > Chordata > Aves > Psittaciformes > Psittacidae > Ara > Ara ararauna. The sequence continues at coordinate 66,102,960 of CM054379.1, forward strand.
TTTATATATGAGTGTCTGCTTGTGTGCACCTTTGTATGTTTATGCATATACCTACCTATCAGGCACTTATTTGTATATGTAAGCATGGAATCTGCATATGGAATGTGTGATATGACTTAATCCTTTCTAGGTCCTGTCAGAATTGATACCTAATTCAGTGTACCTCATTTGCTGTTATAAAAGTCATGAGACACATAACACAGCAGTGCGTATTTCACAACAGTGAAAATATAAGAGAATCATAGAATCATAGAATAGTTAAGGTTGGAAAGGACCTTAAGATCATCAAGTTCCAACCCCCCTGCCATAGGCAGGGACACCTCACACTAAACCATGTCACCCAAGGCTCTGGCCAGCCCAACCTTGAACACCACCAGGGATGGAGCATTCACAACTTCCTTGGGCAGCCCATCCCAGTGCTTCACCACCCTTACAGTAAAGAACTTCTTCCTTATATCCAATCTAAACTTCCCCTGTTTAAGTTTGAACCTGTTACCCCTTGTCCTCTCACTACAATCCCTCATGAAGAGTCTCTCCCCAGCATCCCTATAGGCCCCCTTCAGATACTGGAAGGCTGCTATGAGGTCTCCATGCAGCCTTCTCTTCTCCAGGCTGAACAGCCCCAACTTTCTCATCCTGTCTTCATACGGGAGCTTCTCCAGTCCCCTGATCATCCTCGTGGCCCTCCTTTGGTCTCGTTCCAACAGTTCCATGTCCTTTTTATGTTGAGGACCCCAGAACTGTATGGAACATTCCAAGTGAGGTCTCACAAGAGCAGAGTAAGGGGCAGAATCACCTCCCTCGACCTGCTGCTGGTCATGCTCTTTTTGATGCAGCCCAGGATATGGTTGGCTTTCTGGGCTGTGAGCCCACACTGATTCCAGCTCATGTTCATTTTCTCATCGACCAACGCCCCCAAGTCCTTCTCCGCAGGGCTGCTCTGAATAGCTTAGTAACTGATAAGTATGAGTTATTTTTAATAAAGCTCTGTAAAATCAGAAGTGAAACAATGCTGACTGTATATAATGCTTAAATATTTTAATCCATGTTAAGGTCTATGCTCTATCATGCATCACTTTGAAGGGCTTCACAGTGGTCTTATTTTCCTTTTAATAACATGGTCCAGTAGGTGAAGTACTCAACAGGGAGTCAGAAGAACCAGAGGTAATTTCTTCCTGTATCACTTACCTCTGATATTCCTGTTGTGCATCTCTTTTTCCTTCAGGGCCCTCTGTGAAATGAGAAAAATGATACTAATTTTCTGTCACTAGTTTATGCTGAACAGATTTTTTTTTTTCAGTTACAAGCTTAACTTCCTGAGGAAACTCATAAATTTGGCTTCAGCCCGATCACCTTTCTTAGCTCACAGCATGGCCTGAAAACCACAGCCGCTTGACTTAACTCCCTGCCCCCAATACCTTATAGAGGGTTTAACCCTTCAGAGGAAAGCTGTGCTTGTTAAGTTAGTGAAGGTAAAATTTCAAAAGCAAACTTAAGTGGTTGGTTGAAGAAACACAAAGTTCCCAAGCTGAAACACCATCTTAGTAGTGCCATTGTCAGTGACAGAGCAGAACGACTGACCCTTTTATTTTTTGAAATCCATGAAGTGTTTGCAGTTCACTTTGGTTTGTTGTCAGTATGCCCTTGTTTCTCTATGTGCTTTGCTTTTTCACATGATTTTTTTGATCATAATCATGTGTCTGATGGATTTTGCTTTTCATTGTCTTAGTTATGGTAATCGCCTTAGGTAATTGCCCTATGATATTTTTTTTGGATGGCTCTTTCGGATAGGAGTGATTGTTCTGACTCAGCTTCATAAAGGGTATTAACCCACTCTTCTACTTGTAAAGAAGTGAAGAACTGAGGCTTGTAGAGGGAAAGTAATAGAGTTCCAAAAGTCTTGTGTTATTCAAACCTTCCCTTGTGAAGAATAGCTAGAACAAAAAAAAAAGAGAATCTATTAAAAAATACTGTCAGGAAAGTATGATGTCGGATTGCAATAAACACAGATATTCGTATTTGCAGAATGGTCATTTCTTGTCTACTAATGCCTGCAAGAATGCCCTTTGCAATTATCCCAAGTTGAGAATTAAATTGAGAATCCTTTTTTGCAAATTGTGAACTTATTACTGGAATATTATGCAGTTTTAAAGGAAACATCATGTGGCACTGTATTTTGCACTACATAAATATGTGGACAGAGGTCCACAACATTTTATGGAAATAAAGTTTGGTCTTCTCAGGAGTAATGGGGGCTTGAAGTACTGTATAATTATTTCCATGTGAAACATTTCAGATTTGGTGGGGTTTTGACAGAAAAATAGTTTTTGTAGGAGGAACTTGCCTAATGTAATTTCTTAAAGCATGATTTTGTAAAAACTTCTCCTCTTAAAGACAGCTTTCTGTCTCTTACATTGCCTTTGCATATGATTTCCCTGACACTTCTCAAAACTATATCTTCTTTGGTTGCATAGTGAAAGTGATGTATTTGTGATATTTTCAGTCAGTTCATGAGATTGTTTAATTTTGAAAGTTAATAGATCATGGCTACTATGGCAGAGGATTTTTTAAATTGTCCAAAAAAGGCTTGTTGGGATGTTTTCTCAGGATGCATATGAGAAATTTTCACTGACCATGTTTTTACAAAAAGGAAAATTATCAGAGAAAGAAAATGAAAGACTTAAAGAAATTAAAGCCAAAAGACAAAATGCAAGTTATTAAAAAAAAGAGGCTTATATGATTGATCAGTGTTCTCAAGTGTCATGTGATACATAGGAAGTGCTACTTTGGGGAGGAAACCTTTGGATCTTTCTAAACTACTGTGTCCTGTACCCAAAAATGTATGCACATACACCCAAACACGGAGGGTTTTGTTCACAACTTTATGGCATTACCCTTTTGTGTTGCAGAAGATAATGAATCTAGAGGTCTGTGGTGTGTGTTACATCTTTTATATACAACTTTATATACTGCAAACAAAAAGAAAAGATGCTTCTGTGGCCAAAAAAAGCAATCTTCCATAAATTCTGCAAAACATTAGAAATTCCTAATGTCAAGGAGTCCAGTAATGAGAAATCTTTATTTGCTTAATTGTGAAAACTGCAACAAAGATAGTAGCAAGTGTATGTTATACTTCTCTACTGGGCTTTCCAGCTGAACACAGAAGGGATTGAGTGCTCCATGTGTTTGGCCACCTTAAAGCTTCAAAAACTTCAGTAGTTCTTTGGAAGTGAGTTTTGTACTATTTCAGACTGTTATGTTTTCATTTTAATCTCATATTGGATTTTCTTACCTCTAATGCCCATGATAATAGAAGAAATGTGGTTTCTGGAAGAGCTTTAGCTTTAGGTAGGTTGCTGATCTTCATGTGGAGAAAACATTAAAAAACAAACTTAAAAATCTTACAGATTTTCTCAAGGTCCCCTCTAAATTGAGAATCCAAAGCTAAAATCAAGGTGTAAGTTGTGCCTATGCCGCAATTATGTGTCATCTCTAGCTTTTCAGTGTTTAGAGTTGCATTCTTAATGACTTAATGTCTCAATAATTATGAAATGCTTTCAAAGAGACAGGCATGAGGTAGTAACATGTAGACTTATTTGATGTCTGGTGTGCTCATTTAAGGAACACAAGCATTAAGGAACAAAACCTGATTTAAAGTGTATGGACATCGCTGCATGTGCTATGTTTAAATACTGGAAAGTGCTGTTGAACTAATGCAAATGAATGCGCAGGAAAACATTTTTTAGTGTAAAAATGAGGTAATTCTTAGGAGATCTGTAATTAATATTTGGCCTAAGCCAGGAAGGTAGAAAAGTGTGGACAATTCTGACTCAAGTGTCCTGCGTTTTATTTTGGCTTGAAAGTAAAGTATCACAGGAAGATTGCTACTTACAAATAGTGGTACTGCCCACTGTATTATTTCAGTGCAACCATTTTGTGTGCAGAGTTTATAAGAGTACCAATTTGCTTTTCTAGGTTTACTTGGCTGCTAAAATAAGGAGATCTCACATACACTCCTGTCGTGGTTTAAGCTCAGTCAGCCAGTAACTCAGAACCACGCAGCCATTCCCTCACTCCCTCCACTTCCTCTCCCTGCTCCCAGAGGGATGGGGAGGAGAATCGAAAGAATGTAACTCCCACGGGTTGAGATAAGAGCAGTCCAGTAACTAAAGTATAACACAAACCACTGCTGCTACCACCAATAATAATAATGATAAAGGAAGTAACAACGAAAGAGAATACAACCACTCACCACCTGCCAACCGATACCCAGCCCGACCGAGCAGTGATCCAACCCTTCCGGGTAACTGCTCCCAGTTTCTATAGTTGGCATGACATGCTGTGGTATGGAATACCTCTTTGGTCAGTTTGGGTCAGGTGTCCTGTCTCTGCTTCCCCCCAGCTTCCCCTCCTCCGCTGCAGAACTTGAGACTCAGAAAGTCCTTAGACAGACTAAACATTACTGAGCAGCCACTAAAAGCATCGGTGTTATCAGCGCTGTTCCCAGGCCGAAAGTCAAAAACACAGCACTGCACTAGCTACTAAGAAGGAGAAAAATGACTGCTACTGCTGAAGCCAGGACAACTCTCCTTAAGCCTTTGTTATTTTACTAAAGTATAGCCTAAACCACAGGCTTCCTTATCCAACAGCACTTAATAAGGGGAGAAAAAACAGTTCTGCAAAGTTACTTTCCTGGTAGTTCTTTACAGTTTCCAAACCATTATACAGTTTTGCTAATGATGGATCAGCTTAAAGGTGTCCTTGCTTTTTTTATTAATCCCAGTGTGTTATCAAGTACTTAGGAAATTGCTGATTTCAAATATATACAATGTAACAAGCCTCAGATTTTGCTTTTGTGAAGAAATGATAATATGACAAAACTTGTAAATATAGGCCTACCTACTTTTAGTGCAAGTGAATATAAACTTCTGTTTTTTAAAAAATGAAGCTTTAATAGTATAAAAGTTCATAAAGTTTGATAGATATGATACTTTCAAAGTGCATGAGTGGCAAATGTCATTGGAAAAAAAGTGTGGTCAAACTATTGTGGTTTCATAATTTACAAGCACTAATTTTACTACGCTAGTTTACTTCATACCATAAACTTTTCATAGTTCCATAACAGATTGCTATGATGTCTAATGCTTGTAAGACGTGACTGTGTGCATGGTAAATATGATTATGTCTACTGACTAATTACTGTCATCATCTGATAAGTTTACCATCTAAGTAAAATATATTCCCCAGATGATTGTGTTTTAGATGAATTAACTGTTCAAGAGAAAACAGTGGAAGATTATCTACAATTTTGGGGTGGCAAAGCCGTTCTGATTTTGTGAGTGTCTGCAGGCTTTGAAGATACACTCTTAATGGGTGGATTTGATGGCAGTTTTTTTACAGTACCCTGAGTATTCATAGAATCATAGAATCATAGAATAGTTAGGGTTGGAAAGGACCTTAAGATCATCTAGTTCCAACCCCCCTGCCAGGGGCAGGGACACCTCCCACTAAATCATGTCACCCAAGGCTATGTCCAATCCAGCCTTGAACACCACCAGTGATGGAGCATTCACAGCTTCCCTGGGTAACCCATTCCAGTGCCTCACCACCCTTACAGTAAAGAATTTCTTCCTCATATCCAGTCTAAACTTCCCCTGTTTAAGTTTGAACCTGTTACCCCTTGTCCTCTCACTACAGTCTCTAATGAAGAGTCCCTCCCCAGCACCCGTATAGGCCCCCTTCAGATACTGGAAGGCTGCTATGAGGTCTCCACGCAGCCTTCTCTTCTCCAGGCTGAACAGCCCCAACTTTCTCATCCTGTCTTCATACGGGAGGTGCTTCAGTCCCCTGGTCATCCTCGTGGCCCTCCTTTGGACTTGTTCCAAAAATTCCATGTCTTTTTTATGTTGAGGACACCAGAAATGTGCAGAACACTCCAAGTGAGGTCTCACAAGAGCAGAGTAGAGGGGCAGGATCACCTCCCTCGACCTGCTGGTCACACTGCTTTTGATGCAGCCCAGGATACGGTTGGCTTTCTGGACCGCGAGCACACAGTGCCTGCTCATGTTCATTTTTTCATCAACCAAAACCCCCAAGTCCTTCTCTGCAGGACTGCTCTGTATCTCTTCTCTGCCCAACCTGTATGTGTGCCTGGGACTGCACTGACCCAGGTGTAGGACCTTGCACTTGGCATGGTTAAACTTCATCAGGTTGGCATCAGCCCACCTCACAAGCGTATCAAGGTCCCTCTGGATGGCATTCCTTCCCTCCAACGGAGCTTAAAAATATTGAATTAGTTTGCTGCTGCAGATTACAAAATGTGCATCAACCAAACTAAGTAGATTTCTAGGCTCCAAATCTGATTGCTTTTTCATATCATGAAAGTCTTAGATCTTCAGTAAGTGGTAATAATTTATAAATCTACATTTCTCCATGGTAGTTATTCATTAGTAAGAAAAGTAGAAGTAAATTAAAACTGTGACACAGTATGCACTGTATTAGAGTTGTTTTCTTGTCTCCTGTTTGATAGGTTAAAGGTGAAGCTGACAGTTAACAGAATGTTCCTGAAGTATATTATCGAGCTGTTGTGATGACCGTGATGTATCTGAGACTGTTTACTTTGAATAATACCTTAATTTAATTCAGGTATAGAGAAGTATGATCTAGAGTTCTAGAATGGCTACTTTATGTGCTATGAGAAGTGATAGAAATTTTCGCTTAACTTTATTAGAAAAAGACAAAAATGAGAGAAGCTGGTGCATTGTATTAATTCATAAAATTTTAATGTTGCATTCAGTTGATCATTTTGAAACAAATTTCTTATGACAATTCTCTAAAAACATACAATGTTATTCTATTAGGTTTGAACCACTCTCTTCCACCTTCTCATTCCCTCCTCCATTTCTGTTGCAAAATTGAAGCAGTATGACCTGCTAATGACAGATCAACACACAGTTAAAAGGGTCTGAAGGAGGGAGTGTCAGGACAGTGTAAATGGAATGTTGTTAGATATGAGCAAATAGGAAACCTGAGAAAGAAGAATGAACATAGTCAGAGGAATAGAGACCATTAGATTCTGAATTGGGCAGTTGGAGCCATACTTGATCGTTCTCCATGAGGTCAATGACAGCACTGCCAGAAGCCTGGTCAAGGTATCCTTTCTTGTACTCATCATAGGTGTACATGAGTGGCGAGCCATTTTTGTAGAGTGCAACCCAAACATTTGTTCCTTTTGCATGTACATGGTAGGAGAAATAGTACAGTCCAGGAATCCTGCAGGTGAAGATTCCTGTTCTGGGGTCATAGTGTTGCTGCCTATTGTACAAGATCTTATCAAATTTGATGGGGACTGTTGCCCCAGGGTAGGCTTTTGAGAGAATGACACTGAAAGCAGACACTGGCATCCCTGTAAGAGCTTGGTTTACTCCTTTTGTGAAGGACATTCCTGATATCTCCCGAGACTCTCCTGCTTTAACATAGCTTTCAGGCATCTGTGGGATTACAGCTTGGCCAGGGGGACCAGGAGGCCCTGGGGGACCTGGCAAGCCAGGCTCTCCAGTGTTGCCTTTAGGCCCAGGTGGTCCAGGTGGTCCCATAGGTCCGCTTAAACCTTTTGTAGAAATACCTGCTGGGCCTGGCAGTCCAGGTGCTCCCGGCTCACCTTTTGCTCCAGGGGCTCCTGGCAGGCCAGGGGGGCCAATGGGGCCTCTGATCCCAGGTATTCCTGAAGGTCCCCTGGGGCCTGGCTCGCCATTGATCCCTGGCACTCCCTTAACTCCTTGCGGACCCATTGGACCAGGCAAGCCAGGTAGCCCAGCATGGCCAGTGTCACCTTTTGGACCTGGGAAACCTGGGTGTCCCTTAGGACCAGCAAGACCCTGCTCACCTGGGTATCCTGGTTTTCCTTCTAATCCTGGTAGACCCCGTTCGCCCTTTGCCCCTGGGAATCCCGGGGCTCCTGCAGGACCCATGTCGCCTTTGGGACCAGGAAGGCCGTTCTCACCAGGCAAGCCTTTGAGTCCTTGAGGGCCCATGTTCCCTGGTGGCCCAACAGGCCCTGGTTCTCCTGGCACACCGGCTGGGCCTTGGTCTCCTTTAGGTCCTGGAAGGCCAGGAGGACCTTCAGGCCCTCTGTGTCCCTTCATCCCTGGCAATCCTGGCTTTCCAAATCCTGGAAGGCCGGGGGATCCAGGCAAGCCTGCAGGTCCAGGGTGTCCCTTGGCTCCAGGAATGCCAGCTGCTCCTGGTGGTCCCATTGGCCCAGGTTTGCCAATGCCAACTTCTCCAGGTTCTCCTGGGGGACCCTGGGGACCTGGGATTCCAGCTGCTCCAGGTGCACCAGGTAAACCTCTGTCACCTTTCATACCTGGCTGACCTGGAAGACCATTCTCACCAGGCTTCCCTACCCCAGCAGGACCAGGGAGGCCCCGGGGTCCCTGTGGGCCTGGAAGACCCCTGTTACCCGGGCGGCCTGGAATGCCAAATCCATTGTCTCCCTTTTGTCCATTTATACCAGGGATACCTGGCTCTCCCTTCTCACCGGGGAGGCCCCTTGGCCCTTGAGCTCCTGGAGGTCCTTGTGGGCCTGGCTTGCCAGGAGCAGACAGTCCTGCAGGGCCTGGAGTGCCAGGAGGTCCTTGTGGTCCTCTTGGTCCTGGGAGCCCAACAGATCCAGCTTCCCCTTTCTCACCATTCAGTCCTCTTTCTCCTGGCTTTCCTGGCAGACCTGGCACGCCAGGCTTCCCAACTGCAGAGAATCCAGGTGGTCCTGGGGGACCAGGGGGCCCTTGGGGACCGGGACTTCCAAACCCTGGCTTTCCTGTGGGACCTGGTTGTCCTCTTGGTCCAATAGGGCCTGGGGGACCAGGGGGTCCTTGTTCACCCCTTACCTGCACACCTATGAGAAAGAGGAAACCAGGTCAGCCAGGGCAGCTATAACAATGTGCAGACTTGTAGCATGGTGGAAAAATATGTGAAATGCTAACTTAAGCCTCATAGAACTCAAGTTTCTAATACTATTTGGTCACTGAGAACCTGACGTTAGAGAAAGCTTCCCATGCAGGTTTAGCTGCTTTCATGTCACATTTAAGTAGTGAGGGTTTTGTTGTCGTCGCTCCCCACACCCCCTTCCAAATGTGGGCCATGGCTGATTTTTTTTTTTTTTTGGTAAACATATGAATCTTGAATTTTTAAATACTGTCTGAAAGATTTTTGTCATAAAAAATTCACACCGTGGCAAGGTCACAACTGATAATTTATCTTACTGCAGTCAGAATTCTGGCATTGTTTTATTCTGTTAATACTACTTAATTTCCTTAGTTATCAAAACAGCAGGTGGAGCCACTTAACCACATGTCACAAATAAAGGAATAAACAAGCTCGCTGCTTGGTTTTCTGTAAACTCTGGGGGAGCTTGCAGCCTCATGTTGGAATTAGGATGCTTATTTGTGGAACATTACAGATAAGATTAACGTGGATGTGGTTACTTCAGTGGTTCTCAGCAATTGGCACCATTATAGAGCGAAATACCATACCTGTGATGAACATTAATTTAAGCAGTAATTTTAAAATTAAAATCTGAGGGATACAGGAAGAGGATTCTCTCTTTTATAGTGGCAACATATTCTATTTATCAATTTTTTCTGGATGAACATCAGTCAAGCAACAACTAGATCAGCTAACATTTGCATTTTAGTCTCTTACAAAAAGAAAGGAGCATTTGTCTGTATATGTGAAAGTTTATGCAATGACTGTTCTCTCTCTCAGATAATAAATTGCTCTTCCAGTCTGTGGCTAGTCTTGATGAACTAAGAATGAGATGAAGAAGGAAGAAAACTGTTCTTATACATATTGTATTTTAAAAAATAATGGAGATGTGTATATGAGATAAATTTAATTGTGGCTTGATATTGGATCTCCGAGGTTGCCTTCTTCCTAGATTGCCAGGGAAATTGTTCTTAGCTACCAAGTATAGACAACACATTTTCTTTTTCGCTGATGCATAAAAACCCACAAATGCATATTGCTTATTTTCACACTTTTCTATCTTGTTCTCCTTTAGACAATGAAAAGGAAGGGAGTTGTTAAAGTCGTACACATAGAAAGAAAGCAAAAGTGATTTATCAACAAACAGAAAATGCGAACACACCTTCTCAGCTGCAAAGAGATTGTAGAATCTGTGAATAACAGTGACAAGTCTGGTGCAATGTTTAGTATCTTACTAATATTGTTCAATTTCTTAGTGCTGAAGTCCCAGGTTCAAGCGGTGTGGTGGCAAGTTGGTTTCCTTGTTATATAGCAGGTGACTTCATTTGTGGCAAATTTTAAAACTACATCACATATGTCAGAATTAACATGTAGCCTGAAGCAGAAGTGGCATGTAAATAAATGTTTTTTCTTTGCCATCATAAGAGAGTTGCCATCGCAGAAAACAGCTTGCACTGGAGGACTCTGAATTTATTTCATAGCTTCTATCTATGGATAGAACTTCAAAAACTGTCTATCCGCATCAGAGAACTCAGGCAGGTGAGATCAAAGTTTCAATACAAATACCTAGACAGGTTCCTGAGCTAATGCTGTTTCAGTTGTAAAGCATTAGCGTAAAAATACAAATACGGGTTTATGTCAGCTGCATCAGATCCAAAACAAAGCATTTATGTGGGTACCTGTTGTTGGCAAATTGCTTCAGAATTCAGCTTCAAAGTGGTTCTCTTTATTCCTTTTTACCATGTTTTAGATGCAATTTTATGTTAGTCCTAGCTTCACAAAGTGGTGGGTGCTGCCTTTTTTGTATAAGATGCTAAAACCTTTGTCAATATTCATGTTAAAGAGATTTTCTGTGAGGAGCTATATTGTTTCAAGGCTATGCTGCTTTTAGATTAAAATGTCTGGTACTTGTGCTGTCTAGAGACAATGGCGAGTCATCTGAGAAAGGACAGCCGAATGCATTAATGAAGTAGGATTTTTACCAGGAAAACTGAAGTAGTGGTTGGCTACTCTTCTATATTTCTTGGCACGTATCTTGATGCAAAATTGGTTTATGTTCTCTGAGTGCAGTCAAGCCTTATTTATGTATTAAGTGTGAAGACTTTAACATAGCCTATAATAACAGCTTCTTTAAGCACTGCTGAACAGTCAGATTTAATTCAGTGATTATTCTCAACTGGGACTTGTCAGAGATTTCAAGCTAAGGAGCTACTGGTTTAAAAAATATGTCCTGATAATTTAAACAAAAAAAAAAAAAAAAAAGTAAGTACATTCAGAAAGGAAAGTATATTCTGACTGGATAGCTATCAAGAACAAGAGTTTGCTTTTGTTTTTAACTGTTAAAGCAATTTCACCAAATTAACTGAAGCTTTAATAGGTGTTGATTGCCAACAGAAATTGTATGATCTATTACATGTTGTCCTGAGTCACCAGTTTGGGCCTAGAATGAAATTTTAGTTCCAGGCTGCTTTTGGACAAAGCTGTACAAAACAAAAAGAGAATTTAATGGTAACTAAATCTCTAGAAACCAGTGTTTGGTGCCCAGGTAAGAAAAGTAAGCTATGATAAAAAGCTTGCCATATGCTACTTGCATGTAGAAGAACTCACTAGACCATAGTTAGATGAATTTGGTTCTGTAGTCTCCTATTTTATTCTTCTGTGATCATCTCAGACTTGAAATTGTGATCTCTTTGCAGTCTGCCCTCTTTAAACTCTTCTAAAAACTCTCAATCTGATTTTCCAGATCAATAGTTTATTTTGAGACTGGAGAATAGCAGTAGTTTTCCAGTCCTCTGTTTTAATGCTTATTCCCCAAATGAAAATTGTCAAGCAATTTTAAATTACTGGACTCCCACATCAGTAAAACTGTAGGCTGTGCCTGCTTTTGAGGTCTGCGCTTTTTGCATGTAAATATAATACTTCTCATTTATAAATGATATCAATATATAAGTGATTCTGAATAAAGTCATGGAAAAGCACCACAAAAAGTTAGTGAGGGGATAGAGAGGAAACCAACTTTAAGTCAGCGGGAATTCCAGTTAGAAAATCCTAAGAGTAGCTGTTTATGTGTACCAAAATTTGATCTGAGAGTCATTATGCTGAAGGCAATGGGTGAAACTGAGTATTTTGGTACAGCCCAGAAGAACATTTTGGGTTGAGTTTTGGAGCTGTAATGCTTTCACTCGGTTCTTACAGCAGAGTGTTCTTAGAGCATGTGTGCTGGATCTGGTTGGGGTGAGACCAGGGCTGGGACTTTGGACTCAATGTGTGCTGCTCATGAGCATCTACTCCTTAGGATCATACTAGAGCTGTTCTGAATAAAAAACTAAATGAAGGTAGTGTGGATACAATGTCCTGAGTAGCAACTGTTCTGCTCTCCAGATCTGCTTCTGTTGCACTACTCTATTTTCAAATGCAGATACAGCCTAAAATGTCCTTTTTCTGGTGAAAAGAAGCTTATTTGCAAATGCTATTTTCCAAGTCCCTCATTCAGTTTCCTCATTTCTGTCCAGGTATGTTTATTACATCCAAAAGTAGGTGGGATGCACCAAAAGTGAAAGCTTTTCTGAATAGCCTGTTGATGTCTGAAAGAAAATAATGTTCTTGTTTGGAAGAGTGGGATGTTTACAAGGAAGATTCAGTTCTCTTAATTTCAGCTATAATAATTATGAATTGAGACTCCTGATAATACTTTGGGGGATAATTCATGAAATAAAACCAGTACCTAGGAAGTCAGAAGTTTTGATTTCAAGTTTAAAAGAAGTATTTTGGCCTAAGCATGGGAAAATTAAACAGAACTCAGTTTCCAACACCAAGTATGGCCACCCATTTAACTTATATGGACAGAGAAGATACCCAGAAATAAGATGTCACAACGCGTTGCAATTATATATTGCCTATACAATCTACCATATGACTGATTAATGAAATGAAGAGAACTTTTTATAATAAAGCTAGAATTGTTATAGTACTATGAGATTAGTCTGATAGTTAAAGTATAAGCTTAAATAAGTCATGAAAAAACTATGTAGAGGTTTATCATACATTTTTGTGGCTATATATCGACTTATTTTGCCTTTATAGACTTTAAACAGGTCTTCATTTGGCCGTGTGTATTGGATATATATTTGTATTCACAACAACCATCTGTTTTGAGTAGAGATGACATGACAGAACATGTGAAAGTTCTTTCTGAATACTGTAGATGACAAATCTATTGCTAGAAATCTGTGTTGAATCAAGAAATTTGATGATTGTTGTACATAATTATGTACACAGCCATGTTGTATTATTCTCACTGCTGAGGATAAGATCTGTAGCTGTGATTTTTGCTTCTGCTGTATATGCCTTTAATGATTATTGTGTAAAAAACCAAAGCAAACCAAAACAAAAAAAACACCTGACAGGTGTACATCTTTATCAATAGGAGGCAACTGCCTGAGCAGCTGCCAGTTCCTTTTGCAGTGATGAACTTATTTTAATAAACCTTAACTGTTAGTGAAAGTTGAATATGAAGAGTGTAAACAATGAGCTTTTGTTCAACTGATTGTTTAAACAATCAGCTTTTTGGTTTTAGTGTTTTGACCCACTACAAGTAATTGTGTTAGTTTCTTGTCAAAAAAACAGTAAACTTACCTTGACTTTTTACATTGAATGGTAGGAAATGTGGCCCTTTGATGCTGGATTGTTTCTGGTATCGCTCAGAAAAATATCCATCGCTACCATGGACAACGTTCAGACAAAACAGCAGCAGTAAGGATATTTGTAGATGCATGTTTCCAACTCCGTTCTGTTAGAAAGGGGAGAAAAAGTCTGTTATAAAGTAAAACTGTTCAGTTCTGTTGTGCATGAATAAAAAGTTTTCTTAAGGTATTGGTGTTACAAGTAATGTTATTTTGTGCTTACTTCTTCCTGCTTTCACTAGTTGTGAAAAATTGTCAAAGAAAAAGGGAAACAGTATTGCTATCATTCTGAATGATAGAAATCTTGTATAGATAGCTTAGAGGCAATAGTCTCACTCTCAGGAAAAGAATAATTTTAAATAGGTGCCAGCCTATTAGAAACTACTGTTTTCAGAAACACTGATTATTTTTCTAGTTACTCAGGGCTCCAAAAGTAAATTCAGGAATTGCATAAATCAGAATTACTGAAATGAAGGAAAGTTTTTCGGTGGAAATACATAGACCTTCTACCATGACTTTCTTGCCTTTGTCTAATGCTATAGCAAATGAAGCACAAAGTCCTTGCTCTTTCAGCGTCAGTGGCAAAAATCTCACATCGCCTGCTTGAAAACTGGCTTTTATCTGCAGGCTTTCAAATAGCCCCAGTGGCACTAAGGATGCTGACGCTAGCCCTTAAATGTCAACCCCCTTCCTTCCCCAGGTAGACAACATGTATCCTGCAGAAGTTACTTTCAAAGCTAAATAGAATTAAATGAAATCATAACATACCAAAATGTGGTGGAGCTCCAATGGAGAGTGGTTAAAGAGTGAATCCTCTTCTATTGAGGAGTTCTTCTGCCACTGGTGAGTGAGCAGAAGTTGATGACTTCAGGTATCACCCATGAGCTTTTATACAATTTTTCCCCTATTTGGGTGACTGTTGGGCATAAGCTCCTCCCCAGAAATCGGTAAGCAGTAATTATCTGTGTGCATATGTGTTTTTTAGGGGTGGGGGAAGCTATTTTGGGCAGTCATCCTAGATCCTGTTACATTTTTTTTGTTGTTGTTTTTTCCTTCTTCCCTTGGATTTCTTATTGTTGAAATTGTATTGCTCATAGCTTGTATTTTCTAAAATTCTACAGCCCTTCTGTTTCTAGAACTGAGAAAGGTAACACTGGAAAAAATCATGAACTTGTAAGTAAGGGTGGTAATTCTAAGTGCTTCATTTGGATTTCTCTGTAAATGTTTTAAGGAAAGAAGTATACCTTTTGAACGCTGGGGAGCTGTTACTTTCAGGAGTAACCTCACTAAAGTTCATTGGGATATGAGTGGAGAACTTAAAATCAACTAAGATGTTAATAAAGAAGCTATGTGAGAACCTGAAGATTACTTTTAAGCAGTTATTATTTTAGGAGATTTTCATCTTCACATTATATTCCTAGACTTCTGTTTTGATGCTGGAGGAACAGTACTGCATATATGATGTATTTTGAACATAATGTTTCTATATTATGAATTCTTGAAATGCAAGCTTACCTTACACAATGAAAACATCAGTCTCTAGTTATAACAAATGTGTTGAAATCCATACTGCTTAAATTTGCAAGTGTGATACAAGCTGATGTTTCGGGCTAAAGGAGCCTTTTTGATCTTTTCTGGAGGTTTGTTCAATCAAATGCAGTTGTTGCTGTACTTTTCATATTAAACAGTTTCAGTTTAAATTTGAACTACTGCCATTTTAGTGTTGGTGGATCAAGCTTGATCACAGCTTATCTTTTTTTTTTTTATTTTCAGATTATAATTGGGTTTTAGCCATTAAGAAAGTTCGTTAAACCATTCTTGCTTAATAGACTGTATCAACACATTGTAATTTCTTTTTTGAATAAATAATGGAATCTTAGAGTGTTTCAGCATCACTTTGGTTAATGTTCAGGACTAAATAGTAACGTTCAGTCCTTGAATTGTTTGGGACTCTGAAACATAAGATCAAAGGGCAAAATAAGAGAGAAGAAACAAACCTTCCTCTTTTATGATGAAACTGTAATAACTTTTCTTTTGTCAAAAATTCACAGAAAAAATACCTACATATAAATCATCTGTGCATTAAAACTTCTTTGCCAGTTTCAGACTCCTCTGACATTGTTATATGGTATTCAGACTTGTAGGAATTAGATTTTTTGATGTATTTGAAATTATTTGTTTCCCTAGCTCCAAAGACTAGAGGAAAACAAAGATGAATGATGTGTGTTGTTACTAAAGAAAGATGAGCCTGTGCTACAAGTTACAAGTCCTGATGAAGTGAGCAGGTATTTATTTTCCAAGTTAGTTTATACCAGTTGTGGAAGCTGTCTTGGAAGCCTTTTGGTGAGGTACAAGCAATATGTATGCAGAGGAATGTGTATGCACCCATATCCTAATGCCAACTGTAGAAATACTGTAATTAGGCAAGAGTACTAGCATGTTATGTTATAGGAATACTAATAAATAGCATGCATTACTGTGAGTTCTGACCAGAGAAAGGGCTGGTGGCCCTGAACTGCATGGCTGTCCTGTTGAATGGCAGGTTAATGTGGGCTGAATTTTACATGCTTTGTGTCTTTGTTTAGTTCCACACTCTTCAACTTTTTTGGCTTTTATGTATTATGGCAAATATCCTAGAACGCAAGTTACTGTACTGAAAGAGACCAATGGACCATCAAGTCTATTCTGCTTACAATTGCGCTAATACCTTTGCTTACTAGAGGGCTGTATTAATGTTGTGACTTTGACTGCTACAATAATTTATTTGATGTATTGTTGAACAGTTCTTCCTAGCCATCCTCTAAACAATGCTATGTTCCGTTTTTGTTAGTAAACCCTTTCTGCTGCAGGCATTTTCAGACTGAAACCTGCTTTCTCTATTAAGCATGCAGGCCCAATTTGGTCAGTGGTTTTCAGAGAGTGGTTTGCATGTCTGAGCTGGCATTTCTACTCCCCCTATGTGCATTCAGTTCTTTTTAATCTTTTGGAGAAGGAAGCTTTGTCCTCAACTTGTTTGTGTAACTTGTCAAGGTGCCTCATTTAAAAATTAGTCTCTAAATTCAAAAGAGAATCCAGTCATCCACGTTTGACAAGAGGCAGCAAGTCTATGGGCATAGAATTTATTTCCTCGTTGAAGAAATGCAACTCCAGCCTCTTTTTTTGGTTCACATAAATCTAAAAATAGCTTTTGATTTTAAAGCATTTAAATACACAGCCATCAGTGGGAAGTGTGGTTGTTGCTAATTTGATAGTATTTGGTTAAGAAAGTTAAGAACAGCAGGCAACAGTTTTATACACACAGTTTCATGCTAATTTCTGGCCTAACTCATAAATGCACTCCGAGCAGGCACACTTAGGTTACAAAAGCATCAATAATGTACACTGGTATTTGCCCAGGAGCCTCACTTCCTGCCTTGCCTCCTTCTGGGCAGGAAGATGAATAATCTCTGTGTGTGTCTGCATAAATAGGGATGATTGTGGGGTCAAAAGGTATATACAGGCAAACCTGTTGTCCTTGTGTTTAACATAAGTCCCACCCTATTGTGCTATCTGCTGCTACTTCTTTGGTTTGAGGTTTTGTTTTTTGTGGGTGTGGGAAATTGAGGTAGAATTGGTGTTCACTGCTTTTGTGTGTTTTCCCTGTTACTGTGGACATTTCCTATTGGCAGAGTGCTAACACACTTTTAGCTCTAAGCATGCATATGAAAGGTAGGCTTTGGTATGTACTTGCGCATGCAAAAATACATGCAGTAGGCACACTTGTGTATATCTATTTACAGTAACAGCACATGTTAAACAAGAAAGGTTATTTGCATACCTGTTTTCAAAGTATAAACATTCAGATATTTTTGGTTTACAGTTACGCATTTAGAAGGTTGTCTTTGCTTACAAATGAAGGTGTCTTTGCTCCCTGCTGCTCCCCCTGTACCACTGCTGTAATAACATTTGATGTCTTTCACTACTCCAGAACTTACTTTTTAGTTATGTATTGGCCGCTTCTTCTCATGTTAAGGTAGCCATGGTAGGTGTTATGGCAATGTAATAGCTTAAATCCTATGCTTAACTGCAATAAAAAGACTCAAAATAAGAGTTTTTCTGGGCTGTGTGAAGTAAATACTGGAATCACAGAGTTTTGAATGTCATTTGCAATCCTCTGCAGTTTCGTCTTATTTTCAAACTGAATGTTCAGTTTGTTGGATGTTGTTAGAAAGCATGCACTTGTGCATGCTCTCCAACCTCCCTGTTGCTTCAGTGTCTTACTACCAGAGTCGGTGAAAACACATGTGCAAGTAATACTGAGGCGACACCATTTTTTGGGAAATGGGAACTGACTTTCTCCAAATTCTGCAAGTTACTCACAAAGTGACTTGAGTAAGTCTCACAATAAGCAACTACTTACAAGGGAGAAATGTGGAACATCTTAATTAAGCATAAATTGTAATAAAACAAGCAACCGTTCCTTGTCACACAGCCCATCCCTATCCTTACCCTCAACAAAAAAAAACAAAAAGGAAAGAGGAGAAGTAAAAATCAGAGTAAGGTTGGGCTAGGTCCTTGCAGTAGTTGGAAACTGGCTATATATTTTCCTGATGCTGAGGATTTTCAGTGTGAATGCGCTTAGATTTATTGTTTTGACTTTGTGATCTTGATTTTTGCACCATCTAAGCACTTGGATGTGCTTAGTTTCTTATAACTGTGAGTTCTTTGAAAGCATTAATTCACTACTTTAACTTGGAATTTGTCTTATTTTTAATAATTTTCTTTTAATCTTAATTCTGGTTGGGTTTTTTTGGTAATTTGTAATTATTATTTATGTTAAACTATGGTACCTAAGGATCCTGGGAGATTAGCTTGTAGCACCATCTCTGGTGAAGAAATTCTGCAGTCTCCACTATTAAGTTCTCAGAGAAAAGTGCTTAGTAATTTCTAAGAGGAGTTTGAAAGCCTACATGAAATTAAAAGAGTAATTTTGTTTCCTATTTTGCAATGCACTTTATGACATTCTGGAAACTCCTAAGTTATCTCAACTCCATGGTTTAAAACTGTTCTCTCTCCCTTTCCGTCACACAATGGTGAACTGTTTGCACACTCCCGTGATAGCAACCAGGTAAACCCTCAATAGGAGTGCAGGATAACAAAGTGTTCCCCTGTACCTTAATGAGGAAAACTAATACAGAGGGGTTTTAGCTTCTTGCTGCTCACAGCCAAATGAACCCAAAGAAATAAGAAGTGGAAAAATTTGTGAATTCAGTAGCTGTGTGAAATCTATTTGATTTGGTTTGACTTTTTGTTCTGCTGGTTTTGTGTTGTTTCTTTTGTTACTTTGCATTTATATGGAGGGTGTTTTCTTTTTCTGTGCCACCACTTGGACTGCATGGGACTAGAAAACATCTTGCTGAGTAAAATATTTACCTTGCTAATTGCAAAATAAATAATTTACATTGTTTGTGAGTTTCAGAATGTGTGTTGTATTTTGTAATTCATAGAGGCTTGCTGAGGTAATCTGCAGGGCTGTGCAGTCCTATCTGTATTCATGTTTTGAGACACGATAATTCTCTCTTCAAAACAAATGAAACAAAAGAATCTGTGTTACTACTATACACCTGTACTAGTCTTTTTATAGATTTAAAGTCCTTATTCTTTTAACAGTTGAAATTGTGGTTGAATAAATGTCCTGCTTTGAAGTAGTAATGGAAAGATGGTCTGTATTTATTCTGGCACAGCAGAACTTACTGCTGACCAGTTTCTTCTGTTCAGCTCAGGTTGTTGATCTTGTTGATCACAAGAGCTCTAGTATAGCAGTATATTTGAATAGATGACACCCAGTTAAATATTTATACTTGTATTCTAACTGGGTTAACTTGCAAAGACACTGAATAATCATGCTGAAACCTCAGGAAAATATGTATCCCACCTAGGCTATAGAGAAAGCTTTGAGACTGACCTGAATTTCTGATTATGCACTGGTTATTCCTCAGAGTCAGGTGTTAATGTTGATAAGTGCTTTCTAACAGCACTGTGTTGTTTGTGGCCTAATTTTATTATGCTTGTATAATGATAAGATTCTCTTCACCTGCCTTAGAGAATTTATGATACTAGACTAAAAAGTACCAAACAGAAGTACGGGTGTTAGGAAAGATGTTTTCTAGCGCCTTGGGCATGCTGCTGGGATGACCTTATTCCTCTCTCATTTTTATTCATCCCTCCCTCATAAAAACAACAAATACTGTTCAAATGCATGCATTAATTTGCAACTCAGATATGTGGCTTTAAATGAAAACTGCTTAGTTTTCAAAATCCTGAAAACACAAAGCTGTTTTTATATATTGATATTAATCCCTTCTCCCACAAATGCTTTTCTGATTAAGTTGTGTAAATATTTATATATTTAAAGTTTTGGATTGTCACTAGATCTGCTTAAAAGTGTAAACATGCAGGTGATGGTAGGACTTTGCATCCTCCTGATGGAGGGGAGGACTAGAAGTATCCAGTTAACTTTGTGTTAACTTTTTAGGCCAAAAAAAAAAAAAAAAAAAAAACCTGACCACTGAATAGCCTAAACAAATATGAAAATTTGACTTCGGATTTTGACAGGGAGGTTCCACAAAATTGTTTCTACAGTGGCTTAAACATACCCGGGTAAAGAGTTTTCCAGTTTGTTCTAGCTGGAGATGCTAATTTTTGGCTTTCTGCCTGATGTTGGCTGCACTCTGTTGTGTCAGTACAATGGTTTATGAAGCTTTTCTGTCAGCCGAATTAGCAAGAATTTGATTTGGACTAAAATGCAGTCAGGCTTTCCTGGGAATGATGCAAGGAGAGAGACTTGTTTTCCACAGGTCCAGATTATTTCACAGGATCTGTTAAATGATTTTTAAACACCTGAAAATCTTTAAAGATTACTGCAAGCCTTCTTTTTTTTTAGTAAGTTCCTGATGTTCTTGCTTGAAAACCTGATATAGAACAGTCAAAAGAGCATTCACATAAATGCATAACAATGCTAAATAGTAGTATTTTCCTGAGATGGAGGGTGGACAAGTTTCTTTATGCTTTCTTTAATTCGTGCTCTATTTTTCTCTGATTTTTATTAGATTATTTAGTATCATTTTCTACCTCTCTGCCTGTTGGACTTGAGGTTCCTTTCAGACTCTTCTGGACCACAGTGAATAAAGTAGAAGTCATATTAAAAGAAGGGTGGGAACCACTTCTACTTTCCCAAAGGTGAAAAAGTTCAAGCAGCTTCATAAGGTATCCCATAATTACGGGAATCTTCCAAATAGTTGGTGAAAAATAGGTGTAACAGCTACTTTTTCTAGTGTACCTACTGGAGCAGGTAGTCAGCTTGCTGAATCGTCTCATTCATTGACCTTAGAACCTGCTGTGGTTTGGACAATTGGCACAGTTGTTTTTAAACTGCAGTGTTTAAAAACGGGTCCCAAAGGTGTATGTGTGGGGGAGATGCAGACTTTAAATAAAAGTTGTCTGAGTTTACTTTAAAAATAAGGGATTTGTTTGGCTTCTTTAAGTCTGGCATTTTAAATACTGCTGTTTTCATTTATTGAAACTTTTAAAGTTCTGTTGGTGGATATGCATATGGGTGGATAATGCATTTGGTGGGTGCATGTCTTATGAGGAGTGGCTGAGGGAACTGAACTTGTTTAGCCTGGAGAAAAAGAGGCTGAAGGGAGACCTTATCACTCACTTTAGCTAGCTGAAACGAAGTTGTAGCCAGGTGTATGCTGGTCTCTTCTTCTACATTACAAGCAACAGAGCAAGAGGCAACAGCTCTAAGTTGCACCAGGCAAGGTTTTGATTGAATATTAGGAAAAACCTCTTCACCAAAAGGGTTGTCAAGCACTGGCACAGGGGAGGGGTGGAGTCACCATCACTGGAGGTATTTAAAAGACATGTAGACATGGTTCTTAGGGACATGGTTTAGTGGTGGACTTGATAGCACTAGGTTAATGATTGAACTCAATCTTAAATGTCTTTTCCAACCTGAACGATTCTGTGATTCTGTATAAACTTTCTGTACGCTCTCTGTTATGCAAAATAAGCTTGAGTCCATGGAGCCTCATTGTTCCTGATGATTATTAAGAAGACTGGGTCTATTTTCACTTAGCTGAGACTTGGTTTTTACAAGCATTATGTTGTCATAAAGGAAAGTCATAATTACCTGCTTCTAATAAAGTGCTAATGAAATGGCTGCTTTTATTATTACAGAAAATGCATCAGGGCTGCAAAGCTTAATAGGTGACACTGTATTACCTGACTCAAATCTACAGGCTTCAGTGTCTCTTGCATTTCATAGGAGAAAAATGACATGAATGTGAAGGATGATTTTTTATTTTTAAAGTACTTTGACCAGTAGGCTCTCACATTCAAAGATTTGAAGATTGAAAGATAGTTACATATAAATACTTATATGTGTGTGTGAAGCGGGTCAATACTTCTCAAACTATTGATACAAAAAAATCATCCACATAAGAGGGAAGGATAGGGACTCCTAAACTCATGACAGACAACCTGACCAAACTGCCAGTTTTTTTTCAGTAGTGATACTTCTGACCTTGCTGTTACTGTGGTAAATGGTGGAAAAATATAACTAAAAATTTAACTCCTACTGGGAGTGATGTTAGATGGCTTTCTGCGCCCATTGATGGTGAGGTGTAAGCAAGATTCTCCACAGAATTAATGCAGAAAAGCCTGATTTATTTCTGCTGCGTACAGAAGTAAAAGTGGGTAACTTTGCAAGCAGAAATTGTTTTGAGTGTGTTACTCTTAAATTTAGGTGTGCAGGTTCCACTGAAGCCATTAAACCTTTCTGAACATTCACAATAAATTGACTGCACCTTTGACTTCGTAATTGTCACAGTTTAAGAATATAGCTGTGAAAAGGTAATGGCTGCTTGGATTGTATGTGATTAAATTGCTGTAATGTGAATGTGTTTAAGCCTCAGGGATTTACAAAAAATCAAAGAAGCTGAGGGGCAAGGAACTGAATCCACAAATGCCAGGTCCATCTGATTTGTTAACAATGGAGCCGTTTTCTTCTGTGTGATCTGTAAGCCATTGCCAGCTTTTGTTCTGAAACAATTTCTCTGGCTTTAGCTTAGCTAGGGATGTAGATAAAATTTCTGGGACTCCTTTTTGCTAATGGTCCAGAAGCAAAGAGGAGGCTGCTATGCTGTCAGCAGCTGCTGCCAATGACATGTGCTACACCAGAAGACTGATACCAGATTTCAAGGAAGATCTTCTGACATGCTGGAAATCTTCCACCAATCTGCAGTAACCAGGATAAAGAATTAGGACTCTGACTTGGGAGTGAGAGAGTCATATAGGATAGGAAATGGGACATGGAAGGAAGGAGTCATTTATCTACGCCACGTAGTCTAGATAGTGATGTGAAGTCTGTATTTCATGGTTGACTCACGGAACATCCTTCTTGAGGAATACTTGCAAAACTTGTGGGTTTCTTTAGTAACCAATGAAGGAAGAGGAGGGAGGACACTCTAATGCCTGGTGCTCAGCTCATCTGCTTTCTGATCAAACTTTCATGAAGTGGGGAAGACATCTGAGTAGTTTACCATACTATGTGAATGTAAGCCTGTGTAACAAATTCAAGAGAAATAAATGGTGTTTGGGCGCAGCTAAGTTGGAAATTAAACTGCCTCAACCTGGCCCTGAACCCAGCCTTTCTGGATGTACACAGACTGTTGGACCTTAGTGCTGAAAAGCTGAAGCAGTTTTACTGTACTTAGTAGTCTGGCTGCTACAAATCAGAGGGAAACGAAGGTAAATGCCTTGTGGTTAGCTTGCAGTGTGCTCCAAGCTGTTGTGGAAATGAGCAATCTCCATCTACATTAATTTGCTATTGTGCATTTGCATCTTAGGCATAGTCATGAGTGCACTCATTTTGCTATGTATCATACTGTTGTGACAGGTTTGAAACTCACTATAGTCTGAGTATGAAACTGCTATAATTTCTGTTTATTTTATTCTCACTACTGATTGGGTTTATTAAGTCTTTACAGTGCTTGAAGGTCAACTTTAGAAAACCTTTGGCAAAGAAAGTCTGTTGTCCAAATTTCATCAGTTCTGTTTCTGATTAGAGCTTTAAAATTTTATTTTTTTTTAAACGTATTTTGACTGGCTGGGGGATATGTCTGGTCACTGCAGCAGTAGCATTGAAATGTAAGGAAATTGGAGTTGAGCAATATCTGTAGTGAATATCTACTCCAAGTATCTTGGAGTTCTTTACGGGTTCACCTCAGACAGAAATGGAGAGGGGTGTAACTTAAGTGGCTGTCTTCCCTAGCACATATTCCAGACTATTCAGATAGTGCAGAGATTTGGCCTCCCACAAGCTGCAGATTTCAGTTTGGGGTAGATGGGAAATAAACTTCAGTATTCAATTAAGATGCAGTAGAATCAGAAAGGATCCTTACAAACAGAAGATCCACTTGCAAATTCAGTAGAAGTTACAGAAATGAGATTTGGAATTTGGTTTTTGGATTGAAAAACCTTTCATTTAGCAGCTTGGAATACTTTTATATAAAGCAGAGCGTCTTCAAACATTCTTCCTTTTTTTTTCAGGACCTAAACATAGCACTGTTTGTCCATTGGAATATTAGGTCACTAAGAATGCATGTTAGGTCATTCAGAGAGAGCTTATTGTTTCAGAAAATAGACCTCCTGAGTCTATAGACCTATGGTGGGATGTGTTTGCTTACTTACGCATTGGTAAGTAAAAGTAAAATTAACATTACTGTCATATTTTGCTCCTGGTTCCTTTTTATACTTGTCTAAATCCAGATCTTTTCTGGTATGTCCTGTGTACATAACTTGTATTAGGTTTCAGAGTTTGATTCCACATTGGGCTTCACTGATGACCACAGGATGTTTATGTGAACTGTGCTAAGTTTTTGGCAGACTCCTCTCTTTGAGCCCTTCATGTGGTACTCTGTCCCTGAGACTCTCATGTAATTTAGAACAGGTGTTTTGTTTGTGCACTGGTAGTTTGCAGGTACTACTAGGGAAAATACATTTAGGCTAGTCATATAGGGAGTGTCAACACTGCTGGAAAACTGAGAGCTGGCAGGAGCATTCTGCTTGTACTGCTACCTTTAGTCTTGTGGCCAAGTGGAAAATCTTATTGCAGAAGTGCTCTGTTATGCAAAGTAATTTAAATGGCATTTAACAAGTGTATAAACTTTTGTGTTGTTATATCTGTGATCTGTGGCTGATTCTTCATCTGTTGGTTTTGGGAGCATAAAGGGACACATTGCTGCAGCAGAAGATTCTGATGTGGCATCATAGAAATCAATAGAATCATACAACCACAGAAAAGCCCAGCTTAAAAGGGACTTCAGAAGATCATCTGGTCCAACCTTTTGTGGGAAAGGTAGCCTAGGTGAGATTATGTAGCACCTTCTCCAGTTGCATCTTGAAAAACTCCAGTGATGGTGACACTACCATGTCAATGGGGAGGCTGTTGCAGTGAATAGTTCTTCTCTTTGTAAACAATTTAATTCTTTTGCTGATATGAGTCTACAGAGGATTTTGTTGCTTTGTTTTGCTTTGTAGTTTTTAATTGGTTTTAGTAGACTATAATTAATATTAAAATAATAAATTTTAAGAATACCTGCCCTTTCCCTTTCCTTCACTTGACTGCTAATGTTTTTCTCAGCCTGTCAGTTCTTGAAAGTTGCTTCCCAAAGTTTGCAAAAGGCAAGATGGGAAACTGTAAGCAAACAACAAAGGAAACATGTTTTGCTCTCAAGCTATCCTCTTTTCAGCACCACATCAGAATGTGTTTTCATTCCCTTTAGAGCTGCAGGATTTCTTCTGAAGACTCTCTGGGCTGGTGCAAGTGGATGTAAATGGAGAAGACAGTTACCTTTTAACTAGAAATGTGAACACTTGCAGATTTCGTACATAAAACATGCGAGGAACAAATTTTAATAATGAAGTCTTACTCTGTCTTTCAGTGGTTCCTTCTGTGCATTCTTTCCATCTTCCAGCTATTTAGCTTTGCTGTCTGCTTCTCTGTGTATTTGTTGCTTCCTTGCACTATTTATTGTGTTCCATCTAAAGCATGTGTGGAATAATTTGTTGCTGTTCCTGGTATCAGCTCTTGATATTCATACATTATCAGGTAGGGGTTCCTTGGAGCCAAGCTGCATGAATAGGATGTGAGTCTTTTTTTTGGAAAATGATGTCCAGAGAATGGAATACATTTTTGAAGTGGCTAGGATAGAGGCTTCAGACAGGCAGCAAGAAACTGCTGCATTGTACACTGTATTCTGGCTGCAAATTGTCTGACCATATTCACATAGAATCACTGCTTTTAAATAGTTTGACAAGCACATAGTTTAGGTAATATTTTCCATGTCTTCAAAAACATGCGATCTGAAACTCAATATTTAGCATTAGACCACCGAAGATGCTGGTCCATCTGTCCATTGACTCACTTTAAAATATGTTCCTATAAAAATGCAAGCTGAGACAAAAGCCAGCAATCCTGAAAATTCAGAAAGAGTTGCCACCTACTCTAGGTGAAAGTTTTGGATTTTCTCATCTTGTTTTTACAATTTGTCATGCTGTCTGAGAGCAAAATTTTGTATCAGTCTCACCTTAAATAGCATCTTTTCCATTCAGCAGGTCATCTGAGTTTGAGTGCTAGCCTGGATGTACTGGACAAAAACTAAGTTTTAAAGTTGTTACTCATTTTGCTCGTATGCACGCAAAAAAGAAAAACCTGCTTCTTGGCACTTAGCTCCCAGAAGCTGCTTGAGAGACTCAGGCTTGTGATGGAAAGTTTCTGCTGTGATGGCAGCCCAAGAGTGCTGTCTGCTTGATCAGGTCAGCTTTGGAATTCAGGACACTTTTGTTTATGTCCATGAACTTGACAGGAGCTTCTTCCAATAGGAAACAAATACGGATTTTTTTATGATATGCCACTTGTTTCGGGTTTCTTCTTGCAGTTGCTCAGCCACTTGTTTTCTTCAATTTTATTTAAACTCAGTGAGACTGAAGAGCCTTCTTGCTATTGGAGAAATCATTAACAGGTTTCCTAGTAATTCTCTGGAGTTTTGATATGCACCTCCAATTTAATCTCCCTTGAGCAAAACATAATTTTAAATATTTTCAGTGGTTGAAGCCAGACCAGGTCATTACAATAATTCATTCTGACTGTCATAACACAAGCCAGACAAGCTTGCCCAGTAGCTTCTGTTTCTGCCCAGTCTTTAAGGGCATAACATCCCAGCCTTTATTTAGCTGTGGTAACTCTGGTTGTTTCACACACTGATCCTGATTCTCAGGAGCATTCCTGCTTTGGGCTAAATAAGGGAGCTTGTTTTGATGATTTGGTTTTCTTCTTTGCTTTTAAATGTAAACTCTATGTTAGAATATTTTAGTATTCAAGGAGAACTGAGCTTTGTAAAACTATATGGCCTTGTTTTGGGAGAATCTAAGCATCAGGAGCTATCATAGCTGGCTACTTTAGGCATATAATCTGTCCTGTATCACCAAAGCAACTTGGTTTTTCTTAGTGTAGTATTTTGAGAACACTTTTCTCTCCCAAATACTGCTTTAGAAATCAATTCCATGGTGCCATTTACATCCCTCTTTTTCTTTTGATCAGTTTTTTATCCTGTCATCTTTCTGCTTGTGGGAGATGATATATATTCAGTTTTTTTGATACAGCACATGTGTTGTTATTAATATAGAAGAGACTCATAGAATCATAGGATAGTTAGGGTTGGAAAGGACCTTAAGATCATCTACTTCCAACCCCCCTGCCATGGGCAGGGACATCTCCCACTAAACCATGCCACGCAAGGCTCTGTCCAGCCTGGCCTTGAACACCGCCAGGGATGGAGCATTCAACTTCCCTGGGCAACCCATTCCAGTGCCTCACCACCCTTACAGTAAAGAATTTCTTCCTCATATCCAGTCTAAACTTACCCTGTTTAAGTTTGAACCCGTTACCCCTTGTCCTCTCACTACAGTCACTCATCAAGAGTCCCTCCCCAGCATCCCTATAGGCCCCCTTCAGATACTGGAAGGCTGCTCTGAGGTCTCCACGCAGCCTTCTCTTCTCCAGGCTGAACAGCCCCAACTTTCTCATCCTATCTACGTATGGGAGGTGCTCCAGTCCCCTGATCATCCTCGTGGCCCTCCTCTGGACTTGTTCCAACAGTTCCATGTCCTTTTTATGTTGAGGACACCAGAACTGTACACAACACTCCAAGTGAGGTCTCACAAGAGCAGAGTAGAGGGGCAGGATCACCTCCCTCGACACGCCGGTCACACTCCTTTTGATGCAGCCCAGGACACGGTTCGCTTTCTGGGCTGCAAGTGCACACTGCCGGCTCATGTTCAGTTTCTCATCAACCAACACCCCCAAGTGCTTCTCTGCAGGGCTGCTCTGAATCTCTTCTGTGCCCAACCTGTATGTGTGCCTGGGACTGCACTGACCCAGGTGTAGGACCTTGCACTTGGCATGGTTAAACTTCATGAGGTTGGCATCAGCCCACCTCACAAGCGTGTCAAAGTCCCTCTGGATGGCATTCCTTCCCTCCAGCATGTCAACCGAACCACACAGTGTGGTGTCATCGGCAAACTTCCTGAGGGCGCACTCAATCCCACTGTCCATGTCACTGACAAAGATGTTGAACAAGTCCGGTCTCAACACTGATCCCTGAGGGACACCACTCCTTACTGGTCTCCAGCTGGACACTGAGCCATTGAGCACAACTCTTTGTGTGCGGCCGTCCAGCCAGTTCTTTATCCACTCAGTGGTCCACCTATCAAATTGATGTCTCTCCAACTTAAAGACAAGGATGTCATGTGAGACAGTGTCAAACGCTTTGCACAATTCCAGGTAGATGACATCAACTGCTCTACCCCTGTCCATCAGTTCTGTAGCCCCATCATAGAAGGCCACCAGATTGGTCAGGCAGGATTTCCCCTTAGTGAAGCCATGCTGGCTGTCACCAACCACCTTCTTGTTTTTCATGTGCCTCAGCATACCTTCCAGGGGAATCCGCTCCAAGATTTTGCCAGGCACAGAGATGAGGCTGACTGGTCTGTAATTCCCCAGGTCATCCCTTTTCCCCTTCTTGAAAATGGGGGTTATATTTCCCTTTTTCCAGTCTTCGGGTACATCACCTGTCTGCCATGATTTTTCAAATATGATGGACAGTGGCTTAGCAACTTCATTTGCCAGCTCCTTCAGGACCCGCGGATGGATTTCATCAGGTCCCATGGACTTGTATACTTTCAGGTTCCTAGGATGGTCTCGAACCAGATCCTCTCCTACAGTGGGCCCAGGGTCTTTATTCTCACAGTCCCTGCGTCTGCCTTCCAAGACTTGGGTGGTGTGGTCAGAGAATTTTCCGGTGAAGACTGAGGCAAAGAAGTCATTAAGAACCTCAGCCTTCTCCAAATCCAGGGTAGCCAGTTCTCCCGATCACTTCTGGAAAGGGCCCACATTGCCCCTTGACTGTCTTTTATTTGCAATGTACCTATAGAATCCCTTCCTGTTATCCTTAGCATCCCTAGCCAAGTTTAATTCTAAGTGGGCCTTAGCTTTCCTAACCTGGTCCCTAGCTTCCCAGACAACATCCCTGTATTCTTCCCAGACCACCTGTCCTTGCTTCCACCTTTTATAAGCCTCTTTTTTCCTTCGAATTTTCCTCAGCAGCTCCTTATCCATCCAAGGTCTCCTGGCCCTCCTGCAGCACTTCCTTCTAGTAGGGATGTATCGCTCCTGAGCTTGCAGCAGGTGATCCTTGAATATCAACCAAGAGTCTTGGGCTCCCCTGCCCCCTAGGGCTATATCCCATGGAACCTTACTGAGCAGGTTCCTGAAGAGGCCAAAGTCTGCTCTCTTGAATTCCAGGGCAGTGAGCTTGCTGCACGCTCTTCTCACTGTCCTGAGGATCTCAAATTTGACCATCTCATGATCGCTGCAATCAAGGCTGCCCTGGAGCATCATATTTCCAGCCAGTCCTTCCCTGTTGGTGAGGGCGAGGTCAAGCATGGCACCTCTCCTTGTCGGCTCCTCTGTTACTTACAGAAGGAAGCTGACTTCCACACAATCAAGGAACCTACTGTATGGCTTTTGCTGGTCTGTACCATCCCTCCAAGAGATATCAGGGTGGTTGAAGTCCCCCATGAGAACAAGGGTCTGTGAGTGTGTGGCTGTTCCTATCTGTCTATAGAGCGCTTTGTCCGCAGAGTCCTCTTGGTCAGGCGGTCTGTAACAGATCCCCACAATAATGTCTCCCATTGCTGTTCTCCCTTTAACCCTGACCCACAAACTCTCTGTCGACTGCTCACCTGTCCCCTGACAGAGTTCCATACTCTCCAGCCTATCCCTAACATAAATAGCAACTCCCCCTTCCCCGTCTGCTGGGCCTGCCTTTCCTAAAGAGCCTGTACCCTTCCATTCCAACGCACCAGTCATAGGAGCCATCCCACCATGTTTCTGTGATGCCTATGATATCATACCCCTGTAGACGTGCACACATCTCTACTTCCTCTTGTTTATTCCCCATGCTACGGGCATTTGTATAGAGGCATCTGAGCTGAGCTCCAGTTGCAGCCGGCTCTTTGGCTGGAGCAGCTGGAATATCTCTACATTGCTCTGAACATTTATTACAGGTGCTGGCAAGTGACTGGGTGTGTTGGGATGGATTGTTGCCCCCCTCCCCCAACACATCTATTTTAAAGCATCCTTGACCAATCTGGCAAGCCTCCTCCCAAATCCACTCTTCCCTTTCTTTGTCAGACCAGCTCCACCAGCCCCCAGTAGACCTGGCCTACTAAATTGAGTCCCATGTTCAAGGTACCCAAACCCCTGACTATAGCACCACCCTTCTAACCATTTATTAACCTGGCCAATCCTCCTAGCCTCTTTAAGGTCCTCTCCAGTATCCTGGAGATTTGACGAAAAGACAATCTGAGCTCCAGAGCCCCTAACCACCTCTCCCAGAGCTCTGTAGTCCTTCTTTATGTTCTCCGGGCTACTGCTATCTATATCAGTAGCACCCACATGGATCACTAGAAGTGGGTAGTAGTCAGTGGGACTGACTAGAGCAGGCAGCTTCTCTGCAACATCCGTGATCTGAGCCCCTGGTAGGCAACACACCTCCCTTGAGCCTGGGCCAGGCTGACAGATGGGTGCCTCTGTTCCTTTCAGAGTAGAGTCCCCTACAACTAACGGCCGGCCGCTTTTTCCTGGCAGCACCAGTAGTGATCTTCTTTGCCAGTGCATCAGCCGGTTGCTCCTGGTGGGAGTGTGGTTCCTCATCAGGCCCCTGCAGGACAGCAAAGCGGTTCTGGGTGGGGACAACAGATTTAGGAGGAAGCCCCTTGCTTTTAATCATCCTCTTCCTCCTTTTTTTGTTGTTTTTTTCTGCTACTGTTTCCCAGCTTCCTGGGTTAGCGGCCTCCTTTTCTGCATGAGCGACAGTAGACACTTGAGGCTCCTGCACAGTCTGTTCCTGGAGCAAGCAGTGCTGCTTCCTCTCAGCATCCCTGCCACCTTTCAGCCTAGTAACAGCGTCCCGCAGCTCAGCCACCTGCTGCAGGAGGATCTCCACCAGGGAGCACTGAGTTATATATACCCTGCCCATTGTGCACCCTCACCTCACCAGACCAGTGCAGGCACTCTCTACACCCCAAGCTCTGCACTGCAGCCTCCCCTCTCATCGGCTCTGTCTGGGTGCCTACGCTGGCCACTGCCAGGGCAGCCAGAGCAGAGCTCCCAGACCGAGCCCTGGTCATATGGCGAGTGCTCACCATCCCGCTCGCCTGCCCGCCCGAACTGCAGTGCAAACTGCCTCGAACCCACCCTGGTCACTTGCGCTCCCTGGGCAGGTTTTTACCCACTCAGGGCTGGTGCCGCTCCTCCTGGCACCGCCCCCTGTGGGTCAGCCGCTTGCGTCAGCTGAGCTGCCTGCTCCTGGGCAAGTCCTGTCGAGGACTTGAGGCTCCTTTGGTGGCTCTCACTGCTCTGAGTTGAAGCTCCTGGACGCTGAGCTTCCCCCCACTCAGGTGTTGAAGGCATCTTCTCTGGAGCTACTCACCTCAGCAATTGACTGGCAATGGTTGATGATGCCCCGTTTAAATCTGCCACTGCCTCTCCTGGCACTGCCCCCTGTGAGTCAGCTGCTCACGTCCGCTGAGCTGCCGGCTCCTGAGCAAGTCCTGTTGAGGACTTGAGGCTCCTTCGGTGGCTCTCACCGCTTCGAGTTGAGGATCCTGGATGCTGAGGTTCCCCCACTCAGGTGCTGAAGGCGTCTTCTCTCAAGCTACTCACCTCAGCAATTCATACATATATACACATACATATCTGCGTAAACCTTATATAAGTATACAAATTGGATAAGAGATTTGCAAAAATAATCTTTACAAATATGCATTTTTATAAAAGACATCTGAGAAAGTTGGGGCTGTTCAGCCTGGAGAAGAGAAGGCTGCGTGGAGACCTCATAGCAGCCTTCCAGTATCTGAAGAGGGCCTATAAGGATGTTGCAGAGGGGCTCTTCATTAGGGACTGTAGTGATAGGACAAGGGGTAACGGGTTCAAATTTAACAGGGGAAGTTTAGATTGGATATGAGGAAGATGTTCTTTACTGTAAGGGTGGTGAGGCACTGGAATGTGTTGCCCAGGGAAGTTGTGAGTGCTCCATCCCTGGAGGTGTTCAAGGCCAGGTTGGACAGCGCCTTGGATGACATGGTTTAGTGGGAGGTGTCCCTGCCCACAGCAGGGGGGTCAGAACTTGATCTTAAGGTCCTTTCCAACCCTAAGTATTCTATGATTCTATATATTCGGAGATGAAGTGTTACCTACCACCACCTCATCTTCAGTATTTGTTTCCAACAACTATTTTCAGGCCATATATCAAAATCCTAAATTAATTTATTATTATATAATATGCATTCTTTTTGGAAAAGTGATGTAAAAAATTAGTTCAAACAAAATTATGAAATTGCATAGAAAGTATTCAACTAGTTCCTGACTTAAAATTCAACTTTCATACTAATTGACATTCAAGAGATAACTATCACTGCTAGAAGAGGTATAGCAAAACTTTGTCAAAATTCTGTTTAATTTTCTATATCATTTCTGTTTTAATATCTTCATCTCCAAATTCAAAAGGCAGAGGAGCGTTTTTTCCTTATCAAAGGAGGAACATTCCTTGAACTATTCTTGAGACTTTACCTTAGGTACATCAGAATCTTTGCTTTTTTCTTTTTTCCTTTTTCTTTTTTCTTTCTTTCTTTTCTTTCTTTCTTTTCTTTTTTTTTTCTCCTTTTTTCTTTTCTCTTTTCCAAAACAATTTTAAATAGTGTAGTAAGCTTTTGAGAATTAATTAATGCTTTTACATGTAGAGCTCAATTAATTTTTTGTGCTTTGGAACAAGGGTGTTTCCAAAAGCAAGATTAGAAGTAGTGTCAAAATTATTTCAGGCTCTACACACTAAAACTCATCTCTTCTGCAAATGATGGGCAGCAGAATGACAGACTGTACAGTTCACCAGAGGAAATGTCTAGACTGGCCCCCTGCATCTGTAAGTAAAGTCTGTTGAATCCTGACTTTGTCCATGTTGACAAAAGTCCTGCCCTTGTCACAGGTTTTCTATTGGGATAATCTGCTAAATTAGTCTGAAGTGTATTTTTCAGCTGGAAAATGAGTTTAAACAGGAAAGGCTAAGGTAGAAATAGGGTTGTGGTAGCAAATAGGAGTCAACAATGGAATGCTGGCAGGGCTGGCAGGTCCAAAGCCTACATGACCTACATGAAGTATTTCACAGTGCTTCTGTTGACAGATGCATGACTGAACTTGCATCTGGCAAGTCATGCTGAGAGACACCAAAACAGCTCCTTCGGCCAGAAGAGTGGATATAAAACCCTTTCTATGACTTGTACAGAAAAAAATTTGGGACGCCAATTTATATTTCAAGCTGTCATGGCAGGTTGTACTTTTCTTCTGGCTGTCATTATTAACTCTTCACAAGTGCTACCTTGCATCTTCCATTGCTTATGTCTAGTTGACCCCTTTGGATTTGTTGTACTTCTGTTTGAGTTATGGGGAGGTTGCTTCTTCTCTAGCAGCTGCAGCTTTACAGCAGGATGCTCCTCAGCATATTTTGTGCCTCTGGCCAGCTACAGAAAGCAGATTCTGCTTTTTTATATTTATTTGTCTTTTGGGTTTTTTTGGGAGGGATGGGGGCGTGCTTCTGAGAACACTGGACATGTCCCCAAGGCTGGCACCAGACTCTTGCAGTTCTGCAGAGGCTGACTGTGAAGCATGCCTCAACTGGAAGCTATGTGATTGACCTAGAGTGTTGCAGCACCTGAGCACTGACACATATATTAGTAAGAGGACATCCATGCTAATGCAGCTGCTTCCAGGCCACCACTGCTTTGTATGCAGCCAGACCAAGGTGTAAGCAGAGTCAGGTTGTGCCTGCCTTTGTAGATGTCTCTGCTGTGCCCAACAAATTGAGTAGAACTGCCAGTTCTGGTCACCTAAAAATAAATTATCAAATTGCAGCAAAAAGAAATAGTAGTACCATTAAAGAATATGAGAAGGGTGGAAAAAAAAGCGGCTGGAATGGGAAAAGAACTTTCTTTTACACCAAACTATTTCCATCAAAATGCCAGAGCATACAAAACTGGGAATTGGCAGGAGCATCCTCCACGCAGCAGTTCTCTGTGGGACACTTGGGAAAACGGTATTGGAACTGGATGACTGGGGAGGCTGGAAATCCTATTGTGATTGTGTGAGCTTATGATTTTGAGCAGAACAACTTCTTCATTCTGAACTGCAAAATATAGTAGTTGGTATGTGGCAAACGGTAAGGTTTATAACAAATATGCACAACCAGTAATGGAGTATGTTGTGAAGCCGTGGATCCAGGAAGAACAGCTTTGGTGTCTGTTACACTGTGTTCCTAGAACTTCACATGGTGATTGAGCGACTTGAAAGGAAGTGAAAGATAAATACTTCCACAGCCGTTGGAAAAGCAGATATTTTCCTTTTAGCAGAGAACATCTGTTGTAGTTAACTTATATATGAAATACTTTTTTCTGAGAAATCAGACCTACTGTACTTTTTAAAAAAAGATTAAAAAAAAAACCAGCCAAACAAAAAACCCAACAAAGCTAAACAAAAAAACCAACCCCAGCCTCATCCCTAAGAAGGTCTCTAGAGCTGTTGTGTTTCCTCATTTTAAATAGACGTACTTTGTGTTAGTATTCTGGAAATGTAGATATATCAAAAGCGCTGCTTTACACACTAGACAATGTGAGCAGCTAAATATTTGTGTAAGTGACATGAGGTAGCATTAGTCTTTGTCTCCTAAAAAGGCTAGTTCACATAATAGTATAAGAGCCACCTTCTTTAGCTCAAAGGTTGACTCATGCTTTTAGTTACTGATTCAGCTGAAAAAGTTCTGTTACAGCACACAAACAGCCCCATGACGTGGTTGAGAAAACAATTATCTTTTTGGATAGTATGATCATGCCTTTTTTCACCTCCATAAAGGAGGTCAGAAGTCACAGAAGACAGTTATCTTTAAAAATGTGTTTGATGCTCTGCTGATAGAAGCAGTATTTTGGGGCTGATTTACAGCAGAAGGAGCCTCCAAACATGGGTTAGAAGAAGCATCTACTATTACGTCAGCCAGTGCTATTATGAGAGACAAATCTGGGGACTCAAAGTGAATTTGATGTCAATTAAAAAAAAATAAATTAAAAATCCTCTCTGATCAGTCCTAACGGATTTTTTACTTTTTCTCGCTGTTGCTGTTAGACAAATAGGTATAGTTATACATCAAAAAATGTGGAGGAACAGAAAACTCTAGAAATTGGCTTGTTTGAGGGCAATCACCACTTTAATAATTGCAACATTGGCTACAACTAGGTGTTTTATACTAGCCTGACTTAATTCAATGGAGTATGGATTTTCCAAAGTAGGTAGTGATTAAAAAAAAAAGAAGTGTCTAAATTGTTTAGTGCTGCTACAACTTAATACCTAGTTCGGCCTGTGAATTTCCAGTTCATCTATGCATACTTTTTCACCTTGTCATGGGTTAGTTAAAGCTTCCAAAATAGCGTAAGGGAACCATGGAGCGCTGATTTACATTGCTAATAATGCAGTGTTAGCAATGAGCTATTATACCTTGAAAGAGCAGCAGAAGCAGTTATATGTAAGGTATGATTGGTTTTGTGTGAACAGAGATAAAAGTGACGTGGTTGAAGAAGTGAGCTGTTGGAAAATGTCATTATATTCCTCAGTAACTAAATTCCCCCTTTCCCCACAAATGGAAAGAAATCTCAATAATGTTTTAAAATCTGTGTTGCTCTTAAAAGCACTTCTCATTCAAAAAAATTTTCTGTTGAGAAAACTGTGTTATATGTTTTTCCCTTAAACCTTTTTTTCTTCTAAATATTATTGTGAAAAGCTGGGAAGTTTGTGGCTTCATTTCATTATTTTATATGGTCTTCATTTTCTCTTACTAAAAGCAAATGAGATTTTATATATGTGTGTGTGTTGTGTATGTGTATTTATAGTGAGAGAGAGAAAAGAAGGGCAACCTTCAACCTGGAAAAGGTGACAGAAGGCTAAGAAATATTTTCCCATCACGTATTTAGTTGTTCCAACTTTAGTTATATATGGTAAACTAATAAATTTCTCTTTCCAAACTGGATTTTGCACATGAAACACAACATGTTTACTTTGGCTGCAGGACCTTTACACAGACATGGTATGAGAGGCAAGCAGTGCCAAGTTAGTTGAAAGGTCTATTAAAATGTTTTAAACTGAGGAAGGAGGAACAGCAATACTTATTTGAACTGAAAGTTTTAAAATACTGAACTGCTTTCTGTGGTAGTAGAGAAAGCATATTTTTTCCTAGTTGAGAATGTAAGATACCAGCGGCAGATGGCTGTTGATTATTTGTAGACTTACAAGAAATCATTATCTTCTATCACAAGTAGTATTACTTAAACTTATCCTTTTCTATAGACCTATTTTGTTTACTTAGCAGTTCATGAAAGAAAGAGTAAAATTCATATTAACACTGAGGATGGAGAAAATATTTAAATTATTAATAGTGGTTTGAGTTTAGCCTGGGAGGACACTGGTTTTTATAAAGGTGGAATGCAGCTGGTTTTCTCTTGTTTGCCCAAGTACTGAAGTCGACAAATTACAGCAGGTCAACTGGTGCATATAGCTATTAATTTGTAATGCTTAATGTATACATTGGGGGTTTTTTCATTGCATTTTGAGTTTCAACTTAGGTTTCCAAAAAAATGTGTTGAAATGCAAAAATACATTATTTCCACAAAACACACTATAAAAAGGCATAAAGCATGTGGCATTGTCTAAAACTGAGTAGCGCAGTTTGCCCTTTCCATTTCTTCTTCCTTTGCACATCTTTCTCACTTCCTATGTATAATAATATTTCAATGTGATATCACATAACCTCATATGTAATTATTGCATATGCTTAAGGATAAATGTTTGTATATGCTTAAGGATAAAATGGAAACAAGTTGTATCTCTTGTAATGCATTTAATACATATATAGAACTAAGCAAAGGCTTTTTGCACAGCCTTATATCCAATTCCTTATTTCAGTAGGACAGGGGAACTACACAAAGGTATGTAGTGGACTGAGAACTCCATGGTTGAAAAGAACTTTTTCCTTAGCACACCCTAGCCATCCTATCAAAGCAGTTTCAGTAACCTCCAGTACCATTCAAATATTTGTATCCAACAAAAATTGTTATGTTCCTTTGCATTATAGTAAGAGAAATTAACAGAGAAGACCTGTTCATGCACAAGTCAGCACAGATGACAAACATGGCAGGGTTTATCATCCTGCCTCCAGGCCAGAAATATCTCTTAGAGGAAAAAGTGTTTGTAAAGAACAAAAAGAATACATACCTGAGTGTTCTTACATTTCTATTTAAAACTAAAGGTGTCTCTGAGTAATTCCCACAGATATAACATTATGGTTACCTTTAATAGCTCGGCCTACCATTTCATATGTGTTTTATTTCAACAGTTTAAGTCTTCAGTCTAGCACAGAAAATATCCTCTGCATGGCACTGGAGGGACTGTATTTAGAAAATTTACCCCTTATTATTGAGTACCATGTTCTTGCCATTTTATTTCTCATTAGTGCCTGTTTTTATGAGTAGTACTAGTTGGATTTAGATGTAAGGGTGGCAAAAGGGGATTCTCAGGTTACGTTGTAGTAGCATAACTTGTTTTACAAAAAAAATTTCTTTAATAGGAAGAAACCAGAAGCCAAAGTAAGTAATATCTTCAGCATTTGTGGTGTTTGCAAGTGACTTTCCATATTTTATAAGTGTTCCAGCTCTTTTTCTTTGTAATATAATGCTGCTTCCTAATTTAATAACTTTCGAGATAATCTTTGGCCTAACAAATGATCAGTGTAAACCTAAGAAAACTGTAACACTAAGAGACATTTTTTCAAAAGTTAACCTTAGCATCTAAAATGCCAGGAGAAGAAGAACTTTATTCCAAACTTGACATCTGTTCTCTTTTTTTTTAAGCAATGAATTTAAATAATTTCACACATTACACATCTTTATCAAGTGCATGTTTTTATACCTCCAAAATTGTATTCCCTACATTTCTGAAAGGTGTGTGCTTCTTTCTTACACAGTAACCCTCCCTCCCCAAAGTGCCATAACCTTTGGAATGGTTTATATGTATTTCCAGGGGTAGGTACTTGGAGGTTTACATTTTATGCGTAATATATGCTGTTGTAGTCTGTTAATTCAAAGTAATTTGGAAACAGGATGAGCCACCAGCACTTGGACAGAGTCCAAAGTATAATGCTATTATC
Organism: Ara ararauna; assembly: GCA_028858755.1. Taxonomy (NCBI): domain Eukaryota; kingdom Metazoa; phylum Chordata; class Aves; order Psittaciformes; family Psittacidae; genus Ara; species Ara ararauna. The sequence goes on from CM054379.1 coordinate 66,141,529, forward strand.
CCTCTATTTCTGTGCGGTAATTCTGGGACGTGCCATGCAATGAATTTCCCTGCATCAAAACAGCAACATGCGAGTATGTGCTTAGTAGCCTGTGGTAAATGTGAAATTATGGGAGTCATTAATTATGGTCTTTATGAGCTGAGCCCACCTAGTGGACTGCTGCCACCAAAAGGTCAACTCCTTTGCCCTAGCTCTGTCCTTCTGTGCTCCTCCTCATTCTTCCATCTGTGCTTTCCTTGTTCTCTTCTGCCATGTGTGGCAGTTGTCAGCTTCTCCTGAGACCTGCTTTAGCTGAGATAGTCAAAACTAATCAACCTTATTTGCTGGTTTAATTTTCTCCAGTTTTTAGAAAATTAAAGAGCAGTGCAGAGGTATTTCATCAGCATTCGGTAGAGGAGTGAGCAGAGAAGGAACAGGTCCATAAATCACTTAGCATTTTTCACAGCCTGTATTTTTAATTCAGGTCTTTGGCTGTGGCCATCAGCACCACAGATAGTTACTATGATTAAGCAGAGTGGTGGGCTTGTTTTGTGGCGTTTTTTTAAACCTGCATCTTCCACGTAAAACACAGTCATTTGTTCTATTGCATAGTTAGAAGTAAACTGAAGTCCGGAAAATTAGCTATGTTGTATCTTTTATAACTTTAAAAGGTTGATTATATCATCTCTCTCTACATGTTTTAAATCCTTTTGGATTACTTAATAGTTTGGGGCATCTTGAATCAGATAGCCAATCCTCCAGTGTAGGCGTGCAGGAGTCTGGGATGTGGCCACCCTCCTGTCCATGCCCACAGGTTGGTCAGGCAGCTGCAGGTGGACCATGCTGGTAGGCTCCACTGGAGTGCCAAGGTTGGACTCCTCTTGTGTGTGGCTTATGCCATGGCAGGGGAGTAGGACAGGCTAATCCTGTGCTAGAGACTGCGTCTTAGGAGGAGAGAGTAAAAATGGAGCATAAAAGTGACAGAAAATTATCAGGTATTGGCAACAGCTGGGAGGGGTAGAAGGAAGCATGTGACAGCAGGAAAGTGCAAAAAGAAAGGGAGTCAGCAATGCAAAAGGAGGTGGAGTAGAAAGCTGGAAAGGATTTCCTGTTGTTCAAAAAGGATGAAATAGCAGCTTTGCATAGCCAGCAACAGGGGAAGGTCAACATCTGTGTATTCACTGAAACACAGACAACATGTTTAAATTTGTATTTAAAACAATGTTGGCTGTAGATGATCCTGCAAAGAAACTTTCAGAATGCAATGACATACTTTGTCAAGCAAATGTCCCTGCAGCCCAGTGTGCTGATTGAAAATAGCCCTAAGCAGATGCTTGGGGAAAAGGAAAAACAGGGTAGGCATCCTAAAAGATTAAAAGGTCAAAAGGTCATTCAATTTGGGTTCAATTTTATGGTTCTTGGGATTTCAGTCATGGTTTTCGAATACTTGGAGATGTACACCTATCATGCTATCTCCTTTTGATTTCCTGATAAAAATTTAGTTTTCTGGTATGTCTTGATTTATTAGAAAAAAATATTAAAGATAATTTTTAGATAATAAATGCTGATTCCTTTGAACATTTTTCATGTCTTAGATTTTGAAAATGGGGACAATAACTTTTTCTACCAGAAAAAAATAAGGTAACTAGCTTCAGTAAAGTATTTTATCTTTTCCTACGTGGCTTTTTGAAAGGAATGATTTCATAACAGTAGTGCTAATGTGCTAATAGCAATTTAATAGTTTTGTTTCAGTTGCATATATTATTCTTAGGCAACCTTGAACCAATGGATTGTTGTTTTCCTCTATTTCATCAAATAGGGTATGATTTTTATGTTCTGCTTGTTTTGAGAACAGAGTGAGCTACTGATTTCTGCATTCTTCCAGTGTCCAATGCAGGAGCCCTGCCAATTCTGTGTATTATATTTGCATAATCTGCAGAGTGGCCTAACAGAGGATTATGATGTTCCTTAATGCCACCCATTTGGGTGGCTGTCCTATTAATAACCAGATAATGCTACTCAAGGTAATGGCCGGGGCACACTGACTGCAACCACTGTCTACTGCGCCTCCTTATACACACCAGCCTATCATCTAAAACATGTTATGCTAATTTTGTTTCTGTATGCTTTAGAATTGATCATAGTGTGCAGTTTTGCTCTCCATGGCCTATTCTGTCATTTAAAGAATCCAACATGTATAGTCTTACTCCCTTCACCTATTTGCTACATCACTGGGGAAGATAACCTCCATTTATTCAAAGGATCCATTTATTGTTTGATGCAGAGGTAGAGAGCTGTGGGCAGTGATACTTGAAACATTACTCCCCGGGTTACTGCCTAGTTGTATCCTGACACTTAAGCAGATTCTGTCATAATGGATAAGTTAGTACAGGCCAAAAGTTTGTCTTTGCAGGGCAGATGTTCCTAGTTAAAGATCTAGATGTTTCCCCCAACATTATAATTATTCTACTTTTTTCTTTGTGTAAATTGCTGAGTAGAGTTCTGTGGGTTTGATTTTGATTGGGGATTTTATATACTATTTTCTTTTTTTAAGAATCAGTGGTGGTTTCTATGCTCCATAGAAGTAGTACTAAGTGTGAGAGAAAGATAAATGCTGAACTAAAAGATAGCCTTAGTATGATTTAGCCTTAGGATGATTAGAACAAATTCTTGTTCCTCTGTTTCATGTTCAGAACTTATTTTCAGTCAATTTATTTTTTTATCCCAATTGCGTGATATTTGTCTTTTCCCAGTTTTCACAAAAAAAAATATTTGGTAATCATATCCTGGAATAGTTTTTAGGGTAGAGTTGTCTCCCAGACATCTCTAGCGCAGTCTACATGGCTGATTTTCCAGTGAAAATCCTTAAGTGTAATTTTATATTTATTCTTGACTGAACTCTGGTGATTCATTTCTTTCTTTAACATAAAGTGAAAGTTGATAGCATCACCATTGCTGGGCTTCTGTTTGTGTGTGGTACCCATGGTCATCCTGTCTACAAACAGGAGTCATCTGTGACATTGCTTCCTCTTCATGGTGGGAAAGTGGAAGATTATATCATGACTGATGTGGGCTGGCCAAGCCACCTAGACTGCAGGGGAGGAGATAATACTGGAAGTTGTCAATCTAAGCTACTACTGCAGTATTTCAAAGTTGAATTATTTTTGCTTTCTGTAAAAATTTTCCAGGCTATGATCAGTTTTTCAGTAATGTCACTTTTTATACCCCTGCAGTCAAGGAATGCAGAAAGGACTCTGGTGAAAGGGATGTTTAGAACAACATTTTATCGTTCAAGGGGAATAGTATTTATAAAAAGTTGATAAGTAGCTTTTCCCTGACCTGTGCAGTGAATGAACGTGACAGTGGGCATGAAAATGAAATGTTTGAGAAGAGTAATTAAACTGTTGCAAGTTATGGGGAGGGTAAGGGAGAGTGCTTTCAGAGTAATAAAAGGAGAAGAAAAATCACTGATAAGTCGGTGAGGAAAAAAAACACAGAATGATTTAGATTCTCTGAACTGGTTTAGTAAGCAACTAACCTTTTTCTGATCCCCCAAATAATTAACAAGCAAGTCCATCCTTAATCTAATTTAAATTTGCCAAAGAAAAATTTATCAAACCTTTAATGACCTTGGGGCCGAATTATTAAATACATGTATGCTTTGAACTTGACCCAGAAAATTGCCTGATGCAAAAATAAATAGCTCTAATCCTGTTTCCTGGAAAGCATTAAAAATGGAAATTTAGCACATGTAGTTATTGATGTGGTTGGTAATAAATAATACACTTCTGTGAAAAATTGCACATGTGGCATTGGTATTTGATTTATAACTGAACGATCAGGCTGAGTCCACTGCAAAATGGTGGCAGTATGGAAAAGGCTGGTGATCTGCAATCTCCCACATGCTTGTAGAAAGTCACTGAGCTTGAAGAGAAGCTGAAAAGCAATTCTGACACTGGAGGAGCTACACGTAAGATTTTTTGCTGTCAGAGTTACTCAAACTTCTTATATTCTGTTTAAGTTCAAGTTATCTCTGTTGTGACATTTGCTACCAGGTTAGGCAATCCAGAGCAAAGTATTTGTATGAGCTACAGTTTCATTGCTTTCAGTGAAGCAGCTGTGTTAGTTTGATCTTGCTAATACCTTTATGCTGTAAGTGATCTGAAGATCTATTGTCAGCCTTCTGAAATATTGTTGATCTGGTAAACTCTTATTAGTATGGTGTTTAGTATGCTTGTATTGGTAAATTGGCTCTCCTTTTCCATGGCCCAAAGTAGCTGCTATGCTTCCAGACAATACTCAGGCACCCTTCAGGAGTTAGGGACTTGGACTGTGATGGTTGTGCTCAGGGCCAGAACAGCAGGCAATAATGCAATAAATGAAAAACTTAAGATGTGTTCACTCCTACACTTCGGAGATCTTTTAGGCTACCAATGGAAGATATGCTGAATCTTTAAAAGTTGCATTCAGTAACTGACTTTTATGGGAAAATAAAGCTCAATCAGCAATGGCTGTGTTCAGGAGAAACAGTATTACATTTCTCTCTCACCCCATCTAATATTATTAAGTATATGCTCCTTTGATTTATACCACAAAGCAATTTAGGCCATTATTATTAAAATGCATACTTTTCTTTCTCCAAGCTACTTTTAAAAGGCAGAATTATCAATTTTCATGGCGAGTCTTGCTAAACTCTTTCACTAACCACAAAGCCTCAAGCCTGTAGTTTTGGGAAGATTGCATGCTGTATCATACAAAAATTCCTGGCATATGCATTTTAAAATGAAGGAAGAGCATTCTCCTCTTTGTAACAGGCTGCTTAGGTCTTCTGCACAAATAAAAGTTGTAATGGCACATTTAAAAATACATTTGGCTGCTTTATATGCAAAAATGTATTTAAAAGTAAGTGTTTTTAAATTTTTTATGCTATTGGAGGCAATATGAATTTAGGCATAAAGGAAGGCCATTTCTTGAGGGTGCTCTCCAGCTTTCTCTTATTTTAATACTGCTCCTGTTGGTAAGGTGTTTGGGGGTAGGTCTCATGGTCAGTGCAGAGATCTTCGCAGATGATGATTTCCTGCAGCATACCTCCATCTCACATGAGTCCCTAAGAAAATGCTGACCGATTTAACAGACCACCTTAAAGAGGTGGTGAGCCATTACAGAGCTTTTATTACCAATATAGCTGCAAATGCTTGCAATAAAAGGCTATTAATGAGCTTTTCTGAAGCACAACTGTTACTATTCAGTCTTGAGCACTGAATCAGCCTAAGTTTAGGGACATGCCAAGCTTCAGGAGTGCTGATTACTTTCTAGAAGCATCTTCAGTGTTTTTATTTTATTACACAGAAATGGAAACACAAAGAGTATTGAGCACATTGAGTAATATTGAGTAATTCCAGTGTCAAGAGCTACAGGACTAGACTGGTGAAAGGTAGGCTTTGATAGGAGCAGATTTCAGATGAAATGTGAAGTTGTCGACAGGGTGGATCAGGAAAAAGAATAATTTGAGGAAGATACTTGGATGTCAAGCTTCAGTGGGAGAGAATTTGAGAGTAAAAGCTTAGGGGTGGTGCAGACTTGACATTACAAAACATTTCTTCACTGAGAGGGTAGTCATACACTGGAATGGGCTTGCTAGAAAGGTGGCTGATGCTCCAAGCCTGTCAATTTAAGAGGCATTTGGACAATGCCCTTAATAACATGCTTTAGCTTTTGAGCAGCTCTGAAGTGTTCAAGCAGTTGGTCTAGGTGATCAGTGTAAGTCCCTTCCAGATGAACTGTGCTATGCTATTCCATTCCAAAAGGTTTGGAAAGGAATTGGAAGTAGAGGGGGGGGAAGCAATAGGTTTTGGGGAAGCACTGTAGGAAAAGGAGGTGGAGTTTGGTTGAAAGTGGCAGTGCGTGCTATCGCCAGACTTTTAAGAGTGGAATTTGGGAGGCAAAGCATTGGCAGTGTGTGATAAGGAAGATTAGATTTGGGAAGAACTGGGAAAAAGAAGAAAAGCTGGGGGCTTTACGGAAGAGGAGTTTGAGAGGAGAAGACTGGAGAGATGGGAGGTTCTACAGCAAAATGGACCCTGAATCAAGATCGGCTTCAGTTGCCAGAGGCTGTTTCCCTCCCCCAGATATATGCATGGTTTTGAGTTATCTTTGCCCTGACTTTTTGCCTTCAGAAAGCCTTATGTTTCAAATTTCATGGACCTATTTTCTTAAACACTGAACAGCTTGAGGATTCTGATTTTCCTTAAATTCCAAAGTTAACAAACATGCCCAGCATTTATATTCTGTCCTTGATTCTGCTTCTCCACTTCTACTGTATAGAAAGGCTGTAGAGCATAATTGAGAGATGTAGGTGTGACAGCTTTTATGCTTTCCTTTTCAAGACTCGTTTTGGGGCATGTTGACTTATTTGTGTCCTGCTGTGTAAATTCCCCTACCAGGCTAAGATACACCTGAGAGCCTTTTATAACAAAGCTCTAGTAGAGCTAGGTCAAATGCATTTACATAAATATGCTAGAGATAAAACACAGTTAAAAAAGATAATAATTTGAATAATGTAATACTTACAACTTAATAGTCTACAAGATTATTAGGTGTGAAGTACTCTTGGTATATTGAGCAAACCATTAAGTTCTTTTGAGTTATCAACATGCATTATTTAATTTCAGATATGAAGTGGGTGGGCAAAGATAAGCACATACTTGCACTTTACATATGAGTAAGATAAGGCACAGAAAAAGTTGTATTGGTGGTTTCCTATGCTTTATTTGGGCCCTCCTGTATTAATGTATAACACAGTAAACCTCTAATATGATGATTTCTCACTTTGTTGAGATGGGTTCTTTGAAACTTATGCAGCTTGATCTACCTGTGTCCATAGATTGGACCTGTAATAGTTAGCATGGTGAGGATCATCTGGAATCATAGAATGGTTTAGGTTGGAAGGGACCTTAAAGACCATGAAGTTCCAACCCCCCACCATGGGCAGGGACATCTGCATTGAATTTAGTTTTTGTCCCTTCAAAAGCCAGTTTTCAAATCTTCGGGTTTTATGTAAAATAAAGCCAATATTACAATTGGTTGCTGAGGCACCTAAAGTTCAAAGAAAGATTATGGGGTAAAAGGTATTCATTAAACATTACTTAGTAGATAGTTAAAAATACCTGAAGCATTTCACCCACTTTGGCCTAAACCCAGCCAAATCAGTTTATAAGAAAAAAACTTGCTGAGGGCGCACTCAATCCCACTGTCCATGTCACTGACAAAGATGTTGAAAAAGACCGGTCCCAACACTAATCCCTGAGGGACACCACTTGTTACTGGTCTCCAGCTGGACATTGAGCCATTGAGCACAACCCTTTGCATGCGGCCATCCAGCCAGTTCTTTATCCACCGAGTGGTCCACCTATCAAACTGATGTCTCTCCAACTTAGAGACAAGGATGTCATGTGAGACAGTGTCATATGCTTTGCACAAGTCCAGGTAGTTGACATCAACTGCTCTACCCCTGTCCATCAGTTCTGTAGCCCCATCATAGAAGGCCACCAGATTGGTCAGGCAGGATTTCCCCTTAGTGAAGCCATGTTTTTACACATTTTCATTTAGATACATTTCTGATGTATTTCAACAGCGACAGCAGATATTAAAACAGATAAAAGAAAATTAAGTATTTTTTTCAATCTAATTTTTCAACACTTGTGAAGTTTTTGTTAAGCTCAATCTCTTTTGCCTACTTCTAATTTAAGTATGACGAGGCTTTAATACTGTACAAGGTTGCTTTGAAATATTTTAAACTGTCTTCTGAACACACAAGAAATATTAATTGTCACTAATTTGTTAAATTATCAGGCTTGTAAATGGGAGACAAGTAGTATTTTTTCAATTGGCTTAATGAGTAGGAAAAAATCCCCGTTCAGAATGAATCCCTCTGGAAATGTGATTGAATTACAGCGGAAATAATTTTCTGGTTATGTACATTGCATAAATGAATATTAAAAGCATTTGAAGGCTCAGCTAAATCATTCTGCTATTCCAGCACTGAATTTAGGAGGAGTGGAATTTTTAGTGCTATTTTAACATTTTGTATAGTTTCCTGAGACTTCAATGGAATGTCTTTTTCTGACTTGCAGTAGTGTTTATTACTCTATAATTCAATACTTGCTATTATAATCATAAAATAGAAGGAAAGATCAGTATATATTATGAAGCATGTCTTTTATATAACAAACATTTTGCTTCTTAGAAAACACAATTATTTTTTTTTTCTTTAAAAGCACTATGGTTGGGGGAGGGTTGTAATTGCTACGTATTTTAATCATTGGTCTAGTTCCTTTTCAATATCCAGCTATAGGAATTTGTGTTTGTCCTACCTTTTAGTAGAATGAAAGCTGTCCCTCGATAGAGGGAGTGTCTGCTTGCCAGCTGTCACCAAAAATCCCTGCTTTCTTAACTCAGAGGTGCTCCTCTTGCAGCAGTCATGATTCACAGAAGTGCTCAGCAGACGTTTCAGAAGTTAGAAAGAAGCAGCCCTCTAATTCAAAAACTCTTTTTTTGATGGCTTTTGGACTTTTTCACTTACTGAAAAGCTGAGCTGAATCATACGCTGGCTACTGACTGACGGGTCTGCCTTCTGATTCAGTTCCAGGAGAGAATAATTTTTTGTTTCCCAGCAGAAAATAGCTCTGTATGAGAGGTGGAAGGGAACTGGGGATTCTCACTCATTTAACCCTCATGTTCTTATTTATCTGTGTTAAAGAGGAGTGCGAAATTTATTTGACATGTCCTTCTAATGGGATGGGTTTTTTTTGGAGAGTAGAAAACAAATTCCTTTATGTTCTGTAACCAATAAAAATTGCTTCTTAGGAGGGAAAGTTACAGCATTTTCCCATGTTTGTTGCTCTATTCATATTCTTGTAGCAAAACTTAGATTTCAGAAAGAGGAGATAATTCTCTTAGATCTTATAAATGCCTTCCTGTCTGTTATCCATTTTTCCACTTCTGTGAAAGGATGGGCCAGATACAATGCCTGTGCCATTTTTTCCATTTTAAGTCCCAAGTATTAGTGTTTCTGGAATCCAAGAGAATAATCTCAAATCAAGATCTTTTCTTCCTTTCAATTACCACTTCTGAATCTATTAATTCAGGTGTTGGATTTAGATTATTTGAAAATTCTATATTTTAAACACTGGTTTCATGCCTATGGTAGTCCCATACCAAACTGTCAAAAGTGACTCACTGTGCTTTATTGAATCCGTATTTTATCTCTTGTTTTCTTGCTTTTATCTTGCTCATATAAGATGTGATTTATGCTGATATTTACATTCAGCATAAACAGTTCTTTGTTATCCAAGGAAGAAAACCTTGATTTTGAAGTACATTCAGTCATTGTCCTTGCCCCTGGGAGAAAATAATATTGAACATTTAAGTATAAATCGTGAAGATTATAGTGCATCCATCTAGGGTGTGAATTATCGTTTCATTTGGTTGTGGCAGATTTGTCTTTTTTTTTACTGTCACTGTTTCAATTTTATGTATCTCTGATGCGACACTTGTAACTACATCTTAAAAGTGCTTCTTAAACACCATTGAAGTTACATTATTGCGCTATTTCAAAATGCAATGTCAGAAAAATTATATACTTCCATTAATATATGTAGGCAACTCTAATTGTCATGTTCCCTGCATCTAAGTTTCAGAGATATTTTAAACCATTTTTCAAAATTTAGTGTAAAATCATTCACAATTTAGGTATCAAAATTATAACTGGCTCCATGACCTCAAATTTTATCTGCAATGATATGGGAAATACTTTTTACTTCTGATTCTTTTCTGCATGTAGCCAAAATCTTGTGGGGCTAGTTTGTCTACACCTTTTAGTCCTGCAACGTGAAATGTATCCTTTGAGAGATGCTTATCTGCCTCCATTTGAGTCAGTCCACTCTAAAGATGAGCAAGTTTCTGATACAACATTAACTTCATTCAACTTGCAAGTCAGTTATGGCTCTAACCCTGGAATGAAGATCATTTGGCTGAAAATTTTAGCTTAGTGTCATAGAGAAGACTAAGTGGGAATGCCAGTGTTGGGGCATTGCTGCACTGGGGGCAGTGATCCCATTCATTTCCATGGCATTTTTGGCAGTGACTTTAGGAGAGACAGTCTCCTCACTGAACTTCAGAGCTTCCCTACGTGTAGAGGCACAAGGCTGTCACCAGGCACATCTCTTTCCAGGTGATTATTCATTTTTTTTGTGCTGTATCTTTTGTCATCCTTTAGGGGCTGAAGGTTTGACATGCAGAAGGGCAAAACAGAAGAGCATAGTACAAACGAATGGGATTTCTGTTTATAAGTTCTGTTCTAAATAAGTTTAGAAGCAAGAAAAAATGTCAGGGAAAAGAGCACCCAGAATTAGTGAATATATGTGCCACAGAATCTCCCTGCTTCAGGATACTGGGGATTCTTGGAGAATGGGGATAACGAAATAGCTGCATCTTAATAGATTTGTGTACGAAGTATATGCAAGCATGTAAAAAGCATGTAGAAATAGGGTAGTGAGCCTGACATATTAAGAGTTAAAAATGAAACTGCATTTTTACAAAGTACAAGCAATATAACATTGTTTTTCAGGTACTTCAGTCTCAGCCATTTACTTCGCGTAATGGATGCATGACTTGATTTTTGTGATAGAATTTATAATGAAAGTGACACTTCCTGTCTTGTGTTTATTGAGCTAGCTCTTTACCATGTATTTGAACTTCCTTAAAGCATCAGTTTAATTTCACGCTTTAGGACTGTAGTATCTATAGTCTAGAGTGGTAAGTGCCGCAGGAGTGTAGAGAAAGACAGGGCTTGGCAGCAGGTCATCTATTGGTCTCCATGAAGTGGTTTCTATATATCAGTCTTTGTTCTGATTTAAAACTGGTTTTGTTTTTGTTAGTTAAATGCGCTTGTACTTGGCCTTTCACTCATCACTGCTGTTGTAGTCAACATATCTGTGGTGCTAAACCATCATTCCTTCGCAGTAGATCATGGCTTCTTCACTTGGCCTTTCACTCATCACTGCTGTTGTAGTCAACATATCTGTGGTGCTAAACCATCATTCCTTCGCAGTAGATCATGGCTTCTTCACCTTTCACTTCATATTTTCCTCATCCCACTTTCCCATGTCTGTTTCTTTAAAATTTTTCACCCTAGTTCTTTTCAATATACATGGTTTCTTGGGAGACTCTTTTGTTCCTCTCCAGAATACCAAGGTAGTTAAGAACTGAGAAGCTCGTTGCTCTCAGCTGTGGCTGCTTCTTCACTGGGGAAAGGAATTGCAGACGAGATCCTTTTTGTGCTAAGGAGACTTGGAACAGGGTGCATTGAGTTTCTAGGCAGGAGCAATGAAATATGTAATACTACTGGCATGGAAGTGCTATGTAGGCATAGAAAATGCATAGGAAAGATGGAATCTTTGGAGAGTTTTACTGCATCCATAATGCAAATTTCAGAAGTGTGCATTTTAGATTGTTGCTGAAATGTAAAACCAGAGCACTTCAAACCAGACTCGGCTGGTGCCATAACATAAGTTTCAAGGACCCATATTATAAAAGGAGTTTCTTACTATGATTTTTAGGTGGTGATGGTTATTATTGTTTTTATTATTATTATTATTATTATTATTATTATTATTATTATTATTATTTATTATTATTATTTTGAAAACAAGTTTTTCTTGTTCTTTGCATTTCTGGAAGTAGCCAAATCATTTTCCTGAAACTCTCTACAAATTATATTTTCTCAAAAGGCAAAGAAATTTATCATGATGCAACCGTCTGGTGTTGAAAATCCTGACTGACTGGTAGAAATTTAGCAGTCACTCAGTTCAGGAGTGGAAATGCCAACCCAACCTAGCTGTAGATATGGTGGTTTATCTATAGATTCATTCTTTTCATGCCTTTTTCACAGCAAAGGAAATCCTTGAAGGACAAGTATTTTTAATCCTATTTACAAATCTTGTTCTGAATTTAAACCAGACCTGGGTTCTTGTCTTAAATTACTTATTATTGTGTAATTTGTAATACTAGGAAAGACTAGCAAAATCACATAATTGATACAAGCTGACTTCATTGCAGTAAATCCTGCATACAGAGTGTACAGCTATATAACTTTTTAATAGGCTTTTATTTATCTTAAATTATTGTTGTGAACACTGCATTTACATATCTTTTCTCAATTCATACACTAGTTGACATTTAATTACACATTTTCTTTGATGTTTTAATCTGAATGTATCATTAAACCTTTTGATCAATGTGAAATCAGTGTCGTAAAACAAGCACAGGTGCACACACACAGAGACTTACTTTTAATTGAACATTGTTTCTTTACTCTGAATACCTAGTTACTAGCCCTGTTATAATGAATTTAATAGCTGTTAGTTGTGCTTCCATTAGAGCCATTGAGTGATCAGGCTCTGCTCCTTACAGTAGAATTCTGGGTATTGTCTGAGTCATGTTGGTCTGATTTAGATGATGAGCTTTGCCTTTAAAGTGAAATTTTTATCTGATTTGTGGACACACTGATATATACTTTTTTACCTCTTCAAACTTGATTTCTGTAATTCAAGAATCATAAATTTCAACATGTAAATTATGTACCAGTATGTGGTGGGTTGATCCTGACTGATTCCAGGTGCTCACCAAAGCTGCTCTATCACTCCCCTCCCTGGCTGGACAGGGAAGAGAAGATATTATGAAAGGCTCATGGGTTGAGGTAAGGACAGGGAGAGACTACTCACCAACTACTGTCATGGGCAAAACAGACTGGACTTGGGGAGGATAGTTTGATTTATTACCAATGAAATTGGAGAAGAGTAATGAGAAATAAAAATTAAAGTTTAATTTACCAGTGGCACAGGGGTACAGGGAATGGGGGCTGTGGTCAGTTCATCACATGTCTCTGCTGCTCCTTCCTCCTCATGGGAAGAACTCCTCACACTCTTCCCCTGCTCCACGATGGTGTCCATCCCACAGGAGACATTCCTCCATGAACTTCTTCAATGTGAGTCCTTCCCGCGGGCTCCAGTTCTTCATGAACTGCTCCAGCATTGGTCCCTAATACAGTTAATACCATGTTTACTATTCCAGTCTATTTTTCCCTTCACAGGGTGTTTATCCCCTTCACACTGGCAGTGCTTTTCAGGTTTTTTTCAGACTTCTTATATTCAATCCTTTTTTGGGGGTGAAATCACAAATTAAAATAGTAAACAAAATGAATGCCAAGATTAATCCAGGAAGAGCACTACTGGAGTAATCTGTTTTCAGCCCAGAGGTTCCCCTTTCAGCACAATTCGTTGGCATTTCCTCTGCAAGTTACTTTAGTCAGAACCCTCATAGTCTTTTTCTAATCTTCCTTTTTTCCAGTTTAGCTAGTAATCTCCATTGTGACACCTTATGAAATGTTCTACTGGAGTTCTGATAAAATCTGATCTCCCTGTACAGTTCTTTTGTCTGGAAAATCAGATGTCCTATCAAATTAGGCTAGTCTGACATGACCTACCTTTATTAAAGCCAGTTGTTACATTTTATTCTATTGTCCATTTACCTTCAAGCCATTAATTCTTCTTTCCTTCAAATTTTATACTAATATTAACATAGAGCCTCAAATGCAAAAGGTTTTAAGAGTTTTGAGTCCCTTTTTATTCTTTGGGGTTAGCAGAAATCCCGTTATGATTTGAGCATGTTTTGTAGCTCAACCTAAGTAACATCTTCATTAAAAATCCTTTCTATTTGATCTGGTATTATATATCCATTTTTCAGAGTTCTGAGGTGACAGTGGTCTTGTGAGTACAGTCAAGTACATTAATCTCTTTGAGCTTTGCTTCTGCGTTGGCTGTGGTTATGGGTACATCCTTATCTCACCACATTGTCTTAACTGAAGACTTCGATTTATTTAGGGGATCATGTGTTAATTTCTACTACGATATTTCTGCTTCTTCCCCAGAGCTACTTTTCTCCTCCTCTCCAATAGATAAAGGAGTTCTTGACATTTCCTCAAGCATATTTTTTTCAAGGAGTAATTAATTTTACCATTTTGACAGTTTTCTTCTCCCAGTCATTGTAGGCTCTCTGTTTTATCAAATATCATTATTTGTCCATTTAGATCTGGAGACAGCATATAAAAGGATTTCCCTTTCCTTGAGATATGATATAAAGAAACTCAGGTGTCTTTCATCAATGTGTTGGTCTTGTTAGCGATTTTTTTGTCTGAGAGGAGTAATATTTACAGATTAATTTGAAGGAGCTCTTGAAAAGGTACTTTAAAGTACATTTTCTGTGCTGAGTAATTTAAAGGTAAAATAAATAGCTATGCATGTTTAATAGTAAAATTAGCTTATGTTATTTGTGCACTCTTAAGAGAGTTTCTGGTCAATCAGAGCTTGTTTTCAGTGACTATATTATTGCTTAAGTAGAAACTTTTACAAAGAACTTTGAACTAAGATATAAACACAATTTTAAGTCATTAGAAGGTAGTGGACTAGCCTGTAGACACGTCCCACTCAATGGATGTGGCTCTCCCTTGACAGTGTGGGGCATTTTGCTGTCTTGATTTAGAAGTGTTTTGTGAGGGAAACATCTTGAGCCATTTGCTTTACAAAAAAGGAGAAATACAGTTGATAAATGCCATTTTGGACTGCAGCTGCTTGGTTTTGCCTCCATTTGTTTCCCTGAACTAACTGGACCATGATCTTAGCAAACTAGTTCAATAAACAAGGGTGTAGAGTTACAAAAAATATCACAGCTGCATATTTTCTTATGAAATCAGAACACCCCACCATCAATGGCACTTGGCTGCATTTTTGTTTTTCTTCTGTATTAAGTGGAGAGAAGGAGGATTAATTAGCTTGTTTGTTCAAATGTTTAGTCAATGAGGTTTTGGAAAGATGCTAATGAAGTAGAGAGGACAATATTCTCCTTTGCAAATGTGAAAGGAGGCTATTATGTGCCCCTCTGGGAATACTCTGTGCTATTTGCTGTACGCAAAAAGGCTTTGCATGAGAACCAGAGGTCACTGGGAGACCCTTTTTCAAAAATCTCCGTATTGCCGGTTTCTTAACCCAGGATATGGAATGAAGCAGAAACACCTGTTGTTACCTGCTGTAGTATCCTAATGTTTAGGATTGGGATCAGCTAGTTGCTATGGTTTGTTTTCATTCAGCTTAGTCTAATCTAAATTGAAATGCAGGTAATTAATGGCAGAATTTGCAATAAAGAGCATAGTCGCAAAGTTTTATGAAAAAGTGAATGCAAGTAAAAGGAGTAAACCCACATAACTTTGCTTTGCATAAATATTACCTTAAAGGTTTCTTTGGTCTCCATGCCCTCTGATACTGGCTGTATTCAAGCTAAGGCATCTCATTTTCCCCAAATTATGTTTATTTGCATAAGACAGTCAATATTTGGGGAAAGACCCTTTTATCCGCGTAGTTAACACTCATCTTTCATGAAAGAGTGGAGGAAGAGGATGAAAAAGGAGATAATTTATAATCAGACAGTCTTATGCCTTTTTACCCTGCCCCGATGTGGGCTCCTGGGTTCCCACAGGAGGCAGTCCTCCGTGAACTTCTCCAATGTGAGTCCTTCCCACAGGCTGCAGTTTTTCATTTGGTATTCACTAATCCAGTTCATTCTTGCCTAATCATTGTTTCCTATTTTAGAGATGGTCATGTTTAATTGGCCCAGCTGAACAAATCTCACCCAGCCAAACTGGGTTTCATGTCACTGAACACTGGACATCTGTTGGTTGTAGGCATCTGTTGTCTGGATTCCTCTTTTAAGCAAAGGAAAGAAGCATGCATTTGTAGTGTGTGACTCACATGATCTATTTTAGACATCTATGTACACTGGCATGGGAGGAGCAGCATGCTAGAGACACCTATTTGTCTCCACTGGCCATGAAAGAAGCCTTGCCATCCTGTACAGATTTAGGGATTGTCAACCATTAGGTGGGGTGATTCCCATCCTTAAGAGCTGTTCTTGTACTAGGCTAGTTTTTTAAATAAAGAAGTGGCTCATGAGGAAGTCTTCTGCTCATCTTACACATGTGGAAAATTTCCATGTCACAGAATGAAACTTCTCATTCTCTCTCTCTGCTCACCCAGTTGCATTATAGCTGTAAATTACGTAGCTGGGGCTGTATGTTCATCTCAGAGGGAGAACTCTTGTGCAGGACAAGTCCCAGAAGTGACCTGTCAGTGCTGGCATAAACTGTTTTGGGAGCTTCTGACTCTTCTTCATGGCAGTGTGGTGAAAGCAGTGAAAATCTGCCTTGGAAAATGTGGGAAGCAGGCAGGAGTTCCCAGCCCTGCTATTCTCCATGATCTCTTATAGTTTCAGGGCATTGCCAGTGTATGGCTTGCACCTGCAAATTTTCCTGCAGCAAAAGGAAATATATTAGGGTAATCAATATGAAAACTCAAACAAAGCAAAGCTTTCACAGAAACAGCATTTGCAGTAAGTGGAAACCATTGTAGATGTTCTAACACCAGTGTAATTGTGGACAGTTGTAAAAGGGCACATTAAGAAACATTCCTAGTGCTGCAGTATGAGCATCTTCAAACACTTTCTTTTGAGTTGAACCTGAATGCAGGCGCTCTGAGGTTCTATGATGAACTGAAGCTGGGTCCCTTCCATGGGTGCAGTCCTTCAGGAACAGACTGCTCCAGTGTGGGTCCCTTCCATGAGGTGTGGTGAAGGAAAAGTGAATATTGTTTAGTTCCTGAGAGGAGTGACAAGGGGACATTCCTATTGCAATTAAAAAAAAAAAAAAAAAGAAAGAAAGAAGTGTATTTTAATAAGGTAATACTGTAGGTGATTATTTCATTCATTTTCAGTTCTAGATTTCCTGGTAGAAAAAAAAAAGGGGGACAAAAAGAAAAAAGAAGTAAAGGTAATGAGGAATTAGTACCCCTCTGTGGTTCAAACAATATTCCAAATTTTTGCTGGTGTAGATTTCATTAATTAAAAAAACAGTTATATTCTCAATATCCTTGCTGCTCCTCTACATTATAAAGCACGCTAAGGCTTTGGTTTTGAAAGCTAAAATATGGCAAGCTGTTAATGGAATTTTATAGTTGTGTTCCCAAGAGACTTCAGTGAAGTCTTGAGGGTAACCACATTCCCTGGCGAGAATCCTCTTTCCTATTAAAGCTGACCTGGACAGATCTTGCTTTCATGCCACATTTAAATTGTCCAAAGAAAAGAATCTCTGTGGGAGACACCACACATTTGTCTTGCCTCTCTGCCTCTGACCAGCCCAGCAGAGCCATTGCATCTTAGTCATTAGCAAGGGAGAGAAGGAAACCAATACTTCCCAGTTCTGGAAAATTAAAGCCATTCAAGAAAAAAATACTTACTGGATCCCACAAACTAATAATGAAAGGTCTGTTTGATTGCTAATAACTTGCTTGTGACCTCATGAACTGGAAAATATTTTCTGTTCTCCTTGGGTAAGTCTTGTTAGTGAATTGTTTCAGGATTTCTTGGGATGGATGAATTAACTCAGAAGGTAACTTGGTTAGGTTTTTAGGACATTATTTATTTATTTATGTATTCAGTACACTTCAGTTTGCTAATTACTTGGCCTGAGCAGAATCATTTAGCTGCCACCAGAACATTAGCCATGAGCCTTCTGTGATAGTCCCTCTGCAGAATTAGCACCTGTGTTAAACTCCTGTTCTAAATCACCACCTGGACCTGCATCAGTGTCTGCATTAGGTTAGAAAAACTGGTTTGGAAAAATTAGACAATATAAACAACTCCTCGCCAAAAAAAGAAAAGGAAACGTTGTTTGCATTTACACAGTTTGAAGCTGTTGAAACTGCTTTATATGTCCAAAGCAGAGATTTGCTGAATATAAGCTTGCTTGATAAATAAAATGTATAAATTCTTTGGAATTTGATATAGAGTGTTGTGATTATACTACTTTTAGCAAGATTAAAAACAAGAGAAAGAATACTGATGGAGTACGGGATCTAACTCTGCATGAGATGTGCAGTGATAGCTACTTTATAACTGCTATCAAACTTTAGGAAAAAAAGATCAGCTTATTAAAAAAAAAAAAAAAGCCCAAGCAAAGCCAAAACCAAAGACTTAGAAAAGGATGGGAGAGGAAAAGGAACCAGAAGTTACGTGTGCAGTTTAAGTAGGCCAGAAAAAAAATCTAAACCATTTTCCATTAGAAGCAGGTAAGTGTCTGCTAGATATTGATGCTAGTGGTATCTGATTTTCTGACAAACCTGAAACCAAAAATGATACATGATCACATGTTATTTTTTGAGAATTATAAGTGTTGAAGAAATCTGTCAGGAAGCCATGTTAACTGCTTTAACACAGAGTTATCACCCTGGTAGCTTGCATCAATCTTAGAAGGTGACTTGAACTGTCTTGCTGGTAGATTTTTAAAGTGTGAAATATGTCCAATCACTGGGCATATGGCATGCATCCACCTTCCAGCATGAAAGCCAGTATGTGGCATTAATATGTGTTTCAAAAGGAAACTTCCAAATGACTGGAGGATATCAGCACAGCTGCCTGCACAGAGAGCAAAAGAAACCCAGGAGGAGAGCGCCGCTGCTGAAATCCTTTAAGTCTCCTGTGTCTTTGCACCAAATATTTGCCTTATAGAGTCCTGAGCAAAACCAAACAGGAAGGATCTTAGACCTGTTGCACTGCCAAATATTTTGTGGTCTCTGGGAGCTTGAGAGTTGAACTATGAGACCTGTGTGGTATGTGAGAATGCTGGAAAGGATTGTTTCAAGTAGGCAAGAAGTGGCTGTGCTGCTGGATCTCAGTAGCCTGCATAGATGCCAGACAGCCTCTGTCCTGGAGTTAAAAAAAGGGCAAGTGAAGTGATCCAACAGCGAGTAAGTTTATTCAGTAAGGTCAGGTGAAAAGTACAGACTCCCTAATTACAGTGACCTCCCTACTTACCACAAAGCAAAATGCTCTGTGGAGTTTACAAAATCAGATATTCATTTCTTTCATTCAAATATACCTGCCAACCTTTAAAAACTCTTCTTCCATAGGCCTGGTATACCAGTTTGATGATGGAGTTGTACTAATTGGTAACTGTAGTCGCAGTATCATTTGTCTGAGAAAAAGATGAATTAGAACAAGCTGCGTTGCAAGGCTGTCCCATCCACAGGTGGCTGTCATGATATGAATGAGGTTTGCAAACAGCACTGGCCCAAAGGCCTTTCACCATGAGCTGCCGCTGAATCAGATGCATGAGAAAACAGAAGGACTCCAGTTGAACATAGTAAATACTCATGATTCAAAGAAAAAGAGAAGCCAAGTGGCTTCTCACAGAAACTTTAGTCACATAACTGCACTGAACCGCTGGAAGTGCATGAGCTTAGTACTTCAGATGAAAAGGTACATCCAGAATGACGGCTGCCATACCATCTGTAGGAGCTGAAACATTGGGGTCACTTCTCAGTCATGAGGCTGTGCTTGTGCACTCCACCAGACCTCGGGTTGCCACATACCATGACAGTTTTCCTTTTTTCAGCCAGTACTTTGGAAGCAGGAAGATGCTTTGCGTCTAAGCACTTTGACACTTAATCACTTAACATATTGCTCGTAATAATAGGTATGAGAATTTTAACAGATTTGTGGTCATTAGAGATGTCCCAGTCTGCTACACTGCATGAAAGATTTGGGGTTTTGTAATATATTATTGACCTTCTGAATCATATAATTTGAGGAGCCCACAATATTAGATGCCATTTAATTGCTCAAAAGTATATTACTGCAAGCCTATTTTTTTTCTGATAACTGTGTAGACACTTCTGAAATATTTTCAATGCATGTCAGAATTTCTAGGGGATGGTGTCTTTCTAAGGGTGGCAAAATCTGGGCTTAAATGTAATGACATAGAAGGATTTTATCATTGCTAAATTTTAAACATCATTAATGATGCATGCATGCATTAGATTGTCACTTGATCAGTCCTTAAGAGCAGCTGAACAGTTTCAGTTCCCAATTAAGACTCAGCAACAAGATCATTTCTGATTCAGGTCTAGGTTTTTTTGAGACACAAATTGTCAGAGACACAACTGATTTAGGGAGCTTTTTCTTTTTGAGCTTGCCTAGCTTTAGTCCTTAACGGAGGACAAGGGAGTGTGGTTTTACCAAGTAATTCAGTTCATTGCCTAGGTGGGTTTGTTTTTTGTTCTTTTCTTTTATAATCTTCTTTTAGAAGAGCTGTGACTGACAACTGAGTCTGTGAGTTTGTGCTGTGAAGGACAAGCGTGAGTCTAGCTGTAAAAATCTGCGTGTACTAAAATAACATTTATTGACAAAGACAAGCAAGGCTGTTAGCTTTTTATCCCATAGTCAGTTAAACTTGGTGTGTAAAAACCTGCAGCCATCCAAACGAAGCACATCCTCACTTCTTCTGCTGTTTCATGCCTCCTTGTCATGTATTTCATCACAAGCTGAGGGGCTTTGCTTCACTGGCGTACCCTCAGCCATTCCAGGTAATGTGACTGAATTCAGACTTGAGAAATGAAACACTGTTAGTTGCCGCGAGAGTCTTGGTGAAAGCATTCACTCCTCTGTGAAACTTGCTCCCTCTGGTGTTTTAACAGAGCCAGTTCTTGGTGACATTTGAATCCAGGCTTATAATTTAGTTACTTCATAGTAATGAGGAAATTTTTTCTTTACAAGATCTCTAAAAACTTATGGTATCTTACTGCAAAACAAGATTTTGTTCAGCCAGTGTTTTCACAGAGAAACACTAAGGTTTAATTGCAAAATATAGATACAAATATGAATGTAAATACAAAGAGCAATACACATACCTTCCTATATTCCTCTGAATGGCATCTTATAAATAAACCTTCCATTTAATTACATTATTTCATTGTATTCCCAAGTTTTATGCTTAAAGAATTACAGAAAAATTATTTTTTTGTCTCATTTTGTAATCTTCATGTAAAATCATAGCTTGTTATTTGGTTTTTAGGTTTTGTCTATAATGTAAAGCTGTTTGGATCTGTTAAGCTAAAACAGAATGGCATGTAAGTAAGCTTCCAATTTAAATTGTTCCCAGAATATTTCTAGAAAACCTATTTTGGTAACATAAATTATCCTTGATGCTGAACTGGAATTATATTTAAGAATACCAAATTGTGGAAAGAAGGCAACTCTTCATACACATCTGGCATGATGTATTTTAAGGATTTAATCTTACTCCCAGTGAAATTGATACTACAATGGTTTTTTACTCTTTGAAGGATCAGGACCAGGCTGTCATGAGCAAGTAGTGTGGATAGCAATGGATGTGACAGAAAATACTTGAAAAGGCAGGAAGTTGACTGCTGCCTGGGAAAGGCAGATTCAAAATCTTGACAGAGATATAACAAGCTACTTTATAGCTATCCAAAGTACTTGTATCAATTTGAGTAGTTTACATACTTCACTTGCTCTCTCACTGAGATCGGAATGGTGTCATTGCTAAACACATTATTGGTGAGTAACAAAGCTGAAATTTCTCTTGAACAATTTCTGTAAAAACAAACTCCTTCAATTTCTCAGTATAAGACAGTTCTCACCTCCTACACGAATTTGATATTCTATATTATGTCATTATTTTGGGAAAAAAAAGAGTTCTTTACCTTAACATGACAGAAAACTTCGAATAAGCCAGCTTTCTGGTTTTTTATTTGGAGTGGTGTAGTTGTGTTACATTAGAATTTAGATAGGTGTTTACAATTCAAAGTCAACTGAGCAAGATATGACACATATTGTATAGGCAAACTTTGTATGTAGCAGTTGAAGTTTCTTGCATGCCTAAGATTCTAAGTCACTCAGACAAGCTTCTTACTGCACTGTGGGGAAATACTGTCACTTGTTTGGTTTAGTTCTCTGCGCTTAATATGCCAGAGTGCTTTTCCCAGTCCTGCACTCCTGCAGTCATCTCTATATCCATTTTGTTTGGCTCACATAAAGGACATTCTAAAGAAGCTGAAAAGGAAGAGTTTAAACTTCCCAGATGAGCACTTAAAAGGTGTTTTTAGATTGACATATTATGTGGGGCATGTTTCTGGGCTTGCAAATGGCATAAAAAGTTACTGTGTGTCAGGTGAGATGGAGTGACTGATCGTATATGTGCACGTTAATGCTGTCCCCAAGGTGAAATAAAACATTTGCCTAAATGAGGGAGAAAAGAAAGCAGGTGTCTAGGTACAAGTTCTCAGCTGCCAGATGGCAATTGCTTAGATTTGCTTATTTGATCAATTGCAATCACCCGCAACACAGGCGTGAAAATGAGAGCAGGAGTGGGAGCAAAATCAGCTTGTGTCTTTTTAGTGTATAAAATTTGAGTTACTGATGCTCAGTCTCATATTTAGGAGAACAAAATCCTTGAAGACTGTTATCCCACTGAAGTCAGTATGAATTTTGTCATTGGAATATGAACAAATCCTGAAGAGGCATGCTTTTATGGATCTATAAAATCTCTCAATAGTACTCAGTCAGCTATTGTCACGTACCAACAGCTACATACATCTCAAAGTGTGTAAACCTTGAAAGAAGCAGATAGAAGTTGTTTAGACAGCGTATGGCATGATGTGTTTTGTTTCTATGTAGCACTCCCACTCTTTGGGCAAAAATATTTTTGCAAGAATGCAACCAGGAAAGACTTTTATTAGCAGAGTAATTGTGGTGAGTAAATAATGAAAGAGCATGAGGTTAAATAAAAATTCCAAGAAAAATTATATTATAAGCTTTCTATATTTTTCCATTCATAACAGCATGTGATGCTGTCCTCATACTAACATTTCTGTAGGTGAATGATTCTAGTCTATAAATGCAGACACATTACTGATTTCATGGACAGCAACCAGCCATATTATAGTCACACACTGGGAATTCATCTTTGGCATCTGAATAGCTACCACATCAAGGTACCTCACAGTTTACTTATTTTTCCAGTCATATTGCAGCTTACCTAAATACTGACTATTGTTCAAGTCCTGCCTGTACCATTATCTGTCCACAAGAGACTATTGATTGGATTTTGGTTGTTCACACTTATGAAAACATTCTTCTAGACTGTCAGAAATTTTGCAGTTGACTATTTTATAATTGCTGTTTTACACGTTCCTCTGTTTTAATTTCTAGTGTAGTTTTTATTGTATGCTTAGTCATTCTAGCCAGCAGTAAAACTGTATTACCACAGTTTGAATTTCTGCAAAAGGCAGGTTTAGCAGCTGGATGCAGACATTGTGTTCCATCCTCACTTTGACACCTTATGTTTGATCAAGTTAATACAGAAAACATACTACTGGCAAAACCACCAGCATCTTTGATTTATTAGAGACCTTATTTCTTGTATGCCGTGAGTGAAGGGAATGAACACTAACAGCATTAAATTGGATTACCTGACTTTTACCAGGATACTGACATAAACCGTCGGCCAAAAGTTCAGAATTTTCAGAGAAAACCAGCATCATCTTTTAATATCATAGACTTTGGCTGTCTAACCATGGGAAGAGTATGAAGGTAAAAAAGATAAATTCAGAGTCAATTTAATATATTTTTTTAATATTTTTAATGGGCAAATTCCTGAAAGATCTACAGGTGTAATATTATCTGACACAGTTACATCTTTGATACTCAAATGGTTTCTGGTGCCTGACAATTTCCCTTTAAAAATGTAAAAGAAAGCCTTATTTCTGCTTCTGTTTCTTTCTTGCTTATTTTGAGTCCTTATACAACAGGGAAATTCCTTTTAAAAAGCAATTGTGATGTAGCTACTATGACTGATATAATTTAAAATTGGTTCTGATAGGAGCATTTTAATGATAAAAAGAGAGAGCTCTTTTTTGTGACCTATATCATTATAAGCAGATTAAGACCAGCATTAATTATAGTATTTTCAATTAGTATCTTCTAGTGGAAAGACGGTAATAAAAGAAAGCCTAGCTAACACGTGAGATTAACACAAGACTCTGACATTAATGTTCAGATGTCAGTCCAAAAAGTAAGTGAATGAGGATTAAATGTTAAGTCTCATTTTTGGCAAAATGCATTCCGCATTGCATGAGCTGCATGCAAACTTGACTCCTTGCAGGTCTGTTTTTTTTGGGACTTAATAACCTTTCTTGCAGTTTAGAAAACAAAGGAGCTGTTTGTATGATTTCTTCCTAAATATTCAGGGAAGAGTTTTGTTGCTCAGTGGAAGCTGCTTCTATAAACATTTAAAATGTATAAATACAAATTGTTCATGCAGTGTTTCCTGTCATAAATATTCTGTCCTGTTTGGCTAAGCCGCATGTAAGTGGGATTTGAATGACAGGACTTTCTTCCTTGCAGCCTTGTGAGGGTTTGAGTGGTAACCAGGCTCTTGCCTTATTTTTTCTCATCAAAGTGTTTAATTGAAGGTATAGTGCGAGGAGAAGAGAATTGGAGTAGAACTATTGGTGGAGGAGTGAAGATTCAGGGGAACCTTCCTGCTCCACAGCCCGCCCACCCAGGAAAATAGCGGGAGAATGCCCAGGAGTGCCCACTGCTGTAACGTGCAGTGTGAGTTCCCAGCCGCCCACTGCCAGGCCTGCCAGCCACTGCAAGAGACCTGAGATTGAGCCCTGTAAAGTTTGCATTAGCAGACACAGCTGCAGAAATCCATACAAAAATGACCTCATAAAGGCAAGATTTCTCAATTGATAGAGCCTAGAGATGACCTGAAACGTCAAAAGTGGTCTGTCTAAATATGTGCAGTCTATCCAGAGTACTATCCACTTGCTGCAAGAGGTCTCTTTCAAAGCTACAGCACACTTAGATGTGTATCCAAATGTATCTTCAAAAAAGTTTAGATTTTGCTGTCCTAATTATAGAGAAGTATAGCTACTTTAACATGCAAGCTTCTTCAAGATTGCTGTCAAATTGAATTTCCCATGCTAGCATCTCTGTAACTCTGGCAGAGAAACAAAAAATTGAGATAGTTCTTGCAAGAAAATGGCAGTGGAACTGGCTGAAAGGATGCACAATCTCACAGTAACAGTTAATTTATTTCTAATTAGAATGAGAAAAAAAAATGAGAGAGCAAGCATATCAGGTATCCTTAGATATTTTTTTACGTGTTATGTAAGATGTTATGTGAGAAATTCTAAAAATAATTGTTTCTTGCACAATTCTCCTTATAGAAACACTTCTTCCTCATGCTCACTCCTGGAATTAATCTGGGCTAGCCACTGTTCATTTGGGATCTATTTTACATTAAGTGACATTTACAAGTTTACTTTTCAACTCTTTGCCCTTGTTCGGATAATGTTAAAACTAATGAAGGATAAAACCAGGAGAGAAAAGAATGCAGAATTACAAATAGAACACCTGGAAGATTTTTCTTCGTAACTTTTAAATAGATTTCCCTAGGCTGTAAACTTCAAAATTCTTGTAGACAAACTGGCCAGCAAGGACTTTTCCAACAGCTCTTTAGGTATAGTTTTAAATGTTTTCTTTTTTTCCATTCTCTGTAAGAGAGTGATGAGCTCAACATACACGTTTTGCACAAAATAAGCTTAGTTTTTCAATTTTTTAAAGCATTCTTAACAGAGACTGCACCTCTTGTTAAATTTCTAGAAGCAGGTTTTTTCATCTTTGTTCTCAAGCTGATAGCACTGCAATAGAGTAAATAGATTTTTGTGCTCAAAAGAATGGCATTAGAAATTGAATGTTCCTCTCAGCCTTCCCATGGCAAGTTAGCAGGTACAAGTGGGAGAGGGATGGTCTGCAGTGAAAGGGACATGAAGTCAGCAGTTTTTCTCCTGCTTTTGTTTTGATGAAGTTGTCAAACCTCCAGTTTGTATATTGTTCAAATTGGCAAAACCTGTGTCATTAATAGCAAAAAGTCAACAGCTCTGCTGCTACTCCTTGCTGAATTCATTCATTTTACTGCATACAAGGAAATGTTGTTTCTGATATGATCATAAGCATCATTATCCATAGGTGAGGTTGATGAATATGGACACCAGCATCACTTACTAACGCAGTGGGTGTACATACACATCTGTAATATGTAATCATAGTACTTTAAGGAACTATAGAAGATATCTTTTATCTAGCCCAACACTACCTAAGGGATGGATTAGGTGTTAATTTTCTAGCCTCTTTTTAAGGAGTTGCACTTATATGATCATGCAACCTCTTAGGCAGCTTTTCTGGTTCGTCAGTATCCTTAAAATTAGAAACTTTCTTAGCATCTTTAATCTAGGCTTGCAGAAGTATAAGCTTACTGCTTCTTGACTCGTTGCCTTTAGTGTCAGGGAACAGATTATTCTTTGTTTATTTCTTTTCCCCAAGCAGGAGCTTTCTGCATGTTTGAAGATTGATATTATTTCTCTCTTAGATTTATGTTTGAGCTGTCAAGTCACTCAGTCTTTATCGTTAAGCTTTCCCTCACAGACAGACCTCTGATGGTTACTGTTTGCGGATCATTGTCATTTGAGGTCATTTCTGTAAAACTGCTCATTTCAGTTCTGTTCTGTCTTAAGAATTTTATCTGTAAATTTTAGGGAATTTCCCAAGGGCCTTCTGCCTTCATGGAGGCAAATAAACAGAGAAAGGGAAAAAAAATATCGGGGGGGGGGAAGTGAACAGCCAGGAAATAACAGGGTTTTTCCATCCCCATGACACCCATGGTTTGATAGTTCTTGATAGCAGAGAAGCAGCGATGTTTAAGCATGACGCTGCAGCTCCCCACCCGAGGATGCCTTCAGGGCTGGGACCCTGCAGGGTTTCCTGGGAGCGGGGTACTCTACTCGCTAGATGGCACCACCCGCACATTGAACTGGGGAAATACGGCCTGAAAGGAAAAGTTTCCACTCAGGGAAGCTGCTGTCTGTCTTTCCGGTGCCAAATGGCTGAACTGTTTAGATGGCAAACAAATATGCCTGCATGTAGGGTTTGTTTCCTCCAGCTGTACTGGCTTTTTAGAGATGAATGAATGCCTTTATACTATGTCTCACTGCAATGTCTTAAGTGTAACCCAACTCTTCTCATCATTTAACCTCTTTGGGTCTTATCCTGATGGCCCTTCTTGCTACATCTTCCTATTTATGCTTAGCTAATGCATGGGGACTGGAAATACACTTCTGCAGTGACATCCATGAACTGGGTTATGAAGCTTTTAGGGTTTTTATTAGCAACCTGTAGCCTGGGTGTCATTATAGAATAATTATGGACTGTGTTTTATTTCTTCATTGTGCATTTAATGCAAGCCAGTGGGCTCAAGTAAAGCTCATCAGATGTATAAATAAAAATGTACTCTAATATTTTACTTCTTGTCTAACTAGGTGCCCCCATTTCTTTTAGACTACAGTAGCATCCTGAACAGATCCTATTTCTCGCCATTTTAGCTGGATTCAGTTGAACAAAACGATTTCATCCTTCTTTACTAAATTGTTTTGCAGTTTTTTATGATGTATTTACCAGGGATGTATTTTAAAGGTGCGTGAGTTGACCCCAGGTAGAGTTCAACAAGCATTTAAGTATGCAAAGTTTGTTGGGAAAAGAAGGTGTTCAGTACAAATACCTATAATATATATAGAAGAATAATCTCAAAGGTACTTCTGTGGCAAAAAGCAAGCTTGTGTGATGAATGAATGTATAAAGAAGGGTAGCTTCAGCAATCTGAGTATAGGTGAAGAGGGAGATTTCCAGAATATTTATCATAATTTCCCACTGATAGGTTGTCTCCCTATAAATGCTAACACCATGGCAATACCTCTGTAACAAATGATCCGTGTAAACCTTTAAAGGGGAAGAAAATGTGGATTTTGTTGCTTTGAGTAATCACTGTATCACCTTTTTCACTTCCAAGTGTAGTTTAGCGTGTTGCATGAATCCAATAAGACAACATTCTTGACCATAGAAGAAAACAGATTTTTTAACTGCAGAATATTCAGTTTGCAGTAGGGATTCACACTGCAGTAGGAGTGAAGTTCTGGAGAATCATGCTGATTGAATATGTTTGTCCAACAAATAGTAGTTACCACTGCATGGGTTCAGTGCTCAGCCCATGGGTTACAAGAGTGTCATCAGAAATTAATTGATCTCATACAGTTTGATAAATCTGGTCTCTTACACTGCAGAATACCATGGTAATGTAAAGGAAGTGAATTATTTTGAGAAAGAAATAATTTTCTCTAAAATGTAGCAACAGATGCTTTTCTACTTCCAAAGTACATCTTTCCTGCTTTGGAGCATACTGTGGAAACATTGCTATGTTGATGTAAATATTAGCATAAAACCAGAAGGAAAAGAAAAAACAAATGCTGTTTCCAGTTTTGTGTATACAAAACTATGGAAGGTCATCCAAACTACCCACATGTTAGACACCTTTCTAACAAATACCATGTGTTAGCGGCCCTCATGAAGTCAGGCTGCAAACTTTGCCACATACCATGTGCTTCTCATTACTTCTTAATTCGTGTTATTACCCTTTACTAAAGGAGGGGATCTGCAAACATGGGATGAGACAGGACAAGGACTGCAGGGTTGGGCTAACTCTGGCAGTGGGAGTATCAGCAAGGTAGAAGTGTTCTGGGCTGGTCTCAGCCATCTGGGAATACAGATAAGATACAAAAATAGCCCGGTTTTCACTGTCCATGGACCTCAACAAGAAGCAAGAATAATTCTACTTGCAGAAAAAAAAAAAAAGCATCTGGCTGTGCCATTGCAATTCTAGGTGCTTTGACCATTCTGAACCCAGAATATACTCAGCAATACGAGATGAGGCAGGACTGGGAAGCAAGAGGGTTAAGATTAGGGGGAGACTAAATGGGGCTGTTCTTGCAGATAGGAGGGAAAGAAGGGTGTCAGCAAATTGTTGTTTTTAAGGTTACTTGAAAGGTTTTTGGTAAAAAGTAGTTAATGAAGTTATGTTTTCATGAAGAGATGCAGCCTCACCTTGAAGCTGACTTTGGTTAGGACCAGTCCTGAAACTTGCAGCCTTAAGGTTCTGGGCTGGCCGTCATAGGTCTTCAGTCCACTGTAGAATGCAGATAGCAGGGTGGGAGGTGATGTTCACCTAAGATAAGCCAGAGCAGCAATAGCCTCCAATTTTGACATTGTGACTTCCATTTAAATATAGCTAAAAGTCCTGTGCTGTTCCTGACAGCCTTTGATATGGGAATCTTACCTCAGAAATACGAGGATGAGAGGGAGCATATTGGTTCATACCTCATTCTGTCAGACCAGGAGAAAGAACAGCTGCTCTTGGCTTCCTTAGAATAATTCTAATTGTTCAGCCTCATTTTAGCTTGAAACCTGTCTTTAATTACCAAAGCATTTTAAATTTTGGAGTAAGGTTCTCTTAGGCCACAGTAGAAAATGAGTAGAAGAGGAAGCAACCCATGGAGTATTTGCAGAGGTGATGTTTTGTGTATGTTCTGCTGAAGTGTTTCGTTCAGTATATTAAATATTTGTGTAGCCCTGCCGTCACTGTTAATAAAAGTAGTCATGTTTTCCCTAGCCCACCATGAATCCTTACCTTATGGTCATCCCCTTGAAATGAATCGAGGTGAACACAGAGTTGTCATCACTGGAAAATAGTTTATTATTTTAGAAAATATGATCTATATGATCTGCTTAAAATATTGAGAAGGTTAATGTTACATGAGCTGTAAATATTTTCTTTAACAGATACACAGGCAAAAGAGGCAAATGTCAGATCAGTTGATCCTGTATTTCCTTTGATAATGTGATTTGTTCAAAACTGAAGTGCCACATGCAAAGCATTTACTTTGGAATCATACAAATCCTTTTCTGAGAACACAGGAGGAAAAGTTTTCTCTTTAATTTGATTTGACATACATGTTCCCTATCAACGGGTATGCACTATTAATAGAATACAACTTATCCTTAATACTGGACTATTCTGAATTTCTTTTCATATTTTCTAGCTTCTATCTTGTCTAATTTCTGACATTTTTTCCCTTTCCTTTCCTGTTCTATTTTTACATAGAAGAGTAGCTTGAAAGATACTCTGTATGACAGCCATCATATATGTGGGCACACAAGCTAATTCTTAGCTACAACAAGCAGAGAGATTCATCACACTGCCAAGCTCAGCCCCATGATGAGCAGCAGCTGACAGAGATGTCATTCTGAATTCCTGGTCTCTACTGGCCAACATACTTATCCTCTTTTTTTTTTTTTTCTCCTTCTCTCCTCCCAGATATACTACTTCTCTGGGTTTTTTTTTCTTTTTCATGTGAGAACAAAAGATTTGGTAGCATAATATTAACATCTCCTTTGTCTCCAAACTCTGTATCTTCTTTTCATGTCTGCTCCTAGTTAACTAAGAGGTATAAATACCTAGTATCCTTCCTGCCTGAACTGGACCAGGATCCTTAATACTTTGGTTTGTTAAGAAACTGTACAGTAAGGAACTGAGACAATTGCAGACAACATAGAAATACAGAATATTTGACAAGCATGACATTTCTTTTTAGTTCTTATGACATTTGCCTCTTCCTAACCTCCTATCTTACTGAACTCTCATCCTTTTATTCTGTTCTTAAACATCTTTATCTTCTAAGGGAAGGAAAGGGATGATTTATCTCTTCCTGCTGCCCCCTGTTCCTGGTAAGTGCCTGAACCCAGGCCCCCAGAATGTAACCATATTTTGCCCAGTCATCCCTGCTTCATGCTTCACTCTACTTTCTTATCTTGCTTTATGTTAACATTTCCTTCTCTCTGTCTCTCATTTTGCTTCTCCTGCTCCCACTAGAATACACACTTGAGCTTAAATGAAAGGAAATGAAAGACAACTTGTTTAATGTAATTTTAACTATCACCCCCCACTTGCTTTCATTACATGAGATGGCAATTATTTTGAAAGATCTTCTGTAATGAAGGTATTATTCTTGTGTTTCTTTTGAACACTCATGTTGTTGGGTATGTTTGTTTAGACAAGAGAACAAGACACTGGTCAAAGAAATGTCTCTATTCACTCTAAAAACCCAAAGTGCTGCAGGACTACAGTGAAAAGCAGTATGCAATGAATACAGTTGCCTGCATCACTACAGATAGTAACATTTTATTTCAGCTCTACTCTGTTTATCAAATAATTACTGCAACTTACCCATAAGTTCTTAGTCGCATCACAGCTGCAGAGAGTCTGGCTATGGGTATTGATAGCTAAACTATCGAATTGCTTTTGAATTTAAAGGAGAGAAAAGTCACATTCCCAAATACTACTTTCATTGTAAGGGATGGTTAGTTGTTAAAGCCACTAAATACAAGCTACAAATTGACAGCTTAAAGTTTATTTTTGTTGGCTGAATTCTTTCGTCTGGGACTTTTTTAGCCTCATACCTCTCTGCTTAGCTAAATTGTATAAATAGTGGATAAGTTCTTTTTAATTCAATCAGGTAGGTGCCCCATAGAAGCAGTGACAATACTGAAAAATACACTGTGTTCCTGCGTTTTAATTCTGTTCTAAAACCTTGCCAGAAACATGCCTCTTGAACACTTGCCTTTTTTGTGATCCAAATGACAGTTAAGGGATGAAAACTGCAGTGTCCTGGCAGTGTGGATTTACAGACATCGAGTCCAAACGAGTCCAGAGCCAGTAGTGTGTAAACTGACCCTGCCAAGAACTGGTGTAATAAAGAGCGCAAGAGAAAAACACAATTATTTTCTTCCCCAAATAGTCGTATTATATTAAAACATCAAACTGCATACTTCAATAAATTCTGTGACTGTAGTAGAGGAGCTGGATTAAAGACTGGCTTGTTGTCTGTACTGATGGACTTCAGCCACTCTCGGCAAGTATTTTGTAACCTCTTTCTGAGTTTGGTCTGGGGGTTCTGCATTTCCAGCTATACAGAATTCCCATTGTACTAGCTATCAGAGCTGAATTACAAGCAATTAAACTGTAAGGCAAGATGATGCAAAGAACATCTTGATCGTATTACAGTGTCAGATGAGACAAGAAAAAAACAATCCCAAAACCGGGCACTGAGGGGACCTCTGCTAATATACATAGAGGAAGTTATATTGCTTTGAAGGTACAACAGGACATAGATTTGATAAGAGGCTCTGGCAAGGGTTTTTATATGTGGCAGTACTAGACAGCTCATTTTAATTGCTTGTATTTCTGTCTTCTGCTTAAAAAGTAAATGCATTTTTCTGAAAGGATACTTAATGGACTGGAAAGAAAAGTATTACTTTTGAAAGTGTATTTTGAAGATGATTATTAATCCCTACAGTGGCTAGTTGCTAATTTGCCATCCCAGGCTGTATTTCAGAGATTTCAGGTAAGTTCCAAGTTGTTTAGTGGCAAGAATGGATATTGAAAAAACTGTATTTGCTCCATGGCAACATACATGTAATATGCTACAAAGTTGTGCATAAAATGCACATTTTCTTTCCTGCTCCACATCATTAGATTAAGTTTTCTCATGCAATCGCAGGGGTTAAATATGTTGATTGTTACGTTGTTTCTTTTTTTTTTTTTTTTGTGAAATGTTTTCTTATATTTGAGAGTGTTCACACTGCCAAAGAGCCAGAGGTTACTACTGTAGGCTTTGGCTTGCATGCAGACAACTGAAAAGTAATAGAGACATTCAAAGTGAAAGTTGGGACATTCGTTTTGTTATTGTTGTTTTGCTTTCACTGATTTGGGGGTACACAGTAATACATCTGAGTGTCCATATAGCTGTATGCTAAGTGATATTCATAAAAAAGATTAAAATGTAGAGATTATATTTTAGGCTGTGTACAGACAGCAAACTGTCAGTTGTACTGGTAACCACAAGTCCACCATTTTAATAACAGTGAATTTCCGGACTAACAAAGCTTCTCTAGAGCATGATTATATTCCATTTTTAAGAGTATTTTGAAACTTGGATAGTCTATAACCATTTTCAGGAAGGTCTTGCAGGCTAGCGACATCTCTTATTTCTCAAGAATGGTGTTTGTCTGTAGAATTACTTTTTTTGGGTTTTTTAAGAACAGAGCTATATGACAGTTGCATCAAATCGCTTTTGTTACAAATAACTCACTTTTACCTTTCCTCTGTTGGCTCTGGTAAAATGAGTTCTTTTCTGCTTTCTCACTGACTCTTTGCTTGATAGAGTTTTCTTATTACTTTTATGGTTTTCCTGCTTTAGAAAAACCAAGTGTAGCATATGTCATAGTGGTAATATATACCCTTGGAAAAAATGCTTCATTTCTCACTGTCAGGTCATTCCATTTGATTGTGAAGGCTTGACATACTGCTGTTTCTCCATCACATGTTAAAACTTGCACAACTCTTTTTGCCAACAAGGTGCCTGTGGCTCTGCTGACCTCGTCAAAATTGGCTCTTTGCCTGGGATAACAAGCAAGGTTTTCAGCTTTTATTTTATTTGGCTTTCAATAAAATCTTGCAAGCTTTGGTGATTAAACTCCTTTACAGGTATGAGTATGTATTCAACAAAACTGTCTTCACGAAATGCAATAGCATGTTAGGAATTAAGTTAAACTCTACTCTCCTGGGCCATGTTGGCCTAATTGCAGTAGAGTATGCTTTAATGAGGGCTTTTCTAAGGTACCTCTGCCTGATATGGCAAACAGTCCAGAGGCAAACTTCAGATCCCAGTGTCAGGAACTGATTGTCTGCAATTAACAGCTGGGCTTAAGGGTCTGGATAGAAAACTACAAGAAGACTCTCACTTCGTATGTTGAATCCAGAGTTGTTGACCTTTTCCAATGCAGATGTAACTCAAAAAGCCAAATATAGATTTATCACCTAGCAAGTACTGTATAGAGTATGGACAAAAAAGACAGTGTGAAGTAAATTAACTCAAAATCTTTAAATTTGTTGCACATCAAAGAATGGTCAATGGAGGGTGGGAGGCATATGATAAGGAAAGAAAAATAAAGTGTCCAACAGTAAAGTTCCTATCTAAACCAGATCTTTTTACCCTGTATGTGTAAATTAACTTTGCCATCTTTCTTTTAATTGTTTGAAGCTTTGAGAGCTAATGCCAAGCCTGCTTTATGTCCTCTTCATTCTCATATAATAATGTGCATTTTCCAAAATGTCAAATTAAAATTGGCATAGCATGTGGAATATTATTACTAGTGATAATGCTGTGAAAAAAAAATGCAGCTTCTGCTCCTAAAAACTATGTTAACAACCCCAAATAATACTCATTATTCATGCCCCAGGAAATGGAGGGGAAGGTCAGGGGGAAGAGAGAACACTACAAATAACATTCCTTTGTAAATCAGCTTATTTTAATCAAAAAATCATTGGTCTTGGCTAGCTCTCAAGGCAAATGTCATGGCATCCCGTAATGCTGGCAGCATTATTCCCCTGATATAGGCTATGACACAGCCTGGCCTAAATACTATGAAGAGCTGGAATAGTGACCTGGTTATGAGTTGGGAAATTTTGTTTGAGAGACTGTCCTCAGATATAGTAGTCCGTTCTCTAGCTTTTGTGAAGACATCTGTCAAGTTACAGTACAGAATAAGATAGTTTTGCCTCCTGTCTAGTTGCAGTGATAGCAGCCGGTTCAGAACTTCTTTTGGGGGACTTTTTTCTCTGTCATCTGTAGGTGTTTGAGTGTGTAATTTATGAAATAGTGTTATGTTTAGCACCCAGCATTTTTCAGTCTTCCTTTGATGCTAGTGTTTCAAACATACATGTTCTCTTTCATTAAATAGCTAAAGTTCAAGTGGTTTAAATCTTACTTTTTCAAACTAGAGAACAGCATTACTCACATACCAGAAGGCTAAGTAATGTCTGGGATTTATTAAATCATTCAGCAAAGTTGACCACAGACAGTTGCATATAGAACAAATGCTGGAAGAAAAATAATCTTCTATGATGATGTTCATTATAGTATAACACACACTGAGAGCCAAATACTTGGTATAATTTCTGTCTCTGCAATTATTACATTTCTTTTTAGACCTTTAACTAGCTTGACATTTTTAGTTATGTTAGGTTTGAGCATAGGGGAAGTATGTAGTCTTAGATGATAGGAATGATAAAAAAGGTAAGTTTAATGTTAATTTGACATCTTGGTTAATCAGCTATGGGGTATAATAAGGTACACATTTATTGGTGACTTTAATGAATGGGTAACTTTTACTGCCAGCTCAGTGTTATTGCACACTTCTTAAAATCTTACATTCCAAATGTATTTGCAAAATTCTATTGCTGATATATTCAGCAAAAAGCATTATTGAAGCTGGAATTGGAATTTGGGGGGGGAGGTTTGCATCTATTCCCAGTATTCCACATGAGTCTTCGCAAGTTTTATCACCTTTCATAGTGCTAGTTATGAAAAATGCAAAAATATCTAAATGGATGTTACTGATCAGACAATGCTAACCTGCAGTGTCAGAAGTAACTGAACAGATGTTCTTACGAATTATAGGTCCTTCCCATTTTCTAAACATTAACTTTAAAATCACAAATTGAGCAACTGCAACAGGAAGTAATTATTTGCTTTGTAAGGCTACAATCTGTAATTTATATTTATTTACTTTTATGAGCAAAAGAACATCAAACAAAATAGCTATGAAAATTCCATGATAAAAAAGTCATAATAAAAAAAAGTTATACAAAGTTATTTCTGCTGCAGTGTATCCTCTTGGTTTGATTGGGGTCTTGGTTTAGATTGAGTTACAGCCCAGGAAAAATTTTAAACTTTGCTTCTTCGCCTTCTTAAAATTGTGTTTCTTGCACATAAAAGATATTTGCTGTGTGGATTGAGCGGTTTTCGAGCAGGATTGGATAATGCGTTATTATGTTTTAATTTTTTAGAAGACTCTGGTACGTATTTCCCAGAAGTGAAAAATCATCCAGACAAATATTTACAAAGATGTCCTGAGTCTGTAAAAAAGTGGCTGAAACAGCTGAAGAGTGCTGGGAAGATTCTGCTATTAATTACTAGTTCTCACAGTGACTATTGCAGGCTTCTGTGTGAACATATTCTTGGGTAAGTGCAACGTCCTTTTCAAATTATATCTGCCAGTTAATTTGAAGTTAATTTGAGTTTCTGTATGTGTTGTAAATTATTTGGATCTGAGGTTTCTGGTGGGCCTCTCTCTAGTAGAGTAATACAGGGTACTTGAGGCAAAGTAGTCCATCTGTGAGCCTGTGAGCTGTATCTGATCCACAGCACACTAATATCCTTCGTCTTTTCTGAGCATGATGATGGGATTGAGGATGACAGGGAATATCTTTCAGCCAACAGCCATTATATCATCTAAATCCCAAATTTTGTCATAAGTTTTTGCTAGACTGTCTTATTCAAGTCACTTGCTTCTCCAGCAGTGAGTGCAAATAGTAGTAATATTTCATTTCCTTGCAGTAAATCTGCATGTAAAAGCTTACAAATGCTTCTTCCCAGTAGGGTTTTCCAAGACATGTCTGTGCATGGGAAATGTGCATTTGTAGACCACAGCAGAAAATATAAAACAGGTAGTTTATGGCACTTGGCAGTTGGTTGAGATTGTAGTTGTTCATCACAACACATATTTTTAGCTGTGTTGTTAAGAACATGACTGTTCAAGTCAAATTCTGTGAAATTCAGTACAGCTATCTCTTGCAACCCTAGAAATGAATTAATCAGTGATGCAAATAGCTAGGTGAATAATATGGTAAGACTATTTAATAAATGAATCAAAGAAACAAAGTAGCGCAATGCAAGTCAGCCTTGGCTATCTGGATGGGCAGGGGGAGCAGCAGAGTGAATATAGCAACACAATAAGAGGACCACAGGTAAGGTAAAAAGCACAGCTACCTTCCAAAACCAGTCCTGCCAGTTTCAGTTCTGTTTTGTATTCTCTGGGTTAAATGCTAAAAGGAGCACCAGCTGTGCCACTTCTCACTGCCTTGCATGAACAAATAATTGCTCATTTAGGGGAAAATCTACCTCCTCACAAAAATCAATTATTCTTATGAGTAGGATGCCTTTGATTGAACTTTCTTGTTTAGATCTCTCTAGTTGTTTTCTGAATTAAAATTTGGTATGAAACTAAATTCTTGGCCACATATAATGATTTTAGTTTTGCTTCCTTGGTGAATAACGTTTCAGGTGTTTAAGGCAGCTGTTGAGATCCCACTGGGAGACAGTAAACAAGGTAGCAGAGTGTCAGTTGCCTCTCAAAGTTAGATGTCTGCTAGAAGGATACTGGATCACTCTTTTTCCACGTAAGTGCAGGATGTTCTACAGTGTTGATTACAGTCATTTTCCAGTGACTCATGCGACATGGCTTCCGATACATCTTCTGGAGAACGGAATACTCCAGTGTCCATCAGACATTACTGAGGTCTTTTTTTTCCTGAAAATAATTCTAACCTTTTAATTCCTTTTATTTGTTTCATGCTTCTTATATCAGACAGTAAGATTACACATCTGTGCTGCTTTTTGCAGTACTGGAGGGTATTCCAGATTCACAACTATTATGTCTGCCCTTAACTTTAATTAGAACAGGCTAACTGCATTTTATTCTTGATATCAACCCTTACGAATTGTGTCTGTGTTGTCCTTTATTAATTTCTTTCCCTAATCAGTATAACACTGAGAAGTTCAGATATTAAATTGAGAAAAACATAGGGATAAATATGAAAAGCAGAGATGTGTGTGAGGTTTTAGTCTGTTACTCCTGCTATCCTTACATGTAGCTGTTAACATTTTTGCACTTTATTCAGGAAGTTCCTTTTTGGTTAAGAAATTATTATCTACATAAAATCAGTGCTGAGAAATTCTTGCAGTTTTAAGAGCAAAATATCCCAGTTGTGTTCATTTGACCAAGTTGTCTTTAACAAGTAAAAAGAGAAGTCTAAGAGAAAATCTCCTTTGGATATAAAATGAGAACCATTTTCCAGGCAGAGCACACACATATTGCTGGGATTGGTGTAGAAGGTATGTAAACCTGCAGAAGCAAGTGGCAGTTCATTCACACAAGCAACAATATTATGGTGTGACTTTTCAAGCTTACCACCATGAGAATTCATGTCCAGTTAACTGAGCGGTTTAGTGTTTACAAGAGCACACCTAAAGACAAGTCAATCATCACATAGTCACTGAAGCTGAGTGAGTGTCCTTTCACCTTTTCACTTCCTAAAAGCAAGTAATTTTTTGAAGCCAGTCATTTTGATTTCCTCTGTGGTTAGTGGGAAGAAAACACTAGGCATCATGCTTGGCAATTCAGTCTGTACCATAAAATTACATTGAAATAAGTGGGAAGAATTGCCTTCTGAGCGTGTGAATGTTTCTTCATTGAGTCTATCTGTGGTGTAGATCACTAGCTGTGAATTCAGCGTGCAATTTTTGGATGGGTGAAGTTATTTGAGATGCATCCTACCCTTTGTCTTAGCCATTTACTGTAATCACAGGCCACTATACCAAGCACAAGCAGTAAGTGGAACAGATTTTATCATGTATAATATTACATAGTAATGTAATACAAGGTACAGGCTCTCATAAAATCAGTAGCTTCATAAAAGAGATTTTTTCCTCATTAGAGGAAGGAAATTTAAAAAGATTCTATTTTAAGACTGGAATGTCATTTAGGGCACAAAATAAAAGCTTGAAGATAAGCACATAGGGACAGCATACAGTTTTTTAGATAAGATGTCTCATTCTCATGGGATATTGTGGGTTATTTGAAAATGACACAGCTACTTTACTTCCAGTAAGCTTTCTCTGCTATTGACAGCATTTTAGTGCCTGTGCCCACCCTGGACTTGCCATCTGTGACTTCTTTGTTCCAAGCAGGAGTATATGGGCCCTCAGCCAGCTGTCTTCTCACCTTTTTACAGCCTCAGGAAAAGAAGTCTAATAGTGACACTGAAAAAGCATCAGGAAAAAAGTGACAGAAAAAGGTGCCTTAAAGAAGCTCTTTGCCATTTCTTTAAATCTGAAAGTGTACTTAGTGACATCCTAGCTAGTTCACGAGTTTAACTACTTCAATTTCTTTTACTTTCTAGAAACAATTTTGAAGAGTATTTTGACATTATGATCACAAACGCTTTGAAACCTGGTTTCTTCTCTCATACCCCAAACCAAAGACCTTTCCGAACTCTTGGTAAGTTGCAGTTGTGACTCCCTTCTTATCTGCTTACCTCTATTAAAAAAAAAAAAAAAAAAAAAGGAAAAGAATATATAAAAAGAGAGGATGAAAAAGAAAAGAGAAATAAAAATAAGAGGACTGGAAAACAGGAACATATATTTTGGAAATCTTGCTTTAGGGGGCAAGTGGACTCTACACAGACTCTTCAAGAGATATTAGTAAAAAATTCTCTTACGACTGGGAAATTAAGAATTGCAGTGATGAGGACAATGAAAAGGCAGAGCTACAGCAGGGATTGAAAATGGCATTGGGGCTCAGGTGTTGCATGATTAATGAAAGAGTAAGAATCCTTTACTGTGCTGACAAGGTCATACAGAGAAAATAAATCATAGAATCAACTAGGTTGGAAAAGACCTTTTAGATCATCAAGTCAAAAAACCAAACCAAAACAAAACATAGAAATATTTAAAGAATTTAAGGGAAATTCAGAGAATGGTACAAATAGAATTGCAAGGCTGAAGGAAATGGTTTATGGAATCTGGTCTTAAATGTGTGTACTTTGGCTAAATAATGACATAGTAGGTGAAAAGGAAGTGCCCCTGTACTCAATTTAATTAAAACAATCTGAAACATTTGGCAATGTTGTTCATTAGGTAATTAAGGTTGTGACAAAAGACATTTATAAGAGCAGTGTTCATTGAACTACAAATAACAATAGTAACATGGCTGAAGACAGTTAATTTTTCCATAGTTTGGTAAATGCATTTATGAGTAATTGTTCCCTGAAAATCAATCCTATATCCAGAATAGCGTAAACCAGCATATATTGAATGTATTTTAGCATTTTATGAGAGGAAAGTCAGCTGCTAGAGCCCAAAAGAAATTTTGCATGTGGAATTTCTACAGTAAAACTAAAATGGGCAGTGGAAATTTATATTGAAACTGTATTTTAATGTTTCACATATTTATATAGGAAAATAAGTAAGAAATATCCTAAATGTACTTTTTAAAGGATAGTTCAAATAGGAAACTGCCAAGTTGACAATCTGAGAAAAAATAAACTCAGAAGCGAAATTGAAACTATTTATATGAGGGTGGGGAGGGAGGGGCAGAACCATAAAGGATGAAAAATGGCTCAGTTCTTCAGGCCTTTTATTTAGTTTCATGTAATGCAAATTGAAAATAAAATGTAATTCACTTTAGATATTTTTTAAACAATCTGATTAGCTTGACTTCCTAAGGAAATCCTGCTGTGTCCCTCTGTCAGTAATCCAGCCAGCAACTTTTGAACCTGTTGGCCAGTTTCAGTAAATTTAATAGACAACCAAAAACCTCCAAGATATTTTGTCAAGGGGGCTTTTTGTGCAAACAAGGGCAGAATAAAGAAAGAAGACCTGAAATTACTATCTGCATTGAGAAATATTGTGTAGCATTAACTTAATTGCCTTATTAGATTCTAAGTACCAAGTTTGATGAAGTTGTTTCTTTCTCATGCATTCAGACAGGAACAGCATTTCCTGGAGTCCTCTTACTGACTGGTTTTCATTTATTTTATATTTTGGCATTGCAAAGAGGCTCATGTGAGGGTTCCTCTCTCAGTACATGAATAATTTATTAATACAGAATAGAATGGAGGTGTAGAGACCTCATCAATCTAAATAGGTACGGGACGCAAACATAACTAAAGCAATCATCAGATAAACAATTTGCTGGACTTTTATATATATATATGTATATATATATGTGTGTATTTGATTGGCAGTTTCTTCTTAAGGACCAACCAGAATATTGAAAGCAAAGACTTACACATACAGGACAGGTTTTTAGAGACATGTTTTGAAGCAGTGAAGAGCTTGTTTAAGAGTACATGAAGTTTAAATCAAAATAGGAGCAATTCTATGAAATTGAAAATGTCCAGAATAATGATGTGTTTTCATAATGTATTTTTTGCTACCCTCCTTCTGTGTTCCTACCAACAGCCATGCAGCTTCAGAGGAGGCACTGATAGTTTCACCCAGTCACTGCATATACCAAAGAACGTAGTTCATTTCTGAAGCACCGTATTGTGGAGCTTCTAATACATGATGGGGGGGGAGGGGAAGGGAGGGAATGGAGTGGCAGTTTTCCAGTTTCCAGAATTTTCTTAAGACTTTCTTTTATGTCGGAATCACTGAAAAGTCAAAATTTCAGTTTCTAGTTTCTGTCTTCAATTTGCCGCTCTAGATTTCAGGCTGAAGAAGAGATTAGTTAACCACTGTGCTTCAGACCCTGTTTCCTTTGACAGCACTGGACATAATATATTAGGGACACAAAATTTCCTTGGTTTTGCTTTGAAACAGGAAAAAATATAGATGTAGACATCATAGGAAATATTTTCTTAAAGCACAAAGAATAAACTTTGTTAGTGTAATTTAGGGGAGAAAAGCTCCAGAAAGTGAAACAAAGCTTGTTCCATGAAGAAATTTGTTTCGGAAAATGAATGGTAATAACTATTTATTATTCCTATCCATTTCTCCAGGGCTGAGTTTCAGCCATGTTCTTCTGTCAGTGGATCTGAATTACAATAAATTCCTAATAAAACCGTATTCCCTTCTATTCCAAAGGAATTGTTATAAATGGACTTAAGGCACAAAATATGGCCTGTGTTCTTAATTTCGAACACCCCAAATGTTGCATTGTGTACTGGAGCTAAATGTTGTTAATATATA
Source organism: Ara ararauna (assembly GCA_028858755.1). Lineage (NCBI taxonomy): Eukaryota > Metazoa > Chordata > Aves > Psittaciformes > Psittacidae > Ara > Ara ararauna. The sequence continues at coordinate 66,183,294 of CM054379.1, forward strand.
ACAGGATTTTTGCTGCAGATTTACTAAGGGAGAGGTTTTGAAGTTTTCTAAAGAGAAGGATATATTCTTTTCAGTGAGTGATCTCAAAACAGAGACTGTGTTCAGTAAACATTTGACGGTGGATGAGAAACAGGACAAGATGACAAAGAAGGCATTGTCTAGAAATGCAATATCAGATAACTGCTCTGCAGAAATGCTTTTTCAGTAGACAAGTAATTTTAGAACTAACTCCTTTAGAAACCATGGAAAATTATTTTAATTGTGCAATTAAAAATGCATCACTGCTTCATTAGAGTTTCAAGATATGCATCGTTTAAAGCAACCAAAACACTGTTTGAAATCTTAAAAAACTTGTGTGACCACTTTTTATTGAACTGGGGTGCTGAAAAACACATTCATTCTTTCATTTGCATAATTGTTTTTCAAATTACCATTTCATTAAATGGAGGAACAGTTTAAAATCTTTACAGGCTTTAAAACAGCCACATTTATTTTCACCTGACAGAAGTTTTATACATAAATTTTTATACATAAATAGCTAATGTAGCAAAGTGCATATTTCATGAGAACAGTGCTATATGAGAAAAAACCCACCTTTCCTCCATAATACCAATTCCCCATAATTTACTTGTTATTGACAAGGTTACATGCCCTTTTACACAGGGAAATTCTTTATATGGTTCTTGAAAGTCCTAATAATATCTTGAGCTATTGGATCTAAGGATCAGCTCGAAAATGTTTGTGTAAATCCTGTGATGAAAACATAGGATTTTCTTTGCTTTCAACAGCTACATCCAGATTAAAATAATATATAATTCCATGAAGGACTTGAAGAAATACAAATGGCAAACACAGTTGTGACTCATCTGATAATCTGCATTACACCAAGATTCCTGTAACATTTGACAACTGAGCTTTCCCATTATCACATCACTCGTTAATGTATGTCAGCTTACTCGCCTGACTGCCAGTGCTGATCTTTGTCAAATATATTTCTTAGAATGATGAACTAAAATAGAAATTCTAAAGATAACTCCAAATACCCTGAAATCCTTCTGTAAGTCTGCATGCACATGGGAATTCTCACTTGGTCTTAAATAAGACTTTTATATCTTTTCTTTCCAGCTCAGAAAAAGCTACTGTCTTTTTTGATCATTGGTTTTGGGGTGGGTTTTGGTTTTTTTTATAAACTGAAAATGTGTTGCTGATTATTCAGTGTCTGAATGTACAATGCATATTTTAAAATGTATGTATATCTTCATATATATGTGTACATATATATACAGGCCAAAAGCAATCCTATGTATGGAGTGCCAGTGGATGCTATATTTCTGTGAGACAGTGTGCCATTACCCAATACCCAGAAAAACTAACCTGATCACCTTTTCCTGCAGAGTTTCAGGTTGTCAGAGCCCACTTTCAATTGCATTTCCAGGCTGTCTGCCTTACTCTTTTACTTGAAATTCTGTCCAACTTATGGTGCCTTGGCTACATGATGTAGCCCTAAATTTAGGAAACTCAGTTCTCCCTCTTTTTCTTAATTGTCTAGTAACAGAAACTGTCGCTTTAACAACTCACTGCAGAAGCTTTTTTCCTCTTTCAGTCATTCTTCTCTAGCATTCTAAAAATACAGAACAACATTATAAACCAATTAGAAAATAAAATAATGGGACAAGATGTAAAACTACATACTTCCAGAGTGCAGACTGTTTTTGATTATTAGGGGCTGCAAGACTTCAGAAGAAGGATGTGATCCCACGTCTGCTATTAAAGTTTTCTTCTGCTGTCTTCTGCAACATCTGGACTTGACTGTTGCCAGAGATGGGATACAGAACTGGGTGGAGAATCAGGGCTGATCCTATATAACTATTTTTATACATTTATATTCTGAGGCTTTTTAGGCCTGAGGAGTGGGATCAGGGAGTGCCGCCTTTTTCCTGGAAGTTAAGTGTGTGAGCTATATAAATTATTTTTAAATCATTCCTTTTATTTGAGACTTCTTTCTTTACTGCCAGAAGAATACCAAAAAACTACCCAGTAAATTTTATAAGACCTTTAGTAAAACTGTAGAATATCTATTAAAAATGTGGAAGTGTTGAAATAGATATTGCACCATTACAAGGGAATATACCATTTATATAGTTTTGCATTAATTCAATTGAGGAACATAAATGCCATCTCTAGAAAATTCTGATTAAATCTTCAACCAAAACACATTGAACTGCATCTGCAATATAGCTCAGTTGCTATATTTGCTTTGTAATTCGTATCAGGTATTCATATCTGATAAGGAATATGACCAGCAGGTTGAAGGAGGTGATCCTGCCCCTCTACTCCGCTCTCATGAGACCTCACTTGGAGTATTGTGTATAGTTCTGGTGTTCTCAACATAAAAAGGACATGGAACTGTTGGAACAAATCCAGAGGAGGGCCACAAGGATGATCAGGGGACTGGAGCATCTCCTGTATGAAGATAGGCTGAGAAAGTTGGGGCTGTTCAGCCTGGAGAAGAGAAGGCTGCGTGCAGACCTCAGAGCAGCCTTTCAATATCTGAAGGGGACCTATAGGGATGCTGGGGGGGGACTCTTCATTAGGGACTGTAGTGATAGGACAAGGGGTAACGGGTTCTAACTTAAACAAGCAAAGTTTAGATTGGGTATAAGGAGGAAGTTCTTTACTGTGAGGGTGGTGAGGCACTGGAATGGGTTGCCCAGGGAAGTTGTGAATGCTCCATTCCTGGTGGTGTTTAAGTCCAGGTTGGACATAGCCTTGGGTAGCATGGTTTAGTGGAAGGTGTCTCTGCCCATGGCAGGGGGCTTGGAACTAGATGATCTTAAGGTCCTTTCCAACCCTAACTAGTCTATAATTCTGTGATTCCATAATTCTAGATTTAAATATAGATTTAAATCTTAAAATAGTTTTATATCTAGCCTGTAGCTCTTCTCAGCACAATTGTTGGTGTTTTCTGTAGGGACTTGGTATTTGGTGGAGAGCTCACTCTCCAATAGGAATCTGGTCTTTTGCTCCACCAGTGAGTCCTTACACAAATGTATTAGTGTGGTCCTCAGTCTGCAAAGACTGTCATATTTTCCACAGATTTAATCTGTGCTAAACTCCTCCAGCCACAGGTCGTTGCTGGGATTAAACAGGACTTTTTTCTTCCAGTGTTTCACATGGATCCCTGATGCATCCAGAGGAGACAGGGGAAAGGAAAATCTTCTGACCTAAATGCAGAGGTGCATAAGAGCACGTGTGTGAGCCAAAGATGACTTAGAGAGGGACTGGGGGAACCACATGATGGGAAGGGAGACCATAGGAGGAGGCAGAGTAGAAGCAGAGCAGCACATGTAAAAACACAGAGGAGAAGGATTTCACTCTGACAGGGTTTTCTGAATCTCAAAAGGGTTGCCTCAAGGACAACTTCTGAAATATGTCTAATGTATCAAACAGAGACCTTAAACTGATTTACCCATGTGCTGCTTGGATTGGCGCTCCCAGCTTGTTCACCAACCGCAGTGGGGAATGACAGTGCTGCTCTCTTGGAGCCTCTCTGGGCTCAGGAAGCCTTCTGCAAGGAAGCCCATAAGGAGCCTCTTCTCCCACTTCTCAGAAGTCATGAGCAGAAAAACACCACCATCCACAAATGACACCAGTGTAACCTACTCCCCCAGTGACTCAAGGTGTCCCTTTATTTAATGCAGCTGTGTTTATTGCCATTTTTCTGGAGATAGTGCCTCTTCATATCAGCCTGTCTGGAAATATTCTGCAATGCAGGTCAAAGTAATAATGCATATTTGCTGAGAGCTTGTGACAGAGTGGCATGTAAAGGTTTCACTGGCTGCAGACTACATTGTTGAAGAGGAATAAAGTCTATAATAGTTTCCCATATGTCTCCTGAAATGACTGCCTTTATGTTGTTATAACATCCCACAATGCCATATAGTCTGTGAAAGCAATGCAGTTCTTTTCAAGGAACTCTTGTTTAGCAATTCTTCATAGTGTATTGGCACTGTTCAAGAAGAAAAAGAAGTTATAACTAATAATCACATTTTGTACTCTACTTTTCAAAGCTAGATCTTTTTGCACCTCATGAGATCATGGTGTTAAGATGAAAGTCTCTGAACTCTTTAAAATCAGAAACAGGTTCTGTACATAGGTGGCAATAGGAGGTCCACTGATTTAAGGTATAAAGTATCTGGTCTATAACCAAGCCACCGATGAGAAATAGTTCCCTACTTTTATCTCAGCTAGAGATTTTCATTTTATCCATCATTTCTGGATAAAGAGGAGGGTTTTTTTAAGCAACTAATTGTTATGGATGATGAAATAGAAAGACCTTTAAATGCAGTAATAGAACCTGTGCATTTTTTATTTTTTACTGTGAAAACCCATAAGTATTGTGCAAGTGCCTTATAAAGATGATTCCTTCAGCTGACACCCTCTTTGACAGCATGGTCAATGCCTGATTCCACTTTCTGAAAAGCAATCTAGGGTAGGCCAGTAGGGCTGACAGTAGGACACAGATACAAAGAAATTTAGTCTCGCGTAGCAGGGTTTGTTTTCATAAGGATATTCATCATCCACCGAAGAAGCTCAGAGCGTGTTTCAAAAAATCTATAGTGTCAGGCTCCTTGGCTGACTGTTTCACCTCCCATCCTTTGTTTAAATGATCTTAGTCTAAAACTAATCGACTTCATGGACCACCTTCGCATAGATAGCAGCCCCTCAGCAGATTTCTTTTCTGACAGTGTAAGCATCTGTCTCAGGAACTTCTTGTTTCCCAATATTATCTATGTGCTATAGACAAACATTTTAAAAATCAACGTATGTTACATTGGAATCAAATGGATTTACCAATTAATCCTTTTAAAGTTTGCTAGATAGTACCTGAGTGTAGTTTGAAACCAGCAGTTTGAGAATTATTTTCTGTTGTGTCATCAACATTTGTAATTAAGTCATGGGATAGGTAAGATGGGAGATTGTAGTTAAGGATCTCTTTTCTAACAGTTAAATTTTATTTCACATTTTCTAAACATAGTTTTACTTTATAATAACAGTCTGGATTTTGTTTTTATGTCTTCAATAAGGTGGTTTACATGAAAACATTTAAAACAGATGCAATAGCAAAATTAAGTTGGTCCAGGGCATATCCATGTCCTTTTGCAGAGCAGACTGTTAAAGTCACAGCAGACACAATACATTTTTAACAGGTGATAGAAAAATGTTAGCATGAAACTTCTTCCTTTTCTAATAGTTTTCAAAGTAATTGGCTACCATATTTGATGGTCATTGTCTCGTAAAAACAAGCGGTTTAAACATTTTGGTTCTGTTGCAGAGGAAATTAATTAGAAATTGAGGAAGTACATTTTATTACTAGTTGATAGTGTATCATTTATAACCCTTTTGTAAAATGATGCAAGAGGCCACTCTGCAGTCTGCACTGATGGTACGTACACTGCCATAGTTAAACTAGTATAATTTCTGCAAGTTGCCACTCTGCAGTAGTTAGACTGTGCGGTAGCCAAAGAACAGCTTTCCGTCACAGTACATCCTTCTTGGCGGGGAAGCCACTGCTTTCCCCTAGGAAAAGGAATGGAGCAGTTTTGGTTTGTTCTGGGTTTATTTGAATGGACTTTACTGGTATTTGCTTCAGAAGTGTTGTGAAGCCATCTTGTCATTGTGTTGTTTATACACATTCTCATCAGTGATGGGTTTCAGGCATTTTACAGCACATCAGAAGCTAGAGGTTGAGTGGCCAACCTCAGTTTCTGTTTCTACTGGGAGGGCACAGTGCTGGCCTGACCACAGCAATTCTCTGTAAACCTGGAACATGGGCCAAGTGCTGGATTTCAGCTGATGCCCCCTTCTAACTGGCATGGGAGATACCTGGCTATCAGCCAAGCCATCCATTGGAAATTGGGTTGGGTGCTGCCTTTTGAGCTCCTTTGTCTTATGCCTCTATCATATTAGCCAGAGGAGCCACCAGGACACAAGCTAATTCTTTAACATTTAGTCTGTTTTCCTAAACATGAAGGCATATTCAATCATGTGGCATGTGTAAGTAGCAATTTCTGCCCATCCCCTACTGCAAACCTTGATCAGTAAGGCAACTTCAGCCACATTTGAGTGTGGCCTAGTATTCTCTGAGATACTATAGCCTCAACATGCTGGAGAGGAAAAAATGAATCTGTCACTGCCAACTCAGAGAAAGGCTGCAGTGTAATCTTACCCCTGATTAGATACTGGAGTACTCATCCAGGAAAGTTTGGCCACAAATGACCCAGCTACTGGAAGAGCATCCATGAGAATTTGCACTCTGTTAGACCTTCAGTGAATCCAATTTCAAGACACAATTTTATAGGAAAATAGGCCGCATCATTCCCACTGTTGTTATAAACAGCTTCTTGTTTATTAAAAAAAAAAAAAAAAAGAGAGAGAAAAAAAATAAATAGTCTTTGAAGTCTGGCACCTCTTTGTTTCTGAGCATCGAGATGAGTGCTGAACTGGGGATCTGTTCTCCAATGCACATCCTTCTTTAAAAAAAAAATTAATGTGTCAGGCCAACTTCTTTATATGTTTGCATAGCGTTCAAAGTACCTCAGAGGATAAAAGGAATAAGAAGTTATTCATCCAAAAATCAAAACAGTGAAAAACTGCAATGCGCTTCTGCATAAAGACAGCAGGGGTTGCTTCGGCTTATTACCTTTGATATTAAATACCATGTTTGGCATAAAGCTGATAAGAATATTACAGAAAGCTAGTTCAAATAAAGCTAAAGCTGCTGCATTCAAAAGCATGATATCAACAATATCCCTTTTGTTAAAACTGGAAAACATGTTTAGCATAATTGCCAAGTACTCCAAAACCAGAATTCTTTGTGCATGGAAAGTGGATTTTCATTTTCAAAAGGAGTTACAGCAACTAACTAACTGCAAAATCCTACTTATTGATTATATCATGTTATTTTCAAGGCCTGGATAAACCACAAACCCCATTTCTATAAGGTATTGTGCAAGGACATGATAAGGGTCAGTTCCTATCCTCAAGGAGCCCACAGGCAGACCAGATAAACAAGTGCCAGAAAAACAGAAGCATTGACTGGCCCATAATCATATCTTTGGCAAATCTATATGTTTAGCTAAGATTTCTAATGTCGTAATCCAGCAGCAGTGTAGAACTGTAAACTAAGCTTGCATAAAGACTTCATGGGAGTCTTGACTGTGGAAATCCTATTAGCCCTTCCAAAGATTTATCAAAATGGGGAAACAAAGATAACATAATCACAATTAATTCCACTGGATTTACTTTTTATGGTTCACTGATATATCCTTTATAAATTCAAGGAATTGGGCCTATGAACTTGATGTGTTCTACACTGAAATTTTTCAAATTATTCTATAATTATTCAATTTTTTTTCAAGTCATTGAAAGAGATAAGCTAGAGCAGCTGTTTGTTTTGGAAGACAGTTCCATACCAATGGTTTCTTAAATCAGGTCATACTTATGTTTAATTTTAATGGAAGAAACTTCCTTCATGGACAAGCATGTCAAATGCCTTCTTAATACAGTGAATTATCTTAAGCTTTGCAAGCTTGTGCACTTAGAAGTTTATCAGCTAACCTATTTCTGTGGAAAAGATTGCAAAATCTGTAAGTCGTGATGATGTTTTAAATATGGTTGTCAATGAGGTGCCATGATTTAAAAGTAACAGTTGTTTTAGCAACATTCAATAACTATATAAACTGCAAAGTGAATTACATATAGTAGCTGTGTATAATTACATTTAAGTACATTGGGAGTCCATTAAAAATCAAGATGTATGGAAAATCCTCAATCATAGTTTTGTGATCCCCTTCTGGTGTTACTATTTTATTTTCTTTTATTTCAGGATATTAGCAGAGAATGGAACTGGGATGCAGTCTGATATAGATTGTGCCTGCAGTACCAGATAGATAAGGCACTACAGGAAGCCAAATTCATTAAAAAAATGCAGCTTGTATTTACAGCAGAATGAGCTGCTAAGGGCCTGTCAACCCAGTCGCCTCTCTGTAGTAAGTCCCCACAGAATGTGAGTTGCCATTTCCTAGTCTGTGTTTTCAAAACCAAAGCCAAAATGCCTAAATTACCACTTTGTATTCCACACAAAACTGTTCAGCAAACAGACTAGTCTGACTTAAGGGAATTCTCCTCCAACACATGAAAAGATTATTAAGAAGAGATGATTTTTTCCTCCATAGTCTCTGAGAAAGGGGAGCCAAACTTTATGCAAGAGAGAAGCAAAGCAGTCAGCACTCAACATAGATCGCATTTATAGTGTGATAATACTCCAACAGTATGTGATGCTGAAAAAGACTTGGGATTTACAGAAGGTTTCTCACTGAAAGTGAAGACCCAATTCCGTGAGGAAGACAAAAGCGAATACACATCTTCCATACATGATGAAGACCTGCAACACTAACTTTCGTTGCAGCATTAGCAGCACCCACTCTGAAAGACTACCTTCAGTTCTCATGTTTATTCCTCCACTGAAATGCAGAAGGACTGGAAGGGTTGGCTAAGCAAGTGTGTCTGAGGGACATATAAGCTAAATTTAATTTATTGAAGAGATCATTAAGAGGTACCCTTAGTGATCAAGGAGTTTGTGGTTCCTTTATATTGGATACATGGGAGCTCAGACTAGTACAACATAATACCTGAAGAATGTCCAGCAATTATTTATAGAGGTAACTCAATATCCAGAATTCTAGACTAAAAGGTGGTTGGTTGGTTGTTTTTTTAATTTTGCTTCTGGTTATTTGAAACATTTTTTTTTCACCTTCATTCTATTTCCCAGCAGACATAAGACTGTCTGCCTATGACTGGGAGGGAATAGCTGAATTGGAAATACAGACTGTCGTGGTTTAAGCCCAGCCGTGACTGAGAAAAAACATGTAGTCTCTCTCTCTCCCTCCCCTTTCTCCCTCCTCCTCCCAGAGGGATGGGGAGGAGAATCGAAAGAATGTAACTCTCACGGGTTGAGATAAGAACAGTCCAGTAACTAAGGTATGACACAAACCACTGCTGCTACCACCAATAATAATAATGATAAAGGAAGTAAGAAGGGAAGAGGATACAACCACTCACCACCTGCCAACCGATACCCAACCCAACCGAGCAGTGATCTAACCCTTCCGGGTAACTGCCCCCAGTTTCTATAGTGGGCATGACGTGCTGGGGTATGGAGTACCTCTGGTCAGTTTGGGTCAGGTGTCCTGTCTCTGCTTCCTCCTGGCTTCCCCTCCTCCCTGGCAGAAAGTCCTTGATCAAACTAAACATTACTGAGCAGTAACTAAAAACATTGGTGTTATCAGCACTGTTCCCAGGCTGAATGTCAAAAACACATCACTGCACCAGCTACTAAGAAGGAGAAAAATGACTGCTACTGCTGAACCCAGGACACAGACTTAAAGGAACACTAGCGAAACAAAGCCACGTGCAAGTCAGCAGCTATTTTGGCATTAAGAAAATGCATATTTCCTTTTGATCTGTTTTGTGCATTTTTAATACAAGAAGGTTAAACAGATACATTTTATTTTGTTCATGGAATAATAAAGGTCCCACTGGAAAGTTTATTAGCTCATGCAGATCATTACCGGACTCTACTGCTGTTATAAAGTAGGATGTTACATCCTTTGCAGCTTAGTTCAACACCTGGCTGCTCTTCTTGCCAAACCTGTGTCAGAGAAATGGATTGTTTTCAGGAGCTAATTTTTTTACATTGAGTTGTAAGCCTCTCCCTTAAGCAAAAATTGACTCACAACTACATTGTAAGGGTGATGTCCTATGTCAACAATCACAGAGGTCTATTTTGAAACAGGCGCCAGGAATGGATTCAGAAACCACAGTGTATAGAAAGTACTCTGGCTATCTATCTTTTGGTATTCCTCAGCCAACTCCTATTGCAGGCAATGAAGAGGTAGCCAACATGGTCAGTGGAGGGCAGGTGCCCAAATAGCAATGCCTGTGCTGTACAGAATACATTTGCCCCGCTGACTCAGTGCTGCTGTGCTTCCTATTGTAGAGCTTTTTCATTATGTTTCTGCATCTGATTCCCAGCCATGGTGTACTCATTGCCTAATTATAGGTCTCCAGTGCTAATCAAAAGCCCCAAGGAACCCCAACACAGGTCTTGCAGAAGTTGCATAGGTCCTATGGAAGACCCATGCTTTCCCAGGTTGGTGTAAGGTGCTGGATGACCTTAGGACATCTCAAATGTTCCTACACAATCGTATTTTAGCAACTAAATGGAACCAGGCTGCTTGCACAGTAGAAAGACGTGATCTGTGCAAGTCTGCTCCTATGGTCTGGCAGCCTGTGGGATGGGTCAAAACAAGTTCATAAACTCTACTGCTCCGCTAAGATTCAGTGCAAACCTGCGAAAAATAACTTCACATTATAGTTCTTAAACAACTGTCAGAGTCCACAGAGAATTTCTGGAAGAAAGAAAGATTACCTATGTCATGGGGGACTTACCAGTGTGATTTTGCAGGTAAAAACCATTCTTTGATGTAGATCACATGCATATAAGCAATACATGACAGAAGTTGGGGAGGTTATTCATTTCTGTTCTCTTGTTTAATTGTTTTCTTCTGTAGGATTCAAAAATAAGTAGATAATCAGGCAGAGAACCTCATGAAGAGTTACCTTGTGATTTGATTTGTAATTAATCTGGAAATTGGGCTTGAGGCAGTTTATAGTAGAGCAAAAGTAGAGTTGTGTATGGTACATTCCTGGCAGAACAAGAGCTGGCAACCACTGCAGAAAGCTTCCCTTCAGCATAGTTTCCATGAATCTGTATGTGCTGGTTTTCATTAAGGAGCTTTAGAGTTCTCTTGTGTGTTCTTCCAAAATGTCAAGTTTTTATTAAGGTTGGTCTGTAGGATTTTTTTTTGCAGAAAGCACATGTTGATTTTTGTACTGCAGGCATCAGATTTGCTATTGGAAGCAGCAGTAAAAGAAGATGGGTAGGAAGCACTAGAAATGAGCTGAGAACACTAGGAGGAATCATGACCAAAGCCTAGGCTGAGATCTGGTTCACTTTGATATGACAGTGCATCTCTGCCTCAGTTTACCAGTTTCTAAATACCTGCTTTTGGGGCAGCTCTGCCTCTCCCAGCCAATACAGAGAAATAAAATGTCAGAGGGCACAAAACCAGGCATTTCTTGGATGGCAAGTGATCATGAGACACTGCATTGCTTAGATGAATAGCAAGTCCTCTGCAGCTAATGTTCAGAAGGGAATTATTTCTTGCAAGCTGAAAGTTCAGGAAAAGGTAAAAGTGATGTATCATCATCTTCATTACTCTCTTTGTTCTTCAGTCTGTTGTTATTATTCACCTAGGTCTCCAGATGTCTTAAACTTCAATATGTATGTTGCATGTTTTTCTAGGTAGAGTTAGCAACCCCAGGACTTTATTCTTTTCATTAGTAAACATATTCATTCTAACCTGATTCTTATCTGCTGTGAAAACCACTTTATATAGTATTACTGTCCACAGATCCCAGATGTCTCTGTGATACCGCCAGACTAAGGCTGAGCCTTCCAAGATGATTATTTTTTTCTGGAATACTAGTATCAAGAGATTTTATCTGTGAAATTCTTACATAGGGAGATCTGGCACAATGCTCTTGGTTCTGAGAAACAAGGTAGAGTGCATTTCATACAGACAGTAAGTGATTTTGCAAACCACACAAAATGAACAGATAAGGAACTGGAAAAGTATAGGAAGTGTCACAGGGCTTATTTCTCTTTTACTTGTTAAAAAATCCTCATTACTGCAACTCTTTCATATCAGTCCTACCATCAAAGAGTAACTAAACATACTTTTCCAGAAAGAAATAGTTTCCATTTTTCCTTGCTGTCTCCAGCCCAGTTACATTGTTTTGAGATTTACAGTGACTGTCTCACACATAAAAGCTTTTCCTCTTTGTTAGAACATTTATTTTCTAATGTTTTTAGGTTTGTTTATTAAATATGAAGTTCTACTATATCTCAGTAGACCCAATATGAACAGGGTTTCTTGTTCGTTATGGTGTTCCCTGACATGCCTGACCCCATAGCAGACATTAAAAAGCATCTGAAGTATCTGTTCTAACCCTGTCACATTCTTTGACCCTCCTTTGAATTCCTCCATAACTGTGGCCCACAGGGCCATGAAATTGTCCTCAGACCTCAAGACTGAACTCACCATCACTTCTTTGTCTTCTGTCACATGCACATGCCTTGTCCTTCCCTTCTGCTCCCTGTCCGCCGCAGGTTGTCTCAACAAGGAGGTTGGTGAGCACACCCTACATCAACAGGAGCTGCAAAGGAGCAGAAGAGGCACAAAGCAGTGGAAAGATGGAAACATTTCTTTGTTCTTCTGGCTCTCAGGAGTTTTCCTGTTCTCTCATCTCCACATTCAAGGCCTTAGCAACATCACAGTGCAGTTATCTGCTCTTTTACCCAGTCTACATAAATGCAGTTGTGTCTCTCATCTTCATGCCACTTTTCACTCTTAAGCCATTTAAATGACTGCTGTCGCCACCAAAATAATTCATGAACCTTAATATGTTTACACTGATAGGATTTGAAATGTATGGGAGCTTTAAGCACTTCTCTTTATATACAAAACGCCTGAGGTCAGATAGGAAATCAGTGGCAGAACTGGCAACTCCCCATCCCAAAAGCCAGGCTAATCCGGACCAAACCATGGGTGGAGCATCTTCCCCCCATGCAGCTGACCACAGTCCCCCAAGCTAGCTGTACTAGGAGGCTTTTTCCCTGCTGCACCCCCAAGGAGGAGCACCCTTCTAAGGGCATTCTTGTCATCCTCTACATTTCTTGGCAAGGCACGCAGTCAAGGATCTGGCTGCAACTTAGCCATGCTGCTCCACAGCTGGCACCCACTCTAGCACACCCATGGTCTGAGGAGGTTTCCTAGTTTATGTTCTCCTCTTTCTCCTGTTTAGCTGTAACTTGTAGTGCCACCTAATTACTCACCAGCCCAACTCCAAACCATTTTATTTCTTAAGCACTTCGTATTAAAGGCTTTCTGTGATGGACTCTAATGTGTACAAGGGTACACTGCACCACACAAATTTTTTAAGGGTTGGGTTTATTTCCTAGAAGGGGTAGTAATAACACAAAATGCAGAGAATAATACAAAATGTTAGAAAATATAATAAAAGCATCTAAGGTTCCTCCTCATTGCAGTAAAATTGCAAAATCACCATTGGTCTCATTGATGATACACAAACAGAGATATGTCTCCAAGGGGAGAATCTCTGAAGCTAAAATCAATGTTAGGTCCTGACCTGTCTTTCGATGCTTCTTGAATATTTTGTTAAGCAAAGGGAAACAATATGAGGCAGAAAACATATCGGGGGGAAAAAAAAAAGTCCATTTGCTCCTGAATAAGACCACCCACTGTGATTGTTTTGATATTTTATTCTTTTCTGGTATGTTTGATATTCTGTCATCTCTGATTTTAAACTGTAAGTGGCAGTTTTGATATTTTCTAATAGAAAATGGTCCTTAACTATTTAATGCCATCATATTCTGATTATAATATAATATTTTTATTATTTTTTATTATTTGTTAAGTATTATTAATAACCTATAAAAATACTTGCAATTTAGTACATATATGAAGGAGTGCCAGGGAAGGTGGAATCTTGAATCATAAGTTTGTCTTTAAAGGTTCATGTAAAACTACCCCTTTAGAGGCAGCCAGTATTTGGAGAGTTAGAACTTCGGTCTTAATCAGTAAAATTAAAGTAGGGATTTGAGGTTGTGTAATTAGTTGGGAAAAAAAGAATGGAGCTTTCTTATAATCATAACTCAACTTGGCTATATAAATAGTTCTCATATAAAAGTTAATGAAAATGTCTATTGTGTATTCCGGGGTAGATATGTATGGGAGATAGCAAAAAATCCCTAGTCACTTTGAGAAGCCTTAACCTTTTATTTCAGCACAAATGCTAAGGGAATAATTTGTTCCTTATCAATTCCCTGCAGTTGTCCAGTCAGACAGGACACTGGCAAGCACTGGTGCACATGTTGGGCAGATGGATCTCACTGCTGTTTCCAGGGCACAGAAGTAATTCAGGGATGATGAAACACACAGTGAAATCTGGAAAGCACCCAGCAAAAGTGGTTGGTGTATACATAGGAATTTTGGGTGCTTCCCTAAAGAATGGTGCCCGTGGGGTATGAAGTTTTACCTCCAGCAAGCTTGTAAGTACTTGCTTTCTTCATGGAGAGCATGCCCACAGGGAAACTCTACAGCTTATGTCATCCTTTCTCATTACCTTTGCAATGGGAGGAAACCACCAGAAGGATTTTGCTTGCCTCAATTCCAAAATTATGAGCTTTTCTGTCCCTAGTCGCCTTCCGGGAAAGAGAGTTTGTGTTTCTCAAAGGAGCTCAAAATGCCATCTAGAATCAGACTGTGCTTGCAAGCCAAGCTGGAACATAACCCAGCTTTTGTATCGATGCCCTCAGGGCCTGAAATGACATAATTTTAAATTGCAGAGTGGTGTATAAGTATGATAGTTGTGGATCATAAAACGTGCTTGTTTTACAATCACCCCTGAGGCGGTAACCAGGGTTTTAGTGAGCTAAATGCATATGCCTTCTCTGTGCTAAGTGCCTGTACTGGTGAGAGCCCACAAGAGCTTCCCATAGGTGGGAAGAGGCAGGAGCAGGTACAGGCACAAGCAGTGACAGAGCCACCACGTTTTTATTCTGCTGCACAGTTCAAAGGAACAAAAAAAATAGAAGCAACCCTAATAGCTGGTCTAACTAACTAGATTTGTGTGGAAACAAGTAAAAGGCTGGCAAGAGAGAGATCAGAAGGCAGAAGGGGCTGCTGGGGAGCTGTGCATACACTGCAGTTGAATCTAGCATATCTTCAGCTGGCATGGCCTCTGGACATTGGAGTTGCTTTCATACCCCAGTCTCCAGTGTCCTCAGGTGAGTTACTCGTGGGTCCTCACCTGGCTGGTAACCAACACCCACCATAGTGCGACCAGCCAGAGGAGCAGCACAGGGTGCTAGCCTCAGGGTGGTAAGCTGATGACAGTTAACCTGGATGAATAACTGGAAACTGGGTGAATTCATGGCTGAATAACTGTTGAAGGGTAAATTCACCCTCATCTCTTAGCTTCTCTCTTAACCTCAGGCTTCCCAAAAAAGAGCCCTGACCCATGAGCTGGGGCTCAACAGTGTAAATGCCAGCCAGGTTAGGGATATAGATCCAGGTACAGACCCTGAGCTGAGGATCCAGTGTGAACACAGACTCAGCACTGCATCTGTTCAGGTTTCCATCTCAGTGGGTATAATCCATAAATGGGTAGCAAAGCAGACAGCAGTAAGCATGTGCAGAGTCTTTCACAGGGAGCATCTCTGTGCCAAAGTAAATTACCATCAGTTATCATTTAAATGGGAATAAGCTTCACTATTATTTTTCACATATCATTCAGAATGAAAACAGATGTTCCTCAGCCCATGTTATAAACCTGCAAAGCAAATTTAAAGGCAGTCAAGAAGATTCTCATGAGGAAAAGGGTAGTGAGTCTTGGTAGTGAATCAGTTTATCTGCAAAATTCTATCTGCTAATGGTAATGGGAGTTTATTTCTGAATCAGAAAATATTTCCCAAGCTGTCAGACACAGCCTATGCAAACTGCCATTCCAGTAATACTAACATTGTCCCAGCACAAGGCACGTTTTTGTTGTTTTTAAAAAGGAACAGTAACTTCCCCTTAGGAAAACTGCTCTGGATCACTGTTGAGGTTAGGGTGAGTGTTTTAACAGAATGGTTTTCTGGATTTAATTAGTTTAATTTTACTTGCTTGCTATCTTTACATTTCATGTTGTGACACGTTTGCAGGCTGCAGCTAGGAATCCGGGTTAGAGTGATATATTAGACTTCAGAAGGAAGCAAATCGCTCTGTCTAAATCATCTGAGAAATTCTTTTGGGTTATCCAGTCTGTTTGAAATTGTCAGGATGTCTCCTTTTCCTCCCAGCTTGTAAGACCTGAAGCATTAGCATCCCCGCCTACATGTGTGTTGCTTCCTGCTGAAGGAATATTTATAGCATTTCTGACCTTTGATTGAACTTTTACATATCAATAACAGCAAAGTGAAGGAAGGTCATCAGCAGTTTTCCTCCTGTCTGGGTGTAGCCAATGTTAGGCTTGGAATATCTAAAATATATTAGGAACTATCATAATCACATTTATGCAGCATTTTTCAGGAAATTTGCAGATTACTTAAGTGCTGTTACATAGCTGCTCTCTGATAGATACAATACGAAGCCAGAGCCAGCGGTGCCATTAATGGATTTTCAAGTTGTTGCATATCAATTTTTACATGGCAGAACTGCTGCAGGAGGCCTTAAGAGCCAGTGCTGAAGAATAATTTTCTGGCTATATTTTGCCAGCGAGAAAGTGTAACTGGATTAGAAACTGTTCTCGTTAATGACTTACTGCAACTGAAACAGCATTCATTTCCTCCAACTTCAGGTTACAGAGATAAAACTGACAAGTCACCCCTAGATCTGTGAGCACAAGCAGCCATATGAGATGGTTCGAGGCAAGGTTTGCCAGTGCACAGTCATTATCCCTGTGACCTTACAACTCAAATATTATAAAGCACCTTTCCTAATTCCTCAGATTTCTGAAGCTCCTTCCAAAATCAAGTTGTCCCATAATGAATTAGACATCTCAGTGCTGTTTGCTGCCTCCAAGCGCATGGAAGGAAATGAGGCTTTGAAATTTCCCTTTATGTCCCTGCCTATGAAGCAGTTCCTAACTTAATAAAATCCTTTCCTTCTGCAGATCTGGCACCTCTAGAAAGTGTTGCTTGCGGTCTCTTCTGCCTACAGAAGGTCCCTGGTCAATTAGTTCAGATTGTAACTATAAATTAGCAGCCTAAATTCCGGATGCATTGAGTTGAGATGAAGGGTGACAGTAAATAGATCTCACAGACTGAGAGATCTTCTACTATGTAATTAGAGTGATTTTTTTTCCGTCAGGACGGCCCCTTATGCCTTTCCATAGAAGCAGCAAAATAGGGTCTTGCTCTTGGCTGGAGCCTTCTGGTGTTGCTGTAATACTTTAGGCTCCTATTTGTAAATGCAGTGTTTTGATTCTAAAAATCGCTCTCATAATAGCTCAATTTTTCTCTAGTGTTTTCCTGGTTGACTGAATGGAGAGACAATGATAGCTATACAAACATTCACAAGAAACTTTTGATAGCAGCTCAAAAGAATGGTTTTCATAAGTTTCTTTTTCTGTGTCTGTATCATTTGAAGATTGTGTCTACTTGTTCAGCCAGCCTTACAAATATGTCTAAAAATACAAGGAAAATAAAACAAATCTGCTGAAGATTGACGACTTATGTTTCATCCAAAGTTGTTTGGTTGAAAGTATTTTAAAAGTCAGAAAGTTGGGATTTCTGAATTTAAGATTTTTTTAATGGATGTTATCATACTTATTATTATCGTTAGCTTTCTGAAGAAGAGCAAAGGAAAAGGCATTTCCACACAAGTTCTACATTAATTGTTAGTATCAACTTTGAATTCCCTTGGTTTTTTCCTGGTTTATAAAATGCTCTTAACATAGAGTCCTCTTGTCTGAGAATAAATCCTGTGTTTATTCAAATTCTTGGATTCGTAATACTAAAGAATTATTTATTGTGTCTCTCCACATACCTATTTCCCACATTTGACTTTTTCCTTTACTTCTTTCAAGAACCGATGTACTGCATCATGTACATTTTCAGTGCTCTTTAAACATAAAGCTCTCTTGTCATTTCACTATTCTCCAGAATTTGCATTCCAGCTTTCAGCAGTCTCTAACCAAATGAAGGTTGCTTTGTCTTAGTCTTCTCCCTAACACATTTAAAGTACTTTGAAAAATTCTATAAAGCAGGAGGAAACCTGAAGTACTGATGTTACACCTAAGTCAGAGCGAAGTACTGTATTGACTTCTACCCCTCTGTTTCTAGCATAAAAAATAAGACATTTGATTGAGACTGAATAACAAAATCACCTTTTTGTTTAACAATTTCAGTAGACAGAAGACATTAATATTAATATTTATGATGAAATTGTAGTTTATCAGTTCACTAAGGCTAGTATTTTGGCTTCAGCAAGAAGCTAAAAAGAGTTCATTGGGCAGTAGCACATGGATCTTAATGAACAATAAGGTTACATGGACACCAAGACAGATCCTGCTGGTTTGGGACCAGCTAGAAACAAAGTCTGTGGCACAGCTGGGGGATGTCCAGGGAGTTTTGGATTCTGCTCATTTTTCCAATTCACTGACAGATGCCAGTGCGGATATGTGCCAATGACCAGCAGCAATATTGCCCCCTTGTTATTTCTTCAAAACTGGATGATAACTGGAACTGCTTATTGATTGTGCTGATCTAAGGCTGGCAAATACCCATACCTCAGTCTGTTTTGTGGCATTTATGTCAGTGTTTAAAAGTAGTAGGTCATTTGTCTGTGGGGAAAGGTACATGTTGTCTCTTACAGACCAGCTTATCTCATGCTTTCACATTACGTCTGTAGTATCTTCTCCATCAGTCTGGTCCATGTGGTTTCCTGCCTTCACTGCTGCTGTGTTTCAGAGGCAAAGCGTATGACTTTGATTCCTCAGCTTTCCTGTAGCCCTTGCAGACAAGCCTTGGCTGCTTCTTTTCTCACAAATGTCTGCCTACTCACAGCTACCTAACACGTTGACTGAACCATCAGTCAAGAGCCATACAGTGGAGCTAGTATAATGTCAAAATAAACCATGATATCCAAGCTGTGTGCAGCAGCTTCTCACACGTGTCATGAACGCAAGAATATGGACTGCTTTCACTAACAGCAAGTGGTTTTGCGTGGTGATTTCAGAGAATGACGAGGAGCAGGAGGCTCTGCTATCACTAGACAAGCCCGGCTGGTATTCCCAAGGTAATGCTATCCAGCTTTGTGAACTACTGAAGAAGATGAGTGGCAAATTGGATCCCAAGGTACGTTATAAGTGAGAGTAAAACTTCCTGAAAATACCAATTTTCATTCTGGTTACACTTACTCTTGTCTAACAGACTGCAGTCCAGAACTGGAAGTAGCATATGAGTCTTCTTATCATTAGAATATGTAAATTTCCTAGATGTTTTATCCTGTGTGCATGGTCATGCATTTCAGCAGCTTTGAGGTGAATCAGACTGTAAATAGGAAATAAACAATCTCCCTGTGGAAAAAGAGCAAATAGATTAAAAGGTGACATCAGTGAAAACTAGGATCATGTTATTTAAATTACAGGTCTGGATGGGTGAAAGTGCCCACTGAGGATGGTGGGACCACATTTTCCCTACTGGGTAAACCCTAGTGGGCACAGAAGAGTTGTCAGTCACCAGCAAATGCTCTATGTTTTCCCTTGTTTCCAGAGTTGTCCAAAATTAATTCCCGTTGTTTAGTGTATTTTCTCGGTAGTTTTTTCCACTGCTTCTTGGCAGGCTATTTTTGTCAGTCAAAAAACTCAGCGGTGTCCCCTGTGCCAGTCCCAGCCAGGCTTCCCCGTCAATGCCCCTGGAGGGTAAGAGCAAGGAGGGCATGAGGGCCAGCCTTTTCCTTATAGATCTGGTTGAAGATAAAGCCCCAAGCGATGAGGTTAAGACCTGTGTGTGTCATTACCAACTGTAAACATGGAGGAATTTTTATTAGGTTGTTTTAAAGCTCTTTTTCTTTCTCAGTGAAATACAGTTTGCTTGTGTTTTCCTCAGATGCAACAGACTCTTAATTTGCTGCTTCCCTTGTAGGTTGTTTATTTTGGTGACAGCATGCACTCAGATATTTTCCCAGCTCGTCACTATAGCAACTGGGAAACTGTCTTCATTTTAGAGGAGCTTCTAGGGGACAAAGTTGCAGTGCCTGAAGAGGGTGAATCTGAGCCCTTGGAGAAGAAAGGAAAATATGAGGTAAGGGTTCCTTGCAGATGTTTCCTGGAACAGAATAAAGAAAGTTGAAAAAAAGCCTTATGCCACCTGTGCTGAGAATGAACCTGCTTATCTTATCAGGGTGCTGGCAGAACCAGCATCCCTCACATCCTCCTGGCCACACCAGGAGGATGCTGCTCTGTCCCAGCTCATCATTGCATGGGTGACACAGAGCCTCTACCCAGAGCTAATGACCAACCTCAGAAAAAGAGCTGTATGTGCTTTCCCTTACCAGAAACCCCATAGTTTCTCCATTTCAGTTACAAGAACCTGTTCTCTGTCCTACAAGGAGAAATTTCATGGTGCTTATCACAAATCCAGCACCTGAACTCTGCTGAGTTCATGACGTTTCCCTGCATGTTGTAGCCAAATGTAAACACAGAGGAATTTTTATTAGGTTGTTTTAAAGCTTTCTTTCTCTCTCAGTGCGATAGAGTTTTCTTGTGATTTCTATATATACAAAGAATTTGTTATTTGCTGCTTCCCTTGTAGGCTGTTTATTTTGGTGGCAGCTGCACTCAGATAAGAAGGACTGTTTCAAAGTCTGGTCCAATACAGACTACTCATAGTTACCTCAGATAAATAATGTGATTTTCAGGTTGATCACAGATGGGAAGCTGGGCTTTAGCACTACAGATGCTCACAGAAGGTGGAAGGTTACTATGCTTTATCATTCTCTTTGCTGCCAAAGGACAGAATAGATAAGAATGGCATTCAGATGGCCAACACGGCAGCATTGTACATCCAGTGTGTCCTGTGTAGAAAATAGAGTGCAGCTTTACTGTCCATTTGGAGTGTTTCTTCTTTTCTTATGTTCCTAAATAAATAGGCCACTTTCTTCTAGTTGCAGAGAGATATATGTATGCTTTTTGCAGTTTGCTTTGAAAAGCACTTAACTTTTTTGGTTTTAATTAATAATTACTCTTTGTGATTAAAAAGTTAACTTACTGATAGGAAGGGTTTTGGGGGGTGCTTTTATTCTAGAAATGAGTTTAATCTCACTAAGAAGCATTTTTAAAGCCCCTGTTTTTTATACAGAAAATGGTATCTTCAGTGGTACTAAAACAATGTAGATGTGACATCTATTTCTCTACTTGTTTTTCAGTAGATGCATCTATATGTTCCCTACTATGCTGATTTCTAAACTAAGCTCAAACAAGGACACTTCAGTCACTGAATATGGAAATATAATAATGTTTAGGCTATTTCCTGGGTTGTTAATACAAAATTGAAGACAAAGTCAAGTCTCCTATCAAGAAAAGCATGTTTTTCAGTAAATGGGGGTTGGAGGGAAAGGAAGAGTAGTAGTAGTGCTACATAGAATCATAGAATAGTTAGGGTTGGAAAGGACCTTAAGATCTTCTAGTTCCTACCCCCCTGCCATGGGCAGGGACACCTCCCACTAAACCATGCCTCCCAAGGCTCTGTCCAACCTGGCCTTGAACACCGCCAGCGATGGAGCATTCACAAGTTCCCTGGGCAACCCATTCCAGTGCCTACATAGGTTAATATAATTTGATTTAATTAATTAATGCTATAAAAATAACTCATTCTTCATAAATTTGTTCATTCTCTGGCTGGACACTGCTGCATTTCTGCATAAGAGCTTACATCTCTGTAAGGTTTGGGGTTTTTTATTCAATCGTTGTTTTTTAAGCATGTTCAATATATGCTTTCGAAACACACGTTTTTAAACAGCCAGCCAGAAAATGTTTCTTTTCCTGGAAGCACAGAGGAAGAGTTATTGAGTGTATGTTTCTAAGCCCTTGATGATGATTTGGTTTCTGTTGTTGCAATACCTCTGGCTGACTGCTCACAAGATCCATCTTTTCTATCACTGCAGTTATCGAGCAGGAAATTGAGACTTTTAGACAGGTGCTTGACATTTTACTACCGCTGTAGAATGCCTGATAAGAGATTGCAGTATCCTGGGGGGACACCGCTGCTGCCACACACAACCCCTGTTCAGTTTACATCCGCTACCACTGACAGCAAGCAAGCAAGGGAGAAATGAATTGCGTTGATTAAAGGAACCTGAACCAGAGGGGCCGTGGCAGGTCAGTGGTGTTATTTCATTACCACGCTGCTCACTGGAGTCTGAACAGGTCACATCCATATCTCTGCAGTTGACTGGACACCACTAGCTTAACAGGACTAGTTCAAAGGGACTCCCTCTACAAGTCTGTGAAAGTTTTATTTTCATTTTCCCCATCAACTTCTCCCATTAACCCCTGGTTAAGAGGGGAAAAAAGCCAATTCAAAGGATTGTACAATGTCAGGTGTTTTTGGAAAACTGGGCACTAACAGATTAGATTTAGTCTTGTTCATCAGCCTGGTCATTCACTGGCAATAAAAAAATACACCACTATTACAGATTGTCTATGCCATGCTGTGTGTGCAGAGAGGGACTGAAAATTTAATACAGTATGCAGTCTGTCAATTTTTACAAAATATTACTAAAGAAATAAAGTATTGCTGCTAATTTACAGTTGCATATTTCTGAAATAAATTACAAAAACCTGTTTTCAGTTGTTTGACTGGTATTTCATCACTAGTGAAGAGACGGGAAGTAAACAACCTCCTCAAACACAAACTGGGAGGCTAGTAATTTCCATTTTCATAAACAGTTTTTGTCTTTTCCCTTCAATTAATTGCATGATATTAGCCAGATACACGTAACTCTGAAATTATGGTAACTACTGCAGTTCTTTCAAGTATATGAGTCATAACCAAATGAGCAAGAGAATAGCAAACTAAAAACTATTTGTGCCATTACTCCTAAGTGTATTGCAGCATGCGGGGCGGGGGGGGGGGGGGGAATATCAAGCACTGTTTTGAAACAAGATTCCCCCCAGATCCTGGGGTTTGTTTGCTTGGCTGTACGCTTTGGTTTTGCCTTCTGTTCTTTAAATTTGTAATCAATTCCATCAATGAAAACTCGAAGAAAAGCTGGAATTTGTCCTAGGATTTCAAGGGAAACAAATACAAAGGAGCTAGTCAGCAAAAAAACCTGGGGGCTATAGGAATGAATGGGTCAGGAATCAAAGAATTTATTGGCAGATACAGATATTTTTGCAGTTAGAAGTAAAATTAATTTTTATGGTATTGCCTAGTGATTGGTTCATTGGAGGGGTCAGGGCGCTTAAACCCCCCAAATTTCAGAGACTCCCTCGCCATGACCATAGGCAAGGCTAATTACTCTGTGCCTTTTGGCCCTGTCTCTTTATTCCCATTTATCTGTAACACAAATCTGCGAGTACTTTCAGGAACAGCCTGAAATGTTTTGTATTTGTGTATGACTTGCGGGGGGCAGGTTCTGGGCAAAAGTTAGATTGGTGGTAGGCTTGCCCATTTGCACACCCAGCATGGATGTGTTATTCAGGGACATCTGAATGTTGTGACCAGTACAGTTGTGCTCGCAGAAACACCTCAAATACTTGCCGTTATAGCAGCAAAACCATATTTTGAGCTTGATTTTTTTTTCCTGGCACTAATAGTCAATAATGATTTAACTAGTTTGGCACAAAGCATACAGCCATCAGTACCATCTGTCATACTGAATGCAGTAAAGTAATCCTAGTGCTCTGCGCTTGGTACAAAGATGATGGCATAGATGGCATATCTCTATTTAAATAATGCCTTTAAAAAATACCAACAGCTTGATTTTCCACTCCAGTCTCCTTTACATCCTTCTTTCTTTCACCTCTCTACCAAATGTAGAAAAACTTCAGAGCTCAGCTCCCTGCCTGTTTGTATTTTAGAAAGGTCATTTGTAAGCTGACAAACCAGTGTTACCCAAGGGTCCTATTAACAGATTCTGTTTGCTCTGTTAACAGGCCTTATTTGTCTGCAGTTAATAAAGCACAGGTGATAGTAAGGATTCCAAGTGGTTCAACTTAGTGGAAAGCCCTGGGACTTGGGAAACCCTCATACCATCCTTTTATTTCTCTAAAGTTTAGATGTAGTCTTTGAAGCTTTGTACCCTCAGCTGACACAGTCAACATCTGACCTGCTACTGTCTCATCAGTATGCCTGAAACCAAACCACATGCTTGGGGATTTTGCGTAAGAAAGAGGGATTGCTCAGCACTTCCCAGGATCTGCTGTCATGCTGCAAGAGCAAACCCCATGTCTGGGGACTACAGGGGTGACTGATGCACCTTCCAGAGCTTCTAGCCCCACTGTTGAATGTGTGCCTCCAGGCTTGTAAGGACCAGCGATGTTAACAGGGGACTTCTGCTTCATTTCACAGATGTATAGATACATGGTATGTGGTCTGTCCTTCACTGCAGGCTATGTTAGCTGCAGATGAGATACGGACTTGTTCTAGGCATCAGTTAGGAATGGAAACGGGGCAATGTCCAGTACTTCCTAAGGATGTGGGCAAAATTTTGATGGCTCTTTCCAGATTTGAGATCAAAGTTTAGCCTACCAAACCATCCCAGTCATGTGGAGATAAGTCAGCAGCAAAATGGCAGGGGTTCTCTACCGGATGACTCGATGACAAATCTCATACATAGCTGGGTTTGGTTTTTCTAAGGTCTTGGGCTGTAAATACAAAATGTAACTCACTCCTTTGTAATGGGGAAGAAATTCCCACTCTGAAATTCAGACCTCTTAAAAAATGAATTTATTTCCTCAGATTGCAATGTTAATTGCCTGTTGTATTAGTCATACATTAAAAAAGCAGAAGCCTCAGATTTTTTCTTTTGTCAGTAAGCAAGGCCCTGTCTTTTGTGCAAATGCTGTGGGCCAGTACTGGGGTTGTTGTTTTGATTCATCAGCTCTAGTAGCCTTGCGAGTTTTCTGCGTGTGCAGTCCAGCTGGCAAACAGATTTCAGTTCAGCATAGCACTTACATTTAATTATAACTGACTTAACATCCTAGAATTTGTATGGAAAGATAACATTTGAGAGGGAGGGAAAGATGCTGTCCCCGTGTGTGAAGCAAAAAAACTCCAACCAAAACCACAAAAGAGCCCAGCTCTTAAGTTAACCGCTTGTTTTGAAACAAAAGATAAGGGTTTTTTTTCCCCAACATATTTGTATCAGAAGACAGAAACCACTATCTATACTTGCCCAAGTCAACACTTCCTCCTCACCCCCAGCTATGCTCAGATTAAAAACTGTTAACTCAGAATCACGAAAAGAATGGCTCTGTGTTTACTGATGTGATCTGTTCAGCTGGATCAACACCTTTCATGCGATCAGAAGCCACAGACCTCTGTCATAAGCAAATTATTCCAGCAGATTCTCAAAACTATTAAGAAAGGGGTTAAATCATATCATATCACAGACTTGTTTGGGTTGGAAGGGACCTTAAAGCTCATTCAGTTCCAATCCCCCTGCCATGGGCAGGGACACCTTCCTCTAGACCAGGTCGCTCCAATCCCTGTCCAACCTGGCCTTGACCACTGCCAGGGATGGGGCAGCCACAGCTTCTCTGGGCAACCTGTGCCAGTGCCTCATCACCCTCACAGTGAAAAATTTCTTCCTAATATCTTATCTAAATCTCCCCTCTTTCAGTTTAAGCCCATTCCCCCTTGTCCTGTCACTACTGGCTGTTACAAAAAATCCCTCTCCAGTTTTCTTGTGAGTCCCCTTTAGGTACTGGAAGCTGCTCTAAGGTCTCCCCTGAGCCTTCTCTCCTCTAGGCTGAATACGCCCCACTTTTCATGAATCTGGAGGCACCTGCTAGGATATCTGTTATTTTACGCTGTGCTCATCTGAAAAGTTACTTTGCACACAAATTACTTGAACAGATTTTCTATAGCATTTCGTTTTGTTTTCAATTTTTTCATCTTTCTGTAGAGGCCTCCTGGAGCTTTTTCTGGCAATATATAGCAGGTTTCAAGATGAACTGCTAAAAATATCAGCTTTCTCAATGCTGCTTTAATGTTTTCTTTAAAACATAATGAGTCTACATCTTGTTGTCTGAAAATATACATTAAAAAAATCAATTATTCATAATTTGCTAGGCAACTGGATGGCTCTCCATGGGTCCTGCAGCTCTGTTCTCACTCATTCCCCAAGTCAGAAACAGATAACACAACACAGGTGGCATGATGCATTCTTCACGTTCTTCATACAACACCAGGAGACTCCTTTCTTTTGGGAGGAGGTCCAGGATGGGTGCTGAAGCTACCCAGCCTCTCCAGCAGAGAAAGGCAGCAGGCTATTCACACTATCAAAAACAGAAAAATGGGGAAAAGAGAAGAATTTGTTAAGGGTTAATATTTAAGGCCAGCTTTTTATGTGCTAGGGAATCCATAGATTGTGTAAAATGGAGCTTGGGGATTTATGGGAGGAATTGATTGTTATTGTTAAAAGACTGTTATTGTTTGAATTATAACCTTTTAAAGTCACATTGCTCCTGAGATACAATACCATTTTTCCAGTAAATTTGAGAAATTCTAGAGCTCCTTAAACTAATCTTGTGGTTGGATAGAGAAAGGATTTCTTTTTTTTTTTTAATTACATATTTTTTATTTTTCTTTCAGGGAGATCAGCCGAAAGCTCCTTACTCTGTGTCTAAACAGTGGGGCTCTTTCTTCATGGACAGATTGCCAGGCCTGGAAAATGCAGAGGAAACCTTAGTTCGCACATGGTCCTGTAAATGTATTAGCACTTACAGCACTATTGCAATCCCTAGTCTTGAAGCAATAGCAGGTAAGGAAGATGTTGGGTTTTTTCCTAATGAATGTGTAGTATTCATAGTAACTTTGTAATACTGTAAATCTATCTTTGAGATTTCATATATCCAAAATCCATTTAAAAATACTCTGTTCATTTCACACAATGGTTAATGCTAGTGGCTATTAATTACTTTGATGGTTGTGCTTTTAATAATTGTCTGATATACCACTTACTGTTTGTCTCTGCAAACACTAGATGTTTGATTTATCCTAGGTTAGAAATAGGATGCAGCATTTAACAGACGGTAGATTAGTTCCTGAACTTGGTAAGGACTTCCCCACAGTATTTTGCTGTTTCTGCTTTCAATGGTGAGTTACATTAGGAAACAAACACACACAAAGTTACCTGGGGTTTTTACACTTCCAAATATGTTTCTCTCTGGTGTGGCTTGTTATCCTTCTTCAATCAGCTCTCTTATCCCATTACAGTTGAAAGGGAGATGAACAAACACAAGAATGTAATGAAGCTAAGAATGCCTAGGATCAAGTGTTTCTTTCTCTCTCTCTCTCACATGTGCGCTCTCGCTCTCTCGCTCTCTTAATGTGTGTATTGCTTTTGAAGCTGTGTCATTATGGATGGAGCTGGAGCCTAAAACATATTCCTTATTTGGAAAACAAGGTAGTCACAAGCAATGTCTTGTTCTCCAAAAATTCACATGAGAATCCAGCTCAGGCTTTCTACCTTCTTTCATCAAAGTTGCATCAAAGGTTCAGTTATGTCTGATCTTCTGATCTCCACTAATTTTCAGCCCTGGAGGGACCATACATTATTTTGGATGGTTCCTAGCAATAGATGTAGCAGTAATGCTGCAATAACTTTACAACTGCAGTATATATCATTGGGTTACAAAGTGGTGGTGAAGACCCTGTGTCTATATATCCTCAATCATTTTGCCCTATTGAACTTTATCAATAGACCATATCTAAAGGAATAAATTAATTAGGTGCTTAGCTGCATGAAGAGCACAGTAAGCATTTAATTTACCAACCCCTCTGTTTAGCATCTGTTGCCTACTTCATGCATAACTCCAAAGAATAAAAAGTTGTTCCAAGAGAGGATTTCAGATTTGCCCAGCAGTTATTTCTACACCACAACACATGACAGACCTGTCTTTTGCAACCATATTATACACCTGTATGTACACTGTGAGGATATCTCAAAGCAGAAAACTCACGTTATGCCACAGTTTATTTATGCTTCAGATATTTACCATGTTGCAGTCTGTATTTCAGCCTGAAGGTACAAAGCCCAAATATACCAGGGTCATTTGCCAAGGGAGAGGTAACTTCCTTAAAACTCCCTTCCAGTACCTTTCCCAGAGTCATTATATAGCTTGCTTTGGAAGCATTGGCCTAGAGGAAACACATGGGTCAGCCACACTCTGTGAAACTGCCTTCTAGCCAGCTCCCTGCAACCACAGCTCAGTTTGCAGAGCTAGCAAAGGCTCTAGACCACAAAACATACCACCAAGTTTCTAGCTACAGATGAAGGGGTGAGAACCAGAAAGACCTATCTGTAAATTAGTGAGTCAGATAGCTGCCTGTCATCAGCACTGGAGCACCTGCAAAGTCTGCTCACCCATTAGGAAGGACACTGTGTGCCCTCCCTCGCTGTGTCAGACTGGTGCTGGGGCAGGGGTTGGTGTCTGCAAAACCTATCCCTCAGAGCTAAAAGACAGGGGAGAAATAACATTTTTAACTTGCAGCTGTGTGCCTGAAAGCAGATTCAAAGATGAAGGTAAGAAAACATCTCTGGCTTCTTACGGAGAGTGGTATTTCTTGTTTGTTTGTACAGAAGAGCAGATGTTCATTATTATGGATGTTGAGGAATTCCTGAATACTCTCGAATACCTTGTCTGACTCCTGTCACAGCAAGCTGTGAGAGACCCTGCTTTGCCAAGCCCTGAAGTTTTTGGCTGCAGTTGTAAGTCATAGTTCAACTGCAGCTATTTGGGAATAACTGGCTAAAAGAGATTCAAATGGGTTATGCGAGTTTGATGCGCTCCAGCTTTTCCTTTTCTATTCATCTACTTTAATTACCAGCAGAGGACTTGCCACTGCCAAGCTGCAAAAACACAGGCCTTTCCTCAAGATCCTCCGAGCCCAGACGTGCAGCCGGGCTGCCTGCGTGCTGACCCTATGAGTCCAGCTCCCAGCCACCAGCTGCTATAGCCCTGGCAGCCCCAGCCCAACCTGACCCAGCCAAATGAGCTGATACCTCCTCAGAGATGTGCTGCAGCCTCCTGTGAGTTGTGGGCTCACCAGGGCTTCTCTGTCAGCAATGTCTCACCAGGCTTTTGTACATCTGCGTGAGTGATAGGAAGTGCCACGTACAAGTCAATATCCCAGCAGTTTACAATCTGCGGAAATATTTGGTGAAAGGCAGACAATTACTGCCATGCTAACTTTAAAATTTGTTCATGTTGTTTGGATGCAACATATATCTGTGCATAAAGAACGGCTTGGTTTACTTTTCGAGAGACATTTTTCGTGGAAAAAGACTACTCCAGAAGCTATTCAATGTTATTCAATACTAACAGTGTTTTACAAAAATAACTCACTGTCATCAAAGTTCATAAGAGAATTCTTTTGAGAGAGTTATCAGAAATTCATTTTCAGTAATAAAACCCTTCACGCCTGTTTCCATTTTTTAAAATAGAGGAAATATGTCAAAAAAATAAAATGTAGATCTGGATTGAGAAGTTGCAATAGAAGCATCTTAAACAGTCCTCTTCTTCCACCAAGATGTTGTAAATTTGGTGCAGATGCCTTCTGATAGCTCACCTGAAGAATTTATACATGTAACTAATCTGATGCAAACAGCATTGTAGGAAGAGAGTTTCTCAGGGAATGCTGCTGTTGCAGTTTTGGCCAAAGTAGAAAATAACAGATCATATGCACAGATTGTATATGTAATTAGGAGAAGGACAATTTTGTGAAAAAATAATCCAATCCATTCTGGATTAGCTTTCTGTGCTAATGAACGTAGTCATTCTTCTATCTTCTGTCCTCATCTTTACTTAAAACTTTCAGTGTCTGACTCAAAAGGGGTTTGCATTCAAAGATGCATCAGAAATTGTGAACTTTAATCTCACCTCTGGCAAGGAAAGTATTAGTGGGATTGCAGATTATTGCATCATAGTTTGTCATCTAAACTCCCCTGACAGTCCCTGACCAGGAACTGGCATTTTCCTTGCACATGAAAAAGGACATTTTGTTTATTGTTAGAATTGCCCAAAGGACAGAAAGGATCCTCTATAATACCTTCTGTGTACCTTCCTCAGTTCAGAGTGGAAATCAGATAAAGGTCAATCAGATAATGTCATTTATTTAAGACACTATCACCTTGAAATTGAGGTGACACTGGAAAGGTTTAACTGAAGAGTAACATTTTGGATAGATCTTTGTAACAGTAAAAGAAGATGAGTTAAGCTGAAGTTTCCTAAATATTTCACAAGTCTTCCATGAGCTAATTCTCTTTACCCACTTTCAGTAAGCAGGGAAGTTTTTCTCAAGTATTAGAAAACTGATGAGTTCATGATTATATTGACAATTCATGGTTAATAAAGCAGTAGAAGCCAATGCCCCTACTCCTGTTTATTCTACATGCCTTGATCACACATCCGTTTCTTCACTTTTCTGCTTTTGAATCTCTCCTCATTTACAGCTCACTTACAGATTTTGACCATTTTCAAGCATAGAGAACTTTCCAAACCAGGATCCATTACCATGGGAATGTTACATTCAAGCTCACATATGGAAATTAAATATGTAGGGTCTGTCTGAAAAATGACATTTTGCATAAATCAGAGTTTCTGATACATCCTCCTCCACTTCAGAGAGTTTGGTATGAGCCATCCATGAGAGAGGTACTCTTGTCTACCATTCCTGAATAATCTGAACTTTATTTTCTTCTGCACTGTAGCTATCTGATCAAATTTCTAGATACCTATATGAATGATCATATGTCCTGCATCACACAGGAATTCCAACAATAATTACAAAAGATCTCCCTGATTTACAAAGAAGATCAAATCTAAATAATATCTTATTTACTAAGCAAGTTTCTGTAGGAAAAAGTTGGTAAAATAAACACTAGCAGGTGCTATCTTTGGAGGTGGTTATTGTTTAAACAATTATTTGATCCCAAAAATGATACACATATTTCAAGCTAATGCTTTTCATTTGAATCTCATTATGGTTGGTATTTTTATAAAAGTACCACTTCAAAAAATTCCATGATGAGTAACTGGAATTTCAGAGCTTATGGGGGAATTTTAGTAAGTTGGGATTTTTTTCTTCATTGCAAAGAAGAGCTTAAGTGGGGTCTAAATCCTAACAAGAAGAATCAAAAAAAAAAAAAACCTTTTTTAAATTTCATGATTTTTAGTTAACCTGATCTCCTGAACTTGTCTCATAACCTCTGAGTGGTGAGGTTTGTCATATGGTTAAAAATTACTGCAAGCAAGTATAGGAGATTGAGCAAAGTTGCAACTCTCTTGAGTTTCAGAGAATTAGTTCAACGGTAAATGTGCTGTGGAGACAGAGCTTATTTCATCTTGGTGATTTGATAACCAAGCTTGTGTCATGCATGAGGATAATGCAGTCTTTTAAATCTTGCATGCTATATGAAATCTTATCATGCTTTGCCCGTATGGGTGCATTGGTTTTTCTTCACACCTTATTGTTATTTCAGTTAGTTAGTACAAGAGAAAAATCTCCGTTATAATTCACCAAAGCTGTCTCTTTAAAGACACTCACAGATCTGTACCCTGCCACTTTCTGCAGGAGTTTGAGTTGTCAGCCTGCTTGCTGTGTAAATATAATGACAAAATTGCCAGTGAACCATGACAAAGAAGTTCATGTTTCTGCTTAGAGTTACAAATTATCTGCACAATAGAAAGCCCAAGGAAGCTGTGGCTGGGGCACCAGCACTGGCAACGCATGGGCCACAGATAGCCGGGTTTGCCCATCACAGATCAACTACAAATTGCAAACTTCATGCTCTTTCTTAAATATGTATTTTAAAGGTGAATGCCCTTGAATCAACTATTACTATGGATTCATGAATTTCACTAATCATGTAGCCACATACTCACTTCTATATCCTGAACAGTATCATTCATAATTAGAGTTGAAGATTAAAAACACCCATATTTTAATACATTAATACGATGTTTTTCATTGACATTACATCATTTAAAGTCAAATCCTACTCCTGTTAAAATTAAATAAGGGTTTCCTGTAACTAGAGTGATAACTATGTGTTCTTAATAATTCAAATAATACAATAATAGCATAGAATTTCCTTAGATGTATAGAACTATCTGTAGTATACATTACTTGTTAATTAGCAGTAACCTGATCTATTTAATACCTTACCTTAAAACCATGCTTTTACTTAGCAGCTACAGTGTAAAAAGGTATCTATGCGATATCACCTAAAGACTAAGTTTATCAAAATGCTCTGAAGATTTAGGGGCTTAGCTGCTGTAAATAGTAATTGCTATTAAAAGTCCAAAGAGGTCATTTTTATAATGAAACTTTTTATTCAAGAAATATATTTTTTACATTTGGTGAAAATTGGTGTACATATACAACAACAACATTTCTGTGGTTTTCTGGTTATGAGGTTTTGATGCAAGTGAAAAAACAGGTAGCAAAGATAATTACTAGAGAGAAGGTACGTGTTCTGAATGTATTTACAGCATCTTTCTCTAAGTTGAAAAGTAAGTTGAAAAGCATCAGATAATGTAAATCCTATGTCTCCGTTCCAGGACACTAGTTTCAGTGTTCTTCATTTAACAGAAAGAAAAACATACTCAACAGAACAGACAAATAATAATGCATTTCTTTTTTTTAGCTGCAGAATATAACTGAAACCAACAATCAGCTGCATTTCAACCATAACAGATTATTATTCAGTAAATAAGAACTAGCTTATAAAAAGTCTTCATGACCCAAAGGGTCTGAGACCCCAGCTTTTCAAAAGGACTTGACTCCTTGGTAGTAATTTTCAACAGAGAAGTGACAGCTTTCAGTGTATTACGGTTTCATCAGCCTTTCTGTCCTCCTCCAGAAAGGGGTACTGACTTGTGCCCCTGAAGGCTGTGTCAAATCATGCAGAACCCGAAAGATTACTTCCTATCCAATAACTGACAGAAATGTTCCTGCCATCGTTATTCTGCAATGTGAGATGTCGAAGTACAGCTGCCTCTAAAAGATTAAAGGGAGACTCATGAGCAACTCATTAAAAAAGGGGGAAATAGTCATTTCTGCTTTAAATTTATCCTTCAACTCAGGCAGCATAATTTCATTTGCAGGCTGTAATTATAGCTATAATTGGGGTTTGACTGCATCGCAGACTTACAAGGTGGGTTTAGATCACTTCTTTAAAAACACTGGCTGGTAATAGGAAGTGTTGGTAATTTTTAAGTGTGAAAAATGTGGAAATAGGTAAGTCACCAAGTACTGGAAATATTGGAAATATTTCTTTGACCAGGCTGGAATTTTACACAACCTGGAAACTCACATGTACAAGAAAAAGTTGCTGGGAGCATTTATGTACTCTGGATTGGTGCCTAACATATTTGTTCTGGATTTCGATGGTAAAACTCACAAAAAACCCCAATAGAGGCTTAATGTGTCTCTGTATGTGGCTTTTTACCTTAAGGTAGCCAATGTTTGTAACCCATCCAAAGGAAAAAAAAATAGGGAAAAGGAAAGAAAACATTTGTTTTACAAGAGAGGGAAACATGACGACATTAACCCAAGTTTGAAGAGTAAGTTAGATCTTGGTGAGTTTACCTCAAAATGAAAGTAAAGGGGTGTATCATCACTGCATTTATTTTAATATAGCCCCTGCGTAGTCTCAAATGCAACTTATTTCTTTTTCTTAATCAATCAGAAATACCTGTCATCGCAAACAATCACTTTTCAGGCTAACTTCTTCAATTTACCTCAGAAGACCTTCCCACTGCCCTTAGATCTGGGATGAGTCATTCTGACAGAAATTAACAGATCCCTAGAAGACTAACACCTGCTACTAGGATCTTGGCATTCTCCTAGGATTTCTTTTAGATCAAGACTTCATCTAAATATTTAAAAATGTTATAGTCCAGTATTTTCTTTTGATCAGTTCCAGATCAAGCGAAGAACCACACAGGGCTATTTTCTCAAGGGGATCTCCAAAAATCACCATTTAAAATGAAATGAAAATGAGAGAAATTTCTCTCACATGCAAGTAAGTTTTCTTATATAAATGCAAAACAGCAAAGGAGTTTTAAGATTTTCCTTTGCTGCAGACTCTATCAGGTTCAGATGCAAGTATAGTGCATGCCTTCTGCACAGCTGTTCTGTTCAAGCCAGAGTCAGCAGTCCCTTTGACATAGGGTAGACCCAAAGTAACGCTAATTGTTACTCCCAAGATAATGGTGGTGAAACTGCACATCATGGGCAATTGCAATGATGGGATGGTCTTTCCATTCTCCGGGCACTCATCCCTCTTCAAAACTCTTACAGTGAAGCTGCTCCTCCACATCTCCCCACAGTTTGCCACTTGAGTTTTCTCCAATGTCGTAATCTTCCATGTTACATACATCAGAGTAGTAACCAGTGATAAACCCCAGTGGCAGTGAAGATCTTCCTCAAGCCAAGAGCATGCTACAAATGTCTACTGGCAGATCCACAGGCAGGATCTCCAATCAATACACCTGTGTTGTCAAAAGCTCCCATGTAGGTGCAATTGAAGCAGCAAACCTGCATTTTCACTGAGGCTAGTTTTAGTCTTTATTCCTTTATTCCAGGATGCCCAGGAATTTAACTGGAAGAAAAAAAAAAAAAGAAAGCCTTTCCTCTAAAAAGCTTAGTTAATTGGCTTTATTCCTAGATACCCAGAAATAAACTGCACTGGCTCATATCACAAATTACATCCAAACTCAGGAGTTTTAGCAACTTCCTTCTGTAGGGCATACCTATGCTGAAGAGTCCCCCCTTTCCCATATAACACTGCACAGATACCCTACCTCCTCCTCCTGTCTAACCTTTGAGTCGCAGAGTGTGTAGACAGCAGCAGACTTTCATGTACTTGATAGAAGGAATGCTTTCCTTTTGTTCAGTATTTCAGGAGCTTTGTTCTAGTACAGCAAACATCTGACCTGTTTAGGAAAATCAGCCGTAGAAGTTTTGCTAAAAATAACTGCTATCAGATAAATTTACTTGTGACCTTGGGTATTTTTCCTTTTTACCACTAGTCCGCTCCCTCACACTCTGAGCTCTTACTGCTTTGACTGTTATAAAGTAGAAATGCGTCGGGCGATAAACACATTGAGTATTCAAACAAACAATCACTTTACTTGCAGTAAAGGGTCAATAGTGCAGCCAGACTGGTGAGCTCCCCTGCAGCAGCTGTGCATACAGTCACTGTTAAGAAATTATTATTAGAAATTGTTACCATTAAGAAATTAGTATTTTCCTTCTTCTTCATTAGCAACCTTGAAATACAAAGAAACATGTATGGTAAAGCTGCTAAGCCAATGTAAATTACTGGAATTCCTGTAAAAGGGGAATTGGTACTGACTGACAGTCTGCCCCTGCAGTCACACCACCTGGATGCTGAGCTGTAAGATGGAGCTCTGTCTGCTTTCTGAGATGTGCCACAATGAAGCAGTTTAAAGATTTTTCAAGTTAAAACTTGGGTTTCACTAATGAGGTTTAATTTTTTTCCCTGTGCCTTTTCCTTGGTTATAAGCAGGAAGATATATTTGGATTCACTTAAGAACATAACCCTGCTGTTCACTGAAAGGTTTCTGCAGGGCCTGGCTCCAGCCCTGCTGACTGCAGACTTCAGCAAGGGGATGGGAGTTCTGCTGTCTGTAGGGCTTCTCACTCATCACAGGGATGCTGCTGTGGTGTCATGATTAAAAAATGTTGGCTTTGCTTTTGTTGTTCAATATTGCAAAATGTTTCCCGACATTTTTCCTGTACATTTTGGGAGAAATCTGTTTCAGTCTTGGACTGTGCTTTTAATTGAAAAAAACGCCTTTCATCTAAAAAGCTTGGTTAAGATTATATTTGCTTAATGTGTTGGTTTGTTCAGGGAAATCTCAAAAAAAAAAGAAAATATTAGATGTGAGCATTGAGTTTATCAAGCAGGCCTGTGTCTGGATTAGATTATAATTGTCTTCCATTCAGTTACTCAAATATTTTCCTGATCACTCATCGAGAATATTACATTTTCCCTTCTTCTTGTGGTTTCCTTTTCCTTCCTTGTGGCTGGAACTCTGATTTTTCTTCTGATAAAACCCTGTGGCTTTCATTTACTTGGCTTCCACTGACTGAACAGCACACAGAAACTGAGATGTTGTCAACTTAAGAACCATGAAATAAACCCATCCATAACACCTAAAGAGATGTGTGGATATGGTTATACATAAGCATCAGAGCACAATGTTGTAATTAATGTCACTTAATATCTGGGTCTGGATAACTGGAACACAGCAGCTGGAACACAGTTATTGACAGTGGTTGCTATTTAAATATCATCATTGCCATTTTATTTATAGCAAGGCTGCTGGAGTCCTTTAGGCAAGGTAGGGCAGGGCAGGACTCCTGCTTCTGAGCTCAGGCTACAACATATAACCCATGAGGGTTGAGTAAGCTCTTGGGAAATGCTAATAACCCTGAATGGTCACTGCAAAAGAAAATAAGTGGTTTTCATCACTCGCACTCAGGCTCTGGAGTGGGAGCAAAGAAAGGTGGGACTGAAATTCAAGGCAATACATCTAATACTTGACATTTCTGTCGATCTAGAAAGGGACATAGACCTTGAGACCCTCCATGTCCTACTTCTAAAAGCCTACGCTCTAAAATTGAATAGCCTATGTGTCTTGGGAACAAAATAAGAGTTACCTACATGACAGAAAACTTCTGGGATTGTGGTGCTTAAGCAATTGGGTAGAGCCAGCTAGTTAATTCTTCCAGCCTCAAGCTGTTTAGTTTGTTCTGGGTTATTGTTTTGGGTTCGGGGTTGGTTGGGTTTTTTTCAGATAGTGGCAATGTTGGATGAGTTTTGTGCTGAATTTATTATCAATGTAGGTTAGGACCAATTAGAGCCTCGCTATCAAATTATCTCTCAGAGATGACTGGATATCTCTCCACTACCTACTTTAGGCTTTTCTATCAGGGTTAGATGGGACGTGGGTGCCAAGATGGAAAGGTCTACCATGACAGCAGCAGCTGTGAGCACACACAGTAGCAGAACCTGAAGAAATTTACTGGCAAAAACACAGGGAAACAAACAACTTGGAAATAAGTAACATTTGTTTGGTTTTTCTTTTTCCTGAGACTGCTTTTATTATCAAGTACTGTTATCTTATTTTTTGCATGCCTTTGCATCAGGCTGTGGCCTGTGTGAGCATGTCAGTTTAGTGAAAATGGAGCTGCTTATTTCTTCTCTATATCTGCAGTGATAATATGGAGTAAGATCAGATATTAAATGAATTGCTGCTACGTCCGGAAGGCCAAATGCAGACGTGTATTCGCTGTTTTTTGTTGATGAGACAGTATTGTTGGACCTAGTGATACCACTGCAGTTTACATTCAAAAGAAGATGGATTGAACATGGCTGTACATTTCACATGATACTTTTGCAATCCAGGGCAACTGCATTTTGTTTGAAGTTGAAAAGTTTTCGAAAAACTTAGTTTAAATGAGCAGTCTTCATCTATGACAGTTTCTGGATTATTTTTTTTTTTAGTATATGGATTTTGCATTCCCCCTGTTAAATAAATATTCATTTTCTCCCTTTATTCTTCATGTTATTCATAGCATCATAGAATCACGGAATGATTAGAGTTGAAAGTGACTTTAAAGATCATCTAGTTCCAATACTCCTATCACTAGACCATGATAAAGCCCCGTCCAACCTGGCTTTGAACACTGCCAGAGATGGGGCAGCCACAACTTCTCTGGGCAACCTGTGCCAGTGCCTCACCACCCTCATAGTGCAGAATTTTTTCCTAATATCTAATCTAAATCTCACCTCCATCAATTTAAACCCATTACCCCTTGTCTTATCCTTCTCCAGATTTCTTGTAGACCCCCTTTAGGTATCTGAAGACTGCTATAAGGTGTCCCCCCACTGTGTTTGTATGTGTAGTTACTAAGATTCCAAGTATGCTTTTCTGATCAGTCCAAATTTTCTCAGAAATCAAGCAATAATATAAAATGTTGCATATTCTGGGCAAAGCAAATGCAACGGATGCACCAAATAAAATCACTGATGAAAAAAAATGGAAATACATGAAGATTTTTCCTATGTGATACATAAAATCTGCTTCATAGGTGAAGAATAGTGTCAGGTTTATGCTTTATGCAATTTTCAGTGATGCCTTGGGTAACATTTTTAAATATAGGTATCTTCTGATCATCTTCCAAAGTCAGCTTGCGCAGATAAAAGCAATATTTAAATGGATAGATTGGGGTTTGAATATGTGAAAAGGTAATTATTCTCTTTTGGAGTCTTATGCATTTTCTATTAAATGGGTTTGGTGTTTAAACTGATTGTGTAAAGCTAATTTAACAGGAAATATCAACAAAATGACCATTTTGATCCAAATGGTTCTTCTCTTCAGCATAAGCAACTCTGCAGCAAGTCTGCCCCATTTGTGCTTCTCTTTGGTTAAACTACTCTTGGGAGACTCCAGACTGCTAGACTAAAAAGCTAGTGAAAGCTTTTATATAAAAATAACTGTATGGCAAGTGTTTTTATAGCTCATAAAGATACTCAGAAATGCTTGCTTTCTTTTTTATTATTATTTGTTATTTTGGAAAGCTTTGTTTTAAACAGAGCTGTCATAAGTAGACTCAGCAGCCAGTAAATCCACTGGGCCTTCGCAGACTAGAAAAACATCTGCCTTTTGTGCTGTGCTCGACTACAACCAAATGAGAAAATGTACTCTGACAAGCTGAAGTAACTCACTTAATAAAGCATAATTTACTTCCAATCAAGTCTCCTACCAGTTGTACTTTATTCCAGCCTCTATGTGATTTTTCAGCTGGATCTAAATACTAATTTGCTTGCTTTAGTTATGCTTAATATGGCCTTAAAGCTGCAGACCTGGATGCTGTCCTGGTGCCTGCCTGTGAATCACTTGTGAGATAGACCTGAACTTCCTGTTGTTTGCGCCAAAACTGCTAAGATTGCGTTTTCTGTTTCACAAATGCTGCTGAATTTAAAAAAAGAAAAAAACAAATAATAAAAAAAAAAACTTGTAGCACACTGATAGGCTATCATCACCCGAAACTTACTCCGAAGTAAAAAGATAACAGTTGTCATTAATAAATTACTGTTCAGATGAGCTGAGTAATAGTTTTTATCTTTTGCTTTGGTTCTAAACAGACAAGCTGGAGAGGAGCTAACCATTTTTTGGCTTTTTGTTTGGTTTAGGGTTTTTTTTTTCATTTATTGTAAGGTTAATTTTTTCTTGAATGAAGTCTCATTTGTGTGGGGCTTTAATTTGGTTTCTTGAACTTTGAATACGAGGTGAGCATGGGAAGTATCAGTTTTCTGGCTGCGAGGGTGGGTGGGTCACTGCTGGCAGCAAAGAGGTTTTTTTAAAAAGCTACAGAAAAGAAAGCTTTGACTGTTCAGAACTATTTGAATGCATTCAGAGTTCTTTACAAACTGGAAGTGATGAGTACGCCAAGTTACAAGTGCAGATTTCTAAGAATGAATACAGAATGATGTTGTTAACACTGGACTGCAAGAAGGTCTAAGAGCGGGTCGGTGCCTTTGGGGAATTTTGCTATAATAACCAAAGCCAAACCCAACCAAAAAAACCAAACAGACTTTTTTGTTTTAAACATAGCCTTCTTGTGAGTAGATTGCTGATTTCTAGAGAAAGGTGACAAAGAATGAATGTGAAAGTGTTCTAGTGGGAGAAGGCCATCTAGGCTCAGTGAAGATTTTTTACTTTTCCAGCGTTAGTTAAATCATTTTCTATGACTAGCATTATTTCAGCAATCAAGGAACTTGATCAAACATCCTTTGCTGCAGTTGAGTAAACTCTGAAAGTCAATCCTTTGGACAGCTGAACACATCCAGTAAATATGTAATCACAAAATCTGATTGAGTTCTAAAGCTAGTGAGCAAACAGCCCAAGGTCTTAAGAAGTACTGCTATTCACTACAGGCTTATCTTTTATGTGATATGGGTTGTGTTGCTAATCAGATGTGGTATGTTTCTGTCTTTCAGATTTACCGCTGGATTATAGATTTACGCGATTTTCCTCAAATAGGTCAGCAACTGCC
The DNA here is from genome assembly GCA_028858755.1 of Ara ararauna. NCBI lineage: Eukaryota > Metazoa > Chordata > Aves > Psittaciformes > Psittacidae > Ara > Ara ararauna. Next base: position 66,223,312 of record CM054379.1, read on the forward strand.
GGGTACTACCCAAGCCCTCCAAGAGTGATGCTGCCAAGCGAGGAGTCAGTGACTATGAAATAGGTTGCCAGCTTTTTCCTTAAATAAACCTGTGGCACTTACTTAGACTGCTGTCAAATGCTAATTGGTGAAAATGCTGTGTGATGCTTCATAAAATAGAATGATGGATTAAAGCAGACTCCTGTGTAGACTTTTGTTTCACTTGTTTCTCTAGTCCAGCTGGAACAGGTGAGCAGTGCATTCTTCTCCAAATCTTCCAACCACCACTACCTTGCAAAGTGCTATTAGCTTTTTGTATGCACTGCCCAAAGCCTTCAAGAAATGTAATAATAATAACTCATCCCAAGTTACATTCTACAACTTCAAGGACATTTTTGCTCCTATCCCTATGTAAGGTAATACTATTACTGCCCAGAAAAGATATGAACCAGATGCTCAACGATATTTCATTGAGTTACCTTGGACAGCCCAGGTTATCACCATAGATCAGTGTTTTACAGGTTCTGAGGAATTTATTCTCCAACTGTAACTATTCTTGGAGATACAGAAAGACTGAGGCCCACACAGGAAGATGCGTTCATACCCAGAAAAAGACTTGAATGAGATTTAGGCAACTAAATGCAGACCAATAGTCCTAAAAGCCTTTGTCAAAGTGCTTAACCACTCTTCAACAGTAAGGTTCCCTACATGCCTTTTTCTCCTTTCGTCTTCAGTACCTCGAGTCAGAGCTCTTCTGCAGAAAGAGAGAAACCTCAGCTTGAGTGGATTCAAATCCTTATTCTCCACCTCTCTGGGAAACCCTTCCAAGAGTAGAAAGGATATAGCACCCAGCTATATAGAGCCATCTTTGCTAAGTACAGGCTCGGCCCAGAAGAGAAGCAAGACTGAAAGCGTAAGCTGGATATGTGCTTTCTTATCAGCTAATTTAAGTAAACAGGAGTCCTGTTCTCTGTGGATTCAGTTCCGAAGAGCTATTCTCCAGCGCTTTGGACAGGGAGCATCTGGTAACTTACACAGGGTAGCAGATGCAAAAACATATCAAAGATACTTGTTTAGTCAGGAGTTTTGCACACTAGGGCAGACTTTGGGATAAATTTCCCTCAAAGTTTAAAGAACAACAAACAGAAAATGTATTTTCTTGTTTTCAAGAGAGTTTTCTTTTTTAGGCCTAGAAAATTATTAGAATTGATTTAACTTGTGTTAGCACTTAATTTATGTCCCCGCAGCTATATTTTTGCAGGTTCACCAGTTAAAATATTTGACGTGAGAATCAGACACAGACACCATTCCATCTCATTTCAGAGATATCAGCTTTTGTTTCTGTATTTTTCTTCCTACCCTTACATAGGATGTTATTTTTACATTCTTGTGGTCTAGTACACTCACAAGTAATGTGCAACATTTCCAATTTCACATTAAGCATCCTTTTTTGAAAGGGAAACATAAAACAAATGAGGAAAAATTTGAAAAAAACTTTCCTTAAAAGGAAAAAGCATGTGAGGAAGGGAAATGGAAGGGCCATTCCCCTCCACAAAAAGTATAGGCTGAAAATATTTGACTTAAGAAGGTAACAATAAGTAATACTTGGGTCTATTGTGAATTTTTCTAATTAGCATTGATGCTTTGGGCAGCAAATCTGGCTCATGACAAGGACATGATTTGTATTAAGCAGAGAGATACACAGATTAAAATCTCAGATCCCTGATTACAGCATCATTTGAAATTCTAACCTGAACCGAGTAATCCTCTGCAAATAATATTATGTACCCTTACACTTTTGTTGTTTTGAATTTGGAACTGATTTTTTTAGGTTGGGGATTTTTTTCTTTCTTTTTTTTTTTTTTTTTTTTTTTTAAGAAAATTAATTAAAATTGTTAGTGGAAGGTGTCCCTGCCCATGGCAGGGGGGTTGGAACTAGATGATCTTAAGGTCCTTTCCAACCCTAACTGTTCTATGATTCTATGAATCAGTAAGAGTGAAAACCATCTAAATAAGTTCTTGGTTCTTGGCTTCTTGGTGGAGAAGCAGTATTTTCTTTAATGTAAAGGTGACTGATTCTAAGGACAACCTAAACACAAAGCTCACCAGAAGAAATATATATTCAGACTTGCTCAAATGGGAGGTGATAGTACCCATTTCTGACAAAGGCTGTCACCGGCCATTTGCATTTGCTGCAGGAAGGACCCCACAGTAGCAAAGAAGTGGATAACAAAAGGCTACTATAAGCATGACTTCGTGTGTCACCACAGCCTGTGGCTGCAAGAAGACTGAGGAAGAGTAATTGAAGCATTTGCCCAAAAAACAGAGCTCCAGTGAAATGAGGACTGAATGACTCTTGCTAAAGACTCCTCTTATTCAAGAATCTCTGAAAATTATACAGGTCTTTCTTACTACAAAGCAGAGATTGGCAGTGGACAGATCTTAGGTGGGCAATCAGTGCTGTGGCGATGGGAAAGTTGATGGAACTGGAAGTGTTGTGAAGACCAGGGAGAGGAAATACACATGGCAGAAAATTGGTGGAGAGCTTGCCATATTGAACATGACACTGTAAAGACACCATCATTCCTTCTTCCTTTGTTTTTTTAACCTCTGGAAATCTCTGTAATTTCTTGGATTCTGTTGTGAGAGGCCATTGACAAAAAGATCACTGAAGTGCCTACAAAACTATCTTGAGTATCAGCAGGGAGACAAAGTTGTAAAGATTCATTAAAATCACTGTGTCTGGTTACGTAGCCCTAACAGCCACAGTTTTTCTTAAAACCAGAAATGAATACTGAGTCTCTTTTGCATCTGTTTTGGTATAAAGCACATGTGTCTGCATTTTAACATAAAGATAATTTATTTCTAAAAAAAAAAAAAATACATGTTCTCTGAATTTGCTTTATAACTGAGCAACAAAAGTAGAAAAGGGAGACAAGGTCATCACAAAGCAGTGCAAGGAAAGGTTCATGCTGTAGCTCTGAACAAAGCAAAACTTGACCCACCCATAATGAGATACCTAAATCAACCAAAACCTGGTATAAATTAATGCCTTTAATAAATGAATGCCTTTAATACCTATAGGGAAGACAACTTTGAGGCAAAGCAGAGTTCACTGCAAGTGTTTCCTGGATAGGGCTCGTTCCTGGAAACTGAAGGCTTCTTAATCCCCAGTGAGTGAAAGATAAATAAACAATTGCGGATAGCTTATTCATGGTAGATATGGGGCATTGCTGGACTCAGGCCTTTGAGCCTGGTGCTTCCCTGGGCTGCTAGGGCTCTCCAGCTCATCTGAGTCCCAGATGTGTGATACTGCAGCAGCACTGGAGTGGTTCCTAAGGGAATTCCCAGGAAAATCTGACTGATGATGAGTACCAGGAACCAGCATCCCCAAAACTGGTTTAGATCTGTGTAAGCAGCAAACAGCCATTGTCCAGCCTGGCATGACAGCTACTGAGGGGAAAAAAACCATCTGCAAAACAGGGCTGCAGTATCACAAAAAGGTGAGTTCGACAAAAAGGTGAGTTCGTACACAGATGTGTGACAGAGCTTTTGGGGTGTAGAAAGGCTCCAGTGCTCCAGGCAGAGTAGCTGGACCAGCCCTCCAGTGTCCTAGGGCTTAAGACACTCTAACCACTGATCTCACCTGTCCCCTGCCATGACTGGTAGTGCTCCAAATGTTACCTGCATTCAAATAAATAACCTTTAGCCCTGCCCACGCTGCCTGGCATGATGTTTTAAAGCAGCAGTTGGCTATAACAACTGACAACAGCATGACTGTTTCACTATGACAACTGAAAACCGTGCCTGCCACGTCCTCCTAGGTCGCGCTCTGCCAGCAGCTGTATAGGCTGTAAGGTTTTTAACAACCTTTTTGGCAGATACTTTAGAAAGTGAAGAACTGTAACATACCTCACTGGCAAATTGGATATTACTTACCAGCTTCTGTACTGTAACATAGGATGCAGAAAGTCACCTACCGCACACAATAAGCAACACTGATCTTTCTTTGAGGGAAAATAAACTCTGGCCCAGCTCCAAGTCATGGCACATTCGGGATCAGATCTGGCTACAGCCAGGCTGCAAACCATGTAACAGTCAGTAAAAGCTGTCTCATCATGAGATCACTCTAATTCAAAACTATTCACCTGTGTTTTCCTGATAAAGTCACTTTCCTGTAGAATCCTCAATTTTTTTTTCTTTACAGAAGCCCTAAGCCAGTCTCGGAGACAAGTGGGGTATGGCAACCACCCATTGCCCTAGCAAAATGAAGGGTTTCCAACCTGAACCTGTAGCGCTTCTCTTTCCTATAGATATGTAGCTGTATTATCTGGCTGTGCAGACCAATATACAATTCATAATCATCTTTCTTACCATCAGTAGATGTGATTTTACATTACTCAGAGGGGCCTTGTTTTAAGTGTTTACCCATGACTTGTCCAATCACTTGCCAAACAAATATTATAGCTTCACCTTTAACTCTTTCCTCCTGGGGCTGGATATGCATGGATATGAATCATACCAAGGAAAATGATAGCAGAGTGTAAAAATGTATAAATTAGCAGAGAGATGCCAACAGTGAGAAGGCAGTGTCTGAGTTTCCATGTCAACTTTCTTTTGCTAACACAGGAAACAAAAATGCACAAAAGGTAAAACACTCTTTTGTACACAACATTGATGTTTTACAGTACAGCTTCTCAGAAAGCGGAGTTTAGAAGTAAAGTCACTTCCACACAAAGAGCTAGAAGTATCACACACTAGAGCAAGGGATCTAACAGGAAGATGTTGCTTCTGACTGCCCTGGCAAGGGGGCACAGCATGTGGCAGCCTGTCCCTCCTCAGCATCATGGAAAGAGCAAGGCATGTCTTCTGCTACATTTCAGCAACTGAGTTTTAAAACACAAAAAGCCTCTTTTTGTGCACATGCTTGGAGGCAGATAGTATTTCAGCTGAAGCATAGCATCAGATTTAGGAGGGAAAGCATGCAGCTAAGCTACAGGAACCTTATCTCTGCACAGCACCATCTACAGTGGTATAATGGCTGTAATGGCGGTGCTGCAGACATCTATTGCTAACAACTGCCCATGAGCCACCCCTTCCAGCAGGCATGTAGCTGATCCAGAGTCCCCCAAGGGAAAGGCTCAATCCCACTATAAATCCAGTTGCCTATAATTTTGTTTCCTGCAATTCTGAGTAAGTGGAACATCAAACCCCCTTCGTGAGTCACAGAAGAGAAAAAAAATAATGTAAAAAAAAATAGAGGTTTTCTTCTGAATGTTTTCAGTGCAAGAAACAAATCCTGCTTTTCCATAAGCATTATAAATAGAAATGCTTAACTTGAAAACAGAGCCTGGATCAGGGCCAAAATGAGATGGAATCCAGGAAGTTAAACAGACTCAGAGATTTCCAGCTCAAAAAGCTTGCTAGCATCTTTAAATAGCAAACTGGGGATTCCTATCTACAGTTCAACGGGCTACTTACTGTGGCCATCATTTCTTGAATATAGGACAAAGGTGTAAGGGAAATCTTTTCAGGATGAGGTGGGTACCCGCAGCAGTCCTCTGGCAAGACGGCAAGACCGCAGAGGTTTTGCAGCTGAGCAGATGTCACAGTTCACAGAAGGGCAAACATCCGAAGTGCCGCATCTAACTTCTGCCTGGCTGCAACTAAACTGATTTAATCAGAACCGTGCTAGACATCCCCTGTGCTTCCCACTCACGCTGCCAGAGTGCATACGTAGTTCTCTCACACATGGCTGTAACGACTTCTAAATACTTGCACAGGGGTGAGAAACCAGTGCAGCCACTTCAAAACCATGTTATGATTTCCAGCCGCTTTTGCAAATTAGAGGGTGCAAGACACAAAATGGCAGCAGCACAAATGGAAAAGGAGTCTGCACGGTACCCACCATCGTCACTCGAGAAAGGGAAGGGTAAGTGCTACAGGAAGAGCAGGCCAGTTAGGCAACCTGACTAGGAGATAAACCTAAACACAGTTGATGTCTACAGTAATGTAAAAGCAATAAAACTGGTTCTGCTGTTGAAAGGCACAGACCAGATGATGCACATCATTTTTGATTGGGTCCGGGTATTTTTGGCATTTCACAGTAAGTACCTATGTACCTACTTTATGGCTGCTGCCTTCCTGACAAGTCTGAGGACCATGAATCTGTCTCCAATCACCAGTCTTTTACCTTGATGCAGCCGCTTCCCATTCCCTAAGAAATCTGCAGGAATTTCTTCTCATCTGGCTTTCTGTCTGCTGGCCTCGGGCTAAACCAGGCTGAACACATGGAGAGAGCAAGAGAGAGGGGAAGAAAGGAAATGTAAAGCAGAGAAAGATGTTCCATTTACACACACAGAAGAGCTGTTTAGGAAACACATCTAGTGCTTTCCCCTTCCAGCTACCCTACTACTGTGGTACTTCGGCTACCACAAAGTAGAAGAGTAACACTGCATGTGTAGGACAGAGAAAAGCATTTTCAGTCTGTAGATGTAGCACCAGACAAAGCAGGGAAGAAGCATTAGCACATCCTTTCAGTCCTATAAATGCACCTGGCACCTGAGAGGCCCATCAGAAACAAACAGCTAGATTTTCCTGTGAGAGAAATTGCTTCATGCCACCCTAAATGTCCCAGCCAGAAAGGTGTCCTGATGACCTTAGTCAAGATTTCCAGATTTCCAATTCTTCCAGATTCTCAGGGCTGATTTCGGTCCACTCCTTTTCATTGCCTAGATTTGGAGCTGCAACTATTTGTGCCCATTGTCTGCATAGTCAGCCAGAGCCCCAGATCCCCAAGCAGTAAATAGTGTGCATCATGCAACACTCTCATAAACTTGGAGGATGTAGTAGGACCGAGAACAAAGTTAGGACACTGTCTGGTCCACACCCTGCTTGGAAAAGAGAAGATAGCAAGCATTTCCTTGTATGAGGCTGTAACTGGGATAAGTTTTGAAAATCAGAGCTGCCTTCATTTGGCACTAACAAAGTCCAGGGGGAACAGTTGGGCAGAGCAGCCACAATCAAGGAGGGCAGGGTAAGCATTACGCAAGTATCCAGATTTGCTATTCTGCAGTTCGGCAACGAGAAGAGACTGGCATAACGTTCTTGTCCTACAGATTTCAGCTCACAGTGCTGAGATCAGAAATCATCACAGCTGGACACAAAAGATAAAGGGAACACAAGGGTTATGGTCATAAGAAAATCAATTGTTTTGGAGAATTAGTGAAAGAATCTGGAGAATTTTTTATTTTTCTCTCTCTTCGTTTGAAGAGTTTTGACACTTAATGACAAAAGTAGAAGTGTCTCTTACATGGAAATTAGAGACCAAAGAGATCACACAGAGAATAGGACTTCAGTGATAAGGAGGCATTTAAAACCAAACCAAACCAACAAAACAAAACCCAAACAAACAAACAAACAGAAAAAACCACAGAGACAAAATAAAAGGAAAAAAATGCTGTTGCATAGCCTGGTCAGGAAGAAAGAAAAGAACGGCCACAGCTATGTATGTGGAGCAGGCTGGATGACAAACAGCTTCCCTCTTTAGGCTAACATCTTCAGTCAAAAAGAAAGAAAAAGGAATCATCCTCCTATTTTCACCACAAAGTGAGAACCAAAGGCTTTAAAATGTATGAAGCATCAGCAGATCCTTGGTGTCTCCTTCAGAGAGGATGAGCCCTGCATGACTCGCTTCACGCAGCCTCGCTGCCCTCCTTTCTCACTGCCTGAGAACAGCAACAAGGGCTTGCTCTCTCCTCATGTCCTCATGACCCAGCTCGTCAATGCAGCAGGAAAATAAAGTGCATTTCCTTCCCAACAAGCCACATAACCACAGGGCCTTCTTGGAAGTTTTCACTTCTCAGAAGTAATTTGCTATAAGGGAAAGAAAAGGATAGATGTTATCAAGACCTTGTAACCAGGAGCTGGCTGCTCACCGTGTCTCCAATGTGGCGGACATTTTCACGACGTGCACTGTATACTTTGGGGTCTAAGACAGGGACTTCAATGTGTGTGTCCTAAAAAACCTGCCACTGTTGGAGAAAAGCAACATTTCCTACACACATCTGGCTCAGCCACACAGACACCAGACATTTCATGTTCCTGGTAATGTTGCTTGCCAGAAAGGCCAAGGAAAATTAAAGAGCATGTGACATATGTGTTGAATGGTGTCTGAATGGTTTTCAAACAATTTCCATGGAACACAGTCTGCACAACTGGCCAAAAGCACAACTTAGCTCCAAAAGGTAAATTTAGCTCCTCTCCTAAATCCATTCTGGAGCAATGCCACTTGAAAGGTCAGTTTGCTGCATGTGTCAGTATTGCATGATGTAACTTAAGGAAATGACAGTCACAAAAACTATTAATCTCAGGGACCTTTCCAATAAAAAAGAAGATGGGAACAAATAAACTAGGGTTCTGATACCTGGGAGCAGAGAGGGAGTGATAGACTTCAGGGACAGCAGCACCAAGGGACTGGAAATTGTAAAATGGTATGTTACTGAGTCAGTCATTTAAACCAGCTTTATGGCTAGTGGCAAGAATAGGTATGTAACATGATTCGTCACATCCTAAAGAAGACATCTGAAACAGGTCAGATCTGACAGAATCCTGCCCTAAAATTATTTGGTTTTCTCTGCAGTTATAAAGAAAGTCTAACGTGCCTTGATCAGAGGTATTGCTGGTCAAGTATAGAACAAAAGTGCATGACAAATTCAGAGTTAGATGGATCCCACCCAGAATTTCTGCCCCAGATTGACATTGTTTTATTGTCTAATTGTTTTCCTCTTGCTGTCATCAGCAACAAATTCACTGGCACGCAGCAAGGCACGCAGCAGACCATCAAGAGAAGCTTAACCTTAGCAAGGGAGGTTACACCCATGGTTAAAGAGGTAAAGAGCAGAGGAAGATCAAAGGGAAGCTATAATCTTGCCTGTGCAAGTAGCATTTTGATCATAATCATACAAAACAGGACCGGAAAGGACCTTGACAGGTCACCTGGTCCACCCCTTCCTCTAAGGCAAGATCCATCAGACTTTCTAGACCTGAACTGTTCTTGTCAAATATATGTCCAACTTGTACTTAAAAAGCCTGGAGGGACAGTGAAGCCATTCACTCCTGCTTCATTTACCCTTACAAATACTTCTTTTACCCTTACAGATACTTCTTTTATCCTATTTAGCTTAAATTTCTCCTACTGCAACTTAACATGCTGTTCTCAGAGAACGAGGATAAGAGATTATCTTTTCAGCATCTTTTACATAGCCGAAGGCCGTTATCTGTTGTGGTTTAAGCCCAGCTAGTAACTCAGCACCTCACGCTTGCTCACCCCCCCCTTCCATCCCTCCCTGGGTGGGATGAGGAGGAGAGCTGAAAGAATATAAACCCCATGGGTTGAGATAACAACAGTTTAATAACAAAAGTTATTGGATATAAATAACTACTACTAATAATAATACTAATTATAAGGGAAATAACAAGGGGACAGAATATAAAACTAAAAGGGTAAAGTTGAAAAATCAGTAAACACAAGTGACACACAATACAATTGCTCACCACCCACCAACTCATACTCAGCCAGACCCGATCAGTGATCTGGGCCTTCCAGGTAACTCCCCTCAGTTTCTATACTGGGCATGACGTGCCGTGGTATGGAATACCTCTTTGGCTAGTTTGGGTCAGGTGTCCTATCTCTGCTTCGTCCCGACTTCTTGTGCCCCTCCTCACTGGCAGAGCATGAAACTGAAAAGTCCTTGATCAGGGTAAGAGCTACTTAGCAACAAGAAAAACATCGGTATGTTGTCAGCATTGTTCTCAGACTAAAGCCGAAACACAGCGCTGCACCAGCTACTAGGAAGGAGAAAAATAACTGTTACAGCTGAAACCAGGACATATCACATCTTCCTCCAATCTTCTCACCCTTACGCTAATTTTCTCAGTTGTTCTGTACTCATGACAATTGCTAAACCTGGGGTCATTTTCATTTCAAAATTATTTGTTGCAAGGCTGAAATTAACCTAGAATGAGCAGATCACAGACTCAAAGAATGATCTGGGTTGGAAAGGGCCTTAAGGTCATCTAGTTCCAACCCCCTGCCATGGACAGGGACACCTCCCACTAAACCACGTCACACAAGGCTCTGTCCAACCTGGCCTTGAACACTGCCTGGGATGGAGCATTCACAGCTTCTTTGGGTAACCCATTCCAGCGCCTCACCACCCTCACAGTAAAGAACTTATTCCTTATATCTAACCTGAACTTCTCCTGTTTAAGTTTGAACCCGTTACCACTTGTCCTATCACTACAGTCCCTAATGAAGAGTCCCTCTCCAGCATCCTTGTAGGCCCCCTTCAGATATTGAAAGGCTGCTATGAGGTCTCCATGCAGCTGATCTTGCCTCTCAGATACCTCTGAATCATCTGACACTTTTTAATCTATTTATTTAGCCTGACAAGCACTCTGTGAGTTATTGGGAATTAAAATGAGCCCCATTTCACACATGAGGACATAAGGCAGAGAGGATTTGTGGCTCTCCACTCTGTGTATATATCTCCACCACATGCCAAGCACTTGGATGTGCACGAAGGAAGGTCCAAGCACATCCAAGCTCATTCTCTATGAGGAACAACCTCAAGTGAACAGGTAGGAACAGTGTCCTTTGCACAGCTATGTAGCCATGACAAGGCAGCACAGAGCAGTTTCTCTGCAATACAGATAGATAAAACCACAGACTATGGTCAGGATTTCAAAAGCCATTCAGGTATTATGCTGGTTCTGTAGGATTGTAAGGGTTAATTCCATTTAACTCAGAGTCAGCTACTTAGTACATTCAAATACCTAACGAGGCAGACATGTGACTAGGACTTAGACACCTTCCTGCTCATCACTGTAGGAATCCTGATGATTTTAGAAATTTCAGTAGAATCATCCTGATAGTCACATCTTGTCTGATGGGGGGAGTCTGTAGCTCTCCCTGTGCTCATTCGTGTCACAATGTTAGTATTTCACAACTCTACTATCAATGCAGTATAGCATAGCACCATTCACATAGGTGCTTAGAAACATACCTTCTAATGATCAATCTAGTGTTTGCATGACTGAAACTGAAGCACTTAGAGCTTTTAGACATGTCATTACTGGTAAAAGAGTAATGCTTTGTTCCAGGCTCTGGCATTGCTTTCAGAGTTTGCAGCAACAGCTTGTGGATCCCTGCTCATTACGCTGAGACTGTCAATAGGTACCACTGGGAAATACCACAGGAGCGAAGGGAAATATATAGTTTCTAGTTTCATCTAGTTTCCACAAGTTTATTAATCTTGATAGAGCAGCAGAAAATCACAGTGTAAACCACAAAGAGCCTGTTTAAAACCATTCTCAAGAAACACAGCTTTTACATTTTAAAGCCAGGGAACTGATGGATCCAATAACATCAGTACACACATTACTAAAATGAAGAGTAAGCTTTGTGAAATGTAAACTTCAGGTAGTTGGACACCATCCTGCCCTATCACATATAAATACTTTCATTTTTATTTCAACAGTCTGAAGATGATAAAACGTGCTGAGCTTTTGGAACCCAACAAATACTTGGACTTCTTCATGTGGAGTTTTTTGTTTGTTTCTTTATGTTTGTTAGAATGCCTGAGAAGGCAAAGAGAGCTGTTTAAAAAAAAAGATAATTTAATTTATCCTCTTTTATATTCTTTTCATAAGTATCTTCGACTGAGTGACTGCAAAAAAAGTGTCAGGATGGTTGGCTTGAAAGACCATGGTATTTCAGGTTTTTGTTTTACATGGGAAACATCTATGTAAGTAGTCACACCGTATGTAAAAGAGCAGATTGACAAATTGGCCTTCTTGTTTCTTCCCTGGCTTGAGAGAACTTTTAGATGGGAGGTCCTACTACTCTTCAGCAGTGTGGGGACAGAACTAGAGATGGATACAGCATAGGAATGAGTCACCCTAGATGCTTTAACCTCCATAGCTCCTTTGCCCGAGCCGCGGTAGCGCTGCCAGGAGCTCTTGGCGCAGAAAATCAAATTGCCGACACTCGGGTTTCGGGGCCAACACATTCCCCTCAGAGAAACGAGTCCTCTCGCTAAAAGAGAATCAGGGTATTTCCGTGAAGTACGAGCGGGGAGGAGCGGGCGGGGAAGGGAAAGCTGCGCGCACGCCACCGATAAATAAATAAGCGAGCACACAGAGAACTAAACGAGCGCCCTTGGCAGGGCCGGGTGGCTGTGCAGCTCGTGTGCTGGGGCCGTGCGGGCTCCGTCGCAGCTCCGCTCTGCGAGGTCCCCTCAGCAAAGGAGCGGGGCCGCGGTGCTGCCCCTCGCCGCGGCCGCCATGGCGTGAGGGGCCGGGGGAAAAGGAGGAGGAGAAGGACGGGGAGAGGTAAGGAAAGAGGGCGGGGAGGCGGGAGGTGGAGCGGGAGGGGGGAGTCATTTTCTTCCTGAGTTGAAAACGCTTCCCCCCCTCTCCGTCCCCCGGGGCTGCGGAGGAGAAACGTTCTGGCTGCCGAGAGGCTGGTCCGAGCCGCGCCAGGGGCCGCCGGCGGTGAGTGCCCGTGTGGTGCGGGGCAGCGCTCCTCTCCTCTCCACTCCAGTCCCGTCCCGTCCCTAGCCTCCCCTCCGCCGGGCGGCTGGGCCCCGGGAGCGCCCGTCCGTCCGCGCGGGGCTAGGGTCGCCGGTTATCGGCGGATTTGGGAATGGGGAGGTCGGAGCCAGCGATCCCCCGACCGATGCATCCCCATCCCCAGAGAGCGGCCGGCGGCGGCGTTAGCGGGCAGCGGGTGTCGGGGCCGGGGTCGACCCCGTGCGGGAGCGGGGTGGGGAGGGCGCGGGGTGGTGGCCAGGGGTGTCCCGGAGGAAGTAGCCTCCGGACACGGGCTTTTCCGGGCTGTCCCCGGCGGAGTGGGGACGTGTTGCTGTCCGGGCACCGCCGGTTGGATACCCGCAGCGTTGCGGAGGTGCTGGGCAGTCGCAGGGTGGGCCCCGTGTCCGAGGTGAGTGCGTGCGGGAGACGTGGCTTTTTCTGCTCATAGCTTTACCTCTGGGAGCCGTGGGTAACAGCGTTCTGCTCTTCCGTAGCACCGTTACCGCAAGAGCCGCCGAGCCTTTTGCTCCTGAGTTAAGCCTCCCAAACATGCGTGTGTGAAAGGTAAGCGGTAAGCATCCTTGCCTCGCACCTAGGGGAGCTGAGAGACAGGAAAAGAGCGCTTTGCCCCATGCAACTTCCTGCTACTTTTTTTGTTGTTGGTAAAGTCCCGGGACCACAGCTGTTAACTCCCGAAGCTCGGTCCCCCGCAGCCCCAGGGCGGCAAGCTGCAGTTCCTTTAGCTGGTATTGCATGAAAGGGATGCATCAGCACTCCGTGTTTCTCATCCCAACTCCTAAAATTCTGTTCGGTATAAATTAAAGTGGCCATTCTCTCTGCTTTTCTGTCATTCCCTCTTGAAACAATATAAAGCCATGGTATTTCCCTGTATTTTCAAGCTGGAGCAGCTTCTTGTTTTGGACATAAGCAAGAAATAAGAAATTAATACAATTGTGAATGAAATACAGGAAATATTGCTCAACTAGCTGGAGATTTCTGGTCACCCTAAGAAGATCAATTGCAATTTAAATAACACTAAAGTTTAATATAGTCTAAACAAAGAAAATCTCAGCTAAATATTGCCACATTATGTTTATCATGCCAGCAGTTATAACTCAGCATTTCAAAATAAAATGAACAATTCAGCTGAAGGGCAGCGCTGGGAATCAATAATTCAGCTGCTGTTTATTACTCTGAAAGACTCTTGCTGGGTAGCCTTGAGCAAGTCACTCCATCTCTCCATGGCTCTGTTTCCTTCCTCATAAAACAGATAAATGTGCTTGCTTGCTTCACTGGGGTGTTGAGAAGTTTAATTAATTAATTTGTTTCATAACTACTTGGAGATCTTTGGGTGCATTTTTCCACAGAAGCGCTAAGTGCTAGTTCAACTACGGGTTCCTTTACTGTGGGTCATTGCTTATGTGTGTTTCTTCAGTGATCTAAATAAACCAAGTTTTTAGTGGAAGTCAACAAAGTAGCAGTTCTGGACTGGGGTTTTCTTGGCTCTCTGTAAACTTCACTAGGATGCAAAACCAAAATATATGAATCACAGAAAAATTTACTGGCACAGAACTACTGGTACTTCAGGCAAATGTCACTTTCTTCTCTTGCTGTTCACAGTAAGAGCTTGCTTTTGTGTTGTTTGAAGCACTGTGCTACTTTGCATAATTCTGAATTGTCATGAAAAAGAAACAACTGAGTGCTGTTATGTAATACAAGAACAAGAGATGAGATTAGTTTATAAACATATCTGTATCTTCGCCTATGGAGACTGACCTTAGAATCACTTGGTGCTGGTTTTCCACTGCATATTCATATACAGTCTCTTCTAAAACCTGTTCTTTGGCCATAGAGAATATGGATTGCAAAGGAAGAAATACATGAACTGAACGAATTGGTTGCCTATGGTAAAAGTTGATAGACTTTGGTTGCCTAAGAGAGCTCAGGTTTTATTACAGTGTATATTAGCTATTCTAACTAGATATTAAATAACTGTCTGCACCACAGTGGAGAGGAAAAATGTGTTTAATTACCTGGCTAAATGTTGGGTGTCATTTTTTTTACTTTGCATGCAGTTATCAGTAAAAAGGAGCAGGTGAAAGCTAGTGTAAAGGTACTTTCTAAAGGTTCATACCTTTAGAAACTCTGTGCTCATGAGGTCTGTGTACCATTTCTTTTCCTCAAGTATGATGACAGCAAGCAAATAAGCTTTTCCAAAACTGAATTCAAGTAAAGTCTTGATAAAGATCAGGGATAGTAGAAAGTCATTCCATTACCATAAAGCTGTTGGGTTGAGAATTAATGTAGTTAGTCTATATGCTGGTGGAGAAATGGTCACATCCCTCAGTACACAGCAGTCTAAGCAGTGAGAACTAGGATTAAATGAGGCAGTAAATAAATCTGTAAAACTGAAGTGTCCGTTTTCTCAGAAGTGATTGCATTTGGCTAAAAAACTGAGTCATGTTCTTAGGCTTGTGTGTGGAAACCTGCACATCTGGCACCCACAACATATTCTGGCAATGAGCAGAAAGAAATTTAGTTACTACTGCTGTTGTTCCTGGACATTTTGCAAGAAGTACAGCGTGTTTTGCCCCTTTTTTTTTTTTTCTCTCTGAAGGGCTTAGAAGAATAGAGAAACAACTTTCCATAACCATTGTTTCCTGGTTGAGACTCGGTAATCCAAGTGCCTGGTGAGTGAAAGGGAATGTGGCTCTTGCTTAGCAAGTGGTATTTAATTGGTAAATATGATACCTCAGCAGTGAGTTTGTCCTGGCTGTTTACACCTTCTTTGCTGTCTCCATTCAGCAGAGGTAGATAAAAGAGCTTAGTTACAGTAGTGCAGTCCGCTAAAGCTGTTAAAGCATGGTGCTAGTTTGTGTTCAAGACTGTAGCCACATATTTATTATAGACTCAATATTTGGCAGAAATCACTTCCTTTGAGCTACTCTTCTGTTTAGATGGGTAAGCTTTGTACCAATGTCTATTAGCCCAGCTAAGCCCAGCTGGGATATGGTGAGGTGTGACAGAGCTGCATTAGCAGAAACCCCAAACCCTTGTGCACTGCGCTTTGCCTGGGCTCAGTTGTCTACTCAGGAAGGGAGCAGAACAGAGAAGGGGATTAAAGGCTGCAAGGAAAATGGAAATCCAGCTGATGTCACCTGGAACCCTTCTCATGAGTGCTTTGACAGTAGAAGTCTAGCAAGAGTGAGGGCTGGTAAGGGAGAGGTGACCAAGGGGTCTGGTCATTTTGGAAATCAAATGAAGGAGGGAGCGCAGGAAGCGGTTTCTCACATCAGGCGCTGACATAACGTTTTCATCTGCTCTGGGCCATGGTCAAGTGTGAAAGCCCAGGTGCAATGCGACCATTATGTACATGGTCTGAAATTACCTTTGTTTGGCCTTTCTTTGTTTTTCCCTTTTCTTAGACTCACAGAGTGTACAGTAGGATTCAGCAATAGTGTTGTTTAGAGCAGGAAATGGATTGTAGGGACACTGGCCAGGCAAGTATTATATCTCATATACCAGATAAACATAGTTTTAACGTAAGAGTTCTTTCACCATGGTTGTCCAGGTTTATGGTTTTTGTTTGTTTGGTTTTAATTTTATTTTTATGAGAAACACTAAAACTGCAGAATATTTTGTGTGAAATTCATATGCCCTCTTAAGTCTTCTAATCAAATGGCTGCTCAGGGTTGTTAAAGTGTTTTCAAAAGTTGTATTTTGGTGGCTGTTGCATCATTTAAGAGCCTTTTAATCAGATCCTTGGAACTGTGGCACATCACGCTTTCTGCCAAAACAATCTGTCAGGTTTCAGTGCTGCTGCCAGAGCCATGCCTGCGCAACTCCAGGTCAGAAATGAGATTATGTAATTATAAATTTCAGAATCAACCTGCGATTTAATGGCTTTGTTGACGCCTACTCACACAAATTACTCACACCAGCTGTGGGTAGCTAAATTTTGCAGGAGTAATGTAGCCTTTTAACTTCATTTGCAGTTGTGGATTTTGTCCATGAAAATGTAATTGTCACTTTTTATCAAGGGTGTTCTTCTGTCAAGGGCAGCAGTGAGGACAGTAGCTGAAGGAACTACAGACCAGTACATTTTATCATGTTTCTAAGTTTGTACCCTGAAAAAATCAGCTGCATCTGGGTAATGTATATTATATCTATGGGGAGAGAAAGGAACTATATGCTATATCTAGATATACATAGAAACTGCAGATAATGAGATTAACAGATGAAAGCAGCAAATAGAATTATACCAATAATAATGAACAGTATAGCGATCTGCAGACAGATGTAACTATCTCTCTGGGTGCAATGTATGCCTACAAACAGAGGCATTTATCTTGTAGCAAACAATCAGTAGAGTGAGAGAATACATAGGCTGAGATAAAGACAGTTTAATAGGTAAAGCAAAAGCTGCACATGCGAGCAAAACAAAACAAGGAATTCATTCACTCCTTCCTGTGGGCAGGCAGGTGCTCAGCCATCTCCAGGAGAGCAGTGCTCCACCACATGTAGTGGTTACTTGGGAAGACAAATGCCAGAACTTCAAATGTCCCCTTACTTCTTTTTCCTCTGGCTTTATATGCTGAGCATGACACCATATGGTATGGGATATCTCTATGGTCAGTTGAGGTCAGCTGTCCTGGCTGTGTCCCCTTCCAACTCCTTGTGCAGCCCTAGCCTACTCACTGGTGTGGTGGGGTGACAGGCAGAAAAGGCCTTGACTCTGCCTAAGCACTGCTGAACAGTAACAAAAACATCCATGTGTTATCAACACTGTTTCCGGCACAGATCCAAAATACAGCCCCATAATAGCTACTATGAAGAAAATTAACTCTACCCCTGCCAAAACCTAGCACAAGAATAAATAGTTAACAAAAAAAAATTCAGTGTAGTTTTGTATGCAAGACCAAGTCATAAACAGGATATGGAGACATGTCAAGTGTTAAAATGAGTTTTGATCCCATAGCAACTGAAGGAAAACTGCCTATTAGTATAACATCCTGTGGAAATGCTTTACAGATAAAAATATTAGTTTGATATCTTCAGCTACTGAAGTCTATAGCGAAATACATATATATGCAGAGAGCAAGAACTGATTTGGTAAAACTCCCGTGGAAACACTTCATTTGTTTCCAACAACGTGGAAGCAGTTGAATGAAGGACAATTAAAACAATAAGATTAAAACTGTTAATTATACATAGTTGAGGACAGCAACAAGCCAGGGAACTTAAAACATTTACAAGTATTTGGAAGAGTAAAGGTCAAGGCTAACAAAGAAGTGCTAGTTGGAAAAGAGGATAGAAATTAAAGTCAGAAATGGAAACACTAGTCTTGGATCATATTTTCTGATGCTGTAATTGGCCTCCTAAAAAGTGAGGGAAGCTACATGGCATGCAGCAGCCTGAGTGGGCTCGGTTAGGCAGAAGGAGGAATTATGTTTTGACAGCAGTAAAGTTTGCTTTCCACGTTTGCACAAATGATTTATTATTTTCTGTCCTGTGCTTGCACCTCCTGGGCACTGCCATCACCCTCTGAAGGTTTTCCAGCTCTTCCTGTCCACCATGGTTGTACCACTTGATCCACACAAAGACTATGCTCTTGACTACCTCAGATAACCTCTTCCCCTGCTCACTTCCTCCTGTGAGGCACAGTTGCACTTCTGCTTTGTAGGCAAAGGAAGCCCTAAGCTTCTGATACCTCACGTGAAAGGGTTCACAGCCTTACAGACCCCATGCATGGGTCTACGTGCATGGGCAGGTGCATTACTTCTTAACAGTTGCCGAATGAATAGTGTTTCGCTACCCAGATTATTACAGGTGCTCTTGTTCTGTGTTTCTGCAGTATCTGTTACTGTCATAGTCCTAGGCCCCAAAGGTGTCCAGTGTAGTAGATGGATGAGTAGTTTGGTTGACTTCTGGGACATTACTGGAGCAGATAAAAGTAGTGAACATATCCTTTTGGCCTATATGAAAATTCTCACTTCAGCTCAAGGTAAAATGCTGGTGCTCTAAGGAAAATCTTTCTGTGGTGGCTTATAGTTTTATGCCTTTGATGGTAAAAGTGGCTGAGCTTTCATTCACTGAATGCCGATGCCTTAACAGGCATGTCTGTACTGGTTGGGGATGATTGCCTTCAGGATTCTGGATATCAAAATGACTTTCTTACTCATTCTATACAGTGAAGTACATAATAAAAGATCCCAGTAAGGGTTAGGAGTAGTAATGTTTATGCAACCAAAAAAATAATTGAGAAAGCATTTATACAGCAGGATAAATTATAAAATAGAAGAAAATTCCAAATTCCCAATTTACGGTTTGGGCATGCAGACAATTTAAATCTTGGTTTTGCCCGAGGCAGAGAGAAAGTTAAGCATTCAGTGTGTGCATGTGTATGTCCTGATAATTTATACATACAGTGGTAAAATAAACTTTTAGATGAAAGGAATAAACAGATGAAACTTGCATCACAGATACACATCTTACGGTAAGCTTACAAAATACTTGGTATTTGTTGTCCTATCTGTACAGTTGTGGAGATTGTACAACTGTCCATTCTCCCAGAATGATGGTCTCACACGGCTGTGTACTGCTCTAAATAGATCATTGAATTTTGTGTGTAGATCAAAGGACAGATACGAGTTTATATCTTGACTGCCAACATGATGTCATATGCTGATAATTCCTATAGGAACTGGTTGTTTCTGGTTGCCTTGATGATTCTCATAGCACATAGCATGTTATTCAGACATATAAGTTGATACAAAGCTTCTTTCAAAGTATTTCAGGTCACTTCAGAACGAGGGCAATGCTAGCACCTGGGTACCTGAGCTGTACTTTATTGTAGATTTGTTTCTGAATTATATTTGGGATTTCAGTATTTAAGCTTTTAAATACCTTTGACATTATGTAATTGTGATGTAGCATATTTCTCGTATTGAAAAAAACAAAGGAAGCAATGAAGTAATGTTGCCTGGTGGTTAATGTCATAATAGGTATTTTTCGAGTTAAAAGCAGTGATTTTACACCTTTCCAGCATTTTTATTGGAGGGACAGATGGTCATTGATTTTATCTCACTGACCAAAAGGCAGGTGGAGGAAGGACTTCCAACTCTTCTTACCTTGGGGTATAGGAGTTTTGTGCACTGGTGTCTGCTGCAGCTTTGAGAGGGACTCAGCAGTACTATTTGCTGATGTGGGAACTATACAGTTTGGGACTTAGGTCAGTAGATTTAATGTGATAGTTACAGTACAAAGATGAGTTTATAGTTTCCTTGGTCCCACTTCATCTGCCACCTCATTTTGCTGTATCAGATCTGTTTCTGTGAGTCAGTAGGAACCAAATGGCAATATACATGGGAATTAGTCTCTATTGACCCTTTCATCTCTCAGTTTTTGTAGATTTACCCCGCATTTTTTAGTACTTAAGTGTCATTGGATTCAGTTAGAGGACTTAGTTGCTCTCCAATTTTTAAATGTTTTCAAAATATTTAGATCAGTTGTGAAATTGTTGGACAAAATAGTTGTTGTGTCATGATTTTAAAGCACTACAATTTCCAACTGATTAGCTTTATAGATGCTGCTTCTCGTATCAGCAACAAAGTCAATTGCAACGTGTGTGATAAGTTTTGCTAATTATTTAAGGTATTTGGACAAAGTGCCAAAAGAAAGTTCCTACAGAAGTTTGCTTTTCTCCACTACGATCTAACGTAGCACTCCTCGTGGCAAGCAGTTGTTTTGGCAGCTCTCAGCATTGGTGCAAAAAGTTGCACACTCATCTCCATTTAATGGGACAAGATACCACACACCTCTCATTCCAACATTACCTGTTAGTTTCACAGTAGTGGTGTAGCACCAGCTGTTGCTGGAGGTTGATTATTTCTTGTTAAAATATTTATGACTTTCTTAAGTGTTTTAACATTGGGTGCTAAAATTGCTTTGTTTATTTCAAATTGCTTGGTTTATTATCAATTGCTTTTCCTGCTAGTATTTCTGAATGGCCAAACAAGCTGATCTTATAATGTAATCTGTGACAAAGTATAGTGACAAAGCTGTTCAATGTTAAATTGAGCATTACAATTACAAGCATTACAAAAAAATGGGTAGGAAAGGTTTGCTTTCGCTTTTAGTAGTTTATCAGGAAGTGATGCAAAAAAATATGAAAGTTAAGCTGTTGCTGATTCAGAGGTCATCGTCTAAGGTGAAAGTTTGCAGGCCGAACCGGAAGATTTGCTTTTTGTCAGTATGGTGGAACAGATTTTGCATCAAATATTTGAGCACAACTCTTAGCCAATACTTGTGGAGGTAATTCAGGTAGCAATAATGAGAACTGTAACCTTTGTGGAAAACAGGAGCCGCCCAAAAGTTGTTAAATATGCGGAGATAAGAATTTAAATGGTAACTCTGAGTTTTAAACTATTATTTATTTATGTATTCTATTATTACAGGCATAGAGGTTGGATACGTTAGCTGAGGGTCAGGGCTTCTCCCACCTTCTCTGGAGGCAGCCAGGTAGTTTTGGGGGGGGGGGGGGGGGGGGGGGGCAGAGGAAAGCCAGCATCTCCACAGCAAAGATGCCAGGAGTTTGCCTGCAGTGTTTCCTGAGTAGTCATACATCCTGGGACTTCACGTGGGCAGTTCTGTCCACATACTTGTGGCTGGTGATTCCACAGAGGTTTGGATGGAAAGGAAAGTGGACTCTTCTGTAGCTGCCTCCTCCCATTCACCAGTCACACCAACCCGAGCTCTGCAAAGTTACAAGACAGGGTTTGATGGCCCTACTGAATCACGGGTTGTTGTCTTCACATCATAGGAGGGGCATCAGTGTAATTTAACCAAGAATAAATAAGAATGACTTCGTAGATGTGCTTTTGGCACTGCCTGGTGACTTCCTTCCAGATCTTGACTCTGAATATGCTGCCTATGAATATACTACAGGTCAGTTTTCCAGTTATGTTGCTGTTAGTCTAAACAGTGTGGTATGGTAGTTGCTTAGAGTGGTTAGATACTTAGGTTAGCTAGTTGCTTAGTTGCTTACATCCAAGGTAAAAAAAAAAAAAGGTTTACCATCTCTATTAAATGCACACATACATGAAGGGAGAAAATGGGGGGGGTTATTCAATTCTTAAAGTATGAACTAGGGCTTTAGACAACACTGGAGGTGTTTGGTGATGGTGAAACGCTGGGAAATGTGTGTCCAGATTGACAAAGAAGGAGTTCTGGGAAACCTTCCTCTATATTCCCTAAGCTCTGGTCAGAAAGACCCTAATTTAGGGACCTCTTAAAACCATCCCTAAAATTATATATATGTTTAATCTTCATTGATGTGCAGAAATACTTACAGAAATCAAACCAAGGGAAAGAATGCATTAAGTCCTTACTGCTAGCTGGGATTTTTTTCTGATTGTGAAAGCCAAGAAACTTCTTTCAGTGTTCTAGTCATCACAGAAAAAAGTTACAGACATTTTTTGCCTTTTTTCAGGTTTTTGGGTTTTTTTAGGCTCTTTTCTCTGCTCCCGCTCTAGAGGATCATAGAGGCTTTAAAAAAAACTATGGTGTTTCGGGGTTTTTTATTATGAAAAAAATGGGTTTTTTTTCAACAGCTTAAAATATGACATTGTGTTGCAAACATAACGTACTGGTTTGGCTGGTTTTTACCTCCTTCCTTTCAAAATATTCTGTTGTATGGTCTCCTTATTTATAGATGAGAATGCAAGTAGACTTGAGTATGTTTGGATAAACTTCAATGCATGCTTCTTTGTATGTGTGTATGTGGTGAGAGACTATGTAGATATTGTGAAAGCATTACCAAATAAACCACCTTTTGATCTGCGTTATGTGTCCTCTGATGATTGGTTTACATCCAAGAAAGAGCAAAACTTGCAAAATGCATTAGAATGCTATGAAAATGTCATCTTCCATCATGCTCTGTTAAAGCAATTATTCTACTTGCTGTGATCTATAAATGTAAGCAGTTACAGGGTGCAATATTATTTTTACTCTAGGCAGGAATGCACAAGAAAAGATGTACTTCTTGGCCAGAGATGCGTGCTCCCAAATTCATCTTAGGAGCTGAACACAAGCACCTGGAGGGTCTGTGTACCCGGTAGTCATGGAGGGATGTAGTCTATCAAGGTTGTCTCATTGTCTATGCACATGTTAATGACATCATTTAATCAGGATGCGGGTCTCTAAATAAGGTTTTAACAGCCTAAGTTTCAGTTAGAAAATGTTGGCATCTATAGGTAGGGAGTTGTGGGGAGAAATAAAAGGTTGCTTTGTACTTGAGCTTCTTAAGAGTTTTATGACTGAATCCTATGAAACAGGTTTTCCATGGAAAAAAACACTTCATGTTTCTTTTTAGGTTTTCTTTCTTTTTGTCTATTTCTCCTTTTAATAATTGAAAACTACTGTTCATTATTTATATAAAACTGTGTCTCTTGAGTCTGGTTTCTGTAACCTTTCCCCTCGGAAGAATTCTAGGAATTTGCTGGCTTTCCTCAGGGGGATCGTGGCCATGTTTTATCTGAGACTTCAGGCTAGATAATTGGGAATTTTTATGAAGCAACTTACTGTGTTTAAATAGCTGCATTTAAACTCTGCATAGATTTGCCATTTGAGCACGTTTTGAGAAGTCAGTATGTAGGAGAATATGCGCTTTCATTCAACATTCTGCCTTCTTGGTAGCAGGCAGTAAATCGCCACATGCAAAGTGGAGAGCCCCTTAGAAAAAAGAAGGGTAACAATGACAGTGATGATGATAATAATTCAAAACCCCAAAATGCTCTGAAGACAAGATATTTCAGCTGGTTTTGTAAGGCTCTGCCGCTTTCTCTTTTTCTTTCTGATTAAAAAAAGGAAAAAAAAAGCAAAACAAAACAAAACACCACCACCCAACCAAAACTGAGGACGTGTCAGAACCGGAGGCCTCAAGCACAGTATAAAATGACCCCAGCACAAACCTCCAGCATTCCTCATCCTTCCCTTTCCAGCTGCTAACATCAGCCAAGGCTGCACGCAGGCTTGGCTGCTGCCGGCACAAGCTCCTTGGCTCTCCCCCTTCCTTTTCCCCTCCCACCCTTCTGTGCTTGCCGGTACAGTCATCACTGCTTCATATTAGGCACCATTTGAAATCTCAAGTAGAAGAGCTGTCAGTGTGTTCCTTTGCCTCCTATCAGCTACTAGAGGGAAGGATTTGGGAGGGAGGGGCCTTCTTCAAGGTGTTTGGGTTTTTCTTTAGGATGAATTGCTTAGTAGGCATTTTGTCTGAAGTATTCGTATAGAAGTTACTTGAAAGCCACCTGAGACAATACATGGGGTTTTTAAGTCTAGATGGAATTGTCTTTCCTAGAGAGTATGCTAAGTTACAGTGTCTCACAGATTCATTTTCTCACTTTCTCTTTCATGTCCATCTGCCATAGGATATTTCAAAGATGGTTTGGCTGCCATTGAGACTTGGAGATCTGATGCCACAATGAGGACTCACACACGGGGAGCCCCAAGTGTGTTTTTCATACACGCGGTTTGCTTCGCCTTTGCCTACGGTGCCAGGGAGGACCTGGATGCGATGGTTCCTTTTGTCAATGCCAAGTATGACAGCTACCCCATGCTCTACTTCTCCAAAGGGGACATGGAGGCTCTGCGTCTCCAGGCCACCACCACACACAGGCACATTGCGGCTCGTCTGATTGAAGCAGTACAAACGATGCTGTCAAACCCCCTGGAGTACCTTCCTCCCTGGGACCCGAAGGAGTTCAGTGCTCGGTGGAATGAGATTTATGGCAACAACCTTGGGGCCCTGGCAATGTTCTGCATACTCTACCCTGAAAACATCGAGGCCATCAACATGGCCAAGGATTACATGGAGAGGATGGCAGCTCAGCCTAGTTGGTAGATTTTTGTCTTTTTTTTTTTTTAAGTTGTTCTTACCGTATAAACTGCTTGCAGTTGGAGGAGTGAGTGGATGAGTTAATTGCATATATTTCAGTTTTTCTAACATTCGCTTTAACGGCAACTAACTTGCTGAATGCATTTACCCTCATCTGAACCAACAGTGACACACAGCTTTTCACCTTCACTGGACTTGCCCTGTAGCAAATTAATGCTGAAAGAAGCAGCATGACCCTTTGTATACCTCCCTACTTGCTGTAAGGTGTAAAAAACCACTATAAAAAACCCAGAACAGAACAACAACAAAAATCCAAACCCACTCCCCATCAGAAGGCAGGGTTTCACATCTGATTTGTAGCAAAAGTGCTAAAAGTGTTAGTATTTAGTATCTTTTTTTTTCCCCCCCCCCCAGACTTGTACCTATCTTCTTAGAAAGAATTCAGGGAAGGGGGACCTAGAACTATGAAAAATGTACAGGTGTAGGTAAAAATGACACTTGAGTTTCTGCAGCCTGCTTAACATCTGTCTGAGCTTCAGTTCACACTTGTAGCTCTGCTTGGCTGAACAGTTCTTGGGCCTCTCCTTAAAACATACTTGGACATGGTAAAGATGGTTGTTCATCTGATTACTGGAACTGCCTGATTAACTTACATTTTCATAACCACCTTCTGGATTAACTTAACCTAGATGTGAGTTATCATCCACAAGTTACTCTCTCCTCACTGTGCCATACTCTTTCAATGGGGACAGAAGCTAATGTTCTCGCTGTAGGAGTTAGTCTAGCAATTGGAACCCCAGGGTCTCTCTTCTCTTACTCATCTTCCTTTTTCAGACCCACCAGCATTTTATCTCCCTTTTTTTTCCTCAGGCAGACACATTTCTTCTACCCTCCCTGCAGCACTTACCACTCACTGTGCCTTGCAGACAAGCCCGGGGTTGCTGCCACTGCGAGGAGGTCAGAGAATGGAAACGTGCCTTTTGCCCAGGGCAGTGAGGTGGAGCTGCAATGAGGCATCGCTCCCCTCTGTTGTAGCTGCTTTCTACAGCTCTGTGGTGGCAGCAGCTCAGCAGGAATCTGAGTCATATTTCAAGCCAGCACAAGAAGCAGCATTAGCTGTTCAAACAGTATTCATTGCTCCAATTACTATTCCTTACCTTCTTTGGGTTAAGACCAACTAGTAGCATCTTATAAATGGCATCCATCCGTGGGCTGTTGTCGGAATTATGCTGGATTTGAGCCAGCACAACTTGGGATCCATATTCTCCTGATGGGCATGATTTAAAAGACATTACAGAGTTGGGGTTTCCCTATCCTAAGTATTAAAATAAGAACACCACAGAAATACAGGATCTAGAACAAAAGAAGTGGTGGGAGAGTGAAAGGGCACACTGGACTTAAGTTGCTCACATGTCACAGAAGAGAGGACACATGGGAGTTGTGAAGAAAAGTACTGGCACAGCAGGATGGTGGTAATTTCCAAAATCTTCCACTGGAGTACAGAAGTACAAAGCTTCAGTCTTACTTTCCTCCAGATGATTTCTGTGTTTCTCCTGGCACGCTGGTAAAGCGTTAGAGTGGTAGAGGTGAATCCAAGGATGTGTAACCATCTCCAGCAGAACCTACAGACTGCTCCAACGTCAACACTTTCCTTCCTAGTTTCATTGTTCACACTCTTTCTTAACTTGCTGTGGGTAGTATAAACACATACTTACATGGCCATCTGTTTTAATGGAATAAGAAAGAGGAGCAAGTGTTGAGTAGTGGAACTTACTTGTTGCTTTCTTGGTTTCTGATGTCTCACTTACTGTCTCAGTAACCTCATTTCAGTTGTGTCCTATGTTTTGTGCACTGGAATGATTGTGGTCCCTCTGTCCCTTGCCATAATGTTCTTCCTTGTCTCAGCTGAGCAGATACCAATTGGAACTGAGCCAATATCCTATTTCTACTTGTCTTTGATGATACTTGCCTGCCCAAAATCCTGTTTTTCTCAAGTATCTTGTGTTACGTTGGTAAAAGAGAAGCCATGCTTTTCCCACCTTTCACTTCTGATGTAGGCATGTCATTCAGCAAGCAATCAAGGATTAATCAGGGTTCTATTCTTTGCTAAAGAAGTGGGTGCAATGTACTTAATAGGGAAAATACAGAAGGAGGAAATCAGAAACATAGGCAATAGGGCTGGGGTAAGCTGGCCTTTGCAAACCTCCAACTGGCCAGCTTTCCAAATGCTGTGACAGAAACATGAATCTGGTTTCCATTTTGTTTTTCCCTGAGAACTCATGGCTGAATGATGTCAATATCTAATTCACACTATAGCACCATCAGTGATGGCAGTAATATAGATCCCTCTCCCTTGTCCAACAGTGGTTTTCAGGAAACTGTATGAATGTAACATCTCTGTGATATGTACTGCTTTGCCTGTGTCTGCTCTAATAATGCAGCAGGTTCAGAAGCTGAAGGAGGGGCCAACAGATTATGTAAATCTGTTTTTCCTAAGAAACTCAGCTCTCGAGTACCAGAAAACATGTTACTGAACACACTTCTCCACTTACGGTAAGACTAGGAGAACAAAAATTAACATGGCAAGTGGGAGAGTTGTGGCTCTTGTGGCATCTAAGCCACTGTGTAAGACTACATAAACTGTTCTGGCAATGTCACAGTAATGGAATTTCAAAAAACCCACGTTGTCCAGTCAATTTAGGCATGTTTAGTTTTCCTCAGACTTTGGGGAGAACTGTCATTCTGGGTCATATATTACGAATGCTATCTTTATTAAAAAATTTGAGGTCACATGTTTTCTGATCAGGAGGGTGGAAAGAACTAGCAGTTTCGATGTTGCCCAAGTTTGGAACCTTGAATGTTAGGGCACTCTTCTGCCAAAACTCCTTACGTCATCAGTAAAGAGGGCTTGTCCAGAGAGGTATTAAGAAGATAAGTAAATCCGAGGAACTTTTCTTTCTCTAGACTTCCTCTATAATGTAGGTGCCTAGACTGCCATGTAAATTGCCCAAATGTTTTTGTCACTGACAAAAGTTGGAAAGTTTAATCTGGTGCTCATATAGGTTCCTTGTCAGCAGCTTGTTTTTTTCAACAGTATAATCTGGATTTCTTTTACTTCTGCTGACATGGCATTGACTCTAAAATAGCTCTAGAATTAAAAGAAAATAAAAATCCAGTTGAATGAGTTTCATCCAGTTTTTGTGGCAACCTTAATTAAAATTTAAGCCTTACCAGAAAATAAAAGTGGATTTTGGTTGTGTGTGCAGTAGCTGGATAAAATAAATATAGTTTAAAGTGTCGCTGACTATTTGTCCCAGAATGCCAAAAGATTAAGAAGACCGACATTCTAAATTTCATCTTTACATTAGTGAGAATCCTCAGTAGTCTAAATATGGTTCAATATCTCAGGATACAATTACGAGAAAGTCTACTGGTAATTGATACATGCATGGAAGAGGCATGTAGTTAAGCACTTTTGTCTTTTCTCATCTCTTACAATTGTCATTTTATATCACATAATAAAGTACACCCTTCATTGCGTTCCCATTCATGTAGGCTAGCAGAGCTGTTTGTCATAACAACAGATGTCAATAGGCGTGATGCTCATAGCAGAGCATCTGTAATTGCTACATCCTGGAATAGGTTTACATTTTAAAATAAACAAAAGGGCAGTGGCTAATAGCTAACTATAACAATCACCCGAAATAATATGGGAACGCACAACATTTTGGAGACTAACAAGAGCAGGGAAACGTAGTGCATTAGTATTTCAGTAAAAATAGATGGACTTTAATGGCTTTACCTCTAAAAATTAAAAGCTGGTGTTAAATAACTCACTTGGTTTTCCTGGGATTTGGTATCTAGATGCTTTCTAAAGTCTCAGGGAAAGTTTGTCCTTATATTTGAGGCGTATTATCTTATTGTACAGAGAACAGAGGATATAGATGCATTCTCTGGCGTTTTATCTCTGACTGGCCCCTAGAGCACTCCCTGCCAGAAGTGCATTTTGGCTGAGGGGATCTGTACTCGTGATTCTTTCCATACGCTGCCTTGGCCTGCTCCTGCACTGAGTGGAGTGATGCAATTGTAGTCGCACATTGTGCAGAAATAAGAGTCCAGTCAGATTCTGTGTTTTGGACAAAGCAGTGAAAAACTCTCGTCTTTGCTAAGCCTGCCCTATAAACAAATACCATGTAGGTTCACAAATTCTGCACCCTTACAGTAGCAGGAAAGATGTCCCCATGGGCAATTGCCAAACAAGAAATTTATGGGTTTTTTGTTTGGCTTTTCTTTTTTTGTTCACACAGTTGACGCACTGTTTTTAAAGACAAGTATGTTACCAATGTACAGTAAGGTGCGGGATTTGACGGTAAGCCCAGCTTGGTGGGTTTCACAGGGGAGATAATTACTGTCAAGCATGTGCAAACATTCCAAGGGAATAGCAGCAAGTAAGGAGAAGCTAAGGAAAGGCTTCAGCATAACAAATCTATGACCTTCCTACTATTTCTTGTTAAACAGCAATCCTTCAGCCTTCTGTTAGTCCCTATTTATTAAAAGTATTGAAGCATGCTGTAGGACTATTGGTGTTAGTATCCAGGTAGTGCTTGGTGTTGAACAATATGGATTACAAAGTAAAAATACATAAATACAAATAATTAAATGTGTATATGTATGTATAACTAAAATAAATTCGTGTCTGCTGAGTTTAGATAAAGCGAGTCTCTGTGCTGACCCCACAGATTTAGGGCATCTGTTTGACTCCCAGTAATCCACCAACAGTCACCTTTAAAGAAACCTTAGGAGGGTTTTATGAGACTGAGGCATATATGTTAGCATAAAAGAAGCTTGATACGATGCGATAGCCTCCTTCAGGGAGGAAGAAAAAGAAAAGGAAGGGTAGGAAGATGAATTTGGTATCTGGAATATATATTATGTTTGTAAGTGGAATATCAAACCCTCATGCTGGGCTTATCTTTTTCATATGTAGCATTTAAAAATAGAAGTTGTGCATGACTGAAATTAAATGTCCAGCTGGATTTTGATGAGCTTTTTTTATACCTTCTTTTGTAATTGATAGGATCTCTAGGAGATAAATAGACACTGAAGTTCTGTGGTAGCTACAGGGAGCTCACTTTGTGGCATGCCTCATATAAAAGTTTGCTACAAGAGCTAATCCATTGAAATAATAACGAAACTTCTCTGTCTGCTTAATGTGGCACTGAGAATTACTGAAACAGTCTCAGTTCTTGTTTATTAATGTGTCAACAGGCATCATAATTAATACTAAGAGTGAGCCCCGTGTGAAAAGGACTCACTTGTGAGCAAAGCTAAAAATGAGAGAAGAGGATCTGAAAGAAGCTTCAGAAGCAGCAGAATGATAATTATAGACCTATGGGGAAACAGAAAAAGAGGCTAGAAAGTAGATGAAAGTTTCCAAAGGAGTAAAGCTCCAGTTGCCTTCCCAGCACCTAGGCAGTACACCCCTACTGTTATAGTAAGCTCTTAAAACTTCTGAAAAACTTCGAGACAAGATTTTATGTTGCCTTTTTTTTTTTCCATATTGATATGAATGTAGCCCTTTCCAATTAATCACGCCTTTGGCTGTCTCCCTGTGAACTGAGCTGCAATTAACCTGAGCATGTCAGAGTGGCTGCTGCTGAAACACAGCTGGTAAAGAGATAGGACAAACTTGTTGTACAAGACAAGTTTGTTTATTTCTTGTTTAGACACCAGAAATATAAATCATCAGTTTTTCAAAGACACTTCTTATTCTTAATGTTCTTGTTGTTGCAAATGACTGAGCACTTAGGTTATGCAGAAATGGGGTTTCTGTTTTGGCAGCCAACTAGAAAAATATGGAAAAGGTAGAAGTTCAGAGGTTGCTTTGGATGAAAGAGATTTTTTCAAGGATTTTTATTTTTTCTTTCCAAAACAAAAATTGGAAGCTTCTGTTCCATTAGTGAAGAAAATACCTTATTTGAGCACAAGAAAATATTTTGTTTTGGAAGCTTTGTTAAGAAAAATACTGAAAATTTTGTGAAGTTTATAAAATAAATATTAGTGGTCTCATTTCCATGGGTTATACTCCCTCTTGGTATGTATATTACCTATGGACACAGAAAAATATTTCTCTCCTTTGCCTGACTGGAGGTTTAAAGCTGTATCTCCTGCCCCCAGAAGTGGCTCAGAACAAGAGCAAGGGTCTGTGGAGTGCCAAAGCATTGCCATTGGGAAGACTGTACAATTACACAATAGATTTCAGGATCAAGAGGTCAGTTGGCCCCATTACATGATACATTTTTATCCATAATTGACATTTAATTTGTATTAATCTCTACCATGCTGTTAGCTGTCTAAGATAATTGCATCAAAATGTACTAGAGGACTGTCCTTCAAATAATTTTCACCTGTCTTTAGAAAATACTCATTTCCTTTGCATCCACCTAGTAAGAGTGAGAGGTTCAGTACTGAGGAGGGAATACTGACATGCTTCCTTCAATCGTTAGCTTAATCTGCCCTCAAACTCCAGGAGCTATTCTGCAGTAAGTAATTTGTCATTTGAGTGTTTGGAGGATTAAACCTCAGGGTGTGGGTTACTTGTGTACTATATGTATCAGGATGCGCTTAATGCTTCATTTTGCACAGTGATGCCATTTTACTTACTGGCCTTGAGGCTAGAAATCAGATGTCACAGTGCCTGGAGGGTATTCTGTTTCTCAAGTTAGAGAGTGTTATTTTCTTCAACTTGATTTTACATTCTGGGTACAAAATGAAATAAAGGTGATTCTAAAAATCCCACAAGCCATGATCATGGAACTGGATTAAGCATGCGAGTTTGATTTACATCCTGCCTTGAACTTGGCAGAGAAATTTTTTCCCTCTTGGCTTATATTTCTTAAGAGAAATGCTAGTATTTCTTGCTTCAGTAAGGAAGTAGTTATTAGTAGACAGAAATGAGGGAAAAATACAGACAACTGTTTCTGCAGAGAGAGGAGATATTAACGTCAAGAAATTGAGAGGTTGTGGTAATTTTATTGCAATATTTCTTGTGGGTCGTCTTGTTGTTGATACTGATTTTCACTTCCCATCCAAAATAGTATACAATCAGTATATGTATTTAGAGCACAGAATCATATTTAGTGGAAGTGCTATGTACCCTCCTAGCCTTGGACATGCATTGCATGCCTGATGGTTCTTGACGTCATAAATTGATGCCTAAAAGAACTGGGTCTTAACTCCCTCTTCAGTTTCATTGTTCATTGCAGAATGTGGCAAATCTAAAACAGATAGCCATGTTGCAACATGCAAAAATTCTCAGCACATGTAGGAAAACCATACTACTTATACGTAATACCAACCTTATCCATGATGTCCTTATTTATCAAGTTTCTTCATGGAGGCTTTATATCAAACTCTAAATGTTTAAAATAAAATAACAAAAATATTTTATATGATGCAGATGAAGAGAACTTTAAAGAATACCCAGGCATCTATTTGTCCTGTGCCATTCACAGAATTTGTCCAGACTGCAGTTCTTTGTGCAGAATGATGCATATGACTGAGGATGTTTATGGCATTTAATCATTAGGCAGGAAATCAATTCATCGCTTTTGCTCTTTTACAAACCTTCTCAAGTTTCCAGATAAGGACCTCTTCCAAATACAGATACAGGTATAGAAGTATAAAAAAAGTACTTTGGGTTTGTTTTGGGGGTTTTTTTGTGTACTCTCTGTAAGGATGCATTTATGGTTTAGCTGTTACTTTAAAATATGTTTTGGAGCTTTTGGAACAGTTGTCTGCTAAAAGTGCTTATGTTCGCAACTAAGTAATTGCTTTATACTAAAGAATCCATTATAGATGTTTTTATTTACTTTGGATTCTTTTTTGGTAACATCCGATACCTTTGAAAGGCCAAAGAAGCTAATGCAGCATTGAGGTAAAGGTTAGTTGCTGTCTTTAGACACAGTTCATTGCTAAGCTGAGGTTCATACTATCTGATGTTAAGTTTTACTCCTGAGAGGCTTAGAAAATAGCTGTTTTCTGCCTGTTTTCCAATGCAAAGCACTGGCATGTTTTTACCTATCTTAATTTGTAAATACAGGCAACTCTTGTTCAATATTTCACAACAGAGTAGTTAATAGGTTGTCCTGAAAACTCTTTTTTTCACATAGTATGTTCAGTGCTAGCCCATGGTATCATGGTTTCCCACAGTTTATCAGCCAGGCTGTTTATCAAATCTGACACTAGAGATACGTTTGAAAAATTAGAGTGTAATTTAGATACAAAAAGCATTTAATGCTTGCTACTTGACCATTCTTTTTGTGAATCATGTTCCACACTGTTTGGTGTACATTGCTTGTTCCCATTGAAATTCGCTTAATGGAGGTGCCCTGATTTGTATCAGCTGAAGAGTTACTACTTTAAGAGAGTTGCATTTTAAGAACAGATGTTGGCTGTGGTTTTGTATGTTTAGAAATGAGGGTCTTTAAATTGTCATCTTTAATTTTCTCTGTTCCTTGTGTGCATCTCCTCTGTTAAACTCTATACAAGACTTACTATACAAATCTCTTTCATACTATAGAATTTGACGCAATATTGCAGTTGAAACGGAACATAAAAGTTAGCATACATCTTCAAAATGAAAGTTACAATAAATCAGTTCCACTGTCAAATGTCATTTAAGATGAAGGCATGTAAAGATCATTAAATAGCTTTAAACACATTCTAATTAGCAATTTGTAGACTGTCACAAGGAGACTGAACTTTGAATTAAATGTTTTAAATTCTGTCAGTTTTTTCTTCCCCCTAATGTATGGCTTAGCCTCATCTTGTAACTGTTCCAGACAGAGGCCTTTAAAGTGGTACTTCCTATACCCATTTGAACTCTAATTTCTGAATGTATAATAGTTAGTGAAAAGCAAAACTAAAAATACTTCGGAAATTGGGATTCATGATACAGCTGGTTTAAGGTATGTTCATGTGTCAGAGGTTTTCTGATAGCAGTCATGGTGCCACGAGGTTGCATATCATCGGCTAGAATGCAACTGTATATTTACACACAGGACTACCAACATTTTAAGAACATCCTCAGTGATAAGGAAAGATGAAGCAGAAATAGAGACACAGAGGATTAATTGAGATTGACAGATAACCAGTTAACTCAGTTTTTCAGGTTTTGTGCCTCAGTGACGCAGTATAAATAAATCTAGAGAATCAGAAGAGTTGCTTGACCAGTTCAGCTACGTTTTCTTCCAGTTTACCTGGAAATGCAAAAAGAATGAGCATCTAGGAAAAGCATGTAAATGTTTTGGGTTACAGGTCTGTAATTTTTAGCAAAAGAATTAAGTGAAAATATAAGTAAGAAATTTTCCTATTCCTGGCTGGAAGTCTTCACTGGTAAGTTTAGAGTTTGGACCAGAAAAATGAATGACAGAGAGATGTTCCTGACATTGACCACAGAGGATGGATGTGGAGATGATGAGTAATAAATTTCTAGAACTTTTTTTCCTGATGCTTTGACAGTTACTTGTTACCACACTTACAGCTGTCTGCCTTGTATTGTTCACAGCCATCTTCTGTCAATGCCTGTCTGCTAACCAAGAAAAAAAA
Organism: Ara ararauna; assembly: GCA_028858755.1. Classification (NCBI taxonomy): domain Eukaryota; kingdom Metazoa; phylum Chordata; class Aves; order Psittaciformes; family Psittacidae; genus Ara; species Ara ararauna. The sequence goes on from CM054379.1 coordinate 66,257,390, forward strand.
TTGAACAAGCAAAAAACTCTAGTCCAATAAAAACCCTGGTTCAAATCCTGCTGATCAATGCTGAATGCATTCATGTATTTAATTCAAAATCTGTTGAGGTAAATATTTAATTTTGAAAAAAGATAAACTGAATGCATAACTTCACTCAACAGAAAATGGGATTGTAGCTGCGAGAAGGTGAACATTTAAAAGTGTTGGAAGTTCAGCTAATCAAATAGCCTACAGAGACTTTCCTTACATGCAGGTGTGAATGTGCCAAGTTAATTTGAGGTTTTTGAGTGATGTTAGAAATACTGAACTAAAAGTTAAAGGTCGTTTTTCTCACTCGTATATGTTGTGTTTTGCCATAGTTGCAGTGCTCTGGGCTGATGGTAATAATTTTTAAGTCTTCATTCGTGCATTTTGAATGCAAATAAATGTTCCTAGAGCAGAATGAGGATTTTTTTTTTTTTAAATCTTGCTCTTTTGGTCATCTGGTCACATTACTGCTTACATAAATTAAGATGAAATCATATTTATAGAGTCATAGAATAGTTAAAGCAGGAAGGGTGCATATCTTCAGGAGCACAACGTAATTTCCAGTGATTGTACTCTCTCATCTCAACAGTTTAAAATTCATTTCTGTAATAAAAAATATATTGCAAAGAAAGTGAAAGAAGGGAATAGCTAGGAAAACAACTGATCATTGTTCAGTCTATCAAAGAGTTTTTGCACTATGTATTCCTTCACATTTCCCTTTCTGTAGAACCCTGGCCTTGAAGTACTGTAAATACTGCAAAACTAGTCTTTGATACACAATAAATGCTTGATTTAAGAGAAACGTTTGTTCTACACTACCTCTACCTCCATTATGAATTTTCTTGGTACAAATTTACTATTTTGCAAAGTTCAGTGTAATCATTGGATACAAGCAGGTAGTTCCTATAAAATTATTTTGAGTGGTGGCATCATTTTACCTCTGTTTTATGTTAAATACTGGAAAGAAAAAAAAATGGTATCAGAGACTTGGTAAGTAGCTCTCTACTGTGTTAAAATTCAGCATTAATTGCCTAACTTCAGAGACATTAAGTTATACACAACTCACAGTACAGTCATAGAGAAAAAGAAATAGGTGAAACTCAATTAATTGGCATCTTTCTTTATTGACAGGCTAGTGAAGGATGCCCCGTGGGATGAAGTCCCTCTTGCTCACTCCTTAGTTGGTTTTGCCACTGCGTATGACTTCTTATACAGCTATCTCAGCAAGACTCAACAGGAGAGATTTCTTGAGGTAATTGCCAATGCCTCGGGATATATGTACGAAGCATCATATAGACGTGGATGGGGCTTCCAGTACCTCCACAACCACCAGCCTACGAACTGTGTGGCCCTGCTGGCAGGAAGCCTGGTTCTGATGAATCAAGGTATGTGCTAAACCATAGAAATGTTTTTCTGAAGTGTATCAACTCAATCATCTATTTATGCAGCAATGTTCAGGAACTGATAAAAAATGCTTCTGAGACTACAGCAGTAATGGGTTTGTTCTTTTGCTGCTTAGAAGAATTTACTGACTAGAAAAAACATCTGTGGGCAGATGTACAAGGTATATTATATATGGATATATACCCATGTATATAAATCCAGTTTTCTAAGTGATTCTGAAATTCTTGCGTCATTGTAAAAATTAAAACTCCCCTTGTGTATAGTCGGACTAGCCCAGATTTACAGACAGGGTCTTCCAGGTAGAATAACAGCAAAGAGCGATGTTCTTGGTCTCCTTACACAATATATTGAGAAAGTCAGCAGTTAGGAACACCCCATGCTCTGAGCTGAGAGCTAGACAACAGGATAACCTGGAATTTCATCCAAAACTTCTGTCCTGTCTCCCTGAGAGAGCTGTAAAGGTGTAACTTTATCCACTCAAAGGCCACAGCTCGGGACCTCAGAACAGATTCTGTTCTGTGGAGATGGAGAGGGCTTTACCTTTATTCCTCTGAACTATGCCATTGCACCCCCCAGCCTTCTTTCAAGAGGTGTCTGCCAGATGTCATCTCCTTCTTTGCTTCAGGAACTTAAACTTGTACTTCCCAATTCTCAGGTGAATAACCTTTCCAGTCACTTTTGGCTGCTCTGCCTGGAGCTATTCCTATGCCCCTGTTGAAGTGATACTCTGTCTAAACAAGAATTCGAGTCAGAGTCGCAGAATCAGAGGGAGAGAGCAGATAAGAAATCCTGACTTTCAACCCCAGCGGTACTTTAGCTGAGAGGTGGAAGTCATGGAGCCAGCTTCTGCTTTTATGAGAACATGTCAGTATTTTGTCAAGTGATTATTTAATATGTGCTAGAAATATTTTGAAAACATGATGCCCAATGGAACTATTTACTTGCTGTAAGTCAAAGAAAACCTAGTTTCTGGGTGCTGATGGCATTGCCAAGGTATTCAGCCCTGCCAAGCAAAGGCACATCTACACATCATTGGATCTTTCAAAGAAGTGTGACAAAAACTGCAGCACCTACTATTTAGGGGAGCATCTTTTGTTAAGTGTTTGTCAAAACAAGCTCATTCCCCAATGTGCATATATTGAAAAGCAGCAAGTGTGTGTGTGTAAGTTACTCCCTTTCCTCCTGTCTTGCCTTCCACAAACTGAAGACTCAGACCGTATTTATTCAGTGGGTTTTGCTAAATTCCTCATAATTCCATCCTTCCCCAAGCCTCTGTCAGCGCAGAAAGCTGGCAGTTTACAAGATGACTCTGCTTTTCATTAGAGTGTAGACCATGAGTATGCTTTGTACCAAACAATGATACCATCACAAATAAAGTCAGACAGTATTTCTTTCACCAAAGGTAGGTGGGGTTTTTTGATGGGGGGTGGGAGGCAAAGGCAAATAGAGCAACACTTGAACAATTTGAAAATAGTGGTGGTAATTCAAATGACAGTAAATCAGAACAGATTGCATATTTCTAAATAAAAAATCAGTTCTTTTCAATATAGAGCTACTTTATGAAAAAAAAATTTAAGCCTAAAATTAAAAAAAAAAAAGGTTTTTAAAAATTTTTCTTTCCAAGATGAAAGACTTTTTCTGAAGGAGAAAAAAAAGTAGGGAGAAAGGGAGTGAACATAGTATTCTTCTTGTATCAGATGCATAGCAAATGCAAATAGCATATCCTAGTGTAAAACTTCCTCCCAAAAGGTTTAAATTCCAAGTAATAATTTTAAACACAATTGAGCTATTGAAGCATGCAGAGGCTAAATACCCAGCTTAAAAATATGTAAACATTGTAATGGGACTGAAAAATTAAACTTATGAAAATGAATTCTAGACACACACATAGTCTTTCTAGTGATATTAAACACTCAGGTATTGAAAAAAGAAGCTTGAGTAAGGCCTAACTTGATACGGATACTGCTAATTTTAGGTGAGATTTGTTCTGTTTTTTTGTATAGCCTGACAGAGTGTTGAGTCTCTTACTTTTTTCATTCTAACATATTATTGCTCTTTTAATATACTACAAGCATAGGATTAAATCATAGACATACACTAAATGAACAGAACATATATGCATTGGTAAATGCATATATTACAATGGTAAATGCACTGTGCTGAGCCATGGAAAATACCATTCTTGCTAGTGCAGTAGTCAGAAGCTAGCTGTTGTAGCTGTTATGTCAGAAGGGAAAAAAAACAAAAGTGGAAGCATTTGGGGTTTTATTTGGACAGACCCCTGTGCTGCCAACTCCATCAGAGTAATGAAGCAGTGTCAAGATAGCTGTGAGTAAAGTAAGTGGAAGTAAGTAGCAGCACCTGCCCTTGTTGCTCAAGGCTTCCCCATCTTAGTTGATTCTTCAGTAGAAATACCACATTAGATTCAGGTTGACTGTTTAACTTCGACTTCACAATTTTTTTGTCTCTGTTAACTGAGCAGGATTTGGCAGCCTTGACTAGTAGGATGTCTGAATTGCTCATCAGCCTGCTGAGCATAAATGCAGTCTTGAGTAGCAGCTTTGAATGTAGCTCATACTCCCTTCTCCTGGCATGTGCATTTCATTCAGCAGGCACCACTTTACCACAGAATAGGGTGTAATGTATGCCAGCTGAGCTCTGCTATATGGTGGAAATAAGTCTGGTTGAGTCTGTGCCCAGACACTTTGAGATGGGTAGACACTAAGTTAACATATAGAAGTACAGGGCAGTTGATTTCTGGTTAGTCCTAACCTCTCTTGCCAGTGAAATCAAAAAGAAAATAAGAGAAGGCACATAGCCTTTCTTTTGCTGGGATCCACATACTGACTTCTGCAATACATAAATGCAGGCCTGAAGCTCTCATGCTTGTGCTTGTTCCTTGGTGAGTGCAGACAGGCCTTGAGAAAGTCTCATCATAACCTCTTCCCAGCTCCTGATATGTGTAGGGCAGACCAAAATAGTAAGATCTCTGAGAAACTTTTCTTGAAAATAAATACAACTGTTTAGAGCTTGTGTATGTGGAGGCTGAAAGTTAACCTAGCTGGAAAATTAATTTTATTCTGGGAATGAAGAATCTGCATTTGGAGTTAACAGTGCAAAATTTTTCCAAAATACCTTCTATTTTAATGTTTTACTTCTAAAACCTAAAGGGTTATCCAACAAACTTTAAAGGTAAGTAGAACGGAGCATGTCTTAAAATAGAGCAAATTAGTAGACTATCAGTTAACTGCAGCTCAGATGTTAACTTCTTTGTATTTTTAAAGTCTGAGGATCTCCTTACCACGCTGGAGATCATGACAGTGAAAAATGACTGATCAGAATATTTGCATTATTGGAGCCCTCTAGTGGGGACCTTTCGTTATTTTCATACAGCTTTAATTTTAGGTACAACAAATAGTCTTGGCATGGCTCTTCCCTTTTTGCATGTCTTGAATGCATTAAGGAAATTTTCCTATTAAGATGGAAAGCATAATCCCACATAATTAGCAAAAGGTGTTTGATAGATTTTTCCCTTCTCATGTTACCTTGCTTTGTTGTGTTTAAGTACAGTGTTTTATTTTACACCCTAGAACTACAGGGACACATGTGGCAGCACTAGGCTGTATTATATAGAGCTTTGTATTGCAGATTACTTGCTGTAAAGGATCCCACTGTGGGAGTACAGATGACATAATCTATGCTCTGTAGTGTTGTAATTAGATTTGCCAACATCTTTCTTTTTCAGGCTACCTTCAGGAAGCTTACTTGTGGACCAAGCAAGTGCTGGCCATCATGGAGAAGTCAGTAGTCCTGCTGCAGGAAGTCACAGATGGCTCCCTTTATGAAGGGGTGGCTTATGGCAGCTACACGACTAGATCGCTGTTTCAGTACATGTTTCTTGTCCAAAGGCACTTTGATATCAATCACTTCAGCCACCCCTGGCTCAAGCAGCACTTTGCATTTATGTACAGGACTGTCCTGCCAGGTAGGTCCATTGCGTGAATGAAGATGACTCTTGTAATTCTTGAAGCAGCAGTAAAGTTCATACTTCGAAAAAGGCCATTTGAAAAATAACATTGTACTTGGATTTTTTTAAATAACCTTTTCCTTGGATTTTACTTTCAGCATTCATCAAAACAGCAACATCCTTGTTTAGCACTGCTACTAATGATCATTGTTTATTAAACTCCAGCTTTTAAAACCAGTGAAAAGATAGAAATATCATTTGGGAGAAAAAGCAGTCCTTCTGTCATGGTTTAAGCCCAGCCGTAACTCACGCAGTTGCACTCTCACTCCCCCCCTTACTCCCCCCCCACCCGCTCCCAGAGGGATGGGGAGGAGGATCGAAAGAATGTAACTCCTATGGGTTGAGATAAGAACAGTCCAGTAACTAAGGTATAACACAAACCACTGCTGCTACCACCAGTAATAATAATGATAAGGGAAATAACAAGGGAAGAGAATACAACTGCTCACCACCTGCCGACCGATACCCAGCCCGACCAAGCAGTGATCTAACCCTTCCGGGTCACTGCCCTCAGTTTCTATAGTGGGCATGACGTGCTGTGGTATGGAATACTTCTTTGGTCAGTTTGGGTCAGGTGTCCTGTCTCTGCTTCCCCCCAGCTTCCCCTCCTCGCTGGCAGAGCATGAGGCTCAGAAAGTCCTTGGTCAGACTAAACATTACTGAGCAACAACTAAAAACATCAGTGTTATCAACGCAGTTCCCAGGCTGAAAGTCGAAAGCACAGCACTTCACCAGCTACTAAGAAGGAGAAAAATGACTGCTACTGCTGAACCCAGGACAGTAGTTTAGTTCAAAACCTGGCTTCTCTTCTTACCAAACCTGTATCAGAGTTTTCTGTTTTGCTGACCCCTTCTAGCTTTCAGAAAAGATTGGGTTTCAGGCAGCCTTGCAAGTTTTTGATGATGATTTTCTGTTGCTTATTTACAGGACAGTTCATTAGGAATTTGTACTGTTCCTGGTTAAAAAGACTGTGATATCTTTATTTTGGCTATACGAGCCTCAGACCTAGCCACGTACGTAAGGGGGGTTGAGCGCAGCTTTAGCATGCTAGTACAGGGACATAAGGAATTGTGCTGACTCCATGTGAAACCTCAGGCATTTACTGGGGATTGGTTCCTAAGAGCAAATGAACTCATGCTAGCTGGTTTAGGGTGAAGCTGATTTATTTTACCTTGGGGACACCTCTGTTTTCTTGGTTCGGAAAGTTTAGATTGACATAGGAAAAGAGAAAGCTATGAACCTTTGCCAGATTTGAGAGAGGAGAGGAAGTGGATGGGACAGTGCTGCTTACATTTTCTGTAATACTTTGACTGGCTGTAGCTCAAAGCCAAAGAAGAAAGGTGAGTATTCAAGTTAGCTACAGCAGAAGGAAACAGCTCCTGTGTAACCTGTTTAGGGCTCATTTACAAGTAGGTCCATAAACATCTGAAAAGGCTGCTTCTGTTTGTGTCTATTTGTACTGCTTGGCTTCACCGTCATGCTCTACAAACACATCTTTGTACATTTATTTGTTCTTTCTTACATTCCTTTTCACTTTTTCCCAAGGGTTTCAGAGAACTGTGGCCATTGCGGATTCCAACTATAACTGGTTCTATGGGCCAGAGAGCCAGCTGGTGTTCCTTGACAAATTCGTCATGCGCAATGGTAGTGGGAACTGGTTGGCAGAGCAGATCAGAAGGAACCGAGTGGTGGAGGGCCCGGGGACAGCATCCAAAGGGCAGAGGTGGTGCACACTCCACACTGAATTTCTCTGGTACGAAAGGGAATGAGTGCGCTCAAAAGGAACCTGACAGCTGTTTGCTATTGGTGATATTCGTTATCTTTAGATTTGTGCTGTAGAAGCCGAGATTTAGCTGAGCATGTGTGTCCAGTCATTTGGCTCAAAAGAACTGCTTCACTTAGCATAGATGCACAGTATACGTTGCCACAGGGATCACCTTGATCTTGTCTTACATTTGCTTTTGCTTTTTCTTTCTGTTGTGTATTGCTTTTATAGAATACAAGCAGTTCCAAAAGGACTGCAAACTTATTTGGATGTATTTGGTTTGTTTGGTCTATTCTTGTTTTTTTAATCCTATTGTGTTCTGTAGTAATTAATTAGGTGAATATTTAAAGCATAGTTTTCTTCTGAAAGCTATAAGTAGTAATATAATATAGTAATATTTTCTTTTAAAAGCTAAAGTAATGTAAGCAGTAAGGCTACTGTTAGTTGTTCTTGCACAGTACTTCGTATGTTAGGCTCAGAAAAAATATAATAGATGACTTGATCCATATTTTCTATGTAAATTACAGCTCTGCTTACATGTGTCAATCTTCTAAAGGTAAGAAATGAAAAAGACCCAAGAGGCTCTAGATATTCATATAAACTCCCTCAGTCTGTGAAGACAACTGTATTTCCAAGGAGTCAGTGTAGCTCCATTTCTCTCTCTCAGAAGAAAAATATTACTGAATAGATACTGTTTTGCATTTATGATATGCATATAACAATGTATGTTTATTAGGCTTCAAGCACCCTTAATATTGATATTTGCAAAATACAGAATCTCTCCTCTACAAACCCATTCTAACATTTTTTTCTCCTGTGTCTCCATGGAAATCTGGGGAATTTATACTTATAAAATACTTTTTGTTGTCAAAGGGAAAGAAATTTTCTAAGAGCACATGAATACATGAAAAGAAAAAAAGAAAAAAAAAATTATCTGAATATTCCAACAATTGTCTTTTCCCTGTGCTGCAGTGTTGCTCTTGTGGTGGGCATGTCCATTTGAATTAGAGTCTCAGGAAAGAGGTCTGGTTTTGGGGGAGTCTGCATCAAGGAGGACTAGATACAGAGCAGGCCCCCGTACTGGTTGGAATTACCCAAAGCCTTATGCAGGACATGAGCTGTGATTGTCTAGGTCCTGACAGAGGCTCCTGGTTAGCTGTAGAGAGGATGTAGAGATGAACCATCTAACAGAAATATTACTGAGCTTGATGATGGTTTTGTTTATTTTGGTTGCTTAAAAACAATGCCAGAAGGTTAGGCTTTGTTTTCTATGGTTGTTTTGAGCTTTTTGATTATTAACTCCTGTAGATCAAATAAAACAAAAAATTATAAGTCTTGTAACCTTTTCTGGAATTAAAACTTCATTTTAAACCAAATGTCTTGTATCTTACAATTTACACAAGAAAGCCGTGCAAGTTTTTCTTCAACTTAGTTGGAGAAGGAAACTAACATACACTAAGTGACATAAATCATAATAATTTATCCTTTAAAATGCCTCTTCATCAATTTTTAGTTTATTGCTAATTCTGTTTGGAGACTACGCACTTCTATAATCATCAACTTGGGGAAACAGGTAGTCTGCTTCTCTTGGCTAAATAGTCAAAAAATAGGTGTAAATGTTGATGTCCAGTGCAAAATAAACAGTGTCTACAGCCTGGTCCTAATGTACGTTTTTAAAGATTTGTATTGCAGTCAGTAGCTTTATGATGTAAGACAAAATGTAGCTAGTTTGGAATTAGTGGTACTCTTATTTTCGGACTGCAGGAGGATTGCTTGCTTTAAATGTGGAGCAGATGCTTTCAGCCATTGTTCTGTAAAAAGCACACCACAAATTTGTGTAGGGATTACTGTGATAAATACTATTACAACTATATGATTAGTTCACTCAGGAAGCACATGTGTGGGCTTTATACTGTTAGCTTGCTCCTTGATGTAAATATCAAATTGGTTTTTGAATTTAGTACAGGTGCTGATAATGGAATTAGTCAAGTGATTTTTAAACCCACTTTCCTTGTCTTTTTGGCAGGTATGATGCAAGTTTGCGCTCTATACCTCCACCAGACTACGGGGTTCCTAAGCTGCATTATTTTGAGGACTGGGGAGTAGTAACCTATGGAAGTGCTTTGCCAGCTGAAATCAACAGGCCTTTCCTTTCCTTCAAGTCAGGAAAGCTGGGAGGACGTGCAATATATGATATTGTTCATAAGAACAAGTACAAAGAGTGGATCAGGGGGTGGAGGAACTTTAATGCCGGCCATGAACACCCGGACCAGAACTCCTTTACTTTTGCTCCCAATGGTGTACCTTTCATAACAGAAGCCCTGTATGGGCCAAAATATACTTTTTTTAATAATGTGTTGATGTTTTCTCCTGCCGTGTCCAAGAGCTGCTTCTCCCCATGGGAAGGGCAGATTACAGAAGACTGTTCCTCAAAGTGGCTTAAATATAAACATGACTTAGCTGGTGACTGTCAGGGACGAGTGGTTGCTGCCATGGAAAGAAGCGGAGTGGTGTTTATCAGGGGAGAAGGAGTGGGTGCGTACAATCCTAAACTGAAGCTGAGAAAATTGCAAAGAAACCTCATACTTCTCCATCCCCAGCTTCTTTTGCTAGTGGACCAAATCCATCTAGAAGATGACAGTCCCCTGGAGGCAGCAACCAGTTTCTTCCACAATGTGGATGTGCCTTTTGAAGAAACAGTTGTTGACGATGTCCATGGGGCTTTTATTAGGCAACGTGATGGCATATATAAGATGTACTGGATGGATGACACTGGCCACAGCGAGAAAGCTACCATCGCCTCAAGGATGTATCCTCGGGGCTACCCTTACAATGGGACAAACTACGTGAATGTAACAACCCTCTTGCGGCATCCCATCACGAGGGCCATTTACCTTTTCATTGGGCCCTCTGTTGATGTACAGAGTTTCACCGTCCGTGGAGATTCCCCACAGCTGGATGTTTTCGTTACCACCAGTGAGCATGCCTATGCGGTGTATCTGTGGCCTGTTGAGGATGGGTCCCGCTCTGCCTTTGCACAGGTTATTGCTGACAGACAGAAAATTGTCTTTGACCGAGCCTCTGCCATTAGGAGCTCTGCAGTGCCAGAAGTGAAGGACTACATAGGGATTGTGGAGAGGAACCTGCAGCATTTTAAGCCTGTTTTCCAGCAGCTTGAGAAGCAGATTTTGTCTCGTGTACGTAACACGGCTAGCTTTAGAAAGACTGCTGAGCGCCTGCTGAGGTTTTCAGATAAGAGACAGACAGAGGAAGCCATTGACAGGATATTTGCAATCTCACAGAGGCAGCAGCAGCAACATGGCAGAGCAAAGAAAAACAGAAAGGTAGCCAAAGGCTACAAATTTGTTGATGCCGTTCCTGACATTTTTGCACAAATTGAGGTAAATGAAAGAAAAGTGCGACAAAAGGCACAGACTCAAGCACAAAAAGAGTTGCCTATAGATGAAGATGAGGAAATGAAAGATCTTCTGGATTTTGCAGATATTACTTATGTAAAGCACAAAACTGGGGTGTCAATCAAAGGCCAATCAGGGCTAGCACAGATGGTGACAACTGCTCGAAGTCGTGCCCCATCAATATCAGCTTCTTATACCCGTCTCTTTCTAATCCTCAACATTGCAATTTTTTTTGTCATGTTAGCAATGCAGCTCACATATTTTCAGAAGGCCAAGAGACTGCATGGCCAAAGATGTCTGTATGCAATACTTTTAGTAGACAGCTGTATATTATTGTGGCTGTATTCTTCCTGTTCTCAGTCACAATGTTAGCAGAAGACCTCTACTAGTCGACCAGTTTATGGTCATATATGTCTATGCAAAAGCATTAACCCTAATAGGGCCAAAGTTTATCTTCTTATTTCTGAAACATTCCAAAAAACAGCTGGGGGAAGGTTGGTTTCAGACCAGAAGGGATGGAAGAATAGGACAAGCAATGAATATCTCAGAAAACTAAGTACTTAATAAGTACTCCTCTTTTGTGTTTTGAGTCAGGCCTCGCATCTGAGGGGATGTTATGCTTTTTTCATCGGAGTTCAGTAATGTAAAGATGTAATTAATTTTTTTTATGAGAAGAGCCGTCTTACTAGATTTGTTTTTAAGGGCTTTTTTATACGGAGCTGGGTTTGCATTTAGTGAGTTTTCATTTCAGGCTGCTATGGATGTCTCTGGATATTCTCTTAAGAAAAGGACATTCAAACACAAGTATGTGAGGCAGATCTTAGCAGTAGACTTAATTTCTCACTGCCAAACCAAAGAATGCTTCAATATGGGACACTCTTGTATAATTATTGCAGACCTTTACATCATGTCATCTCTTCCATGATTTACTATCTGGAATGGTGGGAAAAGGCAGTCATGTCAGTACTTGGCCAGGTGAAAGGCGCAACAGCAGTAGGCAGTGGCAGAAAGAAAATATACGGCTAACCCAAAATATAAAGGAACACAATTCTCAGGAAAAAAAAACTTTTATCTTTCAGTCAATTGTAGACTGTAGAATGATGAATGCTGTAGGGTCTGTTCTCAATTTTACAAGGCAGCATTTCACAAAAGGTTTCTGTAGTTTGAAGAACGTCTTAGTAGGGAAAAAAGTGTCCTAGATCACTGCCCTTCAATATGCAATTGTAAAAATACCAACACAAAACCAAAGCGATCCTGTGGTAACCTCAGCAATTGCAGTATGGAAAAAGAGGTATTAAGGAAGTATTTAATGTCTTTTTGCTGTTCACATGACTAAAAGCAGAGGACAGTTAAGATTGTGTGAACAGCCTGTTCTCTATGAAGCACCAGCAAGCGTTCTGGAAGCTCTTAGTGGCCCCAGGTCAATTATTTGGGGATTAGTGGTAAATAGAATCATGTGGTTTATGACAAAATTAAGTTTGACATCTCCACATATATCCCCTTCTGTTTATTAAACTGGTTTTTAAAAAAAAAACATAAGTATTTGAGAGAATGGAAGCTGTATGGAATTGGGGTATATCTGTATGTCTTTACAGAAAAGCGATTCTTCCAGTACATTTGCTAAATAAAAACATTATAATTGTCTCTGTGGTTCTTTGATTAAAATATTTTTCCCAAATATTACAGTAACGATGTTCATCAGCACTTTGTTCTAACCACAAACCTTTGTTTCCTCTTCCTTACACCCTTTTAGGTATCTGTAATCTACATTGCTGCTGTTAAGCCTTCTGCAAGTCTATGTGTTGAAACCATAGAATCTTAGAATCACAGAATGGTTTGGATTGGAAGGGACAATAAAGCTCATCCATTTCCAACCACCCTGCCATGAGCAGGGACACCTTCCACTCGACCAGGTTTCTCAAAGCCTGTCCAACCTGGCCTTGAACACTGCCAGGGATGGGGCAGCCACAACTTCTCTGGGCAATGTTTTCCAGTGTCTCACCACCCTCATAGCAAAGAATTTCTTCCTTCTATCTAATCTAAATCTATGCTTTCTCAGTTTAAAGCCATTGCTCCTTTTGCTGTCACTACATGCTCTTGTAAAAAGTCCCTCTCCAGCATTCTCGCAGGCCACCTTTAGGTATTGTTAGGCAGCTCTAAGGTCTTCCTGGAGCCTTCTCTTCTCCAGGCTGAACAAGCCCAACTGTTTTGGCCTGTCTTCATAGAAGAGGTGCTCCAGCCCTCTGAGCATCTTTGTGGCTCTCCTCTGTGATAAGCTTTCCTTGTCTAAATCTACAGGGATTATCAGAATATTTTCACTAGGTTCCAGCTACTGAGGCAGTTCTGAGCACTGTATTCACATACATAACCCCTACGCCAGGTTCCAATGCTTGGATTTGTCTAATGAAATTTGGTACATTTAGTTTGAGCAAAGATTTAGAACCCTGGTTAGTGTCTGATCTATGCAGTCAGTGGAGAAAGAGAGCCTTTAGATAGCTATTTGGTCCACCTAAGACCTTGAATCATCTTTTCCCTAATTGCAAAAGGCACGTAGGGTGGTTAATCACCAATTTCAAATCACCCACTTAATTGCTTAAGGTGAAGGGAGCTAAGCCTGGGAAGTGTCACCCAGTATAGCTCTTATGTTTGCAGTCGTGCCTGCTGAAAGTATGACTAGATTGTGACAGACTGTGTATCACTGAGAATCTCCTTGTTTCTGCCTTTGCACTGTGATGACATGAAGACAGGCAGAAATAGTGGGGTTACGTTCAGTTTCAAAGACGCTGTTGGTTAGTTTTTCAATATTAGGTAATACTAATTTTGAAATAGGTAATATTATTGTCAATGGAAAACCAAGATACAAGTACTATTGCTGTCTTGTTGTATGGCCAGGCACATCCTTCCACTGAGAGCCAGTGCCATAAAATTGCCCCAGGATAATTCAAAGAGTTATTATGCATTATAAGCAAGTTATCTATGTTTGTGTATCCATGTCCTCTTTGAGGACAAAGGAAAATAAAGAGCTGTGGTAGCTTTTAGCCTTTGTCAGTCTAATGTCAACAGTGGAGTTAATACAAATAATTCACTTTATTTCAAATTATGCATATTTACACTGTCTATTTGCTATTGCTTTGAGCAATCAGCTGTAGAAAACCAGCCTATACTCTAGAAAGCTTTTGAGAAATACCTGAATTTCTTGGTCTGCTTCGTAATGTGGCATCTGAATTCTAATATGGGATTTGTGTAGTTATCAAATGAAACTGCAGAATTATAGAGATTAGAAGGCGAGGTGTGGTTATGCACATTAGGTCTCATTTATGCTACACTTCCCTGCTCTATTTTAGCAATGCAAAACAAAAAAGGTGGCTGCAAGAGCTGCCCATACTCCCAGCCAGGTCTTAAAGCAGCTTTTAAAGCACTCAGATGAATTATGTACATGTGATGATGGGGTGAAGGGAAATGAAACATCTGAACCACTCTGTCCTCCTGAATAGGAGACCAGACCCATTTCAGCATGGAATGGGAATCCAAGGGGTTTCCAGCCCGTGCTTGCACCTAATACTTTTCTGTTATAGATTTATGAGTTTCTTACATATGACTATCATTACTGGCCATTCTGAAATGCACTTAGGTAGGTGTAACTTTGATTCAGATAGGAGAACTAAAGTTTGCTTCAACTAGCGATGAAGCTGTTATTGTGCTGAGTATATTTCATATACAGTATTAATCTTGTGTACTTTCTGACTTACTCTTTTCCAGGCCAGAGCCCTTAAAAAGTCCCTCTCCAATGGTTGTGCTTTGTTTCCGTTCTTTGCTGCCATTCTTCATGTCTCTTTCATTTCAAATTCGAAGTAAATGGAAGGATAGATGGTTCTATGCCATCAGCAACCAGCAACCCAAGCTGCTGGGTAGAAGTCTCTGTGTCACAAGGAAGAAACAGTTCAAGCCCTCAGGTGGCAGCATACACTGAAAAATCTTGAGCTGCCCTTGCTTTACTAGAAAGTGTGGTGAGGAAGAGCAGGTAAAAGGGATCAGCTCAGATAACCATACTGGCTGGTGGGAGGGCTGGAGAAGGCTGGTGTTCCTCAGTGCCTGCAGACCCGAGAGGGGATGCTGTCCACGTCTTTGTGTGCTTTGACTGAAATACAGGAGAGAAGCAGGCTCAGTGAGCCTTATGTCCATGGCAGAGGCACTTAGCACTAGTTTCATCTTCATTGGGTATACTCAACAACGTTTGAAATGTGTCTGTATGGTACTCAGTAGTGAAGTTAACTTTCATTCCCTATTTTAAATGGACTTACAACACTGTGTTTCTCTTACATGCCTCTGCTACCATTCTTATTCTCCTTTTTGGTTTCTAAAAATGTTAATATTCTGCATTTACAGCTGCAGGAAAAGATGGCTATCCTATAACTGGGTGTATGTGGATGGGTTTCTGTAGTCATCTGAGACACCACTGACTTCATTCAATTTCTGTTCAATAGCTGATGTTCAGTCATGCATGCTTCATTTCAGGGCTGCAGTCTAAATTAGTCTAAAGTCAGTTCAGTTTATTCTGAGAAAAGTGAATGGGAATTCAGCCCACAGGTAGCTGTGTATATGTTTGAGGGTGAAATCTGGTTCATAGATTTTTCAATGATTTTTTTGAGTCCAGCTAAAAAGCAGCTATGTATGTTACATACATCATTGTAACTAAGGAAGCAAAGGGAATGGAGCAAGTTGCCTCATTTTTAAAAACTTGTAAGATCAAAGCTTATTTTCAAGGATTATATGTCTGAAATACATCAAATTCTTCTCCTGGCCTGTGTACTTTCCCCTGATGAAAAGTTTTTGTTCGTATTTAAAAGCATATAGTGATTGGAAAATAGTTGTATTTCTGCACTGGGACATTGGAGATGGGGAAAAGTGGCATACTACCATGAACTGCAGAACTAGTTGGTTAATTAAAGTTTAAAAAGAGGAAGAAGGATTAATTGAATGATAAGCACAGGGCATAGTTTGTAGCATATGATCAGACAGCATGAGGACACACACACAAAAGGTGTGGAGCAGAATAAAATCCCAGCTATTCGGCAATTCCAAGACAGCAAGATATGATGGCATAACCTGAAGAAAGCAAGAACACATAGAATGCAAAACATTTATAATAAAAGTATAGACATATTTGGGGCTTAACGTGCAAGAGTAATTTGCAAAGTAATTTTATGGCATTTAGTTTTCCCTAGTAAGTAAGAAAGAGTGAGCTTTGTTTTCTCAGAACTGACTAGTTGTTTACCCAGGGTGATTAACCTGATTTCAAATGAGTTAACTCTATAATCTGCCTCACTAAGGCTCCTTAATTTCGTCATAATACCTGACAACTTCTACCTTTCTAATCCTATGAAAATATATTTTCATATAAATTCAGCAAATATTTTTCACTTAATCCACAACCAACACTTAAAGAATTGTGCAGACTTATTTATGGCGTGTATAGATTGAATATTAGTCTAGATTGACCAGTAAAGCCCTCACACTGCCAGTTGCTGTAGGACACATGGGCTGGGTTACAGGACCCTCCCTGTTCAGGAAGGAGACCTGTAGTGGACCTGTAGTGTTAAAAGAGCAGCAGTAAATTACAGCAAGAGGAAAAACAGTGCAGTTGGCTGTGTGACTGTGCCACAGCTCACCCATCGGGGCCTCCTTCAGAGCTACGCTTGGTTTTGCAGACCCGATTCCTTCCTACACACTAAAACCTGCTTTCAGCCAAAACTGCAAATAAATGTAATGCCTTAAAATAGAAGTATAATGTACACAAATGCTTGTAAGCTGTACGTGTGCAGTCACAGTGCTGTTTCTCAGGCTGCTGCTCTGCTAAGTGTTAGTACTACTAATAATTTATGTGGTGCCACTGAGCTGTGTGACACTTCACAAACATGTGAAAAACTGGTTCAACCCTAAAGTCGGAACAACTTCCTCGGTTTCACAAACTGAGGTAATGGGCCTCCAGGGGAGGTCAGTCCATCTGGAAGGTAGGTGCAGATCTGCTTGCAGACAAGACGCCCGCTAGTAAAGTACTGATTTCACCTGGAACGAGATAAAAGGTGTTACAAGAATTTTCCTAGAATAAAATGACTTTTCTGTATGTCTTTCTGAACTGGGCACAGAGAAATGCAGCTTACAGCTCTTTCACTTGAGCAAGCAAATGCAGTTGTTATAAAAAGAAAACCAGTGCTGAAGTGCTCTTTTCTATTGCATCCATAGATGCATAAGATTTTAGATTAATAGTGTGAAGAGGAAGTCGAGCTTGATAAGAATAATTGCAGGAATTTGGGACAGGATGGGCCTTGGTCAGAGCTGCTGGGAAGAAAATGATCTGTAGGAAAAAAAACCCTGCCTTTTGCTATCCCAAACAAATAGCAGATGTCTCCCAGCAAACAAATAAATAACCAATTGTAAGGACTTACTAACATGACTAAACCAAGATCTACTCAATATGTATTGGCAAAGCCCCCAGGCATGCATGCACACAGACACACACACTGCATTTAAGACCAGTATTCTGCATTTGATACAACTGCAGAACTAGTTAGACAACAGCTTTTTTCACATAGAAAATTCTTGAGAATCATTCAGCTGCAAATGAAAGGATGGAAATGAAAACATTAAGGAGGAACTTGATAAAATATTAAGTCAATTTGGTTTCAGCTGATCCTTTCCTTTTAATAAAGTATATTTCAAAATTAAAAGATGTTTCAAATAACAAAAATAATCATTTTGTTCTAAAAATGTTCACACTTTTCATTCTGACATTGTTTTCATCTCCCTTGGAAGGTATGACATTTAGTGCAAATCAAGGCAAAACCAACCATTAAATTGGAATTCTCTGTTCTGTAACAGAAAACTGTTTTTTCTGAACACTTTCCAGGTAATGCTTTACAGCTGTTGTAGTGAGACAAGTGTTAATTTAGATGGCAAGAAAGAGCTGCCCTGGGACAGCAGTGCTCTGAGGTGAACAGGGTGTCAAAACCAGTTGGGTGTAGGGCTCTGCACCCCCTGCCCTTCCAGCTCCTCCTGCCCAGGGCATCCAGAGGCTGCCCAGAGGCTGCCCAAATGCTGCTCTCACCCCAGCCATTGCTGGGCCCCACTCAGCTCCTAGCACAGTTACTCCCCCACTTACCAACTAGGGTGGTCTCTTTTCCCTCTCCCACCTCTTCTTGTGAGTATTTACTGGAAATATATTTGCTTGGAGTGGAGGGTTAATCCTTTTCCACACAGAGCTCCCCTCCCTTTTTCCAGGAAGCTTGATCCTGAAATCCTATTTTATTACAGATAAATAAAACACTGCTAAAATTAGGCTCACAAAAAGAAGTAGCAGGTTTTCTTGGCTGTACTCTTTCCCCTGTGTGGTCATTACCTGCTCTAGATAGGGAGCTGCTGCTGGTCATTAGGTTCCCTTGTTAAACCAGTGGTTCTCAGAGGCAGCCTATGTCCCTATCTCCGTGATGAGGTGCCTTTGCATTGATTTCACCTTTCTTCTGTTTTTTCTGCCATCCCCATATCTGCTAAAATTTTTTCAGACATGGTGAATTCTGGTCTCAAGGTATGCTACCCATTGCCTCTGGCTGCCTCTAGGTAAAAATCAAGGCATCAGTGTTTGCCAATAATACAGTTATTCTGGATATTTAAAAACAAGCTTCTGCTTTAAAGAACTGCAGATACACTTTCTTAGACTGACTTTTTTTTTTTTTACCAGAAAGCAAAATGGCAGTTGAAATGCAGTGTAGAGGAAGTGGTGTTCAAAGTGAAACCAAGTTCTGCCTTCAGACATGCATTAATAGACTCAGAGCTCACTGAGATTACCTCCCAGGACTGAGATTGTTTTATTATAATACTCAGCTCACTAAAATATCAACTTAGTGCTTCACAGATGATCAAAAAGCAATTAAAATTCTAGAAATTAACTTGGGGTGCTCAGCCTCATAGAGATCTCATAGCAGCCTTCCAATATCTGAAGGGGACCCTATAAGGATGCCAGAGAGAGACTCTTCATCAGGGACTGTAGTGATAGGACAAGGGGGAATGGGTTTAAACTTTGACAGGGGAAGTTCAGGTTAGATATAAGGAAGAAGTTCTCTACTGTGAGGGTGGTGAGGCACTGGAATGGGTTGCCCAGGGAAGTTGTGAATGCTCTATCCCTGGTGGTGTTCAAGGCCAGGTTGGACAGAGCCTTGTGTGACATGGTTTAGTGTGAGGTGTCCCTGCCCATGGCAGGGGGGTTGGAACTAGATGATCTTCAGGTCCTTTCCAACCCTAACTATTCTATGATCCTATGAAAATTAAGTCATCTCAGTATGTCATTGTAGCAAACTGTGATTCAGCTGCACCTTCCATGCAGTGCAAATCTGGTATACTCCCCATTTTTCCTCATGTGAAAAATGATACCTGAACCCTACAGACTGGTTCAGGTGGCAACATGGATTGAAAACAAAAAAAGTATACAAAGGTATACATTAAGAATGACTAAATACATTCTTAGCCTGGAAAAAAGGGGGCCGTGATAAAGGTGCGCAAGATCAAGAGTTGATGTAGACACCAGGACCAGATCCACTGTTTTGTCTCTTCCCTTCCAGAACTTGGGGGCATCAAATGGGGTGACGTCAGGTTTGAATGAAGGCTAAGCACACTTGCTATATGATGGTTTGAATGTTACAAGTCTGCATGGGTTGAAACTGCCTAAATGAGTATTAGATGCAAAGGAAATCCCTGAAATGCAGATTCACGGTGTGTGTGTTCCTGGTCTTGCTTCCCCTGTCCTTGTGCTCCTCCTCATCAACCTGCTGTAACCTCGAGGTGACCAGACTAAGTGGTCTAATCCAGTCTGATTCACTCTTGCTGGTTTTCCGTCCTTTTTGGGTTATGTCTTTAAATATGGTTTATTATACAATTCTGTTGCATAATAACAAAGCAAAGTCTCCTCCAGACCAAGCCAAGCATTTCAGTTAGTGGTATTTTTCCTCTGCAGCAGCAGCTCAGTGCTGAGCACAGCAGCCACCCACAAAACACTGCCTGCTCTGGCCCCTCCATGCCATTTGCTCAGCTGCCCAAAGAGCTGCAAAGAGCCTTTGGAAGGTTTAGATTACTCCAAAAGTTCACTGGAAGTAGTTTAGCTTCTCACAGAGTTTTGACAAACCATTGTGTTTCCACCACGCTTGGTTCCTGCAGCCATGGGTACAGCATGGAGCGATACAGGAAGCATCACACCTTGCTACCTTGCCTGAAGGAGCCAGTACTAAAATCAGGATGGCCCAGCTGAAGGGAATGTTTGTCTGAGAATGAGATGAGGATCTAGCTCTGTGCCATGATAATGCTCAGGAAGAATCAGTGCAGTATAAGTTACAGCATTCGAAATCTATCAGGATGATCATAGTCCTGATGCACCCAGTCAGGCCAGAGAGCTCCTGGTTCATGCAAGAGGCAGGTGATTTTGACTCTAAAATCCCAGATAAGTGGCAGAGAAGATGACAGTGACCCCAAGCTCCCGGTCCACCTGCACATCTGGGTGTCACTAAGCATGTGATGACAGCAAACTCAGCACTGCCTACATCACCTCAGAGAACTTCAGCTACATGGCTGTGAGCAAGTAACAAAGCTTCAATTTCCTTAATTCTGAGTGTCAGTTCACCTCATCTAGATTTAGACAAGGCAAACCTTAGCTAGGAGCTTCCCCAGTGCATGATTGAAACCTAGTGACTCTGAGAGCAAATGTTTCTCAGGCAGCCCTGTCTTCCAAGCCCAGGAATCCCTTCCAGATATTTGTTGCATATTATGCAAGCCTTTTCCATGATTTTTCCACTTCATGCCATCTGCTTAGTTTCTGCTGATTCTGGGTGGGATTTTTTTTTTCTGGGCCACAAAGCTGTCACTAACTGCTATGGAGGAGGGAGTCCAAAGTCAGACTCCTGGCAAATGGCACTCTGGTAGCTGGAGCTTCAGTGGAAACTACTTGCTGTGTGCACTGACTAATTTGCTCTAACTACTTTAAAAATATCAACTGCTTAGCTTGAGAAATTAATATGATTATAGTTGACTTTCCTTCCACAAGAGAACAAGACATACTGTATTGCCAATGATAAGGCAGGATAAAAAAATTGTGCACAGTTCTGGGTGGTTTTCTCACATTTTATTCACACTGAATCTGTTGCCCCACTGAAAATCTTCACTAAAAGATGATAAGGTTTAATCCATTGCTAGTTACAATGCATTGTGTGGACAAATACAAACTATTTTTATAGAAACGAAGACAAATCTGCTGTTTTGATGTTGATTACTGGGGGGGGCTTCCACTGTGGTCTCCATTTAGAATCATAGAATCATGGAATGGTTAGGGTTGGAAAGGACCTGTAGCTGTGCCTGGGATTGCCCTGACACAGGCGTAGGACCTTGCATTTCAGTTTGTTGAACTTCATGACCTTGACTGTGCAGTGAGCCTTTTCTGTTTCCTCTAAGAGCTGCTTCGTGCCTCACTCATTGCACCTCTGCATCACCATTGCCAACAGAAAGTGAAAGCACTGCAGGCTTCTCTAAACTGGGGTTGGCTTCAGAATGGCTTTCTTTTTCCCTTTTCTGACCAACATTTCAGTCTCCTCAGAATAAGGAAAGGCAGAAAATGGACACCTTACGCAAAGCGCTGGATTTCTGCATCCGCCACCAGACCATTCTGGGTTACAGCATTGTGTCCCTGCTGACAGCTGCTATGGAGTGCATCTTCTCGGCTGTGGTGTTCAAGTGTCCCTGCAATTCTGGGAACATGCTGTATGGCTCTGTCTTCCTCATAGTGCCTGCCTTCATCCTCTTCCTGCTTGGCTACATGGTGAACCCGAGGATATGGCGCTTGCTGACTGGCATCTGCACTCCAGAGAAGAGCTGCACCTGCAGTCCCTGCGGAACCTGTGCTGGCTGCTTCTGTGTGCTGCTACAGGTGACAGCCAGAGCCGTGGTGGCCCCCCTCACCTGGCTTGCAGTGGCCCTCCTCAGAGCCAGCTTCTATGAGTGCATGGCCAGTGGGAGCAGCCTGATAAAGAACCTCGTGTGTCAAGATAAAGAAACAGCATGCCATGAGATGCTGGTCAAAATACCCTGTGATGAGAAGTTATCGGAGAAGATATCGAGTGAATTCCTCAGCCTTCAGGCACAGTCCCAGGTAAAGCCTTGCCACTCCCCTCTTTATCCTAAGGGCTTCAACCCTGGCGTTTCAGTGTATGGTGTACACGGTCCTCCTCTCTCATACTGTATAATTATTAAAGGTATACAATTCGCAAAAATTCATTCACAAAAAAACACTACCAGAAAAGTAATAAGTGTGTATTTGTGCTATTTATTGGTTTTGGATGTTTGCATGGCAATTGTTCGGCACTGCCGTTTACAAAACCTCTTTCAAAGCTGGTCAGGCAACCAGTCTAGACACCAGAACTTTGCACAGCAAGTTTTCTTCTCATTTAACTTAGGCGTGGTGCCAGTTCTTCTCTTTTTTTCCACTTCTCTAATTACCTTAAACTTCTGTAAACATTCATTAGCTGAGGGGAAGCTGAAGTCACAAATAAAGAGGAAGCTGATGTCTCCTTGAAACAGAGAACTGAAGAGTGAAACAAATGACTGTTTGACTACAAATTTTAATGCTTGAACATATTAATATTTTCCTAGAATAGTTAAAACAGAAATTTATCCTTTTAAAGTATTCTTGTGCTGAAGGCAAACTGCATGATCAAAAAATTAGCACTTGTGAGTGGAATTGTTTGAAGTGAAATGAAACCTCCACATTTTGGCAGCACTCCAGTCTAATTTCTAGGTTTGTTTGGTCTTTATCTAGTAGAAAAATCAGGTTTTGTCATTTTTTCTCATGAAAACATTAAGGCTAGTTCCTGGATTTAAGTTTATAAGAGATTCTAAGTATTTGGATTTTTCTAAGTTCCTGTTTAGTACAAAAGCTTATTAGAACAATCAAAACGTTTACATTAAAAAACCCAACAAAACAATAAAAATGTTTAAATTACCATATTTAGCATGCTTCTCCAAAAAAAAAGGCGGAAAAGGGGCAAACTCTATACAACGGAATTCAGAAAGCAGCAAAATCAAAGAAGACTGACTGTAATTGGTGCTGCAATGAAATCTAAAAGAAACCAGTCAAAAAACCCCAGAAAAATGTTTGACACCACTTTTATTAGTGACCAATCATAGAATATTATGTCAATATTATTAATATCTGATCTACTTGCAATAAAATTAAGAATAAACAAGAGCACAACTCATTTTTCGTTAGCATTTAATGCTTTTCACTTGAAAAAAAAAAAAAAGCCTGAGGTGAAAGGGGATGCCTGGAGCTTCCAGCTAAATACCAGTGGGTACTGGAGGGACCAGCATCTTCTAGGACACCTGCTTTAGGTGAGGCCTCTGAAGCTTACCTAGAGATGTTGAAATCATGCATGAAACAAGAATGAATTCCCATATTTGGTAGTCAAATCCATGTCCTGCATACAAACACACAGGACACAAGGCGATTTTTTACAGGCTCAGATACGAGAGAGAGCAGTTACTTTCCAAGAGCAGATAAAACACAGTCAGCAGGTGTAGTTCACAGCACCAGCGGTGAACACAGTGATTCTGCACTCTCTATACTGTAAATCTGGCTACATCTGCAGAAACTGCTGGTCAGTATCTTGCCTTTAAAGTTAATAAAGCTGGATATAAATGAGGAAAGAACATCACCTTCTCTTTTTTTGCTATTCATCCTCAATCCAACAACCAGCTCAGGGGTGCACAATCTTTTGAAAGGCTAGCTGAACTGTGGGCATGGGATCCCTTCTTTCCTCAGCAAGCAGGCTGTTACAGGCACTCCAGGATGATTTTGCTGACAGTTTTCATGTCTGCTTCAATGTTAAGTTCTATACTCCTACACATGACCATGCAAAACCACCATTAACCCACCTATCTGTTTTCCCAGCTGATAGGATGGTTCCTGATTATCTCCGTCATGACTGCGGCACTGATTGTGAAGTGTATCAGCCGCTGCTGCTCCCCAGTTAGCTATCTTCAGCTCAAGTTCTGGAAAACGTACTCAAAAAAGGAATGCGAGCTCTTTGAGTCCAAGGCTAAAGAGCATGCAAGTAAGCTGTCAGAAAGAAATGTTAATTGCTTTTTTGAAGCCACTGACCCAGCACCATTTCAGACTCCCAGCAATGAAGACTGGTGGAAGATTTCATTCTTGTATGCTTTCAATTCGCAAGAGCAGCATTACAGCATGCTACACAAGTATGTAAACACAAACAGAGGCAGCAGCATCAGACTTGGGAAAGGAGATCAGAATCCTGCTGTTTTAGGTTTTGTGGATGAAACAACTGTAAGTCAATCAGGGCTTTAATGAAACAAATCCTTTGCAATACTGGCAACCTTTAACCCTACTGATATGAGTCTTATTCTACGCTCTTATTGAAATCTACGCAAATTGTATGTAAAAGCTAATAGTTGTAACCCTCAGCAGATTTGTTTAAAAACACACTTTACTACTTTTGCTTAAGTACATTCAAATAAATACATCTGTCACGATGGGAGTTTTCGTATGTTGTTGTTCACTAAGAACCAACTGCATGTGCAAAATAATCAACATCCACAAAGATGTCAGCATATACTATGTCAAATTATTACCAAATATCTTGGGGGCATTTGGCAGCTGGACTGACAATACCAAACCTTGGTACTTGGCAGTATCAAAAAGACAAAACAGAGTGGAAGTTTTGATGAGAAATTCATCTTAGTTATTAGCTCTCACCTGACAACATATCTTTCATGGGAACTCAGCACAAGCTCTAGACTAAAATACTTTCAGTCAATTAGTTTCTCAAGGTAAGGACTGTATTTTTTTAAAACCTGGGAAGCAATCAGTATTTTGGAACTACCTGTGCATGTTAAAGGAATCCATCAGAATGATTTCAGCTGCTTATGCTTTCTGCAGATGAGCAAAAGAATTACAGCCAGTTCAGTTTTTCTCTGAATAGCTGTTTGTTTAGAGAGCATTCTAGAGGCGAGTCTGGGCTCTTCCCAGAAATCTCTTTCTATACAGTAAACTCTAACTTGGAAGCTATTCAGACAGACAGAGGGAAATACCACGAGGTTGTTACAGACATTTTCCAAAGAAGGAGGAAAGCAAGGAAGAGCCTATTTTTACTAGCTGAATGTAACTTGCTTGGAAGCTTGAGTCTTATTATAAACTGAAAATATAACACATAAAGGGAAAGCAAGATCTAATTTTCTATGTAAAAATTTTAAAAAGCATTCATTTTGTCACAGAGTCAGTGACCTGCTCAGTGCTCTTTTCTTTCTAAGAAACCTGATGATAACAACAAGTATCCAGTTTATTTGTGCCTCCAGGAAGCATAGTTGAGATAAAAATGTTCCATTTTACCTCTCCTATTGAAGAGCTGTCGTGGTTTAAGCTGTAAACCACGCAGCCCGTTCTCTTACTCACTCCCCACTTTTTCTTCTCCCCGCTCCCAGGTGGATGGGGAGGAGAACCAAAAGAATGCAACTCCCACAGGTTGAGATAAGAACAGTCTAGTAACAAAGGTATAACACAAGACCACTACTGCTACCACCAATAATAATAATGACAAGGCAAATACAAGGAAAGAATACAATCGCTCATCACCTATACCCAGCCCGACCAAGCAGTGCACCCCACCCTTCCAGGTCTCTGCTCTCTGTTTTACATCCTGGGCATGACATGCTGTGGCATGGAATACCTCTTTGGTCAGTTTGGGTCAGGTGTCCTGTCTCTGCTTCCTCCCGGCTCCCCCTCCTCCCTGGCAGAGCATGAGACTCAGAAAGTCCTTGGTCAAACCAAAACATGACCAAGCAGTAACTGAAAACACTGGTGTTATCAGCACTGCTCCCAGGCCCAAAATCAAAAACACAGCGCTGCACCAGCCACTAAGAAGCTAAAAAAAAAAGACTGCTGCTGCTGAACCAATGACAAGAGTTCATCTGTTCATTGACATCTAAGGAAAGGTAAAACTACTGTGGAACGTCATAAACGGGAAAGAAACAATGTCCTGGTCCCACTGCAGTCAGTGCCAAAATGTTCCTTGTTGCAGAAGGGCCAAGGGTTTACCTTAGAGATATAGTAAAGTACTTCAGGATAGACCTAAAAGCCTCCAGCAACAAGTCATGCCTTATTTCATCTCCTGATGAGAAACTGCAGTGAAAACACCCTTAGAATTCATGTCAATCTTCTCAGCTGCCTCTGGGTGAGGATTTGCCACTTCCTAATCACAGTAGCAACTGCCAGGGTCTTGTTAACAAATCTGCCTCGGCTTTCCGGGGAAGACACAGAGCCAGCCTTTCTAACTGAAATCAGTAAGGAAAATCTTCAAATGGAATTCCATATATATCTCCAACTTTGATGGCAATGTTGGCAGTCTGTTTTTCACAGATAAAGTGACTTTTGGGAGAAGGAAAATACCATGTATAAGGATAGAAGCAGGTATTTATATATTAGTTTTTATGCAGTCATGTTTGCATTTTTATTTTTTTCTCACCTTCATGTAACACTCATATCTTCTGTATGTAATAACATTTGTAATGAAAGAAACTGTAGAGATAAGCTTAGCACATTTGTGAGTGCTCTGTTAGATACCTTCAAAAGAAGAACCTACACTAAAATGAGACATGGAGGAACACTTCTGTGAATATGCTAACAAGTGAGACAAGCAAAAACTGTGTGTGCATAGGGTAGATAATATCAGCAACTAATGGTAAGGTAATGTGGGTCACTGTTTTGTCCATTGTTTATTACCATTTTTCTAACTGACATCTGCGTACTCCATCTTTAGAATACAATGGATGAGGTGATCCAGTGTAGGAAGAAAATACAAAAAAAGCTAATGGCAAAACGTGTGTGCATTGAGCATGTCTGCCCAGCACAGAGCTGAAACAAGAGGACTGACTGCTGCATGACCAGATGTACAAGCAGCATATGGCATGAGCATGAGCTAGTATCCAGTCCAGTCTGGCAGTCATATGTCACACCTTGGCTTGATCTCAAATCTGTGCTACCTTGAATGGCTCAGGCATTTCTGTTACATGTTCATTTGAACAGAAGACATTTATCCTTCAAACTTACCATGTCCCAGTAGAAGTAAAGATTTCCTTGGGCTGTTTATTCTGAAATGCTGAAACCTAAAGAAACACCTTTGATGTCCTATATAGAGCATCACCACAAATATTTGACACGGAAGGAAGAGGAGGAAGCTTTGGCCACACCAGACACAATGTGGAGCGACTGCAAAGGCCCAGGATGATGCTAATGATCCTTGCTTTAAAAATGTAAATATTCAGCCCCGACTTTGCTGGCTAATGCCTGCAGGCAGAAACTCTTTAATAGGCCCTGAATATACAGGAAACAGCTGAGGTGTCACCGCAATGTGGTGGCTGATGTTTTTTAGCTGGTGCAGACCTCAACAGAAAATGTTACCATAGCTGAGTGCAGGCACACACACCTGTGTAAAAGTCTAATGTAACAGAGGGTTAAGTAAGAGAATTACATCTTACAAAACAAGGACAGAATAGGTTATTCTTTTTCAAGATAATAATAAAAAGAGAAGAATATTTGGTTGGTAGGATGTTGCTGGAGAAAAGAAAAATGGCCATTGCCTTGTAAAGAATCTTTTTGTGGTCAGCCAAAGTCACCACATGTCCACCTCAGCCAGCTGGGCATAACCAGCAGGCAGGGAAATCAGTCAAATTCCTTAAGACTTTCCAGCCCTGACTGAAAGGGGAAAAAAAAAGGTAGGGAAATTTTCTTTTTCCTGGTTGTAATATGTTGTCATATGCTGTAACTCCTCTTTTGTACCAGGTAATGGCATGTTGAGCTGAGCCCAAGGCACGGTAATGAATAGCTTAGGTTTTCTCTGTACAAAATTGTTCTCTTAAAGCTCCATTACACTCAACCACCACTGTACAACACTATTAAGATAAAGGGAGAAACATCATGAAGATCATACAGATCTGGCGGAAATGAACCCCACTGTCCCCAAGATAAGAGGTGCACTTCACTTAGCAGGATTAAAAGGTAAAACAGACTGAAGGAAAAATAGGAGATGAGGGTACAAATCACTGTAATAAAATCAGAGTTCACTCTGGGCTTCACTGAACTGTATCAAGGGTTTGTATTTCAGTTTAAAACAAGTGCTTCAGTGAAAAGTTGAGCTGGCCTTGAGGGTAGGGTACCGTGCTAGGACTTGGGGTTTTGTCCAACCCTTACTCAGATTATCTTGCATTACACAGGACAACATTAAACCTTCCCTATAACTCAGGTCTCTGCAAGGCTGCTATTTCTCTGCTTTCCAGTCATGTTGTGGTAACAAGTTCACTACAAAGGGGTAGATGTAAGAACAGACACAACAACCAGCAAACCACTTGTGGGGCAATCTCAGAATTTTTATTTGAGTTTCCTTAGGTGAGTGAGTACAGATCCACAGTGACAACACATTAAATATGGCATGCTTTTGTTCAGCTTGGATGTAAGACCAGCGCTCTTGAAAAGCAGGCTGACATGAAAAAGACCATAGCTTGAAGCAACACTAGCACTGCTGCAGTTGTTGGAGTGCTGCAGCCTGATGCACATGCATGCACGGGGCTGAACAGCTATGCTGGCAAAAGTGCACGTGGGGTCTGAAAGAGCCGTAGTGGACGAAACAGGCTCCTGCATCAGTGAACCCACATCCCTCTCTGGTTTCAAAGCAGGACATCCGGTATGGAGGACAATGAATAGCAAAACATTACTCATCAAAACAGGCCCCTGGCAGTGAGACACTGCATCCAGGAGTCACAGAAGATTAATTCATTATTCCTAACCATAAACAGCCAGGGAAATAAAGCACCACCTAGCAACCATGCTTTGAAACATTACCAACAAACAGAAAGGGAAAAGGTGGTCATGTTTAGCTGAAAATAGTTGGTGTCCAAATGAATATTTTGCATCCAGCGTGCACTAAATACTGAGATAAAACCTCCACTCAGCTCAAGAGCATGGTTACGTGAGAAGGAAGGGCAGGCCATTTTGATCTTTTATACTGGTATCTGTGTCATGACAATTAACATTGCTCTGCCCCTGCTCCTGTTTGCTGCCCAGCTCTCTTCATCTTTCAAATGTACAGCTGGTGCACCTGGCTCAGCAAAGCCATTTTTACCCTGCATGTCTTCTTCAGAAACAAAAAGGTGCAAGATATCCCTCAGGATGTGTTTCTCCCAGTATTTCTTTCACTTATTTCTTTTGTGCTTTCTGTCTTCAGCCTTCCTTAAAAAAGTAATTCCTATTTCTGTCACAGCATCACCCTTCAGCCTGTCCTGGAGGAAGGTAACTTCTGCTGCTAAGTGAACCTAGAAAGAATCAAGTCTGATCAGCTAAGCAAAGAAATGCCCAGTTTCCCCCAGTCCTCCAGAATAACGAGCTTTTTCTCTCTCTCTCTTATCACAAGGGGACCCCCTTTTCAGGATTCATGAGAAGTAGATTTCTAGATTGTTTTAAAATAACTTTCCCAACAAAGTCAGTAAAAAACAAGTTTATGTACACTGAAATTTGTGTAATATATTACCCTTCATTCCAGTGCTTTGCTTTCTTCTAAGAACCTGTGTTGTATAATGAACTTGATGACTTCGTGATCACAAAATTTCCTGGTCATGTACTAATAATACTTTTGTTAATTAATCTTATATCAGACACTATAATTCTTGGAATGATGTACCTATATAATGTTTGTACAGATATTGCTGCCTTGAAACATAAGGTGTTTGACAAATTAGATATTGACAGAAACACAAAGCAGCCCAGGAACTAAATGTAGGCATTTAAGCTGAGAGAGAGGTTACACACTAATAAATTTCCTTCATTTACCTGAGCAAGTGGCTTTGCTTTCCTGTGCTCAGCATATTAACAAAGAACAGGAAAAACAGATGGGCACTTCCTTACCATTTCCAAGGCACCTCGAATCACTCCACAGAGGAGGTTACAGTAGCAAAGTGATGTTCGTTCTGCTGGCAACTCCTCCACAAAATCCACTAGCGGGTTTTTGTCCAGGATTAAGGAGAATTCATTTCCTGCGGTGTTACTGCAGCTCACACTAGGAGTGACCCCAAGGTACATCTTGAAAGCAACCTGCAAAAGGATGAAACCCTGCTGCTCGAATCTGTTGTGTGCAAGCCATAGGTGAAATTTCAGATGCAGCATCCTGTAGACCAGCTCTACCCCAGGAAAATAGTGGAAGAGCCAGACAGGCTAGAAATCAGAGTTGTCCCTTCTATGATCAGTTTGAGCCAGAGATGCAAATCTGGAGCTATGGGAAGTACAGCAGAAGGCTGCCTATTCCATCTCTGATGGTCTCACATTTATAGCCCCACACAAAGTGGTTTTACTGTTATCACTTGTCTTTCAGTCATGTTGCACTTCTCTGGGATCATTAGCACCTATATTAAGTCGTTCACTGCATTGCCAGCAACTTTGATAATCACAGCTCAAAGAACTCCTGCAACTGGTATGTGTTTTTACTGTGATCTCCATCTGCAGTCACAAAGAAAAACAACAACCCACCAAGAATAAGACTGCCAAGATTGCAAACTTACTTGATTATAAAGAGCATTGCTTGCTTTCCTTCTACTACTGACGAATGTTACCGTAAATGTGCAACATCTGCTCTGGTAGCAGAGGGGTCTCCTGTGAGTGCATTTCTCCAGACAGTGACATCACTGCATTATCTAGACAGCGTGTATGTGGGCAGGCTAGCAGCAGGCTGTTCCTCTGGAGAGCTCTCCCCTGCTACATGCTACAGATTGCTCCAACCAAAGATAAAAGCCTCTTGATTTTTACCTCTCCAGTGAGTATCAAACATGGATGCTTTCCAAACAATCCTGAAGTTCTTTATGAACCAGAAAACCGCTATAGGTTACAGTTTTATGGCACTGCTGACAATGGGAGGTGAACGTGTGTTTTCTCTTGTTGCTTTCAGATGTCCCTGCAGCAGTGAAAACTTCAGGTATGGCTTGGTATTTCTTTTCTCTCCAGCTTTTGTTTTGCTAGTTATTGGATATTTCTTGAACAGCAAGACCTGGAAACTCTTCACAGGCTGCTGGGTGAATCCCAGAAAAATATTCCCCAGAGGGAATATCTGCCATTTCTTTTACATCTTTGGGCAAATCACTTTAAATGCACTGGTAGCCCCTGTGATGTGGCTCTCTGTGGCTTTGCTCAACGGGACCTTTTACGAATGTGCCATGAGTGGCTTGAAGAATCCTGCCTACTTACATGCAGTTTGTCAGAGCAAATCTGCAGAGTGCTTTGAAGAGCTACACAAGATTGCCTGTGACAAAAGCTCCATGCCTGTTTCAGAGAGTGATGAACTGAAGCGAACTCTTCAAGCACAGTCCCAGGTAAGAAAAATAAATAAAGAGCGTTATGCAGCTTGTACTGTCACTGTGATTTATCTATGGAAGATCCTGATGTCAGATGCTAAGATAAAACCACTGGTTTCACATAAACAAAGTTTTGGCATGATGCAGCCTTGCAAAATACAATCAACACATCTTTTAGTGCAGTTTGAGCTCTGCCACACTTCCTGGGGGTCCCCACTGATGGCAGGATCAATAAGACCAAATAACTTAAAGTTTTCTTCCTGAATGAAGATTGCTCTAAAGAGAAAAATCTGCTGGATTGTTTAGGAGGCTGGATTAACAGATGTCAGACCATTAAAGGGGTCTGTCCTACTAAAAAATCCATACTACATTCTCCTATTTTATATCATCCTGATTACAACAATGAAATCTTAGGTCACTAACAGTAGAAAAATACAGGAAAATAAGACGTGACAGATTTATGGCTGCTTACATAATACGTTTCCATTTTTATTCCTCATGTTCATGTTGCCAGATGAGAGAATGTTTTTGTTCTGCTTGGAGGAAGGAAGAAACACTGAAGTAAAATATGCAGAACATACAAAGCTGAGATTGTATTACATTTCACTACATTTGCTTCATACAGTTCCGATCACTGCCTTCTAATGTAAATAAATGCAGAGACAAAAAATAAAAAATAAGGGAAAAAAAAAAAGGCTACAGAAAATGCTGGAAAGATGACTGTCAGCAGGAAGGAAAAGCTGTAGAGCCAGCAACTTTTTGTCAGACAATTGTATCCACCTGGAACTATTTCCTTCTTGAGAGCTGGCTTTGCTTTTAAGTCCTCATGCAAATAGGACTGGAATGCAGCCCAAGCCTGCACTGCAGACAAAACAATTTATTTGAGAGGTTTAGAAGTTGTTTCGACTTTAAGCTGTGTGTATAGGAAATAGTTAAAGATCAATGACTCAGTTTATAGCAAGAGAATATATGAGTTCATTCTCCAAGCTGCATGAAAATTAAAAGCTGCTAAAAAGGACAGTTTCTCAAATACCCATAGAAAAGATCGGTCGGTACAAAGGGACTGGAAAAGTAAAAGAAAGTGAAACTATTCTTCCATACCAGTCCCTAAGAATAATTGTCAAGATTCTCTGTTTCCCAGGGGAAAATTGCTATATTCCCTCAGCTAAATACATATTTTTACTGGCAGTTATTTTTTTAACATCAGTGTAGGAGTTCACATGGGAAAGGTTGCAGCTCTCCATGTGATGACTACTAAAGCATGGGAAATCAGTTCCAGTCCATAAAGGTCTCCAAAACCTATAAGATTTGTTCCACACTGGAGTTACACACTGGAATTTGTTCTGCTGCTTGAAAACTAGGGTATGTTTTTTTGCAGATGTTACACATTGCAGTGCAGTAGGTGGGTAAAACTATTGGCTAGGCCGGTGCCGCTAGGAGTGAAAACATTGCATTCAAACCTTGCTCTCCTTAGAAAAACACATCC
The DNA here is from genome assembly GCA_028858755.1 of Ara ararauna. Classification (NCBI taxonomy): domain Eukaryota; kingdom Metazoa; phylum Chordata; class Aves; order Psittaciformes; family Psittacidae; genus Ara; species Ara ararauna. The sequence continues at coordinate 66,289,942 of CM054379.1, forward strand.
CACAGTATCAATTTCAGGGATATTTTCCCACCCCCAGCCCCTGCTCTAATCCTGGAATTAGCTCTTTCTTTTAAAATGTTCTTAGCAGAATTTTGTCAAACTGAAGTTGCTACCAAAAAAACTCAAAGTTCTCTGATAATATAGCAGCTATTTCTAATTCAGCATAGATGAATTGTGCAGTACTACAGTGCCAACACAAACCTGCCAATGCATCCGCTATTTCTTCTTTCTCATGCCCTCTCCTCCCAGCATTCTCACAAGACTGGGCAAGAAGGTAATTTTAAACCAGTTTTGGCACAAAAATTATTTTCCAGTACAAAGGGCTGATTCATCAAAGTCAAAAAAAGTTCACAAAAATAGCATAGATTTCAGTGAATCTCCTGGTACAAGAAACAGGGAACACTTTTTAAATTTCAGCCCATCTTTTATATTGCTGTTTGCTAATTATTTTTGATTGTTTGGGGGCTATTTTTTATTAATTTAAAACATTTTAATTTAACATTAAAAAGAAGTCTGAAAACAACATATCTAAAAATAGTCACAGTTTCAGGGATTGATTGACCTGGGACAAAAATTACTTACACTTTTTGGTATTGTAATTCATCACAATTCAGAATTGTGTCAATCCTAATTCTTGCTGAGTAATTTTATTTAAGACTTTCAGGAGACAGAAGACCGTTTACCATCTAGTGACTGCGATATTTTATTTTCTTTATGAACTTTTCCCTTTGTGTGGCAGAATTCGGTGAGCAATTCTGATACGCTACATACCAGGTGGCTATGGTCTTGCAGTAAACTTTCACCAGTATCCTCTCTAAATTACTCAGACACTACTTTGCTCCATTTTCTGTATAGCTCTATTCAGCCATAACATTATTTGATTGATCATTTAGACTTCCCTTAGATTTTTCTTCCTACAGTCTCATAGTTGAGGTCTGATTGGAGATCATCTGTCCCTGAACCTGCCACTGCCAGTGTTAATGGCACCCCATTAACACTAATGCCAAGTACTGAATGTAAACTGGGATGAGATGCCCACAGTAGGGTCTGAAGAGGAGCAGCAAGCCCTCTGTACAAAGTGTGGTCACTGTCAGACACTCTTGATTTAAGGAGCATTTTCACTTGGTCCTTTTTAACCTGAACCTCATTTTGTTTGTCTTCCCAGATTTTAGGCTGGTGTGTGATAGTTACCACAGCCCTTCTCTCCCTGCTAGCCACTTGCTGTGTCAGCTGCCAGTCAAAAGTCAGCCACCTCCAGCTGATGTTCTGGAAGGTGTATGAGGGGAAGGAGAAGGAGCAACTGGAGCAGATTTTCCAGCTGTATGCCACGAAGCTAAGTGAGAGAAACCTGAAGTGCTTTTTTGAGAACAAGGAACCAGAAGCGATTCCCTTGCCATCTTTTCAGGCATGGGAAGATGCTTCCCAGCTCTACTCTTTCAGCAGTAGCAAACAGCATTACAGCACAATTCACAGGCTAGTTGAAGAAGGCCAGAAAGAAATCAATGAGGAAGGAGAGACAGCGCTGGACTTTGTAGACAGAAGGGAAATACCATAGAACAAATATGTTTTCAGGTTTTTTATATCTTGCTAATATAGCATACTTCTAGGTGGTTTCATCTCTGCATTTTTTTGCAATGGCCTCTTTGTTCTTCATCATGTTCTCTCCCAGTTACAAACTCGCTCAAAAGGATGGAATGAAATTATTTCCCAACAACAACGAAAATTCCTCCATGCAGTCCTCCATAGCACCGAGGGCTCACACTCTACTGATGTTGCTGGCTACACATCAACAGCTGACAGCAAAAAGAGATGGAAAATTACTTCTGCAAGAGGATTTTAACAGTCTCCTATGTGAAAGGCACTATAGTATGCTTGCCCTATGTAAATCAAGAAACTACTATGAAGTAACACCATTTAAGAAGTCTGAATATAATAATGGAAAATGTGTGTGGTTTTCTGACAGCCCACAGAAATTAAAGATCTTGCTTCTGAGTCATTTGCAGGCCATTTGCAGGTGCAGCATTTTCTTGAAGGCACCAGTGGTCACTCAGGGCATCTCAGTGTCTTTGAACTCCTGCTGAACCTAGTTGACCACAGATGTTCACAGTGATCAGCCCTACTCTTCTAGTCCCTGCGACATCTCTCTGGGACATGGGGCAGAGACCTCCACTGACAGGAAGTGCCAGGTAATTTTTTAGACAAATCTTACAGCAGAAGCGTATGTATGGTACCAAGGACTTGAAATTACCAAATGGTTCAGCATTTTTGAGTGTTTATTAAAAAATAACATCCCATTTTGAAACATGATCATTTGTTACTCGTGCTTTGTTACAATAATGAAAATACATCACTGATACTTTGCACCATAGAGTACTTGGTATTATCTTCTCCCAGTGAAAATTTCTGTTTGTATGGGTATAAAGCTCCTGGAGGGTTTGAGTGGGCTTCAGGCACTGGGTGCGTGAAGAACTCTGTAATACTGTTTGTACTGGACCTGCAGACAGTGTATGACAGAGGCCCTGGAAGGAAATTCCACATTTTAAGGCAAGAAAATATTTTTGCAGCAGGCTGATTTTCATTTCACTGAATATCTTAGGAAACCTAATGTCTGGAGTAAAAGGGACCAGCAGCAATGTAGGTTGTGACAAGTGCACAATCAGTGCTTCTGACAAATGTGTTTCACCCCAGAGACCTATGCTTTACCTCACCCATTTGGAATTCACCATGTGGCTCTCACACAGGGTGTCCAAGGTGGCTGGGCAGGCTTTTATACAGCATTTAACTATCAGTCTCCTTGAGTTTGCAAAGAATCATATTTTTGCTCTGCTGGAATCAGTCCTTATCAATAAACCAGGGTACTCTGCCCAGCTGTTCTCATACTCACTGGTCATCTTCAGCAGAGATATTTAAAAACAAATCCAAAAGCTAATTCCACAGTGTGCTTAAAATTCTCTCTGTTTTGAAGAACTTGTGGGGTTTGAGCAAAGGTTTTAAAGCTTTTTATCCCAGCTGACCTACTTTGCAGCAGATTTGGAACATGCTATGTGCCTAAAGGTACCTGTGCTGAAAGCACAGGCACAACATTGCCAACATGAAAGTCACAACAGCGCCAACATGAAAGTCACAACAGCAAGCATGTCTGACACCATCTCTGGCTCATATGGCTTTTTTTCTCCAGGCTCCTCTCCTGGTATAGCATGTATTTCCCAGGTACACATTCCTTCCCATTTGTCTTCTCTTTCTTTATGAGAGATGCCCCAACATCTACTGCCTAGCTTCACATCACCTCCTCCCTACGTGAAAGGGGAGAGGAAACACCACCGAATAGGATGTCCCAGCTGCCCAGGCCAAACTTCCCTGGCCAAAGCTATCTTTCCACCTCTTTCCTCACTGGTATCACAGAAAACCAAAGCAAGAAGGGATGCAAAGGAGATGCCACTAATTAGGTTAAAGAGCTAATAAAGGAATATGGGAAACAAGTGGGTTGATGTAAGGTATACTGTGGTATAGCTGGGACAGAGATGCAAAAGCATAGGCAAAGGGAAAGGTGGGAGGACAGAGGGATCCTACTTGGGCATCCTCTTTTTCTTCAGGACAAAGCTCAAAGCTCTGCATCCGAGTAGCCAGGAAGACCCGAAAGAGGAGTGTTTCCTAGTCTGGCCTCCTCCTTTAATGCGGAGGGGCAAAATCAAGGTGCATTCTCCAAAATCAAGGTGCATTCTCCTCTCCTCACCTCTACTCTGCTTCATGTTCACAGGTAGCTCATGTTGAAAGTGACTCCACATCCAAGAGCAGCTGCTAACACAGTACTGCAATGTGTGCCCCGTAGGAGCCTAAGCCTCTCACTTACCCTTGTTCCCAGGGCTGTGTTATTCTGAGTTGTCTTATCAAAATGCCTGTGACTTAATGCAATTGACATGTGGATGCTTCTATAAAAAGAGACAAAAATAAAAGCCAATTTGATGCTGTGTTTCCAACTGGAATCTGGTTTTGGCAAGTTCAACCTTGTCCTTCAAGCAGCTATCACAAAAGCTGTTTTGTATCAACACTGCCCCTGAATTAAAGCTCAGGAACTACCACGGCAGCTCGGAAAGAGGTAAAGATTATTGTCAACACTATCCAAAACAAACTGGGAGGAAAAAAAAGCAAACTGCAGAATCAACATTTTCTCTTTGAAAATTTAGGTTTTGCATTAACCCTCATGTCCACCAAAATATGAGTGCACAAATGAACAGGGAACTTCTGTTCAATTCTCTGTTCTTTGTCCCATGGTTTAGTATTTCTTCTCCCCTGTGAAAACTCAATTTTCTCATTTAAATTCTCTTAACTCTTCTTCCACTGCACATCTGCGGCTCCATCAAACTTCAAGTCTTTGTTATAAGAGCAGAAATTAGTTAACCATGCTAAGCCCTCATATGCTTTCAATTTAGTTTCAGCTGTAATTTGCACTTTGGTATGATGAATCTGTCCAAATTCTATTATTAAAATTTCCTGTGTAAAAAAGAACTCACATGGAAACTGTACAAAACCAATAGCTGGATTGCAATGGAGCACCAAATTAAGGCAAAATTGCAAAGCTATAATGAAAATTGCAAAAAAGTCTCAGCAGAAAAAATAATATATATATTATAATATATAAGTAATACAATGAATAGATATGGACATTTTTTTAAAACCAGGCTATGACTGGACAGATATGCCTTTAAAACTACCATACACAACTTCCCAGAGGGTAAGACAAAGGTTTTTTAGAATCCTCCTTTGTGACTCCAAAAGACAGGGAACTAAAATGAATGTGCAGTTTTGAAAGTTGCATCCATAAGTCTGTCTCATTTCTATCTTTAAAAAATGGAAGTAGAAAGAATCTCTACTTAGACATGTACACAGGCTCACCATCAAAATGACACACACATAAAGCAAAATCTCTCTTTTGAAAATGTTACTTGCAACTTTATAGGATTGCATATTGCTTAACATCAAACAAGAAATCTATGCAGTCCGAATTAAAAATGTACCACTGCCCTTTTCAAAGTCTCAAACAGTATCCGATCTCTCTCAAGCAGCAAGAACAAAATTCATTAACATTTTGATGGTGCTGCAATACTGGCTAGAATTAGTGAAATATTTAGGAAGCCACTAACTCATCAGTCCCTTTATGTACTATTGAGGACTTTTCACCACAAAACAGTGTATGCGTAAGTAATGTTGCAAAGTAAGTGATAATACAGACTATTAAAAAATTTAAACTATCATTTTAGATTACATAATAACAAGATTAATGGACCAGAATTAATCTGTTTAGAAAGGGAAAGGCAGCCAAATAACATTTTTGCTAGCATACTTTTCATTCTTAGTACTTTTCCACAGTCAGTGTTTGGGAAGAGCAAAATGCTTTAAAGGTCTTTCCATCTGTTGCTGATTCCTTGTACTCACAAACTTTTCTTTACTCTTTACAGTGCAGAACCTTATTTTTCAGTTTACTGTCTATAACTTCACACAGCAACCTGTTGTATGCATTTCCCCCTCGCTGTTGAGATCTGAAAAGCAACATTTACCAGCTTTGTAAATTCTACCGGCCTCTGCCAAACTTTCAAACTAGCCATATGTCAATACGTAGAGACCTTGTGTGCCAGGGTATCCCATGAAAAGGTGAATCACATCTCTTGGCCCAATAGCTCTGGGCTTGGGGGTGACATGGTTGGATTACCCCAGCCCTGTTGGTCCCCAAGGGCCTCTCAACAAGCAGCTGCAGAGACGTATGTTTGATGCGTTTAGGGGGTACTGAGCTTCCACCTCTTCAGCCACTGCTTTTCAGCAAGGGATAAATCCTTACACACAGCACCGTATGAACACAGCTATGGAACTGTGAGCCAGCACTAACTGACTGTGGACCAGAGGGTATGGCCCAGCTTCTCCCACGTGTAGCACGCACAGACACCTCCTGGGGCATGATGACGTTATTGTCTAGGATTAGACAAAAAAACAGAAGCTGGGGTGTTTTTACATCTCTTTCAATCAGATAAATGATGTTAAGGTCTTATGAGAAAATTTGATTTTGTAGGATTATAGAGAAAAATTATCATCTCATTTCAAAAGTAATCCTCAGCTACCATCAGATCCAAATTCTGAATCCAGTCCTGGACATCATTTATTCAACTGAGCTTTGTTCTTGTCCTGGTTTCATCTGGGATGGAGTTAATTTTGTTACTAGCAGTGCTATGTTCTGGCTTTAGTCTAGGAACAGTGCTGATAACACACCGATGTTTTAGTTGCTGCTAAGCAGCACTTACCCTGACCAAGGACTTTTCAGTCTCATGCACTGACAGATAGAAGGGGCACAAGAAGCTGGGAGGGAGCAGAGACAGGACTTCTGACCTGAAATAGCCAAAGGGATATTCCATACCACAGAATGTCATGCCCAGTACATAAACTGTGGGGACTTAGCTGGAAAGGATCAATCGTTGCTTGGGGACAAGCTGGGCATCAGTCAGTGGGTGGTGAGCAGCTGCATTGCGCATCACTTGTTTTTTTTCAGGGGCGGTGTTTATTCCTTCCTCTCTCTCTCCCCCCCCCTTATTATCATCATCATCATCATCATCATCATCACCACCATCATCATCATCACTAACATTATCATAATTATTATGTTACTTTTGTTTCAATTATTAAACTATTCTTATCTCAATGCATGGGGGTTTACCTTTTTTCTTATTCTCCTCCCCATCCTACTGGAGGGGGGGTGTGGAAAGAGTGAGTGAGCAGCTTCGTGGTACCCGCTTGGCAGCTGGGGTTAAACCGCAATGGTTCGTAATACCATTCCTCAGTTGCTTTCCATTTTCTTACCCCAATTTGACAGTAAGCAGAAAGCCTACTTTTACATGGCGTGGTATATCTTTTTTTATTCAACCCCAATTGTAACTACACAAAGTCACAGCACCAACACAAGAAGTTAGTGAGCACCACGGAAAATCAGTGCAGAGGAACTCACTTTGGCTCATTATCAAAACTTGTTGGCCCTTCTCCATTCCAGCAAAAGGCAGCAGTAAATCCCAGGCTTTGCAGTCTGAACCACTGGTTGAAGTTTTAAGCCCTCAGTTACTGCCTTAGGTGCACCTTTCTTCTTGTATTTATTTCTTAATATGGCAAGCTGGCTTTGTACTCCTTATTCTTTTTTCCTTTGCTTCATCTCTTCCCATTTCCACAGGGAACACTGACAGCCTGGTCTTACAGGCTTCTCCTTTTCTTTCCTAGGACTGCAGAATAACTGCTATGTTTACAGGACATGTGGCTCTGACTATTTTAACTGATTAACTGCTTTAATCACTTTAACTTGGTACTAATTTTCCTCTACACACTCACCCTCAAACAGATTTCTACCTCAGAAGTGTTAGTGCAGTTAAGTCTTTAAGCACTTTCTCCTGGCTGAGAGCACTATTGTTGAAGAGTTAAAGAGATCATGTACATTGCCCTGCAATTCTGAACCAGTAATATTAACAGCGTATTTGCAGTTACTTGCTGGTCATTTTACATATGATTTGTTGGTATATGCCTCAGACAAATATGCTTGAAGACTATATAAAAATGTTTTGTCAAAGAAAAGTGAAAATGCTTTCCATACCACATTTTGTCTTAGAAAGGATATACCATTACAGAACTCCTCTTTTAGTTTTCTAAAAATAGTCTTTTCAAGAGATTGTGTGTGCTTTAAAGTTTGTTCCAATCTTTCCAAGAAATTTTATTTCTCTCAGTTAGTGCCTTTTGAAGTACAACCTGCAGAGAAATAGAGTATTTTTCCTTAATTTGATCATAGAATCATAGAATAGTTAGGGTTGGAAAGGACCTGAAGATCATCTAGTTCCAAACCCCCTGCCAGGGGCAGGGACACCTCCCACTAAACCATGCCACCCAAGGCTATGTCCAACCCAGCCTTGAACACCGCCAGCGATGGAGCATTCACAACTTCCCTGGGCAACCCATTCCAGTGCCTCACCACCCTTACAGTAAAGAATTTCTTCCTCATATCCAATCTAAACTTCCCCTGTTTAAGTTTGAACCCGTTACCCCTTGTCCTCTCACTTCAGTTCCTCATGAAGAGTCCCTCCCCAGCATCCCTATAGGCCCCCTTTCTTGCTGTATTTTTTTGTTGAATGACCTGTATTTAAGAATGATGGTTCAACTGTACTAATGCATTTGTAAATAAGGGAACCATGAGGCATAAGACCCAGAAAAACAGATATCTGAAATATATGTGAAAATCCAGAGGAAAAAAGTACAAATACCACCTAAAGAACATAAAAGTGAAAAAAATGTGATTTTGCAGCCTGGCATAATTATTTAATGAGACGGTATATTTTAATACAGTGATTGAAATGCTGCTTGTCTGGTGGTTTTTATTCAGATGCCCTCACTATCTCAAATGGATCCTCTACCCTGGCTCAGCTTCTCCAGAGGAAGAGCTTTATTATACATCATCCTGACCTAAGAGTCCAAAATACACTTTACTTCAGGAAGAAAAATCGTTTCCACTCATTTATGAGCTAATGGGATCTGGCTGGTTTTTAGTAATTAAAGTCACCATTTTCTGCTTTAAACTTGTAGATAGTGGTGTACGTGTGTGCTGTGCACGTGTGCACTTTGTAGCCCTACCAGCAACAACAAATGCAAAGAGGTCCTTTCTCTTGTTCTGTGACAGCCATCAGTTTCTCTGTGACAAGCATTTTTGGAATCATGATGTACCTTCTGTCCCTCCATTTCATTCAGATGTAACATAGGTATTTCTGACATGATTAACGTGAGCAGGACCACACACCACCTGATAACAACCACATATACTTTGATCTAAGATATTCCTCTATAACCAGCATATACTGGGGCTTTACTTCACTATATAGAAAGCCTGCTGCTTCCCAGTTCTGCAGTCAGTGGTTAAACGTAATGCTTACATTTAGCTGATGCAGCCAATAATTCTCAGGCAATGAAAGCCAGGCACATTTTTGTCTCCTAAAATAAGCCAATGGAAATTAATCTCAGTTCAATTAACTGATGCTCTGATCTCTCTCCTTTTGTGTCCCTGCCCATGGCAGAAGGGTTGGAACTAGATGATCTCTGAGGTCCTTTCCACCCCTACTCATTCTATGATTCTATGAAACAATTCTTTTTTATAAAGTGTGGTTAGTTTTTGCCATTGGGAAAGGCCGGGTATATCTTCACTGGCAACACTTCATATCTGAAAATCAAAAAGGGTAAAGGAGATCACTGACCAGGATGTAAGCAGGCATTAGTCTAAGCCAACTCAGTATCTATGAATTACCACATCTTTACAGTGACTCAGCAGTCCAAAGGGCCTGGACGTACTACGTATTTCAATTTGAGCTTCCTCAAGAAATCTGACTTGCCCATGAGGCAAAACCACATCTTTAGAAAGCCCTGTATTGCCACTAAATTTCCTCCTAGACCTTTCTTGTCTGACAGTAGTGTGAACAATTACTCAATAAGAGGGTAATTTCCATCAAAGAAGGTGAAAGTACCCACTCTGATTTTATCTTTTGTATTTTATGTTTGTGGGTACTCAGGAAAATGTTCCTCTCACTTTCCTTTCTTATAGTTCTTCTCTGCTACCACTGAGTCTTCCTTTTGCAGAAACTCCTGCCACTTACTCTTAGTATTATCATTTTAAGGTTAAAAAACATCTAAGATAATTACGGAGATGCTGAGGAGATTCAGATGGCAGGAATAAAAATATCAGAATTTAATATCTGTATGAGATGGTTAAGGCTTTTGCTCCTAGAAATCAAAAAAGAAGTGAGGAAACACATGATTCAAAGTTTGTTAAAACTGCATCATCTTTTGTTGTTTGCTGCATTCTCTGGCAAGGGTAGAAGAAATCAGGTTAAGCTGCAGCAAACCAGAAGAAACTTTTTAATTCTTCTAATGGCAAAACATCTCATGGGCTAATAATAATAGAAGAATTTTAATTTCAGCTTAGGCACTGACTCTTAAGGTCAGTTTAGGTCTGGGGTTGGCAGCCTCCCACAAGTGGTATCCCACTTTGTGTTCTCTGTCCTCAACTCAGATATAAAAGGCAATAATCATGTGAACCAATTCTGTGGTTCTAACAACTCTTTGCGTAAACTTACCACCGTGGGTTATCAAGGCCACAAAAAATTTCTTATCTCACTAAAAATAACATTTTTTTGTGTTCTGTTGATTTCCCCTCCCACCCCCAGCCTGGTGTAGCACAATGCTACACAGGTAGAAACTGATGTCTCCTCTCAAGGCCAACCTCTGTGAGCTACTAATTGATGCAAAGTTGTAGATTAGGAAAAGGCTGTATTTCACCCAATGGAAGGATGGGTGTGACTGTAGAGAGGAGTGGGTTTTCTGATTAAACAATCATGATATGGCAGAAAATGTAAGTGTTCTGGAGCAAACTGACAGAGGAGGAGGGAAAAGCTAAGACCATTGAAGCTGATGAATCTCTAGAGAATGCAAATGTTACTTACCTGAGCAATCATATCTGCAGTTTCAGAGTAACTACGGCACTTTTTCACAGCTGAACGAGCTAAAAAATCATCAATCAGCCTTACACCAATGCCGTATCCCCTAAGGAGAAAACAAAGAAAGTTAACATTCAAAATGGGCAACTTCTTTCCACCTACCATATTGCTAATCTGTTTCTTGCGCTTTCTCAGCAAAACAGCTGCATGTTCTCAAATGTAGGGCTTTGAGGGCAACAGATTTTGCTGGCCTAGATTCTTCTTTCTGCCATATTTTGCAGCATAGTGGGATTGCTGTTCATGCAGTCATTTAAGGAATCATACCCCTTTAAGCATGATACTCCTGGCAAGGATGACATGAAAGTTGCTTATATACACATTTTCTATAGATATATTTATATTTACATATGTGAATAAATATTAGATGCTAGGTATATGAATATAATATAGAAATAATATACAAACAATACACCTGATTAATACTGCTTTGTCGCTAAAAATAAGATATAATAACCTTGAACAAGATTTTATCCATTCCCACGTTCATCCATTCCTAGAGTTCATCTCACATTGTCTCTGTCAAGGAGAAGAAAACAACTGCCCCCTCATGTCACAGCATTCACCTCCAGGATGAGTAGTTCAGCCCCTAGAGGGCAGGGGGGCCCAAGACTGTTGGTTGATATTCAAGGATCACCTGCTACAAGCTCAGGAGTGCTGTGTCTCGACTAGAAGGAAGTGCTGCAGGAGTGCCAGGAGATCTCCTTGGATGGATAAGGAGCTGCTGAGAAAACTTAGAGGAAAAAAAGAGACTTATAAAAGGTGGAAGCAAGGACATGTGGCCTGAGAAAAATACAGGGATGCTGTCCGGGAAGTTAGGGACCAGGTTAGGAAAGCTAAGGCCCACTTAGAATTAAACTTGGCTAGGGATGTGAAAGATAACAGGAAGGGATTCTATGGGTACGCAGTGAATAAAAGGCAGACTAGGGACAACGTGGGCCCTCTCCGGAAGCTATCAGGAGAACTGGCTACCCTGGATTTGGAGGAGGCTGACGTTCTTAATGACTTCTTTGCCTCAGTCTTCACCAGCAAATGTTTCAATCACATCACCCAAGTCTTGGAAGGCAGACGCAGGGACAGTGAGAATGAAGATCTTAGGCCCACTGTAGGAGAGGATCTGGTTCAAGGCCATCTTAAGAACCTGAATGTACGCAAGTCCACGGGACCTGATGAAATCCATCCGCGGGTCCTGAAGGAGCTGGCAAATGAAGTTGCTAAGCCACTGTCCATCATATTTGAAAAATCATGGCAGTCAGGTGAAGTTCCTGACGCCTGGAAAAAGGCAAATATAACCCCCATTTTCAAGAAGGGGAAAATGGATGACCTGGGGAACTACAGACCAGTCAGCCTTACCTCTGTGCCTGGCAAAATCTTGGAGCAGATTCTCCTGGAAGGCATACTAAGGCACATGAAAAACAACAAGGTGCTTGTTGACAGCCAGCATGGCATCACTAAGGGGAAATCCTGCCTGACCAATCTGGTGGCTTCCTGTGGTGGGGCTACAGAACTGATGGACAGGGGTAGAGCAGTTGATGTCATCTACCTGGACTTGTGCAAAGCGTCTGACACTGTCCCACATGACATCCTTGTCTCTAAGTTGGAGAGACATCAATTTGATAGGTGGACCACTTGGTGGATAAAGAATTGGCTGGACGGCTGCAAGCAAAGAGTGGCTCAATGTCCAGCTGGAGACCAGTAACAAGTAGTGTCCCTCAGGGATCGGTGCTGGGACCTGTCTTGTTCAACATCTTTGTTGGTGACATGGACAGTGGGATTGAGTGCGCCCTCAGCAAGTTTGCTGATGACACCAAGCTGTGTGGTTCAGTTGATGCGTTGGAGGGAAGGAATGCCATCCAGAGGGACCTTGACACGCTTGTGAGGTGGGCTGATGCTGACTTTATGAAGTTTAACCATGCCAAGTGCAAGGTCCTACACCTGGGTGGGAGTAATCCCAGGCACAGCTACAGGTTGGGCAGAGAAGAGATTCAGAGCAGTCCTGCAGAGAAGCACCTGGGGGGTGCTGGTCGATGAGAAACTGAACATGAGCCGGCAGTGTTCGCTTGCAGCCCAGAAAGCCAACCGTATCCTGGGCTGCATCAAAAGGAGTGTGACCAGCAGGTCAAAGGAGGTGATCCTGCCCCTCTATTCCGCTCTCATGAGACCTCACTTGGAGTATTGTGTATAGTTCTGGTGTTCTCAACATAAAAAGGACATGGAAGTGTTGGAACAAATCCAGAGGAGGGCCACGAGGACGATCAGGGGACTGGAGCACCTCCTGTATGAAGATAGGATGAGAAAGTTGGGGCTGTTGAGCCTGGAGAAGAGAAGGCTGTGTGGAGACCTCATAGCAGCCTTTCAATATCTGAAGGGGGCCTATAGGGATGCTGGGGAGGGACTCTTCATTGGGGACTGTAGTGACAGGAGAAAGGATAACAGGCTAAAACTTAAATACAGGAAGTTTGGATATAAGGAAGAAATTCTTTACTGTAAGGGTGATGAGGCACTGGAATGGGTTGCCCAGGGAAGTTGTGAATGCTCTATCCCTGGTGGTGTTCAAGGCCAGGTTGGTCAGAGCCTTGGGTGACCTGGTTTAGTGTGAGGCGTCCCTGCCCCTGGCAGGGGGGTTGGAACTAGATGATCTTAAGGTCCTTTCCAACCCTGACTATTCTATGCTTCTGTGAAATCCTGGACAGCCTCATTGCAGCATTCAAGAACCAGGAAAATCCATAGGAACATGGATTCACACCTAATATTTTTCACTTTATCCTTTTATCTCCTCACCTCACTTTTTGCTTTTCCTTCTTTGTCTTTTTCCTAACGTGTTCTCTCCCTTCATCTACTAGCTGCAGAAAGAATCCAAAAGTTGCTAGGTAATACACAGTTTCAGTACACCACCACCTTCATTTTCTATCAAAAACACTGCAATTTCAGAGAAATGAAAAAGGATGGAAGCAAATGGAATTTTTCATAAAACAAATATTTATTTCTAGCTCTCACTTAATAACAAAGGTCAGTAATTAGAGTGTGCAAAATATCTATGCTAATTCCCTATTGAAAAAGGGAAAGAGGTTAACACAAATGTTATGAAAAAATCTGAACTCAACTCAGAAGCTTTTTTAGAGTTTGTTTCCTTTTATGTTGGCAGTCTGTGACTCTTTGTCAGAGGCCCTACACAGTGAAGCAGCCTGAACTCAGTGGATTTTCTTACTGATTTTGTACCACGTCTTTGACAACAAGCCAAAAAGTGATCCGATGTCTAATGCAATGACAAGACCTAAAAGTGGTTTTGGCAGCATGAAGTTTAAAACTGCAGTATGTCATGCATCAGGAAACATGAAATATTTATTTATTGCATAAGTATCAATATCAATAACATTGGTAAATATGTCATCAGCAGTTAGCAAGGTATGTATTGGTGATCTACAAGACTTAGATCCTCTTCAACTTTCATGCCTTAGATTTACAAAGTCAAATCAAAACAAATTGACAAGCAGCTATTTGGCAACTGTATAGCGAAAAATCCTCTTCTCACTATGGATTATATATGTACACACATATATAGAGAGAGAGAGCTAAGAATACTGTCTAACAATCTCGGTCAGGATGTCAGGTTCCTAGAAACATAAGATCTTCATTTTCCAAAACAGGTTATCCATGAAAATATCAGTTCCTCATTGACCACTTGTGCTATCTCACTCACTGGTGTACAGCCTTTTAAAGAGCCTATCTGCTCCTAACCCATGGAGAGGAGAATAGAGCCACCCCACACGGGACAGTTCAGGGCACCCAAGTCAGATTCCTGAATTACGCCCTCGGGAAGGCACGTGACTACAAAAGGAGGCCACTTATTGACTGAATCATCTAAGTAAAATCCCCATAACCTGGAGTTGTGATACTTCTTAGTCAAGTCACAAAACCATGGTGTAGCTGGATGAGGGGAAGCCACAGGAAGGCCACATCAACAGTGAACACAGAAAAGCATGTCAACTAGAAAAGACCTGTGAGAAACAAAAAGCTTGTCTAGTTTGACATAACATTGAAATAACTTGAGCACAAAGACATAGAAGAGGAGGGTTAATGTGGAAGTTGAAATTGAATACATGGAAATGAGATGAAATTTACAAGTTTATATTATTAATCAGCATAACAAAAGATCAACAAGGAAGAGGTAAACTACCAAAACAAACCTGACACTTTTTCCCTAAGAATTCAAAAGCTAATTGTTGATCTTAATTCACAAATTAGCATTATTTCTGTTGACGGAAGATTGAACCTTATCCCTTTGATCTCTGTAATCCTAGACAGAGTGCTGGAACTCATAAGATAACAGACATAAAGTTGAAAGGTAACATACAGGTGGACAAATAGCAGTATCAAGAAGGCTGACCATTTAAAGCAGTACTTACATTCTGTCTAAAAAGGTGTTGACATCTTCATCCTTTTCATAGTCCTTGCACAGCTGGGCTACCAAAGCCCCATACGTGAGTACAAAAAGCTCTCTGCTCTGCCAGAAAGGATGGAAATCAAAAATGAAGATAACTAGAATCAAACTTTTCCACACTTGTGAGCTGCTACTGTATTAAAAGCAAGCAAAAATAATATTTACAGTAATAAAGAAACTTTTGTCCACGGATGTATAATCACTGAAATCCACAATCCATATATGCCAGAACCTGAACTGATCATCACTTGAGTCTCTGTATGGGGATTTTGATTGTCAGAAATACCATTTCTTGGGATACTTTCATCAGGTGCATTCTTGCATCCTATAGCCACACGTATGTATGCTGGCTTGATAAATGCTGTCAGATGCCATCCAAGATTAATGACAATCGTTTAGTTGCAGTAAAGACAATAGAGGCAATGAGCTATTAGCCTTTCTACAATAGGAACAACACTATATACACTGAAATTCCAGTTCCTTCACAAAGGTATGGTTGACCTGATTCAGATTAACAGCTTCTTTCCCCAGTAAATAAAAAGTATATTAAAAAATGGCTCAGAATAATGACAAAATATTATAATTCAGCACAAGTGTAAAGAATAATGACAAGCAGAGTAGAAAAGAATCAGTCCCATTGACATTTCCCTTTCTTTATCAGTCTTTACAGGTAAGCTGGATTGCTGTCAAAACTAGCTCTCCAAATGCCTGGACAATCTGACTGTGACATTACTTCCGTATCTTAGTACAGATATGGTTTTTATGGCTCCCCAGCATGAGCAGGATGAAAGGGATGGGTGACGATTACAGCCACCTGCCCAAGGAGCATGGAATGCAACTGAAGAGGTCAAAGTCATATCTCTGCACAGATGCTGTCACAAGCACTAGTCTGGGTTCTTTAGCTGTGCTCCAATCTGGAGAAAAGTTTTCTTCTCTCCCTGTCCCACCAGATCATCTCCATGGCACTGCAGAATTGACTGTATCGAGCAGGAGTACATGCTGACCCTTAGGCGACCGACTAGGTTGACTCTCACTAAACTTCTTAGACAGGCATTAATTAAATGAAGTACTACAGATGTGTGGCATGTGGGCACACTATAGGTACTTTTTATAGCCTGTGGAAAAATAATAGTGGATACCAGTAAAACATTAGAATGAATCACAGAAGGAAAGGAAGAACAGCTTGTTCAAAAGATCTCTTCCTGCTCCCTTTGCATCAAAACCTTGGAGTTTAATCAATGCTTTCATTTAAAGAAGTCACTATTTAAAGTCTTACATAGTATGGAACCATTTCCTAAACTCCTGTTTACATTAATATTGCAAACTTTGCCAAATTCTCATTAACAAGTTTTTAATGCAGTAAATTGATGTTGTACAGGTTCTGCATTGCCGTAATCTCAACAAAAAGTCTATGTTGTAATAAGACAACAATCTGAGAGAAACTTGAGCATACTTCATCAACATAATTGTATTTATCAGCCACTCTTGCAATCTGTTGGAGTATTTTTTATGCCAAAACCTTACATATTTCAACTTTAATTATATTATATTCTTCTATTTTTTTTCAGTGGAGACCTCTGTCCCCTTTTCAGAAATTGACACAACATTGTCTTAAAGACCCCTGGAATTTCTCCACTTCCCCAGCTCCTATCAAAAATCCACCATTCACCATACAAAGACTCCTAAGGCTCTAGGTTCCTGAAGAAAGATCTGTGTGGAACTGAGCAATCCAAACACAGAACAGAGGTATCTTTATCTTTACGTTTCATTTAATAACTATCTAAACACAGAGGCACATAAGCTTACCTGGCATTTCTATCTTTGACTATAAATCTCTCTATGCACTTACACTTCTGCTCCTGAACAGTTTCCAGTCTCAGAAACTTTGTGCCCACCTTTCCTAAGACTGCTCAGAATCTCAGCACTAGGCATAAAGTAAAACATCAGTTTGTTATTAGTTTTCTAGAATTGCCTATGTTCTCTCTTCTTTACTAGCAACTTCCCCTGTCTCCAGTTTATTATACATATGTATACACAGATATAGGTGTCACAACTATGCCTGTGGGCAGGCTTTTTTTTATGTCACTGCTTAAAAGCTGGCAGCTGGTTGGCAGCTTATAGGGGGTCACATTGTAGCCATAAATGCCGCCAGCACCTCTGCTCTCATACTGGCAGACTCATCCCCATTCTTTCAGTACTTTCAGGCTAATCAGAAATATGAATGTATAAAATGCATCAATACAGTAACAGCTTGTTCTTAGTCCATGCACAATTTTAATCACACATTACACAAATGCCTTACTATTTTGTGGTTCTCCTGCTTTCTTCCTGGTGGACGAGACATGTTGCACGTGTAACGTCTGATGTATTTGATTGTCAGTTTATGTCTTTTCTTCCTCAAGCAGCATAGTTTTCTCACGATCACTGTATTTCCTCTTTTCCTTCTCTAAATTTTTCTCCTTTCTGCTCTTTTGCCTTTTGCACAAAATGTGCTTGCTGCAATCTGTAATGCTGCTGATGCTCCTCCTATTCTCTACGTGTACTGAGCCCTTTGGGAGGAATTTGACCAGCAACAGATCTGCCCCCGTACACAACATAAACAACCGCTACATCCACAAGAATGATTTGTAATCAAACACACAGCAAACAGCCTTGGTAAACTGGGCAGCTACAAGAGATTAACAGGTCTTAACATTTTTAGGGACAGCAAATTCAATCTGCTGTTTGTGTCAGGATTCAGTTTTGGAGATTTAACAAAAGCTCCCTCTCCGAAGAATCACAGAACCTTAGATTCATTTAGGTTGGAAAAGACCTTTATGATCATCAAGTCCAAACACTGCCAAGTCCAAGTCCACCACTAAACCATGTCCCGAAAGATACTGCCACACAACATTATTAAAAATTTATCATTTCCAACTTAAAGGAGCTATAGTCTTCTGACAGCTCTAACTGCTTTAGTCTGATAAGCTAATGCCTGTTTAGGCAGAGCAGTGTGGGTTACAGGGCATTACTACCACCATGTGTCTGCAAAACTGGCAGGACAGATCTAGAGCACTCAGACCCCCAAAGCAGGAAACTGTGTACCTGCTACAGCTGCCAGCTTGTGCAAGTGGCACATTCATCAATGATGTTTCTAGGAGATTTTATATCATTCTTAACTTATTATAACCCCTATTTGTAAACATCCCTGCTATAAGCATCTGGGAAGGTTCAATTAACTTTCTCTGCTTTCCCCTAAGGTAAATTTGGTCTATATTCTTAGTTTAGATATGCAATAAATTTAGACTATGATCATTAGTCATTAGTGAATTAAGAAATTAATCAGGTAGCTGTCTTTCCTTACAGGGTTTATCTCCACACACATTACTTCTGAGTCCTCTCAGGAAAGGCAGTTAAAAATACATGGACTCATCTGAATGCGATGCTGTTACTAAATTTCAATTAATAGATTTGGTGCTGAGTGAAATTACAGGTATTTACTACTCCAGATACATAAAAAGCAGCAGGTGTGATTCATTTGGAATAAGAAGGATTAATTTACTTTAAAAAACAAGCAGTTTAAAGTTATGATAGAATTCAACAACAACAATAAATAAAAGACAGATAAAAGGATTTTTAGCTTTTTCTGTGGAAAACATAGTCATCCTAAAAGCTTTCATTTTACACAGAACGAGCTGGTAGTGACAACTTTACAATCAGTAAGCCACTTCAATTTTCTTTTAGATGCTCTTCTGGTGCTGTAATATCCAACTCAATCTTATAAGTGAAAGTATTGTAGTTACTTCCCATATCTAAATTTAAATAAATTATAAAAGCCAGGCATTACAATTCTCTAGATAGCTACCTGCATTTCTAAATTGAGTCTGAGATGGGTTTGTTTCTCAGATTGTCTCCAACTGGCAACAAGCATCAAAGATGTATCTCTTTGTAAGAGACATCCCATATTTCATAAGAAAGTGTACAGCTCTAAAAGATCATTATTAGCATAATTTAACTGCAACAAAACCATCACAAAGCACTTAAGGCTACCCGTAAATGAGCACCATTTTATTTATCCCATTCTTAATATAAGGATGAATTACTTCAGCCTGGATTATTAATATTACAAGAATGAAGGAACACTGTGGACCACACAGTGTAATGCATGGTAAAAACACATCAGCATTGTTTGAAGAATACATATGTGCACACGTGTGTATATGTGAATTCACACATATAATATGAAGCATTAGGTAGAATCTATTACATTTTGAAAGGTTTGCAGGTGATTTGAGAAAACAAAACTGAAACAGAGTGTCCAAATAAATTGAAGATTCAGGGTCACCAGTGAAGGAAACAAGTCAACGGTGGACTGCATCCACATCTCCAGGCACAGAACAAAGCCACCGTTATTTTAACTGTCATCTCACCTGCAACCCTGTGAAAAGAGTAGAGGTTGGCACATACCTGGCACCTGTTTTAAACCTTGACATAGACATCTCAGAAATAACCCAAGGCGATTTGAATAGTGAGGAAGTTAGCATCCCCTTGCACCTCCCTTTTTGTCATGTTTCTCAGGAGAGGATTTTAACCTTCAGCTCCAAGAAGGCTAGTCTGGCACACTGCTTTGAGCATTAGACTACAACAGTTGTCTTCATTCCTGTTAAAACTGAAAAAAAGACCTACAGCAAAAGAACCAAACCCCAAGCCTTAACTTTTCTGCTGAAGTTCAAAAGCATGAAAAACTGTTCAGCATCACTCTATCTCTTATAGTAGACTGGTTATTACAGGAAAGCTGAAACCAGTAGAGCTAAGCACATGGTATCCTTAGTAGCCCAGAATCTAAGGATTCTTCCAAACATTAATATCCCAGAGTGTAATAAAAAGGTCGATAATGCATCAGGTGGCAAATGCCTAAAAAAATGCCTTGACCCAAAACAAGAATACACTTGCCACAAAAGATGGGTTTCCAAATTAGCACAATACAGGATCAAGCTTTTGTCTGCTCCCCATCTACAGCTCAATAGATCTTGTGTTAAATATTTCATTCACAGAACATTAAATTTTTTAAAATTGCAAAAAGGTAGGTGATGGGGATTTGAATCTACACGAAAAACCAGTACTTGAACACAGGTTTCTCACATCACATTGAGTGCTTTTACACAAAGGCCTGTAAGGCTGCTACTTCAGCCATTTCAGAATAAACCACCGCTGTTGCTGCCACCTTGCCTGTAGTGCCCTGCCTGGGAAGCATTTCAGCCTGACCTGCTGAAACTTCCTCAGTTAGGTTAGGCACCTCAGGAACTCTTTACAGGAGAGTGCTTTTGGATTTGGGTATCTACTCCAGTGAAATCCACTATAGGCACTTCAAATCTCCTAGAAATTTGCCTATAAAGCACAGCTGAATTCTGAAGCAAAGATGTAAGTTTAAAAAAAATAAAAAAAAATCAGTAACAGTTTTTTATGCTTTCCATATCATGAAGCTTATTGATTATTTTCTCATCATTGCTTGTCCTGCTTACAGAGACATGAACTTCTCCCTTAACCAGGCCAAACAGAATATGAAAATGACTTGGAAAGCTGAAGCTAACCCATGACCAGGCAGAATGCAGGACATGGGCAGGGCTTCCCTATGCTCCCACAGGAAATCTGTAGCATGCTTTCTAACATGCACAGGCAAGCTTGACTTCCATGCAAAATATAACTCAAAATGCAGCTAGAGGAGGCACACAATGTCAGCCTTCTGAGTGCTAACTCCATGATGAAAAGACTTGTGCAGGATCAGAGAGACCAGAGTTCGGTGTCCTCCTCCAAACTCTATGGGAAGCAGCCTTCAGATGGAAAATAGAACACTTCCCTGTTTCTCTATAACTTCTGCTGGTTATTGGATAACCAAATCCTTACCTTCTTCTGATCCAGTAAATATCAAAATAAAAAAAAAAAAAGGGTAACTAAGTGCAATTGGTAGAACCATGGCAGGAAGGCTGCAGAATACAGAGCTTCATAACTCCACATTACTAATAACAACTGAGCTCCTGAAAGGAAGAGATGAGTGAACATGTTTTGACTAGATCAGGTGCAGAAGGGAACTGAAACCAATCTCTCCTTTCTCCATGGCTGCTTTATTTCAAGAAAAAGCAGATAAGAGATTAAAACCTGTTTGCCTGTGCATGGGAATGCATAGGCAAGTGTAATATGCCTTCCAATAACCATGTTTTAAAAGAAAATGACAAGCCATTCTCAGTTCTTCCCAAAAAAATATCACTTATTCTCATAAGTAAGGTTCATTGAAGGGAGTTCAAGCTGACACTGTCCCACAAAATGACAACCAAAACTATAGCCAGGGTTTGCCCACGTGTCTTATCTGCCTCAGACAATAAGTATAAACATTTCTTTGCCTCAGTGATGTCACCTCAGCTAGTGTTATTTTGGATTGCATTCATTCCTAAGTCCCCCTGAGCAATGGATAAAGGGCTCAAATGTCTACCTCAGGACTCTGGGTTCCTCTGCAAAGGCGAGTACGTCAAGATTTGATGCACTGCCCAAGCTCTTAATTGGATCCAACCCTGTAATTTTTTCCATAATAGGATGACCCAGCAGGATTATTTACAGCACAGCATGAAAGCAAATGCCAAAGTAGTGAAAATGCAGCAATACAAAGTTGCTGTATTGATTGTATAAATTGCCTCATTCAACAGCCTCAGGCTGACCATGAATATTTCAGTGTTGTACATCTCTTCAGTTTCACATCTAATGTGTTTCTTGAGTAAACAAGTGATGCTTGGAAAAGCCTTCCTCCTTTATAAACCAAATAAGATGTGGGTTCCCAAAGAAAGCTCAGCAGCAATCAGAGATTTTAAAATGAACTGAGGCATAATGGAAGACTCTTACAAAACATCTTCAAAATAATTCTGCAATGGGTTTATTACATTGAATTTAAACGAGGTGGCTTTTTTTCTAATATAATGCCACCAGCAAAGGGGAAAAAAAAAATTACTGAAAATCCTGTGAAACTGAAAGAAAATGAAGCTTCCAAATGGCAGTGTTCAGACAGCACCAGGATTTTGTTGTTTTACTGCTCTGCCCAAACAACCAACAACAGGTTCCAGAAAAGCTGTGGCAAAGTGCTGCTGGATGTTTCAGCATGTTTCTCTGTCACTTTTAATGTTGTGCAATGGTGTCACATAGTTTTGAAAGCTAATTACTAGCAAGGACCTCTTTTACAGGCTGTGACTGGGGGGACAAGCAGGTGCTCACCCTAACAGCTCACTGGAGGAACAAAGTCTTGCCTAGTGTACAGCCAAGACATGTCTAACATGCTATCCATGTGTGTATCAGCTGTGAGAGTGTCTCTGCCATAAAAACAGACTTCTCAGAACTTTAACACAACTTTCTGTGTATTCAGATCAGCCTAGGATTTGCAACGTGCAGAATTACTGGAGAGTGTGACCATAAAAAGTGTGACCTGGAGAAACTTATCAGGAATGAAACATTTTTTATGAACCTCTGTTTAAGGCTTGATTTGTGAGAGATGATGAGAGCACAGATTATACATCCCAATATTCAGAAAACATTTCTGGAAATGTTTAACTGAAAAATTTCTATCTACCTCTGTCCACAGAATGGGACTGACAATACTTACAGAAAATATTAAACCTTGTAGCCAAAGGCACACTATATAAACGGCAGCTATTATCATGGACACGTCTAAAGCTGGTTTTACACTGCGTGAAGTGAATAGCAGACTACACACTGTCAAGAAAAAAACCCTTCCCGAAGGAAACATTCAACCCTGCCAGGAAAAGAGACATACTAGCTTCTTGCCACCTACAGGTGGAAAACTAAAATCCTCATGGTCCACCAGCTAACTACAGCTCAGGCTAAAGGGTTTGGAAAGCAAACTGCCCCAGAACTGTCATAAACCAGCACTGGGATTCCAAACTTTGTGAAACTCATGGGATCTTTTCTGGTTTTATTTTAAGTACTTTGGATTTTAGAATCAGTCCACTTAACAAGGTTTTGGTCGGTTGTTTTTTTGTTGTTTTTTTTTTTTTTTTTTTTAAATGAAGAATACCTGATCTTTTTTTTTTTTCCCCTAATCCCATGCCATGCTTCTGTTAATAACCACTGATTAGCAAACAGCTTGCCGATTAACCCTGAGAAGATAGCCATCAGTTTGGTAGCACTGCATGTCATCTAAAAAGTAGGGAGAATTTATTTAGGTTCAGACAATTAGCAGGGGGCTGGCAGTGCTCACAATTGCCTAAAAGCTGTGTTCCACAACGGCTGAGATAAATTATTTAATCAATTAAAACACCTGATTTGATATCTGTAAGTGTATTTAAAGCTGGCAAACCAGCTTTAGCTGTTGGGGGACTAGGCAGCTGCTGTGGGGAGGGGGCCTTGTGGTGATTTTTTTTCTGGGAATTTTTTGGATGGTGTGTTTGGGGATTTTTAAGCTGCTGGAGTTTGTTCAGTTCTATTCTGCCATTAACTAAGCATAAAGATTTAGACTTGACTTAGAGTGAGACCTAAAATGACTTTCCTTCCAAAGTGGTTAACTTTTCTAAAAGGCAAAGAGGTTGTTATTGCTAATGCTATAATTGCAATAGTAACAATAGGTGGGCAGCAACTTTTCTCTTTTTTTACATTCAGCTGTCCCTGTCATGTTGGGCAGAACCTTACCTATGGGCTGGCTTTCCTTGGAGTTCCTGCACTTATCCTTCTGATTATTGGCTATGCGCTGAATAACCAGACTTGGAGGCTGGTTACAGGCAAAAGGTCTCTTGAGAGACAGGCTACACCAAGCCAACTACTACAATGCAAGTTGGTCTGCTTTGTCTTATGCAGCATCACTGGGAGAGCACTGGTTGCTCCCGTAACCTGGCTGGCAGTCACCCTAATAAATGGCTCATATTATGTGTGTGCTGTGAGTGAGTATGTCCCTGTGAATTATTATGAAGCTAATCCTAATATTACTGCCAGTGAACGTAGAAAGATACTGGCTGCAATTCCATGCAGTCAGTTAGTTCCTCCAGAGCTGACCCGGGCAAGAGATGAAGTTATTCTCCTACTCCGATACCAGTCACAGGTGAGTAACTCATATTACTTCTATTTGTGTCTCTCAGGATGAGAACTAGAGTTAATCCAGCAGGCAAAGTGTTAGAATAAAACAGGATCAGTATCCTCTGGAGTGCCAAATCTCTGTCTGTTTTGAAGTCTGCTTTGCTCCTGTAAATGGAATTGAACTTTAGGTATCCTAATTATTATGTTTGGTTATCCTGGTTGTCATCTGCTACTGGAGGATACTATCTTCTTTGCAGAGTATCTTGAAAAGTATGATCCAAGTAAGACAAATAAAAGTTCAAAAGCCAGGGAGAGTATGAAGTTTCTTTATTCAAGGATAAGAAACACATGAGTAAGGTGCCTGCAAGAGCTCCATATAAACCAAACTAAAATCTTTGGTTTTAAATCAGACTCAAGTCTAAAAGCTTGCATATTTGGTAAATTGGGAAACATTAAGTTGTCACTTCAGAAAAGCCTGATTTCAAATAGGCTGTAAGCTACTATAGGCTAGGAATTACATGGCTTTTCTTCTCACAGTAATAGCTGCAGAGGCAAAAGTCTTTAACAAAATGTATAACAGAACTTCCTCAAACGTGACAGAAAGCGACTTTTTACTACACGGTTACCTCCAGTAAGCAGGGACTGGGTTTGATGGCAACAGACCCTTACCAGGCTTCTGTGTTGTTAACCTTATTCAGAAAAAACAAGTAAAGATCATCTTATGGATTTACCACTGTGAGTAATTTCAGCCATAACAGATTCCTTCTCTTTCTTTGTAAGGTGGCTGGCTGGCTTCTGATTGCTGTGGTAGTCATCACTGTCTTCCTGTCTTACTGCCTGGCAAGCTGCTTCTCCCCACTCAGTTTTCTACATTTCAGATACTGGAGCACCTACGTCCAAAATGAGCAGGAGCTCTTTGATGAAGCAACAGACCAGCACTCCAGGCTCTATGCCATGCAGCATGTAAGGAGGTTCTTTGGCTTTGTCCCAGGCAGTGAAAATGTAAAGGAAATCCGTATCCCATCTCTCAAGGAGTGGCAAGCCATTTCTGGACTGGCCTTTCTAAAACGAGTGGATGCAGAGCACTACGACTACAGTCTCCTCCATGACTGGGCACTCAGGGGGTCTGTAAATGGGAAGTACTTGAAGACTGATGAAGACTCTATTATCAGAACACAGGTCTGAGCGCCACACCCCCACCAACACCTTGCAGATAAGCAAGACATCAGCCTGATCTGGTCTGGAACTTTCCAATGCCTTATTGCATTGGTATGTACAGTATGTGATCAAGCGCATCTTGTTAATTTAGCCCTTTAGCACATGCTTACAGATACCTTTCCTGATGGTGCCTGACTTCTGTGGGTCTGATAGTTTATGCATAGATTAGGGTGGGCTGTTTCAAGCTGCAGCTCCCTGCCTTCTAGTATTTGTGCTAAAAGGATGTGTATGTACTAGGAGAAGAAGTTATTCCCAAATGCTTTTTCTCTCCTACCATTAAAAAAAAAAACTTCAAAAATTAATAGCTAGGCCCTGATTGAATCCTTCCTAGGAGTTGGTCGATTCTCTATAGAACAAAAGCAGATATTCAGCTTTGTCTTAGTGACCCCTAGCAGAAATGCCTTATTTTTTATCTTCTGCATTTTTCTTGTATTGTGTGAATATACTGAGCTAACCAGAAGCAAAGCTTATGTCTACAGCAGCACAGAAGTAGGATAAACTTCAGCAATGAAAGTTGAGCCTAGATATAGTATTAAGAGAATGTCCAGTTCTGGTCAGGAGATAAAATGCCCGTTGAGAAGCACAGGATGGAGGAGTGCAACATATATCAGCTGTATGAATGCTTTACATGTGGAAAATAAAAAGTTCAAATGTATTTTGGCTGAAAGCAATAATAAGGTCAGGCTCCTATTCCTTCTAGATAGACTTGAAAACCTCTTTGGTACTTGTGTGCTTGCCTGCTATACTAATAGCAAATCTGGATGGGATACAAATCTTGCTCTCTGGAAGGTTTGCTTTGACTGTGGAAATCTTGCAATTTAGTCATGCTACTGTGATTAAAACTTACTGAATTTAGTGAGAGAAGGTTTAATGATGTTCTTCTGTTAATTCAGTATGGTATGATGTCATTACTGCCTCTCGTCTCCTTACTAACTCCTTGTGCAGCTGTTTTGAACTTTAAGGGTGTGGGGGGAAGGTGGAATCCATACATGGAGTTTTTCCTAATGCTTCCTGTGTTGCCTTGCCTTGCCATGTGCACATGTACATGTGTGTGCTACAAAGCCGTATGCTAGACTGTAGGATGCTATCTGCTGTTAATAAATGATGCCGGAGTACTGAAGTGGAAAAATACAATTCTTTACTACATCTTAGTAGGAATTGAAGGAGTCAGAAGTATGTTACACTGTAGATCTTGGTAAATGCGTTTAGTCATGAAGAATTAAACTTCTAAACAAAAGCAAACACTCTAGCAATTGCAAATGATGTATGTACTGAATAATAAGAATGATGCATATTTTACATCACTAAAATTATTACAAATTCCAACATATGTATTGCATGTGAGTCCTAAACTTTCACATATGTGGTGGGTTGACTCTGGCTGCCACTCTATCACTCCCCTCCTCAGCTGGACAGGGGAGAGAGAATATAAGCCACTAAAGGTATGTGGATTGAGATAAGGACAGGGAGATATTGCTCACTGATGACTGTTGTGGGCAAAACAGACTCATCTTGCAGAAGTATGTTTCATTTATTACCAATCAAATCAAGTAGGATAACAAATGAGTCTTAAAACACTTTCCTCCCACTCCTCCCTCCCGGAAGCACAGGGGATGGAGAATGGGAGCTGTAATCAGTTCATCACATGTTGTTTCTGCCACTCCTTCCTCCTCAGGGTGAGAACTCTTCCCCTGCTCCAGTGTGGTATTCCTTCCATGGGAGACAGTCCTCCAGTCCTTGCCATGGGCTGCAGTTCTTCATTAACTGCTCCAGAATGGGTCCCCCATGGGGTCACAAGTGCTGCAGCAAAACGGCTCCAGTCTGGGCTACTCTCTCCAAGCGGCAACAGCTCCTGCCAGGAACCTGCTCCAGTGCAGGCTTCCCACAGGGTCACAGCCTCCTTCTGGCATCCCCCTGCTCCTGTTTGGGTCCTCCATGGGCTGCAGGTAGAGATCTGACCCACCATGGACCTCCAAGGGCTGCAGGGGCACAGCCTGCCTCACCATGGGCTGCACCATGGGCTGCAAGGGAATCTCTGCTCTGGTGCCTGGAGCACCTTCTGCACTGACCCTGCGGTCTGAAAAGATTTTGCTCTTACATATTATCACTCCTCTTTTCAGCTGCAGTGTCTGTTGCACAGGTTTGCTGTTTTCCTTTTTTCCTCTTAACTATGTTATCCTAGAGGCTGTTGCTGATGGCCTTGGCTAGTGGCAGGTCCATCAGCTCCACTGGCAGAAGCTGGCTGGCACTAACTCTGTCAGTCACAGGGGAAGCTTCTGGCAACTTCTCACTGCCCTCTGTAGCTCCCCCTTTCCTACCCCCAAATCTTTCCATGCAAACCCAATAAAAGGTAATAGAACAGTTTATATGAACTCCACAGGAAGCAAAGTACCCTGGTTAGTAAACACAATCTCTAATATAAGTTTTAAAATCCTTTGTGATTTTTTATTCAAGACGGAACACTGCATATCTGGAAGACATGCAACTGATTTGTGTATCTGAACATTTGGCAAAAAAACCCTATGCTGATGTCCAGATCCAAATGACAAATGACTGTCTTTATGTGGGTTCAGGTTCTTTTCACTTCTTATTTTCCAGGTGCACTATGCCTGGATTGTTTTGAACTAAAACTACCACTATAAAATGGTATAATATTTTCCAGCTAAGAGTGAGCTGTCAAATTATTTTAACTACTTTCTAAACTAACTTTCAAATTCAACTTCATATTTTCCAGTTTTGTCCCAATTAGTATTTGCCCTGTGGTTTTTGTTGCTGTTTTGTTTTTTCTGTTTGTTTGATTTCACTTATAATTTAAAATACTGACTGGGAGTACTGGCTGTATCTCTCATTTTGAAGTCAACCTGCCAGTATACATATAGGCTATCACCCTCTTAGCATATATTAATCTATAGTACTAAATAAAGCTGAGTATTGTAGGTGATTTGTTGTATTTCCCTTCACTCCCCTACTCCCTGAAACATGCCATGGATTGAAAGTGATGGCACTGCTTTCAAAGGAATTCATGATTACAGAAAAATCAATGAGTTGGTACTGAACAGTCTAACTGTGCCTGCTAAAACCTGAGTCATCTTACCCAAAATCGATTCAGAATTGCAGTTTGCTCACTTGAAGTGAAAATGATTCTCTTTATATCCATGGTAAAAGTTTTCTGGGAACTCTGGCCTTGCAAAATGCACTTGAGGGAAAAGTACTGGCCATAAGCCCAGGGAACTGATGTACCTCAGAATTACTCTGTGTACCAAGCACCTGTCAACATCTGCTGTTGTTTAACCCTCAGCAGTCTTAAATTCATCCTTGTGGGTAATCCCCAAGTATGGGGGCTCCCACTATTGCTAGCCTTCATGACGTTGGTTTTGCTCATGTAATGCAGCAGCGACTTCAGAAACCGTGAACGTTTCCTGGGAATGTTCCTGATTACAAGCAGGTGCTTTTAACTCTACGCTGTACCCTCAACTGTTTTTTCTAGCTACGTCGACTTCAAATTTCAGGCTGAAACCACATTCAGCACCCTCCGTGGCACCCTTATGCTACTCCTAGCAAAACGGTTTTGAATCCCCTTCAGGTTGCTAACCCCTATAACTTTTCTGTGAAACAACGACAAAGACTGAAGACCGGCCCGACAGCAACACACTTTCCACGGCAGCTCTGAAGCCTGCCTCACCTACTGGAACCCCCTGCTATCCCCACCAGGCGGCGGAAGCCCAGGGCACCCGCGGCGCAGGCGATGGAGGCAGGACTTTTCGGACATGCCAGGCGCAAGCAGATGAACACATCGAGCCCGCTCTGCCCGCAGCTGAGCCTAAGCAGCACGTACTGGAATCCGCTGACCAGAGGGAGAGCAACCTAGAAGCCTACACCCTCACGACCACCTTCCACCTTTCACCTCAAGCAAGAACACCTCAGCACCTCTTTCCTCCCCTTCAGCCCAAAGCCATCCACCGCCGATCGAGAGGGACTGCGCGGCCAGGCATGCCCAGCCGATGGTGGAGAGAGGTGCGCATGCGCGGCAGTGGGGGGGGGGCGGGGGTCGCTGTCGGTGCGGGCGGCCTATGGCCGGCGGCGGCAGGCGAGCATGACCGATTACAGCGAGGAGCAGCGCAATGAGCTGGAGGCCTTGGAGTCCATCTACCCGGACTCGTTCACGGGTGAGCCGCGGCGGGGCCTGCGCCTTGCTCCGCACCACGCCGAGCCAGCAGGAGGGAGGAGTGGGAGGCCCCTCTGGCCGAGAGCCGCTCCGTGCCCGCCTGCCTGGGCTACCTCCCTTCGGTGTCCACCGGCTTTTAGCTGCACGGGTCGAGTGGTTTGCGGTTTGGTTTTGCTTGCTTTCCGCTTCCCGTGCTGGTCCGGGCGGCTGCTGTGTGCGGCGCCCCAGGTGCGGCCGCTTGGCATGGGCACCCGTTCCGGCGTGTCGAAGTCGAAGCCGCTGCCGCTGGGGGAAGGATGCTCTTCGGAGTAGCCTTACAAAAGATGCGGCCCTAAGTGGGAATTGGGCTTGTGTGTCGGCCGGTTTCCTTTTCTGGTAGCAGCTTCTCGCGGCCGTGACGCACGCCGTGTTTTGGGGTGCTTGGGGGTGGTTGTCTGTTTAAGTGCACTGCCGGTATCTGGCTTGTTCCGTTGCAGATCTATGGTAGGACAAAGGCGAGGTCTAATTCCCAGGTGCAGTATGCTCTATTGCTAAAGCTTCAAGCTGATGGATATGTTTGGTCATTAAGTTTTCAGAACTTCTTAGCCACTGTCAAACAATTAGGAGTATCCACCATGCAAACTAATTCGAAGTGATTTGTGGTGCTCCACGTGCAAAGTATTTTAACAGTGACAAAATCTGTGCATTTTTTGTTTCCTTC
Source organism: Ara ararauna (assembly GCA_028858755.1). Lineage (NCBI taxonomy): Eukaryota > Metazoa > Chordata > Aves > Psittaciformes > Psittacidae > Ara > Ara ararauna. The sequence goes on from CM054379.1 coordinate 66,320,064, forward strand.
CTGCACAGTATCCATTGTGCATGAAGTCTCCCAGTGTCTTGGTCAGCAGTAACTTCATCACACAGGCATTTGCCCATTGCTTTAATTTGAAAATCTTTTAGGTTCTTTAGTTTTATGTTAAAGGTATATGAATTCATCTTTGGTAGCTGGGCATGCTGCATCACTGATACGGATGTGGAAATAATATACTTTCATGTAGCCTCTGATGCTTCCTCTAAGTTACTATTTGTTCACATAATATTCTTATGTCTAAAAGAAAAGGGAGGAAAAAATGCAGTAGTAGTAGCAGTATAATAGCAATTAGGCAAAACTCAGTTAATACTGTGTGAGCATATATACTTCAGTGGACATATGCAGTAACAGTGATACAGAGCAGTCCTTATTTGAGGATGTGGTCTGCAACCCACCATTGTGCAGTGAGGTTTCTGGTCTGAAACTTTAGATCACAGGGCTTGCACTTTGACTGTCTCTATAGAGCCGCTTGTTATCTGTCTTCTGGCTGCCTCATTCATGCAATTTCATGTAGTACATTCTTGAAGGAAAGCACTATGTATTCACTCTGTTTTAAGAAGCAATTGTTACATTAAGCTGTCTTAAATACAGAAGTAGGTGCAGACATACTGTAAAAATGGTACAGGGTTAAGAGTGCACTGGATGCTCATCACATATTACTAGCACAGTGAAACAAATCGGCTTTGGGAGCTTTCTGCAGACATTGAGTGCACTGACATAAGTTGTTTGATGGTAAGTAAGTAGATTTACACTTCTTTGAAAATTAAACTTCCAAAAGAGAGCTTTCCAAAACAGAAGCTTTTTGGTATTGTTATATGGTGTCACTCAAAGAGCACTCCCAACTCACACCATGTGAAAGATAGCCGTTAATTAGAAAGTATTTATTAATGGGGTAAAAAGGCTGTTAACACTTTATCAGGAGCTTCCTTGCTTCATTAGTCCTTGAGAAGTTCAGGTTTAATGATGTGAAGAAGTAGTTGTCTGATTCAAGCAATCTCTGTCTTTTTTCTTTTTTTCTTCAAACAGTATTATCAGAAAATCCAACAACTTTCACAATCACTGTGACATCTGAAGCAGGAGAAAATGGCGAAAGTAAGTTGATCATGTCTTAAACGTCTGTAGGAGGGGTTTCTGTGTAAGCCTAGTTCTATTGCCAACAATAGGTATGCCTCTGCAAGCACTCCTCAGAAAATGTAGTTCAGGGATTCCAGCAATCTGTGGTTAGTCTGCAGAAACGTTGTGCTCTCTCACTGGGGCTGCTTTCTGACATGCTGAATCTCAAATGCTTTGTAAAGCTTTGTAAAGTATGGGTTGTCATCATCCATATCAGCTCCATTGAGGAGCTGAGCCTGTGTCCTGTGAATGTGAAGCCCTTAAGGAAAAATTCCAGAGCAAAGACCTGTGGGTCCTAAGTCCTGGTGTATTTGTTGGGTATCAGTGGTTGCATGGGCTTGTTGTAAGCAAGCCTTGCTCCAAGTAAGTTTGAGAGGTGCTGGTCTGTATCAGAAGGAAGAAACTGATGCCGTCTCCTTCAGTTTTAAAGGAGCAAGTTGAGCTCAGAGCAGGTGTCTGTGTTGAAAGGACTGCTGCTGGCTGCCAGAACTGTGAGTCTGGAAGTAAAGGAAGAATACTCCATGGTAGTCTGGCAGGATGCATGAAAGGAACTTCGTTCTCTTTTGCCTTGTTTCCGTGTTATCCTGGCTCTGGGAAGCTTCAGATTGAATGTGTTCTCTTTAGACAGTTCTCTGCTTAATAACTTATGCTGGATGTTGTCCTTGTCATATGATTTATGTGGAGCCCTGGTTCTCAACACACAGGTTGATGGTGCAGTCAGGCACACAGAATTTAAAGAATTAATATGTTGAGATTCTCTGTAGATCTCTTATTAGGACTCTTCCTTGTTTTTTCCAGCTTTAAGTGGAATATGAGGGGGGGGGAAGATTACTGCTGTAGTACCTACCATACCACTGAAGGTTTTCCAGTCTTCAGAAATACTTTCCAGACATTAATAATCTGTAATAGCTTTATAAGGGTAAACTTTGTCTTAATTTCTCAGAACTCTTGCATTATGTTTGAATCTGTTCATATAGCTTTAACATATCTGTAAGAGGACTGTTCCTTTAAGACAAGGATATTTTACATTTAAAAACATTTAAGCTGCTAATGCAATACCAAAATACACAAAGTTATATAGAGTTATCACGTTAAGAATGTGGGTTTTTTTATTTTGTAGCTGTCCAAACAACCCTTAAATTTACGTATAGAGAGAAGTACCCTGATGAAACTCCGCTTTATGAAATAGTCTCACAGGAGAATCTTGACGATAATGATGTCACAGACATAATAAAACTACTAGAGCAACAGGTAAGGAAAATGGAATGTCTCAATTCAGCTTGGTATCACTGAAAACTTTAGCCTGAATTTCTCTACAAATTAGTTGTTTCCTGAGGTATGTGCTATTGATTTGAAACCTGTTCCTTACTGTAGGGACTAGCTTTGAGGTCTGAGCTGGGTAAATGACATTATTGAGGTAAATTATTTTAACAGGGTACTATATAGGGCTAATTCAGTGTCTACAGGTATGATAATGAAATGAAAATGCTTTAAGGTTTTTCCCTCTTCTGCAGTTCTAGCTTAAGGTGAATTTGTTTAACTGTGTATATGTATATTTGTATTAATAAGCCACTTTAATTTTATTTGGAAAGATCAAAAAATGACAAATTGAATCTTGATTCTTTTCAATAACATAATTGCTTGGGGGAACTCTTCAACCTTTAGGATCAGTGAGAGTACATTGTGAAGGAATGAGAAGGAAACACTTATTTTGTTTCAGTAATCCTTGACAAGTCATCCCTGCATTAAAATTTCCATAATATGTTCAGTAAGCATTCTTTCTTTATGGTTTAATTCTTATAACCTTCCTTCCATCAACTGATGTTTTTGGTTTTGTTTATTTTCCATGGGTAACTGTCCCGCTTCAAAGGGTCATGTAATGGGATTAAGGAATAAATAAGCCATTGCAGGAGAGGGGAGGTTCTGAGTGACTGTTGTCTCTTTATGATTTATGATAATCAAATCTTGAAGCTGTATTCTTACTATGGGTTTTGCTTTATTAATGGAAAGGTGTTCCAGATGTCTAATATAAACAGGTGTTCATCATTCGTGTTTTACTTCATACCCATTTGGGGGTAACTTGAACTGGAGTAACTGGCCAATTGACTTGATTTTTACAGCAGGCTTTGAAGACTGATGCTGAGTGTCTCAGCTATGTTATCTGCATTTGCACATCATACTGCTTTCTAAACGTGCATTCAACTGCTGAAGGCTTGAGGTTCTCCTGTTTGAAGTTGCCTTCTTTGTGTTGTAGGTAGAAGAAAATTTAGGAATGGTAATGATCTTCACTCTAGTCTCAGCAGTACAGGAGAAATTAAATGAAATAGTGGATCAAATAAAAACACGAAGAGAAGAGGAAAAGAAACAGAAAGAAAGAGAAGCAGAAGAAGAAGAGAAAGTATGTAAAATAATGTTTTCAACTAAAAATTTCCTGCTTTTTTTGAATGTGGGTTTTAATGCAGGAGCCGTTATCAGTTGCAGTGGGAGAGGAACATCAATCAAAGTTGATATAATTAAAACTTAAGGACTGAAAGATTCTTTAGGGCACTTAAGTTATTCCTTCTCCCCCATTTTCTAAAGCAGTCTTTTTGGAGATGTAGTGCGTGTTCACAATTCCTTCCAGCATTACTTTGTAAGGCGGGGCAGGGATTTTTCGCAAACGAAATCAAAGTTGCTGTCGCCAGTTTTTTGAAGAGGCAGGAGGGGATGTGGGAGCAATAAAAGCTAGAATATGGCAAGCTGCACCCAGGCAGTATGGTCTGAGGAAGTCTCTCTTGGTAGGCTGAGTGGGTAGGGTGGAAGCAGGACCAGTTTGTCCTCCTTGCACGTCCTTTCTACCAGCCACTGTGGAATAGTTTTTCCATTCATGGAATGTGCTGTTGTAAGACCAACTACTGAGTCTTCACTTTCTTCCTCAGAAATAGCTAGAGGGTGGTGGGGCTTGGAAAGTTCAGTATTTCTGAAAATGACAGAAAAACAGCTGAAAAAAAAATACTCCTTTCTGTCTCAACAACACAGAAGGGGTAATGTATTTTAATAGAAAGTATTTTGGTGTAAATAGCACTTAAGAGCTGGTAAGAAATGCTGCTTATGGATAATCTGTATTAGTGGTATGTTGCTAACTGTGGCCCTGTATGTCCAGAAGTAGTACGTGGGGGTTTTTCCATGAGAATTTCTACCTCAGTACAGCTCTCTGAAGGGAGAGTCCTATGACAAAAAACAACAAGAATGTGTTCTTTGTGTATTCTCAGGGTTAGGATTAATTTCTCAGACTACTTCAGAGCAAGCAGTGCTTCTGGAATGTTGTAATTTAAATAATTGAGAGAATGCTCATCTTCATTTACAGCTTTGCAAGTTGTGTTTGCAGCCTTTTTTTCTGTTTGGTTTATTTTTCAGCAACGTTTTCATGGCACTCCTGTTACCATTGAGAATTTCCTAAACTGGAAAGCAAAGTTTGATGCAGAACTCCTAGAAATAAAAAGGAAAAAAATGAAAGAAGAAGAACAAGCAGGCAAAAATAAATTAAGTGGTATGATTTTAACTGTTCCTGAACTTTCTGCAATGTTACTGGGCTAGAATGACAAGCCCAGAAGTAATTTTTACACAGAAAGATGGTGGTAGTAAATAAACTCTTAATGCAGTGTTTTATTATTGTCCTCTATGTCACATGAAGCTTTTCTGAGAGCTGGTTTTGGGCTAAATAAAAAGCTAATAGATTCAGGATTTCTGCTGAACTCATTACGGTTCCCAAAGTGTGTTTAAGCTGCTTTGGTTTTGTTCCAGACAGAATATACCACTTAGAGCTACTACTGACAAACGTTGTTCTGGCAGAAGTAGCTGGGGTTTATTAAGCAACGGGAAGAATCTGCATCAGTTTAGTGACTTGGCCTTTATTGCACTGAACTGTACAGTGACTGCAGAACATTCAGGTGCATCTAAGAGTTAGGGATGCTGTTGCTGGACTGAAGCAACACAGAGGCTGGCTGCTGCATGTGACAAGCTTATGATGGCTTTGATATTTGGAGAATAATATAGCAGTGGTTTCGGGCTTTGTGTTTTGGAGATCACAGTTTGTCCAGCAGACAGCAAACTCTGTAGCTAGTGGGGAAAAATGTGGAGGAAATTGCCTTTATTAGGAGAACCTCTAGGTAAGAATTGAATCTTGGGCATCCTCCTCCACACTCTCCACAGCTTAGCTTTGGACTAGTTCTCCTGTGATGTTGCATTTACTTTTTAACCTGACGGCCATTGTCCTCATGCTATGTCACTATTGCCTTTTCTCCTTCCTTCTGAAAACTTCTGAATCTTCTGGCTAATTTTGATGAAATTTGACAGATGGAATTTAATGGTAGTAAGTTTAATGAAAAGCTGTACAGGCCAGGCGACATGCTTGATTCCCCTTTGAAGGGAATGCAGTTGGCAGTCTGCAGAGATGAGATAGTAGAAATCAGGGTTCTTCTAGTTTTCCTCTTCTTAAAAATATTGTTGGTATGCTGTGTCTGTTTTCCTCTGTGCAAGCCTAGTTTATTAAAACTCCCTTTACAAAACTAAAACAAGGCCTATTCTTAGATGCCGAGAGCATAACCCCAGTGGAAGTTAAAGACATCTTAAAAGTTTTACTATGAACAGTAGGCAGTCTGGTTGGCAGAAGACTGCATAAGCAATGCAAATATAGATGGAAGATGAGTGGTTTATGTAGAAAGAGTCCTGAGCTTTTCTTTCCCTACCTCTAATTAGAAATGCTTTGGCTTGTGTGATGTTTCCTTCACAGATGTGTGTGTAGGAGCTGGTGTCTTGTTTGAAGATCCAAGTTGCTTGTTGAATGGGGAGGATGTATGGACAAAGGTGGAAGCAGCTACTTTCCTTTCCAGTTCCCACAGAGTCTTTCTTGTGGAATGCAAGATGAGGACTAAAGCAGTAAGGACTGAGTACAGGCTGTAGGGCAGTACCCTCTCCAATCCCCATTATTAAAGCCTTAGTAACATTAAAGTGACTAAGAAACTGACCCATTTCACATGTAGAAGGATAACCCATTTGGCATGGAAGAATCCTGGATGAATAGTAAAAATATCAGAATGGGGAATTTACAGAAATGAGAAGCTTAAAAAAAAAGAAGATTGGTTGAATTGGTTAAGTTGAAAAGCCTAAAATATATGTGCCAACTATTGTTGCCTCAGTTCATAGTTATTTCAGAATTTAACTTGCTTATATATTATTTTGTCTTTTTTTTTTGTAGGTAAACAGCTGTTTGAAATGGATCACAACCTTGACACTTCTGACATCCAGTTTTTGGAGGAAGGTAAATTTCTGTTTATTTCCACAACTGAAAAACAGTGGCTTAAAAGGGGTCAGAATTCCTAAGCGAAATCTTTATTTCTGACTTAACATCTTACTTCAGTATCACTTTTACTTTGGAATGACTTCCTAAGGAGTAGTTTTGCAGATTGAATAGGTGTGATTTTTAACTTCAAAAACAAACCATTCTCAAGATGCTAAAATGTATTCATTTGTGGTTTTGAGCTTGAGTTGATTTTATTTCTATTGCTTCTATTCAAGTGTTTAGACTGGAAGCAAAATCAAAAATAAGCAAAACAAATCAAAATCAAAATAAATCGCAACCAAACCCTGCTTTTTCTCTTTTTCCTAATAGCCAGTCTTCTTACCCCCAGTCTTAAGCATAGATCTTAAAAGTTCTGTCTCCTTCTCTCTGAACCTCAACACCAATAGTAAACATCTTGCTGGCCAATTTGCCTATGTGCAACCCAGTTCTTTGTCATGCAGATTTGTCTATTATTTTACTATGATTATCTGCTCTGGTGCCAGCTGAAAATTTTGTAAGCCTGTGCCAAAAGATGTTAAACTCAGAAAATCTGTTGGAGATAAATAAATCTACTTACAGTCACATATCTGTTTAATTTTCTGTACTGCATCTTAGTTATCTTAGTTTAAAAGTCTTTTTTTTTTTTAGTTAAGACAGTCCTTTAATGTAGCAGCATTATCTAATGCAGAAGATAGTCAAGAATTTTCTCTGCAAGTAGCTTCTTTTTATTAAAAAATTATTTATGAACATCAGACATCAGAGAGTATAAAGCTGAAATGGCAGTAATGGGGGAGACAAGTTTCTTTTAGTTAGAGAGCATAACTTAACCTTGTCTTCCTTCAAAATGAATAAAGTGAAGAAGGGTTCTTGATGGAACATTTGGCTGTCACAAGGTAGGAACAGACCCTTATTTGGGCTCTTTGTCCAAATATCGAGGTTAATATGTTAACTTTCAATCCTGTTGCTACCAGTGATTAAAAACTCCTGTCGTTATTGCTGTTTGCATTCTATCATAAATGCAACAGTTTACTAACTTCAGTTTAATATCATGGTATCATGTAATAAGTAATACTAATTTTCATGGCTTAAATAGGATAATGGCATTATTTTTTTAGATGGAAAAGGTTATAAAGGCTATTTCAAATCCAGTGAAAAAAACAGATCCTTATCCAGTGTCCAGAAGATGTCGCTGCTGATGCACATAAATAAACCAGTGGTAGTTCTCAAGTTTTATCCTTAGGTTAGCATCATCTCTTTCAGAAGAAAATGCAAAAGCATGCAAAGTTTCATCTTGCTTTTAAAATTTAAATCTGAAAGCAAGTATATGTATGTAGGCATATAAATGGTGTGCACGGTTTGAGTTTTTTATAAACTCTGTGTTCTTGTGGCTGATACTTGTACCTGCTCCAGCTGTGAGGTGTCCTGAGCTCCTACTTTTGACAGTACCTGGGAGAAAGGACCTCTGCTTCTGGGAACTGTAAATGTTAATTTCATTCTTCCAGTGAATTCTGATGTGCTGTGTAACCCCGTCTGCATTTTGGTATGAGGAAAAAAGCTTCGCTTTAGGTGTAAAGAGATAAAATGTGCTTTTTCCTTTTCTATTTCTGTTTGATATATAAAAGCCCAAGTAAGTTACAGCTACTGACATTGCAGTCTGAGTATGAAAAAAGTGTTGTGTATTTTGTTGTTGAGGTACTGTTTTCCTACTTGCGTTAAAATTATTTTTCTGTTCTTTGCAGCTGGAAACAGCGTGGAGGTTGATGAATCTTTATTCCAAGAAATGGATGATCTAGAGTTGGAGGATGAAGAGGATGACCCTGACTACAACCCTGTTAATTTAGATAGTGATTAGACTTTTCTGAACTGGCTCTGTCATCAGTGTGGACATACATAAGGAGAGAGAGGCAGGCAGGAAAACCACAGCATCTCTGGATTTAGTAATGTGTATGGGTTTTCTTTTTGTTTTCTTTTTTTCAAAGAAAAAAAAAATATTTTAAATGCAGAAGAATGGACTTCTGATGACTCTCATCGTAAATAAATTTATAGTAATATTTCAAATGAAAAATTTGAGGGACATTGACCTCTCTGAAAATGTTATTCTACTTTCTCATGTCTTTTCCTTCCTGCTTCTGTAATTATCCTTTGAAGAGATTTGACAATGAGCAAGATAGAAAGATGTTATAGCAAGCACTAAACACACCTACATCTGAAGGCTGAGCTATCTTCCACCTGGGATATACATGGGCAGCTTTGATGAATAAAAGGGATTGCATACTATGCAGTTATTTTTTATTTTCCTTTTTTTTTTTTTTTTCTCCTGTGGAATTTTATAAAACTTCAAGTCAGTTCTGGTGCCCTCACCTATCAGCTGTAGCTAGGTAGCAGTAGTCACCGTTTAATAAGACAGAGCCTTTAAAGTTTAATGGAAACCATTTCCATACAACTGAAGTAAAATCTTTTGCAGTAGTTGAGAATAATAGTTTCAAAATGTTTAAGTTCAAAATGCTAACTTTAAGTCTGTAGGGAGAAAAAAAAAAATGGAATGAGATTAAGTCCTCTTAAAATGTTTGGGGATTTTTGAACTTGTGTGTCAATGAACTTCATGGTGGGGGGAAATGCCGTAGGAAAGTTGATTTGCTTTCGGTAACAGACTGTGTTAAAATACCTGTTAGTGGAGTGCAGATTATCGTACCAGGATTTATGGAGTGCTTATAGATTTGAATGTAATGGATGTTTTAAAAGCATCTTGTTGGCAACCTGTAAAGGTTAGCACAATGTACAGTAAAGGTACTAAACAATTCAGCAATGTTAACCATCCTACCGAGTTGCTTATGGAGCTACTAGCTTGGTATTAGACTCCTCCTCCCATCCCACCTCCAAAAAACTCCCCAAACACTGCGAGAACTGTGTGTTTAAATGCTGTGTTTGAGACTGCATCAGCTAGAAGGACTATGGCATGGATGAGGGTTTCAGAAGACAGCTTTCCATACAAAGAATGACCAGGCACCTCAATGATTAAACACTGTGCGCTGAATTTAAAATACTGTTAGTAGACTGCCTTAACTATGCCAGCTTCAACCATTGAAGAGGGTTGCACTAAAGTATCACAGTGCTTAGGGGAATAATAAATTTATGACTTTAATATTTGGAAATTCCATATTCAAAACAAGAAATTTAATTCTGGAAATAATGGTAAGATCCTCTGCTCAAATAGCTGAGAACACCCCTTTCGGATGATCTCCTCCAACATGTTTCAGTAGTCTTTTCTCTTTGTATTCTAGTAGAGAGAAATAAATGTTTAAGTACCCTTGTAAATACTTTTATAAATTAACCATGTGCCTTTGTTCCTACTGTCCTATATTTGATCTTTTTAATTTTGGCTATGAAGAACTCTAGACAAGCATCTAGATTTCAGTGATAATGAATGTTTCAAAGCAATAAGCAGGATATGTGTTCCAGCAGAGTTACCAAATACATTAAAATGTGAGCTAATGTGGTATTAAATCTGACTTTTCCAAAGATACGGTTGATTTGAAAGCTTCATAGTGACTACATCCAGCTTCCTGTGCAATTGCTAGAATGCTTTAAAATGCTCTTCAGCACTGAAATTAATTTACTTCTGGTATGTCTCAATTCAGCTGCATAAAAACCATTCAGCTCCCAAGGCTGCTTTCCGTTTTCAGCTATGTATGTTTAAAACTGGCATTTTTTTATAAAAAGGGTAAATGGGTTCTCTTTATCCAATAATGTTATGTAATCTGTGCAAAATGTGGTAATCTGAGAATATTTTCTGAGTGGGTCACGGACAAGAGTCATCTATTTATAAAAGAAAGTTTCTTGTTAATGGTATTTCTAGATTAATGAGTTTTCTAGTCTGTTTTCACACTAACATATTTATTGAGTTTCATGCAGAGGATGTATATCTTAAAACTGTTAAAATTATGTGAAACAAGTTAAAATGTGAAAATGTGTTTTCACGGTTACATCTTGTATTTCAAAGCAGAGGAAATAAGGGTTGAAGTGACAACAAAAAAAAAAAAAAAGGGTAAACTCCATTCCTCCAAGTCTTTGGAACAACTTTCAGTGACTGAATCTGAACTTCAGATTTGTTTAGCTTTGTTAGCAATTAACATCTGTGAAATAAAAGTGAATTTGACTGAGAGTAAGCTTGGCTATATTTGTGTGTTTTGGTTTGCTGCAGTAGACTGAGATAAAGGGTTTTTGGCGGAAGAAGATTAGGTGAAATATGTAAAGTTTACTCATGCACTTTGGATTAAAATTGAATTTGTATTAATAAAATTACACTGATAATCTTTGATTGAATTCTAGTAATTCAAAATCATGGTGCTGACAATTTTGCTTCTGTCTTGCTTTTAACTCCCCAAGTCCAAAGCATACACTAGGGAGACTATTTTGAGTTGCGACACTTCACTATGAGCAGAACTTACTTTTTGATCATGCTGAACTTTTGAATAGTTGGTGCCTGAACTCCAGAGGATGGTGCTCACCATGTCAAGATGCTGTAGGAATACAATCTCAGGCATGCTGCAAAGCCTAGGATTTTACATCTGAATTAAGATTGCATTATGATCTGCTTTAAAGCAAAGAAAACCCAAGGGTTATCTGCCTGGTTTTCCTTTTTATTTCCCTCCAGGTCTCTGGTCCCCTTGTGGGAAGTTCAGACTCAGAGGTCAGGGGTGCACTGGTTACATAAGCCACAAAAAGGAGGCAGGGAGGAAAGCAGGGGATGGGGGATTGTAGCTAATTTTTTTGGTACAGGACATGCAAAGTTCCAAAAGGAAAGATGATCTGTCTGTACCATTGAAGGACATGGAAACATTCTTACAGGCTAATCATATGAGGTCACCTTTGCCTAATACAAGCAGCTAACTGTGCAGTGCATGAAGTAATTCTGTCCAGGAGAAAAAGTAAAATGTATCAGAAGGCTAAAACAGGTGGGCTGAAAGTAAGGAAGAGCTGGTCCCTTAGGATCAGTGAGAGAAGCAAACAAGTTATGCTAACTGTAATGATACTTCACCAAAAAAAAAAAAAAAGAGAGACAAGGTTAAATGCTTTTTGTGAAATCAAAATGATTGTTTGGAACAGTTTTTAAGTTAGGCATCATATCCTGCTGTGGCTGGTTGTAGGACACTGATTCAATAGCAATCAACAGCAGTTACCACAGTTTGATCATGTAGACAACATAGCAGGAAGCAGGGATAAGGGTTTAAAACTCACCTTCCTCTTCAGAGAAGAGCGTTCAGTCACTTTCAGGGCTGCAGAGTGCAATGAAATCCACTGTCATATAGCCCAAGAAAATAATTAGCACGTGTTAAAACTGTTTCTGTGAGAAAAAAACTAGGGGTCAGTCACCATGACACATTTTTCACTGGAACCTTCAACTAGGAACACTTATAAAGCAATATGAATTAGAATTAAACACTAGAATTACTAGAATATTACTAACATACTAGAAGTAGATGGATGACTTTAATAACATTCACATTATAGTCTTTGTAAGTTAATATCATGGTATATATAAAAAAGTATTTGGACAAATCACATATAAGTTAAATTGAATATAAAATAGACAAAAAATGAAATGTTTTGTCCCTCAAATTTGAATTTACAGAGAGCTGTGACACTGTTCCAAAGGAGAAATGAACACATTTTCAAAATCATGGTAGAACAGTTATGGCTTCTGGCAAACCCAAGATTATCACAACAATCACCGGAAGCTTTTCTGAGAGTTAATAAAATCCACATAAACTGCATCAGCACTCGATATATAGCAGACTCAGAAGGCCTTTCAGTCATCACTTTGTGCTCTGTCTTGTGTAGGGTCGCAGACACTCTTGCACCGTTTCCAGAAAATACAGCCTGCAGCTGATCACGAGCAGCTAGGAGCCCTGCAATGACACGTCTCTGCGATTTACTTCTGATTAGAAAAGTGTATTACTCCTTCTCTTTCCCTGCCTGCTACAAAGTCAATCAAAGTCCATCTTGGAATTTCAGGAACATATTGTCAGTTTCTCCACCCCTCAGTTAACCAAACATTCAGGGTCTTGGGAATAGATCCAAACATGATCCTGTGGTCTCTCTGACAAAGATTATAAAAAGTTCAGCTTCTGTGAACCCAGTCTAACGCGAGGCAACAGTTAATTCAGTTAGCACTGAGCCAAAACGCACTCATTCTCTCTCAGGGCAAACTTTTGGTAGCAATGGAAACAAAGTCCTCGGTTTCCTTCAAGTTATTTTGATGTTTTGTTACCCTAATGCTTTCTTTCCAGTGGTGCTCAGCTAATGTTTGAAAGTTACCCCACTACCCTGCCCCAGTTGCAATGCCCTTAAAGGGCTATTGCTTGTTATACCGTGATTACCTTGGGTGTTTGGACCTTTACATGGCATTCCTGAGGTCAAGCTGAAAGAAGTGAGACACCAGGAATTTGACCTTTATAAATGTGTAATTAGGCCTGCGCTGCTCTGACACTCCCAAAGCACTTGTTAAACAAATAAAACCCCAAACCACGAAAACAAAACAACCCAGCAACCAACCAAAAAACATAAAACAAAAAGGAAAAAACCGAACACAATAAAATTTATTAGGATTTTGGCATAAAGTCATGCTTACACAAAGAACCAAGTATCTCGAATGGTTGGTTTCTGTCCAGTAGGTGCCAGGAATCGCGATCGCAACAGCCCTTGTAATGGCATCTTCAGCTGGATCAAATGAGACTCCCACTCTCTTGCTCACTTACAGTCTACCTGCTCTGTGGTGATTACATAGGAATCAAACAGCAAGTACAAGCCAGTACAAAGAGATTATTTCAAATTTGGCACATTATAGCATTTCACTGAAACACCGGCTAAGTCCCAACAGCAGGCTGAACACAGTGAAGAGCTGAAATGAAGAGCTGTGGCTGAGCTACAATTCCAGCTTCTTAAGGCTTAAATATCTGGGCACAGTGCTTGCTCTGTGTAAAGAACATGCTTGCTCTGGAATTAGCAGAGCCTTAGCCAGGAACAGCCACAGCCACAGGGGAGGTGAAGGAAGAGTAGAGAGAACACTGAAGTCTATCTGCAAGACATTAAATGATCACATGGCTGCCAAATTTGACATGGCCTAAGAACATACGCCACATAGACCAGGGCTAATATGGCAGCTAATGGTCCCCCAATTCCCAGAAACCATGTTCCTAGTCTCAGCTGCTCTAGTGTCCTGAATATTTAAGTCTTTCACAGGTTAAAGGCCACTTTTACATACTTACTGAAATGAATCTATTTTCATAGTTAAAAGTTTTTACTTTCATGCATGTTTCAGAAAAATTTCTGATTTATGGGTTGTAATACCTTTATATGTTCACGTTTCATACTCCCAAAAACTACTGGTTCTTATTACCACATTGTGTCTTTGATATACTCTGACACATGACAGAAGCAGGTTAATGGTAAGACTTCTACACCTACATCTAGATGTTAACATGCAAGAGTCTACATGAAAAGGTAAGTACCTAAGCTCTAGTTACAGTAAAGAGATGCTATGGCATGACTCAGTTGCTTACACAAAGGCACCCTGTGTTATCTGCGACAGACTCAACCACCCTTCCCAGCCTCCAGCTGCCCTGCTGGCGAGGGATGATGCTTACATTCTGCCAGAGATGCATGTCTTAGATATAGCAGGGTGCCTCAAATGCCCAAGATACTTGTTCCAGCAGATAGCTGCAGTCTCTTAAGTGGCATTAACCCTGCACAATGAAGACCCTACCCGACAATCAGTTCACACATCCTTTTGTGATGCCTCTGAGACCTAGAGGGATGTACATTATAAAACATAAACAAAAAAAGAAATTAAAAAAGGATACTATATCCCACTATACCCCAGTGGATTGTCTTGTGCAGTCCCTAAAGCACATGCACTCCACGTTTGGGACACCACTATCTTAGACCTCACAGCACATGCTAACAGTGATCCACCCCACAAGCACACGTTCATGTGCACATGTGACACATATATGTAGAGGAACCAGCTAACTAACTGAAATGAAGTTCAGTAGCAAACTAATTCCTCGTGGAGCATATTAACTGCCTCTGTACTTGCAAATAGCTGCAGGAAAATTTGCTGAGGCATAATAGATATTTGTTGATCAAATTTGGTAAGAAATAGAGCACTGGCCACAGAGGCAGCATAAATATATTTACAGAGGTAAACCATGACCTAGCACTCCAATAAAGTAGTTCCACTGTATCTATCCACTGCTTACTGGCAGTTACCTGTGGTGCGTAGTTTGTTATGGAACGGTAGGTGTTGCTCGGTAATTTAAGCAACAAAGAAAATAACAAATTTTCTTTCAAGACAAGCACTGTAATACTTCAGAGCTACAGAGGCATCAAGAGGGCAGAGTTTTGAGTGAAGATTGAAACAACAGGTCTACTCCAGTGCTGTGCTTCTCCAGAGCCTCCAGGCATTTATGGAGACATAGTTTAAACCTAGAAATCATGTCATAGTCCAGAAGTTTCATGTTTTGCATCCAGCAAATTGCAGAAACAGGTAATAAAGGCATACTTTAAGGAATCTTCTCTGATGTTAGGACCTGAGAAGCATGGCAGCAGGCCTAAAAAAAGGTGGAAAGAGTGGAAAGAGAATAGTTTAATGAATGGAAATACCACTTTAAAGAACATTTTCCAAATTAGTGATTTTGTAAGCTTAGCTAGCATAAGAGGTTATATTTCATCATAATTAAATGGGAGCTTTCAAGACAAAATTCCAAAGAACTGATATTTTTAAATATAAATCAAATCTTTGAAAAGAGGAAAACACCAAAAATAAAACACCACCACTCCCCCACACACATCCCATACAATACTCTTCTTTTTATTGTGTCCTAAATTTTTAAGCTTTTGCCAATAGGAGAGAGGATGGTTGTGTTTAACTGATATTCCTTACATGTTCAGGGCCAGAAAACACTTAATACCTCATTTTAATATACAGATGTTAAATGCAGTTGAGCAGGTAACTCAGTCATCAGTTACTTCACAGTTTAAATAGAAGTCCATCCTGAACTTAGTGCTAGAATATGATGAATAGTGCTGAGAAGACACCATGTAACTGAAACATGGGTCCTCAGTATCAATTTGTTAGTGTAAGAAAGAGAAAGCTTAAGAAACAATTATACCTGACATTCATCTGAAGACTTCCAAAGTCTTAAAAGCTATGATGCCCAAAGTGAAACATGTGGATAAGATTTATTAAAATGCCAACAGCTCAAACACGTAAGTTGCTCAGATCTGTGTTCTGAATATATAAAGATCTCAGTACTTTCAGAAAACAGAATGCACTAGTTATAGTGTCCAAGCTGAGGAGACAAGGGATGGTTAGGCCTTAGTTTCTGTGAGTCTTGTTCTTCAACTATCAAAGGCTGATAGACACTGCACAACTTTACAAAGTCACAGTAAAAACCCCTGAACATAATTCTAGACTACGAGTACTCTGTAAGTACCTTTGATATTCACAATAAGTTATTTAGAAGAAAACCCTGTAACAAAAACAAAAACAAAAAAAAAAAGACCTTAATTTACATCTGCAAAAATCTGCAAGCCACATAAAAGACTCTGAAGTCGTCAGTTACATCAAGGTAGCATGCATTTACATGAAAAGCAATTTTTGGTTTTGATAGCCTGTGATTACTCAATTCACAAGTAAGCAGAAAGTGGCAAAGAAGAAGAACAAGGAAAGTGAAGAGATGAAAAAAATATCACTATGAAACCATACATGCATATTAAAGAAGAGATGCAGATTCTTGTAAATTTTCTTAGACAGAAATTATCTTCTGAAGTACTTACAGCCTTCTCTTCTAAAGTGAGTACACCATCTACAGCCACTATCTGATATTGTTTTTCTTTTAAGCTACCCATATATTTCCGTAGCAGTCTGAGACTAGTACCATCACTGTTTTTTTCTAGCAGTTTCTGCATTTCTTGGGAAGGACATCCCGGGTCAAACAGTAGCAAACATAAGGTTTTATTCTTCTTCTCTTCTATTCCAACAATAGTACGACTATGACCTGATTTCAAAATATCAAGCTTCAGTTATTTGAAAACACATAAATCCCATTTTCTTCTTCATAGCATACAAATTATTTTCAGATCAAAAAAGACATTACTTGAAATTTAAAAAGATCATTATAAGTAAACAGCAGATGCCAAAAAAGTTGACATCCCGATTACATCCAGCTCTTTCATCCAATAAAAATATAAGCATTAATGTTGTCCTTACTAAATAAAAGAAAAAAAAAAGGAAATAAAGTCATGACTTCAGTTAAATGAAGAAGGAATATAAAATGCTGCTCTGATTTACAGCACATATAAAAAAAGATATAGAATAGGAAGAAACGGTGTATTGTGACACTGACCTTCATGTTGCAAGTAGATGGGAGGCTTGGAAGCACACACTACCTTTGCACCACTTCCATTATCTGCAGAATAGTAATGCAAAACCCATTCAAATAAACGAGGGTGTGTACCTGTAGTGCCTGTTGGTTTGTGAAAGTCAATGATTTGACACCTACAGAACATTTAAAAGGAAAGCAACAAGAAAATTTCAAGTAGGTTGTTTGTTAAAGCAATTTTTGACCTCTCAGTTTCTTCTGCACCAAGAACGTTTTCTAAACACAGCAATTCCAGGCACCAAGTGGTTGTTAACCCTTTTTCCCTTTTTTATTCTTAAATACAGAAGTAGGGGACGTGTAATTACAAAGCAATGCAATATATACTGTTCAAACCTGGAAAATTTATTCCAAGACAAAGAAACATTGTTCAGTCTAACAAGAACTTGTGGTGCTTGCAAAAATTAAAATGTTAGATTTTTTTGTATGTGATACACATACACTACAGAATCCAATTAACAGCTTTCAAAATTACATTCTTGAATAGCTGAAATTCAGATTCTTCTAGAAAAATAAAGTTTTTAAACATGTTTGATTTTAGGCATGTGGTGTAAGTCTTCACCAAGTTTCAAAGATCTAAGTAGCTACTCAGTTTACGTACCTGCATAAGCAGTTACACAGCCTTATGCTGTGTAAAATCAGATCTGTTTATAGGTTGCTTAAATTTAAAGCCATAAAGTTGGCTCTGTAATCCCACAGTTGGCAATTCTGACCTTGAAGGTTACAGCACTTAAACTAGCACATAACAACAACTAAAGAAAAAGCAATACTTACTTTATCCTTAGGCTGGTTAACAGTGAATAAATTTCACATGCTCCTATCCATGCTTTTGAACCATGTAATCTGTTGTTGAAGTGAGATGCCCCATGAGGATCAAAGCCTTCTCTCCAGGCATCTTCAATCATGGACTGAATCTTTGGTATGCTAGGAATTGCTGCAATATCTGGAACAGAATGGTGGTTACAGTTATTGAAATAGTCTATTAAAAATGGTCAGCTTCTTTCATAAGAGGCAGCTGATGTTACAAAGATGCACCAAAAAAAAACCTAAAGCTAAAACTTCAACCACATCATGCCTTGCCAGTATTCACCCCACTGAGTCTTCCCATAGGAAGCTACAGTTGTATAACAAGCATTTAACAGGTATTATTGACCTAGTAAAGCCTTGCTGTGTAAATGAAAAGGCAAAACATCAATCAGTAGGTTGTCATCCAGTGTACATGAAACAAATAGGCAGCATTTTTTTTAATACCTCTCAAGCAGTCATTATACAAGCTGTTTTGCAACAGTGAGGAAAGGAGCATTTGGAAATTCCTGTAACCACATCCCCAGCCTCTGTCGCCCAAAGATGAGTGGAAGTGATCTACTCCTGCTGAAAGCCACACACGCCTCACATCTTTGTTTTCATTCTGATAGTACTTGCACAATGCTTCAACGATTCCTAGAAGAAGATGAAATACAAAGTTTATCTGTAAAATGAACTACAAAGTTTGCCCTGAAAACATTTTTCCCCAACTTGGAACAGATATAGGTTCAGACAATTAATTTAAAAATTTCTAAGTGATCCTACATTACATCTAGAACCCAAATCACAAAACCAGTGGACATTACACCTATTTAATTCTGGTGGTCTTTATTTTGATGAATTCATGCACTATAAAGCTTTTCAGATTCAAGTTACTTTTTCACTGCTGCTACACAACGAATATTTTAAATTAAACAGCTTGGACTACATTAATAAGCTGTGATACGTATAGGAACTATTACAGTGAAATAGGAAAAAACATCACCAATAAAGCGCTCCTATGCTGCTGCCACCTCCAGTGCAAGCTCCCCTTAAAACCATGGAAATATTTATGCATACTATGTAATCCTTTTACTCCCCACAAACTACTTTTTCTTGAAGAAACTAAGGCAAGAAAAAATGGTACAGAATTTGAGAATTATTGCAAATATTGTCTGAAAAATCTACTTGCAGGATATTCCAAATCCTCTTGTGTTACATGAAAGAACACGCCTGGGAATGCTCTCTCCAATCTGTAAATGTAAATTCTCGAAGTCCCTTAATTGCCATGCTACTGTGAAGACAATTGTTCCACAGCCACAGGTTATTTTCTGAATTCCTCTCTGAAGTCTAAATCACTGCCAAGAATTAAAACTTTAAATCTATTATTTCCGCTCAATACATTTCATAGAGGAAATTTCATTTTACCTGTCCAGAACCAGACGGATATTTTGTAAGCTAGAATAATTAGCAATATGCTAAAAGACATTTGAACTGTGGTCTTGGCAGGTAAAGACAAGCAAGCCTTTTGAAAGGGACCAAGAAATCCATTGGCTCTGTATCTTTGTACCAATTGTAAAACATTTCAAAGATGTATCAAGTAAATGTCTACTCCTGCCAGTGCTCTCTTGGACTTTGTCATCAGATGAACACTCTCTTTACCTGGGACCCGCTAACATGTTATTACAATTAACTGAAACAAGACAAAAAGCAACTGTAAATTTTAACCACTATATTAAGTCAGGGACCAATGAGTACCAAGTAGAAAACAAGCATACACTCAAGGACAACCAACTTGTAAGAAAACATCTGCATCTTTTGATACTTTTTGTATTTGCGCATTTAACCAAACAATATGATTGAAGGTTCCATAGGAAAAAGAAGAAAAAAGTCTTCACATTAGAATTAAAATTAGAAATATGCTAAGCTTCAACTTCTTTATTAGTTCAGGACTATGATTGATCTAGAAAATCAGGGTTAGAACTAGGATGCAACTAATATTAAACATTCAATTAAATGCTTTCTTAAAGACAAATTTGGCCACTACAACGAAGGTCTAAAAAGTACAGTCTTAATTGCACAATTCCAGCATTTTTACCTGAGGTTTTTGTTTTCCCATCATCTATACCAAAAGCCAAACTTTCCATCATGTCAGCTTTTCTCTTGTGATAATCAAAAGGCTGCATTCTTCCTCTATCAACTTCTCTTTCCATATTCTTTAGGAATTGCTGCTTGTAGCCTCCAGAATTATCTAACCCATACTGTCTCTGTTAGGGACAGAATGTGCATGATTTAAATCACATTTTTTAAATAAGCCTTTACTGATTTTGAGAAGCTGCATGAACAATCAGTAACTCTGAAAAGTAGCGAACAGACAGGCATAGAAACTTCATATTGATGTTTTATAGAGCTTGTCAGGCTTTAGTCCTGAATAGGAATGTGGGAATAGGAAAGCCACGCCTAGAGGAACATCCCTCTGCTTCCTCTTGGGCATCGAGCCATTGGCACAGAGGCAGTGAATGGCCAGGAGGCAGAGAAAGTGGGAAATGAGCTATAAAAGCTGTCAGGAGGGAGAGAGGAAAGCAAGACCTAGCAGGGAATGGTCACTGGAGCAGGTGATGGTATCCAGAAGAGAATGCTGAGGGTCTCAAGCACTCTGCCAGGCAACATGCTCCAGGCTGAGAAGCCTGTATATGCCTGTAGCCACACCTGCACCACTACTTTAACACACCCTGTGTGACTGCACAGGTCTGACCCGGCATGACAATTCCTGGTCATTACAGCCCCAACATAGGCACATCAGCTTCTAACGACACAACTGTTCACCAGTTCACCATTTAGAAACACGACTGTACCTGAAGCTTTTTAAATTCTTCCCTCTCTTGCTTCTCTTCTTCTGATTTCTGCTGTTTATCTTCTTCAGTTTGGAGCTGCTGAGCCAGTTCTAGATCTCTCATGTTTCCACCTAGCCAGGAATAACATTCTAGAGAGGACTTGACTGGGAAGTTAACAACACTTTGGTGGATTTTCTTTCTTTTTTTTTTTTTTTTTTAAGATTCTTTTCTAAACATACATAAACATAACTGGGCATTGAATTGAGGAGATGTATCCCACATTAATCTGAGCTATTAGCAATGAACATTAAACAGGACTGACTGCACTCAGTTTACCAAGACTCAGAATCCTGACTTGTTCATGCAGTTACAGGAACAATTACTTGGCAAGTAACGCCTGTACCTCTCCTAATAAAAAAGCAGCTTTTGTTTGCTATGCTTCACTTCACTGTTAGCAAGAAGTCCCAGCTTCTTGAATACCACATACTTATTAGCTTCTAGGATCACTACCAGCAGTCTCGTAACAAAACCAAATTTAGGATCAGAAAACCAGATAGGGAATCTGCAGGATTTTATCAGCCATGCTAATAAATAAAAATAATTTTGACTCCTTTACTTTCATTGCTATACCTAATGAATCAGCACAAGCATTTAGAGAAAATAATTGGGAAAAAAATATGATGTTTTCATAAGCTACAGATTTGCAGCTCATCCCACTGGAATGTGCCACTCTAAATTCCATTTATATAAAACCATGTGTACGTAAAACTTCTATAGAACTAGAAGAAAATATAATATGGCTGTCTTAAACATTCTTCACTCTGAGTTTTAGTTTTTGGCTAACATGCCATGACTTTACTTAACAAGCATGCACAGACAAATGTTTCTTTAAGCACATATAAGTAGGTAGAAACTTGGGCAAGTGAACTGCTATTAACTGTGTTAATTTCATTATATATGTATCAGTTTCTTTTCATATAAGGAAATATTTAGTTCAAATTTTTCCTGAGATTCTATACTACAACATGCAAATACTTGTAAATGCTTTCAAGTATTATCAAGACTGCATCCTTTCACATACCTTCCAAAAAGCTGTTTTCCTCCAAGTGTAAATCCACGTGTTCTTCAAGAATCTGAATGTTTGTACAGGTAAGACTACACATTGGACACTCGTAAAGCTGTTCACCAGTTCCTACATTTCAAGAAGAAATGCAGTTTCTTGATTAATACAATTCCTAGGGTGGGTTTTCTTTTTATTTTTTATTTTTTGAGCATCATCCCCTAATTGATACAGTCTAAGATAAATAAGTTTCTTAAATAGCTTCAGCAACTTTGGACAGTTAGAATAAGATGCTAGCTACATTTAGAAGAAGATATAGAATTCAAATAAATAACATTTTTCCTTAATCCAACTTCATTCACCAAAATATCCTTGTGATCTCCAAACCAATGTTTAGCACTTCATAACACATGAGTGCTGGAGCTTTCCTAAGTCTCTACCTCAAACCAAAGCCACGTTTCCCTAACATGTTCTGCAAGTGCTCTATAGGATCTACAGGAAAAGTTTTCACAATGAGAACAGCCATCAGAATAATCTCCACAGAAAAGCCGTGGATTGCCCAACACTGGACACTATAAAGTTTCAGCGGGACAGGGTGCTGTGACATCTACTCTAAGTCATGTTTTGCCAAGAAAGGTTGGACCAAATGATCCTTGACGTCCTTTCCAAACTGGTATTCTATGATCCTGTCTACAATGAGACTTTAAGGGACAAGTCAAACTTTTGTGACCAAAACTTATATGCCAAATAGGTAACAACCACCTCCCTGTCACATGAAAGCTTTACAATTTACTTTCATTGATACAGAGAGCATATTTCGGGCATGCAGAACACTACGGGTTGGTCAGCATCACTGCTCTGGAGCAGATTTTTCAAGCGACGCCTGCATTGCCTTCAGTCGGGGCCTCTAATCCGCACCCCCAACACTCCCTAGGTTCTCCTGCCAATTCCTCCAGGGCGACAACACGGCTGAAGGGGTACTCAGGCAGCGCCCCAACACGGCGCAGTCAGCCGGGGGGTCAGGCCCCGGCACAACCCCAACTTCCGCGGCTCTCAGGCGCGATCCCCAATCCGCCGCCGCTCACCTGGACCCAGGTCTCCCAGCACGTGCCCGTGCCGCGCCCAGACGTGCGCCTCCAGCTCCCGCCCCGCTGCCTCTCCGCAGAAGGGGCACTCGGGCAGCCCCTCGTGGGACGGCAGGCGGCGGGAGCCCGGCGGCCCCAGCTCCGCCGTGTCTGTGTGGCGGCGGCGCTCCTCGCAGAGCGGGCAGCAGGGGGGGAGGTCGGGGCGCGCTGGCCCGGGGTGGTGGCGGCGCTGCCCCGCCGCTGCCGCCGCCTCCTCCTCCTCAGGGGAGAGCGCCCGCCCGCACACTCCACACAGCAACATCACACCGCCTACCCCGAGGCGCGCAACGTCACGTCCTTCCCTGCCTAGGGGCGGGTGCCTGCTCGCGCGGAGCATGCCGGGAACGGACGGGCCCGCCCTCCCGGCCTGTGCGGCGCGCGGAGGGGTAGCGTACGCCATCTTGAGCTGCGATCGGGTGGCGGCGCTGACCCGAGCGGGGTTTGCTCGCTTGGAGGGTGGCGGGCGTCTCCGCTTCCATGGGTAAGAGCGCTGAGAGCCGGCGGGAAGGGGGCTGTACGTTCTCTGAGGCGGGGTGTGATGCCCCTAGCTGTAAGCTCCCCGGTGCAGGCCGGTCTCCTGCAGGCAGCAGCGGGGCGTTGCCGAGCGCGGCAGCTCGGTCCCCGTCGGATGGAGCGGTCGGTGCTGGGACGGGGTCTTTCCGCGCTATTCGCCGCCGCTTCCTCGGATACAGAGCTGCCCGGCCACAGCTTTCCCGCCCTGCTGCTGGAGGAGGGAGTTTCACCACCTCTTCGCGGGACGTGGACGAAGCACTTCGCCGGTCGCTCTTCGCCGAGCAGCCGACGAGGGGCTACGGTTTGACCTGTTCGGTGCAAAGCATGGAGGCAGTGCCTGGCCTCTCGGCGCTGCCAGTCTGGGAAGGGACGCTAGTACAGTGCAGCTCGGTATTTAAGGAGCCTTGTGTAGGCAGGGAGGAAAGAAGTGCTGGTAGGATAAGTCCTAGTCTAGGCACAACAAGTAGGCGAGATGCAGGATGTGGTGGGTGGAGGCATTTAATGTGAAACGAGCGTAGTTCGCAGAGCAGAAGTGTGGACTTCCTTGGATCTAGATGCGGAAGGCGTGAAGCCTGAATACATCAGAGGCTGCCAGTCTTCTTGCCCTTGTGATGTCTATGCTGAAATCCTTGTGGGGGGAACGAAGCTATAAAATCATAAGCTTTTCTTGTTGAATACAGCTCTGAAGAAAACTTCCTTCCAGTTGAGCTTTTGTAACTCTTTATAGAGCTGGAGACTTAAACTGGGTGACTTTGAGTGCACGCTTATCTTGTTTGTTTCATTGCTTGGCCTCACAGTTCTACCTCCACAACTAAATTGGTAAGGTGCAAATAATTAGGTGACAATGTTCTAGGACTAGTTAAGCCAGTAGTGTTATTGGGAAAATTATCTTCTTAAATAGTACCTTAAAAGTAACATAACAACTAAGAGAAAATTGCTTTAGATAGTGGCACACTTGTCTTCGTGGTCCAGAGATGGCAGTAGTTTACTAAGGTTCTTGTGAAGCAAATGTGTTTGGGTGAAACAGGCTGCTGAGTCCTCAGAGTGTCTTGTTGATATCAGCGTACATCTGCGGATTCTTTACCTCTCACAGTTTGTGCTTATTGCTCAGTAGTCCCTGGTACTGCTGATACATTAAAAAAGGGAAGGAAAAAAAAAATTAGTCCCAGCATGGAAGTTCATAAAGAATTGTGTACATTTCAGGAGCTGTAGTTCTGATGCTTTCTTCTTGTGGAAGAATTCCAGATAAGAAAGGGTTCATGTAGAGTCTTAAATCATGTTTTTGACAGTTATTTCTCAGATGGCGGTTACAATTTTAGCTTTAAAAGCAAGCACCATGCTGTTAACAGCCTTTTTCAGTCAGTTTGATCTTTTGAGTGACAGAATCATATTTTATCACTTTTATCTTTTCCCAACAGGTATGTCTGAAATGACAGTGAGCTTCTAATCCTCTATTCGATCAAGAGCTGTTAATTAGAATGAATCAATCATTTCATTAGTTTAAAATGGGAAAGAGTATGCCTGTCTGGTGCTACTGACCCTTAATTTGTTCTTCTGCATACAGTTTAGAAGGAAATTAAGCACAACCTTTAGGTCCTCTGTTATGTTTGCAAGCTAAGCATAAAAAAAAAAAAGAAACAATGCAGTAATATATTAAATGAAGCAGTAATTGCTGCAGATTTTCTTCTTTGATTTGTCCATATTTTCAAATACATTTAATGTCTTTTATGAGAGGAGGAAGCAAATTACTTGTGAACAATCAAAAATTAACAACATAATTTTGCTTTTAGTTTCTCAGCTTGCTTATAAGAGACATAATTTCTTTTTCCAGGGGACTATGCCCTTTTATGAAAAATCTGATCTGTGAGATGAACTGAAGTTTAATCTGCAGTTTAGAAATGCCTGTCTAGGCGAAGCTTTTTCTCTTGGTTTCTACCTTAAGAGGGTTTTATTGATGAACTGGGTATTGCAAGCAGCTACAGGAATATATAGCTGCTGCTGTAGATACTTTTGTATTAAAAGAGATACCATGTTTGTCTTGCAAGGTTTAGCCTTTTGGAGTAATTTTTCCTTTTTTTTTAGTAGACAACATGGCAAGCCCGGGTAAAGAAAATTTCAGAATGAAAAGCTACAAGAATAACGCACTTAATCCCCAAGAAATGCGAAGACGAAGAGAGGAGGAGGGAATCCAGCTTCGGAAACAGAAAAGGGAAGAGCAAGTGAGTATCTTGGTGAGCTGTTAAGTGCTTATGAAGTTGAATGCAGACACTTGAAAGGACTTGAACAGACTCCTCCTGTGGAGCAGAATCCGGAGCACCAGATTGACTGTCTGTTTTCTGTGCAGTCTTGGGGAGCACCAGGCACCTCTCAAAAAAAGTCAACAGGAGCACTCAAGTCACTAGGGCACACAGAGGAGAGAGCTGTATCTTAAATTTAATCCTTAGTCTTGGTTTACACGTGTAAGACTGGTCTGAAAGGATACTTTTTTTTTTTTTTTTCCAGTAAGGAGTAGAAACCTTTCATTCTCTTCCAGAGTTTGGGCCAAAGTTGTATTGTTAGAAGGTTGAGGATTATTTTCATCTTTGAAACCATGCTTCAAATGCCCAAGAGCTTTTCTGTGGTGACTTAGTAAGTTGGCTACCAATTAGTGATCTCTGAACATATATCCCCAAATATATATAATCTGCAGTTCTCCTTATTGAATTTTTAGTGATTGGAGTACATGGAGCACTGTATAATTTAATGGTTTGCGTTAGTTCTTTTACCCCAAATGTTTAGTATTTTCTTGCCAGGAAATTAAGGAATGTAGTTTGTTTTTCTCTTTGGTCTAAAGTGGCTGAATTTGTCTCGCACAACCTAGAGAGTGTCCCAGGCACTGATCTACAGTCTTCTTTGAGGTGGGAATTCTTACTCTTCTCCTGGGAAAGTGGTGCTACTGCATGGAAAAGAATTTAAATTAGTTGGGCCAGAGAGGTAAGAGTAAGAAGTCGTATGATACTGGAGCATTTCCCTGTGAATGGGTAACTGCATTGCAGTTCCCGCTGAAAGTTTTGTTTGTGTATTTTGTAGTAAATACTCCCTAGGTAAATTATGAAAATACTGGGTGTTTTCTCTCCCATGCTAACTTTCTTAACAATGAGAATGGTGTTATGTTCTCCTTGGTCTTAATATGTTGGACTGGTGCTTTTCGACCCTTCCTGAGCTGGGGACAACATATTTATGCAGCGAGATGAGACTGCTTTTGTTCCAGAAGAAATTATAACTGGTAGATAGACCATGATCCTAAACAATAACAATTTATACATTTCAGTCAAGAGCTGTTGTGTCCATTGAATGTTAGAAAGGATGACTGGAATGCCAGAAAGAATGGCTGGTCTTCCTGAAGAGGAATGTTGTTTCTTCTGCCTTTGTGGGCTTAAATGAAATTAAACCTTGTTTACATCCAGGGTTCTGCAGTTGTTTTGTGCTCAGTCTAAAAGTGTGTTGAAGAAGGGAGAGAATGCCTTGGTTTGAAATACGGGTAGATGTAAACTGGAGTTGCTTCTGGAGTTTTGAATATGTACAATAGTAGAAATCTAGGTGTCTATAGACACTCACAGGGCGAAACCTTCAGGCTTTAGTAGGAGGTTTCTTTATTGTGCTTGCAGTGAAATCCTGGTAATGGGACTGAGATTCTAACATTTATTTTTAAAGAAATCAACATTAATATTCTTGGAATTGTTAATTACAGTAGTTGTAAGTGTAGTAGTGTAAAAATTAAGGTTTGGTGTCTGGAAGAAAACAGGCTAGTGTGAATATTTTGCTTGTATGCCAGAAAATGAAGAGGCATTCATAAAACATAGCTGATTAAATACTATAGTGCAGGTATGTATTTTGAGCATAGGCCGTGTACGCAGCCAAGGATTTTTGGCTGCATGCAGTGTAATTTCTGGACATAGGGAATGTTTAATGTAACATAATTTGAAAATTCACCTTGAAGCTACACTATTTTTTCTCTAACTATATTAAAATACTGTTTTTGTTTTAGTCTCTCTGAACCTGAAATATAGGCACCGTTTAATTGCCATTCAAAGAAAGCACATAGATCTTAGACCTTCTGTTGAAGGGAGGAATGCAGTGTGCTGAAATACAAACATTGGCTCTGTGTTGATGATTTTAACCTATAAACTGAAAACGGAGAAAGTAAGGTGTAGGATACTGTTTCCTGCTTAAAAGTAAATGCTAATTATGAGGGATAAAAGACTAAAAGCACAAATATCTGTATCTTTTTCTTACATATGGAAGAAATTAAGGATCTTTGCTAACTAAAAAGAATCTCAATTTTTAAGTGTCTCTCTGAAGTGTTGTGCAATTTATCAAGACACAGATATAGTAGTGTTTTTCTCTTTTATCTTCGTTAAACTTTTGTGTAGAATTCCATTTGCAAGGATGAGTGGGAAGGTGAATAAACAAAATACTTTGATTAGTATTGGTGAAAGCATTTATTCAAGTGTATGTCATGAAAACTTACTGCAGAGTGGGTACTGATGACTCCCAAAATTTCTTCTTTGTTTAGCTGTTTAAACGCAGAAATGTTTCTCTACCTGGAAATGAAGAATCTATGGTAGAAAGTCCAATTCAGGATCCTGATGTCAGCTCCACTGTACCTATTCCAGAGGTAATACTTTAAAGTATGCTTAGAATGTTATCTGTTAATGTGCATAGTACTAGATGTAAGAAATCCTCCTTTCATTTTTAGGAAGAAGTTATTACAGTAGATATGGTGCAGATGATTTTCTCGGATGATCCTGATCAGCAGCTCACAGCAACTCAGAAATTCAGAAAATTGCTATCTAAAGGTACGTAAACATTGCCTGAATTTTATTTTGTTGTTATTGTTGTGCCTTTTATGTTATTTTAGTCATAGTCAGTTAACCTTTAGTTTTGTTTTACTTTAAAATAGAGCTTGCTGAAGTTTCTAGTTCTGTTTATAGAGAAACCATGCCAAATCTCTTCCAACCTAATGGCTAAATACAGAAAGCTTCATTATTCTAATGTTAAGTCTTTCAGACAAAGTAACAAAAGCAAGGACATTTTGATTGAAGTGTCCAGGACAGTAGCTAACTACACACTAACATTACTTACAGTACTTGTTGCAGTGATTGAATTCCTGATTCTCATTCTGTAATTGAGGGGAGAAGAATTATATGGTGCCAGAGAACAGTTGCAACTTGGTTTTGTTGAGCCTGTGAGACTGCAGTCTGAAATTAATGCTGGTATTTGTATAGCATGATGGGTAAAGGTGTGCATGGTCATTTAAAATAGTATCTAATCACAGTTGCTCTTCCTCTGACTTGAGGTGCTGATTGAAGGAACAGTGTTTTGTAATGCGTTACTAGTGTACCAATGGCTAATAGTACATGTTAGCATTATTATACTTAATAGGCTGTTTCTGGAGATGGTACTGCAGCCTTCTAAAGTCAAGAGTTCAGCGCCTTCATTTGAGATTAAAATTTTTGAATGCTAAAAATTATAATAAGAACTGAGAATTATATTCTTGTTTTGTGTCATACTGAAAAACTAATTTGTGTTTTGTTTTGCTTGGGTGGGTTTTTTTGGGGTTTTTTGTTTGTTTTTTTTTTTTTGTTAGGCTTAACACAAATGTTTGGTTTTCTTCCCTAGAGCCTAATCCACCTATAGATGAAGTTATACAAAAACCAGGAGTAGTACAAAGATTCGTGAAATTTCTAGAGAGAAATGAGAATTACACTCTGCAAGTGAGTTTGGTTCATACTCATTGGGAATGGGATTTTTTTTATTTTTTTATTTTTTCTTAATAGCCATGTTTTATTATTTTTAACCACTGAAGCCATAAATTTTTAGTTGTTTGAAATGTCAATTATTGCCACTGAAACTGTGGTTGGACTCGTGTCAATTTCAGGGTAGTCTTTAGGGTTATGTATGCAGCTGCTCAAATGCTTCGGTGTTGAAAGCAGAATGTGTTCAGGAGGGTTTCCAGAGTGGTATGTTAAGATCATCAACACTGATACGTGAGCAGAGTCTGTTTTGTTTGTGTTGAGTATATTGTAGTACTTTTCAGTGGAAATTTTAGAAAATAAGAAAAAAAAACCAGGGAACAGTATGGCGTGACAAAACCCTTTTAGAAAACCCTTGAAGAATAGATAATTAAAATACAAGTAACTAGTTCTGTCTACTTGTGGAACTTAGGCCATGTCTACATTCATACTGGAAGAATTAAATTTAATATAGAGTAAACAGAAGGGATTTATACTAGTTAATAGAGGTTTGTAATCTTCCTTACAGTTCATGCTGCAAGCCAAAACCTAAAGCTAACTTTACTGCTGGTAGTTTTTATGAAGTAGAGATTTTGCCAATGCCAATTACTCTATTGTATAGCAAGTACAATAATAGTAATAATTGTATTTCAGTAGAAAGGGGAAAAAAGTTAGAAGATTGACCTCTGCAACTCTTGCATCAAACTGGTTTTCATTAATTATTAATTAATTAATTAGTTAAGTTTTGCTGCTCAGTGGTTTAACATGGTCTTCTTTGTGCTAAACAGTTTGAAGCAGCTTGGGCTTTGACAAACATAGCCTCTGGAACTTTTCTGCACACCAAAGTTGTAATTGAAACTGGAGCTGTTCCAATTTTTATTAAGTTGCTTAGCTCAGAACATGAAGATGTACAGGAGCAGGTAACTGTTTTATAACTAGTTAAAACTAATCTTTAAATTGGGGGGGATTCTTAGAGAGGCTTTGAGCCCCATTTGCCTACTAGACCATCCATCTGGCATGAAGAAGAAAACTTCGATGTTTCTTTGAACCTGTTTTTTATCTCATATTATTGAGTAACTCAAAGAAAACATCTAATTTCTCTTGTGGTTTGGTTTGGTTTTGGTGAGGAGGGGGTTGTTATGTATGAGAGTCTGTAATTTACTGGCTTCTGTTCAGCATGTTTCAAATTTTGCATGGTGAAAGTTTGTGATGTAACTTTATTCCTTATATGTTGTTTTCAACTTTGAGTTTTAGTCCATCTACTACACATAGTAACACATGAAACTATTGAAAAGAGTATATGCATACTTTTTATGTAAAAAAAAAAAAAAAACAACCCACAAACCCACCAAAACCCCATGTGAATCAACATTTTCATAATAGAAGACTTGGAAGGATGGCTTCAGAATGGGTAATTGACCTTGTGCAAGTTCACAAAAAATGTAATATAAAAATCAGTAGTCTTCTAAAGTGCTGTATTTGGAATGATACTTTTTTTAAAAATTCTATAATATTTGGTGTAAAATATTTAGATATGATCTATATAAATCTGTATAAATTCACGAGTGCTTTGCTTTTTAAGGCAGTGTGGGCTCTTGGTAACATTGCTGGTGATAATGCAGAATGCAGAGACTTTGTTTTGAACTGTGGAATACTACCACCCCTCTTGGAGTAAGTATTGTAAATTAGGACTGTGATATTAAATTAATAATAATTAAATAATAAATTGATACCAATATAGATAACTGTAAACTTCAGCTTAAAATTTCTTTAAGAGGAATATAAACCTTTTGCTAAATTGAGAATGTTTCTCATTTATTATATTAATACGAATCTAATGTTTTTGTATTACCTGAGCTTCGTGCGTGTCTTTAGTTGGGTAGTCCATGACTGTAAACTTCGTAATGTTTGCAAAAGGAGAGAAATGTTATTTCACAGTTACGGCAATTTCTGTATAGTGCCAGAAATCTGGATATGTAGGGTGGGACAGATGATTTAATTCACGCGTGGATTTGTGTGATTCCAACTGGTTGGGCAGTAGACTGGTTTCTCCACCTTTGTCCAGTAGCTCCAAGATCCGATGTTGCTATCTGTCCATTTGCTTGGTGGGGTGACCTGGCAGGGCAGCTGTTACATGAGCTGTTTTCCACCAGAAAATTGCTCTTTGCTAGAAATATCATTCTAGCATTTACTATACACTTTCAATAGGAGGTAGATGTACTTTATCAGAGAAAATGCTTTAGAAATTTGTAAAATAGCTTAAAATATAGAGGAGGCTGTGATCACCTTCCTTGAGGATTTTGAGGATTAACTGCTTTAGATATTTTGGTATGTATCTCAAAGTGAACTGCATTTTTCAGGTGCTGAATCTTTTACATTCTGTTCGGCAAAAATAGTGAAGGTTGGGGTGCTGGGTTTCTGTGGGGTGGTTTTTGTTTGTTTGTGTGCATTTGGTTTTGGGGGTTTTTTTTGTGGGTTTTTTTTTTTTTTTGAAGATCTCTTCAGTTTTAACTTTATGAAACTGTTTTTCTTATTAATTGCATTCTCTGAATGAAAACATTGAAGTTAATTCAGGAGAGGCTTCCATCTTCTAGTCCCTTCCAAAAACCCTCAGAAAAGATTAGTTGAATGATTTTTCTCATATGAGCAGTGATTTACTTTATATACATATACCTGATTTAGTTATGAGTTGTCCACACAAAATAATCCAGTTGATTCTAAAAAAAAATAATTTTGCAGCATGCAACCTATGAAGAGAAATAAATTGAAATTGAGACCCAGTATTAGGATTTCTTTTCCAAATTTGAGGTACTGTTAGTAATAATAGACATAAACCCACTTACCTTTTCAATAAGAAATGATTATTTCTGTTATTATTGTCTCTTTGACAGACTGTTAACAAATTCAAATCGTCTTACAACAACTAGAAATGCAGTCTGGGCTCTCTCAAATCTCTGTAGAGGAAAGAACCCACCTCCAGACTTCAGTAAGGTATAATAAAGTACTTCATTTTTACAAATCAGAAAGCTGAAGAAGACCTATGCTTGTAACATGTTGTAATACACACTGTTTGAATCTGGAGATAGACTCAACTTATCTTTTTAATGTAATCACAGAGTGTTCTCCAGTATGTGGTTATAAAGATGGGAAGACTTCAAAGGCTTGTAGGAATATTAGCTTATTTTCATTTTAATTAATTTCTCCTAAGGTTAATGGCATTAAAAAGATTTAAAAAACTGAACATCGAATATTCTGGTAGAAGAGACTGAGGTTAAATGATCATTAAAGAGAATTTGGAGAGAATTTACATGTCTTTGACGCTTACCTCTTGAAGTAGTAATTACTGTTATTGCTACTTAATTCTTGGAGAGATACTAGCAAAAAGGGTGAATTTCTGATGTCAATTCATCAGTCACCTACAGTTGCTTTAAGTTGTATCTTTCAGTAGGTTTTGTTCTGGTAGTAAGGAAAAAAAAAAAAAAGAAAAAAAGCAAGACTTCTTGCTTCTTAAATGCTTAAAATATCAGTGGAAAAGGATGCCCTGTAGGCACCTACTAATAAGAACAGCTCCTTTGCTTTCTGCCCTTTGCAGTAGCACCAGGACCCCTAAAGGAGGCTGAATTGCATAACTGATGAAAGATAAAGAATTAAGCTCTAACAAAGAATATGAAATTCCCAAGCTATACAGCTGAAACCTATCAGGTTCCAGGTGGTGTTAAGATGCTCTAGTTCATTTGGCACTTGTCCGTGTGGAGCCTGTAGGAGATTAAGGACGGAGACTACAGTTATAGTGAGAGCCCAAGTCAGCTGTTGTTTCTTTGATTTGGTTCAGTGAATGCGGGGTCCTCTGGGAATGACTTTTGAGTTTCTTTGTGGTAAAGCAATTGTGATTTGGTTATTACAAATAACAACCAGTACCCCTACAAAAACAGTAATATCAAAAAATGTTATTACTTTGAAATTGTGTTCACTGAATGATTCAAAAAAGCATCAGTAATTCCTGGTCACCTAGTTATGTGTAAAAGCAGATGTATTTTTGATGAACAACTATATACCTAATGTAGTATATCTAAATAAATAGGCTGTGAATCGGAGTTTATCCAGTTTGCCTGTTTGAATTAGATATCTAGTTTAATTGGGAAGTGTTCCACTTAGGTCCTGATTCATTAATGTGTTTTGGCAGGAAATAGTTTTTCACCTTTATGCCTTTGGAGAATGTTCTCTGAAACTTCCAAAACATAAACCACCTAATTTTACGCAATATTTTTCTTTAATCTAGGTTGCTCCTTGCTTAAATGTTTTATCAAGACTGCTGTTTAGCAGTGACCCAGATGTTTTGGCAGATGCTTGCTGGGCCCTCTCTTACCTTTCAGATGGTCCCAATGACAAAATTCAAGCTGTTATTGATTCTGGAGTGTGTCGAAGATTGGTAGAGTTGCTTATGTAAGTCTTCATCAAAGTCTTCATTGAAGTACAGTACTGTTAGTATTAGATTCAGATTGAATTGTCTTTTCTCACCTTAAGTCTGAATTTTTGTGTGGAGTGATAAATATGTATTTATCTGAAACCTTTTAAGTTGCTTGATAGGTTACTTGGCTCCTGGGTTTTTTTTCCTCAGATTGACAGTGGAGAAAAATTTCTCCAATGTATGCATTTATATTGCTTAAAATTTAATGTAAGATTTCATTTACATAGAGGAATAGAAAGGTGAAGACTGGAGACCCAGTTTGAATTGTAAATTAATTTCTCATCTCATCTTACTATTAACTTTTTAAATTTCACTGTTGTATTTTATTTTCTTACCTTTCTAGGAGATGTAGTTTCAATGCAGACAGTTCTTGGACTTGGGAAGTCCAGAAGCAGGCTTATGCTACTTTCCAGTGTATCTGGTTTATGGTTCATTATTTTCCTAGAAAGAGAGACTAAATCCGTGTGTTCACATGAGGACTGCAGAATGTGTCAGTCATAGTAGTTCTCAGCGCTGACAGCTCGGTGCAGTTCCCTGTGGAAAGCTCACTAGTATACCTGTCAGGACACAGTGAGGTTGCTTTCTGTAGAATCTTTAGAATAGGTTTCCCTTCCCCACACCTCAGATGGTTGAATATGGGCTTCACGTACTGGCTTATTGACTTAGAATAAAAGAGGGGGGTTCACTTAAAAAAGGGGGGCTGCTAAATTTTAATATAGCCCTAATAACACCCCTTCTGTTGCTATGGCTATTGAATGGTGCAAGTTCCAATTCTGTACTGAGTAATACTTAAGCTGGGTGAAATGAATTTGCTGGACAGATAGATTGCTTTAAGTTGTGTTGTTCCATAGAGATAGCCTTTGCTTGAGCAGTTCAGTTGTGGGCTTGCTGTTGTCAAATTTGGCTAAGCAGGGGGGTGTAAGAAGTAATACAGTGGTTTTTTATAACTAAAAATTTAGCACCTAAAGTGAACCTTGTTCACTGAAAATGCAAAACTATAACACTTCGTAATTTCAAGCAATTTAATATTTTTCTCCAGGCATAATGATTACAAGGTGGTATCCCCTGCATTAAGAGCAGTTGGAAATATTGTTACTGGGGATGATATCCAAACACAGGTAAGACTACTTGATTTAAGAAAAACTAATTGGCAGGACAGAATTTTTTAAAAATTGTGACACAATACTTGTTTAGTACAGGTATCTGCATACAGCAGTGAAAGAGGCTCTGTATAAATCTGTTGTTAATTTGACAGTATGGGCTGCTATTTTAAAAATTAAGTTACTGCAAGAATGAACATTGTTTTACAGTACTAAATGTAGAGGATTGCTTCATTCCCCTATGGTACTTTAAGTGTTACTTCTCCTTTCTCCCCTTCTCTCCTTTCTTTTTCCTCCTTAGTGGAGTTACACTTACTATCATTCCCATTTTTAACTCTTCCAGTGCTTGCAAGTGAAAACTTTGACTTCAGCAGTTGTACTTGATTTGTCCATAAATTCGTATGTGCTAGTTTTACTGATGCCATTTGTCCCAAAGACTTATATTTTAATTTTAGGCAATGGAATTGAGTTTGAAGAAATGCAGGAAATACTAAGTCAGGTTCTGCTTTAAAGAAAATGGTGTCTAAAAGGCTGAGAGACCTAGTCTAAAGGGAAAATAAGGAAATCAGTTAATTACATTATTTGTTGTGAGCCTATAGGAGAGTGTTGTGGCTTAAGCCCAGCTGAAAACTAAGTACCATGAAGCCCTTTGCTCATGCCCCTTCACCCCCACTCCCCCACGTGAAATAGGGACGAAAATTGGAAGACAGTAAAACACATGGGTTGAGATAAGAACAGTTTAATAATTGAAATGAAGTAAAATATAATAGTAATAAAAATAATAACAATGATGGTAATAATAATAGGGAACAAGAAAGACAGGAGAAATAAAAATTTGGAAAACACAATTGATGTGCAATACAATTGCTCACCACGTGCTGATTGATACCCAGCCCAACCCAAGCAGTGATCAGCCCTTCCCAGCCAGTTCCCCCCCATTTTATGTACTGGGCATGATGTGCTGTAGTGTTGAATACCCTTTTGGCTGCTTTGGATCTCTGCTTCCTCCCAGCTTCTTGTGCCCTTCCTCACTGCCAGAACATGAGAAACTAAAAAGTCTTTGACTTAGAATAAGCACTACTTAGCCACAACTTAAACATTGATGTGTTATCAGCATTATTCTCAGACTAAAGCCAAAACACAGCCCTGCACCAGCTATTGGGAGGAAAATTAACTCTATCCCAGCCAAAATCAGGACAGAGAAGATTTTGCTGAGGAATTTAACAGAAAATATCTGCTCTGCAAAAAGCCAAATTAATAAATAACTATACAAATTAGATTTATACTCTCAGTTATTCATATTTTAACCTTAGGGAGTCTTATTTAGACTTGCTGTTGTCGGTCTTCTGGTCTGAACTTACATGAGGACAGATTCTTTCAAATTGCTGGATTGTCTGTTCACACACCACAGCATGAAACACTTCAGTTTTGCAGGATGTTATC
Source organism: Ara ararauna (assembly GCA_028858755.1). Taxonomy (NCBI): domain Eukaryota; kingdom Metazoa; phylum Chordata; class Aves; order Psittaciformes; family Psittacidae; genus Ara; species Ara ararauna. The sequence goes on from CM054379.1 coordinate 66,356,050, forward strand.
TATGATACGTTGTATAATATAGATGAGTTGCAAATTATTCTTTGGAAAGTGTTTTTCTCACATATATAGATTGCATAAGCCTGTGTGTGTATATATATATATATATATGTATATTGTACAACCCAGTTTTAAATTCTCTAATTTTTTTAGGTGATTCTGAACTGCTCTGCATTACCCTGTCTCTTGCACTTGCTTAGTAGTCCCAAGGAATCTATTCGAAAAGAAGCATGCTGGACTGTTTCTAATATTACTGCAGGAAACAGAGCTCAGATTCAGGTAAAGCCTGCATATTTATTACTTGGGTTTGTTGTCATTTTACTAGTCCACGTAGTTCTTCTTCACAAGGAGAAATAAGTAGATACTACATTGACTCTGTGTTATTTGTTTTATTCATTAACTGTATTATTTTACCTAATGTAAATGTTTTCCTCTAAATTTTCCCTCAGAATTTCCTATAAATCACCTCTTTTTTTTTAATAATTTTGAGTAAAATGATTAAAGCGTCATATTACTTTATGATACTCCTAAAGTATCATAAATAATACTTTAAAAATAGCTGTTGTGATTTGTACTAGAGAAACTGATTAATGTCTTTCAAAGTTATGTGGTTGATGCTTATAAAGGAAGTGAAAGGATACTTCTCTTATGTCTGAGATCAACAGTTGTTATTTTTCCCTGTGGGAAAATTCTCTTTTAATTTTGTTCTGCATTGTAATACCTATGTTAAAGTAATAAGTATTTTTTTCTTCTAAAAAAGTTGAAACAAAACATCTTGCACAAAGTCCAGTGAAAGGTGGGCAGTTCTACCAATTTGGTAATGTTGAACTTTTTGCTTGGATAAAAGACTTGCATGATGATTGATTTGTATCCTTGTGGAAACGACTAAATCTTGACTGTTGCTCCAGGTGTCTGGAGCTACCTGAAAAAAACTTTCTGATCAATAAAAATGAGAATTCTGAATCAGAGTACATGTTTCAGTATGACTTTTTTTTTTTTCATACCTCACTCAGAGATGAAAACGTTACTACTTCATGTCTCAAATTGTAGACATAATCTTTCTATGGATTCTACAAACCTGAATAAAATGGACAAAGTGAAGTTTTGTTCTGAGGCTTGATCTCCAGTTCAAAAACTCAGGCTTAGTGCTTAAGTCATAGAACTTTTTAAATGTGCCTGTTCAATAAGCAGTATTGTGTCCACCAGAGACAAAGAAATCAGAAGAAGATACTCTGATGGCTGCTGCAGTGCAATGTTGGAATAGTTCTGAATGTCAGTTTGATGTTTCTAGTTTGTGTGGTGATGTCTAAGAAGACACTGTTTGATATCAACAGATATTGTTGACTCTTGTAATGAAGTGTATTAGTGTTCTTTGTGTATACTAAACCTTCAGTAATGAATATTACCATTTAATCGTTTAGGCTGTTATAGATGCAAATATTTTTCCAATATTGATTGAAATTCTTCAAAAAGCTGAATTTCGCACCAGAAAAGAAGCAGCATGGGCCATAACTAATGCCACATCAGGAGGAACCCATGAACAGATTAGGTAAGTTTGTATATATTAGTATTGTCTCTGTCTGAGTATCTTCTCTAAGGCATTTTTTATTTCTGCATTTGAATCTTCACAAACAGCAACAAAATCCTAAACACAACTATAATTCCTTGAAATGGTCTGTACAGGGACTAAAAATGTAGAAATTCAGAAAAAAATAGTGAAATATGTGCAGTAGACTTAATAATAAATTGACTGATAACTACTTTGTTTCAGTAAAGCTTTCACAGGGTTGTCTTCCAGAGTTGAGAACACACACAACTGGAACAGTTAATGAACAGTGTCAATGTTGAAAATTGAGAACTCTGGGAGAGTTGTTTAGAAAACTTTTGCAATGAGATTGTGGAGAAACTTCAGGAATTTTAGTGGTATCTTCATGTATTTTAAACTTACTTATCAGTATTATTTTAGAACAGGCATCTAAACTCCTTTTTCAGAATGGACTTTGATTAAAATTTTACTGTCAGTAGAGCCTGGACTTCTTGAATGGCTAATATAAAATACTTTCTAGTTTCCCTGAATACTGTCAGAATAGTGATCAGTTTGAATCAGCAGTTGATAAATGGTTTTATAAATGGCAGTGTATTATTTGGAAGCCAGAACTGAAAGTGATATCGTAGCATATGGGAAATCTGTTGCTATAAATGTGTGCTTATTTGTTTTAACTGTAAACAATTCTGGTTTGTTTTTTTTTTTAAACATTAATGGTTATCAGAAGTGAGGAAAGTTTGTCGGTGGTTTTTTTTGGTTTTTTTTTGCTATTACTTTGCGTGTATAATGTAACATCTTAAGATTTAGCATATTTTAAATAAATTTTAATGTGTTTGTAACATGGTAAAAGTAAATTTTTGTCACAAAAGACAGATATATTATCTGTGTCATGAAGTTTTAGTCTTTTTTTATGTCCTCAAGGTACTACTGTCTAACTTAGGGATGATTTAAAACCACTAAATAAACTGCATTTAAGCAACCTTTTGATGCAGGCAAACATTATTGTCTTCATTTTTCTTACTAGAAACAAAGGCACAGATTCTGACTTCCAAACGTTCATACACAATTTTGTGCAAAGTTAGAAAAAGGAATAGAATACTAGAGTCCATATATTTTTTTTTTTTTTTTAATACTTACAATTATGTCCTTCCCTTTATAATAGGCAATATTAATATCTTAGTGATAGCTGACAGCATGGACTGTACTATCATAGAGCAGTGTCCAGTGTTCTTATCAAGTAAATGCATTAGAGGCAGATATTTTTGCCAGTACCAAATTTTGGATGTCTGAGAAAAGAACTTCTGCCAAAATGAACTTTTTCTCTTACACTGTTAGACCCATCTGAAGATCATAAGTGAAAAGGAGTTGAAAAGACTCCAAATTCCACATCCAGTTAGGAATATGCACATTACGTTTTCTCATTAGGATAAATTAGAAATCATTAAAATTCGGACTAAGCTTATTTTTTGTGTTGTTACATGTTCTAGAATTTTTTTTGCTTCAGTCACTTTTGTAAAGCAAAATTAAGGATAATAATGATAGAATGGCATGTCAGTATATATGTGCTGGATTATCAGTCCTTCTTTTTCCTCCCACACCCCTCTGTTTTTCTGCTGTTATAAAGGTATTTGGTAGCACTAGGTTGTACCAAGCCTCTGTGTGACCTCCTGACTGTGATGGATTCAAAAATAGTACAGGTGGCTTTAAATGGACTTGAAAATATTCTGCGCCTTGGAGAACAAGAGTCTAAGCAAAATGGAATGGGTGTTAATCCTTATTGTGCCCTTATAGAGGAAGCATACGGTAAGAAATTACTTCTTGCAATCAATGTATCTGAACTTCCTTATTTCAGGTTGTAAAAACCAAAACCATTGTGAACTGTTTTGAAATTTGTAGGTAAGCTTAATGTAAGAACTACTTCAAGCATAAGTGGACATTAAAGTATCATAAATCAAGTAGTCTAACATGGTGGGAAAGTGGTTAAATGCAGAAAACCTGTGAATGTTTGTCTGTGGTCAGTTTATGAAGTGTCCCTCAGGAGAAACATTCTCAGAAATATTTAACACACAGGTGACCTAATCTGTTGGAGCCTTGGTTTGGATGAGTTTATGAGCCAATCCTAAATACAGTTTTATTACTTTAATACATAGTCCTGTGTGGTACTCACAACAGAGATATGAGATCAGAGTTTTACTTGTTTTCAAAGTCAGATCACTTTTTAGCATAGTAAATATCAGTAATGGCAAAATCAACTTCAGGTAATTAAATTAAATACATTTGTATTAATTTGTAAGAGTATTTTTTCTGTTTACCCTCTTAAGAGTTGTTGAATTAAACCACATTTTAAAGGCAGCGTATCAAAACTAAAATGACTATTTAGAATTATATGACTAGATGCTTTTGATTTAACAAAATTAATGTTAATGCTGGCTTACAGCAAAACTGGCAATTGTTTATGGAGTTATCTTTTTGTAGCTCTGACAAAACAAAATTTGCAGACGTTTGTGTTTCAGAAACTGCTAATAATAATTCCAGGTGATTACATTATATCTGCTTAGATGACACTAAGTTTTCTATAAAGTAGCTTTTAAATCTGAATTCTTGTTGCAGAGTTTTGTTTCTAAAATCAGGTGTGTACTTGGAGAACTTACCATTGCTTACACATTAGATTGAAAAGTACTGAATACTTTTCTGGAATTTATTCAGTTCCAGATTTTGAATCCATTCATAATTTCAACTACTGAATGTCTAGGTTCTTTTTTTCCTTTACCAGTTAAGTGTGTAGGCTGCTGAAGCTGTAAAGTAGGGGAAACAGCTAATTATATCATCCTCATTGCTTCGGCCTCTAGTTACCAGAAGGGTTCTTATAACCTCTTCCCAGTCCAACTCAAGTGAAAACTGAGTTGCCTTAAATAGCTAAAAAGCAGTTTTGAATCAACCTGACTGTCAAGTGCTTAATTCTGTCAGCAGAGTGAAGGTTATGTTCTCTAGCTGGCAAAGAGATAAACCTTTGGAAAGATAGTATCTTCAAATTTTTAAATTTTAAGATAGCAGACTGTGCCCAGTGACAACTCCATAATAGGGGATAGGACTTAGAGTTGGGGAAGACTGAAAGAGTAAAAGAAAAGAAATAGGGACATTGGAAACTGCTATTGCAAATGTTTTTGTGCTATCCTAATTCTATACGGATTTGATTTCCTTGTAGGCATGGCATATTTCTTTGTAGGTACTAGAGCTGCCTTCTCCTCCTCCTTAGTTTAATTGATATTCTTTTAGCATAGTTTTAAAATTAGCTTGGACAGCAGAAATAGAAGACTAGAAATACGTGGGTTCAGAAATGAATTCAATACAATTGAATTAATTTAACTTTGAATTCATCATTCATTTTAGGCAACTAGATTTTGAAAATGTTTTGTTTTGAATTCAGGACTTGATAAAATTGAATTTCTCCAGAGGCATGAAAACCAAGAGATCTACCAAAAGGCTTTTGAACTCATAGAACATTACTTTGGTGTTGAAGAAGAGGACTCCAGTATTGCACCTCAGGTGGATGAAAGTCAGCAGCAGTTTCTGTTTCAACAGCAGGAGGCTCCAATGGAGGGGTTTCAGCTGTAAACTACTGAAGTGAAGACAAGCATAAAATGTAAATACTTGTAGGGTTTTGGGTTGGGTTTTTGGTTTTGGGTTTTTTTTCTTCCTCTGAGGTCTTTCCTTTATGGCCGAAGTTAGAGGAAAAGTTGAGTATGTTTTGCAGAAATAGATGAAGAAGCAGCTCATGCACTTTTATATATTGTGTTAGATACAACTGTTCTTTGTTTTGTATTTGTGTTTTTCATTATCTCTTATGTACAGAAAACAACTGTGAGTAATCATGTCTAAAGTAAAGCATTAAATGTGATTTAACAAGAACTGTTAAGCTAAGACTTCGTAGGATTTTAGGTAGTTCTGAAATTTTCATGTAGTCTCAAACTGCATATCAGCAATACAGTTACTGACAGTTGCATTTTTGGCAGTAGGCTTGACTTGCCCAGTCTCTATCAAATCTACCTCTTGTATTCAAGCAAAAACATTGCTTCAGAACTAAGGCATGAATTAAGGATGAGCTTGCAAGAAGCTGAATTGGAATGTGAAAAATATTTATTTAAATTGTGAAACTTTTATGCATTACTTACTTTACCACACACTGTTGGAATTTATTTATAAAAAGTATTTAAAGACATAATAGATATATAATGCTAATTACCTAATATAATATTGAGTATATGAAAAAGCTTTTTCTGAATATGTAGAATGAGAACTATTTCAGAAGTTTTCCAATTGGAATCAGCAGCGAGCTTGCTGGTCATTTGTTGTTGACTTTGTAATTAAAGCTGCTAAATGGCATTAAAAGTCAGCCACAAGTACAGTGCTTTGCAGTGGAAGCATTTGCTGTAGTTACCACAAGAATGCCACGATTATGAGTGACAGAGATGCTGATTTGCACAAATCACCAAGCAGATGGCTTCCAGCTGTCTCCTGTCAAAGTGTGGTAGCACCACTTAGTTTGAGAAACATTGCAATGTTTGCATTTCTAGTACAGTAGGTTCTTGAAAGTTTAGACAGTAGGTGTTTTTTTGACCAAATATGCTACCACCATTTGAATTGTTCTTTAAGTTGACTAATTTGGTTTTCTTTTGGTAAGACAATAGAAATGCTGCAGTGAAGAATGAATAGTGAATTACTGTTTTCCAGTTGAAGGAAAAGTTTGTTGTACTGTAAATAGCATTAAGTATGTGGACACCAAAACTAACTAGAAGTTAATGTCACCTAAATATTTAGGCTCTACAATATACAGTATTTGCTGTTAAACACTAAAAGAAATAGAATTCTGGTATTTACCTTAACAATTTTGAATACAGAAAAAATGTATGCTCTGCTTCAACTTGCATATAAGTAGTGTTTCTGGTGTACTAGTAGTATATCTTATTTGGAGAAATCAGTTCTTTGGGTTAACTCTGAAGTATGACTATTTTTATTACCTGTATTAATATCAAACTCCTGGGTTAAGTGAAATCTGAGACATATAACAGCATTTCATGCTTCATGAAAAGCTGCAGTTTCAACTTAAATTACTTACCCCATGGCACTGTGCTTATCACTAAATAATGTTATGCACTGAAAAATACAGGTTAAAGGTGGCATCATTTGCAGTACCATTTTATAGTTATAATTTTTTTACCGTGCAAGTTAAGATTCTAAGATGTTTCACTTTGATGTTACAGCAATATATACTATATTGTAATTGAATGTGGGACTTGAAGTGGATTTTCTAAGATTAATGGTCAGTTTTGACTAAGATGTAACTGGGAGGGAAGAAACCTCTTCAGTCTTTTTAGTGAAAGATAGAAGTGTATATAGGAGTGCTGTTACTTTATGAACTCTGAATAATGAGATATTTAGCAAATGACACTTTAAATCTAGATTTGTACAGCATACAACAGTTTTGAATAGTGTGATAATCTTGAGTACAGCTGCCAAATTTTCATATAATGCTAGATGATTGTATTTATGCCCTTTTTACTCTCATAGTTTTAGGTTTTCATATACTGACCTTCCTTCTTTCCTGTGTGCCCCCCACATCTGTTCAAAGTACAGGGTAACAATAATGGAAATCTACCAGGATGACTAGTAAATGCTGAATTTCAATGTTCTTCTAATGTAAGAAAAATATTCAGGTAACAGGGTATTTTGTTGTTTCTAACAACCTTGTTTTGATAACATAACCAGCTGTGCCTGCTTTTTATTTGGAGAACCCTGTAAAAACTGCATTTATAAGCCTCTCTAATTTAAACCAAATCTGAACTATAAAAATCTTTATGAAAGGACTTCAAAATGAAGAAAAGAGGGGACATTTAAAGTATTACAATTGTTTTCAAAGAACGTCTTCAGTTGTGTGGATATATTATTCTATATGTGTGAACAGTTAGTGACTGCACTTTACGCATTTAGATAAACTGTATTTCATGCCTCTGATACATTTAAGTGTAGTGGTTTAAAAGGGAACTAAAAATTATGACTTTGGCTAATAGAAATCATTATTTAAACTAAACGTATTATTTACCCTAAAATTGTTAATGAAAGTTCTTTAAAGGTTAAATGTACAGGATGGCCTCTCCTGTATTATCACTGGGTTTACATCCCACTTTGTTAAAAAGCACATAAGTAATAAAAAACCAGAGATAATGACTTATAAGGCCAACTCTGGTGTCGTCATTTGCAGGCAGGGGTGTGAATATGATGATGAAACCAGTGTAGAGAAAAAAATAAAAATAACTGTAAGAGGAAAATCTTTAAGTTTGGCTTTAGATGTGGACTCTGAAGTGCCCCATCAGTTACAAAGTGTTTAAAAATACAGGGGTTTGGGGTTCTGGCTTTAACTAAAAGGGTACCATTTGTTCTGCTTAAATGTGAATATTAACTAGCTAATCTATGCAACTATGCAGAGCATAAGATTATTTTTTTTTAGTTCCCTACTCTTGACACACTGAATCATATCTAATTTTTTTCATTGTTGCACTTTTGTCTGAGGACTGGTTCATACAGCTTTTAATTTCTTAGTATTTGCTTTAAACACTGTTGCTAGTAGCAATCAGAAAATAGTAATAATGTTGACACAGAAATAAGCTAGCTGTAGAACACATTTTCAACTGGAAAATATTTATTGTTGGGTCTGTCTTTTTAGAAATAGAAAAGATGCACTATTGTCTATCCCCCAGAGGTAATGCTCAGTTTAAATTTACTAAATTGTACAGCTGAGGAGTTTTGTAATAGATCTGCCAACTGATACCTGCAGTTTAACTGTGACCTCAGGAGTTCACTGAAATCGGGAATGAGAAATTTCATTTACTCATGGCACAATATGTTCATGTAATGTGTGGGAATTAAATTTGCCTATATGAACTTCAGATAGTAATAGTGCATCTTTAAATCCAGGCCAAAGGCCCATTACTGTAACAGAACACCTGAATAGTATGCAATATTATGGAATGTTAAATCTCCAAATACCATACAGAAACCAATAAAACCTATTTTACAGATGTTTGTTGTATTTATTTAGTGGTTGAATAAGTGTGGCTGCTTAAACTAGAAAATGCATCTGCCTTTTTGAATACAGCACTGAGGCAAATGAATTCAAACTGGCTGATTTGTGCATTGTAAAACTGCACTGTCACCAGACAAAGTTTTTGGGGTTTTAATGTGTTTTGCAAACATTTAACCAAACATACCTGTCATTCTTAAGAAACTACCTCTTCTCCTTTAAAAGCAGTAATGAATTTCAGTCATATGCAAAACACTTTAATCTTAATTATATGCAACAAGGACACTGAGCATCTCTAATAAAAGAGACCCTGCAGTTCTTTTTGTGATCCTGTAACTACCTTTATTGGCTCCTGTGTGTACAATACTACAGTTGTCTGGTTATTGGGGACATTCACTAAACACTCTCAGCAACCATTAATTTTGCTCCCACAAGGACATTCAGCATTGTGTGTGAAGTTACTTGGTCTTTGCCTCTGCTGCTAGCGCAGCCTCCTTCCGCCATTTGGCCTTCTTTGCCAAGTTCCAGCTTGTTAAGGACTCATGACGTGCAGCAGCCTGCAGAAGTAGAACATCCACTTCAGAGTAGCACAGTAGGAATAATGGTGCACCCTAGGGACCCCATCTCAAGAACAGCCAGCAGCTACTTACATGTCAGGGGCAGTGGAATCATGGGTTAGCTACAATGAGGACAGGTGTAAGCTGCTGCTGTTTGTTTAGGTTGTCTTTCCACAGAATTCCATCATTCTTAAGCATGCTACATGGTAATTAGCTGGTGCTGTACTCACCTTCTTAGCTGAGGCAATCACTGCAAAACAGGCGACAATGGAAAGTCCAATCATGATGTAACAAGCTTTAACTCGAGCTTTGTTTCTTGCCTTATCTAGCATCTCTGGCCTGCAATTAAAATTATTGCATCATTACAAAACTGAAGTACCTCTTCAAAGCATCGCAGACTTAACAACACAATGGAAAAGTAACAGTTTCTAAAAGATGCTTCTCCAGCTTGCTGTGACTGGTTATGGACCGCCCAACAACTTTGCATTTTCTGACCCTAACCCATTTCCAGTGGAAAATCATCTAATGGATTTGAAATTCTTTCTTTCTTAAGCTGGGGGGGGGGGGGGGGGGGGGGGAACCCAAACCAAGCAAAAAACAAACAAACCCAAAACAAAACTCTTGCAATAAATATTTGTATTCAAATATTTGGGATAAATTTACCCCAAGTCATTCCTTTAGCTCTGTTTAAACACAGTGGAAGTAAAATGGGGTTTATCCTTTTTAAATGGCTGGAGACATATATGTGGTGTCAACCAGATGTGGTGAAAGCAAGTTCCTTTTATTCAAAATTAGTAATAAATGTCACATCTGTTTAGATTGTGTCCGATACAGTATTGGTTACAGACTTCACCTGCGTGCATAGGTGATTAAAACAGAGCTTGAACTGCTACAAATTAAGAGGCTTTAGTTCTATAGAAAAACAGCAGCTTTACACAAAGCGGGCAGCTGGTGTCAGCCTCCTCTCTGGTACAGGATCACACAACTAAACAAGAACAATCTACACAATTACTTTTGCTGGTCATCTAAGGTAAAAGTAATGAAAACTCCTGCCCTGCATCTGGCAGGAGTTGCTGCAAGAGTACAACCGAGTGAGCTGCCTTGGGACAGGCACCCCTTTCTACCCTCCATCATTCCAGGCAGGCTGCATGCCGCTGCGAACTGGCAGTACAGGAAACGTCCACATCACTAAAATGGTCTCAAAACTTTCACCAAGTCTTCAAACATTGTACTTGGGAGTACAGTTTTTCAGATGTTCATTCGTCTCCTACAGGGAGGCCTTACAGCAGCCTTCTAGTTCCTAAAAGGGGGCCTACAGTTAATCTGGAGAGGGACTTTTTACAAGGGCATGTAGTAACAGAACAAGGGGGAATGGTCTTAAACTGACAGATTTAGATTAGATATTAGGAAGAAATTCTTCACTGTGAAGGTGCTGAGGCACTGGCACAGGTTGCCCAAAGAAGTTGTGGATGCCCCATCCCTGGTAGTGTTCAAGGCCAGGCTGGACAGGGCTATGAGCAACCTGGTCTAGTGAAAGGTGTCCCTGCCCATGGTAGGGGGGGTGGAACTAGATGGCTCTCTAATGTCCCTTCCAACCCCAACCATTCTATGATTCTGATACTTGCTGTGCACTATTTTCCTTTCATAAGTCACATGAGAATGGTTTGTATATAAATACAAAGATAAAGGGTCATAAGATAAAGAATATATGTAATATATAGTTACGGTTTTATATATAGGCAAAAGGATATATAGACATAAAGAATTGATTTCATATTGTGAACAAAATCTTGTAATTATCTCTTTCCCCCAAAATACCTTTAGCTTTACTTCAAAGAGGATGGGTGATGGGATGGGGCAGAGCTGAGGTTTCTGCAGTAGAAGTTCTGCTCAGAGATTTGTAGGAAGGCTGAGGGCTGCCACACTGCTCTCCAAGGCTTAATGCCACAGAAGAGGGCAAGCCTCACGAGCAGCTATGCCACATTACCCCCTTCCCTGCCAACACACACAACACAAGCATGTGTTGCACCTCCCGTGTTTCTTCCAGGTAACGGACAAGGCCTGAAGTTCCAAGTAACTGCTTTTGTTTTATGCAATGGTAAAAATTATCTTTAAAGCGAACTGCACATCAGACCAGCACATAAAATCATTAATCCACTAATCCATTTGTAGCAACAAAAGCAAAACCATAAATGTTATTAGGGTGGCTTATTAACCTAATTATATTTCACAACACACTAATTGAAACTCTTCTGAAGCAGATTTTCATTTTCTCCCTGCTTTTTGCCTCTGCTTTAAGTAACACAGACCTGATTATGTTCTTCCCTAATTGCACATTAGGGCCTCTGCTACTTTATCCTTAATGAAGACTCTGGGTAAACCCTGTTGCAGTCAGTAACAGCTTTTTCTTAAAAGCAGAACAAAACATCTCACAAACCAAACCACAACCACCTTGAATTAGGACAGCAGATTTGACCCTTAGTACAAACTACCTTCAGCAGCTATATCACGTTTGCAGGTAAGAATAGCTTGCAATTATGTCTATTTTTTTTTAATTGTTAAAGCAGCAACACAGTTCAGCTTTAATGTCTCACAACAACTTCTAATAAGTCATTAGTTATGATCTTACAGCTCTAAAAAGACTTTGCTCACCCAGAAAGCACAAAGTGGTGACACTTGGCTCACCCAGCTACCACACAAGAATTTGTGTGGGCAATTAGTATGTGTGTATGGACTGGCAAATGTATGCCTCATTATAAACACCCCAAGAAGACCTGGACAGCTTTAACAGCTTCTGAGACCTGTCTGAACCTTTCTCTAGGGGAAGATGCTGAGACTAACACAGTGCAAGAAAGGCTGGACCATTTGGAAAGCCACTGTCCAGCTCACCAACCACCAGTAAAACCATCAGGAGCCAACAGGAGAAGGCAGAGGATGTACCTGCTGCCTGACACACATCTGCATGCTACTTATAGAATCATAGAATGGTTTGGGTTGGAAAGGACCTTAAGATCATCTAGTTCCAACCTCCCTACCATGGGCAGGGACACCTCACACTAAACCATGTCACCAAAGGCTCTGTCCAACCTGGCCTTGAACACCACCACAGATGGAGCATTTACTACTTTGGGCAACCCATTCCAGTGCCTCACCACCCTTACAGTAAAGAACTTCTTCCTTATATCTAACCTAAATCTCCCCTGCTTAACTTTAAACCTGTTCCCCCTTGTCCTATTGCTGCACTCCCTGATGAAGAGAACATGCCACCCAAGACAGGGACCATGGTCATCCTGTGATGATAAAAACTTGTGCCCTGTTGAGTGGCCTCCAAGATGTTATCCAACATCCTAAGAAAAAGGCAGCAGTCAGCATTGGAGTGGTTTTATGTGTTCAGTGACTGACTCTCTTCAAGGATGCTAACTTCCAGTGAGTCAGAGAGCCACAGAATCGGTGTGGTTTGGGTCTGAAGGGACGTTCAAAGATCATCTAGTCCAGCAGGTCAGCAAGAATGGGAGGCTAAGGCTACACCAAGTACTTGGTTTTCCTTGGTGGGGTATGTTTCTCTCATAAATCCCTTCTCTATTTTTCCTCAAATTCTATAAAAAATCATAATTTATTGGATGTAAATTATACAGTGACAGTCATCTCCCTTAGACTGGGAGCTATATCGGTTTTCCAATAACATCCTTCTCCAACTGCATGTTAGGAATAAACAAAACAAACAAGCCAGTACATAAGTGTAACCAAGGCTATCTACTGAGATGGAGCCAGCTTTTAACCCCAGGCTCTGGGGACTCCAGTAAGGAACATTTTTTCATCTTAACCTCTAACCAGGACAGGAAACTCTTTTGCCCTCTTATTTGTTTCCAAGTTTTCAGTGTTGAAAAACTGACTGCTTCAAGCTCTGTGGAAATGCTTGAGATGAGGATCACGCCACCACTTTCCCTTCAGCTCCATGTTCCCCTTGGACAAGAGCAGCGCACTTACGGGATCCTCTGAGGAATATCTTCTTCTGTCTTGAAACGCCCAGTCCAGACGAGGATTTTTTTGTCAAACTTCGAAGGCTTGTAACTTGCAACCACCCTGTGAGCCTGCTCGGCTTGAAGAACGAGAAGAAAGCCCTCCGTCACACTTTGCACTAGGAGAGGAAGATGGGTGGTCGGAAGGGTGGAAGCGGAAAACCCGGCCCATAGTGCTCTCTGCAAGAGGAGCTCAGGGATTAAACTTCGAGGTCTCCGCCTCGCAGTTGTCGCCACGCGGTCTCTCGAATAGCCCCTCGCGCCGCGGTGGGACGTCCCCGCAGCCTGCGGGTGCCCAAGCCAGCAGGAGAGCTCCCGGGACCACGCGAGCCAGGGCAGCCGCGGCCCCTGCTCATCTCCCTCCCGGCCCCCACCAACCCTCCTGACAGCCCCGAGGCGCTGCCGGCGCCGCGGAGCCGTGTCCGCGGGCACGTCCCTCTCCCGCCCGCGTCCTTACCGCGGGTGGTGCCAGGGCTCCGGGCGGGCTCCCCGCCGGCGGCGGCTCCCCGCGGCGCGGGCAGGCGGAGCGGCGCGGCGGACAGGAACCGCCCTGGCTGGAGGCGCGCCGGCAGCATGGCGAGGAGCGGCGGGACCCTCTGATGCGGCGGGAGCGGTCCCGTTCCTGGTCTCGGTCTTGATCCCTGTCCCGCCCCGCGGACCTCTCCAGCCGCGCCTTGAGGCGAGCCGGGACGAGGCGGAGCAGCAGCCGGCAAGGAGGGGCCTGGTCCTCCTGAGAGGCCATCGTGCTCACCTAAGGCACTGCTGGGCTGCAGCGCTGACGCCTCAACGATCCAGGCAAAGCTCGGTTAAAAGAACCTCTGCCGTGCTTCAGAGGCATGATTTAGAGTCAGGCAGGCTCTAAACAACCAACCCAGACCTGCCCATATCAATGCTTCTGTTGTTTTACCACTGATTCTCATCACATGTTTTTCTGTTTATTTCAATTACATGCAATTCTGTTTGCTTACATTCAAGAAAGACAAGTGTAAGGTCTTGCACCTGGGAAAACACAATCCAAGAGCGCAGCACAGGCTGGGATCTGCCTGGCTGGAGAGCAGCTCTTTGGGAAGGGACCTGTGGATCCTGGTGGACAACGAGCTCAATATGAGTGAAGAGTGTCCAGCTGCAGCAAAGAAAGCCAAGAGGATTCTGTATTACAACAGCAAGGGCATCACCAGCAGAGATAAAGATGTCATTATCTCACTCTACTCAGCACTTGTCAGACCACACCTGGAATACTGTTTTCAGTTTTTGTCCCCACTATGCAAAAAAATAAGTGGGCAGGCTGGAAAGGGTCCAGAGAAGTGTCACAAAGATAATAAGAGGACTGGAAAACCTGCGATGTGAGGAAAGGCTGAGAGAACTGTTTCTGTTCTGCCTTGAGAAAAGGCAGCTCAGAGGAGACCTCATCACCATGCTCCAGTATTTAAAAGGTGGCTACAAAGATGGAGACTCCCGTTTTACAAGGAGTCACATGGAAAAAGGTGAGGTGTAATGGGCACAGGTTCCACTGGGGCACATTCCAACTGGGCACAAGAGGAAAATTTCTGACAATGAGAACCATCAGCCATTAGAATAATCTCCCCAGGGAAGTGGGGGGCACCCTAGCGTTGGACACTTTCAAGATTCAGCTGGACAGGGTGCTAGGTCATGCTCTGCCGGGAAAGGCTGGACCAGATGGTCCCTTCCAAACTGATATTCTATGATTTAACTGAAAAGTTTTGGTTTGGTTTTTTTCCTTTCACATTCTGGACATAATAAACCTTTATTAATAAATAAATAAATCCATCCATCAGAAAAGGCATCATAGAATACATATTTAGTAAGCAACAGCCCATGTCAGCATGATACCATTGATGGTGTAACTCAGTGTCTTAACAGAATTGGATCTGATGCACTGAACAATGGAAGATTTTACATCTCACAACTAAGCCAGAAGGCTGCGGATGAACAGAGGAAGTCCCACTCCCCAGGGAGGGATCACTGCCTGGCAGCAGCTAAAGCCCAGTGCTCAATGTGACGGCACGAATGAGGAGTCTTAAACCGTTTGTAGCCAAACCCTCCAGTTTTCTATCTTGGGAGCAGAGCCAGAGGTAAGCAGATTTCTCTGAGAGCAAACTGTTGAGAAGAGGAAATAAAAATGTGTCACCAAAGTGAGTTCTAATGTCCTTGATTTTTTAATTATTATTTTCTTATTTTTTTTGTAATTAAAATGCCATTTGGACAACATCTCATTCTGGAAAAAGCACTTTGTTTTCAGTCCCTTGTTGATGTTAATGCTCACTCCCCCCCCCCCCCCCAAGAAGCTCTGTCCTATTTCTGACCACTGTGAGGGAGATGAAGACACATCAATAGAAATGACCTAGAGTGCGATAGTGGGGTTATAGTTTGGCCGTAGCCCCTTTGCCTTCTTCCTGTTGCTGTTGAGACAGACAAATGACACAAACATGCTTCTTTGGTGATTAAGTAGAAGTTCCCTTTTACTGTTACAAACCCTTGCTTATATACAGTTTCCAGCATACATGTGTCCTTTAGCCATTGATTATATCAGTTAGCAACAGCACATTATTGGATGACCTTTTGCCACATTACTGAAGTCTGTTATCTTGCCAAGCTCTTGTTCTGGAGTTAGGTACTCCCCTTGACTTGCTCGCTCCTCCCAATGCCTTCTGCTCCCTCATTCTTCAAGGATAAGCTTTGATATCTTCAAAGCTAAGTTCTAACTTCGTGCCCTTAGTCAGGGGATCCACGGACCCACCATAGTTCCCCACATCTTCCTACTCAAAGAGAGCAGCATGGTGTCAAGCAGTGTTCCTTGCCCTGGATGCACAGCTGGGAGGGGTAGGAAGAGTCAGCACATCTGGGCTAGGCTGCTGAGCATCATACACAGCACCCCAAATACCACTATTAGTTGCTAGTCATGCTGGTAACCCACACACTTAAGAGTCATTGTAGTTCAAGCTGCTGTCAGCAGAACTACTGGGAGGAAGCCTGTAGCTCACATAAATAGCTCCCACCACTCACTGAAAAGCTGCTCTAAAGATTACAGGCAGCTGAAAGGCATCGGCACAGCTGCTAGAGCTACAGAAATCTTGAGGGAATTATCCCCTGGAGGAAAGGGCTTGAAAAAACTTGTTAGCCTTCATAGTCTTCATTCTCCCTAACGATACCGTATACTGTGTAATAGTGGCTTCAGAATACATCAATTGGCATTATTAGCAATGGATTGCATAAAACCCAAGGTTAAATAGTGGTTAGAGCTAGAGCAGCCTCCTGCTGACCTCAACAAATGGCTTTTTCTCACTTCACTTTTCCATGAACAGCACTGTAACTGGAGACATTTGTCCTCCCTTATTGTTCTTGAAGATGGAAAGAGTGCAGGTGGGCACACACGGATGCTAGTACTTTGAGAAATGGTGCTGGGACCTTTCTAACATAAACAAGCAGAGCATGCTCTGAGCCAGAAAGAAGAGCTGATCTCTTTGGCTCTGCAGTCTGACCCATGAGTCAGGGAAGGCCGTGCTAAAGCTTTGTTATGACTCTGGAAGGTGATTCCTGTTCTGTGCTCTGAGGATAAAAATCTGTTTCAAGCTCTTTCAATGTCTCCATGCCTGGTAACAGGAATAGATTGATGTAATACTTACTGTTGTGGGAAGTGTAGTGCTTGCAAATACTCCCTTTAGCATCATGAACCCTGATTTCACATTTTTCTTATTTTCTGTATAGGGTAGCAAAAGTCCCTTATGATCTACATATGATCACTTGTTTCTTGCAGACAAGGCATTTTAAAACATGTGTGTCGTGGTTTAAGCTTCTCTAACTCATGCAGTTTTGCTCACTTACTCCCCCCTCTTTCTTCCCCCCCGCTCCCAGGGGGATGGGAAGGAGAATCAAAAGAATGCAACTCCCACAGGTTGAGATAAGAACAGTTCAGTAACTAAGGTATAACACAAGACCACTACTGCTACCACCAGTAATAATAATGACAAGGCAAATACAAGGAAAGAATACAATTGTTCACCACCTATACCCAGCCTGACCAAGCAGTGCACCCCCACCCTTCCGGGTCTCTGCTCCCAGTTTTCACATCCTGGGCATGACGTGCTGTGGTATGGAATAGCTCTTTGGTCAGTTTGGGTCAGGTATCCTGTTTCTGCTTCCTCCCAGCTTCCCCTCCTCCCTGGCAGAGCATGAGGCTCAGAAAATCCTTGGTCAGACCAAAACATACTAAGCCATAACTATAAACACTGAGGTTATCAGTGCTGTTCCCAGGCCAAAAGTTGAAAACACAGCACTGCACCAGCTACTAAGAAGGAGAAAAATGGCTGCTACTGCTGAACCCATGGCAATGTGTAATATAACTTGGTACAGCATCTGTCTTATTTCTGCCAAGCCTAGCTAGCATGTCTGTTACATTCTCTCAGCTCTAGCATGACTGTGCTTTATGCTGAAGACCTGAGTAGCTGGAGAGGCAGACGCAGCATGTAGGACTCCTTCAAAATTCTGATATATGTGATGTCTTTCCTTAAAGATACCTTTGTAAAGATGTTCATGTTGCTATCACCAGACCCTGTTCCTCAAGACACTTTCCTTGTTGTCCTATAGAGGGAATGTCCTATTTAGCCCAACACACGTATCTAAGGTGCAGTCTGTGATCTGCAGTGGAAACACTGCACAGCTGCATGTGTTGCTGCTGTTCAAGGGAAAACCAAAGTTCATGGGGAAAAGTAAGGAAATTAAGTAAACAAACTCGATTTTAAATAACAATATGGCTTTAATCATCCTCTTTCATATATCTTCAATACATGGTACGCTCAACCCTTTTGAAAACAATAAATACAAACAAAATGTTCAAGCCAAATGAACTTTCCTAACCAGCTGAGTGCTGACAGTCATTGTGCAAAGAAAGCTGTGTGTCTTTCTTCCAGGGAGAGACTTGCTGCATTGGCAGCCAGATTGCAGGAATTTTAACCTTATTGTGCATACCTTCACATTCAGAACAGTATTTGCAACAACTGATGTATGCACAGCATTCATCATAGAAATAAATGTGCATAAACCTCCATTCTTCCAATCGTCTACAGAACTTATGTAGTTACTCAAGTGTATAAGTTACACCCTAGCCATTCAAATGATTTTAAAAATGGCTTCACAGATACATAGCATATATATAGTCTACATATCACAATGATTTAATTACCTGTGTCCATTGTTGAAATGTGATTTATAGCTATTTTAAAAAAAAATTAGTAGAAAAAACCATATTGATAAAGGTTAAAATATATAAATAGAAATGATAGAAAAATAGATATGTTGTACATAACAATAATACAATATGCCTGTATAACACCAAACCTACTGAACTTTATTTTGGCCTGCACAACATCCAGTTATTCCAGATCTAAATAGAAGCATGGATGAAACTCAAGGGATTTAGTATTATTTCCCAGTAACATGGCACAGAGGTTCATATAGCAAAGTTTCTATGGTCTGGCTTTATAAACATGGAAAAATATTTTTCACGATCCTGGATTGGCAACATAGCTCCACAGTTTAGGGTTTAAAAAGGCTCCGATTTGCTTTTGTCCTGACAGAAAAATTCCTCCTCTTTGGATATTCCTTTCTGTTCCTGTCATACAGAAGGCACAGCATAGCTGCACTAACAGAGCTACAGAGCAGAGACTCATCCAGCACAGCGCATGTCAGTTCATTCTTGTGCTATTTCTGCATATTGGAATGGTGCATTGTCATTTTCTTGTTGAAAATCAGATTTTTGAAATATGTATGTAAAAAGCTAGAATTCCCGGGATGTGCTCATGCTGATCCTTGTCGTTACATTATTTATGCAAGTGAGAGGAAACAATTAGTGTTTATAAGTTTTGACATTACACAGTGACATTAGATCCTCAGCTAAGGGGACAAACATAGTGGGCTGTCTCTTCTCATGATCAGAGGAGGTGCACGAGGTGAATCAATGTATTTCCTTATGAGGAAAAGAAGTAGATGAACACACAGATAACTAAAGAACTCCAGAGAAGTTCTTAGATTTTTAGAGAGGCAAATCTCTGGTTGGTTATCATCCTGGTAAATACAAGGAACTTTGAAAGTTACTGCAGCACTCATCTGGAATAAGATGTGTAATTTTGGGGAGGAAAAAAAAAGGATTCACTGATACCAGGTGAAAAGGGTTACTGTGGGATGTTCAGGAGAATGGAAAGCATATCTTAAAAGTGGAGACTAAAGGGCTGGGCCTGTTTATCCTAGCAAACAAAGGCTGGGAGAGGGTTCTGTTTGATCTTTAAAACAGAGCCAAGTGGCAGGAAGAGCTCCTTAAACAATTGGGCATCAGAGATGCAAAGAAAGTGGGGTAAACCCATATCATCCCACCTACATGCCTGTGAGAAATCATAATTTCCTGATGCTTCTGTCCCACTCAGGGAAGCGAGATTGCGAGATAGGTTCCTGGAGGTCTACATGAGCAGCCAGGGAAAAAAGGGAGCTGCTGAAGGAGACTGCACCTCATGATGCCCACAAGGCAAGCAAACCGCAGGGCTGGACTGTGTGAGCCAGGAAAGCCTTTCAAACCTGGTAATGGATAACTGCTTAAGTACCAGGGGAGGAGGCATTTTGTGTGGCCTGCTATCCTTGGGGATGGCAAAAGGAGAGACGTGAAAGAGAAATGGCTCCCTAAGATGGCTTTTCATCTTCAAGTACTTTAACATTGACCCATCATATGCTGGACAGTCTTTTCCTGGCCATAGTCCTTGCAGTATTTTTAGGAAGAGCTTTCCCTTTTATTAGTGTCTGCCCAGGCACCTGGAAATGGGCATTTCCATTCACAGAGTTTTTCTGAGATTTACATGAGTCTGAGACAGTAGCTGGGGAGCTGGAAGACTTTGAATCCAAAGAAATCTGACTAACAGCAACGCTGCTTGCGCTCTTGGAGGAATACGTATAAATCATTTTGAGAAAGGCAGATTTTGTGTTAGTTTCTTGCTTGTAAATGATGATATAGCACTTTGGAAGAAAAGTGCAACAGAGGATTCCATAATTGGAGATTAAAACAACGATGATTTCCACTGCTGGCAGGTATTTGCCAAATGTAGTTGCATAGACAGGGATAAATACAATCCACGCTATAAAGTAAATAAGCATGCCAAAGGTGATAAATTTAGCTTCATTGTAGTTCTCTGGCAACTTCCTACCTTTGAAGGCAAATATGAAGCAAATGAAGGCTAGGGCAGCGATGTAGCCCAACATAATACCAAAAGCCAAAACAGAGCCCTCATTGCACTCCAGAATTATTGCTCTTGAGATTGAGAAATTTTGCTTTACAAAAGGTGTCCTAAATATCAGCCAGAAGGTGCAAATGATAACTTGAATTCCAGTGCAGGTGACCACAATGGGAACAGGTTTATACATACATTTCAGGAAATTCTGCAGCTTGGGATCAAAGCTGAAGGCTAGTAAAATTTTTAGTGACTTTATTAAAATACATGAAATGCAGAGTGCAAAACTTATGCCAAAGAGGGCTTGTCTAGTTTTACACTTGAATTCTGTGGGTTCATCTATGAAGAAGGTGGTGCTTAAAAAAATTAAGAAGTGGCTGAAGAGAATAATGTAGCAGACAGTTAGGCCTCCAGATGCTTTTACAACTGGCGTGTTCAAGTTCTTAGTGAATATTACGCTAATTGACAAAACCAACACAACCCCAAAAGCAGAGAGGAGGAGGAGGAAAATAGCAAACCAGTCAGTCCATGCGAGGAAATGGATTGTCTTGCTGTAGCATGTGCTACTATTGACGGGAGCCCAGTAGGTTTTGTTGTCACATTGGTAGCAGTAATCCATATCTGAAAGCAGAAAGAAGGAAGATAGCTTAGAAACGCAATGTAAATAAACCCCACAGTGAAATGTCGAGGCTTGAGATACATGAAATACAGGAGCAATGTGGGAAGGGATGCTAAGGGGAATATAGAGGGCGGACTGCTTCCAACTGTTCATGCCTCTGTCCAGGTGGCGGAGCTGCAGGACTGCAGTGGCAGGGGTGGCAGCGGTGGCAGCAGTGGCAGCAGCAGCAGGCGCAATGGCTGAATACCTGCCAGCCGGGAGCAGGGGCTGCCTGCAGCCAGGGGCAAGAAGGGGACAGGGAGAATGACCAGGATCCTGAAACTGCCTTGAACATCGCTGACAGGCAATGAGCGACCTGGCCAGAGATAGGAGAAGCAAACTTTAACTGATACCTGAATAACGACTTGAGAGTAAATCAGTTCTCTTGCAGAAATTCGAGCTATGCTTCTTTCATTTACGTATTTTGAGAAGAAAAAAAACCCTGCTTTCTCTTTAAAAACATCTTTTGAAATACAACATCAAGAACAAACACTGTTTTAGATTATGCTTTGACATGTTAGGTCTGCTTTAAAATTCCTATCCTCTGATATGGAGAAATTTCACAATTGTTTGAATTAAAAATTAATTCCTTCTGCTCTCAGAGTATTAAACTACATCGCACCACAATTTTCTTAATTCCATCTCTCTCTTCCATATATAATTTTCCTCTTAAATTTTTTTTCTCAGACCTATAAATGAGCTAGTGGCAAAATACACATCAATTTTGACAATACAAAATATCACTGTACAGTTATATCAAACTTTGCGGTACTCCCTGGTAAGACAAAAGAACCCTAACTGGTAAGCAAAATGCATCACCCTTGAACTTTCTAGACTTATAGAATAGTTTGGGTTGAGAGGGACCTTAAAGGTCATCCAGGTCCACCCCCCCTGCCATGGGCAGGGACTCGTTCCAATAGACCAGGTTGCTTCAAGCCCTGTCCAACACAGCCTTGAACACTGCCAGGGATGAGGCACCCACAACTTGATGTCTCACCATCATCATAAAAAAATTCTTCCTTATTGGGCTGGGTGTACTGCAGAAAGATGGAAACAAGCTTCAGTCTCTCTGATGAATCAGCCAGGCTTTCCATCCTAACAAAGGATAATGCTAGTCAGCTGGACAATCTAATTGCTTATAGTTTGGTCTTCCAACAAGCATTTAAACAGAGTTTTATAGGCTAAACACTCATATTTGGAAAATTGAGCATAAACAAATATTTTAATCCCACTCCAAAACTATACCCAAGGTTGCCAAGGCACATTATACCCAAACAAAACCATTGTATTGATGTCTAAATAAGCCTTTATTTGGATCACCATTCCTTACCTGTTTGATTGCTGTAATGGTTTTCTGGGCAGTAAACACACTCATAGCAGCATGTGTGTGGACTTCCTGTAACCTTTTTCATCTGTCCTGGTGGGCAGTGCTGGGAGCATGTTGACTGAACTTTCTGCAGTGTGCAGGGAACAACAAAAACAATAAATCAGCTCAGGCTTAACTAACTACTAAGATACATTAAAATAAACCTCCAGGAATTCTGCAATTTGCGCTCTCTATTTGTGTCTAACATATTGTGAGAGAATACAAAAATGATGGTGGAGAAGGCATTGTAGGTTCCATGTTTCTTGCATTTTTTCTGCATAGTCAGCAAGTGACAGGATGGGGCATTACCTACCTGGCAATTTTATTTTTTGGCAGTGAATGTCAATCAGTGGAATTGTCTGTACCTTTAAAATCCAGATCGAGGTGTCCCATCTAGCTTTGAACCTGGAATTTAGCTCTGCTAGGGATCAGCTCTAAAGAAATCCCATCTGATAAGGGATTTGAGTGGACTGCTTCCCAAGTGAAATCCTGAAACCCTGCTCAGCTGCTCTGAGCCATGTGAGATATCTGGGCTCAGGAGAAACACCTGCGTGGGTGCTCTGCACCGCAGCTCTAATGTTCCTGAACCTCAGCAGCTCCACCCTGAGCCATGAAGCACCACTCCAGGGTGTGTGATCAGGGCCTTCTCTCAGGTCTCAGTTCAAGTCCTCCTTCCAAAGACATTTTTGTAAAATGGAGCAACAGTCCTGAGGGACACGGGAATTGCATCCTTAGGACAGACATAAGTTCTCCTCTTGGGAAACTTCCTACAAACATTCTGGAGAAATAACTTGGTCTCAAGTCACTGAGCCTGCTTACAGGATAACATGCTTCTCAGTGTGCATGAAAAGTTCATGAAAGGTCAAATATACCCTTGAGAGGGCTCTTTGGTCTAAAAGGAGAACATGAAATCACAAGAGAGATTTCTAGCTGACACATGCTTCCGTTGCAAATACTGGGGGGGAGAAGAAAACATATGAAACAAATTTCACATGTCAAGAAATTAGAAGTTACCTTTAAATCCAGAAATGCCTTTTTTTTCTCTTCATCCTCAAAGATAAAGTCACCTTTCCTTGGGTCATATTCTGCCATAGTGGTGATTTTCATGTGGCCATCAATTTCTTTCCAAAGAAATACATCATAACTGGTGCTCATGTCTCCGTTGGAGTCAAACTTGATTTCTTTATCATCATAAATGACCGTAACATTTTTAAGTTCTTCAAGGAGCTGAACATAAGCATAAGGAATGATAACATACATAGGTGTCATGTCAGTGGGATAAACTTAGGAGTTTAACACCTTTATGAGAATGTCAGGTTGAAAAGAAATGTTGCTTCTTAAAAGTAAAAGAAATCTTAAAACAAATTTTTTTGAAACTGTTTAATTTGGTGTTAGACATGGAATTACATTATTTAGTCAATCCTGTTGACCTCAAAAATCTGTC
This sequence comes from Ara ararauna, assembly GCA_028858755.1. NCBI lineage: Eukaryota > Metazoa > Chordata > Aves > Psittaciformes > Psittacidae > Ara > Ara ararauna. The sequence goes on from CM054379.1 coordinate 66,379,944, forward strand.
CATTAAAACGAGTCATAATTTCTTAACTCTATGAGGTGTGTGCAAATATTCATGTTAGTATTTTTTTTCAGCCTTGGAAATTTTGGTATGACAATGGGAAAGAAAAGATTTTTGTTCACTTGCAAGTACTAATGGCCTTTTGGAACTTCCCTTCTTGTAAGGAACAATAGTGAGCGATGATCCTGTTGTTACTTTACTGTCACCAGAATTGGTATGGGTAACATTTGCTTCCACAGTAAGCTCTCCCAGCATGTTTGGAAATATTGAAAAAACATTGTTTTCAGCTGTGACTCTGACTGATATCGTGTATTGCAAGGTGAGACTCGGAACTGTTCAATGAACAATATGTGCCAGCTTGCTCAGATGAAGTGATCAATGGCACAATAGGAATACACAGCAAGGGAATATTTGATAGATTATAGGAAATATCAAAACTGATTCCATTTGACAGGGGTACATTTCTGTCTCCCTCATCACAAACAGCCAGATCAAAAATTTCTGTGTAAAACTAGAAAAGGACAGGTTAAGGCCTATAACTGACTCCCAATTTATAGGGAGAGCACAGAAGGGCTTTCATTAGCTACCATAGTTCTGAACTGAAGCAAAGACTTTATCCTTTTGCAGGTCTAGTGATTTTTGGCAACAAGGATTAGTTAACAATAAACAACCCCAAGGTTTTGGTGAAAGAATGAATACAAATGTGCTTTGAAAAGCAAGCTCTTAGATGGATCCATTTGTGATATCTGTATCATTTAACGAACATATATGTACGGAACACATCCGGTGTATATAACATACAATTTATTCATGTATGACATCTTTGTTTTTTGGAGAATTCATGTACCCTCACTGCATCTATACCAATTTATGAAGAACCACAATGTGCTTCTAATCAATATTGCATTTGGGCTGGATGTGGCATAGTTGTGTGGGACTGAATAGGAATTTTTTTATTGTATATACTCAGGCTAGTTATTTAGTCTTTCTCTTCTCCACTTTTCCACTTTCTATAACAATATGGGAACAACAGAGTTTTTGCAGTACATCTTGAGCTTCAGAAAGAAGGGGCTAATTAATTAGCAACATTTTAATGTAACTGATGGTTATTTTTGCAAGGTCTGTAGCACCAATGATTTTCATATTTCTGTATGTGGAGATGTGTGATATAGATTAGTTGCATCTTAAGTTTTATGTATATATACTCATTTCTAGAGGATTTCGATTTAGCGTAGAGGAAATGTATTATGAAAACAGCGCAGGGAGAATAACTACCTCAGTGTTCTTCATGAGCTCTTAGCCTTTTAATAGGAATTTTAATTTGGGTGATTTGGGATTTAACTCAGCAATGGTGTACATGCAGCTCTGTAGAGCTGCATCCCCTGCAGAGCAGTCCTGAATTTGCCCCATTTGCATTTACAAATTCGTGTGAAAGTCTGATTTTTTTTTTTTTTGTAATTATTATTTCAAATCCCCTATCTTGGTTTGACCTGCCGTGCCCTAGGATAAGAGGTCAGAGCAAGTCAGTGTTTCAGTGGTTGTTTGACTTTTAAATTAACTTTTGTTTAATCCTCTGAGTAAAAGTGTAAAAGTGAATACCTGTGAGCAGGTTCTTGGGTAAAAGGTCAGGCCAGGTTTACTTGTCTGATTTTCCTCTTCTTTTCCCACCCAGTAGAGTTTGGTAACAAGTGCCACACCTGTCTTAAAGATTTTGTCTAATTTTCTTACCAGTCACTTCAGTATAAATTAAGATCAGACAGAGAAATAGTCTGTTGCATTTTCACTTAGAAGTAAATATTCATTATGGAGGAAATAGCCTGAATTCAAGAGAGAGGGGGCAGACAGAGGGACAGAGAGAGATGGGGCAGGGAGAGAGAATGGGGAAAATTGAAATTCTTTGGTGAATGCTCCTATCCTGCAATATCGCCATCTCTCGAGAGCACTCATTGCTGTGTGTTGCAGCGGTTTGTGGACCAAACATCTGCTGAAATACTGGATGCGGTGCAGCCAGTTTAGCTTTGTGGACCAGGTCTGGTTTCAATTTTGTTTTTCACAGACCACTTCATTGACAAAATAGCTCTTGGATAAAGTGCTGCTTTGTTTTGGTTGGAATTTTCCAAGTTTTTGAACAAAAATACACATGAAGGTTTTGATTTTCTGTCACTTCATCCATCCTCTATTGGAAAAAAGGAAGCGGAGGGAAAAAATGGACAAGTAAATACATGTATGTTGCAACTCACAAGGGAGCCACTGGGCATTATCAGAATCCTGGGGAGGAGCTTCCCAGGATCCAAAATCTTGTCCTTCCTTTTCCACCAGATGTGTGGCAAGGGGTCCCCATCTGCCTGGCGCTGGAACATGGCTGTGTGCCCCTGGTAGACTGTTGTGGGCTCTGGCTCTAGCTTGAAGGTGACGTCTTAAATCATAAGGACCGACCACTAGTAGCTGAATACCTGACAGGTCAACTGTAGATTAACTATACATTTTATTCTATCTCACATGAGTAGCTAGCAAGATATTCCAGCAAGGGTCCTACAGACTGGAACCTTCATCCAAGCTGTGTGCTCTTTGAAGGTGACAGGGAAAATGTTAGGGTAACTAATGCAGTCCAGCAGGTAAAGATCCCTTCTAACGCTTGTGGAGTCATGCATTTACAGCCACTGCTGTGGTGCCCATGAAGGAGGAGATGGTGAGCATGCAGTTACTCACCATCAGTTAGCTATCTGCATGTGAAATGCACTAATTGTTCTCTATCTACAGCAGATCACAGCCATGGCTTAGCACCAGGAGCCTCTGCATCTGCATTGGCCAAAAGGGAGACAAATCTGGAGTCTAGTTCTTGTCTCTGCAGCAGTTAGATACTGCTGCTCTAGCACATAGTCTGTGATTTCAGTTGGTGAAGGAAAGAAGGAACACGAATAAAAAGTGATTTAGTAAGAGACCAAGCTAGTAAATCCGCAAATGTGGGAGCAAAAATGAGATGAAAGTTATGCAAAGAGAAAGAGACCTGAAAGAATTAACATCATACCTCCCAGGGAGTGAAGGCAAAGGGATCCTTGCAGTTTCTGTTTTTGCATAGCCCTTTAATGGCGTAAGCAATGGTGTAGACTGCAAGTACAGTACTATGGATAAATCCTGGTTCAATGTTAGCATTCAAAAATTCATCTTTCCAGATCTGATGTTTATTCTCAACATTTTGCAGTAGATCATCCTGGGACTGGTTTGAAATGCACGCTTGAAAATCGTAATATTCCAGGTGTGCACAGACTTGCAAAAGCATAACATATTCGCGTAAAAACTTGTTGTTGTCAGTGGGCATTTCATGAAGGTTTCTTAGAAAGTTTTGAAAAGCGGAAATGTCTCTGCTTTTAAATCCAAATCCCACAATGGTTCCCAGCTGTCTGATATTGGGAATTGTACTGATTTTGACTGCAGACGACCAGTTATCACTTGCAATCCAGATTTTATTTACGTTCCTCTCAATTGCCTTCTTAAATACTTTGAGCACGTGGAACTGTCTCATAAAGACAACAATAACATTTACCCTGGTTTCCTTGACAATCTTCTCAACTACATGATCAACTTTGGTGTGAAAGGTGTTGTCAGAGAGGTAGGCAGGCAGCATTTCTTTAAAAGCTATGCAAACGTTGTTTGCCATGGCCTGGACCCCAAAGCTCTCCACAGCTAACCGCCCATTGTCATCATCAGTGGCTATTACTCCAATCCAGTTCCAGCCTGACTCACAGATCAAGTGGGTCATTGCTCTTGTCTGATGAAAATCACTGGGGATAGTCCTGAAGAAAGAAGGAAACCGGATTTTGTCACTGAGGATTTCAGCTGATGATGCAGGACTGACCTAGGAAGAGTGAGCAATTCAGTTATGGAGGTGGTCTCCTTCAATGGACACCAAGAGATCTGAGGCTGCCACAATTCCCCTTTCATCCAGCCTGACCTAGGCTCCTTCCTCCTGTGAGTGAGCATCAGTAAGATGCAGCCAAATGGGGCAGGTTCCCTCCCGCTGTTCTTAGGATGCAGACTCATGCCCAGTACCACTTCCACTATATTTATTCTCATCCACATAATTCAGTGAAGGCAGAGAATAAAACTTTTCAAAATGGGTATGACAGTTATGCTGGTATAATGATTTTGTTCTATTCTGTTCAGATATCATCAACCTGCTGTTCAAAGCAATATTTAAAACATTGGAAGCATTAACTATTGTTTGAGCACTCACACATGAACACACACACATATATATATTTTGTCTCCAAGATTTAATTATAATATTTTAAAAGGATCATTAAGTCTGTTAGAACCTCCCAGAAAAACAAACAGTAACCAATACTACAGAATACTAGAACATTTTAGATAAACAGTTTGCTACCTTTCTTCTTGTGAATGTAGCTAGAAAAATGTAAATGGAACATTGTTATTTAAATCTTTCTAGTTTTAATCCTTTCCTATTTGTTTGCAGGAGGGTTGGGGTTTTTTTTTACACTTTTCCACACTGCTTGATAGTTCTTTAAATATATGCTTTCCAAAATGAGAGTCACCCGTCTGGAGAGGTGCACTAAATCTTACTGGTGTCAGAAGCTTGCAGACGACATTGGTGAGAAAAATCTGTGGGTCAGCTTTTTCATCTCTGCATTCTCAAGCAGATTTTTTCGTCATTTTCCTCTATATGATGTTCAAGTGTGGCATTTTAGTTTTCATACTTACTATAGCTCCTGTGTTGGAGCTGAAGGTCATAATTACTTCCTACCATTGCAGAGGAAAAGATTCAGTTAGAAGTTATGTTTGGTTCAGATTTCATGTCTTTTCCATGTGTTTGGTTACCATGTACTTTGCAGTGAGGTAATTTATCTCAAATTGCCCAGCCTAACGTGGAACAGAGGATGGTGTGGAAGTCAATCTCTTTTTCCCTTGTTCATTCTGGCCTGGACTGCAACTGTTTTACAGTAATGAAAGTAGAAATGTAAGCACCAGCCTAAGTGCAAGTGTGGGACTACTAGACCTAGAGAGGTCAGAAATAGAGAAGGTTGTTTTGTGAAGGGCTAGTGTGGATTTGGAGGGTTGTGCTCTTTCTCTTCTACAACTGTTTGAAGAGTAACAAGAGTAAAACTGTTTTAGAGCAATATTCCTCACTTCCCTGCCCACAGTTATGACAGGCTCTAATGTCTAATCTCTCTCAGGCAAGAATTTCCAACTTACCAGCCAAATTTGATTTGATTCCTCCCCCACCCCAGACTTAAGACTGGGTATTGTCATATTCACCACCAGCCAGTCTAGACATGGTGGGTGTAACTTTGCTGCCCGAGCAAAGTCCTTGAGTGTCACCCAAGGCATACTGGAGTAACTGGCATTGTTATTCAGGACTGACTAATGGCACTGCCAAGCTAGTATGAGCCCATCGTCATTCTGAAATAGCACTCGGAGGCATGTGCCTTGGGCATATAAAATATCCCTTACTGCCTGTTTGGTCAAGTGAACCAAGGCCTTCATTTGGAGCTGAACCCCACCCATCCTGATGTCCTTAGGTTGAGTCAAATCCTGCTCTATAGCAGGTGTGGCTTTTGCAATCTCTGTAAATCAGAGCCAAACCTTTACTCTAAACCTGGTAAATATGGCCCTCTGATCAAACAAAAATAAATGCCTCAAACCTACCTGTGGGATTAGTTGCAAAGCCAACAGCCTTGAAACTGCCATTGACACCTCTGAGTAGGTGGCTCCAGTGACAGCCTTAATTCTCGGGATGTAGTCTGAGTAGTTACACTTGAACTCCACAACATCCTCAGAAGAATTGAATTTAGACAGAAACCTCAGAGCAGATGCCATGGCTTTTGTAACTTCTGCACATGTGTCATAGATCTCATAGCCCAGAGTAACTCCAGGTAGCAGCGTTGAGTTGTTGATCATTTCAATAGCATGTATCATTGCAAGTGTCTGAAGAAAAATTTGAATTTCAAAGCTGTCAGGAAACACAGAAGTTTCATTTTAGAAAAACATTGCTGGGAATAAGGCTGAAGCAAAGTCCATTTTGAATACATCCCTTAGAATTTGCCAACTACTGAAAAGAAGTGATAGAATGTTTTGTGTGATTTACAGGGGGTTTGGTGTAACAAAGATTAGAAACTGTGTATTTTCACCTCGCCTAAATGGGAGATTAAGCAAAATAAACACAAAACTTAAAATAGACCTGAACAAAAGTGTTTTTTTTGGGGGAAAAAACAAACCAAATCAAACAATAACTATCAATAACCAGGTACTAAAAATAAGATTTCATGTTACATGAAAATTTGCAAGTGATATATTCAGGAAGCATCTGTCAAAGTCAGTGAAGCTATTACAATTTACTTCCTCTGCCTAGTAAATTTATATAAAAATTTACTTTTTTATTTAAATAAAAGCATGAAATAAAGAAAAGACCAAATATGCCAGAAGAGAAGAAAATATTTCAGAGGTTGAGATCTTCTAGTGCTTGTACTGATTTTCCCAAAATCCTTTCTGAACCTGATGAAGTTAGTACTTAGTTAATCCCCTTATCTCCAGTAGATATTATGAGATGCTTAATCAGAACTGTGCTAGCACAGAGTGTCCTCACTACGAGCTACCCTCCTCTCAGGCAAGCTTCTCTGAAGTTTACAGATCTTGCCAACTAAATTTAATCTCAAATGGAGCCGAGGCATATGACTCCATAGAAAAACAATGGAAGACTGACAACATTTTGAACTTCATCACCATTTTGAAATACATCCACATGGATACCTGCATGTCCAGCTGATTATTAGATTCAGATGTGGGATTAAGTTGCGCGTGAAATTCAAATAAAATTTGAGGATTTGTACCTGTATCAATATTAAAGAAAATGCATTTTTTTAATTCCTGGGCTTAGGAAAGCTTTGTTGTACACTTAAAATGAAAATTTCCACCAGGCTGCCTTTGCATTTTTTCCAGAAAAATTTGTTTCAAGCACAGTAGGATTTGGAGCCCATGAAATAAATATTCTGATGTACAGTCTGAACCTCAATGCATATGTGACATGTTTTGGTTTATATAGTCTAATGTAATGCCATGATTATAGTACAAAGTGTAATAATTACAGTAATTATAACAATAATTATGATCTAGTCAGCAAGGTACCATCATAGATTACAGCTGAGCTGCCCTGTGAAGAGAATACTCTAATATATGCTTAGATAAAATTGAGCACTCTGTGTCCAAATCAGGTAGGTACAATTCCATAACAAATAATGAACAACTGCACAGTAGAGTATTTCAGATATGATTCAGAAACCTCCATGGCTGTTTGGTTTTATATGAAGTTTGAAACAGGATCCAGTGCTCATTTCCATCCTGAGGCAGCCACAGTATTTTTCACTGTAACTTTGCCATACTTCGTTATTGTGTATTACTTTACCCAATTTATGTGATGTCCAAGGTCTTAAAGACTAAGAAGTGCAAGAGAACCAGATTTTTCTGATCTTACTGTAAGGGGTACATGCCCGATATCAGTGATCTCTTCTTTGTTATATATATAATTTCAAGTATTACTCACCCAGCACAATTCTGAATGACTGGCTTGATGGGATGTTCTTCTGGATGCATCATTTCACTATGAACTGCAAACAAGCCTCCAATAACAATGTCCCCCAGAGAACTGGCTCCCACAAGGTCATCAGTATTCTCACAAGAGAAAACGATATCAGTGCCAATCACAAAGCAGGGGATCAAAAACCTAACAAATGCCATGTTTCTGTTTCACTTGCTCACTACCAGCTTTAAGTCTATTAAGTTAACTGCAGGGCCAACAAGGGCTCCTATGACACCTATAAAAAAACAGCAAAGGAAAAAGGCTGCACTCGAAAGTTAGCCACACCTCGTGAGGCGCTTGTATTTGCTTCACTGGCTGAGGCTCTTTTGCTGAAGGTACTAAAGCAATGCTGTCACACAGAATGTGAGGTTGCAGGAAATGTTGGACATAAAATCTCTTCTGCTGTGTTCAGAGTTTATTATACCTGAAACACATGGCACATATTTTGGTATAAATTTGGGCTTGTCTTGAATTCCTTCCAACTGAGTGTAGGTGTGAAGAAGCAATCATGTACTGATTGATCAATTGGTACTGATATTGCTGTGACTGTATTTTAAGGATCTGGTCCAATGAGTACTGAAAAAGATCCCCTTGTCACACAATGCTATCAGACTCTGGTCCAAAAAAAACCCACAACCCCAAACTGTCAAGACTGCTTTTTTCTCAACCATTTTCTTGTAAATTTTAATTTTTTTGTGTAAAAATGGTTTGTATAAGCTGATATTCACAGTTCTGATGCATACACAGCTCCTAGGGACTTCAGTGGACTTTGGATCAGGTTCTGTATTTACAAGCTGCGCCATGTCTGCTGTTGGTTAATTTGGTAAACACAGAACAGTGGGAAAGTATAATATTAGCCCTAGTTTTTTGACGCTCTTCCCACTTTGACACCTGTAGCAGGTCCTTGGCTGTAGCAGAACCGAGATGAAGCTGTTCTTAGTGCTACCGTTCCCCTTAAATTTGCAGGAATTGAATGCTGTATCAGAAGGTAACCGGGGGAAAAGAGAAACAGAGGCTGGACTCTCAGCTTTCATAAGATCCAACCATAAACACCAGAAAGAACCTTCATAGAACAGAAACATGATGATGCTACTGAACAATCCCAATTTATGTAAGAGATACAAATTTGACAATAATTATTTTCTGTTCTTGACATTGGCTTATTTCTCTGTTTTCTTATAATGGCTTCTTCAGATCTTGTCTTTTGGTAGTAAGCCAAAACACTCTCCAAATAATGGGATCAGTCGTAGTGTTTATTGCCTGTGGTTGTATTATAAAAAAGCTGAGGCTTACCCTGGAATAAAAATTTGTTTCCTGGCAAGAAGAAAAGAGAAGTGGGATGTCTGTTACATATTCTTTCTAATAAGCATAATACATTCCATATAAAGTATTGGAATTATTATATTTTGCTTTTTTTTCTCACTAGTCTCTTTGTAGATAGAATATCCATTTACAACATTTCGTGCAAGTGCAAATGTAACAGACATATTAATTGCAAATGCAAATGCTAATCCCTAGTTAAGTTACTCTTCAGCCTCTTCTTTGTTACAACAGATTGTGTTTCTTTCATCTGCCTTCTTTGTTTCCATGTGGCATTTTCACTCCTGGGTCAAGGCATATATTAAACAGCTGCCTGAATTCTCTCTAAGGTATCTGATCCCATGCGTTTATGGGCAGATGATGATACCAATATATTCTGTTTCTGCAGTGACTTGCAAAAATTCCAGTTATTCCAAAGGTTTTCCTTTTGACTTATAGCAGCATATCTGCTGTCAGAGTCTGGCCCTGAGTTGTGAGACAATCATTTGCCAATATTAATGTACTCACTCCTTACCACCCACGTAATGCACCCTAAAGCCTAGTTCCACATACTCTGGTGTTTCCTTTACCCTGACTCTGCCTATAATTTTATGTATAAAACTTGTGTAGAGTTAGATGTAGTTAAAGCATAAGACTGGAGCTAATAATTTCCTTAACTGAGCCACAAAAAATATTCAACCATTTGCCTTTAATATGTAACTTGTAACAAAGTATTCCATTAAGGACTTGATGGAAATGCAGTACTGATAAGCTGAAACTTCAGATTTGTTATAATTTATTATTAGAAGCAGGAAAGAAACTTTACTCTGGCCAGTCTCTAAAAAGCTACTAATTTCTATAGAAGAGGATTTTACCTACAAAACCCCAAATCCTTACTTGGTCACTTTGGAAAGTGGAAGTTGACAAAATAAACATCACATGTAATTGGTGCATAATTTAATGTTATTTATAGAAACACCGCAAAATGAGGTGTGCTTCACATTCAACTACATAGAGTTTGTCACAGTGTAGAGTATTTTCACAGGGAAGGGTTTTTATTGCTGTTGTTTGTTTTCAAGACCTATATTGCATGATTGCTGCTAGTGATAAGAAGTACTTAGACGCCTTACTGAGATAGCTCAGCATAAGCTAGTACTGCAGAATTAACTGGAAGTGTTTGCAAATACCCTTTTTCACTGACATTTAAAGACCAAGTAGATATAAGTGTGTAGTAAAATGCTCTCTGCTTAAAACTTAGTGATGTATTATTATAACATTGCTAGACTTTCACAGTTGTCTGCATAGGAGTCTTTCTTGGCAGGTAGAATCAAGAATAACATTCAGGGGAATTCTAGGTAGCAGCCATTAATGGGCTGTGCAAAGGCAGAAAACAGGACCTACCAAACCTGGAACTACTCTGAGAGCTAAGACGAATTCTAAGAGGCTTTGGAGGATCTCATGGGAGACAAAGATACTCTGTTAGTATCTCTGTGTGCTCCAGAGTTACCTGCTGGTATGCCAAAATGGCTACTTCTTCCACATAGGCTTCAGCTTCCCTTTGAGAAGGACAATAACAGGGGGGTTCTGAAAGACAACCCTGTCAAGCTAAACCTGCAGGTGACTTCTTGTAAATTTTTTGCAACAGTGTCATACCTATTGAAAGGATCCACAATCCAAAATGCACAAGAGAAGCCAGGGGAACTTGAGTATGCAATCAGCTGAGTGTTCTCTGAGAGCAGTGGATACCAGAGAATGGACCACCTGCCTCTCCGAGCTTACAGCCTCTAGACCTGCACGGTTTATTGCTATTGTGCAGAAAGAAGTTTTGCAACTGTCAGTAACTTGGTTGAGCAAAGACTGTACTGTGCAGAAAACAAACATGAAGATTTTGGCTGAACTTCTTTGTTTTAGCAGTTGTCTTTCATAGAGAAGTTCATGGCTTAGATTCCAAGAGGAACACCGTTTCTCTGAAGCCCATCCAGTCAGATACAGAGGGAGAGTTTTTTCATCACTTTCTGCTTTATACTGCTTTTAATTGTGCTGCTTCCCAAACCAGCATACAGCAAAGAGGAGAAATAATGAGAGAAAAAAGAAATTTGGATATTCTCACCATTATTCAAAAGAGTGTCATAACTCCTTCTCACTCAGGCAGGACCCATCCTGACACTAGGGAGATTGTCCTATTTGGAGAACCCAGGAGAATTAAAATAAAATCCATCATTTGCAGAGAAGCTAATGCTTGTGTAAGTTTAGGGTGACCATCCCTTCTCTGATTGTTCCTGCTGAAGACATGAGCCCAACGAAAGGAAGATGAGCCAGCATTTTGAACTGAGTGGTTTGCTCCCAGTTCTACCACTGATTTCTTGTGCCTGATAGGCACGTGACTTCCTAACCCTGTCAGGTGCTTGCAGCCAGGTTTCCGAAGGGCTCAATTTTTCAAATGAAGTAGTTTCAAAATGTCTTGAAACTCTAAACTTAACCTTCCTCTGGTTCATGCCATGTCTGTGAAACAGAACAATAATGCCTTTCCATTCATATCATAAATTCTTTAGAATAACTATTGTCCTTCATTTGTGATGGTCCCCGAGATTCTATAGGGTATTTCGATACAAGTAATAAATAACATAAGAACCAACAAGAGAAAACAAGTTAGACTAAGCCAAGTCCAAATGAAAATAAGTGCTGCAACAAAGGAACATACTTTGTACGAAGTGTCTATTTAAAAAAGTATTACTTTTCGCTGTAATTGAGCCCAGCAATACTGTAAGTGCTGTGGTTGCAGAAGTTCAGTAGAAATGCCTATGTCTGCTGCCATGTCCCTTCAACTCCAGAGCCAATATAGTATGCCACTGCTTTGGCCAGCAAGCCACCTCTTGGTTTGCCTTTGTTTTGGGACAGTAAGCACCATGCTTCAAAGGCTCCCAGGTAGCCCAGCTGCACTCTCATGGTCTTACTGAAGTCCATGGGACCTTCTGGGCCTCCCAACCAAGGCTGGAAGCCCAGTTGAAGGCTAATCTATTGAAAAAACCAGAGAGTTTAAGTGTAAAGCTCAGTAGATATTGACCATGAGCAGAATTTGGGAACACTTTAAAACCCAGAAATACCAAGGAAAACGTGTGGAACTAAAAACCCTTTGGTAGCAATTGGAAGCAACCATTGCTGCCATCAGGGAAGCCATTACAAATAAGTACACTGACATCTTCCAGGCCAAGAAGAAAGAATTGTCACTTGTGAAATCATTTGAATTTCCATGCAATCAGTTTATGGAGCCATTTCTTTCAGTATGATAGACTACGTCTATACTAATAAAGAAAATAGATAGTGCTGAGGTCAAAATATCAAGAGAAGTAAATATTGGTTAGGACTGGCATCTTTCTAGACCAACAGAACCACTGTATTTAACCCAACAATTTTGAATTACTGAGTTCCTTGTAAGGAATTTTAAACAATGGAGTAAAAAAAACCCCAAAAAACCACAAAAAAGCAATGGGTATTTAATTATCTTTTTTAAAAAACATTCTGTTTCCTGTGACTCTATGTAGCTTAATATTAAATATTAAAATTAAAAAATAGGCTGGAGAATATCCATTATTGTGATTTGTGGTCTGTTATAAAAATACTTAAAAATTAACACCACATCAACAGTGAGATGGAATTTGGATGGAAACCAAGCAGTCACATTTATTCCTGAGAAATTAACTCCTCAGTTTTCAAGTTCACTGAGTTTGTCCCCTAGAGGGTGTCAGCTGAGCTGCATGACAGGGAAGACGACCCCTGTTTTTATCAGATCACAATACAATAATGTGCTGCTGATGTACTCCGAAAGTTGAATTTTCCCTGATGCAAGTGGCCTTGCTGGAGTACTTCTGGTGGAAAACTAAGGAACTGGAACACCAGCCTAAAGGATGGTTGTGACAGTACTTTCAGCCTCCTTCCTGGGCTGTCCTGCTTTGGTGCTTAAATACATTTAAAATTGACTCTAAAACATTTTGGACTCTGCAACTTCAGGTCTCAACTTATTTCTTCTTTTATTTTTTTTTGTTTAGAATTGATTCAAGGTTGTCATTGTCACCCTTATTCAGGAATTTTTTATTTATTTTGGTTTTCTTTTTAGATCTTAAAAGGTCTCAGCTCACCTTACAAGGTTTAACTGATTGTGTTATAAAAGTAAACATACATCGCAAGGAGAGTACAGGCAGAACAGGTGACACTCATAAAAATTCCTTACAGATAAGGAAAAGAACCCCAAACAGCAAACCTGCAGGAGTCACTCTGGAGACTGACTTTAATCTTCAGAGTTAAAGACTGAAAACAAAAAAAGGGTTCACAAACGAAACCTGTTGGGAATATTCCTTGCTAAAAATAATCACTGTTATAATCCTGCAGAATAACATACCACTTTACACACTTCCTATAGAATACTGTACACTGTCAGTTAAGGAGAACTCACATACATAGAAATACTGCATTACTAACTAATAAGAAAATAGGAAATGAGACTTTTCATATTTGCTCTCTGACAAGAAGTTGTCTTTGAAGACATACCACAAGAGATCGATGAGATCATTAATCTGCAGTTACTTCCCCGAGCATTCTTCTTATCCACATCTTCTAGAAATACAGTACGAAACAGTTAATAAAACAGTACATAAAACCATGACTGATCTTAAGTTTGGTATTAAATGTCTTTGCCTTTAAAAACTGAGGGTGGTAGAATGACCAGCCTTACCTTCATTAGTTGGAAGAAGAAAAAGGTTATGCTAGCAGCTATCCAAAAGACAGTGAGAATTTACAAGAATGAACCAAGGACAGAAAGAAAAAGGCATTAGCTGTGTGAATTTTCATATTTTCATTTTATATTTCTCCAGACTAGATTTTCAGGCATTCAATTTCCTGCAGTTTTCAGGTACTGTCATTGTGACCTGTGTTGATGAAAAGATTATTGCCACACTGCAAGACAGATATCACAGGATTTCATAGAAAAGCAAGGAGTCTTTATTTGAAAAAGAAAAAAGAAAGTTAGCATTTTCCTGAGGTATATCTTATTTAAATATCTATTTTTAAAAGGTTACTTGCTTTACCACTGTTTTCTGTTAGAGGGACCTCCTTTAAAATATGAAAAAACAAGCATAAAGCCATGTACTACAAGTTGCTCTAAAGTTTCCCTTCCAGAGGCGCAGAGAGAAAAAAGAACTTCATGAGTTTGAGCTTAGTGCATGTATTGTTTTCCCACCTATTTTTTATTAAATCAGTACTGTTTCCTTCTTTTCACACATCAACTTCTTACATTGATTTCCATCACTCACTGGGTAAGTTCTGTTTTCCTTTTATTCCTAGAGATAAGAAAAATGTGAGGTACCTCAGAGAACCAAAACATAAACTTGAAAAAACCTCGACTTTCATCTACCTCAAACACTTTAAAATGCAGATACCACTTTCTCTAAAAATACAGAATAAATATTCTTGCTTACATGGATGCAGAATTCTTTAACATACGTTTGTCTAAGAAGGTGTATGGGGGCAGCAGCTTTTTAGACTCATAGAATGGTTTGGGTTGGAACGAGCCTTTAAAGGTCATGTAGCGTCCTCCCCTGCCATGGCAATGTAACTTCTGCATTGCGTTATTAAGATATAAATGTTAGTGGAGGAACAAAAGAAAAGAAATGCAAATAGCTCATCTGCAAGAAATTCTAGCTTTGTATAGGTATCCAAGTAGCAAACAAAACCAAACAGCTAGAACAAGGAAGACAATTACAGTATTATTTTGTTATGAGTATGACATATTATAGTACTACTGACACACAATTCAGTGTATGTACATCAAACAGTTTTTTACCTCATACATCATCTGGCCTTGTACAGATCTTATCTTCTGGTAGCAGACTTATGTTTCATGCTCAATAATGGACTGATTTACAACATAAAGAGCAATAGACAATGAGATGGCAAGTTTGAATGCCTGTAAAAGACTACCTTCTTGTATTTGAATATTCCCAGACTACGATGGCACCATTGTTTCTCATGCACTAATTAAACCAAACCCAAATCAGCAACAAACAATTCAACTGTAATTTGAAGTGAATATTCTTAGTAGTAATTGTTATACATCCTTTGCTTTGATACCTAAGTGACTAGACCACTGTTAAATGACCAGCAAAACACATCCCCTTCCCTACCAGCACTGTCAAGTGCTTTAAGAATTAAATAGACCTGTTAATGACAGAACTCATTTAACTTCAAAAAAACAGTGCAGTCTGTAAAGGGAAGCAGATGAAGAGATGCATGAGTATGTGAACTTGATTTAGTTTTCTCCTAGGTGCCCAACATGATACTAGATACGGCTGAGCCAGACAGTGCTGTATCACCTACCTCGCTCCTATCAACAACAGTAAAACTCCTCTATAATAGGATAAGAAAAAGGAACACTCATCGTGGGCCTGTGCAGCTCTGGACAGCGATCTACACTAGGAAGAGTGAAATTCTCTACAGCAGTTTTGCTTAGAAAATCTCAAATGGTGGTCCTTGGAGGTTGTCCATAGTTATGCTTCTCTTGGCTTGGAGTCACCCTTCATTTTGTGAAATAGTAACCACATAGTAATCAGAAAATACAAATTGAAGAGGCATTCCAAATTTAGGTAGGAGATCTATTCAAACAAATATTCAATTTAAAAATAATTTTGTTCTGTGAGATAAAGAGGATAGAAAGAAAACATTTTTGGCTCGTGTTCACTAACTGGAAAGTTATGTTTCAGAGGATTTAACACAGATACACCACCACTGGCAATATCTCTCCTAAACTCTTTAGTACATAAGTACACAGCTCCCTCTATGCTTACAGTACAGATAATATCCTTGTTTGAAGACCAATTCAGGCACAGAATTTTTAAAAATACTTCAAACTGCCTTTCCAGCTCTACTTTAATAGAGGATTTGAGGAAGTTGCTGCTGTTTCAGTAGACATTAATGTGCCTGTTGCGAGCTATATACAATATCAGAGAAAATAATCCTTTTTAAATGCCTATCTTAGGGCCAGAATTATTTCATCCCATTGATCCAACAGAAAATGTTTTGAGGAAATACACTCCCCAGAGTTTCTTTTCATTAATTTTATTCCCACGAGAGCTTTCCTCTTACCAGGTCTAGCCCTTATTTGGTCTGCTTTATTCATGTTATTTCTCATTTGTAAACAGTGCATGTCCAAGTGCCTTGTTTTTAATGAAGTGTATCAGTAACATTTGATTGGAATTTAGATAAACAAGCAGATAAATCCATATCTGTTTTCTGCAGGTTTATATGCATATATATTAAAAATTAAAAATGTAGCCAGATAAAGAAAAAGGCAGGTCTTTGCTACCACATCTTATCATTTTTCACCCTAAAATAGAAAGTATTGTGGGACTGACAAAGTTCTTTGAGGGATTCCCCTGACTGTTGAAATAAAAGTATTATGAGATAATCTTTTGTGGAGTCCTTGTAAAGAATAATAGGAAGGTTGCATGGAAAAGTCAGAAAAAACCTAAACCCATGAAAAAGTAAGAACTTCTTTGTTCTGCACAAGATAATTGTAATGGCCCTTTTCATAAATATCAGCATATCCTATGAATTGCAATACTTCCATAGTTTGTGACTATAAGCATCTATAGGCATTTATACACTAGGCACTGCACATAATAAGAAACAATTCTTCCCCAAAAAGACTTACAGGCTAACCAAACCCAAGGAACCATTTAACTTTATTTTACAGAGAAAGCATGTGACTTTTCCAAGGGCAAATCAGACATGCTAAAAGCAAGCAGTAAGACCTGTCTCTTCTAGCAGATTTTATTGAGTCCTATTGTAATAACCCATCCATTACTTCAGTATGCCATTAACTCAACCTCACATTTGTTCAGATTGCAGTGGGATGTACTGCTAAATCCTGCACAAATGTTCTGTTCGCTTAATCTGTTGATAAGAGACACAGCAAAGACCTTTCTGATGTTTTCAAAACACTTAGCAGGTTGAACAGGTGGTGTTGAAGGAGTTCTGGGTGAAGGAAAGGGCTAGCTGAGACTGGCTGGGACTGAGGAGACACTCAGCCTCCTTTCACTTGGTGTGTTGAACAGAGTAGGAAGTGAGCAAGCTTGCTTGTTTAACTTCAGTGATTTGGAAAGCACGCTGCCAGCCAGGAACTTGACCATTACTGGGCAGATCTAGTACCTCTTTACCAAGCAACACTTCTCAACACAGATCCTCTGTGACATGTGAGGCTTCACACTGTGCCCTCCCCAGGGCATGGCTGGGTTTCTGTCCACTATGCCAACAATCCCAAGGATCTTGTCTTTGGCCAGTATTAGTGCTCAAAAGTTCTGAAAACAGCATAGAATCATAGAATGGTTAGGCTTGAAAGGGACATGATCACTCTGGACTTGAAAATAAGAGATCTTTGACAGTAAGCAACATCACTTCACAGACACAGATATCGATCAGACTTCATTTTCCTCCTGAGCAGATTCCAGAATCTGTTACCGGCAAGAATTTGTGATTTTACTCAGAGCACAGTAACACTATGATTGTGTACATGTGAGAAACTGAACTTTTATCTATTATTTACTTAGTAAATAAAAACCTAATCAAAAGCCCATTGAAGTCAATGGGAAGAATACCATCGCCTCTAGATCAAGCATTGAATTGCTCTGACATTGTGATTAAGTATAATATATATAAAAAAATTTAAAAAATATTGTCCAAATATGTCATGCAGAAAAATGTCATATTTTTTTCTTCTGTCCCAGAATTTAAAAATAATTCACTATAATATATCAGTTTCTGGCAAGCACCATTTTGTCAGTGACAATCAGGGGCAGGTGGCTGCAAACACTTGGTTCCTAACCTTAGAAAAACTTGCTGGAATTATAACTCAGAGACTAGTGAGTGCATGAATTTCCACCCAGGAAACAGATTCCAAGCCTCATTTCTGCATCTCAATACAAACCATATGCAACAAATAAGAATACACAAAAGGGCAAGCAGTTGTATTGTTTCCAGGTTGAGGGCCTGAGTAACTTCCAGGTGAGGACACTGCCTGTCCCTGAGGCCTTCTGTAGACTGTGGCTAATCAATCTCGAGGGAAAAAAGATATAAAATCTGGAGTGAAAACCAGAATTATCCAAAGCAACAGAACACCAGAATCAGATACACCCTAGCACAGCACTTGGCAGCTTCCTAAGGCAGCACGCTTCTACTCATGCATAGCAGGAAGATATTGGTAATATTCCATAAAAGATGGAAAGTCAAGCCTGGGACTGGGCAGAAAAAATAAAAGAAAAAAAAAAAAGAAGAGATTAGTAATACATTACAGAACTGCAAAGTCGCACAGTAACTGGGAGATCATTTGTACAAAGAACATGCTTAAATCTGCAAAGTACCTTTTGCCAGATGCACGTTACCCATGACAACTACTCATAGGTCTGTGGTTCTGCAAGCAGTTGAGCAGATCTTATTGCTGCAAAAATAAAGAAATCTTGCTCCTCCTTCAATCTCACATACCTTCTCCCTCCCCTGTACTTTCCCATCCTCCTTCCCTTTCCCTCAGTCCCAGCTGTACTGTTCCACCTGTATCCTGGCTCCCATCACCCTCCCTGACTGATTTAACTTATTGGAATATCAGAAAGCTTTTCACTAGCTTTTTTTTTCTGCTCTTGTTTTCTGTTATTTCAGTAAATGAAACTGTCAGAGAAGTGTCTGACGAGTGCCGAAGCTGGCACAAGGTTAGCAGCAGGAGTGTGTGGCCAGGAATAGCATGGACAGAGAGACACAGAAGGTGAAAACAACCTGTTTTCAGCATTGGTGAGCTGCCTGTGAATGCAGCATTTAGTGAGCTGTACCCAGCTGGTGGTAGAGACTTTAGAACTCAGCTTTACATAAAGAGAATAGTCCCTTGACTTTAGTGGTTTGTTTCTGTTAACACCTATTTAGCAGTTATTTGCAGATAGGCTAGGTATACAAGGACAAGTGTTGCTGATAGAGCTGCCTGGAGTATCTGCAGAAACTCTCAAAACCACTTCTTCAAGGGTGAACATATTCCCTAACTTCAGCTCTATTCTTGGGTCATTCACAGGGAAACTGGAGATGTTTGTGTAGCTGCCCAGTGAAAAACTCACCTGGCCTCCTTACTTTTCTTTTCCTGGATCCTGCACACCAAAGCACAGTGCAAATACATGAGTAGTTAAGTGGCTGTTCAGCCTGCAAGATTGTAGGAGCACGTACTTATATGAATACAAATATTTTCTCCTAATTTGGCAAAGGAAAAAAGAACAGATACTGAAAAATGGCATTTTAAAATCAAGATAAGTAAGCTGAGATAATTGTCTAACATCAGCTCAAGAGAGAGGCAAGCATGGGAAATTTTTACTTCCATGTAGCTACATGAGGTCAGACTATGAAGTCCCCACCTGCACTCTACCCTGACTACCAGCAGAATGTGGAATCTCCCTGCAGAGGGAGTAAAGACATGCAAACTGTGAAGGGGTTGGTGTCATACAAATATATAATGATACTTTATTTATTCTGAAATTTCCTCTTTGGAAAGTGTCATGGGTTCAGCAGCAGCGGTCATTTTTCTGCTTCTTGGGAGCTGGTGCAGTGCTGTGTTTTTGATTTTGGGCCTGGGAGCAGCGCTGATAACACCAGTGTTTCGGTTATTGCTTAGTGATGTTTTGGTCTGGCCAAGGACTTTCTGAGTTTCATGCTCTGCCAGGGAGGAGGGGAAGCTGTGAGGAAGCAGAGACAGGACACCTGACCCAACTGACCAAAGAGGTTATTCCATACCACAGCACGTCATGCCCAGGATGTAAAGCAGAGAGCAGAGACCCGGAAGGGTGGGGGATGCACTGCATGGTCGGGCTTGGTGTTAGGTGGTGAGAACTGTATTCTTTCCTTGTATTTGCCTTGTCATTATTATTATTGGTGGTAGCAGTAGCGATTTGTGTTATACTTTAGTTACTAAACTGTTCTTATCTCAACCTGTGGGAGTTGCATTCTTTTCGATTCTCCTTCCCATCCCTCTGGGAGCAGGGGGAAGAAAGAGGGGGGAGTGAGTGAGAGAATGGGCTGCAGGCGTTAGAAAGGCTTAAACCACGACAGAAAGAAAAACAAAAGTGTCCACTTTTATAAAAAACAATGGGTTTTCTTTTAAAGAGCATATGAATGGATGTCGGAGAAGGACTCTCCATCAGGGTCTCTAGCAACAGAACAATAGGTAATGGGTTTAAACTTAGAGAGGGGCAGCTCAGATTAGATATAAGGAAGAAGTTCTTTACTGTGAGGGTGGTGAGGCACTGAGTGGGTTGCCCAAAGACACTGTGAATGCTCCATCCCTAGCAGTGTTCAAGGCCAGGTTGGATGGGGCTTTGAGCAACCTGGTCTAGTGGAAGGTGTGGCTGCCCACGGCAGAGGGGTTGGAACTAGATAATCTTAAGGTCCTTTCCAATCGAAACCATTCTGTAATTCTAAGAACAGGAAATAAGCAAAATATCCAAATGTAATGAGACACACAGACATGCCTGGCCTTATAAGCCGGAGACCGAGCAGGAAATACATTATTAAACATCACCATCTACTGGATGCCAGCATTTGTTCCTTACAGAGGGAACCCTAAGTTTCTATGCTGAATTAAGCAGTCAGACAAGCCTCTGCTTTCACAGATCTGACACTGCTTGTATAGTTATTAGCAGGCTAAGGTTTGTGGACCTTTTCAGCCACAAGTTGGGAAAAGATTTTCAGCATGAGGAAAACAAACTCAAAAAGTTCAGGATGATATAATGCAGGCTGTGACATTGTTAATAAGCCACAATGGCAACTTAAAAGCCAGAAGGCAGAGGTAGTCAGGCACAGGGGCAATGACACCCTTTGAGTAATCAGTTTGTTTTCTTGTGGTATGTTTGTGTAGACACACACACATGTGCAAAGCACAGAGCTGCATGGCTGTCCCCCTGGGTAGCTCATGCTGACTGCAGTTCCATAGTTTTGAACATTATCCACTCATTCTCTTGGCTGCACAGAGAAAGTTCAATCTTATTTGTGTGATTTTACACCATTAGGACTAGCAGCAAGGCTCAGAGAGCTTGCTGAGGGCAAAAGGCAACAGTGCAGGTTACAATCCCCCGCTATAGCTTTGGGGCTGGCCCAGCTGGGCAGTGAAGGATGCTCCTCTTCCCCATTGAGAGAAGTCCTTGGCCTCACAGTTAAGGATGGTTCTTTCCTTGCCTGATACTTCTCCCTCCTTTATCCCACTTTGCATCTCTCCCCACCTCATTTTTCTTCAAGTTTCAGAGAAGCCACATCACCGTGTGGAAAAAATGGACGGTACGAATATCCTCCTCTGTAGTAGAAGAGAGATCTAATGGAGAAGTGCTAAAACTTTGAGGGCCCTCTTCTTTCTTCCCCTTCACTTTCTCATTTGCTTTGGTTTCATTTGGTTTTATTCACGCAAGCAGTGACTCAAGCCACCAGAACTAAACAAATTCTTTAGAGAAATTATTTAGAAAAAATTTCTGAGGTATAAGCACCTTGGAAAAGGCTCAGAAAAAGAGCTGCAACAAACACAGAAAGGCAAAGAATTTTTCTGGATAGTGAATGATGTTCTAAAGCCATCATTACAATTAGTTTTTCAAAAGGACTGATTGGAAAACTAATGGAAACAATAAATCTGATATTATGGAGGATGCTTCAGTTCTTACACTCTTTAATTCTTAGACATTTCTCTAAAGATATTCTTGTGATTAAAGAGCTAATTCCTGGTTATATCCTTTCACCAGGGGGTGTCAGTGACAGGGCAAAATGCAGAGAGGCTTTTAGATTAGTGCAACGATTTATTTTTTGACCAAGAGAAAAATTAACTCAAAAACTAAAAAAAAAAAAAAAAAAATCTTATTGGAATTGTTGTGGAATTATTGGTATTTAAAACTGTTCGTTGTAATGAGTCACAGGAAACCAGAAATGAAGCATTGGGAAGAGCTAGAATCATGCTACATCAGGGCAGAGGGAATAACAAACACTGATGATAGTGAGAAATTTCTTTATTATTTCCTTGTGGAATACTGGCATGTACCATACTGTTACATACATACTGTCCTGTCATGGTTTAAGCCATAAATCACGCAGCCCGCTCACTCACTCCCCCCTCTTTCTTATCCCCCACTCAGAGGGGGGACGGGGGGAGGGAATGGGGAGGAGAATTGAAAGAATGTAACTACCAAGGGTTGAGATAAGAACAGTCCCATAACTAAGGTATAACACAAATCACTACTGCTACCACCAATAATAATAATGACCAGGGAAATACAAGGGAAGAGGATACAACTGCCCACCACTCGACGACAGAGCCGTGAACTGAACTCTTCCGGGTTCCTGCCCCCAGTTTTTCCATCCTGGGCATGACGTACTGTGGCATGGAATACCTCTTTGGTCAGTTTGGGCCAGGTGTCCTGTTTCTGCTTCCTCCTGCCTTCCCCTCCTCCCTGGCAGAGCATGAGACTCAGAAAGTCCTTGGTCAAACCAAAACATTACCAAGCTTCAAGGACATATCATAAAATCATAGAACAGTTTGGGCTGGAAGGGACCTTTAAAAGTCACCTAGTTCAACCTTCCTGCAATGACCAAGGACATCTTCAACTAGATCTGGTTGCTCAGAGCCCCATTCAATCTGACCTTGAATTTTTCCAGGGATGGGGTACCCACCACCTCTCTGGGCCACGATTTCAAATAAATATATATATATATATATACACACATACATGCACACACACATATATACAATTTTTTAATACAATGATAATAAAGAAGCAGATACATGTGGATACATAATTTAACAGTCCTACTTCATAATTTAGATTTTGCTCAGTAATGAGCAATATTGATAGTGTCGTAATTCTCAATGGACACATCACAAAACAATAATAAATATTCCTAGACCCTAGCAATGCTGTCATGTCTGTGGTACTTCTGGCTCCAGCTACCCCAGCTCTGCATCAGTCCCCTCCCTTTTGTCTCCCAAAGGCTGAGATCAGACATCTTGGGTGCACAGCCCACTCCAGCAGCAGGGAGCTTAAACATGGGGTAGGATTGTCACCTTCCATCGCTTTTGGTGTCCCTCCTTTGCTACAGCAAAGAGCAGGAATACACAGAGTTGCTGCTCAGAGAGGGTTTGTAGATCTCAAAAAAGGATTGAGTGAAGGACAGGTGTTGTGCTGGGATAGTCAGTCTTTGAATTCCAGGAATGGGAGAGAGAAGGAGGTCCCAGTACCCTCTGGCTCACTTTGTTCTGCAGCCTGTACCAAACAATAAAGTCACAAACAGCTCAAATGTGGAGTTAATAATGCTAAAAAGAAAATTATATCCCAGGCCAACATGAACCACCCTGAGCTTCCCGTGGCCTCTTCTCCAAACAGTTCAGCACTGCACAGTTCAATTCTTGTGTCAGGAAATGCTGGTACAGTTTTTCCCAGCCGTGTGTCTAAGGCACTGCTTAGCAGAAACCAGCCACCTGACTGATACAGGATGAGAGCCGTGTTCTCAGCTTCCAGGAAAATTGCCTCTTCTCAGCTATGACAAGTTTTTGAGACACAGATGAGAATCAAATCTAGCCTTTGGGAAAGGCTTTTCTTTCTTATAGCAATACTAATGTAAATATATTTTTTTAGGCAAAATACAAAATATCTTGCTCTAAGATTACTGCTTTGACTCCTAAACCACCTACAGAACATCCACCTGTAATCAACTAAAGTACAGGGATATTCTCCCCATCTGCCGCATTATTTGTTAAATGTTGCTGAGCTGATTCGCACACAGTGCAGGGAGAAAAGCAGTCCCTGCTGCAGCAGGGTTGGTCCAAGAGCCTCTTCTCCTAGTTACACTGAGGCTATAGATGGACTATTGGCTTAAAACTTGAGTTAGATCCTGAAGATTTGTTTCTAGCATGGAATACATTTTGAGAAATTTGGGATTGCAGCTCAGATATCTGTGCTCAGAAGGACTCAGAGCACTTTTCTAGCTATGATACTAGCCTTCAGAGAGAGTACAAGGGTAAGAATGCTAAGTGATAATGAAAACATGTTTTGTTTATATGAAATATGACCTTTCCATCAGGATGAATGCTTCTGAGATTACATCAAACAACAGAAACCCAAAAATTAACTCCCTGAGGTAAAAAGAGTAGTACACAGTGTGCTAATTATTTTGTAAGAGACCTTTTCAGTTGCCTCAAATCAAGACCTTCAATAGGCAGGTGCGACAACTTCTCCCATTTAAGGTCCAGGAAGCAGAAGGTGGACTAGTGATGGCTTGCTTAGGGTGGAGTAGGTGCTTCAGAATGCACTAGTGAGGCAAAGGCTCTAGCGAAGTCAGGCAAATGAACAAAAACCATAGCAAAGACGCCACTAAAGGCAGAGTTGAATCTGGCTCAACAGACTGGTAAACAGACCTGTAAATGGAAGCAACATGGTACAAAGAGAATGGTTAGAACTGGATGGAAACAAGAATGGTCTGAAAGAAGGTAATGAGGGGTGGAATAATTAAAGGTAGAAGATGAAAACCAAAGCTAGGGCAATTGGTTTAGTTCCAAGAGTGGAAAGGTGTCATGATTTTTAAGTTGTACTTGTTTGGTTTTGGAAATGAAATGACAGTGAGAAAGGAGACATGCTAACAGTCCTCAAATACTGGCAAAGTGACAAAAATAAAATAGGAAAGATCATGTTCTTATATAGATAGAAAAAAGAAGCAGTGGACACAAGCTGAAGGGAGATTGTTTGATACTAATACAAATTTTTCATTGACAGATGATCTGGGCATGATGTGATCCTCCATCACTGGATAACTTTAAGAACAAGTGAGAGAAATTATTTTGGGATCATATAGGTATAATGATACCTGTCTGTAATCCCAGGGTGAAAACTAGCTGCTCCCTGGACTGGACAGCTCATTCAATCAATCCCTGTGTTGATGATAGTTAAAATTCATTAGCATCACTATGGGTA
Source organism: Ara ararauna (assembly GCA_028858755.1). Lineage (NCBI taxonomy): Eukaryota > Metazoa > Chordata > Aves > Psittaciformes > Psittacidae > Ara > Ara ararauna. The sequence continues at coordinate 66,404,844 of CM054379.1, forward strand.
TTCTAATGTCATAGCAAAAAAAAGTCCTGGTCTTAAGAAATAACTACATTTAGGTCCCTACTACCAAAAAGACATTGGATTTTGCCCACAAGGATTAGTAAAAGGGAAGTTTTATTGTACTATGAAAATATTGATCCTCATGGGCCAAATTCTGAAGCACTCGGGTCAGCCAAAAGTCACAGAGAAGTCAAATGTGATTTTACCTCAAAACAAAGCCGCTGAAACCAGAAACTGAAGTGTCTCAGTGAGTTATGTTGATAAATGATTATGCTAAGAACTTGGTGCAATCCAAAGCACAAATACAGGCTGAGCAGAGACTAGATTGAAAGCAGCCCTGGGGAGAAAGTTCTGGGGGTGACAGCTGATAGGAAGCTCGACATGAGCCAGCAGTGTGCACTTGCAGCCCAGAAAGCCAACTGTATCCTGGGCTGCATCAAAAGGAGCGTGACCAGCAGGTCGATGGAAGTGATCCTGCCCCTCTGCTCCGGTGAGACCCCACCTGGAATTCTGCATTCAGCTCTGAGGCCCCCAACACAAGAGGGTGAGTCCAGAGGAGGGCCATGAAGATGATCAGAGGATGGAGACAGGCTGAGTTGAGCTTGTTCAGCCTGGAGAAGAGAAGGCTCTAGGAAGACCTTAGAACAGCTTCCAGTGCCTAAAGGGAACCTACTAGAAATCTGGAGAAGGACTTTTGACAGGGGCATGGAGGGACAGGGTAGGATGCAATGGCTTTAAACTGAAAGAGGGTAGACCTAAACTAGAGACTGGGAAAATATTCTTCTCTATGGTGAGAAATATTCTCGAGTGATGAGACACTGGAATAGGTTACCCAGAGAAGCTGCGGGTGCCCCATCCCTGGAAGTACCTGCTAATCAGCGGCCCTTGCTCTCACCGGGAGTGGATGAGGAGAGTCTCTGGAGGAACCCTCTGCTCTGAAAAGATGCGGGGACCCCGGGCGGCCGCCCCCCTGTCTTTGTCGCGACGGGGCGGAGGGCTAAGAGCTGCACCCTCACACAAGCGGGAGCCACCGCGGGCGAGAGTTAATCATTAAGTTCCCAGCAGATCAGCCCCGGGCAGGCTCCCCTGAACCTCCTGGGCTTCCAGCCATGCCCCGTCCCCTCCCGGCCAGGTGCGACCAGCCCGACTGAGCAGCACGGCGGGCGCGTAGACGGGAGGCAGGGACAGGCAGAGTCACGCAGAACTCCCCGCTGCCTCTCGTCAGCGACAGAATCCCAGGAGAAGCCCCCTCCGCGGGCACGGGTGAGCAGCCTTGAGGAGGGAGTGGCGCCCGCAGACCGCTTCTGCCCGCTCAGGAGCAGACCCCTGCTCCCTAAGGCCGCCGTCTCCCCGTTCCCTCCTGTCGCCCATGGGGCTGAGCAGACGACGGTGAAGAGTATGGCGAAGGGACCCGAGCAAGAGGACGCCTTTTTGCACCTCCCTGCCGCGCAGGCCGTGCCCTCCGCCGCGCAGGACGACTGCTACTCGGACTTGCTGCCCTACGCCGAGGAGGGGGTGTGTGCCGCGGATGACCCCGAGAGGGGGCTCTCGGAGCCTGCGCTGCCCGCCGGCGTCAAAGCAGGTACGGGGTGGGGTGCCGGCAGCCCGCTTGTGGCAGCCAGCGGGCAGGGCGGGTGCGGGCATCCCGGGCGAGGAGCGGCGGGCGGGCGACCGAGCCGTCAACGCTGCTCGGGGTCCTGCCTCGGGCGGCCCGGCCCGTTCCCCCCGGCAGCGGCGGCAGGGCGGCCGGTTAAACGGGCGCTACGGGGCCGCAGCCGCGTCGGGAGGAGGCGGCGTGCTGCCGGGCAGTAACGATGCTCTTGGATTTTTCTTCTTGCTCATCTGCCGGCGCTCAGAAACACGCTTTAACAGCGAAGCCCTGTCGTCGGAAGAAGAGGATGCAGGCAGTCGCGACGGAGGACTGAAAGCTGCGGACCAGAGCCCGTCTGCGAAGAGGAGCGTCGCGCAGATCATGAAGGACAAGAAGAAGCAGACGCAGCTCACTCTGCAATGGTAGGGCTGCCCAGGAGAACCGCTGCCGCCCTGCCCCTGGGGGATCTTCGTGTAAAAGCCGAGGCTGCACGGAGTGCTGCACCTCACAGATCCTTTAGGAATAATCGTAATCTGTGGGTTTGTGAGGTGATGTTTGGTTAGTGGTGAGGATTCTTTTGGATAAACCTCGTCTACAAATAAGGATATCCACCCCCAAATTTCTAGCAGAGGTTTATCAGTTAACTGAAATCTCCGACAGATTCTCACGGTATGTGGCTATTGATGAAGCCTATCGAAAAAAGTGTAGAAACGCAGCATTACTGAATATTTACTTTTCCGAATGTTTTAATTATCCTTTAAGGCCATGGTTGTTAGATTTTAACTGCCTTATAATGTTTATTTTTACATCAGAATCTGCCCTGCCTGGAACCTCTAACTTCATCTTATCTGGGCAAAAATAACCAAATAGCAGGTAAAATTCTGCAGACATTAACTAATAAATGTTTCTGTTAAAGCACATTTGAAATTAGGAAAGAGTGGTGTTGGATTAAATAGAATTCAGTTATCAAATACAGACTGTAAATCTAGATTTTTTTCCCTTCTAACTGAAAAATGAGAGTAACCCAAATTACTCAATTTCATAGTCTAATTTACATCTGATGTAGAGCATAAATTGTAAGGATTTGGGTCTGATGAGTCAGTGCAAAGGTATTCTGTGCACAGAATTTACTACACAGTAATTTTCTTAAAGATATGTGTAATCTGAGAAAGAAATAGCACATCATCCCAGGAGTAGCAAATAATGTAAACTGATAAAGAAACAGGGCAACAGTGAAATACCCAGCTGTTACCAAAAGTTCAGTTCAAGTGAAGACAGCCAGTTTTTTACTTCAGTTTTTAAAATTTTGCTGTAATGACCATCACTAGGCACTTATATTCTGTAAACTGATTTGGAAGCTACATAAAAAAGGCACCCCTTCCAGAAAAAGCCAGTTCTTTGCTTTTCAGTATGTTTTGGTGAAGAAATGGTTTCAGGTCCAGAGTGGACATAAAAAAGCAAGAGTAGGAAAAGAAGACATGTTAGCACAGGTGTTAAAAATACAGTGGGGCAGAAGATGCAAGTCCAAGCCCCTGCACTATTCAGAGGACGGACTTAAACCTTTCATAGTCTACTTACTGCTCTTATTTTCAGAGCAAGGCTGGCTCTTAGGTGATGATAATTTCTATAAAAGAAAAAGTTCAAACACTGAAAAAGATTCATTAAGAAAAGGGGCCTGGCCCCAGGTTTCCCATATTCTGCAACTAGCATAAGCACCAAGAGTGGAGTTAGTCTGTAGTATCTGTCTTGTTCAGGAGAAACTTATTTGAGTGTTTTCATGGAATTTTTCAGTAAAATTAAAAAAGAAGAGGGCAGTACCAAAATCCAAAAGGAAAATAAGATCAGGAGACATGGAATGTTGCTTCTTACTCTGGCAGTTTCTTTCTCTGTACAGGTTGGAAGAAAACTATATTGTCTGTGAAGGAGTTTGTTTACCAAGATGCATCCTATATGCACATTATTTAGACTTCTGCAGAAAAGAGAAGCTGGAACCTGCTTGCGCTGCAACTTTTGGAAAGGTATAGAGTAAATGCCTTCATAATTTACTGTATTAATACTTTGATGGAATAGTAATTTAGTACACCTGTGTCGAAGTTCCTCTCAAATTCACGTTTTCTGCACACATGGAATCAGACTACATTGTTTTGTATGACAGGATTTCGTGACATCAGATTTAGGAAACTGAGATTCCCTTTCAGTTATTGGTATTTCATACAAACAAAGACATTCTCTCCAAAAGATTTTTCTTTTCCTTTTTGATGATGATGTTAATAGGGTTCTTTCCACAAAACCAGATTTGACATGGAGGATGCTTTTAATTATACTAAAGGCAGCGTAAAGTGAGATGTGGCACAAGAAGCAATACAAGAAGAGGAATACAAATTAATAACACAGAGAGCTCCTGAATGAAAAACTGTTGATTCATCCTCTTTTCTACCCTTCTCTACAATTAATCCTAAAATCATTTAATGAAAGGGAGATGTGAACTCTCCAAATTAAATTCTCAGTAGTTGGTGAAACAGGAAACCAAAAATGCTTCAAGGATCATCTTTTTTTAAACAGTACTGATCTGGTCATTGTTCATACATAGCAAAATGCATGAATTGAATTAAATAATAATGAGTTTTAAATCCAGTTCATAAAATGTTCACTTACCATTTTTTTTTCTCTTGAATTGGATATGCTGAGAAAGTGTCCGATTTTCATTACAGTTTCAGTATAAATGAGGAAGACAATAGCTTTCCATATAAACATTGTTTCGACAGTGATCTCTCTATTAGATATACCTTACAGCTACCTCTTTTACTGAATTACTTTGTCACTTAATAAACCTTTTGCCTTAAACATCATTCTTCACAGGAAGAGTAGGATGCCAATCTCAGTTTCAGGACTACAGTGACAGAATGTTTTGCATGATTTAGATTAAATCACTTAACATTAATTCTTTATGTGCAGCATAGAGCTAAAGGAAAATTTCATAGGGTTTTAGTGAGCATAAAAAAGTTTAAGACTGTCCAACACTTTGCTAGTTGATGACAGAGAAGTACCTGCAAGACAAATACTCGCTTGCTTTAACCTTCAAATCACACTTTCCAAATAAAAAATAAACTTATTTTTTGTTGTTTGACTGTAAACAGAATAGCTAGAGGGCAGGCCTTTCCCTGGTGTTGTTTAGGTCTTTGAAGCAAAAGGTAAAGTTGCACTTTAGGGACCTGAAGTGAGCAGGATCCTGGTGAAGAAAACTAGATTTTGAACTGTAGAAGTGAAAATGGAAGGGAAGAACAGCTGGGAAGGGTAGGAAGAAGTTAATGGGTGGGGAGACTGGAGATACATAGCAAGAGGGACAAAGGATGAAAAGACCCTTGCAGTGTAAAAGCGTGGAATCATGGAATCATAGAATCATAGAATCAACTACGTTGGAAAAGACCTTTAAGATCATCCAACCATAACTCCAGGACTGCCAAGACCACCACTACATCATATCACTGAGGACCTCATCTACACCTTTTTTGAACACTTCCAGAGATGGTGATTCCACCAATGCCCTGGGCAGCCTGTTTGAATGCCTGATCACCTTCTCTGTGAAGAAGTGTTTCCTAATATCCAGCCTAAACCTCCCCTGGTTCATCAGGAAGCCTTTACTTCTTGTCCTGTTGCTTTTTATTTGGGAGAAAATACTGACCCCCACCTCACTGCAACCTCCTTTCAGGTAGTTGTTGAGAGTGATAAAGTCCTCCCTGAGCCTTCTCTTCTCCAGACTAAACAACCCCAGTCCCTTCAGCCGTTCCTTGTAAGACTGATTCTCCAGACCTTTCTCCAGCTTTGTTGACCATCTCTGTACCTACTCCAGCACTTCAATATCTCTCCTGTAGTGAGGGGCCCAGAACTGAGCACAGTTTTCGAGGTGCAGCCTCACCAGAGCTGAGTACAGGGGGATGATCACTGCCCCAGCCCTGCTGGCCACACTATTTCTGATACAGGCCAGGATGCTGCTGGCCTTCTTGGCCACCTGGGCACAAACTGGCTCATGTTCAGCTATCAGTCAGCCCCCCCAGGTCCTTTTCTGCCTAGCAGCTTTCCAGCCACTCTTCCCCAATCCTGTAGTGTTCCATGCTTAATTGTTTCTGTTGTGACGTGTCACAAATATTTATTCATGGACTACATTACACCATATATTAACACTACTATTATTCTATGAACACATTGCTGAGAAAGCATACCAGTGTTGGAAATTAACACAGATTTTTTCTCTTTAGACCATTCGCCAGAAGTTCCCTCTCCTTACCACACGGCGGCTTGGAACAAGGGGCCATTCAAAGTAAGGCGCACTTCATCTGCATATCCACTAACAGAATTCATTCTATGAATGACACGTGTTTCCATGTCTCCACTATATATAATTAGTATAACATATCCTGGCGGACATGGGGGTTTTATTCAGATGATAAGCTGCAAATGATAACCTTCAATGATGAAACTGGTAGAGAGTTTGAGTTTTGAAAACATTACTTCAGGCATAGTTTCTAAAATTAAACTGATTAAGCGTCTAAACCTTGTAATTATATTTATAGAACCATGCATTTATTGCAAGTAACTGTGGTTTTCTTTGCCTTTTGCAAACCTAACAACTTTCTTTGTCTTCCTTACATAACTATATGGATTAAATTAAAGGCACTAGGAAAAAAACATTGCCTTAAATTGAGAAGAAGGAATACATCTGGTCTATGATGTCGGTAATTCATAAAAACTCTGAAAAGTACACACCTATAGTGTGTTCTTTTCATAAATAATGTATATAGTTAATTTGTGTATTTGATCTGTGGAATATTAGGCTGTAGGAATAGATCACAGATAATTATATGTCATCTGTGGTGATATTTGTATTAGTTCTGACATCATGCTTTTGGTCATGGAAAACCAGTGGTGAACAGTGGTAGCGACATATTCGCTTATATCTAACCTCCTTTCTGTGTCCTGATATCAAGACTGCTGAAGAAGGACTGATGAATTGTCCCCAGTCTGATTTTGTTTTTTAACAGGGGAATACTACTTATAAGGAAATGAAAAAACTGCCTAGTGTGTTGGCTTAGTAATGTAGGGAAGTCAAAATAATGCTCTAGGATGTTGCCAGAGTCAAGCTATGAGTTAGGCAATTCTAAGAAAACTTCTCTCCCTGTTTGGGGAGTGACAAATGCAACAGTTCTCTGTATTGCCTGAAACCAAGTCTGGCTCTGAGATTTTCTGAGTGTTGTGCTTTAAACTGTTATTTCAGTGTTTATTAATATCCAGTTTAAAAAAAATATTTAAACTTAAATAATGTGCTGGTACTATTCAACATAAAATAGGGTTAGTTAAATAATTTTGTCCTTTTAAAGTAACCTCCAGAAACGTGATGGTTTTCAATCCCAAATAACATTTAGACCAGATCCTTATCTGTGTATTTCTATTTATTTCAGACTAGGTTCTCCAAAAATTAAGTTATTTCTATAAGGAGCAAATTAAGATAGATACTGTGTCCAGCTTTCAGTGTAAACACAGAAATTGAACATTTATTAATGATGCAGATATTTTAGGAGATGCATACCTTTAAACATGTGAGTAGCCCTAGAATTGTTCTCATGCTTAAAATTAAAAATATTCTTATGTACTTACTGAATAAGATTCGTGAAACCATCCTTGACTTATAGAAGAAAGCACAGAGGGATGATGGTTTACTGAAACAAAACTAAACCCCAGAAAATTAGAAAAGCATTTTGCTAATGAATAAGATAGAGAACCAGAATTACTGACAGAAGATAATCATTCTGTTTGGGAAAACTATTTTGAATGACTTAGCCTTGAAAGGCAAAGTTATTATTGTCTCTCAGTAATTTACAAGAAAAACTCAAAATGAAAAGGAAAAAAAAATACAAGGCTGTGTTTTTCCTCAGTGCTTTGCAATATACAACGAATGTCTGAAAGATTCATTGTTTACTTTTATAATGTTGGGAGGTTGATTCATGTTGTTATGCTTGGTTTTCTTCCTGCCTTAGAAGCATAAGAAATAGCCAGTTGATTCCAATGTAGTTTTGCTAAAGAATGCACTGGAGATGTCATTTGTGAATTTTAAGGTTTGTTGCAGTATAAATGAAGGTGGGGAAGAATTTCAATTTCCAGTTTTTACAAAGGCATTTTATTTCCTGGGTATGTCTCAAGTATTTATTTTAAATAGTCATTAATTAAAATAAAATTCAAAGGAAATAAAGCCTGCATAGAATATTTTTCCTTTTTTAACTGAGGACAGTTTCTGTCACAGTCTTACAAAGTCATAATCCATTGATTTTTTTTCAAGACAGAGTACATGGGCATTGTACAGAGAAAAACTGGAACTGAAGTTGATTTCTATAGGTGCTGAATAGAGGGGTTTTGGGGAAAGTTACTATTAGAAAGGTTATTTATAGGAGAAAAGAGGGATTTCATGTATTGTCACCTGTGGTGAAGTTTAGCTATTGTTATGGGCATAAACTCATGTAGATTTAGCTTTGCAGATGGACATATGCTGCTGGTGTTGTGTTTAAGGTTTTAGGATATCTGGTACAAACTGTGCAGGAATATTTGACAACCTACTAATTCCTCAGTGCATCGGTTAAGACTTCCTCAGGCTCATAACAAGACGTATTTGAAGAACCACTTTCAAGTTATAGTGAATGGGATAACACAAGAGGGAAAGTCTCCCAAATGCTCATCATAGTTTTGTTCTGACATATCTAATGAATTGATAACCCGGATCCAGTCATGACCCGAACTTTCTAATGAATTGACAACCAGGATCCAGTCATGACCCGAGCTTCCAAACGTATCATGTGTCTGCATATTTTAAAAGCATTGTAAGTCAACCTCTATTAAGTAAAGGAATATATTTAAAATCTAGTTTTTGACATGAAAAACTAGCTACAAAATTAATTGTGTTGGAACATGTGTCACTATATTCCCCTTCTCTCTAAGACGTTTAACATTATTAGCATGGAAATGCCTCATGCCCAACAATTTTTCAGCAAATCCCATATCTCTATTGACCTTGGTGGTATTATGTGCCATATTTTCATATGGATTAACTGTTCTTGAACAATTTCCTTAAAGGGATGAGGCATTGGCAGGTTTTGTTTGAACATCTGGCATTTGTTTTTCCTTTTTTTTTTTATCATCTGAGTTTTCTTCAGAGACTTTTCCTCTTCAATTCTCATTTCCACTAAGATACATTTACATTGTTCTTGCTGTGTAAAAAAAGGACCTCATAAAAGGCACAAGTAACAATATCTCCAGTTCAGAGACTGAATAGATCAGCAAGCAGTCATAGAGAAGTGGCAGTATAAATAATGGTCTCTGATTATCCATTTATCCATCTCTGATGTTGTGAGCCATACTCACCTCAGAACCACAGACTCACTGAGGAGCAAATTCATTTCTGCTTTCACCAGGTAGCAGTTAGTAACATAAATCTGATTTCAGAAGTATTTAAATTAAATTAATAAACAAGTTAAGGGACTATTCATCAGTTCCAGAAAATGACTAGTTATCCTCTGCTTTGATGTCAACATAAACTCTAAACGTTGTATGCTGTTTCTGTGTGGAACAAAGAAGGGTTACCGAGACTGGTAAGAGACACTTCTTACTAGCAATTAAATCCTAATTTTTAAGCATGGTAGTGTAGTGACATCGTTTTGTTTCTGTTGTTGCTATATTATTTCAATATAATGTTAGTATGAGCTGTCATAGTAATACAATCACGGACAGTGATGATTTCATATGACATTGCCTAGGTGCTCTGATCATTGTCCAGGACTCTACTGCACCAGATGCTGCAAAAGCATGAAAGGAAAAAGACAATTACTCTCCAACAGAATCACTATTCTTTATATATATATATAGATATATATATCAAGGAATGAAATGCCTACTGGGCACTGCATGCACACACAGCAATGTATTGATAGAGCCTGGCTGTGGTCAGAAATCAAAGAAAATCAGTTCCTTTTCCATCATCTTCAATTTGGCAGAAACAGGTTTTCTCCCACACCAAAACAAGGACAAGCTCTTTCAGGCATTCTCATGAGCATGGATTGGGTTTGAGAGAGAAATTCTGCTCTTAGGTGTGGGATACAGGTTCTGTTTTAAGGTGTGAGACACACAAATGTTAGTTCCTCCTCTGATTCCAAGCATCATTTGTCATCTCCAGTTCTGGGCAAAGGAGGGACTTAAAAAGGGTCCTAGAAGTCTGAATCTAGAGTCTCTCTCTCTGTGTTTACATCCAACAGTCTATTTGTACCAAAGTGTCAGTACCAAAACACTCATTAAAACATTTGACCAAGAAGGTACAACACTGGACACAATTTTTTTAATTAACTTCATTCATTGCATGCTCATGCTAATCACTCCAGATTGCTGATTGTAGGGGAAGGTTTCTGTATTCCTGCTAAGTGGAAGAAGATCCAGCATGTTAAATACTGCAAACTGCTCTCTTAGATTAGTATTTCATACACAACAGTTATCTGTGCAGTAGGTTCTGAATGCACCTTTTTGCATAGGTAATATTGGACATACAGTGGTCACTGCTAGAATTCAGTTATAGCCTTCCTGGTACATGGGTTACCTGGAGCAGCTATTTGGGAAACGTACTGCTCAGTCAATACACGCAGGAGACTCTTTGAGCTCAAGTTACAATTTAATTTCTTTGTAGACTTTGATCAATGATGAATCTTAGCTTTTATCCATCATGTCTGAAAACTATTATCTTATTTATTAGGAGTGATTTAGTGGGTTAATAAAACTGATATGGCAGCTGGCCCTGTGATAACAAGTTATTGCAAGTCCCTGAACAGCTTAAGCCTATCATTTCCTTATCAGCTATCACTTGTGTGAGTGTAGGCTAAAATCAGAGCTACTAGTTGTGAAGGAACATATGTTACAACAAACCACTGAAATTAAAAGAGGAAAGCAGTTCAGCTTGTTTTTCAAAAGGTTTGTTACAGAAATTGAGAGTAAGTGACTTGTGATGACTGGTATCACTTTGTTAATTATATAATAGCAATATAAATAGTAAAATATACTGTACATACACATAGAAATATGCATATAAAGACACAGAATGAAGTTACCTGACATTGTAAGTTAAGGATGTTATCAGTGTGTCTGGGATGGGTATACTCAACTCTCAACAGGGAGCCCAAAATAAGCCATTCAGGAAACAACTTTGGCTTCTAAGAGAATAAAAATCTTCGCAACTTATTACTCTATAAAGTATGTCCGAAAGAGCTTGAAATTATTTTATACTTATTTTTTAATTGCTTCTGTGTCATGACTAGAAAGCTGTATTGTTTAGTACTAAAAATTCAACTACAGAAATAGCTGAAGGAAATCAGAATGGTAGCTACTATGTCTTGATACACACAGAATAGGCACTGAAAATATCTATTCTCCATAACAGAATGTCACAGCAGTAAATTCGGATATGTTGGAGGAGGAACAAGTGTATTGTCTACCACTCACTGGAAACCTGAAAATCGAAATCATGCAACAGTTCCTGTTTCTAGCCCAAATACGTTAATGTTGAATTAGGTATTGAATAATCTAGATACTGAATCCTAACTTTGTAAGGAAGTAATGCTTTTCCTTGTCTCTGCCCACTCCAACTTTAGCAGAAGGGAATTCCAAGTTTGTAGTTAAAGGACGGAGTTTTAGAATTTTAAAAAAGGCATGTGGTTAAAACTAAGATTTAGGGTGTTGGAATGAGATACAGGCGACTGCTTGCTAATATGACCAATGACAAATGTGCAGATAACATTGCTAAGAAGTAGTCACAGCTCCGTTTTGGTTTTCTTCCTGTTCAGTGCACCAGCTTTGCAATGCCAAGATGAAGTAAATGCTGTTATTTGAAAGAATCCATGCATGTATATTTTCAATACCTTTTGTGTCACATGTAAAATTGCTTAATTTTCATGAAAGAAGAAAAAATGTTGATGCCTGTAGCATTTGTATTAGAACTCTGACAAATATTAGGAATTTCCAGATCTGTGTCTTTGGCCCAAGTCTATCTGTTTAATACTCTAAACCAAAAGTAGTGGTTGAAAACCTTCAGGACTTTAGCTCACAACATAGATGACGCAATACTATATGAGAACCAGAGGACAACAGTCTAGCAGGAGGGCATTTAATGAAAGGTCCCATTGGCATTCTAAACCATGTTGAGGTGTCACTTTGCTTTTGAGCAGTCAACTCTGACTTTAATGGGTAAAAAGGGAACTGATATGAGCACATGGTCCTATGTCTGAGCTTCTGGGTATTAACGGGTATTTAAAAATGGTCAGTTCACCACATCACCATCCCTCAGAAAAATACAGTTATATGCAAAAAATTAACAGTACAGATGCAAGGGAGAAACTATTTGCCTTCCTATGGGCCACCAAGTGCCACTGCGATCTAGTGGTATTATGTTAACTCATCAATTTCAGGCAAAGAGTAAGTGCTATGATATTTAACAGCAGCTGCTTTCTGTCCACATTTCTTGGCTGTAAAATTCTGTATGCACACAACAGACTGTCCAGAAATAGAATGACTATTTCAGCTGAGATTTTCATAGTTACCTAGGATAAGCAAATATATATCACCCAAATGAACTATTTCTTAAGTATCTTTTGTATCTAATGGCTTTAGTCAGCTTTGCAAATATAAACATTTGAGGGTTTTGTTCTTATCTGTGACTGTCCCATACAGGAGCAGACAGTAAAATTGCAATTTCTTTTAATGGGAATCACCGGGAACAGCAGAGATGAGCTGCAAACTTTTGTTTTACCTGTTCTGTGACTATTTGCTGGGGGCTTTGTGTCATAAGCGTGAATTTCTTCAAGCTTTCGAGAAGCGTCAGTGGAATTAGCGCAATGCAATGTGCTTGAACTGCAAGTGTTACTTTGAAGCAGCTCAGCTAAACCAGCTGCCATGGTGTTTTCAAGCTAACTTCAGTAAAACCCAAACGAGCCTGAGTATACTGTCCATAACATTCTTAGACAAATTTGGTTTAACATAATCAGTTTTTAAATCTATTGAATGGAATTTTTAAGACAGGGCCTATCACCTTTGATAGATGAACTCAAGCAAACTTTGCTATGACTGGTAAAGAAAGAGCTGCCCCCAGCTTGCTCTCCTGCCCTTCTCCTGAAGGTCAATTCTTTTGTAGCAAAAGCGCTGGAAAGCAGTAACCATCTACTGCATAGCTGTTTTCCTTAGCACCAGCCCACCCTTTTTAGTGTCTTTGGTTAAGGTGTTGAGCTCAGCACTGCAGAGCCTGAGCAATAAACATGTTTCCTTCTTCCATCTGTATTTGGGATCAGTGATCTTCAGGAGAGCAGCAAGGAAGACAAATGTGGATGAGAACTGCTTAAGTGGCTAAATAATTCAGAGTCAATCAGCCTACAAGCTGAAAGAAGAATGAGTAAATGGCAAGTTAGCATTTTAATTCATAGGAGGCTATACACTAATTTATAGGGTACACTGGTTAGTTATTTTCAACTGGGAAGCGCTCTGCAGGACTGTCGAAATATAACAGTGGCAAGCCTGAGAAAATAAACCTGTAAATCAAACCCAGCACTTTTTCAATAAATAAAATAAAACGAGGGAGAAAGCACATTAGGGAAAAAGAGATGCAACATGTTTCTGGGAGATTTGCTGTTCCAGTTACATTCTTGTAAGAGAGAAATTGTTTTAAATTTAAAGAAGATCCTATCCCTGGATTTTGGATCGAATCATGACAATACTGTTTTCTGTGAGACCAGATTTTTTTTCATGTCAGTGAAAGGAATTGGTAGACACTGTTAAGAAAAGCTTTCAGAAAGCATTGAAAATCAATTTCACAATTTGTTTTACTTGATATATCACTCATAAACACTCCTTTTTTTCCCCCACAGGTATCACTATTATGGAATTGGCATTAAAGAAAGCAGTGCGTACTACCACTCTGTGTATTCTGGTAAAGGCTTAACCAGGTATGGTAACATAAGGCTGAGACTTAGTCAGTGAAGGTCTAACTTTAACCTTCCCTTAGGAAGGTATCTGTAGGACACTAATTTTTGTCGATACCAGAACTAGTATTGCTGCCTATCTCAGCGTCTTGTATTTCTATATGTAAATAGCAGTTTTCTCCCTGAAGATACTGATTTTGTTTAAACAGGTCGATCCAGACCTTTTGGTAGTGACTTCCAGTATGGCCTCTCCGTATTCAGTGTAGATCTGCACCAACTTGTAACAGCAACGTATTTGTTCAGTTTTGTGTGAGGCATCAAAACACCGTTTCCAGAACACTTGTATCATATTGTTTGCTTTTGTGTCACCCTCTGAGTTCTTTCCCCAGGACACCTTTCCATTATGAAATGTCTGTAGAATGGTGTGAAGCTGACACCTGTGGGGCAAGAGGGAGGGGTCAGTGTAGATTAATATTTACAGGTCCTTTGACTAGCTAATATCAGTTTAAACCTAACCCAGGAAGCTCTAATTATATTTATTTAAGGGACAGCTAGCAGGATCAATACGTTACGATAGCTGCCTTTTGGTTTGCCAAAGATTAATAGTTCGTAAAACAAATGTCTCTGTTCACATATGGCTTGAACGACGGCTTTCATTGTCTACAGCAGTGTGTCTGTATTAAGTGGGGATTCTGAGAAAAGAAAGGGATAAATGAGTTTATGATTACATATAGAAAATTCAGCTGCTGGCAGATATAGGTTATATCCAAAGAGACTTTTTCCAAACAATGCGACAAGTGTAAAAATTGATTGCAAATGATGCTTAAAATGAGGGATCTCTCCACTGAAGAATTTAACGTGTAATAGACTGGAATATGCCATTTCCTTGTCCAGTGTTTATCCAGAGCTGTGGAGGTGTTGCTGGTACACAACGAGATGAGGTTTTTTAATAATACAGAGTTATCTTGAACAAATTGCTCATTTAATTGGCTAAAAGACAGTTATTTTCATTTAAGGGACTATAATTACTCTTAGTCATCAGTTTTATGTCAGCCAGTGCCCTTTTTGTGTAAAGCTCTGTCTTTGCAGAATCTAGCAACAATGAATACAAAGAAAGTGGAGGTACTACAAAATTCGCCACAGCTGCATTTCCAACAGGATACACTCACATAAAGATGGCATAGTTACTCTCTAAGATTTTCAGGAGTACTCACTAGATTCACTAGTTAGGAGCCTTGTCTTTGTGTAGGAATTGTGTTCCCATGTATGAAAACTTGAATTTTCCAGGCCCAGCACTGAAATTGCCTCCCTAGCTGATTTAGAACAGAAGCTCAAATGCTCATTTTGCAGTCTGGTTGGATTTTTCTGTATGAAGAGAATGATGCAGTAGCCTGGGGTTAAGAACAAGCTTCTGGGTAAGGAAAGAGTCAGGCAGTGTAGGGATTCAAAACTGAGAGTGAATCTCCCAGTTGCTGGCTGCTGTATATAAGGATCCATCATAAAATCTCTCCCTTGATGTCTATTCTGGTAGGTGAGCTATACATATGGTTGCTGGATTAAGCCTGGGGGAGAATTAGGCAGTGAAAATATAAGGGTTGATAGTGGTATTAGATCACACTATGTGCACAAATATAGGCATATGGAGGCCTTTACCATAAGGCTTACATGTTAGATGGCAGCTTGTGAAAAGATTAGAAGGGGCAATGGGGCTCACTTTAGATGCCTAAATATAGGCCTCTACTGCTATTTCAAACTAAATTGGTACTTGTGTATCAAGATTTAGGTAATAAAGCTGAATACAATAGTCCTTAAATGCAGGGATGCAGATGCCTGAATCCTTAAATTCCACTGTAAATTTGACCTCCCAGTTCATTTAAATATCAAGCCTTGCACTGTAAAAGGAGCATACCTAACGTGCTAACACCAAAAATCATTAGTATCCACAGCACTGTGTGAAGGGTAGCGTTAGGTAGCAATTAAGGCTCTGAAGGAACAATGTTAGCAGATGCTGCCTCATATTTTTGCTGTACATTCTGTGTATATTTTGTTGCACATGTGGAAATCCACTGTCCATAACAAATACATTAGCTATGAAGGTAATAAGCTCCATGTTGTAACTCACTGAGTGATGCCTTCTTTCATATTTACCTATCAACAACCAAGGGAATTCTGCAGGTAACATGTGCTGGATCGTCACATGATGGGAGCTGTCAGGCACCTGTGCCTGGCCTGGGTGGGACAACTGCTCAGCCTCTGGTTTTCTGTCCTGCCAGCAAAGCATCTCAACAGCATGAAATCACAATATTGCTGCTAATAACTTCATGTTGCCCCTAGTATCTTATCAGTTGGCAGCTAGCAGAACAGAAAATAACAATAATCAAACAACATTTATCATCATACTGATCCATTAGAATCTCTCTAATAACACATTGTCTGGTTTAGTAATTATAGTTTAAAAAGTGTGCTTTCTAATTTTTGCACTGAAGAGTTGCCTGATTGTCCAGTGACTTCACTGGGAATCTCTCAATTGGACCCTTAATAAGACATACGCTATACTGCAATACATTTTTGCCAGTTAATGAATCTTTGAGCTCAGAAATGCATTTCACCTGTATCCAAATAATGCTGTGGTGGAAAAGAACAGAAAATCACTATGATTTCTTAATTTTCCTTAGAAAAGTAAATAATAGATATATTTTTTCTACTTCTAATTTCCTCAGCTGTATCAAAGATCTTTTTGTATTTCCTGGTAAAGACCTTAAGTACTCACACCTATGCTTCTGTTTTGCTATTTATGAAGTTGCAAAGATCCAAAGAAAAATCTGAAACTGTGTTTTATATTTTACCATTTAGGCAGTGATCCGAATCATCATGTTTTAGAAGTAGGTGTCCTGACATCCTCAGGCATTTGCAAATCAACAGAAGAAGTTAAAAAAAAAAAAAAAGCATTATTTTTATTGTAACTACATTTTGAGGAATGTGATCATTTTTATAATTGATCTATTTTATATGTATTTATATCTACAAACTCTAAAAATGTTCCTTTTATGAAAAAATCACCAAATGCGTTTATTTTCAAAGGTTCTCTGGAAGCAAGTTGAAGAACGAGGTAAGTGTTGCAGTTTGTTTCCTTTCACTTCTTTTATAATTGAAATATTATATGATCTGTGGTTTTCATTTCTTTGAAAATTACAACAATATTTTCATTGAAGATTAGACTGTGTAACATCTCTTTTTCATGAGCTGAGTATTTGCTCCTCTGCATATTCAAAGAAAAATATGATTGGAAGGCACCCTCTGGGGTTCCAGTTCTGATGTAGTTCCCCATAATCACGGAGGTTCATAATAGACCCTCTTAAGCAAAGGATAATGCTTTATCTTAATTTTTTTGTATCCATAACTTTGGCTTTTTTCATAATCTCATTTATCTGATTGGAAACCAAAAGGTGGGTTTTTTTAATAAACAGAATTGTATACCTCTTGGTCAGGATTGTCTGTCTCTGTCTTTTGGTTTTGGTGGCATTTTCTTGTGATATGTCTTTTCACTGCTTTAACTTGCTAGATGGAGCAAGCAATACTTTTAGGCACCTCTGATCAGCCTTATAGCCTTTTGCTCTACTTGTTCCCATTTGAATATCTTTATAGAAAAAAAATAATTGTAAATGTCATATCTTCAATTTCTATTAGATACGTGCCTTCTGATGAACTCTAGAACTGTGTTTGGTTTTTTTGTTCTGATTTCGTTTGTTGGGTTTTCTTTGGTGGTTTTGTTTTTGTTTTTTTCTTTCTTTATTTCCCCACAAGTAAACTACATTTTCACTACTGTATGCTCTGATACAGTCACTGTCATTCTGGTTGCATTCATACTACAGAATTATGGATTATTGTACATTAGGGTTAAGAATTGCTCCCAGGAGTTTGCTTTGACAGTGAGTTTAACTGGCATGGCGTAGCCTGCATGCAGTATTATTAAACTCCTGAACCTAAAAAATAACATAAGGACATTTCATCCACATTGCCACAGAGAAAAGTCCCTAGCATGCAGGTATTTTTTGAGGCATTACTAGGAATTGTTTGGGAGACAGCTAATTGGCACGGGCCAAAAGAATGCCAGGATCCATTCTGCATAATTCTGTTCCAGCATTGCCTGTGAATGTTTTCTGACACCATTTAGTTTACTGGACTAAATATACCCTCTATGATCAACTGATACACAGAAAGTCTTTCTCCTTTTTCATTTCCAGATAAGCAACTCCTAGCTGATAGCAGGAATTCTTATTGGTCCCTGAAAGTGTAGCTTTGCTCTATTGATTTTCATCCCATTTATTGCTGTTATCTTAAAGCCATCCAGATCTTTCCACGTGACCTCTTGGTCTTCCTCTTTATTGATGATTTCATTAGCTCGTATCAGCCAATTTAACCTATGAAATATTCAATGAGATCAGCTCAAAGTCTGATCTTTGGAATTCTTCAATCCCTTTTCAACCAAGTAGTTTCCCTGTCAACACAACTTGTTAACATTTCAGTTGGAGTCAGTTTCTTAAACTTTTAACATTCTTGTACTAATCCCCATTCTCACCAGCATAACTAATGACTTCCCATGGTGACACCATGTCAAGTATTTTAGTGAGGTTCAGATAGATTAGATCTGTTGCATTTTCCTCATTCAGGTAATCAGCTATCTTATCAAAAAACCGATAGTGTTATGCCATGGGATATCCCCAGCATATTCAAGGATTCATGAGCACTAGTACAGCATTCATTCTTTGAGAGTTTTGAGACGGGAAATGTTTGGCTCCCTTGGCATAAATTAATGCACCTTTACTTTCATCTCTGATGTGGCATTCCCCATCTGGTTGGGAACTAACAGTCCCATAAACCTGTTCAATACATTTGTCCTCCCAAAGTTCAATACATTTGTCCTCCCAGAAAAAGAATCACAGAGAATTTGGTGGAAATAAGCAAGAAAGAGCAGTATGAATTTTTTGTCGTCTAGCTCTGCGTTGTCTGGAATTATTGAGGAAGGTCTTAAATGAAAAAAAAACATCTTTCATGGTCAAAACTTTTTTAACAATCTCAGTGTACTGAAGATTAGGCAACGTACTTTCATAAAAGTGAATAGGTGATATATCCTTATTCATTTGCTTGAAAGTACATGCAATTAGGTATTCTAGAAAGATTTACAATGATTGCATAAGGTGTAATTCTCAATAGGAGCATAAAGACATTGAAAAGATGTTAAAGCACTGATTGTCTAAATATACTGAGTAAATGGCATTTGAATGAACACTTATTGAGTGCCAGGGACACTGTTTACTTCTGGTATGTTTTATCACATTTTCTAGTATTCTCTCTGTGGGGGGAGATACCGGCAAATTCTTTTATCTAAACCAGTTAGTGCACCATTAGAGTCTGCATGGTTAATTAGGCAGATAATATTACTGTCATTATCTTAATGCTAAATGGTCATTAGAAACAGATGGCATTAAATTGAAAGGGCAAGTGGCAGTGGGTTAAAATATTAAGCCTAGAACTGAGGCGCAGTCATTACCATTAGCAAGGTAAAATCATTGCAGATTGCCCTCTCTTAAACCTCCCACCAGCATCACTGCCTTCTTTGAAATGAACTAATCCCTCTTAGTCAGAACTTTTCATATATTTCATGGGTAATTGCATAATATAATCATTAAGATTACTCCTGTTATTAAAAAAGAAAAAACAAACCTCCTGGTACTGATAGGCAACTATAACACCACAAAAGTATTGACAGGAAGAAGTACTAATGTTTCTACATTTCTTCAATTTCTTTGACTTAGAGTTTTATACATATTTGAATAGTAGATAGGGCAGTCAAAGTGTGTTTACATAGTGTATGCTTTGATTCCTTGCTATCTCTTTTGGCAGACATTTCACCCTATAAAAATAGGGAGATACATATATGGTGAATAAGTCAGTGACAGTTATAGTTTTTGGATGCAGTATTTGAGAGAATTTCCCTTGAAACTGGTCTCTAATTCACAAATCAGCTTTTATAGGAAAATACTCCCCTTTGCACACTTTTATACTATGTATTATACTGTATACCTATTATTTCCACTTCAGTGAAATCTGACTGTATGCAAAGGGGTAGGAAAAAGCAGCTTCAAGTACCCTTCAAATGTCTTTTGCATGGTTATATATCCGTCAATTAGTACAAACAGAATCTGTACAGATTTAATGGATTTACTGCAGGTATATGCAGAAGGCCTCTCAAGGCTCTGCACACTGCCTTGATATAGGGACTGGGTGGGCTAAAATGGAACCAAAGGTTTCAGCCAAATAGTCTTTTGTGGGTTTGAATGCCACTCTATGAGAATAAGTACAATTCCATCAGTAAGGACAGAATCATAATACAGAATTTATTGCTTCTCTTGAGAATGAGGGTTTCATCTTAATTATATCATTTGAGAGCTTACTGAGAATAACGTGGTGTGCATTATAAATATAAGCATGGTAACACTGTATCACTACAGAACATTATTGCTCAGCTTTACTGTGAAGTAGACTAAATCAGATTCTGTGCAAGTATTAGGATAGGAGTCTAAATAAGGGTTGATTTACCATATGTTGCTTAGCAGTCAGTGTCCACATGTACAAGGCAGCTTGTTGTTTCACCCTTCAATCCCATCTCTCCAAAGGTTAGCTTCTAATAATTATTCAAGATATTTTTTCAATCTGTCGCTAGTACAAGATGTGTCTACAATATTTCAGATGTCACAAGCTGGAGCAGCTTAAGAGGCTTAAGAACTCTAAGAACTGAAAGAAACTCAGCAGAATTTAGCATAATTCAGGAGGAATTTAACTTGTATCAAGGTCAACACTGACCATGTCTCAGCAATAACTGGAGAATACTAAATGTCCAGGAATATCATTCTTACTGATATATGAAACCGGGGCTTCATGTCAAGTCTGACACAATCACAAAGAGATTTATAATAAATAGTTAGATTGTAAGTGTCCATAGACCCTACTTACCATCACATCCATAACACTATAACATATTATCAAACTTTATGATAAACTAAAATAACTGTTGCCATAGTAAAACAGCAGAAGTCACTATTGCCATGCTATCAGAGCAAGAAGAGAGTGGGGAGAGCGAAAATATCTCCACTGCTCTAGATCCTCCTGCTAGCAAGATACATATTAAATAAAACTTAGGGTTTTATATCTCCATGAGGGTATAAGAGTCTCCATGAGAGTATGACAGTCCACACTGTAGAGAAAAGAATCTTTTACTTCAGTTTTTAAACATAGATCAATCTGAGGATTGTAGAATTACATGAAGTAATGTAGTTTAAAGGCTGCATTACTCTGAAAACTGCATTTGGTGGAGTTTAGATCTGGCACATATTTATTTACCTTCCTGAGCTGGAACTCAAGTCTGGATATGCATCAATATTTTGAAGAACAATCTGAATGTAAATATTTGGGAATGTTGAGAAGTTTGTGAGATAATATGCAACTTAATTTAGCATTAATTTCTGGTTTCAGTTGAATCTCTGTTGGTTATTTCCATGTTCCTGTTTTTTCCCTTCCATTTCAGGGTGGTTTCACTCGTAAATATTCTCTGAGTTCCAAAACTGGGACTCTCCTCCCAGAGTTTCCAAGTGCTCAACACCTTTTGCTTCAAGGGTGCATTTCTAAAGACAAGGTAAAATGTGAGCTACTTCTCTTCTGACTTACAGATCGAAAATTGCCACAGAATGTTTCTTCATATCTTAGCCTTTGAGGTATTGACATGAAAGAGCCAGAAATGTCCATAATCAAACAGAGGTGACTGATTTATAGAGGGGGCAAACCTTTACTAACACCGATGAACTGGCTTTCCACTGGAAAGGTGGTTGAATTATTTACCTATTAACTGACCTAGTATTTTACAAACTGATGGTATGTAAGAATGGGAGAGCAAAACAAACAAATAACTGAGAGTTGTATTCGTTCCAAATGTCTTTGGTTTTAAGGTAAATTTTGTTCTGATTAGATCAGAACAAATAATTCACAACAAATAATTAGAAGAACTTTGCTCTTTTTGATTGTTTGAAAAGAGACTGTACAAGTCTGAACATAATATTTTTTTTTCAATCAGTAAAATTTTATTCCCAAAATCAATACTTAGTATTACTCATCCTAAAAGTAACTGTTCTGTTAGGAGTATTGCTGGTATATGTTTTATGTCTTTGATTCCTTGACTGTGTGCTACGTTTGTGTTATTTCTGGTCACATTACAGGCTGCTACATCGCTGAACTGTGCTAGAAACCTTTTGGTACACATTAAGAACTCTCCAGTTTAGCCCCCAGTACAGGTCATGATGGTGGCTGTCTTGAGAAATGTTGCTTTAAAGCTTTTGGGTTTATGACACCTTCCTCTTAAGTCTGATCTCTGAAAGTCATGAAGTTGAGGATTCCTGTTGTGAGGACTGAACAAAAGGAGCCATCTGTAGGACGGAGATCTTAGCTAGAAATCTTACAGTTCCTAAAGAAAACAAAAATCAGTGTACTCAGCAGTGTGCATCAACTGCTGCTATAGTCTCCATCAATGAATTGACATCTCTCATATATATAGCATTCTTGTAACATTTAAATCTGAAGAACATTTGAGATTCCATGCAGACCCAACACAGCAGTGCAAGCAAAACTGAATTCCAACAATGGAGAAAAAGAAGCAACTCATTTTATCTTCATTTTTGGGTTGAAGCATTTAATTGCTCTGATGTTTGAACCAGATGATGGGAGGGCCCAGCAGAACTTTGCAGATGATTATCTGTGGGCAGACTCATGTTGTTATGAGAAGACTATGGGAAGAGAGATGAATTCGTGTGTGTCTCCCAATCTCTCTTTCCTTCCTGCATTTTCCTTATTCCTTGTTGTTGTGTTTCCTGTTTTCTTACCATCTTTCACTTTCTTCACCTTACCTGGCCAAGGGTTACTGAACCTAAGATATTTAGGTACTTTGTTGAAGAGATCCCGTACATGAAGCTTGATTCCTGCATTAAACTTTTAAGAACTTGCATGTAACTGAAATCTCTGGGGAATTAATAAATGTAGCAGCCAGCACTAAAATAGATTGATAATTTCTTCATTTTATGTTTCTGAAAAAACCTTACCCAAAACTTTAACTTCCATGAACCCCTTAAAAAAAAATGTATAAAATGTTCTTGAATCTCACATTTTGCCTTTGTTTTTCAAAGATATGTAATTACAGAAGCAGATCTGAAAGTCAGCAAGGTCTTTTTTCAAAGAAATCTCTATGCTAAACCTATTGAAATAAGGCGGTACTAGGTGCATTTGAAACCTGGTATTTGTTTGCCAGAGAAGTTCACAAGCTGTAACAAACTTTCTGTGATTCTGGATCATAAGAATGGCTTTGCTGGCATTTTTCTTTCCTTAAGATACTTTAGAAAATTTCTTGGTTTATAATCTGATACAGATTTTAAAATTTACTATTTTTTACAAAGTCTTGCAATACCTCTGAAGAGTTATTAAAATGAGGGAACACTCCACTCAGATAAATTAGCCTGATGAGATGAAAGGAAGTTCTGCTTTTTAAAGTTCTGTTCATGTAAAGCAGTGATTAAACTTTGACCAAATGACTGGCAGCTATTTTCTCATTTGTCTAACCAGATGATGGCTCAGAACACTCATAGACGCCTATAGTAGCCTAATGATTAACTTGCGCTCGTCTTTGGGATTAATCTTAGCTTCAGAAAGGGGAATTTACTTTGCCATCTGACTGGCTAATCTAGCTATTGCCTTGCTTTGATATCCACATTTTCACAGTGTATAGAGTCTCAGATATTGCATTTCTGACAAGAGCATCAAGACTCAAAGATGACAATAAAATCTGGAGTGACGTCCTCATTACTTCTGCATATACAGGCTGCCTATTTGTGCATATGCATTGTAACACAATTTATATTCTATATTTAAATACTGACTACAGAAAGCAGAAATCTAGGTCACTAGCGGTAAAGGAGAGAGCTAAGAAACTTTGTTTAATCTTTCTTTCTTCCAAAATAGGTAGATACTCTTATCATGATGTACAAGACACACTGTCAGTGTGTCCTTGACAATGCAATTAATGGGAACTTCGAAGAGGTAAGGTTGTTTGAACACACATTCTTGGTATATGTGCACAGAGAGCCAAGAAAGTGTTACTTATGTCCATGAATCTGGTTCCTACTCCTTTAGATTCAGCATTTCTTATTACATTTTTGGCAAGGAATGCCAGACCATCTTCTTCCCCTGCTTGAAAATCCCATCATTGTTGACATCTTCTGTGTTTGTGACTCAATACTGTATAAGGTAAGTTAAGCATTTAGATCCCTGGGTACATTAAAGCTTTTGCTTGTGTAACAACAGCATTGAAGTTAGAATAACAGGATGCTGTGGCTGCTTTCTGCCTCTGACTTGTGTAAATCAGTTAGGATTCAGTTGAAATCATGGAATTTGGTGCATGTAAAAGCTGAAGTCCAGTCTCAGCTCTGCTGAACACTTGTTATGTGACTACAGGCAGCACAGTAGTAGTGAAATCCTGAACTACTTGCTTGGCTGCTTCACTGACAAAGCTAAATTAAGCCTGGATGGAAACTGAAGCCCTGTTTTTACTTAAAAGATTAATCTGGTTAGATATGAAGAAATTCTTTACTGTAAGGGTGGTGGGGCACTGGAACAGGCTGGCTAAAGAAGTGGTAAATTCTCCATCCCTGGCAATGTTCAAGGCCAGGTTGGGCAGAGCCTTTGGTGACATGGTCTAGCGTGAGGTGTCCCTGCCCATGGCAGGGGGGTTGGAACTAGATGATCTTGAGGTCCTTTCCAACCCTAACTATTCTATGAGCCTATGATTATTGCAATTTCGACCAGCAAAGACAGTCTGTGGCAGATCAGTGAGGTAATTCCACACACAAATCTGCTACTCACAGGTTATGTCAGGCCAAGGCTTTATGTTACAAAGCTGGAAGCAATACTGGATTAAGATATTCCTTCCTCTCCTGCCTGCTACACTTTGTTTCTGTTCCTATGCTGCTGGATGTACCAGCAAAACTGCTGCACTCTGAACTTGTTTGGGTTTAAAAAAATCTATGAAACATTTGTTTTGCAGAGGTTTTGTGCCATATGTGTTATTTGATCTAGTTAACAGCACGATCACAGAAATGATCAGCATGATCAGGGGACTGGAGCATCTCCTGTATGAAGACAGGATGAGAAAGTTGGGGCTGTTCAGCCTGGAGAAGAGAAGGCTGCGTGGAGACCTCGTAGCAGCCTTCCAGTGTCTGAAGTGGGGCTATAGGGATGCTGGGGAGGGACTCTTCATGAAGGACTGTAGTGATAGGACAAGGGGTAACGGGTTCAAACTTAAACAGGGGAAGTTTAGATTGGATATGAGGAAGAAATTCTTTACTGTAAGGGTGGTGAGGCACTGGAATGGGTTGCCCAGGGAAGTTGTGAATGCTCCATCCGTGGCCGTGTTCAAGTCCAGGTTGTACAGAGCCTTGGGTGGCATGGTTTAGTGTGAGGTGCCCCTGCCCCTGCAGGGGGGTTGGAACTAGATGATCTTAAGATCCTTTCCAACCTTAACTGTTCTATGATTCTATGATTCTAAATAGCTGAAACTAAGTGAAACTAAGGAGTATTGTAAGGTCAGGGTTAATCAATAGAGCACTGGGGAAAAAATGTAATGCCACTGGAGCTTTTAATTTGGGACATCAGATGGGTTCATTAATTAATAGGTGCACAGTATTTTAGGTTCCTCTGATAGCACATGCCATATGAATAGAAAAGTTTTGTCATCCTCTCTTTAAAAATTTCACGACCACATATGAATTGTGAGAAATAAGTATAAGGGCTAACAGTAAAACACTAAGCAGGCAAAGGAAGGGACTTGGGACTGTTTATCACTGAGTGTGTTATGGTCATCTATTTCATTCTTTAATGTACAAAAACATGGTGGAAAAATCCAGAAAAGATGAAAATATGTATTTAGTAGAAACATATCAAACTGTAAAGTTAGAAGAGGTGCTTTAGCTAGCAGGGAGAAGTAAAGGTAATTAGCATCAATGATCATTATTACTGCCCTGGAGATGAGCCATTAAGCCTCATTACTTGTAGAGGTTATATTGTACCTCAAGTTTATGAGGTTTTCCTTGCTCTAAAAGTGCTGTCCAATATTAACTTTTGTAATTAATTGTAATAAGTTTTTAATGTGACAGAAGGAGAAATACTACAGGAGCCTTAAGTTATAAATTAAGACAGAATTTCTCAAAATTCCATAAATTTACTATTGTGTCTCTTCTTTTTGTCTCACTGTTTCTCACTTATAGTAATGTTGGATATTCTTTACAGCACAGCTGCCAGAAAGAAGGAGAAATTTTGTTGTGTTATCAAACCATTTACATCAGTAGTGGAAACAGATTTTTAAGATATAAGCTGACAGCTTTGCGCTCTGCAATAATATTCCCCAGAAGGCATGCCAGATGGCAGGTTTTTTTCCTAAACAGTTCCACATCATACTTAGTTATCAGGGATTTCTCCAAAACTCTGAACACATTCAGTGCTACATTCAGTATGGCAGAAAGAAGAGTCAAGTGGCTAATAGCACATGAGGACTTAGTACATGCTTTACTGAGACTCACAGTGATTCTAGAGAAGACCAAGTGTTTATGCATCTCACTTCTACTGATTTCCCTATCATAGCAGTTTCCTGTTTTACTGGCATGCTGGCATACATTGAGAATGGGAGCTATCTAGATATAAAAATATCTCATATGTTCCTATCTAATAGTGATGGGAGAAATCTAGGTATATAAATACCATAGAATCATAGAACTGTTGGGGTTGAAAGGAACCTAAAGGATAATCAAGTTCCAACCCCCATGACACAGGTAGAGACACATTCTACTAGACCAGGTTGCTCAAAGCCCCATCCAACCTGTCAAACACTTAAGTATCGCTTTAAATAACATGTCACTTTAAATAATTACTGCTTTAAATAACACTTCAAGTATCTGGACAATAAGTTGAATGTCTTTATTCTGCATTAATTTCCTGTCCTTATCACTTTGCAATTTAAGTAGACAAGAAAGATATGAGTTAATAAATGGCCAGTGGAAGCTTGATATAATTTTCTGTTACTTTTTTGAAGGTCCTTACAGATGTACTTATCCCTGCAACAATGCAAGAAATGCCAGAAAGGTAGGTATTTGTCAGTAATAATGCTAAATGATGTTTGTTAGTCATATTCCAGGTAAAAAGCAGAAATTCTATACCCTAGGTAAATTTTCTTACAATATTTATTCTCTTTTTCAGAACAGTAGCATATGTGTGCCAAATATGCTTAGCAATGGAAACAGCTATAGAACATTACACAGTATATAAAATATTACACAGTATTTTAATGTCCCATTTTACTGGCTTGTTGGATAAGTTGTAATAGGCTTCTTCTACACTAACACCCTATACTATCAAAGAAGAAATAATTTGTACTTGTGTTGCTTAAGGAAAAAAAATTGTTACCTTTTTCCAGACTATTTTTCAGATTTATATCCTATGCACTACAATAATATTTAAGCATTATTATAAGTTGCTTCTGAATCTGCTGTTAATCATTGATTGAAACCTAATTATTTAAATTAATGAAAGGCAAATTTTATTTATGTTTCTCTAAAACACTTTTTTTCATTATAGTTTACTGGCAGATATAAGAAATTTTGCAAAAAACTGGGAGCAGTGGGTAGTTTCCTCTTTGGAAAATCTACCAGAAAATCTGACAGATAAGAAGCTGCCTATTGCGCGAAGATTTGTTTCCTCCCTGAAACGACAGACATCATTCCTACACCTAGCACAGGTAAAAAAAATAAGACCATATATCCAAAAAATTGTCAGTTATATTTCATGCACCTTTCAGGCTATGGGATACAATGTGTTATTTTTTCAAGGTTCAAATTCAGCTATGGAACACTTAACATCTTGTAGTATTAACCACACAAGAAGAAAATGACCGTAAATAGATCTGACCAAAGCTTCAAACTTTTGTAGTGGAAAAGAAAGAAAAGACCATGGTTATAAGGAAATACTTTAATGGGAACTTTAGGCAGTCAAATGATGAAGCGTAATACATGTGTATTTGTTTTAGTTCCAAATTGGAAAATAGCAAGGTGATCCTTCTTGCCTAGCAAAGGTTTGCTGTCTTTTCCATGGTGTCCTTTAGTGAGCCTATTTGTTTTTGAGTTCTGACTGAAAGGAGAACATGTGACTGACAGGTAGCCAAGGACTCCAAGTCTGTCTTGGCCTGGACACAGGTATCTGCAATTAGAAGGCACCTCCATGTGATGGTTTGGTAGATTATACAAAAGTATAAAATGTCTTTTGGGAACTTAAGTGCCAACAGCTTGGGCTTTGAGGTGGTAATCCTCATGAATAACTGTAGATGCAGCATATATTCCACTTAGTTTTCTCTTTCATAAATATTAACACAGAAGTAGCTCATATGTGACATCAGGAAGATAATCTAATAGAAAGATGCATTAGAAAAGCATTAGAAGTCTAATGGAAAGGAAACATTTTCTCAACAGATCTATGAAAACCCCAGCCATGATTAAGCAGAACATGATTCTTCTCTGAGGGGTTATTCAGGTGATCCCCAGGTGTGGGTGTGTGCTGGTTTTGGCTTGAATGGAGTTAATGGTTTGGATTTGTGCTGGAAAGAGTGTGGATAATTAAGAGATGTTTTCATTACTGCTGAGCAGTGCTTACATAGAGCGAAGGCCTTTTCTGCCTCTCACCCCACCATAGAGTAGGTGGGGGGTGGGCAAGCATGTGGGAGGGGAAACAGAGAGGACAGCTGACCTGAAGTGACTAAAGGGATAGTCCATACCATATGGCATCATTCTCAGAACTGAGAGAAGGTTGGCAGAGGGGGCATTGCTCAGGGACTCAATTGGTTGGTGGTGAGCAACTGTTTTCATTTGCATCACTCGTCTTTCTTGGTTTGTATTTTTCTCTGTTATTTTTTTCCCCTTTTCCTTACTATTATTAGTTATTGGTATTGGTACTGTTATTGGTGTTTGGGTTTTTTTAGATTATTAAACTGTTTTTATTTCAACCCATGAGTTTTCTTATTTTACATTTCCAATTCTCCCCCCATCCCACAGAGGGGTGAGAAATGAATGAGTGGCTGTGTGATGGTTAGTTGCATGCTGGATTTAAACCATGACAGGGTCTCAACGTTTTACATTTACTTTTCTTCCAGATTGCTCGGCCAGCTCTTTTTGATCAGCATGTGGTCAATTCCATGGTGTCGGACATTGAAAAAGTTGATTTGAATAGTATTGCATCTCAGGCACTCCTTGCAGTCTCAGGGAGCACAGACTGTGATGGAGAGGTCTACAGTGAATGTAAGTTCATGGCTATATATATATATATGTATATATCATTAAAAGTAATTCACTTTTTCGTTCTACACCATGGTAGTCTACTTGGAGATGGACTGAGAAAAGGCACGCAGATGCACTGCATCCTCTAGTCTAACTCAGTGTTAGCTGCAGTATCTCACGAAAACCAGTTAGTTGCCCTAGCGTGTGCTACAAGAACAGAAGCTTGGGCTGAGCAGTCACAAACAGTTGCTAAAGAAGTCATTTACATATCAGTTGCCAAGTGTAATCAAATCTCTTTAGTTTTGTCCTAATCATATGAGCATATTAGCACAGATCAATTTGTAAAATATGTCTCAAAAATTCCACATCATTATGGTTAAATTTAATGGATATTTGAGCTACTTTACATTTCTTTTTATGAATAGATTTGTTTTGCTGCATGTTGTTCTTTAACAAAATACATAATTTTCTATGAAGTATAACAGCTATTTTCATACACAGAATTCGAGTGGAGAGTGTTAATTTTCATATACATACTTGTTAAAAAAAAATAACCTTTTTCTCTATTAAAAAGATAACTTTTGTCATAGGAATCACGTTGATCAGATTTTGGAAAGCTGAAAGTAATAGCAGTGTGTTGTCCTCTAAATATTACTACTTGATCATGAAAGTTTATTGTCTTTAATAGTTCAGAAACCTATTCATGTCTTCATTTGAGTTGCCCATTTCCTACATTTTGTGTAATTTGTTTTCTATTTTGTTCCGTGTGTTCTTTCACACTGGTTAAAAAAAAAAAAATAAAAGAAAAAGAGACCTAACTGATCATTCAGGCACTTTTTTTGAAAATGGGAGCTTATGAAGTTAGATTTACATTATATTGTGAGAAACTTGTAAAATACACGGTAAACCTAAGCCAGTGTGCAAATCTGCCACGTCACAGATAAAGCTTTACAAATAAACTTAGTAATAAAAATGTTTTCAAAGCTGAATCTTAAAAGGAATTGAAATAGACGGATTTATTTTTTTTTTTGCTTTTATTTTCTTGTGAAACTTCATCGTCTTACAACTTGTATCACTGTAATGCTTAAGTAGTTTAAATATGTATGTGTGATGAATGTGTGTCTGCTTGCTGTACTGGGGAATTGCTTATATCTTTACTGCTCTAATTCTTTGCTTTTCCTTTCCATGCTACAATATTGTCATATTGCTGGTGAGTGGCTTTTTCTCACATTCAGAATGGCATGAAATGATATGTTCTCCTTTTTACATGGTAGATGACTCTATTACAGTGTTCCAAGAACTGAAGGACCTTCTAAAGAAGAATGCCACTGTGGAATCATTTATTGAATGGTTGGATACTGTGGTTGAGCAAAGGGTTATCAAGGTACCTTTCAAATGTTCTGTCTGACTCAAGACCAAATCCTACTGCCCTTACTCCTTATACAGTCAGACAGTCCCCTTACTTACACAATGCCCTTACATTTAGGTAGTCCCATTGGTTGCCTTTGTGGAATTCTTATCTCTGCTCCCATCTCCTTATTGTAACAGGGGAGTTCTTCATTTGGTGAGAAAGGTTCCAGTGGCATTAGTTCCAATTAATCATATTGAGTGCTGTTAAGCTGTCTTATGTGTGCAACAAACTAAGAAGTATCTTAACATAAAAGTCTGCAGTGTACATGAAAGAAACCCATCCACCTTGTATGTGTTGCAGAAGCACAGGTATATTGCTCAGTGAATGAGCAGAAGATGTTCCTTAGAGAAGCAATTCTTTATTTCCTGGTTCAGGCCAGGTTGGATGGGGCTTTGGGCAACCTGGTCTAGTAGAAGGTGTTCCTGCCCATGGCAGGGAGGTTGGAACTAGATGATCTTTAAAGTCCCTTCTAACCCAAACCATTCTATGATTCTATGGTTTCATGGTATTTGAATGGTGTAAGTTAATGTAGCAGATGGATTCAGAAGTAGCTAACCTGTAGAAGGATTTCTACAGACCAGGATAAAAGATACAGTTTTGTAGCTTTGTTATGGTTCTTAACACAGTAATTGATGGTTTTGATGGGATTTTTTTTCCTCCTGATTTACAAGATGCTTTATAATCACAAATATTTTATATGCATGTAGTTATATATAAATGATTATGCTATGGCTCAGAACAAAATAATTGAGTTCTATGTTATAGCTCAAGTAAGAGATATTTACCAACTCATGACTAATTAATGTGAACTAGCAGAATAAATTGTTACTCATTGCTTGCTAGAGCAGAACACTGGTCTTCTCATCAGGCCTTGTTCTATCTTGAAATGAAATATTTTATCTGCCATTTAAGGGAGCATCTTCATATGAATGGATGCAGGAGGAAGAGGCAGTGCAGTTAGCTTTGACTGACTTGCAGGACAGTGACTCTGCCACTTACAAAACAATCATAGGCATGTCTTTTTTCCTTTCTTCACCTGTTTTCCCAAATTTCAATGGAGACAGTGATGATTTCTTTCCTTTAAAGCTCTTTGAGTTTCCTAATATTTCCTGTCATAAGTGATCAGCACAGTGGGGAGCTTCAAATGATGCAGGATAGCAGAGCCAAAGCAAGTCCTCACATACACTTACCTAGACTCAAAGCTCTCACTGAAGCTATCAATCACAACTTATCCAAAGAACTGAATGCTTATGGTCTAAAATTCATTCCACAATTTCAGAAGACAATTTCTGATAAAGAAGCCAGGCAGAAAGGGTGACGCTCTCTCCCATTCAGCATTTACTATGTGATATGTTATTATTTAAGTTAACAGGTATGGTTCCTAGCATTGTTTTCCTGTAGTTAAGGGTAAGAAATACCAATGATTCCTAATAGGAGACTAGGTCAACTAAGCAGAAGCTAATAATTTACAGAACGTGCAATCCTTCCATTGGTGTCTGCCTTCTGTTCATGCCAAATTGTGGTTGCTGTCAAATTCACACAACAGCTTCTTTCTGCTTGCTGTTTGAGAAAGCAACAGGGCATACATTACCACGCGAAAAAATCACTGCCAGAGCAAAGTGACAGTATGAAATGAGCAGCATTGAAAGTGTCAGTATTACATTAGTAAACATACCATTTTGTAAGAGAAAGTCTGGCCAGTGTTAAGACTACATTAAAGTACAAAGACTAATCTCCCTGTTTATATGGAATAACATAGTGGCAGAGGGTAGGATTTTTAAAGTTTATTTCTGCCCTGTACACCTGTATATTTACAGAACATTTTGGCATCTTTAATACTAGAATAGGAGGCAATTTATATACCTTCAGGGTACAGCAGAACCCAAGCAGTAAGCAGTTTGCTTCATCTAACATTGTCAGAGCTCTAGTCTGGTTGCACTGAAATAAGTGAATGAGGCTCTTTATCACTTTAGGACACATATTATGAAGATAGTTTGAATGAGGCAGCTTGATCCAACTCTGTCACATCAGCTTGAGACAAAGACTCCTTGAACTCTCAAGAATATTCAGTTCTCGTGTGTGCAGAAAACAAGTTAGCATGTTTACCAGTATTTTACTACTCTCTTTCAGGCAAGCAAGCAAAATGGGAGGTCATTAAAGAAGAGAGCTCAAGACTTCCTTCTCAAATGGAGTTTTTTTGGTGCTCGAGTGATGCATAATCTAACTCTAAACAACGCATCAAGTTTTGGTACCTAGGCTTTGTGAAAACTCTCATCTTTTGTACATATGTGCTAGCACTTACCAGCTTTCCACCATTTCCTGAGCAGAGGAACATGTCCCAGTCTAAAGATTCTTTGCTTAAAGCCACAAATGCTGTGTAATGTGCTTTTCAAACTAGCCTTTCACCGTAAATGCTAGCAATATTTTGGTGAGCGGTGTCACGTTCATTTTTAAAAGGTATTTTTTTGCATTTGAAAAGCTGTGTTTGTTTTGACGTGACAATGGAAATATAACTGCATACCTCAGTGTAGGAGACAGAAGGTTTATGTCATTAGGTTTATATGTGGATCAGTTTGGAAAAAAAAAATAATTAAAATACTGCTGTGCTGAAGTTTTTGTGCATATTATGTTTTAAGACAAGGAAAATTAATTTGGCGGATCACCACTCATTTAATTCTGGGATCAGTATTTTATTTTAATTGACTTAATAGTATAAATAGTTTTTATTTATAATAGTATAAAATAGCATTTATTTTAATTGACTGGGACAGTCAATTAAACAGTTTGTGGTTTTTAAAACCTGAGTTTCACATGTCCATCTTTGGAAGTGTTTACATTTTTGGGGACTTTCAGAAAGAACCTTTTATAAAATAGAAGACGATAGAGTAAGTGAAACTCACTGTGAATCTAGTACATAATTTCCTAAGTTTAGCTGCAGGTAAATTGCAGTTTGAAATTTCAGAGTGTATTTTAAATGGCTGTGAGGAGACACACATTTTTAATGTGATATATCCTTGAAATAAGGTCAAAGACTTCACCAGTTATTGTCTGGTTATTTAGCACAAGGCAAACAGAAGCAGAGCAGAGGCATTCTAGCAGACTTTGGCCTTATCTAGCTCCACTGTGTGCCTTCTTCAAGTATAAAGCGTGTCTCACTTTCATCAGTATTTTTCTTTGATGTAATTAGTGGTCAAATAGCCTACAGGACAGTAAACAATTGAGCTAGGTGGGCCAGTGCAAAGAGAGATTAGAGCTAGAACTTAGGCACTATACCTTGTTGGTCTTGCCAGGTCATTTAAAGTCCACAATTATTTGTTTGTTTCGCTCTCTTCTTGTAGAGTGGTGAAAGATGGTCACAAAGATAACTCAGCTACTCTCTCTCTTTCTCCTCCCAAAGGTTCTTTTCATTTGATCCGCATGCTACTAGATGAGTACATCCTGCTTGCCATGGAGACACAGTTCAACAATGACAAAGAACAAGAACTCCAAAATCTACTGGACAAATACATGAAGAATTTAGGTAACTACAGCTTGGTTCTTTTAAATGTACTCCCCTATTTTTAGAAATTGGCTTATTTGTTTAAACAGGAACAAGCTTACTGTCTTCTCCTGAAGGTGTAGCTATATGCAACATTGTCAAATTCCCTTGAAAACCTTGTGACCCCTCAGCAATTCATTCTCACCTTCCTATCATAGTTCACTCAATAACATTTTGTGGAAATGTGAATACACTGGATCTCTGGGTGCAACAAACACTTGTCGGTATATCTGAAGGGCTACAAGCTGAAGTATGAAAAGAGGTGTAACTAGCAGAAAGGGCAGAAATTCCTAATCCAGTTTTTCTGCCGAAGCTTTAATATGTAATTGGGCCTGGAACTAGGAGCATATTAAATGTTGCTAAAATGTAACTATCCCTGCAAGGTTGGAACACAAATTTGGAGCCCAGTTTAGCATCTGGCTGAAGTATTACCATGTGGAAGAGAAACAAAATGAATTTAAAAACCTTAACATTTTCCATCTACCAGGCTTCTTCAAGGTTAGACAGTTTCAAGTCATATTCTCCAGGCCCCTTGCTATAAAAATGAATGTTTAGATCAAATTTAAGTCCCAGTTAATCCCCAAAAATTCAGTGAAACTTGACTGTATAAAAATAGTTCTGCTGAAATATTTTTTAACATTAGCACCATCAATCATTCTTTAACTTTTTTGGTTGTTGTTACTCTAAATCTGCCCTTTGCTGCAAGAAACTTGCATAGAATTTGTCTGAAAGTTGATGTTTTTAATTCATCATTCAGGAAAAAACTTGTTCTGTGTAGCAGTTGCCTTATCCCTGAATGCTTAGGCGAAGTCCTTGAAACCATAAAGTCCTGGTTTCCACTGAAGAATAGCAAAATTTCCACTGACTATCAGTAATCTGCACAAAACTGAACAACTACTGAGTAAAACAAATGCTTTTCTCTAGAAAAGTATGAAAATAGAGTTCAAGCATTCTAAAAATCATATTGTTAATTCTTTAGGATGAAGTGTCATGAGCTTGGTTCACTCCTGTTCCAATTTTCTTGACTTCATTGCTGACTCCTATTACAAGGGAATCACTCTGATTTGTACCTTCACTATGATGGCTCCAGTAAGAAGCTGATACTCTGTGATGTAGATCTGTGGTCAGGGAATATGATACAAACAATTCCACTGGGAGGATTAAGACTAGGGCAATATTTGTATTCATTGGCTACATGCAAAACATGGAGGCTTCACTGTGTTTTGAAATAAGCAAAGATATGAACAAATCAGGCAGCTCATATGCTGTCTATATACTCGTGGTGAATTTATGTGCAATGAGCGTATATGACAGCCACCAAGAGTTTTCACTTACTCTTCCAGATGCAAGCAAAGCCACCTTTACTGCATCACCCAGCTCTTGCTTCCTAGCAAATCGTAACAAAGCTGCTCCTCTGCCCAGTGACACTTCAGTCAAAAATGAGTGTCTAGCAGAGCAAACCTACGTGTCCTTGTCGGCTAGTCAGCCAAGCAGTGTTGCTTCTGGTCTGAACCCTTTTGCCACAGGAGACAGTGAGAATATGCATTTGACAGGTACGTATCAGTTCTTGTAGTTTGTCCTTCACTTGCTTGTTAGTCTTTCAGTCCACAGTAACATGTTGCTGTAATGACCATATGCATTTATAAAGATCTCTAGTAAATAATGTTTGATAAACTCACCCTCTGTGTTGATTTACAGAAGATGGCAATTGTAGAGCATTGACAGTAATAGGTCCTCTTGGAACAGTGGTAAAACTATTCTATACCTCTTGGCTGGTTCTTGTGAAGACAGAATGAACAGTAACACCTGGAGCACATGTGACTTGTAATTCATACATACATACAATACAATCACTTAGGTTGAAACAGAGCTTTAAGATCGAGTCCGACTGTTAAACTAGGACTGCCAAGTCCACTGCTAAACCATGTCCCTAAGCACCACATCTACACATCTTTTAAATACCTCCAGGTTTAGTGACTCCACCAATTGCCAGACATTCTCATTGAATGTGGCAGCCTGTAAGCCAGAGAATGAAAGTGGGAAGCTTCATACCCTGAAGCCATGGATTAAAGAGCATTGGTTGTACAGGTGGGGGTCACTAGAGGGACAGTGTCTTAACAGATCTGCTCTATTCAGCAGTACTGCAGTATGAATTCTGATTGCAGCTAATACTTATTTATTCCAGGTCAAATGGAACTGTCTCAAAGCACTGGTCACCTGATGACTCCACCCATTTCACCAGCCATGGTCAGCCGAGGAAGTGTTATCAACCAGGGGCCAATGGCTGTGAGACCTCCAAGTGTAGGTCCAGTGTTACCTACACATTCACAGTGCTCTTCCTATTCAGAGCCCCTTTACCAAACACTGTCACAACCTAATCAGAATTACTACGGAAACAATTCCAATTACCAGACAATGTTCAGAACTCAGGCCCATTCCACTCCAGGAGTTTACCACCACAGAGCAGAGCACAGCCGCTTCAGCGCCTTGAGTGAGCAGCAGCTCTCCAGAGACTACTTCAGCAACAGTTGTGCTGTGTCCCCATACAATGCCAGATCCCCTTCCAGCTACGGTCCTTCATCCATGTCTCAGGACACACACAGCACGCAGTTTCTGAATACTGGGAGTTTCAACTTCTTGAGCAACTCTGTGTCTACATGCCCAGGAGCAGCATATCCTGCTAATGCTTCCAACGGTATTAATAGATATTTTCTTTTTCCCTTCTGTTTCTCTTCCTTGCTGGAGTAAAACACCTTTTATCTGCTTTTTTCTATGAAAGATGTTTTTCAGCTCTTATTTATACCTTCTTGTTTTGCGCTTCTCTGATGACACACAGAGATTGTAAAGTAGCTTAACAAGCTACTTAAGGATTTATTTTCCTCTGCTGCATTCTCAGTAGACCTCAAATGCATCTGCTGTGCCTATGCTAATCATACTTTGCCACCACTGCCATGTCTTGCACAAAAGAAGCAAAACCAGGCTGACCTTGTGATTTAGCAATCTGAAAAGCCCCCCAAACATCTACTATGAAACAGAGAAGGCATAAGATAGCTTACCTGTGGGATCAGCATAATGGACCATTCTAGTCAAAGGTCAGGGTAGTGAGACAAAGTATAAACATGTGCATTAGAATTAGTTTGAGACGTCAACCCTAATATTTCTCTTGTTTCAAGCATAAAGTTATTGCACCAACCTGCTTTAGAGATATGGTCAACAAAACCATCTCCCTCTTCTGGAAGAAAGACACAGTGGAATTATTGCATTTGTATGGATTTGTATATGCAGTATGTATTATCATAGAATCATAGAATAGTTAGAGTTGGAAAGGACCTTAAGATCATCTAGTTCCAACCCACCTGCCAGGGGCAGGGACACCTCACACTAAACCATGCCACCCAAGGCTATGTCCAGTCCAGCCTTGAACACCGCCAGCGATGGAGCATTCACAACTTCCCTGGGCAACCCATTCCAGTGCCTCACCACCACAACAGCAAAGAATTTCTTCCTCATATCCAATCGAAACTTCCCGTTTAAGTTTGAACCCATTACCCCTTGTCCTCTCACTACAGTCCCTCATGAAGAGTCCCTCCCCAGCATCCCTATGGGCCCCCTTCAGATATTGGAAGGCTGCTATGAGGTCTCCATGCAGCCTTCTCTTCTCCAGGCTCAACAGCCCCAACTTTCTCAGCCTATCTTCATACAGGAGGTGCTCCAGTCCCCTGATCATCCTCGTGGGCCTCCTCTGGACTTGTTCCAACAGTTCCATGTCCTTTTTATGTTGAGGACACCAGAACTGCACACAATACTCCAAGTGAGGTCTCACAAGAGCAGAGTAGAGGGGCAGGATCACCTCCCTCGACCTGCTGGTCACGCTTCTTTTGATGCAGCCCAGGATATGCAGATTTTCTTTCCACATGTACTTTCCTTGATGGTGTGCTTCAGAAGGGAGCACTGAACTGTAGATAGGAGTCTCCATGGTGTCTCTTATGGCCACTGACTGTAGGCTACTCTTTGATTCTTGATCTTAGAATGGAAGGGCAATTCTGTACTGAAGGTGTGACTGAACTCTTAGAATCTTTTTACACCCATGTTACCACCCCTCTTTTGGGTCAATCATTGCGTATGTTTCTAATGTTACTAGGTTGTATGAGTACATAAATAATCTTACTCTCAAGGGACTCAGGCAGTAGCAATTATCTTTTGTCCCAGGTTATCACAGGCTCCTACCTTACCCTTTCTCCTCAGCAGTATTTTCACTCTGCTTTTTTCCAATCTCCTGTCAATAGGGTATTATGGAAACAATATAAATTATCCAGAATCTCACAGACTTGGAACAATGGTGGATCAACATGTTTCTGTAATCAGCAGTGTAAGCAGCGTTCGATCATTGCCATCATACAATGATATACATGATCCACTGAATATCTTGGATGACAGCGGAAGAAAACAAGTAGGCTCATACTACACAGAGTCCTCACCTTCAATCACCTGTCGGGCTCCTATGAGTAAGTATAGCCAATGACTGAGGAAGAGCTACGAACTTTTCAGCATCCTAAGAAGTGATGAGTATTAAACTGTAGCTCATATATGTAACATATGAGATGCAATACTGACATAAAATGGCTCAGTACCCAGGGCATCATAAGATAAGTTTTCCTTAATATTGCAGGACTGTGGGTTTAATAACTCTTCACTTCCATAAGGAGGACTGTGATCCATTGTCCATGAGGACTGGAATGACTGGCCTGGGCCTCAGTTGCAGAAAAATCTGTATTAGGAAACACTTATCAGCTGTTAAGTGAGTTAATAATGAACTGAACTCTTCTAAGGGCTCTTAAGGATCCTCACTGTCACACAGATCAAATGAAGCCTGAGTCAGAGATGTCTAGACATATGCTTCCTATGGCATAGTCCCTTCCTGTCCTGTGCTTCCACAATTGTGTGTCTTAGGCAAAGCTCCCACTGAAAGTGAATTTTAGGTGAAATTACCTAACCCCAAAGGATTTGTTTTGGTATGTGCATTAAATAAAGAGCATCTGAATTTGGTCTCAACATTCCAAAAGAAGGTTACATGGAAGATATAAACTAAAATACTCTTTGTTTTGTTGTTGATTACCTCTTCCTACTACTTACCTGTTAGCCTTGCACAGAAGATCAGACATTACTTACCTTATTAAGGCTCTGCAAGAATTCAGTGCCACTGATGAAAATTTATTGAAGTATAGGTAAATTGAGGGTAGTATAGAAGTGTTGACATTTCCGTCCTTCAGATAGTGTGCCTGGTAGATAAGGTTTCCATCAGATGAAATTGGATTGTGCTTTTTGTTAAATTCAATAGATAGAAAACCTGCAATTATGGTAACCTTTTTTTTCCCCACAGCTTCAAACATGCAAACCACATCTTCTTCCCAGTGCATGTATGGAACACTTGGTCACTTCCCTTCTCAGGAAAATCTGGAGCCACATGGCCCACCAAGCAGAGATATGGTGTCATCTTTACCACCAATCAACACTGTATTCATGGGAGCAGCTGCTGGAGGAACTTAATTGGGAGAGACATGTTGGTGCCTTTAAGCTTACTTTCCAAATCCAGATATTAAGGCTATGATATAATCCCCTCCAAGTTGATGAAATAGAAAAGTATTACATATAGGTGTTAAAGGAGGGATATTAACAGTCCTCCACGCAGAAAAAAATAGCTATATTCCAATTGGTTCCTGCTTGTGAATCACTCAGGATTGTTTTCACCATTACAACTTTTCAGTCAAAAATTCTGGGTGAGCAGAAAGAGCCAGTGATTCTTGCAAGCAAGACTAAGTTGTAAAGAAATGATTACATCTATTCCTAATTTATTAAAAATGCTATTTTAGTCTTTCACTTACATCTTTTTGTATAAAAATGTTTATTTAATGCCCGTGTTGCTCATTATTTATTAGGACCACAGAGTAACTGTTTACTTTCTCTTATTTGACAGATTGTCAAATGTATGTATCCTACCTCCTATGGAAATGTTTACAAGGTCAATTTTTACTGTTCTAAATGAAACTAAGCCAAATTCTTACTTTTTTTAATGCTGTGCTCCTGAAAGTCAATTTCAAATGTTTAGTGCCTACTTGTGTAAGTGAAAGTCCTCAGGAAATAAATACAAGATACTGAGTTTTGTTTTTTGTTGGGTTTTTGCTTTCTTTCTTATAAAATAGACCACTTTTTCTTAAAATGAACCCGACAAAATGTTAAAATACTATAAGCTGTCTAATTACGGTAGCCTGCCACTGCAGCTGGATAACTGAAACAGATGAAACAATGCCACAAAATGTCACAGGATTTCAAAATTACTTGTGCTGTGCGCCCAGGATTTCTGCTGGTGGAAATCCACAAAAATACATCTGTCAGCTGTCATGGGTTTCATGGGAAAAACTGTTATGCAGAATGAGACACCATACTTCAGCAGTTGAGATGTAGAAGACTTGAGCTCTATGCTTCCTAATTCAGGGTGATGTCTTCTGCTGTGATCAAAAATGCCATAATGATGCAAAAATGCTTTGGATTCAATACAAATTTCCAGTGACATGGAGCGATAATGCAGACTGTTCAGACAAATACATATTGTGCAAGGCTTTACAGCAGGTGAAATAAGTACTGCAAGAGTTACTTCATCATGATTTTTCAGAGCAGGATATATTTGCCCCTAAAATTAGTCCTATAAAAGTCACGCGCTCTGTGTAACTGGGTCACATCTATAGTCAATGAAGAGAGATAGATCCTTCCCATTCCAAGTGGTTTAAGATCGGAAAGGGGAGTGTGAAGGTAAGGGATGTATAATTATGGGAAGGGATATGCGACTACCCAGAA
The DNA here is from genome assembly GCA_028858755.1 of Ara ararauna. Taxonomy (NCBI): domain Eukaryota; kingdom Metazoa; phylum Chordata; class Aves; order Psittaciformes; family Psittacidae; genus Ara; species Ara ararauna. The sequence goes on from CM054379.1 coordinate 66,445,633, forward strand.
ATGCTTGGCTCCTTCTGCTGACAAATGGCACAGCAGAAGTAATTAAGATGGAAACTTTCAGCTTGTTGAATTTATGTGAGAGCAATATGTAGAATTTAGAGGAAGCAGGTAGCCACTAGCAGACAGGGTTTTAGTCGATCAGGCCCTACATAAAAAGCACAATTTGCAGTACATAGTGACTCATATGTGATTTATATGCGTCATTTCCAGTAATTTTCCATTTTTTAATGTGAACCATTTTGCATAGTAGGGTATTTTTTTGATGTAAATTACTTTATCTGCACTTTATCTGAGATAAGAAACAATATTGTATCATTAGATGTGCAGATTTTTGTGATGGCTCATAACACAGAGTAGCATGAGGGTTGCAATTGTAGATTGCAGGGGTGTTGGTCGATGAAAAAATGAAAATGAGCCGGCAGTGTGTGCTTGCAGCCCAGAAAGCCAACCGTATCCTGGGCTGCATCAAAAGGAGTGTGACCAGCAGGTTGAGGGAGGTGATCCTGTCCCTCTACTCTGCTCTTGTGAGACCTCACTTGGAGTATTGTGTGCAGTTCTGGTGTCCTCAACATAAAAAGGACATGGAACTGTTGGAACAAGTCCAGAGGAGGCCCACGAGGATGATCAGGGGACTGGAGCACCTCCCATATGAAGATAGGCTGAGAAAGTTGGGGCTGTTCAGCCTGGAGAAGAGAAGGCTGCATGGAGACCTCACAGCAGCCTTCCAATATCTGAAGGGGGCCTATAGGGATGCTGGGGAGGGACTCTTCCTTAGGGACTGTAGTGAGAGGACAAGGGGTAACGGGTTCAAACTTAAACAGGGGAAGTTTCGATTGGATATGAGGAAGAAATTCTTTACTGTTGTGGTGGTGAGGCACTGGAATGGGTTGCCCAGGGAAGTTATGAATGCTCCATCGCTGGCGGTGTTCAAGGATGGACAGAGCCTTGGGTGGCATGGTTTAGTGTGAGGTGTCCCTGCCCCTGGCAGGGGGGTTGGAACTAGATAATCTTAAGGTCCTTTCCAACCCTAACTATTCTATGGTTCTATGATTCTATCAGTCAGCAGCAAAGAGCAGTAAAAAATATTCTAATATTCAAATAGCCAGCTAAGAGAAATCTCTCATAGTGTTGCAGAACAAAACAAACCCATAATAATTGTAACTAGTAAAATCAAATCAGAAATTTCCAGTTTATAACCCGTTAGTTCAGTCAAATATGTGGTTTGATTAATTCCATAGGCTTTGTCTGTGGGAAACAAAATAATTCATGGTTTTCATGGATTTCCCATGGGGAGATTTTTACCTTTGGTAGTATAGCAGCATTACAATAAATAATATGAAGAATTAATGGAGTTGCCACTAATGGTTTTGTATTACTCAGTTCAGGTGCATTTTTGTGGATAGAATCATAGAATCATAAACTGGTTTTACTATATACATGCCATAAAATCTGTGATAAAAAACTGCACATAGTGAGTACAATTAGTGTCGAATTAATATTGCATAAAGAAAATAAAACACCTTTTTTTTTTTTCTGAGCAGGAAAGACAAAAAATGAAATCCTTTTCATCTATTTCCAATATCAGTTAATTTGAACCGGTGCTAGAAAAGGCAAAAGAAATGGATGAACAGGTCAAATCTGCTTCCTCTTCTAAGTACAACTGATTCATATAAAAATAAAGGGAGGGCCAAAGAGAACCTCTATCCTTTACTGGATACTAGGGGAATCCTAGTGACTGAGGATGAGGAAAAGGCTGAGGTACTTATTGCTGCCTTTTCCTCAGTCTTTCATAGACACACCAGACATCCTCAGGGTACTCAGTTCCCCGAGCTAGATGGCAGAGATGGGGAGCTGATTGAATTCTCCATAATTCAGGATGAAAGGGGTTAGCGACCTCCTGCTTCACTTAGCTGTCACAGGAGTGATGAAGGAGCTGTCAGAGGAGCTTGCTAAGCCACTCTCCATCATCTATCAGCAGACCTGGTCTAGTGGACAGGTCCCTGAGGATTGGAGGTTGGCCATTGTGATGACTCTAAAAAGGGCAGGAAGGAGGACCCTGGAAACTACAGATCTCTCAGCCTAACCTCATTGCCAAGGAAGGTCATGGAGTAAATGATTCTGAAGTGACACCATAAAGCACATGTGGGAAAACGTAGGCCTAGTCAGCATGGGTGCATGAAGGGCAGGTCCTGCTGACCAACCTGATGCCCCTCTGATAAGTTGACCTGCCTGGTTGATGAGGGAAACGCTGTAGACCTTGTCTATTTGGATTTAAGTAAAATAAAGCATTTGACACTGTCTCCCACAGAGACATTGGCTGCTCATGGCCTGGATAGGTAGATTCTTCACTGGGTTGGAAAATGGTTGGCTGGCTGAGCCCAAAGAGTGGTGGTAAATTACATCACATCTAGTTGGCAACCAGTCACTAGTGGTGTCCCTCAGGGCTCAGAGTTAGGGCCAGTATTGTTTAACATTTTCATTGATGATCTGGATGGGGGGATTGAGTGCACCTCACTAAATTTGCAAATGACGCCAAGTTGTGTGGGAGTGTTGATCTGCTGAAGGATAGGAAGGCTCTGCAGAGACATTTGCACAGGCCGGATTGATGGGCTGTGGCCAATGGCATGAGGTTCAAAAAGGCTCAGTGTGGGTTCCTGCATTTGGGCCACAACCCCATGCAACACTACAGGATTGGGAGGAGTAGCTGGAAAGCTGCTAGGCAGAAAAGGACCTGGGGGGGCTGATTGACGACAGCTAAACATGAGACAGTTTGTGCCAAGAAGGCCAAGAGCACCCTGGCCTGTATCAGAAATAGTGTGGCCAGCAGGGCTGGGGCAGTGATCATCCTGCTGTACTCAGCTCTGGTGAGGCTGCACCTCGAATCCTGTGTTCAGTTCTGGGCCCCTCACTACAGGAGAGATACTGAAGTGCTGGAGTGGGTACAGAGACAGTCAACAAAGCTGGAGAAAGGACTGGAGAATCAGCCTTACAAGGAACAGCTGAAGGGACTGGGGTTGTTTAGTCTGGAGAAGAGAAGGCTCAGGGAGGACTTTATCACTCTCAACAACTACCTGAAAGGAGGTTGTAGTGAGGTGGGTGTCAGTGTCTTCTCCCAAGTAACAAGTGATAGGACAAGAGATAATAGGCTCAAGCTGTGCCAAGGGAGGTTTAGATTGGATATTAGTAAAAATTTCTTCACTGAGAGGATGATCAGGCATTGGAACAGGCTGCCCAGGGCAGTGGTGGAATCATCTTCCCTGGAAGTGTTCAAAAACCATGTAAATGAGGCCCTCGGTTATATGGTTTAGTGGTGGTCTTAGCAGTCCTGGGATAACGCTTGGACTTGATGATCCTAAAGGTCTTTTCCAACCTAGTTAATTCTATGATTCTATAATGCTAAATTATACCAACCACAACAAAGCAATATTTGAGAACTGATTGTCTAGTGTGCCTAGTAGTGTAGAATTTGTGCTAAAAGAGAAGCGCAGCTCTTCATCTCTGACCATTAGGACTATGGAAATTTTGCTCCAGACTAAATTAGCAAAAGAAAGTTTGTCTTTGCCTTTAAATGCGTAGCAAAAACACAGTGAAATTATTTTTTAAAATTAAACCTGTGTATCATACTGTCATCCCATATGCCATATGAATCTTACTGGTCAGATCAGCATCGTGCCAGCTATCTCTATCTAGTATGCGAGTGATCAGTGATCACAGAGAGGAAGGGAGACTGCAGTGCAGCGGGTAGAGATGAGCCATTTAGCAGAACTTTATACTTAAGGCAGACTATTAGAATATTACAGATATGCTGGAATAGGAACAGATGATTTATATGATTCAGCACAGTGCTGTTTCCCTCAGTGTGGGATGAGAACTAAGTGGACTTCAGGCTTATGGAGTAAGAGGTCCAGAGAAGAAACAATGACAAAAAAACCTTACCACTCTCACAGCACTTGAAGCAAAACTGTGGAGATTTTATTACTCTTGGAAAAGCTGGTATTTGACACTAAAGAAGCTAAGTCTGTTAGGAATAGAACCAAAGATCAGGCAGAGAAATGCAAGAATCTGCAGAGAAATACAAGAATCTGTAGAAGCAAGAGAGTAAAAGTCATTAATGCCCTATCTCTGGACACAGATATACTGCTAGAGGCCAGGAGTCCCACAGCAGCCAATACTACTGTACTAAAATAAAAGAGGTCACCAAGCCAAGCTTAAAATTGCTGAGGCTGCCTGCTAGTAATTAGATTTAAGTAATGCAACAAGCCTCACCTGGTTTTGATGACTGGGAAGAGATAGATTAGAGTTAGTTTAAGGTCTAACATGCCCCAAGTTGTAACAGCCTTTTGTATGAATAGCTTTGGCCTACAGTTTAACTGAAATCAGTAACGTAGCTTTAGGGATTGGATTAAATTTGATATTAGTCTTGGGGATGGAGTCTGGCCAAAGGTGGGCTGGTTAGTAAGGCCCTTATGACTGTTGCAAATAAGGGCCTGCAAATCTATACTAAATCACCTGTCTGAAACAGGTCACAGGTCTAATTTTTATGAGAAGTCTGTTTGTAGGATTTGGGAACAGCTATAACTGAGTTTATAGGCTTGGATTCAGGCTACAATGTCAGATGAATCTGCATAGTGCCTGAGCTTGGTTTACTGGCTCTTGCCAGTAGGGCCTGCATGGTATGTTTAACTTAACATAGTTAATTCAGGAAAGTTTGCTGCTTTCTTTTTCATGATGAACTCAGGATGGAGCTTAAATCTGAGTTAACTTTGGCATTAGGATTAACTTTAGGGGTTGTGTCAACATGAGGCTGAGACCATGAATCAATATTGGATTTAGAAGTGGCCATTGAGCTTGGCTTAATCCTACTGCTTAGAGGTACTCATGAACTATGCTTAGTTCTACATAAAACAGACAGCAGGGAGACCAGTATAGATCAATATTATAATCAGAATTAAAATCAAGATTTACTTGGGCAGAAGCTGATGAAAGTGGGCTGTTTCTGCACTTACAAAGGATTGTTGAGCTTGTAGGAAACCTACTGCCAGACCAGGTGATCTAGATATAATTCCTTCAAGGTCTAGTCTTAAAAGCAGACTTAAGGTTTATTCGAAATTTACATTTGGAAATGAAAGAAGATGAGCCATTTAGGTTAAAGCCAGGTCTACAAGAAATGAGTGAGACTGATTTGAGGTTTTAGATGATGGAGACCACATTCTCAATCATACTTCTGAGACTGGCATTGGGGAATTTAAAGTCATGTTTGGGGTTCAGGCCAACATGAAGCAATGAACTAATTATGGACTTAAGACCTTCAAGGATCTGTGCTCATTACTGAAATTAGTAAGGGTCACAGACATAGTCATTACCCCCAGCTAAGAGTTGGAATAAAAGGCTAGGACTAAGTCAGTAACTGCATAAGCCAGGATCAATGCATGCCTTAGCTGAAACCTCTCTGATGGAAAAGAGATGCATCTTTCACAGCCTAAGATGAGAATGCTATATTTAATGGAAGGAATTGAAGATCTGTAGCCTCTAGAGATGCTGCATCATTGCTAATGATCAGATATCAAGTGATCAACATTACTGGTATGATGAAAGATCAGGAAAGCAGAGATCCTACCACAGACTATGCAGCTTCCATGGTCACCAGACTTTTGCAGAAATTAAAAGGCTCAGCAGAGTCACTTCTCACCAGAATCTGAGCTTGCCAATGAAGGCATGAGCAGGCAAAAGAGGATAAAACCAGGGCTGGGATCTGAAATTGAGGGAGGCAAAATATCATGCGTATTGCATGATTAGTGACACCAAATATGATTTCTCTACATTTTGGATTCTTTATTTGCACAGGTTTTCCCCATTTAACAATAGCTGTATGTTACAATGCTGCATGGAGCAATGGTTATACAATTGGAAACACGTAAAAGATTATATTAGCAGCTGAACTAGGAAAATCTACTTCCCTTCCTTTTGGTTTAGTTGATTATTATCCTTGTTCAAATAAAGGGCCACATGTTCATACTGCCCTTGTGCCCTGGTTGCTACAGTAAAAAGAGACATACAGTGAAATGGTACGTTTAGAATTTGATATTATATGCCTTTATAATTCTTGTCATATTTAATTTTTTCATATCATTGAGTTTCGTACAGAAGCTGACTTTATTGATTAGTTACCTATTTTGCATCAAGATACACAGAGATCTTTAAAAATTTAACTAAAATGACATGTTTTAGAAAATCCCCTCTACAGTAAAAATACCAACTCTATGTAATACAGAGGTGGACAATAAATCACACTTCCTTTCTGTTTAATACTGCCTTTACCAAGTTTAATCTTTAAAGTATGATCAGCCTTCAAAAATTAGTCCAGATGTATAGCATCCTCTAATAGCATCTTTACTTTGACTCTACATGTTTTTTCCCATGTAGGCGTGCCATCCACTGGCTGGTATACTCCCTTTGTCCTCCTCCATACCCAATCAGCAGCAGCTGTGAGTTTCAGCTCCCAGCTTTCAGTTCTTAGCAAGCACCTTCATTTTAGATATAGAATCATAGAATTATAGAATACTTAGGCTTGGAAAGGACCTTAAGATCATCTAGTTCCAACCCCCCTGCCATGGGCAGGGACACCTCACACTAAACCATGCCACCCAAGGCTATGTCCAGTCCAGCCTTGAACACCACCAGCGATGGAGCATTCATAACTTCCCTGGGCAACCCATTCCAGTGTCTCACCACCACAACAGTAAAGAATTTCTTCCTCATATCCAGTCTAAACTTCCCCTATTTAAGTTTGAACTCATTACCCCTTGTCCTCTCACTACAGTCCTTCATGAAGAGTCCCTCCCCAGCATCCCTATAGGCCCCCTTCAGATATTGGAAGGCTGCTATGAGGTCTCCATGCAGCCTGCTCTTCTCCAGGCTCAACAGCCCCAACTTTCTCAGCCTATCTTCATACAGGAGGTGCTCCAGTCCCCTGATCATCCTCGTGGCCCTCCTCTGGACTTGTTCCAACAGTTCCATGTCCTTTTTATGTTGAGGACACCAGAACTGCACACAATACTCCAAGTGAGGTCTCACAAGAGCAGAGTAGAGGGACAGGATCACCTCCCTCAACCTGCTGGTCACACTCCTTTTGATGCAGCCCAGGATACGGTTGGCTTTCTGGGCTGCAAGCACACACTGCCTGCTCATGTTCATTTTTTCATCAACCAAAACCCCCAAGTCCTTCTCCGCAGGGCTGCTCTGAATCTCTTCTCTGCCCAACCTGTAGCTGGGCCTGGGATTGCTCCAACCCAGGTGTAGGACCTTGCACTTGGCATGGTTAAACGTCATAAGGTTGGCATCAGCCCACCTCTCAAGTGTGTCAAGGTCCCTCTGGATGGCATTCCTTCCCTCCAACATATCAACCAGCTTGGTGTCATCAGCAAACTTGCTGAGGGCGCGCTCAATCCCACTGTCCATGTCACCAACAAAGATGTTGAACAAGACCAGTCCCAACACCGATCCCTGAGGGACACCACTCATTACTGGTCTCCAGCTGGACACTGAGCCATTGACCACAACTCTTTGCATGCGGCCATCCAGCCAGTTCTTTATCCACCGAGTGGTCCACATATCAAATTGATGTCTCTCCAACTTAGAGACAAGGATGTCATGTGAGACAGTGTCAGATGCTTTGCACAAGTCCAGGTAGATGACATCAACTGCTCTACCCCTGCCCATCAGTTCTGTAGCCCCACCATAGGAAGCCACCAGATTGGTCAGGCAGGATTTCCCCTTAGTGAAGCCATGCTGGCTGTCACCAACCACCTTGTTGTTTTTCATGTGCCTCAGCATGCCTTCCAGGAGAATCCAAGATTTTGCCAGGCACAGAGGTGAGACTGACTGGTCTCTAGTTCCCTGCCTCATCCATTTTGCCCTTCTTGAAAATGGGGGTTATATTTCCCTTTTTCCAGTTGTCGGGAGCTTCACTTGATTGCCATGATTTTTCAAATATGACGGGCAGTGGCTTAGCAACTTCATTTGCCAGCTCCTTCAGGACCTGTGGATGGATTTCATCAGGTCCCATGGACTTGTGCACATTCAGGTTCCTAAGATGGTCTCGAGCCAGATCCTCTCCTACAGTGGGCCCAGGGTCTTCATTCTCACTTTCCCTGCGTATGTCTTCCAAGACTTGGGTTGTGTGGTCGGAGCATTTTCCGGGGAAGACGGAGGCAAAGAAGTCGTTAAGAACCTCAGCCTTCTCCAAATCCAGGGTAGCCAGTTCTCCTGATAGCTTCTGGAGAGGGCTCATGTTGTCCCTAGTCTGCCTTTTATTTGCAATGTACCTATAGAATCCCTTCCTGTTATCCTTAACATCGCTAGCCAAGTTTAATTCTAAGTGGGCATTAGCTTTCTTAACCTGGCCCATTGCTGAGGTGACTGTCTCAAGAGGGGATGCCTGCAGCGCACCTGATCGGGCAGAGGCTCGGCGTCCAGGAGCTTCAATTTGGAGCAGCAACAGGCACCAAGGGAGCCTCAAATCCTCGACAGGGCTTACCCAGGATCCAGCAGCTCAGTGGACACGAGGAGCTGACTCAGAGGGGGCGGCGCCAGGAGTAGCGGCACCAGCCCTGACTGGGTAAAAACCTGCCCCAGGGAGCGCGAGCGAGCAGGGGCTTGGTGAACAGGGTGGGCAAACAGCGTGGGTTCGAGGCATTTTGAGCGGCAGTTCACACGGGAAGGCGAGTGGGATGGTGAGCACTCGCCGTATGACCAGGGTCTGGTCTGGGAGCGATGCTCCGGCTGCCCCGGCAGTGGCCAGCGTAGGCACCCAGACAGAGCTGATGAGAGGGGAAGCTGCAGTGCAGAGCTCGGGGTGTAGAGAGTGCCTGCACTGCTCTCCTGAGAGGAAGGTGCGCAGTGGGCAGAGCTGCTCTCTGTGCTCCCGGGTGGAGGTCCTCCTGCAGCAGGGGCTGAGCTGCGGGACGCTGTTACTAGGCTGAAAGGTGTCAGGGAAGATGAGGGGAAAAAGCACTGCTTACTCCAGGACCAGGCTGTGCAGGGGCCTCAAGCGTCTCCTATCGCTCATGCAGGAAAGGAGGCCGCTAACCCAGGAAGCTGGGAAACAGTAGCAGAAAAAAACAACAAAAAAAGGAGGAAGAGGATGATTAAAAGCAAGGGGCTTCCTCCTAAATCCGTTGTCCCTACCAAGAACCGCTTTGCTGTCCTGCAGGGGGCTGATGAAGAACCACATTCCCACCAGGAGCAACCGGCTGATGCACTGGTAAAGAAGATCACTACTGGTGCTGCCAGGAAAAAGCGGTGGGCCATAGTAGTAGGCAACTCTACTCTGAAAGGAACAGAGGCACCCATCTGCTGGCCTGACCCAGGCTCAAGGGAGGTGTGTTGCCTACCAGGGGCTCGGATCAGGGATGTTGAAGAGAAGCTGCCTGCACTAGTCAGTCCACTGACTGTTACCCACTTCTAGTGATCCATGTGGGTGCTACTGATATAGACAGCAGTAGCCAGGAGAACATAAAGAAGGACTATAGAGCTCTGGGAGAGGTGGTTAGGGGCTCTGGAGCTCAGATTGTCTTTTCGTCAATTCTCCAGGATACAGGGCAGGACCTCAAAAAGGCTAGGAGGATTGGCCAGGTTAATAAATGGTTAGAAGGGTGGTGCTATAGTCAGGGGTTTGGGTACCTTGAACACGGGACTCAATTTTGGAGGCCAGGTCTACTGGGGGCTGGTGGAGCTGGTCTGACAAAGAAAGGGAAGAGTGGATGTGGGAGGAGGCTTGCCAGACTGGTCAAGGATGCTTTAAACTAGATGTGCTGGGGGGGGGGGAGGGGGCATCATTCCATCCCAACACACCCAGTCACTTGCCAGCAACTATAGTAAACAATCAGAGCAATGTAGAGATATTCCAGATGCTCCAGCCAATGAGCTGGCTTCAATCGGAGCTCGGCTAAGATGCCTCCATACAAACGCCAGTAGCATGGGGAACAAACAAGAGGAATTTGAGATGTGTGCATGTCTACAGGGGTATGATATCATAGGCATCACAGAAACATGGTGGGATGGCTCCTATGACTGGTGTGTTGGAATGGAAGGTTACAGGCTTTTTAGGAAAGACAGGCCCGGCAGGCGGGGAGGGGGAGTTGCTGTTTATGTTAGGGATAGGCTGGAGTGTATGGAACTGTGCCTGGGAACAGGTGAGCAGTCAACAGAGAGTTTGTGGGTCAGGGTTAAAGGGAGAACAGCGATGGGAGACATTATTGTGGGGATCTGTTACAGACCGCCTGACCAAGAGGACTCTGTGGATGAAGCGCTCTATAGACAGATAGGAACAGCCTCACGCTCGCAGGCCCTTGTTCTCATGGGGGACTTCAACCACCCTGATATCTCTTGGAGGGATGGTATGGCCCAGCACAAGCAATCCAGGAAGTTCCTCAGTTGTGTGGAAGACAGCTTCCTTCTGCAAGTAATAGAGGAGCTGACAAGGAGAGGTGCCATGCTTGACCTCGTGCTCACCAACAGGGAAGGGCTGGTTGGAAATGTGACGCTCCAGGGCAGCCTTGATTGCAGCGATCATGAGATGGTCAAATCCAAGATCCTCAGGACAGTGAGAAGAGCATGCAGCAAGCTCACTGCCCTGGACTTCAAGAGAGCAGAATTTGGCCTCTTCAGGAACCTGCTCAGTAAGGTTCCATGGGATATAGCCCTAGAGGGCAGGGGGGCCCAAGACTCTTGGTTGATATTCAAGGATCACCTGCTGCAAGCTCAGGAGCGATACATCCCTACTAGAAGGAAGTGCTGCAGGAGGGCCAGGAGACCTCCTTGGATGGATAAGGAGCTGCTGAGGAAAATTTGAAGGAAAAAAGAGGCTTATAAAAGGTGGAAGGAAGGACAGGCAGCCTGAGAAGAATACAGGGATGTTGTCCGGGAAGCTAGGGACCAGGTTAGAAAAGCTATCTCATGGCTGATCTCTGGGCATCCTTAAGACAGCAGTTATCAAGCTTCTGGCTACTGAAGAAGAGCTGATGAACTACATTCAGTGCCCTAGATGTAACAGTTGTCTTTCAGTTCCATTTCTGAAACTACAAAAATACTTGTCATTGTATAATTGATAGTATGGGTAATTTTTAAAGAATTTTAGAAGGGAATATGAAAAGCTACCTACACTTTTAAGTTCCTTCTAAAACTGAAAGGTGAATTTCATTCTAAATGAAGGCTGTGTGGAAAATTCTAGGGAAATTAACTTTTAAAATAGTAAAATATTGAGGATGAGACTGAAATGGACTTAGTTAATTGCACTGGAGATGGAACGCTGCTTAAATAAATAAATATGAACCAAGCCAGAGATTAAGTTTGACATTGAAGTATTCCAGCTGATCATGATGTTTGCTCACCTGGAAGAAAATCAGATCTCTGATCCCTCTCCAAAGTTTACATGAAGTGGAACAGTATTATCAGAAGAAATTAAAGACTATATAGCCTTTATAGTTAGCTTGGTTTGCTCCTTTTCTTTACCGAGTTGTCTTTATTACCTTATTATGCAGTCTATCCCATATAACTGCTGGAATAGTGGCTTCATCCTTGAGCCAGCCTGTCCACTCTGCCAGAAAATAGTAAAAATCAAAAGTTTGTCTCTCCAGGATTCACATATGTTCTACATAATGGATGTGAACCCCATTTTCCCTACTAACCCTTCACAGACTTCCAAGAGTAGCCTTACAGGTCTTGAGATCCCTTCAAGAAGCTGGGAATGAGGTTTGCACTACTTCTGCCAGCAGTCAAAGCATGATCTATCAGAAGTGATATGCCCCTGAGTCCTGCACAACCCAGACACAAGCAAAGCTGAACTATTTAGGATTGGAACTGTGTCTCTCTCTCATCTACCACCAGGCAAAATAGAGTTTGTCAGGTGGCTGTCCCTGAGGAATGCTTTTGCTCAGCAAAGCCCTTTGCTTAGCACTTGCTGCTCAGACAGATTCTTAGGATTGTGGCTTACATGATTTCCATGTGAAACGTAAGCCTCTCCATGCATCCTATGGGAATCCTAGATGCTTTAGTTGAGGTTGAAAAGTCTGGTTGGCAACAGGACATGTGGTAGCTATGCAGTTAGTACATGACAAGTTTTAAGTCTCTTCATGGCTGTTGGCCCTGGACAGTCTCAGTGCAGTCTGTAAAGTTGGCGTGTGATGTTTGCCCAGCTGCTTAAGCTACTCTGTGAGCCCCAGCCTAGCTGCAGCCCCACAGAGTTAACACTAACCTTCAAGAAATACTAGTCACTAAGTAGAGAAGATTGCACTGGGCATTACACAGCCTTTCACCTGAAGTTGGATGATGCTCAGATAGTTTGCAGTAGAGAAGATACGTTTGATCAACATCTGGATATGTGTTACATGTGCTGGTGGCTAAGCTGAGAGATAACCAGACAGGAGAGGTAAGGTAACAGGTGCCAAAGGATTTTTTAAAATGGAGTTTGAAGTTTGGCTTTGTTAACGTTGATGGGTGCAGAGAGCTTTTGATACATAGGAGGATCTAATCCTTAATCCCAAAAGTAATACAAGACACCTAAAAAATATCCAGGCGTCTAATTCATAGAAAACTTACTTCTGTAGCAGTACATGCCCATCTATCTTTAAAGAAACAGATCTTCACCTGTGCAATGCTGAGGAGAACAACACATGAAAACATGTTAAAACCCCATGAGACTGCTGGTCCAAAGCTTGAAAAGGCTATCCTCCTTTCAGCTTATTGACAGTTTGAAAGGTAAGGCAAGGCTTCGACATCTGTATTTTGTTTCTTAAGTAGGCAAACAGTTCTTCTGAAGCTTTGCACACTCAGCAGTTTCTGCTGACTGGTGTTAGCAACATGGCTTTGACAGCAAGTGCATGCTGAAGAGCCACAGAGATACAAACAAAATTCACAAGAGTGGGGCTTGGTGGGAGCAGGAACTGGTCTTGCTTCTGGTCTACAGCAGCACTGTGTAAAATGCTGCGCTTTTTCACTACTACAGCATGCTACAAGGGTCCTTGTTGAAGAAAATAAATAAATAAATAGAATAATAAATAAATAAATAAATAAATGGAATTTTTCACCCACCTACAATCACGCTGCATTGACCAGGTTTTTTTCAGCCTAAGGGAATTCTGAAGATATCATAATTTTCCTGAGACAGGTTTATTAAGTTGGTGGGGAAAGCCATATAAGACACACCAAATAGTGGCCAGCCTTCTACCTATATGCATAAGTGTAGCCTCAGGAGTGCTTCCCCTGAAGTCTGCTTCTCACAAGCACTGCTTTAACTGCTGTCCCCAAAACAGAGCTTCAGAAGCTATGATGCCAAACAAACTTGGGCTGCGATCAAAGCACAGATCCACACAACTTGTATGATATGCATGATAAATGGGAGAACAATTGAATCTGATATTTAGGTAGATAGAACATTTGATATCTAATTTTGCAGTTTCATCTGTCCTGAAAGAAAAATTGTCTTTAGGAAACTAGAACAAGAGAAAAAAGTGAATTTTGCTGAATATAACTGGGAAAATTCCCTGCCACTTGTACCTCGCTCTTTTTTTTCAATACCTCTATTTTATGTGACAAGATGTGAGAGTGCATTTCTCTCATGCACTGGTCAAAAGAGCTCTGTCAAGCAAAGCCAGTAAGAAAATGTAAGTGAACACATGAAACTGAGGCAATGTGAAGCAAAAGACATTTTTAACTAAGGGGTGCACAAAGATGTCTGGCCTCGCGATTTAGCTTCAGCAAACCAGGAATCAAGAAGCCAGACTTCTGATTAACTTTGTACATGCAAAACAGGAAAACCCCTACTTGATCGCAGCGCACATTCAGCATGCATTTGGATCTGATGAAACTGCAGACCAAACCAATACGGTGAAACAAAACAAAAGTATCCCACACAACTGGGAGAAACGACAAGGTGCTGTTTGTTTGCCTTACCAATGCAGAGAAAGACAGACCATGTTTTAATACTTAGCAGTATTACCATCATAAGTGATCCAGCTAAGATCATCTTTTTTGCATTGACAGTTACACCAGTGAATTTGGTGCTGCCAAACGCTAATGTTCATTTCACTTGGAATGCTGGGGTTTTATACCATTGGAACCATTTGCTATGGCTTTCTCCACACTTACTGCGACTTGCAGAAGTAGGAAAATCCTAAGGGATTCATTCAAGATTATATTTGCAGTGGTGCTACTGCTTGAGCTGCATTGAGATGCAAGGTGTTGGATATCCTGGTCAGCAAGGGAGAAACACAGGTAGGTCAACAGGCACAAATAGCTTCAAGAAACTGCCACTGTTTTCTGCCTAAACTCTTTCTTCTGTTTTCTTTCCCTAAGCACAAAGGGCTCGGTGGTTCCCCACATGAGCAACCCTGCTTGACAGGCTTTACCTTGACAGAGCTCAGGCCCCATCCCCTTTCCTTAATTCTCCCAGTGGAAGACCCTGGCAAGTCAGGAAAGGGAGTTCCCCCACTAAGAAGCCCTCTGCTTTGCTCCTAGGACCGGGGGACAGGAGGAGCCAGGCATGGAAGTCCTACATGCACCTCCTCTCGCAAAGAGTGCTCCATGAGCACATTGTCTTAGAAAAAGGAAATGATCCTCATTTTCCCTTTCTACCCCCATCACAAGACGGGCTTTGCCATTAAAAACATGATTGTGTTTTTTTCCCAGAGAGGAGGGGTGAAGCAAGGGGTGGAGAAATTATCCATGTACTATAACAGATGGTTTAAGTTCAGTGATTACAAAATCCTGAAGTTAAAATAGTTTAATTACAAAGTCAATACTGCCTCCAACCTCTGCTAAGCCTTCAGTGTAAAAACAACAGACGGTATAGTGCAAATGGTAGGACAATATTTAACCAGAACTTTGCATTAGCTACTGCAGTACAGCTCTCCATCAGGCCTTCAGCAAACGGAAGATCAACTGATTTTCCCAGATTGTATTTGTTAACCATCTCTGTTTCAGTATCAGTGGCTGTGAGAGAGCCACAGACAACCTTAAGGAAACAAACTGCTGGACTATACTGCAAGCTGAGGCTCAGCAAGGTTGTATGTAAAGTCCAGTATTACAAGCTTACAACTGAGACAGTTATTAGCACCTTTCCAGGAATGAATACAGAGGTAAAAAAGATGACCAGGTGAAGGTTTTATATATAAAATGAAAATAAAATTTAGTGAAATAATCAGTGTTCTATTTTAGACTGGATTTTATAGAAAAAATAAAAGGACATGGGAAGACACGGGGAAAGGACAATTTCAGGATGATTTCAAATGGCAAAAATTTTATCTTTCACATGCAAGGAAAACAGCAACTCTACAGCATGTTGTAGGGAAGCCTTGCTAAGCTATGCCCTTGCAGCTGAGAGCTCTTTTCTTGGTCTTTGCGGAGTGTGTATCTATTCTACGTATTCTTTAACAGTGACAAACCCTCCCTCTATCGGCTTGCATCCCTTATAAACATCAACTCAAACATGGAGCCTGAAGAATCAGAGGAAGTCTGGCTATTCTTTATTTGCAATATACTAAAATCCAGTCCCATCTGCTTCTATCATGACACAGCATAAGATACTCACCGTCCATGCTACATACAAAGTGCTGTGAGGCGCGGTTCTGTTACCAACCTCCATGGGTAAAAGCAGGGTCTGGCAACCTGGTGACAAGAGATATGAACTCATGAAAGTAAAAGCAAAACTAGACAAACTGGAGATCATCTTCAACAACTTTTCTCACCACTCATCCTCACTGACCCTTAGAATAAAATCAGAAGTTAAAGAAAGAGGGAAAACAGGCTCCAACAATGACACTGCAACACGGAGGAGTTCTCACAATTGTGTTACCCCTTTATAATTCATTTTACAGAGTTTGAGAGATGAAGAGTAGCTTTGGGTGTCTGAGATCATATTTGCTAAATCAAATAACAGTTACTAGTAGCCAGTCTCTTTCCCTGGGGTTCTTTATAAATAACAACAGTCAGGACAGAGAGCTGCATTGGCTAAGATGGGGAAGAAGGGACACCCTAGTGAATCTAAAGGAAAATCCTCTTTAATCATTAAGAGGAAAGATGAAACAATTCTAAGTCCTGATCATGCAGATTGCTGCATATTCCAGTCCTGCTTTCATTAAATTAAATTTGCATATACGAGTAGATGCACTGACTTTCAATTAAGACTAAGTGCAGGTTGAAGTGCTTCATTTCAGTAGTGTAGAAATGGTCTTCTGTAATAACAGAAAAAAACATTAGCTTATGTTCTCTTGGAAATCATACCATGACTCTGGCGTAGCACTGAAAACACATAAACAATATAAATTATTTCTTTATGTGAGTATAAGATATTTGTATTTGTTCCTAGAATATGCCAATAATTGGTTTTGTTACTATCTGTAATAGCAAAAAGCCCTTTAGAGCATCTTGTAGAGGCCTTCTGAATTTCTAGTAGTTTTTTTAATTCTGATACTTCCTTCTGTTCTTTACCCTAAGCATGTACTTGTAACTAGGAGATAAATCCAAAGAAATAAGACACGGATGCAACATTTCAAAAAATCTTAGGCCAGAGCAGAACCTACAAACTTGTGTCTTCATGGGAGCTCTGCACTCTGAAGACATCTGATTTTGCTCCGCGTTTGTCAGCAAGGCTTTGGATGCATACTGCCAGCAAAGACTATCAGTGCTGTCATTGCTGTTATCAGTGCTCTCAAAGTGCCTGGTGACGGCGTGGTGCCGGGGATTGTGGCCCTGCTGTGCTGGCAGCTCCTCAGGTGCAGGGAGGAGGATAATGAAGGCAAGTTGTCACCAGCCAAAGCTCACCCTCTGGAAGTTTGGAGGGGAAATGGCTGTGTAGGGTTGTTGAAGGCCTCACCGAAAAGCAGGGGATCTGAATTTAGCCTGAAATACACCTGTGTGTCAGAAAACAAAATACATTTTTAATAGAGGAAGATATGGTTCAAAAAGTTCAGCAGTGGAAAGCCTGTTGTTGTAGACCTGACCGTTCTTTGTCCTAACAAACATTTACCCAGGGTTGTCTCATGACTGGCCAACTTCTGTAATCCATTAGAAAGTGATGCTGTTGCATGACATGACCAAACACCAAATGCAGCAGAAAGGCCATAACCATATCTAAAAAGCCTTTGTTTCGTCAAAGCCTTTCACTAATGCAGGCAACAAAATTATTGAGGTTTATAATGAGCTGGTCTCTTGTCAAATAAGCTTTGTTATGAGCAGTGTTAAACTTTATATCTGCTTTTAAATTAAACACTTTTGGTTTATTAATGTTTCCTTTCCTCTCCAAATTTCTTTGTTGAGGAGAGGTGCCAGAGGAAATGTACCAGCAACAGTAGGATGTGAAGTATAGTTTAGAATACATTAAACATATGTTGATGAGGCCATTAGCAGAGTTTATAGATACCACCACCTGTCTCTTATTCCACTTGCCATTACTTTAGTGACAGAAAACATACTGTAAGAAAGGTGGTATGCTACCATTAAATCTTACTCCTGTATTAGAAGGAACATAGTAGCAAATTCATGCCTTATTGCTAAAAAGATTTTCCAATAATGGCTCATTGAGATAAAGAAACCTGAATAAATAAGGGCGGAGGGGGAGTAGGAGCTACAGAATAAACATCACTCTGGTTTTGGATGCTAGAGAGACACTGAATATCTGAGAAGGAAAAACTTTGCCATTAGAAATGTAAGGGGGGGGGCAGTTAACATTTTACTTGTTTCTTTCAAGCTAGCAAGTGCATCCCTGAAATCAATATTGCAAAAGGCACTCTCAGACCTACCAAATGTAGGCAAGGGAGTTTTGCCTGAAAGATAAAATAGAACAAAATACAAAATAAAATTTAATAAAATAAAATATTATTTAATTAACTAAAATACAAAATAAACCAAAACTAAACTAAAATAGTAAAATAAAGCAAAATAGATTAATTAAAGGTAAATAAACGCTGCCATCACAGGCCGCAGGGGCAGGCGGCACCTTCGCGACCCTGCGGCGCCCCCTAGTGGGCGCGGTGCGGCACTGGCGGCCCCCGGAGAGCGGTGCGGCGCGCGGGGCTGTGCAGTCGGCACCGCGTGGAAGGCGCCCGAGGGGCGGAAGGGAGAAGCTCGTAGCCGGCAGCAGCTTTGCTAGACCTTATTGGCCCCGGTGCTTGCCGTCTTCCCGACGGGGCCTCCCGGTGGGGGGGAATAGCGCCTTTGGCGTCATGGGGAAAAGGGGCGCAACGACTTGGCTGCACTAGGCCAAGGGAAGGAAGAGCACAAGCTGCGGGGAGGTGGCAGGTGCAGCATCGTGCGGCTGCAGGGAAAAAGATGAAAGCGGCAGTGCTGAGGTGGGGAGCAGGGAGGAGATCAGGCAAAGACTTGAAGGCTTCAAAGCTGTACCCCGGAGTTGGGCAAACAGCGAGTGCATCAAAAAAGGTGGGGCTGGACACGTCGAGAAACTCATCTCTAAAACTCTGTGTCGAGTTTAAGAAAGCTTAAGAAAACTTAAATTGAGAAAATATTCCTCATCTTCCCACAACGAGCAAAGCCTCTGCCCAGCCTGTCCTGCACCTGCAGGAGCAAACGGAGGCAGTCCTGAGGAGGAGCACATCCCAGCAGCCCCGGTCCCTACGAGCTCATCCACGGTGCAGCGGCCCGCCGGGTTTCGCTGCACAGACACCCGTGCCCGGCAGCACTGACAGAGGGGAAGGGATGCAGCGCCCTGCAGAGCAGGTACCGGCATAGCCAGGGATCAAAGGCTGACTCTCCTTACTGGAAAGGAAGAACGTTGCCAGCCCTGCTGCCCGCCGGCTTTTAGCAGGAGAAGCCTCAGGTTTGATCAGGAGATGGCAGCACTGTCCTGGAAAGCTCGAAAAACTCCCACGCCAACACCCGCTGCTCGAAAAATGGCGGGAGGCGCCGGGAAGCAAAACGCCCTTGTGCCCGCTGGAAGTAGCATTTAAAAAGGGAAAACAAGCACGTGTCGAGGAAGTACTTTAACTGAATTGCAACAAACCCATTTAAAGATCAAAACTGAGTTTGCTGCTGTGCATCACAGGAGTCCTTAAGCATGGTGCTGGCAGCATGCCCTTCTCCAAAACATTGCAACAAGAGAAAAAAAAATCACACAAGGGAAGGTCCACAAATACCACTGGAGACTTCACTGCTTCAGTGCTGCTTTTATTTGTATGGAAGTATGGACATAACACTGACAGAACTGTAAAACTTTACAATACAAAGATAAAACTGAAATTTCTCTCCCGTGATTTCCAGTATTTGCTTTGAATGGGTGCAGAAAAAGATTATTTAAAAATCTGTCAGTGTGATAAGTAGGGCTTTATGTCAGATCAGCGAGGAATCTGTTGCTAGCTGCACACAGAGCTGATGCAGGTTTTCTGTAATCTTTGCTTCTTTCATACCAAAAAAAAAAAAAACAAACAAAAAAACCCCAAGCCACCACAAATCTGTAGAGAACACGAAGTACCTGTAGCGAGCTTGTTGTAAGTCAAACCAGGATGGGCATAACTAAAGTCACTGCAGATTGGCTTTTTCCGACTTACACCTTGATGACCTTTCAGTTGGCAGCTGCAGGCAGGGGCACCATTTTCAAGCCATGTATTTTGCTCCTCTCCTGCCCCAGATTCTAGTTTTGCTGAGCCTGTGACTGAGGAATTCCCACAGACCTGCAGGTGTTGCCAGGAAAACCCCCTTGCAGTTCATTAGGTGGTGGTGAAAGACTTTGCTGTAAGTGCCATCGTGTTGACTCTTTCAGCATTCACTAGAGCTCGTCCACCTGTGATCTTGATGAGGGGAGGAGATGCTATTGAAAAACCTGTTTGTATTTTGTTTGGCACCAACTCTGGCACCCCAGCCGGAGTCAGAACCTTTTGGTATTCACTGAATACAAAAATAAGTGCATTTAACACCCCCTTTTTTTGCGCTCCAACATGTTCATAGATCCATCTTATTTTCTGACATTTTATTTAGTATTGGAAACATTCAAAGAGCATAGCAAGTGGAAACTTAAGGTTTATCCAGATTGTATCAATTGTTGGTATTGGAACATCAATGGAGCTCAAACAAGTTTTACTTGGCAGAACAATTGCACAAAAGCATTTGATGTTGAATCACAAGCTATTTTCAAGGTTCATACACAAAAAAGAGTTGAAATAGAAGCAAATTAAAGCCCCAGTATTATGAAATATGCTCTTGTTTTCTTTCTACTTGCCAACTATTTAACCAGGTCAGGAGATAAATTCACGTAGGATTAATTCTAGGGAGCCAACTTCAGATTCCTCCTGGGTTTCCTTGAAATGAGGTATCCTTCACTTCCTATCCTGCATGGTTTTGTAATGCAGCTGCACATTGTTGAAAAATTGCCACAATTCATGGCAGGGTGGCTGCACTTCAGCAATGAGCAAAGTTATTTGGAATACATACATCTATATTTGCATGCTTGTGGAGCTTACATGTCTGACTTGTTAAGCTCTAGGAAGCTCCTTGATGGACAATGCCATGATACACAGTGGATGGCAATTTAGCCATTAATGAATCTGGGTAAAGATCCTCAACACCATAAACTCCAAAGGAGTATTTTTGTAATTCAAAAGGGTAAATGCTCCTGTGGAGCAGAAAAAACAGGATAAGATGAAGAAGAGGTGAAAAGTCCTCTCCACAGCCAGTGACCCCTTACGTGGTGTAAAACCAGGTGAGCTCAAGGGTCTCCTTTTCTTGCATGGTGCACCATTGAGGGATGTGATTGTGGGGAGCTGGCTGGAGGCAGCTCCTACTGCCACTCCTGCTCTGTTGCCGGCGGGTCTGCCAGGGCCAGGCCAGGGACTGGAGGGCACAGTGGGGAGTGCTCTGAAATTGCCTTACAGTCATTCTTCCAAGGTTTTGGGCTTGCTTGCCTGTTTCTTTTTTCTGCCGTGGGATAGAGATGGAGCGTTTGGCCTGGCATTGTAAACACCTGTTTTGGAGCAGCATAAGACAAGGGAAAGAGAAGCAGAGATTTTGGCTATAATCTCAGTGCTCCAGTCTTTCCTGGGAACTGAAACACATGACCACACAGGTACAATAGGGGGAAGGTACTTGGTGACTGCAAATAGCTCAACAAAGCCCCAATGACTTTTACTCCGGCATAAAGGTGTGATGACTGTGAGAGGGAAGAGCTGGGGATCATTCAGATCCACAGTGGATCAACTAAACTTCTGCAGGCTAAACTCACAACCTATGTCAGCTATAACCCAGGAACATGGGCAACAGATTTGCTCAGGAGCCAGCCAGTTAGGAACTGAAAAAAAAATATCCTCTCCCTGCAGCACATAGTGGCTGTCACAGTAACTGTATTGGTCTGTCCTTGTTTGGTCTTTAAAGAAAGGTCTCATTACTTCCCAGATGTGCCCATTCTGTAAGTACTTTTAGTGCCCTTATGCCTACACAGCTCCTGAGAAAACCATGGAGCAGAAGCCCACGCTTTTTCCATCTTTTTATTTAAACCCAAACAGTGTGTCCATGAGCTTTTTTAAGTCAACATGATGAAGGCCTCCTCCAAAAGGCCAGAGGGAGGTGGGCACAAAAGGTCTGACAATATTCCTGACTGTACACCTCCCCACGGCGCTGGATTGGTCCCTGGGCTAGTGGAGCGGCTGCATAGCCCTGCTAGCCATCGGCACGGAAGCTGGGAATGGAAAACAATTTTGATATTGGCAGCCTGGATTCCTGCCCTTCTCAAACACATTTGATGTTCATACATGGTCTCTTGGCTGCTGCTGCTGGGGACCATCTGTTGGGATGGCTTCGTGCCTGATCAAATGGTGGTATGCCAGTTTCACTGGGACATGAAATAGATGCCAAACAAAACGCGTCTGGTTTTACTTCTATTACTCTGAATTCAAAGCACATGCTAATACTAATCCCCCTTTTAACAGTTGTGTTGTGGTGCCAGTTAAACCTTCATTTTTTCCCACTATCTGCCAGATTTCTACCACTTACTTAGGCACTTAGCAAAATCCAGCAGAAATCAACGCATTTGACTTCACACAAACAGGGCACTATTTGCAGGGGCTTGGTGAGAGGTGTTAGCACTAATGACAGAGCTGAGTGTGTGAGAGTTTCCTACACACGTAATACAGGATACTTGAAGGAGCTGGACGAGGACATTTCTTTCAAAAGTGCTCCTGAAACCACATCCAGCTACCATAAAATGTTCTGTTGGATGAAAATGCAACTTATCAATTTTAAAATGCTAGCATGAACTAGTTTTTTTTGTTTTTTTTTTTTTTTGTTTTTTTTTTTTTTTAAGAGATGCTCCAAATATGCAAAGGCTTTTAGCATTATGTGAGTACTAATCTGAGATGCACCAAAGGCATTTTCTTTTCTATGTTCTAAGAGTTCACCATAGCTCCAATCCTGATCTATAATAAAATCTTCCATGCTGTAGCTGGCTTTGCTGTCTGGGTTTGTATGACTAACTCCCTTCGAATGTTCCACATTCAGAGAAGTGTGTTCCTGACCTCAGCCAAGATGAATATTGTTGTCTAAACTGCCATCATTAAAGCTACTGTGGGTTTTCACATTCCTCTAATGTTTTGTGGGGAAAATCCATCTGCTTCAGATGTTCCCTTGGGTGACGGATTTCCTCCTTTAGTCCCATAGTGGATCAGGAAAGCCTAAGGGAACTTCTGATGTTTGCTTTTTGTCCTCCTTCTGCTGTGCAATGCTAAGAGGCTGGACATCTTGGACACCTTCTGCCACATCCTCCTCCTCCCTTTGCCCCCAGGAGGGAGATGACAAGGCCTTGGCATTAGCCTCCCCTGGCAGGATCCCTCCTGTGTGCAGGGTAGGCAGGATCTAGATGTGCCAGCTGAGGTTCACGGTTTTAGGAAGGGCTGGGACTTGACTACTCTATCACGTGCTGAAGTCCTCAGCTCCTGGATTCATAATGATTTAATCCGCTTCATTTTGTCAATGATGCAACAGATTCCTGTGTTATTATAATTTAATAAGCATAATTAACTTTTTTAACCAGCTTGTTTACGTTCCCTTCTTGTCTATTCCTAAAGTAAAATTTACTGTAGAAATCTGAAAAAAAACCCGCAAAACATTCACAGTTAAGGAAAGCTGGGGAGTGTGGAGATTGGTTTCTGCTTGGTTTAGCATTGAACTACCAAAAAAAGAAAACTAAATAAAAATGTGTCTCTCCCAAGTAAACATGGCAGGGCCAGGAGCATAGGCCAACTGGTGGCATCTGGACTGGCCATAAAATTAAAAATAAACTTAAGAGTAAATGTGCAGCTAAATGCAGACTGTGGGGATAGGATGTGAACTTCAGCTATTTCCTGCAGCTAGTGTGGTTCCAAAGTTTAACAGCTTTAGCCTTTGGAGACCCGGAGGCGTGCATACTTGTTTTCAGTTTCTGCTCCTTTCATCTCCCCCCACTCGGAGCCCTACACACCTCCCAGCTGCCCTGCTCGCTCTATCTCTCTCTGCAGAAGGACACTCCTCTCACCCTCTGATGAAAGTCCCACATGGCTTCAGCACAGAGCATCCCCACACAGCAGCAGCGGTGCTCCCTTACTGTCCTTTTGTTGTTTGTCCTGCTTTGGCAGGATGGGGGCCTCCATTCCCATTTTGCCCTCAGGGCTCACCAGTCTGCAAAAGATTGACTGCTACCTGCTGAATACCATTCAGGAAGATGAGCAACTGACAGCTACTCTGGACATGCTGGCTCATGCCTAACAATTAAGCTTTTTATGGCGACTTTCAGTCCCAAACTTTCCTTTTTTTTCCAGGATTTTCTTCTTGTTGTTAAAGCAACCACAGAGGTAACAAGAAAGGGTTAATGGAATAGTTAATACATCCTTATCTCACAGAGGCTGTATGATAGCAAAGAGGTATTTTCAGGCATAAATTTATTATTAGGAGATGTACTACAAAGCTTAAAATTATCTCACTAAACCTCACTTGAGCCTTGTGTTCTTTCTGCTTGTGACCCTTGTGCCTGCATAGACTTAAGGCCAAATTCAATTGAGGAATGTATTTCCAAAGTGGGTCTTGACATCTCTCTCATAGAATCATAGACTCATAGAATGGTTAAGGTTGGAAAGGACCTTAAGATCATCAAGTTCCAGCCCCCCTGTCATGGGCAGGGATGCCTCAACCTAGACCGTGTCACCCAAGGCTCTGTCCAGCCTGGCCTTGAACACTGCCAGCATTTATGATAAAACTTTAATTTCATGCTCATTTCTCCTAACGCTGTATGATAGTCTTCTTTGTTAAAATAAAAATGCACGTAAGAGCAACTCTGCTGTAAATCTTTGAATGCCTTAAATTATTTTCCGTAATTCAAATTACATTGTTCCAATAGTGCCAATCTCGTAACACGAGTCTCCAGGATACGTACATCCCCCACTTCTCCGTGGTTGTCAGTGACACTCAGCAAGGTACTTGCTATTAAAACCTTTTCTCATCTTGTCACCTGCTGAAATCCTCAACATTTCGCAGTAACAGACAAAAAAAAAAAAAAAAAAAACCCACGAAAAAACCCAGAATAGGGAAATAGCAGAAGAAAACTGGGGCACATTTTCATGAATTTTTCAATAAGTTTGTTTTCACTTTTGAAATTTAAAAGAGGGAGAAGAACAAAGGTGTGTACACATAAACCTTAGTCAGCCTAGTTCTTGATTTTGCCTAGAAGAAAATGCGTTGAGTACAGTCAAAGAGTGGAAGAACAATGTAATCTGCAAAGATGACAGTGAAGGCTTTCTTACAGGAGACAGAGAACGAAAGAAAAACATAAAGGTCTCTTCCAACTCAAACTCTTCTATGAGTCTACGACTCCATGTATCTGTACCTGTACCTGTGCATTATTCGAAATAAGGCAAATAACATATTGTCACAGAAGATATCAGAAGATCACCAAGATGAATAGGTATTTGTGTTTCTGAAAATTTTACTTAAATGAAAGGTTTTCCATTTCCGCCAAAATAATTTTCTCTTCGTGCTGTAAGTCAGAGAAAACAGAAGTCAGAGGCTCACACAAGGAACTCTGAAGAAGAAAATGCTAGATTTAAGTCTCTCCTTTTCTTTTTCTTTGCCAATACAGACTTGATTGCAGACAGATTTTTCCATGTGATGCCTTTATGTTTGCATGCATTCAGCATATAGCTACACTACCACTGACCCCTTCAGCTCCATCCCTGCTTTGAGCTTACAAAACTGTCAATCCTGCAAATGATCTACCAAACTGATGCCTGTGAGGGGAAAATCCTTCAGTGTGCTTAAGACCATGTGGTAATAAGTGAAGAGGTTCTCAAAACAAAGGGGCTAGAAGTAACCCTATATTTGGACTACGGATTGGAGTTTCCTCACGAGGTTGGTACAATCAGTCTTCAAAATGTTTCATCATCTGTGGCTAGTTGTCTCTTCCAGAACATTATCACCTGTTAAGGAAATAGGACCTTTAGGGACATGCTTCACTAGCAATTTAGGGAGAGCTTTTTTTCCAGAACTAAAAGGGAGAGAAGGTGGGAGGAAGACAGAGTGAGACTTTCTGAGCTATATCACCCAGTGTGCAAAACCTAGGAGAAAAAGTATTTTGTAAATGAACTATTTGAGGAAGTGTTCCTCTGATGCGACCTTTTCTGTTACAGTGCTTTCATGAGCAGTCTGTGGAAAGAACAGCTTTGCTGAGCACATTAATAACACTGGTTTGTACACTGCAAACCTCTTCATGGGTCACCAGCAAAGATGGAGTTCATTAAAAGATAATTTAAGTTCTTCTACAGTCTGTTATACTGGGGGAAACCCAATGTAAGCCAATGACTTCATGTTATCAATTAAAACATAAAATTACCTAAACAATCTTAACTCCCCTTCATTGTACATACACATTGTGGCAGTCTTGAAGTACATCAATCACTGTGTGTTGCTTTGCTCCCACCCCAACATGCTTTTCCTCTGATTCTGATGGGATGGTGAAGGGATATTTAAAATACTCAATTTGTACATAGCCTTCAATCCATGGCTTTTTTCATAGTATACTGCAAACTACAGTTCTCCAGCATAGGATTCATCTCATACACTTTAAAAGTCAAAAACCCAGATTATGTAGCCTCTGCTAAATAATCATCCTGCACTCCTTTCTCCAGAGGTAAATTCAGCTAATCTATTTTAGACAGCCACTCGGGGTGAGATGTGTCTCGATTTAAAGAGTTTCATTTCATGTGAAATGATTGAGTTAATACCCTCAGCTTCAGATCAAACACTAATGTGGTCGGTCTACGATGGATCTTCCAAATTCCTTGTCTAAAAAAACAAACTCTCCTAAACATTATTTATGAGAGTTTAGGCCGATCTATAAAGTTATTAGGGTTGGTGAAGAAGTTAAGTGGGTGTAAAGAAGATATTGGACTTTAACAAGATAGCTGATGAAATGATCCAGTGAAGTCTTTTGAATACTAGTACATGCTGTCATTTCTCAAACCTCAATCATTTGCTATAGCTTACATCTTCAATAAAGACAGTGCTCTAGTTCTTTGGACTAGCACTAAAATTCCTGATTAAAACATCTGCAAATGCAGGATGGAATCAGCACTCACCCCCAGATCTAGGTCCAAGTGTGCTATGTAAGGGCTTGCACATTAAAAATTGATTGAATCAACCTGCTTCCAAAAAGACTGCTGATTTCTGAATTCCTTCAACTGAAGCAACTCCAGAGTTTGTTCACTTCTTTAACTGAGTTAAACCAAAATTTTAGTCTATTGATTGACATTTCTGGGGGTTTTTTTTAATCCTTAATTGTCTAACCATAGAACTGTGGTAATACAACAACTATATGAGAGGGTTTTTTTTTTCGGCACACATTTTTCAGGCACTATTCAGGGAAAGAGGAAGAATGGCTTTTGGAGAAGTACTGTGTGATTCGGCAGTATATTCTGGAAGCATATTCTAGTCTCTACAGTGGCTGATGGATCATCACCCGCTTGCCTCCATCACGTGCCTCCCAACCTGAGCAGAGCTGCGGATGCTGGAGCTGTGCATGCCAATTCCGCCATCAGGCACTACTGGCACCTCTCATTGGTGGTTAATATCTGTGAATGTCTCTGCATTTTTGGCACTGTAAATCTTATGCTCAGCTATAACTTATAGATAAATTATGGTACATTCATCTGCCACTAGTTTCAAATTAGCAGTGTCATTTAGATTTCTTTTTGTATAAATATTATTAAAGCTACAGATTCCAAAAGTTAGGACATATATTAACAGTGTGTTCTCACTAATCCCAGGAAGATCACGCCTCCTGTTCTGCAGGATTTAGGCTTGTCTCTGATTCAAACAGATTTGTGGTGTGAAATATTAAATAGTGCTGCCGGTGACTAGCTATTCACAAAGGCCAACACTGATACCTCATTTTTCTTGTCCTCACATAATCTTGATTGCACTTGAAACTGCTCCTTTATAAATAAAGCAACAAGTGAAAAAGCCATCATGTTTTCTTCCATGGCTAGTTGCCAGTATTTGGCAAAATAAAATCTTGGACTGAGAAATTAAGGCTGTTTCTGCTTTTATTCCTTGCCATACAAAAGTGGACTCATGACCTGCAGTAGGCGTGGGTGGATTCAGACGTAATGCAGCTATTTGTGCCCTTCACCCTGAGCTGCTTGCTGCAGCCTGTGAGACAGGGCTAGAGCAGAGCCAAGTGACAGGATGGTGACACTGCTTTCTGGTATCCACTGTCAAAAAAACATTTAATTTATATGCTTTGCCATACGTGTACAGCAAGTTCCCTTGGTCCTGTCAAGACTGGAAGAGAGAGCCAAGTCATGTCCCTTGGCTTGGCTCATCCTTGGCAGACATTCAAGCTTCCAGCTTGCATTGGAGTAGATGACATTCACTTAGAGCTATTCTTTGTAAATGTTCAGCCTTCAGAAGATAGTTAGTGTTCTCTGCTACTTTATATTTGTCCTGTTTGAACCTGCTGGCTTTGAGGCCTGAGTACTTTCCATTCTTATAGAGAGTATCACGTGGTAACCAGGGATGTCTATGGGTTCTGTGGTGCATGAGATTGAATGATAATAAAATTTTTCTCATAATAGAAGTTTTCTAAATGACTTGTGTATTTTCTTAAGAATAAGAGAGACAACCTAATTCTTTATAAAGTAAGCAATAATTATGATATGTGCTGGATAAAATCCTCCTTTAAGCTGTAAACAATCAGACATTGACAGTCATTCATGTCAGGTACCAAGCCAGCCAGATATAAGTCAGCAGACGTATCCCTGTTCGTGCTAAACTGAGACGGAGGCAACAGATGCTACCTCTCAGCAAGGCTTATTAGACCACACTCAACAGCATGCTGACATAGTTATATGGTGTCCCAACTTCTTCTGGCCTGCAACTGCTTAGCTCATCACAAAGGCAAAGTAGCAGACAACTGTACAAAACCTGGCAGACCTGCCTTCACTCTAAGACACTGGGTTTGTGGAAGACTTTTTAAAATATGAGGGACAGCTGAAATCTCTGATGTCCTCTGCATTTTTGAAAAGTCTCCCTCTTGAGTAGCACATGGAGCTCTACACTGTGGCTGTCAAGCCATCTACATAGCAGAGCATTTATTTGTACTGTAGACAGGCTGTTGTGGTTGCACATGTGCACTGACTATGGACCAAATACGTACACTGAGCATCAGGAGATCTATGTAGAAAGGTAGTCGTAATATTCGACTAGCAAAGAGTAGCAACCAGAAGTAAACTGAATGAAAGCTGCACTTCCATCCACCATCTCCCTTCCAATTCCCATCGTCAGTACCAAGGCTTATTGTACGCCACTTTATGTTGGTGCATACAGTAATAGTGCTTTTCATATGTAGGCAGCAGATAGACAGTGTCTTGTGAGTAGCTGCTGTGGCTTTCAATGTACACATGATAAATTGCTGTTCAATTTTTAATTCAAACTTTTTTAATATTTATTATTTTAGCCAAGTTTCATCTTGCAGCAGTGACTGCCTGAAGAGCTGTCTTACGTCAAAATTTTCAGTGACATCACAAAACATAATCTGAGACTAAAATAAGGATGTTGTATATGTTTTACCTGGTACTGATTAATAATTTTAATTAGTGTCTTCAGCACTTTATGAAAGAGCAGCTGAAGTAATTCAGAATACAAAGAAGGTAGCTCCAGAACTCTTTGGGAGACTTGAACATATTCAGCAATTTTTACATTTCTTTTTAAAAAAAAAATCTAGTTTTTGTGGTTTCAGAACAAATCTGCTAAACACGTATCTGTGTTGCTTTGTTTACAATTACAGCTAACAAGCCAAAGATACATGTTCCAACTGACCAGTCTTATGGGGAACTGAGATCCAACTGCTAGCCATGCAATGGTGACTCACTGCAACTGCCTAAGGTGACACTGGCCTGTAAACAGGGTTAGACAAAAAATCTTAACATTATCTACCTTCTTCTAACCATTTCTGGGCTGTTCTTTACCAGGGACTGGTTCTGTTTGAAATACAACATTTGCAGAATCTGCCTGTGAAGACTATTCCAGAGACTAACAGATGCACTTTTCCATAGTTTGTTTTTTCCAGTCTAGTCTTTCCCCTATATTATTTTTTACTCCAAGGCTATAGTAAGCTGCCAGAGAAAAAAACAGTGGAAGTTCTGCAAGGTGGAGAATGGAGAACTAAAGAAAAGGAAAAGGACACAGGCAGAGCTACTACTTGTAGAAGGACTAGGTAAAGACTCTTTGATGAAGGCAGCAAAGTGTACCATACGTATTATCCTGTCACCTTTTCTCCGCAAGTCATGAGTTGTTTTCTTTCTAAAGCTTCATTTTGTTTACCTCAACAATGAGAACAAGCAGAATGTTTGGGATAACCTGACTCACAGAACAATAAGATTTCCCTATGTCAGCGGGCGTCAAGACAAACAACACCCAGCTGCAGTTAGCTACCAAGTCAAGCTTTTGGACAGAAATGAGAACTCAGCTCTACCAGTGGTTGTGTCTACAGGGACAACAAATAGCCAAGACTTGGACCTCCTCATCATGACTTTTTTCCCTGAAGACCAGCCCAGAAAACAGCTTATTCTTATCCCTGACACATTCTTTCAAAGATTATTTCTTTCCTGAGTGCATGTAATTTCAAAATAAATCATTTATTTTTGAGTCTCCGAACTTTTACGAAACTAATAAAATAGCAAAATAGAAAAGCAGGAAAAGTGGTTCTTTAATATACTACAATATCACAAACCATCTCAATGAACCTGATGCGCAACAAGATGTTGGATTGGCTGTGCGTACTCCTACAGGTCAGGTGCTTCCATTTAAACTCACATCCTTATACTCCTAGTCTTTAGTTTCAGCCCATCCACCAAATCCCTTCAGTTTTATATACTTTTATGACACACATGCTGACTTCCAAAATGAGCAGTCAAGGCAAAAGCCTAACTGTTAAGCGATAGCTAATGTAGCATTCCTCAAAGTTATGAAAACACAGCATCTAAAGGCAGATGAAATGACAGTGACCTGAAATAACAGGAATCTGGCTTCAGTTATGTATCTGGCAGGGACTGAGGGTAATGGAAGCTTGTGAGCTGTATCCAAAACCTTGAAATACAGCCCTGCCCCTGAATGAACTGGGAGGCATATTTCAGCCTACAAGTCAAAGTTCAATCGTCACTGGCCTTCAGGACCTCTATTCAGTCCTTGTTCAGGTTCAAATACAGAATCTTTGGAGTGATCTGACTTTAGTGCTGAATTTCTCTGGCACCCAAGTCTTCCCATGTGTTCAGCTGTGGGCTTCCCCAATGCATTCATCAGCAGTCATATTTCCCTTGTGAAAAATGGGAATGAGAGACAAGTAAACTCCCTTATTAACTCAAATCCTCTCCTGGGTGTCTGGAAGGGAGTGCTGGAGAATCCAAGCTTTTACAGCTCTCTTTTGTTTGCCTTGCAATATGCAATGTTTTGTGAAAATGCTCTGCAAAAAGGTTACAAAGAGGTGAAAGAAAATGTCTAGGAAGAAAAGAAAGGTGCAAAGTAAAACCAGAGCCAGATAAGAAAAAAAGAAACTGCTTGAATATAGGAATATGAATTATTCCATCAGAGAGGGAAAAAGGAAATTAATGCTGTGTATGGGAAAATTGCATGTCCTGATGCTTTATGGGGCAGGAGCATTTCAGAGATTCACAGGATATACCTGCAGATCTCTTCATCCAGTTCAGTCAGTGGCAGCACGAATGGGGCTTCACCTTTCTCTGCCCAGCACCTGCTCCCGCTTTCCTTAGTGGGGGATGACTTTCTAGATATCATCAAGAGAGACAGCATGCCATAAAGTTCTGCTCATTTTCATAAGCAATTCAATTTCCATTTTTAAAACTATGCCTAACAAAGCTTGATTGGGAAAATGCTAATAGACAAGTACAGTTTGACAGGCACATTGAGTTGAAACTTCTCTGCTTGAAATTAACCACAATTCTTCTAACTGAACATTTCTGTAAACTTCTGATGGGCCTCTCTGCATTTAGACACATTACATACACAACAAACACATGGATTCATGATGTGCTGAGGCCAATCTAGATGCTGGCTCTCCTCTAGAAGGACAAATTTGCTGTCCCTGTTTCCATCTTTGTGCGTCCTGCCCCATCCTGTTTATAGATTCAGTAGCCCACATCACTTCATCCATTGACTGCTTTGCTCTTCCCTGCCAGCTTCCAGCCAGAGCAGCCAGGTTTCTCAGCCTGTCCATGCAACAGCTGGGTACTAGCAACCAGGGAGTGGACAAGTAAGCTGGGCCAGCGAGGAGGAAATCTGTCCTCTTTCTCCATTAGTGGCTCATAAAAAGTTGATGGTGAAACTGCACCTGAGAGTTACCAGTTATAACATGATATGGGGAACTGATCACTCTGCGCTTGGAAATAGAGTACTCTTAGTGGGCTGAGCTGTTGCTGTTCACAGCAGTGTGTTCATGTCAGGGTCTCCAGTTAAAAATTGCTAATGATCACTGCTTTTGGTATGATTTAGAGGACTGTTAGTGCTAACTAATGTTGTTATAATCTTCTTTGCTTTGGCAGGTCAGCACTAGATTCCTAATCTTTTGAAGATGGTCCAAAGGAATTTCAGAGTTCATGCCCCAAAATTTTCATCGTGCCTTGATTGTTCATTGTGGAAGAACAGTGGCAGTGTCAAAGGAAGCAGGTTTCACAGCCTTTCACATGTCACTGCCTAAGTTCTTTGGGGGTTTGTGTTGATATACAACATTTGGGTAAGAAACAGATTATGGAACACCTCAGAACAAAGAATCAGAAAGGGCACAGGTATCCTGCTTTGTAAGGAGCATTTCTAGTCTTGTTTCCTATAGCTCTGCTTAGAGGGGTGGACAGGAAATATTCCACTGGCAGTTATGAAGATTTCTGCCCTGGCCATTGGTTGGGAGTCAACACAGTGTCCCAAGATCACTGCTGCCAAACCTGATAGGTTTGTTGGCTCCCTCAGTTTATGGCAATGTCCCTAATTCACCCTAATTGTCCTGACTACAGGACAGGAGAAACTTGCTCTTCCAAGGACTGAAGGCCTCAGCCCCATACAGGACCACTCTAGAAATTGCTTCCCTTCAGCAGCTGTGTGCTTTTGGCTAGTATTTGCTGGTGGTACTGCTGGAGATTGGTACTGCATGAGCACCCAAGAGATCAGGGGGAAGACACCAAGATGACTGTGTCTTCTGGAAATCATCCTCCACATACTGTAGTATTTCCATGATTTTATTTGAAAGATCTTGTGCATGCTCACATTTTAAGCGCAACCAGAGTCAATGCACTAAGGTGTGAAAGATTTGCAGACCAAATTAAAAATTGTAGTCTGTCCATTTTTTAAAATGGAAAGTCGTGGTTGCATAAGCACTGTAACCATATATTACAAAAGAATCTCTCTGATGTCTGAGATAGCCCGAGTACAGTTCTGCTGGTATTGTGCTTTAACAAAAGGGCGAAGCACAAAAGGTCTTTCAAGCCTTTCATTATTTAAAGATGATTCCAATTTGTGAAAGTGGAGTTTTATTGTTAATTACACCTATTTTGTGTGTGTGTAGATATGGATTTACATGCAACTTCTGTCTGACTGCGTTTTGATATATGACATAGAGATTGAACTTTCAGCCTTCAACTTGTAATCTTTCCTGACAGTCATCTGAAAATTACAAGCTCATTGAAGCTGATCACATTTGACCCTGCAGTGTTATTGTGTTGATTCAGGTTTTCCTCTGAAAATGCTAAAAGAAGATCATATTCCAGCAGGAGAAAGATAAGACTCAGTATTTTTCCTGTTGGTCTTCACAGCACTCACATGTTTGTTTCTGTATTGGTAGTGAATCATATCACAAATGCCTTTGTCCATTTCTCTCTTTCTCCTACAATAGCCCAAGTAATTAACTAAGTGAAGAGGCTGTCAATTAAACACTGATACTAATCTTGGCATAAAAGCTCCCTCAACAAACACTGAGCTGGAACATATTTTACAGCATCACCACTGCCTTCATTCAGCTCACTTCTCGGACAATTAAGTGCTCCAAATGTTTGTGTGTCATCCGGGCAACATCAGTAGCATGAACAACCCCTGCTATAGATACAGTCTCTGCAAAGAATGCCAGTGAATACAATACCTATTGTGCCAGCAAGGCTGATTTTATCAAGCAAGGGACATTATATAGTTAATTAATGCCAAGATCTTTAATGATAAGATTGTCAAGGACAATTAAGAAGATGATTATAAGTGTCCTTGGTAACAAGAATGCAATACTGATTTTAGCTTACTTTCACTAAGTGTGGCTTAAAGGTCAGTTTCTCTGAAGTGTTCTTTGGATGGATGTCATTATACATTATACAATTTTTCTGAAGCATTCTTTGGATAGATGTCATTATACATTAATCTCAGGAGGCCAACACATTTTTCTAATCTATCTGTGCAGCAAATGAAAATTAATGTGAAACTCTTGCTAAGAAATTAAGATAACATATTTCAACGCAAAAAATCTACCCAGTGTTGAATCCTCAGCAACAGCTCTGGGTCCACACTCTGAGATAAAGTCAATGGAAAGACGCACTCCAACTTCAGCCCATGTGGTTCAGGACTGTGATCATGCAGTGGTAGATGAACAGACCTTCTTCAGCCAGCCCACATATGCTCAGTAAGCCTCTCCTAGTTCTTACCTGCCTGATATTGGATCCGGCTTTACTGTGTCTTGCTTATGCACCAAAACCAAGCTCAAATGGCACTTGACATAAAATCCTTCTGTGAACGGGATAAACTCACAAAAGAAAAGTGATGGATACTTGTAGCACAGATCACACCCTAAAGGCTGGAATTAAGAGAAGAATTAATTTGTCTGATGGAACTGGAGAAGGGTGTGCTGCAATTAGATGTTTCAGCCTTCTACAAAGACATCATCAGTGCAGGGCACCTTATGATTTAAAGTTTTAAGTAATTACATTCAAGATGGATCTAGTGCTTCATGAATGTTTAGGGATAAACAAATCCTACTGTATCAGTCCATAATCCCCCTGATTTCTAATAGATATTTTATGATGCTAGTAACAAAGCTTTTATGGCTTTTGTAAAAGGAATGAGTGAGAGAATTTTCTTACCATACTATCCCTTACAGGTTAATTCAGTATTTGTCTTCTCACTGATGAGTAAAGTATTAATCACTGACTTAAAAATAAAATATAAAGAAAACACATTTGCCAAAGTGAGAATATTTTGATCTAATGTTTTGTTATTGACTCTACTTTTTCTTTCCTTCTCTCCCATCATCTTCCCAATCATTATTTCCCTTTGCTTTTGATCTTTCCTCTGTTTGTCTCCACACCAAACAGTCTGAAGACTACTTAGGGCTGTCTGTGAAACTGTTGATTCATAATTTAATTTTCAAGGCGGCAAATGTTTTTTTACTACATGCACCAGTGCAGCTTTGCAGCCGTATCACAACATGCACTGCTGAGAGGAGACTCAAAGAGAGAAAATAAATAATATTGCAACTCATTGGCCAGTGATACCATCACAGGGGCTAGATTCTCTGCTGGTTTACTTCCTTGCTTGAGAATGAGAGATGGGACTTCATGAGCAAAAGGCTGAGCCTGGAAGCACAGCCATTTACCCCCTTCCCACCAGAAGCTGTGTGTATACTAGCAGCTTCAGAGCACACCTTTCAATTTACTCTGTACACTTGGAAAATTGAGAGGTTTGTCTGCATGTGTGAAACATACACAAATTTTGAAGCACCAGCAG
The DNA here is from genome assembly GCA_028858755.1 of Ara ararauna. NCBI lineage: Eukaryota > Metazoa > Chordata > Aves > Psittaciformes > Psittacidae > Ara > Ara ararauna. The sequence continues at coordinate 66,480,916 of CM054379.1, forward strand.
TAGGAACAAATGCACTGATGATTTTTTGCTACACAGAAATAAATCTGTTTGTTTGCAGGAAGGTGGAAGAAGAGCAGTGAATAAAATGAAAAGTGCTAGGTTTTTACACAACATTTCATGCTCTTCACCACCTCTATTTCCATAAGGGGTATACTGATATAAGCAGCAGCTGCTGCTGAGCAAGTCTGTTTTTCTTAACTGCCTTAGAAGTTCTTTATTATTAGTCAATCACATTGTAGCTGAATTGCAAAGAAATTGCAGTTCTGATTGTCAACTGACACACAACAGTTTTATTCAGCAGGCTGCCTTCCTGGCAAACTGGTGGATTGCTTTTGCTGGCTCAGAAACTCGAACATGCAGCCTTTCTGATGCTGACAGATTCCATCTGCTCCTCTTTAATTAACATCTAATATGTAAGCCATCTAATACATCTAACACTGCATAACAAGGGATTAAGAAATAGAAGGTAACCCTTCATCATAAAGCTGTGTCATCTCTTAGGATCTCATTACAAATGGTAAATGGTACCAAAATTAAATGGGAACTACACACCAGCAGAAACAGCAATGTTTGGGTACTCTCACAGTGACAAATATAAACACATGAACACAGAGACAAAATATAGTGGAAGATGTAGCTGCTTTCATAAACAGATTTACATAGGTACCACTGCAGCTCAGGCATCAGCCAATTTAACGCAATTATAAGAATGGGATTGAATAATTTGTATTCCCAATTATTGATAGCTAGATAAGAAGTATTTTTTTCTGTAAGACTCTGGTACAATCCATTAAACCCACTAAAAGTGCTAATTAGCTCATGTTCTACAAATGAAAGCGTCCAGACTGGACTCTGCTGCCTAATACCTGCCAGCAGTCAAAAGCTGCGAATGAAAATATACAAAGAGCACCTTCTAGGAAAGCCCTGTAACCAAATTAAGACGTTGAAAGTAAAGGAGATAAAATCCTTTTTTGCATCACAGCAGCTGACGAACAGGCATTAAATGTATGTGGCTGAGGGACAGGGCTTGCCACCATTCATGGCTAGCTAAGTTATGTGAAAGGTCAAGGCTGTTATGTTTTCGTGATAACATATAAGCAGAGCACAAGCATTTGGAGAGTCTCATCCACACATCTATCTAGTGAGTTAGATTAAACTCATGCAGAACAGCTGCAACAAGGCAACAAAGGGCAGAAAGATTAGACACCTCGATAATAAGGCATGAAAGATCCTAATGGCAAGAGGAGAAGGGGAACTGTGCTCACTAACCCACAGCAATGATAAAATCATTATTCGAAGCCTTTAAGAAATGACTGAAATAGATGGGGAGGGAGGAACAGGGGACAGTGAGACCAGCACCTCCTGCTAGGTTTGGTCTTTGGTTTTCTGCAGAATATGAGCTACAGCCCCGTGGTACAAGCTCTTGAGTTGTACCAGTTGTTTTCCATTTGCTCAGAGTGGATCTGGAGGACAGTCTTCAAAAGCATGCTCACATGAAACTGTTCTATGCTGCAAGCTGAGCAGGTCTCTGAGAGGAGAGAGAACTGATCGCATTTCATGAAGATAAACGCATATTTACTCGCACTTCCCTCTTCCCTGCTTCCAGTTTCAACGGTGTGTAAACAAATGCCTCTCTCCAACCCTACACAAAACAGCCTAGGAGCCCATCATTTACTGTATTTTCAGTGAGGGCTGGTCAAAAGCTTAAAGTGAGGAATGAGATTCACAGTGAGATCCATCCCATCTGGGGCTGATTTTTCATCCATTGGCTGTTGTCATCAAAGTGGGAAAAGAGTGATTGCACTGGCATCAGTATAAATCCAGATGATCACACTTTAGCATGTGCCCCACATCTCTGTTTCTTAGAGCTCGGGTACCTAATAGTATGCATATTTAAGAATTCATGAAAATAAATAAAGTTCATGAAGAACCACAGACAGATGGCAATGAAATGCCTCACAAGAAATTTGCCAATGTTGCCAACTACCCCAAAGTTCAGGGATCCAAACTTACTACTAACAAACAACACTGGAATTTTAAGATGTCACAGGCGCTTTGTCAAATAGTTCCCAAAAGTAATCTTTGCTTTGTTTTCTGTCCACTTTCTCAACTTTTCTGTATACACCACTAATGTTTTTGAATGCTGGAAAAGTTTATCCTTGTCAGATGATTACTGTCTGTCCTTTTCACTCCAGTTAATGGTCATATTTACACTGTTGCAAAGACAGTGTCTGAGTGCTTTTTAATAGAACACTCATATCAATATTGTGACAAGATACAGGTTTTGCTTGCCTGAACTATGTATGGTGTAAGCATTACATCCTCTGTGCTGTCACTTAGTGCTGTGGCAAGAAAAGACCTAAAGGGGAAGAAAAAAAACCCCAACCTGAACAAAAACCAGCAAACCCCCCACAAGTTCTGGTTTTCTTCAGTTTTTCCTAGAACTGGTGTTTTTTCCAGTTATGCTAATTTGCTAAACCTACAGATAAAATGCTTTCCTACCCTACTGTTTTCTCTGAATGTTTTTTGAGAGAATGAACCTCCTACTCAGTTTTTTATGTACTGAGATTTGCTTCACAGTAGTTTTAAAATCCGTCCTGGATTTCCTAACCCTTTTCTTTTTCTTCCTTTCCTGCCATGGGCTAAATGTCTGTTAAATGGATACACGATCATTCAGAAGCCATTAAATCTTCCTTTTGAGAGGAGACTCTCTAGGTAGAATTTCACTCTTATCTCTGTTTCTGATCGGAGGAGGAAGTCCTGCTACAGTGATCCTGCCTTGAAGCTTTCCACCAGCATCCCACCCTGCAGGAGAACAAGGGTCCTCCTCTTCACACCCCTGTGGTGTCCAAAGACCCTGCTCAAGCAAGAATCGATTATCTGCCTCATCATTGTGTTTGCTCTGTTGGGAATGGTTACCCTGCAGCAAGGAAGCTGAAAGGCAGATTTGCCATGGCAGAGCCTTGCTCCAGAGAGCATCCTGGACAGCACAGGACGATTTCTGGGTTTGAAACCATTCTATTTAGGGGAAGAGCCCTAAAGTACACTAGCACTGGCTCATAGAGGTTATACTTCAATAAGGCTGGAGAGTAGAAATTAAAGGAGAGCTTTCATACTGATAAATTAATTGCAATTAGTTTGTCTAGATGTAGACCAGGTGATCACAACAGACACGTTCATAAACATCAGTCCATAGATGGACTCATTCACTCTCCTATCAGCTGCTACATTCATAATTGCTATAGCAAGAGCAGCTTCTCCGTGCAAGTCCCAGGGGCTGCAGGGGGGGAAAGAAGGGAAAGAGTTTATTAGAAAGTAACACCTGCAGTGGAAGTAGAGGCTGGCAGAGATGGCCAACCTAACCCTATCAGCAGGAGCAGATGAGGAATGGGGATATAAGTGGGTAATCCTATGAGCAGCAGAAGTCATGCAGAGAGGTTTTCTATGGCTGCCTTGTGTGGATTTTCTGCTCCCTAGTAATCTGGTTGAGTTCAAATTACAACACTTCCCTCAGGGGAAAGTGCTAATCTTGGTGTGTTTCCTGCACTTACCTGATAGCTTTCTCAAGATTTAGGAGTTCAGTGTCATGGGGCTTTCTCAAGACAGGAGTTCAGCATCATGAACGTCTGTTCTTCCTCCAGAGGTTTTTGAAATGGGTGACAGCATGTATACAGCCACATGCACAGACTAGGCAGAGTTCACTTGCAGAAATCCTACATTTTTGCAAAATAGGCTAAAAGTACACTCAAAATCTAGCAAGTTTCATGAAAGGCTGGAATATTGCTTTGGGGAAAGATCTCATTCAACCCTAAATTTTGGGTACTTATTTTTATATTGATTTAGCCTTTTTTCCTTCTTTTTTTTAATCTCAGCAGAACTTGGCAGTTTTGAGATGACAGTTAATAGCTCTCTGCAAACAGAGTGCCACACACCAAAAGGAGCTGAAGTCAAGCTTATACCTCCAAGCAACTGGACTCAGAGTAAAAGCATACGCTTTGCACAACTTGGTAGAATCATGCCAATGGAACGGGAAAAGCTGTGGTCATATGTCAGTGAAGTTTTCAAAGTCATTAAACAAAACTGAAGAGCTGTTTTCCAGGCTAAGAATTGCTTTTTCTTAAGAAACTAATTTTACTTTTAGGCAAAGAGTGCAGGGAAGTTGAACTTGTACAGCACAAGTAGCAGAGAAGTTGTCAGCTCATATGTTTCAGGCAGGATCACTAGTGGATTTTAGGCATTTCTGTCTTATTTAATCACCGTTAACTGCAGCCTGGAATGCTGACACGATGTGTAGTGAAAGCAAAGAGTGTAAATTGGGCATGATAGAGGCTTCTTGGTGCAGGAAGGAAGTAACATAACACTGAACACAGCTCAAGTTGCACTGTGAGAACAGAATGAATGTGCAAACCAGGTCTCTGTCACATGACAACAGAGAACAAAAAAATATACAGAATTAGAAAAAGATTTAGAAGAAAAACAGTAATGAAAATTTTCATTTTACTTTGCTTCCTAAGCTGATCTTTTGAAATCCAGGAAGAATGGGCACAGCTTTAAAAGCATGTTACGCTTTAGTTAAATAAGTAAGTTAAACAATTACACATGTCGATTTTCCTGAAGTTTTTGGGAACCCAACTCTTGCCAGACCTCAGAGACACCCACATTCAGAGCCTCAGAGAGGGATCTTCAAGCGCGCCTGCTGCTTTGCTGAGAGCCCAACACACTCACGTGAGTAAGAGCCCAGGATGTAGTTCCGGCTGAGAAATCAGGTGCCTAAACCCTGATGGCTTAAAGTTCCTGCTACATATTTGAACACAGAAAAGCTTTCTGAAACTCTGTCCACAGGTTTATGAAATAATTTCTTGCTGAGACTTGAGCAAAATTATTGTAAAAAATTATTATTAAAAAAACCAACTCACATACCATTATCTACCTTGTGCTTCCCAGAATCCCTCATACAGAGGGGGAAAATGACTTTGCATAAGCCCTGGTAATGATCACCTGCTGTTATTGTGTGTCCCAGTAGACCAGGCTTTCTCCCAGCCCACACCTTCTCCTAGCCCAGCTTGCCTGAGGAAGTTTCTCCCCATCCTTATGCCTGGGAGCCCTGAGGCTGGTGCCTGCTATGGATCTTGCAGAGGAGTTGCTGGGGGCTGGTGGGAACAGTCTCCTGTGTTGTCTTTAGTTAGACCAGCACACATGTGTGCCTCCCCATGGAGTGAGGACAGTCATTACTGATCAAGAATGAGGATCATGTTGAATACCAATATCAAACCGTACAGGTTACAGATCGTCCAGAGACACTGTGGAGCTTCCATTCTTGGAGATATTCAAAACCTCACTGCACAGTCCTGGACAACCTGCTCCAGGTCACCTAGAGCAAGGAGGGTGGGTTGGATGGTCTCCAAAGGGCCATACTACCTCAGCTGTTCCACAGTCCTGTGATATTAGGTTACTGCAGAGTACAGCTTGCAGCCTTGAGCCTTCTCCTCAGAAAAAGTCTTTGGAATCTTATTGTCCACAGAGATTCTATAATTAACTCTGCTTTAAAAATTAGTCTCACCCTCACTGGAACTAAAAGAGCTATAGAAAAAAATACTTTTCATTGTGCACAGCTAAGCTCTTGCTGCCCTAGCACACGATTTATCTCTGAAGCCAGGGAAAAAGTCCTCCAAATGAGCAGAACCAGCTCCTTTGCAAGATGCCAACTCAAAATTATCCTGAATTAAAATCATGAAGAGGTCCTGATCCAATTTACAAATCATTCTTTAGTCTCATCCACTCTTTTTAAACAAAAAAAATACTGTTTAGCTGCTCTGAGACTGACAGCCTTGCTCAGATACTCAGCACCATATGAAGAATACTCCAGTGAAAGCTGCCATCAAAGTCTGTAGTATATTTCTTAGAGCTGTTATATTATAGACTCCACATTGTTTGTTGTATCCAGCGACACTACACTACAAAAAAAGCCTCTCCTTTTTGTTACATGCTACCTTATTTTACCTTCATAAAGAAATGTTTAGGTTTCTATTCTTTTGGATCTGGACTGAATAATGTCACGTTTTGTTTATGAACATATATTTTGAATTTCAACGATAGAACACAAGGACAGACCCGGTGAACAGCTCTATTATACTTAAGAAATTGAGTTTCTATTCATAAAGAGCTGAGTAGCTCCTGTTAGATGGTTTCCCATACAAAAACCACTGAATACCTCCAAATGAGTCTGACTATATCAAAACACGAAAACATGAATAGGATTTCTTCTCAAAGGAAAGACTGAATAAAGTACAACTATACTGATATATCTTCTAATACAGCTATTTACAATATAAGAAGTACATTTACCTTGGCTTAGAATCACTGATTTCCACTACAATGTTTTTGTCATATATATGCACCTTATTTTACAGAGGAAGGGCTTCTATCAACAGCATAAAGGACATGTTGACACACTAATTCTCCTGAATAGTGTTTGATGTTTGCCACGAAATAAAATACTTTCCACTTTCAGCTTTAGAGCATCTTAAATTTGTGTTCATATTTTTAATTGTCTGCAGCTACATTTAAAAAATATTTACAGGAACAGAAGTGACTTCAATAATCTTTCATAACAGTTTTTCAAGAGCTATTCAGGGAAAGAGGGCTTAATTCCCTGCTTCAGTGACAAAACCAGCCTCTGGAGTGGCAAGTCTTAACCAAACAATGGAAAATAAAAGGGAGAAAATATTTCACTCTGCATGAAGGCCACACACAACTTTATCAAATTGTGCATCAGGTAACACAGTCTTAGCAGAAATTTTCAGATAGAAATTTCTCAGGGATGCAAGCACATGTTCCAGACAATACATATGGCTGCCTGTTTTCTCAAGGAGAATTTTATCATTTGGAAGGGATGTGTAAAATATTAGGATGATCTATGACTGCTTAAAATTGTTTCCGCTTTGTTTCAAGTGTAAGACAGAATGCAGACTAATGCAAAGACTGGCTCAGCAGTCAGTTCCTGAGGATGAAGAACGTGAAACACAGGCATGCCTAATTCAGCTCTGTGCTGCCCAAGAGTCTCCCTATGCCCAAAAAAGCAGAAAGCAACATCCAGGGCTGGCAGGAACACAGATGGATTCTGCTGGAGTTTTAAAAATTGAGGCCTCATTAACCCATTCACTTACTAATAACTGATAGAGCACATACGAGTGAAGAGGTTCCTACTTCAGTTTTAAGCAAAAATGAAGAATGGATAGTTTGTTGCAAAGTGACTATAAGCCCATAGGAAGGAACACTCTTGGTTTTCATCCCCAGCCAAAAGTTTAAAAGGCAAAGTTTAGTCATCTGGTGATGCCACAATTTTATTTATCTTTTTTTTAAAGTTTCTGCGTAAACTATTTAAGTCCAAGAAAATTTTGGGCTTAAAAAGAGTTATTGTTGTAGATTTGAAAGATCTAAAACTCTTAAGCACAGTGGCTCTGTGATTCAACAGCAAAGCCACTTAGAACGAGTAGTATTTCTGCTAATGGAAGCACTGTTCAAAGGAAGAACACTAGCCCCTCCATAGCCAGCATTTGCTATAAGGGAAGAGACATTGACTTCTGGCTTGTGGTGTGCAAATGTTACATTACATTTAGCAAGAGAAAGTCAAAAGTGCTTTCTATGTTGCTTTTTAGTTAATGGCATCGGCTCTGCTATGACAGAGGTTGTTTGTTGTTCCTTCTACTCTAAAATGCATATTTTGGTCACAAAACCAATTCTGCTATGTTACTCACAGTGGGAGCATCTCATAGTGAGTATCTGTGTCCACCTGTTTCACTTAATTTCTGGACATTAGTGAGAGTTACCCTCATTTATGAAAACTGCATAGAATAATTTATTTGTGATGAAGGTTTATGAGCCACAGAGCGTCTGTGATCAGTTGCAGACAGCCAGGAGGGGTGTTATTACCTGCTGTTTACAAGTTTGCCTGTGACCACTAAACCCTTGCTATGCCCCCCAGAGATTTTCCTCAATGCCCCTGTAGATTACCCATTACCTTGCAGTGCAATTTTTATCCTGTGTTTCCCCTCCTCAGATGCAAAGGCAGAGCAGGACTGCAGGACCAGTTTTTGACTGTGGGAGACCTTATTTCAGGCCCTTTATCTGCCAAAGATTTCCTGTGCATTCTCACAAAAGTCACATAAGGTTAGCCCTACAACTGGCTCCTAGCCCTTGGCATCTGGAAGTAGATTTTATGTGCCCCATGAGACCCAGGGAGTTTGATGACAGAGAGCAGGAACAAGTCACACTAATGAGCAAATCTGTCTCTGAATTTCTGCTGCCTTACACAGCTTGAGTCCCTGCAGCCCAGAGTTTCACAGACCTATATGTTGTCCCAGAAGATACATCTTCCTGGGTAGGAGCTGGCAATTTGCTCTCCTAAATAACAGTGCAGGACATTGAGTCAGGGAGTGGGATGCCCTTGAGAAGGTTCAAACCCTCAGTGTCGTGGGATGCCCTTGAGAAGGTTCAAACTCTCAGTGTCTAGCCTCCAGGCTCTGCAGAACTGCATCTCGCCTTCACTGCCCCTGGTGGGCTCAGCCAGCAACTCAAAGGGTCAGCAAGACCAAGATCATGCAAGCAGGAGCATGACTCCATAGCCAGGTAAGTGCATTCACTCAAGATCAAAGTAGGAGAGGAGAGAGATCTGCTCTGACCTCAGATTCCTACCAGCAGCACTCCTGATGAAAAATGGATATGCACTTCAAGGGCAAGGGCCACCGCACAGGCCTTTCTCTGTGGAGGGACTGCCTCTCCAGGCTGCAAAGCAAGAGCTTATTTTCTCTCTGACTGAACCCCATTACCCTGTTAGTCCATTCTGAACTGTGGCAGAGACTCAGCGCAGATACAGAGAGTATGTCTGACCCCTTGGTTTCACAGAGGCAATGTTCAGTGGCTTACTCTTTCTTTCTTCTAGGTGCTCTTTTGTACCTGGGCTTGAATGTTTCTGTGCCTCAGCTCTCCCTCTCAGGTTGCAAAAATAAGCATGTTAAGGTTACAAGCTGTACCATGGGAATCACAAAAATAGCAGATTAGTTACAACATATCCTCTCAGCACAGAAAGCAGCTGTCAGCGCACTTCAGCTGGGTGCAGAAGCATCAGGTCAAAATACTTTTTAAAAGGAAAATAGCTGGCTCTAACGAGAACTTCGAAAAATTACTGCAACACAGACCAAAATTTTCACAGAAAGGTGTATTTGCAATATCAAAATGTTTAACAAACTCAAGCTTCACAAAGTACAATAAAACAGAACCATCAGATTGTATTATTTGCTTTAGTACATTCTAATTTTTCAATTCAGAATGATATTTTCACTGCTGATTATCTTTTATTTGAAGAGTGTTTGATCCAAAACAAAACAAAACCTGCTTTGAACAAAACATTTAGTTTTGATTCTTTGATAATTTCATTTCGTATCAACCCAAGATGAGTGTAAAGATGGCTTTTTGTTGTCTGAAACAAGGCCAAATAACTTTAAACTTTGGGTTTGATTGTCCACTGTGTGAAGTAGGCAATTCTATCTAGTCTTAATGTGTTGTCCTAATATTAGACTATGCTGAAACATCCAGACAGTTGCAGGCTTGAGATGCATTTTGGATGAAGTAAACACAGCTTATTACACACTACTCAATGTGAAGTAGCATTTTCATGCATGGATTTTACAGCCCCAGGTGCAGCTATCACCATGACTTGTGAATTTGGGTTCTTTTCAGAATTTCCTAAGGCAACATCAGCAATCAATTCCAAAAGTGGTTTCACTCGTAAGTAGAGAGATGCCACAATTGCTTCAGAGGACAGCATAGCCGATCTGTAATTCATCCACCTAAAAATTAAGGTGCTTTCCAAGACTCTTAAATAGTGATAGTCTGCATTTCACTCTCTTCTTACTAAACTCAGAGATTATTTAATAAACTGTGAAGAAAATACTTGCCAACAGAAGTTCCCTGACAGGTAACGTAGCATAGGCTAGGCAAAAAACATCCACTGTATCCCCCCCTGCTTCTGAACTTCTGTGGCCCAGGTGAGACCCAGATTAGTGTCACACTTGATCTCTTATTCCTCGGCTGGTTCCAATGTCACATGGACCATCCAGTGCCATAAACAGCACTAGTCCCACATCATTATTTATAGCTTTCAAAGCAGACATGCTTTCACTAAGTATCCCACAGACATCTCAACATTTTAAAAAATGGTTTATTTTTCAGGCAATTACAAAAATCCACTAAGACAATACAGACCAGAAGCAGTGGGATTATGGAGTTTTCTGCAAGGCTACATCCATCTTGGTACTCACACAGCTCCACTCTCCTTAGGCTTCCACTACATCAGATCGTTCAGTCTGATGAAATTCAGTAGTAAGCTGACTGTAAGTGAATTGAGAACATTTAATTGAACAGTTTAGAAAGGCAAACCAGTATGGACAGCCTAGTGCCACAGAACTACTCAGCTAAATTAACTTCAAAAGAAAACAGGAGGAACTACTAAAATAATGCTCTTGAATGTGTGTTGAATTCGATACCTCTCCATACTAATTTGACTTAAAATGTCTACCCTGCTCTTGCGAGACCTCACTTGGAGTATTGTGTGCAGTTCTGGTGTCCTCAACATGAAAAGGACATGGAACTGTTGGTAGAAGTCCAGAGGAGAGCCACGAGGATGATCAGGGGACTGGAGCACCTCCCATATGAAGATAGGCTGAGAAAGTTGGGGCTGTTCAGCCTGGAGAAGAGAAGGCTGCGTGGAGACCTCATAGCAGCCTTCCAATATCTGAAGGGGGGCTATAGGGATGCAGGGGAGGGACTCTTCATGAGGAACTGTAGTGAGAGGACAAGGGGTAATGGATTCAAACTTAAACAGGGGAAGTTTAGATTGGATATGAGGAGAAAGTTCTTTACTGTGAGGGTGGTGAGGCACTGGAATGGGTTACCCAGGGAAGTTGTGAATGCTGCATCACTGGCAGTGTTCAAGGCCAGGTTGGACAGAGACTTGGGTGGTATGGTTTAGTGGGAGGTGTCCCTCCCTATGGTAGGGGGGTTGGAACTAGATGATAATAAGGTCCTTTCCAAGCCTAACTATTCTATGATTCTATGATTTCAGAACTTTGGCCTATAAGTTAATGGTGGCAGGCTGACAGTAACCAGGTCCTGATTATTTCTATGTTCAGCTATGTGGCTAATTCACAGAAGTGTTAAATATAAGCTCTCTGCCACTAAGGGAAAAGATGTGCATACTCACTCCCTGGTGTATATTGGTTAAACAGACTTCAGAGGAAGTACAATCATGATTTTTTTCCCTTTCTTTACCACCATTTCACTATCTGGCAAAGAACCCTATACCCCAAGTTCAGCATCTGCACCGTCTTTCTGCTATTGGAAAGGATGTCTTTCTTCCCATATGCTCATTTTCTTACCACCAAGTAATCCTATAAACAGGGATTTTGGCATTAGACTGTTTACTTCTTTCTTACTCAACACTGCACTGGAAGGATTAGTGTGAATTTAAAGCACAAGTGCAAAGTGGCAAAATGGGTCTCCGGTTTGCAGGTTTGTAGCTCAGGGTCATCACAGACAATGCAATGGGTGGTTTGTTTTCTTTTTCTTTTCTTTTTTTTTTTTTCCTCATTTACAGACAGCACAAGAATTTTAAGAATATATAGAATGTCAGAATTGGCACTCCTAATCCTTCCCATACAAGGGAAATGGTGTTTCTGCAGCTTCCTGTCCTCCTCCACCTGGATTAGCCATGGACAGACAAAAGCAGTGGATTTTCATTAAGGTCAGATGCCTGAAACAGGGCTGGGTGACATATAAGACAGGCCAGGTGAGTTTAATGTTTTGTCTATTGATGCCTTGCCAGTGATACCAGCGTATCTTCAAAGGCACCTTGTCACTCATCTGTCCCTCAAAGGGCTTTGCACTCTGAAGCTGTGTGAGTAGTTTTATCTTAAAATAAGCTCATATTGACAAAGACACTACACGTTTCACAACAGCCTCATGAACCCCTCTCCTCTATTAGGAAGATATGTGAGATTTTCATACCTACATAGACGTTTTCAAGGAAGTGCTCAACTCAGGCACGACCCTTGGAAACCTTGCTGTCTCCAGGCTCTAGTCACTTTTCACTGCAGAAGCCCATAATCACAGTTAGAAACCATTTTTCCCTGCTGCATCTTGTGCTTAGTGTGAATTGGACAACATCAGCTGATGCAGCAGCAAATGCCACTTAGAGCCACCATGATAAACAACATCCAGTCATGAATTTCCATTTCTTTTCTAAGTTACATGGAGCTGACCACCTCTTGCATTCCCATATAAATATTTGGTATTACCAAATCTTTCTGTTAGCAGGCACCTTTGTGCAACTGACTCCCACCTTGCGGGTATTGAGCAGTTTCTTCATGAAGAGGACAGAGCACAGGGGTTTGATCCAACAAGGTGAATTTATGTGCCATTATTTTCAGGGGCTTAGAGTAGCTGCACTGCCTGAGAGGGATAACCACTAAAGCTGTTCTGGAGTCAGAGAAATTAAACTGTCTCATGACTTAGAGACATGGCAACTCACTGGCATGTCTGCAAGTTAGTTTCAACACACAAAACATTTTTCATGCCAGGTATAGACTCTAGATGAGTTCAGAAACAGAGGGCATTGCTGATTAACTGTTTTGAGGAACTCAGAGGTGGCTGTGGAAGTACCAGACTAGCAGAGTGCTTGCTGTATGCCCGGTACTTGGACAACTGGATGCAGCCCTCTTTGGTGACACCAAACAGAAAACCTCCCAGCTTGGTTATTGTAAATCCACATCCCAGAAGTACCACTGCATGAAGACATCACAGAACTGGAATTACCAGGGCACTTCAGAAATTGATTTTACGTAATGCAGCATTTTTGTATCTTTATTTTTTTTTTTGATAAGTCCGTAACACGTTCCAATGGTTCCATTCCTTTTGCATACAACAACCAGTTTCAGGACAATTATACCAAAATTTAACTTAGCCAGCCATATCTCATTTGGCTATATGGTATTTTTACCTTAATTATCATGATAAAAAAAGAATTAGACTTTTAAAAAGATCATTAATGAGAACAAAATTTTTTTCCAATGGAAAACAAAAATAAAATGTAAAATCAGTTGCCTAGTAAAATAATTTTCCATTAGAATACAGAGGCAGAAAAACAGAAAGTAATCTTTTACATACAGGATTAAATACATAGAAAAGCTACATCCATATATATATTTCTGTGCATATTTGAACAAGTTAAACAGTTTTAAAATAGTGATTACTTTAAAAGATAAAACAAAACCAAAGAAAAACTGCACCAAAAACAGTATTTTCTCCATTTTTTAGCCAAGACTCATGACTATAGCCCTATTAAAAGCCAGTAATTAATAAGAGCATTAACAAATTATTAATAAGGTGCACTGTCTATAATCTGAATGAAAAATGAGTAGATTTTTCCTTATTCCTCACAGACTTTATAGGAAGATGCTGAAACACTGTCTGATGTTAAGCTTTTGCCATTTTACTAACTGTGGGTGAGAGAAATATTATGGTAAGAAGTAGAACTAAAGTGCAGTTGTCCAGCTGCATCAGTATAGGATATTTTGAGATGTACTATTCTTGTTTTCCAATTGTCATAATTGACCAGAAGCCAGAATTTTACAGGTTTTTAGGCATTAGTCAACTGGAAGTCATGGAGTTTATGAAACTGTGTCAGTAAAATATGGCAATGAGAGAAAGGAGCACACAAACATACCTTTTGAAATCTGGAACAAATTGATTTCTAAGATCTGTCCACACAATGTCTTCCAAATGCAGAGAACAACTGCACCATCAGCACATTGGGATCTATGCTCAGCAACCTACCTGTGCAATGGGTCAGTCTCTTTGCAACATCTAGGAAGGTGCTGGTAAGATGCAAGTCTTGCCTATATCATTCCAGTCTTTGAACATGCTTCACAAGCTGTCTTCTGTTGAGGCATAAAAAGGGTTTGTGGCGAATGCGGACCAACCCTACCTTTGCATTTAGACACATAGGACTGTCCTTGCTCAAGCCATAGTCTCTTAGGTCAGCTTATTTGCACATATATAGGGTCAGGGAGTACAAACAAATAAGGCATTGAAAACACTATTGTAAAGGCTGGAGGGTATATGCACTTGTGGCTAAACCTCTCAGCTGTCACACAGGATGTTTGGTTGCACTTCTTACTATAGATTGAGTTGTTTGATGCTGGGTGAGTGGCTTACATTTGTTATGCTTCTACCTATAAAGCAGAAGTAGCATCCGCAGTCCTCCATCTCATCAACTTTAGGCATGATCTTTGCAGAGGCAGGAACAACCTTGTGCTCAGTATTTGAATACGCACTTGACTTTTTCCAATGGAAAGGGCAGATTTAAATAGGCAAGGCTGGAGGGGTGGGGGGCAGGGAGGGGAGTAATCTCTGTGTGGAGTACAACAAATGATCCAAGACACACCTCATACAGTAGGGAACCAATTTATCTTCACTTAACTGTCACTTTCACACTTACATTTATCCCTAGTCTTTAGGTTCACTATATATAAGCAGTAAATCAGTGATAGTAGGAGCCAGAAAGGTTTATACCTTCAGTGGCAGAAGTCAATGGCAGTTTGTGAAACAGCTTCCCGACAAGCTACCTATTGCAGTTTGTCCTCTAGAGTGTGCATTTGAGGCATATTTGTTTGGAGGGATTTTAAGCTGTAAAAATGTATGAACACTAGCCCTCCATTTATTCTCAGCTGTCAGAGACAGGTTACCAGGCAAGACGGAACTTGGTCTCTGATCCACTAAGGCTGGTCTTACTTGCAGCTACATCAAAAAAGAACTGAGACATGAAACAACTTCTGTAGGTCACATGGCATGGTGCATTTTAGTCAGAACAGAAAAAAGAGGAGGAAATAAAATGTATCCAATGGTTAAGTTTGAAGGAGCAGGGAGCAAAGGAAAGAACCGAGTATAGGAAAGGGGCAAGTGAAAAGCCATTGCTTCCTTCAGGATGTACAGCAATGCTCACTGTGGGGGCAGGAACCAAATTCTTATTTTTATAATCAGCGTAATCCACCAGAAATAATATATAATTCCTTGTAACTGAACGGCTGTCTCACAGATGGATGGTGTAATGTGTCCCCTGCTTCCCTCACTCCCCCCTTCCTTTCTTTCCCTCACTGGAAGTTCCTGTAATTGTCACTTTGTAATGTATATTCCAGCACATGGACATGCAGAATGAACCCTGCGTGCTCATTTTGCACTATAAATGATGTGTACTGCCTTGTGTCACAAACAGTAAATCCTTTATACCAAAAGTCTGCTTGTTTTCACACCATTCACTTGTTCAGTAACAGTTGTCCAGATTTTTTAATTCAGCTTCTTACACTAATCCTGCAACTGCTGGTCATAGACAGGTGCAGGGATCAAACAGGCTCAATAAACTGAAACATCTGGCCTGGAAATGATAATAGGCCCTTTTACTCTCCAAAGCAGAGGAGGAATGCAAAGTTTTCAAATGTTAAATCATGCAATTAGCCCTTGTAATGGTTGTGGGTTTTTTAATGAAACAATAGCATTTTCTATTCAGTTTCATTCATTGCTTAGGTCCCTGCTCTCCTCTATGGTGCAGGAGATGACAGGCCAAAGAGGTAAAAACATCACCTACTAAAAAAAAACCCTGTCCCTGTTCCTTCTGCATAGTAGAACTCAGTCATGTCCAGAGACTAAGCCATGCGTTAAACCAAAAGCCAATTCTGAAGAAAATACTGGGAGAGCCTGTGGCCCAGAGAATGGAAAAAGTCACTGTACAAGCCCAGTTTTGTGAAGGTGAGCCATCTCCAGCCATGTGAAGGATGGTAGCAAGACAGAGCTAGTTATAGACCATCACCCCACTACCTGGATGATACCAGGCGATAGTTGTCCTCACATTCCCTCCAGTGCTACTGCTGTCACAGCTAGACAAAATATTTCAAACTCTTAAAGTGCTTTCATAAGTATTTTTGATCAAGGCTGCCCAGGTTTGGAGCATCTCTCATCACACTTGTGCCTGGGTTTGCTTAGGCTAAACCCAGTGTTGGGAGGCTCATCATGGTCTCCTCCAGACATTGCTCCCAGCTACCATCTCTTACCTTGGCTTGTACACGGCTGTCAGGGTCCCTCAGACCAAAATCAAGACTTTCTGCAGAAAAGGAGAGCTGTCAGAAGCTGTTATGACTAACGGGATGTTGTCTTCCAGCAGTCCAAGTATGTGGCCGAGTAGCAGGGTCAGGTATGTTCCTATGCCTGTATTAGAAAATAAGTTTCCATCTCTTGTTCAAAAAGTTCTCCGTCTTCTTGATGAAAACGCTTTGTATTGACTGAATAAAATCCTTTATAAAAAGTTTTCAAACAGTCCTTACCTTGACTATTGGCAGTCATCAAATCTCATGTGAAGAGTTGGTATTTTTATCCAACGTCATTGCCAAACTACAGCATTGGTAACTCTGCACTCACCAAGTTTTCCTCACTTGGAGCTGAGCATGGCATGTTTCTCTTGGGTAAACAGGAATGTTCATCTTGGGACAGAGAAACCTGGAAACAACTCCAACCTTTGCCTCAAGATTCCTGTGCGGTCTGAGTACTGGACCTTCAGAAGTGCTGCGAGCCTGGCTATACTTTGCTTAGCACATCTGGGGTCAGGCTTCCAAAGGTATGTTCAGTTCTTCTTACTGACAATACAGCCTTAGAAACCTCTTCTGACAGCCCAACTTCAGCTGTGAATGGGCTTCTCTTGAAAATACTGTCTTTAGGCTCTCATGGCTTTTACATTCAGAAAAACTGGGATTGTAACAGTAACGCAATGTAACAAAGTGTCACAGTAACACAGTGTAATAATAACACAGGCACCAATATATAAAGGACCTATGTAATGAAAATAAAACACATTCCTCCTTGTTTGCACAGGAACACATGTTGCTGTGTTCTTGCACTGTTGGATGTGAAGGTGGAGCATTTGGGTCAGAAACTGGATGCCCCACATAGGCCCAGGCCATGGTCTGCATTTCACTGCATGGCTTTGCTTTTAAGTCATGAACCTTCAGCTTCAAAACACCCGACACTACTGTAGTGCTGATGAGCATATGGGTTTTTCTCACTGTTTGTTGACAGTCTCTGGCAGCTGCAGCAGATCTGGGTTCTCATGCTGGAGCTGGTAAAAGGGTCTCATGAGTCTGGCAAAGAAGGACTCAAGGCAACTCCTTAGCTTTCCTGATTTCTTACAGAAGGGTTTCTTTCGAGGCACGAAACTATGAGAAACTATAAGTAGGGATCTCTACCTACCTGTTCGTTCACATGTGTTAATGGCATCTGTGTGATGTAAATGGGAGAGAGAAACTAACTTTAGCATGAGTTAAGTCAGTACCAGCCTTGAGAAGCAGTGTCCCTAGGTCAAGATTAGGCTTAAAGTAGACACAGCAAGACTTTAGCTGAGACCAGGGCCCTTAAATGATGAGTTCTCCTTGTGAGATGGACCTTGGACTAGACAGTAAGGTTCACTAGGGAGAAAGAGGTGCTGTGTAGGTCACAGAGTCTCTGTGTGCTCCCAAGGCCATCGTCCTCACCTTGCTGCAATGGCTAGGTCAGACCCAGAACCAGCTACTGAATTCAGCAGCTGAGGGAGCTTGGGTTGAACCCTAAAGGGCAGGATTGCCACAGGCATGCCCCTGTCCAGACTGTCAGTAGAAGAGGGCATGCAGTCATCAATCAGCTTAACCCTGTACTCCTTAGTTTAGGAATCAAAAGATGTTGTATCAAAAGATGTGGCCGTAGAAAAGATGCTGGAAAGATATTTCTTTGCGCACTGTAGATGGTACATACCTGTGCTATATCTGTTACTCCTGGAAGCCAAGGAAATCTTCATATTCCTTGAAGTAAGTGTGCAAGTAAGAGCAAAATTCTGTATTGGTACATACACAGGAGATATCTCAAAACAAATACTAGCTGATTAGAATTTGAAGTTTCTCAAGTTTTGTTCACACGCTTGTAACAATTTGTTTCAGAAACATCTAGATGAAGAAGTCAGAGTACTATATAGCTTTCGTTTTCTGATTTGATAGTGTTTCAGCTTCCCAGATGAGCCAAAAATTTCAAACTTGTAACAAATCGACCAAGTTGTTTACTTTTACTGCTACAGAGAAATTATACTCCTCAAAACATTCTTTGTTGGTCTCTGAGATCAATCTGAAGTCATATGACTACTTCAAATACATTCAGTGTTCAAAATCAATGGCCTATGACCAAACTTAAATTCTTTGTAAAGGAAGTTTATACTTCAGGGATGTTAACACTGGAGATAATGGCAAAGAAAAGTACAGTGCAACAGTATAGAAGAAATCTGTGCAAAAGCCAGGAAAATAGTTTCAGTCATAGATGAGAAAGTAGATGCTCAGCTCCTCTATCTGGTTATTTGGAAGTCACAGGGTCAAGGAAATTTATCAAATCTGTAATAAAATGTGCCAAGCATTCTGAAGGAAAGAAGAGAGAAGTAGTCCATGGAAAAAAGTCTTTTCTTATAGGAAAACAGAAAACAGGTCTTGATTCATTAACACACAGCTCTCACCAGCACTAATTCTGTCACTTGCCACACGGATCTGTCAAGTATTACTATGCACAAAGAAATTATTTGATTTCAATTGACTTCTTTGTGGGTGCAAAAACCCACCCATTTTTCAAGGTCAAGGCCTTATTTATTATTGACTACTAAGTTTAGGTGTAAAATGAAATCAAGCCAGAGGTGCTTTTTGTCAGTGTAGAAAAAAAAATGCAGTTAATTTTGTGTACATTTCATTAATTCAGTATTTCTTTTGGCACATTAGATACTCTGGTTTATTTAGCCCTATTACCATGCCCTCACAAGTCTTCAGTTCAAATGCTTACTTCTAGTACAGTAAATCCATCCTATATGTCTGTTATAAATAGGGTAGTGCACATACAGCAAGTGGAGTCCCAACTACACACCCTTGTATGATCACTTCAAATGACACACATATTCTCATGCTATATTTAGTGCTACATCTACAGTAACATATCATCATGTCATAATATACAAAAAGGTTTCATAAAAACAAACATTGAAGCAGAGAAATGGGTTTCTTCAGCCTGCATTTAAGTCTCCCAAGCCACAAAGTCCTCTTGAAAGCTTTGTTTCTTTTAATTCCATATACATTCACTTTCAAAGTCCTATTTCATGAGACTTGCAAGCAAATTCAGACAACAATTCTTTAATGATGTTCAAGGCCAGGTTGGGCAGAGCCTTGAGTGACATGGTTTAGTGGGAGGTGTCTCTGCCCATGGCAGGTGGGTTGTAACTTGATGATCTTAAGGTCCTTTCCAACCCTAACTATTGTATGATTCTATGATTCTATGAACTCAGCAGATATATCCTACAACATATTTATAAGCACTCACCATACCAAGTTGTACCCAGATTTTCAAAACATTCCAGATTTCTTTAGGAACACATGTATGAATAGATAAATACTCAAAAAAATTTGGAAAATCAGGCTGTAAGCCATGAGAAAACCATGGAAACATTTTCAAAGACCTGGCTACAATGACAACTATGGGTCACATGGAGATACGCTCTCGAGTTTCTGTTGACAATGAATCTGTCTCCTTGGGCAACCCCACCCGTAGAACAATGAAGCTTCTAATCTCTTCATACCTTTACTTTATTCTCTTTTTTTTTTTCTTCTGTCTATTTCTTTCCACTCTGTCTTAGCTTGTGTCCTGGGTTCAGCAGTAGCAGTCATTTTTCTCCTTCTTGGTAGCTGGTGCGGTGCTGTGTTTCTGACTTTCAGTCTGGGAACAGCGCTGATAACACTGATGTTTTCAGTTGCTGCTCAGTAATGTTTAGCCTGACCAAGGACTTTCTGAGCCTCATGCTCTGCCAGGGAGGAGGGGAAGCTGGGAGGAAGCAGAGACAGGACACCTGACCCAAACTAACCAAAGGGGTATTCCATACCACAGCACGTCATGCCCACTATATAAACTGGGAGTGGTTACCTGGAAGGGTTGGATCACTGCTCTGATTGGGCTGGGTATTGGCCTGTGGTTGGTGAGCGGTTGCATTCTCTTCCCTTGTTATTTCCCTTATCATTATTATTATTGGTGGTAGCAGCAGTGGTTTGTGTTATACCTTAGTTACCGGACTGCTCTTATCTCAACCTGTGAGAGCTACATTCTTTCAATTCTCCTCCCCATCCCTCTGGGAGTGGGGGAGGAAGGGGGGGGAGTGAGTGAACGGCTGCACCGTTTTCTGGGCTGCCACCTGGGCTTAAACCCCAACAGCCTGTAGCATTTAGCTTGTGATAAACAACTTTGTAAAAAAATTACATTGATGACATTTTTCCAGACAGTGCTTCTATATCTGAACCTAGCAAAATGAATGAGCTTTTCAGATAATATTTACCAATGCATTTTGTCTTCTGTTTTGAACTTCAGAGTGTATGAATCAGCATACTGGCAACTTTCACGACAAGAAAAGACCCAGAAGTCATAGAATCATAGAATAGTTAGGCTTGGAAAGGACATTAAGATCATCTAGTTCCAACCCCCCTGCCAGGGGCAGGGACACCTCCCACTAAACCATGCCACCCAAGGCTATGTCCAGTCCAGCCTTGAACACCACCAGCGATGGAGCATTCACAACTTCCCTGGGCAACCCATTGCAGTGCCTCACCCCCCTTACAGTAAAGAATTTCTTCCTCATATCCAATCGAAACTTCCCCTGTTTAAGCTTGAACCTGTTACCCCTTGTCCTATCACTACAGTTCCTCATGAAGAGTCCCTCCTCTGCATCCCTATAGTCCCCCTTCAGGTACTAGAAGGCTGCTATGAGGTCTCCACGCAGCCTTCTCTTCTCCAGGCTGAACACGTATTATGTTGTCAGGCACAGCATGACACAGAGAACACCACCTTATTTGTCATCTCTCTTTTTTTATTTATTTTCTTTTGTAGGTACCACAGACTAAAGCAGTCTTAAGAAAGTGTCTCAGTGAGGATAATAACATGGATTCCCTAACATGAATAACTTTGTGGGCAAGGGTATCTTGAAACTGAGCATATGATGGCAGTAGGGTGCAACTGGAGAAGAAAGTTGATATTTTGAGAGATTTTAAGAACTGTTGAGTCAGAATAAAAAAGCCCAGGAAGGGCCCTGATTTTGAAATGTTTAATGCAGCACAAAAATGGGGAATTGGTGGAGGCTGCTTAGGGAAGGGTTGACTGGAGAACATGACAGGATGAGAAAATGGTCTTTGAGGCAACACTGATGAGATAGGATGGTGTTTCATTGAGATCGTGGAAGACAATTTTGCAGTAACAAAAGCTCTATGGTGAACAGGAAGGGCTATTTTTGGATAAATAATACAGAAAAATGTCATCAGTTAAGGTACCCTTCTGGAGTACCTTAACCCAGATGAAGTTCAGACTGTTTTCTTCTCAGGTGTTGTCGTGGTTTAAGCCTCTCTAACCACGCAGACTCTCTCTCACTCACTCCCCCGTCTTTCTTGCCCCCCACTCCCGGAGGGATGGGAAGGAGAATCGAAAAGAATGCAACTCCCACAGGTTGAGATAAGAACAGTTTAGTAACTAAAGTATAACACAAATCACTACTGCTACCACCAATAATAATAATGACAAGGCAAATACAAGGAAAGAATACAATTTCTCACCACCTAACACCAAGCCCGACCACGCAGTGCACCCCCACCCTTCCGGGTCTCTGCTCTCTGCTTTCCATCCTGGGCATGACGTGCTGTGGTATGGAATAACCTCTTTGGTCAGTTTGGGTCAGGTGTCCTGTCTCTGCTTCCTCCCAGCTCCCCTCCTCCCTGGCAGAGCATGAAACTCCGAAAGTCCTTGGCCAGACCAAAACATCACTAAGTAGTAACCGAAACACTGGTGTTATCAGCGCTGTTCCCAGGCTGAAAGTCAGAAACACAGCACTGCACCAGCTACCAAGAAGGAGAAAAATGACTGCTGCTGCTGAACCCATGACAGGTGTTTACACTACAGTCCATGAAATCTCACAGTGAGGGTCTTTGGGGAACCAATCCAGCTGAAAGCTAAGGCTTCCAAAAACATCAGGTTTGTCTTGAAGCAGCATGATTCACTGAGCTGCTTGGCAAGGTTGCACCAAATCACAAACAGCATAAAAAGAGGGAGCAAGAACGTGGGACCAGAGTCAGAGTGGGCATGGTAGCCTCCAGAAGGCTTGAGGTAAGATGCCTCATGTTCATTCCTCTGCTAAAAGCTGGAAAAAGTGTAAGGCTGTGGACAGTCTTGACTACAGGATGATATGTTGGTACAGTGTTGGGAAAAGGTGTAGAAGATAGTAGTGAAGACTTATGGTTTAGCTAGATAAATGCTGAAATGGTGGCTAAAGATCCATTAAATGTTATAGGAGAGAGAAGACAAGATTTAAACTTGGGCAGGAGGAGACAGATTACAAATCAAAAGGTAGATCTGTAAGCTATTGATGTTTGAAATCCTATTTAAAATAACTCATCTCCAAACATTACTGTTTGAGAGGTCACTGCCTGAAAGCAACAGTTAGAAAGATGGATCTCTGCTCCTACCTGCAGTCCCCTGTCTTTACAGACATATTACCTTACATCTTGTCCCATTACTAATGTTTTCTTAAAAGCTTATTGCAGAGGACCAGTTGAAAGCACCAAATTTCCCCTTATTATTGCTCTAATTTCTTGTCTTTGGTTATTGCAAGAAGATTGTTTTTAAAATGTCTTCAGCTGCTCCAAAAACAACTTAGGCTAGGCTTAAACCCATTCCTTCTGGTAGTTAATTCCACCCAGAGACTTCATACAGTAATGCTTTTTCCTTAGCTACAAGTTTTATTAGGCACCATTAATTTTGTTGTCTCAAAAGAAACTTTGCTCCAGCTGAGATGGTTTCTAAAATGCTCAAAAGATTTCTCATGGAGACTGAGATGAGATTTTAAATTAGCCTCAGAAACAGAGGGATCAAGTGGTTCTGTGGAACATGGACATACTGTGATCCCACTAAAATACCCAGCTGCTGACTGCTGCGCAGATCACTACTTTGGAAATTATCTGAAGTAACCCTCAAAGTACCCCCCAAACCTAAAAGCAGGTATGTCTTCTGAAAAATCTCTACTGCAGGCTGAATTCAGCATACTTAGTTAGAACCTAATTAGCTCTCACTGGTGTCCTTCTTCACAGGCAGAAGCTTGGGATGCATGCAAACTACATGCAACTTGGGAAGGGCCGTGGTCTAAATTTAAAACCAAAAAATCATATCTAATAGAAGTGCTGTAAGAATACTGACATTTTCACAGCATTTTCCAGATATATCTGAATACATTTTACAGGCAACCATCTGCTGAACTATATCTGCTTCTTCCATAACTGTATGTTGTCAGACATCAGTATCCTGGTTCACTGCCTACCCTTGACCCTAAAAGACAGTCTCATTCACAACATGCTTTCATAACACAGGAACATATTTGTTTATCAAAAACTGTCCTGAAAACCTTGCTCAGTGTTTTAGAACATGTGAAATGCACTGTAACCAATCTATAGCATACTATGAGATAAATTCTCAGACTGCTTCTTGTGCCCTCCAGTAAGTCTACGCATGTCCATGATTGGAAATTGAAGGGAAAAATTGAGCAGACTTCAGTAGCTGAAAGAATATTAAGCTGGTCCCTTCATTTTAATGTCTGTAATCAATTTGTTTGGACAAAATATATTATAGGAAACAAAGATGTAAGGTTGTACTCAAATCTCACACATTAAACACAGGACTATTGTCCACAAGTTCTCATTTATTGCTAGGGAATAATGTGATTACACTTTCTGGACCCCAGTGGACTGGATTATGAACCAGCTGTGGCTGGCAAGCAAGGACCCAGAACAGGAAAAGTGGCCTCAGCATTACCCTGCAGCTCTGTATAGCATACATGAAGGCATGTGCAGAGAGATGCTTCTGAAAGACACATGTTCAGCTGTAGCAATTCATCACAGCCTCTCTCTTGTGCGTGCGGACATTATTACTGGAGAGCAAAAAGCCTTTGCAGTCTGACAGCAACTCTCTTAGCTAACAGTTGTAGGAAGGAAGGGGCAGGTTTCAGCAGCCTAGATATAGGTGGTATGTGAATTTGGCATGTCCTAGCAATATCCAAGACTGCTACATGGGGCTAGCAGATTAAACACAGGATCAAGGCTGGGGATGTCCCTGTGCCTAAATGACTCTTGATGCTCTTGTTCAGACCCCTGAGGATATAGAATTCTGACTCAGAACCTCATCATAGGTAACTCCTGTCAAAAAATATTTTCTCTTTTTGAAAACTCAAATTCAGACTTTTTTTTCACTTGCTTAGTATTTGTTTTAAGTCTGGATGGCAACAAACAACTATCAGTGCCATATGGAGAGATATGCTTTAGTATCATCCTGGTGCAGACATCAGAAAATCCAGCCATGAGAAGGAAAGCTTTACAAAGCCAAACTTTATCAGCTTGTCACCTTAACTTTTCATGCCAAGACAGAAACTAAGAGAAAGGTTTTGTTTTGCACTTGCTAGCACTACCCAATGAGCCAGCATTCTCAAGGTGAACTAATAATTGGGCTTCTTAAGTTTTCAGGCCTCCAAATCAATGTCTGGATTCCTTCCTAGGGCTTTTCTTGACATGGAGGCATGAGCTTTTGCTCCTCAATCATTATAAAAATCACAGTTCAGAGGAATGCTTTGTGCTCTGTGACTTTGGAACCATAGGGACTGGCTGCTGGGGCACTCAAGCTCAAAAGGACTATTTCAGCTGCCAACTGTCCAAGGCTGCAAAATGCTAGATGAAGAAAGAAGTAGACATCATGCATAACTTACAGATATATGCACTTCAGATACAGTCTCTGTCTCTTTCCACTGGAGCTGCTGTAGGGAGCCAGCAGTGCCAGCTAGCTAGGGTTGTCTGCTTGTATGTTTGTCTCTTCTTGACTGGAGGCACACCTCTGGCCATTGCAATCTGTGTTAGGTTGTCTGTGGATACCTACAGCAATTTTGGTGAAGTCACTCCACCTCTCTGTGCCTCAGTTGCAGCATCCACATAACTCACACCATATCTACTTGGATCTGCAAATGTGAGACATGAGTAGTTAAAAAGTATTACAGATCTTCAGACAGAAGGAGCTGAGGGAGTCCAACAGGCCCATTATTATTACATCTCATATTCAGTGATGAAAGCCTCTCTGAGGAGTAATGCAAACCTACTGCTGGAATTAACACTCCCGCTCAAATTTGATAGTGCCCTTTATACAGGATTTTCATCTGTATTCACAGAAAAACATAAATAAGTGCTCAGGCTGGCCAATCTATTTCCTCTGTAACTGGCAGCATTCACAGCCACTTTATTGTATGAAATAATGTCTTGGTTTTTCCTCCCTTTATCTTGCTTGTGCCTGACCTTCCATTAAAAGTTGCTTGGAAACTGCTTAGAGAATAGTCCATGGTGCTTCTTATTGATATCTTCCTTTTGTGATTTCTTTGCTATTCTATCTTTTTGTATTCCTTTCCAGAAGCTTTTTAAGCTAGAAGAAGATGAAAAGAAACCAGAGAATCAAAGCCTAGTATTTTTCTTTTTAAAAGGAACGGGAAAACCACCCTCCTTGTATACATTGACATGTTAAAGAAGAAAGAAATGCTCTTCTAATAAATGCTTTAGCAGGTCTTTAACGTGCATGTTATTATCAAGTGCTTTACACATTCTCTTTAGCACCTTGGTAATTAAAAACCAGAATATATAAAGTAAATTGTGTCTCTAAGTACACCTTGCTATTGCTATTGCATAGAAATGGTGGAAAATGGGCACCACTATGACACCCACTGTTCCAGAAAGGCTTTGGCAGGGTGGTTTGAGCTCTCTCCTAAAAGAAAGCCAGAGAAGAAGTAGTTCAGAGGAATAGCCACTGGACAGCAGTGACCATGGTGGACAGTGGGAATTTAAGCAGCATGCTGAGGGAAGGGATTTTTTCCTGCGCTTCGATGCTAAAATGTCTCCATGCAGATATGAAGGTCTAAATAGCCTTTCTCCCAGAAATGTTTCGTCTTTATTCACACTGAACTCCATCAGCTGTAATGCAAATTGCAGATAGGACTTGTGACTGTCATGGGCAGTAATATGGTACTGGAAAGAAGACATAGTAAAGCCTGTGTCTGGCTTTATTCAAACACATGGCAAAACTTCATTTTTTGGCTTAAGAAGATTTCTGCCCCTGTTTCCAAACTTCCCTGTATAAACAATATAGGATGTCTACAAAGAAAAAGCCCAATGGACATACCTAGGCTTTATAAATAAAGAGGAAGCACATAGTCTTGAAGCTTTTTTTACACTTTTCTCTTTTCATATAACTACGGTGAGTATAATTTCAAGGTATACTATTCAAAACCATAGCATCTTAAAATGTTATTTATCATGTTCATATTTCCTCATTTCCAGTTTTAATCCATAAATTAAGTAATTTGCAAGGAGAAAGTATCAAGTATGGCATATTTGTAGACAAGACTAATATTTTCACATACTTGTACTTCTTGGAATCACAGATGTTGTTTTTTTGAAGGTTTTTGACCAGTATATACTTTTCAATATGAATTAACATGTAGAAACAAGACAGCAAATTTTCCCAGGAAGCAGTCATTCTGTGAGGGAATCTGCAAATACCACTTCTATCTATGTAAAAGTGAAGACCCTAGATTTTTATTGCTTTGCTTCTTTATTCCCAAATTTAACTCATTGAGTCCTTTATTAAGTGCTTCTGAGCATGGTTCTTTGCTGATGATAGTCTGATCAGCTTGCAAGAAAAAGGTCACATCAATTCGCAGATGTCAACATGCAGCTCTTATCTGTTTTGATCCAGAAATTCCAGGAAATTATCACATGGAGTTCTCTGCGTGCCCTTGCAGAGCACTATCTTTCAGGCCAATCTCTAAAATAGTGATTGGGGTCAAATCTACGCATACAAAAGTGTTTATTTCCCAGGAGAGGAATACCCTAGCCCATTGACCCTGAGAAAATTGTGGTTTATTTTCTAAGTTGCTCTAGTTTTGCTCTCTTCTGTTTTTCTCAGGTTTCTCTATAGCTGGCTGGGTTACCTCATACTTATTTTAATAAATGGACACATTGCTGGCAGAATTTATTCTTCTCAAAACCACAGTCCATCTCTAACTTGAGCCTTAAGATGGAATCCTACATACAAAGGACTGGAGTGATGCTGTTCTGGAAAATAAACAGGCAGGAGTGTTATACTGTTTTTATGTGCTTGAAGAATATAATTTACCTTTATTACACCTTCAAGCATGATATTTTGTATATACATCCTTTAAAGGAGGAAGATACAAATCCAAGACCTACTCTTCTCTGCACAATTGGCGGTATATTTCTCAATCAGCTTTTTTATAGTGGAAACAAAGCAAAGGTCTATTGCAAGTTAAGGGTGCTGACTGTTATGAGACCTGCAGACTTTCAGAGTTTTCTTAGTTTGGAAATTATTTTTGTTTTGTTTTTAGTGTCTCACATACCCATTTTTAAGTACTTTCTAGGTACATGCTGTATGGTTCACCGCAGTGGCTGTGCTCAGGTCACCACAAAGACAGGGAAGGTCTGCAAGAGACCCTGGCAGCACAAACAACCAACACAGAAGAATAGGACCTGTGTCTGTAGAAGCCATTGACTATCTCCCTTCTGGGGTAAAGTCTAACAAGAAAACACTGGAAAAATGTATGCAGTTGGGCAGGTCTTGCTCCACAGGGCATGGGGTTCATGCACTGTCATGTAGTCACATTTTCCCAGTCCCCCTTTCTCCAGACCACAGCAACACCAGCTCTTTTCCATGCTCATTTTCACCCAGTGGCCTTTTCCATGCACATCCTCAACACTGGGATACCCATCAGAGCAGCTGCTGGCTGCACTGCTGTGAACCACATTGCAGGTTTTGTGCAGCATCTGCGTGGTTTGTTTTCCCCTAGCCCTGGGTGCCAACCCCTAGAGTGTTTCTCCTGCCCTTTCCATACCTCTCTGTTTTTCACTGGGACTGTCTCACTGTACTCATCGTAAGCACAGCTGCACAGTCCTTCCATGGACATGGCCCAGGGTGTCTGCAAAGCAGAGGCCACAGCTGAGCCTTCATGTCACTTAGGTGCTTCCTTGACTTGCTCATATGCTAGTGCACATGCCACAAGGGGAGCAGGGGGAGCATTCAGCTTGGGTTGTCACCTGGCATTTTGATGGTTTCTTTGATATCAGAGCATGAGAGAGCAAGGGGTGGTCAGTAGCGGTCTTGATCCACCCTCATTTAAGGACCGTCTCTTTGCTATATACTGAAGCTGTAACCAAATTCACATATTGCTCTTTGGGACCTGTATTCTGCACTGAATCTCTGGCTTACAGACACATTTACTTGTGGGAATTGCAAATGTGTTTCAGGCCAGGTTCAGGTCCAGTCCAGATACAGGCTGGTTCCACAAAGGCCTCATAAATCAGGGGGAACAAGCTCAGTCCTCTAAGTCATTTTTTTCTTGGCTTGTACAAGGTTCTTTGAACTCCAAATTTAGGTATCCTTCCTAATTAATGATCATTTCACACTGTCTTCAAAAGCTATTGGATTTTGATTAGCCAGCAAATAAAGATAGCTTCATTTTCTTCTCTGGGCACATATTTCCTCTGTCTCCTTAGGAGTTAATTGAGTAGGTGAATAATAGTCTGTGCACTTTAACAGTCTGCGTAGGAAAGGCAATACCAGCCTGGTCACCAAGAGAACTTCACTGACATTAAGCACTTAGCAAATTTGATCCCCAAACGGAGAGAGAAGGTGCCTCAGTGTTCCCTATTACATGGAGCCCTGACGGCTCCTGTGCAGCTGGTGCCTTGAAAGCACAGCATGCAGCCTTTCTTTATTGTGGATACTTAGCTTGCTCCTCCACCCAAACCTCACTGTAGAAGCTGTTCTAACTGGGAAACAGACAACATATTTGGGTTTCTACTCAGCCAAATGTAGAAATATTCACCTTTGGAAATGTCTTGACCCACTCCACTGAAGTTAACTAGGTGGCTGTAGCATAACTTAAAGACACAAATCTGCTAATCAATGAGATATCCTTCCTTTTATTTGTTATTACCCCTAAGATGTTGTGCATTTCAACAGCACTCAGAAAAAGGGCAAAACAAAGGCAGGAGAAGTCCTCCAAGTGTTTTGCTATTCTCAGCACAGTGATTAGGCAATACATATGTGGAAGCAGTGAATGAATATGCCAACATCTCCACTGCACAAACCACGCAAAACACAGCATGTGAGATCAAATAAGCATTAAATTTGTCCTGCAATGAAGACATGGAGAACAGAGAGTGCTGGATATCTTCCAGATCATCTTGATACATGTTATTGGCTCTTATTAAAATATTGGTGGAGCAGAAAACCTCACTATCATGCTTTCCAGTGAGGTTCTAAGATCAGAGGAACAAGCTGAAGGAGTAAAGCTTTCAACAAGTGCCACTTTTGACTTCTCCTGGCCTTGGAGTGTCTTAAAGCATTGCTTGTATTAAGTATGCATGTGTAAACACATCCACCCACATATAACCAAATTGACATCAAGAGGCGCTGAACCCGCATCCACAGCACTAAACAGCCCTTCAACTTCTATAGGGATGAAAGGTGATTTTAGCACTAGCTTCAGTCAAGACCTAAATACCAAACTCTTTGAACATGTCAGTGATAGCACATGTGCAGTGATTTAAACAAGAAAAAATATTTTTAAGCACATTCTGGAATCCTTTTAATTGTTCAGTTCTGTTTGATGGACTGTGGTAGAAAATACCTAGCGTTTTCATGGGAGGTCAACAATTGGGAGATGCTTTGTTGCCAGTGACAGTTGCACACATCTCTTCAAATATATTAAAATACCAGAAACAAAATGCTGTGACATCTCTCTTTGGGAAGTTTAGTCATCTTGTAATATTTCCATGGACAGGTCCCACATCACTACCAGCTTGCCTTCTTGCTTAACATCATTAGTAAATCCCTGACATCACTTTTGTACTGTCAGTGAGAGCATTGTTGACAGGTTCCAGGAGAAGCCACAAATCTACTTCTTCTCACCACAAAAAGATGTGCTGCATTTGAAAACACTGACTCTAAGGAGGAATTACAGAAGAAGTTACCAAAACCAATTATTAAATTTAAACAAGTTGAATGCAAAAACATTTACAAAATAAAGTTTGCATATGTGTATCCTGATGGACAAAGGTGCTAATGTCTGCCCTGTGACAGCTAGGGGAGTCAGAATAGTGCTAAAAGAGATCTTGAAAAGTGATGTTGCCCCCAGGGTAGAGAACAAAGTCAATGACACTCAGTTTCATGCAAACAAGAGAATTGAAATATTTTGTATAGGACACACATTTAGCTTTTCCGACATGCAAATATACAGCTGCCACACTATATTTACAGACATTTTGAGTCCATTCCCCCACTTTCTGCCTTATGCAGGCACAATCACTTTCCCCACAGAACTCACCAGTACAGAATCACAGATAAAGCAATGGTGAGATAGTGTTTTGTAATAGGTGCAAAAGCCCCATAAATTGGACTAAGAAGTTCGAGCTACAGAAATTTTATTCTGTCTCATAACAACTGCAGAACCTTCTCCTCTTCTCTCAAGATGTGTTCATCGTCAATGGCCACCAGAAGACGTGGTTAATTGACACCCACCAGCACATCATGGGCACAACCATGAACGTCTTTCATTCTCACAGACTCCCATCTATACATATATGGACACAGACATAAACTCTTTTCTGAGCAGGGATTCCTACAGCATAAAATATTTGTCTGTTTTGGAGCAGTGCAAAACAACTTAGTAACTGTGCCTTTTCAAGGTATTGGTGTTTAAAATATAAAACTGATCTGGTGTCACTGGTGTGCTTTCTACTCCATTTTTCTTTTTAAAAACCTGACTGCATCATGAAATTGAAAGGTGGCTCTTTAGCCTGATTTTGCAAATTTTAGTTCAGAAGTTTTCCCACGAAGGACACAACTGAGAAAATATGTAAGACCCTAATTAAACCAAATGTTTACCTCCTGGTTTTACTGTCTGACTTGAAATCTCAAATGCTTTGCAGGCTAACTATGGAAATGCTGAAAGCTACTCATAGGCTGAAGTGAGGCTACAATGCTGCTGTTCAACAGCCCAGGTACTTTCAAGGCTTTTTTTTTGTTCTCAAGCTACTTTACACATACAGCTTTGTCCCTCAGAAATACAGTCAAGTAACCCTTAAAAACGCTGCGGAGAGGAATGGGTTAAAAGTAAAAATTACCCTGAATGACAGAAACTTTCATCAAGATCTTTCTTGACACAGTAGTTATAGTTGAAAAGTAGTTTTATATGCATCTTCCACTCATCTTCATGAAATTGAACATGTTCATAAGTGTAGCCAGGTTCAGGACCTTGGATTATCAAGACTTCAGCAGAAACTCAGACTTAGTTTTGTTTTGTTTTCAGCACTAAATACATTACCAACAACAGAAATTCAAACACAACTGCACTCTGCACCCAGTGAAGAACAGCTAGGAAAGGTTTCATCAGACATCCATGGTTTTGGAAACTCACCATAGTTCCCACAGCTGCAACTTTTCTGATGTATGATTAATTCAGCACCACATGTTGCACAGTACCGAACAGTCCTGTGTTTTCATATGACACTGCTTTTATTTACATCCCTATAACACTAAAGGCTCAAGAAGCTAAGACTGAGACAGAGGCCTTATACCTGCTCATTGGTGGTTGAAGTCAATGAAAAGGGGAAGAGCAGGGAAGGGAAGCAGAGGCTCCAGAAGATTAAATGACTTCTTCAAGGACAAGCAGGTGTCTGGAGGCACAGGTACACCACAGAGCAAGAATAAAATTAGCAGTCAGCTGATGTCTCGTCATCCTCGAAATCCATGAAGGAAAACTACTTTCCTGAGACAAGTGTAATCCTAACACATTTTGATAGTTTTGGATAACTTAAAGGTCCCTTTTTCCACTGATTTCAGAACATGGTGCCTCAGGCCAAAAGTTCTGTTTAAAGACAAATAGCACAATTATTAGCTCTTTAAGTCCCATGTTTTGTCTGAATTGTTTGGTCCCACCTGCAGAAATACCATAATCTCTGCTTTCTTCAAAAACTAGCATTAAGGGCTTTTTCCTGAAATTACCCCAGTGTGACAAGGACCATCTTATTTTTCTGAAGACAATTTCATCATGACCTTTAGTTGACACACCCAATATGTTACTCCACCAAAGGCCATGGAGGTTCTTGTCATGCTGCTGCCCCTGGGGTGACCCCTTGCTTTGATTTAAAGTATTTGCTACTGTCACATGTGGATGGCAAATAGACAGTTGTCTTGGCAATGGAATCATTGACTTAAGATGTGGAAAGGTGTGAGGTGATATTTTTCCAAAGTTTTTTAATTATATTGGTTTTATGAGTGCTTTCTATTAGGGGAAGAAAAGAAGAAAGCAAAACTGTGACATGGCAAGAAGCACTTACCTTTGGTGCTGAAGTTATCTTTACTTCCTCTTATCACTAATGAGCACAGAGTTCTTTGTCATTTGCTTATCCCCAGTCTCACCATGCCTTAACCCCTGATGAGCTCTCCTGCAGCCCCACCATTTCTCCTCCCTGTTGTGGGGCCATGTTCCAGTGCCCAGCATGATGCCATGTCCCTGTTCCTTGTCCCCTGTCTGCCCTGGGAGCCAGGAGCAGCTGTTGGGCCATTGGACGACTCTCAGATCTCTGAATGCCTCCTCCCAGGCCACAGCCATCCTGGCTGGGGCCCAGGAGCTGCTGTCACCACCAGGCTCAGAGGAGAGGAGGCACACTTCTTGCTTAGCTTGCCACTCAGTACCGTGCCAGGTAGGATGAGCAGGAGAGGGACACCAGAGAGGCAGGAGCTGGGCCCCCACTCTGCTGGCGATGGAACAGCCTTCCCCAGAGATGCTCCTCCTACTTCATTTCTATTCTCAATCCCTTTCTGACATGGATCTCTTCTCAAGGACCCTCAACTACGACTGCTTGCTTTTATTTTTTTGTTTGTTTTACTGCTAATAATAGGGAAATAAAATTGTTCTTTCATTGAAAGACATAGCTGGACATGGGCCTTTGCATCACTGAAGGCTAGATTAGATAAATGGCTTAAACTTCAATTACAACACCTGGCCTTTCAAATCTATATACAGCCAACTTGTGTGCATATATGGTCCTCTAATTGTCTTACCTTTCTAGGGACCTCCTCCCTTGCCATCCCTAGAGTTATTTCATGGAATTCCCTCATACCCAAAGAAAGTTAAGACCAGAGAAGTAACAAACCCCACCTAGCCTTTGCCTGAAACAGTCTGAAAGAGATATTAGGAGAAGAGAGCTGGAAAAGGACACAACTTAGACGTTCAGTTTTTAGGGTGAGCTTCAACACCTTCTCACACTTTTTTCTTTTTTCCTTTTATTTTTTTTTTTCTCCCTACCAGAACAGGAGTGTGCATCCTTCATCATCAGTTTAAATTTAAAATCTTCATAAAATCATAGAACAGTTAAGGTTGACAAGGACCTTAAGATCATCAAGTTCCAACCCCCTGCCATGGGCAGGGACACCTCACACTAAACCATGCCACCCAAGGCTTTGTCCAGCCTGGACTTGAACACTGCCAGCAATGGAGCATCCACAGCTTCCCTGGGCAACCCATTCCAGTGCCTCACCACCCTCACAGTAAAGAATTTCTTCCTTATATCCAATCGAAACTTCCCCTGTTTAAGTTTGAACCCATTACCCCTTGTCCTATCACTACAGTTCCTCATGAAGAGTCCCTCCCCTGCATCCCTATAGTCCCCCCTCAGATACTGGAAGGCTGCTATGAGGTCTCCACGCAGCCTTCTCTTCTCCACACTGAACAGCCCCAACTTTCTCATCCTGTCTTCAAATGGGAGGTGCTCCAGTCCCCTGATCATCCTCGTGGGCCTCCTCTGGACTTGTTCCAACAGTTCCATGTCCTTTTTATGTTGAGGACACCAGAACTGTACACAATACTCCAAGTGAGGTCTCACAAGAGCAGAGTAGAGGGGCAGGATCACCTCCCTCGACCTGCTGGTCATGCTCCTTTTGATGCAGGCCAGGATATGGTTGGCTTTCTGAGCTGCAAGCACACACTGCCTGCTCATGTTCATTTTCTCATCGACCGACACCCCCAAGTCCTTCTCTGCAGGACTGCTCTGTATCTCTTCTCTGCCCAACCTGTAGCTCTGCCTGGGATTACTCCAACCCAGGTGTAGGACCTTGCACTTGTCATGGTTAAACTTCATCAGGTTGGCATCAGCCCACCTCACAAGCATGTCAAGGTCCCTCTGGATGCCATTCCTTCCCTCCAGTATATCAACCGAACCACACAGCTTGGTGTCATCGGCAAACTTGCTGAGGGCACGCTCAATCCCACTGTCCATGTCACCGACAAAGATGTTGAACAAGACCGGTCTCAACACTGATCCCTGAGGGACACCACTCGTTACTGGTCTCCAGCTGGACATTGAGCCATTGACCACAACTCTTTGCGTGCAGCCATCCAGCCAGTTCTTTATCCACTGAGTGGTCCACCTATCAAATTGATGTCTCTCTAACTTAGAGACAAGGATGTCATGTGGGGCAGTGTTCAACGCTTTGCACAAGTCCAGGTAGATGACATCAACTGTTCTACCCCTGTCCACCAGTTCCATAGCCCCATCATAGAAGGCCACAAACAAATTAATTTTCCCCTGTTTTCAGCAGGATATTGCTTGAATGTTTTTTCTTCTGGATTCAGATATCTTTCCACACCTGTTGATACTACCACCTAAAGAAAGCCTTTCCGGGGTTTGTGTGTGTGCATTTCCTTCATGAAGCTACAGCCATGTCTGAATTGTCCCATCTACCTATAAAATGTCACCAAGTGCAAGGATGAGGTAATAGATTTTTCTAAACAGAAGACCTCAAACCATGTATGCCCATACTCTTATCACTGTTGTTGTTGCTACCAGCTGGAAAAAGGGACTTCAAGTTCTCTGTGTTGGCAGTTGCTAAGAGGGCTGGGAGAGGAAGGGAAAAATCAGTTGAAGAATAGCTGAAAGGAGCTCAAGGAACATGCATACCAAGAGACTTGCCGAAGTACACAGTATAGTACACTACCAGTAGCACTCCAAATCCAGTGAATGCTTAGGCATTTATTTTGAGATATAATATGGGAAGTACTGGATGGGACTGTGAACTTATCACTGGAGTGTTTGGTCTGTATTGCAGAAACACTAGGTGATGAGTGCTCCAAGGCACTATCTCTTGTCATTCTGTTTAATAGTTCCTTCATTATGGCTTGTTTTTACACCCAGATATTTCTTCATTACTGTGGTGGCAGTATGCACAGGAACTGCAGAAAACAAAATTGGATTGGCAAATCCCTACAAGATTTACCATGAGATGGTGCTAATTGGAGCAGCTGATGTTACAAAACTTAGAGCAAATTATCTTTGGAGTCTCAGTCACCCATCTCCAATCAGCCAATATAAG
The DNA here is from genome assembly GCA_028858755.1 of Ara ararauna. Lineage (NCBI taxonomy): Eukaryota > Metazoa > Chordata > Aves > Psittaciformes > Psittacidae > Ara > Ara ararauna. Next base: position 66,516,571 of record CM054379.1, read on the forward strand.
ACCTAATCTGTGCCTTCCCCCCAAAAGAGGTGTAACCTCATTGTTTCATAAAGCAAATAAATTTGTTTTTCAGCCTATTTATCAGTCACAGCTCAGTATTTCTCTTGAAAATCAATATTCCTAGAATTCAGAAGTACATCTGTAAGGAAATACAATTTATTTTCATATTAATCTAAAATCAAAGGAAAGCAAGGTGGCACATGCTTACAGGCAGCTCTGATCAGCACCCCTCTGCAGTCTTCTCTTACTGATGCATAGGCAAAAGCATCAACCACACATCCTACCCAGTCGTCAAAAGGAACATAATAGATGCCCAGTAGCTCAAAGAAAGACAGAAAACAGTCTTTGTTAAAATGCACCTCGCAGATCACTTAAAAAGATTTCAGTTTTCCACTCAGTTTAGTCATCCAGCTAAGGATCCCATGCCAACAGGGTAACAGATTTTGCCTGTGCATTTGGAGGCAGCATACAAGTGAGTTGAAAAGGATGCCTCACCAGGCTCTGCTCCAGTCAGTACTTGTATTGCTTTTCCAATCCAGGAGCTCGCATTCTGGGAGCTCACAGCATACCGGTCCATCAGGGATCACATTAGCAATTGTGTCAGACACCTGCAGTTATGGAGCTGAGAGAGGACCATAGTGCTGTGAAACGTGTGCTGCTTCCAGACCTTGGGCACTACTGGGCATGGAAGGGGACAGCACACATCTGGGAAAGGAGCACACAGATTAGGGCATTGGGGTGTTGCAGCTTGTCTGACATGTCTAACAGTTTTCCTGTGAGTGAATGTAACCTGCATGGTGGGGGTGGTGAGAGCATGGTAGATTGAGCAGACAGACTGGGGGGGGAAACAGAGTGCCTAAGCACTATTCAAGCTGTAGGACTGTGTCAGGCTATGGAGCATCTGTATGCTGGCTGAGTGTCTGCAGTGCACACTGGAAGGAGGAAACCACATCATTAAATTAGTGCTGTGGTCAATTATACGCCAGAGCTGTAACTGAAATGCTGGAAGGTGGCAAAGATAGTGACAACTGTGCACAGGATTGCCCATTCGGTGTGAAGAGCCCCGCTCCCCACATGTAAGGGCTGCACGAATCCCACAGCACCCCTTGTTAGCTGCTTGGCTTCTCCACCCTTCCCCACGGGGGAGGACACCTACCTGGGTCCAGCCCTGGCTCTCACTGGTCATAGTCACTTGCCCGCTGGCACCGGTGCACACAGAGTTTCCACCACTCCAGCCTGGGTGCTGCTCAGGGTCTGCAGTGTAGCCAGCCCCCTGCTGCTGTGGCTCACTGCCTGCTGCTCAGCTGTCCCGTGCAGCAGCCCCAGGGCTTGGGTTACAGGACAGTTTCTAACTTTGTGCTTGTCCCAGGGCATCAGGGCAGAGGCACATGATTTTTAATTTATGAGGACACCCATAGAGCTGTCACTTTCAAGGCAGGTGTTGAGAAGCTGGCAAGCAGCCCGAGTAAAGAAAAAGACTGACCTCACCCTGAAATAATGGTGGCCAACATGGTCACAGGACCATGTTGCAAGCATTGACATAAGTGGGCTTTAAAAATAACTAGGTCATCCCTCCAGACTAGCTCACCGTCTTACACAAAGAAGCCATGAGGTACCAATTTATAGTAAAAGTATGAGTGTTAGCAGCTATTCAAGGGGTTGATGAACTTGCAGCATTTTGAGTCATCATTTTATTTAGCTTTTTTAATTCTCCCATCCAAATCAATTTTTAAGTCACACCACTAGACATAGCACCAAAATAAGACGCAAGCTTTTAATGACCGTGCTTGGTGGTGGCACCAGACACTGGGCGTCTGTGTTTGTAAGGTGGTCACCACTCTCCTTTGTGACTGCAGCCACCTCACTTTGAATCTAAGGCACAGTGAATACCTAAAATGGCTGCTGGACTAAATTATTGTTGTGGGTCTTTTCCAGCTGAGCTACTCTAGTCTGAAAATGAAGAAAAGGCCACAACCATAGAAACATTTTGTTGCAGAGGAAAGTTGCTAAATATGTGTTAATAGAATCTGGCCATAAGAAAAAAGGAGCTGAAATGCAGAGAGGAAATTACTATTTCTCTAACAACCCCAAACTTTGGAAAAAATCTTGAAGCAAACTATTCTTCATTCTAATCTGAGATGGGGCTGAGTGTTTTCAGAATGGTGTTTTGCAAAGCGTGCTTCACACCTCCTAAGATCAGGACTTTTTGTTTGTAAGAGTTCCTGAGAGGAGAGAAACAGGATTGGGTGTAGCTAGAAACCTAAAATAGTTACAAGAGTTACTAAACACCAACAGCGACTTAGGTTTTGACATCCACATCCATAATGCACCTGGGTGAATTGGGTGGATTTATGGCACACATTTAGTTCCACACGCAGCTGAAGTGCTGCTCCTGCCCTCTCCAGCTTGGTGTGTCATTGGGAAGAGTGACTGAAAGGCTGATTTCCCTACGGAAGTCTTTTAAAAATAACTCCTTCATACCACCTGGATGGTGCAAAAGGAAAGGACAAGAACAGGAACTAGATACTGGCTACTGCAACTCTGTGAGAATACAGGCACTGCATACTCAGAACACAAGAATTAAATTCATGTACTGGTTAGCACTCCTGGTTTTGTCAGTGGAGTAAGTTCAAAGCAATTCTTCTTGGCCTTTGTTTCCCAAAGGGTAACTGCCCCTCAGCAAGAACATACAGCACCTTTGCATTTAGCTGAGCTGTTTTTCTCAGCCAGGAAATCAGAAACAAGTAATATCAACATGGAAAACACTTGCTTTTGCTTTGACCAAGTGTGCCTTTGAGTCAGCTGTTAATGTTTTGTCACATGGTGACCATTCCTCATCTGAGTAACTAGTGAACTACCATAAAAAGTCCAGTATCGCTGGCATTAAGTTGTTTGTCAAGCTTGCAATGCAGTTGCCTAAATCAAGACATCAAGTTATCAGAGGTCAATAGATTGCAATTTCGCGCTTGATTATTTCCATGCTCCCTCTAAAAAAGTACTTGCTAATTTCCAGTTTTTCAGCTAACCCTTAATGATGTCAAAAATGCCTTGTTCCAGTAATGCATCTATTCTGCTGCTTCTCTCATTCAATTTTAGTATTCTCAGCTCATCACCCCAGGAAAGAGCAACACTGTTCCATGTACTCTATTCAATTTACGTCTAATTCTTCCATTGCAACTTGCATCATGAACATAACTCCTACTTTTGCAGCTGTGGGAGACCTCAGTTTCTTAGTCCTGAAGGCGTCAAAGTGAATAGCAAAAACAATTAAAATAAACCAGGAGAATAACAACCAGTATATATTTTAATGCTTTTTCTTATTGTCAAAAAAAAACCAACAAAAAAAATCCCCACTCTTTCTGGGACCTATTTTGTGAGACAGACTGAAAACAGGCTGTAAGCGGTATACACCATTTCATAGCAAATTGTAATTGACAGGCCAATTAAAGAAGAAATACCCTCAACAAAGCAGATTCTGTGAGCCCAAACATCTTATCAAAGTGACAGGCCACCTAATTAGCTTCAAACGGAATTAGGAACTCGCTCCATTTCTTTTCCAGTAATATGGCCATTATAATTATCCATATCCTATTTCATTCATTTAGACTGTAAACACCTTTCCAATACAATAGATCCTTTCTTATTCAGTGTACTACAGACTAGGTCTGAGAAAGCCACTGTGCCTGTGCAGTTGTTCTAAGTTGATGCCACCCTCTTTGGTGTTTTCTCTGATACAACATAATTAAGAATTATATTGACCAGCTGGATGACTGCAATTTCTGGATAGGTAACTAGGAAAAAAATTGCAGTGGAAAAATTACATTCCCAGGCCCGTCAAAGAGGTATTAAAGGCTGCCTCAGAGCAACAGTAGAGTCTGCAAGGTGGTGACCATGTAAAATCTGAGATAGCTGTAATTTGCCAGTTTCACCCAATCAGTAGATATTTTGCATAGCATCTGTCCAAGAAAGACTTTTTTGGGTTGTTTTCTGGAAGACTTTTTGTTTGGTGGGGTTTTTGTTTTGTTTGCATTTTGGGTTTTTTTTTTTTTTTTTGATGGTGGGTTTTGTTTGTTTTGTTGTTTTGTTTTTGTTTGTTTGGGTTTTTTTAATTACCTTTGCACTGTTTCAGTTGCTTTCTCTGTGTGTGTTGCATTCAGAAAAAGGAAAATAAGTTGGGGTTTGATAACTCATCTGAAACAGCTTCTGGTAAGTGCTTTTGACCCTGCGGCAATAAACAGAATTAAATATATAGAGAATACTAAAGATAAAGTCTCAACCATCTCTCCAAGTTACCGAAACATTTGGTGGTGATGACAGGAAGATCAAAGCTTGTACATAATACCTACCAATCCAAGGTTCTTCTACAATCTTTTTTCAAGCACAAATGACTTCTCCAGATAATATCCATCTGCCTGTTAATTATATCACCTGGGCTAGTATTATCCATCCAATTATCAGATAAAAGGAAAATGAATGGTTATTAAATTGCAATATTTAATAACCATTGTAGCTGGATGTGTAGTTTTCTCCTATATGTGCACCTAGTAGATGTTATATCCTTAAGTAAAGTGGAAGGACAAGTGTCTTTGACTTTCTTTAGACTTGTGCTGCCAAATTACGTAGCAAAATGTGAACCTAACTAGTTAGAATTTTGTAAATAGGGAAAATTTGACAGGATCAAATTAGTGAAATCATACAAGGGAGGAGTCAGTTAACTACTTCTCACAAAACTGATCCATAGTCAGGAAGACCACCCACAGGTGGAGCACACAGAGTCCTTTCAGGTACAGCTCCATAATTTACCTGTTGAGTTGTTAAGCAGAGCAGGACTGAACTCTACACTTCCAGTACTCAGTGAGACCTTCTTTATCTCATGTTCAGAGAGAGGGCTGGCAGAGGTGTGAACTTTGGTTTGGATTGCTTTTTTAAGCAGCCAAAACAAAGTTCTGGGCAAATTAAAAAAGCACGCTAATAATAGCTCATTTTTGCTGGAGCTGATCACAGTTATGAATCAACAGTAAACAATCCAGGCAGGTGAGAGCATTGCATGTTGCAAGCTAGATAAATGTAAATAATCCCTGAACAATAGCCAGAGTTGCTGGGAAGCTACTTGAGGCTTTACAGTTATCCTCATTATGTTACAGGTTAAGTAGGTTACATGTTGGAAGGTAACCTACCAGCAGACATCTTGATTAGATATTTCCAGGTTGATATCACCCACACATTTAACTTCTTGATGATTAATTTTATGTAGCACATGTATTGTTGCAGTCACATAAAAGATTTCATTATGACCCTGACACCTTTGTAAAGATTGCACTAAATTTTACATGAAAGGAGTGATTCTGCTTCTTTTGTATTTTTAACAATAACGTAGATCTGCTACTGAAAGAGCAAGAGCTTTTATTTTGGAAGGGCACAGTATTTTTAAGAAAAGATGTTCACATAGGTAAGACCTGGTTTGCCAGAAACACTAATGTAATTTAAAGTCTGTGTCAGGCAGAAGAGTGTCTGAACTATTTTGCAGCTGTATGCCAATTTCTAACTCTATGCTGATATAATGTTTGTATACTGTGGCATGTTGGTTAAAGCTTGCTGTACAAAAGTGAAAACACACAGTAGTCCATGTTTGTTCTTCTCTTCCATCTCTAGTTGGATGAGCATTTTACTGGGGAGATAAAAACAGGACTACTTCTGACTCAAAGGAAATTTCCTTTCTTGTGCTTAAACATCTTTCCTCGTTATAAATGCAATGAAACAGTATGTCGTGGTTTAAGCCCAGCTGTAACTCATATAGTTCACTCGCTCACTCCCCCCTCTTTCTTCCTCCCCGCCCTGGGGAGATGAGGAGGAGAATCGAAAGAATGTAACTCCCACAGGTTGAGATAAGAGCAGTCCAGTAACTAAGGTATAACACAAACCACTACTGCTACCACCAATAATATAATGATGATAAGGGAAATAACAAGGGAAGAGAATGCAACCTCTTACCACCCGCCAACCGATACCAAGCCCGACACGAGCAGTGATCTCACCCGTCCAGGTCCCTGCCCCCAGTTTTCACATCCTGGGCATGATGTGCTGTGCTATGGAATACCTCTTTGGCTAGTTTGGGTCAGGTGTCCTGTCCCTGCTTCCCCCGGCTTCCCCTCCTCCCTGGCAGAGCATGAGACTCAGAAAGTCCTTGGTCAGAGTAGACATTACTGAGCAGCAACTGAAAACATAAGTGTTAACAGTGCTCTTCCCAGGCTGACAGTCAAAAACACAGCAGTGCACCAGCTACTAAGGAGAAAAACTGACTGCAACTGCTGAACCCAGGACACAGTAACGCTGGTTTTGACCCCAGTGCAGGCTGCAAGTGTTCTTCCAGACACCCCAGCTATAGATGCCTCCAGCTTCCCAAGCACAGCTTACAGTGCCCTTAGAACTTAAGACTTCCTAGTATACCTCATTCCCTGCTTTCACTTGTGGTCACTGAAAGAGCTTAGCCACTAAAGAGCAACCTTATGGAAGTGTTTTTCATCATAAAAATTCCTTTGCTTGCCTACCATATTTTTCTCTACTGGTTAATATTTGCAGTCAAGGATATTTCCAGCTCAAATGCAATTAGAAAGATGATATTGAAGGTTCTGTACACCCAACTAGGTCCAGAATTCTTACTCATTACCATGCCAGCCATGTTTCAGCCAGCTGGGTGACTAAGAAAATAACAAATCTTATTAATGCGAAGCAGTTTACCTGGAATGCTTCATTATCCAGAGGCAAGCATGGGATCCAGTTGACTAAATCCTCATTTTATCCCAGAAGACTGCACTTCTCCTTAGTGTTTACTCAGCGATGTCTGAAGTTCTTCATGGCTGTTTCAATGGACCATCTTTTTTTTTTTTTTCCCACTCCTTCTCCTTTTCCTTCACCACTCTGAAGTCAAAAGATTTTCTTTTTCCAGTCAGAGGAATCCCTTTGTCTTGTATACTTTCTGAGGCTACTTTGTCCAGTGTATTCAGGGTCTACTGTGTCTGGAGCCACAAGGTACTGAGTAATGTGAATTAGGCTGGCATTGTTGCACACTGAGCTTTATGCAAAGTGAGTTTGGTACTAGCAAAGTAATAAAGAATATTTCCAGTTTTTAGAAGTGGTTGATTACACCAAAATTCAAATTATGACCAGGAAAACCATACAGAATCGTCTTTACTTAATTTCCCCAAAACAATGCTCAGATGTTCACAGTTCGGATGTTCATATATGTTCAGATGTTTGACGTGTTCAGATAGTGCAGTGTTCAGTGTCTAATACAGAAACAGTTCAGAATATATATGACTGTATACTTGCATTATATGGTCATAGGCAGGTACTTTCCTTTGTTAAAATATCCTCTCTTTCATCAGCTACAGTTGTCTGTTCTGTCCTTCCAGATTAAGCTCTGCCCAAGATGCTGTAACTCTGTTAACACCTGCTATATCACTAAGGATTGTGTGAGGGTAAACTGTTGCCAATTCTAATGCAACAAACTTCTATTATTAAAGCTCATTTCATTAAGGAACCATTAAAAAAAGGTTGTTTTGTTTTCTGTGGGAATCAAATCACAGTCAGAGGCCCACTGACTGCATTGGGTAGAAAAAAGGAGCAACACACTACCTCAGAAAGCACTGCTAGAAATACTCTATTTGGAAAGATTTATTGGGTTTGAAGAAATTCCTTTCTTTAGAAAGAAATCACTAGAGTCCTGCTCTTGTTTGTAAATATCTGAACTGATTTAAAGAAAACGACCCAATGTCTCTGTGAAGTAAGGCCTGAAAGACAAAGTGGAATGGATATCTCTCAATGGAGATCTTGTAAGCTCACATTTCACAACCCTGTCTGTCCCCATTAGTTCCAGTTGCTAGAGGGTTTGAATGGACTTTCCGTTAAATGTTACATTTAGCTCCCTCCCCCACACCTCTTACACAACCCTGCTCCTCAGGGAACAACTAAGGCAAATATGACTTACCTACAAGACTGTGTTTCGATATAGCCACAAAAAAAGATCTTTTGCATGCTAAAATGAAGAGTAGTAAAAATCTCACAAACTAAGATCATCCATAAGCAAAACACACAAAGATGTGAACAGAACTTAATTTGAGGAATTAATATGAGAGCTTTTTTAGAAATGGGAACGTGCTATAGATGTCATAACATACATTGGAATTACTTATTTCTTTAAAGCAGAAGTGGGCTTTTTAGTTGGTGAAATATATTTTAAACCTGCAAGTTCTCTGGCTCTGTGTACTAAGATCTTCATTACTAGGAGAATTTAACTAAGTGTTTAGGTTAACTAAGTGTCACTAACTAAGGTTAACTTAGGTTAACTAAGTGTTACTAACTAAGTGTTTAAGTTTTCAAGAAAGCTCTTCGTTATGTGAAAATTAATATATGGATACTTAAACATGTTGTGTCAGTTTCTCAATTACAATTCAGCTTTTTAAATCTAAGAAAGCTGTTCTTTAAAGTTCATTTTGTGCAAAAGCAATTAGCTGGTATCACTTCTTGTGACCTAATGGGCAGAAAAAGTCGTGTTTAATTTGGTTAACACAGGAGAGTAGGCCAAAGCTGTTGACAACAGCCAGGTTGGCACACTCTGGCAGGGAATGAACCTTCCTGGTCTCAGGATTTCAGTGTAAGCCTTTCACTTGTAAATGCTGGGCATAAACATGGCCAGCCTTGGTGGCTGACAGCAGTTGCTGCTTCTCATGGCTGCAGCCCAGCAGGGAAAATGATTTTGTGGTCTCAAACCACCAACCATTTGTGCATGGCAAAAACCCCCATCACTAATCGATACCGTTGATGGCAGAAGTCACAGCAGAAAGAACCAGGAGCAAAGCAAGCAGGGAAATACATTAGCCAACACAGGACCCTGCTCACCTTTAACCAGGATAGGGAGGCTTGAAGAGAAAAGTTTCTAGAGCACGTCATACAAACGAGTCAGTGAGATAGGAATAAGCAGCAGTGTCCATGCTGTATCTTTTAGACACACAGTGCCCAAAGAAAACCTGAGACACTTTTTTAGATAAAGTAAGATTTTACACAAAGAAACAGAGCACAGCAAACCATACAGGCAGTCTGGAGATACGACACAATCCTTAACTAATTCTGAGATACAGCTGCAAAAAAACACCCTGGTCCAATATTCCTGGGGTACAAAGAATGAGCTAGCAACTTGATAACTTGTCCCTACATCACCTAGAAAATCTTCATCGCAAATTAAAGAAGTAGTTCAAGACTATTAACTCTCACCTCCACCAAAATCTTGTCACTGAAACCACAAGTACAGCTGAAGTCTAATTCACAGTAGCTTCTCTTTAATTCACCATCTGGCAAAGATACAGAAGGAAGAAAGAGCAGCATATATCCCTTCATGACCATTTGGAAAAGCTAGTCAAAGGAACAAAATATTTACAGCTGATTGCATGGGGACAATCAAAAGATGGAAAACATCAGCCATTAGGTAACCCTGCACTCTTCTCATCTAGTTGAAGCATGTGTTATGACACCATCTCATGCACATTCCCAGCCACTGCTATTACGTTACTTGCAGACCTGCCCCCTTTCCCTAAAAATGACAGATGCCGGTGCTCTAACACAGGTCTGCCCAGATGCATCCACCCCCCGCCATCCCAGCCTCTGCCTGGCCAGCCCTGCAGGAGGTTGGCTGGCATGGTGAGTTAAGCCTAAGATTCTCAGGATTCCCCACAGCATAACAGCAATGCTTTGGAGAGTTTCTGCAGCTTGTTATGGGGGATGCCGTGCATGGTTACTAGAGGGTATATTTTCATTTAGTCTGAATGCTTGGCACCCCCAGACGGTAAACAGAAGCCTAGGTAGGAATAGATGGAATTATTTACTTACAATCCCAGTGATGAAAATGAGTAGTCAATTAACTTTACTAATATACAGTATCTTGTAAGAAGATAAGATGACGAAAAGCAAAGCCAGCCTCCAGATTGTGTCAAAGGAAGAAGCCCACCAGCATATAGGCTGATTTATGGGAAACTATGACAAGTATGCAGATTATGAGAGTTCCCTTTTATGTTTACATTTGTGCATTTTTCTTTGGCTATTTCTGATGATAGGCAGATTAGTGCAGCTACTTATAATTTGATCCCATTGACAGGAGAGCATTCAGCCAGGAGAGACATCCTGCAGCCCCAACTTCCTGTACTACATCAGGCTGAAGACACCATGTTGGTAAATATCTTCAAGGGGAAAATGGCAACTAAAATTAGCCAAGATGACATTACACAGATCACTGAAAAAAAAACCCAGATGAAAAATGTTTATAACATGAGACAGGCTCAATTACTTATTCAGTTCATTTAAGTAGTCTGGCTGGACAATTATAGGCAGCTACTGATTCCATTACATAATGATGAAGCAATGTCCTCATGAACTTCTATTTGTGTATCATTGTATCTGTCCAGGGTCTCTGAAACTGTTTTCAGTTCACTTGTCAAATCCACCCTTGTACAGGATATCTCCTGGTCTATAATCCTGCATGTGTTATCCATGATACATAATACGATTTCTTGGTGTCTCAAGACATGTAAATGCTTTGAGCTATCTCTAACTGAATGGCCATCTCAGCCAACTCACTAACTGAATGGCGAATATGGTATAATCACAGGTGGCCTGGACCAGAGATTTCCCTTCATTTTATGCAAATACAACTTCATCATTTAGCTGTGCACTTCCACCCTCCTGGGTGGTTTTACTTTCCCTCTGCCAATTTGCTGATGCCATTCTACTGAAGGAAGTAGAGCCCTACAGATTATGGCCAAGCAAAGGAGTTCTCTCAGACACCTCTAGCTGAGTGAAACTGGTTAAGGAATTAATTTTACAAACACTCTTTAAGTCAAAACTGCCCCCCAAAAAATGTTTTATTAAAGTCATGGGAAAAATCCTGCCACAGGAACTTTGTGAACTTTCAATGACTGCAGTGCGCAGTTTTGATGAAGAGTAAATCCAAGTATGCTCTCCAGAGAGCACGCTTTAGAGATTTCCTGTGAACATTAATTTTCCATCTTTGATGAGAGTCACTCAAAATAATTTGGACTCTTTAGGATATTGAGAATCCTTTCAGATAACCAAAATTTTTCACTCCAAGTGATAGCCAACAGCCCGAATATGAGAAGCAACATGCTCATTTTCATGGTCCTTGTCCATACGGCCATATAAACCCAAAACTGCGTGTGTCTTCCTGGCCATTTCTGTGCATCGGGACATCTTGTTTATACCAGCACCAGCAGATGTGGTCTAGCATCAGCAACAAGCAGCAATTTCTAACGATGAGTAGCCCTGATCTTGGTGCATTTGCTTCTATGAGCCTTTCATTCCACGTGCACCAGGACAGTCTGAGGCAACACTGAGGCCACAAAAAATGCACAGTATTAAAAGAACATCTAATATTGAAATGAGGTTTAGTGTCTCTGTTGCTGTGTGGGGGGCCACCTTACAGTGGATAGAAATATGCTAAAGCACCTCTTCAGCTTTTGCTGTGGGGACTCATATTTTAAATTTATTGTGTCCCACAATTCAAGTCCAAGTTATTGATCAAAATGGTCCTGACACAGAAAGATAAGTTCTAGGAACAAGCAGAGCCAGTTTTAGATCTTGATAGGTTGTACTTGACTGAATGCTTCACGAAACTACCAATGTTCTCACTCCTGGTGCTTGTCTCCAATGTGCTGTGCTGTAGAATATTCTAGCTCTTTCAATACTGTCAGGTACCAATTCATATTTTTAATGTATTTTGATAGTCCTCTCCCCTCCCTCAGAGTAAAGTTTAAAAAAAAATACAGTTTTCATGTATTTATTATTTCATATACTTTAATGTTGGCATGTGCAAAATAACCTGCGTTACTGCAAAAAATGAAATTTTCCATTGCAAGGCTCTATAAATTCTCTGGAAGACCCTCTCTCTCCTGAAATCAAATAATGCTGAGTCTCACAGCACTGACCACTGCCGATATATTCCCAAAAAAGCTGGAAGGCAGTTTAAAGGGCAGCCTACCTTAGCACAGGCAAAAAAGTAAATTCCAGCTTAACTTTTTCCAGTAAACGCAACACTCCAAGGTGACCTACAAAGCTGTACGGTCACCAGTGTTCCAAGGCATGAGTAAGGGCTCGGGGGTGAGTAGACCATCTCAAGTGAGCTCCCCAGCACAGATCCTCCATTCCCAGACCATCCCCATTCCCAGTGAGATGACACAGTCTCCTCCTTTGGACATGAAACCTGCTGGCAACCCCAGGTGTCCTACCCTGTGACACAGTTTCCACCCAGGGGGAGTTTCCAGCCCCTGCAGCCCCCACACTGCTGAGATGGCACTGGGCTCTGGGATTTTTCCAGGCAGTAAGCCAGAGGAAGGAAGGATGGGCTATCCCCATCCAGATTTGACTTACTGGAGGTAGATTTCAACCCAAGGATGAGGCCAGGACTCCCCAAGGACACAGATGGCTGTTATACATTCTCTTCTCTGCCTGACAGACTGCCTCAAAGCACAGGGCACAGCCTAAGCCTTAATGGACACATACAGTCAGTGGTCACAGGCCACCCCCTGACAGCAAAGCCCTTGCTGGTGGCCCCTTGCTGGTGATCTTGGTCACTCGTTCAAGGGCAGGGTGTTTGCATATGTTCTTCCTGGTCGTGGGTTCTTCCCGGTCGTGGGTTCTTCCCCTTTAACAGATAATATTAATACTGATGCTAACACTAATGAATGATGCTAATACTAATAAACGAAGGAAGATAAAAACATCTTACACATTAGTAGACAAGCAACGATTACAATGTCACATTCAACAGCTCTTGGCCAGAGTGTGTCCTGAGCAACCCAGTTTACTTGCATCTGGCTCGAACCTTAACTTCTCTCACATATCTGTGAAAAATTTGAAGGGGATGTCAAAGGACACAAAGTGCAGCCCTAATATATGCAGAACAGTCAACTGCAGTTTAATTCTATTGGACACTACCTACAAAGCTACTTAGTCACTGACATTCCTAGACATCATCTGTGAACAAAAACACACATCTGAACACTCCCAAGGCTTAAATTCAGATTTAAGCTTTGAACAGGTTCACAAGTGTAAGAATGATGAAAAAAAAAATCTCTCATCTGGATGAGTTCTGAGTATTAGCCAAGCATGGTCACATTGTCTTCAGGATAGAGAAAAATTTCACCGCAGCTTCCAGGCAAGTGAAGGGAAGAGGCAATCTAACAACCATTGGTCTTTGCCATCTCATATAGCTGCCACATACTCCAACCACTGGCATCCTCTCTGCAGATAACTGCATGGGAGGTACAGCACTTCTGCTGGGCCCCTGCAGGCTGTTTAAAGGTCTGAAGGTCTGGGAGAAAACCTGGAAACTTCAGAATATGAATCTGTTTTCTACACAATATTTTTTCTGTGGATGCTGTGCAAAAAATTGGAAAGCTTTGGGAAAATTAAAAGGAAATATTTTCTATGCAGAAAAGCTACTGTTTCTTGAAAGAGACAGTGAGAAAACCTCTACAGTGTTTTCTTAAAGGATGTATCTGCTGAACATCAAGTGATCAATGTTCTTTCTTTAAGAATAAAGCTTTCACATGATGTTGCTTCACTGGAAAACTTGCAGGTTTCTGTTATTAAAATTCCTGTATTCCTTGGGCCAAATGACTTAATATCATACAGTGTTATCAATACAAAAATATCTCCACATACATGTTCATGGAGTAAAGCTGAGTATTAGCTACTAGCTCTATTTTCATTATTTGAACCCAAAGAACACATATACAAACACAAAGTTTTTGGTAGCAGGTGGCATAGCTAGACAAGTAGCTAAAAGACACTACTTTATTTGCAAAGTTTGCCTCTTGTGTATTCTTAAACCATCCAGGATTGAACAATAGTTTTTTTCACTATTTTCACTACAAACATGCACCTGTTTTTTCTAACTAAACAGTACAATTCACATTCTTGAAGTTAAAATTTTTTCTGGTTACAAGTAAGTAGCCCACACTGACAGTTCAAACTTCAGTGATTAGAAAACAAACAACTGCAAGAAAAAACGGGGAAGAATGTTGTTTCCTGAGGCTTCAGAACTTCCAGAAACTTTGCATCTTGTCATGGGTTCAGTAGCAGCAATCATTTTTCTACTTCTTGGTAGCTGGTGCAGCACTGTGGTTTTGATTTTGGGCCTGGCAACTGCGCTGATTACACCAGTGTTTTCAGTTACTGCTTGGTCGTGTTTTGGTCTGACCAAGGACTTTCTGAGTCTCATGCTATGCCAGGGAGGAGGGGGAGCCAGGAGGAAGCAGAGACAGGACACTTGACCCAGACTGACCAAAGAGGTATTCCATGCCACAGCACGTCATGCCCAGGATGTAAAAACGGAGGGCAGAGACCTGGAAGGGTGGGGGTGCACTGCTTGGTCGGGCTTGGTATAGGTGGTGAGCGATTGTATTCTTGCCTTGTATTTGCCTTGTCATTATTATTATTAGTGGTAGCAATAGTGGTTTTGTGTTATACTTTAGTTAGTAAACTGCTCTTATCTCAACCTGTGGGAGTTGCATTCTTTCGATTCTCCTTCCCATCCCTCTGGGAGTGGGGGGAAGAAAGAGGGGGGAGTGAGTGAGCGAAACTGCGTGAGTTAGAGAGGCTTAAACCATGACACATCTCTAGCTCTAAGTAGAATTCAGCAGGAATTACCCAAGGCTTCAAGAAATACATGAAATAAACTGATGGCCAAATAAACTGTTTTAAGCACTTGGTTTAACCATGTCATGTTTCAGTTTGTCACATAACATTAGAATCTACTTAATACAAGAGAAGGATATGCCCAACTTTATTAAGCAGAGATTATCTAAGAAATTGAAATGAAAGAGGAATCAAAGATTGTTCCCACTCTGGAAGAAAACCAGTCATTGTTAGGATAACATAATTTGCATATCTCCCTCCTTTTCTTAATAGAAAGGAAGAAAACAAGAGTAAAGTCACTGATTCTGAGAAGTCCTAGGCCTTATCCGTTGTCATGAAGTCACACATGTCACTTGGAGTCATGTCTCTGCAGGTCCCTGTGTTCCTGCCAAATCACCAGGGTGCCAAATCACCAGGGTACCAAATCCTGCCATACATCCCCAGGGTAACAGAAATAATGTAAAATAAAGATGTGAGCTCATCATATGGGCTCTTTTATCCTACTGGGTCCTGAGAACAGTAGCTTGGAAAGATTGTAAAGGCTGGCTAAGTACCCATCATTTGGTACAGTCACAGTCTTATTAAACACCCAGTTCTCCACAGATAAGTCACAGGCAATGAAACATGCAAATCTTCAGGAGTCAGTAAGGCATATCTGTCTTAAAATCAATTTGTAGGAAGCCTATTGACAGAGACTGCAGGACTCAGTCTTTGGATGCAGTAAGAGTTTCAGCAATAACCGGAATGAGATCTTGCATGGGAACCAGCCTGGGCAACCTCCCACGGTAACAACAAACCAACACTAAATGTGTGCGCACATATTACTTTAAAGATATCAAAACAAAAACCCTTACTGCGCATGTCCTCGTGGAAGAAAAGATGAGAGAACAGATATGGGATGTTAATTGCACTGCATGAAGCAATGCCATAAGATACTAGGACAGTCTAATGATGACCATGGCAAATGAATATATGGGAAGTAGAACTGAATTTTAGCATAATACCTCTGAACTGGAATTTGTGTAATCAAACTCTGTAAAAACGTGTCTGGACTTGCATTCTGCTAAGAATAGCATTGATCTGAACATAAAGCAAACTATATTAATTTCTGTGTATATTGTGATTGATGTCATGTTGATAAAAGGTGAAGTGTAGCATGTACTTGTTACAGAACCAGCTCAGCAAAAAACTCAACTTTAAACACGGACCCCGAGGAGTGGTTTGCTGAATGAAGCCTGGCCTGATGAGAGCAAGAAAGAAGAGTTTCAGAAGTGTAATATGCACACTCCCAAAAACTGTAACTTTGCAGGACAGCAACAGGCACCGCTCCTCTTACACAGGCAGCTGCTCCAGAAATACTCACTTGTTTACTGTCGGCAGCGTGTGCACAGGGACAGCACGCCTCTGCTCCTGCGCTGCAATTGAAAGGCACATGTAACGAGGGGCTGCGTGCCTGCTGAATCCTCCTGTCAGCAGGTCTTCTCGGTTTTCACTTCTTCTTCACTACTTCGCAAACTCTCAGCTATTTTTTCCCAGGCCATAACATGGGGGTTCTTAGAGATTATTGCCATTCTCCCCCTGCCTGTCATACACCTTGTTTCCAAGTATGGTCACTATGACGGGACTGTTGCTTGGAGCCTTTGTGGGAAATTAATGGCAGACAGGAAAGGGCAAAAAAGACAGGACAGATGGCTCTGTCACCACCACCAGCCTGATGCCATGAGAGCGTCAGTGCCTTTGCAAATGCCACTCTGTTCTGCAGACTTACTCTGAAGCTGATCCGATCGCACCCTTGGCAGCTGTCTTTCTTCTTTTTTGTAGGATTTTTCTTGTCCTTTGACTTTCTGGGCTTATCCACACAGCAACTGCAAAAGGTCAGTTTTTAAATTAGTGACTGGTTGCTGATGGTCTGTAATACTGTGTAACTATAAGCATATTGGCATCTTGCTAGAAGTGGTGTTGAATAGTGTTGTTAATAGGGCTTGTTTACTTGCTGGTCAAAATCCAAATTGGGTCAGCTGAGACCTGAAGAGGCAATGAGTAAACTTCTAATTTAGTAGATGAACGGAGTGATGTCACCTCACTTTATTCTTTAGATGGTATTCTGTCTAGTTTCACTTTCATAGTGAAGCGCACACCCGTAATATATTGGGTGCGCATTGGAAGCATGAAGAGATGCATCTCCTTTTGTGAGCAGTGCCAGATAGACTGCGGTTTGGTTTATGCACATACTCGTGTAAAGATATGATGAGGATTTTATGCGTTTAAAGCATGATGAGCTTCAATAGGGTGAATAAATTGTGATTTGACACCAGGCTGTGCAGTCAAACACTGCAGAGAGAAAGCTAATACCCTGTCTTCTGGAGAAGCAGGGCTACAATCTCTAGCTATGTAGTCTCAACCTATATCATTGTAATTATAGGAGAAGTTCTACATTGCACACATCTCAAAACAGTTTGCTGTTATGAAAGAACTGCTCATGTCAGGCATATTTGCTTGCAAAGACTGGTAGGTTTTTAATATTTAGTTAATTAGATTCAAGATTAAATGTTTTTAATTTCTGTCACTTTTGATGTTATAGGAGAACATTTCCAGAGTTGGGCAAAATTTAAAAAATGGAAAACCAGACTGCTAACCAGCTAAGCTAGTGCTCCAGTGCAATTTGGAGTGGAACCATTTGTCTCCACATGGAAATGTCTCACTGTCCCAAATCTACAGACATCATTCAACTGCGGCTACTTGATATGAAGAAATATCTCAGATCTTGCATATTCCCACGGACATTAATGGGAATTCTGAGATACAAGTAAACAGACCACCAGTCTTGGGGATTCTTGCCATTCCTGTATTTCATTCCAAAGGACAGGTACAGGATGTTTCCCTCCTACCAGGTCTAGCTCCCGCCTGATGTCAGGTTTTCCCAAGATGATTTTGCATTGTACACCAGCGCTACTGAGTACTAGAAAATAGTCTGCTGGAAACATAGCTAGAGACTGCTTGAAGGAAGACAGTTGACACCCCACTTTCTGAAGTAGAAAGAGCTTTTTCTATTCCTGTGAAGCAGGGTTGGGTTTTTTTTGTCATCATAGCATTATAGCACTGTATTACCAAGTCAGTGATGTCACTTGTTCTGGAGAAGCCTTCTATTCTACATGCTCAAACAGCTTAATTGTGGTTTCCTAATCAAACTCATCTTCAAGCCTGATTCAATGAAAATTTACAATGTTAAAGTTTGAAGATTAAGCGAAACTCCGATCTTAAAAAAAAAATGCTCATTCTGTACTGATAAGTTACAACTATGCCTGAATATAAAGTATTAAAAGAATTTACATCATGTGGCTGGAAATGGACCTGAAATGCCTGAGCTTGCCAGAACCCAGCTTTGTGACATTAATGCACATACCAAAGAAGACCACTTTGTGGTAATCTGCAACAGGGATGAACTCTGGATTTATGAACACAGAAGCTAAGCAACCTATATAGCAGCAGGACTTCAGGAATATCCAGGATAAGACACTCCTCCTATCATAAAGCAGTCATCGAAAAATTTTCTAGATTTAAATGAATAATTCTGTATTCCTCCTGTTTCTTTGAGCAAGAAGAAGTTGTAGCTCAGGTACACCATTTCCATCAGACCTCAC
This sequence comes from Ara ararauna, assembly GCA_028858755.1. Taxonomy (NCBI): domain Eukaryota; kingdom Metazoa; phylum Chordata; class Aves; order Psittaciformes; family Psittacidae; genus Ara; species Ara ararauna. Next base: position 66,534,915 of record CM054379.1, read on the forward strand.
TTCTGCTTTATGTTCAGAGAGATTAGAATGGGAGTGAGCTTTATCTTTGGGATCTACAAAGCAAGGAGGTATGAAGTGACAATGTTACTTAAAAGGTTAAACAGGGAAAGGTTGTTGTATGCAAGCATATCTGCTTAACAAAATGGTAGCCTTACCTTGTCTGCGCTTCCCTGATACATCAGTGCTCAATGCCATGACCAATAAACACACTGCTCAGTTGCAAAGCCTACTGTTTAATCTGTTGCAACCAAAACAAGATCCCAGAGCCATTCATTTGCGGCCTGGAAAGATCTGTTCATATGTTCTGCACCCTGTCCTAACTTTAATCAGAGGCTGAAAGCAAAAAGGATTGCTGAGAAGGATGTGAAACGTAACTGCAGTCCAATATTCACCCTTGGTAGTGGACATGCTGAGTATGGGGGGTGCCATGCTGCAGTCCCTTGTATAGGAACTTTGAGTCAACTCATAGTTGCAATTTCACATCCCATATTAATTACGCCAGCAGCTTTCACACTCCCTTAATCTACTGAAGGTCATCATCTTTGCTTCTTCCAGGATGAACCAGAAATATCTACCTTTCTTTTCTGATATATTTGCCTCGTGATCTCCATTCCTGTCCTTCCTTATTTGTCTTGAAACTTTCTCTAACATATTACCCCTACTTCCAGTCTGGTCAAGAATTCTGTCCTTTGCCCACTGGATGACTTGGTTTTCTGAGCCCTGGCCTAGATGGAACATTTCTACTTGCTGTCCTTGCAGAATATAAATAATAAAATTTTGTTGATAGAAGACAAGCACAGGACTTCTGTTTTTGCAGATGGAAGCTTTTGTTCATGTTTCCACCTGCTCGGTATCACTTAGACATATTAAAATGCATCAGATAATTTCCTACTATTACATTTCCTTGTCAACAAATGCTGTAATCCTCACAAGAAGGTTATGTCATGATGAATGGGAAGAAAGAGTCCCCTGAAATCTACATGGGAGGACAGACACTGCCATTCCTCAGCTTTCCTTTCACACCCCAGAAGCACAGCCACCTTGGCCATGTTCAATTCTTGTTCTGTGTCACCTCATTATATGGCAACATGTATATGTCACAACCATGAGATCTCACTATGACAGTTGCAGAGGGAGTTTAGGAATATCAGGTTCTTAGGCAATCCACAAAGTCTAACATGAGGTTACTTTTTCCAGGCTGCAAGCCTGAGTCAGGTGCTTGATGGAGGGTAACTAAATAACATCTGCCAGCTTAGAGCATATGTTTGAAAAACAAAGGTGTTGTTAGAGTAAGCCTGGAGTTATGTGCGCAAACTTGGACTGCAGCTCTTCTCCTTGGCAGGAAGCCTTGGTGCTTACTGGTGAAGAGCCTGCTTGAGGCCTAATGTAAAAGCCGGGTAGATAAAAAAAATACCTGTGATTTTAATTATTTCATTTAACAGATAGTTGAGGAAATAACATTTTTTTTCCAGAAAGAGCCTCAAATTTGAAGACGAGGCTATATCCCATGGTTGAATGGTGGTGGTAACTCGTCAGTGACAAAATGTGGAGGATAAGCACAGCATCAAGAGCTTTTGTGTTTCCCTGGACTGAAAGCTGGAAAGGTGAGTGCCACCTGGAGGTATAGCCACAACAGATCAAGAAGAGCTCCAGAAACAGCTGTGGGAAGACACATTGCCTCTCCCCATCAGCCGTATCTCCTGTTTTCTCCTATTTCCTGCCTCACTCAACCTCCTGGGGGAGCAACACAAGTGCTGCCAGTGTTTTGCAAAAAAAAAAAAAAAAAAAAAAAAAAAAAAAAAAAAAAAGGAGGGAGAGATTAACAAGTGGATAAAGTTTCTTCATCGTTACTACTCCGAAATTTACAAGCAATACGGAGCTACTGCTATCTGCAGCTTATTAGGAGAGAAAAAGAGATCACACCACCCCTTTTTAACGCAAACAAAAACTCTGTATTGATAAGCAGAGACCAAGCCTCTGCACTGAATACAGTCCTGTGAATCAGAAGTGATGTGGAGGTAAGGACAGTCATGTCACAGTGATAGTGGACCCATTTCAGTACCTACCTGACACACAAGTGCCTCATACTCATGGTAGCCTGGGGAATGCAGAAAGACAAGGGCCACTCAAAATACTGCTTCCCAGACATCCCATGAGATACACTGTATTGCATCACAGAGCTGGAAATAAGAAAGTCATGTGCACTGACTCAGAAGTTACATTCAGGATGAGCAAGTAGTAGGGAGAACGGGGGAAGAATGGGGATGCTGTATGGGGCTGGCAGAGAAAATGTTAGAAGTCAGGACTATATGAACGTGACAAGCACATGGTCTTAGTAATAGAGGATGCTTAGAATAGACAGGATGCCTAGGAGGACACAAGCAAGGTGTTGGATAACAAGTTATTAAATGTCAAGTGAATGAAAGTGTGTTCTACACTGGGTCAGATGAACACTTATTAATTATGCCTGTGTCAGCAAAATGGGTAAGCACTTACAGTTGCTCTTGAAAAGCAGTTACATGAGGTTCAACAAGATGCCTATGTTGCCTGGAAGTTTATGACAAGAGTCATGGTTTGCATTATGTGATGGCTAAAATGGCTTTGTGATACACATTTAGTTCAAATGAGCAACAAACAAAAGAAAACTATGAAGACTATTATTGAAATTGCAGAATAGAAAAGTAATGTGGTCAGAATATTGACTTGGATGGCTTACTATAAAAGGGAAATTAATCAAAAAGCAAAGCTTACGTAAAATGTAGCAGATATAGTTATATAGGCATGTGTGTGTAGCCTAAGGGAAAAAGGGTGAAGAAACTAAGTCTCCCATGAGACAAACCACAACCAATCAGGTCTGATTATCTCCAAACTAGTATCCCTGCTCAACAGAACTTGGAACCTGTCATTTCTTCATTCATCCTTGCCTGCTTTCCAGTGTCAAAAATGCATTGCTGTAATATTCCTTCAAAGAGCCTGCATTACCATGGTAAGCTCATAAATAACCCACGCCTCTCACCCTCCAGGTTGGTTGTTGTTTTCGAAAAGGAATGTTTTGAAGGGGGATGCTGCTTTTTCACCAGTTTGGAAATACCTATCTCTATCTATCTCTGAAGTTGGTTTTGGAAGAGCTCAAGAATCAGAAAAGTGACATTAAACTCTCAGGGCACCAGAGCACAAGAAGAACCAGAAAGGTTCGCCAGCAGTTCTGATCATGGAGAGGAAGCTCCTCTGGTCAGCCTGAGCTGGCCACCTCTTGGGAACAGTTCCTCACCAAGTTGCTAAGGTCAAGGATGGATCAAGGAGCTCCAGCCCGCTCAAGATTTTGGCAGGAATTGAACTGTGATAATAATTCACAGTAGCTTGCAAGGTGCCATATTAAACCTCTTGCTTTTCATTCCCCCATTCCACCAGCTCCTTTTATTAGGAAAGATGCAGGGAAGTGCTATTTTCAAGGAAAGGCGCTGTTAATGGCATGTTTACAGGAAAAAATGTAGAGGATGGCCACATTTTTTTTTAAATAATGTCTCCATGATAAGTCTAAGACACTGTTCTATGAAACCAATGGAAATAATTCTTCAATATTTCCAAGGGCCCTGGGAGTTCAGAGTGTAACTTAGCCACCAGCAGAATTATTATTTGATCTGACTCTTAAAACATTGGCAGTTGCAATTAGTCAATATATGTATCCAGAAAAACAGGCATCAATAATGTCAGCCAAAAGAGATATGTGAGTAGCTTCTGTATATAGATGACATTTGTTACTACTGTGGAGACTGAGATGAATAGCTGTGTGTGACTAGGCTTAGACCACAGACTCTTCATGTCTGCATAAGAGCTCCCTAATGACAATTTGGCAATCTACACCAATACACATTTTTAAACTTTTCAGAAAGCCACAACCAGCATGCTGTTTAATCCACTGACACCAGAGTCAGTCTCCATTAAACTCTTGTTCTAGGAATTGCATTGTCAAAAGGAAAGAGTAAGCAGCTCAAAGGTGGCAGAAAACAGCAGCGGGGCCATCAGTGCTCAGGTCAACTCACAATAGCAAGCAGGGAGGGTGGAGAGCAAGAATTGCCCTCCTATTCAATGAAACCTCATGTATTTGAAATTATTTAGCAGCTCAGCGCAAATAAGGAATGTAGATCCCTGAGTATTTAAGGAGGATAAAACTTCTGGCCTTCCCCAGACATTCATGACTTCTCTGTGTCCTTGCTCTTCCATATTCTTAAGCTAAATGAACATTATCTCTCCTTCATCTTGTTCACAGAAGAGCAGATACAAACTAATTCTTGAATACGACCTTTCCTCTTTGATTGAGTAGAATGACAGTAGTGAAAAAAACAAGTAGAAAGTTTGCTTTTGTATAAAAAACAGAACTAGGGAATTTGGAAAAAGCTGTTGAAGTGATGATTTCACAAACAATTCAAAATCCTAAGCTACTTTTCCAATAGAGTGAAATCTGTAGCAATTCTTGCAATAGCTTATTATTCTAAACAATCAGAAGCCATTCAGTGACACCTGGAAGGTCAGCATTTAAATTTATATTAATGACCAAACACATCACTTCCCTTGCAAAGGAAACCAAATATTCAGTCAAGAGAACAGAAGTAATAATGTGTGTTTTAATGGACTCAAGGATGCAGACCCTGTACCTTTTAAATAAAGATATTGCTGTTAAAGATGGACTTTTACACACTTTTTGAGACTCTAGATTTCATACTGCTGGACTGAAAGTTATCAAGCGGAAGATTAAAATCTATAGAGTTAACATCTCACTAATGAGGATATAAGTATAATCACAAACCAGGTCTAACTCCTGCTCCTGTGGGATAGCCCCCCCCTTGCCCACAGCCCCCCTTGCCAGTTAGGCAGGTTGGCTCTGCCTTGCCTGGAATTTTCTTGATCTTCGCTCTTGAGTGGCAGCTGCTGGCGCCCTGTGAGCACAGGGAATTTGCTGGCATATTGTGGGTCAAGCATAGCAGACGCCTGAGCACAGGAGAAAAGCCAGAGACCCTGCTAACTGAGGGTGAAAAGCACTGCAAAGAAAAAGAAAAGTGAGGAGGTTGTTGCACCAGACCTGAAGATCTAATAATTTGAATTAATTTATGTCCAAACAGTAACCAACCCTATGTGCCTTTTTCTGCCTGGACTGTATTGGTTAACCTGACTTCAGTGGTAGTGCGTTAAAACACCCACACATGCCCACATGCCCAGTGATGGCTAGATTCAGGTGTCAACAGGCACTGCTCTCCATGTTGCCAGGAAACAGAAGACAAGAATATCCCAGATAATCAGAAGGTCTAAATGACTACCTTGGGGGTGGGGCTGGGGTTTCAGTTCCCAGGTTCTCCAGTCTGGCTTGGCCTGGGCTTAGTTGGCACTGGAACCACTCTGTGTGCAGATCTGGAACCACTGTGCCCAAGACACGGCAGGGAACACTGTGCCAAGGTGTCTGGTACCAATCTGCCTTAGCATCCCCCCTCCCAAAGGGTAGCACATGTTGTCACACCTGAGTTGTCACCTGAAGTTTCTCTGCCTCTGCAGTACTGCTTATACCCACAACAAGTAATCAGTCCGCAAGTATCAGATGTATTTCCTTTGGCTTCAAAGCTTTCACCAGACTGGAAGCATTTAAAATACCAGACTCTTAATAGCAGCAGGCATTTGCAAAGGCACAACGGTCACATTTATTGGTGCTCTGCACTTTAGTAAGTGTATATCTTATTAACTTCAAGTATCTTGCTTTGTGCTATAACTAAAGACCTCTTGGAAATTTCTGTTAGAACATGTCTCAGGCTGTCTCCTTAGTAAAGTTTTCTACAATTAACATGTTACTCCAGCCTGCATTACCTACCATGTTTTTTTCAGGGTAAATCTTTAGTCTCATTTTTAACACGCAGAGTTTTAAGAAGCTTAAGGGTTAATTTCCTTAGAAGTTAGTTATTTCTCTATGAAGTCAGCAGAGATCTGATGGGGCATTCCCTGTCCCTGTGTGCCTGTGTACCCACTATACTAGAGAGCTCTCTGAGCCTTTTTGCTTTATGAGTCCCTTGCTTTGCCTGTCCCTGCAGAGGGGTGTTTCATACACCCCGGCAGCTGTGCGGGTGTCAGTGTCCAGGAAGGCATTTCCAGGCAGGTGTACTCCTCCTCACCAGCACAACTGGCAGATAACACTATGCAGCTCTCAGGTCACTGGAAGAATGATAAGACCTAAAATTTTACACATGCTTGTAGGTTTTTTTCCTTTTTTTTCCTTAAGGAGGATGCTTCAGCAGAGCAACAGAGATGATTCTGTAAATACTGGGATTTTCTTTGGGTAAAGAATCTCAGTTCTACTCCCCATTGAGCCTTTCTGGTATTGCAGAGGAGATCAGGGCTTTTCAGGAACCTGGAAGAAGGTAGAAGTAAGGAGGACCTCCTTGGGAAATGTAGTGTATGTAATTCACAAGGGAAAAAAAAGGAAGGTAGAGTGGAAGTGGAAGTGGAAGTGGAAGTGAGGAGAGGAGAGGAGAGGAGAGGAGAGGAGAGGAGAGGAGAGGAGAGGAGAGGAGAGGAGAGGAGAGGAGAGGAGAGGAGAGATGTCATAACACAGTGGTGACCAGTGGAAATGCTTATTAAGTTCTTAAGCACTCTTTATTGTATTAAAACATCAACCACTACAACAGCCTGCTCACCCGGCCTGACATTCCCTAGCTGATTTCCTGGATGTATCTCAACATGCAGAAAAGGCTTAGGAAAGAATTTCAAGGACAGATAACGGTCTTTCATGAATGGATTCAAGGAGGGCATTTCAGGCTATGGAGAAGCACAATAAAACCCAAAATGAAGTATAGGATCTTGACAGAGAGGCTGCCGTAGCCAGTGTCACTGGACAAGCAGGCTGAGGTAGACATGATAGGAGCAGAAACAAGTGTAATGACTATGACAGTACTGTATCCAAGTGGATCATAGAATCATAGAATAGTTAGGCTTGGAAAGGACCTTAAGATCATCTAGTTTGAACGCCCTTACCATGGGCAGGGACACCTCACACTAAACCACGTCACCAAAGGCTCTGGCCTTAAACATCACCAGCAATGGAGCATCCACAGCTTCCCTGGACAGCCCATTCCAGTGCTTCACCACCCTCACAGTAAAGAATTTCTTCCTTATATCCAATCGAAACTTCCCCTGTTTAAGTTTGAACCCGTTACCCCTTGTCCTATCACTACAGTCCCTCATGAAGAGTCCCTCCCCAGTGCCCTTATAAGCCCCCTTCAGATACTGGAAGGCTGCTCTGAGGTCTCCACGCAGCCTTCTCTTCTCCAGGCTGAGCAGCCCCAACTTTCTCATCCTGTCTTCATACGGGAGGTGCTCCAGTCCCCTGTGCATCCATACATGCACAAATGCCTTGACTTGACTTTAGGGCAAATGAAAATTTCTGATTACTGAGCAACCCAAAATGCCTACTTGTCAACCAGCTAGTCTGCCGCTGTTTCAATCGGAAACTAACTTTCCCGGTTCAAAGTACAGCCCTGTGGAAACCAGATGTCCTGGTTTGTCATTTTCAAGTCAGGAGAAGTGGTCCATCATACAACTAGATCATGACAGGGTGAGAAGACAGGGCTATGTATTTCTACCATGAAAAAACTAATGGCATAATCTTATCTTTAGCAATCATTGTCAGAAGCCTTTGGTCAGAAGGAAGCTAGAAAATCCTGCTAAATCCTTTCCATCAAGTAGATCAGCTGCTATCTGAATCATAGGAGCCCAAACTGATGAATTACACAGGGTGCTGACATTAAATCTTGGTGCATCCAGTTCTTTTAGGTTTTTAAATATGTCTACCCTCTGTTGGAGAGTCAGCATGTGTTGTCACAACTTGGCTGCCTAATTTTAACCACTAACGGGGCTCGCTTATTTCTGGGATCCAGATTCGGGCCAGAAATAGGAAGCCGAGTGATGGTCATATGTTTGACAAGGAGCCGGGCATCGTGCCAAAACACATTTGAGCTGGATGGAATTTCTTGCCCCTGTGAAAATGCAGCGCTAAATCTTCCTCCCCCACTCACCTCTTTACACAGAAGTGGATCCCTCTAGTACAGTGAACTGTCACCCGAAACTAACAAGGAGGATGTGTCTCCCGGCAATCCGAGCTTCGGTCAAAAGTTCACCACTTGCCAGCCCCCCTATGCCAACTTGGACCAAGATTTCTGGAATGGTTAGAAAAATATTTTAATGTAATTCACCTTGCTATGCTATTTCATTAATAACCTCTAAAAATGCAAAGAGTGCGGCCTTAAAATTCCTTGACATCCTCAGCATATGACTAATAATAATGAAACTTTCTTGCTGTTGGTAGAGTCACTCTGTGAATGTTCTGTTTTCCCTGGAGTTTCATGGAGCCTGTAGCAAATGCAGTACATTTACCATGTCCATTTTTTACAGGCTAGTAACTGCTGTTCAGCCAGGCTCGCCTGAGCTACCTCTTTGTCCACCCCACTAAACTGCACTTTCCTTTCTCCCTGCACTGTGCTATTTTTCTCCCAAGAATATTTTGTCCAGGCATAATTTGGATGTGCATGAAATACTCTTTTACACATTACGTCTTTCTTATTTTCTCTATATTTGTTTTGAATCCAGGCTCTCAATGTCTTCCAAAATATGTCGTCCATGTGAAGCACGGAGTTGTAACCAGCCCAGGACTGTGCATGCTCCATACTGCACTGAGCTTGAAGGGCTCAGCCCTTGGATGGGGACAGAGCGTGTCTGACATGCCATTATATAACATGAAACCAATGTATACAAGACTGTATTTAAAAGTACATTTTACAGAGATCCCTATTTCTTGCTTCAAGCATTTCTTTCTAAAATAGCCTTTTGGGAGTCAGTGGACAAGACTTTGCTTACTGGGGGTAAGTCCAGGGCTACAGGATTGGTTTCTGCTTTGTTTCTGCATTCAGGCTGCTAGAACTAGGAGTTCATAAACCACTGGATGGTATCTAGAGTTCAATTAATTCTAGATCAATTTTTTGTTCTTTGTTCTAGATTTTTGCCATAATAGCAAAAGCAGAGCAAAGAATCAAAAGCATTTTATGTTCAGCATCTCCCAGACTAGTAATAAAACAGATGTCCTCTCATTCTTAGTTTTTTTTAGCATATAACAAGGCCTAATTATGGCCCATAGTCCCTATACATCCTTGATAGGTCTGTCTCCATTGTCCATTAGATGGTCAGCAGTTCCCAGATGACATGCAGGTATTTGAAGATGCCATGCTAGATGACTGGAACAGATCCTTTACCCAACCAAAGCGTCCTTTGGACCTGGGAGTTTTGCAAAGACATAGTTACTCTTTGGAATGAGAAGCGCTTGAGATCAAATCAAAAGTGCTACCAAAAGCCATGAGAAGTTGTAATCCAAACATATTCTCCCCAGGAAGTTCAGCCAGATAAACAGCTCCCTAAGGAGCTCCCTAAATTGGGCATGTCATGCCCAACTGCCCAGCTGACCTATTTTGTGTTGGGGGGGTCTGTTTATAGAACACTCAATGAGAGGCACACAGGCAGATCCAGAAACTTGTAGAAAAGGGAAGTGGTTAAAAACTGGTTTTATAGCCAGATGACCTTCCACTGCATTAATTCTAAATTATCCCTGTCCTAATGGATCCAATTTTTTCCTAAACCTGCCCCATGCCTGCCTCAATTAGCAGCTCATCTTTTAGATTCTCAGTTGTACTGAGAATTTATTTCCAAGAACTTAATTCACTAATAGATGTAATCCTCTAGTACAGGTGAGATTGACCACTGATTTTTCCAAAGGTGAAATGGAGATGGAATATTTTTTTCCAAAATATTGCCATATTTACTCAGTATTTTCCTATTTGTTCAAAAGTTGGAACCAGGAAAAAACTGGAACATTCCAACATGCTCTAGCAAAAACTGGGGAAAAAGAAACAAAAATTTATCAAGACAGTTTAATTACATTTTAAATTCCAGAATATTCATGGGTGTCTGTAAATATTCCCAGCCCCAGCTGCCATGGATTTTGAAATAACACAGACAACTAACAGTGGGTTTCGGAGTGCACTTTTTGCACTGTGGACATTTGATTTGTTTTGTAGAAAACAGAGAGAGATTAGGTTTCCTCCAAAATCTGAGCAGTTTTTACACTTCCACCAACACTGCCACCTGAACAAGAAAAGTACCTTGAGTATTTTTCCCATAGGTTTGGCCAGTGTCTCCAAACATTGTAACCTGGTAGTACATGGTGCAGGAGCAGTTGCAGTCTAGGGGAGGGGGAAATTTTTCTCTTGTGGGGGCTCTCTGGGAATGATTATTTTCCATGGCATCCAGGAGAGAAAGAAGGACCTGCTTCTGGCATCTTCTGGTTTTAGAGAAGCATCATCTACTGGTCTAGCCACAGGATTTATGTTGAGGCAGTTCTGTAACTGAATACTAGGTTTTACTATTTTTTAAGAAAAATGACATTCTCCCAGTTTTTAGTGAACAATTTGCTGGTTGCTGACAATTTTAATCTCCAGACTTTCATTATGGTTGCCAGAGAATGAAAAAGAATATGTATGTATATATCTAACATACATATGCACACGTGTGTGTGCATGTATACACATATATGCATGCACTTTTTAACCACTTTTACTGTTTTCTTCAAAATAAACTGTCCATTTGTGACAGTGTGTCAGATTGTTTATCTGGTAGTACATCCCAAGTGGCCGGTATACTAGTGAAATAGCATCCTGAGCAGTCACAAACCCTTTTTATCCAGAAAAGCCAAATGTGCACCTATTTTATGTAAGCTGATTTGTGGAAAGCAACCAATAAATCAATTAATCAATAAAACAGGATTTTGGAAAAACTGTATATGTAACAAATGTTTCCGCAGGCTCATTCTTACTGCACTTGCTGCTAGCCCACAGTGTCAATCCTCATTCAGTGGGCTAATGAAAACTTCTGTTCTTCTGAAAACTAAACTATTCCTCCACTTCTTTTCTTCTCCCTTCCAAGTCTATAACAAACCATTTTCTTGTTTTCCCAACTGTTGCTCACTGTGGGTCAACAAGTCTGTGAAGCTGAAAATCTCAGTGCAGGTGGGAGCAGGCTGATGTCACACATCAACAAGATCTTTCTTGAGTAGGTTTACATAGCATGGTGTCAGAGACAGTTGTAACAGCCAGCTCGCCATCCGTGCCGGGAATGCTGCTTATACTGGCAGGGCTGAGATGAGGGTGCAAGTTCCTAGGAAAACATCCCAATCCGAATCAGGCCCACAGAAGTGAGGGGCACCTGCTGCAGGCACGCAGTCAGCAAGATCTCACCACGAAAACTAAAGGAACCACACTGGGGTCTCCAGGGGCTAAGATTTCAGCTGACTTCAACAAAAAGGGTGGAAAGGATGACTGTGCTGAGGAAGGGGGGCATAAGATGAAAGTTTCCCTCCCCATGACAGAGTGATCTGCACTAGAAAGCAACAGCATCAGGGAAGCCCTTTTAAAGCTATCAACTACAACAGAATTAAACACTGATCAGCTGTAGTGCTTATTCTATAGCTGAACACTAACTAACCAGTGCTGGCATTTTTAAAGACATTAATGTTCCCATTACAGGGAGATTTCCAGTCATTCTTGCAAATGCATTTTAAAAAAAACAAAACGAGGTAAGGTGCTGTCCTAGGTTCAGCGGGAACAGTCCAGTAACCAAGGTATAATACAAAACTACTGCTGCTACTGCCAATAATGATAATGATAAGGGAAATAACAAGGGGGGGACTGAGCAAGCGGCTGCATGTTTCTAAGTTACCAGCTGGGCTTAAACCACGACAGGTGGGGAGAGAAAAATATTAACTCTCTGAAGCTGTGGAAAATTAATGGTTTAGCTTTGGGCCAAGTTGGAAATGTTATGGATACCTAAAAGAGATCAGAGGTGAATCTTGTCCATGAATCTGCTGCATATTAGCTTTCAGGCTGCTCAAACCCAGTAAGCCAAAGTGCTCTTTCCAGTCCTCAGTATAGAAGTTCCCCCATCAGACCTTTTAGACCTGAAGGCTTGGCTTCTAGATATTAGGTGCCCAACCTTTCCTTTCTGTGAAATCTCTTTCCCTCTGCTAAGGTGTCTGATGATCTTGAGAAATTTGTGTAATAGGCTAGTAGGTAGGTAGGTATGTAGGTAGGTAGGTAGATAGATTGATAGATAGATAGATAGATAGATGATAGATAGATAGCAAATGGATAAATAATCTTTTTAGAAAAAGTCTAGCAGATGTGAACTACAACTTCCAAAGCATTTGGGGTTCTTCAGTGTAAAAGACACTGTATATATTTTGCGTATGTTTTCATAGATATTTTAAGTAATTTTTATTCTTTCTGAAAAGCAAAAGGCTTGACTATTTCTGTTGATAAAGAAACTTGTACCAGGCTTACATTTTAAGGTAAATAGTGAGTGTAGAGGAACATAGTTGAAGAAAAAAAGATGTGTTGACTTAGATATAATTGCCTTTTTACTAAATGGATAAGGATGGTGGAGTATTTTTTCCTGTTTAGTGTTTCTAGTATGTGTCCAGTTCTTTAGCATGTGCTCCGCCAGATGCAGAAGAAAACATGGTTCTGACTAAAGCACATATAATTGCTTGGATGAAAACATGCAGTCTTGGGATGCCCTGAATACCCTTTGGAAAGTTCATTTTACCCTTGTGCCAGCTTTCTCTCATCTATGTAAAAGCTGTGAGGCAGCATCACTGATTTAGGAGATTAACACTGATACAATTCATGGAGCAGGAGTCATCTTGCTTTTCTCAAATAACAGAAGTGTACAGAAGGGTGCCACAGGGCAGTTGTTCTTAGGATGCTGCTGGAACTGAAGGAAAAATGTGTGTTTTTCCAGTGAGCTGCAGGAATTCACTGATCTCTGGACTAGGCCAAATGGAGAACACCGAAGTGACAAAGGCTCCCCTGCTTCTATGAGGCAACTGACTTCTGACACTGTGCCAGGATAATGTGCAAAAGTAGCACAAAAAAGAACTGGCAGCCAACCTCTGAAGATCCAGTGAAGGGCAGGACACGCAGCCCTGATTGGCTGCCAGAAGAAGAGAAGCAGCATATGCAGACCACCTGGCCAGGGAAAGCATAAGGGCAAAGAGGTTCTATGACATCTTCTGCAACACTGGCTTGTAACAGCACTTGCAGGTCAGTGGGTGGTGGCACCTGTGTGTGTGTTTCTGACTAATGAAAGTTGCCCTCCCCTGGAAGAAGATGCTCACCTGGCAAAGAGCACAACACCCATTAATCTGCCTGTGGTTTCCCTGGACCACGGCAGCAAGCTGAGCTCCATATGGGAAGGGGCAGGAGCGGGGTGCTGTGGGAATGCAAGGACTGTGGAGTTTGCTGCTAGTGGAAGGCGAGAGACTGAAATATGGCTTGGCACGTGCTGGCTGGAAAGACACGGCATACTGAAAGACAAGCTTCTGTCCTCAGGAGTGCAGAAGGCTGGGACACAGCACAGGGTGTGTGGGAGAGGAAGAAGCCATCAAGGATTCCTGAGGCTCAGGCTCTTCCTTTGGAGTGTAGAGTCGATGGCAGTCATTTCCCAACAGCCTTTTTGTGCCTGTTTCTGATACCCCTGGAAATCACCCTCAGCTGGAAATTACCTTCAACTGCTTTGCAAACAACTACCATCCTGCCCCAGGAAGGTGCATGGGGGCTCTCAGAGGCATGAGCATCCCCACATAGCAAAACCAGTAAAGCCAAATCCCAGTCTATTCCCAGGTTGGAAGTAGAGGAGTAGATCAGGACAAGAGTAACACAGACTGGTAAAATTGTCCTTGTGACCAGCAATAGACAGTATAACAAAATTTTATGCCTTAATGGCAGACAATCCAGTTTATTTAATGCAGCAATTGTATTATTTCAACAGCCAGTGACACAAGAATAGCCTAGAGCTGCCTTCCCATTCCACTCAGCTTTTATTCCCTCTTCTACAATAAACCATCCTCTACCTGAGCAGCAAACTGTCTGAGTTAAAATCAATTTCTGAAAGCCGTTATTAAAAAACTTGTGCCAAATTCTGAGCCTAAATCAAGTTCTGCCTATTAATTTCTTGTGAAGCAGCAACACCAGGTATTTGTCACCCCATGTGCTTTGCTCATACTAGCTAATACAGTACCTCAACAGAAACTTCAAAGTACTTTTTGAAGTTTTCCTCAATTAGGATACCTTTCTGAAATGAAAGTTGCATTCTCTTACCTTGATATATGAACTGGGCCTTTATGTCAATAACTTGATTTGTTAGGATAATATGTCCGTCAATTTAACTCAGTAGACCAGAAGTTCTTTAATGCACACGAACCTTTTTTAAGGAAGAAAGCATAATAATGGGAGAAGTATGCAATGGCTTACTCTCTCTAAATCGATGGGTCTTACCTCCTGTGCCAGCTCACTGACTGATTTATATGTACATGTAAAACACTGCAACTCAGGAAAGTTCCTACCTCAGCATGAGAAAAGTTCTTTTTTTAAAAAGTACAATTGTCCTGTGTGAAGTGTGATATAACATTGCCCATCAGAACAAAAGTTTCTACTCAAGGAAGACTTAATCATGGAAGTAAATGAGAGTCTTTCTTTTCCTTACCTCAGCTCCATATTGGTGGTATTGTATGGAAGTCTGTACAGACAGAAAAGCATGCACCTTACCTGTTTGTGCTATACTAAAAACCCGATCATTTTGTTTGCTTGCATCAAGCCATTTTCTCTCTCAAGCTGCAGTCTTTCTCTGCCACCTACCTCCCTCTGTCTGAAATATTTTCCACAAAAGGAGAAAAATGCTTCTAAAATTAAAGCATTTACAGTAATTAAGGCCTTCACATAAAACCACTTTCGTTTTCCAAACAAAGCATGTAAATTTATGACTCTGTGCCATCAAAATCACTGAGACTGGATATTGCAGAAGATCTACATATCACAATTATATGAAGAATTTAGCTCCTACGTTGTTAGGGCTGGTGCTTAAGAAAGTTCAATGGAGCTCAGACAGAGCTTATTTCTACTTTTATATTATAACAATAAAATAAAGTACAGTAAAACAAACAAACAAACGAACAAAAAAACACCCAATTTTGTGCTTGTGGATGATTGTTAGGGTATATTTTGTCTGAAATTGCCTCTCTGTTCTGAGCACAGAGGAAATATGTATTACATACCTTATATACAAACAGAAATATTTCTGTAGAGTGTCTTGGTGAATGAGTCTCAGAACAAGCCAAATCCACCTTCTGGTGGTTCAGTGCTGAGGGGGAAAAGAGGTGCACAGTGATTCATCTCAGATCCAAACGTGCCACAGCATCAAACAAGCTGCAAGCTCTACCTCTGAGGGCAAAACTGCCTGCTCCTATGCCGATACATGAAAAAACTTCCATATGCTTTCATATTGAAAAATCAAGCCCTAAATTCAACGTGTTCAGTGTATTCTCATACATGTTAATATATTCCCTCATGACAGCTCTAGATTTCCCTTTCAGCCCTGCATAGTGATCTCTTCATCTGCTGCGATCAGTAGCGGAGAGACAGGTGATGCCCCCAGCCCGTAAGGGTTGGGTAGGACGGGTGAGTGACACACGCCAGATGCTGCACCCTCAGCCAGGCTGCGGCTCCCCTGGAAATACATCATGGAGTAAAAATCACCATGTACATTCCAGCTGCTGCAGAGCATGTCACTGGAGTAGACGTGTTGTCATGTGTACAAATGCACACCAAATAGTATCTGTACATGTGATTAATTAGCAGCTACCAGTTAATTCTTTGAGACACAGGAAAAAAGGGCAGGGCAGGGCAGGAAAGGAAAGGGAAAAGGGAAAAGGGAAAGGGAAAAGGCAAAAGAGGGAAAGAGGAAAAGAGGAAAAGAGGAAAAGAGGAAAAGGAAGATTACAACTAACTCTGCAAGATCACTGAGATTGAAAATTAGAAACAAAATAAAATTGGGTTTCTCAGGACAGCGAAGGAGACCAGGAAGATAGTGATACATATTTTGTGCAATTTTACCATACATATTTTTATCTTTGATTTCAGTTAATACAGTGTCCATGAAAACTACCAAGCCAAGCAGCTCTTGAGCCTTAAGTCTTCTGTATCAATTCAGATCCCAGAATCTACACCTCAAAAACAGCCCTGGGAACACCATGGAAACAGTTGCCAAGCCCTAAAAAACTAAAAAGCTTTCAGAGAGACAGGGCACAAAGACTGACAAGACAAGAAGGAAGGACAGCAATACTGATCTCAATTCATTTCAGCCAAAATTGACCCAAGTAAACCCACAAGTGGTACATTCAACTGGAAGTGAAGTATGCGCTGAATTCTACAGACAGGTTAAGGCTTTAGAGAATAAAACAGACAGCAGAAGTAGGAAGTCTCGTGAAACTGGTTGTTGTTTCCTACAGTGTAAATGATGCACACAGCAAATGGACAAAGATGGAAGGAAACTGGAGTCAATAGAAAATCTTTAACATTTAGGAGTATAAATACTGCTATATAGGAGTATAGTATATAAACATTACACAGGAGTATTCATATTAGCTAGTTACTGAAGTGTGCAAGATCTTCATTGGTAACTTAAAGGTTGATATAAAATCACACCTATAAATTTTACAAGTAACATAGGGACAAGGAGAGTGCCGAGTACAGTAGGAGGTGGAAAGGAAATATGGAAAGATCTGAGTCTATTGCTAAGTCTCTTGTCACTCTCAAGAGCAAACAGCACATGAATGGAACAGTTTGCAATGTTACACTTCTAGGACTAAGGAAGGTAGGTGATGGATAGGGTCCTGGAAAGGATGACTCTACAAGGGGTCAAGAGCAGATGTCATAGGCTTGCATGGAATCACCAAAGCTTTCAGCCTGGTTACTTGCAATCTCAGTCAGCTACGCAAGTGCCCAGAAGAACTGCCAGAAACATGCCAGTACCATCAGCTCCACACCACTAAGCAGTCCGTGGTTTTACCAACTCGTAGTAGTGATCCTGCAAATACTGTAGTGATTACGTTGGGAAAGCATGTCAGGATAATGTGTCTTTAAAATTGTGTTGTGGCAAAAAAACCCAACAGCCGTAAGCATCACTTGCTACGAAGGTATTTTACCTTGTGTATACCTTCAGCAAAAGACAACTTGGAATAACAGCATGTTCTTGTATCAATATTTTTAAAACAATGTTGAAAAATTGCACAGGGTGCAAAGAAAAAAGGTGCAAAAATTATATGACTGGAGAAATTGCAGTAGAAAATCAAAGATCTACATCTATCTTGGCTGAAAGAGAAAAAAGAAAGATTATTATGTGGAATAAAATAAGTTTCAAGGAGAAAATATTGCATACAAAAGGACTGTTTGACTAAATGAAGTAAGGCATTACATGAACTATCAAGCTGGAAGCTGAAGCCAGCCCAACTCAAGCTGGAAGTGAGGAAAATTGAAAGCAGCTGAGCACAGCAGCAAACACCTGCAGCAAGGGCTGGATTCTCTATCCACCTCCTTGTATCTTTCAGTTGGGAAAGTGTGCCTTTCTGGAAACAGCACAAGTTTCCCTGGGCTTCTAAAAAAGTGTATTATCAACACCAGGAAGGCCCCTTCTGGCTAAGAAATGCTTAACCGTTTTAATGAATATGATGTTCACTGCTCAAGCTTTTGCACCCTCGGTGCTAGCAGCATGACACTGGATATAGGATTTCCAGGGAAGGTGAGCAACAGATATGGCTGGTGTTATCACGTTTCCATACCTTTTTTGTCCCAGTCATTCTGAATGTGGATGTTTTGTTTGATGATGTGTTTGTGTGTCCAGTGAGCCATTCATGGTAATACCCAGTTCTCCTTTTGTGATAGGTTCCAGCTTAGTTAGGAGGTAGCACTGACTTGCTTTATAAGAATATTTTGAGGGGCGAGTTGTAACTTTCCTCATCTCACTGTTTATTCAGAACCCATCATTCTTTATTCCTAACAAGATCTTCTTTTTGCATTTCTGCTGCGAACATTACCAGTTTATGATTGCTGGAGTAGGCCCATGCCATTTTTTTAATAGTACGCAGTCAATTCTTAACACGTGTCCTTCCTAAAAGTGTGCTTTCTTTCATTGCTGTCATAATTTTCTCTCTGATACATCTCAGCTGTTTTTTTCCAAGCCTTTGTAGTTCCTTGTTGGACTCAACCCACCTAAAATTCTTTAGTTAGGACCAAGAAAAACTGTTTCTATATAATTGTAAGTATGCAGTGAGATCATTAGTGAATATAGTTTCTGACCTTAGTTTCCAGGATAATTTCCTAGACCTTAGTTTCCAGGATAATTTCCTATACCAGGGCTGATTTCACAGAGGAGACAAAACCACACCAACACTTTTGCATGAATGTTTGATTGCTCTGCATTCAGGCACTGAAGTTTGCTTGTATATTAAGCTGGACAGTTTTACAATCAAACAGCTGTTTATAAAAGAAACTGAATTCATACCAAGCCACATCGGACCTGATTCCCCTAATGTATACTTGAGTGTGAGGTAAGACCCCTAAATTCAGCCCTCACGGATTTATTCTCCAGGGGACACAAGCCAAACTATCTGCTGTATCACAGCACCTAGCTGCCCATGTTGCTGTTCCACTTCGCGTTGTTCTTCACAAGAAGCAAACCTTCAGCCTTGGCGAGTGTCAGATTCTGCCTTTGCTGTTGCACACAGTGGTTGGAGAAGAGTGGGGAGGTATGTTGTGTCTTTGGAGTACATGTTCGTACACTCACCTTCTGAGTAATGGGCTTTTTTTCTTTTTTTGTACACTGCACAGCGTACTGTTACCTTTGAAAGAGGCATGAGTTTCCGCAAGGTGGGAAAGCTCCCTGCCTCTCGGGAATGGGGATGTGCAGGAGAAGCAAGGTCCCAGTGTCCCAAGTGAGGTCCCTCCATTCCACACTGCAAGGAGTGGAGGGGTATTCTTCAGCTGACTGCCTTATTTTGGATGCCAGCCATAGTGTGAGTCTTTCCCTGTACCGTGGCTATTCACTGACTGCTCAGGAGAGCTAAAAAGATAGAGTATGAGACACATTTCTTTTTTAAAGGCCTAATACCAACAGCTCTCTCCCCCTCCTCCCCCCCTCCCCCCCCTATTTTCTTCTTGAGCACTGACAAAATTTGCCCTGATGGGGAAAGGAGAGAGACTTGGGCTGAGCCCCATAGCCAAGGCACTCCAGGGCATAATGCAGAAGGAAAAGCAAACTTAACAAACAAGAAGGTGGTGGTGGTGGGGGGGGGAATGTTTAAATAGGAATTTTAAACCTTGCACCTAGTGCAGAAGAAAATGAAACCCGTTTAATAGGCCCTGAAATTCTGTTTTGGTGAAGGACAGGCATTCAGAACAATTCCTAGCACTTGGAATACAAAAACTACATTTTGAGGGAAACAAAATAGAGTTAAAGACTAAATTTTAATTATCAGGATTTTATGCTAAAAATCATGTAAAGATTTTCCAGGGCATAATTCAGAGTGTTCATTCTTTTCAGTTTTATTCCCCATAGTTTTGTAAATAACGAGCATTTGAAAAGCAAGTAATACTCTTTCTCTCATATTGTCTGTACTGTTTTGCTTTACTGCAAATGCTCAGAACATACTTTAAAACGGGTCTCTTCTCACACTAGATGTGATCCATACCATGAAGCTGACCATTTCAGAGAATTTATATTGAAATGAGAACTTGCACCTCTCCTAGAGACTGATCTACCTCCTGTGCATCTCCGTCAACGTGAGCGGTTCAGACACATTCACCTGTTTAAGCCTCTATGTGTTGTACTTGGCAGAACGCTAGAGAGCGAATCCAGTTTACCTTCACGATAACTTGTTCTTTTCACGTGCCTTTGCCCTCGGCATTGGTTTGCTTTCTATTAAATAGAAAAGCATCGAGGTTCCCGGAATTTGTAATGATTCAGAGTTTCTGGAGAGATTTTTCCTCGGGAGCAACTGAGTTTTCCTCCTTCGGTTCATCAGGCCTTGGCAGTGGCATTTCCCGGGGGGCAGGACTCGGTGGGATTTAGGGAGACCCCTGCCTCTCCCGGAGCCCCATTTCCTCCAGCTGGCAGCGGGGACCGACAAGGCTGCGGACGGTAGGGGCATCCTGGCCGCGGAGCAGCACCGGCACCGTAAGTGGAGGGAATGAAATGAAATGAAATTAAATGAAACGAAAGGAAAGGCAAAGAAGCGCAGCGCAGCGAGCGGGGCTGCCCTGCTGACCCTACCCCGACCCCTCCGGCTCTCCGCCGCCGGTGGGACCCTCCCGGTTACCAGAGCTCCCCGCGCATCTCCCGTACCGCTGCTCCCGGGCAGCCCCAGCTGCAGGAGGGGGTTGTCCCCGGCTCCCCTCACTCCTGCTACCCGCCGGGCCCGGGGCTGAAGTTCCCCCGGCGGGCGCGGAGTCCCTCCGGCCCCGCAGCGTTTGCGGGAGGGAACGGCGGTATAAGGAGGGAGGCAGGCAGGGGAGGAGGGCGGGGGGGGGGGTGTCATCCCAGCCCAGCGCGGTCTCATCACCCCTCACTCCTCCCACCAGTGAGTGGTGCCTCTTAACCCCCGGGAACCTCCCTCCCGCGAAGCACGGCTCCACTCTGCAGAACTCTGCAGAACTGGAGTTGATGAGGAAAAAAACACTTCTCGGCGGCGGCGAGCCATGAGCTGTCTGGATGTTATGTACCAGGTCTACGGTCCTCCCCAGCCCTACTTCGCAGCAGCCTACAGCTCCTATCCCCAGGTACTCGCGGGGGGCAGCGAGGAAGAGGCAGAGGGTAGGAGGGGTGTCGTCTGGAGGATGGCCGTTTGGGGCCTTACCAAAAGGAAAAAGGGAAGAGGAGAAGGGGAGGGGAAAGGGGAAGGGGGGGGGGGGGAATCTGGGAGCCTGCGATGGTGAGCGAAGCAGAACCGCATCCCACCTTGGCGCGGGTCTTGGCAGGGTACGTACCCCGGGGGCTACGGACGGGCTGCGGGCTGCCTCGGGAATGAGAGCGCGATTTAACCCTGTGTGACTTTTCAGGGATTATTTTCTTCTTTTTTTTTTTCTTTCTTCCCCACTCCGCCTTCCCTCCCCGCCTTTTGCCGGGCCCGGCTCCACCCGAGCGCGGCGGCCCGCAGCGGCGATGCCCGCTGTGCCGAGGGGCCCTGGACATCGCTCCCCCATGCTCGCCGCATCCCGGCCGCCGCGGCTGGAGCCACTTCGGCCAGAGATGTCACCGGCCACCTTGGAGGGGGGCTCCGGAGTTACCTCTGGAAGTGACGCGGAGGGGGCGATGGGCTGGGCTGTTGCGAGGTTTCCCTCGGCTGGACGGTGGGGGAGGAAGCCTGCGGTGAGTCAGGGCGAGGAGAGGCTCCCCTCTCCAGGGCCCCGCTCAGCGACAGGAGGACCCCGGCCCGTCCCCTGACCCCACCAGGCTCCTGGCGGTGGCGGCCGCCCGCGAGCCCCGAGGGAGCTTCGTGGCCGGGAGCCGCGTCTGGGAGCCGCTCTGCGGGTAGCTCCTCCGCCGGGCCGTGCGGGAGGCGATCACCCCTGAGCTGCAATGGAAGGGTCCGCGGGCATGTCATGAGCGGGGAACTGATCTCCCCGGGACGCGCTCGATCACGAGTGGGTCCGGGCTGGTTCCCCCGGCTGCACCTGCTGCATACCGCTCTTCCTTTCTCCCTCGGGGTTTCTCCCTTTTAAGTCCCCCTTTTTCCTTCCATAAATTAATTCCTTCCTCATCAGCGAAAGGAAAAAAGGGATGGACAGAGGCAGCAGCACGCAGAGGCCGGGGTGGGCGGCAGCCCCCACCGTGCAGGGCCGGGGCAGGAGCGAGAGGTCCGTCTCCGCGCAGCCCACGGCGTAGTGGCCTGTGTGCTACCTCCAGCGTCTGGCAGCGGGTCCGGAATACCCGTTACAAATAGCAAATGATGTCTTCCCCTACCTTGGCTTCTCCCCCCATCACCCTCCTCCATCACCCCCCGGCACGCGGCTTCGTGACATTATTTAGGGGGATGATCATTACCTCAATGGCCGAGCCGGGAGCCAAGTGGAAAGGCGGTCGTCACGAAGGAGTGACATTATTGAATATCCCGTGTGTCTTGGCCCGAGGCTCTGCCCTGTCCCCCCGGTGCTTCCCTGCCGCCCGCCCCGAGGCTCTGCCCTCCGTGGCCAAGCCTAGTCTCAGCGTCCCATCGCTTATTCCTTAGAAACTCCCGGCAGCTGCGGACACGCTAACGTGGATAAAGAGAAGATGGGAAACGTCCAATGAACTTCGTAACTGCCGCTGTTTTCCCACCCAGAGGGATCCAGCAGAAACAGAGTAATCTTCTAGGAAATACCTGGAGCTCCTTGCTGGCCAGGGAAACGCTTTTTTTCGCCCTGAAATGTGTTTGAGGCTGCCACTCTTTTTCTCCCTTCCCTTTCTCCTCGCCGCTTTGGGTCACAGGACAGTCGTTGGGGCAGATTTTGAGAAACTCCCCTCATAACTCCCGCTGTCAGCTCTGGAAGGCTGTGGATGGGCGGCCGCCGACTGCCCACTCCCTGCCTCGACCCCTTGGCGGCCCCCCCATAAACCTCCAGCGTGGTTCTTGTGCGGGACTTCTTTCTCGGGACCCGCTCCTGCTGTCCCGCTCCGTCCTGATCGGCACCTCTAGGGCTCGGGCCCCTAGCCCCTTTGGCAGCCCCTTCGCTGCCTCCTCGGGGTAGGGCAAAAAGGCAGCCAATGTGTAGCGGGTGCTGCAGGGGCACGGGGCACAGCCGAGGACCAGACTTCTGCATCCTATTGGAAAGATTGCGAGAGCGGGCTGGGGGCTGCATCCCGGCTGGCACAGAGGGCCAGCGCACCTTGCTGCGCTGCGCTGCCTGACCGGCTCTATTTTCTTTCCTTCCTTCCTCCCCCCCTCATCCAGAAACTCGCCTTTTACTCCAAAATGCAAGAAGCCCCGGAGAGCGGCAGCAGCGCCAGCGCCAGCAGCTCCTTCTCCAGCCACCCTGCGGCCAGCATCAAGGAGGAGGACTGCAGCCCCGAGAAGGAGCGACCCCCGGAGGCCGAGTACATCAACTCCCGCTGTGTCCTCTTCACCTACTTCCAGGGGGACATCAGCACCGTGGTGGACGAGCACTTCAGCCGGGCGCTGAGCCAGCCCAGCAGCTTCTCTCTCGGCAGCGCAAAGGCAGCGCGGAACGCCGGCTCCTGGCGGGGTGAGGGCGCAGCGCGGCGCGGAGGGGCTCGGAGAGGCGGCGGGGTCACCTCCGGGCCAGCACCTATTCTTCCCCCCGCCACGCATCCCCTCTCCCTTCTCCTCTCTTCTTCCTTCCCTCCGCCGCCGGCGGGACCCCAGCGGGCAGCCCCTGGGACAGGGAGCAGACCCACAGCCCGTTTCGGAGAAAAAAGAATAGAATCAACCTCTTCAGGTCACTGCAGGCTGCGATGGCCCCGGGAGGTGCAGCCTGGGAGGCGGCGGGGGGAACTGAATAGCCTTCACACCGCAGTGTGTGAAGACACACACTCAGTGATTCACTTGGTGGAGGGACCCCCCCACCGTGACTGCAGCAACAGCCTTACCTGCTGACCCTGGCAGCCTGAAGTTTTGCGCAGTCACAATCGGTAATGGGAGCAAGGCAAAAAAAGCAAATGTGGGAACCATCTTACCAGCCTCTCACTGCTAAAAACCAGATTGTGTGTGTCCCTGCATCTCACCCTACATGTATCACCGCCCTGGTTGCTGCTGGAGTTGAGACAAGGCCCCTAAATTTCTGAAAATGAGGGCTTTCAGACCTGCCCATGGCAGCAGCACTGTGCAGGCAAGGCCACACCTGATGTGTAGCTCTTCATAGCCATGCCCGATTCACCCTGGATGGGCCTGTGGGAGTACCCAGGGCAGAAGGGAATAACCTTCCCCACCTTCCACCCATTGGACAATTAGGACAGGCGCTTGTTTTCTTTTGGTGCAGTTTTGGTTACCCTCCCTCTCAGGGCCACCCGCTCAGCCAAGGTCGATTTCCCAGCCGCTTCATGAATTGCTGCCGGTAGTTTCTAAGAATGAAACAGTAGTTTAAATATTTCAAGGGCGAAAGTTATTCAGCACTGGAATTGATGGCAGGAGAAGAGAGTTCTTTGATTGTCATGAACCGCTTTGCATTCTCCTGCCAGGGCGCAGAGCCGGTGTATCTCCCTGGCAAACATGTATCAGGAGCATGTTTTTGTCTCAGGGACAGTTGCCGCTGTCTCAGGGATAGTGCACATTCCCAATTAATAATACATAACATCTATCTGTGCTATTAATAATCACTAGTCTATCTTGCATGTTGCTTACTGGGCAAAGAAAATGTCCTTTGCCCTGCTAGTCCCCAAAGATCTGCAGAGTGCCTCCAAAAGGTGTTAATGATATACCCAAGAAACAGGCGTTAGTCCAGTGTAATAGATGAGGAATTGCTCCTAGATATTTAGACAGCTTGGGTCGGCCCTTAGTCGCACCTCATGCTGCTCCTGCCCACAGCAGCCACTTTCCTTGGCAGGGTCAGGCTGGGCATAAGATTACTACAAAAACAAACAAGAAAAGTCCAACCCAGGACATTGCTGTGATGTGTAATAGCTCTCACTCAGTTTCCACTACTGAGGAAAAGAGATGTTTTCCTCACCTTAGATAACAGCCTTTTCCCCAAATACATACTAAGAGAAACCTGGAGCAAATGGTTCCAGTTTCACGGATAAACCCTGGCCTAGGTGTGTTGGATGTTTAGCTGGAGAGGAGCCTGTCGCTGTTGGGAGCAATTTCTGGTGTTTGGCAGTTTTGGGGAGGGTAAAGGGAATATGAAGGCTGGTTTGGGAGAATCACAGAGGGGCAGAGCCCTAGAGAAAGGCAATCAGGGCTTGCTGGGTGTGCTCATTGCTGCCTTTCTCTCCTGCTCCCTTCACCCAGATGGCTCCTTCCCAATGAGCCAGCGCATCTTCCCGCCGTCCTTCTGGAACAGCACGTACCAGCCCTCCTCTGTCCCAGCCACCCTGAGCAGCTCCCTGGCCGCTGCCGCTCACAGCGAGCTGCCCTTCACCGCCGCTGCAGACCCCTACGCACCCGCTTCCCTGCATGGCCACCTGCACCAGGGCAGCCCGGAGCCCTGGCACCACGCTCACCATCACCACCACCACCAGCACCACCACCACCCCTACATCAGCGCACAGAGCACCACCTACCCTCGCCCCGCCGCCATGCACGAGGTCTATGGGCCCCACTTTGACCCCCGCTACGGCTCTCTCCTGGTGCCCACTGCCTCTGTCCGTCCCCACCGCCTCACCCCCGGCTCTGTGCCCACGCCGGTCAGCCCCCCCTGTGAACTGGGCAAGAGCGAGGCGGGAGCTGCCACTGCCTGGACGACGCCAGGACCCTTCCCCAATGCAGCCGGGGAAATGGCACAGAGCCTCAGCCTCAATGTAGACACAGGTAAAGAGCTGCCCTCGGTCCCTTTGGGTCCACTGGCTCAGTTTCATCCTGCCATCCGTAGCAGTAGGGAAGGACCTCCTATTGTGGGGCAGCTGCGGTGCTGCTGTGGAGGAATGAATTTGGGGTGGACAGCCCATGGGAGGTACATGAGCTCTGCACAGTCTCAGGCCAGGCAAGTAAAGAAGGGGAAAAGGAGGATCAGACAGGGCAACACATCACCCCATCCTGCCCAATATCCTTTGAATTCCTGGCACCCAAAAACATGCTCTGGAGGTACAGATTGCTCTAAGGTACTCTTGTCCTTCTCCTGACCCTGCTCTTGCCTGGAGCAGCAAGAGATGGGAGCCTGGCTTCCCCCATGGGCTGCTCTGAGGGCAGGAGAGAGGGCAGCCACAGCAGAGCTGTCGTCATTTCTAGACCCCACAAAGGTTCATGATCTGCCTCTTCACCTTGTTTATTTTGCTCTTGCAGGTTTTGGGAGAGAAGCAGAATTGCTTTTGCAGAGCAAAAAGGGCAATTTTTCCCCTAGTAAGTGTACCCTGTGCCTGGTGGGGTGCCTTGAAGTAAGGCTGTGTGCCCATAGTGGTGACAGCTAGCCACGACAGTTCTGAAGTCAGTGGCTACCGAGGCAAGGAAATCTGCTCTGGTCACAGTTCTCCATGCTGAAGTTGGGTTATCACAGCCACAAACAGCCCCTTATGGTGGCCTCACTTCAAGCAGGAGGAATATGTGTGTGTCTCCAGTCTAGCTCAGGCTCTTCTCCTTGCCCCTCATCCTCCCAGGGCTCTGGGGAGCCCAGGGTTCAGACAGATTCTTTGATCTCAGCTGGCAGAAATGTGGTTTGTCTTTCTCTGTCCTTAAACACCTGTACCTATTTTTCTTCTCTTCCTTTTTTTCTTCTCTCCATTCTCAGGTTTGCAACCTCAGGATAAAAGCAAGGATCTATACTGGTTTTAGAGCTGTCCTTCACTCTTCTTCCCCTGGCTCTCCCCTGTAGATCTCTGCCTATATAGACATGGTGGCATTCACAGCTGAAATCGGGTCAGTTTGTAACAGCTTCTGATCTTGGTTTGCAGCTCGCCGTTACTCCTTCTGTGGTGGATCCCTTCTGAGCTGATGTGCTGACAAAAAGACTCTCACATCCCCCTTGCCCTTTTCCAAATCCACCGTGGCTCTGCAGCTCTTGGAAAGACAACGGGACTTAAAAGGACCTGGCATTGCAACGATGGTACTTTGGACTTATTTCGGAGAGGAAAATCCTTCTGTTGCAAGAGGAGAGCCAAAGGCATTGAATTTCTATTTAAGCAGACCCCATATCCAGAACTGCAGTTAGACTACTCTAAAGGAGTCAAATGATGTCATGGATGGTGATGCAAAAGCACTGGCCTTCGTACAGGGGGCAGAGGAAATCATGGGGTTTTTTTTTAGTGGTGTGAATATTTTTCTATGGCAGTGAAAATGATTTCTCAAATGCAGACATGGAAAAGTCACCCAGCAGTTTTGAACTGGGTTTTTACTTCACATCATAGAAAAGTGAAATGAGGAGAAACTGGAGCTCACAAACATTTTCGGACTATCAAGGAGCTGGTCAGATTTTTCAGCATTGCGGCTGTGAGTGGCAAGTGTCTGGCTGGGGCCACCTGCCCTGGGCTTGCAATGATGCAGCTGTTCCACACACAACTGCTCAAACCCCAGAAAGACGAAAAGCAAGGTGGCACTTCTCAGAGTTCTGCACAACACTTGCGCTGGATATATCACAGTTGTTTGGTTGTGGGCTTTTTTTTTTTTTTTTTTTTTTGTTTTTTTTTGGTGTTCTCCTTTTCTTCAAGAAACATTTTCTGGTGAAAGTAAAACCCTCGTAAAGCAGGGGGAGGGAAGGAAACCTGTGAAGAACAGCTCTCCCTCAACCCAACAGCCTTTTAGGGCAACACCAGAAGGAAAGGCACATGATGGACAATAGGTCTGAGTTGCCTCTAATATTTCTCTTTGTCTATTTGTTGCTGTCATTTTGTCACTTTAATAGCTGTTTTGTTTTGTTTTGTTTTGTTTTTTTGAAAGGGGGAATGAGATATCTATTTAACAGTAGGAAAGCTGCATTAAAGGTATCTCCTTCTTTCACCCTGTGTGCTTTTATAAAGAATTAAAGCTAAATAAGAGAAATGAAGTAAACCGGAAACATCAGGATGAAATAGGAAAAATACATGCCTTGTGGATGAAGTGAGTTATTTTACTACTTTGCATTAAAAATAGATAGAAATACTAGCAGTTGAAAATATTTTCTTAGTGAGTAAAAAATACAGCAATAAATACAAGAGATAAGAAACCACAGGATTGTTTTGGTGCTACATTTTAGTGTATGGTGTATCTCCAAGATGGGTCGAAGTAAAAAGGACTGTACCATAGTAACAGATGTTTCTTCATGAAGCTAATAGAAGAGGGAAATGTAGCATTTACCATTGCTATCACACTGACAAATTAAGATGCTATTACACAGTGATGTATAATTAATGAAAAAGTGCAGAATGGCAATTTCCCCCTACACTTCAAAGCTGACTTTTTTACAGGCAAAATATCTGATCACAACAGTACTGTGTTTTTGAGCTTTTTTTCTGATTTTTCTTAATGTAATGTCTTCAAAGGCTGACAAAGTTCAATGCATGTAAGAGGAGAGTTCTAAGATTACCCTCTGACACTAGGAGAAGCAGTAGAAAATGGACTTCTGTGCTGTGATGAGAGTTTTTACCTTTTGACACTCTCACATAATTTGGCATAATGGTCACCACGTGTCAGAAATGGAGTTATGAATAACTCAAACTTGCTTCTCTTAGGTTTCAGCTCAGCAATAGCTCTATTTCCAGGAAAAAATAGGAATCCTAATAGTAAGAGTACAATGAAGAAGTGTGAGTAAATATTGTGATAAGCTGGCAAGGAGCGATGTGTGCTGAGCATCCCAGGCCAGATCTCAGCAAATGACAGGAGGTGAATTTCTGTGATTCCTCCAGCCAGACATACCCCTGAGCATTTTGCCCTCAGCCTCCAAGTAGCCAGAGCCCAGACAATCTGTAAAGGCCAAGGGAAGGACTTCAGAATTTATATTACCAGTTAAACCAAAAATGTTCTGAGGTGTCTGTCAAGAGAGAAGGCAGCAGCACTTTGCAGGAGAAAGGTAACTAAAAATGGCGTTTAGCTTTATTGCTGCAGAGGCTTGGAGATAACAGGATCATTCTGTGAGCATTTGCTTGCAAGTTTTTTTGGCTGTTTTTAAAGTTTGGTTGTTTGGTTTTTTTCAAGATTGATCAGGCTCTATCACTGGTTGTGCCTTCCCACATTTGTTTCTTTTTTCTTCCTTTTTCTTTCACCGCTCCTGTGCAATTCATAATGAGGAGGGCTGGGCAATACAGCCAAAATATGTTTGGAAATATTAAGGTGAGCACAAACCAGTCATTTACTTCGTTGGCACTTACAATTCATTTTGACTGTGAATGTTTTCAAGCATGAGAATTTATGCAGTGAATACATGAATATTGGTTTTGACATTTGTTCTCCAGGTACTCTTTTTTGCTGTTGCATTGTGAAAGCACCCAAACACCAAAGTCAAGATCGTGGCTCAAGGTGTTAGATGTGCAAGTGACTTTTTTAAAATGCTCCTTATCCAGATGGACTACAGTCTGAACACACATATACCTTATTCTGTCTAATTCTTGCAGAGTTTTGCTCACTCTGTGTTATTCTGACTCCAGGGTGACTACTCACTCACAGCACCTACCATTATGGCTTGTCCATGAGTCTTTGCACACTGGAGCCACAGCTCCTGAGGCAGTAACAGTGCAAATAATCTCAGTGCCATTTTGGAAGTCTGTTCTATTCCTCCTTGCATTATAGGTCATTACTTGCTTAATCATGAATGCTTACAGGAAACCTGGATATATAAAAGAAACCCGTGTGTCTCATCTGTCACACAAGGAAAGAGCAGATCTGTGAGTCCCCAGTCCTGCAGCTTGAGGAGCAGATGCTCCTGCTCCCTCTTTCCAAGCGTCATGAAGAGGTTAGCACCAGCTTGTGCTCTCTAACTGCTCACTACAACTGACAAACAGACTAGCCCAGCTGAGGCAGATGAACAAACACAGCTCTCAACCTGTTCATGCAGAGTCCAGGGAGAAAAGCAGAGGGACGTAATCTGCAGAGCATGGCAGTAGTAAACATTGCGAGAGTATCTGCTGCTGCCAAGTGAGGGAGGTTTGTAAGAGTTTGCGAAGTAAGCTCCGGGCATGTTCACTCCAGACACTTACTTCCCATTCTGAAAATAACTGAAAATTAGCAAAGCACACGGGAATACCATTAAAATGAGCTCTGAGGTTACCAGTGATCTGTCAAGGGAAGTATGGAAGTGGGGATGGGCCATAATGTTTGTTGTCTCAGGCTCCACTTCATTTTGATAAGGGTTTTGCTTCAGCATAGCTGCTGATACAAGAATGCATCACAGAGCTCTTAGATAAATACATATGTGCCCCTGCAGTTACAGTCTAATATTGAAGGGCTTTAGGGCAACATTGCTTACTTCCCACCTCCTTTTCCAGTGCATTTTCCATAGGATTCCCCAGCAAAGGAGAGAAGGAAAAGAGGTGGGGAGGGTGTAAGAGAGCCTGAGTAATCCCTGGCACCTCCCCCAGACTGTGTGGTGCCCATCTCTGGGGAAATGTATCTGCCCTATCTCCTCCTTGGGTCAGGAGGCACTGCAGTCCCTTCTCGCCTTCCCTTTGAAGTCCTATTTAGGTTCATGACAAACTCTAGCAAGGGCTTAAAGGTTGGTCCCTTCCTGGAAGGGAGGAAAATGCTGCTGATGGCTTTGAATGCAATAGGGTACTCTGACTGGCAGTTCTCATGCATCTTTTTCTGGGCAAGGGTTGTAATTAAAGTGTCCTTTTGATTACCAAAGGGTAAGCCAGCTCCTCTGGGGGACTGTGGTGTCCTGGCTGGCTTCCCTGGCCTGCCACCCAAAGGAGCAGTTGCAGCAGGGGAAGGAGAGAAACTTAAGTTGTGATTGTTTGAAGGACTGAGGCATTCATTTTGTAGGCTAAGCAATTTTGCACAAGGAAATGTTAGCAGGAGGTCAATAGAAGAAAAATAAAAAAGGGGAAAAAAAAGGAAAATAAAGAAGAAAAAGAAAAGAAAAAGTTAAACAGAAATAATAAAAAAGTAAAATAATAAATAAAAATAAAATTTAAAAAAAAAAAAGCTTTACTTCAGTCAGCCCCCAAGCTTTGGGGTTATAGCTGTGGGAACTCTATTGTTAATTTAATTCCCAGTATGATAAGACTGTTCTCTAAGCTGACTGCACCAACAAGCAGCTCAGGCTAGCAAGGTTCCCCTGTTCATGTCCATCTTAAATCATACAGGAGAAGTTATCTTTGCAGTGCACCTTTTACAGCCTCCTTAACCAGGCATAATCTGTGAATAACGTGCATCAAAACTCTGTGTGCAAATGGAGAGTGATGGAGAGGCACCATGGTGCCATGTCCCTGTCCTGCTACCCCTGACATCCCTGCACCAGGTCCTGCGGGACAAGAGGAAGGCACTCGAAGAGCCTGGGTAGTTCACGGTGCAAGGGTACACACCCCTGGGCCTCATACTCGTGCGTAAGCAGCTCCCTTGGCCGTGCTTGATTGCAGCCCACAGAACCACAGGCTGACCAAGGGACTGGATCATTTATATAGGGATGTGACAGTTGCTGATTTACATTCATGATAAAGGCACTGTAAATACCAAACAGGATCTGTCCTCAGCCCTGACTCTGCATCTCACCCCCAGTCTGTTCTCCTGCCTCATGCATTCTCTTCCTTCCTGCACTTACTTCTCTGGCCCCATGTTGCAGCTGGAAGGAGCAAAGAGCAGCATTAGGAGGGACACAGACTTTCCTATCAGTGCTGTTTGCATGAAGTTGAAGCATCAGATTTTTCTATGAAAAATGGAATTGGACAATTCTCCAGAAGACCCAGCCCATTGGCCTCAATCCCGCACCATACCCCTGGGGTAGGAACCAAGGCCTAATCCCCAACCCAATGGAACAGCCCCTTTTTTCCATAGGCCAAGTCCTAAAGAGCTGCAAAAGCCCCAGTTTCACACAGACACGAAAGATTATGCTCTCTTGACAGACCTGCACAGCTCCCTCCTTGTGTTTAACTGCAGTCTCAGTGAGCTGGATCAGGCAAGAGACACTTGATAGCTGCTGTTTCCGTGGCTGAAATATTTGTGAAGTTAGCGCATAATCTGAAAGCAGAAGCTAATAAATTATAGGGTGCTAATTGGGGCCGAACTGGAGCTGTCAGTCATATTATCCTAAACACACAGAGACCCTCATAACCTAAAAAGGCAAGAAAGCCTCCAGGAACAGCTCCCAGTTGTCACTAGCCATGACTTCCACTTCAGGGAGAGTACAGAGAGTCGAGGCAAAGAGTTTATTCTACTAGGAAAATGCAAATCCTGTATTTAAGAGGGCACTTGTACTTGGTCTTCTTTACCCACTTTGAGAGCGTATTTCACAAGGCATGTCATTGTTTTGCTTTCTCATTTAACCTGCTACTCTTGCAGTTTCAGAAAAACATGTAAACCAGTAAGAATTTGCAATTTTTATATTTGTATATTCCTTAGAGTAACAGTCATATTTTCTTAGTCACAATCCAACCTCTTTACATACATACCCTGACTTCTAAAAGCCATCTGATTGCTCACATTCCTTTTTTTTTTGCTTCTCATGCCCCAGAAACATATATACTACTTTGAAGTTGCAGGAATCTATGATGTGAGCCAAAACACAGCTGTTCAAACATGGTAGCAATAGGGCACTTGCAGCTCTAGTCACTTTGTCACCACCTTTTCTTGTGTTGCTTCCATCAAGATCAAGCATTTTGCTCATCAAATAAAAATGAACCAAAGAATCCTGAAGTTTTTAGTAACACTTTTCCATATAGAAATTAATTTCTATATGGAGACAGGTAGACATTTCAGAAAGCATCCCCTGGAGAAAAGATCTGAAGAAATTAAGGAGCAACCCAAAAGTCAGGAGTAGGAAAGCTTCATTTCAGTGGCAGTATGACTAGTGCATGCAGGCATGATAACTGAGCTACAGTAAGGTCAAACCCTTTCCCTGGTAAGATATCACCCTGCACTTAGTGACCACTTAAACTTACTGCTGCAATACCACATGATTATGTGCACAAAGACTTTTAAAGAAATTTCTTAATGTGTCATTTTCCCTTCATCTATTTAATGCCAACCTTGAATGCTGGCAAGAAGTAGGACCAACAGTTCCTTCACAGCTTGATTCTGTGAAGAGAAATGACGGCATCTAACTGGTGATGCTACCACTAAAGCCAAGAGCATCTCTGAGTGGGTCAGGCAAGAAGAAGTGTTTGACAACTGACTGTGGCTTATCATCAGTAACTTTTTGTTTTAGTAGATTTAGGTAGGTAATAAATCTTTGTGCTTTAAGCAACAGACTCAAAAATTATGCAGTGACACCTCTCTTAAGATAACAAAGTCTGTGTCAGCAGACAAATGAGGAAAGCACAAAGCTGGCAAGGTTCTACTTGAGAAACACAAGGCTGCAGTGTGTGAGTAGGTTTCCATCATTGGGGATGTGGTGATGGCAGACTGAAGAAATACAAAGATGTGAGAAAAGATATTGTCATGAAAGGTTAATTCTGTGATTCCCAAACTTCTGCCTCTCCTGTTGCTCTGTAAGGAAAAGCTGTACATATTTGTGACTGGAAATTACTGAGAACCTACGCATTGTCAGCCTTCCTGGAAAGGTATGAAAATTGGATATGTGAAGAGAAATTCACCAGGAGATCAATCAGAGTCATGAGATTTTGATGCTACCAAGCAATGTTGAAACTCCACTGAGTTTCCTACAGGGTGGATGAAGAGGCAACTGCAGTTGCTTACTACTCTGCTTAGGATAACAAAGGCATTTCAGTGGCCTCATCTCTAAGAAGCACTAGGTGACTTCTGCTGTCAGGAAAGATAGGAGAGAAAAAAGAAAAAAAGCAGGAAAAAGAAAATCCAGCCATGTCAACAGCATTACAAAAAGGTTTGGTATCCAAACATAGAGTGGCTGCTTTACAGCTCCATTCTTACCGTAAAGATAGAAGGCAGTGATGAACGTCCTCCAAATGGAAGACGTCATTTGAAGAAGTTAACACATTATAAGAAAGGTTATTTTATACAGCAGCATCAGTCATGTCGCTGGCAATAATGACAATATTTTGGCATCATCACTTGGCTTTGATGCACTGGGTTTCTGGTTATTTATTAAAGTTAAAACATAATGTCAGTTGGATGTGCCAAGTGTCATTATAAATAGAGATATGATCACTTGAAAAATCCACCTGGTATGCAAGCTCCTGCAAATCACTCCCGTGTGTTTGTGTAAGAAAATCTTTCAATAATCAATTAAAAGTAATGAAGGTAAATTAGAATTTTTCAATCATTAACAGACCTGTCAGGGCCATTTTACAGACATTCTTTTCCATAACAACCATTTTCAGGTCTACTATAGCTGAATTAAGGTCAGCTTTTGTAGAAAGAGGTAAATTTGAGTCTAGTAAAAAGCTTCCTTTCACAGTTATTATTAAATTGCAAAGTCCTAACACTGAGTCACAGATGATCAGTTTCACCTGGTTATGCTCAGTAAAGCCACACTTGAGGACCCAAACCGTCATAGACTGCATGCCACAGATGTCAAAGAAAAAGAAGAAAATAAAAGACAAAACCTGGAGACTTCAGTTAATTCAAAAAGATGGCAAAACTTTCTCTGCTGGAAACAGCTGTAGGAAGCAAGAGTGCAACGGCCTTCATCTAAGAATCTTTGGGCCCTTCCATAAAAGTGCTGAAGGAACAAATTTTGAGGGACCTTGTGATCTGGAAGATGTTACTAGTCTCTGTTATCTGGGATACCAGGAAAGTTGAGGAACAACAAATTTAGTCTCAGCCCTGGGCCCTGGTTCAAGCATCTCAGATAGGCGAGGGTGTGGTGAAAGTACGTTTCTTGTTCCCACCACTTACTATTTTTTGCAGGTAACAAAGACTAATAGAAAACCCTTGTGTTAGCAGTGTAACTGCACAACCTTTTGCCTTTCATCTTGACACCCCTTGTTTTTCAGTCCCATCATATTTTTCAATCATATCTTTTGCCTTTCATATCTCAAAAAATCCTCTTTTCAAGCTGTATAAGCTTTTCTTCAGAGCTCTTGACAGCCACATTCCCATACCTCATGTCAAACTGCTGATCACTTCCTCTGTGGCACATAGGGATGAGCAAGTGATCCCACTGAAGCCTGGCACATCTCTCAACAGCAGCTACATGCATAGACTTTCTATAACTTTATCTTTCACCCAGAAAGGACTCAATATTTTTGTCATAAAACATTGGGTTTTCCTTTGTAGGATCTTGATTATGGTGCCAAATGGAAAGTATGGGGTACACAGGTTTTGGATAGATCTGGTCATTAGTATGTATATCTGCTCACAAGCTTTTGTGCAAGAAACAGAAAAATAGAAATGTACTGATAGTCAGGTGTTACCAACTGCTGTAGACAAAGGGGACTGAAGAGTGCAGATCTAGAATTGATGACACTGAAAATGCTGCCTTAGTAAGTAAGTTACATCTGCCCTGGCTCTTCACATTTACAAATTTTAATTAATAACCACAGTATTTGCATTATGCTGCAGTAAATACTATGCATAGGTAGCAGTAAATATTTTTCATCCACTCATATGGATGTCAAATCTGCAGTCGAGAGGTGAAATAAGACAGCTAAAGCCACATGGTATGCCTGTCCAAGCACAGCTCAGACTTCAGTTGTTGCCATTTGAGAGCCCAGCACGTGTGGATTGGTTGTGTGTGGTATCACATCCGGAAGCGTGCTCACCATTGTTGCTCAGTCATCTTGCCAAGTGTCCATGCTGGCATCAGGGAACAAGGAAGAGCCTGAGAAAATAATCAGCTCTGGCCCAGAGGTTCACCTAGGGCATCCGCTGATCAGCACCTGGGGGCACATGTCCCCTCTTCTTGGGCAGGTTTAGAGACTACTTGATTGAAGTTTACTTTCTTCACAGCAGTACATCTTGTGCTACATTTTAGATTTGTAACTGAAACAATACTGATAACACACTAACATTTCAGTTATTGTTGAACAGTGCTTGCACAGCATCAAAGCACTGCAAAGGTCTTTCATTCTTATCACCTATGTGTGTCTCCCTTTTTGGCTCCAAAAGCAGCTATGAAAACTGCCATCAGGGGCTGGCTGCTTGAAGGCAAGAGGTGTCCTCCTGATAGTGAATTACAGTTGATGAGTAAAAAGTGAATCATCATGAAGAGTTTGAACAAAGAAAGGAAGCACTGCTTCAGTGAGATAGAGAAGGTGAAATGAGGAAGATGTGCAAATAGAAGGGTGATACAGAAATATACAGAAACTCCTTGCAAGTGGCATCATGGATGGATGTAGATGACGGATGTTTGCACACATCAAATTCAGCTTTACCATAACACAGTGGAATAGTTTCATTAGCATCCTCACTTCTCTAAGGCAGGAAAATGAGCAAGGGAGAACGGAGTAATGCTTAGAGCTGACATTGTATCAGTGAACATTGGATTTCCTCTTGCATGACTCTTTTTCAGCTCAGACCTCCCCAAAACTGAATTGACTTGGGTTATCACATCTCAGATGCAGTCACAATGTGAAACGCATTGCCTAGACAAAATTTTGGCAGGATTGGAAGCTTCTCCTGCTAAAGAAAAAGATAAATGAAGTCCTGCAGTTTTCAAAACCTTTGTTTGTGGCTTGCTGACAGAGCAGTCCTCCTAAGTTAAGTGGAATTATGCACACATATGAAGTCATCCAGGTACAGTGACTAAAACCTGGGGTTTTCCTGGTTTCTGGCTAGCACGTGCTGCTACTTAGTAAACATCATTCATATGTAGGTTATTGAAATGGAAGGAATGGCTGCATAACCAATCAAACAGCACTCAAAGAGGAAGGAAACATTATACAGCATTAATTTATTTCTTTGTCACTCATGGTCTGGTGAGCATAGCAAAGTGCTGCATTTGTTATTAACAAATCTGTTTTGTACACTAATTTGTAGATGAAGAGAAAATATTTATGCAATTATAGACTGCTTGAATAGGCTTGGTCAGAGGCTTTGAAGAATCCTAATTCTAAAGACCTCAATTTCTCTTTTGTTTGAGTAAAATGATCAAACCCCATGTTTTTTGTTCATCTGTGTTGGATCTCCATTTAAGAAACTTTTGAAGCTTGATTTCAGCAGAGTTATATCTAAAATATGCATACATTCTGCTACCACATAGTACCTCTACAGCTAGTTGGTGTCCCCCATTTTCAAATATTTGCATGAAATCAGAGCACATTTCTAGCTTCCTGATGGATGTCAGTGAATAGCTCTGCATAATTTACAAACTTGTTCATTATGAAATGCTCCCAAAAGCTTATTGCTGTCTTTTATTTAGTAATTATTTATATATCATTTTATTACATACTTTGACTTGATCTCCAAAGGAAAAGTACCTCACTTCACCCAGCCTGATAAAAAAATAAGCAACGACGATGAACATTAGAAAAGTAATATAAGAAAACAGGACTGTCTAGATTCACAGAACCATCCCAGCGCAGCTTAATATTTAAGATGATTGAAAGCATTTGTTCAAATTAAATAGTGAAATAGAACATTCCCAGCAGTGGACAATCCAGTCACCCTTCATCCACTGCTTAGTGATGTGGAGATCATCAAACAAGAATTTATGTTAGTTTTTCAATTTATAAAATCTTATTTGAATGCCATGAAGCTAGATTTCAACTGCTTTTTCTTTTCATGACTGAGTTGGTCTCTTCTTTGAAACAACCGCTTGTGTCTGAGGCATATGTGATTGCATAAATTTAATCAACACTGCAACAACACCAGTTGCTGTCCGATTACATTTTTCTATTCCCTTAAACTATCTCCTATGAAACACCCAAACAATAACATGTAGAAAATCAAAAGATACGTAATTGTTGTCTTATTCTGCTACACATGATTCAGTGCCTTATCTAGTAGTTTTAGAGAGTTGCTGGTTTTTTTTTAAGACATCTCTGTAATTATGAAGATGCGCAGAATATTTTCCTTGGCTCATGTCTTCTTTGGTAGAGCTTTTTCTCTTCTTTCCCTCTGTCTTTCGAACAGACGGAATCAGACTTAACTAAGCTCAGCAGAATTGATGCTGCCTTGATCTTGGTTGCCTTCTTTGACAAATACCAAATAATTTAAGCCCTCTTGATTCTTTGTTTCCAATAGCGTGGCTGAAAGAATACTGTCCGAATCTGCACATGGAACATCACTATCTGCATTAGAAAAAAGAGAAAAAAAAAAAAAAAGAGAGAACAGCCCAGTGACACACATGTAGTATTAGAAAGCAAACAAAATCAAACAGCTGTTGGAGAAAGTTGGTTTAGGGACCGCATAAAGAGTGACCAATGATTCGAATGCATTTTCTACTATTGCCTGTATAGATTATAGCTTTAAGCAAATCACTTCAGGAAGGTTGATCACCACCATTCATGCCTCCACGGGCAACAGTACAGTTGTGAATAAATGACTTGCTTCTTTTGGTAGTAAAGACAGCCTGCATAAAACTTGAAGACAAAGTGATTTTAAACTCTACCTTTGTGTTTACACTGCTAGTAATGCTCCTAAAGAGTCCTATAGCATAGGCAGTTTCCTACCTACTAAATCATTATATACTGTCTCTCTAGAGGACTTGTAATATTCTGTTTTTCTCAAGATTTGAACTTGACAATCTACTGCATTTTTCCCATTTTTAAAACTGTATTTTTTCTCTAATTTGATGCTTTTCACATACAGTGTTGCCAAAAATCTATTGTAGGAATATATCTTTAAAAAAAAAAATCAATGCAAAAATTATTAACTAAAGGCTCAGGTTATAATTGTTGCTATTTTTTGCATTTATTTTTGTAACATGTGCCTTCTTTTATTACACTCCTTATTTTACTTCACAACTGGAAAATTAAGCATGTGACATTCAGGATTATCTGTTCAAAAGAATTGCAAGCATTGCACTGTTGCACCAGGCAATATACAATTTATTATGTCACTATAATCACATGCCTCCATAAGCTATAAAGTCAGAAGTCTGTTTTGCATGCTACAGAACATTAAGAAAGATTATCATGAAAACATGAAGGAGGATTTTGATTGTAGAAAGCTGTTAGCAAGATGGGTACTGGGACATGAAGCAAACTGTGGTCACATTCCACAGTGACTGACAGCTATGAAAAATCATTTGATACCCACTTTGTCAGTTCAGGACTATTATGGCAATATTTAGTAATTCAATCCTGACTAAGCCTTTACCAACCAGTACAGCTCTTCTTTGTATTTAGTTTTTGTTTAATAACGCTTTTAATGGGAACCCTCAGGGGCAAGTTGCTTTGGAAAAGGCTCACTGGCAAATGCTGAGGGCATGTTTGCAGCAAACTCTTAAGACAGAAACCTTAAAATAAGGACCCAAGTAAAACTGGGTATTTACAGACCAGACATATGCCGGCTGACCTGCCTAAGTATAGAACACTAGAGGAGCATTCAGATTTGTTTCCTGTATAAGTATCTGGAACTGATGAGGCGATGTTTACACAAATGTGAGTATGAGGTCACTGAGATATTTTTACCAGATATATAGATACATTACTAATTCTTTCCCCAACAGGTCTGAAGAACCACAAGATATATAAAATATTATAAACCTTTTCAGCCTATACACCACTGTGTTTCTCATTATAGAGAAGAACTTAAAAATATCAAACCTTGCCTTGGTTTTATTTTGCGAACAAAATAAGCAAGAAAGACTATTTTTTGCAGAATATTCTAATCCTATCGAAAGACAGAGAATATAACAAGTAAGAATATAACATTGATGAGTTTTCTCCTATGACACAATGTAGGTGAAATTTGCTACTTTCACAATAAGACTTTTGACTACCAGTGCCCTTTCCTTCACTGTTGCGCCTTCTCTTAGCGCAGTGTTCAGCACCTATGAAAGCTTAGCGCCATTCTGCTGTACAAGCCAAAAAAATCTATGTACAGATGTCAAGTTACGTAGTACAGTTCCTGCCTCTCATGTAAGTTAGCGAAACAAATGATTTTTGCTCACTTAGTTATATAACTGATGGAGACAGAAGATACTGAAGATGAAAAAAATCATTATACTTTGTGAAATTCCCCCAGAAACATTACCAACACCTTGGGAACTGTAAGCCGTTGCACAGTATTCTGAATAATCTCTGGATATACCTTTCAAAAAATGTTAAGAATTTGAAGGCAGATAGAGAGAAGCTGAAGTGTAGAGGCAGGTCAGTATATTCATAAGATATCATTCTTTTTTCTTTAGTTTTAACATTGCTAAAATTAGTTGATTGATGTATAGTCATGCTGTGTTATACGTGAGTAAATGCAGGATAAACCATGTGATGTGATCCCCTCAGGTTTCACAAGCAAAGCCTGACTGAGCCAGCAAAACACCCCAAGAGGAGACGTCCAAGGAACACCTTCATGGAATTTGAAGTCATGCTGGGGAGTCAACTCCAAGCGCCTAAATCCTGAGCGGTTGTCTACACTGTGGACTGCTGCATAGTGTAGAGTTACCCACATTCTTTTTAAACAATGTACCTCAGCTAGCAAGCTAGCTCTGGCAGTCCAAAGCTTTGTACAGGCTAAGTATTCTGCTGAGAAGCCGGTTCCCACTGAACTCTGTGCTTTCTCAGGTAGACTATTTTCAACAACTAAAATGGCCTGTTCAAAGCTCAGCACTGTACATGCATAGATACCTGCGTCAGGTCCTAAATGCATGCAGCTTTGACCTTGCTGGACAATTTTCCTAGTAGTGGTGTGCTTAAAACACAACATCTGAGGCAAACTGCAGGCAAATGAATTATGACGCATCTCTCCAGGGGTAGGCAGAAACTTACTCCTGAGAGTCCCGCATTAATTGACACAAGAAACTATGATCACCTGACTCATATTAATGAGGGATGGAGTTTGCTTGCTTAGCCTCCTCTGAGGAGACTAGTCTTAACCTGATAAAATCTGTGCTTCCCCCTTCCCAGTCTCGGCATCTCAGTCGGCTGCTTCCTGCCGCAGGGCAGCCGTGGTGCCGAGCTGCGCCATGTATCCTGCCTCCGACCACAGAGTGCCTTTCCTTGCCTGCTCAGTAGACTGTGTGGGCTCACAACATGTTTTGAAGTCCTGCCTGGGAGGGTGTAAATTTTTGTGATGTCTTGATAAGCAGATGGTTTTTTTGGTGTTTAAGTTCAGAAGGTGACAACATATAAGACGAAAAAATATGTCAGCAGAAAAGCTGATTGGTAGAGACTGAACAAACTGATCTAGAGATGCTGATCTTCTATTACAGCTATTTCAGGGCTAGATCCTCAGCTAGCACAAATTAACAAAGCTCCATAGAAACCAGTGGGATGCTACTGATTTACACCAGCTAAGGAGCCAGCCTGAGACATTACCGATTCTGGGTAACATAATCCTATACGATGCTCAGCACCTTCAATATTGTAAAGTATTTAGAAGTGCAGCCACATTTGCTCTTTCCCATTAATATCCTCTTTTTTTTTTCTCATACACTGTGTGCCCTTTGTCCCTGTCACACAGTGTACATGGTAGTAAACAAGAGACTGGCTAACTTACTGGCATGGCTGAAAGATGTACCCCCTAGTGAACACATTCAAAAGAAATGCTTGATGAAGTATTTTTGTTAACGGTGAAAAAAATGGCTATTGAACCCTGACTTCTCCACCTCAGCTATCTTGATTAGCTCAAGGAGAGAGTTACTGTGTAGGGAGTACTTTCCTGATACCTGCTGGCCACCTGGAACTGGAGGTGCTGTGTTTCAGTTTCTGCACATTGCCAGTAAGAATATAAATAGAACAAATATATATCCGTTTTAATACTCCACTCTGTATTATATATCAGTGGAGATATATCTGTGTTTCCTGTTTAATGAAGCATATGATCTTGCATGGTTTGAGGGTGACTCACTGAGCTTTGCTATTCCGTTAGGCACTAAAGGTGCTAAAAGTGAGAATTGTGTTCATCCAGCATTTCCACTGCACTAAACTGCTTGAAGCATTGACTGACTGTCTTTTTATTTTAATAGATTTTTCAAAGATCTGTGGACTGAAACCTCTGCGTGCAAGAATCTGTTTTGGGAAATACAGATATAAATCTGTTTATTATCTTGTTTCTTATTGTTTATAATATCAGAGCCCAAAGAAGGCCAGTTCCACATTTGCTGCCATACAACTTGCTGCAAACACCCCTCTTCTCCAGGTCACAGAGCAAGATTCATTTTGCTAAGTTTTAATCACCTAGATCTTACATGTTCAGTTTAAGCTCCTTGCTTAGGCTGCTTTTACAATCAATGGAGAGAGAAATGAGGAAGAGTAGCTTTGTGAAGATGTTCATTTCACACACTTAACTTTACACAAGAACATCCCCTGAACTACAACTACT
Organism: Ara ararauna; assembly: GCA_028858755.1. NCBI lineage: Eukaryota > Metazoa > Chordata > Aves > Psittaciformes > Psittacidae > Ara > Ara ararauna. The sequence continues at coordinate 66,576,937 of CM054379.1, forward strand.
ACTTTCTGGTGATGTCAAACAGCCTAGACAGCCAGTGTAAACTCAGTGCTGAAGTTTCAGTTGCTCATATCTATACACCCGTGCCACAGAAATGACAGCTGCTATAACATCATATCATCTGATTTTTTTTTCCCTCAGTCCAGTATTAGCAAGTATTAGTATGACTTTCCTTGCAGTATCACATGGTTCATGTGCGCTTTCTGGAATCAAACAACATTTGTGTAGGGGACAAATAAATGATCACACTACCAAGTTCCCCTTTTCCTGCAGTGTTGTAACCACTCACTCTTTTGGAAGAAGTCTTTTCTCTGACCTCTGCTGGCTTTGGGTCAGGCACTCACTAAGCTAAGTGGGGAAGAGGATTACTGAATTTCAGAAAAATACAAAGGATACTAGATAGAAGGTTTTAAAAATGTCTCTTATCAACACATCTTCTTTAGAGGAGCTTCCGTTAGTCCAAGTGATTGCTTTAAGTTCAGAGAGGTGTGCAGAATCGTTTTTAAAAGGCAGCTAGTTTTAAGAAAATAAACTGATGATTCTTACACAGGGAACAACAATCCAGAACTACTTGGCCAGCAGAGAGCGCAGACATATAATTAATGGTGAAATCACTGATGTCAGGTCTTAATATTAAATCCCCTCAATGCAAAGTTTTGCACAGAGACTTAAAATAAACAAGAGACATTTTTAGCAGTACCTTAATTGTCAAATAAAAAGTAAATGCACTGAGTGACTGGATTTGGAAATAAAAGTGGAAAAAAAAAAAGAAACATTACAAAATTCTGTTTCAACTTCCCACATTTTTCAGGCAACTTCTCCATCTTAGGGATTTAAAAATGATGGTTTCAAGGACAAATATGTTTCCTTCTACTCTTTAGACTTTTACCCTGCCTTTCCTCCAACTGCCCTGCACGTCTTCTCACCAGAAGAGCCACTTCTAACAGTGAGAGCATGGTGCTCTGACATAGCTGCTGAGCAATTAGACATTTTTTCCTTATAGGTCCAGAAGGGACTGTGGGGAGCAGCCCTGATAAGAATAGTCCTCCTGGGTAGTAGAGACAAGGAGCTCCAAATGCTCAATGCCCAGTTGTCTGATGTCGGCAAAGACGTTTGCCAAAACAAACAGGTGCTTCCATCTGTAAAGGGGCATGCTTAGGACCTGAAAAAATAAAGTGCTGTGTTGTATGTGCAAATGTAAAAAGTTATGTCTGAAAATAGATGGTTATTTTTACAACAATGCGGGGCAATCCTGTTAGCATGCTGATTCATGACATTTCATTTGCACTTCTTGAAACTGGAGGAAAAACAGCCTGTCTTTCAGAAATGAATGGGAAATCTGGTGATGGGGCTTCTGCTCAAACAATTCCCATTGGATTCAAAACCCACTGATGTCTCAGTCCTCCAGATGGATAGTGCTTCACTTTTACAAAACAGTGTTGTTAATGCTACTTAATGCCCACAATCAATGTCCCGGGAAAGACTCTAAGAGCAAGAAGGAAAAACTCTTACCTGGTAGACCTGGTCCTGGTCCTGAGTTTGCTTCCCTCCCTTCTGAAGCAGCAGTGCCAGAAGCTGATGGTATTGCTCAGGCACATTTATTGCCCCTGATGCCCCCTTTAGAAGGGTAACTCTTGCAGTAACAAATCTGTTGTGCCTTTTGCCATCCCCACACTATCCTGTTAGAGTGCTGCACAGACCACTAACACACTTACTGCCTGTATTAGTTCACCCCCACTAGCAATCTGTATGCCATACTGCACCTGCGTAAATGTTATTGAGAAAATCTAAGGTTTTCCAGCTCTCCCACCTATGAAGTAGCACTGACAGCATGCACAGACCAGCTAAAAGTGTGGCTACCTACAAGTATGTAAGGCTCAACAAAATTTGGAAGATGTATGAATCCATGTAGGGCTAAGTATCATAGTTATTTTAAGGCTTGTCGTTTCACTTTGCGTGACATTTGGCTCTTTCTTTTGGAACCAAGTCTCCTGGTAAGAGCAAGCATTTCTTGGCAGGAAGCTCATGACAGGAGTTTCATTACACACAAAGGCCAATGACCGCATAACAGTTTTGGAAAATGTTGTCCAGGAAAATCCATCATGGAACAGTCTTTTGGATCACTTGTTTTGGCTGTCATCCTTCTACTACTACTACAAACCCAACAAGTACTGCACTTAGTCCCACCTAAAAATGAATGCAAATTAATAAACTCACTAATTTGTAAGTAGCTGGAGAGCTATAGAAAAATGACATGCATGCATCCCTGATCAGATAATCCAGCAACATTAAGACATCATCAAAACTCTAAGCCTTCAGTCAAATATGAAGTATCACATTTTAACTGTCTTAGAAAGACTGTACTTGGGGAAAGAGGGATATAACCTACATGCGAGCTATGAATACATGGGGAAATAAGCATGTGCACTATAGAGATATGTAAAGAGCTTATCAAGTGTTTAGCCTTTTAAAATATATCTAAATGAAAAGATTATAAGTAGATTAATAAAATTCAAGCTATACTGCTGTCTGATGGGCATTCCCTGTGTGAAAATCACCAAATGAGCCTGAGGAGAAGTTAAGGAGGAGTTTCATGAACTGAAGCATGAAAACATCGAATGGAGGCATAGAAACAGTTGCTTTGTCTTCCCATCCTAGTGAAGATCCAGCAGTGGATCTGTGGCAACAACAGCTGGGAAAAGCTTATGGAAAGGCAGGAACGGGGGGAAGGCACAAGAAGAAACAGAGCAGTTGGTGGACAAAAGGGTAAGGCTCAAGGGCAGAGTGTGTCAAGCAAAACAAGCTGGGTCTGAGACCTATTGCAAAAGCTCTGCCTGCACTGAATCACTCTACTTACCACAGCGGGCTAGATTTTACCAACTAGGTTATTATAAACAGGCTTAACAGAATCTGATTTTAAAAGTGACCACCGGCAACAAATTCCCTGAATAAAACATACATTATGGAGTACCAGTATTATTAAGACTGCTTTAAAAGTCCATTATATAACCACATTTTCTGTAGTAAACTGTCTTTCCAAATATTAACCATTCAAACTGAAACTTCTCGTGGAATCCATATTTTCCTTTTCAATAACTTCGCCATTTCTAAGAACACTACTTTTGTCTCTGGTAAAAAAATTAAGCATTGGCTTTTCTGTGTGACCTCTGCCTTGTGGCAGAACCTTAAATTTTGGCAAAATAATGTTTTTTATGTTAAGAATATGTATTTGTCATATCAACCAAATTAGTAATGGTTTGCCTGCATTAAGGAAATTAAGAGCAGGGGAAAGATCATGCTTAGCTGGCACATGCTAAGCAGATACTTGTACTGGACCTAAAAATTCTTGCGAGTTACATCTGTGCCGCGCCTGCTCCACTAAAATGATGACAATCTATATTCCAGCCTCTTTCCCCAACTGCAAGCAGCAGGACAGGCTCATATTTTAGCTTCATTACTGCAAAATATTTTAACAGATGTTGACGTAATTGTTTCATGATAAGAAACAAGAATTTTTTTACTCCCTCAGTTTTCATGCTGTCATGGGTTCAGCAGTAGCAGTCATTTTTTCTCCTTCATAGTAGCTGGTGCAGTGCTGTGTTTTCGATTTTTAGTCTGGGAACAGCGCTGATAACACCGATGTTTATAGTTGTGGCTTAGAATGTTTTGGCTTGACCAAGGACTTTCTGAGTCTCATGCTCTGCCAGGGAGGGGGGGGGGAAGCCGGGAGGAGGCAGAGACAGGGCACCTGACCCAAACTGACCAAAGAGCTATTCCATGCCACAGCACGTCATGCCCAGGATGTAAAACTGGGGGCAGGAACCCGGAAGAGTTCAGTTCACAGCTCGGTGGTCGAGTGGTGAGAAATTGTATCCTCTTTCCTTGTATTTCCCTGGTCATTGTTGTGGGTGGTGGTGGCAGTGGTGGTTTGTGTTATACCTTAGTTACTGGACTGTTCTTATCTCAACCAGTGGGAGCTGCATTCTTTTGATTCTTCTCCCAATTCCCCCCCCCCCTCCCCCCCCCCAGAGTAGGGGGGAAGAAGGAGGGGGAAGTGAGTAGTCGGGCTTTGTATTAGAAGGGGTGAGCTATTGTATTCTTCCCTTGTATTTGCCTTGTCATTATTGTTATTGGTGGTAGCAGTAGTGATTTGTGTTATACTTTAGTTACTAAACTGTTCTTATCTCAACCTGTGGGAGTTGCATTCTTTTCGATTCTCCTCCCCATCTACCCGGGAGCAGGGGGAAGAAAGAGAGGGGAGTGAGTGAGAGAGCGACTGCGTGATTTACGGCTTAAACCACGACACATGCCTCTGTTGCCTGTGGAGTTAGGGAACACAGAGCAAAGACATCTAAGTCAGGAAACCACATTAGCTCGGGAGTAAATCAAAATAGCCAGATCAGTACAGCTCTGTGCCCAGTAGATATTGTGTTCCTGTGGCCATCTGAAAATTAAACATCAGAGTTTTGACTCTGCAGATGTCTGTTTCTGCTCCTGACTGCAGAGATATCTAGGAGAGTATCTTAGACAATACTTCTAGCTTCTGGACAGCTACTTTTAAGTGAGATAAAGTCCATCCAAAAGGTAAGAGCTATTAGCCCAGGCACAGTGCCTAATTAATTGGCTGTATTCCTTTCCTGAGCTAATGCCAGGTTTAGATTTGTGCCAGATTAAGTATCTCTTTCCTGAACTACACTCTTGAGAGCGAAGACGCATTTAGAGAAACTAGGAAATTACAGTACATGCAAATACACAAAGCTTTTCTTTATAGAATAAAGGTGCAAAATCTGCTGTTAAAAAAAACCAAGAAATGATAGTTTATCAGTGCTGGTTTACTTTGGTCCCACCATGCCTGTATGAAGTCTTTAGTCTTGTAATGACATATAAACACGTCATGCATAGACTGGATCTGACAGAGAGAGAAAACACAATGGAGATGAACAGACACTTGTAAAGCTATATGATAAAGATTTGTAAAGCAAATTATAAACATTAGCAAAAAAGCAAATATTCAATGCCAGTGAATTGAATATATGTAGAATCCTGTAGAAATATTACTGTGCAGTTGTGGAATTGAGTACTGCATCATTCCTGGAATGGATTAGGAAACTTTTAGGAAATCACAAAATGTTGGTGTACCAAAACTGTTTATGAAGCTGGGTGAGTTCCTAGTTCAGTAACATTTTGTAAAGAAAACAAATAAACAAACAAACAAAAAACCACACAACCAAACCAAAACAAAGCCCTTAAACATTTTAAAACAACTAGGGTTTGGGTATTTTCTGAATGAAAAGTAATTCTTTTAACAGGAAATATTTTTTATTTGAAAACCATAGAACTCAAACAGATTAAATAATATTAAAAAAAAAAAAAAAAAAAAAAAAACAGCAACAAAAAATCCCAAACAACCAAAAAACCCAAACAACACCATGTGAACTAAAAGTGAAGTATTTCAACTGATAAAAACTTTCTTTTTGCAGATTTTCAGACTACATTGTTTACTAAGGCTTCACTTGTTCTCAAGATTTAGCCAGTCAGGAATTACTGCAAGATGTGAAAAGTTCTTGTTCTGGCCCAGCCAGGATGTTCATGTTTAGATAATTTAAATCACAGTTGCGCAGAAAACTTCAAATTTAGCATCACCTTTTCTTTCTTTTTTTAATTCCTGTCTTCACAATCTTAACATTCTCATATAATTGGGATTTGTTGTGTCTCATGTCTTCAGTATATTTTCCCTAATTTCATTCATTCAGTGTGCAGAGCACAGACATGATGTGTCTCCAGGCTAGAGCTATCATAGTTCAGGCTAGAATAAAGGATGCCTTGCTTAGGCATCTAATTTATGCCTCAATATCAGGCAACTACTAATTCAGTATTCTTAAAGTAAACACCTAACTGCCATGTGTAGCTGATGGAGAGGCAGTAGATGCCTCTGAAATTGGAACAGATTTTCACCCAGAAGCCTTCTAAAGCTCTTCTGGCTGTACAAGGAACTTCAGCATTTACTTTAGCAGAACAGGGTCATGAAGTATCAAAAATTTAAATGCAAGCTGGATGTTTCTGTGAGGCAGGCTAATTGCAACTTCACAGGGGTCTTTTTGCTTGGTAATCTTATATATGTTTTACCTAATGCATCGTACCTAACAACACCTGATGCATCTTTACAAGTTCATTAGCAGGTAAATCTTTGCTGTTCCCATTTTATCGGTAGAGCATTTGAGGCAGTAACAAATGCAATGAAGAGAATGGCTGAATCCCATTTTGTTCATGGGGAAAAGGTTATGGGGACAGCAGGTCGTGGCCCAGACTCACCTTCAAAAGCTTGGTTGATGACTCCAGTTGCTGCCTCTTTGTCTTCTAGGTAGTGGATGAAGGACAGTGGAGAGCGTCTTACCTCTTGCAGTTTGTCATGAATATAAGAGAAAGTAGGTCTGTTGTGAGGTTCTTGGGCCCAGCATCTTGTCATTAAGTCACATCTGGAAGAAAAATATTGTTAAAAGCTGAACATTAAAGGTAATAGAATCATTCACATCAACACTTACCACTAAATCACCTGAGAAGCAAGTTTGGCCTAGATTTTCAACTTCTGAAAACTTTATATGTTGCACAAAGATTATCATCAGCTGTTGAAGGAAAAGCCGATTAAAGATCATTTGTCAGGAATACTCCCTATGAATGTTTCTAATTTTCCAGAGAAATATGTTGAGATTGGAAGCAGCTATAACACATTAAAAAAAATAGAAAAGAAAACTCAATATCTGCACCAAGGAAGTCACCAACGGCTTCTAAGAAAGCAGACAAAGAGCTGATTCTCTCACAGAAAAAAGTAAAGCTATCTAAAATCAGAAATGAACCTGAAACTATCAGTTTATTTAATCCTTCTTCAACTCATGCCACCTCAAATTTCTGGGAAGTTCAAGGCAAACCCTCCAGCACAGAAAGGGTTAATTTAGACTTTTGTCTCCAGACCAAAACAAATAGGAGTAAGTTTTCTCATCAAAGGCAAAAATAATATGAGTTTCCTCCAGGTTCAGGGATCCTAGCCAACCTTGTACACTATCTGTACTATTCAGTGGAAAACTGCCCCTCCTGCTTGTCTAAAGGATAGGGCTGATTTATTATTGCTTACTCAAGGTGAGACCAGGCTACACAAAACCAAATCCTACAAATGCCAGGGGAGCCAGGCTGAAAACCAAAACACAACCAGCATCTGGACATGCTAAGTGTCGGGAGTAGAGAAAGGTCTTAGAGTCTCAAAGCCAGAGAGCAGTGTTTAGCAGCCAGTGAAAGGCGGGTTCAGGAAGCTGCTACTGGAATGCGGAGTATTCACCTCTAAGCCCTAAGTTCAAATCCTCCCCTGACAAACAGCCTCCCAGATCTGCCGCTATGTGATACCAGGCGTTACTGAGTTATGTGAAATGAATTGGCTTGCTCAGATCCTTGCTTATCCATCTTAAAAAGGAGCCTGCTGTCCTTCATCACAATTGGGTATTTTACAAAAGCCTTCACGACAGGTGGGAAAAATCTCTTGACTTCTGATTTTTCAGCGATATTTTTCACGAAAATATTAGTGTTGGGTGAGAAATGTGAGTAGAAAAATTGTTTCAGGACCACTTCTCATTGACCTGTATTGTGGTTATAGAGCTGGACAAAGTGATTCTGTTTTTTAGAGGATCCAATGAAATCCTGAAAATTCATGTTACGAATCTAAAAAGCAGTACTGACTTTCAAAAGCTCTGAATCACTTCATTAGCTTACTTTCAGGTGCACTGGTTATTGATTACACTGAAAATATAGATGGAAAAGTACTGAACAGGACTCAAAATTAGGTGAAATAACTCTGGCTTTCCTTCTGCTTCCAGTAAAGTGTATCACACTGAATTTGAAAGCCAGCTCTGGTTCCTGGAAGCCAAAAAATCTGCTTTCTGGTCATGCCGGTTAGTAGGATATCCAAGTAAAAACAGAAGTTCAGGTGCTGTGTTCCAGCTTAGCACTTGGGCTCTCATAAGAAGAGCCTCATGCCAGGTATAGCAATGAAGTAAAAGAGCTGGCTGAATACACTGCTCCTCTAAACAGAAAGAAACAGACAGCTACAGGCCAGCAGAGGGAGAAAGAAAGAAGAAATAATACATAAGTAGTGGACACATGGAATGGTTTGGGTTGGAAGGGACCTTAAAGACCTGCCAGGAACACCTTCCACTAGACCAGGTTGCTCAAAGCCCCATAGAGCTTGGCCTTGAACACTGCCAGGGATGGGGCAGTCATAGCTTCTCTGGGCAACCTGTGCCAGTGCCTCACCACCCTCATCATAAAACAATTCTTCCTTATATAAAACCTAAATCTACATTCTTTTCATTTATGAAACATGACTAATGTGGATTCTGAACATTTTTGTATTCCTAAAACCAATTTCTGTCTTTCTTAAATAACTATTATTTTACTGGACAATCTGCTTTATAAAACCATTCAGCTCGTTGTCCCCAACAATAACAAAAGCCATTTGCTATGGAGTGGGTATATTCACTGCTGCCAAGACATTCAGAACTGGAATATTCTCATTTTAATGACAATCCGTATTCTTAGTTCCTAAATCAAATGACTTGCCTGGTGGCTTAACATATTAATACCAGATAGAACTGATATTGTTCACAAAGTATTTCATTCAGATTGGACTTAGGTTTCTATTGGCAAAAAAATTCATGCTGTCTCAGAATACATCTGCAAAATTTGCATGGACCGCTATTTGTGGCATGGAAATTAGCTTTCAAGGCATGTTGTGACATCCAAGGTTTTAAGTCAATGGCACAAACTTTCACTAGCCCAGAAATGCATCAGCATGAGTCCAGTCAGAGGGTGAAAGCCAGGTTAACATCCCGAGATGTACATGAATGACAGCTTGAGCACATTCCTATATTTTGGGGGGAGCCAAACATGGGCTAGTAAGTAGTATGTTGCTCTGGTATGAGGAATAGACACAGAGGATTCCCCCACTTCATGGAGAAAAACCTTCCAGGAAGGAATGAAAAATAGCAGATCCAAACACAACATCAGTTAAAGGTTTATGTTAGGTTTAAGAACTAGCTTGTACACTTAGATGTACCCCTACACAGCCACACTTCACAACTGTACTTTATCTGGATGGGACAATTGGCAACCATATGTCCACTAGAGTTTCATAGAGTCAACAATACCTGAAATGAGCTTTAATGCACAAAAGCTACATGACATTACCAATTTTCTCTCACATGAAATGGAAAATATAATTGATGTGGGTATTTTCTTATAAAAGCAGGAAATTTGTTAGGCTGAAGAGCCCATGCTTTCATCTGATGCTTTCTGAACTTCCCTCTTCCATCTTTCTGAACTTCTCTTCCACCCTCCAAATCCCTTTAGGAGAGCATTCCAGGAACCAAACAGCAGAAGCTCTTAGTTAGCAGTCTAAAGTTTCTTTATCAAATTCAGTTATGTATCTTTGCGTGGGAGTGAACATTTGGTGAGACTGCAGCTTTGAGTCAGAAAGCGGCACACAACTCTCATACAAATTCTCCTGACTGTAATCCACAGACTTGCAGGATCTCTGTTAAATTAGCTCAGATCCGTCCAAATTTTGGCATGCTCTTCCATGCAAACCACACACCCAGGTATCCGTGCTAGGTGTGGATTTCTGACTGCAAAAGTAGTGCCATGAATATCTATTTCATGTTTCAATTAATGTGGCTCATTTATAGATCCCCAAGCCCCTTTTCCAATTTACTAATGTGCTTCACTTATCCACACTTCTTTGGAGGAAAGCAGATGAGCAGTCCCTGGAGTGACATTGTGTGGAGGTGGGTGGGAATTTCTCCCTCCTGCTGAAAAAAAAACCAAACCCAAAACAAAACAATCCCACTTCCTTAGTGCTTTTACACCCCAAGGTTTCTGTGTCAGCCCTTCTTGCCCTTGCAGTATAAGCCTACCACAGATTCCTAAACACTTCTCATATGAAGTAGCTTGGCCTTTGAACTCTCTTCCTATCAGTGATGGTTTGTTTTGTCAAATGACAATGAGCAAGCCAAAGTGCTGAGGAGACAATTACTGACTGCTGATGTCCTGATGCAGGTTCAAAACCACAAGGAGGGAAGCAGGAATGTCAAGAATTCCAGCATGCCATTAATGACCTAGCAAAGCAGCAAAAAGCTATTTATGCTACTGACAGAAGCTGCGTGCAGGTGCTGAGTGCTCACCAAATGAGATAAAAGATGGTACAAGAGTCTAAGAGCTCACTCAGCCCCTTGGCTTTCAAAAACTAAGTTACTGCTATTAGGCCCTGATCCTACAAGTTACAACAGGCAGACCAGTGGTTAAGCCCTATCTGCTATATACTAAATTTAAAATCTGGGACCTTAAAAATTATGTCAAGCAGTTTTCTTGATTCTTCAGAAAATCTGGTCATTTTTTTCAGAGGAAATTATGAGCCTTAGAGTGATCTTGAATATCAAACTAGTACATGGGTATACATTACCTCCTATGATTTTTATTCACAGGACAACTGTCAGCAATTTTTTGAGGAAAACTTTTTCAGCAGAATATATTGAAGCTGAAATTGCTTTGGGCTCTTGTTTGTTCTGTGACTTCCAGTTTTCACTCTGTTCTTAAAACAGAATCTTAATCTCTTCAGTTTTTCAGTTCCTCCAAGTGCTAAAGTTTACATTGTGGTTTTTAGGTTTTTTTGTTTATTGCTAATATGGTGTTTCAGCTATACCTACATAATGATAAATAATCACCCTCTCTGGAACTCAGAGCATGGTAATTGATCTGAAACCTAACACAGATATCTGGGCTTGCCAATCACAGAATAATTCTCAAGCCACTTTCTCAGCACCAGGAGTAAAAATTGTGCACATTAAGTAGCCCCTCCTATTTGTAGGGCCAACTCCCAGGTGCATTGCTGTGACTGCTTATGTAGAGTGTGTGGTACAGGAACTGAGACATGAAAATACTGCGTGACTGCTGGGCTTAGATTCAACTTCCTCCTTTATACACCTCTCCCTGTATGGGTTTGATCCACTATATATATTCATTTTATTTTTTCGTTGCAAGAATTTTGCAATTAAACCTGAATTTTATGCTCAAGAGACAAATGGAAATTGAAAGCTTTGTTTATCTAGCTCAGCAAAAGACTATCGGGAAGTGCAGACTTCTCTTTTGCTGTACTGCTTTAGCTTTTCTTACTGGCTTTTGTAAGCATTGTATCTGCAAAGAAGGCACAATTTATTTTCCACAAATGTTCTAATATTAGACAAATTCCTGCAGCTGCCGTTGAGAAAGACAGTTATATCTGCTATCAGAGGTACATGGTGTGCAGGGCAGCTAATTTCTTTCTTAAAGACATCTTAGCTTTTAGCCAGACAGGCATTCTCAGTTTGTTATCACATTACTATCAGATTCATGCCCAAGACTGCCTTTATAATATCTCTGAAATCCCATTTAAAAGACCAATACCCACCATTCAGCTTTCACACTTAAATTCTTACTCACAGGCTGCAATACTGGACGAATTAGTAGCAGGTTGGCAGCTACAGGAGCTACCTCTTTTATCTGAAAAAACAAATGGAGGATGTTGAACCCTGCTAGGGTATAAGAAACATTCAAAATAATGGTCTCCTGGCAGTAAGTCTCTTGTTTCTTACGAATATTGTCAACAACATTTGAACAAGATTAACTTACAGGTCATCAGGACAATTGTTTGGAGATTCCAGCGTTCCTCCTGACCGTACATGGTGTAAAACTTCTGTATTGGAGAAACCTGGATATGGTTGTTGACCCAAAGTTAATGTTTCCCACACTAAGACACCAAAAGCCCTAAGAAACAACAACAACAACAACAACAAAATAATTAACATAGTCATTATGGACAATCTCCCTGTCAAAAGCTAAAAATGTATCTAGCCTAAGAATAAGACTCAGTTAGAAAAATTAGGAGTAAGAAGTTTCAATTTGTTGTGAGACAATTCAGATGTCCAGCCTCTGGAATAGCTAAAATGTGTAGAACTAACATGCTTTCCCAAACTCACCAAGATGTAGCTTAGAAGTCACTGAGTGCCCACAGCTTCCCTGGGCAACGCTTTTTGGTTGAGCATGTCCTCGCTTAAACAAGTGCTTAGAAATTTCCGAGAGAGACAAGTTCTTCTAAGCACCACTCACAAAGCAATCAGCACCTCATTTGGTTTGGCACAGAGCACTAAACAGCTTGCTTAGATAAATGTGAGGCAGTCAGATGGATGGGCTGAAGGGCTGAGGACTTGGACAAGATTGGTGAGCTGTAACCCATCATGACTACCTATGGCTTCCGAAATCAAAACTGGTGTGAATGTCAGGTTTAATTGATCTGATTTGAGTTGGGGTTTTCTTCCATGCTTCCTGACAATGGGTCTCTGCTTCTTCATTGTAAACTGAAACCCATCTGAATTTTCTTTAAGTAAACCTCCACAGTGAAGTACTATGACCTTCCACTGTGATGATGCAGAGAAATTTGTGCTTCAAAATAGAGAAGTCATCAAAAGAAGGGGAAATGGTATGGGGAAAGTATTTGACTGTAGAAAAGAAATGCCAATTAAACTAATGGAGAACAAAATGGATCAGCATGCAGGTAGTCAATTCACTGACTAATCAAGCAAAAACCACACTGTGGGCTTAGTACAAAATTGTTCGACTGAGTGACAGTAGTTCTTCCCAACCAGAATCCAAACCTAGAGCTCAAAGCATTAAGAAATACATCCATATAGGTACTGTCTTGTGCAAAACTCTTCATTAGCTCATTAAAATATCACTTAGGAGGAAATCTGTGTTACCCTAGAGATTGTTAAAGATGGCAATATTCAACCTTATCGTTCCTCCTGTAAACCAGTATTTTCTTGCTGTGGGATTTAGTAAGACACACAGCTGTGTGGCTGCGATTACTCACCAGACATCAGAGCGATTTGTAAAGACACCATCAATGAGGCTTTCAGGAGCCATCCATCTCACAGGGAGTAAGCCTTCTCCTCTTTTCCTATAATAATCATTTTTATAGATATCTCTGGCAAGTCCAAAATCACCAATCTTTACTATCCGGGAAGAGCTCTCATATTCCTTCTTAGACACAAGGCAGTTGCGAGCAGCCAGGTCCCTGATTTGCAAGGCAGAAATGAGAGGATGGAGTTAGTATTGCAGAAAAACTCAGGTCAGGAGAGACCTCTGTACATCATCTGGTTCAACCTTCTCTTCAGAGCAGTGTCACCTTTGAAGTCAGATCAAATGGCTTAGGCATCCAGTTAAATTTTGCATATCTGCAAGACTGGAGTTGACGCAACTCCTCAGGACAACCTGTTCTAGGGACTAACCCTGCACATTGTGAGCATTATCTAATTTCCTTTGCTTTAACTTGTGCCTGTTGCTTCTCAGCTTTTTCATGTGCACCTCTGGGCAAAGTCTGGCTCTACGTCTTCCCCAGCTACCCACTAGGCAGATGAAAACACTAAACGGATCTCCCCACTTGTCCTTTTCTTTTGCACAGGATATAATTCTTGCCTAGGGTGCAATGAGTCCTGGATTTAGATCTTAGATCTCACTACTTTGTGAGAGAACTGTAGGTGATTTTTAGCAGAAAACTGTAACATTAAATTTTAACTCCAGCGCTCTCACCTTCCCTGATAAATCGTGACTTCTTTCCAGGCATTTTTTTCCAACGTAAGACAATCAGTCTGTATATTGCGGGTAAACCTTGGAAGACTAAGGAAATAAGTTCTGTACCTGTGTATAAAATGCATTTTCTCTAAATAGACACAGCCTTTGCAAATATCCAAACATATATCCAAGAGGTCAGTCACTGTCAGTAAAGGACTCTGAAGCTACAAGAAACAAAGACAGAAGTCAGCCATGTCTTCCAGCTTTACTCAGAATGACAACCTCCCTCTGCAAAGATGTTATTGTTTCCTCATTTGAAATGCATAGGAACTTTCTGAAACATGCAAAGCACAGGTGCAAAATCTCTGTAAGTCAATAAAGTGCATGTTAATGGTGTCAGGGTAAACCGCCAAACCACTGCACTGCAAAACAGGTGAACACATGCTGTTCCTTGATTTGGGACTAAGAATATCCTGGGACCTTCAGAATTGTTTCTTCATCATAGTGGAAGAAAGGGAACCCTAAAAACTTCTTCCTACTATCAGATCAGGGTTTCTTGCAGCTGTATTATTCAGTATAATATATTATTCTAGTAGAATATGCATATATACATTTCAATAGAATTCAATACTGACTGTACATTTGATCTGATCATGTAAATGAACTTGACGATTGCTACGATGCCATACAATTTCAGTGTCAATTACTTTTTACCTACAATCCTACCATTCAAATTATGAATCTACATGCAAACTGGAAAAAAATACTTAATTAGAAACATTTATTCTTCATTCTTTTCTCGTCTTTCCTCCTAAAGAATTTGAGGATACATGCAGAGATACATCTGGATCCTCTATATGGCTGGACTATGCAGTCCACTTTTTGACAAAGGGAAAAACTGCAAATCTGTGGGCAGTTGCAGGTTAAAAGCATGTGTCTCATGGTCTTTACCTTTTGCTTTCTGGCTCCTCGTAAATAGCTAAGTAGATCCCCTCCTTCCATCAGCTCCAATATAAGGTACTGAGGTTCATTTAACAGGCACACACCTAGTAGCTTCAGAATGTGAGGGTGATCAAATTTACTAAAGAGAAGGAAACAACTGTAAGATTACATATGAGAAATCCAGCTGACTGATAGCTAATAAAGTCCATATAGCTTCAAGCAATGAATGAACAGTTTGGCCTTTACAAACCTGCTTCAACCAGCAACATGATTTAGTAACTCATAGTGATAGATTTGCTCAGTCATGAGGAGAGTTTAGAGACGCCCTTTCAAAACACAGGCTTATAGTGTACTTTGTTGGGCAATTTAATGCATGCATGGATATTAAAAGTACACTTCTTCATATTTCTAGGAAGCAAAAAAAGGCAGGCAAATGGTAATCTTACTAAGAATAACATGACTTGCCTCCTGTATATTAAAGGTACCTGTATTATTTTGATAGAGTACTTTTACTACTGTATTCCCAGTAGAACTGCTGATTCAGAGAAATGCAGACAGGTAAAAGCACGAGGTGCTACATATTATTTTACAATTTAGAGGAGAGCCGTTTCTCACAGTACGTTTTCAAGAGAAACAAAATACGCACAAGGAATACTTGCAGACATGCTAGTGATAGCCTGTGTGTGTCCAAAAAGATAGGGATTACCACAGAGCAATCAGCACTCTCAGATCAAGCACTTCTCAAAGAATGAAGAACATTTTTTGCCCCTATCAGTGCCCATATTTTTGCAATCACATTTCTTGTGTTAGAAAATCATTTCCTTTTTGTATGGCTGTGTGAAAGGACTCTGATCTGCAGTCAGAGAAACTTGACTCGGGGCATCCGATGATGTCCAAAATGCTGTCAAATGCACCAGTGTAAACAAAGAAAACAGAGGGGCATTCTCCTTCTAACCTCTTTCAATTCACGTAATCTTAGGTGTGGGCAAAGACTTCAGCAAAAAGCATGATTTTGAATTTGACACTTCCCCTCCCAGAACCCAAGCACATATCTCTCAATCAGACAAACTTTGGCACTCTCAAGAACAAAGAGAGGGGAAGGAGCACCTGGCAGTCTCCTTACAAGTCACACAGACCTTTCTCCACTGAACTGCCATTCCTTACTTCCCAAGTGATGGATACACAGAAGAAATTGCTACATATATTTGTACACAAATGACTTGCCAATAACCATTATCCAATGACTTTTTGAAATACAGACAGCTCAATTTCCCCATTGCTGCAGAGCTATAATAGAAAAAACAAATAGTCCTTGCTTTCCTTGCTTAACTGGAACAGTATGCATAACACCATAATCCACATTTTAATGAGCATCCAAAAAGGAAGCAAAATGAAAGTTGTATTTAAATATCTAACATTAAGGTTTGTAAACATCCAGGTCTGTTTATTTTTTCTTTCTGCCCTTGGTTTCATTTATGAGAACATACAGATGAATATCAGGAAAAATCATTAAACCCTCCACAAGAGAATTAAATCATTCATTTTTCATGTAAGAAAAAAATATTTAAAGCATATAAAAGTACCATTTTAAAATTATTGTTTAATGATTACTGGGAATATAAAACATTTCAACATTTTTTTTTTCTATTCCTTTCATTTCTGTCTAATTATATTGGTGTACAGAGTGGCCCAAATAAGTGTTTACATTTAAATGTGACAATTTCCAGTTATTTATTTTTCCAGGGTTTCTGGTTTTGGATTATTAGCTGCAACAGGAAAGCAGAACTCGGGAAGCATCAGAGACTTTAACAGTGGATACATATAATTTCAATACTACACAGAAACAAGAACTTAACTGATTGACTGAAGATAGATTGCAGAAAGTTTACACACAACACTTATTCTTTGTCATTAATTTACACTTTAATGACATGGTCCCATTTTGGTTTTCATAAGCTTCTTACCTCATTCAATGCACCGTGTGTGGAAAAAGGCAAGAAATGCAAGTCATTTTTTTAAAAACATATAAAAACAAAAAAGGATGCTGTGAAAACCAATTTCAAATTTAATAACACTGTGTTTTCTATGTACAGGATGTAAAATAATTCATTTTTCAAAAGATGCTTCTAATTCCGCATGTATGAAATAAGAGAGAAGTGCAGAGGTGCATCTGAAAACTAAACCATGCTCCCAGTCTTAAGCTACCAGATGAAAACTTCAGCTGAACGTCTACTTGCTTCTGTGGATACTCTGAAAATCCAGATTTCCAGCTGACACACAGACTTTTCCATGTGAAATTCTCACTCTGCTGAGAGACGCATTATTTTTTGAAGTCTGCCTCAATAGAAGAGGTGTGTGGCAGCCTCTAGTGGCAAGTATGCGCATTTTTTTAAAAGCAATTCCACTGTAAATTGAAGCTTCAAGGCATCAATCACCTTGTTTTGATATGTTTATTCTGGTAAAATGAGATTAGTCAAATGTTGCCCAATTGCCTTTAACGACTAACTTAGTTTTAGGGGAGTAAAGATACTGAATTACATCAGTCCAATCCTCAATACATTCATATGAGCATACCGAACTTGCAGTCTGTATCTTAAATTTTGCTAATCAGATTTATAACTTTATTTTCATAAGATTCATCAGTAGTGACTTAAAGTTTTAGCAGAAAGAGAACATGCCCAAAATGCCACAGTAATTTGTTTAGAGAAAAGCATTGCTTTCATTCTTCTTGAAGAGCACCAATCTTACATGATACCGGCTTCGAAGGGTACGCAGCAGCAAAGCTGTCCCTACCTCATTAAGTGTGCCTCCTTCAAGAATTCACTCTTCTCGTTGTCTGTTGCACCCTTCTTCAAAGTCTATTCAACAGAAAGCAAAAGTGTAATAAAACTTAGGTCACCACCATCATTATCACAAGGCACTTAAGTAAAGCAATCAGATATAGACATGGCCTTAAATACAGGTTATTTTTCATCATTTGTTACAAGGAGTTAGGCTCAGCTCTAAGCTTTACTGCAAGGAAACACCCAAATCTCTCAACACCTGTTTCTGTGGTATAACCTCTGAGCCAAATCTCTCCACACATCACATTCCATTGCCAGAGAAATACAAAGCTGTAATTACCTTGACAGCTACTTTGGATTCTCCACTTCCGTCTGCCAGGATATCTACTGCAGTCCCTTCATACACCTCTCCAAATGCTCCACTTCCTAGCAGTTTGTGTAAGTTCAGTTTGTCACGAGGGAAAGCTGGCAATGATTCAATCTCTGCTTGAGAAGGAAGAATGCTACAAAACAGCAATACTGGTCACTTGCTCATACCTAAGCACGTTTGAAATGTTATTAAAATTCTTCCTTACTTGAGTCTGGAACTAGTTGTCTCATCAGATGCATTTAAGGGGGGCTCAGGTGAAGCCTAAATATTTTGGGAATTATTGGAAAACATCAGGTCTTCCTTCCCCATTCATCTGCATTTCTGGCTAACATGAACATGCAGGGTGATTTAGGGGCAATCCAGGCCAGGGTGCATGCCAGATAACTAGCATGGAAGAGCCTACTTAAGAGCAGATCTGCCTTTCAGCACAGATGCAGCCCTTAACTCCACCTTGAGGTGTCAGTGATGGTGAAAACTAGTCCATGGAAGCCCTTTTAGATATTTTTGTCCTCAAAACACATTTTCTCCAAGGACGTACCTTACAGCATAACAGGCATTGGCTAATCCCACTGTATCAATCATGCCCCTGAGCTGAGCTAGTTCTTTATCTTCCTTGACAAACACTATCTGTCCAGGCAAAGCCTTTTTTCCGGATTTCCATCTTTGGTGCCATGCTGGAACAGAAAAGCAGGCCATCAGATATTTTACTCTGAGAGCATCCCAACATGTCAGCAGGCTGAAAGGCTACAGGCTTTTTTGTTCCTGTGTTCAACATGACCACCCAGAAGTTTATGAAAGCAAGACATTTCCATCTGGCCACCACCTTTTTCCCACAAAACACAGGCAACTGCTCCTTGAGCTGAGAAATCAGTCAAACATCCACTTCCATATGTGCTAAGACCCTAGTCTGAAGGGATGCTGCTTTATACCAGGGTGAGGATGAGAAGTGAGAGGGCAGGACCATCAGATGAGGATATCTACATCTCAGGATAATCTTTACATCCTTTCTTTAAGGACAAAACTTAAGAAGGAAAAAATGGGACCCTTTGATGAATAACTACAGTACCCAACTTGAGAATTATAAGGCACAAGTTTTTATAAGGCTACACAGGAACATCTGCATTTTTTCAACATTCCTGTGCTTTCCCTGCAGGGAATCAACAGCAAGAAATGCCTGAAATGGAGTGAATTGGTGTACTGTGCTTGACACTGAAAACATAACCATCTATCTCTAGGGTATCAAAGGATAAGACTATACAAATTCCTGCCATCTCCCACCCTGGGGACTGTTCAGTATTTCCCTAAATCTGGAAGCCGATCGTCTCCTACCATCTGAAGTGTCTTTTACTGAGGCCTGGTGAACCAAGGATATGCAAAAAACCCAGCCACATACCAAAACCAAATAGCATGACTACAGTCAAGCCCACCATAACAACCCCGGTCACAACAGCAATGGCAACAATAGTGTCTGGAGAGATCGTAGTATCTGGTAAATAGAAGAGGAAAATTGGTTACTGACTGAGTACAAAAATTATGTCAGTCCTAAGGAGCTGAGTAAACCTGAGAGAACCCTTGACCTGCCTATTGTGTAAATGTCTTCCTCTGCACAAGGCTCTCTTGTGGGCTGTATGTATGCATTTGGTCAGACTAATCCTCCTCTGCCAGCTCTGGGCCATTCCTGTGATGATGACCTACTGTGTACATGGAAAGAGAAAATGCTGAACTGTTTGACTGCTCAAAGTGGGATTTTCAAAAACACCAACAGAACATAGCTCTAACATTCTGGCTGAAGGCACAAAGTAATCCTCACATCCTTACCCAGTGTGGGAGCTTGCATTTATTTCAAGAATCACACCACAATGCTGAGTACAGGACCACAGATACAAACCGATATAAACGAGCAGAAGCAAATTACAGGCCCACAGTTGCGTGCAAAAGAGTATGGATAAGAGCCAGCAGCTCAGGTCACCATATAAATGTCACCATTTATTACCTCTCAGACACATTACTTAGCCAGTGCAGCAACATCATTATTAACATAGCAGGTTTTTGTTCGCAAATAGCTATGATTATTCTAAGCAAAAACTTGATTAACAAAGTAAGAAAGTACAGTACATACCTTCACCCAAAATTATATCCTCACTTGTGTCACTGTATTCACCAAGTCCCAGCGCATTTGCAGCTGCCACTCTGAACTGGAAAGTTCCGTCAAAGTTCTTCGCCTTCCACGTGCAAATATGGGCACAGGAGCCATTGTAAACCACCTTCCACAAGAACTTCACTTTGCTGGTGTTGTCAGAGTGCTTCCTGCAACGGGCACAGCAAAATAACACGAGTATCTTGTTAACAGAGTGAGGGCAGTTTACTGCTTCCCCCTCTCTCCATTCTTTGCTTCACTTCTCTGGCCTTCACAACTTCTCTGCCTGCATGGAAGCTCAATCTGGTCATGGGGTTTTGGCTACAGAGCAAAACATTGTACCATGCCATTTCAGCAATGCTAGGAATCACACATCTTTAGCTTGGCATTGGAAATGAAATGCTAGAATGTTTTGGACATAAAAAGCTCCAGCACTCTTTCACGTGTTTCAGTGTACACCTCACAGCCAAGATTTCAAAACGTTCTTATTAAGTTTACAGAAAAAAAAAATCCCAACATTTATTTTTGTTTTCTGTTAGAGGTTTTTGCTTTCTTGGGCCCAGAGTAATTCGGTGGCTCTTGTGCATCCGGTTTCACAAGCTAAACAGGAAGCAAGTCATTGGCAGTGAAGACACAATTCTTTTGCTAGCCAGTTTCCCATAGTATCTGCTGACTGCTGGGTATATTTCTTCCTTTCCCCATTGGACTGAGATTGATTGCTCACAATAAATTCAGAGTTGATTATTCACCAACCAAAAGAAGACCATGTATTTAAACTGGAAAGGCCATATTTGAAATACCATTTCATGTCACACAAGACCGTAATATTTCATATAAAATGACTTTCATGAGCACATCAATCATTCTCCCAACTCACTTTAATGCAGAAAAAAGGTCAAACACTTCTAAAACAGAAAGGAATTTGGAAACTGTATGATCATGTCCTTGGTGTGTACATGGCTCTACCAGACCTGTATGAAAAACAGGGGTTGTTTCAAAGGGCTAAGCAAATATTTTCTAGAATGCTATGCAACTGACCTAACATTTTTCTACCTGGTCTAAAAGGATCATGAAGCAAAAATCAGTCAAAACCATCAGCACGTGCACATTCAAACTGCAGGAGGAAAGCTTATTTCATTTAAAAAAAAAAAAAAAGCCAAAAAACCAAAAAACAAACACCACCCCCACCCCCCAAAAAAAATAATCCCAGAACCAAACCCACACACATGTCAGCTAAGAAGTATGATTCCACAGATGAATAAGAAGCCGCAGCCTGGAGAACACAGTGGCTAACTCACAACCCTGACGCAGGCCAAGGGACTGTCCTTTGTTTATTCATGGACAGCAAGCCAGGTACACACTGGCTGATGGCGCATCAAAATTATTGTGGTCTCATAGCATGCAGGTCAGTGCTGCTGTATGCTCACAGAACTGTATAGAAGAAGCTTACAGCACCAGGAAAATATGTCTGGGTGGAAATCTATATAGGTAAAGTATGCCCAGCTCCACAGTGCTGTCAGTCCCTAGCTTTCATAACATAGAGCTAACTGAGGAAGAAGTCATAGCTACTTTTCAAAAATTGCTTCCCTCCATCAATCCTAATTTCAAAAAATGTCATAGGAATATCCCAGAAGATGGATTCTCCTCATTCTTACATAATGCATTAATTAAGTCTTCCACTGACTGCCTTAAACAGACCTCTCCAGAGTCATGATCAAAAAATGAGAAATTTCAAAGTCACTGCCCCAGCAGTACACTCTAACCCAGTCGTTCAGCCCGTCCGATGCCAGTGCAGGAATAAGTGTGAACATTCTAGAGTTGCTTAGTGAATGTGACATATGTAGTCCAGGCAATCTGTATTTGATATCAAAGCACTTCAAAAATTACTTAGTCATCCCAAGTCGGTGGGGATATGGTATGATTTTTATAATGCCTTTTCATAAGTCCTCTGAAGACTAAGATATTTCTATATGCATTTAGACAAAAATTCATACTGCATCCTTGAAATCTGTGATTTGAGAATATCTCCAAATCTTCTTCTAATTCACCAACATATACCCAAATATATCTCTGTAACTCAGGGTTGGTCTGGGAGTGTTGGTGTATATTTTCTTCCAGGTTTTCCAGGAATTTCTGGAAATGGTGACTACTTAGCTTATCCAAGAAAGAGATCCCATGAGAGGAGCCATTTGCACGATAGATGTTTCACTCTTCCCATTAGAGCTGAACTGAAAGCCCCTACAGACGCAGGTTTGTTCTGAGCTGCTCCCGACGGGGAAGAGTGCCTGCATGCATAGCTTACCTGCTTTCTAAGATGTAGTAGGTCAGGTTGCTTCCATTGTCATCAGCCTTTTCCCACTGTACAGAGTTTTTAGTGTCTTCTGCTTTTTTTGGAACTCCTGGCTTACTGGGAACACCAGCTTAGGCCAAAGAGGGGAAGAAACAGAACACTTTAAATTTGTTTATAGCAATACAAAGGGGTAATGGGCACAGAGGAGAATTTAGATGTGCACATGGATGTTTAGACATACAAAAGGATGGAGGACTACATGAGTAATCCCCAAGGTAGAATGAATATTTGGTCTTCTCTTTTCATTAGACAAATTTCATATTTTTCATTCATATGCAGCCTCTCATCAGTAGTTACAAGTTCACATACAGGTAGACATCTCATTTCAGTTTCCCTCACTCTTTGTCTCTGTTCCACTTGGAAGTGAACTTCATTTTTTTACCCTATTACTTTTGCAGATACAAAATGGTGCTATTTATTTTTTAAAAACACAAAACTGTTGGCTCTTCGTATAAGAAAATTGCCTACTAAAATGTATAAAATACTGTGTTTAAATATTTATACCCTGAAAATAATCTTAAAATCTCTTTACCTTACGTTAAGTGCTTACCTGTAGTTTTAAAGCTTTTTGAGGAAGAAGTGCTTCTCAATCCTGTAACATAAACTACTGTTACTCTTACAAGGTAGTTGGTTGAAGGAAGAATTCCTGTGAGATTGCATGTGTAAACAAGATCTGTTGTGCATGTAGTTGTTGCAGGAGAAAACCAGTCACTTTTTGTTTGCCACTAGAAAAATAAAATATCATCATGGTCGACTTTGTTGCTCTGCTGAAAGTGTGTCACAGTTCTATTCCCGGGTAGGTTAACTACTTTGCCACCTTTTATTATCATAGAGGAGAGATTGCACATGTGCTGTTTCAGTCATGGGACTACATCCTCTTAGAGACCAAGGACAAAAAATCCAGGATTTTAATTTGTTTTTAGGAGACCTACAAGTCTTGGCAGCCACAAATGACAACAGATTAAGTGACCCCTTTGCACAGCCAAAAGGAGACTTCTCCTAGTTTATCTGTGTGCAGCTTGTATTTCTGGATCACCATGATGTTCCCATGAGTTCAGTTTGCCATGACATAATTGAAAGGTGTTTTGGTGGAATTGTGCTATGACATTTTTTTAGGACAGGGAAATATTTGGTGTAGGCCTAATGAATCCTATTATCTATATTAAGGACTCCTTGTGATCCAGTTCAGCAAATAACATTTTCTGTCTTCAGTGGTCCAGATATTCAAATCTGAAGCTTCTATCCATGCTGCTGTCACTTGCAGTGCTTACTTATACCGTCTGCACTACTGGACCTGTTTATCTCTCTGACATTTTTCCCTAACCTCTATCATAGGAAAGTAAAATTCAGATACTAGATTGTAGCTACTATTTAATGCTGAACCCCCTTTTCTTCTCTTTCTTGTACAAAGCAGACACAGGATTTATAGCTACAAGCCAGGCTGGGGGAGGGCAGTGAGGAAAGAGCGAGGGGACTCTACTGAAACAGGAGACATGGGAGGAATTCTGGTGGGGTCATCCAGGATGTCCATTTACACTATGGAGTATTATACGCTACAGCTGCACTCCCGCTTGTTCCTGGCATACACGGCCTCCATCCTGCCCCTTCTGAGATACCAAGACTGACGTCATCATGCCCAAGTTATCCACAGAGATAGATGTCTCTCCATAGACATCCTGTCACCCTGTCCTGATCACCAGGACAGAGTGGGTTAAATTTGCTTTGATTTGGTGGTGGGGGGGGAAGGATATTTTTACCTTGCGCAGCTCAAACCAGAAGCTGGTTTCATTGATGTGCGAAGGAGCTCTCCACTGTAGCTGGAAACTGGTATTTCTGGGAACTATGTTGAAAGGTGCAGGTGGAGTTTCAAAAGTTTTTGCAATAACAGGGACGCTTTCAGAAAACCAGTTCTCATCGGGATGAAAGGCAAGAACCTGGTAAGGAAATAGATGGGAAGGAAAAGGTACAGTTCCAGACCAGTGTGAAAGGTGGCTTTAGCAGCTCAGATTATTTGAAAGACTATCTGTTTTCAAACAAGACTGGGAAAAGTCTGCAAGTTTTGAACTCATTTTTTCAAAACACACAGCTTTACAGAAAAGCAGTCTAAAGAGCTGCAGGTTAGTGAACAGGTAAAACTGCTCTTAATTGTACCTTGAATAAATTACTTGTTCCAGATTGGAGCCCATGGACAGACCAGGCAAGAGTCCCATTTGGAAATTCACTTTTTCGCAAGGGTGTTGCTGGGGCAGAAGGTAACAAATTGACAGAGATTTGATAGCGGATGGATTCTAGAGGTCCATTTGGATTCAGAGGTTCATTCCAAGATATGCTGATGGTGGTGTCAGACAAAACCACCGTCTTAATAGAATCAACTGCCTCTGGTACTGAAACAGAAAGAAAAATTAATCTCCTTTGAGGTCCAGATCTCACTAAAGGTTTGTTTGTTTGTTTTATTTTTAGAGGAGTAAAGAAATGTCACTGAAGAAAGGAGAAAGGGTTGTAAGCTCATGAATATAATCCATTTACAGGACTGACACTGTACACGTGTAAAACTCATATTCCTGCACAGTCAGTCAGCTAATCTTCAAAATATTTTGAGGAACTTTTTTGGTATCTCTTTGGCTATCCTACCATGCAAGCAGAAAAAAAAATCCAGCTGCTGTCTTTTATCTCTGCATATATAGTCATATCACTGAATTCCTGCTTTTTCTTAGATTCCTAATTAGGGTCTCAGATTCAATAAAATTTTGTATGATGCTTAATTGGAAATATACTAAAAAAAGTACCCATGCCCTATGCCAATTGAGGAGTCTTTTCCCAAGTAGAAATATATGAAGGAAGAAAACCCAAGACTAAGCATTTTTTGCCATCAGTTACAATTTTGCTAAGAAATTCATGGTCTGGCTGAGCTGTGTAAGAAACAAACTGGGCTGCTCATCTGGTGTCCATGCCAGCTGGTTGCCCACTAGTTGTTCCGGAAAAATCAACCCTTTCTTTGAAGCTTTGAGATCGCAAACTTTGAAATGGTAAACGCCTTGCTGCAGCCTTGTGTTAAAAATTCTTTTTTCATATTGATCTGTCCATATAGTAAAACATTAACAAGTCATTACACTATGCTCCCAATATGTCAGAATGATGGATACATATGCTATAACTTATGTCCTAGTCGCAAGACTGCAGATTATTTAAATGAAATGTGCAGAAGCTGGTCAAGTAAAGAAGGTGATTTCTCATTTCACGTAAAACACATGCAGAGTAAGAGTGACACTCTGTGGCAAAAGCAATGCATTAATTTTTCCAAGCTGTTTCCCTTTTTTAGTTCCTACTATCTTGGTATTTGTTGGAAAATACAGATTAATCCAAGCTTCTTTCATTTCATTACAGAATTGAGGGAAACACAGGGAATTCACATAACTTCAGAGGTGTGAAATAGCACACACAGTTCAAGAGGGTCTAGCAACACCTGATTACAATTTAAACTCCCAGTAACATTCATGAAATTGAGAACACAAATGCCAGGACACATACACATTCTGTTTACATCTGGTTGGCAATCTTTTAGCAAATTGTATAAAGCTCTGAATGTCGATACAAACACATATGAAAAATGCTCAGGATTCGGGGGCTGGTGTGGTTTCTGGGTTTTTTGGTGGGTTTTGTTGGTTTGGTTTTGGTGTTTTGTTTGATATTCTTTTGGCTAGGACTTTATTTTGATCCCAAAATTTTGTTTTGCCCCAACAAGAGAAGCCAGTTCTGAGTTTCATGTTTCATTTCAACTTGAGACTGAAAAATTCCATTTTTGCAGAGCAAGCCAGGCTCCCACTTAATAAGCTACTTTTATGCTTTGCCACTGAAAGGGTGTACGCTGCTGCAAGATGTCTCAAGTCACCACACAAAGAAGCAATGGTGTGAGTTCTTGCCACACCCCGATAGTATTCAATCTTATTCAATCAGTGTGTCAAAGTTTACAACAGATGTGGATTTCCATACAAAGCATTGAAATGTACTGATCGTCGGTCAGATTTTCCTATTTTTTGCCACAGACTCCTCAGGAATACGCTCATAATATTCAGAGATCCACATAGGATGAGAGCCTAAATGCTGCAGATGCAAAGATCTGACTACTAAAAGAAAAAAAATAGCATGGTTGGAAGAGGACTCCCAACATATAGCATGCCTGGACCCCTAAAATAGAGTGGCAGTATACTCGCAGCTCTTGTTCCACTTTCATCTGAAAGATCCAAAGAGGTTTGTCTTAAACAAAGGTTTACTTAAGTGGAAAAACATGACGGCCCAGGACAAAAACCCCCAAGGTATGATCTGTGCACAAGAGGAGCCACAGGCTATTCACAGGTGATGCTCTTCTGGGGACAATGGTGGGAAAAGAAGAGGTTATTGTTCTATGGATGGACCTTCAAATAAACCACAGAGTGCATCCCCAAGAGAAGAATAAAGGGAGTCAGGAGCCCTGGCATATACTTGTTGCCAGCTATTCTGGATTAAATGCTTCTTGGGCACAATTGGTCATCAAGAGAAAGAGGCTTTGAGACAGGTGAGAAAAACACAGTGATGGCTGTGTTTATTTCAATTTCAATTGGTTTAGCACCTTCTGAAGCAGCCAAAAGCCAAGCAGAGATTAAGAGAGAGGAGAAGCCTTAGGACTCCTGCTGCGGTGCCCTAGCTGCATGTCACTAACATCCGCACAGCTGCATGTCAGCTATTGCCAGTCCTGCCATAGCTGGGTTAAGTGAGCTAATGCCCAAGGACCACATGCTACTGGGCCTCTCAGATTCAATCCCTCACTCTCTCTTAGAGAAGAGCTGTCCCAGCTCTGCAGGACAACAGCCAGGCAGGAAAACTAATGAAGGTGGGGGATATAGCATTCCTACATCAAGAGCAAGCATGCCTAGGTACAATTTTCCCAGTGTTTCATGCAAAGCACAAACAGGCTGACATGTAGACATGGCTATAATTCTGCTTTGCTGACTTGGGCATTGTCAGGGGTGCCTGATGGCTCTGCAATTGATGAGTTTACGTGGATCAAGCTGACCCGAGCTGGTGACACCAGGGACAATAAATGGAGCACAGATGCACAACAGAAGAGCGAGGAACTGCTATGAGTACTACAGGAAATAACTAGCTCTTGTTATAGCTTTCCATGTTTCCATCAACTGAGTCCAGCAGCATCACTCCAACAATGAGTAAATTGTCTGAAGAGCAGCACAAAGGCAACTTCTCATGAAAACAGAGATAAGCGTGCACGTGCACACATACACATCCAAAGCAAGAAAAAGTGCTGAGCAAGATACTTATATTGGGTTAGGTTGCAAGGCAAAACACATGCAAAGACATAGCATGCATCTTCAGATGATCCTTTTTTTTCTGGGAGATGACAAGAGATTCAGGGAAACTGGAATGGTTAATTTTTCCCAAATTCAAATCTGTTTTGCCCATGACAGTAACTGGTGAGTGATCTGTCCCTGTCCTTATCTCAACTCATGAATCTTTAATCATATTTTCTCTCCCCTATCCAGGTGAGGACGGGATGATGTGCAACCAGCATCCGGCCAGGACCAACCCACAACACTTGCCATCGTATCTTGGTCTTCGCTCATACCCCTCTCACCTACTCACTCCTAGTGAAGCTTCTTAGCTCCCTTCTGACATAATTAGATAAGTTTACTGATGTATTTATACATATTAAGTAATTCATACCCAGTCCACTCTCTGATCTAAATGACACAATGAACATTCAAGTTCAAAACAGTACTCCTAGCTTTCTTCTTCTAGCATGAAAGCGACCGAGAAGGGCATGTCAAAGTTCTTGAAACCAACTGAAAATGTGATATTGGCACTCAGGCCAAAAAAAGAGAAAATGAAGACCTGCCTTTCTAATCTGGTTCACAATAAATCAAATCTGAATTACCCTAAGAAACAGTAATTATGAAAATAATGTCAAGTCAAGCAGAAAAATCTTAATGCTGAATGAATACATAACACACAAATTTAGACATATGTAACCACATACACATTCAAACACGATTTATTAAAAATGTAGTCCAAGGCAGAAACTGCAACCATTTAGCCACTTTTAATCATAGTTTATATTCTCTCAGGAAGCCAATGAGCAAAAGCATTAAATACATGCATGTCATGAATCTTACAGATTCATCAAGTCTGGTTGACAAGACCTTGTAAAGATCTAAACAGATTACATTTCAAGCATTAATTTTCTCTGCTTTCTGATTTGCAACCCAAACTTACACACACCTTCCTTTAACTGAGATGAGAATTCTGTTCAAAATAAGAATAAAATATGAAACAAACCTCCATACAGAGTGGTGCCAATTATCTCTTTTCCCATAGGCAGCATTTCCTCATCTGAATAGTAGTTTTTCACTGCAACTTGTATGACATAGCTTGAAAATGGCTGTAGGTTGTCTATGACAGCTACAGGACCCTGAAATTCCTGTAATTCGAAATCAGGTAGTACATGTACTCGTGTAAAAGAGGTTCATGTGTCACAATAATCATCTGCCAATGGAGCAAGGGTTAAAAATAATACAATAGTGCTTTTTTATTCTAATACACTTTAGTGTTTAAAAAAGAAAGTTAAAATGATAGTTTGAGTAATAGGTCACTGCAGAAAACTCATACCAAAACCAAGCTGAGGTGTAATTAGCATGGCTATAATACCACATTGTTCAGTAGCTCGTACTTAAATAGGAAATGCAAAGTCAGAAAAATGTAAGAGACATAAAACTTACTAAGGCAAGTACAACTACCACAAAACACATAAAAGCAAGCCGTTTGGTTGCTGGACAGTCATAAGAGTTATTTAAACAGATTAATATCAACCACAGCTGCACTTTTTACGAGTAGAAACTGAAAACCATTTCAACAGGGTTTTAGCAGAAACATGTTGAAAAGTAGAAGAGTACTTGCACAAAGAAAAGCTAAGGAATCTACTACTTAGCAAATACCAAACACAAAGGGAAATTATTGCTCCATATGTAGAAGTGGAAAAACTTCCTGACTGAATGTTACAGAAAGGTTTATAAAATGACTAGAAAAAATATCACATTCCTCTACATATATGATACCACATGCATTTTTGTTCAAAAATAGCCATACCAATGTTTTTTGCTGTAGATCAGACAAACGGTAGCTTGAGTTCCTGTGGTTGGTAGTCATTTGTCCAAGAAAGACCAGGTATGTTGGTGTGGGCTGCAACATGCCAGGGCATAGCTGCTGTGGTGTGACAGATGGCAAGCTTAATGTAAAACTGGTGTTCGTTGTATCAAGGATAGTAGGTTTCTCAGTGTATGTAAATGGAATCAAGCATCTTTTATCTAGGAAAGACAGCAAAAAAATTAAAAAAAAATAATTATTTTTTAGACCAAACCAAACTTTCATTATTCTCGCACCACTTCTATTAGAAAACATAACCACAAAGTATTCTCTCTGCTTTAACAAGCAGAAAAACAAAATCCCACCTGAATGCACTCAATCTGACTTCCATCGACATAAAAATAGTGGTCATCAAGGTAAGTCTCATTTGTCTTTGATAAGATAAAGATTTATTAAAGAATTTAGTAATTCTAGTTCTTTTTTAAGTACCTAAATACCTTGGAAATCCAGGTCATAACTGCTGTGTTATCAAGGGCAGTACACACTGATGAGTATGAACTTGCTTGTCACAGGAAAGACAGATATGAAGAACAGAGAGCACCTTTCTCTAGTAATTAAATGTTATCTCTCTTTTCTACCAAACAGCTTTTCATGTATAAAGTTCATAGCAACAGCTGGGAAAGGAAGGAGAAAAGGAGTCGACAGGAAAAAGGAAGAAGAAACCGGAGGAGTAAAGTCTATAGGGAGAAAACAACCGAAAATTACTTTCTGCTGGTAAACAAAACATAACAAAAGAAAAACCCTCATCAAATGATGCACTTTTAAAAAGAAATTAAAAATATATATTAAATGATGTTGCTGCTGAGAAGGAAAAGATTAAGGGGCATGCATGGGGAAGGTGGTACAAGGACAAATGTTTGTCCTTAGGCCAGAACAACTGACCTCATTGCCAAGATCTTTCCTCTCTAAATGAACAGCCCCGCCATTCCTACCAAAGTCAGGTCCGTGCATGTGAGGGAAGAAGAGTAAAAGAGTCTGTTCAACAGAAATGAATATCAGGTTGATTCTTTGTCAATTTTATATTTACCTAGAGTAGTAAAACTCCAATGGGGAAAGTCCCAGATGAAATAAAGAATTGAGTCATTTTTCAGGGTTAAAGTTTCTGTCAGGCAGTTCCATAGAAATGTGCTTACCCTGACAAGAAAATCCTTCACTACAGTCCCCTACAATTCAGTCCCCTTCACATCAATCCTTCAATTCAGTCCTCTTCCTCCTAACCCTGAAGGGAAATCATTCTCTCACAGAATCTGTGACAGGACAATAATTTTCACTGAGTACTTCTGATGTGTTAAATGATCAACTGACATCACATCTCTGGATGGCAATTAAATTTGTTAGAATGAAAGGAAACTCTAGCAGTACTCCTTACTCACATCAGTAAGGCAATAAAAAGCATGTCAGTCAACCCAGTTAGTCTTTGCAAACATCACTTTTTCACATATACGGCATTTGCTTTCAGTATTGAAAAGAAGAAAATATTTTTTCTTATTTTAGTACATTAATTTATTTTTATCTTGAACTTGTGTGAATAATTCTGTGCATTGCCATTCCCCCTTAAATGCCAAGGCTGTGTATTCCTCCAAATATATTTGAATCAGTCAATGTAAATAAGAAAGGGTCTGTGAAGGTCTCTGGATAGAAATAATTCCTTTGGATTATTTTTGATTTGAAATCCAGTTCTTCCCTTTCAGTACCAGCTAAGCCTGGGGCTCTTACAGGAAACCCTATCCCTAGGGATAGGGATTGGTACACTCTGTACCAGGTACAAACCAGTCTCCTGTACCAATGCCAAGCCTACACAGACCTCATGAGAACAAACTTGCCCAAAGTGCTGGTAAGGATAGCCTGGGCTCTGGTCAGAGCAGCTGCAGGCAGGAGTAATTCTATCGGCTGCCCCAAAAAAAAAAATGTGAATTTTTTTTATTCCAAAGATGTCCATGCTGTTAAAATATTGTCTTGTATATTTTTCAGATTTTTATGCCAAACTGAAGTTAAAGAATTATTTTGAATATATTTATCATGTTAGTAGCTGGCATGTTCTAAGCCTCTGCATTTACAGAGACAACCCCTATAGGTACCATGAATCCTAACTTTCTACTAAAACTAATCTTAATTTCTTTCATTATCATTCTATGATAGTTTGTTTAAAATATTAGTTCTAAGAGAAAATTGGATCTACTGTAACATAAGCTGTAATTGCCTCTCAGATACTTATTTACAAATCATTTCAATAAGCAGAGCTCTTATCTCTTTGGAAGGGCAGACATTTTTACAGTATTGCATACTTGTGAACAAAACCAGAAATCTGTATCATAATGGTGATCATTATCAGACTCTTGCTACAGCACTTTGTGGAAACATTTGCTTTTTTTCTGTCCTGTTATGTGCACCTTTTCTAAGTCTTCAGGTCTGACACAACTTTGAAAATGGGCATAGTGGGAGTTAACATCATGAGTCTTTGAAACACGGGAAATATTCATCATCATGGCCTCCCATGTGAATCAACACAAGGCCAGTTGTTTTAGAAATCCTGTTAAAAATGTGCATGGTGAATGGTTTCCCTCTAGAAGGTTGCTGAAACCATAAAGCCTACTTCACATAAATATATACAGCATGATCTGCAACTCAAATACACGCTCTGAAATAAATTTGTTACATTTACAGAACAACCCAAATCCCCTCTACCTGGATACAGTTGCGCTGCTGAACTGTAGGCTAAGATTTTCAGCTCTTGATTTGCTCTCTTTTGAAGAAAATGTCCTGTTCTTTCTTTATTTGCTCGCCAAATTTCAGTGTACTCCTTTGTTTCAGTGCTCCAGTATATAAATTTCTTATCTACAGTCAAGCTGCCAATTTTCTTACCTGTAGGAAAACATCATATAATTAAGCTTCAGAATAAACCTTGAGCAGGCAATTTTACAAGAGCAGCTGGGTGCTTGTATTCACAGTGAGTCGATACGGGTATCTTGGTCATACCATATCTTCAAAGACCTCCCCTGAAAAACAGATTTCTGATATTTTCCAAGAGGTCCCATGAAGGTGAGACACTTCTTTATTTCAGTTTACAAGTGTAGATTTGAAGGCTTTTCATTATCCATAAATATAAGAACTGCAATTCAGTTAACAAACACAAGAGTTGTCTGTAGAAACTTCAATCATTTTTCCAAGATGAAAAGCATGGTGCTTTGCCATCTCCCAGGAACACTTAAGACATCTCTTCTGGTAACAGAACAGCTTTACTAGCAATTTGCCTGAACTGAGCTGAAAACTGAGCAACCAAGATTAAGTGTTATCATTGTAAGAAATACAACATAGATAAATTGTCATACAAGACTATCTGCATGAAGTACCCTCCCCACATACTGAAGTCCGCAGTGCCACTTTCAGCTATAACTTATGATGGTATAGTATATTTTTATTGAAATGAACTGTAATAGGTGTATCTAATATGAAACTCTAGCAAAATGTGTTTACACTATAAGCAAAATCTATTGACTAGTAACATGTGAGTCTGCAGCACCTCCATTTAATTTACACCTTATGAGAATACATACTTGCATCAGTAAATATCCTCACACTACTCTTTCTCCTAGTTTGTATCAACAGGGTACAACCAGAAACACAGAACACAAACATTTCGTCCATCTTGCCTATA
Source organism: Ara ararauna (assembly GCA_028858755.1). Taxonomy (NCBI): domain Eukaryota; kingdom Metazoa; phylum Chordata; class Aves; order Psittaciformes; family Psittacidae; genus Ara; species Ara ararauna. The sequence continues at coordinate 66,610,006 of CM054379.1, forward strand.
AATAAATTTCATTTAAAAAATGCTTCATTAATGCTATTTTGCTGAAAAGAACATTGATGTAAGAAACAGCAAGAATCACAAACTATCTAGAAGCATAACAGAGCACTCAGACCTTGAAAATCTGGTATTTTGGTAATTCTCCAGCAGTGGCAACCGTCCACGTCTGAGGCCCATATTTCATCTCTTCCTCTGACAAAGAGCAGCTGGGGATTCTTGGAGTCAGACACATCTATACTCATAGGTCTTCCTAGCTCTGCTTCTGCCACATTACAGGTGCAGTAGTTCCTCATCTGTTCTTCTACTGATATGTATCCCAAAATGTGGTGTACGGTGTTATTCAGAATATCATAATAAAACATGCGGCTGCCATGATCAAGCTCTTCCATCCAGTACAAGCGGCTATCAAATAAAATGCATTGCTTACAGTAGAAAAACTTCAATCTGAGCAATCTGCCCTAAATGCAGTCCTGTTAGAGACTACAGCCACAAACCTCCCAAATGTTTAAAACAAGGTAACTACAGCAGCATACTTGCAGAGTGAGTTCAGGTGTTTAAAGGATATTTTTTAATGGAAGGTCACAATAACGACTATTCTGGATAAAATGGTTACTGTAAAAAATTTGTCTGGTGTTGACTTTCATTTGCATCACTTAAATAGAAGAACTTGTCAGTATTTAAATATCATTTGAAATATTTACTTAAACATACACATCTTTCTGAAATTAGGTATGGCCAAGCTCAACTAGCAGTATAAAAGTAGAACTGTATCCACAGATTTCTGAGATTTACACAGTGCAAAAGACTGATATACTAGAAAAAGTCCTTTTTGATCCTTAAAAGTTGATGACTTCAAGAAAATCATGTTTAAAATATGCTTTAAAATGGTACTAGTAATATATGTCTTACCTTAAGAAAGGATATGACAACAGAGATGATACAGTTGAATTACCTCTACCCAACTGTATGTTCAAGGCTTTTAGAGACTTTATCTTCAGCTCAAGATCAACAACAAATATTTGATTTTCATTCCATGATGTCTTCAGGGCAACAAAGAAATGTCTTGCGATCCAGTCAACTGTGATGGCTGTGGCATTGTGAAGATATGTATCTTTGAAAAACTTCAGAAAAAAATAAAAACATTACTAAAACTGAGAGAAGAAATTTCCCACCTGATGCTGGGACATAGAATCATAGAATCATAGAATACTTAGGGTTTGAAAGGACCTTAAGATCATCTAGTTTCAACCCCCCTGCCAGGGGCAGGGGCACCTCCCACTAAACCATGCCACTCAAGGCTCTGTCCAACCCGGCCTTGAACACTGCCAGCGATGAAGCATTCACAGCTTCCCTGGGCAACCCATTCCAGTACCTTAGCACCCTTACAGTAAAGAATTTCTTCGTCATATCCAATCTAAACTTCCCTTGTTTAAGTTTGAACCCGTTACCCCTTGTCCTATCACTACAGTCCCTAACGAAGAGTCCCTCCCCAGCGTTTGTTTCTGAAATAATTTCTGCTTGGCAAGTAGAAGTCAAAATATAAAGAGATGCCACGAAATGGAAATTACAGTATTTTCACACAAATGAAAACTATTATTTCACAAATATCAATTGTTGTTTCAATGTTCTTCCATATTCTTGAAATTAAAATAAAATTAAAATAAAATTAAATTGCATTTTACAGAAAATTTCTTGTATTTAGTAATGTGAATTTTTAATTAAATGTCTTTTGAAATATCTTATGAACAAAGCAGATGCCAGTAAAATCATACATGTTTAATAGGACAACTTTACCAATGGCATACTCTAGCCTGTTCTAATAGCTACTGATGACAAAAAAAAAAGAAATAAAAAAAGTAAAAAAAAAAAAAGTCCAAATTTTGTTATGCATATCTTTATTATAATGCTAGAAAGAAAAATTATCCAGTTAATCTCTTTCATATAACACCTCATACAAACTGTTATTAAGAAAATTGTGGCTTTGAAGTTCTGTTTACCTACCGTGTTTTGTTTATCATGATGGTTTTTTTCTGTTTCAAAAATGCAGCTGTGACTTTTTCAAAAACATAATTAGCCCCAAAATAATGACAATAATGGCCACATATTTTCTGAGATTGTCTCAAGAAAGGGAATGAAAGAAGGAATACCTGAAACTTTGAAGCAGTCTGTATATTCAGAAGAAAAATAGAATCTTCTACAATATAGTATGCTTTGTCATCATTAGCAGTGTAACAGACGCCCTTTACATTCATGTTCGTTGAAAGTTCCCATATGGTATGGTTATTGTCTATGTCGGTAAGATACAACTTGTTGGCAGAAGCAGTTAAAAGAATTGGGACAGGGAAAAGATCTGAAATGAAAGGGGCACAGCAGGATTTACAAAAAAACATTTTAGACAACAGCAGTCATTCATAAGGAAAACAAATACAAGATAAAAATAAGTTATGGCCCTGAACAAATTGTATTTGCTCATATGTCACAACAAATAAACAAAATAGTGAGATGCCTTCTTGTCATCACATGCAAACTCCTAAGATTTTTTTAGTGGCACTGTGGATGCTTACCTGACAAATTTAAGCCTAGTAAAGACAGATCTGCTCAATTAATTACTTTAACAGTGCAACTAGAAATAGCCTATGATCCCTAGTAGATCTCTAACTCTGCTGGTTATATTTCACTGCCAAATTAGAAATATTCTACAATCTCTAGCAATATGCAGATTACAGATCAAAACCTGCTGTTCCATGCTACTTTGGGGTTGCCTAGAAAAGTCAATTTAGCATAGTTTTGAGGAAAGGCTTGAAATTTAATCTGATGATAAGAAATGTGTCAATAATTTCATGTCAGAAGCTGTAACTATTCCCTCTGTGGTGCCTACTGTAGGGTGGAACAAATGTTACACACAGTGTCAGGCTAGTTATATACCGAACTCCTGTAGCATTGATTTTACCAGCTGCTACACACAATGAGATAGCATCCAAGTCATCCATACCTGATGAATTCCTCTCTGCTATATCAGATGTAGGTCCGGGACCCACAGAGGTGAAAGCTTGCACCTGTGGGACAGAAAATTGTTACACATATGTTAAGTAGCAGCTTAAATGATTGCATTCAAGAGTCTGAAGTGTCAGTCAACGACAGAAATGGAGCCAAATCCCCTGGCTGCTCAGCTAGAGACATATATGCATGTGCTCTATTTGACCTAAGGCCTTGCTGATCATTTCAAAGGACACATTCAGGGCTGGTTCATGGCTATGAAGAGAACTTTAACCAGTGGCGGAGAATACGACAATTCACAGGAATCACAGGATCATTAGGGTTGGAAGGAACCTCTGGAGATCATCCAGTCCAACCCCCCTGCCAAGGCAGGGCCACTGGGAGCAGATTACAGAGGAACGTGTTCAGGTGGGTTTTGAATGACTCCAGAGAGGGAGACTCCACAATCCCCCTGTGCTCTGCCACCCTCAGTGTAAATATATTCTTCCTCATGTTGAGGTGAAACTTGTGTTTTAGTTTATGGCCATTGCTCCTCATCCTGTCACTAGGCACCTCTGAAAAGAGTCTGGCTCCATCCTCCTGGCACCTGCCTTTGAGATTATTTATATGCATCAATGAGATCCCCTCTCAGTCTTCTCTTCTCTAGACTAAACAAGTCCAGCTCCCACAATCTCTCCTCATAAAAGAGAGGCTCCAGACCCCTGATCATATGGCCTCTGCTGGCCTCCCTCCATTAGCTCCTTGTCTTTCTTGTACTGAGGAGCTCATAACTGGACATAGTACTCAAGATGTGGCTTCACCAGAGTCAAGTAGATGGGGAAGATCCCCTCCCTTGACTTGCTGCCCAATGCATCCCAGGATACTATTGGCCTCCTGGCTGCAAGGGCACACTGCCAGCTCATATGCAACTTATCATCCTGGAAAGCTTCAGGAAGGAAGATACTGAGCCAGAAGCATGCAAGCTGACTATTTTTGTCTATATATGGCTGGTCAAGCTTGCTTCCCAGAAGCTATGCAGGGTCCAAACACTGAGCGTCTACCCTTGCAGAGTCAAACCATAAACCAGTAAAAAACCTGTGCTTCAACAGTGAAAACACCTGTGGTTTTTTTTTAGAGTAAGCAGAGCAAAAGGCACCTGGCCTGTAAGGCCTGATATCTATGAAAGAGTAGACACGCTTCATCAGTCATCAATTAGAGCTTGAAGGACAGCAGACAGTCTTGTCCCCTTCCCCAGGCTGCAGCAATTCCTACTGTTGGTTGATGTTGCAACCTACATGGTGTTCTCCACCATCAGTACCTGGTCTATGACATGCCTTCATGCTTTTAACTTATCTTTCAAGCACACTTTCTATGTGTTCCAAACCTCTTGTCACAATAAAAACATGGTGTCTTAACAGATTTTAATATGGAAATCTCTTTTTATATAAGACTTGTGAGTCCTTGCATTTTTCCAGCAGTGGAATTTCTCTTGATCTGTGGCTCTGTTTTAATGGCCTGCCACCTTCCACCAGTTCAGTCAAATCTTGTTTAAATTGCAGCTTTTAGCAGTGGCTCTAGGAGACCTCTAGGAAAGTTTCTTTTGGGCTTCATCAAACCTATATAATGCTGGAGCATTGTTTTCCACCTTATTTAGTGAATAATACAATGCTGAGAGAGGTTAAGCTGGGTATCCAAGGGTGCATCAGTGAATCAGCAGTTCCACAAACAGAAACCACAAGTTCTTGCCCCAAGCCCAGTGACATCTCCTAGGCAAACACATCAGGCTGTACTGATAACATCTACCATCTAGCATGAGGAAAGCTGAGTAATTCTTCATACCTGAAACCTTAGTGTAAGGCTGGGAAGCACATCCATAAGGGAAAAGAGTGTCAGGGTGGGTTTAACGTTGCTCATGTTCCACTCTGTGAAAGTGTTAGCAGTGTCACTCTGACTCAAGAGTTGATAGTAAACCCTGAACTGCAATAATACTCCGTTTTCCTTTTCAGGTCTGTCCCACCTGAACTCCACAGGGACTGTGATACCACTTTCATGCAGGTTATTCTGTAACACGTATAGTCTAGGGTTTGTAGGGGCTGAAGGAACTACACAAAAAAACATAAAGATAAAAAACACAGATCAAAGTACTCCTATTAAAACACAAACTCTACTTTGTAATGAGCTCTTTCAGTTTTGAGCCTGAGCTTTGCAACCTTAATGCTGACTGAGAAAGATAGCAATCAGCGAGGTGTATATTAGAGAATACCTAAAACTTCATGGCAATTCCTTTCTGTTTTTCATTGGTGTGTAGGCATCTGATTTTAACTTGCTTAGCAAAAAAAGAGCTGCATAAACAGAGACAAATGCAGTCCTGCACTCAGATTGGAGATGTCTGTTTATCCAAGTCCTGTAGGTAACAATGGTGCTGCAAGAATTTTCACAGCGTATACTCTATCCCCCCTATCGACTTTAAAATCCTCTGCAGCTCATAAACTTTCTCAGTGCTCCAGTCAGTCAACACTACATTTTAGCTGACTTAACTTTGACCTGCATGAGAACCTTTTACTCATTTACTGAAGTTAAAAGTGCATAACATTTATTAAAAATTTAATAAGTACTTGCAGCCTTTAATGGCCATTGTAATGGAACTTAATTTCTCTTTCTTGCTCATAGCCATAGGCACGTGGTAGATATATTGTCATGTGCTTTCTGTTCCAAATTCTATTACAGCAATTGTGCGCATTTATGTGTGCAATAGATAATTACCAGAGATACTCAGGAACATGTCCTTGCAACTTTGCCTGCAGCTGACTAGTCCTGAAAGCTGCTCATTCCTCTCCAGGGTTTCACTTCCTGACATAGACCTGGTCCCAGTGCCCATAACAAATGAGGAATGGGATTTAAAATTCTAGTACCTCCTTCAGGGGCTCGAAGGGATACAGATGTTGCTGGTGCCTTGCCCCAGTGTGTGTATGGAGTGACGGTAAAATCAAAGAGTGTAAATGGTTCCAGCCAATCAACTCGGTAGGATGGCACTGTCAGGTTATGGGGATGGAGGCACCATTCACTCTCCAAAAACTGTGAATGAAACAAAACAGCATAAAATAAAGCAAACTATTTTTTTTCCCATCTCAGAAAAGCTTTTAGATTTCTAAAATTCCCCCCACCAAGCTGGTCAACTAAATCAAGACAGAGCTTCTCTTCCTGTGAGTGACTATTGTTTCACCAACTCCTGTGGCACTGTAGTGATGCGCAGCAATCTGTTAGTAATCTGCCCTTTGAATTTAAAGTAAAACTTGCCAAATGTGCTAAAATTAAGTGTGGATGAAGGCTAGATTTCACATTCAAGCAGAGGCTGTCCCACTGGCAGCTCTGAGGATGCTTCTATCACTGAGTTACTGTGAAAGGCTTTCTCACACATCTTTGAACACTGGAAGCTCCTCGCCCTGCATTTCAAACCCCAGTAGCTAGCCCAGAGCTACTGCTAAGCCAGCGTTCCTCCTCTGCTGGCTTTAGTGACAGAGAAACAGGACAGCTTGCTTTATACTTACAGTTCAGTTTGGTTGTTTGACTGATTTGCAAATGCTTGAGAAGAAACAAACTATTTCTGTTTAAAAATAGCTACATCAGCAAGTAGATGCAGTAATACATGTAGATAATGAGGAAACCCTCCTTTTTAATAATACATAGTATGAATATCCTTACTTGTAGAGCTTTCAATCCCACACAGTAAAAGACAGTTCCCCATTCCACATTTGTGGGACTCCAAATGATGTGGAAACTTGAAGAATTTCCTTTAATCCTGAATGAAGACTCTGGCACTGAATCTGGAATCACTTTTGGTGTAAAAGACAAATTTCCTGTCCATGAAGAGAGAAAAAAATAATAATAAACTAAATAATGTGAGCAATAGGTAAACTTTTCAAACCTGACTTACAGCTTTAAGTACTATGGAAAATCCTGTAAACTATCATTCATTAGATAGAAACAATGAATAATAACACCGTGTATTCTTTTTAGCCATACCCATAAACTTTTATAATTACACATTATCCAGGTATAGCCTGATATATTTATTAAGAAGTTGCTGTTGTTCTTACCTTTTGTCAAATGACTAAAGAATTTCAAGAATGAAGAATCATGGGCTGACAGTGAATACTTTTATTGAGGGGTTTAGATAAAGAAAATAACATACCTGGCAAGGGTTTAAGTGATGTGTGAACAAGTGTAAAGGTTGCAAACTCTGCTGGCTGTGAGAAGGGAATGCTAAGGCTCTGATTAACTTCCTGAGTTGTAATGAAATGAAGACTATTAATCCAGAACAGACGACCACTGTAGTATTCCAGCACACCCGGAGATATGTTTGAAGTACTCCATGCTGCAAATTCTGTGATGATCGCATTACCACAACTGTGAAAACATGCATGAAACTAGCAAACTGAAAACACACGTGTAGCGAGAACAAGATTTATGCAATGTTTGACACATCAGGACGTTTCTCATCATTCAAATTCTTGTCATGTAGGAGGCAGAAAAACAATTCAAAAAGTTTTCTTTAAGTTCTCTAAAGAAGAACACTTTTCAGAAAGGCACATGGCAGGAACACCTGCAAAAAGCCTTCATTTCCTTGATTTCATTAGAAAGCAGTTATGAAATGGCTTAGTATTCTGATGCATGGATGTAAAAATTGAGTATTTTGAAAAATCAACCCACCTTCTCTCAGCAATTTCACAGAAACAGTGCAGTCTACTTCACAGCATGAGGTTCATTTTACTTCATTAAAGCAGGTCCCCAGATTAATCTGACCTTGTAGTTTCCTCAATGAAATTCCACTATTTATTAAATTCTTAACATTTTCCTCCACTGTGGTGATCAGTGGTGGTTTATTCTGTCTTGTTACTTCTACATCAAAATTTACAGGCCTCTTTTTTGTCCCAGTTTATTATCTTGGTAAGCAACTAAACACTTTGTCAGAGGCATCATTTTGCCACCTCAGAAATATGTTTCAGCTTAGACACATACTATCCAAACAAATTTGGAAAAGCTTTTAAGCACAATCAGGTCAATTAGGATGTATTGCTTCTAACGTCTTTATTCTAGCATTCCAGGGACAATGATTTCTGGCTGCCAAATGGAGCTCCATGTTCTGGCTAAGACTAATCAACATATTTTGATTTTTTAAATGTTTACCATTAATCACAGCAAGTCTAAAATCAGTCACAAAATTAATCTGATTCCACACAAAGCCAGCCTGCAACATTATGAGCGCAAGTAAATACGCATACAGTTCAATTAAGTTTAAGGAGTTTAATTTTATGCTTAAAAAGAAAAATAACTCCAGATGAAAAGGAGTAAAAATACAGTTTCGTGAGCTCATCATGCACTTGGCACTTAGAGATCAAATTCACTGTTTTCCTCAAGGTCTTAATATATATTCAAGCTGACCCATAAACCTTTTTTGGCTTTGTTTTGTTTTTTAAACTTTGTCTTTCAGGAATAATGCAGCCATTTCATGCTCAGGATGATCAAAAGGAAAGCCTGCTGAGCACTGATTGCTCAGGTGAGAAAGCGGTGTCAATTCAAGTCCTAAGCTCCGTGCAAGATGAACAAGTTACAGCTCTAGGCACTTGAAAACTGTCAGGAGTTGTAATGCTAATACAAAATACACAATAAATGGTGATTATTTCCTAAAGCTAAGTCTAAAAATTCGTGAGCATGACCTCAGTTCAGTTGAGCTTCCATACTATGTTTCTCTCACTGTAAAACTGTGTTAACAATCATCGCAACATGTAGTTTGACATCAGCTAGCTGTTAAATTAAATTGTTAAATCTGTAACTAGTGTACCCAGCACTGGGCAAAATTTGTTTTTAGAGTATCACAAAACCTAGAAAATACCAGCGCATGCTATGCATTCACTTACCCTTCTTTGCAAAGAGAAACTCTGTATAGGTTTAGGCATAGGCTATCTTGCACAAGCCAGTAAAGAAAATCATAGGTGGGATCCAAAGTTAAACCAACCACCTAGGAAAACAGAAAGTCCAAATGGCAACTTGAACACATCTTCGCTTTTGAGGTAAAAGCCCTTAGGCATAACTGTTGTCTAGATGGCACCATGAGTAGCATGTTACAAGGCTTTCTGTCTATTTTTAACAGGATCTAATATCCAAATAGGGTTTTCTTGCTTTTGCAGTAAGCAGCAGATTCAATACCATATGCAGCAATAATAGAAATCAATACCTAATAATCTGTTCTTTGAATAACAAAGAATTTGCTTCCACCAATTAGTGTGCTAAATGTTATCAAGTTCAGTCTATGTCATGTCATTAGCACAGCTTATAAGTTGTTAGGGGTTTCCCTGAACATGGTTTCCAGCAGGTCTCAAACTTCTTATTCAAACACTAGCTGTGGTTATTCTATTAAAAGCTTAAATTTCCATTATGGATGTAAGTGGAGCAGCCTCGGGTTTTTTTTGGTTTTTTTTTTAGCTCTTCATTAATAAACTGCAGAAGATGATGACAGGAAAGCAAATGCCATATCACTTAGTTGTCTGTTGGTCCTTATGTAATCACATTCTCGGCATATTTCTGTTGACATTATATGTCAGAAAATCAAGGTTTAAATGATTGCTCCTGTAGATTTTACTGTTAAAAATATCTCACAGTATGCATGTGCCTGTGTGCATATTTAGTCACCCATGTTATTTTTTATCCCATTTATCTATTTTCCCTCCCAACACCAAATTGCATCTTCCTGAATCTACCTTGCTTTTTTAAAAGTTTGAGTCTTCTTTCTTTGCTCCACTTTTTTTTTCTGCGACTGTTACATTTTCCCATAGACATGCCCATCTTCTTTCTCCTGATCCCTGTATCCCCATTAATAAAAGGCAAAGAAATATTTGTACTATTCATTTTCAGGATTTAGGCAGCAATTTAACACCTCCCTTCTGTAATGCTTAAAAAATAGACAAATGTTTTCCGTTTCATGAAGTATTGGCCTCTCGACATATATAGTTGTGAACATGCAATGTAACTTAATATCATGAGACGCAGCATAAATTTAGCTACTTGAAATACTCCTTGACTAGAAATATTAAGAGACCAAACCTAGAGGGCCATGGTCCTGCAAATAACACACTTTGCTGCTCCCCTATAAGTTACTTTTGTCCTGCTCTTATTGTATAGTGTAAATGACTAAGTAAGTGCTTTGGAAATCCCGTGTCACATCCTAAGCTGGAAAAATTCACAGTAGCTCTGCTAAAAGCAATCAAGCTATGCCAATATACATCAGCTAAGCTAAACAACTGATTGGAAAATAAAATAATTGACATAAAAGGATCTAGTTCCTGCCAAAAAAATTAGACTTTCAAAGCTCTACCTTTATATTTATTTATTTTATATTTTTAGTAAACCTGTCATCTCCTATAGTAGTCTTTTTGGTTGTTATCACTCAGATTGTAAGCTAAAAGGAGATACTGCAGAAGAGGATATACTGCGGGATATACTGCAGAAGATCCTGTACTGACCAGCTGAACAGCAATTCCTTATTAGAAAAACAGCTAGAAAATACCAGCAAGAACCGGTTATGTAGAGAACACAATCTAACTGTTGGATAATAAAATTAACTACTACATCTGTGATTTAATATTGAAATAAGAGGTACTCTTTTTGGGATAAAGGACTCCACTGAGCAAGGAAGATACGTGTTAGTACTTGTGCAAACATTTATTTGCATCTTTATATGGGACAATAATGACCAGTTTGATAATTTCACCATAAAAGAATGTTACACTGCCCTTCTTCATTTGATGGGTTTATTTTGTGTTTTATTTTAATAAACAAACACCTGCCTGCTATAACTGGTCACTTCTCAATGGAGATGTTTTTACTTGGCTTTTTTCCTGCATGCTTCACAGCAGGAGGCTGAGTTCAGGAAGTCAGTGCATAGATTAGGGGCAGCAGGGAAGCAGGAGATGTTTGCTTGTAGGAGGTGTGAATAAGACTATAGTTGAAGGCTGGCACCACTGACATAGAGAAAGGTGCAGAAAAGAAAAGAAAATGACAGGAGCAGACAAGCAGTTTTATTGCTGCCAAGGTTCTTGAAAACAAGAACAAGAAATCTGAGGTTAGAATGAGGCAATTCAGAGAAACAGGTAGCGAATCAAAAGAGAAGGGCAAGGAAGGTGACATTTGCTGCTTAGAATAAACCTCAGATTGTCAGTCCTATGCAACAGATCACCCAGAAGATACATTATAAGTGTAAACGTGCTGTTGAGCTTGGACAGCATCTATCTTCCCATGAAGACATTCCACACCAGCCAGCTTCTGAAGGTGTGAGGCTTGTACTGGAAGATACAGTGACCCTTTGCAGCACAGACTTTTCTCTCTACATGTTACAAATGTTCTTCAGTTCTTTTGCATTTAGGTCTACAAGTATAGCTGCTGCCACAATAGAACCAGCTTTCCCTCTCCTTCCCAAACCCTCATGAATGTAACAGAGACCTGTAATACAAGCTGACCTTTCCAAATGTTAATTGCCTTCCAGAGACTAAAGCAGGCTTGGCTCTTTTTATAATCAGAGAAACATCAGCCTCTTTTCCTTCGGAAAAGGAGATTGAAATGTTCTTAGGAATGATACAAAGGTAGCCAAGAAACATAGATCTTTATTAAAAGCCTTTTTTAAACTTTAAAGACCCAGGCTTCAGGTAAGATGGGGGCATAAATTGTACAATAGATTGAATAAAAACAAAGGCTTCTTTAGCAAGAGCTGTTTTAAAGAAATCTGGTGCAGCAGATAATGTACCTGAGTTGACCTTTTCTGTGGCAGTCAACCTATGCCTTGCTCCAATGCTTGGAAGAGAGCGTAAAACCCCACACAGGCTGTGGTTTGAGCAGAAGAGCATTCAGCTTTTCTTTGAGAGAGACTCCATGGAGTTAAAGCAGTGCAGTAGATTGGAAGGTCCCTCAGCATGACCTGCTCAGAGCACAGCCTGGAAAAGGTTCAAAGCTTCACTGGGTCTGCCGTCCCAGTCACACTGACTCCCAGAGTCTTTCAGTCCCTGCTGTGTTAGTAAGGAGTTCTCTTGCCAGGGAATTGGGTCATCCATCACTTTTCTCCCAGACACACAAGGAGGAGAGTGAGAGAGGAGTGAGGCAGGGAGGGAAAGAAGAGAAGGAAGAAAAGGAAGGATAGGAAAAAAGGGAAAGAAAAGAAAGAAAGGAAGGACACATATGTGGCTGCTGAGACCCTGGCAATTCTTTTCATGAGGTGAATATCCAGTCTCAGAGTTCCTTTACTACACAGGCCACACTGAATCCCACCTAGCAAGAATGAGGACAAGTCTTAGCATGGCAAATTCCACAGTGGCTGAGGCAGGATAGGGTTGAGGAAGGCAACAGTGATCCATGAGGACTCAGCAGTGAACCAAGACCTTAAGAGCTTCATGGGACATCAGAGAGGGGGGAATGGAGAATAAAAGCATGGGAGAGGTCAGCAGACATGCAGATCTTGTCTGTGAGGTCCTCAGAGCGTATCAAAAACTCTCCAGGTAGGGAAGGTGAGTTAATGGGCTCCCATGTATTACATGGGCTTTGGTGAGCTATAGCTAGGCATGGCATCTCTATTTCTCCTCTACAGCCTATCTTTGCATGGGACCCATTATACACCTTAACACAGCTGAAACAACAACCTCCCATAGCTTTTCTCCACCTATACCACCCCACTCTTTACGTGCTTCTGTAAGAAGCCCCCTCCCCTTCTCCCTGAGGAGCTGCTCTGCTTTGCAGCAGACTCTTCTCAGCCTCCTGGAGCTCCCCAGTAGCATAGAGCAAAGAAAAAGGGGCCAAGCTGGGGCCAGTCCTGGTCTAACTTGGGCAAGAGAAGAAGAGAAGATGGGGAAGAGAAGGTTAAGAGTGAATTGGGGATGGAGAGTCTCAAGAACCCCAAAGCACTGTTGTTGCCACTGCATGATGGACAGGATCAGGCAGGATGGGGACTGTCAGTGGCAGAATTGACACTCTCACCAGTGCTGCAGCAGCAGCAACAAGCTATGACAGACTATGGCAGGGACAGCTACACTGAGCACAAGTATGGCACCAGCTGCTGTCCCCCTTCTCTCATCAGCACAGGCAAAGTCTACCTCTGCAGCAGCACCTCTACAGCCTGAAGTGCAACTCCAGTGCCCCTGGCAAGTGTCTAGCTTCAAAACTGGCCCTGCCAGGACCCACAAGCTGGTGAACATCTGAAAGGAGGCAGGATTCTATGGAACTCTGACTCCATATTCTGATGGAAAAGCCAGAACTGACCATGAGACTTAAGTCATTTGGGAAGAGCAAGTACTTTTCACATATGAGAAGGAGCAGCCTTACAACAATAAGGACATATTTAATGTCACATTTTGTTGCAAGGGTCTGACTTTAGAATTTAGAAATTTTTAGTAAGCTATTATGTGATTTAATTCTTACACTGTTCTCAAAATGATACAACAATTTTACAAGAAAGGCATTTTCTTCTTCTGGTCATGACATGCTGATTTTGACAATGTGAACACGGACTATATTCAACAGATCTAACTACTAAAATACACCCCTGTCCTGTCCCTCCCCCACCCCCCCCCCAAAAAAAAAAAAAGGGAAAAAAATTAGTCACCTGTTTACCAGAAAACTGTAGCTGCTCTTGTAACATAAGATACTCCTCTCCATTCAGTCTTGCGCTCTCCACTGAATACATTGTGGCCCAGTACAAATAGCCATTTACTGAATCCACTACTAGATCCTTCACTAGAAACACAACGTGAGCCACAATATCCGTATGGTCTTTGAGCAATGATTTTCTGTAGATCTAGGGAGAAACAAATTGTTTTTAACATCACACCTAAATTATCAGCCATAATCAATTGAGTATACATAAATGACTTTTCCACAGGTGTTTATCAGAAGCTGATGCAAGCCTTAGGCTTTAAAAAACTAACCCTTTTGCATTCAGAGTATAATTAAGAAGAATAAGGCAAAATTATTAGTTAATGTTTGCCAGAAAGTAACAAAAGAAAAAGCTGAAATATCTCTTCCTCTTGGCTTTCCCAGTTTTGGCAGCCTTCTGTCTGACAAGAGTTTCTCACCCACTTTATATTCACTATTCACAAGTGTAAATGAGGGTGCAAGGCAGGGTGATATCTGGCCTCCTAGCTCCAGTTTTTAAAACAGCTTCTGACTTTGCACTTACAAGAGATGAAAGGCATAATTTGACAGCACTGCATAAATTAGCACTGCAATTTTGAAGTCAGATACCTTTTAAATAATTCACGTCAGTGTTCCTGATATGAAAGTGTACAAAGTGCAATTGTAATTATTTTTTTATCTGCAGTGAGCTGCAAAATATTGCAGTACAGAGGCCAATCTTGAAAATCTCTGTGTAAACAAATTGTGTCAAATTTGATTAAAATAAAGTCCATCTAGTTCTTAGCTCAGATCAACTTGGCAGCCTCCATTTTCACCATCTTCACTTATTTTTACAATGTTGAATCCAACAAAGCTGTTAATAGCATGTTTGATTTGCCTGTTTTGCACCTGGAATTCAGTATCCTGCTTTAGTAAATATTAGCTAACATTTTACCCCAAACTTTTGTGCAAGTCTGGGAAATTCACTCAAGGGAAGAAAGATCTCCTTGTTCTCTACATTATAATAGCAAAAGGTCCAAACACATCTCAAGTTGCAAGAAGTAGGTATTATCTTCCCAAATACTGATTTACAGTCTTTCTTGTTGACATTATGTTTTTTTCCCTTTTCTGAAGTGCAATTATACCTACCGTATTTGCTTTGCCAGCCCAGTACAAGCATTGACCTAACCAATCAAAGGCCAACATCCTGGCATTTCTGATGTCAGATACATAAGTATTCCTAGTGGTAGCCTCTCTTTTGTTCAGTGACCAGGTCTGAACTTCCCCCATGGAATTAATCCAATAAAGAGTGTCGTTATACCAGTCGAGGTCTTGAAGAAGAAAGGGAAGATATTAAGCATTTCACAAACACATAAATAAAAACCCATAATTTTTTTAAAGAATAAAAAGTAACCAGGCACTTCATTTTTTAAAAAATAAATAAAAATGAGCAGTTAGACTCAGTTAACATGCAGATAGATACTTCCTTATAGGAATACAATGTCTTATGGAATTATAGGAATAAAATGTTTATTATATAAACATACATAGTACATACGTAGCCCTGATGATTATAAATTTATGACATATATGGGGATGCTGGAGGTGGAAATATTTAGTTCAAAGAGTTGATTTTAGCTCTGCTGTAACTGTGGTGGTGTCTGTAGGCTTTCATTAAGAATTAATTTGATCCATAAAGTAGAAAAAAGATGGCTCAGTGAAGCTCCTTTATTGTACTGCGTTCAAGTCTAGAGTGCTGCAGTGAAAGCTCCTGCCTTTCAGTCCTGCTGATGAAATTTATGGAGAGCTAATAAATGCCAACAAGTTTTTAGTAGCAGCGTGCTGTTTGTTTAGTATTTACCTGAAATATTTCTTATATGAGGATAGAGGAGTTCTCCTGGCCCATAGCTATCCAACCGCTGCTTCCAGAGCCCTTCAGCCCCCACTGTCAATATATACGGTTCCTCTTCAGCAGCTAAAGAAAGAAAACTGCAGTTGTGCACACCAACAAGCAATGGTTGTGTAATATTTGTATTTCAATAACAGGTGTTTCTGTTTCTGGAAAGTTACAGAAGCATAGCTAAAACTGCGCCTACCCTAAGGAATAAAGGATAAAGAAAAAATGCATGAAAATATCTAAATTTGAGAAACCCAGAGATTCAGTGCGAATTTAGGTTCAGAACAATAAAGCAATTCGGAACCCTGTTAGATGCTTAAAAACCACTGTGGGTTTGTACCTGGCAGTACTGAAATCAGGCAAAAGTCACTCCTCTAATCTAAAGTGCCAGACCAGTGCCTTAAACTAAAATCTATTTTCCCATTGGACAGAAGTTATTATGGGGAAACTAGGTTTCAAAAAATGTTCCAAAGATCTACAAATCTCAGACATTGTGCACACATCCATTTCACCCATTATCTATGCCCAAATCAAGGAGTTTTAGCGTTTAAATAAACCAAGGATTTTTAGCCCCTAAACTGTCATTAACCCTCAAGGCACTGCTCAAACCACTTCATCATAGAAAGTGCTTTACAGAGCACAGGAAAGGAATAAAACCTCTAATACCTGTTCATTTGATTGATAGTATATAAAATAATGTGTTTGATAGCATATTTGCATTAGAAAAAGGTAAATAAGTAGTAATAATATATACATAATATATAATACCATTAATGTAGCTTGAGAATCTTACTACTTTAACTAAAAGAAAGTTTACTTATCCTGTATTCTTTAATGTTTCTAAGACAATTCTTTTTGTGCCCCTCATTTTGCAGTCTTTGCTCAAAGACAGGGCCTCACCAACTGGAAAGCTATACGCATAAGTCGTTCTTCATTTCTCCTCGCTGACGGAGCAATTCTCACCTTCTTCTAAAGTTGTGCCTCTAAATGTCTCTGACCACGGCCCTTCACCAGCAGGAGATACAGCTCTGACTGACACTTCATATGCCGTGAAGCTGGACAGCTCCTTCACTGTAAACCTGGTGTCTCTAATGTTTGAGAAAACCCATTCCTTCTCAGATGGATACTGAGATGACACTTTCACATCATAGGTCCAGTTCTGCCAAGCAGACAGACCTGTGGGATCCAGGCAATCATGTTATTATAGAGTAGATGGCTGTAACAGATGATACGTTATTTGAGAAAACTGTATATTGGAGGCTCATTTCAAAAATTCCAGTATCAGGGTAATTAGGAAATTAAAAATTAAAAATTCACATCCTCGAGCTCTGGGACAAACCCAGAATTGTGGCTCAATCCCCCATGAAGAATGAAGTTGGAAGAACCGAAGTTGGAAGAACCAAAGTTTTCCCCAACCAGGTAATTTTCTGCCGATTAAAGACACAAGCACAGAGGGTAAAGATCATAGCACAGTCACCGATCAGAAGTCATTACTTCTCTGGCATGCACTTTCTGTGTGATATCAGCAATCGTTGCTGCTACACCGTTCCGTACTTAAGATGGAGTCTTGCTTATTAATCTTGCAGATAACAAATGAGTTACCAATATGAACTTGTATTAATTTAGCCAGTCAATTTAGCTATTTTACTGCAAATTTTGGGTTTAATTTTTCAAAGTGAGGTAATTCCACATCTTTCAGCAGGATCAGCTATTCAAGTCACCAAAGCCCAGCATCAGGAAAAGGAAAACCAGGAAGTTATTCCTCTGGAAAAGAAAGGAGTAGACTTTCAGGAAGAAACAACTGAACTTACTGGTTCCAATAGTGTGTTCAGGTGGTCTCCAGCAGATCACAGCTTGGTCCAGTCCAAATAGTGCCGTGACAAGCCGAGGAGGAGTTGGTAATGGAAAAGGCTGAGTTGATGCCCCATAGAAAACCAAGTTGCCAAAGCCAAAGTACTCTGGATATGCCAAATTGCAATCCACAATGTACTCATTGAAGCTAGAACTCCCCAGTGGAGAGACCTCTTCATGGAAAACTGCCCAGCCATCTGTGACAGTGAATGTGTTATTCTCATAAACAAAGCTCTCCACGTCATGAAGTGGCACGTGTGATCGCAGTGTGTGAAATTCTGAACCATCAAGAAAACCTGACACAAAGGCTTGTTCTGTTTTGTTGAAGAAAATAAGTCTCTTAGATTGGAAGTTGATCATGAAGTCTCTCAGAGCACTGTATTTCACTACTGGTGAAGCTGTGGAGGCAGTGCCAGGAAAGAATTGAAGGTCTGCTCTGTATATGCCATCCTCCAGGAGACAGAAAATATAGCTGGCCATAGAGCAAAATAGACCCAAATAACGACAATGCAAGAAACTTATAGATGAGTCACAAATATTTTAACAGTTCAGAGATGTGCCCATCTTCATGCAGACAATAGGGAAGTGGTTTTGATGCTATTAATACATATCCTGGGAGAATTAAGCACATCTCATTTTACCTTCTGGGGATTCGGCTGACAGATTATTGGAGAATATTCTTCCAGAATACCTCAAGTGTTAAACATGAACATTTAAAATGCATAGAGCTTCATAGTCATAAAAGCACTGAATGTCTGAAAACCTAATTTCTGCACTGGAAATACTTAATCTCCTCTGCTAATACCATAGGGAAGAATATGAAGAAAACAGTGTTGCATGCTGTCACTCATTTTCCAATTGTTTCTTAGTTTGTTTTCTGCTGCCAATTGCACTGTTTTGGTAAAGCAAAAGTCAGAAACAGGAACCCAGATGACTAGTGAAGTGAAGAAAATTAGAGAGAAGCTTTATAGCACCTTTGACACCAAGTGTTCAAAGGAGAACACTTACCCGTTATAGGGATCAGCTATAACCTTCCTAGGGGATGTCACATAAAGAGGAGTGATGTCTTCAGCTGCCGTGCAATTCTCTAAATGGCAGACATGTATCTGGGGAATGAGAATCGAAACTAGTGAAGCATTCATAGGGTGTTTGCTAATGAGCAAATAAACTGACCTGAGATCCCTTCAGGGGAACCAGACAGTGAAACACCTCTCTCACAATTCTAGGTCCTTCTGGGCTCCTGAGTTGTCAGTCACCCAAGTATAACACTTGTACACAAGTACAAATACATCCATGACAGCTTACCCTGAAAGAGCTCTCTGTCAGCTACCCTTCTCTTGACTTCTTACCTCTAGGCTGGAGGGAAAAATGCCATTCGGAGGGGTATAGGCAAACTGTACTTTGAAATGATCTGGCAGGGAAGGGAAAAGAGGGAAGGAAGTGTTTTTCTTATCCTGCAAACAATACCCTGGGAATTCTCTAACTTGCAATGGATTCAGAAATCCCTGCCATCAGACTCTTCATTTGCAGCTCATTTTTATCTTTTTATCACTGCTGCTTTTCCTACTTCTTGTTCTCTGAGCAATAACTGAAAACTTTTGAAAACTCAAAAATTCCCCACTAACCATTTAGGGCAATTTTCTAGTCCTTTGTGCATTTGAGGACTACATGCAAAGCCTGACCATTTGTGTAATTGATCTTTCATGAGTAGGGAATCAAGTGCAGGGTTGCCATCTTCATTTTTACTTCAAGTTGAAACAGTTGTAATCTAAGCTGTCATCACTGGAATGAAGCACCTTCTCTCTTGAACATCTTTTGCCAATTATGAAGGGCATTATAATTACTAGCTAGTTATCTGACCACCTTCCTGAAGCAGAATAGTAACTGAACAGGCTAGATGGAGAAACAAGGAACAGAAAGAAAGTCACTTATATTTGGCATGAGGCAGGTGTGAAATCAGTCTCAAAACCAAAGCAGCTAAACCCAAAGTTTTTTACATCGTAAGGAGAAAAAAAAAAAAAAAAAAAAAAACCAACCCCAAGGACATAGAGTTCCATATAGCCTCTTTGCTTTAAATATTACCTGATATTCAAGCCTTTCTCCTTTTTTAAAACTCTGAAGTATGTGAATATTATTTAAGTAGAATATCTATTTCTATAATTATATTTTGTGCATGCATATCCAGATATAAATCAGATTTTCTAATGTAAAATAAATCACAGTAATGGTTCAAATTAAATAAGAAATTAATTAAGCCCTAGAGCACTACCTTTTCATTCATGACAAAGTATATCCTCTGGTAAAGCCAGTCTACCGAGATGGACGTAATATTCCCCCAGCCAGCATAGAAGAGCATTAGATCAGATGTATCAGACATATTTGCAGCTCCTTTCACCCAGATGGAACTCCCCTCAGAAAAATAGACAAGTTCCTGATAAACATTCACAGAAATTCCTAAAAACAGAAAGATATGTGAACACAGATAATATAAGAAATGTTTCAGTTTTTCAGTTACTTTTTCTACTTGCCTTAAAAAGAAGTATTCTTTAATCTGCAACCCAACATCATTGGAGCAAAGTTAACTGTTTTTTCTCCTCCACTTCTAGTCTTCTTTCAGTTAACAAGGAAACTTTACCACTTGCTGTGTAAGTGACATTATAATAGACAACTGATCTTCAGAAAGGTACTCAGACAAAAAGAGGATATATAACTTGCAAATCAAGTGACACTGATTGCCCCTCTCCAGGGCAAACAGGTGCAATTGGCATCTCCTCACAAATCACCTTTCACCCTAGAATTCATTATCTGTGCCACCACCACCGTACTATCAAAGGATACTTAGTGAGGGGCAACATTTGTTCTCAAGTATCTTTGAGTTCTTGTGAACTTCAGTAGATTAACTCAGATTTCCACACTGGCTCCAAGGACCAAGTACAGCATCGGTATAGATAAGAAACATTAGAGTGGTGAGTAATTTGAAATAACATGGCTTTCTGGTGACTTAGGCTACTAAGTGCTTTGTTACAGAGCTCTGTGTCCCAGACTAGCTAACACAATGTATGACATTTCATATTATTTCATTTTTTTTGAACCACTTCCCATATTCATGTAGAGAAAATACAGCCATTAATCATAGGGAAACATCTGCTTTGGCTTCATTTCACCTCAGTTTAGATACCTACTCTGTGAAAATCCAGCTCTGAAGTAGCTGCCTAGATTCAGTGAAAAAAAAGTTGCACTGGGGAGATCAATTAATCTCTTCCCAGTGGCTGTCAGTTCAAATAGGTCAAGCTGTGTCCTGAAAGTTCCTATTTCTCCCCACTGACTATAAATAGAGGCTAGAGAGTGTCTCAGGCAGGGTGAGGTGCATTCTGTTCTTGGTGAAGATGAGGACTAAGCCAAACTTGAGAGAAAAGGAGAGAACCCAGTCTGATTTTACCTGTAATGTTGTGGTTTATACCATTTTGCAGACACTGGGTGGCTTCGAGAAAATTTTCTGTGTATCTCTTCCTTAAAGACTGGTTTCTGGATAGGAAAAGCCATGTTGATTTTTCCTTAGCTAGCAGAGAGAGAAATTCAGAATTAAGATAGATGACTGTAGCAGAAAGAAGAATGTTCCTAGCTCAGATACAACATTTATAGACAAGCATACACACAGGCATACATACGTGTACATGTACAAATGTATTCTTACACTAGCAATGGCAGACTAAAATTTAAAGTCTTCAGGTATTGAAAGTGGGCAGTTATTCACCATTACCGCACCTTCTGGCTCTTCAGCCAGGATGAGAATGCCACACAGGAATTTCACACCGCCCTTTCTTGTAACAGTAGCGAGTCCCTCCCTAGTGAGGGAAAATAAGCTGGAACAAATGAAGCCCTATGGACTGCTGAGGAACTCAAGGCACTAAGACTCCATGTGACACTCAGATCCAGCAGAACTGGGATACTTAACCCCCCTTAGGTCTCTTTGAAAAGCCTAGTCAAACTAGAATATTATCCCACAGAGCTGGGGAAGAGTATGTTCATTTCATGTATTTCATCATGCTGACCAGTAATTTATTTTCAAGGAACATGTAGGGTTTTTACAGATAAAGGCCATACTATGACCTGCTTCAAAGTTGATAATTATATTTTTTTTAATAAAGTCACAGATTTTAAAGTCAAGAAGGAAAGCTTTGGTCACATAAACTGACTTCATGCTTATACAAGCCCAAATAACTTACACCTAAACTTCTGCAGCAAATTCATACCTTCTATCAGGGCTATGCATTTGTCTGGGAAAGACATCTAGTCTTGCTTTTGAATCTCAGATCCCTGAAAATGTAGCACGCCTGCTGAATTGATTTACAAGGTAGTTACCTTCATTTCAAAAAGTGGTGTATTATTTTGAGCCTAATTTTAGTTTCCGAGCAATCCTTCCCCTTTCACCCCCCCTCCCTCTAGTTTAAACAGCTGCCTGTTATCAGTTACAATTTCCTCATATGGGTATCATGAGACTGTCATTGAACGCTGTTTCAATTTATTCCTGGATAATCCGCATAGATTGAGCTGCATGTATTTTTCACATGATGCACAGACTGCAAGTCATTTCAGTAATGATGTCTCCAGAGCAGATCCCAAGCAGCCAACACCGCTCCCTTATGACTTTTCCAACTACATTTTTTTGCAGTCTAGCCCAGAGATCAGCTTTTTTTCCCTGGCTCTTCTCAGGGCTCAGCTCTACACAGCTTTACCTGATGCAGTAACATCATTTCTGAACATGATACAGGAAGGGTTGTTCCTGCTTACATTAGCAGAGAGAAAGCGTGTTCCAGTGCAATTCAGGGCGAATCAATTGTGGTGACTAGTAAAGGGAGGTAGGAGAGTTTCCCATTCTCAGAATGTTTTTCTGGTGGATGGGGTTGGTTGGTTGTTTTCTACCTTAAGTTAATTGGTTTGTAATTGGCTAGACTTAATGAACACTTGCTGCACAAGTCTGGACATTTCACAAATGACACAGATGTTTATGGCTCAGGGTCAGTCAGCCCTAGAGCAAACCTCTGCAAGTATCCAGGTAAGGACATCTCAGTGTGTCTGAGCTATTAACAAAGAAAAGATGTCATATTTTTAGAAGCACTGGAGAAGCTATAAGCTCAGTTTCTCTAAGCAATAGCAGAACACTGGTGATTCAGAGACAGACTTAAAGTGCTTGCTAGAGTTGAAGAGTTTCCAGGTGTTTGACAACTGCATTTCTTGAGGAAGGAAGAGTGCCTTTTGTTTTCTTTTCTAAAGAGACATTTTAGTAACATTGATTTCATTCTCACTTCTGCTGTATCACTTTACGTACCTTTCTCTGGCAATTAATGAAATTTCTGCAATTCTTTTAGTGATACATTTAGTGTATTATCAATTAATTAATTATTATTAATTAGTTAACGCAGTAAAATAAAATAAATACAGCCATGAAAAAGCAACAAAAAGTGATATGGTTTCCCATATTTGACATGAGATAACTGAGAATGTTTCAAGAAAAGAGTTTCATGTTACGTATTTGATATTATTAGAATAAATATATTTGTTTGTCAGTTGCTAAAATCTCACCTAGAAAACAGAAGCAAGTCCTCTCAGTCACTGCCTCAGATCACTGAGGTGTTTTTCATCTTTAATACAACTCAGGCCAAACCTGTTTGGGCTTATCAGTATCTCAAGTCATTACCATGCTGTGTAGCCTAATAATGTCTACAGCTAAAGAGCAGGACTCTCTCTGATATGTTATCGACTCCTCAGTGCACAACTCCTTGTCATGCGGTGTTTACAGTCTAAATATTATTCTCTTTTACTGGTTACACAGCAGCCCAGCAAAAGTGACTTTGTCCTTAGGAACAGACAGTGATAAGGACTCTGCTACTTTTGTACCTCTGGATTCTGGAGTTGTGATGCTGGCTTCAGCAGGGGGTCCAGCACCAACCTCATTGACTGCCACAATACTGAACCTACAGTAAACCAAAAAGACAGGTTTTGGTTTGCAGGTTTCTTTTCAAAGATTACACAAGAAACATTTTACCAAGTAGGGCAGCTGCTACAGGAGTGCTTGACATTCAGAAAATGCCCATTTAAATATAATGCTTTGGGAAATTTCAAATGAAAACAAAACCAGCCAGAATCTGAATTCCGCAAAGGTGGGACAACAACAAAATCTTCTAAATTAAAATTCAAAATGGGGTTTCAGACTCAGAAGAGCAGCTCAGTTAATTTCAAAGAAAGATCTGTATTTATCAACACAAGCAGAATGGAGGGCTTTATGTTTAATAAAAATGAAGGATTTTTTGCAGATGCTTGAAGGACTAGAGAACTGCTCTAACATTCCCTGAATAGACTGGAAACATGCCATACAAGCTTAACAAAAACCCTGGAAAACAGTAGTTAAGGAAATGCAGCCTGCTGGTCCTATATCAAATTGCTCCCAATCTAACATCCACATATGCAGCCAACTTGTCTTGAATAACTCTGTTATCTCAAGGAAGGTACTTTTGCTTTCGGCAAGAACATAAGTAAGCAGCATAACTGCAGAAGTGGTGTTTAGGCTTACTGTGTACTATCTGGGCAAGAAGTGTTAAAGCGCAATTGACCATGTTGGTTATGTTTTCTTTTTGTACCTGTAAGTGTTGTTTGGGAAGGTGGAGTAGAACTGAAAGCTATGCCCTCTTGAGGCTCTCAACAGTTTGTGTTTCTCACTGGTCAGGAGCAAGTTATATCCAACAATCAATCCATTTGGAAAAAGTGGTGGAGACCAGCTAACTTCAACTGTGTTTGGACTTGAACTCTGAATGGTTTTAATGATAGGAGGTGTTGTAGGAGCTGCAAGAGACAAAAATAACTGACTCTGGGGTGGCATTTAAGACAGTAATGTTTTTTCTTTTTTCAGGTACATTTTTAGGTTTCATACCTGTCAATTCATTTATACTAATAAATATGATTAGGGAAAGCATAAAATTTCAGCAATGGTTAACTTTTTTGGTTAAACACAGGAAAATGTGTGTATATTTCAGTCAAAAAGCTCATATGCAAAATTGCACACAAAAGTATTTAATGTACCCTCACAATTTTAATCTTGTACTTTTCTGTGTACATTTATAAAATAAAAGCAATAAGCAGCCCTAAATAATCTAGTTCAAACAAAAAGAGGGTGCAGTATTTTAGTTTGGTTTTTTTGCAGCTATCCAACAGATAACACACACATCATTCTGAAGATTAAACATCAATGTTTTGTGTGAAAGAAACAAGGAAACCAAAATGTTTCTAATATGGTCCCAAAAGACTAATAATTAAAAATTAATGATTAATAATTAATGATACAATTCATTACCTCCAAAAGCATGTGTCCGGTAACTGGGACTAGATGGAGAATGGAGCTGCAGCTGAGATGTAATGATCCAGACTACTCGAAACACATATTCTGTGAAGGCTTGAAGATCTTTGACTGTGTATGAAGCTTCAGATACTACCTAGGTTAATGCACACACACAATCATTTTTCTTTTTTTTCTCCTTCTGCAGCTACCATGTACAGTGTTATCAGGGCAGAAGAGGTCTCATACAACAGCATACATATTTTAAAATACAAAAGTGCAGTATCCTAAATTTAAATAAGAGGAAATTCTGGGATTTATTTTCAGCATGACTTTGATTTTTTGTCCTTTCAGAAATTCTTCTTCTTCTCTTTTCTTCAAAACACACCACCAAATCTAAACAATGAGCTGATGGATGCAATATAGTAATAAATTTGAAGAATAAGGTAAAAAAACCCACTGAAATAATAGCATACTATGGGTAATGTATTTTAAATTGTTGATACATAAGCTACTGGT
This sequence comes from Ara ararauna, assembly GCA_028858755.1. NCBI lineage: Eukaryota > Metazoa > Chordata > Aves > Psittaciformes > Psittacidae > Ara > Ara ararauna. The sequence goes on from CM054379.1 coordinate 66,635,226, forward strand.
TTAAGATCCAAAGGCTCTTAGTTACCCTAAAGTATTTACGATCTGAAGTAAATCCCCCATTATTTCAGCAATGATTAATTCAGAACTTCCTGCTTAGCAAATTATCTTTACCTTTGATTTGTGGCACAAGCTTGCTATGCTCTGTAATTTGGTCCAATAGAAATGATGCCAAGATAACAAGTGTATAGTTGACGCAAAAGAACATGAGAATAACCACACTGAGTCAGAACAAAGGTCTACCTGGCCAACTATTGTGCCTTTGACAAGAACTGAAAAAATTTCTCTGGGGAAAGGTATCTAAAAAAAAGAAAGCCTACAGTGATATTTCTCACAAATATTTTCAGTCTTGGTATTTCGTAAGCACAGCTCAACATGAAATAATGGTAAAGTTCACATTTAGTAGAACTCAATTTTTTTTGCATGAACTTGTCCAGTCACTTTTCAGACTCTATTTAGTAATTTAAGCAACTTTAATATTTAGGAGTTTCAATTTAATAATTTAACATCCACAGGGGCCAAGAAGCAGCTGAAAATTTTAACTACATATTCTGAGAGGAAATACCTTAATTTGCTAGTTTTGAACCTGCTACCTGCTAGTTTTCATCAAGGTCCCTAGTTCTTATGATGGAGGAAATGGAATAATTGTCCACTTCGCAGCTTCTCCATGCTACTCATGATTTTGCAAACCTCTTTTGTATGCCTAGCATTATCCAATATTGTCCAAAATAAAATGAACAGCAAAGAAGAATCTATTTCCTTATAAAGTGAAAGGAAGTGTCCTCTACCTCTGTGTACCTCCAGTCTCCAGGGAGCTGACTGAACTTCCACTGGACAATATATTTCACCCCAGAAATGTTAGCTGGTTTCCACCTTAATGTGACACTGTGGTTTCCAATGGTAGATGCAAATGGTGCTCCAGGCTCATTCAAGTAATCTGATGGGAAAATACAATATAACAGTAAGAAAAAAATCTTTCATGGCAATGTTTTTAAGGGTAAAAGCCTCTTACCCCACACACCTGAAAGCTGTGAAGCCAATAAAAACAGACAAAAGAGTATACTGAAAATGTTGCTGAATAAATCACATGACATTTTAAAGCCAGCTTGAAAAGTAAGCCTGGACTGGGACAAGTTCAATATAAACAAATGTGACTGCAACTCTGCACTTGTGAAATGCATTTTTAGTTACAGTTTCTTAGTAAAATTTTGTTAAATAGAAACCTAGAGAAGGTACGGGAGACTTCTGAAGGGATTTTCAAGGGGGCAATTACAATAACGCTCTATTGGCCGAACTGCTTCCATATCAGTTGCAGGAGATTTTGGCAATGATTTCATGATAGCAGACAGGTCAAGCATGTGTGCTCATCAAACTATCATATTGAAGAGCTGAGATTGGATGCTAGAAGTCTCATTACCCTCATCATATGGAGGGGAAAAAAGTTTTACTGTAAAATAAGAATTAACTTCATTGTATTTGTTAAAATAAAAGTGTGATAATTTTCTGATTAATGAAAACACTCAAGATATTCTTATTTTATTTTTCAAAGAAATGAAGATAATATAACAAGACTATAATCTTAATATATCAGACTGTGAATTGGAGACAACTCTTTTCAGACTTACTCTGTGCTTCAACTCCATATGCATCCTCGGCACGGCTACAGCCAAACTTACAGGAAACTGTCTGTGTAGGGTACAGAACTCACTGGTTAGTTTTGTGTAAAGGCAAACTTCCTCCTAGAATTATGCAGACACATTTTAAATACATACAAATCCTGTGGACAACTTGAATGCATAAAAACCCTGTGTGAATTATTATACTCATTCTAAAACAATAGCAATACCACAAACTCACTCTGAAGAGCTTCCCGAGAGCCTTTCCAACAATTCACTGAGCACTGAATTAGAGTTTTCCTCCTTACATGCTGTCCTTTTATGGAAAGCACAAACATGGGGTTACATTAAAGTTGGAAACAGACTTTTGTGGCAACCATGGAGTTTGGAAGTAACGGTAAATGATGTGTTCCACATGTAAGATTTCACCTTTTTCCGCTTCTTGTATTTCCTATGAATGAGGCACTTTCTTACAAATGTATTTCCAGTGAATTTTCAAAACAGTTGAAATGAGTAATTTGTAAGAGCAGCCATGCCTAATTCACATATCCTTGTTAGTAGTTATTCCTTCTGGTACAGTAATGCCTACAAGCTACAAACATAACAAATACCTCAGGGCAGTGAGTTTTCCATGCTCACATCCTAAGAACATAAAATTCCTCAGAGTTTTCAGTTTAGGTGTTTAGTGTTCAGTTTAGTGCTCAGTTCAGTTTAGTTTTATCCTGCTTTTTAGGTAGAGAACTTGAGAAGGGGTAGTAACATTTTCCAGTTGGATCTCAGTGGCTTAAAAACTACATGCAAGACAGTCTCCTGGAAAGCCAAAACTTTTGAGAGGTGATGGTTTGAGCTTTCCTAAACAGGCATTTTATTTGGGCTCATTTTATTCCACAAATTCATTCAGCCTATAAAATCTTGAATTTTTCTTCATGCAGCAGCTGCCTTTCAAGTGATAATTAACCTTTAGATCATTCAGAAGCAATTCATGATGTTAAGCGAGCAAATTCTTTTTATTGCTTTTCATGTGATTCTAGGATATACCCTATGGGAACTGATAAGGCACATCATTTATTTCAGACAACACAGTTGCAGCTGAAATAGATTTAAAATCTTGCATATCGGTATATTCCTATATACATTATCTCCCACCAGGTATTCTGTGCCAAGAGCAAGCACTTAAAAAAGTTTTTTCCAATTTTTTTTTTTCAGAGAAATAAAATACTTCCAAGTGAGTTAGCATTACTGATAACAGACAAAGATCTAGGTATTAGCAGACATCAGTTATCTACTGTACACTGAAGCTTTTGTTTACAGCCAGGATTTGTTTAGTTTGTAGGGGATAGTGTCCCCAGATTACATGCTGATTCATGGTGCCTTCAGCTTCATTTAAGAGACATTTCTGGCCATTTGTTTTCTGTTGTGTTTTTCATTCTTCTGATTTTTGTCCAAACCATAGATCTAATTTTTGCTTGAGGTAAAAGGATTACTAAAGCTCCCAGCCTTAGAAATTTTGAGGGAAATTTTCCATCTGCTCTGCCTGAAAATAAGAAATCCCACTCTTACTCCCACTCCTTTCCCCTGCACACTCCAATGACCTGATCCTCTGCATGCAGTGACCTGGTACTGGCCTGACCATGTGGGGCGTCAAGTCAGATTCAGTGGAAAGATAATCCCACAAAAGCCTTTGCAGAGTCAGTGCATATTGTGTGGCCAGACAAGCAAAAAAAACCAATCGAATGCAACAACAACCCCCCCACACACACCAATTCTATGTTTCTACAATTGTAATTTGGTTACTTCTCGGATTGTTGCTACACTCCAAACCCAGCATTTAGCATATTTGTAAATCTTTGTCATGGTCACAGTTTCACAGATTAAAAAAACATTTAAAAACCCAATCCATTTAATGGAATTTCTGGCTTACCAATGGGTCTCAAGAACTCCCAACACAATCCTGCAAACATTTCATTCCCATCCCATCCTACATTCTATGTTCATACTAAATGGGCCTCAGAAAGGCACTGTCTTTAGCAGTGTTTTGTTGCATCATACTTATTACTGTATACACCAGTCCATCTGCAGCACAGACCAGGCACTCCCCTTTTGAGATCTCTTTCTAAAGGACAACACATTACCCCTTACTGAATAGCATTTTACTTCATTTGGTCTGTCAACCCAGTCAAGAGTGTGTTTTGTCTTCTAGCTCCCACTCTTTGTTTCCAATTCTCGCCAAGCTGGTGTCATACCAGGCTTAATAAGCATTCTCTCTTTCATAGCATTAAAGAAAAACTGGATAGAACAAGACTCCGGTGAGAGCCTAGAACACAGTTTAAATACATCTGTGCTGCATTCCATACTGGTCTGATTAGTCTGATTAGTCCGCTTTCTTTAAAGCAATATTTTTTGCTACACAGCAGTTTTTGATGCAAACATGTCCTTAGCCACCATGCTGGAAAGACAGGATGCAGGTACTTAGCTCATTCTTCAGCTTTAGGGAGAACAAAACAATTAGACCTGGGTTGATAAGATTTGTTCGTCTACACTGTATTTCTTAGCACTGTGTGGACATACTCACCACTGAAATAATGATTTTTTTTCATTTGCTCTAAAAGCATTTAGCTTACCTCACATGCTCTGGTGTATGTCTTGTTCTGCCAAGAAACGAATGAATAAAATGTGGGATTAGCATAAATATAATCACAGAGTATTTCAAACAGAAAATAACAGTTAATTAGAAGTTTTTTACAGTGAATGTACGCTACAAAACCTTATCACTGGGAAAAATGAAAGAAGTGGAATTCACACTTGAAAAACTAGAAAGTCAACATTAAAATGTTGCCAAGGATGAATGAGCTTCAGGTGCTCAAGAGGTCCAGAAAAAGAAAGTGGTTTAAAAACTATTATGGCAGTTATCCCAGACCAATGTTAATTCTCATCCATCTGGTTTAGTAAAAGCAAGAAATAAATCTAGTAAAGACCATGTGCCTTATTTACACCTGCATACAATTTTGAGGTAAGCTCCAATAGAGTAAAATCCTGAAAAGCTCTACTTCTTTCTCGCTGCCTGAAAATCTGGATGAGTGGTTGAGCTTAATGAATGGTAAAATATCCCCACATTTTGACAAATACAATGAAAACTTTTGACAGTACAGGTAACTCCCATAGCAAGAATTATTAACTTCCCAAAAGAGATTTCATAAACATACTGAGAGAAATTATGGACATTACATCTTTTCATAGAAACAGTGTTCTGGTTAAGTTTTCCACATCTGTCATACTTGATGGGCTGGAGAGAAGTGCTATAGAGACAAAGCTGAGGCAATACTCACACATTTCAGTGGGCAATTGATTTGCACTGTAGCATTCCAAAACTGACATCCCTGTGTGCACTGCAAAGACAGATGGTGGCTTTAAAAAGGACTTTTAAAGCACGTTTTTAAAGAGACAGGATGTTCCAGCTCTAAAGGTGAGGACAATAGATCAATTTTGAGCTGCAGTAAAACATCCTGCATGACCAAGTCATTTAGCTTCTTTGTGCTATGGTTCCTTAGCAATAAAATAGGCTTAGCAATAAAATTGGCTTTAATAAAATAGCACTTAAACTCTGTAACAAAAATAGTAAATATCCCAAAGATTATAGGTACTCTGATAGTACAGTAAAGGACTTACATTGTATAGTGCCCTCTCAATGTAAAATCGAATATAGAGCAGAAGAAAAAATTAATCATTCTTAGAGGCTGTTTTGTTTGTGCAAAACAGTAGAAGCTCAATCACCTGTTCAGCTTTGATAAAGACTTTGACACTCTTGTATGTACTGAGAGCACTAAAAGGAATGCAGGACACCTGAGCAGAATGTGGATATCACCTGAGGAGAGTGCTCAGCTTTACACAGGCCGTGGGAAAGGGCTGATGCACAGACACAGAAGGAGCCTCAGCTAAGACAGTCTGTGTTCAGTCTTGCTCTGGGAATGAGTCACCCAGTCAGCTATGATGTGTGTGGCCACTGCTCCCTCTCTCCCAGCTTTATTTTGTCACTTGTCCTCTGTGGAGAAGTAACAAATAAGCAGTATGCAGCACAGCCAAGCACAGTGGAAAGCTGTTCACAGTAAACTCTCAAACAGGGGAGGAATCAGCTTTAAAACTATGAGTTTTCAAAGATGTTATAAACGTTATGTGGTTTAGATTTGGTTTTTGATCTTTCTTATTCTTTCTGTCCCATCCACTTCTTAATGGTCATGTACATTTTTTTTTTAAAGGGAAGCTGGAAGCCTCATGAAACAAACAGTAATACTTGATAGCACCAAGCAAAGATACACAGTAACCTAAATAAGAAAGTCAATCTTGCCATGTGTTATCATGACAGCACAGCCTTTTAAGGTCCCAGCATCATAAATAACCCAGCCTTGCTAGACACCAGCTGTTGAGAGTTTGCTTCCCATTAATCTCTATGGAAAATATTGATGACTGAATTCTTCACTGCTCCTCAAGTAGTATGTATAACCAGCAGCTTGAATTGCATATGAAACATGTACTAGAAGAACATCAGCTAAAGTTCTTACAAGAATGCTGCCATGGAAAACTCATGTCAAGCTAAACAGGCCCTCCAAGAGACACAACCGTTTGAAGTCCTACAATACTCTAATTTTTCAACAATTGTCATTTTAAGATTTCTCCCATCAAATCACTAGAAAACAAAATAAACTACTTTACTATACAAAGGTAGTTGAATAAAAATCTTAGAGATTTACATTTTGGAGGTAATACTAGCTTTGACTCATTTTCTCAAAAATGAGTGATTATGAACTTCGTAGATCACAAACATGAACATGACTCACAGCAGAGAACCACACTTTTTACGCATTTTCTTTAAGCAAAAAAGATAGCTTTGTCTTTAATAATTTGAGCCACATCTGAACACACAACCTACTGACTTATGTCAGACAGGCAACTGTGCTCATTTACGTAAAGTCTTTGACAATATGATTGATCATTATACCCATTTTATTCAAATAGCAGTAACATAAAATGTCAGTAATTAACAAAGTAAACCATTACTCACTGCTCCAGTGATGTCACTAACATTGCAAAGATTGGTTATTCCAAGTTCTCCTTCCTATAAGAGAAATACATATATTTTTACCGAGTCAAAATGTTTTCCCAAAATTATTTTATTAAAATATGTTAAAACATTGGTTTCTTGTAAAACACATTTTCTTTGACTAATGTTTCCTAATTTGAAGAAATTTATTGTTGACACACCAGTAGCTTCTCACTTGAGACTAATTTCAGGGTACCACAAAGACATTGGTAGAACCAGTTGTTGTTAATTTAATGATCTCAGGTAGGAATCTGGCTCTCATCTCCTGTTCCTCATTCACTGAGTCAGTAACAAATCCTTCAGAAATATGTTGGGCGTAAATGAGAAAGCCCAATGGCTTTGACCTCTTGGGAACAGGAAAAACCTTACTTTAAGCTAAATCCCTTTTGTCTGGTCGCCTTTTGAAGGGGTTTTACTGAGACATATGGTGACCACCATTCCTCCCCTGCCAAAAGTGCTCTCCAGCTAAGGTGCTTAGTTTTCCACAACATTCAAAGTGTGCAAAACCAGACACTGCCTGTGAAGTGCAAATGATTTGAGGATGTATCTATCTGACAACTTTCAAGAAGCTGAACATTAGGTCTGAAGTTTAGTCCTGCAAAGAGGTAAGAGCACCCTTAAAAAAACAATTTTCAGGCAGAAATTTTCAACAGATTGGGCACATGACGACAATAGTGAGAGTCCAAGGTGTCACAAAGCAATTGGGAACACAGCAAGTAGACTGGAGACAAAAAATAAGATTTACAGCTCTCAGACTCCATGATTATATTTTTCTCCTCTGAATCTCTTACACAATACATTCACTGAACATGAATGTGATTTTCCTGTCTTTCAAAGCGGAGAGGAAGAGCAACTTATTTCTTATTCTGAATTAATTTAAGCTTAAACCAAAGGATCCCCATTAAAGTTATCACTGCATGATAGGCTTTAATCAGGAAAGGCAATTAACTCTTTCACTGGTGCAAGAGTTAGAAAGGAACTGTTAGACAAATGTATGACATAAAAAGGAGCAGGTGAGTCTTCTGCAGTAGGTTTCCACAGTTAGTTAGCCCAAGGCACAAAATGACCTTTTACAGAGCAAAGGTACATGGTCTTCTAAACAACATCGACATTTCAGGCAAACAGAAACAAGTAGGGAACTCCTGAAAGTCTCATGCAGAATTATTGTTTGGATTTGAGAGGTTCTGCTTATCTCTGTTGTGTATCAGAAGAAGGAAAAATAGTAAATTCCACTCAACTACTCAAAGGAACACTAAGAAAACATAAGATTAAGGATCCAATCACTTACTTTCATACCTAAAGGTCTATCCACAATTTAAAGCATAGGTGACTTAAAAAAAGAAATTGAAACTAGTTCATTATAACTGTGCAAACAAAAGACTCCCGGATAATTTCTTGTGAATCTACAGTTTTCCTCAGTTTGCATAAGAAAAGTCGTAGACTAGGCAAACTGATAAGTGCATGAACTAAAAGAACAAAGGTTTCTTTCTTCCACCTTCCAGGGTCTTTAGCACTTAGAGTAATTTCAGGAGCTGTTGGAACAGAAGCATATAAAGAAAGTATAAAATGAAAACCCATGCAATCTGATTAATGGGATTTCTTACTCACCAAGTTCCACAAATTCAAATGTTAAACATTAGTTCTCAAACTCTGCTTTTACTCAGACACAGTATTTAAGATAAATTTTAAAAACATACATAGTAGGAAGTTCCTACAGTGCTAACAACCATCTATGTTTCAAAAGATGAAGTAGTTTCCAAAACTTACCAGGTTACTTGTACATAAGTTTTGACAGTTTCTTGGGAAAGTACAGTTCACTGCAGAAATCCATACACAATAAAAAGCAGCAAGTCTGTTTAGCAGGAGATCCCACAGGCAAGTGTTCCTCATAACTTAAACAATTGCATCTGTCAGTCTGATTCTTTCCTTGGCTTGGCCACATGAACTGCTTTGAGTCTAGATGACAGAGATGCAACTGCTAAAGTTGCTTTCCGGTTTATTAAATATTTTTTAAAGCCTTGTTTACACACTCCTTTCCTTCAACTACTTTTCAGCTTCCTGGAGCACTGGTCTTGCAATTGCACAACATCAATTTCATAGTTTCTTATTAAGCCACTGGAACAAAAGAGTAAACCAATGAAAGTCAGCATATCTCCTTACATAAATACCATTAACACAAAGAGGAAACTAACTGCAATGCTTTTAATCAGGTGCTCCGAGCAGCATGGAAACAGGGAAAGAGTGAGTGAAAAGTAACCTAATCTTCATTTCTAGTACAATTAAGGTATTTCTACATATTTTCAAGTGGATTCAACTAGAAAATGTCTTTGTGATGATAAATAACCTTGTTAGAAAGCACTGCAATTCACATCAGTCAGTACAAAAATTAATTCTCTATTTTAATGACTGTTTCCAAACGTTCCATTTCCACACCAAAATACCACTCAAAACAGATGCCTGTCTGCCTTCAGATACAACACAGACACAATCTAACCAGAGCCACCCTGCTAGGGATTCTAGGTGAGTAGGCACAATTGTATGAGCAAGTTTGTGCCCGTATCATGGAATAAAATTGAAACTGATGGATAAATCATGTATCTGATTTAAAGAGAGGTGAATAGTCCTACATAAAGATGGACACTCACATTGAAGAGGTCAGTGGAAATTCAAGCTTAAGATACACTCAGCTCCCAGTCTGTGGCACATCTCTCTTGTACTGGCAGAGGTATCCACAGTCATTCTGTGAACTGCAGCAGGAAGTTGATCCAGCTTACATTTATATATGTACATATATATGTAATTTCTATGTAATTATTGTGCATGTATTATGCATTATAAATAAAATGTGCCGTTTTATAAATAGCATAGCATTCTGAAGATCACTTTAAAGTGACACACCCTCTCATTGCTGCTTAAAAAGGGGACCTGCTTTTCTAGCACACCATGACAAGCCCCACTCACTTGCCAAGCAAACATTCCTGCAGCCATGCAATAAACCAGGCTGAGAATCTGGTTAACACTAACCCAGCAACAACTGAAGTGAACTGGTTAGCATTAACCTGATAGTGTTTTCTCTGATTCAGACTGCAGCACAGCCCCATGTGCTGCTGTGCCCATGCATAGTAGGTGAAAGTAGCTAAAAGCACCAAGGCACAAGAAAAGGATAAGCCAGGCTAGAGCGTCAATGGATATGGCCAATCACATGGATCAAAGGTGGTCAGAGCAAGAAGCAGGCTCATTTGCTTTATTCCAGTTGTGCTGGGAAGCATTTGGAGGTTTCCTTGTGCGTTATCTCAGCCTCCTCAACATGACTCAAGAGAACTCCTAGATAAGAGTAAGACTTGTCTAAGATGAACTTAGCTTTCGGCTAAGGGCTTTCAGCTACACAAGTGAGGGGTAGTTACTGCCCCATTTTCTTGTCTGTTCTCCACTCCAGAAGGACGCTGCCCCCAATCCAGCCCACCAGCAAAGCTGCTCAGGAGGAAACTCCTTAACTCCAGCCAAAATAAGCCAGTTTAGTCTGACTGCTTAAATAGTAGTTCTTTGCTAATCCAGCTCATCTTGGCTGAAGAAGCTTTGTCAGAGCTCACATGAGCAGAAAAACTGAAGAGGAAACTCGTGACAGGCAGATGTAGGCTGCAATTTTTTCTTGATGCAGGGCACTTTGTGCTTTGGGTAGATCTTTAGGAGATTTAAGACCCTCAGCATATTGTCTCTAGGGCTAGTAGGTCAACACAAGTAATTTAAATGTACCCACATATCTAATATGCACCTAAGCAGGTGGCATGGGGTAACCCACATCACACTTTAAAAACCAATCATACTCCAAGAGAGGATAACCACGATGAAATACATATGGGAAATGGCTCTTAGGTTTTATTATATCCCAAACTGTTCCTGGATATTATTTGGGCTAATGTTGATGTGGACCAAAACCAGTCAGGGACAACAGTTTAACAGTTGATCTATGTGGTCACTCAAGACTAAGAATGATGCCTGGCATGGATTTACATTATTAGCTTAGCTGTAGTCCAGGTAAACAAATATGTCTAAGTTCGATCTTAAAAAAAGAAAAAAAAATCTTTTAATTGCATTTAATTATTCAATAGTTTTTTGGTTTGGTTTGGAGGGTTTTTATAAGGAACTAATTGATTGTTAGGACATCTTGGGTCTTGTTTGGGAGTACATAGGGAGGAGCAGTGGGAGCGGAGAAGGGATCGAGTTAAGAACCTGGTGAGGAATGGAATCAAAGTGCATCTGAAAGCCTGAAGAAGAACTTGGCAACCATATAAAATGTTGGCATTTGGCTCTTAGGGTAAGGAAATTTTCTTAGTATCAAATACACATAACTAACCTTTTATAGGTGGAAATATTTGCTATTAGTGATGCTGATGATTCTTGTCAGTGAGCATTTGCACACTCATATATGTGTAGTACATGCATGCCTTGTCCAAATGGGCTCTAACCAGCAATGCAATACAGATAGTTAATAGAACAGAAACATTAAAGACATATTCAAATGAACAACTCTTTATATGATGCAGAAATTTGCCTTAGACTTCCAGCACTGTTTTCCACCAGGTGTCACTGTAACATGCCATAAACCAGGACCTTCAAATGAAAAAAAGCACTGAAATGTCTCCTTTCTTGTTTATGTTCCTTCTAACACATTGGCCGAACAAACACTAGCAGTCACCCGAGTCTTTGGATTTGTCACCTGAATTCCAGGAATGCTTCGGAAGAGAGTATTTATGGTGTTTAGAAACAGAACTTTAAAAGGAGGTTTTGTAAAATCTGTAAATGATGGAGCATTAAGTGTTATTTTTAGGTGCATTGCTTTCACAAAACTGCACCCTGTCACTGAACAAGGGATTCAAATTTTGTGAGATATCATTAATAAACCTTGACCTTTATATTATAGGTCTAGGTACAGAGCATGATTTCCTTTATCCCAAAGACCAGTGCAGGGAAAGGATCTGCAAGGAAGAAGACCATGAATGAGGATTAAAATAGCAGTATAGTGAGTAACTGGGAAAAGCAAACTCTATTACAATTCCCTACCTGAACAGCAGTATATATCACAGCACCTCACAAACTATGTATTCATCTTTCGAACTCCTCTGAGAGCAATAAAAATATATACTGACAAATGATCAGCCGTGATAGCAATGAATATGTGCTATCATATCTTGAGGAGAAACACGTACATGATTACTGCAACTAAAGCAAGTAATTATTATCTTCTTTATACCTGATCCATAACAACAAATCTTTCTTATATGTGAACACACACATGATTGTGCATACGTATACACGAATGGTATGAGTAGGCTGATGATCTAAGACATAGAGCTTTAGGGCTCCACTGCACTTACAGCAGAAGACCTAAATTGTCAGCTCAAGGTGGGTTGGCAGCCTCTTCTACCGTTCACCCTAGGGCACAGGCACAAGTTGTTACCCCTGCAGCAAGAGAGATCAGTTGGGAAGCATGTCTTGGGCTACCAGAAGTTACAGCTCAAGATGTCAGCATAAACTGATGCTATTTTCAGGTTATTGTAATATGACAGAGCAAAAGCTCTCAAATTTCAGGGCAGCTCCCAGCTGACGCAGTCCAGGAGCCATGCCATCAGCTCTGCACCAGTGGCAGCAGCCTCCATCAAAAAGGTAAGCCAAGCAGCTCAAGGCAATACCCATGTCATCAATTTCTTTTTAATCTGCTCCCATGCCCAAGTCAGGCACCTAAAATCTCGTCAATGAAACATCTGATCACGTGTCACCATTTAAATACTTCTGTACGTAGTTTCACAAAACCACAGCACAGAACAGCAATCAGGACTGCAGAAACAGCAAAGGGAGGCAAGATGCTGGAGGCAAGGAGTGGGACACCCAAACTCCTCAGATGTCTGTGTCTAATCTGGGCTGTTTGTGTCCAGTTACATAGCACTAAAAATTCCTTGAAGTTAAATCACATTCATGAGTCCTATCTTGATAGGGGGGGGAAACTGGGAGAGGTGAGAAAGGAGAGACTTTTCAATCCAGCATCCAGCCTACAGGGAACAACAATGACAAGGAAAATCTCAGCTTTTACTTATTAGCTGCTAACCCCTTTGTCTCGTGGAGGTAGGCTTGAAAAGATATGCTGATGTGAAACTCTCACTAGTGCTGATGGATTTTCACTCTTTTCCAAAGATCACAGATTATTCTCATTTTCCTTCCAGCAATGGACCCCCATTAGCTTTTGAATTTCTCAGTAAGTGAACAAGGACCCTAAGGGCAAAAAGCTTCCCTCCAATGCCCCTGCCTCCCTCTCCTTTTATTTGTTAGTGCGACTGCTAAGGCAGCTGTTTGTCTGGCAATAGTAGCCAGTCAGTCAAGGAGGGCTTTGCACAAACAGGGGGAAGACCATACAAGAGAAACCCCCTGGAGTCTGGCTCAAGATTTATATCTATCTCTGCAGATTAGAGAAGCCAGGCTGGGGAGGGGGGAGAAACAGACTGTTAAACTGGATCAAATTGGAAAGACAGTCATGCATGAGATACTTAGCTAAACCAGTCAGGAGACAGGGATTTGTTTCTATTGATCTGCAGTAATGATGACTGGAGAAATGTCTCATTAAACGATGTACAATGATGGATTTCAGACTAGGCAAATTTGAGCTGTGGAGATTAATGATAACAAGAGATGTGAAAGCTAGGCCAGGATAGAAAATATAAGGAACGCTAAAGGATGACACGAATCTATAAATAAGCTGCTAAAAAATTCAAATCTAAAAATGAAAAATAAATAAATAAATAAAAAAAGAATACATCAGGGGCTTACTAAACTGTGGTTTTTTAATCATCCTATATGACATCAGGGGAGAAAGAAAGCAAGCACAAAGTGACAGTAAAAACCTTGCTGTTAAGTAGATAAAGCTTGCATTGCTTTTTTTATTGCTTTAAAGAGGATAGGTTGGCAAGGTATTTGCAAAGCTCTTCAGAGATTTGTTCAAGTGTATTATCTATTAGGTATCTTCCGATTGTTATGAATCAAACGTGCAGTTTGAAATCTGAAGAAAACTGGATTTCAACAGGGCAACAGTTTTAGTGTAAAATGGCCTGATGTAGCATGTCTGAAGGGGACTTCACGGGAAAAATGTGCAAAGGTTTTTAGAGAGGAACAGAAGGAAAGAAGATTGCATACTGCACAGGGAGTAACTTATTGCTCTGAGCACGCAGATCAGTGTATAATAAGATATAAAGCCAAGACTGAGAGAAAAAGACAAAAGAAGCAGAAAACAGTAGTGTAGAAGCAATCTTCAGAATAGTCAGATGCTAAGCCTGAATAGGCATAGATTCATAAAAGGCTTTACCTCTAACACCTTGTGGTTTCCATGGTATTCCAAAATACCTGAACATTGCATGTCCCAGTAGTTTCATAAAAAGAAATTGCTCATCCGGCAATCCAGAAGAGAGCCCAACTGCATGGAATTTCTTGCGACTGGAGAAGCTACAGTGCCCACCATGGAGACAGGAGTCAGCCAGGGCTGGATTCGACCTTTTCAATTACCTGCTTGTAAAAGTGTGCTATTAGGGTGCTGTTCAGATGCAGTGCTCACTAACCTCTTAGTAAATATCTAGAGCTACAGCCCCTCTCCCCCAAAAGTTCCTGTCGTCCTCTCCTTAGCTGAGCACTGACTCTGGGTACAGGCACTGGTCCATAGGGTCAAGTAGCTCCCTTTCTCCAAACGAGCAAGAGTGAAGCCACTCGTAGAGCCTGTCCTAGCCTCACTAAGGATCAGGGCAGCCGGTAGTACCATAAGGCACCTCACTGGGGACAAGGATAAGCCAAGGCCACTGACCCGAGCCTGACATCTCCATTGAATGCCATAGCAGTCACTTGAATTTAGATGTATTGATTTCAAATTAATTACAATGCTTCAAAACAGCCCAAGTATCCATCTGCCCCCAGCCATGTGTGCTTCCCCTCATGCTGACACTGGCATGCTGTCAGACCCTCAGTAAAACAGTTGTTTGTATGTGGAACAAGCCTTTTTTTCTGTTGACGAACTTTCTTTCCTGCGGAAGTTTCTTTCACCAAGACAGGCAGATGCCAGAGCAAGGCAGGGGACAGGCACACAGATCTACAACTGAACACTTACACCTGAACACCAATGGTGAGGATGCACATCGAAGCTGAGAGGACTTACTGCTCTGTGAAAGACAGCAGCCCTGACATTTCTCCCAACTTCACACCCCACTATGTTCCCAGATCTCAGTTTCTGCTGCCTTAGCAGTGTAGTCAGTCTCCCTTGCACCAGCTCTGGTGCTTTTCTGATTCTCTACTGAGCTAGTTCAGATCCCTGACACAGCTGAAAGACATTCACCTTGCTGTCAATAAAATGTTCTGCTAGCTCAGCAAGTTGAATCAGCTCAACACAACATCAGGTGAGCACCCGGAAGAGGGGAAGTAAGGCCAAGAAATGGACTCTTTGACCCAGCTGGTTTGAGCCCTCACTCTAACAGCTGCTATTGTTAACTAAATTTAGGTCTGAGGATACACCATTGTCCCTTAATAGAGAGAAGCTTGGGGAGCGGGGTCTGCTGCTCATAATGTCTTTGAATGTGACCTTGCACAACAGAGCAATGACCTCACTCTGCCTTATGATAATACAAATAATAAGAGTTGGTCTTTAATTGTGAACACATCTGGACTCCCCAAAGATTTGCAAAACAATGATATGCTTATGCTGTTATGACAAACTACCTCAGTATAAAGCTGGCTAAGACAGGAGAAGCATCGAACAAGGGATATCATACTGGTTCATACACTTATGCTTCCAAGATTAAAGATATAAATTGGATTATGAAAAGTATGTTATTTTTCTAGTGTTACTTACATGCACAAACACAAGCACACGCACGCCTCTTCTGATGCTAAAAGGACTCAGTGGAGCTCAAAGAAAAAAATAATGCAATAGAAAGAAAAATTCCCCAGATCAAAACAGATATAACACAATTATTTTAGAACAATAACTGCAACATCTATTCCTGAGAAAATCCATCTGTGGTGGGGTTTTTTTCTTGGACTAAATTACAAACCAGAGAAAGACTATTCTGTGAAAATAGCTAATGTGCCCTTTTGCAGTAATCCACAGAGGAGACTGCAGAAGAGACTTCAACCTCCTCAGGCGCCCATGTTCACAGTCCAGTGTACTGGTGGATATTCATCCCAACACCCATTTGAGTGAATGTTGAATAGCTGAGGTGCAGGCACATGCTTTGTTCCACTGCTCTGCAAGATGCTGAAGTTGAGCAGAGTGGAGAGCTATGGGTACAGCAATATGTTGAAACAATATTTTCTGAATCTGGAAATTGCGGGCCCAAAAAAGTATTGGGTGCTGCTGTCAACACAGGCTCCCAGTAACCTCAAGGTTCTTCAGATTAGGCCCAAGCACTAAGCTGACGGCAGAGGCTCTGCCCAAGCAGGACTAAGTAGTAATGCTTCCTTTGGTTTCCAGGTCCAGAAAGAGTGCCCAGGCACATACGCTTTGATATCTGTATGCCAATCAAAATAGCGTATTGCTTTTTCACACATTTTTCAGATAAAGATAACACATATGAGAAATTGTCTATATGTATTTCTACAAGACCAGCAAAACAGGATAGCTATAAATATTTGTTCTGTGTAGCAACAAGCTAGCCTTCACTTGGTAAAACAGCTGTCTGCGAATGTTATCACTATTTTGTGATTGGTGTCTTTGTCATGCTGGTTTTGTTCTTCTGTTTCAGTGTTTGCTATTTTATTGCATTAATGCAATTACACAGATCAAACTAGCAACAAAAAAGGAATCCCTGGAACACTAAAATAGAATAAAAAACATCAAGAAAAATATACTAGTCTTAAGATACAAGGAAGTTAGTGAAAGTTCATGGTCCACCAAAGCCAATCGTTGCAATCACTGGAAGCCACTGTGGGATGACCTGCATGTAGTCCAACAGTGGTTTGTAATTCAGAGGAGGCTGAAGAGCAGCTGGCTTCCTCCTCCTGCTTGTTTAGAAGATAGGTTTTGCCCCTCTAGATCCCTAATAATGAGGGCATATAGGCAGGAGTATGGGAAAGGGATCAGGTAATACCATGAGAATGATTCAAAATCCATTTAACCTCTCTCTTTTCCAACTTCAAGCCACAAAGTCAATCAGAAAACAGTTCAGTGGTGCTAACATGAACCCTGATGGCTGGTTAATATAATATACTCATCTTTTTTTGAAACAATAGGTCAAATATCTAAAAATGCATAAATGGAACAATGTAAAAAGTAAAAAGCAGAAATCTGAGCCTAAAAGATTATGGTAACCCCTGAAAAGGTTCTGAGATATTATAATTCCCAGATGAGCAGGGTACTGTGTGTGACAGTTGGAAGCTGAAGGAACTCAGGTCCTCTCTAGAGACACAAGGTATATTTTTTTACTGCAGGACTATACCAGGTCATTATTACCAGGATTAGTTTTGCCCTAGTTTGAGCAGCCATTAGTACAGCCTTAGCTGTGGCTGACTGCAGCAGCACTGTGCTCAGCATCTAGGATTCTCAGTGTGCATCCCTTTGTGCCACACTAAGTCAAGCCACTCCATGACATCTCTGGGAAGCTGCCTGTTTCTCTAGGCACATAAGGAACTATGGCTAAGTAGTGGGGATTGTTGCAAGGACTTCAGCCACACACAGGTATTCTCTGCCAGGGTTGCTCATGCCAGCTGAAAGTTTTCTTGTTCCTAGAGGCTCAGTGCTGTTCATCCACTGGAGGAATGTCTTCAGATGAAGCGATGATGGGTTCACTCAAACCTAGTAAGTTGCTATGGACAAATGTGTATGAAACAGGTAAGAAAACACACCTACTGCAGAGCCTTTAGAGTGGTAACTAAACATTCCCAGGCAGCAAAGAGCTAGAAATGAAGATTAGGCAGAAGAGCTGCTCACCCAGTGAAAGCCTGGCCCTGGCTTAATATGTGCCATCAACACAGGTGAGCAGCCCACGGGAGGTGAATTCCTGGACTGAATCCACATAGGCAGTCAGCCCAACCCTGCCACCCTGCACCAAAACCACCACCATGCTCAAGAGAAGAAGGGCAAATCACATCTGATTTTGGTGGACTGGATATAGAGCAAACAATTAAAATACAGGCTGAATTAAAGTCTAAGAGGCAGACTTAACTAGGTCTCAGCTACATATATCACATTTCAAAAGAGGCATTTAGGACCATTTGTGAACCCTGGGGCCAAAACCAACCATGAGTATGCGTGTATAGCATAACTAAGAATACAATAGCTTTAATGAAAAAAAGTAGACAGAAGGATGTCAAAAGTTCTTACTTCCAGGAGGAGTATTTGGGAAACTATATTGTCCACTAACTTAACATGATAAAAAAAATCTCAATTATTGATCATTTGTTATTTTATGAGGAATTAATATTTAAAACTGATTTGAATGTCCACCAACCTGCCTCGTTTGCTTTCTGTTATCCAGTTATCTTTGACAAGTAACCTAAGATAGGCTACAATTTTTCTTAATGCCATAAACAAGCACCATACCGCATAGAATTCTGCAATTAAAATATGAGAAAATTTTTAAACTTAAGCACATATTTTTTTGAAATTAGTATTAAAAATGGACAAAGGTCTTTACAAAGACAGATAACGTTTGATCAGGTTTTTGCATTTAGTAAGTAGCCTTATTAAAAGCAATTGACAGTGAACCCTCAAACTATATATACAGTTGTAATCCACAGCTGTGACAGTTGTGAATTACAGGAATTTGACCTTGTAGTTCATTGGTGCAATGCTCCGATGCTATGTGGAAAAGTTGCACAAGAAGCTTTTTTCTCTGTACATAATGATTATTGCAGATTTATGAGCTGTGCTTCCACTATGCATAACTGGCTTATTTCTGTGAAGCTCACAAGGAGTGCAGACTTCCAAAGGGCCCAAAGTGGGCACAGGGAGAGGGAAGGGAGCACAGTCCCACACACCACTAATTACTGAATTTTTAAGCATGATTCCCATCTCTCTCTCTTCAAAGAAATCAACTGAAGGGAAAGAAGACCATCTCTGGACTTGCTTTCAACCACTGAGTTCATATCGTACCCTGTAAGAAAACTGGACCATGAACACTTGAAATTAGGAAGAAGGACTAGATCTGGGGTAAACAGGACTATTTCTGTTACAGCAGGCAGTCACTCAGCCCATACTTTTATTTCCTTTCAGCTCTCTAAGCTTTTACTCATATAGCCAAGGGTACAATGATCAATAAAGTAGTACTTAAATAGCCCTTTCTACTGTACGTGAGAGTAAGTGCCACACTCACTACATTAGAAAACATAAAACTCTGCTTGCTTGCAGTCACCTTCCAATACTCCACACTTTCTTTGGAAGAATATAACTAGACTGATTGCTGTCTTTATTAAAAAGGCATGTGAGTCAAACATAATTGGTTATTCCTGGAAGTGACCATGGGATTGCTTCATATTTTGCACAAGTAATTTCTTAGCTCCTTTTTGGATGCAGCCTCATAAACATGAGTAAATGATTAAGACTACTTGTTTCTCATGGAAAAAAATGCAGACTGTGCAAATTCAGCTGCAAATTCTCCCTCAAAAAAAAAAAAAAAAAAAAAAAAAAAACAAAAACCCACAACCCCAAACAAAAAAAAAATCCCACATGCTACAGTTAAAAATCACTTGTTACCTATGTATTAAAAGTTATTGCTTTTTAAATATATGAGGGTTAATACCTTACAGAAGCAGGAAAACTCTTTAAAACACCTATAAAAAACAATGAGAGCTTTGTCACTGGCAAATTGATCAAGCATGCTGCCAACTAGTAAGTTATAAAATAGTAGGCTTTGTTTTGACAAAGAGTGTCATGAATCTCTAGATCATAATATTTTTCAAGGCAACCCTAAAACAATATGTTTAAATGAAAAGGAACATTTTGCCCCATATTTCTTGACAGAATTGAAGACGGCAGCATGGCACGTCTGGTTGATTGTCTTCAAAATCTGGATGATTAGCAACTTTATTTCATTTTGCTTGAAAGTAAGTAAAATTATGACCTAAGACTACCAAGCAGCTGTGAGAAACTGCGAAATATGTGACAGTGGGACAAACGATTAGTCTTCAGCTTGAGCTCATAATTACATCATAATAGGTGACATGATTGGATAGGTTACAGTAATTAAAGTGATGAAAAGTGCATATTCATCCCCTGTATGGCTCTCATTAGAGTTACATCCAACTGCTGCTGTTGTAGTGAATGAGGCTATGTATCCTCTTAGCCTTCAATTACCCCATAGGCATCTTCTGCCAGCGCTGGTAAGGGCCCTGCTGCTGCTCCCACCCAGACAAGACCTATCATTGTCTGCTGCTGCTGAAAATAAAAGACAAAAGTCTCAAAGCATGACGCAGCTGGGTTTTCACTCCCAAAGATTATTACCCAAATTTATTGCCCACAATTTCTCCTTCCATATTCTTAAGGTCTGAGAATATTTATGGTGTCTCCCACGTGGGGATTTTTGCTAGCAGCCTGACTGCATGATGCCAGCATTATGATTCCAGCCAATCCATGTGGGTGTGGCCA
The DNA here is from genome assembly GCA_028858755.1 of Ara ararauna. Lineage (NCBI taxonomy): Eukaryota > Metazoa > Chordata > Aves > Psittaciformes > Psittacidae > Ara > Ara ararauna. Next base: position 66,655,543 of record CM054379.1, read on the forward strand.
GCAACCTGTGCCAGTCCAAGTTAAACTGTTTCTTCTATCTGAAGTTTTTTTCTGTCCGATTTTTGCCTCATGTTTCTGCTAAAGTAGCAAATCGCTCAGTCATAGTGTATCCTCTTAGTCACTTGCTCAGAACCGCGGTAAAAGTGGAAATGTGATTTTACTCAGTCCTTCACTCCTGTGCACTTTCACACCTGGGCAGGGGTGCTTTCAGTCAGTATGGGTGGAGGTTGCTAACGTGAGACTCACCAGAACCAAGGCTGGCTCCGACAAGAGCCCGGTCCCACAACTTGTTAAAAATGAAGATGATTTTTGCAGCAGTAGTTAGGTGAATATCCAGAAACCCAAAGGAATCCCAGAGGTCAGTCCATCTCCAGCTGGTTTAATGGTGTGCAAACTTAAACAGAGGGTAACATTACACTGGTTGAAATGCTTTTGCTGCTCCATGGGCATGGCCTTAGCCTTCCAGTAATATAAACACCTGCACAGTGTACCATGTCCATTAAATAAATATACAAGTGTGTCTCAAGGAACTTGCCATGCCACAGCCTTGCAGCAGCACTGACTTTGCTGTACCCTAACCATTTTTAACAAGGAGGGCTCATATCATATACAAATGTTGAATCTAGACACACCTCAGGCTTTTGCTTTATAGTATTTTCTGATTTATTTTTTCTTTTAATAGAATCACCACACGCACTGCTGGCAGAATGCAGTACCTGAAAACAGAGATCAGCAACCAGAGCACTTTGTTCTCAGCTTTATCCTGTAAATCCGTCATACTGTTTGCTTTTCACCAATGACAATGCAAAACCTGGCCCATGTATAAAGGCTGTTAGAAGGCCTCTCAATCTGCAAACTATTCTCCCTCTAAATGATGAGATTAACATACCTTTCAATGTCTAGAATTGTTCTTTTGCTTCATAATTCATAACCTCAGGTCCTCTCTACCTCATTGTGTCCTCCAATTCCTCCTCTTTCTTTTACAGGGTCATCAAACAAAGTCCTTACAGCTTACGAAACAGGAACTTTCCTGTTAGCTGCACAAAAGCAAGACTGCTGCAGTAAGATGAAATTTAAACCTCTTTGTATAAATAAGGTTTTTGGCTTTTTTATTGTTGTTGTTTGTTTTTCCTAGAACATGTATGAAAAAAGATGCTTTTGAAAGAAAGTATGTATACAGTGTCAAGCTTGCAAGATAAGCTTAGGTAAACTCCTCAGTGTTTTTCCTTCCTCCTCTGTCCCGGACAAGCTACCAGCTTAATATCACACAAAGCACACAAGGATTCTCAGCATGTAACAGTATGTAACAAGTACAGGTAAGAATGTAAATCCATTAAGCTTTTGACTGTACAGGCCTACAAATGAAACCTGGGTATGTCCCCGTCATACCGACCACCTTCTTAAATGTTTTGAGCTGACTTTGTCCTGACATCCTGTCTTGCTGTTCATCCTGAGGCCAGGTAGACATCCATGGAGTAAAAACACAGTTTCTCATTTGCAGGTGGCTGTGCAGCAAAGGTATCCATATAATGAATACTAGATGAAGTACATTATCTAGTTGTAGGTGACTCAGTTAAATACATTTGCATTAAACACATGAAATACTCCTAATCCATATGCTTGGAAAACTAACTGTACGAGGGCACGTGCTCATGCTAAAAAGTAGCCTGTCTACGTGCTTGGGTGAATCCTGTCTCTTCCAAATTAAGTCAGTGACCAAAATCAGCTGCATTAAGCTGTCAGAAGTGGTCTGCCAGGGAGTTTTCATGTTGTGAAGCTCCCATTGTGTGACATCCCCACATAAGTTTTTAGTCAGGCTCAATGTATGCCTTCTTTCTGAATTAATCTTCTGCCTTGGCTCAAAGTATTTGCCTTTAAAACTGTATTTATCTAAAAGCTTTTAATTCTCCTCCTTACAAAGGGAAATTTGGAAAAGTACACATGAACAAATGTAGCAATGTGACAGCGGTTATACAAGTCCTCAAATAACAGCTTTGAGAGCTGCAGACTACTCCATTCATCTTAATGATAATTTAATTTTGGAAGCTGACAGTAAGTTCCTTGCCTACAGCATATTTCAAACTGACAAGGAGAGGACATGGTAAAGTAATGTGAATTTAATATAAAAATAAATAATACAGAAGCTACTGCACTGATTGTGTTGTTCATTATCCTACTGCAGTCAATAGGAAATAAGTACTCCAACACCTACTGCAGAGTTTCCACCTGAGCATTATACACATTCACAGTGGGAAACATGTGGCCTTGGACAAGCAACCAGCTCCTGCTGAGCCCAGGGGTGAGAAGATTGAAAAGGCAGCCTGCCTGCTCTTCCTTCCACCAGTGCTCTCCTGTACAGTAAACTGCTTCACCAGCCATGAAAGGAAAAAAAAATACTGCTCCCAGATACTTTACAGCTCCAGTCTCAAGGGCATGACTTATCATTTCACTACAAATCACTGTAACAAAAATAACTGGGGAGGGAAGTATTCTCTAACTATCTCTCCCAGAGGGCACTGCAAAGCCTCCAATGCCCAGAAGGAGAAAGCTTCCTTTCCCAGTCTCAGTCAACCCACCTTCCTCCTCCTTATGAGCTTCCTAAAGGCATGTGACAGCCAAAACCCCTTCTGGCTTTGCTGCTAACTTGCTTGTACCAATTACCAACCACTCAAGTTCTACCAAGAGCTCATCTCTAGCAACATTGTCTGCAAGCAGAGGTTTTTGCATATGAACTTGCCCAAGATCACCAGACCCAGAGTATCGCACCATTGCCTCTGTAAGGTTACTCGAGATTGTCTTGCAAGACTTTTCTGCCAATATTTTTGACAACCCTTAACAAACAGAACTAAACCCCACTCCTATTATTAAAGAATATATTCTAAATCTCAGCTGATGACATGCAAATCAGTACAATTCCCAGTGCCAACCTGTGTATGACTGACTGGTTTTGATTGCCCACTGAGATTGATACAAATCTATAACCTATTCCCATAACTACAATATTTTCACCAACTCTGTTCTTTTTAAATCCAGTCTTAAAACGCTGTGGCAGAGTTTTACTTTCTCATCCCTTCCCCTTCATAATTATCCACATTTGTATGGGTTTCTTCCTGACAATCTGTAAGACAAATAGAGGAACGGGTCACTTTTTTCACACGGGCATACTCCTCTGTAAAAGTCTCTCAGCCTTCACAGTCTTGAATCAAGTGACCCATCACAACCTTCTTTAGCCAGAAGGTTGATGGCATTTGCTGAAAAGGTCCAGTAAGTATTAACCAGAGTGCTAAACTGCCACAGCAACAAACTCTCTCTTTGATTTACACCACATCTAACATTTAATCTAGATTTCAAACTCTCCTTTGCAAAGAGGGGTAAGGCTCAAGTACTAAAAACCTGTGTTAAATACATATAGCAAGAATATAATGTACTGGGTATATGATGAAAAATATGTCTGATCACATATGGTGTCTGAAAAGTTAAAAACCAGACATTAACACTTGCAAAACAAGAGCTCAATTAGAATAAAGGTTTACTAAACTTGACTTCTAAAATATAACGAAATCTTACAATTCTCAGTTGTCTCTAGGACATGGAAGTTTTTTACACTCTTCAGTTTAGCAGAGCAGCGCAGTATTTCTGACCTGCCAGCAATGTGAAACAATTCGCCTCCGCACTGTCAGACGGGCTACTTTGAATTCTCCGGCACACTTTTAAAAGGCCTGCCGCTGGGGCCTTTTTAGTGTGAGAGCCTCCTGCGGCTGCTGGCAGTGGAGCCGCTTCCCTGCCATGCACCTGCGCCCTTCCCCGTGCCACAGGTCTTCTCCAGAGCAGGGCAGCTGAGCCCGTCCCACCAGGACAGAGAGTTACCCTCAGCATCCTTTAAAAGATCCAGAATAAATTCAGCCCGCAACTTCAGCGCACAGAAGCAGCTCGCACGCGTTGAACACGCAGCCCTGCGTGGAGATGCCGCCCCAGAAGTCGGGGGTAGGCGCGTGGAGCCAGAGCACGACCCCGGCTCTGCCGCAGGGCCCGGCACTCCCGCCGGCCCCACTCGTGTCCCCACCGCGCCCCTTCTCGCTGTGGCGGCGGTAGCACCGCCAGGGAATCAGCTTGCGCGCATAATCCTGCCTGCTTAAAAATCTATATCTGTATGTACGTGTACATCAGCGATGCTCGAGGCTGCGCGGGTTTGCGGATTCCGCCCCAGCCCCAGTCCCGATGCAGCCGTGGGTGGGAAAAGCAGCACCCGAGGAGCGGAGTAGAGGGGAGGGGAGAGGGGCCGAGCCAGCCCCTCGGTCCACAGCAGGAGGAGGAGATACCCTGCGCTGCAGCCCAATGGGAATAGTGGCGCTTCCCTTTCTCCCGCTTCCTTTCTCCACCCCCAGCTCGAGGCTGGGAAGGCGGGAGGCGGCGGTGCTGCAGCCCAGCCAGCGGCGGGGCGCGGGGCAGCGGGAGCCCCTCTCGGCCCCTTTTCCCCCGCCGCAGAAACACCTGCGGGAGACGAGGATGCCGGGGGGCTGTTGCCCCTCTCCGCGGGAGCCACCCCTGGCCGGAGGAGGAGGAGAGAAAGAGAAAGGAGTAGGAGCGAAGTGGGGAAGTTGTGCCTTGCGCTCCCCGCCGAGAGCCGGAGCCATGGGCCCCGCCGGGGGGGCGCGGGCCGCCCCCTCGCTGCTGCTCTCTCTGCTGCTCGGAGCCTCGGCCCCGCTGTGGCTGCGGGCGGAGAAGCTGGGTGAGTGCGGGGAGCGGGCGGGGGATCCGGCGTGCACGGCCCCGGGGATAGCCCTGCGCCGGGCGAGCGGCGGGGTGATGGGAAGGGGTGTCCCTGTTCTCGCCTCGTTGCTCTGTGGGAGCGCAGCGTGAGCTGCTCTCGGGACTGTATATAGTTGACCTGGTTAATCTTCGCCGGGTTTATCCCCGTGCCTGAGTAGCTGCGAGATTAAAGTGTTAACCGGCCTTACGATAAACGTACACCACGGCTTTCGTGATCTTTCATTAATTAGGACTCTTCCGTTTTAAGTTCAAATGAGTGGAGGAAAAGTCTCCGGCAAGTTGCAGGCGGGAGGCTGGTAGCTGCTCCGGCCGGTCCCGCGGCCACCCGGGCGCCGGCTCCGGCCGTCCCTCGGCAGCCCCGGCGGGAGACTCGGTAACGGCAGCCGCTCTCGGCCCCCGGCAGCACCTCCGCTGCCCCAGAGCTGGGGCTGGCAGCCCCTGCCCCACAGTTGCGTCCAGGCAGGTCCGTTCTCCCACTACCTCGAGGAGAGGGAGAAATGCCCTTACTTGTGCCGGGACAAAGTTTCGTGGGAATCTCAGGGTGGATGTTGTAAGACCTTTTGCGATACTGCAATTTGCTGAAATTAGGGCCCAAGTAATATTCTCCCTATCCTGTGTTTCTATGCGGCTCAAGGTTAAGCTTCCTGTGTAAATTACAAGCGCAGCTGACCTCCTGCTGAGGAGCTGCAACCTTTTGGCTGTAGCATTGCATGGCCTGATGCATCTATTTTAAAAGTGTTCACCAGCAACTGGTAAAATACTTAACACTGGAAATTAAACATCATAATGAGTTTGACAACACATTCAGGCAAATAGTCCCCTTATTAATGTTCCAACTTGGCTGCAAATTCCAGAAGCCAAGTGCGGTACATTAGCATTGCATCCAGGCAGTGGTACAAAGTACTTTGTTTGGCTGATTTATGCCTGTTTTCCCCATAACTTCCTATTAATGGAGCTTTCAGATACAGATCTCTACAGAAGGGAGAACTTGGTATGAGTTGTGCCGCCTTTCCACTTGCCAGCTACATGCCAGCTTTGCTATTCTGTCCTCAATATGTTTCCTCATTTTGAGACTCCAACTTGATATGCTCCAGGAAACACAGATGTAGCAAATTAAAAATATGCCCTCAGTCCCCTCTTTTCATCAGTGTTTTGGAGGTTATTTTTGTTAATTTCCTTTTTCACAAGGCTTGTTTCGTGTGTAATGGCATACAGGAGAAAGGAATTTGGAGAATCAGTTAGAAATAGTAAGTTTGCTGGGGTTTTGGGTGAGGGAGGTTAATGCAGACAGTGATGCTCAGCAGTAAGTATGAATCCCACTCCTAAATTAATTAGGAAAAGCACTTATGTGGTATTAATGTTAAAAATCTCTCTGCTATCAAGCCAACAACATGGAAATGCAAGTAATATTTCACCTGGTTCTCTTTGGGCCAGATTCAGATTTACAAGATAGTCTGTCCAGAAAGCAGAAGAGATTTTTGACTCCTGTCTTTCCTTTCTCCTTAGGGAGCAGTTATTCTATTTGTTTATTTACATTATCCTATGGAAATACCCACTTAAGGGCTAAGTGTTCTGAAGTCACACCAGTGGAGGAGATAAGAATAAGTGGATACAAACTTCCTGTTACACAAGCTTCTTGACTTGATGTAGAAGTTGTAATGGAGCATGAGAAGTGCCAGAGTGAACCAGGCTCAAGTTTCAGCTAATTCTGTATCTTGTCACCACTGGTGTCTCCCACCAGCTGGTTCAAAGATGTGCTGGTTTAAATATATTGATTTTAAAATACCCATTTTTAGAAGTAAAGTAGTACATTTTTCTGGCTGCTTATGAGTTGGCTGCACAACCTACTTTTTTTCATGACCAGCTTACCTTCCTCTTCGGTTATTCCTGGGAGATGCTACAGAGCAAGGATGAAACTGCTGTTACAGCTTCTGTTCACTTACTTAAGTTTTAAACTAAGGAAAGGCCCCTTTTTTCACTATGTCTTAGTTACTTCATAGCATGGCTCATCTGAGTGTGACTGGGCAGAGCTCAGGTGGCAGCTCTTTTGCTGCTCTTGAGCATGATAAGTGTGTGTTGTGTGAGGACATCTATGAAACATGGAATTTTGTTGTTCACAGAATAATGATAGAAAAGGCTGAACATTTAGGGAACTGATTTTAATTAAAACATGTTTATCGGCTTAGTAGGTCTCACCTGGGAACACATCACATCTATGACTGTCCATGAGTAATAAATAGCTTTGGGATTTATAATGAAAGGTTCTTATTTTCCCTTTTTATTGTGCTGTATGCTGATCTTAACTTCTCTTGTGGTTTCAGTTGCCAGTTCTTTGCTGACAACTACAAAATATAACTTGTTCCCCATCTGCCAACCTCACCCAGCCATGCCTGACCTGGTATCTCTTCTCACAATCTCCTTTCAGCTGCTCAAACCTCAGGCAGAAGGCAAGCAAACCTGGACGCATTATCTTTGCCTTTCACCGATCCCTGTTTTATCCTCTGGTCTCATTGAGCAAGACCTTGAACCAAGTAATTGTGGGCAGCAGAAATCAGGGTTGAATCCGAGTCTTTCTTCTCAGAGTTTTGAGTTATGTTCTATTACATTTCTGGCCAGTAGGACTTAAAACTGACTTGAGGGTTGTTTGTTTGTAGGAAGATATAAAAGGAATGGGGATTTTACTCTTAAGCCACTGCTCTTGCTGTAACTCATTTATTTTCACTACAAATAAAGTGCAGCAATGAAACAAGTTCATGTGGGATTTGCAAATCAGCATCTGAACATGAACTTTGCTTGCAGTGTTCCTGGGTCTGTTCACTGTTATGCCCAATGACCAGTTGGAAGAGTTGATGAGTGCTGTATTTTTAAATATGTTGAGGCAAGGCTGCTGCTTAGTGTGCCAACAGCATATGCAGTAATTATAAGAGATTATGCCTGTTCTCAGGGGCTCATGCAAAACCCATACCGAAGAATATTGGTGTGATGATGCAGATCCACTTTGCATGCCCATTACCAGCAGTTTGAAATGCAGATAGCGATGTCTTCCTTGTATTCCCCCCCCCCCCTCCAGTTTCTGAATATAAGTGATTGGTAAATTTTCAGTTTGTTTGCATTTTGTCCTTATGTCTGCTTCCTTCCTTGGCTCCCTCTATCCTGCCTTGTGAATGCTGACTAGAATCACTAAAGAGGGAGGCAACAGTTTTCCGGTTGCGGTTCATAAGCAATGCATGTGCCCACCACATGAACACTGCAATGTTTTCAGTCGTACAGACTTTGCTATAAATAGCTCTAAGCTCTTTATATGTACTTCTCTTTAGGTTATGAGGGGATGTGTTTCAAGTGAAATCAGAGACAGGGAGGCCACTGGGAGTCTCACTGATATGGGAGGGAGAAAAAAAATGCCTTGGGAAAGTTGTTACCTGCACATGCAAGTAAGATGCATGGCTGTTGAATCATATCTAATGCAAATCATTTGCTGATTTGCATATTCAAAACACATTAATTTATATTTATCAAACCTGTGTCACCCTTAGTCCACTTGAGATACATGTGTAGCACAGTAAAATCTAATTTGAAAACCTGACTTGGAGGATGCTTGTGCTACTTAGTGATGCCTGAGTACCTTCTTAAAGGCACTTCTTTAGATATCAAAGTAATATAGTTTTGAAAGCCCATCTGAGCTAACACACCACACCAAGAAGTGTGGTCCTAAGTGGTGGCGGGCACTGAAGTCCTCTGTATAGACATTGCTATAGTTCAGGGCCAGGTGTACCATATCAGATGCTCTCCTGTGGCATGTATTCATCAACGCATGGGTTTGCACCATCTGCTAAGAACAAAACAAGCCAGACAAAACCAAAATAAAATTCTTCTGATTGGGTTCAGTGGAATGGTGTTCACTCCAAACTATCTGCAATAAAAATGTTAATAGCAATGCATAAGAATTAGCACACAACTTCCCCAAAAGGTTTAATTAGTGTTACAACTGGGAGTAGGAAACTTCAAACTGGGACAATCTAATAGTGGTGTTTAAATAAAAAAGGATAGTAGTTTGACTAGTTTTAAGAGTATACAGTTATTTTCATTTTTTGCTTTCAGAATAAATTATGAACTAATTAAAATGATTTTTGTCTGTGAAAATTATGTGAGTACTAAAGCCACGTTTTTGAGGTTGGCTGGATGCTTGCGCATAGAGAGGCTGCCAGTAGTTATGGTTAGGACTGTTGATCCGGTATAATTAAGCCCAGGAGTTGAGAGTATTATGAGGAGGAAACATTTTGGTCTTTCATTCCCTCTCTCCCTGTCTCCTCTTTTGACAGAGACAGGACTTTCCTCTCAGGGGTTTCCTCACAAGATGTGAAGGCCTAGTGTGGTGGGACTTTTGTCATCTTCCCTGAGCAGGATTTCCAGTTCCAGTGCGACCTTACTTATTACTTCTGTTCCCTTGTGGTATGGGATTGCTGTCTCGTGGCAGCAGCTGTCTGTGCAGCAGCTACCTGCGCAGCAGCTCCATGCTGCTCCTCCACATAGACAGAGGGAATGAGGAGTGAGCCCAGGCCCTGCTTTATTTGCGCATCTCCAGAGAAGCTCAGTAAAGGTGTTTTCAAGTGCCATGAAGAAGGACAAGAGAATAAATGGGTAGAGCAGAGCAGAACAAGGTGAGAAACCCAAACCCAAGGCCTCCTACAAGACCAGGATCTTGGTTTTGATAGTTAGCATTACACGTTGATGTACAGCAGCGCATCAAGCTGCTCCTGTAATTTAGATCCTGTAAAGATCTAAAATGTTGTTTCTTCCCTCAACTGCTGCGAAAACCTTGTTTCCATCACAGCTTTAATCTGTGATGTTCAAGTTCCTGGCACTACCACCACAAATTGTTCAACAATATTGGATTTCAGTTTAATGCTTTAAAATTGAAATCATGTTGATGTCATCTTCCAGATGTTCATGTCTACTGAATAAAAATTGTGTTTGTTTATTTTATTTCAAATTACAAAAACACATGGGGAGTTCTGGATGTGATCCCTTATGCTATACAAAGGCCTGTGTGTCCTGTTAGAAATCAAACAAAACTTTTCTTCATGGTGTAGTGGGGGAGACCTCAAAACACTGGAAACATAGGTGTATTTCCTTGCTCATCTGAACAGAATGGCTTTGTTATACGCCTGAGCCTTGTTGTTGCAGCTGTAGTGACTGCACAGAAGGGAGGCATGTGGCTTCTGCCTGAAACTACTTACTTGTGTTTTACTATGGTGCCACACCAGGTCTGTGTTGCTGGGTTGCTTTGACCTAATAGTCAGCTATGCTTCATTTGTAAAATGAGCTCATAATAAAGTCCATTTTGTCCTCCAGATATGAGTAAATGTATTTTAATCTGTAAAATAAATTCAAGCATCCCACGGGTCCCTGTCCACTGGGAGGCTTTGACAGCAAGGTACATGGCAAACACCAGAGCTGTTGCCCTCCTTGTTGTCTTAGCTTGCTCTCAAAGCCAAGGGTTTGTATTATCCTATGTTTCTTGTGTTAGCACAATACAGGGTGTTTGAAGTTGAATGCCTGGGAGCCACAGGGCTTGAGGCTTTAAAAAAGAATTTCAATGGATAAGCTGTAATATTAAGTATTCTGCCACATGCCATGAGTAGTTGGTGGTCATGTTTAGCATTTTGAGACCCAAGAAGGAGTCAGCACTTGCTGATCTATTAGTATTTTGGCACAGACAGAAGAGGCATAGTTAAACTTATGGTCCTTAAAATGGGTATCTGAGAACATGCTGATTTTCAGCAGTGCTGATGCTTGTGTTTTGACAATGAAATTGTGATTTTTTTTTTTTTTTTAGATGAAATTCAGCCCCTGTATTCTTTTGGTGGAAAGCAAAATGATATTGTATCAAGATAAATTGAGCAGTTACACTGAGGTATTCGCTCTTGAGATGAATTAGAAACTTCAGACCTTTCTGTTGTACCCTGTTTCAAAACTTGAGAATGATTGTTTGATACTGCTGCTAATCAAGAAATCCAGTCAAATAAAGTGAAATTATGGAGTTTCAGTAGAAGTGGTGTACACAGGATGGCATGCACTATTTTTTGAAATCTATTTGCAAATACCTAATGTAATCTCATTAACATGTCACAGAAGACGCAGAAATGGAGCTATGGATCATAGACAGCACCACAACCAACACTATAGTAATGGTGTGGCTGCTTTCTTTTTTTTAATACTTCAAATATTTGTCACAGCAATCGTATGTAACCACCATGAACCAGAGTGATGGCAGAAATTCCCAGTTTACAGAGTCCCTGAGCCTGCCTTTCTGATTAATGTCTTGGTGATGAGTATCGGGCAGGTTGGCTGCACAAGAACACTGAAAAAAGGCATCTCTTGTGTTCAGTGCTCCAGGTCAGAAGTCTGATGTAGCTCTTTGGCTGCATCTTAGTTTTTGCTTCCATTTCTACTGGAGTTGTAAGGAGCCACTTGTTAGATTGCAATAACCAAGGAGAAAATAGCTAGTTGCCTAGAAGTTGGGTTGACTGAGTAAAAAGGCAAACCAGAAAATTGTGTCTTGCTGACAAATGACAATTATTGTTTCCATCATACACCACTTATTTTTTTTCTTGAGATATTTGTTAATTTGTACCTTGGGGATAATAGGGGTCTGTGTAACTTGCTTTGAGATAAAAGTTTCTGTTGTCCTTTCTTACTGACAAATCAGATATTCCACCTAGGCATACAGACAAAGTGAATGTGTGGTTTTTCAAGTAAGCTGGGATGGGTTTGATTTCAAGAAAAAAAAGACCACTCTTTGTCATGGGTAACTGTCAGTCTTGCTTGACTTGTGTCACACTAACAAGGGATTTACATATTAAAAAATAAGGGGGGTGGTGGTTTCATTCTATCATGTTCAGCCATTTCCTCTTACCCAGATTAAAGCTGTTTTGAAATCTTGCCTTCCCACCTGCTACTGTAACTGGAACAGCTCTGCTTCAGCCTCTCCTTACCCTGGTGTCTCTGAATTTCCTGTCCCTGTGGGTTTGTCAGTCCTCAGCACTACTGTGAATATTCCTATTCCTGTGCAACCCAATATTCGAGTCTGGCCCTGAGCTTGCAGCATATGTTTCCCACACAGTCCAAATTTGGTGCAATATACTGTAAGTTAATCTCCAGTAAAGCATAGTGAAGAGAAAAACCTGGGAAGAAAACAGATGGAGAAAGTAGAGCAAACAATTTGCATATATATATGTCTCTCGGTTAAGATTAGCATTTCCTACTTCGCCTGAAAGGCACTTAATAAAAATCCAACTGCATGTTTGCCCCAGATCGCAGAATCTGAGGAGCTGCCCTACTGGCACAGTGTCCCCCCAACCCAGGGGGAGCCCAGCATGGGGTGGGAGGGGGCTGCATCTCCGGCTGTGGCCCTACATCCTTGCTACATTGCTGGGATGCTGTGGGCAGAGGGATAGGGAAAAAACCTCTCTCTGTGGGATATTTATTCCCCTTAGCCTTTATAGCCCAGAAAACCTATGTAGGGTCCTGAGTTACTCTACGTGGGTGACTGGTGAAGGGGCATGACTATCTTCCCATTTATTTACAGTCCTTAAAGGTTCCTTCTGAGCATGCAGGTACAAGTGCTTGGGAATGAACTGCTTGGTGCCTTCTCTGTACTTGAAGTGTGTAATGTGGATGTGTGTCTTAGTAGGCAGGTATTTAGTATAAAACAAAAAATCAACTTCTCTTTTGCAGAAAGGGGACACTACACTTAAGATTCCTCTGAATTTTCCATACGTGTGTGGCTCCACCGTCATCTGTTTCCAGAAACACACTGACCGACAAAATGTTGAAGTGGTCAATCACAGCAGTACGCTGCCCTGTAAAAGAAAAGCATTGGCAACTATTAAATGCAGCTATGCAGGAAATAAATAAATAAACTGAAAATCACAAATCTCTTTTGTTGCAGCATTGCAGCAGTTAAAAAGGCATAGAAGTTTTCTCACACCCACAAGCTCTAGAGTGCTGTATTTAGAGTGGTGAAAAGCAAATTCCAGTGCTGAAGCTTGCTTCTCTGGAGGACTACATTTGGGTATACTGCCTAAGTCCTGGAAGCAGTGACTAAACCATACTTATTTTTGACATGTACTCCGGTACTGTCTGTCTTTCACAGATTGTGATGGAACCAGATAGTGATCCTGAAAAGCAAAGCCAAACCTAGTTTGCTACTATTTGTGTATTTAATAGAAGCAAAGCAAGAAAACTGTATGACGCTATTTACATTTTTGTGTAAACCTGGTCCCTTACGTGTTGCAGGATCTTGTTCTTTACAGGATGCAGCAACTTCTTAATCCTGTGTTCTCATAAATAATTCATAGGAAAGGGACTACCAGGCTGTAGCTGCCAGTTCTCTTCTTTTGGCAACTGTGATTTCTGCAGGAATCTGAACTGTCTTGTCATGGAGGTCTCATGCATAAATGTAGCCAGGTAGTGCTAGGTTGCATCCTGACACAAGTCCCTAAGATGTGTATACAGCTGAGATGGTTGTTTTCCAGAAAGTTATTCAATTTAGCAGCAAAATTAATTGAGTCTTTACACATACAGTGAAACTGGAAGAGATTCAATGCGTCGTTTCTGGCTTTCTTTTGACGTTTCAGCAGCTAAATAAATAAAATCTCAGATTTTACTAAGTTTTTGTCTTTGCAAACTTCTGCAAAGGCGAGAGGCTTCTGAGGTAGTAAAGGCTGCCCAGGTTGGTTGTGGCAATCTGCAAAGTCACTGCCATGTAGGTCATGTGCCTGCAATTGCTAAAAAAACTCTTCAACTTTAAAAAACCCGAGTGTGGATGTAAGCTACTCTGCTAGATAAGACACTTGGAATGGCTGTCAGGGACTTTTTTCTGTACTTGATGATGGCAATCAACGTGGTTACCAAAATAACTTCTTGCATGATTGAAGTGGAGCATCTCTTGAGGTTGGCTGCAGGGGACACCCTGAGAAAAGCAGGCACCCAGCTACAGCCTGACCGGCAGGGGGTAGGAATTTGTGATCTATGGAACCACTGCAGAACCAATTGGAGATTGTTTGCTGCTTTCTCATTCCTACTTTAAGAGGGACATTACAGTAAATAATGCCTGTGAAGAGGAGAGAAAAACACTGTGGTTTGTTTGACCTCCTTCTCCTTTTGCATCCCTTTGAAGATGGTAAGTAAATAATTTGGGCAAAGAAATCAGCACTTCCACAAAGTTCCTTTGTTTCTTCTGCTGCTTTACCTTCCCTTCCTGCTCTCAGCCCTCCTCCCAGCCACTGCTTGATTAGCTTGGGCAGCAAAATGGGTGTCCTGAGGAACTGCTGCAGAACAGGGATTGGAATGTTTCCTGGGAACCTAATGGAGTCAAGCAAATGAAAATGTAATTCAAAGAAAAAGTTTGCACACTGTTTAGTTTTTCCTGCAAAGTGGGAAACTTCCTCCCTGGAGAAAATACTAATGCTAATTTAAAGGCCATGAAAGGTTGCGGTCACTGTTTTTTCAAATGGTTACAGACTTGCTTTCATTTTCAGTGGTTTCTTTCAGTATTTGAAGATAGTTTCTGCTGTATTCACAAAACATCGTGACCAGTGTAAGGCTGGACTGCTGGGGGGAAAAGAAAAAAAAGGGCTGCTGTGGATTTATATGCTTATGCAGATGCAGGGCTCAGCCAGCTGCTCAGCTGGTGTAAATGGCGTCTGCCCTGAAACTGGTGGCTTCTGAAATCCCCAAATGCGTGGCCACCCCTACCGCTGCTGTCCCTCATGACACCTGCAGGTCTGGGCCCCAGTGCTGCTTGGGAGAATGACTGGGGGTGCTCGTCTGCCCAGTGATGCTTCAGGCCTGTGATGTTGCCCTTTGGTTTTGTTACCTGCTTGAGCCCACTGCCAGGAGAAGCGCAGAGGTCTGACATCTTCATCAGCTGTTCTCTGGAGAAGTGACAGGTTTAGGTCATGGTTGTATAGTGGTCTCTCTCTTACATTATAATGGCACAGTAAAGAGCAGGTGCTCTTGACTCAGGTTTGGAGGTGAAGAGATTAGAGATGAAGCACTTAACTCCAGATTTTACTCCATCACCTCAGGAAGCAGTGAAGGTACAAACCCATTTGTGTCTGCAGCCTGCATGATTCTGTTAGTGATGGACATTATAGTAGCTGTATGAGAACCTGATGTTGTCAGACCACACAAGTGAATCTGGATGGCATCTGGCAAAATATCTTGGTTTTTTCCCCCTGGTCTTTTCTCCTATCCCCCATGAGCAGGGAATGCACAGGTATGACGGGAAAGGGTTGATTTCTTTCTTAGATACTTATCTTTTCTTATGCATAACTCAAATCTTCTTTCAAACACAGGCCCAGAATTCCTTCCTGACTCAGTTATTACTGTATCTTTTAATAAGCTGGAGTTATTACTTCAGGGAGAGCAATGTGGAAGACAAGACTAATCTCATTTCTCCTCATGGGGCTTCTCATCAGAGCTAGCGAAGCTGTACCCTTGATTGATTGGTGTTCTCTTCACTTTGGCTGTATCTATTCGCAGCTGTGGCTCTTCAGAAAACACTGATTTCTGGCTGAACCCAAAATTTAGGTGTGCAAACTTGGTTTTCTGCTCTCTCCTCTCAAGGGAAGGAGAAGTGGGAAGGAAGGACAGGCCAGCAGCCCCCTGCTGGCTCTACTCCCTAGCCTCCATGCAGGGTTAGTGGGGTGCACCTTGCCTCAAGAACCAGCATGAAGGTGGGCATGCAAAGGGATGTCAGACTGGGAGAGGAGACAGAGAGGGAAATAAGGTTGCTTTGGGTGTCTTTGCCCTGATGGGGAGAGATCAGCAGCCAAGTGGCAGCAGGAGTCCGTGGGCAGAGGGGCTGAGAGAGGAATGCTAGGGGCCTGACAGGGTAGAAGAGGGCAGGGAGCCGCTGGCTGTGTGTGTGAGCATGCCTAGGTATAACACATATTTAGCACTGGAGTGAGTCCAAGTCAGTTATTAATTGCTTCGTGAGGGTAAATCAGAAGGATGAAAAAGGCAGCTGTTTGCTGCCAGGATTCTGTAACAATGCTTTTGAAAGCGCACTTTGATACCATGCTGTGTAACCATTTTGTAGTTGGCAGCATAAATATGTTTCGTGAAAGGTGCAGCCCATGGAAACTTTTTATAGCAGCTGTGGGAAAATCTGTAGCCCCTTCCCTAGCTTGGAGGCAATGTGCTGAGGGCTTGGATGAAGGCACTGCGCCTATCCATTTGTGTTTGTGAGCAGGAGGTGGAAAGGCCCAGGGAGCAGCAGAGTGAGAAGCCAGGGCTCGGCTTGTGCACTAGGCTTGGGAAACACTGGGAGGAGACAGCCTAGCCAGGTGATTTTGGGTGGCAGGAGGGTACCTGAAGGAGCCAAGTCTATAACTGCTGCTTCTGGGACCACCACTGTTTTCCTAAAGCTATAGTATCTGTTAGGGGTGATGTGCAGGGCAGCTCATGGTGTGGGGTTGAGCTTGGTTTTGGGCATCAATTTTGCCACCTACGTCCTTGCTGGGCAGGTTAGATCCCTCCTGCCCACGAGCCAGCAGCTATGGTCAGACCCAGCCCAGATGCAGCTGCTCAGAGATACTCCTTCACCTTGTCCTTCATGCATCCACAATGCATGTGTCTGAGGATGGGAAATGGTACTACCTGCCAGCCACCTGATACCTCCTCCTGCCCTCTCCACAGGGACATGCACTTGTGTCTTCTAGGCAGGTCCCAGGTTTGGTTTTATGTGCATGCACCATGTGAGTACAGGCAAGGTGCAAAGCAGTGTGCCTGCTGCCACAGCAGGAAGTGTCGGTCATGGTTCTCACTTCTTGGGGAGTTATTTCCATTGTCTGCCATAGGAGACTATTTTTATCTGTGGTAAACAGCCTTAATTCCAGCGCTGTGTCATCTCTGGTGCAACCTGCACATAAACCAACAGGCAGGCGCCCACGATCCAGAAACCACGATCTTGATCCTGATTCAAATGCCCATGGGAATCCATTTTACAAAGCATGTTTGATGTGCTTTTGGTAACTCCTGGTGCTGAGGAGAGCTTTTATTAAATCTAAGCGTGTTTAGAGTTTCTGGCTGCTGAATACCTTGTGCTCAAATATTTTGCTTTGCTCTCGTCCAGTGAGAAGTGATGAAACCTGGATGTCTGAGGCAAGGCTGCCAGCTTCTTGCCAAATGGGGTGATAAAAGCAGTTCTCAGAAGTAATGTTAAGTGAAAATGTAGTGTTAGCAAGGAATCCTGTGTCAAAATGACTGGTTGAATACATGTGTTTCCAGCCAGGACAGCAGTGCCTATAGAAAAGAGTGTGACATCAGGTATTTAAACCATGATTTTCATAACGACAATCCATTGTGTTTTAAACTCAACGTATTTGAGGTTTGGGCAATACATTTGTACTGAAAATCAAAATTTCATGTGGAAAATAATAAGAACAAAACTAACAGTCATATGGTTCACATTTTTCATTTGAAAATGTGAACAGAGGTACATTTTGAATTCCTTACAATTTGCCTCCATGTCTGAGCTGCTGGTTATACAGTGGGGTTAAATTTGTAAATTTTTTTATCAATTTCATATTTAAATCTTTAATCATTCAAATAATTAATTCTTTAATGTGAGGTTGATGAGGCACTGGCGCAGGTTGCCCAAAGAAGCTGTGGCTGCCCCATCCCTGTCAGTGTTCAAAGCCAGGTTGGACAGGGCTTTGAGCAACCTGGTCTAGTGTGAGGTGTCCCTACCCATGGAAGGGGGGCTGGAGCTGGATGATCTTTAAAGGTCCTTTCCAACCCAAACCATTCTATGATGCAATGAAATCTTTCTTTGAATGAATTATCAGATCATGAGTTTTATTCTGTCTTCCCTCTACACCTTCAGACTCCTTCCCTAGAGTGCATTTTCCAGCACATTTCACATTGTCTGACTTTTTGGACATTTTTTCAGTTCTTGTGGTGAACAGTCATTTGGCATGACCATTTCCTTTGAGGCAGGCAGGCAGGCAGACAAGACAAGAGGCAGCAAGGGATGTTGCAGGTGTAGGATGAGGCTGTGCTTCTCTGTCATCGTCTGGAATGTTTGAATGACAACGTTCCACTAGTGAAAAGTCAAAAAACAGCATTTGTGCTTTCTTCTCTCAAAAGATGTTCTGGTGTTAATAGGTTCCAACACTGACTCAAAGGCAGGGTTTTAGAAAAGAAGTTTCCCTGGGAACAAGACCTTGTGTAACCTCGATAGAGGAGGATGGCAGGCTGAGGTCTCTGGGGCACAGTTTTGCCAGTTTACTTTCTGCAGCAGTATAGTGCTCTGTGACCTGGACAGTTGTCAGGGTCCTACCATGATAGCGATGTCTTCTTTTGAGGAGTGTTTTGTACCACAAAGGATCCTTCGGTTTGTACTGAGGTGGCAGAGGCCAGAGCACAGCCCAGCAAGATGAAGACTATGTAAATACTAGACTTTTCATTTTAAGGAGTTCATCCCCATGACATTTGATAGCGGTTGTGTAACTTTTTACTTTGTTTTCCCTTTCCTTATCCAATAAGGATAAGTAGCAAACCAAGCTCCAATTACTTTATTTTCATCATCCCAGCTAAAGTAAATACTTATAGTTAGATATATGCAGTTTAAATTAAAGGTCATGAGCAGTGCTTTTTCACTACATGGTAGTTGGCTATACAGGCAGCAAGGCTGTCCTGTGTCATGCTGGAAGCAATCTGGTTTTACACTGTCTGGACCTCTGTGACCCCTCCTGGATTCAGAAGGTTGATAGCTCATATACTGTATTGCTCCTTATATTCTTACTCCTGCAGTAGAAAGTTTCCATAAAAAGATTATTTGCTCAGGAGGCCAATTTGCGCTTCATCTTCAGTATTTTCCTATGCATTCTGAAATCAATACATTGGAGAAAAGGCTTGAACAACAGATGTTTTTTAAAGCATGTGAGCAAGGAGATCTGAAAAAAGGTATTTAATACGTTTCATGGTGATATGATTTTGGATCTACGTCTCCTGTTCACCTCTATTCCGAGCATGGACCTGCAACAAAATTAAATAGCAAGCAACAAAGCTAGTAATAATGCTTAAGCTTCAAAATAAATGCTGTTGTTTGTGAGAAAGCGTTTGAGTTTGATGAAATGGCAGTGTAATTATCTAGTAGCAAGTCAAAGTTCGATAGCTTGGAGCTTATCTTTGCACAGCATGCCACTTTTCCCCCAGCCACCAGTGTGACACATTTCTTTATCAACACTTCATTTCTAGTTGTTCATTTTTAAATAATCTTATCAAACCTTAACTTTGTTTCGTTGTGATTGTGGAAGGAAATTCAGATAGTAATTAAAATGCACCGACCAAAACAGTTCAACCAAAATATCCCCCAAAGTAAAATTTTGGGTAGTTAAAATGAGCACTGAATTCCCAGCTCTGCAGGATTCTTTATTTTATTAACACTTCCAGGACCAGCTTCAGTTTTGCACTGATAAGGGATAACAGTGTACAAGACTCTTATGTAGACAGTGCCTGTGCCCTGAGTGAAAACAGGATTGCTGGTTATATGCACATGGCACTAGTTCCACTGTTTCCATTATTTGGAAGATTCAGCAAAATGAAATAGTTTAATCTTTAATATATACATCATAAGTTACTAGCACACTTTTAAAATAGTTCAGTAAAAATGCTTCCTTTAGTAGTCAAGGTCTCTTATCTGATACTTGCTTCCTTTGCCTCCTTGGATGCTTCCTGTTTTCTGTGTGTGTGTCCCCACATCCCCTCGTATATTTCCATGCACCTTTTCCTGTTGTCATATGTTCTGCTGCAGCTGCTCCTCAGGTGCCTCTCCACTACGTGAAAGCTCCTGCACAGTGCCCCCAAAACACACTTTGCAAGCGCCTATCCTCACCTTTTGAGAAAGGAGGCAACAGCACTTACATCTTCAGGTATACTACCATGGAGTAACCTACACACCATTAACGATACACATCCGACATTTGAAGCCCTTCTTGTGTCTTTGTTTTGTCCCCTGCACTTTTTCTGTTACGCCAGTGGCATCAGAAATCCAACAGGAAAACAAGATGAGTCAGGTCTGTGATAGTACATAGTTAAATCGTGTTTGTGTTTTCATGTATGATTCAGGTACCCTCTCAGTTGCCTTCTGTCTTTTATTTTTATGGAAATAAAATGCAGAATGATAATTGGGATAAATCTGTTGAAGGAAGGATTCTATCTATTATATGTGGAAGTGCATCGTCAGGGTTTCAGTAGGGTTTGGCTGTAAAACAGAAAGCCGGAGAGACTGTGTTTGTACGGGACTGTCAAATACATCTTAGTTCATGTGTGTTTCCAACCCTCCTTTCTACTGCTTTACAAGAGAAATATGACTGTCTTTATTTTAGTTACTTATGTTCCAACAGCATCTGAAGTAGAGTATTAAAAAATACTTTTTTAAAAGGTGGAAGCACACAGGAGACATGATTATGTGACCAGTATTTTCTTACACATTTTTTTATTGAAGAGTAAGTTTTGTTTCTCTTCCTTGTTTCTTCTCCTGCTGCAGGGGATGGATGCGGGCACATGGTGATGTATCAAGACAGTGGGACCCTGGCATCCAAGAACTATCCTGGGACGTACCCAAACTACACTCTTTGTGAACAGAAAATCCAAGTGCCTCCAGGAAAACGCCTGATCTTAAAAATCGGAGACCTGGATATTGAATCGCAGAAATGTGAATCCAGCTACCTTACCATCCAGAGCTCTTCAACATTGCATGGTATGTAACAGATAAGACAGTGGTTGATACATGAACTGTTAAATATGTGACTAAAAGCCAGCTCAGCAAAATGCAAGAAATGTCAGCCTTCGTCCTTTCCTCCTCCTTTTCATATTCAAGTATGTTCTCAGTATGGGAGGCTGTTGCCCCTCACACCTTATGTTGTTCTGCAGAGGCTGGGGGTGCTGCCATGCTGCACTGCGGAGGTGCCACAGGGGCTTGTGTCCAGCTGTGGCGTACCCACCCAGGAGCTCTGCCCTCAGACCTGCAGAGCTGTACTACCACAGCTTTGGTACAGCAAATATGTGGATCTGTATCAGCCCTGTTCCCTTCTTGGGTAGGGGAAGAGCTAGCTCATGAACTAGGCAAAGACAAGATGAGAAGTTGGAGTCAACAGTCCTCCATGTCTCTATTTCCTAGTTCAGGGCTCAAAGGGGAGATAACCCTTATTATTGCTAGCTATTAGTTACTGATAACCTTTGCTGATGTACAGGCTTTAATACTTGCAGATATTAAATGTGCACAGCTGGTCTGCACTCCTGTAAGAGATTTGCACAGGAAGATAAGTCAGTAATCTGCTATAGCTGTGCACTTAAAACAATCATAATGACAAGAGGATCTTACCCAGGGAGAGCCTGGGGCCTTCCTCAAAACGGTTTTCCCAGCCAGTTGTTGCTGAAACACTTGATCTGCTCTTTCTGGAAGAGTCAAACAGATTTTCAAGTCAGTGTGCCCTTTTTCAGAAGTCCAATTAAAATTCAGGGATGCAAGGAGTTCCACAGTGCAGGAATAAACTCATGAATTCACAGCTCATAAAATTTTGCCTGCTGGGAGTGGGTGATAGCCCTTCAGTCAGCTGAGGCTGAATGTGCTGTATGGGACTTATCAAACAGAATGGATTCAATAGAAAAGACAGTGAAGAGATGAACTACACAGAGCCTCTGCAGGTTTTCCAGCTCACCCAGCTCATTGCTTAGCTCAGAAAAGTGAGTGGTTTCCCTAAGATGAGGACTCATAAGATGTCTTAGTAGTAAGGACTAATGATTACCTCTCATTCATGAGCATGATAGTTCTATTACTCATCCCGTAAGATAAAATCAAGTGAGGTATTAAAGCATTGCTCCCAAACCAAGGTAAAGGTAATTATTGTTCTCATGGGGGAGGTATTACATTTTGAAAGAGATTCACTAAGAGTGGGCAGTGACATGTTGATATCTAAGCCTTGCATCGAGCTTGATTTGAGGAATAAGGAACATCTCTGTTAGTGTGTGCTGTGATTTTTTTGTGTTGTTTACTTCATTCTTTACTGTGAGGTTGGTGAGACACTGGAACAGGTTGTCCAGAGAAGGTGGTAGGTGCCCCATCCCTGGCAGTGTTCAAGGCCACACTGGATGGGGCTTTGAGCAACCTGGTCTAATGAGAGGTGTCCCTGCCCATGGCAGGGGAGTTGGAGCTGGATGATCTCTAAGGTGCCTTCCAACCCAAACCATTCATTCTATGATTCATTTCAGAACTGTAAGTAGTGAGTTGTGTTCACCTGAAGTAGTCTATCTGTACTTAGCACTAAGAGATAGTTTAGTATTGCATTATCAAATCTTTGAACAGTTTTTATTGATGCTATCTTGACATTTCTAATCAAAGGCTTTCCTAGGAAACAAGTATAAATAAATATATTGGTTTTTGAAGTGAAAAATTAAGCTTACATGTTGATTGAAATTCTGGCTCCTTACATGTCAACCTAAAGACATCTTCACATAGTTCAGTCCTGCACTTACTCAGCCTGAAAGTGCAGAATACCTGCGTATTATGCAATCAAATCCATATAATGAATTCTTTTAAAGTATTCCCACACCCATTTTCAGACCTGATTGGCAATGTCTGATGCATGCAGATTATAATTTGCATTCTCAGTAACGAACTGCACAATTAGCAGATTTTGCTCATATCTGATTAAACAAGTTTTATGGCTTAGGCAGACGTACCATCTGTAATGGCTTTTGTGGTATGCAGCTAGCTGTAGACTTTCCCACTAGAATACCTACAGAATCTCTTCAAGTAAACCCATCCAAGACAACATGTGGAAATAGTGCTATAGTTCATACAATTGCAGTATCACTTATGTTTTAAAAGACACAGAGAAACTCTGATCTCATATATGAATTTCAGTTGTTTCAACAGTTTTGCTATAGCTCTGGGTTTTACTATGCATGTATGTAAGGAAAAGAAGATATGTAAGTTAAGCACTGCTAAGTTTATTCAGCCTGTTAAGTGTCCTTTTATATAACTGCTTCTGAGCCCAGATCTTCCCTTCAAAACCCTCCCATCTACAGGCAGGTCAACATCTTCCCTTTGGCCAAGAATATACTGACCTTTGCCATAAAGTTCTTTTATAGCATGGTGGAGAGTTGAAAAGATTTTGCAGGCCTTGGAAACATCTGAGCAGTTAGAAATTAAACTTTGCATGTTTTCTGTATTTGACCCGGGTTTAAAAAGGAAACCTAAAAAGCTAAGTATGAAAACTGGCAGAGTGAATGTTACTCTTGTTTCAAATTAGCCAAGCAGCCTTTGCTCTTTATTTAACAGGTTTCCAATTATAAGACAATAAGGTCCAAAGGGAAATATGTTTTAAATACCATGCCAATCTCTTCACTTCTGTAGAAAACAACAGAGTGAATGCCAGTACACTTACAAACATCTACTGAGGAGTGTATCTGAAGCTTAGAAGATTGGTCAGAGGCAAAACACTAGATTATGCGTGTAAATGTAATATTAGTGTAAGCAAGTCTTCAGATAACAAAGTATTGTTTTCCTTTCAGATTTCTCCCACATGTTGTCTTTACATTTAACTCTGATTCATTTACATTGTAACCTTCTACTGGGATTCATGCAGTACAGCATGAGTAACTCAATTTGTGGTTGGTGTATTATGTTCCATGAAGTAAGGGAAAGCTGTTATATACAAATGAATGGATTAATTGATTTATGTTTGCCATAACATTGATTTCTTCACTTTTGTAGGTCAGTGACTACAGATTAGACCACTTGCATGAAAGTTTTATTAAAATTCAGGGCATTGCTCAAATTTCGTAGGCTGAGTATTACAAATATAATTGCATCCTAGCAAAGCATGTAGCATTGCTGTGTATGCAGATCTATTGAAGCCTCTCTGCTCAACTGGGACACAAATGTGACACTACAGTTCCCACCTTTGATAATTCTCAGCTTTGATGGACCTATGAAGGCAGCCATTGCATTTGCATTTCTCCAACATTGCAGTCAAAAGATGGTCATTAAGTAATATTTACGAAGCTCTAAAACTGGAGACTTAAAGTGGCTGAACACTGTATCTCTGGGTTATTACTCTGCAGACTGTTTTCTCCAGTGTTCGCTGGAGAAAGGAAACTGCAGCAAGCCTTTCCAGCTGCATCCAGACAGATGTGAAAATATTAATCACCAGTCAGCAAAGGTAGTCTAACGTCAGTTTTGGTGAAACTGAGTCACCTTTGTCTGACAATCCTTTAAATATTAGCACAGCTTGGCACATGTTGTCTCTAAGAGAAATAAATAGGTGATCATGTTCTATTTCAAAGGTATAGCTTTGCGCTGGATGAAAATACAAGGGTGCTTGTCCCACTGAAGTAATCTAGAATGAAAATTTAATATGAAGCATGATCTCATGCTGTAGACAAGGTGAGACCTTTACTGAAATGCTTTTCTTCTCAAGTTAATTGCATTATCTGAGCATATTAAAAATAACTGAGCTCTGAATAAGAGCTTCTGATTTTTTAATTAGTTAAAGGGATATGTGAAAACAAGATTAACCATGTTAGCCCTGCAGTTCTCAAAAGCAGAACTTGCACTACTTATGAAGGTGTAATATAAATGGTGTAAAAGTTTGCAGGAACTGCTTTTAGTCAGCCTCTTTTCATGTTTTTATCAGATTTCTGTACGTCTTTTGACCCTTTTTTCTTGATTCCTCCCCCCCTTTCCTCAACTAATAGCTTAGTATTTTTTCCCTTAATTTTGTGAGATGATCATCAGTCTTGACTGAAGAGAGATTAAAGGAAGAGATAAGTGCCTACTTACTTCTGCATTCACTTGCAGTCAGTAGGAGGTTGATGTGTTCCTCTGGGGTGGATGTCAGAACTGCTGAGTGACTAGTAATAATTTGGAGAGTTAGTGCAGTTAACTTGTTCTTGCATAATTTACAGCTGGTAACTAGAATGAAATAGACAAATTGCTGAAAATGCTCTCTCCTCCCCGCACCCAGTTGCTAGGGGTTGCTATAGCTAAGGGTGTTATTGAGCACTACTGATGTGTGATGGCTACAGAGAGAATGTGTGTGTGCACACGTGTGTGTGTGCATGTGTGCAGGAGAACCAAGTGCTTTCAGATGCCTCCTACCTGTCATTATGACTTGAGGGGATTCATCGAACCAGTCTTGCCTTATTATGTATTGCTATAAACGTCTTGCTTGAATAAAGGGTGTGTCCAGATTTCTTTTTCGCTCCTCAAAGGAAACTTGTTACTGCAGTATTGTTTCTGGTATTTCAGGAAATCCAGGGAAATGCCCGGACATGTTCTCACTGAAGATCAAGTTGAGTGGTTTCTTAAGTCAAAACTCTTCTAACAGTTGGGTTTCGCCTGAGTGGTGGCAGTATCCTGCAATTTCAGCTTTGGAAAGATTTATGCAACAAAAGATGCCTGTATTTGTTTTATCAAATGAACTCTTTTTTCCCTCTTGCCTGTATAAAGTGCACTGTGTATTTTTCTGTGGTTTTTGTTAAACAGCTGCAGTTCTTTACTCATGATTCCTAACTGTGCTGCTTTGGGTTTGGCTAAAACCACAGCCATGTTAGAAGTGGGGGATCTCACCTGAGGTCAAGCAGACAGACCTACAGCCTTTCCCTTTTTAAATTGTAATTACTTCTCCAGCCTCTCTCTTCCTGGATACCTTTTTCTTTCCTTTACCACAGTCTTTGGTAACCCTTTGGAAATACTTATTGAATGTTATATTTGTTTTTCCTAAAATGAGAAATGCTTACCCCTCAGCCTGAGGTCAGACTGTGTTGCACAAAGTTATATGCTGAATAACCAGGCTGCCTCACTCTGACTACTGTGTCAACTCATATCTACTGAGTGTTAAACATCACCTTATGTCTTGCAAAAAAGGACATAGAGCAGCACTTTTTGTCTTCTGGCATGTCTTTGCAGGTAGATGCTGGTTATCCCTTGTGCATGCAGGGTTGGAGCATAGATGACCTCTCCTGTCCGGGGAGAAAAAGAGTTACTGCTTATGAAAATGGAACGTTTATGTGAATGTGGGATGGAGATGAATTTCAGGAATGCAGATGTTTTCATACAACAGATCATTGCAGATTTTGTGAGGTCTTTGTGAAAGACTTGCACTCTGAAGTGAAGCAAGCATAATCCAAGTTCATCATGTTGCCTGACCTTCCCCAGCTACTGAGGTACTTCCAAATTGCTTTATTTGAACAAAAACCCCCTGCTAAATATAAGGATCAAAATTTAAAACATTTACCCCAAACAAAGGCATTAGGAAAGGGTAATCCTGGAGAGGCCAACCTGTGGGATCATTGCTACATATTGCTCACCAGCCATGGCTTACCCTGAAAGTAAAGGCAGAAAAACTGGAGAAGATCCTGTGTTGAATAGAAGACATAATAAGTTGGTATCTAAACTGAGTTTCTCAAAGATCTCTGATAATGTCAAACTGCAAATTTCAAGTGGTGTTGAGAAATCTTAAAAGCAGAATGGACATAGTGAACCAGACATGCCATAGCTAAAGTGGAAAATAATTGCTTTTAAAAGGAAGCAAAAGCCTTACAGAAGATGTAAAAAGGATTAAGAACTACAGAAACAAACAGCATGTAGGCATGCCAGCTGGTGTGAGAGAAGAGAGTCTTCTAAGCACAGCACTTCTTAAGGGAAGTAGAAAAAATAAAGGAACGTAGTTCAACAAAGCAATCTCAGGAAATATGCCAGAGCCTGGTTGACAGTAGAAGTAAACTAGACCTCATAAAACCAGACAATGCTGTAAAGATCATCAGATTTGCAAACCAACGCTATTATGAAAAAGACAAAAGGAGTAGGCTATTGCTAACATTTAAAAAATACGCAACATGTAAAATAGTCTCTTAAGTCTCCAGAGGAGCCAGCCGAAGGATATCTACGAGGCAATTTACTATGTATCTTGCAGGATGTTAATACTGCTTGGAGGCACTGATTCCAAAATACAGTATTTAATTTAAGACACCTAAACCATACCAACAGATCAGACATTCTGGACGAAAGGCATTCAATGTTACTTTAATTATGGAGAATATTAAATTAAATACATTTGAAATCCTTAGGTCCCTAATAGCTCTCCTGCAGAATGAAGTAAATAAATAGGAAATAGGGAATCTGGAGCGAGCAGACGGAGCCGCAGTCAGGTCAACTAGTTATTGAGACATGGAAAGAAGAAAAGACCCTGGCATCTAAATGTAGTAAAAGTAAAATATGGAAAACACCTACTCACTTTCGTGACATGCAATATATCTGTTTATTAAATCAAACTCTTGTCTTTGTTCTTAGTAAACAAACCAAATAATCCTGCCTACATACCCCAGCAGAGCTCCAGCCGAGTCACTTCAACAGGAAACAGGGAGAGAGATCAGCATTCACGACTTGTTTTTCAAGCTGAATATGCAAAACAACCCACCTCGCAACTAACATTAGAAGATGAAAAACTGATAACGTGATCTGGCAGTTCTCAAAAGGGAGCTTAAAAAGCTTTTGGCTTAGTCCCAGGCTGAGGAATTAAATGTTTATCCAGAGTCAAGTCCAAATGCTGCAGTAAAAGTTAACCAGGCCCTATAAACAAGTTTCAGATTTTCATACCAGATATAAGCCAAGGGTTTCTCCATCATCCCTCCATTCCACTGTGATTGTACAAGATTCATACAGACAGCCTACGGAAATCAATAAATCCTAGATGGAATGGACAGAGAAGATGGGGGCATGTATAAACAAATGTAGGCAGTAAAGTAGTGTTTTTGTTGTCTCAATTGCAAGCGGAAAATACAGACTAGTAAATGTAGTTTTTAAGTGAATTTTAGCATGTGCTAATGATGATTGGTTTTAGTCTTCTAACGCCTATAAAATATCACAATATAGGTATTCAAGGTAGTAGGTAAGTCAATGGAGAGCAAATCTACTGTGCATATAGGAAGTGCATCTAATTGAAGCAACCACAAGCTGAAATGCAGAGAGCATGGGAAAATCCTTTATCTGGCTTTACAACATTAAAGGAAGTGGAAGACTGCTGTATAGAACTGTATTAATCCTAGGCCCCTTAGTTTTGAGCTACTGATGGGAATCTCTCAGTACACTGGAACTGTTCTTGGCAGATGATAGCCATAGCCTGGTAACCATTCTTGGATGTATTGCTTAACAGTAGAAACATGTTTTTAGGCCTTGCTTGCTGATTGTTTCTGAATTTTGGCTTTCATTTGGATTATATAATTTTATGTGTCGTATTTTATTTTTTTTGCATTTTACTGGGTTTGCTTATGTGTGTGATTTGTTTGTATGATTGTCTGGAATGTAAGTAGACTTGCTACTGGAGGAGACACATAGCCCTGATCCAGCCAGCATATGATTGAGTGAATCAGCCGTCTAAATTATACCTACAGTGTAGATAGGTCACTGCCAATTGCTGCGAGGGAGAAAGCCAAAGAGTACTTGTGAGAAAATACCTAGAGACAATCCTTGAAAGAAGAAAAGGACTAAGGCTATCTCAGATGTTTTATTCTGGAGAAATGCAATGCCTTCTTATCTTCTTCCCCTTTCTCTCTCTTGATGAAAAAAAAAAATCTAAGCACTTTTCTTCTCGCAGTGCAATCTGACACAAAAGACCATCTCGAATAAATCACTCGTGCAGTTGTCTGGTATGACACAGTGTCAGATGCTGTCTTTTTGATAAGTTCATTTCCTAAGCAATTTGTTTAACCCTTTTTATAGACTTTGTTGTCTCTGACTAAGTCGTGAGTCATTTTTAACACATGAGTACTCCAGGGAAATGTCACACTCATTGCTTGTTTCTCTGCCTGCCTTGCTTTGCTGTATGATTTTTATAAGCCAAAAGACACCGTTCCTTCTTTGGTTTGTTCAGTTCTGCTGACAACTGGCTGTCATTGGCTCCAATTGGGCTGATCTTACAGTTGATATAAGGCGCATGAAATATTTGGGAAAGATCCTCTCAAGAGAATCAAGCAAAATGAAGATGCTCTTAGGAGCCTGTTAGGAAGGGCTCATCAAATTTGTGTCATGCTGTGACTGTCATTTCTTGTACCTCAGAAGTTAGTTCCAAGTTGTTTCCGCCACCAATAAAATGCAGTTGTCTAGGAAAAATCTAAGTGATCGCTTTTCGTCCCAAGGACTTGCTTTAGGACACAAAAGCTGTCATTCACCTCAACAGAACAGATGGGCTGAGGGCTTCTACAGGGACTTGTTTGTTTTTTCTCTTGGGGAAAAAAAACCGAGCAACTGTTTGCCATTTCACAAAAGCCTCTTCTTAGCAGTTTATATCGTAAGCATCCTTGGAAATTCAAAAGAAGTGTAGCCCAACTGCTTTGGATTTTCTGTGTCGTCTGTGCCTTGAGTGCAACCAGGGATAAGTGTTTGCACTCAGGTGTGGTGGTAGAAAGCAAGAGAAAAGACTGTGGCAACCTGAAAAGAAAGCTTCCCTGGGGAACTGACTTCTGAAGAAGCAAATGCAATTATTAAGAGTCCCAGGCATGCCTGCTGTCACAAGAAAGGAGTGTCCCAAAGACTGTTCCAAGATACTGCAGTCAATAGCTATAAACCCCTTATCTAATTCAGTGTGAGCACAAGGATCTTGTCTCCCTGTCCTACTCCCTTCATCTTCTTCCTCTCCCTCTCTTTTTTGTTTTGAACTCTAGACTTGAACTGTAGACTTCAGTGGTCTGACTATGTTTATAAACGGAAAATAAATCAAGAAATTTTCTGAGTAAAGTGATACTGCCTTGTGCTACAGTTCAGCTTGTGGCACACAGGTTCTCGAGGGCCAGGTACCCTGTTTGTGATCTTAGTTTTTCCTGAATGGCTGCTGTGCTACAGCAGCATGAGCTTTATGTGTCTGGAGAGTTTATCTAGGGGACACTGTGTAGATCCCTTGGATTGTTTTTGAACATTTTGTTCTTTTCTTTAATGATTTACTGCTGGTTATAAGCATGCTGTACTTCAAAGGCCGAAGGGCATTAATCATTCTCTTAAGGTTTATGTGATGAGAGACGTGGATGCTGGAATTGCTACCGTGGAGAGACAACTGGATTCTGGCAACTCCTTGTCAAGGTAACTTTGGAGTTCATACCCATAAAGGGCTGAAGCCAAAACCCTTTTGTCAACAGTTGGATTGGTACTGAAGGAGAATGTGCATGTTATGAAACTCTTTGCTAATCATGAGAATATTCCAGCCTAATGATGTCACCTAAACTTTTGAATTCTTTTATGTTCTGTCTCTAGGGCCGTATTGTGGTAATGTGATGCCTGTCCCCAAAGAAATTATTCTGGACAGCAATGAAGCAACTATTCACTTTGAGAGTGGATCCCACGTGTCAGGACGAGGCTTTCTGTTGTCCTATGCCAGTAGTGATCATCCAGGTAAAGGGAAATCCAACAGTAGTAAAAGATTATTGTCATGATCCCCTGTATTTAATTATCTTCTACACACATAGACTTCAGCCCTAATGTTTCATCCTTAATGCTTCCAGATTAGCATATGCCATGATATTTCTAATGGCATGTGTGCAAGAAGCAGTTGTAACATTAACCAGATATAATAGCTGCTGAAATCTTACCTACACAATTTGCAATACAGGCCCAGTGAAAGAGAAAATTAGTACCTTTTCCTTGAAGCTCCACTGTAATCTGAGTGCCAGCATCTACCACACAGTGACAGGATGAAGGGATAGAAGAGATTAAGATTTGATTCCTACCTTTAATACTCTGGGGGTATGTGCAACTTTGTTGAAGGTGTAAAGCATAAGAAGAGTAGAAGAGGGAGAAGGAAAGACTGAGGGGAAACTGTAGCTATTGCTTTCTATTTAATAAAATTGTTTTAAGTATTATACAGGGATACCTTTAAATGTAATATCATGTTTAGCCAAATATTTGTCTGTGTTTCTACATCCTGCAATGGGGATTGACATTTATAAACTTTTCACAGATTTAATCACATGTTTGGAACGAGCTAACCACTACACGCAGGCTGAATACAGGTAAAAAGTGTTTGCTGCTCTTTGTGTTCTGGCTTGCTTTGCTCTGTCTGTCATCTGGTCCAGTTGTCAGAAAATGTCATATAAGGCAAATACAGTCTTGGATTTCTGGAGAACTGAATTTTTTTGAGTTCTGATGCTCAAAGTCCTGGTTGTGAGAAGCAGTAGTGCAGAATGGAAGTCTGCGGCCCATAAAAATGAGGGAATGGAGTTGCAGAGCTCTCAGCAATTCTCATTAGGGCATACATATACATGGTATATGTAAAAAGAGTTTCCACTTTGAAATTCAAAGTAGCCTGAAATTCCAGTGCTTCTCCTGAGAGCAGATCATGTCCTAGCTGATACAAGATTATCTGAAGACAAGCTATAATTTCTTGGTTCCTTGAACTTTGTGGTAGGATTTGAAATGGTAATAAATTGTGCTCTTCTGGCTGCTGCCTGGATGTGCATGTAGGCTTCTTATCTGGGCTGTGCTGGAAACTCGTGTGGTAGCATTTCTAAAACAATAGAATTAAATAGAAATGCCCTTGCAAAACTGCTTTTCTGGTTCTTTGTGTGCAGTTCACTCATCAGTGCAAGGGTGCATTTATTTAAACCTCCTAGACTCAGATCACCAGCCAGAACTTACTGCTAAAATATGTACTGGTTTGAGAGCATTTCTTTTGTACAAGCTCGTTTTTGTGTATCATCACTCCAGTTCATTTTTTAAACAAGCTTCTCTTCTCTCACTACAGCAGATACTGTCCTGCTGGCTGCAGAGACATAGCAGGTGACATTTCTGGGAATATCGAAGAAGGATACAGAGATGTAAGTGCACAGGATAATGAGGGAAAATTTGTAAAGACAGAACAGAGAAGCATAACGCAACTGGGTTTCAACATTTGTTGCTTGACTTTTGTCAGCAATTCCTCCCAGCTCTGTTAAATATACTTTTTATTATCAGTATATGAGTGTGTTATCAGTATATAAGCACACGGGGACACTTTTCAAACAAGCCAATCAGTTGTGTGAGAGCAAAGTCCATTGATCGTCAAACACACCTACTGACTTGTGGATTCTGGCTTTTTGGAAAAGTCCCAAATGAGGTTTGTGCCTCTTGAGGTAGTGCTTACGGATGTGCTAAATATTCCTACGACTTTTACTTTTTTGCAGTGTATGTGCATTTCCCTAGTAGGAAAATAAAATACACTGCCTAATCACCTCCCACTGATAACTACCAACCTCTGGGGTTGTTCTAACTGCCAGTTCTTTAAAGCAAAGAAGTTGCCGGAGTGGTTGCATTTACCCACAGTTTGTATCAAACAGTGCTTTGCCTTCTCTGTGCCTCTCACCCTGGACTCTCCTCCTGTCACGGCTGTGAAATCTTTTTGTCTCTCACAACGCAGCAAGTTTAATCATACTGCTGAAGTAAAATCCCACCCTATCACAGATGTACCAGTTGCTGAGTTTCCAAAAAGTCAGTGTTCACGTTTAACCTGTTCATCTAGTTATTCAAGCACTCTGCTCCAGCCTGGAAAGTGGCAGAGCTAAAGAAACAAAGAAATGCCACTTTACATTCTCATTATCTGGCGGTGTGCCTGCCTGTTCTTGGGGTGATTAGAAAGAAAAGCAGCACATGGCATGACCTCATGCAGATCTTATCTGTGCTGAGGAATTTTTGAATGAAATTTTCCTTCTGTTGCTAAGGGGGATTCAGCTTTTCTGATGGGGAGAACCCATAGGGTTCTCCTGGAGGCCTGCTGCCTTTGTGTTCCCCCTCTCCCAGCCCTCCCTGAGGGGGACAGCTTGCCGCATAACTTGTCCAGTAGCATAGCCCAAACTGGGCCTGTGTGAATGAGACCAGTCTCTGCCAGCAGCCCCTGGGAGTGTCTCCTTTGCACCTTTCCACTGGTCTTTCCCTCCTCTGCCCAAGCCTAGGGGTACATTATTGCCACCTGATTCCACACAAGTTGTCTTGCCTGTCTTTTTCAGCATTACCCACATGAGATGCTGGCAAATGGGCTGGACTTAAAACCAAACAGCAGCTACTCAGCACATAGCCAAATCTCCTAACGTATGTCATGACTCAAATCTTAAGGTGCAATAATAGATAGGTCTGCCTTCAGGCAAGTCCATCAAGTAATTACCATTTTTTCTTTGCAAAGAAGAGTTGCCTTGCCTTTGACTTTGTTTTCCTAAGGAGTGACACAATACTTATTGGATTAAAATCTCACAGCACCTTCTCAGAAGTAGATTATTTGCTTTTTTATTTAAGGGGGAGAGGGGGGAAAGGGTGACTTTTGGAAACATTTTCCCAAAGATTACTGTTCTTCCTCCCTCCCCACCTCTTACACCTCTTGAACCTTTGCCAGATTTTGTGAGCTCTAACACCTGTGTTCTGGTGGCTTGGAAGTGAAAGGATCAGCTGGTTGTCAGACTGATCCTCTGAGCTTTGGCTTCTGCCTTTCAGACCTCGCTGCTGTGCAAGTCGGCGATACATGCAGGCGTTATCACGGACGAGCTGGGCGGGCAGATCAGCGTCACCCAGCAGAAGGGCATCAGCCACTATGAAGGTGTCTTCGCCAACGGCATCCCCTCGCATGAGTGAGTACCAGCACACTGGGGGTCTGGCTCCGGGAGCAACCCCAGGGGCACAATGCTCTGCTCAGACCAGCAAAAGCAGATGGGGATGCCTTTTTTAGGAGGAGAAGCAGTTAGGTGTAGGTAGGTCTAGGGGCTTTTGGGCTTTGTTCCTATGGATTTATTAAAATAGTGTTGGCATTCGATATCATAGGAAATATCATATAGGAAAATGTTCCAAGTTTTCAGTGGCTCTATACCATGTAGTGTGGTATTTTCTTCTTTTTTCCTTCTGTTCCTTCCAATGCATATTTGCAAATTACTTTGTTAGCAGATACATGAAAGTACGATGTTCTGCAACAAACACCTTTAATCGATGTGCTAATAAATCATGATAAATTCATGTTACAGTTTAAAAAAAGCTAGAAAGAGTGAATAAATAAGAAGTGCAGTTGAGCCATAGGGGATTTAACAAACAACTTCTTAAACATTGTGCTTTTGTCATGTTCAGAATTCTACTCTCTTAGAATATTTATAGCAAGGGTGTTACAGTTACCACTTATCTTCTGACTTTTAATTGTACTGTTGTTGAAGTAGAAATAAATTGTCCAATCTCTATCCAGCACAGTAAGCCCTTCCAGCAACTGCCTCTGTCACTCCTGTTGGTTTATATTTTTCAGTTTCAAATGTTATCTGGATTTTACGAGGTGCTTTTATTTTTTTGGTAGGAAGGGAAATCTCAGTCCCATAGCCTGTAACAGCCAAGGGAATGTGTCCTTTTTATACCTTTTCCTGATTTGCCCATGATTTCTCTACACGCTCCTGACAATTTTACAGCCATGGATTCATCCATGAAAAAAACCAACCAACTATTCATCTGGTTTGTTGCTGTGTTTAAACTTCAGCACACATAGACATGCTTTATATATAACAGCAGTGGCATATAAAAGCTGGGTAGGGTGTAGACCACTAGCTGAAGGCCTGTGAAGCCTAAATGTTTCCTGTTTTTCTTGAAAGTTAATTGCCAAAGAAAATTAATATAAACTTGTCTCAAGCAGAGAGCTCAGCTCAGACACCAAGTCCCTCCATAAAACAAATAATGCAGATTCTTTCCACGACACGTGCCAGCGTAGTGAAACCCTAAATTAAATGTTTTGTGCCTTATCTAAAGAGTTACAGAACTGTTTACATAGAATCTTATGTTCGTGATCCTTGAGAGCCCCAGAAGAAGTAATTCGGACAGTAGCATATAAAATGTTATAATGAAAGGCAGCCAAGATTCCCATTTGTATTTTTTTCACAGTACGAGAGCTAGTGGGCAATGAATTAAGTGTATAAGGCAGCAAACATACACGTGCTGTAGAATTATGCAAACACTGTTCGTATAATTAACCCATCACCTTACTGCCAAGTGTCCTTTTAATGTTGCTGTTCACCACCAGATATCGTATACATTTCACGTGGATAATAGAAGTACCCACGGAGGTGCAAACTTTTCTCTGTTACATCAAGTGGGAAAACTCGGATTTCCTTGAAGCAGAGCTGAAACATGTGCTTCCAGGCTGAAGCCAGCCTCCAGGGCTTGGATTTAGCCCATTTAACGTGAGGCCCCTGAGACAGCACCCTAAGGAGGAGGGCAACCCCCTCAGCTCTCCTGCATACCAGGCACTCCTCCAGCATGGTGCACACCTCAAGGGGGTTGAATTGCCCCAAGGACACTTTCTACAGATTACACGGGGAGTCCCAGGTAAACAGGTTCGCATTGGGTTGGACGCCTGCAAACTAGATGGCATGGATTTTGAGACAAATGGGAATGTGAGCATAGTGCTTCTGGGATGCTTTTGCTGCTCTTGGGAGCTGGGACAACCCTGGGAGCTGATGAACTGCTGGTGTGAGCTCATTATTCCAGGAGAGGGAAATCGGAGACTGCAGGGGAATCCTTTTATTTCAAACCATGAAAAAATGTTCCTAGAAACAGTGGGCCTATTTACTAAGAAAATGAACCAATGCATTTCATGCTTTAAAAAGGCATAATAAGAGGTATTTCCAAAGCTGCAAGGCTTCCCTGTCCTTGGGGTACCTACACGCTGCAAGAAATTCCTGCTGAGCAGCCGGTGCCAGTGAGGAAAAATTGGTGCTTGAACAGCAGTGCTTTAAGAGCTTTTTAGATGCCCTTAAATAAAAACTTACAGAAGTTTTAAAAATATCATTTACAGTGGGTTTTAGTATTAAAGATTTAAATTATTTAGTGACTTGAGCTGAAACCGACCTCATCAACAGCTGCTGCTGGAGTGCATCGAGCTGTTAAGTATCTGTGTTGTAATGTGACAGTGGGGTTACAGCTTGCTCCCTCACCAACCCACAAGAGCTGACCTTGGCCTGACTGACTCCATTTTTCAGTGCCCTTGTTCTGCTCCAGCATCTGTGAGGTTTTCAGCTCCTATGATCCACGCATGGACCTGCACCTGCAAATACCATAATGAAGATCAAGTGGATGGATATATTGGGCAGTTTTGATACCCCAGTACAAATATATGGGGGGTTAACTTTGTGATGTGACCTGGCCTGCAACTGTAGTGTCTGCACGTGAAATCATTTGTCTTTGAGAATGCAAGAGACCACATGCTCATGAACTGTGAAAGATGAGATTCAGGGTTAACATGCACTGCTTATAAAAAGCTTCCTTCAGACCAATCAGAACAAAATTATACTGACAGAAATTTACTTTGGGAAGCAGCATTCTATTTGTGCAGAGCTACTGGCACAGGGCTCCAGTGCAGTCCCACAACTGGTGCTGTGAGTGAGGCAGGATCCTGAAGGTTGTCAGGAAAATGAGGAACATGGAGAGAAAACATCCCTTAAAGGACAGAGTGAAATCTGTATGACAAAATGTCACCTGTCACATTAGAAAATTGATGAATTACGGTTTACTGAATTAGTTTGTCCTCTTCAGTGGCTTGCAGAATTATAGCAGATATATTTCATCTTGGTTGCATGGCTTTATAGACCTTAGGAACACTAACCTCCTCTGCAGCCCTCTATTTGAAATGGATCTGGGTAACTTTTTTATTGTAAAGCTTTATCTCATAAATAAGTATTTAATAAAAGAGGAGGGCTGTGATTTCTGTTTTGGGTAGGTTTTACTGATTACCATATGTATTTATTTTCTTTTTGCTTGAAATGGATAGCTTTGCATTCACTAAGAAAGCAGAATTTGCTTTGGCTCTTATGTCAAACTGGTTTGGAGTGAGCAGAGCACATCTGATTGCCTCTGAGGATTGCCTGGGGAGGTAGATGTGGGAGGGAGGGCTTGAGTTTCTCCTTCTAGCTACTCTACCGCCTACATGCCCAAATAAATCAGCTCCCTCACAGTGCTCTCCGTCATCTCTGAAGGGCTTAGTTTGCCTGTAGTCATTAGTTTTCTCTCAGTGACAAAAAGAGGCAGTGTTTTTATTGACCTTGACATGGGACCACTTTCCTATTCCCCATTTGCAGTGCTCTCAAAACATACAGCCATGCCCACAACTGCTAGCCTGCAGATTATACCTTGGGGGAAATTTTCCTGGCCAACAACAAAGAGCAGCTTGAAAAGGAGCTGTCTTGATGCTTAAGTGCAGAAGTTGTTTTACTGCTCAGTCATGCTGGCCATAGCTTTTCGAAAGGGGCAAGTGATGCATGCAGATAATCAAAGTGACATTGAGGGGGTCAGATTTTCCTGAAATTCAAACAAATTTAATGTTTAAACCTGGGCTTTAATTTTTATTAGGCAGATAGTCAGTCATCACTTCTAGAATGAAACCTCAGAGGCATCTCATTGGAAATCAGAAAGTTGCTCCTTGGGAGGTCAAGGAAAGCTCAGCTTTCCCTCACCATTGTGATTTTATCTTGTCCTGCATTGTGCAAGGTTGTATGGAGTGACCCAAAAATGGCTTTTCTCCTGGAGCAAGGCAGTCCCTGTCAGGAGGAGGAAGAAAAGGGGAGCCATAGATGTGGTTCTGTTAATGGAGCAAAATGAACCATTCCTGATGGGAGCTGTTGGACATGGTTCTAACAGAACTGGTTCCCACATGGGTTAAAACAAGGAGTAGTTTTCATTCAGTCTGGCTATAATACACCTGTATCCCAACTAGGAATGAGTTGGCATGGTTTAGTCACCATCAAGTGTAACTCTTTCACTGTGCTTGATGCTGGGTTTTCTTCAAATTAGAAGTGGACTTAGACTAATAGAAAGTCATTGGCTTCAGTGAAGTTGCTCTGATTCAATGCAAGTGAGAAGAGACCTGGGCCCGGTGGCTCCAGGCCCTATTAGCTACCCCAGTCCTGGCTCTTTTGAATGCCTTATGTTGCTGGTTCAAGGAGCAGAAGGGGAAAGCTTTCCCACAGCAGTACGGGGCCTGTGCAGAGGAGAAAAGCAGAAGTATACAGCAAGAGTAACAGGCTGATGGGATGGGGAGTCACTTTAAAACATAACAAATGCTCCAAACCATGAAAAACCTGATCTGAATTCAGTCACGGTGGGAAATGCACAAAGGTGTTCTTACTGGGTTGGTAGGCAACCAACAAAGTAAGTCATTAGCTGGCCAGAAATATATTGCTAGATAAACAGTGATCCTGAAACTGTACCTCGGCATTCCTGTGACTGCCTCCTGAAAGGCTGAACTATCTTTTTCCTTTCTTACAGTGGGTCGCTGTCAGATAAGCGGTTTATGTTTACTTCAAATGGTAAGAATAATGGCTTTATTTTTAGTTATTCAAAGTTTACCTTCTTATTTAAGTATTTTCTATAGGAGATATGAAAAGTAATCAGGAGAATGCCAGGCTGTGACTAGGAGGGATATTTTAGGGCAGCAATCTTTTAAAACTGGCAAATGAATAAAAAAATTGAAGGGATATGAAGTGAGCTAGGAAAAAAAACAACATAGAATAGGAATAGGTCATATGTACATAGATGAGAAACAGAAATAGTATTCTGCTGTTACATTTCTGGTGCCAGCATATGAAAAATGGCAATCAGATAATCCCATTTTTATGTACTTCAGGCAGCAGAAAATGAAAGCAGTTTTTCTTCAGACATTTATAAACTCCATCTTCGTTATACAAGAAGAGAACGAAAACATAGGAGGAATGAAAATATATTTACATTGCACTGATACAGAACGAGTTTTTGTTTATGACTTTCCAAGATGCAAAAGCTTCTTTAATCTGTCAAGCTGTTCATTTGCATAAAACATAGCTAAGAAGGGGAAAAAGTTCACGCTCGTTCATTTGAATTATATTTCAGTCATCTGAGATAAAATCATTTACTATTCCACCGAAAACTGTCAAGCATGTACAGCCCTTTGAAACTGCCAGGGAATTATTTTTAACTTCATTGAAACCTTATTCCACTGGCCTGTTTTCTCTGAAGAACCTTGATGTGCAGAAATGTTGTGGGTTCTTTGGTGGAGTTTGTAATACTTACCTGCAGCTATTATCCTCATGATATCACCTCCTGGCAGCAGTATCAAGGAGCTTCTCTGATGAGTAACTTTCCTAGCTGTAATTGCAGGTGAGAATCGTTAAATGTTTACAGTAAAGTGCTCTTTTCAGTACGATGCCTTTATCTGAGAAATGTTTTGCACAGCAAAATTAGTTAATGCCAATCTCTAAACATAAATATTATGTTTCAGAAGAAAAAACCCCCAAGAAGTCTTCAGAGGAATGAGAAAAAACTGCAGGGATTAAAAAGCAAAATGGCAAAAACAGCAGATGTAGTCAGGAGGAGTCATCTATGTAGGAGTTAAATTGGTAAAGGAGTGGGCCCGCAGCACTCTGGTACTGGATCATCCACTACAAATTGACTGGCAAACACACAGCTAATGGATAGCATCAGCCTAGCGCTAGATTAAGCAACATCTGACTTTGCTGTTGTGGGTGGTCTTCATATGTTGCTAGCCTAACATAAAAATAAGCTGTGAAAATGCAAAATAACTCCTTCGGCCTGTCTGTCTGGGGACTTCTAGGCTGCAACAAATCTCTTAGTCTGGAAGAGGGATTCCTCTCCAAGAGCCAGATTACTGCATCTTCCTACTGGGAGGACAGCAATGAATTTGGACAGCTATTCCAGTGGTCTCCTGACAAGGCTTGGCTTCAAGTCCCAGGATTGGCTTGGGCCTCTAATCACAGCAGCAATCGTGAATGGTTGGAGATAGACCTTGGAGAGAAGAAGAGAATAACAGGTATGTTATTGTCACTGTCTGGTTATTAGAAGCTGGGGTGTCAGCTGGAGGGGAAACTGAATGCAGCTGAAAAGCTAATAATGCAATGTTTCTTTCATTAAATGTAATGAAATGATCTACATTGAGGAATATTATTTTCTTATTAAAAAAAACCCCAAACATAGCTATTTACAAGACTGGTCTTCCTATAGGGAGATAGGATGGAACTCAACTGTCATTTGTGCCTGATCTGTAAACATGCTGTTAGACTCAGAACAAGATACTTA
The DNA here is from genome assembly GCA_028858755.1 of Ara ararauna. Classification (NCBI taxonomy): domain Eukaryota; kingdom Metazoa; phylum Chordata; class Aves; order Psittaciformes; family Psittacidae; genus Ara; species Ara ararauna. The sequence goes on from CM054379.1 coordinate 66,695,432, forward strand.
ACACAGGGACCAGCAGAGTCTGGATGGATGATAAATGATAAAGCCATAGCCTTTGAAACAATGGCCCAATGAAAGAAATTCCTGTTTCCATCTCCTGGTTTAGTAAAAATGTAAATTACAGCTCCTGCTAAAGATGTAAAGACTGCTGATAAGGACTGTAATATCAAAAAGCAATTACCATTTTTCAAGTTATTAACTTGGACTCTGTTAAAAATTCCATTGCTGTAAATTCACAATTTAGAAGTTATTTCCATTCTTCTCCCAACTTTAAAATTCAGTTTTAACATGGTTTGAAAAGTGAATTAAGACTTTGTAGGCCAAGTTCTCTGAACTGTTTTGGCCTCTGTATTTGCATTTAAAAATGTTCCTTTAAAGCAGACACCTAACAAATGAAAATGTATTTTGCATTTTATTAAAAGGGATTAAGACCACTGGTTCTGGATACATGACGTTGAATTTCAATTTCTACATAAAGACATTTACAATGAACTACAGAAATAACAACTCGAAATGGAGAACTTACAAAGGGATTCTGAGCAATGAAGAAAAGGTAAGGGAAAGTGGGGGGGTAGGAAAATACAGAGCAATAATGTGCATGCTGCTTTGACACTGAAGGGCAGGCTTTCATTGTCAAGAAAGATTAGGAGTTTCAGACTTGTCTAGACTTGGGTTGTCTTCACCAGTGTAATTTACGGCCACGGAGTAGATAGTGAGCTTGTTGTAACAAGGAAATTATCCAGGGCTTGCTCAAGTTCTGAGACACACACAGGGAGGCATGTGTATGTCTGTAATGCCCTCTTAAAAGAATGGTGTAATTAAAGCTGTGCAACAGGCTGTTTGGGCAAGTCTTTAGCTCATTTCAGCACTTGCCTAAGCTGGCAACACTGTGCCAGTGCAGAAGCACTGGTTGGTATGGCACCAGCAAAGCTGAGGTTCAGCTTTAGGTCCACCAGGATGGTCAGCCTACCCCCTCCACACACATGCAAAACAACCAACTCAGGTAAAAGCACAGTGCTGCAGGTGGAGCTGTGTCTGCGGACCAAGCTTCTGCTCAGGCTGTGTTATGGTCACCAGGGCTCTCTGCCCCTTGCTGGCAGCACTCTGCTGAACAAGTGGGCGCAGCCTACCTCTGTTAGGAACTGATGTAGCTGAATGTAAAATAAGTGTTTTTACACCACGATACCTGTCCACACAACAGCTTTCACAGACTCTAAGTGACTTTAGCAATGAACAGATAAAAGCAGTGCACCTGCAGACAGTGGATGTGGTGCACAGGTTTGTCTGATAACTTTTTTCTCTGAAAACCTCATGTTTTCTTTCAAACAAAAAAACACCCAACAAAACAAAAGCCCCCCTCCTTGCCCCACAGGGTTCAAAGTCAGACCTTCACTCATCAGTTCTGAGAGAACTCAGCACGCCTCACAATATGGCTCTACCTGGTCCTCAGTCCTGATGGCCGTTTAGAAAACTTGGTGGAGCTGTAGAGAGATTTCCTACCAGCTCTGATTTTCTCAGCTTGTATGGGAGGAATTTCACTGTGCAATGGTAACTAATTTGAAATTTTTTTAATGTTAAACTAGGGGGGTGTTAGCTCAAAAAGTGACAAAACAACTTAGCAGTGGTTGAACTGCGGATGCTAGCTGTTGAAAATCTGCAGGCTTGCAGTTTTCTACGATGTCTTCTCATATACAAACAGTCCTATGAAAGTATTATGTATGAACTTAGTTTCAGCTAAGGCACATGACAAAACCTGTCCCTTCAAAACCCAATGTGGCCTGACATTTTATCTTAAGATATGCTGAGCTCACTTCCCTGTCTCATCAGGCTTTTTAGTTTTCCTCGATCATGCTGAAGCATCTGCAAGATGCTAATTTTGCTAGGACTACTGTTCTACACATGGGCTGTGCTGATTCTAGGGAATACTGTATAAATGCAGGGAAAAGGAGGCACAAATGTATAGTTAACAGTCACTCTTCAAGCTTGATACAGAAAACTGACCATTTTACTAAAATATCTAGCAATATTTCATTTAAACTTTTCCTTTTTATGTTTTTATCCCCTGTTGCCCAAGTAAAGGCAACGGTACTGTTGTACAGTACAGTACAACAGTGCTGCAGTACTATTAAATAAAAAATGATATCATTATTATACCAGCATATATTAACTAGAAATTACATAGAATTGAAGAAGAGTGATAGTCTTTCTTCTCTGAGCTAACAGAAAAATGTCATCATCTGTCAGAACTAAAAAAGATTATTTCTTTTCAGAACTCTCAATTCCAAATATCCAGATTATCACTATATTAGGTTTAGGATAATGAAAACCTTTGAAGTTGGATGTCAGGAGCACTTTGAAGGGAGAGACTTAAACCAGAGCCAACAAAGTGTTTATGTTTTGTTGCAGATATTCCAAGGCAACTCCAACTCCGGTGATGTAGTACGCAATAACTTCATCCCTCCAATAGTGGCCCGTTATGTGCGAATTATCCCTCAGACTTGGAACCAAAGAATAGCACTGAAGCTCGAGCTGATGGGTTGTCGAATTATGCAAGGTATGGGGTAAGCATTGCTCCCCAGGGTCCCATGGTGCCTCCAAAGGCCCCTGTGCTACCACAGTGCCACTGATGTGCCCTTCTCTTTTGCAGCTAATAGTTCATTTACACATTCAATGTGGCAGAAACCAAGCCACAGCACAGAAGCCTCCCTTGGAAAAGAAGACAGGACTGTTACAGAGCCCATCCCATCAGAAGAAACTAACTTGGGTAAGACGACCTAGTGCTACATTTTCTCTAGGATACATCACATCTTCAGCCCAGCCTGAGTGAACTTTAAACATTCTCACAAATCAGAACTTTTCCCTTCAGACTTGGTTAAAGGCTAATGATAGAGAGAAGAGGGAGAAGCATAGGGTCTTTTTGTTTTAAGGCATGAAAAGATATTGACATGTGAAACAGACAGCTTTTGTTTCCCTGCCATATGGTTTATTTGCTGTGCTTGGTAGGTGGTTCAAGGGACTATACTGAGCACTCAGCAGTTTTGTGGATCCTCGCTCTCTTCCTGTATTTTGTAACTTTTTTATACATAAGGCTGTGGTCGCAAAAAATATTACCTTCTCTCTACACAACCATGACTTTTTGTAGAGCAGATCACCAGCTCCAAGTAGTGCAGAGTAATGCACAGCTGCGTAATTAAACACTTTCCCATAATGCTTGTGCTCATGGGGACTCAAGACAACCTTAGTTCATATACTGCTTCCTGTATGTGCAGTCTTCCTATTTTAATGTTGTAGAGAAAACTTCTTAGATTTAAAAGCAAACAAACAAAATTTATTTCTTATACTGACTGTTTGGTGGACCCGTAGCCAGGCAGGAATTACCAGACCCAGTACACCAAACACAGCTACCCATTAGGTAGCTGATAACTGTAGCAATCACTGTAAGAAAAGAAAGCTCTTCTGAAAGCCCATTGCTCTAAGAGCAATGTTCATCTGTGCAGCGATATGGGTAGATTGTATCCATGTTCACTGAAAATGAAATCTACTGAGATTTTATCTGCTAAACTGTAAATACCCTGTGGACATATGTACTACCTTATTCTCACAGCCTGATGAGTGTCTGTAGGAATAGCAGGAGGCGCACTCCTGATACAAGAGCCATCCCACTGCTAGTTCTCAAATCCCTGCCCTAAACCATGTTGTGTTAGAATTTACCAGAGGCTAAACAGATTTTTCCCTAGCTCCACTCCAGGAAATCTTTGAACTATTTTGACTGAAACGTTTCAACCAGTTCAGCATGAGCCAGATACTCAGCATGTAAAATTGCAGCCTCGTTTGACAGTTTCATAAGCAACAGAAAACAGAGCGTGTATAAGTGGCTTTTAAAAGTTACCTAGTGTGTAATAAGAAAGAACTGCTCTTTGTAAGGATGCATATAGATGTTAACTCAAGTGTCAGCCTTGACAAAGTATGTTTAACTCTTCATCTCAACACTGTTCCACATAGGTCCATGGCATCCAAGTATGGCTGAGGAGTGGTCTTGCAGTTTTCTAGTTTTACATTTTCATGCTCTCTTGCACGGTGTGTTCCTGCAAGATTACATGCCTTTTGCTGTATTCTCTGTAGTAAAAATTACCAGCTTCAGAGTAATTTGCCTTTTAAACTTTTATCCTTTTTTTTTTTTCCTTATGCAGGCTCAAAGCTTACAGCTATAATTGTCCCCATCCTCATCGTGCTGTGTCTGTTCCTGTTCTCTGGAATTTGTATCTGTGCAGCTCTACGCAAGTAAGATACTGGCTTTTGTCGTTGGAGGCATTTGTGGTTGCTTAGCTAGCGTGTCCAACTACGTGCCCTCTTTCCAGAGCCTCTTTTCCAGAGAGCTAGAAATCGGCCCTGTTCGGCAGTCTTCCTTTTACATAGATCTCATGTCTTGTCTCTGTAAATTGTATTACTTTTTGTACATCTCCCCTAGTCAGACAAAAATGAAGGTAAAGCAGATCAGAACTGCATACCCCAATTTACAGGTCAATGTAACCAGTAACTGTTTTCTTCATCCTACAGATACCCACAAATTCTAAGATGTAAAGCAATCTAAAACAGATTAGTTTCCACACCAAAGCCAAGTAAAAATTCAGTGAAAGGAGGATTTGAGCTATCTATCTGGATCATTTTATTTCCCTCCTGTTGTGTTTCTGCTTCCCAGTCCCTTAAGTTGGAGCACTTAATCTAGCAGGCTGAAACCTATAAGGAGTTGCACACATACACGGGTAAGAAGCTAAACCCAAGCCACTTCATTTCACAAGCCAGAGGAGTGGAAGAAGCACTGCTAGCTGTCATTCCTGCTAGGCATCCATTCATATGAACCTCCATTTACATGCAGAGCCAGGAAATGCTTCTGTGAGCAGATGGGGATTTGAAGTATAAGCAATGCCCTTGTGAAGTTGCTTCATCACTAGCAGTACTCAGCTCTGCCCTGGATTGCCAGTAAATCCATAAACTAGCCAAAGAATTCAGAAGAGCAGACCCAAAACATACCCTGGACTGACACATATAGACATGGACACATCAAACCGATGAATGCCAGACACAAGAAATTTGAACACTGGCACTCACAACATGCGTATAGATGGGGAAAACCAAAATGTCAAAGCACTGGTTGCATGCCTTACGTTCTAGTAAACACCAGCCTCCAGGAACTCAGTGAAGTGTTGTCCTCAGCAGCTAAACACAAAGGCACTCTCTGATGGAGCTAAGGCATGAAACTGAAATGCTGTGAGTGCCCATGTTTATAAATGCTTTCCTCTCCTCACAGGCGAGAAGCCAAGGGACTTTCTTATGGATTATCTAGTGCTCAGAAATCAGGTTAGTGGAGAATCCTGCGCTGTGTCGTGTCCTGTCCTGTCCATTGGGCCTATGGGAAGGGATTTATGCAACTAAGCATGAAATACTTATGAAATAGTATCCATGCTTCCTTGTTCAAATTCACCTTTTCATACAAGGGAAAGAGCAAGCAGTAGTCCCACTTGTGTCATCCTAGCGCTGTGCCCTGAGAAACAATATAATTTGGTTTCTATGACAGAAAGGCAATTAGCAAAAGATCTATTATACAAAGTGCATGAATTAGCATCTAAGAGTGCTCCCAGGTGCCCTTCCTTTCCTTCCCTCCTCCAAAATACCTGTTTTGCAGAAAATTGCCTCTTTCCTTTTCCCCACGTCGTAGGGGATTGCCTTTCTCCAAGAAAGCAAGAGCTAATAATTTTTTTATGGCTTTAATATTTCCATCTCACTCCCCTCCCTGGTGGGGACTGTATTTAGAAAGCCTAACAATACTGAATTGTACTTCATGTGTAAAATCTGTATAGGGGACTGGCTTGAGGACTATGCTTTAGGAGATGCTTGCAAAACCCTAACGAAGTGTATTCTTTGTCTTGCTCAATAACGCTTTCTAGAGCAGTCTCCTGTCACCTTGGAAGCTGGGGTTTAGCTGTTGTTCCTGGCCAGCCAGCTCTGTAGAGGAGTATCTTTCTAAATCTCAGCTTTCCATAAAAAAAGAAAACGACTAAGCAATTCACATCTCTCTTGACAAGTGCCTCACAATAGCTCAGCTCTGAAATTTCATCCCTCAGCAGGTGCTGACGTCAGTGAAAGGAATGCTGTTACCCACTGCAGCTTGCCCTCATTAGAAAATTAATTTGTACTTAACATCATATTTGCTAATATGATTTTTCAAGGTCACATCATAATCCTTTCTCGCTTGCTAATGAGGACAAATCCCAAGAAAACGGAGATAGCCTCTTACCCAGTCAGTTCATTTGTTGCAAGCGTGCTTCATAAATCAAGCTCCTGAGCCCTCGTGGTCCAGGCTTGGGACTTAGAAAGCTGGGAGCCAAACCCACCTCTCCACAGACCTCCTGCCGCAGGATCCAGGCAAGTGCCTGACACTGTAGATTTTTGATTTTGTGTCTCACAGGGGTGTTGTGAGAACAAATTAATCGCTGAGTGCAGGTGCTCAAGGAAATGGAAATGGAAATCAAGGAAGTGGAAGCAATGCTACTTTACCAGATAAAGAGAAAAAGGAATTTTTAAGCATTATTTTTGCCACCTAAGCAATAGCAAAACATTAAACTTATTTTAAAGCTGGTACCTACACCTACAGACTTTTAGCCCTTCTTGCCAAGAAAATCCTCTATAAAGTTTTGTTTTCACTTGGAAATCTCAGTTGATGATTCACTTTTTCCCTTTCAATTTAGGGGGATTTTTTTTTTTTTTTTTTTTTTTACAAACAGCCCATTTTAGTCTTGCTTTTTAACTGCTTCTATATATTGACACCAAAAATCAAACTTTCTGAGAAGCCTTTTGATTGTAAGCCTTTTAACTTGCTGATAAACCTTCTATTTTCATTTCTGTATCACAGGTTGTTGGAAACAAATCAAACAGCCCTTCACCAGACATCAGTCAACTGAATTTACCATCAGCTATAATAATGAGAAGGAGACACCACAAAAACTAGATCTGGTTACCAGTGACATGGCAGGTAACAACTGCTCGCCTGTGATGCACTCATTTTCCTCTGCGTGCAGAGCAGGTAACAGGGAGAGGGACAGGCCAGCAATATTACAAGCTCCAGCTCTCATGCAAGCTAAGGCCCAAGAACAGATTTATCTGTATTCATCCCAGACATAGAGTGAAGCAGCTAAATATATTAGGGGGAAAAAGACCACTATTTTGGAAATGTTTATCTCGGAGTTGTTGGGAAAGATTTTATGACTGAAATAGTTACAGCTGAAGGTAATGATGGAAGGCACTCAGGCACGGATGCAGTGTAAGAATATGCCTAGGATAGGATAGTTTGTCTCTGCCGACTAATTTTTTGTGTTTCAGTTCAAACAAAAATGTCTCTGGAAACTTAACAACATATAATGCCCCTTGCCACTGGGCAAATACAACCATTACTTGGCTGGTTTGTGGGTGGGACTTCATGCCCAGCTGGAAGTTGTGATGAGATCCCTATGCAGCCTTCCTGATGCCTGCAGTATTTTGGAGATCAGGCCCCCTGAAGTGGCAGCAGGTAGATGAAGGAGAAAGGAAAAAACACCACAGTGCTTCTCTCCTGCTCTGCCTTGGCTCCAGATCACTGTTTGGACAGAGCAAATCCCCACATTGATACTATTTGCATCCCAAAGGGATGACTTCTTTAATTCATCCTCTTAGCACATATTATCTCTGCCTGGTTTAGTCTGTCTGGAAGGGCTAGTGAGACCAGCCATTTCATGGCATCAGTGATTAGCAATCTTCCAGAAAGATTAATTTGCTGTTTCCAGCCTCCAGACCTTAGAAATTCCTTAGAATTCCTCCAATGCATTTGGCAGAGAAATACATTTGAAAAACAAGTGGATGGTTACTGTAATTCCATATGGTGCTACCCTTGATATCTTTCAAAGACAGTTTCAATCCTTTACAGAAACTTTCAGTATAAATGTGCAGAGACCTATAAAGCAGTTTTATTTCATGAAGGAAAGGGAGTGAATAAAGGTTACTCACAAATAACGATTATCTGGCTCCCCTGGCCACGTCTGCGGAGCCTCTGCTCTCTCCATCCTCCCGTCCTGCCATGTTTGCGGCAAGTCTTAACTCTCAGCCTAGCCAGGCAGCTCCCCAGACTAAGCATTTCACCTACAGACTTCTTAAAAATAAGAAACATGAAATTAAGATGTGAACGCAGCCCAGAAATTTGCCATTTAATTAATTGCAGAGAGCACACAACTTGCATATACATTAACATGCTGCATGAAATCCCCTCCCATCAAATCTCTGCCTGCATGCTGGTTCCCAAAGTGGAGATGCTCCATCCTGAGAGAGGGAGATTGCTGGGGATGGTGACAGCGACGCCAGGAAGAGCTGCAGCACTTAGTTAGTGAAATATCATAACACCTTCACCCTACATGCTGAAGTTTGGGATGTAGCCAGGAACTGCCAAAAAGATTCACAGGACATATGGGATCGAATTCAACGCTCATGTCAGATGAGCCACGATGCCAGAACAGAAACTGAGCTAAGTTCTTCACGCCTGCATCAAAACATGATACTTTAGCAGTGTCACTTACTAGAGCTGTTCAGGCCACCGTATGTATCTGTAAGAGATTATCACTAGCACCAAAGCGAGAAAGTTAGAACACTGAATTTCCTCATAATAGTTATGGCTGGATTTTTTGAAAACCCTTTTAGTCCAGATCTCCTCCTTACACAGCATCCTGGCATCTGTCTTGACTACAGGTGTAAACACATGCTTCTTGAGGCTGCATTTCCTCCATCCATTTCCTTGCTCCTGCTTGTACCATTGCCCATCCCCTGTCTGTTCCCCTTGACTGGGACGATCCTAGTTCCTCTGGCAGTGCCAGTCCCACATCTCCTCCCATGGCTCAGTCCCCCTTGTGTGCCTGCAGCAGTGCAGAGCTGGCTTAGTGCGTTTCACACTTCCCTTGACTCTCTTGGCTGACGTTCCGCCTAGCTTTATCCTTCTTGTCAGCTAGCTACTGCGAGATGTCTTTTAAATAAAGCTGCACTTGGTCGGGCTCGTTCTGAATCCTCTGGACATTCTAATTATTTCAAAAGTGGAACGCTTTCTTTGGAGAACTTCTCATTTTTGGATCTTCAGGCAATGTCCTTTTGTCCAGTTTGTTGCTAATGTTTTGTTGACTTATCTCAGTTTTTAGGGCTTTTGAGTATACTCCAGAAATGATGTTAATTTATTTGGGTGGGTAGATGGGGGAGGGGAGGGAGGGAGTAAGAAAAGGGGTGGCTTGCTTGCTGAAGAGTGTTACAGGACCAGCACTGTGGAAAGGTTTTCTCACATTCTTAATCACCATGTGTTTGATACAATCAGAATAATTTTTCAATATAAAATGCGTATCTATGTGTAAGTATTGTATATATAAAATAACAATTCTATGCCTTATTGAGCAGCTCATGCTTCCTTTTAGATTATCAACAGCCTCTCATGATCGGGACTGGGACGGTGACACGGAAAGGATCAACTTTTCGACCTATGGACACTAAAGATGAGGGAAGAAGGGGGAGTTTAGAGTTTGAAAATCACTACCACTGTCCAAACAGAGCTAACCGTCATGAATATGCTCTGCCTCTGACCAGCCAAGAGCCTGAATATGCCACCCCCATCATAGAGAGGCACATTACAAGAGAGAATAACTTTCCTTCTGAAAACGGCTACAACATACCTGTAATCTCATCTCAGATACACTCCCTTTCTGCTGGCAGCTTCTCTAGTTCATGTAAGACCGAAATCATGAATGGAGACTATCAGACACCCCAGAGTGTCATAAACTACGACAAACCCAAAGCTAACGGTGTTCTGACCTCTGTGAGCTACAGCACGGACTACCAGAAACCTCAGCCCAATGCCCTCGGGAGCGAGGGTTACTCGACACCCAGAGACTGCCTAAAACCAGTAAGCCAGACAGCAATGACAGCTCTCTTGTGATCTGCCGGAGCAGGGGAGACACAGCGTGCAGGAACGTCACTGCACAGCTTTCTGAAGCGAAAACAGAGTTTGGAAGGACTCTGCTGCGGGAGGCAGAAGGCAAACAAGCCCCTGTGTACATAATATTGCAGTCTTGCTGGGTTCTGACATCTGAAGAAAGCATATGCTGTTTATCACTGTTTATAGCAAGAGAGATGTTATCAGTGAAGACTGTACATCTTATTTTCTGTAACTGATCTCAGTGCTCCACTTGCAATGTGTGCAATTTGTACATAGCTTTTATTTAAGGAGAATTTCTTAAGTTTCCTTTTCACCTGGGAGATTGAAAGAACTGCAGAAATACCTATTTAAGAAAAACAGTCCTCCTTCTCCATCTTTGTTTTACCTGCTGTTGGCAGCTGTAAATGGTGTATCTTATGGTTGTGCTGATTCATCTCCTTTCCTATAACTGAAGATAGTGCATCACTGTAGTTCTTACTGGGAGGGTAAAAGAAGCAAAACTACTTAAAGCATAATGTGCACAAGAGAAGGCAGCTGAGCATTTAAATTCTGTGCTCAAACCCACCTTCCTGGCTGCTTTTTTAGCAGCAATTCTCACATGCTTGAATTTAATCTGTTGTATGACCTGAGCCTGTCTAACTTGCTGTTCATGATGGAAACAGGTAGAAAGGCTGAAACCAGTTTTGGGTTCAAGCCAAGGTGATCACTCTGCAGTAGAAAAACAAACAAACAACAAACCCAACACCTGTCAATCTGGGGTTTGGGCTTTTTACTTCAGGAAGTGTGTATGGAACCAAAATTTGAATTTGCAGCTGGGAATTAAATCCTGTTCAAGTCCTAGCTGATGCTTTTGCTGCTAAACTATAAGGAAATCTGTTCCTTGGCACAAAGCAGCAAACTTCCTGAACTCCTCATTGCTCCAGTAGGTAATTTTCTATCTTACAAATTTCTATTTGAAATATTTCAACTAAGTAAAACATGGTGTGTGTATGACTTGCTGTTGCAGTTAAATTTGCAAGACAGCAGATCAGCACAGTTGTGTTAAAGTAGATTTCTTTTGCAGCTAATGTTACCCTTAATTCTGGTTTTGGACAAACTTGAAAAAGCATGGGGATGGGTGCAATGTATTACACAGTAGCTGGTTTCTCTTTCAGCAGAGACGCCATTGAAGCAAAACAGCTTCTGGTAGCAGCTGGGACTGTCGGCTGCCCTTCTACCTGCAGTGCTTCGAGCATCACTTTGGATTCAAAAGCTTGTCCTAAAACGTCAAGAACCAATATATTTCTTGAGAAGAACGGTGCTATATTGAAAGCACAAGGTTGTGAAACGAGACTAGTAAAACCTGAGCTCTTCGAAAGAGCTGAAGGCCCTCCATTTCCTTGCATGTAAATGTGGGATAATTTGCAAAGGATACAGCGAAGATCTGTAGTCTGTTCTCAGCATGCTTTCAGATCCTCAGGTGGAAAGTGCTGTCAGAGTACAGACTAGCTGCAATGGTACTACTCACAAATATTGCCAAGTCCAGCCATACCTGACCTTAAGGCAAGCTCTCAGTGGGTTCTTTCCATATGCTTGTTTTGTGGCCATTCCCTCATGTTGCCACACCATGCATGCGATTCCCGTGCAAAGAAGAAAGAGTCAAGGTAACCTCGTAGCCTTCCTGTGTTTGCTGTCAATACAGTTTCTGTGAAATGTCTAAAACTCCTCAGGTCCCGAAGTGAAACAGCAGCAGCCTGTTTGTTAGACCAAGCTGGGCAGTGTTGTTTACCTTCTGTTGTTTACATGTCTGTGTAAATAAAGAACACTGGTATTTGTAAATCAGTCACACAGGCCTGCTACTTAACTCAGTGCACTTGATCATCTCTGTGCACCCACTATCACCACATATCCTGTGGGGTGAGAAAGAAGTGTTCCTTACGCTTTGCAAAAGCATCAGTTGCACTGCTGCAATTCACGGTCCCAGTGTGACAGGCTAAAAAAAGATGCTTACAGTGCCCCATTTAGCCTGGCTCTTCTGTCCATAAGCTCTAAAGAAGAAGCAACTGCAAACAACACTGCTGCTGGGTACATATAATTGAGGGAAGTATGAGGATGACCTCCTGATGAGCCTGAAACCAATACTCTACCCACACCACAAATTAGCCTGGCTCATCACTTGACAAACAAGCCAGACTCAGTAATCAGGGCTACTCCCCACCTAACGAGGCAGCTAAGTAATGCAGCAGTGCAACAGGACCAGCCACAGATGACACTGCTTGTAGCATAATAAACTTTTTGCATACCTCTGCCACAGCAGCATGCTACTAGTGTCAAAAGGGTTCTTGGTAGCATGTGCCCATTTCTGCCACCATTTAAACCCATCTTAACACAGTTGGTTTTGCCTAATGAAAAGCTGGATCTCAATTTGCGCCTTGCCTTCATCTCCATTCCCCTCACAAACCCCTGCAAAACGGCTTAAAATGAATCCCCAAACATCCCCATCCTCCCTGTGTCACAGTAGCTTGGTGCTGACAGGCACGGAAGCAAGCACAGCAGCTCTGTAGTTGATCACAGCTCACCATTATCACTGCCGGGGTGCTTCATGGTTCACTTCTGAGTGACTGCTGAGGGTGATTAACACAAAAAGCCATGGGCTTTTCCACCTCAGCCTGGGAAATAGGGAGCTCCTAGTGACCCTTGCAGCAGATACACAAGGGAACTTCCTATCTGTGCAGACCCTCTATGGTGGTGGAGATACTAAATCCTGGTGTAGGAAGGAAGGGGGACTGCCTCAGTCTTCCCATTGGTAGTGCTCATCCTTGTGCTTATCCTCTGAACGGCTTCTCACATACTGGTACTTCAAACTCCAGCCCGTCTGCATCAGCCTGTTCTCACCATCAAAACCAGTCACAGGATTAACACAGGCAGCCTCATCAAACAATACATACTTCAAAATCTTCGTTCCACAGTGAAGGTTAGAGGATGAGCCATTTTGAGACATTTACACACTTGGGAGGGCTGCATTAGCTCTGGGTTTCTCTCAAACATCTTTACAGATTGTGTGAGAGCAGAGCCTGACTCTCTGGTCAATGGAGACATTCAATAGCATTTCCATACCAAACTTCTTTCCTGAGCAGGCACTTCCAGTAGGCCGGAACAGTAAAACTAAGCCAGAGCTCACAAGAAGGTTAAATATTAACTGATCATAGCGCCAAGGGCCTGCCTGGCCCAGCTGCAGCTGATGGCAAGCCTCTGACTTTGCCAGAACAGGGTCATGTTCTGTCACTGCACATGTCTCTGACCAAGGGAATGGAAGAAGGCAGCTCTTGAGGTAAGAAAGCGTAAAAGATGATGCGTGCTACCTACAGCTAAACCCAAACAATGACAGCCTAGCATGCATTCCCAGCTGGCGCTCATATTTAGAAAACAAACAAATAAAAAACACACGCACAAAGAAACACCCACCTACAACAAAAGTTCCTGAAACACCACAGGAATCTCGCGGCTTAGGCTGGTGAATAGATTGTGAATTCTTATTCTTCGGTGAAGTAACTTTCCAACACTCAATACAAATACAATACAAAAACCTTTTTTCTCTCTCTTTCTTATCAAGTGTATCTAAAGAGTCTTTCCATATTTCTTGTAGCTGCTAAGAGTTTTAACATCAGACATTAAACCCTACCTTTCTACCTACCAGAATCTTTGCATCCAACAGGCAACACATTAAAACTAGTCCTTGATTTGCATACTGGAACTAGGATTTCCCAGCTCACTGGATGTACTACTCAGTCACTCATAGCATCACCTGCTTATTTTACTGTCTTTCTCTGGAGCAAGCACCTGGCTTCACCTCCCTCTCTGGACACTGTCCATGGGCTGGGTTCACTCAGCTTAGCAGCCCACTGGCTACAGCAGTCTCTGCATAGACGGAGGAAGGCAGAAAAAGCACTGAAGCCAACCTGCACTCTATGCACCTGGTGAGTAGTGTAACCACTGAGTTAACATGGCAGCAGTCTCAGCAGCGTCTGCAGCACCTCTGTGATATAAAATGGGAGATCCTTGCTTCAACATTTAAAAAATCCCCATGAGGTTGGATTCCAACCTTTGGAAGCAGGGTGTGAATCCCATGGCTTGTCTGCATTACCAGTGTGGCTAAAACTGGGAACACTGGGGTTTTAATACAGACTTGGGATTTTTCCCACCAACTGCCATTTGGTAGTTTTTCACTCGGTGAACAGATTTTAGTGGAGCACCATTAGGCATGAAATATTCCCCACACAGGATGGGACTGTCAGGCTGTAGGTCCTGTTACAGGAACAGACACTTAATTGTGTTTACCCATTTGGTGGATTGCTATCATTAAAACATGTATGATTTGATTTCCATGGTGCTGAAGACTCTTATCCTGTGCAGAGACATGGCAAGGACTACTGAACCCTCACCAGCACCACTCCATCATTGCCAGCCTCTCTGAACGCATTACCAGAAGCTGAGCTGCTCCAGGACTCATCTACATTGCACTGCAGGAAAAGGGTCTTGTGGCCATGCAGAATACTGCAGAAGGCACCAAAGGCCTTCCAGGGCTCAGGTCGCCTAATCTGCATCTGCAACACAGAGCAAACCAGGTGATCAGTATCAGGAACAGGCAGAGCCCTTGTTTCTGACCTATACCCACTGGTGAATAGGAGAAGTGTTAAGGGAAACCCCTAATCAGCTCTGTTGCAACATCCCCAGTAGGCCCCAATTTCGCATCCACATAATACAGGTAGCAGTCATTTGATATGAGGGCTCACTCAATTGCTGTATCTCAGGCATCTAAAAACTACAGCAAAAAAGCACTGCTGCCATAACAAATTACACTGTTTACATTACGTTACTCTAACATCCTTTGACCTTAAATCAGTAGTGCTGCATTTCAGCAACACTTTCAAAAATATACATATAAATCCACCACTAACGTAGTTAGTAAAAACTAAATGAAGTGCAAATATTTGTCTGTGTCCTGGCTTTTACCCATAATTTTTCTCTAGTTTAGTTCAGGAGGGCAAATAACAAAAAGCAAAAAGAGTTTCTGCGACACCTCACAAAGGAGTTGGTGGTCTCACAGCAGTCCTACTCACAATGTCTCCAAAACCAGATTAGCTCTGCCCAGCAAGTGTATGTCTGAAGGACACCCCTAGCTTGTAATCAGTCTGGATGCAAGGAATGACAAGGTTGTGTTGCTGCATTCCTTTTCTCCTCATTATTTTCCATATTAAACCTTCCATACTGCCCTTTTTTTTTTATTTCAATGTCAGCTATGATGCAAGCTTGCACTGACCTCCAACCTCCACTGTGATAGCACAGCATGGGGTAAATGAAAGCAGAATTTATCATTTCATTTGAAAGTCATCAGTGTTGTTGATGATGCCTATACTGAAAATCACCCTGCTGTAGCTGTGTGGGGTTAACAAGACTAACAACATTATGAAGAAGCAGCAGCAATGCCTATGGATTATTAAGGTGGAATGAGTTTCAAGGAACACGCTTATTTAAAGTGAAGTTGCCATTTCTGCACAATCACTTTCACACTTAAAATAGAAACCTCTCCTGAGGGTTTCTTCTTTTGAAGCCCCCAGTGCAGTCCTACCATCCATAAAGGACACACAAGACTGGGTCAGATAAAGCATTTCTAAACTAGATAAAGTATTTTAAAACTAGATAAACACAAGAGGGAAGACATCCTTAGTTGGGGAAAACTCATGTTATCCATGATAAAGAAGACGCCTAGCATCTGACTTTCTGTGCTATCTCATTGTATAGTCTAGACATGAGAATTTGGAGACTCTTTCATTCAAACTTCACCAATTTGTTTAGGCTTGGCCTCACATAGTGCATCTCTATGTCCTGAAAAACATTTGCCTTCTACAGTACGCAGAGGTTATTCAGTAACCTTCTGTCCTGGGCCGAGTTAATTCATTATTTACTCAGACACTCGCAACACAGCTACTGAGCTGCCATGTGACATCCAAAAGATTATCAATCATTCCATTTATTTTTATGCATTCGCATGTATTAAAAAGAGAACCCAGGAAGAAGATAACTTGATTAAGTTGAAGTATAACACAATTTTTGCAGCATAGCAAAAGATATAAGCTAACATATATGACATTACACTGTTACCGAGGCTTTTGCGTCCTGCTAACCACCCTGAACTGACCTCGGATATCTGTAACTTTGGAAACATAAAATTTTTAGCAGACCTGACTGGAAAAGCTCCTTTAATGATCTGCATTATCTGCTCACCTGAAGAGCAGCAGTACCCCTGAATACCCAGCATTTCCTCCTACAAGTCCAAACTACTAAGACAAGTGAGAAAACTTACAACATAACTAATTATTCAAAACCTATGCTGTTCTCTCAGCCGACAGGTGACAACAGACAATATTAGACTTTAAAAACACATATATGTTGCCTATTAGAAGGCAGGCAAAAAAGTAATGCCGAAATTCCAGGCTTAAAAGAAACCCCAAGAATAATTTAATACAAACAGTGGGGAAACACACACCAACGGCTGAAGCTTGACCCATGACAGGGAGCTTATCAGAAGTCCTCCTCCATGAGAAGTGGCAGACAGCAGAGAGGGTGGTAATGCTTGACATAAAAGAAGGGGACAAAAGACTGCAGAAAGACTGCAAGTTGCACTACCCACCACCCAGCCTCTGATCTGAACAATATAATGCCTTGAGCGTTTATTAGGAACTATAGCTTTGACAAATGTATTTGACACAGCTTAATTTCTGTGACCCAGGCAACCACTTCATAGATGGACAAACTGAGACAGACAGAGATGCTGCCACTTGTCCACAGCTGTAAGCAACAAATCAAGCCCACCCCAAAAAGTAAAGGCCTCTGAAAACACCAATTGCAAAAATGCAGAAGTCCTCTGTCGTGCAGCAAGAGAAGACAGGGGTAATGAAGACTAAGAGGAGCTAGCAGACCTCACTTGAAGAGGCAGCTTTTCTTCACATCTATGGCTAAGCTTTTTATCCTTAAGTGACACCATCTGCTCTGACAGACAGTTTTATAAAATTTGAATAAGGTGACCTGGATAAACCGTGCCTCTTACATGGAAATGCTGGAGTCATACATGGACACGGAAAGGTTGTAGACAGCTCGTGCAACTTCTCATCCACAGCTATCCAACCACTTTCAGAATCTCATCGTAAAAGGCAGCGCAAGTGTTTTTTGACACCCACAGCACAAAGCAAGCCACCATTTTGGTAACAATGCTGCAGTAAATTATATGACAAATACCTGGCAGATGACATTCCTAGAAGATACCCTTTAGGATATTTCATTCATATAGGTAACATTTTGACAGATGGAGTCACACTCTACACACCGCCTCCCCTATTAATAATACAATCACATCACTGTACAAGGACCAGCATTAGGGATGTAAACCTTTTATGCCACAGAGCATTTCACTAACAAGTTCATTGATCACCTGGTTAATGACAACAACAAGGTCTGGAGACTGCGCTATCATTTGGTGGTCACTGAAAGCCAACAGCACTGGGTCAATGTGAACTGGCCTTCCTCTTTCCTCCAACCAAGGCGCTTCTGTCAAACCTAGACTAGAACAAAATGCAATCTCTCATTGCCACAGTTTGACATGACCATGGGCAGCCTCTGTTCCAGCAAAGATCCCAGGAATGCAAACAGGCTAACTGAATATCATGATTGAAGAGCACCGGCAAAGTGCAGGCAGGAGCGCTTACAAACCTATCCGATATCCGATTTCATGTTTTATCAGTGCATTCAGTCCCTTCTTTGGAAAGACTTAATCCACCCACAGAGATAAAATTTTCACTGCTTGGACAGAAGC
Source organism: Ara ararauna (assembly GCA_028858755.1). Classification (NCBI taxonomy): domain Eukaryota; kingdom Metazoa; phylum Chordata; class Aves; order Psittaciformes; family Psittacidae; genus Ara; species Ara ararauna. The sequence goes on from CM054379.1 coordinate 66,713,272, forward strand.
TTGTAAGAGCAGAGTGTTCATTTTAAAAGCAACTGGTGGGAATATGTCAGTATTGTTTAACAAGTCATGAATCCAGAGCTATATAAGATTATAAGTGTCTGTGTGTGTGCGCATGTGTGCTTGCACATATGCTACATTAATACAGAGGACAATTTTTACCATAACATGTGTCACCTGCAATGTACTTGCATTTTAAATCGAAAAACCACCAGCATCCAAGCACCAAAACAATAGGCTCCATTTCTTCAAGGCTCCTCTGCGCTGAAGATTTGAAGGAAGCTGCTGCCCCCTTTCGGCACTAAATACAAATGCAAACAGCGCCAAAAACGAGGATTCTGACTGCAAACTGCAATTACTACATAATAGACAAGTTTTGGTGTTGAAAATAGCATAAACCTGAGACAGCCCGAAGTACACTTGCCTGTTTAACCAGATCACTCAAGAAAACCACATTAACTTACTAAGACATAGCAGTCGGAATACACAGAAGTGCCCTGTCTTTCATTTTAAAATAAAATCTGTTTCAAAGTTAGTAGTATATGGCTTGAATTTAAAATGACCACTTTAGGAGCATGACAGACGTGAAAAATTTCTGCTAGCTCTCTGAATTGTCTTATGACACCCCATGTCTGTTGTAAATCATCAGAACACCTCAGCTGCCACACTGGATAAGTAAAATCAAATAAATAGTAAGCTATGCAGCAACTATATATAGTATATTATATTATAGTATAGTATAGTATAGTATAGTATAGTATAGTATAGTATAGTATAGTATAGTATAGTATAGACAGCTATACAAAAATCCCCACTTATCTTAAAGTCCATTCCTTAGTTCCAAGCCTAAAGCTGCCAACCAACAATCAGCAGCTGACGTACATACTCATTGCAGAGCTTAAGTCACAGCAGCCCCTGGGAATCACTTCCCACAGAGCCACAAATAAGCATGTAAATGATAAATTAAACCAAGAGGAACTGATGTCTTTATGGACATAACCTGAAGGCTCTTCTCCTATAAGATCGGCATGGGCAATCCACAGCAGCCTTCTTCCCCTACCTTTAGCCAAAAAAGGGTCAACAGTGACAAACTCACTATGGGTTGTTCCAATAGGGAACACCCAATTTCTTCACAGGGAAGTAAACAGGAACACCCTCTCATGTCCGAAGGAAAAGCATTCAGGGCAAGGACATTCCCAGCAGCATAAGGCCATTGGATCAAATGCAGAGCTGCTCCAGTTCAGCAGCGTGACTGCTAATGCTTCCATTCCCTTAAAGAAATTGGTAACAAACATAAGGAATGGACAACAGCAAATAAAGTATCATTAAAAAAACCAAACATGCCAATCTGATTTATTCCATTTTGCAGAAGTAATATTTGTGCAAATATTTAGACAGTCAATAGGAAAATGAAGATTTAATCAGCAGGGTTTACAGAGATTTACAAATATATATGTTAAGAATTTGAAGACTTGCAATTTAACCCAAGTTACCAGATGCCTCCCAAGCACCTCTGACTTCCTGCAGAATGGGCAATTCAAACATGTCTTTGAATGCCTATACTCTCACTTTCCTTGGTTTTTACATTTTCTTCATCTCCTCTTTGAGACCCAGCATTGAAAACACAGCAGAGAGCTGGTGGCCCCACAGCTGACATGGGGGAATCTAGGGAAATGGCTCAGGCTTCAGCCCAGAGGAGCAGTGCTTTTGCATTTCAAAAAGGAGATTTACAGAAATACAGAGTGCAAAAACATAATGAAGGAAACATGATCACTACCTCCAGTAGAAGTTACAGAATAAAAACAGCACTATTTTAACCAGTTTTCCTGGATTCTTCTTTAGGGATCAATTCCCTTCTAACATACCTGTCACAGGGAACTAGAAGAGCACATTCCTGCAGGACCTTCAAAACACTGGCAGCTCCAATGCTTCCCCTTGGTACAGCTGCAAGAAACAAGTCTTGGCACACTCAGCAGGAGGCTGACAGAGACACCAAATAATTGTCACAGCTGACAGCACTAAACGTTTGTAAAGTGCGTGGAAAATCTACCCACGTGGCTTCAATTTTCCCTTATAAAGGGAAAATCCTCGAAAAATACCACTTTGCTTTATTCAGCTCAGAAGCCCCATCTGTCCCCGGCACAGGACAGATGAGGGTGTCAGGAGCAGATACCAAAGTACATCGGCGGCAGGGGTACACCAGGCAAACATGTAAGGCAAGGCTCCTCTGAAACATGAGAAGCAACAACTGACCTGTTGAGAAAAGAATAACTAAAGAAGTATTTTTCTTTCGAAGTCAATTCACCGCTTCTCAACTCCTTAGTTTCCTTCCAGCTGTGAAACTTCTGAAGAAGTTTCTAAAGATGTGAAATCACATTATACTAGAAAAGACATGCTCTGGACAAAAGGCTAGCACAAAATATTTTAGGGCATTTTCTTTTCAGGTCATTGAGCTGACATTTTAACCAGCAAAAATGGACTCCTTACACATAACCTAGGTCAGGATGTGTTCCTCTTTTCTATCATGTGTAAACCGTGGGAAAAAAATGCACAGACTATTCTGTGACAGTGGTCACTGGGAGCAGCCACTGAGGTCCTTCAGTCAGGTACTGGGACACAAAGAAATTTGGAATTATCTTTCTTGACCCCAGCTGACATGAAGAAAATTCTTTTTTTCTCCTCTTCCCATCTGTTTTCATCTTCATTCATAGCTGCCTCTAATCTTCTGCTTGTTTTGTGACAGCTAAAGTAAGTGTAAGTTTTCTCTCCTTTCCCTCTTCCTTCCATCTGCTGAAGTCACCCATGTCTAAACCCTTCTTCTAAAAATTTTAGAGCTAAAAAATAAGTACTTGCAGCTCTAGCCCTCACCAATTGTGTACTATACATCTTTTCATCCGGCATGAATCAGCCTTGTCTATTGAGACAGTCCTAGCCTCACACTCTTCTACTCTCTACTTACACATTCTCAATAAACCCTTCAGCACTACCATAATTATACTACTACCACAGTTACCATACCATTACCTTTCATTTGAGCTCTCTAGTCATCCAGATGAACCTGATGCTCTAGGGCAAGATGACCACTCAAATGTTGGTGAGAGATTGGGGTTTTAAAAGTATAATTTGAAACACAAGACACTGAATGACAAGACTTTAATATCAGGACTAAAAAATCTCAGTTAAGGGTTTTTTTGTAACTCAGTTGGGAAACTCAGAATATACTTATTATTCCGAATGCACAGAAAGCAAACAAACAAACAAACAAACAAAAGATGGGGGGGGGGGGGGGAAGGCAGTTTCCACAATTTTACCCAAATGACTTTGACAGGTGTGGGTCTTTATAGCTCTTCTTAGCCAAAGGTTTCACAATATATCTGGTATTATTATACAACTAAACACTGCAAACACTTCATTTTTTTACTTTTACTGAAAAACATGCATCAGAAAATGAAATTTGGGACACGTCCTAGAATCTCATCTTTTTAAAAAAATCTGTTATTAACCATTGCTGGCCAATACCGGATTAATGTCTAAATTCATGTTACATAGTTTCTGTTATCCCCCAGATTAGCTCTTTGGCTGGGTGTGGACTACACGCTTAACAGGAAACAAACAGGGCTGGGTGTCTGTATTTTGTATATCAAACCAGAAGAAAAATAACAGTCTGAATTAGGTGCAGAAATCACTGCAATGAAGAAGAGTATATTTATTTACAGGCTAATAAAAATATATTATATTGAGCTCAATGAGATGTATACATTTGTTGCAAAATTTTCTATCTGCTACAGAAACAAGAGTAATCCGTGATGCAACAATGTTTGGACAGATACAATAAATACGTCAATTTTGTTTGATATAACTGCGGATTAATAGATATAGAGACAGATACAAACCGTCTTCTCTTCCAAGAATACAATTCTACAAAGAAACTACTACATACAGCCTTGATCAGAGTTAAATTTATTGCCGAAAAGCACTTTCCTTAACTTACATGCTTTTAATTAACATTGGTCCTAGATGCCAACAAACACTGTTCACCTTTAGCTTAAATTACAACTGTCTCACTGAAGATTTTTATAATAGGCAAATTATCTACTAAAAAAAAAAAACCTGCAAAATTCTCTTCAGAATATTATTTTAAGAAAAAATATATATACATACGTAAGTAAACCATTTTACACTTTAAAAAATAAAAATGAAGTCCGAGTATCGACTTTCTTCAGAAATTTTTCCAACTCTAATTCATTCAACCCCTGGGAATCAGCAGGACTGAGTCTCCCAGTTACTGACAAAGGGGAAAATACTAATTTGTCTATTGAATCTGGAAATTCCAATTTGCAAGATTTTTTTCAGTTTAAATATTAATCTCTAAGTATCTCAGTATGTCTACAACAAACCAGTATGTTAAATCAGCTAGTAGGAAAAGCATGGAGCACATGGAGACAGATTGTAGTGTCTGAGCAAAATCCTTCCATTAGGGCTTTCTAAACAAAGATTATAAAAACTGCAAGGAAGATCTGGTGATAATTTACTGCTACCTGATTTATCTACTTCTAGTCATTCTCTTCAGCAATTGTTCCTTCTGTTGATCTCATACAAAGGTTAAATATAGGCAAGATAAGAGCAGAGAAAGGGTCCAGCAACTTTCATAAGATGAAGAAAAGAGCACAGCATGATGAGAAACTGGTGGACGAGGAATGTTAGGAAAATAACTCTAGAAACATTCTCCCATTTCAGGCTAAAACTGATCAAAAGTATTAAATGGAAAGCAAGGTGTGCCATAGAAGAAAGGAAGAACAAATAAATTAAAAATTTCACCTTTCCCTCAAATAAAGGGAAACTGTACAGGCAGATTTAGTGCCAGACTAATTAGACAAGACTCATTCCTTACAACTGCAGGAAGATTTCATACAGCGGTGATTTTTCAAAGACAAGACTACTTGGCTTTGAACAATCCGTCCTGACAGAGAGGACATTGGATGTTCGAGGCCACGGACAGTTTCAGAGTGTACTCTGCTTGAACAACTGTGGGAAAAATACAAATCTGGATGCAGAGCTATGGCAGTGGATTCAACTGCTAACACACAGCCAACGTGTCCTCAAGTTTCTGAAGCTTCAGAAAAAGAAACATGCCTGAGGACTTGTTTCTTCTTCACACAGCTTTATTTTTAAATACTAGTTTCTGTTTGGTGAAAACTGTACAGCTCTGACTATTTTAAAAACCTTCAACAGGATGCTGTATGACATAGACTATTATAAAAAATGAACCGAATAATGTTATTCCACCAAGTGGAACTCATGCGCGCACACACACACACAAAATGATCATGTAAATAGCAAAGTTAAGGGATTTATAAATAGCAAAATCTTTGAATAAAGTATATACATTTTTTCAGCTTTTTCTATAAACATATACATAGTGCTCCTAGGAGAGACAAGTAACTGTTCTACATCACAATTTAGAACATAAGATTAGTTGATGTTACTCTAAAGGCCTCTGAGGTTTTTTCTTATATATGTACATCCTACACAGTAACACTTACAAAGATGTCTTTGCACATTAGTTCCTCTCTCAATGTACAAAATCTTATCTTTTCACATTACAGTTCAACAGCCTGCAGAGCAGTGAACAGGAAAGCTGGCATTGCATGCTGAAATAATAAATGTGATTACAATGTAGAGCTTGCACATGGAGAGCACTGCACTTCCGCAAAAGATCTACAAATGGAGTATGTGAAACTGGCCAACAAAACCATCCTCAACATTCCCATTTGCAGCCAAGCTGAGGGCCTTTAGATGTACACCAATTAAAAGCTATTTTAAGATACACTGCTCTTACAAAAGAAGTAACGCTTTGTTTCAACGGTAAGACAATTATAGGTTAATATGACTGCTGTAACATAACACAGATGGGGCCAGACACCAACTGATTCTGAGCACCTCCTGTAAAGCACTGTGTACTCAACTTTCAGTTTTTTAAAGATTATTTTAATATGAAATGAGTATGTTCAGTACCCATCAAAAGCACTCAGCATTTCATAAGGTCAGGCTAATGATGACCAACTCAAACCACTCTGCATTAGCAGTAACCATACGATGGTACGATAATGAATGCTAAATAGATGATGCTCAGGAAAAAAAAAAATACCAAAAGGGTCCACATAATTGTGAGCATTTCAAAACTAATTTTACTTTTAAAATCCCACAATACTCTCTTTAAATACTTCCAGAGCAAGTTTCAAATGGAACAATTGGCAGTGAATTCATTAAAGCAACAATGCCAAAAATCTCACATATAAAATGATCACGGGCTGAAGGATGAAGATTAGCAAGTACTCCACTGTCCCATTTGGGTTTTGATGGTCTTTGCTCAGTAAAATCTCTGGTTTTTACTGCTCTGAGAAATTTAAAAAAAATAATCTTACTTTTAAAACTTACAGTTCAAAAATCCTAAGTACAGTATTCATAGATGCAATGGTACACTTCCCCCTCCATCCTTATAGAGTTAAAGCTTGTTTCACACCAAACTGAACATCATCTGTCCCTTTAAAGGATGAAAGGGTCAAAATGAAGCTGGCCACATCTTATTCTGCTTCCTTAGGGACATCAGTGAGATCAAAAGTTGAACGTATTCAAGTTACCCTTTTTAGAAATCCCATGCTTTGGTGCTTATTATTAAAAGAAAATTCATTTCACATGCCATGTGTCAGATAACTACTGTGTGTCACGCAAAAAGACAGTTTTCCACATTTAGAATTGCTCACAATGAAGCCCTGAGGTAACTGCCTTTTATCCAGGCAACAGTGATACAGTTCCTTTTGACATTTAACCATCCTTTTACAACCTACACTAGTATATGCATGTTGGAGCAGTCAACACTGATTATCAATTGTTCCCAAAGATAAGATCTGTCCAGTTGATTTTTTTGTCTGTTAGTTTTTAGGATAAAGACTCAGCAGAACAGGCTAACTTGGGTGCAGTGTCTTCCAAGGGAGCTTCAACTGAATTTCCCAGGTCTCCATTTTCATGTCCATCAATACTTGGCTTCTTATCAAACACTGCAATTTAAAAAGATATTTTGTTTAAGGAAGAGAAGCAATCTTGGGAGTGACATATCAGTGAGCCTTATTTCGGAAACTGGAAAGTGTGCTGAAATGACCACTAAAATAAGAACTAACAGGTTTCTAGCAGAACATAGTACGACAGGAAAACAGGAACTGTTTCTATACTTCTCTGATCTAAAATATGTATTTGAAGAAGCCAACAGCAGAAAGTGTCAGGGAATTAACTATTCCTAGACAAGAGTTACGAAAAGATAAGAATATATTTGAATTGTAACCTTTGGAAAAAGGAGATCAAGAAAAACCCCACACAAATTAATTTTGTTAAGTTAGTTACTTATGCCTAAGTAAAACCATGCCAATAAATAAGGGACCATCTAAAAGAGCTGACACCCTATGAATAGGTTAATTAACAGGAGATTAATTTTACAATGAATATTGACACTCCAGAATTAAACTGCATGTAACAGATTTTAGAATGTTTACCTTGTGAGGGTTTGACATCCACATTTGCATCTTTCGTATTAGAACTTGAATGTGCACCTTCTTCCAATTCATCAAGATACAAACGATAACGGTGTCCACTCTCATCTTCATATTCTACATTTTCATCATCTGAATCAACTTCTGGAGCAACATACACTAGTTCAAATTCAATTTCACCTCTCTAAAACAAGACAAAAGTTACAGATTTACTTACTACTTCATAGCTACATAATAGCATTATCGAGAAGAGGTAGGTTACCAAAACAAATACATTTCACTGTGGCAAAGACATTAACAGTTGTGTTGAATTTTGGATTATGTATCTGAATTAAGTTTTTACTGACTAGAGAAGAACAGCTCTATAGCTAAGACTTACCAGAGTTACCTGAATTTCCCAGTTATGTGCCAATACATTACAAACAGTGACTTCTAATGAATAATGTCTCTGATAACTGTTTGGCACCTGTTAACTGTCTGAAAATGGAAAGGAAGGCAGGAAGAAGATTCTAGACCACAAAGCATATGAGACACATTGTTTGGCTGCAGCTATCTAGTCATAAAAGAATAAAATATTTTTTTTCTGTGGGGCAATGTAACAAGCCGATTTCCACCAGCCTTACTGAAGAATCATTGGCCAATACATCCGTTTAACCGAACCAGTACTGACCCAGCATTTTTCTCCTTAAATTGCAAGACATAAGAGGGTTAAGTATTAGGTGATGCAGCTTCAGGAATCCCTGCAGCTTAGCTTAACACTGTGCTCAGAAACCATTAAAGTTCAAAGTAATTCAGTAGAATACAGGAAGCACCTAAATCATGAGATGGTCGAATTCGAGATCCTCAGGACAGTGAGAAGAGCGTGCAGCAAGCTCACTGCCCTGGACTTCAAGACAGCAGACTTTTGCCTATTCAGGAACCTGCTCAGTAAGATTCCATGGGATATAGCCCTAGAGGGCAGGGGGGGCCCAAGACTCTTGATTGATGTTCAAGGATCACCTGCTGCAAGCTCAGGAGCGATACATCCCTACTAGAAGGAAGTGCAGCAGGAGAGCCAGGAGACCTCCTTGGATGGATAAGGAACTGCTGAGGAAAATTCGAAGGAAAAAAGAGGCTTACAAAAGGTGGAAGCAAGGACAGGCGGCCTGGGAAGACTACAGGGATGCTGTCTGGGAAGCTAGGGACCAGGTTAGGAAAGCTAAGGCCCACTTAGTATTAAACTTGGCTAGGGATGTTAAGGATAACAGGAAGGGATTCTATAGGTACACTGTAAATAAAAGACAGGGTAGGGACAATGTGGGCCCTCTCCAGAAGCTATCGGGAGGTGTGCAGTTCTGGTGTCCTCAACATAAAAAGGACATGGAACTGTTGGAACAAGTCCAGAGGAGGGTCAGGAGGAAGATCAGGGGACTGGAGCACCTCCTGTATGAAGATAGGCTGAGAAAGTTGGGGCTGTTGAGCCTGGAGAAGAGAAGGCTGTCTGGAGACCTCATAGCAGCCTTCCAATATCTAAAGGGGGCCTACAGGGATGCTGGGGAAGGACTCTTCATTACGGACTGCAGTGATAGGACAAGGGGTAACGGGTTCAAACTTAAACAAGGGAAGTTTAGATTGGATATGAGGAAGAAATTCTTTACTGTAAGGGTGGTGAGGCACTGGAATGGGTTGCCCAGGGAAGTTGTGAATGCTCCATTGCTGGCGGTGTTCAAGGCCAGGTTGCACTGAGGCTTGGGTGACATGGTTTAATGTGAGGTGTCCCTGCCCATGGCAGGGGGGGTTGGAATTTGATGATCTTAAGGTCCTTTCCAACCCTAACTATTCTATGATTCTATGTGTCTATGGATAACAGGTCTCAACTGACCTGCTGGGAAAGAATAGTTACAGCTTCTTTATGTTTGGCATCTCTTAGATTAACTCCATTTACTGTCAGAATAGCATCACCGACATGCAGCCCTCCACATCGATCAGCAGGTTGTCCAGGATGGATTTCAGAGATCAGTATTGGAACACCATGCTCCTTCCCACCCTATTGGGAATAAAAAAAAATAAAAAAGTAGATTTTAATTAACTGAGATATCCATTAGCGCAAAATCAACGTTCTGGTAGTTGCTCTTGAAGTGCTTATTCCAACTTTTATTATAGAAAATTAGAGAGCATGCATCAGACATAGAGAATGCTTCCCTGAATTCTTCTCCCCGCAAAAGAATGGACAAATTTTAAATACAGAGTCAAAGGAGACAATTGAGAAAAATAATAAATGTATCAAGTCATATACAAGCTGATGAGACAACATCAAAACCTCATTTAAAAAGCATATCAGGCACCATATTTACTTGCAAGAAACAGTATTCATATTTAGAATAACAGCATAATAGAATATTCAAAATTTGGAATTTAGTTCTCAGATTGTTTCTGTTCTTCCACTGACTTACCACACCTGAAATTCACCACTGGCTAATTTGCTGAAGTGTCTATATCCTAAACATAAGTTGAAATCGTAAGTTTTACCTAAAACAGCAGTTACCTATTTCCTTATCTATCAAAATGAGTCTGCAAGCTCTATGACCACAGCTATGCATTTGCATATGCTTTTTTACATACGTTCTAACAATACATTCATTGATCCAGTATTTTACAGCAGTACAAATACAAATTTAAATTGCTTCTTATGTGTCATGGAAAAAAAATGCAAGTATTTACTGTGATAGAAATTCCTAGTCCTTCATGGTCTTCTTTAACTAGCAAAACTTTTCTGATTGGACCAACACCTTGACTCTTCTTTAAGGCATCAGGATCCTAGTTTGATAAAAAAATAAGCACAGCAGAAATACAAACATGTGAACCAAAAGTTCATTTCTGCACTTTTATTTCTTAAATTATATATAGACAGTGTATCAGCAACAGAGTTTTCGACTAGCTCCAGGCAGGACAAACTTATAGTGCCCCTTTACAGACAGGATATGAAATCAGAAAAGACTCCTCACTATGCACTCCTGATAAGAATAATTATTTCAATTATTTCACTGTTGAGTGATGCACATGGCAGAACTTAACTTCAAAAGAAGGAAATCAGCCATATATTAAAAATATAAAGGGACTGCATGAAGGAATGCTGATCACTGCTGAAAAGCTGTGATGCAAACTGTCATTTAAAACAAATCAAATTATAGAAGATCATGTAATACAGCCCCAAAGAAGAGGTTGCTTGTTCAAGTTTATTTTTATTATTAAGAACCATACCAAAAGCCATTCAACTCAAAACAAAGAGACTAAATAAATCAAGAGCACCTCCCATATGAAGATAGGCTGAGAAAGTTGGGGCTGTTCAGCCTGGAGAAGAGAAGGCTACGTGGAGACCTCATAGCAGCCTTCCAATATCTGAAGGGGGCCTATAGGGATGCTGGGGAGGGACTCTTCATGAGGGATTGTAGTGATACGACAAGGGGTAACAGGTTTAAACTTAAACAGGGGAAGTTTAGATTGGATATGAGGAAGAAATTCTTTACTGTAAGGGTGCTGAGGCACTGGAATGGGTTGCCCAGGGAAGTTGTGAATGCTCCATTGCTGGCGGTGTTCAAGGCTGGGTTGGACAGAGCCTTGGGTGGCATGGTTTAGTGGGAGGCGTCCCTGCTCATGGCAGGGTGCTGGAACTAGATGATCTTAAGGTCCTTTCCAACCCTAACTATTCTATGATTCTATGAAGGTATTTATTTTGTTAAGCCATTACGCCACTATGCATACCCTTCAAATCACACATACGCGTTTGTCCACCAATATTTTATACGCAATCAGCAACTTAAGCAGTAAGATCCATCTGACTGAAGTATTCAGAATAGATCAAAGTAAAGCACTTCTCTGAAAATGTCTGGGTTTATGAACTGAACACTGGGGTGAGTTCTATCAAGGCTACCCACAATGAAATACCTTTTAAAGGTTTTATTTATAAAGTAACTTTTTGGGGGGGGGAATCAACTATTTTACAGAATGTCATTTATATGGCCTTTAAAGACATTTTTAAAAATTAATTTCAGTTTAATCCTAAAGTTGTTATTCTTAGTTTTTGTAAATTAGTTAGCTCTGCATTTTGAAACAGAGGTAACACAATTATGCTGTTAAATTCACATTTAAACACACACATAGCAGAGGCTCAGTTTCAAAAGGACTGAGCGTTCCTACGTAAGTCAAAAGAATTGTATCATATTTCGTGGTCATTTATGGTGATGTGCTATTTAGCGTATCATCATAATCCTTTTTGTATCTTTCAGAATACAAAAGAACTATATATTCAGAAGCAACATTTGAAAGAACACAATATTGAAGTAAGTTAATCACATAAATTAAAAAATAACTCTCATTCATTTTCTACAGATGCTGGAAATTATGAAGAAATGGCTTATCACTTCAACTTACATGTCCTGGTGGCGCTTGCATTGGTCGTTTTAGATCATTTCGACCTCTACAAGCTCTAATAACAGTTTTGTGACGGTGAAGGTGTATTTCTGCTTCAAGCTGATTCCAGAGCTTGTCATGAGCAGGCCCTTTCATATCTCGGCCCAGTAACTGAATCTGCTGGACCCTACATAATGAGAAGGAGAGTAAAACAAGAAGCTGTATTACAACTGAAAAACTAATGCATTGTACAACTCATACACTTCATCTGGCTAGAGCACACAGTCACACAGGAACTAGCAGAAGTGCAAGAGCTTGTTCAATTAACTGCAAACGTGAGACTTTTCCTTACCTGGTCTTAACATTGGACATGCCTTTGGGAATGCAAAGGAAGAAAACAACAACAACAAAAAAAATCTCATGCTAAGGGACATGGATTGACTTCACATACCTTCCAGCTAGTTCCTTATCTAAATACTTGGCTGCCAGTCTTGCTCCATAAACCTCAGCCTGAAGCACAGCTATGTGTCTACGAAGTGCTTCATTTTCCTTCCTCAGCAACTTCACCTCAGCTTCCAGCTGAGCTTCTTTTACTTTTTCTTTCTTGCTGGCTTCAAGTTCTCTCTCCTTTACCAAAAAAAAAAAAAAAAAAAGCAGCAAAAGAAAAAACATGTCAAAAAGCTTTCATCAAAGCTAATGAAAGAACACTCTCTGCACACACATTCTCCTGCGTTTAACACATGCATGCAGGAAAAAAATGCAAGCAGCAACTCTGGCACTGCAGCTAGTGGTTTGCATTCAACTTTGTACTCCTGACATGATTTCTATCCAGTTTACAACTTCTTAGCAGAAAAGGCATAGAGTGGTTTAAGGTCCCTGGATGAAAATTAGCAACAATGTTTCTCCCTGTCACAGAAAGGTGACCAAATTTAAGTACCCTGAACAGCGTCCTTCATTTCTCCTGTGTTCTAATGGCAGATTCATACAAAAAAAGATTATTTTTAACATTAAACAGTAACTACAGAAACACTAAATATTTCAATTTGACAATATTCTTTAACTATTTTAATAAGATTTTACTATGATGTGAAGGAAAAGTTCTGTAAGTCCATGTATCTTTAAAATTATAATTATTTTCATGCAAAAACCCAAGAAGTGTCCAGTCAGGGACATTTCCAAATTAGTCTGAATACCACGAAAAGAAAGCCAGAGATTCTACACATGAAGATTCCCATCCTAACAAACTTCGTTGAATGAAAAATCAGTGCAAAATTACTGTCTGAAAACAAACAAATGAAAACCAAACTATATAACACCTCCAAAAACCCAACAATATAAAACCCCAACACTGAAAACACACTTCAAGCAAGCTGAAATTTCCCATCGATTTTTTCAGAATTTGGTTTGTAATTTAAATTATATTTAAACCAAAAGTCAAATGTTACATTTCTAAATGGATTAATTTTTAGTTATGTATCTTAAATGTTATACCTAAAATATGAGGAACAACATAATCCTGTGTAATTGCTTTCTTCCTGTTTTCTCAATTACTGACTGTTGTTCTGCGACTGAGCTGGAAAATTACTCCCAGAAACTATTCTTCTTTTCCCTGTCTCCAATTGATCACCACATGGATTAAAAAAATCAAGAGGTCTGCAATACAGCATCTCTGAAGACGTACTGAAAGAACACATCTTGTCTTGAACACCGATCATGAGATGTGACAAAAGTCTCAAAAATGTTTAAAAACTGGAGGAAACTACAGAACAGTTTTATGTTTTCTAGTTTCACAGTATTGCAAAGGTTCTCCAAAATAGAAACATACTTTCCACTGGTAATATTAAAAAAAACCAAACAACCCCCAACCACTAAACCAAAAATGCAACTGCAGTGCTGAAGATCAAAGCTTACAGTTAGCAGCTATCCCATGGCTTTTCAACAAGCAAACACTGACTAATGATAACAAGGTATATAACAGAAAAAAATGGAAAAGCTGTTTGAAAAACTTTCAAGTCTATCGCCATAAAAGACTAAAAGCTAAAAGTTAACTTTACTTCACTTTTTCTTCTTATCTATATATTACTGTGTTTATATGCTTTGGGCTATTACATAAGCCAGTAAATCATTTTAATCATGCCTGTTACAAGAACTGAGAAAAGGGAAAACAAGGAAAGGCTGACAGGAAGTTTTTTTAAATACAACACATAGAATACTCCATATTACATTGTCAGACGTATACATTGTCAGACGTATACAGTGTTTATGCTTCAGAAATTGTGTAACACCTTAACATTTTTGACACTGCTAGAACAGTCTTTCAGAATGACAAGTTGCCAGGTATCACCCCAAATTAGCTGCTACAATAATAAATAAAACACATACAGACTTAGGAAAGAGGACACCAAAACTAGAAAAGCAAAACTAAAAAAGCAAAGAAAAATCTTTACATGGCATCTTGCCAACTCACAGGAAGAGGGAACAAGTCAGATCCGTTTTGCCAGTTTCTAGGCCAACATATATATAAAAAGTTGTTGCACAAAACAAAAGGACTGCTTAAAACATAAAAAAAAGGGCAATTAGAATACTTACCATTTCATCCACAGAAAGGACAGACTTAAGACAGAAGAAAAGAGTTCCAAAATTAGAGAAACAGGCAAGACAAATTTCAAGCAAATGAAACATAAGTTACTCCCTCCAAAAGAAATTTACCAGCAGATTTTTTATTTTATTAGAAGGCATAAAGAACAAGCACATTGTTATAATTGTAATTAGCAGAATTTTGGTACTTTGCAGTTAAGGTTACTAAAAACCTTAATAAAAATTTTAATCTTTATTGCAGTATCAAAAACAATACTTTCTCCTAAAACACCAAAAAGTTTTATAAGAACAGCAAGTTAATGTAAAATGCATGAAAGCAGTTTTGACCGGATCACAGAAAATACATTCTTTAATATAACATCTGTTATACAGATAATTGACTTTTCCATTCCAGAAAGAATAATAAAACATGTTACAAAAGGAACATAAAGGACAGGAGGAAGTAGCAACAAAGATACATCATCTACCAAACTCAAGAAAAAAATTTCAACTACACAACTTCATACTCGTACAACGGAAGAGTTACAACGGAAGAGTTACTGTGATTGGACTAAACACTCCTAAAAGGGGATTTGGCCTCAACTACATGATGTTATCAATTGCTTAGTGATTCAAAACATTGTAATGTGCCTTCGTTCACCACTACACACATTCTACAGTTTGTAGAGTATACGTTTATACTAGCAGCCTCCGTACACAAGAAGAGTGGCTGTCTTTAACAAAGAAAGCAAGAAGTTAACTAGTACAGAACTTTATTTCCCCATCGCATATTCTGTTGACATAGTTCTTACTTGCCCTCAGAGGCTTTCTGACTGCCAGAAGGTCAGCATGACAGTTTTTATTTACCTAAACCTCAAACTTCCCATTTTATTGTCATTTAAGCAGCCTCAATTTTGCTTGCTCAAGCTTCCCAGACCTTTATAGTTTTCTGTATCTAGAATAGTTTAAACCTGAGCTTTTCTCCACTAAAACCATGAAATCCCTAAGGGCAAAGTAAAGCTAATTCAAAAGATTAGCCCTGATGTTTATAAAAAAGGGGGAATTAAATGGAATAAAGGAGAGAGTATCATTCTAGGTTGTCAATAAAATTCAACTGCAACACAGAAAATCTAAAAAAGGTACAATGTATTTATTGTCACCTGTGGGGAAAAGACCGCTGGCAACAGCATGGAGATTTAACGTATCTTTTTGGAATTGTTTATAATGAGGCAAAGAGAAGCAAAAAGGTTAAGAGTATTATTCTTTCTGTCATTTATAAATTAAGCCTCACTAACAAAATTTAGGGACCAAAAACACTCACAGTGATGTGTCATCTTAAAAAACTTGCTACATATAAACCTACAGCCTAAAACTTAGAAAATATTGGTGACCTTTAACTAAAGGTTATTTACAGAACCATAAATATTATTAACAGCTCTAAAGAAACTTCATCATGCTTAAACTATAATTCAACAGAGAATAAATTATGTGCAGAAAATCCAGAAAATGTTACTTTTATACTGAATAAGCAAGTATGTATACCGAGGAACACTGCTTTCGGATCTGAAACAGGAAGAATTTGGGTTACTCCTGTTATTCAGTGAGCAGCCTAGACAGCCTTTAAGCGTTATAGTCTATCACTGTGTTTTATTATACATTCATTAACAGGACAAAATAGCAGAGGAGATTAATGTTCCATGTATGCTGGGACTAGACATTTGCAAACAACCTGTGAAGCAATTCTAAAAACAGACAGAGAATCAGACTTTGACTTATGCCAACCACTTAGGAACAACAACTTATACAACATTACTTCTCTAATTTATAAAATCTTAGTAGTATTAGAGCTTCAATCTGTGCTGCGGAGAGTAATGAGGCAGACTACACACTGGTTATCAGTCAAGACAGCTAACTGCACAGAATAATTATTGTGAACTTTTGGTGGGCTTTGTGGAGGTTTAAGTTTCTAAAAACCACATTGTACAAAATTATCAGTGGTTTATGGAGTTCCTTTATCACGGTGCTGCATGTAGCAATGGAAAGCACCACAGATGCATCTGCAGCATTCTCAAAGAGAAAGAATGACAATAGAGAGGACTGCGATGCCATCTACCCTCTCTCTGTATGGCAAAACAATCCCATTCTTACTCTTATCAAGAGTGTAACTACAAGAAAAACAACAACCTTACCTCACTTCAGGGTTTTTAAGATATGTGAATATTTGGTTGTAATTATGTATTGGAAGTTATTATTTTTTGCAACTTCTGTCTCCAGAAAGGCTTTATAAACCACTAACATATATTCTTCGCTTGAAGAAACCACTAGAAAATAGTTTATGTAAAAACAACTTCTTAAATTCTTATTATTTTGATGTTGTTTATGTTATTTTTAATGGTTGCTAACAACTAATCATAAATGTTACTTAAAACCAAAAAAAGATAACTTTCTAACATTTTTAATGTGAAGATCTGTAACCTGCTTATTTGCACCTTCCAAGGAAGGATTTCAGCCAGGAGAGGGAAAAGTGTAATATAATCCTCCATTCAAGCTCCCATACTCACCAGTTTTGCCTTAATAGCCCCAGAATCAACACTCTGGCCAGTTTTGGCATACAGCTGAAGCTGAACAGTATGGAGTTGCAAAAGCTGATCATGCACTTCCTTTTCCAATACTGCTTTCTCGGCCTGTGTTTCTGTCAGTTCAGACTTCAGATCAACTAGCTGTGCCTGTGAAGATATAATCCATCATAGGAATTAGAGCAATGATTAAATGGGATCATCAAAACGGTAAATACATAGATACATCATGTACATACATGCCATACATGGTGCAATACAGATAACAGTACATGCTGTCACAAGCTTCTCTGAAGCTCAATTTAAGCACTGAATCACTTGCAGACTTTTCTCCCCAACTGCCACAAAATTCATTCATCCACAGACCCAGCACCACACAATCACAGTACAAATGTAATAAGCTGATTTTTTCCTCACACAGACAATGGCATGTGATGCTGACTGTCCATTCCCAAAGAGGGCAATGTTATTAAACCTACATAGGATTTACAACCATAGCAATGTAAACACAATTTAGAATTTTAAAACTATTAAATCTTATTAAAAAATTATTAAAGTAAAAAGATCATTATTAATTAAAGGCTGAAATCAAATAACCCAATTTACAACTGGTCTGTTATCAGTGGCTTAACTGAAATAGTAAATGAGGTGGCAAATGAGAAGCCATGAATTAACACACCTCTAAAATGCATATGCAGAAAACAAAAAATGGATAACAACTCTTAATAAAGTGGTTTTGAAACATTTTAAATACAGTTTACATGTAGTGTTTATATCTGGAATAAAAGACCAAGTTATGACATGTTTACCAAATTACTTGTTATCCTGAAGGTCTAACAGCATTTTATAAGATAAAACTATATTTATATAAGCTTCAATCTACTAAGGTCCTTTCCAACCCTAACTATTCTGATTCTATGATTTGCCAAAAAAGGAAATCCAACAAATCCACAGAAGATTACCTCAGGAGACTTTCTGGTAAATTCCCAGAGTATATTTTTGCTTCCAAAAATTTGGAACTGAAGAGCAATATAGAAAAGCCACTAGCTCTTGAAAAAAACACCCTCTCATATGAAAGAAAGCAGAGTATTATACATATTTTAAAATTATACTGATGTTCAATTTCACAGTGAATATTAAGTTACAGTCCAACACACACCCCGTTCAAATATGTAAATCACGGCTTTAAAATGTCTGCACTGGTTTAAAGCAAAAAAAAGGGAGGCAGAATTTGTCTGTAAGTGGGAAGTACTTACTAGGTCTAACTTTAGGTACCTAATTTAGATGGACAGCCTCCTTAAGCTTTCAGAATAATTCTGGCATAAGCAGGCTCTTCCATAAGTGATTCAGTGTACCTACATTTGAGTGCAATTTGATGAGACGGGTCAAGTCAATCTCCAGCTTGCTCTGAAGAGAAGAGTGATCTCTCTTCCTGCCCCTTGGCTATGTCCCCTTGCCCCACATCTCCTGTACAGGACAGTGACAGATGCCCTGCCATGAGTTCTGCTGATTTTAAAACTGGATTCCCCAGAAGAGAGCAGAATCACGTCTCCCTGTCCATTTAGACAGAGCCTCAATAGATAAGGTTTGCATTTCCTTTTCATTGAGGAAGGTGGAAATGCATGCAGTCCCGTTCCATCTGCCAGAATGACAGAAAACTAAGAATTTGTAAACCCTTGCGGAACTCTGAAGCAGAAACTGCCTTCTATAGTAAGAGGATACAAATTTAGAGAAATTGCTTACTTACAAAAACACACTATTCTTGCCAATGACCAGCCACTGTTAAAGTCTCTCTGCTATGGATTACATACCTTCAAACAAAAGCAGACCCATGCCTGAACTAAACTAGTGAAAGAAAACATCACCAATTTAAGAGGTGATGGTAATAGCTCAGAAGAGACAACTAAGACCTTAAAATGAAGGCACCATTTGACCCAGTCACAATTTCAAGTAATGTGTAACAATATTGCTTCTATTTTATTACTATTTGTTGCTAGTATATGAAGTATAATGCTATTACTACTTCAAAAAAAGACCACTAATGCCTTCCTCCTTTCAAATAGGTACTAACAGCTAATATAACAACTTCTATCCCTTTTTCTATACACACACACCCCCCTCAAACACTCATCCATTCTAATCCAAAACAAGTGGAGAAGCAGAAAGTGGCAAAACAGATATATGATACCAGTTTAATATTGTCCAGCCTCACCTAGTAGAGAACAGCAAATAAGTAACAGAAACAGAGTCCTGGTATGGGAAAACAAAACAAAACAAAACAAAACAATAACAAAACCAAACAAAAAACCCAACGTTATTTCCCTGTACAAATTACAAAACAGCAAGAATGATTGCTACCAGTTTGTGACATGAATGATGCTCCAAAGGGATCACAAAGAGACTGCCAAACTCATAATAAAAAACTCCAAGCAACTCTGTGTATGACTTAGGATCTAAATTAACATCTGGCTGTTTTAATAAAGAAAGCAAAATGAGAAATGGCATGAGCTCACATCAGTTTTGGCAACTGCTCAGTAAAAACCAGATTGGGGGCAGAGATAGCAGAGGAAATGATGAGCACAAACAAAAAGCACTGGCAAGGCCATTCTTTCCTAGAGCACTATTTACTGCATGAGGCATGGGTTCTACAGAAAAAGATGGTGCCAGATCATATAACTGCAATGTTTCAGTTTGCATTAGCAAAACAAGGATAAATAAATGTTGCCCAACTAACTGCACCAATCCTTTCATCGGTAGCTTTTTGGATGTACACTCCAACAAGACTGTCTAAAGAGAGATGTAATGTATTAAACCACATGCTTTGACCATGACTCTGAGGCTGCTCCAGAATTTGCGGAGAAGCAGTTGAGGGCAGAAGCAATGAACAGCCACCACAGAAGACGATTGAACTTCATGGTAAGGAGAGCTTAAGAAGAGCCACCAAACAACAAGTAGAGAACAGAAACTTTCACTGAGGCAGAGGTTGAACAGAAGGCAGGATGTTTACTTTTATAACATCCTTTGACAGTAAGTTGCTGACTCAGCCAGAAGAGGAGCTCTTCTCTATTAATGGCAGTATACAACTGCGCGGATTAGCAATTATCATGCCTAAGTAAGTATCACACTGCAAGGTAACACTTTAGTTTCTCTCTGGCAACTCATTTATGAGTCTGTGCCCCAGGCAACACACTGTTAGTAGCAGGACTGAACTGTGGCTCGTAGAAGTACAATTTAATAATGAAAAACCTACATCTAGGCCAAGATGAAAAAAGCTGATAGGACATGAGAGAGACAGGATTTGCACAGCTCTTTTCGCCTTTTATTCTGACACGTGCTGGCAAAGTCAATACCTTTTGAGATATGCGCATTTGTCTCTGACTCACTGAAGTCTTGGATACTTTTCTCAGACCAAGATCTGTAACTGGAATTCAGTGCCAATGGCAATAGGAAGCACCTGGTCTGGGCCTTACAATGGAAGCCAAAGCTTACTGAAATTAAAAAGAAAATAACCAAGTTTCTTCCTTATTAAAGGAAATCAGGCCTCTTCTTTCAATACTCTTCTTTTTCCACGTCTTTTGTCATGGACAACAACCACTGACTTTTCCTGAAGTGCTCTGAGAAATGCTTCAGTTCAGCACCGGCTACTCAGTTACATAAAGGAGTCAGCATGGAAAAGACTATGGAAAAAGAACAGCATTACTGACAGAAACACTTATTTTTCTGAAGTACTTCATTCATTCTTTTTTCCCAATTCATCAATAATTATTAGACACATTACTGTTAGTATCTTTGTGTTCTCTGTTCCAATTACAATCCATACACTGACAACTATATAAGACGTACTCCTTGGAATCTTACCTTTTTTCTCCTCACTGTTCTGAATAAAAAAAACAACCAGTCTTTAAGACTGATCTGATCTGCTTGGGGTGGGAGGAGAAAAGGTAATTTCTTAAGTCTGCTTTTAATTTTCTTCCGCAACGTACAAGTAAACACATGCTATTTCAGAAAGAGCTACTGCTTCAGATTTATCACCCCACTGGTCCAAAATCAAGCTACCTCTAAACTCTAAATATTTGAAGTTCACAGCTTGAGTAAACTGAAGATCTCTGTCAAATCAATCAAATAGGAAAACTCAACATTTATCTTCCAAACAATCTAACACAGAGATAATATCAGAAGAATAGTTTTGAAAGGCTGCGTAAATATTTACTCAATTTGGGAGCATACTTTGTCATTTACCAAGTATTTTGTATTTCACAGAGATCTTGCACCTATGAAAATTAAACCCAATTTCAACTGAAATAACCCAAGAATGTATAAAATGCTCATTTTTTCATAGGATTTAAAAGAAAATAAAGCATGGCATTAAGCAACAAACACTTATTCTGTAGAGGTTTTTAAAAAATATTATTGTAAAAATAATAAAAAAATCTCCAGGCAAAACAGTCCAGCCATGACAGCCTTCAATTTTTAATCAACAGTTCTTATTTCTTGTTCAAGCAGTGATGAGTTATCAAAAAGTTGTGTTTGTTATATATGATCCCATGCTAAGTATGTATTTTAAGCTGGCAATATAAGAAATATCAGCTTAAATGCTGGACTTGGCTATATTTATGGTCATAGAGTTCTCAAAGTCTTAATAGGTTTTCATTAGGAGCCTTAAAACAAATATCATCACTGAGGTATCTCTCAATTATTTGATATCATATCATATAACTTTTTCTTCAGATTAAACTCTCAGAAAATAAAATATTCATTCATCGACCTGTACATTTTTCATAGAAAAGGGAGCATCAGAATAACTAACCAAAAATCACTTATTTCTATGAGATCTCAGAGCCATACTCAAAGATCCTACACTACATTTGTACATTGTTAAGAATGAAAACGTGGACCTTGCCCTGAAGAATTCACAATGTAAATACACAAACACTGAATAAAGGTAACACGAAAGAGAAATACATAGTTATTTGTGTATAGAATTGCACAACAGGAAGACAGATGGCATGCTAAAACCACAAGCTACCATTTCTGATAACCATTCAGTGCTTGAATAAGGCATTAGAAGATGGAAATATCGTGACCTCCAAATCTAAAGCATCAGAAGAAGCATACAGAACTTCAGAAAGTGGGATGACAGTGACTAAAACATACCATGTTGACAGGAAACAATTTAACTCTCACTGCTGAAAGGGAAACTAGATGCAGGGGGGTGAGGGGCAAGCAGAGAGATTGCATCATCAGGTAAAATAATGACAATGTTTTTAACTTTGGGAAAAGTTTTTTTGTTTTCTGAGCTATCATTTCAATAATTTCTGCAGTATGGACAAGAATCTTACTTGAGCTAACAGATGTATTAAAAAAATATCTAAGAGTTATCCAATGCCCAGACATGAGGAGTCAAAATAGAGCCAAGCTGAATTCTAAATCTAGGTCTGAATAGTACTAGGACATGGCAGTGGCATTATTCACCACACCAAATGAAAATGAGAGGAAGACCAGAATTCTCTCAACATCAAAAACTGCAACGAATGCTTGTGAGGCTTGTGATGATGCATTTTTCAGTAAATCAATTTCTACTCAAAATAAAACTAAAGCATAATGGACAATATCACACATTTTTCAGCAAAGGAAAGCTAGATGCATAGAGAAATATCCATCATATTACCAACCTCCAGTGACTAAAAGTCATAAGCTAACCACTCATCAAATGCTTTTAAAGTAGTAAATATTCTTTAAAGATTTTTTTCATTTTCCTTTAATTTCAGGCCTTTAGGGTATACCTAATTCATTCTCAAACTAAGCCTTCTGAAAGCATACAGGTCTGAAAACTCTTTTTTAAATGAATGATTATTTTTCTCCACCATCTCTAAGTGGCAGCAGCTAGGACTTCAAGAAATAGCAAACACAAGCAGATTAGCAACAAAAAAAAACAACAACCCAACAACCCAAACACACAAAACTTAATAACATTTAATCACTTTTTTCTTAGTTTCCTAAACAAGGAAGTCTAGTGCTATCATTTTATCTGTGTCTACATTTCTTCCTATTTCACCTTTCTTCCCTGCTGATACGAATCAAATCCATTCTCAAGATTCAAAAAGATCTATTAGAGGGGTAAAGGTGTGTATGATTAAAGTTCCTACAACATACAAATTTTGCACGAAACAGCTGCTGGAGGAAAGAGTAAATTGGTGCCCTTGCAGAAGGAAAAACAGTTAAGAATCAAACAGTAGCTAGTTTGCTTAACCCACCCTGAGACAAGAGTGAACAGCCCTGTGGCTAGGCAGCACGCATGCAATTCAGAGCTAGAGACTGTGCCACTGCCTCTTGTCCCGACAACTAACCAAAACCATAGGGAAATTAAAAAGCAAAGGATGCTGCAGCATGGAAACTCACAGATCACAGGAAAGAATGGGGAGTGCCTGAACTGGAAGGTTTTAGCGATTTCAAAAAGTGTTCAACATTTGCATTAGGGCAAATCATTCCCCACATATCAGTAGGAAGTGAGATTTCAAAGCTCCATGGACTCCATCACTAATAAAACACCTCCGGTACATATATTTTTAATAGTTAGCTCTACAAGAGAGGTCTATGAACCTTGCCATAGGACCAAATCAAAATTCATAGACAAATAAATTATATAAGGTGTTTTCACTTGCGCCCTCCTGTAATTTATGCTAGACTTCAGAAAGCTTACCAAAATATCTGTTTATGTATTTAAACATTCACTCCTGATCAGTGCTATTAACCTTCTGATGTCCAGGCTAAAGGATTTAAGATCATAAAACACAACAGAGAACAGTACAATGCTACAATTACTCTGTCACTTCTGCCCCCCCATATACACAAAAAAGCAATATAGATATCAAGACATTAGGCTCTTTAGAAAAGACAGGCCCAGCAGACGGGGAGGAGGAGTTGCTATTTATGTTAGGGATAGGCTGGAGAGTATGGAACTCTGTCTGGGGACAGGTGAGCAGTCGATAGCGAGTTTGTCGGTCAGGGTTAAAGGGAGAACAGCAATGGGAGACATTATTATGGGGATCTGTTACAGATAACCTGATCAAGAGGACTCTGTGGATGAAGCACTCTATAGACAGATAGGAACAGCCTCACGCTCGCAGGCCCTTGTTCTCATGAGGGGACTGCAGTGATAGGACAAGGGGTAACGGGTTCAAACTTGAATGGAGGAAGTTTAGATTAGATATAAGGAAGAAATTCTTTACCGTAGGGGTGGTGAGGCACTGGAATGGGTTACCCAGGGAAGCTGTGAATGCTCCATTGCTGGCGCTGTTCAAGGCCGGGATGGACAGAGCCTGGGGTGGCATGGTTTAGTGGGAGGCGTCCGTGCCCATGGAAGGGGGCTGGAACTAGATGATCTTAAGGTCCTTTCCAACCCTAACTATTCCATGATTCTATGATTCTATAATACTTATGCCTCACCACCACAACAGTAAACTACTTCTTCCTCATATCCAATCTAAACTTCCCCTGTTTAGGTTTTAACCTGTTACCCCTTGTCTTATTACTACAGTCCCTCATGAAGAGTCTCTCCCCAGCATCCCTATAGGCCCCCTTCAGATATTGGAAGGCTGCTATGAGGTCTCCAGACAACCTTCTCTTCTTCAGGCTGAACAGCCCCAACTTTCTCAGCCTATCTTCATACAGGAGGTGCTCCAGCCCCCTGATCATTCTCGTGGCCCTCCTCTGGACTTGTTCCAACAGTTCCATGTCCTTTTTATGTTGAGGACACCAGAACTGCACACAATACTCCAAGTGAGGTCTCACAAGAGCAGAGTAGAGGGGTAGGATCACCTCCCTCGACCTGCTGGTCACGGTCCTTTGGATGCAGCCCGGGATACAGTCCTTGTCACTGTAACTGTGAATCAGCATTTGGAATGCCATGGACCAAACCCCAATTACTGCGACAGTTTTAGGAACCAGAATCACAGTGTCCTTCTACTGTTCCTGTTAAACAACTTTTATAAAAAGTTATTATAGTTATTACTTCATATTGCATACATTATTAAATAATTTATGATGGCATCTGTTGGAATTGCTTGCACCTTCACTTACTGGTATTGTACCTGGAAGTCTTAACATTCAAGACAGTAATCAGGCTCATGAATTCAAGACTCCATTTTGCAAAAATAGGTAGGAAGGTGAAAAAGCAGCCATGCAATAATTCAAAGTTACACAGCAAGAAAGAATGATTTAGGACCAGGAACTAACATGACTGGAATCACTGGCATAACAACTCCAAAAGCATGCACTGCTCAGCACTAACTCTACTAATAAATGGTTGTGAAGCACAGGGACAAGATACCTTCTGGGGTCTTGCTCTGAACAATTGAATAACATAATTTAAAAAAAATAAAATGAACATAAAGTTGTAATAACCCTTCAGAACCTCCTAATATGTTAAATAACTAGGTAAAAATTTAAGGTTGAATAATTAAAGCTGAAGGATTTTTTCCACTTAAAAGAAAGGGTTCGTCATTTTCTGTAGATGCACTTCAGGACAGCTCTGTTGTTATCCTCTGGTCAGTCTCTAGATTAAAGGAAAGAAAACATGCTTACAGGAAACAATGCATATCTCAGCATGAGTTGCTAATACTTTTGTTAGGAGTAGGTCCTTGTGTCAAATTCCTCCGACCTCAGCATTACTGTAATTCAGCAGCACTGAGGCTCTACCTCGCAGTATTATACATGTATGTATCTGTGTACTTTACACAGCCAATACTCATGTCCATGGCTGAAGAAATAGGAGTATAAGGAAGTAACTGGAATTCCAGAAACTGAAGGAGTGTCAAGGTATTTCAATTACCTGACAATATCCTATGTTTGGATTTCTAAAAGCATAAGCTGTCAAGACTCTCCTTAGAGCAGCAATACCCATCTCATTCTGGAATGCAGGGTGTTCTGGAAGGGAGGAGTGCAGATCCCTCTCTATCTCTTCCATAGCAAGATTATGCTTCCCCATTGATTCCTCCACCAGGTCCTCATAATAACCAGGGTAAGTGGCCATTTCATTAATGGCTCCTGAATGATTCTATGATTCTAAGATATGACACTAGCACATTTGCTTAATATTACACGTTGGAGGCATTTTTTGAAAAACATAAGTGTTGCTTAAAGGCAAGAGTAGGTTAAAAAAACCCCAACTAATTACACTTTACAAACAATGAAATCGCTATTCCTAAGTATTCCCGTACCATTACACAACTACAGGAGAGAAAACAATTTTTCAGGACGTGACAGCTGTAGCTTCTACAGCCTCAGGCTTAAGCACCGACACCAGATACACAAGTGGTGTTGGTTCAACACCAAAAAAGCCCATCATGCAGTTATGAACCATGCTGCCTACATACTACTAAGTTTTTATGGGGACCCCCAACTCTGGCATCAGCCCCTAGATGTGAAGTAGCTGAAAATCTTAAGTACTGTGTTTCTCCAATTGCTGGATGAAAGGACTGTCTCCATCAACTCACTGCTGTCACTTCGACTACAGCTCTCCAAAAGACAAGAACACTCTACCCTTTCTCTTGACTATTTAATTCTTCCTGCCTGTTAGCAGCATTTGCTGCAATTTCTCACACAACCCTATTAAGTTTAATGGACTGGCTTGAATGAGAAACTATGAAATAGATTACAGCCCTACTCATCTCACTGCGCTCTTTACAAAACTAAACAACGTGACGGTTTCTGAATAAATGATACACTTGGGAACCACAATTTTTTGCTGATAACCCCCCCCCCCCCCCAATTCCAACACAGCCACTTGCCAGTGATGAAAATGACTAGCCTTTTTCAATTGTTTTAAAACACTGTAGCTACAAATTTTTAAATTAAATTAAAAGCCTTTATTTCATTATTATTGTGACCCAAAAAGGACATACGTAACTTAAGTATTTAGATAAAGCTTTCAGTTTAACAAAACTGTCTTTATCACATGGCTAATAAGAACATGAATGTCAAAATTTATGACTACTGACTCCCCAAATGAACACTACGGCAGTGTAGCTATGTAGGTAGTCTTAGTAAAAATGCAGTGTATGAAAGTGATCACACAAATGAACTGTAAATTAATTTAGTCCACCTTTAATATGTCCCATATAGAACATGAAGCATATGAGACATCTACAAATTAATTGCTCCAGTTCTCAGATTCCATTCTAGCCTTGCCATAACATTCATAAGACTGGTCAGCAAACTAGAAGGATGCAAAACAACATTCATACTTTTTTATCTTCTCTGCTGAAGATCATTCTGGATATGTAACTATTTGCATACTTTTCCTTCCAACTATTAAAAGATAATGTAACAATGATACATGTGAAGCATCTTAAAAATTTGGTTTCCATTTACATAAATGGATACATCAACCAGCATTTATATGCCAGTCACTGATCTTTTTAATCTCTGTCATTAAAATACCTGTTTCTGCAGCTACATATTATTATTTTCACTTTGTTTTGCATACTGTTTCTTGCCACTTTTTTACTTTATATTTGACTGTATCACTCTATTTGCACCTACTTACAGAAGCACAGATTTCTTTTTTTTTTTTTCTAACCACCTCTTGTACACTTTGCTGCCAGTGCCAAATTTCTGTCTGCCTCACAAAGAAATTTTTTTCAGGTAGCCCATGCTTCTAGCTCTCCATTAAGACAATGCAAATCGGATTTTAGAAGTCATACTGGCAGTTTTATTACTGCCATTATTTTGAAAGTCCTACTAGCTACGCCACATAATTCAGTAAACAAAACTAAGAAATATAAACTAAAATACTGGCTCCCTATCACTTGCTCTTTGGCAACTCCCAACAAATGAGACAGAGAAAAGGAAAACACTTTACTACATGCTGACTGAAACTAAACTACTTAAACTCATAAAGACATCCAGAGCTTCTGATACAGGAAAATATGAATTAAGTATAAATGACCCCATTAAAAAGGGAGTAATTACTGTGAAAAAAGTTACATGCATCAAGCTAATGACTATTTAGTATATAAGCCAATTGGAAAATTTATGCAAACCTGTACTTCCTGAATATCTGAAAACTGCTCACATTTTAGGGTATAAAATCAGTTGGATCAAATCTCATTCATTTTTTTTCCAAAAGAACACTAGTATGAACAGATTTCTATTCAAAAAGTATTCAGAGTTAAAAGTGTAATTAAGAAAATAACATCTCAGTAAATACTGAGAGTACTGCTAAACAACAAGGCAGGACTAGAATTCTGCAGTGTGCTCCATAGGACAGACTCACGCACTGTAAGAAAAGTCACCAAGCACATAAAGCCACCTACGCTCAGGTTTTTTGGTTCTCAGTTGATTGTGGGTTTTTTCCTGTTTGTTTGTTTAATAGGGGTTTTCAGATTACCTACAGAATTCTACATATGCTTTAGCCAATATAGCAACAAGTTACTTACAGAAGATTTCACCTTACAGTAACATGTTCCTCTAAACCTGCTAAGTGATTCCACATTCATCAAGGACATAAAAAAGGCTTCTCGGACATATACTTAAATATTTCCCTTAACTTCAGCATGTACATTGGCTTAACACAACCACCAAGACACAGGGTGTGTTCTACCTGACATTCCTTTCTAGCTTGTTCATTTCAAATCACATTGGCAGTCAAAGTGCCAGCATTAAAGTCAAGCTGAATTTTCACTGGCATGTTGGCCTACTTCTTTTATTTCTACAACACTGCCCTATTCAGAAATTTTTTGAAATGGACATTTAGATAATGGCACAGTCAGCACCATGTAATTTTTTCACCTCAAGTGATAGTCAAACAGGAAGAACAAATCCTATGAACTTCCTTACCATTAGTATCTACTGAAATTTCACACACTTGACTGCCAGCCTACATCTGCTGATTTGCAGTGTTTTCCAAGAGATAGATTATCACAAAAAATCTCCTTTAAAATGGCTGTCATCTCCTTTTGTCCTAACAGCCTGAGGCCCTTACTGTCCTCCATCAAGGTACACTTCTTGATTTGCTCATACTGAAGTGAAGCCAAGCTCAGAGAAGACAGTGGCTTCTATCACCTAACACTTTCTCTCCTCTCTGATAAGCTACTTAATTCAACTCTGTCCTACTGTGACTGGCAGGAAAAATATAAAAACAAAACCTCCCCTGTTTTTATTTCTTTAATTTAGGACTGTAAATGTCAATAGCACAGTCGTATGTTTATAACCTCTCACCACCTGAAAGCACAAGTAAATTCATCTGCATGCATCCACTGTGCATCTGCATTTTTTCTAAAAAGAACTTACCCTGAATTGGCAACATATAACTCCCTCTTTGGAAACTACTGCCTTCCTGGAATAGTTCTTTCACCATTCAGAAACATCCCTCATACAATATTTTACCTAGACTCATCTCTCTAGCAGTAGGTATGAACCAATGATCCCAAAACATTTTTTGCACCGAAGTCCTAAAGCGGGAGCTTCCATCTACAAATCCATCTACACTGTGCCTCTTGAAAGCAATTGTAACAATCAGAAAATGCATCTTAAGCTGACAAAGTTGATAAATCAAACTCTGAACTGCATTTTGTTATTCTCGTCTGTAATAACACCTGACAATTCTCATCAAGGAAATGGAGCCCATGAACAACAGAATTATAATTATCATTTTACATTATTAATTTGATTTTCCTTCAGGATGCCCCATCCCTGGAAGTGCTCAAAGCCAGGGTGGCCAGAGCTTAGAGCAACCTGGCCTAGTGGAAGGTGTCCCTACCCCCGGCAGAGGGGTGGGAACTAGATGGTCCCTTCCAACTCCAACCATTCTATGATTCTACGAAATAATATCAGTAAGACAACAGCAGGCAAATATAGCTGCAAGAGTAAATTTCAGCTTTTACAGTCACTGTCACATTCAAAGTATTATTTTAGTCCAAATAAAGGTGCATTTCTAAAGATGGATTTAATTTACTGGCTTGAATAAATGCTTGTACCCAAGTAAACTATGACTAATGACACTTTTATCAACATGATGAAAGCTTTGTATTAAAATGTACAAGCATTGCAAAGTTAGCTGTGAGCTATTAAGAAATTACTGCAATTTTAAAAGTTATGAAATACAGTAACTTGCATTATTAAAAAAAAAGTAAACCCACTGATCACGTCCTAACCTCCAGTATTAATGTTAGTGATTTCTTTCAAAATATGTAACTGTAGCTTTCTTTTTGGACACGAAGGGTTTTGGCTAGACACCTGTACGTATAAAAATACAAGACACTCTCAAGAGAACAGCTGAATCTCTTCTGACATTTTAAATGGAGGTTTTCATTTCAAGTTTATGGTTCTAATAATCATGAGGTCCTAAAATTAACAACCTTCAAGACAACACTAAACCTTCTAAAGGTCTATTTGAAAGATAAAACTCTTTTATAGGTATGAGGCGAAATAATAGTACAGTAATAAAAATATTTCATAAGTCTTTTTATTTGCTTGTAAAGCATTCACTCTGAATTCACAGCATCATTTTTATCAAAAAATTACTGCATGCACTTAGATACGCACAATAATGATGCTATTACAACTATTAACTGTGCTTCTTTGCTCTTCAACTCATTTCAGATTGAGACACACATCTCCAGTTATTTAGGTGTCCCTGATGGTTTATATTAGATACCAAAATACCTTGCAGCATCTGAGCTTTATCATTTCCTTTCAAAATATTTAAGCTTGAAACAACTTTTCAAAGAAATATTTACCAAGCATCAACTCATTCTCTTAAAATAACATGACAACTCATCTGTTTCACAAGTCTGTACACAACACCCACCATCCCTGTGTAATATGCAATAAATACTGATTGTCTACTATAAACTCATAAATCTTATTTTACTATGCCTATACAATTAATCCTGTCTAGCTTGACAGAATACATACATACCCAATACTAAAATGTATATGACAACATGACAACATAACATAAACAAAGAATACCAAAACCATCACTACAGTAAGTATTGTGGTGAAATAAAGACTGCAATGAAAAAAACTCCTAGCTTAATGAGGTCTTTGTTCTACTCTAAAATATCCTGTTCCCCTGCTAAAACTCTATGGATTATTTTGCGCAACAATGCCTTCATACCAGGAAGAAACCTGATAAAAAGCAAAGCCAATTTACTTACTTTACTTCCTACTGCAAGACAGCCCTTCAGAAGAACAGGTTACTGTTTGAAGACCCTTCAATTCCTTTATTATAATAAGCATAACACAAAGGACTAAAAGAACTGAATTCTGTGGTTGTCTATTGAAGCTCTTGCAAAGCACGTATTTTCATGGTTTCTCAGATTTTTTTTCCTTACGCCTATATATTTAAAAGTTAGTAGAACAAGCAGTAAAACTCAAAAAAACATTGCCTACAAGAGATACTGAATATATTGGGAGGCATTTAACCCAGGGAAAACTAACTCATGAAAGTCACTTTAACACTCTTCTAATTTGTAACAGAAAGACAAGAAGGCAGTTTATACCAACACCTTAAGGACAAGACAAATAACATCACCTACTAAACTGAAGACAACTCAGGTTGGACAGTTACAAAATGACCACGAAGTTCTCCAGAATCTCCTTCCAGAGCACTCCAGTTCTTGTACCAGCCACAGGACCTACAGTTCTGCCTCCTGGGCAGCATCAGCTAGCTCAATTCCAGCTGATGCTTCTTTCTTCCCACTCTGACTCAAATTCTGGATTAGGCATGAAGAAAACAATTCCAACAGTAAGGACAGTTACTTTTCTCCTCACAGGATGTGCAACCTCCAATATTAATTTTCTGACACTAAGTTTGGCAGAGAGCTATTTGATCTACCTCAGAGTATGAAGGGACAAGAAGACCCATCGAAGTCCATCCCCAATCCATTTTTCTGTTTCATTTACTTGTAAGCAGAATGATGACCTCATTTTGACTACTGACTATAAGCTTTAAAGACTGTGAACATATCATGATGCTTGAACAGATGCCCCTAGAAGCTGTGGCTGCCCCATCCCCAGCAGTGTTCAAGGCCAGGCTGGATGGGGCTTTGATCAACCTGCTCTAGTGGAAGTTGTCCCTGCCCATAGCAGGAAGTTTGGAAATAGATGTTCTCTAAGGTCCCTTCCAAACCAAACCATTCTATGATATACGTCTTTGTCCCGTTTTTAAAAGGTTTTCCAACTTTAGTAGTGACTTAATGCAAACAGAAGATGAGTCAGCAGCACCTGTTGCCCAAGACTTCTGCTTTCAACACCAAAGACAACTTTTTTTGCACGCACGACTTCATGCCCACGCTGTAAGCATCAGCACAGCCAAGCCCGAATCCCGCGGGGCCTTCCAACACGCGGAGCCGGGTTAGCCCTCCCCTGCTGCTCCCCGCACTCACAATACAGGAAGGGCTCTCGCCGCCGCCACCACAGGCAGGGCCGGGCCCACCGCCACCACCAGAGGCCCTGGCGCCCCCTCAGCCCCCCCTCACCTCCAGCTTGTGGTTGATCTGGGACACGGTCTGCGCCTTGTGGCAGAGCTGGGCGAAGCAGGAGCTGAGGCTGGTCATCTTCTGCCGCCCCTCGTAGGTGATGTCGGCTTGGTCGGGGTCGATCTCGCCCAGCAGCAGGTCCACGTCCACGAAGGCCTTGTCGAACTCCTTCTCCAGCACCTCCAGCCAGCGGAACATGGACACCCCGCCACCCGCCGCCGAGGTCGACCCAGCCGCGACCCCGCCGCAGGCCCCACCGCCTGGCCCGCAGGCACCGCCGCCCGCCGCCGACATGGTGCTGCCGCCGCCGCCGCCCCTACTCCCTTCCCTCACACGTCCGGGCCCCCCTCCTCAGCCGCTCCCCGCGGCTCGCTCCCTGCGGGAGCACCCTTTCTCCCCGCAAGACAAGGCGGCGGCGGCAGCAGCGGACCCGACCCGGCTCCACCGGAGCAGCCACGCAGGGAAGCAGGACGAAAGCGCCCGGCGCACATGCGCGGCGGAGCTGACAGAGGCTCCGGAGGCGGCCCGGCTGGCAGCGGCGCGCGGCTCGTGCTGCCTGCCACAACTCCAAGCGGCGACAGGCAGCAATGGCCGAGCCCCGAGCTCCCGATCGCAGCTCGCCGGCCTGCGCTGCCAGGGGGCGCTGCGGGCCGGGTCCGTGAGCGAGGCGGAGAAGTCCCTCCCGCCCCGCGGTGCTCTGTCTCGGCCCCGCGCCGGGAGCTCCGCTTGCTGGGGGGCGGTGTTAGCGCGGCCGGCGCTCAGGCTCCGTAGGCAGGCACTGGGCGCTCAACCCGCGCTTCCCTCCCAGCCCTGCCCCAAAAAGCCGCTAAGAAACGCCCGTGGCGCCTGACGCCACCTAAACAATGACTTTCACCACGAGAAACGTTACTTTTACATCGCGTTTATCAGATCTCAGCATAAGTCTCCGCGATGAGGCATGTCCCTGTCCATGGGAAGCTGGCTACTGGTTTCTCTGGGGTCCCCACGCGGGAATGAGCCTTCACGGTAGTGGGGCGCAGGCCACGTAATTTACCTCACAGCACACCCCTCACAGCACAGATTTAGTTAAATATTAGGAAATAATTCTTCCCTGTGAGGGTCCTGAGGCACTGGCACAGGTTGCCCAAAGAAGCTGTGGATGCCCCATCCCTGGTAGCGTTCAAGGCCAGGTTGGACAGGGTTTGGAGGGACCTAGTCTAGAGCGAAGTGTCCCTGCCTGTGACGGGGGGCTGGAATTCGATGATCTTAAAGGTACTTTCCAACCCAAACCATTCCATGTTTCCATGAAGTACTGTGTAAAAAGGACTGCCCCAGACACCATTGCATCTCTAGAATCTCAGGTAAATGCAGTTATACTCATATAAAAGGTAATTGGAATGCTTTTTTTGGTGGGTTTTTTTGTGTGTTTTTTCATTTTGGTTTTTTTTTTTTTTTTTTTTTTTTATTGGTTTTTGTTTGGTTGGGGTTTTTTGGGTTTTTTTGGTCATAATGATTCTGAAACTGAGCTCAATTTCAGGGAATAAGCTATCTCTCCATGCTTTCTCCAAGGTTACAAATCACCTCCTTTGAAATACTGGGATTGATTCTGATGTTGATTTCATTGGGAGCTTTATTAGCAGGTCTTACAGAGCTGTCATGCAGCTTGGCTTTACTGCACCAAAGTTGTAATTCCACCTCAAAAGACAAAAAAAGGACCATTTAAACCCAGATCAGGCCCCTAATCCAAGCTACGCTGCCAGCACAATGGAGGGGAAGCAGAGATGCCCTCCAGTCAGCAGAGGGGCAGATATCACACCAGGACCCCTGCATGCCTTGCCCTTGGGTTGCAGGGCATCCTGGGGTGAGTTTCTTGCCTTGCTCCACTTTGCATAAATAATTGATTAGGACACAGAGAAAGAGAGATACCGCTTTGCAGCTCAGTGATTAAACCACTCACCTGGAATGTGTAGTTAGTCAAAGCGTGAAAGAATGGTATTTCCATCATTGTGTGCTTTCAGAAGAGCTGGGTGAAAGCAAACTTCACCACTAATAGTAGATATCACATTTCCTCTGAGATCTGCTATCAGAGACTTGTCAAGAAGCCTAGAGATAGTTATTGTAAACCTGCTCATTTGCCCTTTACAGTTCAAATTGCGCTGTAATTGAAGATAGGTAGTAATGAAGTGGGCATGCCTAAGGGGGATTCTCTTACTGCTAAGCCCATCCATGGTGGAAACAAAAGCCACAAGCACTTTCATATATACCTACAAAAAAAAAAAAAATCTGGCTCAGTAAATTGGTATATTCAGAATAATAGTTGAGAAAAGTGTCTAAAGTTTAAGCGTCTAAAGTCACCCAAGTACTTCTCAGTGAGCCTAGCTTAAAAGAGCATTTGCTTGACCTTCATTCTAATGTCCATTCTCCACAGCCATATTGACAGTCTTTTCCTTAAACAACAGAGTCTGACAGAAAATCAAAGCATTTGATGTATCAAAAGCTAAACTATTATTACCATTTAAATTAGTTTAGCCACACAATCAAATAAATTGTTTCAGGACTATCAGTTTTCATGTTAGCTTTGGCTTTGATTCTGGTAGATATCACACTGGAGAAGTACCTATAGAATTATGTTACATTCTTTGCCTTTTGTTTTGTTTTGTTTTTTTTTACATGGAACAGTAATCTACTACTTAGTTAAACATTAGATTTTTCTGCTAATATATCTCTACCATGCATTTGGACAGTATCTGCTTCCCGTGAGAAGGAAGTTTCCCATATTTACTATGTAACATATCTATTGGAAATACTGGCCTTAAAACCTTAACGCTTAACGTAATTTACCTGTGACTGCTTCTTTTTAAAGAGTTGCATATTCTCTTTCTTTAGTGTCCTTTTCCTTTAGCTTAGGAGTTGGTCCAGCTCTATCTTAAATTGTCTTTATTTACAGTGGTATCAGAGGTTTACGGTCATCAATTTTAATTCTTATCACTGCTGCCTTTGTTTTGTATGTCCTTATATTTCACAAGTCAAGCAAGGATTTGTCTCTGTTTATTCCACTCAAAGGTTAGCTTCTCAAATACAATTCTTTTTGAAGGCTACCTGCAGTACAATATCTGTCTAATACTGGACTACAGATAAATGAGAAGGGAAGTTATAGTTAAGAAAATTTGCAGTTGTGACACTATATCTTAGTAAATGTAATTATTGTTAGGTACTATTTATATTCCTCACCTGAAACACTGCATAAAAAAGGGTTGAATTTAAAATCAGGTGTCACTGATATAAGGGTAGAGACATAAATAATTCAATTATCACAAAACTATACTTGTAGATCCCTTAGAAGATTATGATCAATTCCAGTTACCCTTGAAATGCCTGCTAAAAGCCCCCAGACAAATGTAGCTCTGTTCTTTTAGCAAGTTATGCAGTAATTATGGAATTGAACCTACGAAAGGTTAGTAGTTTTGGCCTTCAATTAGATTAAATTCATTTAAAGTAAACTGTAGTATAATCTATCCTGATAATATCAACAGAATAATTGAAGAACTTTTAAAGCTGGTCTAGCAGTAAGAATCCTTTCTACACCCAAGAGGCATTTCTAACAATCAAATACTTGCAGCCAGTTATACACCAAGAAGAATTTAAATTCGCTGTATACTTTTAATATCAAAAGGACTTCACTGAAAGTTTCCTGATCTGCACATTTGACATTATGTGGTAGAGCTGAAGTTAATCACCAGCTAGTTTCTTCACATATAATTTGTGCACATAATTTCAATTACTTTAGACAAGTTATAGAGAATATGAGGTTTCTGTGTTACACTGCTGTTAAGTGTATTTGAATACAAACAGTACTTCATACATTTAAACCTATGACTTATTACTGGAGTACCTGATAAATTACCTGAAAACTTACTTTGTACTTAAAGAGTAAATGACCTTAAGCATGAGGAGGACATGTTTTCACACAAAACAAAGCAAAGTAATACTCAAATATAAAAAAAAGAAAAAAATACTTTGATCAACATCTCCACTGCTGTATATTTGGTACCTAGTGTCCATGCCAAGACTGGGAGAGTGTTGTGTGAGATATTCTACAAACCTTTGGTTAGACCTAGCTTCTGCACCAAGAATTTACAATATAAACACATGTGTTTGCACATGAGGGTCAGCTCACCCAGAAACTTTTGTAATTGCAGCTGCCCAGCTGCGTGTGAGAGGCTGCAGTGCATGCTCATGTCAAGGCCATCTTCTGTGTGTTTAGTACTGAAGTGAAGCATCTTGAGTGGTTTGATGGCATGGGTGGTTCTACAGTCACAAGTGAGGATACCAA
The DNA here is from genome assembly GCA_028858755.1 of Ara ararauna. Lineage (NCBI taxonomy): Eukaryota > Metazoa > Chordata > Aves > Psittaciformes > Psittacidae > Ara > Ara ararauna. The sequence goes on from CM054379.1 coordinate 66,750,152, forward strand.
AGGGGAAACAGAGAAAAAACAAAGAATATCTCACAGGATAAAATTATGGGAGGAAACTGAGATGATAAAGCAAGATGTTCATGTTTAAAAAAAGGAGTCAGACTAGATTATTAGAATGTGCCTTTCTGAAGCACTTTAGAGCAGAAGTTATCCACCCACACTGGTATTTAAAGGGATATACATTTTCAGTTGTCATTACAGAAAATATCTGCTAACAAACCCAGACTTTCAGCTTTTTACATTTTAGGTGATTCCTGCTTTGCAGGCCTCAAGAGTTCATACCTGGCTGCATTTTACAGTCCATGCAGTGAGTCCGTGGGGAAACAATTCACTCACTACTATTTTGAGGGGACATTCACTCCTTTTTAGTCTCTTTTTACACAAGATGACAACCACAAGTCACTTCTTGGGACAAGCTTTTCTTTTTTTTACAGTGCTTATTGTGGTCTTATTCTCATGCTTATTTCTATGTATATACTTATGCTTCACTCTTCATTCTGAATTTTTGTTTGTTTTGTTTTTTTAAATTAATAAAATGTGACAAAAACGTTCAGCTTTTGTAGTTTGAAAGAATGTAAACCTCTTTTTGTGCACACAGTGTTAGAATTTAGAGAACTGCTGTTTCAGAGTCTGTGCCTCACAGTTTGAACAGTAGACAATTTTTGCAGTTTAAACTGCTCTTAAAGGCTAAAGACACCCACAGGAAATAGAAGGGCCAGAACTACCTTGCTTCATACAGGACTCTGAAAAGTCCTTACAAGTCGTGGTTGTTAACTGCTAATCTGAACCACTTTTCTGTGGGCAGAAACAGAAATTGTCTTGGTTCCAGGATAAGTTGGATGATCTAACCGTGCCAATTTACTTTTAGGTGGTACTGCACAAGGCATCATCTCACATAGGTTAATTACAGCATGGTCATATACAAGAGACCTGTGTATTTAAAGTCTAGGTTGAAAACGGATTTGGCCATCATATCTGCTCTCTATTTCACCCTCTTCGTTACTTTTGGGACTAACATGGAATATTACTATAAAACTGTCACTACACCATACCACGATCTATGGTTTCATGGGCAGTGCTTTCTGTGGCTCACTTCTTAATGATGAACAGTTCTCCACCAAGTGTATGCCATTAGCAACAGTACTTTGAAAGACAATTACAGCAGCATTAGTGACATATGTGTATGAAATTATTTAAACTGACCTCTGTGTGAGTGCCGCTTATTTGTTGTTTGTGGGGTGCCTGCCCCAGATGCATCTGGTCTTGGTTAGCATCCCTCAGCACTATCGTAACACTGGCAATGACTAAAACTCCTTGATATGTGATTTTTTGTTTAACAAAGTTTCACTCCTTTCAATAAGTTTCACTCTGCTAGTTCCTTTGGAACGCAAATATGCTACAGACAAGCAAAATTTGAGAAATTCCTAAAGGGCTATCTATGAGCCAGCATGGAGGAAGAAAAGGAAACCTATCTTACTGCGTGGAAAAAAAAATCTGGTCCAAGTTATCCAGCAGCTGTTTCCTTTGTATAAAAATGACCTTGCCTGGAGTTAGAAAGCACACTTTCCACATACTATGAAAGTGGATAAAAAATATTTCCACAAAATTCTTAGCTTAAGCAGAAGATTGCGACATCATTTGCAGAGAGTCTTTCAGCTGTTTTTGTGGAACTCTACTTGCAGTTTTGTTTTGTAGGAATAAAACACAAAATAACTTTTGGTAAATTTATCATTTTTATACCAGTTAGGTGTCATTGCCTGGAATGCATTTAGGTTGACATTCTTGATTCAGTGTAACCCTCTGAGGCTCTTTGTTTAAGAAACATTTCTGTAAAGTGGTTCAGATTATTTCAACAGATGATTAAGGGAAGCATCATGTTTTTAAAAACAATGTTATGATTGTTTCCCTTAGCAGCCTGATCCACTCTGGAGAGAAATGCTTGATTGGAGGTAACTTTTGCAGCAGACAAGTGCCATTTGTTGTCCCTACGAAAACCTGGTCCAAATCCAAGTTTAAAACCTTCAGGGAAGGAAAAAAAAAAAAAGAAAAAAAAAAAGTATTGTTAAATTCACACATAGTCAGTGGCAGGCACTTGATAGCATATGGCAGCTAAATATGCCAAGGACTCTTCAGAGCATAGGCCATCACTTAGCAGCTCCTAGTTGCCAAACTGCTTCTGCTTGTGACATCCCTCAGGGACCAAGCTCCTACCCATGCCCTCTGCAGGCTCTGAGCTGGTCTTTTCCTGCAATTTCGCCTTTCCATAGGCAAGGGACATGCCGACTGCAAGAGCTCAGCTTCTCCTTGTCTTTAATAATAAGATTGCATCATCCTTTGTGTGGTCTCTTGCCATCATGTGCATTACAAGGGATCACACCTTCAGGTTATATGGGTTGTCTTAACTCAGATATTTCTAAACACTCCATAACTAGAGTTTTGCAGATTAATTCTTGCAATTTAAATGACATCTTACATGTATGTGATTTTCTAACATAATTTTAGGTTAAAAAATTATGTCTTGACACACGTGTTTGCTTTTGTCAAACCTCTGACTTTGGTAAAGAAACAAAAGGCCCAAACACCAATACTGCAGATGCTGAAATCTTGTGTGAGGTAAGGCTTGTACAAAATGATAGTATTTTTATTAGACTGATATATATTTAAAAAAAAAAAAACAACAAAAAAACCCCAAAAACAACCAAAACAAAGAACCCAACATTTACAGTCCTTTATGAGTCCTTCTTCAGATCTGAAATGAAAGCAGCGCTCCTGAAAGATCCTCTAACTTCCATCAACTCAAGCTTATGTTTCATCTAAATCTGTCCAATATATTTTACTACTTTGCCATGATACTCTATAACCAGTGTCCATATTAAATGCTAACAACACAAAAGAGTCCAACACTGACTTTGGGTTTAACAGGTTTTGATTTTTTTACCTTTGGTTAAAGCACACACCGTGTAGATTGTGCCTCAGACATCTGGTGCAGGCAGGTTACTGGTGCTATCATTCATTCTGACAAGTGATGGAGGGGAGTATCATTCCATTAGGCCCACACAGGAATGTCCTTTGAAGGTGTGGAGAGTTTGCATAAAACCTGCTGGCAGGAAATGGCCACCAGTGATTGACTTTCTTAACATCCCCCTGCTAAGCTGTGCCGCTCACGGGCCAGCAGTGTTGCATCTACAAGGAGACCCTGGAATGTTTATTCACCTTTTCTTTTTTCAGCGTAGCTCACATCTTCCCCTTACGCTTATGCTCATACAGTCCTGTGACTCTCCGTCACTTCTGTTGCCATCAGGTCTCCTATTCTCAATGCAAACCCCAGACATATATCAGAAATTAATGGATTCATAATATAATTCTTGATTAAATCATTGTAGTTTATATCACATAAATGAACAATTAAGCCAATAAAGTTTCATTTCCTTCGTTTGAAAAGACCAAGGATATAGTTATTCTTCGATAATGCTGACAGCTGAGAATATAGCACCGTACTGTGGCGTTACCTTGTAACTACAGCTGTAATTCTAATAGCTGAGTGACTTAAAATTTACAAAACGGAAGGACGCAGTATATGGGTCTTACTTGAAGTGATTCTCAGACTGACTCTGCAGTACTATAAGAGCTCTAAACTGCAAACCATTGGGTTTGATATACAAAAAGCAGTTTTGTGGGGTTTTTTTGGTTTTTGTTTTTTGGTTATTTTTTTTTGTGTGTGTGTGAGATTTTTGAGGAACACAAATTCCTACATGAGATCTGAAGCATTCGTGTGTTAGATACTTCAGCATTTCAACTCAGTAGGACCTGGGAGATTAGATCAAGGCCTGTTCCATGCTGGAGAAGAGAAAGCTCAGGGGAGACCTTATAGCAGCCTTCTAGTACCTAAAAGGGGTGTACAAGAATCATAGAATCATAGAATAGGGTTGGAAAGGACCTTAAGATCATCTAGTTCCAACCCCCTGCCATGGGCAGGGACACCTCACACTAAACCATGCCACCCAAGGCTCTGTCCACCCTGGCCTTGAACACCGTCAGCAATGGAGCATTCACAACTTCCCTGGGCAACCCATTCCAGTGCCTCACCACCCTTACAGTAAAGAATTTCTTCCTTATATTCAATCTAAACTTCCCCTGTTTAAGTTTGAACCCGTTACCCCTTGTCCTATCACTACAGTCCCTAATGAAGAATTCCTCCCCAGCATCCCTATAGTCCTCCTTCAGATACTGGAAGGCTGCTATGAGGTCTCCACGCAGCCTTCTCTTCTCCAGCCTGAACAGCCCCAACTTTCTCATCCTATCTTCATATGGGAGGTGCTCCAGTCCCCTGATCATCCTCGTGGCCCTCCTCTGGACCTGTTCCAACAGTTCCATGTCCTTTTTATGTTGAGGACACCAGAACTGCACACAATACTCCAAGTGAGGTCTCACGAGAGCAGAGTAGAGGGGCAGGATCACCTCTCTCGACCTGCTGGTCATGCTCCTTTTGATGCAGCCCAAGATACGGCTGGCTTTCTGGGCTGCAAGCGCACACTGCCGGCTCATGTTCAGTTTCTTATCAACCAACACCCTCAAGTCCTTCTCTGCAGGGCTGCTCTCAATCTCTTCTCTGCCCAACCTGTAGCTGTGCCTGGGATTGCTCCCACCCAGGTGGAGGACCTTGCACTTCGCATAGTTCAACTTCATCACGCTGGCATCAGCCCACCTCACAAGCATGTCAAGGTCCCTCTGGATGCCATTCCTTCCCTCCAACGTATCAACCAAACCACACAGCTTGGTGTCATCGGCAAACTTTCTGAGGGTGCACTCAATCCCACTGTCCATGTCACCAACAAAGATGTTGAACAAGACCGGTCCCAACACCGATCCCTAAGGGACACCACTCATTACTGGTCTCCAGCTCGACATTGAGCCATTGAGCACAACTCTTTGCGTGCGGCCATCCAGCCAGTTCTTTATCCACTGAGTGGTCCATCTATCAAATTGATGTGTCTCCAACATAGAGACAAGGATGTCATGTGGGACAGTGTCAAAAGCTTTGCACAAGTCCAGGTAGATGACATCAACTGCTCTACCCCTGTCCATCAGTTCCGTAGCCCCATCATAGAAGGCCACCAGATTGGTCAGGCAGGATTTCCCCTTAGTGAAGCCATGCTGGCTGTCACCAAGCACCTTGTTGTTTTTCATGTGCCTCAGCATGCCTTCCAGGAGAATGTGCTCCAAGATTTTGCCAGGCACAGAGGTGAGACTGACTAGTCTATAGTTCCAGTCTGGAAAGGGCCTTTTTACAAGGGCATGTAGTGGCAGGACAAGGGGAAATGGCTTTAGACTGAAAGAGGGAAGATATAGATTAAATATTAGGAAAAGAATTCTTCACTGTGAGGGTGGTGAGGCACTGGCACTGGTAGCCCAGAGAATGTGCGGATGTGCCCATCCCTGGCAGTGTTCAAGGCCAAGCTGGACAGGGCTTTGAACAGCCTGATTTAGCAGAAGGTGACCCTGCCTATGAAAGGGGAGTTCAAATGAAATGATCTTTAATGTCCCTTCCAGCCCCCTCCCCTCCAAAAAAAGGAGGGGAAAAATAAAAGCAAACCCACAAACCAGGTACCAAACCCTAGATCAAGACACATTAAAATACCTGTTTGAGGACACCATTGCTAATCCTGCTCACCCACCCATTTTTGCTCATTTGATCACTATGGCATAGGTCTGGCAGGATTTTTCTGCATAACTTGTTAAGCATGCCAGTTTGACAGGCTGCTTTAGGAAAAGGTGTCTGCTCTTGCCGTTTGGTTTAGCAGATGCTGGGTTGCAGTTCTGTACTTACAGTGTAGGGGATTAAGGAGACAGAAGGATCTCCATGAGGGAATATGGCAATTGTCCAGTGTAAACCCAGCTGCATCCAATAGGCATTCCTGTCAGGGACTGTCCCCAGTTCAGTTATCTATTTGTCAAATCAACTCAACATTATCTTCTGCTTGGAGAAGCCACTGGCTTAGTTCTGTATTCAAGGAGCAGGATTAGCTACTACTGAAGATATGATGGAATATGGAAGGAAGCAGGCAACAGTGCACAGCAGATCAGTATGGTAAGATACAAAGATTTCTGAAATACACTGCTTTGTATGTTGTAAATTGCTGGGTACACAGGAAAAAACTGTGCATAGAAAGTTCCTAAAATAATCACAAGCCAAACTGTAAGCATTTCAAAACTTTACATGTCTAGCTGGCACAGCTAGTAGATATGTGAGAGAAGCACTAACAAGTAGAGAGAAAACTCTGAGGGGAACCCTAGTGTTTTCCATTTGTCACAGGGTAAATAGGCCCTATTGATCATCTACCACTTGATTTATACTAAAAGCTTTCAAGCATTTCACATCTGTAATTTTCAAATACAAAAATAATTAAACTTTGATTTATGGGAATTACACAAACACGGTAACTAGATTTTTGTCTAGTCTTTCAAAAATGTGTACTATCAGCAGTACTCAGCTATACCATAGATATTCAGAAAGTGAGTACACTGTTTTAGCTTTAAAATAACAGCTGTCTGAGTTTGGTTTTTTTTTTTTTGAGGAGTCGGAAAAATGCAAAAGGAAGAGTGAAAAAGCTTCAGTGTTGATTTTAGTTGTGTTCTTACTGTTTCTAATACTGGGTCACAGAAGATATACAAAGCTTTTACAGCCCCACTATAAAACAGCTCTTTATCTTTTCTCCACTAATTCTGTGGTGTCACATTTAACAAAACTAGGAAACTGGAGATAATATAGATGTTTGCAGATTGATGTCAGGTAATAAATAACACTAATTTCGCATACCTGAAAATATAAAGGCACCTTATCGCTGTTTAAGTTTCTCACTCTTTGTAATGCCTGCCAACATTTTAACTCAGGCAAATTACAGTATTGTTTTTGATGGTTTTTCACTGGGATAAAATACACAGTCATAATATCCTTTTATCAGATTTCATGGTATAAAAGGACTTTGGCGCTTAATTCAAGCTGCATGTTGCTGAGACAATTTCAGAGCTCCTGTTTTGGAAGATGTATTTATCTTACCTTTTAGTCGTTGTCTTTTCTTTTCACAGTGGTCTAAGTACCACTTGCCCAAGAAGATGCAGTTGTGACCCTGCCCTGTCAGTGCAATGCTACAGAACTACGGAGATCCCCAGAGAGATTCCTTTTGCCACCAGGAGACTCTACATCAGTCACAGCAAAATTAAACAACTCCAGGTAGGAAAAAATCCAGTAAAATTACTTTTTGTAGTGCACTGTAACCAAAAGCTGTGCTTCCCAGATGGTGGTGGCTTTCAAGCGAAGAGAGAATCTTATTCCACATTCTAAAAACTGATACAGTGCTGCCAGATATGGTTTTAATTTTGCTCACTTTTTTTTTAAGGATATGTAAATATATTCCTACAGGGTTTTCATTAGCCTGCGGTCCCCAAGCACCAGTTCACACTGCCACAATGATATTTTATATTAAACTCAAAAAATAGTAATTTACAACTAGGACACAACTGTTGACTTGTTTTTATATGCTCAAATAACCACTGAGTTCCAGAGTAATTGTTTAACTTGTTAAAAGCTTTTGCAACTTTTGATACAATATAATACTTTTTCACATTAAATGGAAAGATTTTATGTACTAGAATAATTTTCTTAATAAATGAAATTGAAGTTCTTTTCCCCCTGTGCAGTTGCAAGTGTCAGGTACAACTGCTATTAGAAATGGCAGAGGAATTAAGTAAGTTAGAGTTTAAGGCAGAATGTGAGATGTTTCTAAAAGTAGTGCTAAGCTTATCTAATAACTCATATAAACAATAGCAGGTTATAACTGAAGCTGCCAGACATTTGTGTTGTTAAAAATGTTTATTCTGGGTTTCTTGAGGCATAACTGGATCCCATTATTAAAGGCATGATCAGTTTATACTCATTTTGCATTATGCTCTGGAATAGCTCTCCTGTGTTCTACCCTGAAATATTTTCATTGAATAAATTCGACCTCTTCTGATAGACAAAAGAGAAATATAATTTTATATGTGCTTGATGTGTATCAATTTACTACAAATAATAAGAAATGTTTGATTCAAGAGGGACATTTTCTCTCAAGTATGCTTGTCCTGCTACAAAGAATATAACATTAACTGCTCTGAAATGCAACTTTGATTTTGTTCTCAGGATTGAATTAAAGAGGCTAGAAGGCAGCTTTGAGCAGCATCTGGGACACCTGTTGCTCACTGAAAAATAGTCAGTTATTTTACAATTTAATTCTGAAAAGAGTTTACTTTTATTTAGCTGCTACTAATATCTCTGATTTTCTTGGTATAGCACCCATACCTACAAAAGTAGATGTTCACTGGTGTGATTTAGCTCTACTGATGTGCTCTAGTTAAACAAAAAAGATCTGTCAAATGAATTTTTTATTAGGAAATACATTTTATGTGCAAAAAAAAAAAAAAAGTCATTATTATTTTCTTTCCAAGAGAAGACAGATGAGCCACTTTTCCTTTCTTAGGCTAGTTGCCCATACTTGTCAGCTTCTCCTCAGTTACTAGCAAAGTGGCCTTAGGTTCTGACTAGAGCAAATCACAGGTGTTATAAAGCATTTAAATGTTGGATATAAGTGAATAGAGCAGTGGAATAAATGTTTTATGACTGTTCAGAACAAATGATACAAGAAACCATCTAAGGGTTTTTTACTTTATACATTCATTCAACTGTGCAGTCAGTATACCTTACTTATACTACTGACTTTGTACTGGAAAGTAGTAAGTCCTTTCATGCTAGCTGCCTGTAGTTATGCAGATTGTTTCCTTAACGTTAGAGTGGGTCTTTGAATATATTTTTCACTTTTCTTTCCATGCAACAAATTATGCTTCTGAGGTCTTGACATCATAAATACATATGCTTAATTTTACACAGCTAAGCAATTCAACTGGCAGATATCATAGTACTTGTAGAAACAGCGTTTGATTTTTGCTTGCAAAGTGCACGTCTGGAAGCGCTAAAAGAACTCCTTAGGAGGTTTTGTTTGTCTGGTTTTTAAATTCCTTCACTTACTTACTTAATTTTAGAGTTTTAGAAATTGCTTATAACAAATCCCAGTTCATAAAAACAGGTCATTAAAAAGTGACAAAATTATTAAAATGTTTCTATTTTAACAGTATGTTAGATCCATTTTTGTTAGATCTACTTTTAAAAATGTAAAACTATATTAGTATCACTTTACAGACAGTCCAGTTAGAGAATAAAATATCACTTCATAGCAAAAAGAGAGATGATAGGCTTTCAAATACGTCTGGATTCATATTAGAAAGACTGGGCGGTTTGTAACAGCATGGACAAATGTTCAAGTCTCAAAACTGCATCATCACAAAGCCTAGCAAAGCATACCGAATAGGTGGAAAATAGAGATTATAATAATCCACATTAAGAAGCCTAATATCATTACAGAACGAGTGTCTGTAAACTGAGTCTCATGTAGTTGCCACTTCGTAAGATGAAAATTCAGCCTTTCAGAGACACAGCAATCAGCTGAGGAAAAGCAGGAAATACTGGTTTTGAACTTATAACAGAAAACATATTGAACTTACGAAGGTTCACATTTGTTTCCATTTCCTTAAGACTGTTTTCTCAAATATGACTATGCTTTTATGCTCGTGAGCAATGCAGTTCATTCCTATGGCACTTCTCATGATAAAGCTTTGAAACATTAGCCTCCTACTCATGACCAGAACTGGACATGCAATTCTGTAATTGCTATACAGAAATATATATATATATTACAAAACTGTATTTATAGAAAAAATAGAAAATGGACAACTTCATTACTTACTGTTGAGAATGTAAGATGGTTTGTTTTTTTGCTTGTTTGTTTGTTTTATGGAGGTATATTCCCTTATTGAACTAAAATGTAACTGATGGAGAACCCTGCATTAATAGAGGTTCCATGTCTATGCTTTCTTGCTAGCTGCATGAAATCTTGCAATGCTCAGAAATGACTTTACAAGACAGAATAAATATAAACAGAAAGTAGTGATGACTAAGGATACCAATGCCAAATGAAATCTAACTCTTTTTTCACAGCTGTGTGGGCACTAATTTTAACAGAAGTTAAAATGTAGAGAGTTTGTAGCTTAAGGTGAAGAGACACAATCCCAAAACATCCAAGATTTTGATAAATGAAGTTGGAAGTAATATTTTAACAATCACCTTTATAAGCCGATTTCACATACACAAGTATAATATCCAAATGTATTTAATCAGGCTCATAGAACAAAATTACTACCCCGTACCTGCACAGCAAAAGGAATTGCACTGCCTTCCATGTACATTCCTGACTGGGACGAGGGATTATGCTGTACAGCATGCTTTAGTTTCTCTCAATGGGAGTAAAATGTGGTGGTAGCTACCTGTCTCTGGGGGAAATAGCATAAAGACTATAGTGTTAGTTTAATATATCTTACTGATATGGTACTCATGAAACCTGTGGTGAGATGTTTATTGGACATGGGAAGGGAAAATGGATGAAGACACTCCTTCCCACCTCTCCCATGCAGAACACTTGCTTATCTTGCTCTGAGCTTGCCGTGATTCCCATATAAATGAATTTTTTCAAATCAAGCACCTAGGCAAATGGGCAGCATCTCTGATAGTTTCAGAAAACTACTGCTTAAGGAACTGGTGTGCTCAGAGAACTCCCAGATTCACCCTCATTGCATGCTTCTTCTTATCTTGGCTTGGAGGAAACTGCTAGATTCACTTGTTTGCTTTTTAACTTGAGACACAAGATTGCAAGCTTTGGTAACAAGCATGTTCCAACACAGCAGAAATATAATGAAGCAATTAGTATGCCTCTGTATATTATAGTCACAGTCAACATCTAAGTTCTATTTCCCACTGCAAAGCATCTGTTTATTGCCAACTAACAAAAACCTAAGTTTGTGTAAAAGCAATCTGTTCCACTGAGGTGATTTTCAGACCAAGCTGATCTGACACTTTTGGTTTGGTCATCTTAATAATATGTGAGGTTTTTACTTTAAAGGAGAGATGGTGCTGGGAGAGAAGAAATACAAATATCAGATTTTAGTTTCCTGCAAAAACTTTATAGTAGGGAGAGGTGATGATATCCACGTGTACTTCCTATGGGGAATACATGCTGCAGTAACAGTGCTGCTGATATATGGAAATGGCTGTATGATGAACTCAAAACTACTCCAGCAAGCTCTGTTGAGTATAGTGAACATTAACAACCATCTACTTTCTGCAAAGGCTGCGATATTACATCTCCATTTAATGGTAATATTAGATCTCCATTTTATAGAGGCTATCCACCAGGCAGAAGTAAAAGGAATATTCTTTATTCAAACATTGTGTTTGTTCAAAACCAGACACTATGTGAACTTAACAAAATTCTAAAAATGCAAGTAAATACTGGCAAACTGCAGGTACCTACAGTAACACCTCTATCATTACCATTTCCCTTAGTTTCTTGTTCTAAATATATAGTTTCTCAATCTACACTAGCAATTGTCAGAGCACCCAGTGAGGAGATCCATAAATAGATGGTGTACTATCACATAACTTTTTTATTTCTCTTTAAGGTTACTGATTTCAGGAGGATGTCAGCCCTTGAAGAGCTGGTCTTATCATGCAGTGGCACAGAATCAATAGAAAACAACACTTTCAAAGCTCTGAGCACCTTGAAGTCCCTGGAACTCTACAAAAATCAGCTAAAACGAATACCCACCTTCCTCCCATCTGGCCTTGAAATTTTGAAACTCGCTGATAACTACATCAACACTCTGCATGCATCTGATTTTGAAGGTTTGCTGAAACTAAGAGTGCTTGATATTCGAAACAACTTGATTTCAACCCTGCCTTCAAGTGCATTTTCTTCCCTTTTCAATTTACAAAGTCTGATTCTGGATGGCAACAACATGGAATCTGTGTCTGCACCACTTAAGCTTCCTAGGCTGAAGTATCTGAGCATGGCTGATAATAAACTGAACTCATTCCCAACCAACTTCTTTGCATCTTTCCAGAATCTACAGTTTCTCAGTTTAAGTGGCAACTTTCTGACAAAAGTGCCTCTTAACCTACCTAAATCCCTGCTGTCACTAAAATTAGAGAAAAACCAACTTAAAACAATAAGACTTCAAGACATGAAGCACCTAGAAAACCTGTATGAGTTCTTCCTGTCAGAAAATCAGCTAATATCAATAGATGGTGTCCAGCTTCTTCCTAACTTAACAACACTGGAGCTCTCTAAGAACCAGCTCCACACTATGCCAATCGGGCTTCCTGGCAGACTGCAGAAACTCGACTGCAGCAGTAACCTGATTCAAAGGGTGACAGCACAGGACTTCCAAGGACTACAAGACCTCAAGCACTTGTTTCTTGACAACAACGCTGTTAACATGTTTGAGGCAGGAGCTCTTCAGCAGTGTGGGCAGCTTTCAAATCTGGCGCTGGAACAGAATTTCCTCCTTTCTATTCCCCTGAGGCAAGTGAATCTGAGGACAGCTGGTTCCCAGGTGTCATCTCTCCTTCCTTACATTATGAGAATGACAGCCAAATAGGAAAAAAAATTGTATTCAGACCCAGTCACGGTAGAAGTCTACCCATACCATAAACTCATTGCCATAACTGGCACTAATTAACACTCTTGTTAGCAGTTTCAGCATAGAAGTAGAACTGTTTTCGTTACCTCTGTAGTCCCCACTGAATCTACTCATTTCACATCCCTCCCTGCCAGTAAGACTACTTTCTTTAATTAGCACACAAATAAGAGGAACCTGCTAGGAGAATATAACAGAATTAATACAGAGGAGTTTTACTGCTGCTGAGATTAATCTTACCCCATAACATGAAATAAATAGAGCATTCAATAAAAAGGCAGCAATTTTAAAGCTGATGTTTCTAGCAACCCACACTGAGTTTATTATTGTTAAAATATTAAGATTTCAGGAGCAGAGCCTGGTCAAAAAGAATGCTTTTTCAGTGGATATTAGCGTTTGCAACTTCATTAAATTCACACATTACAAAGTATTTGGAATGCATATAAACTCTCCAGCCTCAGGCTATAAGTAAAATTCTAGTCAAAGGAGCACAGAAGAAACATCCCTTGGGCATGCTGTGTTCATTAATGCCCTGCTTACAGGTTCTCTCACGTCCATATGAGTGTTGGTCCTGGCTATTATCAGAGATGACATACTAACCCAAATGGAGGCTGGTTTGATATAAAGTGGCAATTTTATTATTTCAAAAAGCTGTGCAATAAGACGGCATAAAAATAGCAAAGTAATTCCATTAACATCAACTCCTTTAACACAACTGCACTATTACATTTTATTTTTTATGGCTTGTGGACAGGTTTAACTAGCCCAAATAAATAATGCAGTAAAATTTCAATTCGTTTAGCATCAGGTCCTTTAGCATTTGAATCTACTTGGCAGCAGCTTTATAATCAGAAAGTGATTTAGTGGTGTATAAATATTTGATTTCAGTCTAGCTTGACAGGAATGTTTAATGCTTTCTTGTTACTTTAGTATTGTCTAATCCATCTTATTTTACAACCTTTGCAGTCAAAAGAATTAACAGGAAGGAGTAATCTATTAGCCCATAAACAGTGCAGCTCTTAAGGAAATATCAGGGACTTTTTATTTTCAACTCAACACTGAATGCAGATTTGAAGGGGAGGCTGTAAGCATCAAAAAGGGTAATAAAAATGTCAAGACGTAAAATTTATGGACTTAATTTGTCTGATGATCACCAGGTACTCATAGATATACAGAAATAAAAGTATTGCTTCTAACAGTTACCTGAGAACTCAGTCAGCAGTGTCGAAGGTTAAGAAATACAGTTAATGTGCTACAGTTAATGGATTCTAGCAGTTATTCAGCAGGAATGAGGAAAAAGAAAGCTTCTTTTGTTTTTTTTGTTTTGTTTTGTTTTTCTGAGAATAAAATAATCCACAAATCCAAGTATTTTCAGGACTTGTAGAGAAGGGCCTATACTCCATAAAATCTTGCAGGGAGCGATGAGAATGCAGGCAGGAGTCTGATGATACTCCCTGGGGTGGCAGCAGCACGGTATGGCTGCGACAGCCAGGTGACTGCAGCTTCTCTGCCATCAGCAGGATCATGCATCATATACTCCAGTGCCATTATTTTCTCAAGATCAACACAACCTGAAGTCAAAGAATATAGCCATAAAGTCAAAGTCTAACTTTAGTATATAAGACCCTTCACAGGTTTAAGGACGTGGTGGTCAGGCTTTAGACTGTAATCGGTCTGGACAAACATCCCAGGTGATACTGCTTTTGACATCAGTGGCACTAGGGTCTTACCCCAGCATACCCTTCTGACATTACAGTATCACATTGGGCAACTATAATCATTGCCTGTGGTTAGGTTTCAAAACATTTAATGTAGCCACAAGCATTTGGTAAGATCGACTTTTGTGGAGTACCACCACATGAAATTCTCATTTCCCCCAGGAAATACAGCACAATACAGAACTGCCCTACTCTTGAAATAGTCCCACTGGAGTTGTGAGATTTACACAAATATGGTAACCACCTTTCAGCCTAAGAGTTCAAACTCAGCTTCACAAAAAACAGCCAGTGAGGGTCATGAAATTAGTAATTTTCAAAGGTATCTTCTATCATTACATTGATTTAAGCTATCACATCAACCTTTACTGGTTGTCGTAGTATACTGCTGTTCTATTCTAAACAGCTATTGGTAGCATTATTTACAATTTCCCTGAGAGTTTCACTGAATGAGCTTCCTTAAAATCTCTAACTATGACTCTTAATTTCTTCACTTTGCATACTACTATAGTAAAATGATTTTTAAGCTACTTTCAAATCCATTTTATTACATTTTATTAAAGATAGTCCATGCCAATTAACTGGCTTTCTGTTAAGTGCTTGTCACCAACTACATATAGCAGGAAGAAATTAGAAGATTCAAAGTGAGCAAAACTTTTGAAATAAAAGAGTCTTATCATACAAGATGTATAATGTAAGATGTATGAAAATAAGAATGGTACTGACCAGTCTAGTATCATATCCAGAGGTCATCAGCTTTTTTTTTTTCCTTTTAAAGGTAACCAGTTCTAATTTTCTACAGTACTATTTAAAAAGACCATCAAAAAACACTTCTATTTTCCCTGTTGCTGATTTCTTAAACAGAATATCATCAGACAGGCTGCCTCTGTGATGATTAATGTTTGAATCTGATGGGAGCAGGAGAACAAAGTGGAGGAAAAATTCTAGCTCGTGAACTAAAAACTCTTTTTAAACAAACTATGCATAAAAGTACTTGAAGGAGTAGTGTTGCCGTGTTTCTCTAAACTTTTGATCTTTCATGGTGCTATGATGGTCATTGGCATACTTATGGCATCAAAAGTACAAAATGCATTTTTAAGCTTGACACATTCTTCATAACACAGTGCAGAAGGACTGCTATTCATTTCAGTTGAACAAACACAGGTCAGAACTGCAGTAATTTGGGAAAACAGTTCAAGTGTGCATAGAAAGTATTCCTATAACTAAAAAAAAAAAGGACATGAATACTTCAGGACAACATCCTATTTTGCACAAGATTGCAATTTTTTGTTAATGATAATATTATCTTAATATGTCAGATGTGCCTGGGCAAATACTCACTGCCAAACACCACTTACACAAACAGAATCAGTATGATGAACATAACACCTATGTGTTGCTTTGTTTTTATTCAGACTTCCAGACACCCTTGCTAGATTGGATCTAAAGGGAAATGACATAGAGGATGTTGGAGAACAAGAGCTGAAGGACTTGAAACAGCTTCAGGTTTTAAATTTACGGAATAACAAGATATCTGCCTTGGATCGTAAAGTCTTAGAGTATTTACCCCGTCTTCGTCATCTGTACTTAGATGGAAACCCTTGGAACTGCACATGTGACCTTCTTGGAACCAGAAGAGCACTGGTGGCCAAAGGGACGGATGTCAGAGGAGGGCAGTGTGTGGCGCCAGCAGAAAGCCGAGGAGAAAGTTGGATGTCTTCCAAAAAGATTCTGCAGCAGTGTGAAGATAATCTGTCTTCCATGGAAAGAGGCAAAGAGGACAGAAAGAAAATGAAACCCAGTGAGGCCTCCAGCACTGGAGTGAGCACAGATGATGATTACTATGATTATGAATTAGACTAACCCCATGGCTATGAATTAGACAACCCCATGCTTGTCTAGAGCTGCCAACCACCACCAGCATCTCTACTGACAATCGTCTGCTGACCTGACACTAACTTTTCCTCTTTAGTTTGTACTATAAGAGGTAATAGCTAGTGACAGAAGGGCTTAATAAGGATGCCATTGTAAACTGAAAGTCATAAAAAATGCAAATTGTTTTTCTACCCCATTAGTACTATTTAGCTTGAAGCAAGTAAGAATACAATTACTAACTCTTAGAAAAGCAGTCTGTAATGCTGTATGGACCTGTTTATAGTAGTACATTCTTATAGTTGCATAAAATTTGACAAATAAAATCCTGCAAAACCACAAGATACGATTAATAGAGTCTGGCCTTCAACACATTTAAACTCACAGGTCTGCAGCTAAGACGGAGAGTTACACCTATGTGTCCAACTTCTCAGGACTGTTCAAAGATTCTTGCTTTTAAGAAATTAATTTCTGTTTTCCTGAAGTATTTGTCTCTTTATTTTAGACTACTTCAAATGACAGACTAATTTAGCAGAGGACCAGGCAAAACACAGAAGGCTTATTTTCATCACAGCAAATGCAACAGACAGAATAATCAGTGTCTTGGTGTCACGGGTTCAGCACTAGCAGTTAATGAGATTTAATACTAGTTCCAAAGTTAATTAATAGTGAGGAATGAAAACACTGGGGCCAACTTGACATGATTTTACTGTTGCAAATAGGAGAAGGGAGATTCACAGGATCTGAATTCTCAGATTCTTTACCTCTGGCAAATATTAGGATAAGATCAAGTGAAACAAAGTGTTTGGAAAAGTTTATTTTGGTAGCTGAATAGCTACCTAACTACAATACAGCTTACGATGCTGTGTGTGGACACTTTTGGGTTAGGTGTACTTCACGTGGGAGTACGTACTGCAAGCACCCTCCTTCACTGGTAGTGACCTTCCAGACTTTTGCAAGCAAAATAAAGGACTTAATGGTACATGCATCATCTCTGATGTATGTACAAATTCTATTGAACAGTACCCAAAATGCTTGAAAACTAAACAGAACTGAATGACTGAGACCACTAAACCCAGTGATTTACAAACAGCAACCTAAGGGGTTTCTGGCAGTCCATAATCTCAGCTGATAACCAAGGAGTTATCACACCAGCAAATAACTTTTCAAAGCAAACAGTCTCTATTATTCTTTATCTTCTGCTGCCACTCAGTAACTGAGTAACGCTCACATTCATGGAGGCTGTTTTGTCAGGTGTCAGTGCAGCTATTTGGTTACGCTGTCTATGCAAGTGCAATTGACGCCTGGGTTTCTTAGGCACCCAACACATTAGCAACTCGAATAAAACCATCTGATTTCATTTTCCTTCACATTTTAACTTTTTTACATATAGTCAGCCACCCAAATGTTTGGAAGCTAAGGATTTAGGTATTTATGAAAATGCACAAGTCCTCTTCGTGGTTTGACTCTGTTGCTTTTGCTGGCTACTGTTGGTCTGTATTAAAACCTGGGAAGCAGTTATGTTCTGAGCCAAAAAAAAAAATGGTTTTGTGATACAGAATTTTCCATTCAACTTTGCGTTGATGGATCCTTTTAACAGACCACTTTAAATACATCCCTGTATCACATCAGCCCACCCATCTGTCTGGCAGCACAGGGCTGGCCCACTAGATCTCGCTCTATCTTCTGCCTGCAGTGGGATTTGTATCTCCAAATCTGTGGGCCACTACAAGCAGAAAGGGGCCAAAACCTGGGAAGTGCAGGTTTTGTGGGAGCTGGCAAATCAGGGCATGCATCCCCAAGGCCTGACTGCCTCGCCCACCACAGGGGCACACCCAGTGTGTTTCTAGGGGCCACGCTACCCCCGTGTCCCACGCCCGCACTGCTTGCAGGGCGCCCTGAGGGTGAAACACGCTGTTTAACACAGACACCCATGCGGCACGGCTGCCTCTGTGGCCATGAGATCGGCGCCCATCCCGAGCGCCAGCGCAGACGAGGCGCTATGGGCGCCCAGAGAACCACAGCACCGGGCAGAGCACGCCGAGGCGCCGCCCCAGCGACAGCGCCACGGCCGCCGCTGCCCCGCGTTTCCCGCCCCCAGCCGCGGCCGGCAGGGGGAGCGGCCCGGCGAGGCTCCGCCCACTCCTGCCCGCCCCGTCCCTTCCCTCAGAGCCACGTCATTCGCTCTCCGCGGGCGGAAGTGACGGCCAGCTGCCTGGCAGCCAACGGGCTCCTTGAAGTGGCGGGGTGAGAGGTGAAAGATCCGGCGGGGCGGCAGGAAGATGGCGGTGCCGGGGGCCGTTGCCGGGCGGGGGACGCTAGCTCCGTGAGTGCTATGGCGGCGGCGCGGCGGCCGGCGCGCAGCGGCTGAGCCACCCCCGTCCCCTCCGCCACCCTCCCGCGCCGCTGCCCCGCGCGCGCTCCTGTCGGTTGGCGGTGGTGTCGCCGCGCTCCCCCCCCCGCCCCCACATGAGCGGGGCGGGCGGGCTGGCGTGGCGCGCGCTGCACGCCGTGCTGCGCGCCCTGCTCTGCCTGCAGCGCGCGCTGCTCGCCTGCCTGCGCGGCCGCGCCCCCGCCGGACCCCGCGCCTGGCTGTGGCGCCGCGCCGCTTCCGCCGCCGCCTCCTGCGCGCTCCTCGCCCCCGCCGGGGCCTTCGCCTTCCGCAAAGCCGGCGCGGCGCGGCGGCGGCCCCGGGGCGCGGCACAGGGCCGGCAGCGGTGGCGCTCGGACGGGCGCGCCCTGCAGAAGCTACCGGTGCACATGGGGCTGGTGGTGACCGAGGAGGAGCCGAGCTACGCGGACATGGCCAGCCTGGTGGTGTGGTGCATGGCGGTGGGCATCTCCTATGTCAGCGTCTACGACCATAATGGTGAGCAGCGCCGGTGGTGGCGGGATGTCGTTCGGCGGGGCTGTCCCGAGGTCTTGCCCGGGTGGTCGCGTCCTGGCAGCGGCCCCTTGCAGCACCGGTGTGGGGCCAGGGGCCAGCCCTGCCCTGGGGTCTTCCCAAGCAGGGCGCCAGCCTCGCTGTGGAAGCTCCCTGCCCGTCCCCTGAAGCTGCCTGACCTCTGGACAGCCTCTAGCCATGGTCAGTTAGGGGAATGTCCCTGGTGCCTTCCTGGGTGGGGTGAGCTGGCCCTGCGTGTGCACTGGAGGGGGCAGGTGGTGGGAGCCGTTCTAGCGTCTTATTACCCAGCCGTGGGCTGACAGGAACCGCTGGCATCTGAGAGTCGTGACACTGTACAGGTTGTTAGTAAGAACTTTAGGCTACGTACTCTTGGGAGCTGAGTTTATGAACTATGTCTGACCTGCCAGAAGTGGATGAATGACACTAGCCGTTTATGTTCATGTACTCTGCCTCATGTGAACAGACAGGTAGCTAAACATAAGCACTTGTGTTCTGCATGCTGGCAGTTTTGTAAAATTGAATTACATGATCAGCATTTGGTGTAATGACTGGTGCTATTTAATGTTTGAGTTTCTGAGCCAGTGCTTATGAAAACTTTGTTTTTTTCATGTCTGCTGTGTGATTTTATTCATTACTGGATCTCAGTTGTAAGGGTGTTGAACTCGCTTACTCTTGCAGATGCATTGATTCCACAACACTGAGAATCTCAAATATAAGCGCAGGGTTTAGATTTAACATTCTGTGGACTAATCATGGTACAGACCTATCTTCCTCATTCCTATGCTTTCTTGCTGAGGGGATGAAATCAGCCATATTCAGGGTAGTCTTGGGTGAAGCTTTCTACCCAGCTGTTGAGAGATGCTCTCTGAAAGTACACAAGCTGCCAAATCAGAAGGGCTAATAATACATTAGATGGACTGTATCCTGTTTCTGTCCTCTCAGAGGAGAAAGCTTCAAGCTGAAGATCCCGTGCTCTTGTTGTCAGTGATGAGACTGCAGGAGACCAGTGTTTAGCTGTTTTGAGCTACTTCTTGTGGCTGTCTAGACATGTCATGCCCATTAGGGTAACTCTGCAGATTTATGCCAGGTTAGAGGTACAATCTACAATAGTGTTATAGTGCTCTTTCAGGGAAAACTCCACAATGCATCCTACACAAGTAGGTGGAATCTGTTGTCATTAAGTGTGCAAAAGCATCTGAGATATGCAGTCCTTTCCCAGAGCTTAGGCATTAGTGATTTTATTTATTTTTTTGTTTAAACCACTGCCTTTAGTAGTTCGGTTTCAAGTTCTTCATATGAGGTACAAGACTCAATTGGCTTGACTTTCACTAAACTCTCCAAGATCTTTTTTGAGAATCTAGGCTTAATACCAGTCCCTTAGCAGCTTAAAGTGGCCATCTGTGCAGGGCTGTTGTGGTTCTTGGTTATGTTGTGTTTCAGTGAGAGGATAATTCTTCATTTGGAAGTCAAGGAATGTTATGCTAATATTTTATCCTATCTCAGTGACACAGAAGACAGAGCCTTCTGAAAAGCCATTCATATGTTGATAGTTTTTGCTCTCAACTTGGAAAGCATTAAACCGGGTTAAATGCTGCAGAGCAAAATTGAGTACCAAATAAGAGTGAGAGTTTCCCTCATAGCCTGAAGAGAGAGATTTTTACCACACAGCATCTCCGATTTCTGTCAAACCTCAAATAAGCTCCCTGCAGCATTGCCTAATATGTTACGTATGCATGCTTAGTTCCTTTTTAGATCTCTGCATTTTGCTGCACAAATCATGAGAACTGAATTGGGGAAGAGATCCAGCTGAGAGCCATGCTTCTTGGTTGTCTTGATTTTCAGCTTGCTGTTCAGCCATTCAGCACTGAGGAGGGAGAAGGCACCAGTCAATGCTTAGGCAGCCACTGTCGCTGAGATCCTGTCTGGCATAGGGGAGCAGGTGCTGTAGTAGTGTCAGACACCATTGTGGAGAAGCTACTCCTGCTTCTCCAGCACATGTTGAGGTCCTGTCAGATCTAAGGCTGGCTGTTACAAGACTGTAAATATGATAACCAGAAATGACAAGGTTATGTCCTCCGAAGAGCAGTGGAACTGAAATAATGTTGCAGAACAATTGTCTTTGTTAGCAGTTCAGAAAGAAATATCTTGGAGATTATTTGCTGCTGTTCCTATGTATTGTTGCATTCATGCTAAATTTGCATGCTAAGTTAACACCTTTGAAATCTGAAAATATAGCTGTGATCTTATGATGTTAGTGTCAAAACATAATGCTTTTCAGTAGTGCATTCTTCTGTTAGTCCTTTGATACCAGAATACACTGGTTTAATTGCCAGCTCAAATTCCAGTTTGTTGGAACATAGTTGAAAAAGGCAAGGCAGTGCAGAGCAGCTGCAGTGTTTTAAATCAGTAGCTTTTGCCAAACTTTCAGAGTTGATGAGAATAGCCTGTCATTACACATGCATGTTCTTCACAGGTGTTCAGTGGGTTATCTGAGATAGCAGCCACAACTGCTTTTTGCACAGTATGTTGTCGTCTGAGCCTTTTAAACGGGTTTCAGAGGGTGAGCAAGTAATCATGCATATAGCTTAAGTATATGCTTACTTCCGGTAATAGCAGATATGTTGCCTTTCTTTTGGTGCTAAGCTCTTTATGGTGTCTGGATTGACCATACAACACTTTCAGATAGAACTGTCATTGAGTTAGGATGTTGCAGTTGTTGTGAAATCCAGTTCTGAATAATAGTGATGTCTGGAACCTTCACAGGTGAATAAAGTCAGGTATGGCTTGCTCTTATCAGTAACAGAGGGTGAACCTTAAGTATGTTATGCACTTACTTTCATCTTCTCTTGTGGTGAGACTTACTTTTGGTCTGCTGAGCTGCTTCACTGAGGTTCTGTGTTCTTATGATTTTACCAGCTATTGCCTTGCCAAAGATAGGTTGTCCCCACTGGTGCTGGCTATGGTGAAGAAGGAAACAGTGACAAGTGTTCTGAATCGGTGTTAGGTACACTTTGTTTCTTTTTCTTTCATTGCTTGTTTGTAGTGCTGAGGTTCTTCTCATTGCAGCAGGAAATTTTGATTATAAGAGTGGTCTTCCATGGTTGTGTTTTCTGAGATGAATACTGTTTTCCGGAAGAAGGCTTGAATTAAAAATGTGTCCTTAATTGCCCTTTCTGTAGGAAGAAATGGAAGCATGAAGCTCTTTAGAGAAGTGTCAGATAGGCAGTGTATTTGTTTATAGTAGTTAATCTCTATATTTTAAATTTGTCATTAAAAAATGACTAAATAGAAGGTTGTTTCTGTATTCTTCAGTGTCAAAATAAGTAGCTGCATCCCCGCTGACACTAGTATGTTACAGCAGCTGCAGCAGTAACCATAAGGGCAACTTGTGAGGAGTTATGCTAATTCTCATGAGCAGTTACAGAAGCCAGTATGTTACAACTGTGTTGAAACATGATCAGGTATTTGGCTGTCTTCTCTGAATTCATGAAGCTCATCACAGCCAAAGACTCAAGTAAAAAGGTCTTTGCAGAATGCGAGAGGACAGTAGGTAACTGTCTCGTACTGTAATGAATATATGGTGATGAGTTGCAATGCATAGACCTGAGATTTCCCCGTCCTGCACCAGCAAGTTTGGAAGCCTCAGGTGTCATACTTTTACCCACTCTTGTGTGTAGGGGCCCTTTTCATTTTCCGAGTTCTCATTGATAAGCAGCAGAATAAAGCCATAATAAACTTGATACGGTATGCATCATTAGGGTTAGTAAATCCAGATTGACTAAAAGTTTAGGGTTTTGATCAAACCCTATTTCTGTAGCTATCTCTATTGCCAATCCTACTACTTGGTAGAAATCCAGCCATGCTGGTTAAGGCCTTATCTCTGAGGAAATAATGCAGCCTTCTCTCAGTCAGAAGGCAGTGATTATGCAATGATATAGTTGCATATAAAATATCTTCTGGGGAGCAGAAACCTTTGCCCGGCATTACTTATTTCAACTTTCTTCTGTTACTTTGTCACTGGAGAGCCTGCTTGAGTGTTACTTCTGTCTATCAATGAAGCTTTCCTGAAATAGTTTGGGACAAGTCTAGAGTGCTTTTGGGGAGCTTCCTGAATCTTGGCTTTTGAATACTTTGGGCTCCTGAATAGATGCTGTGGGTTGAAGGTTGCTTAAAGCCCATAGCGTAGTACAACTGTATTGCAAGTTTGGGTTTCCTTGTCCTGGGTTTAGTTTTCCAGAGAACTGCTTTATTCCTTACCAATTTTCTCTTAGAAAAACTTTGGAAGGATAGGGTACTATAGTAAGCAAAAGAAATCCTTTCATTAGCCCCAGTTGTAGGCTTTTAGTCTTTTCCAAATTAATTGGTAATTTAGCCAGTCTGATCAATCTGTAAAGCTTTCTGGGTGTTCAGTGCGTTCACTGGGGAGAAAAATATATTGTGGTTTTGTGTCACAGACATTTGTGAGATAGCACTTTCACGTAGCATCTGCTGTGGGCAGAAACCTCGTCCATCACCTGCTTTTTAGCACTGAGTTGAGAGGAGTCCTCAGGCCACATTTATTAAAAGGGCTAATGCTAATTTGCAGAAGGTAATCTCCTTATGCATATGAGTAATGTGAAAGTAGTATCTCTTCTTTCGATTGTTTCTGAGCAATTGTTCTCCTGGTACAGAATGTCCCTCCAAGAAGAAATGTGGGAGTAATGGGTTGCCTATGAGGTTACAAATTCTATCTTGAATTCTTATTTGATTAGTGCTAGCTTAAGTGGCTTCAAGTGGTGAAACCTAAGTGACTTCGGCCACTTTCAATTCCTAGGATCTTGGAATAGGTAAGCCTAGTACATTTTTATAGCTCTCCATGTCCTGTGAGGTCCAATGTAATGTTGTTCAACATCTGTGTTGGTGACATGGTGTCATGGGTTCAGCAGCAGCAGTAATTTTTCTCCTTCTTGGTAGCTGGTGCAGCACTGTGGTTTTGATTTTGGGCCTGGGAACAGCGCTGATAACACCAGTGTTTTCAGTTACTGCTTGGTAATGTTTTGGTCTGGCCAAGGACTTTCTGAGCCTCATGCTCTACCAGGGAGGAGGGGAAGCCGGGAGGAAGCAGAGACAGGACACCTGACCCAAACTGACCAAAGAGGTATTCCATGCCACAGCACATCATGCCCAGGATGTAAAACAGAGAGCAGAGACCCGAAAGGGTGGGGGTGCACTCCTTGGTCGGGCTGGGTATAGGTGGTCAGAAATTGTATTCTTTCCTTGTATTTTCTTTTGTATGATTATTGGTGGTAGCAGTAGTAATTCGTGTTATACTTTAGTTACTAAACTGTTCTTATCTCAACCTGTGGGAGTTGCATTCTTTTGATACTCCTTCCCATCCCTCTGGGAGAGGGGGGAAGAAAGAGGGTGGAGTGAGTGAGGGAAACTGCGTGAGTTATAGAGGCTTAAACCACGACACACGGACAGTGGGATTGAGTGCACCCTCAGCAAGCTTGCCGATGACACCAAGCTGTGTGGTTCGGTTAATACGTTGGAGGGAAGGAATGCCATCCAGAGGGACCTTGACACACTTGTGAGGTGGGCTGATGCCAACCTGATGAAGTTTAACCATGCCAAGTGCAAGGTCCTCCACCTGGGTGGGAGCAATCCCAGGCACAGCTACAGGTTGGGCAGAGAAGAGATTGAGAGCAGCCCTGAGGAGAAGGACTTGAGGGTGTTGGTCGATGAGAAACTGAACATGAGCCGGCAGTGGGTGCTCACAGCCCAGAAAGCCAGCCGTATCCTGGGCTGCATCAAAAGCAGCGTGACCAGCAGGTCGAGGGAGGTGATCCTGCCCCTCTACTCTGCTCTCGTGAGACCTCACTTGGAGTATTGTGTGCAGTTCTGGTGTCCTCAACATAAGAAGGACATGGAAGTGTTGGAACAAGTCCAGAGGAGGGTCATGAGTATGATCAGGGGACTGGAGCACCTCTTGTATGAAGATAGGCTGAGAAAGTTGGGGCTGTTGAGCCTGGAGAAGAGAAGGCTGCATGGAGACCTCATAGCATCCTTCCAGTATCTGAAGGAGGCCTATAGGGATGCTGAGGAGAGAGTCTTCATGAGGGATTGTAGTGATAGGACAAGGGGTAACAGGTTCTAACTTAAACAGGGGAAGTTTAGATTTGATAGAAGGAAGAAGTTCTTTACTGTGAGGGTGGTGAGGCACTGGAATGGGTTGCCCAGGGAAGTTGTGAATGCTCCATTGCTGACGGTGTTCAAGGCCAGGGTGGACAGAGCCTTGGGTGGCATGGTTTAGTGTGAGGTGCCCCTGCCCCTGGCAGGGGTGTTGGAACTAGATGATCTTAAAGTCCATTCCAACTCTAACTACTCTATGATTCTATGATTCAAACCCTGCTTTCCTCATAACATCAACCAGCGTGATCCAACAGGAGAATGTAGGCAGAAGTTGTTCATGTGTTAAAACAGTTTCTTATGTGTACATTATTTGATTTGGTTTATGGTTTGACCTTTCTCAAACTGTTAATACTTTGCTTTAAACAGACTTGTTTCCTTATGGCTCTTCCCTTGTTGACACTGGAAGGGAGTTGAGAAAATGTGAATAACTGAAATGCTATGGAAATGTATTATTTCCTAAGCTTAACTTTGATTAAGGTGTTCCATTGTAAGGAAGAGCTGACTCTATTCTGCATATTTACTAGGCTTTGCTGCTTTAAAAAGCAGGGCAAGTGAGAATGTTGAGGTGCTCCCAAGGCATTAGCAGGTGGTGACTGTGGTAGCCTGGCCAGACAAACAATTGGCTGACACCACCTGGTGTTTCTCTGTGCCAGTGTTCCCCTCACAGTTTGCAGTTCCTGGCACTTTTGAGCCTTGCTTCTGCTGAACTCACAGCCTCTTAATTACAAACTGCATTTGTCACTCTCGAGCCCTAAAATGCTGCAACACCACAGTTGACTGTGAAGGAGTATGGCTTGTAGCTATTGTAAAACTGAGTAAAAGGCACATGCCTTAGAAAAGCTCTGTGTAAATGGAGGGCTACTGTGGGAAGCTAAAGCACTTCTGGTTTGCCTCAGTCTAATGGAGACTATCAATAAAAGGCTTGCAATTTGTGTTGCAAAACCAAGAATTATCCCTGGAAACAGCTCACAAGTTCTCAGTGGTAAAAATTAAACCAGAAAAACACCAAAACCAAACACCCGAAAGTCCTGTACTCTTGTTATAGGAATTATGCTGCTTAAATATGCATAATTCTTAAAACTGTACTTTTTCTAGAATATACACATTTGCAACCAGCTTGTTGTGACTGAACAAAACTGCTTATGCGTTACAAAACCAAAAATTGCTTCTAATGGAAATAATAGTGTCAATTTCATGTTTGTGTTCCCTATTAGAAACACAGTGCTAGGGCTGAAATTTTCCCCACTTAACAGGAAACATCTGTTGTATTGCTGTACTTCTAGACCTTCTGCCAAACAAACTATCCATAATGTTAAAATCATATTATGGACTTGCTTTCAACTTATGTGGAAGACTATGAACAAGATTGGAAGGTAGCATTAAATAAAGACTTAAGTCTTGCTGCATGGGAACACCTGAATTCTGTTAGTGAATTGGTCTAATCATGCACTCTTGTTTACTTTATCCTGTATAAATTAGCAAAAGCATCTTCCAGAAGTAACCTGGATATATTTTAAAAGTTTAAAAAAAAAATGAACCTTGTAGACAAATGGGGTTTTGAGATCCTGTAAGGTAAGGGAGTGTAAGTCTGAGCCACAGCTATGCAAAGTGATTTTTAAAGTTAAATATTAATTTGGCCTTTGTACATTCCCTCTGGCAGGACTGTGTTTGCCATCACAAGCATTCATAAGGAAAGGACTCGGGCACTGCGCGAGGAACGAAACACTGAAGGAGTAAAATTCCCAAAAGCTATTTGTTTTAAATGAAAATCTCAGTTAGTTTGGATGTTTACTACCTTCTGATGTGCTTCAGGAACTCCTCTGCAGGAAAATTGTAGGTGTATCAAGGTTGGCGCATCAGTTGTAATTTCATTGCAGAGGACTCTACAGGAAAGACATATTACAACTTTACAGTACAACTATAGTACTTTCCAGCTTGTGTTAAACTGTTATTCCAAGAGCAATGCAGGACCCTGGTGTTGAACAACTGAGGAGCTGGGTTGGATAAATGAGAAGAGTAGAAGGGAAATGCTCATGATATTAGGATAAATCTCAAGAACACATCCAATGTGTCTTCAGTATCTGCTATGTGCATTAAGACTCTTCACTTTGGAGCTGGACCCAAGTCCTTTATCTGATACCCCATTTTACTGAGCAGTCAGCACATTAGTCTATTCTCTACCTGTTATCCTCAATGTCTTCCTTTACTTGAGAGCTGGAGTGCAGATTCTTAGATGTGTTCTTCTGAACTTTGACAGGAATAGGCATCAATTTCTCATGAGAAAAAAATTTATATCATTAGAGTTGATTGGGAAGAAGAGAGCAGCTGTCTTTTTTTCCCATATTGGGAACCTCTCATAGTTATGCCAACTCTTGTTCTGAATATTGAACATAGGTTGGGTATTTTTTTTTCTCATTTTGAAAGGTAGATGGAAGTTAGGTGACTCTTAGAAGTGAGGCACATGCAACCTTGTACAGATCTTAATTGAAGGTGGTGTGGGATTAGCAATTGCAGTAAATAGGTGTACTACTGCTGACCTTAAGTGTAAGGAAAACAATCGGTGCTAACTGTAGCACTAAACAGACTTAAGCAAGCAGAGTCATATCAAGCAATATTATTCAAAGCAGCATTCTCAATTTCCAGTATGTACGGATACATGCTAGCAAGCAGGAATATAGTGTAATGATTTAACTTCAGTTTAGACTTAGTGAGTATATTCTAATGATCTTTTTTTATCAAGATTGCTGCCTTATTGAGATTTGCTTGTCTGTCAACATGTGAAATCAGTTATAAGCGTCACTAATGCTTGTGTAATTGAGTAAATTTTTTTGCAGGAAATATCCAGGGTGGGAGGACCACCAGATGCTTTGCCACTTGTTAAAACCTCTAATGAAGCGTGTATAAAAACTCACCAGGCCTAAAAGGCTAGTGTGTAAATAAATGCATTGTGTCACTTCATGTTGTAAACTAACTCCTAATGTATTATGGTCTTAACCAAATGCTTATACACTGTTTGATTGTTTATGATCTGGAAGCTGATCTGTCTGTTAGCAGTTTCTCATTCCAGAATCAGGTTGAGATGATGAGTCATAAACCTGATAAAAAATGTATACAAGTTCAGTGGTTTTTATAAGATTATTGTGTGGCCATTTTTTAGCTGGTCAACAGAAGTGCTTGCCATAGGATTTCTGAATGGAACTTAGGCTCTTGATAACAAGCCTAGAATACAACATGATAAAAGCATTATCAGTTCCTAAGTAAATATGCCTTGCCACGCTTTTGCACTGGAAATATTTAAGCTGCAGAACTTAATTTTTCCTGTGGCTTTTGATTAGAAATAGTTGTACTCAAGAGCAAGAATTTATTTTAGAACAGGAAACCAAGTATGTTTGGTTAAGCAAGTTTTTGTAATTCCTGCACTCAAAATGTGCCTGCCATAAACATATGAGTATAAAAAGGTCTTGAAGATTGCATTAACTCCTTGGAATATACAGCTTGTGAAATCCTTTTATTAGGAAATCCATGACATTTGCCGTGGTGTAAGAGGGGATAGTTACTGTGGCCTGAAACACTGATTTAGTGGTGACTTGCTTTGTTAGCCTGCAGCCTTAGTGGTGTGGCAGTAAGTGGTAGCAGACCTAAGCTGTAAATCTACACCAGCATGCGTATTAAAGAAACTTGGTGTTAATGTGACTTGGTCCTATGCTGGTAGGGTATCACTGTCTCAAAGTGTTGCAAGCATACTAAGGACAATGAAGAAGGTCTTATACTATCCCTTATGCATTTGTAGCTTGCTACTTAAATGAGGTTGAGACGAACAAAAGCACATGAGTTGTCTTTCCAAGGTCACTGGAAGTAGTCATGTGCAGTATCATTTGCAATGGATTCTTATCATACTTGTGAACTCCAGTTTGAAACCAGTACTGACTATGCTCATTCTTTTTCCTTCCTGCCTAGTGTCAGATTTATTTTGTAGCACTCTTATAAAGAGTTGGCTGACATGCAATTTTTATTTTTTTTTTCTTAAGGTATTTTCAAGAGGAATAATTCAAGACTGATGGATGAAATCTTAAAACAGCAGCAAGAACTCTTAGGATTAGATTGTTCCAAGTATACCGTGGAATTTGCAAATCAAGACAAAGTTGATCAAGGTAAGATGAACTGCAAGGGGGGATTGATATGACTTTAGCTTTATATAAATCATAACTCTGCTTTTACTTAAAAACATGCCTGTGTACAGTGACCTTTTCCTTCAGTTTCCTTGGTAAGTTTACCTCTTGAGTACCTTACCAGAACTGACAGTGATCCAAATCATGTAGTATGTGAAGACTGTTACCTCACGACAGTGTAGACGATAAGATTGTTGTGTGATGTCCTCTGAAGTCAGACATAATTACAGGTTGAGTGAATTCTGGTACTATTATATGGTTCCTATCTCTGTGATAATCTTAGATCAATACTGTAATTCTTGCATCAATTTTGAAGTCCTGCTGAAAGATCCTGTGATCATACTCGGGGAGGGCCCTGGCTTAATCATTGTGTCACATGAATGTCCTTAGTAGCTGTTCAAACACCTTCCTCTCTTAGGGTAGGAATTAGATCTTTTTTCTTTTCCCTGAACTGCAAGTCTTTCCACGCTGCTTACCACCCCCAAAGTTTCTATCTGGGCATCTTCCTCTCACTGCTTTGCCCAACGTCATAAGAACAAATGCAAATTCCCCAGAAGACTCTATGTTTCAAGACTGATGTTAATTAAATGAACTTTCACAAGACTTCTCAAAATAGTTACCTTAAACTTGTGTTTTAGTAATACGGGGAACCCAGAACACTTACCCATTTCTGTAAGAGATGGGTGAGGTGTATCTGTGATTAGGTATACAATGTATGAAGTACACTGCAAGTTACTTTTCGGTCATGTCCCATTATTATCTAAAGCACACTCAATACAACCATATTTCTGTTACTTTTAAACTGTGTTTTGTACTTTCAGTTTTAAATTGCCAATCTACATTGAAGGTACTGTCTCCAGAAGACGGAAAAGCAGACATAGTAAAAGCTGCTCAGAACTTTTGTCAGTTGGTAGCACAGCAGCAAAGAACGTACACAGACCTGGATGTGAATGTGTTAGACAACTTATTAAGTAGTAAGTATGACATGGTGCAGGGGGAGGAGGGGAAAGAGAGCTTGATTCCGAATGGATTTGGTTTGTAGTATATTTATTGCTTAGAATCTGTCTTGATACTTAGTCTATTGCTTTGAGGCTTCTGCTAGAGATTTCTTACTTGTTTACTTCTTTCTTGAGCTTTTCCTTTACACGTAAAATTGAAACATTAAGCTAAACTGTAGTCTCAGCTTTTCAAAGTTTATAACCTCTATGGGATGTACTGTGATGAGCTTTCTGGAGGAAAAAGAATACTGCTGGGATCACCTGAAACTAGACAGTTATAACTTAGGTTAACTTCTTGCAAGTTAGCATGCTGCAAACCTGGGTATGGGCAGAGTCTTTCCCAGATCTACTTACAGCAATTAAAGCTGTTGCTGCCTAACTGTCACCCTGAGTGCAAATGATAGAGCACTTGCTCATCTTCTGTTTCTGTATAACCCACAGTAGTTTAGTTATCTTCATCACTGATTCATGCAGATTAGTGACTCTGTACTGAAGCAAAGGGCTACATGCAATAGCTATGAAAAGGGCAGGGCTGCCTGATATCACTTGCATCTGGGAGTAGTGTAGAACAAGCCTCAGCTACCCCAGTGGTGCTGTAGATCTCTAATACTTGCTCAGCTTTCTTAGGTGATCCATTCGTGTTAACTGCAGCTGCAATTAGCTGGGGCAGGGTTCAGGTTTCAGATTGCACACTTCAGCTTGGATGTATGCAGGTGCATTAATGTAGCATGGCTCTCAGTAAGTGGACTTTTGAGAGTGTTATGTTGTTGTTTGGGTTTGGGGTTGTTTGGGGTTTTTTTGTCCCCAAATAGGTGGTCAGTTGAATTGCTTGGCAGACTGACCACTGTGGCAGTTTAGACACTTTAACACTTTAATCACAATTTAAAACTGAATTCTGTGCCAGTTGTTAGCATACTGCATGGTAGCTTCTCACTGTAATGGAATTATTAAACACATTTAATAAAGCATGTGAAGCAATAACTTAGACATCTATCATATTATATCCCAAAGGCAATTTGAAAGGAAATGACTAACTGCTGCTTTGAAACAGGTCACTGTTTTTGTAAAGAACTGGTGACAGTTGATACCCACATGTGTGTATTTTGGCTTGTGGTGTTTAACTGGAGCTTCTCAAACACTTGTTCATGATCTTCTGTCTGTGCATTTAAGTGTCCGGATATAATAAAAGTATTGGGTACAGTCTTAAATTGAGAAGATTTATTGTTGTATGGTACTCTTTGAAAACAGGCTGCTTAATCTGTGTGGCTAATAACTAAGGATAGTATCTGTAACTAGTACTGCTTATTAATTTGCTTGGTTTGAATTTTTAGGGCTGTTGGAAGTCAAGAACTATTCTTTCATAATGACTTAAACATCTGTGAGTTACTGATCTAAATTGAGAGCGAGTTCTTGAAAAGCAGTACTTGATAGATATTTTTAGGGTTTGTGTTTCAGTGACTTCTATAGTTTCTGCGTTTTCACATTTTGATTTAAATACCTGATAATGTAGGGAATTTTTTTTAACTTTCTGTTCATATTTAGGATGCAGTTATTGAAGTCTAGCCCTAAAATGGTATGATTCTAGCCTGTCATATGGCTTTTCCAATTCCTAATACAGTCATGCTCTAATTCTTACACCTTGAGTTTTCTTCATGTAAGAATACTTCTGAGCAGTGTCTCAGCTAACCAGCTTGTTTTCTGAAAAGTAGGTGCTATCTGCATTATAATACTCTACTTGCCATCTGCCTACCCAATAAAGAACATGACTATCAATTAGGGCTGTTCAGGTTGCCCTATAAAATTTATGTAGAGAAGGGTAGTGCTATCAGCTCTACAAATTCCTTTGTGTTGCCCTTGCAGAATTCCTGATCTAGAAGGGATATTGCCAGATTCTTGTCCCTTGAGTGTCCAAGTCTTTTGGCCTTTTTTTTTGAGTCTGCTCCCAAATCCTTCTATCATGTGTGGGCTAAACTTGAGCACTGTAACTCCAGCAACTCTGAGGGAGGGAGCTTCCACATGCAAAGTATCTGTAGTGTTGATTATGATTATGTAGTGAAATGGATGCAGAGTGGAAAGCACAGTACTGTGTTTTGAATAGGCTGTTTTAACAGTAATACTACAGTGTACATTTTCATTTTCCTTCAGATAGGAACCAGAAGGAAATGTTAGCATTAACTGGGCTCTCTGAAGGTCTTTTCCTGTTTGAAAAGCCATTGCAGTGTTGAAGATCCTGTCGCTGAACTGGCCAGCTGAGGAGTACTCAGCTACTGAATCAGCTGATGAGTAAAGCTGTCCACTGCCTCCAGAGCCCCCACTTCTAAGTATTCACTACTTCCCTGCAAAGCTCTATCATACTAACATGCTAGCTTCTGAACACCTAAGTAGCTTTTGCTTTAGAGGTTTGGTTTGTTTTTTGTTCTTTTTTTAACTTTGAGATAAGATTTGGACTGTGGCACAAGGCACTTGTATCTAAATACTTCATACTTCCTTAGAAAAGCAAATGCTTGTGAAAATAACTTTACCTCTGGCAAAAGGATTACTGTTGCAATGATTCAGTGGGGAGGAGGATGTGAACTTCTTGAAATCTCCAGCTTCAAATCCTGGGTGGAATGAAATCTAATAAGGCTTTGGTTTCCTGTTCCGTTATTCCCGAAGTTCCTCCACAACTAAATTTAAACTTGTGAAAGGCTCTTGACTGGTTTGCATTTGTTATTTTGTGTGGTATTTTTTGTTGGTGGGTTGTGGGTTTTGTTGTTGTTGTTTTGGGGTTGTTTTGTTTGAGCAAGTGAGAAATAATTAAGAAATAACATCTGAAGTTCAAAGCAAATAGACAGTATTAAGTTTTATCTGCTAAAGGTAGGCATTATGCAGTGCAAGCACTCTTGCAGTTAACTTGTAGATTTAGTGAATGATGGAAGGGGTGACAAGAAAAAATAACATGCAGTCATTTTGACTAAATGCAGCATTGTAGCAAAGTATGGTTACGACTGCTGAAATGAGCTAAGGTAGGCACACAAAACACAGCTTTTACTGCCCTGGGTCCCCTTGGGATACTATATTGGGTTTCAAATGTTGCCCTAATCAACTAGGGCTAGAATTATCAGGGAAAGCTGGACATGACTGTTCCTTTTAAGCTTGTTGCCTGGCTGTCCGTTCTGGCCTCGAATGGCTCAGGCATGGCAGAAGCATGTGGAAGGGAGACAGTATCACTGGGCCGCTGATAGCCTTCAACCTTGAGTGATTAGTAAGGTGCTCTCAGTAGTGAAATGACAGTGACTGGGGTTTTGAGGTATGGGTAGTAAGAGTGTGGGCATCTAGTGAAGTCCTTCCGTGTTATCTGGCTCTGAGATGGGTAGTGCTGCCTACTTAGTAACTGAGGGGGAGGAGGGAGAAGGAAACCATTGCCCTGTTTTTCCTCGCTCATCTAACAAGACAGATGTTGCCTGCAGCAGTTTGTCTGAAATTTCATAGTAAAAGTTGTTTTTAAGATTGCCTGTCTAGTTTCTCACTGAGAAAGAGAGAGTTCATCTGACAGGGTATTTTTTTTGTACAACTTGTTTTCTGGATTGTGTGTGATACCAAGCTTTTCTTCAGTGGAACCTCCTTAAGGTTTTTCATGCTAATAGTCCTTCTGCTCTGCTGCAACTGCACATAGTTGAGTTAGGACTGTAATGGGCACAGGTCAGGGTACAGCATGTTCTACTACACTGAAATCAAGTTTGCCAAGACAAAACTAGAACAAGTCAGTTTAAACAGCAATGTTAGGGTTTGCTGTTACTCAAAACAATGTAACTGTTCCTACTGCTTCCCTTACTGAGTCTTTAAAAGCGCCTGACATAAAAATAGCAGTCCAGCTGGGCCTGCGGTGGCTGTCTAAGCTTTTGTTCAGTTGGTGCAAGACCAGTCTGTCCTCTTGGGCTTTTAACTGTTAACATGTCCTCAGGAGCTTCACTTGATTTAAATAAATAAATGAATGCATTTAATGAAAAAGCAGATGCCTTAAGGTTTAGAATTAAACCAAATCTTGTGGTGAGTCAAAAAACTCAGCTAATTTGACTTGTTCTTACAGGTACAAATGGATTTCCTGATCCTGATTTGGTCTTGAAGTTTGGTCCTGTGGACAGTACATTAGGATTCCTTCCGTGGCACATCAGACTGACAGAGATTATGTGAGTTACCTATAAATACTGCAAAAGAAGTTGGATTAATATCTAACAAGTCTTTATGTGACTTATGTTGTGGAAATAGCCATGAGAGGAGAGAAGTCTAAACAATGGTGTCTGGAGGTTGATCTGAAGGTGTTTAAAAAATTGTTTAATTAAATCTGTCAGACGTTCATTGTTGCTCCTTCAGCCATGATGAAGCAACAGCAGGCTTTGTTTACTCTTCAGGTTTAAGAAATAGCTTCTGTCATTGTCCAGTCTTAGCAGTCCAATCCCAGTTCTGTTGGTGTTCCTTATATGGATTTTGAGTCACTTAGTTTTCTAACAGGGGAACACAGGATATAAGGGAAATGGGATAATGTAAGATGACTATGCCTCTGGATTACTTTCCAATTTTAGCAATAACTGAACTGACTAGTGTTGCTGTATTTCTTAAATCTGAGAACATTTATATGGCACTTGGATGTCTGGGCAGAAGTGTGCTTCTCCAGCTTTCTTAATAGCTTAAAGTTCCCTACATGCTCTAATGGGTAGGCTTTGATATAGAGGGTGACAAGGTACTAAAAGCTGGTTTAGTTACTCAAGCTGAGTGACAGCAACAGTTGAGAACAGCTTCAAAAGATTACTTGGACAATAGTTTGGTTTAAATAGTGATATGCCTGACTGGCCATGGGAATCATGTGGTGGTAATAAAAGCTTATTTTAACTTTTCTAACTTGCCTTTTCAGTTCTTTGCCTTCCCACCTGAACGTCAGCTATGAAGACTTTTTCTCTGCCCTCCATCACTATGCAGCCTGTGAGCAGCGCTGGGGGAAGTGACTTCTGGCTGAGCACATGGAGTCAGGCTTCCTGTGGGAAGGAATTGATGTCTGTTTACAAGCACCTGTGACCCATAAGTCTGGTTCATAGTCCTTTCTTAATTTATCAACAAATTCAATAAAGTGTCTTACCTTTCTAGAGAGTCTGTGTGAATGCGTGAGAATCTATGGGGAGGGGGAAATTCAGATTTCCCTAATGAAAAATACTCTTATTGCAAGGAAGGCTGTTTAGAGCTGAATTACCCTTTTTCATGACCAAAAGAATATATAAGAATTCAATCCTGTGAAATCTACATGACAATATAAAGGGAAGTTCCATGCCCTGAAGGTCTTTAAATCCAAGGAAAAACTCTTAAGTCAGCCTGTTTCTTTATAAGTAGGTGTCAAGTTCTAGAAATACTGAGGTGGTTTCATAAAAAGGACTGGAAGTGTCTATGGTAAGTGGATTAGGTGATCCATGTGGCACACTCCATCCTCTTTTGTTGTTGTTAGTTTGTGGGTTTTTTTTTTTTTTTTTTTTCTTTAAGAGGTAAAATCAAAGTATTCCTACAACCCCGAGTGAAACTTCTCTTAGCATCAAGTCAGTTTTCCATAGGGAATAAGCACAAACAGTACTGTGTACTGTTTGTATTCCTATTTTCCCCATAAAGTTGTCACCTAAGGTGACAAGCTGGCTCTGGCATCACTTGCTGAAAAATCTGAAAATGGACCAGGTCCACTTCCATGGCTGATGCAACTTGCATGTTGTGCTCATGTACCCAAGAGGGGAGTCTGCCTCAGCCTTTTACTGGGTTTGTTCTCAACTGCACATTAGACGTTTGAATCAGAATCTGCAACAGACAAAGAAGATGAAGTGAAGCTGCACTACAGTATCTCTAAACTGAGATAACTAAAAGGATGCAGTAACTAAGTGGTCTTTGTTATAGAATGCCCTGTGTGAGTTACATTCCTATTGTTTGAAGTAATTTGAAATTGAAAGTCTTTATAGCAGTATTTGGACAAAACAATATCTTGAGAGCTGTGTTGCTGGAGACAAACATTAATATTGCAGCCTTCTGCCCTGCAGGCTGTAGAACTGTTGGACACTTCATTCTGGAAGTGTTTCCTTTACCTTGTTTTTTCCACCTCTTCAAAATGAGACTGGCCTTATCTCCTTAAGGATAGGCATGTCACTAGAAGGGAAAACTACTGCTTTTAAAAGGAAAGTGCCAGATTTTAAATGAATGTCTGCTTCATTGTGAAACAGTGTATTTTAACTGTAGTAGCTTGATGTAATGTTAAAAGCAGATTGCCTAAACTCTTAGCTGCAGTATTTTGTCATCCTGAAGTCAGATTGCAGTTACAGGAGAGGAGAACTACAATCTACTTTATCTTATAAAAGAGAAAGGGGTATTTAATCAATTAACTAATGGTTTTGACATCAGCTAACATTCCATATGAGCTGGGGTGCTCAGTCTACAATTGGCTGCCTTTTGTGGTCTGGTCTCTGATGTTTTCCACTTAGTGTATTGCAGAGAAGATGAACAATTGTGGAATGTTTCCTGGGTTCTGTAATTGCCATAAGAAAGTTTTCTCACTGAATATTAAGTTTAATATTTTTGTGGGGAGTTGATAATCTGTTGGAATCTTGAGTATTAAGTATAAAAATTCATTTTATTTGCATTAAAATGTAAGTTGTGTTTAAGTTGCCACTTGTAAGTTACTGCATCACTGAAAAGCAGTTCCGGCAGAAAAGATATAAAAAGGGAAAAGTTTAGTTTAGTCCTCAAAATCAATCTATTTTTTATATTTGTATTAAACTGCCAAAGAATACTTCTAATACCTGAGCTCCCCTCAGTCCTCAGACTTCTGCATATCTCAACTAAAAAGACTTGACTTATACTGGAGACAGATCTCAAGGTCTGTAGAGGGGTGCTTAATGAAACTGATTAGTTCAGCTGCATTTGATTCAACTTAATCAAATCTCCTATTATAGCTGGTTTAATTGTGACTGAAGTGTTCCTCCCAGAATTAATGTAGTTGAACTAATCTGTATTATCACTTAGTTGGGATTATTTTACTGTCCCTGTGTGGGCAATCTTCAGCGAGCTGTGCCAAATGCACTGTGCATATCCACAACTTGATCTCTGAATGTATGTCATTGCAGTTAGCACCTCTCCCCAGCTTGTCCCGTCCGAAGGTCTGTGGTGTAGCTGTGACATGCTGTATGGCTGTAGTCTCTGGGTACCTGTACATACTGTGTAAAACAAGTTTTTATGATTAGGGAATCAATTTATTGAACTTTATTATTGAAAGTTAAATCTGAATCTGTCAACCAAGAAATCAATAAAAGACTATAATCTTTCTACAGGCTATGGTGATGCATGAATACTTTTCCAGGTTTGACTGGGGATATGTAGCCTTACTGATACTGCTACATTGCTCTGGGGAAGTAGATAGCTTCAAATGGTGTGCTTCTTTGTGCAGCTGTTTCATAGAATCATAGAATAGTTGGGGTTGGAAAGGACCTTAAGGTCATCTAGTTCCAACCCCCCTGCCAGGGGCAGGGACACCTCACACTAAACCATGCCACCCAAGGCTATGTCCAATCCAGCCTTGAACACTGCCAGCAATGGAGCATTCACAACTTCCCTGGGTAACCCATTCCAGTGCCTCACCACCCTTACAGTAAAGAAGTTCTTCCTCATATCCAGTCTAAACTTCCCCCATTTAAGTTTGAACCCGTTACCCCTTGTCCTCTCACTACAGTTCCTCATGAAGAGTCCTTCCCCAGCATCCCTATAGGCCCCCTTTAGATACAGGAAGGCTGCTATGAGGTCTCCACACAGCCTTCTCTTCTCCAGGCTGAACAGCCCCAACTTTCTCAGCCTATCTTCATATGGGAGGTGCTCCAGTCCCCTCATCATCCTAGTGGCCCTCCTTTCTGTATTGCAAAAAAAGAAATGGACAATTTTTATCTGCTGCGTCTGACTTCCTAGAAGCTCATATGAAATCTGTTCTAGTAAAGCGTTTACTGTAAAGATACTTATGTGATAGTCCAGGGAACTTGCTAAACTTGTTCCTGGCTACTGAAAAGCTTGCTTCCTCTCCCTGCTGCTGAGTCATGAAGCATGAACAAGCTGGGCCTCCTGCCAGCTCTCCCCTTGGAGATGGGTGAAGTGAGGGTGTGGTATGGAAGAAACCTCTGCAATTGAAGTGACGCCTGGGTGCTAAGAATGACCTCTGTTGGCGGGGGAAGGTGGTGTGCAGGCAAACTTTGAAAAAGCATTGGGGGTCATGGTGAGTAGCAAGCTGACCATGAAGGCCAGCATTCTCCCAGCTTGCATTAGGAAGAGTGTTACTATCCGGTCAAGGGAGGTGAGCAATCCTTTCTCCTCAGATCTGGTAAGGTAGTTGGAGCGCTCAGTTCTGTTCTTCCTTATCGTCCTCATGGCCCTCTTCTGGACTTGCTCCAACAGCTCCATGTCCTTATGTGGGGGCTCCCAGAGCTGAACGCACAGTACTCCAAGTGAGGTCTCAGAAAAACAGAATAGAGGGGCATAATCTCTCCTTCCTTCCTTCCTTCCTTCCTTTCCTCATCTTCTCCTTCCCCTCTAGTGCTGCTGGCATTCTGTTTCCTTAGATAGGCAAGCTCCTGGTAAGAAAACTGTGGTGTTGCCGAAGGTAGCTCTTTGGTATGCTCTAGATGTTACCAAAAATTTGTTACCATTTAACTCAGTGGACAGTCATGTGGATGAACTTGTACGACTTTCTGTCAAATTGCCTTGCACCTAGTTTCACACAGGCATTAGGCTGGCTCTTGGAAAGCTGTTTGGGTTCCTCTGGTGCATTTTGAGTTATTACTTGCACAGATACAACCCGCTCATAAAAGTTAACAGTAGCTTCCAAACTGGAACCTGGTCTCTCACATCATATGGTTTTTGATAGAGTTGGTCATGGCTGCTCGCTGCAGTTGATTTGTAGTTTCAATACCAAAGAATACTAAAGCTGTGTGGTAGAAATTTCATCTTCACTTGCCCCAGTGTGAGAGCCCCTATTCACAGTAACTACTACTCTCTTCAGAAACAAAGTTTGTACACCTTTCCTCTTCTTTTTTACATTCCAGGGGTTGATATCTAGTACAGGAGCTGGATGAGATTCTGGAATAGTTGCTTTGCAGCAGGAATTTGGGGACATAGTCAATAACACAGCTGTAACAGGAAATAGGCCTGCAAAGCAGTTCTTGAAATTACAGTGATTTTTAGGACTTCTTGTTAGGAACATGCACTGAACGACTGTACAGCGTAGTATGCTGCGCTGAGTGAAGACTGGTAAACAAGTAGCATGCAAAGGTCATTCTTTTTAGAGGAAAATACGTTCTTACTTATAAGCGTGTTCTGAAATACTTCACAAAAATGGCAAGAAAAAATAACCTGCTGGTTGGACTTCCTGTATGGTTCCCAAATTCAGCTTGTGTATGAAATCCTGTTTGTGAATAGTCCCAACTGCTCAGATTGAACATTTTCTGTCTTTACAGTTGAATTAATGTTACACTATTAATTGTATTTATTCATTGGCACTGACAAGTATATACACCTATAAAAACCAAAGGGTACATGTAGGTAGTTTTGTCCTGCCTGCTGACCCCCCATGTACCACCTGCCTTGCAGGACGGCTCTGCCCCGTGTTGCCAGCCAGGACTGTGCCACCCATCCAGTGTCTTTGGCAGGAGGAGTGCTGGGGACATGGGTATGGCTGTGCTCTGGCCTGCTGGCTGCCATCCCCTCCAGGGTCACAGCATCTGCTGTGCTCTGCTCTCTTTGAAAGCAGCTTCAGCTCAGCGATGAGGAAGGAACTGGAGAGTAAGGCTGAACCATAGCCCACCCTGTGCAAAACTGTCCAGCTAGTCTTGCTGTGAAGGTTACCGCTTGTCCCAATTTTCACCACACCGTGAAT
Organism: Ara ararauna; assembly: GCA_028858755.1. Classification (NCBI taxonomy): domain Eukaryota; kingdom Metazoa; phylum Chordata; class Aves; order Psittaciformes; family Psittacidae; genus Ara; species Ara ararauna. The sequence continues at coordinate 66,790,519 of CM054379.1, forward strand.
GAGTACAAACAACTTCTAGCTGTCTTTTAGGAGCTAAGCTACTTTGATAAGCTTGAAATGCTAAAGCAAATGATTCAAAGGCCACGCTTTAAACCCCTACACAACTTCCTTTCCTCAGATCTGCTGCGCTAAAAGGGGGAGAGGCTTGCAAGCCCTTTGTTTGCTGTATGTTCGTGTTAAATGATGCAAGACTTCCCTGAATTTTGTTGAATCACTGCTGAGAGCCATAGGATTATTCCTTAATTGCATCCAAACCAACTTTTTTAGATGATGAATAATGTTATGTATTGTACAGAAGTATGCCCAACCTTAACTTTGAAGCACTTCACAAATTAATGTTTAATGAATCCATTCGCCTTGAGGTTTTTGCTGTACTATCTAACTGGCTGCGTACGAACACAAGCCAGGGCTCTTTCGTCTCCCTGACAAGCCTTGCTGCTTTAATGCAGCATATTTTCTCTGACCATGTGCAGCCAGTCTGTTTTCAGTGCTGTTGTTTTCTACACATATCTCCCTGGCCTGCAAGAGCACTGCCTTCCCCCGTCCCCAAAAATACACAGCAGAGATTGTGGGAGCTGGGCCTGTTCAGTCAAGAGAAGACTGAGAGGGGATCTCATTGATGCATATGAATACCTCAAAGGCAGGTGCCAAAAGGATGGTGCCAGACTTTTCAGTGGTGCCCAGGAGAAATGGCCATAAACTAAAACACCAGAAGTTTCACCTCAACATGAGGAAGAACTTCTTCTCATTGAGGGTGGCAGAGCACTGCAACAGGCTGCCCAGGGATGCTGTGGAGTCTCCTCTGGAAATATTCAAAACCCTCCTGAACATGTCTCTGTGTAACCAGCTCTAGGTGTTCCTGCCGTGGCAGGGGGGTTGGACTATGTCGTGGTTTAAGCCTCTATAACTCACGCAGTTTTGTTCACTCACTCCCCCCTCTGTCTTCCCCCCACTCCCGGAGGGATGGAAAGGAGAATCGAAAGAATGCAACTCCCACAGGTTGAGATAAGAACAGTTCAGTAGCTGAAGTATAACACAGATCACTACTGCTACCACCAATAATAATAATGACAAGGCAAATACAAGGAAAGAATACAATCGGTCACCACCTATGCCCAGCCCGACCATGCAGTGCACACCCCCCCCCCCCCCTTCCAGGTCTCTGCTCTCTGTTTTTTACATCCTGGGCATGACGTGCTGTGGCATGGAATAACCTCTTTGGCCAGTTTGGGTCAGGTGTCCTGTCTCTGCTTCCTCCCGGCTTCCCCTCCTCCTGGCAGAGCATGAGACTCAGAAAGTCCTTGGTCAAACCAAAACATTACCAAGCAGTAACTAACACTGGTGTTATCAGCGCTGTTCTCAGGCCGAAAATCAAAACCACAGTGCTGCACCAGCTACCAAGAAGGAGAAAAATGACTGCTGCTGCTGAACCCATGACAGACTAGATCATCTCTAGAGGTCACTTCCAATCCTAACAAGTCCGTGAAGACCCTAATGGACTGATCATCTGGATAGCATGTTTTAGGGGAATGCTTAGTTGAACTAAACATGACTAGTACAGCAGTTTTGTAATACAGCTCACATTGTAAACATTTAGAAGCCGAGTAGCTGATAAACTGAAACAAAACATTTGTCTTGCTCCTTGCCTGCCGGTGCTTGTTGCATTTTTAATGGAAAATTTCTCTCCAAGTCAAGTCTCCAAGTTAAAAGGTTCTCATTAGGCTTTGAATTCTGTAATTCTGCAGAAGTTGCCACTTTGCTGGCAGGGTGCTGAATATTTTCTTGTGAGCACAAAGGTGGCTGAAAATGTCATTTTGAAGGGACCCTCTCTCTAAATCTGGCAGTGTGAGGACATTTATTGTTAAACTGATGTCGCAGGTCATTCAGCAATTTACAATATTTAAAGTTGAAGTCCAAGTAAAATCTCCTTCTATTGTGATGGAGGAGTTGCACTGTTGGAATCAGGAAGCCAGGAGAACATATTGGCATTATGGAGATAACAGTATCTTACACAGAATTAAGCCCTGTGCTGGCCTCAATTCTTGGTAGTGCAGAGGTGTTGAAGGAAAGCAGAGTAAGACAGTGATGAGAATTACAGAATTGCTGGAAAACATTGCTCAGGAGCAGAATGATAGCTGGAGACTTCTAATCCAATCCCAGTCCTTTTCCAGCACTCTCTCCCTGCAAACTCTCACTTGCAGAGCTGGGATGCTATAGTCCAGCATCCTGAACTGCCAGCTTTTAGGCGTGAAAGCAAGCTCTGGAAGGTTTCAGAGGTGAGGCCAAGTGTTTGCTGTGGATACTGCCAGATCAAGGCTGTCACACGCTTCTGGGGTTGGAGAGGAAGCATCGAGGTGCGGGGAGCTGCCCTGGAGGAGGCCCTGGCAGGAACCCCTCCCCTTTGGACAGAAGCGGCTGCTGATGCCCTGTATCTTTTAGAGCAGAGCCTTGTATTTTCACAGACTCAACTTGCAAATGTTATGAGTAGCTTATATATTCAAAAGTACTTTTAGCTGGTCAAAGCATCTGTAATTTCCCTCACGTACCAGCTGACAACCTGTGCAGCTGATCTCAGCTCCTGTCACAAGAGTGCTGGCGAACACTGTGAGGTAGGTTCAGCTCGGTGCCCAACCCAATGCTTCACACCAGGGACGATGGCACAGGACTGGCGGGACTTTCCCCCATATTGTCTAGCAATACCAAGACCATTTCCTGCCCCTTATCTTCATTCCTGAAGCCCTGTTCCTTCTGCAGGAGCCTCTCTGAAGGTAAATTGTGGAGGCATAAAACAGCGTGTCTGATGATGATCTTGCAATTCTCTCCATATACTTGCTTCTGACCATGTTTTATTTAGCTGGTTGACTATGGTAATCTCTACCCTTAACACCTACAGCCTCCTTCAGCTCAAAGCAATTCCAGACACTCCTCTGAAGGTTGTGTTGACTTAGCTCTCTGTCTGCTTGTGCCCAAGAAGAAGCTAGGCATAGCCGGGCTGGCCCACCTAAAGTAGAAGGCTGAGGTGAGGGTGATGCCTGCCAGTGCAGCACCAAGTTGCCCTTCACGGCTGTACCATGTCTCCCAGCCACAGCTCCCTCCCATAACTGCCTATTGCCCAAGTGCTAAACCCCACTTCTGTGTGGGCAGGAAGCCTCTGTCTGGCTCTGCTCATGCTCCTGCTCCCACATGACTCAAACCCACTTGACAAGAGAGCGTGCTGAGGACCAGCTTCTTTCCTTGGAGGCCCCCCATCCTGCAGGGTCTGCCTGTGCAGGCAAAGGCAGGAGGATCACTTCTCCCTACACTCCCAGCAGCAGCTGTGTGCTGCAGCTGCAGCCCTCACGTGAAGGCTTTCAAGTTCTTGGTCTCCAAATCAAGAAGTCTATCCTCATCAAGGAGCAAGTTTTTTTCCCTGAAATGAATTAAAATTGGCTTACTTTGCATGTGAGTGTGTCGTTTTGTTCATAGTGGATCTTTAAAATATGTGAAATACATGGGAGGTAACAGCAATGCTGGAAGATGAGGTTTGGGGGGATCTTTTCAATGGAAAATGGAAAAGAGTACTATTTATGCATCATCTCTAGTATGAATTTAACAGTGCATAGGAATGGGAGTAAAAGGATAAAACTTCTTACACTGACACCAGCTCAGCTGCATTGCACACACTGATCTGATTGTGCAAATCAAATCATGTAAAATCATCTGTTTATTACCACAGCGGTTGTGCAATATAATCAGTTTAGTACTGCTGGGATTTATTGCCTCCTGCTCGCCCTCATTGTACTGGTGGTGGCATTTAAATCCTAATACACTGAGATTGTGTTGTCCCAGTTTATCCTATGTTTTTATTGTGACCAGGGAAAATTAATCCAATTTTCCTTCAGCAGAAGCAAGACCTGTGATTGTCACCGCAGGTGAGACTTGTTTTGCCTTCACAAGGCACACACAGAGATGAGAGCAACCATTATAAACTGTTGTTTGCACTGCATACAAGCCTGTGCAGCTTGTGAAGAAGGTTGTGGAGATCTGCAGGTACAAGAGACAGCAGCTTCCTGTATGAGAGTCCGGCACTCACATTCAGAGACCTTGTTGACCCTTCTGTTGGTGTTGTCCTAGTGACCACAAACCTGAAATAAGCTTGCTCTTAACTTCTGTTCTTTTCAGTGTCTCTGAAAGTGCTGGTTTTCTAGGGGAACAGGGACGTGGAAGGCACTGCACACCAAGATCCTCGCAGTTGTTAGGTTCCTATGTACAGACTTAGAGGTAAATTAATTAATTGTCTAAATAATCAGTGAAACATCTGCTAAAGCTTTGCTAAAAGTAATTATAAATACCAGAGGCAGTGGACAGTAAAGTCGCAATGCCAGTTGTAATCCAAAAACATTTTCAGCTCTTAGACTACTCTGACCTTGCTGAGAGGGCAGGTGTGATCTACAAGAGCAGAGTTATATATGAGAGTATCTTCACAAGAAAGGAACTATCATCAGCTCTGAAAAATAAATGCAAGCTCTTAGAAAGCTCCATCATGTCTGTTGCTCTCAATAGGCCATCAATGCATTACAGTAACAGCTCTATTAAACTACGGGAAGCTAACTATCGGGAAAAATGGGGCACCCAACTCTAAGGATCACTTATATTATATTCATAAAGTTAACTTTTTCTCCTAGAATATTAAGGAGGCAACAGAGAAATGAAGGGCTTATGGGAGATGTGCCCCAGCTTTAGGACAGGGTTCTACACCATGTCTCAGATGCTGGCATTCAGAGGTGGTGGTAAGCATGGCATGGGCAGACATGACACTGTAGCAGAGGCAGGGTAAGGCTGCTCAGGCCCACCACACTCATCACCCCGTTGTCCTCCTCAGCCCTTTTTGCGGTTCAGACCCAGAAGGAGCGATGGGAGCACCCACCCCTGTACCTGCGACTCCTCCTCTCTAGCTCCTTGCTAGGGCTCACTTGCAGGATCCCTGGAGCATGGCGGTAGAGCCATGTCTCCTACTGACCTCTGGCAATGTGTGACAGGTCAGGTTTTGGTTCCCCAGTTGAAAAAGCAAAGCCTCTGCTAATGGAGGGCATGAAGCAGGTGAAGCACAGGTCCTCCTTGAACATGCAAGACAAATAGTCCTGAGGAAGTGCTGTGCTTCAAAATGTGCAGAGCTCCCCAAAACCAAGCAGGCTGGTTTTCTGTATTGATTTATCACAAATCTTTCTTTACACGATCATGATTTGATTTTGTTCTAGCATCTTAAAAAACCCCGGAAATGTAGTACAACTCTGTGTTTTGGCTATGCTAGAGACCTTTTTTTTCCCTGCAGTATGCAGCTTAAACAGTTCTCAGGAAGACGTAACTGCTATTTAGGCAAAACTCACCCACTTCAAACACACTCCCAAAATCCATCTGAGCCATCACAGCCCCTGCTGCTCACTGTGTTGTAGTTTCTGGTGTGGAGTCCAGGTTTATCCATCTTTTCCAGGTTTTAGGAACTGTGCCTATTCTAGTCACAATTTCATATCACCTTGGTGTTCATTCACGTTACTTTCAACAACAGCCTCCTGCACATCTTTGGATACCTAAAGATGTTGCACATCTGATCCCACTTGGTACAATGAATAGAAATGGGGCTGATTGTAAAAAAATTTGTTTTGTTAGTTGTTTGGTTTTTTCACTGCCTTAAGAGCAGAATCTCCTTCAGTATCAATACTTGGAAGTATATTAGATGTGTTTCTGGAGGAGAAAAATGTGAAAGAGAGTTATCATGCCTTTCCAGCTGAGTCCTGTTTCCTCACACTGCATCCACAGTACTAACAGGGCAGTGTAACTGCTCCACACTCGTTTCCATCAGCTAGGGACTGTGCTTGGTTTGAACTACTGTGTGAGAGCTCTAGGGGAAGGTCACTGGTCCAGAAAAAACAGATGGAGGAAGTGCCCAAATTCTGCTTGGACAAAGTAACCAGGAGGAAAAAGAGGGCATATTTGGGAAACCTGCATGGGTAGCCTCAGTGTTACTGTGTCCTGAAAGACCAGCTCTTGGTTTGACCCAAGGAGAACTTCTCCTCTTTAAGTCTTTAGCATTTTGCTGATCAATGTGGAAGAATCAATTTTACCTTCAATTACTGTTTTACAAACAACTAAAAGCTAGAAAATATAGGTCATCAGGTCTTTCACAGTAAGACATCTGCAACCAGATAGCATCAGCTTTGACATTAAATCAGTGAATGGGAGATATAACCTACTCTTATTCATTTTTATTACAGTGGTAATAAAGATGGCTCAGGCAAATCAAATCTCCATGGCCAGAATATGTCATCTGACAATAGGCCCATGAGCAACCTATTATAACATTATTCTGACCTTAAATTGCTCACAGTCTTATTCCTCAGGGCATCGTGTCAGCTTATCTTGATCATTACGCGTCCTGAATTGGGAATCAATTAAGCATCATCTGATCTCTCTAATCTGTAATATGCAGTGTATTTTAATGCAGGAAATAAAACCTGCAGCATGATTGTATCACTCTGCACCTTCAATTTCCACTGTATACAAATACTGAATAAATACTGCTGCTTTGATGTGGTTAGAACAATACTTTCCAAAAACACATGCTTATTTTCAGTGGCCTAACCCAGTTCTCTGGGTGAAAAAAAAGGACACAGTTTAAATTGATGCAGAATTATAGTATTCCTAAACAGTGTGATAATATGATCTTCTTTAATAAGTTAGATTATCAGTTGAAGAATATTATGTCTGAATGAAGAGTAAAAGGGTAAATTGTATGCCATATGTTAAACAAAGCCCCAGCTTTCTAAGAAAGCACATTTGTGAATAAGGAATTGCTAATGTTGAAGGAGTTAATGTGAACATAGGGGGCACCAGCATTCATCTAGGAAGAAGAAAATCTAGGAAGGTTGTTGAAAACAAAGTGAGCCATAGGATGCTGAGAAAAAAGGAGCATTCAAAATGAAAATCTTCGGTTTAAATATGTACTGTTTTTTTTTAACACCCCGGATTCGGCAGACTCCAAGTTCAGCCCGAAAAAGTATAAACGAGAAGATACAAATGTTCAGATGCGAAACTTTGTTGTCTGACCTTAGGGAAGAAGCCAGTGGCTGCAGAGCTACTGCTCTGGTAGAAGCTGGATCTCTGCAGAGGTGATTCTGAAGGTTACAGTATTGTTGAGCTGAAAGAATCACTGAGGAAAGCAAGAAAAGGAAAGAGCATCACATTGATTACAGATCATTGTGGGCTTAGGGTTTTTGTTTGTTTGGTTTGGTTTGGTTTTATTTGATATATATATCTTTCTAGCAACAGACTGGTGATGAAAGTTCACCTGGGGCTGTCCTGTGGGAACATGACATTACATGTGTGAGCTTAATTTAATAATCTCTAGGCTTTTGCAGTCCAGCTCTACTGTTCTAGGGGATAGTGTCCAGTCCTCAGACTATTAAAAAGTAAAGCTGGCTTCCTTTTTCTTTTATCTTTAAAGCTTCTTTTGTTGTTTGCAGGCTGAGAGAAGAAAGTCGCTTGCAAAGGGATGGGGCAGGTTTTCTAACATCAGAAACAAGGACAACAGAAGGACATCGTGTGCTGCAGAATCTGCAAGCGTGCAAAACATAAAAGTCAGTGATGTTAAAAAGAAAAAAAGAAAGAGCATGTTCAAAGCAAATTGCTCAGTAACATGGTTTTTTATCAACAAGTGATTGTGAATGGGGATGGATATAGCAAAGTGTTAACTTTGCAGGTAAGTCAGAAGTTTAAATAACAAAGGAATGAACATTTTCTGACCAAACAGAAGTTGCAGGTGCACTACGCCCCACCTCCACCCTATCCCCATAAATAAAGTGGAAGAAAAACCCAAAAGGCATTGTTTTTTCCATGACTAGCACATAATACTATTTTTCCAATCAGCACAATGCTGAGCTGGCATCAAAAAACCTTCACTTGCAGAAATGACCTGCCAAGACCTCATGCTCTCAGGGACCTCACCCGAAAGAAATACTGTTTTTTACAAAGCGCTGAGCATCTTCCTCAGGCCTTTTGGGGCCGTGCACATTACTGACCGCTTTCCAAACTTTGGTGTAGAGTCTTGGCTGTCCTTAACACAGCACCTTTAGACTGTGTTAGTGTCAGTAGCTAGTTCCCTTCTCTAAGGAGCTGTCAGCTTTGGATACTGCTACTACAACTCCTACGGTTTACTACTCAGCTAAGTGCACCTGAGCACTTTTGGTCAATGAAGGGTTACAACAGTAAAATATAGGGGAGAAATAAAAGATACCATAAGTGTAGCAGATTTCAAAGCTCTGGAGAGAATATGCTGGCTCTATAAGGAAGCTTGGGAAATATCTGATATTCCCTGTTTTAAAAATAGAATTTCTAACACTATGAATCAACAGTATGATAAAATCAAAAGGCTGCTGTGGGTATAAGGAGGATGGAGACTGTTGTTTGGTGTGTCTCTATTGTAAAAGCAGACTTAGAAATTCTGGGCTATTTTTCCGACAGAAAAAGGAAGCTATGGGACATTCCACGCTGGAAAAACTCCTCCTAGCCCAAAATGGTTTTCAGCTTTCAAAAACATCCTTTTGGAAGAAGAAACCACCAACTTATTGGCAGTCAGATGCCAGTAGAAGATATCCTTTGATTTTACAGCCACTCTTTGTCCCCTAGCTGGGCGTGTGCACTGTGGTTAAAGTACCGTGGTTTCCTACTCCAGTTTTACCTCCGAGTCATATAAAGAGGGACAATTTTGTTGACCTTGGTGTTCAGGGACTTCGTCTTCCTTACCTGGCCTAAGGTCACTGTGAAATTCGGAACATGCTTCTGACCAAAATACGAGTTATTCCTTGGACGTCTTTTCTAATGTATTTGCACCTGGTTGGTGGTGATTTTGCTACACTAGTCTGCCTTTCTGATGCTCAGAATCATTCTACAGGTGACTGCTCAAAACAGTCACCTGTACACTGTTTTGTCTATGCACCCTCTCAGAAATACCCATACCAGCCCAGCTGGTGGCACACTAACCTGTCACTATTGCAGGTATGGCTGAGAGAGAGCTGACAATGCCAAATGTCTGTAGGAGTTTGAAGAAGGAAAATCTCAGAAGAAAAATCCATTGTGGTCTGTTAAATACAAAGAAGATGCCTCTAACTCAGAGGCTGAACACAAGCGGAGGCTGGCAGAATACCATATGTTGTTACTCGGGCCTTATGCTCTTCCTTAGTCAGCTGCTGCAGTCCACTACCAGAGGCAACATACTGCATGATCTTGGGTTTGACCCAGTAGGGCCATTCTCAGTTGCTTATCATAGCAAACCTAGAAATCTCCTTAAGCCTATGAAGCATTTGTCTTGAAAGCCCTGGCATAGGGTGCTGGCATACTTTGCCCCTAACATCGTAACATTTGTTGGTAACATCCTGAAGGATCCTTGAGTATTTTATTCCATTAGGACAATCCTATTCACAGTGACTAACCACTGGGTTGATGCCTTCTTTTCAAAGGTGTTTGTTGAGAGCCCGCTGCATTTCCAGCATGGGATGAAAGCTTGTTAGCCATTTATTTTGACCATAGGAACTGAAATTAAAGCTTGTACAAGAGACGGATGTCAGGTGGACAACAGCTGGATCGTTTGGGATAGAGCAGATACAGACCGGCCTCTTCAACAATTACTTCCCAGGACCACACACACCTTCTGGAATTCTGATGTGGAATTTTCACATAAAATGTAAAAAAGTAACATTGGGTGTGGCTGTTATCTGGGCTCCACTGTAAAAAAAATCAATTTTAGCTCTATTGGAAATTATGTTCCAAAATTTATTAGTGTCTTTTTCCACTTGTAGCTCTTGAACTGAGGCAACAGAGGAAGGAAACTTAAAAAACCAAAGGAAACCTTGAGCATTATTTAGGAAAGAGCAGCAGACAAAATTAATATCCATGTACCTCAGACACTTGATTAGATTGTATTTCATATGCTGTATAATTTTGCCTCTAAGCTCCCTTCCTCACCTTTCCTTCCATCTGCATTAAGGAAACACTTGGTATAAATACTTCTAGGAAGTACAGCTCTGACAAATGTTCAAGTGATAAATATTTGCAGTCAGGGTAGTTTGCAAAATCAGTGTCATTTTGTTGATATAGGATCTCTCTGTATTTATATTTTGTGCAAACGCATAACTCTGGGAAATAAATTTGTCTTAATCAAAGAAAAAGTAATTAAAAGGGTTGTAGCTGAAACTGCTGGTGTTGCTTCTGAATGTCACAAAACTGGTATTTCAAGCTAGGCACGCTGCTTTTCAAATGTACTTAGGATATACAAAATCAGTTGAAAAATACTTCTATGTTTGAAATTATATATGCAACAGAAAACATGCATGCTACTTTAACTTACAACAAAAACTAGCAAAGCAGAAAGGAGAATAATTAGTTAGCTAAAGCAAAAAACCACTAGCACTGAAAAAGATGAGAAAGCAAAAGGCTGCCTTTTAAATCCAAGAAACCTTAACAACAGCTTGCATATAGAGGAGCTGCTGAAGGAAACATGCACACGTATTGGGGGATGGGATCACTGCTGTTGGGTGCTTCCAGGTCACTCAGGCTGTAAATGATGCAAAAAAGATGTTGCTTTTACATTGTGGGTTTTTTTTCACTTTCTTCTTAAACTTACTCTCCAAAGAATGGGGCGTGGGGAGAGAAAGCAATCCCTCCTCAGTTTCCTATAGGAAGCTTGTGGTCTTCCTATAGGAAATAAATAATCCCTGCCTAAATGTTTTATTTTCATTGTTTCTCACCCTTCAGACTTCTGGCTCTAGATTAAGCAGGAGTGGTTTACACCAGCTAAGATTTGGGTGGAGAAATCTTACCTAAGCTGCTGGCTGAAACCTCCTGTGGGCATTATTCATCATGGAATATTTCTGTGCACTGGAACTGAAAAGGCAAGGAGCCTTCCTTTCCAGCTTTTCAAGTTTTAAAACCCTCTCTTCCTTTGGGTCTAGTTGCTTAAGGAAAATCAATCACTGGTGGATTCATGCTGTGGTGAAAAGAAAATGCGTTCTTCACCTTTTCCTTGCCAAAGTGCTTGCATTTAGAAGTGTGCAGAGCCTTCGTGTCTGGCTGTGGAAAGGCTTCCCAGGTAATGAGAAGGCTTCTCAGGTAATGGAAATGAATTAAAACCACCTCAAAGGGATAGAAAAATCTGTATTCCCAGCCGCTTCATTTCAGCAAACAGCACATTTCACACTCAACACATTGGAAATGCTGTGTGAAGTGTGATGACGGTGATACTGGAACCCTCATCAGACAGCTACCCAGCCTTTCCTCCACCTGAAGCCTCAGGTGTGGCATGTGGGGAGCTTCAGTTCCCTCCTCTTGGGGCACAAAGGAACAACCTCCCTCTTCCCAGGTTTGCTAGTCTCTGGCCCCATTGCTCCCACCAGGGCCCAGTGGCTTCTGGGGCTGTCCCACCTCACCCCAGGGATGCAGTGCTTTCCTCCCTCTCCCTTTCACCCACTGCCATCTGCCCTTTTCAGCGCTATTCCCATACAGCTCTAATCCACAAGGCATTCCACAAGCTCTTTTCAACGAGCTGTCCCCAGGACCCAATTCAGCAGCGTGCCTTTGAGAAGGAAAAAGAGAAGTTCGCTTTTGTTTGGGAGCCTGCTGCTATATTAACGAAAGTCTATCTTGTTGTGCAGTTGCACTTAGGGCAGAGGACTGCACCCTCTGGTGGGTATCTTAAGGAAAGGGGAAGAGTACTCACAGCCCTTCCTTTAGGTAATGTTTTTTTCCAGACCTCCGCTTACCCCATAGTCCGGAAGGTACTGGGGAAATAAGAACATTATATTAACAACATCTATGGCATGGCTGTGCTGGGGCCGCATACATATACTTAGCCAACACTGAGAGTCCAAAAGACAAAACAGCAAAAGAGGGCATGAGACCCATCTTTCAGGCAGGTCTAGAGACAGTGCCCTGCTTCTTCGGCAGCACCAAGCTGCGTTCCCCTGCCTGGGCATGCTGCGTTTGCAGTTTGTCCTGAGGGAGCCTGTGGGAAATGCCTTGGGGACCAAGATGAGTTGTATGAATCTTGATCAGCTTCCCTGCTCCTTATATGGGGGAAATTTGTCAAAAATTGGGAGGAAGGAAAATCTACTCTTCACATTTTGTTAATAGAAAAGAGAGAACGTGTTTTGTGTCTCAGTTCTTGGAAAAACTTGTTTTTTCCTGTCTTGTTAGAGCCTAGAGCTTCCAATAACTTCCTGGCAACAACCTCAAAATATGATGTTATTGGTAAAATCCACTTCCCTTTTTTCGTTTCCTTCCCTTCTTTAAGAGGAAAATCTTGTGGTGCTTGCAATGTAGAGTTTATTTGTCTGCTTTCTGAAATGCCTTTATGAAATTAAGTAACAAAGTAAGAGTGGGCCATAGAGAAGACGGTGATGACTTCTCAGAGATATGCGATGATGGGACTAGAGACAGTAGCCACAAGGTAGATCAAGGGACTTTCTACTCTCACATGGGTAAAATGGGAAAACAGATGTCTCAGTGAGAGGGCCACAAGCTGGAACTGGGACTCAGGAAGGATGTATCCTCCCCAAGATGGAGATTTGCAACACTTCACTGGACAAGGTCCCAGGCCACCGTGGGTCCCCTATATAGCTTTGAAGTTGGCTCTGGTCTGCACAGGAAGTTGGATTGCATGACCTCCAGAGTAACCTAATTTTTTTCAAGGCTTCAATGGAATTTTGCATCCATATTTCTATTAATGGCATTAAATTCCCCTCCTGCTCCCAGCCACCCCTGTGAAAATCAAATATTTAAAATAAAAATTTGCCTTTTCTTAGCTGACCTCAAACAACCCTGCTTAGCCTACTAAGGATGTAACATCTCTCCTATTTTGGATGCCCATATCATATCCAACTTTCCTCCTATACCAAGACATTAAACCTTTCTGGGCAGTAACCGTCTCTTTTTGATGTGCCTGTTCCATGGTTTGGTGCTTCTGGGCACTCTTTTAGTCATGAAAATGTATTTCTCCCAGCATGTCCCAGGGGGACAACTGGGTATATTGCTTTCTCTACCACAGGAAGTGTTCTACAAATCTGGCTCTTCTTGCTCCCCATCAGGCCCAGCACTGCCACACTGCTACTGCTGTGCTCCCATGCAGTACTTCAGCCGTGCCTTGTGGAGTGCAGATGGGTCCAGGGATCCCTAAATACACAGTGCAATGGAGCAAATGTTCTCTAATGCCTGGGAATCCCTGGGGGGCTGACGTTACCTCGGAGTATACTGGCCCTTGTACACATGAGGAGTACAGTCCTGCTTCAGTATCCCTTTCTGCAATACAGCCAGCAAAACTATTCTTAAGAACCAGCTGGCACCAAAGCACCTTCAGGATTCCTTGGAGACCATCTTTCCTCTCTTTCCCTCTTGTTTAGGGCTGCTGGTTCTGTGGTCCCTGAGGGAGCAGTCTGTGGCAACCAGGATCTCTTGTGGTGGAGACTGGCAAAGCCAGTGCCAGTGTTCCAGGCTGCATTGCTTGGCTGCATGGCATTTCAGAGCAGGGGTGAGGGAGGGTGCATTCACTCTGGCCTGGGAAAAGTGGTCCAGAAGGAAAAAAGGGAAGCTCTAACAATTGATGGTGTAGTTTTGAAATCAGCACAAAAAGCAAGTTGCTGAGTAAGGGAGATCAAGGTAAGAGTGTAATCTGAAGTGTTGTTTCAGCCTCTCCCGTAACAAAGAGAAACTGCTTGTCAGCGCTGGCCAGGCATACTTAAATCACCTACACCTCAATGAAGCCAAAGCATGGAAAACATCCAACGGGCTGAAAAACACAACTAAAGATATTTATGTGTACTCACATTTGGCTTGCAGGAAGCTGCTCATGCGATGTTTCAATTCTTCAGAGCAATGGGTCTGCATGGCCATTTCCACTTGACACCACTGTTCAGGACCAAAATAATCACAAGGGCTTTTCACCCAAGTTATGTTGGTACCTGCCTTGGGGCTGTACCTCCTGTATGTTCCAAATGCCCTGCAGAAGCCTTAGTTCTTCTGCAAAAACATAGGCAAAGGGAGTGCAAGGGAGAGGATGCCTTGGATGGCAGCCCGGTCCCGTCTGCCCTGCGGTGCTCCGCCAGGTTAGGCTGGCCGCTGCCTTAAACCCGCCCAGCTTTGCCGGGGAAAGCAAGTTTGTCCCAGATTTTCCAGAAGATGGAGCTCAAGAGTCTCCCGTGTGAACGATCTGACCTGTGCCTGGGGAATACGGGAAGATAGACATCACTCCTGAGGAGCAATCTGAATCATAGTTTCGCAGCAAAATATCTTTTAGAGAGAAAAGGAAGCTCTGCCGGCCCCCAGGTGTGTCTAGGAATGATGCAGATATGGTGAATTTTAGTCTAATGTAATATGGAGTGATGACTCAAATATAAATGAAAGAAAGCTTGAGAGAGAAACAGAAGAAGGTGCAAACCAAGAAGATACCAGCTGCTGAAGTAGGAACTAAAACAATAAATAACATATTCTGGAGTGTTTTTGTGCTGTACACCCCCCTTATTTTTCTCACTGGCCAGAAAACTGTCTTCTCTGGGAAAAACACAGGGAAACAAGGAGGAGATTCTTTTTTCTTGGGTCTAAGCCCACCATCTGAAGTCTATTTCCAGAATGGCTTAAAACATCTTCCGATTGCTGCAAAAGGAATGACAGAGGAGGCAGATTGAAGCAGCTCTTAAGGAGAGAACTGTAGGTGTACAAGTAGTCAGTGGGAATTTGCACAGGTTAACTAAAGCCATGTGCACTCTGGAAAAAATCAAACCCATACCATATATTGCATGGGAAATCCATGCAGTAGCACCAAAATCCCTGGGTGTCCTCTTAGACCACAAAATAACCATGAGAAAACAGTTGAAATGAAAATTATTAACAGACTGCTTGCTTAAGCAGTCATGTTTAGGACCACCACAGAGTCTTTTAGGATAGTTTTTGAAAGACAAAGATGAGGTAATTTCTCTTTCGGCATTGATAACAACTTCCTCTGAACCCAGTCAGACTTTTATATCATGTCCCAGCTGCCCAGTTCCATACTTAAACTTGCACATCCCAACCTAACTGAGATGGTGTTGAAGTAAAGCAGTACATATTTCTTTTTAAGATACAGTTATGGCATCCATATATTATATATATCGTTAAAGAGAAATTTCTTTAGCTTAACATTTAAATAGATCAAAGTAAAACTGAGCTAATAGAAGCTGGAGTGAATTCTGCTGCTAGAGAATATCTGAAGGCCAGATAGCAAGAAATTTGAAATCTTCCCATGTTCATTTTGCAGCTGTGAAAAATACTAGATATATATAGCTATAAACAAACCCCATAATGCCAAACTGGATGCTGTTACTGCCTGGGGTGAGGAAGTTCCCCGACTGACTTCAATCCTGTTTCCTTCCTACTGCTAGACTGGGAGAACACAGAAGTCTCTGACAAGTCTGCCCTCAAGGGTTTCTTTCCTCCAACTCCATCCTCCTTTGGGTTTTCCCATTATAAAAGACCACTGAGCCTGCCTGTTTTCCTCCTTGGAGCCTTTTCAGACAACGCTTTGGGGATACATCAGGAGATAGGCTGATGGCAAAGACATCTGAAGGGTCTATCACTGTGACCTGGCATGCTGGAGAGGGTCTGCTAACCAGATTTGCTGGAAAATCTTTGGGTGGTGGTCTGGGTTCCTGAGAGTTTAGGGCTTTTTTCTCACTTTTACTAGGACACTTCAAAGGTAGATACCTAGAATTAAAACTCAAGGTGAGCCAAGACATATACATCTTTAAGAAGTTAGATGGTGAGGCTACTTTAATGACTGGAGCAAGAAAGATGATTCTGATCATTTAGTGTTGATTGTGTAGAAAACATTCAAAATTGCACTTTATTCATGAGACCTTTTTTAGGCATGTGAATAACTCTTTGTTACATGCTTTTGAATATATACAAATTCTAAACATACGTATATACGCTTGTACTTCGATGACTCACCAGCCCCTCCATTCAGAAGCTGAATTAAATGAGAACAAGCCTCATAATAATAATTCTGGCAACTGAAACCTGAAGCCCCTTTCTCTGAAGGCCTTTTTTTACAAAGAAGTGTTTCATGCATTACGCTAAGTCCAAACCTTGCAATGAAGGAAAAACCCCAACATACACAAAAACCTGGGCATGTTTTGTTTGTTTGGAACCCACCACCTCAAGACACCTTAGGTAGATTGAATTTAGCTTTTTATCCCAACCACTGTCAAATAAACCCATTAAACAAAAAATCCAGGAATTAATTTTTCTGTATCAAACCCAGTAGCTGACTACAAGAGTGTGACTCAGGCATTCCACAATCCCACTGTGTGATGGACTTCTCTTTTCAGCAATAACAATCATCTCCGTAAAATCTTTTACTGGAAATTCCTGATACCTTTGCAAGAATACCTTTGGGATCTTAATATATATCTTTATGCAGAAGTAGCTAATGGGGTGGATGAAACAGATGTCAGCTAGTTTATTGCAAAGAGGAGTGCAGGCACTGCTGTTACAGAGCAAAAAGATGTCTGAGACCTCTGGAAGAGCTCTTTGGTCAAGGCTACATACAAAGAAATCTCAAAGTATTGACTGAGACAACCAACCTTTAGACATAAGCACTGCTGGTGAGCAGAGGCCCTTCTTTCCTGGTCAGAAATGTCCTTTTCAATGTTTTTAGAACTATTTTTATTATTGAACCTTTTATAAGCATCTGTTTGATACAAAGGCAACTAAAGACAAATCACTTTACTTTTACTTTCATAGCAAATGGCTCTTAGTTGACTTTGCTATTATACTTTTTATTCCAAAATTAGTGTCAGATGCAAGACTTTCACCAAACTTCTGAAATTGGCTGCTGGAGGCCAATTACTGTGAGTTTGTGCAAAGATCAGTTTGCAGAAGCAGACTATTCCCGAGCTACTGAATAAGCAGTGCATTTTCAGGAACACTGAGTAAAGATAAACCAGGCTGAGAGCAAGGAAAAGTCTGAGCAGGCTTTTCCCTCCTGAAAAGCAGCTGCTTTAGATAGTGTGGAAGGGAAAAAAACCCTAGAACAAAAGCATAATAAAATGGGATTTGGTGAATTCCTTTTTTGCAACTTAATGATAGAGTGAATAAGACATATAAATCAATTATCACAGAAAATTAAAGCAATAGAATAAAATTAATCAGACACTGATAATTTAGAAAATCAATTAAATGAAGGAACCTCTGCCATTGTCTGGCTGGAAAAGGATTTGTGTCAAACATTTAGTAAGACAAGAGCTCAGAATTCTGCCCTAGTTGTGTGAAAATGCCCCATGCCCTACACCTGCAAACATAAATATATTGCTGAGGAGACTTGTTGACAAAGGTGAAACCAAATTCTGCCAGAAACTTGACCATCTTCGCCTAGTGCTAATGGAGAGGTTCACATTGGACATACTTTTCCCTGTAAACCACAGGTTTAGGTTGTAGCTCAGCCACCAAAGCATTAATTATCTTCCTGAAAAACTGGTTAATTAGACCTATTGGGGCAACTGTGCTTAACTGGGTAAAGATAAAACATGATTCATTGCTCTGTGTTAGCTTGTACCTGCAGGAGCTCGCAGTTAACCATGCCTTTCATGTATCTAACAATAGTAATGTCTGCTCTTTAAACACCTTTATTTAATTTCCTTTTTTATTTTCCATTTTTTCTTTTTTTTTCAGTAAAACTCGTGTGGTTTGGTTAA
Source organism: Ara ararauna (assembly GCA_028858755.1). NCBI lineage: Eukaryota > Metazoa > Chordata > Aves > Psittaciformes > Psittacidae > Ara > Ara ararauna. The sequence goes on from CM054379.1 coordinate 66,808,269, forward strand.
TCCAGATCAACATTCTGCGATACCTTGGGGCAGACACCTGCAGTAACCCTCCCCACACAGTGGGCGCAACAAGCTATTCATTCATGTGTTGTGCTCAGGGACACAGGGGTCAGAAGAACAATATCTTGCACTAACAGCCTCTGAAACTACTTCAGATTTCCTGTTAGTGTGTTCAAGATGATAGATAGCTTCCTTCCTTTCAAAATTATGACCTATTTTTCTACTGTCACTGCAGAATACATTATCATAAACCATAGTTTTCACATTTATTGCTCTGGACCACAGAATCATTACTTATAAGAATTATAAGGTTGTCTACATGTTTTATTTTCAACATTAAACATGACTGAAGTTTAGAATGAGCTATTTTCCCTTCTTACCTTATTTTGTAGGCCAGAAAAGCTCTGTGTAGGTGTTAAAATACAAGAGGTTTCACAGTATTCAAATTACAGCATTTTCCAAACTATTTCCAACATTAGGCTTTGAAATAAGGAGAAATACCACTTCACGTGTATATACATTTTTCCCTAAAAATTCATACCTGCTTGCAGGACGAAACAACTTCAGTATAGGTCTTTAGGTTGGGAGAGACCTGAATACTACAGCAAAGCAATAAGTCTGTACTTTACAAAACATATTTTGACAGCAGAAGGGTGGCATTTAAACTATGCATTTTCATATTCTTGAAGTATTCAAATAACCTCACCTCTATCTCTTGCAAGGCCAAGCTCTTTTTCTCTCCCTCAGATATGTTTGCCTGTCATTCAGATTCATGTTCTTCCCTTGCAGGAAAAAGAGCTCTCCCACTGAATGACTTCTAGACTAGAGAAAACTTGGCTTGGAATTTGTCTTTATTTGCTGACATCTAAAACTAAACGGAAGCCTGAAGAATGAGTCTTGTTCTTTTCTTGGGAAGAAGTTGAGAAGGAAATACCTAACTCATTCTGGGTAGAATTATAAAAACACAGACTCCACAAGTAAGGACCTTAACACTGCTAAAGGAATAAGATCTCTCCATCAGGGGTGCAAAAGGGTACTTGTGGTCTAGGTAGCATCACTAGCCTTGTCTTTTCATAAGCCTATCTGACACTTCCAACTAAGTAATTCAATAATTCTGAAGACAAACTTTCCACAGATAATCCCTAACTGATAAACTTGAGACCCTGGCACTTGACTGGAGAAGTGCTGAGAACTCATGTCTGTCAACATAATGGAGATAGATAAGCTGTGCTCTGGACATAGGAGAGCTTTTCATATTGCTGAGAACTCTGAGAAGTCACCTTTTAGGCTTCTTAGACTGAGCACCCCAATTAATGTCCCTGTGCACCAGTCTCTCAACAGTAAAACCTGACTATCCAGCTCTTTTTCCTCACACCTCTGAAGTGCTCTGGAAAGATCACTTTCAAAATCATTGAGATTGACCACAGTGAATAAAATAGTAATTTGGGCCTAAAATGAATAAAGATTACTCTTTACTAAATAAAGCTGAGAGTTTCAACTGTTGTTCATGTGAATACTGCCCATCCTACATAAAGCAATGGGATCTATGGAAAAGAAAGTGTCCTGAAAAGTCCTGCTGTGGTGAGCTGGGCGAGCTTCACAGGTAGCCTTCACCCTGGCTACTCTTCCTTTCTTTGTGCTTTCCCTCACACCCCATCGCTCTTCTAAGGTCACTCCTGTGTATCCTGCTCTTGAAGCTGTCACTGTTGTGCTTGGCTTCACTTGTCCCTGGTGGTCTTAAGAAAAAAAAACTCATTTCCTCCAGTTCAGTGAGCGCATTTTGAAGCAATGAGCCAAAGCTGGCTAGGAGGTTTCCTCTGTAGCTAAAGAGGAAGTTTTGCATGGGTGGGATCTGGCATCCTTTGGAAGTATCTGAATATCCATATACATGCTGGCTAGAGAAGGTGCTTACTAGCTACAAGTAGGTAGGTAAGACAACGTCTCTTCTCTGCCTTCAAGGTAAATTATGCTTGCCTGTAGAAGGAATAGGAATAGGTGTTTTTTTCCCCCCCCTAAATATTCTTTTTGTGAGTGAATAAGTGAAGGCAATGTCTCAAGATCAATTCTCTGGAGACAGCACAAGGACAAGTTCAAACCAGCTGCTTCATCATTGCTGGCAGGTACTTTTGGTCTTGGTTGCTGATCAGCTCTATATTATGACCAGCTGAGAAAGGCAACATGTCACTGATAGACTTGAGTTCACTTTTCTTTCCCTGAGCATCCCCATGGCTCTGTTTTCTGTATGTTTCAGCAGAAATCCATGGCTACAGAAAAGTGCCAGACTTACTCTGGTTTTATGAACCATGCCACTCTTAACTGTCTATAGTTCTACACAGAGGCCACAAAGGTTTTTCATGTGGCATTTAACTAATTTTTTCTCTGAGTATTTTGTAAAGTTTAAAAACATGTTCCCAGGCTATGGTTGAATAAAACCTTCGAATGGATCCTGTGCATTGCAGCACACTAATGAAAATACCTATTCTAATTGTTCTTGTGTGTGCCATGCTTTGACAGCATGCTTTTCTGACAATAGACTTGTTTAGCTAAAGTTAACAGCCAAAGAGTACTAAAATATCTGGAGCTCTGAGACATGCTGAATCTCTAAAATTTGAGAAACCTTTCAGATTTGTCTCCATTGGACGAAAGCTTGAGTAAATGCAATATATCCGTGCTAAGAAGAGTTCATATACTCCAAACCACAATCTGACATTTACTCTCATTTATTTTGAAATGCAAATGCATCTAGTTTATTCAGGATCCTTTTGCAGCTTACTGTCTTATTAGTGATCACGCTGATAACTTGAATTTCTGAAATGTTGTTGCTAAGCAATGCAACTTCAAGCATGTAATGAGGCTTTCCAGTGGCTACTTGAAGATGAAGAAAATTATCTCAGCTTCACAGGTTGTTTGATCATCAACCACATTATAATGCTTGGGTGATAAATAAGTTTTCAGCTTGCCCTCATTCTCCTGCAGATAATTTATTTTTGTATGGTAACTGAAGATCATACAGTATTGGGAAGAAAGCTGTATATTTTGGGATGCAAAGGCAAAACCAAAGAACTTGTGTAGCTCCTTTGTGTAACTTTCTATAAAAAGAAGATTCCTTCTTACAGCTCACTACTTGAGGAAAAAGTATAGGAGAACTGGGGTGCAAGGTTGTCTCAATGGAACTCCTTCCCACACAAGACGATGGTGCCCCTTCACCCCATACAGTGCAGATCTCCTGCTGGTGGGACCTGACCCTCCAGCTGTCACAGGAACAGGCAGTGGTGCTGAGCTGTGTGATGGGGCAAGTCTTTTCACGTGGGCTTTGTCCTTGAGAAGAAAAAACCAAGCACCACAATGGGACAGGTTAAATTCCTCTGACGTGCCCCAACCTGGTGCTGCCCGGTGCATAACAGCAGCTGACACCTGGCAGAGCTTCTGTTACAGGCTTTCTGTAGCGCAGCAGTACCAGCTGAAGGCTGGCTATTCTTGAATCATCCTTTGATTGCTCTTCTTCACCACTGCAAAGTCCAGTCACTTAACCTACCATCACGAATTTGATGTTCACTTTTCTCTATGGGATCATCCTGGAGCTCTTTTTTTCCTTTTCCCCTCCATTGTAGATAATACCTGCAGCTGAAGTACAAGGTAGCAATGTCCTGAACAGCTAAGCTAATGTCCTGATTTCAGCTTGGATAGAGTTGTGTTGGGATACTCTTATATGTGCTATGCAAGGGAAAGTAGATTCAGCTTCCTCAATCAGGCACACAACACCCTGACCTTGATCTCTCAATGCCTCAATCCTCCACCCATCAAAGAAGGCAGTATCTACAATACAGTGCAAATAAGCCAGTGCTGAAGCAGTCAGAGGTAATAATGATGAAAGCTAAAGAAAAGGCCAGGGGAAAATAGACACATCTTTATTCAGAGCTGGTTTGAAAATTCTGCTGTAGACAGTGTGGGGCTACAAGCTGCAGAAAAAAAGGAAATAAAATAAGACACTGACCATCTGCTCAACCAGTGCCTTCTCTCATGCACCTTACAGTGCAGGGGACCAAGGGAGAAAGGTTGTCTAAGGCTGTGCTGTAACACAGTCATGCAGGTAGACTGAATTAAAGTTGTCCAAACAACTGCCACATTGCCTCTTCTTTCCAGTGCCTGGTTTTTGCTTCCCAATGTTTTTGAAGTAGCTGGGAGTTTTGTGTATACCCACGGAATCAGTGTACAGTGTCTTCTTTGAGAATCAGGACTTTTCATGCCTCTCAGCTTGTGGCAGTAAAGATGGCTCCTACTACAGTGAGCTGCTTTTGCAAAATTACAGAGCAGTCTTGCATTGAAGAGTGAAAGTATAGTGTAAGATGATGAAGTTCTCACCCTGAAGGACTTACATTTATATACCTTTTTTCCCTGAGCAGGTCAATGTTCACAGGGAGGCAGCAGTTTCAGAGGAGCCAGCCACCCTCCCATGATGCATTTTTCTGTGAGTGAAGAGCGATATTTTTCTGTCCTCATCATGACAATGTTTGTCTGTTTGGCAATTAACAACTTAAGGATTTAGCCCTGGAAAATAGAGAACATTTTAAAGGTTATGGTTTTGAGCATCTTTGATTCCATTTGTGGCCAAAAAGCCACTAAATCCGTACTTACAGTGTGTAGACACGAACCTAATCTAAACATCAGATTAATTTCCTTCTCTGTGGGCAAGCAAGCCTTAAAACACATGCAGCCAAACGTTCCTGTAATGTTCAGTGTGCTGTTCTCATAGCTGCTAAAAGTTTGAGCACCAGGAGAGATTTCTGCCCATTTTGCTCCTGCACGTTCTCTGGACACCTACTGACACTGCCAGTCAGTAGATGCATCGTTTGCTGCATCCTGTTGCAGTCACAGCCAGCTATGTGTTGAATGATACAAGGAAGAGGAAAGCTTGTGGGGAAATGTGGGGCTGGGAGGTGTTTCATTACTTTTAAGGAAGGAGAAGAAATTGGAAATTGCAAAAACAAGCAAACAAACAAACCAACAATAACAACCTCAAAAAGCTTAATTCAGAGCTGTTGTAAATTTCATATGCTTGGCCCCTCCCTATGTGTCTGGCTGAGGCCCTGAAGCTCAAGGTCCACATCCCAGCAGCTGCATTGGAGAACCCAAGCCAGAGCTGTAAACGCTGGATAAAAACTAGCACCTGTTTTCTTGATGCAGCAACATGGGGTATTCTCGCTCCCATAAACCTGGCATGAAAGCACATATCCTTGCTTTCCTGTGCCGAGAAAGTCAGCTGAGGGCACAGGTGCTAAGCAACTCCCGAGAAAATCACCCTTGGGTAGGCAGCACATGGCGTATTTCAGCCCTGTAGCATCAGCACTGGCCAAGGAGCTCAACGACTTTGATCCTTATAATGATTTTTGTCTTCTTGCTGCTGTTGGCCAGTGCAGGAGCAATCAGTTGTTATTGGTCTGTGCAGTTCCATTCCTCAATGGCACACATGGTTTGTGACTCTCTGGGAATGGATTTATTTTCTGTATCTGTGATAAAATGTTCTCAGTTAAGTCATTAATCTTTTAGCTGATGTTTAACCCTATACTGGCTCAGGATTCCAGCAGCTATAATTCTCTGTGTGAAAGGTTGACTAATTAAAATCTTCTATTCCAAGGCAATTAGGAGAAACATCTTCTCTAAAACAGAAATAGTACTGTAAACAAAAAAAAAAAAAAAAAAAGAAAAAGATATAGCTAACATTCAATGAGAATAAACTGATAATGTAATCAAAGATTCTTTCTAGCACGGCAGTTAAAATTAAACATTGTGAATACTGCATAATGTTTCCATCTCTTAGCAAGTTCATAAATACCTTAACCCTCAGCAGCCTGGCTAATTTCAGGATGCTAAGCTTGTTTGTCGTGGTCTAAGTCACACACGCACACACACACGACAAGACAATGTATTTTTAAACAAAAATTTCCTTTCTATATTGTTTTATGCTTTCTATTTGTTTTTCACTCCCACTGCCAGCACCTCTATGTGCTGCTCTGCTCAGGCAGCCTGGGCATGGGGAGCTCTGGCAGTTCTGTAAAGGAGATGGGGCAGAGAAGGTGATCCTGGTAGGATGCTGTTGGTTCCCTGGGCTGAAGGCTACCCTGGGGACAACTACAGGGTTAATAAGGAGTGGAATATGCAGGGAAATGTAGGAGAGGAGCCTGAGGGAAAAAAGAGGATCCATAGCAGCCTGAGCACTGAGCTTAGCAATCCGTGTCCTGATACTCCTGGGCCACACAAATGCTTCCTCTGTGCCATATGGGAGGGAGCTACTGAAGTGGTTCAGGCAGGTCTTGCTGAGGGCTCCCCATTCATGGGGAAGCTGATCAAAGCAGTCAGGCAAACGGCTTCTAGACTTGGGGTGAACAAGAGGATTTGTATTGCCTGTGCCACCTTCAAGGTCACCGAATTCATTACAAGGTCAAGCTCATGACAATGATCAGTCCTCACTGTGTGAATGACAAAGGCTGGGTGGAAGAAAGTTTAGCTTCTGGTCCCCTTGTGAATGGACAGAAATGCTTTTTAGCCATTGTAATTCAAGAATCTATGGTCAAGAAGGGGACAATGCCTCTAGAAATAAGATTAACAGCTAGTGTGCTTCATAAGAGGGCTCGAGGGTTGATTAATACACTGTGACTGCTTGATAGCAGAGAAGTGCTACGTATCAACTTACCCGGGGAACTGCCAATGTTGCATGCGATTAAAGCATGAGTCTGCGACCCTCAGATACACATCTTGCTTGAAGTGTTACATGCTATTCCTTGTAACAGAGTGAATGAGATGAAGATGTATGTAGGGCCAGCGACCCAGGTGAGGAGGGTAGGGCCCTCAGCATTTAAACCAGCAAACCTTCAGCTAAGGAATAGTAATGTGTGCATATGTGTGTATTTCCTTTTGTGTAGGTAATTGATAGCTCATTAACAGCCCATCAGGGTGAAAGCTCATGGGATGAAGAGCTTATTCTCTGTTTTTATTCGAAAACCTAAAACAAATAGAAGAAAAAAACCCCAGTATTAAAGTCTACAATAGTTGACTGCTCTGTACCAGGGTCTTTTTTTGGCTTCCAACTATATAATCACCTGACCTCAGGGAGATAGAGGAGTTTCCATCCTGATCCTAGGTGATCCAGCTCTACTTGGCCCATAATGTTTTTGCAGTAGGCTTTTTACTGGTGGCATGGGTTCAGCAGCAGGAGTCGTTTTTCTGCTTCTTGGTAGCTGGTGCAGCACTGTGTTTTTGACTTTCGATCTGGGAACAGTGCTGATAACACCAGTGTTTCGATTACTGCTTAGTGATATTTTGGTCTGACCAAGGGCTTTCTGAGTCTCATGCTCTGCCAGGGAGGAGGGGAAGCCAGGAAGAAGCAGAGACAGGACACCTGACCCAAACTGACCCAAGAGGTATTCCATGCCGTAGCACGTCATGCCCAGGATGTAAAACAGAGAAGAGAGACCCAGAAGGGTGGGGGGTGCACTGCTTGGTCGGGCTTGGTATCGGACGGTGAGAGATTGTATTCTTTTCCCTTGTATTTGCCTTGTCATTATTATTACTGGTGGTAGCAGTAGTGGTTTTGTGTTATATTTTAGTTGCTAAACTGTTCTTATCTCAACTTGTGGGAGTTGTATTCTTTTCGATTCTCCTTTCCATCCCTCAAGGAGCAGGGGGGAAGACAGAGGGGGGAGTGAGAGAGCAAAACTGCGTGAGTTATAGAGGCTTAAATCACGACAACTGGTTTGTAGTATATTGTCCTCTTTGCACTCCTATGGGCCCAGGATCTGCTCTTCACAATGGCATAACATGGTCAAGTTGTTTGCTTCTGGCTGAAAACCTGTGAGCTCATAGAAAGCTTCCTTTTCTCAGTGAGTGAAATTCAATGTTTTCAAGTACTTACATGAAGGGGAACCACTGTGTTCACTGTTGTGCCAGGCTTGGGGAGGATTAGGGACTAAGGAAATAGCAGCCTGAACAGGAAGCACCTAGCCATAATACTGTCAGCAGGAGGATGCTCAAGGCTGACAGAGTGAAAATGTTGACCACAGGGCTGTATCCAAAAGCCCACATCTCTTTGGCAGGTACCATTATCTACAGGTCAGAGCTGTGCAGCGTATGGGTGCTTCACTGACATAGAATCATAGAATAGTTAGGGTTGGAAAGGACCTTAAGATCATCAAGTTCCAACCCCCGTGCCAGGGGCAGGGACACCTCCCACTAAACCATGTCACCCAAGGCTCTGTCCAACCTGGCCTTGAACACCACCAGGGATGGAGCATTCACAACTTCCCTGGGCAACCCATTCCAGTGCCTCACCACCACAACAGTAAAGAATTTCTTCCTCATATCCAATCTAAACTTCCCCCATTTAAGTTTGAACCCATTACCCCTTGTCCTATCACTACAGTCCCTCATGAAGAGTCCCTCCCCAGCATCCCTATAGGCATCCCTATGAGATCTCCACGCAGCCTTCTCTTCTCCAGGCTGAACAGCCCCAACTTTCTCATCCTATCTTCATATGGGAGGTGCTCCAGTCCCCTGATCATCCTCGTGGCCCTCCTCTGGACTTGTTCCAACAGTTCCATATCAATCCAAAGGGCTGAGCAAGGCTCTTAACTTTCAATAGCATGGTTAGTCAGGGTTTGGCACAGTCACCAAGGAAATGGACTTAAATGGTACAAGTTACGTAATGCCTTTATATGCACTAACCATTTTATCCTAGAATTACAACACAAGCTCTGAAACAACACAGGGTGAAGGATCCAAGCCCAGCTTCCCCCTCTCCGACCTGTTAGTGTCCAAACGGTAGACTGTCACTATTCCCACTCTCCTCCTCTCACCCCAGCTCCAGGCATCTTGTCCATGAATGCAGAAAATGTGAGTGCCTTCACAAGTACACCTCTCCAAAGATATGGATTAATTTTACTCCATTATACATCTGACCAGCCAAGGTATCTCGTTTGAAATACATTTGACACATAAACTAGAAAACAATGCTTCTTTTAGGTCAAAGCACTTACTTTGCTCTTATGTTTATTTTGCAGCAGATCAGGGACTTAGGGGAAGACTGATGAAAGACAAAACAAAAATGTGTACCTTGAAATACGTCAGACCCAAGGTTTGTTTTTAACGAGTCTTGCAATAAAAAAGATCATCATGTCTTCCACTTTTCTAGCATGTAATTCTTTTTCAAGACTTAGCATAAATAAACTCTGCATAAAGAGATCTTTTTTTTATGTGGCACAGAAGATGTCAGACAAACAAGACATTGAACAATTATGGGAAAATTATTCATTTCTTCTGACAATTTCTAAAATCGAAGTCATGTATTTTGGAATAATATGTACTAACTAGCAAAGTAATTTTAAAAAGTCTTTTATAAATGTTACCAAATTAAATATAACCTTCAATGCTGTTTCTGAAACATATATTTTCTTATCAGAGGTCCCCTGTGTTCAGTTTATTCCATTGTGTTCCTTCTACATCATAGCAATGACAAATAAATAGTCAACAACTGGAAAACACACATTTATGCAGAAGTAGGTGCATCAACACTTTCTTCTGAGTGTTTAAATGGCCTTTATCATTGTATTTAGCAGACAACAGCAACTTCTTCGTAACTGGGGAAAGCAGATATCATTGCTACTTGATACCATAAAATATTTAAATGGAAACATGCAAAGTCATGAAAATAATCTTCATCTTACAAAGAAAGAAAATGTTACTTTTCACAGTTGGACCAAATCCAGTAAAACACGCATTCTGTGAGGAAATGTGACAGGACAGAAGGGAAAGGTCAGTATGGACCGCAGATTGCTTGGCATCATTAAATCAGTAGCATTGTGAGGGGAAGCCTTAGCTGAGTCATGCACAACAGGCAAATTGGAGCCTGAGCAAGGCTCTAGAGAAAAGTCAGCAGTGGGCAGTCTCTGGCTGTTGGGCCTGACCAAGGCTGCACGTGCATGCAGATCTCAAGCTGCACCATCTTACAGCTGTGTTACAGGACCAAGGGCAAGAGGTGCTCTTCCCCCCAGAGACAGGTATTTCTTTTGAAACTGTGAAAGATAAATACAGAATTATCAATGATGAAGCCTTCAGCCTGCAGGAAAGGGTGAGGGCATCTACCTTTGAAGGCTAAACAGCCCTGGAGGCTTCTAATGAAACAGATGTGGCTGCTCTGCAGCTGTGTACTAGTACCCAAGAGATAAACAACACAGGTTTTTCATCTCAGCCACTTCCAGCCTAAGAGCTTTTTTCCTGAAGCTCTCCTTCTGTCATACTGAGCACTGTTCTAAGTTATAATTTTCAAGACAGATTTCATATTAAGCCCCATCTGAGATCATCACCAGCAAAAGCATCTGCTGAGTGCCTGGAATTAGAAAGAAATTTCCCTTTCGTCAGATGTGATTCCACAACTATCCATTATTCAAACATCTTCTCAGATCAGTTTTGACCCCAGAGAGAAACCAAATGAGACAGATCATCACTCTGATCAAGCATGGCAATTTTGACAGTCTTGCTAGTGATGTTAATACTCTACAAATCACATAGACTTGTTTTTTAAAGCATTTAGTGACCTAACTTGCACTGCAATAAATATAAAAGTCTCTGAATAAATTCATATGCAAGAAATTCATATTAGGGAAAGAATTATTGTCTTTCTTACTTAAAGTGAAATAAAAGATCTAAAGTCTGCTAATGAGCAGTGATATCTTGAGTGTCAATTTAAATGGAAAAAAATTGCTTTCATTATGCAGATTTTGATGCTGGCCATGTCATGACACTTCTTCCTCCAGAGGATTAATTTAAGTCCAGTAAAGAAGAAAAGGATCCCCTTGAAAGTGATGAAGTGAACAAGAAGTGAAATTGATTTATGCAAAGGAAGAAAGTCCTGAAAGTGTTGTAGATTATGCAAATGATTACAAAAAAAAAAAAAAAAAAAAGAAACAGGACCAAGGTAATTTGAAATTTTGAAGGAAAAAGAAATCAGATTACATTCGACAAGAACTTGTTACTCTTCAATTAGAAAGCTTATTATTTGATTCTGTAAGTGGAATAAGTTAATAATATCCTTAAAAGAAATTAAGAATGCAATGCATGTTAAAAAAGGCCCCAGTCTTGGCTGGGACTAGACCTTTACCAACTCCTTTAACAGAAATATTGAAGAAGAACACCCATGTGCGGTTATTTTTAAATAGCATCACTGCCAGCTGGCAGACTGAACTGCACTGCCTTAGAGAGTGCAGAAAGAGGAATCTGATTAGTATCTAGTACAAGGTGCAAGTTCAGGCTCATTAGCCAGTGGTGATGAAAGCATTAACGCTCTTCATGGAGTGCATTTACTCTGAACACATTTGCTCATTAGGAGGATGAAGGTCTCTTCCCTCACAGCACATCTGAGCTGTGAAAGAGTCTAAGGAAACTCTCTGCTTTGTCAGGAGCTTCATCTCCTGCTGAAAACTGAAGGCAGGTCCCAGGGCACTGTGGCTGGGGGTGGCACTGACTTCTGCTGGCCTGTATTTCCCACAGGGCAGTTGCCCCCACCCAAGGTGCCAGCTGTGTTTTCACTGTGGCACATAGAGAGAAACCAGTACTTCCAGGGTGAGAGTTATCTGTGACGAACTCAGTAGAAAAGCCTACTTTAGAAAAAAAAGACTCATTGACAAAGTGGGGTTCAGATGACCAGTTGGCAGGGAATTGTCCACATTATACTTGAGCAGATGAACTGCAGCCCTTTGCCTGGCACAGAGCCATTGTCCCTCTGGTACAGCCAGAATTATTTTGCTGTGAATCAAGTTGACATTTAAAGCCAACATGAATGGCATAATGGCATCTTCCCATTGCATCCAGCCATGGAGATAGAAAGAATGACAGAAGATATTTGAAAGCGGAGTCATCAAACACTATCAGAGGCAGTCAGGGGTTTCTTGAGAAAACGGCCTGATCTGTTGTAACAGAAATGCTACTGGTGATTGCACACATTTGAAAGAAACTTTTGCCCCAAGATGCTTGCCATCTTTGAAGTAGAATCCAGCTGTACAGAAAACCAGGCAACTGATTGCTCACGGGACATGCCCTTGTTCCTGTCCTCATCCTCCTTCAAATAAGAGGATCTGCTTCTAGATCCAGCTTTGGCCAACTACCCTTTTCCTCCAGTCTTCCAGAAAAGAATTCAAAAGTTATCAGTGGAAGTGTGCCTACAGAAAAGGCTCTTAATTAAATCTCATTCTCAGCAAATATAACTGTGTTTGTTTTCTGTCACATGGTGGAGTTGTTACACACATGGCAGAGGTACAAAACAAGGGAATTGTTCCATGTTCTTTCAAAGCTACTTAAAATCTCTTCGCCCTCTACACCCCTTCATTATTCAGGGAAACGTGACATACTGGCACCCCTTGAAAGCAGCATGAATACTTGTGCCCAGCTTTGTTAGCCTGTGTGCACGTATTTCTACAAAAACTGTAACTTGTGAAGAAGGTCAAGATACAGATACATTTGCTCAGTGATGGTTTAGGGAAAAACAGAGAAGTCTGCAGTCCATGCTCCAAGAACAAAGTGCTCTTTTCCTCTTAACCCCCTCTTTCACAGGCTTTCAATGTCTTTAATTACAAAATCTTCTCTTTAGACATTGATGAACTGCCAGCCATTGTGTTAATATTGGGAAGGACTCTGTCTTCATTGAGTATGTCAGTGTTTCTCATTGTGAGTTTCATTACACATGGCAGAAAAATACAAGGAGCAGAGAAAGATGCATATATATGCAACATAAAATCCTTCCAGCGTACCACACCAAAAAAGGGGAACTCTGATAACCAGGAAAATGATCCTATTGCCAATTGCACAATTGTACTTTTCATCCTTCTGATCTTCTATTAACTACGCATGGAATATATCAAGGCATTTTGTTATTTTTGGGGATATTAGTTTAATACAAAGTTACATATTAATTCATCCTCACCAGCAGTATATCTACAAAGATGGTCACTTCATAGGGATTGTTACAACAAGCAGTTATTCCAATAAGAGATTTCTAACGAAAGGGAATTATACTGATTATTAATGAATTCCAAATGAATTCAAGTCCCATGGTAATGATATGCTTAAAATAACACACAGGCCAAAAATACTAGCTATAGGAAATGGATGGTCTGATCAGAGTTGCGTTGAAATGTATCTTCAAAAAAGTAATGACTCAGAATTGAGCCAATTTGACTTGAGAAAGTAATTATTTTGCTTATGTCATATTCACCTCTCAAAAGAAGGACTTCATGCTCCACAAATCCATTGGTTTTTTCCTACCTTCTCAACAGGCAAATGCAAACAAAAAAAGGGCAAGAAGGAAAAAGAAGGTTGCACATTCTGAAATGAGGAAGAAAGAGTGAAAGATGAGTAACAGACACCCCAGGGACAGTGATTATTCCAAAATCACATTGAAAGAAAAGAAAGAAAGCGCAGTATGGAGGAGGCTGGATATCTCCCAAAGCACCCGAGTGAAGCCTGAAGATAAATGCAATGTATTGTCAGCACAATGCCTTGTTATAAGGAAAATGGTGCCTTTGTTTACCACCCTGTGTTGTAGGCACTCAGAGAAGGCAAAGGCAATGGAAATAAAACTATTAAAAGAGGTCACATAGTGTTTTGAACAGAAGAAATACTAGCTTTCTATCCTGGGAGGCACTGGAAAATTTGCATCACTGGCATCCCTAGGCACTACTACTACTGGGAATCCTTTGGTATGGGAGTGAGTCAACAAAACTACAGAAACAATTTTGGCCAAAATAAAGCTGAAGTTCCTGGTACCCAGAATTCCTTCTTCACCATAAAATGAATTTCTGCTGCCTCTGCTCCTGTGCTGCAATGTGAAAGGCATGCTGTTTTCACTGCTGAGCCCTCCCCTATGCAGGATGCACTGTTGGGCTTCAAGTGCCAGGAGCTGTCTTTCGACAAACTGCTACCAAGAGAGCTTTAATGACCCGAAAGCAAAGTTAGAAGAAATGAAAGGGAAGTTTGCTGGAGTGCAAACAGAGCAAAAGCAGTCCCCATAACATCTTTTCACCTATGTCCATGCTACATTAGGCCTCCCTGAGGTAGGCAAGGAGTAAGATGCATCCCTGCCCATGGGTCTCATCCCTCAAAGACGCCTGCTTCTATTTATGTACGTCTTGCAGTGGCAATGCCTCTTAAAGCATCTTGAGCCTCTTTCCAGGATTCCCTCCCTGTCCCTTGTCCTGCCCCAGCTCAGATGTTCCAGGTGGGCCCGTAGTGGGATGGGAGCAAGAGCTGCTTCCTTACTGAGATTTATTTCTTTTAGTGGGGATTAAAAAGTGACACAGGGACAAATGGATTTTATTTGCTATTTAATTATGTGGTTCTTGCAAAGGGAGTGGGTTGTGTTGTTTTTCTGAGAATAGATGTTCTAGTCCTCTTTACCAAAAAAGGCATCTAGAAGAAAACAGCCTAAAACAAAGGTGGGGAACTTGTTAGGGGAAGATTAATCTATTGCCTAAATTAGGCTCCATCTACCACCTGCACTTCAACTGAGCAAAGGCACACTGGGGACAGGACAGATTACTGTGGGGTTTAGCATCATGGATAAATTAATTCTTGAGCAGATTCCTTGAAAATTCACTTTGTCCTTTCTTTCCACTCCCAAGTTACTCGTCCAGCAAGCTGACACATAAGGAGGGCATACCTTTGGACACAGAGCTGCTGAGTGGATTATAGCAAAAACTGGCACCCAGTAAGATTGTTAAAGATGGCATTAATCTCTGTTGGTGGTGTAAGTATTCCCAGGTAAGAGTGTTATGTCAGTAAACTTAATCTGCAATTAACAGACTGTGCATCCTTTGCTTCTGATAGCATTCACAATTTGTATTCTAATGGCTTATGAAGTATAGGTAAGTTCCTCCCTTTTGTAGCAAAGGATATTTCCAGTTTGTCATTCCTACTCAGTCTCTTTGAAGTTGTGGAATTTCAAAATCAAGCAGATGAGTGTCGTGCAAGAAAGCCCCATCTTCCCTTGGTTTCTTAATATGTGCTAACATTTGTTTTTCATTTAATAGTGGTAGCTCATCCGTTCAATATTACAGGAGATGCCAAGAGGAATACTTGTGACTGCTCAATAGCACTGCAAATCCAGCTGTCCCATGGGTGATCAGATAGTTTTAAGTACTAGAAATGCAGGAAATATTGAGAATCTGAGCTTTCTGAAGCACATACAATATATGCCAGGACACGTAGCTAACCAATAATGATGGATGAGTACAATAAACCCTTTAGAAAGTACTATTGTACTGAAACACATTTTCATTTCCAACTAGCAGCAGCATCTTTTCTCACCCCCTGGCAGATAAAGAAGACATCAGGATTACATTTCAGTGTCGTGTTGACCTGCTTCTCTGGTATTTTGTGTAGTGCCTAACAGGCTGGCATGGCTCATGCTACTAAAGGAACAGTGTGACCTTCCTCTTCTTCAGAGGAGCACAAGGCTAAGGCTAGGATCTGTTCATGGCTGTGTGCAGTCTCTGGGACTGCCTTTCACTATGCTCATCTTCTCTGTAATGCATCCATCTCCTTTCACACTTCATGGCACTATTAAAATAATCTGCTGATATGGACAGTAAGGTGAGAGACACAAGCCTGCAAGCTTCTTGGT
This sequence comes from Ara ararauna, assembly GCA_028858755.1. Taxonomy (NCBI): domain Eukaryota; kingdom Metazoa; phylum Chordata; class Aves; order Psittaciformes; family Psittacidae; genus Ara; species Ara ararauna. The sequence continues at coordinate 66,823,933 of CM054379.1, forward strand.
CTTTACCAGTCCTTTGCTCTGGGGAGTTTTGTGTGGCTGCCACTGGCATTTTTGCAATATCAAGACTAAAAAAGCAATTCACTTGGAGTATTGTGTGCAGTTCTGGTGTCCTCAACATAAAAAGGACATGGAACTGTTGGAACAAGTCCAGAGGAGGGCACGAGGATGATCAGGGGACTGGAGAAGCTCCCGTATGAAGATAGGATGAGAAAGTTGGGGCTGTTCAGCCTGGAGAAGAGAAGGCTGCGTGGAGACCTCATAGCATCCTTCCAGTATCTGAAGGGGGCCTATAGGGATGCTGGGGAGGGACTCTTCATGAGGAACTGTAGTGAGAGGACAAGGGATAATGGGTTCAAACTTAAATGGGGGAAGTTTAGATTGGATATGAGGAAGAAATTCTTTACTGTTGTGGTGGTGAGGCACTGGAATGGGTTACCCAGGGAAGTTGTGAATGCTCCATTGCTGGTGGTGCTCAAGGCTGGATTGGACATAGCCTTGGGTGGCATGGTTTAGTGGGAGGTGTCCCTGCCCCTGGCAGGTGTGTTGGAACTAGATGATCTTAAGGTCTTTTCCAACCCTAACTATTCTATGATTCTATGATTCTATAATTCAAGTGCTAGAACAGAAGGAACTCATGCTGTTTCATGTACACAAAACAACTGCACAAGGCTGAAAGCCATGGCACAAAACTTGCCACACAGCTTGGACCAGCAGCTGGAGACTGGTGTGACACTGCAGCAGCTCAGACAGCCCTACAGGGCTATGGTTAGGTCATGTGAATTGCACTCTCTGAGTAAAATGGAAGAGACAAGATTGAAAATATAAAGCTGAAGATCAAATATTTCACTCATCATTGCTCTCTCTTGCTTTTCCCACATTTCACCTCATAATTTGAATTTGTTCCTCTGGGTATTCCCTGACTCAGTGTCAGTGGGGAATACTGTGGGCAATCAAAGGCAAATTGAATATCTGCTTTGTGCGCAATAAATTCTTTTTGAAGAAAAAGATTAATTCATGCAAGGAGAAGTAGAACTAGACCAAGAATCTGATACTCCAGATGTCTATTTCCCAGTTGGAGTTAATAGATACTTTGTAGTTCTTACATATACATTTAAATATGAATTTTGTTTTAATAACATTTTTTTAAACCATACTTCTATTAATAACTTTTAAAAAGTTAGCTTCTTTTTGCCACTTGTCAGTCTTTTATTGCTGAATATGAAATACTAGTAGTGATATTCTTAGAAGTGATTTATTTTCTGATGTCAGCAATTCGTCTTTTCATTGAGAAAAAACAGCTTTTTCATAGCTATTTCAGAAGCTTAAATTAACTAGGAGAAGGACCAGTGATTTTGCGAAATAAAGAGTCAGAAGGAAATTAAAATGATGAAAGGAAGAGCATAAATAAGAAACAGAACACAGGATGAAGGAAAGGAGTGAAAGTTAGGGGTGCAGTTTAGGCAATATTTATAAAAATCTCTGTTTTGTCACGTCTTGCTTTTACCAAACGTTATTTTGACAGATAACAAAATGTAAGAAGGGTATGGAGGTCTGCCTTCAGCTCTCCTGTTCAGAAGGTATGCAACTCTTTTTTAGAGAAAAGATAGAAATATCAGCAATTCTATACTTGGGGGAAAAAATGAGAATTAACATAGTGACTTGTCACAAGATCAGTCACCATTACCAGTATCTTGCTTATATTCTGCAAGCTCCTTCTGAGCTTTGTGTCCATTTTGCGATCAGTTCTCACAGAGATACAGTTTACTTTATGTGCAGGCAACTCAAACCTTCACAGACCTGTCCATGTCCCTTCAGTATCCACCAAGTGATGCCTTGTGCAGGAGCTGCATCATGCCGCATGACGTACCTGCTCCACAGGTGGGCATTGCTGTTATTTTTAAGCATACTCAAGAAAGATGGATAAACTGGAGGGAGTTCAGAGGAGAAGGCGTGAACAGGCAGAGAAAACATGAGCATGCCAGTGAGCTTGGCCGACCTGGGCTCGTTTAGCAGCTGGGCTGTCTTAGCCAAAGGGCAACTACAGGACAAGAGGAGCAGTTTCTCCCCACGGCTGGGCACTTGCAAGCCCATGGCTGGTGCACCAGTTTTGTCTGCCAGTATGAGAGGGAGACTGACAAAATGGAGAGGATCTGCTGTGATGGTTAGGGGTGCCAAATAAGGAAAGGCTTGAGATAACTGGATTTATTAGCCTTTTATTTGTTGTTAGAATTACAAATTATCACAAGACAGATAGTTAAATGGGTGTTTTAAAGACTTTTAGATGGCTCTGTATCAGGCACACTTTGGAGTCTGAGCTCTATCCCTTCCCTCTTGTTTTTGTGCAAAACTACCATAATGCACATGACCCACACTGTAGATGTGTTTACTGTTTGCACACGGAAATGTTACAAGATGAAGGTGGTTAGTTACCATCATTTTACTACACTTGTATTGTCAAAGCTGGTTTCTACTGCTGCTTGGTAAGAGACAGCTGTTGCCAAAAGGCGATGAGCTGGGACCTGAGGGTGATCCTTGTGCAGGCCATGCCCCCACCAGTGGGTGCCATCCCACAGGTTCTGACTACAGTAGGCAGAGATGATGGCTATAACAGGGTCTATCAACAGCACCTGAGATGGAAAGTGAAGAAGGGCCAGAGGCTTCCAAGAGGAGGATGGAGGCTAGAAACAGAGACAAGGGTGTGATATACAACTGAGGGGTCCAAGCATAAAACCAGCGCTACACTGGGGCAGAGACTGATGGCCCAAGGCTGGGCTGAAATGGGGAACTTGGCCCCAGGTGTCCCCAGCAGAGGCTGGGCAGGAGCAGTAAGGCCCGTGGCTGCCCCCAGGGCCCTGACATCTATGTAGCTGCTTGTGAAGCAGGAGGATGTATGAAAGCTGCTCAGTAGTTGCTCAGAGTGCTGCATGGCTTCAGGCACACTAGCAGGAAAAAAAAAGTAGGTCTTTTCTCTCCCTCAAAGTTTTCTGGTGGATGAAAAATGCAGGAACCTGTTTTTGGAGGTGATCAGGTAATGAGAGTGGGCAACTCACTCCGTTGTGCTCACTGCATGGGAAACAAGAAGTCTAAACCCTACTCTTAGCTCACCAGATTGCTAACCAAGAACATCCATACATGCTCACCATCTTGTTCATATTTAGCTGCAAAAAAAATCCCTCCCCTTCAGATAGGGGTTAGGTAGGCTGCACTCAGCTCCGTCTTTGTGCCCATGGATGTGCAGAAGCTGTGGATGTTCTTGGTGGCTGCCAAAACCTCACCTTGAGCAGTTGCTGCCCTCTCTTCCCTCTCGCTCCCTTCTTCCCTCCCTTCCTCAGCCCTTTCCAGCAGTGCAGTGTGCGTCTGGGTCTGAGATCTGCCTTTAGAAAAACAAACCTTCTGGCTTGGACAGAGGGTAGGTAGGTACTTCCTAATGAATTATGAATCCCCTGCCCTTCCCTGGGACAGAGACCACGTCTCAGCTATGTCCAGAGCCCTGAGCATGGTTTGGGGATCAGCGGTGGCCATCTGGCACCATGGCTGAGTCCAGCTTTTCCGTAGCAACAGGAGGGGGGTGGCATGGCCAAGCCTGCCTTTCCACCCCACTGCGTGCCAGCCAGAAATTAAGCCCTTTGTTAACAAAAATAAACAGAAACCCAGTGGTGACAGGTTGCTTGTTATAGGCTCTAGGCAAGAATCCCTTTTTTCCATGATCACGTGGAAGCCTGTGGTAACAAAGTGGGGCAAACTGGGAAAATGCCTGCACAACCCTTTGATTAATGCTATACAGTTCCTCCTGCCCCCTCCGCACACTTCCTGTTGCTGCTCGCCTGAATTCATAGAGCTAATTGAAAGCAAGAGATAAAGGGCTTGTTATAGATCTGAGCAAGGAATAGTAAAATAATGACCTGGTTAAGCCAGGCTCAGGTACGCAGCTTCAAAGGAGTGAGAATATCAATGTCTGGCTCTACCCAGCCAGGCTGGGAGACTCCTCCAGTAGCCAAGTCTGCTTTCAAAAGAGCCCCTAACACCTCCAAGGTTCCAGGAAAGGGCAGGAGATTACACAAGACAGGAAAAGCCAACAGGATAAAGGTTTATTTAAAAAATCACATAACTTAATCAGGGGAACCAGGCTGCAAGTGTGATAGCTTTCAGGTCTCCATACTGGGGAAAAATGCCAGGTCTGCCTAAGCCCCAGCTAAGAAAGTTAAGTATGAGTAACATAATGTGTAAAGCACCTCTCTTAAATCCATTTTCCTAAGAACTGTCAATTTTTTTGCAAAATAGATCATATTTTAATGTTATTTAGGCTGCTGTTGCAGGCTACTAGAAGGAGACCTTTATATGTTCTAGTACTGGCAACCCCACTTCCCAAATTCTGGGGTAAGAATAGCAGAATTTCATGAAGAAGATATCTCCTGGCATCCTGGGGACAGAAGAAGGGAGAGGGGCTGCTTAGAGAGGCTCAGAGCAGAGACAGAAGCACAGCTAACCCAAAAGCACCACTGGAAAGGATTTAAAGGTATCTGGACTGACCTTGTGCATGTTCTGCCTAGGCCCTTCCTGGATGGTGCAAGGACTGTCCTTATAATCCTACATTGTTGACCAAGTGATCATTATTTTTTCCCTTATAAACCACCCTGTAATTCCTCATAAATCCATCTTGCTGTCTCACAGAGATTGCATCGACTTTTCATTCTTCACTCCCTGTGGCAGCCTATGGTTAGAGAAAACACTGTGGTGAGCTGGTCGTGCTTCGGTAGCTCTCTCACAAATGGGCTTGTCAATAATTAAATTAATATATTTTCAGACAAAGAAGAAAATATTTTCAGCAGAGCTGTGAGCTAGCAGCGCTCTGCTTTCAGAGCAGTTTGAGACCACAAAGGCCACTGCAGGATCTGAACCTAGCACAGAGAAAAAGAAACAAAAGCAGCTGAATTTCCAGAGTCTTCATTAATTTACTTTAGCCTGAATAATTCATGTAGTGCTTTTCTGCAGTATATTTTATCTGGAGACGCAAAAGCTCCTTAGAAAGTTGGGCAGTGTAATTATCTTTTTGCAGGTGAGGAAGCAGAGATAATCTCCCTACTCAAACATTAAGCAGCAGACAGGTTTTTCCAGAAGCCGGCACAAAGCCTCTTTCTACTGGATTTTGTTTTGCAAGAAAACAGATCTGGCTCCGTGCATTAGGAAAGTACCTCCAGAAATTTGGCTTCTAACCCTGAATGTGACACCAGTGGCAGCTATGGTTCTGCAAACGAGTTCACTTATTGACCTTAGTAGTCAAGTATTTAATTTAGTGCCACTCTGTGTAAACTGAATGAGTAGAAATCCGAAAGCCACAAGTGATGGGGGATCACAGCAGGTTTTCCCTGTGCCTTTGTAGTCTTATGGCATCCAAACGTTTGGCAGTCCTTTCCCCAGCTGTGGTTTCATGACATGAAGTCTCCAACAGCAGCACTACCAGCAGAGCTAAGGGGCTGCTGCCCCACTCACCACTGCTTGCCCAGCTCCCCTTGGGCACCAAACCTTCATGCAAACCCAGTACGGAACTGGACAGTTTAAAAATGACCCACAAAAAACACCCTTCTAGAAGCTCTGTTGATTCCTTCACCATGTCACAATGTTATGGGAACAGCCATACCCATGCACTTCAGGTGGCAATTTGTTTGAGTGGAGTGGTAGGAAAAGACAGGGCAGCAGGGAAAAGGAGGAAAGGCCATCAACACCTCAGGCTGTGACTGCTACCAAAGATCTTGTCTAACAAAGCTACAACTTCAGGGTCCAACTTTTAACCGCCTCTCCCTCCTCTAAAACAAAGTTTTCAATGAAATTGAGTGTACTGGTGCAGCATACCCAGATTTGGGGTTGAATTTACCAGTTCAAACTTTTAGAGCCCAGCTGGATTGAACTGTGCTCCACCTGTTTTCTTAGCTGTTGTCAAGAGTCCTTGAGCCAGTGCTGTACCTATCCAGACTGGTGCAAGAGACAGTGCTCTCCAAATTCAAACTCATTATTTCTTATGCCCAGTAACCTCTTTGCTATAAGGGGTGATGCCCACCCATGTAGCTTGCTGTTAGTCTTCTGTCAGCTCTAAACCCCTGACTTTTGATGGACTACTACTGTTGGACAGCGAATTACTGTAAGAGAGCTCTGAATACGTTTGAAGACTATTTCATGGTAAAGGAAAACACTCAGTGAGAACCTTTCCTTTTTACCATTCTAGGCAAAAGCTTGGTAAAACTTTAAATGCATACCACATAAAACTCAAGCTGGCAGCAGCTACCTGTGACCTTTGCTATAGTAGACAAAACCATTTGATCCTAAACTGCATATTGGCAAGAAGGATAAAAGAAGCAAACAGGACACAACAAAAATGCCTGATAGGAGACGATGGAGAGAAGTATCACACTACTATTGCAATAGTAGTGGCCAATAATTAGGAGTCCAACAAAATGTACTTATTTGTAGGGAAAAATATAATGGACAATCTTGAGGAAGCGCTGTGATGTCAATTCTGTGATAAAGAGAAGGAATAATTAAACACAGTAAGAGGATTGTGATGCAAGTGCAATACCGATGATCTCCTAGACCTCTCTTCTGCTTTTCATGCCTGTTTTACCAAACGTTCTGCATTATTGTTGCTCAAACTCCCATCTTGTTTCTTTTGCTGTTGCTTATAGTGTCAGTGTAGCAATTAGCTAGACAAGACAGGAGCTATTTGCCATGATTTGCTGCTTAGACATCAGGCAGACTCTGGAGAAAAAAGCAGAGTCAGAAACCAGACAGGAATAAGTGGATCAAATAAAATCAGACCTCCGAATTTTAGAGATCGAAAGAACAGAAGTAGCTGTATGAGACCTTTCTACAGAGGAAAATTCTCTTAGTAACATCGCCTCAGTGTCTGATGTGAGCCCCAGGGTGGTCTCAGTGCAGGCATAGGGACTGCCAGCAATAATGACATGACAACAAGTCATCTTCACCGGAATGGAGGGGCTTGAAAATGATGTTTCCTTGGAGGTCACCTGTGGGATGGAAAGAGAGGATAACAAAGAGTTTTCCTGTAAAGTCATTCTTTGATTGTAACCTATGAGCTCAACAAAACTGGGTTGGGTAAAAATTACATTCGTCCCAGCCATCAGCAAAATGTTCTCCATGGAAAGGGCAGGGCTTCATAGCCTACGATTTTCTTCTATGAGTGCTTCAGCCAGAGATCTGTGGTGGACATTTTGGTGTGTCCCAATATATCCCATGACACAGAAACTTGTAAATGACTTGGAAGTATTGCAGACAGGCAGCAAAGTCTAGGCCGGCCTAGAGAGTTTAGAAGACTCTAACTACAACTTAGGAAGTTCACACTAGTTGTCTGAGCTGAGCTAACTGTTCAGGTGCCTAGACCGATACACGTTTTCACATAAAACTCATACACTGTGTTATTCTACCTTCCCCAGGGTGGAATGCAACAGTAAAAGCAAGTGGTTCAAAGTGGAAAGTGATTTAAGCCAACAATTTTTGCCTTGTGAAAGTGGACAGCTGAGAATATGCAATGATGAATTATGCTGTTTCTGATGATATGCAAGGCTTTTTGCTTTCTTTAGAGGTGACCGTCTGTCAGAGGCAAGGGTTACAGAGGTATTGATAATGCACAGAGTTAACAATTCAGACTAATCATGCCTACTACGCCTCACTGCACCATAAGGGGCATATCTTCACTCTGATTCATTTTCTTCTTTTAAGAGCACATCCAGCCATTTTCATATGTCTCCTTCTCCATGACATTATCAGTCACTCGTCATCTTGAACTTGAAAGTCACCAGCTCCCCCTTTTTTGTTACTTTAATCCAGTCAACGGATTGAAGTTGGCATGCTGTAAAGCCTTGTCTCTACCAGAAAAGTGAGTCAGTTTAATTAAATGGATTTAAACTTATGTAAATTACTATGATAGATGTACTGAAGCTGGTTTAACCCATGTTCATATTGATTTATCTTGCATCTGTTCTGCTCCTGCCATGAATGCCAATCATCCTTAGTTTTTAACCAGTGCGCTCATCTAATGCTGGCAAAGTCACAAGCAAGGAAAGGAAGTCAAAGCCTAGGTTTTCTTCCTTTGCTGGAGCAAACTGCAGTTTGTTGATACCATGTTGTGTGCTACAAAGAGTACATGAAATGGTGGAACAAGGGAAAGAAGGCAGCACAGAGATAGTAGAAACAGGCAAAACACACACAGACGGACAGTGTTTGGGGAGTAGGAAAAACTCAGAGCAGTGATGATAGTCATAATCCTGTATTTTCCAGCTCATAAGCACTGCTCATTTAGCTGTCATGCCTCATCATAATTTTTTTCTGTACACAGGCAATTCCCTGTGCTGGAGAAGCCTTTTAGTCTGCTCAGGAAGCACCCCAAAACACCACGAGAGACTCCTGAGGAGTTCCCAGTGTCAGAAACGCCAATGGCGATGACCTTCAAGCACATGGTAGTGCTTGTAAGAAAAATATGGTTGGGCTTTCCGAGTATGCTCAGGGGGTCTCCGGGTTTCGTGCTGAAAGCCTGTGAAATTGCCACACTGTCATTTTCTGGATATGTTTTGTTGCTGCAATGTAGCTTTTAAACCCTCCAGACCTTTCAGAAAGCTGCTGCAGCTGCTTACACTGAAGTGCAACATAACCTTGCAGCTGGTAAGGGGCCTGCCAAGATTTCTACCTTGTTCTATACACAGATTGCTGCTGCATTACCATTGAACGCATCCCCAGAGCTTATGTCCAGTTACTCGATGTAAACACTTCACCTGAATCCGGCAGACTTGAAGTAGTTTACAAAAGAAGAAGGCATTGTCTGGCTCTGTCTGAAATCCAGGCTGTTCTGGGTTCAGCAGCAGCAGTAGCACCAGCTACTAAGAAGGAGAGAAATGACGCTACTGCTGAACCCAGGACACAGGCCCTTGGGAAGGAGTGGCACATAGCTTGTGTTTTACTTGCACAATATTTTTAGTTTAAGTAAAATGACTGGAGTATATAATCTCTTGTGCTCATCTCCTCATACAGGGATGAATGTCACCCACAGGGACCCCTAGTTCAGCAGCTGGTCCATCAGGTGGAAAAACCATAATCGATTATGATAGTATTCCTTGAATTTTTTTCTCTACAGCTTTTGTACATTGCTTGACATGAACTCACTGTGAATGCACAAGTTGCTGCCTTGACATGAAGTGTGGCTTGGATATTCAGCTTTTTGAGACCCAGAATATCCTTATCTGGGGAAAATAAGCATCCTATGCACAGCTGTGGCATTGACCGCTGACAGTATTTTGGAGAACAGAAGCATCAACCTCTTTTTACCTGCAAAGCACTGAACAGCTTACAGTTTGTTTGTTCCTAGACCACAGTACTGAGGCTGCTTCTTTCATCAACTCTTCTGCTCTCCCTTGTAATTTCAAAAGCTCCTGAACAATTTCAGAGGGTCTCAAGCACGCGGTGAGTCCTAGTTTTGCATAAGAGATTTCCATTCTTCACTAAAAGTCTTTGATATAAAATTTGAATCATGTTCTGACATTTCATAGGCTTTGAAAGGACACTCACCCTGCAGTAACATCAGCTTTACTGCCCATTTTTCTTTCTGATAAATCTTTTGGATAGGTTGAGGTGAAGAGCTGAACCTGAATCTGCAGATGCTGTCTGTGCTTCTCCAAGGAAAAGGAGGACTCAGCAAGCAGAAGGACTGGCAGTATCTGGCAGGCTTTTCGTATGACAGTAGGCAGTAGTTTAAAGGATTAGCTGTCAGGCAATACATCTTAATGGGTACGAGTCAGCCCTTAAGTCCAGCTGTGAAATGTTTTGCATCTATAGCACTCTTCAGATACTTGGTCTTCAGTACTCCTGTGCTGAGCTACTGAGTCTGAAAAAGCTGAGAAGCAGTTCCAGTCATTGCAACTGAATTTAAACTCTGTTACCCAGGCCTTGCTTCCTTGAGAAGGATTTCATAGTACGTACAGGAGCACATTATGGTGGGATTTACTTGCTTTTACTTCAACACAGGCATTATATCTGCCTGCTAAGTATTAGATATCCTTATTGCTGAGGATAGCTCTTGCTTCAGTTGGCATGACAGTTAAATACTTTAAATACTCACCAGAATATGATAGACATGTTCATTAATCCCAGTGTAGTATGGGGCAAATCTGGTTGCTTGTACATCAGGGCAAGCACATTCTTCATCCTATTCCTCTGCTTTTTGCCTAAGTGCAGAGCAGGGCAGGGCTCTATCTCTGCAGTTACGTACAAATGTGCATAGGGATAAGAAGAAAGCCTGTGTTTGCCAGAGCAGTTTATGCACCTGCAACAAAACTATGGAACCAGGTAAAATTTCTGCCTAAGTCCTGCATCTGTTATTTATCCTGAGAGCTAGTTGAACATGATCTGAGAAAAAGTTAAAAGGAGCAAGTCAAAAGGAGCTAGCATCCCAGTCAGCAAAAAGAGCTGAACTTGATCCAGTGCTTTCACCCACAGACTCTGATTTCCATATCTCTTTTCGAAATTCAGTGTTCATTCAGAGAAATCTTTATTAGCCATTAGCATATTCTCAGACTGTAAAACTTCCTGCAGAGGGTACTGTGGGACATGACTTCTTTGATCATCAAATCTAACCTCTGGAATCAAGCAGGATTAACCACTGAAATAATTCCCCTTCCCATGTATCCATCTTTACCTTGAACACCTCTAATGATGCTGACATAATGACCTCATTAGGTGATACCTTCCTAAGCATGAGTCGTCCTGTTAATCGTGTCTGCTGTGGCTATTTCAGTAATTCAGGACTAAAACAATAAATAACAGTTGAATAAAGCCTCGAACCTGACAGTAACTCCCATGAATTGCCCAAAAGGCTGAACTATTTGCAAAGTGTGAGTAGCAGGTGTGACTCTATTGCCACCCAAAGCAATGCATTTCGCCTTCAATTCTAAGTCCTTCAGAACACTAGCCTTCAGACTTGGTTCAACATCAATCCTCTCTCTGACTCCCTTGCAGAATTATGGTTGTCTTGCCAGTGAGGCCTGTGAAACAGAATGACACATGGAAAAAGATAACATGGAAAGGCACTTTACACTTGACAAGGAAAACTTGTTAGTATCTGTAGAACAGTCTTTACTTTTAAAAGATTAAGACATTTTGCAAAAATGTACCAGACATAAAGAATCACTGAAAACCAACACCAAATATGCCCAAATGGTGTTGCTCCTGAAGGAGGTATTCTGATTTTTTTCTGTATTTATTAGCTGTGACCTCTATTAATGGATACCCTAAATGGTCAGTTGGTGATAGACACTTTGAATATTGACTGAGGCAAGAACCCCAAGAGATGCTCATCTCTCCACTTCAGCAAGGAGAACTGAATGGCAAAATAGCTGAATCTCTACTGTTTCTATCAATAAATTTGAGTAATTAAGAATTTCTTTTGCTCAAGCACTTTGTTGTTGCTTTACATTCATTTTATTTTCACTCTTGTATAATGCCATGTGGGAATAAGTTACTTTATAGATCCTCAGACTTCTGAGTTTTTCTGTAACTTTGTCCTGACAAAGTGAACAATAGTGAAAAGATTACTTTTCCTAACTGTTTTGCCTTCCAGAGTTTTCTGACCTCACAGCTACACATGCACAGGCTGTCAAAACAAAACTCACCACAATGAACATCGTAATTCATAGGACTGTGGGATAATTCTCCTTGAAAGGGAGCTCAGGAAGGCTCTGGTCCAACCTCCTACCCATGGGAGGGTGAACTATCAGGTGAGACCAGGTGCCTCAGGGCTTTTTCTAGTTTGGTCTTGAAAAGCTCTAAGGATGGAGACTTTCTATCCTTGGCAGTCTGTGCCATTGCTTGCTGGAATTAACAAAGTACCTGCCAGTTCTTGTAGCCTGTAGCTTAAAGATGCTGTGATTTGGTGTCTTCAGAGCATCCTCGTACTAGAAAAAAAGCCTGTTTGTTCTTGTATTTCCCAGACTCTAGGGCAGCCTCAAGGTGTAACCAACAGTTCCTGACAGTCCCAGGTGGCCCCAGGAAGTTAGAAATGATAGAAAGCCATTTTTGCTTCCAACAGGCTATTCTGCCTTCAATATAGCTGATCCAAGTACTGTACCAAAAAAACCCAGAAGGCAGCACAAAGGTCAGTTGTCTTCCTCCCCCTATAGAATTAATTAAGATGTTGCTTTGTTGTCACAGATGTTTGGATCAGCTCTGAGAAGGCAGCTCTGTGCAGCAGGAGCCAAGGCAGGTGGGACTAGAGGTACACAAGGCCAGAGAGTAAAAGCATGAGAAGTTTGAATGAACACGAAAGGCAGTAGAGATGCAGATGTGGTCACATCATACCATTTCAAATGGACAGACTGTGCAGACAAAACCAAGAGGGAAAAGCTGAACCTGTCAGCAGGCAAAAGCTGAACCTGTCAGCACCGCCACAGCTACTGCTTGAAAGCATGACCCTTCTGCTTCTGCCTCCTGCAGCCTGTCCGTGACCATGCACCTCCCCCTGTAGTCAAATGCCTCTCCCTATGGCCCTGGGACCCTGGAGAAGGACCATGATGCTCTCACCCTCATCTGGGCTGGGGTTGCAGTCCCTGGGGTCTTGTTTGCATCGCCATGAGGTTTGATTTTGGTTTCAGCCCTGCTGTTTTGTTTCCTCTGGGAGCTTTGACAGCAGTAATTAGAAACCTAGAGACCTCTGAAAGTGAAGTGTTATTAACTAGGACAAAAGTCTGTCAATGAAACATATTATAACAACACTGAGGCATACAACATGTATGGCTGGGTTTCTCTAGAGGTTAGCACATTTACTATTTGGGAAGCCCCTTTAATTACTCCATAATCTGTCTAATGGCTTTCCTCCCTGACAAAATGCCCTCCTGTTCTCCTGAGGTGAATTGCTTTAGATATTGAAATCTTTTTTCCAAATGTTATTCTTGTCCAGCAAAACTGCTGTGTCACCTTGGAGTCTAACAGTGTCTCTGTCCTCTCACCTCAAGTGTTTGCATGGACACTGCTTACTCAGAGAGTGCAGTGCGAGGAGGACCTCAAGATCAACTCATGCAACCTCCTACACATCACAGGCCTCTACATTTCACTGAGCTACCTCTGTATTGAAATTGTGCGATGAAACTAGAGCAGTGAAATGGCTCTTATCTAAGGGCAACTTCATTCTTGCAAACCTCTGCTTGTCAGACTGTTGATTATAATGGACTAATAAACTACCTCTGCTGTGAAGCGTTTCTCTCTTCCCATTTTAGGAAGTCAGCCTCTAGTTATCCTTGCCTAATTCACCATAAGGCACCTAGACATACGGACAGCTCTGCATGCAGGAGGGACAAGGGCAAGGCTCATTCCGAAGGCAGGGAAAAAGAGGCTCCTAGACAAACAGAATGGCTAAATCTACTGTGTCAGGCCCAAAAAATGTTTCCCAAGTTGCAGATCAAAGTGTGCCTCTGACCTGCTCCCTGAGTCCCCAAGGCAGAGAAGAGCCCTTGCCTGCAGCCTGGCCTTCCCGAGGCATCAGCCAGAGCAGTGCCCTTTGCACATGGCAGGCAAAGGTTTTCCCAAGTGTGAGCATGAGAGCTAGGGATGATGCACGAGTGAACAAAGTCTGCAAGACTGAGTGTTTTCTGTAAACAGCATGGAGAAGCAAAGAAATAAACTAATATTAGATTGTCATACTCCTGAAAAGGACTTCTCAAGACTTGTTTCTTCAATCTCAAAGGGAGTTGGCTTGATTTTTCACATTTGTGCGTCACGTCTTCTGATTGCTGAACAGTGAGAGGGTTACTGTTGAAAAGGGCTATTGCTGTTTCATAGAGGAACAGGATTATTTAAAAACTTTTTATTTCTGGACAAGTAGAGGCACTTAAATCAGGGTGCACATAATTGACATTCAATTAGGTAATGAGGATGGAAAGGAAGCACACAATAAAACACATGCAAGTAATTGAAACATGGTTTATTGAAAAAAACTATTAGATTGAAAATGCTACTGGGCTGTGCAAAAAATAGCATCACATGATTATTACAAATTTGTTTCTCTTTTGCTAGGATATTAGGGACTTCTTCACGCTTGCTTTTTCGGTATTGAATATTGACGAGGGAAATAACAGCCTGCCTCCCTGCAGCTTTCTGAGTTGATGAGCTGTTGTTGCTTTCTTTTGAGATTCAGCTTTCTTTCCAGCCTGAGGTTTTGAGTCTGTTAGTGACCTATGCAACAAGCAAGGCAGGAAAGTTAATACACTTCTTAATTAACCTCTGCAGGATTCATTTATTTTTACACAAATTAGGAGAAGAACAAGTAGGTAATGCCTGCAACTGCCTAAAATCTGCTGGTGACTGCATGGCTACTGTGAACTCTGCTGAAATGATAGCTGCAGCAGTGAAGCAAGTGAAATCTTGAAGAAGAGGCAATCATCCTCCTCCAGAGAAAATGAACTATTGCAGATGCTCTGATTCTGAACTGCTTGTGAACCTTGTGCTAAGGCATTTGCATTTGTTGCTCACCCTAGGTGATGGAAATAAATAAATTCTATTTAATTTTACCCTTTCTGTATTGTATAATGTATGGTTTTTATATGAACTCAGCTGCTTGGATTCAGACTCCAATGGTATTGCAATGTAATTCTCCCTGTCTCTTTGTGTGTGTGTAAATATTCTCCTACAAGAGCAAAAATTATTATGGTCCATTGGTATATTCCCTCCTGCAACTAATAAGAAATATAAAACATTTTTATGATTCATGAGAAAAATAGGCATTGTTGCCCACAGCCTTCCTACCCCTTGTGTCACACAGTTGGGGCATCTCTCCTTGCTTGTGCTACAAGGGAGTGAGGAGCCAGTGGGAGGACAGAAGTAGGAGGCCAGTGGTATGAGGTTCAACAAAGCAAAGTGCTGGGTCCAGGCTTGGGGAAGAGTGGCTGACCTGGGAGTGTTGGTCAACGGCTGCTGAACATGGGCCAGGAGAGTGCTAAGGCCAACAGCATCCTAGCCTAGAAACAGCATAGCCAGCAGGACCAGGGAAGTGATTGCCCCCTGTAATCGGCACTGGTGAGGCCACACTTCGAACATAGTGTTCAGTTCTGGGCCCCTCACAGCAAGAAATACATTGAGGTGCTGGAGCGTATCAAAAGCAGAGCAACGAAGCTGAAGGGTCTAGAGCACAAGTCTTATGAGGAAATGCTGAGGGAACTGGGGTTATGCTGCTGAAGAAAAGGAGGTTGGAGGGGGGACCTTATCATGCTCTATAACTATCTGAAGCGAGGCTGTAGTGAGATGGGTGCTGGTTTCTTCTCCCAGGTAATAAGCGTTATGAGGAGAGGTATTGGCCTCAGGTTGTGCCAGGGGAGGGTTAGATTGGATATTAGGAAAAATGTCTTCACTGAAAAGGTTGTCAAGCACTGGAACAGGCTGCCCAGGGAAGTGGTGGATTTACCATCCCTGGAGGGAATCAGGCTAAGAGAGCTCAGACTATGAGGGATACTGAGCAACTCAAACAGCATCTTGAGAAATAATTAAAATGTTAAAAAATGCTGCTCCCAATCAGTCACTGCTGATTGTATGATGGAGTCAACTGCTGATACTACCAAACAGAATATATCCAGAATAATTGTTCTTCCCAGTAATTTTGTCTAATCATGTTAAAAAACCAATGCGGATAAGCTGCAATATTAAACACGAGAAGCTATGGGATGGTGCAATGCTACACATGAGGTATGATAGTGAGACAAAGTGAAAAGGAAACAATTTTATGGGACACAGCAAAAGTTTGGCATCAGTATTTATGATAGACCTGCATGTGCAAGAAATCCATTCGTCACATTGGCAGCAGGGCTGTCTGCATGGCCCAACAGTTTCCCTCCACATCCGTAAAAAGGGGGCTGCCAAACTAGGGGGCTATCTCGAGGACAGGAGCTCCCTACAGCCCCCCTCCATGTTTATCAGCAGACCTCAAACTGGACTTCAGGTATGCATCCATTTGGTTTAATCAGGAGGAATAAAGCTACATAAATATTGCTGTTCTGATCCACTCAGCTGCCAGGTTAGTCTGAAATGGCCACTGAGCACTCAGAAGCAAACACACCTCTTACCCAACTGCTCTCATACTGGCACAGGGAGTATTTCCAGAATACTTGCAGTCATTATCCAGCTGAAGTTTGGAGAAACACCACATTTAATGACAGTCATGGAAGTGTTAGCACATGGGTGCTGGAGGTACCTGGGACAAAGGTGAGCGGGTGAGCTGAGGGTGCTGTGACTGGACCCTTGCAGTGAGGGTACACAGCAGCCACGGCTGCATGGAGCAGCCAGCCCTGCACCTATATCCTTGTACTGCCCCAGCTGCAGACACCGCAGCTGTGAAGGCTCTGCCCCTTCCACTTCCAGGAGCCGCCAAGGAGAATGAACCTCATCTCTCCAATTCAGGAAACATGTGGTTGCCATGGGGGGAATAGGAGAGAGGAGAATCTTGTAGTAGCATAATCCAATTCAACCGAGGTTTGGTTCATGCTGAAAACAGCTGGCTTTTTGCCCAGAACAGAGAATGAACTTTGGAGGATTTTGAGTGAGCAAGCCCCATCTTCAAAAGCATTCCTCTGGTAGAGCAACATGCTCCACTGGATGTTGTCTGCAGACCTGTTAGACTGAGGCTGCTGAGGTACTCAGAGCAAACCGACATATTAAACATTAATACTGGCAAAAGGAATAGTTCCTATAAACAGACATTACCGACCTGAAATCTAGTCATTAAAAAAAAAGGCAAGAGTAATTTCGAGTATTACATCCATCTGATTTCCCTGGGGGACACTCCACAGCTTTATAACCACATTTCCCTGCTTTTTACGAATGTTCCTCTCACCTTCACAGCTCTGGATGAGGTTCACACAAACAGGAATGTAGGGAAAGAGCCTTTGACAAAAATAAGCGTAGGGGGAACAATGGAATGGAAAAGGTGAAATTTAAAATTTATTTCACTTAAAGGACTTTGCAAAATTACCATGTAATAGGTTTCAGAGAGACACGGTCGATGTAAAAGATACGGACACGTTTCAGCTCCTCTGAGCCCAACTCAATTTTTAAAGTGAAATATCTCACTCTTTAGAGTACGAAATATTAAACCCACATTCAAACCACATCTTCTGAGAGACAGTCCCGTATTTGAAAGAGACTCACACAATAGTCTGCGACAAGCCTCGCCCAGGCGTGAGCTTGAAGCGCCCCATCCCTGTGGAAAATGCACGGAACTCTGAGTTCAGCGTCAGTTGCCATCCCTCCTGCGGTCCCTTACGGGTCTCCCTGGCGGCGCAAGAGCAGGGGTGGCGGCCGGGGGCATTTCTTATTGGCTTTTTCCAATTCACTGGAGCCAATGCAGGCCACGCGTGAGGGCAGATGGGTGGCAGTTCCTAAGCGTTCACACCTTCCCGGCCAGCCGAGGAGGAGCCGTCCTGTTGCCTGGCTGTAGGTAACAGACAGTGGACAAGCAAAACAAAAACCACCCCAAAAAGTCAGCTATACACCCCAGAGGAAAAACCACGACTATTTAATGAGGAAAAGTTTGGGGATAAGCAGCGCTATCCGGCCTTCCCCTTGACGCCCCAGAGGGAGGGGATGGGACGGCGGCACCAGCCGGAGGGGAGGCACCGCCCCATCCCGAATCCCCCCGTCCCGAATCCCGCTCCTCCGGGGATCCCCCACTCCCGCCGACCACCAACGCCCCGCGGGGCGCCCTGCGTTGGGGGGGCGGAGGAGCTGCCGCCGCCGCCGGCGCCCCCTGGCGGCCTCCGCCGCGCTCGTCCGGTGGAGCCGCGGCGAGCAGGGGCAGCCGCCGCTACAAACGGCTGTGAGGGGGTTCCGCTGCCGCCGTGACGGGCCGGGCCGGGTCGGGAGCCGTGGCTGGGGGTGCGCGGGGCGGAGGCGAGCAGGGAACAAAGGAGATCGGGGCGGCGCAGAGGCGGCGGCTCCGCCGGGGGGAGGCACCGGCTGGCTGGTTGCGGGGGGTGTGGGGAGGAGGAGGAGGGTCGCCAAACTGCTGCCACTTCGTCGACCGTGAGCGGCACTCGCTGGCGGCGGCGGCGGCAGCCCGCCCCTCGCTGCATGGCAGCCCAGTGAGGGAGGAGCGGGCGAGGGTCTGGCGCTGCCCGGAAGCCGAGGGAGCCAGCGCCGGCGGCAGCAGCGCCCGCCGCCCTCCCGCCGGGATGCGCCCCGCGCTCCGCTGAGGCGCAGCCCCGCAGCGATGCTCTCCCCCGAGCGCCACCGCCACCACCGCCACCCCCCGCCGCCGCAGCCGCCGCCGTCGCCGCACCACCCGCCGCAGCCCAGCCATGTCGTGGCCACCATCGAGAACCTGCCGGCGGAGGGCGGCAGCGGCGGCGGCAGGAGCGGCATCTCCGCGCCCTCCTCCAGCGTGCGCCAGCGGATCAGGAAAGTGTTGAACAGGTGAGGCCAGGGGATGCTCCGGCGGCTCTGCGCGGCTCTCCGCCCCGCCGCCGCTCGCCCCGGGGCGCGCAGGTCCCGGGGGCGGCCGTCGGGTGAGCCCGGCCCGGCCCCTCGGCGGGGTGGGCACGAAGGCTCCGGCGAAGCGGCTCTCTCTGCTCGGCCGAGAGGGCAGCGCCTTTCCCCGCAGGAGCGGCTGGCAGGGGGCAGTGGCGCTGAGACTCTCCCGGCCCATTGCTGCCTCCGAGGCGGCAGGGTGAGGCGCGGCCCCGGCCCGTTCCCTTCCTCCTCGCCGGAGCCGGTGCTGGTCGCACCTGCCCTGCCCTCAGGCACATCCCCACGGCGGGGCCCCCTCGCCTCCAGCCTGTTTCGGCTTCCCTGGCCCGGGGGGCGGCGGGGAGGAACGACCCCACGTACCCGGTACCGCAGCCCGGCCGGTGGCAGAGAGTTGGAACGCCGGCGCCGGGCGGGCGGCAGTGAAGGGGCGGCCCCTCGTCCCGGCGGGGTCCGCCAACAGCGGGGTTTTTCCCGGACCCGGTCAGGTGTCGCGGGCAGCATGCTGTGGCTGACGGAGCGGGCTGCCGGCGGGACGCTAGCTTGTCCCCTCTCCTGTGCGTACGGGAGCGGGATTGTCAGCGCAAAGCCAGGGGAGCGCAGGGTGCTAGGGGTAAATTATTTCACCGAACGCACACGAAAACACTGGAACCATCTTACTCAAATCCCTTACGCTCTTTGCCAGTTGTTTCTTCTGCACTGCATTTGATTAGGGCTGAGGTTTTTGCTGTAAAACTGTCTATCCAGAACCTAACCGGTTGCACTTCTCCAAAAGGCGCTCCTGTCTGAAAAGCCGACTGAAGCGATCCCCTTCTGCCCAGCGACTTTTATGCGCTGAATAGAGCGGTTGCAGCGTTATGGGCAGCGATGCGATGGTGCCTATCAGTGTCGGCCTCTTTGTCCCCAGTTTAGTTTCGGACACATGTAATATAGATAAACTATTAAGAAAAACGGCTGTTCTACCTGGATATACTAGTTTTGAAGGTGAAGGTCTTTTGCTCTTTCAAGCTTTTAAACATTAGGAAATTATGATTGTTACTGGTTTTGTTACAGATACCTGAAGGTATTCGATTGCTCAGAGATCATTGCTGTTAGATGCAGTTAATTAACTGCAACCATTGTAGGAGGATCCTCAAACACATCAGTAAGGGAGGAAATATTTATCCTTTTGTTCAAGCATGAGAAGGATTGTAAAGAAGTTGAAACAAGTAAGAGCTGCTTCAGCTCAATTATACATTTGCTTATACATGTGTGTTAGTAACTCTCAGCATAGTCAAATTCACTCAGTTCCTCAACCCAGCTGTCTGTGTCATCTTGGGTGTTGTGTGCTTGCAAAATCCTGCTCTCCTTCTGCTTGGTCATCCTGAGGTGTGTGTCCATCCTGAAATGAGACACTAGAGGAAAGAAGTTTTCTCAAGGGGCAGCAAGAAAGGAATTAAGATGTGGTGAAGAGATCAGATACAGAAGCAATATGTACTCCTGTTCAAGGGCGGTAATAGTGACCTCTAGGGAGCCATCAAACTGACCATGATCTTCATGGCTAGAAGATGTTGGATTAATTCATATAGGTCAAGTATTTACCATGCTTATTCATATATGTGACTCTCAGCCATAAAGAGTCAAGTAAGTATTTATTATTTTAGATAAATTATTGAAATGAGAATATACAGATTTTATTTTTTTTAAAGGAGAAAGGATAGAAATTGGCTCCAGTGACCGAAGTTCAAATCTTTGTCTGATTCACACAGTTGAATCTAGAAATGAGATCTCCCATTGCCCAGAAAAACACCCTCATGAACAGGAGACCTGTCACTTTTTCATAGAACTGTAGAATGGTTTGGGTTGAGTTGAAAGGGACCTTAAAGATCATTGAGTTCCAACCCCTCTGCCCTAGGTGGGGATGTCTCACACTAGACCAGGTTGTTCAACGCCCTGTCCAACCTGGTCTTGAACACTGCCAGGGATGGCCAACCACAGCTTCTCTGGGCAACCTGTGCCAGTGCCTCACCAATCTGACAGTAAAGGATTTCTTCCTAATATCTAATCTAAATCTACCCTCTGTCAGTTTAAAACCATTACTTCTTCTCCTACCACTACTTACTCTTATGAAAAGCCCCTCTCCAGATTTCTTATAGGCCCCCTTCAGGTACTAGAAGGCTGCTATAAGGTTTTCCTGGGTCCTTCTCTTCTCCAGGCTGAACAAGCCCAAGTCTCTCAGCCTGTCTTCATAGGAGAGGTGCTCCAACCCTCATGAACATGTTCATGAGCATGTTCTTTTCTCCTCTTCAGGCATGAAATGAAAGTAATTTTTTTCCAAATTTATGTGATTTGTGGAGAGGGAGAAGACTTGTTACTGGGGTGTTTTAAAACAGCCTTTTCCTTGTGTAAGAGAATCCTCAGCAGATCCAGAGGTCTCTATCAGGGGAAATACTGCTGGAGTTAGGTTTCCTTCATCTTTACATGGGAACTAATGACACAGACCATGTAAGGTCATGGTTTTCATGCAATATTTCTGCTGATACAGTGAAGTGATGCAATGAAATGGATCCTCACGCAATGTTTGTGTTTTCGTCTTCTGTGGGAACAATAGCATGCAAATGTGTAAGGGAAAGGAAGAAATATATATGGTATGTCCCTAAAAAAGCAGGAGCCCAGAACAAACTAAGCATTGGCTTCTTCAGTTAATGCTTTTCTGCTGGAACAGGGTAGCACTTTCTCTGTGCTATCTCTACCATTTTGTGCACTATTTGCTTGTGACCCATTTGTGAAAGATCGCTGATTGACTCATTAGGTTGAGCTCATGTACTTCTATTTTCTGCTAGACAAAATGGGAACTTCTCAGGAAGATGAACAAAAGAAAAGCTTGACAACAGAAACCTGATAGAGCTGGTAGAATCACAGAATGGTTTGGGTTGCAAGGGACCTTTAAAGGTCACTGGGTCCAGCCCCCCTGCAATGGGCAGGGACATCTTCAACTAGATCAGGTTGCTCAGAGCCACATCCAACCTGACCTTGGATGTTTCCAGGGATGGGGCATCCACCGCCTGTCTGGGGAAACTGTGCCAGTGTTTCACCACTCTTCTTGTAAAAAAATTTATTACTTACTTACATCTAGTCTAAACCTACCCTCATTTAGTTCAGAACTATTACCCCTTATCTTATCGCAGCAGGTCCTGCTAAAAATCCTTTCCCCAGGGACAGGTCAGGGAGGAAAACAAGACAGCGGGAGAATGGAGACAGACACTGGCAGAAACTGAGCATTATTTCTTTCACTTTATATGTAGGAGTTTGGTCATCCAGGTATTTGGTGATTCCTGAATTGCCTTCAGAAGCTCCTCTTAAAGTTGCTTTACAAGCTATGAAAACGTATCTTAACTTCACCTCCCAACCTCTCCTCCCTGTTCGCTCAATAGATCCTGAGGTAATAGAGAAACACTGAAACACCCACCTCCCCAGGGTATTTGAGAAGAGAACATACTGAAAGCAGAGCTGGTGGACTGTAACAATCTATTTCAGTGGTCGCAGCAAACACTGAGCTCTAAAAGAGTTGGCCATGAAAGAAAATAAAAGTAAACCACAAAACTGAAGGGTCAGAATCATGAAGGACTGGAGATGCCTGATGAAATTGTGAGATTTACTGGAACAGTTTGGGTATGAATCCTGAGCTGCCAGTGGTCCTGAAGAGGACCTGCTGCAACAGGAACAAGCTTCCTGTGATTCTTGAAGTCTGGGAAGAAGGGCTTGGAATTGCTGTTGTGTTAAGAGGAAATGCAGGTTACATACTGCAAATATGCTCCTGGACCTGTGATTCACACCCATGGTCCATGAATCCCAACTGCAGGGTGCTGCCTGGTACCTTCCTTGTGACATTTGCTGAGTGGGTGTCCCTGGGTGACCCTGCCCTGCTACATTGCAAGGGAGAGAAAGAACGGTGTTGGCTGTTTGATTGCTTGCTTGCTTCCACACAGCCTCTGCAAAGCCAAAATTGGACTCCACCAACTCTGTCTGCTTGCAGAGGACCACTTGATGAGCAGTGACTCACCTGCTCCACATTGCCTCCCACCTATAGCAGGAAACAAGAAGAAAAGGAGAAAATCATGTGCTTTGGAGTTCTGCGGTTCTCTGTGCCTCCACCCCAGCACCTTCCTGTTTCAGAAGTACCTGTTGGTGGGTCAGGACTTGCTCTGTGTGTTTGTCTCCCAGCACAGAAGGGGTTTCTTGTGTCCCTTCCCTGCTCTCCCTAGCTGACCTGAGGGCTCAAGAGCACAGAATCACCTGCCAAATGTTGCCTATGGCTCCTGAAGACTTTTGGAGCATGGCTCTCATGTTAGGAAGACTGGTTATCACCCCTTCAGAGGAACTGGGCAGAGAATAAACATTGCTGAAACACAGGGGGAATGGGTTGCCAGATGATCTCTGTGGGGGATTCTTAAAAATTATTTATCTAAATGAGAGCCAACAGATGATTATGGACCTGGATGTAATCTCTTTTGTCCTAGGCATCAGTACAAGGAGGAAAAATGAAGATTTTTGAAGGAGATGAGTTAATACCTTTGGGTGGTATAACAAAGTTATTTTACCTAAGTAAATGTGAATATTCTGGGAAACAAAAAATACCGTAGCCTCACCAATGAATTCAGGTCTCCAAAGTAACATCTGAGGCTTTGCTATTGTGTTGCCTTCCCTGATGAGAAAGCTGGATGGCACATAACTGTTTTCTGGGTTTACCCACTTCCATCTTATAGTACTTTCTTAAGAAATAAGATCTAGCCATGCCATATCTTGCTGTTCAAGGGTATCTTCATGTGCTTTGTATTTTTCAGAAGTTTCCTAAAAATCATATCAGAATATTAGAGGCATATTCAACTTGATATCAAAAAATGGAGTAAGAGTAATTTGAAGCACTCAGTCCCATGCCATCTTTTAAATACATTTTTAGTTGTCTGCTCTAGTGAATTGTGAAAGCTGTCTCTTGAGCAGTGTGAGTCTTTCTCTACGTCTTTGCTCACTTACTCACTTTTTCCAATAAATTTCAGCCATGTGCGTAATGCCAGTGTATGCTCTAATTGCCACTTCCTTTCTTAGGAATAGGAAGAAAAAATAATGTTGCTAATAATTGTAATTGATTAAGCTAGGTAAGGATTTATTGAGCAAAATTATATGAAGAAAAACAGTTTGGATTCTTCTTGTCAGAAAGTGTGCTGTTTGGGTACAGTCTGTATAAAACTTTTGCCTTTTTAATACGCTACAGGCCAAATTTGTCCCTGATAATGGAGTTGAGGAAGAATTTGTCCCACTAGCTGACTAACTTTGAACTTGAATTGTGTGTCAAGGCTACTAGCTCTTCAGAAATGACAGCTGTTTGAATGACAGTGCAAGTATCGAAAGCTATAACCCTATGATTTTTTTTTTCTAATAACATGTATCCACATAGAAAATCAGACAGAGGGAGTTTATATACTTAAAAAGAACCTGAAACTGAATAATAATGAAGTTGAGGTTACGTATTTCGTTGCCCTGAAGCAATAACGTCTTTCAGTTGACTGATCAGAGAGGCAAACAAACCAAATAATTTATGGCATTTTTCCTTAGTGAAAAGCAAGTCAAGGATCAAACATACCATTTTTGGAATCCAAAAAAAAGTGAGTATTCATAACCTTCAGGTGCTTTGCTTTCTTCTTCAAAACAAAAGGATTGGCTTCCTTTGGGATTTTTATTCTCAAAAAGTATAAATAGCTTCTCAAAATACACCCAGAATAACAGTGACTGTAGAAGAATGAGTCTGAGCCCAATTCAGATAGCTACAGCTCTCCTTTTAGGTAAAAATGTTCATAACATTCTGAAATAAATCAAAGAAAATGAGTTCATAGGATAGATCAAGCAACTAGGTTGGCTTTCTTGTGCCTGTTATTACTATTCTTTTTGGTCAGGGAAGTGGGAAGGTCATATCTGCCCGCAGGAAAGCGTCCTAGCAGAGGATTTAGAACTCAACTGATGAAAAATTGTCCCCCTCGCCTTGCTTTTGCTCCTGAGAATTTGCATCTTAGGAGATAGCAGCCTTGCTGGTCCTAGTCTGAAATAGTGGTACTGTAAATGCACTGCAGTCTAAACCCAACTGCTGACATACTGATTGGGACTGGGAAAAGACTTCCTAGGAGGGTCAGTGTGGCAAGATGAAATATGCGGGTGTCTTCTGTCTACCTATGACATTCAGAAGGCTGGTGCTTACTGGGTGCCTGTCTGCAAGTGGGAATTTTTGACACTGGCTGTGCCATGGGCTTTTGGAAGGGGTTACTGCCTCTTGAACTAGGGGGGTTTCAAAGGAGCAGCACTGTAAATGGCTCCATAGAGAAAGCTGGAGGAATGGACAGAGTGGCTCTTATGGAATGGACAGAGCAGCTTTAATGTGCTAATGAGGGGAAGGCCAGATGCCAGCACTGATCAGAAGAGCTCTTTGTGGCTCTGTCTCTTTAGAGATGGCTGGAGTCTCTGTCCTTATCGAGGTTGTTTCTGCAGGCAGAGGCAAACACTGGGGCTATTAGTGAGGTGTTCCCTTCCTTTAAGTCAGCAGATAGCCTTACAGATCAGCACTTGAATACTGATTAGGGCTAATTACCAGGAAAGCTTAGGAAAAAGAACTTG
Organism: Ara ararauna; assembly: GCA_028858755.1. NCBI lineage: Eukaryota > Metazoa > Chordata > Aves > Psittaciformes > Psittacidae > Ara > Ara ararauna. The sequence goes on from CM054379.1 coordinate 66,849,073, forward strand.
CTGAAGAAGCTTAACTTTAAAAAAAACCCTACAAAAAATCACCACCTAAACCCAACAACGAGAGAACACTCATGCTCAAAGGCTTGTGAGCTGAGCTTAAATTCAGCTGAAATCACCTGTTGCAAGAATAGCAGTATGGGGACTTGTAAATTGCTGCGACTGTAAAGTGTGTAAGTATTGGTGGTTGTGAAATTCATGCTGTGAACCACCTAACCTACCTGTCTCTGCTTATTTATGTCTGTCATCTGTCCCTCTAGGATTTTTGCTGAAAACACAGCAGTTTTGAAGCTCGTCTTTCAGCTTTCTCTGACTTGGTTTCTCTTGTGATTTAAGCAAGCATTCTTCAATAAATATTCACTCTGTCATTTTGTCCTAGAGGCACCAAATGACTGAGTTAGCAGGTTTGACCCCCATGCATCCCATTCTTCTCAGTGTGGCTGGAACTAAAGAGCAAGAGATTGAGGAGGGAGAATCTCTGCCTCCTGGCCATGCTCGCTGAGAGCACCCATGTGGCAATACCATGCCATACCTCTGCAGAGAGCGTGCCTGCTTTTTGGGATGTGCCATGGTATGTGGCGCTAGCCAGATAATTTCCTAGACAGAGTGGATGACCCTTGGTCTCACAAGAAAGGTCTGTCCACAAATGACACGATGTAGGTGCCACCATAAGAAATTTTGATGCTTATTAAGCTAGCCTTCTGTTTGCAGCTGATACAGTCATTTTCCCTTGGTGTGGTTGTCAGTTGCTTCCTTACACTGCCTTTTCCCATGATGATGTGGGGACCACGCTTCACCTTCAGACAGGTCTGACCTGAGGCAGCCTGTAGGAACTTAGAGGCCGATAGTGAATCTTCTTGTTTGCTGTAACTTTTATTCCTGTCAGAAAAAGCAGGTGAGTCAAAACCTTGGCAAGAAGGATTGGGTTTCTCAAGACGCATGTTCAGCAAAGTTTCTTATGTCCAGACTGGATTTTTTTGGATGGAAAGCAAGTAAGACTTCACGGTAATCTGGTTATGGGAATATTTATGTAGGAGACCAGGTTTAACTCTGCTTTGCTTCATCACTGGGGGCTGCTGCAAACACATGGACTGTGATGTCCTCTTGAGATGAAGAACCTCAAAAGGTTGTGGTTTTGTCCTAATGCAAAATTTTGAAAATTAAAAGTTTGGGACAAGAAGGTGCTCTTTTTGCTCAGCTCATCTCCCAAGGCATTTCAGGCTTCAAGGTGTTCATTTACAATAGCGTGCTCTGCTTGAAACAGATTGCTGCATCTCTAATACAGATAAATGAGGTAATTTCTGTCCAGTAGCATAACCATAATTATTACTTCCCAAGCCCTAGTGTTAATAGCGACCTGTGAGCCAGTATTAAGTGATGACAAGATGAAACCGAAATTTGAAACATTTATAGTGATGGCCATTAGTTAGCCCTCTCTGGTGTTCATTTGTCAAAGAAACTGTTGCACATGTGTTCAGAAGCCTGCTTCACTGCCTGTTTTTGGGCTGCATTGGGTTTAAAATGGTGCTGTCTTCTGTGCCACATTCATTCTCATTACTTTTCACATTTGGCAAATGTTTTGATGTGTCCTGATGTGGAAATCAGTTAAGTGGGGATTAAATTTTTCATTATGAAGATGGTGAGGCCCTGGCACAGGTTGCCCAGAGAAGTTGTGGCAGGTTGGATGGGGCTTTGAACAACCTGTTCTAGTGGAGGGTGTCCCTGCCCATGACAGGGAGGTTGGAATTAGATGACCTTTAATGTCCCTTCCAACCCAAACCATTCTATGATAAATGCTTCCCACCATTTGATGAAATGGAGAGAGGAATCCATTGGCAGTGTTGGAGGGAGATACCAGCATCCGTTCCTGCTCTGCTACTTCATCAACCTCACTGAAGCGGAAGAGAGCTCCACAGCTCCAATCCTGAATGTCTCCAGCCTATTAACTAAAATCCAGATCCTTAATGTAGCCTTGGGGCTGCTAGCTCAGATGCTTTCAGTGGAAGGGGAAGTTTGGGGGGTATGGGCTGAATGAGAGTGGTGGCTGCAATTTAGAAACCATGGAACTTATCTCTGCCTTTTATTGAAGAGAGGAGTTAGATGTCTAACTCTTGAAGATGAGGCCTGATAGGTAGGAGCCTAATAATTCAAGGTGGATAAGGCATAAGCTGTACCCTATCCTATGCTTTCTTTTTTTCTTTTACCAGGGTGCAGTATTCTTCTGCGTGGATCTTTGCTTTCCCCCCCTCTATGATGATCAGAGAGATGTTGGAAGATACTTAATAAAACTAAATTAATTACCTTGTGGCTATTCTAAGTCCAGATATTTTATGGAGCCACTGTATTTTCAATGTCTTCTGCAGACTGATTTAGGCTGTTTACCTTCTGAAATCTGTTCTTACTAGAAGCTGAGTGCCATAATGAAACTGAGCAAGTGTTTCTTTCCTGTTGCTATTTTCCTTGTCTCTCTCTGCTGCTGCTACAGACATGAAATACTTTTGATTATGTTTTTTTTCAACTCCCTGCTGCCAGTATATTGGGGTCTGTAGGGACTCTTCTGGATAGATTGAAAGTGAGGAAGGACAGCAAACAGCAAGTAGCTTGTGAAGAGTTGAACAGGGAGCTGGAAAATATTTTCATGGGTTTGGGATTTGATACTTGAAGGAAATAAAACTTTAATATTGTAGAGATAATTTGCATCAGGCTGGGTATGTGGCTTAAGTAACATCAGTCTCCAAGCTTCATCTAATGTGGCGGGGAAAGAGCCGGCATCCAATACATGTAATGATCAGACTCAAGTGTCTCCTTTCCTGCATGACCTATCTGATGTGCACAGGCAACTTTCAGCCAGATTTGAATACCTGACCCCTCTGTTGGGTGCCTGGTATGCTGAGGAGGATGCTTTGTAGAAGAAACTACTATTTTTCTGGAATTTAGAGATCACCATTTGCAGAAGTGTGGTCTGGCTTGTCCAGAGCAAGACAACACCTGTGTGTAGCCCTGGAGACCTTGCTCTGTTGCCTTCTCTTCATATTCTCCTAGCAAAGTTGCTTTGCTTTGGTTTAGCACTCACTAGCAGTTTTTTGACAGTATACTGTTTTTTTGGTCCAGTTTGTGGTGGTGGTGGATATGACATCTTTGAAGAGATTCAATAGAATCCAGGACATTTGAGGACTTAATCTAGAAGCGCAGGGGCAAGGTGGTGTGGCGGTTGTCATACCTGTCTGTGGAAGCGCTACATTGCATCTATGTTAACCAAGAAAATCTCCAGGATTCAGAGTTTCTCCTGCTCTAAAGAGATTGCTTGAGTTTAAGACACCAAGCAATTCCCTAATAATTCACTAGAAAAAAAAGGACTCTGTGTCTGTATGTGTTAGCATGTGAGATCTTTTAGGATGAACTACAAGTTACCTAAATTTAACATCCTGTTATAAATAAATAAATTCCAGCACACTCTAACTCATAGAAGAATTTCTGCTAAATTTGATGCCTGAAATTGTTCATACATATTGATTTGGTAGGTATTACCACGTTAATGGAACTTATCATTACTCAGCTAGATTAATTTATTAGATTTATTCCTACACTTTTAGAATGTATAGATGTATTGAGACATGAGCCTGAAGAATCAATACCAATTTCGTTTCTCAGTTATGAATCCTCTTACTAACATCCAAAATACTGTTACGCTTTAGAGTATTTAGCTGCAATTTATTTTGAAGCATACACTCCAACAATTGTGTCTTTCTTCTTTGTTCTCTAATGATTCTTTTTGATGTATGTGGGCTCTGTTTGAGCTAAGTGCCATGTATCAAGCATCAAACGAGTCATGACCATACTCTAGTCACTGGGGCTAGTCAGCAACTCAGGTGTTTGCGAGATTTGGGCTCTGAGACCAGACCTAATCTTTGAGATGTGTTTTGGCTGCTGTTCTGCATGGGAGGCCCAAAGCAAGAGTGGAAACAAAGGTAAAAATGTTATTTACAACTAAGTTGCCTACGAATTGTAGTGTACTTGCATGTTTTTCTTTGAGCAGTGGCCATGTGTGCATTATCTTTCGGAAGCAGTGGTGTTTGAGAAGTGGTAGCAAAGACCAGCCAGAATGGATAGCTGAATGGATATTCACTTGCTTCCAGAGCATAAACATCAGGAAGAAGCTACTGAAAGTTTGATGGGAATTGAGGGGGGTGGAGGCTGCAGCAACTATGGAGGAAGAAAGTGGTTTGGTCACTTGCCCATGCTACCATTTCAAGACATCTAGAGAGCACTGATGGCAGGGAGAATTCAGTCTTCGTGCGGTCCAAGCATGGACATTTCTGTTCCCATCATGGCACCAGTAGTGCTTGGAGATACCATCCTTTCTGCCTTCGGATGGACCAGAAATGTTCTGTAGCTCTCAGGAAGAGAATTGCAGAGACCTCAGCCCAACCTCAGCCAGAGCAGCTCACTAAGCATATTGGTGAGAAATCTCCAGCAGCTGCAAGCGCAGAGATAATGTTTCATCCAGTGGTCTGCAAGGTGAAGCTGCTTAAAACTAACTCTTCTCCAGCCAGCCTTTCTTTGTTGTTTTCCAGTAAAAGGTGCTCTATACACCCAGTACACTGCTCATCTTACCACTTTTTGGTCTGTACTTAACTCCTGCTACTGTAGCTGCTGCTTGTGCACCATTCCAGTTGCTGGGCATTAAAAGCTCAAGCCTGATAAGCAAAAACAGCATGCACAAACGGACCAGTCAGGTGATAGAGGGAAACTGAGGGGCAAAACCTCACCCCCAAAACTGTCATGATGCAGAAGTAGGCATCGGAATGAGAAAGATGGGGAGATGCCCTGTGAATACTGCCTGTCTGATTCAGTCGTGGGATTTGGGACCGAAGCCAGAGCATTATAGTTTGTGGTGGTGTGACTGCGCTTGACTAAAAGTTACAGGAGACCTGGTGGACAAAAAGCAGCTCAACTAGCCCGTTGCAGTGAAGGGCAGGGAGGGGTGGGCTTTTGCCTGATTTGTTTTCAGAAGAAGCTTGTATTGCAGCAGCAGATAAGGAGAAGTGTTGTGTTTTGAAGGACTTGGGAAGAAGTTACATACAGTAATAGATCCTGATTTACGGTCCAGGATTGGACACCAATTGGTTTTTCAGCCTCGGGCAAATCTCTCAACCTCCCAGGGTCTGGTTCAGTACCTGTAAAATGGGGATAGTTAAACTTAACTACTTGGAAGAGTTGTTGATTAGTTAATGCTTATAAAATGCTATACAGTACTATAAAATACAGCACAGTGCTCAGAAGCATCTGCTCTGCAGTTACCGTAGTGCTTCTCTGAAACTTTATGGGCAGCCGTTTGCCAAGAAACAAAATGAGTGATGCGCGCAGTACATGAAGGCTTTGGGAGACATGGGGATGACATCTTTTCAAAGGCATCTAACTTCCCTGAGGTACCTCCTGTCAGAATACAAGGGGAGGTTTCCTGAGCACACCTGCAGTGGTCTGGCACTGAAACTGGTGTCGGATGAGGCTGGGGCTGCAGTAGGGGGCTCTGGCAGGTAATAGAAGAGCACTTTACCCCACTCCCAGTTGCTTATTCTTATTCTTGTCGCTGTCTCCAGCCTCCTTACACTTTGTTGTGCTGGTGGAGCTGTTTGTGTGGTGGCATGGAGAACCACGTTGGTGGCTTGATGCAGAAGGGAGGAAAAATGGAAAAAAGTTTCTGTTGCTGTTGGTTTGTGTTGTGGTTTAAACCTCTGTAACTCACGCAGTTTTGCTCACTCACTCCACCCTCTTTCTTCCCCCACTCCCAGGTGGATGGGAAGGAGAATCAAAAGAATGCAACTCCCACAGGTTAAGATAAGAACAGTTCAGTAACTAAAGAATAACACAAGACCACTACTGCTACCACCAATAATAATAATGACAAGGCAAATACGAGGGAAAAGAATACAATTCTCACAACCTATGCCCAGCCCGACCAAGAAGTGCACCCCCTTCCCCCCCTTCCGGGTCTCTGCTCATCCTGGGCATGACGTTCTGTGATATGGAATACCTCTTTGATCAGTTTGGGTCAGGTGTCCTGTTTCTGCTTCCTCCTGGCTTCCCCTCCTCCCTGGCAGAGCATGAGGCTCAGAAACTCCTTGGTCAAATCAAAGCATTCTAAGCAGTAACTGAAAACATCGCTGTTATCAGCGCTGTTCCCAGGCTGAAAGTCAAAAACACAGTGCTGCACCAGCTACCAAGAAGGAGAAAAATGACTGCTACTGCTGAACCCAGGACAGTTTGTATTTTCAGATGTATCTTCTTTCCAGTGGAGTTTATCATGTGCCGACAAAAACATGGACTAGCATGGAGAATAGGGTGGTACAGGGGTGAGAACAAGCATGGAGAGAAAGCAGGGCTTGGGCTGCTGAATTTTTCCTGACACTGGAGATGACACCACAAACCATGTTATCCAAACACAGAAGATGCTGCCGTCACAGCAGTTAGAAGGTGTGTTTGTGAGCTGACCTCCTTTCCTGCCTCCTGTGACATGTTATGGTGGTTTCATTGGAGAAGTGTGTATGGCAGCATAAGAGGTGGTGAAGCTGTTGATGCTGGCTGGAGCTTACCATGTTGCGTGTGAAACTGCCACAGGGGGGAAGGAGCTAAAGATGTGCCAGAGATGAGCCTGTAATAATTTATGATATTTGCATCTTGACGCTATTATTTGGGATTCTTATGTCATGAATATATGACACTACGTGAACAATGCATATACACACACGCATACTGATTTGGTTTAATAGAGGACTGTTAAGAAAAAAGCAAGTGTGTAATCGGTGTTGGGACTGGTCTTGTTCAAAATCTTTTTCGGTGACATGGACAGTGGGATTGAGTGTGCCCTCAGCAAGTTTGCCGATGACACCAAGCTGTGTGGTTCGGTTTTACGATGGAGGGAAGGAATGCCATCCAGAGGGACCTTGACATGCTTGAGAGGTGGGCTGATGCCAACCTGATGAAGTTTAACCATGCCAAGTGCAAGGTCCTCCACCTGGGTGGGAGCAATCCCAGGCACAGCTACAGGTTGGGCAGAGAAGAGATTGAGAGCAGCCCTGAGGAGAAGGACTTGGGGGTTTTGGTTGATGAAAAAATGAACATGAGCCGGCAGTGTGCGCTTGCAGCTCAGAAAGCCAGCCGTATGCTGGGCTGCATCAAAAGGAACGTGACCAGCAGGTCGAAGGAGGTGATCCTGCCCCTCTACTCTGCTCTCGTGAGACCTCACTTGGAGTATTGTGTGCAGTTCTGGCATCCTCAACATCAAAAGGACATGGAACTGTTGGAACAGGTCCAAAGGAGGGCCATGAGGATGGTCAGGGGACTGGAGCACCTCCTGTATGAAGACAGGCAGAGAAAGTTGGGGCTGTTCAGCCTGGAGAAGAGAAGGCTGCGTGGAGACCTCATAGCATCCTTCCAGTATCTGAAGGGGGCCTATAGGGATGCTGGGGAAGGACTCTTCGTGAGGGACTGTAGTGAGAGGACAAGGGGTAACGGGTTCAAACTTAAACAGGGGAAGTTTAGGTTGGATATGAGGAAGAAATTCTTTACTGTTGTGGTGGTGAGGCACTGGAATGGGTTACCCAGGGAAGCTGTGAATGCTCCATCACTGGTGGTGTTCAAGGCTGGATTGGACATAGCCTTGGGTGGCATGGTTTAGTGGGAGGTGTCCCTGCCCCTGGCAGGGGGTTGGAACTAGATGATCTTAAGGTCCTTTCCAACCCTAACTATTCTATGATGCTATGATTCTAGGACAATTTCCTAAATAGCCACTCCTGATTTAGTAACTAGAAGTTATTAGGAGAGGGTTATGAGTTACCAGGTTCAAAGATTCACCCTCAGCCATTTCACAGAACTGGGTAGGATAAACCTGAGCAATATGTTTGCTCTAAAGTCACAGTTTCACAAGCTGCCAAAAGATCTCGCTTCTCTCTCTTCCCTGCTCCTGGCCAAATTGCTCCTTCTGCTAAGCCAGGTCTGGTTCCTGTCACATCTCACAGCTGGCTCACTGAAACAGCAAAGAATTAACCTGGCTGAAAAAGGTGGTTGTTGTTGCTGGGTCTTCAGCTAGCTTTTGATTAGACTTGTGCCTGAACTGGGGAAAGAAAGGAGCCTGTGGGCAGGGAACAGGGAGTAGCAGGGACAGAGGAGGTAGAGAAAATAGGGATTGAAAATAAAAGAAACTGAAAAGAAGGAAGGGAAAGTATCTCCTTCTATGTTTTTTGTCTTGTCTGTGCTCTAATACCATGCCTGAGCTAACTGCTTGTTGTCAGGGTCTTTAGCTTCCTGCTGTCCTACCTTCTCCCTTGTTATAAACCTTAGTGCTGATGTTCCTGAGAAAAGTGGTGATGACCCCAGGTGAAACTGGTGTGTATCAACAGTTGGTAAACAGTCAGCTGTAGCCAATTCCTCATTCAAATAGTGGTAAGTGTTGTGATTGTACAGAGGGGAAAGGTAATGTGTTTTTGTATTTGATAGTATTGGTCTGGATGGGGCTGGTGGAAAAATGTATGCTGCGGGTCTGAAATCTGTAAGTACTTGCTGTGCTGTACTACTGGAGGTGATGGTGGAGGTGTGATGCAGCCCTAAATAGACATGTCTTCCTTGTTGTATCTTCTGTTTATTTATTTTTAAGCTGGGCTGAGTTCTGTGAGGATGGGCATTTGTGCAATGTATGTATGCTGTGTGTTTCTGTGTTGTTAGAAGGTGGAATAGAAGCCTTATCCCTGATACCATTTTTTTGCAGTAACTGAAAGGGAGGTCTATGTTCAGCAGGTCTAAAATCACTGTATCTAGTGTGTGGCAGTGCCCTCGTGGGCTTTATGGCTCACTTTTGTCTGTCTGGTGTGGTATGCAGTAACTTTTCTGCTGCTGCTGGTTAGAAAAACAGCAATTGATCAGTAGCCACTGAACTGATTCATCTCACTTTCTGTGACAGCATGCATTGTATTTCAGCTTTCTTCTATAATGTGCACTGTGAATAGCTGATGTGATTTTTATTTGGCCAATGTAACCTTGGAGGTGTATTGCTGCTCCCTGGCCTTTCTTTTTCTCTCCTGTCTTTACCTAGAGCCATCAGTCAGGTGCTTGCTTTTCTGAAAGTCATGCCTTAGAGGGGGTGCTCTGATCAGTAATCCAATGGCTTCAGTTACTGAAAGAATTTCTTAAAAACAAAGCCTCCACCAATTTGGGCACTGCAGGAGTGATCGCACTAGGGCTCCTTCTGGATAGAGATATTGTGCTGGCATATAAAGGTAGTTTTCTGTGAGTGTTTATTAGTCCTGCTTCCCAAATCAGTCCTGTATCATCCTAGCATGCTGTTGTATTCTCCCTGAAGAGAATACTACATAGAATCATAGAACAGTTTGGGTTAGAAGGGATCTTCAAAAGGTCATCTAGTCCACCACCCCTGCAGTGAGCAGGGATATCTTGAACTAGATCCACTAAAATGACATCCAGCCTGGTCTTGCATGTCTCCAGGGATGGCGCGTCTGACAATAATTTGGGCAACTTGTTAAAGTATTTTACCACACTCGTCGTAAAAATCTCTTCTTCAGATCCAGCCTGAATCTTCCCTCTTTTAGTTTAAAACCGTTACCCCTCATCCTGTTGCAGCAGGCCCTGCTAAAAGTCTCTCTCTGTGTTGCCCAGCTCCAGTGTATCACTTCGTAGTACCCTCTCCTCTCCTGCCGCAGGTAAAAACACAGACAGAGGTAAGGAGGAAAATGGGTATTGTAGAAGAAGAAAAGCATAAAACAGTATGGTTGTATACTGTGCCTGGAGAGAAATAAAGAATTAACAAATCCAGACAGAGGATGTCTCGCATTGTTTAGTTCTTCATTATGTTCCTATTGAAAAGAAATGGAAGTGATAATAGAAATTCCAGATCAGGGCCTAAAGCTTCTTTAGGTTGTGACTTTCTCTTAACAACACCAAAATTTTAAAATAAATAAAGTAGGGTCATTGCAGTTTATCCAGCTTTTAGGAACTGTGAGGTTGTACTTGAGTTTCTTGGCAAGTTATTTTCAAGAGTGGTGGTAGACGACAACTTTCTGATCCCCATGGTGGAATTTTAGGAGGTTTTGGTTTAGTGACATGGGTCAGAGTATTGTGTTTCTGTCGGTATAAGCTGAATATGTCACTGTTTACAGCTCTAGGTGTTAACACCAGTAGTTTTTTTTGTGACAGCACTAAAGCAGGTTTGGCCATGGAACAATTACAATGCTTTCTTTTTGCCTTGAACTCTAAAAATTTCTCTGGTTTGCGGTTCCCCACTATCTTCTGGATTATTGCCCAACACCAACTCAGATTGTTTGCTGGGGCTGGTCTTGTTTAGGGTTAAACCATTAAGCTTAAACCATTGCCACATATCCTGCTCTCAGTTAAAGCTTTAACAGCTTGTAAATAAATACAGTCCAGGCTGGTATCCGTGGGCTAGTCGCGCAGTTGTGTTCAGTCAGGGAAGGTCTCTATTACTAGGAATACAGGCTATGTTGATTTTAAAAGAAAAAAAAACCAAAACAAACCCCAAACCAAAAGTGCTACAGGACAATATAGAGCAGTTCCTGGTTTGATACCAAAATGAGTGAGCAGGAAGCCAGGGAAGAAGCAGAAGCTTCTTCCTGGCAGGTAAATCCTGCTGGTGTTTGAATCCCTGTTGTTTGAACTGGGGAGATGCAACACAGCGAATATCTCCACCTTATTTCGTCTCTGTGTTTGAGTATGCTTCTGTGGCATAGACATAAATTGTCAAGGAGGGAGGGAGGAAGGACCCATTTCTTTGCTTTTTGTGTGATCGTAATGGATATGGCTCGACTTCAGGCAAGCAGAGATAGTCATGTGGCTTGCAATGAACTAGCTTGCATGTGTGGACATAGTATAAACACATTGGCTGTTCTTGTAAGTGCAGTGATGGTGATGTACTGAAAGTGATGGCTCATATCTTTCATCTGAAAGACCTACTGTATGAGTGAAGAAGATATAGTAGCATTGCAGGAAAAAGTGGCATGTGAGTTCTTAACATGAACTCCTACTTGGATCCTCAAACACATGGTACCCCCAGTTGTGTTTTCTTTACATGGCCAACATTTCTCCTTTCCTTGTTCTCCCTGTACATGTAGCCTGCCTCCAAAGCCACAGCAGCACCACAGTTAGAAGATTTCCTGTAAAGGGAAGGGGGAGTATGGGCAGAGTCCCCCATTCCCAGTGGAGAGGGTCTATTATGAAGAATGAATTGTGCCTGGACAATGCAGCCCCTCGAGGAGCCTGTGACCTTTTTGAGATGCTTATGTGGGTAAGAGGGCACACTGCAGTCCCTGTATCCCAGCCCAAGTGCGGGTGGTGTGATGCCCTGGTTGCCATAGCAATTAATCACTGCTTTTTTAAGGGGTGGTGTTGACTACAAATCCCTGTAAATTGCCCAGAAGGCTGGTTTAAGCTGCTCCTTAGGCACCTTTCCATCTAATTTATCCCAAAAGGTGGGATGGAGAGATGTTTGGGGTTTTTTTAACCCCAACTAGTAAAAAAAAAAAAAAAAAATAGAAGCCAGAATAACTTTGGTCTATGCTGTTGGACTGGCTTTCACCTTCCTGGGCTTGCTGAGACACAGGGAACTTCTGGGAAGAACAACTGCAACATAGATGGGGGGGAGTGGTGGCTTCCAGTTCAGTGCATGTGGTCTTCACATGATTGTGTGTACCTGGGAAATATAAGAGACATTGTCTTTGAGAGGTATGCATGAATTTTTTATTCTTATTTTTGCTATCTTATTCTAATTATTTATTCTTCTTATGGGAAGATTTATACCAGACAATTAATGTGTATGTCTCTTGCTTTTCTTTGTGCCTTAAAAAGAACAGCTGGGAATTACTGTTACAATGATGAAAATAAAAGCCAGCTGCAGCAAGGCTGTACTCGGTATTTGTCTGTTTGCATAAGTAATGGCTGAGAAATAGGCGATGTTTACCATATCATTGTTCCAGAAACCTGAATAGTGGTGAACACAAATACTTCTTAGAAGTCTTCCTGTCGGTTAAAGCCCTGTTCACTGGAAAGGCAGTCTTAATTTCCTCAGTACATTATTAGAAAATCTGCCCAGAAGTTTGAGAAGATTTCTGGTTTTCTTCCTTAGAGGCGCTGCAGTCTCTATTACCTTTAATATTGCTTCTCAGAAAAAAAAGAAAAACAATGAATCCACAACAAAACCAAATGCCATGAAGATAAACAGGTTTAAAAGGATAAATTATCAAATACACAATGTTTTCTCTTAGCCGTAAGTACATCTGCAATTCAATGTAGTCTTTTTTGTTTGTTTGTTTTTAATGAATGTCACCTTGATACATACACATTTTGTACACAACATATGTGTGTGGAAACTTGCAATTAGTTTTACTGGAGATAGTGGGTAAGATGTTGGCGTTCCTTGGTATAACAGAATCAAATGTGATAAAATAGATTAAGTAACTTTGATTATCTGTAACATTAATAGCTGTGCATGCTATATATCCTGGTTTTGGGTGATTAGCTTAGTTCTGTTAGTCACAGACATGGGAATATACCTTTTATAGAACTATAGGACCATAATATTGGCTTGCTCTATTTTAACAAGCATCTTGTATTACTGTTGATAATTAAACTGTGGTTGAAGAAACAGTCCTGCTTTATCTTATGTATGGCACATCACTATAATCTTTCAGGATTGGTTAAGCTGGAGCAGCTAGAGGAGAAGTAATCCAAATGGACTCAACCCACATTTTATGGCTCTGCAGCCATTACCTCTCCCCTATCAATGAGTTTTAAACTGAAAGTGCGCAAGATTGCTGTTCAAGGACTGTAGGCTAAGCTCTTGTTTATTAAGTTTGTATCACCCAGGATCACCTTTCCTGTGTGGAAGAATAATAACCAGTTAAAGAAAGCATTCTTCTCCCTCCCTCCCTTCCTTCCTTTTCATGGGGCCTGTGGAAATTCCTTTCCCAGGTCTGCATTGTTCCTGGTCAGCAGAAACTCATCAAAGACCCTGAGGCAGATGGTGTTTTTGGGGTGCTACCTGTTCTTCTTGCTAGTAGTCCTTGTAGCAGGTACAAGTTGCACAAGGTAACATTGTCCAGCTTTTGAAAGCCTGCTTTTGGTGTCCAGCTGGAGGGGCTTGCCGGGGATGGGAGATACAGTAGGTTTCAGTTCCTGCCATACTTATAGCTACTCTTTATCCAGGATGATCCTGATTACCCAGCAGAACAAGGATTTGAACTTGGGTATGCCCACATGCATGCTGCTGCCAGAACTACCAGACTGTTGCCTCTTGCCTTGTGCTTCCCAACAAATGTTGCTGTAGCCAGTATTTCTCATTTGTTTGGTTTAGGTTTTTTTCTTGTTTTTTTTTTTTTTTTAAATTGTTATGTTTTGTTCCCCCCCCCCCCCCCCCCCCCCCCCCCCAGTATGAGGTGGTGGTGTGTTCCCGCTCCCCCCCCCCCTTATGCAATATATAATACTGTGATGGTATTCTTGATTTACTAAAAATATTCCAGGCAGCCCTGTGTACATGAGCAGTGCCTGTCTTAAATACGTCAGTGTGATTATACAGGTTCTGGTGTGGTGCAGAACCTGTATAATTGTATTGTATTCAGCAGTTGTCCTGAATTCTTGCAGAAGTCCCAAAAACTTCCTTTCATCCTTCTCTCTCTGTGGCAGTGTCAGGACTCCCCTCTGTGGAAATGGTGGGCCAGGTTCTAGAGGCTTTTCTTAGGCGACACTCCCCCAGATCCCAGTGGGACTGTAAGAAGAGGCTGGGAGGAGATACCCTGATGTGATAGCAGAAAGCTGAGGCTGCTCTCTTTAGTTGCAGTATCCTGAAGCCCAGCAGAATGACATGAAACAGCTTCTTGCATTGGTGGCCAAGAAGAAACTTGCTCTTGTTTGAGAGTTGTAGATGTCATCCTGTCCTTTCCAGCCTGGTAGCTCCCAGCAGCTTTTGCAGCAGGGCAGCCAGCAGGGTCTGGTGCTTAGTGCATGGGCTTCTCCAAAGCCCATGGGGAGGAAGACTTCGCTCACTTATACTAGAAAGCTACTTTGTGAGGGGCTCGCATGTTGAATGCGGTAGCGCTGACAGCTCCGAATTTTAGGAAGACGTATGACAGAGGAAAACCAACTGGTGTTATAAGATAAACCAGTAACTATGGTATGGTGTGAGTGAGCTTGCAGCCTCTTGTTCCCGCAGTCTCTCACCAGCTGAAGCTGAGATGTGCCAGGGATGGTGGAGAACAATGCAGTCTGTGTGGTGGGAAGAGACACTTCAGTCTTGTGTGTTGAGTGGTCCATATCTGAGTCTTCCCTGGTAAAAGCCCTGGGTCCTCACCGTCTCTGGGCTGCCAGATGGCTGGCAGGAGCACCATGGTACATGGCAGGAGCTGCTGCTGGCTGTGACCCTGCACCTTTCACATGGCATGGCTTTTGCACTGATCTCTACACGATGCCTACTCTGCCTGCTCTGGGGCCAGTGCTGAGGAACAGTTTTACTTTACATTTGTCGTTTCAGTGCTTTGTTTTTGTGAAGCATTAGTTGGTTGTCCCTTTTCCTCTGTTCTGTGTGGCTGCTGTTCCCTTCACCCCCTCACCTGCAGCTTCCCTTTCTTTCTTCTCCCCAGCTTGGCTGCCTCTTTTTTCTTGCCCTTCCCACAGAAGAAGATATTCTTAGGTATGGGTCAGATGCTCAGGTCTCTTGGGGAAAGTAGTTAGAGTGTTCTGAGATTGAAATAGTGCAGCTGCTTTTTGGTGCCTGCTGGGAGGAGTTGCTAGCCTGTATCCTCTGCCATGGCTCTGACTTCTTGTGGAGGCAGTTGGCCCTACTTAAATGTGTGCAGGCTTGAAGGGGGTTTTAGGACAGAAGTCATCTGGGTCTTTTTTTCCCATGGCTTTAATTTGTTCTGCATGTCTCACAGAAGCAAGATACCTGGTTAAAAATAAATGCAAACTTAGGTTAAGTATTGGTTTCTGTGGTTGAGATTTTTCAGTATTACAATAACCACTAGACTGGAAATGATTTATCCGTGGCAGCAGCTTTACTGTTGCTGTGTGCAGGGCTTTGTTGCTGTTCTGGTGTCATGCTCTTGAGACTATGGATCTTCCAGCCACAAGAATTACATGAGTCACAATGTCCCCTCTAGTGGAAGAGCAGTTCTAACTGATTTCACTTACACCCTTGTTAAGTTATTTTTAGCTGTCAAGATTAATGCTGTAGTGGGATAATTATAATGTAGTGGTATGAGCTTAGAACAAAGCTTCTTTAGTTTTAACCCACATTCTGACATGAAGTCGCTACCTATTGAGCTAGGCAATTCCCTGTTTTGCTTCTGGCTTTCCCCCTAGGATGCAACACCAGCCCTACCCTACATTAGGAGACTTGGACTGTTTAATGACCAAAAAAAAAAAGGGGGGGGGTGTGGGGGGAAATTTATAAATGCTTCTAATGTGTATTTTAAGTACAATGGAGAGGAGCAGCCATGGTGAAGGAGAGTAAGAGTCTATAAAGGCCGTGTCACAGATATGGAACAGTCTTTTCTGTATCTTGTTGCAGCTCAAGAAAACATGAAAGGGCAATGTAAAATTAGGATTCTTTTGAATTGTATGTAATATTGGCACTGAGTTCTCGATTAGTTTCATTTTGGTAATGCTTTCTTTCTTGCCAACAGAATAGTCTCTGTAAATAAGCTGCCTCCTCATTTACTTGCATGACCTGAGTATATACAATTATCCTTTGACTGTTATGACTCTTAAAATTAATTTTGAGCTCAGCTGGGTAGGTATTCTAGGATTACATCTGAAATACTTGCCTGCTTTGACTGACCATACAAATGGCCAAAATTGGGATAAGCCATTCTGCTGACAGCTTTGTTACCTTTCTTCAGTTTTCTTACCATTGGAATTGCTTGTCACAACAATAAAAATGGCCTCCAACATAGTGTTAAATAGGCTATGCCTTCTTAATAGAAGAAAACTGAGAGTAAAATATCTTATGAATATAGTACTTCTAGAGCTTTTACATCTGAAAGTTGACCTGGAAACACTAATACCAAACCTAGGCAGACGGTTTTTGTCCATCCCCAGATCCAAATCTGTCTGCAAGTATATTTTTTTGCCTACTTTGCAGCACATGTCCTTTGCATCACCTCCATGTCCTCCTTAACGCAAGGAAACTTCTGTTCCATATCTTGGCTCAGTGTCTCTGAGGCACCAATATCTACTGCTTAAGCAATGGAACGTGATTTTTTTTTCCCCTTGTCAGAGGCAAGATGGCCATCTACAAATACTGTGGTCTGGCTGTGGTACGATAGCCTAATATGTGCATTCATAAAGCCAGATAAGCAAAAAAGTTTGATTCAGATTCCGGGGTATGCAAATCCACAGGCACTTGTACAATAGAGAACTGTTGACAAGCTAATGTTAACTGCAGTTAATGAACCTGAAATTTCTGTCTTAAAAAAAGACTGGCTTCTGCATGGAAAATAAGGATCAATGTAGAGTGTGTGTCAGTAAAACAGGTGTTTTCTTGTAAAGCTTGTAGAGTTTTGCCCTGCAGGAGTAGGAAAAAATCAACAATTGCATCTTGTGATGTCTGAAGAAAGTGAAGAAATCGCAGGGATTATAATCCTCAAGTGTTTTTGTGTCTGTGTAGGGCATCATGACATAAGCATGAAAACCAGTTTCTATGCAAAATCTTCCTGTTCATTCTGGGCTGTAGTAATAAATTAACACAAGATGTACTAACTTCCTAAATAAAATATTACTACTTCATGTGGCAACTTGAATTTTGCTGGCTGATTTAGGAAAAAAAATGAGCCCCAAAATGCACTGAGGGGGATCTGTACCCTAGAGTACGTCAAAGATTGATTTAGCCCCCAAAAGCTCCCTAGTTCTTAATCAAATTTTCTCTTTTCCGTCTTTGCTAGATGTTTTTGTGATGCCATCTTTTTATATTAAGTCCTAGCTCTGTGTTGTCTTGAAACATGCTCTTAGAAAAAAGGGTTATATTAATTTTTGGGGTAGGAAGACTAAGAATGTGAAAAAATGTGTACTGGGTAGCCTGTGTGTGCTCCTCATTTTCATTTTTAAATAAAAATCTTAAAGTCTTATTTTCTGTGCTGTAGCAGAAGGTATTTGGGGCATCTCAAAGATATAATTGGGACTAATGGGATAGATACAAAAGTTGGGTAATAGAAAACAGGACTTGATGAGAAATCTGTTTGAATGTGAACTAATGTTTCATGGAAAAAGAGAGATCCTCCAAGCTAAATCAGAGAAAGCTCTTTCAAACCTATGTGGAGGAAATCATTCTTTGCTGATGGGATGAAATGTCCTTTGTATCTCTGATTTCTATTTTTTTTTTTTTTTTTTTTTAGCTCTTTGTCAAAGCTGCAATTTCAGAATTATTAAGGAAAGGGATGAAGGATTTGCTTTCAGACCTAAGTCTTGTTATAGCACTATGATGTGCCATTTTTTGATTGTCTCCCTTGGTGCAGGGCTGTAATTTGTCACAGGCTTCCTCCCTGTGCATGGGCAGGTAGGAGACCCTGAGAAATGGTCTCTGGTTGTTCCCTCAATCCAAGCAGTGACAGCGATCAGAGCAGCATCTCAGACCAGGCTGGTCACCCCCTGCGGGCGTTTCCCATGATGGGGTGCAGGGCAGCACTATCCTTCTTGGTGGCTGCTGCTGGGTGGGAGAGCGTACATGAGACCGGGCACAGCTATAGCTCCTGCTTCTTTGATGTGCTGCTGAGCCGCTTTGTGTGCTGCAGTCTTGTGGTCCTCTCCTTTGTGGCACCTAAACTGTGATTAAATCCTCAACGAGTGTCCCTTTGCTAGGCAACGGGGGAACAGCGCCTGGAATTTGCTCAGTTCATTGATAAAACCCGAGCCTGAAAGAATGATGATGCCTTTGTGTGAGTGCATCCAGGCCTCTGCAACAGGCTGGCTGACGCCAAATTCTGCTGCCCGAGCCCTCTGTCGCGTAATCCCAGCTGCTGGGCAGTTGCCTCTTGGGACCTGCTCTGAGGTTTTACATCTCTTGTGTTAAAATAATGTATTGGCACAAAACGTTCCATGAACTTAGGGGCCCTGATGAATTTTCCATAGAACCGTGAGTGTTTGGAAGCAGAAATGTAGCAGAGACCTGCTGCATGAGGAGGTGAAATAGCATTTTGTAGGCTGCTTTGAAAGATGAAACAAACAAAAGAAAGGTGTTGTGTTTTTTATTTTGATTTTCTCCCCAAACACAATGTGAAGCACTGGCTATGTCCTGGTAGTCAAGCAATAAAGAAACTGAGTGTGAAGCACATATTTCTCTGCCTACTGTCCTGAGAGCACATACTGTATCTAGAATAAATGGGTGAAATTTCATTGAGTTAGCAGAGTAGCAGCAGTTTGGGTACACTCTCCCTATTCATTATTTCTTTTAGAAGCCCCAGTCGCACTCTGAGGCTGTGAATGAGTGGAATTTTTCTTCTAAAGCAGATAATCCAACGGCTTGGTTATGAATGGGGAATGGCATGTCTTTCAAATTACCTCCCAAACTCCGAGCACATAATGATTTTCTGAGATTTACAAGTGGAACTGTTAAATTAGTTTGTGATTTAAAGTGAATTTTAAATTTTGCTCCTTTGGGAATTCTCTGGCTGCTTCCTTTCCATGGGCTAAGCAGAAAAATAGCGCAGAGCTTGCGTCTTCTTTTTTTTTTTCTTCCATTTCTTTTTGCTTTTTTCTTTGCTATAGTGCCTGAATGCATGATGCTTTGTTTGACCTTTAGCCTCCTCATGCTGGTGGATAGAGGCTTGAGGAGTTTTCCCTGTAGCTGATTTTTTGCTGATGCAGATATAGGGCTGCTGCTTAGAGTAGGCATCTTCATGCTGGAGCAGAGGAAGAAAACTTCAGTTGCCCAAGGTCAGCCAAACTAAAAACGGCAGAGAAGGGAAAAGAGGGGAAACTTATGCTCCATTCTGGGCTATCTCAAGATACCAAATGTGATGCAGCCTTCAGTTGGCTGTCCTTTCTTCTTGGGTGAATGTTGTGTTTTCCACCTAAGCAGCCTTGTCACAACTGGGCACCTGAGTTATATCTGTGAGATGGAAAACACTAAAACGTGAATAATTTCCCTGATAAATTGCCAGCATGATTCCTTCCCCTCCGTCCCCTAGTAATGTATTCTTTTAAGCTCTGGGTTTGGGTACATGTTTAATTACAATATGTATGTTTCTAAAACTTAAACTAAATCTGGCCTGTGGGGAAGCTGCAGATCCCACTTTTGCACTTTTCTGTACTCTCTGTGCGACAGCTTAAGCAGCACTGCGGCTTTTGCAAAATGAAGTTTAGACACCTTAGTGATTTATGCTACTTCTGCAGTTTTTGCTCCTAGACTTCAGCAATCACCAAATTTTGCCAGGTTTCATGGACATAGTGTTAAATCTGATAGTGAACCCATGTATAAAGAGTGATTTATTAATCATAATGTAGATTGGAGCTTGTCTTGTTGGATGTTGGCCATCTCTAGACAGGGCCTTTGGTAATACACTGTTTGTCTGTGCTCAGTGGATGAAGAAAGGCCCTCCCAGAGTATTATCTTGTCCTGTCTTAAAATGGTTACTTGCCCTCTGAACAAGCTTTTCTGTCTCCACTGAAGAGTGAGAAGTGACCTGGCTTAAATTCCATCAAATGGCTTAAATGGAGGAATTCCACTCCTAAATTAATACTAATAGATTGCCCTGTTTGTCTTTTTGAAGGAATCAAACACTTCCTGATTGAGATTTGGTCTACCTCCTTCCCAGCATATAAACAAAGAAAACCTATGTTATGCAACAGAGCACTTAAGTTAAAAGGAAGTGCGCACACACCTATCCTGAACATTTGAACGCTGTCTAAACCAAGGGTTTGTTGTAGAATATGGTTCCTTCTGTACTATTTGAATTGGGAAGAACATGTTATTTGCTTTAATAGGAATAGAGAAGGGTGGAATAATGCTGGCAAGAGCATAGGAAGCAAGAATGCTGTTTTTATAAAACCTTTTAATTGATTTTAATGTGTTGCTTTTAATAGCAGCACTTAGAAGTCTTTTAGTAAATAATCTCCTTGTTACAAACATTTATTTGGGGAAGAGACATCTCCATGAGAGATTTTTAAATGACAGTGCTTTGTGCTATAGGTAAATCAACTAAATTGTGTTTTAAATACCCATCGATTTCCTTCCCCTAGCTCCTGTACTTCTGCTATATTTCATGCTGCCCTGTTGTGTGATAATACTGGGCTGTTGTGCAGCTAATACAGCCTTACTACTCCAAACAGTTGCAAAAATAATCCCTTGTTTTACCTTGTACTTGGAGACAGCTTTGGAAACATCCTCATCTGGGTAGCACCAGGGCAGTTCTGCAGCATTCATGCTGACGAGTGAATAGTTGTGGAAAGCTGTCAAACCTGTCCTTGTTGCTAACATGTAATGTGTTCTTTTCCCTTTCATTTCTCTCAGCTTTGGGTAATTTTAGGTGAGTGTCTGTGTTATGGAGAAGCAGCAGTGAGTAGTAGACCTACATAATTTAATAAGTCTTGTAGCTTAATGAAAGCTTCATATCAGCGGAGCCCTTTAGATATTTCAGTGATACCTGAAGGCTGAGTAGGTGTGGAGGCTGAGGAGCACCATCTACTTGTTTTATGAAAACTTGCTCTAATTTGGCCAAGTGTTACGCTTTCAGAAAAACCCACAAATTGCATACAGATGTCCTATAATACAGCTTGTGCTGCCAGCTCACCAGACTTCAAGTATTCCTCTAATAAGACACAGATATATCTTCTGCATTATTGAAGTAACTCCGCCATGGAGCCACCTAACAGAGCATGCGGAAAGTGTCATCTTCCTCTGGCTTTTGCTTTTCACTGTTAAAATAATTGTTAATATTGGGGAAGAGGTAATAGTGAGCACAGATAGTCCATCATAACCCATAGATACCATATCCCAAATTGCCTTCATTGTCAATATGATAATAACGTATCACTGCCACTGCACTGTTATCTATCAATTAAAAAATATCAAAATACCATCAATTGATATCAACATGTTTATTGATAGATGCCTGGCACCTAACTATTGAGATAGAATCTTTTTCCTAGGAAATGTTTCCCATTCTCAAACCCCCTTAGATCTGGCAGAGCATGGGTCACTTAAGGATCAAGCCTGTAAAATAATGTTTTGAGTGTCATCTGCAACCCTCAGAAATGTCTGCTACCAAGAGTTTCAGGGCTCTGTAAATATGCTTCTGTCATCAGGAACAAGACCTGAGTTTGGGAAATCTAACTTGGAACTGTGGCACTGTAAATGCCAGCATCAGAGTTGGAAAAGGAAAATACATTCAGATCTTCAGATTTCCTATGGACAAATAAAAGATTTATAATTTTTTTTTTTAACAATGAAGAATATAAAAATCTTCCATAGTGCGACAGTACCATCCTTTGGCCTGCTAATGAAAAGCCTGAAATGTTGCAAAGAAGCAGCAAAGTTGCATAAAGAAGATGATAGTTGTACAACATGGCTAGATAAAATTAATTCAACTTCTAGAAAAATAAAGCACATATCTGTACCTCAGTGACTTTGCAGTAATTGCCCTCAGCTACAGCGTGCTAAATCTTGGTTAAATCTGATTTGATGTACTTGATTATAAAACTATAAATTCGGGAAAGGAAGGGTCTCCCTTGTCTTTAGCTGCAATAATGTAGCTAATTCTAATAAGGGTTTATCTCACCAAATAAATTTAGCAAAAGATTTCTCTTTATAGTTTAATGTCATAGAAACATAGAATAGTTAGGGTTCGAAAGGATCTTAAGATCATCAAGTTACAACCCCCCTGCCTTGGGCAGGGATACCTCCCACTAAACCATGTCACCCAAGGCTTTGTGCAACCTAGCCTTGAACACCACCAGGGATGGAGCATTCACAACTTTCTTGGGCAACCCATTCCAGTGCCTCGCCACCACAACAGTAAAGAACTTATTCCTTACATCCAATCTAAACTTCCCCCATTTAAGTTTGAACCCGTTACCCCTTGTCCTCTCACTGCAGTCCCTCATGAAGAGTCCCTCCCCAGCATCCCTATAGGCTCCCTTCAGATACTGGAAGGCTGCTATGAGGTCTCCACGCAGCCTTCTCTTCTCCAGGCTGAACAGCCCCAACTTTCTCAGCCTATCTTCATATGGGAGGTGCTCCAGTCCCCTGATCATCCTCGTGGCCCTCCTTTGGACTTGTTCCAACAGTTCCATGTCCTTTTGATGTTGAGGACACCAGAACTGCACACAGTACTCCAAGTGAGGTCTCACGAGAGCAGAGTAGAGGGGCAGGATCACCTCCCTTGACCTGCTGGTCACGCTGCTTTTGATGCAGCCCAGGATACAGTTGGCTTTGTGGGCTGCGAGTGCATAATGAAGCCGGCTCCTGCTCAGTTTCTCATTGACCAACAAGAGGTCCCTACAAGAAAAAAGAATATGCACAAACTGAAGAATATTAAACTTGTGATCCTTAAATCAAGTTAATAAAATTCATTCTGTTTATCAGTACAGGGAATATGGGGTCTTCTGTTCTTTGACATTGAAGTGGCTGTGGATCATAGAATAGATAGGTTGATAGCTGATGGAAAAAACATTGAGTTAGTCTCTGTAAACCTGAGATACGGGCTGGGAACAATTCTCCTTTTATGTCTAGAGAAATCCTGAGTGCTGTGGGCTTTTTTATGTCCCGATACAAGTTTAATTTTTACAAGTGGGATTTTTCTTTACTCTTTGGCCTTAAAGCCGAAAGACCACCAACCACAAAACCAACAGTGCTTAAAAAACACAAACATTAAATTTAGTGAACAAGTTTAAAACCTCATTTAAAATTTTGCAATGGTCCTGTAAAATATAGTTGTTATCATACCCACTAGAATATTTAAAGCAGCAGCTTCTGTCTTTATCAATCAGAAGTGAATACTATTTAGCCTCTAAAGAGGCTTGCTGATACCAGCAGCTTTGGAACATTCCCTTGGTTTGGGGTATTTCTTTAATCATAGAATCATAGAATAGTTAGGGTTGGGAAGGACCTTAAGATCATCTAGTTCCAACCCCCCTGCCAGGGGCAGGGACACCTCACACTAAACCATGCCACCCAAGGCTCCGTCCAGCCCGACCTTGTACACCGCCAGGGATGGAGCATTCACAACTTCCCTGGGCAACCCATTCCAGTGCCTCACCACCCTCACAGTAAAGAATTTCTTCCTTATATCCAATCTAAACTTTCTCTGTTTAAGTTTACTGGTCTTTGTTATGTGTTTTGAGGAAAAAGGCATAGCAGATAGAATGTTTCTGTGTTGTCCAAGTATCCTAAGTAAAAAGCTGTTATTTTTCAGGAAGGAGAACTGTAACTCAGCCCACTTGTTGGCTCTTGTCCTCTGGATACAGATCAGAACTATAGACACCTGCATGTACCCAGGAAATGACTAAACACGTCTCTTTATGCCTGCATACATGTTTTGGATACTGTAAAGATCACAAAGCAAGCCTAAATAATCCAGTGTATCATTTTTGGATCAGCATTCCCCAGAGGAGGTTTTACAAGATGAAACTTGCTGTTGCTTCCATCTGGACTGCACATGCACATGCTCTGAAGTGCTTTCTCTAGGCTTGGCTGTCCAAGTGGCAGCCAGGTGTGCCTTTGAACTTCCACCCTGCTCTTCCTGTCTTTTGGTTTTGGTGCTTGTGAATCAACATTCAAAGTTTAGGAGTTATGTGCTACCAGGCTTCAGTGCTGGTGTCTGAGGTCCAGTTCCTGCAAATAAGCTATCTCTGGTGGTTATTCAGGGCAGCTGTTGGTGCCTGGTACCTAGAGTGGGAGCTAGAATTTGATGCTGTGATGTGATAGAG
Source organism: Ara ararauna (assembly GCA_028858755.1). NCBI lineage: Eukaryota > Metazoa > Chordata > Aves > Psittaciformes > Psittacidae > Ara > Ara ararauna. The sequence goes on from CM054379.1 coordinate 66,873,007, forward strand.
CAAACCAGGGGATGAGCACGTGCCATACTGTTCCAGGCAGCATCCTTAGCAAAAAGCAGTAATGTCTCTGAGTATCCAGATCCTCTGTTAGACACAGGTGGGCTGTGGATTATATTGAATTCTGAATCTGATTTATATGTGCAATTTAAAATGACTTTGCTACAGCTGCCTTTTTTTAATCTTGAAAAGCTGTGCAGGAGAACAGAGATTCTTTTTACTGAAGTTGGCATCACCCTTTTTTGTTACTGCTTTCTACGTGATTTTCCACAACAACTATAGTGGTAATTTCCAGCTGACTTTCACATGAACTGGACAGAAGCAGGAAGAAATTCTGTCTCTGGCATTTATAGCTGATTTCTTGGCATGGGAAAATGAGAGACCGTGCAGACCACGAACACAAGGCAGTATTTCTTGAGATGAGTTTGAACAGCAGCATCTGATGAAGTGGAAAAAGGAGCTTTTCTGTTCCAAAGGTTTCATATTTTCTAGGGCAAGGCAGGAAGTGTTCTCTTCCAGAGGGAAAGGAAATCAGAGGGAGGCTGATGAAGTGGTACGCATGCTGACAGAGGAATAAAAGGCAAATAATACTTCTAAGAAACATACACCCAAAAACATATTTTTCTGGAATTTTTGTAGTAGAAGTGATTTGCTGCAGTTTTGATGCTATTAGAATGCAGTAGATGACGTCAAAACCATTTGTGATCTGAAAGGACAATTGTGTCCTCTTCCCCTCGTTGTTTGTTCCAATGTTCAGTTTTGTGCTTTGTAACAGAGAAGGTAGACTTTGAGCTTTTTAAGCAAGGACCATGTGTGCAGGAAGCATTTGCCATATTGCAGTAGCTGTCAGTAATAAATAGAGTACTGCTAGAAACCTTTATGAACTGGATGCTTCTCTGCCTATCCAGTATCCTCCCACTAATCCCTTGACCTGTGGGTTCTCCCAAGCTTCGCTGTGGCTGAAATAATGCAGAATGCTGTTACTTAGCGTTAAAGTTACTGGGCACTGAGGTTGCTTGATCTATAGCTAATACAGGTCATCAGGCTGCTACAAATCCCAAGGCGTCAGGATAGTCAGCCTACACCAATGCGGAATGGTGATTTATTGTAGTTGATACCTTTTCCAAATAGTTGGCCTTTTCACAAAAAATCTGTTTGCCTAGATATATAGCAGCGTTGGCTCCCTGGTTTAGTAACTAATTATAAAATGCCCTGCAGTTCACTTTCAAAGCAAGATGAATTTAAAAGGGCTTTTATATGTTGTTATATGGGGTGGGTTTTTTTGTGCAAGGTAAGAGTTTAAAGCGCTCTCAGCTTCAGGGGCACCTGAAGGGACTTGCAGAGGCAGCACAGTCAGTGCTGTGGGGCAGGCAGCTGGGAGGGGGTGCAGGTCCCATTGCTCTGATAGGAGCCTGGGGCAAGGTTTAAGTCGGTATCATGTTTTCCTTCTGCTTTTCAGATTTTTGTTCGTTGTGATCATAATGCCACATTGATCAGCAGGAGTCTTTTCCTCAGCTTCAGTGAGGTTTGGGTCAGGTGCAGTGCGATTTGTTTTGCCTGCACTGACTGTGTTGTAGGAAGAAGTGATTCTGCACCCAGGGTGCAACCAGGAAAAGTTGCAAGTGCTGGATATCCTTTGTCAGGGTGCAAATAAGTAAGACTGGATCAGTCGCTTAAGTTCTCAGTTTGTCGGAGAAAGCCACCGGCTGAGAGAAGCTTGTCCAGTGGTCAATGAGGAAGCCCTTCCCTGTGGTCCTCCCTGCTCTGCAGAAGGGTGGAGGCGATGCAGGGCATCACGTTCAGTCAAATTTTCTTTCAAACGTTGTACCTTTTGGCTGTCTTGTGAACTGGTCTTGATGTGCTCTCCACATGTTCTTTTCCTGTCTCTGTGCCAGACTTTCTACCACTCCCTAGGTTCTCTGGTCCTTTCTAGCATGCTTCTTGGCCACCTTGCATCTTTGTGCTTGCTTTCACACTCCTTTCAGTTAATGAATTTCTCATAATCTTGTTATTCTTACTCCTACACATCTCTTTGCTTTACCAAAGCCAAGCTGTTTTAAGAATAATAGCTTCTAAACAAAACCAATAAGCAATCAGTCTTTCTTTTGCATCTTTCATAATGCAGATCTCACATAATTGCACTACATTTAAAATGTGCATAGTTATGCTAAAACAACACGTTCTGCATTTGAAGCATGTAGCTTACATCACCGCAGGTGAGAAAAATGATTTATGTTTTCGTTTATGTGGATGATAGATATAATCCCTGTCCATGTGGGAGCATTCAGAGGTCACTAGCAGCAGCTAGAGCTGTTTTCCAGCCTGTGCTCCTCTGTCATATTAAGGAAGACTGATTATACTTTTAATCATTAGTATGAAGTGGGGTTAGTCAAGATTTTATTGTGTGTAATTTATGGGTTTGATGGAAAGCTTTCTGGAGGAGGTTCTCTCTGTATACGTGTAGAACTTCAGTGAGCTTCTTTTTTGAGAGTACGCACATGCACACAAAATTTACACCATTTTCTCTGTAACCACAGGGAGGAAAATGAAAACAAGCTAGTATTGCTGAATGCAGCTAAAGGGCAACAGGATGCATCTCAAAGTAATTACTGAAGCTGGATTTAGGCCAGGATTCCAAGCCAATAGTCTACCACAGCCCCAGATTAGGGTTTTTTTTTTTAAGGATTGTAAGTAATCAGGTGATTTTTATATTTGTATTTTATCTTAGAGGTGAGTGTTAGAAATAGGTGCAGGCAGCTGTCACACAATCCAGTTTAGAAGAATGCTTGCATTTCCAGCCAGCAAGGCATCCCTGCAGCTCGAGGTTTTTCCTATACGTTTAAAAAACCCTAACAACCTGTCAACAGCATATGAAAAGACTTCAGTTGCTTTAATCTCAGAACTGCCTTAAACTGTGCTTTAGGGAATATCTACTAAAAATAATTGTTTTTCCCCCCTCAATACTCACTAAAGGGTTGCACAATGCAAAACTCATTTGCATGGATACAGCTTGCTTGTGAACCTCTCACGTTGTTTTAACCAAGAGGTGAAAATACTATATTGGGTATGTGTTCCCATGGTTCCTTGAGTTTGACCTTTCCTTTTGCTACCAAAACATTTCATTGATACATGTTTCAAATACGTGTCAACTTCTGTCAAAGGCTGTGGTAAAGAGGAAAAGCAATAGATTGTGCAGGAGTACATGTTTATGTTTACATCTTGCAGTTATGGGAATTTATTTTATTTGCTGTACTTTAATTGTTTCTTTTTGTATTTTATCATCTTATTTAGATGAAAAAACCTGGAGAAATGCAGTGTGCATTTAAATGTATATGGAGAGACATAAAAGTCAGTATTTGGCTACTTTTAGCTCCTTCTCTCTGCAGTGGAGTCATCTTTTTACAGACTGACCTTTGCATTGCCTTGGCTTTGAAAACAGTAAAAAGAGTCCTATGCTGATCAAGCCTCAAGTTTTCAAATAAACTTTTCCAAGTCATCAATATCTTTTTGTCTGTGTGTTTTCCTTCCTTTCTTTCTTTTTTCCTGCGTGTAGCAGAGGTACAATTTCTTCTTCAGAAAGCAGCTAGTTCAAGTTTGGAGATTTGACTTGTTTTTGCTTTTCTTTCATAAAGTCTTGCGGACTTGCAGTCTCAGAGTACTGATATATTTGTAATTTTAATCTGCAAGGTAAAATTGTTCCATAACATAACATGTAATGCAAATTAACTTCTCTGTAACATGAATTTGCCTTGTTATGGGTTATCTCTGCAAATTTTAGGCCTAGCTATCATAGAGTCATACAGTGGCTGGAGTTGCAAAGGATCTGAAAGATCAACTTGTTCCACCCACCCTGACACATGCAGACACCTTCCACTAGACAGGTTGCTCCAAGCACTGTCCAGCCTGGCCTTGAACACGGCGAGGGATTGGGCAGCCACAGCTTCTCAGGGCAGCCTGTGCCAGTGCCTCATCACCCTCACAGGGAAGAACTTCTTCCTAATATCTAGTCTAAATCTACCCTCTTTCAGTTTGAAGCCATTGCCCTTGTCCTATCAAAAAGTCCCTCTCCAGATTCTTGTAGGCCCCCTATGCCTAAACTGATCCAGCAAAGGCCTTAGATTTGGATGGGAATGGTATGTTTCCCATCTTCCTGTAATCTGATAAATGGCATTTTTAACTCCTTCAAGAATAAGTGCCACAACAGCATATGTGTATTTTGGTTTTGTCTATATTTCATTTTATTGCTTCTTTTTAATATGCCATAGTGCCAATGACTAATTCTGTAACTAGTGGAAAGAAAAACAGCAGGATGATGAATATGGTATTCTGTAGTAAAGTAAAATCCTACGCATCTGGGTTTGAGGAGTATGTATCAACTCCATCATAATAAGGGGCTATCCATTTACTTCTAGAAATGCAGATAAATCCTTCATGTTGCTGCCACGTTTGCGTAAGAGTCTCAGACCTTAAGGCTGTCCTTCACCTCCTCGCCATGCTCTTCCAGTGAATGCCCTTACTGTTTGAACTCTGTTCTGCTCCTTCATCTTGAGCTGTGTTTGCCGTAACTAGTACAGAGTGTGAAGAGGAAAAAGTGCAAAGTTAAAGGTTATTTTTAGCAAGCAGAGCTTCCACCAAGCTGGCAGTGTGTGGGGTGGAGAGGCTGCTGGTACGCTGGAGTGACTCCAGAGGCATTGGTGAGTTTGGTGAGGTCTGACAGCTCTGCCTGTAATGGGGACCTGGTACTGACCCTTTTCTTTTGATCTGCTGTATTCTGATGCTTGTTGCTGCTCTGGGATGAGCCTGTCTTCCCCATTGTTGTGTGGTTCTCCCCCACTTTGAGCAGTCTTGTCTAGTGGTGGGTGTCTGTGGTGGGGGATTGGAACTAAATGATCTTTAAGGTCCCTTCCAACCAAAACCATTCTATGATTCTGGTCGTACAATCACATGCTGCAAATTCTCTGCCCAGGTAAGCAGGAGGAGTTGCTCAGGATGGTGTTGGGGTATTGTACTACAGCTTTGCTGTGCTGGTCCAGCAAACAAGAGAATTGCAGGATGGCAGAGGAGTGTTTCAGCAGTTTGGGGTGTCAGAGGCTGCCTTGAAGAATGAGTCTTACAGGCTTCAAAGTGGCAAGCATTCAAGCGCTTATGGATTTAGCGTTTTAGCTATTAATGCTAAATGCAGAGTTGGGGTGGACATCTGTTGGGCTATCAGAACTTGCTGTTTACAGGCTATGCTGCTGCTTGAGAATCTCCGTGGAGAGAACATTAAAAAAGAAAAGGTGGGGAGAGGGGGCAAATTCCTTCAGGCCATGGGAAGTTAGCTTAGGTGATCAGTAATGAAGCACATTTGAAGTTTCTAAAACCATGGAGGTTAATTCCCTAACGGAAGGGAATTTCTGTGCTATTTGTGACATTATCTGGTTTTGAAAGATAATGAACTTTTTATCCTTTGATCAAACTTTGATAATACTGTGAGTAGGCATATAAGCCTGTTACACTGTCAGATCTTCAAAACCTCTCCGGGCAACCTGCTCCAGTATTTGACCACTTCTGCAGTAAAAAATTGTCTTGTCTTGAAATGTTTCATGTGTTTCAGTAGTTGCCAACTGTCTCTTGGCTTGCCAGTGGGCACCAGTGAGAAGGGTTGGTACCAGCTGGGCTCTAGCTGCTTGCTGGTGGGGTTGTGCTATGCACACTGAACTGAATAAACGCTGTAGTCTTGCCTTTTAGTGGTGATTAAAATCAGTCTTGTCACTTTAACCTCCTTCATCTCTTGCATTGTCAGGGCATGCATACTCCATTTTAAAAGACTTCCATGTTGTCAAACAGGTCATAGTGTTTCAGGGGCAGGCACGGAATGTTTGGATTCTGTGAAGAAGGACCTGTCTGATACCTATTTCATCTTTTTACTTAAAAGTTGCTTAAGTCCTTTAGAAAAAAGTATAGTAATGCTAACTTTCAGAATGGTTATTTGAAAGGAGTCCTGTCTCTGGTTTTGTTTTTTTTTCCTGTCAAAATGGTGGTTTTAAGTTGCTTTTAATTCAGAGTTGAAGACTGATGGTAGGTGAAAGTAAAATACTGTTGTACTGTCACAGAGTAACACACCCTATGTGTGAACAGTCCCTTGGATTTCTTTTTGTGGGGATCTCATTTGTTTTAAGCCAACTTACTACCCCCCTAGATGTCACAGCATCCTGTTCAGCTGAACCTTAAAAACATCCACTACTGGGGACTCCACCTGGGAAGATGATTCCAATGGCTGATATTTCTCATTGTGAAAGATTTTCCTCTTGTGTCCAGTCAGAATCTCCCTAGGAGTAATTTCTGCTCATTACCTCGTGTTATTTTCCATGCGACTCCCTGTAAGAAGGGACTTGGACTTCTTTGTAGCTACCTTTTAAGTAGTGGAACATGGTGAGAAAGCTCTTATGTATTCTGCAGTGTAGCAGGATCATGACATGGAGGCTGGTGGGCTCCAGCCTGTGGGGTGCTGGCACTTTGGTGTCCCTTCAGCAGAGCACTTTATTTTGTGCCAGGCTGGCTGTGCTTAGTAGGTGGCACATACTGCCATGCATTGCTAGAGAAGGGCTGGCATGCTCAGCACCCCGCTGTATCAAGCCCAAAGCAAGTGTTACATATTAGAGGGAGAGAAAAAACCCACGTTGCGCTCTAAAAATACTACCTTTTTGCAGGTCATACTTCTCTCTGTTCCCTTTCAGGTCTCTCTAGTACTTGATATTATTCAGCAGTGGTAGATATAGAGGATTGCTGGACAAGTGCAATGCTTTTATAGAAAGAGGCATTCTGTGATTTCAGATTGCTCAAAGCTTTTTCCCTTCATTGCACTTGGGGGGGGGGAGGGATTCTAAATGTACGAGGGCAGAAATAATTTCCCTTTTCTTTAACAATTGCACCCATGATGTCAGCTGCTGCCAGTAGTGTAGAGTGATAAATTGACATTGAACTTGAACAGAATTCATGGCGTGCTGGAGACAATAAGAACCTCTGAGGAAATAATTATTTTGCTGCCAGGAGCTCATGCATCTCAAATTGGTTGGTACGGGGACTTCAGAGTAGCCTGCCCTCCTATTGACTGGAGTTGAGGGCTGATGCTGCCGGCTCTGTGTTACTGCAAGAACTCAGGCATTGTGGTTTGCTCACAGCGTGTCAGAAAAAAGAGAAGAGAGTGACAGAGGTCCGATGTTGACCACTTTTGCTTGCTTGCAGGGAAAGACAGTGGGTATTGAAAACCAAGTTCAGTCATATGCTTTTTGCTGTGAATACAGTGCTTTGGTACTCTCACGGTGGTACTGCAGACACTGGGGTATAGCACAGCTTCTGGAGAGTGGGAGGTTGCTTGCATGTTGCAGCAGCTACAGTTTAATGTGCTTGATCAGTTTTGGGAGGGCAGAGTTCCTTGAATCAGGTGACCATTGTTACTGATTGGGGTCATGGTAATTAATTTTCCCATTAAAGTAGTTAGCTTGCATTGTACCCAACACTTCTATTTATTTCTTATTTTCAGGGTCGCAGTTGTAACTTAAAAGCCTGATCAGGCTGTTCTCCTCCCACCCTCACTGAAGTCAGTTTGAAGGTTGAGGGTATTCCATGACTACCTATAATTAAGCTCCTGCTTTTCATTAGATTAAAACATAAATGACAATCTGGCACTCAGTTCCTGTTGACTTTCACTGAGAATCAGGCACCTTGATGCCTTTTCTGCCTTTGGATATTTCACTTTGTATTCAAAGGTCATGTTCTTACAGAGAAACAATCTTTCAGTATGTATTTAGCTTTTCCTAGAGCTATTACTACCAGTGAGGGAAAGGAATGAAAGAAAACCTCCCAATGTTTGTGACTTTCTTATGTCTCAAAATGATTTCTCAGCTGAATTTTGACATCTTCAATCAGGATCTTTTCATTTCCATAGGTCATAAATTCTTGTAAAGTTGCAAATTAGTGTATCCCTACCTAAATAACAAAACTAACCATATATGAGTTTGCATTTTCATAGAACCATAGAACAGTTTGGATTGGAAGGGATCTTCAAAAGTCACGTACTGCAACCCACCTGCCATGAGCAGGGATGTCTTTAACTGGATCACTTTATTCCGAGATGCTGTTGTAGTTTGCATCAAGAGCATGGATCTTTGGATTCATCGTTCTTTCTCTCTCTTTAGCTGTGCCTCTCAGCCCCTAATTTGGGCTTAGATGTGTCTTAACAAACCTCCAAAATGTGGGATGTGCAAAATGAAATTTTCTTACATGAAAATCGACATATTGTGTCATCACACCTTCAGTAATAACTTTCACAGTTTTACAGTTCTGTATTTTTCATGGGTATAATTTTCAACAATGAAATTGTCAGACATCAAGTGTAGTGTGAAGCGGCAGCTTGGACAATAAAGTTGATGTCATCTACTGAAATTAGTTTGAAAGCTATGTATGAACCACCAGACGAAGGGTTGCCTCTGATGATATCTTTATGTCAGTGTTCATAGCTTTCCAGCGATTCATCTCTGGCTATATATGGTTTATTTGGTCTTATCAGTTATGCTGTTATGCTATTTAGAACTAATTTTTTGGTCCTATTTAAGCATGCAACAGTGTAAAATGAAGTATAATAGGTATGTTCTGTGGTGTGATGCACTTACCGTGGCAGTTGAGGGCAGTATCTGGAGTGTTGGTGGCAAAGAAGAGCCTCCCAGTAAGGCTTGCACCAGGATAATGCTGTATATTTCATCTCTGACCTCTCTGAGGAGTTCCTTTCTTGCTTGATGGTTTCAGAGAAAAGTCTGTGTTCGATATCCTTGTCTTCCTGCATGGCACTGTGGTCTTTAAATATGGAGGAGGTGTTTCAAAATTTGTTACCTGTACTAAATGCTATAGGTAAATTAAAATGTTAGATAAAATGAACAGCACCTCATGTGCAGTGAGTTGGTTTGGCTAGCTGCTAGTGAGGCACTGTGGTGAGCTGGACTGATGTAATGCAGAACTTGGTCTTGAAACTGAGGCATGAATGAAAAGGTTAAAGTCTGAAATACCTTCATGCAAGAAAAGTGGCCCTAGTGCTCTTTTAAGGAGAGTTTTGGCCAGTCACTGGGAAAGAAGGTTTTGATGGCACTTGTGCTGCAGGGCAGTAGTTTTGTGGCTAGAAATTTTCAGTACCCTGTTTGTCCTACCCATTCTTTCGGCTGAAGCTGCAGTTCACTTAAAAACTGTAACTGCTGAAAAATTAAACTTGGAATGCAAAAAAACCTAAATAACGTTTCGTGGGGAGCTCCAGTTAGTGTTGTGGCAAAGGGCTTTGTCTTCAATCGGAAACTTACTGAAGTAGTTATTCCAGAGTAAATATTTGGATATAATTAGTCCAGGAAAAAACCTCATTCTTTGTAGAACCTTTACTCTGAAATGAAAGCACAGTTACAGTTTTGGATACAAATTAATAACGGGGATTGATTTCAGAAAAAATTACAGTATTCCAAAATAATTATTGCAGATCAGGTATTCCACTGAACTGCCAAGCAAATTGCCAAGTGCTAAAGCTTTCTACTGCTGATACAAATAAAGTGATCTCTTGGTATTGCTGGAAAGTCTAAGCAATAAGTAGTGGCTTGATTTTTTTCTGTATAAAGCTTTGTACAAACACCCTGGTGTGAATTCAGAATAGGAGAGTTTTAGTCACAATGGGATAATAAGCAGAGAGAAAATATGGGCTTGAGTATTACGTATGTAACTTGAGTTGTTTAAGTAAGCAGTATTTATAACCACTTCTCTTTTCCTTTTATCAGTATCCCATGCAATGCCAAAGCCATAAAATGGTTCATAAAATGGAAAGGTGAAAGGCTTCCTTGTCCTGTATAATTACTAGACCTTAGCTCCTGTTCACTTACTTCCATTGTAGGAATGCTTCATCTCTGGTTCCCTGCACATATTCTTTAATGAATCGCTGGCATTTATACTGAAAACAAAAAAGGAGAACCCTACCCTTTAAAACTTCTATTTTCATTTAACTAGTGCTATTTACAGAGTTAAAAAAATATGAAAATCCAGATCTGCTAGTTTTTTCTTCTCTGCCCTGTGATGAATGTCTGCGATGCAAGTCACTAACAGCGCTGATACTGATAGGAAATTGTTTGTTAGTTGACTGTCTCTGGTTCTCTGTTCTTTAGACTGTCTGAGATTAAATTTCTCTGGAGTCTCACTGGTGACAGCAATATAAAGAGTTTTTGCACACTCCATTGTACTGACCCATAATTGCTTGCTGTGGCTGCGGGATGTCTGAGAGAGCAGGGGCGGGCTGGCAGAGCCAAATGTAGGGTTCTTCTCATTTCTGTAGGGGAGAGAAAGCATGTGCTAACATTAAGTTCTTTTTTCAGCATTACTTAATAACTATAAGAAGTGAAAAGTGTTGGGGCTGGCAAGAACCTCAGCTGAGGCATGACTGTGCTGGAATGCAAAAATCTTGGAGAGGCACTGACCACATGTAAAGAGCTAACTCCTGACATCTGGCTCCTGCTCACTTCTCTTTTACCCCATCCTTGCATTGGAAATGTCTCCATTGTTGCAGTGTTTTGGTCTTATTAAAAAGAACACGGTCTGATTAAAAACTCTGCAGTGTTTGAGGAAATGTGACCCAGAGGTTTTCTCTTTTTCCTGCCCTGTTTCACGTAGCCTGTAAAGGCAAACTGGGGGGTTTTTGGTGGCTGTTGAAATTATCGCTTTGAGTTTAAAAGGCTCTTTAGCAATGCAGAATGCTGTAGACTAACACTTGACAGAGTAGGCCCAAAATGAGAGATGAAATCCTAGGGTCAGAGGGTTGTAGCCGGCAATAGCTCAAACAGGCTGAAGTATGCCTGCAAGCCAGTTTTATTGGCTCCCTTGATAACACAAGCGCAGCTGAAGACATAACAGTTCTGAAACATCACCTCCTTTGAATGGCCACCTCTGTAACCCCCACAGCACTAACTTAAAAGTTCACCAACTTCTTGAGGAGAGATGGACCAAAGGACTAAACTTTTAAGTGCCAACCTAGCTAAATTACAGAAATTTGCTGTAATTGATGTAGCTGTAATTAATATAGCTGCACAAGTGCAGTAATGAGTATCTTTTTCAGCTATGATTTGTGTTGTGGAAACAAAATACTGTGTAGTAGATTTTGTTTACATTGGATACTTCTGATGTAGCAGTTTGTGTGTGTGGGGGTTTTGCTGGTGGTTTTTGGTTTTGTTTGTTTGTTTTGGTTTTTTTCTTTTTTTGTTTAGTTTATGATAGGAAATAAAGCCCTTTAAAGATCTTCTCAATTTTAAACAAAGTAATGGGATCTATTGCCTTCAATAGAGCCACAGTTTTGGTGCCTTCCTAGGTTGAGCATAGGTTAGCTGTAGTGTTTGGGTAGATTGGCAGCATACCTCTTGCATGCAATCAGGAGGTAATTTCTAGAGTGAACATCTACTGTAAATCTTTTACAGTGATTCTAGGGTGGCCAGAAACCAGATAGGGCTAACTTGCCATGTACAGTGTCCATAGATTTGGGGATAAATTTGCTGGTTCTTTGCCCTGTGCTATAGTGAAGGATGTCCAGTTAACACCTGTCCTTAAATTGTTCTATAGTATGGGTACACCCCCTTTTTGGTACTTCATAGAGTTCTGCAGTGAATCTCATGACAAAATAAGCAAACAAATAGAAGAATTGTAAACTGAAATGCCCTACTGCAAACACTGAGAGTTACAGATTTGAATATCTGCAATAAATGACTTTTGCTGAGGCACCTAAGCATCAGATGTGGGATGCACACAGGATGTTAACTCTGTACCGGCTGTGGTTAATATGGCATTATACTGTTGTCTGTTCGCTGGACAGAAGGAATGCCATCCAAAGGGACCTTGACACGCTTGTGAGGTGGGCTGATGCCAACCTGATGAAGTTTAACCATGCCAAGTGCAAGGTCCTCCACCTGGGTGGGAGCAATCCCAGGCACAGCTACAGGTTGGGCAGAGAAGAGATTGAGAGCAGCCCTGAGGAGAAGGACTTGGGGGTGTTCGTCGATGAGAAACTGAACATGAGCTTGCAGTGTGCGCTTGCAGCCCAGAAAGCCAACCGTATGCTGGGCTGCATCAAAAGGAACGTGACCAGCAGGTCGAAGGAGGTGATCATGCCCCTCTACTTTGCTCTCCTGAGACCCCACTTGGAGTATTGTGTGCAGTTCTGGTGTCCTCAACATAAGAAGGACATGGAACTGTTGGAACAAGTCCAGAGGAGGGCCATGAGGATGGTCAGGGGACTGGAGCACCTCCCGTATGAAGACAGACTGAGAAAGGTGGGGCTGCTCAGCCTGGAGAAGAGAAGGCTGCATGGAGATTTCATAGCAGCCTTCCAATATCTGAAGGGGGCCTATAGGGATGCTGGGGAGGGACTCTTCATGAGGAACTGTAGTGAGAGGACAAGGGGGTAATGGGTTCAAACTTAAACAGGGGAAGTTTAGATTGGATATGAGGAAGAAGTACTTTACTGTTGTGGTGATGAGGCACTGGAATGGGTTACCCAGGGAAGTTGTGAATGCTCCATCCCTGGTGGTGTTCAAGGCTGGATTGGACATAGCCTTGGGTGGCATGGTTTAGTGTAAGGTGTCCCTGCCCCTGGCAGGGGGGTTGGAACTAGATGATCTTAAGGTCCTTTCCAACCCTAACTATTCTATTACTCTATGATTCTGGGCATTTCTGTTTTGCTGGATTCAGTCTGGTTGTTAGTAGAAAAAGCATTTCGTACTTGCTCTCATTTAGAAACTTTGTATTTCAACAGGGTTACTATCATAGACTAATCAAGGAAAGTTTAAAGTGCTAGCCTGTCCTGGAGAGGGTCCTGACAGGACTTTCCCCAATGTCTGCCATTCCTAATAAATAAACGCCCTGATTAACCGTGCTTTTGCACTGTAAAGCATCTTCTTTATCAGCTACCTTGCCCTAGCATCACTTTTGCAGTGTTTGAGGTATTTTTTTTCCCAAAATAATGTTTTTCTATTTAGACCCTATCTATGGCTGAAGAAATCAGAAAACTGTGGTTGTGGCGGTGCTCTGATTCCTTGCTAGTACATGGGGATGCTTCTGAGTTACTGTTTTGTCTACCCTAAAAAGATGTCAGTAGTTTCTGAAAGAGGGTTTTCATACTGTGCTGCCACAAGATTTGAAAATAAGGTACTCTGTCATATAACTCAGTGAAAGTATAGAGATACAATTTATAATTAGCTTTTTTCCTGTAGCTGCCAGTGTAGATACTCATATGAGTCACCTTTTTTAAATCTAAGGCATAAATAGAATTAGAAAATTGCCATGGATGCTCAGCTTCCTTGCTTTCTGTAATGAAATAGTTTGTGCTTAATTTTTTTCTTCATTTTGGAGATGATCTATCAGAGTACAGTTTAAAGTGATTTTCTGGATGTTGAAGTGAAATTGCTGAAGCAGATTAAAGGATATTACAGAGAGAGCAACGTAATGAAAAATTCAGTTTCTTATTTTCTGATGAATTGTTATTCATCGCAGGTGTCATCTAGCATCTCCAGGTATATTCTTGCTCAGTTTTGGACATATCTTTTGGATTTGCCTAAGGTTCTAACTCAGAACCACAGGATTTTTTCTTTCTCCCCTGCCCTGGATGGCATTAGTCCATGCTTCATTTCTGGTCAAATAACACAATAATGATGTGACTTGTTCTTCCATAAAAACTTGTCGAAGTGCAATGAACATCTGCACATAATGAATCCATTCATGCAAAGAAAGCGAAGTAACTTATTTATCACACTGGTTTAGCAAGAATATCTCCTTTTCTACTGGCAGCTTCAGAAGTTTGCTGCCACTGAGGGAAGACCCCCTCATCCCATTCATCTAATAAGCAAGGCACAGGGTAGATCCGCCCTGATTTTTAGATGAGCAGGTAAATGTTTGCACAGTGAAATGAAAGAAGGACATTTTTTTCTTTTCTTTTCTTTTCTTTTCTTTTCTTTTCTTTTCTTTTCTTTTCTTTTCTTTTCTTTTCTTTTCCTTTTCTTTTTTTCTTTTCTTTTTTTTTTTTTTTTTTTTTTTTTTTTTGCTGTTGTGACGTGCTGAATTCCTGCTACATCCACAAAAGCACTGCCAGTGCCTCCTGGAGGACGCAGCAGGTACAACTTGGGTTGAAGTGGAAACACCGACCTTGAGTGTTGCAGTGTGTACTGGCTGCCAAAGTTTCCAGTCAGTATGGTCAGTAAAGCCTGAAGAGCAGTGGTTCAGTTATTTACTAGTATGGGCTCAATTCAGTTGTCTAAACAGAGATGTATAGAGGAATTTGAGACATGCTAGAGAATCTGAGATGTCATTGTGTGTGGGTAGGTGCCATACAGGCTTGCAGGAGACCTGCTCCATGCCCCTTTGGGCAGCAGCTGGGAGCCAGAATAGGTATTTTGGTTATTATGAAATTAGGCAGTTATGTATAGCAAGTTGTCTATGTCCTATATTTGACAAGTGGATTGTTCCTTAGTTGTTGACTTAAACATAAGTTGAATCACTCTCTAGGCTCCACTGATCGTGTTGGCTAGATCTGTATCAACTATAATCCTAAACTGTGGCTGGTACCTCTGTGAATACCTGTGCACAGTCACCTAAATGAGTCTTACTCCCTTTACAGCATCTTTTCTACAGAGCAATGTATATTGGGAAGGGTCAAACTGACACATTTACATTGTCACATACCTAATATTTTAATTCATACATCGTAGAAGAAGGGCTTACTAATCAATTTGAATTTGAGAAGAGACAGTAGTGGCCACTGAAATGAGTGGAAGAAGGAATCTGTGGATAGAAATTTATCTTCCAGAAAGAAATAGAACAATGTTTGGATATGGCTTCAATGTAGTGGACCCAAGAGGGCAAGAACATGGAGGAGGCTTCCTGCATACTGACTGAGTGATGTTAAAAGTGATCCGGGTCCAGTTAACTCTGTTAACACTAAGAATTCTGAATAGGAACAGGCTAAAATAGAAGCACAAAAAAGTAAATCCTGTTCACTCTGTCCTTGCAGCATCGATCTTTTTCATTTTGGTGACTTCCTGGTTTGAACAGCTTCCATAGAATTCCGTGCTGCTGTAGGGAAAACCTCTGTCTTGATGTTACCTCTGATTCTCACCTGGCTTCCTACCAACTTCCTGTTTGTCTCTTACTTTTGCCTGTCCTGTGGTCTGGAGGGTTTCCCCTCAGGGTAGCACAGCCCATTGCTTTGGGGAAGGAACAGCATCCCGCTCCCACCAGTGACTTCCACCCCCTGCAACATACCTCAGCTGGAAGCAAGTAGGCAGAGACCTTCCCTTTCTGCATCCCACTCAACTAGAGCGGAACAGCCATACAGCGTACCCCCACAGGAAACCAAATAAATAAAATTGATACTATTCATCCTAGACTTAAGTGGGTAAGAAGGAAATGGAGGAAGCAACAAAGTCATGATGCGTTGTAGAGAAGCGTAACAAGAATTGTTAGACAAGAGGCTGGCAGTGAAGTAGCACAACAAGAGTAGATGGTGTGAATCATGGTATTGTGTTGAATCTGAACTGTCAAATGTCATAAATCGGCTAACGGGGATGGAGACTAAATTGAAACCTCAAATTTGAAGAAATTGCTGGAGACTTCAATGAGCTCAAAACCAGTAAAAGGGGCAGTTGTGAAATTGCTGGGAAAAGCAGACCAAATGCAAGAAGTGAAATGTAGCTTTTTACTGTTGAATTTACCTTATAAATGACAGGAAGACAGAATATGAGAAGCAGTGAAGAAGGGAGATTAGGATCAAGGGCGGGGTTTTGGCAAAGGTAGGAGGTCCCAGTGGACTGGCACTTTAAATGCAGCTCCTCTGGATATATCAAATCAGTGTGCTAATGCCTTCAGTTAGTTGGCAGCAAAGTTACTAGATTTCAGATTATATTTCTCCACCACTTATAAACAAAAGCCCATTCCTGGTGAGTACCTATAGCTCGTATTGAAGTCAGTGTCTCAGGGGACTAGGCCCAGAAAGGACAAGGGAAAGGCATCTTTCTGCTCTGACAGAGCTGCTTCAAAGCAGGGATGAATAGTACAAACCTCGGCACTCTTATAAGAGCTGAAGAAAGGCGGAAATAATTATCTTCTTGCTACGTTGTTTGTTTTATCCACAGTTTGCATGAGGCTGTTAAATCTGGCATGGAGGAGGAGAATTTCTGTATCATAAAGAGCTTTGTTACTGTAGGATTTTGAGCATGTAGGTAAATTGTTTAGTTTGTGTTTATGTGCTGCACTGAAAGTGGCTTTCCCAAACTCCATGGGTGGATTTTGGGCAAACTGACAGTGAGTGATGGTGTTGTAAGAGCAAAGTTTTAGTCAAAGGAAGCAGCACGCGTCACTTCTTGGCTATACTGTTCCCATTAGCTTTACTGCACTGCTGTAGTACCGTGCACAAATGTAAAATGGAGTGCAGTGAGACAGGAATGAAATCAAAATAATTTTCAGTTCGGTACACTGAAGAACATTTGGTGTGCAAATGTGCCAAGAAGCTAAGCTGGCTATGGCCTAGGATTTTAGAAAAGAGCAGTGATTTTTAGATGCATCGTTTTTTACACTATATTAAAGTCTGTCCCTGTTCTGTATTTCAAGACAGACACCCAGAGCTGCCAGTCACTTGGGAGCTTCTAGGCATAGGGATAATATATAGGCATTATTCCTTTATTCTGATTCTAGGGTCACAAAGGTTGTCTGCATCCTGGTAATTCACACCAGAAATAGGAAGACTGGGTTAGAAAACTGCTTAAGGGATTCAGTTTCATGAGATTAAGGCATCGGCATTGTCAAACAGTGATTTGAAGTTTGTCTTTGTTTTCCTTCTGTGGCAGATGATTTCTAGAAAGAGCAATCAATTGCAAGTTCAGGCAGCATGGGAATAAGTATAAATAACTATGGAAGATTGTACTCTGCTATGCCAGCATACTGCGAAATCAGCCAGAACTTGTCTGTGTTCCAGTCACCCTTGGGAGGTTTTATTTCATCACTTTTCTGAGCTGAGAAACACTTCTTAATAGAAGAAAAGTCAGATGGGAGGGGTAACACATGGTTTAAGACTAGCGGAAGTGTTGAGGAATCACCTATGTGGAGGTAGACACATCTCAACTCATGTCTGGACTATTCCATGCAGTCAGTGCAGAGAATCTGGGATTGATGCATATCATGCAAAATGGAGAAGGAAAAAAATAAAAGGATTTTATTGAACTGTGCCTTGACAGTACTTTTATAACCACTGAATTTAGAAGGTGCTTTAAAATAGTTTATTTGTAGTTGTCTCTCTCTTGTCTGCATTTAGCAAGAAAACATCCCAGAATCCGAGAGCCCAATACAGCAGCTAAGAACAATGTCTGGCTATTGATTTTTGGCTGCTTAAACAGTGTGTGGAGGGGGAAGTTTGAACTGCTCAGTTTCATTGACTTATTCTGTGTTAAAAAGCATATGCACACACATGCTCTATGTCTTGATTGCAGGAGAATTGCACAGAAAGGCAAGATCGTATACAGCTCTGAACAGACTTATTATAAACCAGAAATCTTGAAGGGTTCCAGAATCTTTGCTGAAAACTCTCAGCTGCAGTGTGACCAGGGCGGGACATTTAGAACATTATTAAACTTTGATGTTGCAATAGCAACTAGAGGGTTCAGAAAAATAAGGGCTTCATAGGACAAAACCAGACAAAACAGACCTATCTCAAAGAATTTACAGTATACATACATTTCTCAGGAAGAATGATGCAAAATTTAGATGATAATAATATGCCACAGAAAACTGCATGATAGATTAGGGATATTACCAGTTTACCTAGAGCACTGCAATAAAAAGCAATTTGATTAAAAAGTCTGATTTTTTAGGAATGGATCACTCCTTTTATTATAAAGACAGGAAAAAAGAAAACAGAATGAAGGGTCCTACTCAGCCTTGCCTGAAGGATGCTCCGTGGCACTGAGTGGGCATAACTAAGGTACAACGCTAACAATGGAGAGATTTCTCAGTATCTTTAAAAACACTAGTATAGTTTATCTAATTAGCCATGAAACGTATTTATAAGCTCTGGTTTTGAATCTGGTTTAAGAGAACAACTTTTATTTATTCAGTTTCAAGCATTTAGTAAAATGCAGTTTGAGAATAACACAAGAGTGATCATCCGCAGTTGAAGTCTTGTAATTGCCTCATGTATAATGGATTTAAGGGCACTTAGAATCTTTGTGCCATTTCTGTGTTAGTTAGGGGTCAAATCTAGGGAAAAGTGTGTCAGAAGTCACATGTTACTTGGGAATTTTTTTCAGGAGACTAGGCAGTATATAATGATGGCAGTGTTGAATGGCCTTCTGCTTGGTATAATTGCTCAAGGCAGTTATCAATAAATGCACACATAAGGAGTCTTTTTTGTGGCAAGTTATATGTAATTCAATATTGGTAGAGTTGAATATTTACTTATGTTAGCTGTCTATCCTTGAGTTAAATATGCTGTACTCTTAAGCAGTAAAACTCAAAGAAAGAAAGTCTGTTGCATATTCATGAACTTCTGTGGGTTAAAACCCAAATGTAGTGCTTCTGATTTTCATACATTAAGGTCTATTTTTATACACCATCACCTGCCCTCTGCACCCCTGTCCTTCCAGTTCCCTGCAGCAAGGAAATAAGATTGTAAATGTAAGTGGAGGTGAAGGCAAATATATAATATTTATATATATAATATATAATATTTGGTTAACTTTTTTAACATTGGCTGATTCATCCATCAGTGACAAACTCAGATTGGAGAATGTGTACCAAAACACAAAACTTGGTTTTTGGAGTACCTTATAGGATCACTGAAATATTATGTTGAAAGGGACCTCCGACACTCTCTAGTCCAATTGTCTGCTCAGACTGACTGAAAACCTGTATCAGGTGGTTCATGGCCTTATGCAGTTCAGATCAAAAAAATCTGCAAGAGTGGAAAATCCACTGCCTTTTTGGACAACCTGTTCCAGGGTTTACCATCTGCAGTTCTTCACTATTTAACAAGGAAGTTGCATATTCTTCATTTTACTTTGAAATTAATCCACTGCTATTGAGAAAGTTGCTAAGGGCTTGCTTCCAAACTCTGTTCCTTCTTAACTAGTAAATGACCCAAGGAACACTTAGATCAGAGTGCAAGATAACATATAATAAATGTATTAATCTGCATGCACTGAATTATTGCAAGCCACTTTGCAAAGAGGTTCTGGCAGCTTTTTGAGCAAGACTTTTTTTGTTTGGGATGCAGAAAATAGCAGCAGCAGATGCAGGCCAGTGGTTGAAAAGTGCAGCTAGAGGGAATTCTCTCTGAACTGTTAACAATCCTTTTAAAGTTGTTTTACTTGACAAAGCCCTTAGTAGAAATTTGCTGATTTAGTTCCTTGGCAAGAAGAACTTAAGTGAGGAGAGCTGGTTTATGTCTTCACAAACTGATTTTCTTTGGAAAGTACTGATTCAACAGAACCACTGCACCCCGGGAAACACACCACTTTTAGCATCACTTTCCCCAGGAAAGGCTTTTGAAGTGCCAGATTGACTATCTGGTCAAAACAGATCTCTGAAGAGCCAGGACATGCGTCTGTGGTGGATACTGCTGTGCAAGACAAATGGGAGGAATTATCCTCTGCAGGTTCCAGTCTTATCCATGAACTACAGATCAAGCCCAGATGCAAATCTTAGATGAGATGGGCCCTTCTGCAGGGCTAAAGTCAGAGAGATGAGATTCTTTTGTCATTTTTAAACAGTTAGTGTCTATTTGTTAAGTCTTTCATGGATATAAATTGCTTTGGAAATCTATGTGCCAGTTATATGGAAAGAAACTGATGTAATGAGCTGAAAAATCATGCGTTATGTAGAGTTTCCCCTCTCTAGGAAGCACACAGCTGGACTTGGTTGCACATCTCTGCCACTAACCTGGCAAATGATCATTTGCACCCTGTTGAGCAGATCAGATCTCTGTTGCTTAGCGAAGTATAACCACTTGTGTTGTTTTGAGCAAATCACTCATGTAGCGGAGTCTTGTCTGTTGCACTTCTGTGTTGAGTTTAGCCCAGTCAGTGGTTAGAAGCACAGAGGCCTTTTTTCCCCTCAATTTAAACTTGCAGACTTTCTAGTAATTGGTGGGGTTTTACAGAAGCATTTTCTCAAACAAGACAGCAGCTTTTCACATAGATGACTGAGCCGATTGCATCTAGTACTGTTTAAATTCAATCCACAGCTATGAGCGATTGAATATGATTTTTTAGGAATGAGTCATGGAATCATGTAACTGTGCTGTTGTGAATAAAGCAACTTGGATGGTTGTTTCATGTAAAACAAGGTCATGGAGCCCAAATGAGCGGTGGTGCTAGTTTAAATTCATTCATGGTTTTCCATGATCTTGCTGATCTTTTAGTCCTGCCACCCCTGGTGCCAAATCAGGTGAAAAGGTATATTCTCAATGAAAATTAGATTTGTTTTGTTTATGGTTTAAGCTTTCCTTAGTGAAACAGACACAGCACAGAAGACACTGTCTTGTGAAAAGTGAATGTTTTGTATCAGTGTGGACTTCTTTTATTGCTCTCTACAGCCATGGTAGAGCTGGACATGTGGCCAATACACGTGTTTTCAGATCTTCACCCTTCCATCTCCTCCAAACCTAAGATGCTGTGCGAATAGCTTCAAAGTCAAGAGGATTCAGAGCTAAATCACAGAATCAATATGAAAGTATTGATGTGTACTATGAAAGTGTGGCTGTGTGCACAAACCTGTATTTTGTTGTTCAGTACAGAATTAAAGCAACTAATTCCAGAGTTGCATCTCTTATCTAACCCAGCCTGTTCTTTTGGGAGCATCCATCTTTCTCCAAACTTTTGCAGTGCAGTTATGTCCTTTAGAAACCATTTGTTCATTAGCGCAGCAGTAATCATGGAAATAGGTCACAGCCTCTTTGGAGTTAAGCTGTTATGTCCCCACAGAGAACAGCACTTAAATATCAATAGCGTAACCGGGAAAACTCGGCAGTTATTTCCCTGTTTTCTGCAATTCAATGAGGAGTTGTTCGATGCAGACCCCATTGCACTCCAGATGAATGGCGGTGATTGTGAGAAAATGATCTCCTATTAATGCAAGATGTCACACTGAGAACAAAGATTAGTTCTTACCACGATGGGATGAGCTCACTCTAATCCCCAGTTTGGGAGACTTTGGTGCTTGTCCAGGTGCCAATTTTTCCATATATAACATACCAGAAAAAAACTTCTAAAAATGCTGAACAGGACAGAGTTGAACTGATTCATGGCTTCTGAATCCTAAGGTCATATTGGTTGAGATGTCATATAATTACCTTCTTGCATGCTATTTCTGAAGGAACTACCTCCCCTATGAACAGTTTAAGCTTTCAGGGTGCTAAGATAATCACTTGTATTGAATTTATCATCACAAGTAAGAAAGTGTAGGCCTGTTCTTGAAATCCTCCACTGTTTCAGTTTATGCTTGCATTAACGTCTAAAATATGTCAGTTTGATTCAAACTAGCATTGCCTCCAGTCTTTTTGTACTGAGGAACCTCACATCCCCATCCTGGGCTTCTGGTGTGTGGTCAGTGAAACCCTGTGAGGACTTGCTGTGCCTTCCTTGTACATTGTTCCTGTTCTTGCAGTGTCTCTTCTGTCAGAAGGGGAAGAATCAGAACATAAATGACTGCGCTGTTTGACGAGCTATTATGAATGCTGTGGTAACTGGAGATTTTGTATCATTTATTTGGTCAAATTAATTTAATTTATTAAAAAACCTGAAACAAACTGAAAAACAACAACAAAAACCTCCACCCCCAAAAATTCCAAACAAACAAAGCCCAAAACAAAACAAAAAAGATCTTGGACATTTAGAAATACTGAGATAGCCGTAGGATTTTAAAACCCAATAATCCTGTCTGCATACTGTTTTCTGTCTTTCGTTCAGTAGTATTTCATGTTGGCTTCCCTATTCCTTGAAGATGCCAATTCTCTTGATCCATTATCTCTTTGACACATACCTGTCTTTTGTCCAAGATCCTCAAGAAAGCATTTGAGAAGTCAGGCAGCAAGGTCTTATAAAAGAAAATATGTGTATTGCTCATTGCTTCAACAGCACATCATCACCCCAAACCTTTTCCCTCATGATCTGATGTAGATGGCAAAGAGAGGAAGGTCTGGTGGGTGTCTCCCAGCATCCTGCACAAGATTGTCCTCCCTTTGTACCATGTTAAAATGCTTTCTTCAGGGAATGCTGGGAGAGTGGGAGTGCAGAAATATTTCTTACACTGTATATCCCACCAGACTAAAATGTGAACATTGTGTGAGCAATAGTATCAAAGGTCATTAAAATCTGACAGAAATAGCATAAAATTAGAAGGTTGTTTGGAAGACTTTTTTTTAAGGGGTGTGTACAAGATCCCAATAGAGTAGAAAATGAACTCCCTAAAGAAAAAAAAAATATCCAAAATAGTGTTGGAGTTGCCAGACTCTCATTCTTTAGGGAACAGACTTTTTATTCTGCAAGCTGCTTTGCAAAGACTAAAACATCCAAAATTTCTGATTTCAGTCATGAGTTTATTTTAGTGTGTGCATGCGATGATGTAAATTAGAAGCAAAGTAAGAGAACTAGGCTGATGTGCCAGAAAAATGTAACATTTAAGCTAAAAACCAAAGTAACATTCTTTATACCAAGTAGAGGCCTGTAAAATTCCAGTCTAGATTTGCAGAAAATCAAAGGCAGAGTCATTGGAGGTTCAGAAACACTGTACTGGAAAAATGTAGCACATTATAAATATGGTAACATAGATTCAGAAGCAGAGAAAACGCGGCAAAGACAGACATAAAATAAATCTAGTATTTACCTCAATTTTAATGGCAACTTTGAGTTACCATTTGTGTTTGCCTTACTAGAGGTACATGTGCTATAATGAGTCTGGCTACATGACTAATTTCTGGAATATGGTTTTGCTTACCCTGGAGGCTAGTCTCTATTTTCCCTATCTGTCATTAACTCTGAATGCAGAATCTTTGTGGAATGTTATTGAGCTTTATCTCAGGAACTTTTCTGAAGATTTTATAATGATCACCTTTAGTGCCGTTGGAAAGATCAGCAACAATGGTGGCTATCACCACAATAATTAGGAAACCACGAAAATGTGCAATATTGCTTCCAGTTTCTTCTGGAGATACATGCCTGTTGTTCTTCTCAGGTGACATGGAAGGAATTTGACAGCTGCTGTGGTACCAGCCCATAGTTGTGATGTGTGGCAATATAGCAATGCCTCTTCAACAAGCAAATAAAACTCTTCCCAGAGCACACACATACCCTCCCTTCTCAGTGTGCTACAAAGCTTCTGGCTGCCATATCTCTTAGCAGCGGTAGGGCCTGGTGTGTTATCAACTAATGAAATCCCTCTGATTTCATACGATGATTGTGAGCTTTTCTGGGGCACTCCTCCTTCAGTTACTACTGATTCTCAAATTCAGAGTATGTCAAAAGCCTAACTGCAAGTAGAGAGGGCTATTCTAAATAATAGTAATTTAAGCAATGCTTTGAACTCATACTAATTACATTTCTATCGTTCATCAACAGTAGGCTTTTTTGTTAGCCATAATGTGGAAGTGGTGTTATTTTAGCCCAGTGGTGTTATTCTAGTGGTCTTCTGTAGAACGTACTCCTTGACTGAAGTGCTTGAAATTAACTCTTTTTATGTTGTTTCGCTGAAGCTGTTGTAGTCAAAGAGATGAGACGTGAGCCACAGCAAGGAACAAGTGGCTACTTCCACTACGAAACTGAAGGCCAAGCACGTTTTACATGCAGAAGTAGGTAAATTACTGTGCTGAATTCAGAGCTGATGGATGAGGAAGCGTAAGTTACATGTAACTAAGTGGATATTAAGTGGATCTGGCTGAGTCTGAAGGAGCAGAAATTATACCCCAAAAAAGAGGTCCTAATTACAGTTTTAAGCACTAATCATAGAGAATATTGGCTTAGACAACAATATATAGAGGTTACATAGAGTTGCTGGGATAGAGCTGCTTAGGAACTTATTTATCTCAGTTGCTTTTATTACTGAAACCTTCTTTCCTGTTTTCTCTATTTGGAGTGCTGCATGCATGGTGTGTAGAAGATGTCCTGTGCATTCTCTGTGCCTCATCAGCCTTGTCTCATGGCTGACTTTCCTCTACATACGTGCAGGATGCGTGTTTAATGAATAGGGAGGGCTGCTGCTCTGCTTTCAGACATTCTTGGGGCAGCAGCAGAGCACAAGGTGTTACTTCTCTCATGCTTTTTCCTTATCTTATGTCAGCTTGACCTCCTGAGCCTTGCCATTTCTGTGTTATGCGCTTATATTGCAGAGCATCTCAGCCAAGGCAATATACAAGATAGTAGATAGTATCTAGTATTTTTTAAATTCAGGCAAATGATTTTACACACACAATCTTAAGTACTACAGAGCCAGTGATGGAAGAGTTGAATTAGTCTGTGGTCTTGCTCAGTGGGAGCCCAAAGCACATAAAACTGTCAAGACTGTGCTGTCAGTACTTCTGTATTGACTGTGTGACCCTAATAGATGTTTTCAAGGCTTTGTATACAAAAATGCCTTTGAGATACTGGTTTTCTACCTCATGCAATTTTTTTTCTTGCATTTCTCTACTTTCTTAATGTAATAATAGTGTATTTGGATTGGAAAAGTAGTTCTCTTTTGTTTAAATATGCCAGGTCAAACATCAACATTGTTGTTTCTGCCCCAGTGCCTTTCAGTTCTAGTTTGTGCAGCATTACTTGAAACTCCTGTGTACATTAGTTGTTAATACAACTAATTTTCTCCACTTCATTGCTTGACTAAGTTCTGCTGCCTCATGACACCAGCACTTGGTTAAGATTGGATTTGCTCATAGTGGGGCAGTGAGCCCTGAAGAGGTGGCTCTGGCCAGACAAACATGTGCTTATCCATGGGTCACTGGTGCGTTTCATTCATTTGGTAAGATTTTGTTTTGGGTGAGTTTGGGGGATGGAGACTGTGCTTCAACTGCACTTCAGTTGTGACAGCAAAGACAACAATAACCTTGGCAACTAGTATGCTGAAATACCACTTAATCCTACTCATAAGTCAATAGGGCTTTGCCTGAGCAATAAATTATCAAGCCTCTCAGCATGCGAGTGAGGAAACTATGAAACGAAGAGGTTGCTGTGGTTCAGATAAAATATTCATGCAGCAATTAACTGTGTGGCTGCTCAATTGAAACAGACTTGGTCAGGAATTTTCCAGCAAGGGTTTCTTCTATAAGCAAATGCTGATTCGCAGAAACCAAAATTATTGGGGAAGGTTGTTTTTTGAAGTGTCCCATTTCAAATTGTCCAAATATCTGTCTTTGACATTTTCCTTAACTAAAATGTTAAATGCTTCACAGAAAAATCCTTCATTAGGTAAAAGTCTATAAGAGCCTCCTGGTAAGGAAGGTTGTGGTTGAAACTAAGCTGGTGCAGAAAAAAATTTTACAGTAGGGTGAAGATATTTTGCCCATATTTACTGCCTCAGTTATTCTTTAGTTCCCTTTTTTGTTTTTATTTTGTGTTTAGACTGCTTTCCTGCATTTGGAAATGTCATCTGTGGAGTCCTGTTCCTCTGGCATTTCCTGTGGGTGTGTGTATATACACACACATATACAAAAGAAAAGTTACCATTACAGTTTCAGTCATGTCATCTTGAAAGGTATTTTCAAGGCCAGGGAACAAGATGTTTCATCTTTGTCGCTGTTGTACGCTAGTCCTGCCTTGTGAAGCTAATCCATCTGCTGATTCCTATTAGCGTGTTGGTGTACGTTTCACTTTATTCCACTTAGTCTTTCTCTTTTAAGAATCTAATAGGAATGCAGCTCAGTCAAGCAGGGCATATTAAACCTTGCAGTGCTTTGCTGTATTAGTTTGGCAAGCTCAGTGGAGGTTATAAACGATCCAATGTTCATGTGAAAGATTTGCCTCCTGCAGGAAAATCTGTAAAAATGTAGCCAAATGTTCTCAGAAGCCAGAGAAATAAAGCTGGGATCTTAGAGCAGCTAATTGGATCTTGTGCTATCCCTGTGGTTGGTTTTCCAGCAACTGACAGAAGACCGTAAGCGTTTTTGTATGTTTTGGATTTGACTGTTGCTCCATCTTAGATCCCTTTCTTGGCTTAAGAAACAGGATCCAGATACTTTAGGGAAGAGTAATAGCTGCTACCTAAGTATTTTCCATTTATTGTGCATTGAAGGCCTGTCAAGAAAGGATTTGTCACTTTAAAAGTCTGTGCAAATAGAGATGAAGGAATCATTTCACTTTTCTAGGTAATAAGTGTTAAAAATAATTTGTGGCGATCATAAGGCAAAAGACTTGCAAGGATGATTGTGGTGTTGTGACAGATGTATTTTATTATTTTTTTAAAGGAAATTAAAAGAAGAGAAAAGCTGGAGATGTTCACTGAAATGGAAATCTTCAAAACCTGTTAGGTGAACCTTTCCAGTTGTGCTATTCAGATCCTACACAGGCTTCCCTCTCGCTTCTAAGATGAGCTAGCGTTGGAGGGGAAGACTAGAAGTGATCTCTCACACCCTGCCCTCTGTCCAGTCAGGGGCTCCTTGCTCTTGGGCTGTTTTGGCTGTTCCCATGCCTGTACATTGCTGGATGCCTTGAGGCTGCTGCTTCTATTTTCAGGAGAGCCAGCCAAGGTTGCAGTACCATTCCACCATTCTCTTCAAGGTTCAGAGGGTGGGAAGGTTTAGTTTACTTTGCTGGCCCAACTGGTTGGTAAGGTTGCTCTGTGTGTGGTTACTTTGGCTTCATACCAGTTTAACTGTCAGGTTTGCAGCTGTGCAAGACCTGTCCTCACCATCCAAGAGGCTCCTTACTTCCTTCCCGCACTGTGTGCGTTCAGTGCCTGTGTTACACTTCTATTTGCATGGAAAGCTTTGAAACTGAGCATTTTAGATCTCTGCTGAACTGAATTCTGTTCTGTTTAATCCTTACATGAGTTGTAATGTTACTTTGTGCACTCAAGACTAGTTTAACTAGGCCTCTGAATCTTCGGGGCTGTCTGCAGCAGTACCTCAAGCAAGATGCTGTAGCAAAGGGTAGCTATCACTCTGCGGCGTCCCTCATCCAAATGTACTGTTATATTGAATATATTTGCACTTGCAGCAGGAACCACAGCTTGAAAAGAGAAATTTAAGGAATGGCAACTACTAAGAATGCAGAGGTGGGCAAGGCACTATTCTGGGGATCTTATTTAACAGTCAATTTTGTCGCAGCCTTTCCAATGTCAAAGGCTGCCTGTAAGGTCTGGTCAGACTTGGTAGGCTTTCACATAAGCAACAGTGCTGATCTGGAGCATGTTGGTTTGTGGTTGCACTCCTTTGAATGTGCAGGCAGCACTGGCTGTTGTTTCCCCTTTTCTGGCAGGGCTGGGTAGTGGAAAGGGAGGCTGTGAATACGGTGAAGCAACCCTGATAAATACCCCAGAAGAAGAAGGAAGACCACTAGGTGCTGTTTAAATATGGACTTCGGCATTCAGCTGTGCCTGCCTCAATAGCAATACTTGTCTTCCTTTGCCTGAAGTGATACATCAGTTCGGTAAATGACATTGCTGTGACATTAAGTTCATTGCAGATTTTTAATCTTATGGTGCAGATCTAAACCACATTTTTATTATTTTGCTTTTGTATGAAATTAGCTTTTTTTTGATTGCTAGTTTTTGTGGTTTATGGTGATTTTTCTGCCATTAAAATCACCTTTTTTTTTTTTTTTTTTTTGCAGCATTCTAGCTACAGGACATGGAGTTTTGTAATTTTTAACAAAGATTTATTTTGTTTTATTCCATTCCCTGCAGAAAGATGCCTATTTTGTCACTAAATCAAGGGCTGAAATGAAAACGAAAACTGGTGACTTCCATAACACACAAATAATAATTACAGTTTCCTTGATGATTGCTTGGACTTCCAATTAATAGAACAGTTAAAAGGAGCACTGATGCCCATGAATAATGGAGTAAAGCATGCTAGAATTAGGCGAAAGGAGCATTTGTAGAATTTTAATGAGTTTTGAAGCAGCTTGTGGGCGTGTGAAATTTCTGTCTAATCTCTTTCTTTAAATGAAAAGTGACGGGTAGGTATTGTGTCACATAGCAATGACACTCTGCTCCAGACAGTCTTTTAGTAGGCAGCCATCTTACATTAGGCAAAAGCAGCCATCCAGGACGCAACCTCATTTTCCCTCAGGTATTAGAAAGGCCTGTTGGCTTCCCTCAGCCAAGTAGGATGTGATGTGGAGCAGCAGTTGCAGCAGCTCGGACTTGACTGCCGTGGATTCAAGTATTAAGGTAATAAGATGATGATCCAGGAAGCTCACAGGGAGAAGCTTCTGGGTGGTTTTCAGCCTGAGGGAACCTAGATCTGTTTTACAGGAGTGTAGCCTGACCACTGATAGTCCTTTAGAGAGCAGGGCCACCCAACAGCCTGCAGAAGAGGCTGCTTCTGTAACTTGGTGGTTACAGATGTTTGGGATGGAGGAGCCAAAATCCAAAATGCCAAAATGCTATGAATGCCAATCCAAAATACCTAGATAAAGGTTAGTACAAAACAAAATGAATTAATCAGTGGCAAATGTAGTGCCACCTAGCTGAGATCTCCTCCCTTTCCTGTTGCGTCCTGGACTTTCAAAGCCATTGCTTACTCCCTCAGCCCAAGTGAGAGACTTTGGTAAACACAGCTACTCATGATTTTTCTTCAGATGGATTTTAGTATGCTTTTATAGATGCTGCTTGTGAAGCGGTGAAAATGGGAAATCTGGATGGCAAGTGCCAGCGTATGGAGCTAGCAAATGAAGATGGGAAAGATGAACTAAATGTTGCTTTGGGGAGATGGGATGTTAAGGGTTTGTCTTTTTAGTTTTACAACCTACACTGTTTAAAGCTAATTTATACTCTTCAACCCAGTGATGTCTGTCTTCTATCTGTTTATTAAAAAGATGATTACAGATTATCACAATTTACATGGATGTTTTCATATAGTTAATGTTTGGCAAGAAGGGGATAGCATATCTCTCCCCAAAAAATCCCTTGCCTCACAATCACTTTCCACATTTTCCTAAAGATACATTGAATGTTTTCTCTATATTCTGTGTATTGGAGTATCTGACTTATATTCAAGATTATCAGAATCCATCATAAGGCCCTTTAATACTCTTAATGGTACAAATAATATAAAGTGGTGGGCAAAGGAAGAAGAAAATACTTTTTTCTTTTTTTTTCTTCTAATTGTCAGGCCTTCTTCACACATTTTTCTCAAGTATTCTCAAAGTATCAGAAACACTAATGCTGTTCTCTATTAGTTTTTTATGGAAGCTTGTTTTATTTCTCCTACTTCCACTGAAGGGACAACTAGTTTCCTTTTTTAATAAAGGTGTTCTTCTCCAAGTATTCCCAGTACAGAAAGCTAACAACATGCTTTGGTAGGCCAAGTCAGAGAGCCATCAATGGTTATGAAGAGGGAGGGACCAAAGTGAAAGAATTAAAGCAACAGTTGATCAGATTGTGGTTTAGTCAGTTTTGTTTGTTTAGGCTTGTCCTCTTTTTTTCTATCTACTTTGCTTTCAAACATTTTACTGTGCTACTAGCAAAATGGTTCAAATTAATGCCACTGAAAAAA
This sequence comes from Ara ararauna, assembly GCA_028858755.1. Lineage (NCBI taxonomy): Eukaryota > Metazoa > Chordata > Aves > Psittaciformes > Psittacidae > Ara > Ara ararauna. The sequence continues at coordinate 66,902,735 of CM054379.1, forward strand.
CATACGATACAATACCATTTCTTGGTAGTAGTTCAGAATTACTAAAAGCTTATAGTGTTAAATGCTTTTCAAATACTGGAAAAAAATAAATTTGTTTCCAGTAATGGGACATAAAATGAACTTGCAGGTTTCCAGGAGCTTTATTACCAAGTACTTTTATTGACATAGCAAAGAAGAATGCATAGGTAGGCTTACAAGTAATTACCTCACCTTATGTGTAGAGGATAATTGGGTCTCACACGAAGCTTAGATCTGTTATTGTATGCCTCTTCAAGTTTCATTAACGTTGATAATATCTTAGCAAGCTTTCAGTGTGTCACAACATATGGATCTGCAAATTGTAATTTAGAAGCAGATATCAATTTAAATTCACAGGAGTTTGATTCCAGCCACCACCCCTGCTGATAGCACTGCGCACCCATGAAAGCGGCACTTTGCGGGGCTGGCTACTCCTTAGGAAGAGTCGTGGTGTGGCTGGCTGCAAGCCTGTCGATCTGAAATGCTTCATGTGAAATGAAAGAAAAGCTCTGAAACACTGTGACTTGAGTCTATCACCTGTTCTTCAGGACGAGTTATCTGCTTGAGGCCATAGGAGGTTCAGTCACAAGAAAGACTGGTTGCAGTTTTATAGCCATCCACAACTTGTATTGAAGTTTATAGTTGGATTTCATTAACCACTGCTCAATGCTGGATGGTTTCTAGCCAGTGAAAATATTAAATATAGTTCCAGAAAAATCTAATTTTCTTTAGCAAATTACCTGGAACTGCCTTGGGTAAAGTTGATAGGCTTGGCACAAACTCCTTTAAGAAGGTTTGCCCGTGGGTATTGTGGCCAAGACAGACTTCCCCTGAAGGAGACTCTGCTTCTTACGAAAAATAAACAATTCAAATCTACTGGAATAGAGCCCAGATTGTTTATTCTTAGGCTGAAATGATGTCCTTTCATAAAAATCTGTCTTCATATTCAACTAGGATTCACAATACAAGTGAGCAAATGTAAGTCCATATGTTTGTTGCAAACCCTTGAGTTATTACAAGAGGGCTTTTGGTTTTGTACTGCTAGTAGGAATCTGACTCCTTTATAGGTTGTTTTGTTGGGTTTTGGGGTTTTTTGTTTGTTTGATTTCCCCACAAAGGGTTTGCTGGCCTTGTGACAGTGGCAAGGCTCTTTCTTCCTGCCCAAGTCAAATACTGAGCACTTACAATGAGCTCTTACACTTTTTGGTCTTGCTATCACTCTGCTCACTTCGTTCTTAGGGTATGGACTGCTCTTCTAGGATCTAATTGTTGGATGGGATCTTTATAGACAGGATCTAATACATACTTGCTGTTTTTACACACTCTCATGGGCGGCACTGCCAATTGTAAGGCTTTTTGCAGGCTTTTCAGCTTCTCTGCTGTTCCTCTTGCTCTTTGCACTTTGGTGGCTGTTCCTTCTTCTCCCCCTCCAAAACAGGAGCCATGTGACTCCCAAAATTGCTTGCAGGTATTGGGAAATGAAACATCTCATTATAAAACTTGCAACTGTATATCTGGGTTGTTTCAGTGTGCCAGAGAGAATGTCAAGCCATGATATGTAACAAACCTTTCCTACCTTTACATTTAGTATCTGTCATTTTAGGGATCTTGAACTGAAAGCTGAAAAGGCTGACATTGTGTGCAGTCAGTTTTGGACCAAACCTAGCGAGACGTAGTAGCTGCTGTTAGCAGATAAGTATTTTGCAAAAAGCAGTAACAACGGCGTCCATAGAAGCTGTAAAACTAATCACAGCCCTCCATAAACTGGCACAGCCTAACTCCCATAGACTTAATGGGCTGGGAATGGTCTGTTCCTGTCCCATCTGCTTCTTCAGTAGCTCAGGCTTTGAAATAAAATGACATATCTTTGAGTGGGCTGGGCAGCAGGTGACAACAAATATGGAATCTATCTGAAATAAGCTTGATTTTGTTTTTTTCATTAGGCACTTAGATGCAGTAAATAGATTTGTTTTTTCTTGTGCAAGCCTAGAAAAATAGTTTATATATGATATTTTCAGTATGAATCATTAGCATTTCATGCTGTTCTAAAGCTACTGTATTCTTTACCTTATCCTTATTGTTCTTTTAAAATTGATGCATCTGCTTCACATAGCCATCATTCAATGCTTTATGTACTCTTTGATCATAAACTACTGCTGTGGCACGTTTGCAAAGGATTATTTTTTAACTGGATTCCTAAATCAATTTCATAGGTACATTGGAAATAAAAAGCAAGTCATAGATAATAGATAAATTGGATCCCGCATGACTCTGTCAAGGATTTTGATGAAAACATTGCTTACTTTGTGATTCACTGGAAAAAAATATGAACAAAAATAAGCAGCTTTGGTGTCAGCACTTGATTTTCCTCAAAACTGGTGTTACTTTCCCTTGGTCTAGATCTCTTATATGCTTACCTATGCGAGAACAGTGCCAGTACAAGAAGGCATACTGCAAGATTTGGACGCATAAATCTTCACACAATCCAGGCTGTAGCCCTGTTCTGTTGGTGTCTGAGCATTCACACTAAGGACTCTGGAATGCCCAGCGTTTGTCAGTGGTCAGAAATCAAGCTGTTTCTACAAGAAACAGCTGCCGGAGCTGGGCCTGCTCAGACTCAAAGCAGTAGTGATATTAAGCTGTTAATGTAACACTGAGATGAAAAGGCAGATCACCAAACATCAAAAAGTGAAAGTTCCAGCAAGAGTATTAACATTGTCTCACTGTATGTATTACATATTTTACAGTATTTGTTAAATGGTGTAAAATGTAGTACAATATTAAGCTTTATAATTAGAGAAAAGCAAGATGAAAAATATTAAATACTAGTAATAACATTGAATTAGTTTTGCTAAGAGAACAGTTATTGAAAGTGTATTGACATTTCTGACTTTTATTGAGGTTATATTAACACTTCCTTTCTGTTTAACTTCTAATCAGTAAAAAACCTCAAGTGCTCTCAATACTGTATTTGATGAGTAGAATATTGGAAAAAAACCCCAAACCCAACGTATCTCACTCCTTTTTAATTAACGTATGTGTTTATCCCTGCTATACATTCTCAAACCAGCATGTAATGATCCAAGCATTTGAAGGACATGAAATGCTTACCATGACTTAACTCTTTCCGTCATCCTGAATAGTTGGAGCAGTAATCAGATAACTTCAGATAGACTGACTGTTTGAACTGTCATGTGGAGTTCCTAGGCTTTGCAGTCATTTCTCTCTTTCCACGGTGAGTCCAGAGAACGGATCCATGACCTTATGTTGCTGGGTGGTGCATAGGCCACACAAGACTCAGAATGTGGTAATAGGGGGATATGTCTGGACGCTTCAGTCACACAAGCCTGTAGCAAGATTAACAAGTTTGACTTTAAGGAAAAACCTCAGCATGCCAAGCTTCATAAATCAGAAGATTTACAGTTAGAAAACATGGTTATATTTTCTTCAGCAAGTGTTAAAGGGTTGAAAAATCCCCCACCTCTTACCTGGACAGTTTCTCTCTCCAGATAAAGAATACAGTTCTGAGAAGAAACTAACCATGGAAATCTTTAAAACTGAAACAGATTTCTTTTTGAGATTTGCCAGTGCATGAGTAGGAGCACCTAATGGAAATTGCTTTGTAAATGTCATACCTACTGAAAGTGACATCAAATGCCTCACTTAAATTTCATTCAAATTGTTATGGAGAAATTGAAAGAGAAGATTAGTGATGAACCTGCTGGAACAGGAAACTTCCATTCAAGTGGTGCATCAGAAGAAATAATTCTGAATTCACACTTTTTTCTGGCTGGACATGCACAGAGATGTGGGACTGTTACCTGTTAAGTTATGACACTTGCATTCCTTAAAATTGGTCAACATTCAGAAGCTGCTTTACATAAAAATGTGTATAGCTGCAGTTTTTTGTCACATGCCTGAGAAAATCAGCCTAGATGCTGGAATGTTTGGGAAAGCTGTGACAGAAATAGAGATTATCTGCTAAAACTGATGGATTGTGGTGGAGCGTCAATGACAACTTATAAGTGTGCTCTTGACTATTTGCATATAGTTGGAGTTTTTTTTGTGTGAAATAGGGAAAGTGGTGTAGTGAATTGAAAGGAAAAAAAATAGTAGAAATCAAGGTTCTGATCCTGCTAAGACTCCCAAACACTTTCTTCAATATGGTGTATATATGTCCATTACTATCTTAAAGGAATAAAAAAAGTCCAAAGAAAATCTTTACTGCATCAAGAAAATGTGAAGTTTCCATGGTGAGGCACATGGGATCAGTCAACATCCGCCATTAAGGTTGTGTAGGGTTGGTATCCAGCTCATAACGTTGCTACTTCCTAAGTTTTGAATTTTGCTTTGATGTTATTTATCATCTTCATAAGTGTTTACTGTAGACAAAGCTAGAATTAGATAAGCATGTCAAAGACTTGAATAATATCTTTGCTATGCATTCTTTCTATTAGTGAACCTGATGCAGAATTATTTTTCAGGTTAACAGTACAGGGCTAAAGCAAATGATACTGCTCGTCCTCGTTGAGAGATTTTGTCATTCTCATTCAAAGCAGCAGAGCAGTTCCAGTTTTGGCCTCCTTCAGGCAACAGTTTTTTCCCTCTGCCTTCTCATTCTCAAGGCTCATATGTTACCAGGTAATTTTCTCATATATTGCATTCTAAGGCAGTACCAATTTTTCTTTGCATAAAATCCTATACTCTGCTGGTGGCAGATACATGCGCTTATTACCTTCCGACTCCCACTAGCTAGGCACTTAAAATAACTTTTTTTGAGAGATCTTCTTGAAGGCTATAAGTACAATTTATATGTTTGGGGTTTTTTGGCCCTGATTACTGTATTGAGACTCCTTACCTATTTATCAAATTGTTCTGATGGGTTGCCTTCAGAGAAGCATCCATAAAATGCCAAGTGTGATGGAAGTTGGCAAAAGACAACTGGCGCTGTGTTAGAGCCTGTGCTGCGCTGTTCAGCATAAGGTGTCACAGAAATGGATTAAAGCAGCTTGTTTGTTGTGGGGGTTCAGCCAAGCAGGTGTGTGATGGATGGATGGCTCCTCAGGAATCAAATTACAGATACACACAGAGTCTTGCTACTGTTCTCACCACCCATGTTGTCAAGTGGAGGAAAAAATGTTTCAGTGTAGTGCTTTGATGGAAAACCTACAGAGAGATCACTGTTCGGGTTGCTGAAGGCACCTGAAGTCGGGGCAAATCTTTATGAAAGCAATGCATCATCATTGAAGCAAGAATTTTCATATGATGTGAGATTACTTGACATGTTCATAGAATTGTATCATAGTGTTCATATTTTCTATAAGGTTTAAAGTGTTCATTTGTTTGTTTGCCTGCCTGTCTTCTTGGGTCACTTGCTTCCTACTCCCTGGTCTTCCTTGAATTTAAAATTGGCAAAGCTGTGATTTATGTTTCCATGAAAATCTTGGATGATACATTCGCGTCTCCACTGGAGTCCGCCAGCAGTCTCTTCAGCTGCCTGCAGACTGCAGAACAGCATTAAGAGATCCCAGGATCTCAATATGTCTGCCTGCTTTGATGGAGATGGAATTTCAGGTGCTTTTAAAATGAAATTTCAGAGACTGTAAGCAAAGTTTATCAGTAAGCTATTTGTATTAGGACTGGGAGAAATACCAACTGCACAGCTCTTCTGCCCCAGCTGGTTGTCTGAATTTTACAAGTCTCAAACCAATAACACCTTGCTGACCCAAGATAGAAACTTGCTTGTGGGTGATAGGAAAGAAGACTGAAGATGGTGCTGATGAACCTCATGAGTGGGGGCACCTGCCCTGGGCATAGAATGATAAGTTTTCATAACATGCTGTTACACAGGAGAGTAAACAGGCACTGGTTAATTTGCTGATAAACTCTATCTTTTTGCTTACCATATTTTCACTACTGGCACATGTTTTCCATTTTTCTGTGCCATAAATTTCTTCCCACTATAAAAGATGATACCTTCTGCTGCATTATGATGGTTGAGACGTTTTTTTGCTGAGTACCTGGAGCTCTTGTGTTTAAAATCTCATGTAACCCATTAGCAAGTGACCATGTAGCTCCACTGAAAGCCTGGCAATTGACTCTGTTTATGAAGGTATGAATAAAAGGCTGTTAAATGCTTCTAAAACTTCTAAACATTGAGATTGTTGGTTTGTATCTGAGTTAGTGTCCTGTCTGTCACTAGCAAATTCACCGCAGTGCCACCCTGTTGACTGAGACTTTGCAAGCTGCGGAAGTGACTCATGCTCCTGTATAGGTCAGAAGCAGATTTCTGGGTCACTCTTGCAAAGACCAATGGTACTGGTCGAGTGTATTCACTTCATTGTGTCCTTGACAGCTGCTATATTCAGTGGCACAAAAATACTAAAGTTGCAGTTTCACAGAGGTGTTTATTCTACACTTCGTTTCTCTAATGTGCAGTAGACTAATTCTGTCCATCTTGTGTTTACCAGGTGGGGCTGTAAAAGATCGACCAAAGTTCTTGAATGATGTTTTTACTTTTTTTTTTTCTTCTATATTCAGTGCTTTTGTTTTAGAGTCTCTGGGGGCTGTTGCTGCCTGTATGAGCTCTATGAAGCTCAGTTCTGTAGCCAGCTTTGTACACTGCAGAAATGTGGGAGAAGCTGCATGATGGAGGTGTCTGAAAGCAGAGCCGGCAGCCTCCTTACACACCACATCTGCAGAAGAGCCAAACTCTGCATTTGTGCGTTGTTTTCTGCCTTCTCTTTCCCTTTTCTGTTTCTGCTAGAAGGTGCAATTAAGCAACTGCTTTGCTAGAGATTTGAATTACTGGTGATGAAGAGTTGCACTTAAGTAGGTGTGATAATGTTTGCTGATATGTAGCATTAAATGTTTTTCCTTATAGCTTCTCTGATGTAGGTGATTGCTTTTAAACTCTACATTCTTTACTAAATTTACCCTTTCCTATTTGTACTCACACATATGCAGGACACGACCTGCGCTGCTTCCTCCTGACTGGGCTACAGTAATTGCGGACAGCAGGGGATGAAAAAGGCTCTTTATTGGCTGACCTAGCTGCCCTAAAAACTGTGCCAGCAGCATTTTATTGGTGGGATTAAATGTCAGGTACCCTGCTTTAGACCTGACTCCTTCTGTGTTTTGGTGAACGCGTGTACTTTCCCAGCACACAATAAAAGATTGCCTGGAGTACACCAGTGCTTTAAAAGCTAGTACTCGAAACAGTCTGTGGCATCATGAGACTTTTGTCATCTTTCCCATATAGTCCCCCTCACCTGAAAGCATTGCTGCCTTAGAGCAGATTCTGAACATATGTAAGAAATTAGCTTGAGCTCTACGAAAACAAGCCATGTGTTCTCTGCACAGAACATTTGCAATAAAAACAAGTTATGAGAATAAATAACTTCACCTGTCCCTTCAGCACAGTGACTTTGTACTAATTTTCATATAAGCAGTGGCAAAGAAAGCTATGAAAGTGCAGTCTTCTGAGATGTGAGCCTAAGCTATAGGGCACAAATTCAGGGTGTAGGATTGAGATTGTGATTTCCCTCTCCTCCACCTTGCTAGTTCCAGATGCTACTACTCAAAGTGGATCCATCAGGAAATATATTTTTCCCTTTCCAGTAGGAGATGGGCTCTGATGGTTGGTGCGCACTCCCACCACGAAGATCCCTTGATTTCTACTCTCCCACCCCTTGACATGTATTTCTCCACTATAGAGAAATAAAGATGTACTTGCATTCTGGTACTCAGATGAGAGCATAAATCTCAAGGTTCGCTTTAGATCCACGCTTGATGATGTGAACTTCTATCAGTCTGCAGTGCGGATACTGTAATTGCAGAGACACAGAATTACATCATTTTTCCAAGCACTGTCTTGAAAAAAAAATGTGCTTCCTTATCTTGTTCATACTGTATTTCTATTAGATTGATTAGAAGAGCTGCAGGGAGAGGGTATAATGCCCTAGTGACTTTTTCACTCTTCTCATGAGGGCCTCTTTTGAAGAATTAATATCAGTGACTGATCTTGCTCTGCTCTGTGCTTTGCTTCGTCTTGGATGTGGGGTGACGTTTTAGGTCTCTCACAGCTAAACGCTATGGGAAGAAGGGCTTTCCAAGGGAGGCAGGTATCTAAACAGGGTTATAGGCATAAACTGTAACCCTGTTACTGATACAGATAACTTGATATCTAAATTGTAGGCTCAAAACAGCCCAGCTGAGCTCTTATCAGGAGATTCTTCTCAGGTGTAATAGTTGCTGGTGCACCACTTCGTGCTTGCAGCTTACCAGTGGTCATAGAATCACAGAATAGTTAGGGTTGGAAAGGACCTTAAGATCATCTAGTTCCAACCCCCCTGACATGGGCAGGGACACCTCACATTAAACCGTGCCACCCAAGGCTCTGTCCAACCCAGCCTTGAACACCGCCAGTGATGGAGCATTCACAACTTCCCTGGCCAGCCCATTCCAGTGCCTCACCACCCTTACAGTAAAGGATTTCTTCCTCATATCCAATCTAAACTTCCCCTGTTTAAGTTTGAACCTGTTACCCCTTGTCCTTTCACTACAGTCCCTAATGAAGAGTCCCTCCCCCAGAATGGTGGGTGAAAAATGTGTCTGCAAGAGAGACCATGCTTTTCAAAATGTGACTTAGCAATTGTCTGAAGAGATTGGTAAGGAAGGTGTTTGGTATGCTTTTCTAATGGTACAAAGGTATATCAATTCATTGCTTGAATTGAATAAGCTGTAGCCAAATGCAAAAATTAGGCACACAAGAGTCAGGTTTGGGATTTTTTTTTGGTAGGTTTTAAAGGAGTTTGAGTGAATTAATGCAAATTGCTATGAATTAGCTGATTATTTTGCAGACTATTACATAATGAATTGGTATGCCTATTTTTTCTTGTGATTATATCATTAATGTCTGCATACTATTAGCAAATTATGGAGTCCAGTTAACAAATACATTTACATATTAGGAACCTGACCATGTAAATTTGCATTTGTTCATAATCTGATTTTACTGAGCTGTTGCGTATTGAGATGTACCCATGGCATTGCTAAAATCAGTCAGGCATTACGCACATTACACACGTTTAATGGAGAAGAGTGTTAACAACCCTGCTATGACACATCTCTTGGAAAGTCAGCATCATCCTCTAAGCCTTGTGGATGAACAAGGGAAGGAAGAATAAATTTGGCCATCTTTAAAAGCTATATAAAACGAATGAGAAGTTAATAGCTGTATAAATTCATCTTCTTTGCGTAGTCTGTATAGCTTCCATTTAGGAATGTGTCCTGGAAGAATAATGTTTATCTGTTGCTTTAGATTCTGTGTGGATTTTTTAATAAAAGAAGGTTAACTTTATAACTTTAAGAAGAGGTGCTCAATTCAAACCCTCCTGGACACGTTCCCGTGTAACCTGCTCTAGGTGGTCATGCCTTCGCAGGAGGGTTGGACTGGATGATCACCAAAGGTCCCTTCCAGCTCTAATGTTTCTGTGATTCTGTGACTATATGCTGCTATTAGTTTCAGGAATATTTTGGCATGCCCTTCTAATAGTCTTTGTATCATTGTCTAGTATGGCCAGTCTCTAATGTCTGTAGAAATACTGTGTGACAGGTTAGTCAGGTGGTAGATAACTTAAAGTTGCTTCTTGCATTGGGGCAGATTGTGGGCTTGTAATTCAGTACCACTCCACTGAAACCATTACTATGCTATGAGCTTTTGGGGCTTCTTTACATATCATGGCTCTTGGCAAGTCTGGTTGATGTTACCTAATGGCTTAATTTTTAAGATCTTGTTTAAGTTAGTTTTAACTCCTAGGATGTAGGTTTTGACCAGGTAAGCTGAAGTGTCCCCATCTAACTGCCTCTGTCTGAAGGACTTATTTGTGGGATAAGGGAGTTCTTGGAAGAAGAATACCTGCTTGCTTTACTTCTACAAAAGCCATATCATGAAGAGGAAAATGGAAGACCAGGGGAACTACAGACCAGTCACTCTTGCTTCTGCGAACTGGCAGTGTGCTCTCACAGCCCAGAAAGCCAACTGTATCCTGAGTTGCATCAAAAGAAGCGTGACCAGCAGGTCAAAGGAGGTGATCCTGCCCCTCTACCCTGCTCTTGTGAGACCTCACTTGGAGTACTGTGTGCAGTTCTGGTGTCCTCAACATAAAAAGGGCATGGAACTGTTGGAACAAGTCCAGAGGAGGGCCACGAGGATGATCAGGGGACTGGAGCACCTCCCGTATGAAGATAGGCTGAGAAGGTTGGGGCTGCTCAGCCTGGAGAAGAGAAGGCTGCATGGAGACCTCATAGCAGCCTTCCAGTATCTGAAGGAGGCCTATAGGGATGCTGGGGAGGGACCCTTCATTAGGGACTGTAGTGATAGGACAAGGGCTGATGGGTTAAAAGTTAAGCAGGAGAGGTTCAAGTTAGATGTAAGGAGGAAGTTCTTTACTGTTGTGGTGGTGAGGCACTGGAACAGGTTGACCAAGGAAATGATAAATGCTCCATCGCTGGCGGTGTTCAAGTCCAGGTTGGACCGAGCCTTGAGTGACATGGTCTAGTGGAAGTATACCTGCCTCTGGCAGGGTGGTTGGGACTTGATGATCTTAAGGTCCTTTCCAACCCTTACCTATGATTCTATTCAGCTATATCTTAGAATAGATTTAGAAAAAAAACCCCAGATTTCACAGTTATTGAAAATTCTTGTAATTCTAGGGTCCAGACTAGAAACTTGAAGCTGTGCAAGGATATCACACATGCACACAATTTTTTAAAGTAATGCTCTGTGAATAATTGCTTTTTTTGTGAGTTAGCTTACCCAAATGGAAAAAAAAGTCAGGTCAGATACAGAATACTATCTTATTTCCGGGCCAAGCTGGATAAGAAAATGGCTTTGGATAAATGTTTAGTTTGACCTGCCGTGCTTTATCTGTCATGTTTTTAATGTTGGAAAGAATAGTAAGATTTTTTTCTTTTACAGATGCCTTTAATTTTTTTGAAAAACCCTTACAAATTTAACAAGTAATTGTTACTCGGGCACATTTGCTATGTTGCCTTCTGCAGGTAGTGCTAGGCAGATGCTATGGTGTGGTGTCTGGCAGGCTCACTTGTGAGTAACAGGTGGGCTCTTCTTTCTAACTCAGCAACACACAGAGCTTATTTTTAGAAGCTTCTCAAAGTGATAAGCAGTAAAGGACTTTTTCTCCTACATTTTTAGAAGATCCTAGTGTTTCCACGGTCCAGGTGGCAGCACTGCTGTCCAAAGAATCCTGCATTGTTACCTATGGCTTGAACTCCTGGCTCAGTTCTAAAGGAAAGTGCGCTATGAAACATGATAGCAACAGCTTCTTTAACTCTCCAGACAGCTCAGGACAGCTGCATGAAGCAGCGCACCCGCTAATGCCAATGAGCTGTTGTACAGTGCAGTGCAGGCAGCCGCTGGGCAGCACAGAGGCATCAGCAGCGCTGCCCACCCGAAGCAGAGTTGTGCTCTGCTGCCAAGGCTCTAGTCTCTGTTTTGAGTCAGGTCCAGCCTTGTTTTCTCTGTGCTGTCTTTCCACACTGCAGCGATAGCTGTTGATATACTGTTTGATGTGGACACATGGAGCAATGGTATTTGGCAAAATAGATTGCTAACTGGTAAAATTAATCATTTATGATTAAAACAACACATACTGGAGCACTGGCAAAGAGCACACTAGTGTTTGTATACTCCGTAGGCACTGAAGGTGATCCAGGGTATTACAAATTAGTGTGTCCTATCTCAGTAACCAGCAAACTGATTAAACTGAAAAAGATTTAAAAAATACTGCTATCAAACAGCTGGGAAATCATGATAAGATGAGGTCAGAATAGCATGACTTCTGCAAAGGCAGCCTGGTTTATCTTCTTGAACTCTTTTAATGTAGCAATAGAGGAGCAAATAAAGGTAAATGGTTGGTACAGTTTATGAATATAAGGGAAGGTCAATGAAGCATAGAGCTATTATAGTAGGGAGCAGAACAAAAAGGAGTGAAGGCAATTTTACCAGCAGTGATAAGGCTGCAATGTCTTTGATACAGAATAGCAGCTACTTTGCTTGAAACCTGGTTAAGACTTTCAGGTTCTCCCTTATTCCTAGAAATTACAACAATTATTAATAGTGGTCATAGTATAAAAGAAACAACGCTCTGAAAACAGTAAGAGGAAGACTATTTAAAGAAAAAATCATAACATTTGTGAGAAGAAGCACACAGATACTCAGTGAAATTTGCTTCAGTATTTTTGAAAAGTTGCATGGAAATATTTTCCATACTGCGACTAACTGTAATTTATACTTACGAAAGAATAAAAAGGTACAGAACACATGAAGAATGCTGGTATTTGGACAAATTCATAGATTAAAAATTTATCTCGAGTGGGGCTTAGATGCTCTTGATCTGGTCTGTATAAGGAATATGTGACACTGTTGTTCTTTCTCTTTTAACCCTAAAAGATGATGTAGCAGAGATTGCTCATAGCCACTGAAAAATGAATTTTTCAGTTTAAAAGCCTTTGAGAAGTTACAGAGCTGCTCTTTGTTGTTTGGTTTCTCTTCACCCAATTCGAGTGGGTCTTCGCTGATCTAGGCTTTTGCTAATAAAAAGTGTGAGGCCAAAGAAGGCCACTGTGCTGCCAGTGTCAGCACTGGCAGTTTTCAGGGAGGCACTGCCATGGTGTCACCTTCTCAGATGAAGAGAGTCTCAGCCCAAAAGCGTTGCAAAATATCATTTGATGCTGCAAGATGTAAACTTGTGACAAACTATTACACTTTGCTGGATTTTCTCTCTTCATGATAGCCCAAATTTGGTTTGGAGTCAGAGGTACCTTCCAGAAAGATGCCTAGCTTTGGCTTGAAGGCAGCGCAGACAGAAAATGTACTGCGTTGCTCAGCTGTTTGTCCCAACAGCTGGGTTTTGCACCTTCTTTCCACTATCAATTTATCTGGCTTTTCTCCACACTTTCTCAACTTAAAGAATACTTTGCCAGGCAATAGCTTGTCTTTATAAAAGTATTTATAATTTGTAATAATTTTATTTTTTTTAACTAAACCGATTACACTTTCAGTGTGAGGTGTTTTCCAAGATCTGTAGTCTTTTTACTGACTGTTTTTATATAGCCTTTTCCATGTTTTTTGTGTCTTTGGCGAAGACAACTGTATCATGGGCTGCATCAAAAGGAAAGTGACCAGCAGATCAACGGGGGTGACTCTGTCCCTCTATTCCACTCTAGCGAGACCCCACCAAAGTACTCAATTCAGTTCTGGCTCCTCTCCCTTCCCCCCAAACATAAAAAGGATGGATATGTTGGAGTGAGTCCAGAGAATGGCCATGAAGATGATCAGAGGGATGGAGCACCTCTCCTATGGAGACAGGCTGAGAGAGTTAGGCTTGTTCAGCCTGGAGAAGAGAAAGCTCCAGGGAGACCTTAGAGCAGCTTCCAGTGCCTAAAGGGGGACTGGAAAAGAAAGCTGGAGAGAGACTTTATACAAGAGTGTGTAAGGATAGAATAAGGGAGAATGTCTTTAAACTGAAAGAGGGTAGATTTAGATTAGGTATTTGGAAAAAAATCTTTGCTGTGTGAGGGTAATGAGGCGCTGGCACAGGTTGCCCATAGAAGTTGTGGCTGCCCCATGCCTGGCAAGAATCAAGGCCTGGAGCAACCTGGTCTAGTGGAAGGTGTCCTTACCCATGGCAGGCTTGGAATTAGATGATCTTTAATGTCCCTTCCAACTCAAACCAGTCTATGATTCTCCGATATGTAGCAATAGGGTGCTACTATTTCTGCATTTATACCTGTGAACTCTTTTTTTTAATCCCAGAGGATCCATTAATGAAAAGATTATGATTACATGCTTGTAATTCTGGATTAGATTTGGAAAGGAAAGGATTTATGTAAGTATATGTGTGCAAGAGCACTGGATTGTGAAATATCTCATGAAGTAGAATATACTTTCACAAGGGTCACTAATTTAGTATTTTGCATGCTGAATGTTAATTTAACCTACCAAAAATTCTTAGTTTGAAAAGGATTTGCCACAACTCTAAAGCTGCCATCTGAGCACTCTAAGATTTATGTATGCCATGAGGTCTTACGCAGGTCCTCTGCATAAAGGAAGTCAAGGTTTGATGAATATATCATCATCTTTCTACAGCTCAGCTAAATTACTAATTACAAAGCTAAACTGAAAACCAAAGTCAGATTTTGGTTTGAAAAATGAGAGGGAAGATCGTCCAATGCAACTTTGCCTCCATGCAGTGTATACCAAGTGATCTGTTGTCCATCTAAATGAAGATCATTGATCATACTGTTATTGTTGGAAATTCAGAATTTTTGTACACCCACAGAAAAAGGTCTTCAAATACACTGGGGTTCCACTTCTTCTTGGATATTTGTCAAATGCATTGCATTTGATAAATCTCCTTACAAATTACTGGCTTGAATTACATCCTAGTACAGACCCAGCTTTTTCCCCCAGTAGCTTCATCTGCAGCATCATGATGCAAATAATGTCACAGCATTGCTGCTGTGCAGAAGAAGCCTACTGTCTTCTTTGATCCCTTCAAGATGAAATAGATACCCCACTCCCAGCTCCCTGGGACCAATGGGGAAGTTGATTTACTTTCATCTGCAGCCAAGTCTCTTTTTCCCCAGTTCTCACTTGCTAGAAATAGCAGCTGTTGAAATGAAGTTTTGGCTTTTACTCCAAAATGGTGTGGTACAAATGTGAGATACAGGTGTGTTATGCTCTGTTTTCCCTTTTGCTTTGCCTGGCTGCCACTGCTTGAGAAATTTTGTGCACTCATTAGAGGCATAACATGAAGATGAGGGAGTATTTGCTGGTGAAAAAAAGCCCCTCCTGGTAAGATTTCACTCTAAAGAAGATCTTAATATGTGACAAATACACTTCGATGTCTCATCATCTGGGATTGGTATTCCTACAGAAGCATGATATTGCAGTACAAGCAGAGATATCTTTCTATTGCTGCTGCAGTCAAGTGTTACAACTTTAATTTTACAAAATTGAAAATGAGCTTACTAAAATGCTCTCAGTTAAAACCCATTTCTGATAGAAACCCACTGAATTCTGGCTTAGGACTGTATCTGATCACAGTAATATTTGGTTCATTATTCTCTAATCTGCAGCTTGTAAACTGGTTGTCTTCCTGTGACAGGGATGTATGGTTCATGGTGTATAACTGAAGTTAACATTTATATTGAGTTTAGTGATTTAAGTACAGTTAATCTCTTTATTAATGCCTATTAGTAGTCTACATGATTGTGTTTTCATTTCTAGTTAACAGAGAAAGAACATTTGGTTAATTACATAGTGAAAGCAAGAGTGCCTCTTTTACCCTAATTACAGCTATTTGCTACAATGCCTATTGTTTTTTATAATTCACAACAGGAACAAATGATGGAGAAAAAAAACTATATAAAGCATTTTAAACAATTAGCATATATCTCAATATTACCGTAATTCATGTAACTCTCTTCTGCAGCTTCATGGGATAATATAATTAAAACCAAGTCAAGTCAACTTACTATTCTCTGGACAATATCCTTGTATGCAAATGAAATAGCACCAGATCTTCCAGTCTTTATTCAGTTCTCAACTGATCATGAGGATCTTGGAATTTCTCCTTGGCCTTTTCAGTGCAGACAGTACGTTCAAAGTCTGCCTGGCACGACTTTTTCTGTTTGAAGCAGGGTTTTCTTCCCCCTCTGTGTTAAGAAGTAGCATGGAGCATTTTGGCAACACTGCTGACTCAATTAAGAAATGCTGTCAGTCTTGCCTTTCTTTTTGAAGAGACAAATTGGTACTTATAAAACTGGGAGCAAAACCAATATAACGTGTTACTGAATGTTAAATTTTCTGTCTGAAGATTTATTAAGCGTTCAGAAACATTTTGCTTTGGTTCTGAATATTAAAGGGATAATTGTATTTCTGGAGTTGCCTGTGTTTGAGCTACAAATCACTGAGTGTTTTTATTCAGGCCAGGTAATTGTGTCGCTTTGATTGATCGCATATTTAAGGCAAAAGAGTGGTTTTTAATCCAGGCTGAACATTTTAGTCAGTTTGCTCTTGATTAAAAGTGCCTCGTGGTGACATATTGTCAGGAGGTTTTTTTTTTCACAATCTTGGCCAGTAAGATATCACAAAGTAATAACACTCCAATGTTTTGCCTGCTTCTTTCCGTGGGAAATGTATTGGGAATATAGCATGCCCTCCTAAAATGGCTCAAAGGTAAACCTAGAGATGTGTCTGTGTGTGATTATATAAATACACAATATACCCCTTTTAGGGGAGGGGTATGTTTACATATACTTCGAATAGAAACATCCCTGGCAGCCTATCAGTTGCAGACTATGGCAGACCGGCTGCCATACAGCAACTGGTGGGAGTCCCAGGCTGTGCCAATGGAGGGTGTCACTACCACTGAATTCACCAAGTCTTGCTTTCAGCACAAGTTTTCTCCTTCTTGACACAATTAACTCTCCTGTTGTATCCCATGTTAATCTGGATGTGTGCACTCACTTTCCTGGCTGCCACGTAAAATATGATTGTGATTAAGTGCTGGCTTTGGCTGGGGAATTTGCATCACTGGGAGAAGGACGCAGGAGGTTTCTATGCTGCTTTCTTAAACTGATGGAGTTAGAGCATCACAAATCCTGCTGTGAGCATGGGAAGGCCCAAATGCTAACTGATCTCATCGTTTGCAGAGCTTGAGGCCTTAGCATTTCACATTGCAGGCAGTTTAACAGACACAAGGCTGTAGTAGGTGTATGAGATTATGGTGAAGGTGGGAGTTATTGCAGCAGATACAGGACAGACCAAATGAATGAGTAACTGCAAAAGCCCAGCAGTGGGTCGTAGAAGCTGAGCGGAGGACTGAGGAAACCACCACTATGTAAAAAATGCCCCATTTGGGAAAAGAGAGCAGTGTGAACAAATGCTGATGTCAAAAATAAATGGTTAGAGCAGGCAGTCTTAGGGAGATGCTGATGACCCTGGACAGACTGAACCTCCTCCATTTGAATAATACGCTGTGCTGTTGTAACTGGTGTAGCTAGTCAATGTGCTAGGTGGCAATGGGAAGGAGTTTTCTTTAGCAGGCTATTGCCAGGGATGGAAATTGAGTGATAAATTTCAATGGCCAGTCACTAGTGTTTTCAAATTATGCTTTCTGGCCAATGATCTGTGCACAATTTCTATTCCTGACTTCAACAGTCATCATCCACAAGCATTTTCATACCAATATAAATACAGAGTGATGGTAGTGCTTCACCTGTGCTCTTGTAGTTCAAATGACAGGCCCGCAAGCATAGAAGAGATGAAAGTAACTGATGGGTGCAGCTGGCTGGTGATACAGACGTTAGCCTCCAGGCTTTGAACACAGTGTTGATCTGCAGAAAGACAGCAGTGTGACGTGGGAGAAAGGTGCAAGAAGAATAAGATCCAAGATCTTACGAGTTGCAGTCTAGAGCCTTTGTATCAATATCTAGGAGAAGCGATTTCATGTGTCTGCCTCAGCTTCTCCAGATGTAGAGTGGAAACTGAAAAATATTTTGTGTGATGAGGCACTCCCCTTCCTGTGGAGAGGAGGCTTTTAATAGATATATTAAATATTAAATGTTTGGTCATAAACATGTTTCTCTTATGCTGTGAGCCTTCCCTACTAACCAAGAGTTGAGTGTTTGAGGAGACTAAATAGCAGTTCTTGCATTATTCAACAAGTTTGATATTTCATGTCTTGCCATTGCTGAAGTTCATTTTATTTCATACAGATGGATTTAGCAATAATGTGGAAATTACATTTTCTGGTGATTAACATTGCCCTGGTGTAAAATATAAGAGCCACAGCCTCCAAAAACACTGTCTTCTGAAGTCATCTTATCACATGGCCCATTGGCAGAGGCAAATGAAGTTAAGTAATTTAATTAGCTATGATTAGCATTTAAAGCTGTCTACCCAGAAACCAATGAAGAGGTTCACAATTCATCCTGTATTATTTCACATAAGGCTTTAACAATATTAGGTGAAGGCAGTCTAGTTCAGGGATGTAGTAATTCAATTTGTCATTCTCTGAATTCCTGGTTTAAACCAATAAGTAGCAAAGATGGTTGTTGTTAGGCAGTGGTTAAACGTCTGGTGGTGAGAAAGTAGGTGACAGCAGCCCAATTGCTCCAGGACAGCTGTATAACTGACTGAAAGCATTGTCACGGCTGGTGCTGAGCTGCCACCTGGGTTGGCAGGAGCAGCATTTGCCCTGGCCAACCCGGTGCCTCTGGCTGGTGTCAGACAGTGTCAGGAGATGGTGTGGGAAAGGCTGCTTTCCTTCTGCTACCCTTGTTTGGGCTGCAGCTAAACACAAGTCTCCTTCTCAGCGTTGCAAGTTTTGGCCTCTTCAGAACTGCTTAATTCACTTAGGAAAGCAAACTCCCTCCATCCCACCCTGTCTCAACTTTAAAGGATGTGCCAATTGCATGCAGCAAAAGCTATTTACAGTTGGAATAAAGCAGGACCTGGGGTTGCAGTGCCAGGCCCAGCTCCTTTTGAAACCCCAGGGAAGGCTGCCACAGCATGGGTACCCTTTTGTGCGTTTACATACGTGCCAACTGGGTGAGTGCAGGCAAAGGCTTAATGGCACACAAAGCAAATGTCAGCTAAATAGGCTTTCTTAATAAATGATGTGATGTTTGCTACATTACAGCTGTGCTGCATTGTGATCCAGTGGTTTCCAGCTCTGCTGTCTGCCATCCATCCCAGCCATGTGCTGAGGCATCACTGCCTGCCCTGGTGTCCCCCTCTACCCAGAGGTAGATCCGCACACCCTGTCAAAAACACTCTGGGCTCCCTCAGCAAAATTGCCTCCTGAAAGCCTGTTTTCTCAGTTTTCAACCAGGCCTATTACCTGACCTGAATGGCACCTTGATTTTCAGGTTTAAATGCACCAAGTAATAGAAAAAAATAGGGTCAAACCATACTTTAATGCTGTTGGGATTTGTCACCCAGAGAAAATACCATGAGTAGAGATGCCAGTGAAGGTGTTAATGAACTTTTTTAAAGCATTACTGGAAAATCCATTATTCTTAACACTATTTTTGAATTGCAGCACTTTGTAAAGCAGGGAAATAAAGCAAGATGCTTCTGCTTCTTTATTTTTTTTTTTTGAGAGAGAGTTTTCTAGCCCTTTACACCAGCTATGGCTTTTGTTCATCTCCCGTCCTGTAAGGGGATACTGGGAGTGGTGCATGTTATAGCCCACATGGAGACTTGGCATATGGGTTACACTGGTGAGAACTAAGAGGGGGAGTGAAGCATAGACCTGTTTACCTTGGTCACCTCAGTGAGAGCTGCTGTTTGGGGTTGTTTATACCCTGATGAATTGGCAGCAGTGCATGGTAAAAAGCCTTTCTCTAATTTCCCTTGCCTACAGGAGAAGGGTTTTCCCTTTTTAACAGCCCCAGTGCCTTTGTGTAATCCCATGCACCTGCCCAAAAACACCTTTTCAGTAGCTCAGTGCCTTATTTTTTGTAAAGTATCTTTAATAGCCGATGTGCAAAATGTGCCATTTGTCTTTGTAATATTGCTTTCTTTTGTAATCATGTTCCCTCTTTGCTATTTTTCTGCCAGCCCTTGGCAATGTTTCTTAGCTCAAAGTGAAAGAACAGCCTCTTAAAATAGACTGTAATCCTCAGCTATCGTTTGATCAGTTTTAATTTAATTTCGCTGCAATGAAAATACAATGGGAGGCTGAACTCCAGCATATGCAATTCAAGGAAAAGTCACTGTCAACATTACTGCATCTGCAACCAACCTTTCAAAACAGAATGGGGGTCTAAGCCCAGCAGCTCTTTACAGTGTGGTCTGCACTTCTGCAATTACCAGTGCAAGTACAAGGCATACTCTTCGAAGTTTTTCTCAAGTGATCTCTAAATTTTGAGTAGATGCCTTTTGGGATGCTTCTGTGAAATGCCTTGGGTCTGCCTCACGGATGGGCTGACTGCCTTTCATTTTCATTTAACAGCAGCGCTCTTTATCCCCAAGCCTGTTTATCAGCAGGCTTTGAGAACTTCATCAAAAACTTAGCACTTGTGGGCTTTGGGTGCAGCTATAACTCAGAGATCTCTGATTATCAGGACTCCTTTGCTTTTTTCTTCTCTTTCCTAGCTCTGTGTAGGAGGGGGAAAAAAAGTCTCATTCTCCCCCAGACTGCAGATACTTCACCTTGTCTGGCTCCTCTGATTTTCAACAGCACAGTAGTCGTGACTGCTCTGTCTCCGATCTACTTGTTTGCCATCCAGCTTCAGCCTGTCTGTTACTCTGTCAGGATTCAAACAGTTTCTCCCTTCTCACAGGAATTATTTTTGGAACTTTTAAAATACTGTGTCTGTAACACAGCATTCCTGTGCAGCTGCAGCAATCTTCCTGTGTCAGGAGGATGACTTCGAGGAAGAGAGAGAGGCTACAACCTTCCTAACGAAGCTGATACAATGCTGCCTTTGTATCTGGCCCCTATTCATGCATGACTGTGGCATAAGAAGACAGCAGTCCAAAACTAGTCCAGCTCTTGGGCCTGGTCCAAGACCTTCCTGGAGGTGACAGGGAGGTCTTGGGGAAACGGATTCTTCACCAGTAACCTGTGCTCTGCCCGATTTTACAAGCAGTTGAAAGCTTTTGCCAAAAGATGCGGGAGTTAGTGTTTGGAGTTGATGCTTATTAGTTAGGCTTGAAAGTAGTCCCTGAGTAAGATGAATGGTGGCAAGGCACATGCTATTTCCATCTTTCTTTGTTTTCCTTGCTTTTTGTATAGCTTCAGTCAGAGAAGCAAAGATGAGGTTAGGTGCTCAAGAAAACTATTTGTTCTTGTGAACCCACCAGTGGTCAATATGTCAGCCTGGGAAGGTGTCCTGTTCCATCTGGTCTGAAAGCCCTGCCATGCCTGGAAATTCTGAAGTTGCTTCTGCTGCCTCCAGTCTGCATAACAGTGGGATTTAACTTGGCAGTCACTGGGTAGACGTAGAAACATCCTTCCATGTTTTTCAGCTGGCTGCAGCAACAGTCCAGGGACAAGGGCTGCTTGTGCCATTTCCCCACTTGTTAATATCCTGAGTTTCTTTGTTAAGCACCCAGTTGCCTTGATTCATAAGCAGAAATTAATCATCTCTCTGCAAAAGGCAGATATAACAATAGTGTTGATCCATTTGAGTAATATCTTTTGGTTCTCGTATGATTTTCTTTTGGGTTATACATATACGTGTGTGTGTGTATATATATATATATATATATATATGTATGCAGGTTTTGCCAGGATGCTGTTTGTGTGACTGATCATTGTTTCTGAGCTGTTAAGAGGTTGAGGTGAAAGAGAATGGAAATCAGTTTTCTAAAACAGAGGGCAGAAGAGATATGTGTTCTTGGTGAGATAGCAGTGTTCAAAATGATAGCTTGAAAAAAGGGTTGATTGCAGAAAAATGATTGCAAGCATTTGTGATCCCCTAGTACTACGCACGCTATTGCAGTGTGTGGATCCAGTTGGCATTTCTCTCAGCAGACCAGGGGCACCTGCAGATCTGTTGACAGCTGAAGTTCTCAGTTCAGAGGAGCTGATAGATGGATCCTAGGGCCCTGTCTGTAAAACTGTGATAAATCAGGGTGTGCAAGCCAAAGTGGGCTATGTGTGCCACAAACCTGCAGTAACCCTTTATTTAATTTTCATTGTTTTATAGAAGGACCTGGAAGTAAAATTTACTGTGGAATGAGATTTACTTTCATGAATTATGCTTGACTCCAGCCAAAGAGTACCTGTGACAAGAAGATGCTTCTCAGCCTTAGAGAAATGTCATAACACTGGAGAAATATAGGATTCAAAGATTATGGCCCCAATGGTGCTCCCTTGTCTCAGAAGGCTACATAAGTATTCACTTAACTAAGCTGGCACTTATATTCTTTTCACTTCAGAGAGATTTAAGCACATGCTGGAATAATTTCCCGAGCTCATACTGTCTAGATGCACAAAGGAGAAGAATCAAACATTTAAGACAAGCCGTTCTTCATTAGTGCTGGTTGATTCTTGATAAGTATTTCTAATGTGAGGTCAATGATACTACTTCAAAAGTAAATTTAATGTCTGTACGTGTAGCGTGTGTAGTCTACAAACCTGCCCCATACTTGCAAAATCAGAAAGTGCTCTTTCATCTACTTCCCCAGTCCATTTGTGGACTGTCAAATCAACCAACAGCTATTAAAGCATCACCAGTTGCTCCATTGGCAAAGCATGGCTGAAGGATGTTTGTCTCTTAAAATTCAAAGAACACACAGAATTTGTATTTATTTGCCACCAGTATGGAGTTGGCCTGGTTTGTAGGGAGAAGGCTGATGTTATCAGCGATCAGTTTTTCCATTTCAAAGGGGAGTGTAAGTATGTGCTTGGAATCTGCCTCTGCTCCAGACTGGCTGGAGGCTTCATCATCTATGCGTCAATTGGATTCGTTAATGCGTAGCAATTAGATTTAATTAAGGGAAGCTGCTGATAGCTTAGACATGCTGACAGCCCTTCTGTTAACTTTTTTTAGGGGAATGGGCTGTGAACCTGTTGGTATGTTTTGGTTGGAGCTGTGTTTCTGTTCTCATTATCTGCTTTTTTAAAATGGGTTTACTTCTTTCCAACCAAGAGCTCATGTGCAGTCAAAATTAGTTACAAGCTTGCTCAAGTTATAATGTGTTGTGTTTCCTCTTTCTGTGCAACAATCATGCATTTGTCAGCCCTGTTCTGGGAAACAGGAGTTTCCCATCCACAGCAACTGTCACTCATCCTGTTCCTGACAAATCTTTTGTGCATCTGCTGCCTCCTCCATACCTTCCTCACTGTGTGGCTCGTTCATCCTTCCCGCTTGCTGTTTGTCCTCTGCTTTCGTGACTTATTCTAGGTGGATGTCACTTCCTTGCTTGTGTGGTGGCTGCTGGGGTGAACAGCCATTGCCTGAGGTCAGCAGGAGGGCCTGTCCTGAGATCACTTATGGGCTGGGGGTCACTTCCAGGGCTGTGGGCTTGTTTGGGGAAACAACACCTGGGGGGTGCACAAAACTTACTGTGGGATGTCTGGGGAGAGTACCAAAAAGTGGGGAAATGGAGCGACTGGGGGAGAAACCAGCATGGAAAACTAGAGGAAAAGGATATAAAGGGGTCTAGCCACATGTAAACAAGGGGTGGTTAGTGCTTATGTCTGGATAGGCTGTAAATGCTCTGTCTATGAGTAAGTACTGTATTCATGAGCTGAATCAATGTGTGTGGCTGCACACAGATATATCTATACACTGTGTGAATATGTGCACCCTTGCCTTATTGGGAAGACCTGCTCAACCTGGCTTCTGCCTGGGTGTGGGGACACAGATCTTCAGCAGCCTCCCTTTACTGGGTGCCAGATTTGGCAAGCCTTAACACCACCAGGACCACCCGTGCTGCCCTCAGAGAGGCCAGGAGCTGTGGCTGGGTTATGAGAATGGTGTTCATGGCTGCCTAGTTACACTGAGATCAGATAGGATCTACCTGGGATCTCTGAATTTCTGCCTCACAGAGGTTTTCTCTGCTTCAGGGAAAACAATAGGTTTTACTTGTACAGAAATCAGAGGTAATTAATGTTTTTCAGTCATCAGAAACAAATCAGTACTTATGTGTTTTCTCATGTATCTGGTTCCTGTCATTGCTTAACCTGGCCTGGTTAGAAGGAATCACTTATTTTCTGTCTGCCTTGTTTCACAGGCATTTAAGAACCCCTTCCCCATCCTATTGTTTGTCATATTTGGATGCTTAATTCTTACTGTTTGCACAAATGGCTTGTATCAGCTGTTAAGCTGCACCGCTTAACCTTGTGCTTCATCACCAGCAAAAAGAGAATTATATTGGACATCTCCAGATGTTCTCATTTGAAAAAAATGATGTGTCTATATTTTCTTTAAACCCATGACTGAGACTATTGTGGCCTTTTCAGATACTGGAGTAGCTTGAAGCAAACTTCTCTGCTGTATGTTCTGCCAGCTTTCCTTTCTGTAGAGCCAAAAAGCTTTGTCAGCATTAACACTGTAAGGAGTAGATACAGGGTGCCCATGTGTGCTTTCAGGCTTCACAGCTCCTATGGGAGGTGTGACTGCATGTTGATAGAAGGTCCTGCCGCTGTTCTCATTATCATCTATGGTGCCAGTAGGGAAGAATTTAGATCTTGTCAACCTGTCAAAGAACATGTGGGTACCATTCTGAAAACACTGGTGGCTATCACAGCATATATTCCATGAAAGCCACAGCCTCAAACCTCATAGCTTTAATCTTCCAGTATGTATTGTAAGATTAAAAATCCCCTGTGCAGAAGGTGTAAAATACCTTAGTCTGCCTGTTTCTTGCTACCATCCATCTCTGAGGTCCTCTTCTTGGGTCTCATAAAGGTCATACCCAATACTGTGAGCAGTTGCTTTATCATAAGAGGTAGATATTCTCCTCTGACCATTGCAGATTAAAGCCTGTCAGTAATAGCACAAGGCTAGAATTCACAGGAAATTTGAAAACAAAACATTTGGGAATATAGAATCCTAGTTTATAGCCCTTAAGCAGGTTGCTCTAATCATTCCATGTATTATGTGTTTCTATCACTCTGCCAGCTCAAAGCAATAGCAAGTCAACCCAAACACTGAATTAAATATAGCTGCATTTTGATGATCTCTAGTGTAAAGCTAGAGATTTGTTTATTTCTACTCTGCCAGTTACTGCAAATAATCCTCATTTAATCAAATTCCACATCAGAGTCTTGAGATTAGGGGAAACCATTATATGCAAAGCTGAGTAAATACCTGTTCTCTGAAAATCCTTTTCTACTTGGTCTGTGATACATCTCGTCAACTACTTTCTATGGGTAGGGATATACATGTTTATCTATATATAGAGAAAGCCCTTGAACAGCAGTCTTAAACTAGCTACTGAGGTTTTAAATGACTACATTTAGGTGTTACAAAGGTAAGATGAATCCCACCCATTTAAAGAAATCAGAGTTAACTTGAACTGGCAGTTCTGTACACTTACTGTGTTCAAGAAGGTGGTTATGCTTCTTAACTTGGAAAAGTTACTTCATAAATTACCCATAGTTGAAAAGGTAAGCCTCTTTTTAGGTTACTTTCTTGACTAAATAGCCGGTTCATGTTGGGATGGAGAAAGAATTTCTTGCAGTTCTAGTCTATAACATGATAAATGTGCTGCAATATACATGATGTCTCTCTCCAATCAAGTAAATAAACATACACATAGACTGAATGAGCATAAATGCTAATGAAATTCTGGTGAAAGAAGAGATTGCGTATATTCCTGCTTTGACATTAGTAAATTGTAGAGAAAATTGGGATGGGGGTTTAAAATCATATTACAAGTTGCATATAATCAGATAACACAAAAAATACTTCTGTGGTTGTTTGCACAATGTATTCCGTCTTATGGGTACTTCTAAAAATACTCCCTGCATCTTGCACTATCCAGGTGCACAAGACTTTTTTAATTTTAGTATTTAAGAGCCACAGAATTATCTTTGTGTAGTTATGGGCTCCATTACAGTTAAATTCCAGCACTTTTAAAGTGAAAAGTTTATTTAGTGGAAGCTCTGTAGGCCTAGGCCCAAAAGATGGAATTTTGGAAGTTGTTTCTGTGTTTTTATAAAAAACCCCACAGTATAAAATGCCAGAGGGCAACCCAACTCCATGCTGAGCTTCTCCAGAAAGTGAAAACCCCTCTGTCAAACATGAATTAGTGCAATCTTAAAAGGTATGCTACAAACGTTTCTAGTTTACTATAGGGATCAGATTAAGCCAGACTATATATATTTGTAGCGCATTACAAATGTTTGGGGAGAGTTCTGACTTGCTTTTTCAAAGATGTCAAATAGCTTCAGTTAATTGGCAGTCACTTATTTGAAATTGCAAAAAAGAAAATGCCCAAAGAGTGAACAGGAATATCTCTAAAGCAAAAAGACTTAACTCTGAGAACGTGTGCTAATAAAATCCCCAGAAGATGTTATCTGCAAAAAAGGAACACTTGGGAGAAGCATCCCCAGTGTGATAAGTCATGTTTGGTACTCACTTAAGTGCTCTAGCATTTCATCAGGATTTCCTTCGGTTTTATGGAAGAAAGGAACCTCTAGAGAGAAAGAACAACAAAGCTGTCTTGGAATATTTATCTTTTTAGTCTTTCGGAAAAAGCTTTCACACTGGTGCTGACTGCCCTAACCCTGTCTGTGCATAGAAGTAGGGAAGGATTTGCTCGGTCCCTGTTGCCCCAGTCTCAGATCCCTGTTTCTGTCACATTTTGAATTTCTGGAATGCTAGGGACAAACTGAAAACAGTATGGTCAATAAGGAGTGTGTGTCTATAAGATGTGCTTAAATGGTTACTAAGGCATATGGTTTGTACAGGGACGGGATTAACTGTAACGCAGCTGTGCAAGAATGGCTTTGAGTGGAGCTGGTTATAGCTTCCAGATGAGCCTCAAATGATACATTTACATTATATGGGAAAGACAGATATTGGGTGAAACTAAGGCTCATAGGCAGGGAAGCGAGTTGAAAAGGAATCATTTGCATCCAGAAGAGTTTCCAGGTGGTTTTGTTTTGGTCAAGTCAGGCAGTGTTTCCCTGGCATTTTCTCTGGCAGAGAATGACAGTATACATTCATATTGATGAGTGGAATTAGAAGGAAAAGTCAGAAATCCAGATATGCTTGGGAGGTTCTTCAGACTGAGCACTCACTTAAAAAAGTGGGATGCAACCGATAAATGGAGGCCATAGGAAGGGGTTGGCTCTCAGAGTTAACATTTGGAAAGATGGAGTATGTGCTGAGATTTGTCCCCTAGAGAGACAAGCCCCAAGAAAGAAATCTGCGCAGCCGCAGTATCACATCTGAATTTCAGGTTGATTGCCTTCATAACTTTTGCTGCTTTTCCTTTTTTTTTGTAGGTGTTCCCCATTTTGTAGTCAGTTGCCTAAGCTGTACTTGGCTGTATTTGAGATGATCAATCTTAAATGTCATCTCATGATGACATAACTCCTCTCAAGGCAGGGGGCACTCAGGTGGCAGTGAATATATTTACAGAGATATGCCAGGTACCTGTAAAGCACTTCACCTGGTGTGTGACAAGGTTTAAAGGTTTTCCTCTTGCTTGAGCATACTATGTGGAAAGATGTCAGAGCAGACTTTACACCTAAGAAAAGATGTGACTTTATTTGTCCCTTCAAAACAGAAAGCTGGAGGATTCCTTTTCTTCCAGGTTGCTTCTCTGCAGGTTATTTCCCTCATCTCTGAGGTACAGGGGATGAGCCACATCCAGAAACACTGCTCACCCAGCTCCTTCCTTTATCATCTTTCTAATAACTAGAAGAAAGAAGCAACTGTAGACAATAATTTTATTTATAAGTATTTTTTTCAAGCTGATAATCCAGTTCTTTCCATGTAGTTAATTGCTTTGAGAGGTTTTGTCTATACACATGGGTGGTTCTGGCTTTAAAAAAAAGGTTGCAATTTATTCCTTTGCATTGTGATAACAAATTAAGTTCATGACGGTAATATATACTGTGGATATGTGATTAAATGTGAGTTCAGCTACACTGCTGCAGAAGTGTGTTTTGTATGTTTTAGCAGACAAAAAGGGATAACCTGCATTGGTGTAATTATGTCTGCAGCAGAGGAATTTTACAAGTTGAACCCAGCACAAAGAATACGTATAGACAACATTGCACTTGACCTTGAAATTTGGAGACATATTTTCATGTTATGAGAAATCAAGTCAGAGAAAAAAGTCTAAATGTCAGCAGGCAAAAGGACTTAACAAATGAAGCCATACATAAAATTTGTTGGTGTATTATTTCATGGTGGGGACATTGCTCTTTCTTCCTGCCTTGCTGTCAGCTGGCTTGTTATAATTTTGTTCTGATTAATAGTGGTACCCTTTCTGATCAGGCAGTCATTACTGGTGGAGGCTTGCTAGGATATCTAGGAAAGAACATTTGCAGTTGCTGTCTGAACTTTTAGGAGCAGGGATTGTGTGGTATAGGATGGAGAAAAAGTCATCTGTTGATGCTTGATTCAGCAGGCAGTATTTGTTGGTCTGTCCCATGACATGACTGTGCTGGCTTCCCATTGCACTGCTCTGAGAACTGGATGGGAAGTATCTACTGAGAGTGATGGGAAATGCAGGAAATATTTTGAATTGTGTTTGATATCCTGAACATATAATTTTATGATAGATAGAACTCTTGGTCAGAGCTCAGACCAGGGTGGCAGTGTTTATACTAGTGTACAGAGGAAATTTTTATCCTTGTTCCTTATGGGTATTTTAACTTCCATCTTATAGTTCCTGTTTGTCCCATAGACCCCCGTAAACTTTGCAGGCAGTCTTGCATGGCTTGCCAGCTTTCCAAGTGCTCTGATGGGACTTAAAAGTCTTTTGATTTTATTGTAGGAATGTGAGTTTATAGTGAGTGGCAGAGGGACATTTCGGGAGTGGGTTGCAACTTAACATCTACACCAGTAACTAAGCTCAGATAATTATCACTTGTTTTCTGCAATGATTTATACTTCCTATGGCTCTGTCACAGAGCAAGATCTGGTTTAGGGTTTAGTCAAGAAGAATTAAAGGGGATCTGGGCTGCGTGTTCTGTGTTGGGAAGAAAAATCCTACACAAAGCAAATGATCCGATTGACAAAGGATTAACTCGGGGAACCCTTTGCTTTAGAGCCTATCTGAAGCATCCTGAATTGGCCACAAAGATTTTTTTTTTTTTTGTAACTTAATAAAAAAAAAAAAAAGAACAATGGCTGATCTCAGCAGTGCCTTGGGGATTCTCTTAATTTCTGATGTGAAAATGTTAATTTTTAAAAGTGAAAAATGTGAAGCAAGATTACGAGCCATCTTTTGAACGGGGCTGTACACTCAGTACAATGTCACTGCCCATTTTCCTCCTCAGGTTTCTCACTGTACATGTCAGGCATCATAGGCACTTTGGTTCTTCACTCTTCTCCAGCCTCTGGGAAGCTGTACAGTTCAGCCCAGTACAGTCAAGTCAGTGGAAAGAGTCCAATTTGAATTGGAGGGAAAAAATTTATTCTGCTTCTTAAGACAACTTGCCCAGAACGTGTTGATGGTGTGTGTCTTTCTATTTTGTTATTAATGACACAAGTATATAAGCCCTTCTATGAATGGGTAGCTATTAATGTGTACTGCTCTGCCCATTTGAAAGAGAATGAGCAATACAAGTAAAGGCTTTTCTGTATTCTTGCAAGACTGGATTCCAGACAGTGTTATGCTGGACCAAACCATTGAAATAAATCGTGTTTGTCAGTGATGGGAAAATTGTAAATATTCATGTGGGGAAATGTGATGCATCCAAATGAGTCATATCAAAGCAAGTATTTAACAAAAAGAGTGGGAAGTGCCACTGTTCAAAAGTGTCTCTAAGTCATCATACACAGAATGCAAATTTGGAGGAAATATTTTTCATGTTGTCATGAGGAACATTTGGGCTGTTTACAAATTTAAGTGGGGACTCACAGGCTTTATATATGGTAAACTAGGTGGTAAATCTTCACAAATTTGTCTGTAGGAATAGCTTCCTCCTGTATTTTTTCCTTCTACTAGGCCTTGTAAATGTGTGCACAAGCCAAGAAATCACTTCCCATAGTCTCTCTGTCCAGTTTTTTACCTTTATGTTATGACAGATTGTCATCCATTTACTGCCCTGAGCCAATATTTCAGCTTATCAGAAGTGGGTTAAGTGTCAGGTTAGTTTTCCACATCCATCCTTCTAAGTTTAATTTGTGAATACTTAATTTTAATGAGTATAATTTAGGTGTAAATGGCATTAACTAAAATACTACCAGTAAAGAAGTGACATCCCAGCTTAGATTTGTGCCGCATCGTGGTCTTGGCCTGCGGTGCTGAATTGCTGCATTCAAGTTAGAAGGGGAAGGGTTCATTCTCAAATCAAAATCAGTTCAGCTTCAGTCTGCAGCTACAGTTATTTGAAACCAGATGGTTTCACTAGCTCTACTTCACAACACTGGCCTCATGGGTAAACACCAGTATCATAGTGTCAGAAATTACATGGAAAACTCAGCTGGTGGCTTAGGCAGCAGTTCCCCGCTTTTGGGGGTGCAGCCAGGTTGAGGAATTCCCATTGCCTGGCTTTCCCTTTTCAATGAGGAGGAATGCTCACTCTTCACAACCCTGGCTGCAGGTATCTGTCCCTTACCTATGGTGGTTGCATCATTTCTGACCCACATCCTTGACCAGAACACTAAACCAAACCCTGTTTGATATGTGCTGGGGATCAACCAGGGCGGGTCCCATGGAGGCAGGATGGCAGTGAAGGAGATATGGATAGTGAAGTGTTTGTGCCAGAAGCTATTATCCCAGTTAATGAAAGAAAACTTTTTCTTTCTGAAGAGTATGTGTGCAAGTGAGAAGCTACAGCAGGATGACTGATCTGCCAGTCGTCTAGGCTTTGTGGTCGTTAGGGGTGGTGGAGGTTGAGCAATTCTAGAAGAAAACAGATAATGGCTTAAAGCAACTTATGCAGCACCAGAGACACTGACTGCAGCAGGGCAGCTGAGCAGGACAAAGGCATAAGACGGCATCCCTCTCTGACTGACAGGGAGCAAAAAAACTTGGTGGAAAAACTGGTGTTCAGAATACGTTTTTAATATTTTAGGGAGGGTATTTTCAGATAAAGAATGTGAGTGGTGAAGAAAGAGGACATAATGTGGGCAAAGCAAAAGGTAAGTACGATGTCTATGCAGAAAATCTATTTTTATGAATAACCTAGGCAAGAATTAGAAAGGCCATAAGGTCACAGAAGTCACATTTGGAAGTACAAACATGAGCAATGAGGGGAAGAGAGAGTAGATTTTAGGCATATGGGAATGAGCAGCAAATAGAAGACCGGGATGTGTGGAGTAACTGGAACTGAAGTGGCTGTGGAGGTTGGAACCTGCTTTTGTGGTATAGGGCAAAGAGGTAAAAAGGGAGTATCTGCACTCCTCCCCAGCAGAAGCACCACAGAGCATTTTGCACAGGCTCTCCAAGCTGGGCCTCCTCTTGGGAGATACAAGACTTGTTTCCTCAGGCTTTTCAGTCAGCTCTTTTTTGTACTGTATGGAAGCAAATGGGATGAGGGAGGTTTTTTGATGCCAGGTATGTTCATGTTGAAGCCCAGCACCAGTTTGAAAGTGTTCACTTGAGTTGAAATTGCAGAGACTGAAAATACTCCTTTTGATACAGAAAAGTAACTGAAGTCTTATTTAATCAAACACCACCAGAAGAGGTTTCACTACATTGGCTGAAACACAACCAGTTTAGAACTGGCGCAACATTCAGAAGATATTTACTCTCTAAGGATATTTATCATTAGCACCAATAGTAATTTGGATTCTCTGTTGGATCATAGAATGGGCTACTGAAAGTTAGTTTCAGCAACATAGTAATAATAGAGAAATGATTGCTTAAACCCCCATTAAGTGGAAATGTAATGCTCCCTTCATGAAAAATTTAGTCATTAATTTTATGCTGGTATCTTTTTAACATTATTAAACTGTACGCTGGAGACAGTGGTCCCATAAACCACATTTTTCCTATAGGAGCTGTATGAGTTAGATGACTGCAGCCCAGTATGTATTAGAAAGAGTAATGAAAATGTTAAACTGACTGATGCCATAATTAGGTGCAAATAACACCAACAGGAAAACTCTGGCTAATAGAGTGTGTATGATTGTGTGGATGTGTGTACGTTTATAATATGTATTAATTTGTATATTTGGTTGGTTGTATGAAGCTTCTAAAGTCTAATTAGGAGATTTTCTAAATATTATTGTAATGTAGGTATGTACTTGAGTATTGTGGTGAACGGAGGCCTATATACGGACATGCATTTTTCTTTACACAACGGCATACTTAGCCAGAAGAAAATAGCTGCATTGTATTTCACCAATATACATTCTGCAATGTATATTGGTTTTGATGGAATTTAATCTTTTTTTAATTTTTTTTTTTTGTCTGACTGAATGTACTTCTGTATGAGTCTTAGTAGATTATTTAAAAAGATTTCTAGTTCACTTTTGACCCGTGCAGGTAAACGAGGCAGAGATACACTTCTGCATTGATCTGAGTTCAGAGGAGCACTGATAGATGACATCTGGGAATTTTAAAGCTCTAAGTTGGCTTTCACTGATGTTATCAGGTGTCAGGTTTTTTATTTGGTAGAGTTGTTTTTTAGGTTGTCAGTCTTTCTTTTAAGTGAAATGGTTATACAAAAAGCCTCTTCAAGGTTAGTAGCCTAGAAGGCTTCTTTTAAAGGTATTTTCACTTAAATAGCGATAGAAAAAGAAGTAAAAGAAATCTATAAGGATATTAACAAAGAGAAGACCATAGTACAGACTGTCCTTGGAGAAGTAAGCCTAGGCTCTAAATGGATCAATCAGTGAATAAAATTACAGTGAGTGCTAGAATTGTCAAAGCTGTTGTTGCAGTAACTTGGAAGTCTTGTTGAAACTGCAGGCACTGCATTGTGGCTTGTAAAATTGGTCTTGCTCAAAAATGTTTTTGCAAAGAAGCAGTATGTTGACCTATGACGTGGCCACCATGTCTCACCTTAGAGGACCATGCTCTTTTGAGTCTTGCTCATGCCACGGCTTGTATTTATGTTGCAGAATCTATATGCAACTATTCGAACATGATTCTTTACTGTGAGGAGGTTAGATACAAACAAGAAGTTCTTTACTGTGAGGGTGGTGAGGCACTGGAACAGGCTGCCCAAAGAAGTGGTAAATGCTCCATCCCTGGCAGTGTTCAAGTCCAGCCTTGGGCAACATGGTGTAGTGTGAGGTGTCCCTGCCCATGGTAGGGGGATTGGAGCTAGATGTCTTAAGGTCCTTTCCAACCCTAACCATTCTGTGATGCCATGATTCCAAACATACATTTCCCTATGCATTGTGCCCTTGCTAGACCACAAAATGTTACAAAGTAGAATAAACCAGATACCCACTGGAGGCAGCTATCAAAGTCTGTGCTGGTTTTTCTTCTGATGGAAAATGGCTTTTCTGGTCCTAATTAAATTGTTAGAAACTGAGCCAGGTTTGAAATACCACAGAAGTGCTTGCAGCATATGCTGCTGCTTGCTCTGTGTATGAAGTGGTGATTGAGAAGAAATTGGGAAGCTCTTCAGTTTTGCCTGTGTTCCTAATCATTTCCATGCTTAACATGGAAGTCTGTAGCCAAAGGTTTATACAAAGTCTACCACTTGGTCTTTGCAGCACTTTTTTTTTTCAAATGGGGCTGATCTGGTGTTACCAGCATTTGTGGATATATTGACTAAAAGCATTGCCATGCAGTAAAATGCAGAGTAAAACTTCTGTAAGAGCAGGTCACATCACAAAAGGCACTCTGTGTCTGAGATATGCAGAGCAGCACCGGTACACTGCTGCTGGAAACTTTGGATTAAATCAGTTTTGAGCTCTGGGAGTATGAGAGTGTGTTTGGTTTGGTAGTGCTTGTTTTCAAGCAGGCTGTTACAGAATTCTTGAAACATTTGCTTGTATGCATTTGTCTGGGGACACTATTATGGTCAGGAATCTTCAGGTTTACATATACTGCAATTGTGTTGCTCCTGGACCATGTGAACCAGCCTGGTGTGATCTGCAGCTGCCTGCAAACCACTTCGTAGAGGGGTTCACCAACAGAAAGTCCTTATTCTAGCTTACTAAAACATTTTGTAGAAATATTATGATGGTAATTAGATTTGTAGAAATAAGTTACTTGAATAATTCCTTGAGATTCAGTGAGCTTATGTAAGCTGTAATGTTTTGATGCATTATACTGTAGTATTTTTTATAAAATAAATACAGAAACGCATCCAAATGAAACACTTCTGTGGCTTCAGAACTGTCTATTTTGCAGTTATTTGCTGTGTTTTCTGAGATTTCAACATTTCTCCCAAAATTTCTAAATCTTGCCGTTTTCTGGGGAATAAATATGCTTCTTGTTGACCAACTGCAGTTATTCACTAACTGTGTTAGTGAAGTATTGAAGTAGGAAAAGCAGTAGATAGGCTGGACTGCATGATCATAAAGAGCATCCTGTCTCCACCTTCAGTATTTTTTCTATAATATATGCATGATTTAATTATTTAATAGATATTGGGTATGCATGGACTATTAAGAGATAAGTGTAAACTATTACACTTATTTCTGCTGCATCTGTAAGCTGTTTATCTGATTAGCAAAAAATTTATAACTTAGCAACAACTTTTGTGTGAATTTGTTGTTCTGAAGAATCCTCATTTGGTAGCTCTTTCCTGCTCAGCAGAACACTTCAACGTGGACTTAACCATAGTCATTCACTTGAATTTAATAACAACGAATACTGGCAGATACTGCCAGTGCTTCCTTGAGGATCTATGATTATACCGTAGACCTACTATGTGTTGGTGACTTGATACACTACAGTCTTTGTTCTGATACTAACCAAAGAATATTTTCTGATTCTTGATAATTTGTAGTATGGATACCTGAACATTTGGTGTAGAACCAAGAGTAAAGTTCGGTTTAGTCCAGATTTTGTAAAGAAAAGTAATTTTCTTAAAAAAAAAAAAAGAAGAAGGCTAGAGAGAAAGAAGTGGACAGCATTTATTAGTGGGATATTTGCCATGACAGACAATATACCAAATCTCTTACATCTCTCTCCAGCCTCTGCCAGTATTTGTCAAAGTTATTGGCAGATGTTAATCACATATTTTTTTGAACATCCTAAATCAGATGAGTGAGTTTGCTACTGCTTGTCTCATCTCTTGAGTGAATGTAATACATTTATTTATTTTAGGTACTTGCCGTAACAGACAGCTTTTCAACTTGTCTGACAGCATGAAAATTAAAAGTTTTAATACCAGACAGGAAAGCAATCACTCCATACCCCTACACATAAGTAGAAAATGTTCTGCAGTTTATAACTTGCCGTATTTTGAGAGATATATTTATGGTAATCTTTTTGTAGGGGGGTGAGTTACACTCCGTATGTATTACTACTTTTATTTTTTTTCCTTGGTGTAGTCAGCCATTTCTTCCCTTAATTTGTGTAGCTTTTTTGTTTTGTTTTAACAAGGTTGAAGAAATTGTAGACTCCCCAAAATTAACAGACGACCAAAGGACCAATGTACCTGAAATCGTGTTTCACTTATTCTTTGTAATTGAGCTGGTCTCTAAATGATTGTGCCAGTTATTTGGTGTGTCAAGGAAGCAAAGGTAATTGCTGAGCTCTCACAGAGCGAAGTAAAAGAGGAAATGCCATTATATTGTCAAACTGATGCCACTCATTTTGCGACAGGTCCATAGTCTGGAGGTTCTGAGATCTGGACTCATCTGTTTTTGTGAAGTTTGAATTAAAGATTTTACAAGGGGGCTCAAAGCAATGACCCACCAAACTTGTCACCCTGATTTTGGGTATAGCACTAGAGGGGAGGGGGGCCCAAGACTCTTGGTTGATATTCAAGGATCACCTGCTGCAAGCTCAGGAGCGATACATCCCTACTAGACGGAAGTGCTGTAGGAGGGCCAGGAGACCTCCTTGGATGGATAAGGAGCTGCTGAGGAAAATTCAAAGGAAAAAAGAGGTTTATAAAAGGTGGAAGCAAGGACAGGCGGCCTGGGAAGAATACAGGGATGTTGTCCAGGAAGCTAGGGACCAGGTTAGGAAAGCTAAGGCCCACTTAGTATTAAACTTGGCTAGGGATGTTAAGGATAACAGGAAGGGATTCTATAGGTATGTAGTGAATAAAAGACAGACTAGGGACAATGTGGGCCCTCTCCAGAAGCTATCAGGAGAGCTAGCTACCCTGGGTTTGGAGAAGGCTGAGGTTCTTAACGACTTCTTTGCCTCAGTCTTCACCGGAAAATGCTCTGACCACACCATCCAAGTCTTGGAAGGCAGACACAGGAACAGTGAGAATGAAGACCCTGGGCCCACTGTAGGAGAGGATCAGGTTCGAGACCATCTTAAGAACCTGAACGTATACAAGTCCATGGAACCTGATGAAATCCATTCGCGGGTCCTGAAGGAGCTGGCAAATGAAGTTGCTAAGCCAATGTCCATCATATTTGAAAAATCATGGCAGTCAGGTGAAGTTCCCGATGACTGAAAAAAGGGAAATATAACCCCCATTTTCAAGAAGGGCAAAATGGATGAGCCGGGGAATTACAGACCAGTAAGCCTCACCTCTGTGCCTGGCAAAATCTTGGAGCACATTCTCCTGGAAGGCATGCTGAGGCACATGAAAAACAACAAGGTGCTTGGTGACAGCCAGCATGGCTTCACTAAGGGGAAACCCTGCCTGACCAATCTGGTGGTCTTCTATGATGGGGCTACGGAACTGATGGACAGAGGTAGAGCAGTTGATGTCATCTACCTGGACTTGTGCAAAGCTTTTGACACTCTCCCACATGACATCCTTGTCTCTAAGTTGGAGAGACATCAATTTGATATGTGGACCACTCGGTGGATAAAGAACTGGCTGGCTGGCTGCACGCAAAGAGTTGTAGTCAATGGCTCAATGTCCAGCTGGAGACCAGTAACAAGTGGTGTCCCTCAGGGATCGGTGTTGGGACTGGTCTTATTCAACATCTTTGTCAGTGACATGGACAGTGGGATTGAGTGCGCCCTCAGAAAGTTTTCCGATGACGCCAAGCTGTGTGGTTCAATTGATACGTTGGAGGGAAGGAATGGCATCCAGAGGGACCTTGACATGCTTGTGAGGTGGGCTGATGCCAACCTGATGAAGTTGAGCCATGCGAAGTGCAAGGTCCTCCACCTGGGTGGGAGCAATCCCAGGCACAGCTCCAGGCTGGGCAGAGAAGAGATTCAGAGCAGCCCTGAGGAGAAGGACTTGGGGGTTTTGGTTGATGAAAAAATGAGCATGAGCTGGCAGTGTGCGCTCGCAGCCCAGAAAGCCAACCGTATCCTGGGCTTTATCAAAAGGAGCATGACCAGCAGGTCGAGGGAGGTGATCCTGCCCCTCTACCCTGCTCTTGTGAGACCTCACTTGGAATATTGTGTGCAGTTCTGGTGTCCTCAACATAAAAAGGACATGGAACTGTTGGAACACGTCCAGAGGAGGGCCACGAGGATTATCAGGGGACTGGAGCACCTCCTGTATGAAGATAGGCTGAGAAAGTTGGGGCTGTTGAGCCTGGAGAAGAGAAGGCTGCGTGAAGACCTCATAGCAGCCTTCCAGTATCTGAAGGGGGCCTATAGGGATGCAGGGGAGGGACTCTTCATGAGGGACTGTATTGAGAGGACAAGGGGTAATGGGTTCAAACTTAAGCAGGTGTCCCTGTCCCTGGCAGGGGAGTTGGAACTAGATGTTCTTCAGGTCCTTTCCAACCCTAACTATTCTGATTCTATGATTCTGTTACTCATAATTTGGATGCTTGGTGTTAGAAATACTGTAGAATAAGAAAAGCCGTATTGTACCAGTAGCTTCTGTTTCTGTCACTTTGTTTTATTTAAGAATATTTTCCTACTGGCATTCCCAGTTTCCTTTGCCTTCTTTTTTCTATGGATTTAAAAAAATACTACACGCATTCCTGCAGGCTGCTTTGTATTTTTTCATAATCCCTTGTTTATGTCCTGAATGTCAGATGGGTGTGCACATGCGATTTACCTACAGAACAAGTTATAGCTTTCATGGAGTGACACTTCTGTATGGAGGTTTACTTACATGGGAGAGTTTGTATAAACCTCATTTACAGAATTATTCAGCTGGCAGCAAGTCATAGCTGATAAACTTGCAACAGAAATACTTGACACCAGCTATGCAAAATATGCTAATCTATAAAATAAACAAATAACACTCATGTAAAAGCTTTACTAATCATCAGGAAAAAAATACCAATTACACAGTGCAGAGTGCAAATGTAAACCCTGTTGTGACAGCATGGAGGCTTCATGTATATACAGCTAATGGAGGTAGTTGCATAGCTCCAGGCTGGTGTGGGCTGGAAGTGGTGATCTCGTGCTGTCTCCAGCTACTCCTGCTGTGCCTCTCCTAGCAGGCTGTCCTTGCTGGTGAGGTGGCCAAACGTGTGTCTCGTCACAGCCAACTTCTTGGCTTTAGCATGTGACTGCTGGCTCGAGTGGGCTCAAGAGGGAAGGGGGAAGCTCAGGGGCGTCCCCATGGGTGGAAACTATGTGCAGGCTGTGGTGGAGAAATGCAGTGGTGGGGGGAGTGACCAATTACACTGGGTTGAAGAAGCTCCATGGGCAACATGGGGAGTGGCTGCCACACCAGGTGTGATAATCAGCAAGACTCATTTGCTCACTGGCAGCACAGTGCTGGGTTGTGTGGCTGCTCAGGTCTGGACTAACATGGACGGCTGCATGGTGCTGAGCTCTCAGCCTCTGGGACTGGCCTTCTTTCCGCTATGGATACCTACCCAGTGGCTGCCCAAGTGAATGTAAACTTTAAAATTCACACAACATAAACAACAATCAAGACTCTTCACCTGGCAAGCAGTAATGAAAGTCAAAACAGAACTGCAGGTTACCATTGCCACAAAAGTACCTTTTAAAAACTGATTGTTTGGGAAGGAAATGGCCGACACGAGTATTTATTGTAGTTGAATCTTTTGTAACACAGCTTTAACTCTGACAGACCTTGTGGTTAATTGATTCAGACCTCAAGGAAGACCTCAATTTAGACTCTGCTGTTGTTTCCTATTTCATGCAGCTTATCCTGCTTCTGTCAGAGAGTCCTTAATTTTATTTGCTTGGCTTTTGAAAGCCAGTAAAATCTGCTGTAGAATCAGAATTTGCGAATGAGCTCAGTTGGCAGAGTGAACATAAAAAACTCATGCGTGTGTGCAAATGTTCAGGGCTGATGCTGGGATGCTGCTGTGTTCTTTGGCCCAGCCATGTTTTCTGACCTGTCCACAAACCAAGAACTTAGATTGTGTGGGGAGGTGAAATGTAGAAGACAGGGCTTAGGGTGTCTAAAGCTGCCTCCTTCAGGCAGGGGCCATGCCCTCTTGCAGCAGGTGGAGGAATGGTACCAGCCCTCCAAGTACCAGTGGCACTGTAAGTCTCAGCCATATGCAGCTGTTTCCCGTGAGCTACAATGAAGATTATACATAAGATGTTGCACAACCTTCGGCTAGTAGTGAACATGCTCCACCAGTGACTGACAAGCATAAAATACTGAGATACGCATGGCTTAGCATATCTTGCTGGGACAGGTTTGTGCAAAAGAGTCCAGCAGACTGGATCAAAGTGGAAGGTGTGCTGGAAGGTGTCTGGGATTGCTGTATGACATCTGTGAGAAGCTGCTGTGTCGTGGTCACATAAAATGTTCTATCAGGAAATTGGCTATGAGGACAAGAAACTGATGTTCCTCTATGTTCTATATATCTGTCCCCAGAATGAAAGGAAAGCAAGATGAGAAGAGATCATGTACTGCAGAGGTTCCCAATGCCTCATCTGCCTTGTGGAGCCACTAGCAGCAGTAGTAGCTCCTCCTTATCCCATACAGCTGCCTTTAAATGGGGGGCATGTCACTATCTGGGAACACTTTCTGTTGCCTTTAATCTTAGAAACCTTGAATGATGAAGATTCTCTGTCCTTCCTAGGAAATCTCTTCTGCTTCCTCTCCTTGCTTATCAACAGAAAGTTTTGCTGTTGGAGGAAAGTGGGGATGTGCCCAGAGGGAAGAGGGTGCCTGACTGTGGGACCTGTGAAGGTGGTTCCTGAGGAGATGACTAGGAGCTTAAGCAGGCAATAGGAGGTTGAGAAATTGAGGCTGGCCATGGAACCTCTATGCAGGGTTGAATGGATTTGTGATTAGGTGGTCACGTTGCTGTTGTTGACACTACTGTGACTATTCTTCCCCATCCTCTCTCCTCTACCTCCATGTTAATCCCTTTACCTGTATCTGGCTTCAGCAATGGCAGGGGAGAGAGCCAGTAAGCCTCCTCAATGGGATTCAGTCTGGTGGTGAATGCAGGTGACTGCTGCTAAAGTCCATGCTCTGTCAGCCTTGCCATACCCAACCTACAGCACAATCACACTGTAGTCTCTTTTCCCCAGTTTCCCACCTGTAAAATCATGATTGTCCTGTCCTAACTGATGGGAGCTTTGCTAGGTTAAGCGTGTTGAATTTCCAAGCCAGGGGTAATGAGGAACTTCCAACAGGTAGAGTGTGGCTGCCTGAGACAAGGCATTGGCTGTTCGGCTGCTAAAAACAGTCTGTGCAGTGGCATCTAGTGCACAGCAGGAAGAATTACAGACGTCCAGTGACCCTCCTGCTGAGCTGGGTGTCGCAGAAGAAGGACCACAAGCTGCCTTTTGGGGAATCTCTGGGGCTAGGACGCTGCTTCTTCCTTTCTTCTCTGTTCCCCAGAGTGGAGCAGGGGACCACAAGATTTAGGCTAGCTAGGAGCACCAGCAGCTGCTGTTGTGCTTTTGTCTGTGAGCACTCAGTCATCTAAATGCAGGGTTTTGATGTGATTAAA
The DNA here is from genome assembly GCA_028858755.1 of Ara ararauna. Classification (NCBI taxonomy): domain Eukaryota; kingdom Metazoa; phylum Chordata; class Aves; order Psittaciformes; family Psittacidae; genus Ara; species Ara ararauna. The sequence continues at coordinate 66,943,346 of CM054379.1, forward strand.
GGAAAAAATAGGGTCATCTAGGATCATCTAGTTCAGGCATTTATAGAGAAGGGGGCACTGTCAATGTTCCTGATGGGACAGAGAAGTTGTAGGTATTTTGACAGGGGTTAAGTATCTGGGCACCTAGAATCTCAGTCACAGCAGTTGCCCATGCTTATCTCTATCCCTCCTTGAATTGAAATACACTGGGTGCCAAACAGGCATGTTACAGTGTCTGGCCTGACTGGTCTCAAAATCCAGTGCAATGCCAGACTCTAGTCTTGTGTAAACTGCCAGAGATGGTATCTCCCTTCTGTTCTTTTTTGGTGGGCAGGAAATAGCGGATGAAGTATTCAGGCTTCATTCTTTACTCTCCATTACTCTCTTAGCTTCCAAAACACAGCTTTGTCTACCAAGCTATTGAGCACCTCTGGTCCTTTCACACTGTTCTACAAACCCATTTCTCAACCACCCTAATGTACATGGTCTTTCTTCCTTTCTGATAGGAGTGAAGGAGTGGAGCCTAAACTGAATGAAGCTTTAAAACAGCTATTTCCTTGGGCTGCAATATTTAGTTAAGAATCTATTGTCTCAAGACAGAGAATGCTCTAAAGAAGATAACCCACATCTGTTTCTCTTGGCTGTACACATCTCATTCATCTGATCTGGTTGATCCATGGGAAAATTTAATAAAAGGGGATGTGTTTTTTTGGGGAAGTGTCTCATCATCCATGCTAGGTAAGATGTACTCAAAGGCAGGCTTTGCTTCTGGAAGCAGGGATCAGACCCAGGTTATTCTGTTTCTTTGTCCTTGTATTAAATGGTTATTAAAAAAATGGGGTTCATGATAAATGATAGATTTCTTGTGAGGCCTTTGTAATCCCTTTGGCTATCATCAGATTGGGTTTTGCAATAACAATGCTGTAAGAATTTTCTTATGAAATGGAAATATATTTAATGATACTAGCTGCACGGTTGAAATGAGTGTGTAGTAGAAAAAAGTTTAAATGACACTATGGTTCTGAACTGAAGCTTGATTGGGTTTTTTTGAAGATCTGCTTGAGATCACAGGTAAAATCTTTTAATTTCTCAGGCAGAAAAATAATGACAGCTCTGCAAGAGGACCTTGCAGCGTGGTTAGCAATAGCTCTTGGACAAATTGTTTTCAGAGCCTGCACAACTCCAGTTCACAGTTACTGCTACTGTTTGAAATCTGTATTTGGAGCATCTGCTGCTCCCTGTACATTGCTTTTGTCTGCGGTTAACTAGAATAAGAAAATTAAGTGGTGCCGGATGCTAAATTCATTATGTGCAAAACTTCCCGCTTCCTCTGGGTGTAAACACCAGTTACTTCACATATTCTGCACCTCCTTTGCTGTTCTTGCACCTACCGAAGGAATGTTCTGTATAACCATGTAAGATTAAGTAAGTTTTCATTGTTTTTAAAAAAAATCAAGCAAAGCACTGTTCTTTAGTTAAAGAATAACCCATTCGTCATTTCAACAAGGAGGTGGTCCACTTGTAGTTATTTTTTATGTCGTCCATCTTAGACATTAGCAAATGTGAGAAGGGCAGACATAAGATGTGGTACAGTGTGCACTGCACCGTCAGGGTAAAGCCCAGACAGAGCAGGAGTGGGAGGTGCTCACTGAGCTGTGGAAATGGTCCATAACAGGAGAGGCTATGTGGCAGGGAGTCTGAGGGGATGTGAAAAGACCCCCTCTTGTATAGTAAAAATGCAGATATCTTATATTGTCTTCATGAATCTGCATTGCCTAATGTCCTCTAGGTTTGCTTTATAGTGGCTTCTTGCTTGGCCATTTTAATCCCTTTTCATAGATTTATAGAATGGTTTGGGTTGGAAAGGACCTTAAGATCGTCTAGTTCCAACCCCCCCTGCCACATGCAGGGATGCTTCACACAGAACTGTGTCACTCAAGGCTCTTTCCAGCAGGGCCTTGAACATTGCCAGGGATGGAGCATTTACCACTTCTTTGGGCAACCTGTTCCACTGCCTCACCACCCTCACAGTAAAGAACTTCTTGTTTGTATCTAACCTGAACTTCCACTGTTTAAGTTTAAACCCATTATTCCTTGTTCTGTCACCAGAATCCCTAATGAAGAGTCCCTCTCCTGCATCACAGACCTCTTCCTTTTGTAAAGGCGGTGTGGATATTAGGGTAGAGGAAATGGTTGTTTGAATAGCCCCTGAAAAAAAGAAGTGAGACAAGTGTTTAGAAAGACCATTTCTCTGATTCCTTTGTAATTAGTCTTCTGTGCCTGGAAATTATGATTTGAACTGTAAGAGGATTGCAGATTACAGCGTTGTCCGTTTATACAATGCAATGCGAGTCCAAATCAAAGCCCACTAAAATCTGGGCAGATGCTTGATTACAGTTATAACTTCATACAGAGAACCAAATTCTCTGTTAGCATAATCTGATGCTTCTCCAGTGTTGTTGGGTAAGTAATGCCATTTATGTTCTGCATAATTTGGTCCGTAACTGATAAGATTATCCCCTGACTTTTGTTTGTGAAAACTTGGAGGAAGTTGCAGCCATGTGAAGACAATATAAAGGGGAGGAGAGCCAGTGGTTTTGAACAGACTGTATTGACACTGATGGGGCAGAGGTAGAGGTCAAGAGCTAGCAAAGTAGCACTGGGCAGAGGGCCCATCTGTTCCTAAGGAGAGCTCTAAAAAGGTGGGCAGCTGAGGTGGTTCCTGGTTGCCATCACAGTAGCATAAAGGCAGCAGAAACAAAATAGAGCCTAGTCACAAATTTGCTGCAGGTGTTGTGCGGACAGAGTTAAGAATAAGAGGCATCACCATCATGAATTTTGCTAACCCATGGAATGTTGCTGTGAGAGCGAAACAACACAGCAGCTTGACTCATTGTTTGGGTATGATGGTAGGGCAGGGCAGAAGCATAGTTCATGCAGTTCTACTGTTCATTACACCAGCAACGCATATTGTTCACCATATGCTGTCAAAAGCAAGGTTCAGCTGCTGTATCTCAGTGCGGAAACCACAGAATCCTAACATATGGTGGCACAAGAGGAATTCTGTTAGAAATGTGCCAGTGCCCATCATAACCACCCAACAGCTGTGGTTTCTTTGTCTTTGTTGTTGTCTACTTGATTGATGGCACCTGCCAAGGGCAATGCAGCTACAAATATCATGGCTTTTAGTGTGTCTGTTGACAGTCTGCTGTAATTCTTGGGACCAGTGTGTCCAGTCAGTTAGGATTAATACTTTCTCAGAAGGCCAGGGTGTTTCCTTTCTAGTTCATCTTTACTTCTTTGTCCTCTTGCTAGACATTGTGTCCCTGCTGTTTTCTGTCAGTTGGTGACTACTGGATTTTCTGTGCTGTACGTGATGCCTTGTCTTCTGTTGGGTACTGGTATAGTGCAATCAATTAACTCAGGGTCCATAGCTTAGTAACTTATAAGTAGGGCTATTGTCCATCAGTGGGGCTGTGCTATTGCTGCAAGCTAAAATAGTGGGGGGGGAACCACAACACCTTTATAAGGCTTTTCTTTATTCTTCTCCTCCAATTTTCACTTTCTTTTTCTTTCCTATAAATGCTGTTGGGGATGTTGGATGCTTTGAAACAATCAGGGATGCCTTTCATCCTTCTTCCTCCTTTCTTTTCCCTTACTAGCTCTTTATGTGCTGGGAGAGGCCAAAATTACCAAATAAAAAGTAATCATGCATTGCATGTATTTGGGCCTGCATATACTGTTAATTCATGTAATACGGAAACACTTAAAATGTTTTTTTTTTTCAGGATTCAGCTGAAACAAACCCTAGTTTGCTTAGAGCTGCTTAGGGTTCCCTTCAGTCTTTAACTATTTGACTAGACTGTTTTCAGTCCGCATGCTGCAGATAACCAGTTTGGTGGCTTTCATTCAGGTATGTTTGGCCAACTCTTACTGTATTTGAAAAGAGTTTTGCTTTCTGAATTCTAATGAGCATATAATATTTTTGCCATAGTATGAAAATTATGCCTCTCATAATATCAAGTGGTATTTGTCATGACAGTTGTTTATTTACTTCATTTCATTAGAAGTCAGGGCCCTCCCCCATGCCTGCCTGCACACCAGCTCATCAGATATTTCTGCAGTGTTGACTGCTGTAGTTTGCTTTGGCTGTGAGATCTTGAAAAGGAATGTCTCTTGGGTGTTCTGGGGCTGTTTTGTTTTTTTTTCCTTTTATTCTGGCTAGTCTAAATGCCTGAGTACAATCTGGCTCCTCATCATGATATTTTATCTTGGTGTTGACAAGTGCCTTCTTCTGTGCTATTGCATGATTTTTCTTTGGGGGATGCGGTGAGTAGATGAGGCTGTCAAGTTGCAAGTGCCAGAGCTGCTTGTAGATGCAGTAGGTGCCCACCAGGAGGGGGAAGAAAGTGGTTCCCTTTTCACTGCGCACCTGTATAACATAACCATAGAAATCAATAGAGGGCTGTTTTTCTGAAGATCTTTCTGAATAGTGGCAATGTGTACTGGCTGTGAATCTTAGGGCCCCAGAGGGTTTGGGCTTTAGAAGTTTAACAATGGCTGTGTTTAAAAAGCAATAGAACCTGATGTAATGCAAAACTGGAAGTAGGGAAGAATTTCTGAAATATAGCTGCTTTCAGGAGAAACTGAAGCGGTGGAGAGGAGCCAAGGTTTTGTATGAGAATAAACGTGATACAATTTTGGTCTGAGAAGACTTAGTGGCTTTGCTTTCCTATTGTTGCTGGTTTTTTTCAGTTAGAAAATAAAGGGCCAGTGACAAGTGCCTGTTCATTGTGGTTACCTGTGTAGTGGTGTGTTTTAGGGTTACTTAATGATTGTGCTCTGAAAAGGAGATTAGATTATGGACTGAGACAGATACCTGCTCCCCACAAGTAACAGAGGTCAGGGCATGGTCTCCAGGCCCTTCCTGACCACACACCTCTTTCCTTTCTTAAGCAAAACCACTCTGGGTTTGCTGTCAGCATGAGTTGGACAAAATGAAGATTTCTCTCCTGATTCCCTTTACCTAAAGTTGTGTTATTGCCTGTATACCCACCACAGGCTGCCTACCTGCCCTCTGCCTGTGCTACCCTAGGTGCCCCAGGGCTGCAGCCAGACCCCTTACTCCCAGGGCAACACTTCCATGTAGCAATAGCCCACTGAAAAACATGCTTGGCAGTACGCAGGTATGTGTGGAACTCCTGTTCGGCACCAACATGCCTCCCACCGTCTTTATTTTGTCATTGACAGAAGTAGATCCAAGCCTAGCTACTCTTCTTTACACAGTTGAAAATAATTCAGGGATGAAGAAACTGGGTTGTTGGCTGCGAGCTGTGATGCTGTGCACGTAGCATCCGTAGTATTGTCTAGTGCTGCAACTGCAACACCACTGTTACAGGCAATGTGGGAAGACAGGGTTGAAACTTCTAGGAAAGATTAACTGAAGCAGTGTGTCCTGTGAAGCTTCACATCATTAATACTGTTTGCGTCCCATCATTAATACTTTAGCTGAAATGGCTGGAGTTTAAAACTTGATTATTGTCTGCTGTGATGCCTTCAGTCTCATCAGGCAATTTGAGACTTTCCAGTGAGCTTCTCTGAGAAGCTGCAAGCAGAAGATTTCCGCAACAATTTCTGAAATGTTAAGCTGAGCACAACTGAAAAGCAGGCCATCTATTGCCTCCTATGAAGGTGTTGACCCAGGCATCTCTAACCCATTGCAAAGGTGTACCATGCAAATCTTCCAGTCTTCCTTATTTTTTCTCTGTCTAGTGGTTTCCTTTTCTTACTAATAGCACAGTAAATTCAAACAATATATCTGGACAATTGCAGCAATTCTTGGATAGTTAAAATTTAATATCTTATCTTGCCATTTATGATATGATACTGATACCCATTAATATACTTCTGCCATGTCTTATTGCTTAATTATATCAGCTATGACTCAGCCAAAAGAAGCAGTAGAATGGGCGTAGAATTAATTCTTAATTTAGATAGATAAAGAACTAGAGAAAAGAATAAGGTTGGTGCTCAGCTTCTTCTAAAGTTAGCTGTCCACTCACAGACAAAATAAAGGGCAGAGAGTGTAAGATGGCTATTAAAAAGGGAGTTAAATGAGGCTACTATGCACTGTTGTCAGAATGTTAGATTTTTAAACTTAAATCTTACTTCTTCCCTATCGAGTATATTTCAAACTGCAGATTTTTTTGCATAATGAAATATAGTGGTCTGGATGTACAAATAGGATTTATTGTGTAATATACCAAGTATACAAGGCAGAATTTAAGATCCCTTGATACTCAGTTCTTCTGTTACGTTATTCTTCGATGTTATCGCTTAAGTCTTCATATCTAAGCTCATTAACAGGAGAAAGGAGAAAACACATTATTTCAGAGGCTGGATAGTAAAAAAGCAGTTCAGTTTCCTGGAATGTGTCAGGTTAAGGTACGTATTTAGAAAGGAGAAAAAAAATATTTGTTTTTGGTAAGAGCAGTGCAGTACATGCAGTGCTACCTGCAGAGAGGAAGGGTTATAATGATCACATTAAAAGGAATATCAAATATGGCTTATAACCTACATAACCCCATGTATGACTGAAATTTTAATGTACCTAAGGGAATACCGTAGTCTGCTATTGCTGTAAACTCTCTCTTCAAATTTTCCCTATGTGTGCCTTTAATTGCTGTATTATGCTACAGCCTCAACATGGCCCAGTAGAAGCCCATGTCCAGGAAAGAAAGTGCAGGAACACTGATGAGGATCTTGTCTGTCACATTGTAGATTTGTGCTCTGACCTTTGACATTTCAAATTAAAGGTGGGCAACTAGTAAATAGGGATTACCTAAGTGCAGAACGCAGGTTGCGTAGAAAGCTTTGAAGATGGACAAGGAGATGGGACGTGATGGTGAACTTCACATAAGCTAGGTGGGACGTGGACTAGGACATAAAGTAGTTTGAATAAGAGCATTCACTTTTGACTAGTCCTGCTTATTAGACATACAAATATCACTCCTTAGGCCTGATCTGAAGGTCCTACATTATCCTTACTGCATACACTATCATCTTAAAATATCTGACCCAAAGGATTTCTCCCAAGACCTTCAGCTACCCTGACTGCCCTGCTGAGACAATTACTCCTCCTTTATTAGTGCCCAGGGTAGAGCTAATGAGCAATGTCTGCCTCACTGTGGCAGCAGAGCCTTCACAGCTTAATACAGACATTCAATGCTTGTTAATAGGACAGGTCACCAGGGAAGTTGTGCTCCCTTCTTACAGAAGAAAAAAATCTGATTTTTTCTAAGCCTTTGCATTTAAAGGGAATGGATGGCACAAGAGACACAAAGACTGTCCTTCTTAACAGATGGGGAATTTGACATGGACTGTTTCTTTCAAATAGTCTATGCAGCAAACATACACTTGCTGAAGTCCAGACTCACATGTGGGTCCTTAAGAGCACACACACGTTTGAAGCACATGAAAGAAGTATCATTATGTTCCTCTATTCTGTGCTTAGGGTATAAATGGTGCCTCTCAAGGCAAATTACTGCGTCAACAAAAGTAAGAAAGTATAATCAAGTTGGTTGAAGTTGAAATACTGTACCTGGAATAATGGTACTCCCGTAATGGAGTGGATCACCTGTGTGTGAAGCCTAACAAACTCGCCTAGAGTGGTATGGTTTATAAATCGTGGGGAAAAAAAGCCAGCTATATAGGAGCTGTGCTGTCTGCCAACATGAGTACACCCTTGCTGTCCATTGAAGTCCACCCCTGCACTGCTCTGAGGGTGCCCTAGAAAAGAGCATTTTTTCAGCATGTGAGCTACACGTAACACATAGCACATTTTCTTCAGAGTATGAAATCAATAACATTTTTTCTACAAATAGTTCTTTTAAAGTGAAATTTTCAAATCATAGTTTGGTCTATTGTCATATTTCTGCTAAGAGTTACTTTTTCTTCTATATTTAGTAGTTTGTTTTTACCTTTTTTGGTCCCAGTATGAAAGGACATTCATGTTGGTCTTTTTTAATAATGAGATTTGGACTGCAAAACATGGGAAAATAAATTGGTTTTATATATAGTGTACATATATGCATATATAAATGCATACACATACACAAACACACATATATATTTTATGTGTTAACAAGCAGAGAAACATGACCAAACAAATCTGGAGATTGTAAAAGATTGGGAAGTCACCCCACAACAGTATTAGCAGAAAAATCATATTAGCATAAGGGAGAAAACTTGATAAATTATGGTCAAAAAAGCAGAACTTAATTTTATTATTAGCACATGCAAATATTTGTTTGTGTCTCCAGAGCTTTGAGTACAGAACTTTCAAGCAGCCAAGCTGACAGTAGCTGTTAGTGGAGAAAGCAGGCAAGCTGAAGGGGTAAAAAAGGTAGGAACAAGTAGGGAAACTAGTGGTGGTATAGCTGATAAATGCCCAGGGTTCTTTATGTGGACTTCTCAAAACAGTGTCCCCGTGCAACATAATAGAATGGTTGTAGGAAGATGGGAGCATTGACAGTCAAGTTTATTAATAAACTCTTGTAATAACTCATCAAGTACGGGTGGTTTTGAAGACTATTTCAAAGCATGTTGTGTGATACTGGCAAATTATCAAAGGAGAGATTCTGTATGCAGTAGGATTCTAGAGCAAATCTTCATCCTGCACACTTCATGCCCCCTCCAGGGCAGAGCATATGACAGGAGAAGCCTTTCAGGAGCTGTGTGCATCTTTCTCTAGGGATGGTTTAACATGTTTCTTTCATCCTAAAGTGCTGAACAAATAAAACTGCGTGTAGGAAAACCAAACTCCTAGATAAAGGCAATGAAGCATGAAGAAAACCCTATTCCTTCAAATTTATCGAGGATTAAATGTAGATATCTTTCTTTATGTCAGATAATGCATTCCCTTTCTCTTTGAGCAATCATGATTGATAGAATAAATATTTCCAAATGGAAGTCATAGTGCCAAGCAGTATGCAATGCTGTCAGTAGCCTGACTGAATCTGGCTCTCACATTTAAATATAACATGGTTTGGAAGCGTATGCCTGATTTAAAATACAAAACATTTATATTGAGATAAATGGTGAGGTTAAGCTAACCATCAATGATAGCAAAGATTCCATAGAAAGTATTTCCCTCCTTTTTGCATTTAACATTATCCACTGTTTTCCACATTTCTTTTCCATTTTTAAGTGTATGCATATGAATGTACAGTGAATTGCTGTGTAGTGTTTTGCTCTGCGTATTTTAAGAAGTTAAAAAATAGATGTGCTACTGTACCCTGCTGCATTTTCTGAGCTGTCTCTGACACTTCTGGGAATTCATCTTGCACTTCTGTAAAAGAGATTTACTGTTCCCACTAGGACCTCTGAGGAAAAGAGAGATTCCATTTTAAAGCAGGTTCTTCACACAGTGAATAAAGCTCTAAGGAACTGCAGAGCCAATAAAAGGGTCTCCTACTTCCCCTTTTCAATGCCAGGCAGTGATTTTTTTTTTTTAATTTGATGTCACATCCACGACAAAATTATGCTGCAACAGTGTATTGTAATAAAATAATTGTCAAATTTGTTTTGTAAGTGCAATTTTCCTCCAGTTTCCTTCTTTTCTTTTCCCCTCTCCTGTACGTAGGAATTGAAGTACACCAATATTAGAACATAAACTGTTGTTATTTGGTGGATATCAAGAACTCACATGCAGTGAAGATTAAAGTAGCTTGGCAGCTTTGCTCCTGCTCTCTGGTTATGCTATACATACTGGCATTAAAGATTCAATAAAGGGACAACAGCCAAGATTCATTGGTTTGCATAAGTAGGGGTGCCTTGGTGCCGCCTTTTAGAGAATTAGACCAATTCCTCCTCTGTTACTGAAGAAGACACCGGGGCTAAGGCAGGCAGGAATGTCCTGTCCTGCATTGCAGCCTCGCTAACTGAGTTCCCCTACAGTTCCCATTATGCGTAGCTGGATGTTTTCTTTCTTATCTTGTTTTGTAGTGCTCCCCAGAGCTGTTCAATAGCTGCAAGGTTTCCCATTGAAGCTGGCTAATGTGAATGGTTTTTAATAAGTGATGAATACTTATGTATGTTTCCATGTGCTGTTGCTGAAAGTATTTTGTGTTCCAGTGGACTAAAAAATATTATGCAGGCCTTAGTAATAAGGTGAAAAATAATAAGGTAAAAAAAAAAAGAAAAAGGTGCGTATACTGGTTGAATGCTGTAGGGGATGGGGAGACTTGGAGCTTCCTGGAGCGTGTGGGGATGTTGGTGAAACAGGGATTTTGGAAAAGCCAGAACAACAGGCCAGGCTGCAAGTTCCAGAGCCATATCCACCTGCTGGGGGCTGCACCACATCTCAGGCAGGCTTTTGGAAGGAGACTCAGAAAAGACCCAAAAGAAAGACTCAGAGAGTTGGGGTTGCTCAGCCTGGAGAAGACTCCAGGGAGATCTTATTGTGGCCTTTCAGTACCTAAAAGGAAACTGTAAGAAAGATGGGGAGAGACTTTTTAGCAGGGTCTGTTGCAATAGGACAAGGAGTAATGGTTTTAAACTAAATCAGGGGAGATTCAGGCTGGATGTGAGGAAAAAATTTTTTTGCAATGAGCATGGTAAAATACTGGAACAGGATGCACTACCCCTGGAGTTATTCAAGGCCAGGCTGGATGTGGTGCTGGGCAACCTGATCTAGTTGATGATGTTTGGTCCTTTCCAACCCAAATTATTCTATGATTAAAGGGAAAGATTTGATACAATTCAATACATTCAGCTTAATTTTTGCCTAGACTCAAAAACTGTGGAAATTCATAGTATAACTAAAGGGATGTTACTAGAATTCTGTGGGAGTGTGAAATAGCATTAACGGGAAAAAAAAGGAAGAAGATTTTTCCTTATTTCATATCATATATTTTCTGATAGATGCTGGAAGGGAGAAGCCATAGAGAGAAAAGATGGTAACCAACAAGGGGCTAAACAACAGGAAATAAATAGTGGGGAGATCTTTGGTCTACCAGAGGTGGGCAAGATCCAAAATCAGGTGAATCTAGGTAAATGCAAATTAGATCTTGGGCACATCTTTTGAGCAGTGAAAACAATCAGATACTGATACAGTTCATGGCAGTTATAAATTATTATCATTGGGAATTTAAAATCCAAGGCTGGATTTTTTTTTTCCTTTAACTAAAACCTTTACATATGTAATATTGTATTTTTGTACAGTATTATCCACTTGGTACAGATACATCTATTCAGCTCTTGCTGAAACCTCTGCATGTCTTTTTAGGAATCTTGTATCTTCAAAAATGAGTCACTTTTTCTAATTACTTGTAATTAATACTTCTGGTAAATGAATAGCATGTCTGATTATTTTTTGTTTCTTTGGGTGCTTCTTTTTCCAGAAATGTTTAGGAGAGATGTAATGCATTCATTAGCAAGAAGTTAACATTAATTTAACGTAATTACCACCCTTTTTCCTCAGTGGAAAGATTCCCTTTTCAGACCGTGATTTGATGAGCAGATCACAACATGGGGAAACTCACTTTGGTGAGGCAAAAGAAGGGTGCTAAGAATTGCCTAAGGAGGGGGATGCCAGAGCTTAGCATCAACCAGGGAGAAAATGGGGGGGAACACTATATGCAAATACTTCTTTCTCTTAAACATTAAAATGTCAAGGGTAATTTCATCCAGTAAAATCACTACCTTTCACCAAAAGCAAAAGGAAAATCTATAGTTTTGCTCACTGAAATATTGCTGTGTTCCACACAAAGAGCTATTGTTGCTCCCCAAAAGGAGAGGGCTTTATGGCTGAGTAGGATTCACATCATGCAGGGAGTGTTTTGGTTTCACTTGCTAATTCAAGTTGCCAACTGCCAGTGTCCTCAAAAGTCTGTTCACTTTTTCTGAGGTGGTCTAGAGCATCCATTAAAAAAGCTAAACAAAGGAAGCCTAGACACCATTCAAATCACACTTAAAAAGTCCAACAGGGTTATAGACTTCGTGCATGCAGGTGGGTTTCACTCACTGTTGCTGCTAATTCACCCAGGATGCGGTTAATTAATTGTCTTTTTCATTATGTCTGGTAAGTCTCTTCATGTTTGCTTTTAGTTATACACCCAGTGTCAAGAGGAAAGGCGGTAACACGTTGCTTGTCGTTAGAAAACATGGGTCATGTCCACTTTCACGGTGATGCTCATGCAGCAGAGGATAATGTTCCTGAATTAAAAAAGGGCTTGGAGCAGATGGACCCCATGGGACAGGGATATGCCCAGTCAGGCTTCATCCTCCCCTAGTTCTAAAGGTTGTTACTGAAATGGATGAGGCAGAGATGACTGAATTCCCATTTCATCACATGCATGAATTTTAACCATGCCAAGTGCAAGGTCCTACACCTGGGTTGGAGCAATCTCAGGCACAGCTACAGGCTGGGCAGAGAAGAGATTCAGAGCAGTCCTGCAGAGAAGGACTTGGGGGTGTTGGTGGATGAAAAAATGAACATGAGCCGGCAGTGTGCGCTTGCAGCCCAGAAAGGCAACCATATCCTGGGCTGCATCAAAAGGAGTGTGACCAACAGGTCGAGGGAGGTGATCCTGCCCCTCTACCCTGCTCTTGTGAGACCTCACTTGGAGTATTGCATGCAGTTCTGGCGTCCTCAACAGAAAAAGGACATGGAACTGTTGGAACAAGTCCAAAGGAGGGCCACGAGGATGGTCAGGGGACTGGAGCACCTCCCATATGAAGACAGGCTGAGAAAGTTGGGGCTGTTGAGCCTGGAGAAGAGAAGGCTGCTTGGAGACCTCATAGCAGCTTTCCAGTATCTGAAGGGGGCCATAGGGATGCTGGGGAGGGACTCTTCATGAGGAACTGCAGTGGGAGAACAGGGGGTAACGGGTTCAAACTTAAACAGGGGAAGTTTAGATTGGATATGAGGAAGAAATTCTTTACTGTGAGGGTGGTGAGGCACTGGAATGGGTTACCCAGGGAAGTTGTGAATGCTCCATCGCTGGTGGTGTTCAAGGCCAGGTAGGACATAGCCTTGGGTGGCATGGTTTAGTGTGAGGTGTCCCTGCCCCTGGCAGAGGGGTTGGAACTAGATGATCTTAAGGTTCTTTCCAGCTCTAACTCTTCTATGATTCTATGATTTTAATATCCTTTCATAATTCTTGTTGCCTTCATTTTCAACACCCCTTTTCTAGGATAAAGATCTAATGTTTGTTAAACTTGTCCTGCAAGCATATCTCATTTTGTTATCTTTTTTCAGCTCAGGGCTGATCGAAAAGGCATGCTTATTGCAAATGGAGGACAAAATATAGCAGGAAGTAATAGCTGAGGAAGGCCTATCAACCCAGACTGCAGTGACAAATTCTATGTATGTATATGTTGACTTTCATGTAGCTGAGAGCGTTAAGAGGGTAAATTTGCTTCCTGGGACTGCTGAAATCAGGAATATAAATAATTCTAATTACATTCTAAATGACAGCATTATAAGGCTTGCATGGGCACGCTTTGGTTCACTTCCTTGCTATTTTTTTTTTCACCATTTACTGCTAGCCTTGTATGCCCCTGGAGCAGGCACAGTTCTTAAAAAAGGGGAGGAATAAAGAAGCTTTTTTCTTTTCTCTTCCCATCAGCTAAACTTCCCATAGGAGCTGAACAATGTCCTCTTTATCAAGTTTATGGTTTTTCACATCTTGGCATTCTATTTCTTTCCTTTAGTGCTTGCCAGCAAGCTGAACTAAGAGTGATGAAAAGTAGACAATAAGATGTGTATAGGGCATACTTGCTCACTTCCATCAAGAGCATTTATTTACATAAGGCAAGTGGGATATATGTTGCATTTTGAACTATGAACACCTCATATATGTGTTTTGAAAGATGACACATTTCTTAACATTCTTGTACTTGAAGAAATTAATACTATTCATAGAAACCTGAATGAAAGAAAACTACTGTTAGTCTCTTGAGCCATTATAGAACAAATATGGAGCCCAGCCCTGCATCTTATCCATAGTGCAGCTTTGACTTGCATGTCTGGGGAATCATAGAATCATAGAATAGTTAGGGTTGGAAAGGACCTTAAGATCATCTAGTTCCAACCCCCGTGCCAGGGGCAGGGACACCTCCCACTAAACCATGTCACCCAAGGCTCTGTCCAACCTGGCCTTGAACACCACCAGCGATGGAGCATTCACAGCTTCCCTGGGCAACCCATTCCAGTGCCTCACCACCCTCACAGTAAAGAATTTCTTCCTCATATCCAATCTAAACTTCCCCTGTTTAAGTTTGAACCCATTACCCCTTGTCCTATCACTACAGTCCCTCATGAAGAGTCCCTCCCCAGCATCCCTATAGGCCCCCTTCAGACACTGGAAGGCTGCTAGGAGGTCTCCACGCAGCTTTCTCTTCTCCAGGCTGAACAGCCCCAACTTTCTCAGCCTGTCTTCATACGGGAGGTGCTCCAGTCCCCTGATCATCCTCGTGGCCCTCCTCTGGACTTGTTCCAACAGTTCCATGTCCTTTTTATGTTGAGGACACCTGAACTGCACACAATACTCCAAGTGAGGTCTCACAAGAGCGGAGTAGAGGGGCAGGATCACCTCCCTCGACCTGTTGGTCACACTCCTTTTGATGCAGCCCAGGATACGTTTGGTTTTCTGGGCTGCAAGCGCACACTGCCGGCTCATGTTCATTTTTTCATCAACCAAAACCCCCAAGTCCTTCTCCTCAGGGCTGCTCTGAATCTCTTCTCAGCCCAACCTGGAGCTGTGCCTGAGATTGCTCCCAGCCAGGTGTAGGACCTTGCACTTGGCATGGTTAAACTTCATAAAGTCAGCGTCAGCCCACCTCACAAGCATGTCAAGGTCCCTCTGGATGCCATTCCTTCCCTCCATCGTATCAACTGAACCACACAGCTTGGTGTCATCGGCAAACTTGCTGAGGGCACACTCAATCCCACTGTCCATGTCACCGACAAAGATTTTGAACAAGACCGGTCCCAACACCGATCCCTGAGGGACACCACTTGTTACTGGTCTCCAGCTGGACATTGAGCCATTGACCACAACTCTTTGCGTGCAGCCATCCAGCCAGTTCTGTATCCACCGACTGGTCCACCTATCAAATTGATATCTCTGCAATTTAGAGACAAGGATGTCATGTGAGACAGTGTTGAACGCTTTGCACAAGTCCAGGTAGATGACATCAACTGCTTTACCCCATCCATCAGTTCCATAGCCCCGTCATAGAAGGCCACCAAATTGGTCAGGCAGGATTTCCCCTTAGTGTTGCCATGCTGGCTGTCACCAAGCACCTTGTTTTTCATGTGTCTCAGCATGCCTTCCAGGAGAATGTGCTCCAAGATTTTGCCAGGCACAGAGGTGGGACTGACTGGTCTGTAATTCCTCAGGTCATCCATTTTCCCCTTCTTGAAAATGGGGGTTATATTACCTTTTTTCCAGTCGTCAGGAACTTCACCTACCTGCCATGATTTTTCTGTGTATGAATGTAGTGCTTAGATCTAGCTCTTGCGTAAATATGGACTTGATAGGCTTTTGCATTATTCATGCTAAATACATACTGCTGAATCATGGAAAAACCACCGAGAAATCAAGCACTCTCAGCTAACAGCCTGAGGGGTTTTAAATTCCCATTGATTTATGAGAGGGTATGGCAAGCAGTGTTCCGTGACATCAGGCACTCTATTTGGTTCTAGTTGAGTGAATTGCTCTAGCTTCCACATGAAAAGCAGCAGTAGGACAAGTTGTGTTATGGCAGGTTTGGGCTGGACATTAATGAAAGCTTCTTTGCCAGGAGAGTACTGTAGTACAGGAACTAGTTATCTAGGGAAGTTACAGATTATTTATCCATGGAGGTTTTTAATTCTAGGATAAGTAAAGCCAATCGTGAGCAGGAGTTTGGACTAGACGACCTCCAGAGATCCCCTTGAATCCACATTTCTTTGATTCTGTGTCTTTCTCAGTAAAAATATATGGCTCTTGGCTTTGCTCTACATGCTTTCTCAAAGTATAAGCCATTATTTTTGCAGGAGAAGTAAACCAGAATCAACGCATATTTTTTGTTTGATAAAGTGCCAGCCTTTTTACTAGTGAAGATAAGGTTTATTCCTTTGGATCATTAAAGAGCTATACAACTGTTATTTCAGTGAAGCAGTAGGGAGAATTATTTTAATTTGAATCCAGCTGTTGTTACAGTGAAATTCAGAAGGCAATGCAGGCCATAATAAGGAGCTTAAAACCTGTGATTCAATAGTCAGTAATGATTTCTCTCTTATTGATTTCAGGGAAATCAAGGTTTCATTCTGTGGCATGAAGAGCCTCACATGGACTTTCCAGCAATTAATTTCCTTTTAAGTCCTCCTGTGATGACACAAACAGCATTTTAAAATTAATTATGCTGGTTCTTTGTGCAAAGATGATTTTTTTCCCATTTGTAATAGATTTGAAGAAGTATAGACTTCTTGCATGTTCAGGTGCAAAAGAAAATGAGTCTTTTATTACCAGAACAGATCAATTAGACTCATGTAACTCTAATAAGCTTCCTCACAGTTGTAGCATTCTTTACCTGCTGTGGGAAATTATTAAAAAAGTGTTATTCTTCCCTATAATGAAAAATTTCACAGTGTAAAACTCATTCCTCACTGATCAGCATAGCAAAGTATTCATCCCTCTGCAAATTGTGTTTGGAAAACAATATACAGTCCACATAGTGAAAGATCAGGACAGATGGATAACAGTGGAACTAAATTTGACTTGAAGGTTGGAAGTTTCTTGATATTTAGTGGAGCTGAGAAATGCCACTGATCTCAGCATTACTTGCATTTGAACGGATTTCTCTGACTGAGCACAAACGTTCTCTAGATATTTTTTGGGTATTCTTTGAGTACCTCTTTTTAGTTTTCCTGGCAAGTACTTCAATGTATTTCTTTAAAGAGCACCCAAAATTCTCCTCCTTCCCATAAATTGTGCTTTCATGATTACATTAAAAAATTGAAGAAAAGACTTAAAATGGATAACCAGTGAAAGAAAAGGGAAGCACATGGGAATTTACATGCTGCAAAGGCCAAGCACTGTTGAAAGTATGTGAAGGGTGGTGAGGCAGAAAGCAGGAGGAAAACTGTTTTTGCTTTGCTTGGGAGTTGATGGTGGTGTCCTGCAGGGAATGTAGGAGTTGTTTGCTGACTTAGTTTCAAGAGAAAACATTAGAAAAGTAGAAGGATTCTACTAGGTGGTGTATTGTATGGCAATGATTGAATACTTTCTGCTCCAGCAGTAATTAAGGAAGATAAAAAACCAAAGCTGGATGCTTATAAGTGAGCAAGCTAATGCAATCTGCATCCATAAGAGCACTCTACGCTACTAATGCTGGTTTGCAGTAGGGAGGTTCCAGAGAAGAGTACATAAGCTAGTGTTGTACCGGTTTGTTAAAGGCGTAACAGGTGATCTAGATATTCATTGTCCTTTCACCTTGCTATTTATCTGAAATTGTAGCACATCTGAGATCTGATTAGTCAAATATCAAGGAAAGGTTAAAATAGTTCTAATCAGTGTGGATTTATAGTGAATACCTTTTGTCAAAATAGCTTCGTGCTTTTTTTTGAGGTGGTTGCTAGTTTAGGGATGGTCTTGAAGTTGCGTATTTCAAATCTCAGTTTTTTCAACTTGGTGTTACACCATTTTTTGATTAAGGAAGTCACGTGATCCAAAATCTAAATAATGCATACATTAACTGGTTTTAAAACCAGCTTAGTGACAATTTCTAAACCTAAATGTGTTACTTGAACAAACAGGATGATGAATTGCATGCTATTTTACAATATTTTCAATGGATATGGAAGAAATCAGAAAATCATTCCACATAAAATTTGCAGATGATGCAAAATTAAAAGGGGTGATAATAGTTAACAAGTTGCTGTACAGAGTGGTCTGCCCTGATTGCTGTGTACAAAATGGAAGAAAGCAGTAGGAGTTTCTATGAAGCCAAATAAAAGAACTATATAGCAATAAATACTCTGGGCCATGCTGATAGGATTGTTGGCTCTACAATAGAATCATAGAATCCAGTAGGTCAAAAAAGACCTTTAAGATCATCAAGCCCAACTGTTACCCCAGGACTGCCAAGTCCAACACTAAACCATGTCACTAAGGGCAAACTGATCTCTCCTTATGGCTGCCCCTCATGATCTCCACTCGCAGTCACCCCTCACCTGCCCCCATAGTGGTCCACACTGTATAGCTGCCACCTCTACCCCTCACGGCCACCCCTCACATCCAATGGCTGCTCTTGCTCTCCCCTCATGATTTCCCCTCATGGCCACCCATCCTTTCCCCTCATGAGCTTTCCTCATGGCTGCTCCTCCTTTCCCCTCATGATTTTCCCTCATGACCGCTATTCACTCCTCATAGCCACCTCTCATCTCCCCTCACAATTTCCCCTCATGGCTGCTCCTCTTCTCCCTTCATGACCGCCCCTCCTTTCCCCTCATAATATCCTCTTATGGCTGCCCTTCCTCTCCCCTCAAAATCTCTACTCATGATGGCCCCTCGTCCCACATGGCCACCCCTCCTTTCCCCTCACTATCTTTCTTCATGGCTGCCTTCCTCTCTCCTCATGATCTTCTCTCACGGCCACACCTTGTATCCCCACACTATCTCCACTCAGGTCCACCCCTCCTTTCCCCTCATGATCTCCCCTCATGATTTCCAGTCATGGCTGCCCCTTCTTTCCCCTCACGATTTTACTTCATGGCCGCCCCTCCTCTTGGGTCACAATCTCCCCTCATGGCCGCCCCTCCTCTTCCATCATGATCTCCCCTCATGGCCACCTCTCCTTTCCCCCCATGATTTTCCCTCATAATTTCCAGTCATGGCTGCCCCTCCTTTACCCTCACGATCTCCCCTCATGATCTCCAGTCATGGCTCCCCCTCCTTTCCACTCACAACTTTCCCTCATGGCTGCCCCTCTTCTCCCCTCATTATCTTTTCTCATAGCCACCTCTCATCTCACTTCAAGACTGCTATTCACCCCTCATGGCCTTGTCTCCCCTCACAATTTCCCTTCATGGCTGCTCCTCTTCTCCCCTCATGATCTCCCTTCATGACCACCCCTCCTTTCCCCTCACGATCTTCCCTCATGATCTCCCCGGACAACCTCCCCTCACCCCTCATGGCCACCCCTTGTCTCCCCTAGTGATCTTCTGTTATGGCCACCTATCCTGGGAAGCAATAAGAGTTGAGACATTGCATGTGGAATTAGTGGGGCATAGCTGCCTACTAGGAGTGTGTGGTGCATAAGAGATTTTTTGCTATGTGAACAAGGGAATCTTGAGGAGGGATACTACATTGGCACACGGTGTGACTGGCTTGGGGACAGTATGTCCCATTCAATTGTTTAAGATTGAAGACTAGTGATAAACTAGACAAGTTTAAGAGAAGATCCACAAGAGCCCTAATAGGAAGAATGCTTTATAGTGGAAGACTGAATTGAAGAAACTCAGCCTGTTTAATTAAACAGAAATAAGACTAGAGGCTGACTTGGTAGAGTTTTGCATATGTTAAGCAAAAAATGGTAATAGCGCATCAGGAAGAGGTGGTAGATTGAATGCTGATGCTAGACAAAATCCACCTAGAAATAGTAGGCACAGATTTTTAACAGGTAATTAATCTCTGGAGTGACTTGTCAAGTCTCTCTGTTGCTGGACATTTTTAGGACAATATTGAATGCCTCTATAAAATATGTACTCTGATTCAAACAGGAATTAATTCAGAAAGGTCTCATGGCCTGTGTTTTGTTGGAGGTCAAACTAAATGGTCGTTTGGATCCCTGCTGACATTTTAGCTTATTATATCTACGTTCATTTGTTGGAACTTACACACGGCTCAAAGTAGTCAAGTGCGAAAAAGAAAAAGGGTAGAATAAGTACCTGCAATAATTACATTCATTTTAGTTTTCATTTTATATATGTTAGCTGTCACTATAGCAGACAGCTTCACAGGAAAAACCTTTGTTTGGAAAAAATGTGTAGCTTCCCAACCAGGGGCAGCTTAGCCAGGATGTCAGGTCGCACTGAGCACAATTGGTTATGTGGTCCACTAGCCTCTGGTACCTCATAAAGCTTTTCAGAGAAACTGATTTTCCTTCAATGTATTTTGAGCTATATTCAGATTTTTCAGTTGAACTTGAAGTTTATAGCTAGGTTTTTTCCTTTTTCCTGTTTTAACTTCTTTTTGTATAATAGATAGCTGACAAAAATCAAAATATGATCTTATGGTAGAAAGTTGAAACTACAAAAATGCATGCTAGAGATAAGGTTCAATAAGCATTTCTTCAAACAACTTAATTAGGAATTTGACAGGTTCCCATGTCCTGAAGTCAAATAAAAGATGGATATCTTTCTGAAAGAGGCTTTTGTTCAAGGCGTGCTGATTTCAATCCTGAATGTTCTGTAGAGTGTTAACACAGAGTTAGATTGCATGAATGGATTGTTTCCATTTTAATTTCAATCCCATGGCATGAAAAGTATCAAGCTGTGTATTTTTCTAAATATCCTGTACTACTCAGGTTGGCTGTTTGATGTGAAGCTACCTTAGTACTAGAATTGGGATCAAAAGAATCTTATTGGGAAAAATGAAGGTATTCAAACAGGCAAATACTAAACTTGTTAAGGAAGTGACTGATAAGAATGATGAAAAAATAATGCTAGGATAATTTGGAGGTTGCATTTGATCTTATCTACATCTATGCTGTGATGGTTTACTCTTCTCAAAAGTGATTTTAGGATTAAATATTACATTGTGTTTGTAAAGTTGTAAGTGCAGGAGGAGAGTTTGAGAAGCCTTGCTAGCAGGTAACAGTGAAAACCTACTGCAATATGAAAATATAGAAATGGTACTTCTTGGAATAGATGCGAGTTAGCTGATATAAGAAAAAGTTTATTCCTTGTGAGTTTCTTCTCAAATTGTGAATCCTGTGTACTTTTAATATGAAATCATGCCTGATGTTTGTTTTCTCAATAATGTAACAAAAATGCACTTACCCTTACAATTTGCATTGCCACTTTCTCTAGGGAATTCTCAATGACAAGAATAATGTTTGGCTGCTGAGGCTTTCAAGCCTGACACAATTTCTTTTTAAAGAGTCTAGTTTTCTCTGAGTCCTTTTAAAATGGATTGGAGTAAGAAATGAAGACACAGCACCAGGTTCACCTCCAGTGAGCCTGGACAGGCCATCTTTTAATTTTGTCAGTGTAAATTTCTCCTGAGAGTGACATTCTGACCTCAGTACCTGTGTATTTGTAAGGAAGAAAATTACATAAAAAGCCCTATCTGTGGTCAGAAGGGATCTTTAAAAATCATCTAGTTCAACCCCCATGCAATGAGTAGGGACATGTTCAAACAGATCAGGTTGCCCAGAGGCCTGTCCACCTTGACTTTGAACTTCTCCAGGAATGGGGCATCCACTACCTCTGTGGGCAACCTATTCTAATGTTTCTCCACCCTCACTGTAAGAAATTTCTTCCACCTTTCTAGTCTGAATCTACCCTCTTTTAGTTTAAAACCATTACCCCTTGTCCTGTTGCAACAAGCCAATTTTCTGCAAACAGGTTCACTAAGGAAGAGGCTTGCTTTTAAAACACATATTCTGAACTTCGTTCAGTTACTTTCATGAAACACCAGGAGGAAAAGGAAGAGATTAAAAGAATGGACAAAATAGAAGGCTTGAGCTGAACTGATATAATTTTTAAATGCCTGATGAGTTTCATCCGGTTTCCTCAGAGCTGTTTCTTCAGTCAGGAGCAGGAGGGAAATGGGTTTGTAAGACTCAGCCTAAGCTGTGTCAGCACAGCCTTAGAAGAAGGAAGGCATTAAAGCTTCAGGAAACTGAAAATAAGTATAATCGGTCAACAAAAGCATTTTAATTACAAAGAGCCAAAAGCCGTCATACAACAAAAGGTTCACTGAAAATGGAAACAAGGAAAGTTTAAGGCTTTAGCTTTTCCAAGTAATTGTGGAAAGTAAACCATAGTTACAAAGACAATATAATACATTTTTCTTTGAAGGATGAGAAAGTCTTGTCCCCAGGGAGTTAAGAGGTGTGGAACCACTGACACTGGTGGGCACCTTCTACTGGGTTTTTGTTGTGGAAACCATTTTTGTGCCGCTCTCAGTTTCTAGTCTGTTTCCTACGGAAAGGAAGGCTTTCTGGTAGGTGCTCATTTAATGTATGAGACTCCTTTCCCTGAGATTTTACGACTTCAACAGACACAACAGTCATTCCTGGAGAGTAAATAGAGGCAGGGAGAGCCAAAAATATCCATGGCAGTTCTGTTGTAGAGCTGGGAATAGACCTTAGTGACAAAATCCCACATTTAGGTCTTTGCCTGTTTTTTTCTGATCTCCACTGCAAGGGTAAGACCTTTGGACCAAGGACCATACTTTCCATCCCACAAGCCAGGCTGGGCTACAGAAGTGCTGCTTCCGTCCAGCCTTGCAAAAGTAATTAGTTGTGATAGAAAGCCTAACATGCTCACCAGAGAAGTCAGAAGATGCAGGATTGCTTTTCTTCTTAGCTGTTTGACACTGCTATAATACAAGTTCAGCAGGAAGCGGGGCCTCAGCATGGTTGGTGCTATACCTTCCAGGTTCCTGATGCTGGACAAAGGCAGAGGGAGGGCAGAAGTGTCTCAAGGTGAGACTTCTTTGCTCCTGTGATTGTGTGAGGCTTGCTAGTGTTCCCCCACATCCGTTCACAGCAAAGTCTCCTCCACCACTGTGGCGGGCTGACCTTGGCTGGCTGCTCTCCAGCAAGCTCCTCTCAATCCTCCCTCCTCAGCAGGATTGTGGGATAAGTAAGATGGAAAATTATGGGGTTGAGATAAAAGTACTTTATCCCAACCAGACCCAGTATGACCCCCAAGGACCCAAGAGGTTGTTCTCATTTTAGCAATTTCTTTCCCTTTTCACAACAGTGCCAATTCCCAGCCATTCTCAATTCCAGACACTCCTTCTGAAATACAGCAGTGCCCTAAACATCCGTTAGACTAACCCAGAGATTAAGCAAGCAATTTAGCAGAGATTAAACAGCAATTATTTTGATGTTTCTCATCTCTCCCTATGCTCGGTCAGCAGCCCCTCAGCACCCCAAGCAATCCCATCTCCATGTTTGGGCATGAATTATTTTGAGTAGGTTGTGCTGTCAAATTTCTAGGTTTATTATTGTGTAAATCTCATGATCTTCATTTGCTCAGAATATCATATGTATAGAGCTGTAAAAACATTGACCTTCGGGCAAAATTTGTGTTGAAATTAATATTACTGTTGTTATTTCTTCCTTCTTGAAGTCTTGTTTGAGCAAAGAAATGAATTTTAGACTCCCGTAAGTAGTTTGCTTCACAATGTAAATCAGATTTTTAATTCTGATCTCCAGCTGTGTCCATTGTGCCACAAATGCTCTTTCTTGAACTGAAATACTCTTCTTGAAGAAGTGGTTTCTGAAGCCAGAGCTCTTGAACTAGGAGAGGATAAATTGATGATGTAATGACTCTTCCTAATCTCTAATTTCCATAGTTTGATGAATTTCAGTATAGCATGTTTCATTAATATTATACATGAAAAGGATTTGCAGGCAAATTAAGTGGTTGACACAGGTACTAAATAATAAAAGCATATAAAGGAAATTCAAGAGCACAATTAATTACAAGATAAATCTCTCTCATCTGGACCCATGATCTCTCTCAAGTATGCCTGCATATGCATAATCATATTAGTCAAGCATTTCTATGTATACCTTAATATGATACTGATGATATTCCACACCTCACTAGTTGTATAGTATACACAGGTGAAGTGTGAAACTTCCCAACAGTGTAAACTTAAAACTAGGAGAAAATAGTATCTGGTTCTCAGGTTGCTCTTCTGTTTGAAGGGCATGTACTACCTACCCTTGCATATGAGGCCTTCTCTGATACCACCCTCATACCTGCTGGAAAGGCAACACAGCTAAACACACACAGTCCAAGAGGCTCCTGCAAAGCATTGATGATATTAAGATGCATGCAGTAAGGAAGCTGTAACAGCAATGTGGCTTGACTTGATAGACAATGATACCAAAACTTTCTTATTGACTGCCACTGTTTTGTTCAGGTAATTTCAGCTGTGACGTCCTCTGAGTTCCGTCCAGGCACTTGGCCTCATGATCAGACTTAGGAAGCAATAGGAAAATAATCAGAATGAAAAAGTCCTCATCAATTTAATGTAAAGCAGAATATTTGAAGGGCCATTGTCATGCCAAATTTTTTGTGGGTAAAGATGTTTTTGTGGTTGCAAACAGTCTTGTATGACGTCTGCTCCATCTGTCTTCCCAAGAAAATAAATCTTCTTTATAAAGAAAAGAATCTGAAAAAGCAGAATGTCATTCCATTGGGTAAATTATATTTGTTATATTTCACAAGTCTCAACAACTTTTCAGTCTTGTTCTGGATTTCCCTGCTTCTTCTTGAGCAGACCACTGTGATGTTTTGACCTGCACTCAGATTTCCTTGTGGGGAACTGAGAGGTGAGTGCAGTGGCATTAGAGAAGCGTGCTCCAAAGACATGGTGAGCCCCATTTCAGCCTTGGGTCACCAGTGGTGAAAGCTCCAAAGAAGTTTCATCTGCTTAACTCAGCTATAAGCATGTATCCGCGTGTTCAAACTGGACTTTATAAAGAAAAACATTTGACTTATACAGAGAAATTTAATTAGAATTGAATTAATTTTTAATTTAATCTGTAAGTAAACTAAGTAAGAAATTTAAAAGCTAATTTATTTTTTAATATCTCTGAAGTGTTTAGGTTACTTACAGCCCCTTATGACCCTTGTCAGGTAATCCCTTCCACACATAAATTAACCAGTGCATGTTGCTCAAAAGCAACATGTAAGATGCCTACAGTCATGTCACAGCATGGCCTGCATATATATAATTCTTTAACCCAGTGCATGTGCTGTATATGCTAGGTATGTCATTTGATTCACTCATGCAGCTTGCGAGAGAATTTCTGCCTTTTCTCCATCTCTCTACTATCTTACTAGAAGGAAAATAAAAATCAATGGAAAATGAAATGTATATTGTTACAGTGAAATCCTATTTAATGGCTAACTTCAACTCTGAAAGGCAAGGAAATGAAGAGCTGAGGCTGGGATTTCATCCTTCAGTTGTAACTACAGCCTTAGCCACCTTTCAGAGGGGTGATTTTTGGAGAACAAAAAGCTATTGAATAACACAGAAATTCTTCCTCCTCTTTTTCTATGCTAATGGTGGGGTTTTGCATGTATTTTTTTAATGGTAGCTGTGTAAAGGTTTAGAACAGAGCTTCTCAAATGTCATGTGTGCACAGAAAATGATTTAATCCCTGATTTTTCCTCACACTTTTCATTTCAACTGTCAGACTGACCCCCTGCTCTCTTTGCTCCAAGCACAGATCTAAACTGTGCTGGGAGAGGAAATAAAATAAACTTGACATCTGCAGGTTGTGACCATGCTTGTATACAGCTGGAAGGCAAAAGATCCTCTGCTGAAGAGCAGCAGTTGATCAGTGAGGAAGCCTCCCTGCACTTCAGTGGACTTTTCATTCTGTTTTTGAGAAGCCGTCATTTTGGAGAGATGCCTGAGCTGGAATAGCATCCTCCATGTCTATTTTCAAAGGAGACAAGCTTCTTCAGGGGGCAATTTGAAAAATCATGGCAGTTAGGTGAAGTTCCCAATGAATGAAAAAAGGGAAATATAACCCCCATTTTCAAGAAGGGGAAAATGGATGACCCAGGGAACTACAGATCAGTCAGTCTCACCTCTGTGCCTGGCAAACTCTTGGAGTGGATTCTCCTGGAAGGCATGCTAAGGCACATGAAAAACAACAAGGTGCTTGGTGACAGCCAGCATGGCTTTGCTAAGGGGAAATCCTGCCTGGCCAATTTGGTGGCCTTCTATGATGGGGCTATGGAACTGATGGACAGAGGTAGAGCAGTTGATGTCATCTACCTGGACTTGTGCAAAGCTTTTGACACTGTCTCACATGACATCCTTGTCTCTAAACTGGAAAGACATCAATTTGATAGGTGGACCAGTCGGTGGATAAAGAACTGGCTGGCTGGCTGCATGCAAAGAGTTGTGCTCAATGGCTCAATGTCCAGCTGGAGACCAGTAACGAGTGGTGTCCCTCAGGGATCGGTGTTGGGACTGGTCTTATTCAACATCTTTGTCAGTGACATGGACAGTGGGATTGAGTGCGCTCTCAGAAAGTTTTCCAATGACACCAAGCTGTGTGGTTCAATTGATATGTTGGAGGGAAGAAATGGCATCCAGAGGGACCTTGACATGCTTGTGAGGTGGGCTGATGCCAACCTGATGAAGTTTAACCGTGACAAGTGCAAGGTCCTCCACCTGGGTGGGAGCAATCCCAGGCACAGCTCCAGGCTGGGCAGAGAAGAGATTCAGAGCAGCCCTGAGGAGAAGGACTTGGGGGTGTTCGTCGATGAGAAAATGAACATGAGCCAGCAGTGTGCGCTTGCAGCCCAGAAAGCCAACTGTATCCTGGGCTTTATCAAAAGGAGCATGACCAGCAGGTCGAGGGAGGTGATCCTGCCCCTCTACCCTGCTCTTGTGAGACCTCACTTGGAGTATTGTGTGCAGTTCTGGCGTCCTCAACAGAAAAAGGACATGGAACTGTTGGAACACGTCCAGAGGAGGGCCACGAGGATGATCAGGGGACTGGAGCACCTCTTGTATGGAGATAGGCTGAGAAAGTTGGGGCTGCTCAGCGTGGAGAAGAGAAGGCTGCGTGGAGACCTCATAGCATCCTTCCAGTGTCTGAAGGGGGCCTATAGGGATGCTGGGGAGGGACTCTTCATTAGGGACTGTAGTGATAGGACAAGGGGTAATGGGTTCAAACTTAAGCAGAGGAAGTTTAGATTTGATAGAAGGAAGAAATTCTTTACTGTGAGGGTGGTGAGGCACTGGAATGGGTTGCCCAAGGAAGTGATAAATGCTCCATCACTGGCAGTGTTCAAGGCCATGTTGGACATAGCCTTGGGTGGCATGGTTTAGTGGGAGGTGTCCCTGCCCATGGCAGGGGGTTGGAACTAGATGATCTTGAGGTCCTTTCCAGACCTAACTGTTCTGTGATTCTAATTTCAGCATGTGTAGGTAGCTTTCTAATCTGTGCACGTGAAGGTGAACCAATACAAGCGCCACCTCTGAAGCACTACACACAGAGCAATCCAAGGGATAGTACAGGAGTGCTGTTTTCCAGTAAGAGTAGTGGGGAGGTTGGTACGTCTGAAGGCTAAGGGAAGAACAGAGCTGTTCCTGCTCTGTACCCACCACCATCAGGAGGGTAGTGTGGTGCTGATTATCTTCACACCATAAACTGGGAAAGCATCATGAGGCTGATCTCATGTACTGCATCTGGACACTGATTCCATGTTCTCCTGGTTCAGGAGTGCATTGGCCTGCCATGACCCTTTGTACGGGAAGGAGATGGTGTATCGGCCACAGACACTGAGGAGACCATCAGTGGCCTGGTTACAGCCCACTCTTCGCCTTTCTGTGACTCCACAGTTCAGTGCTGGGAAGGCAAAATTATACCCAAATCTCACTAAGAAAATCTATTGAGTTTTCTTTTCTTTTCTAGTCTATCTGAAATATAGATGCCAATATGTTGAAGAAATTGCAGTAAAGCAACTTGGGAGTCAGGGAGCATAGGCTGATCAGTGCTCTGTCAAAATGTTAGACTCAGTTTATCTCCTGCAACAGGACCTTTCTTCACAAGTTTAATTTTACTTTGAGTCGTGATTCTCATCCATTAGGTCATTGGTGGCTTGGGTTGTACATTTAGCACCACGTCATGATCCTATAGGCCTGTCCTGACGTAAAAATCTGCAGCTGACACTTTCCCAAATCACTTCCTTTTTTTTTTCTTTTTTTTTTACTTCTTATTTCAAGCACTATATTAAGCCAGCAAATATGAGATCACTGCCCTTATGTTTTCTCAGCTTTGCCTGTTCCATCATTGCGTGTCAGGTCTTTAGTAAATTTATAGCATTGGCAGAGGTAGTCACTCTGTTTCACTGAAATGAAAGGAAGAGAGGAAGGAAGATATTTATCATGGAGCCTAAGGGTAGAGCAGTAAGACAGAACCATCACACTCATACCTAAAAATTATGAACTTCGTGTTGCAGATAGTTGGAATTTTCAGTTAGCAGAAAGTGAATTGTCTCCAGTTGTAATTTATGCTCAAAGTATTGGTTTTAGCTATATGGAATAGAAATTTAAAGATTCAGAAGTTTGGACCTCCAGTGTAGTTTTGGCTGGGTAATGGCTATCACTGCTGTGTGATGAGCAAAGAGCAAAAGCAAGGAGAGGGAGAAGCACCTGCACTCCACGTCACTTTGAGGAGGCTGGCTGTACAGTGGCCCCTTTCCCTGAGTGCTTCCTCTCCTGCACACGTGGTATCACAGAAGTAGAGGGGCAGAGAGGACCTGTGAAGGCACATGCAGGGTCATCACTGTGTCAGTTCTGGGCACCCAACTTGAAGCGCCTTAGAAGTACCTTGTTTTTAGAAGGGGCCAGTAGCAGAAATAGAAGAAAACACAATACCTTTCAAGTCCTGCAAGCAGTGCCCTCAAAGTTGATCCAGCTCAGCTAGGAAGGGTGTAGCCTACTGAAAACCCTTATTGCTGTAGTCCTCAGGTAGTTATCTACATAAGCCAGGAATTCACTCTCCAGCTGTGTCTCCACAGTTTCACTGGAGCACAAACTTCTCTTCCAGAAGAGGGTAACCAGCTCTGTGAAACAGCCAAACCTTTAAATTTTTTGCCTAAGTGGCTTCAGTGATCTCCTTCTGAGGACTTGAACCCACATGTTCTACCTCATGTGGTGTATTAATCACCAGATTAATGGTAGATCTGATGTGGGTGATTTCTATTCCTCCTTCATGAAGTTGTGCCACCACGAAACTAAGTATGCAGGCTTCACAGGCAAGAATAAGGTAGAGAAAGATACCCGAAATGGGAAAACCCTGACCTCCATGTGTTCGAGAACTGTTGGGGAAAAAAATGCATAAAATTTTAATGTCCTTACGTTTGTCATAATATCCATGAACAAGCAAGTTTAAGCATTACTTCTGCTTGAGGGGTTGCAGAATGAGGCAGCAGCAACACTAACCCGTAGTGGGAAACAGTGAAAGACAGTCAGAGCCTTGATGAATCAAAATCAGAATGAGCCACAGTCGCATGAGCATCTCTCCTTTGAAGTAGCTGTAGGTTTGGAAAGTGTGCAGCAGCATAGTGCCATCCATGGTGAAATGCTAATGTGGGTGTCCTTTGTTTTTCTGTACAAGGGGTTCAATTAAAGGGGCAATATGCAGGGGCCAACTTCAGGACTATTTTTTTTGATGTTTCTTTTGCGTGTTTTAAGCATGTAGACGATAGCTGGAACTTACTGTAAAGAAGATTCAAATTTATGGGAATTGCACATTCTCTTAGGGAGAAAACATGGCCCACTGAAGAAGGGATTTGTCATTTCTTCTCTGTTTCAGTCTTTCTTACAGTAGTTAGGTTGTGAAGCTTTCTTTAGAGATACAGAGTTAGTTTTAGTCAAGCAAAAGATTTTTCAAAATCCAAGCCGATCAATTTGATTTTTAAATTAAATTTTTCGTTAGATATTGAATGTTCTCTGGAATGAGCATTCACTGTTACATAATATGTGTATTTTGCAGAGGTGCTCATATTAAAAAAAAATAAAAAAATTCGATATCTTGTAATAATTGAACTAGTAGCTTTAGTTCTCCAAAAGCAGCCATGATCATCATAGATGCACCTTTGTACTTTTAATAGTAATACCTGTAGCCTTTTTAACTTCTAATTTTACTTTGGAAACAAATAAATTATAACTGGTTTTGATACCCAGTTGTGAATGCACAGCCAGTGCTCAGAAGGGCATAAGCTTAGACTTATGCATTTTACAGGGACATGAATCCAAAATGACTTTTTTGATTTTCAGGAGCATCAGAAAAAATCTGAAATCATCCATCATACCATCATACTGACTCACATAAATACCATTTTCTAAGATCTGCCTAATTTTCCAAGCCCATGAGTCTTGTTTCTGATAACACTGAATTAAGTTACAGTAGCATCTATCACTTGAGGAATCTTGAGTCATTTAAACTTGTTTTCCATCACAGCATTCAGTCAGGACTGGCGTATCAGTAGCAGGGGTATAGCAGGAGCTGTGATGCTTTCCACTTTGTCAGATGTCTCTCAATAGCTGTAAGACTTAGTCCGTAAGACACCATCAGTTTAAACTGTATTAGTACTGTACAGTAATGGCAAGAGAGCAATAAGAAATGATGTTGTACTTCGTAGGGCACTAGTGAGCCATTTTTCTTGATGCTGGGAGTCATCCAGATCTATTACTATAGGCTCTCAGCTCCTCTGAGAAAACTGGGAGCTAATGATGATCTTAACTGAACTGAAACTTTTAAAACTGTTTCTCATATTATGTAAAGATATTCATCACTGTATTTATAATGTCCCGAGTCTCAGGCATAAAAACCACTGCAAGTGAGATGAACTAATGAAATTTGACAGAGAACTTTGTTTTCTCCATGGCAGAGAGCTGACAGTCCTTCCACATCCCAGTTTCTTCCAACAACTGAAAGCTCCAACTGGTGCACTGACACAGAGTAAGAAAAAAATATCTATTTTGTAAAAAGACATCTATTGTGTACTTTATTCTTGATTTATAAAAATAAAGGTGAACAGCAGCCCAATGACTGTCTAGCTTTCATAGGCTAAAATGTATTATTTTCAGCAGCTGTCATATTTCATAAGGAATTCTAGCCTGAGAAATTACAGCTCACTCTTAATCCATCCTTGAGTCCCTTATTCTTTTTCTAAGACTGTAAATATCACTTTTTGAATTAATTTCTGGAAAACTGTGGAAGAATAGTTACTTGTTTGAAAGTACTGTATTCCTCAGTTAGGGTTTGTAACTAGTTTTGTAAGCTCTCATATGGAAAGTTAATTCTGTAATTTATTATTCCAATCTAGATCAAATCTTTTGATGTAGGAGCCTTAATTTCTTTAGTCATAGCTGGGTAGACAGTGCCGATTTTTAAAAATTTGTGGGCTGCAGCTAGCTTCAGTCAGTTTATTTGGCCAAAATGACCTGAAAGGCAATTATTTTATTGCATGGTCATCTGTAATTATATTTTTGATTCCATCAGAAAGACTGGAATATTTTCAGTCTCTCCGGTGCTCCCTAGACTGGTAGGCTGCCAAGAACTATATATGGAGAGACCTTCGCTGTCAAAGAGAAAAAGCCTGTGGTGCTCCAAGTCCTGTGAATCGTAGCTGAAAAAGCACTAAGAAATTGCTGAAGGCAGCTGGCAGTTTCAAAACTTAGGCATGTTTTTAGGGTAGACTTGCTTTTTTTTTTTTTTGTTCACTCACTGATAGGATGAAGCTGACTCTTAAGAACTTATGCCAACACTCCCCACCCCTCCAATTTACCTGTAATGATTTATCACTGGACTCCATCAAGATAATAGCATGGAAATTTTGTCACTATGCTTTCCTTTGCTATTTTTTAATTTATTTTTTGTTAAGTGCCTTAAAAAGTGCCTTCTTTGCACTTATAATCAGTGCAGCAAATTGTCTCAGCACTATATAGTTATATATTAAGTGCAGAGGTATGTTTTATCTGTTTAAGAATAGTCTTTAAAAAATTCCAGTTCCTTTCGTTATTAAAGAATTGTAAAACACAAGTATTCGTGAGCGTGTGTGTGCGTGTGAAGCTGGGGTAAAAGCTTATAAATGTAACCCATTTCAAGAATTGCTGTAATTGGCAATATACAAGAACTAGGAAATTTTTTAGGTAAGATCTCAAATACTGCTTCAGAAACTCCCAAGACTTACTGAATATGACTTTGCTTTGTTTTTGTCCAAAGCCAGCAATCTGTGCTGGTCCCTCAAGCTGTCACTTAAAAGCAGCAGAGCCTGAATCAGCCACAGCTTTGAGGCAGATGTACCTAGACCTTGAATTTTAGTGAGCTCCCCAAAAGGCTTTTAAGTTGAAACCCAGTTGTATTGGAATAGAAATTAGAACCTTAACACTTTAAAAAGAAAATCCTCAAAACAACTTGGAAAGCCAGAAGGTGAAGGATAAGAAATGCACACAGCTGTCCCCTTGGCCAGTGTGACCTTCCAGTCAGGATGGTGACTGTTGGGGCTTCTCCAGCTCTCGGGAAGCACCAGCCACATGGCCAAGTCTGGCTGCCCCTTCTGTGCTTCTCAGGGCCGTTCATCCCTGGGATGCTGTGTGAGCTGCAGTCCTTGGCTTTGTGCGGTGTCCCTCTTCTGCCTGCGCAGGCCTTGATGTCCACACAGCCTTCTCTCTGGGGCCATTGAAGGAGAAAGACAACTCCACTGCCCTCCTTTGGGACGCATCCAAGTCAGTGACGTGTTTTGGAAACATCATTGATAACTGGGACACGCCAATGCAGCTGATACCATGTAATATGGAGCTTCTCTCCAATGAGGAAAGTATCTGTAAAGTTTAATTCAGGGCCGCAGTGTGAGTAAGGAGGCAGTGGGGAGTTGGCAAGAAAGGGTGACAAGAACAAGAAGGTCCATAGCTCTTCTCATCTCCCCAAGTTAAGGCATAAAGACTTTTAAATGCAGTAAGAAGAAATTAATTTTGTACTTCTGGCATACCTGGAAGGGCTCAAAGCCCTTAATATTTGAGTTTCTGACACGTGCACTGTTCCTGCTTTTGCTATGGTGATGTATGTTAGCATTGTAGGTGTTTAAGATAGATTTCACATCTCCCTTTAAACATTTAAATAAACCTGACTGGACTCTTACAGGGTTGTAACTTCAGCTCACTTTGAATCAAAGTAAAGTTTTTAAGACCTTGTTTTATTTTTCCTTGTGCTTTTATAAAAACACACTAAAATGCATTCAAGTGAAGAAGCTTGGCAAACCCAAGTGCTGTGACAGACATCAACTTCGCTGTGGCGTAGCAGTAATCAGTCTCTAAATGAAGTGTATCTTTTCTTTCTCTTTTTTAAATACAAGCTTGGAACATTTGGAGCTATAACTTTGTGTAGTGGTTCATTACCATCACAAAGAAAGCATGGTCCTGCCTGCAGGCCCATAGTAGTGCTATGGAGAAGGCTTTACATATGTGTTCCTCTAGTGAAATCTCAACTCAGGAAACAGACTGCTAATCTCTCATCTGCTGAAGCCTGTATCATGCTGAAGGATTAGCACACCTCATGCTAGAGATGAAATGTAGCCTTAGCCTCTGTTCTTTGTCATCTGAGATGCTCTTTAATTGATGCAGTGGGGACCTATCAGTGGAAAGAGACCAAATAAAGTACAAAATAGAGGACGGAAGGCAATTAAGTTAAAAAAGAAAAAAAGTGACATGGCGAGTACTTTAAAACAGGATTTAGGGTCAGAATAAAACGAGCCTGAATGTTTAAATCACTTGCCTACTGGCAGCATGTTACTTATTCTCAAGCATTCAGCAGCTGTAATTGCGCAGCCCCCTCTGAATGTTGCACTGCGTTGATTTTGTGTTCTGAATGGTGTTTCATTGTTCAGGGTGGGGGGTATGGAACTGAACTAATAGTCAAAGCTAAATGTTTAACTTCATCAAAAATAATTACAGGGGAACCTGAGGATAGCTGTTTAGTACTTCTTATTACAGCAGTGTGTGTATGTGCTAAGAACCAAGCAGTAGCTTCAGAGTTCTTTGATACAAGAATGTCAGAAGTTTGGTGGCATTATTGTGGCTGATAAACAAGGAGAAACGCAAGTGACAGAAATTTCCGTATACCTGAAGGAGTAAGTAAAAAAGATGCACAGCAGCTACCAGCCAAGGCATTTTAACAGAGCAAAATGGCTCCCAATGCGAAGATGAGGCTTTGTCTTCTGGCTCTACTTCTAAAGAGGCAATAAAGAAGTATTGTTTAATTTCTGCTAGGATATCATAAAAACCCATGATAAATGCCTGGCAGTGTAACACCTGGAGGTTTAGAGGTAATTCTGACCTACTTCTTACTTCAAAATACTCATCTGACTTAATGGAAAGCATTGGACAGATTAACTAGCAAGTTTGGCTACAGTGGAATTAATTTGATTGGTTCCAATGTGGGATTCTAATAGAAGCAAAAGAATTCAAAGATGTTTTACAGAAGAAGAATGTCTTCTATTTGCTCTGTATTAGTGAATGACTGTCAGCAGCATGAGAGGGAATGACCTCAAGCTGTGCCAGGGGAGGTTCAGATTGGATATTAGGAAAAGTTTCTTCACCGAGAGGGTGATCAGGCATTGGAACAAGCTGTCCAGGGAAGTGGTTGAGTCGCCATCCTTGGAGATGTTTAAAAGACATATAGATATGGTGCATAGTGACATGGTTTAGTGGTGGACTTGGCAGCGCTAGGTAAACAGTTGGACTTGATCTTAAAGGTCTTTTGCAACATAAACTATTCTGCGCATTCATGTGACTGAAGTTTAGAGAGAAGCTGAAGAACCCTATTTTAACTTGGCTTTCAAAGTCATTGTTGAACTTAGTAAGGAAAAATGGTATTTCTGAAGAATTGCTTTATTTGATTTAAATAGAATACAAGTAGAGAAATAGAATAGCATTCACCTAAAGAGAAATTTGACTCTGAAAGGCAGAAAACCTCACTTTTATGAAGCTTTTTGTAGTGAGACACTTTTTTATGTTCTGTTTGAAGGCCCTCAAACCATACAGCTTTTCTTCAGAATAGGAATGAATGTTGCAGCCTCGGTGAATGAATGTACTACTGAATCCAGCGTGATAGACCAAAGGCTTAGGGAATAAATCATGCTTTGCGCCAGTCCTTGAGTAGTGGAGGATATGAAAACCAACAAGGAAAGTGTTGTAGATAGGAGCTATGTTGCATATTTCAATGGTATTACTGGATTTAGGAAAGATCCTCAGTGCTGGAGATGAAAGCAGTGAGTTAGTTGCTTTTTATTTGGCACAAAGGAAGTAGGAGGTTTTCCATAGCTATTGAAAGCTTCTTTTTAATGTTTGCTTGCTGCTTTTTCTTAAAAAAGAATGGGTTTGTTATTAATCTTATCCAGGTATTAAAGGCTCAGGAACTAAGACTCTTGTATTATTAGATTATTGTTGGCAGGAAAACCAAAATACAGATAATGCTATCCAGCATTTTCTGTACAATTGAGGCATCTTACATTAGTTATTAAGGTTATCCAAACAGTGTATTCTTCTTTGCTGCTGACATTGTCACTAATTAAAAAAGAAAAAAAATCATTTAAGATTTGTTTCTACATTTCTTCTTGGAGAAAGATGAGTTGTTCTCTTCCATTCACCCAAGGCAACAATCAGCATTTTATTTATCTTCTGCTTTGGTTTGTCTTATCTGCTCATTTCATCCATTTTTGTTGGTAGTGGTTATTGTCTGTTGCAGTTTACACTAATGAGAGAAGAGGAGCATACCAAATCTCCTTTGCCACTACATATCATTCATGTCTGTAGTGGACATATCTTTAGTAATGGCAGGGTAGTTTAACATGGACATGAACAATCTTTGGAATAACCATAAAATGGATCATCTTTGCTTGAAGTCTGAGCACTTCACAGACATTTGAATTAGTTTTGCTTAAGCATCTAATATATGCTACTCTTTGCACTGGCTAGATAAGAATAAAAGATGTCTCTTTTTATATCGTACATCATCTGTGAACTGTTTAAGTTCTGACTGGAAGAGAAACACAACTGCTTGATTTCAGAATGAGTTTTCTTACATGATTAAAAATACCAAATGTGTGCAAAAATCAGAGACAAACACAATACATATTCAATATCATTTATGCAGTCAGTGTTTTGAAAGCTGGTGGCATTCACAGTACTCCTGGCACTGGTCTTCCACAAAGTAGTTTTCTGCATTTTTTCATTCTATTGTTATCCAAAGCACAATTCAAGCTACAGAAGTTATACTTTGATCTGCATCCAACCTTTATCTACATACTTGAAGGTGTTTAGGTTCGTAGTCGTGATTCTTGTCCATGTCTGTTTTTACTGAACTCCTACTTGCCCTTTGTCTTCATTGGTGACTTAAGTAAGACAGCAGTGAATGGAATTTTTGACATATTTTGTAATTGATAGAAGACACAGAAAACTATTGTAAGTGACTTCATAGGAAGAAGACCATAAAGTTTGAATTACCTTGAATTATGTTCTTGTTTGTATGTTTAGGAAATGTAAAATACAGAAGCTGAGAACAGCCTATATATATGAGGCTATAGACAGCTGTTTGAACTCTTTAGGAAAACTGCCACTTTTAGATGTGGTGGCTTGCCAAAGAATCAACTATAAAAAAGTATGTCTGTTTTATAAATTGCAAAATGGCAATGACAGAATGAAAATGTACTTCAGAGAGGGCTGTAGTAATCATACAGAGCCTTGGAAAATTACCTGGTGTCTTCGATTTTTTGTTGATTGGATTTTTAATACATAAGTCAGTATTGCCTGGTTAGGCCTGGTGACACACCACAGTATAAACAGCTGATATAAAAACATTATGCCTTTTATAAGATCCCATCAGACTTCCCACTAGTCTGAAAAAATGTAATGATTAGTGATGTCCAACAACTAGCTGTCATATGGAGCATAGAATGTATTACTGTGAAAATTCTTTCACAAGTGAGGATGCATTTAGCTTTCTGTAAGTCTACGTAGGATCCAAGGTTCTTCTCTCCAGAACAGGTGCAGTCCCACAATGGATGTAATACAATATTTGCTTGTGGGCATAGCTGACGTGCAGAGAACAGCTAATAACTACTTACATCCCACGTAAAGCAAGCAACATATTTAGAGATACAGATTTGCAAACATTTAGTTTACTAATGAAATAAACTGACAAAAACAAAGTAGGTAAGAAGGCAGCCCTGCATGAAACTTTATTGCAGGAGGAAGAGATAGGAAACACCATCCAACTGAATAACTGTAAACAAGTTTACAAGATTAATATGTGGATTTGAATTGCAGTCACTATTCAAACTTCCTATTGCACGTCAACAGCATAGCAGGTAACCGCAGGAAATGAGGATATAAAGTTTTAGCAACATTTGCATCATAGTCTCAGATGTCATCTCTGTTGAGTGTGTTTGTTTCCCATGATTATGTTTCACAGTAGAGTGAGTAATGTGAAAGCGGAGGCAGCAGTCGTGGAGTTTTACTTGCTATTTATCCAGCAGTCTCCCATCAGAACACGGGGTTTAGCACAATAAAGTTTGTTCTCTTACTGTCTGTGTTAGGCTGTTTGTCAGTGAGGTATGTTAGCTGAACATAACTACCCAGCCTCCTGTGCTTTCTAGTGTCTGGTTGAATCATGCCATGACTGACATCAACACACATCAGTGGGAGGATTGTTTATGAAAAAAAGAGAAAACAGATTTGACACTTGAGTTTACCAGGAAAGTCATTGCGGGAGCACAGATGCTCATCACTGCCGAATATGCACAGCCGAGGTCAGGGAAATGTGTCAGGGAAAGCAAAGCACCCTTGAAGCATTTTTTTTTAACCATCTGGCAACGAACACACATAACATACAGTTACAGCTGAGAAGAGTGTGCCCTCTTTCCTCTACTCTCTTGGGATTGCCTAATCCCCTTTCCTCCTACTAGGCTTTAAGGACGCATTGCAGAGTGTGCTCCTCTCCCACCTTCCCATCTCCTTCATTGCTTCCCCCAGGGATCAGCAGCCCCTCTTCTGGGGGCTGGTGACAGCAATAGCAGCAGCTGGCAGGGCTTGGGCTAGATGTCCCTTTTAGATGTCCCCTTGCTTTCCCTTGCAGTTGTGCTTGCTCCTCTTCCAGGCCAACAATTTTGCATATCGTTCTTCCTCATGGGACAACGTAGCTCTGGAGCAGGTCTGGTCAGCATGAAAGTACTGACACATGGGGAACCTGGAAAACCTCTTAAGAGTTACTTAAAAATGCACATATTTATGTGCTGTGGATGTAGGAGGTCTATGACAAAAATTGGAGAAAGAGGATTGCTTGGACTGAATTGGGTGATGTGATTAGATACTGTCCTGGGTTCAGCAGTAGCTGTCATTTTTCTCCTTCTTAGTAGCTGGTGCAGTGCTGTGGTTTTGACTCTCAGACTGAGAACAATGCTGATAACACCAATGTTTTCAGTTGCTGCTCAGTAATGTTTACTCTGACAAAGGACTTTCTTAGCCTCCTGCTCTGCCAGGGAGGAGGGGAAGCCAGGAGGAAGCAGACAGGGCACCTGACCCAAACTAGCCAAAGAGATATTCCATAACACAGCACATCATG
This sequence comes from Ara ararauna, assembly GCA_028858755.1. Lineage (NCBI taxonomy): Eukaryota > Metazoa > Chordata > Aves > Psittaciformes > Psittacidae > Ara > Ara ararauna. Next base: position 66,981,719 of record CM054379.1, read on the forward strand.
CCCACTATATAAACTGGGGGCAGTTACCTGGAAGCGTTACATCACTGCTCGGGTCGGGCTGGGTATCGGTCAGTGGGTGGTGAGCAGTTATATTCTCTTCCCTTGTTATTTCCCTTATCATTATTATTATTGGTGGTAGCAGTAGTGGTTTGTGTTATACCTTAGTTACTGAACTGTTCTTTGGTTTGTGTTATACCTTAGTTAGTGGACTGTTCTTATCTCAACCCATGGGAGTTACATTCTTTTGATCCCCTCCCCATCCCTCCGGGAGTGGGGGGAGGAAGGGGGGGATTGAGCGAGTGGCTGCATAGTTCTGGGTTGCCGGCTGGGCTTAAACCACAACAGATAATAAATTCTGTGAGAAGAGTAAAAGAGATGAAGATAGTTGGAAGCAAAAAGGGCTTTCAGATATAGCAGTTTCTTGTGTAAAGAGATGAAAACTGTAGAAAGACAGAACATGCACAAAAGGAGCAACTATTGGAGACCTGTGGGAAGAGAGAGGGGGAACACTGTAATAGGGGAATGCAGAAGAGACTGGAGATTGAAGTCAAGAAAAACATATTAAAGCAAGAAACCAAACCAGGAATACATTTTTAAGAAATAGAAGGAGCTGGGAAAGGAAAAAGTGGAACCTCACGCTCCTGGCAAAAAGAAGAGGAACTAAGCAGTGACAAAGATGAAAAGAAAAGATACATACAGTATCACAGTAGGTAGAAAGAATAGTTTATATGATGAAATGGAAATGAAATAAAATGAGGGGAAGGAAGTTATGGGATAAATGTGTCTTGATAGTGAAACAAAATAAAATCCTTTCTCTGCTTTTTCTCTGTGGCTACTAAGGCCTGGAAGAGCTGTGATTACTCCTCTGTCTGAATTATTGTCCTGGGTCTTTCTGTTAGAGAAGATGCTCAACGGAAGCAGTGCTGTATTTTGGTTGATTTAAACTATCATTTATCCTTTGTAAAATGTGAAATCAAATGGTAGAGATGTACCATCTTCTGTTGTTTAATATGTGAATTGAAGTTAGTGTGTTTGGGTAATGTTTAAGCTCATGACAAGAGCACAAATAATGGAAATGTTAGGTCGGCTACACCCAACAGCTCTCATTGACTGAAACATAGTGTTTCTTCCTGTGTCTTAGCACTACTGAGCACGATTCCTGGAGAAGGATGAGCATTTCCTCCTTGGCAAGGAGGCTGAGTGTTTTATGTCTGTGTTTTTCTCATTCATTTTAGGGATCTCTTGCTGTCTGTGGCACTTGGCCAAGTACTCTCCCTCCTTATCTGTGGCATTGGTCTCACAAGCAAGTATTTGTCAGAAGATTTCCATGCCAACACACCTGTTTTTCAGAGCTTCCTCAATTATATTCTTCTATTCTTGGTCTACACAACAACATTAGCTGTCAGACAAGGTAAGTGCGTCTCTGAAACCATTCTGTAGAAAACAGCACGCAATGTAATTTTATACACATATCCCGTTAACATTTGTTACATGTTTACATTACCTAGTAATACATATTTGATGAATGAAAAAAACCCAACAAATGTTCATTAGCAAAGAATGAATCTGTAGATGATGAGGATAGTGGTGCAACCTGAAAGAAAAAAGAAACATCAGTACTTTTGACTTTCTAACTGTTCTTATGGGAATGTTCCTCTTACATACCTTCCACTGACACCACAACCACACACTCAGGGTTCATTTTGGATTTGACTGCATGCTTTGCTGGGGAATACTAATATGCTTTACCTCATATAGGTTAAGGAGATCTCAGATGCAAAGAAAGAAGAGCTTGTTAGTGCTGCTTTCTGATTACAGCCATTCAGTAGTTCACCTGTTGTTAGAAAAAAATAGCAGCCAATTTTTAGTTGTTGGGAAGTAGAAGATGAAGAGAGGGAATTTGGGGTATCATCTCTGAGGTGCTATGTGGGCAGAGCAACTCTACAGCTCAGCCACTGCTTTGCAACAGGACTGTGTAAAGTACATTATAGTACTTTGTGTAAGTGTACATTGTGGTACACTTTGACACCGTTTGACAGTCTACATATAGTACAGGGGGATTGTACCTTTCCTGCCTATCCCTCCCTCCTTTGAGATTTCATGTCTAGATAAGGTGTGGGAGTTGAACATGTTTAAATACGTTTCTTACCCATTCACTTTTAGTAATTGTTTTATTTATTCACCCTCACAGAACACACAAATTAGGGACAAAATAAAAGAACAAAAATATGTGCTTTCCTGACTTGGCTCTCCTGACATAAGGAGGGAAGGGCTTTATGGAGGAGAAGAACCACAAAATGTATTACACCATGATGTATTTATCAGCATACTGAGAGGTTCACACTTTCTTACAGGAGCAAACATTTTGGATTGTTCTTTGATGTTACATGTTTTAATGATTTGAGAACACCCCTAAAGCTTAAGTTCCTCACTCATGGTCCAGTCTGTGATACAATACTATAAAGTGTTCCAAAACAACAAGGACTTAATTTCATGCAAACAATGGACAGTCAAAAATATACCACTATGCTCCAGTACAAAGCACTTAAATGTATTACAACTTAAGTTTCATAAACCTTGGTCTCCACTGACATTTTTCAGAAGCAATGAAGGCCAGTCTGCAGAGGAAATGTCAGCTCTTATACAGGGAGAGGTTGCTCAGGCAGCATTTTACTGTCTTGGTATTTCAGCTTGTGTAGGGGGAAACATCACCATATGCTTTGCTCTGCAAAAGGTTTAAAACATGTATTAGTAGCATCTTTCTGGAGAACTGGATTTAGAAATAATTCTTCTGAGTGTAGGACTGCCTAGATGTTCCCAAGTTCTGTCCCAGAAATGTCCTTCTCAGGACTGATTTGGAAGCTGTGGAAGGCAAGTCCCTGTGACATTTAAATAGGTTTTACTTTTTTGAAACTGCTAGCTTGTGAGAGGATATAAGGGCCAGCATACTGCTGTGCGTTACAGGGGTTTATTTAGAATCATGTTTGGCACCTGGTATAGATTGACATTTCAAAAATGCTATGAGGTGTCCTGTTTTACACGTATAAAAATATATATGAAAACTGTACTTTATAAATAATTTTATGACTCTGTTGAAAAATACAGTGATGGACTAAAGAGAGGTTGTCAGAGCTACTGTCAGAGCTCTCTATTGTGCCAGTAAGATATATCTAGGAAGCAAATGGGGAAAGTGTTAGGGATATGTGCAAAATACTTTCTGGACAAGAGAGGAAGGTTGGGGAAGGTGTTAGAATGGGCCTGTGGTTGAATACTGACCTTACAAACAACCAGAGCACAATATAAAGCTTGATAATGGAATAGTCTGGAAAAGGAGCTGTCAGAAAAAGAAAGATGGTTTGGTCAAAAAAAAAAAAACAACAACAAAAACAAAAACAAAACCAAAAGAAAAATCAAGAACAAAACCGGCTCCAGAAGCGATGAAAGCAGTGATCCAGGCACTCAGCATAACATTGCTGCTGGATTGTATAACATTACACAGCCAGTTTATTTACTTGGCATTTAATATTGCCAAGTGATTGAGCCTGACATTGTCTTTTTGCTTGTGTATTTATTCAAATTCATTATCTGTGTTTGTTCCACTAAGGCAGCTTTTCTAGCAGTTCTAATCATTTGGCATCACTAGCAGAAGGAAATCACATAATAATACTATTAATTTTATATGGGATAATTCTGTTCTGTGTGCTGAGAGCATCGGAAGCTCTTTTTTTTTTTTTTCCAAGTGTGGTTCTTGTACCCTGTGTGCAAGATTTAAGATCCTTTAAATTCTCCTCTTTCTCCTTTAGAAACAAACCATCATAAGCTGGCTTGTAGTCAAAAATAGCTGCGTCCCTTTGTCTTTTTCTTTGCTTTCTTCTTAGCCTCTGGGTTTTTTTTTTTTTTTTTTCAGAAATGTACTGGCTTAGGAGGTGTCACTTGAGATAGCAAAAAACCCCTTAATTCACTGTAGGACTGAAAACTATAATTTTCTGAGACATAAGGAACTCCCCTTTCTGTAGAGGCTTCTTCTAAATTTTGAGTTACTGTGGATCCCCTTTGACTTACCTTCCCTTGCTGTTAATCTCACCCCATATAAGCTCCCTGAGTGATAATGAAAAAGTAGAATTTGCACTGGTCTCTGAAAATCCCCATTAGCAGATGATTAAAGCTCCTGATTTTTGACCTCTCCTGGCTAAAGCCTTCTGCAGTGAATGCCCAATTACCAACACCTAAAATTAGTCCATGGGAGCCAGCAGTTTCCACTACATTTTTATATTGTGGATCAAGACGCTTTTACTAAAATAATTTTATCACAGCCCTTTAGTGGGTGTAAAGATTAGGACTACCACCACGTAACAAATCTACATGTTATCAGGCAGTGTATGAGATGCACAAGTCCTGCTAGTGCCAGAATCTCTGAGTATTGTTAAGCTTCATTCCCATGTCCTATAGTTCTAAATGGGGAATCAGTTTGAAGGCAGTAAAATTATGGAAGTGATAAAAGAGAAAAGGAGATCTGTTCTTGTGAGATTTCCATATAAGCCTTAAAATGTAGGTGCTACTCAGGTGGAGGTCATGAAAAAGAAAAGAATTTGGACAAACTGGGATTTTTCTGGTGCAAAATCCAACCACATTTTCTATCAATCAGTTGAATTCTAAAGTTTCTGTTAAATCATGAATCTAGAAAACTTTTCCTTTTGCCCTGGGTATTTTTAATGCTAATTTTAATTTTCTTTGTTATATGTAAATTTAAGTTGAACTTATTGTTTACCCAAAGAGGTGAGTTCAGAGGTTCTTCAGTTAGGTATGCACACACCCCTGCATGCATATAGATGCCAGCAGCCACTTACCTACGAAGACTATCCACCAGAGCTTCCAGGCCAGTGCTCATTAATACACCAGTGCTGACATCTGAATATAATTCATTAGTTTTCTTTGTATGAGAACAATGCTACAAAATTAATGTCACTACTGCAGCATTATAAGGCATTGAACGTCGTTATGTTTTATCTAGCTGATATGCCAAAAATTTAATAGCTAATAAGAATCCCCTCAGTTCTTTCACTTGAGGTACCTTCCTCTCATGCCTGTTGATTTCACAGCCAAAACCTGTATTTGTCCATGGTAACACCTCTGAGTTGAGAAGAAGATTGTAACACTTATTATCACAGCTCAGTCTACTCATCAGCAGAGGATGCTGTTTAACAAAAGCTTATCACAGGACACTTTCAGTTGCCTGTTATTACTCATTGAGGAAAAGAAAAACCTTGGCTTCCAGGAAAAAAAAGCCTCCTATCAGTGAAATGGGGCTATGGGAAGTAGAGCTGGTGGAGATTAGTTTTAACACCTTAAAAAGCATTAAGTGGGAAATTGTCCATAGTGGACCAGAAGGTGTTAATTACTAGCAGTCAACATGGGTGCAAGCATCAGCAGCTTGCCACCAAAAATAAATTACATCTAAAAGCTACCTCACATATGCTACAAATGAAAACAACGCATCTACTAGACATCATTAAAGGGAAAAATTACGAAATTGCTATTTTTTTGTTATTCTGGAAAATAAGAAATGAGGGAGCAGTAGAAATGTCTTTTGAACAGAAGGGAACCATAAATCCTTAAGGGCCAGATTCTGTGCAAGCAGGGCTCCACACTGGCAACTGTTCCCTAAATTTTACTGTAACAAGTTGCCGAGTATTTTCAGCCCACCATTACTGAAGGCTGGAAATAATTTTTTAGTTCAGAAAAGTTTTTATGAATCTGGATGAGCTCTGCTTCTAGGCTTAAGTGATGAGGTTGTAGCATATGTCAGTGGAAATATGGTTTTCTTTAGAGTAACTGAAATGTCTTCGTTTTGACATATGATCAAATGTGATCTGTGCCCCTGAGTCAGCCAGAGAATCCTGTGAGACTGTTAAGGATTGAAGTCCTTTTACTGGAATATTATTTTTTATGCATTTTTGTCTAGGATTGTTTTATGACATTGGTATCCCAGTCATATATAAATTCCTGATTTATCTGCATGACCCCCCAATCCAAATATCCTTCCTACTTATCCAAAATTGACTAAATGAGGCTTCTTGAAGGAAAGTAAAGTATTATATAGGAGATATTCTCTTTTACTGCAGTCAGCAGTAAATTTATTGAATGATAGGAAGGGTAAATTTTTACTCAGTTTTATTCCACTATCAATGTTATATTGGCACAGACTTTAGCACTACGCACTTAACTTAGGTAGACATACCAGAATTTATTCACTGTTAACACCTTTTTTTGTCAACTGCCCATAAGAATATGCCTAGGAAAGAAAGATAGTACATGATTTAAGCTAATCGTACTGTATTAGATATCATGTACTTTGGGCAATATGTGTTGTACCATTGACATAAAATGTCTTCTGAAAAGGCATCAATCCCGTCAGCATTTTCAGTGAGAAGCCTCCAGAAATATGGCACTTTCTCTTCACTGAGAATGACAGGGAGTGATTTTGATTAGAAAAGATGCATTTCATCATCGTTTGATTTCCTAAGTAGGCTCATGACTCTGCTGTAGAACAAAGAGCTTGGTTATCCCTCCAGCGTTGTACATAACCTGCATAAGCTGCAGCCTAGCAGCCTTATGGTCTTCTCTGCCTGTGACAGAAGTGGTCCTCAGTCCCTCGAGGTGACCACATGCTGGCCTGCAAATGCATGGCAAATGTTGCAAACAGCAACAGCGTTCCACTTGAAGCACGGGGGAGGGCACATCAAGCTGGCCCAGATCCGTACAAGGGGCCAGGCTAACCCTGGGTTGTCAAAATGAAACAAAGCAGCAAGCATGGCTTGGGACCAGTGAAAAATAATGATGTTCCGGTCTTTGGTATTCTCATGGCAGCACTGCAGAGTCTCCCTGCTGTGTGGTGCTTTGCAGTCTGCAGAGCACTTTCTCTTAATTACTCTGGGCTTCTAATTAGAGATGCCAAACTGTGTGGGATATGTTTATTATGAAAATGGTGAGCCAAACAGTCCTTTTGTCTGGGCTTTGAAGCACCCTTTTCATATTCAGAGGGAATTCTGTGCTTTAGGAGAAATGAAACTAGAATGCTGGATGTTTATAGGCGCTTCAAATTGAAGGGATCTTTTCTGTAACGTGCAGTTTTCTGGTTTGGATAGCATGCTTACAGGAGCAAGAATTATGATGTGTTACGTGTTCAGGATTTGCCTATCATATCATGGGCACCGCAGCAAACTAGTTAGAAAAAGGCAGTATGACCAGAGCCAGATTCCTGTTTGGTGACATATGCATAATCACTGTGTTTGTGTTTGCATGTTTACATTTTTCCTCTACTTTAAATCGAGTTTTAAAAATTTCCTGCTGTAAAGTGCTGAATGCTGCTGCACTCTATGCTGCATCAACCTTTATTATTTTACTCCATAGATGGTTATAGTTCAGTGAGGTGTTAAACTTCTGTGTATGTAGTTTCAACACAGGACCTTGGGATCTTCTTCTTTATGATAGTTTCCCAAACCCACAGAATTTCCCTTCCCAGCCCAGTGAAGTCTTCTCACATTCTTAGCTATAATACAGAAACAGATGAAATTTCTACAGAGTACGATTTATTCCCTGTAGCTGGTAGGAAGACAGGGTGAAAATCCGGTAGACCATATTGGTGATACAAAGGCAGGGTTAAAACTGACAAACTTGACCCTTCTGTCTTTTGTTTTGTTTTGCTATTCCTAGTGGAGAGGTTGGGTGGGTTTTTTTAATCCTATGGGGTTTTAGCTTTCAGCTGTAGTTGTTACACTTACCAGCATTCACATGCTTTCTGCTTTGGCCATGCTGCTCCTCTCCACACACACAAGGGACCACATGTCTCAGGACATCCCAAGTCTTGGTCAATTTTCATTTTCATCAAGTGTGTTTTGCTTTGCTAGCTGTATAAGGAGGTACAAATAAACATGTATAGACACAAATTCTGGCCACAAACATAGTGAAAATATATTGGCAGGCAAAGGCTGAAAGGAAGCCTCAGTCCGTTCTTCTTATGTTTTCATTTCTCAGTTCTGTGCTCCTGGTTGTTAGGTCAGGCATCTGCTGTCCGAACCCACAGCAATAGTCCTGTGCTAGGAAATACCTGTCCTTTTGTTAATCCTGGTCAAAGCAGCACAGTCATTGCATCGTATCATTGGAATAAATCATGTGCATCCCACAGCACATACAAACTGAAAACTGGAAAGTACTGTTCCTTTAGGATGCAGGTGGCAGCAGTTAAGCCGGAACTCTTCGTGTCATGCTTTAATGATGCAAACACTAATACACTCATGATGACCCCAAAGCAATAACGGCCAGGCCTAATCAAGCATCCATGCTGTAGCATTCTCTGTAGTAGTATCTCATGATCCCTGATGCAGCTCATTCAGACCAGAGGTGCCTCTTGTTTTCCTAGGTTTCAAAATAGCTTTGCTGCTTGAAGAAGTATCCTTTGTGCCATCAGAGACAAAAGCTGCAAGTGAGCATCAAGTGAAAAGATAGGAGCACCTAAATTTTTTGTTCATGTTTCTGGCTGCCAGGTTTATGTCCTTATCCAGTTTCTTCTAGAAACAGATTCAGGTTTGCACCATGGTTCGAAGACTGGTGCATGTTTTATGAGAGCAAACCTTACAGGCACTATGTGCAATGAGCATAAAAAGGCTGCCAAGCTTTAGGCTGGCCAAAGTTGTGGGGGATGAACCATGTTTGCATCAAGATGCTGAATCATCGCTGTGAGGCAATGTCTATACTGAATAAGCTACTTAAAAATAAGTCAGTTTTACCCTGGAGGTAAATCTACATACAGTTTAGGAACACTTAGCCAGATGTGGCCATTCCATGCCAGTAAACCCATAAATAGAAACTACAGAGGCAATGAAATGGAGGTTGTGCAGTTATTCAGCTCACAGCTGCAACATCCCAGGTAGCTTGTGTAATTTAGCAAAATCAAAAAATCATCACAGTGTGCTGTTTTATACTGTGATGCTTTTCTTGGTGATTCCAGCACCCAAATCTGAGACTTGGGTCAAATAGGCAACATATATTTGCAAGCATATATGTTTGGATCAGCATGTAGATTTTTGTTGCTGACCCTGGGAAACTCCCTCCTCAGACAATTTTCCGGGAGCCATACCAGCCCTTCAAACCACCGAGTAATCTGAACACAAGTCCGTGAGTACCTGTTTGGGAAGATAAACCTCATTACTAGGAGGATGAGTGGGCAGGCTCAAGGAAGCTCTGAGGAAGTGCAGTTTGAATACTCATGCATCTTGATGCTTGATCTGCATCCCCATCTCTGCAGCTGCCATTATGTATTTGTACCACAGATTCAGATAGGGGCACAGATGTTATAGGTAAAAGATTAAAGTCTTTTGAATGTGGAGAGACGGGCATTTTACAGCACAGCCCTGGAAGTGCTCAGATACCATGACAGTGAGCATATACTGAGCTTTGAAATTTGGTCCACAGTATCAGAGTGTTGCGCAGGGGTGAATGTGGCTCTCAGTAATTTTATTTGAAGGTAAAGCAGCTCCCTGTCTAGCCCAGATTGCCTCACAGTGTGTCAAATAATAAATTGTCTCTTAAGGGTGTGAGCTGAATCACAAACAGTTGATTTTCTGTAGAATTAAAGGATAACTGTCCTTTGTAGTATTAGTATATGAGTCTGATTCATCTTAATACATAAACGTCTCAAGTGCTGTTTACAAAACCAACCATCCCTTCCCACCACAATGAGGAAAGTTAATAGTTCGGATAAATTAGCGTACCCTTGATCCTACAGCTGTATGCAGAATACCAGGGTTGTCTCTGCCACTTCATGCAGTATCAGTATTTGCCTGTGATTTATTGAATACTTAAGCATTCATCAATTCAAGCAGCTAGCCAGCATAGCAAGATCCACATTCAGCACACGTAGCTCCAACATTCATATGGGAGATTTGAAATGTGGTTACAAGATGATAACTGTATTGCTTGAAGGAGGTAAGTCCCGCTCTGCCAGAATGTTGCTTTGTATGTAATTAGTGTAAAAATTCAGAGGAATAGAGTTTATCCTTGCGATTGTCTTTCTCATTAAAAAAGAATCATAATGAAAGGACAAAGCGGTTCCTGCGGTGAATTGGATTGCCTTCTGAAGTTTTCACTAAATTAAGGACTCAGCAGCATCCCATTTTGCAGACCCCAGTTGTAAACTGTACACAAGACTTGCAGCACAGTCCTTTCTGAAGGTTTGGAAGTACAGTATATTTCTCTCGCATGGGAAATATCCCACCTCTCCGTTTTCATTTTAGTATTTCATTAGTTTCTGTTAACAAGGTGCAGGGACAGAGGAAAGAGCAAAGAGCAGTATGTAATGCTTCTGGTAACACACAGCCACAGCTTATAGAGTAAGCTATAAAACTTTAAGTAAACAACCTTTTCTAAAATACAATCTATGACACAACATGAATCAAGGAAATAAAAAGTTATGCTACTAAGAAAAAGCTCTATTTTCAACTTATTCTTTTGGCTCACACTTAATACCAAGCTGTAACACAAGCAGTAAGTTTCTCTTCCTTCATCTCCCTTATTACCAGGTAATAATTATTGTTACAATTAAATGCATCTTTAAGGCAAAAATAAACAACTGTCCTATAAGGTTTTCTACCATTTTGTAAACATATTTTTTCTTTTATATTTAGCTGAGTTGGTAGCCATTGGCATATGGTTACTTTGAACTCCTGTTGTATTTCTGGATGATAGCGCTATAATACTAATCACAGCTTCAGCTGAAGAAATGTGTACAAATTTAGCAGTCTGTATGCAAGCTGCAGTTGTGCTGTATGTTCTCCCTTCTGCTCGTAAGCTCCAAGCACAGAGAGGAGCAGCAAGTCATTTCTGGAAGATGCTCAGAATTCAGGGACCTCTGAATCACCTCTTGGCTTAGGTCTCCCTTTGGCTGCAGCTTTCCTTCACAAACACTGGGGATGCTTTAGAGCCAGGTTGCTGCTGAATAGAGTAGCTTAGGATCATTAGAAACCAGCTCTGTTAGAACTTACCCCTACATCAGCTTCCCTGAATTAACATTAGAGAAAAGGAGAAGGGTAACATATGCCGTCTAGCAGCCTCCTCCATTTCTTGCACACATTTCCCTGATGGGAGAAGGAATCTTTGATGGAAAGTGGGAGCTTTGCTGACAGCAGTAGTGAGCGCTCCGAATATACAGGAGAGGGAGATACCACGTGCGTGTCTCACAAGAACACTTATCCTTTAGTTTTCAGTTATATGACAGTGACAGTCAATTCACAGGGGTATTTTTGTACCTGATACAGAAATATAGCAAATGAGGTTTCAAAGAAAAATTATGCATTTGTACCTTTTCTGAGTGAAATATTCATGACTTTGCTTCTGTGCAGCTACTAGAATGTTTACGCAGTGTCATTTATCTTTGCTTCTCTGATTATATGTCTGTGATCTGATACTTTTGTTTTGTTTAATTCTAAAGGAGGTTTTAATATCTCAAGGCAGAGGTGGACTGTCACTGCTTTTATAAAATGAATCTGCACTGATTTACACCATTGATGATATAAGTGAAGGAATAATCACTTAATGTATATATAATAAATAATCTCATATATCTATTATATATATAATAGATATCTATCATGATTAATTCATTATATTTTAACCATGAATTAGGATATATGCTGTTTGTTTTCATTGGTATTTGAAATCTTTGGTTTGAACATGTCCTTGAATGTCCTGTTAAGATTTCAGCTGCTTGGTGTTCAAGAGGAACAACTACTTAGTGCCCTTATTTCCTGTGTTTGTCATGTAAGAGGTTTGGCTCCATTTTAAAGGACCTGTAGTGGTTTGCCCTCATGTGAGTGATCCTGAGAGTGTTTACATGCACACATAGTTAATTATATATATGTACACCCACACATATATATGTACACATCAAAAAACCCCTATTATCAGTAGAATTTATTTTTAGTATTATTTTATATTGCTTATCATCTCAAGATCCCAGTGAACTTCAGGTATTCCTGAGCTAGGCTTCATGCTTATTCAGGCAGGAGTATGATAATAGGCAGGCCATGGTGTTACCGGGAACATCTCATGTCCACTCACAGCTTTTATAACAGTTCAAAGAGCTAAAATGCCATAAAGGGGACAGAAGCTTGCAAATAGCAATGTTTTCCAAGCAAACCAAGTTGACAGTGAGCTCTTCCAAAGCATATCCTGAATGCATGGACACTGATGCTCTTATGGAGTCTTTTGCAACAGCATATCAAAACTGTGGATTAAATTTTGTGTTAAGACAAAAGATGTCTTTTGTTAAGAACTGTGTTCCAAAGTTGAAGAGAGCAGCAAAAACATTTGAAGGACTCTAATAAATTTCTGATGCCCTCAACACTGAGGCAGAATTGATGTTGTAGAAATGTTTGTTGGGATCTGCTCCCTCCTAAAGAATGGACTTGGCCATGGAGCTAGGCAGCCAGCAGTCACTGGGTTGCAGTCACTGGTTTGACTGCTTTCTTAGAAAACCATCTGACTGAGGCAGAGTCGTGGCTTAAGCCCAGCCGGCAACCCAGAACCACACAGCAGCTCGCTGACTCCCCCCTCCCCTTCCTCCCCCTGCTCCTGGAGGGATGAGGAGGGGATTGAAAGAATGTAACTCCCACGGGTTGAGATAAGAACAGTCCACTAACTAAGGTATGACATAAACCACTGCTGCTACCACCAATAATAATAATGATAAGGGAAATAACAAGGGAAGAGAATACAACTGCTCACCACCCGCTGACCGATACCAAGCCCTACCCCAGCACTGATCTAACCCTTCCAGGTAACTGCCCCCAGTTTATATAGTGGGCATGACGTGCTGTGGTATGGAATACTTCTTTGGCTAGTTTGGGTCAGGTGCCCTGTCTCTGCTTCCTCCTGGCTTCCCCTCCTCCCTGGCAGAGCAGGAGGCTAAGAAAGTCCTTTGTCAGACTAAACATTATTGAGCAGCAACTGAAAACATCGTTGTTATCAGTGCTGTTCCCAGGCTGAAAGTCAAAACCACAGCACTGCACCAGCTACTAAGAAGGAGAAAAATGACTGCTACTGCTGAACCCAGGACAGGGGGTGGCAGGTTGACAGGAGTTGAAGTTACAGGGGCAGCTTCACAGTCAGAAGTCTGAGTGTGAAGCACATCTTTAAATAGAGGCTGGGAATGGTGCACTCCTGAATGCTGGTACGCAAGGGACTGCAGCATGTCAGGTGGGCAAAGTGGCAAATGTGCTTGTTAAGGGACAAGCACATTGTACCAACAAGTACATGCCCGGGTATTTTACCTCCTGTTTATATGATAATGTGGTTGGTATATATCACTATCGCATCCCAGGTGACATGGTGATTTTCTCTTCCTACAGCAGATTGCCTCTCTCTGTGGGAAAGTGCCTTATTGGGGATGTATGGGGAAAGTAATAATCACTGGAAGTTACTGAGCCAAAGAAAGACTAAAACTTTACTTAACCTTTCTCTCCACACTGCAACTGTAACACTGAAATTGCATGGATAATGCTACTTGAGAATGCTTGTGGATCTGCAGTGTGTGATGGTCTGAGGTCTGCATACACAAAACTTGCTTTTTCTCTGGTGAATGGGGTATTAGAAATGTTGCAATCCAGTCACTTTTAATTTAGTGAGGATTTTGAATGTTTGTTGTCTTCTGTTGTTATTTACTTAGAAAATACAAAATAGTCTTTATCAGAATAATATTTTTCTGAAGCATGGAGGGAAATTAAACTCATGAAAAAGAAATTAGGGTTCCTTTGTCTTTAAAGGATATGGGATCTGCAGAAAAGAAATGTGGTGGTGTTTTAAGGTGAGGGAATTCAAGACGTAGGTCAGAACAGCCTGCTTTTAAGAAGACAAATGCCTATGGTATCTGTGCTAGTATTTTTTTTCTAATAGTATAATGACTGCTGAATAGGATCCTTTTTCTAAATAGAGATCACACTCAACAAGATATTTTCATAATGCAAACTACTGAGATAAACATAAGATACAAGGTAACACAGAAGTCTGGATATGTCTACATAACTACTTCTTGCTGCGTATGTTTTGTCTTTCCATTAACAGAAACACGATTGTAAGGAAGAGCTCCTAGAATATCTGTGAAAGAATGTCTGTGAAAGAATTGCACCATTACTATGCCTTTATGGCCTTAATGATAGAAACATTTCTAGCAGGGCTGACAGAATCACTTCTAGCAGGGCTGACTTATTTCATATGTGGATCTTGTTTCAGTGGCTATCTCTTAAGGATTGTATCCATGCCTAAAGCTGCGTAAAGACATGTATTCTTTATGGCACATTGATTTTTATTTAAAATCATCTAGATGTAAAAACAATCTTGATTTAAAAGCAAGGTGCTTGTTTCATTTGTCAAGCAGTAAAGACAGTGATAGCCCTCTCTATGGAAAAAGGAGAAGGGTCTGAAACGTAGAGATGCTGTGTCAACATACTTGCATGGAAAAGCAGAGAATGCTTGGTATCAATATTTATTTCATAGAATCATTGAATGGTTTGAGTTGGAAGGGACCTTAAACATCATCGAGTTCCAACCCTGCTGACATGGACAGGGACACTTTCCACTAGACCAGGTTGCTCAAAGTCCTGTCCAACCTGTCTTTGAACAGCCAGGGATGGGGCATCCACGGCTTCTCCATGCAACCTGTTCCAGTGTCTCACCACCCTCACAGTGAAGAACTTCATCCTAATATCTAATCTAAATCTACCATCTTTCAGTTTAAAGCCCATTTCTAAGCAAATGTACGCAACAAGCATTTGAGTGGACATTTATAAATATGTGCATGTAAGTCCCAGGTTAAACAGTGGAATAAACACAAGCCAACTGACACAAGAAAGAAAATCACATCTTTCAGTTTTAAGGAGGATGTTTCTTTCTAAAAGTTTCACAATTGCCTTCAATTTCTTTTACATGCCCACTTGATAGTATAGCAGCAACTCATTCCTAATTGGAAGATGCTTACTGCAGATTGTCAGATTCTATCAACTTCCCTTCTCAATTTTCACAGAAGACTCATTTTTTTAGTCCTTGCTAATATATTTCATATTTTGTCAGTAGTGTGGCGAAATGTCATCTCCTTATTTCTTAATATTTTGAACAGCAGAATAAAAATGGAAATTCATTGTCAGTTGTCTGTCATATTCACTGCAGAGACATTCCTTCTCATGCATTTGATGAGGCTTGTGTTTATTTCCCTAATTTCCACTAATCCTGCATTGGTGGGGGAACAGTCTATTTTCTGTTAATTATAATATTAAGAGATACTATGCCCGACTATATTTCTTTAAAAAAATAGATCTATCATAGTATTAATATTTCCCACTGATGCTTTTACTTTGTACTGTCTTGATCTCTGTTTAATATGTTTTATGGATTTAATCTGTTGTGTACTGAAGAGTATTTAGTGGACTTGACAGGTTATTGGTTACAGATATAAGCAACACTGAAAAGAAGCAGAATTTTTCATTGAAACTCGGGTGTTGAGAGAGAGATTATTGGCAGGTCTGAAAAGATTTAGAATTAAGAAGTAGCAACTAATAGGATCAATAGTACTGATGTTTGTCATTGCCTTTTGCAGTCTTACAGACAAAGCTTCATATTTGTTAGTTGGAACTGATGAGTTGTAGAAGCCGAAATATATCTACAGTGAACAGTTTTGAGCAAACCATTTGATAGTGATATTCAACCAAAAAACATATCCCATATCAACAGTTTAGCTGCAAAGTGGCATTGAAGAATAAAACATTCCCTTTCAAGGAATTTAGTAAACTAATTTCTTCATTACAGGTTATTTTAATTACCTATTAATGTTGCTAACTTCAAAGCAATGCCTATAATTGTTTTAATATAAACACTGCTAATAAGTATTTCAGAGCTTTAAATGATTGTAAGAAGGGGTTTTTTTCTTCACTTTCTTCCAAAATTCTATCACTAAGTGATAGTTATATGGTCATTAAAAGCAAAAAAACCGTAGGAAGTTAAACTTGCAAAGAACATTATGCAACCCAGTTGAACCATTGCATCGGCAATCACCAACTAGTTTCAAGAACTAGTACCAGAAAAATACCTTTTATAGATAATACATAAATACAGGAAATCATCTTGCAAGGGATTGATTAGGTGATTCATATTTCTGTAAATCTTTGGCCAAACACAAACAGTGCTTCATCTCAAAGGAGGGTACCATCTAGTGGGTAAGGAAAACAAAGCAGGAGAAACTGAGTTTGATGAGGCCTCAGGGAGATACGGTCAGAGAAGGGGTTTTTAGGACAGTCATCAGCCATCAGCAAGGTTGGAAAGCTCAGGAAACACAAATATTTGTTCTGGAGGCTGCCCTTCCACCACAGGAGCATCCTTAACTTGCTATGCCCTAAGCACCAGGCTGATAGGTTTGTGGCAGTCATCCCTGGCTGAGTTATACAGTCAGAAAACAGGTATCCCACAGATTGTGGTCAGCATTTTCTTTTGAGTAAAGAAAACACAGAAGTGTTTGCACCAGTACTGTCCATGTCCCTCCCCAAGACCTGCCTAGGTCATTCTTCCCCTCTACTAGTCAAGCGTTCCCAGCATGGGAAAGCAATACTCCATTAGCTGTATGTCACCATGAAGAGGATATGAAATCTGATTGCTGGAACTCTGCTTTCGCTGGTTGGCAAAAAGACTCTGTGAGGAAACTGCTATGGAAAGGGACTGCAGACAGGGGCACTAAAGTGGAATTGTTCAAGGACATTTCCTGGAGTACTGATCTCTGTTTTCCGAATTCAGAATAGCACCAGAATCACAGTGACAGTGCTCAGTGTTCATCTGTTGTAAATGCTGGCACTGTTTCCAGTAGTGAAATGGCCAAGAGGAACAGAAAGGGTTGTGGTTCCAGCATGTGGAAGTAGAAATCTGATTCTGTGATGTGTCTGTGCTTACCTCTGCCAGACCTAGCAGCTGGGCACAGGCTGATACCTTACGCACTGGATGTCTGAATTTGCTGATGGCGCAGTCTCCGGAAGGTTACATGGTGGATGGCTGTTCAGACAAGTCAGGTTTGGGTTTTGCGTTATTAAAGCATACCATCCCTAACCAAACTGCAAATTTGTGGGTGGTTTTGGCAGTAGCTCAGTTTGAGGACAAGAGTTGATGGCACTCCTTTCTAACTCCCCAACTCCCTAAGGGAATAGCTGTAGAGAGAAAAATTGTCTTTTGACCTTGTCCAGTTCCAGCTAAAAAGACATATGAAATTGAGGCTGAAATAGAGGTGGCCATGAATTTAAACATGGGATTTAGGTTTAGGGTTTGTACTGACCAAAAAGTGAAGTACAGCAGAAAGTGATTTATTATCTTAAGTTCAGAACATAAATACAGTATGGTCTTCATAGAATCATCGAATCACAGAATAGCCTTCTGGGCAATCTTCTGAGCAATTTTGGAGATGGCTTAAAAAGAAATCTGTGAAGGATTTGCCTGAACAGACAAACAGACATGTAAATCAAGAAAACAAAGCTGTAATAAGCAGTGGGAGCTGAGACCAAAACACTAATGTAGGCTTGCAGAAAGCTGAGTGAGTCAGTATGCCTGGAGAACAGCAGTTCTCATCCTCTGCTTAATTTGGAAGCCTTGTGTTGCATCTGTGATCAGAGGAATTCCCTGCTGATTCCATTTTCCCCCATCATACCCAAATTATTTTTATGCTGCTTGTCCCTCCTATCAGTGACATCCAAAGCTTTGTTTCTCTTCTCATTTCTGATATTCTGATTTCCTTTTTTCTGAGTCCTTTCAGTAGTGTTAGGCTTCACTCCCTGCTTCCCTGCCTTATCCTACAAGCCTTTTTGTAACTTATTGTGAATATTGCCTAAAGAAGGAAAATGCTTCTCAAGTGATCATATCTCTGAAGCTATCCTCAAATGATGCATTTGATTCTGAGTGAGACTATCTACTCCATGTTCAACATATCAGGAATAATTTTTATTCTAACACAGTTTCATGTGGATGCAACTTGTTTACTGTTTTTAGGAGGGAAAATGAAATGAACATCAGAGCAGCTATAGCAGGTTGTAAAAGGCACGCTATTATCGAAAGAGGTGATACAGTAAGGCCAAATTCTGACGTAATTTATCAGGGGCTTTTAAAGAATCGTATTATGGAGGAGAGCAAGAGAAAAAGGAAAAGAACCTCCATTTTAGAACATAATGTTTCTTTGTTATAGAGCTGCTTTTTCACCATACCAATAATGGATCACATCCACATCCAAAATACAGACAGAAGTTGAATGACATTTCACAAGGACTTGATTTATGTTTAAGCTGTAATGAAAATTATTCATATAGATGAATTTTGAGAAAACAGACTATTTTGAAGTCAGGCATTTTACTAACATAAAGCTCTCTGCATCTCTGTCTCTGTCTTTTTGAACTATAATAAATATAAATACACAGATTTGACGATTAAACCTTATATCACAAATATTGGTGCAGTTAAGTCTGAGCAGGATAACCTTTTCATAGCTGCTGCCATGGAAATAAAACTAATGAAGTTATGTTTGAAAGGTATGCCCCTTGTGGTTAGAGTTCAGTCGAGCAGAGTCTTAGGGAATTTTCAGTGTCAGTGCTGTACAGCACAGGTCCCTGCGAGGCAGTAAATCACATCAAAAGCACACAGATTATCTGCCTGTGCACCTGTCTATTACTGTAGCACCAGCTATTTTATTTTACTCTCCTTGTATTCAAATATATTACAAAATGCATTTAAAATAGCAAAATTCTGTTTCTAGCTTTTATTCTGTGTATAACGGTGAACAAGTTGTTTAAAGTATAATCTTATTCTTGTTTGTCTGCTCTGGACAGGAAAAGAAAATCAGCAGAGGCAGTGAAGTGAACTGCCAAAGATTGTGTTTTGTAGAGAAAAGTAATGTTGCCAACTTTTATAGAACAAAATTGTAATTTAAAGAGATTCATGATAATAAATATTTCTGGTTTTTTCTTAAAACCCTCATTTAGTTTTGTAAGCTGAGCACATCTCCTCTGAGTTTTATAAGAAGTAAAGAACTATGTTTCTTACATGTTGGCAGAGAAAAGTGTTCAAACATGGAATCACAATTTATTTTCTTTTTTTAATCTCAAAACAATAATGTGGTTCTTTAAGGTCTCTCTAAAATTTTGATTAAGATATCTCATTCAAAGAAATTTTTGAATGCTTGTGGTTGGCTGTACTGAGAACGGTACTTGCCTTAATGATAGGTTCAGTAGTTTGCCACTCCAAAGAGGCGACTATAGTTGCCTATGCTCTTCTTGGCCAGAGCATGAGAAAATAGTGTCAGACCAGAGAAAAGACTGAACGGTGCTACTGATATTTTACCTATGCATAGGAGTTTGCCCACTGATCCAAGCTCTTAGAAACATAATGGACTGCACAGCCTCCACTGAGTGCAGAGGGGTCCCTGCAAAAAGCACACAATCCACTCCATCTGCTCACAAATAGAAGAAAGCCTACTGGCATAAAGTACAGAATATGAAGGAGGACAAGGTGTTATTTGCCACTTTTGATGGTTGTCTTGTAGAACAAACTCTTAGGAACATACTTGAAGCAGTCCTGTTTTCGTACATGACTGTTATGGGTTGCTTGGTATTCCACCTGGAATCCAGTATCAGAAGCCCTTATGGGTCTTGCAGCATCATAGAACCATAGAATAGTTAGGGTTGGAAAGGACCTTAAGATCATCTAGTTCCAACCCCCTGCCAGGGGCAGGGACACCTCCCACTAAACCATGCCACCCAAGGCTCTGTCCAACATGGCCTTGAACAACGCCAGGGATAGAGCATTCACAACTTCCCTGGGCAACCCATTCCAGTGCCTCACCACCACAACAGTAAAGAATTTCTTCCTCATATCCAATCTAAACTTCCCCTGTTTAAGTTTTTACCCATTACCCCTTGTCCTCTCACTACAGTCCCTCATGAAGAGTCCCTCCCCAGCATCCCTATAGGCCCCCTTCAGATATTGGAAGGCTGCTAGGAGGTCTCCACGCAGCCTTTTCTTCTCCAGGCTGAACAGCCCCAACTTTCTCATCCTATCTTCATACAGGAGGTGCTCCAGTCCCCTGACCATCCTCATGGCCCTCCTCTGGACTTGTTCCAACAGTTTCATGTCATTTTTCTGTTGAGGACACCAGAACTGCACACAGTATTCCAAGTAAGGTCTCCCGAGAGCAGAGTAGAGGGGCAGGATCACCTCCCTCGACCTGCTGGTCACGCTCCTTTTGATGCAGTCCAGGATACGGTTGGCTTTCTGGGCTGCAAGCGCACACTGCCGGCTCATGTTCATTTTCTCATCGACCAACACCCCCAAGTCCTTCTCCTCAGGGCTGCTCTGAATCTCTTCTCTGCCCAACCTGCAGCTCTGCCTGGGATTGCTCCCACCCAGGTGGAGGACCTTGCACTTGTCATTGTTAAACTTCATCAGGTTGGCATCAGCCCACCTCTCAAGCATGTCAAGGTCCCTCTGGATGGCATTCCTTCCCTCCAATTTATCAACCGAACCACACAGCTTGGTGTCATCGGCAAACTTTCTGAGGGCGCACTCAATCCCACTATCCATGTCACCGACAAAGACGTTGTACAGGACCGGTCCCAACACCGATCCCTGAGGGACACCACTCATTACTGGTCTCCAGCTGGACATTCTGCCGTTGACCACAACTCTTTGCGTGCGGCCATCCAGCCAGTTCTTTATCCACCGTCTGATCCACCTATCAAATTGATGTCTCTCCATCTTAGAGACAAGGATGTCATGTGGGACAGTGTCAAACGCTTTGCACAAGTCCAGGTAGATGACATCAACTGCTCTACCATGACATCAACTGGAATCCAGTATCAGAAGCCCCTTTTCATCTTGTAAAGAGTAATTTGGATGCAGATATGCACTGGATGGCATGCACTTCACATCCAATTTAAAAGATTCCTTTCAATCTTTGGTGGCCTGATGCCCCAGCAATGGCCCCAGTTGTTAATTTCTAAAACCAGCTGTAATGACTTTACCATCTCACCCTCCTATTCAGCAGCAGTATGTGGCAATGTGTTCCTTCCAGTAATAGATGAATCCTCATTTCCTGATTCTGGATCATCACCATCAATATTTTTCTGCCTCGCCTTGGCAGACTGCCTTGGCAGCTCCTCATTCCCTGCTGTTCCCAGTTGCCTTGTTAAATCCTTCATATTAGAAAGCTCAGTTGTTGCGATAACATGGAAGAAAAGCCACCTGATCAAGAGGCACTCCTGTGTTTCCATTTTACACTTTTCTGCTTGGTTCAAATGCCCCACTGGCAACTACAGGTGGCTTGTTAGAAGGTTGTTTTCCCTACTGATGAAAAAGCAACTATCCATTTTTTGTAGGTCTGTTTTCATACAGAATGTAGAACAGTGTTGGGTGAATTCAGATCCTTCTTTCTTAACCATATAGAAGTTTTGAGATTCAGCTCCATGATATTTTGCCTTCACCTGCCTCCTTTTACTCAAAAAGCTGAAATAATCTCAAGGAAGATTTTTTGATTTGCTAAATCCAAATAGCATAATTCTGTGATTTCTGAATTTATCTGTAATATGACCTAGAACGTGTGAAGTATTCAACAAAGCAGTATCATTAAAGCTGGTGTGTATCCTGCCTAAATGAATCTTCTGCCATTTCTGAGTCTAGATAAAAGTAAGGTCATGTCTATTAATAAGAACAAAATCACAGAGTAGAAGATTAGAGAGTTTTTAATTTTCCAGTTGAATATCTCTTGATGTCTGACAGGGTTGGGCACAGCTGAAGTAATGCTGCTGGGATTTCAAATGACCATAGAAATGAGAAAAAACTTTTGATCTTTTCCGTCTCTAACAGGAATCCAGAGTGATAACATTTTTCTACTGTAGCTGCAGGATTAGACATGACTTAAGTTGGCACTTCAGCTGGGTGGGAATGTTTCTATATTCTATTGTCTTCACTAATTGTTTATGAATTAGAATGAAAATAGAGCACATGGAGATGGCTTTTGTAAAGCCTTCCTTTAGAGAAAGCCAATGTCATGGTATATTAGTAATAATATTGAAATTTATACCACCCATAAACCTTTTATAGCTGTGTAATTAGTTGGGCTGTTAATACTACCAAACCTTAGCCTTATTTTATTGCTGTGAACACAGTTTGTAATGACATAAATGATAATAAGTAATAATGCTTAAGGGCACTGTATAAACCCAAGCATTTTAGTTTCTCAAGTGAGTGCTCTTTGTGAACAAAAGTAGGGGGTCCTACAGCTTTTCATCTCCTGTGGGTACTTAACTTCCATGCTCTCCTTAAAGGGTTCCCTAATAGAAAAGAAGGTTGTAAAACTCCTATTTTCCTCTCACTTCTCTAATCTGACTCCACTGACTTCTGTGCTAATGCAGGTGTAAATTAGGCAATAAATAGCAACAAAGAGCTGGATTCAAAGAGTTTGGGGACTGTTTCTGTAAATCAAAGGTGTGCTTCTTCTTACAGTGTCAAGGTGTTCTCAATAGCAGATTATTCAAATCAGCTTCTTATTGTCTTGTGTTTCATGCTGGTTTGTAGAATTAATATTAGTTTATGAACAATATTTTAGAGAAGACTCAATCTGTTTGTAATTTGTACCTTCATGAGTAAAAAAGGAGAAATGCCCCACAGTTAAGGAAAGCACAGTCCACTTGGCTCTTCAACGTGTTTCTAGGTTGCTTCTGTGTCCTGTGGAGAGGAGTCTGGGTGGCTACTCCTGTTGGATATCACTTTGCATCTCTACCATCCTTCTCAGTTGGCCTGCACTACTATCTAATGATGTTCCCTGCTGTTTCTGGATCTCTAGTGTAAGTTAGCTGGTGCAGCATCAATTCTGTTGTTCAACTCTAGTGGGAATGGGGTTCACAAAACCAAAATGGGATATTTCCTTGCAGTGTTAATAGCCAAAGAAGGATTCATTGTGCTAGTGAGCAGGTATCTGAAAGGCGTGAAATAGTCAAGGAGCTAACTGCAAGCAAATTGGTCAGTACTCATCATCCCACAAGAATAAAATTAAATTAAATTTAGTTAAGCACCCTGGACTAACTGCATATTGGTCTTGGGCATTCTTCCCAAATTAAGAATCTAAATACTTTAGGGAGGAAAAAGAAGTCACTACTGATGACTCAATTTGAAAGGAAATTAAAGGCATGTTTTAAACAAAATGGAAGGTGAGAGGCAGAAAATGACCCTATCTATTACACCAACCTTGGTATCACCCCCTGCTGTGGCAGGGCAGTAGTACCCTTCCCCCCCCCCCCCCCCCCTTTGTATGAACCCTGTAAGGGCAGGGCAGAGCTGAGCCAGTTTCAGAGGGTGCTTTCTTCATCCCTACCCTAGGGGGAAAGAGCTGCCTCCCCCCAGGAGGGGCCAAGGTAAGGGGGCTCCCCTGCTCACTGGGAGTTGGCTGGCTGCTGGCTGCATCTCCAGGCTGCTCCACTCTGAGGTCACTTTTAGTTGAGGGGTGGAAATAAAACAGCCAAGGTAAGCTCCCATGGCATCTCCCTAAGCACCTGTGGTCTTTTCTGCTCTTCTCCACAGCTCAGGGTGAGATGGCCTTAAGCAGCAAACTCATGTTTAGGGAGTGTATATGATTTATCCACATTGAGGAGACTGTATCTTAAAACCTAGGCAATTTCTAATAATAGTCTTTGTTTAATGCTTTTGAGCTAAAGCCATATTTGCCACTAACAGCCCAGTTCTTCTAGCTAGTTCACTGGAAATTTCAATGAGAACTTTCTTTAAACTTTTATTCAAGGAAAGTTAGGAAGCAGAAGAAACAAGCAGTTGACTTTCATCTTTGGCTGTTTATTTAACAGTTTCCAACACAGTCCTCTCAGGATTGCTTCTTAATCTCCCAGAAAAACGCTCAAATCTGTGTGAGAATTCAATTTCTGTTCTATTTAAGAGCACCATCTTTACAGTATTTTGCATAAGGTTGTGATAAATATTAATTTCAAAGAACATACCCATCACTACTACCCTTTAGATTTCTGACTTCTGAGTTTATTGCTTAGTTGTATAAATACTTTTGTAACACTCCTTGTGCCTGATATCTTCTATTCTTGAGGGCCTTTTAGAGCCTCCCAATCTGTTCTTTAATTTTGTTTGGGTATGTGAAACTAGTGATACATGTTTCTGAAGAGCATCATCTCTTCTCTACTTGGATCAAAAATTTAGAAAACCATATTTAAACGTAATATATTTGACCATGATGCAACTAGTTTTCTTAATATTATAATCAGTATTATCACAGCAAAATTTGTAAGGGAAAGTTGAACTTTTGACTTCAGTGCATTTGCTGAATGCTTACAGTTTGCGCCATTTCTTCCTCTGCCATGGTATCTACTGTTCAGGCTCTTTCAGTGCTTGTGGATTTAAGTAGATTTTATTTGACAGCTTGGATAAAGATCAGATTTTGGCCTTCATTTCTATTACCAAGAGCTTCCTAGCTCTTACGGAGTATTGGTTCTATACTGGATGAAGGGTTAAGTCCCCTGTTGTTGTCAAGCTTAATATAGTCATACTTTTTGGCTTTTACATGGGACTGTTTAATTTTAAAGGAATTCTTACTGTTTCTCAAGAAAAAGCCTGTTCTTAAATCATACAGTACTCTGCTGCTTGGAAAATTTAACAGAATTTTTTTCATTTTGAATCATGCTCCAAAAGCTTTAATATTTTTAAATTATTTACTTTTCTGTACAGTTTCTAGTTCATTACAACCTAAGCATCCATAAATTGGCCTCATGCTAAGATATCTTGTAGCTCCTCAGGGCCTCCTGATGTAGCCAATACCCTAATTGCTTTTAGGCAATTCTGCAGAAATTCTTTACTGTAAGGGTGGTGAGGCACTGGAATGGGTTGCCCAGGGAAGTTGTGAATGCTCCATCGCTGGCAGTATTCAAGGCTGGGTTGGACAGAGCCTTGGGTGGCATGGTTTAGTGGGAGGTGCCTCTGCCCATGGCAGGGGGGTTGGAACTAGATGATCTTAAGGTCCTTTCCAACCCTAACTATTCTATTACTCTATGATTCTTGTGCACTCCAACAAAACAGGCAACAAATGGTGGCTGAGGGAGAGCCAGTTAGTTATGTCCACAAACTTGTTATGGGGTGCAGTTGCTCTCACCTGAGAGACAAAAATGTAGTGGACGAGAGATTAAATGAAGAGCAAAATAGAGTTGCCTGTTTGAATTTTCCAAGACAAAATGCTAATGAAAACCAGATATGTTTCTCAGACAGGCATTCCATGAAGCCAATTGACATAAGTGCACCAGCTGCAGTATATTTACAAATAGGCAGGGACAGACTCCATGACTCTTGACTTAAGGTTCATCCATATTTGCATTGCAAAGAATATTCTGAAACTTTCCTTTAGCATTATTAGTTGTTTACAGTTTGGCAGCTTCTTTTTGGAGCTTGGTTGTAGAATGGCTACTTAATATACTATGAATTTTTATGAGCACAGAGAAGAAAGCATTTTCTGTTTGTCTGTGTAGTGGATCATTGGGCATACTTGACTCAGCTGGGCATAAGATTCTGTGGGTAGGTTTCCATTCACAGATGTCCCATCAGTTAAGGCACTCTGAGACGAAAGCAGTAAAAATTGCTATCCTCATTTAAAATTTAGATCATAGGTATCTAAGAAATGATGCCCATCAGCAGATACATACTAAAATTTTTAAAAAGTGCATTTGTTTTTATAATAGATATCAGAAGTGCTTGTTTGACCAAGAAAATGGAACTATCCTATTCAAAAATAGATTATTATGTCGTAATCGAACAGGCAGGGAATGCAAGTATGTCTGAAATACAAAGATGCTTATTCAAATAATGCTGTGAAACACTTTGACTTCTGTCTTAGTGCAGATTTATATAATGTAATTGTATAAGCAAATCATGCACAATATGATTCTTCACATCATGAATGATAAATAGCATAGCACCATACAAGCAAAGCAGTGTTCAGTAAGGGAGCATTAAGAACATTTGGAGGACAGGAATATGATGCCTTCCTTTCAGGATAAGCTGTCCCATATCAAATTCAGTGTTGCACTTTCCTTCCCACATGAAATCTGGGATCAGCTAAGGTTATTCTTATCAGGAAGAAGCTTAATCTCTTGTTTTGATATATGTGTGAGTGGGATGTTCCTGCAGTGTAGAAGCAGGAAGACAGTCCTGAGACTGTGACCAGGCCTGGCTTCACATATCCTTTACCAAAATGCAGCCTTCACCTTGTAGTGGCAGGTCCTTTAATCATCTGTTCAGCAAAGAAAACTGTCTTTTGAGGTAAGAAAATTAAAAGGCCTTAAGTTTGTTTGTTTGTTTAACATTCTTACTAAAAGCTATGTTGATCATTTATTGATACTAGTTTTGCGTAGCTTCTCTGTCCACAGAAATTACTCAGAGCTTTGACTTAGTCATATTCATCGCAGAGGTGATGACAGTTATCCTATAAGGGTTGTTTTTTTCATTGGGCAACAAATCTTCTTGACCCTTGATTCAAGAATCACCTTCAGCCAACCCCCTTTTTTTTGCAGTTAACACTAATTACAAGAACAATTTGCAAACACTGATTTTTGGAGGCTGTTACTTCTGTTCACCTCTTTAATTTACTTCTGTGTGCTTGAGTACAATCAGCTGTGACTAGAAACAATTCAAATGAAAAATTGCACTTGAAGATATAAACAGGTGTTGCCTTAAATAGCAGTTCCTCCATCTCCTTCTGGTGAAAACTGAAATTGCTTTTGCAGCTGTATAGGAGAAGAAGTATTTTATATACCTGCTTGGTTTGTATTGTTTGTTAGATTACATTTCAAATTTTGTTTATATACATATAAATTGTTTCCCACTTCTCTATATTTCATTGAGCTCTTTAATTAAAATTTGAATTGAAGAACAAAATGGACTTCAGCTTTGTCTCAGTTCAAAGGTATTTGGGTTTGAATAGAGTTTTTTTCCCCTTAAACAGTTCTTACTATACAGAAAGTTTATTGATACAATTGTGATCATTCCCAATGCTCCCAAAGGTCATGATTTCTAGGAAGGCAGTGCTTATTTCTGTTTCTCTTACAAACTTCAGTGTATAATTCATTTATTCAGTAACTCTTATTTATAGCCTGGGAAAACATGATTTATATTTCTATTGCGTTTATAGTACCAGATTCATCAGCCTTTACTTTTCAAATACGATGCAACTGACCTTAAAAAAATAATAAGCAAACAAACGAAAACCCCTGAATTCTAAGAATAGAACATTCTGGATGTCTTTTGGCTGATGGCAGGTTTTAACTTCTAGAATACATGTAATCCATACTTTCAAGTTTTGCTGTGTGAAGTGAGGGCTTGGGTTCAGGTTTTAATGGAGGTTCCAATAGAAGCAAGTTGAATTGATGCCAGAAACTGTATGCTGAGGAAAACCGCAAATACTGTAAGTAGAACTGAGGGATGGTTTTGTGCGTGTAGTGTTTTACAAAGAAAATATTGGTCAGCAGGAATGAAATGTATTAGGAATTTGTTATTTTTCTCAAGTCTTTCACAAGTCCAAGAATACACTTTCAGCATTTTTCAAAATAAAACTATTGTTTCTTAAATGTGAAAGACTTTATTTTGAAAATAGTTTAAATGCATTTTAAAATACTTGATCAAAACAATCAAAGCACTTTAAATAATGTTTTCCTCAGTCGCAAATACCCTTAAGACCATTTTCCTGACATTAGAATTTTTTCGTCTTAAATACAAATTCTTTTTTTGTTCTTGTCTAAGGTTGCTCACATATTTTTTAAAAAAAATCTGTTCATTGCCTTATTTAAATCACGAGATACATCAAAATACTGAAAATTCAGAGTGCAGTGTCAAAGAAAAATGATTGTTCTCTAAACCTTTTGCATTGTAATATATCATGTGTCCCTGCCCATGGCAGGGGGGTTGGAACTGGATGATCTTTAAGGTCCTTTCTAACCCAAACCATTCTATGATTTTTACTTAAATATAAATTGCAAGCAGGTTCTTTGAAGTCATATGCATGGTATAGTACAACATGTCATAGAATCATAGAATCATAGAATAGTTAGGGTTGGAAAGGACCTTAAGATCATCTAGTTCCAACACCCCTGCCAGGGGCAGGGACACCTCCCACTAAACCATGCCACCCAAGGCTCTGTCCAATCCGGCCTTGAACACCGCCAGCAATGGAGCATTCACAACTTCCCTGGGTAACCCATTCCAGTGCCTCACCACCCTTAGAGTAAAGCATTTCTTCCTTATATCGAATCTAAACTTCCCCTGTTTAAGTTTGAACCCATTACCCCTTGTCCTCTCACTACAGTCCCTCATGAAGAGTCCCTCCCCAGCATCTGTACAGGCCTCCTTCAGATACTGGGTTACATACTTAACAATGGACTAAAGCATGAGTTATTTAAGTTCTTATCACTTCTCAATGATTATTTACAGAATTCAGCACTAACACTTCTTTATTTCCTACAAGAGGAAATGCTATAAGGCTGCTGTTCCATAGAGGTTTCTAAGGCAGCTGGTGGTTAAAGCAGCATACAGACTAAATTCTCTATTCAAGTTTTCAATAACTTTTAGCACTGATAACAAACACACCTATCTGTCTGTGAAGATTTTTCCTGTTACTGTTTTTTGGTTTATTGTTAGGGGTTTGGGTTTTTTTCTTGTTTTCCAAGCTCCTGTCTTTCAGAAGTGATGGCTAACACTTCAAGCATCTAATCTGGACTTTATAAGGCTGACTCTGAGAGGACAAGTGTCTTGTGGGGTTACAGTTGCAGAACCAATCCTCACTTCTCTCTGGAGAACAAAGCTGTGCCAGTGACTCTCTTTCACTGAGTAGCCGGTTTGCTGAAAGTTCACTAAAAATTTCACTGATCAATTCCTTACCTCCATTTCCTGACACAACCCTTAAAAAGACTTTTTCCACCCCTCAATCCTCCCCCCCCCCCTCGCTTTCTCCGTCTTCCTGCTTCATTTATCTTCTCCTACTGGGCAGCTAACTTTTAATTTCTTTAGGTTATGTGTCAGTTATTAACAGTAATACTGACAAGAGACGATTACTGAATCTCCATCCCTGCTGTGGGCTGTGATATTCTTGTGTTTCATTGTCATTACAAAAGCTACAAAGTTTTGATTCTATAGTAATGACAAACAGGCTATAATGGGAACCTAGATATGTTTTTTTTTTAAGCTTCTGCAGAGGAAGGTTTTGTTACTATTCTCACTGCTTACAGGAAGATTTATGTTTAGGACTTGTCGTGGTTTAAGTCCAGTCAGCCACACAGTTTCGCTCTCTCACTTCCCCCTCTTTCTTGCCCCCCACTCCCGGAGGGATGGGAAGGAGAATCGAAAAGAATGCAACTCCCACAGGTTGAGATAAGAACAGTTTAGTAACTAAAGTATAACACAAATCAGTACTGCTACCACCAATAATAATAATGACAAGGCAAATACAAGGAAAGAATACAGTTTCTCACCACCTAAAACCAAGCCCGACCACGCAGTGCACCCCCACCCTTCCGGGTCTCTGCTCTCTGCTTTCCATCCTGGACATGACGTGCTGTGGTATGGAATAACCTCTTTGGTCAGTTGGGTCAGGTGTCCTGTCTCTGCTTCCTCCTGACTCCCCTCCTCCCTGGCAGAGCATGAAACTCAGAAAGTCCTTGGCCAGACCAAAACATCACTAAGCAGCAACCGAAACACTGGTGTTATCAGCGCTGTTCCCAGGCCCAAAATCAAAACCACAGCGCTGCACCAGCTACCAAGAAGGAGAAAAATGACTGCTCCTGCTGAACCCATGACAGGACTTCAGGACAAGTAGGAATTAAGTACACCCTTACCCTTATTTAGCTACAGTGGTTTGTATGAGCTGAGAATTGGGTGTTTTGTGGTGTTTACGGGAGATCTGTTGCAAGCAATCAGTGTCACAGGCCCAAGAACACTGAAGTTGTGGCAGCTCTGTTTGTCAGTGGACTGGTGATTACAGTTATCTGGAAGCATTATTCCAGCTAGAACAGCCAAGAAGTCAGTGGCAGCAGATAGTATGAACTTACTAGTAGGAATACAAGGATAGGTTAAATGAGTATAAGAAATGTAGGAATTTCTCTGATAAACAGAGGGAAGGATGGCAATGTAAAGATGAATTAAGAATGATTTTAACTCTACAGGGAAAGCTCAGCATGAACCATGAATGTACAGTAACATGCCCAGATACTTCACTGACTTACTTATTTCTAAAAATTTTGTCTGTGATTAATTGAAATCTTATTTCTGTGTTATAAGGGCCTTGAAGCAAGTCCTGTGTAAACACACTCATCGGACAATGGCACTTCTGTTTTTTGTCTTCCTCCCAGCAATCACTGGCAGCAAGTCAAATAAGCCTCATCAGACCTACCTCCATGTTCCGCAGTACTGTTTGTTCTGGTATTTTAATCACTTTCATGTCTATTTTGCATATTCTGGTCTTGAAGCTTAAATAACTTGCCAGTTTAGTGTTAAAATGAAAAAGTGAGCTTTAAGATCATAAATATTAAAAAGCAGAAAGCAACTAAAGAGCATTGTGGTCAACAATTAAGAGCAATAGTTAATTATGTTTATTCTTACTATTGCAAGGAGTCCCCATTGTGATTTTAAAGAAATGGAAATGGTGAATCCTCCTTTTTCATGTGTGTGACCTACAGAAGTTCGGTAGTGTTGGATCTTCATAGGTCCAGTAGGAGTAAAGCCTGCTCTTTAATCTGTGTTTACATCTGGGGTACTTCACTCATGCAAGCTCTGACTGCCAAGTGCTAGAGATCTAAATTCTAAAAAGTATTTTAGTAACATTGCTCTTCCCTTAAATCACCTCGACTCCATGCTCAGCACATTAACATATCTTCCAAACTGTTGTAAGAAAGTAGAAGCAGGTGCACACTATTTGAACATCAGTATTTCATCAGTTTTAACTATATGCTTTCTAAATTACTTGTGAGACTAAATATGAGGTCTGGATGCCAGACTCAGTTGACCATCTGTGGGCTAGCTGTTGCAAACTAGTGCATTCTATCATAAGCAGAATGCTGGCCAAGCTATTGCTTCAGTCAGCTATCGTAGCAGAGCAAAAAAAAAAAAAAGATGGTCCTTAGCATTTTGCATATTTAGAGGTCTCTGGGTTCAGTCTGTCAGATGCACATGTGCTCTGGATGAGGCACAGAGAGGAGGAACAGCAAGCAGGAGAAGTGAATGATATTACTGAGAGGTATACTTTTATTCTCCACCAGAATCAGTTGAAAGTGCTGTCAATAGCAAGCACCATAGGAGAGTAATGACTGCAGAAGACCTCTCTCCCACAGCGAGATGCTGCAAAGTCTGAATGCCAATCAGACCCCTCCTCTTCTGGCTGTGCAGCAAAAAAATTCCCTTTGTTTTGTGCATGTGTGGCTGATTGAAGCTATTGTTGTTCAGCCTACCTCCCTTTTCTTTGTGGCTCACTTGGGGAAAAGCAAGAGTTGAATTGGGGCTTTCTCTCCTCTGAGAACAGCTATGAAGGAAATCGGTCCCGCTCCCAATTAAAGACTGCAGTCCCACATGAGGCCAACTTAGCTATTGCTTTTCATAGCATTCCATGTTGGCAATAACAAGGAGACAGTGGATGGGAAAACTGTACAGTATTTTTTGGATCTCACCGCTTATGTTTAGTGCAAGACATATATAAGGTTTTTCTAATTTCAGAAACCTAGCAGATTTGGGGTATCAGAACTTATGATATTCTGTCATTATGGGCTAGGGAACTGATTAAATGCTCACACAGAGTATAAAGATGCTCTGCTAGGGGAAGCTTGGTCTGGGTAGCAGCTGGCAGACACCATTAAAAGAAGTCAGTCTGCTGAACAATTTAATACAGGTTAAGGAAACAGCGCTGAGCAGAACAACAGAATCTGTGGATAAATTACATTATTCCTTAGCTGCAAAACAGGTCTCTGGTTCTGTTGTTTGTCATGATGGAGAGCAGCAAAAAAGCCTATCTCTGTGTCTGGCTTGCTCCTGCGCTTCAGTTACACGGGCTTATGTGCCACTGTTGTCAGGTAAGCAGATAGACAGTTGTAATTTTCTATGGAGAAATAGAGCAACTGTGTGGAGGTCCACTCAGAAAACCAGAACTGAATCAGGCTGACTGCTAGCTGATGTCCTGATGTGAAGGTGTTTCAGCTGGCGCTCTGTTCTCTCTTCTCTACCCCTCTAGCCAATACCTCTCAAAAGAAAACTTGGGTTTTTTTATTTCTCCTTTGCTTTGCTGCTGTCACATCCCAGACGAGGTGGGAATGTTGCCTTGGCCCCTGAGTGACAGCAGGGATGGCAGTAATGCAAGCGGCTCTGTTTGGGCAGCACCAGATTAAGGTACTATTTGCTGAAGGATGATGTATCCTATGGCACAGTCTTTGCAGTGAGAGTCACCCTCTCGTGAAGGCAATGCCACAAATGTTTTCCCAGTTAATGTTCCCCACCATGTGTTAGAATACTATACTCATAGCTTCAGATCACTGTAGGCATGCCACAGCCCTTCTCATCCCTGCTCTCTTTTCCTAGAGTGAGAGATTAGTCCTGCATCTCCCACATGTCCCTTATAAGAGCCTCCTAAAGAAAGGAAGTTCACTCTCCCTCAGAGAGGGACTAGAAACAGTCTGGCACCATCCGCTGTGGGTTTATTTTATCACTGAGACCTTCCAGTGGAAGTTGAGATCCTGCACTCAGGTTTGTTTTGTTTTGTTTGTTTTTTCCGACTGCTTGTATTGGTGGCCAAAATGTTCTTTAATCGGCCTGCAAGTATTTGACCTGACTCTTATTTTTGAATGCTTTCGTACCCCACATCAATAGGTATTTCTGAAAGCTTTGTTCTCACCATCCTGGCCTGCAGACGGGATGTAGTAACATACACAAAGCTTGACATACGTGTTTGTGAGAGCCTTGTCTGAAAAAGTAACATAAATTCTGTATGATGCCTATGGTAAACTTGTTAGAAAACAATTAGCCATTGAAATGATCATGTCAGGAAGGATGTAATGAAAACTAATCTTTCTTTCATGATTCAGATCTCTTACATATGGATTTATGAAGTCACAATGTATGCCATGCTGATAATTACTGTATTGGAGACAACACTTTGCTGGTTTCTGTTCAGCATCAAGTCTATCATAATAGGGCTGCCCAGAGTAAAGAAAGGAACAGCCACCCATCAGCAGGGTCCCTCTTCTCGTGATTTCTTTTTCTACAAATTCGTAATAACTTATGGCTGAGAATGCACCATGAGATCACAAAATCCTGTAGTTATCACCATCAACAGGGATTATTGTAGTGTTACTGCTGTCCATCTCTATCCAGGCTTGACTCTGCTTGGGCAGTTTCCCCACCATGGGGTAAGTCAGTGTGAGCGTACAACTTAGGCAGGAAGCTGATCATCCTACAGTCCCACGATCCATGTCAATCACTAGCTTCTTAAAGAATTTATGAAACTTTTACCCCGGTAAAATACAGAGTCACAAATTAGCATAAACCATCAAGAAGAAATAAACCAGTCTTAAAGGGGGAATGAAGATCAAATAGGAAAATACAAAATGGCAATATGTTCAGAAAAACAAAACAAATTAGATGGAACGCAATCACTTTTATCTGCTGTTGAGTTTAAAGGCAAGTTGATATTTTTTAGTGTAGCAGTAAGAGACTTTGCTCCCTGCACACTAACTTGTACGCCTGGCTGTTCCATGTACAGTACCTTCTATTTTGTGTTTCAGAGTTGTAATAGTACTAAAATCTGGCTTAATGTTTGACTTCAGTATAGGTGAGAGGATCAATCAGTTATGAAATTCAACTGCCTCATATTCAGTATTAGCAATCTCCTGTTATTAGTTAAATGTTGCTATTTACTTGCTACACAGTAAGCTCTTCAGAGATGTACAAGAATATCCACACCTGCCCTCCAAGCAAACTGCTCACTTAAATGAGCTCTGATGCTCTGGTACTGCTGAGCTGTCAAACAGCTCAGGACAGAACACCGTGCTGCAATCTGTGCTAGGCGCTACCTCGCCCAGTGGCCTTCTGCTGAGCCAGCGTCACTTCACCTGGCTTACCATCCATCCAGGAAGAGTGATTTGAGTTACTGGCACCTGAAAGACTGACATGCAGGGGCTTTTCACTAAGTGAAAGGGAGTGGCCCCAAAGTCTGAATGTGGTCCTACTTATTCTTTTTCTATTATTGCGGAATTGTACTTAGGAAGACAAAAATGAATCTGTCAAGAGCATAAAGAAGACAATTTCTCTATGACTGGCTAGACTTAGAGTCACCTATCCTTCAGTTATTGTATTCTGGGATCACATTTCACCAGCTCATCTCAATTCAGCAAGCCATTTAAGTATGTGCTTAAGCTTAAGTCAGGAGTTCAGGCTTCAGTTGTGTTCTGGAGTGCCTAAAGTACTGTTGACAGAAATAGGATTCATGTGCAGAAGTGGCATTTCTGTGTATTTTAATCACATTTGTCATCTATGTTGTTTCATACATACCTGTCCCCAGGTCAAAATATCACTCAAGCAAAAGTTTAGCTACAACCTCAGCTGGTCAAAATATCACTCAAGCAAAAGTTTAACTACAACCTCAGCTGAGGCCTATACTCTTTAACTCCTTAATTCAATATTAACTCTTTCAGAGTTAATTACTCCAAGGTTTCTCCTTTCCTCATTTTTTTCTCATGTTTGTTTTTAACATGAAATTGTTACCTTCTTCTTTCTTAGCCCTTTCCAAATGCATTTCTGTTCATGAAGAGGAAATATTTGCATGTGCTTTCAATAATTTTGACCCACTGTTACTTCACGTTGACTCCTCTAATGAGACAGTCCATCTGATGGACCTCAGCAGCATTAACTGTTCCCTTCATGCAGATGTTCAAGGGTAGGTGTGCCAGTCTGTTTTGAGGTATTGAATTACCTGTCAGTTCTCAGCTGTTTGGTTCACATAGCTCTTAATCAGAATGACTGTCTTCTTTCAAAGGCTGGATAATACACTTCAAATTACAGGGACTGTGCTCCTGGCTTTTGAGTTTCATTATCTAATGGCCCAATCTTGCTTCAAGGTGCTCCAATTCAACTACTGTGACTGGTTCTACTGTTCTGGTTCCTGTTCAAGCTGTTCCTGCTTTGCAACCAGCAAGAGCTGGTGAGACCCTAGAGCTTCAGTGCAAACAGTGTGACCTTGCCATGCTGTGTCTCTTCATCTGTACCATTGCAGTGGCTCCTAGAAGCACCAGCCTCTAGGAGGCTATACTATATGTATGTAACATGAGAGGTGACTAAGGAGCCTGCCTAGAGAGACAAGCTAGCAAAAGGTGGACAGTTGGAAATATTATTATAATCTGGTTTACAGATGGGAATTTGAATTGATTTGTATATGATTACACCATCTCTCACAGAGACAGAAAAACCCTCTGTTTTGTATATCTTAGATTAATATTTAATGAAGTAACTAACAATATTAATTTAATCTAACCAACAGCCCTGGCTTCCATTTGCAGTGCTGGTGATTTTCCAGGATAAGCGTTACTTCTCCTACAGGCTGACACTCCCTTCAGCTAGCCATTCTGCCTAGGCTGCTGAAAACCTGGTAGTTATGAGCTGTTCTTGGCTTTACTTACCTAGGCCGTCGGTGGACTTCTGGCACTGATGAGAGTACAATATTGCATTGCAATCTGCTGAGCGCTCTAGTTCCTTCAGCCTTTCAGCTTTGATTAACAAGAGTAATTAATTGTACAACTGATGAGGCTTGTGGTGACTAAGCCTGCAGCAGTTAGGGGAGCAGCATGTAGATGCTGGGGAGCCAACTGTGAAGGAAGAAAGAGAGCAGGATAAAGAAGCCATGTCCAAAAGGACTTTTGTTCCTTTGAAGTGACCTTTCAGTGCAGGCTCTTTACTTTTTCATTTCCTTTAATTTGATCTTTTTCTGGTTTGTTCTGAAAAGAGTTGAGCACTCCTTGCAAAGCAATTCATATGCAAAAAGTTTTCACATTGGGATTCATCTGATAAGGTCAGCAGAGGGGACTTATTTACACTGACAGGTTGGCAGCCAGACAACTTCTCCATTTTCTAAATGAAAGGAAAGTAGCAGCAGGACATCTCCTACCCTCTGCCTTTCAGCACTGGAAGAGAACCAAAATCTGGCCAACAGCAGTCTGGGGAAGACAGCTATTTAGAAGCTGCAGAAATACGTGGAGACTGGGAATGTGACATACGGTTTGCTTTCTGTGAGAACCAACGCAGACAATTGACATTTGAGTTGGTGATTTTCTGGGATGGGGGATGGGAAGCTTGACCTAGCAGATGCAGTTCATTTGCCCTTTTTTTTTAGCATGACAGTTCGAAATGTGAAATAATATAAATGTATTTGTAATTCTTGGATGTAAAAGAAAAGGCAAGCATAAAGACCAGACCATTTTCTCCACTGTTCATTTTTATATTCTAGTATGTAACCACTGTGGGGTCACTTTCTCTTTTCCTTCAAACATACTTGTGGAGAAAGAAGGTGAAGGTGCCTCAAAAACCTAGTTCGCTCCCCAGATCTCTGTGGTATGAGTGTCAGGTTAAGAACACTAAGGTGAGGAGCCATCAGTCCTATGTTAGGAGTATGATGACTTCCTCCATATTTATCTATGTACAATGGTATACATGTGCTATGTATTTTAATCCAAGACACACTTGCAGCCATATCAGGGCGACAGAAGAAGGTAATCTCTTGATTCCTGCCTTTGCCTTCAGTCTGTCAAGCACCAGTAAAATTACTTTGTAAGCTACTACCCAGGTGCAGCACATAACATACTGAAAAAGAGCATGCACCTTTACTGTCATGGGTGACATCCCGTGTTGAATGCTTTAGCATATGGAAGCCTCTGAAGTAAAGCCCACTTCTGCCTGGATGAGTTTTAAGTGTGTTTTTTAGCTGCCATTAAACTTGGTATTCCTCTTAAAGATGTTAGGGCATTCGGAAGTTACTTGGTTATGGAATAGTTAGCTGCATAGCAAAATGTTCTCCAAGTGGAAAAAGTTTTAGTGTAGAGATTATAACTGCCATTGTTGCTTGTATATGTACCTAATTCAACTTTATCTTCCAGCCATTCATGGGTAGAATAGTGCTGATGCTACTTGAAAATATGTAGCTGCTTCTTAGCTGCATACTTGACTGTTCATGCACTTGTCTTAATGGCCAAGCTCTCTGTTGAATCCAGAGCTCATGCCACTGCCCTGCTTTCCTGCTCAGCACACACACCTGGCAGTTCTGCACCACTCCTTGCTATTGCAGCTCTTTGTGAGATCTCACGTTCTTGAAAGATGGGGAGCTGATATCTGTGGTGTTTGTGTGGTCTTAAAAATCAGATAAATGAGTAAAGTGCCCAGTAGAAGGTCAGAAGTTACTTCTTGTTTGCCCAAATGGCACTGAAGACTAGCAGCAGTAAAAATAACTGCTACCCATGCCCAGGCTCAGTGTTTCTGTAGTGCCAGTAAAAGCTGGCACTTTAATTTTGCAGATTTAGCTAGATTAATGGCCTGTTGCCTTTCACTCAATCTTTATTAAATATACTGGTGTGCATTTTATAAAAATGTTTTATAGTAATTCCAGTAATGGTAAAGTAAGTTTATTTTCCATAAAACAGAAAGGGAAGCTGTTTACTGTCTTCCGTGTAGTTTCTAGGTTATTTATCTTGAGAGGAGAAGTGAATGTCAGCCATATGCCCATATGCCTAGCCCATATGCCTAAAACAGTGCCGTTTTCTACAAATTAATTTATAGTGCCTAAACAACCTCACACTGGTGATGCCCACAGCATGAGCTCACCTGCCTAATGCAAGCAGATCACAAATGTGTCTAACAGTTCAGGTGAACATTTCTCAGAGGGGACACATGTCTCATG
The DNA here is from genome assembly GCA_028858755.1 of Ara ararauna. NCBI lineage: Eukaryota > Metazoa > Chordata > Aves > Psittaciformes > Psittacidae > Ara > Ara ararauna. The sequence continues at coordinate 67,019,751 of CM054379.1, forward strand.
ATGAGTTCATGCTGCTAAATTGGAACTATACATGGGTGTAAATCCCTTTGGGAAAACATGACCTGGGATCTTTTCTGGTCCAACTGCCTGTTTTCTGTCTTTGTTAGGTGATAATAAACCGAACATTAGAAATATGATTGATGTCTGTGACCCAGTAAATAGTGCCTACAATAGCTTTCACACCACCTCTGAAGGAAACAGAAGGAAGGTCCTTTCATTATTGCAGAGGAAGGTTTTGGTCAAGGCAACTGGAGCAGGAAGTCTAAAAACTTAAAGATCAATGTTTCTGTAACTATTTTACATTAGGAAAATAGTGATGCTGCAAGCTACAAGAAAAAAAGCAATTGCCAGAAAAAAAAAAAAAAAAGATATAGTATCTTTAAGGCTTACAGTAAAGATATCAGATTAAAAAGCCAAATATTGGCTGCCTGAGTCCTTATTATCCAGTGTCAAGCCCAATAGCACGTGAATGATTGCATCAGATATCAGCATCTTTGTTGGTGACATGGGACTGAGTGCGCTCCCAGCAAGTTTGCTGATGACACCAAGCTGTGTGATTAGGTTGGTACACTGGAGGGAAGGAATGCCATCCAGAGGGACCTTGACATGCTTGAGAGGTGGGCTGATGCCAACCTGATGAAGTTTAACCGTGCCAAGTGCAAGGTACTACACCTGGGTCAGAGCAATCCCAGGCACAGCTACAGATTGGGCAGAGAAGAGATACAGAGCAGCCCTGCAGAGAAGGACTTGAGGGTGTTGGTTGATGAGAAAATGAACATGAGCCGGCAGTGTGCACTTGCAGCCCAGAAAGCCAACCGTATCCTGGGCTGCATCAAAAGGAGCGTGACCAGCAGATCAACGGAGGTGATCCTGCCCCTCTACCCTGCTCTTGTGAGACCTCATTTGGAGTATTGTGTGCAGTTCTGGTGTCCTCAACATAAAAAGGACATGAAACTGTTGGAACAAGTCCAGAGGAGGGCCATGAGGATGGTCAGGGGACTGGAGCACCTCCTGTATAAAGACAGGCTGAGAAAGTTGGGGCTGTTCAGCCTGGAGAAGAGAAGGCTGCGTGGAGACCTCCTAGCATCCTTCCAATATCTGAAGAGGGCCTGTAGGGATGCTGGGGAGGGACTCTTCATGAGGGACTGTAGTGAGAGGACAAGGGGTAATGGGTTTAAACTTAAACAAGGGAAGTTTAGATTGGATATAAGGAAGAAGTTCTTTACTGTTGTGGTGGTGAGGCACTGGAATGGGTTGCCCAAGAAAGTTGTGAATGCTCCATCGCTGGCAGTGTTCAAGGCCATGTTGGACATAGCCTTGGGTGGCATGGTTTAGTGGGAGATGTCCCTGCCCCTGGCAGGGGGGCTGGAACTAGATGATCTTAAGGTCCTTTCCAACCCTAACTATTCTATGATGCTATGATGAACTACACAAACTTTGACTAATGCTCTTAGGAGCAATAGAATTTATGAGAATTTTATGTACAGAAGTTTTTTTAGAGCAATATCACTGCAGCTTTTTTAAAGATGTTATTAAAGGAAGCTAACACACTGTCATGGGTTCAGCAGCAGCAGTCATTTTTTCTCCTTCTTGGTAGCTGGTGTAGTGCTGTGTTTTTGATTTTGGGCCTGGGAACAGCGCTGATAACACCAGTGTTTCGGTTACTGCTTAGTGATGTTTTGGTCTGGCCAAGGACTTTCTGGGTTTCATGCTCTGCCAGGGAGGAGGGGAGTCAGGAGGAAGCAGAGACAGGACACCTGACCCAAACTGACCAAGGAGGTTATTCCATACCACAGCACGTCATGCCCAGGATGGAGGACGGAGGGGAGAGACCCAGAAGGGTGGGGGGTGCACTGCGTGGTCGGGCTTGGTTTTAGGTGGTGAGAATTGTATTCTTTCCTTGTATTTGCCTTGTCATTATTATTATTGGTGGTAGCAGTAGTGATTTGTGTTATACCTTAGTTACTAAACTGTTCTTATCTCAACCTGTGGGAGTTGCATTCTTTTCGATTCTCCTTCCCATCCCTCCGGGAGTGGGGGGCAAGAAAGAGGGGGAAGTGAGTGATTGAGAGAGAGTCTGCGTGAGTTAGGCTTAAACCACAACACACACTCATCACAATCCTTTTCTTCCTTAATTATGACTCTTGTGGTTAGAGCTAACTGTGTCCTGCTAAAAAGCAGCTAAGCTGTAATGGTAGCTTGTCTATGAATGACAGAAGTTCATTGAAATTGCACTTTGATGCTCAGGCTCCTGATCAACAAGGTACGTTAAAGGTGAAACAATAAGGGATAGCAATATTTGGGAGTATTTCTGCCTTATATTGAAGTGCTAGATGTGGAGATGGACAAGAAACAGCTTAATCTGGTGGTCTAAGATGTTCGTCTGGTGGACAAGACACAAGAGCTGCCTTGCTTGTCTAAGGAGGAGGAATTAAACATGCATACTGTTTATGAGAAAAGGGTACTGTGAGTAGCTGGGTCATTTGACCCCTGCTGGCTGGAAACTTTATCTTTTTAATTGATTTTTGGAAAGGGCCCTGAGTTGTCAAGTGTCAGAGAAGAGAGGATCAGCTGCATAGCAGTGAGGGGAGGAAAGAGGGATATGGGAAGAAGTGGCAGCTGGAAGAGCCCTGGCAGAGTAAAGTGCACGAAGTATGGTCTGTCTCTGCTTTATTCTGCTTCTTCTGGGCTGCACCAACCATGTTATAGGAATGAGTGCTGTTGCTGGAGGACAGAAAAGGACTAGATGTGAAGAGTCCCTCAGCATTATGTGTGTGGAGAGCTCCCTTAGCAGTAATATGCTTGTGCTAACCCATATGTGCATGCACACAGAGGTGCATATGCACTCGCTCCTCCCTGTCTGCCAACCGCAGCTATTCAGACGAACACCAGCCAAGAGAAAAGACAGCCCTTTTACAGCTAGTCTTGAGGGGAAAAGACAAAAGCATAAACTAAACGATTCCAATGCAATAGTTGAGACTTAGAATTGCAGAAATACTGAAATTGAAGCAGGTTGTGCTTGTTTTCTTTGGGTGAGTAACTGTGCCCCTATTGCTCTTATGTGTACACATATAGCATGTAGAGGATCAAACAAGTAATCGCATCATGTGGGGCATAATCTGTAGTTACCATTAATACCAACTACTGCTCAGCATAATTCCTGCTATCTTCTGTTGGAGGGCAAAACAATCTCATCTGGTACTGTTTTAGAGGTGACTAGGAGGAAAATAAATCTTTGCATGAAACCATGTGGATATACATTATGCACCAGGTCAGGAGGTATTCATTGATTTTAGACCTCTGAATGAGAAGCTTGGTGGCTGCTTTCACCTTTCAGGAGCAAGGGGAGATTCTGCTTTTCTTATAGAAGCTGGATGCTGGTGGCCCTGCATTTTTTTTTTTTCTGACTGAGAGAGGTAATTCTGCCACAGTTGTGAGCATGACCACAAAGACGTGCCCGCTCCTGACCCAGAAGGAAAAATGTCTGGCTCCAGGCTGGTGTCACTCACTGAACGGAGGCATGGTGGAAGGTGCTAGGCTGAATTGCGTCAGGCTGACCACAACAGCAGGCATGTGAATAAGAGATACATTCGTATTTGAATCTAGTAAGTAAAATAGTTGGAAAAGCAAAAGTAAAGTTGCAGTGTTCATGCGGGGCAAAAAGTACAAAGAGGGGAAGTGGTATGAACAGGAAAATGAGGGAAAGCATATAATCGTTTTGGGAGGTATTTTGCATTTGAATTCTGGAATTTTCCAGAACACAAATCGAACCAACACTGGAAACATGAGCGTGTGTGTTTCCAGCTCACAAAATGCTCTGATTGAAAGAGCTGTTAAAGGTCTGTTGGTATCAAACCCTCTTTCAAAAAAGGGTCTTTTCCAATATTTAGTCTTAATTATTTACCTATCACTGTATTTGCAGTAAGTAAGGATATATGTGATATCATAGAGTAAGATGATAAAAAATAATGTTGTGAATTATACGCTTCCTGCCCAGGCAAAGCCATCCACATTAGCCCTTGACTCTGACATAGGACTGCACACTGCAAGGCAGGTTTGAAGCAGGAGTTGAGAATGTAGAGCCACCTCTCAGAATATACTCATTGTGCCTAGTGATTATTTGCAATATGATTTTGTTTCATTTTCATTTATTTTGATACCTCATAGGGGAAGCTTCTATTCTTTTTAAAATCAAAGTTTCTCTATTTATTCTGTGTTTTATTAAAAAAAGGATCATGTGATAAAAATAGTATTCCAACTATTAGGTTGATAGGTTATATATCACAAACATCAGACCATGAATCAGTCATTTCACATTGCTTCTCCTAAAAGTATGTAAACAATAAAACCATGAAAAATTAATTAACTAAAAAAAAAGAGAAATATCAAGCTTATAAAACAAATATTTTTTAATGCAGAATTTTTTATATTTTCTCCTCACTGGAGATTCCATTGAATTTTCATTAAAATTCTCATTTTGTCTAACGAAATTTTATTGCTTTTTGACTGGTGAAATTTATGCAGAAGTCTGAATCCCAGGAATGTTTTTTTAGCCTTCCTTATTTGCAAATTATATAAACTGGTAAGTAATTCTAAATGGAATAATTTATTTTGAAGCAGGATTTTTTTTAGAGAAGACGTGTAAGACAGACCACAGCAGACCTGAATAGTTATTATGGATCTGGGGCTGAAAAATAGAGAGTTTGTCAGGAGAGCTCTGTAGTCTTTTGCTGTCACAACATGGGACGGAACTGATGGTTTTTATTTTTGAACTAAAAATGGCTTGTTACTAATTCCTATCTAGAAATCAAAGCCGTATATGTCATATGTCTAAAACTAAATCAAATTGTAATTAATCCCATAAACAGGCCTAATCATCCCATTGGTGTTGTCTTCTAGCTCACTTAGGGGTAGCAAAGATCTTTTATGATCCATGTTGCCAGCCTGAAATGACTGAAGATATGTGTGTGTGTTACTGCTGATACATGGCAGATGGTAAAAAGCATAATGATAAGCTGATCCATTCCGTAAGACTGTGAAAGGCTTTTTGTGGTTTTCCATGAAAATCTGGGGAGCAAGAGAGAGAAATGGAGAGTAGGAAAACGAAATAAAAAGAAGGGATTTTTGAACTCCTACTAGTGAGCTTGAGACTGCAGCTAGCTACAGCACTTGCTTAGGGGTTGATAGAGATCTCATGATCAGCTTATAAATCTCAGGGGCTCACAAATTTCTATAAGGTGTTTCCACTTCTTACATAAGCCTAATGTCACTGCCAGCAAAGTAGATAAAGCACCCCTTATTATGCAGGTATTGCATGTATGGTTTTAACAGGTGAATGCATATGTCCAAGCGCAATAGTTCTGTCTAAGTGTTACCTTCATTTTCTTCCTTTGCCATCTGTCTGGCATGCTGAATTTTATGCCATCAAATATTAAGTGCCTCTTGGGATTTTCTCACTAGAAGAGCTCAGCTTGGTGCCAGCAACTAGAAACCCACAACTGTGTGAACATCCCAAAGGATTTAATTCGCTTGGGCTGCCCTGCATAAATTTCCCTTGAAATATGTGCTCACGTTGCACAGCTTGTCTTACTGTTGGAGGGCTGAGCCTTCACAGCAGGAATACATTTTACAGTTTACAGATCTGCTGTAGAGGATGTGAGCTAGAGATACCCAGTGCTGCTTCCACACCACAGAGAGCCCAGGCTCTCTGCTGTTGTGCACTTCATGTGCAGTACCACACTGGACAAAGCCGGTATAAGTCATCCTTAGCCAGGCTGCCCTCACTGGGCACAAGGCTGCAGAAAATCAAGGTCATCATTTTAAAAAATTCTGAATGTGTATGTAAGTATCACAGAATGGGGAAAGGTATGGGATGTTCAGTGGTGGCTTCATTCTTGTTGGGTGGGGTTACAGAACCCTTGGCTTTCTCACCTATAGTTCAGGGATCAGTGGCAGCTATTACCTCTTTTCCCCATCGAGTTCATGTGTAGGTTCATCATCTGTGAATTGGCTTCCATTAAAAAAAAAAGTGAAAAGTCCATCCAGTTTATCTTTAAAACCAGTAGGTTTTATTGATGCTAGATGCCACTCAGTGTTTTATGAGAATTATTATATTAACTGAATTTCCTGAAAGCTTATTATTTCACTTCTCTCACAATCTGGGGTTGTTTTACTGTTGCAAACAATTTCATACTCATCCATCATGGCCTTTATGATGAAGTACACTGAAACTGAGGTAACATCTCTTCTCTGAGAAGGTTGTGCAGCCTGCTCAGGCTTTCTGACTGCCTCACCTTGTGTGATATACCTTCATTCTGCCTGTGCTGATGAGTTTTCTGAGAGGTGGTATTGCCAACGTGACCTCCTATTCTGGGGGTGCTTTCCTTCCCCTGAAGTATTGTGCTGATGCATTGTTCAGCATTGGCTGCATCAATACAACACTCTCATATGTAAAATACCAAAATGCTCGCTCGCTCTCTGTGTGCTTTGCAGCCTTCAGTGCTCTGTCACTTCTCAGCAGCTTGTGCTAGGAAGGTGCATTGACTCCCTTTTCTCATGCACTGAGCAGCTGTTGCATGACTGAACTGCCCCCGGGCTTCAGCTGTGGAATAAGAGAAAGGGAGAAAAATGATGACTCTCTCAACTGGATTGATTAACTTGTCAAAGAATATCAGTAGTGTCTGAGTCAGATACATATGCTTGAAAGTATAGGATGGTGTGCTCCTGGACAAAATGATAGATGGCAGAATAGTAAAGGTTTTGTTGGAGTAACTAACCAGCTGGATGTGCAAGGGACATCCTGTAGTTGTGATACATGGTCGTAATTCACACGTTAATGGTTGGATGCCTCATCAGTTGATGGGATTTCTGCTTGGATGTTAATTGCACACGATGCAAGTTTCTCCTATTCTGACCCTGCTGCTTCACATTATAGAACTTCATGTTGCGGTTGTCAGGCAGAATATCTTCCTAACACATTAGTATTTCCTATCTTAAAAGAGGACTCAGGCATATTTCTAAATAGGTGTAAGGTCTTCTCAATGTTGCAGAAAGGCTACAGTGTCAGTTACTGTTAAAGCACAGGCCACATGGTAAGATAAATGACAGTGAAGTATTCAGCATTTTTCTTATAAATCAGAATGCATGTAAAGGAAATACTTGTCTAGAATAAGGTTGCTCATTCTGAGTATCACTGCTTTTTTATTGGTGGAGATTTTTTGAGCTTTGTGGCAATGCTGGACCACGAGAGGAGTGGTCACTTCTCACAGCTGGTCTGTAAAGTTTGTATACCTCTCAGCAGTGTTTTCAAATAGAATCATAGAATCATAGAATAGTTAGGGTTGGAAAGGATCTTAAGATCATCTAGTTCCAACCCCTCTGCCAGGGGCAGGGACATCTCCCACTAAACCATGCCACCCAAGGCTATGTCCAATCCAGCCTTGAACACCGCCAGCGATGGAGCATTCGCAACTTCCCTGGGCAACCCATTCCAGTGCATCACCACCCTTACAGGAAAGAACTTTCTCCTCATATCCAATCTAAACTTCCCCTGTTTAAGTTTGAACCCATTACCCCTTGTCCTCTCACTACAGTCCCTCATGAAGAGTCCCTCCCCAGCATCCCTACAGGCCCCCTTCAGATATTGGAAGGCTGCTAGGAGGTCTCCACGCAGCTTTCTCTTCTCCAGGCTGAACAGCCCCAACTTTCTCATCCTGTCTTTATACAGGAGGTGCTCCAGTCCCCTGACCATCCTCATGGCCCTCCTCTGGACTTGTTCCAACAGTTCCATGTCCTTTTTATGTTGAAGACACCAGAACTGCACACAGTACTCCAAGTGAGGTCTCCCGAGAGCAGAGTAGAGGGGCAGGATCACCTCCCTCTACCTGCTGGTCACGCTCCTTTTGATGCAGCCCGGGATACGGTTGGCTTTCTGGGCTGTGAGAGCACACTGCTGGCTCATGTTTATTTTTTCATCGACCAGCACCCCCAAGTCCTTCTCCTCAGGGCTGCTCTGAATCTCTTCTCTGCCCAACCTGTAGCTGTGCCTGAGATTGCTCCCACCCAGGTGGAGGACCTTGCACTTGGCATGGTTAAACTTCATCGGGTTGGCATCAGCCCACCTCTCAAGCATGTCAAGGTCCCTCTGGATGGCATTCCTTCCCTCCAGTGTACCAACCTAACCACACAGCTTGGTGTCATTGGCCAACTTTCTGAGGGCACACTCAATCCCACTGTCCATGTCACCGACAAAGATGCTGAACAAGACCGGTCCCAGCACTGATCCCTGAGGGACACCACTCCTTACTGGTCTCCAGCTGAACATTGAGCCATTGAGCACAACTCTTTGTGTGCAGCCATCCAGCCAGTTCTTTATCCACCGAGTGGTCCACCTATCAAATTGATGGGAAGGAGTGTGCCCTGCTGAGCACTATATGACTCAGTACCACATGTTACAGGAGAGTTTACAGAAAGTGACAGTTTCAGAGATGGCAAGCACTAAGTGCTGATTATTTCAGAAGGGATCTTAATACATCATTGCAATCTACTTGCATTTATCCTGAAACCAAAATGGGGGTATTGGCCACTTCATTCAGTGGCTGTCTCCCTCACTGATCTCTTTGTGCCCTCCCAGGACTCACAGCTCTTTTGGAACTGGACTCGAGTGGGCACCAAACTGCCCCTGCTTATGTGCTGGTTCCAGATTCTGCCTCTAGCACCAGCTCATCCTAAAACCACACTTGGCTTTTCCGAGAGTTGCACAGTTCAGTTTCACACTGGATGAATTAATGGAGTTTCTCTTATTACGCTAGTACAGTGAGTAGCAAGTGTCATATTAGTCTTTCACTGATTAAGTAGCAGCACAGTGGCATTAGCTTTCCTGCTACGTGATACCTAAGGATCCAAACTCTACCACTTTTTTGTATATATTTGAGAAGATCCTGGATCTCTCTATCATACTTTTATTGGCTATCACCTTCTACCATGGAAAGATAAGACATGTTAAATTAATTACTTTTTTCAATACCTTAAGCATGTGCACAATCTCCAGTCATCAGTAGCACTAGATGCATAATTCAGGTTGTAATAGCAGCTACTGAATATCTCCCAGTTTGTACATCTCATTGCAGGTAATTTTTGCCGGACTTCTAGAGGACTGCAGACCTCCAGCGTGGTAGTGTAGCATCTAACTGCTTATCAGTCCCACTCTCAATCTCCTCATTATTTCAGTTGCACATCTACAATAGCTAGATTCTATATTTTTCAGGCTTCATAAACTAGCTTAAGACTACACTAAACAGGGACACAAAATTTCCTTTGTCTGTAGATCTTGGTTATCACTTTGTATGGCAGTCTTTATTTTGCTCAAAAATGAAACCAGGTGAGGTTCAGTTGCTACTACAAAGCTAATTTGGCCAATTTACTGAAGCTAAGCTGGTACAAACTGAGCATTTAATTAACTTTTAATGTTCTATTTAGAGCAAAACAACGTCTGAACTGCATTGCATCAGCTTGCATAGCTCTCTACCTTTCTGGGTGCAACTGCATTTATGGGCTGACAACTGTGCTTGTGAAAACCACAAAAATATGGGAAGATGTACTACTGACTATACATGTGCTAGAGGTGCTTCATAAACCTGTAAGCTGTCTTGTTACAGAGTTTGAATCGTGGAGAAAATGCGTTGTAACATTCAGAAATGATACAGACATGATTCCATTGTAAGGTTTTTCTAGCTCAGTTCTGCCAGCTCAGGAGGAAAGAAGTGCATGCCCTATGGGTACACTGGATGGAGGGCTGCTGTCCAGCATTCCTGTTGTCTTCCAGATTGCTTGCTCCGTTATGTAGATACATGGATGTGTAATGCTGTTTATCTGATAATGATATTGCTACATTTCCAAAGATCACATTGAGACCCCATTGTTTTAGGTACACAACAGGTATGCAATAAAATACCACCTGTTCCAAAAACTTGCCATCCAAAAAAAATAACTGGTCTGATTTCTATCTTGACAGTCATTCTGAGTGACTCATTCAGGATTATGTGATAACGAATCACCAGCTTCTTCAGCAGAATTGCCCATAAATGTCGAGTTGACACAGTATCTTTACTATGCCTTATTCCTATTAATTAGCATAGTTTTGTGATTTTTTTTAATGTTTTTAGGGGCATATGTCAGTAGTATTTGCAAAGGTTATAAACGGGGGGGGGATTAAGTACTCTTGATTATTACAGATGCAACATTGAGATCTCTGGTGTGCATGACTGATAGTATCATGAAATAGGCAAATTATTGCATACACCAGCTCTGAGTGTTACTGGAAGCCACTGTGTTTCATGTATTTCTGTGTGCTCATGCTTGCATTTTCTCTATTCTTTATTGGGTTCATTCATGCCTTTTGGAATTACTGCCATGCATAAAACAAGGTGCTCATGCTGTGGCCAACAATGAAGGAGCCACAATGGGTTGGTGTGCCTCACATGCTTCTCTTGAGCCTCTGTAGCTGGTCACCTTGGAGACAAGAAGTGTCCTGGGCAGGCCCCACAATTGCTTTAACCAAGTGGCAGCTCCCACATTTTCTGCTTCATGTGTTATTAGTGGCATTTCTTGAATAATCCATGATTGTTCCAATCTGAGGCTTTTACTATAACCCATGATGACGACATGTTCCCAAAGCTCGTATATTCCTCCAGGGATAATATTTAATTTGGAAATTTATCAAGCCTTATTACAGTTCACCAGCAGTGGTGTGAGGAAAGTCCCAGAAGCGGAATCACTCTGCTAGTTTTTCCGATGGCTGCTACCACAAATAGATACTCCAAGAGGACTCAGTGCATGTTTGCAGCCTCTTAACACAGAAGAATAGGAAATCCCTCTAGAGATCATGAAGCATCTGTAAAGCTATATTGATTTTCAGCCAGCCAGCCCTAATCTGTTCTGAACTCTTCAGCATTCCTCTTGGCCCTGGGCAATGATGTGAAATAATGCTGGGTATTAGGATTTTATGTATTATTGGTTAACACTATTGACTCCAGGAGAAGTTTTAATTCTGCCAGCAGTGCTTCTTTAGCATCAGCTTCCCACCTTATTCTACTTAAGACAGCCCTTTTAAATGTTAGGTTAGTTGTTGCTAAGCTAACAGGAATCATCACAGTATTGGAGTGCATGTGTGCCCTTAGGGTTCATACCACAGAATGCAACATTCCCATTTTCAGTTATTCACCAGTAGCCTCTTTCCTTTTAATAGTACTGTCCTCTTAGTAGTCATGAGCAGACAGATTTCTTTCTTATTAGATATCTTTAGGTTACATAGCTTGTAAAAAGCAGCTTCTCCTTCATGTTTACCACATGTTGTGTACAGTCCTTGCTCACATGTCAGCACCTGCTACTAGGTAGTAGTTTGGTGAGTCCCAGAACTGGTATCGCCTATCTCTTAGGGATTTATGTCTCTTATTGAACAACCTGATGCCTAAGAAGTTGCAGAGTCAAGGCTCTGGTATCTAACTGGGTTTACCTACAAGCCTATATTTAGTGGCAGCGATGTTAGGTTTTCTCTCTTCTGTTCAGTCACCTATTCACGGTAAACCTTAGGAACAAATATCTTTGTACTCTGTCAGATTAGTTTGAAATTGGATCAGTGTGTTCAAACATTACTGATGGAAAGCAGAGAAAGATACACACACCTTGATTTCCTTATTCTCTTCTTACTATTTTCTAAAGGCAAGGCTAGAAATACAGCTTCAGTTGGATCTGCTTGATCTTTTGGTGGTTAATAGTAATGACAATTTGCACTGTGGGGTGGTGGGGTTTTTTGTTGTTTTGTTTGGGTTTTTTTTTTTGGTTGGTTGGTTTTTCGGTTGTTTTTTTTTTTTTTACTATCTCAGGCAGATCTCGTGTTTTGGGAAATAAACTTTATAGGGATCAGAAGTAATAATTCATTGTTCATATAGGTATGGTGGGGGAAAAAACTGTCACGGAGTGAGTAGGTGCCGGGACCAACTTTAGTTGTAATGACTTGATGAAAGGGGAAAAAAACCCCATGGACCCAAGCTTATTCCTTGGCCTTAAACAATGAATATTTTTTCTTTAAGAATATTTGATTTTAAGTACGTTTTGTGAATATGATTAACATGCTCAAGATTATCCAGCAGGATAAATTATTCATGCAAATTACAGATTTATAAATGATATACAGAGATACGTACAGATTTATTTAATTTCACTTAATACCCTGATAAATTTGAAAATGAGATTTTTTTTCTTCTCAAAATCTTTCTTTGCAGTGCTGTAAGTAGCTTCATAGTGGATGAAATAGGATAAACAATGAAAAAAGTGTCTAACTGCAGAGCTCACAGAGCAAAACAATAGGATTGTTTTAGAACAGCAGAGAATATTGTTTCTTTTGGAAGGGACTTACCTGTAACTATGATCTATTCCAACTACTTGTTTTGAAGTGGTTCTGCGTGAGAGTGAGCCAGATTGAATCCCAAAAGCTGACAGACTACAGTATTAGCTCAAGAGGCAACTTAAATCTGACAGTATATAGATCAGAAATTAGTTTTGAAAATTTCATGCATGAAGACATAAGGACATAGTCAAATCTCAGACTCAAGGGAAGACTTTGGCTTCTCAGTGTGCTCATGTCCTTCTGCATTACAGAGGTGCAAGTGCTTCTCCTAGGACACGATCTGCCATTTCAGGAAAGGTGCTTGCCTAAGTTTAGGCTGGGAGATAAAGCAACTTAAATGAAAACTGTACTAGAAATATCAGTGGTTTTTATCTTGACATTTTAAAGGGCTAGGAGTTTAGATGTCTGGTTTTTGAAATAATGCAATGTTCAGAGCTTTCCTCAGGTTTCTAGCAGTTCTTGACATGGTCTGCTTCTTGCAGTAATCCATGGCAGCAATATACAGCACTGCATCTGCCTCCAAGGGAAAAACTGTATGTAATCTAGTGCATAGCCAGATAGAGAGAAACTGAGGCTTCAGCAAAATCACCAACTCCTTTATTGTTTTAGTTTTAGTTGTAATTTACTCATAATAGTAAATTGTATGACCAGTAATCTCATGAAATAAGAACACATCTGGAGATTATCAGATCTAACCACAGAGCTTAGGCTGGATCAAAATCAAGGCACCAGAAATTAATCCTTTCTTGCTATATGAAAATGCACGTTCAAGTTCCTAGATCTGACTTCAGCTGTTATGATTTACATCCGTAATTGAACCAGACTGATCTGCAGAATCTCTAAAAGGAATTAACAAATCTAAATACTTCAGATAAGCTTGCGATTTAGTAACTGGAAAGCATGTCCTGTTAATGGTCTAAGCATATTATAGAAAGGAGGAGGCTCAAAATTAAAAAAGTAGCAGACAGAGGGGTTATAAACCTTACCTTCAATTTGTGCTACTCCTATGGTAATCTGGAGATCAGAGGTTATATAAAGTACCTTTTTCCATAGTGCCAGCCAAAGAAATGTTAGTATGATAACTCCTAAATTGAAAGGGGTTAGGTTTAGATTAGATACAAGGAAGAAGTTCTTTACTGTGAGGGTGGTGAGACACTGGCACAGGTTGACCAGAAAAGCTGTGGCTGCCCCATCCCTGGCAGTGTTCAGGGCCAGGTTGGATGGGGCTTTGAGCAACCTGGTCTAGTGGTAGGTGTCCCTGCCTGTGGCAGGAGGTTGCAACTGGATGATCTTTGAGGTCCTTTCCAAGCCAAATCATTCTATGATTCTGTGATAGGTAGACATTCAAACACTATGGACTTGAAACAGACAATGAGAGTAAATAGAACCCCTTCAAAACTGAAAAATCCTGTTGAGACTGTTAAATAAGATTTGCTTCTTAAGAAGTTGAAAATACATTGCCATGACATAGCTCACCGCCAGTGAGGCGTCTGTGTCAGCTCTCATCCTGTGAGTTGTTCTTGTGTGGGTCCACTGTTACTCGGTTTTCACCTCGTGCAGGACTAACATTAATTTGATCACAGATCACTCAGGACAGTCTGAAAACTGATCTGAAAATCCAGAATCTTTGTTTCCAGTCAGTTCTTTGCACTGGCTCACTGTGCAGCCCCAAAAAGCACCAATGCTGGCAGAGGACAAGCAGCAGGAACACATGGCCAGCAGCTGGAAGGCACTTGCAGCTGTGACTCTGAGCTGTTAGCAGCATGTATGTGGGTTACACAGTTTTCCCACCACAGGAGAGGAAGCAGAAAGGAGGTCTGGGTAAGATCAGGTTGGATAAAATCAGATGTTTTGAGGAGGCAAAAGGAGCTAAGTTTATCTAGTCTAACAAAAGATTTACTGAGAACATGGTATAGAACAAAAGCAGTGCAGCCTATAAGCAGTCATCCATAAGGTGAACACAGTATATTCAGGTATTTTGTGAAGCCAGACTGGAGGAGCGTTCCTGTAGGAGAATATTTTCTCTATTGCATAATTAAGCAGTGCTGGTGTTTTGCCTTAAGGCAACAGCATTGCCATAAAGTATTTATCAGTAATACAAGCAGATATGAAGAAATAAGAAGGGTCAGAAGATTTGGACCAGAAGATTTCTAGTCACACAGAAGAGGGACAAGTCTCTTGAGCTTTGTGGGGAGCTGAAAGCCTTCTGTAACAGGTTTTAAGTCCTCTGAACCAGCAACTTGGCCAAGCAGGAGATAAGGAAAGTTTTCTGTTTCGGGCATGGGAGCCTCTTGGCATAGTAATACAGAGAAGTTTTTTGTTACCCCTACATGGTATTACCCCATTTGACTGCCTCCTTCCGCTGCTCCTGTGCTGGGCTGGAGGACTACAAAGTCTGTAGAGAAGCAATACCGGTAGTGGTGTAGTTTTGTATCTGCAAAATTTGCTACAATGGGTGAAAATGGAAAAGAAACAATTATCCTATAGTTGTGTTTTGTAACTGAGTTTCTTTTTCAAAGGAAGTGATAGTAAGTAAATTCTGGTATAATCTTAATCTTCTGTGAGACTATTGCTTCTTTACCATGTAGCACTTGACTCTGGCACTTCTATTGGTAGGGGAAGGACCAGTGTACCCAGCAGCCCTCCCTCTCCCCACTGCCTTCACCTTGCAAAAGTCACGCACACATTTAGATCTCTTCAACCAAGCTCTGTAAAGCAGAAGGAAAGCACAGCTCCTTTGATGATCTGAATCTAAATAGCAAGTTGCTGTCTGAATTTAAAGAGAGAGACTGCAGAGGATGAAAGAGAAGCAATATGCTTATTTTCAGGTCTAGCAATGCTGTTATTCTGCGTGTATCCCAAGCCCATACACAAATAATTGGGAATTTGCTGTCTTAATGGCTGCTGTTGTTTTTTTTTGTTGTACCTCTGCAGCTGTGCAGGTGAATGTGAAAAGGGTTTTGCACATCTATATATGTATTTCTGGTAGGCACTGCACAGCTAAAGCCTCTTTTAATTTTCTCTCTAATTTATTTTTAATTTTGTAACCCCCCAAGGGTAAATCCTTATTACATGATGTAAAATCATCTCTTCTATAAAGCAGCTTATTTGTTGATTTCTAATTTCAGCCAGCTGAGGCAAAGCTGTAGCTTTCTTCCAAATACTGAGAGCTCCTCTGTATATATAACTGTCAAGTGTGTCCCGCTGCAAAATCAGTAAAAAATGCAAAAACCTGAATCTATCCTTCTAGAAAGGGCAAAGAGAGGGATTCATATTTCTCTATGTTAACAGTGTGCGAGATTTCTGAATCTTAAAATATTCTCAATATGCAATTTGCTTTTAAATGTTCATTACATTTGGGTTAGACTGAATAGGAAGGCTTATATTTTCAAAAGCTCAAGAAGTTAGGGGATTGTGTTTTGGAAGGGGATATCCATCAAAAGATAGTGTCTGAAGATGGTATTACTCTGTGCACTCATATAAATGCATGTTCACTGACATCAGTATGTGCTTTGGCTCACTGGAAACATTTTCTTTAAGCTAACTTGAACACTTTATGGTTTAATATTTGTTTATATGACTGGCTGGCAGCCTTACTCAAAGTCCTATTGAGATAACAACAAAAACACATGATATGACGTAATTGCTCTTGCCTTTACATTTAGTGGGAGAGGTATTTATTTTCAAAATACTGTTTATCTTGTCCTAAACAATTAGTCTGGAAGACGTTAGGAGAAAAAAGCTTTAAAAATGCCTGTCGTGGTTTAAGCCGTAAATCACGCAGCCCGTTCTCTCACTCACTCCTCTCTCTTTCTTCCCCCCTGCTCCCGGGTGGATGGGGAGGAGAATCAAAAAAAATGCAGCTCCCACAGCTTGAGATAAGAACAGTTTAGTAACTAAAGTATAACACAAATCACTACTGCTACCACCAATAATAATAATGACAAGGCAAATACAAGGAAAGGATACAACTGCTCACCACCTGATACCCAACCCGACCACGCAATGCTCCCCCACCCTTCCGGGTCTCTTCTC
Organism: Ara ararauna; assembly: GCA_028858755.1. Classification (NCBI taxonomy): domain Eukaryota; kingdom Metazoa; phylum Chordata; class Aves; order Psittaciformes; family Psittacidae; genus Ara; species Ara ararauna. The sequence goes on from CM054379.1 coordinate 67,036,192, forward strand.
TCTGCTTTTACATCCTGTGCATGATGTGCTATGGCATGGAATACCTCTTTGGTCAGTTTGGGTCAGGTGTCCTTTCTCTGCTTCCTCCCGGCTTCCCCTTCTCCCTGGCAGAGCATGAGACTCAGAAAGTCCTTGGTCAAACCAAAACATTACCAAGCAGTAACTGAAAACACTGGTGTTATCAGTGCAGTTCCCAGTCCCAAAATCAAAAACACAGCACTGCACCAGCTACCAAGAAGCAGAAAAATGACTGCTACTGCTGAACCCAGGACAGTGCCTTACCAGCTATTTCAGGTTTAGGCATCTGCATTGAGCCCTTTTGGCTTACAGTGCTTACAACTCAGAAGACCTGAGTAATTAGTTTGCTTTGAGTTGTCATCAAGGGAAATAAAAAAACACCACAAACAACAGATTGTCTCTTTTTGTTTTGTTCTTAAGTGTGATGTTTTTCAACCACTTTGTTTTTATGCAAAGGTGATGTTTCTATTCAGGTTGTAGACTTCTGAATAAAGCTCTTGATTCTCTCTGTTTTTTATTTTAGTCTTCCCAAGTTAAGTCAAGGCTGCCCCCTTATCTAGGCATGACCAGCAGGTTGAAGGAGGTGATCCTGCCCCTCTACTCTGCTCTTGTGAGACCTCACTTGGAGTATTGTGTGCAGTCCTGATGTCCTCAACATAAGAAGGACATGAAACTGTTGGAACAAGTCCAGAGGAGGGCCACAAGGATGATCAGGGGGCTAGAGCACCTCCCGTATGAAGACAGAATGAGAAAGTTGGGGTTGTTCAGCTTGGAGAAGAGAAGGCTGCGTGGAGACTTCATAGCAGCCTTCCAGTATCTGAAGGGGGCCTACAGGGATGCCTGCATAAATTTATTTTGGCATTGCTTTTTGCTCTGCCCAGCCTTCTCAGCTGAAACTGATCTTCTGCAGTTTGGAATATCTCAGAGCTGTTAAACAAAGATAAAGTTTGGGGGCCTATACGGATGCTGGGGAGGGACTCCTCATGAGGGACTGTAGTGAGAGGACAAGGGGTAACAGGTTCAAACTTAAACAAGGGAAGTTTAGATTGGATATAAGGAAGAAATTCTTTCCTGTAAGGGTGGTGAGGCACTGGAATGGCTTGCCCAAGAAAGTTGTGAATGCTCCATCGCTGGCGGTGTTCAAGGCCAGGTTGGACATAGCCTTGGGTGGCATGGTTTAGTGGGAGGTGTCCCTGCCCCTGGCAGGGGGGTTGGAACTAGATGATCTTAAGGTCCTTTCCAACCCTAACTATTCTATGATTCTATGAAAGTAGTGCTTGCCAACTATTTTTCTTCTGTCATTAGCAAAGAATGGACGGAGAAAGCAAGAGAGAACCCCATACATCAGTTAAAATTATAGAAGATTTCATTTCCATCTCTGGAAACTCTGGCTTTACTTATTAGCCAGAAGTCATGGCCATACATTTATTTTTAAAGCTAACTTATGTGGCCACATCTGAGCAGTACAGTGATCTGTGGTTGGAAACTGAAGCTGGAGAAAGACAGCGCTAACAAACCAAAGTCACCAAAAGAGTCCTTGATATATGTCAATAGTCTTTGCTCAGGCAACCTAATGTCTGTATATTTCTTGAGCCTGCTGTTACTTTCTGCTTTGTAGGTATCACCAAGGTCCTACTGTAACAAAATCAGGTGGGATTTTCACTATTCAGATTGAGACTGCAGTTTGATGTCTGAAATCTTTAACCTTTCTCTTTACAGTTAAAACAAAAAAATCCCTCTGAAATGTTAACCATGTCATTCTATTGCACTGATGTTTTCCAGTTGGTGTTTTAAAGGTATTATCTGTGCAGCATAAAAATTAGAGATATAGTTTCAGTACCTCAAAAGGATCTGTGTGGTTTACACTGATTTTAGTAGGAATTAGGTCATCTAATCTCAAATGCTTTTTTGAAAATATCTCCCTAAATGTGTCAAAACAAAAGATCTAAAATATTTCTGCATGCTCAAATCATCATAAAAAATATGTAAATGTAGCCATAATTAATATTCAAAGGGTGGAATTTTCTTTGTCATGAGTTCTGTTGTAAGTTGGTGGTAACAGTAAAGTTTGGTGTGGTTGAATATACTGACTTCTTATTTAGGGTTTTAAATAATTCACCTACTCACCACATGGTTTTGCTATTTCTCCGCTGCTTATTGAGAAAAAAAGAGAGAGGGGAGGGAAGGAAGGAAAGCTTTTTAGCATTTACGGTTTTGTACTCAGTGTCATTCTCACTTTAACAAATAATTAGGTTGTTGCCTAATAATATCCCACTGGAAGTGTGTCTGTGCAAGCATCTGTTAATGAACAAACATCAAATGATTCAGATGGTCTGTTTAGGTCCTAATTCAAGTCACTCAGTGGGGCCAAGATTTAATGTCTAAGATTTCTGAATCAACTTCTGAAGTAATTATCTATTTTTTTGTGGTTGCGTCTTACAAGTTCTGAGATATTCCTGTGCTGTAGGGAGCCTGCCATTTCTAGTAGTACGGCAGCTCATGTATCATCAGGTCTATTTGAACCAGAGAGCGAACACTTTTGTGATGAAGGAAAATTATGAGAAAGAATTGGGAAGCCTGAGCAAGTTTTTGGTGGCAACTGACAATAATGTTCCTTTTCTTCGGTGTTTCCACCGCTCGTTTTGGTGATCATAGGCACTTAGAAAGGCTGCAGCAACATGAACAAATCTGAGAATAGTGAGGTTTTTTTAAACGTAAAAATGGTTCAAATTCCGTTTCTGACACTTTGGCAGTACAGGTCAGCCTTACTTGGATTCCTCTCTGCAACTGCAGACCTCCAGTTGCACTGTGTTCAGCCACAGTTGGTATGTCCAACCCCTTTCACAGTGGGGTCTCATCATGTCTGGAGCTTACTGTAATAATGCAAATAAGTAACAGTTTGCCCACCCTCACTAATGAGCTGGTTTCTTTTGAACAGAGAACAGTAATAATTCCTAGCCTAGCATGAGGAATGTTTTGACCTTTTGAAAGTTGCAGGTTTGCTCTGCAGGCAGTATTGTACTGTCAGTCTTCATGTGGTGGAAATGAAGTACTGGGTGATTGACAGGGCCCCCATAGAACATAGCAAACCTGCCTACCTCAGAAATCGATCCAGGTAGCAGAACAATCTGTCACGCAAAATCTGTCTCAGTGCAACCTTTCTCTAAACAAGTCTGATATTTTGAACATCTCAGATCAAAACCATCCTTGGAATATGGTTATTATCCTCTAGGATAATCTTTGGAACAGGATCTGTGATCTGCCCAAAGGTATTGCTCTAATATTCCATCATATTTGCAAATACTGCAATCTGCCACTCTGGAAAAACCCTCCTGCGTCATGTGTGATGCAACATTCGTCAGTACGTATGGAAAGTATAAATGTGTGTAGCAATTTGCTCTATTCTTTAGCATTTCATATGTGTATGTATAAAACTAAGAACATATTGCGGTAAACCCAAGCTGCACCTGTTTTTCCCAGTGTTGTTTACATCTTAAGTGAAGAGTCAGTCTGACCCTCACGTATTGCTTCACCAAGCTGGCTTTTTTAATATCTGCAAGACAAATAGGGCTTATTAGTCTTCATGTCCTTGCAGTACTTCTTTGTATATGGTGCTTTTGAAGTGCATATTGTAAATACAAGAGATGTGCTAGATAATTTCTCTTGACAGGCAGATATTTTGTGCATGTAAACCTGACTCTTACATAATTCTTGTTTTTTACTGCAGGAGAAGAAAATTTGCTGGCAATTTTGAAAAGGAGATGGTGGAAGTACATGATCCTGGGAATAATAGATATAGAAGCCAACTACTTGGTAGTCAAAGCTTATCAATACACCACTCTTACTAGTGTACAGGTAAGAACTCAAAGGATTTTCCCTTTTGAGGTAAGATAATAAGGTCAGTGGTGCAGTGCCCATTGGCTTTGGTGCACTAACAGCTATTTACTGTCTATGTGTTCTGTATACCTTTTAATGCTGTCTTACAAAACACATTTTTTAATATTGGACAATTTTTATTACTCAGTGTTTTCCAAACTGTACAAAAACATGCTGGCTTTAATTTTATTTTCCCATGCTAAACTATTAATGATCACATTTTTGGCATTATCTACCTAATTTGGTCCTTTAAGGAAATATTTTCATATGGGCTGAAATGTTTTTCTCACTTTATATTGTACTTGAGAAAAATATAATGACTTCTTTTAGGATTCCATAATTAGATCTGAGTGCAAATGTGTGGTGGGTTGACCAGGTGCCCACCAAAGCTGTTCTGTCATCGTCCCCTGGCCAGGAGAGAGAGAGTGTTATGAAAGACTAGAAATAAGGACAAGGAGAGATTACTCACCAGTTACCATTAAGGGCAAAACAGACTCAGCTTAGGGAAATCAGTTTAATTTGTTGCCAATCAAATCAGAAAAGGCAATGAGAAACAAACCAAAATCTTAAAAACACCTTCCCCTTACTCCTCTCTTCTTTCTGGGCTCAACTTCACTCCCAAATTCTCCTCCCTACCAGTGGCACAGGGGTATAGGAAATGGGGGCTGTGGTCAGTTCATCACATGTCTCTGCTGCTCCTACCTCCTCAGAGGAAAGACTCCTCACACTCTTCTGCTCCAGGATGGGCTCCCTCCCACAGAAGACAGTCCCCCATGAGCTTTCCCAATGTGAGCCTTTCCCACAGGTTGCAGTTCTTCATGAGCTGCCCCAGCGTGGGTCCCTTCCATGGGTGCAGTCCTTCAGGAACAGGCTGCTCCAGTGTGGATTCCCCTGAAGGGTCACAAGCCCTGCAGCAAACCTGCTGCAGTGTGGGCTTCTCTCTCCACTGGGCCACAGCTCCTGCTAGGAGCCTGCTCCAACATGGGCTTCCCATGGGGTCAAAGTCTCCTTCAGGCATCCCCCTGCTCCAGCATGGGGTCCTCCATGGGCTGCAGGTGGAGATCTGCTCCCCCATGGACCTCCATGGGCTGCAGGAACACAGCTACTTCACCATGGTCTGCACCACGGGCTGCAGGGGAATCTGCTCTGGTGCCTGGAGCACCTCCTGCCCTCCTGCACTGACCTTGGAATCTGCAGGGCTGTTTCTCTCACATATTCTTACCCTGGCTGCAATTCTTGCTGCATGGTAGCTTTTGCCTCTTCTTAACTGCGTTATCCCAGAGGTGCTACCACCATTGCTAATGGGCTTGGCCTTGGCCAGCGATGAGTCCATCTTAGGGCCGTATGGCATTGGCTTTGTTGGACATGGGGGAGGCTTCTAGCAGCTTCTCACAGAAGCCACCCTGTAGCCCCCCCACTACCAAACCCTTGCTATGCAAACCCAATTCAGGCTTTTAGAAATCCATAATTGTATCTGAGTGCAAAAGTTGTCATTAAGTAAAATGAATGTAGTTATGATGAAGAAATCTTACTTTAATGCTGTTAGATGTTTTATGTTATATAACAGCTTAACTTCAGCTGTCAAAAAGTGTACTCTCCCTCAAAAATTATACATGCAGTGAACCTAAGCCAGGGTAGCGATTTTTGCAAAGATCCAACCTGTATGCTTTAAGTATAAACACAAAAGAATCAGGCTTCTTCCAATTTAAGCAGAGAAGTGAATAATAGAAACATTTTCAAGAGCCTGGAAAGTGTCTGTCTTGGGAAAACATTGCATACTTCATTGCTACTTGTTCTAAAGCAAACCTATTCCCTTCTTACATTGTCTCTACCTAACTAGGCAACACTACATAGTGTTTAGTGTATTTTACACCTTATTTGCCTGAAGTTTGTATTAGAGCCAGTAAAACAGAGAAACGTCAGTCAGTGTTCTGCAGAACAGAGTCAGTGTTCTGCAGAATCAAAGCTAATTTAGGTATTTATCTCTTCCATAGCTGAAAAGTGATACTGGAAAATATTGAGCTTGTTTAGCTGAATAAGAAGCAAAAATAGAAGAAAAGTATGAATTCAAGGAATCTGAGTGTGAGGTTTATGCTAAATATTCACAAATGCCTCTGCCATCAGAATGTTGTTTTGAGAATTCTGATATGTGCCCAGACAATGTAGTACCGCTTTTTAACACTTTTTCAAATCAGATTACTCAGTATAAAGTAAAGCATAAATCCACATAAATCTTACACTGTCTGATTTTATAGCTAATAAAAGCCTCAAAGAGAAAAGCAAAAGCTGATTTGCTGCTTTTGCATGTTCACTCATAGCAAGTAGAAGTAGCAGACTGAGCAAGACAATCGAGGTCATTAAATCCCATCTCCTACAGCCACCAGTAAGCAGATATCAGAGGTTAGTTTGGCCAGACCCATGAAACTCTGATTCCAGAAGATGCTCTTCTGCAATGAACACAGCCTTTAGTGTGAATGATCAAAACCTACAGTGTGAGGAGGAAGCAGACAGGAGAGTTCAAGGGCATTACCTGTATCTCGGCAGGGAATTTTTTAGCTGAAATGACCCACAGTCTGTTTTCATATTGAGAGAGAGGAAGGGTGGAACAGGAGAACTGTCATAGGGCACTAACAGTACTGTGTCCATTTTAGACCTCTTCCACATAAAAGTTACAACAGAGTTCGGGTCTCTTTCCTATGTAGGTTGAAAGAAGAAAGAGGTGGAAGCTCAAATGCTGTGTCAAGCTTGCTTTCAGGAGTGGAATGAATGCAGTGTCTTCTTTTCCCATAGTCCTGGATTGCTTGGATACACACGGAGTGACTGGGAATACCTGTTGCATTTTAAATTCAATTCATACCTTAATTTGAATGAGCTTCTAAATGTAGACAAGCCCAAAGATATGGTGAGAATGGGATGAGTATGAGGTAATCCATTAAGATGTTGAATCAAATGACACATTTTATGAAATACAGCCAAACACCACCCTATTTAATGATGAAACCAAAGCAGCTCGGGGGATTACTCAGCCTGAGGCAGCATTGGTCAAAGTGCATTATGGTATGAAAGGAAGACTGAAGAAATGGGAAGTAAAAGGTGGAAGAAACCAAGACTTTCCTAGAATCTGATTTCTGAAGAATCTGACAGGACCAGTCTCAGGCATTTTCTGAAAGGTCTGGTCCTGCAAAAGCACTACCTGTGAGGCCATAAATGCACACTGGCACGTAGTAAGGAGAGTTCAAATCCTTTCAGAATTGAGACCTGAGAATCCAACGCTACCTATCACAAATCAGCATGGATTTGACTGAAGGCTATGGGAGCTGTCCCAATGTATACACTGACTGAGAATCAAGTAAATTCAGCAGGATATTTTTCTCAACAGGCTTTACACCAAGGCATTTTTGATGGGGAGAATGTAAGATGTTTCGGAATTTTCACTTCAGTAAATGAGAAATCTTGCAGTATTTTTATGGCAGTGGCACACAAACCATTTCAGTAGGAAAACAGGTTTTCAGCATATATTTTTTTTCCACATGATATCTGCTCCATCATGCAAAACTAATATGCAAGTGTATTGGGCTTGTGGTGCTTTTAGGCAAAAAACATTAAGTTGCTCCCAGCAAAAAGCCGAAGTTTAACTGTAAAAATATACCTTTATTGCAATTGATTTGCACTTCTGCTTTCACAAAAGAGCTCCAGGGATTCAGCAACTTTAAAATCTTAGGGCTGCCAAAGTTTCTAGTTTAAACTCCATCCTTTTTCTTTTTTAACGGACATTATCTCATTATGATTCCAGGAAAAGACAGAAAATGGTGCCCTACTTTTCCCACTGTTTCACACCCAATCTTTCATATACTTTCCTTTAAAATTTCCTTTTGGTTTGGGTCTGGGAAAACAGAATTTTCTAATAAACCTTCCTGTATGTCTTTCACCATATGCTTTCAGAACCACAGTGAATGAGGACACAGAAGCATAAATCAGAGGTTAATATGGTACCTTTTATTTTGGACGTGCTTCTGATTATTTCAAATCCTTGTGGACTGTATAATTACTATCTGAGAATGTGGTGCTCAGCTCCATCATAAGATGAAAACAAAGTGCTGTGAAGCCTAAAACTTGTAATTTTCCCTTAAAAAAATGGAACAAACTGAAAGACCTCCCATATAAACTAGGTGACATAAAAATTACCTTGAAAACCAATGCACTGTTTATGTTTCAGACATCAAGGTGTAGGCCAATTGCTAAGGATAAAATCCAAGTTAGCCTTAGGTACCTGCAGTGCAACCCAGGGGCAACTAAGTTTAATAGAACAATCCAAGAAACCCAGTCTATTATCTACATATCTAGAATGTTGTAGATGTCTAACTTTCCTGGGTCTATGTATATTAACCTGCTGCTCAGAGCACAGTCTAGGGACATGAAAACATGTGTTCCAACCTCTCAGGTTGCTCCTTCTTTGGTAGCTTCAAGTTCTGGTTCTTTGCATGCCCAAAGTGCTTCTGTATTGAAGAAGAGAAACACCTAAATACCTGCCTCCAGTTTAAATTTCAAAAGCCATGTATTCCTACCTCAAAGTACCCAAAGGAACTCAGTTTGTTGGATATGATCTTAGGATGCCTCAAGTGCTTACAAAAAGCCTGCAATGCTCTCCAAATTGCAAGGGTGGAGCATGCCTTTTGCATGAAGTCATAGCTGTTAAAACAGTGGACTACAGAAGGGGCTTGAGTTAACTCCACCTTAGCTGTAGGGATTGAAATTTCGGCTTCCCACAGCCATGAAAATGCTCAGACTAGTAGGTGAAGACTGTTCTCTAGAGGGTACATTTAAAAATTGAGTATATGCGAGGTAAAAGGCACAGTAGTTTGTAGATGGATCAATTTGATATCCAAACCCATGTATTTCAAGAAGTTCCAGAAGTGCAAGAGGTAAGTCACACTTCATGCTCTGACACATGTCCTGATTCCCAGATGGCAAAAAAACTAGCAAAATTATCTTTGATTTCTCTTTGGTGCATTAATATAACTTTGTAATGTAATGTAATGTAGCCCTCTTGCACATCAGCTCTAGCAGGTGCAGAAAGTGCATTAGACACTCTTTTGTACACTAGCAGCTGATCTTATGGACTATATGCTTAACTTTCAGGACTGCCTGTGGTAATACTTTCCATATTAATGCAAATGGTTTTTAAAACAACCCTGATGTAGGCCTGCAGAAGGTTTAATAAATATTCAGTACGGGCGTTTTAACTACTGTTAGGGACACCTTCTACACAGCAGATAAAATCAGTTCCCCAGAGGGAATTTAAAGATTGCAAAAATTTTGCTGTTATTTATATCTAGACATTTGATTTCTTTAAAGCTATGTTTTGACTTAACTACACTGCATTTACAGTGTACTACACACATACATTCTACCAAGTCCATAATGTCTTCCATTAAGCCTATTACGATGCTAACATTTGTAACCTTTGCTGCTAGATAAGTGCTTTCTCATCCTACTAAGCTGCATTATGAGGCCAACTGCCCTCTCACTTTTCCCTTATTGTCCCATTAATTAACTCTCCTTGCTGCAATCCACTGTTCTACTACCTCCATATTAAACTGTTGTGTTGCACTCTCCAGAGGAGATGCTACCACATAGAAATTGGACTATTTCTGCAGCATCTTGCATAGTGGTACTGTAGAATATGCATACGATGTAGCTAGTAAGGCACTGTCCAAGAGAGAGAGCTGCGTTCCTAAATAGTGATTTATATGGTAATTGATTCTTTGGGCAATCAAGCCTTTGATTGGCATGATGAAAACAAAGGTAGTAAAAGCTAGGATTTATAGACACCAGGAGGCAGACAGTAAAGACTGCAGTGCCAATGTTCTCAACTAGTCTTAGATCACTGTGAGGCTCGGCAGTACATCGTACTTCCAATTACCTCTGGCAGTTTTCATACTCAACAACTGCCACTGGAAAAGGCAAGGAGTCAGCAGTAAGTGCTTATTATAGGAGTGCTGGATGGCAATAGATTTTGCTTTGTGCTCAGTCCCTGTGGGCTAATATATGTTGAGGCAGAAGTTTTGAGATAATTTTGAAGCAAATCTGGGAGGTGAGGAGCAGGGGATGTGCAATACTGAAGTTGTTGATCCACCTTTTCCAGTGCCCACTAAAGTGAGCAATATCTCAAAAACAGAGATAAATTTAACTCCTTCCCTTCCTCTCCCTAATCCTATGCATGTAAGATTGACCATAGTTTCCTGTTTTCCTTCAGGGTGGTGAGAGAATAGTGTAATGTTAAGGTTTGCAGATAGATCAGCATTGTGCGGAAGTGTTGCATACCATACATTTATACTGTAGGATTCTGTGAGGTGTATCTTGCATCTGATTAACTATCACACTTCGAATTGCTGTTCTGTCTTTTAACTGTGTTACACATTTGTGATTCGCAAACCAACCCCTCAATATGCTCAGTCTCTGTATGTGTTTTTGGAGTCAACTGAGCTCTCAGTATCCAGAGCTCCTGCCTCTAATGGTAAAAATCACCCTGAGCCAAACTTTTTGCTAACAAAAATACGCAAAATCTCATTAAAGTCAGTGGAGCTTTGCCCATTACAACAGCAGAGATTTTGGTGTTCTCTGCTTATTTTGCATATTCTTACTGGTGAAATGTAGAAGAAGAGGTTTTTCTGCAGGAGACATCCATGATTTTTCCTTGCCAGGAGAGAAGGGAGAAGTTTCTAATGAGAAACCTTGAGAAAATGGACTTCAAAGCTCATATCCAGTCATCTTACTTAGAGAGAAGCAAACCAGAAAATAGTGCTGTAGGAACATGTGACTACTGTTAGAGCTGTCTGCTGTTTTAGGATGGTCTGTTTCTGACAGTAGTATGTAAAATCAGAGGAAGAAGGCAATTAAAGGAAGGGCCATTTCAGTGGTCAGTTCGTTGGTAGATCTTACTGGTATTTGAGCAGACCTTGCATAAGCACAGCTGCAGTGCATATTAAGAGAGGAGAGGATGGAGAGTTGTGTCCTAAGGAGGGTCTTTGTCAAGAGTCAAGATGCAATTACTTGTGTTGGTAGTAAATTGTGTCCATGTGTAGAGTTGAGAGCAGAGGAACTGTGTGTTGGATGTGACCACCACCTTTCATTTAACATAACTTCAGGAAGTCGCGGTATTCCTAGTATGTACACAGAAAGCTGGAGTTGTGATAATCCTCACCTCAGGTGTTGGTGCATGCAAATTACTGGTAGGGGAAGGTCTTTCAATAGTAAACATTTTGAACAGGTTTCTGTGTTTGCAGGGAAAATCCTGAGAACAGATGAAAGGAACTGATGGGAACAGTTATAGAAGTGCTGGACATGTGGCCCTAAGGAAAAAAATAGAGATATTTTGAGCAAAATACTGTTTTAAAAAGGCTTTGGACTGGGAGCAGCCTTCTGGCTTTTCTTTCCTCCATGTCGTGGAAATTAAACATTTTACTTTTCTTTTTCCTAAACAAATGACATCGCTAACTGATTCTTTCACCAGTCTCCCTATCCAGAGCACAGTGTATTTTGGCTCAATGAAAAAAGTAATAGTTTTTAAATCAGTTTAATGGTTACATAAAAACCATGCAAAAAAGTAAGTTGTGATGAAATAGTGAATAGAAACATGAAAGGTAAAAACAATGCTCCTTTTTTATTTTCTTGCTTGAAATAACTGTCAGAAATGCTGCCAGCATCCACACCTTCCCTGCAGAAGGTTTCAGTCACAGGGTAGCGTAATTGCCACACAGTTTCCCTGGCAGCCAGCATCCAGCTCTGTGAGGGTTCATATCATGACTGCCTTTGTACAGTTGAATCAAGTGTATGTGGTATTGTGAAGAAAGTATGAAAATTGGTACAGAAAGCCCTCAAATGGGCAGCAAACCCTTTCTTCCTTGGAAAAACAAAGCAAATGTCAGAAGGTGCGTCTCTTACTGGATGTTACACTTGCTGCTGTATTAAACTTACCAGATTGCATGCTGAAATTCAGTATCCATCACATGTACTTGACCATACAACGTTGAACGCATGCGACAGATATTACTGATCCCTCTGCTCTGGAGAGCAGGCTGAGTAGAGGGTGCAGCTGATTCTCCATGTGATTTGCTGGAGGGCAGCACTAATGAGAAACCCCTAATGTAAAAAAAGGGGCTTATAACTGGGGGGGGGGGGAAATCCAATGAATCCTTAAAAAGGGAAATTCAGCTCAACTGCTCCCATAGGGAGTTTGCTGCCCAGCTTTTTTTTTTTTTTTTTTTTTTTTGGTATTACTGCAGATCAGCAGTTCAAGCTCTGTATTACAGACCTTCCTTTTAAAGCTTTCCAGCTCTCCTTCCCAGTGGCTAACAGAACATTCTTGCTATAGACGTGCAAACACATGCTGAATTTGTGAGATCAGAGACTGGATGTTCACTAGTAGCAAGACAGTATTTGTCTATGATTCACAAACATAATAAAGTCAATGTAATTTAGCAAACAAGTCGTTGGAGGATTACATTTCAACATTGTGTATCATCAACAGACTTAGATGCAGTGTGATATCTTTTAGATTCAAATAATAATCTTCAAATCCTACAATAACAGCATTTTTATGATAGAAAGGAGTTTCTATGGAATGGTACATGAATAGATTATGTATTTTTGTATCCTGCCTTATAAAGGAGCACGATTTAGAGCTGTAACTGCAGAAAACCACCGATAAACACAGTAACTCATTAATTTAACATAATGACAGGGTTGTCAAGGTCAGAAGGAAAATATCAAAGGTGATTTTTAGGGAAATACTGGTAAACAGCTTACCGGTATGTACTATCAATGAAATTCAAGCTAAGCATAATTTACCTTTGTTATTGTAAAAGCTTTATAGTGAGAAAAATGACAATTAGGTGTATTTTTTTTTATAAATAGCTGAAGTAACTAATAACAAACAAAAGAAATTAAAGAAAAAAAAAAGCCCAACTGCAAATCACAATCTCATATCTTTTGTCCGTAGAATATATGTGCATTTTTCTTTCTGCTAGGCAGATTTATCTGAGGAAAAAAGAAAGGCAGGAGGAATTTTGTCCTAAAGAAATTAAATGTAAAGCAATAACTGAAAAATGGCTAAGCAAGATACACTAGGTTATCTTATTGCTTGTATTGTAGTATCCTAACTTATTTCCTTATATCCCATTGTGTAATTATAGGTCTAAACTAAGCACAATTCAAGAACTGTGTAATGTCAGTGAATATTATCTACATTTAATGTTTATATCTATTGATGTTACAGTATTACAAATAGCAATTTGTGGATTAGACCTTGGGCTTCCATCCCCAAAAGGATGTTTTCCAGCTGCTGTCAGTGTTGCTTGTTTGTGACAAGTTCTGTTCATGCATCCCTTCATGTTAGCGCTTAAAAGACATGTCTTCACATACTTGAAAGCACAGGTATGTTTAAATATTTATGGAATGAGAGGAATTTTAAAAATCTTCCACTGAAAAGCTGTTAGTGAGAATCTGCATCTTGAAGGACGCATGCTGCAGGTACAAACAATTTCTAAAACTGGCTATTGAAATCACACTAGCACCCTAATATATCTCATATTCACAATAAAATCTTCTTTTTATGGGCTTTGTCTGGAGTAAGTAAAGCATCCCTTGGCAGAACTCCTGTCCCACAAAGAACATACAGAGTCATGTCCTGTGTGTAAAGATGAGCAAGGGGTTCCAGATGTTAGATGTTAAAAGTATTCACTGAGTCACTTTGTGTTTCATGAGAGACAGTAGTTAGTGGCTGAAAGATGACATCTTCATACTTTTAAATCTATTCTTAAACACTGTTTTCATGAGTGACCAATGCTTCTGATTTTGCAAAATCAAATAGTCCAGTGATGGTTAAGGTTCACTTAAGTGACCTTTGCACAGAAAAGAACTACAAAGATGCTTGCAGATGCTTCATGTCTGACTTGTGAGTGGTTTCTTAAAACACCTCTGTGCTTAACTGTTGGTATGGCTTTCTGCTCTGTTCTGTGCACAGTCATCTTTGAGGTGGTATGTAATGCATGTATGAGCAAGAGGGTGCTCAAATCTTAGGTTCTTGCCTGAGGAAGGCGATGGCAGACTGTGCAGTGCCTCTGGCTGGTCCTGCTTTACTCGTGTTCAGCTCTGAATCAAGGGTGCTTCTTCTCTTCTCCAGTGCAAAGTTAATTGAGTTGGTATAATCTACTGGTTACTGGTGACTCCAGGAAGACAGAGTGGAAGGGAAACCATGTGCACTGAGCCAAGTGGCTCTTACTGGTGATAGATTTTGGTTGCCTTCTCCAAGATGATACAGGTGCCTGCCCGTGTACTTTTCCACCTTGTTTTGATACCAACTACTGGTGAGGTTAGACTCATAGAATGGGCTAGCTTGGAAGTGACTTCCAAAGATCATCTGGTCCAACCTTTGTTGGGAAAGATGAGATTATTTAGCACCCTGTCAAATCACATCTTGGTGATGCGGAAGCTCTGGTGATGGGGACTCTACCACACCCCTAGGGGGTTTATTCCAGTGATTGATTGTTCCCAGTGTAAAAGAATTATTTCTTACATCAAGATGAAGCTTTACTGAGTGCACCCATTTCTCCTTGTCTTCTCCATGAAGGCTCCTAGTGATGAAAGAGCCTTCATCTTCTCATAACCACACTTTCAGTAGTGGAAAATGGTGACAAAGTGCGAAAACTGTTATTTAAGCTCACCTGTTCAATGCTGCATGCAAGGGAATGAGATAGAGGTATTCACACCTTTAGGGATAGCTACGAGCACTGTAAGGAGTAACTGCCTCCCTGCTGTTTGGTACCACTTTCCCTCCGTCTTCAGCACAGAAGATAGGTACTCTGTCTTCCAGTGCTGCTGATGAAGAGCACACATCCAGCATGATGACATGAGCTGTGGATTGAAGAGGGGAGGTGTTGAGTTTTGTCCGCATCCCATAGGTTACCCTGAAGAATGAGCTTCCCTCTGGTGTGCCACCTGTTGCTTGTGCATGCTAGGGCTGCACTGGTAAAGTGCTGAAATCCACAGCAAATGAGAAGTGTGAAGAGGATGTTATCCATGCAGCAGTGACCATCTGTTCTGGCTTGATTGGCCCTATCCCTCCTTGCAGTGCCAGGAGAAGGCCATGTGCCGCCTTGCCTGCGCCATATGCCAGAATTTAATGAGTATGCCCAGTAGTCCTGCCACCATCCCTCCCTGCCCCAGGAGACAATTGCTGCCAGCAGTGTGACTTCTGAACTTGTTCTTGTGTCTTGTATATGCATGGTTTTGCAAAAACTAGTTACTGTTAGATGTGTTATAAACTGTACACATTGCAGGCTTTTCAGGGGTAGAACAGATGCCCTGCGCAGATGAAGGATCTTGTGGTAGTTGTTTCAGACCTTCTCCCTTTCCACTTTTGGTCTGTGAAGGATGGCTTTTTGAGGACTGCTGGAGGAATATTTCACTGTAAAGAGGCCTGTCCATGCCTTTTATATTATTAGCTCTCATCTTAAAAGCAGAACCTGCTTTTAGCGTGGATCTTTTCCATTTGTAATTTCCTTCATCTATTCTGCAGCTCTTTGGGGCTACTTGAGTCTTCCAACAGCAGCATGGTCCGGCTGTGGAGCCGATTTTCTTTTGAAGGCTTTTGCCACTTACTCCCTGGAGAATCTTTGAAATGGGTGGTTTTCTACTGCACGCTCTTGTTTTTCAAACAGTTTCAGGCAATTTTTCCTCTGTCCAAAAATTGGCTTTTATATTTTTGCAGATCACCCAAATTTAATATTTTGTTACATAGATATCTCACGTGTAAAGAATAATTTTCTAAGCACTGGAATTCTAGAATTCTTGAAATCATCCAAAAATCTTGTTCTCTTCAGATAATGTGTGAACAGACAAAGACATTAAAAGGGATGTGATCATTATTTGATAACAGCGTGCTTAGTGGTGGATCGCATTGAGAGAGCAAGTCACAGGTAATAGGCACAAAGGGAAGAAAAATCAAATTGCATCTTCTAAAATTAAGGTAACAACATCTGGAGTTGTTTTCCAGAACTATGAACACAGTCTTCTCCTTTGGCTATTCCAGACATTTTCATTGGGAAAAAGATACAGTCCTATAGCTCTGGTTCCTGCTGTACAGTCGGCATTGAACAGCAGTGTACCCTGCACAATTCATTAACTCCTATAGTTAGTCCACAAAATCACAACTCCTAATTATCTGTATCCTTTTTAGGAAGTGAGATTAAAGTCAAGTTTCTTTGGATGTTTCTTACCCAGGATTTTTGTTTCCTGGTAACATGCTGGGAGTTTCTAAAACATCTTTTAATTTTAAAGTCTCAAGGCCCTCTCACAAACTTTTGCTGCTTTTCGTTTTTATCACGGGTTCTCTGGGTTTATTGCTGAGTGCCTCTTTATAAAACCCAAAGCCACAAACCACAATTAAAGATTGTTTCATAACACTTCTTTAAGAAATCTCTTACCCAGAGTCTATTGGCAAGAATATTTTGCTTCTTGCACTGCAGGCAAGGTGTTGTTTTGTTTTGTTTTGTTTTTCCTTCAGAGGCATATGGGCTGTATTTTCAAGGTGTTAACAGTGCCCACAGGGGGCAGATTTTCCGTAAGTATTCTACATGCAAAACCTTCTTGATTTATTCAGCCATATTTAATAAATCTGGTCAATTTGCACATTATGAACATTCCTGCTATTTGGATGTGATATTACTGAGTTAAAGCATGTGTCTAAACTGCAGGAAAACTGCCCTCAGTCTTTGTCTGCTAATCACCAGAGGTGAGGACCAGATGGAGTGGTGTGGCTCTCTTTTGGCCCAGGTTTCCTTCCCATGGATGTGAAATATGCCTCTGAATCCAAGAGTAAAGCAGTGCTTTTGGGTGTTTCTGTAGAGCAACAGGTCTCCTGAATTTGTGGAATAGTCATGAACAGAATAGTCCTATCCTGTCTGATAGACGATACAACCACTTGAATACACTTTCTCTCTGGTAGAAAATGCTGTTACTAACTAAATAACTCCACTTCTCTCTGCTGGAATCTATCCTAGTATTTTAGAGCAAAGTGTTAGCAGGTCAATTTGTTGATGTTTTTCCTCTCTTTCTTGACAGCTTCTAGACTGTTTTGTCATCCCAGTGGTGATACTGCTCTCCTGGTTCTTCTTACTGGTACGATACAAGGCAGTACATTTCATTGGGATTGTGGTCTGCATTCTGGGCATGGGCTGCATGGCAGGAGCAGATGTCCTCGTTGGGAGACAGCAAGGAGCAGGTGAGTAAGGATAGTTGGGTTGTGTAACCAAGTCCTGTTCAGAGAAAACATTGACCAGAACATGACAGACTAGAACCAAAAAAAAGAAAGGGGGGAAAAATTGGCAGGAAGGCCTGTGCCTTTGTGGATCCAAAGCACTATTCGAAGTTACTTCTTTGTCAGAAGGGACAGAGAACAAAAATGGATCAACACTTAGAAGTCAGCACTGCTGCAAATGGACTTCATGGGCTCTGTGTCTTCAACACAGGTCAGCCTCTGTTCAGGCAGAGGGGACAAGCTAAATACTTGTGGTTTCATTCTGTTTTGGCTTACTTGTTTGACTGCAAATCTCAATTACTTGCTTTCCAAACTGGCTACATCTTCAAGTCATAAGCACAGCTTTTGTCTACTGTGTACCCTAAATTCTCCTCAACTTTACTCCATTTTTTGTACAGAGGCAGGGTCACTAGGTAGATGCTAAAAGACCCTGAACCTGCATGCTGACTGTACCAATCAGTTTTTGCACACAGTCTCAGAGTAAAAGTTTGGGATTTGCCTCTGTCATTGTTGAAGAGAACCTTCTTGTGTGTAAAATATTCTTTTTTTTATGTGCAGCATCATATGAATAATGTGTATGTAGCTATTAATGCATACAAGAGTTAAGATTTCATCGATTAACTTCCCCTGTCACATTGATTTTTCTAGTGCCAACCCAAATGATGTGGGAAGGCTGGAAATTCTTTTCAAAGATTGTCAATTAGATGCAGTTTTCAGTCTTAATTAAAAGTACTGAATTGTGAGCTGCACATAATACACTGGGATTTAAAATTCTTGACTCAGCTTTCTGAATACAATTGCAAGTGCTGTAAGAAGTGCCATTTGCCAGGATGCTACTAAATAAAACAAGGGAGTTTGTGGCAGTACTCACATATCTCCCTGACCCCTTTTATCTCTGTCCTTTATCCTAAAAGGAGACTTTGAGTTCATTGGTCTCCTCCAGAAATAACCCTGCCCCAGCTAAAAAGGAAAGAATATACCCTCTACTGTGAAATCAACCAGCCAAAGCTGCATTTGGAATGACTGATTTCAGAGGAACTGGGATTTCAACCCTGGGTACCAGAGGAAACATCCTGTGTGCAGTAATCTAGAGATTAATATGGTAGGGCAGGTGAGTTCTGGATCAGCAGGAGTTTGTGGGGCAACGGACATCAGCAAACAAGGAACAGATTGAAGAACACTGACACTTTGCCATCAAACTGCAATAATTAGGTGTTATTTGCCATATATTCATTACTAAAGCACAGGTATAGCTGTTAGATAAATTTGTCCAAAAAATATCCGTTAACATGCATTATTGCCTTTTAATTCGGACCTACACATGAAAAACTGTGTCCATGCTTATTACTATGCAGAAAGACTGCAGCTTTCTTTAAGTGGCAAAATAATGTTATTAATGTTGTTGTCCTTAGCAAAGTGAAATAGATCAGCTGGTATAATTTATCTGAAAGGGTAAAACTATACATTAAAAATCTGTGGTAGTTTACCTCTTTTTATTGTATCCTGATTGATGTTTTACAAATTACTCAATAAGAAAAGCAATTACTTTGTGCTCTATCACCTTAAATGTCAAGTATACCTTAAAATAACACTTTCCTCAAGTAATACCCTTGGTACTTGTGCTCCTGTAATACACGGCGGTCTAAAATACAGAGGTCTAAGTGTTCCATCCAGATTTTGCAAAGCACTTCATAGCTCTTGCTTACCACAGTCTTTGAAAACCAGTCCCTTCAATCCTGTTAATAAGTATATGAGCGTATGTTTTGTCTAAGATGGGACACATTGAGACTGATATTTTGATATTATGATAATTACAAGCAAAAGCAAAGAGAAACACCTCATAGTGCTGGGGGTTAAGGTAAAAATGTGGCAAAGTGGCCAAGTGAGAGTATGAAAAGCAATCATGTCAGGACATAGTTCATATTTAAATGTTTTATGCTACACTATAGTCCACAAAACATTAACTCCTCTCCGGACTGTATGAATTCTGCTTCCAGAGGACATTAAAAATGCTAATAATGATTAATGCAAGTTGTGTTTTGCCACGCTATGCCTTGTGTTTCTCCAGAAGAATGACCTACACCATTAAATTGGTCAAGTGCGAATGTATTAACCTAAAAGTCTTTAAAATTACTCTAGTCAGTCCTTAGCGATGAAACCTGTAGATGCATGTAGATTTTACATCCATGGAAATATGTCTGTTAGGATATGTCAGTTTTGGGGGAAAGTTCCAAAGTCAGCCCCTTGAGGAGCAAAGAAAAAGTATTTGACAAGCAGGATGCTAGGAATTTTTAGTAAAGAAACCAAAAATATAATATAAAACATTTCTATGCCAGTATATAAAGTTTGGTACACTAACTTCCTGAGTACCATATATTGCTCTTGTCACTGCATCTCAAAAAGAAATGACCGAAAAATAAGCCCATAGAAGCAATAGAGAAAAGTGAAAAATCTGTTCAAGGGCCTAAAATGGCTTCAGGGTGAAGAGACTATAGGCAGACTGTGAACTTTTATCTCTCAGAAAAGACAACAAAGAGAATAAGATAAAGATACAGGAAGTCTTCACTGGTATGGAGAAGTTCAATAAAGAGTGATTCTTAAATATTTCCCATAATCAGAAAATTATAGGATCACCAATATAATTTTGAGGTACCAGGCTTAAAAGCTGAACACATGAAGTACTTTTTAATGATAGACTAAAAATATACAGACTTCACACAAATTAGTGAAGGCTGCCTCAGGTTCTATGAAGTTTAATGGTTTAATGCAACTTCCATCTTAGAAAATTCCTAATCTGCTGAGAGCTGGCTGATAAATATCCTCCTGTGCTCCCCTATTTCTTTATGCTTTCTTCAGCCACCCTGTGCTGCCAGAGGAGGGTTCTGGGCTAGGCAGACCCATGATCTGACCAGATCTTGGCTTCCTCTTCGGCAAGAGCCCTGGAGGCTGAGGCTCACACTCTGATCCCGAGTGCACTTTGGAGAGGGCCATCATAGTGTGGTGCTTGGGGCCATCCCATTTCAATGCAAATGCTCAGCCTCTGAGCTTTGTTTCACAGATGCAAAAGGATGGTATTTTTGTCTCAGCAGTTCAGCGCATCCAAGCTGTAAGGTCAAAAGCTTTTTCAGCATTACTTCCCTGTCAGTGAGTAGCTGTAATAAATACCAAATGAGTGAGCTCAGTGAGGGATGATTGGAGCCTCTTTTGGAATATCAAATGCATCAGGGATAGGAAGAAGTTTTGTGAAGTGCTGATGCTTATTTTAAATTAAGGGCATCTTCTGAGGCTGACTGCAAAGAAGGCTAAAAGGAAAATAACTACCAAATCTTAAAAAGATAAATGGTCAAATATAAACATGCTGTCAGTCAAGATACATGTGAAACAAAAATTCAGTGGGAGACTAGATGGGTACGTGAAAGAGAAATCTAGTAATTTTTGATAAATACATAGAAGACACATCTCCTCTGAGATTAAAAATGGTGAAGACTAAAACATCATTACTGGAGGTATTTTAAACTTTACCTCATTCCTGTTTGTCCCTAAACAGCTTACACTTTTCTGGCGCTTATAGCCATTTTTAGAGACAGGATACTGGATAAATGAACCCTTGGTCTGTCCTGTTATGACTGTACTTATTTTCATAAATTTCTTTTCACTGGAAATTTCAGCACTGTAGCTTGGAATGAAAACTGAAGGCTTAAAGGAACACCATAAGGAAAAATGTTGAAAAGGTCATTTTGAACCAAACGGAATGTTAGGCTTCCATTTTTATTTACTTCAGTGTGTATTTTACAAATCAATAATAACAGAAAGGCAGAAACTCAATAACTCAAGAGGTATTTTTAAGGAAAAAGAGGTTTTTTGCCTTATATAGGTGAGTCACATTCTGCCTGCAAAAGAAAATAATAATAATAAAATAAAAAAGAATAGTCACTGAAAAGTGTCATTTGGTTTCCATATTTTCTTTTACAAAATTTTCAGGTTCTTTCAGATTCTCTTATCTGCAGCAAGGATGATGCTTTCCCTTCTTCTCCACTAAATTTTGCTGGGATATTGAATGACAGCTGGTGAATTGACAGCACATTTGCATTCAGCTTATTAACCCAGATATGTGCTACTTAATGACTGAGGATTGAAATCTCTAGCAAAGATTTTGCAATGGTTCTAGACAACGCATGGTTGTTTTGAGGCATTCTGATTTTTCCTCTTGTTTATTCCTAGGTGAAAATAAACTGATAGGAGATCTCTTAGTACTGGGTGGAGCAACACTATATGGCATCTCAAACGTTTGTGAAGAGTATATCGTCCGAAATCTGAGTCGAGTGGAATTCCTGGGCATGATCGGACTCTTTGGCTCCTTCTTCAGTGGAATTCAGCTGTAAGTGAGCAGGTTTGGGCCCCAAGGTCATTAAAATGTGTGCAGCTTTATCCTCCAATGAGTTACTGTAACTCTCTCTTCAAAGGTATCCATAACCTGTGGAGAATAGGTGTCTTGTAATTCCAAAATTTGCATTAGTTTTTATATTTCTGTTTGACGTATTTGAATAATAACACAAATTTGTACATAAGTGCTCTAATTCAAGGACTGGTGTCCTGATGTAGTCACATGGGGCAGGAGGAATAGAAGATGCATCCTACCGTCTCATTGATGGAAGACAAGTAGATACTTCATATGTTGGTCTGATCTGTGAATAACAAAATATA
Source organism: Ara ararauna (assembly GCA_028858755.1). Classification (NCBI taxonomy): domain Eukaryota; kingdom Metazoa; phylum Chordata; class Aves; order Psittaciformes; family Psittacidae; genus Ara; species Ara ararauna. The sequence continues at coordinate 67,058,108 of CM054379.1, forward strand.
TAGCTCTCTCTTTCATAGTTCTAAAAAGTCATTTATATTTCTAAGCAGGCAGAAAATATGTCCAGTCAGAAGGCATTTTACTAATTGGCTTGTTCTGTGTAATTACATTATGATATGAAATAATCATAATAATGAAAATGACTTGAAGAAACAGGCCTTTTCACTTCAAAATGCTTAGTACTCAGATGATTGTCACAGATATTTCAGGAACTGCTGAGACCTGTCTATACTGACATATAACTAATGAGCAACTCACCTGCAAGCCTATGGGTTGAAAGGTAGTTTCCAGCTCTGTAATACTGTGACTGATGAAAGTGTAGTAAATGTCACCATGCAAGATTACCACATTTTATGCAGATCTGTCGCTGGTTCTTGTCACACAGAATAACTTTTGATTATTAGTCAAAACCAAGTTGCTCCCCTGCATATCTGAGCTATTCAGCTTCTAAGAACAGAGACTGATCAAAACAATGGCCCACCAATTCCCACGTAATTCTATTTCTTTAGCCAGAAAGCTTATTACAATTATGGGGAATCTGAAACTGTGACTTAAAATTATTTATATTAACTGGCTGCCACATAAGCAGTTCCTTTTTTAAAAATGCAGAATTCAAGAGCATGTAAATATGCCTAGTATCGTTGGCTAAAACTTTTGTTGCCTACAGTATTCATAATAGGTATGTACTAACTGATTCTCAGGGCATCAAAGCAGTGTCCTTGTCTTGCTCTGTGTGTGTACTTGTTATGTACATGTCTCATATTCCTGAATTGAATTAGAGTGCTATTTTCCCCTGTAGACCCAAGCAATTAGTCACAATTCAGGGTCTGTGAGTTGTTTTGGTGGGGATAAGAAGCTGGTTCTGGGCCAAGGCATCTTTGCAGTGTATGCAACTGGAAGGAAACAATAAGAAACCATTTCTCTGTTGAAAGACCTAAGGTTTTTCTAGTCAACCTTTGGCCCAAAAGTTTTCACCAGCGGCTTTTTCCCCACCAGTCTCTGCAGCTTTTTGCTGCTAGTGCTTTGGTGGCACTTTATGAAGACTTGACCACACTTAGGTCGTGTGTGTACTTTTTTAACAAGGTGGCAGAAGCTTACATAATGGGAGAGACCAATAATGTTTCTGCTACTTGGTTATATAGCCATTCAACACTTCCTTACTTTTACCTATAATGGAGAGCAGATGTCACATAGTTATGTGTTCACAGATGTTTAATCTAACCAAATATATCAGTTTTTTGAAAGAGAACCCAGCTCCCCATGTTAAAATAGCAGACTCTTTCTCCGAAACACTATTGGCCATTTCGGTGCAACATAGAACCTTTAGGTCCTATAAATTGCAGTAGTCTAGGGAAGGAATGTCTCAGAAACAGGGCCATTTTCCAGCATGATAGATGCAGCAAAGTTTGGTTAGCATCCACAAAGTGACTGAGGATGAGGAAGGTATGTGCTAGTATCACTGGAGTTTGAAGTCTCATGTTTACAGGGAACAGTACAATTCTGAAGAAGGGAAAGCATCGAAAAGTATGTAGGACTATGCTGCATGTATGAAGCACAAAACAATACCCACAGGTGAAGGTCCCTTTTATTGACATGCACTGATCTTAAAATAATATAATTGCAAAAAGCTGTGGTATTTGCCTTTTATTCCATGTGTATTTACAAATATCTACATAAGCATGGTGATTTATGTTAGTTCATGCTTCAACTCCAGTACAGGGCTGTGTCTCTATGAGAACTTTCAAGTAGGCTGTTTTTTCCTGGAACAGTTTACCAAGAGTGCTTAATATTAGACCGTAAGGTAAAATAAATCCAGATAATGCCTATTTGACAGCAAATGAAGGGCTAAGGTGTCAAGGCAAACAGTGGAAAAAGGAGTTGTCTAACTACCCAGGCGTCCTAGAAAGAGAAGTTTAATGGGTTGAATGTAATTAAAGCAGGGAAGAACTGTATATCAAAAAAAGAATAGAAATTAGTTGACTGGAGTTAGGGATATAGCAACTACCTAGCAAATGGAAGTGATGCTGTCTGATGGAATCACATAATCTTAGAATAACCTACTTCGTAATGGATCCCGGAAGGTAATCTGGTTCAAGCTACTACTCAAAGCAACTCAAAGCAAACTTCAAAGTTACATCAGATTTCTCAGGAACTTGTGCATTTGACTTCTTAATATCTCAAAGAATTGAAATTCCAGTCCTGCTGGGCAACCTGTTCAAGTGTTTAACCAAAATTTTTTTCTTTATAACTAATCAGTTTCCCAAATTACAACTTGGGTCCATTGTCATCCATCCTATCTTTTCAGTAACTACCCATAAAGTAAAGACAGCAGATTTACTGTTCCACCCGCCTTTGCCTTGGCTTAGCCTTCTCTTCTTCACGCTTATACCCTGCTGTTTCAGCATCTCCTCTTACATCATGTGCTTCAGCTGCTTGAACATTGTGATGGCACTTCACTTTACTCTCTCCAATTTGTCAATGTCTGTTTTATTCTGGGCAGCCCAAGATTGGATACAGTACTCCAGCTGCTGTCTCACAAATCATGTCCTTCAACTTGCTGGCCAGATTCTTGCTAACACAGCCCAGGATGCTGTAGGCCTCTGCTCCAGGGACACATTACTAACTCATGTTCAAGCTGATGTCCACCAGGACTCTAGGGTTTATTTGTAAAAAGCAGCTGTCTATACAGTCAGCTCCCAGCCTGTGCTGTTGGATAGGATTATTCCTAAGTACAGGCATTCATGTTTGCTTTTATTGAACCCCACAAGGTTTCTCTTGGCCCTTTTCTTCAGACCACCTTGTGGGTAGTCCACCCATCTAGTCCATACCTATTCAGTCTTTAAGGATCCCTTGTGAAATCATGCTGGAAGCTTTGCAAAGGTCGAAGGAGGTTATATCTCATCCTCTCATTCATTCCCTCCCCTTTATTTACTGAACCAGTCATAGAAGGCAGTTAGCTTGGTCAGGTACAGCTTACTTTTGAGAAGTCTGTGTCGGCTGTTTCCAGTCTTGTCTTCTTCATTTCAAGCAAATGTCTTCTGATGAGATTTGCTTCATAATCTTCCCAAAGGTTAGAGTAAGGCTGGCCAGGCTATAGTTTATGCTACTTTTGAAACTGGATGTTGCATTTGTCTCTTTTCAATCATCAGGGACCTATTCCAATAACCACAACCTTTCAAAGATCATTGTGGTTCCAATTCTTCAGTGAATTGCTCTTACTCTTGTTTCACAGAGCATAATGAATCACAGACCATACCATATTGTTTTATATCTCTTTTGTATCGGCTAGGCAATAATATGAAAGCAATGTTCCTACATTTAAGTTATATCAAAACTTGTTTGCCAGAACAAGAGACATTGCAGTATGTTTTCATGATATTCTTTAGGAATTGCTGATGAAAGAGTCGTATGCCTTATGCATCAAAGATACTTATAATTTAGTTATTTTGCAGACAAAATAATCTTATTATTCTATACACAGCATTAGATTTAGCACACATCAGCAGGAGGCAAATTTGAAATTCCAGTATGAAACTCTCTAGACTGGATTAACCTGGAAGGCCCTGAGTTCCTGCAGTTTTACTATTAGACTTGGTCTTCCACATGCCATCTTTTGTACTAGGTATTTTGTTTTTCAATCTGAGTAATTCCATGTTTTATACTTGCTTAAAATAGTGTCCAGACTAGCATGCAGAGTTCTGCACAGCAGGAGTTACCTGGAAACCACAGATCAGAGAAAGTGGTTAGCTGAGTGAAGACCTAGATCATGAGGTACCTAATCTCCAAGGGTCTATTTGCCTGTATTGGGAAGAGCTGACTTGTTACCACCTTAGAATTTTCTGGATCTGGGATTTTGATGTGAACATACAATGCAAGACTTGCAAGATGTTGAAAGTGGACTTCTGTGGCTTGGCCTATCCTTTGCTTTTCCTGACTTTCATTGCTATGACTATTTGATCTCTCTCGGTGTGTAACAAATAACAGTATTCTCACCAAAGCCAGCCTGTAATATCTATTTATTTGACACAGCAGAGCTGCTCTGAAGAGTGAATAACTCAGACAGATACATTATTAATTAATGAAGTTCAAAAACTTTCAGAATATTAAGTCAGAAGAGCACATGAGGATTGAACATATGGGGGGATAGGCACTTTGGGCAGGTATACAGAGTTGGAAATAAACCTGTGGAAATTTTATTCTATCACATCTGATTACTGCCCTGAAGATCTTTCAATACACAGGCACAGGGATAATGCCAGAGTGGATTAGCAAAGTCTGATTGCATTTGGTTTCTACTGAGATTTTTTTGTAATAAGGTTATTTATGTTGTTTTGTCCAGCATTTGAATTGAATGAGTGGAAGTAATTTAACTTCTGTTCTCTTCCATCAAATTTTGCCTTCTCTTCTCTTATAGTGCAATCATGGAACACAAAGAGCTGTTGAAAGTTCCCTGGGATTGGCAAATAGGTAAGAAAACACTTTACCTCACTGCAGATAGTTGCTGAAGGAGGCATGGAGACAACCAGCACTTGGGGAAGCAGGCACAGATTTTCATAGGAACCAATGTTTGTTGCTTTTCCACTAGTTACTGCCAAAGGTTGAACCACATGCTTCATCACTGTTCTAAAATGGTATGTCCTCCCACTGCCATCCTATGCCTTCCTTGCACCATTAGGTTAAGCATATGTATTCCGTAAGATAATTATGCAGAGAGCTGTGAAGGTAAACAATAATAGGGTTCCAGTTCTAAGATTCAGTACAACACATGGGACAAATAAGCAAGGTAATCATTAAGGGCCAAACCTTTTCAATGAATGTCAAAGAAAGAAAATGGAACCTAGGAAAAAACCTAAAAAAGTACTTTCAGTGCATATTATAGCCTTATAAACTCATTTCCAAGGGGAGCATTTCTGTATGCAAATGGTTAATTGCTTTCCAAGTAGTTTCAGTGGAATATAGCAGATGTGTCTTTTAGACAAGTTTAGGTAGCATTGTGCACAATGAAGCTCTTAGAGTGTTCTGCTATGCAGTGGATTGAATTTTCCCATTTCAGTTTGGAAGCTGAGTTTATGATCTAAGACTCCCTTCTAATTTGTCCAACAAATTATTTGCTTTAAAAGCAAATCAACATTTAGGAGGGTCCCTATAATCACTTTTTTACTATTTATAACAATGGAAGAAATAAAAGAATGCTAATAGTACAGGGCTCATATACTTAGCAGAAGATTCAAGCTTTGGTAATACCTTGACAATAGTTTGTTACCCAGTTTCAGAACGAACATCAAAATGACAGCTCAGAAGGCAACTTGTTATGTGGGGAATCCCTGAGGACAGGAGATACATGCTATGGAATACAGTGTTCTTTTCTTTAAACTTATTTCACAATTTCTTCTCATTGTCATAAACCATAATAAAAACAGTGCATCTTTCGCAAAATGCTGCACCTAGAAGTCTTGGAGCTTTGATGGTTGAGCTATAAAACTTTATGACAAATCAATTTAAAGTATCCATGGAGAAACACACTCAACTGTATAAGTGTATTGGCCTTCTTTAATTTGATATAATTAGCATAATTGCATCAGTGTTTGTTTATACTTCATGATAAGGAGCTCAGGGACATAATTAATCTGGTGCTGATGGAAGTAGCAATGGTCATAGTGAATTAAGCTACTATTCATGTAAACTTCCATGGGATTTCTGTTGTTACTCAGCATCAGTTAAATGTACTGTTAAACGAAAGTCTTACTTGTTCTGTGATGCCATTAAAATGTCATTGAAAGTTAGTCACTAATTCTGAAGAGTCCCTATGCTTTATAAGGAGATCATCTTAACAAGAGCATCATAGATATGTACTTGTTTTGTTAGAGCAATAATTGGAAATGTAATGCAGTTGAACGTGGATGAAATGGTGGCAATTATGTGTAGTTGTGTATTCTTCCCTGTCTTCCACCGCACTTGGTGTGCTTTCCATTGCGTTGGCAGTGATATGAGGTTGTCAGTAGTGACTGACAGATCTATGTCAGGGTGTTCACAGCCTTGTCCTGAATAGTTATCCACTGTGACAGACTCAAACCTGCAGTCCAGCAGAGTTAAATCATCAGCCTTCTGAATGGTACTGATAAAGTCACTACCTAATAAACAGACAACCTAATAAATAACTCAAGGTGGCCTGTTGCCATCTGCCATAATTGTGCTATTAAGAATGGATGAGCTACCTTTCAACTGATGTAAAATGCAAATTATTTTTGACTATAATGATGTAAAGGCAATCTGTTATGACTGTCAGGTTTAAAACAGGCTGTGGCCCTCCTGGTTTTAATTTTTGAAATTCTTCTGATATATAGCACAATCTTCACACTTAGTATAAATCAGGGTAGCTCTGTTTGAAACCTTGAAGGTTTAGGTATTCTTGCTGACAATCTGACTGAAAAGAGAATGATTATACTGTTCTGTCTGAGTGGTTTCATATGAGACTATGATATGTTTTGTAGGGTGCTGGGTGAAATAAGGGCAAATAAACTAACATCAGTTTTGTTTAAGAGAAAAGCCAGTTTGAATCTCCACGGAAGTGTCCCTTTTTACAGGCCACTTGAATATTTGTGGATGGTCTTTATTCGAAAAAGACAGTATGAAAAATCATAACTGATTCCATTTTATCCCAGTGTAATGATAGCTTTTGGAGTAAAAAATGTGAAAGCTAAAACATGCACCATTCAACCAGCATGCTCAGGAACTAAAATGGAAGTTCCCAAGGCATGTTAGTTTTGGTGGTACTTGGGCTACTTTAGAGCAGTCCCTGCAGGCAGATCTTGCCCATCTGTGTGGAGATATCTAGTTTTAAGAGAAGTGGGGAAATACTGAGTGTCTGGGGCTTGTTCAGCCTGCAAAAGAGAAGTCATTGAGGAGTTACCTACAAAGCAGTTATCAAAAGGACAAAGTCTTCACAGCAGGGCATGGTGGCAGGATGAGAGACAACAGGCAGAAGCCAAAATGAGAGATCCAAACTGGATAAGAGGAAAATCTTTACCCTGAGGACAGGCAGGCAGTGGAGCAGCTTGCCCAGAGAGGTCGTGTAGTCTTCATCCTCAGGTTTCAAGACCAGGCTGAGCGAAGTCTTGGGAAACTTCGTCTGATGTTACAGCTGATCCTGATTTGAGCAGGGTTTGAATTAGGGCTTCCTTCCAGCCTGAATCACCCCACATTTCTCTGATCTTAAGTGCCCAATATAGACACTTGTGAGGCATTCACACACAACGAGGCAAAATTGGTGACCTCACCCACCAGAGTGAACACTGACAGACAAGATGGGATTCCTTCCACCAACTCTAGATACCTGGGGTGTAGACATCTTACTTGGATGAATAGTCTCCCTTTACATCAGCAACAATAAACAGACATGATACAAATCGTACTATGCTAAAGCTGGTGTTTAAAAGAGGTTGGATAGTCTGCACCCTAAAATTTCCCAGTCTCTTTATTGACCACCAATCCTCAGTATGTGTCCAGAGTTAGGTGTAATGAATCCCACTCATAGCTGACTTTATGCACATTAAGCCTTCAGTTCAGGACAATGCCAGTACATCTAAAAGGAGACAGTTACGTATTATGAGCCTCTCAGCATTTAAGACAGACCAGCTGATCAGCAGGTCATTGCAAAAGCACTTCCTAACTTACCAGGTTGCTTCTGTTCAGTGCCTGGGCACTGAGTCACAGTGACTCAGTGCCTGGGTAGATAGGCCCCAGCACCTGGAACTGCAGCAGTAGTAGCAATTCCCAAGGCTTCCGCTTGCAGTTCCCAAGGAAGCTGAGGCTCCAAGCCTTTGACATAAAACATATTTTAAGTCTGAAAACTGTCTCTCTAAGGAGCAGTATCTAAAAATCATATGATGTTATTTCCAGTTTGCTGTTGTCACCACTAAATGCTGTCCAGCTGGTGGATGTTACATGTAATTTAAGATGTAAATGAATGATATTCGCCTCTGACAGGACAGCTATGGTTTAAGCAATTTTCCACTGGAACTGAAATGCCCTTTGGAAAAGCAACCTGTGAAGTGCATGCAGTTGGCTGGCGAATCATGTGAACACCAAGGCAGTACCATTAAATTATACTGTTGGTTGAGAGTGCAACCCAGCAGAGCACTTGGATATATGTGCTAAAACCAGGCTGACTACAGGAGCTCTGTGGACTAGCTGGTGATTTGCAGACTGTACTTTGAGAATGCTGACTTTGGGTCCAGAATGTCTTTTGCGCCTGGTCTGTTCTTGATTTAAGCCTGGAAGAAGAGCTGACTTACTGCTAATGTATGCAAACAATTTCTCATTGATCAAAATTACTCTTCAGTTATTGCAATTGTTTGCCTACTGCAGAAGAACAGCAGATTTTGCATAAAGCAACTGTTTCAAGCACTTCCAAAGACTGATTCTGTTGTTACCCATATACATCGTACGCCTGAAAAAATTACTACCTGTTAGTAAAAGCAGTTCTTATGATTATCCATATTCTGAATATAAATACAAATTCAAATTTATTACCATGCCATAACAATTGATATGTAGACACTTGAACACTGACATTTTGCGTCTGGTGTGTTTTTTTCAGGTGAATGTACACTTCAGTTCAGATGCTTCTAAGGGACTCAAGCTGTTACAGCTTATTTTGTCCTTTAGATAACTTTTTCTAAAGAGGTTTTAACTAAGTGGGTCTGAAAGAAGATACAAATCATATGGGCTTTTTTTTGTTTCTTTTCCCTTCTAATCCCTTTCAGGACTTCGGCAGTCAGATTTTCTGCAACTTTTAGTCAATAACAACGTGCTCTGAAGAGTTAGAGTGAGTCTAAATTTAGGTTTGTGCACATATCAGCTGGGAATTACGCAGCATACAGCAGACTAAGAGATATCATTTGCATGAGAGCAGATGAGTGGAGTGTTTGCTGGTTTCTTCACTTCATATTGATTAATTTGCCTTGGGATTTATCAAGTAATAACTGAAGCAATGAAAACTTTCCCAGTAAGTTATTTAGGTTTTTAAATTAGATTAGATTTTTGCTGTAATGTATTTTTATTATATTAGTGTCTAACAATCTAATTTGTGTGAGGCACTCTGTAAACATGTAACAAGAAAGACTCAGCTCTGGAAAGCTTTATTAAGGAAGGCAGACAAAAAAGGATAGAGGAAAAGAGGTGCAAAACTGTGAAGTGATTTGTCAGGTTTGGTGGCAAAATAGAACTAGGACCTCTGTCATTTGAGTGCTGTCCTCATGCATCCATCCACTGGCTCATTAACTCATCTGCAAATACTTTTGCATTCAAGTTTTGGGTCCATTCCCAGAAAATATTGTGTACTCCATCCAACTCAGCTGAATGCAGTTGGTGTTGGGGACATTCATCTCCATCAGAGACTAGATTTGACATGTCTGAATGCATAGTTTCGTTCAAATTCGTGCTGGAAATGAGGTATTTACTAGTAGTGAAAGACACCAATTTAAAACTGCACTGCTGTTATGGAGAGCACAGAGAAAGGACTTCATGTCCACTGCTGACATGGTTTTCACTATTTTTCTTGCATATTTAGAATTATGTTCTTAGTCTCTCTCTATATATGTGTATCTTAATAATTTGAATCCATGTTTCTTTGAAAATGCATTATTTATTCTTTTCTAAAAGCACAGCCTTCTTCCTGCCAACACAAGTCATTTCCACAGGTTGTGAAGGGTCACTCTGCTTCTTGTTTCTCTTCTGCAGGCTTGTTGTATGTTGGCTTCAGCGCCTGTATGTTTGGCCTCTACAGCTTTATGCCAGTGGTCATAAAGAAAACTAGTGCTACTGCCGTCAACCTCTCCCTGCTCACAGCTGACCTGTACAGCCTCTTCTGTGGATTATTCCTCTTCCACTACAAGGTATGTGGAAATGAGAGATGCATTTGGACAATAGCAGTATGCCTGAAGAAATGTCAATGCAGAACAATGAGACGAAAGAAGCCTCCAAGCTTTGTTAGATCTACATGGTAAAAGTGCAGATTTTTTTTATACTTCAGGTTTCCCACACCAAAATGAATTTTATTTTATGATTCCCAGTTTTTAAAGAGGTCTTATTTGGTCTTATTGTTATGAATTTTGAGTACCTGTTCATCAGCAACTGTATCACTAATTTTATTTTACTTATCAGAGGTAACTTTCAACTGCTGTGACCAGACACTGGGTGGCAGCATGAAGAGGACGCTTCCAAAAATCCCATGGGATTTTTTTTTTTTTTTGCCTGAGAACAAGGAACATGCTGAATGCTGAATCATGTTGATTCTGGAATTGTAACTCGTAATTATCCATGCATTGCACCTTTCCTGTCAACCAAACCAATGGCTTTCCTGTTAGTGCAAATGCCGAATTGTGCAGAGATTTGTGTTGAAATTGAACTTTTACCTCTCAGGTGTTCTAATATCTAAAACATCCAACACACATTCTGTCTCCAATTAAAAGAAGTGGCACTTCATTATTCACAAATCTCCCCCCAGTGTCCATCACATGCAAGTAGCACCAGGATGCTGGAGGCGATTGGTCTGCACCGTCATTTGTTCATAAGAGGGAGGTTACTTGATAGCTAAAATGGTGGCCCAGAGAAGTGATAGGTAAAGGAAAGCCTTAAAATTCTGAGTATCTAACCAACTCAAATCAGACTTTGTGATACTAATGGTACCTGAGTGAATCTGAATGAGACAGTGAAAGTTCAAAGCTTCAGAGTTCAACACAAATTTAATTTTTTTCACTATTGCCTTTTATTTTGTTTTTATGGCCTTAAGAATTTTGCAGAGAGAAGAAAAGCAAGTATTGTAACAAAAATTTGACTGACAAAACAATATAGAGGTTGTCTGCTGCTTCATGGGTCTGTCTCATGGTGATTTGGTTCCTTGTTCTTTCTGCTCGACACTTCAAACCCGAAGTGTTTGATATTAGGTATTAGCTAGATATTGTTGTCTCCTGTTAATAATTTTATGTGATACCCATAGCAAAATACATTCAGCTGTGCTAGTTCACTATGTCTAAGAAAAATGGCTATATTGCACTGTAAAAGACAGACAAATTTAATTCTGAAAACAGTGGTGGTGGTGTTCTAGCAAGATCAAACTCTGTTAGGGAGAGAGGGTCAAAGGCAGCAGGGGTTGGACAGCTTTCTGCTCAGCATCGTTCATACCTAGCAAAAAAGGCAATTTAGAAAACCCAAACCTTAAACTTCAGGCCAGAAGAGAAGACTCAGAACTGGAAGGTTTTCTGGTTGAAAGCAAGGTTTCATCATCTGTCCTGATAACTGGTTGAGTTCCACCTCTGAAATAGCTGGTGGTCTCCTCTGCCACTTACTCATCTGATTAGAAAACTGAAAATCTTTCTTCTGCATTTAATGTATGTGTCATGCAGTCTTCTTCATAAACTCTTATCAAACTCTTCAAGACATGATGACTACATCAGTTACAAACCTTCTTATTTCCAGCATAAATTTACTTGTTGCTTTTGGTCCACTCATTTTTCTGCCAACAGTATCCCTCAGCATAAAGAATGCTCCTGTCTCCTTAGCATTTTACTCCATTGGCACACCAATAGGCAGCAGTTGTATATTCTCCACGCCCCTAGTTCACTCATCAGAGCAAACCGTTCTCTGCACCTATCTGGCTGAATTTCATCCTTTCTGAGGTAGTTACTTCAGCTCTAGGAGCAGGAAAGGTCCCTCTAGTGCCTGGCACAATGCTCTTGTCTCTCCATTTCTCCAGGAAGCCTGTTACCCCATAGTAAAACTATATTTACATTTTTCATCAGTGCTTTTCCTTCATGATTCGTACTCACCCTACAATTTATATAACTCACATGAGTCACCCCTTTGTTCTTCCCAGCTGAAGCGCTGATACAGAAAAGACCTTTGTCAGGACTTTGTGAAAAGGACTTCACCTGAAATGTAGTATCAACTTCCCACGCTGTCGGTGTCTCCTTTCGTAGACAATTTAGATTGCAGAAGAAAGAGAAGCTATATTCAGAGATGATCTAGATTTAAAAGCCCGCTTAGTTATGTGGTTCCTTATTTAGTTACCATGTTTTTATCCTTAGACAGGTCACCTCCTCCTTTTCTTTCTGGTCTACTATCAGGCATCATTTTATATGAGGAAGTAGAACTGTGAAATGTGCAACTTGCAGTCAATGAAGTTTATCCTTTAACTTGCATTCAATTAAGTTTATCCTTAAATGTTCCAAATTAGTTCCCCTTCTAAGACTGTGTACACTTGCTTTTTTTCTACCGTCTAAAAGGCCCTTTCTTTCACAGCTCAGCTGTGCATCTCCTTCAGACACACAGCTCCTTCTGCTTATTGCTACTCTGGCCAATGGGCACAGCCCCAATTCACTGGGAAGCAAATGGCTTTATGCTGAATTAGGATCAACTGAGTGGTTTAGTACCCCTTGCAGAATATAGTTTTATGAGTCTTTCAAGAAACAGTTATTATTTTTCCCCTGCGCTGCTACCTTTATCACCAGATGGGTTTATTGCACCTATAACAGTAAATCTGTGAAAATCCATAAAAAATGCAAGAAATTAGTTTAACTGGGTTTTAGAGCCTCTGAAACTGAGGAAAAGATCATGCTTGAAGTGTTTGGATTTGCTAGCGTTTAATTTTTTTATCATACAGACTTGCAGCACCATGACATGTAGGACAATGAGTTTATATTTATATTCTTACCCCATATGCAGATATCTTTGTAGCGCATTGTACAGTTCCCAGGCCCACGGAAGCTAGAAATACAGCATGTTAACTTGACAGGTATGCAGTTAACGTATAATGCAAGATGTTAATTGTTCAAGCTTTTATTGTATTTAAGTGTAATGATTTATGACTTTTAATTTGAGGTAGATGACTAAATTGTAGTGCATCATTCTTAAAATTATCTGCATCCCCCAAATAAAAGCTCTCTTTTTAGTTCTTGTGTAATCAGTAATTGACTCCAGATACCCCAGCAAATGCAGAAATGTGTCTGGCCTCTTTGGTAGCTGAATATTTGCAACTGCCATAGGATTTAAGTATAAACCTCCATATCTTCAATCCTGGTTTAAAATTCTCACCGTATTGATATATTTTACAGAGTTTTGATATTCAAAACTTTCCTGTCAGTTTTCATTTCACCTTCTTCTTAGCACAATTAAATTATCTTCTGCTTTGAAAAACAAACTTAACTTACTATTATTGTTGTTGTTGATGTTGTTATTATTGCTGCTGTTATCCTTTACTATCGCATTCATCTTCGCCTCCTGTCTTTCAGACTCATCTTTTGTTTTGATTTTTCCTAGTTTCTTGGTTTCTGTGAACTTCAGTGTTCCCAAGAGTACTAAAGCCAGTCTACATAAGGTTCTTGCCCACCCTGCACAAGCAGGAGGGAATCCACAGTGCCCTCCCCTGGTGTGTTAAATGAGCCTGCAGAGCAGAGCCAAGGGGCTGCATTGCAGCTTGGGTTTCCTCCATGCTTTCTGTCTATAGACATGGTGGTAAACAGCTTTGGAACCAGAAGGATGCCTTATAAATGTGATATATGCTGTGTAGAGGGATGTCTCAGCATAGCATGGAAGAAACTTCATGTTCTGAGTAACAGGACTGGCCTTGCCCTGTCAGAGACTGCAGTAGCTGCTCTTTGTCATGCATACACTGACACAACTGGTGGTGGAAAGCTCAGGGCCAGTACTCTGGGTGTATGGGTTGGCACTTCTGTACAACTTCAGTTGTTTTTTGCCTAGGGCCTGTTCTTTTTTGCATTTTAGTCTCAGTCTTGGCTTCATTTTTATGTGAATTTTTAAAGTTCATACTTTTCATTGGCAAGCTGTATGTTGTGCTTTAGTCATTCTAAGCAAATTGGGTTCTCACTAAATAATCTAAGCAGTTTATTTTAAGTTTTCCACCAGCTATAGCATGCATACTGAGTGTGTTCTGCACCAGCAGGTCTAGTCACACTGTATTATATCATTACCTAGCAAGCCAAGCACAATCAATTGTGTTCTGCCTTGGCAAATTCATTCATTATTTTTTCCAAGATGCAGCTATAAAAATTCAGAATTTCTGGATATAGTAGCAATTTCTAAGTGGAGAAAACATATATTTCATAATAAATCAAGGAATTCTCATAAGTTGATTTAGACTCATGCAGAGTATCTGTACAAAGGACTTGGATACACAGATAAACATGATACTCAAAACCTTTCAGCACCAGAAAACTGAAATGATGCTAGCTGAAGCCCTACTTGCTGATACTGATGCTTCTAAAAATGACTTTTCAATGCTAATCTAACAGCAGAGTCCCTTCAGTGGAAGGGAGCAGATAACAGGCTTCCCACGACATCAAGAAACAGGCCATGAGGAAGACTGGATTTTAACGTAATGGAGAAGAGAGGGTACAAGTTGGAGGCAATAGGTTCCAATTTAATTTTTGCTAGCACAGATCCTAAGCAATGTCCATGAATTGGGGATTTATGTGAGCTTCACTGAGAAACAATGGTACAATATTATTTCTAGTAGAGCAGGCAGTGCAGGCTGAGCAACTACAAAAATGTATTTTTTAGATTATTACTTCCTCAGTCATAAGATTTAGGATATTTTCCTGATGAAATTTGATATGCAAGCTGCTTGACCTATAAACTCTACTTGAATGGAATTTAATCTCATGGGGCTTTTATCCTAGTAAAGGCTTCTAAGCTTTTGATAATGAGGGTAAATCATGTTACTAGTTAATTCTTTACGCCATTGCTAATGTGCAGAAACCAATGTGCATGTTTCTCTTTCTTTTCCAGCAGACTATATCTCCTACAGTGGGATTCCCTCTCAACAGCTGTGTTCCTATGAAGCTGTACTGTCTGCATGCCTTTCATCTAACTGGCATTTTAAAGTCTTCTTTTTCATATTTCTTTACATTTATTTCTTTACATTTATTTCTTTTATTTATCTGCATTTCTTCCTCCAGATTATAATAATAAATTAGAAAATAGTTAGCTGTGTATGTTTAAAGAGCTGTCTTGATGTGGAAACGAGTTAGGTCTGTCTTTGGTCATACTTGAATGTATATTGCTCTGATAGAAAGGGCCACATCCACTCACCCTTTGTCTGAGGGTGCAGGATGCTGAACAATAAAAAAGCTATGAAGTAAACGACAATAAAGAGTAGAAGCTGGAAAATTAAATTACTCCTACCAAGATGTTGCATAGTCTGGCAGTAGATTTTTAACAAAACAGCACAGATATGGCAGCTTTGTGAAAAGATTTCATTGTTGAAAGGATATCTCTTCCTTTCATAGTGTTATCTTGCAATAGATTCATTAGTTACAAAGCATGAATAGTGAAACATGGATACTTACTGTTTTGGAGCAGTCAAAAAGTCTAAAAGATGTGGCATTCATATTGCAAAAGTTATGATGAAAGCTTCAGGTTCAATTTTATTTTTTCAGAGAGTAGCTCATCATAAATATCAAGTTCCGTAGATTGTTTTAATGGCTCTTAGCTTGGGATTTTTATTTTGTCTCATCTTAAAAGACTGCTCACAACAGAACTGGTTGGGAGTTTTCTAGCAAACTTCATTTTTGTTGGAAATGCCTAATTACCAAAAGAGAAATTCTAAGTGGAAAAAATCCTGTTTTCAGTATGCTCCCAAGGAAACAGAAGCTGGCATTTCTCAGACCTTGACTGTTGTTTTGCCCTCTCATCTAAGAGATTGCAACACTGCACATTTTCCAACATTTTCAGCCAGCTATTCTAGAACTGGAAGACCTGCGGCACAGAAAACACAAGTTATGCAGCTCATGAATTCTGGAAGCTTCAGAACAAAACTCAGTTCTGCATTAGGCAGCCCAGAACCCCAAAAAGGAGCTTTTAAGGCTTCCAGGTATCTGCCATGCAGATAATCTGATCAGCTGCAGTCAGCAGTTGCCAGAGTTTCCAGTAGGCATACGGTTTGGTTTCCTAGCCAGGAACTAGTTCATAATTACAGCAAGAGAACAGCCAGGAGCTTATCTATCTAACTGTCCACAGGTTTATATTCTCTAACTATATAATTTAGATTTCTTAATATTCTTAGTGAATGCCTAGTTGATAGGGTTTACTGACAACACCACTGTTCTGTGCCTTGCTACTCAATACCTGGTTGTCAACTCAGAGTACGGTTTTAGGTTTTTTGTATGAATGCTTAGATAGTCATAATATTTCTTTTCTTTCTCCACCTTTCCCCCCTTTTTATTGTGTGTAGCTTTTGAATCAGATCTTTTTATGTCTCAGTATCACATCTTCCTGCAGAGTGTAGTATTAAAATGTTAAAAGATTTGTTTGCGATTTCAAAAGAGCTTTTCAATTTGATGTATTTCTACTCTTTTTAAAAACATGTGTAAGGTAGGTATGCAAGTAAATTTTCATTTGTATAAAAGGTGTTTGAGGCCAGTTGAAACTCATGTAATCACTGAATAGAACCAATTTCTGACTGAAGTAGTTTATACTGACAATCCAACCAGCCAGGGGAAAAAAAAAAAACCTCCGCTACGTGACTGAGTTCTGCCTTTGGTCATATGGGATAGCAAATTGCATAGTGGATACTGACTACTCAAAAGAAAACATGAAATGAAAAAAGAATGTAAGTGTTAACTGTAGCAAAAAGATGTGTAAAATCAGCCCATTCACAGGCAGTCCTCAGAGAAAGAAAAGTGACAGTATATCTGCCTGTGTAATCTTCTTAAATTGATTCTCAGACTTGCTTGCAATGAACCACTTATGTGCTCTGACCTACAAGGCACTGAGAAACTGGTTTACTTACCTTATAGTGAGAAGTTGTTATTTTTCGCTCAAAATCATGAACAAAAGTTTTAAGTGCTAGCATAGAGTCTATTAGTTTTCTCTAATATTTTATACAAAATGAAGAGGAGCCACAGGATTACAAATTTCCATGCTTGACATTTCTAAATACAGACAGTGTTGTGCTGAGGTTCGGTATTGCTTTCAGTTATTATAAAATACTCTTTTTAAGTGTCATGAACAAAGAATTGTCTTTGGAGAATAATTTTAACATGGTTAAAAAAGAAGGAATATACTTTGACTACTTGAAGAAGGTGATTCATGTCACTGTCATGGGACCTAAATATTTAACACCTTGCAGAATGCTGAGTCCATCATTCCCAAGTCTTCACTGCTTTCTTCACAGGAGTAGATAAGGGGGAGCAGTGTTTCTGGAACTAAGGAGAAATAGGTTTCTCACTAGTGAGAAATGGTTAGGGAATTGTAATTCAGGATGCTGTTTCATTTTGTATGTAGCTTGTAGTCACTGCTGCCCACAGTCAGAAGAGGTGATCCCACTAGTCTCTTCTGTCCCCACCTCTGCCCTCAGGCTCAAAAATGATCCAGACACATGGACACTACAGCTACCAAAGGGAGGCAATGGCATTGTACTGTTGGAACATGCAATGGTATCCTTATGTTTAGCATAAGGCCTCCATCCGTCATTTTCATTTGGAGTTAATATTTGGATATTATTAACTTCAAGAAATGCAAGAAGCCAGGTATGGTAACAATGGGCTTTGAGAACTTGGAGGCAAATAACAGTCAACACACATCATTACCTTGTTTGAATTAGTTTTGCATTTCAATATGAGGAAAAAGTTGTTCAGAGATCTCTTAAGTATACCACAGAGTACATTATGAAGTTTAATTCTTAGACTCTGAAGGAAGTAAATAGTGTTTTGGAAAAAGTAGTGAAGAGTCATGGGGAAGGTAAAAGTGATCTTATAATTCTACCCAATATGAAAACAGACATATTAACAGAAATTTTCCTGTTATTGGAAATAATTAACTCTTGGATGATAAATCTTCAACAAAACCATAATGGTTTTAAAGATGCTGGTGAGTATGGACTGGAAAGAGAAATTTGTAAGAGTGGAGCAACAGAAATGGATAACAACGGAGAACAAGAAAATGGTTTGCATGAACTGCAGAAAGCAAAAAATATTGTGACAAATACTGCCTTTTTCTTCGTTATAAGAAAAAGCGCAGAACTGGATCTTACCACAACAAGGCTTTTTCTGCATGATACTCAGTGACTATGAAAACAAAGACCAGGAGGCTCAGTTTCATAATTATTTGTGGGGGAAATATATTAAAAAAAATAAGTAAATGAGAACCTCAGCATTCCCCAGGTCAAGCATACCTTTGAAGACAAGCGAGTACAATGAATCTGTTGAGCTACGTACCTCAGCAATAATTTGCAACCCAAAGGAGGCAACAAAAAAAAAGTAATGAATTAGCAAAGCAGCAGCTGCATTCAAAACTTAAGTAAGGCTCAGTTACTGTACATCTACAAAGATTTTCAAAATATAGTTCTTCAACTTGAAAGCTATTTCTATCTTAGCATATGGAAACAAAGCTGGGAAGTTCCCCAGAGATGTAGAAAGCAAATTGTAGGGTTAAGTGCAATAGCTGCATTACAAATTTGCAGGTTTCTTACAGTATTGAGTAAGTCCTTGTCTCCAGAAAAGAAGAGAATATTTAGGAAGTGTGTTAAGAATTGTTCCTGGCCACCCACATGGTCTATGAGCCACCAGAAAGAAAAATAAAATTGGAGATTAATTAATTTCTCTGTTTTGATTAACTAACTAGATTGAAGTGCTTACTCCAGTTGTGCCTTCTAGCAGCCAAATTAATGAATGTTACAGACATATGGGGTTAAAGCATCCAAATTACCCCTTATTTCCTACCAAAATGAAAGAATGGGCCAACAGGCAGACATAACATCAGTCAGAAGTCATCGCTTCTACATGCTTTCAATCTAAGTAGTAAGATATTTTATTAACCACTAGAAAGTCTTCAAAAAGCATCTTCTTTGTGCCTAAACTCCCACTTCCCACTAAACTGGAAGCTTTCAAACCCATAATATGGGATAGATGCTTGTCATCAGAACTGCTGCTAAACAACTTACCTTAATTAACTGGAGTAAACTTCTGGAGTTATTTCCACCACTGGCATGTGTTAAGTTTAGCAGGCAAGAATATCTGCTCTTTCAGGTGCTCCAAAGGATCATAATCAGTCTGAAGGAGATTTGAAATACCTTTGATTTAAAGTAATCTGGATTTTGTATCTTAAGTACAAGAGCAGAACTTATAGGGGAGAGCTCCAGATGCAAGTGGGCAAACTACCCTTTTAAAAAAATAGCTAGAAATAAATAGAAAACAGTGACTACAAAATAATCACAAAAGAAAACTGACACTATACAGGTGAAAATGAAAAGGAGTCATTGCTGTAAAAGATAAGCCAAGCTTGGCAATGAAGGTGACAGTGAAACAGCTAGAAGTTCTTTTTGTATATGAAGAGAAGAAATACTTTCACTATGCAAAGACAGCAGAGGCTAAAGTTAAACAAACTCTAGTTTGGAACCAAAATGAAAACAGGACTTTTTGTCATATTCAGGAAGAACAAGAGTTAAATAGGAAAACAATTCACAGTAGTTAATAGAAATATAAATTACTAAGTGAGAAGCAGAAACAGAACACAATAATCTGAATTTTTTCAAGCATGGGGATACTGACAGTTGGAAGAGTTGTATATGAAGTAGGCAATAATCTAAACTCAGAAACGGACACCAGGGAGAAATAATTAGGCACATGGAGATAAATGGAAAAGTGGATAAAATGCAACCTGGTACACATAAAGGTAAATCATCCAATCTAAATCTCATGTCTGATAATTTAACAAATTTTGTAGACAAAAGGTAAATGTAGATCTAATCTGTAAGGCTTTTGTACAGTACAGTGTAGAAAATTATCAATTAAGCTAAGGAACAGGATTAGCACTGTAATGATGGGAAGTTAGGTGAGAAACTTGTTAATGAGGATAAAGGACAAGGCAACATGCTGAGAGAGAAACAGCTTGCTAGAAGGACCTCTTTGCTGATGGAAGTCACAGAGTTGTCTGAAGGCTGGCCTTGTATGGTGATTGTAGTAATAGCTTTGGCATCTCAGTAGGAAGGAGGATTAAAATAATCAGGCAACAAGGACTGGATGACATTGAGAAATGCAATGAAGCACAAAGTTCGAGGTAATGTCTGTGGCAACAGACGGGAGGAGTTTAAGCACAATTGTGGCAAAGCTGTTTCCAAATGGGACAATCTAGGTATTTCTAGCGTTGTGGAGAAGTGTTAATGCCATAGAACGGGCCAACTTACCATATAAGGACAGCGTTTTTTTAGCTGTAGCTGCACACTTTTTTGGTCAAGCTCAAGAGGGCCAAACAGAGCTTTTTGTCTTACCTGCTCCAAAGCCTTGACAGAGTAAGTGTGTGTCTGCTAAGAATGTACTGAATGTGCGGATCCTAAAAAATGTTTCTTGTGTATAGCATAGCTTTGATTTCTGATGAGCTGGGAGGGACTGTGGTACATCAACATATACAAATTAAACTGAAAATTTACAAAGAGGAAAGGAAACTTAGTTGAGCTAAAGACATAAGAATAAATGGGCGGAATCTGAGAATGCATACCTTTAGAAATTGGGGGAATTTTTTGGCTATTTTAGCAGAGGGGTTCCAGAACAGACTTCAGATAGATTAGAGGGGAGTAGACAAAAGCCCTTGTAATGCTTGCAGGAGGGCAGGGAGTGTTTGCCAGATGGAGTATGTGGTCTGACTGCGCAGTAAGGAGGGGGTGGGGTTGGATTCAGTGGCTTAGGGCATGCTCTATGTTATGGTTGCCTTGTGTGCCTGACTTGTGTGTTGACTCAGTTGAGAGCTCTTGGAACTCCTGAAGTTTGGCCTCATGTTGCTGGCAGCAAACATGCCAGACTATGGAGAACCCCAATGTGAAACAGCCACATCACCCTCCCTTCAGACAGCTTGCATAGTCACTCATGGTAAGGGTAACTGCAGCTGTGTATTCCTTTTTTCTCAGGGTAGGAGTGCTCTCTGTTTTATGGCTGAGAGAAAACAATTACATTCTGGAAGACTGCTGTAGGAATATATTGTTAGATTCAGCAGGAAAACATAAAGAATCCAAGATGAATCAATTATTGTACCTTGGTTTTGAACACACTGAACACAATTAACCACATATACATTATTTGATAATCGAGTACAGCAGACAACTGCTACTATTAAATACTTACACATAAAACCAGAAAGACATGTAACAACTGGGAGCCAATAGGTTAAACTAGCAAAGAATATTGAAAGCTAAAAGTGGAGAGGGTAAATTGATTTTATTTTTATAAGCTCTTCTGTTGTGTTCCTCCTTTTTGTATTAAGAACATTTAAAAGGATAACTGCTTTACCATTCCCTTGCCAAGTGATTGATATGAAATAACCAGAAAAGTTAACCAGAAATAACCTTATCCCGCAGTAAGGATGCTCACAGGAAAATACAGCAGTGTAATATAAGTGTTTTAACTTCACATAAAAATCTCTGTCTTATGTAGGTAAGATTAAAACAGATTGCAGGACTCATTCTACCTTGCACTTTTTAATTAGATAGACTGCTGGTATCGCAGGGGTACTGAGTATGGGCTCATTTTTCCTCTACATCTGATGGCAGAGGCAACAAAGGAAAACAGAAGACAAAGCATCATTCCCATCCCTCCTGGTACCTAGGAAAGGAAGATAAGCCTTTTCACACAAACATGTTGCCCTAACAGGCACATATTTAGAAAGGACAGGCAATTCCTAATTTTTTCTAATGATATCTTTTGAGAAGCATGAAATCGTGCAGATTTGTTGTAAACCCAATATTTGCCTTACAGCTCAGAGATTTTTCTCCAAATGCTATCAGTTTTCTCCATTTGTTTTATTCCACCAATCAATTCTAGGAAAACTATGAAGCCTCCCAAATTTTAACAGAGTATGTGGTGACAGTTTTCTGGTAATCCGCTCATTTTTTTCCTATATAGGCAACCTCATCATTTGAGAGGTTAGGACTTTCCCACTGACCACAGTCTTACCAGTTAAACTGTGCCCATCAGCAAATACCATGCAAGGACTAAAAAACAGGGTGCTGCTGTATGACAGAAGGCATGGACCACTATGTTTTACCTACAGTAAAATATGAAAGCACTAGGACAAAAATCCTTGATACTCAACTGGAAAATACAGAAAATGTGTCATATAATTACTTCACATCACAATTTCTATGCAACATTTTTGATTCAGTTTAAGTCATAGTAACAGGCAGCATTTCACCTGAGTTAGAGCACACTGAGGATGCAAGCAGGCAGAAGGAATTGAAAAGTATGGCCTTTCTCTCATGCATAAAATGACAGAGAGAAAACTTCCTTTAGCTTCTTTGTTTTCACCAAATGGCAATGAGGCCAATGTCAGGTTTTCACTGTCATTGAAGCAAGGCAGATGCTTCTTGCTTTGGGTTCTGACCGGCATGAGTAACAATGATGTGGTGAGACATGCCTGCAGTGCAAGCCTCCTTCATGCAGTGAAAAATTTCTATGTGACTGCCAATGGGCAGGAAAGAAAAGAAAAAAGATGTGGAAGAGCTAGCTACAGATTTCACTTTGAATCCCAGCTGCTTTAGGAGGGCAAGATAGGAGCTTAAGTAATCACTTAAGATTATATCCTCGCAGTTTCCTTGGAAACAGCTGGAGGTTGTTAAAGTGTGAAGGTGATGCAATCCTGCCTGTAGTGTACAGACTCACTGCCCAGAAGTTATCATTGTTACTGAAGCTGTCCAGTGCCCCTCGGTGCCCTTCTCAGCAGGGGAACAACACTCAAGCATTCAAGCTTCTGCAGTTGGAGAGCTGAGAAAGCATGCTAAACTGTGTCCTCAGTGGTTTGGGTCCCTTCAGAGATCTCTAGATTAAAGATCTGAGAGATATAGCAGAATGTATAAAGGTTCTGGTGGATGAGTTTTATGTGTTCAAATGCAGTCTGGAAAACTCAGCAGCTTTTCTGGAGTTTGGTGCTATTTGGATTTTACAAAATGTCTGCCCTAATTTCTGTTGATGACAAAGATGTATCATCACCTGCCTAGAGCTTAGTTCTGCAGTCCACTTGGGAAGATGTCTACCTATTCCTAGGAAATGTTCTGCCCATTAGCTCCCACCTGGGATCCGTGATCAGCCAAAGGTCAGGTCTTTATCTCCCATCCCTGAAAGTAGACAGAAGTAATTGAGGCTGAACCAGAAGATTGTTCTCCTGATAAAAAGCAGGGCATACCCTGAATCCCGAAGGGACATCTTCCTCAAAGGCTGGGACAAAAACAGTTTGTCATTGTTTCAGTAAATCACAATCCCAGCCTAATAAAATTTTGGTCAGATCCTCATGAGTCTGAGCCGAGGGAGTTACCAGAGAGCATGATGAGCTATGACTAGGATGCTGGCTCCCATTTCTATTGATAAAATAATATGTTTGTAATATCCAACTACACAAGTGATAGCCCTGTGCAAACCCATGGCTCTCAGAGCCCTCACCCTTCCTGGTGTGTGCATCCCACAACGCAGCTTCTGGGCTTGGTCACAGTGAACTTCAAGGCCGGGTTGGATGAGGCTTTGAGCAAACTGGTCTAGTAGAGGATGTCCCTGCCCATGGCAGGGGGTTGGAACCAGGTGATCTTTAATGTCCCTTCCAACTCAAACTGTTCTATGATTCTATGATATACATATGTACCTATATGTATAGCTATGGGATCTCTAGTAAAATTATTTAATAATATAGAAATATGAGTTATTGTTTGGTTGCTTACTGTAGGGTGTGTGACACCATTTAGCTGATCTGAGCTGAACAATTTCTACCCATGCTACTGTTTGAACAGCTTATAGTTACCCTGGTTAGCATGGAGGGAAGTGGGATTTGGAGAGGTGTACTAATTTGGATATTTTGAAAACATCTTTTCTTAGAGGAAGTATGATTTGTTGAAAGTGAGAAACAAGTCAGAAAACCGAAGCACAATATTATTCTTAAGTAGCTTTTTAGCCAAAGAAAGGAATTGCATGCTTCCTGAGAGCCTGTAGTTTGGTACTGCAGTTTTGTAGAGGTAGCAATGAAAACTGATCTTCCTTTGCTCAGTTTTTTAGGAATAGCTCTTTCTGCTGATTTTGAATGTCTCTCTTTTGCTGTCTGTTAATAGTGGGTCTCAGCAGGTCAAGGTAAATAAACCCTCCAAAAAGTACATGTAGACATAGCAGTACAGCGTGCCTGTAAACCTTACCTTCAATAAACTATGAAGATTTCAGCTAGAGGCCAAGGAACACAGTACAGTGAACAACAGTTTTAGTATTTGGTGAACTAAGTCTGCATCGTCCCATCACACTGCAGGCTTCACTGCCATACTAATAGGAGGAAAATACCCACTGACTTCAAGGGGCTTTGGGTCAATCTGACTGAGTATTGAAAAAACCCAGAGATTTCTCATATACCTACAGTATATACTCCTATATTAACCTTACTAGCAACCTTTCTACTCCAGTGCTGCAGAGAGCTGCTGGAGAAAACAATTCAGCCTGAACCTTAACTTGTTTCTGAGGAAGCTAAAGATGGAATTGTTGTAGGACTGTCTATAGGATACAGGTCTCTGCACTAGCTGTGCATAGATACCAAAGACAAATGATTCACAGGCCTTTGTTTAGATTTCCCCCAGCTTTGTCCAAACCCTTTCTCCCAGGCTGGAGAGCTGCCACTGTGGGGGACACTGCCATGGAAGGAATATTACCAGGCAAAAGAGCCCACTGGCAGGAAGCCCCAGAGAGGAATGATAAGTATGACCAGGAGGAAGGATATATGGTAGAGCTGGAGCCATGAACTAAAGCAAAGTGAATTGGTTTTGGCTAGGTAGCTCCTAGAGCAAGAAAGAAGAGCATGTTTAGCTGCTGGAAGCCCCACAGATTCCTCACAGCAGGACACAAGGCAATCACAAATCTGGCTGGCGCTCTGGTTATACAGTGAAGCAAAGCCAACTGGCTGTCCAGGGTGAGAAATTCAGGCATAAGGTGGGAAAGAGGGACAGTGGGAAACTAAGGAACTAGTTCCTGGCTTGGGAGACTAGATGCAATTGGCTTGTGAGTTTTGCTTTGACTTAGTCAAATCCACTGTTGCCAAGTGGTACACAAGTTCGCATGCAAAGAGGAAGTGGGGAGGAAAGTTCTGAGAGCAAAATTGAACTGAAAATGTGGAGAAAAACCAATTGGAAAATGCTTTGAAATTACTGACTTGGGTTTGATTGCCACGTGGGGGAGATCTAAGCCTAAACAGTCCTTTCAGAGCAGTGTCATGTGGGAGGAATTCTTCAGCAGAAGCAGGGTGAGGTTCTACACTGTCTTTGTGCCTGATGGGACAGCTGGATGGTTATTACATCAAATCATACTGTCAGATGACACGTGAAGACCTGGTGACATTCCTGGAAAAAAGCAATCAAGAGCTGATAAAAAGCAGAACTCTTCCTACCCTGCAATCATGACACAGTTTAAACTTTCCCCATTATTATACTAGCTGTGAGAAACAAAACCACGTACAGATATATCACCATGGGTTCTATATCCAATGTAGCACCATAGGTTCTCTGTCTAAAGCTTTCAAAGATACTGTGGATTCTGTAAAAAAGCCAAATGCTTCCTTTTGTAGGTTATTAAATGATACAAATTAACATCACTAAAATTTAGCTTTTTAAGTAAAGTTTTAAGTAAAATTTGCTTTCTCCACAATGATTATTTCTTTAAATATAAAAAGCAGAATTGCTAAAAGCTTCCAAGATAGATAGTACAGTCCATCCAGCCTATCCATTTTGTGATAAGGAGCGTGACCAGCAGGTCGAGGGAGGTGGTCCTGCCCCTCTACTCTGCCCTTGTGAGACCTCACTTGGAGTATTGTGTGCAGTTCTGGTGTCCTCAACATAAAAAGGACATGGAACTGTTGGAACAAGTCCAGAGGAGGGCCACGAGGATGATCAGGGGACAGGAGCACCTCCCGTATGAAGATAGGCTGAGAAAGTTGGGGCTGTTCAGCCTGGAGAAGAGAAGGCTGCATGGAGACCTCATAGCAGCCTTCCAGTATCTGAAGGGGGCCTATAGGGATGCTGGGGAGGGACTCTTCATGAGGAACTCTAGTGCTAGGACAAAGGGTAATGGGTTCAAGCTTAAACAGGGGAAGTTTAGATTGGATATGAGGAAGAAATTCTTTACTGTTGTGGTGGTGAGGCACTGGAATGGGTTGCCCAGGGAAGTTGTGAATGCTCCATTGCTGGTGGTATTCAAGGCCAGGTTGGACATAGCCTTGGGTGACATGGTTTAGTGTGAGGTGTCCCTGCCCCTGGCAGGTGTGTTGGAACTAGATGATCTTGAGGTCCTTTCCAACCCTAACTATTCTATGATTCTATGAAAGTGATGCAGAGGAAACAAATTGAGCATCCATCAAAGCATAGTCATTTAGGACTAAAAAACAGACTTGCAGACACTTTCATGTAAAATAGTGAGGTACTTCATGAAGCAGCTAGTAACAGGTTGTAGCTGGTTGTTGATATTCAAGTACAGATCCCTGACAGCTGCAGAATACAGACACGTTTTAAACTCCACTGAATACAAATCAGTTCTATATCCCCACCAACCTGTTGGTGATGCAATTTGTCCTTCATGGCTTCTCACACACAGCATGC
This sequence comes from Ara ararauna, assembly GCA_028858755.1. Lineage (NCBI taxonomy): Eukaryota > Metazoa > Chordata > Aves > Psittaciformes > Psittacidae > Ara > Ara ararauna. The sequence goes on from CM054379.1 coordinate 67,084,717, forward strand.
AAGAAGAAATAACTTGTAGTCTATGATCAGAAGACAAGTCAAATGGTCTTAAAGCCATTTATGTGTCCCCCATATTAGGAACCCAGTATTGAAAGCTCATATACAGTGGTCTGTGCTTTTGAAACGCTGCTTTTGCCTTTACTTTTATCTGCAAGAACTATCGTACTGCCAGAAATGTTATTTGTGTTGTATTTTTAGTCCAGGCACAATGGGTCTGTACATGGCAGAAAATTCAGGTTGACCTCTGATCCAGTGAAGCTGTGTGCCAGTATATGTGTACTTGAGCTTTTGGTTAACTGCCATCCACATATACTTTCAAACCTCTTAAGGTCAACCTACAGCATATTTCACAGCTGAAGTTCATCCTGTCCAAACTCACATAAAATCTTCTAGCATCTGCTGTGTTTTTACAAGCCAGAGAAGCTGCCTTTTTGAAAATGGGGTGTTTTTTTAAGTATATAGGTTTTCAATGCTTGTTTAATTGTTTATTTAATTATATTTTTATATTACCAACAACATTTTATACTTCACAGACGTGGTTTAGCTGTGATCAACTTCAGATTTGTCTACTACCTGCCAGACAACTGTAGATGATAGTACCCCACACTGGAGCTACAGAAACTTGAAATCAGATAAATAATTAGCAGAGAAATAGTTTTGTCTAAAAGCATGACAAAATTGGCTTTGGATCTGTGACCAACATTCAGCTTTCCCAAGTCCCACCCAGTCAATACTTAGTATGCCTGGGCCATGGCAAGGCATCGATTATCTGTTGGTTATGGGAGACAAGAGAGTTGATGGGAGCAAAACAACTTTTAAAGACACATTCCCATAAAAAGTCATCATTGCTGTGATAGGGGGTTTGTTCTGTGCAGTGCATTCCAAAACAAGAATCTGTGTACCCCTACTTGTGGGCCTTCATGAGCTCAAGATAACTAGTGCTGTGTCTAATGACTCTATTCTTATTTCTGCTTAGTTTTCAGGACTTTACTTGTTGTCATTCTTCACCATCCTTGTTGGGCTGGTGCTCTACTCCTCCACATCCACCTATGTAGCCCAAGATCCTCGGGTGTACAAGCAGTTTCGAAACCCTTCAGGACCTGTTGTAGACCTGCCAGCAACCGGACAGCTTGAGCCTTCGGTAACATACACCAGCCTGGGGCAGGAGACAGAAGAGGAGCCTCATGTTAGAGTTGCTTAAACCCAGGGCCGTTGATCACCTACTGATGATTCAGTGGAGCTTGTATATCCACTATCTCTGTATTGTACATAGAGAAAGGTATTTACCAGGTGCAGTTACACCGGTGAGCTGCAAGGTAGCAAATAAGGAAAGCTCATAAAAATACAAATTGCTTGTTCCAGAGTGTTCATTGCAAGGAAATGCCAGTCCCTCATTTACGATGTGAGCAGCATGTTTGCGATACAAACTGCTGTATATGAATCAGTTAATGTAAAACTACTTGTGAACGATATTCAGTATCTAAAATGAAATTACATAAAGAAGTTCACAGAAGGGTGTTCCTGCACCCACTGTGCGATATTATGCCTAAGCCACACCGGTTGTGGAAAAGCCACCTTTTTACAGCAAATACACTTGTGCAGTCCACTGTTAATTTCTCTCTAAGAGTTACTTGCACAAAGTAGATGGGTTAGTTATGGTAGCAATAGCCTGACACACTTTTACTAGCTCATTGGATCTGGTGAGGGAAAGACAATTAATTCATCTGTAGTATCTGTCTAGTTGCCCTTTCTAGGTAATCTGTTCCATGAATCCAGAGAAGGGACAACTTGCAATATCCGTCTCTATTCTAGGAATAGGTATAAGGCGAACATTTTAGCCTTTCTATATTTGCAGAAGTGAAGTACTCAAGCATTGACCTCTCTGTGATCCATGGCAGATTTCCTAGCAGCTGTGGTTCTGCATACGGTAATGGGGAGTTAGTTTCTCTGTAGTCGTGACTTAACACAGATTTCTTACTTTTTAAACTTTAATCTGTAAAAAGAAAAATGCATTTTCTAGTTTCCTATGTATTGTACCTCTCCATGGTAAGATGACAAACCATGTGGATCAGGGCGCTCATTTTAGATACTCAGTGCATTGAGGGCGCCTTCTGCTGTTACAGTTTGCTGAATCTCCTGCGGTTCACTATTCTAACAATAGCTATTTAGAAATGTGTCTGCTTTTTTTACCAAAACCCACAAATTGTAAAAATCAGGAAGATTAAGCAAGGAATTCATGAGCAGAAAGTCTGGACCATCTGCTGGTGTTGCTGCAGTACCACAGAGGCAGTCATACCAGCAGGGTGCAGCCAGTTATTTTTCACCAACTACAAAACTAGCAGAAGAATTCAGCAGTTTACTTACATTCCTGGGGACATGTGAAAATAGTAAGTGTGTGCTCCACAACTGTACTTCTACCCAAAGAGCCTTATCAGAATGGGGGATATCAATCACCACCACAAAGAATCCATCTCTGCCTGTATGTTTGCTCTTCCAAGAGTTCAATAAAAGGAAATTTTTATTTCAATATCCATCATTTATTTGGAATTTGAAATTAAGGAAGAAAGGAAAGATGATCTTAGGTCTAACAGATAGGAGAGGGATCCAGGAGAGCTTGGTTTTGTTCACAGATCTGCCACATCTCCACGTGATCCTTGGGCATGACTTACCTTCTGTGTGGCTGTTTCCCAATCTCTATAGATGGGAATAATCATATTTTACCTACCTCACAGGGGTGCTATGGGACCAAGTTATTTTAAGCTGCTTCAGGATCTTCAGAAGGAAGGAGTTTAAGTACACAATAGCACTGTAAAAGTGTGTATACATTCACTGTATTTGAAAATTGAGTTTATGACAGGGTTGATGAATATTTAGCTTGTGGGCATAGAAGATGAATTTGATTTGAATGCTATTCTGCTGAAGAAGCCTGTCTCAAGTGAAAATGTAGGGCTTCATGTTTGAAAAATACAACTTACCTATTTCTGATTTAAAAAGAAAATCAATCTGTACTCCGGAGATTAGAAAGGCCACACAGTTCAGCCAAGCAGGATGAATTTCTGCTGAGGTAACATTCATCTTTTATAGTCCTGTTCTGCTTTAATATAGAAGGGACTTCCCTGAAGCAGACTAGGAGAAGTATGAATGCATAATATACAATAAGTAGCAAATGCCAGAATGCTATTGAACAGCAGAAGTATGTTGTATCTTATTCTCACTGTGGAGAAGAGGAGATTTCTGTCCCACTGTGTTTAGGCTGCCTGACGCCATCCTGCTGCAGCTGAGGGAAGGGTCTGCAGTATTCCCAAACTGTGCCCAAAACTGACCCAAAAGCCTCAGTTAAGATGGATTGGTTTTAAACAAATATGTTTTTTTTCCACCCAACTTTCTGTTTATTTAATCCTTTTAGCCCTAATATTTCCAAGGTTTTTTCTCTTAAATCATTGAGGATTAAAATAAAAAAAAGATTCCTACAGAGAAACAAGAGTCCGTGTTCTGGGGATGTTAAGGGGAGTCTAAATCCTACAGGATTAAAAAAAAAAAGTAAAAAACACATGAGAAACATTAAGGTCTGTAGGGTGGAAGTCCAGGTGGGAAGCGCATGGTGAGGTGAAGCCCTGATGCACAGGGGGCCAGCAAGCATCCTCCAGTCAAGCCCTGGCAGAGCTTCTACTTGAGGTGGGTTTTGTACATTTCCCAGGAGCAGGGGCTCTGATTACAATCACCATGGGTCCCTCAGGTACCCAGAACCACACTGATGGGAACCTGTCAGTTCAGTCTTTTTTGCTACCTTTTATACCAATTAAATACCTTTCTCTGAATGTTTGTCCCTGTGTTGGTCTGAGAACCTTGAGGATTGTGTGCGTGTGTTTACATGTTTACAATTCCTTCCTTTTGCGTAATTGTTTTGGTTAATTCCATTATTAGTATTTATTTTTCAGCCAAATGTTTGTGGTCCTTCTGCCTCCCCCTCTTCATTTTTCTGACACTAACTTGTAGATGTTTAACTTAGAGTCTTCTCAGAAACAGCAGAGCAGGAGCCATCTCCCAGCCACGTCGCTGGGCTGGGAGTTTCTACTTACAAGGGTTTGTGATCCATGAGTGGCTGAGAGGTGCCATCTGAAGCAATTTTTAGAGGCTATTTTCAAAGGCTCTGTTGTACGGAAAGAAGTTATGAATGATTTGGTGTGTACTCTGCAACCAGCCAGCATCCCCTATGATATCGCACAGGAGGAGTCTGATGTGAAAAGTGAGGCTGCTTCACTGTCTGTGTCTCCTGTTGAACAAGGTGGATACTTGGGTTAGCACCAGCGTGCTCGTGCTGGATGGACCGTAAAAGGAAAACAGCAGTAGGGCTTTACAGGTAACTGGGTTGAGTGAAAAACTGAGGTCTAGTAAAGGAAAACATTACTTCTACCTGCTTGTTTTCTGCAGTTGTGCACCAGCAAAGGTTCTGCTATCTAACCGGCAGCTATCTACTCTGTGTCATGTAGGACGTCTCTAGCTCTGTATAGCTCCTTGCCTGAACAAACTGAAACTCTTGTTATACTGCTGGCCTTGAGCAGCCCTTGGCAAGACTGATGTAATTTTCTGCTACTGGATGAAAACCTTCACTGGGAGACAGACTTTGTCTTTGTTCCAGCTATAAAGTTTCGAAACACACAATGATAGACCAAGCAATTGAAAATTTTGCACCACTGTGTCATAAGAAGTTTCAATGTATAGTGTAGAGATTGCTAACTTGTGCTATTAACACTTGACAAGCGTGTAGTAACGTTTTCTTTCCTTTTTTTTTAAACCATTTAGTATTCCTGAGCTAGCTACAAATACAAATTTTACCCCATGGGTAGGATTTTATTGTTAAATGCCATAATAAAGCACACTAATCTTGACAACGCAGATGGAAATATGAACCAAAACCAAACCCAAGCAAACAGAATCCCAGCCCCAAATCCCGCATCAAAAAGCTGAACAAACCTTTCTCCATTTTGATATTTGCATGCACCTATATGGACTGGCTGTGGCAATGTAATGCCTGTATAATGTTTTCAAATAAAAAAAATAAATGCTTTATGAAAGCAGGGTTATTGGTTTCCTTGCCTGTTTCCTTTGTGTTTTCTTAGCCTAAAACAATTTTTCTGATGTGTAAATCTTATCGTGGGGCATAATTTTTTGCTGTGTTGAGGATTTCTTTTCCTTATGATGTGGTTCACCTACAGCTCCATCCAAGATGTCTTGGCATAGGTGCCATTAGGCACCCTCAGGTATTTTGCCTGACTCCCAGTTCTGTTCCAGAAAGATAAGAGGTTTCCTTTGCCAGGTAACAGATCTCCTGTGCACCCTCTGTCGTAAACTGCCTTTCCCCTACGACTAGCTCAGGTATCCTGATATTTGTTGCTCTCATTTGGATACAAAAACACTCCCCCTGCTGCCTTACAGAAATGATTAATCAACCTAGAATTAATGTGGGGCAATGCATGTATATGATGTTAAAGGGCTTATCTGGCACAAGTTACTGAGTGTCTACGGCTGCCTTGCCCAGCCCTCCCTTCTGGCTGCCCTGCCCCACATTGCTGCGCTCTTCCCAGCAGAGCTCTGAAACAGAGAAAGAAAGAATGGAGACCAAACTTAGATACTGGGGAGAAAGGACTGTCAGGAGGAGCAGAATTGAGGAAAAGAAGAAAATGAGACTTTGGCTCGTTTGAAGTCCAGGTGGGAAGAAAGGAAGATCCTAAGTGTGAGAGCAAGGGATTTTGTGAACCTGTACCCACCTCTAAGACTGTTTGCCAGCACACGCATCTGTCCATCTCTCTTTGCCTGATGTCTCCGCAAGAAACTTCTCATCGATATTTCTCACATACTTCATTGCTGAGAGTAAAAAAAGGAACAGAGACTGGTGAGCTCATTTCCAGCCTTCCCCTGCACCATAAGTGCGTGCAGCTCCCAACATTACAAAGCCAGCAGTGCCGCACAAATGGGCTGGTTTATGTCTGATTTTCCAGTGGGAATGTTTCCTAGGCTATCAAGAGCTCCAGAAACTGAGTTGGTGTGCACGGCTTTATCATGCTAACAGTTGGATTTGCATTTTCCTCCGAATCTGCGCAGGAGTCTTTCTGGCATTACAAAAATCTCCTTCTGTTGCCTGGCTGGAATTCAGCCTGGGTGCTTGAGTCATATAAATAGTAATTGTTTGGAATTACTCTAAAAATACATCATAAAAAGGCATTAATGGATCTTTCTGTGCTTAAATCAAGCACGTTTCAACACTGAAGGACACTCAATCAGCTTAAACCTACCCATCTCCCTTTGTTTTTGTTTATTTAGAGCTAGTTCTCCAAAATATTACAAATCCGAATCTGAATGCTTAGCAGCAGTATGCTATGGCATACAAATAATAAAGTGATGTTTTTTACAGTTACAAAGGCTGTTTCGTTAAGTCTGCTCCACAATTTAAGACAAAAAACATATGCCAAACCTTTGCAAAAGGGTACACTTATGCAGCCATAGACGGGTTTCCACAGCAATTGCAATGTGGGTACCAAATGCCAACAACACAGCAGTGATGATGAGATTGGAATAAGAGTGTTGGCCATGTCATCCTCCTCCTCCAATTTTAAGTGCAGGGTCATGCACTGTGGTACTTATTAATAAAAAAATCCTGCTTTATGGAGGACATGTGTTCCATAGGGACACTAATCAGTGATGAGTCGCAGACTGGCTGTGGGCCACCAACAGGAGACAAAGCCCCACAAAAAGGCATTTGCAACCCTCGGACGTTGTTACTTGCATTGAAGCTGCTATTTTAGTTTCAGTAAAAGGCCCACAGTGTTCCTTCAGGCTGCATTGCTGGCACAGAGCAGCCTCCACAGCCTTGGAAAACACTGTAGGTGCCCTGTGGTCTCAACAGGTCTCTGCTGGGTGAAGGGGGGAACCACTGCACTGCCTGTCACTGGCATTTCCATTGGCAAGCAGGAGCACCTGCTACCACTGCTACTGTACAGCAACCAGGTGGAAGACAAAAATTTGGCTCAAAGTAACTCTTGAGGCTCAAAATTAAGCGTCAGCACTCTGTGCAGTCCTTTCTGTTGTAGAAGCGTACATTTGCTATTATTTAGAGGCATTTTTTCTTTCTTATCTTAGAAGTTCCATTTTTAATTGAAAATTATGCATTGAGTTCCTCTGGTATTCATGAGGTTAGAATTTGCCCCTGTATGCATAGTCTCATGTTGGCAGAATCTCTGTCAGAGTACAGATAATGTCAATCATATATGCTATACAAATATTTTAAATCAAGACTAGGTGAAGCTGATTTTAGTGGATTTCTAGATTTTATGCTACTTAGATTCTGATTTATAACCTTCAGCTATAGTTAACTTTTTGTGACTGCTTATTATGTACAATGCCCTCAGGCAATTGCTCAGTGCTACCCTGATCTTAATAATGCATTATTAATTCCTTACTGCCAAATACATTATTTATACCAACTACTGCATTTTACTCCCCATCTTGACAGCAGTGGACTCATCTAATTTGAACATAACTGCAAAGCTGTCCATATGAAATCTTCCCCTCCTTGCCATGTGAAATACATACATGCTTGTCAAGGGCAAAGTACTTGATTTACCATGGATAAATAAAGGACTATTTTTATTCACACACCTTACCAAAGCAGGCATATAATGAACATGTGCTGAGGTTACATGATCACTGAGCACTGAAACTCTAAGTGATTCAACTTAAAATGCTAGAGACGCTTTGCATACAAAGTAGCTTGGACTTTTACAGGTGCAGAATGCCTGCGAGCCCATGGATCAACGTTATGTGAGGTCATGCATATTTAACTTCACGTTGACTATAGTGGCCAGCATCACAGAAGCCTGGCTTTTTCCCACATCTGTAGGAAGCAGGCAACCAGCGTATGCGTATTCTTAAAATGACTACTTGCCTAAATGAGCTTCCTAAGTGAAAAGGGGGAAGGGAATGGGCTAATCACAGCAACAATCTGAAAAGCCTCTTTATGTGACTCCCTCTGAGCTTCGTCTTGAATTATCTAATATAGTTCTTGGCATTAAACAGCTTTGTAGATGGTAAACAGGTCACACATGTATGCAACCATCTTAGTGGATTTCAAAACTCTTTATGTCCCTACACTTCCTCTGTGAGCCTACACTTTAATTAAAAGAGAGTACCCACAAAACAGGATGACAACTTTATTAATTTAGAACTGTTGTAGTTCAGCTCTTCCACCCTTCAGCCTCCGTTCAGCAAGCTTTATTTAATGACAAAATTCATGAGGAACATTAACATTGCAGGCCCTGCTTTGACGTTGCATCATAGGAGCACACCACCTCCTGTGGCAGGGTGCACAGTGCAGGTGGGCCACGCTGGCCAGCAAAGCATTTGAAAACCCAAAATTTTATCTTTAATTTAGTCTTGAGCCTTAGTACAACATACAACAAAAGGAAACAGGGTTTTAAAGTGGAACAGGCATGTATTGAATGAAAGGAAGAGGATAGCACCTAGCTTCCTCATCTCACAAACTTCTTTTCCCAAGTAAATCACCATCCACCCATTTTCACATGGCAAAGACAACTGCTAAGCTCATCTTCTCTGCCCTTTTGCTCCAAGTTAGTCACCCCACCTTTTGCAGCTCTGACCTAAATGAATTCATTCACATCCTCAAGACCCTTGGCTCTCCTGCCTCTCCCTTCCAGTCTCCCCTCTCTGCCTGCTCTGTGACCTCTCAAACAAACATCTTTCTGCCTTGTTGCTTGTGCAGTCCAGCCAAATGGACTTTTGGCCATGGAATATTTGAATAGGAGCTTCTTTTTGGTATCTATATGAATGTCAGATTCCAGCCCTGCTCCATTGCATCTGGAGGGGGTTTTTTGGAGGGTAGGTGTGTGATTGAATTCATAATGCCCCTACTTCCCCAAACTACCTTATGGTATGCAACCAGTCATAAGAGATTCAAATTAATTATGTCCTTTTGCCTGCCATTTGACTTGCAGTGAAGGCGAAAACTTGTTTGCTAAAGCTTTCTCTGACTTTTAAGTTAAGAGGGTTTGCTGATGGAGGATGATCTATGGGTATCCTCGAAGTCACTGACAAGTCAGTAACAAAAGAAGCCATATTACTTCAGGCTGTGTAGTGACATTTGGACTGAGCAAGTGATGGTAACCTAAGTTATCCTTTTCTGATGGAAAAGACAAGCATAAGAATCAAAATGCTTTTCCAGCTTGTAATTACTTAAGTTATTTGCAGAGATTACATTGGCAATCCATTCATATACCCAGGGACTGGCTTTCTCTTCCCACATCTCACCTGCAGCTCGTGTTTTCCTCTCCAGTCTCTATGCAGCTGATCACATAAAGGAAAATCTTAATTCCATTAATTACAAAAAAAAAAAAGGCAGCGTTTATCCAAGGTATAACTGTGCTTGCCAGCTCACAACTTCTTTTCCTCATTGTACAAGTGACTCCTTTGAGCCATGTTTGGTGCAAACATGAGCTGTGGCTGAGCTGGTGTTTGTCATGATGGGCTGATAGCAGGACTGTGGATACTCAGCCCCAAAACCTAAATCTTCACTTCTACCTCAGACCTCAATTAATGAGAGAGGATGGGGAGACAGACACAGCTGAGCTTCTTTTATTTCCCCTGGGTGAGGGAGGGAAGGACATATGCTCAGGACAGAGTCAGAAAGCTTGGTCTGCTACACTATAATTTGTGGCTCGACACAGGGCTGTGTGCTTAGCAGAGCCAGCAGCCTGGCACCTTCCACAGGTTTACTTTAACTGGAATTACTGCTGTAAGCTGCTGACCTAAAGAAAGTAGTTGCAGCAGCTGCACTAGCAATGGCTTTGTCGTCTCTGCTGTGGAAAGGGAAACATCACTGCCAGCTGTAGCACAGGTATTCTAACATGACAAGGGAATACTGATGGACTTTGCTTCGAGTGTGTGTCATGAAATACCAGAGAGAGGCCACATGTTCATTAGAAAAATACAGCAGCATTCCCATTTTAACTTGTGCATTTTCCTTGTGAGTTTGCCATGTGTTTTGCCCACACTTGGCACCAGGAGATCTTTTCCACGTTAGTGTTGGAGACTTAAAGTAAAATGCAGATAGAGAAAGGCTAAAAAAGAAAAAAAAGCTTTGGCAGCCCAAGACACTTTCAGTCCTGTACCTCCTTTGCATAAGAAGCATTCCAGGCAAGAAGGCATCTGCAAGGCCAGGTCCAGACTCCTGCAGCTCCATGTCGATGGTGAGGTACCTTTACAGTCATGAAAGGTAAAGTCATGGCAGTGGGGAAGAGAGGAAAGTGGTGATTATGGGCAGAGGGGAAGAGGGATCTCTTGGGATGGAAAAGGTTGGAGGATGAACATGAATTGTGAAGGACAGAAAGGCTGGGGGCAGAGGGGGTGTGGTCTGGGGACATATTTAAGAAGCTGAAGAGGGGTGGGAGAGAAGTTCATCACCCTGTCTGCTATGAAAACACTGCAAGATCTGAGGCTCTAGCTTTCCCCTTTATCAGCAGTGGGTGCAGGGGAAATGTGCTCTACCCTCATCCTCACCTCCTCCTGACACAGGAGCATTTTTCCTTTGCTTCGGGCAGCCATCTGTGACTTCTCTTGGTTTTAAAAAGCAAAGAGTCTCTCCCACACTGCAATGTCACTTCTGTTGCCTTCTACTAATGCTGGAAAGTAGGGAGTTCTACTCTCACCTGTTCCAACTGACTTTTACTGGTGCTATGGCATGGCCTGCCTTACCACATGGCAGTGCTTTGCCTGCGGGGCTCCCATATGCATACATCCCACCTTCTCCTCTGAAATCACGGTGGAAATAGAAAGGAGCTACGTGTGTAGGTGGCTCATCTTTAGAAGCTGTATCTTGCTCTGCTTGTGTTGGATGTGTCCGTACCAAAACCAAAACATTGCCAAAGTCAATGAACAACCCTTCCCATATACTCAAGACAGAAGAAAAATTCCTCAAACAAGAATGACAGTGTGGAAAGGGACTTTGTTCTTGTTGTCAGACGAGGTCTTCTTCTTGCCCTGCTTTTTGGCGCTTTTTTCCTGCCAATGGCCCCCACCTCAAACTGACTCTTGAAAATGCGTATTGATGGATGAGGAAATATTGTTGCTGCCCTGGGTGTTTGCATGATGACCTTTGGGGAGAGGTCATCTTTGTGAACTTCTGAGATGGCCAGTATGAAGGGGGCCTATAGGGATGCTGGGGAGGGACTCTTCATGAGGAACTGTAGTGAGAGGACAAGGGGTAACTTGAACAGGGGAAGTTTAGATTGGATATGAGGAAGAAATTCTTGACTGTAAGGGTGATGAGGCACTGGAATGTGTTACCCAGGGAAGTTGGGTTGGAAGGCTGGATTGGACAGAGCCTTGGGTGACATGGTTTAGTGTGAGGGGTCCCTGCCCCTGGCAGGGGGGTTGGAACTAGATGATCTTCAGGTCCTTTCCAACCCTAACTATTCTATGATTCTATGATTCTATGTCTGAGCAAAGCGAAAATAAGCCACTCTTGTCTTCTGGGTTTTATTTCACATTGTTGACACTGCCTGTCTTCTGACTGCTCTTTGCACAAGCTGATTGGCAATTGAGGAATGTGTTTGAGGTGCTGTAAGAGTAGTGCCTGGAGTTTGCCACTGACAATTCAATCTAATGAGAAGCGACGGTTGCTTTCTGTTGGTTATTTCAAAATATTTTGTTTGGAAGAATTTTAGGACTTATAAAATAACTCAGTGTTGTTAGCAGGAGTTCTGGACAAAAGCAACTCCCAGATCTTATGTTCAATGTTTTCCCTCCTGCCTATCTCCAACTTCGCTTGCAACAGAGCTAGGAAATAAAAGTGTCACTTCTTTCATTGCTCATTCTGCAGGAAGAAGGAATAATGAGCAGAGAGAAACAAAGGGAGAAAAACTGTTTTGGCTCTGTGGGCCTCTTGTGTGACAGTTTCATCTTCATAACTGCAGGTTCATAAGGCAAGAAAGCTACAATTACCCTGTGCTCTTCCTCTCCGTAGGCCTAGTGGTGTGCCAGAGTCATTAATACCAGAGCCAAAGGGGTCTATTTTGATTCACAGATTTTATAAAGAGAATAAAGAAAAAAAAGTGAGGCAGCACATATGAGAGCATGCTGAAAAGGAGCTTGTAACCACTGACCAAGACCTTTTCAATCTGTAATTGTCACTCATGCATTTTGAAGAAACAACACAGCTAAAATGCTTGGGCATTCTGACTTCCATGAAATGAAAGGTGTGGTGCTCAGAAAATAAACCAGACAGTCACATCATCAACTGATGAGTGCAGAAGGAATGATCCCCAAATGGAAGATATCTATGCAGAATTGTTCTCAGATTGCAATAGCACCTGCTGGGGATCAAAACACATCTTCTATGGGGGCTGCTGTACTTCTGAGGCAATGCCATCAATTCACAGCACCACAGAATAAATTTTTCTGTAGGGGCCTTTCACTCGCAGCTGATCACCTGAACCTGGCCTTTGCATGTACAAAGTTGATTTTCACTTTAGCAGTTTAACATGCAAGTATTTGTATTTATATTCATCCTTGTCTCTAAGCTGGAGAGACATCAATTTGATAGGTGGACCACTCGGTGGATAAAGAACTGGCTGGATAGCTGCATGCAAAGAGTTGTGCTCAATGGCTCAATGTTCAGCTGGAGACCAGTAACGAGTGCTGTCCCTCAGGGATCAGTGTTGGGAACGGTCTTGCTCAACATCTTTGTCAGTGACATGGACAGTGGGATAGAGTGCGCCCTCAGCAAGTTTGCCAATGACACCAAGCTGTGTGGTTCGGCTGATACGTTGGAGGGAAGGAATGGCATCCAGAGGGACCTTGACATGCTTGTGAGGTGGGCTGATGCCAACCTGATGAAGTTTAACCATGACAAGTGCAAGGTCCTACACCTGGGTCGGAGCAATCCCAGGCCCAGCTACAGGTTGGGCAGAGAAGAGATTCAGAGCAGCCCTGAGGAGAAGGACTGGGGGGTTTTGGTCAACGAGAAAATGAACATGAGCCGGCAGTGTGCGCTTGCAGCCCAGAAAGCCAACTGTATCCTGGGCTGCATCAAAAAGAGCATGAGCAGGTGGAGGGAGGTGATCCTGCCCTTCTACTCTGCTCTTGTGAAACCTCACTTGGAGTATTGTGTGCAGTTCTGGTGTCCTCAACACAAAAAGGACATGGAACTGTTGGAACACGTCCAGAGGAGGGCCACGAGGATGATCAGGAGACTGAAGCACCTCCCGTATGAAGAGAGGCTGAGAAAGTTGGGGCTGTTGAGCCTGGAGAAGAGAAGGCTGCGTGGAGACCTCATAGCAGCCTTCCAGTATCTGAAGGGGGCCTATAGGGATGCTGGGGAGGGACTCTTCATGAGGGACTGTAGTGATAGGATAAGGGGTAATGGGTTCAAACTTAAACAGGGGAAGTTTAGAATGAATATGAGTAAGAAATTCTTTACTGTTGAGGGTGGTGAGGCACTGGAATGGGTTGCTGAACCCATGACAGTTGCCCAGGGAAGCTGTGAATGCTCCATTGCTGGCAGTGTTCAAGGCCAGGTTGGACAGAGCCTTTGGTGGCATGGTTTAGTGTGAGGTGTCCCTGCCCCTGGCAGGGGGTTGGAACTAGATGAACTTACGGTCCTTTCCAACCCTAACTATTCTATGATTCTATGGTTCTATGGTATTACCTAGACTCAAGCAAAAGCACTTTTCAGCCTGCTGAGGATGTAGCAGGGGATGCTCATTTGCGTACTGGAGGCATTTGTGCTATCCAATAGTGCTTCAAAAGAAATAATAATTCACTTGTCTCTTATTAAGTCTAAGACTTTGACTTGTCACCTGGAGAAACATGCTACTTATAGCTAGATCTGAATGTTTCTATGTGCTTGCAAAGCTATATGTAAGAGCTTGTATACAGTATAGCTGTGTATACAATATTGTTCCATATATCTTCTGGGTGACACGTGTACCATGCCCATTTGGTTTTCATACTTTCTTCCTACAGAGGCAAGTGATTAGTGTTAATTCTGAGTGATGGCAGAGGTAAGTCTTGTTCCTGGGTCTTGCCACTGTGATGATTTAATAATTTAACCTGTCATGATTTTATATCCTTTTTTTTTCCCTGAATATTTACATCTCTGCTTGGAATATACGTGGGATATAAGAGTTCTAAATATTTAAAAGCCTTAAAGGACACAACTGAAAATTATAAAGGAACTAAGTATTTGAAATACATTTGTCTTTTTCACATTTTATATGGCATAGCTGCTGTATTTAATGCCATAAGCATTGGATTGCTCTTACTGAGGTTTCTACTTTTATCCCTGTTTCTCCAATGAATGTGTGGTGCTTGATGTGTTCTATTTGAAATTAGGAGGAACCTAATAGATTTTGCATTTAAGCAGAAAAGAGAACTGCTGCAAATATAGATTATTCTTGAGATGCATTCCTCTCATAAGCTGTTAGCTTCTCATTTTGAATGCCACCTTCCAATCTCCATCCCCTGATGATGTCTTCAGGCATTTGTGCACATGGAACAACTTCTGCAGAAAGTTGTTTGATAACAGACAGCTGCAAATTCTGACCTTTTCTGGAGGTGTGTTGTGCAAATGCTGGTTTGGGAGTAGCTAATCCCTTTGCCTTCTGCCCAGCTGCCAGATCTTGCTGAAGCTTCAGGATGGCTCCTGCCCATCCCTTAGGAAGATCTTTGTGAACATGTCTGATCCTGCACTTTCTGTCCTCATTCAAACTGGCAATAACTTTGAGATTATACAGCAAGTCTCTTTGGCAATCGCATGCTCCACTGAGATCTGGAAACTTGTCATTCTTAAGGTTTGCCTCTTCCCAGCTTCACAACTGAATGCTCCTAATTGTGCCACCTCCAGCTCTCCTCTAAGTCTTGAAGAGTTTAATTCCTCGGTTGCTTTCTCTCTTCGTTCTGCATCTTATCCATGGGTGAACTTGTTCATACACCATCTGCCAGGTGAATGCTAATGACTCCCAAACCTTCCTCTCCAGTTCAGATCAGCCCTTTCTTGCCAGACTAAACTGCCTACAGCTCTCTGATATCATTTTGTGGGGGACAGTGTGGCTTAAGCCTTGTTCAGCCCTTTCGCATCGGATCTGCTCATCTCTGTTCTTAATTACAGTGAACTCTGTAGTCCTGAAGCTGCTCCTTTCGATGGGTGTGCAGCCCTGAAGAAATACCGCTGCTCATCCTGGTTTTAATTAAAATCATTTCTCCTTAAAGGTTGTTCTCTGGGCACAGTGCTGAGGAGATCAGTTCCACTGTTTTGCTTCTGCTGCAGATAAAGAGGGGGAAAAGTAATTAGCACAAGTGTCTCCAGCAGTAGAAGCTCCTCATTATTTTATCACTGAAGTGTTGTGTATTCAGCTGGCATCAGGCAAGTGGATGTTGTGTTGGGGTTCTTTTTAAAGGTCTCCTCAGTATAAGGAAACAAGTTACTTCTTTCATTTCAGATAGAACAGCCCTCTAGTACCTGAAATCTTGTCGTAAATTAATATAAGAGAAGTCTCTGTAAGACCTTACAGAAGGTAAGGAGATATCTTAACCGCTGCCGCCAGTCACACTCACTGTCTCATCGATTGTACTTATTCACACCCATCACAAGCCATTCAAGATCAGCAGCTTCCAAATCCTCAACACATCTGTCAGGAGACAAAATTCATTTCTGAACAGACTTGATGCGCCCCTGAAGACTCAACAGTTACCATGGGGTAAGCTTTTGCCTCTGAACTGTGCTTATGTTGTTTTCCACTAATCTTTGGCACAGTTCCTGCCTGTTGCCTTTGCTTCCTTGTTTTGGTTATTGTTCTGGCTGTAACTTGACTTCTGGTTGGACGACAGAGGTGGGAATTACATGTGATGTAGTCTTGTTGCCATCCTCCTGTTTACATCTAGATGAGAAGACCTGCACCCTGACAGCAACACATTCCTCTCTGTGATTACTGCCCCCCCATGTACTCAGTTATCAAGTGCTATACACTATTGTTTTAACCCTTCATTTTTTGCTGGTGCCCTCACACACAGGCAGACACATTCAGACAAATCGTGGTATTTCTGCCACAAATATTTGTATACCTACAGTCTGCTGGCAAAGTAGAGCTAAATTTTTCAATTTGATGGCTTATTTTGGTCATTTGGCCTTTTGCTAATATATGAATATTTAATACCACAGGACATAAACCAGGTGTACAGGCTTTCAGTTCTGTTTTGGGTTTTACATGACTGGCTTATACTTCCACTGTTGTGAGGGCCTCTAAAAAAATCTAAGGATGGCAACACAAACGTGAAACAAGTCACCATGGCCAAAAGACTTAAAATGCTGGAAGTTCTTTCTAGGGCATAAATAATTCTATCATCTGTTTCATAATTTTCCAATGCAACTACTTTTTCCTGAAGTAAAAAAGCAGAGGGACATTGGTGATCTTATGCAGGTAGGTAATCTGGAAAATGAAGTGATTAGTATCCTTTGGCAGAAGGTCAGTTCATCTGTGCGGATAAAGTAGTTGCTCAACACTCACTGAGCCCCTGAGAGTCTGCCTGAGGAAGAGGACTGTAGTTTTAGTACTGATCAGAGGGTGGATTCCCTGTGAGTTGCCTTTATTGCTCTTCCAAATCTTACGTTGTTTCAAATAGGTGAAGTACATGTCATCAAAAAGAGGTGTGCATACCATAGGTGTTCATGTGTGGAAGAAGAGAGAGATGTTCATTATCCAGTGTCCTGTCCTGTGCAACATTACTTTCCCATTCCTTCCAGCGAAATAACTCTGGTTCTGAGCTTATTTTCCACAATTAGCAAAACAGATTTTGGTAGAAAAAATATACACTGTTTCTCTTTCCAACTCAACTTTTTTATGCTATCCTTTTGCAAGTTGACAATACAGTCTTTCCCTCAAATCCAATACTTTTATTATTATTCTGCAGATATGAAGAGCACTGATTAAAAGACCATTTAGAGTCCTCCTTCCTGTGTGTTTTTGTTCTAAACTTCCCAAGAACTTGAATTTTGTCTAAATGACTTTTAAGGCCTGATATTTTTCTCCTTACCAAAATGCCCCCCAAGAAGTTCCAGCTACTAACACACGCCCAAAAATTCAGGGAAACATTAAAAGCATAAGTAGTTAAGGTCTCTTTCATCACAAGTTCTTTCTACCTTTCCTTCACCCCACCAGTTTAGAGCTTTCTCTGCTCCCATATACTAGGCTGGGTTTTGGCTTACCAATGAAAAAATATCTTACAGTTCTATTGGCCATTTTTGGAGTCCACATATGTAAGAAATAGACTCTAATCCCAACAGCAATAGAACATCTTTCATTTAGACTCCAATAGTTTAAAACAAAAGTCATTAGTCAGGAAATCTTTCCATGTTTACCTCTCTCCCCAGAACTCATTGTTTCTGCTTGGTCTATCTATCTGCAGCATAGACTGCTGCAGTCTATGGGGTGGGGAAGAAACTGGAAATTGCCATGATGTGTTCTGTGGCTGTGATTCCATCACTGTTTGCCTAGATCCTACAACAGCATTTGAGATTATAAATTCTTGCAGTTACTCCATCCAAAACACCTTTTCTGCTCCTGCTACACAAAGGAATTGGCAACAGCTTTCAGTTCCCTTACTTTAATATCTGTTCATCTTCTTACCTGCCCCTGGGAAAATATGTAGTTTGAGAACGCTGCTGTGGGTTAATGAAAGCATTCTGTAAACCTCTGTCCATCAACTGGAACATTTTCAAATTACCTGTGGATTAAAGGCAGGCAAGTGAGGGTTAAATCTGAGTTTGTCTGTGTTTCATTGGTTACCACACAGTGGCTGTGATGGGACCATTCTTCATTATGGGATCAAATGGTGGGGTTTCATCTGTTTCATTTTTTTGCTGAATATTTTTGTTTTAATGTCAAAATCATATGGCTTGTAATCCACCATTCATTCTGTCAAAATAGCTAGCATAGGGCTACAATGGGGATTACAAATGCCAACAAGATGTGGTATTTGTAAGAGAAATACTCGTGCTGGATCTGAAGTTTTCTTTCTCCATGGAGATTACATTGCTGTGTAGATTATCAGTTTTTCTAATGTTTCGATTATTAGAACATTGCGGTGAAAACTCACACTGAAATTGAATTTCAGGATTTAACTTTTCATTTACAATTATTCAAACAGCAGATTTATTCCTTAAGAAGTTCATGAATGAGTGCCTTATTGCCTTATAGATATGATTGGTTTTAATAGATGTGCTAGAAAACTGAAAGACTTTGGGGCAGAGTATTTTCGTAGTGAAATAAGTAGCTAGAGCCTTTCTGACAATTGTCATTTAGGTGTGAGTCAACAAAAATTATTTTTCTAACTGATTTTACAAGTTAAATATGTAAGGAAGCCTCAGAAAAACACAGCAGCTCTTGAAAACCTGGCCTTCTGCATTTCTATGAGACACAGCATCTGTCATCTGATTTTTATCTTGGCTGTCATGGGATAAGGCGCGGATTATATCCTTTATACAAAAGGGTGTGTATATATACACATATCTCCCCTCTTCAGTCATGCAAGGATATGCTGTAGCCCACTACATGGATTTATACTCAACACGTACACTTTAAACGCCACATTACTATTCATGAAGGGGCAGAGACACAATGAAGAGCCAATAACAGGAGGAAAGAGGTAAGAATAAAAATGCAGGAGACAGAAGGGAGTTAGCAGTGGAAGGTGGAGGGAGGATACATCTGACCTGGGAGTCAGAATTGCTGTGGTTGCTGGTGCACCCTACCCACGCATCAACTCCATACTGACATAAACTCTGGGATACATCGGTCTTCTCTGATTGTGGTTTCTACACACCGTACTTCAGCAGGTCCCAAATCACAGTGAATGGAGTCCGCAAGACATAGCACAATCAAAGTAAGACAAAGAGCTGAACATAATGTACAAGGCAGAAGTTGTAGCTACATGCATACTGCTGTTAGGAAGAAGGCTCTGATGTGTGCTCTGGGAACAGTGGCAATAGCTAGGACATCACATCTGTTTCCTGAACTGTTCAAAGTAATTCTTGTTAAATGCTTGTGCTCTTTTTCTTTTAATTGATGATGCTTGCCGCTTGCTGAAGAGCTCAATGACTGAAGCATAGGAATGAGGTGTTACTGTAGCTGTCTGCTTGACTTTATTAAATAAAGATTAATTTATCCTATGTATATAGAGTACATTGCAGGGTTATGTAAGGCTATGATCCTGAGTTAGAGTTTTTGACAGTCTGTCTCCTTAAATAACAATTTGTAATAGCCATTGGTGTCAGTTTTCTACAGTGCATATTCAGGACAATTGATCAACTGTCCTTTGCTGATACCCACAGGACTCCCTAAGCTGAGCCACCTGCAGTCTTATATTACATGCGCAATGAAGCATATAAGACTACTGAGCACCTTTTGTACATTCCTCATGTTTGTCTTTTATCTTCTTTTCCTTTACACACATTTCAGTTTTGAGTTTTATTTAATTTCACTCCCTAATAGCAACTACATCTTTCGGAGAGTAAAAATTTGCTGTTCAGTTTCAGACTGTGAGAAAAACTAGGGAGAAAAAAAAAAGGTCTTCTCCGTGAGCAGAATTCACTTGGATATAATAATAATAATAGTAATAGCAATAGTAGCATCAATGGTAGTAATAATAATAATATCTGAAAGATATTTTTGCTTCCTCAGATGTCTTCTGTGTTGCGTGATTAAGCAGAGTTCAATCAGCGTGAGTTTATGTACAGCCACACCAAGCCCAGCCTTTGATCTCTGACTTCCAAAGAATTGGCTCTGGCAAATCTGAGTAATTGTAGGAAGGGTAGGAAGTCTTCAGGGACTGTCAGGAATGTCTGAAATGTGGAAAGGTTGGGTTTGGCAAAAAAAGAGGCTTTATTCAAGTAGGTGAAATAACACTATCTGTCCATAACCGTGAGTTTTCCTGAGTGTCTAAAAGGCTTGACTCTCAAGGGGGGGGAGAAATTCTGAAATCAATTCTATTAAACTAATTAACAAAAAATGTAGCCTGCAGGTAAATCTTTAATTATGACTTATCAAATTAGAATGGTTTCACGAAACACGATGACGAAGCCACATTGCCTGAGGTGTTCAAAACAACAGAAGAAAAAATGTCAAAAATAGAAAGAAAAGAAAGGATAAGAAAATCTCTTTGGTTAGACCACACTGTCAATAGCCTACCAGATGCCTGTTGTCTCTCATTTCCAACAGTGGAGTTTGGCAATAAGAACATGTTGGTTACTCAGGAAGCAGTTCTTCCTATGCTAACTAATGCCGTATAAAAAAATCAGAAGCTTTGGAAAATTCTTTGTTACTCTGCTAACAGTTAAATTGCTATGAGGTGTTTAGATTGGTTTCATTGGAAGTGGTATTTGTTGGAGCTCAGCTGAGCAGCTCTCAAGAGTCTCAGACAGTTTCCACAATGGAGATGAGTACTTTCTGTGTAAGTTTATCTCCAGGGCTGACTGACTGTAAATTTCAATTACTCATTTTCTGGTTTAGATTTGAGTTAGGGTTACTGCATTCACATCAAATGGAAATGACAGCTACTAATCTCGTTATGTTCAGTGCTGTTTATCCCAAGATTATGGCTGTCAAAATAGATATTACAATGTTAGGTTTTGAAGAAGCTGTCTCTAACAGTTGTGGTGTGCATTAGCAAATAATAAACAGCTCAGAGTTTTGCTCCCTTGTTGGGTAGCGTCTTATGGCACAATTGCAAAACCTCATTAGATGTCAGCACTGAGCCATGATTTTCAGATTATGTGCATGATGCTCACTATAATTCATATCCTAATACAATATTTGCCTTCCTGTATTAGTAATGCCATATCACTGTTTCCTGAGCTTTACCAAGTTGGGAAACTCCTGCAGTTTATTGAGGTTAATTATTGCCATCAATAAAAAAGACATAGACCCTAGTGAACATCTGTTCAATATGTAGAGCTGCTTCTGGATCTATATACCTGAGGCCCTTCATTCCAGACTCTTTGAACTACGTCTTTTTGGAAATAAACCAATGGCTGATCTAATGGGACTAAAAACCTAAGTATCCTGCTCAAGATATCTGGCAAGATGCCTTTTATCAGTGCAAGCAAACAAAATTGATTTTTAGTACATAAAGTATTTTCTTTGCCTTCTCATCTGTACAGTCAGTGCTCAAATGAAAGTGTGCAATTTATGATCTTACTCAATATGTACCTTAGTTTCTTGGAAACGGCTTTGACATGGAGTTCATTATGTTTGTTACACTACGTAATTCTTATCAATGTGGTATCAGTCTATGACAGCCTTTTCAAAGGCTGCATAAGGAAGATTTCGGAGGGGGAATGCCAAAAAACCCATGGCAAAAAAAACACAAAGCTGTAGATGACCCCATTCAAGTCGGCATGGCTTATCTTTCTGTGAGCTTTGTTACTGCTGAGAACATGCAACTTCTTCACCTCCCATTCAACATCTACAGGCTCAGTCTTTCACCCAACACATATTATTTTAGAGGACTTCAGTAAAATGCATGTTGCCAAAACGTCAAAGGAACTAATGAAAGGTGAGCTCTAAGTCAGCACATTCCAAAACAACCCAGCAAAAAGCAGCACAATTGTGCTCAGTTTCCCATACTGTGTGGATGTCAGAAAAGGTAATGAGCAAACCAGTCAGGGAGAAATTACAGTCGCTCATCCTAGACATGGGAGAGTTGTTTGCTTGTTTGGTTTTTAATCTATGAATGGATAGATGCTTTTTGTGACAATGCCATTCACCGCTTAGGGACTTGGCTTGGAAGTTGAGGTGTTCCCTTTTTTAATATTAGAAATTTAGAAATCAAACTAGTCCTTTAAATTTAGGGAAAAACCTGATCAAGTGATATTGTGCTCTCTTTGATAATAAAGCAGTGGTTGTATGCATCATCAGTACTGGCATTTGGGATTCCTAAAGCTGTTTCCGTACTGTTTGTTTAGTCTTTCATAATCACATACTGGGCATCTGCAGACAATCTGCCTTTGATAAATAACAGTCAGTAGGCAGAGGGTTGTCTGCAAAGAATCTCAAATGCAATGTTCGGTATTTGTAACTGAAATAACAAGTGAGGTCAATTTCTAAGAGGAACCAAAACAAAAAGGTCTGGGAGCTTAGCAAGAGAGATTACATGAGGGACATGATGGCTAGTTTGCAACCAGTTACAGAGCAGAGGGCTTTCTGGTTTATGACCTGCAGATGCTATTTATGGATGCCAGCATCTCTGCTTTATTTCTCTGTGGACCAAGTGCCTGGACTGTGAAAGATGTCGCACAAACCATCTGCTGTGAGTGGGGACGGGGGATGATTTCAGGTTCAGATAGGGTAAAAAAATAAAATGTAACCAGAGCAGCAAGTAAAGCAGAGGTTTCAACACAGAAATGTTCATCCTTGTCCTGGGGAGCCAGTGCAAAGTATTTTCTTTCTCCATTTATAAATGTAACTTCAAAAGGCTGACAAACACATACTGGGCTCCTTTCCTCAAGAACGTCAGAGTCCCTCTAGGTGCCACGATATCTTGCCACTACTCCCCTGCCTTGTAGCTGGACTTGAAAAGCACTACTGAAAATAAGAAACTTCTGATAACCTAATGGCAACCACAGTGTTATCATGTAGTACTGGCCTGAGGGACTTTCCCTTTCAGGACACAAGTTGGAGTGCCACAGACAAAACTCAGAGACTTGTCTTTACAGCACACTTCCTCTTCCAGCCAAGGCAAATGTCGGCCTAGTTTTCTCTTATCTGCCTTCTCAGAAACACATCAAGGTGTTCTTTTCTTCTCTCGGTGATTTGCTTCCAAACAGAATAAGCCTTGGCATGGGCCAGGTCTCAGGGTACTAGCACAGGAGCTGTTCTGCACAGACTCTCTATCAAGGGCTTTTGACAGGAAGGGACGGCTTCTGGGGCTTTTTTTGTTGTAATTATCAGCTGGGTGAGCTTGTATGAACCCTGCTGTTGTACCACTTGGATTAAATACAAATGTAAACCACCTGTTGTTCTGCAGCCTGAAGTGTGAAGATCACTCTGGCTTTTGTCGTCCAGTGTTCAAAGTGAGCGAGGGTGTCACTGTGACTTCTGAAGGACTCACAGCCAGCCGTGGTGACAGTGGCACCCTCTGAGTCATTCCTCTATTTGAAACAAGCTGTGTTGTGGCTTATTTTGGAATGATGTGGAGTTGCTTGCCCTCAGAGAGTGTGATTCAGGCCTGTCAGGAAAGTTCTCCTCCATATGAAAATCTATCAAATAGACTTTCCTCTGCTTATCATCTCTGGTTTCTTAGAGCATAATTTTTAGCATCTGCAGTCCATCAGCCGAATATCTGCTAACAAGTAGCATGGGTTCAGATCTTTATGTTTGCCTAAGGCTGAGTACATTGAGTAAAAGGAATCTTTAATTACTGGCAACTGCTTGAAATATAGGTTCTCACTATAGCTTACTGATAAAAGCCAGATTCGGTTTCATCTGGAGCTCTTCTATATCACCAGCTCACATGTGAGGGAATCTACTCATGTGAAAAGTCCTAAAGAGTTTCCTTTTCCGCATGGTCACAGGTGGGCTGATGCCCACATTTTAGAGCTGGTTACCCAGTGGGCAGCATATCTGTAATATAAAGATCACGGGTCTGTAGATGATGACATGCACAGGCAGCTTATCTCTCAAACTCTGCATGTCAAAGCAGTTGTTATTTGGTGCGAAAAGTCATGTTTTGCTTTTATCTATTAGTCTCCCAAGAAAGCTACCTGATAACAGAGCTAAATTCAGAAGAGTCCATGGCTGTGCTATTCTTAACATTCCCTTTTTACAGATCACCAACAGAAAATAACGAAGGGGGAAAAAAAAGGCAGAAGAGATTTCACAGGCAAACACTATTCCCAGAGCCTGTGAATTAATCGGTAAAAGGATGATCTTGTTCCAAGCATTGATAAGTTGTCATTATAATTCTAAAAGCATTTCAACAGCCTTTCACCAGTTATATCTTTGAGAGTCTTGTGACTTGTTCATTGGAATAACTGTACCACGTGTGCAGCTGTTCTGCTTTTACAAGATAACAAGGCATCAAAAGATGCCAGGCACCGTGCCAGATAACGAAGCCATTAGAGCAAGGCGACCACAGAACTTCTGCCTAAACGCCTCTGTTTGTTCTAAAATCATCAAATGGTCACAGCGGTGAGCAGATCTGCCTCCTGTGAGGGATACCCCTGCCAAAAGCATGATCTTGAACTGTGCTGAGATGTGTGACTCTGGAGTTAGAGGGAGCCATTAACTAACTCTTGTGGTGAAAGAAGAATATTAAACAATTTCAGGTCAGGCTCAAGTGGACTAATATGGGTGGAAAAATAGGCATTCATACTATTAATGATATGACTACAAGCAGAAGGTTACAAGAGGGCATTTTCTGCTGCTTCAGTGGTACATTAGACCTTGCTTTTTTGCATTTTGCTGGCTTTTAGAATAAATGCAGATACCTCAACCTGCTGCCAGCAAAGCATTAACTGCTGGCTTCTGCAGTCAGGTCTCTTTAGTCTGAATATTCTTTTTCATCCTTATTCTCTTCCCCTCCAATTCCAAGTAAATATTTGATGAGTGAATTTATATGCTATAATTCAGTATTGGAAATAATTACTTACATCTATTAACAGAGAGGATAATGTAGTTGGTTTGGGGTTTTTTTCCCTTTTTTTAAATCTGAAAAGGGTATTCTAAGTCCAGCTTATTCTGGGGCACTTTGAAGCCTGGGTAAATGTAAAACTTTGTGACATGGGGGAAGGAGAACTGGAGATGCAAATACCAGCTTGTTTGTGTGCATGGAAAGAGAATGAGAAATAAAGCCTACGATCAACCCTCAAAACAATCCTTTACTGAGACAATAAAGCTCGCAGGAAAGAAGCACCCTTTCCAGAGCAAGAAACTGTAACAGATCTTAAAAAACATAGAACCACAGAATAGTTTGGGTTGGAAGGGATCTTAATGATTGTGTAGAGCCAACCTACCTGCAATGCACAGGAACACCTTGCACTAGGCCAGGTTGCTCCAAGCCCCATCCAAGCCGGCCTTGAACACTGCCAGAGATGAGGCTGCCACAACTTTTCTGGAGAACCTGTTCCAGTGCAAGGCCACTCTTCTCAGAGTGAAGAATTTCTTCCTCATGTCTAATCTAAATCTACCCTCTTTCAATTTAAAGCCATCTCCCACTGTCTTATCCCTACTTGCTTTTATAAAAAGGCCATCTTCAACTTTCTTGGAGGCCCCCTCTAGGTACTGGAAGATCTCCTTGTCTTTACTTTCTTCCCACTTTGCGTTACTTTGCTTCAGTCCTGCTCCATGTTACACAACTGCATAGAAGTACTGAACAGCTATAAAAAAATGAATTTATTAAATCAGTGGTTTCTTCTTACTTATCTCTGTGAAATGTGCGTACAGCTGCCCCTGTACACAGCAATATATTCATAGACTACATGAATAAAGTTACACTTGAGAGAAAGAATTGATTTTGAGTTCAGTAGCTGGTGCTGGCACCTGGCCTCCTGCCTGGGAGGGTTTGTTGCAGTGCTTGCAAGGCGTTAGTGTAGGTAATATCACTGACACAGGGTTGGGCTACTCAGATTGTCTCAGTATGAAAACTTTAAATTGGTATAACTGAGAAACATAATGCAGTAGCTCACGGCTTTTGCATTTAGTTTAGAGCTTTAATTCAGGTTTATGAGCTCTTCACAGAGTTGAGTGGGTTTTTAAGATCAATTTTCTGGGTCTGCAGTTTTGAATTCTGCTTTAAATTCCACTTGTGAGTGAAATTAATTGCACGCTCCCTGCTTAGCCCACGCAGATCAAACTTGTTGGGACGCTTCGTGAGTGGGTAGATGTTGCCTTGAGTGCAGACGATAGGACCCACTGCAGGCATCATGACTTCTGTTTAAAGAGAGAGTGTGCCATGGCCAAAACCATTCCTTAACTTGCATAAGATGGAGTTTATAAGACATGTAAGCCTTTGTGCACTTTTTGGGTGGCAGAGAAGAAGAATGGCCTTGCCCAGAGCTGCCAGCCACCCCTGGGGAGGGCAGAGCGAGGGGCTCTTTCTGCCTTGCCCCATGCTGGTTCCTTTGTCCCAACATTCCTGAAGGAATGTGAAATAAAGCTGCTGCGATGGTTGCTCGGTCACAGAGCACGTGTTTGCCTGTCTCTTGTAGCCCGTGAAGATTTTGCAGGTGGGCAATACAGATCAAAGAAATCAGAATTACTGCTTGCAATGATCACTCACCAACAACTCTGACACAAACACCAGTTGTATGCAAGCTGAAAGACAATACTGATAAGCATAGCAGCCTTCCAGTACCTGAACGGGGCCTATAGGGATGCTGGGGAGGGACTCTTCATGAGGGACTGTAGTGATAGGACAAGGGGTAATGGGTTCAAACTTTAACAGGGGAAGTTTAGATTGGATATGACAAAGAAATTCTTTACTGTGAGGGTGGTGAGGCACTCTAATGGGCTGCCCAGGGAAGTTGTGAATGCTCCATTACTGGTGGTGTTTAAGGCTGGACTGGACATAGCCTTGGGTGACATGGTTTAGTGTGAGGTGCCCCTGCCCATGGCAAGGGGGTTGGAACTAGATGATCTTAAGGTCCTTTCCAATCCTAACTATTCTATGATTTTATGATTCTATGATTTTCAGCTTCTACCTCTCCTGAAAGTAATGTTCACTACACTCAAAAGACTGCTGATTGCCCTCCTTTAGCAGCCAATGTTCTCCAAAAGGGACTGCGAGGACATCAGTGGAAAGCCAATTGCAGTAGGTCTGTTATGTGTATCCTGGCTTTGAAATGCAGGTTAGCTAAAGACTCGTGTTGACTGACGTATTTCTTGCATATGCTAATATTGGTTTATGTGTTGGGGTTTCCATTTGCAAAAAATGCTCAGTTTTGGGGCCAGTGTAGGGTGGCCTCCTGGGAAGACTGCTCTCCTTGGGGTGCCTCAGAGGCAGGTAGCCACTTCATATTCCTGGGAAAGATATCTTCCCAGGGTTACCCATGGTGGTTTGAAGGGGCTCAGCTGGAATAGTAACAAGATCACAATAACTTGCTACTTTGAGCCTGAAAATTCAAGACACCATCTTCCCCGAAACATCCCAACAAGTGAAGAAGATCAGAGTGGTGCTAAGGAGGTACTGGCAATAAAGAGGGTAAGCATTAAAGACTTAGTGTTCTTTTAAAGGATAATAATGCCTCTGATCAGCCTCTTTATTATAAAGAGATCATCCTACAATTGGAGTTTGTGTGTGTGTTTCAAAACACAGCAACGTTAAAATTAGTGTACAAGAATGTAAACACTACATAAACTTTAAATAATGGCAAGCGCAGCAGAATGAGAGACCACCACTGTCTGTTCACAATGACTCCACTGAAATACTGACTCAAAAAACAAAATGCTTGTGTTCATTCAGCTGCTTCTTATATGAAAAAGGATGAAACAACAGCCATCTGTTTCAGTGCTGAGCAAACCCTGCAATACTTTTATCTTCTTTAATCTGTCTTTCCTTGGAAGCAGGGGATGCGTATTTCTGATACAGCAGTGAACTGTGAGTGAGGCAGGGATATGGCACAGCAATAGCTGTAGATGTTCCCAAGGCATGTCAGGTTCCAATGTAGTTTAAATTGAGGCATGGGAGGATCAAGAAGTCTACTGTGCACAGGTAGCTCGTGGCTAACATCTTGCATTGAGAGATGCAGATGCTGGCCTTGGAGCATAACTATGTAATCAGCAGCAGGATGGTGAAGCAGCTCTGTTGATACCTGGTGCTGGGGAGAGGGGGAGCTTAACTACGTTGCTCGTGTGCATAAAGGAGCAGGTGATTTCTAATTCTGAAATTCCCATGAAAAAGATGTTCTTGTATTGCTGAGCAGTGTCTTACACCATCATGTGCATAGGTAAACTAATGTACAAATGAAGGATACGTATTCGCTACAGCAGCTTGACTGTTACCATATTACTTAAATGCTGTGCTTTCTAAATGTTGCTCCATTTTCTTAGAGCTTTAAAGGAAGTATGTAGGTGGCTGATCAGCATGACTTTTTTGTTGTTTTATGTCAAATGATGCTGTCACTTACCAAATAAAAAGTAATGATCCTTCAAAAGGCAATGATTCTGCTTATTTCTACTTTGCTTGGGTTTTGTTTTAAAAATAATGAAACAGACGCATGAGTTGAGGTGTCGAGTGTGTAGGTTGTCTAGTATGTTCCTGCTTACTGTGGTTTATTTAAAACCATCCAACATTCATGCTAACAGACAGTTATTAAAATCTAAGTCTCTTCACGGCTTTGCTCATAAACCAAACTAAGGCTTCAGATTAGTTTTTAGTAGACTGGATTCTGTACCACAAAAAGTTGTAAATACCAGATGCTGCAAGCGTCTTAGAGTGGTTGACAATACAGGCTTTCATGCAGTCATGGACATAACTATATACTTCAGGTTAAGCCTGTGAGTTATCCTGCTCCTTAATTATCAAGTCCTTAAGGATCTGAATGGTCACAGAGACTCGGCTAACCTTTTCCATTTCCCTAATAGTATCTTCTAATTAGTTACGGTGCTGTTCAGAATTTTTTCCTCTCTGATCTTCCAGAAGAGGTAACTACCTTCCCTTGAGGAAATCTTGATTTAAGGACAAAAGGTTGGTGCTGGAAGTGCTGCTGCTGGGGTGGCAATTGTCAGAGACACATAACATCACAGATGTGGTCAAAGTTCTTCACCCATGAAATAATACAAATTCTTCTCATATTGCCCTCAAGTCTGCTATTTCTAACCACTGATACAGTGTCTCTTCTAAGAAAGCAAATTGCACAGCAAGGACCAGGAGGGGAAGCTCACCCAGCCTCTTACCCACTGTTTTTTGGGTAGGAACTGCCTCCACATCCTTCAAGTGCTCAAACAGAGCAACATAGGAAAAGGAGGTATGTTTGAAAAATGAATATTGGGAAACCGGGTTGACAGAGAAAAACACCACAGCCTTCACTGTGTCTGCCAGCCTGGTGTACTTGTGACAAATCTCTCATGTTTGATGCCAATTTAATTTAAAAGACATTGAGACTCAGCGTCAGCTTGAATCTCTGTTCCTTGCGCCAGTGCCAAATTTGGCAGTGAATCACCATCCCCACAATAGTGTGGCTTCTGAATTAATACTTCTGTTTCGCTGCCTGCAGTGAAACATTCAGAGAAGAAACTGAGAGGTCAGATACAATGTAACCTCCTCAAGAAGGAGGACTCTGAATTAAATTGAAGGTACACTTATTTAATTACATTTTCCATCCCATTTTTGAGCGATCATTACTGTGGGTAGGCCAGCTACAGAAACTCCATGACTGTAGCTCCTTAGAGTACAAGAAATGCAAACCAGCAAGTACTGTGTGATGGAACATGATAAAAGAGATTCAGAAAAGAGATTAAAAAGAAAAAAAGAGACATCTGAAAAGAGATTAAAAACAAAACCCCAGGCACATTCTCTACCAATACAGACAACAGCACAGAATCAAAGATTAAAGTAAACATAAAGAACTAGTAATTTTCTCATAACTATGTCTTTAATTGCAATGTATATGACAACCTGTGAATACTGCTAAGCACAGGTTGAAAATACAGAATACTGAGTGATTAGCATATGAAGTAAAATGTGACTTTTCTATTACATGTCTTTGACAATAGCTCAGGTTCCTCGCTGTTGCATTTGGAAGCATTTCCCCCCAAAAAAAGAACGTGTGTTGGGGTGGTAAATGCTCTTCTTGGGGTCTACCATCAAGCCCAGCTGTGATGTCTACACAGAATAGGATCTGCTCACAAAACAACAAGATGAAGAAGATTTCAGCATCTCCTGCCTTGTTTTCACTTCCCTGTAGGTATCTTTGCTCATAGAAGTATACTCTGAAGCTTATTAAATTTTAAAATTGCAAAGATCTCATCGGTCACCTGATTGATAACCGTGCTGGTTCTGGTTGGTCTCAGATCTTACTTCCTAACCATGCTGGTTGTCCAGGTCTATGTGAAACCAGGGAGGTTTTTTACAAACAGCAGCAAATTAATCAATCAGACCTGTGAGTATTTATTATCAAGCATCGTCTTTTAGGCTATGACAAAGAGAGCAAGAAATGGTTTAATGGAACAGAGGAGAATTTCTGTCATAAAAGAGCCTGAGCCTTCCCAAAGATTTATTGCCTAGCTGATCTGTGAACAGAGCTTTCTAGAGCCTGAAATTCTGATTTTGTTCTACCCTGTAAGGCCAGATGCCTGTTCACTGCCTGATCTCCCAGATTATACCTCATGAGGCATCAGATTTTGATGTAGACTTACCCTTATGCAAAGCTATATGGTCCTTTTAATGTGTGACAAAAAGAAGAATCTTTGTTAATAACTCGACCTGATGTCCAGCCCTAGCTCACACTAAAACAACCTGCCCCACTCCTTCCACCTCTCTTTATTCTTGCTCAGAAAAACAGAAAGCAAACCCCTGTTATGGAAAGAGGAAAATCAGAAGAGCTTTCTGAAAAGGACTCTCTGAACCAGGCAGCTCCTCTCTACAAACACTGGAGAA
Source organism: Ara ararauna (assembly GCA_028858755.1). Lineage (NCBI taxonomy): Eukaryota > Metazoa > Chordata > Aves > Psittaciformes > Psittacidae > Ara > Ara ararauna. Next base: position 67,115,374 of record CM054379.1, read on the forward strand.
TTACATTTACAGCACTGCTGACTTCTGCTTTTAACTTCCTGACCCTCTCTCCTTGTGGAGTTTCTTCCCTGTGCGGGAGATCAGGACTATGTTGTGTCTAACATACTGATTTAATCTGTTAGTCATCACTTGGGATCCAACATACTAGGAAAATAGAAGAGCATTTTTAACAACTGCTTTAAACATGCATGTGCAGCTACACCATTTTTCTCTTGCTGTGGTTGTTTTAGCTTCCAGATATTGCTAAGGAAACTGCTTCTCAAAACAGTGCTTTCGTTGTTCAGACACAAGCATCAAGGCTAGGTTCGATGCACAGGTTTTTTTCAGGACTACAATATGAACTTGCTCAGCCAAGAACCGTGCTATTCGCCTTTTGAACCCCAAATAAATTCTGCGTGTAAAGGAGGTTCCAAGGTTTCATATCACCTCGTTACTGGTGAGATTTTTTATGAATCTGTAGAAATTGAAAGGTTTTTCTTTAGTGGGTGCAAGATGCCGAGCCTTTGAAGTAAGATCAATCTTTATCTAATTGCTTATTGCATTGGGTTGGTTGAAAAACTAATGACAGAAATGGACTGTTCCTAATAATGTGTATATATATATCAAAATCTGCCTAGACTACAGCCAGCTTCAGGACACGGGAACTTCATGCTGGATACCTTCTGATTTCAAGGTAGCAGAAACTTGTTGTTTCTTCTCAGTGCAGACCTGGCCTCATTCCATTGTTTTGATTAACACAGAATCAGAAAGGACACACTTTCCATCAGCCTCAGAGATGAGATTTCCATCAATCCTAGAGATTAGGCTAAATCTGTCAACTGACATTGTAAGAAAGTGATATATTATGCAACTATTATGAACAATATCCTAGCAGCCCCTCTTACAAAACCTTTTCCCATGACAGTGCAAACAGCTGGGGTGAATGTTAACTTCATGCTCAAAATGGTGTTAATTGTTTGGGCAGTCATGTGTACAAACAAGATCTGAATAAAAAGCTGTTGAGTTTAAAAGCTCTGTGATTCGTACTGTTATTGCTACTAGAACACCTTCACCAGCAGATCTTTGGAAAGTGATACTTAGGTGGTGATACACCCTAACGGGTTGTCAGTCCTAAAGCATCTGTGGATTTTACCATCACCAGGTAGATTTGGTTTGGTTTATTCTTAGAGAAGGTCAAATATGATGGCATGGGGCTCATCTGGTGCCAGAGAGGGTCAAGAGAACCCTTAAACCCAAAGCTCAAGACTCAGGACAATTCCTCTTTGCTGATGTCCTGGTCTGTGCACTTTCTATTGAACTTGTGCCAGCAACAGCTTCTCTCCTGAGCCACAGTGTGTTAGTTAACATGAGCCATGCTGCTCATACCTGCGCTCAGCTGTCACAAGGAAGTGCAATGACACCTGTCAGATATGGGCTGCTGATCTGCTTGAGGTCATAGCAGTGGCAACATTTCTGCCATGCTAGACCAAACTCTCAGAAGCACTGAGAGACTTTGCTCCAGGCACTGGTTTGACCTTAACTAACCACCTGTTTTTCTGTGTGTCTTGGGTTCAGCTGCTACACAACAGGTTTTGAAGTGTTCTTTTGACATCCTTCGTGACTTTTCAGTGGTTCTTATGCAAGTCTGAAGTCCTCCCATTCGTGTTCCTTGTCCTAACAACTCTGAGCACTACTTGTGTTTGGGTGACATCTTCTGGATAAGGTTGCCATTGGAAGGAATAATAAATACACCCCATCTTCTAGCCGTTGTGCTTATTTCTGATCCGTTTTGGAAAAAAGTACACATGTAGCCAGTTCCAGGGATTAGCATTCTAGTTGAAATTCAGTAATGGGTTTGAGGGTCCAGAGTGAAAAGATAAAAATGGATTTGATTAAAAATGTAAATAGAAACTGCTTACATGCTGTTTCACATATGGATGCAATGAGACCTTTTGTCTTGCACTTGGATAATGTATTTCTTTAATTGCACTTAGACATTTCTCTATTTTTCCTGTTAAGTTAGGTCTGTACTGTTTTCTGTTGACTAGAGTGATTAGAAGAAAAGAAAGGCTTTTCTTGGCCAGACCAAAGACACTTATAACCAAGTTTCCTGCCTTCAGCAGCAGATGCCTGGAGGAGACAATAAGGTCAAGGTAAGCCAGGAGCAACAATTTCCAAAACATATTTTTAGCCACAGGCAGAAATGCCATGGAGGAACTTTGAGCCACAGTGGTGACTTGTATAGAATAGGTTGTGATGGATTTTAATTTGATGAAATTTTCCAGCTCCTATTTTAAACCCCAAGAAACTTTTGTCATCCATAACGTTGTTCAACAAGTTTATCATCTTCTCTCCATGCTGTGTGGCAGTCAAGCTCTTAACTGTGGTTTTGTTTTGAACTTGACACTCGCTAGCATCACTTGATGCCCCATTTACTTGTATTGGAAAGGACGCAAAATATCCCTACTTGTTTCTTTTGTGACACCTGCATTTATAGACAATAGAGTTTTGTGGGGATTGGGTATTCTTTTGTTAGACTGAAGAGTCTTAGTGGCTTTAGCTATTGCCCACTTGAAAACAGCTCCATGCAACTGCTAACCTTCTAAGAAACTTATCCATTTCCCTTTACCATCTCTAAGGCAGGAGAACTTTCTACAGCACTCATGGTACAGAGGTACAGAGGGTCCCAGCTTTACTCTGTTTGTACCTTGTTCCAAGTGACTCCTCCTTCTCCTTCTCCTTCTCCTTCTCCTTCTCCTTCTCCTTCTCCTTCTCCTTCTCCTTTCTCCTTTCTCCTTTCTCTTTTCTCCTTTCTCCTTTCTCCTTCTCCTCCTGTGAGGTCTGGCTCTACTCTGTAAATGACCCTGTTCAGTTCTGCCCTCTATTTTCAGTCCTCTAACAAGCTGTCAATCTGTGTGAGACCATTTCCATTCACCAGCAGGGCACCAGAGTCTCTTAAGAACCTATGGAGACTTTGAGAAAGCTTTTTAGAAAAACGGCTCTGTCCCAGTGTCGTGGTTTAAGCTGTAACTCACGCAGTTCTCTCACTCACTCCACCCTCTTTCTTCCCCTCTCTCCCGGAGGGATGGGAAGGAGAATCAAAAGAATGCAACTCCCACAGGTTGAGATAAGAACAGTTTAATAACTAAGGTATAACACAAAATCACTACTGCTACCACCAATAATAATAATGACAAGGCAAATACAAGGAAAGAGAATACAACTGCTCAACACCCAATACCAAGCCCGACCATGCAGTGCACCCCCCACCCCCCCCTTCTGGGTCTCTGCCATCCATTTTTACATCCTGGGCATGACGTGCTGTGGTATGGAATACCTCTTTGGTCAGTTTGGGTCAGGTGCTCTGTCTCTGCTGCCTCCTGGCTTCCCCTCCTCCCTGGCAGAGCATGAGACTCGGAAAGTCCTTGGTCAGACCAAAACATCACTAAGCAGTAACTGAAAACACTGGTGTTATCAGCGCCGTTCCCAGGCCGAAAGTCAAAAACACAGCGCTGCACCAGCTACCAAGAAGCAGAAAAATGACTGCTACTGCTGAGCCCAGGACATACTGGAATGTTCTTGGGACAAGGAGGTCTGGGCTGAGTGACAATAAATGAGCACATCTTCCCTTTGCAAAACCCAGGCTGGGTCTTCTCCAAACTGCTGCAGTGACTCAGCAATGCTCTTCTTCACAGCACTGAACATTGATGCTGCCAGTTGGGAATCCCTGGTGTGCAGTGGCCAGAGCTACCTGGCACCTCTTAGGAATATTGTCATCACATTTCTACCTTCACCTTCCCTCTGATGCCAGGTAAGAGGGAGCACACCACTGGCGCAGTTCAGCTGTTTTATCTTGGAATTCTTTGAGAACTCCAGAGTGAACACAATTAGGTCCTGGCCTTTTGCTACTGCTTGTTCTGTCCATTTGCCTCCCCATTACTTTGTCCAGTATTCCCTAATCTTTCTGCCAATTCTGTATTTGGAAAGAGATCCCATGTGCCTTCTACTAAAAAAAGGGGGGATGGATAAGAGAGAGCAGGTTCAGCACCACAGCTTCTTAAGCTACTTAATGGTAACTGTAGATGTGCAGAGATTCACTTAGGCATTTGACCATGGTTTATTTTCCCTAGGAAATTCTGTCACATGTGAGTCACCTTCATATCTTTTAGATGTTAACCTTAATGTGTTCAAAAAGGTATTGGTTTGGGTTTTTTAAATATGCTTTACAAGTCGTTCCTTGCACATCTTTGACCTATATACTACCAGAGTTTGCAATCCTTATTAGAAGGACACAATGGGCTGTTTGTTCGTTCATAAGGGTATTTTCTTGCTTTCAGTAGTATCTTTGCCTTGGCACACATCCATGTTGGTTTCCTTTCAATGTTCCTCATTTTCTTCTATCATTTTGTGATTTTTGATTTGCTCTGTGCTCCCTAAGTGGCCAATCTAAATTGTCTCAATGCCCCTCTAAAAATTTAATGCAGTTACGCCTTCTACCTTGTTTTCTTAACAAAATTTGCTCTTTGGGTGAATGTCTGAAAACTAATCCTTTAAAGTTAGCAAAATAAGACAGAACGGTATTGCCTTTTGTCTGTGGTTTTGATTTTAACTCTTCCACTGATCTCCTTGCTACCTTGCAAAAGTTGCATGTGTTTCCAAATATAAATTTAGCCTTGCTTTTATCTACTTCTGTAACTGTTTGAGCGAGTGCAGGAATACTATTTCAGTGCACCAGATGTCCGTGCTGGACTGTTTCAAGAGGAACTAAGCACTGACCTCAGACTTCTATCATGGTTCATGGGAAAGCTCTCATTTTTACGAGATCCAACACTGGACCAACTTTCAAGCACTTTGAAAACCTCTCTTACTCAAAGTGCTTGAAGTACCTCTTGTACTGATCCTATCATTTGTCAGCCCCTGAATATATTTTGAAAACTTATTTGACCGAACTCTATTGGAGCAGTTTCTCCCCTTCTACTGCCGTCTCCCCAGCATTCCCATCTGCCCTTTGCATGCTCTTTCCCAGACAACCCATTTGGCAATGGAGGCCTTCTGGGCCAGTTGTGCCTCCAAAGTATTTTCATTCCCAGCAACCCAACACGTGGAAAGGAAGCACCCACGCTGCTGTTGATCTGCCTTCAACAAGGTTAAAATAGCATTCAGAGAAGAAAAACATCTATGTTGTTGCTCACAAGCAAGTTGAGAGTAAGCTCAGATCTGAATTCACGGAACATTAAGACGCTCCACCTCACTGGGAAGGCAAGGTGGGTCACTGTTAAGCGCCTGGCTATTTTGCACTGAAAGTGAGCCTGAGTACTTGTAATGAAATACAGAACATAGTGCACATCCACAACACCATCACCTGGGAGAAAAGTGCTCACACCAAAATGATTCTCACCTTCAGTGGGAGGGAAAAAGAAATGTCTGCTGACATAAGAAAGGCAATTAATTGTGATATTGGAAAAGGAGTTGCTAAAACCAAGTTTCCAATACTGCCTGTCATAAAAACTCAGGGTGGGCAGGGCTTGCATAGAGATGAAGGAGTTTTATCTAATTTTTAAAAGATTTATCATTATTTTTATTTCCTGCAAGGTTTTTTTGCAGGCAAGGTTGGCAGTATAGAGAGACATCCATTAGGTCTCAGTATTTTCCTTTCCCCAGTAAGACTCAGTTGCAATGCAAAGAAGGTTGTACCAGTCCAGATCATGTTGCGTAACTGTTTACATAAAGTCAAACCTTTCTTTTCTTCCCACCTGTGACACTAATGTACATCACTGAGGTCACAAAAACCGGCACGCTGAGCCTGGAGAAAAGCTGACATGAGGGCAGAAGATGTGCAAGCTTCAAGAAGCTCTACATTTTATACCACCTGGCACACTGCAAAACATCTGCCTGCCAACATCTGGAGCTGTGCCACCAATTTTCCAGCTGGCTGCAGCACCAAAAAGAGAAATTACTGTGCTCCTTCGAGCAGCGGTTGCTAAAGGTATTGTGCAGATGCTACAGCTCGTTGGACACAAGGTCCAACCATCTCAACCCTGCCATAATGAAACCTGGCAACTTCTGCCTTCTCTCTCAGGGACACAGAGTATGCCACCTAGAAGGTTTCTCTATCAGAAGCCCTGTAACTTGATAAGCTTCTGGTAGAAGAATTTAATGATTTTCTTTCGGGAAGATGGATGTCTGCTCTGCAGGTGGCTCAGCACCACTTCCTTCCAGAGGCTGTGAGCGCTTGCTGGAGCTCTCACTTTTCTGAAGCCTGATAGTCACATCTCAAATTTAATCATAATTTAAAAGCTCAGTAGGAACCAATTTCATATCTCATCTAAATCGAGCTAAATAAATAGGCTTACACCGCAGGTGAACTTGCCCTGATCTATTTCCTGCCTTTCAGGTGTCAAAAAAAAGAGTCCCAGAAGTTTTGAAGTGGAACTTGAAGAATACATCACACTTCTGCTGTGAGATGTGAACGTCTTGTTAGTCAGAGATCAGACCTCCTTCTCTTCCAACGTAGGTGGTGTCAGGTGGGAAGTCTACAACAACATTTCCATTGATATTGTTCGGTATTTTAGTGCTGTAACAGTTCCACTCACAAGCTCTCTGTGGCATAGCAGGTTGCTTCCTGGAGGTTGGGATTGCTGTTGCCTGCTTGCTCCATCCCTGTCTTCACAAAAAGAGACTATGGAGCATTAGGTCAAGTAGACAACCCACTTGTAGGGCACATTTGCAATGTTTTCTAACACTTTATTAGCTTATAGAAATCTGATAGCCTAATATTGAACAATGTGGTTCCTGCCATTTTTCAGCTGAGGATTTCTGTATAACTTACTTAAGGGTTGTTTTTAAGTCCTTTGATTCCATCCTCAGTTTCAAAGTCCTTTTCATGGGCACCAGGCAAAGTTCTAAATCTCAGCACAGGTCATGCCTTTTGACCTACGTCTCTAATGTTGTGTGACAAAGGATTATTTCCCATCTGGGCAGTGTTCCTCACAAAATGTCCCAAACATCAGTGCAAGTGCTTTTTTCAGCTAGGTATGGGAGATGGTTTCATGGTGGTTAATACAGTAGGTGTGCACTAAGCAACAGCTAAGGAATTCATCATCTGCCCTTCACGTATATGATGAACACTTGTGCCATAATCCCATTTTTTTACTGTCTTGTCTCTTTGGTGTATTCACTCTTCACCCTGGGGGCTACCATAAATAGGTTTCCACAGTAACTTACAAGGGAAGCTGCATTAGGTATTCCAAGGTCTGCAGTGATTTAAACTGTACCGGGTTAGAGACATTATGGTTAGTTTCCATCAGTGTGGTTCAGTGCTTTATCAAATAAGGTGCAAGAACCTGCACTGAAGAAACCCAAAATGATTTTAGATGCTGGCCTTAAAACAAGAAAGAAGACTATTAGCTATAACCGTATAGATAATACCCAATGATGCAACATTGAAATGGACTATGACTTTCGTATAGGTACTCAAGCATCTTAAAATTTTTTGTCAGGAATCTCTGAATCATGTCACAAGTTGTTGGTTGTTTTTTTTTTTTAATTAAACATTATTGTGCATGTATAATTAGCATTATATATGCATACATATACAGGTATTTATACATCATATTTATACATAATACTACTTAATAATTACTTGCAAGCTCACTGCCCTGGACTTCAAGAGAGCAGACTTTGGCCTCTTCAGGAGCCTGCTTAGTAAGGTTCCATGGGATATAGCCCTATAGGGCAGGGGGCCCAAGACTCTTGGTTGATATTCAAGGATCACCTGTTGCAAGCTTGTCATGGGTTCAGCAGCAGCAGTCATTTTTCTGCTTCTTGGTAGCTGGTGCAGCACTGTGTTTTTGATTTTGGGCCTGGGAACAGTGCTGATAACACCAGTGTTTTGGTTACTGCTTAGTGATGTTTTGGTCTGGCCAACGACTTTCTGAGTTTCATGCTCTGCCAGGGAGGAGGGGAGGCTGGGAGGAAGCAGAGATAGGACACCTGACCCAAACTGACCAAGGAGGTTATTCCATACCACAGCACATCATGCCCAGGATGGAAAGCAGAGAGCAGAGACCAGGAAGGGGTGGGGGGTGCACTGCGTAGTCGGGCTTGGTATTAGGTGGTGAGAATTGTATTCTTTCCTTGTATTTCTCTTGTCATTATTATTATTGGTGGTAGCAGTAGCGATTTGTGTTATACCTTAGTTACTAAACTGTTCTTACCTCAACCTGTGGGAGCTGCATTCTTTTCGATTCTCCTTCCCATTCCTCCGGGAGCAGGGGGAAGAAAGAGGGGGAAGTGAGTGAGAGAAAGAGACTGTGTGAGTTAGTCTTAAACCACGACAAAGCTCAGGAGCGATGCATCCCTACTAGAAGGAATTGCTGTAGAAGGGCCAGGAGACCTCCTTGGATGGATAAGGAGCTGCTGAAGAAAATTCAAAGTAAAAAAGAGGCTTATAAAAGGTGGAAGCAAGGACAGGCGGCCTGGGAAGAATACAGGGATGTTGTCCAGGAAGCTAGGGACCAGGTTAGGAAAGATAAGGCCCACTTAGAATTAAACTTGGCTAGGGATGTTAAGGATAACAGGAAGGGACTCTATAGGTATGTAGTGAATAAAAGACAGACTAGGGACAATGTGGGCCCCCTCCGGAAGCTATCAGGAGAACCGGCTACCCAGGATTTGGAGAAGGCTGAGGTTCTTAACGACTTCTTTGCCTCAGTCATCACCGGAAAATGCTCTGACCATACCACCCAAGACTTGGAAGGCAGATGCAGGGACAGTGAGAATGAAGACCCTGGGCCCACTGTAGGAGAGGATCTGGTTCAAGACAATCTTAAAAACCTGAACGTATACAAGTCCATGGAACCTGATGAAATCCATCCACAGGTCCTGAAGGGGCTGGCAAATGAAGTTGCTAAGCCACTGTCCATCATATTGGAAAAATCATGGCAGTCAAGTGAAGTTCCCAACGACAGGAAAAAGGGAAATATAACCCCCATTTTCAAGAAGGGCAAAATGGATGAGCCGGGGAACTACAGACCAGTCAACATCACCTCTGTGCCTGGCAAAATCTTGGAGTACATTCTCCTGGAAGGCATGCTGAGGCACATGAAAAACAACAAGGTGCTTGGTGACAGCCAGCATGGCTTCACTAAGGGGAAATCCTGCCTGTCCAATCTGGTGGCCTTCTATGATGGGGCTACGGAACTGATGGACAGGGGTAGAGCAGTTGATGTCATCTACCTGGACTTGTGCAAAGCGTTTGACACTGTCTCACATGACATCCTTGTCTCTAAGTTGGAGAGACATCAACTTGATAGGTGGACCACTCGGTGGATAAAGAACTGGCTGGATAGCTGCACGCAAAGAGTTGTGCTCAATGGCTCAATGTCCAGCTGGAGACCAGTAACGAGTGGTGTCCCTCAGGGATCGGTGTTGGGACCAGCCTTGTTCAACATCTTTGTCGGTGACATGGACAGTGGGATTGAGTACGCCCTCAGCAAGTTTGCCGATGACACCAAGCTGGGTGGTTCAGTTGATACTTTGGAGGGAAGGAATGGCATCCAGAGGGACCTTGACACACTTGTGAGGTGGGCTGATGCCAACCTGATGAAGTTTAACCGTGCCAAGTGCAAGGTCCTCCACCTGGGTGGGAGCAATCCCAGGCACAGCTACAGGCTGGGCAGAGAAGAGATTCAGAGCAGCCCTGAGGAGAAGGACTTGGGGGTTTTGGTTGATGAAAAAATGAACATGAGCCGGCAGTGTGCACTTGCAGCCCAGAAGCCAACCGTATCCTGGGCTGCATCAAAAGGAGCGTGACCAGCAGGTCGAGGGAGGTGGTCCTGCCCCTCTACTCTGCCCTTGTGAGACCTCACTTGGAGTATTGTGTGCAGTTCTGGTGTCCTCAACATAAAAAGGACATGGAACTGTTGGAACACGTCCAGAGGAGGGCCACGAGGATGATCAGGGGACTGGAGCAGCTCCCATATGAAGAGAGGCTGAGAAAGTTGGGGCTGTTGAGCCTGGAGAAGAGAAGGCTGCATGGAGACCTCATAGCAGCCTTCCAGTATCTGAAGGGGGCCTATAGGGATGCTGGGGAGGGACTCTTCATGAGGGACTGTAGTGATAGGACAAGGGGTAATGGGTTCAAACTTAAACAGGGGAAGTTTAGAAATTCTTTACTGTTGTGGTGGTGAGGCACTGGAATGGTTTGCCCAGGGAAGTTGTGAATGCTCCATCACTGGTGGTGTTCAAGGCCAGGTTGGACAGAGCCTTGGGCGGCATGGTTTAGTGTGAGGTGTCCCTGCCCATGGCAGGGGGGTTGGAACTAGATGATGTTAAGGTCCTTTCCAACCCTAACTATTCTATGATTTTGTGATCCTACTTTATAATACTACTACATAATTACACTTGTAAATCACATGTAAATTGTATATAAATGTGAATTGCATATGCCAGATTTTTTTATCCTTATCTGCAGTGAACTCTTGAAAAGCTTACACTGAGTGAGTCAGACACTTAAATCTTTTGGTGTCATGAGTTAAAAACCCAAATTAATGCTGTTTCTGGTTCTCTTTATAATGAGAAGTTAATCTAAAATAACTCCATCTCACCAAGTATCTGACATCCCAAACATTGTTTCAGCTGTTATGTGTTTTTTTCTGAGGCTATTGCAAATATTTGAGGTCTTAAAGTCATTGCTACAATTGTGCCCCATGTAAAAAAGTCCATTAAAGGTGCAATTCATGTTATTCTGAAAGATGTACAATTTAAACTGAGTACATCTGAGAAGTCCTGCTGTTAGTAGCAATTAGTTTCTCATGTTTTGATGTGGCAATTTTATCATTTATAAGCTTAAGTGCTGGCAGATTTTGAGGTCTCCAGAGCCTGTGTGCTTTTTGTCAAACAAATTGTTCTGTAAGGATGGCATCGTTGTGTGAGGGAAAGAGAAACTCATTAGTTTAGCCAAGATGTTTTGCTGAGATTTGCATTTCAATTACATCGAAGCAAAGAGGTTTAAAATTAATGGATTTTTAGATGGCTTTTTTGACCATGGGTGTGGTATCCAGAGGGACTGGACTCAGACCTGTCAAGATATACTTACCAGTTTGAAGCTCCTCTCTCCACTGATTTAAAATGTGGATGCTGCCCAGAGAATGTGCGTAATCTATGGAAAAAAGTGGAAGCTCCTGAAGGTTGTGAGAAGTGATGAAAAGCCTCATGTTAGGGGCATAATTGTCCCCACTGGCCATAGATGAAGTGACATGAACCGACTTAATCTGAAGCTGTGGTTTCTCAGATGCCTTACACTAACCTTGTCCTAGGTATGGAAGTAGACCTGACCAGTTGCCTGCCTGGAGGCATCACAATGTCTGTCTGTTCAAGTGTCTTCAGATGAGCTCCATAGCAGGGAGCTTGGCTCTATGCATTTTGCTCCATTTCCCCCTCTGCCATGACGAGCTACAAGCATGTGCCAGAGCGCTTGCTTTGGACTTGGAAAACCTGGATTACGGATTCTCTTTGACTCTGATGGAGTCAAAGTGGGTTTGACTCCATCATGACCCTGGTTTCCCAGGTGAACTAGCGATTAGGTAACATCAGGAGGAGCTGCGGGTGTGGTGCACAGGTCCGGAAGGGGAGCTGGCATTGAGGTGGCTGTCTCTGCACTCAGCTGCGGCAGGAGAACAACCACAAACCCCATCCCTACCTGCAGAATTATTCAAGTGGTGGCTGAAAACAGAAATGCCCATCAAGGCTGTGAAGCACAAATGGATTACGTTTTGTCAGTAAGTTACAGGGTGAAGGCTTAGGTACTTGATGTGAAGTCGTTTGTACTCCTGTTTGACTTTTCTTTTAGCAAGAAGAAAAATATATTGTGAAATAATATATAAATGTCAATGCTATCATAATAACTTCTACAGTTATGTAGGAATTGCTCTTTGTAGTGACAGCCATCCTTAGCACGTGAAATATTTTATGAGTACCTTGAGTGTGTGCCAGGTTATAAACATCTCCATTGCTCTGAATTTCAATGATATTTCAGGGGAAGGAAAAAGATTAAAGCTTCATGCATATTTTAGAGGAGAAATTTGGGCCATCCTGCACAAATGCTGGATTTTATTCTTTTTTATTCTGAGAGAGCATAGCACTGTGCTCACCCCCATGGGAGGAACAGCTTCCTGCCCTTCACCATCCCTCTGTAACCTCTGCCTCACCAAAGGGGTCAAAAACTCAGTGAGGGAGAAGCGGTGTTCACTATAAAATCGTGTATGTGTTATGTATACAGGTGACAAACTGCTTCTGTTCCCTTCTCCAAACTCCCTCCTGGAAACAAAAAGAGAAGGCAGTGTGTCCTCATGGCCAGGTACACTGTCTCCTGGAGAGCAGTGGTGGTGTGGTCAGGGACCTGGGCTCTGCCCCTCAGCCCAAGGAGGGCAGGAAGGCTGGGACAAGGAAGGGGGGAGGCGGAGCAGGGCAGCATGAGCAAAAGCTGTGCAAGCCTTCAGTGGGGTGCCCAGCTCCTGCCCTCCCCAGGGTCACCTATGTGGCTTTCTTTCTAAATCTTTGTCTTCAGGTTTTTAATGGAAGAGAGATTTAACCCTTTCAGGCATAGAAGTGACCCCTTTCATTTTCTTCCCTGCACATCTTGCTTTGGAGAGCAGGTTTGTAAATAGTCATTGAATTACAAAATGTGGATTTTTTTTCAGTACTGCTAAATAATAGAGGTCCTTGAACATCCCTGCAAAAAGAGTTGCGGGCCAGGAGGTGGGATGGATGGTGATTGGTGCCGAACACCTCTAGTAGCTTCTGCACTTCCTTACAGAGAAATGAGATGTGACTGTTCTCCTCTACACAAGAACCTAAGTTTTGATAAAATGCGTAAAACTCTTGTGTCTCCCATCTCCAGCCAAGAGAAATCCCCAGGAGGAGGAGGGCAGGTTTCCTTAAGTGCTGATTTGATGTCACTGTGAAGAACCTGTAGTTGTGTGTCTCCCCCATGTGCAAGCCAGTGGGAACCTGGGAGCGGCACAGAGTTCTGGCCTCCTGCACCCATGTTTGCCATCAGGGGAAACTGTTTTGCAGCTGTAGTTGTGGAGATGAATTAAGACCCAAAGATGGGTTTAAACACCTTTTTTCTTGTCTTTGCAGGAGAAACAGCACAGCTAATGGAGGAACCCAATTCCTTACTACATTAGTAATGTAGCTGATGTGCCCATTGCTAGGGTAAGTGTTGTTGGTAATTAAATAGTGACAGGTGATAAATCACTAATAAAGACAAATGTTCATCCAAGACAAATGGTAATCCAAGCCCTCCTTTTCTCGCTGTAGGGTCCAGGCATCTGAACAGTTCTGTTGGGTATTCAGGGAAAATTACAGAGCAGAAATGAAGCCTGAAGGCTGCAGAAAGAATCTTACTATTATTATTCCCAAAGACGCGTCTACAGCCACGTCTGTGCTGTCAATGAAAAGGAGGCCAGAAATCCATCTCTGCTCCTGGAGGCTGTACTGTGAGTATGCCTATGCTGTTCAGGGTTCACCCCTGTTGATGCTATGAAATGGAGCTTGGGAATAAAGCCAGCAGCTGAGCCAAAAGGCTGAGCCTTGCTCCTTTTTTACGTAGTAGTACGCTTAGCGCTACCAGCATCAGAATAGTTGCTGAGTCTTAAAGACTTCATAGTAATTTCTCCAGTTTTTCTTTTACAATAACTTGCGATTTCACACTCAGAATAAGTTTTCTTCTTCCTGTTCAGTATTTGTACACCCTTACCATTGTAACTAGTGATGGATGGTACAAGCGTAGTTCATGGTGAGGACAGACTCCTCACTAAGCAGCCCAGTGATGAGTGCCATTCCTCATCCGAACCAAAAGCATTCACAAGTAAACCTCTGAAGATGCGGGCCATCACTATATTAGCCAGTAAGTCTTTCTGTAGTTGCGCTCCCCATGGCTGTCCCTCTGTAAAGGAGAGTCTGTTACTTGAATGGAGCTCATGTTGCTTTCAGCCAGAGACAAATAGATGTTTTTAAAACGAACTGTGACAGTGACACCTTTTGCCTCTGCATACTGTAGCTGGAAAGGGTTGTGCTGTTGAATCTGCCTTTGGAGAAGGTCAGACACATTATTCATTAGCTAGCAAATGTCAAGTGGATGGAAGAGCAATTGATGGGACAAGACGAAGGTGCAGGCAAACAGGATGCACAGGCATTTAAGTCAGGTTTGGCTTCAACCTTTGCTTTGGTTTGTCTGTGCAAGATATGGGCAACAAGAGCTCTCACAGGTCCCTTCCACTCCTTGGCTCAAGCCAAACTAAGTGAAGCATCCCTTCTGCTGTCCCCTTAGCTCCTGCAGCACCCTAGAGGCAATGAATATGCTGAAGTACACACCCAGTGCATGAGGTACAATCAAGGAGGATCAGCAGGAGGTGAGACACTGGACGTGCACTCAAGCTTTGTTGCACTCCCTTGTATGGCAAGGGTGATGAGTGAGAGGAGGGTTGTTAACACTTAGGAAAAGCTTTGTAAGTGATAACGAAAATCTTTGAATCAAGGCTGAGAATATTTTTACTGTGGCTGTTGGAGTAAGACGAGTGGTGCCAGTTGTGTGTACCTTGGGACAAGCCCCTGTTGAACACGGTGCTTCTGTGCAGCAAGGCCTTGCCAGCATCTGGGAGCATTTTCTTCAGGGGCATCAGCAGCCAGTTACACGGGGAGTGTAGGAAATGTACCTTATAGCAGGAGGAGAATTATTCCTTTGCCACAGCTAAAGACTGGTCCCTAAAATGGGGTTAGATGCGCAGGTAGAAGGACCTCCTGATAGGCTCCCATGGGAGTGTGGTTGAGATCCCATGCTGCTGACACTCAGGTGCAAAGCAAGGGAACAGAGTCAGCTGCTATTTTCTTTATAATCTGAAAGAAAGTAAGAGCACTATAAATACATCACTTGCAATCGATGCAATCTGGAGTTGCACTTAAACTAATCCTGTACATTTTGCTCTGTATGTTTTGTCATCATCAGTGCTGCAAATCTCTGTTTGCTTGTGAAACTACATTATTTCTGTGACTCTGTTGTTCCTTCTCCTGGTTGGAAATGAGAGCGTAATCTGTTGCCTGTTTGTCAAGTGATCAAACAGCTGTGCCTGAGCTTTTGAAGTTTTTCATAATATTTTTGAGCCCATTTTCCATTTAGCATCGCACACACACAGCCTGAAGCACCGACAGGCTGCTGAACATATGAGCATGGGCCTTTCAATTAGGAGAATTAAATCATGGACTAATGTTGATGTGCAACAGCCACCACTGCCATGGTGGTGCTCACCACTGAGGTCCAGGCCTGAAGTGGTGAGCAGCACTGGGAGATGCTGGAAGAAGGGCTACCGGCACTGCAGAATGGGAACGAAAAGCACCAAGGACCAGGAAGGAAGCGGTACTGAGAGCTGCTGCTGTGTAAATTCAGGGCCAGATAGACTGAAACACAGAACAGCAAAGGAGGCGTCAGCTGCCTGCAGCGCTCCACACAGCCCTGCCATGTTGAATGATGCTCTCCTGTGGCACTCACTTCCCAGGGGATCGCTTCCCAAAAAAGCCAGATGCCTGAGCAATGTGCTAGCTTTTTCCTCTCGCTTGGTCATACGTCTGCAAGCACGTGAGGCAGCAACACTGCTGCAATGTACAGGCACAGGGTGACAATCTCCAGACCGTGGCCAGCAGAACCTAGCATGGGGAATCCAGCAAACCCAGAGAATCCAACAACTAACAGGTTGATCTGGTACTTGATGAAAAAGAATTTGCTTTCTGTGCTAGCTCGACAGGAGAGAAAGAGTTCAGGTCTTCCTGCAGTAGTACCTGTGGATAGAGGGAAATCATGCTGTACGTAAATGAAATTATGACTTTCTGTCTGAATTTGACTCCCTGGGTACTAGTTAGTAAGCTTTTAAAAGCTTGGGTTTCTGGGGCTGTTTTTTCTTCTTTCCTTTTCCCTATTGTATGAGAAATGGATTTGGTTTTGTGCAGCTCAACTGATCTGAGTTCTGGGAGCAAGACAGTTTTCCTGGGTTACTGACTGCCACGGAGTGGTATGGGATTCAGGACAGAGGATGCAGTATCCCGGTTTTGTGGGTACACTGAAACCCTCTCATTATTTTAGCACCCCATCTCAAATACACAGTCTCATGTGCGAACGCTGATTAGAGGAGATTCTGTTCAGTTCTTGTGGAAATTTTCACCCAGAGGTGTCAAGGGACTTGCCAAAGGAGCCTGTGTAATCTCCACTTGACATACACATACACAGAGGCACTGAGACAAGTGACTTGCCCAGAGCTGTCCAGCTCACCCAAACAGAACAGGCAGCACCACATTTGGGCATTTTGTGCCTATTTTCCAGGCCACGGTGCCTCTGAAACACGTTTCAGGCATGGCACAGATGCAAGGGTGACGTCTTCTTGTCCGTTTATGTCAAGAAGAAACAAACTTCACTCAGCACTGAAACAATCCAAAATGCATGTAAAAGTCAGATTTAGACAGTCTAAGTGCAGAGCTAATTAATTTGGTTTTATTAGAAGGTCAGTTTATGTAATAATTAAACAGGACCTGTGTTGTGTTTTGCATTAATGTGCATATAAATAACAGTACTATGGGGCTGTGAGATTTTTGGGAATTGTTTCTGGACATCTGCAAGCAGCCCTAAACCTAACACACAGAAGATGTCACTGCTGCTGCTCCAGACTGCCTCTCCATGAAACCACCTTTTATTCCCATTTCAACCAGTTGCGACTGAATGGCCACAGAAATGGTTTGTCTCTAGATACCCACGGCAGAGCTCAGCTTTGACTGCTTGCCTCTAGTGCAACCCATCTACCACTAGGGTGAAGGCCTCTCCCTATCCCTTTTCTCCTACTTCGGACCTCCCAGCTTCTCTGCTCTCGCCTGCTCTGTGTTTGGGTGTCCATCCTGACTCCCCATTCCTTGCCACACAGTGCGAGGAACTCAGACTAGGTGACCATGGAGAAATGTTAGCCTAAGCACTAACAGCATACACATAATGCAAGCCCTGCAGGGAACCAAGCTGCAAAGTGGGCTCTGGGTGCATATATGTGCATAGATGACCTTCTCAACCACAACCATGTTCAAGCTATAGCCCAAACATCAGCCTGTAAATGGAGCTGTAAATGGCAGCAAGGACATAAGACTGCTTTCGGCAGGACACAAATCATTTCCTTCTTTCAAACCCACACCAGCCCTGCTGATGGATGCACTATGCAGGGTCCTCTTCTCAGAGGGAAACAACAGTAGTATCCTTTTTTTTTTTACAATTAAGAAAAGTCCTCAGTTAAAACCGCTGATTTCTCTTTGGCAGAGGAAGCGTTTCTGCTTTGGACTCCAGAGCTGCTGCAGAGTTTAATTCCCAAATGAGGTGTTTTAAGGCCAAAGTCTCATTTTGTTTACGCAGGCAGGGATCAGTGATGAGCCTCAAGAAGGTCAATGCAAAGTTTAGCCGATGACTTGGCGTTAATTTTCTTAAAAAAGGATCAGTTTTGTATTTATTCTTACATTCCCAATATATTTTGGAGTCAGGCTGCACACACTGTTTTAAGCCGCTTGGGATCCCCATGCTGTTAGCTGCTCTCTCAGCCCTTTGGGGCAGTTCGTGCGCTGACCTTCACAGCCACTGCAGCTGCACTTTGGGGAATATTTGGGACTTTTTGAAAATGCCAGCACTTTCAGAAAAGTTTTCTTTTTAAATTGGTGCAGATCTAGCTGTCTTCTGCTCCCCTTACCTCCAAGACACAAACGGATGTCTGAGATACCAGGGACTGAGCAGATCATCTCTTTTGTGTAAATGACTTCCACGCCATGTCGGGCCATGCCAGGCTCCAGGAAAGCTGTTAACGTGCCCTGCATGGTGAAACCAGTGCACACAATCTGGGCTGCCTCCATGCTCATAGCCACCTAGGCAGCAGCAAACCTGGACTCTGAAGCTGGCACTGGTCAGGAGCAGGATACACTCACTCACTGGCTCTTCATGGCAGTAATTCATTTTTATGAATGAGGGCAAGGGAAAGGCTGTTAGAAACAGATTGATTAGAATTGGCTTTTAATTAAAATTTTCAAACCATAATTTAAACTTTAAAAATCCTATTACTTATCTTTGCAATTTCACAGGCACTGAGGCAGCAGGCAATAATGTAACTAATGATCTGATTGTCACTGGCTTGTATAATGAAGCATGTCTGGGGGCTGACCAGATTATGACATCAATCAAACCCCTTTGCAGCATTCCCTCCTACTGCAGAGCTCCCTGCAGAGCTGTGTTTGCCTGCATCAGCTCCCTCCAAGCTGTAACCTTTACTTTCTCTCCCCAGAGCTCCTATGAGGGGGGCAAAAGGCAGGCTGTGAATGATGATCTTCTGGTCATTGTTATGATACTTCAGAGATCATTTTTCTGGAAGGGGCTGTTTAGTAGCTTTAACCTGCCAATAAATCATATTTATCATACCAGAGTTACCAACCTAAGAAGGGTCCAGAAAAAGAGTCCTGCCACCCCAGCTCTGACACAAAGAGGACAACAAGGTGGTGTCTGGATTAATGGAAGGGTAATGGCCATCAACATGTTGTGGCATAGCTGAGCTACTAGAAGAGAAAGCTTGGTTTGAAAATTCCATGGGAGCTTTCAAGTGGCTGAACTGAATGAAGATCTGGGTGGCTGTGCTCAAGGCTCAAGCCCCACAAGGGTGCCTGAGTGGGGCTTTCGTGAACTGGAGCAGTGTGCAAGTGTCATGCTCCAGAACCTGCCTCACAGCTAGGGTGAGACAGAGGGTCTTCAACAGCACATCCTGTCCTGCTGCATGGCTGCCCCACAGCTCCAGACTTGCCGCAGGCACCAGAATTGCTTTTGGGCCACCTTAAAACACCAGGCTCAAATGCACCAACACAAGACCAGCTTCTTGAACAGCTCAAATGTCTGCACACTGGGGCAAGACAGTTCACCTGGAAAAGTTCATGTCATCACTCACTCTGACCACTGGGTTCCCCCCACAGGTTAACTGTGAATTAATTTGGCATTGTCTGATCTAGCCACTATGAGATCAAAAATAGCAGGAGGTTAGAAAATACATCAGTCCATTAAGTCCCATTGCCCAAACTGCCTTAGAAAGGCATACTGACTTGCTCCTGTGAACAGACATGTCTAATCAGACAGCCCCAAGCCCAGCGCCCAGCTGTAATGCACCTGATCCCTGTGCTTAGAAACATAAACCCAAACTTTAAAAGAAAATCCGAAAGCGATTGCAGAGTCCTGGCAAATAATTTGGTAAATTAATGGAAGTGGATATGATTATAGAGATATGAGTCCTTGCTCCAATTACTGCATTAGCTTAAACATCTCAGCCAAATCATTTTCTGCAATATGCCTGCTCCACAACAGGCCTCAAATACCAGCCATGAAAAAAAGAATGGCAATTAATTTGTCGTCAAAGATCAAAAGCAAAGAAAATGTTTTAGCCTATTCAAATGTAGTTATTAAAGAGGGCTTTTTTTTTCCCTAGTAGTAAATCATTACAATTGATAAGGATAAAGAACTGTGGCCTCATCAGAGAAAGTGGTCGGTTGCAGATGCAGACATTTTGAACTACTTTCCTCTGCTGGCTCAGTACAACAGCCTTGGGAACAGGTAAAAGGCTGTTGTGGCCTCACACTCTGTCTCCTCCAGTGTGTTTTAACATAGGAGGGATAAGGTTTAAGCCGTCTGTGATTGAAGCAACTGGCTGCAGCACCTGTCTCACAGCTAGCCCACAACCTTAATGAGCTGCATCTCACTGGTACTGGAAAGGGCAAGTCAGGTTCTTGAAAAACCAGGAAAATCCGGCTCCTGGCTCAGCCCACACTGGAGCACCGTGACTGGAGCCATCTCCTGATCCCCAGAGGAAGAGCTCAGCCCTGGGAGCCATGGCAGTGGGGAATCAGCCGTGCACCAGGCCAGGGTATGGC
This sequence comes from Ara ararauna, assembly GCA_028858755.1. Taxonomy (NCBI): domain Eukaryota; kingdom Metazoa; phylum Chordata; class Aves; order Psittaciformes; family Psittacidae; genus Ara; species Ara ararauna. Next base: position 67,135,330 of record CM054379.1, read on the forward strand.
TGGCCCTGGCCCCAGGGCCAGCTGACAGCAGCAGTGCTCTGCAGTATTCTCTGGTTTGGCACCTGGGGCCACCACAAAGGTCAATACAGCCCATTTGGTCTGGGGGGGAGGGGAGGGTGGCATCTCTGGGCAGCCAGGAACTACCTGTGTTCTCAGTTTTAATGTCAGGGAGACAAGCTTTTTTGATTCTCTTTGGTTTCCCCTTGAGGAATTCTCAGTTAGAAAAATCTCTTACCACAACCTCCAGCATTACAATTCACTTGCTCAGCAATAGATGGCGTTTTTCTCAACCGGAACATGACAATGGTTTCCTTTTTCCTTCCTCCAGGCAAATGCTTTCACAGGTACATACACTAGTAAATCAGTTTTCTTATCTATTAATACCTCCAGGTCGCATTCTTCAGGGGAGCTGCCAAACGGCTCATGAAAGAGCCAGGAAGCATTAGCTGAACCTATCAGGTTCCTCACAAACTGAGCAGGCTTCAACTCCAGGACTTGAGGCATGCCTATACCTCTATGGAATTCACACCTGTACACCAAGAAAAAGAAAAGCAGCATCTGCCCCCAAAGGGGGCTTAACTCACACTAAGTAGGAAGAGAAATATGCATGTACCAAAGTGTAATTAAACATCATTGGTAATAGAATACATTTTCCCTTGCCACTTGGCCATTCTCCAAGTATACTGAACCATTCATTTACAAAACAAACGACCTAGTGCTGTTAGCACATCCTGCAGTTGCTTTATTTACATAATGTAGTCTATCTGCTGCAGATTTAGCTGTTGCAAGTTGACCTCATTCAAGATGCTGTGGTGTTACGTACAGTGTTCGTGCTCAACTTTTCACTTTTATCCAGATTTGGAGTTGTATTTTGTTTGTGGCATAAAGGCAACAGAACATTTTCTACCATTACTATTGTTAGCAGTGCTTTAATCATGATACTTTGAAACCTAAAACTGACTTTGGGCAGTTCACAAAAGGTCACCCTCAGAAATCTTGTGGAAAGTTGGCATGTGTGCAACCCTTTACATACATTTATGCAGGGCACAGAATGTTTTTAATTGAGCTAGAAGCCCGTCTTTCAATGTTCAGTCACAAGCCTGGAGAAAAGCAAGTGATCTCTACCATATATAATGCATTAGCTAATTAGAATGAACTTCCCTGTGTCTTTGAAAAGACGACATAGTGTCAATTTTTGTGCTCTGCATGATGCAGTACAGATGGGGACAAGGGGAACACCACTCTACATGCAAAGCTCCTTCAGCACTCAATGCTTTCAAACAAGCTCTACACTCTCTCACAAGGAGCTGTCAGAAGAAACCATTCTGGGGTGACCCCACTTCACTTCGCACTTGTGAAGACTCCTGTCACATTGATTACAACCCCTAACCTTTGACTCTTCCTCAGACTGCACTAACTTGACATGGAAGGGAAATCAATGTTGCTTGGTTGTGTTGGACTATACTGACTTGCAGTACTTCATGCAGCAGGGATTTCTGACTGCCTTAACTACTGCTCAGTCTGAGCAGCTATCCGCTTGCGCTTTCTAACTGAAAAGCAATAATTAAAAACATACGTCCTTTCTGATCAACAGTTTTCCTCCTGGTACCAGGCCCACTGCTGGTTTGAATTCACCATCCAATTTTATTTCTTGCCCTGTATGACTGGCTTTGGGCTACCACGTTATTCTAAAGCTGACGAATCTTTCAGCAACTTTGCTTTCGTAACACTTCTACTTATTATGCTGTGCTAAATAAGTCTTTCAAAAACCCCTACCTGTGACGCCTTCAATCAGCAACCAAAATAGATAACAGGTACAACTCCCTATAAAAACATCAGGGACTTTACAAGGACCTCTGCTCTAAAATCCTTTCATTACACTAAAACAGTAGTTTTACTACCAACACTTTTTGAAGATCTTTCATGATTACTTTCTTGTCTCCTGCCCTTAGTCCAGCCATGGTCACTTCTGTCCCATGCCAGCTATTGGACAAATGAGAAACATGAAGAAATCAATTTTGTAACAAAATTTATTTTTGCTCTGTGGATACAAATCCCAAACGTCAACAAACAAATTCCAGTGGAAAAATACCAGTCATTAACAATGAAAACTTTTATCATTATTTAATAAATAGACCTTTGGCATTCAAAATTCTAGCTGTAAACCCTACTTTAAAAAAAATTACAAAAAGAGGCAAGAACAACAAGCCTAAAGCTGAGCCAGCCAGTGGCTCCTTTACTTTTTACAATGAACACATTGTGATTAAGTCATGACAACTCTATTTACATATGAGGTATTCTGAGTGGTTCACAAATTGAACCCAATTTACAAAACTACCAGTCTTCAGGGACTGATCCAATACATATGTCAGCTGTGCTTTTAAAAGATAGCTCCAGATGCTCCTCCTCACTGAACTAATGATATACTGCAATTTATATACACAAAATGAACACATTATGGTTGGAGTTTCCTGCTCACGCTGCATACTGCAACCAGCCTAACATTCAAAGTGTACACCTAGTACCCAGTTTAAGTACTTCTGTTTCTAGACATCATGCCAGAGTTCTTACTACAAAAGCATATGAACAAAATATTGGCAGGTAAGAAGAAAACAAGGTGCAGTCATCAGCATCTTAATAGCTTTTCTAAAGTTCAAGGGGAATATACACTTCAGGCAAAAAAAGGCACAAAGGTATGCAGCTGTGGAATTAATATTGCTAATGAGCTATGAGAATAAGTCATCCTTTTAGATAATGACCACTGATTTGTTTGCAATCTAAGAATGCAGATGAGTTCAGATGATGTTTTTCCCACTCATGACAGAACTTCTCAGATCAATGAGAAGAGCCCAATTATAGTTCCAACTTCACCTGCATAACATCATTGATAAGGACAAGGAAAACTGGAGCAAATTACGCCCATGCAGAGAGACTGCAGTTTGTCATTGCTGCCTATGCTAGGACAGCAGGTCACAGAGGAAGGGATTTGCTTTCTTTCCTTGTGCTCTTACCCTGCAAGAGAAATGTCAACCCTCTGCCACCTCCATTTGAAATGAAAGGTGGGCAGCAAGGGCAAAGGAAGGAAACCTTTGTAAGTGAAATGGACGAAATTTCAGCTCTTGTAATGACTTCATGGCCACCGGCAGTTTGGAAGGCTGGAGCCCAAGTGCATGGCTACAGCAATCTCCACAATTTCACACAACTATCACACTACAAAGCTGCAGAGCAGGGGCGAGCAACCTAAATCACATTTACACAACTGAGCTGCATTACTTCTATATAGTAAATACATAGCATCACCTATAGCTTGTCCGAAGACAGTTACTTTCCAAGTCTTTTTCAAATACATTCTTGGATACAGTAGTTACTGTAAATATCTTTTAAAGGATTGTATAAATTCAATCTGAAACTATAGAGAACATTACTGTACAAATTTGCTGACAGCCAGAACAGTACAGTATCCATTCACGAGCAGTTGGTTTTCAGCCCTTGAGATTGTCTAATAGCTACAGCAAAAAGTTGTCATGACTAAATCTAAGCAATTCCAATGTTAACATTCGTTAAACAACTCTGTATTAAATATGCTGAATGAGATCACACACACTACATTTACAAACCAATTAAACAACCATGCATATCTTAGACAAAGCTTATTCCATTTAGAGGCATCCATAAACTGATGCAGATATAATAACTGCTACTACAACAGGCCAAATTTTAAGAAATCAAAAGAAAATAGTGGATCACTGTAGACAGTCAATTGGTAGTCTGCACCTTTGGCTCATACATCTATCCTTTCTCTCCCTCCTTTAACTTGACTGAGGCAGATAAACTCAGGAATTTTTAAAATCAAGCGCTTTAAAGTCAACATAAATATTACAGGGTCCATAATAAAATATGACAGCGCAAGATTAGAGCACTGTAATAAAAGTATTACAACTACAATAAGTCCTCCTTTCTGAGGGACCTTCATCTAATACTTGAAGAGCATAAAAGCTCCTGACATGCTTTGCAAGTCTAAAATTACTCATCTCAACGCTGCAGTACAGTATCATCATGTAAGGGGAGGGACAGTGGAGGCACACCAGCCAAGTTACCAGCTTGAAAGTTCAAAGGGACTCAAAAAATCTCGTGCTCCTCCCTAACTGCTCTGTTAAACTCCTTGTTATTTCCACCAAATTTAGAAAAATATGTTGCTTGTTAATTTTTATAGGTATAACATTTCCATGTAAAGAAACAATAACATGCAACTTGGGTGTTGCTCTCTCCCTAATACTTCAAGTTTATCCTCTGAAATGCTATTGTTGAATTCTGATATGAGACAGATACCATGAACTGGAGACTACTATGTCACTGCAGGGCCACCACCACCAATGAACTACACCTAAGGAAAAAAACCGAGGCCCTACTCACAAAAGCCAGTACTGCCAGAGGCACAGGAAACTGCGGAAGCCCATTTGTGCAAAGAAAGATCCTTGTTTTCAGTTTTGCACTAGTATAAAAGCCCACCTTCAAACCTACAGAAAGAGCACAGAAATTTAAAATAAAATGGCCTGGGTTTTTTACCTTGAAGTAGACACACTAGGCAATTTCACTTGAGATTTCATCTAGATGCTGTTTTCCTGCTCACAGGAGCTGAACCAGTCACATTAATCTCTCCGAAAATACCAGGTAGCAATAACATAAATAACAACACTTCCCCCCCCCCCCCAAATTAGTCCACGTTTCAGGATAGAGAAAACTGTCAAATAAATAAGTCCATATAGCTAAAAAATCAAATCACTAAATTATAAAAACAACATTAACTGTTCAATGATGAAAAGAAAGCAAAACATCACCAAGTTAAAACTGGCAGCTGGTCTACACTGCTATGCCATTTTTTTTTCTTCTATTAACACAAATATAAGCACAAACCTGAAGATATTAACACTTTTGCCATAAAAATCTTGCCCTAGAATTTTTTTGGTTCTAATTGCTAAGCTTTCTAATATTTCTGCCGTTATCCACACTATGGGTCAGTTGACTGACTTGAACCTTAGTCATTTGAAACTTTCTTTTAATACCACGTATGTAGCTGATGCTCATACACAGTGTGATCTGAGAGTGGTTTTGCTCTTTGCAGGTATCTGTTTCCTTCAGTTAAATACTATTTTCACCATGCATAACTGTGCAGCTAACTTGCAGCAATGTTCCAGGAAATCAGAAGCCTTAATGTCATCAGTCTCAGAGGAGTGAAAAAGCACTGCCAAGTGACACTCACTGAATAAACTATGGAACATGATTTTAATTTTTTTAATATAATTGCTTCCCACATAAATGGAGAAATAAAGAATTCCCAGACAACGTGGAAAATTTTGAAGTCCTCAGATAACCGAACACTTAATACTGCTAAGTGGGAACATTCTGTCTTGAGCCCTAATTTTGCCAAGTGCCAAACATGTTTTGTAGCTGTGGTAAAAAACGGTTAGAGGTGGTTCACAACCACCACAGAGACCTTCAGGGATGGAACACAGACCATCCACATTTTAAAACTGAGATGACCTAAGGGAAAAATAAGTTGGTACAAACATCAAAAAGTACAGTGGGTTTCTCCCCCTACAGCCATGTACTATGCTGTATTTTCATGCCTTCCAGCTTCTCTGGGTTTGTCACAGACTTCACATTATCAAAACTTCTTACAGCAATGTGAAAGTGCTTAAAACAATTTGAAAGCACTATATTTTATGGACTTCATTTGCATAAAGGAATTAAAACTTGGTCTTCTTCTGCTTTTGGACAAATAAGCTAGATATCCATTACTAAAACCAACATCTTCCCTGTATCAAATTTGTTATGCAACTTGAAGAGCAACTACATTTTGTAGTGCTCCAAGATTGTTCCAATTGCAAATCCTAGAATGAAGTGCAGCTGCAGAAGACTATGGCTTCCCCACACACAGCTATAGGTCCTCTGATACTCTCCTCTAATTTCAGAACACAAATAATCCCACACAAATCTTTGATGAAGGAAAGGACTGAGAGTAGCAGCAGCAGGGCTGTTTTAATGCTCTGAATCCAGAAATTAGGTGAATTAATAAAATGAACCCTAATGAAGGAAACAGTATCCAACTGAATCATTCTTCACAGCTTGTTCCTACATTCAGTAGTTTGGAGAAAAGATTCCCTGCAGTTTGTACCACTCTGTTCAAACAATGACCCTCCCCTCCCCAGCAGATTCTGGAGATTAAATACGCACAGTCCTCAGACAGATGCACGAGGCATGATTTGCAGTCTTCCAGTATGGCTCCTTAATAGAAATGCAAAGACCTGTCACACAGCAGCATTTAATAAGTCATTTGCTACTAGATGAAATGTTGTCATTGAGTGATGCAATTGTCCCCCATATCCTGAGCATAACGGTCCGACATTATAGTCCTTAATTCATCAATATCTTTTCGTAACTGACAAACATCCAAGAGCTTCTTTGAAAGGGTTTCTGTGCTGTGGTAATTTTCATTCTCTTCAGCTGAACAGCTCAGTGCTACGAGAAACAACACCCAAGGTTAAAGCTCTAGCAGCTGTACTCTGTGAACGTTTCAACTAGTCAGTCCCCTTTGAGATAAGGGGTAGGCCATTTTAATTACATCAAGACAAATTGGGCTTTAGTATGATGAAAAGCAGACAAAACAGGTTACCATGTGAACTTATAAGTAAATTCAGAGCAATCAGGGCTCCTCTGAAAGACACACTTTTCTGAAGTCTGATGGATCTCAACAGCAGTGAAAAAATTGGGCAGAACTGCCATTTCATAGAGATTTTAGAGGTTACTATGGCCGGTTAGAAAGGAGGGATAGGAGGGCTTGGGAAATGAGGCCATGTATGATGATGACAGTACTACAAACATGCTGCAAACTATTCATCCTGCTGGCTGACAATGGCTTCAGGGACTTTGAGATGGGCATATGCTGTACTTACTCCCCAGTACTTCAGGGGGCTACAGTGCAGATGAGTGAGTCTATGTGGTGTATAGCAGCTCTTGTGGCAGAGGACACTGTACTTTTACATTTCTACCTTGCTGATAGATTCACTGCTGAACTGGACCATCTGATTAATTCTAATTAACATTCAGAAACAATAGAATATGATGTGTTCAGGTTAACACCATGTAATTGTCTATTAAGCTTGTTAAAAGAAAAGACCTAACAAAGTCACTATGCTGAAGCTTTCTCTGACTGGTGTGCTTCTCATTTCCTTGGTTAACAGCTTAGTAAGTGCTAAATGCAAGATGTGCCAGTAATAGTACTGGAGATGAAGTTGCTTGGCACTAAAATTACCTAATACACACAGACACCTCTACCCCAAACTAGAGAAAGCCAACCGTATCCTGGACTGCATCAAAAGGAGTGTGACCAGCAGGTCGAGGGAGGTGATCCTGCCCCTCTACTCTGCCCTTGTGAGACCTCACTTGGAGTATTGTGTGCAGTTCTGGTGTCCTCAACATAAAAAGGACATGGAACTGTTGGAACAAGTCCAGAGGAGGGCCACGAGGATGATCAGGGGACTGGAGCACCTCCCGTATGAAGATAGGCTGAGAACATTGGGGCTGCTCAGCCTGGAGAAGAGAAGGCTGCGTGGAGACCTCATAGCAGCCTTCCAGTATCTGAAGGGGGCCTATAGGGATGCTGGGGAGGGACTCTTCATGAGGGACTTTAGTGAGAGAACAAGGGGTAATGGGTTCAAAATTAAACAGGGAAAGTTTAGATTGGATATGAGGAAGAAATTCTTTACTGTGAGGGTGGTGAGGCACTGGAATGGGTTGCCCAGGGAAGCTGTGAATGCTCCATCGCTGGCAGTGTTCAAGGCCAGGTTGGACAGAGCCTTGAGTGGCATGGTTTAGTGAGAGGGGTCCCTGCCCCTGGCACGGGGGTTGGAACTAGATGATCTTAAGGTCCTTTCCAACCCTAACTATTCTCTGATTCTGTATTCTAACAGTTGATGTATATTCCTACCACTTGGCCCCAAAGGCTTTGGAAAAAAAACCCTACCTGATATAACCGTAACAGGCCTCCTCACTCATGAGTTTAAAGAGCAGAACACATTTGACAAAAAAGCATCCATTAACCCTCAGGGTGACTGCAGTGTGTCTCAGGAGGGAGGGATGGACACCTGGCTACACACCATTCTTTTCTAGGGGGTGAACATATCCATGACTGGGCCATATGACGAGCCAGCTACCAGCTCTCCTGACTTGGCAAGGACCTCTGTAGTCATATTCATTTAATGGCCCAGGTGCCCTATAAGCCCAGCTTTTCTAGAGCGCTCCAGGCATATAGTTCACACCCAACTGCTCCAGTTGCATTAAAGGGGGACATGGGCCTGTTCAGATGGCAAGTTCAAGCACTACTCAGCTAAACTGTTATTCTTTTGTGTCAAAACACTATTAAGCATTGGAATGCCAACATCACTTACATCTGATTCCCAGCAGTAAGGAAAGGTTAGGCTCCTTGCCCTGAGCTCTCTGGGTAAGAATACTGCAAAGTGCTTTCAAGTCAAACAAGCAATTAGACATTTCCTTGAACAACTGGTCTGCGATAGGCATCTTCTCAGATACTGGTTGCCTGGACTGCTCCATCTGCCGCATCTGCTCCTTCAGGCAGGCATTCTCTTCCATCAGTCTTTGGTTCTTTGTGAAAAGTAAACGGGAAAAAGGGGAAAGTTAGTCTGCAGCATAAATTTTCTGCTCCAAACCGCACAAAAAATAATGAAAAATATTTAATTTCCATGCATGCAAGCCATATTTCTGTACCCCTCCAAAGCATGGCAGATAGACAGCTTTTACATGGCTATTTCACGTTATCATTGCTTAGTGGCCTTCATCCTTGAAATTCTCACTTCTTGAGGTTGCAAAGATACCTATTATACATCTGCATGGTAGACATGGCAGCACAGTTAAGTAAGTAATTAAGCTCATTAAGCCCTACCATGGGATTTTATAACCATTCCACAAAGCTCTTCCCAGCTGCTGTGGTGAGGGGCTGGGTCACTGGAGTTTTTACTTACTTCAGAGAGAGTTTTATTTAACTGTTCTATATTCCTTTCTTTTTCTTCAAGCTCATTTGTCATCTTCTGAACAATCAGCTTTTCCTGCAGAAGCTTCTCTTGCATAGACTAAAATGAATCAAAACACAGGTAATGATTTTAGATTTTCATATTCGTATTGGAGCTTTCCATGACTGACTTCCAGACCAGTCATAAGCAGCAACAAAAGAACAAGCACTGCAACATGGCATCAACTGCTATCAATTCCACAGTTTTCACCTAGAGAGGTGAAACCGAGAAATTATGAGATATTTCCAAAGTGGATTTTTTTGGGGGGTGAATTCAGCATGGCCATAGGTGTCCGCTGTTAAAAGCACTCACATTTATTTCTCTAGTGGCTTTTAGATCAATACATATGTCTTTCAAGGTCATCTGGCAAAATTCAGAAAGAGGAATAGTCAAACCATCTTATCTGAATAATAGTGATTATATAAACTCCTGAGGCTTTCAAACAGAGATATCTTTTCAGCTTTCATGAAGAAAAAAATTCTCTTTTGTTGTTAATGTTATTGCTCACAAATCTAATGCTGCGCTAGGACAGTGCATACAAAGTGTCCTCTCTGTGACTAGCTCAGCACATTGATATGTAAAACCTGTTTCCCAATCTCAATTATAAGATGCAAATCCAATCCCATCACACTCAAAATACAGCTGAAACACTGGTAACAACAGTGCACACCTTGGCACAGTTTTGATCCTAACCTTCCAAAGAGTGAAACCATAGACCAGGGAGAGGAGGAAAAGGAGTATTTCATAAACCAATGGCTCTAAATTCACGGAATGACACTGTCCCAGAAGAATGTTTTTTGGTTTTTTTTCCCTTGAATATCTGTAGGAATGATCCTAAAAATTCTTCCAAAGCCGACAGCTCTCCCATGAGGAATTCTAGATGGTAGCTTAAATAAAATGCTATAGAAAGATCAAAGTCACTCTTAAGTAAAAAGTATGTTTAAATTGCTGCACCATGACTCTGTAAGTTTAATCAAAGACAGAAAAAAACCCCAAGCTCCCCTCTTGACAGAACTACAACAAACTTTGTCGATGTATACTGTTTTGGGGGTCTTAGGAAAACTATTTAGCTTTGGAAAATATGTGGAATTTATTCTTGCAGGAGTTGTTCCTAAGATGTATAAAGAATAGAACTTACAGGTACCAGTACGGGGAACTGTATTGTCTACTCACAGGCCTGCCCTTTACCATGTTTGTGGCCTACAGAATGGATGAGAAGCCATGTAATTGACTTGCCAGCTGTAAGAATTAGAACTGTCAGGAGGGAAGGCAGGGCCAATACAGAATGGAGTTTTTCATGGCCTTGCCACTCATGGGAGGCACGCAGCCTTGACAGAATTTCCCAATGCATTCAATGCATTCACTGCTGCATCGCACAAACAGCGAGAAAAAAAGTACTTTCTTTTCCAGTTTTGCAATGAGTGTGACAACGGTGATAAAATATACTCACTTAATACACACTGGCCGCCCCTCTTTATTTTCATATAAATAATAAGAATCAGGAGGCAGAAGCCAGAAACGACTACTTGTTTTAAAAAAACACTTCCACACATTTGACCTGTCTCTCAGTTCATCCACACCACGCCCCTCAAAAGGAAGAGCTGAAGTAACGTGCATCCTAAAAATAAGCTGTGTGAGAAAGCACAGCTTCACACTCCAGCGGGAGGAAGGGGAGGAAGAAAGAAGGCCCAGAACCACGTCAGAGGAAACACCCTGGGCAGGGAGAGGGCAGGAAGTAGCTCTACTTCAGGCATTTCCTTTGTTGTCTTTGCAGATGAGCAGAACCTGCACGTGGTGTTGAACAGTATTCTTTAGTTTTTTAAAATTTTCTACTGAGAAAAATGGTCATACTGGGTCAGACAGAAGGTCCCCCTAGCTCTGTCTGTAGTACTGAATGATTACGAAGGAGAACAGGGCAACACAAGTGCCCCAAACACCCTCCCAGCTTACAAGTATCCTCAAATTTTAATAGTCTTTGATGAAGAGCATGTTCAGGAACACCCAGAGCCCCAGTTGCAATCCATGCCTTAGTACTAGCACTTACACATCTCATGTTCATGTCAACACCAGGCATTATAGGTTTGACTGTGCACCCTTCCTGAGGATGGGCTCAGGTGGGGAAGACAGGTTCAGAAATATTACCTCCTCTACATCTGCCATTAAATTTACATCAGTTGCAAACTACTCCAAAACCAAGTACAGCATTCCAAATCATGTGCACATGTTCAGCTCATGAGTTGCACTGTTTAACAGGAACTATTAGATGTGGAAATCAGTGTTTATTTCTAAAAGACAGACCTAGCATCTATCATTCTCTGCTACCCTAATCTTAAGCACATGTGTTTATCAGCCTGGCTGAGCCCACAGTGCTATGACTTCCCAGTTGCTCATAGTATTACGAGTCCTTTGTATTTCACCCTTAATTTTTCCATATGCTTTCCAAAGTTACAGTTGGGGGCGTTACCCCCAGCCTGACACAGTTTGGGTTTATTGCGGCTGACAGGATTGACAGATGTACTCAGGGTAACACAGACATTGCTTAATCTGACTTACTTCTACTGTCTTTTATTTTGTACCAAAAAATGTTAATTTTGTGATATTGAAATTAATCCTGTAAATACAGGGTTTTTTTAAACACCACTGCAATCTATAGTTTTTGTTTTTCTGAAGATGTCCTATATATGCAGCCACAATTATGAGCAAATAGAAACTAGCACTGCTTCATACACTGCTGTCTGAAACAGAATTTGTTTTCAGCTTGCAAGTTAAAAACAATGAACTAACATTCTCAAGCATAAGTTTATAACATGGCAGAAGACAACAGGGAATAAAATGAGATCTGAGCTGAAGATAAATTGTACCTCTCTGCTGACACAGGATTTCAGTTTCTAATGACCTAATTTTCAGTGCTTCCCAAGGAATAAATGTGGAAGGCCAGGGAGATCAAGTATACAAAGAAGCTGCTGTATTCTACAAGTAATTTGAGGGCTAACATCATTTTCAAATCTTATTTTCTGTTCTTATACAAAATACGTCAGAAGAGGAAAAGTAAAAGAAAGTCCTGGGGAACAGAACACTATTCACAGACTGTCACAGCTATTCAGCATTTCCTAGCCCAGAGTCACTTCAGACTAAGCACACAACACAGCCAACTGTATAAATGTGCACAAAGATCACTGGTCTCAAGATGAAGTTGATGGTTAGAAAAAGATCAGAAAGGTTAGGAAAAAATTTAGATTGGTGAAAATACATTTAGGCAAGTTGTGCGTATTTCTTAAAAGCATATTTCTAATAAGCATATACACATAGTATATACGTCAATAATCTGAATTTTTGCATGTAACAGGCTTCTTCATGAAAACATTAGTTTGATAAAATTGTCTTCTTCAAACCTTGAGAAGCTTAAATGATCGATTTTGCTTTGCAGTTAACTGGTGTATGTTATGCTGCAACTTAAATTCCCCTACTACTTCTCTATAAATGTATTTAATACACTAATTTCATAAAACAAAAATATGAGAGTCGACAGGAATCAGGCCTGCTATTTACCTGCATGGTAGCGAATGGAAGCAATTTAATTGTAGACGACAACTTACTTCCAACAGCTACAAATAAGCAAACTGGGCTCTAGTGTGCAAACAAGAAAGTACGTTCACCTAGTGAGTGTTATGCAAGCTGTTTTGGGTATCTTCATTATTTGGATACTAGCTCCACAGAATGCTTCCCACTTCAGAAAGAGGAGGCATTCAGCTGGTTGTTTACTACCATTTTGTTGCTCTTCCAAAGCTAACCTAGGCAGAGCTAAAAGCAGAAGCACCTTCTTCATTCTCAAGGGACAACCCTGTAACTTCTGTCCCTCTGGAGGGCAAGGAAGCAAAATGTGTGAAGACAAATGCCAATCTAGAAGTATGCAGAAACTAGAATTTACTCAATTTGGCTTCAGTATTTGCTGAAAACAGATGTTTGGTGTTTTAAATGCTCAGCTTTTTCAAAAGCAAGTTATACCTTCTTCTCTATAACCTGTATAATGTTTCCTTTTCTCCACAACAAACACTGGTCACTAAGTAACTTTGAAGCCTCAGGAGCCCAATGTGTTAATCTGACCCACAGAGCTGCAACTGACTCCTAGCTGACTACCTCTGCTGTTTTGAAAAATCCTTGGCTCCAAGCTAGGTGCCCAAGATAAGCCAAGATAGTTAAGATACCTGAGTGAGTGATGTGTCAGAAACCAGTTCAACAGGGACTTTCTTAAATGATGTGTAATGCAAAGTCATACAGTTTAGAAAGGTACCTGTTTCTACTACAGGTCTCAACAGTGAAGCTCCTAATCAATATCACCTTTTGTACCTTGGATCATCTGAACCCCAAAGCTGGATAAGAGGCTTCACTGTTACTTACAGAGACAGCCCTCGCACTTGAAACAAGCAGTTCTGATACAACATCCACTAGACCAGCAGAATAAGGATACTACACAGCAACTGTTTTTCACTTTATCACGAGCACCAGAAGTGCTAAACCATACAAACGTCAGTGCCCACCACATTATGAGCCTGTAAGAAAACACACATCAATTACAGGCCATAAGATTAAGTCCTTGGAATTTCTACCTTTGCCTCCTATTTGGGAAGATACTTGATGAAATTCACACTTCAGTAATGTTATTTTTACAACTGAGTAAAGAGTAAACAACAGAGTATACACTGTTCCTTACCTGCATGTCTACAATCAGTCCAGCTATCTGATTTTGCTGATTATCTATGACCTAGAATATAAAAGTGAGCAATGTAAAAGGCTGGAATCTCTTAAGTATTTTTTTTGTTTTCATTTAAATCAGCTTACAGGTGTGTAGCTACAGATTTTAATGGAATATTTGAAAATGTAAATGACAAGAGAGTTAACTCTGTCAGAACAGGAAATTCATGCAAAATAAACAGTGAACAGGAACAGACAGATAACGAAAATAAACCCAAATTAGCAATAGATGTGCAATTCTTTAGTGAGAAATTTATTTCTGAAGTAAAAAAAAAAAATAAAGAAATACAGAACTCAAGGTTAAAGATGCCACCAACTGATCACTTGCAGACTAACCTTACTGGCTTTCTCATTCTTTTCTTTGAGACATTCATTCTCACTCTGAAGCTGCTTTGTGTCCAACATGGGAAGGCGAATACCATCTTCCAGGCATTTTTCTACTTTCTGTTGTAAGCTGTCATTCAACATGAAGAAAAATTAAGTGCGCTGACAGAAACGAGGAGAGCTGTGTCTTCTAGTGAAAAAATTAGACAGTTGCACCATCTTCCAACCAGAACTGTTAAACCACACCTAGCAGAATCCAGACTTACAGAAGAGCCAACCAACAGTGGATGAATGATTGAAAAATCCTGAACTACTGAAGTATCTGTGGCACTGTCAGGAATAGATTCATGCAGGAAAGGTTTTATGGGCCAGATTCTGTGCTACACCTCCCAAAAGACACAGCTCCAGCAGTTTAGAGTAGGGAGAGAAGGCAGACAGGAACAAAGAAACTGTGGTTTTCATGGCTGCTCCACGCTACTTTGGGAGGCAGACAGCACCAGCATAGATCAATGGAGTCTTTAAACCTCCCAAACTTACAGGTGCTTTAAAATCAGACTCTCTTAACGGGGCAGACACCACTCAAAGTGAAGTGCAGAATGAGATGCTGCACTGACTACTGGTGGCCTATGCTTCAAGCCCCCTGTGACTTTTAAGAGGAAACATTAAGAGCTGGCTGCTCTTGCCAGCTGCTCCCACACAAGGGAGTATAATCTTCAGACTCTCTGCAGTTTAACTCAAGCTCCTAGGTGTAGCTAGAGCCTTTGCCTGCTCACCTTGTCTCAGAAAGGAAATACTTTTTATTAGTGTTTATCTTGCTGTTTAATTTAGAAACCAGAGGCCACCTCAACTATTTGCTGGCTTTCAGAAAAGTCAAAATGATCCCCCTCTAGACTATGAAGGCATGAAGAAAAAAGTCCTTTCATTAGTAAGAGGGAAACAATGTGTCAACAATTTGGCTGGCAATGTGTCCCAACCAGCTTCCCTTTCATCATGGAAACACTTTCAGACTTCTGTGGCATGCACCTTTAACCAATGGAGGGAGGGTGAACTGTACTAACATTCCCATAAATTACTAGAAGTGACTCTCCCCTTCTTCCCCCTTCACCCTCTAAAAAAGTTCGTGTTTAAGTAGCTCTCTTGATTCTAAAATGTCTCCATGCCTCATCTGGAATCTTCTCATGGATATTGGTCCCATTTCTTTTTTCAGTTATGGAAGTTCAATGGCGGCAGATCAGCTACAGCTGATTCTCCCTGTAAACACCCCCATCCTCAGTGAAAAGGTAAGAAACAGTTATATTTATTTAAATCTTTGACCCTTCCCTCATACACTTGTCAGCTATTTCCAGGGAGCTTTTCCACAGTTCGTGTCAGGATTAGTTATCAAATAGGAGTGCTGACAGCTCCTATGCAATGCCCCTTTGCTGCACATGTTTATTCCATCCTTTATCTGACAGCAGGGATGCCATTGCAGTGGTGTTCCACATCTTTAAAGAAAGGTAGTGAAGAGTGTCTTAGGCTCTTCTCTGTGGTATTACTTGCAACTTGACACAAATAAAAATCTTGTTGAATTTTTTACCACGTTACACTGTCATTCTGCATAGCAATACCTGAAAAATCACTAGCATTGTAATAGAATAAGAGTGCAAATAACATCAGGTCTGGAAATCAGGTAGGAAAGTTCATCTGCTTCCAGGCACAGCCCAAGCAGCTGTTCATACCTCTGTACTGTTGTGACCAGCTCTTTTTCTTTTTTCTTCTGACACGCCAGTTGCAATTCTCTCTCCCTGCACTGCGATCGGGCCTCTCCAAGCTTCTTTTCTAACTCAGTCATTGTTTCTTGAAGTTGCTTGTTCTTCTCTTCTAGAATTTGCAGCTAACATAAGTTACATTAGTTAGACACGATGCCACATTTGCAGAAGGCCTTACAGCAGGCCACAGCCTCGCAGTTACCTTCTGTATAATCTTAGGCCCATTTCTGAGCATTAGAAACTCTAGTAGCTACAAGTGCTTTCTAAAATATTGAAATACCTCTCTTCCTAAACAGAGGGAAAAATATGTTAAAAAAGTAAATGTTTGACAACAGATACGAGGCAGTTTAATTGTATTTTTAAAAAGTAAACCAAAATCCCTTTACCTGTTTAGTCTGCCCTTCTATATCATCCAGTGTTGGTAGGTCCGCCAGGTATTTTTCTAAGGTTTCAATCCGTCTCTGTTTTTCTTTGTTTTGCTCAGACTCCTTCTGGCATTTTTTTTTCAGGCTATTAATGTATCGGTCTCTGGTTTTAAGCTAGAAGAAAGAGTACATGTTTTATGATTACAGTGAAAAATAAACCTGCTTTGGAAGCAGAGGTTGGTCATTCTTCAAGAACTGTACTCTCAGCTGCATGAAAAGGTTGGTTACTACAGAAAACAAAACCAAACAATGATTAACCCCAGCAGCTCCAAGTCATAGATGTACATGTAACTTCAAACCACAGTTGCTACACCCCTCTCCAGAGCACTCCACCTGCCTTGTGAACTGAAAACACAATTCAATAATTAAAAATATTCTTAATTTTTCCACCAATGGAGATGTTCATATGCAACAAACGGTCAGGAAATACTTTAGTCCATCCTCTTCCTCTGGCCTAGGAAAACAACTTAAAAGACAGGGACCAAGAACTGCACCCAACAAGACCTGGAGCCAAAAACCTGACTTTGATGCAGTCTGGCAACTACATCAGAGGACATCAGAACAGTGACTTTTTTAACACCTTTTCTACATAAATCCTAACTGTCCACTAGCCTGCAAAAGGTTTTTTATATTGTGTTATCTTTGCCTGCATTCCTGGTACTTACTTTGTTTTATTACCTAAGTCAAAAAAGTGGAAGGCAGGCAAGAGTATTTTCCAGTCATAATGAAATTTAATGAGAAACAGTATCTTTATTGCTTGACTAAGGTGTAGTAATTCATAGATAACAAACAGTTGTCATTGTAGTAAATGCTAAACGTACTTTTATTTCAGCGCTTCAGACATCCATCTCACTAAGAAACAAATGTATGACACTGTCAATGTCAGAGCTCACTAACAGAGCCTACTGAAAAGTTTAAGTCAGTAATATGTGGTATCTTTTTCCAGAGAGATAGCCTTCTAGATGGAGCACAAACTTAGGACTGCCAAAAGGCTGGGAATCTTTATATCTTTTATTTTATCAAGACCTCAAAACTGAACTTAAGGCAGTGATACAAATACACACATGTAAGCCAATGCTGCAGGGTCAGAATTGCCAGGAGTCTGACCATTAGCTAAGTGAATCCTTTCTCTGTTTCTCACATACCACTAAAGATGTCAAGCTGACCAGTCAGAACACTCCAGTACCTGTGTGACAAAGATTACGTGGTTTCCAAATCTTCCTGTCCTGCATACACAGCATAGAGAATTCCCTCACCTGCAACCTCTCTCCTTCTAATAGCTACCGTGTTTGCCTTGGATTCCTCCTGCCCTCTTTAAATCCTCAGCGTCACTCCTAGAACTCTTTCCACCTTCTGCTCAGATGAAAAAAATGTGGTGGTTTTTTTTTTTCTTTGCTGTTCACTCTTGCTGACTCTGCTGAGGGGAAAACAAGCTTTGGATTTTGTTGTTTTGTTTGCTTTAACTTCCTCCTCCATACACATGCTGCTGTGCGTTAGATGCCACTTCATTGCTCCTACCCCTGGCACCTACATTAATATAAATACAAGCCCAGTAGTAAGGCCCAGTGATGAAAGAAGAGAGAGTAACAGTGACCACGTATCCCTAGACCACTTAATGGAACCACTTGGTAGATAGCATATTCTTGCTTGCCATAAAGGCAGGTTGTCAGACATTCAAAACTTCCACTGGATATTGCTTCAGTCTCCAAAAAAAAACCCTTGTCAAGAGAGTTCTAAGAACACAGCTATCTAAGCCCCTTCCTTCTATGAGACTACAGTCTACTTCGCACATCCTCGCAAAGCTACAAGAGAATTGCTCCTGCTGAGTAGGCACACAAAGGCTCGTAAGTGTATCTCAAATCATGAGAGCTACATCTGCAAACCATGTTAAAAATAGGGATTTAATTTTCACAGTTTCTATGTTTTTAAACAATACTTTATTTACTGTAATTATACTTCAAGCTACATGAATTCTTAGAGCTGAGCAGCTTTTCTTCAAGGCAAGTTTAACTGATACCTGGTTAAAACAGTCATCATGATTGCTATTTCATCTTTTATCACTTTTTGGAATGCATTCACTACAAGCTCGGATTTATCCATTGCCAACACCTACAATCACCATCTATCAATTTTTTGATCACAAGTAGTTTATCTACCATTTGAAAATAGCTCAGCAATGCACATACTAAGTTGCTTTCTAGCAAAACAAAACATATACTGCTTTAGCAGTGTTCTAACAAAAGGAAATTTGGCACACGAAAGACACTTACTTTCTCCTCCATCTTCTTTTTGTCCTCACTGGATTTGTTTGAAATTAGTTTTATAAATTCACTGAGTTGTAATTCCGTATTTCCAGATGCTACAAACTTTCGCTCAAGCTCCTCAAGGTAGGATGCTGATCTTTCTGAAACGTGAGGCTGCAGCGGTGTGCTCTCATACTGTGGTTGCTTATGAAAAGAAAGAAAATAATCATACAAATGAACACGCACATATCACCGTATAATTGAGCAGCACAGCAGAACACAGTCCTGAATTTTTTTCCCACTGCCAGGAAGGGTGGGGTTTGATTTTCAAACATTGAAACACGTGGTAACAGCATGTATTTCAGGAATCTGGAGCAAAAATTAAGAACAAAAAGAATCTGGACACATTTACATTCACAACACACGGAAATGAACAGTGTGGGGCCACTTTCCCCCTCAGATTTCTGGAACAGATGTGACTTTTTCAAAATGAACCCCTTGAAAAACCAAACAAAAAGTGTTTTCAAAACAAATCACTGCCATTGCATCATCATACCATACCCTAGGAAGAAAAACAGTCTATAACAAGGCTATGAATATAATAAAGTAAAAGATGCTCCAATCTCAAGATCTTTCAAAAGCAGAACATTAATACTAGTCAAACCCTAGAGCTATCACATCTGAGGTGCAGAATGGTGCAGGGACAAACCTGACGCAACAGCTATCAGAAGGCAGGCCTCATACCTTCTGCCCCGTATACCAAACCCCTCCTCCCTTTCCATTTCATGAGTTCATAATTACTCTTCCACCTCCACTGCCCACAGACAGAAAAGGATAAAATGGAAATCAGCTGCATGTGGAATAAAAAAGAAGATGCATCCCATTAGGCCTTCAGTTTCAAGATTCTTTTAGTAACGTAAATTAGTATCTTTTAAGAAATTATAGACAGTATTTTTAACTAGTAAAATTCCTTCAGCAAAGCATTAAAAGAGATTAAAACCTCAATTAAAGGAGATTTGCATTTGTAAGCTAATCTTATAGAAGAAACACAAATCAAACAGAAATCCTATTACAGTATAAACTTTTGAACTCTTTGAATTATGAAAGATGAATGTATCTGCTGCTTTATTTGAAGTCTACTATGGTATACTAAGATACGTATACTAAAATTTCAGTTTCTGCAGTACTTTTTTTCCCCTCCATAAACCTTTATATTGACAGAATTTTGAAGCATTTTATAAAAAAAGAACTTCTGAAAGCACCAAAAGCCACATTCCTAGATAACTAAAAAAGTTTCTGAGTACCTAACTTCACACTGAAGCTTCACTGGAATTTCTCTCCTGTCTCACACAAACCAGATTCTCACCTGATGCATAGCTGTGTTACTCCAAGGACATAATAAATGTCATGCTGAAGCATGCTAGCTGAGATCCTGGTGCAGTGTTTTTGACAGAAGAAGATATGGTAATAAAAGGGGGACAAAAAGATATTTCTCTGCATACCTACCTCTATCATTCTCTTTTTGCACTGCCTTTTAGATATGTCAAGGTCTGGAGATGGAAAGTGTGTACTAAAACAGGGTAGCAGTCCCCGTCCTCAAATCTGCATTTCATGGTTAGCCCAGGCTAACCATGAAAAATGCTTTACACTTTCTGTTATTTGTGCTAGTTAGATAAAAAAAACGGACAATTATGCCCAAAATACCACCACACATTCCCTTTCAGAGTATGTGTTCCCTAGAAGTACTGATCCATATTCTTTTTAGGCATCTTGTGCAAAGTTATTCCACCAGTCTGTTTGCCTTCTCACAAGCTTCTCACTAGACTTCCATCTAGTCTATCAATACAGCCTAACCACTCCTTTGGATAGTACCTCCTTCTCCTCTTCAGAAAACCTTTCATCAATTGTTTTTAGATAATCCTCCTATCAAACTACTTTATCACCTAATATCTCCCTGTATAACTGTGCTACATGCACTCTGTTAAACGCTTATTTGTACAGTGTCACAATCCCTCATTCTTACCCCATTTTTATCAGATTTCAAAACAAGTATGTACAAAATGTTAATGTAACAGATTTCAGCAAACGTAAGCTAAACTACAACACTCGGAGGAGTATTCCCCTCCATACAATCTATGGTTGTACAATCACACAACCATCAATAATCAAAAAGTATTTTGGCCTGCAGTAAGTTGCAAACATGATTTTAGGTGTCAGTTACCGGGCAATGAAAAGCTTTGCTGAAAGAAAAATATCCATTCTACCTGCAAATTAGTCATGTAAGGTTCTTCGCAGTTCACAAGATGGCTCAGTCTTGCATGTTGAGCTCGTAATTCATTCTCCCTTATCTTCTGATGCAAATTGTTTATTTGCTGCTTTTGCCTGTAATACACAGATTTTGTTTGAAAAGGAATGGAACAGAGATGAAAAGACATAGATCTTAAGACTTACACTGAAGAATACTGTAACAATGCTATTTGACTATCCTGGGTTGACATTACTGTGGGCATTTTCCCACCAGAGCCAGACAGCAACTAGTCTAGTTTACCACTAGAACTGGGATCTCATCAGGTTATGAGATATTAAACTATAGTTGCCATGTAACTTTCACTTAAGTATACCCCTGAGAACCTGCACTCAATTGGCAACAATAAGCAAATCTTGCAGATTTGAAAACTTTATCAATTTTGTGGGAGGCTTTAGTTGTCATTTGCTCATAGGGCCAGAAGTGTAAACATGAGAAAGTATAGAGAAAGCGGAATGAAAACAGAAAACACTCACACCTTCATTTTACTTGGATTTCTGTTTAGCCCCTCTCTGCCAGAGCTGACTTTTGATGCAGGTTAAAAACATTTACAAATCAAGGAGAAGAAAAAGTCATTATATAAGATAGCCAACACAGCTTTCCAGCAGTGTCTTTCTTTTTGCTTTGCTTAAGATTTTCTCAAACAACTGCTTTATATAAGATGTACCATACCCCTAGGGTAAAATACCATACTGCATACTAAACCAGAATTAACCTCTTACAGCAACCACTTGGCCAGTGTACAGCAGAAACAGTATCACTATTACATCACTATTTAATTATATCACAAATTATATCACTATTTAAAACATGACTGCATTTGAACTAGCATGACTGCAGGGCAAATTACAACCCATGTCTCAGCCCCTGCCCAAATCAGAGCCCTGTGAGGTGTGCTGTACTCCCTATGGAGCAATGGGCACCTCAGCAACTGATTCCAGACTGGAGTTGTCAGCACACATCAGAAACACACATAGCAACCTTCTTAATAAACTTAAGATGAATTCTGTGCACTCCTTTAGTTTCCCTTTTTCCTTCTTGTTTTATACTAGGATGCATTTGCATGGAAGCATGCAAACTGTTTCTCAAAGCATCTTCTCTAAGTATGCAGTATGACTGGCTTTTCTGGAAATAATGAGGCTGAACCAAAATGAGAAAACTCAATCTTAAGAGGAGACAAACAGCAAATACAGGTTAATTTCAAGGGAGAAGAACTGCCTGTGCACACACTGGAAAAGCAAATCCTCCTGAAGTACAGAAAAAGACCAAAGTCAGTTTGCCTTTTTTTTTTTTTTTTTTTTTTTAAATTTGGGGAGGATCATGTTGAGGAAGAACATCTTAGAAATATCATGAGTATTCAAAATACATATTATACAATCTATAAACTAATACAAAAGATGTACTAATTGAAAAGACACCAACTGCAAATTTTAAGAAGAAAAATAAGATGTGAAAACTCAATTAAAGGCAGTATTTTAGCTACATACATTCTCCTAGTCATCAGCCAACTGTATCCCAATTATTTGGTTCACATGAGGAATTTAATATTTCCAAAATAGTAACTACATTATAAGTTAAAACTTTAAGTTATGCACATTACAGAAGACATGATGCACGCCTGTGGAACATCCTTATTATATTTCCCTATTTTTATACCTATAAAGACTTGCAATGAACGAAAAACCAGTATAAACAAGTTACAATTTGGTAGTCCCATAGAACAATTTATTCAATGCAATTCATAAGAACAGAGCAACTGAATATATTTATGTGATTCCATAGCAAATCTTAAAATACACTGTATCACCACAGGGGATTTTGAGGCTTCCCTCTTCCATACCACTATCTAGATGGAACAAGCTTGTACATATGTAAAAGGAGTATCTAACACTGAAAGTCTGTACAGTTTTGGTTGGTGTCCCTATGATGGCACTACAAACAAAAAACTGCAAACTTACTTTGGAAGAAACAGATTTGCAGATTATGTAAAAGAATATGCTCTTAACTTATAACAGATCTTATATGAGCCCAATAGTTGGCATAATTGTATGAGAAAATAGAAAGCCTTGATGACCTTTGTGCATGCTTGGTCACAGATATCAAAATTATTTAGTATGAGTTGTCTTAACCTATGACCACAAGTAATTTTAAATTTTTTATCACCTTATTACTTACTAGACAGATCTATTAAAATATCCTTGCCCCATGTGCTTTAAAATCACTTATCCATCTGTCACTTATCCCTTGAAGGCACTAAGTGATTTTGTTTGTGGCTGATTGTAACTTAGCAGTGCCTTCCTTCACAGACAGGATTTCAATAGCTTGAACTAAACACTACAACCCAAAGTAAATGTTTCAGAGTATTTCTAAACTTCCAGAGTAGTTTGAACTACATTACCGTATTTCTTTTCATAATCCTTTTCCTGCCCTACCAAATCCCTGCAGGAAAAAAGGTGAGACAAATTAATCTGTGATGAAACAGAGCCGCGCTCGCACAGAGCATAACCAGCTTGCTCCTTTTCACTCTGCAAAGCATGAAACTCTCCACTGTTATAAAACCTTGCCAACAAAATGCACCATAGAAATGCTTTAAGGCTGTGTAGATCCTGCACAAAACTTCTTCGCATAACTGCCTCTCTGAAAATATCATTAACCTGATGGCACCCAGGAACAAAAATTCTGAGAACAGCCCAGCAGTCACAAGCAGAACAGAAGATAAACACCATAGAAACATATTTACTATTTACATACAATCCTATAAGTCTTCGGAGACTTCATACCAGATGCATTTTATCACTGATATTCTCATATGCTAAGACAGTTTTAATCCTCTGTTAGCCCACTGCTGTTACTATTAATCCACTGCATAACCACAGGCTGTGAGCTCTATTTAAAGGGAATGTGGAAAGTTCAAACGGCTCTCACAAACACAGCTCACGTATTACAGCAGGAACACTGTCCCCAGAAGTCTCCCTAGCACCAGTCAATCATCCCAGCACTTTCAAAAAAAACCCCAAACCAACCAACCACCCTTCAGCATGTAGGTGCTGTCAAGATTCTGCTCAGATACATGGCAACTGCCCCTCTGAGTAGGCCAAAGCCAGATATAAATAATCCTGAAACTGAGGTATTTCACCTTCTAGACAGGTATACTCTATCGTGAGAATGATACTTTCACTTTGTATGTTTCTACATGCAGTGTTTATAACCTCATATGCATCGTCTGTGTTCACAGAGGGCCAGAGTAGAGCAAACTGAAATTCTCTCACTGCTGCGACCAATGTTGGCAAAGTCTCCTCCACTCTTCCCTTGCTCTGCTGCTAGCACCACCAAGTCTCCCTTGGGGCTCAAGAGGATTAAAAAACCCCAAGATTAACTCCTCCCCACCTTCCCTCCCCCTGACACTGGAGTTATGCAGCTACACTTACACTGCACCTACTCTTTTTCCTGTAACTCAACACAGGAATTTCCAATCACCCAGTGTTACACAGGACTGAAGTCTCCAGACACTGAGTTCCTCAACCTTTTGTGATTCCAGAAGCCATCTGTGTACAACTGGGCACAGGCTGCGGCCAGAGCTCAAGATACGGAAGAATCTGACCGAAGCCCAACCTTGAGATTTACAGAAACCAGACTGTAGCTCACACAACCAGGTTCAGTGAAATTACGGTGCTTAGGTACCATGGAAACTGCTCTCCTTCACAAATTCCCTATTTTTTTCCACAAATGACTGTTACAATTCTATGTTGATGGCAAAGTAAAAGTTACTGGCATGAAAAACATCTTTTGGGGAAGGATATTTACAAGTATTCCTTTATTTAAATTGGTGTTTCAGAAGAACATGTCATGAAAAGTGTATAAACTTTAACTCCTCCCTGTGCTACTCCTAGATACATTCTTTTAAAGGGAACACAGCTGAAGTCACAGGTTATACATGACTTAAGTGGTGGCTACTTGTTTTATGGTCCCCTATAGGCAGCTCTTTTGTCCCAAATCCCACCTTAGCTATTTACATTCTAGCTAAGTTATTTACATAAACCCCTACTATTTTCACTAAGTAATGACTTTGGCTTACTTTCAGTCCTTGTAAAACACATACACCTTTTGTTCCCTTGTCTTCTGTTTCCTCAAATATTCATTATTTTTGCAAACAAAATTTCAAGGCTCAGTTGTGTTCCCCTACTGCAGATCAATGACACTTTGTAAGGAAGGAAAAGTTAAAAACCTGTCATGGCGGATTGTACAATTCTCTTGCCTTTCCCAGGATTACCAACTATTATCCCTACAGAAACTGCTGGCACTAGAGAACAGGCTACCTGATCAAGATGTTGAATCTGAGTAATTATTTTTGTGGTGTTTAAGGAGAGTAGTTTCCCTTATCTGACTTCCTGCCTGCCACAGATACTTCCATTCCCACACAGTAATATGTGTTGAGCCCAACAATTTAAATCAAACCGAAGCATGTCAATCATCAGGAAGCTAAAAGCCCACACCCAAAGGACTGAAGTCAATGAAGTGACATATGTCAGCACAGTTCTGACAGGTCTCTGCCAATGTCCTGCTGACAAAAGCAAAAGCCCTTGATCCTAAATGCCACTGTGTTTGGGGAGAAAGTCAATTCTGAGCATCAAGTGTACGAAAAGGGCGGTTCACAAAATCTAGCTCAAACTTCTATCTTTCTGATGCTAAGGGAAGGGAGGA
This sequence comes from Ara ararauna, assembly GCA_028858755.1. Taxonomy (NCBI): domain Eukaryota; kingdom Metazoa; phylum Chordata; class Aves; order Psittaciformes; family Psittacidae; genus Ara; species Ara ararauna. The sequence continues at coordinate 67,160,914 of CM054379.1, forward strand.
CAAAAGTCAATCCCAGGATACTTTCAACCAATTACGCATCTAAGGAAAAAAACACTTTCTGAGCCTTTGCAAACTGCAAAAAAGACCACCAACTATCCTATTTTCTTGCAATGAGCATCAGTTGTGCCCTAATACCAAGTAACTGTTTCTAACTGGACTAAATCCAGGTGTGTAAATAAGCAGCTAGCTCGCTTGCAGGTGGTATAGGCAGATGACAAGAAGAAAATGCACTAACACTGTGCTGCCCTGTCTGTTTTCAGAGAGGCTGTTGGCATCTTTTTTGTGTCCTGGACATGAGCTCTCAGCACCTCACTGGATCACAGATTCATGCTCCCTGGCAAACCCTGGCCCTTGTGGGGCTGGAAGGCAGGGAGCAGAGTGAGAAGTTACTGAGGCTGAAGGAGCTGTAGGATAAAAATCAGGGACAGGCTTGTGGTAATATGTGGACCTGTCAGAGTGAGTCTAGAGGAGGGCCACAAAGATGTTCAGAGCGCTGGAGCACCTCTCCTATGAACACAGGCTGAGATAGCTGAGCTTTTCCAGTCTGGAGACGAAAAGACTCAGGGAAGACTTTATAACAGTCTTCCAGTACCTAAAGGGGGCGTACAGGAAATCTGGAGAGGGACTTTTTACAAAGGCATCTAGTGACAGAACCAGGGAGAATGGCTATAAACTGAAAGAGGGGAGATTAAGATTAAATATGGAACGAATTCTTCCCTATGAGTGTGGTAAGATACTGGAACACATTGACCAGAGAAGCTGTAGCTGCCCCATTCCTGGCAGTGTCCAAAGCCAGGTTGGACAGGGCTTTGAGCAACCTGGTCTAGTGGGAGGTTTGTTCCTGCCTGTAGTAGGTGATTGGAACTAGATAATCTTTAATGTCCCTTACAACCCAAACCATTCTATGATTCTATGAATATGAACAATGCTGGCCCTGAGTAAAACTGTGGGGCTGGTCCCTAGAGGTGGGGCCCTGCAATAATGATGAAGAGACAAGAGCCCAGGCAACACTGCTGTGGCTCTCCTTCCCCTCCCTGGACATGGTGGGTACCATGCAGCTAAACTGCCATCACTGGAACAGGGACTTCTGATGTGGCTCACCCCAGCAGTGCAATGCAATCAAGAGAGCTGGTGCTCTTCTGCACATCAGTCAAGGGAGAAAGGCAAGTCAAATACTGGCCTCAGTGATAAGAGCATCACCTTACCAGGACATTTGTATTCAAAGGTCAGACTCAGAAAACTCTTAAAGACAGGTTAGGGAATGACCAGAAAAGGGCTTCACATGTGTGTTTCAATTATGTGTCTGCTAAATTTGTAGTCTGTCCACAAACAGTGAGAGGCTGCTTCTGCTGGTGCATATTCCCTGTGCCACTATTCTCTGCAGACAAACATGGCAGCCAAGCTCCCCCCATCCTGGATGACTGTGACTCTACTTACAAAACTGGCTAGAATCCAGAGGAAAACTACTGGTGCCACTTCACACTAACTGGATCTATTTAAATGAGTAAAAAAGAAGCTACAGCCATAAGAGTAAAGTATCAATGCAGAAGGCAGATGTTGATTTTGATTCATTTGTAGGTCTGCCCCTGAGCTCGAAAAATCCCCTTTGAAAGCTCACCATGCACAAGCCCGGACTGTCTTCAGAGACCAGCAGTAATAATAAATAAACTGCTTAATATACAGACTGCTTCTCTGTATGTCTCAAAAACAATAGTAGGACTTAACTGACATTCACACCATTTTCTCATATTCACACAGGACAAGCCAACTGTGGACACATGCTTACAGACATTCATACATGCATTCATCTGGAAATAAATCACATTTTCTTCAACCTGGGATCAACTCATCTATTCTCCATAAACTTATCTTGCCCCTCACTTACTCTAACATGAAAAAGCCTTTAGAAACCCATGTCTGTCAGAGAAACACTTCCTCCCTACAACTTTTAAGAGATTTAAATTAGCGTAAATCTAGGTGCCACACTACACTATGTAATCCCGCTAGTACTAAATCCCTGTATCATCTATAGATACTGGTCTAGTATCTGCAAAGACTTCAGGAACATTAGAACAGCATTTCCCCCACCACTAAAGAAGGGACACTAGTAACTTCATAACAAACCAAATGACAATCGATGCTTACCTTCAAAAATTATGAGTTAGTGAGAAGGAGTTGCTTTATATAAAAATGCCTGAGCAGATTTCATCAGAATTGGGCTGCAAAGTACAATGTAATATAGATCCTTCTGTAGTACAATTTATTCCACACGGCAGCTGGAGATATGCTGTTTTGTTTCATTGCTTAAGAAGTTGGATACTAACTTTTATATCCCTTTGTTCCAAAGGCATGATCCCTTGGGACCACAGGTCCAAACGTGCAGAGTACTGATAGGGAAAGAGATCACTAGTAAAAAAAGTCCTAAAAACAATGGGACTTTGTTTTCCGTAATTTGGAAGATAATGACAAAGAACTCCTGCATCAGCAAAGCTCTTGAGAAAAGATGATCTCAAACTTCCTATGCAATAAAGTCTGTTTTAAGAGCCTGCAGTTCAAAGTGAACACTACCTTTCCACCAGTCACAACTTACCTTTAAGAGAAGAGGGGAACACTACCTCTGAGAGTCAAGAAATTATTTCTGTTCTGGTTCAACTGTTTTTTTTAAATGACTTTTCTGAATTGATGGAAGTTTGAAAGCCCAGCCTGACCCATGGGAGGTAGCTAGTGCTGAATCAAGGCAGGCAAAAGCACAGCCAGCAACAGTATGCTGTGGGTTACTTGTCAAGGGGGTGTGTGGCATGAGTGGGACACACTGTTTGCTTAAAGGACTGCACCCTCCCTTCCCACCCGGGGATATTTTCAACTTCTGCAGCCTCCCAACAGAATGAATACAAAGTACGCCTTGCACTTCCCTGCTGTTCTCAGCTCTGCCAAATACCAGGACTTTCTAAAAACATTTAAATCTACAGAACAGAAAAGAGCTTGGCACCAGTTCCACAGACAAGGATCTGGGATTGCAGCTGACCGAAACTACACAATGTTATACTGCAAGAAGCAAACGCTACACAAGCACGGCCTGCGAGAGAGATGAGCTGCCCAGCGAGAGGGAGGCCTGGACTGGCCAGTTTGGACGCTGCAGAGAAGGTGCACTAATCAGCTGGAGAGATCTCAACGAATATGAAAGCCACCAGAGGTCTAGAAAACATGACCTAGGAGGAAAGACTGTCATATTAGAAAAAATTTTCAGTTTCAGCTAATTAATCACAAAACTGTCCAATCCAGAAAGGTAGAACATCAACTACTGCAGACAGCAATTAGCACTGACATCTACCAGAAGTGACACCACTACACAGCTTTTTCTCTCTAGGCCTGGTATATAGGTCCTTTGTAGCTCTGCATGCTCTCATTAGGAACCAAGATTAAGGTTATTATGTGAAAATGAATGTTGACAAATTCCATTTCATGACAAAATAACTATGCAGTAACAAAATCTTCCTGAAAGTTTACCAGCCCAAGATACAAAAGCTTCAATCACAAGTTACTTGGGTGATTGGTGCTGCCAGAAAAAGATAAATGTACCTCTTTCAGGCTTATTGCAAGCAAAGAACATTTTACATAGCATTGCACTCTGAGGAGGTTCCTCACAGCCATACTCCCTGCACAGGACTCACAGTTATATATGCATGTGCTCAGACCCTTAGTGGAATACAGCTTCAAAGCCTTCTCAAAAATCACTCAAGTGGATATGCTAATGCTGCAGATCTTAACAGACCATCCCAAATTAAGAAAATTACAACTTTACACTACCAGCAACATGAGCACTATTAGAGCACATACAGTTTGATGTCAGTAACTTCAGTCAGGACAATCTGACAAAAGGCAAGGAAAATCTAATTCTCTTGCCCTGGTGAAAACAAAGCATATTTCACCTATGGATGGACAGCTAATGATTTAGCAACTGTTTTAAGAATGTAAATGTTATTATGCCCTGAGGAATGGCAGCCACTCACTAGAATTATACTTCCATATCTACCTTTACTTAAAAAGCCGTTCAAATGCTCTTAAGCTGTCTGGAAGAGAATAGCACTCAGCTCCACATGCACAAGGCTGGACTGCATGCAGTGTTATTCTCAGCAGCTTATGTCATATGTTCAGATATTTGGCATTTATTCATGTACCCCCTACACGGTTCCTGCCAAACAAGCAGTGCCAGGACCACACTGGAGACATCTACAGTGGCTGGCCAGCCTCAAGACACATTCACAAGTGTACCAAACACTATAATTTCACTGACGTGAATGTACTGAACAGAGGAGCCACACAAAGAATTAAAATGTGATGCTGTAATTTTCTAAACCAATGCAAGTACTGTTGGCTCCCTCTGGTGCTAAATATACTGTAGTGTTACATACTAACCACCAGAGAAGTAAGGCAATGACATAATACAATCATTTTGTACAGTAGGTGACAGACATTCTAGTAATAAGTGTTACAGCAGCAGATTTCCTCCTGCAGATAAAATCCTCAAGTCCTTATTCACAGCCTGTAACAATAGTTCTTATGTGGAGAAAATATGACACACACCTCAAAAAAGTGACATAGTGATCCCATACATATATATACACACACACACACACACACACACCAGGCTCCCTTCCTCATGCCACATTTTAGCTTCCTAAAAATAGTTTCCATCTCGTTTTTTAAGAGCAGACTTAAAAACCATCCTCAGGCTACAGTTCATTAGATTGGCACTGATTCCTACAGTAGTTTAAAAAAGCTAACCCAGACCCACTTTTAAACCACCCATTTATGCTACTGTCTACGTTTATACTTTAAAATATGCATTTGCTATGCTGGACAGACTACACAGCGCAAATCTTTTTAACTAATCTATTATTAAATCTGCTGTTTCACACAGTGTATAGAATAAAAATCAAGTCACTTGTTGTAGTCAGAGACGCAAGTGGCTGTTTGGGTTTTTTAAACATTCTATTCACAGCTTTGACCTTCCAGTGACACACCAAAGTACCCAAGCATGATGACTTGCCTTGTAAGCATTATTCCTTGAATCGCAGCATCTTTTTTTACAACTATTTGAAACTTGCTTGCAGCTGTTCCAAACTGCTACATTTCCGATGCAAAGCAAGGAAGTTTAGAAATCTAATTCAGAAGGGATGGATTTTTGTTGCTTTTGTGTCATTGTGTGGGAAGAAAGGAAGCAGGCAGCAGGTTTCTCTTTCCTTCTCCTGCACCTCCTCCCTTTCTCAACAAGATAAGGGTAGAAACGTTTAAGGATACTGCCCCATACAGAGTCTCCATTTCCTACTTATCAGCAGATTTAAGCACCGCCATGCAGAACAAGGTGTGTGGTGTGATGTTAATCTCCTCCACCTCCTGGATTAGCAACACCCCACTGTAATTCCCAATAGAAGAGGGTTTGACCTTAAAAAAACTGGGTAATGTCCCTGTGGTTGAAAGTGAGGCTGGTGACAAGGGCAACAGAAAGGTGTTCTTGGTATGCTTGTTTTCATCCAGCTGTTCCTTGTTCCCGTCAGCAGCAAACAGCTGGGGCTGGAGCATCATGCCGGCTGCTAACCTGCTCCAACAGCTTCTAGACAGCATCTGTTTAGCCGGAATTAAACAAGTCTTACAGGCATCCTCCAGTTACCAGTTTGTAAATTCACCATGAGATATGGCTTCACCTTTTAAAACTCCATGGAAACCACAGGTAGGAAAGTGTCTTCTAGGCAAACACTGACTACCAAACCTCAGTCAACAGAATTCCTCCTCCACTTCCTGAAAGCATAAATTCTATAATTTAACTACCACCATATTGAATCCTAATTAACCACACTTTAGCAAACTTGATATTTTTATTTTAAGTCACCATTTTGAAATAAATTCAACTTCTGATTAGAAGTTTATAAGCATAGGAAGACCAGGAGCTGGAAGATGTAGATTTACTCTCAAACATCATCTTGACTCTCAATGTCCCAGATGTTAAATATGGGTAATATAAAATTTTTCCCTTCATTTACCTTGAAGAAAGGTAGCATTCACAGTTAAGTTTTTATTAATACCCATCTAGTAAGAAACGTAACACCAGTGCTTTATAATGGGGCTCTATTTGTAGGGTTTTGAGCAGCAGCTATGCACTGTTTTCTCCATGAGTGAAACCAAAATTATTTTGTCATGCAAAACACTTCCTCCTGTTAAAAATTATCTCTTTAAATATGAAATATTATTTTATACTAATTTTAAATAACACAAACCATGTATTCTAAAATAATAACTTTTAAGGTAAATGTTTTCCCTAAATGGAGACTCAATATTAAAAAGAGCTTTTTCTGTGATGTATTATTATACAGCATTATTATAATTTCCAACATGTTTAACTGTAACACCAAGTGTACTTAAAGGAAATGCCTGTAACATCACTAAGTGGTTTTCATTCCGCTTCAGTAGCTTCTAGGGGGTATTCTGCCTTTTCAGAGTAATGAAAAGGAATCATCTCAACCAACTTCTGGTCAGAAATCCAGAAAGAACAGTATTCATTATTGCTAAGTCACACAAATGTACTACTTGTACATAAAAAAAATGCAGCACACTGCCAGTGTTTATCAAGAAATAGCTTTTCTTCCTCAATATGGACAGTATCATGTAATGTTAGCAGGCAACTAGGTTACAAGCTGTCACTTCAGAAACTTCACCCTTGACTGCAAACACTTTTCCAGCGTGAAAAGAATAATGTGAACTGCCTTTGTAGTTGCCACTGGATAACATGTCTTCATGTAGAGTGCAGAGGATTATATGCTCAGCAGAGACACCAAAGACTGCTACTAGCCATCACAGGCAACGTCCTTCCAAATGCTGTTCACAGCTTGGGCCCTGAGAGGTGGGCTGCAGGTTATACAGCATTAATACTGATATAGCAAGCCTGAAAAAAACCACTGTAATTTAGACAGCCTTTAAGCAGCTGATCAAAAGGCTCTGACAGGGGAGATCTAAGCAACAGTTAAAGGATATTTCCATTTTAACTGCTCATCCCCTTAGAAGATGATCATCTCTGCAAGAGGGCTGGCAGAGTGGGATGATGTGCCCATGCCACAGCCTCTGCAGCTTGTACCTTTGTGTACCATCTTCAGCTGCAGAGGTAGGTAAAGGCACACTAAACGCCCCATCAAACTGAGTAAGCTGATGACAAGCATCATCACTACAGTGCCAGCAGTTACTGGCCAGATTGCTAGGGGACAGGAACACCTTAAACCACTGCAATTCCTTGCTCTGTTGCAATACAGGAAGGAAAAGATCTTGCTCAAACATAATCCTCCTGATCCCAAAGTAAATTATGCCCAAATTGTCCACCCATTAAAAGAAAGGAACTGCTACACGAGGTATAAAAACATTCATAACTGATGCCTGACATTCCTGTGATCAACACACACCTGCTTTACACAGCTTTCCTCATGCTGTGGAGCAAACTATCAATAGGAGGACACAACCATTTCACTATCAACCACTCTTCTCTCAGCCATGAGCCAAGAGTTTATTATTGAAACACAGACTGAGCCAAATGATACTTTTATCAAATATATACGTGCCCTTTTTAAATGCCCTAAAAGCAAGCTCAAGCCCTTTATTAAAAGCATGTTTTCTGGGCTAATACCTCATTTTATCCAAACATCAAGAACTCCTACAAGGATTAGCTCTCACGTATTTTTGTAGAAATATTTCCTGTTCCTGGAGTGGAACCTAGCAACTTTACTGAGTAAGAACCTCTCCTGCAAGTCAGTTTCTACATCATAGCTTTTACATTATCTAATTAGTGCAGCAGGAGCTCTGAGCAGGTTACTCACCGATCAATAACAATCTCTTTCTGTCTTAGCAGACCCTCTTTAATTTTCATTAGAGATTCCCAGTTGCTGAAGTCCTGATAGCTGGTAGCTGGGTAACTCTGACGAGATGTTCCACTTGGAACCTGCATAAAATAATTGTAAAATTAGCCTCCAAAACAACAGAGGTAGGTAATATCCTAGATATCTACCTGGGCATTTACAAAGCAGTTTGATGTTTCAGAAACCTTACAATTGCTTTTCAGCTTAATTCAGATTTGCTTTATGTAAAACAATCCTATTTACAAAAAAGTTTCTTGAAACAAACTTCAGCCCAGTGCCAGTGATTTAAAACATTTTATCTTTTTTCTTTTTTTTAATCATTTTACATAGTTACAGCAAACATCACAAAATGTTCAGATCCTGCTGCAATTCTTGTAAGCACTGCAAACAAGTCAGCTTGAGGGCTTTAGACATGCTGGTAACTGCAGATAACTGTTACCATTCACTTGCTTGACTCCCCCCTGTAACTTTAGCATACAGAAAAAGAGAAGTTCCCCTTGATGTGTGTACATTTAAAGAACAGAATATGGGAATACAGTTCTGGTTAAATTCTGTTTCCAACAATAGAAGTTTCACAAGTAACAGGTTCCAGGCTTCCCATTCATCTTCACAAAAGCCAGGCTATGTGCTTTACAACGAATGGAGGACCACAGTTGAGCTTAATATGAACCAACAACATTATGGTTCGGAAGAAAAGTAAACAACTAACTAGGATGTTTTATCAAGAAAATTTTAATACTCAAAAAGTATTACAAATATTTGTATCAGGAATCCACATAAGGGAAGGTTTGTTAGAACTTCAGTGATCAGAATGAGGATCCCAGCATCAGCTACCATGAAGTGTCATCATCCTCCACCAGTTTTTTTAATCCTGAAGAAAAGATTTTTCTTTTTATTATCTGGGAGGCACCCTGGCCTACCTTGTCTTTTTAGGTTTTTGGAAGAAAGCAGAAGGAAAAACATGAAAAATAAAATATGGCTTTTCTTATTATTTTAAATAGATTTTAGGCTATTTTTACCTGCACTGCTCTAAACTGTTTTAAATTTAATTTGAAATTACAATAAACTGTATTAAGACCAAGACATATCATCAGCAATTAAAATCAGGTAAACAACAGTCAAGCAGCCCATGCTTCTTCCTGTGAATTTTAACACTCAATGGAGAGAATTCATTGCCTAAAAAGCCCAAACCATGATGTGCTGAGTCAGGAACCTGACAGCTGTTGTCTTGTCTGTAAAATGAAAAAGTACTTTTTTCTCCCTATTCAGTCTAGGTCAGTTCAATCCCTAGCTTGTCCACTGAAAAAACAGAAAGAAACACATTTTCCATCTTTTGATCATAACATAAAACCAGAGACAAAATGACACGACTCATTAGTGTTAAAATCTTTCAAGACTCTCACACACACACTCCTCTTCCCCTAATCCTGGGATAAACAGTGCGTTTCAAGGAAAAGTAAAATAATATTAAATTGAAATTTTATCTTTAAATGGTTCACTGATCTATAGAATCATAGAATGGCATGGGTTGGAAAGAACCTTTAGATCATCTAGTTCCAACCCCCCTGCCATGGGCAGGGCACCTCATGCTAAACCATGTCACCCAAGGCTCTGTCCAACCTTGCCTTGAACACTGCCAGGGATGGAGCATTTACCGCTTCCTTGGTCAACCTGTTCCGGTGCCTCACCACGCTCACAGTAAAGAACTTCCTCCTTATATCTAACTTGAACCTCCTGTGCTTAAGTTTGAACCCATCACCCCTTGTCCTTTCACTGCAGTCCCTAAAGAAGAGTCCCTCCCCAGCATCCCTATAGGCCCCCTTCAGATATTGGAAGGATGCTATGAGGTCTCCACGCAGCCTTCTCTTCTCCAGGCTGAGCAGCCCCAACTTTCTCAGCCTATCTTCATATGGGAGGTGCTCCAGTCCCCTGATCATCCTCGTGGCCCTCCTCTGGACTTGTTCCAACAGTTCCGTGTCCTTTCACTGTACACTATACTCCAAGTGAGGTCTTAAGAGAGCAGAGCAGAGGGGCAGGATCACCTCCTTCAACCTGCTGGTCACACTCCTTTTGTTGCAGCCCAGAATACATTTGGCTTTCTGGGCTGCAAGTGCATGCTGCTGGCTCATATGATTATGGCTAATATTTCTTGTTCCATGCTCATTCATAATTACATCCCCCAAGCAATAAGACCAACAGAAAACATAAGAAAATTCTCTCAAAATGTGGTGCCTAAAGAAAAGCGCCTATACAACTGCTTACTGCAAGCACATTCTAGGTCTGAAAGTTTTGTGGGAATAAAACTTGTAGCATCTGCAATTTCTGATAAGTCAGTTCACTAAACCTACAGTTGTTCAAGGAAGTTATGTTAAAGATGGCACTGTGCTCTACTGGGAGGCAAGGAATGGCAAAGCTAAGTGCTGCCTTGATTAAGATCTACCCATTTGTGATGGATTTAACAGTTGTCTTGCTTCGTCTTTCATGCACAATGACCAATATTACCATTAAAAAAAAATCGTAAATTGGTGGCATCACCTTAGCTCCTTTTTGTTTGGGCAGTGGTCTAATAAGACTTAGGAAAGATACCAAGTCATGATTCTTCCTGTAAGTAACATATGTGCAGAGTCCTTAAGGATCAATGAATCTAAATTTAATCTTGCCTGGATCAGTCAATCCAGACCAGATAAACTTCAAAGTCGTGTTTGGTGCTTACAGAATGCTTTAGGATTGTCACATATTGTTTTGTATTACAGTTATCCACATGACTGGCTGAATTAACAGACACCAGCTCAAAACTATTTCAGTGACAGTCTCTTAGTCACAGATACCATGTCATGCAATATAAAGTGACAACATCAGGAACTATCACTGTACACTGCGTCATGAATTTTTTTCCTTTGCTTCTCCCACTAAAGTGCTGAAGAATGCTTTTCTATATCCCCCTCAACAGCATTACACTACAGCCAAAAAAAAAGAAACAGTCCTTAATGCAGTTGGGATTAGGTAAGTTTCAGAGCCAGAAATTCATCTCGACCCGAAAGAAACAACCTACAAGGATTTGACATGATAAACAAGAAATATATGGCTTTATAAAGCAAATCAACCCATTTATTGAACAAGGTGAATTTTGTCTTTAAGACTGAACTACAGAAACTAAGAGATTTAACACAACTATTTAAATATGAACCCATCTTAATGGAAAACATTCTAGAAGTTACCAGTGGCTCTCTAGCAAAATCTTCCAAGGAAACCCCTTACTTCAATCAAGCGCCTTTGCAAACGTAATAGTTTGCTCTAAAATTAGAAAGAAACTCTTCAACTTCAGTACAATAAGTGCCTATACAAGAAGTCAATTAAACATTAAAGCTGCTGAACACCAAGGCAAGAAGTTCTGCGAAGTAAAGAACAGACTAGTATTTTGTCCATTAAATGCTACTAGTAGTGTTGGTTTAGTTTTTAACCTACTATGTAAGGCCTCCTTAGCTGACTGACTGAGGTGCTTTTGGCTTTGGAATATAGCTAATCTTACAGAGTATATACATATGTAACAACAAATAGAATATTATGTATTACAACTGTGTGCTTCAATTTGTCACTCTGAACAGATGAAAACAACAACAAAAAACTGTTTCTGATATCATGTTTCAGACAATTAAAAAAAAAGAATATGCTAAAATTACTTCTCAGCACTTCCCAGAATTACAAGATACTTGACTCATTTTTGAGCACATGGTGTTGACTACTCTAAACAGCTTTCTAGCTGCTCTGAATGGTGTGGCAACATAGAAGTGGTCCACTTACACTCAAGTATTTTGCCTCCCAAGTACACAAAGCCAAATAATGAGAGTAAGCTACGCTTTTAGGACTCGTATACAGAAAGCCATACACAACTTCAAGTCCTCAACTTGAACTCTCCACAGCTACAAAGCAAAATACCCGCTTGAAACACAGCACTCTTTTCCATCGGCCCTATAAAATGCAACTATTTTTGTTACCTGGCACCTTTTCCAAGAGTTATCAGCCTTGGACTGAGAACATCTGTTAAGTTAAAACAGTATCCTTTGCACAGTGGCACCCAAAGGCCCCCACTAGTTCGTTTTTTGACAAGGGCTTGGCCTTGACTTTCACAACCTGGCAAGCCTTCAAGTCACTGCTGAGGCACAGCTAGCTGCTGGGGGAAAAAATATATTAAGGAAATCTTTGCTATGTTAGCCGATATGCAAATATTTATTACCGGAACACACATTTCTGACTAATTCCATGTTTCTTAACAGTGGGAAAATAATTTTTCCCTGGACTAGAGGGTAACAACATTTGAATAAGGTAGGCCAATCATGGCTGGAGCTTTAATTGTGCTAATCAAAATAATCCTCTCCAAACCTGCTTGTCATTTCAGCCTAAAGCAATTCAGTGTCGCAGCACAGAGTAGCATAGCATTCCCTGTAGCACGCTGTATTACAAAGTAAAGGTGTAGTTCAAAAATGACAAAGTAAAAGCTAATCTCATAGAATCATGGAATTACAGAATCACATAATGGTTGAGATTGGAAGGGACCTTAGAGTTCATCTACCTCCAAGCCTCCTGCCATGGGCAGGAACACCTTCCACTAGACCAGACTGCTCAAAAGCAGCAATGGATTTTATTGGCTTTTTTCCTTGAAAGTTGCAGCTTAAATAATTTAGCACTATCTCTACTATAGCTGTAAAGTTTTCACAGTGCATTACTAACACCTAGGAGAGCAACAAAAGTTACACAAACTGAATGATCCCTTTTGGCCAACTGCCTGTGCTGCCCTGCTATCATTAACCCCCCTTTGCAGGTATCTCTTCTCTCTCTGCATTTTACAGGCATTCAGTATTCAGGAGAAAGAGAATTCCTTAGCACCAGCTAATACAAAGCAAAGAATTGGCACAACCAATGTCAGCAAGAGCACAAATGGTTCCTTTTATTCATCTGACAGTGGAGGAAAGGATTAGGAGTGTCCGTATAGAAGTGTCTTCACAGCTTGTGCCTCAGGGACACAGCACTTGCCCTACCATCTCACTGGTCAATGAGGGAGAAAGAAGAGGTGGATATGGCATCAGCAAGCCCAAATGGACTATTATCAGAGAGAAGCCTCTTGCTCTTTGCTTCCCTGTGATGGGAAAAAAATTAGATCTGTAAAGGCAGAGCAGCCATCCTTGATGAGCTCTGCAGCTGCTCCCTTCCCTGGGTAAGGGAAGAAGGGTTTACCCATCACTTCCTTCCCACCCAGATTTCCTCCTAACATCAGGCCGAGTGTTTCAGCTCAACAGCGACCTTAATTCAGACAACCCCGAGGACCATCCATCTTCCTGCCAGGAAAACAAGACAGGGCTAGGGGCTCTCATGCAGGAAAGCTGAAAGGAGGCTGAAACCATGGAATCAAGCCTTAATTTCAAACCACTTTAAAAGGAAGGCAAGGAATCATTTCTGCAGTTCTTGGCAGCAACACGTAGGCTGCATCACATTTTGCTGTACTTCCACAGATCTCCAGCAGTCATGAGGGAGAGAACATCTAATCTTGCCCTTGCACCCTTATTCCAGCCATTGGTACACGTGGCGCTCTTTAGGGAATTTTTAATGGAGGAGGAGGAGGACATAATTAACATCAAAATTGAACCATCACCGAGTTGTGAGGTACTGAGAAATAAAGTTGAATTGTAGAGAGGTCAGGTCTGCCAACCACAAGTGGTGAAATCTAGCACAGAAAATAAATAAATAAATAACATGAGTGAGGCTTGGAAAAAAAAATCCCAAATACTTACTTTACACAGACAAGCAACCTGCAAAGTAATTAATATAAGAGGGACCACAACTAATAGGGAGAATAAACTTGATAGGAATTCACAATTTAACCTGCCTGAAAATCAGCTTAATGCAAGTCTGAACTGCCCATGTACAATATGTCATATCATGGAGAAAGTGAGTGAAGAAAAGAGTAAAACAGTGACTTTAAATAGCTCTGGCGTACATCCAGCTGGAAAAAGATGTTTGGTTCTGGGCACTGTACTACCAGAAAGTCACTGAAATAGTAGAACATGCTCAAGGAAGAACAACTCTAAAGAATAAAAAGCTTAGAGTGACAAGTAAAGAGCTAAATACCACAAAGGCTAAGGGACATGAAATCCGCCAGCAAATACTTTGTTTCCTAGGATGAAAGTCCATATAAACCAAGGTTGATGGAAGAGCAATATGACAACTTGTGGTACAAGTACGGGAAAAAACCCAAGCAAATTAAAAACTGGGAGGAAAGTAGCATCTCACAAACAACTGAAAGAAGATTCAGATTTTAGGATCTACACTGAATAAAGTTTAGGAACTAAAGGGCAAGCCAGTCCTTGTTGATGCATCAGGACTTCTCAGTGTTAGTGTTAAATTATGGTGGGGACCAAGTACATGTGACTAAGGACAGAACTGCCGATCACAGTTATGCTCAAACTTCACAGACTGAAAACCAAGATCAAAACTCATTCAAGAAACAGTTCACTTTAAAAATATATAGCCACACTTCTACTGCAGGGATGCTACACAAAAGATTCCCACAGAATAAACAGCCAGCATGACATACACACCAACCGTTATCCCAGTTTGCAGCATCCTAAATTAGTGTTGGGAATTTGGAACCTCAAAATTGGCAAACAGTACAACAAATAAAGGACAACTCCTACTCCCCCATACCTGCTGTTTTCGTGCAGGTTTCTTCCTATTATAGGAATCAGACCCATTCAGTTTTGCAATATCATACAGTTCTTTACAAAGCAAGCACATGAAGTCCTTTGCTAGTGCACTAACTTGCTCCTTCTCCTCTTTGTAGCAAGTGTTTAAAACTGTGATAATGAGTTGTTCTGTTCTGCAAGGTGGGGGGCAACATGCCTCTCTTTGATTAGATGGAACCATATTATTGCATATGTTTTATGACTTTTTAAATCTTTTCCAATAAAAAATAACATGCTAATGCTGACTATTTACAGACAATATTACCATTATATCTTTTAGAAAGTGGAAAGCTTTTAAAAAGGAAAAGAATAAACAGTAACAGCATTAAAATGCTTCCTAAAAAGCAGCACTCCCTCTAGCCATTACACTTCTACAAGAATGTTTGTTGAAGCCTCCTTCACAAATGAAATTCCCATTGCACAGAAGGCATTACATGCTTTATTAAGAGACCTCACAGATTTGACCCACATAAGCCAGGGAGGAATTTGACTGTCCTACAAGTTACTGGGTTTTATACATTTCCTCCTTCCCCAGCACTGTTTATACTGCAGCTGAGGCTTCTGAACTTTATCAAGGTCAGGTTTGATAACCACAGCAAGAGAGGACGGCATGATCCCTCAGCACAATAGCTTACAGATGAATTAAGAGCAAAGCTTAGCAACTACATGGTTGCTGGGATACTAAGAGAGATGGAAGAAAACAAATGTTAAGGTCAGGTATAGTATTCACCATGCAGGGGAAAAAATAATAACAAATAAAAGAAAAGCAAGCAGAGATTTGCTACTGATGGCATAGTTACAGGGGTTTGATAGGAAACACATGGTCACTTAACCATGGCATTTACAAGAAAATTTACATTGCTGTCAAAGGGACAGAGGGCTGTTCTCCTGCCCTTTCTCACCACTTCAAACATCCATACCTTTCAGCTCCCTCCTGACAGCCCTAGTCCTACACTCTTCCTCCATCCCATACATGAGGGTTATTTGTATCTGGGTCAGGCTCCTACCAGATTCATTGTACAAGACCCTGTGAAATCTAGTGCTGGCATACACTGTTAAGTGGAAAAGCAGCATACAAGACAACACGTTTTACAGTGGCACAGCTTTGTGCTGGATTAGTACAAACACACAACTGCAAGTTGAATTATCTCAACTCCAGACAGTTGCCAAACCCTCCATCAGTTTGCAGACTGGGTATTTTCTAAGCGTCTGAAAAAAATACTACTATGCAGTTGCTGTGACAATGTCAAGTTATTGGCCAGGACCTGGTGTTTAGATATGCAATCAGGTGGAACTTCCACATAAAGGTGGCTTGAGAGAATAAAACCAAAAAGCTCCTGCACTTTTGTTTGAAATATCCTGCCTGTGCTGGTTATATGAATTACAAGTGCACACACAGGACCAGCAGCACAGTCCTGGCCTACAGTCAGAGACTAAGCGTGAAAGATCTGTACGTGCTCAAAATCTGCATCTAGCGGAGGTTTCTGAATAAAACAGGAATTTAACAGGGGATTAGTATGGGAAGTAAACTGGAATGCTGGCCACTGCTTAACTAGCAAGGTTTCATTCCCTCCAGCATTCTTGATGGTATTGCGCAAAAGCCTCAAACAATTAACTACGAAGTCAATATATTAACTCTGGAAAGACTCTGCGAGATCCTTAGGGATGCACATTGCTACTGTACAAGTCAAGGATAGTCTCATTACAAGAGGCTGCAGCCACTCGGCAGTCCTCCATGACTCTCTCGTCTCTGGCACCTTATTCTACTATGTTCTTAAAGGGTGAAACTGGCACTCCCAGCCAGAGCTGCACACTAGATTATACACCCTCTTCTGCTTATCTTCGTATGAACAATGACATTACTCTTGCTTTTATGCGATGCTACAACATTCCTTTATACTCCACACAACACCAATATTATTTTTGTCAGAAATCCTTTCCATTTATATTCTGGCAAATGTTATGAACACAAAACACTTCTAGGTGCCACTTAATATGACGTTAAAAGCAACAGTGCCTGGAATTTTCCACTGATAACAATTGCGTCTTTCCTAAGTATAGAAGCACTTGTTTTATTAAGTGTTCATTTTATCTTCCCATTACATTTAAATTCAAAAGTTCGTTAGTAAAAAAAATTAAAACAAATGTGGAGATGAAAGGGAGCTTCCACAAGGAGAACAGCTGTAACATCACCCCTCTTTTCATAAGCTTTTTCTGAAAGCTTCACTGTTAAATTGATTTTTTTTTTTTTTGCTTCCTGTTCTGGCCTGGAAAGCAGCATGACTAAAACTAACTCCAGTTATTCAAATACCACAAAAAATGCCACCGTTTTAAGTCCTGTACAAATGCAGGACATACATTATGCACTACAATTTATGAACTGTACAAACAAGGCAGAAATAGATTTTAAAAAAATGAATACTTGGGAAGACAAGAGAAGGAATGAATCAACCATGAATGAAAGCTCCCCTAAAACTGAAATATCTCAAGAATTGCATTCAGGCATCTTCAGCCAAGTTCTGATAGTTTACAAAAATTTACACTGCTAATATCTACAAATACCAGTTTACTAAGGGCTGGTGTTGGTTGCTCATTCATTACTTATTACTCCTGCTCAAGGCCAAAAAAAAGAGTGAATGCAAAAAGTGGCCTAGAAAGAAAGCAAAAAGGTTTCTCTTTTTTACCAGCCTGCACAAACTCTGCGAGGATGAGCAGAGCTGGTCGTCAGTCTTGCACAGAAACCGCCTGGAGCCCTTCTGAACCACGAGGATAATGAAAAGAAGAGCGCCACTTTGGTGAATACTGGGGGGAGGGAATGCTTGCTGCACAGTAATTGGAAAAGAAGATTTAAGACAGACTAATAAGCACAGAAAATCAGATCCTCTTAACAAAACATGCAAGCACAAAGAGAGAGAAGTCACTCTGAACTTAGTGCGAAGCAGGACAACGCCTCTGGGGAAAAATGACGCTCTGCATTTTATCAAGGATCCCAATTTTTCAAATGGAAGATCTGTAGATCCTGTGAAGGGTGTTGGCCCCTGAATCAGAAACCAGAGACTCAATTCTGCATTCTATTTGTGTCAACTTTTCATGACTTTAAAAGAAACATGAGCCACGAGTACAATATTCATCACATTTAACTGAACTTCAAACAGAAACAGTGTGTCCACAAAGAGTGTCCACAAAATTAAAGCAGAAATGTTCCAAATACTTACTTGACAACAAACCCAAGTATTCACACAAACTCACAAAAGCACACTTGGTGTAAAAAATGACAATACACAACTGGTCTCTATGGGCACTTGCCAAAAGAACAGAGCCTATCCAAATTACTGGAACCTGCACATGTCAAGTTTTGCAGATGCAACTTCTGTATACGTTATAACTGACAGCACATGGGGGAGGAATGATTAGGTAATATACTGTTTTCCCACTCCCTTTTAGGCTGATAAACCAAAATAGTAAGCAGACATGAAGACACACACACCTCCAACAACCCCTCTCCCACCTTTGTTCTCTAGCTCTCATTACCACAAAACACAGATTAAAAAAGAAAAAAAAGACAAGGCTATCCTATAAACAGCAGTGGGGGATTTAGTAAAGCCACCTTTACGGTATCACATTTATCACATATCATCATGTAAACAACAACTATTGGAAAAAAATAATAATTTCAAACTCACATGGAGACACCATGTACCTGCATGACTTTTCTAAATTTCAGAGGGAATTGGAGGCTTTGTGCCTCTGACAAATCAGGTCCTGGAATCTCAAAAGTCAGACATTTGAAAATCCCAGCCTGAAACTTCCGTGCCACTGAGGAACAGAAGAAAGGCAGCCAGTTTAACACTGGATTGTCTGCAAAACTGAGCATCACACAAGCATGGAAGATAGTCACACAATTTGTGTGTGGAGTAAGTGACAGATATTTAAAATGTTTGGCTTCGATCCAGATTATGAACCTTTCCCACTTGAGTTTATGAGGGGTACTTGAAACGCACTTGTCTCTAACAAAAGTAGCAGTATGATGCAAGGGTGCATTTGAACCTCTGTGTCACTGTGTGAAGGTGTTTTCCTTCCTTAGGAGATAAACTGGGGGAAGTCCTAGCACCTTCTTAATATAAGCAGAAAGAGTAGAAAAAGTTCACACAAAAAATAAATAAATATCACTTCCATCACCAGCAATTAGTACTTGTCACTCGTAGGTCTCAGTACCTAGAAAATAAACTAGCCTTATAATTCTCATTCTACAGAAAGGAAAACTGAGACAAGAGAAAAGACAATTTGTCCAAGGCTCTCCAAAGAGCATTAAATCACAACAGATTCTCTAGCACGGAAACCATTTCGTAAGCAAAATACTGGTTTTAACAGAAACAAATGAGATTATCCCCACCTAAAGAAATAAAAACATGTGTTGAATGAAGTTTTTGATTGAATTTTAAAGAAAAACAAGGCCTTATCCACCCAGAACATCCTTGGAGCCAAAATGGAGATGAAGCCGCATGTTCTGTTTGGGAGGATCTGAATCTATTTTTCATCATGCTAGAAAACGTCACACACCACACACAGAGGCAGCTCTCCTGGTGCTCCAGCTGGAGACTCCCTCTTGCGTCCAGTACTAGGAGAATGAGAGAGGAAGATGATTAGCAATGTAGCGATGTGCCACTCCGCTAGATGTGAGGCATCTGCAGCAAACCCTTCCTGCTAAACTGTCTAATAGTGCATCAGTAATACCAAACATTTGGAAAGAACTAAAAGCTGGTTCAGTAACAACTAGTTAAAAGCTGTATGTACATCTCTATCTAGTTTCTTTGCTACTCAGAGATGGTTTAAACCAGAGTAGAGCAACGTTACTGGTTTTGCACATTCTACAACAGAATGAAGAAAAATACAAAGTTTTATACCTCCAATTCTCAAGTAATAGTGTTTAGGATCCTAATTTTCTGGAGTGTTAAGAGCAGAAAAAATAAATCTTAAAATATTTTTTCCCTATATACGTAACTGTGAAACAGTACTTAATTTCTGAAGAAAAAGATATTCTGTTATTTAAATAAACTTCAGTGATTTCTGATGAAGTTAAAAAACAAACAAGCAAAAAAACCTTTAGTGTTTTAGCTATGAATGGCATGTAATAAAGAAAGGAAGTGATAGATAGTGGACATTCACCATGGGAATTGTGCTAGTCTTATTTATAGCCACTCCATAGAAATGAAGAAAGAAAAAAAAAACACCCAAAACAAAGGGCATGGCAATATGTGTGAGTAGTGAGTGGAAGAAGACACCGCTCTGTAATACCAACCAAGAGAACGAAAGGTGGTTCTGGTCCACATTTCCCAAATGCTCATCTTTAAGTAGGACCAATTGAAAACCAGCATAAAAACTCTTTAAACGTCTGATCTATGCAATCTCCATGTTGATCTGAATGAAGAACCCAGTGAGGAAAGCCGTTGAGGCCACCCGCCTAGCAGATCCCCTCCACACTACATGAGGATGGTCACCGCAATACCCTGCATGACAGAACCCTTCAGCTTCTAAATGCTGCTAATGTGTTCATCATTTTGGTAATTTTCATGCATTCCTGTTAGTACAACCTTCAGCTGATAATAAGTAGCAGCTAAATCTAAATCCAAATTGTTTCTCCCCATTCTGCAGTTACTGTTTTAGTGGAGATAATCCAGCACCACCACTTGGCAACTAGAACATGGTCTCCCAACTTTATCTCTCCTTCATATGCCTTTGTCCCACCGTTCATCCATCACTCATAACATGTCAAATAACACAACTAATCTCTCTGCTTCCTAGAACAGTTTATCTCAAAGACACTCAACACAGTTTCTTAGGTATAAGGATCTCAGCACACCACCTAAAGCACATTGTTAAGCTTAACCAATTGAGGACATCAGTAAACACCAAAATACAGTTTTTCCCAGGCATTTCAGAGAAATAAAATTCCCACTGCAGTGAAGATCAAACTTTCATTCCGTATCACGTTGCTATTTTGAAGACACTTTGTACCACTGCAATTAACTGCTACTATTCAATTACTTGATTCATTAATCTAGCAATAAAAGTACACTTCATTGATATGAAAGCAACCAGGGATTTGAAACAGCACGACTTTTTGTGCTCTCAATATTTTGCTGCAAAATAAAAAGGCTACATGGGTCAAGCCTCTGCTAACCGTGTTGCCTCCAAGTGAACTAAGTGCTCCCTGTTGGGATATGGGAAGAGGAAGGATAAGGTGGATTTTCAGAGAAAGAGAAAGCCAAAATCTCTTATTTTTCTGCTTCTCTCCTAACATGGGGTCAAAGCACCAAAGACAAAAAACAGGCGTTACGCACTCCTGAGTCCTGTGGTCTACTTTAATGATTAAAAGTTCACGCCAGTAACAGCAACTGAAATGAAAACATTCAAGACCTTTCTGAAAATGTCTTTGGTTAGTAACAAATCAGATGACTAGTCCTGCCAGAGCCTTCAGCGCTCCCAAAATGAGAAATATTTCAGCCCCAGATGTATAGTTTTCCATTAATTTATTTAGTACAGGTTTTTAAATCACTTTGCAATGGTATGCTTCACAAGTTGCAGCTTCAAAAAGTAAGTTCTCCTTGTTTATAGTGAAGAACAAAATGTGAAGATCAAACTAATTTAATGATTGCCCAATGCTTAGGAAAAGTAAATACTTCTTGTCCCAGAGGAGAATAACATGACGCAAAGCCTAGATTTCTCAGCAGAGCTCTGTCCTGTAACACTAACAGAGACTTCAAGTCTCACTATACAAGGAGGAAAATCTTCAGCCTCAGAAAGGCAACTTCATCCACATATATCCAAAAACAATCATTGAGATTCCAGATATGAGAATCAATGAAGTCAAATAACCATCAAAGGAGGCATCAGGCAAAACATACAAACATGAGTCAAATATATTACATTCAGCTGAAAATCCTCAAAGTGATAAAAAAAACCGTTGCTATCTCTGAATTGATTAGGCTATCTCCTTACCTGTTGTAAATGTGGAATGCTGTTGACAGCAGCTGAAAATAATTGCTTTTCCTGTACTTTTAGAAGGAAAAAAACCCCTCCTATCTCCCTTTAGATTGTGTTTGACCTGCAGTACAAATACAACTGACGGATACATTAGCTGGGTCTTTTACCCTAGCACAGATCGACAAAAAGCGTCTTGTAAGCCACATTTGCTGACATCTGGATGGCTAAAAGCAATTACACCTGCTGCAGGAAGCATCTCGGAATCAGACCAAAAAAATTCTGGTTACAAAAGGGGAAATCCTCATTTTAATGTTCAGCTTCAATACAAAACCCTGCTATTCTGGCCCACATACACACACAAACTGATGCACGTCTGTGGGAGCATCCATTTCTCCCTTCTCTTCTTTTTTAGTTACTTTTAAACCAAACATGCAGCCCAAGAACCTCAGCAGTGTGGTGTCATAGTAATATATTCAGTATGAGAGAAAACTGCAGCAGCACCATGAAATCATGCACTAGCCTGATTTCCTAGACTTACTGCTGATTTTTTTTTACTTCTGTGTTATAATCGCACTTGGATTATGGTTCATTTCTATGCAGGGTCAGGGATTACCAACAGACCAGATACAGACATCTCAAATTCTACACAGATTATACAGGTGCCCAGCGTCTACAGCTGGAAATTTAAAAACTGGCATACGAAAGACAAGCATAGTCCAGTGTGAAGAGGATTTTTACTATTATTATTTAAATAAAGGACTCGGTATGTTGCAGTATAGCACTCCTCTTTTTGGACATTATCCCAAATATCATGCAGATCTCTAAATAAATTTATAAGAAACATGCTCTCGTGGCAGATTTCTAATCCCACTGGAGAAAGCCCAGATCATCTCCATCTAAGGTCAAGCACGCAACAGCTGCACATTTTTGTTTCCCAGAACAAAAAAAAAGCAGACCAGAACCTCCAAAAGAGATTCTGTTTAAAAAGCTTTTCCTTCTGATATACACGGGTGTCAGGACCCATTCACGCAGGGGTGAATCAAACAATACAGCATGTGCTCGTATATCCTGTCTGTACCTGTCAGACTGACACGTCCCATAAGCAATTTGGTCATCTGCCTCGGAACCCCACCAAACTCCCCATGAGTTACACGAGGGAGTGATACTAAATTGGAAAATTGTTCTCCAGGGAGGGTACCCAAAACAAGCTTGTTGCTAGAGAAACAACAACAATACAAGGTCTACAACATCCACATGGTCTGAACTTGTACATGCTACTGCAATTTAATGAATATATTTTCTATCTTACAATTTCTTATTGGCGTTAGACATTTACAGAAGGCATGTATCATATTTCTGATGACATAGTGCTATTTTTATTGATGCCCTACCTTGCACATTTAAGCATCATTCTTCAAAAAGACGACCAAGCTGTGACTGTGTCAGCAGCTCACAAAAAAAACAGCATTCTTTTAAGGCTTCTTGTTCCTAAATGGCTCTAACATGATGTTTCAGTCCAATTCACTGATAAAAAAAGCTGATAATTTGAGGTGGAGTAATTAAATAACATGATCATCTTACAGAGGTTTGGTAAAAGGGAGGAACCTGCATCACAGCTACTGCAGTGCTGGGAGTTGAACTTCAAGAACAAAGTACAGAAGAGAATTTGAATAGTACAAGTTTCATATTGCATCTTTAAAAAAGCAAACAATGCCATGATAGCAGTACTTTTTCTGGATGACAGCATGCCATAAAAACGTGAAGCTTCCCTCATAAAAAGCCCAAATACAGTTTGCTTGACTGTGAGAGATTTATAATGTTAATGATGCCATTATAAGTAAATTATGAAACCATTTTTTCTGGTAAAGAACTATCACTCCTCACTGTGGAGATTTTCAATTAACTTTCAACTGAAATACGTGACCATATATTTCTGGGTTTGATATTAAAAAATAACAGAAAGCAGCCAGATTTATTATATTAAAACTGAGTTGCCAACTTCAACTCTGTTACTATCAATTTGCCAGAAGAGCTAAATCTTATTTACAAAAATAAAAATAGAGCTCAATTTGGAACAAGGTGGTACATCACATCCAAGGTCTTTTTGTCTCTGGTTTGAAGCATGCATCACAGCAAGGCTTACAGGGGATGAAAAAAACCCAAAACCCCAATAAATTAAAAAAAGAAGCCACCATGTCTGGTTTCCTGTTCAGAGCCAAGCATTAATCTATGCTAAAAAATTATCGTCCAAAGTAGATCTGTAAGTGTTCAGAGTTAGGCTGAACTTCTGTACTTCTGCATCCAATTTCCCAATGAGGAAGAGGCATGGGCTGCCAGTTGCCTCCACGTGCAAAGCCTTACACTGAATGCTTGCACACTCAACAGTTCCATCCTTTCACATTCAGTAAATCCTCTACTTCCTGGATGCACAAAACCTACCCCATAAACGCACCGTGGTCTCATTTGTCATTTCCCAACACAGGATAACATACATTAAGATAACCTGGGAAGTAGCATTCAACTGCTGCTCCTGTCCAAACAAACAGAACAGGTTCTTAAGAAATCACTTGGAGAGTTTCCAGCCACAAAAAAAGAAAATTAAAAAAAAAGGGGGGGGGGGGGGAGTAAGGGGGAAGAGTAGGCATGGGATTTAAAGGAAAAGTAAATACTTCAGGTTACAAAGGAACGGTCAGTTTATCTCTGCAATTTATCACTGGATTTTATTTGGAAAAAAAAATCCTCTAACCCACAGATTAACTGAAAGGTTGGAAGAGACTCGACATACAAAAGAATTATTTCAGCTCAAGTACTGTGAGAAGAAAGATGATATTGGAAAATGCACATCATACACTAAACTGAATACCAGCTGTGTAACAGAATTATCAGAACTATGTATATGGGAAATATAGTTTAAGAAACCCCCTGAACAAAACAAAATCATTCCAAGTAAAAAAAAATCATATGAAGTGTGATCACCTACACTAGAGATTAAGTTTTTAATGATGAAGAAACACTGCTGTAGCAAAAGTAACATGTCCAAAAGTGCCCCCTGAAAAGATTCCTATTTATGCTCCTGGTTAAGAAAAGGCATGGTGTGAGCAAGCAGCTCCCTCTGCTACCCCACTGGAGCACACCGCTTCCCAGATTCCTTAATTCTGTGTCTGAGCAGATGGTCTCCCTGGCACACAGCTCCCTTCACACGAGGGAAGATACTACCCATGTTTAATACATGATTACTGTGAACAAGTTTAGAGGAGCGACTGCCTCTGCCAGAAGGCAGAAACGGGACCAATCACAACTTGTGAGCTGCTGAATGACACCGAGAGTCCTGCCTCTGAAACTTTTGTTATTTTTTCCCCTCAGCCTATTTCAATTGCTCCCACAACTTGGTCACAGACTCGGACAAGTTGCCAGAGATCTACGCTTTCCATAGCCTGGAACAGGCTCCTCTGTGCTTCACTAGCAGTCACACCAGAGGTAAGGAACCTCTCTTCTTTCACGCTTTTTGTTCTTGCAGCAAGGCACTGTAGCTGTACTTTTCTACAAAAATGCCTGTACTTAAGGGCTAGTTATAATTGATTATCAAAAACATGGAAATGTGGGCACTGCAGCTCCGAGTCAAAACTGTAATGCTGTGGGGACATATATTAGCAACAATAAAGGCAACTGAGACTTTTCCACATGCTTGTGTGACACCAGCTTTCGTTGGGTAGATGATTCACACAAGCAGCATTACATCAGAAGGTGACAAGCTTTTAACATGTTCCTCAGACCTTCATCTCTCCTTTTAAATTAACCAAGTTTTGTGTTTGAGGCTGTGTCATTTGGGGTTGTTTAGGGGTTTTTTTGTTGTTTGTTTGGGGTTTTTTTGTGTTATTTGGGGTTGTGTTGTTTTTCTGTTGGATTTTTAGTTTTTTTTGTTGGGTTTTTTTTTTTGCCCTTCTTGTTGGTTTGGTTTGGGGCGGTTTTGGTTTTTTGGTTGGTTTTTTTTTTCCTTTGGTGGGTTGTTTTTTTGTGGGTTTTTTTCTTATTATTGTTTTTAAATACAAAATCCACAAAGAGAGTAACTCACTTAAAAGTTTTATAGAAACACTTTTGTTTCCCCAAAGCTGCCCAACCACAGCCCAGCAAAGGAAAAGCTCTCTCACCACATTTAATGCATAAAACCAGTTTTCTGAGCTAGCACATCAAGAGAGAAAACGTTTTTTGCTATATGATGAAAAAGCACCCTTAATTTGAAAATGTAAGCAGTGCATAGCAGTACTGGAACAGATATTATGTCACGTTACTCAAATTGCAGTTCAAGCTACAGAATTCATATAGCATTTTTGCTGCGAATGTTTTTAAAGGCTTATTTTCTCTTGTTGGTCATTATAACTGCCAAACTTGTCATAGAATGCTTCCAGTAACAGACAAATAATTTCTCTAAGATTTGAAACATGAACTTAATTTCAAATGTGGAAAGTAATGAATTTATTTTCAACTAAGGGAAGCATGTACACACTATAATACAAAATATAACCCCAGCTTTAATATCACTGCAGAGTGCATCTCAAACAGAAATGTCACATAAAGAACATTTTAATATTTAGATATACAGATATTTTTAAAAGTTATTATGATTCATGAATATGTAGGTTTTCAAGGAATTCCTCCTCCATACAAACACCTTCCCCCTTTCTATCAATTCACACCTTACTAGTTATATCCACGTAAGGTTCTGGCTTTAGAAAAGTCAGATTTAATATAGACCTTAATTGTGTGAGGCGTGTTTTCCCTGTTACTGAACAGACACACCTAAATCCATTTCCTACTAATGACTGGTCAGCATCAGGCAAAAATACATGCAGCTGCTTGGGTTTGTGCTCAGCAGCCTTGTGCCAGTTTTGAATAGCCAAGTACTGGAAGTTCTGGACATCCTGTTACTTCTAAGACAAATAATCTATTACCAAGTTCTCTAGAAGCTGTTTCCAGTAGGCAGAAGCACCACTTCAGACCTCCCAGTGCCTTCAAACCAATGCCTACAATGAGCAACAAGATTGTGAGAGATAAACAGATTCTTTTCAGGGGTAGTGTTACATAAGATGTGTTTTCCAGTGAAGAGAGAGGTAACTGCCCCACAGAGCTTCCTTCTCTCCTAACACAAACACTGCATACACACATCTTTGAAAATACATAGTTTATGCATACACACACAGATTGAACATATACAGAAACTTGGCTGCTGCAGGCAGCCCTTTACTGGACTGCACTGATAGCTGCAGGAGGTTAGATGCCTGTTCATCTGAATTCTGTTCTGCCACAGAGTTAGGTAATTTAAAGAAGATGACAGTGTGGCTCAGCTGTTAAGTTAAACCTAAAAAATTCACACTGATAACATCCCGTATCACAGGAATCCAAATGCTGAGTAACAACAGCCGACAGTCCTGACAGAAGCATGTGCTACATAGCAGGTGGTATTCCAAATCAGATGTGAAATACCACATTTAATTTACAGCAAGTAACAATTTTCTGCCTTTTTTTGCCACTCATTTGTCAAGACAACTATGTTACTTGCATTTAGAGATTCAGATTTATGTATACACCACATTTCTATTTTTAAAAGTTGCATTTATTTCTCATCCTTGGAAAACATTAGGAATATAGTGTCTTCACTGGACAATATGGAACTCACTAAAATCAGGTTGTAATCAGATAGCTTGAAGGTGATTGCCACTGATTTTTTTCAGACCACAAGACAAGAAAAATGGGACATAACTACACAGCTACAAGAGCAGCTTTTTATTTGCTTTAAGAATAATTTGATTTAGGAACACAAAAGTACCCCAACTGAAGAAACAAAAAAACTCCAAAGGAAAGTAATGTTACGTTCCCAAACAACAAGGTGTTAGGTACCTGGTGCATCTAGAGGTGGAAGGAGTTAATTTCATAAAAGAAAGTTACTATGTAAAAGCCAAATCACACCAACAGATGGGAAAAAGATATGGTTATTTAATGTTTTATTTTGATGAGGGGAACTGATGAGTATGGAGGCTGAAGCACCTGCTCAAGATCCCACTGCCTGGTCCTGCAGCAGTTGCAGGGAATTTAACCCAGTTGAAAACTAGCCCAAAGCATTAGCTCCCAGGCTACTCTAACAAACCAGCACACAGATAGAAGTCCTGGTTATCCATGAGGTATGTGGATAACTTCCAAAAACCAAGATACCAAGCCTGGTGTGTTCAACTATTCATCTGTGTAATTTCTTGGTATCTACACCTGCCACATTCTCATGGACTTGAAATACAGATAAAGGTTCTTACCAGTGATCTTGTTTCTAGAACATTGAGAACATCAAAGCTAATCACAAGGAAAATTGTAAAAGTAATGGATTAATGAGATAGGGAGGAGAAAAAAAACTTGAAGTGTGAGCCTTCATTTGTCCTCTCCAAAACACATGAGAAGTACTGACACTTCAGTACAAAACAGACTTTAAAACAAAAGGTAAAAAGGAGGAAAAACTGAGTTTGCTTTTTCTGCTACCAGGACTTGCCAAATTCCAAGACGAATTGTTGCTTCTTGCCCCATCCCAAGGAAGCACTTTCTGCAGGTGACTGAGAGAATGACATTATATGGCACAAGACACTAACTCTCTTCAATAACTTTATGTACTCCAGCTGCCATCTTCTCCTTTCCTTGCACAGTTATTTGGGGTTTTTTCTACACTCCCATGCTTTTCCTCTGCTCATCTTTTTATACTTTCCTTCCTCAGCCTGTCCTCTCCTGCACTAGTGTCTGCACTCCTGCCCTCACCCATCCCAGCAACTGTTGAATTGGCTAATATCCTTAATACCCTTCTTCACTGACACAACTGACTAGGGCAACTCTCAGCCGGGCATGAGAATGAGCCACAGAATTCTGTACCCCTGGCACAGGTAAATACAAAATCCAGCTGCTGGGGTAAATCCTAGCAAGTCACCTCCATACTTCTTTGTAAAAAGAACAAAAGTAAAAAATTATGACATATCTTTATAAATCACTTCTGTACTTGAAAACCTGCAAGCAACTTCTGTTTTATCATTGGGAAGTTTCATTTACTGAAGTGACAGTGGTGAGATCCTCTAGAGGCCTCAAGTTAATTAACCCTGCTTCCTGCTTCACTCTCTTCTCACCTCTCATCTTCCTAATCCCCCCCAAAAAAAGGAGATTTTTCAGACCTGGAGGTGTCAACCACAGTGACTCCACACTGCCAATGATGAGGTATATTACAGCAGGGTTCAAAACAAAGCAATGCAACTTGGAATACGATACATACGTTAACACAGGACAGCCACAGATGCCTACACATCAACTGCAGATGCTGTGCCCAGGCAAAGCTTTAAAACTCTGCAATGTCTTCTCTGGGGGCCATACAATCTACAGACAATGGTGACAAGGGGCTTCAAGTTCAATTCAACTTACAGCATTTAGCCCTGCATGCAGAGTTCCTTTTTGTTTGTCACACACAAATCTTTAAACTTACCTCCTCTGAACATGTAGAAGATGCCCTTCCTATCTAGGAGTATCACACGCTAGCATATTGCTATAGGAATTTCTTAGGCCAGGTAATTTTTGGTAACAGTTTTAAACACAACCAAGGATCATGTAACTTGAGGGTATGTTTTGCATCACTGCATTTATGGTTATTAATACATTTATTTTCAATGGACGAAGCTGAATTACTGGGGTTTGGGGACATCTCATTTTAAAATCTATGTGATAGACTGTTACACAATAGTATTTTTTAAACAATGCCCTTTCAGGGCTTCACTTGGTTGTATGGAACAGCAACAAATCAAGTGTGCATCAAACCTCTTCCATTCCACTGATATCACTGCTGCATTTAGTAAACATATGACAGGAAACAATCTGTGTCCCAAATTGCTGTGGCATTTCCAAAGGAGACAAATTTATCCTGTGTGACTTTCAATGGAGTCAATGTAGTTGCACCAGGAACAAGGGTGGCCCACAGTTTTCTCTCTGGTCACATACCTCCTCACGTTGTGAAGGACACCCAGGAACAAAGATAAAAATAACCTAATACAAATCAGGGAAACAGTCACATGTTAGGGAAGGAGGACACAACAACTGTGATCCATGACTCACTCTAGGGCACCAGGTGTAGGGGACCCCTTACATAGAAACAGTGTCAGCCCCATGATCTCTACCTGCAGATTAGCACTGTGCATAAGACAAGCCTTTCACATCCACTACCAAACTGGACTGAACACATAGCTGCATAACAATGCAGCCAACAGTTCCTTGTATGCAATACTTGGTCTCGTCACACATGAGTAACACAGCTTTAAAGGAAAGTCAAATATAGTTTGCCCTTTCGCTGCACTTTCAAGAAGTGGTGCATGCATAATTCTTCCTAACAGTGACCTAAAACACAGTCAGGGGACTAAACAAGGGAGAAGAGCTACTATTTGTGGCAATGATCAGCCTTTATTTCAGTGTAATTATTTTTCAGACTGCCCCTTTTGACCTTGGTAGCCACCTGTATGCGGCTGTATTACTGAATCTGTTTCTCTTTATGCATACTTTAGGTGGGTGACAGCGCCATGGAGGATTAACAAGGAAGGTATGTGTTTATTAGTTAAAGCCATCTGCTTGTAAAGACAAGCTTCTTGTAATACAGACACAAAATTTGCTTCCTTTGCTCATGAGAAAACAAATCCCACAGACAGGCTAAGTAGGCAAAACAACAGGCAGGCATTTCAAAATACCTACATGAGCTTTTAAAATCAAGAAAACCAAGTTACTCTAATTTTGACCTTTCCTCATCTCTTCCCTACACCACTTTCTAGCTGTGAAAGGTATATATCTTAAGTTATGCTACCTTTTTTTTTTTTTTGAGATCCTTTTGTATTGCCTATCTGGTCATGTATGTCCAAACAGATAACGCCAGCTCAGCTCAACTGAGCCTTCTGACTTACTGCCTGCTTCCTCAGCAACATCTCTCACCCATTCTAAAGGAAAGAGTATTTTTTTTCCCCCTCCCAGAGAGATATCACTATTTCTCCTCACCTGTCTTGGCCTTGAATCTGCAATGCCCAACCAGCTAATACTGCTTTTTCTGGAAGCACTTCAGAGACCCAGGTCCTTCCCCCTTGAAACACCCAAGTGAAACATGCAGCAACGCAGCAGTGCAGGTGCTAGCACATTTGCAGTTAAATCTAATGCAGCACACAGAAATGGACTTATTGTGCATATATGCTGGCAAAAGCTTATGCTGTTCCAATCCTTAATAAGGGCCCCAAGAAGCCAAGAAGAAGACATATGTTTCTGTCACAGGTCACACACAGCCAAAAGACCACAGGTTGCATACACCCTGCATTAAAAAAATGATGTAACAAGTTGTGTTGAAGTCACCCGCAGGAAATACTGTTCTCTGTGCAGCGTCTGTCACACAAGCTGGTTAGACAAACTTTTCTGTACTAATGTAAATGCATTAGCGGTTCACCTAACATGCCTTGTCCAGAAGAAGATAGCCTAATGCACCCCTGCCTGCCATGGGCTGGGAGAAAAAAAAAATGTACTTTCAGCCAAGTCACCTGAGAATTCCTGTGCATGTTTTGCTTTTACTGCACTTGGGGCAGACAGTGACAAGCAAAAAGCTAAGCAGAATACTTGGCAAGCACTTTAACTGCTTAAATAGACAAAACCAGGCACAGCATAAAGTCAAACAAAGCTGAAAAATTATAGTCACTACAGAAGTAAATTCTTGGTGTGGGTCTTATTCGCAATAAAGTTAAGATCAACTATGACTCAAAACATCATAACAAAATCTGAAGTTCAGTTGTAGGAGGAGATGTCATCACATGGAATCCTCTAAAGTTATTAAAATATCCATGTGTAATCTGGTTTCCTTTGAAAGCCTCTTTTTAAATACAACACTGGCACTGGCAGCACATATATTGTGCTCATACAGTACTATTTGACCCTACAGGCTGACATGCAAGAACAAAAAAGAAGAGTCTGAAAGACGCATCTGGTTTACTTTAAGTTTTTTCCATTTTAGCCACATCTAAAGACAAGTTCATGGACAACACAGTATCTGATTCAGTCATGGTTATCATGTTATTTGGGCAGCAGATATCTGACAAGGAGAAACCTTCTGAGAAAGAGATGATCACAATATAAATTCATAAAACATTCAGGTGCAAGTGCAGCTTTAGGAGCGAGGTTTGCGAGATGCATGTCTCAACATCTTTAAAACCAAGTTTTCATACTGCGGCAGCACCTACAGATTCCACCTCACTATAAAGCTAAGCATGCATATATCCAAGCCAGCCTCTTGTCACGGAAAGTTCATACAGGAGGGTTTTACACTGCAACTACGCTTTGAGAATTTTAAGATAACTGACACCCCGTGCTACATCTGCATTTAAGATATACTTGAAATAAAACAATTCAGAGACAAAGTTATATGCATGTTTTATTTTGCTCCTCATGGCAGTGCTCTGCCTTCGAACCTACATTTAGTCACACATTGTCCTAGATGTGTATTACAGAATAAAACACATTAGTCCTCACCCTGTTTTGTCTGTTGAGAAATGTATTACAAAAAATTCCCTACAAAAGTGATGCATTTGCTTTTAATTATACACCATTAAGAATTTTTATTTGGAATGGAAATGCTTCAACAAGATTTCTTGTCCCCACACCTTCCAAAATAAGGTACTGGTAAATCAGGTTATCTGCCCAGCTCAATAATAGCCACCAGTAACATCCAGATCTCCTTGCTGAAAGGTCTGTGACTCTAGCCTTTTCATCAGGCTTTCACCTGTGCTTGAACAAATGAAGTGGAGGTGGGAGGGAAATCGGCCATGGCCTTTTTACAAACTGTAAAGGATAAAATTATTAGGATTATATCAATGATGTGGATAAAACCCACATATCTACAGCTTCCGTTTTACATTTCTCCAGCAGTGTTAAGAAGCAGGTGCTCCATAGCCTTCAGAAGAAACAGCACAATACTGCACAGACCTAAACTTGAAAAATAAAATTATAAAAATCCTGTTTTAAACTAAAAACATGGTAAAGGCAATCTATTAATTTCAGGCTTTTAGAACTTTAAAACAATCTCTATTTGTACTGATCAAAACACTTCTGCATTTCCTAACTCTTCACTTTCCTGCTTTCCCAGCTCCACAAAGGCTGTCTAAAACAAAAAGAGAAGATAATAGGCACTTTGCACTGTTCCTGACAACTTTTCTTCTTTCCTGCTCTCTTAAAACCTCAGATTTGTGCCCTCTGCTTTCTTGTTGCCATGGAGAAGGTCCAACACATAACCCGCTCTGCTCTGAGGAGAGCCTCAACTATTGAGGTGAACCCACAAGCACGCCAAAGGCTCCAAGAGCTCTTTGTGAATTTCTGCCTGATTTTAATTTGCCTCTTGCTGATATGTATCATTGTGATGCTCCTCTGAAGTTCCAGCACTTCTCTGCACTGTCCTCTAGGAGAGTCACCCCCAGAGGGAAGACACCTACACTGCAACTCCCAATGCAAGGATCCTCTTGTGAGAGGGGCTAGCACTTGGGACTAGAGCTCTATGCCAACCATTGCACTGTCTCTTACTACCTGCTACATGTATTAAAAATACATTACTTCTGTACAGAATGGTGTTTAGAGCCTGTTGTTACAAACCTTATGTCTCAGTCAAGAGATGTCTTTTCTGAATGGGGTAAAATACCTGCTCTTCATGGAGTTGGTAAGTTCCTCAATGTTTTAGCTACATCACACAAATGGCAACTTCACTTTTGTGGCAGGCCAAGTGTTTTTAGGTTTCTCTGAAAGTCCTTTAGCCCTTGGTGGGGTTCCAAATTTGACCTCTGTGTGCCCGAAAAACATTTACAGCCATACAGCCCTCAATGCATCCTAAGGAAGTTTCTGCTCTGGTTACTCCAAGATGCTGTATCTCTCCATTATCGACTGAACGCATTCAAATCGGTTTAGTGTTTTTTTTAAGGAAATATGAAAATAAACCAAAAATCTCTTCTAACCCTGAAATAAAATCCCATTTCATATGCTTTCCTCCCTATTTAAGGGATCTTTTATATATATAGTCTCGTGTGTATATATATACACACACACCCCACGCACCTGGATTTGAGAAAGAAGGAGGAAAAAAATAAAATGGCATCTTCATTTACAGTATCTTTCACTCAATACATCCTTACAGAACTAAGTAGCATCTGAAAAGTTTTTTCACTGTGTTTTGCAGAAAAAAATTGAGACTTCCACACTGGTATCAAAGATTCAATTTTCTATAGTCATTTAACTGACATGGCAGTTGGCATAACCCAGAAATAATTCTCAGAGTTTTTAAGATTTGGCCTCAGACACCTTTATTATGGCCTGCTGTAACTTACGATTTCCTTAACTTGAAGCTACAGAGAACTTGGTATTTGCCAATGTCACACGAGGTAGCTTATATCTGATATGGTAATGAGGAAGGTCTAGGTCACCCTTACTATTGTATTGAAGTGTATTGTACAAGTAACACCACCACCTACACCTGCAAGTGCTTGTTGGAGAAAAAAGGCAAGTATTTCCCTAAAATAAATCATGCATATAAATTATAAACAGTTAGGCACAGGACACAAAGCATTGCAGAAATATATTTTCAACATATAAACCACAGTCTATACCCATAAAAGATGAAGTTTCTACTCCAACAGTTTTCAGTAACAAGACTGGGCAGTAGACTTCTAACCCTCCTATATGGTGCTGGTATTAAGCTAAATTCCTAGGAACTTTATACAGTTTCCTATTTTCAAGAAAGTTCAAGGTAGACAGAGGTCAAAGAAAAATCCAATTTTTAAACAGGCAACCTTCTATACCATTCTGTGTAAGCAACCCTAGTGATGAACACAGAAATTAAAACAAGTGTATCTTAATCTTGCATTCTGACTTTAAGACTTAATATTCCATGAGTAGAGGTTGATGCTGAACACCTAAGCAGGAAGGGAAAAAATGTTTGGAAAAAACCTCTGTATTTGATGGAATGCAAGTAAGTCCAGTGGTAATGCGCTTCCTCTTTGGCAAACAGAATGTTGAGAGACCAGACTTCTGAAATAAGGTTAATCACTAGAGGAAATTAGTTAGCTACTCTAAGAGGATTAGGGCAAGCGCTGATGAGATTGGCAACACACATCTCCACTTGCAAATTAGGATATGACTATTGCTGATTCAAACTGTCAAAATAATCCTAATTTCCCTTTCATTCATTCTGACCACTCTCACAAATGCATGAGATTTTAATAAGCATAGTTTCCTATTAATTATTCTTCTTAAGAAAAGCCACAAATAGTACACTTCAGGGTGGGAAGGGAATAGAAAAATATAAAGCTACTTCCTTCTGTTTTTTACATCTGCGTTTTTGTGAAGGATAGGGCTTCCAGTTTTAGTTTGCTGTGGAGGTGTTCAAGAAACTCTACTGGAAATAGACAATAGTTTTATAGTACTGAAAGTTTCCTGAAGAAAAAAGGTGTTAGAGTAAAATATCAATACCTACATTCTGAGGACACATTGGGATTATTTGTTTCATAAACCAGTAATACATAAAAAATAAAGTAAAACATTACTGGGAAAATAAAACTCCCATTTCCTCTTTCATAAAAAACCCAACAGTTTCCTCATAGTTAGCTGAAAAGCCATTATTTATTAAAAAAAAAACAAAACAAAACATAAACCAACAACTAATAACTAAGAACAAAACCAAAGTATAAATAAACTGGAAGCTCTATTATTATTCTACAGCAATGCAAATAAACTGCATGTACTGCATAGTTCATTTGTGTCTTAGGGTTATGCTGATCATAAAATCTGCTACCATCCTCTGTATCTCTTCAACTGAAGCCAAAGATTACAAACATAAAACCTTCTGTATATAGTACACTCTTCTTTGTATACTTATATGGGTGTTAAAACTAACATCTACTGTATTTTTATTTATTAAAATGACTGCTTGAAAATACATTAATGTGCAAAATAAGATGCTTAAATACAATTCCATTTAGAAGCATTCTATCATCTACTTATTAAAGTTACGTGAAAAAGAGCAAAATCATCACTCAGCTTTCTAATTCTTGATATTTCTATTTATTCTGTTTTGGTTTTTAACAGTAATATTGCCTATTTTGTGATGTCCAGATCACTTACACATAATTCATAGTAACTAGTGCACACGACAGCCTGATGAATTTAATGGAAGTCTAATGAAAACGTTCACTACTTTTATGAGCTGTAATAAAAATTCCAAACACAGCATGTAGTTTGGATTAAGTTTTCAATTCTCTGTTCCACTCTACCCAAGGCTAAATTTATCTTATATACTGATAGTAAATAAAGACAGCCAAAGAGGCAACAATCTGGTATTACCCTTCCTCAAAAAAAAACAAAAAACAAACAAACAAAAAAAAAAAACCCACACAAAAGACAAATTTCAGTGGCAATTCTACTCTGGAAAAGAGCTAAATCAGGAACAAGATTATGCTGGTTATAAAGATGCATCTCCTCAGCCATTCTTCAGCAAAAACTGCTACATCT
The DNA here is from genome assembly GCA_028858755.1 of Ara ararauna. NCBI lineage: Eukaryota > Metazoa > Chordata > Aves > Psittaciformes > Psittacidae > Ara > Ara ararauna. Next base: position 67,197,107 of record CM054379.1, read on the forward strand.
ACCCATTTTTCTCTAGGTGAAGGCATGACCCATTTCAGCATTGAAATTTTGCTGTAATCAACAGTAGCCACAGTGAGGCACTTTATAGAGGGCAGCAGGTACTTGCAGTTATTAATTTTTCTGCACAAATTTACCAACAACTGCCCTTCTGAGCAGCAGAACCGAACCACTCAGTGGAAAGGCAAGTGTAAAATAGGCTTAAACAAAATTATTCACAAAATATGTACAAAATAATTGCCAACCCCCTGGGCATAAAGACTTTTTACGCAAGTTTTGATACAACTGCACACAGAACAATAATCACAGGTACACACACTCATGCCAAAATGTACTTTACCTATATCCTCTCTGCAAAAATTAGAGCAGAGTAACAAAAGCATTCATTTAGGAAATATTCTTGTTCCCATCCAGATGCATACTGCTATACTAAAGATTACAAGCCAGATGCCTGTATTTGTATGGCTATTAATAAACAGCATCTGTCAGAATACAATTAGAAAATATTTGTGAAATCCTACAAGATCCATAGGTATCTTTTATTTAACCACAAATGTAGTTTTTCCTTTTAATTTTGGCTTAGATGTTAAAAACAGGGGGGTAGAGAAGAGAATCTGTTTTGGCTGTGGAAGGATACAGGCAAAGCATCTTGCTCATTGCAAGGACTAAAACCAGAGCAATTTATAAATAAGGATTCCTTCAAACCTGCTGCTCATCTCAGCTAGAACCCTGGTAATATAAATTATTTAAAACAGACCCTAGATTTTTGACAGTTCAGTCAAACAGATTGCTTTATAAGCCCATTGTACTGCAAGATAAAAGAATACAAAAAGTGCAATTTTTTTTTAATAAAATAAAAAACTATAAAACACTGCCCTCTTGTGGCATTTCCGAAAACCTCAGCTGGTTATTAAAAGGACGTTTCGGCAACATTTCACTGTTAGGGCTGAGTGATCCTATTTGTTGCTTTCATTTTTATCTATTTTTTCTACATATAAAACAATTGCTAAGTTATTAATACTATCTTAAAAATAAGCTATTGCGTATGTGCTATTAAAAGCACGAAGGAAGCATTCTCTGCCAGCCCAATCTACATTCTTAATAAGGCATTTGCAAAGCTGCAATTAATCCTACACAGCACACTGCTGGCAAAACATTACCCACTGCACTGCACGATGCCAAACCCTAGAAGGGTAGGAAATACTCCTATTAAAAGCAGGACTTCTTGCACAGATGAGAAAGTTGAGCAGTTTTTGCACCTACAGAGATCTTTTAGAAGTGAATTTTCAACAGTCCATTGCTGAAACAAGTGTTGAGAACAGCCATTCTTTTTGAAAAATCACATAGGCCTGCAAAGATGAAAGCTATCATTAACTTTATTTTTCTTTTATTTTTAAGGCAATTGGAAAATTAGACTTCAAGGAGCATTCACATTCCTTTGTTTGGGGGGAGGTGGAAACAGTTATTGTAAAAATTATTTTTTTTTAAGTGGTGAAAATTAGAACCAGGCAAACAGCCAAGGACACAATGAAATTAAGTCTGATTCTACGCTGCTTACTACTGCAGGAACAACCTAAATTTACCATCAAGAGTCTGCAGCAAGCACAAGAGGGCAGACTGATGCACATCATGGATCTTGCTAACAACAGAGGTGCCAACCTGGTGCTCAATTTTCTGCTTATTGTCTTGGTTCTGGTGCTCGCATTTATCCTTGTGAAGCTGATGTGAACCTCTGTGAGGTCCTGTTTCAAGTCTTGCTTTGCAATGATAATGTAGATACTTCAAACTATCTGAAAAGAAATATGCAAAGCCTGCAGAGAATTAAATACATGACAAAGTATTCACATGCCTATTTTATCAAAAAGCAATCCTAAAAATTGTCCTTAATTGTCTACCTGCCACTGAGTAAAGAAAGCATCTAGAGCCTTGCTGAGTACCTGGAGAAATCCAAGTATGTGTCAGTAGGTACCGTAGTTTTCTCACTGCTACAGCTGACTTGTATTTAAAGATCTACAAAAGATATGCAGCCTTCAAAGAACATCATTTCTGCAAAAAGGAACAGCAGAAATCAATTTTTTATCAATGGAGTTTCTGTAGAACATTATGGGAAATGACACAGAAACAGCGGGAAGGCAGAATGAAACACCTACACTAGGTTGACAGCAAGCACCAAATTATCTGTGGAGAGCAAAAATACAGATGCTGTAGATGGAAACAAGGATATCCATGAAAAGCAGCTTGTAGCAACCAAGATGGGGATAAGTTAAGTTTAAACATGAAAACATAATTATTATACCTCTTTTGACCACCTACAGTTCACGGCAACACCTTAAAAGCCAGAAGACATTAGTGCTATCCAACAGTATCAAAAGAAGAAGCTGTCAAAACAACTGAAAAGTAAACCACCATTAGCAAGGGTTATCATAACTCTCCCTAGGAGCCCTTAACACTGACCTGTACTCCAGCTATAGGCGCATCTGCATGAAACACAGGAAGTGTCCTACAGCCTCAATAAGCCAGATTTACCACTTAAGCACAGGTCAAGTTTGCAGTGTGGGAGCCCTCAAGCCATATTTGACACACCACTTGTTACTTGCCAGGGCAATCATCTAGTCTATAGCTTGTCCTCACTTTCAGCGTGCAACATAAGCTTCTTACAGGACCTTCTTCTATAGTCCTTCACAGGATGTAGTTTCCCCACAAGTCCTTGGAAGGACAGTGACCAAAAAGAGCTCACTTCTGCTGAAGGCAGGCAGCTCTGTACACTCGATACACACTGGGAAAGAAGGTGGCCAGAAGAACATTGTTATGTATTACACTGGGGCCAAACAAGCACCTCTCTTTCCCAAGGACAACATGGGAACAAATTATACCAACACATATGTATTGTACAGTGAATTTAATGCCATACATACACACATTAACAGTCTTTTGTACACATGCAAATGAGGCTGATGTTGCTCATGGGGCGGGGAAGCCCCAGCTTCCAGCTTTTTATTGCCAACAGCATATCCCCAATTCAGCACATCCACTGTTGATCCAGCACTTCTCAGAAGTGTCAAGTATATTACAGAGTTGATCGACTCCTGTTCATCCTCAGGATTTCCAGATTACTGGATATTGTGGGTGGTTCAGTGATCTGGAAGAAACCCATCTATGTTGGAGCTACAAGAAGGCTTCTCCTATGAAATGGCAGTGTGCCCAGCAAAACACAGCTTATACCAGTCCTACCCTTAACAGGCATTCACACCCTGCTCTATGCTACCTGCTCCAAAGCTTAGGTAGCATTAGTGTGCTGGTTTGGGCTGGAAACACAGTTTTGAGCCAAATCCAAAACCTAGTCCCATACTGGCTACTATGAGGAAAATTAAATCCTGCCCATACAAACCAGCACAATTAGGTAGGCCAGCATGGATAGTTAAAACAAAAGCTTTTCTCCCATATGCTCTATGCGCAATAAACATTTTAAAACAGCTTTTGCAAACTACGTATCTGTAACTTTTCAATGTTGACTTAGCAATATCAATTCCTATCTGTTTGCATTTAAAGCAGAAAACTTTGCATAGCTACATCACTGCAAGCACTTTATTAAATCCTCTGATAATCTTGAAATATTCCACTTAAAAAAATATATATATACAAGGGATATACATCCTAACAGTTACGGAGTTACCTATCACTTAGGAAGATTTCTGCTGATGCTTGACATAGATGGCTCAAAGCATACCAAAACCACACAAACTGATATGAAGCCCACTCTCATCTAAAGAATAAAAAACACTTTCCCAACAAAACAGCTATTCACTGATACTCCGCTCAGGACTGTACAAAGCTTATTTGTCTGTATGCATAGTTGAAGGTTTCCCTATCTTAGGGAAACCACTGTGATAGTTTAATAGCTAAAATGAGATAAATGAGTTATCCCTGACAAAAAACAAGTCATACATTCCTTTTTACTACTACTATCAACAAAAATCATGTATTTCCAGATCCAAAATTACATACATAGGAAGCGCATAAGAAACCCTGCTGTTAGCAAGTAGAAAGAAAAACAATATACAACCCCAGCAGCCTCCTCTCAACCAGCAATGAAGTCAACAAATGCTGAAATACATCGCTCAAACCGAAATATGCATTTTCTTAAGATGACATATAGAGCTGGCAAAGTCATCAGCTAACCAGGGCCAAGTCTCTTTCTGCAATCAAGCATGGTCCAAGTTTGGTATCCCATCATCTGCTAGTGCTTACTTCAGACTGAGCCCACGTACAAACTGTAACTAACAGAATCCCAGTTGCTGGACTACCAACTTCACAGCAAACGGAACAGAACAAAAGAGCTTACTTGTGCCTCACAGTAAAGGAGTTCACTCCACTAAGCAAAGGTGATAACTGCTCCTGTAAAAAAGTCTTATCTTGCTGAAAAGTATGGTTTATCAACATGTGACACAGGAAAAATGTTGACATTAATAATTTTTAGTTAAATGCCAGGATCATAAGAAAAACTAGCTTTCGGCTGATACCGGAATAAACTTCTCTGTGGCAACAATATTATTTGAAGAATATTTTACCTTTTTCTTTCAATTAAGGTTTCACAACTTTTGTTCAGCACTGTTTAGGTATGCATGCAGTTTACTTCTGTTTTGAAATGAAGACTGTTGTAGTATCCCTATATCTCTCATGGCATTAAAATTTGATTTCCAGTAACTTTTATATACATGGTGTATATATATACTCACACACACACACAATTAACAAAGCAGCATTTTCCTCATGACAGAAAAAACAGTAAACCAGATACCTTAAAGGAAAAAGATGCACTTAGGCAATTTCCATCTATTTGCTCTGCTAAATTCTGACACAAGTTAGCACACCATGAAGAAATGGTACAGATGCCCCATACAATGGAAAAGAGTGATGCCTACAACATTGTACAGAGCTAGTGAGTAGATCTGTGACCTTCCGAAACCTTCCTTCTTACTGTATTATCTCCCACAATTTTAAAAGCATGCTTTCATTTTAAACCCAACTTCTGGACTAGCACACAGTATTTACCTAGGTGCATTCAGATAATGAGATAGATAAGAGGATCTTGCCTTGAGAAATGCCTTTACATGAAAATGCACAGTCTTTTTACCTAGATTTGTACAGCCTCCCAGTTCAGTAAATAGGAACTGCTGTTGGGTGCTATCTGAGGGTTAAAAAAAAGTAAATAAGGTATTACAATGGTCATGCCTGCTGAAAGATCAGCAGTACACTAAGAATAAATAATTGAGTGCATGGTAAAATATAAATTGTGCATGGAAATTATTTTCCCATCAAAATCTGCTCCTAGGAAACACACAGGAGAATGTTTATCTTCAAAAAGCATACATTAAATAGTACACATTAGCTAGAGAAAACAATTTTCATATACAACTCCATGATGCTACACAATAACCATAGACCAGATCCCCTCTGAAAAACTATTTCCAAAGGTACAAACATCACACCCACAGCTGAATGACGCACCTTCTCTGAAGAGGTGCTCTGCTTGCTAAGGCCACCTGGAACCTCCTCCACACCCCTTGTCTCCTTAATTACTGTCACACTCCCTGTGGGCCCGCCTCACATTCAAGTGGGAAGTCAGGATAAGCAGAGCAAAGGTCACAGCTTCAAGGACTTCCCCTGCTTTCCAGGACTGACCAGACAGCCAATAGCTTCTTAAGCCAGGACTAGATGGATCCTGTAACATATATAATCACTATGGATACAGATATAAAAAGAGCAGGAACAAGAAAAAAAAAAGTGTTTAGGCAAAACTTCATGCTTTAGTCTTACAAACCTGAAAAGCACCTTTTTTATGAATTAAGCCAAAAAGATAACTAATGCTTGTGCTCCCTCTGTTGGCTCTGCCCTTAAAACACAGCTCAGTATCAACGCCTGCATGCGCAAAAGTTTTTAAATAACCACAGTAACATATACAGGTCTTCATCCATTTCAAACATGAAACTTCGCCTTCATAATAAAAGGAGACACTGTATTTAATCACAACCAACAGTGAAAAAGTTCTTGCCAGACATCAAAAAAGCTGTGAGTTGTTGAGACTTAACCAAAAATAAGTTCCTAGAACACCCATCCCAAACAAAAGGTACATAAGAGATGATGAAGAGACATTTACCTAAATGAAGTAAGTAAGTGACTTCCTAAATCCCCCTGTGCTCCTTGACACCACTGGCAACTGTGAGTTGCCAAGAGCCCATCTGGCAGCACCCCTGACCCAGCCTCAGTAGTGAGCCGGTTTCTGTCACATTGGCTCTGAAATGACCCCATCAGCCCCTGCCTCTACACGGGGAATTTTTCAACATTGAGTCTTCAAAAAGAGTAGAGAAAGATGAGGGGGTTTTGTAGTGGTAAGGGTAATGGAATGGGTGGCTCTCTGGAACAATGGCAGGTCTTTAGAGAGGATTACTGTCAGTTTGGCCATATTAGTTGGCTTTTTTTTTATTAAATAAAGAAAAAAAAAACATGGATCACCATTAAGAGCAAAATTAGACCTGAAGAACATCTACACTTGTCCATCTTTCCTCCAATATACAATGAAAAACAACAAAATTTAAGTAAAGCTCTCAGTAAATTAGTTCATATATCTTCAGGCTGGAGAAAACAAGTAATTTACACACAGAGCTAGATTATCTCTGCTCACATAATATCCTAGCTATTGTAATCTGCTTGGGAAGTTTTTCGCAAGCCAAGTTTACCTACACAGGTACACCTCAACATTTAGATTTTAAATCATAGAATCATAGAATCATGGAATCGTTACGGTTGGAAAGGACCTTAAGATCATCTAGTTCCAACCCCCCTGCTAGGGGCAGGGACACCTCCCATTAAACCATGCCACCGAAGGCTATGTCCAATCCAGCCTTGAACACCGCCAGCGATGCAGCATTCACAACTTCCCTGGGTAACCCATTCCAGTGCCTCACCACCCTTACAGTAAAAACTGCCTCCCTTCATAAGCTACCTTTTGCTGTTAAGGGAAGAGCTGGAAACAAAGACTGTGAATTGTCATATTAGAAAGGGTTCTCTCTCTCAAAACCACATGCTTGCTGTTTTCTGTATAAAAATACTTCAAGTATGACACACAACACTTACATATTTTATTTTAGGAGATCATATTAATTGACTACCATTAGTTGATTCTAATGAGTTAAGAACATGCAGTAATATCAAATGGAATTAAAATATCACTATGCCTAGCACTTAATCTGAACATTCACCCTTGCGGCACATAGGAGACCCTATTATTTTGCTGAATGAAACATGCAGCATCTTTGTAAAGCTACTCAGATCAAAAAAAACATTCACATTGCCCCCCACTTCCCTATAACACTGTGACCAAAGACTCTCTTAAGAACTACTGAAAACATTATTTGATGGACCTTTTATTGTGCCCAGCTTCACAAAAAAAGACGCTAGCTCATGCAGATATGGCACAACGAACAGAGTAAACCATAACTGGATGCAAAAAAAACCCCTGCTGACAGGGTAATTCAGGTAATATTGAGAAACAGCAGCAGCATCCCTAATCAATGTTTAAAACGTTATCACCTGGTTAAAATGACCTGTTTCCCTTCCTATTTTATTAAATCTGCTGATGTTATTCCTTCGGGATGCCACATGGTGGCAGCGAACACCAAGCTTTAGCCTTACCTGCACAGGCTGTTCACCTCCTGTTCTAAAATCTTCAAGCTGCTGCATGTGCCATGCAGCTACGCCGTAGGGCTCCTCCGCAGTCCTGCACTCCAGGGGATTTGCACGTAACTGCTCTTTCAGCCACATCTGAGTCCTCACTGCTGGCTGTATGGGAGCTCCACTCACAGCCTGTTGGCCTAGAGTTGCATATCTCTGTCCAAAAGCTTCACTGCTGGCTGCCGTAGGTTTGCTTTCAGGTAAGGCACTGTAGGTCAAGTCTAAGGCATGTCTCCTACTTGAAGAATCTGAAAAATCGTCTTTGCTGCATGTTTCAAATTTGTATTTGCAGTCCAGTAGAGAAGATCGTTTTTTCCCTGTTTCTTTGTCCTCAATTTTTAGCAACTCCATGCTATCATGCAGACAACTTGGCCCATTTGTCCTTAATTGTGGTGACACAGCTTTGTCTGTACTAGCCCTGGAATCCACTGAATGACTACTACCGTCTTGGCTGAAGGTATTTGGTGAGCTGAGTTTAGACAAGGAAGACCATCTTCTCACAGGTTTTGCATCTTTCATGTCAAGAGAATTGTCCAGGGCACCCTGATTTCTGCCTCCTCCTGACCGTACAAAGCTTGTACTCCATTTTGAACCATCAGACTTGAAAGCTTCCCTGTGTTTGGAAAATGAAGATCTGGCATTAGACGGCATCACATGGGCAGTAGGAATAGAAACCAGTGATCGGCTGGGCTTAAATGAGGATGTACCACTTGAAGTTGAATGATCTGTGAAAAAAGATGTATCATGTAAGGACAACACAGAACTCATATTAACATCGGTGCCCAGAGGGCAAAACATCAAATTCAAGGTGAAATGCAGAAATAGAAGGTAACAGGTTTCTTGACAAAATAAGATCTTATAAACCATTCAAGATTATGAGAATGGAAACACTAAGTGGGAGATTTTCAAATTTATTTTGCTCAGACACCATCATTACAAAAAGAAAACTGTAGTAAGCAGTGGCAACAGAAGCTCCCCACATAGAGTCATAGAATAGTTAGGGTTGGAAAGGACCTGAAGATAATCTAGTTCCAACCCCCCTGCCAGGGGCAGGGACACCTCCTACTAAACCATGCCACCAAAGGCTATGTCCAATCCAGCCTTGAACAGCACCAGCGATGGAGCATTCACAAATTCCCTGGGCAACCCATTCCAGTGCCTCACCACCCTCCCAGTAAAGAATTTCTTCCTCATATCTAATCTAAACTTCCCCTGTTTAAGTTTGAACCCATTACCCCTTGTCCTGTCACTACAGTCCCTCATGAAGAGTCCCTCCCCAGCATCCCTATAGGCCCCCTTCAGATACTGGAAGGCTGCTATGAGGTCTCCACGCAGCCTTCTCTTCTCCAGGCTGAGCAGCCCCAATGTTCTCAGCCTATCTTCATATGGGAGGTGCTCCATAATATGGGGTAGCTTGTATATTACAAATGGTAGAGGAATCACAATTCACAAGCCCCAGGACTGATTCCTCTTACATCACCCCTCTTCTCATTTTCTAAAGGCAAAAAAAATTCACTAAATGCACTTCAAAATGGCAGTGCTGGAAACAAGCCAGTTTAATGATGGCCTCTTGGACATAACTCTTCATCTCTTTTGAATCTCACTGATTCAAAATATACTTCCTGTACTGGTTTTGGCAGGAACAGAGTTAATTTCCTTCACTGTAGCTGGTATGGGGCTATGCTTTGGATTTGTGTTGGAAACAGTGTTGATAACACAGGGACGTTCTAGTTATGGCTGAGCCATGCTTACACAGGTGAAGGCCTTTTCTGCCTCTCACCTCACCCCACCAGCAAGGAGGCTGGGGGTGCACAAGGAGTTGGGAAGGGACACAGCTGGGACAGATGACCCCAACTAACCAAAGGGATATTCCATACCATATGGCATCATGCTCAGCATATAAAGCTGGGGGAAGATTGGTGGAGAGGACACTGCTTGGGGACCGGCTGGGCATTAGTCAGCTGGTGGTGAGCAACTGTCATCATTTGCATAATTCACCTTTCTTGGGTTTCATTTCTCTTTGCTATTTTCCTTTCATCTACCCCGAATTGTTAAACTGTTCTTATCTCAACCCACTAGTTTTCTCGCTTATAATTCTAACTTTCTCCTTCATCCCACTTGGGGGGAGGCAGGAGTGAGCTGCCATGTGGTGCCACTTAGTTGTCAGCTGGGCTTAAAGCACACTACTTCCTCAGGTGACTTACTAAAAAACAAGACTGAAAAATTTCATGTTCCACTTAGGCTGTTATCTGCAGACCAAGAACAACAGCACTCAGAAACCGTATGTAGCATGATTTACTAAATCTATCCCAAGCTCAAATATCAGGAACAGAGAAATCTGTGAGGTGATATTCAGGAGGGGATGGAAAAGCAAAGATGAGAGAGGTAAAAGAGAGGTCACTGAGGACTGGCTGAGAGCTCTCATATACCCCAGTGACATGTGCTGAGCATCACAGGCTGAGGACAACCAGAAATAAACACCTAATCCTCTCATTAGAGGATCAGCTCGCACTGAGCCACGTGGCTGCACCTCAGTAAGCCCATATTGCTCATTAGGTTCTTGGCAGATAGACAGTATGAAATTGCTTTGATTAAAAAAATTCAGGTAGGAAAAAGAAGAGAGCTTCCAATGGTGCAACCACTTTTGAAAATGGCAGCACTTCTTTTTCTACATATCCAAATAAAGATCCCTTACCTCAACTTTAGTATTTCTCCCTATTTGGGACCAGACTTTCTCACTCCTTGCACTTGCAGGACAACAGAAAATAAGAAAAAAATGCATTACAGTCTGCAAAAAATTACAGAGTTCCTTGACTGATACCTGTCCATTACATACTTGTCTTCCAGCTCCAAAGGAGCCAGGGCTCCGAAGCAGGTAGAAATTCTTGCAGAAGCCTTCCCGCCTCATATTGAGTCCCTGCTCCACCATGTACACTTCCATTGCAAAGCACAAGCTCACACCACATTGTCTCTTGCCCCTACCTAGCCCCCTACTTTCATAGTAGCTACAGCATACAGTCATCTCTAAGACTTCATCAAACTGTCAGAGCTGATTGAAATGGACCAACACAATTTAAGAGGTATTCAGAGGGTGCTGATGATGGCCACAAAATACAGACATGATGCTCACATCAGAGAAAAAGAAATGGAGAGTAGAATACTACCAGCTTTTTGCCTGATGGATCAGGTTGCTAATAACTGTGCGGTTTCATTTTTTATATGTGGTCTTGAAACTAGAATTGAAACCAATAATAATTACAAATATTTGATCTCCTTCACCATTTTTTATTACAGTTATTCATATGATAACTCTGTTAGACTTTTATTTTTCCTGATTCTAATCTAAATTTAAGCTCTGAGTTAGATTTAAACTTCTTTTCCTCACTTCTGATTCCAAATTCTTCAAGCAGTTTTAAACTTGGAATGCCACTTACATCCAGCTACAGCTGATGGAAGCAATTTTGGCTTCAATTCTTCCTAATTAGTCTTCCTATTAACGCTCACTGAAACATACGAGCAAATTCACACTTCTTCTCAGAGCATATTGCTTCAGTCTGCCTTCACTGCAGTCTCAGATGGAAAAAGAGCCAGTCTGCACTCTGAAACATCTCACAGCATAAAAAGCATAAAATTCCAAAATTTCATTGACTATAGGAAAGAATACAGAAAGTACCCTGGAAGTTGAAAGGCACTACTTCTGCAGTTACAGAAATAACCTGCATCTGACCAAAGAATACTTTAATCAAGCAGCAGATTTTCCCTTCCATGTAGTCAGGGGTAAACAAATGCCTAGTTCAGAATTAAAAGTGCTCTCTTCTCAGCATCACAGTCATTGAGCTAGTGTTTGAGGATTACAAACATTCTTAAACATAGCTTGTGTGAATCCAGAAACTTTCCATGCTTAAGACTGCTCTGATCAATGAAAACTTAAAGAATTGTAGAATGGTAAGAGTTGGAAAGGATAACCTCAAAGCTCATCTAGTTCCAGCCCCCCTGCCATGGGCAGGCAGTTCCAACCTCTACTAGACCAGGTTGCTCCAAGCACCATCAAACCTGGCCTTGAACACTTCCAGGGATGGGGCATCCACACCTTCTCTGGGCAACCTGTGCCAGTGTCTCACCACCCTCATAGTAAAGAATTTCTTCCTAATGTCCAATCTAAATCTACCCTCTCAGTTTAAAGCAATTGCCCCTTCTCCCATCACTACATGCCCTTGTAAAAAGTCCCTCTTCAACTTTCTTGCATGCCCCCTTTAGGTACTGGAAGCTGCTCCAAAGTCTTCCCTGAGCCTTCTCTTCTCCAGATTGAACCCCTGCTCTCTCAGCCAGTCTTCATAGGAGAGTTGTTCCCGCCCCCTGATCACCCTCATGGCCCTCCTCTAGACTCAGTCAAGCAGGTCCACGTCCGTCTTATGTTGCGGGCCCCTAGGCTGAACACAGTACTGGTGGTGGGGTCTCATAAGAGTGGAGCAGAGCAGTAGAAAAGGAGAATGAAAAAGATACAGCTGGTTACTACCAGCTTTCCTTTGAACAGCATCAAGATTATATGTCAAATTTTGCTTTCCAGTTATCCCAATAACTTGGGGGGGGAAGGGAGGCACACCACCACAAAGCTCCCTAGAGCACTCTTCTAATAGTCATGACACTTTAATATCTCATCCAATACTTCCCAAACCACATAAATGAGAATTGAAAAAATTATATTTATAAAACATTTCTACCACAAGATTTCTACCACATAATAGCAGCAGACAGAATAACGGCTTTTCTCACAGTGTTGTGTTACATTTCTGAACTACTTCACTACTGCATATCTGGCAAAGAAAATAATGCAATCGAATAAATTTTTGTCTTAATAAAAGCTAATCACAGGAAGACAGCACAGCAGACACTTCAAGGGAGAGAAGAAAGAAACCTTAGAATCATAGAATCATAGAATAGTTAGGGCTGGAAAGGACCTTAAGATCATCTAGTTCCAAACCTTCCAACATAAAGTTAATGAACACCTCCTACTCATTTACTTTTCCTGTGTTATGCTTCTTAAAAAACACTAGAAGCAACTATGTTTTTATCACAACTAGAAGAAAATCTCTGAATCCATTTCTAGGGCAGATACATAACACCACCACTCAGCTACTTAAAATCTTTATCTGTTGCCCAGCAGTCAGTCATAACACAAAAGAGATTGAGAAGGTTCTCTGTAACCCTGAATAACTTCTTCAGCTGCAAAATACAACTAAGTCTACAAGATACACTTCTATATGTGACCAATTCTTCAGTGCTCCCAGTAAGATATTATCAAACAAGAGCAGAGCAATCAGGTAATACAGTTACCCAATATGAATCAAAATGCATATGATACATATGTTTATGGGATGCATGGGTATCTAATGCCACTGAAAACAGAGAACCCTCCTTGTGTGAAGGACTTTGAAGTTTGATATTTTATCCAGGGTATAATAAAAAAGCCCTGTCCAAGGAGAAAAACACCAGTATTAAAAACAGCTGACCTTCTCTTTCTGCCCTCCCACAAATTGACATAGATTACTCCAATCCAGGAAAATAGGCTGAATTGTTCTTGATAACCAAGCAGAAGGTAAACTGCAGAAGTCAAGTCTCTATTATACAAGTTCAAGGTCTTGAATTTGGCGGCAGTTTAGTGTACAAAAGTTCTTACATTTGTTATGGGATGTCAGTTCTTCTGAATGCTTCTCTGAACTGCTCTGTAACTATGAACTGCATGGACCCCAGCAACAATCCAGAATTCCAGAATCCAACATACGACTTGCTGAACAGGCCATGAGTCTTCACTCTACCACGCAAACATCATTGTCTCCCAGAAACCTTCTCCAAAAAAGCTACTTTCAACAACAGAAGGGTCTAACTCTCCTGGGAGTTACTGGAAAATAAAGACCACGATGACATGGCATGACAGCAGTATTTATGCTACACGTGTGTTCCCCCTTACCAACTTACAAATTGAAATAGCCTTAATGCAGCAGAGATAATCAGATGAGCCAAAAAATCTCAGAATGGACAGGCAAGAGGCCAGCCCTAGCAAAAAAGCCCTTAAGAGACTGACTCATCAACTTCTGGAAGCAAAAGTATGCCTCTCCAGAATGCAGTAGCAGCCACAGAACTGCTTGGGTTTGCTTGGCTTCTTTTATTTACTTCTTTTTTTTTTTTTTTGACTGTCTAGAAATCTTCACCACCCTTTTTAATAGCCCTCTTTATATTACTTAAAGTTTACTATATCAAAATATGAGGGAAAAAAAGAGAAAAAAACCTCCAAGTCCCCAACATATCACACACACACTAGAGTACAGCCATCCTGCTTAAGGGATCTTAACATAACTGATATTTTAAGATTTAATACAAAACAGTGCTGCCTACTAGTACTTCTGTGAAGTGACAATTTGCCCAGCGGTATCTAGGCAGATGAGGAATCCACAACTCCAGAAGAGAAACATCTTCAAACAAATTTAATAACTTCCTACTCTTGAGCCAGCTCTGGGTCAAATTAGCTCATTCACATGAAGCCCATATCCAGAAGATGATTGAACAAGGGACTGTAAAGAACAGAAGCACTGTATAGAGGTGGGATGCTGACACTTCAGAACGAAGTCAGGTCTCAGTCCTGTGCAACAGGGACAGCTTTCAAAAAGCAGCAGGTGAAATATGTTTTACAGGAAAAAATTAGTCAGCAGAGAAAAATAATTACAGCAGAGCCAGCTGCTACAAGATTCTATTCCATTTTCCTCACTGTACTCAATTACTACAGATGCCCATGTCAGAGAAATGTGGAAGTACAGATTCACTAAAAGCTCACAAGGCAATTAAAACTGAAGCAGGAAAGTTTTCACAGACTCCATCTGATCAGAGTCTAAAGTAAACAGCAGATAAGCCCAAGAGCAAATCTTTACTACATATCATTTGCTGCAAGCAAATTATTTATAACTGCTATTGGTCCAAGCTTGCAATGGCCATCTGCTAAATTAATCTACAAAGACTAACCTAACTTACATAAAATCCCTTTAGATGAGAAAACTGAGCACGTTAAGATAGAAGTACATCTTTAAAAAATGAACTTTTTTACCAGAATGCAACAAACCTTTTGATTTATGCATTTTACCTCGCTATCCCAAGGACATCACATACCCACAGTCACCTGTAATTGTGATTTCTAGAAACACAAAATAATAAAGGATATTCTGAACACTCATTTTCAAAGTCAAAGTTTCACAGCAGTAACTGAGACACACACAAAGACATACCCCCACCCTCAATGCTTTCTCTTTGTGTACCTCTCTGCCTGCCTACCAACTCTTCATCACTCAGCTTTGGTGTTATTACTACTGCCATACATATACAGTATCAGATACCTGTGCTACAGAATGTTCACAAGCTGCTACATGAGTGTATGTGTGCTGTATGGCACACAACTGGCCACCACAAAATAGTAAAAAAAAAAAAAATTATGTATAAATATGGATGTTTTATTTAAGAGCAAAAAATGGGGAAAGGAGAAACTCTGTAGCCTGCAGCATCTATCTTTCTATTCAGCCATCTAGAGCTATTTTTAAGAAATAGTTATATAACTAAGTAGACCAATTTTTAGATTAACAGGTTCTATTTTCCTCTCCCAGATAAGAGGATAAAGCAGTATTCCAGAACAGCAGCCGTGTAATCAAGCAACTTCATTTTGCTGAAATGAAAGGATGACTGAAAACTTACACTGCCACAGGGATTTTTTTTTTTCCTTTGTGGTTGGTTGTTTCCTTTTTTGAAAATCTTGATCTTAACCTTGCATTTGCCTTTTTATGAAGGCCATCTACAGCTTCCAATTCCATTTTCCAACAAGCACTTAAAAGTGAAGACATGCAGAAATCAAATATCCCCCTAGGACCTTCATTAAAAATACCGGCTAAATGGAAAAAAAAACCCAACAACAACAACAACAACAACAACAACAACAAAAAAAAAAAAAAAAAAAAAGCCCACACAAAAAAAAAACCTAAGGCTGTCAAAATTTATCTGTCCTCCTTCCTTTCCAAATCTGCAAGATACCCAGGCCACAGATACCATCTATTTCAACAGCTTGAACTCCCTCTTGCTCGCATTACTTCTTCATCCCTGGCTAGGTATGAGTACCAAAAATTGAGAGTAACTTGGCCCATCAAACAGAAATCCAGCCCTGCCCTCCAAAGAGGGGGAAATGCTATGTATTTTGATTCCACACCCAGACAGACAGAAGTGTACTTTCTCAGGCTCCAAAGGAAACTTGTTTATATTATCCTAATTCTACGACTTACTCCAGGTGCCATCACCACCAGCAGCACCCCAAGACTAGCTAGGCTGATGCCCTTCAGCAGCAGAACCACCTTGTCTAAAACATGAAAGAAGAGGAAGGTGCACTGCATCTGAGGACACACACACACACAAAGTTCAAGTTGGAACTCTCCAACTTGAGGAACCAGAGCAAAACCTGAGGGCTCTCACAGAGCACTATCATTCCATGCAGTTACAAACTTTGTTGTTCACTGAGAAAACCACTCAAACCCCTTAAATTTTATCAACCACTTAAATTTTGTTTGTAAGTAAAGGCAGAAACAGAGCCTGCAATTTAATGTCAAGTAACTTTAGAAGGTTAAATCCCATGACCCTCTTCCAAGGAGACTGGAGTTCTTGGCTATGTTTTTCAGACCATTATCCATTAATGAAAGTTTAATCTCTGCTCTTACTAAGATGGTCTTTAGCTTAAGGATATATTTAGATTCATCTGGTATATGTTCTGCTCACCAGTAAGCAGTAGATCTCTATCTTGTTTCATAGCCCAAGACCAGCTCTAACAGGAACAGCAGCTTTCAGCTTTATGGCAGGCTATGTGCAAGTGTGGACAAGAGGACATACCTTTACCTTCACTTTCTTTCCCAATCTCATACTTCAACCCCATTTCTTCTACTGATTTCCCCCAGTTCAGCCTTACACATGGTCACCACCCTCCTAGTTTACCTCTACATTATCACTTTGGGAGCCTCAGCCCAAAGTCACAATCACAGAGTAGAATCATCTAGGTTGGAAAAGACCCTTAAGGTAACTAAATCCAACTGTTAACCTAACATTGACAAATCCACTACTAAACCATGTCCCTAAGCACCACATCTACATGTGTTTTAAATACCTCCAGGGGTGGTGATTCAACCACTTCCCTGGGCAGCCTGTTCCAGCATTTGACAGCCCTTTAAACGGTGACCCTTCCAAGTATCACACAGGCCTGCGTACAGTAAGAGCACATGTGTATGAGCTTTTACCCAGATGGAAAAAGAAAGCCTTTCACAGGCAGAAGCAGGTACTGTACGCAGGCACAACAGTCAGGCTGCCACTGGTCCAGCCAGACAGAAGGTTACTCCTTGATGACTCTCCTACTGCTTCATAGCATCACTGTCTTTGTGTATTTCCTTCCTCTTTCCTTCTGCTGCAGACAAAGGTCAGGCCAGGTCGCCAAAGACAGCCAGCCTGCTGCAGCATTGCCACTGCTAAGTACCACTTGGAAGTGGTTCTTGTACCACAAACGATTTACTTAATAAACTTTGGGAATGCCTACATCAAGCAGTAATGCCTTCAAAGGGCCAGGAATCATCCCTAGGAATCCTGAAAATTCAGTTGCTGCCTCAAGAATAATTTAGCTCACTGGGAAAGCCTCCTCCCTTCAGATTATGATCCCCAAATGGTAACAATAGTATTGTAAAAGTAGCTTATATTCAACTGGAATAAGTTTGCTGAGGACCTAGAAGTCTTGGACTAAGACTTGGGAGAAGGCAAGATAATAAAAAGCAAAAAAACAAACAACAAACCAAGCAAAAAACCAAACAAACCAAACAAAAAACCCCAACCAAAACCAGACAAACATAACACTACTCCTCTCCCCATAAAATATACACACAAATAAAAGTAAGAAATAAAAGAGCAAAATACAATACTGCAGATGTAGATCCAGCTCCTTATTTTCTAGCTTTTATGTTCTTCGCTTTGTTACCCTTCATTTATCATATAAGACAAGCTTCTTCCATTAAAGTTTCTTAGGCACTTTAGGTCTTCAACAACCAATCAACAGCCTACTCCACATGTAGGTCACCATCTGGAAGCCAGTTCAGGTCATGAAGATTAACCTTAAATTGGATTTGAGCATAGCTCTGTTTCTTACAAAAGTCATCACTTTTTGTACGTCAAACATTAAGCATCCTTATTTCCCAAATGAAGAGGAGGCAAAATGTTACACCAGCTACCCTGAAGACACTTAATAAACCTTACCTGTTTCCTCCCACTACTCTCTACACCGAGCAATACTGGCTACCCTGGTACACTGCATGTATCTTAAGCTTCACCAATTCAAGAAGAAATAAACAGGGGGGAAAAGAGGGTAAGACCCACCTGGAATTCTCAGAATTTTCCTATAGCAACCAAAAACTTGACATGTGCCAAAGGAATTTGACAATCCTGTTACTAACAGAAACATTTCTGAAAGCAACAGCAGGAAGCAGATATGCAAAAGTTACTGAATTCCATCCTACAAATCTGATGACAATATAGTAAACAGATGTGGAAAACCCTCAATTTTCCTGCATAATCTGGCTTTTACCCTTTTGACTCTAGCTTCTAGGATTCTTTTCAGACACACCTTGAAGCCATGATACCAAGACTGATAATAACTGAATGTTGTTCCATTTCTAACACATCATGCGTCTACAGCATGGAGAAGGATTCACATTTTCCTAATGCCCACAAACAACCCTCACTCCAAGACCTCCACCTCCCCCACACATACTGAAGGACTTAATTACACTTTTCTTTGGAGGACAGTTGATAGTTTGAGCAAATGTGAATAAATACAGTAGTAAAATTAGGAGTGTTATTTCAGAGGCTATATTTAGAACCAAATCTCACAGTCTTAGGAGGATTTCTGTACTGTAACAAACAAGGCTGCTCCCCTCTCCCCCCAACCCCCCCCCCCTCCAAGGGAGCTATGATTCCTCAGATGTCAGCCATCAAAGAAGCTACAAAAGATGGTCTTAAAGCCGGGGGGGGGGCCCACACACTCCCCCAAACTCATGCTTGTTACCATCTGAATAATGTAACTCTGAAGTTTTTCTGGAATATATACACAGACCTTAATGCTTACCAGCACTTCTTTACCTCCTAGTAGTCTGTCTGTAAAGTAATAATGATTATATACTATGCATCTGAATCTGCATGTTACTTACTTTAGAAATATTCCAAAAATTGAGGGCCATTTGTGTCCTTTGAAAGGCTGCCTGAAAGATCAGATTTTAACTATAATTCCCATTTAGACAGATACCAAATTAGGAGAGAAATGCTTAACAGCTGGCACAGTCTCTTATCCCAGCTTTTCCTAGTGAAAATATTTAGCTTTGCAAACAATTTCTAAAAAACTGCCAAACCATTAAGAGCAGTTTATTATGTCTCCATTATTTCACTGGCAATTCATTTCTAAAAGTTATCATTTCTTCCCCCACTGCCTCTGCAAAAGAGAAGTTTAGTGCCCTGACATTACTGTAATTTGGAAAATGTTATAACTGGCACACTAATGACATGAAAGTGACAAATCCAACTAAACCATAGGAGCAAGAAAATGTAAGTCATTAATTATGACAAATGCTTTAAAAGAATGTTTCTTATCCTCAAAGACCAAAAGTGCCTTTGCCAACTTATATATATATATATATATATATATATATATATATTTTGGGCACCATTTGGTCCACCAAATCCATCCTCCCTGTCACGAAACAAAACACTTGCTGTAAATGACATAAACAGTCCCAGCTTAAAAGACTTGACCCACTGTAGGGAACAGAACTGCAACCAAACTCCAACTTGCGCATTTGAGATATCTTGTACGACTACAGAAATTAAAGCATGCTAAAGCAGTCAAAACACCACACACAGAGAATCCTTCCTTGGACTGAGTTTTGGGGGTTGATCACCATAATTCTAGAAATCAGTCTGGCATCAAAATTCCCAAAAGCGTCATTTCCCTAGCACCTAAATGGAATGCTGGTCCCATACTAACACACATCCCTGAGTACCCAGTGAACATCCAGCAGTGCCAGTACCTGTAATGCTACCCAGTCTTCTGGGCACTAACTCTTAGAGTATAGTAAAACAGAAGAGGGTTTCAAACAACAGAGGCTTACAAACAACTGACAAGCTTCAACACAATCAGAATTACATTTCTCTTCAAAGAGTTTAGTGAGAACTTCTCTCTGCACTCTACGAAAATTAGAAGACAGAGTCTGTATGTCCATTTTGTTTTCTCATGTGCAGTTATGGGTACAGAGCCAGAGGTGGGAAAGCAGAGAATGTTTCAATTGCTGCCTTTGATAGTGGAAAGAATTTAGGGCTTATAAATTAATTTCCAGTTGTTGGCTCATATTATTTGGATATTTATAGTACTCATCGCTACGGTATCCAAGCACATTAGCAGTGCTTTGACCCACGCAAAACAATATAAAACTGTTCTTCTCCACGCACTAAACTATTAAGAAACACCTCAGTTGTGGTATTGCTAGCACAGCATGTTCAGGAATTAAAACAGAACTCTTTAAAAGCTCAACTCAATTTCAGATCTTACTTTTTGATCAAAACAAGCAGCGAACAAAGTATATCATAAACACTGGTGCAGGAGAAAACAGCCAGACCTGCTCTCTGGCTCTGAAATAAAGACAGCTCCATCACCACTAGGCTCAGAGAGCCTGAACTGTCTACTTACAACAAGTATTTAAATTCAAAAAAAAGGTTACATTTGTCTAATGATGTTAATAATTGAAGTCATCTCTCACACCTGAGAAGTACGAGAGCGCCATTTTGTGCAATGCAGTATCTAATGTGTTCTTCAGTGTTACCTAATAGTACCAGTAAATCCCTAACATAGCAAACCGTAAAGGCATTCAGCCCACAGCCGAGCTACCAGCATGAAATCTGAAACCACGCAAAGGGTAACAATTTCAGCAGCTACATACAGATCTCCACATCACCACTCAAGTGGTCGAAGGCTGTTGATGCACTTCAGCATTCAGAAGAGAGGTCG
Organism: Ara ararauna; assembly: GCA_028858755.1. Classification (NCBI taxonomy): domain Eukaryota; kingdom Metazoa; phylum Chordata; class Aves; order Psittaciformes; family Psittacidae; genus Ara; species Ara ararauna. The sequence continues at coordinate 67,217,943 of CM054379.1, forward strand.
ATATAAATTATTTTTGATAAATCAGAGCTACCATGCTTCACATCCATAAAATATTTTTTATGATCAACCACAGCTAAATTTCCTTCTGCATCTTGTTGCAGCATTTGCAATTAGGCACAATTACAGTATTGGAAACAGAACTGTATCAATAATGTGATTATAAAGACTTAATGCAAGAACAGCTTCTTAACAGAAACCCCCAAATACTTTTTATGCCGTCTTTCTGTACCTTTTTTTTTTTTTTTAGATTACGAGTATTATTCTCACTTATTATGGGCCAAAAAGATTAATTACATTAGAAAATCAAGCATGGTAACCTGTGTTGAATGCATATACACATATACAAACTCTCATATAATACGTTAATTGAACTATGTAAGTCTAAATAAGTACAGATAAAGTACCTACAGAATAAAATATGAATTAACCAGACTCACAAATCATCAAGTTTCAGAGGGGAAAAAAAATCCACACTTCTCTAAGACCTCTGAAACACAGACCACCATCAAGCATGTCACACTCTCCAAGTTCTGCACCTACCTCTGAACAGCTGGAATAATACCCACTCATGTAAGCAACTGTCTGATTAATGTTCTTCAACTTTTACAGTAAATTTATACAGGAATTAAGTAAATTACTACAAGAGGACAGTACCCCCAGAGCCATACAGACATGAACTTTTGGCAGGAAGTCACATTCTATTAATTCTAGTAGATTGTGCTACCTGCTAGAACTAAAGTAAATATTCATACATGAAAAACAACAAGGTGGTTGGTGACAGCCAGCATGGCTTCACTAAGGGGAAATCCTGCCTGACCAATCTGGTGGCCTTCTATGATGGGGCTACGGAACTGATGGACAGGGGTAGAGCAGTTGATGTCATCTACCTGGACTTGTGCAAAGCGTTTGACACTGTCTCACATGACATCCTTGTCTCTAAGTTGGAGAGACATCAATTTGATAGGTGGACCACTCGGTGGATAAAGAACTGGCTGGATGGCCGCACGCAAACAGCTGTGCTCAATGGCTCACTGTCCAGCTGGAGACCAGTAATGAGTGGTGTCCCTAAGGGATCAGTGCTGGGACCGGTCTTGTTCACCATCTTTATCGGTGACATGGACAGTGGGATTGAGTGCGCCCTCAGCAAGCTTGCCGATGACACCAAGCTGTGTGGTTCGGTTGATACGTTGGAGGGAAGGAATGCCATCCAGAGGGACCTTGACATGCTTGGGAGGTGGGCTGATGCCAACCTGATGAAGTTTAACCATGACAAGTGCAAGGTCCTACACCTGGGTTAGAGCAATCCCAGGCACAGCTACAGGTTGGGCAGAGAAGAGATTCAGAGCAGCCCTGCAGAGAAGGGCTTGAGGGTGTTGGTTGATGAAAAAATGAACATGAGCCGGCAGTGTGAGCTCGCAGCCCAGAAAGCCAACCGTATCCTGGGCTGCATCAAAAGGAGCATAACCAGCAGGTCGAAGGAGGTGATCCTGCCCCACTACTCTGCTCTTGGAGTATTGTGCGCAGTTCTGGTGTCCTCAACATAAAAAGGACATGGAACTGTTGGAACAAGTCCAAAGGAGGGCCACGAGGATGATGAGGGGACTGGAGCACCTCCCCGTATGAAGATAGGCTGAGAAAGTTGGGGCTGTTCAGCCTGGAGAAGAGAAGGCTGCGTGGAGATCTCAGAGCATCCTTCCAGTATCTGAAGGGGGCCTATAGGGATGCTGGGGAAGGACTCTTCATTAGGGACTGTAGTGAGAGAACAAGGGGTAATGGGTTCAAACTTAAACAGGGGAAGTTTAGACTGGATATGAGGAAGAAATTCTTTACTGTGAGGGTGGTGAGGCACTGGAATTGGGTTGCCCAGGGAATTTGTGAATGCTCCATCGCTGGTGCTGTTCAAGGCTGGATTGGACATAGCCTTGGGTGGCATGGTTTAGTGGGAGGTGTCCCTGCCCCTGGCAGGGGGGTTGGAACTAGATGATCTTAAGGTCCTTTCCAACCCTAACTATTCTATGATTCTATATATATTCATAATATTCATGCCTACTCTCAAATTCCTATTTTATTGCAAAATTTCAGAAGTACTTATTTAAGAGCTTCTGATTTTTTTCACACTCCTCATCCTCTTCCAAAATATTCCATCCCCATTTCTATTAAGGATTAAATAAATTTTAGTTTCCACTAAAAGAATTAAACTCATGGGTGAACACAAAACCTGCATTTTTCCCTGTTCACTCATTATGCCTGTATAAATACACCACATCTTTGTATCCTGCAAGAGTTTGATTATATTACTTCCAGATATTAAGTCTTAACGTATAGAAAAACAGTGCAACTCATTTTACAAAGGAAAATATGAAAAAGAAAAAAATTAGCAAGAAAAGTGTGGAAGTATTACTGCACCATCTCATTTTCTAAAATCAGATATCCCACTGGTATAGATCAGCGTGTCATTTTTTCTCTTATTTATATCATGTATTATTCTTTTTAAGCCAAAAGATGATTCTCAAACGCCAAGTTTTACAAGAATTGAGCCATTAGTAAGATCAGAAGTTACGACAAAGACCATAGAACAGGAACTCTGGCCAGAACTAACCATTCACTACTTTTTTTTTTTTTTTTAAGAACTGACACTGAAAGAATAGAAAAGTAACAAACTGAAACAGTTGTGTATGTAATGATAACCCAGTTGTGCATCCTGTACTTAAGTTCTCTTCCACAGTCCCCCTCAACAAAGTGCAAGATCATTTGAACACCCAGTGGAGGCGAGAGAGGTTCCATGGAAAGGTCTGAATGCAGGAAGCATACCTATCCTGTGGACTACTTCAGTAGGTTTAGTTTTCCCTCTCTTCTCTCTCGACCTCATTTGGAGAGGGAAGATGGGCTAGTAACAAGACCTGACCAGGAACAGTGAAGCTGGTGACACTGATGTGATGGCGACTGTAAGAAGAAAGTAACACACAATCTAGTTCAGACCTTATTTCACAGGGTCAGCATGCTTCCAGTTATACAGAAGCCATGAACCACCTCACTAGGATTTTTTAGAAGCTATATTAGACAACAGATATCCAAGCAAACTACAGAAAAAGTGTTTTTCTTCACAAGGGAATTTTTCATCACAAGTATTTTTTTCCCTCCTAGTTTAGACAGGGCAAGAGTTTTCTTCCACAAGCAGTATTACCTGACAGAACAAACTTTTCCAGTATAACTCACAAGCTTACAGAGAAATAATGATTTCCAAGGCTTCGTTGTCCATCAAACCTGCAAACAACTTGGGCTTTTCATCCAATTCCAATCCATAATGATCCTTCACGGATCTATGACATCAGATTCACATAAGCATGAAAATAACCACATGCAAGGGCAGATCTTTGTACTCTGAAGACTGTAACCTTTTTTGTTTTATTATTAGTTATCCTCCCAGATGGAAAATAGCTATGCTCTATACCAACAGCACTTGCATATACATAAAAGTCATACAGCATTTAAACATCCTAATTCACAGCTTAGTACCTATTCAAGTTCATTTCAGATCATGAAATTTAGATATCTACACAAACCACTAGCGTGCATTACACACATTTGACAGTAATAAAGGCCGATTTTAAAATTATCTCATTAAAATTATCCCATTAAATTACTTTAAAATTATCCCATTAAAATACTAAGATAAATATACTAGACAATCTTTAACCTGCATGCTTCCTCTACTAAGTATCTGCACCATGAACTTATCAGTTCTCAGTTTATAACTGCCAAAAGTAAAAAAGGAAAAAAAAAAAGAATCTCAGCACATCTCATTTGAATTCTTAACAGTGTTTAAAATATTTTTTAGTCTTTTTTTACCTATTAAAATTCTCTGACATGGAGGAGAGCCACAACTATTGATCCTGGGTGCCCCTTTCTATGCACTCTCTATGTATTTTTAACTCACTTTTCAAGCTGAGCTAATTAGAATTAAGATCTTGCCATTACTGTCAACAGCAGAGTGCACACAGACAGCTGACGCAGTAAGTAAAGAGTACTTCTAACCATACTTTTCAAAGGAAAAGCTTACTCCAAAAACATCTCCCACTCAGTTAAAAGTCTATTTCTTTAGAATTTCTATGCAAAAGACAGAACAATAAACTGCAATCCTGTCCAGAATGTCTAGCTGCTCCTATAATAAAACCTGTAAATGGTAAAACTGAAAACCTCCTGCCACTTTTTAGGAAATGCCATCATTTGTATCAGCCTAAGAAAGATTGGTCTATTTTTGAAAATACAAGATATTTTTAGCCTTTGACAGCAATAGGCTAACCCTTGCTGGAAAAGGATGAGCCACTAAGAATTTACCATAGCTCATACAACTTAAGAAACACGCACAGGACGTTGAGTCTTCTGATTCAAAGATGAACATCAAGAATTAAATCATCCGATATGCTGAAGAACAGAATTGTTCTTCAAAGATACATCAGAATTATACACACATACATATATATACATATTATGAAACAAAAGTTTATATCTATATATATGCAAATATCATTGGAACAGGTTACCCAAAGAGGCTGAGCAAACTGTCATGGTTTTCAAGGGTCAGCCAGACAAAGTCATGGCTGACTTGATTGGTGTTGGTGATGGTCCTGCTCTGATTCTGAGGGCTGGAATCTTTGATCTCCAGCAGTCTTTTCCAAACAACTTTTCTATGATTCTACAGCATTAAAATATCCAGTGCAAATTCTCTCAAGGAAACTAAAATCCTTCTTAATTTTGCATTTTAAGAAGAGTCTAAATTACGTGCTTATTTACAGATGAGCTAGACTCTGGCATTTAAATTATCAACCATCAAGTGAGTTACAAAGAGCCAGCCTAAACCTACATGCAGTCAGTGCCAGGTGTGCCATACATTTAAGGGGTGATAGTCATGTCACAGCTACATTATTATCTGGCAAGATGACAGCAAAATTGTTTTTTTCCACTTCCATCCCTTTTTCAGAGCCATACTGTCACGGAGGATATGTTGTGATCTCAAAACGGGAATGTGATTTCTGTGGAAAGAAAATCCATCCAATTTGTTAGCAACACAACACCCTTACAAACTTTCTTTGATGCCATGACAGGAGGAAAAAAAAATAAAAATAAAAATCCACCCAGTCATTTCAAGGAACAAGAAACATATTGGAATGTAGAGGCAATCAGCAAGGAGGGAAATGCTACTTTATGTTTATGTCATCCATAAATGTAATTAGTTATTAACACCTGTCAAGTATATTTTACCACTTTTTCTACCCCAAGGATTAAGTATATGGAGGAGGAGCAGCATGGGGAACAGTGCACAGAAGAGGATGCAATTCCTGAACACCACAGGGATACCAGACATACACTAAACGTGCCCCTGCCCATGGTGGGGGGGGGTGGGGGGTGGGGGGTGGAACTAGATGATCTTAGGGTCCTTTCCAACCCTAACTATTCTATGAATCTATGAAAGCTACCCCTGTATCTTTTATAAGAACCCTCAAGCTCCTAATAATCTGACAGAATCCAACTACTAGCACAGTCTTCAGTCTAGTCCTCCATCACCACAACACCCATTCCAGTTTCCAAAACCAAATCAGCTTCTCTTAGAACTACACCAATTCTGCATGAAATTAAAAAAAACCAAGCCACAGACTAAAATATCACCTTTATGTTAACTTTATGTTAAGTTCTTGCATTATAGAGAATAAAACACATCACATTTTTTCTTGTGAATCACCTTTCTCCTTTTCAGACTACTCATAATTTTATTCTTACATATATACCTAAACTGCCTTTTGAATTTTTTCCCTGATCTTCCTAGTTAATAGCCAGTTTTAAAGCAGCGAACACACATAAACAGAAGATACTCTTTCAATCTATGCAAGTGACATTTCCTATCAGGGATGCCACAAAGTGTTTTTCTGCAGAAAAACCTTGAGTATCCACTAAAAAGCTAATCATTATATCAGTTGTATTTGTTTTTATAAGCAGAATGAGGCATCAACTTTTCAGCCAATTACACAGGAAAACTACAAGACAAGAACATAAAATTGCAGGGGAAAAGTTATCTTTCATGGAAACTTTTCCCCTCCAATAATTTCAAAGGAGTCAACAGGTGACAAAATACTTTAAGATATTTATTATCAATAAAGGGTACTAAAATAAACCAGCAAACCTTCCCAAAGTCTCCGTGTGGTCACTTCAGGAGAGGATTTGCTATCACTGTGGTGGTGGGGAACAGTAGTTCACAGTAAAGAGAAGAGCTGTGCGGTTTGCCTGGGGGCTGTAGAAGAGCAAAATAAAAACTTACCAACTGTCAGCAACAGGAAAAAAGCAGCTTTGGTTTGCTTTGTTTTGAATCAAGACACAAACTTCCTCTCACAGGAGCCAATATTCTGCCATGCTGAGGCTGAACTTCTACCTTCTAAGTAAATGTCATTCTGGACAAAAAGCAAGTCCAGGATCTATATCCAGACAAAACAGATCTAACTTTAAGCCAAATTTTAAGTGCAATAAGAAGAAAGTCAAAGGCAGAAAACAGGAGTTTGCAGAGCAGCCTGTAAGATTTATTGCACAAATAAACATTTTAAAACCCTTTTGAACTTCAAACATTCTTTTTTTCAGTATCACTGACAAGTCATCATGACACAAGGCAAGAAAAGGTACTTTTTTATTGAGACATACCCTAACGTTTTCTGGCTTAAACCTGCAGCATATTCAGATGTCCTATCTGCAGGATGATGCTTTTGCTCTTTAATTGTGAAATTAGAAGTGAAAAGAGTTTCTCTCAAACGAAAAAAGGGAGAAACCGACAAAGGTCCCAACTCGCCCTGCATTCAAAAGGCTATATCACTGCTACATTTCAATGACCATCCTGCAGCCAGAAGGGAACACAGGGCCTCCAGTTTTAAGCTTTTATTTTTTTTTCCTGGCAGTACCAACACTACAGATATTGTCTAGACCTTAACAGAGCCACAAGAAAACAAATACTAAGCAACAAGTTCATTTCTGCCCAGTTCCAAATTCACTGCAGCTCTCAATTCAAATACCAAATCACAACAGGTCACTTGGTGCTACCTGGCACATCCAAATGAACACAGTAAACGGCTCATATGGCACTGGCAAAAACTGGAGAAAGGACTTGTCTTGAGTTTTGTGTAACCAAGACCATTCTTCAGACTATGCACAGACTTCTTCCAGGTTATTTTAAAATAGCATCTACAATACTATCTTTTGTACACAGCTATAAAACTACATTTCAAATGGAGGAACATCTCATGAGATGTTCTAACCTCCAATCTCCTGATTGTATTTCATACAGATTCCTCTTAAACAGAAGCAGATTTTGAACCTTCTTCTTTCACCTCATCTCCAAAGCCTTGCTAATGGTAAGAACAAAGAACAGCAAAATTACAACCTATCAAAGAAATTAAATTTGATTATACACTTCTGCACTGGAACATCTTTTTTTTCTTCCATTAAGACCCAAAGTGAGGGCCTCAATGACACAGTTTAGTGGTGGCCTTGGCAGTCCTGGGGTAATGGCTGGACTGGATCTTAAAGGTCTTTTCCAACCTAGTCGATTCTGTGATTCTATGATTAATACACTTTAGCAGGATTCAGTCATCTTTCCATTTCCTTCTTGTATTTACAATGAATTAATGATATGTTACCTTTACACTTGTATTTTTAGCTGAAAATACAGAAGAACTGTAAACCTGGGTAGGTCAGCTATTACAGGCACATAAGTGTACCTAAAGAACGACACAACTCCTTAAGTTTCCAAAACCATGAACAGAGGGGCAAGCATTCTTGCAGGCTTGTTTGGTTTTTCCCCCTTACCATTGCCCATAATTTAAACTCTTTCATTCCACCCAAAATCTAGGCTAACTTGTCAGACTTGTCATTTCCTGCCTGTTTCTCACTTTCTCACACGAACACTTCATTCCCCTAACTTGAACAAGGACAGTGATGAAGGAAGTGAGATGGGAGTAAATACGCTTCATGCAAGAGTGGTCTCTGTATGTTGTTGTTTCTCACTTCTGCCTTTATACTGCCAAAACTGATGTAAAAAGTCCGTATGACTTAACACAGAAGCTCATAAGACCACAAGTGAGGCCCTGAAAAAGGTCCACTTTAACAATAAGCTTTTACATTCTACCCCAAAGGGTTTTTTACTAAAATTCCTTATCATTGGTACATTGAAATCACAGCTAAAATAAAAGATGACATTAAACACACTAACTGGACTTGACACTAAGGGGAAAAAAAAAAGCTTTCTTTGTGAACATTTTAAGGTAGAAACAGGTCTGTTGAATAAAGACTAACAGCAAGCACAAGCCCTCCAGAAATAGGTGGTGGTGTTAGAAAAAAAACCCCAAACATTTACAAACTTTTCTAGAGGGGATACAACTAGTCTTGTCTGACAGGTCATAAGCTAGACCTCCAGGCAGCAGCAATAGGTCTCTTCTCACTCTGCAGCAGGCTATAAGCAACTCACTGCCTACATCCAAAGTGACTACAGTCTACCACAAAGCACACAACTTTGTCTGTAGTGAAAAGGATTAAAAAGGAGTCCAGTGATTTTATCAGATAAGGCTAAAAATTCTACTTGAATATGTACACTAAATATCGAGTAGCTACAGAATGTTCCCAGTATTCATACAGAGGTAGTTTAAGGCTCAAAACATTCCTCTCTTCTACTGTTTTGAAACTGATCTCACTTCTCTTTGACTGACCAGATCCCAAGTTACAGAGCTGCTGAATGCAGGCCCAAGAGTTTTCTTTGATGTGGCAGTAGTAAGGAGAAGTGCAAAGTCCTCCATGAAATCTCAGCAAAGATGTATAATGCTTGGCATACTCAGGTCTCATGATAGTCGCCTAAATATAGACAAGATTATTCTATGAGGCTCTTTGTTTTCCCATCAGAATGTCAAATATCCACTAGACTCCAAAAATGTAGATTACAAGACATATTAAAAACAGCTCCCCAAGATTTCATCTGAGCATGACACAAACAATATGGAATAAGGGGCAGGGACTTTACCAGGTTTAGCTGGGACAGTTAATTTTCTTCACAGCAGCCCGTACAGTGCTGCGTTTTACACTGGTGAGCAAAACCAGTGTTGGTAACATACCAGTATCTTAGCTATTGCTGAAGAGTACTTACACAGCATCAAAGCCCCTACCACCCCAACAAGGGGGTGCACAAGGGGTTGGGAGAGGACACAGCTGGGACAGCTGACCTGAAATACCAAAGAGATTCCATACTATATATATAACTGGGGGCAGGTTTTTTTCCAAAGTATTTGCTGCTCAGGGGCTGGCTGGACACAGGTCTGCTGGTGGTGCTTGTGCATCACTTGATTCCCCCCCTCCCTCCCCCCCTTCCTTTCACTTATTAAACTGTCTTTATCTCAACTCAGAGGCTTGGGAGTTTTCCCTGGTTTTGCTCTTCTGATCCTCTCCCCCATCCCTCTGGTGAAAGTCAGTCTGTCAGATTGCATGGGTGCTTACCTGCCAGCGGGGGACAATCCCTAACACCTTCTAAACCCCATTAATTCCAATATAACTCCAACATAGCTTCCAAAATATATATGATAGAAATAACTTTTTGCACAGTAGCAAAGTGAATGCTGCCAAATCCTAAGTAATCACAATTTATTTTCACCGAGTTGTTTCTTATTAGATCAGAAGTCATCTTCCTAAAAACCAAGCACTGAAAGTACTATTAGCTAGCTGTAGAAACATCCTGCTAGTATTGTTTGATGTGAGACAAACTGAGCATGTGCACACTCCGAGCTTGTTTCAACAGAGAAGCTACCACAAAAGAAGGCAAAGTATGAGTTAAGGCAGCATCTATCTCTCTCTGCAAACCATTCAAACATGGAAGCAGTAAGTGCCTTTAGCTTAGTTCAAGCCAATTTCAAATTCAGAGTACACAGGTTCACACAGGCAGTATACTATTGTCATTTGAAGCAACTTCTCCATGTCTTATTTTAGCGGAAATTTATTAGCACCATTTTTTCCCCCTATCCACTAAATCCTGGAAATAAGTTACTGGAATTCTGAAATAACACGTTTAAATTTTGTTCAAATCCTACCAAAAAAACCCTCAGAAAATAAACACCCAAGTTCCAAACACTAATATTTCTAATCCATTCATATATAAATAGACATTTCATTCTAGCAAGGGATGACAATACCTCCTCTACAAAGAAAAGAACAGAATCTAATATAGGCATAAGTGAAGTGCCCATTTCTGATTGTCAGAACAGATAATATCCAAGTAACACAATAAGGCTGACTCAGAGAAGGCTAGACACAGCTTCACAAGCTAAGACCTGGCAAGCAGGGAGGAAGGAAACCAAGGAAGAATGCCTCAAATACAACTATTTTCTACCCTCCAAATAACCAACCTACTTCAAACTTAAGCCAGTAATTGCCAGGATCCAAAGGCACAGGGAATTATCTCAATACGATTAAGCTCAGGGACTTCTCCAAAAATTTGCCATCATCTAAAATTCCAGAGCACAGCAGACAATGGGCACAAACATTTCCAGCTCATAAGATCTAGGATCCTTGTGCTATTTCACCTTCCTGACATCAAAGTAAAAGTGCAAACTTCATTTGCCTGTACACATTCTCAATCACATTATCTTTAGCAACATGCTAAACAAAAGAAAACCCTCCCAAGACATTTATAGATAGGTTTTGTCTCCTGAAATTCAGTTCTGCCTTTCACTACATTCAATAGCTCTATTTATCATCTTTTCTCTTTTTCCTTCAGCAAAAAGAAAAAAAAAATACCCAAACAAGTGTTAAAATACCAGGATTGAGACCTGCTGGAAGAAAAGTGCTTGAAATAGCAAAATCAAATAACTTTGGAGCTGGCTGTACCGTGTTCCCTGGCGTACCAAGAAATGCTACAATTAAATTGAACTAATTAGATTTTTTTAATCTATTAAAAAGATAACATATTTGGTTCAAACTAGAGGCAAGAGACTGCTCTGGGTCTCATAACACTAAAACATTCAGTTAACAGTTCCAGGGAAGACCAAACTACACAAAACGCAGTGACAATATATCAAGCATGGTGCATCTAGCCCCCCATACACAAGTGGTGGTTCAGGGGGTAACTCCTCTCCCAAAGGCAACCTCTATACATAGCTATGGAACTGGATTGTAAATTGTGAACAGACCACACTTATTCAGGTTTCTAAACGAAAAGAGGCACAATTACCCATCCATCCTACATCAACATTTCTACTGGGGTGGAATGGTCAGGGTGGTGGTGTTAATCAAGAAGGTTTTTTTAAACATTAAACCCATCAATTCCCCAGTAAAAAAAGTAGAAACTCTGATCCTCTGCATCCCCTCTTTTTTCCAAGAAAGCAATATTCTATGAATTGTCATGTCCATTAATTTGCAAACCAAAATGGTTAAATCAAGAATAGTATTTAATAGTAAGGGATAAACATCTGCTTTACAAGAAACTTTCCACTGCACAGCAATCTTATCTGACAGTGGAAAATATTTTGGCTGCAAAAGCCATGAGCCTTGTAACTTGTCATATCAGTACCAAGTTCTTCTCCCTCCTTTCCAAAAGGCAAAACTCAGAATCTGTGCAGGAGGAAGAGCTCTGCTGGGGGTTACAGACTATTTAATTTCTGGTAAGACCCTGATTTTCTAATTAGGTAACCCAAAGAAAAACAGTTTCAAAAATTTTTTAATATAGACTTCATGTTTCTTATGAAAAAAGAAAGAAAAGAAATGGTTATACAGAGACTGATGACTGGCACAGGAGTTACATTGGTTATTAAATGCTGTTACCGCTGATGGAGAATAGGAAACATCATGCTTCATGAATGCATTGCACATTTACATACTGTACACCTTTTTTCTAATAGACACTATAAATTCTAAGAGAAGCACTTTAATCTAGACCATGCATTTAATGTAGACAGAGAATGAGAGAAGTCATAATTTAGACATTTACCACAATCTGCCCCCATTTGAAAGTCTTCTAAGTTGCCTGAAGACACAAGATCCCATAGCTCAAAGTTTTCACTTTATACCCTCACTTTTTCATTACAAGAGAGGCTTTTTTCCCTAACACCCACCTGCCCTTAACCTTGTTTCCTCTTTTAGCTTCAGCTCTGAAGTAGTAACAACAAATCTTTTGGTCAAAGTTTGAAGTTCAACAGATAAACTAAATCTACAGGACTACACACAGCACAGCTGTCTGATGTTGGGAGCTATATTTTGTCCCTGTAACCATAAACCATAAATGTTGTGTCTGCCAATTTGAGTTGCCAGCAAGAAGGAAAACAAGAACAAGTCCATTCAGATAGTCTTTACTGATTGTTGATCAGCCGCTCATCACCAACTAAAACCTTCTCTTCTACACAATTTATCCTGAACACAAACCTCCTATTTTACCAGAAATGCAGGAAGTTTTCAACAGTTTCATAGAGCTCTATATTACACTTCCACCATATTTCTAAAAAGAGAATATGAGATTTTTCTGAAGACTTAGCTACAATCAATGCCCAAGCATAAACTCTTCTGCCAGACTTGCACAGGACAAGCTGAAAACACTAGTAACAAAGTTGAGTTACAAGTAAAGGTAACTTTAAAAAAGAAAAGAACCTGAAAGAACCTGGCAAAACCCCTACTAAAATCTCTTCCTCTTGCTTCATACAGAATACAGTGTTTATTTTTATCTCACTCTAAAGCTGACCTGAATCCAGAACCACTTACCAACAGGGAACAGACAAAAAAGCAACCACATTAACTGTCGTTTACACAGACATAGTTTTTTTATCCTTATACTAAGAGCACTCTAAATTAAAATATTTAGACTTATTCTACCCAAACAAACATTCCCGCATTTATAGTTTCTAAATCTCTCTCCTCAGCTTCCCCAGTGCACATCAGTATCGCTCAACTTCAACAATGGAACCCCACTAGTTATTTTATTTCCTAATTTTCCTACCTTTGCACAATACAACATATGACAACCAAATGAAGACATTTTAACAGAAAATCTTCCTCTCGTCTTTGTTAAAACCTGCCTCCCCTCCAAACCATCCAAGTTCAAGCCTAACACAACACCTACTTGGCCCTATTTTTTAGGCCCTGCAGTTTCAGGAAAGAACAAGCGCTCATGAAATGAAAGATGAGATTAATTGGAAGAAACATTTAACATACAAAGCAAACCAGTAAAATGGATTTTAAATGCATCTGAGCTCCATTCCATGCACTAGTAACTACACATCTGTACAAATGAATTCACCTGCACTTCCAGAACTAAAGCAGATGTTAATTCTAAAAGTAAGGTTTTGATTTTTAGTAGCCATGATAGAAAGGAAATAGCAAGGTCATGTTTCCTTCTCTGAGCATTGTTAAAAATTGTAATGATCTGTAGACTTGTGAAAAAAATTCCCCTCTAAAAAATCCCCAACAGCTTCTTCCCAAGCAGCACATTGAGAACAGATGGCCAGCATCAAGTCTGCAATTACCAGTGGGGCCTGGCAGTCCCAAAGATCACAATGATACTCTTTTTGTGGATGTGGGGACAGCTTGAGAGATGCAGACAACTAAGTATCATAGGCAAATGCACTTTCCACTAAAAATGTATGTACACATTCCACTTCCAAATCTGCCACATGCTCCTTCCGTTAACTTTTGGTTTATATTTAGGTTTCCCTCCCCTTTTTTCTTCAACATTTTATTTTCTGCTACTGAAAGTTTTTCAAACAAGGTGGCAGGAAATAGATAACAGTAAGGATATAATAGAACTGACCATTGTTAAGCATCGCCAGAGGCATAAACTTCATGAACTACCTGCTGTTGCAACTTTTCCCCTCTTCTGCTTTGACAAACCCTAAATGCAGCTCTAACAATGATCTATGAAAAGCATGCAAATGAACAGAGTTAAGTAGTAACAACTGACTATCAAACTTGTGATTGTACTCCTGTGCCATCCCCCTCGCTCCCCATCCCCAGGAACAGCTGGTCTGTTCTCTTCAGCCAGGACAACATCTGATGAGGAGGTGCCGTTTCATTTCCTCTCCCACCCCTCAAATGGGGAAGCCCTCAAAGGGGGGAGGGGAGAGCATGTTTTTAATTCAAATGCTGCATCTTAAAATAGCATTGTGCAACACATGGGTGAGTCTGATTGTAAATATATATATACACACACATATACATCATGAGAGCTTTATTCCCTCTGCATCTCTTAATGCAGAAACTTTATTACTTTTTTCTTTAATATCAATTTATTATTACAGTTTTACATCCAAGAATTCGAGTACTTGAGTAAAACTTTCATTTTGCTAAAGCCGATAAAGGTTAGGAAATTAAAGGAAACAGAAAGCAAGCTACGAGGCATCTCCTACAGAGTTCCTTTCCAACTGACAGATGCAGCAGGAAGAGGGTGGAAATGATTTCTTCATGTGCACAGAGGCCTGACAGACTTAACTCTTCAGGCATCTGGACCTGTCTTCAGGAATGCCCAGCCCCCCTATAGTGACTTCTGTCTCTTATATTAATTCAGCATGCCTTACTTGATTTCTATTAATTTCTCTTTTCTTCCTCATGTCAGCTACCCCTTTTGAAAAATTTACCAGGCATAGAAAGATAATGGAGAAAAGTACACCACAATCCTCCTGTCATCACCTTAGTCTGGAAAATCTTAGTGGGAAATAAGGCTGTACAACAAGAAAACCTCAAGCCTTACTACTGTCTAGTGTTTCTCATTCTGGCTTAATTCAGGGACACATTTCATAGGGAGGGTGCCAGTGTTATGGAGATGATGCTATCCTAGAGGCTGAAACCCTCCCTGATATGATCAGCTTTGAGTAATCGTGATTTAGTCCAAAACAAGTTTTAACAATCTATAGAAACTGCTGATTCTTCTTAAAGATCTTTGACTCGGTGTCAAATGCCATGCAATAAAATGCAAACATCTCCCACCAGAAGAAAGAAGTGAGAAGGCAACACACCCCATTTTCCTCCCAACCGCAATGAGCAAGCTTTCATTGCTGACACACACAATAGATACCAGAAAGCACTGTCCTTTCATCAACTCGCTCAAAAGTTTTTTCTGCTTTTACCACTTGTTTATCAAGTGCTGTAGTACTGTACAAATCTGGCACTTTTTGTAACAGCAATTATCAAAAGATCCAACACAAGTACCGGCTTTGTGGCACAGATGTAAGTTAATACACACAACTCATGCAGAAGTAAATTAATTAAACCTCACCAAAACAATTACTTAGTCCAGCCAGGAACAAAGAATTGCATGCACTCAACAGCTTGGCAAAAGCACTGTTATTTTGGGAAACGTACCTTTAAAACACTTTGGATCGTTTCTCTCTCAGAAACATCCAAAACAGTGTCAACTCACCTTCCACACTATCAGAACAGGAGGTACCAATCCCAGTGTCCCCGCTGTCGGAAGCTATACTGTGTCTTCTGACAGGATTGCTTTGACTGCTTGATGAAATAGTTGTGGACTGCCACAGGGATTCAGTACCAGGTAACCATCCCACTGAGGAATAATCTGAGCCTATAAAGAAGGAAGCCAGAATTCTGTCATTATGGATACAGTACAGAAATCAACAACAAAATACTGGTCAAGATGAAAACTGAATCTTTGGTTTCATAGTTCAGGCTGGAGCCAGACTCTATGCCAATGTTTTGGGGTTTGGTTTTTGGGTTGGGATTTTTTGCAGGTTTGTTGGGGGGGGGGGGGGGGGGGGGGGAGTGCTGGTGTTTGGTTGTTTTTTGTTGTTGGGGGGAGGGGAGCTGTGTGTGCTGTGGGTTTTGGTTGGTTGATTGGTTTGGTGTTTGATTGGTTTGGGGTTTTTTTAGTTAAAATCCTTTTTGCTAGTTGGAAGCTTCCCCCAAAAAACCCAGTAAATACATTTTTGCTATTAAAAAAATGTGACTTCCAAACTGTTCTTATACAATTCCTATCCTAAAACTGATTCTCAACTCACAGCAGAAGTTTGCATTGCAAGTGCTCAAATACAGTCAGAGATCAATGAATTTTTTGAGAGAAAGCAGTTGAAGATTTGGCCAGTGAAATGCAGTCATGTCCAACAATGCATAAACCACATGACCTAAGTGATTAAACGAAGGAGCAATGGCATCATTGACACTGATATCTAAAGTCATTCATTATGGTTCACTGTTATCTGTAGTTTTCAGTTATGAAAAGACAGACTACCAACTCAAGCAGGAACACAGTGGCTGCACACATGCTATCTTTGTGAAACATCTATCCATCCAGTGATTTGTTTAATTTTGGTTATTTTACTTTAAGCAATCATTAAAATATTAAATTGCAAAGCACAATTCAGAGCAGCAAATAGTTCCTCTATTCAAGGAATTTTTGAAGATGTGTGGCCTACTTCATAGTCAGTCTCAAGGGAAAAGACACCACAGAGTACAACCCCAGAGGGCCATCACAATCTCCAATGGCCAGTATCTAAATCTGAGCATTCCTTATAGGCAAAATACTGCTCATCACATTCGCACTCCAAGCAAGCAAAGCCACATAAAGCACCTTGGTAAAAGCACATAGCCTGCTCTTTATTTTATATATAACCACATACATCCACCCCCTCTAGCAGTTAGCTCTGTATAACACTTTCAGCAGGAAATGACTCATGAAGTATCAGCACACATACAATGTCCCTTATGCTCCATGAGGTTATTTTTAGGTCATTTAAACATTTTCAGCAACATCCATCCAAAGTTGTAACAGCAATTTGCCTCTGCAATGACATCTGCAGATCATAGCTATTTCCAGCTGTACTTGTTTCCCAGTAAATTTAATAGTTTAGAAAAGGATGTAAAAATGAACACATCTGTATATCTATAATTCACACACATATACATATGTATACATACTCCCCATATTGCAGCCAAATCACTACACCTACCAGCCAGAGTGATAGCAGCTGCTCACCAAGCCACTTGTAAATCGAAGAATACAGTATATAATTCCTTACTGTATGCACTATTTAACTGTAGCATGATGTCTAACAGATCCTACTTTCTGTAAGTAGGTTCTTGGAGGTCTTAGGTGTGCCTGTCCATCTCACTTGTCTCAACTTCAATCTCCTTTGAGGTTATTGCCTCTTCTTCCCTTTAACATATTTTCCTATCTTTTCTCAGTCTTCAGAATCATTCGATCCTCGTTCCCCTTAATTCCACTTCAGCCGTACCTTGTGCAATATATTTCCTTGTCTTCTTTACAGTTTTTGTTTTTCCTCCCCAAAAGTATCTTAACTCTTAATTATTCCATTGAGTAGCTTTCAGATCCAAAGGTTAGGCAGTAGACCAGAAGACCAGGAAAGCAAGACATGAACACAACTGCCTGTGGCTCACCCATGGCTCACCAGTCACACCCTGTAAGGAGGTCCCAGACAAGATCCTAACTGAATACCACTCCAGGTGTCATTCTTCATACCATCTTCTCTGTGTCATCATCTAACATACTGAAACACAATAGTCTCACATACAGGTAATGGGAAACTGGGACATTTCTTCATCTCCTACTATCCAGCACATTTTTCACTAAACACTCTGGCTGCTTTGGGAATCATCCAGTCCTCTAAATAAGCCTACTTTCCACAAGACTTCCACCTTCATACTTCTCAAGCTGCATCTAGCTATTCCAACAAGAGTAAAGTTGACTTATGGGAGCCCAAACTAATTAAGTCAGAGACAGTTCTTATTCAGGAGACATTTAAAATACATTTATAGAAGAGAAATTTAGTTTCATTTACCCTTCATTATACTGTCCTCCTCAAAATGATTCTTTAGTGACATTTCAGCTTTTATGGCATTAAACAAGTGTTAAAAGAAATACAGCAGATAACGCTACCACTAGGGCAAATTAAATTAACACAGCATTAAGTGCAAAACTCTTTAAATCCCTTGGTTAGACAAATGCTCAGTATGTGAACCTATAACCATTCATACGCAGCACCTGAAAAAGGAGAGGTACTTTCCACTGTGGTGAAACTTTGAGGAGTAAAAGGTAAAAATACCGCAGAATGAGAGTAATTTACATAGGAAAGGATGTTTGGAGGTCATTTACTCTAACCCCCTGCTCAAAGCAAGGTTAATTAGATCAGACTGCTCCAGGCCCCATCCAGCTGAGTCTTCAACACCTCCAGGCACACAAATTCCACAACCTCTCAGCACAGCTTGTTCCAGCATTTAACCATCCTCTATGCAAAGAGGATTCCCCTAACATCTCATGAGAGCCTCTCAAGTTCCAAACATACTGCTGCAATATATCCCAAAAGATGCAACAATACAGGACAACTAGACCCAATAAAAATGGTTAACATACCAGAGGGGGCAGACAGTCATCTCCATTGGGATCTCTACAGGTACTGTAAACACAGGAAATAAAAAAAAAAAAAAAAAAAAAAAAAAAATCACAAAACCCACACTATAAAGTATTCTCAATTATACACCTACATGCAGCCAGCTTGGCAATATCCCAAGCCCCAAGTGTGGTTCTGAAGCACAGGTCCAGGAGGACTTGCTGGCACAACAGAAAATTAACGCAACACATCCTGGAGCAACTTGCACCCAGGGGCATCTCAAAGTTAACTCAAGAAGCTTGATTCCTAGTTTGGCTGGCCTGACGAGGTAAGTGCTGGTACACATCCATAGCTACACAGCTCACCGTGAGGCCATCAAGAGTTTGTTAGCTTTGGCTCAGCACAGGCCTGCCAGATCCCACCTGGCTCTCCAAGGAAAGACTCAAGTCTCTCTGCATAGCACTCTGGGCTCCAGAAGGGTCTCTTCACTCACTGCCTCTCATAATGCACAGCTGGTTGTGTGCAGCAGGTGCACACCTACAGTGATGTCACTGGGATCACACCTTTCCCTCACAGCCACCCTGTACACAGAGGCATGGAGAGGGGCTGGGATGGGGTGAAATGGACCAGTTTTCTCCCTCACTGGGCTTCTACTGCTCAGGAGTGGCCTCTGCGTTTAAAAGGGATATGTGCCAAGAAAGAGAATTGGTTTCAAATATAAATAGGTAAACAGTACATGCTTTTCAGCCTATTTTAGACATGCCATCAGAACACAGTTGCATGCGATCACCTCAAGAAGCGCTTTTCTCCTTGCCCCCCACAGAAGCCCTGATGTTAAATATGCTGCTTTGTTGGTTGGGGTTTTATGGCTAGATGTTTTTGGGTTTGGTTGGGGTTTTTTTTTTGTTTGTTTCTTTGTTTTTTTTTAACATAGCTAAAGGCATATTTGAGGAGTCTACACCTTTTAATGCTTCATTGTGCATCAGCACTGCTTTACCTTGTGGACATAATGGTGTTTCTTCACACAAGAAAGCCATTACAAAAATAAGCTGTCTACATAAATATGAGCTTTTCAAAGCTAACTGAACCCACTCTTACAAAAGGCCAAATAAAAGCAACAAGATAGCAGAAATGGACTCAATAATTAACGCTCAACAGTAAGTCATACATACCAAATTCATAGTGCCAGAGAACAAACCCCCTTCTCCATCACTGAGGGAAGGCAATCACACAAACTGCAATGAGGAAACTTAACCCATAAACCAGGACCTTATAGACCCCATTAGTCCAAGTCATTATTTAAGAATTCATTTACTAGTTTCATTATTTGAAACTGCCCACCCAAGCTAAATCCTGAAATATCACCAACAGCTATGCACCCGGCCCTATGCTCCTGGATCTCCTTTTCAATGGCTCTCTGTAAATATACAATCTTTCACACAGCAAACAGCCTATACTAAAAGAATCAAGCATGAAAAGATACACAGGAGCCCCTACGCTGCTCAGCTAGCACACCTGCTTTACCCTGCTGCTCTAATCTCAAACCTGCCAATCAACAGCTATTGTCCATCTGCCCAAAATACAGAGTGGGGCAAGAAAAGCAAACAAATATTTCTAACAGATATTTGTGCTGATCACTGTATACTGCCATCTGACGAGAATCATTCCTTACTGGGCCAGGAAAATCTACCCTTCAAGGGATTTAACAGAAAAGAAAGAAACTTCATTGCATCTGGCTGTAACTTTCAATGACAAAAATGACAAATAAAATACATCCAAGATCTTAAACAAATCTCAGGAGGAGCCTTGTTTATACAAACAGTTGACTGCGTCCTTGGATTTGGCCGGCTAAGTATACTGGCATAGCGCTGTGTTTCCAGCCTATGCATTTAAAACAGTTCAGTTAACAACTATGTATATAAAGTGCAGGAAGTAGATTACTTATTAAGAGAACAGTAGTTGAAATTCACTCCATAAAACCATGTATCTTTTTCTGTGTATTACAGAAAATAATGTTTTGCTGTCAGCTACTGCTGGCAGAAAGGCACACAGTTAATGCTGGATCGTTACTGCTCCTAATTTCAGTGGCATGTGCAGAATCCCACATGATATACAAAATAATAAATACCACTGTCTTTATATTTGGTTCCCAAAAATACCTCCAACGTGCTTTCAGGTGCAAAGTATTATTGTAAGTGACAGCTATGACACTATTATTTTACCTAGACACTGAATGAAAAGCAACAGCAAAAGTGGGTTTCACAGCAGATATATCCTAACTTAAGTATCCTGACAAAGTCACACCATGACTTTGACATAAATTGTGACCAGAAATTAATCACCTGTGACAGCTAGTGTAAATTTATACAGTCAAATGATGATAGTCTCTCAGCAAACCATTTGCTGTATTGTAGCAATAAACATACTTTAGCTGGAAAACCATTTTAGGTTTACTCATCATAGCTGCAAGATCATTACTGCTGAAAGATTAAATAAAACCTTACTTTGGTGCATGTTTCATACACAACAATTCTTTGCTAATAATTTAGCCTTTTTTTTTTTTTTCCAACTGCAGAAAGATGACGCAAATAGCGAGAAAAGGAAATGGAGGCAGGGGAACTTAAAATGCAAAACAGCCTTTCCAAAAAGTAGATGTCACACCAACATATTTATATAGCAGGGTTCTTTTAAAACAAGCTGACAGCTGATGGAATGGTGCAACAGCAAGCTCCTTCAGCGGAAGGTGAAGCAAAAACTTAGCTGGATTCATTCAATCTGATATCCTGACTGAATAAGAAGAACCAGGCACATGAATGCTCCTTGTAGACACAGGCAAAAAGAACCACCTTATTGATCAAAAAAATACTCCTGAAATAAAGAACTGGCATCCCAACCCTAACACCTAGACAGATATTTGCAAGGTGCATTCCATCTCTGCGATCCTCCTGCAAAACAAATTGCAACTTTTATTAATACACATGTCCGAAACAAGTTCCAGGTTTACAATGCAAAATCTTTTCTGCTGAGATGAGCAATATACTGGTAAAAGAGGGTTTCTGGAGCTTTAAAGAAGGCAGCCAGGTAACAGTTTTGGGGCCTTTTTCAACAAACGCTCTGGAGGTGGTGAAATTTCAGGAAGTTCTACCAGATGGCCATGAACTGAGGTACCAGAAGGTCCTAGTCCCCCATCTCACGGTGGATGATACAGCTTAATCACAGTGCAAATAGGAGCAGGGCAAAGTGGGGTGAACTGACAGCCCTAACTACCGAAATTTTATATTTCAGTTTCTCAAAAGCACTTTATAACGTCAGATAGCTAAAGCATGATTCCCCAGGATGACTCTCATCTTTTATTAGTGTACTATCTTGACAGAGCCTGCAAGCTAGTTAACTAAGTTCTCTTCATTTTTCAGTTGGAAACTGATTAGAGAAATCCTAAATATGAAGAAAAATAAAAACGTACCAATATAGAGAGGCAATGAAAGAAAAAAAGGCATGCAAGAGTTTAAGCAGAAGAATATTGAGACAGAGACCAACATTTTTATTTATACAGCCTGATAACATACTGCTCGGTATACAAAGGCCGTACAAAGAATTCACTTATGGAGAGGGGGAAAATCTTAAAACATTAGAGGAGAAAAACAAAAGTAGAAGAGAAATCCAAAGAAGAAATTCCTAAAAATAAAATCCTCTAAGTAAACAAATGCCTCATGGGCAGTATCAATTAGATGAACCTGACTATGGTCATATTTTAAGGAATACAAACTTGTGCTCCAACTTCTTTAGAAAGATAAATTTTAAGTAAATAGTGTCATGAAACCTCAGACTTCTTTTGTCTCTGCAATTCCCTAATAACAGTTAAACCATTTTGGTTCCACGTCTCCCAGAAGTGGCTAAATATACCAACTCTCACCACAATAATTATAGGTATAAAACCTTTGCTTTCTACACAAAACACTATTTCAGTGTGAACTTCCACAAGCTGCAATTTCTTACAACTTTACAACCAGAACAAGTTACAAGGTTTCTCATGCAAGGAAGGATGGGAGAAGCGGAGCTAAGAAGAATAAATACATCAGTTCGACAGATGAGCTTTAGAAAACCTTGCCATGGCAGCTGAGGACATAATCAGTTAGCTTGCTCTCTATCAACCCCCACCCCCAAGGCCATAGGAAGTAAGAGGTGCCCAGGTCTGTCTTTCCATCAAAGAGTCCAGCTGGCTACCTAACACCCCTGGCTAAAATGGTTTTGAGTTAAGAATGCTATTTGACATTAGAGCTAATTGGATCTAGTGGTCAGCTGCTATGCAGAGGCTGGTCACCTTTCTCAGACACATACTCACTGTTGCCTCCTCAGCGTAAGCCCTGCCACTCCAGGCCTCACAGAAAGTGGCTCAGGAACAAACTGTTCCCGCTTACAAAAATGGTTAACTGTTAATTTGATTTCCTAAGCTGGCTCAGCAAGGAGTCAGACTAGAAGCACTGCCAAAGAGGGAGTGGGAACATACAGGCATACTTCTGATGCCTAACAGCAACCAGCTAGTAACTAGGCTTATCCCTACTGCCAAATTGCACATTAAGGCAGATTCTAAACTGGAGTGAGATAGGCATAAATCTCTGCTGGCTTTGCTGCTGAGAACAAAATCTGTTCAACTAGCAGAAAGCTGTGTTCAACACAGCATTCTGCTAAGTAAGTAGCAAAATCCTCAGACTGAAGCAATATGTAATAACGGACTCACCTTCCTGATTTCTATTCTACAAAGTATGCAAAACCAACTCAAATCTGTAACGCACTTCACAATTTTTATAGAGACAGCACTTAGCTGTAGTTATTTAATATCAGGCTAACAATGAAATACCTACCCTTGTCAGGAAAGAAAGAAGTTTGCCTTCATTGCATCA
The DNA here is from genome assembly GCA_028858755.1 of Ara ararauna. Classification (NCBI taxonomy): domain Eukaryota; kingdom Metazoa; phylum Chordata; class Aves; order Psittaciformes; family Psittacidae; genus Ara; species Ara ararauna. Next base: position 67,241,200 of record CM054379.1, read on the forward strand.
CTGACAGGAGCAAGACCAGGCATTCAGTCCAATTGTTGATGGCACTTCTGCGAGCTTTCCACTTCCAGACAGAGCATTTGCATAAAACAGAACTTCAAAATACAAACTGCAGATGTTTCTTATTTCACATTTGGCACGCAGACTACATATATTACCTCATGCCTGCTATGCTGGCTTGACTCTTTGTCTTTGGAGTCAATGCACTATTCACCCCACAGAAACACAAAAAGATATTCTTAGTTTCCATTCACCTCCATATAGTAACTGCAGAGGAGAAGGCTACCTTTTAAACTTGGAAAGTTTGTCACTTACAATATGAGGAGGGGCACGTCTAGGAAAATAAACACATTAAGTTATGCTTAAAGATAAATAAACTTCAAACAGCAAGCCCTGAGGACATGCAGTCAGTTCCTAGTCTGCTAAAAAGCTGTGTACTTGTAGGTGACCAGCTGAATCCTCCTGCCAAAAAAAAAAAGCTAATATTCACAGATTACCATCTAGGTTACAGCCATTCTTGCAGTTATGTTTTACTGGTATTCAAAACCTGGTAAGTTGGGGTTTTTTTCTCCAAACTCTGTCATTCCAACATTTTTCTTACAGAATTACCTTTGTCCTCCCTCTTTCTTTTTAAAGAGTTAATTCAAGCTCCTCTATGCATGGGGGAAAATGAAGTAATCATAGCTGCTAGAATGAGTCAAAAAATTCTACATGGTTTTAAGCAGTTCCCACACATACCAAAGTGGATCAAATAAAGGATTTTAGCAGCCTTTTTTATTTCAAAGAGCATGATTTTTCCCCTCCCTGTAATCAGGTATCAGATCTAAAGACATCCTTGACACTAAAATAAATGAAGACAAACATGACACACACACACAAAAAATAAAAAAATCACTGAAATATTTTGCTCATGTATAACAATGATAGAATTTTTTCCACCAGTTTTCAGAGGTCTAATGTGCATTATACACACACAACAGGACCTACTTTAATATGGATGTACCAGAGACTGAGCACCCAGACTACAGTTTGAGTGCATGCTAACAAACAGAAGTATGCACATCATGTAATGGAGTTCCCATATTGTTATATTCGGGTAAAGTGGCTTCACTCAAGTTGTAGGGGATTTTCCTTACAAACTTTCAGAGCTCATGTCACAGGCCACAGCTTCTCCCTAAGCTCAGCTTCAGCTCACACATATTCAATATAAGGAAAGACAGTACTCTGGAATTTAAAAAGTTTAAAAGTTTAAAAACACTGTACACCAAAAACCCTACCTAGGATACTCCCAGCTCAAACCAGTACCTCTTGTGCTTCCATCTTCACACCTACATCAGTTTTAAACCAAAACTTGGCATTACAATAATTCCACTGACCACACAAAAGCCCTTGTTCCATCAGTTTGGTATTTCAGATGAATAAGTGAACAGAACGATGTTGAGATCGCAAATGTTGGCTTTGTTTTCTGTGAAGTCTCTTTTGCTAGAGTGATAAAGTTTTAAGTAATGGTATTTTCAACGCCTTTTAGCGCCTCTAGCTGGGTCACTATACTCCCACTTTGTTTTCTTACTACCCACAGAACCATGGGGCTTTTGCTCTGTGCTGGTCACTGAACTTTTATGCAAAGCATTAATTTTCAACTACAAGAACATCTCCAAAGAATTGCCAAAACTTATGAATAGCTTTGCTGCAGAGCAGGCATTCAGGAGAGAAAAATGCCATCTTTTAAAGAAATACTGAAAAAAAAAACACCTGAAAAAAAGCCTCATTTATTCAGAAACATTTGAAACAGTTGCCACTTTCCACACCATCAGGAAACTGTGCTACAAAAGGAGTAAAGCAGACATTAAACACATAAGTATACCTTATAAGGAATCTCAGATGTGACTCCAGGATGATTCAAGACGTTTCTTGTCCGAGTACTACACCAAAGATCTCTTAACATATTAAGAAGTCGAAAGCTTGAAAAGCATCATTTGCTTTTCTACTCGCGTTTGCTAAGTCTTCTTCAGGTACTTTAATGAATAAAGAGGCAGCATGACTTCTTGACACTACTGGCACTGCCTTTCTTCAGCAAGACTGAGATAGTCTCCTCCTACCTCTCCAGTCACTATCCATTACTCTGGACCTGTTTAAACCTATATGCGAGGCCACTAATTGCTTGAAGCCACAATGTCCAATGGAACTAATGCCACTTTTTCCTGATCCTCTCTCTTAATCTTCCTTGGCCTTCACGGTACATCTGTGGATTAGCTATATAATTCCTGATGTCATCAGGAGTGGCAAAGCAAGATTCTGCCAGATTTTTCCACTACCCATCAGCTGACTCAAGAGCCAGCTCATTTGACTCCAGCTATACCACACCCACCCAACGCCTTCCTGCAGCAGTGTCTCACACCAGGGACAGGCACCTGTAAATCTCTCCTTCAGTATTTATTTAACATCAGTATTCTCCTGGACCAGCATCCTCAATTAGTTTGCCATAAAGGCTGAACAAGTGCTAGAGTGAGCCCATGGGAATCGGTAAGGATACATGAACAGTGGTACCCAGAAGGATGGGAGCAACTACCCACTAGATAATCTTCACCACAAAACAAAATTGTGCCCTGCAACCCACCCACATAAATTCTTCCCTTTTGCCTGAAGGGAAGAGTTTCTCTGTCACATCCTCCCACATTTCAGGGACTATCATACCTTGAAAGAAGAAAGCAAAAAACCCCAATACAATCTCAGTACTTGCCCTTCTTTTACAGAGGGACATTTGAGTCTCAAAAAAACAGCAGAGAACCCTGGGAAACAAGGACAGAAAGATGCAGTGCCACTTACAGCATGCCTGGCTGCAGAGAAGAAGGTCACTTGAGCAAAGCTGTGCAATCAACAGGATGTTCAAGCACAGGCAACCAAGCCAGACGCTGCAGAGAACAGTGCCCAGGAAAAGCTCGCATGCTCAGGGGTGATTCCACAGGGGTCAGCAGTCTCAAAAAAGGACACAAAAGGGAGGATGCATCAGGACTAACACAAACCTAAGCACACTTGTGAGTATATTTACACAAGTTATTCTCAGCTGCATGTCCTCCTCCTGTTCTTCAGGTATCCACCTGAGCCCCTGAAGCTGATTTGCAGCATCGCATGTATCAGATTTAGAACCTCAACTTGCAGCAGTCAGCAAGAAAACTCCCATGGGGGAGCCCAAGACAGAAACCAGAACCTTATTACACTTCAGTACACTGAAACACTGCCTGAGAGCAATGGTGGGGGGGAAGTGTGAAAACCAGACCTGCGAGCCCAGATGCGAGAGGAGGAAAAGGAGCTCTAGGCACCTGAGCCAAGATTCCCTGTCAGCCCCTGCAGAGACCAGGCTGGAGCAGGGGAACAGCATAGAGGAAGCAGTGGAGAGGAGCTGCCATGGGCTGACCACATGATCAAGTCTGCTTTGCCTGTGACAGTATCTGTTAAATCATCTCCCTTTCTTCATCTCAACTCACATGCTTTCCCATCTTATTTTCTCTACAGTCTTGCTGAGGGGCAACAAGTGAGCGGCTGGGTAGGTATTTGGTAGCCAGCCAAGGTTAACCCACTGCATCAGTCAGTTGGAAAGCCCCTTTTTGAATCACACAGCAAATACACTGAACATGTTTTAAAGCTAATCGCAACCACGATGAGACTGTTTTATTGTCAGCGTACAATTTTAAGACACAGTTGGGCATCTGAGAGACTACCAACAACTACAACCAAGTCAGCACTTTGTCAATTCCCGCGCTGGCTGGTTTTTGGCTATTAGTTTAACTCTTCAGCTCTTAAACCACAAGCAAATTATATGACAAGAACAAGCATCCAAAGAATACAAAAGGCAAAGTTTACACTGAACGAATGTAGTACCAACCCTCTTTTCTTTAACTAACCTGTCTACAACAAACAGGCTTCACTTCCAACAATGACAGATAATCACCTCTGGCTACAACCTCAAGTTATGCAAGAACTATTTGATTTAGGAGGCTTTCAGTTATTCTTACCACCAAGCATTATTGCTATGTTTGGCAACTTCTCCATATTTTGAAACACAGGGGTTCTTTAACAAGTATTAAATGCCTGGCTAAAATCTGAGCATAAATAATTTGCAACCTTAATAAGCAACATTTGGTGGACATAAATCCTAGGTGTTCTTTGGAGAAACTCCAGGGGCTCTTACCCTAACTAGCACTTCCTTTGCCACTACCTGCTACTGCACATATGATGGCTCAGGCTGTTTTTTACTACGCACTTATTCTGCACAACTGCTTAAAATTAAAGCATTGTTCTCAAAAATCATTAAACTAACTACTACTTCCTTTTAATTAAAAAGTTTTACAAGCACAATATTACTGAAACCACACGTCTATAGTCAGTCAGTAAATGTTTAACATACAAGAGATTAGAACAATCGCTAACTTCTAAGGCCAACAATTTAATATACTCTTACAGCTACTACGCTTTTCTTGATAAGCAGTTAAGGCATTCATCTTTTATACGCACTAAGAAGAGTGGACATTATGTCCATAAAAGTGAATTGACTGGAGGGAAGGGGCGGAGGGGGAAAAAAAAAGGCATGGTTTTTGAAGAGAAGTAACTAACTCCTGTTCGCTAGCACTAAAACACAGAATACCATTCACATCACTGTGATCTGTGGAAGATAGCAAAGGACACTCCAGCAGCCAGTCTTGCAGATGCAACATTTTTAGGCTCAGGTAATCAATCTTCATTGCACACCATATACGTAAGTCTGCATATATATACATATACATCTATATACACACACACACACGCACACTTGTAACTGGCAAGCAATTTGAAGTCTACCCTTGGTAAGAGTAACTAACTCACCATTTTTTACCTTGTCTAGCCTGAAAATATAAATCTGCCTTCTCAAGATATCCCAAGAGCTAGCACATTCCCAGCTGCAGACCAATAGCAGACCAATAAACCTTGTTACAGATAAAACCACTGGATTTCTGTCCTCCTCCACCCCAAAGGATGAAAAAGTGTGTCATCAGCCCTATCTCCCCACCTGTGTTGTAAAGCTGCCCATCGAGTCCATGGGTACCTAAAGGAGGCAGCATCCTGTGGGCCTTACAGTGTGTTTTGATCCTACTGTTGCTAGCACTTTGACTGTGACATCATTACAGAACCCTTCAGATCCATGTGTGCCATGTTCACTGCCAACAAGGGTTAAATATGAGAACACGGGTCTTCTGGGATTTGCCAGAGGAACAAATCACATTGCCAAGGCTCTAGGAGCAGAGGGATGCAGGCTACTATTTTGGGGGAATGCCAATCACATCCCTTTGAGCACCTTACTTCTAATTTTCACCACTTCTGACTTTTGTCACCTAAATAGCTATTACCAGCCAAATTTCAGTAGCGGCCAACTATTTGTAATATTGGATAGTGGAGAGTGGCTTGACTGAAGGTGGTACAGTTTACTGAAAGCAGTAAGTATTCGTTATTTCATTTTAAAGTGTGTTTGTTTCACTTTCCACAGGCACTCATTTGACACATACAGCCTAAATGGACGATTGGATGCCCCAGAGGGACAACACATCTAGGTGAACACTTTCATAGTCTTAAAAAAGTTATTAGCCAACTGTGCATTTCAAATGATGGTCTAGGGGAATAAGCAAAGGGCCTGACACTCTGTATGCCCTTCACTGCAGTTATTTAAATTCCTGCAGCATAGTGAGCAGCTGTTGTCTTTACAGAGGTGTAAACTATGCTGCAAGGTTTTTATAAACCATTCATGTAACAAGATGACTGAAAGACTGTAAGTCGATCACATACGTTCCAAAACAGCAATTTAGTTTTCTAGGACAGATACTTAGACTGTAAAAAGCTGAACTTATTAATTTATTTTGCAGGGGTAGCAAACTTTGCCATTAAATCTCAGCAGGATTCAAACAAGACAGCCATTTTGGGGCTAGGTTTTGGGGTTTTTTTCCCAGAGAAAGCAATCCTATTGAACAGAAAAGCATGAACAATTTGGAAATGTCAGAAGGAATAAAACTGAAGGCCACAAATACTCCCTAAGAAGTGTTTCTGCTTATTACATTTTAAGAAATTTTAAGAAAATCAAATTAATCTGCATCTATTGCTGAAAATCTGATAATTCTTCAGAGGACACCTAGGTTTGTAAGGAGATTGCAAGACTTTCAACAAAATATAGGACTTCTAGATACCCATATCCATAGACAACTAGAATACAACTAGCAAAATGGAATGCCTTTTGGTAATAAACACAGCTTAATAAAAATTAACAAGTCACTAACTGTTATGCTCCCATGCCAACACTTAAAAGACAATCGGAATCCATAGCAAGTAGTTGCCGTTAAAGAATAAAACTTATCTTGGCAAATTAAGACTTCCTTCATCTGGAAAAATAAATGCCTAAACTTCTGCTTCCTACTAGGATGCTACCGTTCTGCAACAAAATACTTTTCCCATGGACAGCTTCCTTCTCAGGAAGAAAAAAAAAAAAACCAAACAAAAAAAAACCACCAAACAAAACCACATCAAAAACCTAACCCAGCAATAATGTAACAGCCAGGATCTTAGTAGCCATCATCCCTTCATTAAAAAACCTGCATGGAACTAATTAACTTCCTCTTCTTTTGAGGGATTATGGACCTCTCAAAACAGCTTCTTGACTCTTTCAAAATAAGGCTGATGAAGGAAGGGACAGAAATATGTTGGAAATTATAATGCATTGATCATATCTCAAGCAAAAACCTTTAACTACTTGCTTTCTAATTAACCACCACCTTCTGTTACTCTGTCTTATCTCTAATTAAGAGATATTTCTCCAAGTTTTGCTACTTTACCCCTCTACTGGTTATAGATAAAGTTTCAAATTTCATATTAACCCTGAGTATTTAAAGGAAAGATCATGGGAGAGGAAAGAAAAGCAATACCCAAAATTAGTTCTCAAATCTTAAAGGCAATTCTGACAAACAAACCAAAGCAAAACATCCATCCAATAACTGACTGAACAGAATTGCTGACAAATTCAGCATGGTACTAATCCCCTTTATTTCACCACAAGCAAAAGGGAAGACACTGTCATGAATGCCACAATCCAAAGGTTTCTGAAACGAATGAAAAATGAACACCAACAATCTTTTAAAAAGTCTGAAGTTAGTGCCAGTGCGCACTTGTGATACAACCTTCTAATATTCCTTCCCCAGACACAAATAATCGAGAACTAGAACATCCTGAATTCCTGCAGCTTCCACCAAGTTAACTGAAATCTCTGCACCTAGTGTTCAGAACACCCAGTATCTCTGCAAGCTGTTGCACAAAGATAATGTCACTCCATTCTTTCGTGGAAGCACTGAAAAAATAACAGAACAAAACAATAAAAAAACCCGAACCATGCAACACTTCAACGAGGCAAATGTGTTATACATAGGAATTAATAAAAGCACAGACAAAAAGGAACAATGTCTTCTTTCACATTAAAGGGACAAAACATTAGACTACTTATAGAGATTGAGGCAGCTGCTGAGAATGTCTTAGCAGCTCTTGTATTTGCAAGAAAAACCCTGTTAGTCGAAAGCAAAACAATTCTGCCATTTAAATAAGTGAACTAACTGTACAAGCATAATACAGTCTCTTTTGCAATCCCAAAATTAAAACATGAATCCAAATTTCTGAAGGAAAAAAGGATATTATTCCAACAGCACTACTTTGAACTTGTAACAACAGAGCCAAACCACAGACCTTCACAAGTGATCGATTGCTTCAATAAGTTAAAATACCACAAAGTATCTGCAGGAAAGAACTCTGACAGAGCAAAGCAGGTGATGCAGCTGGTAATGTTTCCAAATCCTGAACAGGGCATCCCAGACAGTTGGTACCCGGTCTTCCCTCCTAAAAGTAACGCTCATGCAATTCTGCAATCAATCCACCAGGTCTCCTCTGGCAGTTCTGACAGCCTTTACGGCAGAGATCAGCCTGTCTCTTACAGATCCATGTCTCCTCAGGAACAACTTAACTCCAAGCGTAAAATTTCTATGTCTTCCTGTAAACCTGCAGGAAACTAGGCTCTAATTAACGCTCGGATAGAAAAGGGGGAATGAATACAGAAAGGGCTCGATTTGTTGCCGTTTAAAAAAAGAGAAGCATAAAGCAAAGCACGCTTCCAGCCCCTGCCTAAAGCTACACCAAAAGAACAGAGAGAGGAAGAAAACCCCAAACAAGGAAACGGATTAGATACGTTATGCTCAGCATTTACCCTCCGCTGCGAGGTCCAGCTAAGGGAACACCGAGCCCCCCGGACGGACGGACGGCCTGTCCCCGGCCGCGACCGAGGCGGCGGCGGCAGCGGTCCGGCCCCCGCGCCCTCTCCGGGAGGCCCTGCAGCCACGTCCCCCTCATGGAGCGAGCGGGGGCCGTAACGCCTCCCACCCGCGCGAGGAGGAAGCCGCTTCCTCACACGTTTCTGCGGGGACCCGGGCTGCGGCTACAGGAAACGGCACGGCGCGGCCCGGCCCGGCCGCCCCACCGCCGCTGCCCCACTGCGACGGGATGCTAGTACGTTCCCTCAGTCCCATCCCTTCCAGCCCCACCGGGACGCGCGGCAGGCAGCGGGGCTACTTACCCGCCTTGTAGCCGCGCAAGCCGAGCTGGGGGTGCAACCCGCCCCACATGGTGCCGCGCCGGGCCGGACCAGGGGGGGCCGCCGTTCTTCGGCAGCAGCAGCAGTGCAAAGCTGCGCGCTCTCCCGCGGCCCCGGCACAGATGGCCGGCGGAGGCGGCAGCTCCCGCTGCCGAGGAAGGTTAGCGGGGAGCCGCCGGTGCGGTGGGGGCTGCTGCCTGCCCCAGAGGCGCCGCAGCCATGGTGCCGGGCCGCTACCGCTAAGAGCGGTGAGACCCCCCCCCCCCGTCGTCGTAGGAGACAAAACTTGCTCTATTGCGCTGCCACCGCCTGCCTCTCCGGCGCTGCGAGAGGGGCGGAGACAAGGGCGAGAGCCCCGCAGATGCTGCTGCCGCTGCTCGGGGACAGGCCACTTACATAACCCAGCCCACGGGGAGGGGGCTCGGGACGAGCTGCCGCGGGGGGCCTAGGCGGGGGGCTAATAAGCCATGCCCAGCCCCACGCAGCAGCCGCACGGTGGCTGGTGGGGCGGCCACGGCACCCCGCTTGGGCTCCGGTGGGGCTGCCGCGGTGGTTTGGGCGTCCCGTTGGCCTCGGGTTTGTTCGCTTACTCGTCCGCGCGCCCCCAAGGCTGTCCAGCGGGACCCCAGTCTCCTGCCCGCTGAATCGGGGAAGGGACCCGTTAGCAACGGCGTGTAACTGTCGTCAGGGAAACGCCTAATGGAAGGCACTTAATGTGGTTTAGTTGGTAAGGAAAAGTGAGATGCCTTACTCCAGAATTACGGCATTTGAGGTTCACAAGGCAAGTAGGTTATAGACTTAGCAGAGTTCATAAAATAAGAATTTACCAGCACTTTGTTTTAGTTAGAAAACAAAGTGGAAAGAAAGAAGCATCATAACATTAATTTCCGTGATCAGTTCCACCAAAATACCCTCAGTGTCACCATACAGTTTAAGCCACAGGACTGGAAACAAAATGCTCCCATCAGCAATAATTCAAACCCAGTAAGAGGCTCCCCCCTCCCCTTACCACAAGCAGCTTTGAGTTTGCTCCAAGTACTTTGAGAGATAATTCTGCAATAGCAGCCTTCATGTTACTGTTGTTTGCAATGCGGCTCAATGGTCCCCATTCTAAACTGACTTCTGAACAAGTGTACCCTGACTCAATCAGCAATCCACATTATCAGCCAAAAACACAAAGAGAAGGAGAAAATGACTTGAACAGCTTCCAACTTCACTGTAACTATCCAAAAATTACAGAAGCCACCACCACCAAGATACAAAAAGCAGTGCATTGCAGAATGTGATGGACATGACAGCTTAGGGAGGTAAGGTGAAACAGGGGCAGTTCTGTGTTCATGTGGAAATCTTCACAATCAATAAATCTGTGTTCAAACACTTTCTGCTGACCCAATGCATTTTTAATTGGTAGCTGATGATCACAGAATAGCTTTTATCTCCTTGGAAAGTTATATGATATGTTTCAGCACAGGTCATATTTTATTTATGCCTAGGTATTCAGAATGTACTCTGTAAAAGACAGGCCTCAGAAGTACTTGCATGAGCAAGTAGAAATGCTGTACGTTGTTATGTTGTCCTCTTTCTCATCTATATAAAGCCCTTACGTGCTCACTGAAGACCTGAGACAATGTACATTCCTCACCAGCTTGTTTTAACTATGGAGCGTATCTGTCACTAGGTGTTTTGTAGGTGAGCTGTAGAAATACAGGCTTTTAGAAGTTAGTAAATCCTGAATAAAAAAACAAATACTAAAACTCTTAGAGAGCCCATCAAAACCTTCAGGCTGTTGCTAGAGGTCCTCTGAATGATAATAATTTACATTTTACTGGTTTACAGTAAAAGATCAGTACAGGAATCTAGATTAGTGTTGATAACACCTCAATGAAGCTGTCCAGCCTGAAGTCAGCTTCAATGTTGAACAATGATTGTGAGAGAGAGCATGGTTGGTAAACATCAACATAAGAACAGAAAGAACTAAAGTATCTTGCAAAACAGTCAAGACCAAGAAATATGTAAACAGGCTAGTTCAAGACCTTTTTAAAGGAGTTGTCTGTGTGTAACATTTATGGCATACTATTTTGTTGGATAAGCATATGTACTTTGCATATTTACATGGGGACACGGTGAGCCGTGAGGAAGCTGAATATCAAGAAGGGGAAGCCATTTAGCAGCAGGTGAGGAGCTGCTGAGCTCTGGATTTTGTGATGCTGCCCTGTAATGAAGCTGCAAGCATCTAGAGGAATATCATGACCCCAGAAAGCGGCATGCCTGGAAAGAATGTGATAACAGCACTTCCATCTCCTAGTAAATGTCACTGCAGTGTTTTTATGTACCTCGGTATTACATGTTCGTGGAAGCTTTACAATTTCTTATGTAGCTCCTCATGAATAATACCACAGAGGGAAAAAAAGCCCAAAGGGGTAAAAAGGCCAAGATGAGTGTGGCAGAGCATACACAAGCTATGTGGCTGAATCACCTCTGACAACACCGCCTTGTCTTCTAATGTGTCCCTGCTGGGGCATCTGTGCTTTGACAGTGCTGCTGCTCAGAGCAGAAAAAAAACCAAACATACTTAAATTTAAGCAGTCAGATAGCAGAACCAGAGACACATTCAACCTCTTGTCTCACCTACAAGGCCCCACTGTGCAGGGGTGGTGGGTAGTTCTGGTTCCAGTCCATTCTCTGTCCATTTGAACCACTACACCTAGTGCAGCCAAGCTACACTAAGATGAGTCACATTGGCTTATCACCTCTTACATCTCCTGGGTTAAGAATCAGGAGTGTAGCAGTCTGTGTTCCAGTGTCTGGGCCTGTTCCAGTCTGTGCCCTGCTCAAGAGGGGTGTAAAGGTCTTGATACTCCTAGAAAAGGGAAGAATGGTATGAGAGAAAACTCCTGTAACTTTACACTTGAATCAATGGTTAAGTGGAAACAGCCCACATCCCCAGGTAATTACTGGGAGCTGTGATGCTCCAGACAAGGAAATGGACTCAAGTTCTCATTGTCTGAAAAGTCTTCTCCCCACCTCTTTCTTCTGACACATACTCCGCCCTCTTGGCAGAATCAACAAAGAAAAATAACAATTGAAAGTAACAGCTTAAGTAGGCACTGGTGCTAGGCAGATGCTGTCTCATTAAGGTCAGTTGCAGCACATCTTACCCAAGGGCTTGTGGTCTATTTCCAGGCTCAGAAATCACTTTTTTTTTTTTTCTCCCTAGTGAAAATGTGATGCTCTAAATAGAACTAAGCTGAAGCATAACCTCTGAAAACCACATTTTTCTGTGATTAAAGCCAGAAATGTGTTCAATATTCATTCTGTACACTTCCTTTCTCATTTAATAGAATTAAAAGATTAGTTAAAAAAACCCTCGAACGTTAAAAAGCTAAACATTGTTCTAAGAGAATGTAGACTATTTCCCCTATCTAATTAAGAAATCAAGCATGTGTGCATTCTATCAAAAAAGCAACAGTGGCATTTCTGCAAGCACATCTATATTGCAAATGACTGAAATTAAAATCACAAATTCTCAGTTCTTGAGTTGTTTCACTGAGTACAGAAATCCTTTTCCTCCACCCACAACTTTTCCAGTTGAACACTGTGTCCTAGCAAAGTCTAAGCAGCCTTTGAGAAGCCTTAGAGAAATTCCTCCTGTTTTGCAAAAAAACCCCAAACAACTATGTATGTTACAAAGCAAGATGTTAAACAGCATTGGGTGGCACTATAGTTAAAAGCAGATTAGCTTCCCTAATAAACTGCATCCCCTCTGGTAGGGGCAGGTTGGCCTACAGAACACCAAAATATTCCACTAAAAGTACATTGTGTGCATTGTGCACAGCATTGATAATAAACTGTGTCACCTAAGAGCTGCCAATCAGGCACCATGTAATAACGTGGTGCATGCAGTGTTTTTATTTTTGCCTCCTCTACAAGGAAATGAAAGCGCACGTCTTTCACAAAGGAACACAAATTGATACCGATTTGAATCTGCTTTGTGCCATGTTTTCAGTAATAGCTTATACCGTGGGAGTAAATCAAACCAAGCAGCTTGTTGTTACCATAGCTATGGTTTATTACCAGTCCCTGAAATTTCAGATTCTTCTTAATGTTCCAGATTTCAGAATTGGATTTTCACCTGAGAAATTATTGACATAATTGCTAGAAGACCCTTGGGAGTCAAAGGTTTCACATGGCTCATTATCAGTGGGTAAATCAAACACCTTTTTGTGTGTCATATGATTTTAAAACAAGTCTAAGAGATTTAGATCAACTCTGTGCCAGCGACTCTGATACCGCAGGAAGCAGAATATATGCAGGGGTGGGATCCAGTGACATCTAACCAGCAGTTTATGAAGAGAACCAGGAATTTCCCAGGTATGTTTTTCTCAAGGGGAAATTTTTGGGTTCTGCTATTCTATCTTCCCTTTTCCCCATACCCTTCTCTCCCAAAGGCAGTGGGAAAGAAGGGGAAATATAAATACTTTGGAAGGAGATAGAGAGAATATATTGAAACCTGTGGGCTGGCAACAGGCCTTTTCCTTCTCTCCAGCTTCCAGGGTCAGCTCCTGAAATTTTAAGTGCTTCTACCAGAGCTGTGAACCTCTTCCTCTAACCCTGGTGGGACTCACTAACATACCCAGCTTCCCTGCAAGACATTATGCTTCCACTAAAGAAAGTTTTTCAAAAATTGCTTCTCCTACTCACATTGTATGACTTTTTTATAGTCTCTCTGGTTCTCTGGTTCTTGAGCCCACTTGAGTCACCTTTATGTTCTATGAACACACTCTCTGATTTTAGGAGCACCCAGTATTATTATGCTTTTTTTCCCAGTAGGTTGAAGACAAAAAGAAATAGCAAGCTTTAAATTCTCCTGAGAGAGAGGATTGAGACCTCTTGGTGATATTTTACATATATTATGACATTGAAACATCTGATGAAGGCCATATCTGGGACCTGTTGCAGACTAGAGGCTTCTTTGTAACAATTAATAAAAAATTATAATTTGGTGCTTGATAGCATTTGTTGGTATTCTTCAGAGAAAACCCACCAAATGAAGAACATGAAGGCACAAAATAACTGCCACCAGTCATCAGACCAGGCAGGCATAATTCAGTCTCAAAATGGCTATATCAAAACCCTTTCATTTTGGGATTATCAAAGTACCGAACATTTTGTATTTTCATTACTTTCCTAAAATTTATGGTAAAACCTAAGAAGCCTTAGCAGTGCTGCAGTTCAGGTTTTCTATCTGACTTCCACTGGCAATGCTTGAGTTTTTACAGTTGGCCTTTTATTTCAAGGCAGTCTTTTCTGACTCTGTTACACACAAAGAAATGAGTGCAGAAGGATGAAGTGCTGGATGATATCGCTAGACAATAATTTGTAGGATTTTTTTAAGTTTCTGCATGTAGGTTAAACTCCACCTCAGATGTGAAGTAACTGCCATATTAGAAGCACAAAACAGCCTTTAGCCTGACCTGTTTAAAATCTACTTGCTTTGAAGGTTAATCAAAAAGCATTCCCCTTGTATGCTGTCACTGAAACAAAGGATCAGATCATACAGTGAGGACCCCTGCTCCATGTCTACCTCAGCGCAGAAAGGTGTAAATCCTGTTTTCCTCTTGCAACTAACATTTCCACTGAATTATCTAACTTTTGAGAAATGCAGAATTCAAAATTACAACAGCTGTATACAGGAAGGCCAAACACACTACAGCACAACTAGCCAGCAATGGAACATTGTCTGAATGCTTGGAAATGGAAATGTCTTCCAAGCAGCCATCACTATCTTCTTATAGCCTGAAATATGTAGTTTGTTTACTCCGAGTCAGAAATACAAGCTATGAACATTACCAGTCAGAAAATTATCTGGTCACTTGTTTTTGAGCCAAACCCCGTATTGCTGCAAAGGGATGAAATTTCAGTAAAGTCAGTAGAGTTATGCCAGTGCTCAGTTTAGTGAAGCTTAGTGCTGTCATATGCCCATATGTAAAAGTCAGATGGAAAAATTTATTTCATACTTTTAACTATAAATACAATTCAATTCAGGAAGCTCCCCACCCCATTTTTTTCTCCATTCTACAAAAATTACTTGACATCGATTCTAAAATAATTCACTCCTATATACTGTAATCATGTATCAGTATCCCACTGAAAATTATACTACTCTGTTTTCTCTTTACAGTCCATGCCTAAAATGATGGGGCATTCTATGCTGTTAGAATAAAATCCAGTTTAAAAGGACACTTTTAGACCAGCCCAGCACACCCCTGCAGATGTTTCAGAACCATCCCCACTCCCTGTGCAATACATGAGGGCCAGCAGTCACCAGCTGTGGCACTGCTGGGAACTTCCCAGTGTGCAGGACAGGCAGGTTTGGAAAACTCTCAGATTTTGTTATCCCTGAGACTACCAAGCACCATTTGCTTGTATCTTGTGTTTCATATCCTGCAGGTGTTTTAACAACATTCTCACATTAAACTGATAAACATATATATTAGCACACACTTTTTTAGACAAACCCAGTTCACCCAAGACAATGGAAAATGACTGAAATGCAAAAAGTGGACTGTACTAGTTTGTACTGACCACAGTGCCCATCAGAATTGCTCTACAGGATGTCACGGTTAGTATATGACATATGTATGAATCCACCACAGTATCCTTAGACTGTTTTTGCTTTTGACTTGAAAGTAACACAGACAAGATTGTTTATTAAAAGTAACTTTGCAACTCAGGCTTGGCTGTAAGATCATTCTCTAGTATTCTACTTTTAGCATATTGCTTGAGTGACCAAGTTTATCTGGAAGGCATTTTAGTAAACATGTGTTGTGGTTTAAGTCCAGTCAGCCACACAGTCCATTCGCTCACTCACTTCCCCCTCTTTCTTCCCCCCGCTCCTGGAGGGATGGGAAGGAGCATTGAAAAGAATACAACTCCCACAGGTTGAGATAAGAACAGTTTAGTAACTAAAGTATAACACAAATCACTACTGCTACCACCAATAATAATAATGACAAGGCAAATACAAGGAAAGAATACAATTTCTCACCACCTAAAACCAAGCCCGACCACGCAGTGCACCCCCACCCTTCCGGGTCTCTGCTCTCTGCTTTCCATCCTGGGCATGACGTGCTGTGGTATGCAATAACCTCTTTGGTCAGTTTGGGTCAGGTGTCCTGTCTCTGCTTCCTCCCGGTTCCCCTCCTCCCTGGCAGAGCACGAAACTCAGAAAGTCCTTGGCCAGACCAAAGCATCACTAAGCAGTAACCGAAACACTGGTGTTATCAGCACTGTTCCCAGGCCCAAAATCAAAAACACGGCTCTGCACCAGCTACCAAGAAGCAGAAAAATGACTGCTACTGCTGAACCCATGACAACATGCAACCTGATATTTGGTCACAGAGAAAACAGGAAACTGAGCTTCTAAATGAGCATGTAACTTTAAATGTACATAAATAAAAGAAGCATAGAAGTTTAAGTTTTGCTGCTTAAATTGTTGGGTATTGTCCCACTAATTTAGGAATCCCATGGTGTAAGACTTGCACATCGTGTAGTGCACTTGTGTAACATTCTCATACGTCAAATAAGAATATATGGTTAAACCAATTAAAATTAAATTGAAGAATCATAATTCTAGTTTTCTGGTTCATGCAGGGCAGTACAATACAAATATGCTCTATACTTTGGTCATTTAGTTCTTAGTGTTACTGTTTTCTGTGCCAAGCATCAGAAGGTCAATCTAGAACATGGGAACATCCCCCTAGCTTCTGAAGGAAGGATGGTTGCCATCTATTCACAAGGTAAGTATCAAATGAAATGCATTAATGGTAAGAGATAAATAGTCTATTCAGAACTAGCTGTATCCCCAAAGTGAAAATCAAGAACAAAAAATAACTGAAACAGGACATGACAAGCAGTGCAGGAAGCTGAAATGGACAGTAACAAATTACATTAAAAAAGTGCAAGGGGCAGTCATACACAACACTCCCATCTGTAAACTACTCCAGTGAATGCTCCATGAAGTCAGTTCATTCATGGAAGTCCTTGCTCAAAGACACTACTGAGCTTACATTATGTGAGCATTTCACAATGTTGGCCTGCTGGAACACATCCCCAGCAGTCACCATTACAAGGTCTTTACTTATCACAGCCACTGCAGTTAAAAGACAGAACAAAAAAATCAGACATGAAAAGGAAGCAGACAGCTGTAATAAAGTATCTTTAAATACATGCAAATATTACTTGTCTCTCACTTCTCTGTTTGAAGATAATTGCTGCAAGGATAAACTCACAAGATTTGGATTAAAGCCATGAGAAAGCTGTGTATTTTGCATTGTATTAAGTATAGAACTCAAGAACTAATTTTAAAAATTATAAATTAGATGGCATATTCCAAAACACATTCGCTGCAGTTACATGTTACTGTTTTCAAAGGTTACTGATATGCAAGAATACAGAAGTTTAAAGCATGCAAATGCAACCTCTGAAAGGTGACTCTAATAGACCTCCAAAGTAACCTGAAAGGTCTAAACCCCAGAAGTATGTAACAAACTCAAAAAGCAGAACATAATCAAACAGTAATATCTAATCAGTGCTCCATATCCTCGAGCTTATATATTTCAGTTTAAGTAAATCAGTCTCCCTTGCACAGAGATAAGAAACCTGAGCTGTGTGAAACAGAAACTACCACCATTTTACTTGAGTCTATATTTAGCATTTGCTGCGTTGTGTTTTAGCTGCTGAAACTGCCTCTACAGAAGCATTAAAAAATCACTACAAAAAATGGGGTTTTTTTTCATCATGTCATCATGAGGCACATTGAATTTTTAAAACAAAGCTTCACCTTGAAAGATTTACACATCAATTCTGAAGCACAAGAAGGTTCTAAAATTCAAATGAATTATCAACATTTTGTTTCCCTCAGATAACCCTCCTGAAGGTCGCCATCATGAACAAGACATGACCTATTGCAAATTCAAATCTGGATGAACACAGATGAAAATATTGGCAGATTAGTTCCTTCTTTAACAAAAGAATGTAAGTTAGTAAATACAGTAATTTTCATTGGGCTAGCACATCTATTTGTGATCTGAATTGGACCAAACATATCCAGCTATCTAGTTTGAGAGGCTGTGAATTGTGTTTCCTTGTTTCCTTATCTAATGAAATCTCTAATTTCCCCTCACTGGGTTTTTTAGCATAATCTTTCATACTATTTTCAAATACAGTTTTACATTAAGTATATATAGCTACTCAAACTGGACCATATGGTAAGAGGCTAGTCTACTAAAGACTCATTCATTTAAGATATAAGCAAGCAGTCACTGAAATGGACTTTCTTGCAGAGCCCTGATCAACCATATCTATAGGTGCAAGGATTTCCCACAGAAATCCTTTTTGTTATCCAAGCAGTGACTGCAATATAGCGATTTACTGCTTCTGGATCTCAGCCACTTCAAGCATTTCCACAGCACACAGCGTGGGGTTCACACAGCAGGGCCTCCCTGCCTGACGGCTATTCCATGCAGAGCAGCACAATACAGACTTACAAGCTCCCTGCATTGTGGTTGTACTTGCAAAAAAAAGAGACAAGAGTTTTTGGTTCAGTGCAGAAGAGGACAAGGGCTCTGGTCTGTGCGGAAGCTCTACTTGATGCACCTGCAGAGTCCCCAGACTTGCAAAACTTGAAAAGCAGTTGACTGACTGGACCTCAGCATTGACTCCAGTGGTTGTATGCAGGACCAATAAGCACATGAGGACTGTATGAAAATTATCCAATTGGTTGTACCGCTTAATCACAGAGTTTACCATCCCAGAAGAACACAGTTTCAAAAGAACTCAGGGTCAGGTTTTCCCAAGCCCTTGTTCCCCATATGGGAACAAAATTGTATACAATATTATATTATTATTTTGTAAAATCCACTTGAAAGACAGTGGGACTGTTTGGCAAAGAACAAAAAGCCAGATTTTTGAATGTGCTCTTCCCACACCCATCCTTATCAACTCTATTTTTAAATACAAAGCTAGCTCCCTAGAATTTCCTGAGATTTGACAGTTGGTCACACTGTTACTGATTTAACAGAAAAGTGGCAGACTTGGGTGTGCTTCAGGCTCAGCAAAGAAAAGAGAGAAACCTGCCCCAGTAAACATATCACAGTGTCAGGAAGTAGCATTTGCTGGATGAGAAATGAGTGTGATGCAGGTCTGCCCCCATTCAGTGCACAACACAAATCCTTTCATCAAATTTCAGCTTTAATGAAGGCACAGATTCAGTCTTGTTCAACTACTGCAAATGAGTAAGCAGCTCATTTAGTGGGGTTGTTAGTATCTGCAGAAGTAACTGGCAAATGCATAATAAGAGTTATTCATGATAATATGTATGTGTGTGTATACATGTGCCTGGTGAGGCTTTCAAAGAGATGATGCAGTGTATCTGTCTCTCCAGGCCTTCAAGATGTATAGCCCCTCCTCAAAGTCTTACACTCTTATTCCACCTTATATTTTCAGACATCACTTCCAAACCGGTGGGAGTGAGTCCTGTTGTGGCCTTTTCAAAGATAATGAAAACTGGGCGCACAACAGCCCAGGGCTCTCCAGTTTTAATGCTTTCCTGTTAGACAATGCTAAATGTACTTACTACCCACAGAATTGTGTATTCATAGCCTAGTAAACTGGGGTTTTGCTAAAAATTGACTTTGCTGCAACAATGATGTCATTATTACTCAGCAGTTGCAAGTCTATCATTTAAATTAAAATCCTTTAAAAATATACAGTGAGCAGTCAGTCAAATTGCTTCTACGCAGTGCCTAGCTATTAGAAAAAATGAAAAAGAATAGATAAATTAAAAATTAATGCATTTTTAAAAAAAATTCCGTTTTCATAATACTGTTAAATGCTATTTCCTGAACACTTTAATACTACAGAGCTGGCTAATAAAGAATGCTTATGCTAGAAAAGAGGTTTTTATTAGAGACAGCTTTAGTTTTTCAAACACCACAGGTTTTTCTGGCTGGCAGAGTATCAGCTTGCCTGGTGAAAACTGTTTTCCCTTGGAAAGAAGAAGATGGGTATAGGATGTACACAAGAAAAGACAATTCCTCTTGGCTGACCTAAGCAGAAGTATTGACTTATGTCTCTGAAAGGAGTTCTTTATTACCGCAGGGTAAGCTGTTCAGCAGCTATACAGATGGGTTGTCTTGTGTTGTGGGTTAGTTTTTTGGTTTGGGATTTTTTTGTTTTGCTATGTTGTTTGGGGTTTGGTTGTTTGGTTTGTTTTTTTGTTTGTTTTCCCCAGAAAAAGGAAAGGAAGTTGAAATTAGCAGCAAGTTCATAACAGATTTTGAAACCTGAGCAGATGGTAATGAAGAGAGTCATGGGCAATATAGTAAAAAGGGTGATTTTCCACATCTGCAGAATTGGAATGATGGGAATTAAGAAGACAATTCTGAAATAACATTAACTTCCAGACCACAATTAAAGCATAGTTAGCTTTTCAGAAATAAGAAACAGGCGCCTGGTAGGAGGCCCTAGATTTCCATTTGCCTCTCAAACAGCATGACGTGTGCTGTTGGATCTCGCTAAGTCAATACAATTTGGTTCTCACAGTCAAATACAATTTTCTGGATGCTACAAAGGAACGTATATCTGTACTCTGAAGTAGTGGCTTTTCAGAAATGTGTCAGTGTCAACTTATAGAGTCTTCATGTCCTCCTCAAAAACTCTTCAGCTCAGAAACTGTTCAAGCTGTCTGTTAAAGTTTTAGACAGACAAATAATTAGATGGATGAGTCTTTTTCATGCTTACTTTCATGCAATCTGGGCAGTAAGTACTGAAATCCATTTTGGGGGTGCAATCTTGTTCCAAATCAAGCTGATGACTGATTTGCTACAGTCACATAAGGTCAAAAGAACCATCAGCAAGATATGCATTTTTAGATTGTGTAGGTCTTCAAAGTGTTTGAGAAAGCAGCAAACAAACCGTAAAAGTTATCTGTCTCCTCCATAATAATACAGTGATTTTCAGAGAGAATAAAAAACAGAATGAGAGGAAAAAAGAAAGGAGAGAAAGAGAAGAAAACTGATAATGTAGTTTTGGAGACACAACTCCTTCATCTTGGGGAGGGGAGAGAAAAGTTTGGAGAGCAGCATTATTTTCTCTTTGGAATAATTTATAAAATTGGATATGCATATCATTCACATACATAAAACTGCAAGTGAAAGCAGCCTGGAGACCACTAACCAGGAAACAGTAGAGCCTCCAGAAAGCTCAGCTGTTCCTGTCCTTCAGAACACATCCTTGCTCAGTGCTTTGCAGTTTGCTTACAAACAGATCTTTTTTGTCACAGTAAATAGACAAAGAGAAATTCAAACCAGGCAGCTAGCCCTGCTCACTGGCTATACATAGGGGTTTCTAGCAGAAAGGGAAAACAATCCCAGCTAGTCTGAAAGCAAAAGGACATTGTTTAATAACAACTATTTCCCTCCCCCAATTTGCATTGTACTTACCCTTCCTTGTATGTGGATCATTGTTAAATGAGAGAAGGGTACAATAGAAAGCCACAGTAGAAATGTAATGGACTCATTCCCTTCTGAGCATTAATATAATCAATCAAGCAGCTACTTCAGTTACCTTGTTACTGATCTGTCCTTGTTTCCATTAGGAAGGTTTGCAATTCCACTCACAGATTTCCCCTCCAGTGAAATAGTGTTCAAGCACAATTATGTATTTCCAAGTGGCAAGAAAGTACCACATGTTAACATTTTCCTTCTCAAGACCTACATGCTGCAAGTGAAAATCATGCTTTGGCTCTCTCCATGCTTCTATCTGGCTTAATTAACTGATTGCAGCAATAATCTCAGTTAAAATGATTCTCAGTAAAAGGGTAGGAGGAAGCTGCTTTAGCAAAACTGGGTGAAGCTTTTTCTTTAGCTACTATCCAAGCAAGATACAAGTAGAAAGGAATGAGGATTTTGGCTCAGCACCTTCCTAAACTAGATGGGATTTGAATTTTCGGAGACTGAAAGCAGGATTCAGAATAAAGCCCGATACCTCAGCTGCATCAACTGCATTGAGAAAAGTTCAAACATAGTTCTGGGGTGGTTATTCAGGCTACTGTAGAGAGAAAGAACCACTGTAAAACTGAGAGCCAAATCTACATGCAAATTTGAATATTTATTACAATCTCCTAAAGTACTCTAGATTTAGCCAAATGTAACAAGCCAAAATTACCTTGAAGAGGAAGAATCATTAACCTTTGCCCCATTGTCTTAGTTTGTTTTTCTTTTTTTCCAGTGGCAGAACATGAGTTCAGTCATAAAAGCTGATTTTTTTCCTTGCCTCTACTACTTGGTGGTAGCACTACACAGCCCAGTATCCCCACCTGTCTAGTACATTTACCAATACACAAGAACTCATGTTTCTCTGTTCCAGCTGGTGGAGTATACAGAACAAAGTTTCCCATGGTAATCCAGTCAAAAAACCATGCCTTTTTCTTAATGTGACGAGGCAACACTGAAAGTACTGAACCACAGTAAAACAAACACAAAGTAGCATTTATGGTTTAAACACATTTAAAACAAAGATCTTAAAGTGTTTTACAAGAATAACCTATGCTTCACAACCATCTCACTGGAATTTTAACAGTGTCCATCACAAAGATTTTCCATCTATGGGTTATTTTTAATTCAGCTAGGTAAACTAAAGCATGCAGGCTGAGAGTATATCCACTGAGCATGGTCAATTAGTTTAAATGCTGTTTAAATTTTTCACAATTTATGACATGATGCTTTCATAGATCTCCAGTGAAGGTATGATGGTTTATTCCCATCGTCCTATGGATGAGCAGAGTTCCATGTGTTTACTCAGTGTAGGGCTGGCTTACTTCAGTAGACTAGTACGTATTAGCAAACTGAAAAGGAATGCAGCAGCCCATCTCCTATAAACACCAGTTGGCTATTGTTATAAAATTCAAAATCCAATTTATAGCAGAAAAAGAATTTTTATTGTAAATTTAAATTTAGAGAGGCAATTAGCAAAGCAGCGCTGGGTGCATGGGGAGTCACCGCTCCACCAACACGCACACCAGGGGAGTGACAATGTGCTATACTTATTCTACCAAGATATGCATATTCATTTCAGTTCCACAATATGTAAATCTTCTCTTGCTTCTTATGATAATTAGTTTTGCAATACTTTTCCGCATGCGCATTTCCTCCCGGTGGTCTTGGGCAGGGGTCTTGGGATGAAGTAAGGGTTTTCCTAGTTGCTGCACTTTTCACCTCAATGGGGTTGGCGCATGCTCAGTTCATTTTTTTCTTGATTTTATCATTTCTGTACTGGTTCGTACTAGTCCTCCTGGATGCCTTCTATTCTTATCGTTGAAACAGGATATTGTGGTTTGACGTTTACAAATTGCAACTTGTTACAGGATTGCTCAAGCATCTCGTACCAGCCTTGCTCAATAAGCGAGTTAACAATTATAAGTGAATTAACAATTAGCAATCTCTCATAATCAGCAAATTCACAGTTTACATTTATTACAATTCCCCCCTTTTTCTCTTTACTCTCCAATTTGCTGATTCAAATTTTGAACCGCTTCTCTTGCAGCCAATAGTATAGCAGTATTTTCTAATTCAATTGCTGATTGTTCCTCATCTGGTGTGATTAAACCTGTATATTGTTGCCGTAAAATCATAAGTTGCACAGTTTCCATTCTACTTTTCACAAGAGTGATTATTTTATTTAAAATACAAGGTCCAAAGGTGAGAATCAATAACAATATGATCAATGGTCCAATCAAAGTCGATACTAAAGTGGTTATCCATGATTAAACCATGATTCAAACCAACTTTGTTGAACTTCCCTTTCTTTCTTTCTTTGCACAATTCCTTCCCGTAATCTGGTCATAGATTCTTGGACCACCCTGGAATGATCAGCATAAAAACAACATTCTTCCCCTAATGCAACGCACAGCCCCCCTTGTTGTAAAAATAATAAATCTAGTCCTCTCCTATTCTGTAAAACTATTTCTGACAGAGAGGTAAGAGATTTTTCCAGGTATGATATCGATTTTTCGATTCTTTCTAGGTCCTCATCTACCACTGCCCTTAGGGATGATAATCCTTTATTTTGTTGAACCAAGGATGTGATTCCAGTTGCCGCTCCTGCGGCTCCTAGGCCGATAAGCATGGCCAAAGTTATGGCTGTAATTGGTTCCCTCTTTTGTATTCTGTGTTTATTATCTTCCCAATGGTCAAAGACTACTTCCTTTGAATGATAAAGAATTCGAGGTATCACTGTTACCTGTATACAAAAGTCTTTGCTTTTGTTAAACACTGTTAAAGATAAGCAGGGAGTTAAGCCTGTCTTTGAACAGATCCACCATCCTCCCTCGCTAGGTATTGCCCATTTATTCCCAGTTTTACTTATTGTTTCCATGTGGACACCACATAAATCATTCTTATCTTTTGGTAGTTTCCCTATACATATTCCTTGTCCACTAATATGTTGCATTGTAAGTCCAATTTTCTTTTCGTTCCATTTACACTGTTTCGGATTATCTACACCACTTAGGTTAAAGGAAATATTTAATCCTATTCCCTCATATAAAGGTGGTCTTTCTTACATCATAACATAGCCAACAACCAGAAGTAATGTTTGGGTTTGTGTAGTTCAGAGTTTGATATGCTGTTTGTACTAGTTTCCATAAGGGGTTAGTTTCTATCACTTCTTCTGAGGTTGTGATATCGTTGCTTGTAATATTATTCTCCGGGTTCATAATCTTATTTGGCCCTAGCGGTTGGGGTGTTTGTGATGGTTTGCTTTTTTTGATCATTATCATATCTCCTCTATCTGTACTAGGCATCCATACCATTACTCCCCAAGTTTTCCCTATAAACCATACCGCATCGTCCGGATTTAATATCTGTAAAGTTAATCCCATACAACTTCCTGTTGACATCAGGCCTCCAGAAGAATCATAGGTTGGATGAGTGCATGAAAGTGGTTGCCATTTTACCATTAAATATTTGTCTGGATTATCCACTGACCATCCAGTAGCTATGGTTTCACAACCCCAATAAGCACAATAAAAATATCCAGGCGAATTGCAGTAACTTTTTCCTGGATTAGAACTTGGACACCAATAGGTAGCTCTTGCAATATTTGGATTTCTTTGTGAGGACCCTTGATGCGAATAAGTAGGAAGGGTTGCTGAGGTACAATCTGTTCCTAGACTAGGTTCCAATAAATTGCAATTTGTATCATTAAATACAGGAGCCCCAGCTGTAGTAATATTCCGAATTATTTTCGAATCTTCTATTCATGCTAAAATCCATTCAAAAGGTTGGTGATTTGGGTTTCCAATTGCATAGCTGATATAAATTAGGGTTAGGAACACTGGAATATTATTCATTTTATACTTAGGTCTCCGAATCTCAGATGATATTGGCTATTGGCCTTAGCAGAAATTTGTATCTCCACAATTGGTACCCCTCTGCCTCCTTCGTTTGCATGGAGCAACGAGGTATTAATTCTTCTCGGCAGCAGTGGTATTCTTCAGGAGTTCTTTTCTGCTATTTATTTAGCCATACTCATAAGGATTCAGAAACACATTTTGAGTCTTGCGTTCCAGGTTCTAATGTGCCAATTAGTTCCAAAACTTAAAGAATCAGTTATATTTTTACCTATTTGGTAGTTGAGCTCGTTTCCAGGCAAATCTTATAGCACACTTTCTTAGGACTGCATACCAATCTGTTTCATATATTTCCCAAGTCTCAAGTACTAATAATTCCCATCCACAAAACAATTTACAAATTTCTGTTTACATCTGCTGTTCCTCGATATAAATTGGATTATTACGACATTTCATACAATGAGATTGTCTATTAAATGATACACAAGACCATTTTCTATTACAACCCAAACATTTACAAATAACCCAACCTAAATGTCCAGAAGTAGGATGTTTTGGGCAGGGGATTTCACGGATATTTTCTATTCGTGGAGTTTCAGGTATCTCAGTCTCGACTTCACAACATAAGGCATAAACTCGTGGAGTTCCTACCGGTTTATATAGTCCCGCTCCCCCAGTTTGATTAGGTATTCTCTCCTCACTCCAAGGTGTAAAATACACTGGTTGTAAGGTATTTTCTAATGGAACCACTGGTGTAATCTGAGTAAATTACTCCTTACTTCCCTTCAAGGATGATTCATTCACTTCTCTTCTTCATCTTTATTTGTAGATCCCCAGGGTTTGAAATTACAGTCCATTCTGTAGGGGGTGGCTCCACTGGTCCTTTGACTCGAGTTGCGTGAGTCCAGCCCTTTTCTGTAGTCCTTATAGCTGTTTCTGTAGTTAAAAGAACAAGAAATGGTCCCTCCCATCGAGGGGATAAGCTATTTTCTTTCCAACTCTTAATCAATACCCAATCACCTGGTTTTATTTTATGTATTGAAAATTCTAGTGGGATACTTTGTGCTAGTAGTCCTTTAATTCCAAGTTCTTGCATATTACGATTTAGAACTGTAATATACTGTTGTATGGTGGTGTCCTCCAATTTAGGGTGACTGAGCGGTAATCCATGGGTGTAAGGTACTCCATATAACATTTCAAAAGGTGAGATTCCAGTTACTGAATTTGGCATTGTCCTGATATTTAATAACGCCAAAGGTAGGCATTTTATCCATGACATCTTTGTCTCAATCATCAGTTTTGACAATTGATGTTTTAAGGTTTGATTGACTCTTTCTACTCTTCCAGAACTTTGGGGATGCCACGGAGTATGAAAATCCCATTTTATTCCCAGAGCTCTCACCACATTTTGAAGAACCTTTGAAGTAAAACGTGATCCTTGATCTGAGTCAATTACACTTATCATGCCATATCGTGGAACGATGTTTTCTAACAATTGCTTTGCTATTGTTAGAGCGGTGGCTCTGGTAGTAGGTATAGCCTCTACCCAATGGGTGAGTTGATCTGTTATAATTTTGTCTATCCTGGCCATTTTGGTTGTTCCAATTAGGGTTTTGACTTGGCCACTTGTGCTCCCCAGGTGGGCCTTGTTTATGCCTTCCTTCCCAAATTCGTATTCCAGCCTGTCTAATCATGACCCTTTTTTCGGTCATGAATAGAATTCCCATTATAGATTGTATTTCCTCCCATGTATATGTGTTGGGTCCTAGAAATTGGTCTAGTCGTTCTGAGACCCCTAAAGGATCATCTAATAATTGACCCATTTCTTTCTTAAAATTCCTAACATCTCCTGTATTCAGAAGTCC
This sequence comes from Ara ararauna, assembly GCA_028858755.1. Lineage (NCBI taxonomy): Eukaryota > Metazoa > Chordata > Aves > Psittaciformes > Psittacidae > Ara > Ara ararauna. The sequence continues at coordinate 67,268,120 of CM054379.1, forward strand.
TGATACAAACCCAATACCTCCTACGCCTCCCATAGATACCTCTCTAAGGGGTGCCAAAAGGACCTCATTTTCTTCATGAGAACCTTTTCCTGATTGTAGCTTCATCCTTCTCCTTGCACGGCGAGAAGGTGGAGAAGGAATTGGGAGCGCAGAAGGAGCAGTAGGTAGGGGATTTTCTGGTAATTCAGGATAAATACTCCGTGGTTCCAACCTTTCCTCTGCTCTCTGGTATGGAGGGGGCAAATTATCTAACGGCTCCCATGATGATTTCTTAATTTCTTCTTCTTTCTTTTTATCCTCTCTTCCTTTTCCTTCTCTCAAGAGAAACAGAGAAACTGTGGTGGTAGATCCTCTCCATAAAGCAGCATAATCGCTTTCTTCCGGACTAAAAGGTTCCTTACTGTTACAGCAGCCCATCTCCTATAAACACCAGTTGGCTATTTAAGCCTGCAGTGCACTAGAAATAGACTTATATCTCACAAACACCACCAAATGTCAGAGCATATCATTTATTCATTGCACACTATATTATTTCCAAATCAGATTTTATGTGTCACTTACTATATAAAGCTGAAGAAATATTCTCATACACATGAAACACTTCTGCGCTAAGGAATTATACCACTTTTAAATCAATTACAGACTATGCAGTGAAGGTCAAACTACAAGACAGAAGATTCAGGTTTTGATTTGGGTCTTGCTACTGATTCAGTGACTGACCTCAAACACATTCCCCAGGGTTTGATTTCAACATTGTCTTGCACTGAGACTTTGCTGGCTCTACTTTCCTTTGTCTTATACCATGTTCTGTTTCTGTCTCTCACATCTCCTGCTTGCTTAAACACGACCCCTGGAATATTGTCTGCCCCAAGCAGGATAAAAGAAAACAGCCCCAGTGTCTCCTAACATTCAGCCAACCCCTGTTCATGCAGGTGAAGACCATGCGTAGTCAGGCCTGTAGTCTGCAAATCCTACTTCAAACGCTTCTTTCTTTTGGCCACATAAGGACCATAATCAGTTTTAGTACCTAGACACGTAAAGATGATTCAAATAAAAGAAAAGTAACACTTGATGCAGGCAGACAATGAAGCCCTAAGATACAATATTATCTAATCAATCTATTTTGAATTGCCAGTATGAGACATATTCTGGACTGTACAGTTTTGCACACAGAGGATGTACTCTGATCTTTTATGCCTCCTCCTCTAGTTAAGCTAGGTCTCACACCGACAGCAGAGCTATTGTGTGCATGACATTTACTGCTGGAAATGGATGCTGTGTCTTACAATGAATGGAAAATCTGAGCACTAGTAATGAAAAGATATCTTCAGAGTGTTCTTCAGTCTCTTGTTAGTCATTGAACATAGAAAAAAAAGTTCAGCACAGATGAAACACGCTGGGTGAATGTCCGTGTTCCCAGCTCTGGCTGAAGAAATAAAAACCCTGCTATTAAACAGAGTATGGGTACTGAATACAACAGGTTCCAGATTTTCAGGACACTCAAGTGAAAACCTCCCTGACAGCAATGTCCCAGCAATCCAGCTGGAGCTTACTTGAGAAGCAGGCAGCCAAGTGCATGGTCCTGCATCTGGGTTGGGGCACTGTCATCTGGACCAGAAGCTCCCCAGCTTTTTATAACCTCACTTGAGAATGGTGTTCATGGTCTATGTCTGATTTGGTCCCAAGGAGCCAACACAGGCAGGCACAGCTTCAAGGCATTGCGTTCACTTACTATTTCACCAGGTTTTATATCACTTATAGACTTCACCAGAAAATGTATTTTTCTCTTGATCAGTGTCCTCTGTAGAAAGACAGCAAACCCTTTTCCAGCTGAAGCACCATGCAGCCTTTTAAAAAGTAATTTGCAGATCATTTTGCATCCCAAATGCCACTGCAAGAGACTGGAGCCAATTCCAGACTATGCCTGCCGCAGAATCCCTCATGATTTGACAAGTGCATGGGAGTCCACAGCAACTTTCCTTGCAGTGGATTTGTAGGTAACCATCTGAGGGCATACAGAAGATGAATAAGCCCTAGAACACAAGTCACTTAAAACTGACTTGGATTACTCACAAAAGAATGTAATACACTGGATTTCTAATTTAGAACTCACACCTCTTTCAAGCCAGAGGCCAAATAAAGAGCTTGGCCAAGGGACGAGATGGTCGTTGTAATCTCCCTGCCTTTAGCCATGCAGTGAAAGTGACACTCTTCTGACTTATGTGTTGTGTAATGATCTTTTGCATATCATTCTTCATGCAATTAGGTTGAAAACTGCTACCTAAAGACATGTTGAGCATTTTTGCCTTGTACGTTCTCATTTTCTTCATATTGAAATATAGAGAATACAACCAATCAGTTAAGATGACACTCAAAGTTTTGCTCTTCTTGCAGTACCATCCATTATAAATGCTACTTACAGCATCTCTATTTAACTTCATCATTGCTGGCAATGTGGATTAAAAAAGAAGTCACATATTAGCTGTTTGCAGATTCTTAATGAATGTAATTATTTGGTTACAGAAAACTAATCTGACAACATATCTAAAACCTGTTTTCTGCATGGTTTCAAGAAATCAGGGAAAGAAAGAGAATGATTTAGTGATTTTTTTTTTCCCCAGCTCTTAAGGAAGACTTAATTTAAGCAGAGGCTGTCAAGGATTTGATTTTCTGAAATTGTTTCTGTATTTCTTTTATGAAAATCTTTTCTTTCTTTTATACCATTATTACAGTTTACCATTACCTATAAGCTTTTTGTTGGGCAAAATTCTTCTGGTAAATCATGGTGAAGTATGGCTTTGGCTCTTAAATAAAATAATATTTACATTTTTTCATCACATTTTTACTAAATAGATTTTAGTAGTCACTGAACTGTGTCTTTACTACACAATGAAAAAAGAGTTTTCAAGAGTGCACAAAACCACTACTGCATGCAAATGTTTTTGTGGGAGCATTAAAGCTGTAGTAATTGGGCACCAGAGCAACAGAGTGCAAGGCACTTGGCAAGCTTTTATATTGGACAAGCAAGAAAATGTGGTTATCTGAAAGAAGTAACTTAGTGTACATAAACCAAATTATTTACACAAGCCCAAATCTAATCAAGGTGCTTGCTTCATGAAGCATGTTTATATCAGTGCTAGTATACTAATAAACACAAAGGATGCACGTGAACATAAAGCCAGACAAACACATTTACAGATAAGGTTCCAGGTCACTGAATAAGAGATGTTACCATTGACACAAAGTCACTGGTCTATAAAGAGAGATGTGTATAATCTTAGTCTGATGTCCAGCAGACATGGCATTATTTTGCAAAACCCATTGTGTCACATGACCTTACGTCAACGTTGCCATGTCTGTAAGGTAACAACTACATAATAGATTCCAGACTCATGTGTTTTCACCCTTAGAACTCACTGAAAAGACACACAGGAATGTTAATGGAAAGCCTTTTGGATGGTGCACTTCTGTTCACTTAGCTATCTGTCAAGTACAACCTGAATAGACAACTGCAGTGCAACTCCCCAGGACACTACAGAGAGGGAGAGAGATCCATCAGATGCAATTACATCAGCTGGTCTGCAGAGCATAAACAAGAGAGTCAGCAGGGCCCAGTTTATCTTCCCTTATACCATCATGATGCCATTTGATGGAAACCAGCTGCTCTGGTCATGTTCTTCACACTATACACAGCCTTGCCACCAGAACATGCAGACAAGACCCAAGTGTCTAATGGTTTCACAATTTATTTTGTTTCAGTAAATTTCGAATACGATATAGATTGACATTCTTGTAATTAAAACAAAGGATCACTATCGACAAATTTCTCACTCAGACATCTACATGAAATGTAAATTCATTTCCACAAGCTACATCAGCACTGCCAGTATAGCATTAAGCCTAGTAAAATAAGATTGTTTAAAATTTATCTGCCTGTTTCACAGTGTGAACACATCTCTAATGACACTCCATTGCTATTTATTCAGAAACGTGTCCAATATAAATTCTCTTGTCTCGCTTTACCAGAGGAATCACTGCATATACCTCAAATCCACAATCACTGGGTAATTCATAATGACGGTTTATCAAGTAACTGATAGAAAGCATTGCATGTATGGGACTAGACTAAGCTAAGAGAAGACAGGTACGAATGTTACACCACTCATTCCTAGACTGGCATTATTAGTGCCCATATGCGCGTGTAGCATCAGCAGGATAACTTTCCTTTTTTTCCCTGGGCAGAATAAATTGAGATCAGTTCAGATGTGGCCTTGTTCTCCATGGAGATCGGTGGATAGGTACAGTTGCTTCCTGTCCTGTCTGGCCACCCCCTGGAGCTGAGGTGGCCTGGCAGCATGCTGAGCCAGTAGGAGACAGGCCTGCATGTCACTGTGAAGTCACCTCTGAGCCAGGCTGCCTCCCCACTTGCTTCTTTGCTGAACTTAAAAATTGGACATCTTGCTGCAGAAAGCCTCAATTCCAGTGCACCCAGTGGTCTTCTGCAGGATAGGTCTGCCAGAAAGCATATAAGCACTGCTTCTGGCACCTGGCAGGGAGCCTCTGTGATGTAGCAAGGTGTCCAGCCAAAATGGGTACTAGCCTTATGCTCAGAGCATCAGGCTTCTTGATGGGAGCCATACTCCTCCCAGGCCAGGAAATGCCTAGGAACACTGTCCTTTCTTCCTGAGACAGTAGAGCTGCACCTTGACTTCTGAACCAGACTTGCTCAGAAAGTCATTATCACACTAAATTTTCCCAAGAGGAAGGGCATTTTTTTATTTATGGCAAGATAGAAAAATATAGAAGAGATTTTCTACAAACACATTTATGATTATTTTCCTGGAGCACTCACAAAAACTGTTGCATTTGGCAATGAATTTAACAGTCACTTGTGTTGTTCAACTTTTTACCTTTAAATACCCCTCCTAAATTAATTAGCTGTATCATTTTATCTGACTGCTCCATGATGCTTCTGCAGGAAAAAAGACCACAGGTATGTGCACCTCCCACTTTTACACACTGTAAAAATCATCATTAGTAAAGAAACAGGAAAACCCACCCGTTTGAATTTTGCACAGCCTAATGCATTCTCCAAAATAAGAGCACTGAGCAAACCCTTCCTGACATTTTATCTTTCACTCCCAGGGCCGTATTCTGAGCACTTTTTGTGCACGAATCAGTGAGAAGAGTCCCAGCTTCTGAAAGTGCCCTGACTCTGGCCACAGGCAGCAGGTGCAGTCTGCTCAGCAGTGGTAAGGCTCTATAGGCTTGTCGTGGGTTAAGCCCAGCCGTAACTCAGATTGGCTTGCAGGCTGCATGCTGCCAGCTCTGCTGCCTTCCCTCTGCTCCGAGTGTGCGGCGGCTGTGGAGCAGCTCCCAGTTAAACCCCACAGACGCTCTCTCACTCCTCTCCCTTCCTCCCCGCCCCCGCTCCTGGGGGGGATGGGGAGGAGAATCAAAAGAATGTGTCTCCCACGGGTTGAGATAAGAAAAGTCCAGTAACTAAGGTAGAACACAAACCACTGCTGCTACCACCAATAATAATAACAATAAGGGAAGTAACAAGAATCATGGAATCATAGAACAGTTAGGGTTGGAAAGGACCTTAAGATCATCTAGTTCCAACCCCCCTGCCATGGGCAGGGACACCTCCCACTAAACCATGCCACCCAAGGCTATGTCCAGTCCAGCTGAGAATACAACCACTCACCACCCGCCGACTGATACCCAGCCTGACCAACCAGTGATCTAACCCTTCTGGGTAACTGCCCCCAGTTTATATAGTGGGCATGATGTGCTGTGATATGGAATACCCCTTTGGTCAGTCTGGGTCAGCTGCCCTGTCTCTGCTTCCGCCTGGCTTCCCCTCCTCCCTGACAGAGCATGAGGCTCAGAAAGTGCTTGGTCAGCCTAAACATTACTAAGCAGTAGCTAAAAACATTGGTGTTATCAGCGCTGTTCCCAGGCCGAAAGTCAAAAACACAGCACTGCACCAGCTACTAAGAAGGAGAAAAATGACTGCTACTGCTGAACTCAGGGCAAGGCCTCATCTACAAAAAGCCACACTGGAATCCCAGGAAAGATGCAGTGGTTCAGATGAGCTACGTCTGCCTTCCAGCAGAAGATTTCTGATTTCTTTCCTCTCTTCTTTATTTTTCATCATTCTTCTTCGTACTGAAACTACTTGAGGCTTAGGATCTCAATCCAGGGACTTCTGTGAAAGTGCTGACCCAGACCTGCATATAAGCCTTGTGAATCTAGATGTGATTTCTATTTTACTATTTCTGATTTTTATTCTCTGTTGAAGTCTCACCTTTTAGTGGATTCTTCATAAGCAATTATACAGAAGTGCATGATTTGTTCTACAGGTTCAAATCAAATTTCACTCTCGGCTGTTTCAGAAAACGGATAGACAACTTGTGCTGGAAATCTTCGCCTCCTGCTACCTTTGCTTCCCCAGCACAGCCAATGGCACATTTATATCCTGATGCAAAGGGCCCTGCTGATTTCCTCTGTGCGATCTGAGATGATGAAAGTGCTCTTTGTTACGTAAGTGCCCAAACCCAACAAACCCAGGGATCTAAACTAGCTCAAAAGGAACTTGACAAATCAGGCTCTTCTTGAGAGCTGCTCCTTCTACAAAGGTTTTATGGCTTTGCCTACAGATCGTGAAAATAGATAATGGGTCAAGAAGATCAACACAACTATAAAGACAGCAAGGCTATACTTTAAAATCCTATTCTAAAATGTCCTACATACAAAACTAGTCACTGTAATCCCTCCCTAAAGTATTCTCTAGTTTTACAAACTGCTGTAGAAACACTAGAAAATGTTTTGTATATTAAATAATGTTAAACTTTTCACTTTTTGTCCTATAGGTATTATTTTATGCATTGACATACCGAGTCTTTCCTTTAAAATTACTCCATGGAAGTTCCAAACAAATGTGTAATATCTGCACAGCGGAAATAAAGCACAGCTAAAATCATGAAGCCGTATTCTGCACACACTCACTCTACTGTAAATCCAAAGTAACTCTGCTTACCTCATTCAATTTATAAAGAAATACAAAAATTGTCCTGTACTTCCACTAATTAAGCTTCAAAGTCATTTACTTATGACCTTTTCTGAGCACAAAGACATTTTAGACAGTGTTACATAAGCTTTTTGCTAGCAACAATACGTGACTTCAGTTAAAAGCCAATGATGGCAACAATTAGTTTCTCCTTCCTCAATCTTCTTTAATATTGCTGGAACAAAAAAAAAGAGGCTTCCTTTTTGGAAAGCTCTACCTTATTATGTTGGTTTCTGATCCTGTTCTCTACCTCAAAGTATCACAAAACATACATCTGGAAGAAACTTCCTCAGCGACATAGTTTATCCCCCTGCAAAATATCATGATATTTCTTTCTTTAACATTATTTTCTCCAGCATCCTCTCAATGTCCTGAACAATCCAGCTTCTAGCACTTCTCAGGAAATTGGTCTACATTCTTGCCATGATCTCAGACAGAGTGAGTTTGCTGAGCTTGGGACTGTGAAATAACAGCCTAGTCCTAGTATCCAACGTGCTTAGAAAAAAGCACGTCATTCTGAATGGAATAAAAAAACCCTCAAACCCTAAACCAAGACCAGGCCCTTGACATGTACCTGAGACAATACTACCAAACACCTCTGGAATGTTATTGCTTTGCCCTACCCCAAATGTTTCCCTTAGAAAAGCACTCTCCATAACCTCTGTTATGGAGCAGTGCATCCCTCTCACAGCTCCACCTGGTGATATTAGAGGCTGATACAATATTCCTAACACAAAAGGTGCCTCCAGAAACCGTGTGAAAAGACCAATTTCTTGTAATGGTACCAGAGTGTCATTCTGTCTATTGTGCTGCTAGGGAGCTAGCATTATTTACAGGTAATGTTCTTTTAAAACTAGCTGATTCTTAATAAGAGAATTTCATGACTGTAAGGCTATAGAGAAATAAATGGCCTTTTAAGAAAGAACTCAAAATGTGGCACTTAGTTAATGATAGAGTGGTCAAGTGTCACTTACCAGCCTCAGATGATAATATTCAAGCCCTTTCAGTCTTTTTCAAGGACAAAATAAATTCTGCTACTAGAAGTCCATATGTGTTACATACTGTGTGGTTTTACCCCTTCACCTCAGCATTTGCTTTTACCAACCTATTTCATTTGGACTTGGCATTTATACACCACAGGAAACTATTAACCCATGGAACATCCCTTTTCACATACATGATGTCCTAATTAAACACAGAGTTAATTACCTCTGCCTTTATAACTCAGTTTATTCCAACTAGTTAACCTTTATCTCTATTCCATGTCCAGTACAGGGAACTCTTTGGGGTGCTTGTTCATCCCATTAAAACTGCTCTCCGCAATGATGCCTCCAAGTGATGGCTCTCTCATAGCTCGAGGAAGAAGGGACTGGCTGTCTCCACAGCAGCATTCTTAGCTTTTGCAAATAGCTCTGCAGGTACAGGAGCTTGGGCTAAACAGGAATAGACTGAAGGAAGATGCTTCCATCTCATCACTTGTCTTCACAGTTACTTCCTCAAGTCCCAGTGGTGTGAGCCAAAAGCTCCCAGACACACAGAAAGCAAACAGGGCTTAGGAAATATAAATGGCAGATTCTTCCAGCCAGACACAAAATAGTGTTTGAAATACCTGTGGAAGAACTGTACCTGAGCTGTGACAGGCTGGAAGTGTAAGAAACACCCACAACCATTCTCCTGCAGATGAGGTAAGAAATAAAAAACTCGAACTGGGCCTATGTATGTCTCCATTTAACAGCTTACAAATGAAAGGTTTTCTTTACCTCATCTGAAAGCGTGCTTACAGTGATGTAATCGATTTAGAATCACAGGATCACACAGAATTATTTAGGGTGGAAAAGATTTTTAAGGTCACTGAGTACACCTAACATTGCCAAGTCTACCAGTGGAAATTTATTCCATTTCAATTAGTTATTATTATTCTGCTTCTATTACAGAACCATTTAGACGCTCCAGCTGCAGTTGATGTCTGATCATATAGGAATTACAAGCACAAGTAAATAAGCCTCATCCATGCAGAGGAGTGATGCTGATTTAAGTCAGGTTCTGCCTACAGTGAGTAAGTTAGTGTGCAGTAGCTACAGTGTGAATTGACAGCTAACCTGTACTAGGCTTTTATATGGTCGCTGTGAAAGCAGAATAAGTTGCCACATATTTACCACATACTAAGGATATCCATGAAGAATAGAGTACAGAGTTGCTAAGGAACTATATTCACACCCTGGCCAAGTATTCACTTATTTCTTCCACATGCCAATGCACAACCTAAATTAGAAACCATAAGAATTGGTGCAAACCATGTCTCCTTTTGTGCTTCAGCAAAATTAAAAGCCAAAAGCAGATATAGGTTAAGGTAGGAACAGGAGAGGAAGGACGTGTACCCCAGCAATCCATATGAGGATCAGCACTCAGCTTTTCTCTAACCCAGACACTTCTTCCCGCAATCCTCTGCTCCAGAGTTCAGTGTCCTACCCATGGCTCAGGTGTCCAGCCCTGCTCCTCAGTTTGGTCACCCACTTTCCTGCTTTTTCAGGTTTTACTGAAACCCAGTGATGGCCCCAGCCATGGCCCAACAAAGCAGCCTGTTTCCTGTGTGCCTCCTGTCTTTCCTCTGAGCTGCCCCATGATGATCACAGTTAGACAAATAAAGGAATTTCCAGTTTAGTGAACTTCATTATCTTTGATTTAAGGCTTGTCAAAGGCTTTTTCCTCCAGATGTAACTAATGGGAAATTCCAGGAAATCATCAGTTAAACCTGGGGAAAGTCTGAGTGGACGTTTGGCCTGGCTGGAGACACAGATATAGTGAACAGCCAGGACAGTCCTGGAAAACATTGCCATGTTTGAGCATGCTCCTCAAAGTTTTCAGAATGCTATTTTCTCCCAGATTTTAATTCATGATATGCAGTTTTCCCCATGTCTCCAAGCCACAGCCATGGGATCTCATTGGTTCCTGGCCTTGTGGGAGCAGGGTGAGAGGGGTGCCCTGGGCTGAGATGGAGACCCCCATGTGGGTGCTACCCATCATTTGGCCTCCAGCCTGGGATGTGTGCCCCTCCTGACGCCAGTGCCAGGCCCTCATGACATCCGCTCTGCTTCCCAGGCTTAAAAGCAGGGAATAAAAGGAGAATAAAAGCCTTGTGAGTTTTCCAAAGCAGAATTTTTCTGTTACCCTGTGTCTGTATAACCTTTTGGCTGGGGCGGGTGGGGTAGATCCAGCAGGAATACCAATGCAGGGTTACTTGTCCTCACCATCTCCAGCAATACTGCTCTGCAGAGATGTGTTTCTTTCATAAGTGTAAAAAAGTTTTCCAAAACAAAGCATCTAAATACACATTGCTATTCTTATTTGGATACTGTGCAAAAGAACTAACCAAAAGCTTTTTAAATAATATGACAATGTAGTAAAATCATACTACTATGTTTTAGAAATATCTGTTCAAAACTGTAAGAAATAGCTGCCAGAAATATTCAGACACATACCAGCAGTTCCGTCATTTGGGCAAGTATTTCGTGAGTATTTTTGAGACTAACTCTTTTATTTTTTCTGCTCAGTTTCTCTCATGAGCCTGGCTGCTATTTCACTGTGACCTGGTCAATTACATCCTCTTCTCAGCTTCCTCCTCACTCTACTTGTGTATCCTCTTCTGAGGTCATGCTTTCACCTTATCAGCATCTTGCCTGGGTGTTTGCTTAGAGGAGAAGCTTCCCTTGTTGTGAGATCTCTGCACTGGGGGTCCCCTCCACTCCCTTCTGCTTCCCTCCATGGTGCTGCCCCTCAGCTTTGCCCCAGGAGCTTTGAAAGCTGAATTAATGAGCATGGACAGCATTTGAAAGGTCTGAGGCAGTTTACATAAGGTGGAAAAATGCATTTTCACAGGATCAAAGCCACCTCCTGGCCTAGAAGCAAAGCTCTTTTAGGAAAGGTTTTGTGCCTAACCGCTTATAATCCCTTGTTTTGTAAATTCGAGTAAAACCAAATTCTGTCATGTGAAACTGTAACACCCTCCTCATCACATCAGCTTTGAATTACATGCTGAGAGCTCCAATTGCAACCACTTGAGTGACAGGATGGGACTGGCTACGGAGTCAGCTGGCGGCAGTACAAGGACTATTTTGGTTGCTGGAACCAGCTAAGTCACATTAGCAGAGGGGCTGTCCAAACCTCCTGGCTTTGCTGCTCAGCAGAGCGCACTCGGCAAGGCAGAGCTCTGCACCATGCCCAGGCTCCCACTGCAGATCCAGCTTGGGGGCTCCTGGGGCTCCTCTGCTGGGCTGTCTTCCCTGGGGGGGGGCCCTACTGCCATCCTGGCCACTGCTGCTGCCGTGTGTTCCATAGGAACCTTCTGCAGCTCCAGGGATGAAAAAAGTGTTATGAGAGAAGAGTGTCTTCAAATAATGCAATTGCTCACACCCACTCCCAAAAAAGGGAAATATTTATAAACAGTTCTGCTTTTATTTATATAGTTGCCATGGCTCTGCTCTGTCAGACTCCATCTGTGCTCTCCCTGAGACTGTCCTCCTTACACTGCACTTACTCTCTGCCTGTTATTTTTCAGACTAAGGAAGTATAATTTCATTCACAGACTGAACAAACTGCAAGCGTGAAGAAATGTCACTCATCAAAGACAACACATTAGCTGATTTATTATTACATCCCATACAAGAGAGGTGTAAAAAATGGATAAAAAGTCAATAGTGGCAGAAAAGACCCCAAGTCTACACATCTTGAGGTGCTGCTGTGTCAAGTAATGCTTCCTGCTGGAACTTGGTTGTGGCTGATAAAGCTACTGTGTAGAGGGTCAGAAGAGGTCAGCCTATTTCCCTGACTGTTCGGCTGAGGGACAGTGTTATGTCCCACAGGAATAAGTCTGGTCCTGTGCACAAGAAGCTTTCACATCTTGCCCTTATTCTTGCACATGACATGCATTTTAGGTGCAGGGTAGCACTTCGACCCACTCTTCAAACACCACTTCTACTGTTAACACAGGAAACAGTGGCTGTGGTGCAGTGTTTGCTGCAGATTAATGGCTGGATAGGAGCAAATGGTGGTCCGTAAGTAAGGTGAAGGATATTAACTCCAGTCAGTCAATAAATCCTTAGGAAATGCCCTGACCTCTGTTGGTTATTGCTATTAAAAATGTGGGGAAAAAAATCCCATGCATTTTTTGTGTATGACATAGCCACCACTGGTTTGCATAGAATATATATTAGCAAATCTTTTGGCTCTCTCTCTATACTGTGGTCATTATAACCTACTATTTTGAGGGAAAGATGTGCGCATGTGCTGGGAGGAGTGGGGGAAGGAAACCATTATTGCTTTGAAAGCCACAGTCAGAAATGAAGGCTCAGTTTTTCATTCCCTAAAATGTCTTTACTTCCCTATACCATCAGTTTCTTAATTCTTACTGTTGTTAAAAACTTTAGACTCCCACCCTCTGAGCCATTTACTAGATCATACAGGGCCAGGGAGAACTGTGAGATTCACAGGTCTGGTCCAGTCATTCATAGGTGAAATTAAATGGCAACACATGCTACTCTTTCTGTCCTTCCCACTAATCCTCTTCCATGCTCTCTCAATACTCTTCACAAGCACTAAGTTCACTGACACCAAAGCTTGCTTTTTTGCGTGGTATTTCATGGATTTAGTCCATACATTCCCACAGTTTTGTAAACTACAGACTGAAAGTTGTTAATCTCTCTCTCTGTAAAGATCTTGCATAAGCTAAGACCCCCTTCCACTGTGCAGTCCTTCATGATTTTCTTAAACCATTGCTATCCTCTGTGATCAGGGTGCCTTTGCTCAGAAGGTGATATGCACATCAGCCATGCCACTGTTTTGTGTATCTCTTGTCATCTCCATTGCAGGTCACTGTTTTTGCCATGCCTTCTATACACTGACCCATCATTCACCGGTCTGGGGAAACTGTGACTTTACTTTTCAAACTTATATTCTCTGTGTTTGCAAAACAAATCCTGTTGTAACCCCTGTCATGGGCAGGAATACCACCCGTTAGACCAGATTGCTCAAAGCCCCATCCAACCTGGTCTTGCAAGAGTCAAGGGGGTTTAGGAAAACACTCTGCTTGTCAACTCCAAACTTCACTGACTCATAACAAAAACATAAAAAAAGTCCCAACCCAACACAACTAAAACTTCAAGAGACATTATAAAATAAATAAAGGCTTTTGCTCTGTATATTATTGCCCTGTATAAACTCTTTGCAGAAGCATCTAGTTCAGAATAAGCATGAGTTTTATGAAAGGTACAATGAAAGATCTAATCTTAATTTACATTCCCTATGATAAAAAAAAAAACGTTTTGTGAAAGAGGAGCACTGGGCAGACAGACAAGAACAGAATCATATGGCAAACTAAATGCATTATTTATTAGTTAGTAGAGCTTCTGTAATACAATTCTGTACATTGACTTATTTATGAAGTGCAGTAAGAAAAGAGCTGAATTTTTGTGTGAAGAAAATAGGGTTTTATATTCAGCTAATATGCTAGCTGAAATTGAAACTAACAACGTAAGCCAAAAAGATGCCATAATGTTCATAGCCACTACTTGGGAAATATTAATGGAAATACAAGGAGGCAAATGAAGGAAGGCGCATATAGTAACTGTGAAAGATGACACCTAGCTTCTGGTTTCTCAGGCTACCAAAGAGCTTTTGCATTACAGGCAGCAGAAACGAACTCATCCTCCTGCTGAGCATTCATGGCAAACCATTTACATCAATGCCAGCCGTGGTGCTGAAAGAATTTGGGATGGCACCACCACAATAATCCTTTGAAATAAAATTTGCCACCAGTCAGCAGGAAGGTGATTCAGAATGGAAGATCCTGGTCTCCACACTCGTCTAGCCATGAGACCCTGCTGGCACCATCAGTCATGATGCCCATGAGCGCCAAGTCTAATGGTACTTTCTCTGACATGAAGCCTTTTGCAGAGTCACAAGAGACAATGGAGACAAGATGAAGAGCGACACTGGAAAATACCCTCTCTCACCCTCCCTCTTCTTTAATTCAGAGTCAGGGTGTCAGTACAGTATCTGGGACTCTCACAGAGAGCAGCTTTCTGGCTTCCAACTGTCTGGCATTAAATTTCCAGTTCTGCAGCTGAAGTACCTAAGATTGCCCCGCACAGTTCACTGAAATACAGTGTGGTGCCCAAGGGCTGTACATTTCTCTCTATCTCAGAAATGGAAATTAGTCTCCATTTATTAAGGCTACTGTCATAAGTCGCTGGATCTTGTGATTCCTCCCACAAACTACAGGGATCTTTCTGGGCCTTCGGACATTTCTTCCTATTCAGCTAATTATGTTCTAACTTAGTGTAAGTGTATAGAGGAGCATTCTAGTTTGCTCAACCTTAAGCAGAATGACAAATGAGAAGAAACTTGAAGTGTCACTGATGAGCATGCAACTCAATAATTTATTTTCTCCAGTATTCATTTCATACACTAAAATATAATATTTTTGCTATTGCTTTTTGCATTTACAACTTTTCAAATTAGTAGCTTTCTTTTCTTTTCTAAATGTCACTTTTTCCAGAAATGACAACAGAAACATAGAATCATAGTTTGGGTTGGAAGGGACCTTCAAAAGTCATCTAGTCCAACATGCTGAACTTAACTGGAACTGGAACTTAAAAGTTAGAAAGACTTGTTGAAGAAATGAAAACTTTTATGGTGAGCAGAGAGAAGAGTTGTTGCAGGTGGTTTACCAGTTTTAAAGAGCAGCGCTATCAATGGTTTCCAAACGTTCAGGCACAGAGGAAAACTCAGAGTGCAAAGGACATGCTGAGGCTCTCTGCTCCTCTGTGGCCTAAAAAAAGCAGCCCTTACGGCTTGCTCTGTGTTGGCTTAATTCCCACGTTACCAGCAAAACAACTGCCTAGCAACCTGGCTTTTCCCACAACATTTCCTCACACACGTTGTGTGTCCAGAAAAAAGTATAGCACCTAGTATTCTCTCTGGATAATCCCCTTTTTTGAGAGCTACATTTAGCCCTCCGTATGCATTGGAGCTGTAACTAGCAAGGCAAGTGCTGTCATGATAGTGCAGGCAAAGTCAAAGCAGTCCTGTCTGTGCTGCAAGCTGCATAGCAGCACCGTGAGCCCCAAACAAGTTATCTGTGCATCAGACAGATAGCAAACGTGCTGTGTCTCTCCACCATATTTCCCCTAACAAAGGCAGGAAGCCACGGCTTTTAGCAAAAAGGTACAGATATGCTTCCTATTGAAAACCCTGCTCTGTGAACTGTGAGAGAGCTCTCTAGCACACACTTCACAACCATCAGGAGAGTCCAGCTGAAGGCATAAATAATTCAGTACTTTCAAAAAAACCACGCTAGTTTGAACACATGAAATTGCTTTTTTAGTTACTGCCTTTAAGGAACATTTACTGTCATACAGTAGATTTACTGATAGTTACACTTTCTTATCTGACGTCCCAGCTGCAGCAGCATCTTGCAACTGAAGTTACTTTCCTCACGGTTTCAGCACTAGTAAAAGAAAGAATTGCCTTGACCTTCTGCAGCTGTTTCTGAGCAATACGCTGAGAGGACTGCAGAATACCCAGATTTCCCCATCTGTCATTTGGAAGCACAAACCTTCTCACCCCTCCAAAAGATAGCACCCTTTGAGAAGCACTGTAAGTAAGCTTTGTCTGGCATAATTAAGACAGAACTCTTACTCAAACATGCAGAAATTAAGGCAGCAACTTACTTGCTGTCTTCATAACTTCCTCAGGAACATTGTCTTTTCAAATGAGTGCAACAGGAAATTGTGGTAATTACGGGTAAGCTATGCGTCTGCAGCTCAAACCGCCCGCTGCAAAGTGCAAAGGCAGCCAGCACTGATTGGTAAGCAACAAATGCAGTCGCCTCCCCTTCTTTTTGTACTTTGCATGTAAATCTTAAACAGGCGCCATGTGGAAAGAAGTGACCTTAACAAAGATCCACATGAAATATATCAGCAAAAAGGCTTTATTATTCATGACAGCTCTATGCTCGAAAGTTACCTCTGTGAAGTGCTCTGAGACCTACAGGTGAAAAGCATCCTAGGTGTACTATCATTTATTACTGATTTTATCTGGACAGGTGTTCACTGTCTTTCTTAAAGGCAATACTAACCTTTTACTTCTTTGTCACACAGGGATGAACTTGGACCCTTCTTGTCTTGTCTTCTGTGGCAATGTGGGAGAAAGGGTACTGAGAAGAGAATTGCACACTCACAGGTCGAGTAGGTCCAAAGACAGCTCCACATGCTTTCGCTTTCTGAACTGAGACAGAACATTGTCTGTAGTGAATCAAGACCCTGCTCCTACATCCTTCTTACAAGAGGGTTTCATAGTAGGGCAGACAGCTAGCTGAAACCATGCCAGTGTCCCACAGCCTTTAAGACAGGAACTACAATCTCTTCCTTGTTTCTGAATTAGCATTTGACAGATGCAGAAAGCTGCAATTAATATCCAGTTCACAGAAGTACGTATGTAAGACTGTGAAGTCATGGAAAACCTCTGATAACATCAGATACTGCAGGCAGTTTGGCATGTCTGTAATAACTAGATTGCCTCAACAGCTCAAGGCCAGGTTGGACAGAGTGTTGGGTGGCATGGTTTAGTGGGAGGTGTTCCAGCCCATGGCAGGGTGGCTGGAACTAGATGATCTTAAGGTCCTTTCCAGCTCTAACTATTCTATGATTCTATACTTTCAAATCTACATTTTTGTCAAGATCAGTTTAGTACCCACTGGGTGGTTAGATAAGGTAGAGGCTAACAGCAGAGCAATTAAATATTCATGCAAGTGGATGAAATGCTGATAACTAAGTTGGAACTGCAAGAACAAATTCTAACTTCTATGACATCTGACAACTCTTGCAGGGTGGTTGATACAAACAGCAGAATTACCAAAATGAGCAGTTGTATAAGATTGCTGGAGGGCAAACCTAGCCTACAGAACCTGTGTTTCTGGGCACAAGTCAAGAAACTTGCAGAATGCCTTTAGGATCAGTCTGACTCTGCAGGGTTAGTGATTAGGGAAAAGTATTTATTTGTATGCCGAGTCAGCTCCATGTCATAGAGTCCAGGAGGCCCTGCTTATGCAGCTATGTGCCAGGCTATGAAGTCATTGGAGATGCACATGCAAAAGGAAACATCTGTGCCAGCAACTAAAGCAAGTTAGCAATGTGCTCTTGCTTAACACAACTAAAAGGGCATAGAGACTCCCTGAAGGAGAAGTTTTCCCTAGTTTCAGTGAAATGCATCTGGTTTCTTTGCATTTTTTCCTATTAAACACATTCAGTCTTTCATCACTGCATGTGCAGATGGTCTGAGCAGCAGTGTCTGGAAAAGCACTTCTGTGGAATACCTGCCTGCACCAAACGCACCTTCCATGCGGGTCATTTGATACCCCAGGTAACTTAGCCACTCTCTGAAGGACCTGCAAACATAGACAAAAAGCAGCATTTTCTCCTTCTCCTCCACCCCACTACCTCCACTATTGTCTTATCAGCAGATAACTGCACCAGATGATTTGACAAGAATGGTGGATATTACTAGCTGACTGAAGTGAAAAGGCTGTCCCCTGACAAGTCAGACATCTCTGCAATCGATCCAAAAGTCCTTCTGCCCTTGAGTTTTATCTTCTGTTTCCTCTCTGGGTTCCTCTTATTGCCTTAACCCTCTGTTTCCTTTTCAAGTGACTCTTCACCTTATAGTTTCTTAACTTCTCTCTTACTCCTAGAATCACAGAACTGCAGAACAGTTTGGGTCAGAAGGGACCTTTAAAGGTCATCTACTCCAATTTCCCCTGCAATCCTCAACTGAATCAGGTTGCTTAGAGCCCCATTCAACCTGATCATTTCTCTTTCTTCAGTTCAACATTGCAAACTCCTCCACAGAAGCTCACCCAGCTGTCCTGCCCTCTCTCCCTTAGCCCATCACTCTAGCCAAGGATCACCAACTATTCTGAGCAGTACAGCATGCATGCAACTGAACAGCAGTATGAGAGGAGAAAGAGGACCCAGCTGCTACATGCTAGGGATAAACCTCACAAAAGAATGCATATGTTGCAATACCCAGCTCTTAAGCGACTGGCTTTCTAACTTCACAGCCCTAACTTTTGCATGGGGTTAACAGCTAAAGGAGAGAGGCACATGAAGGTTACTAGGGAGGAATGCTTTCAGCCCAAGCTCTGCGAGGGGCTCAAATGCAGGTTCTGGTGGTTGCTTGTCTGACCAGCTGCCAGTAAGATCACTTTGAGACACACAGTATGACACATTAAGCTCTTCACTGCAGCCAAGCACTTCCATCCTCTCTATACTCACAGACATGAACTCCTTCCTGAAAATAGGAACCCGTGCAGTGCTTCTTTACACACATTATTGCAGGTGCTACCTTCAGAAGACCTCCAGTTCTTAATAATCCACTGCTTGAACCAGTATATGGAAGGTTCAGATTCCGTTTTCACCTCCTTACAGCATTGCAAATCTGTGTTTTCTTATCTAGATGCTCTGCCAGAATATGAAACAAGATATTGCTGGCCTTAAATGAATATTAAAATTTTCATTTGAAAAGTCACATACAACTTCCCTGGAAGCAATTCTGTTCACAGGGAAGAGAAGCAAACATAGTCCTGATAAGCTACCAACTTTGGCTTCAGCATGGGATGGGGTTCTCGTGGTTCCCTGCATTGGAAGTATTGCTCTTTGCATTGACTATTTACACATTTACACTGAATCTCCTTGGCCTTGACATTTGAGCATTCACCTAGGTTTTGGGAAACCCGTTCATTGGTGAGATACTTAATGTTAAGTATGTGGGGCCTATAGGGATGCTGGGGAGGGACTCTTCATTAGGGACTGTAGTGAAAGGAGAAGGGGTAACGGGTTCAAACTTAAACAGGGGAAGTTTAGATTGGATATGAGGGGAAGTTCTTTAATGTGAGGGTGGTGAGGCACTGGAATGGGTTGCCCAAGGAACCTGTAAATGCTCCATCCCTGTCAGTGCTCAAGGCCATTGTGTGCAGTTCTGGTGTCCTCAACATAAAAAGGACATGGAACTGTTGGAACAAGTCCAGAGGAGGGCCACGAGGATGATCAGGGGACTGAAGCACCTCCCGTATAAAGATAGGCTGAGAAAGTTGGGGCTGTTCAGCCTGGAGAAGAGAAGGCTGCATGGAGACCTCATAGCAGCCTTCCAATATCTGAAGGGGGCCTATAGGGATGCTGGGGAGGGACTCTTCATGAGGGACTGTAGTGACAGGACAAGGGGTAACGGATTCAAACTTAAACAGGGGAAGTTTAGATTAGATATGAGGAAGAAATTCTTTACTGTTGTGATGGTGAGGCACTGGAATGGGTTGCCCAGGGAAGTTGTGAATGCTCCATCACTGGTGGTGTTCAAGGCCAGGTTGGACATAGCCTTGGGTGGCATGGTTTAGTGGGAGGTGTCCCTGACCATGGCAGAGGGGCTGGAACTAGATGATCTTAAGGTCCTTTCCAACCCTAACTATTCTATGATTCTATGATTCACAAGAGTAGACAGAAGAACCTGAGTCTTCTTTCCCTCTGCCAGTCTAGACAGGTGGTCTAGTCATGAAGTTATTGTCTTTCTCTAACTATTTAATAAAAGTCTTCCATTTTGCAATAGAAAAATTAAACCTGCCTCATCCTACAGCATTATGTAGCTAATTTAAGCACTCATCATAGAGGTAAGTTCAAAAAGTCATGAACACAAGAACTTCCACAAGTGTTTGAACTACCGTTTAATGGGGAAAATATATCATACCTTGAACCTGATTCATTGAGTACTGAATGTACCTAGTCGTACTAATAAGCTCAGTAGACATTTGCGTAAAATAAAGATCTCAGTGTAGCTTAGCTACATACACTAGGTAGCAACAGACTGTACACAAAACATACACTTAACTCCTGAGAGACCTTCACTGTTGGAAAGTTGGCGCACAGAAACTCCCATTTACACTGTGAAGAAGTACTTCAGGGGTTTTGAAGATACGAATTTTTAACTCAGATGCGCAAGTCTTTGTTTTGCTGATGCAATACTCTTGAGGCTAAATGAAACATTGAAATATTTTTCCTTGCTGGGAGATATATCTCCTCATGGGATTAAATGGGGTTTACCCACTGCCATTTACTCCTGGGACCCAGTCAAATGTTGAGATAAATATTGAACTTGCTACCACTGATTGCATTTGGGTAACACTAGGCTACTACTTGCCAACTGGCAAATCCCTCCACTGCATTTATGCAATTATTTTCACTTCGTGAGACACCTTGTTGTCCTCACCCAAAGATAACTGCAAATACAGCCATTTTCTCTGTGAAACAGATTCTAGCAGTTTTCAGAATGATCAGATCTGCTAAACGAGATCTGTAATGTAGGTCTGTAATTTATGTCTGAAAATGAAGACTGTAGAGGTTCACTGAGTGGAGACACAAATACCTGTAGGGTAAATAATTACTCTAAACCGTCTGTTTTGATAAGCACTGCCTGAAACAAAACCAAACCACAGCAATTCATATTAAAACTGTGGTTCCCCAGAGCTGATAGTACCATCTATAGTAAACAGATGTTTATGCAAGTTTATTTTTTGAATGAATAAGTAATTGTTTTGGAGTTCAGCCTTTCAGTTATGCAAAGCTCTTTCTTCACATTAGCTATTCTCATTAATGAGCACATTCCTGAGCAACATTTTAAAAATATGGTTATTGCTTCTTACTTTGTTTCTTTAATTCAAACCATGTGGCTTCACTGTGTGGGAAGAAACAAGGATAAGTTTAAAACCAAGCACTGGCATTGAATCCTCCTCTCTTTTAAAAAGGGAAGCATTTTAATTTCAAAGTGCCCTTTTTAAGGAAGAACTTCTGAAGAATATCTGAATCACAGAAATGTTTCAGGGCTGCTCCTCCTCCACTCCTTGTAAAGATTTGTTCCCCCCAGTATACTTGCTATCTCTTTGAAAAATGTATGTCTGAAATCAATACTAGACACTTCCTTTTCAAATTCAGAATTGATTTTAGCCAGTTAAATGACAACATTCAAACAATTTCTTGTCATCTTTTAAGAAAATTTATTAACACAGCTGGAAATAATCACCCATTCAGCAGAGATCCCCATAGTGCATCAGACAGGAAAAAAAGAAGATGCAAACCAGAAAGACGGTTCCTGAGCCACTACATTGATTAAGAGTATTGTAAAGGAATGGTTGGCAATCTAAGGTGAGTTTTGGAAATGTGGCCATACTGACATTGTGCTGCAAATGTGTACAATACAAATAAAATTAATCCCATTTATTTTATTTACCTCAGCACGAACACAAAACATGAAATCCCTGTCAGACTGCTGTATTTCTAGCATCTCTGGCTGTGGTCTCACACGGCTGTAACTCCTCTCAGCTCTCAGGGCAATTACCTAGCCACAAAGTGCATTCATTTCACTTTGCCAGTTCTGTTTCTGTTTATCTTGACCTTATGCAGCCTATGCATGAGTTCAAAATCCACTGACTTAAAACGTGTCTTTACACAGAAAGTGGACAGGAAGAGTCATACTTCCGTGGTTTGCTCTTTGCAGACCTTCAGCTAAGCTCACTGCTTTCACTGACAACATAAGTTTCTGTGTTTTTCTAAATTCCTTGAGACCTACAGAAACAATACAAGGGAGGAGGAACAATCATTGTTCCTACTCCACATTGTGTATGATGAAAAAATTCTTACTTTGGCCTTATTCGCTTGCAATTTATAGAAACCAGTGCAAGTCATGGCATTCTCCAAGTTTCCTGAAGTTCTCCCAAACTCCACTTGAAAGACATCTTATGCTGGTTATGCACAGTCTGTAAAAACTCACTGGAAAACTCAGGTGCCAAATTGATTTTAAAAGTTTGGCCACCCAACCTTGTGTTTCTTCGTATATGTAAACTCAGAATATCTGACTCAGTAAAAGGAACTCCCCTTTAATTGGGGACAAACATAGAACCTGAAAATGTATAGTAATAATTTAGAAAAGACATTTTAAGCAGCACTGGTTCATTCATCTGATTTTTTTTACATATGGGCCTCCTTAAAGACTTATGAAAGGGTATTGCATTCATTCAGTAAATGTAACATCAGGGGTTGACATAAAATTTGTTTCATCATTCAAATCCACTTTAGTTAATGACAAACTAAATGTTGCTGGTAAGACATATCTAGTTCTGGAATTTTTTTACAGTGCAGGAAACCCTGTGAAAATATACATAGAATCTATCATCATATGTATAAAAAATTCTTTCTAGGAACTACAGAATTTAATGTGAACAGCTTAGCCTCTGGTTAAATCATCTCTCAATGCACTTCTTTTGTCAGAACTTAGGTCACTGAAGAGACATACTGAAAATGTTTACAGGCATAGAGAATCTAAACACTAAGACTCATTTCAAACCTCAAGCCATGTATTTTATATTTCTAAATCCAGAGATATTCTATTTTTCTCTTTACATGGCCTTTGCAGAATCAGGACTTCAGATACCTTTTTGCCAGTTAACAGTATCAGAGAAGATTTCATCCCCTAAATTATACACTAATAAACTACTACAATGTTTCTCTTGTTATCTTTTATATCAGTTTCTCAGTCACATTCTCCTAATCACCATTTCCTTAGATTTTACTCAGCATTGATAATGTTGCTTCAGAACTGTGCAAGTTATTTTGAGCACTAAAAGGTGATCACACCAAGGAGCTAAAGCTCACATCACTGGAATTCTAGCATTAATAGCCTGCCTCCTTCATCCCCTAACTCAGCAACAGTCATTTCTGATTTTTAAAGGTACACTTTGCATTTCAAACTCATTAAAATACGCTTTCAATGAAGTGAAAGTTATTAATTAAAGTGACAGAAGTTTTTAGTAATAATAACCAACATGAGATGACTGCATAAATTGCTATGCATATGCATGATCCTGCAATGACAATGATGAAGCAATTAACTTACTAGAAAGAAAACTTGCTTCACATTGAAGCAGCTTCTCTCTGCCAGCACCTCAGCATATGGTATGCCAGTACTATCCACTGCATTAGTTTTGTGCAAGAGACTGACTTCTGAAATAATGATTTCCCTGCTATCAATATAAATGAATACCTACCCAGGCCAACTTCCTCTGGACCTGTCAGTTGATATTTTCAATGTGGAAGTAATTCAGAAAGAAAGAAACACAGGGTGTTGTGCTTCCGCTGATAATCTGTCACTAATACTTTGCTGTAGGGTCTTTGCAACTGCTGGGAAAGGATTCACATTGTGAGTGCATGAACTGCCTGTTGATTTGGAGCCAATGTATTTTTTTTTTCTTACCAACTGTAAGCTATTGATGGAGTGAATAAACAAAGAAATACAACAACTGACTGTTTAAGTGTTATTCCAAACCTTTTATTTATGGAGAATTCACCGGGTGAAGTAAAATCAATTGCTAAGCAATGGTCCATCAAAAGAAAAGAAAAAGTGCAGGATAGGGAAACAGTAAGAAATGTGGCGCGTGCAACTGCTTAGAAACAGGCACTCTGTTGCCTGAGGACAACAAACTCTTAAAAGCCTAATTATAGATACACAGAAAGACAGGAAAATTTACTACTTTCTGCACGCTGGGTATTAAATGGACATTTACTTTTGTGTTTTGGTAGTTGTAGTTCATTGCAATGGTAAACCCTCTAGCCTGGTCCAAAGGGACCGGGGCTGGAGATTGTACATTTACATTTTTTTAATCCATGATTTAACTTGCATGTCATAGGGATTATTATAGCAGGAACCACCTGGAACAGTGGAGTACAAGCCTTACAAGAAACAGTCTAAGTGCAGCAGTGACCATACCTGAGCTGGCTTTGTGCCAAATAACTCCATGCAATACATCACTTCTCCTGTCCTGAGTGATTACTGTTAACAGATGGAGCCCAAAGTCATGGACTAAATTAACTCAGTGGACATTTTGTGGACATATTAAAGACGTTTTACAGGGGTAGTCCATAGACTAAGGGAATGATATCTGTGTATTGTATCAAAGGATGGGAAGGGGAATGGTAGTTAATAAGGATGCATTGAATAGTATGGGACCTGAGCATGGTATGGAATAAGGGGTGGAGAATGTACTGGGTCTGGTTGGGGTAGAGTTTATTTTCTTTATAGTAGTTAGTATGGGGCTATGGTTTGGATTTGTGCTGGAAACAGTGTTGATAACACAGGGATGCTTTTGTTATTGCTGAGCAGGGCTTACACAGAATTGAGGTCTTTTCTGCCTCTCACCCCACCCCACCAGCAAACAGGCTGGGGTGGGTAAGAAGCTGGGAAGGGACACAGCTGGGACAGCTGATCCCAACTGACCACAGGATATCCCATACCATATGGCATCACGTTCAGTGTACAGAGCTGGAGAAAGAAGAAAGAAGGGAGGCATGTTCGGAGTGAGGGGGTTTCTCTTCCCAAGTAACCATTATGCATGATGGAGCTCTGCTTTCCTGGAGATGGCTGAGCACCTGCCTGCCCATGGGAAGTGGTGAATGAATTCCTTGTTTTGCTTTGATTGCATGCATGGCAATATTCAGTTGGCATTCCAAACAGACCAATCTCTATGTTATGTATCAGGCCAAGGAATACCACCATGCTAAAATGCAAATAACTTTTAGAGTCACACATTGCTATACTCCTTTCAACATCTGGATTAATATTCAGATATTATAAAACCCCATGCCTAACAGCTGTAAAAGCCATACTTCCTGCTTAATGAATCATCTGAGTCTGAGGACCTTCTCTGTAAACAATTTTACTAGCAGTATTATAAGTAAAATAAAGTAATTTCGGAATTCTTGTTCTACACTGATAAAGATTTGGTCAGAAAAAATCTGTGAAACAAACTTACCGGAGATGATTTTGCAGGGCAATGATAAAAAGTGACAGGAATCAGGTCTGCCGGTCCCTTTCCTTGTCTGTTTCCTAAAGCATGTGAATGGAAAGAATTATTACCAAAGATGTTTGCTTGTAGAGCAATTACTATCACTTCAGGAATTGGTGAATGAATGTTTACAGCTTCTTCTTTAATGATCTCTTTATAGTACTATACACTTTATTCCCTTTTAGACCTCTACAGAAAAAGTGATTTTTGTTTTTTTTTTTTAACTGACAAACCCCATTAATTACATATATTTTAATATAGACAGAGTAATAGATAGATAAATATTAATGCTTCCAAATGTTCTGAAAAGATAAGCTGCAATAACATGCTTTAGTACTGGTACAACGCTGAGCAAGTATGCACATTATTACAATGACAAACAGAGCTAACTCTTTTAGAAAATATATCAGCTGCTTAAAATACACCAGCTCTGTGCTACAGAAAACAGTTCAATCTTCATGACACAAAATGAAAAAGAAAGTTACCTCCAGAGGATCTGGTAGCAATTGACCAGTTCTGGAGTGACTTAAACTAAGGATTGTACGCAGAAGCTTGGTTGCAAGCCTGAACAGAAAAACCGAGAGGAAGAGACAAAGGAAGAGAAATGAAGGAAGAAAGGAGACATATATCAGATAAAAGTCGTCACCATAACCCATGTCTTTGAAGATAGGAAACACTGGATCCAGACAAGAAAACAACCAAAAAGACAAACCAGTAGCCAAATGCTGTGCTTATAAAAAAGGCTGAAATATCAATTTGGAGCTTGTATGTCTGGGTGTTGCAGCTGCCGGGCTCTACCCAGGAGGTGCCCATGATCCCACTGCAGAGCATGGGTCGGCAGAGGCACAGCAGCACAGCTGGCAGGATTACTTGTTATGTGAGGCCTAGCAATGATTCCAAAACAGCTTCGTTTGTATTTACTCTTGCAGCTCCGGGTCTTGTGTTTCATTTCCACTTAAATATTAAGCAAGGGATTTCAGTGAAACTACTGAAACTACTTTCAGGCATGAGGATAGCAGGATTTACCGTGAACAGTCTGGAAAGACCAAAACAACATTTGTTTTGTTTAATTTAAAAAGCTGTTAGCTTTCTCAGTTCCAAGAAAACTAAACTGATGGCAAGAAACGTGATTGTGCAGATTGCCTGAGCTGGTGTTAATTACTTTTTAATCACTGAAAGTTAAATTAGGCTTGAAATATACATTATTTATTTCTTGTCTGGGTTGTCCAAAGACAGTGTAACAGGCTAACAGATATTGAATTACAATTACAAGAATACGTAATTATATCAATTTTAGAGACTCTATGAAAGACATAATGGCTGTTCAATACAGAATGCGTCCAAGTTACAGCACAGTTTATTTAACCAAAACAGTAGAATAGAAAATGGTGCAAAATATCATCTTTCATCCTAACTTATTTTGTTTATTGCTTTTTGTTTTTAACTACCCTGGAGGAGCTGTTTACATGTTTCCAAGCATTGCAAAGATTTACATTTCTGCCAGTTTTACAGTCTGATGGACTTTGGTGACGATCATTGGGAAAAGACATCATTAAGTCTTTGGGTACTGATGACTGGGGCTTAAGAAGCTTTAGGTAGCACAGCTTGTGTGAAGGCATTCTGCTCCATAGCACTTCCATGGTGATAGGCCTTTCTGGAGTTCATGGGTGCTGGATATTTATAAAATGGATCCCATATTTAGTAACATAATAGGTCTCTTTTTAACAGCATTAGATTTATTACATTTTGAGGAACAACAGCAATCTGCATCTGCTTTCACAAAAGTCAATGTCAGTATTAATGCCAGGTAGAGGAAGTGGATTGGTCAGACCTAAGTATTTCTTAAACCTTTCATCATAGTAGTCAAACAAAGCTCAGAACAAAAGAGACATTCAGAAGTTTAGTTTTCAATGCTGTATGTTCTTCAGAGACTGAGAAAATAGGAAGAAAAGATTTTCTGTAACTGCTCCCAAAAACAATGCCCTCTGACATTGCCTTTCATCCAGGCTAAAAAGAAGTCAACCCTACACTGTCCTACAACATACAAACATTCTCTGCCATATGCTTTTCTTGAAGTTCCTCTGTCCTATCATAGTTTGAGTTATAATATGAAAACATTAGTTATCCACTAAGGAGTTAAACCTCCACAGGTTAGGAACGTATTCTGATAAATTATGGATGTTTACTAGAGCTTTATTCACATTGCTAGGGCCATCTGTGGTGTTGAAATGAGTCTGCTCCTTTAAAATGGAAGTTTGGCTTCACTCTGTCCCCTGCTTTGCATCTTATTTTTAATGGTGCTGTTTTCTGGTTAAAACGAAATAGTTTGACCTATTCTTCGCCAAAAAAAATGGATCTACCCTTAAAAATCCTGCTGGGGGGTACGTAACTGTTATTTTATCTTTTATTCAAGCCTGAAAGCCTAGAGTGTCAAGAATTCTCTTGAAACTTCCGGTTGGGATGGACTCATTTCTCCTCTTCACCAGAAACCTGAAGAAGAATCTGTGGTGAGCTGGGCAGTTTGTGGAATGGGACTTGATCTGCAATGGGGAAGAAATGTCCATCATCTTCTGGGACACCAAAATGTCAGAGGCACTGTGTGAGATGAACTAAAGCACTACCTACTCTGACAAATCCCTCTACAGTCACTGCAAAGCCCAGCAGGGCCCAGATTAATATCTAGGAATTCTGCAAATCTTCTGGTCAATATTGATTTAACAGTTTAACAAAATACAAAGAATTCTGAATGCCTCATTAAAGGGTACAAGTGAATTCTCAGCAAAGGTAAATAGGAAACACTGCTATATAAGGGGTACAATATCGAAATAACTCCAGCATTAAACTGCATCTGAAAAGAAAAAAGCCCAACACTACAAATACCTGCAAAGAGACACAAAGTGAAAAAAAAAAACCCAATATTTTTTTTTTTTTAAGAAGCTCCTAACTGCTGACCTTGAACCTCACTGAAGATGAATGAAAGACAAGAAAGGAAACTTCATTTAAACAAATATAAGCCTGATTTGCAGTCCATTTGTTGACAGCCCCATAACACTGCCTGGCAAACAGCTACCAATCTGGGTAAGAAATCTGTTTGATCAAAGTGGAAAGATGGCTACAGATGGAAGTGGCTGCGTGGAGGAGCCCAGCCAGTCAAGTGACAGCGTTGCTTTCCTCAGGAGCTCCAAAGTTGGAAGCAAATGGATGAGGCCAACATTTTATTTTGCTTCAAAGCATGTCAGGATTTCAGCCATCTGCGCCTCACTGTTCTCTCAAGAGACAGCACCCTTTGACACGCCAGCTTCTGCTAAAGAAGAGGAGTGGCTAATTGGATTCCAAATCCATTAATACTAATCTTTTCACTGAAGTGACAGCAAGCGTGATCCATCACCTTTGCTTCCCCTGCTGCTTTACATGGCTGCGTAAAACTGAAGCACAGAGTTGGCTGCTGCAGCTCACACTTCATTGGAGTGATCTTCAAGAGGCTCTGCGAAACCTGATCTAACAAGCTGAAGGATGTAGAAATCTCTGGCCAAAATCAGCCTCATAGGGAAAGGGGTTACTTATAGGTAAGTCCACCTTCTGGTGCTTTGGAAGGAGTCACACATATTTACATGGGAGCTGAATTTGGAGTACAGTTTTAAAGTTCCTTTATAAGCACTATTTACTACAATCCACAGTAATGAAAAGTAGTTAATTTTTTTCCTGTATAGAGATAAGCAGGCTTTATAAAGGAGGATAAGCAGGCTTTATAAATGAGGCTGTATAAATACACTCTGTTCCTCAGATAAAAAGATGAGAGTGATCCAAAGTGTATTGCAACTTTAATCCTTTAATGACTCAACCACATATTGACAACTACATTATGAAGCTGAATTTTTTTCTCCTCTTCAATTTAATGAGACAGAGCAACAGGGGTTACACTGAAAGCATTTCTGAGCTCAGATTATTCAAGGCAAGTGCTGCAGGTAATCTGATCCCACAGAAATCACTCCTGTTCTTTAATTTTCTCCTCCAACTCATCAGTGAAGCACAGTTCACTGCTAGCTATCATCCTAAACATAAGGAAAAAGTGTTGGAAAGGAGAAAAGATGCTATAACAGTGCAAGATCTACGGGTAAAATGCAGGAAACTGAGTAGGGTGTTTTAATAACCCACACATTTTGGTTAGAGAACTCCCAAATAGGTCTCACTGAAACATGCATGTTGCAGCAAAACTTTCCAGCATTTGGTTTTAATTTCTTACAGATATAAGAATGGATTTTTAAGAGGACATATCACTAACAACTGTCACATCTGGAGAGCTCACACTCTGAAAATTCCTTTATGTAGATCATTACTGGTCTGGCATACTTGAAACAAGTAAAAAAGTGTGAACAAATGAAAGGGTTCATTTGAATATGAATAAAAGAGAAAGAAAGGAGAAGAGGGAGGTATAGCCACCATAGAAACCACATGCCAGTGATACAAATTCATGTTACTGTTCAGATCCCTTGGTGGGAGCTGCGGCAGAAGTACTGGCTAATGGTCTTGGAACATGGATAGATGAGCTTGCATGTAACATGTCAGCAGCCAACCACATTCTGTCTCCACTGAGGTTTCCCCTGTGGCTATGCCCTGAGTTGTAACATGTGACATCAGCTATGAGGAAATACCTAACAAGGACAAGAACTGAGGTCAGACAAACCTTCAATGAGGACAGCATCAAGGCCAACTGGATAGAACCAGGCCACAGAAAAAAGCTTCGTTTCCTGTCCATTATTGGGCAGCATAGCCCAGCACATATTTAAACTTTGCTACATGCTTGGGGTATTCAGTTACTAAAAAGAGCTTGATTGTTTCTTGCATTTGGCTCTTATGTCCACCAGTCTCAGTTACCATTTCCCCAGCTGAGCAAAGCTAATGACTTTGAACAGCAGTTAAGTGGAAGATAAATTTCAATTAGTAGGTAAAAGCCTTAAGGTAAGCTGGGGTAGGGCATATCTTTTTTCAGTCTGAACTACTCATATAAATTACTATCTATATCTGTTCAGTGTACAATGAAGATGAAAGAACCCCCCCACACAGACAATTCCTAGCAGCCACGTACCAAAAATCAATTATCTCCCACACCTTCCCAGGGTGTTAGCATACAGCTGAACTGGGTGAAAGAAACATGAAAATGTATCCTTTCATAATGTGTTGCTGTCATTTCTAACTGGGCTGGTAAGTTCTACTATGGGTTTCTAGCTCTAAATGCATGAGAGGGTAGCAAAATGAATGGAAGTTATTATACATAATGGGTACAATTTCATGTGATTATCACTGAAAGAATCGTTAGACGGGACGATTAAAGGTGTTACAAAAGTCAGTTTATTTCTCTTGTTGCATTGTACAAGGGGACAGTATGTGAAACAGAAAACAGATGCATTCAGAAATAATAAAATAACTTGAAAAGCTAAGCAACTGAACAATATTTAGTTGGTAAAGCACACAAGGATTAATTTTTGTATCTGTCTTGTAGATGCTTGATTCCAGTCCAGTAACCTTACCTGAAATCTTGCTTCAACTATCTTTTCTTTATGTTATCATTAAATTTCTCTTGTGTTAGGAGAGAAAGACATACTGGAGTCAAAAGAACAAACTGTTAGGCTATGCAATAGTAGCATTCCACAGCACGGGGTGTTTACAGATACCCTGAGATATAACTACAAGACCCACACGAGAAGAACTTTCTGAGAAGCCGGTGTAGACCAGTGAGAGCGTTAATTAAATCCAGTATGAGGCCTTAGTACCAGAAATTCCAATTGACAGACACAAAACATTGCTACTCTCCCAGGGGAGCAAACTGCTGAAACACACTGTGCAGTTCCAGGCAGATCCTAAATTGCAACAGCATCATAACAATTACAGAATAATACCTCAGTCTCCTCATGCTTTAGAACACAGTCCAGCCTCTAACTTTGGGGATGGAGAGAACTTCTAGAGATTATTTCATTACAGATCAGAATGAGTTTTGGTTTTGTTCTTGGCTAATGCACTATTCCCCCCCCCCCCCCCCCCATCTTGTTTTATTCATGCTGGTCACAGAGTTGATCACTGAACATATGCATGATACCAACTCCATTTTCTGGTGTAAAACCAAAGCCAGAAGTTAAGTATACAGGTCAAGAGAAGGTGAGGCAGCGATAAGCATTCACAAAGGGAGGCTCAAAATGGATGAAGGAGCATATAAAAAATTCCACCTGTGCTGAAGAGCCACACATGCCACACTGCAGGAAGTAACTCCATGAAGAACTCGAAGCAGAAAAATCTTCAGTGTACTGAAGAAGGTGAATTCACAGAGTTGCTCCTCTTCGTTTTCCTCCTCTCAGACAAATAAGCCACAGGGAATGAAGAAAACAGACTGTATTTGAATGAAGGCTTCTGTGTCCTGGCCCAGGGAGTAATCAAAAAAGTAACAGAAGCTCTAAAAAAGGCATCTTCTTAGAAACCACGTCATCTGAACAGATGCAGTGCTGTTAAAGTTCATCAGATAAACTAGGTTTTATTTTCTACAGCATCTCTTTAAATACAGCAACAAGAAGTCAGCAGGTTCATGGGTACATACCCACTGGAATGTTTTGCTGAACATTAATAACTCCACAGTGCTAGGTTCCAGCTATGCAGGCCAAACCAAACATAACAGTTTTTGGTTTAAATCCCACACATAACCTTTGGGAATTACATTGAAACTTCCTGTTTTCCCTGCTACCTACCATGCATTTCACAGCCTACAAATGCTAACAAGTGAAGAGCTTTCAGACAATCATACTTGGAAGGAAACCAAGGAGCAGGAAAACAGCTTCAGAGTAACACAAATGGCTTGAAAATCCTGCCTGTGAAACACAGGCAGGGAAAAGGGCTTGTGAAAAGAAAACCATTCATCCCAGATTCCTTTTCAAAGTGACTGTACCAAACCAGGAAGGTCCTCACGCTGAACTTCAACGCTGTGCTGCACTCCAGCAGGCTCCTGGCTCTTCACAGCCATCTCCATCAAGCTGTGGAGGAACAGAAATGTTCTGTGATTTTAAACAAAGGGGGAGACAAATGTTTGTTTCACTGAACAGTTATACTTCTCCATGTACAAATACTCACTTTGACTGGGCTTCAGCTACTGCACGTAGTCTATTACTTTCCTTGCCTCTGAATCAGCACAGGAGAAGGAGAACCTGAAATGCTGGGGTGGCCACTTGAAAATTACCATTATTGATTTTCTAAAGAGTAGATTTCCACTTTATTGAAAACTATGATAACATCTAACAAAACCTTTGGTGAGCAGCTGGCTGCTATTTCATGTCAATCCAGACTCAGTAATGAGAGACAGCGAAGTCTTGAACAATGTAGTGCTTCTTCATGTACAAAAATTCAATTTGACTGGGCTTCAGAGGCTGCTACTTTGCTGTGTGATAGGTTCTGATGGCTGTGAAACAAGTAAAGCCTTGCTGACATCCTGGTGACTGCAGCCATGACCAGCCTAAAAGCTGGACCACTTTTTTCTTTATTTCCTTACTTTGAGCAAGGGGAAAGAAAATTATTAGTAGCACTGAAACATCACACAGTCTAACAAACACTTTAAGAGGGCTTTGGTCTGAAAAATAACAATCATCACCTTTCCCTGCAGTATCTAAACCTCAGAAGCATCTTTAAATCTGCTCCACTTTTTGGGGCCCCAATTCAGAAAAAATCTAGGATATTCATTTTAACCTATTTTCTATTATTAGGAACAAATCAGTTTGCAGTAATAATAGATAATAGAGCCCGATGCTGTCATAATAGGAGATACAACATACAGATATTAATTGCAATAAAAACAGGAGCACAGAAATCTTGTGTACAGGTTCTGGGAAGCAGATGGTCATTATGCCATTACAAATAAATGTCAAAAAATATTAGGTAGATTTTTTTTCCACATATCATATTTCTTATCCATGGTCTAAAGTTTCTTTTAATCTCAAGATTAAAGGGTCACAAGTCCTGCAACGAACCTGCTCCAGCATGGGCACCCCTCTCCACAGGGTTACAAGTCCTGCTAGAATCCTGCTCCAGAGTGGGCTTCCCATGAGGTCACAGCCTCCTCTATGCATCCCCCTGCTCTGGCATCCGATCCTCCATGGGAATCTCTGCTCCTGCACCTGAAGCACCTTTTTCCTTCCTGCACTGACCCTGGTGTCTGCAGGGTTGTTTCTCTCACATTTTCTCACTCATTTATTTGGCTGCAGTTGCTGTTTTACAGTAATTTCTTTTCCTTCTTAAATACATTATCCCAGAGGCGCTACCACCACTGCTGATGGGCTTGGACTTGGTCAGCAGTGGGTCCCTCTTGGAACTGTCTGGCATTAGGCCTGGTGGGCATGGGTGAGGCCTCCAGCAGCTTCTCACAGAAGCCACCCTGTAGCCCCCCCACTACCAAACGTTGCCACATAAACCCAGAGATTGTAGAGATTCCAAATGCAATGGATTTCTCAAAGGTGGTGATTAAGAAGGCCAATACAGAGTCTGTATTTAAAAATGTTGTCAAATATATTATTGCCAAAAGCAGGTCTATGGTTTTATAATGAATATTATCTAATTGTTAATTCCTACCAACACTACAAGAGTAGGGGGCTGGAAATCCTGATTCCCACCTCCACCCCATCGTAATCATTCTCACATCACTTTACTTGGGCAGGAAATAAGTGCAGTCTTATTTCTACTCTACTCAGACTTTCCAGCAGACTGTTGCTGGTATGAACCAGGCCCACACCTCCAAAGCAATGGGGTAAGCACCAAATCATGGCATTTAAGCCTAAGTCAAGTAAGTTTATGTGCTTGATGTGCTGTCTAGTGTTAGAACTTCCTCACCTGCACATCACAGCCGCATATGCATGCAATACAGTTACAATACCTGTTTTCTTATGCACATACATCTCTCACAGGAATCAAAGATCTGATTGATGGATCCCCTCAGCTGG
Source organism: Ara ararauna (assembly GCA_028858755.1). NCBI lineage: Eukaryota > Metazoa > Chordata > Aves > Psittaciformes > Psittacidae > Ara > Ara ararauna. The sequence continues at coordinate 67,302,096 of CM054379.1, forward strand.
CACGTGATGTACTCTGACTATTGCTGCTGGTGACCAAGGGTCTCAGGTATTCAAATCTCATCATCTTAATCACCTTGACATAGAATCATAGAACAGTTAGGGTTGGAAAGGACCTTAAGATCATCTAGTTCCAACCCCCCCTGCCAGGGACAGGGACACCTCCCACTAAACCATGCCACCCAAGGCTATGTCCAATCCAGCCTTGAACACCGCCAGCAATGGAGCATTCACAGCTTCCCTGGGCATCCTGCTTCTCCCGCTCCTGTGGCCACCCCTAACTCCTCATGCCACCAGTTCCACATTACAGTTGTGTGCCCTTCTCTCTTTTTGTGTCTACATGTGTTCAAGGACAAATTAATGAATGTGAAATCCACAAAACATTATCAAATATGTAGAAAGGCTGGGGAACAGCTAGGGAGAAGCATCATAGACATTTGACTTGCTGCTATGGTCTTCCATCAGCAGCTACTTCTTCCTTTTACTCCAACCTATCTATCTTTACTAAATAAATAGTTACGCAACTAGTAGGACTCTACACCTGCCACTGACTCCTTCACACAGCAGGCTTCAGTTCCTGATAATTCTGATTGCCCTGGAGCGCTCTGAGGCTGGCCATCACCACACCAGGGATGCTTGGCACTTGCTCTCTGACCTTCTGCTGCATTTCCTCATTAGTCTTGCTCCAGGATTCACACTTGGTCTGGTCCATGTTTGAGAACTCAAGAACCTCTCATCTGCTTCTCTCCAGAGGACTACCTCCAATTCATTTGCTTCCTGTCACAGCAGGACTCTCTTCTGGACTAAGCAGCATCCATTTTGGGGTCCTGCCTTTTCCAGTCTTTCCGTAGCATCTTAGGCTCTGTCCCTGAATGCTGAAGCAAGCACTCAGTGCAACTGGGATCTCTTGCTACTGCCTCAGGACCTTGTTGCTCTTGTTGATATCTCACAACACTTTCCCTTCCAGTTTCCTTCAGCATCTGCTCATTCTGTAATGTCCTGGCTCAGCTCAGTGACATACAAAACGGGATAGATGGGCCTTCAGTCAGACTCTCTATTACTGCTTTAATATGTATCTGTCCTGACCCTTCCATGTTCCTTCATTTTTTCCCCCGAAACCTGCATACTCGCAGGCAGTTAAAACAAGTAAGTGTATAGAAATTCTGGTATTTGTTTTCTTTGTTGTCTTATAGCACATCTGCTAAAAGTTAACTTTCTCTTCGGCACTCCTATATCCCTCTCTGGAAGTAGTGCTTTTGTTGGGGATCCAGTTGGCTGCCCTTCTGCAGGAGGAAGAGATGTGTGCCAAGAAGCATGGCTGGGCAAGGCCAAAATCCTCCCACTTAAACCTCTTTTATCACTGCTGAGGACTCCAACAAGGGCCATGCCCACGTGACCGGCAGCCCTGAATGCAGTGGCATTGCAGGAGGTGGAGCCCACAATTCTGCAGGGAAACACCGTGCTGCCAAAGGCTGCTCTGACAAGGAGTAAACCACCAAACCACAGGGTCTAAGAGATTCATGACCTGCTCATATAAAGTCAACCATCTTTGCTCTTCTTAGGCATAAAATAAAATCTTTTTCATAATAACACTGATATAACAGTTTCTAAAACTTTTTCTATAAGCCCCTGAAGGGAGAATAAAGCTGCATGTTAACCTATTTCACAAACCTGAAATCTCAGTACTGTTAACCAGGGAGCCTCTGATGGGGTTATAATGCGGCTCAGTTAGGAAAGGTATATTTTCTTCACTACTAGAGAAAAGACAAGTGAGTAGTTAATGTTTTACTAGTATAAACTATTTAACATATTTCCCTGATTTTTGGCAAAGCTACAGGAAGAAACAAGAACAAACTGACTGACTTGTGGCAGGTCTGTCTGGAACAGGTGGATGCTGCATTGTTGTCTGCAGACCTGCTGTTCCTACCTGGACAATCTCTTCACCAGCCTGACCGAATTACAATACAGCACTACCATGGTATTCACAGTTCTATGAAGGGTTGGGTTTTTTTTGTTTTCTTTTGGACTTTATTTTTTTTTTTAAAAAAAAGGCATAAAAAAATTAAGTGACTTTTTAAAGATTGCCCTCAGGCTAAATCCACACCACAAGCATTGTTGTGACTGTATCTTCTGCAGACATATCTAACCTAGCATTAAAAGTTGCCAGCAGCCTAGGGTCAGCATCATAGATGTGCAAAGCCCCACATTGACGCTATTCTCTAAAATCAGTGGCAGCACTAAGGATGAAACTGTTAGGCTATCTTTACTAGTAAACAAAACAGGCTAGACACTTTTTTCTGTAGCCTGAAGCAATGTAACATGGCCTATATACAAAGCAAATGAAAATCTGAAATATATCTGAATTTTCAGCTTTCTGTGCATCTCCAGACCAGAAATAAGTACACAAAGCTAAGTTGTTCTCTTTTGCCTCCAAACATGATGGTCTTGTCTGAACCACCCATTAGGAAAGGTCTATGGCATACAATCCTTTTTCTTCCCTGCAATATTGCTAGCTGGCACGGACAAAATCTGTGCCATGGAGCGTTGTAACAATTAAACAAGACGCATGAGTGCAGTCCAGTGCCCTGGTCCTGTTCTGCTTTCTAGTATAGACATAGACCATGTGTAATGGCCTTCTAAAGCCTTTTAAAAGGCTCCCTGGGGCCACTCCAGCTTATCCATTTCAGTTGCTTACCCCGGTGCATCCTCAGGCCTTGCCAGAGAAAAACAGCACTGCTCTGCACCTCACTTACAAATAGGTAAAAGGCTTCTTTGCTTGGAAACATTGAGCGATAAACATTTCTAACATAACACATGACATATTAGCCATGTCAAACAAACAAAGAACTACATTACAAACAAAACAAAACTAATAGCCATGGATGCCTAATTTGTGTCAGGATTTGGAAATGAGAAGGAACTGGGAGAGGTAAATGGGATAACTTTGGGGAAAAGTCCCCAGTGGATCCTGGGGTGAGGATGTGTTGTGGTTTAAGCCCAACAGGCAACTAAATACCACTCAGCTGCTCATTCACTCCCCCTGCCTCTAGTGGGATGAGGAGGAGAATCAGAAAAAAGGTACAACCTGTGGGTTGTGAAAAGAACAGTTTAATAATTGAAATAAAGTAAAATAATAATAATAAGAAGAACAATAATAAAAGGAAGGGGGGGAAAACAATAAACAAAAAAGTCCCCGAAAAAACCCCAAGGGATGTACAATACAATTGCTTGCCACCCACTGACTGACGCTAAGCCAGTCCCTGAGCAGTGATCGGCAGCTCTTGGCCAGTTCTCCCCAGTTCCTATATCAAGCATGACATGCTGTGGTATGGAATACCCCTTTGGCCAGTTTGGGTCAGGTGTCCTGCCTCTGCTCCCTCCCATCTTTCTGTGCCCCTCCTCACTGGCAGAGCATGAGACTGAATAGTCCTTGATCAGGGTAAGCGCTATTGAGCAATAACTAAAACATCGGTGTGTTATCAGCATTGTTCTCAGACTAAAGCCAAAACACAGCACTGCACTGGATACTGAGAGGAAAATTAACTCTATCCCAGCTGAAACCAGGACAGGATGTCCTGTCATAACGATGAGCTCCATCAGAGACATCCCCCCTTCACCCGTTCCTTCCATGGATATGGCAGGGGCCTTCCCAGCTGGTTTGTTAAACCCAGCCATGTTTAACAAAGGCATATTCCTTCTCTGCTATATTAGGCAATGTTGGTTTTGGGAAAACACACTAAAGTTGTTGTGCATATGTTTTTATCACCATTTGCACAGTCCTATAAACTGTAACAAGTTATATACAAAACAAATGAAAATCTGAAATATATCTGAATTTTCAGCTTTCTGTGATTGTCCAGACCAGAAATAAGTATGGATAAAATACAGCCCTCTCATTCTCTTGGTTTTATTGCTAATGTAAGCATTTAAATTATATGTTTCCAGACTAAGAAGGTACGCATTGGGGGAAAAAAAAAAAAACAAGAAAAGTAAAAATCAGAAAATACTCTATCTGAAGTATATGGAACACCAGCTTCAATCTGAATTACACTTCCTACTGCCCTGTTATCCTACAGATAGTGGTTCATGCCACAGGGATCTCTGCCCACTAACAAAAGCCAGCACATACCTCCATAGCCTCTCAGCCTTCCCACTTGGTCGCTGCAAATTTGGTCCTCCTCCTTGCCCGGCATTGGGTTTTCTCTGCTCCTTGCACGCCACATCCCAAGCAGCCCTTCAGCTGCCAGCTGATATACAAACACACACAACCCCACCTCACCACTGGAAGACGGCAGCCACTTTCGCGATGAGAAGACTCATGGCCATGCACTGCAGAACCCCGGGGCAGCCATTTCGTGAGCACCAGCTCCACAGGTGTTGACCTAAGATGGTGGCCATTTTGTTTCATGGGAACCGGGCAAATGGCTACACACACTTCTGTCCTCCTCACGGGTTGAAACCCAGAGGATCAACTGTAAGAAAAGGAACCAAAGACAACTGAGATGAGTTGTTTAAAATAATGGAGGCACTCTCCTTTGTGGAGGAAACTGTGCCCCATCACCCAGTGTTCCCCTAGCTTCAGCCATTGCCTTGTTTACCCTGACCAGGCTGAGGCGGGTGCGATGGCAGCAGGGCTGGGGACACTGGGGGCCAGACAGTGAGCCAGGCCTGTGAGCAGAGGTGCATTTGGAGACAAGGGGCTACCATTCTTTGTGTGTGTGTGGGCCGAGCATGCAGCCCACATTTGTCACATGCTGAGGTCAGGCTGTGGGAATGTAAAAGAAGTGGAATCAGATGAAAAGCAGGGTTTCTGCTGTTTGTTTCTTTCTCAGATCTCAGCTTTTGGAGTATATGTCAGACAGAGCATGCTCCAGAATAGGAGTACTGGAGATTACACAGCTGCAAATTAAGTAAGAATCAGGCATGAAGCTACCTTTTTTATCCTATCTTAAGAACACCTTGAATATTCCTTTGGGCAGGCATGACATGAGAGAGTGAATTTGAGGAACATATCCCTGAAATTAGGCTTGCTGAAAAGTACTTGTAGAGGAAATTCAGCTGTGGTTTGAGAGCACGAGGACTTCTAGGAATTAATCTGATCTCCCATCTCTGCTTGGCACCATGTCAGAGAGAGAGGAGCTCGGAGGTGAGCTTTAAGCTGAAGGTATCAGATGAAGGTTTTGCTTCTCTGTCTCCTGTGAGACTTGGGAAAGCATCATATTTATAAGCAATAGTTTGTGACACAACTTGAACACATTAAAAATGCACAGATAAATCTGAATATAACTGTTTAGTAACTATTCTCCACAGTGTGACAAATAATGTTCCAATATTTTCATACCCAGGCATCAGAAAACTTCTTAAAAATAAGCCTAAAGCATTATTTTTGCACCTACATCTGTGGCTTGCTTTTCAGATATCCAAGGTGCTCAGCCATCATCACTGACTCCAGAGGAAGCTCTTGGAAGCAGATCAAAAAAGAGGAGGAAAAGAAGGGATCACAACAGATTGTGGAGCCAGATCCTGCTTTCTGATTACTTGGGCCCAACACAGCCACAACACACCCAGGATTTGGTAATGGGAAGCTGCAAAATGCACAAATGGCTTCCAGCTCTCGTGTCTGTAGATCAGAGAATGCTGAAATCAAGCAGCCAGCAGCAAACAAACATTTACTTCTTTCTTGGCTGCAAAATGAACGATGACACATTCTTCTGCATCTGGGGGCTGCCGCAACAGGAGCAGAGATGTGAAGGAGTACATCATGACAGTAATTCTTTGGCAGAACAAGGAGTTATATCAAGGGCAATGCCACACTGTTTCAGAAGGGTGTTCATCCCACACACAACTATCTGGACTCATGCGCACACAGAGCAGCTGCTAAAGAGCTGCACAGCAGTTCCTTTTCCTCTGAAGCTTGCTCCTATTATGTCTCTTTCACCTCCAAGACAGAGAAAAAGCCCCAGTAGACTGGATATTTTAGTGGTCTGACATGACCAGGGGCTGAATGCCATACGTTTTCTGTCTTCACTGTAAGAATAAATGTTGAAGGCAGCAGACATGGCTTCTTACATGTTCCTGAGGCTTTTGAGCTTCAGGAAATTAATTAAATAAATGTATCAAATAAAGCCAAAAGGGAGAGCTAAGCATGGGTTTGCTTTCCGTACTTCACTTGCTCAGCATTTCTGCCACTGGGCCACTGAAGGCTGGAATCCACTTCTACACAGAGGCAAAGGTTTAAGTACTGTGAACAAGAGACAGTGATTATTTTTCCCATGTTAACCAAAACAAATCATACTTTCTAGATGTCACTTGTGAGGGCAATAGCATATACCTGTTACCCTTTACACCTTAAATTAGATGAATACCTGTTAGATTAGCACTTCAATATCATCAGACGCCACAAAGTGGCATCAGAATCTGCAGCCATTCTGTAATGAATTTGAACAGTAACGGAAGAGCAGGTGCTGCTGGTAGAGGTGATGGCTTAGAAGTCATATAACCTTCATTTGGGGTTGGCTGAGTTGACTTGACCAGAAGTTGAAACATATGGCCATTTATAGGTATAGGTTTTATACAGTTGAAAAAGCTTTGCTTGTTTGCTGAGCTGCTGAAAGAGTTTGCATGTGGAAATTTGGGAAGGTACACATGCAATAATTCCCGTGCTATGTTTTTGGTCTTTTTTTTCTGGAAAAGCTGAAGAGCAGTATTTTAAATAAATGTTGCAAAAAATTATGCCAACTGCTGCATTAAAATGTAATTTGAAATTAAATATATAAAAATTATTTTGGAATGTTAGGGGATTATGAGAGAGAAAGACAGGAACTCCTAACAGAAGGGAATGAAAACACGATTCTACCAGAGATCATCCATTTCAAAGAAAAGCGCCATCTGTCACCCCAGCCAGGAAACCAGATTTTGGAGCTCCCTCTGCTGGACGCAGTTATTTTGGGTTTGCTTTTCCTCTGCGCGTCTCGGACAGAAACTTCCAAAACCAACCACCTTTTTCAGCAATAAACTGCACATTTCCTGTGAACAAGTGATATCAAGGAAGAAGAGATTTTATTTCCTCTACATAAGAACAGAAAATGCATGTAAATCAGTACTGCTTGCTCCACAAGTGGGAAAAAAATCACAAGTGGGATTTAAAGCTTGACAGCGCTACCAGTAGGATTTCTTTTGCTATTTTTCCTCTCTTTTTTGAGCAGGGATTTCACACTTAACAAAGCTTTCCCCTCCCTTTGTTCTCTTTTTTCTCGCTACCAAATCAACGGGGAATCAATAAATTACTGTTTAAAAAAATAAAAGAGGGCATTCTCAATAACACTGCAGCAGGAGCAAGCCTTAGAGGCAGTGCTATTACTCATGACACACATGCAGCAAAGCTGACACAGTTATGATAAATTCACATCTAAAAATGTATCTGTAAGTGTAGTTGGGCAGTGCCCCAAATGTCTGGTTTAGTTCCTGGTGCCCCGCAAGACTGACATTTTGGGATGGGAGCTTGGAGCATGTCAGAAGTGTGTCAGCTCAGGCAGGGTGCCGTTTTAAACAGCCAGCTTAGGATGGGACAAAGCATGCTGTGGAAGGAGATTGCTTTCTTTACTGACCATAAAATGCATTTAAATGTCTTCCTCAAAGGAGTCTTTTGTTAGTTTTTACCACCTCTGTTCCTTTATTCTTCCAGCCTTTTGTCTGCAGACAGGCAAAGCCTCTGGCTTCAGCTACTCCAGTGTATCAGCTGCTCTGCTATAGTACAATCATTTAGTTCAGCGTCTGCCCAACCTGGCTAGTGCGGAACATGACTGGCACAGCTTGTTGGCAAGCCTGAACACACAGGACTTTACAGACATACTTAAAAAAAAAAGACGTGTTTATTGTCCCAGATCCAGCACTCACAAGTTGTATATAGACATTTATATACATATATATGTAGGCACTCCATTCATATATAATGGCTACAAACTCACAGTAGAATAGGTAACAAGTGAAAGACCATTCCTGGGGATACATGTGTGCGTGCTTTCAGGAGGCTGAGATATGGCAGTGAAAAGAGCTAGGTGAAAACAAGTGATGGAGGTTGTGAGGTCAGCACTGAAAAAAGGAAAAAATGAGAATGGGGCCACTGAGAAGGAATAAAAGGTGGGAGAGCAAAGAGGCAGGAAGGCTTAACATCACAGGCTGGGGTGCAGGACACCATTGTAGGGACAAAGGAAGAGCGCTACCACATCTCACAATGCTTTCTCTGAGAACTCCCCCCACCGCCCGCTCATCAACCGGCACAGAAAGGAAGATGAGAAGTCACTTTTATTTCCTTTTCCTGACAAGCAAAAGAAATGTCTGATGCTTTATAGCTTCTTGTTATTTCTCATCTTTTATTCCCATAAGCGCAAGCCTTCCCCTTTTAACATTAGGTTTAAATACTTTACTGAAAATCTTAAACTCTATATAATAAATTTTGGTCATTGACATTATTCACTGCTATATTGTGAATATTATTCAAGATGTTATATTGTAAATATTGTCCAAGATGTAAGTATACCAGCAGGGCTAACTCAATGCCAGCAGTGGCACGGCTGCTAAAAATTGAGAGCAGCTTAAATCAATACAGTACTAAACAGACCACATTCCACTTTAATAATTACATTAGACTGTTGAATTTAGAAAGTTATTTTAGTGACATTGGCTCTTTGAATATGAGATCATGTCTGATAACTTCATTTAACTTTATTTAGTTTACTCTGTTCAAGAAGAGTCATAACAGGGATGTAGTCTCCAGGACAGCTGTTAAGAGACTAATATTTATTTGCTGGGTACAGTTACTTGACAAGAGGATAGACTTACAGAAGGGTAATACCAGTGTTTAAGGTTAGGGGTTGGTGTGCATTAGTTCTAGGAGTTTTATCCTTTTATCCTTCCTCCCTCTTTAAGTATCAAATGCAAATGAAATATACAGCTTTTAAAAGTACCAGGTTGAGAATTAATCATAAGGAAAGAGAGAGATCTAATAAGGAGAACAGGCTAGATAAAGTGAATCAAAAGAGGAGAGATTATTCTTCCCTTTATTCAGTGCTGGAGTTTGATGGCACGCAGACCAACAATTGCTTCATGTCTTCAGGGTACTATTTTCACGGCTGCTGAATTGGGTCTGTCCTTGGGATCCCCTTGGATACAGCTGGTGGCTGCAGCTGCCAGCAGCTGCCTAAGCAGACTGTGGCTTGAGCACCACAGCAAGGCCGGGAGCAAGCCCTGAGGAACAGAGGGCTGCTGTTCTCAAACAAGTGTGTTTTTATCTAACCTCCTGTCCCAAGGCTGTGTTTCCAACATACAAGTTTGGCTTACAGAGTTTTACTTGGAAAGTATATTTTTTGCTGTTGCTGACACTTCCATTGTTGCATGATCATTTCCATCACACCTAGCTTCAGTAGTTACTTTGTCCTGTTCAATAGAACCTGTGGGTGGGACAGCACAGGAAATGATCTGGAGCTTTAATTGAAGGCCCTGCCTTTAAACCCATCCAAGTGTCTGTGTGTGCATCTAAATTCTCCTCCTTTGCTGATGCACCCTGCCTTTTCTAATTTTTTGGGGAGGAGAGGGGTATTCTTCAGGGAGGCCATGGCATAGGGAGGATGCATTATTTTCAAGTTCTGCTGCTGTTGTTAGCTGTCCAAACTCCTAAGAGATCATCTGAGGCCCCGATTGTTTATTTCTGAAATGCACCAGGAGGCAAATAGAGCTTGCACAGTTCAATGGCAGATGTTGTTATCATGTCTGGGGATACATTCCTGGTAGTCATATTAAACAACAACAGTTAAAGTTGATTTCTTTCTTGTAATCAGTTCCCTTTCTGTTTTGTAGACACCTGGAAGAAAAGGGCACCCACTTGATCACTAGGTATTAACTAATGAAAATAAGGATTACACTTGAAAGAGTGTGACTATATGTGTGACAATAGGTGACAACAGCTCTTTTAGGAAGTTGATATTGGATGTTGATATTTTAGCAGCTTCTGTTTGATTACAAGTCTTGAGAGACTACACTGTATGCAACATACATTGGAAGAAACCATAACAGAGTCCACCTTAGGCAGGTTATTAGCCTACATGGAATGGAGATGGTATCTGCTCTTATCTTCATTTTGGCATGTGTTTGCTTTCACACCAGCACTTTAAGAAGCACCCAGTTCCAAGAAGCTGAAAGAATATAGAGAAAAACATTTATTTTTACTCCAACCATATTTTTGCATCAACTTTCCAGTGCCTATTGTTTGAGTGAGCATAAACTTCACAATTTCATCTAAAAATATGCCCATAGACACTTTTTACTACCAAGAAATAAATTTATCTATTTAGTGCAGGAAAAGCATATCAACTGCTATTCTTACTGATCCCACCAGTAAGAATAAAACTAAACTTTGCTGGTTTTGAGGTACTTTTCCTTTCCAGTCTTTTTCTCACAAGTTCTCCTCTGTTCTCTCCCAGAAGATCACCAGCTTTATCACCAGCATGTTCTGCAAACTTAACCAAAAGTGAAAGCATAACCTTTTCACATCCCAAGATATTATGGGCTGAAGTGAAAGAAACAGGTTGCCCGTGGCCTTCCCTTACAATATTATGAACCAGAAGGTGCCTAGTGGAGTCACTGGGTTATCAGACTTCAAGCATACTGGGGAGGAAAAGCAAGTCACTGTTAAGTGTCAAACTCATCTCTCCCAAAAGCAAAAAGTAATGGTGCATGTGTCAGCGATTGCAGAAGAATAGGAGTAATCTTAAAGATTAGCATATGTAATCAAGATGTCACTTTATGAGGGAGTGCTCTAATCCCTATGTCACAAGAGGGGTGCATAACTTCTTTTGGAAGAAAGGTAAATTGGTGCACTGTGCATATATTGATAACCTGTATATCCCAGTTGCAAACAGGATGTGTTTAGGCTCTGGGCCAGGTACACTCTACAGCACTCCTGATTTCACAGCTGAGTTCCTGCCAGAAGCTTGCAGCGCTCCCTTCTGGGGTGTGCACCCAGACCAAGTTTTTCCCATTGAAGTAAGCACATGGCCTAGGGAAATGGGGTGGTGTGTGTTAAAGTCTAAACAGGACAAAGATGGGATACCTTTGAGACGTGTGCCTAGACCCAGGACCTAGGAAGTACTTCCATATATCATAATTGAGACACAGCTGAAGGTACCTAATGTGTGCAAATTCATGTTGCGTGCACTTCAAAAATGTTCTTTCACATTACTTATTTGAGGACTTACCCAGACAGTTGCTGAACAAGCCATTTAAATGCCTGCAGAATATCCTCTCTGGAAGCCATCCCTTTCTTCAGCTTTTACTTGCCCTTATAATTTAGATAATACAATAAATACTGTAATTCTGTCTGCCACTTCATTTTCTGCATGCTTTTCAGTACACTGCTTTTGATTAATTTAAAGCCCAGCGTCTCTGCTCCTGCTTTGTCCTCACAAACAGACATTCCAGACCCAGAAACAGTTAAATTCAGTAAACATTTAATGCTCATCTCCTGTATAATTTAAACTGACACACTGACCTAATTAGCTTTTTGGCATCACAAACACTCTCAGCCTAGGGAGGATGGCAGTTCTATGGCAGTAATAGGAACCAGACATTTCTTGTATTGTTTTAAGCATCTCAAATAGGACAGTTAAGGGACTCCAACAATGGCAGTTTGGATGAAGAAATAAAATTAAATTGGACTAAAAGTCTATCAGCAATATCAATTTAAGAACCTGAATTCATGAATCAAATGCCTTTACTTCGTTTAGGTTAACTGATACAAGTTTAGCATGGTAGGAGTAAACGTAAAGATCCTCTGGTTTTCTTTGTTTTTTGTGGTTTTGTTTTTTTAACAGCTGTATGATGTTTGAAGGCCTTAAATTTCTTAATATACTAGATACGATGTTTTATAGAATTAATCTTCTAAAATTAATTAGAGATCTGAAGTTAACATAGGCATCATTTATCAACTTCTAATAACAAAGCCCTTTGGAAATATAATTTTAACTTAGCTATATGGGGAATTTATAAAGCACTTCATTTTACTTATGTTCACAAAAGAAACCATGCTATCTTGAGTCCTGAACTGTGAGTGGAAACAGTTCCTTGACAGAATTGTTCAGTGAGTGGATAACAAACTGTTTAAAACCTGCAACTTGTGTGTCTTTACTTTGTAAGAGGCACACAGCTGGCAAATACACAGCACAATGAGACACAAGACCTGTAGTTACATCAGCACTGGCTTACCTCTGTGTCTATAGACACCTATGACGTGTGCCCTTTCTACCCTCATCATAGCGCCAGAGGAAAGGAATGTGAGGAGTGACCCCAGTGGTGCACTGTTCTGTCCCAGGACAGGCTAGTGTTTAATTATGTTCGTTTAATTTGCCTTCAAGACCTCCAATGATGAAGCTTCCACAATCTCTCTATGGTCACTGACTGCTGCACTCTGAGCTCAGAGCACCTGCACGAATCTTTGCTAAGGTAGTGCTGGTGGGCAGGTCTTCAGTATCCCCAGGCTTGATCCTGGATGTGACATCAAGCTGTCTGGAACCCATGCTGAAGTGTCAGCCAGGCCCTGCTCCTGCTTGCAGCTTCACCTCAAAGCGTCATAACCAGCAGGCACAGCTGGTTACCAGCACAGCCTGAGGCCCAGGCTCAACCAACAAGGCAGAGGGACTTATTGCTGGGAGGGACTGCAAGCAAAGCTGTGAAGGCCTACTGATTAAGAAACTGCTGACTGATGTTAAAGCAATAAAGGCTTGTATACAGAAAGGTGGTGGAGTTTCAATCTAAACCTAGTATCCATGCATGACAAAAGCTTTCGTAATTCTGTCCCCAAATCCCATATGTCCAAGGCCAGCCTTGCTGAAGAGTTGACTGTCATTACTACCATGAGTGTTAGATAAGGGAGAGAGGGAGCAAAGTGGCTGAATTCTGCAAAGTTTTAACCACCCACCAAACGTTTGATAGGCAGAAAGGCATTAGGGTTAATGATCAGTCTCTTTAGCCAAAACATTGAAGAACCACGGGAAAAAGCTGGGGAATGGTATATACTTCATCAGAAACCAGGAGGAAAGAAATGCAAATGTCACCAGTTACAGAAAGCATGTTATTATTGTCTGAATTTGGAAGGGGGTTAGTAAATGCATGTGATACAGTGAAGTTAGCAGTCCCACTCAAATGATCAGAGAAACAGAAGAGATAGAAATCTCCAAGAAGTCTTTTTAGCAGATACTTGTAATTACTGGTATTACAGTACTGGTCAAAGCTGTTCGCTTGTTTACAATTCAGGAAGATTGGTGTGTTGCTGTCTGTAAAAGAGAATGAGAATAAAACACTTTTGCCTGTTTCACAGAGAGACAAAATGTCTCTCACAATGATACTCGAGAAAGAGTTTTTAAGAGTTCATCTCAAACCTGGTTTGCTACCAATTAAGCTAATGTTAATCATCTTAATACTCATGCTAATGCATAAGCATATTACTGAGGAAAGGATGAGAGGTACGAATCATCCCTGCCTTGGACACTGCTGACAAAGAGCTTTCAGTTGTGGTGCTCTCAGTGATAATACACTGTGCTGAGAGGGTATTTAGTTTCTCTTCAGTTTCTTTTGCTGACGGAAATAATTAAAGGAATAGGCAGCCCATAACTACATTTAGCAAGGAGATCTGGAGAGCACCTGACCAGCTCATTCCACAGCTGTGCCGGTTTTCAGTCTGGGATTTTGACAGTGGAATGATTTCCAGTAACATTTCTCCTTGGCCAGGGCAGTTTCTCACCCTGAGCTAAGGAAGGTGTAATGCCAAAAGTCTCTGCTTCTGTGTGAGTCCCTTCTGGGGAGGGCTGCTGAGACATACTAAGTTTGCTGCCTGATCACGAAGAAAGTACTCCATAGATGACTCCATGATCCATGTCCCTTCAGTGTCCTGGCACCAATCATGTCAGAACTTAGTCTAAAAATAAGAAAACATGTTGTGACCCAGGCCAGGGAACTCTGTTGAGAGATCATATGTCTTTGTTTGGGAAAGAGCATTTAATATCACAGTCTGGCACTTCATCATGGCTTCCTGTTAAGTGCAGTGGATTCAGGTAAAAAGGTCAAGAGTGCTGACATGTAATATATTAAGAAAGAGTTGAGCAAACCATTTGATGAGTGGAAGATCTAACAAGTATACTAGTATTATTTCTTCCAACAAGCAGTGGCGCTACAAAGGCCTTTTAACTTACAATTTAAGCGTGCCAGAAGAGTACTCCTACCCAAAGAAATGGGACATAATTTTGCGGCTGTGATTCCCGGGATCAGAGAGGAAGCAGCGCAGCCAGCCGCTGGGCTCAGTAACTGACGAGTACTTTTGGCAGTCGGCTCCGAAGGACGTTTCTCCCTGCAGAAAAAAAAAAGACTCTAAATTTTAGAGCTCCCTCTGCTGGTTCTACATCAGGTTTCACTCACAGCTGCCTTTTCTTCTCCCCGGCTGCTCGTTATCACTGAAACAATTCATTTAATGTGATGTGGTACACGAAAGATGTTACATTGCTTATCAGAGCATGTGTCTATGATAGCTGATATTGCATTGGAGAAAAATCTGGCATTTCTCTAACGAGGACAGAAAATGTTTCCTCTCCTAAATTGAGTTTCATGCATAGTGCGTGCATGGAAGTGTTTAATGGAAGCATACACCTCTATCACTCCATTCTTCCCTGAATTCCTAGTAGGTGTGCACTCATATTCTGTGACTACTTTAATATATCTGTCAGCCTGCCTTATTAAGTATAAACAAAGTAAACCAAGTAGAAGACACTGTGAAAATGCTTCATGAAATAGTGCAAGTGCACACCACCAAGAAACTAGAAACTAGGTTTTATACACCTCTATACTGCTTATTCAATTAAATATTACATGGTCTAGTACTTCCCTCACTTTCGTTCAAAGTATTTTCTTCTTGCCATGTATGGAGATGGCAATAGAGTTTCAGAGTTTGCTGTGCTAAGCTGTAACCAGGCTCAATGTGCCACACAACACAATCACATGGGTACTTCAGGTGCATGTGTTAAAAAAACAACCAAACAAGTGAGAGAGAACACAGTTAGACATCAGAAACAGCTTATGTCCAAGGTACTGCTCAAGTGTCTTTGTCTTCATTACCTTCAAAGGGAGCTCAGGGGTTGGGGGTGGGTATCAATTTTCTCACTTGGTTTATAACTTTAGGGCTGTTAATCCAAATTTTCAGAGATTAAAATGAACCTCTCCATTTTGATAGGCATCATCTTATCACCTGTTGACTTGCACCAGGCATGCTATCCACAGGTGAGTTTGCAGAATAGCTCCGAAGTGCATGGGATCAAATCTGAGACTCAAGCCCTTCTGGGACATGCTTTTGCTTTGCGTGCAATAACCCTCCCTGCAAAACTCAGTTTTCTACTCTTTTTTTTTTTTTTTAATTAATACAAAATAGTTTTAAAGGATAAAATTTCATTTTGCTCTAGTATTTTCTGAATGGATTCAAAGGGTCTGAAAATAGATTATAGAACTGTTCTTGTTTTCTTGTAGTTAACCCACAGTTTTTGCAGGTAAGCAGCAATAAATTCCAACTAACCTGAAGTCTGCACATCAAATTGTAGCCTATAAAAAAATGTAACAGGGGAAGTATACAGCCCTCAATGAGGCTGTCAAAATACTAATGGGAAAGCCATAATAGGAACAGCTGATTAAACCAAGATACCACTTAACAGGAGAACATCATCTCAAATCTAATGATTATGTTAGATTACATCATCATTCCAGTGACACCACTGAGAGGTGATTAGATATGGAACTTTAACTTTCAACTTTTGAACAACTTAATTCGCATTTTTAAATCACTTCTATTTTCTGCGTTCACTGAGAGAACAGTATATTTTTAGTTCCATTTTACTTCAAGAAAAAGTTTCTTTGAAAAGATTAGAGGGCTACTTAGTTCTGAATATTGATAGCAGGGTAATGGACCCATAAATGTATGCTGCTGAGCTCAATCTTGTAAAGGTGATTAGAAAATTATCCACTGAAGTCACTGGAAATATGCCTTCTGATGACTGCAGAAACTGGAATGACCTACTAGTGATTTTAAAGTTTTCAATCTTCCTAATATTTTGGGGTATATTTAAAATTAATTTGGCTTGGGTCTTTGTTATTTATTTAAACAAGGCAGAGATCTTTCAGTGATGCTGTTGATCTCTAGCTATATAGTGAGGCAGAGCTGACAGTCATAAATATTCAGAAAGTGTAAACCAGACACCATAAAAAATATTCTTTTAAGAAAAAAGCTAACTTGCCATAGTTGAGTGGGGGGTTTATCCTACCTCTGAATACAAAAGCAGACTCTTTCAGCTTTTCCTGTAGTTTTAGCTTTCACATTTAATATTTCTGAAGTTTCCCATGGTCATAACTAGCTCTAGGTGTTGCCAAGATGAAAGCCAAGGCTGCTTGCCTAAGTATAGTACCTGTGAGAAAACAGCACCAGCTGCAGTGAGGCTGCATTGCTATAGTCCTCAGCACACATCTACCCCCACCTTCTTACTTGACAGCACAGGGTGGGTCCAAATCCATGGGCTGGGCTGGAGCACGACTTACTGCTTCTGCTGATGTGTGAGTGACTATGTCAGTTGGCATCCTCTACCACTTTGGGTTCCTCTCCCCACTGGGACACTCACCCTGATGAACTTTAGAGCTGTTAGTGGGTACTGCTCTCTCCCAACAGTTAGTCTTCTGTTTTTGAGATCAATCTGTAACCTGAAAGACCTCTTTAAAAATGATTGTTCTAGTGCACAGACACCTTCGCCGTCAAAGATGGATATTTTTACACCTCCACATCCACGAAACAGGTAATTGAGTAAAGCTGCTGTCCTACTAGTAGAGCAGAGTGGGAGTGAAGCTGCATGCTTCCTTGAACTTAATCATTGCTTCCAGACTACTGCTGCGGGCTAGCAGCACAACTGCAGCTACAGTTGCTCAAATTGCTTTCTCACGCTGAAGGTCTGCAGGTGTTGCTTCTCTTCTGTGGGATGTTTTGCTCTGACAGATTAACGATGCCTTGTGGCAAGTAGGTGCCTTGAATGGAGAAGGAAAACACTTCAGAACAAAGGCAAGTAACATTTCTGGAAGTATGTGGTGTGCTTACCTAGTATTTGGCACTGAAAATGAACAACAATATAAGCATGCTGCTGAACATGGAAGATGACTACATCTGGGAGCTTGCAGCCCCCACTGTTCTTCACCCCTGCTTTCAGTTGCCAGGGAGTACACAATTATAATCATGTTGACAGTAGCATCAAGGGGATTTAGAACATGGTATCTGCTCTTCAGAAGATGTCAGACACCTTGTGAGTGATCACAGCCATGTAGGCTTTACTTGTATGAGCTTTTCCCATTGGTGACTTTGGTGACACATACACTTCTTTCCTTGCCTTCTTATATAACCTTATTGTAACTATCTCATGACTACATTGCTTTATTGCTTCAAAAGCTATCTTTTCTTAAGTTGCATTGCAATCATCCATTTTATTTGTACAATAGTATTTGATTACACAATATGCACTTGTTATGCATATATTCTGGTGTATATATAGTTATACAATTGTACGTATAGTTCTTACGGGTGCAATTGTAATTACACATATTTGCTCAGAATAATCAAACTTGATAAGAAACATTTTTTCAGTTTTTTTCTAAAATAGCTATGCTCTTTACTCAGTAAAGGACAATGTTATTCCTCCGAATTATTAACATTCTTCTGTCTAACAGGAAGGAAAGTATTGACAAGCAAAGGCATACCAGATATCTAAGGGAGATGACATAATTAGCATTCATTATTAATGAGGCTATTGCCTCATTCTCATGAAATACAGAGCACTTAGTATTCTGTTTACCTCATCTTCTCATCAATAAATACATTCCCTCTAGAATGTGATGTTACAAATCCTCACCTGGGAGATCTCTTCACATGGCATCCACTAATTAGAAGTTTCAGTTCAGTTTACATTGACTTTGGTTTGCCTTTGACTTTAGTTTACTTGGGTTTGTAATCCTAGTGCACATCACAGTACGGTATTTAACACATTAATCTTCATATCTGACAAGAATCATGACATACAAACTACTGTCCAGAGAACAAGCAAATTCAGCTATTTAGGTGGGGTTTTTTCCTGCTTACTAGTTATTTAGAATGAAATGCAGCAAATACACTGGGGTAAGACTAGCTGGCAGTGAGCACAAGGATATGTTAGCAGAGCAGCTCATACACAGGGTACGTACTCCCTTTTACAGTCAGTCTTCTGCCACATTTTGTGTCATATTGAAACTTTTCATAGTGCTGGGAAGAACTGGAGGCTGGTTTTGTAAGATGGTTAAATTGCAAGTGATTCCTATTACAGGTTGTTTTACAAGATTAAGAACTAGGTATCCCAGAAGCGCCTTAAATAATATTTATTTATAAAAATATATGTAAATAACAGACCACAGTTGCTGAAAAATAAGGCAACAAAGGTCTGGGAGGAAGGGGAGGAGGTGAGTAGGCACATCAAAGGGAAGGTAAGGAAGCAATGGCAGCAGTTCCAGGCCATGTCTGATAAAGCATTGCCAATGTTTCCCAGCAAAACTGGACTGGAAGAAGGTTGCAAACCACAGTTTTGTACTTGTAAGTGCTGTAAGATCCTGAAAGGTAAGAAATACCCACATATCCTGGAGTCTTTAGGAAGCACTTCAAGTGATCCTGAAGGCTAGGAAATTATCATTAAGTGTAACTTAGTAGTGTAGCCGTTTAAGTCAAAGAGGTCAAAAACATTATAAGAACTCTGGACAGAAAACCAGCCTTTCTTTCTACTGCCTTTTAATTTCAGGGAAGTTTCACATAAATGTCTATGAATTGCACTGTCTTAAATGTCACTTTTGCAGTGATGCCTACAATGAACAGGTGACAAATACTAAATTGCTGTACGTAGCAATGCTGAGACTCATCTGCAAGTGAGGTAAGCCATAAATGCAGAGATGAATTAAGGTGAAAATAAAAAATTACTAAAAAGACTTTTAAAATAAAGGAATTTAAAAGTAAATCGATGGTAATAATAATAAAAAAAAACCCCCAAAAAAAAAACCCCAACAGGTAAAGACCCCAGTAGAGATCTGGAAATAGCCTGTGGCTGTATAACCAGGAACAGCTTCTTAATTTGTCTTCAGCTTACAAAGACTGCTGTCCACAGCATCCAACTTGGAAAATGAGCCCTGGGCATGGTCAATAGCCTGTTTCTGTAAATGGGAAGTAGAGAGGAAGACTCCCAAGGAGCCTCTTCCAGCAGGACTTTTCAGCTATGAAAGAAGTGAGAAGACAGGCCATCAGAGAGTTCCATTAAACAATCAGTGATGTAGGTAACCACAGAGAATGATTACTCACAGCTCACCCTTCCCAAGTACTGGCAACCAGGGAGTGAGGCAGGCACTGAGCAGCACTACCTCATGACTGTCTAGAATATCTTACCTGGGCTCCTAATTCAGAGGAGCACGGGTCTCGCTTAAGTCTGGTCTCATTTCAGCCAAGGGTGTGCCTTCTCCAGCAAAAATGCCATTCAGGAGGATTAAAAGAATTATGGTGAAGCATTATTTCTTACAGAAAAATATAATTAAACAATATAAAAATATAATTAAATCATTGGGTTTCTTGCTTTCCACCTCCCTTTGACTCATCAGCATGTCTGCATGGGCCATCCAGTAGAACACTACTATGGGACAGTGCCAGCAAAACTGTGATCTTGTCCCATGCTGAATTGATGAAATCTGGTTTCAACCAAGGCAATGGAGTCTGGCCACTGAGCATCTAACAACATTGTGCTCACAAAGAAGGACCTGATCAACTTGTTGCTAGAACCAGTGCCTTCAAGGTTTGGCTCAGTTGGGTTTTCAGACAGTAACATGTATATTCACCTTTAATAAACGGCACTCATAAAGATAAAACATAGCTTAACAAAATAGTGTATTCAACAGTAATAATTGGCTTGACACATATTTGTATACAGTCACCTTGAGAAGACACATTGGACAGGTTTTTATAAGATCATAAACTCAAGAGAGGCAAGTATTAAAGGAGGTAATGGCTCTGTGCCTGGCCAGGAAGGCAGGCTGGCAGGAAGTGACTTAACTGCTCATTGACTGCACAAACCATCTGCAGAGGAAATTAATCTGCAGGTTAGCCCAGAAGACTCTCACTGCCAGAATGGATTAAATCCTCCAATCATTGGGCTATTCTAGCACTCCAAAAACATTAAACCATATGATTATTTGTGGGGGAAGTTGGTTTAAAAAGCAAAAGAAGTTAGCAATGTTTCCTGCCAAGGCACTGATAAATGGGTTCTGCAGCAATGGCAATGGTGAGGGAGAGAGTAAAACAGCAGCAGGTGTAATTTTCTTATTACTGTGTGCTTCCCATTTATCTTGAATGCTCTGAATTCATGCTATGAATCAGAAGCAATACCAATACCGCAACAGTAGTATTTCAACTGGTCTGGTAAAGAAAGATCTCAGCAGTATCTGCTCTTCCAAATTTATTCTTTGGTTGCTTACCTAACACACTCAGGTTACCAGGACCTCTTTCCAGGCAATTTGAAAGGACAACAGTGCTTCTTTCTTTTTTCCTGTTAATGATACCTAAAACATATTGAACTGGCAGATAGCAACCGAGCCATGCTCTTTCCAGGGCTGCAAAGCTCTGCAGACAAAACTCCTTGGCTGACCTGGAAAAGCCTCCTTGGCATTATCAAACTTGTCCTGATGAGCTCAAAAGTATTGTTTTGAAGGGTGTAAGATTGACTTGCAATTTAGTAAAGAGAGCTGCTAGAATATGGGAGGTCTTTGGTTCTCAGATATTCTCAGCAAGAACAGGTTTGAACCTCTATCACTTTCTTGTTTCCTCCACCCTCAGAACACAGGGTATCTCGAGTGAGACCACCCACTACCATTTCTTCTTGAAGGGGCCATTTCACAACCAAGAATATGAGAGAAATTAAGTCAGAAGAGCAAAATTATAATTACACTGCACCTTACATGTCTCATTAAGTTGCAGCTGTTAAGTACTCAGGATATCTGCAAATCAGGCCTAGAAATGGCGAGCATTAAAGACTGAATGTACAAAGTTTGCACTTACTAGTGAAAACCTTTGTTTAAGTGGGCTAATCTACCCATGTTAAGCAGGAGCTCAGATGCCGTGGTATTTCTTTATCCTTCCTGGTTCTGTTCTCTGCTAAGCATTGAAGGTCCTTTCTAGACATGCTGTAACAGAAGCTGCTGCAACTTTCCTCTTGCTGTCCAGGCATTTCAGGAAGCCTGTGGAATAGCTCACACATTTAGCATCCTCTTAAGTTCAGGTATGTCAATATACATACCTTGCTTGGCCATACTGTTCTAAGGCAGTGAAAGAATGTACCCCAAAGATCTGTCAGTATACTGAGCTGGTTGAGCCCACCAGGCACTAAGGCACATCAAGGAGCCTATCCTAAGAGATCCAGTCTCCAGCAAGTTTCCAGCTTGCCCACAGCTCTGACTGTGCTTTAGAAGAACAGTTAAACTGCAGATTTCAACTCAAAACAGATGAATTAAAACCAAAAAATTAGGGATCTAGCAGTATTTTATCAGGCACACTTGCTGCTGAAAGGAACACAAATGCAATTAGTATTTTATGACTGGAAAAGCTGTGGGACATACAGTACCTCAGTATTTTAGGCTGAGTTTTACTGCTGGATCAGAGGAAACACTTCATCTATGAAAATATAAACTTGACTTAATTACTGCTGGATCAAACACTTCATCTATGAAAATATAAACTTGGCTTAATTGTCTTCTATTTACTCAGCTGCAACAATCTACACACAGGTTTAAGGACATCACAGGACTGTGAGCGCCCAGTTCTCTCAGTTGGTGCTAACCAGGGATTCCCTTGCTTCATGAGACTGGATGTTTCATTAGTAAGGAAGACAGCTGGCTGCACTACCTGGCATTTCAGCTTTCCTGCAATACAGCTGCTCCACTTCACTGTGTAGTTTCCCCAGCCCTCACACAGATCTTACAGAGCAACAACTTTGAAACAAGCAGAATATAACAAAACCAGAACCTTCTCAAACACAGCATAAGCATGGAGAATATGAAGGAAATTTTGAGCTTGACTTTCATCCCAATTTTGTGCCATTTTGACCCCGCTGATTTCAAGAGAGTTCTAATTTCCACTGGGTAGAGGGAAGAAAATCAACCAGCCTCCCACAAAAGAGTATTAAGGAAAAGATCCCACAGCTCTTGGGAGCATCTCGTCGCATAACTTTACATAGCAAATTGCATTAGATGAGAACCCCAGCTACTGATCTTATAAGAAAGTGAGAAATAAAACATTTCCAGCATAGGTGGATGAAATTTCTCGACTGATTTTTTGTACCATTTTACATCATAAAAAAAAGATTGTGATTCTGGACTATGGTGTTCCAGAAGCTATGTTCTGGCTTTGCACTGGCCAGCTAGTAACATCCATCAAACCAAAAGGCTAGTGTGAGGAGGATTTTTGATTGTAAATGACTGGTGTACCTGGTGGCATGTAAGGGGCTGATGCAGCTCCAGTGGTGATGAAAACTGCTCTGGCCTGTGAAAATTCAACTCTGAAGATCATAATAAATTTCAATAGCTCCAGGATTCTTGAACTTTCTCCAGTTTCAGCATAGACACAGCATCCTGTAGAGAACTTCTCATTTTCACAGGCAGTAGGATCATGAGTGCAGATCACCATAACCCTTACATAGGTCTTTGTGAGAAAGGAACAGAATGGGATGTCTCTGTGCTCTGACAGAGAGATGGATAAATTCCACTTCTTTTGATTGATGTCATGTTTCCAGTGGAGGAACCACCATACAATCAGTCTGGACAGTAATGTTTCTGTCATTTTAGTATATGTGCTGCTGACAACCGTATCCTGGGCTGCATCAAAAGCAGCGTGACCAGCAGGTCGAGGGAGGTGATTCTGCCCCTCTACTCTGCTCTCGTGAGACCTCACTTGCAGTATTGTGTGCAGTTCAGGTGTCCTCAACATAAAAAGGACATGGAACTGTTGGAACAAGTCCAGAGGAGGGCCACGAGGATGATCAGGGGACTGGAGCACCTCCTGTATGAAGATAGGCTGAGAAAGTTGGGGCTGTTGAGCCTGGAGAAGAGAAGACTGCGTGGAGACCTCATAGCAGCCTTCCAGTATCTGAAGGGGGCCTATAGGGATGCTGGGGAGGGACTCTTCATTAGGGACTGTAGTGACAGGACTGGGTAATGGGTTCAAACTTAAACAGGGGAAGTTTAGATCAGATATGAGGAAGAAATTCTTTACTGTGAGGGTGGTGAGGCAGTGGAATGGGTTGCCCAGGGAAGCTGTGAATGCTCCATCGCTGGCGGTGTTCAAGGCTGGATTGGACATAGCCTTGGGTGGCATGGTTTAATGGGAGGTGCCCCTGCCCATGGCAGGGGGGGTTGGAACTAGATGATCTTAAGGTCCTTTCCAACCCTAACTATTCTATGATTCTATGATTTTATGATTTTCCCAAACTCTCCATAGTAAGCCAACTACTAGAATTACTGTTCTCATGATTTCACTGTATCACACCGAAGTACTTGGGCCTCAAACTCCCTCATTCTCTGAAATTTTGCAGTATTTCAACTCACTCAGTTTCAATGGACCTACTTCTGAATTTAAGCAAATCAAAAGAGAATCAAATGTTCTTTGTGCTAGCAAGCCTCTCAAAGGATTTACTGTGCTGTAAGCAATCACTTCATTCTCTGTTTACCTTGCAGGTAATAACAACAATATTCTGTGGAGAATTCAAATACAGAAGAAACATACCAGGCAAGTCACTGGAAGAAATTTAAGGCTTACCTTTCTCTGTAAACAAGCAATGCATTAGCAAATTAATTTTCCATTAGCAAATGAATGACATAGGATGCAGCATTCTACAGAAGATGAACTATATATCTGATACAGCAGAATTCTAATCACAATTAAAATAGTCAAGTAAACATGATCTGTGTCAGAGCCAAGCTATACTAAGGTAGCTCTTCACCATGCTGCTAGGTTTGGAGTGTAGCTTATATGCATGAAAGTTAAGTTACTAAGGACTCCCATCCAATCACCTGAATTTTGTGTCTCTGCAGTGGAGAACCGTATGTTTATTACAGAGTTGGGTTTTGATAAAATGACCCAGAATACAGACACAGATCTGTATCAGTGTATTTAAAATAAAAAAAATCCCCAAACAAACAAACAAAAAACCCTACCAAAACCAACCAAATGAAAAAACTCCCAGAAATAAAAAGCTCTTGATCCATGTCTTCAACATCAGCAGTGTGACAACTGTTACCAGCACAGTAACCACAGATACAGCAAAATTGTCACAACACCAGTAATACAGAAATACTTACCATAGCATGATGATAAATCATGATATTGCTAACCACACTGAGAAAAATTGGATATGTACAAAAGCAAAATATAATGACATAGCTTTAGCATCATCATTTTTCTAAAGTGGCACAGTCATTTGGAAGGATAATCTGAATCATGCAGAGATCTAACCACTACAGGAACTACAGGATAACAGTCAATTAAGCAGGCTTTTCTGCAAGATTCACTACACTCCAGGTAAATGAACATACAAGTCTTCAGGTTACATCAGGTCAATCAAAGGAGTAAACTGATATACGGAGTCTTAGGAACCGAAAGACAAATCAGGCCTGCAGTATACACAGTCTGATGTAAAGGATACAGCATTTAAGGAAAGTATGTTCATTGGTATCAACAGACGTCCAGGATGATTGGTTTTAAATACTTTGTAAATTACGGATCAACTGACGGAAAGATGGAGATTCAGGAGAACTGCACACTAAGTAATTTGGAGGATATATATGTTACGTGCTTGGATCTTTCCTAACCTCTTCGTCCCAATCAAAATCTAAGGTAGCATCATCTAGTTCTGCTATTGAAAAGAGAGATTTATGTGTGACCACACTGGCTTTACTAGCATTTTCCAATGCAAAACTCTTCCTTTTGCTAGGATTACTCATGTGCACCTTCAGCAAGTGGCTATGGCTTTCCTTGTTAGTGTCAACCTTAATGGTAGATGAGGTTGCCAATTGCGACTCAGGATGTGGAGCAAAGGAGAATGTTGACAGTTTGGCTAATGTGCTGGAGCATACCTTCCCCGTGCTTAGGCCACTCAGCTTCTCCTCTCCCTCCTTTTTCTTTTCAGTGGGTGGAGATGACACAGCATCAAACCTGACATGAGAGCGTTCTGTTGCATTTCCTCTGATCTCTTTCCCTAAGGCCTGATTCTGTTGCTCTTCTGTCCCTTTATTATCAATTGATCGTTTTTCCACACGAGTTTTTCCTAAGCGATTCAGCGTCATCTTGCATTTCTCAGGGGCGCAGCATTCTTCTAGCAGCTGATCTCCCTGGAGCTGCTCTCCAGGCTTAAAAACAGTTTCACTCTTAAAAAGAGAGAAATCTTCATTTTTCTTCTCTGAAGAATGATCAAGTTTTGTTCTTGCTCTCAAAGTAAATTTAGCTAGTTTAGCTGCTGGAGGACTTTCACTGTCAAGGATTTCTGGCTCATGGGAACCTGCTACATTTGTTTCCTTCACTATTTGACCTTTACTTCGCTTTCTCACGGAAACTGTTGCTAGTTTTGCTCCTACACATACACTGTTCTTTTTCTCCTGCAGCACAAAAACTGCGTCACTTGAAAAATCTGACAGGCCAGACGCAGGTAATGCTGAAGGAAAGGCCTTTGCCTCAGGGTCCTGTGTACTTGTAAAGAATCCATGTGATTTCTCAGTGTGCAGTCTCTGACAGCTTTTTGAAACCCATTGTGTAATAACTGAATCCTGTACACTAGCACTTGGTGATGCTGGGTCATCAATATTTGCTTCTGAAGAAGAGCAGTTGTGTTCTTCAGTTCTTGTCCTGCTTATCTCAGAAACTTTGTCCTGTTCCAAAGGAGCATGTAGATTCACAGTGGCTGGTGACTCTTTCATTCCATTTTCCTTTTTTGGTATTAAAGCACTTGTTTCTTCAGAACAGGATGTTTTACACAGGGCTTTTGAACTCAAGTTATTTGGAGATATCTTGGGCACTGGAGGCTTTTTCTGAAAAGTTTCTTCAGCATCAGTGTTGCTCTCTTCCAGGCTGTCAAACCATGCCAAGCTGCCTTCATCACCTCTCTTACTATGTTTGATCAAGTGGTTTGCATTCTTGTTATTACCATATGCTGGGCTGCACAAGGGTTCTAGATGTATATTACCTTCGCAGTTGTCCTCGGGCAAAGAAGTCTTTGGCCTGGAATTATTCCCTTGTTGATTTGAAGGTTCTGACTGAGGCAGTTGCTTTGACTGCCCAAATGTATCTTTGTTCAAGCATCCTGTAATAGTATTGAAACCTGTCCGTTCAGGCTGCAGCTGGCATGAATTTTCCTTTTGTAATCTATGGATTGAAAACAAAAAATAAGCAATAGTTATTTTTCTTTTTTTAAATTTATTTATTGCATTAGTGATGTTTAGTACGTATGAATGGTGAAGAGCTACAAATAATGTAGGCCACGAAAGTGCATTATTAAATTTCACATATAGCTCCAAAAGCTGGTGTTCCAGTCTGCTGTCTTTCAGCACCTTCTACAGTAAGCAGCAGAATTTAGTGTCCCCAGTAGACGATAGGCAGGTGGACAGAGAAAACAACCACATAAACGTCATTTCCTTGGGAGACAAACAAAAAAACAAACAGCTTTGCACTACTTACAGCCATTGCTAAAATCCCTTGGGGATTACACATTCTGTAAGCACATCTTCTACAACAAGAACCTCATTAGATTTTATCCTGAGCAAGGCAAAGCCTTAAATGAGATATCAGAATGGAAAACCTAGGCATTACTTGGAATTGTGGCTGCTGGTGGTTTTCTCCCATAATCACTATGGACTTAACATATCAAAACCTCCACATGGTAAGAGGAAAAACATCACAGTTACCTACAAAACTTAATTATCACTATCTGTGGCTATTAATGTCCTCAGGGCCCTCCAAAACAACAGAGGTGCTAGAATGAGGGTTCTCCAATCTCAGGATAGCTGATATTCTGTCTATTGTACCAAAACATATAATTTCCGAGGGAGATAGCCTTTTACTTCTTGCTAAACAGTGATTCTACCCATGAGTGAAGAACAGTCACATTCCATTCCAAAAGTGACTGCATTAGAATAGGTGAAATGATTCCTATGCACTGTAAACAGTTCCTCTGCTGTATGATCCCCAATACCATCCTACATGTCTATGATCTCTTATGAACACCTCTGTTTTTACTAAAACCAGCTTTTGCCTGTTGGAGATATCCCACTTTGATCTGCTTTTATTGCCTCTGTGATTATTTAAAATGTTCTTATTATGAGTTACAAAATAAGTCTGAAAAATATTTAAAGAAAAATCATACTTTCCCAGCTGTTCCCATTAGCTTTGATAATATTCATCTTTTCCTTTAACAATGAGAAGTATGAGTTTCTTTAGAACCTAATCTCATTTCACGGAACAAATGATGTATTTTTGTATTTTATTTCCTTTGCAATCCTAGTGTTTTCTTCTCAGCCTCAATATGTTAAAGGTTTCCTATTAATAACAGCAAATAGACTTTCTAAAGATTATTGCTGTGACCCAAAAACTAAGGAGCAGACCGTGAAACTTCCAGCGTATAGAAAGGAAAGATCAAAAGAATCAAACTTTGATTCAGGCTTATATTTTCCATTACCAGAAAGCAAAGCAGCCTGACCAGCCCAACACAGAAGGCAGCTTAAAAAATATGAAGCAGATCTGTTGTATTTTACCAAGCAGGTAACAAAAGGTTACATAAAATTATTTGCTCAGTTACAGAATCTGGCATTTTGACCCTAAGAAGCTCCGCTGAAATTTATCCGAGCACGGAATTGAGATATGAGTTGGAAACTGACTGAAACATTCTTAAATTCTTTATAAATTCCATAACCCAGAAGAAAAAATGATCCTGTGATGATCTCGGAGTGCTACTTTAAAACACTCCCTGCTTATCCATGTCCTCTAAAGAACAAGTCCCTTCCCAATGTCAGATACTATTTTTAGACCCTCTCCAGATACTATTGTCAAACGCTTATTTTTTGCTATTGAATTATTTTGTTGCTTTGCACATTATACCTGTCAAGTCTTTGTAGCTCTTTGTGCAGAAGATTTTGCAGCTCCAGTCGCTCCAATATGAGTTCACATTGTGTACGGTACTGAGCCATGGGATCTTCAGGGAATGAGGTGTGTAAGGCATTGATGCCTCCGAGAAGTGCACACCCCTATGTCACCAAAAAGATTAAATTATTAAATTTATAAATCAGCACCAAATTTTAACAGCAGAGGCCATTTCATACAAAATTCTTCCCTGGATTTTCTAAAGCTTAAATGATCAAGTATTTCCTGAGTAACTATATTCACACTGTTAGGACTGCTCATACAGGCAAAGGTAGTCAGACACATAAAGCAATTAATTATCTTATCAAATCTGCAGTTTACAAGCACTGGTTTATTTTTATTCATACAAAAAATGGAAAATCCACCTAAGGCTTGAAAACATCACGACTAAAAATGGAAAGTAGTACTGAATTCGTTTTCCAAATACTTTGTCAAAATTCTGCCACATGAGCAACTTATAACTGAAGAAGTTCTGACTGCTGAAAGTTTTCATTAGCTTTGTCTAATTATTTAAATGGAAAGACCTGGGTATTAAGGCTTGTCAGCACAGGGTAAATTGACCAGCAAATATATTTCTGAAGAGCTCTTTAAGGGCAACTACCTGTTCAGGAATAATTCTAGAAAGCAAGTGATTTTAATCTGGGACAAATTTGCTGTGTCTTGTGAAAATTAAGTATTTTGAACAGAGCATCTGCACAAAATGATTTATTCCACAACAGATAATCTAGAATAGCACTGCAAATAATCGCTCTTTGAAAAAAAAAAAAAACCCACAGCACAAACCCTTTATCTTGCCACAGACTGGCTAGCCTTTACCTCTCCTGTTTAATTCATAAGGCTCAACACAAGTAATGAACAGGATGCTTATCAAGTGCTGTGAGAGCAATAGCAAAAGTCAGCGGAGTCTCTAGAGCCAGAAATTGCTACATATGGAGTCACACAGACCACAAGTTTTCATTTATGGAAATTTCTGGTTCTTCCATTTTGAAATTTTAAAATTTTGAATAAAAAAAAAAGAAATTAACCCAACATTGAATAAACATTCTGGTGGCTAATGAAAGCCCTCTAAAACTACACAGTGCTAAAACTAAGGCTGTCCATGTAACCATTAATGCATTCCACTGAAGTTTTTGTTGGTTTTTTTTTTCCTCATATCACTTCAGGAACATGAGAGATCTGTTCCACACAGAAACATTAGTCTGCAGCCATGGAAAAGGTTATTGTAGACCCTCTCTGTCATATTTGTTTTTAGGACCAGAAAATCCATTGTTAGTGATGCAGGGACTGTGGAAAGTCCAGTCTCTTGGTTAGGACACCTGAGAACAGCCAAGGAGAACTAGATTCTCTCTCTGACACCAATAGTTCTTGTGATTCAGAATGAGCCAGTTAAGCAAAGGTTTTGAAAGGCAATAAAGCTGTAACTGGAATCCTGATGCAGAGTGTGCAAAGAAGAAAACTGCAGTCAACAAGAAATGTGCTCAAATACTCCAAGAGCTACTATTACTCTGAAACTCGGGCCCTGACCATCTCTGTCATGGTTTGAGCTTAAACCATGACAACCTCTCATGTGGTATGCTCCAGCAGACAATTTGTTCTGGATAAGAAATAATTCAGCTCCAAATCTTTGAACAGGAGTAGCACCATTCCACCACTTCTCGAGGACTGCATGAAGATAAGTGAATTGATACTTCTGAAATACTCAAGTACACTGGAGATGAATTCCACAGAAAAAAACACATGAAGAAATTGAGAATTCCACCTGTACGACAGCAGATAATAAACAAAACATTAAGCAAAACACTAACATAGGATAGTTGCATTTGGCTAGAGTACTGTCAACCTGTGACCTAAGGATCCAATGAAAAAAAAAGGAATACATGATTATATACCTTGAGATATGCACCTAAGGGGTACAATTACATCTTGCCATCACTGACTTCTCATTGCTTTACTTGGCCATCACAATGAGTTTCTTTTATATATTCCTTTGTGTGTGTGTGAAATTCTAAGTGGGATGGGACTAAGATATCTGTAAAGTTTCATTTCCATGCTGGTGCTTATGTCTCTGAGATATCTGCCCCTCTGAGATACCATTTTGAGTAGAGGAAGGCAGCCATACAACAAATCCACATGCTGTGGAACTGAGGGCAGA
Source organism: Ara ararauna (assembly GCA_028858755.1). Classification (NCBI taxonomy): domain Eukaryota; kingdom Metazoa; phylum Chordata; class Aves; order Psittaciformes; family Psittacidae; genus Ara; species Ara ararauna. The sequence continues at coordinate 67,332,542 of CM054379.1, forward strand.
GGATCTGTAACAGAGATGCAGAATAAAGTATTACAGCGACAGTTACCAGAAAGTAAGGTGTAAAAGTGCCTAAGGATGGGAAAACAAAATCACAGAAAAGTTTGGCTTGGAAGTGACCTTCAAATGTCATCTAATCCAACCCCCCTGCAATGCATCTTCAACTAGAGCAGGTTTCCCAGAACCACATCCAGTCTGGCCTTGAATGTCTCCAAGGATAGCACATCCACCACCTCTCTGGGCAACTCGTTCCAGTAAAATGGGAGTAAAAAGAGAGGGACTGGAAAGGGAATTATAAAAGGATCAAAACATGACCAAGAGAAGGAGGGAGACAATGTCTACAACAAGGAAATGAGGGAAATAAAAGATCAAGCAAGGGGGAAATAGAATATACTCACAAAGGCAAATTAGGAAAGAGGAAAAAAAGAGTGAATTAGAGGATGAAACAAAACCCACCAATGACGTAGGCTGGTGATGAAAATGTGATAGTATTTCCTCCCAATGGGGCTCACAAGAAATACCTGACCTGACAACTGTGACCTTTTATTTTCTATTGGCAAGAATACGTCATTTTGTAGAAGTTGAAAAGCCATGTTGAAGACAGGGCAGCCATGTTGAAGACTGAGCAGCCAGTCCTTCAAGAATGGCAGTGATACTTCCCCATTTACAACCTCATTCTACAGACTGACAATTAGACCAGAAACACAGGATGTATATAATATATAAATAAATTTAATAATAATAATAATAATAATAATAATAATAATAATAATAATAATAAATATATAAATTCTTGGGCTGTTTTTTTTTCCTAGAGAAGGAATTTATTTCTGAAAATAAACTTTTGTATCTTACTTCTATTGTTTTGTTTTTTGTGGTTTTTTTTTTAATAAAATAAATAAATTACTTCTTGAAAAAGAAACTGTTTCAGTGATTCGTTTATACTTTCCAGGAGGAAAGCAGAATTTGGCCTCAAATAGATCTCAAATTCCCAGCAAAAATGAACACATTTGTCTACTTGCTCATGAACAGTGAAGAGTGGAGCAAATATAATGAGTATACCAACTACTTCCAGGTATTCTTCTGCACTCACAATTCAGGCAGATTTCTCACTGACTCTTATTAGATTGACGCTTGTTATGCAAACTGCAGCCCTTCAGGGTAGGGCTGTATAAATATGGAAAAGTGACCCACAGTTAAACCTATTATTTTACATTTATTCGTACTGATGAGGTACAGAGATACACAGATGACAATACATATTCATAATTATTATATACATATATTCCACTTTTTGATCTGTTATGAAACAGATTTCTTACATCCAAAACCATATTGCTTTGAAACCACCATCCCATCAAATTCCCATCTAGCTAATTACAGTTTTAATTACAGTTAATGAACACTTATGTGATATCTACTGCTGTTTCAACTGTATATATTAGTACTGCTTCTTACTTTAACTTAGATGCAGTGCTGTCATTGAGAAGCTGAGCTCTTCAAAACAGTGCAAGACGAATTGCAGCAGACAGTGAAATAATCTTTTGCTACTTAATAAGGTCAGGCCCTGCAGAATTTTTTGAGAGAATTTCTATTTGCAATACTGTGCAGTACATTACCTGTGGCACAAACTGCAATTAGTCTCTCAACTCTCATTGAAAGAACAAGGGAGATCACAAGTGCCTACTTGCCATGTGACTTTGTCATATCTACTCCTGCAAAGGTCTTTCAGGTCCACTGAGCTAACAGGTGCTATATAAAATTGTTTTAATTTGAATATATTCATATCAACCTACACAGAAACATAGGAAATACCACTTTGGATCAGACCAGTCATCTGTGCAGTGGAGTACACCATCTCTGACAGAGCCAAAACCAAATACTTCAGACATACTAGAAAACCTCATCCAAAACTTTGGATAACCTGCTCAAGGTAATTTTTTTTCTTCAGTTCCAAAGCATGAAGATTTATTTCCCTTAAAAATATTCTATCTGAAGTAATAGTGTCTGTATTATTTTCTGCATTTCCATTAAAAATAGCTTCCACTGGATTTTCATTTCTTTTATTAATGTGTTGCTTTTTCTTTGCGTTTAACATCCTAATAATGTTAAACTAAAATCTAACCTTCCACATTTTTTCAATGCCTTTTTACATAGAAACACTACACAAATCCATGTGATAATTGGAATGCACAACTTCCAGTGCAACCAAAGTTTTTGAATTTTAAGGTTTCTCAGAGTAAAATAGTCTTCTAAAATTTCTGAGTTTTAGTATCACCACTGGCATATTTTAAAATGATCCTGGCAACTATTTGAAACATCCTCCAAAAAATGATATGGTTCTCTCATACCTAGTTAATGAGTGACAAGATAAAATCATGGAAGAAAAGCCCAAAAAAGGCTATTAAACACAGTGACATAGACACAATTTCTGCCTCTAAAGGTCTTTAAAATGTAAATTAACAAAAGTCAATAGTATGCCAAAACTTCACTTAGACTGCAGTCTATTAAAAAAAGATACCAGGCCTTTATCATCCACCCAGATTTTTCAGTTTAAGAATTTTAGTAATCAAGATGGACTAAAAATGACTTGTCAAGGTCTCTGATGACCTACTTTCCACGAGACAAAAAGAGGACTGGCATATATCTACATGATAAACTGAATCATATAAATGTGGTACTGCAGCAATGACAGTGTCTGCAAGAAACCTTACCTGCATAGAAGATTCCATCACTGATACCACAGTTACAGCATCTTCCACAGTCACAGTATCCCTAAACATCAGCCGGGCATGAGCTATCAAAAATAAATGAAACAGAGAGTGTGATATAAAACACCTCTATCTACATAGGTACATATCATCATGATAAAGTAAAAAATTCAGTCTAATTTTCATCACAGGTCAGAAAAAATCTGATTTCCTCTAACTTGTCTGAGTCACAAATTTCATATTATATTAAATACTATATGTTTTGTATTAAAAGGTTTTTCCCTACAATAACTTTACTTCTTCTTCATTCCTTAAGTTAGCAAAACAAAACTGATTTTTGTAAATGGATATAATGCAAAGAATTTACTCTATGAGGCTCTCCTCCTGAGTGGCTGTAGAAACACACACACTTCTTTCTCAGTAAGAGAAGGGCAGGTTAGTTAATACTAGCTATATAATACCTTGAAAGAACTAAATGCTACTAGAAGCCCAAATCATGTGAACACATAAGAATGGAAGAAACACTGAATGTGAAAATAACATGTGAATCCCTAAAAGTTAGGAATGTCGCTTAAATAATTTCTCCCCCCAAATGGAGAACAAAATGTAAATATCTGATGCAGGAAGCACCACACTGCTGACTGGCATATAAAAGCAAAAATACCATTTATGATTGCTATACAAAAATATAGTACATTCTTTTCAATTCATCCTGAAAATAGTTTACATGTCATTTCATAAAACAAAGTTATGTTAAGACACAGACCTACTGCTTCCTTTGTTTTTGTTCATATAACTGATATGATTTGAACTCGGAGTTGTAAATGCTTAAGTCACTGCAAAATACAGACTTGATTATTGACACTTAAGGAAACAAAAACATTTTTGATGTTTTATCACTTTGAGGATAGAAGCAAATACTTGGCTCAAATGAAGTAAACCAAATCCTGAGATTGCTTTTCATCAATACAAATAACTTCTGAGGTATTTCTCTCGAACATGAGTTCTTCCAGTGGTTTTAGTTTTTACTATGGATGTGAGAACAACAAAATTAAAACTGATTTTGATAACATAAATGTAACACCCTTCCCCAAGTCTGTTTACATTAGAAAGATAAGACAAGATTCACCTATCCCTACCTTCATGGAAAAGATGCTACTCTGCTTACTTGCTGTAATTATACTTCACATCTATTCATTTTATGAAGGTTAATTGTTTGCCTAAAAATAAAACTGTCACCGCCTTACCTTCTGCAAGGCGGATCAAACTCTCTAGTAAGCGAATGGTAGTTCGGGCAGCATTTCTGCAATCACTCTGACGCTGCGTTTGATAGTAGCGTACAAGGATCAGGTTGCTCTCACCAGACAATTTTGGCTGTATATTTTTGATAAGGCAGAAGTAGGTTTTCATCTTCTCCATGCTCCAGAGCTTTTCGGATTTGCTTGGGCAACCTGTGTTACAACTGTCTAGTCAGTAATTCTGTAACAACAGACATCAAGCTTTTTCCTAAGAATTCATGTTAAATAGACAGGTGACTATAAAAGACGCACCATCGTATTTCTGGGGCACACTGAGTTGTCTGTACACTTGCCTTCAAGGATTTGGTCAAATTCCAGTGTGGAATTTTACACAGCATCCAATCCCTCTCCTATCAAAATCTGTAGTAAAGCCTCCAGTAATTTCAACAGAACTGCTGTCAGACTTACTGCCCACCAGATGGTACAATCAGTACTAAGTGCTCCAGTATTCCTTAAAATGTAAAATGCTACACTGAATGCATGTATCTCCTCTGGGTGTTCTACTTACTTTGTAGGAGCCAAAAGCTACCTGCCATATTCTGAACATTTTTGTAGGGAAACATTTGGGAAGGAAAGGAAGCTAGCTGAAGAAGTTTCCTCTAACCACTTCTTCCCAAACACAGATCAAGGCCATGTTGCTGAAGTGGATGGAGAAGGAGCTGGTTAAAATTGTATCACACTGCCTTCCCTAATTCCAAAGCACATTCCTCCATATAGGGAACACTACTGCTCATTCTTTGAGTCATGAAGCATATCCAGCTCAGATTTGTTCTGTCTGAATTAAGTTTCCTACTAACAGCTTGTACAATTGCATGGTGTGTAGGATCTGCACACAAAGCAATGTAAAACTGCAAGATAGAAACTATCTACTTACAGAGCAGTCCAGGCCAAATTCTCTTGTAAATGATCAAAAAGTGTTCTCAGTTCACTGCTGTTAATTAATTAGTGGTATCTATCTTGTTCCCACTTGAAAAACAACCATACCACAGGCAACTACCATAGCAAAAATGTTAGGATCTGATTAATATGAAAGACTCAAGAACAACCAACTAAACTGAAAAATGGGGAGAGTTATAAAGAAAAAAAAAGCATACTCCCCCCCTCAAATCACTCCACTCCCTCAACTACTTATAATTTAAAAAGATTACTTTTACCTTTATTCTGCAAAATGAAGGATGAAATGATGCGGTCCCATTCCTCGTTCTTTGTATCTAACAATACTAAGACCAGGTCGAATCTGCTCAACAGGGGACTCCCAAGAGCTATGTTGACAGAGACAGACTCATTAGAGTCATAATGGCCTTTTGGGTTTGTTGCTGCCAGGATAGTTGTCCTTGTATTAAGCTTGCACACCAAGCTAGAGAAAAGTACAGTGAACGTTATGGATGAATTAAATTGGGTAGGAGAATGATCCTAAAGTGTTAAAAAGGATCACATTTTTATGTTATAAAGAGCACATCTTATGTTAAAAATCATAAGAGCTAAACAATATACACAATTATTGTATTAATATATAACATATACAGCATTCCTCAGAGAACAGAAACTATACAGAAAGACAATGATCAGGATACCAAAAGTAACTAGGCAATATTGCCATGAGTAATCTCTACACTCAGCTATCATAGAATCATAGAATAGTTAGGGTTGGAAAGGACCTTAAGTTCCAACCCCCCTGCCACAGGGAGGGACACCTTCCACTAAACCATGTCACCCAAGGCTCTGTCCAACCTGGCCTTGAACACTGCCAGGGATGGAGCACTCACAACTTCCCTGGTCCTTAAATAGTAAAATCTAACATAACTTTTCAGAAATAAGTATTACTTTGCTTATTTATACAGTATAGAAACACATTTTAATGCTGGAAAGCAACATTTTACCCTGCCTTATATTTTAAGAAAGCAAAATAAAAGTGTAATATAAACTATGTTTATTCTTATATGTAAACTTGTTATGAATATGAACCAAACCAGATGATGGCAGCCGTATCCACTGTTCCTCCAGGGAAACAGCCATTTTCCTCTTAACCATGCTATCCTGGCATGTGTTTCTAGATGTGGGGAGAGGTTATTTTTATTCTAGTAGTCCAAATGTAATCTTTTTGGTTAAGGCAGCAGCAGAGGTATTCTAACTTTGGCTTGTCACTGAGCTATTTCTAGTCGGCTCCTGAGTAACTGCTGCCTCACATCCTATATTCTTCTATAACTGAGAGGAAGGACTACGGATCTTCTATCACACAATGGGAAAAAAAAACCCCTCTTATCTCCTATGTATCAAAATAAGACCTAAATCAACAAAGTGCTTAAGCTGTCTGTGCAAAGTTACTACTAAAAAAATCCTCAACGCATGTAGTCCTTAAAAGTGAGCAACTGAGGCTACATGTGCAAGTTAGCAAACTGTGCTTTGGGGTCTATAAAACCAAGCCAACTGCAACAAAGAACACAGGTAAAATTCGTCGCCATCTTACTAAGTAGATAGAACTGTGCTGATTCCAAGTATTTGTCTCCAGCTGCATTACTGGGCTAATAATCACTCAGGTGAGTAAGACAGGACTTGTCTACTGTCTGCCAAAGAGAGTAAAGATTGCTCCAGTGGATATGCTCAGAATAGAGGAAGGACATGATCAGTTACAGAAACCAAGACGATGTGACTGGAGTAAGAACTGAGTTGAAGGTGAGAAGGTGGAATATGGAAAGGATGATGCTGTTTGAGCAGCAATTTCAGCAATACTAGCCAGGAAATTATATGGACCTGGACAAGAGCTGTGTATGACTGACAGAATAAGGTATGAAATCAAAGTGGCAGGGAAGGAAACAGCAGACTTGAACACACACTACTTTGAAAAAGAAAGCAAAGAACTTAAAGTAAGCAGGAGTTTATGTCATGGCCAAGATAGAAAATTCAGCAGCCTGGAAATCTGTTGTTCTTCTTTTGTTACCATTCTATATTACTGGATTTTAGAGAAATTAAGTCCCACTTTCCAAGTTGCAATAAAAAATTCAGAGTTCCTCATTTCACATACGATTATTATGAGCACTTGCAGCAAAGGACATCAAAAAGAACACCAAGCCTTCTTAGGAACGTGCCCTGGCCTACAGTGGTAGGTTGAAAACTGAACAGAGAAATGGGTATGTATTCATTCTGATCACTTGCAATCTCTGGTCTAGTGTTCTTTGGAAAGTTGACTCATCTAGTTCAATAATACTGCTGAGAACAAAACTATTAAGTACAACAAAGAAAACAGATATATTAAATCAGAATGACAAACCTCCCTCCAAATTGTAAATACAAGAGAAACATCTTACATTTTTATCACATGTTAACATCTGACTTACCCTGCCTTTGCAACACTGATGGTTTGCTGCTCCATTGCTTCATGGATACTGGTTCTGTCATGTTCTTTGATACTATTGAACTCATCAATGCAACAAAGGCCTCCATCTGCAAGTACCAGTGCTCCAGCTTCCAAGTTCCACTCCCCAAAGTCCTTCACAGCAGTCACCGTCAGACCTGAAGAATCAATTACTTCAGTCAGTCTTTTCCTTAAAATGCAGGAATGCACCTGAGTGAAAGAAAGAGACCCAGTCCACTGGCTTTTGCCATGGACAGACGGCAAAACAGCAGGTTAATGCCATCACACACCTCTACCATGTAACTCACTTTACACCTATTGGTAAGAAATCCCACTAGCGTTTGGCAGTTTAGCCTGGACCTGTGGAGCAGACTCTGTTAAGCTTCCCATGTCCGATAATGACTTGTTTTAGGACTTTGCTAATTGAACAAAAGAGATTAGGGTAAGAAGACTAAACCTACAAGACATAATTGAAAATTAGGGAAAATGCCATTTAGCAACTCCTCCCTATCAACTACTAAAACGGACCAAAATTTTGGAGCTGCAAAACTAAGTTGGGGGGGGGGGGGGGAGGAAACCCAAAAAAAACCCCAATTTTGAGTGTCTTTTAACACCTGGCCCCAGGAACTGTGAGACAAATTCTCACCTTTAATCCCAGTAAATCTACACATGATACACAACTCTGGGAGCATGGCAGGTCAAAAACTTTGCACAACTATCATAGAATAGGGTTGGAAAGGACCTTAAGATCATCTAGTTCCAACCCCCTGCCATGGGAGGGACACCTCACACTAAACCACGCCACCCAAGGCTATGTCCTACCTGGCCTTGAACACCACCAGCGATGGAGCATTCACAACTTCCCTGGGCAACCCATTCCAGTGCCTCACCACCCTCACAGTAAAGAATTTCTTCCTCATATCCAGTCTAAACTTCCCCTGTTTAAGTTTGAACCCATTACCCATTGTCCTATCACTACAGCCCCTAATGAAGAGTCCTTCCCCAGCATCCCTATAGGCCCCCCTCAGCTACTGGAAGGCTGCTATGAGGTCTCCATGCAGCCTTCTCTTCTCCACGCTGAACAGCCCCAACTTTCTCAGCCTGTCTTCATACGGGAGGTGCTCCAGTCCCCTGATCATCCTCGTGGCCCTCCTCTGGACTTGTTCCAACACTTCCATGTCCTTTTTCTGTTGAGGACACCAGAACTGCACACAATACTCCAAGCGAGGTCTCACGAGAGCAGAGTAGAGGGGCAGGATCACCTCCCTCGACCTGCTGGTCATGCTCCTTTTGATGCAGCCCAGGATACCGTTGGCTTTCTGAGCTGCAAGCGCACACTGCCAGCTCATGTTCAGTTTCTCATCGACCAACACCCCCAAGTCCTTCTCCTCAGGGCTGCTCTGAATCTCTTCTCTGCACAACCTGCAGCTCTGCCTGGGATCGCTCCCACCCAGGTGGAGGACCTTGCACTTGTCATGGTTAAACTTCATCAGGTTGGCATCACCCCACCTCACAACCGTGTCAAGGTCCCTCTGGATGGCATTCCTTCCCTCCAACGCATCAATCAAACCACACAGCTTGGTGTCATCGGCAAACTTGCTGAGGGTGCACTCAATCCCACTGTCCAAGTCACCGACAAAGATGGTGAACAAGATTGGTCCCAGCACCAATCCCTGAGGGACACCGCTCATTACTGGTCTCCAGCTGGACATTGAGCCATTGAGCACAACTCTTTGTGTGCGGCCATCCAGCCAGTTCTTTATCCACCGAGTGGTCCACCTATCAAATTGATGTCTCTCCAACTTAGAGACAAGGATATCATGTGGGAAAACTATGAAAATGGCCACTCATTATCAAGGATGTGCAGCTCCTTTCAAACTTTTTTATTTCCTATTTCCCAGCTTCTTGTCTATCTTTAGCCCTTTTTCACTCCAGTGTTCTGATGAAAATATCCTAGTAGTTGACAAACTGCAACCAGTCTAAAATCTCCTTGAATGCTACAGTAAAACCTGCCCAAGAATACCCCCCCTGCCCCGCCAGCTTCATTCATTTTGGGGAGGACAGTCTGCAGAAGCCTTCTCATCACTGTGCAGCCCACCAGAGTAGCCACTTGTCCACAAATGGCCAGCAAAATGTTATTTGAAATACATGCATCCTGATAACACAACAAGTACTTTAGATTGTTGTGAGGAATCTACTCCACTACATCAAATCTTTCTTGGCTTCCTGGCCTCTGCACTGAACAACTTGGGCAGTCAGTCATATGACATAATTATAAAGATGAAAAATAACCTCTAGCCTTGTGCCAGACGTGGAGAATGCTGCTAAAAAAAGCATAGCAAGCAAGAGATCAGGCAAGTGTCTGACAATGACATTTCTCTGTAAATAACCAAAAGCGTCATCACTTTTCCAAACCTTGCATGGGATTTGCTGAAGGCCAAAGGCCCCTGTGCCTCAGCCCTGTGCTCTTGCTTGCTGCAGAATTGGCAGCACTCTGCTCCCGCCAGCAGGGCTCTGCCTTCCCACACAGGTGGAAAGATGGCTCCTATATGCCTTCCTGCAGTGCATATTCCACTGCAGTCAAGGGCTTCCTGCAGCCAGTACTGGAGCTTAGCTGTGTGTTTATTTCCACACAGAATCTTCTCCTGTGGTGATGGTACACAACCCCCACCCCATGAGTACCGAGCACCTTCTGCTCTTCCCCTGAAGAAGCATGAGGAATGAAAATCGGTGCTGTACAGTGCTGTCAGTCCTCCCTATCCCTTATGCATGGCAGCCACAAGATGGCCTCTTCCAAGGTCCTCCTGCTGCCACACAAGATGGCCTCCTCTATGGCCCTCATGCTGCTGCACAGGGTGGTCTTCCCAGTACGCCTGTGGCTGCACAGGGATACGTGTTGTTTCGTAGTTTATTAAGCTATCTAAGCATTTCTTTACAAATACAGGAATGGGATGGCTTCTTGGCAGCACAGCTGTGTAAAAGACATGCTCTGGTCCCTACAGAGCCCCTCCGTGGGTGGCCTCTGGAGCAACAGCAAGGTGCATTCATAGCAGAACTGTGGCCCACGCAGGGAGCAAGGCACCCCACTAGCAGACCCCTCTTTATTTGGGGCGAACCCCAGCAAGCAAAGCGCTGTTACACTGCCTCTGGGCACATTGCCTTCGGACAAGAGCTGGGTGCCACGGTGCTGACCAGGACAGTGCAGCTCCCCAACGGGGTTGGGCTTTTGTGAGATGAACATCCCTGCACAGCCCAGAGCCCCTTCAACACCTGGCCCTAGCGTTAAACCTGGGCTACCTCTGGGAACGGAAAATGGAAAAAAAAAAAGGGGGGGGGGGGAATAAAAGTCTTAAAAAAAACTCCATCCTTCGCAACAACCCCACCGCACACTGCGGAGCTCCCAGGACCGCGGAGAGTCGAGGGCCCCGGTCCCACTCCCGCCCGTCCCGGCTCCGCCCGGCTGGGCTCGGCCGGCCTGGCACAGCCCCGCCCGCCCGGCGCGGCCGTTGTGAGGCCGTTTCCGCCTCGCGCCGGGCGGGGGCGCCGCGGCGAGGAGGCGCGGTCGGAGCGGGAGCGGCGAGGCCCATCTTGCTGCCGCTCGTCGGCCGCGCTCGGGGAGGAGGGCCCTAGGCCGGCGTGCGGCCAATCCGGGCGGGCGCTGGCGGCGAGCAGGGCAGAATGGGCTGTAGTTTAGTGAAATAGGAAAGCTGCAAACAGTGTGGAGTGCTCCCGGTGTAAATAAAAGGGGGAAAAGAAAAGTTTCTGCAAGTCGCAGCTCTGCAGCCTCGCTCGGGCCCCGGCGCGGGGGGTTGTGCGTCGCAAAAGCCCAACACACTGGACTTTATTGTGCTGCGTTAGCACGCTCTTCCTATTGTTTGTGTTTTTTTCAAAATATGGCAAAGGTTCAGGTGAACAATGTAGTGGTGTTGGATAATCCTTCTCCTTTCTACAATCCTTTCCAATTCGAAATCACATTTGAGTGCATAGAGGACCTGTCTGAAGGTGAGTACGTTTTTCCCGATACGGATTTTGTAACCCCGGGCTCTGCGTTTCAGGGGTTTTAAGGCTTAAACTTTGCGCAGGCCTGCTCCTACAATTTACCAGTTTCTCCTTCGCCGCATCGGCGTGCCGAGGCGAAGGGATGGATGTGCTCGCCCGAGCCGCCGCCGCCACCGGAAAACCGCTCTCGCCGAGCCCGGCGGGGAAAGTTGGCGGCGTTCGCCCACCCTAGCCGCCGACTCGGGGCCGGCTCTCCTTTCCCCGCCGCGCCATCGGCGAGCCGAGCCTCAAGTTGCGAGGAACTTGTTTGAGTGGTGGTAGCCATGTTGCCAGCTTTGTGTGTGCGTGGGGGGGAGCGCGACAGGGAGAGGGTTAACCGGGCTCGGCCGCCGCGCGTCCCCGCGCCCGCGGGGAGAGGGCTGCTCCGCCGTCGGCGCCCCTACGCTACTCAGAGCGCGGAAGACGCTCCGCGGACTGCGGTTCGTTGGACTCACTCTCCATTTTAATACTTAAATTATTTTAATTTTTTTTATGGCTGTGGGAGGCAGGGGCTGTCGGGCTCGTCCCCAGGTGCCGGCAGCTGCCTGCCGCGGCGGGGTGCGGCGCGGTAGGTGCGGGGGACCGGTGGCCCAGCGCGGTACTGTATGGCACGGCACGTTGGCTGCGGGAGCCCTGCCGGTGGGGGAGGGGGCCGGCCGCCAGCCACTATTTTTGGAAGTCACTCGAAAGTTACTGGCAGCCGCCGGAGGACGGGGGTGGCCCCGGCGGCGCCGCCCCGCACCCGCCCAGCGGGGACCCCTCTCCGGTGTCCGGGGCGCCGGCGGCTCTCCCCGCTGAGGAGCGCGCCACGCCGCCGGCGGGCTCCCTCCCGCCTTCCCCTCAGCCGGGAGGGCCGCGAACCGCCTTCGACTCGGCGGCGCTCTGCAGCGCCGCCTCCGGGCCGCCGGTAGGCCGCGCCGCGGCTCTCCGCGAGAGTCGCCCCGAGAGGCCGCGCGTCGCCCCTCGGGCGGGAGTTTTGAACGCCGCGGCTCGGGGTGAGGAAGGCGGCGGCGGCCCGGGAGGGGAAGCGGGGCGCTCCTGGCAGCTGAGGCCGCTCTGCTGGGGCTGCTTGCGAGCGGAAGAGGGCAGCCGCCTGCTCGCCGGCGGAGACCAGCGCCGCCTGCTAGCCAGGCAGCCCAAGCGGCCTGAGGGGCGAGGGGAGGCAAAGAGGCAAAGGGAAGACCGGAGTTGAGGAGTGATAACACCTGGCAGGCTGTCTGGCATTGTGGTTAAACTTGCTTCACCCTGCCTGCCTCTGTAGCAGTTTATAGGTGTGGGTGCCGGCGGCTTGTGACAGCACGCTCGGTGGAACGGCTTGGCTTGCTCTATTCCACCGCCTTTGGGAGGGACAGTCGCGCTGGCGGGAACTTCAGAGGAAGTCCCGTCTGAGCCTGGGATTTCCTCTAGGCCTCTGCCGCTAGTTTCATGCCCCTTTACAACCGGCGGAGACGTTAGTCGGAGCTGCCTGTAGCAGGGTGTGCTCCGTGCCCATCTCCAGGTAGCTGGCTGGATCTCTCTAGTCAGTCTGGCCTCATCTGAGATACGGTATCAGACCCCTCCATGACAGCCGCTGTGGGAAGCGACAGAGCCTGTCACAGAAGCTCCGCACAAGGCGTTATGCCTTTCTTTCCAGTTGTGCACAGCTGTATGAGACGTGTCTCTCACTCTCTGGATTTATGTTAGAGTTAATCTGGGACAATCGGGATGAGAATTATAGATGGTCTAATGCAAAATTCTCAGTTCCCTGCCCCCACCTAAAAGCAAGTTAGACTACAGGATAAATTCAGGATGAGCACTGCTATCTTTCACATTTAAAAATAAGATTAAACATTGCCTTTGTATACACCACAAAAAAATTGCTGTCATTGCCTTAGCTTTTCACGTGCTAATACATTTGTTTATTGTGCTGTTTTCTCTTCAGCCAGTCCTATGCACCACTGACCCTAAATTATGAAATCCAGCCATATTGTTTTTTTTTTTTTTTTTTTTAAAGTTGTTGTTCAGTATCAAGGTACCTGAACAACATTAAATGTATAATTTAAAGCTTATTTTTATAAAGTCCATTTTCAGTACTGAATAATACTGGTTTATAATGAACTTTACACTGTTCTAGATTAATGGCACAGGATGGTGTGATACTCTTAAACAGTTTAGCGTAAAAGCCTTCGCTTCTTGTAAGTACTAACTTACTCTGCAGATGCTGACAAAAGAGGTCCTTAACTGTCCTGGAGGAGTGGCTTGCAGTACTTGCAGTAGCTAGTACTACATGCTTAAAAGGTAAATAAAATCTCTGATACAGTGCTTGACCGATTGTGCTGTGCTGTATAGAGGAGTAAGATCTGTTCCCAAGCCCTGTTAATTACATTAGTTAAACCCCCAAACCTGCACTGATGATAAACATGGTAAGCAAGAAGAATTCAAGTTCTGTTAAAGTGCATTTTTTTTCTATGCTTAAGTTCCATTTCTGTGTCAAGAAACCGTAATGCAGACTTTTGGATTTTGCAAGCATGGTAATAAAGTAGATATAATAAGGTCCAGGTTTGTGCTTTTGCATAGATAATCAGGGCATTGTTCATAAGGGGGAGAAAAAAGAAATGTACCAGGTAAGTTATTTAAGATACAGATTTGAAGCAGCAATTAAAAAAAAGTCAGTTATAGTTTTCTGTAATGGTGATCTTCCTGTCCTCTGGTTTAGAAAAAAAAACAATATACAAAAATCTGTATTTAAGATTAGATTTCTGTGTGTATTTATACATGTGTTTTTTAATCAAAAAGTGAAAGGGAAAAGCTGGCACAGAGGGGGCTGATGTGTGCAAATTTGTAGTTTCAACTTTCAGACTCCTGTGATGGAGAGGGTGAGTTACAAAAAAACCCTGAATTGTAAGAAATGTTTGATTTTGGTGCATTATTTTAAGAAGCAAAATGCCTTTTTTTTTTTTTTTCTTTCTCCTGTAAATCTATTTCAGAATGTGGATAAAATCCAAGCACCAGTGTCTTTGAGAATGTGATCTAATCATACTATCACAATTTTACATACTTATCAGGTTATGCGGGTTACATGTGAAGGAATGGGGGCGTACATTTTAGTATGCCTGGTGCTTACGCAGCAGGTTTTCTTATTCTGTTTACTACCTTAAGCTGTGAGGTGTATACATGGAAGGTGAGAATTTCTTTTGGAGAGGTGAGTTGGTATTCAAAGCGTGCAGTGTGTTACAGGCGTATAGAGGCTTCATTGCTGTATTGCAGCCATTCTGTCAGACTTTGAGAAGATGCTGAACACAGCTCCCAGCAAGTAAATGGGCCCTGTCCTCTGTATAAAACTTGAAAATTAACCTATGAAAATGGAGGGATTTCTGCAATACTGACTGACTGCCTGCTGAGAGATGGTGGGATGGTCCATGAGGAATGGGGAAGGCACTGATAAATTTCCCCAGTGAAGACAGGTCCTTGTTAGTTTAGGCCTATTGCCAAAGAATCGATTTTAGGTTATACAACACTGTAGATAGGGAAGAGTGGAATACCCTTGACTGTAATGATAAATAATGGTAGGTTTTGGTTTTGTTTTGTTCTAGATTTGGAATGGAAAATAATTTATGTGGGTTCAGCTGAAAGTGAAGAGTATGATCAGGTGTTAGACTCTGTTTTAGTAGGACCTGTTCCTGCGGGCAGACACATGTTTGTATTTCAGGTAAGTTTAGTTTAACTCTTTCCTAAAGTGGTTGTGTTAATTTGTTTAAAGATGACTATCAAACTAAGAGGCACTTGGAAATAAGGGTAAGCTAGAAGAATATTTCAGTCAGCTCTTCAGGTATGATTCCTTTAAGATCTGTTCATGAGCTGCTATTTCTTGCTCCTGGTATTTCCATGGTAATACTTTCACTTGTGGCATCAATAGAGACAGTGATATAAGTAGTGTTCCTGTAGCTACTGGTAACTTTGGCTGGTCTGGTTTATAAATGTATTCTAGATCACTCTGTAATCAAGAGCACTTGTTACCTGTTTTACACCAAAACCATCAGGCTGAACTCTGCTGCAGTTGGTGGCAGTTTTGAGACAATCCAGGAGCGCTATGTTAAGGTAGACAACACCTTTAGAAGATCAGGCCAACAAACTAATTGTAAAACTCAACTAGAACAGTAAAGAGTTCATTCCTGTTTGGTGGGGTAAATGTTCAACCATTATATTTGGCTAAGCATACTAAATTACATGAAAATACAGCAATTTGTAAGAAAAACCAGAATGCCAACAGTAGGTAGCAGGCACCTGGACACAAGTGTGTAGATCAAGACTGTCCAACAAACTCTGGAGCATATGACAGTTCTATGAAATACTGCTGTTAAAGGTAAACATCACTAAGAAGAAATAAGGGAGGGAGGAAGGAGAACAGGGAAAGAGCAGTACTAAGGTGGCTTACTAGCCTATTCTGTTTTCCATTTTAAGTCGGGGAGGGGGGAGGAACTGAAATAGACCTGCCTAAATTCTTACAGAAGTGGGTCTTTTGTTGTTTGTTTGGTTTTTTTGTTTGTTTTTTTTTTTAACCAAAATCATGATTTAGCTTACTTTTTTCTCTATTTATCAAATACTAGTATTTGTCTTGTAAACTGAGAGCAAATTCTATCAGCAGAAAAATCAGATTGAAACTTGAGTATGGCTTATTGTATAAGAACCACTCTACTACCTAAATGCTATAAATTCACTTAACTATCTAATGGTAAATGCATTAAGGAGTATGAGCATTAAAAAGTGCTAATGAATGCACTTTCTTATTTCGCAGTTACTGTTACAGTTTTAAAACAGTATCAGTGTTTTTTGAGCTGTCTTGATTAATCCTGTAAATTCCAGGAAATGTTTTGTTGTTTTTTTTTTTTTTCCTTCGAGGACAGGCTAAAGGAACAGTATTAGAGGTTACATTTGTCAACCACATGCGTGCAAATTGGTCTTGAAACACTTCTGTCTGGGCTTGGAGCTGGGCCAAATTTTTCCACACTGCAAGTAAAGCAGATGTGTAACAAATGGATCATCTATTAACAGTTCTTCCATTATCAAGTTGTTACATCTTATGGCATTAACTGGTCAGAAATAGGTGATCCTCTGTTGCCCTCAGAAGTGCTGTCTTGTAGCACTAAATCCAGAAAAATTAGCTGGCGTTTACATTTCTAATTTAAAAGATGCACTGTTCTCAAAGTTACGAGGACTTGTTGATGGTGATGGGAAGGAGCAGGAGGCAGGTGCCTAAAAAGGCATGTAGGATAGATTTATTAATTGTATCCATGTTATAGATGACACTACAGCTAAATTGAGAGTAGACATGAAGACTTTTTGCTTAGATTGGAATAAGTCCTATAAGAGAGTCAGTACTCCTGTGTTATATTAATAAAGTATCCCTTTTATTTCTTACGGAAGTACTGTCGGTCTAAGTATCCTAGACTTCAGGAGCAGTGGATTTTAGGTGAGGGTAGGACTCTGCTAATATGTATACAGGAGACCACCAAAACAGTGCTGCAATAAGCCTTTGCTGATGACTGAAGCTGTTTTATTCACCGAACTGAAGCAGCCTGGAAGATGGAGAGAACTAGCAAGGGAAGGCAGAATGGCGCAAAGCACAGAACTGCAGGAGGCATATAATATAAAGAGATTGTGCTTACTAGGGACAGCACAAGAAAAGGACACTTGCAGAGGTGTATAAGATTTTCAGCTAGTATTTTTCTAAATAGGAAAATGGCTGAAATGGCAAGTAAAATGGAGTTTCACGCAGATAAAATCCCAGGGATGATAACACTGTCTCTTTTGAAAAGAAGCTGTATATCAGGTTGGGAAGTCAGCCTTACATACAGAAAGATGGAAAATTAGGGTGCTTTCAGACTTAAACAATCATATTTTTAAATACTAAAAAAAAAGGTTCAATTAGAGGCCCAGAGCTTGGCTATTTTGTTTCTAAATACCAAGATATATTAGTAGTGAAACCTCATTCTTTCTCTTTGTGCACTTGAGGATTTTCACAGAAACTTCTCTTTGAGAATATAAGCATATAAATAACTTACTATCTTTAAGTGGGGATATGATGTTAGCTACCTACTCTGCAGTAATAGCTATGTGAATAATTGTATCATGTGGAAAAGCAAGAGAATTCAATACATATATTGAGTGATTTCATAAAATTCTAAAGTAATTTCTAGAATAAGAATGACATTAAGACAGAATTTTTATGCAAAAGTTAATCTACTGTTTTTTTGCCTACCAAGAAGTTTGCAACTGCTGACTTACCACTTGATCATATCAAGGTCGTCTTATTTTTCTCCCACCTGTGTATGATCATTTGTTCCCTATTCAATTTTAAGAAGTTTGACATCCCAGGGAGGAAGTTCAAAATTTGAGAAAACAGGTTCAAACAATGTTTGGTGTCTTTTCCATTCAGCAAAACAATGCTTGGGAGTTAAACTGAATTCAAACAGAGTATTTCCTTGGGTTCACTACTGTATCATGGAATTGATGCCAGTGGGAACCTGTAAGAACTACAATCACTGTTAGGGAGCAAGTTGAGTTCCGGGGGGGGGTAAATGGAACAGTGTCCTTTTGCAATATTTTAGTCTGTAACTGCCTACTGTGGAATTTACGGTAATCAAATGGTCCTGGGCACTGTTGGAACAAGACTACTCTGATTTAACCTGGATTGGCAGTTCTTGTGATTTCTTCAAGCTTCTATATTTGCCCTGTTCCTTGGTCATCTTTTCTATTCCCCTATGTGAGTGGTAAAGCCATTTGGTCATTTTCTGTTCCCTTTGTGGTGAAGGAAGTTGTGTTCTACCTGATTCCTTGGTTGCTTCTCCCACTAGTCTAAGAGGTCCGAGTCATCTAATCTTGCAAAGTGCCTACAGCTTCTTATCAAAAGCTAGATTGGTTTGAAGGCTTAGAATTGAAGTAGTAATGAGCAGAAGGCAATGCTGCATGACTACTAGCTCCCCAGTTTCACAGTGCTGGAGCATATAAATACTACAGAAAACTACGGCTGAGAGGGCAGCAGGAATCAATCCTATTTGTCCTCTGTCCTTAGCTAAGATTTGTTACACTCAAACCATTAACATACATTGTTAATACCAACTTGTACTTGCAACACAGGTGTTCATTGTTGGTTTTATAGCTTCAGGTAAAATTGTAAACGTGAAGCTCTTTCATTTATGCTTAGTGCTGCTACTTTAAATCCTATAGCAGAATGAGGCACCACATTTTATCAAAAATGTGTAGTTAGGAAGGATTTTAAGGGACTGATGTGAACCACATTTACAAGGCAGTTTTTATTATTAGTAACTGCAGAGCCATGGTAAGTAACTGAGGAAGATTATAAAAGTTGTCTATTGATTAGTATTGCATCCTGGCTGAAAATGTCAGATGTCCTAGTGCGATGATGCATTTAACTGCATACGTTTTAACAAATGTAGGCAAGTGGAAGGAGGTGAGAGAGAGTAGTTTATTCCTTTCCTAGAACTCTTGAGATAGCTCAAGCCTCATCATAGCCTGCCCCTGCTTTTCTTACTGAAGTGTAAGTTACATTCTGTATTTTGAAGGGTTTAGTCTCGTTAAAAACACATGCAAACATATTCAACCAAAAAAAAAATCTTACTTTACTAAATTACAAGACAAGCTGGAGAACTATGAGTTAGTACACTTGCTCAAACAGTTCAACTGATGATGTATTTAAAAGCAGGTTTGTATCAAAACTGTCTAATCGCATATGAGAAATGTCAGCACACTTACTGTATTCCAAGTAATTCTGTCTCTAACCCTGAATTTAGGACACTATACTCTAATGCTGTGAGAGTAGGTATATTGTCTGTTTAACTTGAAGGATAATTTTGAATACAGTCCTTACTCGGCTGTTAAGACAAGTACTTGAGATTCACCTGCTAGATAGGTATGTGGTATCAATTTTATTTTAATCCATCTTCCCTTTCACATCCAGGCTGATGCACCTAACCCAGGGCTTATTCCAGATGCAGATGCAGTAGGTGTAACAGTTGTGCTAATTACATGCACCTATCGAGGTCAAGAATTTATTAGAGTTGGCTACTATGTAAACAATGAATATACTGAAACAGAACTGAGAGAGAACCCACCAGTAAAGCCAGACTTTTCTAAGGTAAGACATGTTTTGTTCTAGTAATACATCAAAGGTGTGCCTACAGAAAGAGGTTTTTTAGAAATGAAGCCAAATCCCAAGTGATCCCATAAAGTACATGAAATGAGGCATCAAATAATGGAAAAGACCAGGGGAACAAACTACAGGTGACATGCAGAACATCTTGAAACCTACAACAGTTTCCACTGTCTTGAAGCCTTGGCTGGACTTGTTAGTTTACATAAGTGATTGGGAAATATTTACTGAGAGTGTGCTTCCTTGGAGAAGAAAATCAGTGTTACTACCAAAGCCAACTTTTCCTGTGATCAGTCTTAATTTTCATAATGGTGATAAGGTACCATCTTCCAGTTAGCTATGTATTATCTTGAAAATGGTGAAAGATTAAGAGAAAGTGAGTGTTTTCCTTTTTCCTACATACATAAATGCAACATGTTTTCAAAGGAGAAGGAAGGCTAGCCATGATAACAAAATGTGACTAATGTCTAGGCATGTCCACTGCCACAGTATAAATATCTTCCAAATCTCGGTACTGTTTTTACTTTAAAACTTTAGTAGACAAATGAAAATTCAGTTCGTTAATATAAAGTACGGTATGATAATTTCATATAAGGAGGGGTTGTGATCCTAAATGATGACAGCCTGCTGGTGGAATTGGTACAACTATTGCAAATACCATAAAGTTAATGTGAAATTTTGCGAAGTACTGTGGTTAAAAAATCTGTGGGGGTAGTAATTTGCTTTACTAAAAGCTGGGTAAAATAATAAACACTTGCACTTTATTTGCAGAGCTGTCATACAGCCTTGAACTCACTGAACAGTTAAAATATCCTCTCAAGAAACCAGTTATTTTTCTGAGTAGAATGTTAGAGTAAATGAACAAGTGGTGTGTTTCTGTAAGAATGTTTCTGATCCATGGAGAGTAGCTGTAGATTCACATTTACGTGAATTACCTTTTCTTTTTACACATACAAGGCTATGGAGAGGGTAAAATGGAAAAAATCTATATGCATATGAACTTCATTTTGAGATGTACACATTACATAATCCATATATTTTCTTCTCTCCCAGCTTCAAAGGAATATTTTGGCATCTAATCCCAGAGTCACGAGATTCCACATTAATTGGGAGGACAACTCTGAAAAACTGGAAGATGCAGAGAGCAGTAACCCAAATCTACAGTCACTGCTTTCTACAGATGCATTACCTTCAGCATCAAAGGGGTGGTCAACATCAGAAAATTCATTAAATGTTATGTTAGAATCTCATATGGACTGCATGTGACTAACCACCATCATTTTGGTACTGTACATGTGTTAAACTGTAAAAACAACCAGAACTATTTCCCTCAAATTCCATAAGTACATAGTTGACAAGCAATGTGAAGAACTTGTTTTAAAACATCCTGTAGAAAGTTTATATTAAAAAAAAAAAAGAAACCAAACAAACAGTATTTGAACAAATTGTGGAATATAAATACAACTATTTTTAAGTAATTGCCTTTTTTCTCTAATGTGTTATTCTATGTGGTCTAAACCAAACCTGATTAAAGTATACATATTGTCTCCCCTCCCCCTTTACTTTGTAAGCACTGTTAAAAGCTAAAAAACCCTGAAAGTTAAAGCATTCAGGCAAAATGAAGGAGTAATGCTATGTCCTCGTCTCTGATACACAGATTGCCAAATATAAAGTGCTGTTTAATAGCAGCTTAAGAACAAAACTGTCATTAGATGAAGTTCAAAGAAAAAAATACCTCAAAAAAACCCAAAAATGTCCTTTTGCTGTGAAAGCAGACAGCACAGTGTAATTTTAGGTGCAAGCTTCTTTTCCTTTCAAGGCACATACTTGTTACTTAAAGCATGCAAGTTGAGATTTACCATCTGCTATCTTGGGTATATCCTGCTGTTGCTTAGTCAAACTGTGGTTCATTAAGGACAGTGTTTCACGTGGATTTGGGCAAGTATCTCAGGAAAGAACTCTTTTCAGCCACCCTAATACCACACACCATTTGGTGAAAGGGTTCAAGCAATTACTGGAAAATTGAAGCAGCATAAAGGAATAGCATGAGTGGGGGAAAAAAAAAAAGCTCTTCTGTAAGATTGTGTATGACTGCAGATCAGTAAATTTATTTTCAGGTATGCTTTATTTCTGTAGTTTTTTTCAGTAATAAGGAAGTTAGATGCTTGCTTTCTGTTTTTTTGAAACATCTGGGATTTAATGCTTTTCTGTTTTTTCTCTACTCTTTAAGGCAATCCTATGCACTGGTAAAAATCAAAATGCAAGCTCTGTTGTGGCAGGCATGACACACTCTAGATTACATTGCCTGCCCTGAATTCCTTGCAGAGACACTCTAGTACCTGACGCATCCTTGAAGATAAAAAGAACTAAGCAGCAAATTGTAAAGACTTCAGACATAATTATGACACTAAGAATTCAGTTATTCATTCCAGTCCTCTCTAGCCTTATGCATTTACTGTGACTATGCACTTAAAATTATGATCTGTCATGTCAGATACAGGAATGTAGTTCTGCTAGTTACTAGTAACCACCCAAATTTTGAACCCTTGGAGGTTCTGGACCCTTAAGAAAATAAGGTAGATTTCATGATGACTTACAGTATACCTGTGAACAGAACCCTTTCTCTTCTCTTTCTGCCTTTTCTAATAGGGATGAAGACATTCCAAGCAGTTAGCACTTCTGTCTTTCCATGTCCTTACTGAAATTGCCTTCATTTCTAACATGTATATTTTTTAAATTGGAAAGGAATGACCTGATCCGAGTATACATGTACATGCACATGTTTGTTTCTTCTTTGGAAACCTAGCAGTACCTGTGGTAGCTGACTGAATGAAACCTATTAATATTTAGAACCCTAGTTCTAATGTGTGCTCTTACAAATCTCTCTAATTGTTTAAAGTGATGATTAGCAATTAAGAAATAGTAACACTCCAATATCTGTGTAACTTAACACAAAGAACTGGTTCCCCAAACCAGCAGTTGCTTCACTTGAGGGCTAAAGTTATGTGGACTTTCAAGAAAGATCTTTTGATTTTCAGTTATGTTGCAACTTTAAGGTGTAAAGTGACATTTTTTGAGATTTTTCATGCACTTTATTCTGTTTGTAAATCCAAGATCTCTTTAATGTAAGCATGTAAATAACTTGGTTATCTGCCTAAAGTTTGGCAGGCTAATGAAGTGTGCCTTGAGCTAAGGCTATTCTAGTAGTATTTCAAACCACCCTTGCACCTATTGAAAATTCAAATGAAAACATGAAGCAAGTACAAGCTGTAACCAGAATTCATGCATCAGTAGCATGAAGGTTTCTTAAAAGCATATGCTGCAAAGTGATGAAAGTAGACTGCTTCCATTACTGCTATTACTGCTATTGTAGAGTCAACTACAAAATACAGTCAGCAAAACTGTCACCCAGCAAACCAATTAGAGAAATCAGAAAGTGAAGATCTGTTCTTCTGTTTAGGAGGAAGAAAGTCACCTGTGCATGAGCCTGCAGTAGCGTTCGGCACCACATCACCTGTTACGCTAACATATACAGTTGGCCTATTAATTATGGGAAAAAGAATAGCCCTGCTGTGCTTGGTGAAACTGGAGAACACCTGTACTTCAGGAGAGCACCTCATGATCTTTGCAACAGAATACAGATCTTAGGCCATACACAGTGTCTTCCGAGTATCACGTTTCCTGGCAAAATTACATTCCAAGACATGGAAATTCTAGTACTCCGGACACTTCAGGTCTGATCAGCAGGCAACATCACAGCACAGACTTAGTGGTATTAAAAGATACAGTGCATATAAGGCACCCTTCTAGAGACTTGTCTCTGATGTCCTGAAAGTTTTGAAACGGGACTGTACACATGACATAGGAGCAGCTGGTGCAGACAGCACAGCATTACAGTTTCAAAGATGAGTTCACCTTCCCATGAACCTTCACTTGCAGACACCACTGAGATACAGGGGAGTGCTACAACTCCTGTTGGCAGGACTGATGATGCATCTCACTGTATTTTTACATCAGATAGACTCAGTTCTGGTAGAAGATTATCATAACGCTCTTCAGGTTATTGTATAAAGAAGTGGACAGATTGGTCAAGGTAACATTTATGGATGAAAAACATGGGTGGAATTTTTATATCTAGCTTGTAAACAAATTTGTCCCTTCTTACAGTCATTGTGATTTGTTCATGCATCACCTTTGGTTTGAATTACTATGATGTTCTGAGTTTGAAGGAACTAAAAAGGCTCCAGCGCCATCATAATGGAGGCCAGCAAAATTTAACCTTTTCATTGGCTCTACAAAAATGGACTGAACAAGCCAGTCCTTGCCACCAATCTTCAAGGCTGCAGCAATTCACTTTTACACAATGACCACAATACATGAGTTTATAGCTCAGCAGGCAATGTGTATTCCTGAGATCTGAGTGACAAAGTCACAAAGACAAATCTGATGATCTGACAGTCTGTTATTTTCTTTGTAGGGCCTCAACTGCTGATTTTCTGGAAGTCGGCTCAGGTTGGAGGCTGGCCACTTGCAGCTAGGAAAAGAGTGGCCACTGCCATCTGAAAATGGTCTGCAAGCCTGCAGATTCTCTCATCTTTGTGAGAGCCACAGAATAGTGGTCCAGAGATGATGGGTTAACCGTGGCTGTTGTTGCTAGCTGGGGGGCTCTACTCAGTGCCAACAGAGAAGATGCAACAAAACTGACAACTGTATGTAAGGGCTGGCAGTGTATGTGGGACTGTTCATACTAGGCCATCCCGTTGTATTTATGTTTCCAGTTAAAGTTCTGCTTCTTAAGAGCTGGTTTTGCAGTGTGTGATATTAGAGCTGAAGTCGCTAGGGAGGCTTTGTTAAAGGCAAACCCCAGGTTTCTGTCTGGAATTTCAAAAGCAAAGAGGCCCTCAGGAGGGGATGGAGGGAGGATACGCCTCAACATTTCCAGCTTTTGTTTACGCTAATTTGGAGGCCTGCTGCATACTCATTGTCTGTGGCATGAGGGATATGACTGGCTTTCCTGCAGACAGAAAATTGGAGGAAGGAGGTGTTTGCTGCAGAAGAGCCATACCAGATATAAGCTATGTGTTAACAGCAGCATTATGAACTGGCTGAAATGACAGGAACTTTTTTAACACCCCTGGACCATGCGATAAAGGGGCCTAATTTTCAGCATAAGGAGGTCCTCCTTTTTGTCCTATCTCACTAGAAAGGTGTGGCAGACCTACACTGATACAACCTGGGAAGAAGCAGGGGCTTTATGATACAGTAAAAGGAATTCTGAAGACATGTGATATCTATCCAGAAATCAACTGCTTGAAATGCCTGCCATTTCAGCAGCAGGATAAAAAAGTCTGATGAAGGCCTGCCTGGATGTATTATGCCACATGTGCACAAGACCTGAAACCTCCAACCAACATTGCAAAGATTATGCTCCTGCAGAATTTCTTGTCCATCCTCACTACAGGTCTTCAAATATAGATGAAAGAACAGAGCAAAATTTCTAAAGACAGATATCTACTTGACTATATAATCTTTTGCATGCAGGTATTTATGGTAAGCTATGTCTCAGGACAAAGCCATCGTGGAGCAAGCAGCATTACTGAGAGGAAATAAAGGGAAAACTCAAGTATCTGCAAGAGACAAGACATTGTTACAGGTGTCACGTATCCCTGAAGAGGTTTGATCACAGCTTCAAAATTCATTCCTTCAAGGAGTCTTAACAGTTTCGACAGAGTTAAGGCATCTTCAACTTGAGGCCCAACTGTTTAAGGAACAGTCAATGAAGTCATGCTTTCACAAAACTGTTTTTAAGGTAGATGCTGATAGAAAATACTTTTAGTTCATATACAGTTATGATTGCTTAGGAAAAAAAGAAAGAATCCTGTGGTAGAAGTGAAGATGGGAGAAGAATGGTGAAAAGGCTGTATCTATAGTAATAATTTTATCCGGGCAAGAGTATGGATCCACAGTGGAAAACTGCTCCCTGGCACCGCCTTGGCCAGTATCAGCTAGGGGAATGCCCAGGGACAGTTTGAGGAATCTACAAACAGAGAAGGCCTCTAGTTTCAGTGTCTTGAGTACCTCAGGACACTGACACCATGTACTCTATTCATATTCATGGCTGGATGGCTCACATCAGCCACTTTGGTTTCTAGTGGATCAGAAGAAAGACAACTGTTAGCACCTGAAGCCTGGCTGGCAGGGAAAGGCTTACTGTGAAAAATGTCCCTTTCCCCTTGAGCTAGTTGCCTTCAATGAAACAAGGAAAAAACATAGTAGCAAAGTGCTGTTGGCATTACCTGGACAATGTTACACATTGCAAAATGTCAGCAAAAAGGCAGTACCCTCAAGGCTCTGTAATAGAGGCTTGTGCACGGAGGGGCCAGAAGGCTGCATTTCATACAACTCAGGAAGGCATATTGTACAGAACTGGAGAGCTACAGAAACAGCTGATCATCTCCCAGATTTTTAGACAAGCTGTTGAAATGCAGTTCAGACAATTCTTTAAGCAGTCCATCTGTGGAGGGACACAGCACCAAACAAAACTTGGCAGAAATGTGAACAGCCAAACATGCACCAGCAAGCAGCAGTATGACTCTGGCCTAGCTGTCCACAAGTGTCGGCAGCAGGCATGCGTTGGCTCCCATCCTTATGGAGTCACACAACTCAACTGATCACTGCAGATCTCAAGCTCTGCGGGTAACCGAAATACCTTCTTACTAATGATTGTCTCATCCAAATATGCACAATTAGCACTACGGCTCTGGGGACTGCAGAACAGTTAAACTCACAAGGAAGGTGGGAACCCACAGAGAGCTTTTGTTAAACCTCACTATGTCTCTACCTTTCTGGAAAACTCTGTATCAACTTCTATAAAGTCAATGTATTCAAATAACTCCCTGTGATTCTCAGTTGAGAGACTAGTTAGGGAGAACAAACCAGGCCTTTAAAATAACTGAACACTGTGTAGACAGAACCAGACAATGGGACAGATGGTTCACCCATCTTCTATTTACAAAACAGTCCTATAGTGGTCAAATGAGTTGTTGAATGTGGGCTGGTCCTGTGGCTGCCAACTTTCATTAAAGAGATGTGGGAGGAACAAATCCTCATAGAAGTCCTAAATTTGAAGAGAACTCCTAACAGAAAATTTCTGCTGTTTGCAAGAAAGGCAGCCGAATAAAACAAGGAAATTCAGGAATGCTATCCAGGGAGTGGAGGTAAAGTTCTGTTTTTCCAAACCAGAGAATAGATTATTGGTCCTTTGTAAGGGCTATCTGCAGCAAGCAGGCAACTGGAACATTTTGGTGAGATAAGAAAGACGAAGGACTTCCATACACAGAAAACAAAAGCCTGGGCCATACTTTCTGAATCAGGCAAAACACATCTGGTGAAGCACAGACCGTGTTTACACAGCTCTGGGGCAGGCAGGAGCCCGTTGGGAAGAGCAGAGGCTCAACAGCAAATCAAGCTGCAGAGTCAGGTCTCTCTTTTCTGAAATTCTGGGAGACAATTCCAGTTAGGTCTGGTTGGAGTCACGGGCTACAGCAGGCACATGGCACCACAGGGCCCCAAAGGATCATACGGGATATCAAAGCACATGATACCTCAGGCAGAGCAGGAAAGGGATTTTGGCACAAGGAGAATGCTAATGGTCTGATGCGCTATCCTGCTACAAATACCACTTTTATAGAAAACCAGGGAAAACTGACATGATGATCGACAGTTTTGGAAGCAGAATTGTACTCCTATGTTTGATAAATAACTCGTGTCCTAAACCAGTACTGGATGGGTAAAGGGTACAAGACTTGTTAATGCACAAAATCTTACCAAAGCTTGGTTAGATAGCGGCAGTTTTCCCTGAAAGAGGAATGCAGGTGTAAGACAGCTTTTAGCACTTCTCCAGGGCCTACCAAATCTCAAGTGTGCTTTTTGGTCCTATGTGTACTGTAATCCCAGATCCAGTAAGTAAACTGCAATGCAGACTGCTTTCTATACAAAGTAAGGAGCTAGTTGAAAGTGGAACTTAAAGATTTAGTCTTTTTAGACTGGAAGGAAAAATGTGCATTAGGACTGTCCTCTCATGAGAAAGCAGAATCAGGTAATTCAAGCGTACAATTATGACAAGGAAAGAAAAACAATTTAATAGTTCTCTAAATTCATCACTTAGAACTTCTGCACAAAGAGCAAGTTGACAAAATCAATGTTAGGTACATATTCATAAGACACTTCTTGTACAGGGAAGAGGGCAAAGAAAATAATTCAAACTACATCAAAACTCCTGGGCTAGAAATTAATGCCTTTTAAAACACCTTTTAAATGTAAGGAATATTTAAGTGAAATGTAGATGATCTGAACACCCAGTAAGCTTGTAAACTGCAGTGTTGGTTTTCAGGGAGGGAAATGTCTTTGAATATGGCTATCATGGCTGAGCTGGAAACCAGATCACATGGAAAATGAAGCACAGGAGAGAGATGAAGTGAAGGAGACAACAGCAACATCAGAGGCTGAGAGCAGCTGACACAGGGAGGTTACTACTGACAAAAGCGGGCAAAGTTACATTGAAATGCATGGCAGAATTTCACTCCAGATAACTGCCAGTCCCCCAGCAAAACTTAAATTATCCAGTTCTTACACAGAACAAAAAGGTTATGTTGAGCCAAAATGTTCTTTTCGGCTTCCCTCCAAACCTATTTGTCAACGATTTGAATGGAAAATCAAACTTGTTTTTTAACAAGTTACCTGCACGTAAGAGTACATGTTCAACATCATGTTCCAATTCTGCAGCTACAAAAGACCCAGTTACACACGTGTACACATAGCTACAGAACTTGGAAGGATTTATCCTCTGCTGTTCCCATGTACAAATAATGCTGCTTCCCAGACGTAAAATTAAAAGCAGCACTCGCTATGTGAGAAACATTCAAGGTACACATGCTAGCTGAGACACTGGTGTCTGTCCCTAATTATTTGGTGATTTTGAATGTACTAGTAATATAGTCATTTGCCTAAATAAAGTCATTTGCAGGGGTAATCTGACCCTGCACATAGTCCCCCAAAGAGTCTGTAAAGACACCTGGTATTCAGAGCCAGCTGGGACATGCCTACATTAACAAACAAACAAACAAACAGAAAGCTTGCTCTCTGAAACTATCTCGAAACCACCTTTAAAAGCCAGAAATAATTCCTCAGCATGGGAGTGAATTTCCAGAAAGAGAGCAGAAATCAAACTGGCACCTGACCAGAACATATAAAAAGAACAGAAGAAAGGAAAGTATCTGTTCAGGAGAAACCAAATGATGCTAGCCCATCCCAGTATGAGCTCTGGAAAGATGTCATATTTGTCATAACTGGGAAGAACACTAAAAATACAAGTCCAGATCATCCTCTGCTAGCAAAGCAGTGTAAGGTGCCTCTGGATGAGGCTTTTAAGGCTCCCTATTAGAAGCGCATCACACTGCTCTACTGATACAGAAGAAGGGGCAGGACTGCCCTTCTGCATAGAATCATATCAGGCTTCATATGCCTCCACACCAATTTGTTGCTTCAGCTGTGCTCACACAACCTGAGCACATATGTTCAAGTATTTAGAAGACCTCGGTATAAACATACTCGAGTGAAAAAAACATTCCAGCTGAAGAGGCACATACCTGCACTTGTAGATCCAATTCCTGCAGTAAGCACAGAGCGTGGTGTGATCTTTACTGCATACTTGAGAAACTGAGACTTCCCTGTACCTGGGTCTCCAACCAAGAGAAGATGCGATTCACCTTGGGGGAAAATGTTGATGTAGGAGTAGACAGTTCATATGCAGAGAAAGATACACACAAAATGCTCAGAATCAAATAATACTTTTCATTGTTCACCTAACACTTAGCACTACATATGCATTACAATATGTAATCCTGTTTAAGACTGCACTATTTATTGGGTGTGATAAATATATTGTTTAATAAAAGGATGTAGTTATATTGCTGCATCCAAACCAAATATTTACAATGAAATATTTTAAAAGTAGCAGCAGGAATTTGATGTGCATCTGTAGTGTCAGTTCTTACGTATTAGAGGACACATTTCTCAGACTCAACTTACTCTTGAACATGAAATAAAAGGATACCAGGTTTTAGTTGTGGTTCCACTATTCAGTTACTTGAATTATTGCAAAAAGGACTAATAAAACCAGCAGGTTGTTTTTCTTAACTAATTCTGTTACACTGCCAACAGTTACACAACTCGGTAATTTCAAAACAGTGATATTACAGAAGTGAGTAATTTGGCTGCAATGATCTCATTGAAGTGCTCTAAAATCATTTTATTGTCTTCTACAAAATATTAATACAACTTCAATTCACATATAAAGTCTATAACTTTACTTAGCTGCTGGAGCATTCAGAAAATCCTGTATCTGTACATACTGACATACTGTTCTAGAACATTATGACCTACATAGCTTACAACCTGCATACCACCTGGCACATGGCATATTTGCCATCTAATAACAACAGAAGGAGAATCAGCAGGCAGATAACTTAGAGTAACAGAGCTAAGTGAGATGTGCTGACAATCACTGAAGGAAAAGTCTGGCATTAGGAAGTAAAATGGATCCTTTAATTTTTCCTTTCAATATAGTATAGTGATCCACATTAAGGAAACTTTAATATTCTATCCTTTGGTGCCAAATACTGCTGGGAATATTCTACTATAAATCATTTCAAAACGTTACTTATACAATAAAAAGTGAGTTTATGTTTTATCTAAAACAACTGCCTTTAATATTCTACTTAATGGAACCCTGAATGCCTCTTCTGGTGGGGAAAAAATAAAATACAAAGAGGAAGTCTAGACACCCACTTGATTTCTCTGAGATTCTGGAAGAATACTCAGCATTAATCAAAAATTGCTCTCACTCAAGTAAATGGGATGATCACACTCCAAACCCCACTGGTTTCATTTTGGAGGGGGCAGGCATGTGGGAGAAGGCAGTGATGGAAACAACTGTTAGAAAGGATATGATATTATTGGAAAAAATACTAACCTCTGATTCGAGTTCCAGTAGCATCGGTCCTCTGCACACCACCAGCAAGCACCATGGCTACAGCCAACTTCACCAGGTACAGTCCAAAAACTTGAGGGCACAAGCTAGCCAAAATTTCATTCCTCCCTAAAACAGGAACAAAAAATGGCACTCAGCACTGCCCTAACAGTAAAATTCAGTTTCTCCTATGTACACTATCAAATAACTGCCATATGTCCACAGTTCTGTGTATGCTCAGAAATAATTTGGGTCTGCTTCCTGCTCCCTGAACAAGAGCAACAGGGCAGGGAGGAGGTTTTGGGGTTTGGTTTTTTTTTGGAAACTGGACCCAAAGCGGTTGTTTGATCCAAACTTCCTTCATTATATCAGAGTTAAGCCTTCCACAGTCACAAGCAGCAAAGCCAATCCTATCACAATTTAAGGAATCTATGGTCTAAATATCATAAGGAAAGGAACTAACAAAATGCCATCATGCAAATTCTTTTGTTTCACAGATCAAGTGTAGGGTCTATAAAGAATAAAACATAAAAGCTTCCAGACTTCAAAATATCTCCTTGACTACCAGTGTTTGGTGCATTTAAGAAAACTAAGAAACCTTCTAACACTTGAAGAGCTTTGCCCCAAACCTGTACACCCACAGCATAGCTCATTTTCTCATCATTGTCTTGAATTTCATTGTCTCTTCTGTGTCAAATGTCCCTTTTTCCCACCCTTCTGTGTCTCTTCCCAGCAACACAGTATTTCAGTCTTCTACCATAAAGATGTTGACTTGGAAGGTCTGTGACAGAATTAGTTCTGCCCTTTGAGATTTTGACACTAACAGCACATTAAGGAATCACAGATTTAATGCTATACATAACTCCCATTGCTAGGGAATAAACAGAGTGACCACTTTTGAGTTGTTAATTTCATGTTTTAAATTTAGATGCAAGTACATGATACTGGCAAAATTTGTAGGCACCTAATAGATGACTTGAGGCATATGTGTTTATTGTGGAGACCTGAGGGAATTAACATCTTTGCCCAAAAATGAGATTTAAAAAACTTCAGTCAGCCACAGTGTAACTCGAGATTTAACTCCCCAGCTGCCTCTGTTTTACTTCAGATACATTTGCCTTGCGATTGCTGAGCAGCTTATCTGCTTCTTCCTAGACAGTATGCAGGAAAAATAATCGCTTGCATAAGTTCTCTCAGAGGCTTGCCATAGAAGTCTTTTTCAGGACATTGAATACACAGCATCATGAACTGGTTGACACAAAATGCAGTAGTAGCTACCATTATCTCTTGAAAAACAGTAAATGTACACACATCCTGCTGTGAAATGGCCTATACCTTGACTCCTTAGTCAAATTTGACCTCTCCCTCAGTTTCAACATAAATTCAGACAAACAGCCTGAAACAGACATCTTGGGCAGCCAGGGTCTTTCCAATTTCCACCTCAATTTTCTGGTAGCCACCTCATATTAATTTATGTATTCTGAATGGGTAATACTGCCTAAAACCATATTGCTCCCTGTAGGCTTCCAAAAATTGTCCTGAGAATTGAAGATTAAATAAGACCTTCAAAGAGGATCCTGAACTACTTTCTGAACAGTTCTATTCATGGTGATAAGAAATGTTCTCATTCCAAACAGCAGGAAGCTAGCAATTAAATTGCTTTCCAGGAAATTAAACTGCATTTCCAGGAAAGAGTCTTTGTCATTAACAAGATCTCCAATTTCTTATGTGAGTGCGCTAATTTTTAAGGTGACATGGAGAACATTCTCACCTACTTTTCCTCCTCTTTGTCTTTTAAGAAGGAAGACTGAGCCCGTTTCAGGGTTTTAAAAGACAGTGTTAGCCTGAGACAGGTTAGTGGCAGAAATCCAAGAATCCATTGAACTTCCATGCTGTTCAGGAGGAAGCACTCAGATTACGGAGAGGGACAGAGTTCCAGGCACACCTCATACTAACTAGTAGGTGTTTGACTGCAGACCATGGTAAGTTTAGGAGCTGGCACACTAAACACCCTGGATGCTCTGGAAGCCATTGTGAATTGGAAGACTCTCTCCATATTTGATAGGAGGCTCTGCAGCACCTAAGCCAAAGGTCTAGGCATCCAAGAGTTAGGTTAAAGATGAGATGTACTAAGCTCTCTGGTGAAGATTCACAGCTTAATTTCGGATGCAGAGACAGTGAGTCAGATCTCTCACCCCAGAGTCAACAGCTATGCTGACTAAAAGCAGATCCAGTCCACACTATTTCTTCTAAAAGGCATGCTGCTTCTTTCTTGATTAAAAAATGCTTTTCTTTTTTTCCTGATCAATATATTATTTCTCATTTCTTGTTAATAAATGTTTCACAAAACACCTGACTAGAAGTCTCAAAAGATGGAAGATCAATGCAGTGTGTTTGGTATTTTTTTTCCAGTCATATTAAAGTAAGAATTTCATGTTCCCATACTGGGAAAAATATATTACTGGATGAATGAGTGGCGGGATACAATAATGGGGGAAAATTGAGTTTAGTTTTTGTATTTTCACTCCTGATTTAATCTCTATCTGATCATGTGTTCTACTTACAGGCTTTCAACAACTAACCTGCTAAAGGATCATCCCTATGCTTTTCCCAGAAGTCTTCAAATTCCTTGCGGACTTCTTCATCTATTACAACCCCTGACAGCTGTTCGTTGTTTACTTTAACATAGTTGGCTTTCAAAACAAGCTCCAAGTCACAGCGTGCACCCTCGTGGAAAGGTTTCCACCTCTGCATTACCACTCCATACACTGTGATGTCATCTCCTGGAAGTAACAACAGAAATTAGTAAAATAACACCTGACTTGAGGCATATAGATGTATGAGCTGTAATGCACAACAATGCAGTTGAGATCCTCTTGTTACAGTTAATGAGGTTAAAAAGATCAAGAAAAAGAAAACCCGCAGTTACTGCAAGTCTAAAACATTAAGCAGCTTGCTTGTGTCTATGGTAGGAAGTTGCTATGTCTTTTTACTTCTGTTTAAGTGAGGTGAATACTTAAAGGTATAGCTCTGCTTGCTCTTTTAGAAAAGAGGAATTCATGGTAGAGCTATAGAAGCTCTTCTTTCAATTAGATTTATTATAAAAAATTTTAATCAAAACTCATTTGACTTCTGGTAACTTCAGTAATGAATTCCAGAATCACTCATGAACATTCCAGCCACAGTGTTCTTCTGAGAAAGCACAACCAGAAATTAACTTCTCGTGAGGATGTGCCTATCTGAGAGGTTTTTGTCACTTCTTCATACATCCTCCTGACAATTAGCTTCCTTTTTGAATGCCAAGTAGCTTTCTCTACCTGCAACACTCCTTAGATAGGAGGTCAGGTTACCTAGCTCTCCAGCCTACGGAGACACACCACATGCTGTGTGACAATGTGGACCAATCTCCTCAAGAGGTTTGGTGCTCCCACACTGACAAGTTTTAATATACTTTCTGTATGTCACAATACATTACTTATTGAAACTGGTCTGCCAAACAGTCAAGATGTAACATGGGGATGTATGACGCTTTCTGTAGTACTATTCAACTGCCATGCTAACATCCAAGCTGAAACAGCAATGTGAGAAACGAACATAGCTCACACAAGAAGCCCCCAGCACTGACAGCCTACTTGGCAAAGATTCATCTCAAACGTAACAATAAAAATGCGTATGGTACAAACGTATGAGATATATGCTGTATCCTCACCAGACTTGCAACTGTCCACTAGGTCATCTTCTAGAGCAACCACCATGCAACGAGGGATGCTTCCAACAGACAGTCTTTGAACCTAGGAGACCGAAGGAAAAGCACTTCTTAAGAACTGCACCTTTCAAAAGCCATTTATAGCTGCTCTGGCTTCAGGACCTACATTCCCTTCCTGGAAATGAGGTCAGGCCTTGTTTTCTCTCACAAAACTTCCACAGTATGCACAGTATACATGCCACTGCTGCCATGAACTTATTGACAAAAGCTTAACACTTCTGTTAATGAGAACAGGACTGAGTATTAAATTAGCTGAAGGTGCTTAAACCTGGTAGGTGCTGTGTGATTTCAATATGTTGCTGAAGAAGGCACCCTAAACAAACTCATTTGAAAGAGGTGGGGGTTTGTTTTGGGTTTTTTTTTAGTAATTTGAGATATTTTTAGGTACCTGTTCAACATGCAAAGTTTACTTTGGGCGCTGAAGTACATCCACGGGTTAGGTAACCCTTCACTGAAGTATATACTGAAAGATTATTCTATGTGCTTAACCATAATTTGACAGGTTGAGATGTAAGTTTACACCTGGGTGTCAAGGATTAAATCAACAACAGAAAAGGAAAAAATCGCACACAACCAGGAAAACGTATATTGACAAATGTGCCAGTAAGTCCTGCAATTCTCTTCCTTTTCTCTGGGGCAAAAATCTATACAGTCTTGTCACTGTCTACTTCCAGCTAGCAATCTTTCCATTTACACTTAAAGCCTGCAATAGTTTTTTGGAATATCCACTGCACAATTACAACAAAAAAAAAGTATCTTTTCATGCTGCAGCACATGGTCACACATGCTAGAATTCTAGATTTATTCACTCCCTAGTGCCTAGAAAGGTTAATTCCCCCTTGTATATTACCTAAATGGCCATAAATAGTTCACATCACTGTCAATACTGGTGGCATATACACAGGTACTTGCAGAGCTCAGTAGGAGACACAAATGAAATTCATTCCTGGTTTAACTTTACTGTGCTTAAAAAGCCCATGCTGCTGAAAATCCTTCCCATCATAGAGACCTGTGTGTCACACAGTAAACCAAAAAAGAAATGGTCTAGAAACCGTACGTCAGAAAAAAATCATTATATGAACATGTAACATGGGGCTTGTTTACTAGAAAGAGTTTTATTCCCTTATTTTTTTGCTATTCTGAACTTTTAAGAGCTTCATTTCTAATTTCATACATTTCTGTTCTCATACATACACTGCATGTAGATTGGCACCACTATCCTCTTAATCTATAAAATTAAAACCCTGAAACAACTGAAAATATCTTAGAAAAGGTTTATGAAAAAGACACTGAGCATGTTAAAACCAGAAGCATCGCCTGCAATATACCCTGCTTATTTTCAATATTCATACAGTGTAGATTTTCGTGCGCCAGTTTTATCTTACTTATGCATTACTGTAAAAGGAGGCCCAATTGTTTCTCACTCCTCCAGCTTAGTTGTACTTTCACCCAGGGCTACCTTCAGAAACATGAATGCAAATTCTGTAAGGTTCACATATTCAATAATTGTTGAACTCAGTACTGGCTGAAGTGAACAGATATTTGCAGATACCCTGTATTGACCATACTGCACCACAGCTGGCCTTGGCTACCACTGGGCTAGCTTTAGCCCTTAAAAGCAGCGTTGAACATCAGCATCATACACTACAAACAGTTAGAGAAACAATGCACACTTGGTGTTGTAAGGATTTGACATGGAAATTTCATCTAAGCACTGACCCTGGGTGTTTCATAAGTATCGAATAGAGTTACCTGATAATGCAAGTCTAGTTAACATGTGCCTACATTTTTAACTCTTTGACTGGAGATCTCTGACCAGCAGGCTGTCTGGCTTCTCTCAGTTTTCTCAGGCATTTGTTTTAAACAGCAACAGAACCTGTAAAATTTTTCTACTTATCTTAGCATGTAAAACTTACCAATGGAAATGGGATAAACTTAGTTCTGACATAAGCACCAACAGTATCACTAAAATAATGAGTTACCTTATTCCAGCAGGAAACTAAGCCCTCAAATGCCTTCCTCAGTTAATTCTCTTTGTACTTGGCACACCTATACCTTAACACCCTCCTCTTTTTCCCCTCCCTTTTTTTTTTTTCACCTGTTCCTGAATTTTGATTTCCTGATAGTCTCTGCAGCAAGCAGGAGAAGAGGTTGCTCCAGACAGACAGGTGAACTTGGTTGAGTTGCAGCCTTCTTCATTCAGACAGGCTGATGGACGACAGAATGCGTAGTACTGCTCAAAGTCAGCCTTGACAGCAAACACATGCTTGCACTTATTGCAGATATAACTCCGTTCAAACTCCAAAACTTTCACCAAACTGGTACGTATGACAGTCCCAGTAACAGACAAAAAGTGACCCACATCCCTGGCTTTAGGAATGTGTTCTCGAGTCAGCTCTGGGCAAACAGGCAAACCTGTTAAATAAAAATAAGTGCACCATGAGGCTATGCTTGTAAAACATGGAGTTATAATGTAGTTAAAGACTAGAAAAGATGCCAGACATATTAACAGTAGACATTGTTATGACTGTTTCATAAATGTGATTCAACAATTCATCTGTTGTACCGTAAATCTGATTCACTGGCCTCAGTTAGTGAAAATCATCAGGCACTGAGCACTAACAGAAAATGTTGCCATTTTACTCTCCCACTCTTGCCAAGGGCTGAATAGTCATGAACAGTTTCCAGTCACGGAAAGAGATCCTGATGTTCTCAGATCTATTAATTAATTTAAATGATATTTAGACAAATGCCATTTATTCTGTAACTGGTTTATCTGAATTGCAACCTTTTCAATTATGGTACTTAATTGTGGTTCAGTGTCATTCCTGCAGTTAAACAAGTGTAACTCCTCATTTTATGTGAATTCTCAGGTCTAGGCAAATTTAAAATTCCTAGTCTGTGAGCATCTGACCTTAAATCATAGAATGGTTTGGGTTGGAAGGGACCTTGCATACCTGTAAACCTCAAGCACAAGGAAAATGTCATAAAAAGAACATAAAGAGTTTATGAATGCAAAGAAAGCAAATTCACTTGTACGATCAAATGAACAGTGACAGAAGACTTTCCGCTTGCTCTCCTTTAATTCCACCCCAGCAGTCAGCTCTATAGTGTACCCGTCCCACTCCGGCATTCACCCATGTGGCCACCACAGTGACTGAAATCCTCAGGGAGGTTCATCCACCTCAATAGCCTACAAAGTCTTTATGAAAATAAATGGTCTCTGAAATGCACACCTGAGGATAGCATCAAAATATTGCCTCTTCAGAAGTTAGCATATGAGCTACAAGATACTAAAGATTATCAACTTAAAAAGATACTGCCTGCTCTTAAATAATTTCTTAGCTTTACTTCCAAAATAATGTTTCTAACGGGACCAAAACTATTTGTGCATTTAATTCAAATCTTCTCAGTAGCCTTGGCTGCTAAAAAAAGGACAACATGTAATTATTTCAGGGTTCTTAAAACCAAACGTTTTATAAGGGTGGTGAGGCACTGGCACAGGCTGCCCAAAGAAGCTGTGAATGCTCCACTCCTGATGGTGCTCAAGGCCAGGTTGGACAAAACCTTGGGTGACATGGTTCAGTGTGAGCTGTCCCTGCCCATGGCAGGGGGCCTGGAGCTAGATGATCTTAAGGTCCTTTCCAACCCTAACCATTCTATGCTTCTATTTCTATGTGATTTCAGGCATGCTGAAACATTTTGCTTTGATTCTTTTAAGCCAAGTGTTTGACCTTTTGCTTTTGTTTAAAGAAAATATTTTAAATATTCAGCTAATTTTAAAAGGTAAAAGAATAAAGTAAAAAAAGGAAACAGAAAAGTAGAAAGGAATTAAATATTCTGGAAAAGAAATAAGGTACTATGTAGAACCACAAACAGACTTTTCTGGTTGATTGTGACAAAGCTGGTTACATATTTTACCAAACTTGCTGAAAATTCTTTTTATCCCACAGGTTTGCATTAAGAAAAGAAAAAAAAAAAAAAGGAAAGAAAAAAGAAGACAAACTCCACTATTTTTCCAACCATTTTTGGTATCTTTTTTTCCTAGCTCAGTATTGGTTCAGCTCAACAACCTTTGCAAAATACAACACATCTCACGCTAGAGAGAGCTGTAGCACTGTTGTCAGGACATAGGTTACATCATCTCTGTGACTACTGAAGAGACCAGAGTTTGGGTGGGAAACAAACAGTCTTCATTCCGGTCATATTAGAATGTTTGACAAATTCTTTAACTGAGCATGTGCCTCTTTGCATTAGCTTTACTGTATTAATAATAACAAATAACTATTAGAAGCAGCTTGGCCATCAGTAACAGTAACAGACACAGCAGTGTTCATGCTAACGGTAAGGAAAAATCCTTTACTAGATTTGTAGCAAAAGGAGAAATTATACAAT
The DNA here is from genome assembly GCA_028858755.1 of Ara ararauna. Classification (NCBI taxonomy): domain Eukaryota; kingdom Metazoa; phylum Chordata; class Aves; order Psittaciformes; family Psittacidae; genus Ara; species Ara ararauna. The sequence continues at coordinate 67,371,277 of CM054379.1, forward strand.
CAAATTCCTACGATGCTAATTCAGGCAAAGAACTTCATCTTTTACTTTCTTCAGCAAACCCGGGGAAATCATCCATTATTAATCACTGCATATTCAGACTCCTCAAATCCTTCCTTGAACTCCCAAGTGCCCTGTCTGTATTGGCATGAGCATGCTCAGAATCCACTCTTTTACCTAGCACAAGCAAAACCACTTTTCCTCACTTCAGTCCAAGCCTGACACACAGACACCCTCAACCCCACTCCAGATAGTTGCCTGCTCCTCCCACTGAGAAAAGTGTATCACCTTCTCCTTGCTCCTGTTGGACGTGGGAGTGGGAAGTGGCACTCCAAGACGAGAATCCTGAAGGTAATCAGAACCCAACATCCACTTAAAAGATTATGGTAGCATGGGAAAATTTGGGCAGAAAAAAAAGCCTACAGATCATTCATCTTATTGCTCCTGTTTCTTCAGCAGCTGGCCTTCCAGTGGTACGGAACATAAACCAAACTAAAGGGACAGATGTCATTTTGATCCAGTGGGACCACACAAGGATAACCACCCTCTGTTCTTCATCAGTTTCCCTCCGGTTTAGTGATGGAGCAATGTGTGAGTCTGCTGATTAACTTCTTTCATAAATCACTAGTCAGACTTGCTTTTATCAGTTCTTAAAACTATTTGACCAAACATGGCTAATTTTGCCTGAGGTAGATTAGGGAATATTCAGACAAAACATCACTCTGGGAAGAACGGTCAGCTCCAGTAGCAGGTTGGTAACAGGAGCAGGTATGTCTTAAAGCCACCACTACTCATGCAGTGATTGTTTTCCCCGTGTTGTACTCCCTTTTAATACTTCCTGGTAGCTTATGAAATAATCATACTTTGAATAGAAATAACTCTGCTTTCATGCTGAAGCCCTGAATGATGAAAATGCATCCTAGTACACGAGGGTGAAAGTTTCAATTCACTCCTACTTTTGTAGGTACAGGTTGATGCCCAACATTTCAACTTCTAGTACAACAAAGCCGTCATTGTGCACTACATATTCAGCAGTTTTATACAAGCTCCTTAACACTTGAATTGGTAGTAAGTCTTTCCCTAAAATCCTGGAGAAGGTAGCACTATGAGAGATACAGGCTAATTAAATTTCTGATGTGTTTTAATGACAATATTTTTAATAAACTTACTCGGATGAAACACAGGCCTGTTTAACAACTGTGATTCATCCAAGTTCAAGATGTCAAGAGACTGAATGATCATCAACCACTCTAACACAGGGCAGAGGAAGGAAACACAAGTTGCCAGCTCCTAGCTTTGCAGACTATTGCTTCAAATAGCTATAACCAGATGTGACTGGTAAGGTCACCAGTGCCACCACTGTGCCACCCCACAACAGGCAAAACAAGCATTTTAACCCCAGAACCTGCACCCCACACTTACTGCACCTCAAAGCTACTAAAGATTTCCTAATAATAAAGAATAATGGCATATCAACTTGTAGTGAAAAAAAGGGTCAAAATCCTCTAATAAAGATCAATTGTTTCAACAGTTCATTCCAATTTTATAACAAGCAATTTTAGAGCAATTAGTTAAGTGCAAAATTTGACAATTTCAGATGGAATTGTCACAAGACAACTCAGAGTTCAGACTTTGCTTCTTCCGGGAGATGGCTGGAGCCAGTAAGGACCATGAACCAAGTGACACAGTGAAGAAGTCAACCTGCAGGAAGATCCATGAACTACATATCTTTCACTAAAACTTTTTTTTCTTTAGACCTTCTGGCTAGAAGAGAAATCATGTGAGACCAGCCACTGATTTGAGGAGTCTTTACGCCACAGACAGGCTTTGGTATAAGTACTGATCCAACGCCAATTGCACACACGCCACTGGGGACGGACACAGGTTTTTCCCAGGTTGGTCTGCACAACTTTGTGTGTTTGCATGTGTTCTTTTCTGTTTAATAAACACTATGCATTCCCTACCAAACCATAAGCATTAGAATCATAGACTCATAGAATGGTTTTAGTTGGGACTTTAAGATTACCTAGTTCTTGACCCCTCTGCCACGTGCAGGAACACCTTCCACTAGACCAGGCTGCTCAAATCCCCATCCTGCCTGGCCTTGAATGAAATTTGCTCCTTCCCATGACATCCCCATACTTTATTATGGAGTATGGACATTCAGCAGCCACCACCACTCACCGGACACCCTGGCATGGAGGTTCTGCTTCAGGCTGAGGTGCGGAGAGCCCACAGCAGCGTCCTGCAGCACTGCCAGGGCCGCCCGGCGCAGCGCGCTGTCGAAAACCGTGAGTACCTCGCTGGGGAAGGCGTTGAAATATTCCCCGATCTCCATGTTGGTCTCAAAGAGCGTCAAGGCATCGACGACCACAGGGTAGTGCGCCTCATCATCAGCCTCCCTCAGGATGCCCAGGATGTCGTCCCTGTGGTGCTCCAGCACGTAGGACTCGAACACCTGACCGATGAGGTTCACCTGATCCGCGCCCAGCACCATGGTGCGCCTGCGAGACACGGTGGGCACCGGCGTTCCTGGTGACGTCACGCGCCCAACGGGAAACTTGCGTTTGTCCCGCCCGGGAATAGCCCGGAGCGGGGCTGGGGCTGGGGCTGGGGCCGGGGCCGGGGCCGGGGCCGGGGCCGGGGCCGGGGCCCCTCCTGCCGCCCGCTCACGACCTGCTGCCGGGTGCGCGGCGGGACCACCGCCGCCGCCGCCGCCGCTGCCGCTGCCGCTGCCGCTCTCAGACAAGTCCCGCCAACCCACCGCTCCGCCCCGGTCTGTCCCGGCCAGCCAATCAGCTCCGCCCCGCGCCTGTCAGTCACCCCCGCCGCCCCACCTCCTCAGTCGGTCAGTCACGGCGGAGGTGACGCGCTCGCCAAGCTCGCCCGTGGGGGTGTGCGGGGTGCGGGGCACCGGACCGGGTCTCCCGTTCCCTCAGGCCAGCCAGTGACACCGCCCACGCCCCCCCCCCCCCCCGCCGGCGGATCCGGGGAGGCGGCAGCAGCTCAGCTCCCCCGGCAGCAGGCGCGGGGCTCTGCCGCGCGGAGCCAGGCCTCCCGCTCCTGCCCGAGCCGCCACCAGCAGGGCAAGGTTTGAACGGCAAGGTCCCGCGCTGCGCGGGAGGTGGGGCCGGGCCGGCGCTGCGTTGCCTCGCCCTGCCGCCTGCGGAGCGCTGCCCCGGGCGTGTCCCGGGCAGCGCGGGATGCGGATGCGCTCCGAGGTGGGCAGCGCTCCGCGGCCGCCCTGCTCTTCGCTGTACCTGCAACACGGGCCGCCGCCGCTCCTACAGCCGGGCTCCCGCTGCAGCTCCCTCACCCAGCACAAGAGGCTTGGTCCCCGCCCCCTCCGAGCCTCTTCACGCCCGGGCCCGGCGGTCCCCGAGCGGGGCAGTGGAGGGGGGAGCGGCAGCGGAGCCGCCTGCCTGCGGGCCCGGGGGGGCAGCAGTGGCGCTTCCCTCCAGTGCCTTTGCGGCCACTTCCGCCGGGCTGCCGTGGAGGGCCGGGCGTCTGGGAGTAGGTGGGGGGCTGTGGGCTGGGGTACCCGCGGAGCAGAGCGGTGCCCTGCGGGGAGAGTAGGGTGCTCCCTAAGGGGGACGGGTGTCCCGGGTGCTATGCTGCTCGCGAACGGAAGGTTCTTGTTTCAACGGTGCTACGCAGTGTTTGTTGCCGAAATGTCTCTGTCTCCTTCCCCCTTTACAAAGGGACCCCGCTCCCGTGTGCAACACGGCAGCATTGCAGGTGTTGGGAAGGACGGGTGCTGTGCCGCTGGATAGCCCCCAGGTACCTCACGCTCGTGTTTGTTGATGCTTCCTGCAACCAACCCCTGCGCAGTTTACAAATCACATTAAATTTGGCCTCTTTAAAGCGAGCTGCCTGACAAAGCAGTCAATTCCGTCTTCTCCATGAGGGTACATCATAGCAAAGTCTTGGGGATTTTTATTTCTAATGTAACCAGAAAATGGGTTTGCTGGAGGCTTTTGGTTTTGTCTGGAATTTACAGTGGTGTTCTTTTGAATAGTTCCATATCCGTATGTTTTCTCTGAGCATGTATTACAGCCCAGTGGTGTGCCTTAACTGTGTGAAATATTTTATCTTTTAAATAATTAATTCTGTTTCAAAATGGAGTTCCAGGCATACGGAGTGAAGCTGGATTCCAGTGGTTCCAGCAGTATGCCTGTTGCTTTTCGCTTTGGTTACTTTGCAGCATGTGTGTGCTCTTCTAATAAGTGCTGGATGTGTGAATTTTGCCCCCACTGAGCTCAGTGTAAGTAAGCTGTCTTCTGGATTGCTACATGAATTTTCTCAGTACCTTTGATAATATATTTGAATACATTTTTCATATATCCATTTGAGTGTTGTAATATCACAGAGAATAACCAAATGCCCTCTGTCATGGTTTAACACCCGCTGGCAACTAAATACCACAGGAGCCACTCACAAACACTCAGTCCCTCACACACTGGGATAGGGAGGAGAATCAGCAAAATAGTAAACCCCACGGTTGAGACAAGAACAGTTTAATAATTACAATAAGGTACAATATTACCCGTGCTGCTACTAATAATAATAATGAAAAGAGAAATCTAAAAAAAATGTATAAACCAGAAAATAGCCTCACAAACAACAGTGGTGCACAGTGCAATTGCTCACCACCCTCTGACCGATACCCAGCCTGACCCGAGCAGCAGTCTGGGCCTTCTGGGTGATCCCCTCCAGTTTATCTACTTGGCAGAGTCCTAGGAGAGTATGAGCAGTGCCTGCTAATGCTGTGGTCAGGGTGGCTGGTACATTGAGAGAAATGGAGTCAGTGGGCTGTCTCGCTGAAAAGTTCTGGTTTAGTTTGGCTGCCCGGTTTTGTTATGGGATCCCACAGGTACTTCCAATTACTCTAGCATATGTAAAGAAATGAATGTGTGTTTTAATGACCAAAATGCCCTGTGAAGTGAATTAGTTTTAGGACTGCAAGCTGATTTCTCTATGTAACTGTACATGGAAATAAGTCATATTTCCATTTAAAGCTTTTTGCCAAGGAATGTATACGTAAGTAAAACTGCCCAACACACAAAATCAGCTGAGCAACAGTACTATGAATTAGAGATTTGCCTTCATTATAGTAAAAAAAATAGGTTTAGCATTTGCCTATGAAGAATAGTAACAGTACTGGACTACATTGAACAAACAAGTAAAAAGCAACACAGCTCCTGTAAGGAAAGTCAGTTGTATCTTTCAAAGCTGATATATTTTTGCAAATGTTGGTTAATAAAAATTATAAAAATAAAATTCCAGGCTGGGTTCCTCACACCTACATTTAGGCAACCAAGGCGCTTAATTTGTTGCTGCTCTGAAGTCTTTATGCAATCAAGAGAGAAGCGGTCTGATGCAGCTGCCTGTTGACTGCAGAAGAGGTTGAAGATCACTATTTTCTTAAGTCGTGTGACTCAGCCATTCTCTTTCTAAAGGAAGTAAATTACAACAAAAGAGAAAACCTCATTTTCTCAATGCAGAAATGGTGACATTTACCTGTAGATAGCACTGGGATCATGTAACAAAATTCACATGTAACTTACACCTTAAACAAGCAGGGGGTTGCTCTGACATCATGATCAGGTCTGACTTCAAATATTAAGAGTGAAGTCTCCTGATACTCATTAGGAATTCCTTATGTCCTATAGTTTTTAAATAGAGTTTCAGAGTAAGACTAAAACATAAAAAAAAGTGAATGACCATTAGTCCAAAATTACCATTGTGATTTTCTAGCTATGGTTAGTGAGACAGTGTATTTGTTAACAATTTATAGAAAAGAACCCCTATTTTCCTCTGCTGCCACAGCAGAAAGGCAAGTGCTGCAACACTTTGCTCAAAATCCCCCCACGTTCAGTTACATGAACGGAAGCATTTTTTTTCCCTAAGAAACTGCTGCTTTCAGTTTTGAAGTACAACTCGTCAAAAAGGTCCTTTGTTGGAAAGAGTTTTCTAGTCTCGAAAAGGAATAAAGTCCAGAGACCACCTACATCTAGAGTGAAAAAATTATAATCTAAGAATGAAAACAAAATTCTTGCAGCATTATAGGAACATTTAGGAAGAAAAGGTGATAAGTACATCCTAAAAAATACCCTATTCTATTTACTTCAGGTTTATAATACATCTGTATTCTTACTCTAAAGTGATCAAAGTTTACAAATCTAAGACTTTTAATTTAGATATTTTAAACGTAGAACTACTCAAACCAATTAGAAAATAATCCAAGTTTTTTCTTCCAAAATAACAGATCATGAGAAAAGCAGAAGTGAAAAATTATTTAGACTAAATTAGAATGCTAAAAATTTCATAATATTCACCAGTGTAATTTATTGCAAGTGCTTCTCATAGGACTAGTGTTTTCCTTGAAGCCTCAGCTAAATATAGTACACATATGCTGAAGTACAGATTGGTTATTACAATGATATTCTGTTGAAATGGAGCATTCTTCTGCATTTTCATAGAATCACAGGCCAGTTTGGGTTGGAACTGAGCTTAAAAATCACCTGGTTCCAACCCCCCTGCCCGGGGCAGGGACACCTTCCACTAGACCAGGCTGTTCAAAGTCCCATCCAACCTGCCCTTGAACTTAGCCAGGGATGGGACAGCCACAGCTTCTCTGGGCAACCTGTTCCTCTGCCCTGTATTGCATATAGCCTGTTACTTCCTTCTTCCACAGGAAAACACAGTAAAGGTTCAAATATTTTTTTTCTTTATTATTTGCTCTTTGACCTTTTATTGTTCTTTCTGAATAAATGTAGAGGATCAAAGGAATTACTTCAAGTGCTGATAATGAGATTTAATGTGTCAAGAGTGCAGAGGGGGAGCTCCTGAGAGCCAAAAGATTTTCCCACCATTGTAAATGATACTATGCATCTTCAGGATAATTCTTTACCTCCTTACTCAGTTGTCTGTTGAGCCAGGAAAGACTAAATGTATGTGTAAACAGAGGCTCTGCAGAACTCTGCACAACTGATCTCGTGCATATGTGCACTTTCAGTTTTCCAGAATACCAGATACTGCAAATACCAGGAACACCATGGTATTGTGATAATGCCCACTCCTGTGTTAATCCCAAATGCCAGATATTGACATTTTTTTCAGGAATAAATTTTATGGAGTTCTCTGTTAACATTTGTGAGAAAATAAAGGTTTTTTCCTAGTTACTTCTGGTTGGTTTGGGACTCCTTTTGTTTGTTTGGTTGGTTTTTAGAGCCTAATTCAGTAATGGAACAGCTGCTGACTGTGGCAGACACAGTGACTGAGTAGCTTCCAAAAGGTGAGCACTTACTAGTAAAAAACCAAGGGGTATACCTTTTACTAAGTAAATGCAGATATTATCATCTTCACGTTAGTGTCAGTTATTAATTCCGTATGTGAAAATGTACAAATGATGGGGAGGATGAGAGAAAAAGGCTGAGCCCTTGCAAAGCATGCAAGAAAAAATACACAACACTCACTCCAGAACATTATAACAAAATGAGCTAGTGTATTTTATTTTGGGTAACAGCCAAGAAATCTGACATTTTGCCCAATATGGCTTTCTTCTAAAATTAAAAAGTTGCATATAGCTCCAGTTGAGTCCACCAGCTACAGAAATTATGCTGTATACATCTTTAATCCATGGCAACATCACCAGAGTACAGCTTTCAGTGGTGTTTTCAAGCTGAATTAGAAGATAAAGTTTTAAAATAGTAAGTTTTAAAATGTTCATTTAGAAGATTTTCTATTGTTTATATGAAAACATACAAATTTTTCATTTATACATGTACTACATATAAAACTCCTTGTAATTAGCAAGTATCGTAACCTGGGTATTTACCTTTCTGCATATAGCAAAAAAAGAATGTAGTTAGGGCTTCAGATGAAATATTAAAGTTCAGACCTTTGTATATGCTAACTAAAATCTTATTCAAATAACTTGAACATTTTTTCCTGCTTTTAAAAGATGAAGAGATTCAGCTTAAAAATACATTCATAAAACAAAGAGACAGTTTTCTCCCTGAGACTACCAGTGTGAGTTATTTTGTGGTAATCTTTGAATGAAAAAACTCTATAAAAAAAGACAGTAAGTTCTAGTTTTCTATATGCTGCAGCACGTTTCTTGAGTAAAACTGGCATCATACAAGGTGTAGATTGGAGAATCGTGCTCACTAGCTGAAAAAAACTGCCACATATCAGTTTCAGAAGAAGAAAAAACTTTAATATAGACAAGGGAAGGTAATTAAGTTTTAATGAAAAATCTGTATCTGTAGTAGGTATAAATGGGGAAAAGTTGGGTGTTTTTTTTTGTTTGGCTTGGGTTTTTTTTCCCCTTTCATTTCAGACATGAATTTTATCCAAAGCAGGACTATCTGCTCAAAATGTAGATTTTCAGTTTATGCAGAGATACTTAGTACAGTATTCTAAATATGTCAGGCATTTGTTTCTGTTAATATTCATAAAAAGAAATACATAACTTGTAGGAACAGTTTCTGCTTAAGTTTAACTATAAAAGGTTTGATTATAACTAGATGGCAAAGTCTCATGAGCAGCAGGTTAAGGAGTCAACTCCCCACCCCAATGAACAGTTTCTGCGTTGTGGCTGTCTTCATCTCTCCCCAAAATCCCTCTGCTCCGAAAGCTAGCAGCTACCCTGGTTTTACTTCACATTCCTCCTTTTAAGTGTTAAAAAGAGACAGTTTTTAAACTGCTACAAAGTAACAGAATAGAAATGAGACGCATTAAACACATCCTGCCCAAACATGGGAAGAGAGTTGAGAGATAAACTTTTCTGTAACAATTTAAATTGTATTTATAGTAACCATGCAATTGTGTTATTTTTTGGGGGAAAAGCCTTACCTGAAATCAAAGAAAACACATTTATAGGAAAAAGGGGGAAAGCATTATGTTTGTTCTACCAAAATTTATTATGTAGTAATTACAAAGTTTAAAGATTCTTCCATTTTAAATAAAAATAATAGTTATAATTACACACATTATATAGTATCATGTCAAGTGAATCCAACAAATATAACATGAAATACAGTGCAGTTTCAAATCAGAAAGACAAATACTTTCTCATTCACAGTGTTTGACAAATTACAGGAAAGCTTGTTCACATGGGGGTTTACTTAAGGTCATGCTCTTATACACAGTCCACATCACGCTGTGCCACAAAAACAAATCGTCTCTCAGAACGTGAAGTACCGGGCAAGCCACTCCTGGCGCTGGGGATCTGGTGAAGCCACTGGTGAAGCATCAGTCTGAGGAGGGCTAAAGTCACAGAAAGGAAAAAAAAACACAACACAATTATCCCACAACTACACACAAAGTACAAATGTTGGGAGAAGAAAAACCCCAAATCACAGAGAATATGCAGTAAGGAACACAGTCTTTTTTTCCATGGATTAATTATCAGTGTGCCTCAGGACATGACTGAATGTCTCCCTATAGAATCTGTGATCATCCATTCCATTGGAGAGCATCAGCAGCACGGACAAGTCAGTTTGGAAGCCACATTAACGGGGTGGGCAATGAATCTTTTGGAAAACAATTTAAAATCTCATCTATAGCTGCAGGCTTCAGAAAGAATAAAAAGGGTTTTCCTGGAAAAGCGTGACTGCAGGAGGTCCTCTTTTAGCATCCTTTTCCTGTGGTAAAGTTCATTTTCAGAAATATGATGCGAGCATCATATTTGTAGACGTGTTCACAAAGACTGGTTGGCAACTGAACAGACATACACACTGTTTTAATACTTAACACTGATCACAGATATCACTTGTGTCATCGTTCATGCACACGTTTAAAATGCCAGGAAAAGAGAAACTGCCGCACTGCAAAACAAGATTTGGTTCGCCCTTGAACACTTAAAAGTCTCACAAATGAGCAAGAGAGAATAATTTAAATTCAATTACACAGCTAAGTTCCTTTATCCATAAAAATCAGTAATAAAATAATTCCTACTATATTACTGGATAGTACAGAGCACAGAACTATTTGGAATGGAAACTCTGGCTTCACAGTCCACGAGTCCATGCACATGCATATTAAGAGATATCTGAGCACACTCATGCACATCACATGCTCAGGAAAAAAAACAGCAACAGTACTTGTTTGGTTTTCTTTTTAAGATTGTTTTCTTGAAATAGATTGCTTTCCCCTATCTGTTTTAGATTCTATTATTTGTTTCCTTTTACTAATGTAGTTGCTAGGCATGTGGCTTTTTGCATTAAACCAAAGGAGAGAGTAAATAACCATATGTGGAACTGATAATTACACATTGCTTTGTTGCCACCTTAGGGGTAAGAGTTCAGCACCCACTAAAGAAGAGTGCAGCACTTCAGTGCATTTAATATGCATGCACATAAAGCCAAAAGATTAAAATCCTGGATCCAAAATTCCATTTTTAAGTTATTCAGTTCACGATATTATTTTGTGAAAGAATTACTTGAGACTTCAATGCTGGTTCTGATTGCTAGAGGCTCAGCTTAAGCACCCAAGAATGGAAGTTTCCTGTTGCTGTAGTAAGGTTATTCCTATGAAACAATCTGATATAGGTGAGGAAAGGGGAAACATAAAACATTCACTTAGCACAGAAAATAGTTTTCGTACATAAAAACCATTATCACATCATACTGAATAACAGAAATTCTGTGCAATTCCTGAATGACAATCAGTAAGTAACAAACATTTAAAACAATTGTTCATATATGTAAACAATTGGAAGCACATGAATTCTGTTAAAGGCTCTAAAGAGGTTTTCCAAGTTCAAGACTTATGAAAAAGTGAAAGAATACTTCACATTTCAAGCAGGTCTGTAATAAAAAGGAATACTACAAAGAGGTTACAAATGTAATGTAAAAATTAAAAATGCCGTCAGAGTACTGGTACCTCTGACAGGTTCATAAAGCGAGTGAGGTTCAGCTCAATGGGAATGCAAAATTTTCCTGAGATAAGCAAAAACAAAAAGAAGGAAAAAAAAAAGACTGGTGAGGCAGTGCTCACCTCAAAAACGTCTTGGGCTCTTTGGGTGGCACTGGCTGTGGTAGTGGTTTGCTGCTGTTGAACTCAATATCGTGGATGGGTGAGTTAGGAATGGGCTCCAGGCGGTTAGGATGTCCATTGCCCACCACTCCGCTAGATTCCAGAGCACTTAGATTGGGGACACTCACAAACCTGTTTGCTGATTTATCATTCTTCTTCTTTTGCTGCATTAAAAATAACAAATGTAAGGAAGGCATCTGGCACAAGGACAGATGAGGACATTTGCAAATGTAAAAGTTTTACCTGATGGCTGGTTTGGGGCTTTTATGAAGGAGAGCAATAGGGACGGACCAGGCTCTTTTTTCCAATCGTAGTTTTACTGTTTGTTTTGACTAGACATGAACACCACGAATTTTTGCAGAAAAATCAAATTTCTGATCAAGATGATTAAGTTATTAAGACTTAGCTTAATAATCAATCTGTATATTTTATGAGATCTTCCAATGTAACATTTTGCTCTGTTTAAGCCATTCGAGATAGGAAGTTTTTCACTAAATTGTCAATTAGTCTGTTCAATTTTTCATTTGTACTTAAATCTTTTCTCAGTATCAGTGACACAGGTCTGCTGTCATCTGCAATTGCAGCAAATTTCAATAGAAAAAAAAGTGAATCTCTCCAACAGGTTTCACCCCATCACTGAGGCACGTTTTGGTAACTGGAACATGGAAGCTAGAAAAGCAGCTACATCTCTTTTACAGCAATTAAGCCCTCATAGTTAGCAAGTGTTATAGTAATACTGCTAAAGATAAAAAGAGTACTGTACAGGAGTTCATTTTCTTGCACAAGGAAAAGGCCTCTTAGTAGTCTTCGAATGCTAATCTAGCTACCACTTCTAGGCACCAGATGGCACAAGTGAGCATTTTACTTTTCAGCATACGCTCCATACTCTATCGCTAGTTCTTCGAGCGACTCCAAATACTGAAGAATTTTATTTCTATATCACTATTTCACTCTCCATAACACATCAGTGTTGACTGTCTCTGCTTTTCTAGATAATCCAATGCAGAAGGACGATTCAGATAATTTGACAGCTTTCTAAAAATAGCTGTGTGACAGAATACTTTGGGTACTTTCTGCCTTCTATCAAATATTCCACGTCCACAATAAAATATTAATACTTTAAAAACCTTATTTACAAAAACAGGATTTTTGAATTAATGGATTCACTTGTTCTCCTGAATTATGCATTATTTGAATATATAATAAATACTTTCATTCAATTATATATATGTAACCCTAACAAAGCAACTTGGAAAAAAACCTCTCAGGGGCTTGTGGACTACAAAATTTGAACTAAATAAAGTGAAAAATAAGTGGAATCTCATGTTGTTTTGCTAGAGCATTTTTAACCAGAATTCCACTTGAAACAGGAATGCTGCTCTATTCAAGGGTGGTCATGAGTTCAAACAGAGGCAGACATGAGTCCTGTTGTTTGTACTTTCTTCTCTAGCTCTCTCTTCTAGCTTTGATTTCATCGCTTGACTTTCTGGGGCTCGCAGATGCGAATGCTACTAATTGGAGCCACACTTGTGGATTTAAGAGAAAGCTATAATAGAAAAAAAGTCTTTTAAGCATTACAGTGAAAGATCGTCAGACTAAGGGTTAAACTAAGACTGTCCCATACACTTCACTTCTTCTGTAGGAGCTGAAGAAGCAAGAAATAACATTATGGCGGAAAAAAATAATTTGGTAAAAGTAACCAGCTATGTAAAAACATCTTTTTACATCTTCAAGGTAAGATGCACTATAATTAACATGGTGTGTTAAACACGCTGTGGTTAAATCTCTCTGCTTCACAGGCAGCTCATTTTTGGAAAATGTGTATTAGCCACATAAGTGCTTAGAAAAATCCTACAGTTTCTATCTTATTCTCTGTAAACCAATCTATGCTTCTGAAGCAGTCAAATCTGGAGAGACAAAATTGTGTGTATAATTCCATGAAATTCATGCAAAGTATTGAGAAACTTCAGATGTAAGAATGTAATACTAAACAGATCCATTGCACAAATTAGACAAGCCGTAATGGATACTACAATCGGTGTAATTTTGCATTAATATGCAAAGCCTGTAGTAACTCATATTCTGTCTTTTCATCACAAAAAAGAAAAGAGAATGAGTTTTTCAGTTTCTTTGTAATTCACTCTCCAATAACACAGTATGTGCTTTGACAAAATAAAGTAACATAGTCCACAACTCATGAAATGAGAGATTAAAATGTTCTGGCATACAAGACACTTTTAAAGTCCAAACAGTTTTAAGTGATGGAAACATATTATAAAAATTGATGAATTATCACCATGGAAATCTGATGATGTACTTTTCCCAATTGCTTCAGATTTCACACAGAACACAGGCGTATGTACTTGATGGTTACATTTCACATCTTTATAAATAAGTGGTTCAGACAAACTTTCAGAATTTTCCAGCAACCTTTATCATATAAAAATAAAGCATTCAAATTGTATCCGGCCATCCTGGTATTGTCTCTACTGGGCCCAAGCTAAGGTCTTTTATGCAGTTATGCATAAAAGTCAGGCAGCCGCAGATAAGCTTGTGAGAGCTGCTGGGCTCCTGAAAAGCACAGCAGAATGCTGACAATTTGCAGCAGTTTGTGCAGAAGTGGGAAGTACACTCATCTGATGTGAAACTCCAATGAGGTTTAGCTAAATTGCAGCCTGATCTCAGATAACAGAGCCTGGACCTTGATCACTGGAGCTCTTGGGCATCTGAGCTGCTCGTGTTGTGCCCCTTGGGTTACCCTTTGCTTCAGAACCTTCCTGAGTTCTTCTGCCTCTACAGCTGGGACAAATCTCTTCCCTTTCCATGCAGGTGAAACAACCTATGGGTTATCACAAGGAGGAAGGAAATGTCAGAAGACTCAATCTTACTCCTGAAGTGGTGAAAAGACATAAAATTAAGGTACCCTACTGCAGTCTATTCACGTTCCTCATGGAGAAATGATGCTGACTTTTGAAGTGACAGGGAGGCACTATGCCTGCATGTACAATAGCCTTCACTGGCTGCTACTCAGCAGGATGAGAGAACTGGAAAAGGCTGCTGCTGAAGTGTCGTCACTTGTATAGACGGTAACAGTAACTGAGAAGGCTAGAGACTGACTTCTATCTCCTGCTGTCCCCACAGTTCATACCTGGTTTGTCACTTCAGTTCTCCAGAATTTACTGTGTCTTTCTCCATTCAGACTCATTCCATGCCCTTCTCATACTCTTCCCCTTCCCCTTTTTACCTTTATTCTCTTCCTTTAGTGTCCCCTCTCCCTCTACCTTTCTAATGCTTTTCCATCCCAAGCACCACCTGGAAAGTGAAAGTGCCCTTGCACCTTCCAAAATAGCCAAGAAAAATTAGGAACCTACCACTGTTCACAGATATCACTGCTTTTCACTGTACACTACAGTCCAGCCCTCTCTTGCCTTTCTGTCACTTTTCCATTTTGATTTTGCAGTTTTGTGAGAAGGAACTGGTTTATGTCATACATGTCTAGCAAGCCAGGGCAACATCATCAATGGATCTCTCAACAACACAAAATAAACAAGCCTACACAAAACCAGAGACAAATGGAAAACTATGTTCCTTGTTTTGAACATGTCTTTTAAGAGTGATATATGTACACACGCAGACACACACACCTATATATCTTCTTTTACTATATCCTAAGTTTAGATTTCTTTTTCTTCACTTTAGCAATGAAGTCCATGGAACATACCTTCACCAATGGATTAATAACACCAACATTAGGGCTTGCATTAAACATTTTGTTGTAGTTAGTCTCCCTGTTAACTAGCTCCAGCTGATAGAACTTTTTGTCTTCCTAAAAAGAAGAAAAAATAGAAACTTCTTTTTATGCATTTTCAATGTTAGTGGCCAAATCTGCCTACAACTGATCCCAAATAAATTTATGTTTACATTTTAAAAGAAGCTGATAACTCTAAAACTTGCATTTTATACTTAATGTTATATATATTATTATATGCAATAATCTAAATAACTTCTATTTATGCAGTTCTGTTGCAGTTATACGCTCCTGAAAGTGAGTTTAGCCTAATGGATTATGCCCTGGGAAAGATTCAGTATGGCTGACTTCTGATCTCTAATTAATTCTGATTTCCTCATTCCTTCTTGCTTTTGAATCAGGATCTAATCAGATTCATATGATTGTTGTGTTGTGCTCTGAATCTGGGAAGCTTAGAAACCTCACAGAAGAAGCTATTTCTTTTAGGGCTTACATGGCTGGCTTAATCCAGGATTGGAGATGTGAGACATCTGATCAAGGTCATACTGAAATATGTTTTTGTAATAAGATATTATGCTTGACTGTGTAAATCTCTAGGTATTTAATTAGTTTAACCATTATGAGTTATTAGAACCACAGGAGTAATGTGATAAAGAATATGAATAACAAGCTAGCAGGACTGGTTCTTTAAATACATTTCAAACACTTCGAATTAGATTAACTTTTGTATATGTTGAGATATTAAACCAAGAGAGCACAAAAGTCTTACGATCAATTTCTTTATGAGTTGGTCCCGCTCTGCAATTAGGTCTTTCAGTTCTGAAATAAGCTGCAAGTCTTCTGGTCTTGATTCTCTGTTTTTATATTTTTCTTCCATTTCTTCTAAACTTTATAGGAGAGAAGAATACCCCCTTTAGCCTGATCCAGTGTAAAATGATGAGTGAATAGTCATATCTTTGATTAGTACAAAATTGTTCAGGGAGTAAAAACAGAAGACGGGTTTCTTATCCCCTTGAAGTAAATCAATTTCTATGTTATCATTCAGCTTTAGCTAGTTATTAAAAGAATGAATTCAACACCAAACATAACTTTTGCTCAAGTAACTAATAACCTGGGCAAAAGTCTAAAAACTTAACATTCTTCTTGGTCATGCAGTATTATAGGTTTGAAAAAAGGCCTCTTGGAAGTCAGACTGAAAATTAGGTGCTCAATACCATCATACAGACAGGAGAATGACAGGTGACACAGTTAAGATGGATTCTTACGTAAGATATAGGGAATACATTGTCTTATATTTAATATTGACAAAAATCTTGAAAGCTGGCCATTTGCTTTCTTGATGAAGAAAACAAACAGTATCTATATTTTGTAATAGATTACTATTCTTAGTGCATGCTTGTGAGACTGGAGAAATTGGATAGACAGCCAAGGCTGGCACCGTCTTCCTCAGTTCATGTGGAATGTACTGGAACAAAGATATCCAAGAACAGTGAAGACTAATAGGTGAATAATTCCTCTCCACAAAAGCAACTTAGTATACTAGAGATAAAAGAAAGTAATGAGCAAAAGAAAAGCAATAACACTTGGATATTGGGATATCTAGAGAAAGAAAAATGTAACAATTGATAACATTTGAAAAAATAGGAGGAAACTTTAAATGCCGGGTGGAAAAGCATTAAAGGAGAGAAGTGAAAGAAGCCAACTGAGAGAGGAATTGTACAAGTAACTGCATAAATACCCTTGTTTCTCCTGGAAGAACAACTTTTGAGAACAGGATGATTTAAAATGATTGCGTCTCCTTAAAATATAAATACAATGCTCATGATATTAAACAGCGTTCAAAAGAAAACTACTAAAATACTTTTCTCACATATTCAGCTCTTACGTGGATTCGCGAACCAAGTTTCAGAATAAATTCAGGAAATGTAACAAATATAAAGAAAAAAGAAATTATTAAAAAAAGAAGTCCTAAACCCTCAAAAAAAGAAAAAAAAAATCTATGAATTCAACGTGTCTAAGCCAGCTCCAAGTTAATTCCACCAGACACTCAGAAGCAGACACATTCTGTCACTTCAGGTAAATGTTTTCCCTTCAGAAGCAGCTAGGTGATTTTTACTGAGCTGCATCTGAAAAAACAGTTTACATTAAATTATATTTATAATCTTCAAGTAAACTGTACGTAACCTGAGTAGATTATATAATGTATTTACATAAAACGTGAACGTGAACAACATGACTTTATTTGCAGAAAAGGCATTTGACTCAGCAGAACACAAATATGCCCAGCTGGGTTAATTTTGTGTGTACATTTTCTGCTGGCTTAAGCTATCGTATACAGATCCCCAAAGCATAGTACAGGGTTACACACAGCTGTCATTTTATTTTCAGATATTTCAGAGAACTGTGGGGTTTTAATGTTTCAAAGAGATAATACGTAATTTCAAGACTCTGGTTGTAGAGCCTAATTAATGATACCCACTCTCAACTACTGTAAGATAAGATTCTCCATTTCATAAATGTTCACAAGGCCGCGCTTTAGGTAAGGCTGAACCTGGGGAAGCAGTTACTTAAGGAAGGGCTGCATAAAACTACTTTGTGAGGTTTTTTTAACATAGTTTCCTCTTTTGGCAGCAGGTTGCTTTAGTTTTAAGTAGAGAGAGAGAACACAGTGAAAGGCAGGGCATAAGATCCGCTCCCTTTAGGCCAGTGGCTGCTTCCTCACAGCCCTAAGTCAAGCAAGAACCAGGAGTCGGGAAAAGTAACTAAATTCAGAAAATTTCAGGATACTGAAAACCAAACAACTTCATGGGGGAAAAAGTTGGGGTAAACAGGTCCAAAACCTAGTTCTGGTGGCTGCCTGCAGGCATGTTTCTTGTACAAGATGAACGCAGCAGTCAGGAGGTACGCCTAATTTACCAAAGGGCAAGTTATCACATTTATCAGGGCACAAGAGTGTGCATCTGGATGATTACGAGGGAGTAAGAACTAGAATTTTATACCCATCTTATCTGAAGACAATTTCTGAGTGCTCATTATCAAGAAAGAATTCCATCCATTTGGGCTTTATTGTCCATTTTAAATTGATATTTAATTGCAAAAGTTTTCTATCGTATACTTAGGACCAATTATTTTCTCTGCCATAAATCTTTTGTACTGCAAATGGAAATCCTTCAGTGACAACTTTGTGTCAGGAAGCCTTCAATGTGCTATGGAACCTCAGCTAGAAACCCTGACCAAAAAAAAGGGTACATCACAGACAAGAGGTAAAGATGTGGAAGACAGGAAAACACTGGCTAGATGACACACTACTACATCATTTTTGCCCAGAGGCGGTCTAACCCCAGGTGCTATCTTCACTGAGAGACACTCTAAGTACTCTGTTATAATTATGCTCACATAATCCATTTCAGACACTAATTTTCCTTATGTTAGCAAATCTGAAAATGTTTGCATCACTCATGCCATAATCAGACTTCTTAATAGCAAATATTGCTCATAAACTTGTTGAAGAAACTCTTGTGTTCTCAAGAAAGATGTATTAAAGTTTGAGAAAAAAAACATCTGAAATACTCTTTTCTCCAATTTCGTAAGAACTGCACAGATTTAATATCTTTCCTACTTGAATTTTTTTGGTCTCAAATCCCTCACAGTGTATCTTACTAAATTCTCCTAAAGCTTATAGAATTGTGTTGCCTAAAGAATGCAAGATTAGGCCCCATGACTGAGATTTTTGCACATCTGCGTCTCTGCAATACCTTCAGAAACTTATGGACACCAGAATGAATTATTCACTCAAACGCAGCTACACACAATTTTTTTAATGCAACAAAACTTACGAAATTTGTAAAGCTGAATTAATTTCCTTGAGCAGCTCTTGGGTCTTATTAAAATCTGCCAGCATGCTTTGTTTCTCTCTGGTGTGATCTGCTGTCAAGACATCCAGCTCTTTTTCGTGTTTCTTGCTTAAATCTTGCTCATGCATCCTGTTTAATTTATTTTTTGTTAAAAAGAGAGTTATTCTAGAATCAGACTTGTTTGCTCATCATGATTTTCTGCCATGCTTCTAATGGCTTTTACGCAGCATCAAACAACACAGAAGGATTTACTGATTCATCAAACTCCCCTACTTAGTGTCCTCCAACCTTCTAGCTTTTTTCATGGAAAATGCATCTCCTTTAATGCTTTTTTAAATAAAGAAACAATAAATTAAAAAAAAAACAAAAAACAACAAACCCAAAAAGCAAAACCCAACACTGTTACTAAAATATGCCAAAACGGATCACTGAGGTACAGCTTCACTGAATGGTAATATTCACTAACTTTACTAGTAATGGACATAGCATTTTCTAAAGATGACTACATGATCTATAACATCACTTGATTAAGAGGATAAATTAAAAGCTGAAAATGATAAAATTTCTTATGTAAAACAATAAATGAAATAATGCACATTTTTCTTTAGAGTGGAAAAATTCACACCTGATCTGTTGGTTGGATTCACTGCGTATTCTGAGAACTTCTTTCCCTTTAAACTCTAATTCCTTGGTCAATGCACTTATATTTTCATGAAGATGCAGAATCTCTTTGTCCAGTTCAGCTATATGATGGTCTCGGTGTCTCAGTTCATCTTGTAGATCTGATATTCGGCATAAAAATTCTTTCTCCTATGATATAAGTAGCAGCAGCAAAAAGTATTTTCAACTGACTTGTCTCTCAGAAGCACAATACTTGCTTTTGGGAGGTAACAGCTCAGCAGAATTTTCCACTCAATAGACAATTCTTTTTCAGTTTTTGATGCTGACACAAATTATAATTAAAACTGAGGGTTTTTTTATTGTGTACAAGTACAAAGAAAGAAGAAACTTAATTTCGTAACAAGCAATTTCCATTTATGAGAACATTTAAAACCTGTAATTGCCTATTAAAAGTTTCTATAGCTAATCACGTTTTCCATTTGATGACACATGCAACAAAAAACCAGATATCACTAAGAACCAGGGCATTCAGCTCTTTCTACCTCTTCAACACACACTATAGAGAAACTGTTTTCCCCTTTGCAGGCCCCTTCAATGGGACAAAATAACTAAAGAGATATGCCCTGTACAAACAAGTGTTTCAGAAGGCATCTATTTTAGGCATAATAAGGGTCATAAATATCTCATAGGAGAATATGTATACAATAGTTCATATAATATTTCTATTGTGTCCAATAAATCAATAAGTCATTCTTTTTGCATAATTCCAAGTATCTGGAAAACTCATCTGTAACCCATCCCAATGGTTTTAATAATGAATCCCCTCAGTTTAGAGAAAGACTGTAATAAAATCAACCTTTTTTCAGTTTTCCATTTCCATCTATTCCACTTCTTAGAGTTTCACAATAATTGATGACCATACAGTTTGCACAGATAGAAAATCAGCAGATATGTCAAAGTAGTTTTATGTGTAGTTGTGTTTTGTGCCTTCAGGCACCCAGGAAATATAAACATATACTAAGGTACAATTTTCATAGGACATCTTTAAGACTAAACCTTTAAAAGTAACTCTATGTCCCTAGAGGAAAACTTTATTAAAGTCGTAAGAAAACACAGTGGAAAATTTATACCCACATATTTAAATATTTTTCAAAGTAACAAATATAACCATCCTGCTCAGAACTCGCTGTATCCAGTTCAGCTCTGACCCTGTGAACTGATGAGCATTCAAATACAGGAAAACACAATTAATTGCTTTGCCCTCAGCACAACTAAATCTTATGCTTATCAGATCATTGTACAGAGGCCAAAAGTACATGGCATTTGTGGCTGGATCAAAGACTCAGTCTTGTAACTTCAACTTCTTTTTTCTGACATCTCCTTTAGGTGTGTCACTCTAGGCTTAAGCAACACACAACTGAAACTATCTGTACCCTCCCAAATACTGCATAATTTCATTCCCTGCTGCGAGCACCACATTTCTGCCTCTAGCCACTTTTAAACCAGCGGGGAAGAGAAAAAGAAGGGCTCATCGTTGACTATTTGTGTAAAGGCCATATCCAACTAAACTTGTTTCCTCTGTTAATACACTTCTAAAACTATTCCACATCCCTGGCGCCGGGCTATCAGTAAATTAATGCTAGAAAGCCTATTGCATAGGCAAATAAAGAAGTAATTTCCAAATCCTCTTATTTCCAAGAGTCTATCTTCCTTTCAACAGAGATCAAGCTTTGAATTCTTAGTTACTACTGGAAAAACTGATTGTGTATGACATGAAAAATGAAAGATAAAAGTGAATGAATCAGTTGGCTGCTGAAAACAAAGGAAGTTCATACCGGCTTTGGGATTTGGGGGCTTGTTTTGGGCTTTGAGTGTGTTTTTTATAAAAAGCAGTTGGAAGATGTTAGATCACCTTTGTTTTATTGATTAATTTATCTTTTCCAATTTGCCTCCTGAAAAAAAAAAAGAACCCCAAAAAAACCCCACCAACTTGGGTACCTAAGTTTGAAGAATCATTTGGTTTTAAGAAACCACTTCTCAGCTATATCACTTAGGCTTCAGAGATAAACAGCTTTTTCCTTTTTAAGTCCTGAGGGCAGCTGAGGACAAGTAGGACTTTGTGAGAATCCGCACTTCACACAATCTAGTGTGCTCCCAGGTGGCCACACAATTCTGAGAGGAAGCTGCCTTGATATGGGAGCCAGTACTAGGCTTGAATGAAGTTTGTTGAAGGAAGAAAAAGCTAAGCAAGGAAGTTTAGGTGAACAAGTAGGGATGCATTATCTGCTGGTGCTGGCTGACCTTGGCGGATTATATGTCTGCTGTTTGTTCACAAGGGTTCCTGCCTCCAGCTAAGAAAGAGTGAATACTGATTATGCAGTTTTACAGTCAGTTGCAAGCAATGCCACCTACCTGTCGCCTGCCGAGCTCTATACTTCTTTCAAGCTCGATTTTGGCAGCTACCAGTTCTTGCTGATGGTTGTGCCTTAGCTGATCAATTGCTGCTGCATGTTGATGATTTAGCTCTGAGCGCAAGGAAGCTAGTTACCATGAACAGAAAGAACAGTTGATTTGCAAATGTTTACATTGATTAACAATAACAGTCCAGCTCCCTCAAGTACTGCCCCTGAGGAAATACGCACAGTTTACATCAGCCAAGCAACTGTCCTGTCATTCTATTCCTGTTTTCTGAAACATTCTCCATCATGAGCTTTGGCTGCTTAGTCCTTCCAAAAAAAAAAAAACCCCAAAACCCCAAACAACCAAAAAACCCCAAAAACTTAAGGGTAAGATTTTTCAGAAGTGAACAATGTGGGCTTACCTGTTAAAGCATATACTGATTTTAAGAGGAACAATTAGGTCAACAGTGTATGACTCAGAGATACACTACAGTGTTACAATACACACACATGCATATACATGCATGTGCATGTATGTTTGTATGAGTAGAAATAATGGTTTTGGACCTGCTTGCAACTTGAAAATAGTATACCTAACATTGCTTTTCCTTCATCCTCCAGCTCAAATCGTAAAGTCTGAAGTTCCTGTTCCATCTCCAATTTGAAACCTTCCATGGCTTGCTTATGTGTTTCTTTCAGTGCCTGAAGTTCTTCTGAGTGCTTCTGTTGCAAACGTTCTTCTAATTCCTATGAGATCAAATTTGAAAAAATGTATAACGGCTTAGGGAATTTATAAAATATTAAACAATAAACAACTAGCAACAAAAAGCAGGCATCGGCATACTCCAAAAATTGTTTAAAATGCACAAATATTGCCATATTTTCTTCTCTTACTAAGATACTACTATGCTTTTTCTTTGTAGCGGCTGATGGTTATCAAGATTACCTGGGCACAAACCCTCGTTCTGCTCACAGTTGGAAAAGAGAAAATAAAGCAACAGTCTATTGACACACTTACAACAGCAAGCAATGTGATAAGTACAAATCGTAGATGGGCTTAGTGTGCACACAACATGCATTTCGGGACTTTTGTCCCCATTGAGTGGGGGCAATGGGAAAACTGATTGCAAACGTACACTCTAGATTTGAATTTTTTAAAAAAGCATAAGATACACACCATATTAAGTACTATAGGTTGCCAAAATTTCAGTTCTAAAGCTGGTTTAGGCAGGGTTTTAAAAAAAATATCTCAGGTGTGACACTGTTCTGGACATGAACATTATCCTGCAAGTTGCAGAATAGAGTTTACACAATTTTTAACATAATGAAGGAGTAAACTGACGGGAAATACCAGAAAACACATGCAAAATTAGGTAACCATAATGGAAAATACAGAGAAACCTATTGCAAATCACAACTAGAATATCATGTTATGGATAACGATGTCAAACTACTGTCAAGCAACATGTGTTGATAATTTTACACATATACATACATATATATATATATATATATGCATATACTGGTAGAGTTTAAAGCAACACATGAAACAATGCCAGTATTAGAGATGCTTTTCAAAATGTCTTGATCAGTTTTAGCTGAACAAAAATGTTACTGTTGGACATCAGCTGAAAGGAAACTTAGTAGTTATCCAGATACTTTACACAAATTGCTAAAATGGTAATTTGTTCAGATACACGTGCCTTTTGTTCTTGCTCTTTTGTTTCTTCCATGTTTTGAAAGGCAAGGATATGGGCTTCCTGAAGTGACTTATGCCTTTGCTGATGCTCCTCTTCTAATTCCTGGATCTCCTGAGTCAGCCTCTGTCGCTCCTGACTGAACTGTGCTTGTAGTTGTTGCAAAGAGCTCTGTGACTGAGAAAGCTGCATCTCCAGATTCTGCTTTAGTAAGGAGATCTGACCCACAACAGAACAGCAAATATCCATTAGTCATTCATGCTAACATCAACTCCGAAGAAAAACCATTCAAAAGAAGAAAACACTTGAAATTTTAAAGCCAGAACATTTACTAAAAGACAGACAAGCAATGCCATCCATCTACTGAACTTGTGGTTAATGTTATATCTCAGAGATATAATAATTAGATTTAAATAGTTTTGTAAGAGTTACTGTATCTGTCAGTTTGCACTATAGCACTACCTATGAGACAATTTTTCATGGCTCAATAATCAAAATTTATTTCTAGGTTTTGCATGAAGTTCAATAAAAATGACACTATCAAGGTCTGAAATCAAACACTTGATTGTTAAAACAAACCATTTTCAGGGGAATATCACATCAGTTGTGTAAAGAAAATCCTGCAGTTGACAGGGAAGGACAGCCTGTGACATCCAGATTGATGGATTTTTGTATCTTTTGATACGAAATGGTACTATCTTACTGGTAGGTTTTTTTATTGAAAAAGAAATGGTAGCATATCACCCTACATCACAAATAAAATGTTACACTTGATGGATTTCCACACACACACACTTTTTTTTTCTTAGCTCAGTAATACTATGAGAGTGATTTCTCTGCTGGTTTTCAGGATCTAAGATCTAAGTAATCTGAGCCACAAATACTTATTTTCTTAGAAATACGTGATTTTACAAATTATGCTTTTCACTCAATGAGCATTTCAATACATTAGAATGCTCTGTACTCCTTGAAAAAGTCACATACCATAACAATGTTATTATATTAATAATATTTGTACTTCACATTAAATAGCAGCTTTTCTGACTGAAAATACTAAACCAGTCTTCCCTTTTGAGCCAAACACAAGAGATACACCCTCCAATTTTCAAACCAAGATTTAACCAAAAGAGAATTTTGCTACAGTGACTCAAAAGAAGGAAAAATAAAATTGCCATGTAATGAAGACTTTGAGTCAGTAAGGATACTTTTTCAAGCCTCAGAGCATTACATAAAATTGAATTATAAATGACAGTCTGATAGTGTCATTTGATTCAGCATATCTTAAAATTAATTATTACAAATTAATAACGACATTGCACATCAATTTATTGATTTACAGAACATTAACACCCACACTTAACAAAAAATTAATAGCAGCATACCGAGGACAGCTTGCAGCATGAACATTACTGTCGAACATATGGGTTTTCTTTTTCAGAAGGGCACAGCTTAAGCAGATTTGAAAGAAAAAAAGCTACACAAAAGAAAATTAGCACTAAAACACAATAAGCAAATTAATTTGAATGAAATGAGCATGGCTCATTGCATTTCAAATTCACCAGGTCTTTGTGTCTGGGCGTTTATACTCTTAGGTGTACTGTATCAACACTATTTTACTTCAGGTAGCTTTGAAACAGATTAGTTACAATTGAAGGAGTATAGTTAAGGCCTATACTACCTTTTGCAATCTGAACTATTCATGTAAAACTTTTACTAAGTACATTAAATATAAACATCACACACAAATTGTACAGTGTCAGAAGAAAGGTTTGTCTGATCTCTGGTTCTGCCGGCAGAAACGGCCAACCCAGATTACCCAGGGAAAACAAAACCAAGGCATAAATGCAGGGATCTTGACTTTGAAGTTATCGAGCATCTAGAAATCTTTTTTACATCAGAAGAGGTATTCTGGGGTAAATTCATGGAAACATTAATTAAATACAAAGATTATGTGAATCTATAAAAGCTTTTAGTATCCACTGTCCTGGGGCAAGTTTCATATAAATGTACCACTTGGACATGATGACCTTTAATACTTGTAATGGAAAGGAGTCAAAAGCAGCTCCCTTTTCTTGTTGCTCAGTCCCTTGACTTTTTACAGCTATTCTGTAACTCTCCAGACAGTCTTTGTCCTTTCACACTCTAAATAACTTTTTATAAGCTGCAAACTTTCCTGCCTTACTTATTCATAAACAGCTTGCAAAAGAAAATATGCTGAACATCAGTATAACTCCACCAATAATCTACCTGCATGCTGGTAACACTGTACTTAATACCTATTTTTCAACCAGTTACTTATACGAAAACTTTCTTCTCATATTGTGAAGTTATTGTTTCTTCAGAAGCCCCAGAACTTCTAGGTACAACTTGGGAGGAAGTCCTGTTCAGTCCTGCAGAATCTCAGGTAATTTAAATATCATACTCTAAAAAGCCTTTCAATAATAACATCCAAATGGAGTCAATCATGGAATCTTAGCCAATTTTCTATTAAGATGATTTGGAAAAATGTATTTTTGCTTGATGTTCTATCTGTCTCTCACTTAAAGTCCTGCTCCAAATTCTGACAGTTCTCACTATAAAAGTTATAAACGTTTTTAGCATGGGACAAGGGCAAAACAATTTTCATTTCTTTCTTCGAAATGCACAAAACATTTTAACTGAGATGATTAAGTGACATCTGGCCAAGAAGCCATCTTAGAAGAGATCAGGAATACCCTTCCCAAAAGCAGTTCACACTTCCAGCAGATTAAAGTGACTGCTTTCTTAAAGATTAAAACCACAGCCTGAAGTGAGTCAGTGTCTGGAGATGCCTATTTGCATCAATAGGCTGTACAGAAAATAAATGACAAGGAGAATTAAGTGATTCTAACAAGCAAGTCAGATTAGTCTACCCTTCTCATAATATGTTGGTTTTTTTTTTTTTGGTTGAAAGTACATCAAGTATTAAAAATTTGAGTTATTTTTAGGAGGGTACATGATTTTCAACATTATTCTGATTATTCAGTACATAAACTGATATTCTTAAGGGTACATTTTTGAAAACATTAGTGCCTCCCTTTGCATGTCTTTGGATCATCCATTACATATAGTCCTGTACTGAGGACTCAAAAGAAAACAGCTCTAAACATTCATTATTCTCTTAAATGTCGATGTTTTTATCCAAGGTTTTCAGCACATGTCATGGGTTCAGCAGCAGCAGTCATTTTTTTTTTTCTCCTTCTTGGTAGCTGGTGTAGCACTGTGTTTTTGATTTTCAGCCTGGGAACAGTGCTGATAACACCAGTGTTTCTGTTACTGCTTAGTGATATTTTGGTCTGGCCAAGGATTTTCTGAGTTTCATGCTCTGCCAGGGAGGAGGGGGAGCCGGGAGGAGGCAGAGACAGGACACCTGACCCAAACTGACCAAGGAGCTATTCCATGCCACAGCACGTCATGCCCAGGATGTAAAACTGGGGGGGCAGGAACCCGGAAGAGTTCAGTTCACAGCTCGGTCATCGAGTGGTGAGCAATTGTATCCTCTTTCCTTGTATTTCCCTGATCATTTTGTGGGTGGTGGTGGCAGTGGTGGTTTGTGTTATACCTTGGCTGCTGAACTGTTCTTGTCTCGGCTAGTGGGAGTTGCATTCTTTTGATTCTTCTCCCAATTTCCCCCCCCCCCCCCCCCCCCGGAGTGGGGGGGAAGAAGGAGGGGAAGTGAGTAGTCGGGCTTTGTATTAGAAGGGGTGAGCTATTGTATCCTTCCCTTGTATTTGCCTTGTCATTATTGTTATTGGTGGTAGCAGTAGTGATTTGTGTTATACTTTAGTTACTAAACTGTTCTTATCTCAACCTGTGGGAGTCGCATTCTTTTCTATTCTCCTTCCCATCCCTCCGGGAGCGGGGGGGGGAAGAAAGAGGGGGGAGTGAGAAAGCGAAAACTGTGTGGCTGACTGGACTTAAACCACGACAGCACACTAAAAACATTGGTAAGAATTTAATAAATAAATAAAGAAATAAAAAGTGTAGAAAGAAAGAATATCTTGGCTACAATTATGACTTGCACTGCAAAACTGCAAATTATAATACAACATCAACCTCATGCTTTAAGGAAAGCTCTGCAATACATATTTGCACTGCCCACAAGCTTGCTTGCTTAAACAATGACATAAAAATGCTGCTTATATTATGACCATGTACATAGTGTTTGATGTCCAGGGATATATACACATTTACACAGATGAATGGATGCGGTACACAAGCTTTTGATAACTAGTGGCAAACGTTCTCCTCTCAAGTACTACCATGTATTCTGTTTCATAGGCTGAAGCTTTAAAGCAGTACTATAGGATATGCAGGTTTATTAGTGCAAACATGCCCTGCTCACAAGCTGTAAGTGCAAATCACTTACATTGCTGATAGATTTATGCAAAGCTTCACCGAGACAGTGCCGCTATGAAGAAAAGATCACAGGAATAAAGGGAAACATTCAGAAATCAACTAAGTAAAAGAAAAAAGGATAAGGAAGGGAGAGTAAAACACAGAACATTAATTATAATTTCATCAGGGAAAAATAAGTTGAAAACTATCTGGAAAAAATACAAATATGTTGCTTTAGTTTAGTTTATATATACTATAGAACAGAACGGAATGATGTATTTTCCTGTGTTATGTTTTGAAAACATCCAGGATAGCATTATCTCTTCAACATAATGTTAGTCTTTACTCATATGTTATGAAGCTGAACCCAACTGTTTCCTCTTCTCCTTTATGACAAATAATTTTGACAAGAAATCATTCAGTACACCCATTTGCATTACTATTAGAAAAGATGTTGTGTAAGGACTAGATCAGTCAGTTGTATCTCTGAAATATCACAAGCATATTAAACACATATTAAAGATTAAATTTCACTGCTAACAGGCAGAAAACAAGTTCAGTCTGTAGTGAAGATAGATTTATATTAAAATACTTCACTTATTTTTCCTAAAATTCAGAATGAGATGGGTATATAAAAGACTTCCTGAAAGTCTCCAGAAAAAAACTTCATGTAAGACTTATACTATTGTTGTTCAATAACGAAAAGCAAAATATAAAAACATATTTCCAAGTAAAAGTTCCATATGAAATATTATTGATCATACAAATCATACATGCACAGAATAGAGCCATCAGAAAAGAAGTGAGAGCAATTTCAAATCCAGCATGACCAACTTCCCCTTTTGTCACAGGTCAGTCAAGAAGACGGCCTTCTCCAGGAGACAGCAGGTATTTTGGCATCAGCTTGGAAGCCTACAGTTAGGAACTTTTAGATAATACTTTGTCAAAAAATAAATGGAAATTATTATTCATTCTCCTGAATCTACAAGAAGGCACGACTCAAAAATACATTACTGTGATACATCCAAAGGTCTGTTATTAACATTGGAAGTGGGTCGCAAGCAACAATTTTATATGCAAGGACGTAACACTAGGAGGCACCCTACTCCACTGGAAAAGACAACGAACTAGCATCTAACAGCTCCGATTTCAACACCAGATTTCAACATCGCCCGTCTGAACAAATCCACCCGTTTCCTAATGTGCTTACTTTCCCATCTGTCTGGTTTGTTTAGGGGGGAAGATGTTAAATGCAGAAATGATCTCTTGCTAAATAAATGTTCAGCTTCAAGAACTTGTGGGACTTGACACTGACAGACCTATCTAGGCACCACTGTGGTACAACTAAGAAATATTTAGATTTTACAATTGAAGAACTAAGGTTAGTAGTGTTCTACACTTAAAAGAAATTCCAAGTACAATACTATATTCCGAAGTCTACCCTATTAAAAAGGCCTTTTATGAAAGTGAGAATTGCCCCATGCTACTTGCAGAATAAGATTGCTTTCACCAAGAAACAAACTGATCTAACAACTAAAAGTACTAAGTTGGGGTAATCATTTTAATACATGTCATTTCACTCAACTTAAAAGTTTTCCAGAGATCTGAAAAACAGATGGAGTCAAAATGAACTTTTGATGAAGGTCCTGCACTAAAACCCTCCAGTTCAGTTCAGTATTCAGTTTGTCACTGATTTCTTTGGCTCTTTCACTCAGAACAATCTTTCTGCAACCCACATCTCCTGATTGTGAGAGAACAGTAATTATCTTGTGCAAAAAAAATTAACTACTAAATTCTCAGATCTTATTGGCAAAAAAAAAGAAGAAAGAGGTTATTTTTCTATAAAGTTGGACTTACATATTTGACATTCCATTGCTCTAAAACCACACACAGAAATGTCGAACATAGTGTAAATACAGCTGATTGATTTTTAACAAAACTTGAAATAAAAGTACTTTGAAGTCTAAATATTGTATCACTATCCAAAAGATTGATTGTGTCAAGATCTGACTTCACTATACAGTTTACTGAATTTTCAAATTACTCCTGGCTAACAGGAATTGTGTTTCTGTTTAATACCCGAGACCCTAAATGGGGATAGTCCAGGTTTATCTGTTGTATCAAAGCAGATTTAGATCGTTATGCAGTCTTTGCCTCATTTTAAGAATGATCTCCAGCAGACTGCTAACCTTTCTGAAGAAGAAAACCTATGTGTGCATCCATCACATGCTAGTATAAGAAATTAGTTTTTGAGATGCTGACCGAAGAAGCTGGAGGACCTTTGGCATAAATCCATTTTATCCAGCTAACAACAACTTCCCCAAAACTCTCCCTCAAGATATGTCTTTGTTTTGAAGATAAAGACTGATTTGTCAGCACATGTACTGTCTCTGCCTGCACAGAGCTTACATGACAGATGACCCTGCAGAGATTTGGAAAGCAGCTGTTTCCCACTACAATGTTTTGTAGTTGGCTTGAGGCATGGAATGGAAGAGCTGCATCAAAGTTTACCCTCTCCGGTAAGGAAAAACAGCATTTAGAGTCCCCTCCCTTTCTCTCAAAACCCAACAGTTTTCTACTGAGGAAAATGAATTATGTATCAGGTGTTCTGAAATGTGTAACTACCTCTGGAATCTAATTGGCCCCGATTTCCTCCTGGTTTTGTAGCAACCCTGAGTAAAGGTGCTGTGTCCAGGCTATCATAGGGTGGGGTACTTACCCTGTAGCTTTAAAAAGATGAGTTGTTTTCCAGTTGTAGAAGTCTATCAAACTGCTAGGCAAAATGCCTATGTATTCTGACATTTTACCTATTTGGGTTCTGGATTATATGCTTTTAATCCGACAAACTTCAGGTTCAATGGCTGGGGAGGAGACTATCATTTGGATCTCCCAATATTTTTTAAAGTTCTGGAATGGTACTAAAGCTCCATTTAATTTTACTTATTTGTCATAATGCTGTCAGGACTTTAAAGATTATTTATCTTAGCTAATCCTTCCTGGAGCACAGAGGCATCTGTCAGGAAGTGCCCTTAATCTAGAATTTTATTGATCTGCTGAATCTCAAACGAATTTTGCCCCACTTAATTATGCCTCACTCCTTCCAGGGTCCACTGTTACCATTTGTTTTGGACCTATGCCAAAGCTACTTGAGCAGCTATCTGCCACAGCAAAGAGACTAAGGGTAATGTTTTAAAACTAGATTCTTTACAGAGTTTTTATCTTACATTTAAACGGAAAATATATCCTGACACAGGAATAGAATTTTATTTGGGCAATGGTGTAACTGTTGGATTTTTGGCTTAGGTTTCTGTTTACCATTTTTAGAAGTATAACCTTAACTCCAAGTATCAAATTAAACTCTTTTCTGACTCACACACCATTAATTACACACTGTACCAAGAATTTAATGTTCTTTTCCACCCATTGATGGGTAGAATTAAAAAGTCTTTCAGCCTTATCCAGATTTACTAACTGAAACACTGCCAAACAAAACCTGGTAATATTAAATTCCAATTAGAAGTTTATGATCAGAGAGAGAGTTTTTTTTGGATATGAAGATACTGTAATTTCAAACATCAGCCTAGATGTATTTTTAAATTTAATTAAACACAACACCATGAGAGAAAAAAATTAAATGAAGAAACTAAAAGAGAAATGAAAAAGAACAAAGCTAATATTTGTTAGTATTCCTAACGTATCCCACTGGAAATACCTAGAAAACTCCATTTGTTCTGTTGCTTTCGTTTGTCTGAATTGCGCAGTAACTTTTAATTGGAAATGATCCTTAATGAATTTCCTCCATTACATTCAGAATATTTTACACAGAGAGTAACATAACGAACAGAGCGCAGTACAGGCTGCATGGGCTCACCATAACCAAAAGCTCAGAAAAAGAGAGAGTACAGCTGAATGTTAGGCATTTGTTTTCACGCTCAAGGTTCAGACAAAACTGAACAAAACATTCAGACAATGACCCACGTAGATAGAACAAATCTTCAGGATCACATCTCTGCATAGACAAGGGAACCCAGAACAAGGGGGATTCTTTATTAAGAACTATGGACAGTCATGAAACAGGGTGAAGCACCCTCAGTAGTTGGCCCTCTAAGGGCTGCAGTGACTCTGGACTACGTGATTATTCACATGCTTATGTATAATAGTTTTTGACTTGCTTAAAGCATTGGTTTCCCCATTGGAATACAGGACTACTGATTCTTTTAAATCAGTGGTGAGTGGCAGGATGAGTGTGGACACTGGATCTAGACAGAAACTCCCAAAGCTCCCCAGTTCTCTGTGAGGTTTGCAGGAGCTACAGCACAATCCTATTAAAAACAGTTTTGAGAACTGCAGTCACTTCTGAAAGTTTCCAAGAGCTGCAGAAATTGGTGCTCCTTTGGAAAAACAACAAATATCTACAGATGAAAGAGGTATAAAACCTTACCTTCAGCAGCATTCCAGGTCTCCTCTGTTCTTTGCTCCCTCTTTGGTATGATTTTTCTTTTAATTCTTTTGCATTTCAGCATTTTAGATTTCAAAGTGCTTTTTAAATCTTGCCCAAAATCCCTTACCATCCACTAGATGTCACAGCAGCCTTACCAGTATCGTTAAATACAAGAATAATGAAAGAGAATTTGGGGAGAAGGGAGGTGTTACTTGAATTTTACCTCCTCTCTCTTTCTGACAGACAAGCCTTTAGATAGTGTGTTCAGGACAATATAAAGTGACAGGAGGCAGAGTAAAATGATTCTGTCCTGAAAGTTAATCTCCTTTCAGGAAACTGATCCAGGGTATGTGCAAGTTACTTCTCGTAGAAATTTCGAGCATCCATTTGACAGCAAATCTTCTAAAGCAAGGATTACACAGGCTGTGGAACAGGCCAGTAATCCTTGTGCTGGGAAAGGAAAGTAGTGTTTCCCAGTTCTGCAAATGTGGATGCGTGTCAGCTCTGCAATAAGCACCTCCACATAGGCATAGACAGAGCACTAACTGAAACTAGAAACAGATAAGAAGAATACAGGCCTTAACCTGTACATTTCAGTTGTGCAACACAGACAAGCTGCTTTAAAAAATAAGATTCCTGATATATTGTCCATGGCTGAAGCCCTCTCAGCAGTAAAATGTTTTTAGGAAAAGTGTTAAAACCTCAATACACAGCTAAAAGAATTGGAGAAGAGCTAGCTCATCTGAATTCATATTTCATGAAGAAACTCTCACATGGATTGATATAGAAGTACTTAGTACAATTTACAGGAGAAAAAGGGAAAGCACTTTCTTTTTATGTGATCTAGAATAATTTCTCCTATCAGGGATAAAAACTACACGCTTGGTCTCTAGATACTGATCTAGTTAACCTATCAACATTTAACTGTAGATAGCAAGTGTTGCTTTGCAACTAGTAAGAATGTGTTTAAGCACTGAATCAGCTGAATAGCATTTGCTCTCAAGAGAATTATTTTACTCATAATAAAGCGATCCTGTTAGAATAAAAATAATCCTACATGCATAATATGAGGGACTACTTAGCATTACTGGTACAAAAGCAAAAATATTTCCTTGTTATGCAAAAGCTAGATCTGACCTATCAAATGTGCACCAACTAGAGGGCAGAAATTTGCAGATTAGTATAACAGAATTAAAAAAAACAAGCCGGTTTTTAGTACACTTTATAGGCATAAATTTTTTTTGATTTAACATTTTTATTTTTTAAAAGTTGTTGCCATAAAAATCAGCAAGGACAAATGCAAAGTCCATGCGATGTACTAAACCACTGAACTAGTTCATACTGAGTTAAAGATCTGCTTTGCATAACCTAGTTTATGATAGGCTAAACATGAATCTGCATTGTGGTCTGGCTGTAGCAACAGCCAGTAGTTTGAGGGAAAGGATCAGTTCCTTTGACTTGGCACTTGTTGTGCGTCACCTTAGGGGGAGCACATTCTGTCTCCTCCTCCAGTTCATTCACTTTGGTTACCACAGTACAAGACAAACACTGATAAGCTTGAACTTGTTCAGTGGAGAGCTACTACCAAGATTGCTAAGGCTGGAACATATATCCATCTGATGGAAACAGGTTGCTTAGTCTAAAGAGAACGTTTTCTGGCACTAATAGCTTTCTAGTACCTATGCGGTGGTTGCAGAGGGAGCGACCCAGCCTCATCACAGTGATGCACAACAGGATAATGAGAAACAATGACCATAAATTAAAACAGAAGAGGTTCTGTCTAAATATAAATAAAAACCTCACTATGAAGATAATTAAGCACTCAAAGAGATTATTCAGAGAGACTGTGGAATCTTTATTCTTGGAGGTTATTCAAGACCTGACTGGACAAAGCCCTAAGCAACATTGTTTAAATTCAGTGTTGACTGATTTGAACAGGAGGTTGTACTAGATGACCTCCTAAGCTCTTTTCCAAAATAAGTCAGTCATTGACTCTATAATTCAGGTCAGTGCAGCTCTCAGAGGCTACCATAAGCATTTTAAAAGTTTAAAACCACAGAAAGCATAACACATCCCTTTCAAATTGTACTTTCATGAAGAAAATTATATTTATATATACACTTAGAGTAAATGAAGATTGAGTAAAGGCAGTAACAGAAACATAAAATCAAACAAGTCAGTGTAACTGCATTCATGTTGTAAAAAATAACAGACCAAGAACTTTGAAATTCTCCAGCTTTTATGAGTCTAAGCCACAAGATTTTACAAGCTTAAATTCACTTGTCAACAAA
Source organism: Ara ararauna (assembly GCA_028858755.1). Taxonomy (NCBI): domain Eukaryota; kingdom Metazoa; phylum Chordata; class Aves; order Psittaciformes; family Psittacidae; genus Ara; species Ara ararauna. The sequence continues at coordinate 67,405,724 of CM054379.1, forward strand.
ATAAATTGTTATGTTGCTGTAAGAAACCGTATAATCAAGTGCATGTTCTTAGACTCCTCAAATTCTACAGCAAATTAAAAGCCATCCCACAATAGCACCCTGAAATTGCAGTCATTTTAAGAGTTTCAAAATCTGTTTCTCTTACTTTAAAATGTAGTTGCTCATTATCAACTATTCTTTCAAATTGTAGACAATGAAACCAGTTCTATCGCATTTATGGTTTGGAAAAAGTACAAAGCAAGTATTTTCTGTGAATTATCTAATGTAACTGTGTTCATAAATATGAGTTGCAATTAACAAACTCAGTACTCACAAAAAATTAACCCAAAATAATGTTCAAAATCACTGGAGAGAAGACATAGCTGTAATAAACATGTAGAAACTGAGGGACATTTTGACTTTTCAGTGACCTGTGCAGTGTTTTAATTGCAAAGATAAGGGATACCTCTAAGTGCAAACAATTAGAACTGGTAAATATTTACAATAGAATAGGTAAGCAGACAAAGAATAAAATAAATAACCAAATAAATCTTATAAGTGAAGAGGTGAGACTGCCAACACCCTCCCACTCCCCCAAACAAAACTGTAAAAGGTTCTATTCATATTTAGTGTAAAAAAAGGGCATTCATATAATTTTAAGGCAACTTGCTTATATTACTTTAAAAGTTTGATAATTATTAGGTTTAAAAAGCATTATGCTAACAAATTAAATTTCAAAGACAGATGTCACAGCCAATTTCATGCTGTTAATTGGTAATAAACCACCAGCAACTAAACTGTAACTTCTAATTCTCAAAGAGACCATAGTTACCTGGTCTAGAAGATCTTCAACTTTTTTTTGCCATCCATCTCTTGCTGCTTTTTTTTCACGTTCTTTCAGCTGCAGCAGCTGAGTCATGGCTGCCTTCTTATCCTCTTCATGCTGCAGCCTCAGCTCTTCACGAAGCTTATTACATTCCTGTCTAAAAGCAAAGATGAAATAACTAAAATGCAGTGGAACTTGTGCAAGAAATGAGGAAGAATTAAGAACTGTGTAACAATTGGAAAACTTTAGGTAATAACAGAAGTCCTTTATATTTCATTTGCTATTACATTTGCATGTAATACATATTTCATTTCTAAATAATAAAATGAAAAAAATTAATACTTGCCGAAGATTTTCTGTCCATTTTACTTCCAAGTCACGAGCCATTCTGTCAACTTTGAACTTTTCCTCTTCTCTCATGGTAGCAATCATTGCCTCGTGCTGTTGTCTCTCCTGATCTAGTTCTCCCTGAAAACACAAACTTCACCATAGAGACTGATCAGCAGCAAAAAGGTATTTCAAACCTTAAATAAGTGTATTTATAATGAAAGTGTCAGTTACAATTGGCTTGTAAAACTTGAACTTTTTCAGTGTGTGATTCCTAATTACACACAATCGACGCCTATACATCTGCTGATATTTCTTACTTGTAGAACAGAATTCTGCATTCCTATAAAAAGCTATAAAAAGCAATTTTCCAATAAGTCATTCTGGAATTAATCTTTTCAAATACTGTTACACTGAATCACAGAATAACTTGTGTTGGAAGGAACCTCAAAAGGTCATTAAGTCCTGTTCACTGTAGGACTAGCTTCAGAATTGCTCAGCTTCTTTGTCAAGCATGATTTGAATTATTTTTTTTTGAAGCAGCAAATATTCAGTATTTGAATTTCAAACCTTGGGCTACCTGGATTTGATGTAAAGTTCATGTATCTTCTTTATGTTTTATGATTGGGCAAACCAGCTAGAAACAGGGTTTCATAGTCTGAACAAAAAAAAAAAAATACAAAATTCCTATCAATTTCTGTTCAATTTTTACTAGAATAGTATTAGGTACGACCTAGAAACCATACTTACATGAATGTTTCTCAGCAGTGCTTGCTTCATCCATGAGAAGCAAACATGGCCATCTAAATTTAATTAAGGCTTTTTAAAGTGAATGTTTTTTGTAGGATTTTTTCATGCATATATTTTAAAATCTAAAGATGTTAAGATAAATGTTATTGCCAGTAACCTGCTATATATGAATATTTAAATGTTATAATAGATGAACAGAGAAGAACTCATTAGGGTATAAGGACACTTAGAGAAATTATAAAAACTACAGAGGAAATACAAACTGTAATAGGGTGCCCATCTACTGACTATAGCCAAAGAAATGAATAATAATTAAAAACCCACAACCAAAAAAACCCCAAACAAACAACTCCCAAAATATTCTGTTTCAGGTTGGCTTTGTTGAGAAAATAACATCAGTATGAAAACAGATCCAGGGATTTACTATTATTATTTCTTTTAATATTTGCTGCTCTACTTGATACATTGCTGTGATCTTGTAAATGTACATTGTTTACTGAGGAAAGAAAAAGGAAAGGTTACACTTAAATCAAATGAGCTACTGACAGATTAACTGACAGTTCCAGTCGCATGTAGGCCAACTGAAACAGCAATATATTTGTGCTTAAACAAATTAATAGCTTCAGTTGCATAAAGTGGTCACATCTTCTGGATGATAGTCTGCTATATTTCAAGATATCATGATATATATCTTTAAAGCATTCTTAAGCATCTTCCAAAATTCTAGATTTGAGCCTGAAATAAAGACTATGCTCATTACTTGAAAACATGGTGCATAAAACTAAATATGGAGCTAGTGAGCTCTGGATCTTGCTTTGCACAAAACCACAAAACTGTCTGGAATAGCACTGGTCTAACAGATATCCTTTATACATTCTCAGGAAATTTCATTAAGCTTCTGAAAAATCCACCTCTGAATTTATTTTGTATGGACACACTTTAGCACAATTTATACTAACCACAGAAAAATGTGCTTGCAGCAATACCCATTAAATACTAGAACTGTGCTGAAAACAAACAAAACCCAAACCCACCAACCCCAAACCAACCCATCTTAATTTTCCATTTTTTTTTTCTCTCTGCTTAAAATAAAGAGAAACCTCTTTTTTAACAAAGCCGTATGAAGTTCCGTCAATAATATGTACACTATAATACATCTCGCCATTTTAAAAACAAGACCAAAATCACCGTGAGTGTACTTTGAACAATTTATTCTCCAACATTATGGTTACCTCAACACTGTACAATGAATCTGTGGTCTCTCGCAGTCTTGCTCTAGTTAATTCTAGTTCTTTCTGAAGTATCTCCTGAGCTTCCTGAAGACTGGAGATATGCCCTTCTGCTGTACCAAGGCCTTGCTCACTTTTTCGTACTAGGTCTTGCAGACGAGACACCTATGACATTAAAAATAAATAATTGTGATTTCCATACTCATTAATGATGGCAGCCAAGTCATCCTGGCTTCATTTTCTTCCAGTGTGTTGTACAACAATACACTTTTTTCTACCTGTTTGTGCTTCAGCTCCCCATCCATCAAATAATGATACTGTATTTTTTTCCTTCAAGTAAAAATATTAGAGATTGAGTATTGTTCACCAGCTATAGGTGAAAAACTTTCCAAAGACATAGGCTGGAAAAAACAGAATAACTGGAGGCGGGGGGGGGGGACCAAAGGGCAACAGCTAAGGGGAACTGAAGTTTTTCAGGCAGTAGGAGCGGTCTATGCCATTGCCTTTGTATGTTGAGATAAATTCATTCATACTGAATTTATTCATTGAAAGAATAGACTAACCTTTGGTTTGCAGGTCTGAGCAGGTAACAGTTATAACTACTCTTTCAGTTTATAAGCATAATTATATGCAAACAGTGTTTATAGCATACACAAGTGCACAAACACGCTCTCCCAGAACTCTCTCCCTCTGTATGAGACCCACAAAGTGTTTACAAAAGAGACCCTTTACCTCTTGGTAAGGAATTCCAAATTTCTTTGGAAGACAGATTGCACAGAAAACCTAATGGAACCTTGAGCACTTGCGTATGTGCTCCTTTGCACTATACATAGACAACTAGTAATTCCCTATAAAACACAACTATCTGAAGGAGAATCTGTTTGTGAAAAACTGCCCCTAAAAATGCAATGATATCCTCAAAGTGCACCGCTATCTGTGTATCTGGTTGCAGCGCACTATTGCATGGAACACAAACAGCAGTCCTGTTGATCTGAAGCATATAAAACATGCAGGAATGCCTCTCATAGGGTTTAGCTGTATTCTACTGATGACAAAGCAGCACTGGAGGCTATTTAAAATGATCCCTAGTAATATAATTGGAAATGCTTTGCATGGAGATGGCCAGGCCTTAGACTACTCTGCCAGGTGACACATAGTTTTTCTAAGAGGTCTTGGCTGCTCTACAGTGAAAGGAAGTAAATCTAGAGAGTAAACAGCCAGTCTCATCCTGGGATACATGTGAGAAAGTATCTCGACTTAACCGGAACTCTCAAAAAAAAGTCTCTGGCAAGTATTTAAGATCACACTGTTCTTAAATAGCTTTGTACTAGGAATAACCCAAACGAGGCTTGAATCTTTCTCACCCTTATGCTAAGATAATTGCTGTTAAAAAGCCTGTCAAAAAGAAAAGAGGATAGAATGGATTCAAAAGCAGCTTTCTCAACAGAGAAGTCAGAACTAAGCTAACATCTGCAGAAAATAATAAATATATGCCTACTGTTAAATGACATCTGTAACTTTAAACAAAACAAACAGAAAAGGAAGCAGCAGCAAAAACGTAAGAGCCAAGCTAAAGATGTGCCAGACATTTCACAGGGAAGTTTCCGTCAGGTCAGCGAGGGTACTGAGAAACTGTTGCCAGTTGTCAATAGGGGTTCAAATGGTAAGCCATGGCTGCAAGCGAAGCATTTCTCTCTGTGATTTAGATAAATATAGTAATAAAACAAAGCATATCTCCTCTGCACTACATAGAAGTGGATTTACAGTACACCCTAAATTTATTACCGGAATGCTTTCTCTCATTCTCTCGATATACAAAGTACACTGTAATACGTTTATCCTGAAATAAGAATGTATACAAGCTCAAATACCAAATAGCACCTGGCCCTAATTCCCTATCTTAGTTTTTTTAGTTATACATTCCTTATCTATGCCCGTTTTCTTAATTTAGTGTACTGATGAATTTTCCATGCGTGAACTTGCTGGCAGTTAGATAATGGCAATTCATTCTTAAAACATTTGATTGCCTTCAAAGAAAGAACAAGTTTATCACTCATAAACCCAAGAGAAGTTGATAAGAGTAAAACTAAATCTAAATTTAAAACTTTATTTAGTAAAACTAAATGCCTACTGTTAGTAAAACTAAATAAAGGCTACAGTGCTGAACGACAATAGTGTTCTCCTCAGATCTCTCTAGCAACAAAGAAAGTTAACATACAACAGAGAAAGCGAAAAAGAAATAATCAAACTCTCTGCAACTTTGAAATAAAAAATAAACCTGTGTATGATTTTGTTACCATACATAACAAATATATTTTCATCAAGCATAGTGTTAAAAGAGCAAGAGCAGTTTCAGCTTCACTTTGCACCATCTCCAAGTACCAGCAAATGCACTCACAACTACCAGAAGGAAGGACAGTTTCTTGTCTCACAGGTACTCATGACTGACAGATCAGCAGTGCCACTGAGCTCTAAAGATCGTAGGTTCAACTACTCTTGAGGTATATATTAACATACTGAAACTATATTAATACATACTTTAAGAATATATATTCTAATATATAATATTTCAATACCTTCATATGTATATTGATATAGTAATATATTGATATACTAATAATATATCAATATATAAAATATTAACATAACTTATACTTTAATATAGTAATAATTCAATGTATACTTTCAGAAGGACAACCTTTCCCATTTACTAAAACAAAGAAGTTTTATTCCAAAGCAAGTTTAACATTTGTGCAATTTGCAAGCCACCAGAATTCAATAAACAGCCACCATCTCCAGAACTTGTACAGTATAGAAAATGGCAATTAAAAGTACTGCTGCAAAAAAGCACTTAATGCTTGAGTCCATCTAAAGCTCACACAGAAATCATATGTATGACCTGTTGAATAAAGAGGCTGATGAACTATTTTCTTGAAAGAAAGCAAAAGTTCCAGGCAAGAATAGATTGATGGTTTGATGAATGGATGTATTTCTACTTTAAAAATACTACATTATGAAAAGGTGGTGATTTCAAAACCAAGAAATTAAAACCGTATTGAGATATGATACATTTAACATTGACTGCATGTATCAAAACATTGTAAAGAATTTGGGTCTTACGAGAAATAAGTATTTCAAGTCAATATTTCATAGAAATATATGAAGATCATCTACAAGTCAGGAAGCTGACCAGAATTTACAATATGCTAACTGTAACCAAATATGGGTTTAAACACAGCTAATTTTCCTTCTGTCTCCTGATATATTTTGTGTAGACGTCTGGGTACCTAATGAGTAGATAAGCACAAGAAAAGCTGCTTACATCAACTGTTTTGTACCTCAATCTCTTCTGCTTCGTTAATTTTGCAAAGCACAACAAAATCATTGCCCAGAAGCAGTCAAGTAATATCATATATGAAGAATACCCCACTTTAAGCACAAGATCATTATTGGTAAAATGTGGTCTAGTGCACAGGACTGTTAGGTGATACAATTAAGTTAACCCTTGCCTCCTGATTGGCAGAAGTCAGTTTTGTTGTTAGCTCTTCCTTCAGGTTTTCCAGCTGCTGTCGGAGCTGATTCTTATCGTCCTCCAAATGCAGTTTCTCTTTCTCAAACTGCTGCTCCAACTCCTTCAGAAATAAAAAGTATGGAAGAAATATTAAATTCTTGTCATACAGTCATCACAAAATACAGGTGTACTACCTGAAAATTATTCCTCCCTGCATAAACATTCCTGATCTCAACTAAGAATTGTCTTTTCCTTAAAGTGTTAAAACATGAACACTTATTTCCTTCCACAGTGGCAGCCGTATTCTTTTCAGTTTATTTTCTACTCTATTCCTTGATTAATTTCTAATCTAACAGCCTTGACAAAGTAAAGACAAACAGGACTTTCTTCTCAATTACTAGTTTCATTTTGTACTTATCAAAATCACTGAAACTATATCTGCTTTCACAGTTTTTCAATTTGAATTGGAAGAATGCAGAAGTTTCCACTTTTCATAGAATTAAATTGATAATATGCTTATCCTTCATCCTTTACTCATCTATCTCCTACACATAATCCCCACAGAAAACACTAAATCCTAAAAATCCAGACTGAGCTTTGGGAAGTTTTTCAAGCTGTGACACTAAAGGAAAGAAAGACCCACACCATATCTATAAAATGTATGCAGAACCAAAAGAAATTAACCATTAGTCTTCAAGTTCAACTACATACAAAGAATTAAATCCCACCTCTGTTTTGGTTCAATCTCTGTGGAATAACAACGTACTCCTGAAATTAACTTTTTTGGATGAATTATATATCTTTTACCTGAGCCTATGTTGTACATGCATTTGTCAGACTTATTTTTTAAGGAAAACTATAAATTCATGCTTCAGCTTTACTAATATTTGGAATATATTTTCAGGATAACAATTTCTGTCACAAAATACTTAACATGAAACTTTAAAATTAAAGGCATTATTACATATTTCAGTGGAATATACTACACAACTTATTATACGACAAAGTCCTCTTCAAGAAGATTAAGGCTGCTAAGTAAGGTGCTCCAGAGCCAGGTAATACAACAGGATTTTCTGTACAGCTACAGAGGTTTCTTTATTAACTCTTTCCTAAGGCTTAGCATCGACTCAGTGCCTCTGTGTAGCCCTGGGCTCAGATATCTGAGATATTAGTAATCCCTCAGAAGCAGCTATGAAAAATAGAGACCAGAGCCACACATGGAATAAAAAGTACAACTACAGGCATTAATTATTGAGGTTGCAGATAGCGGAAGAGTTAAGGGCTCAAGAATTCAAGAGGAAAAAGACTGTAATGAAAAAGTGTAAAACTCAGGAAAACTGGGGAGCTGCAAGACAGCAACGTGGTGTCAACATACAATCCAAGAAGCAATGGAGGCCAACACTTCCTCACCCAAAACAAGAGACTCCTCAAGTGTCCTGCTGTGGGTGGTAAGCATATTAAGCTTAGTAGCTTGTTCTAGCACTCCATTAGGGTGTGCAATAGCTGATAAATAATTTGTGTATAAACTGCCTGCATAATCTCTGCTCATGGTAGAAGTTGATCAGAGGGACAAAACAGAGGGTTACTGTAATAACTTTCAGTTATATATTGGTATACAATGTAACTCAACAAGTACATGTTTTCTTCCCAAGCCCAGATCAATCACCAGGAGAGACAAATGATACTTGCTTAACGCAACTTGCTCAATTTTTCTTGTTCGCACTGTGAAATCTGATGTCTGCAGAATTTCACTAATGCTATTCAGACCTTATTCTGATAACTGAGTAATTAGTTCTTTTATGATACTTGTCAGTACAGCTGTGCAGTACTGCAAAATTATTAGCAGCTCTATTTTCATAATCCTATGAACTGATGCCATTTTTACAGCTCATTTTATAGATGGAAGAACTGAAGCAAAGAGATATATTTAAGCCATTTATTGAGTCTTTTTCTGATTCTTCAGAATTCTCTTCTATTTTTCAAAACCTTTCCAAATCCCAGATGCCTTTACCAATCTTCCAGTCCCAATAAATCCTCACGTTCTCTATCTCAAGGCTCCTTGTACCCTGCTTCTTCCTCACATTAAACTCAACACTTCTCTCCACTTGAGACTGACTGTTTCTTCCTTGAATTACTCAAATAACACAAAATGTGCTTAGCGAGATAGGTTTGACGAGAAGAGGCAGTACACTGATGAAGATTTACTGATATCTTGGCCCTGACATCCTTTCATAGCTGATTTTTCCCTCACTAAAATCAAGTTTCACATCTCACGTTTATAGAGATGTTCCCTATTTTAACTGATTTAATTATTTAAGAACAAGCATTTTGTGATATCGTTTGGTTTGTTCTCCATATTAACTTAATAACAAAAAAGTAAAGAAAAATATTCCCAGAAACCCTTAAGTGACATTTTTTTTAATGACGGGTATGTTTAAAGTTACAAAGAAAGTAGACCTGAAAGATCGGATGAATGTATGTCTCAGAGGACTATTTCTGTTACTGGGAGACATGAAAAAACTCTTTGGGATTTACTCAAAACGAAGAAGCAGCACACTAGTAAAGTAATTAAAAAAAAAAAAATAAAATCAGCCTAAGATGCGCACCTCTAACTACAGCTGTGTTTCTCGGTATAATTTATTGTGAACACAGCAGAGAAGCATAACAAACCCTTAAATTAAACAATTAAATTTTAGCCTGTATTTACTATATAAGGCAAAAATTGTGTTCTCGGGTACATGCAATCAGGTATATGCAATCAGATTAGGAAGTAAAAATTCAAAATTGGTCCTCTCATTTATCCCAACAAAAAGAGGACAATTTTGTGAAACAAAGAAAGCCTTTTAGTTGCAGCATTCCATTCAAAGGTAAATAAATGCTCAATACACAGTAAGCATAATTTCATGATGTAAGTTAGGAACAGCTACTGTTGTCTTGAGTATACACGTAGCCAAGTACAAATATAATAACTTTTTGTACTTCCATTTATTAAAAAATTAAATATCAGTGTAACATAATCTTTCATCTCCTGCAGAAGTGACATACCAAGGCTTCTGAATATGGGTCACAAAACCTGGGAAAACACAACGTACTCTACTCAAACAGAAAGTTCTGTAATCTGAGAATTTCCCTTCTGTATGCAGACAAATGACAGTACAAATGCTCTTCTCTGTTTTCTGCAAGATGCATGTTATTTTAATAAAGGCTGAGAATTTTCTTCAGTGAGGCCCAGCAGATCTGCAAGTAACTCCAAATAAAACTTGCCATACAACAAAACCACACAGTCCAAGGTTCAAATTGTAACATCTGATTTTTGTAGTACGTTTTATTACTAAGGAAACATAAACCTACCATCTGCATTTTTTTCTTATCCTTATTAGCATTAGTATGTGCAGCCTCAATCGCAGTATGGTGCTTCCATGCCAATTCTTCTAAGGTCTTAGAATGAGCCTCTTTTAATTGTGCAGCCTCTCCTTCCAATCTTGCTTGCAGTTTTACCAGCTCCTTCTCATAATATTCACGCTGTGACTCTCTTGCTTCATTTACTTTCTGTAAAAAACAGAAAAATAAAATAATTTCTATTAAATAGTAAAAATTCAGAACAGTAGCAATGAAAAAAATACAAAACATTACTGATGGCAGAAATCTACAAAAATTAACTTCCCTATAAAACAAATTGAGCAAACACTAAGCACTGACTAAATCATTCAGTAACCAAAAGGGTAGTTTCAATATATCTCTGCAAAGCAATATATCCTTATTAAAATATACTTTTTGCTCTATTTAATCTAGGGAAACAGCAGTAAGGTATCAAGCCTGTAGAAAATTCCAGTTCAGTATTTTCAAACATGTTAAGCACATTTTCGGAGGATTGCTTTTTAAATTGTTCTTTAACTACTTCACATTTTTCTTTACTTCAGATACTAGACATCCAGACACAAGTTCTTCAATGAAACTGTTAGATATGTTCAAAGCAGTCTGAGCAACATCTGACTTCCTTCTACTTTCACTTTAGACTCTACATTCTGTGTACATTCTATCTACAATCATTCTATGTTGCTACATGAGATATACTTGGAACGTAACACTGCTAGTCCAGTCATTTGAAACAAAAATTAAAACAGAATTTTTTTTTCTGAAGCAAATAAGCTGTTTAACCTTCTCCAAGGCCAGAATTTGCTGCCTTTGTCGCTCATCCAGACTCTGTGTTTTGCTTTGTAACAAGTTTCTTTCCTCTTCCAACTGGGACAGTTTTTCCTTTAATCTAGACTTTTCTGATTCCAAGTCTCTGATTGTAACTTCTTGAGTCATTTGAGTAGCTTGAAGCATTCCAATGTGACCTAGAAACAAAACAGCTATTTAAAAGCTCAGAGCATTGGTTTCATGTAATTCATACTTCAGTGACTTCTAGAAGTACAGCTCTACTGGAAGCTTTCATATGGAACTCCATCATCTTCACTGCAATGCTCACCTTCCCCTCCATTCCTCCCTTTTTTAATTTTATTGTAAAAAGCCCAGCAAAAGTAGAGCACCTGGTGCTGGGGCTCCTTTAGCTTGTTTTTGTGGTTCAAAGTTGAATACTGACTTCAAGAGAAAGCAGACACAGGTAACAATTTGAACACGGACAGTGTACACTGGAAACTTACCCCACCTAAAACAGCATCTTTTTTTCCCCAGTATAAGCTACACAATGGAAAGCAAAACATTGACATATAATAGTAAAGATGTTATTGTTTTAGCAAATTCAAAATTATGCCAGGTATATCAGCTAAAGCTATGCAAAACTTATGGAATTACACGTAATTCTGCTAAAAGGATATGACCAAGAGATGTAACAGAACTCGTTCTCCCTAAAATGTGATCTAATGCCATTCAGGTTAGAGGCTTGCTTTTAATTTCTTTATGTATATTAAAAAAAAATCTACAAAGCTAGACACTATAAACATCTGTCCTTAGCATCACAAGTGGAAGCAGGTTTATTACTTCAGCAATTTTTGTCCTTGTTCTTCTTAATTTATATCTGTTCCGTTAAAAATACTACTACTAGGTAACTGACTATAGCAGTGAAACTCTTGCTATTCTGGGAGAGCCTTAGGAGGGGACAGAAGACTACTTTGGAAAAGAAGATGCTCCTAGATCTGTTCAACTAAAAGACAAGAGAGAGGATAGTCTCCCATTATTTTAACATCTTTGTAGAAGCACCACAAATTCATACCTAAGCTGACATTCCATTGGAATGGATTCTTTTGATAGAAACACCTTACTATCCCTTTCATGAATTGCATGACCCAGGCCTGTCCCTTTCATAAATTGCATGTTTGAAATATGCCTTTAAAAAATTACCATATAATAGAATGAAGTGGTAACTAAACGGACTTCCAACGATTATACAAAGATCCTTAACAATTTCACATTAAGAAAGCAGCCAGATAAACTATATTGTTTACTCGGAATAATTTTTTTTATTAATAAGTCTTTCAGGGTTTTCTTTACAGCTGTTTCCTTCACTTCCCCATGCTTGTTGGCATATGGAAAATTATCTGTAAGAACTGCTTCATTATTTGAAGGACCCAAATAAAACCTTCATACAGGCCACATTCACGGCCAATGTGTGAACTGGCCATGTGTAGCCAGCTAGTAGTAAGCTAACACAGTAATACTAAACATAGTATTACATATAGTATACAATATAACTAGTAAACTATTACAGTACTAGCAAGTTAACCCTGTAAAGTACTGTCTGTTCCTACGGCTGCCTGACACAGTCTGGCAACATCCCAGCCTTCAAAACAAGGTGATCTTACTCAAACAGACTTTTGGGAAGAGCCGTGGGCTAGTGCTAAGTGTTATGGGAAACAATGAGATATTTCTACAATTGGCGTAGTTGAACAAGGCCAAAGATAAGCCAGGGGCTTATTTTTAGCCTGCAATCCTACCTATAGCACATTAGTTCAATTATCTGGGCCCATGCCCTACCACCAAGCAGTTCACAAGAGAGACAATGCCAATGAGGGAAAACTTGCATGTGTACAGCCAAGTTTTAAACTGTTTTCTATGCCTTTCCATATGCCAACAAGCACAGAGAAGCAAAGAAAACAGCTATAAGGAAAACCCTAAAGGACTTATTATCCAGTAAGCTGCAAATGCCCTGACAGTAAGCGTAAAGCAAAGTACCACAGTCCTAGCAAAAAAAGGCAACTGAAAAAGGAGGAAGGAACAGGAAGGATGCCTTAGTGAGCATGTGGAGAACAGATATGCAGCAGAAGCATTCTGTACAAGTGCACTTAAGAAATTCCAAGGCCTAGAAAGTACGTGCATGCCATACAAAGTAGAATATTTGGACAAACTTACACACACACACAAAAAAAAAAAAAAGAAAGAAAAGGAAGAGGTCTTAAGTACAATGCATGCAATATCAAAACAATTAACCCTATTCTATGGCCACGACTGAACAGTCTTTAGGCACTCTAAACCTACACAAGCCTAACAGCAAAAGGACAGGCTAGTATAAAAACATGATTTTCATTTCCAGATTAAGTTACTAACATACATACTGGCTTTGAGAACAAGATCAGCGGCCTGCTGCTGTAAGCGCTCTCTAGCAGCTGCTAGCTCACTTTCCACTTCTTTGTGTTTGCTTAACAATGACATCTCCTCCTCCTTCACATCATCTAGCTGTTTTTGAAGAACCTAGAGGAAGCATAGTATAATGCCTGTTATCATTTTATATACAATTGTGTGTAAATTTAAATGAGCATTAGGTCAAAATGTACAGAAAAGACCTTTTAGCAAACAAGTTTTATTTATACAAATGATGAAATCTTGTAATATTAATTTGGTATTTCATGTTTTTCCAAAGATATTGTTCAAGCATTACAAGATACCGGACAAACAGCATGATAAGAATGCATAAGAAAAATACAACAATGTTCAAAAAGGTACATGAAAAATAAAAATAAAAGGGTCCACAGAGTTTGGGGGTCAATGTGAGAAACCTGGTTTCTGATATCTGAGACTTCCTCACATTGATGACTACGTTACATGTTCACAGCAGTTTACAGTGTCCTTCATTGCTACTATGTTCACTACTAACACAAGTTAAGCTGCACATGAATATACATAAAATGAGAGCTAGGCAATTAGTTAAATCAAACTTTCTGTATGTTTTAAATCGGACGTACTGATTCACAGTATTTTATCTCAGGTAGTGTGCTGCTGATGATGTGCTCTCAGCCATTCAGGAAGGAAAAGGAAACCTTGTTCCACTTTAAAAGGAAGGCTAGATTTCTCTTCATTCAAGTCACTGGAACAGCAGTGTCATTTCAATTAACAGAACTGGGGAAAACACTGGACAGAATGTGGAACATGGACACCAGAAGTGGTGAGATTAAGCATTTGATCAGAGTAGGATCTGACTTTCAAAATCTGCTGCGAATACTGTACTAGACTCTTCCTCTTCTTCTATTGCAGGTATGATCAACATACAGTGGGTTTCCTTTTCACTGCAGCTCTCCAGAAACTCACCTCCTTGATGCAGTCAATTAAAAGGCAAGAGTTCTGTTTTGTTAACTGAACAGAGTTGGAATGAACTTTTAGAAGGCCCTGTGGGAAACTGGAAAAAGGTACTCTGAATTTAACATCTGATAAAGGCAGCAGTCTTCTTTCACTATACCCTGTAGTCTACACAGAAAGGAAGGACAGAGCAAAAGAGGAGTTGGAATTAGACTGTAAATGGAAAAAACTCATGGCCCATCTCAGCTCTACCCAATGATGCTTCCAAAATTACTATGACCAGCACATTTAAGGTATTTCTGGCTTTGAAACTTGAGTTACTACAAATGCAAAAGACAAGATACTCAAGCTTACCCACAGAAATTACTGTTCTTCAGGCCTCAGAACAGCTACCAAAAACCAAGCAAAAGTTCACAGAATCTTTTCCTTCAAGTCCAGCATGCCCAGTTCTTTTTTTTTGCTGACAAAAAAAAAAATCAGTCTTTGTTTCTCTAGGATGTCTTGTCCTTCTTTAGGGACAAGAAACTTTAGGTTCTAAATAACACTGTGCTGTGGTTTAACTCAGTAAGCAGCTAAGTATCACATAGCTGCTCACTCATTACCTGCCAGCGGGATGGGGGGGAGAGAATGAGAAGGGTAAAAGTTAGAAAACTCGTGGGTTGAGATAAAGACAGTTTAACAGTTAAAGCAAAAGCCATGCATGCAAGCAAAGCAAAACAAGGAATTCATTCACTCCTTCCCATTGACAGGCTCAGTCATCTCCAGAAAAGCAAAGCTCCATAACATTACTTGGGAAGAAAAATGCCATCACTCTTCACACAGCTTTTATTGGTGGGCATGATGTCATATGGCATGGGACTTCCTTTTGGTCAGTTGGGGTGAGTTGTCCCAGCTGTGTCCACTTCCAACCATTTCTGCACCCCCAGCCTACTTGCTCATGGGGTGGTGTGAAGAGCAGAAAAGGCCTTGATTCTGTGTAAGCACTGCTCAGCAGTAAGGAAAACATCTCGGAGTTATCAACTCTGTTTCCAGCACAAATCCAAAGCATAGCCCCAAACCAGCTACTATGAAGGCAATTAACTGTATCCCAGCCCAAAAGAGTACAGAGTGAAAATGTGTGCAGTATTTGTTACTGCTTGCAAAAACATAATTAAAGACGCTAAAATAAAAACGTTAAAACATTCAGAAAGCCATCTTTATTTCTTACCTCCTACAAACCTACTTTTCTTAACACCCAACATGTTTAAGCAAGTTAGTCACTAATGAGCTCTACAAACAAGACTGCATTGAATACATAATAGTCATTGTATTTATACTGTCAGTTACATGATGTTCCAGTTGAACACACTTCTGCAAGAAACTGTACAATCTAGTGAAGTGGTTTCTCAACTTTCCTAGCAAGCTTTTCAGTTTGTTGGCATAACCAGACACATAACTTCAAAATATAAATAAATAACAAAATTTAGATTATGATTATCGAGTATGAGTAACATAAAATTAAACTTACATGTTCCAATGACCTCAAACTACCAGCCTCTTGGAAAGTCAGCATAAATGGAAACAGAAAACTCATAATCTTGGGAACAACGCATCATCAGTCTCACCTGAACATTGTTTTCTGCTGTGCCAAGAGCCACCTGAAGTTTTTGGCATTTTTCCCGTAGACTGGCAGCTTCATCCTGGACCATTTGCAATTCAGTTTTAAGCTTTCCCAGATTCTTCCGTAACATACTTTCCTGGTTTTGAAATTCTTTTCTTAACTCCACTTCTTTTTCTTTGCAAGCATGTAGACTTTCTGCTGTAAAAAGCTGAGATCTTTTCAAGGAATCAAGTTCATGCTCATAGAAGGACTGTGCTTTGCTGAGTTTGCCTTCATAGTCCTCAATGAGTTTTTTTCTTTCCAGCCTTAATTCTTCAACTTTACTGTTCAAGTCTTCCAGCTCTAGTCTATGCAATTCCTCTAGTTTTTCTTGACCCTTACTTAAAGTAGCATTCTGACTCTGTTGAGTCTTTAGAAGTTCTTGAATCTCAAGTCTGTGGGCAGCTCTCAAGTCTTCCAGAGCTGTACGCTTGTCCTTCTCATACTGCACTTGCAGCTGTATGAAACTTCGTAGCCTTTCCTCAAATTTCTTCCTGATCTCTTCTACTTCTCTTGACATGGTCACCACACGTTGGACATGCTGAGCTTCTGCACAAAGCTGCATATCTTCAACTCTGTCCTTATAGGCTTCGAATTCTGTCAAGGCCTGGTGTTTCATCTTTTTATGATCTTCCAGTGACTCTTCTAAAACCTGGATCTTTCTCTTGAGATCCATTTCTTCTGCAACTTTACTTTTATATTGTAAGATCTTCTCTCTGGTCTCTGCAAGAATTTGTTGAATTTCTTCTTCATGAGCATCTTTAAGGGCTTGGATAGCAGCTTCATGTTCATCATTTTTAGTGTTCAAAGCATATATTACCTACAAACATGAAATAATATTACATTAGAGAAAAGGCATTCTAGTTATCTGTTAAATTGTAAGAAAATCACCTAGGTACTTTGAAAGTTACTTTGGCAATCTGGCATGATTTCATAATACAAATAAGTCAACAAATATTATGATGAATGTGACTGCATAAATGCTGTATTAGTCATGAAAATCTTATACATCTTGGAGAATAGTTTTTCTATCATTTTTAAACCTATGATTTTCCTCATGAAAGTTTTGCCTTTATATGCATGTTGCTGCTGTAAATGCTACATTCAACACATTGAAAACTAAAACATTTATTTAAAAGAATTAAAAGCATTGCCAAAGAAATTGGAACAGAGGTTTTCTGTTGGAGAATAACACACATCAAATACACATTACAGCATGAAATTAAATTGGAACATGCAACTGAATGTGGTGCCATAATATACATTCTTCGGTCGCCTGAATTCCAGCTCTATCAAATTATTATAAATCTCAGTATTTTTGAAGTAATGGAATAGCCACATCAGATGGACAATTCGATGCATTGTGTTCGCATAGAAATAATAATTAAAAAAAGCCTATTCTAAAGCAAAAGCAGCTTAGCAGCATTACAGCAAAATTAAAGCAGAAACTGAAATACATTTAAAGTTCTACTAGTTGAAATAAATAGTTCCTGCTCAAGTAAGTTTCCAAAAACTGAAAGGCATTAAGGTTGCAAAAATTGGAGGTAGGTAGATAAAACAAGTTTTGCACTCTCTATTTTTAAACCAAAGGATGAGCCATTTCCTAAACATGCTTTTTTAAATGCTTTTAATATTACTAGCTTTTCCAGTACAACTGCATATTTCTCAAAAGCATAAACTCCCCACTTGAACAATTCATCTTTTTTCCAGCTTCACTCTAAATGCATCATACACATCACAATTCTTATCAGACAACAGAAAAAAGAAGTTAAATTGAGCTTTACTGTATTTTCAGTTAGCATATCATTCCACAGGTACAGACAGAACCATACTGCCTCCAAGAATAGTGAGATTGCCAGCTAAAGGCCTTAATACTTTTAATGCAAACCAGTAATATAATTATTAATAAGAATCTACTATGATACTATATGCCTTGGTCATAAAAAGTACAACATAGTAAGCTAGTAACAGTAATAACCTTTTTTATGCCAATAATTATTAGAGTGTTTAGTTATATTCTATGTGGTAAGGTTAAGCATGTCTGCTGCTGCATCAGCTTCGGTGTCTTGAACAACATGAAATACAACCAAAACGTTGGTGTTCAACACTGTCGCTGAAAGATGAAAAAGCTCAACTATTAGGACAAGAAATAGTTTTTACTCCAAATCAAATGTTACGGTTCAAAGAGCTGACCAACTCTTGCATGGTCAGCTGCACTTTGGTGATCTGCTCTTGCCAGCAATTTAATCACGATGGAATGCTCTTCTAATTAAAAACGTGTAATTCGCCTTAATACTAGTATTAGGTGCCAAATATATTTTGCAGTACGGAAAATATCTCCAAAAATGTGTGGTTCATTCTCTCTAATTTTACATGGAAACAAGAACTGATACCTATGAGGAAAAAAAACAAAACAAAACCCAACATCTCTACTTATCCTACACAAATATTAACATTTTGTCTCCGGTAAACCTTCATTTTAGACTTAATATGTGGGACCCTGGGTCAGAGCACTAGATTCAGCCTACTTCAGGTGAAGTGTCTTGTTCCTGGTGCTGCTAGGGTGCTGCTGTACCTATAAGTCTGAAACACAAGAGCCTCCGGAGACATCCCAGGACTATGTGAGTGCTGCACACCTATTTAATGAACTGCAAAACTACAGTGCCAACGAGGAGCTACTTGTGCATAATCTGTTAGTGATTTGGAACACATGAACCAATGAGCCTCACCTACCTTGCTATCTCTGGGTAGGTAAGAACTGTTAGACACAGGAAGAATTAAGATATACTGGGAAACAGTAACAAGGTTTTTCTAGGAACAAGTCACATCCCATAGACACAGTGGGATGCAAACGGAAAAGTTTAATTTACGACATCAACAAGAAACATCAAAGATCTTCCAGGCATTATTATGAATAAATTTTATATAGAAATGTATCCTCTCCTATACCTCAGAATGATCACACTTTCTGTTACAATAGGTATTGCATTCATTTTTTCCCTTTTCTTCCTGTTGACCAAATAATGAGAAGTATGTTATATTTAAGCATTTAAAATGTATGTATTATGATCAACGAAAGGTCAGTTTCAGACAAAATAAACCAACCAATTTAAAATCCCGAAAACATCTGGTTTTACCGGACAAATTTCTGCTCCTTGGTATGTTATAGAAACATACTAATAACAGGAAAATATGTCAAAGTTATTCAAAACAGTCTTTCAGAAAACTGTCCACAATCACAGAGTGATTCTTACAATTCTTACAAATGCATTACTACATACAAAGTAGATAGTCAATTATAATATCACATTTCATTCCTTGTCATGCATTGCCAGCCAGACATTGACTACCATTTGGTAAGCTCTGAAGATTTTCTTCATATGATAATCTTTGAAATTTCATTTTTCTAATAGGATTTTTTCCTACTTAAGTTATAATCAAGAGACAACTCTACTCAGAGGATTCATGGGGAAAACCAAGGTATTGCTAAATCTGAAACCCCCCCTTTAAAAAAATATATTATGTATACAAAAAAAAAAAAAATCCAACCCCATAACTATGTGTGCCCATGTCTCTTTTTAAAATCATGATTTTCTTTTTTTTTAACCCCATTATCTAGAAAGACCTTTTGTTCCCTAACAGAAAATAGTGCGAATACAGGTGCTTTGTCAATCCAGATACTTTGTCAAACCAGTCCTTTGTGTTGCTGACAACACAACAGAAACAAGCCTAGAAATTTACGCCAGGATTGGTGTCATGGGTTCAGCAGTAGCAGTCATTTTTCTTCTTCTTGGTAGCTGGTGCAGTGCTGTGTTTTTGACTTTCAGCCTGGGAACAGCGCTGATAACACCAGTGTTTTCAGTTACTGCTTGGTAATGTTTTGGTTTGACCAAGGACTTTCTGAGTCTCATGCTCTGCCAGGGAGGAGGGGAAGCCAGGAGGAAGCAGAGACAGGACACCTGACCCAAAACTGACCAAAGAGGTTATTCCATACCACAGCACGTCATGCCCAGGATGTAAAAAAAGGAGGGCAGAGACATGGAAGGTGGGGTTTGCTGCTGGGTCGGGCTTGGTATCGGGTGGTGAGCGATTGTATTCTTTTCTCTTGTATTTCTCTTGTCATTATTATTGGTGGTAGCAGTAGTGATTTGTGTTATACCTTAGTTACTAAACTGCTCTTATCTCAATCTTTGGGAGTTGCATTCTTTCGATTCTCCTCCCCATCCCCCCAGGGACTGGGGGAAGAAAGAGTGGGGAGTGAGTGAGCGAACTGCGTGAGGGGCTTAAACCATGACAATTGGTTAACTGATTCACTGCAAGTCATCTTAAATGCTTGGGCCAGTGAATTAGGGGCACAGCATGATGAGCAGGGGTGAGACAAATATGGTCTGCAGATATAAAAGTAGTGTCTCCTGCCAATAACATCTCCCCAGAAAAGCTGGTCTAACTATAGCAGTCTTCCTTTGAGATAAAATCCACAGATGGCAAGAACTTTAGAATTTTTCCCCAAAAAAATAAACTTCCACAGAAAATTTATTATTAAAAAAATCCTTTACTGTTCAACAGTCTTCATGCATTAGCTCAGTTTATTCCTTTAGAAACTCTGAAAACAAATACTGAATTACTTTTATTATAGCAACAAATTTTCCAAAGTATTCTCTAAAATCTTCTATTTACAATTAATTATTTACAGAATGATGCCATCTTGTTGCTAAACTTCACAGTTTATTTCCAGGAATAGAACATTATCAGATTTCCACTTCTACCTAACCTTCAACTTTTGCATAAAAACAAATGACAGCCATTTCTCACTTTCACACTTGTTGCTAAACATGCTTAATTTTCTATAAAAGAGAAGTATAGATGAGTCAGAGGGAGGTGATCCTGCCCCTCTACTCTGCTCTCGTGACACCTCACTTGGAGTATTGTGTGCAGTTCTGGTGTCCTCAACATAAAAAGGACATGGAACTGTTGGAACAAGTCCAAAGGAGGGCCACGAGGATGATCAGGGGACTGGAGCACCTCCCGTATGAAGACAGAATGAGAAAGTTGGGGCTGTTCAGCCTGGAGAAGAGAAGGCTGCGTGGAGATCTCAGAGCAGCCTTCCAGTATCTGAAGGGGGCCTATAGGGATGCTGGGGAGGGACTCTTCATGAGGGACTGTAGTGAGAGGACAATGGGTAATGGGCTCAAACTTAAACAGGGGAAGTTTAGATTGGATATAAAGAGGAAATTCTTTACTGTGAGGGTGGTGAGGCACTGGAATGGGTTGTCCACGGAAGTTGTGAATGCTTCATCGCTGGTGGTGTTCAAGGCTGGACTGGACATAGCCTTGGGTGGCACGGTTTAGTGGGAGGTGTCCCTGCCCCTGGCAGGGGGGTTGGAACTAGATGATCTTAAGGTCCTTTCCAACCCTAACTATTCTATGATTCTATGACATGCTCTGCTCATTAACTTCTAAGCTGATAATTAGAATGGAGAAAAAAATATTTATCTTGTACTTTCAGATTTCTTGATGATAAGTACTATACCATAAGGCATATAGCATCACTGTGGCACATACACCTAAAGACACTTTCCTCATGCTTCTAAACACATGCTCCTCACCTGAAGAACAGATACGGAGCATGTCTCAGCACAGGGAGAGAATGGCCAGTGTGCCCAATCTGATCAGTCACTGTTGCCTTTTACCTTTCTCCTAGAGCTGTACCAGACAACAGATGACAGGCTTTCTGGGAGCTAATCAGGACCTTTATGTCACAATAGCCTATCCTGGAAATATGCACTTCAACCAAATCCAGGACCAGGAATAGTCATTAACAAGCCCACCAGGTAACAGAAATTAAAAGCACGCCAGCAGGTAAATCTACAGCTGTAGAGCACTCCGCAATCAAAGATTCAACAAAGGGAGCACATTACCTGTGCTACACTTTATAGCCCAACATGCTGAGCAACAACAGGAAGATGGAGTTCACAAGTTCAGCAGCCATGCAGTCTGCTGTCAGGAGTCCAGAGTGGTTTAGACCTCAGGTCTCTGTGCTGGGACAGCAACAGGTACCTTCCAAATGATTCAGCAATCACTGGTGAACTGAGAAACACTTCACGCATTACAATGGGCAGAGGAGGCAATCAGGCTACGATGCTCCTGCTCTAGCAGTTGTATGTCTTCAAGACTGCCTCTCAAAAATGAAATATTACCTTAGGGGACAAAAGGGGATTTGGCACAGATACTAGTGCATATGTGAGAAATAGATACTTGGGGGAAACTCTATTCCATTCAGGAGAGCAAAGTCTTTGACTAGATGTGTGGGGTCCACTGCAGAACAGATGGCATCCTGCTACAGTTAGTAGAAATTCCTTTCTTTTTTCCTTACTTGGGTATCCTTGGATGTGCTGCAGAAAATGGACAAGTGGGGTCTTTTCCTCACCCCAACAAATTAAAATGAAGCAAAGGAATTTGTAGCAGTGGTGAGTTAAGGCATGCCAGATAAGGTAACTAACTAGGTTTCTGAAGAATAGACAGAGGAGATAAGGGCAGATATCACTTACAAATATTTTGCAAAATGCGATAAAAAATAGGAGCCCCTAGATCTATCTTTTCTTTTCCAGAAAACAAGGTAGTAATTATGGAAGGCACGTGATGTTTGAT
Source organism: Ara ararauna (assembly GCA_028858755.1). Lineage (NCBI taxonomy): Eukaryota > Metazoa > Chordata > Aves > Psittaciformes > Psittacidae > Ara > Ara ararauna. Next base: position 67,428,145 of record CM054379.1, read on the forward strand.
GGAAGGGAAAAAGAGGAAAAATTACTTGCCAATATGCAACTTAGATTGTCACTTTGGGGAACAGGTGAAATTGTTATTCCTGTTAAGACGAGAAGATTAAAAAAGACAGAAAAAAGGAGATTAAATATTAGATATCACATGCATTAGATACAATATGCAGGCCCTGTATCCTGAAAACTATTCTAATTTGGTTTTCAGGATGCTCATAGCAAATTTGCTTCAAGAGTTAATCAGAATGGGAGCAAATACCAGCAGAAAATAGTTTGTTTTATAAAGGCTCCTTGCAAATCAGTACTTACTTTTTAACTTGGCCAATACCTGCAAATCAAGCTAAAGCTAAACCTAAACCACTAGCTAATCAAGCTAGTCCTAAACCACTTATTTGCCTAATTGACAAGGAGAGCTCTTCTATACAAATGTTTTGAAAATACAACAGTACTTCATAAAGCTTCTCAGACTACTTCAACACTACAATTTAAAATTATTTGATTTATCCTATATCATCCGCATTGTTTCAGAAGAAAATATAGACATAATATTTCCACCTGCTTTAATTACCTGCTAGTCATAGTAAGTTGCTCCTTTCCTTTTTCAGTTTCTGTATTTTATATAATCAAATTACATTTTAATGGTTATCCAAGCCACGGTTAATGAAGCTGGAATTTTATTCCCACACTTGATCTCATTCAGAAATTTCTTTCCCTCCCTCCCTGCATTTGCATTTTTTGGGGGGGGAAAACATATTTTCTAATTCATCACTGCATATATTTTCCTTTTTTTCTTTTAATAAAAAGCAATTCATATTTCTGAATTGAAAGAATGAAAGAGAATCCATGCAAGAAAAGAAAAGCAGCTTTTTGGTGTAAAATGTATGAGAGATGGCACTTAAAAAAGTGAGTTTTCTTCAGTGGGATCAAATGGCTTAAAGGATGATATTCACTGATATTGAAGTGACAAGAGTCTAAAAGGATGAACAGTTGAAATTGTCTGCAAAAATATTTCAACAAATCCATCACGCTTAGAGATTCTTAATTTAGAGTGGAAAAAACCATTCATACAAAAGGAGTAAGATTAGTCAGCTGATTCCATTTATTGTCTGAAAGCAAAGCTCAAGTTCCTCTATTTTGTTCTAAAAAATCAATCTTTTTTTTGAAAAGGCCACTATAAAAATGTCTAACACAGTCAGGATCATTTATGTCAATATAATTGCTATTTTAAGTCTTCCTTTTTTTTTTTTTTTCACTAGACGTGACTAATTTATTCTTGATACAATCACATTTGGACTTTCACTGACTTTACTTTAATCAGAAAGAAATAATTAAGCCACGTGGTTATTTGTACTAGACAGAAAAATAAGTTCTAAGACCCATAGTCTGAAAAAATACTGTCCTGCTTCATTCAAAATCTATTTCCCTGCTTTATCATTAAAGCTGACTTTCATTATAATTCAAGACTAAAAGCTTATTCTTAAATGTTAATATATTCCATCTTCAAATCAACCCTCCTATTAACTTTTACCATTTCAAGAGTCATGGCTTTAAACATTTGGTTTTCAGTAGATGCATATGATGAAAAGCTGTCCGGCCATTCAGTGGTTTTGGATTTCTCCATACACGGCCTAGCTAGAAACACATAGTTTTTAAGTAACTAAGAGTATGTAAGACAAGTTGTTTAGTTTTAAATTTAATTTTTTGGAAGTACTCACTAATACTGGGAACTGAAGCTAGAATTAAAAACCTAAGGGATTGTTTTTGTTCTATTTGGCAAGGTGGGGGGAAGCAGAGATGGTAGAGACAGAACAACTACTGTGGAAATGTAAAGTAAAATGAAGCATCTCCATTGCTCAATTTGCTCTACAGGATATCCAAAGCAATACTTTTTGAGCGCCATCACTGGAAAACGTCACAGGTATTTTTGGATAAATTGTAAATGAAGCTGACACTAAAGAAAGATGATCTCTTTTCCTCAGAGTTTGCTTAAACCTGAAAGCAATTCAGAGTCAGCATTATCACCACCCATACAGGCTATTCATTCTTACTGATGAGCACTGAGCTGATGAAACATTAGCAAAAGGTTTCTTGTATTCTGTCTCCACAAAGATATGGCAGTACTGTATGACATGCCAGAGAAAAAGTCTTCCCAGTTTCTCTTCCCCATCAAAACATAGTTTATTTTCTCTGTGCCTGCAGGTCTTTTCCTCTCAACGCTTGATCTATTTCAATTCCTATTTCCCCAAGAACTTCTACAGATTCTACATGGTTCCAGTATCTAGTGGTTCCTAACAGCAAAAGAGACCAGTCAGACAAGAATGCACCATGCTCTATGAAGCAAAGAATTCCTCACCAGTGGTTTGAATGACATGCTGGAAAACAAGCCCAATTTTTGCTCATAACTGTCTCTCTAATTTTCAGGCTTGTTTAAGAGAAGGAAAGGTTTGAAGCCTTCCAAACAAGTATGCAGCTATGCAGGAAAGAAATATTAATGAAAAGCATACACTGCAAGACTCACAGCTTGGTATGTTTATCTGCAGTATTTTTCACTTTATGGTAGGCCTTAACTACAAATCACCCCTGGAAGTTTAATGGCAAATGCTAACTTTCCACAGTGAAAAAACCAGAAACTTGTCTCTTCATGGAATTTTTTAATAACTGTAGAAGGATTTGGGCCACCACCCCAGAAATAGCATACTACCTTGTAGTGATTTCTTTCCTTTTCTCTGGAAAAAAAGGATCCAGATTTTAACAAAAAACAAAACAAAACACAAAAAAAATCATATTCAAACTGAGGACTGATCACTAAGCCTCCAATTTTTTATTATTTTTATTTGAGGTTATAACAGCAAAACCATGAAGTAAGCAAAGAACGTGGCACAGTCACTTTTGCTCAAATCAAACCACTTGACAGTCCAAGTTTATTCTCAAAGCTCACCCTGAGATGAATCTAGGACAAGTTTGCAATGGCCCACTGGAATACTTTCTGGTAACCTACAGGTATCTATCGTACAATGAAAATATTTATAATTTCTAGCTACCTCTCAGAATTTACACAAAACTGGCTATTATTCTTGTCATTTCATACCAACAACTTAAGGGTTCAAGTTACTGATTACAGAAACAACATGTATACAGAATCACAGAAGAGCTGAGGTTGGAAGGCCCCTTTGGAAGTCATCTAGTCCAAATTCCCTGCTCAAAGCAGGGTCAGCTAGAACAGACTATGCTGGGCCTTGCTCAAATGAGTTTTGAATATCTCCAAGGAAGGAAACTCCTCAGCCCCTCTGGGTAATCTGTTCCAGCAGCTGATCAATCCTCACAGCAAAAGATGTGTTTTCCTACATTTTATGGAATTTCTTTTGTTTTAGTTTTTGCCTATTGCCTTGTCTTTTCATGAGGCACCACTAAGAATATGCCCGCTCAGTCTTCTTTACTCCCTACCGTGTGGTACACACACACTCATAAGAACCCATGAGCCTTCTCTTCACCAGGCTAAACAGTCCCAGCTCTCAGCCTCTCCTAGTATGACAGATGGTCCACTCCTTTAATAATCTTAGTGGGTGTTTGCTGGTCTTGCTCCAGTATGTCCATCTCTCTTTCATACTGGGGAGCCTAGAACTGCACCCAGCACTCCAGGTGTGTCTCACCAGTGCTGAGGGGAATGATTACCTCCCTTGAGCTCCTGCAATGTTCTTTCTAATGCAGTCCAGTATGCCACTGACCTTCTTTGCCAAAGGTACATTGCTAGCCCATATTCAAGTTGTTGTCTGTCTGGACCCCAGGGCTTTTTTGGCAAAGCTGCTTTCCAGCAAGGCGATTCCAATGACGTATTTGTTATGTTGCTCCAGATGCAGGACCATGCTAGAAGTTCCTGTCAGTGAATTTCTCCAACCTGTCCAGCTCTGAAGAGCTACGCACCCATCTGTTTTATCAACCCCTTGCCCCAGGTTTGCATTGTCTCACCTCAACCTTGATGAGTGTACATTCTGTCTGATCATCCAGGTTGCTGACAAAGATGTTAAACAGTATCAGCCTCTAGAGTACACCATTAGTGACTGGCCTCCGACTGTGCTTTGCGCTGCTGACTACAACACTTCACAGCAAAGCACAGAAGTTCAGCCAGTTTTCAGTCCTTAACGTCTGCTTGTCTAGCATACATCTGGAGAGAACACACAGACATGGGACAAACAGCAGTGAAGATGTAATCAGTTTTAAATTTCCTTAAAAGCAGTCTCACAAAAAAAAAAAACAAAAACCTAAACTATTACTTAAAGTTTGTACAGTTCCATTCATCACAAGTTTTCTCCACCATTCAATAAAAAAATTAAGAAAAAAAAAAAAGGAAAAAAGACTTTGTATACTTCAGTAGGAAATCTCCATGTAGTATCCATTAGAAACATACAATTACATTGCATTTTCCTAAAGCATCTCTTTTCCATCCATCCCTTTAAATACAGTAAATGGAATCCTGTGGTTTCTCAACCTGAACACTTAATCACCAGCCTAACATCTGTATTTTCTTTATTATGGCTATCCAGCTAGATCTAAACTTCATCAGTGATACAACCTTCTGGAGAGCTATATTAGTGAATATTCTTAAAAAGCAGTTCCATGCAGCTGCATAATTGGGCAGCTAGAATACAAGAAAAATATTTACATTGCAATGATTTGCTTCTTTTTGAATACTAACTTTATCCCACATTAAATGGGAGACATTAACTCCTACCCTTCCAGCAATTTATCATACGAAAGCCTGTAAGACTCTTCAGAATTTTTCACCTCCAAAAAAAATTCCCCATAGAGTCAGTCAAATAAGGATCTTCATCAAGGCCTCAAATTTTGCGTGTGACAAGCTATCCTAAGACGAAAATCTGTGATACATGATAAACATGATAAAACATGATAAAAACATGAAAAAAAATGAAACACGACAAAGCAAGATGATTAAAAGAAAACCAAGAAGTCTTCTTTCCTTCAGCATACCAAAAAAATCAGCAGTTGAGAAAGCAGTGGAAATCTTAAATTGAGGAACACATGTAAATCTAATCTAAGTAGCCTTTCAAGAAAAAAATTAAATATTGAGCACTTCTGTGCAACTTCACATTTAATAATTAGTTCAAGTCCTCCGGGCTTGAGGTAGGTACAGGTCTATATCATGCACATGTCAGTTTATATATTCAGTCTCTCAAACAAACATGTCTGGTTCCAACTAGTACTGTAAAAATCTCGATTTTTATATGAAAAGGAAAACAAAACAAAACAAAAACAAAAAAAAAGACAGCTAAATCGGTGGCAGATTGCAAAATACATAATTAGCTAAAAGAAAAGTGAAAGAATTATCTGCGTAAGTCATATACAGAGAACACACTCACAGAATAGAATACCGAGAAAATCTTCTGAGGCACATTTTAAGACTACTGTATGTACAATGCAGCTTCCAATACATCAATTTTACATCTGTAGAACTCGTAACTTGTTAAGAGACAGTATGGAACAATTTGCTTTGCAAACTTAAAACATTTATAAGCAGACAACAAATTTGCTGAAGTTTCAAGTATTTTTTCAAAGCTCAATTTCAAATTTAGCAAGCAAATAGCGTTTATGCTGTGGTTCATTTAGGGTTTTTTTTTTGCTTGGTTGTTTTTTTGCATTTTGTTTTTGTTTGGCTGTTTTTTTAACAACAATACTCTCAACAAAATGTAAGCCCAAGTATCTCCAATAATTCATGCAATCCTCCTAACATAGTTAGGAAAAGGTTCTGATAAAGAGGATAGATTTCGATACTTAGCTTTCTGTTTTGCTTTTAGCAGATTCTCTCCCTAATTCTAATCTATACTTTAAGAGAACTTCCATGGCTTTCTACCTATAGTTTAAGGATTAAAAGACTGTGTACAATGCTGCCTCTGAAACAACGTCTTTTCCATGAAAGTGTAAGGTTATTTATAACAAGCAAAAACCAAACAAACCCAACATTAAAAGTTAAGCTTGAAGCATATCAACAGAGCTACGTATATTTCAGAAAAGTTTCCTTTACAGATAAAAAGTTAAATTAATGCTTGTATTTGCTAGCTTACCACTAGGTTTTCATTAAGTTCTTCATATGCCTCCTCTATTTTGGACAGTCTTCAATCATGGAATCAGGACATAAAACAAACTAGAACTCATTGCAGAGTTTCCAACGAATTCACTGAAGTGTCTTTAAAGTGGAACAGTAATGGTACCAGTGAATCACAATAAAGAAAGAATATCCCCCCCAGCCTGAACATATATACTTCAAAGAGAGGTGAAAAACAGTAATGGACTGATTACCACAGTACTAAACAACTAAAACTCACCACACACACACCCCAACACCCCGGCACTTACCAGGAATTAAACTTACTTTCTACTCCATTATAAAAAACCAAAACAAACACATAAACAAACACTTATAAACAAACAAAAACCTGACTCGAGTTAAAGAAACCTGATCATCTGAGTTTTTCAGGCCACATTAAAAAAGAAAACTAAAATTTTCAATGCTTTGTGAATATCTTCAAGGGAAGTGATACAAGCTGCCTTGTAAAGCCCTTCAGCTACATTACACAGAAGATTCATGTCTAGTAATACTATACCATATCTCAGAAAACAAGATACGAAATGATGTGTTAATGCAGAAGCCCTCTAATCCACACCCCCATATCTTCTACATGTTGAGAACCAAAATCAGCATTGCAGCTTCAGCTTCCACCTTGGCCCAGTTGCGTAAGCACAGACAAAAATTACTTAAAAACAATGTACCATACATGATTTCTCTTTGAAAATAACCATCTTCTTTAGAAAAAAAGTATAAAGAAGGTATAAACAGAGGTGTAGATGTAACCAACAGGAAAACCATCTGTTTCAACATCTGATAAAGCCTATTGGGATGCTCAGATAGCAGGTAATCCACCATTTGTAAGGGCAAACGTAAGCATGTAAGAAAAGACTAGCCATGCATTATAGTCCCGAGTTGTCATGCAGCAAATCAGTAACTTGAATTAGGAAGTCAAATCAATCAAATTACTTCAAGCGTGCTTATTTTCACAAAGAACACGAGGGTTGACCAAAAAGGACATATGACATTATGGACATCAATGGACAAAGAGAACATTAAATTTCACTGTAATAAAAAAACAGACTGTGAAAGTGTCTTTCATAGCCCTCTAATGAACAACAACAGTTCAGATATTCATTCTGCATACAATTTGAATCGTCTATTTCCTCCTGTTATAGATTGATTTAGTATATACCTGTAACTGCAACTGAACACCCTTGTGCTGGGAGAGATGTGGCAGTACCAACACCCAGTCAAAATTCCTTTCCAGTTGTGAGATGTTAACTTCTATCAACCAGGTTATGTCAGAATCAACCATTACACATTTGTAGCACAGTTAGCTTTAGGCAATTTCCTCAGACAGTTAAACCTTGAGAAGCATATTGAAGGAAAAAAAAAAGTGGGAAAGAAAAAGATTTAGTGACAGATGTACAAATTCCCCAATCTGCCTCCTGGTGAGAAAGAATCCCATTTACCCTCTAATCATCTATCTAGAATATAGTTGATATATCTGCTGTATGATGTGTCATATGTGTGCTATATGACCAGACCTTAAATTGCTGCAAGGAAAACAGCATAGGCCAAAGGGCTACTCCAAGTTCTGTTTTAGTTTCCAAGCTTATTTCCTTACAGACTTTTCTTGAATATTTGCATATTTTAGTCTTTCAGGTAATATTGAGATCCCTAGAGGAATGTAAGGTAGTATGTTTGTATTGCATCTGTTTCTGGGTGTGAAACAATGCACTGGAAAATTCTCAGAGCTAAGCAACTGAGTTTGCATTGAGAAAATAACAGCAATTTGCGCGAAACAAATGAAATAGCAAGATCTTCACTCTACAAGAATTGTTCCATACACAAATAAATTCTCTCAGCAGAGTGCTATTACGTTCAGAGCTTCCCAAAACAAAAAGCAGTAACACCTAAGTGGAAAAACAAGGTGAAAAAGGTAGTCATTTTACACATCTGTATCACTGTTTTTGATTACTCACCAAAATAGATGATTTTTAGTAGTATAAAATACCCAAGTTGCATTTTCCTCTTCTTTTTGAGGCTATAAGGGCTTTTGAATCTCAGATACTTTGGACAACATTTGCAAATAGAATACATAGCTTTAACTAATTTTATAACAAGACAGCTGCATCTCCTACTTTTTAAAACACTGAAACAATTGCATTCTTATCTTTTAAGAACAGAACTAAGCCAATTATAAATCCTAAAAAGAAATCATCAAGTTGCATATTGTATATTCCCTAAGTCAGCTTTGGGAAATCAAACTTGAACCCCTCTTTTAGAATCCTGACAAATATGGATAAAGTGCTGGTGCACATTTAAATATTCTCAAGCATTTCTTAATTTGCTAACTGACAAAACACTCTGAAAAATACTAATGTTTGTTTTAATTTTCACCTCTTGCTCTTTTTGCCAGGTTTTGGGAAGCTACTGCAAAAAGGCATGACATACATTTTCAGAGAAATAATTAACTGCACTTGCTTCCATAGTGTTCAGTGTAATCAAAGTTATAGCTCACTACACTGACTGCATACAAGGACTGGGAAACTGTAGTTGTGTAAGTTGGGCCTCTAAAGAGATCTTGCTAGTAGGGAAACGTACTGATTTGCATAACAGGAAGTAAAACTTATTTGCTTTTAACATTAGTGCCAGTTAAGCTAAAACGCCGAGGCGGCCCCACGTTCAGCACCACGGAGAGCTACAAACTAGGCCCCAGTGGCAATCCCTCTGTTCAGCACCAAGGAGAGCGGCAGGCCGGCGCCTTTCTCCACCTCCGCGGCAACAGCGCAAAACAGGGCAAGAGAAAACTTCACAACTGTTTAACAAAACCGACAGGCAGAGCATCAGACAAGGCTCCGCTTCACACTGCTTCCAAGACACTCACGTACAGCATCAGACTTCACTGAAATACATATCCCATTCTTCAATAAAATCAGTCCTGAGATAAACATGAAATTACTTTTTTTTCCCCCAAACTACTGAGATTTTTTCATGCTTCCCATATGAGAAAGTTTTCTTTTTGCACATTAAAAAAAAAAAAACAACTTCCTTTTTCTGTAAGAACCTAGAAGAATACCTTTCCTACACATGAGAAAAGAAGAGGCTCAGGATTAGTGGCAAATCTAAAGTCAAAAATAGCATGTCAGTCAGGACTTCAGTAAGATTTTCTTCAAGGGTCATTTACCAGAATTTCATACAGGCACATACAGAAGCTACAGTTCATAATCAGCATGTAACTTTTTTGAAATCTCCCACTTTGCCAAACTAAGAGTTTTCTGAAAGCAGGAAATTCAGTTTCCCTCAGGACCAGCAAGCATATGCCTACTAAAAAAAAAAAAAAAAGACACAAAACCCAAAAAAAACCAATAACAACAAAAAAACACCAACAGCAAAAACACCCAAAACATTTTACAATTGCCATTCGAGGAAAATGTCTATCACATAAACAGCTTTGTTAAAAAAAAAAAAATAAAAAAAAAAAATCTGGGATTTCAAATATAGTTTATTCCAGAGTACCAGCACCTAACTATGGGAAAGAATGAAAATTAACAGAAGATAAACTTGCATCAGACTCTTCACTTGTACAGAAGGTACAAAGATGCTTTGTAAAACAGTGCCTGCCCAAACATAAAGTACAAGAATTACCATCTTGTGCATTAGGTATTTGGAGGTCAAGCAGAATATACTAAATACACCAAATTGTGAATGATCTATGCTGTAGACTGAAAAGAAATACAAGGCAAAATGTGAAGGAGAACCCAGAAATATAGAAAGGCAAGACAAGAATCATGGGAGTAGAGAGAACAGCTACAGACCATAACTAGATCAGCTCAAAGAATACATAAACTGACTTCATGTCAAAGCCCAGTCTCTGCTTGAGGACATATTTTTGCAAATTCTATCTCAGCATAAAGCAAATGGCCATATGCTTTTGAAAAGAAAAAAAAAACAAACGGGGGGGGAGGCGGGTAGTGAAGGGAAGGGAAGAGTGGGAGAAGGGCAGGACCGATTTTTATGGCAGAGGAACTTAATGGAACTAGATGTTAATGCTATTTTAGATACAACATGGAAAATTAGTGAAGAACCCAATCAAAACAATGGATCAAAAATTTCAAAGTAAGTTCTACCACTCGGTGACAAAACATAAACAGTATGTTTTTTAAATAAATATGTAAGCAGTATACATTACTATGTTGGCAATACAGGTTAATGCTTGAAAGAATAATGTACATTGATTTTCAAGGTGCTGCAAAACTTTTTTTAATCTGTAAACACATCCTTGATTATATATTACTAGCAGCTACAAATAAGCTGTATTTTATAAAGTGTGAAACATATATTTACACAAAGCTGATTAATTAAAAAAAATATAAGAATCAAGTTGTTTTCCCTAATCTTTATTACAGAAATAATTTACCCTTATATTCATTTGTCAAATTTTAAAAGGACAAAGACAGTCATAGGAGATTACTGAAAGACATTTTAGTACAACCTATCCAAACACATCAGCATCCAGACTGCAAAACAGTAGATCTGAGAAGGCAGTGTCAGACACCCTTTACTAAAAGTTATAGCTTTCAGTCGTGCTGTGAGCGAAAACACTGTTGAGGTAAAAAATCTCTGGATTATAATACACCTGTTTTCTAAACACATTGCAAGTCATGTTTCTAGAAATGAAATTTTAGGAAATTGCCTGGAAAGATTGAAATAGTCTCATAAAAATGAAAATAGAAAGCAAGTATTTTGTATGATTACCTCACACTACTTCTTTCAGCTAAAAGGTTGTCATTCATTTAAAAAGAGCATCATAAACAGGAAGGATTTCATGAGCTTTTTAATAGTAGCTATTTTTAAAGGCTGTCTTTTTGAGCCCAGCCAAGTGACAACATCAGCAAAAGGTTGTTCTTCCTCACAGCCTTCTAGATTCAGTTAAAAAAGCCCAACTGAGGAAACAGAACCAGGTAATACATGTTAAGTAGGACAAGATGGTGAATAGCTTTAGACTGGTTTTGTTTCTTCTGGTTATTTGTGGAATGCAATGCCTTTGATTATTGGTCTGACATCAGTTGTTAGAAGAATACATAAAAACCTGGCTTACTACTGCCAAATTTGTATCAGCCAAAAGACATACACATCTGATTTCATAATGTTATGTTGAGATTTGATGGATCTATTTAGCAATTGGCCTGCAAACAGTAAGAAAAAGGTAGTGATTACTCAAGGTATGCCCCCCTCCTCCACACAGTTAACAGGAGAGCAAAGTTTTCAATGGAGACTAGGAGTGGTGGGGAAACCTTGGGATCACTGACAAAGTGACTGTTTTTATTAAAGGCAAAGCCCGAGTTTAGAGAATGAGATATTGAAAGAATTTCAGGGGTTAGAAGCTACTTAAGGCTGGAAGTTACTGCACCAACACAATGACTTATGACAAATAACATGTATTCTACACGTGTGCTGGATGCAGTATACATCTAACTGCGCTTCCAGATATATATTAAAAAAAAAAAAGTATGTGTGACCGATATGTTGCATGACAATACAGAAACATCCAAACACAACACTTACTAAACACACCTTTATAGTGTTTAAAGAGAGTACAAAACCACTACAACTAAAATTAAATTGCAATCTAACTTTTTCTAAAAATGTGATAAGGCTCATCGTTTTAAAACAACTTCTTCATGCATTCATGGGATTCAATGCCAAAAAACCCCCAACTGTCTTCTGCTGATACATTTTTATAGGACTTCACAAATCAAAACTCCTTGCAGAGCTGAGGACTTCGAAGTGCTCTGTCCATGTGTTGTGGTTTAAGCAATTTGCAAATGCACAAAAAAATTAACCTATAAATACGTTGCACAAACACACAGAGTTCAACCATTGATCTTTTTTTTTTTAAATGTACATAAAGACACTCCTGTTTACAACTATCACATCTGGAAGAAAGCATGTCAGTATTACATTCTTAGCTCTGAAATGGCACCTTCTTGATCTTATCTAAATCAAGATGATAGCAAAAGCTTTCTTTAATAATGCAGTACTTATCTGAAAACTGTAACAACAGCAAAACAAACAAAATCAAACCAATTTTCAACTATGTCTATATTTTTTGCATAGGTTCTATAGCATTGTAGGTAAAGAGCAGCTAAAGATTTACAGATTTCAAACTTTACAGATGTTGCATCAGGATTCATTTATGGTCTGCATGTTCGTTCTTCTTTAGTTTTTAAATTCTGACATGTCAGTAACATTGAACTTTGTACTAAAATCCTTGTCTTTCAGTTTTTCTTTAAACATCCTGAATGCACTGATGTATCAGATTTAACTGCTGAAGTACAGATCAGGGTGAAAACATCTAACAGGTTTCCAGCTCTTTGTAACTCTGTGTTATTCAATTATAGCAATAAATAAGTATAAGCATAGAGCAAGAAGATACATATAGAATCACAGAATTGTTTAAGTATGATCATCAAACTGTAAACCTAATACTGCGAGGTCCATCACTAACCTATGTCCCTAAGTGCCACATTGTATTATTTATCCTCTACCCCAATTTGTCTCTTCATTTTGATTATTCATAGAATCTTAAATGCTTTGGGTTCATCTTAAGGATCATCTAGTTCCAACCCCCCTGCCACAGGCAGGGACATCTTCCACTAGACCAGGTTTCTCCAAGCCCTGTCCAACCTGGCCTTGAACACTTCCAGGAATGGGGCATCCACAACTTCACTGTGGAACCTCTTCCAGTGCCTCACAAATGTGGGGACAAAAACCAACCAATCAAACAGCCCTTCCTCCACGCCCCAAAAAAAACCCCAACAACAAACAAAACACAAAAAAACCCCACCCAGCAGTCTCGGAGAAGCTGATACATGCACAACCATATTAAAGAGGCATTTTAGACTAGTAGTTTACGTGAATGTGTGATCAGATAGTTTTTCAACATCATCCCACTTTCAATTTCGCACATATCCAGAAAATATCTTTAGAACATTAAGCTGTCAGTGGTCTCAGAAGAACTCCAAGTTTGTAGTCAACCATTAAGACTATGCAGGTGGAGAGCAAAGGAATCTAATTTGAGTAATTTTTTTAATATTAAAAATATTTAATTCTTGTCCTACTTCTTTCTTCTTGATGTCTTGTGACAACAGACTGTAAAGTTATTGACCTAACTCATGCGCACCACAACACTGAGCTCTAAAAGATACCCATATCAGGTCCACATAGCACCCCTGCAGTCTCACATTACAGATGTGCAATGATAATGAATCAAAGAACCATTTGAGGGATACACAGTCCTAAGGTCTTCAAGTATCAAACCAATTAACTTTTCTTAACTAGTCATGATAAAAAAGAGTTCCCAGGCTTCATAACAGGACTGTTGACTTTCTTTTCTATTTTTTAAGATCCCTGATCTCTTCTTTCAGAGACAAAAAGCATATTAACTATAACACAAAATTTCATCATTCTTGTCCTGCAAAACATGGAAGGTAAGAAAGACCTCTTCAGGTTCAAATTAAAAGCCACAGCTGCTTTAAAGTAATTTTAAATGCTTCAACTAGCAAGTATTCAGATTAATAAAATCAGCAGTTATTGCCTTTAAGGTATGAAGATGATTTTGAGAGCCTGAAAACTTTTTCTGAACTATATCAGATGGTATTAAAGACATGCCATTTTTACTCTGTCCCATCTTTGTCCTTATACCACATGGGTACAGAAAACTTCTCTTCTGTGAATATCCCTTGTGAAGACCATTGCTACTGCAGAAAGAGGACACAAAACACCCCATGGACAGAGCCAGAAAGGGAAGATGGAGAGCCTATTCTAGTATGATTAAAACCTCCAAATATTAAGATACTCACTTCAGAAATATTGTGTCTCTAACCTTCTCAGTTCCTCCTAGAAGTTCTCTACCTTCTTAGAGGGCCTACTTCAGCTACCTTCAGAATAATTAACAGAACCCAAAATTAAGTATCTCCAGAAAAATGTAAATTAATTGAATATCTGATACTATATTTTCATATTTTTCTGGTTCCTGAAAACTACTTTTATGTGATAATAAAACATAACATTTATTCCCACATCACCAGTCAGAAGCATATGCAAAAACTTTGGAATCAAATATGTACTCAAATCACACCCGCCTCAAAATTTCAGTCTTTTCATGCAATCCTAGAACTGTTAGCAAATACTGGCCTACTGCCAATGTTAAAACACATTGGAGAGATGGCATAAGGCTGCTTGAAAAACCCCAAGTTTTTACAAAACTGTTAATGGCATCAAATACCACATGATGACAGCTAACATCAAAACAGTTCTACACGGGTTTTAGACACTCATTTTTTCCCTATTCTTAAGGGTTCTTCTTTTATGCCTTATTCCAATTCTATGTACAATGAACGTTATGCAAGAGGTTAAGTTGGGTTTCTCTTCCTGCCTCCCTGAGGTAAAACACTTCAAATAAAAACTGATAAAGTTTCACTGGAAACATTTTGTTAAGAATCATTAATGTAAGTTAAACCCTATAGCTCTTACTTCCATAGCAGTGCACTGAGTGATAGCTGAGGGACACCTTTAACTATTCCAGACAAAAATTCCACACAATAACAAGCATAACCATCTGAATTAGAGATCAAAAAAATTTGCTCTTTATTTCTTGAAATAAGTCTACTATCTACATCTTCAAGCAACTCAACTTACTTAACTACATTGATATCTATTCTCTAAGTACTTCTGTCTAGCAGAGGAAGACCGGAAAACAACGGAGAAATTATTTTTTGTTGCTGTTGTTAAAAAAAGCAGTTTCCCAAATTTACACAGCAAGCTGATGGCAGAGTTGAGAACAGAACTCTGGTCCCAGGAGTCCCAGATCCTAGTTTCTTGTTTACTGAATTATAACAAGCCTTGGATAACTTTGTTGCCTTAGCCTTTGAACTAGTCCAGGTTTTTAGGAACCTTTCCAGAACGGAACCTTCCAGCTCTAAGCTAAGAGAAAACATTGGAGTTCTGTGCCATTTTTTTCTTTTTATTAAATAGATAGAAACGATCACTGTAAAGTACACATCATCTGCAAGGCAGAAGATGCAGACTCTTCTTCCAGCTAATGTAAAATTTCTGCAACTAATATGCAACCAAATCAATGTTGAAGATTCTCATTGCATAATCCCAATGTGGATCATGCAGTTGCTCCATAAAAGTCAAAGATTTATGTTGATGTCAAAAAGCTTGCACAACAGATTTTGAAGACACATTTAGGATGTGGATTTCTCAATCACAAATGCTCCATTTGCAAACTACAGAACTACAGCACAAAAAAAAAAAAAAAAAGAAGAAAAAAACCCAACCAAACCCACACCACTAAAAAACTAAACAAACCAAACCAATCAACAACTAAAATAAACATCAAAACCACAAAAAAAACCCCAAACAAACCCCAAAAACAAACAAACAAACAAAAACAACCAAAAAAATTACCAAAAAAACCCAACCTGAACTTGTACTCTTTTGGCAATTGTAAAAACTAATCCCATTCTCCCCTACTAATGTAGGTACAGCAGCAACTTGCTTTTTGTTTTCTATTCCAGTTGTCTTATGCAAGCGAATTAAATATATATATGCATATTTTCATCTGTGGCAGGCATAATTCAACACCACATTAGCACTCCAGCATGCAGTAGCAGAAACACATATATGTAATCTCACAATCACAGTTTATTTCTTCTTGGCTTTAATCTTTGTGTCAGATGCTACTTTATCCACAAACTGGTACACAAATCTTTCAAAACTCCTAAAAATAAGGAGCTTATGCTGAAGAGAAAAACCTGAAATTGCTTCAGCTGCAATTTACCACAGTCTTTAAACAGGACATGGAGTATCATCTTAATTTTTAAAGCTGCATGTCTAACTACTTGTTTTACCTTCCCCTGTGAATTAAGCATATTAAAGTTAAATCAAGTAAGTCTTCCCCTCCCTCTCAGAAGTTAAAGCATAGTTAAGCACCTCAGAAATGTTGTGCTTAGTGAAATGGATTTGTTTCTTATTTTGCCTCACTCTGAATCACTGATTAAATCTGGCTGTTAAACAAATGTCACATTTTTCTTTGTGTTCCTGTATTGTTTTGACTGAAACATCAGATTCTAAGGAATGTGAAAACATTAGAAAAACAGAGAAATCCTAATTATGGAACTTCATATTTACCTCACGAGTGACCTGCATCTTCTGTGGGGAAAGCATTTTCTTCTGCTGCTACTCTTGGCTCGTAATACAAACTATACAAGGGTGAGCAAAAATAAACTATTGAGTCACAATTCTTTTGTCAGAGACTGAAGCTATCTGGGTAACTTAACTATGTATATCTCTGGCAGTGCTTATTTCAATTTCCTTTTCCTATACTATATTGGTGGTTTTGTTCTGACCTGGTAAAGCACCTGATTTCAGCTCTGAATCCACTGAGAAACTGAATATATCCTCAAGGCCGTTATAGAGAAGATTTGGAAGACAAAAAAATAAATAATTAGGGAAAACAACTGAAGGTGTGTGAGAAGCGTCATATATAAGACATTAAACAATTTGATAAGCACAATTAAGAAGTATCCTGATAAGAAGTTCCTAGATTGCTGAGTGAAACACTATAGACCTAAATTAGCAAGCATTTGGTAAAGCTAGAACAGCGCAATTTGGTCAAAAGACCTTCACAGAAATACTGTAATATTTTTTTCACATCGTCTTATTTCCAGAAATCTTCTGCAAAGTGAAGTTAATTCTTCTCTGAAAGTTAACTCTCGCTTACAGAAATTAAATATTGTTTTTCTATTTTTCCCCTGTAGCTTGAATCCTTTGTCAAGAATTAACTTCTGCAACTGTTATCAAATCAGTCTTCAGATTCTAGAGCAGGCTAGAAAGTTTTGATTATACTTTACCCAGAAGTTTCTGTGCTTCTTTTAAGCCTCCCTTTCTGAAAGGTCAAGTAAACAGAAATGTAGGTCCTGAGCCCTGTAACTACAAAATTGTCAAAATCTGCACTTCTACCTCTATTAAATTAATGCCAAAGAATATTTTTTATTTCCCTTAATTTTATTCTTGCAAAAGGGCAAGAATTTTTTTACACACCATGTACGACATCCCAAAATACTATTCTTTGCTCCAGACTATCAGTACAAAGACCAGCTGATTTTCCAAGTCTTCTCCCTGAAACTTGAAAACAGAACACAAACATGCAAGCTAAAACATTAACAGAATCTGCAAGTCACTGGGAAACAAATACAATATTCTAATCCTGCAAAAGCCTAATTCACATATAAACTCTTCTTACAAACACACAGTTTACAGTTATTTTAAACACATAAGCAGAAGACAATTCATAGCTTTTACTTGCACCACTCTGAAGCCTTTAGCAGGACAGACATGCACACAATTTGTACAATTTTAGAACTCTACTATTCATCATAAAAAAAAATTAAAAAACCCAAACAAAACAGTATTTACTTTCACTCTCTTCATGTTTTCCAATACAGAAGTTCAAAATAGTCCAACACCACACATCCAAATCCATATTTAACTCTCATCCACCTCAAGATACTTGACACATAATAACTGAAAGAGCACAGGGCACATGCCCAGTGATGTGGAACTCCTGGGTATACACAAATGACTTCTGTTGTGAAGTGGAACACTGTTTCTGAAATCATCTACAAACTGCTCACTAAGTTCCTAGAGAAAGGAAAGGAAAAATATCAAGGGACACACAGAAATAAAAAATATGCTTTGAAAGTATTACTTCGCATGTGCGCCAGGCCTTAAGGTAAGTCTAAAATACATTATGATCTCCAGGTGCTTTTTGCACCTTTCAGGAAGCACAAGTCTATAGTAATATAGTAATATCTTCAATATTTTAATTAATTATTTGTATGGACATGAAGTAAAGCCAAAGAGAATCTTCATCTTATCTTAATTCTACTTGTCTCCTTATGAAATTACAATTTTTATTCCACTGATGTTAATATATAAAGAAATTAGACTCTGAATTCAAAGACAAAATACCCCTCAGTGATCAGCTTTCCAATACATTAAGGCGCATGGTGTGCCACAATAAATACTATTTTAAACTGGTCAATGGTGCATCAACTGTGCATAAATATGAACTGTCTCCACTGTGAGACTGCCAGCAGCCTTCATTCTTAGTTGTTCAAACGAAATGTCACCTTCATCCGTTTTGCATACATTTGAAGAATACCAGCAGTTCCCACAGTGCTTTTAAATTACCTTTAAATGTTTCAGCCATGTAATTCTTGACAGAAATTTCTTCTTCTGCTTTCCCTTTTACAAAGATAGACTGTCTTTCATTTCCTAAACAATGCTATTCACCTTCAGGTTGAGCATCAGAAAAGAGAGATTAGAGCATCAAAGCATTTTTTTAAGTTATTCCAAGTAAATCGTAGCTACAACCACAGTTGAAACATGGGGCCTACCAGCCTTAACACTGTTCTTTTAAAACAGCTTGTAGTTTGACCCCAACTTTTAACAAAGATACGAGGTATTTCCTGTACTGGGGATGATAAAATGAGAAACTGCTCAGCCCGCAACACAGACCAGAGATATTTTAACACTTTGCTCTCGCCATCTAAGGCTTTAAAATATTGCTAGACACCTTAAATAAGGGTATTCATCCTCAGCAAAAGGACAGCAAGCAACACTTGTATTTCTCTATTATTTCTCCATTCTCGGAGAACTGCTTACTTAAGGTCTAGAAGAGAAGCCACAATTTCCATGGAATAAACAGCAAGCGCGCCAGGGATCGCCTCCCGCACACGCCGGTACCTGGCCTCGCCAGCCGGATGCGGACACAACCAGCCGAGGACCGGCACTGCGGCGGTTTCTGCGCCCGGCCTGTCCCCGCGCCCGCTGCCCCACGCAGAGCCAGGCCGGAGCTCTCACCGCAGGGCCCCGGCTCAGCGCGCTGCTCCTTGGGGCCGCTGCAGGGGCAAGGCGGCAGCCGCGGGCCTGGCCTTCGGGTACAGCCCGACCGCAGCCCACCCGGGTTTAACACACCCGAGGAGAGCCGGCCTCTTCAGACACACGGGGGACGGCGAGAAGCGAAGGGAAACAGAGCATAAGAAGGAGAAGCTCGGAGGGCATAGGACTCGCTGGAGGCGGGAACTCACCTTGGTGAGCTGGGCAATCTTCTTGCTCATTTTGAAATGCAGGTCCGGGCTGTGCTCAGCGCCCGGACCCGGCTGCGCGGAGCCCGAGCCGAGTTTTCCAGCTCCGGGCGCAGAGCCGCCGCTGTAGCCGTGCTGCGGTTGCTGCCAGCCCATCCCCGGGGTCGCCATCTTCACGGCCCGGCCGCCGCCGGTGCTCGGGCTCCCCTGGCACCGGCCCTACCGCGAAACGCTGCCCGAGCCTGCTCCTCCCTCCTCAGAACCAGCCTTGGTTGCTCCCTACTGCCACCGTCCTCATCAGCCACGCCGGGCTGCGGCGTCAGCCTTCCGGGGCCGCTGAGCGAAGGGGCTCCAGCCTTTCCTCCCCGTCCGTTCCGCCCGACACCGGGCGGGGAGGCCCTGCCAACCCGGCCCCAAGGCGGAGCGGCGGTGCCCGGTTGCCAGGCTGCCGCCGGGCTGTTTACTTAGCGCAGCCCTCACGTCACTGGCCCGCCCGCCGCCTCCCGCCTCCGGAGTGGCCGGGGCCGCGACCGCCACACGGCGACAGACGCGCGCCGCCGAGAGGTGCCTCGCTTCCTTCCCCTTCCCGCGGCAGGTGCGCGCTACGCTGCGTCCCCTCGCCTCGCTTGCGCCGGCCGTTGGCGCTGGGACCTATTAGCGGCGGCCTCGCTGCTGCGGGCAAGGGGGAGCGGGGTCAGTGTACGGGCTTGAGGTAGGGCTGCCCCTCTGTGGCAGAGCTTGGGGCATCTAAGGTAACTGTCTAAGGCATTTCCTCATGGGGAGCCCTGAAAATGCAGCGGGTGCTGAGGGGACTAGGGCACAGCTCTTCAGCCATGGAAGGGCGCCAGGGGCACTACAGCCCCGGTGTGCATGGGTGCGTAAGGTGGGTGAGTTATTGCCGGCCCCTGGGTATGTACTGCTCTGCGGCGGAGTAAGTGTCGTTTCCTCACGGAAGTAGGTGGTAGGAGCAAGTAGCGTCTTAAAACTGGGGTAGCTAGTAAATTAGATAAGCAGTTGATGGCCCAATTACTTCAGGTTTTGAGGGAAGAAGCAGCCCAGTGGTAACAGATCGTGAGGTGTCCCAGCCGGGTGAAGGGGTGGCATACGCTTGAGCTAGCCAGTCTCCTCCACTGCTGCAGAAGAGCCTCTGCAGACCACGCTTTCAGACCTGATGGGATGGAACAAAGGTCTCTGCCAGAAGGAATTCACAGCTGAATTTATTCTGTCCTTTAGCTTGGATTTGACTGTTCGCTTCTATTTCCATCCTGTGCAACTCTTGAGAATAGCCACCCTCTTTAACAATTTAAAATCTCCCTGCTAGGCTCTGGCCTTATGAGAATATATATATTAATGTGGTTGGACATGTTTGATTTTCTGATTAACAGCCTCTGCACTCATCTTTTAAAAAGTCCTTGGTAGTCTCTGTTGAGTAGTTTATCTTTTCTCTGGGTTTTTTTTTTCTGCTCTAAAAATCTCTTTGCTTGCATTTTTTGTGGGCAGAAGAATCACCAAAGGGGTAAATTACAAAAATACATGGCTAAATCTGTTGTTCTCAGCAAGACTATGGAGAAAAGCATCACTTAGAATTTGCAAAGGATAGAAGTAGGCGGAATAGTAAATTATAGGAAGAGATCCATATTACAAAGCAATGTGCCTTGCTTTCTAATAAAGATTCATGCTTATATAGTATGAGAAACAACTAAACATTGACTGACAGTGGAAATTGGCAGTCACAGGTCACTGGGCAAATGAGCTTCTTCAGACAGGATGCTATCCAGAAGGTACAATTAGATGTTGCTACTTTTTGACAGATCGTGAGAGTACAGGAGAAATACTTGAATGGAGGTCTGGGGTCTGTAATTTCCATGCATCAGCACACTGGAAAGTTGTTCAAAAAAGGGCCAGAAGAACTACAGGGGTTCTGGTAAAAGTCTTGTGTATAAAAAAATGTAATAAACCCAAAGTATTCTGAATAACGAGGAGTCTAGGAAGTGATTTATTCCCAATCTCTAAGTCACTGTGTTGCCTTAAACTCAGAATTTGCGTTGTTCATGAAATTCTGACACTGATTTTTATTTTTTTTTTTTCCTCTGAAGTGGCCCATTCTGGCAACAGAGGACAAAGGACAGATGGTACCTACCCAGGCAGTGATTCATACAGATGAAATAAAATGGGGAGAAAGAATATTGAGAGCATCTGTATCAAATCAGTGTCCATATATGACATCCATGAATACCATACACTATTAATTCAGTTTTATCAAATTAAAAAATAATTCAGTAGCAGGGAAGACTGATTTTTCACGTCTAGAAAAGTCAAACTAGTAATTAAAGCAGTAGACTGATTGTGAAAACTTGGTTGCAGGTAATGGTTGTGTCTGACTGATTGTGTGACCTTGAGCAAGCTTCTTAATTCTTGTGCAAAAGAGACTATTAGTATTCCTAATAATCCTTCTGATATTAAGGAATGGATGGCTCAGTTTATTACTGATCCTAGAAATGTCAAAAATTAGAGAAAGTTTTTTAATTTTAATCTACACATATAAAATATTTTGGATACTTACTTAAAAAACCTGGTTTAGGTTTATCAACATTTCTTCTGCCACACAAAGCCTCACTGGTTTATTTTTTTCAGTTTCTTCTGAGGAATATCCATATTTGCTGTGGTTCATATTGGCCCCAAATCAGTTTTGAAGCATTTTGAAGTGACTTATATCTGCTAGGACAAAACAGTCAAACGTTGCAGTATCTGAAGGGGCCCTATAGGAATGCTGGGGAGAGACTCTTCATTAGGGACTGTAGTGATAGGACAAGGGGTAACGGGTTCAAACTTAAACAGGGGAAGTTTAGACTGGATATAAGAAAGAAGTTCTTTGCTGTAAGGGTGGCGAGGCACTGGAATGGGTTACCCAGGGAAGTTGTGAATGCTCCATCGCTGGCAGTGTTCAAGCCAGGTTGGACAGAGCCTTGGGTGGCATGGTTTAGTGGGAGGTGTCCCTGCCCCTGGCAGGGGGGTTGGAACTAGATGATCTTAAGGTCCTTTCCAACCCTAACTATTCTATGATTCTATGTTTAATTTTTGTCTCCTGAGCTACTAAGTACTAAGTTTGTCTGGGTGCTTTTAAATCAAAAAAGTGATTAAATATTCATTGTCAATATTTCATGTGCCTTTTAGTAGTAGTTTTCATATTTAAATTTAATTTTTTTTTCAAGCTGCTTTTTACACATTTTATGTCTTTAGAGCTCAGATGGTGACTGCTAAGCTCTTTTCCATTTAGTTCTGCATATGTAGCATGGAGCCTGTTTTCTTTAAGGTTTTAAAGAGAGAGGCTTTATCCAGCAGAATAGTAAGGACCTTTTTGCGCTTTTTGACCTGGTGGGATTTCATGTCTTATCAGCATAGCAGCAGATGTAGGCCCAAAGGTCTCCCAAGGCTTGGGCTGAGGCCATCCAGAGGCAAATAAGGAGGCAGTGCTCAGGGATTGCTGAAGAGTGCAGAAAGCAGTGGAATGAGGCGCAGTTCTTGAAGTGTGCTATTGCCGTGAAACCTGTACTGCCTCTATCCCCAGGGGCTTGTGTAAGGGACATCAATTTGTATCTACCCAGTGTCCATGTGAGTATAGGTGCTGTGCAGGATGCATCTTGGTGTATGTATACAGAAGATTTTTTTATAAATTTGAAAATATCATTGGTGAATATATGCTCTGACATTGCATTTTTATGTATCTGCTATGCATATATAGCAGCATATGTACAAGGCATACAATGACTTTATGGATTTGCTTTTTCTGATATAAAATCAACAACACCGCCTATATGGAAATCTACCTGTGCTTTTTTGTATTTTACTATCTATCTGTTTATCTGGCTATTTGCTGTTCAAACATTCTGGTATGTGTGTATGTTTTCTAAAATTATGAAATACCATTACTGAGGTTTGCAAACGCAGGAAAGAATTTCATTTATGTTCAATCCGCAAGGAATATTATGGATTACAGATTTCCATGTGTACAGAAACCCCTTTTATTTATCTCATCACAGCTTTGACTAAGATAAATGTGTGCAATCACTGTGTGCCTCATTTTCCAGCCATAGGCACAAAACTCCCTCTCTGATTCTTTATAGACAGAACGTGTTGCAAGGGCTGAGCTTGCTTTGTAATAATGTCTTTTGACAACTCTGAAGATGTCAGAAAGTCAGTGGCAGCTTTTACTGAAAGGACAGTTAACAAGAAATTTGACCTCCTGGTCTTTGCAGGTTTCTGCTGTTTAATTTGTAAGCTTGCAGCTACAACTCCAAACAGTTTTAAAATTTTCTACAAATGGGTATGAACAAAGGTATTTATCACAATTCTCGTTTTCATTTTCTTTGAATGGCTGAATTATGCAAGTATTATAATACGAAGACTCTCAAGAAAAAGTCTTAAAAAAAAGTCTATGTATGTCTATGTCTAATTTCTACCAGAATCCTAAACTAATGATTTATTATATACATACTTTAAGTCTATACACAGGTTTAATTATTATAATAAATAACTCACTATTTAAAATAATAGTATAAAATACGCGAAATAACAATACAGCTTAAACATATCTGTCATTCCTGCTTTTAATTTTCTGGTCCAAACAAACCTGTGGAATATAATAACTGAATAAGCCCATGATGTCCTACTTTAACGTAAAGACCTCATTGCTAAGGCTGAGGTTAATCTACGATACTGAGATTTCTGTGTAAGAAATCATATAAAACAATTTCATTTTGAAAGTGTACAAGTAACAAGGGCTTCTTCTGTTAGCTGCAGATAATATGTAAAGAGAGGCATATTTTCAGATTTATAAAGAACAAAGGAGTAGCCAAAATTGCCTTGTTATGGTTGCATCATGAAGAATATAGAGGGGGGAAAAATAAAAACTGAATGTCCTAATAACTTTGAAATAATCTCATGAATTTTTAATTTGTGGGTTAACAAGACTGTGAGTTATGTAAGGTACACAATCGGCTCAATGTTGCAGGGTAGTCCTCTGAGTAATTCAAACAATTACTCTCTTGCCTTTATGTATGCAAGTATGCTTTCAGTCAGTAATGACCCAGAGGTACACAGTGACAAATACTGGTTTAGGGCTCTACCTTGTAGATGTTTAGACCTTAGATCATTTGGGTATTATGATTTTATGGCTGTACCCTGCCTTGGTCTTCAAAACTTGAAAGACTCAGCCCCTGCCAGTCTTGAACTAATATGTATGTGAAACCTGGCATAAGTTGAGCATTTCAAGTAAGTAGGCAAAGAATGGTGAATACACATCTGATAATGATGAAGCTCTTGTGTCCTTTATTATGTCTAGTTGCCCATCTAGGAAACTGTTAATGTGTGGAAAACAAATTAGGTCACCAGGACCTAAAAGAATTGCTGCCACCTCATGAATGTGTCTGAACTGGAACTACTGTAAAGATATGATGGAAGGGAGAGTTTTGGTGCAGCCTGTGAACAAGCATATTTGAATGGTTGGGTTTTTTGCTGATTCTTTGGAAATCAATTTTCCAGGTTCTGTAGAGATGTGAACTGGCACACAGAAAAATTTCTGTGACGCATTATATCCTGATATTTCTTTCTTTAAATCCACTTGTGTATTCTCTTGGATAACATTTGTATCCTCACTTGGAAACCTGTGGTTGAGGGCATGTGGCTTTTTATTAGAAAAATTACCACTAGTCCACTCTTTTACGTCAATGGTTTTCATTCAGTAAAGATTTGTATATTATTTTAATTTCAAGCACAAATGAGTATTTAAAGATGGAAAAATCCAGTGTAAAGGAAAAAGACCAATATGAAAAGTGTGAGGTTCTATCTTTCTTCTGATATAGCACTCTTTTTAATACTTCCATTATCTTATAATTTATTTTGACTTTGATTTTTTCAATTGATCCTCCTTTTTTTTCAGCAGAGAAGTTCTTTTTTAAAGAAAATAAAAATAACAGAGAAAACATAGTTCTGTTTTACAGACAAAAAAATTTTAAAAAAAGCAGCAGGAAAAGTTGAAACAAAGGAAAACTAATGCCTCGGCAAAATGTCCCACTGCTCACACATGACTGTCCTTTAGAGATGGGAGTCACACAAAATAAGTGTTGGTTGTATCGCTCACTGGTTTTCTGGAAGTTGCTGAGATACAGCTGGGTAAAAAAGCTTTAAGAGTCTACCTAGTGTAAAATATTTTTCATCTTGTTTTAGAAAAGATTATCCAGTACATTGATGTTCTCTTTAAATGCACAGATGGAAAAAACTGGAGGAATCCTCAGTTAGGTATGAACCTTAGTGTTGTTGTTAATTCTCATAACTTTTTCTTCATAAAGTTCTATTTCAGTCTAGTTCTTTGCTAATTTACCAGGACAGAATGCATTTACCCACATCGAAAAAGTACCCAGACACACACAGAAAACCCAATTCTTGTGCTTTCCCTGTCAAAACAGAGAATTAAACCTATCAATGCTTGCTACTGGACAGAAAATTTGTAAGACAACTGGTCATTATGAAGCCAGAATTCATGCTGAAAATTCAAGCAAGTGTTAATAGCAGCCTTAGAGAATATTTTGTGCCAGCCACCTGCATCAAGATGTAGCATATAACCCTATGGAACCTCTCAGATACAAGCTTTTAGTAATTAGTGCTTTAATTTCCAGCTTAGAGCCATCATTTTGGCTGACAAAATGCATTTGCTGCAATAAACCTCCTTAC
Source organism: Ara ararauna (assembly GCA_028858755.1). Lineage (NCBI taxonomy): Eukaryota > Metazoa > Chordata > Aves > Psittaciformes > Psittacidae > Ara > Ara ararauna. The sequence goes on from CM054379.1 coordinate 67,454,109, forward strand.
TTGATTTATGTTTAATTTTGCCTTTTCTTAAGGATTTTTTTTTAATAAATGGTATACATTTGCCCTAAGTTGCCAAGAAAGTTCTTAAACAGGGTATGATAGTCCTTACAGTCTTTCATGTCACCTGCAAAAATTGAACATGATAACTACTGCTCTAAGCTGCTTCTTTGCAAGTTTTCTCATTTTGTGTTCTCCTTTTATAAATTATGCATGTTTTTTTTCAGGTAGGAAAAAGAAATTATATTTAAACCAGGGAAGCTGGCAACTCAGCTGAGTGTGACTACTTGAGAGGAGTGGTGAATGGACAGGGGAAGGGAGCATAGGGGTCTCCTGTAAACTTAGGCCATCTGGGGCAGGATTGGCCTTTACAGTGGGGAAACAGGAACACGAGAAACTTGGTTTTCAAAGCAGGTCTACTAAGCAGGACCTTCATGGGGGATTTATCACAGAATCATAGAATAGCTAGGCTTGGAAAGGACCTTAAGATCATCTATTTCCAACCCCCCTGCCATGGGCAGGGACGCCTCACACTAAACCATGCCACCCAAGGCTGTGTCCAACCTGGCCTTAAACACTGCCAACGATGGAGCATTCACAGCTTCCTTGGACAACCCATTCCACTGCCTCACCACCCTCACAGTAAAGAACTTCCTTATATCTAATCTAATCTTCCCCTGTCCTATCACTACAGTCCCTAATGAAGAGTCTCTTCCCAGCATCCTTATAGGCACCCTTAAGATACTGGAAGGCTGCTATGAGGTCTCCATGCAGCCTTCTCTTCTCCAGGCTGAATAGCCCCAACTTTCTCAGCCTGTCTTCATACGGGAGGTGCTCCAGTCCCCTGATCATCTTCGTGGCCCTCCTCTGGACTTGTTCCAACAGTTCCATGTCCTTTTTATGTTGAGGACACCAGAACTGCACATAATACTCCAAGCGAGGTCTCACGAGAGCAGAGTAGAGGGGCAGGATCACCTCCTTTGACCTGCTGGTCGTGCTCCCTTTGATGCAGCCCAGGATACAGCTGGCTTTCTGGGCTGTGAGCGCACAGTGCAGCCAGCTCATATTCAGTTTCTCATCAAACAGTATCTCCAAGTCCTTCTCCACAGGGCTGCTCTTAATCTCTTCTCTGCTCAACCTGAAGCTGTGTATTTGGCAGACATTAAAAGGACCACAATCCATTCCCACACAACTGGTGTAAATCAACTTTGCTTTCCACTACCTGGAATTTGGCAGACCAAATCCTGATTTTAGTGTTTCAAATCAATCTTTCTTGATTTATGCTACAAATATATGTAGGGATTCAAAGAAAGCTTCATTTAATTTCTGTGTTCGAACTCAAGTTGTAGGCATATTTCTTTTAAATTTAGCCTAATTATTATTATGCTGACTTATCTACTGCAGGGGTGGGATCCAGTCTTGCTTCCTGCACTGGGATATAAATTTAATCAGCTGCCTAGGACACTTTTATTGAAGGATGTTAGAAAGTGCTTGTGATTTTGCTCATAGACAAAATGGCAGATAGGACAAAAACTGATGTATTAACTAACAGTTGAATTTGAAGCTCTTTATCATAGTCTGTTGGTCGCTTACATTCTTACGCTCCTATGATAATAACTCACTAAGGAGACTGTTTAGAGTAAAAAATGAATATATTTCAGTTAATTCAATTAATACATTCATATTTATTCTCATTAGGATGAAAGAATTCCTATTGAAAGGAGCAGTGACCTTTGGTATATTATCGAAGCTTCTTTCAGGGACACGTTAATTAAGCTTTCTACCTTCTGCAGTGTTCCTCTAAGGCTGGAATTAAATGTGAGTGCTGTGAGTGGGGCTGTGCTGTTTGTAATGCAAGTGTTATAATGAACTTATGAAGGAAACAAATACAAGGGAATCTGCCATGGCCTTCTAGAAGCAACTGGTAAAGGTTGTATGACTTGCCTGGCTCAATCCTGAAAGTATTTAAATATGCTGGACTTGTTCATAAATGTTTTCTTTTTGGAAGAAAAGCAACTTTATAGTCTAAAATAGAAAAATAATTCTGACTGATAAAATTATTCAGACTATTAATATATGATAACGCTAAACAACTGTGGTTGAGAAGAAGACTTACAGCACTGACCTTCCTGGGAAAATCTGGCTGATGATGTTTGTTTGTTTTTGGCATAGTTATTGCCAGCTGGTATTTATCATATCTATTATACATCTTTAGGGGAAAAAATCATCAGTAGAAAAAAGCAGCTTTAGCGACAACCCCCAGTTTAAGCATCACTGCTCTCAGCAGCTTGATCTAACATCATAGTAAATGTTAGATCTGTTCATTGTAGGAGCACTGGTATAGACTTAAGTTGGGCAAGGATTTAGTTTACTACTTTTTTGCTGGCATTCCTATTGTCTGATGTATGTAAGCATTCAGACTGCAGGCCATTTTGCAACAAGCATAATGGATGAAATGTAGATTATTGTTTTTTTAATTCCTTAGGTCATCAGTGGAAGGTTGGATGGGACAGATGGGAACCTGCACCAACTGACACATCTTATGTACGGTGCAGGTAAAGGTGTCAAAGCACCAGGACTGCTTCATTTTTCTTTTTCTCTTGGTACCAGTGGGATCACTTAGAAGTAACCACAGAAATGCTCCAGGAGTCAAGTTCAAAGATATGGCTGGTGTAGCTCTGATTCTGCCCTCAGGGTCATTCTGCAGAGCAGCACAGACAACATTTGTAATCTGTATTTCTCACTATACTGGAAATGGAAAAATTGGTTGCTTAAAGGGTTTTACTTTGAACGTGGCTAATCTCCAACACTGGTTCAAGATTTTCTGGTCCACTTGCCTATTCCCTGACACATTTGAATTCAAATCACTGCATTTTGCCAATGTATTTTGGGGGATTTGAGCACAGAGATTTGGAGACTTGAAAGGATTTTGGTTATGCTTCAAGAAGGAAGATAGATAGACTGGCATCTTTCAAGAAAATTAACAGTGCTGAATTTATGCTTTTGCTAAAATTGTGTTGAAGCCCCAAAAATTTTCTACAAGTGTCAATATTCAAATAAAAATGTCTTTTTGTTACCTTCAAATAATTGAAGACTTCTTTTGAAATTAAGCGTATTGAAAACTGCAATATTTGAAGATGAATTCGCATATACAGGTTGCTGACTGTTCCATTTTATAGAAGTTCCATTTTATAGAAGTTCCATTTTATAGAAGTGTTCCATAAAAATTGTGGTTAAGGGGGGATAAAGAAGAGTACTTTAAGTTTATAAGTGATCTTCAATTACCCTGTCAAAATCAAGAGGTGTACCTCTTGATTGTATGTAGTCTGTTGAAACTGATACAGTAACTAAAACCATCAGGCCTAAGGGGAAAAGAGCAAAGTTTATCTTCCCTGAATAAGATAATGTGCTACAACTGTCAGTTATGGTGTCCGTGCTTCTTATCTGGTGACTGTGCTGTTATTATTCACAGAGGTGATGGTTTGAGACCTATTTGCCAGCCATCAGATTTGATGAAGGCTACAGGATCATCAGATATCTGGACTAAATTCACCAGTCCTGAAAATGTCCCATTATGCTCAAACCTGAGATCAATGGCAACACAGCCAGCATTCAGCAGAATGCTGGATTCCCAGCTCCTGAAAGAAACCCAGCTCCCCCAACAGCATTTAAAAATTTGGAAGGGATCAGGATTAGCATTGAACAGGCCTGGTTCTGGACCAAGGTAAGAGATTTGCTTTGAGAGTGGGCTGCCTTTGAAAGCTAAAATATATTCTTTCCAAAATTAGCATAAACTTGTATTTCAGTATATCATGCATATAAATTTATCATAAAGGGCATAGTATCCTGTTTGGTGCATAATCAAGCTAGTTTATAAGCAAGGCAATGTGAGTATTTTTAATTAATGGAAAAAGCTTGTAAATAATTTATTGAAAAATGTTCTTGAGAGTGAAAGAGATTATTTTTATGATGAGAACAGTTCTCAAATTTACAAATTATTGCTTATGAGGTTTAAGAGGCATTTTAGATAAAGTGACTGAGCTCTGTTTTTCCACACAGAGCATAAAAAACGCTCTTGAGCATCTTTTGTAATTTATGAACAGTAGGGCAAAATTGTACAGATTACATATAACTGATAGTAATTTTTTACATCATTGTTCATTTTTATTTTACATCTTAGTTACAAGTGTCCCTAATTACTATAATAAAATATAGTTTACTTGCTTATAAGCATATCCTGTTAGATATTAAGAGAATCATTTGAAGTCATTACCATTCTTTGTATGCTGAGCTAGTTGCTCCCAGCACAGTTAATCAACTTTCACATAATTCTATGTTTTGAACATTAACTGTTTCCTGATCTGTAGGATTAGAAAAATTAGATAAAACTAAAATATTTACAATGATTAGCAAGGAAAGTAATAAACCCCAGCATATAAGTATCAAGAGTTAGGCCACAAAGAATTTCTTAAAGTCAGAGACTGTGATAAAGTAATGTGGCGTCTCTGAAGTAGGAAACCAGAAGGCCAAGAAAAAGAATTCACAAGTATTCACCCAGTTAAGAGTAAGCTTGGTGTCTTAGTCCAGCAGATGCATAGTTAGTTTTGAGTATTCATTTAATCTCTTTGAGATCAGTGTTCACCTGATGAAAGTCTTGGCACACACTCTACCAGCCAAATGCAGAAATGTTCTACCAGCTATTCTTGCTGTCTAGCTTTTCAAGCCTACTTTAACTTTCTGAAAATTTTAGAATGGAAATCAGTCAGAGAAATAAAAAATAATTCATTCTTTCAGTAACAAGGGGCCCTCTTCCCAGTTATTTTTTAGTTAAACTAAATGCAAAGAGATCCCATTTGTCAACTTTTTATAGAAGAATAAAAGGTTTTTGATTTTGTTTTAATTAGGGGAATTACTTCTCCACAGTTCAGTCATCCATGGCTTTCTCTAACATTCAGGCATGACATGCATAGGGTTTAATCTTAGTTTCAAGGTGTTGAGGGGTTGTTTGTTTGGGTTTTTTTATTGCCAAGTTTATCAGAACCAGTTGATATATTTGAGACTGAAAATCAAAAAAAGCATAACAAAGCTACTAGGAATAAGTACACCTTAATTTTTTTTTTAATCTAAAAATTTGTGAGCTTCTAAAATGTAATACTCAAACCCAACTTTGAAGAAAATCCAGTAATTCTAATGTTTATGTCAGTCCAGTTAGTCTTTAAAATTCCCTCGTTTTAAAGTATCTTAGGAAGTACATGGCACACATTCAAGTGCAAGGTTTCTGTTCACAAGATTTTAAAACTGTAAGTATAGTACATATGCAGCAGTAACTGAGGATAACCTTTCATTCACTAAAATCAGCTCACTGCTTTAAAGATCTCCTATAATGAATAAACTCCATGTCTATGGAAGAAAACACTGTGCGGCTGGCTTCTGCATTATTTGCCACAGCAGCTTTTTGATGCCAGACTGCAGTCCTTAGTTTATGACTGGTTAGAGAGGATCTTGGGAAATGACCTGAGGAAAAAGGCTGTATGGTAGCTTTCACAGATCTGTATTATAAATCATATCAATCATCATAAGACATCATAAATCTCTAACACTTGATTTAATTCAGGGCAAAATTATTTGCCTTTCAGAAACTTTATTCTGAGCCAGCGCTTCTGCAGCATAAATGGGTCCATCATAGAGGCAAGTAGCGCTCAATCTGGCATCCACCCAAAGCAGAGCACAAGACCAAGTAGGTATCGAGAAGTAAGGGACTGATTCTACTCCATGTAGCTGTCATACAGTGTGTACTCTGGAGAGATGTCAAATTTGACGGAACAGGAACTGTAATAAAAATAGGCTCAGATCATCTTCTGCAGAAATAGTGGAAAAGGCCTTGATTCTAAAAAATAAATCTCTGTAATATACTACTGTTAAAGGTGACCTTCAGGGCCACATAACCCTTATATATATGGGGGAAGAACACTGACTTTTGTTTACCTATATGGAAGGCTACTTTATTAAAACAGTGATTTATACTATGTAAATACACAGGTTTACATTATAACCTACTTGATGTGCACAGGAATACCGTACTTGTACACTAAACCAAAAATCTTGTAGTAAAAGTACTGTGGCACAATCTTTATTCTATTTTTGAGAAATCCGGAACATCAAAGTCTAGTAAAAGATGTAAATCATATTTGGGGAAAGAATATTGCTGTCATCTGGTAGATATGCAGCTTATGAAAACTACTGGAAGATCTATACACAGCTTGTTTTTAATTAAAAGAGTATTTTAATTCTTCATGCAAGAAATTAATATTTATTTGATAGTAATACATAATTCAGCTGCTCAACTCTTACCTAACATCACTCAGGGATAAAGGTGTCTGATTCAGAAATACTGCCCACCACTCAAACTCAATTTTCTTCACAAAACAGCTCTTTCAGAATTATCAGTCAGCCTTAAAGGATTATCATGCACTTCTCACTGTGTTTGCTTTGTAAATTACCTTCCATTTATTGTCATTTTCAATAAGAATGAAGCAAACTGCCTATTTTTGATCCTAGTCCTCAATTCATTTAGTTAGTCCACAAATATTTAGTTAAATTGGGTATTTCTTGTTGGTGGGTAGTAAATATTTTGGTGTCATTTAAAGAACTACACGATAACTAAGATAGTCCAAATTAGTGTGCAGGTGCATCCCCTCAGTGGCAGAAAAAGAAGAATCCATTTCAGTGGGAATACATCATGGTATCTACTTCCATGCTGGACTTCTTCTTGGACAAAGAAAAATGTAATTCCAAACTGGAGTTGAGAGAACTTGCTTAGCCTTGTCAGATCAAGTATTTAGGGGAAAAAAATAATCAATGAATTTACACTAGAAAGAATATTAAGATGTGAATGTTCAACTACTCTTATGAAAGTATGATTTTTTTAAAAAAATATTATGCCATCAATGGGCTAGCAATGCCTTCAATTATGAGCTGAATTAATTTCTCTTTTAATAATAATGTTTACAGCTGATTATACATTTGTACTTCTGTATAAATATAAAATCACTTCTATGCATATATCTTAGAATTTCTAGTGTACTGTATCTTACTCTTCTGACTTTCTCAGTATCAGGTAAGAGATCTGTGCTAAAGAAACGAATGCTAAGCCAAGCACCAAGTAATTTTAAAATCAAGTTATAAAAAATTAAATATTTTATATAATGTACTGTTGCAAACATGTTCTTCTGTCACACATTTTTATAAGAATAAAAAAAGAGAGGAGAAAGCCATGTGCAAAAAAGTTGCATATTTATTCAGGAGAGATGATTATTTCTGCAGCTCAAATTATTTCCATATTTGAGAAACTAAGTACAAAATGGAATGGGTTTGACATGGCTGAAGAGAAGAACATTCACCACTGTATGAATTCCTGCACATTCTGCTTTTTATTCCTCCTCAGTGAGCACCATGGTGAAACTAGCTTCATCAGGTACTCTAGTCCTGGGCTATAGGATCCAAACTTAGCCAAACATCATTTCCTCCTAGAGAAGGAAATAAAAAACTGTCAGCATTGTTCTTGATACAAAATATCACTGACAAACCCCTTTAACACCTGGCACATCAAATAATAAGTAGATCTAATAGCACATAGCTAATTCAGAGTATGGGCCACATGGTTATTTTCTGTTCAGCAGGATACCAATATAGCTAGTGAGACCAAACATCCTTCTCTTTCAAAGGCAGTTTCGGATCTTCAGTTCAATGTGTATCACCTAGAGAAAACTATTTTTACAATGCTGTTAGAAGTTCTTTCTGGTATCAGTTTCATGTTATGATCCCAAGACAAGTATATAGAAGAAGAACAGATCTAGGATACTAATTACATAATACCAATTTAATCAAGGTTTGACATCTTAACAAGTGAGAAATCCCTATAATAATTTTATATTACTTGTTCACCAAGTATTACTACCTCACTGTTATATAATGAAGCAAAGATTTCTCTCTTTGCTTGGATCCTTTTATTCTCTCTGAGATATTTTCACTACCTCTGTACAGCAGTGCCTCTGCACTATAGAATGTCACTCAACCCTTTTCAGTCTTGCACATGTATATTAAAGAAAAAAAAATCACAGTGGTAATGAACCACTCTTCTGTTGTTTTCTTCTAAAATATTTCTTTATTATTTTCTTTCTAAGCTGTTTTTCTGCTCTGCAGCATTTCTACTGTCTTGCCACTGTCTCTGCTTAAAAACTAACATATTTTGCACAAATACTTGGTGTTAGACATGAAGTCAATAGACTGCATCAGCTAAAAATCCTTTTATGAAGCTAAAAGACAATTTACTTCAAGTATGTTCCTGCTAAATTGTTACAACACAACGTAATCATACCCAGATAGGTTTGTAATTCTGAGCATTCCTAGAGTAAATCAGGTTAGAAGGGACCTCAGGGGGTCTCTAGTCCAACCTCCTGCCCCAAACAGGCTCAGCTGTGAGGCTCAGCTTTGCCTGGTCAGGGCTGGAAAATCGCCAATGATGGAGGCAGCATAATTCCTCTAGGCAGCCTGCTGCCACGCTGCCCGACTGTCCTCATGAAGCATGTTTTTCCTTACATCCAGTTTGAACCTCTCTTGTTTCAGTTTGTGCCACTGTCATAAATCCTTCTGCCATGCACCACTACAAGGTTCCGTTTTCTTGATAACCTCCTTGTAGGTATTAGCACATTGCTGTTAGATTCCCCTAAGCCTTCTCTTCTCACTGCTGAACACACTATAACAATGCATCTGCAAATCTGTTCTGACTAGCCTCAAAAGAGAGCCCTGGCACTGGCTTGCACCGCTTATGGTTTTTGTTTTGGTTTTATTAAAGGGTTATCCAATATGTCCCTACCCTGATTCCTTGCTTTGGACAACAATTCTAAAGGACCAGTTGAACCCCGATTTCAGCAAGGAGCTCTTAGGTTAACCAGCAGTATAGATGCTATTTATCCTGCTGTCTTCAGCACATCCAGTATTACCTGATTCATCCTCTTAAGTGATAAACATTCCCTTTTCCTAACAAAGGCCAATATCTGAAACAACAGACGATCTTCTTAAAGTAATAATTTAACAAAACACAGCCATTATCTGTGACTTTGCTTCTCTCAGTTTAAGAATTGAGGTATTTCTATTGCCAGAGTTTGACGAAAAAGAGAAGAATGGACAAAAAGATGGATTTTTTTTTTCCCCTGTCGTGGTTTAAGTCCAGTCAACCATGCAGCTTGTTCTCTCACTCACTCCCCTCTCTTTCTTCCCCTGCTCCCGGGTGGATGGGGAGGAGAATCGAAAAGAATGCAACTCCCACAGGTTGAGATAAGAACAGTTTAGTAACTAAAGTATAACACAAGACCACTACTGCTACCACCAATAATAATAATGACAAGGCAAATACAAGGAAAGAATACAATTCTCACCACCTAAAACCCAGCTTGACCACACGGTTCACCCCCACCCTTCCGGATCTCTGCTCTCTGCTTTCCATCTTGGGCATGACGTGCTGTGGTATGGAATAACCTCTCTTTGGACAGTTTGGGTCAGGTGTCCTGTCTCTGCTTCCTCCCGGCTTCCCCTCCTCCCTGACAGAGCATGAGACTCAGAAAGTCCTTGGTTAGACCAAAACATCACTAAGCAGTAACTGAAACACTGGTGTTTTCAGTGCTGTTCCCAGGCCCAAAATCAAAAACACAGCGCTGCACCAGCTACCAAGAAGGAGAAAAATGACTGCTGCTGCTGAACCCATGACATTCCCCAATTAGATCAACTTTTATTAAAAGCTTTTTTCCTTGAAGTCCACCTATGTGGGAGGTGGGTAGATGTGGGAAGTTCTTTCTCAGACAGATTTCCTTCTGTACACATAACACAAAAGAATTTTATATAAGAAAAAGTGCTTCCCTTCCACATGCAAAGCTTGACCAGGATGGCAGAAATGCTTTCACATAAAATCATCATATAAGATGAAAGACACCTCCTTCCATAGAGATCTTGCTTCATAGCCCTTATGATATTTGCTAGACAGCCCAGAATCTACAAGATTAAACCAGGCCTTTAAATGAAAGTTTCTAACATATAATCTTTCTCATAATGAAAATACTGCCTTAAACATTCATTCACAGCAGAGGTAACAGGAAAGTTACCTACTCTGCTCTCTCTTGGCAACACAAAAGTGCAGGCTGGAACTGCAAGAGGGCTCTCCACAACCTCACCTGGGTACAGCTATGAAGCAAGGCAACTACATTCAGGGTTATACAACAGACGTGTCTTAGCTGCTCACAGGCTGGGATGATAGCAGAATCCCCAAGAAAAAATATATTTCAGGTTGCCTCAGAAGGATATTAGTAATGGTGTTTATCCAACATACTAAATACTGCATCAATACGCTACAAAAATGGTTACAGCTTGACATAGTTTTCAAAAGGTATTAGCAGAGGAAATTCAGGGTAGAAATATGGATACAAAGTAGCTGGGATCCTTCTGATGGCACTGGATAAGGCACTGTGTCAGCTTTGCATTCCTGGTTCCCATACAAACAAGAATTAGCTCATGCAGTGATGTAAAGGAACCACTGTTTACTCATGAACTGTCCACTGCAGACACAGTGATGAAAAGTAATCAAGCTTTCTCAATATATTATCATAGAATCATAGAATAGTTAGGGTTGGAAAGGACCTTAAGATCATCTAGTTCCAACCCCCCTGCCATGGGCAGGGACACCTCACACTAAACCATGCCACCCAAGGCTATGTCCAACCTGGCCTTGAACACTGCCAGTGATGGAGCATCCACAATTTCCCTGGACAACCCATTCCAGTGCCTCACCACCCTCACAGTAAAGAACTTCTTCCTTTTATCTAACCTGAACTTCCCCTGTTTAAGTTTAAACCCGTTACCCCTTGTCCTATCACTACAGTCCCTAATGAAGAGTCTCTCCCCAGCATCCCTATAGGCCCCCTTCAGATATTGGAAGGCTGCTATGAGGTCTCCATGCAGCCTTCTCTTCTCCAGGCTGAACAGCCCCAACTTTCTCAGCCTATCTTCATATGAGAGGTGCTCCAGTCCCCTGATCATCCTCGTGGCCCTCCTCTGGACTTGTTCCAACACTTCCATGTCCTTTTTATGTTGAGGACACCTGAACTGCACACAATACTCCAAGCGAGATCTCACGAGAGCAGAGTAGAGGGGCAGGATCACCTCCTTTGACCTGCTGGTCACACTCCTCTTGATGCAGCCCAGGATGCGGTTGGCTTTCTGAGCTGCAAGCGCACACTGATGGCTCATGTTCAGCTTCTCATTGACCAACACCCCCAAGTCCTTCTCCTCAGGGCTGCTCTGAATCTCTTCTCTGCCCAACCTGCAGCTGTGCCTGGGATTGCACCGACCCAGGTGGAGGACCTTGCATTTGTCATGATTAAACTTCATCAGGTTGGCATCAGCCCACCTCACAAGCATGTCAAGGTCCCTCTGGATGGCATTCCTTCCCTCCAGTGTATCAACCAAACCACACAGCTTGGTGTCATCGGCAAACTTGCTGAGGGTGCACTCAATCCCACTGTCCATGTCACTGACAAAGATGTTGATCAAGACCAGTCCCAGCACCGATCCCTGAGGGACACCACTCGTTACTGGTCTCCAGCTGGATATTGAGCCATTGAGCACAACTCTTTGCGTGCAGCCATCCAGCCAGTTCTGTATCCACCGAGTGGTCCATCTATCAAATTGATGTCTCTCCAATTTAGAGACAAGGATGTCATGTGGGACAGTGTCAAAAGCTTTGCACAAGTCCAGGTAGATGACATCAACTGCTCTACCCCTGTCCATCAGTTCCGTAGCCCCGTCATAGAAGACCACCAGATTGGTCAGGCAGGATTTCCCCTTAGTGAAGCCATGCTGGCTGTCACCAAGCACCTTGTTGTATTTCATGTGCCTTAGCATGCCTTCCAGGAGAATTTGCTCCAAGATTTTGCCAGGCACAGAGGTGAGGCTGACTGGTCTGTAGTTCCCTGGCTCATCCATTTTCCCCTTCTTGAAAATGGGGGTTATATTTCCCTTTTTCCAGTCACTGGGAACTTCACCTGACTGCCATGATTTTTCAAGTATAATGGACAGTGGCTTAGCAGCCACTCCTTATTTGCCAGCTACTTCAGGACCCACGGATGGATTTCATCAGGTCCCATGGACTTGTGTACGTTCAGGTTTCTAAGATGGTCTCGAACCAGATTCTCTCCTACAGTGGGCGCTGGGTCTTCATTCTCACTGTCCTTGCATCTGCCTTGCAAGACTTGGGTGGTGTGGTCAGAGCATTTGCCAGTGATGACTGAGGCAAAGAAGTCGTTAAGAACCTCAGCCTTCTCCAAATCCAGGGTAGCCAGTTCTCCTGAATGATAGCTTCCGGAGGGGGCCCACATTGGCCCTAGTCTGTCCTTTATTTTCAATGCACCTATTGTCCTGGGTTCAGCAGCAGCAGTCATTTTTCTCTTTCTTAGTAGCTAGTGCAGTGCTGTGGTTTTGACTTTTGACCTGGGAACAGCGCTGATAACACCGATGTTTTTAGTTGCTGCTCAGTAATGTTTACTCTGACCAAGGACTTTCGGAGTCTCATGCTCTGCCAGGGAGGAGGGGAAGCCGGGAGGAAGCAGAGACAGGACACCTGACCCAAACTGACCAAATAGGTATTCCATGCCACAGCACATCATGCCCAGTATATAAACTGGGGGCAGTTACCCGGAAGGGTTAGATCACTGCTGGGTCGGGCTGGGTATCGGTTGGCAGGTGGTGAACGGCTGTATTCTCTTCTGTCGTGGTTTAAGACTAACTCCTGCAGTCTCTCTCTCTCACTCACTTCCCCCTCTTTCTTCCCCCCGCTCCTGGGGGGATGGGAAGGAGAATCGAAAAGAATGCAACTCCCACAGGTTGAGATAAGAACAGTTTAGTAACTAAGGTATAACACAAATCGCTACTGCTACCACCAATAATAATAATGACAAGGCAAACACAAGGAAAGAATACAATTCTCACCACCTAATACCAAGCCCGACCACGCAGTGCACCCCCCCACCCTTCCAGGTCTCTGCTCTCTCCTTTACCTCCTGGGCATGACGTGCTGTGGTATGGAATAACCTCTTTGGTCAGTTTGGGTCAGGTGTCCTGTCTCTGCTTCCTCCCGGCTTCCCCTCCTCCCTGGCAGAGCATGAAACTCAGAAAGTCCTTGGCCAGACCAAAACATCACTAAGCAGTAACCAAAACACTGGTGTTATCAGCACTGTTCCCAGGCCCAAAATCAAAACCACAGCGCTGCACCAGCTACCAAGAAGGAGAAAAATGACTGCTGCTGCTGAACCCATGACATCTTCCCTTGTTACTTTCCTTATCATTATTATTATTGGTGGTAGCAGCAGTGGTTTGTGTTATACCTTAGTTACTGGACTGTTCTTATCTCATCCCGTGGGAGTTACATTCTTTTGATTCTCCTCCCCATCCCTCCAGGAGCAGAGGAGAGGAAGGGGGGAAGTGAGTGAGCAACTGCATGGCTGAATTGCCAGCTGGGTTTAAACCGCGACACCTGTAGAATCCCTTCCTGTTATCTTTAACATCCCTAGCCAAGTTTCATTCTAACTGGACCTTAGCTTTCCTAACCTGGTCCCTAGCTTCCCGAACAACATCCCTGTATTCTTTCCAGGCCATCTGACCTTGCTTCCACCTTTTATAAGCCCTTTTTTCCCTCTAAGTTTCCTCAGCAATTCCTTATCAATCCATGGAGGTCTCCTGGCCCTCCTGCTGCACTTCCTTCTAGTCGGGACACAACCCTCCTGAGCTTGTAGCAGGTGATCCTTGAATATCAGCCAACAGTCATGGGCCCCCCTGCCCTCTAGGGCTATATCCCATGGAACCTTACTAAGCAGGTTCCTGAAGAGGCCAAATTCTGCTCTCTTGAAGGCCAGGGCAGTGAGCTTGCTGCACGCTCTTCTCACTGACCTGAGGACCTTGAACTTGACCCTCTCATGATCACTGAGGCTGCCTGGAGTGTCACATTTCCAACCAGCCCTTCCCTGTTGGTGAGGACGAGGTCAAGCATGGCACCTCTCCTTGTCGGATCCTCTGTTATTTGCAGAAGGAAGTTGTCTTCCACACAATTGAGGAACCTCATGGATATCTTGTGCTAGGCCATACCATCCCTCCAACAGATATCAGGGTGGTTGAAGTCTCCCATGAGAACAAGAGCCTGCGAGTGGGAGGCTGTTCCTATCTGTCTATAGAGCACTTGATCAGGTGGTCTGTAACAGATCCCCACAATAATGTCTCCCATAGCTGTTCTCCCTTTAACCCTGACCCACAAACTCTCTGTCGACTGCTCACCTGTCCCCAGACAGAGTTCCATACTCTCCAGCCTATCCCTAACATAAATAGCAACTCCCCCTCCCTGCCTGCCCGGCCTGTCTTTTCTAAAGAGCCTGTAACCTTCCATTCCAACACACCAGTCATAGGAGCCATCCCACCATGTTTCTGTGATGCCTATGATATCATACCCCTGTAGACGTGCACACATCTCTAATTCTTCTTGTTTGTTCCCCATACTATGGGTGTTTGTATAGAGGCATCTGAGCCGAGCTCCAATTGAAGCCGGCTCATTGGCTGGAGCAGCTGGAATATCTCTACATTGCACTGAACATTTACTATAGGCGCTGGCAAGTGACTGGGTGTGTTGGGATGGAATGATGCCCCCCTCCCCCAACACATCTAGTTTAAAGCTTTCTTGACCTGCCTGGCAAGCCTCCTACCAAAACCGCTCTTCCCCTTCATTGTCAGACCAGCTCCACCAGCCCCCAGTAGACCTGGACTCCAAATCGAGTCCCATGTTCTAAATACCCAAACCCCATGCATATTATATTATAATATAAAATAAAATATTGTAATATTAAATATAATATATTTTTTAAAAAAGCAATCATGTTATTTGGCTGCCTCCTCCTGCTGTAAAACTTCCTACTTACCACTTGCAATTTCAGTCTTTCTTTGACTTGTCAGAGAATTTTTTAATGCTGCTCTGTGATGAATATATAGGATGAAACTAGGTCACTTCAGTAACCTGGGGCTGCCTTTGCTCTGTCTCAGTGAACATTGTTGGGCCGTGGTGAATGAATTATTTCTTTCCTTGACTGACAATAGAAGGAAATGTTTTAGGAAATTTTATGCCCATTTTAGACTGGTTATATATTAATGTGTAGACCACTAAGACTTTAGAGCCAGGAACAGAACAGTTGGCATTTTACAGTGAAGACTACCTGGGAAAGTCCCAGAAAGATCATTCCTTGCTTTAGTTCAGTTCAGTGTCTGCTTTTGTATCATTTTTATGTGAACATAAGTGGAGAGATCTTGAGCCCAGGTACCACAGAGATGGAGGTAACACTCAGGTCCATCTACCCTAACAACAAACAGCTAGATGACTGCCAGCAAGAGGACAAAAAGAAGCAAAGGGACATATTTTTAACCATCATGAGCTCTTTGCACATTATACCCATGAATAACATTTTGTATTTTCTGTAGAAGAAACAGTGGCACCCCGGGTTACAGAACTGACTTAATCTAGAAAATAATTTCATTATGTCCATGCAGGAATGCTGGGTACCTGAAACCATCAATTTGGGAAACATCCTAATCTGAAAAGCATATACATGGCAGGGACTACTATGAGTAAAAGTAACCTTTCTCTGTTCCTGACACTGGTTTCTTTCATGAAGCCACACATTAGTTTCAGTCCTTACTCTCAAGATGCTTGTGAATATGAAAGTTCTCAGCCAGGCTTAAAACTTTAAGAGAAATTTTCTAGCTCTGTCCTGCATATATTCTGTACGGGCTGACCTGGGATAATAGAAAAGCTTCTACAGAGGAGTTACATCCTAACACTGCTAGCCCACACACTGGGGACAGGCCATCTCATATCACCTGCAGTAAAATGAAGAATTACTTTCCAAAGGACCTCTCTGGAGATGCTGCACTGAACTTTGTGAGGTTTGATTATGCAGGGAAGCACAGTATCACAGAACCTCACTCCTGCTAACAGCTTCATTGCACAAATGCAGTTCCAATATCATTACTTTTAAATAAACCCTTTCTTGTAAGCGTCCCAAGCTCTCTCTGGCAGTCGCTGCCTTTGTGTCCTTGTCTAACGCAGCCCTCTTCAAGACTGGGTCAAAGAGAGAGGTTCATCTGTCGAAGCCGGGACGCGTTGCCACAGCGAGAGGGGCAGAGGGGAGCTCCTACTCGGACCGGTGCCAGGCTTCGGGCTCTCGCAGCACAATAGCGGGGCAGAAACGCACCCACCTCTTGCCCTCCACTGCCCAGCCCTTCCCAGGGCCACAACCCACCAAGACTCCACCTCCCCGCCGGCCCTGGACCGTTGCTACATCCACTCCCGTTGCCAGGCTGCCGCGAGGCCCCTCTCCGGCCGCCCCAAGTCGCTCATGCGCCTTAGCACCCACAGCAGGCGCCGCCGTTGCTACTTCCCGGCTGGGCGCGCGGCGGCGCTGTGTCCTGCGAGGGCGGTTGGTGTGCGGCGGCGGGTATGGCAGACTGACCGGGCGGGTGTCTGCTGAAACTTGGCATGTTCCTCTGGGCTCATGGAGCAGCTGATCCTACGTGACATCGTAAAGCACTTGCTTCCCGCAGCATTCTCCTGGAGAAACTGGCTGCTCATGACCTGAATAGGTGCACTCTTCGCTGGGTCGGAAGATGGCTGGATGGGCGAACCCAAAGAGCAGTGGTAAATGACATCACATCTAGTTGGCGACCAGTCGCTAGTGGTGTCCCTCAGGGCTCGGTGTTAGGGCCGGTGTTGTTTAACATTTTCATTGATGATCTGGATGGGGGGATTGAGTGCACCTCACTAAATTTGCAGATGACACCAAGTTGTGTGGGAGTGTTGATCTGCTGAAGGATAGGAAGGCTCTGCAGAGACATCTGCACAAGCTGAATTGATGGGCTGTGGCCAATGGTATGAAGTTTAACAAGGCTCAGTGTGGGTTCCTGCATTTGGGCCGCAACAACCCCATGCAATGCTCCAGGCTGGGGGAAGAGTGGCTAGAAAGCTATTAGGCAGAAAAGGACCTGGGGGTGCTGATTGACGACAGCTGAACATGAGCCAGTTTGTGCCAAGAAGGCCAACATGGCCTGTATCAGAAATAGCGTGGCCAGCAGCACTAGGGAAGTGATCATCCTCCTGTGAGGTCGCACCTCAAATACTGTGTTCAATTCTACAAGAAAGACAGTGAGGTGCTGGAGTGGGTCCAGAAAAGGGCAACAAAGCTAGAGAAAGGTCTGGACAATCAGTCTTATGAGGAGCAGCTGATGGAGATGGGGTTGTTTAGTCTGGAGAAGAGAAGGCTCAGGGGGACCTTATCGCTCTCTAGAACTACCTGAAAGGAGGTTGTAGTGAGGTGGGGGTTCTCTCAAGTAACAAGTGATAGGACAACAGGTAACAGCCTCATGCTGAACTAGGAGAGGTTTAGACTGGCTATTAGGAAACATTTATTCATGGAAAGGGAAGTCAGGCATTGGAACAGGCTGCCCAGGGAAGTGATAGAATCACTGTCCCTGGAAGTATTCAAAACCCATGCAGGCGGGGCCCTTTTTGATATGGTTTATTGGTGGTCTTGGCAATGATGATCTTAAAGGTCTTTTCCAACCGAGTTGATTCTATATTTCTCAAAGGAGCTGGAGAGCTTCCTACGACCCCTTTCCATTCTGCATGGCTCTAGGATAGTGGGCTCTTCAGTTTGCCCATGTGGAACAGCTGCCACTCTGCTTGCTCCCTGTGCCTGCACAGCAATTAGCCCACAGGGGCTCAGGAGCAGTCAGACGCTCTCAGAGTACTTGGATATAACTGTACTTACCAGTTACTGATTTTCAAGGGGATTATTTCCTGATTCATGATTGGAGTTCAGATGTTTTACCTAATCACCACAACAAAGTGTGAGCATCCTGCAAATGCCTGTTACAGCATGGATAGCACTCTGCAGACATGATGGCTGGAAGGGCTGAAATGAATCCCACTCATTATGACTTGCATATTCCTGCCTTCATTATCACCAGTCCTTTCCAGCATATGCTATTTCTAAAATGGTATTATGTCAGGCCTAGTAACCACCAGGTTCATCTGAAATCTGAAAGAAGCAGCCAAATAGAGAAAAGAAGAGAAAGCAAATTTTTATCAGTTCCAGACTCTATCTCTCACCAGTCGGAGGCACCCCACACAGCTTTAGCACAAACAATTGGAGGCTTTCCAAATCTGCTCTTTGATTGCTCATTGCTGTACTATACTACAGATTAGTTTGTTTAGTCACGGCTAAAGCCATCCACCCACTTACAGCTATTTTTGTAGGAAATAACGTCCTTTCCCACTGGTGCACATAATTTGTGTCTTATGATAATTGTACATCTGTTACATAGGGAGAAGACAATAATGGATAAGGGCCTCAACTTGATTTCTGACATACTACTGGAAAAAAGAAGCTATGGCTTAAGTTAATGTGTGTATACATTTTGCCTGAATGATAAACAAATGGAAGACTTCAAATGCACTAAGCAGTAACAACAGTAATTTTCTGAGATTATGAATGGTTGAAATGACATCAAATGGACATAGATATGCAGTCATAGGTATAATGATTTTGACTGTAACTAACTTGCAGCTTTTTAAAACTAAGAGTTAAAAACCGTGTCAGACTGTATAGATGCAGTTAAGATGGCCAAATTGCAAAATAGAATGTGGCATGAAATAGTCTTAATGAATGTATTTTCTTGCTAAAAGGAACATTTATTTCTCTTTGTTAATACTATGAGACTTTAAAAATTAGGTGATACTTAAGCAGTTTAACTCTTTATTCAAACTAATGAAGAATGACCCAGTGTGAAAAGGTTTGTTGGTCATACATTTGGAATTCAGATGCTTAAAGAATGGGCAATCATACAGCTATAATTCACAGGAGTTAGGAAGCTTGGAAGAATTTTATGAGAACTTTGGGAAGTGCCTAATAACTTTTCCAAAGTATATTGATAATCTGAGGAGCTGAGATACAGAACTTCAAGGTGAAGTTTTATAATTATGGAATTATATATTTGTATGTCTACCTATATCAAGCATGAAGTTCTTCTATATTCTTCAGAAAGAGTGGTCTCTGACATGGCTGAAGATGAAGTGTGCTGTGCCTCCCAGCTTGCCATGCAACTATTTGACCACCAGCTTGTGTCTTGCTTGGAGGCTGCTCCTGGGCAAACTCATCAGGTGTGCCTGGCACTGTGCTCACTTGTCAGCTGTGTTGAGGTGACTTCAATACCTGCAGGCAGCCAGTAGTTCCAGCCAGTCTGAGTTCATATGCAGAAGTCTGAAGTTTACAGAGCTCCTCCTCAGAGCTGCCTCTGGCAACAGGGAAAAAAAGGCTCTATTGGAAAATCCTTTGCATCTGTATAAAGAAGGTTATATCTTTACATTCAAAGATATCAAGAAAAGCACATCTTATTGTCATTATGTATAAGCATGTACCCTTTGATTTATGCACATTTCATTAAGTAATGGAATTACTTAATTACACATCTGAGACAGATATATAATGTCTTGTGATCCTATGTGGGACTGTTTCCTACATAGTGGAAATCATGTAGGTGGAAAGTACAGAACATGTTAAAATTATCTGTAGAGAAAGAAGAAACAATGAAAAATTTCTGGCAAATATAGGTCGCCTATTTGTGCAAATTCATTTTGAAGTTCACTGCCTAACCTCCTGCTTTTTTACCTAAGTAGGGTTGTATAGAAAACAAAAGTTAAATATGTTGTACATAGGCTGTGTTAATGCTATTTAAATACATTCTTGAGGAATGAAACGGAGAGCAATACAGCTAAGTAATAAGAAATGTACTGGACCATTAACACAATGAAATTAGTGTAAGTATACAGGATTAACTAATCAGTATAAAATGCCTTAAGTATGCTTACAGTTATAGCAAACACATAGTTGCATTGTTTGATGTCATGTGGTCTTATCTTTTAATACTGCATTCTAATGTAGAAACCCAAATGGATTTTTTTTTTTTATTGCTGTTAAATTTTAGGAAATGTATGTTAAAAAATCTTGAAAAGATGCTCCTTGCACGTGACAGGAAGGTACTACTTCTATATGTAGTTTTGTTATCAACTCTAGCCACAGAGCTCTTGCTGTGGAGGCCACGTAAATGTACTCATTTCATAGACATAGCACAAAATTAGAGAGGTACCAAAAATTCCGCAGCTCAGCACTGAATTTGCCTTCTTTATGAAAAATGCAGAAAATGTTCTAGTACAACTAAAAACTCATCTTGAAAAAAGTTGCTTTTTTGACCTGGATCAATTCTTTGATAAGAGTTGCTGGATGGCAGCACAAATGGCTGTGCCAGCACCAGGGCAGGGGGTGGGTGGTGGACAGAGCTGCTGCTTTTGTCAGCAGTGCCTATTTCTTCTGGTTTAAGGTGTTCACTTTACCACAACTGGAGTGTGCAAGTCCATGGTGACTGAAGTCAGGCTAGGTTGGTGCTGTTACGGTCCCATGGAATTTCTTCGCTTCCTTCAGCTGCACACTCATCTTTCTTTTCTTTGGCACAGGATTTTTACTCTCTCCTTTGTGAGCTAGCAGCATCAGACCTGTGTTGTCTGAAATTATCTTGAAAGTCAAACTGTTTTGTGGCAGTCAAAGTTTACTTAGGCTAAGTTGCTGCTGTCCTGTCTTCTCTCCTGGGCACATGTTCCTGCACCTCCTTCCTGTAGGCATTCACGTATGTGGAAGTTGCACTGGTACAGGGATCAGCCAAAAACTATCTACTGGTTTTTGTTAAGCAAGTTTAATTTTTAAATGGTCCAGCTCCTGAACCAGCTTCCTTTCTAGTCACTCAATCTAGTTTTGTTTAAGCTGCCAAGCAATTGCTTTTCAGGCTGCTGTAATTTATTCACTTAAAGATCTTCTCTGTTAGATGAAAAGGTATGGGAGTGAAAGCAGTCAGAGACAAGAGCTCTGCATTGTGTGAATTGCTCTATTCTGCTGGGTGCTTTCTCCTCCCAGAGGCAGAGCTTGCGAGCCCCCAGTACATACCATGTCCACTGAGCTTGAAAGATAACCCAGGAGAAACATGTTCCTCAGTGACTTACTGAAATGCATAGAAGTCTGTAGTCTGTGCACAAGTTAACGTTCACACCAAAACCACGCAGTATGTTCCTGCCTTTGCGAGCAGTATCACCTCAGTCAGCGAGACTTAATGCTGTCAACCACTGAGCAACATGACAGCAAAAGGAGAGATTTTGTTGTCCTGGAAGGAAAAGTGTTCTGTGACCTGTGTACCTTCATACAGGCTGCAGGCTTGGCTGTATTTCTGAGTCACTGTCTACAGGCAAAAACTAGATGCAGCCTTGAACATAAAGCTGACAGCTTTAAACAAGTCAGATTTTCTGAAAATCTATCTTGTGAGTAATGTGGCTTCCTGGTACTGTAAGGCCTCCTTTTGTAAAGTGTCAATGGATATGCATAAACATGCATATGCTAAACATACATAAATAAATTGCATATACAGTATGTTAACTGTAAATTAGCATAAAACCAAAAGAAAAAAAAAAGTAAAATCCTTCCTCATTATGTACATTTCTGGTACAAAATAATGCTGAAAAGCACATTTGATATGTGTATTTTTAAGAGTAGTGCATTTTGCTAGGAAAACATATAAGATGTACTGAATTTTAAGATTAAATATTTTCTTTGTATTTGCTGACTCACACATTCTAAACCATACACTTCCCTAAGGCTGTTTTATTTCTAAATTCATATTTAAAAATAATTTCCATAGGGTTACTCTGAAAAAAACTGCAAGATGTGGTAAGGATAATAGAAAAAAAAAAAAACAAAACCACTGACATTTTTATAGGAGATACTGGAAAATAAAACCTGCAATTGCCTTTTTAGCTCACAGACTCACAGACTGTATTTGGAATATGAATAATACTGATATTACAAATGTGGGAGAATCAGAATTGATTTTTTTTCAAGACTTGTTGCTTGTGGAAGGCATGTACTGCCCTTCTGCTGCTCTTCACAGCCAGTAATACCTGTGCTTAAACCCATTAGTCTGTGTTTTAATGAGTCTCTGATGAAGACCCTGAAGGCTTCAGAAGAAACCAGCTGTTTTGTTTTCAAGAAACTTTTCTGAGAAGTCTGTGGTAGCTCAGAAAAAAAGTCATTGAATTTTGAGTCTGCAGATATGCACGTGGGAACCTGTTTTGTATAACCAGAATCTACACATAGGTCTGACATCTGTGTGTGTCCTATGTGTGTCATGACACTTTTCCTTCCATCAGTTCTAAGGTTGGCATTCTCAACTGTCATGTCAGGGATGTATGCTGTAAATGAGGTCACTGAGGGTCAGAGACTGAATGGACAAGGACTGACCCAATAAGAGCTAGCTTTTAACAGTGTTTCAGGTATATTATAATTTTTGAGGCGTAATCTTTTCCTTTGCTGTTAATTCCCGTTTATTAGGCTGCCTACTGCTCGGGCTGACACTGATGCCTTAGGCTATTTATCAGGACAGTAGAAACATAAACACACATTCCTTTCTCCCTCTGCTGCTACTGGCACAGGGACAGTGCAGATATCTGAAGATTTAGATCTCCATACAAGATTTGCCAGAGGACATCTGTCAGAGCCCAAAGAGGTAACAGCTGCATAGAGCAGGGTGGAAAATTTTGAAAGAGCGTGTACTGATAAGGAAAGAGGACAGCAATTTTTGTCTGCCTAGGGCAGCAAAAAACCTTGCATCAGATTTGCTCAGTTTTAATACAGCTTTTGTGAGGGCTCTGTTTAGTTTCCCTGGGAATGTTGTGATGTGTGTTTGCATTGCATCTGCTCACCTTATTCAGTTTAGGAAAAGGTATTCTAAGCAGAATACATTTGAGAGTTACTTTTCAAAATGCAAAGCACATCAGCCTGATGAATACCCTCTGGAAGAGTCCTGTACCCAAAAAAGCCACATTATTTCATGTGCCGGCTCCTAGCAGTTTGAAGACAGTATTTAGAGACATGGAAAAGGTCATTGCTGCTAAAACATGTACTGGGGAAGAGAAGGAAAGATATGAAAAAATGTGTTGGCATGATAACCTGAGAGGAAGTTACACACCTGTAGATTGCCAGCATTCAGTGTGAAGGTTTGATGAAAGTTATAATATGTGCTTTTCCTTCTTTCCAGGAGCCTTGGTATTTACTGACTAAATTCAAGTCTGTAACCTGTGGAGTGATAAAGGCTAAAAAACAAGACAGTGCAAGTTCAGTGTAGAGACAACAGCATTAATGAATCTCAAAAAGCTGTAATCTCACAGTACCCTCCAGTGAGTACAAACAGTTGTCAGTTCTCTGTAGTTCGATCAAATTGTTCAACTCTGTACATGCAGAGGGAAATAAAATAAGTTTTCCTCAGATGAGCCTTAGAAGATGTTTTTCAAGGTATGGATTGGGTTGTGCCTGGAATGTGCCATATCAAGCAGTGATGACAGATCACCTGCAAAGATGCTAATGAGACTTAACAGCATCTTGTTTCTCATCCACTCACTGCAAGTCCTTCCTACAACAGTCTTGCTACTTCAAGTAAGGTTACTCTTTAGCTTCCCTCAGAGATCATAAGGAATTAACATGGCTAGCTCTTCAGGATCAAATATAAATAGTTTTCCTGCTTTTTTCACTTGTCAGAGCTCAATGAGAGCTGCTTGTTCCCAATGGGAGGGTGAGCTGGGTCCTGAGGGTGACCCCAGCTCAGGCCATGCCTTCACTGCTGTGTGTGTCTGACCACTGTGGGCAGAGCTGGTGCTGTAACAGGGTTCATCAACAGCCCCTGATATGGGAATGAAGAACTAGAGCCAGGAGCCATTCAGGGCTCCTGTCAGGAGCTAAAGCAGAAGGGGCTGGAGGCAGGACTAGAGACAAGGTTACAACATGGGAGGACTGGAAGCAAGCTGCAGCATATGACTGCAGGAGCCATTCAAGAGTTAGGCTGCCCACAGCATAGGTCCATGTGTATCCAGGAGGGAGGGCCAGAGACAGAGGTGGGAGATTCAGCACAAGCTCTTCAGCACAGCCCAGGCAGGAACGGATAGCCCCACTCTGAGCTGAAATGGGGCTCCTGGGCCCATGGGCAGGGGAGGCCCCACATGAAGCTCGTCAGGGCCATCAAGGCCTACGGGTGCCATCAGGGCCTGGACATTTCCAAAGGAAACCCTTTTGAATTATTCTTCTCATCACTCCTAGAACACCAGTAACATTTTCCAAAAGACACACTACTCTGTTTTTCACCTTCCTACACAGAAGCAGCACTAAAATGTTGTGTTTGCTGCGGGAAGAGCCCTGCGTGAGGCACGGTCTGACAGAACCCTTATGTCTGAGTTCCTGCTGGGCTCAATCCTCAGGAGTCACACTGAGGCAAGATGCCAAGAAGTGGTGGCTTAAAAGAAGGGAGCTTATTTGGGAAGAAGCAACTCCAAATTCCTGCTGAGTTTTTAGCAGCACGCTTTCCTTTCATTTGGGGAAGAAAAAAAGTAAGCTGTTACACGAGTCATCAGAGGTTCACTGTGTTGGAGATTTAGTATGAAATCCTCACTCCACTATCTTCAGTAGCAATTTTCGGATTGACTTCAATGTCGTTTTTCCTTTTTT
The DNA here is from genome assembly GCA_028858755.1 of Ara ararauna. NCBI lineage: Eukaryota > Metazoa > Chordata > Aves > Psittaciformes > Psittacidae > Ara > Ara ararauna. Next base: position 67,478,834 of record CM054379.1, read on the forward strand.
TTTCCGTCTCTTTTCGTGTAACGGGATGTACTTGGTGTTGAGTGGCCAACAAAGAAACTGTGTAAGTGCCAAGAATCAGCCCATAGGCCTGTTTCTTTCAGCTGATGGATTTCAAGCCCTCAGTTATATGTCCTCTGGAATCAAACTGGATTTTCAATGAACAACTTGAGTTTTGATAAAGCTTTGCACCATAGGTAAACTGTGTTAAAATACAGCTTCTGTGATCTCCCAGCCTTTAAGAAAAGGAAATAAAAACTGAAGGAAATTTAAATAAAATACCCACTGTAGTAGGGAAAGGAATAAGTGTATACATAAGGGGCAAAGGTAGGAGCTGAGGTAAAAAGGAATGGAAAGGACAATAAAGAAACATGTTATCAAATAATCTACAACAATAAACTTTGCTAATAATGACATATAACTAGTACCTAATGGTTTAGAAGATAGTGGATACACCTCTTTATTCCGCGTACAGCTGTCTGAATATGAAAAAAAGTTAGCAGCATGGATGAGTGAAGTTGTTGGCCTGCCTTTCAGTGATACAGAGACCCAGGGCTCCCCTTGGGAGAAAGAATAAAAATGAGCCCTGAATTCCCCTTATGTGGTGTCATGGGTTCAGCAGCAGCAGTCATTTTTCTCCTTCTTGGTATCTGGTGCAGCACTATGTTTTTGATTTTGGGCCTGGGAACAGTGCTGATAACACCAGTGTTTCGGTTACTGCTTAGTGATGTTTTGGTCTGGCCAAGGACTTTCTGAGTCTCATGCTCTGCCAGGGAGGAGGGGAAACCAGGAGGAAGCAGAGACAGGACACCTGACCCAAACTGACCAAAGAGGTATTCCATACCACAGCATGTCATGCCCAGGAGGTAAAGACGGAGAGGAGAGACCCAGAAGGGTGGGGGGTGCACTGCATGGTCGGGCTTGGTATTAAGTGGTGAGAATTGTATTCTTTCCTTGTATTTGCCTTGTCATTATTATTATTGGTGGTAGCAGTAGTGATTTGTGTTATACTTTAGTTACTAAACTGTTCTTATCTCAACCTGTGGGAGTTGCATTCTTTTCGATTCTCTTTCCCATCCCCCCAGGAGCGGGGGGAAGAAAGAGGGGGAAGTGAGTGACAGAACGAGCTGCGTGAGTTAGAGAGGCTTAAACCACGACATGTGATACCTGATCTGATCACTGTTTGTCACAGTGAGACGAGCTACATTGTCTCACTGCTCCTTCTTTCACTTGCATATTGCATATAGTATCTCTACTACTGTAAGTTGTCTCAGGAAAGTGTAGCAACAAAGAGCCACATGTTTAACCAATGAGACAAGCTTGTCTTCCTAGCCCAAGGCCATTAAACGATTTCAGGCTTCCTGGAAATACAGTCTAGAAAAGCACCCTTTAGGCTGTACCTTGGAATAAATCTTTTCCTTGTTGTTCAAGACCACCTTTTCACTAATGTACCCACTGAGCTTCTGGGTTCCCTCTCCCGCCAGTGCTACTTGTAGCAGACCCCCAACTCAGCATTTCATTACAAGCCCATCTCTTGCTCGGGTGCATGCACTCTGCCACAACATTTATTTCCTCTGTGAAAGCAGATGTGGATTACCTCCTCTTGGTCTACTCCCAGTGTGTAAGTGCTGTGGTCAGTGTCCTGTCTGGAAATTTTGTTGGTTCCATTTTGACTGTTATCTATCTCAATAACCGTGTCCTCAGTAAACATCCCCTGATTATTTTGAATTAAGTTATGAGGCAAGGACATGTAAGTGTCCTGTTTTACCAGACTTCCTTCCTCTTGCTGCTAACTGCAGAGCTGCAGGGAATGCTAGGGGGCCTAAGAGAAGGCAGGGAGAATCTACAGCCCATGTTCACTGTCATTTTTCCTGGGGCTCTATGCAAGTGATTGGCACCTTCACTGGGGGAGCTGTCACCTCTCATCATCCACTGGCATTTGGATGCTTCTACAAAATTCTGCATTTTTCCATGAGCTATTTCACCCTCTAATTTAGCAAATGTGTTGTCATTTTAAATACAGTTTTGTTTATTGCTAATATGCTAAAGCATGGTTTTCTCTGCATTGCATAGGAATCAAAGATTACCTGGTTGAGGCTGAAGATATATTTGGGGGTTTGCTGCCATCTGCAGTTGAAATTTAATATTAATCCCAGATAAAAATGATTTTTCCTTCCCAACATCTTCAAAGACCTTCAGATCTCAGACAAGCCATGCAATAATGACCATCATTCTGTCCTGACTATCAAGTTCCTGGTGCTCCAGAAGCGAGGAGAATTGTTTACATAAAATAAATAAACTACTTCTAGCTGTCAAGTTCATTGACAATCCAGATAGATAGTAAATCTTCTCAGTCATCTTCAGGTCTCTGGACAATTTGTTCACTTTCCAGTCTATAAAATCTCACAACACAATTGCACTGTTTAAACTTTGAGCAGGAACTTTTCAGAAACTTTCCAGCCTTAAAACAGAACTTGAGTGGTTTGAAAATGAGAGTTGAACATCTGGATTTTCTGAACTGGACTGTCTGATTCTTTCATCCCTATGAGAATGTAGGAGGACAGCTGGTGATGTAAGATAGCTCTTCCTTTTCTACTGAAGTGGATTTTCTCATTAAGATATATAGTGGATCCTAGTACAGAGCAGAAAGGCATTAAAGCCTGTATGTATCAGGCTGGTGTCGAACAGAGTAAAAAAGTAAATTTGATAAGATAAATTTACCTCCATGGTAAAGCAATCAGTCTAGGCACCAAAATATCCAGAAAAATCTAGATGTACCAAAGGATATTTGGGATATATATACATTTCAATATACAGTTAATATTTCTATATATTTTACAATTTTGTAGAGATGCATATAAAATAGTAGGAGAGATATTTGTGTAGCTCTTCACACTTCCTGCAAATAAACACAGAAAGGAGTATTTACATAAAAGAATGAGATTGGCACAAGGGAAATCAGTAGATACGATTAAATTGTTGTGGCATGAACATTTTCTAAGTATGGCTGGGTAGTTCTCTAATTTGTTTTCAAATGAATCTAGTCAAGCAATTTTACTGAAGTGTTACAGTAAGAAATATTTTTTGACTGTCTGGATAAGAAAGCCAAGCGTTAGGTTCTATAGTACTTAAAAATCCTTCCTGTGCTCTAGTAAAGAAACTGCATCACACTTCACAGGTATTGTTCCAAACTCCTCTAGCACCTTTACAAGCTAAGAATATCTGTATTTGAAAGTTCTTACTATGCACTGTCTGATTTGGCTAATGATGAGCACATTCAGAATTCATGAAACCTGTAGATATAAAAATTATCTTCTGTAAGACTATGCTAGTAAATTTGTAATGCATTCTGATTGTATCTTGAAAAAGGATAGTGCAAGCCTTTTTTTCCTGATTCCATTAGTAAAGAGCATAAAAACCCATATAAAAGCATAACCAAAACAAATACTTGAATAAATGTTAGTTTTCCTGTTTCTTAAATTACTGGGATACCTCAGAGTGCCCTACAACAACTTATCAACAAAAGAAAAATATGAGGAAATACCTTACATTCTGTACTGCACTTTTTGGTGACTAAAGCTAATGTTGTTTTGGTTGGTTCTGTACTACAAAACGTGAGTTACAAACTTTCTGAGAGATCATAACAATTAATTTGTAACTTGGTTCAAGGTATTGCATCTGCTGTAAGCCCAGCACATGTGTTTTAGAATTTCAGCTTCACTTAGACACAAGATTCAGGTTTTGGCCATGTTCTCTAATTTTTGATTGGGAAAAAATTCCTCCCTTAAAGAGAGCTTGGTGACTGTTCTTTCATATAGGAAAACAATCTTTCTGTCCAATGCAGTGACATTAATTAAAAAGTCATAAGCTATGGTAGCATTAGGGTATACTGTAGGCCTGCGCATACAGGCAGAAGGTTCAGCAGCTTAAAACTAAAGTTTATCAGAATTTGTCTGGTGGTATTTGCAACTTAAGATAGGCAATCTGTAGAAAATTTCACGCTTTTCTTCTTGACCCCAATTGCCTATCTTCTGGAAAGCTGTCAATAAAGACTACTACAGGAATCAAGCAAAACTCTCCTTTAATTTCTTTATGATCAAATGCAGTTGACAATGTACGTGAGAAGAGGGAGAAACAGGGAATAAAAGATTATCAGCTCATTTGAGAAAGAGGTGAGTTTTCTCCCTCTCCTCCACCTGCCCAAGGAAAAGAAGGGAGGGGGAAGAAAATAAAAAGTCCTGAAGTGTCATCTGACTTGTGAAATTAGGGGGGAAAAGTAGTGGGGTTTCTTAAAGCTGTTCCTGTGGTCTGGGGAGAGTATACGTAAGTCTGAGTAAACAGATAGAAGTGAGAGCTGGGAAGAGTATTGGAAGCTGTTGAAGAATAAAGGCAGGTATAAAGTCCTGTAACATAAGTAATGGTGAGAACTTGTGTACTGAGGGTCAATGCACTTGATTTAATATCCTTGGGAGTACTAACGATACATTTTGTTGCGGAGCTAGGAAGCAAGGTGAGTTCAAAAAGTTAGAGGACCAAAATGTATCAATTTTGTTTGAATAATCCCCATGTTTTCTGGCGCCAGGAAGCAGGGAGCTGATAGAAAGCCTCCACATATTTGGTTTTTTCAACGTTTCTAGAAACTGTGTCCACAAGAAGTCTGAAGACTCCACATGTGGCCCAGGCCTCCTTGAGACTTGGTAGCTCTCTGAAACAGCAACTCTGACTGTGTGATGGTGTAACTGGAAACATTTCCTAGCATGCAGCTCTGCAGCGTGTCCTCAACCAGTCTGACACAATGTACGTACTGTACAAGCGCTGCATGGAATGTAAAACTTTGCAGTGTCTGCTCACCAAACATCTTTTGGAAACATCAACCTAGATGTGAATCCTAGGAACAGTGGTGGGTGTTCTGCAGAGATATGCCTGCAAGAACTACAGTAATGTTGCGAAGCAAGAGGTACTGTTGGTGCCCTCAGGCCTGGATTGATCGCTGATGTGGTAATACCAGGAAGCTTGGTCTATCTGTTGCTGCCTGGACAGGAAGTGTAAGCATCCACCCAGCACCTACTTTGGCATTCCTGACTGTGGAAGCAGACTTGAGCCTTACTGTATGATCAGTATAGGGTGTTTTGTTTATTGTCCTGCTCCAGCTGTGGTTATGAAGTGCAGGGCTGCCTGACAGGTGCTCCCTGGCAGCAGCAGACATATGATCAGCATGCCGCATTATCCTTTTCCCTGTCCCTGGTCCCCTGTTTTGCTTCCCTTGCATCCTCCCTTGTCTACCCCAGTGTCCTCCTGAAAAAGCAACTTGCCCCTAATTACTTTTCTCACATTAGTTCTTGTTTTACTATATCTGTACCCAAATTTGGTATTTCTGATACCATTACCTAGGTGATCTTGGCCTTTTATGGAAATATTGATAATAATAACAACCTACATGATATTGGCTTTGCAAGATCATACTCCCCAAAATGTCCTCAAATGTCCCCTCCAGTTCCCCATTCTCTGTGAAGTCTGCCTGTAACTCATGTCTCCCCCTTAGCCCCCTGCAGTATCTCACCGTGCATGGTGGCACTGTCTATCATGCTATAGCCACTTCCAGCCCTTTCTCACCAGGAGCTGCCTGCCATCTCCTCAGTTGCTGAGGCCTCAGCAGTGGCCCAGCTGCCTCTCAGCAACCCTGCTGGCTTTGTGGCCTTTGAGTAGATCAGGCTTGCCTGAGTGGTCATTGTGACCTTTTGCTGCCCAGGGTGGGTGCGTGCAGTGAACAAACCATGATGAGCCCAGGAGTCCGCACAAGGCTTGTCCTGGGTAAGGAAGGAGCAATCCTGAATTCCTTAGAGGAAGAGATTTTCCTCTTTTGTTGTATGATGGTGAGTTTGATTGATTGCAGTTTAGTTCCTTTTTGGGAGTTATGCATTATGGATAAAGTAATAACCCTGCATCTGACATGATGAGTCTCCCTACTTTGGATGATAACTCAGAGCTAGCTGCTATGGGCAAATGGGGCAGAGCCAGCTGAGGGGGAAGATTTAGAAAGCTGAACAGCTGGCAGTTTCTGAGATGAGTGAGGAATAGAAAAGAGTAAATAAAGATGTTCAGATGAAACTTGTTCTTGATGAAGAGGTAATTACGTTTTCTAGAAGGTACACATATATATATGTGAGTTTTTGCTTGGTTTGTGGTAATTTGCACATTATTTGAGAGCTATGCATTGATGTGAAGATGGAGGCTGTACATCTGGAGCTATCAGGATGTATTTTGTCTTTGTAGGACCTGCTGGGTAAAAAGAAGAGGCAGAGCTGAACTAGGTAAAACGGGTTAAACCTAAGCTGTACATAACAAATGAGGTTTATTAAGTGGATTGACAGTTGGCTGAAAGTTGCTGTAACTGACTTGCTTTGAAGGAACAGAGAATCAGGGATGATATACTGGTACTGTGCAGCAGAAACAGGCTAGCAATTAGAGGTGGTATTAGTATAGCACCAGAGCAAAGGGAGCATTTCCTTAGTTTTTAGTAAAGTGGTACAATTAAGTACAGCATCATGGTTTAAGCTCAGCTGGTAACTCAGCACTACGCAACTGTTCACTCACTCCCCCCTTCTTCTTCCCTCCCTGCTCCCAGTGGGATGGGGAGGAGAATCAAAAGAATATAAAACCCACAGGCTGAGATAAGAACAGTCCAATAACTAAAATATAATACAAAACTATTACTACTACTACTAATAATAAGGGCAACAACAAGGGGAGAGAATATGAAACTAAAAAGAGAAGGGAGAAAAAAACCCCAATATACACAAGTGACGCACAGTACAATTGCTCACCACCCACTGTCTGATACCCAGCCTGACCTGAGCAGCGATCTGGGCCTTCCAGGTGATTCCCCCTAGTTTATATACTGGCATGGCATGCTGTGGTATGGAATACCCCTTTGGCCAGTTTGGGTCAGGCGTCCTGTCTCTGCTTCCTCCCAGCTTCTTGTGCCTCCACTCAGTGGCGGAGCATGAGAGACTGAGAAGTCCTTGATTGGGTAAGAGCTACTTAGCAACAACTAAAACATTGGTGTGTTATCAGCACTGTTCTCAGACTAAAGTCAAAAAAACAGCACTGCACCAGCTACTAGGAAGGAGAAAAATTACTGTTACAGCTGAACCCAGGATATACAGTAATGCAGTTAGGACACAGTTACATGATGCTAGAATCAAAATTTTCTATAAGAATGTTTGGACATGGAAGTTTATCTGATTTAAAAAGCTTAGATGTTATCCTAAAATAATAGTAAAATAGTACATATGTTAGTAAACAAAGAAATGTGATCCAGATTACTACCAACCCATTCAATTGTCAAGATACAGAAGCCTTTATAACCAGCTTTGAAGTAAGAGTATGTGGGGACTTGCATATAAATGGAAAACAAGATGAAATGTGATGTATGTGTTTTCTAACAGCAGATTGTGTCAGGCTGACATGGGGTTTTTTATTAGTCCTCTGCAGTTCAGTAAAGCACTTGTTACAGTGCTAGGGAGAAAATCATTATATGAGAATGCACAAATCAGCAGGAAAATATAGAACTAGTGGAAGCCAGACAGTTCACAGAGGTGCACAGTGGTAGGATATGGGGCAAAGGGCACATGTTGCAACAAGGGGAATTCTGATTAGATGTTATGAAGAGAGGTTTATTTTCACAGTGAGCAGGGTCAAACTTCCTATCAAGTTGTCTGGATAAAATGTGAAAATTCCATCCTTGAAGAGATTCTGAGCTCTGCTGGGGATGAATCTGAGCCATCTGATCTAATGTCCAAGCTGACTCCGCTTTGAGGGATGTGGGATCAAATGATGTCCAGAGATCCCTTTCAAATTAAATCATTCTGCAGTTCTTTGAAAGATTTGTTTCCAAGGCAAAATTTATGGATGAAAGGATGCTATTGCTGGTGTTTTCCAAGCATGGATTTTTGGGACTCAAAATATTTTCACTTATACCAGCTGAAGAATGCTGAGAAAATTTGGGAAATACTGTTTATGTGTAGGAAATTTAGTGTATCGACCAGAAACAAATAAGACTGGAGTTACAGCAGTGAAACAATTTTGTGCTTTGCTATGTAAAAACCTGGGGATAATAAGCATTTTGAAGGGAATAAACTGATCAAATGAGGTTGTATTACCTGCTTGTCACCCAACTAAGCCACTGGCGCCAATGCAGCCATGGGAAAGGCAGATAAAGCTCTAAGATGTCTGACAGATACCTCCAGTAGCCATTATCAGGAAAGATGAGTTCAAACCTGAACAAGCTCATCAGGAATTGGGGAAATGGAGAGCTTATTTTCTTGAAAGGACATTACTAACTTAGTTCAGGAAGATTAGACTGAAAACCAAAACTTGTAATGATTTTAAGTACATGAAGGTGGCAAACATCATGACAGAAGAAAGCCTGTGTAAGATACAGGATATGATGTTAGGCCCAGAACAGCTGGGTATGAGGTCAGTAAACACTGAAGAAAGTTACAAACCACCATGGCATTCAAATTCTGAAATAGCTTTCCAGAAGGAGTAATAGGGCTTAAAAATTATCTAGGCCTTGGCTGGTTCTTGATCTGCTGTTAAGATAAATTATTTGATATGCCTGTGAGGACAGCAAAGGACAACAGTTGATTGACTTTGGAATGTAAGAGTGGAAAGGACATTGTCTTTGTAGAAGTATAAGCAGAACAGTTTGATGAAAAGCTAAAGTAAATCACTCTGATTCATAAGGCCATTGATATTAAAGGGCTGTTACTTCTCCAGAGGATCTAGGACATTTTGAGCCACTGAAAGAGAGTAAGAGGTATTTATTATGAAGGAGGCTTAGACTCAAGATCTATTTGCACCAGCGTCCATACACCTGTCGTGGACTTATACTGAAAGGAATTGCATGGTAAATGGTTATGTTCTGCCTTAGCCTAAGGAAAAGATTCCTTCAGTTGAAAAATTGCCCTGGTTGCCAGTTTTAACAGAGGGCAGACTGTATCCTTTCTGTGAAGGAGAAACTGCATCTGAAGTAAACCTGGTTTAATAGTTGATTCAGCCTTATCTATTTAAGGCCATTACAAGGGTCTCATCCTGCTAAGGAGATAGCGAGTTATGTTGTGCATTTCTGCATCTAAGGAAAGCGAAAGCACTTTTTGACATGACAAAACATCGTCTGCATTTGGCGTGTTTAAATTTAGTCTAAGCTCTGGGCATTCTGTCAGAAATTATTCTAAATATTTACTACATTGAAATTTTCCTTAAACTTATCTGCAGCGCTCATGTTCTTATATGCATCTCTTGTTTGCCAGGATGACCTTCACATTTCCTGATGGAAAATCTCAGTTCTCTATCTGAACACACAAAGAATTTGTAAAATGAACTAATCCTGTAGTACGGCTGACTGAGATACGTACCTGTACTGTTTTTGAAGCAGCATTCTCCTTTGTAGAAATCAAAAAACTTGTTTTATGGAAAATACTACAATAATAGTCCTAAAATAATAATTTACAAAAGCTCTGCTTTAGAGTTTGTAGCCATTGCTGTGAAATACTGTTTTTATATATATATATAAAAATACATATGCTATTTGTATGTGGTAGCACTGCAGCCGTCTTTGAAAGAGGCAAGCACAGAATACAAATGTGTACAAAATGTTAATCTGACACTTTTGAAGTGTCTGAATAAAACAGTGTAATACAAGATTTTTGTAAGGGATGTGGTGATGTCTCCAACACGATTAAATTATATTTATTTTCCTTTCAGAATAAATTATAAATGTCACAGTTCTGCACAGCTGAAAAGACTGAATTAATTAGCTTGTCACCTGAGAGCTTTCGCCCTTTCTGGGAGAGGATGAAGTGCTTTGAAAGAGCATTGGAAAGGGCCCTCATCCTACTTGACCTTTCTAGAGATGCAGCAGATGGATCAATAGGGAGGTGGCTGCAACAAGTTGGCACCTTGCAGAGAGGATATACTTCAGGAGTGCCAAAACAGGTTATAAAAACTCCTATCTTTTTGGTTAAGGCTGAAGAAACTTCCAACCACTTTGTCTGTCACTTGACATTCTTTTTTTAAAATTGTCTGTATCTTTATAAAAATCAAACTTCATTCTAAAATATTTTGATGTGTATTTATAGTAGCTAATGTTGGGAGGTGAAAAACCTGAAGCAATTTAAAATGGCTCTCTGAAGTAGAAGTTTTAAAGATAAACTGGACTTTCTGTAGTTATTTTCCTTGTCTTTTTTGGCTCAAAATAAAAGCTAAACATCATCACTGTAGAAACACTAAATGGGCCCTCACTGGTGTTGGTAAGAATTGGTGATGACTGTGAGCACATACATAGACTGCTTCAAGGTTTGTGCTCTCTATGGGATATTGAAGTAGCAGTTTCTTCCTGTGCTCCTTGGTCAACTTTTTCCTTGCAACTAGAGGAGTGTGGAAGAGTACATAGAGGGGAAATTGTTGAAAGTATGCGTGCTAGACTCTTGGTTTAAGGGTGAATTCCACCAAATAAATTTTCTCTCCGAGACCTGTTACACAGCATTTGTCTTTTGATGTTGAAGCCCAGTCATGAGAAGTGATGCAAAATAGCAAATAATATGTAGGTTGACAGAGCTCCACCTGAGACAGTGCTCCTACACTGTGCTCTGACAGGCTTTCATGTAGTGAGGGTTTTTAAGTATTTAGTTATAGGGGAGAAGGAATGCTATTTGCAGAGCCTGCCCTGATTTCTTCACTCATTTCCCAAGCAGCATATTTTTATATAATGTTTTGCTTTAAACTTTTGCTTATATTAGTAGGCTTTGAACAGCTAACTAAGAAAAAAAGCATCAAGAGCTGCCTGGAGAAGCTAAGTAATTATGTTGATGACAGCAGCCAACCAGGTGTGTTTCTCCCAATTGCTCCAAAAAGGGACATGAGTACCAAAAATTAGTTAATAAGGACCCTTTACACTGTTTATTGGATTGTTGCTTCTGCATGTAGCAGAAATACCTAAGTTGTAATCACCATCTTTCTAAAATTAAGTCTTCCAGCAGCTCAGAAACATGTTCAGAAATGTATATGAACAGGAGATTAATGAGTGAACAGGATTTGTAATGTCAGAGAATAGGCTCTGGCACTATTTGGCTTTCTGTATAGAAGCAGCCAACACCTCTAGTCAGAGCATGCTTCTAGAAAACAGGAGACAAGCTGAAGCTAATTGCAATAATAAACTCTTTCAGCTGTTTCCTAATGTGTATAGTGATGAGGTCACTCACTTACAAGAAGATGCGCTAGGCCCTGGTCCTTGCTTTGAGGACTTTTCTGTATTGGAAATTAAGCAATTAGTAAAGATGGAGAGTGAATTTTTTTCCCCCAACATACTGTAACTGTAGTCAGTGTAGAGTCGCAGTCTTTTATGTTCTTCTGGCTCAGTTAATTTTGATTTCCCTTTATTAAGCATTGAATGGCTCAACTGGGAATAATGGACTGTGTACTTACACCCAATCACCAACACTGGTGATTAGAGCACTTGTGTGGAAGGTAAGAAACAAGGCTTTATAGTTTATTCATTTTTGTGCATCTAACTGATAAATTGCCTTGGGGGGGGGGGGGGGGGCAAGCTGAAGCATGAGGCTTAAATTACTGGATCTTTAGGCCAAGATTATATCGATCAATTTTAAAGTTTGGTATTCTGTGATTTGATTTAGGACAGAAAGCTGGATACAGGAGGCCTACCCATGAATTTTTTTGTATAAGCAAGCACACTGTGAATGCCATTTTTTTATGGCATATCACACTTCTGGTGTGATGCTGCCAGTTTTCAGGCTTGTCTATTGAGAAATGGGGGTTGACAGCTACTGCCCTTCCAGACATCAAATATACCAAGGTAAATAGTGCTTATACTCAGAAAAATGTGGGTACCAAGTGAGAAGGTTTCACTGCTTTGCTTTGTTTCTTCTGTGTATCCTCCTTGAGCATTTCAAGTTCAAAGCTGTGATGGTGTTTTGCTGTGGTTTTTCATCTATCCTATCTTCTGCTTTACCTTCCAAGTAATCACTGTAACTTTGAAACCAGCTGGAGGAGGTTTTGTGGGTGCTGCTGTCTAGGAACTTGTCCAACTAATTCATTGTTGTGCTTTATGCTATGCTTTTGCCTTCTTTGTAGGATTGTTCTGGGGGTGAGGATGGCAGCACTGAATGACTTTAATCTTCAATTCCTACCTCTCTTACAGGAAAAAAAAAAGAAAAAGGATGAGTTCTTTAGAATTTGTGTCTTTCTTATCAGCCAGTCTTTCTACTTATAGGTCCTAGCCAAAGAGCTCTCTCTTTTTTTCTGAGACATTGTTTGTTATTATTCCCTTCTCTTTAAAAAGGAGTTAAACTTGCTCCTGCTGTTCTGTCAGTGAAGTGGATAGTCTTCAACTATCCGTGCAGATTCTTCTGTGGAAACCAGAGAGTACTCCTAAAGTCCAAGTTACTGCCTGAAAGGGATCTTGGCAAAGAAAAGCATTTGGTTTACAGTGTGAAGACCATTAATTTACTGCATGAAAGTTACTCAAGTACCTGAAAATTCTTTTTATAGAGATTCTTGCCTTGATCAGGCAAAATGGGAAATAACCTGAATTGCTGCTTTAAGTGCAGAAGAGCTTGCAGTACCATTTAAAATACAGAGTGAAGAAGCAGTGATTCTTCCTGACCTTCTGAAGAGGAAAGATTTTATTTTGATATTTCTGTAAGAACTTGACACAGTAAAACACATGGTCCAATAAAATGTTAATAACTCCTCCAGTTAAAATGTAGGCAACAGAAAGGCCTAGAAGTGCCGCATGGGTACTCTACTAGTCAGTCACCTGGACTTCACATGGATTCATTTTTAACAGCATCTTCTATATGTTGTGTTTCAGCTTAATTTCTAAACTAGCTTGGTTTTAATTTGTCTCCTGGAATGAAAACAAACTGTTGGTAAACTGTCTGATTGTTGTTGGTATGCTAATAAGACTGGTGGCATTTGGCTCAAATAAGCCAGCATGTTCAGGAGCTGCTACTATATTAGTGACCTTTTGACCGAAAACTGTGAATATTCAACCTGGAGCTAGGTTCCTAGGCTTTCCAGGTAATGTATGGTGTTAGATGCTTAAGAAAGGGATTGTTGGGCACTGGTGGAGTCAGAGAATAAAGGCATAAGTAAATGCCAAATATAAACGGGTACAGAATTCCTCATGTAACTCACAGTTGCACACTTTCTTGGAAAGAAGGCTGGATTGTCTCTCTCGGAGCATGGCAAAAACAAACTGGGATTCATTGCAGCAAATTTGGCACTGGTCATATGTTTACCCAGTAGTATAGGAAACCTGCCAGAGGAATTTCCTAGATACTGTGAACTCTCACGCCAGGTGACTGCTCTGTCTTCTGACAAATTTCATTTGTCAGAATACACAAATTTCTGGATTTGTATAAATAAAGTGACACTCTCCCCCCCCCCCTTTTTTTTTCTTTTATATGGGGTTTTATTTGCCATGTCAGACATGTCAGAAATGCTACACAATAGAAGCAAAATCTATGGCTCAATCCTTATCAAGGAAGAAAATGAGAGAATTATATGGGAGAAACAGAGAGACTAAGGTTTGCTTCCCTGCCACAGAAACGAAGTCTAACCTCAGGTTTGTAGTATTATATGGGAGTAAGCATAGGTTAGGCTGGATTGGAGAGAAAATAGCGGAATATTAGAAAACCAAAACTGACTTGTGATAACTCATTCACTGGCCTAATTTGTTGTCCCACATAGTCTTGTCAGGTTTTTTTTTCTGGTTGTGGGTATTTCAGGTGCTACTTATTATTCCCAGCATGAGTCTGCCATGCCTATTTTCCACACAAGTCCCTGAAGTGGCACTTCTCATGGAGAAGATGATGACTGTGAGAAAATGGAGGTGTTGGGAGATGCAAGTGGGTCTAGAAATGCTTTTTTTAATTTGAAAGAAATATTTGCCATAAATAACTCCCACAGACATGTATTTAGGCAGGGAATTTACACACATGCATGGATGCCTGGCCCACATGCATATTTACAAATGGTTAACAAAGCCAACAAAATGTTTCAGGTTTGTGTACCTGAAACAAATATCCAGTACTAAGACAGCTCCAGCAATCCAATTGGTGGTTTTAGAACACGTATTCTTAATTTGTCTTTTAAAACGGAGATCTGAGTTTAAAAGCTATTCTACAAATCAATGTACTAATAAAACCAGAAGAGTCTCCAAGCTATCTTTCTTGATCCTGAGTGTTCTTGAAGTGGACTTTAACAGCCTGCCCTGTCAACTCTGTTATGCCTTTGATAACAAAGTAGCCAGTGCTCGCTATGCAAAAGCTGTTTGCCCAGAGAAATTACCAGGCTAAAGTGCAAATACATTTTTTCTGACAAAGAATTTAAATTATTGCTTCTAAAACTGGTGCATCTGTCCAAAGAAGAGAAGTATCTCTATTCTTTTTTTTTTTTTTGCAAATGTCCATGGGCAAGACAAGTGATGTGTAACAGTAGTATTAGCTGCATCTAGCCTGGTTTTCCAATTTTTACACTCTTCCCCAAGAAATTGCAGATAGTTCTTCAGCTTAATTTCAGCAGCATGTAATAAAAATATTTAAGCCCGCTTTAGATATTTAATCTTCTTTAAGGGCTAAAAGGAAGGATAGGCTTGTGGGTAAAGCACTGGTCATATAATTGTTCACTTGGCTGTAGCTTTCCTGTGTTACTATGGACAAATTAAACAGATTAAAGTCTTTTTTCCATTGGGATTTCTGTAGTACTTCTTCCTTTCCATCTTCCCTAAGTAGGCTATAACTTGTTTGAGGCAGAGGCCATCTCTTATAGGGTCCATAAAAGACACGTCAATGCCAACTTCTAGGAGACAACAAGCATGCCTGTTTCTGCTGCTGTTCCTTTTCTTGTATCTTTTTAACTGCTTAACATTGAAGGTTCCTTTAGGTAAAACCTTTTGAACATAATGACATGGTGTAGGCTGTTGGAATTCTGTTACCTTTTCTCTGAGGAGCTGCTTTGCCCAAGCCTGGAGAACATTCCTATGAAAAAAAATGGTTTTTTTTTGTTGTTGTTGTGTTTTTTTTTTTTTTGGTTTTTTTTTTTTTTTTTTTAATTTTTTCTGCAGTGATATACCCACTAGGCGAACCATTTTCAGTTATCTGTACACTGAGATTAGTATGGAAATTGGTTATCCCTTTCTTACGTTGTTTCATCTCTCTTCTTTAGAAAGACATGTAATTTCCTTTCCTACCTCTCTAATTCAGAATAAAGGAGACAGAAGTTTGCTTTGACATCCTCAACCTTTTTGGTTGTAAAATTTTTGAATGTAAACTTAAAATCGTACGTGATTAATGAATAAAACCCTGATGGCATACAGGAGGAATCTCCACCTCTAGAAGTGCAGTGTATTGAACTTTCCTTCTAATTCTATATGAAATTTAACCTTTTGATCATTCAAACTTTGGGACCTCTCAAATGATCTCTTAGAAGTTTGACGATCTTAGAGGAAAGCCTATTTCTTGGGAACCAAAGGAATCAGGAAGGACTTGCTTTGCTTATAACTGAAATATCTTCCTACCTGATAGGACTTTGTACAATATTTTTTTGTTATGTTTTAAGATCATACCATATCAGGTACCTAACCTTTGTTTCTTTTTCTGTTTATATTTCTCCTTCTTTCCTTCTTCCTCAAGCAAACATATATTAAAAATCAGAATAGAAAATCCGGCCAGAACCCTGTTCCGAACTATTCAAATGAGACTTACTGACATGACAATGACTTATATGCCTTTAGGATGCTATGTTTCATTTGAAGATTTTTAAGTGAAGAGCAACAGTGATGTCTGTGGATTGGAGGTATTGCCCAATTTACAACATTCCTAATTTTTTCCTTGTGTTCTTCTATAAGTAGGGTATGATCTTGACTATGCCTTTTCACAGCACACTGCTTTTACTAAAGCCTGCCTAAACCCATTTCCCTGCTAGTTTTATCAGAAGCAAGAAGAATCTTTAAGAGTATCAGCAGTTGCTTTCTTCTTCCTATTTAAATCCGGAGGTCCTTCTGGGGTTTCAATAGGCTTAAGGGAATATACTATTGCTCTGCTCTGATTCAGATTTTCAGCATGAAGCCATCACTCCACACGTTGCATTTTACAACCATTGTCTTGATTACTGAGCTGCAATTGATTCACTAGACAGTGAATTGAAAAATTATCTCTAGGCTTCTCTGTAAAATTACCTCTGATAGCAGGTGCATTAGACAGTGCTTTAGTACTAACAGAAGGCTGTCAGGCTTTCTCTTTCCCTGCCAGCTAACTCTTGACTGCTAGGAGAAAATTAAGACTGGTCTTAGAAGCTACAGCCACTGACAGGTTCCCTCCAAACAATGACAAAGTATGAGAGAGCAGATTGGGAGAGGGGAACCACTCACCTTATCATAGTCAAGCAACTTGGGTGCTTAATTGGCCTTATAAATAGTGGTGATTAAAGAGCTCATGCCAAAGTTGGTTAGTAAGAGTAATGCCCTTTTTATTTTGGCATCTGGGGGTTACATATATGTCTGCTGTTAAGGAACTATTACTCACCTGTGTGCCTTTGTCATCTTCATGAGTGAGAGGTGCACCGCAAAATTCAGGCAGTAGCTTTAGAGCAGAGAAGATAGTAGTCTTTCAAACAGTGTATGATAAACAAAGGGGCCTCACTGCTGCAGATTTTGTAGGAGCTAAAAGTACAAATAATTTTTCATAGATGTGCACTTTTTGTTTTGTTGTTTGTGGGTTTGTGTGGGGTTTTGTTTGTTTTGGTTTTGTGGTTTTTTTGTTGTTGTTGTTGTTTTTTGTTTGGGTGGGATTTTTAGTATATTCATGGAAGCCGGGAAGTTGAGAACAGATTTTTGGATGACAGAGAGCAACGTGGTCAACTGGCATTGCCAGGTCTCTGCAGATTTATGAATGAGGATTTGAATAAAAAAATTCAAATGAGGGAAAATAAGCTAAAGTTTAGCAATAGAAATTTTGATAAGGAAAATGCTATCTGGAATTCCAGAAGGGTTTTTGGTGCTGACAAGGATGAAAGGTGAACCAGAGAAAATTAGATAGCAAATGTAATGGGAAAATGGTGTTGAAGTAGTAGTGGCAGATAGCTGGTAAGTAGGGTATAATTTCATTCAATTCAGTCTCTACTAAGACCTTTTTAAGAACAGTGGAGCCTCAGGCATGCTTGTGTTGAGAGCCTGAGGGGAAGCAGTATAAAGTCAAGAGGCTGTCTTCATCCTGGTTGTGTACTTGTGGTTTAATTTGGAAAATCAATATATTTGCAAGGAGAAAAAGCGAAGGAGCAGTTCTGGGTCAGAAGGCTAGGAAAGTTCTTGTCCTCTAAGAGCTATTTTGAAGCTGCTGTTTAGCAACAAGAGAAGCAATGTTTGCTTCTTTCTCAGGTTCAGTGAAGAGAGGCTATTTTGAAGCAAGGCTGGGTTTTTTTCCTCTAGGAAAAAGCTGTCATTGATGTACATGTATTTGTTGTTTCTCTTCTGCAGTACATTTTATGTACCAGTGGGGATGCATATGAGCGCATGCATTGCAGCTCACGGGAGTTTCTGAGGACTGTGATTTTAAGGTTCTAAAGTGGAGTCACACCTATTACAGTTTCTACAGTGTCTCTTTAGCCTCAACAGTCTATGTATAGCTAGGAATGTCTTTATTTAGATCTTGCCTTTCCCGGTGCATATGGGTGCACGCAGGTGTGCACACAACTATCTACTGCTTGCTGTGGCCCTTGCAGCTTGTGATAAAGCCACAAGCGCCAGCAAAGGTGGCCTTCTTAAATGTAAACTGAAAGTGTTTGCAATTTTGTAAATTTTGTAACTCTAATAAGGAGGAGTGTCTGCTTTTCTGTCCTTCCCTTTCTCTTCCTGTCCAAACAGAGCCCAGTAGCAGGAGGTTGGCATTAGTGATTGCATGGTGACCCCTGGCCAATTTATGAATTCTCCCTTGCCCTGTGAAGGAGGGCCTGACACATGCCCTTGTGTTTTCTT
Organism: Ara ararauna; assembly: GCA_028858755.1. Lineage (NCBI taxonomy): Eukaryota > Metazoa > Chordata > Aves > Psittaciformes > Psittacidae > Ara > Ara ararauna. The sequence goes on from CM054379.1 coordinate 67,496,886, forward strand.
TTCACTCCTTCCACACTTTCTGCTTTCTGTTCTTGCCAGAGACTTTGACACCCAGGCTTATTTTAAACTAACAGCAGCTTTCTGCTGAGAGCTTAATGAGTGCAAAAGGGCACTTATGACTTCCAAATATTGTAAGGCATAATAGTGCCTTGGGGCAGACAATCTAAAAAGGAACAAAACACAGAAGGGAGAATAGGATGCTGCAAAGCCATCTGGAAATAGCTGCATATCCTGGAATGACTTTGTCTCGCCCTCAAGATCTTGCTTTCCACCTGACCTTGCACTATAATGTGTAAAGCTCCTCCTAGGCAGTTCAAGTGTGCCTAAAGCTAGGATTCACAAAGTGTTGGTGCATTGCTAGCACTGTGCAAAATCCTTTCCATACAAGCTTACTGCTGTACAATGGAATATTGTTAATGCTTGACAACCTCTTGAGAAATAGTTTTCTCTGGACTCCAACTCATTTTAGCACATTACAGTCTGTATTTTTCCCTTCCTGGGGAAAAGGACACAGAAGAAACATTCTTATTGGCATTTATCCCTGTTTTCAGTTTTACATTCTGCTTTATGCATTCCTTTCAGAGCCGACAGAAGCCTTCAAAAGCACCATTGGCAGTTTTTCTGGAAAGCTGAGATTAAGAGACTGAGGGCACTTTTGGGCTGTTTGTTCTGTTCAGGTCTCCCATGTCACCAGACATGGGGTTCTTTTCCTTGCTGTAATACAGCTAGGCTAGAAAGATGTGTATTTGACCTAATTAGTGCTCAGAGTTTATTAAGTTAGTCTCTCTAGTCATAATTCTTAATTTCTTGATGAAACCTGCATAACATGGGACTGGAAGTTACTTGGCATTGAGTTGAAGGGTTGGAGCCAGGCAGACTCTAGCCAGGAAGGTGGAAATTGCTTTACCATTCTACTTGGTTGTTAAGATATTCCTCCTCTGCCTTTATGGTTGAGGGTCTGTGTTGGTTTTTGGTTCTCTAGCAACATTAAGTGCTCCTTCCTCTCTCACAAAGTGGCAAATGTTCAACTGAAATGCCTTAAGAAGTCTGGTCTGGGAGAGGATTCTGTGGACAAAATAATCCTAGTTCTTGACTTCATAGGAAACACCCAAGACTAGTCAGTGCCTGTCAGTGCAATGAGGAAGATCCCAAACCTCTTTATGCTGACAAGTCTTGTAAAACAGCGGTCCTTTGGGACATTTTGGGACGTGCAAGGGAAAGCATATTTCTCCAGTTGTTTCAAATATGAGTAATACTGAATAAACATACCCTGAAATACACAAAATGTACGTATGTAACAATGCTTAACTTTATTTGTTTCTGAAGGCTTATCACAGAGTAAATGTGGACTAGTAAGGCAGACACGTTGACCTTAAGAGCCTAAACTAAGTCACGAGAGCAGAAGTGGTCAGGTTCTCATGAATATGGGTCAGCTTCAGGTTTTGTTCATTTCTTGATATGTTGAGCGCAGCTGCAGGTACATACATGCCTGTTTCACTGAGACTCTTCCTCCAAGCTCAAACTGTTTGCCATGGGCTTCCCAAATGGTCCTGTAACCACAGCATTATTGGTAGCACAGGATGCTCAGCAAAGCTTAATATGCCTGGGAAGCAAAATGAGTTCTGTCTTATGCTCTGAAAACTCATCAGCTGCTTCTATGATGTAGTTTTAACATTTACATCATATAGGTAAACCTTCACTGATTGCTGGATTGAAAGGAGATTAATATTGCCCAGATATTAATTGCTGATGCTTAGGAGGACTGAGGACAGCGGGTGGCAGCACAGCGCTGTCAGAGCGCACTCACACAAGATGCAGAGGCTGAGGCAGTGGGTGTAAAGCATTTCACACACAATTGCTTCTAATTAAATGTATACATTTTTTGGTTTGCTTCGCAACAGGGCAAAAATAACTTGTGTTTTCCTGGTGTGTTTTGGTGTGTTTTAAATTGAATCTATTGTTTCATTTAAGCTAAGACAGTAAAGTTTAAACTATGAGTCACGTATACAGTGTATGTATGCAGAGACAAAACTTGCTTCTAAGATGCCTGTCACTGATCTTTAACTTATTAAATACTTTTAAATTGCTGCTTGCCGAGATGATAACAAACAGGCCATTTTTCAGCAAAAGGAAGGGTAAACTAACAATCATGCTACTGAGGCTTTAACCAGCTTTAGCTTGAGGGGTAAGTGAAGAACCTTTGATATGAATCACAGTAGGAAGGAATGGACCATGACTGTAGAAGGAGGTATGCTTCCAGGAGCTTCATTTTGCATTACTCCCCTGTGGAGAAACTTAGATAACAAATTGCTTAATGTGCTACTGGAGCAGGTTGGAATTTTGCTGTTCTGACTGCAGGACTAAAACTTGCAAAACCAGCCAAAGCCCCACCTTCCCTTAAGCCCCCTACAGCAAAACCAAAATAAAAAGTAGAATTACTGAAGGGTCATCCACAATTGTTAGTACTAATAAAAGGTTTCCTGAATGGGTGTCAAAAGTTAGCTCTTTTTTAGAAGAACCTGGCTGAGCATTGAAAGGAAGCCTTGCCCATTTCCTCCATTAACAGGAAGAGTCTTTGTCTCCAGTGTTTGGAATGAGAGGTCAGCTTTCAGATGTCAGACCAACATTTCTGGGGCACACTGGTCAAAGTTCAAACAGAAAAGTTTTGTATTGCTGAAAATTGGTCATGTAATTATATTATTTATATTGCAATTATGTATATGTTGTTAGCTGGTGATGTGGTTTGGACCTGTCTGATGCATTAATGTTGTAGCTTGAAAAGCCCTGTGAATCTGAGGCAAAACTACCAAATTATGTTTACCGGAACTCTATAGCAGTAAAATATAATTTATTTATGACTTGTGTTATAATGAGGGCTTCTTTGAAAAAGAAAAAAGCATACACACAAGCACTGAGCCACTTTTACAAATGCCAGCAGGGCCAGGGCAGTGGTCACCTCCCTGTACTAGGCACTGGTGAGGCCACACCTCAAATACTGTGTTCAGTTCTGGGCCCCTCACTACAAGAAAGTTGGGGCTGTTCAGCCTGGAGAGGAGAAGGCTGGATGAAGACCTCATAGCAGCCTTCCAGTATCTGAAGGGGGCCTTCAAAGATGCTGGGAAGGGACTTTTCATGAGGGACTGTAGTGATATGACAATGGGTAATGGGCTTAAACTTAAACGGGGGAAGTTCAGATTAGATAAAAGGAAGAAGTTCTTTACTGTGAGGGTGGTGAGGCACTGGAATGGGTTGCCCAGGGAAGCTGTGAATGCTCCATCCCTGGCAGTGTTCAAGGCCAAGTTGGGCAGAGTCTTGGGTGACGTGGTTTAGTGGGAGGTGTCTGCCCATGGCAGGGATGTTGGAACTTGATGATCTTTAGGTCCTTTCCAACCCTACCTGTTCGGTGATTCCAAGAAAGATATTGAGGTGCTGGAGTGGGTCCAGAAAACAGCAATAAAGCTGGTGAAGGTTCTGGAGAATAAGTCTTACAAGGAACAGCTGAGGGACATGGGGTTTAGTCTGGTGAAGAGAAAGCTCAGGGGGAACCCCATTTCTCTCTACAATTATCTGAAAGGAGGTTGTAGTGAGACTACAGTCAGTCTCTTCTCCCAAATAACAAGTGATAGGGCAACAGGTAACAGCCTCAAGCTGTGCTGGGTTTAATTTGGATATTAGGAAAAAATTCTTCACAGAGAGAATGAAGGAACAGGCCTCCCAGGAAAATGGTGGAATCACCATCCCTGGAAGCTTTCAAAAAACATGTAGATGAGGCCCTTAGTGATATGGTTTAGTTGTGGTTCTGGCAGTTCTGGAGTAATGGTTGGACTCTTTTCCAACCTAGCTGATTCTATGATTTTGCTTTTATGTCAGTTGGTTTACTTTGTCTTGACTTGATGTGCTCTTTTGGCTAATTAGGAAATGCATCCCAACTTGTTTATTTGTGCAGAAGAACTTATTTTATGTCTAATAATTCCAGGAGACAGTATTTCAGTTATGAATCATCTCCAGAAGTCTTTAAGTAGCTTACTGGGAAACAGAACCAGCATTCAAACATATTTCATAATGGTAATGATGAACACATCAATGTAACAATGAACACAAACATTCCTGATCTAAAGATGTAATATTCTGGAAACTTTTAAAGCTGCTTAATTGTGGAAGAATTATTCCCACACTTAAGCAGCAGAAGAGTTTTGTAGACTTAACTGCATTGAAACCCAATGACTTGGAAGAATGGAGAGAAAAGATTGCTTCTACCAGTTGACTTTCACTTCTGTTTTTGATTCAGTCCCTTGTGAGATTTTTTTTCTAGCTTAATCACTAGGTTGTTTTATTTTTATTATTAATTTTAGTTCCTTTTTTCACCAAACAGAGCTTCTGAATATAAAAACCAGAGGTCAGCTCTGAACAGGCTAATTTACACTAGTGAAAAAGAAAGCAGCATTAGACAAGGCAGGACCTGAGTGATAGAAGTCACAGCACACATTTTCATTGTAACTGTACTTCATATTTGTGGAAAGAATCTGAAATATTACTGAGAAAGTCTTTCTAGTTACTCCTTTAAACACTGATTTGATAATCTCCTGCAGCTGTGCTAACATTATTGCCACAACCTTATGCAGTTTATTTTGCTGATATCACATTTCTTAATAAGTACACTCTGATCTTCACAAATCAGATGAGATGCTGAAAGAAATATTTGCAGTGACCCTTTTTCTGCTAATGAAGTATTGTGCCGCCTATGAATCATAGTTTCAGAAAAGCTTTGTCTGCCAGAGGTTGGATGTGGGTGCGTGAGGTGTTTCTCCAAAATATATAGAAGTTGCATATTGTATGTAAAGAACACATTTCATTATCCTTTCATTTCTGCAGGAAAGGGTTACATAAACTAGGGCAGCACCTGATGTTTGGCTGGTTTGCTTTGTAACAATTTGGTAGGACTAACATTGCCCTGCCTTGAAATGTGGGATCCCCCCACCTGGTAAGTGAGTCTTTGTAAATGGAAATGCATGTAAGGAGCACAGCCATGGGCTGCATTGTGATAGCATTGGCTGGGGTCGGGCAGATTGATGAATGCAGCAGCCACCTCTGCTTCTTTAGCGCAAAAAAGATTAATTCTTAGGTGGGTTCAGTTTGCGCTGGGAGCCAGAGCAGCTCCCCAGTATTTAGAGAAGTGATTTGAGCCAAGCTCAGGAAGACTCAAAAATTGTGCCCTTAGGTTCTAAAGAGCAAGAATCGTTTTGAAATAATTATTCCCAGTGGAGACTGTAATAAGGTCAGGTTAGACACAATGAGTAATTCTAATTCCTTATTGTCTAATGACACAGTTTAAAAGAGCATTTCAGACTTGAGCCTCACAGATGACTGGGTTAGATCAGTAATCTGCTCTGATAGAAACTCTTCCACTCATTCCTCACAGCCATGTCTTTTTGTGACTGACCAAACATAGGCTTTCTAGGTTTCGGTGTAGCAATCTGACTGTAAGACTTTCTTTTGTTGCTGTATGCATAGAAGAGAAGTTTATTTCAGGGCAAGATAGAATACAGTTTTGTCATGGGTTCAGCAGCAGCAGTCTTGGGGGAGAAAAAATGAAATTATTTGGGGGGAAGATCTCTTTAAGCAGCTGCATTAAAAGCTAGACAGAATAATTGCAGCATTCTAGCATATTGTCAGTAATGGCCTGGTGGCTGAGTAGTTTTTTCTTACCAACCCTTTGAGATCTTCCTTCAATTTGTCTCTGAAAGGAGATCAATAAAATAGTTTTCTCTTCCAGGAGTAAAGATGCGTCTGGACTTTACAATGGAGAAAGTAACAGTTTGTTCATAGTAGTGATGAAGTTTCCACTCTCAAGTACTGTAATGTAAACATAGGGCTCCCAGCATGACTGGCTCTTCCTCATACAAGGTGCTTCTATCTACACAAAAAGCAAGCTTTTCTCTTAAGTCACTTGCAAACAAACTAAATAAGATTGGCAAAAGCAGTGACTCTGGGGAGAAATATTTTACTATTCCCAGTCACAAGATTAGGGTAAACTTTAATCTTTGGAAAAGGGAAGCGTTTAAAACAAGTAAGTGTAATTTTCTGTAGGTGTTGAATCATAGAATCACAGAATACCAGTTTGTAAGGGACCTCAAAGATCATCTGGTCCAACACTTCTAGATGAAGTATGACATACACTAAAGGGCCCAGTACCCTCTCCAGCTGAATCTTGAAAGTATGTGACATTGTGGAATTGTCCACTTTTCTGTGGAGATGATTCCAATGGCTGAAATTGTTCTCACTGTGAAAAAATTTCCACTTGTGTCCAGCTGGAATCTCCCCAGGAGTAACTTGTGCCTATCACCCCCCATCTTTTCCATGTAACTTCTTGTAAAAAGGGAACCTCCATCTGCTTTGTAGGCACCCCTTAAATACTGAATCATGGTGATGAGGTCTCCCCTGATTGTTCTCTTCTCTAGTCTGAACAAACCTAGTTCTCTCAGTCTTTTTCCATGTGGAAGCCTTCCCAGTCCTTTGAATTTATGTATCCTTTTACACAGCTCTAAAATTCTGTGAAGTCATTAAAAATTTGAGGTCTCTCAAGCATTGTTCTGCTGATGCTCATCACAGACACTGAGCCCATGCCCAGGAGAGAAATGTTTCTGCTTCCTCCCTCAGCCGTCCTTGCTTGGTCGTCAGTTTAATCTTGGTCCTCACTGCTGTGCAAGGAATGGCTGGCAGACAGGATTAGGAAGACTAAAATTATGAAGAAAAGCTCAGGTGTTAATGGTTCATTCCTCTCCAAAGGGAAACAATCAAGAAATAGTGAAGGCACCTGGACCACAGTTGCAGCTGCCCAATTAGTAAATTACATAAGTATGATGGCTTGGCTTGAATTTACTAAGTTCTTAGGAGATCAGTGTTGCATCTTAAAATTGAATTCAGCTTTAAGGTGAGCAGGCTCATAATAATTCCTGCTGGAAAATATTGTGGGAGCACCTCTGCTAAACTTGAAAGTAGTTCAAGGGTTGTAAAGTAAGAGAGCTCTCTGAATGGACAGAGAAAATTACTTTCATATTGCTCCAAATATTCAGGCAAGCACCTGTTAATGAACTCTCTCCTCTCCTTTCTGCTCTTAACTAATTTCTATTTGTTAAGTTTCTTTGTGCAGGCAAAATTCAGCCAGGTCCTGCATACCATAGCTCCATAATAACAGACAGGCCTGGCTTGCAGAAGTTAGCACAGGAGGTAAGCAACACGACCTTTATTCTGCTACCTTGGAGGCAAAAACAGCGTCCTCAAGATCTGTAGTTTGCTGCCCAAGGGTGCACATCAGTTATATATGGCGAAGAGCGGCATGTCTTCTCCTTGGAAAGGCAGTGTATTCCTTGGCAGACTCCCCAGAGGGCTCATCTAGATTTGTATCTGTTTGTCCTCGCTATACTAAGCACCTCGTGGTTAAAGCAGATGACTGACTTAGCCTACTGAGTGGGGTCAGAGATGGGAAATATTTCAGATCTCCTTATTCCTCTCTGTTTGCCTTGGTTTTCTCAGCTTCAGAGGGGAGATCACAGCAATACCGTGATAGCCAAATATTTGCTTGTATGAGTACATATCTTAATTAGCATAGTTCTTTGAAAAACTGTCTGTGGCAAGAGGAATCCTTCATGCTCTAAAAAGCCAGGAATTGTTTCCTCCAGCATTTAATCATCTCTTAGGATGAAGCCACTAATTCCTCCTCCTCCCCCTTTAATACACACATTATGTAAATAATCCTAACAATAAGCTGTCTGTAGTATTTTATTGCTTAATTAAAATAGTTTCAATATTATGAATAAATAAGATCAAGTTCAGATTGTGAGTATAGTAAAGTTAAGGGGATATGATCCAAGAAGGAATTTCAAATCTCTTCGCATCTGTTCTTCTATTTTGTTGGACTAATCTTATGTTCGAAATTAAATTATTCTTATGAATCCCTTCCCTCTGATGTTTTGCCCTCCTTCTCCCCCCATGCTTTTCATCATCTGCCCGCTCAAAGAGAGCCTTTGCTGCTCTCTTGCATGGGGAAATAAGAGCCACTTGACAGCCAGCTGACTGAGTAGGTCTGTGCTGTTCTACTCCAACCCTTGTGGGGCTGCTCAATGCGGTGGGTTTGGAAAGTTCTGGGTTGTTTGGTCTCTGTTTTCAGACGAATGAGGGCTTTCCAACTGGCAGTTGTTGCTACTTTCATCCACGTTTTAATTAAAAACTTGGGAATTCAAAGTTCATTGAACTGTAGTAGACTTACTTTTTACTAAAAGATAATTCTCTTCCTCTCTTCCCTGCCTTAAGATAAAACTCAAACCCAACACCTCCCAGGGCCTCGCTTATTTCTGTTTAGTGAAGGAGAAACAGTTGCTGAATATTTGTCTCCTTTACATGGTTCTTACAAGAATATTTTTCTAACTTTTGGCTACAGAAATGCTAATGTGACTAGTTTCCAAGTCACAAGAAAAGGAAAAAAGAAATCGTAAAAAGGTCACCAGAAAAACAGAATTCTTGTAGGTATATAAGATGATCATGTAGTAATTGAGATTCCATTTTAATGTTGATAAATTGTAAATTCTCAATGGAAGGAATCATCCCTCCTTCAGGCTAGAAGGAGGATCTGGCACGCTTTGGACAATCCTACCAGGTAAAAATAACTGGGTTGCAGGTACAAGTGGTAAGGAACTTCTTGTCCTGTCTTTGGTGTAATGAGAGTCTTTGTGCAAAGATACTTCCTTCCAGACCTGACCTCACACAGTGCAACCAGGGCTCTGACCCCCACTAAGCCCTCCTTGCTGCTTCTGAAATGCTGCCACCGCTGCTGGGATGCAGCTGCCTACCTGCTCCTCCGTGGTATCCCTCTTGCTGGCAGCAGTCAGCTGTGCTGGGCCCTGAGTTACCAATGTATGACTGTTTGATCCCTATGTTCCCTAAAATTAGTAGCTCCATATTCCCAACTGATTTACCACCACCTTTGATGGAATTAAAAGTCTGTAGCTGTTGCAAATACCCTCTCCTTTTCTTAACTATGTACTTTTAAGACCTTACTGATGTGTATTAGTGAGACTTGAGTACTTCATCTCTGGAGAAAAATGAAGGTTGAAATGAGCCTGACAGGTTAGAAAGCCCTTAGAGAGGGACAGACTAATGTGAGCAAACTAAATGACTAATAAGAAATGGATTATAGCTAGGAATTCACCATTTTTTCCTGGAACTTTGTCAGGCCATGATCATTTACATGCTGCCATGTCTGGCAGTACATAGGGAAAGATGAAGGTATCTTTTTGTATCTCTTTGGATGTATTTTTTCACCTTTTAATTTATTCTTTCACTCTTGTGTTCCGGATTCCTGATTGCACCCAACCTCTTGTGGAACAATCTGTTTAGTCCATGGCTTTTCCTCTTTCCTTCATAGGAGCACAAAGAGGATACAGGAGGCATCCTGGGTCAGCTCCCACGTGTTGAGGGACATATGCCATGGTTGTTATTTCATGGTGATGTCTCTTTAAGTCTGCCTCCTAAAACTGGATATACTTTTTCCTGTTTAAGGCATATTAGCTGTAATCCCTGCTCTTCCATTTTTTTTTCTTTTATTTTTTATGCTTATCTCTTCCCCAGCAGTAAAATAAACTGCAACTTAGTGTGAAGGAACTCATACTTGATTTATTCATGCTTGTATAAACAGTATGTATTTCTTCACATACAGGTAGATGGATTATAAAGACAAGACTTTGTGAATAAGATTTTGAGAAATGAGGGAGTTCACTAGTAACTCATTTATCTTGACAGGAGATGAATAGAGGTAATTTAGTCTCATAAAACTAAAATTGGCTCATGTCTTACATGGGGGTGGGAGGAAGAATTGTATTTAGTGACTGGAAAGCAGAGTGGAGTTGACAATTGACAGCTGTGTGAGGGGGTTTGACTGCCTGGCTCTGTAACCTTGGGTGAGTCATTTTGTGTGCCTGGTGTACATGCTGCCTTCTCTAAATACAGATCTAATTCTTGGCAGTTTGTAGAGGGTTTTGTTCTCCCTATGTGAAGCACCAGAAAATAGGACTCCAGTGCAGTGCTGCTGTATTGCTAAGTTTGAATAACAGTTTTTCCTCCACTCTTTTCCTCTCTTGTGGCTGATATATTTGCTCCATAAATGTGTTTCAGCCTTCACATCTTTCCTAGGGTCAGAATGAGTGGAATGTAATCCTGAAAGAAAAGCAAATATCCTTTGGTTTTTAAATATATATAATAGTAAGATAAAAAGATTAGGGCCTGGGGGACTAGGCATTATGACGCTGATGAAGTATATGATCTTCTAAGGTACCTATCTCCTTGGACAAATAAGCTGGGCTGAAGGCACAAATGAAGCGTGCCTGGGAAGTTTTTCCCAGGACCTGCCTATTAAAAACACAATGCAAAAGGAGACTGAGTTAAACTATGCAAGAAAAAATTCCCCTTGTTACTAGTGAAAATGTTGTGCAAGTCTCAAAGTTAAATGATGGTCAGGGCTGCTCTGGTGTGGGCTCATTCATGATGTCTACAGATGGCCTGAAATGAGAGAGAGAACTGGCAAGGACAGATGAATGATAAAAAATGCATGCAAAGAGCTAAAGATTTTTGCATAAATTAATTTTGGCACAATTACCCCCCCCCCCTTAGAGAAGGGGGACAACTGTTTTTGTTGTGGTGTGTGTTTTATTCTTAAAGGTGGGGCACAGAAAGAGGAGGAGGTTTGAGGGTAGATTGGATTGGCTCCAACATGGCTTATGGCTTTCAAAGATTCAGGAGTGTGCTTTGTAAAAATCTTTGGGGCTATCAAAAATTCACTGGTCCACAGTGTGAGTAATGTTTGTTTGCTGGTCAGAATGGATTAAAACCTCTAAAAATGCCTACTTTCTGACTAATGATGTTACTTTCAGCATGTTTTAGGCTTGTAAGAAAGCTAAACAATGAGGTTGGCTTATTTCTACTGGCATTTTGGTTCCTAAGAAGTCTTTGCTATCTTGTTGAAGCTAGAATGTTATATGTAAAATGGAGTTGCTAAACCCTGCATTACCAGTAATTAATATAATGATCATGTTTCTGTTTTCATTTTTGTGGGCTTTCTGCTTCCTCTGAGTGGTGATGATCTGCAGGCTGCCCTTTCTTAATGAATTATTTACACATTATTGCTGGTAACTGATGACTTTTGCCTTTTTAAAACATTCCCCTAAATTACTCTGAAGGTGCTGCTGTGGCCATACTACCGCACACGCTGCTTGTGTGCTTTTAATCAGCTCATCATGCTGCAAATTTGTGAATAATGTTGTTTACAAGAGTTTGGGGCTTTTCACTAAACACCACAAACATCTTTGGCCTGGGACTTGCAGAAGTCTCCAGTGATTGCTTCAGCCTGAGTACAAATCCTCGAGCTTTGCAGCCTGGGATGAGATTTACCACCAGGATTTAAAAAAGGCTATTCAAATTTAAGAAGCTGTGCAAATGCTTGACGTCTGGGTAGGCAGGAAAGAGCTGTATGAGCTCAGGGAACTCTCCATCTCTCCTAACCTTTAAAAGGTCTGTGTGCATCTCTCGAGGAGATTTACTTGAAAAGTCTATAGATACCTACCTCCTGGTGGAAGGGCAAATCCAGTGAGGGGTTCAAGTGGGCTTTGAAGTATATAAGGCAAAGCAGAGAGCTGGGTGATCAGTAAAAACTGCTAGGTGGTGTTTGTGTTGATGAGCAACCAACAACCTGTTACAGGGGGAAAAAATATCGACTTGTAAGGTTTTTTTGTTTCTTTTGTTGTTTTAACACTGAGTAAGACAAGAAGTGGAGGTAACATATACTGCACTTTAATAAGCCAGGAAAGGAAAGCTTTACAGTAATGTTTTCAACTTTTCTTGGCAGCTGAGTCCCTTGGTGCTAACAGCACCTGCTTGTGCTATGATGACTGTGAACACACCAGGAGGAGGGAGGGGAATTTTGGACTCCTGAGAGAACAATTGCCAGTCTGCAATGAAGGGTCATATCAGGGGAATCTTTTCAATGATAGACCCTAATGTTAGGTTTCCAAAGTAGATGCCTCTGCAGATGCAGAGCAGGAGTGCTTCTAGCAGCCTTACATACTGTGTTCGCTCTGCATGCATCAGCCTTGAAAAAGAGGACGCATCTCTGAGGCAGCAGTGCCATTTTCACCATAATTCAGTTTGTGGCTTGTGTGGAGATGATTCTTATGAAGTGCCCAGTTTGTGTGTGTGTGGGTGGCACACCCATTATCTCTGCCTCCTTGTCCTCTTCCATTCTGAAGTATCTTGCCTTTATCACAGTTCACCTTGCCTGGTTTAGTGGCTTCTGCTTGTAAGAATTACATCATTGTCTCTTCTCCACATTTCTTTCCCCGTGTTTTCAGCAATTCTTTCTTGCCCTGTTCTTTTCACCACTGATCTTCCTGTGCCCTTTTCTCATTTGAGTAATTGTCCCTTGGCTTACATTTGTCTTACAGTGTGAAAATTTCAGGAAGAGAATGTGTCCGTATCACTTGCTCTTCCTTTATGGCATTAGTGAGTATAAATAGTGGTTGTTAGTAATGCATCTCAAAATGGTCTCTTATTTGACAAGTGTACTTTTATTTTAAATTATAATATTTATGGCATGCTTTAAGTGTTCTGCAGCATATTTTATAAAATTAACGGAGCCTCACAAAATGGGAACTCACTTCTGTGTCTGGCATTTAAACTTTTTGCTGCAAAATAGAAAGAGGTTGCAGGATTTTGTATGCAAATTATGAAAGGTGGAGACTTGGCTTTATGTATGTTAGCAGCCAGTTGGGAGAGGGAGAGAAAAAGAGGCTGAGATGTGATATATTACTGCATTTGAAAATGATAGAAAAGAAAGCTTCAAATTTTGTTAAGCTATTCATGTTAAGACATGCACACTTTAATTAAAGTAGCCAAACATCAGCTGAATGAAAGGCACTGATACGTTTTCACTAGGTATAACATAGCTCTGATAAGAAAATGGATAGTTTGCTCAGCAAAAATAAATCCAGAGTGTTTATTGTCTAAAATAACCATATTTGAAAAATAGATCGTTCACAGGGTATTAGAAAGAAGAGACATAGATGTCTTTTCCTTGACTGTTCCTTAGGCAGTATCTACTCAATAAATATCAAGGTAAAATTCCATGAAATTGTTCTGAGTGGAAAAATTGACTCCGTTAAAATAAACGGGAATTTTGCCATTGACTTGAATGGAGCTGGTTTTCTTTATGTGTAAGTTACTTTTAGAAAAAAAGTGCTCATCAATGCAAGAAGCTTTCCCCAGTTAGTCCTTGTTGGCAATAGTATGGATATAAAGATAGAAGATTTAGTACCCCGAACAAGTTGTGACTGTAAACAGCCAATTAATTCTCTAGTCAGAAAATGTTCATACTCTTCAGTGCGAGGCTGTTTCCTCTCCCTTTTTTCCTCAGAACAGAAAGAAATAAGAATTGGATACTGTGATTTATGTTACAGTCTTAACAAATCCAATGGCAGAAGTAGATGGTTATGCAAAATTGCTTACATCTGGAAATATATCTTAGTAGAAAACACTGATAGAGTTTACACATACTCTTACTTTTTTGCATTGAGAAATGTTCAGGTTTTGGATTAAAGATGTGGGCAATAGATTTTACTGGACAAATGTATTCAATTTTGGATCTAAAAAAATAAAACCAACAAAGAATACTTCATTAGTTACTTGGTCAGAGATAAGCATGAGACAAAAACAGGAAATTGAAAAATAGGATTGTTTTTCTCTCTAGCCTCAATTTCCTGTAATTTAATGTAGTTTTTCAGGGCTTCAGATGTGGGTGCAACTCCAACTAGCTTCACTTGTAAACTTTTCTCTAGTGATCTCAGGGTGGAAAAGGGTATGGTAGCAGAAACTGAGAGGCAGGCTTGCATTGCCCTGCACCAGTCTTGCCAAGAGACCCTGGGGAGGCCTCCCAGGTAATTGCTTATTATGTAGGTCCTGGCTTATCTTCTTCCTGTTGTTTGCATCTGTAGATGTCAGGAAAGAGGTGATCAATAAGATTATAAACTCCCTTTGTCTCTGTCCCATTGGACAGTGAATGTGTGTTTTAATTAGTTTTCTATCTATCTGTATTCTTGCAATGACACAGTAGAAAGATCCTTCGTGGGAAAAGGAGGAGATAACAAGTTTTGTTTTCTGTAGAGACTCAGGTTTTTTTTTTCTAGCATCATTCCTTTAAGCTCCTGCTCTCTGCCTGCTAAGTCTCCCTCTCCTTTGCTTTTCACTCTTTTGCTTGCATGGGTTGCATTGGAACTAAGTCACCAAAATTAGTTTCCTGGGCTATCTTACTGTTGCCTTTGCTGTGCCATGAGAAACCACTGCTCCTGCTTTTTGGAATTTTACTCTTACGCTTTTGTACACTGAGACATGAGGAAGGGAGTTTGGCACTGTGGAGAGAGGAGGATTCTGTTCTGAGTCATTAGGGTCAGCATTCAGCTGGATTACAAGTGAAGGACTGAGAGCAGAGGCTTTTGGGGCACTGCCAGCCGCTCTGTTGCGGAATACCCAAAAGTGTTTTGTTGTAGTGTTACATTGTGTCATGCCGTAGTGGCGCAAGGGTGGGCAGCAGGACTGAGGGACACCTTCACTGCGTGACAACGGTTATGCATGGGCAGACAGCAAAGGAGACCAGTGGCAAAATTCTTACTTTCCCTCCTACTACAGGGAAAACATCAGGGACAGGTCTCTGGTTCCTGAACCGCAAAGGAGCTCTTTGATGGTTGAACTGATGGTTTGACTCTCTTCTCCCTGTGCCCTTCCAGGTAACAGCATAGTAGATGTCTCTGGACATTAGACTCTTCCAGTGGTATTTTGAGCCATTATGTTTTGCATTCCCTGGGTTTCTCCTGCAATTTGCTGTTTGTCAGCTCCTGCCCAGAATGGCTGTGTAGTGTTGTAGTATTAATTCACTGCTGCTGCCCTTGTTAGGTCTGGGTGGCATGTTTGAGAATGGCTGTGACAAATCCTGAAACTCTTCTGTGGTTGTGGATTAGAAAGTGTTGTATAAACTGTAATGGTTGTAACTGCACATGAAAAGCATGTTTTTAGAGTAAGTTCTGTTTCTGCTTGCTTATGTACCATGGAATTGCAGCTCAATATTTGAAGTAACATAAAGTTTTGTTGTGAGTGGTTTTGTCACGTATTTTTTTTGTTGTTGGGTTGGTTTATTTTTTGTTTGCGCATTTTTGGGTTTGGGTTTTTTGTGGTGTTTTGGGAATTTTTTTTCAACATGGAGCACTGATGGCTAGTTAGCAATGGAAAGCTACATGCAAATATCCTAGAGAAAGCATTTGAAACACAAGAGGAGCTGGGAATTACATCAAACCCAGAAGCAAATGGAATAGAAAACAACTGTGGCTGAACATTTAGCTGTAGCTAAAAGATAATCAAGCTATAATAAACCCTCTTGTAAATACAGAATTTGGTATAGTTTTGCTCATCCCTTACTTTGTCACCCTGCTATACAATTCTTTGCACTGTACTTTTGAAATAGAGCGCTGTAATATTTCAAATTGCAAATTGAGGGAACAGTATGAAGCTTACACATACAGCTCTTCACGGTACATAGAAACAGTTTTTCCCATGGGGTTGAATACACCGTTGGACCCAGCAAGTGTGAAAGCAGCAAGGTTTGGAGTCTACTTTTATTCTGAGGGGTTTTGTTTTTGGTTTTGTTTTTTTTAAGTTGAAGGATTTAACATGCTCAAAGCAAGCAGCAGTGAATTGTAAGATTCAAGATGCAGCAGCAAAGTGAGGTCTGAGAATACCTGTGTGAGAATGGTCTCCGCTTTTGAGAGGGGAGGGGGAACCTGAAGTACTTGGAGCCAAGGAATGCAGAGGTGCCCCCAACAGCAAACACAGAGCACTCGATTGAGAAAAGAAGGAATGACACACAGGAATGTTTCACACAATTGAGGTTCCTCAAGGAGCAAGCATCAAAATAGGAAGTTTTCTAAGAGGGAATGTGCTGGTTACTACGTAGCAAGTGTTTATCAGGTAGAGGTTAGCATTATCTCCAACTAGAGATAGAAGGCGGATTATAACATCCGAACTGTTGGGGAAAAACAACAGGGTCACAGCTGTGAGATCTTACAGCAGTACAAGAAAGCTGAAAAACTTTTACAGTGTATTTTAATAAACAAAGCTCAAACCAGTTGAGGTCCACTGGTGACACAGCTGCCTACCATGCATGCATTCCCAAGGCGTTGTCCTTATTCGTAGCTGCTGGGCCATGTGATGTTGGGGCAGCTGAATCTAGCAGCTTGGCAGTGATGAAGCTTCCTCAGCTCTGTTCCCAGGTCCAGCTAGCTGGAACTAGATGATCTTAAGGTCCTTTCCAACCCTAATCTTTCTATGATTCTATATAGGCACATGCACACAGAGACAGACCTATACCGAGCCTTTATGTATATGTATATGGTCAGTAATACGGATCAGCAGAGACATACTGAGCACTCATGCATGCCCTTTATTCTTTATTTCTCCTATGCTTGGGAAATGACCTACAGGCCTTGCCTTACCCACCTTTGATGCCTCCTCTAAGTACCCTCTCGGACTTGTGCAATGCCAAAATGTTCTTCCCTTGCATATGTATTGGCAATGTCCCTTCCTGTCTCCCCTCTCCTCCACTTCCAAAAGGTGCTCTAGAGATTTGTTCCTGTTGACTCCTTCTAATGGGTGGACTCTGGGCACCAGGGATGAGGCCCACCTGGGACAGCCCTGGGAAGGGCCCTAGACAGGATGTCCTTTCTTCCAAGTGCCTCACTCAGGTTGCCACCTGCCTGTGTGCTCCAGTGCTCCTCTGGGAGCGTGGAGATGGGCCTTTGTTGGGCTGACAACCATGGGTCTGTTGGGAGTAGATGGGAGAGGGTACTGCATGGTGCCTCAGTATGCCAGTACCTGTGCGTTCCTTTGGATAGGTGCTGATGAACTTTTTAAAATTACATAACCTACTGTTGGATCAGTATTTGCAGCATCAGAATGCTTTAACTATCCCCCATGGCTGAAATAACTAACTTTGGGTTCTTCTGTCATGTGCCTTGCCAACCATAACACCTCTCTGAGCTTCTGGAGTACCAGCAAGTTCCCTTGCAATAGGGTGATGCTCCTTGGCAGACGAATCAATGGCCAGAATGTGACAATATAATAAAGTCACACTGGCAATTTTATTAGCATTTTGTTTGCTGGGTTTTATTTTTAAGCTTGAGGTGCTCAAGACTAATAGCAGCTCTGTGCTACTCTGATGGTGAAAGCCAGGTATAACTGAAATGAAGGGATAAATTATTAATAATGATGGGGTCTTTCATGTCTGTAAAACATCAATATGGGAATGGTGAAAGGCAAACAGCCTTTCACAAATCAACCACAAAATCTGCACAGGAAGTTTGTAAAGCATGTGAAAGTCTTAAGAAAGGGGCTTCTAAAGGGAAGGTTGATTATGGTGATTTTACTTACAGGGTGAGTGAGAGCTGGTGAAGAGAGGAGGCAGATACCTGAGGAATAAGGGTCAAACCACTAGCTTTTGAGGTGCTGTTGAATGCTAACAGCCTGCTGGGCTGTAACTAGGTTCTGCAGCTGTGTGACTTGCTCCATCCACCACTTTGTGGATGTATGAATGCATAGATAAACATGGGAAAGAGCAAACCCATGTGTTTTATCTCTCCTCACACTGTTCAGACAGGTCTCAGTAACCATTTCCTGGGTTGGGCAGATTGCTTTTTATCTTTCCTTTTGCATTTGAGATCAACCAGCCTAATCCCAAGATTAAGGCAGATCAGACGAAGGGCAGTTTCCATAGCAGATACTGTCATGTGAGTGCCGAGTTCCTCTTGCGATAGGGCAATGCAGATGGTGGGGCAAATCCTGTTTGTCTTGACTAGTTGTTAACTCAGTCCTAGTTCCTTTTTTCCCCTGCAGAAAACAAACCACACCAAGCATCTAATTAAGAGACTGAATAGGTTAAAGTTATAAGCAGGCTTGTATTTATGCTCTGAATAATATTCTGCGTTATGGTTTGCATTAGTTAATGTTGAGCAGCAATTTGCATGGTCTGGAGGTAGCGAGAGGAGGGGCTGCCTGCTGACTACCCCAGGGACTGCACTATGTAGCTGCAGACCTGCAACTATGGTGGCAAAATGAGATGCCAGATCTGAGAGCTACACTCAAAAATGACTTAAGCAGGTCTAATGAGCAAGTCGTTTGACAGAAATTGATGCTACTGAGACTGTTCTGTAAAATCACAGCAGTTTATTTCACTATAATCTTTAAATGAGGCTTTCTACTAAACAGAGAAAACAAGGTTACCTATGAGGTGAGCTGTTATTTCAATATTTAGACTAGAGATCTTAACATCCTTCTGACACAAAATATAGTTACAGTTCCTATGACAACTGTTCCTCTCTCCTCTGGAGCATGGACTAAAGACAGCACTTCATTACATGATCATGTAATGCTGGGCACTGTGATAGCCTTGTCAGCTCTGCTCTGGTGTTTGCTCCTAAATGGCATTTAGCTGAAGCCTGCTTGTATTGTGCAGAGCAGGAATTGGAGTGACTGACCTTCACTCTGCTTATTGCATGCCACTACCAACTTCCCAGCTTTCTGCTTTTCATTAGTAGGTTCACTTTCTACTAAAATACATTTGGTATGCTGAATTTTATTCACAAAAATTTCTAGAAATCTATTTCTGTGGTAACAATTCTATACACTAGTTAACATTAGTTAACAATAGTATCTTAACAAGTACACAGAGTACTAATCTTTATCAAACCAATCTGCTGACAAAAAGTTCATTACTATAGCAGCCAAACCAGAATATGTAGCAGATTCCTGTAGCTACTTCTGCAATACACTTATGAAAAATTATAACAAATTGAACAGATATATTAAAAGACTTTATTCACAATAGAGAAATTTTTACAAATATAAGTTCTTAAAAATTAAACATCTTGATCTATTATGTATTCCATAATTTCTGTTTATATAAAGATGAAAAGACTAAATGGACTCTGTACAAATAAAAAAACTGTTTAAATGCATGATAGAAATGGATATGTATGATGAAGTCACCATAGAAACAGTGAGCCATTGGGAATTGCAAAAATCTGTGTACAACCAACACATATGTAACACTTATCTCACAAACAATCAAAACAGTATTTTTTTTTTCCCCCATGAAACAATGTGGGTGCCATTTAAAGTGATTTACCTGTTAGGACTTAACATATGAAAATTTAAATGCATTATTATGCTATGAAGAAATGGAAAAAGTATAAGCAGTTTATGTAAAGACGTATTGTTCCCCCCCCCCTCCCATGCTCCCAAGAACAAAGCAATTTCCTTTGCTCTTGTGAAGGACTGGGAACACACCCGGACCACCACTAGCCAGTTCCATGTAGCTAGTTAAGTGAATGGGAAAAAAAGCGCATGCTATCTCAGCACTCTAAGAAGCAGGGGTAAGTATGGACTGTTTCAAAATGATTGCTCTAACTTTGGTGTTTTGGGGTTATTAAAAAAAAGAAAAGGAAGAAAAATCAATATATTCTCAGTTTCTGTAAAGGTTTTTTTTCTTACAGTTGGCAGATCTACACATTGTACAATCTTCTCGTCTACTTACATTAGATTACAAAAAGTACAGTATAGTGCAGTTTGTACATACAACCTGAATACCAATACTAGTCACATCACGTTTGTGCTCTTTCAAATCATTGTAACTCCCAAACTAAAAAAAAAAACCCCAAAAAAACAACCAAAAAAAAATTCCAACCAAAACCCCAACATACTAAATGTCTGTATTACAAGGAAACAGTCGTGATGCTTATATTTAAATACGTAAGATCTGATGCATACAGAGCTGTGTGTTTGTAGCCCGCTTTTTGAAACATGAAGAGCTACCTGGTTCTCCGTTTCTCTTCAGCTTGGTAAATAAGATCACTAGATTCTTCTGGGGGATACACTGAGGTTAAGAAAACCATGTAAAAAGAAACTTACAAAACACATTTCTTAAAGACTTTTTTTTGTCTGAGCTATTGTAGTTATTTAAATGATATGAGGCCTGTAACAGTTGCAATTTCTCTGTGGTACTTGGAGCATGGGTGGGGGGGAAGAGCTTCCTTATAAATACTGTTTCTGATGAAATACATTGAAATATTATAGTCCTCCAACAATACTATTGCTGGAATATCAGAATCAGCAGGATTTCTGCTCTTGAAGAGAGCCAAGACTTCATCCTTGCTCATTCACTTTTGGAAAACAGTTACTGTGACATGAGGGAATCATACTTAAAAAAAAAAAAAAATAAAAACCCAATAGAACTAAAAAAAAAAGAAAAAAAAAAAGGAAAAAGGAAAAAAAAAAGGCAGTAAAGCAAAAACTCCTGAGCCAAGGTGCTGCTTCCATGTAAGCAGGCTTTACCTGCAGATGCACAACCTTTGTGTCCATGCTCTCAGCACTGGGTGGCCCAGGCTCAACAGGGTACCCTTATTAACTTCCATGTACAAATGCTCAGCACTGCCAAGCCTGTGAAGGAAGGATCAGCACCACTGAAGATCCTCTTGCCTTGCCCCCTACATAAATGTCTTTGGCAGCTCATGTGGCACATACCGTGTTCTTTGTCTGCAGAGGAAGCAGAGAGGCAGTGCTGTCTTTACAGAATTCAGAGAGTAAAATTTATGGGTCAGCTTCCAGCTGCTATATATAAAAATTTAACTAGTTATCGTTGCTCTTGGCTTCTACCTAAGAAAACCTACATCACAGACCTCTATCAGTGCAGAAAAAATGTACTTCATAATGCCTAAACGAATGTGCTTCCTCATCTGTGATTAGCTATGCTGGACTGAGCCATCTTACTAAATACCTTTTCAAGATTACTGTTCGGAACCATATCTGTTTTGCTGCAATCCAGTTGGTGAATTATGTGCTTTCTCAGAATGGGAAGCCAGGTGTCACTCAAAATTAATGAAAGTCACTAAATGAAAACATAGGTAGAGTTAATAATCATGTAAACCACTCCAAACTACATTTAAATAGAAACAGGAATTGATCACATCCCATTTCTTTTTCCCTTTGGTGATACCACACATTAAAATATTTTTGGCAAAGCTGTTACCTTTCTTAGTAATCCAGGCCTATAATCTAGGAAATATTTTTAAGCACACTATATTTCTTTCACTTAGAAAAGACAGACTCAGTGCTTTCAGAAAGTTTTAGTTCTATGCTGGATAATTTCCTCTCTGAATGATTATCTTTCAAGAAGACAAATTTTCTTAAAGGCATCTGAACATCTACCTTTAATGTTGATACATTAAATTGTTTTGTGACAATAAACTATCAAGTCTGTTGTCAAGTCAGAACCTATCCGAATGTTTGCAGAAGTCCCAAAAAACCAAACAAATTGTCTCCAGTATAACTAATTCTCAGCTTACCAGAAAATATCATTGAGTATCTTTTTTGTCTCCTTATCATACAACCATATGAAAGCTACTGGACTAAATACATAAAGAAGGTAAGACTCCCTTCCTTAATAAGAAATTACTACCTTAGTTTACTCCATAGTAGCCTGACTAAAAACATGAGAATAACACCACTTAGAAAAGGAAGGAAACAATTTATTCTATTACAATATTCTAATCAAAACCTGAAAAACTATGGTCTGCTAGCTAATGTGCTAAATTAATAGAAACTAGTTTAGTCTAACTTCAACATATACTGAAGTTTCAAAGTTGTGTCCGCATGAGATGAAAATATTCCTATGTAGGCTTCATTGACAAATACATCAAATAGTTTACTGAGTAATGGTAGACCCGCATAAGAAGAGGCTGTCACAGTCACAAGATCTGTCTTGGATGACACACAAAACAAATTAACGTAGAACAAAAAAAAGAACAAAGCTCTTTATACTTAATTCAATATGGCTTTTTGCAACATGGCAAAATATTACAGCTTAAAGCAGACATCTCCTCACAGAGGAGGAAAGAATTTTGCAGTCAAATTAAAAGCATAACGGATAATAAGTAACATGCAGACCCTCTGCTCTTTTTGGCCAAGATGGCACTGCAGCCTAACACAATCTGGAGAGATGTCCTATTTCTCTTCTAAGAAGTGGTTCAGCTAGATTAGAGGACTCGGGTTATAGCATATTAGTTCATAAGCATTTACTTTTAAAGAAAACAGACTGCAAAACACGTGATTAAAAAAATTAACTCAAGAATGTAAAACCAAATCATGTGCCCAAGTCCTGAAAAGAAACACGAGGAATGAAACAAAATATAACTTAATCTTCATCTATTTCTGGTCATCTTCTTTATTCCCATTGTCTTTGTGAAGAACAGGGAGAGGATGAGCCTCTGTGTTGAAGACCCAGTGTTCAAATGGAAGAAGGTCATCTTCAGAAAACAGTAAATACAAGTACCTGGCAAGAAAAAAAGCAGGAAATGTGACCACATCAGGGGAGTAGAACTACAGTAGTCTTCAGGAAAACAAATACCGATTTCCCTAGATGAAAGTATCAATGGAACAGCTGACCAAACTCAAACCACCAGTAAATCTCAGCATCAACAGTGATTAGTACAAAGCTTTGGGACTACTCAACTCAGATTGAATTTAGGGCAATAACAACTCGACAAAACAAAAGAATGCCTATGTCCTGATAAAGGACAAAAAAGTTTAGGCTATCAAGGTTAAATATCAGTTCACTGCACTTCCATTTTATCTTCAGTAATTTTATTACATATTGTTTTGATAATATACAACCACAGTAATTTTTTTTCCTCCTGAATGTCCACATATATCAAGGTGTAGTAATGAAAATATTGAAGTCCAATCCTGTCTTACATCTCAGAACAACCTCTGGGTTAGGATTTTTAAAGAAGAAAACTAACACTAGGCTAGTAGCTTGGGCATCTATTTACTAAGACAGACTCTACTGAATCCAGCAGTAACCAATAAACAAATCCAATTTTTATTTATTGTCGTGATACAAGGTAGTAGCTACAAGAGTGTGATTACTGCAGTCTGCTTAGGGTTGAAGGTCTGCTTAGGAAGTAAAACTTTATTTCTTCCTCAATCACCATCCTTCCCAGAAGGCTTTTCTTGGTCTGATTCTGATAGGCCAGTTTAAAAGGTATAGTTGAGGGAGCGCACTATCTCAAAAACCATGCCACTATGTATATAAATGTACTTTAAATTTATTTATGATATTTCATGTACTTGAATATTACACTTTCTGTTGAAATTGCATGATTGCTTCTTTCTGGCTTTCTGGTCTTAGCTGAAAAACGTGAAGAGACCAAGACAGAACTTCCTTTGCTTCATCAAAAACTTAAAGAGATGATAGACAATTAAAGCTTTTGTTTAACTCTCTTAACAGGCCCTGCAAGCTTACTGTGCAAGTTGATTTCTTTTTTCTTTTCCTGTACCTTTAAAATGAAAAGTATGCCATACAAGCTTGCTAAGTCCTTGGTCTAGTTCAATTTGTTTCACAAGAGTTGGCATATATAATTAGATCCTATCAAAGTTAGGAGATGTAATTTCTCCACAAAGGCTACCAAGTACCTTTATCAGAAGCAAGGATAATTTCCAGAAGCCATAGAATTTAGTTTATTTGTATAGAAGGCAAAAAAAAAAAAAAAAAAAAAAAAAAGGCCAATTTGGCTTCCTATCACCTAAGAAAAACTCTACTATTTCAGTTAAATTTTGTTAAGTGAATGTCAAGGGTCCTCATGATGAATACTGATCTGTAACAATAACACATAAAACTACTTCATATTAATGGAAAGTCAACTTTCTTAACTTACTTGAGTGTCTCTGAAAGGAAGAAACTTTGCTGCACGTCATCATGGCTTTCATGATTGTTATAAACATCTCTAATTCCAGAATAGCCACCATCTACTCTGCAGTGTTTTTCCAGTGCCTGAAGAGGAAAAAACACCAAACTCAAACCACAAACCAAACAGTAGGATTAACAAAATGATTCATCTGTCAGGTTTCATTTGATATTAATGCTAGCTAAAAATAATCTAAAAATTGTCACAATTTTTTTGATAAAGAGATGAAAACTTGATAAAACTCTAGATGGGAATCTCCTAAAGACAAGACACACGTCTGATTTTAATTGAGGAAGAGAAGCAAAATGAAAAATGAATAAAAGAAGTGAACACAAACCAGTTTTCAGAAGGAAAGACCTACGGACGTAAGGATGTAAAGATACGTATTTTCACTTATTTCATTTTTGCTCTTTTGAATAGCGATAACGACAGCCTCTCTCTCACAGGCTGGTCTATCAGCCTTCACATACCTTTCTTGGTCACATTTTAGTGCTTAAAAATTATTGTGATAGAATTCAATACCATCATAAAGATCAATCTTTCCCTTATTTCCTGCAAGCGTTTTCTGACAAGAGATGAGACTAAAAAGTCAGTAATAATTTCTGAGGTATCCATCACCTCCACCTGCTCTAAGGCTGCTCAAGATCTGTCTTTTGCTTTGAGTAGATATCCTAAATGTCCTTGTTTTTCTGGAGCCCCTGTAGCTATCTGCATGTAGTTAGCTTGCATGTCAGGCTCTCCATAGTTTTCACTGGAGAGTAAGCTTCCTATTGTGTATTTCAAAGGGATTTTTCTCCAGGAGAGATTCTTTATTTTATAACAGGGCTATTTGTCTTTCCTTATGTGTCATCAGGTTCTTTAATTTTCCTGGACACTTTTACTAAGTGACAAATATACTTAAGTTTAAACAAGTAATTTCCCCTGGCTGATACTTCTTCCCTCTCGTCTACTTCAACCTGCAGTGAATTCAAAATGCTGAATCTGTGTCTGGATTTTCAATGTCAAACACAAGATTATGTTTTCCGAGGCACAGCAGAAGGAGAACTTGCACTTGAAGGAGATAGCTATTATTCACGGAAGTATCTGCATTCTAAACAGGGTGAGGTAAAACAAAAGTAAATTGCATTTGTGGTTTATGTGCTCTAACATTTAGTTAGTCTTCTTTATGAGATCATGATAGGGAGATACCATATAGGTACCTGAACAGACTGCTATGCTGTAAACTAAGAGGTTAACTTGCGCCATGTTAGCTATCTGCTAGTGCCTGCTTGACACAAACACTAAGATCTTAGCCCTCAAGGTTACCTTCCACTTTACAAAGGTACAGGATGTTCATGTGCAACATTAGTATGATGAAAAAAGTATGATAAAAGGCTCCTGGTTGTCAGCCTCCTTTAACTGGAAGTACTGGCCTTCTGTGCCCATATCTGCAGTTTCAGACTACAGTGATGTTCATACTGACAGTGGGATAGTGGTGGGTGGGGAAGAAACTATCAAACAGATTTTAAATTGGTAGCTTTCAGAAAATGAGGGTGGCTAAGTTCGGTTATGCTGGAGTAACGGGAAACATCAAGCAGAGTGAAAACTGGCTGACAGTCTCAAAGTATCATAAAGGGAAAAAACAAAGGAAGTGCTATGAATTCAAAATATGTGCCACATTTATAATGCAGAAGGGGAGACTTTCATGGTCTAAGCTGATAAAACCTTTCTGACTCAGTAACAGTAGATATTGCTGCTGGTCATAACTGCATTTTCTCCAACTGCTGCAATAGATACAAAGTGATCTTGGGCTCAAATTAAAGCAGCAAAGTGAGTTTCCAAAGAAAAAATGGGCAGGCTAGAGCATGTTTTTAGTCTGTCAAAGTTAGAGAAAGAATTAATAGACTTCTTAGGGAGCTTAGAAGTCATGATTTAGAGAGCAGCCTCCTTTTCTGCTATAAGAGTGCTGGGAAAAAAACTGATGTGTTTTTATTGACAGTATCATGAGTTGAAAATGGACATGAAACAATTGAGCAACTTTTCTGGGCAACAACAAATGGTTTGACTGTTCCTCCTTTTTTCTTGTTTCATTCTCAGGTTCCTCTTCATGCAGCAGGTGTTGTTAATTAAACCAACCATATTCAGTGGTCAGGGACTTCCCCAAGAACAAAAAGTGAATAAGGGACTGCAACAAGAAGGAGCAAGAGGGAGCAGAATTTATGAAATAGTTGCGGTAAGCTATCAAGACAGGTTGGAACAGAAAAAAAATACAGTATCAGGTGGAGCTGTATGGCTAGAAACATCAAGGAAGAAGATGAAAAGAAAAAAAGATTTGAAACCTACAACTATAACTTCTGTGAGGCTGTAAGCTTTGTTTTTGTGAAACATGCAACTGTGCATTAGGACAGTAGAGGATGGGCCTGTCCAGAATGGGACCAGCAGCATCTCCCACGCGTGGGCCGTAATCTACTGCGTTAGAGCCAGACGAGAGTAGCCACAAGAATGTTAAACAAGGAGCACATGGGGAGCTCTAGGAAGGTAAATGAGTGCACAAACTTGAAATAAACACAAACAAACTGAACCAACATGGTAAAGAATAATAAGGAAAACATTTCAATTGTTTATAACAATGTTATCAGTGTGGGCAGCAACAATTAATCAGGAAAATCATCTCCTGGAGAAATGACACTTGGCATCCCTGAAGCCTGGTAGGCTGACTTCCATAAACAGCCATTGTAAATACTCCAATTATAATCTGTCTGGGAAGATTCCAGTAGTAAAATGTGTCCTTTCTGAGTGGTGTTAGCAAAGAGGAAAGGAAGAGAACAGCATTCCAAATCAGATGTTTACAAAAAAAAACCCAAAACAACAAAACAAAAAACATTGCTTTGCAATCATCAATTCAGGAGCATATTGTTTCAGGGCTGACAAAGCCAATGCCTGAGGGAGGCAAATAAAATGTCCTAAATAACTACAGTCTACCTAGCTGAATACAGTGTTGACTGCACCTACAACATTGCTGTGAATTTTCAAACAAGGAGAAGTTAAGAAAATAGAAGTATAGTTAATGATAGCAATTATTCTTTTCTGGGAAGTAGATTTTGCCATAAAGTTAATTCTTCAGGAATATCTAATTATCACTCAACACTTGCACAACATTTGAGATACATTCAGTATCTCACACGGTTAATACTGAATACAATTACAGCTCTTGGATGCTGTCGACAGAGCCAGGTAACTGGTGGATGTCATGTTGTAGCCAGGTATATGGAGTCATAACCCAGTAACATGAGCTGGTTGAAGCTCAAATGCTAGTGGGACACAGAAACTTACATCTAGAAGAGACTGTTATCATTGCTGGAGTTCAGTCCAGATGACCTGTGCTTTTTGAAACTGATCCTTTTTTTAGATGTTCGGTACTATCTAGTAATTCCTCTTGGCCTTTATCACCTTAATTAAAATCACCTTCACACAATTACTATTGGAAATGCACTTCATCTAACTTATTTCCATGTCCAAGGCTCAAATCTGACAGGTTTGCACTTTCCCTTCATGTGCAGCAATATTCCACATCTTGAGCAGCACATCCAGATATGACCTTGATCTGAGATGTGTTGAAGAAGGAGAAATCACAATCTATTTTTCTAATATACAGTACCAGCAGTATTTGGTTTTGTCAAAATGATCTTAGTTCATCTATTGAGTAAATGCATCTCTGGAAATTAGAGTAAATATTACTGCTTTAAAATGTATATTTATGCTCCAGCTACTAAACAAGATCCAGATATCATTCAGTAGCTCACTTAATAAGCTATTGGGATTTAGTAAGAAAAAAGTCCAACAGAACATTACCTCTACAGCTTCCCATCCCCACTGCCTGTACTTTGGGTCATGAGTGAGCCGCCACATGTACATGTAGGTCTCTATGACTTCTGGTCGTAGGATGTAGTATTTTTCATTTTGTCTTGTAGCAATGGCCTCAACACCACCATCAAATCTGAAGGCTTCTGGTCCCAGCTTCATGCCTAGCCAATATAAAGACACATGCTAGAATAAAGGCATTTTTAAATGTTTTGAATTATGTAACCTACCAAATAAACTATCGTTTCATGTGGCACAAAGCCAGGTTACCCAAAGGGTATATAATTTCTGAAACATACTGCAGCACCTTCTGGTTTTAATATTTTATAAATAAGTCAGAGTAGGGGAGAGCTGCTCTTCACCAATGCCCTGAACAGCAGTTCCAGTTTGAACGTGAAGCTAACATTTGCATTCTGGAAGACTTACTAGTAACGTGAAATTTTGCTGAAAAGACAAGGATATTTACTTTTCTATATCAAACTGGAAAATGCACTCTGGGACCTGAAACGCTGCTAGGGTTTTTTCTGTAAGGGGATGAAGAATCCAAAGAAATTTCCTGCACAGAATTCCACTTTCTTTGTGCAATTCTATTGTTTGCAGCATAGCACCAGCAGAACTGAGAACAAAATAATTTTTTGTGCATGAAATGTTTAAAAGCTACATTGCTGCATTAATGAACAGCGTGCCTCTCTTTTATATTTGTCTATACAGAAATTGGCAAAGTGGGAAAAAAGGCTATTACATTAATTACTAGAGTGAGTAGCTATGATTTAGGTGCACAGCAACTACTTATAAAACATGGCAGCATTCTTGAAGTTGCTTAGAGCAAAGTGGCATTTGCTCAGAAAGGATGAAGAGTTCTTACCATTGTACGATTTTCATTCAGCATTATGCAAAAGTACTGATGGCTGCCTTCACAAAGTCAAGCTGTGAAACTAAACTCTGCCATGCAGCACTTACTTGTACGATCATAGGATTCATGGCAAGTCCTTGCAATTTCAGCACCGAGCTCAATGTGATGGCCAGTCCTGTCATTGGGTGCTCCATCTGCTCCTAGAGCAAACATGCCTCCAGCAAAACAAGTAAGATGTCCCATCTTGTGTTCAAGCAGTCCACCCTTCCACTCTGCGATGTATGTCAGCCCTCCGCTTGATTTTCGAATGAGGTGGGTCTCTATGGCCTGCAAAAGTACATGGTTTCAAGCCAAAGGTACCATTTGGTAAAGTATGAAAGACAAATTTGTGTTGTATGTTGGTTGTTTTTTCTCCGTTATTGCCTTTGCTTATAAAGTAAAATGGGTAATAGGAGGTAGCACAACCTCAAAGTGCAGCCAAACCAACACAAATTAGTATATATCAGTAATGATGATTAATTTTGTTACAATTTTGATCAATTTAGGCAGTACATTTTAAAAAATATTGGAAAGACTTAAAAAATACAATTACATTTTGAAATTATTTTCTTTCCCTCTCTTTGAGCAATTTCAAGTAATTTCACTTTAATGGTGATTAATGATCCCTTCAGCTTCCATACTTCCTATTTTAATTCTGGCTTAAAGGATGTGGTTAATAATACAATTTCATGTCAGTTATATGCAGATGTAACTCATATCCAAAATGCCTGACTCAGTGAGTACACTAAATGATGTTAGGCCTCTGAGTCTATACAGTATTCCAATGAGTTTCCCTGCCCAGACTGATTTCCTCTATAGTTAACAATCAAGTGTAGTGTCTCACTGAGATTCTGGAAGAAACCTAAGCAAAATAAAAATCTACAAGTCTCCTAGAGAGAAATAGAAGTTGGTGACATTAGCAATGTATGGTCACTGATTGCAAAACACAGGAAAACAACCTTCCCTTGTGGGAGAAACATAATTAAAAAACTAGAGGAGTTGCAGAAGAGCACATTAATTAGAAGCCCACACAGAAAGTAAGCTATTACTCTTTAAAGGGTAATGGAGAGGAGACAAACAATGCTATCAGACATTCAGTTATCCAGCAGTGCTCTGGTTTGTTCTATTGAAATCTTAAGATCCACAAACAGTACTCAATATGCATTATACAAGAGAAAAAACATCAATAATATATCAGTACAGAGAACTATTAATAAAAAATACAGGATTTTTTAAAAGTGTTATAAAGAGAAGGTATTGATTGTAGTTCTTCCTTCCCATTTGAACAACTGTAAAGGTAGTTTTTATAAGCATGAAAAATCTTCTCTAACTGGAAACATCAGCAGAACAACTGTAAAAGTTTTACTTACTAAGTTCAGAAATGAAAAACATTTACTTTACTAAACATTAAATGAAAAACATTTACTTCATTAAACCTTTCAGCACGGTATCCCCATCTCACCAAAACACCAGTTTTGGAAAGAATTGATTACTCTACTGGTCACTTAGTTGTTGAGTCAGAGTTTATTTTAAAAACAAACAAATATAAAGATAGATTAATGACTAAATTTACCTATACTGTGATCTTTTAGTAAAGAATTAATGAAAGACAGAATGAAATATTACTGTCCCTTGCAGAAATAAGAGTAATCATGTGCCTTCAGAACTACAGTAACTAGACCAGAGATGATTCTTGTAGTATGAAAATTGATTTCGCAATACCAATTAATCTTTCAGAGGTTTTTTTCCCCTCTTTTGGCACAAAAGTAAAGTTCAGGCTAAAAAAAAGATGACTTTCACTTGGGAAATTTTAAAATTATTTTGACAACCTGATGTACAGAAACCAACAAATTACTGTTAATGGATGCTAAGAATGTCACAAAATAAAAATGTATTTCCAAATTAATTATTCATGTTTAGTAAAGCAAATCATCTTGGTTTTATAAATGGGTCCTATTAAGAACTAGTACATATGCCTATTAAAAGTTATTTTTATTATGTAGGAGTCTCACTTAAAGCTATTTATATTAGATAGTTATTTGATATATTACAGACTGTCAAACTGCCTTGTCATACTTTGTACAGTCATGGGTCCCTGAGTGCTAGATAATACCTACGCTGATGCATATACCTTCATTAATGGCATGCTAGGTAACTAATCATTTCTACCTGGCCATGGAATCCAAATAACCTTTGATATGTACAAATAACCTTCAGAATCCATGAGCCCAAGTGTGCTGAACTTGCAAATCCATCAGCACTCAATAAACTCAAGTTATTCTGGAAGACAGGAAAACAAACATTGTAACTTGGTAAAGCCTAAACTTCACTTTGAAATTATGTGCTTATGAAGTCATAGTTTGTAGAAGTTACATGATTTAAGCAAACTGCTTTTGTAAAGCATGAATGGCAAAGGAGCATCTCTTCCAGAAGGCTGGTAGCTCTTTCTGTGGTACTGGCTGTTGCTCCAGCAGAGCACACAAACCCACTGCCCTGGAGCTTACAGGGGGACTGGCAAAAGCTTTGACTAAATCTGAAAAGTTTCTTCATGGGCCTTTTTTGGTCTGGGCTAGACAAACTGTTCTCATTAAATATCGGTTTCCCTTCTCTCTTTGCTACTTATCTATCCTCTGACTGAGAACAGAGATTAGACACCTGCCCTGGAACAACATATTTTCCAAAGGCTTGCTGTTGTGGTTTAAGCCCAGCCAGTAACTCACAACCACGCAGTGTTCGCTCACTCCCCTCCACTTCTTCCTCCTGCTCCCGGAAGGATGGTGAGGAGAATGGAAAGAATGCAACTCCCACGGGTTGAGATAAGAACAGTCCAGTAACTAAGGTATAACACAAACCACTGCTGCTACCACCAATAATAATAATGATACAGGAAATAACAAGGGAAGAGAATACAACCGCTCACCACCCACCGACCGATACCCAGCCCGACCCAGCAGTGATCTAACCCTTCTGGGTAACTGCCCCCAGTTTATATACTGGGCATGATGTGCTGTGGCATGGAATACCTCTTTGGTCAGTTTGGTTCAGGTGTCCTGTCTCTGCTTCCTCCCGGCTTCCCCTCCTCCCTGACAGAGCATGAGACTCAGAAAGTCCCTGGTCAGAGTAAACATTACTGAGTAGCAACTAAAACCATCGGTGTTATCAGCGCTGTTCCCAGGCTGAAAGTCAAAACCACAGCACTGCACCAGCTGCTAAGAAGGAAAAAAATGACTGCTGCTGCTGAACCCAGGACACTTGCTAATTAATCTGTAGTATCAAAGTTGCAAGAAATCTGGAATAATTCCAGCATGGCATCAAAGTGTGAATTTTTTAGGTGTGTTACAATTATTTCTGGAACTCAACATAAAAAAAGTTATTCAAAAATATCAGTATATTTAGAAAGCCTCAAGAATGAAATGCTTTTGATGTTAAAAAAGTATAACCTGCATGAGTAGAACATATAAAAAACCTCCCCAACATTGAAATTTTGAACTGTATTGATAATAGTATTGGCAGCAATAAGACATAGTAAAATCTTCCTTTTCACCATAAGTACAGCCTAACTATAATTATTTGTTCCAAATAAAGCACTACTTCTGGAATGTATAATGTTTGTACAATGCATTAGTATAATAAAATATTTTCAAAGTAAACAATAAACAAAAATCAGCACTCTTTCAATTATCAATTCTGAATCTCTACCCAAACTGCCAAAATGCCATCCATGATCCATCCATTGGCAACTCACAAACCTGCTATTCATATTTATAGTATTTTTGTTGTTATAATATAATGGTATGTACTTCAGTGAGCAGCACATCAAAATATTTTTCAGTGAGTTTCACAAAGGTTTTAGGTGCCATTAGGCTGGACCGAACTTTCTGAAATACATTCATTTCTTAAATAAGCTTGAGGTCCAGTGCAGGACTACATCACTAGCTAGAATACATGGACAATTGTTTGAAGTATAAATAATCTTGAAGGTAAAGGTGAGAAAAGTGAGCCCTTGTTATCTGCAGTGCTGTGGGTGCAGTTATTATAAAACATGAATATGTAGAATGATTACAAAGATCCACCCAAGTGAAAAGCTCTGTTTCATAGAATTAATTCTGAATTTCATACCTTGGAGCAATTTACTTTTCTGTTGAGGTAAGTATCTACACACTTAAAAAATGGGATGCATTTATTGAATTGCAGCTAGATTACAACTTGGACCCACCTACAAATAATTCCCTCCTGCAGTGGTTGCATATCAGATGGTGTTTTATTTATCGCTATAGAGATTATTATTTCGTTTAACTGTAATTAATATTCTCAATATAAACCAATACATAGTATCTGCAAATAATCAAAAAAAGCTAGAAGAATGGGGTCTTTGATTAGCTGAGAATACATTACTGGTGGATAATTGTTCAGAGTTGGTACAGTTTTTCTTTAAAGTGAATGAAAATTTCATTGTATTGTTTTCTAGAATCTATTCCTGCAATACAAATAGTAATTTCTTTCTTTCCATCAAAATAAAGCAGAGAGATTGTGCGACGTAAAAGGCTGCAAAGAAAAAGTGGCTGCAAATGTATCTTCCCAAAAGGAGCAATAGCAGATGCTACCTGGTAGTGACCAAAAATAAAAGATATAAAATTTGAGACAGCCTGAAAAAAAGACAGTGGACAGAAAAGGAGAGGAAGTGAAACTAAAGGAAAATAAATATTTGCCATATATTCAAAGAAATATTTTTACTACATGTCATGCACCTACAAGCACTTACAGCCCAACTAACGTTTATGACTGATACAGCTCCTGGCAACTATTTTTTTGTGTGTGCTTTTATGTAAGGCTCTACTTACAGTCCTCACAGTAAGAAAGCCTTTAGCTAAATTATTTTTCTCCCCATGTTTTGGGAAATTATTTTCTCTCAGCATGTGAAAATGCTGGAGCATGCAACTAGAAACACAAACAGTCCCTGTTATGGTTTGAATTGTGACTCAAGTGCACCCTGTCTTACTTCTGGCACCATTCTCATGAGTTCATATATTAAAATTATGCCCTTGCCTATCTGTCACATTGAAAGAACTGCAGTGAATGAGACGTTAGGAATTGTCTAGATTACAGGACTGCAAATTGCATATGTGTAGTCTCTGTTATCAACAATACAAGAGAAACTCTTTGGTTTTTCCCAACCTAATTTCCTCCCCTTCATGCCCGCTTTCTTAGAGCAATATGTTCAATTTGGTTTCTATTCTCTGTTTATCAGCCTCCACATTAATTACACTGCTGTTCCTTTACCCTTGCAAAATTAAGCAGAACTGGACTCTCCTAATAAATATTCATTTTCCTTCCTTTAGTTCTTCACTCCTTTAAGGTTTTCACACAGCTTAAATGCTGTGTTTATCACCCCCTTCCTCAGTCCCTGACTTGATTTTGTGATTGGCAAGTCCTTCATTTGCCCTTTGAATTGTTTAGGACCTTGAACTGGATTACTTAAAGAGAAACATAAAGGATATAGAACTGAAGTAATCTCACTGTTCAAATGAGTAAAAAAACCTAATCAACAAGATTATTTTTAATAGAGGGTGGATAATCTCTTGGTGGATTATGATGACAGGTAATAAAAATATTAACAGAGAAGTCTACAGAGCACAGGTGGAGGCGTCTCAGTAAAAAAATTCTGCACCTCTAAGTTGCTCATGCGCCACAAAAAGGCTAACTCTGCTAAAGGAGTAGGGATAACAAATTACAAGCCTCAAAATGCAATGCAGAACTGCAGTTTTACTTCCCCTAGCACTTCAGCATTTTGCCTCTCCTTTTTCAATAACTCTAATTCTGATGAATGAATTTCATTGACTACTGCTGTTTTAACAAAACCCAGGTATTTCATTTCCCACCTCAAGATGTCACTGTAGCTGGAGATAAAACTGTCTTGCAAGTCATAGTTACATATTTCTATACCTTAATGAATTTGAAACTTCAAAACTATCATCCTAGTTCTAAATTTCCAGGATTAATAACGTTTGTTTTGGGAATAATTACAACTCAGAAGGCTTCTTTACAACAAAGCACTATAACTTATCTCAGTTCAAACTTTTAATACATTTTTCTTCCCTTAGGAATCTTACTGTTCATAAACAGTATTATGACAATTTGAAGCAACAGTGAGTATGAAAGAGAATTCTACCACGTGCTATTTCCAGTAATTCAAAGATCTATAATGTCAATTGTTCATTTATTTTAGTATTTAAGGCTTACACCAATACATGTTATTGCTTTGACACTGCACACAGCAGGCGGGTCAGGATTACTGTGGTTTTGCATGCTGCTGAATTTGTAAGTCAGTTGCCTGTTTTCTTGACTTTAAGTTACTTCCTTCATGTTTTCTCCGTTCACCTAATGTAATAGACACTTTTCTTCAGCAGTGTTAATAATTCATCAAATTTATACTTTTATCCAAAATTCCTATGAGTTTATTAGGCGAAGATTAAGATTTGCATTTGTATACAGCTCTTTTGGAGATGGCAGAAAAACACTACACTTTTTTATTTTTTTAAACTTATGAGTTGATTCTGTTTTCTTAAACATTGTTCATACAAGTTTTAAATACATATTCCAAGATGTCTGAATTATATAAAAGCACACAGCCAGAAAACCTAGGATGAAATAGGAAGTTCAACCCCCGTTACAATTTATTTAAATACTGCTGCCAAGGAAAAGAGGCATCTTCTTATCTCAAGGTCCTCTCTGCTTACTAAACTGCGCTTTAAACATCAAACCTGAGATTTGGATGCAGAAGAGCTTTCATTTGTTTAAATACAGTATATAAGAAACATTTTGAAAGCAATAAGGCACTTCCTGAAGTCTTTTACATCTTTTTACTGAAGACATGTTATACAGACAAACTTACCTGTGAAATGAAATATGAATGTTTATAATGGAGATACCTGAATTTTTGAAACGGAAACACTGGCAAACATTTACTACCGTGCTGTCTATCCATCTGATCACTAAAAAGATAATTACATTTTAGGGGAAAATTGATAATTTGCTTTTTTCTGAAAATGTAATTATTTTTTTTTCTCTATATAGATCTGTAAGTGTCTCTGAGCACACCAGTGCTCTTGCACTAAATGTACTTAATGCTGTTTTTTCTACCAGGAGGCTGGATTTACTCATATTCTTAAAATAGTATTAATGGAATAGCATGAATCAAAGCAAGACACTCTCAAAATGTTTCATTTAGTATTTTCTGAATATTCTAGACTATGTATTTCCTGCTGCTGACAAATTCTTTTGATGTCAAAAAAGGAAATGAAAATAGCACAAGCAGTAAGGACAAGGCTGCTGTGACAACAATAGCAAAGCCAAGAGCAAAAAGGGGACAATTTCTCTCACAGGACTTTTCTAGTTCAAATTATTGTTAAAGAGACCTAACAATTTCTGCTGCTTCTCCTTGGCAGTTCATAAACAGGCAAACATTTTAATAAGCCTTTTCTATACCAAACATAGTCCAAAAAGTCTATTTTCTGTGCCAAACACCGTCTAAGTCCAAAACATGGGCATTGTGCAGTTATATTATTAACGATTTAAAAATCTGCAGAAGCCTGTCTTTAATCTTGATGCTTTCTGTAAGCAGTTGTGGAAAGCCTTAAAACTCCTCTCAAGAGAGGAAAGACAGCAAAGAGAATAAAAAGGTGCAGCGAGTACTCTGGATGTTCTCATAAGATAAGTGTAATGAACTTTGTGTTCCTACGTAATACAGCTGTACTATTGCTATATGCAGAACACCAGTGCAGCTGGGTGATAAATATTTTACACATGACAGCTGACAAAATATGTAAATAAACTATTAATTTTTACACATTGAAGTTATAGACAATACCTCCCCCCCTTCCAAAAAAACAAATGTATGCAGTGGGAATGCTGGGTTCCAAGCATTAAGTATTTCATTCTGAAGATGGGCTCCTATTGCACCACCCTGACTGCCCTATTTATGTATTTCCTTGAATGCCAAGAAGTGCTCAAGTACTGAATGTTCAATTCATTAATATACTTTTAGCTTTACCGAGTGTGACAAACTGTTCTAATTGAGTTGTTGCAGTTCTGTCACTGTCCACATCAGTTATGTACTTTTTAAGATCACTACGATCACAGAGCAAACGACTTCAAGCGACTTAATGGAAACTGCAATCAGCACAGACCAGCCACCAGACTGTCACAGCAGTTAAATAGACACTCATGAAACTGAAGATGAAAAGGGCCTATGTGCCAATATCAAGTTTTCAATTTTCTAACAACACTTTGTTCTCTCCCTCATTTCAATGAGAAAAGAGTCTACATGGATTTGTTTTATTTATCTGAAAGTCTGAAATCTTGACAGCTCTGAAAAATATATACTACTTAATGCTGACAAATATACACCACACCCCTGACCCCAAAACCAAAACCATATAGCTTCTTTTGGCAGAGTACAAACTGATTATAACAAGGTTAGTCTCAAAGTTAGCAATGTGCAAACAAAAATTATAAGTGATATAAATATTTCACATTAAATATTATATAAAAATTATAGCGATCCTCTATACTTTCTGTCTGAATACTCAAAATACTGAGGCTGAAAATGACTTTTGCACCTTTTGCTATGCACAAAACATTGCTGCATTCCTTAATCACGCAACCCAGCCTAGCAGGAGCCTGACTTTCAGGAGTGCTGTTGGAATCTGGCAGAGAACAGCCATGGCACTGCTTCACAGCCCCTATTCTTCTTTTTGCTATTTCTACTTTTTCTACTTCCACATGCTAGGTTCTCCAGAGATCACCGTCATCTTGTTACAATCTTCTAAGCAGCTGTTACCCAGGATGAAAAATTAAACAGTCTAAATGTCTAAAAGTAAACTATCCTGGCTTAAGATAAAGCCGTGCCTCACAGCAGCTTTGCTTCTCTGATACCACAGGGCTGCACTGAACCAAGCTGCTTGGGAAGTCCTAGCGAGGGATTCTCCCTACTCCCGTGAAGTTTTTCTGGGCTGAGTTATTGCTCTCTTTACAGCCTTTAGATATGCCCCTTCTCTAGAAATACACTGAGGAGGGGACGAAGGCAGCATCAGAGGGAAAGAGAGTATTTAAGATGCTTAACGCTTTCAGCAATGGCCATAAATAAACATAATGGGAAAATTTGGAAAAGATACATGATTATCAGACATCAAGTGTGAGACAACCTATTAATAAGAATAGTGGGAAAATTGCCGTTCAACTTACAAAATGAGTGCTGACACATTCAAGAGGGAAGGATTTGATGCAGTTGCAACAGCAGTGCTACAAGGACCACTTTTTCTCTAAATTATCATGCTCTCTTACTGAACCTACTCCATTGTGCCTGAGAGATCAACTGTGTTAACTGAAAATAGTGGGATGGTTCCTGTCCTAGATATTTGCAAAGACTGATAGATTGTTCTGTGGGCAGTTACATGCTCAAAATAGGACTAAAAGCTGAATAGACATTTGTTTTGTAACTAAATATTGCATGCTATCCACTGAAACCAATTTAAGATCTCTTCCTGTATTATATGAAACAGAACATTATATGCATTGTTTTACAAAAGAGAAAAATGAGTTACATTAAAAATACATTCGCTTGTCTTCTGTGTGAAATCTAGAGTTCATGAATCCCTCTGATGGCCTTATAAATACATTCATATTATGATCTGGTATTCAAAATAAGACTGTCTCTGTCCCTTTTCCCTTTAGAAATCAACACTTTAAATGGCATCAGCAAAATACACATCTTATTTATGGAAAGCAGAAAAAGCTTTTAAATTTAGTTTGACACTTTAGTCATTGCTTTTAACTTAAACCATAAAACAATCTATAGGTGCTACAAAAATTCTAATAGAAAGAACTCTTTATTTTAATATGAGTTATAGAACAATGTAAGAAATCCCCCCAAAGCTTTACCTAAATAAATTTCAGCTTTTCACAGTGAACTATAACACCATATATTTTCATTTGTGGTTTCTGGATTGTGGGAGATATTGAATTAGGCATCAAACCTTCACATTGCTCTTTCAGAATTTGGTGGGTATGTGCTGGACTGAATGGCCAGGAATAATCACACTGTTCCCTTTGGCGTAGTCTTAAAAAGATTCTGAAAGTGTCGGAGGAAATTTATCTAAGAAAATATGAAGTAGTCTCAGAATGCCCAAGTGTAGTCTTAGTCATAAAAAAAGACTGCAGCTTGTGCAGACACTTTTATTAACTTTAATTTAGATAAGTAAGAGATCAATAGCAATAAAGCCAGTATTGGGATGGATTTCAAAACAGGCTAGTTACTTGGTGAAGAACCTGTCATCTCAATGGGGCCCAAGCAGTCTTCAGCTTCTGTGAGACTCCAACTTCCCTGCTGTTTTCTGAATCAGCTACATTACAGCATTAAGCTGTACCTCCACATGCTGCATGTACACTTTCAGCTTTGGTATAGCTGTACTTCGGTACACGAAGCAGAAAACATGAATGCCATCACTCAGAAAATACTTGAAATAGCCTTCAACCAGCAGCAGGGTGAAACCTAGCATATATTTAGTTTGGCCCTCTCAAACACTGACACAATGGACAAACACAATGCTTGGACTGCTTAAGATGTAGTACTACTAAAAATATTAAGATAATAGGTATTTCAGCTCTAGTCATGTACAGCAGAGCTCAGACGCCTCACATTGATATTGTCACATTTGGTGATGACCTGCTGACTGGCAATTCTGCTACCCCAGCTCAATCCCAAGCATGGAGAACTGGCTGCACAATGTGGTGGCCATCACCACTTCTGCTCTCCACTGTGACCTCAGGATACCTGCGAGTACTTTCAAACCCAAGGGGGTTGTTATCCAGGTATAGCTGGAGTGTGAGTTTAAACAAAGCCATGCTGCTGCGCCCAGCATGGACACAGCTTGGAGTGCTCCCGATACTAATCCCCGATGCAGGCAGCTTTCCACCCAGTGGGCGGATTGGACTGGCTCAGGAGGCACCCAAGCACAATGCCACTGTGCAGATGACCTGGCACAGCACACCTGCTTCTGTGGCATACAGCAAGTGACTTCCTGATGTACCTCAGCCCAGCTGTGCTCAAGTCAGGGGAAGGTGAACCTTTCAGTCTTAGTAGGAGCAGCCCAGTGCTGGCCATTGAGGCACAGGGCTCTCTTGGGCTCTCTGTTATCATCTGGGATCCACATGTCATGGCTGCTCCTCAGCAGAATGGGAGGCAATGTGCTCACAGTCCTTCCAACAAGGGTGGTGGTCACACCATCTTTGTGATATTCTGCCTGCAATGGTATCCAGAATGGACATACTAGCAAAGGCATATGGGTTTTTTTAACTGCATGAGTCTATGTATTAGAACTTAGCCCGTGTAAGAATGTGTTTAAAAGGGAAAAGTGACGCTATTAAACCAGTGGAAGTAGAAGACTGGAAGCAGCTTTGAGGTGCTTCAAAATGCCTTCCATGGTAAGATGAATTGATACTGTAATATCAGACACTTTGTTCTCTCTGTTTGGCTGCCAACCTAATGGCTGAGCTATTACAGTATCACTGCTTTTACGTTAAAGCCTCAAATGCACTCAAACCTAATTTAAAATCCACCTTTTGCTCTGAAGCTAAAACCACATTAGCAGTGAAAATGAGGCTGACTGCATCCAAATCCTCACTTACAAAATTAAAGGCAGGATTTTTTTTAGCAGAGGATACTTGGTCGTCAGATTTACTACCACCAGAGATCACACCCTACCACAAATCATCACAAATGACTTTTCTCTCTAATAAGAAATGCACCCTATTTGCTGGGCTGCATCAAAAGGAGCATGACCCGCAGATACAGGGAGGTGACTTTCCCCCTCTATTCCACCTTTGTGAGACCCCACCTTGAAGTACTGCATTCAGCTCTGGGTCCCTGAAAATAAGAAGGATGTGAACCTTTTGGAGAGAGTCTAGAGGAGGGCCACAAAGATGTTCAGAAGGATGGAGCATCTCTCCTACGGAGACAGGCTGAGATAGTTCAGGTTGTTCAGCCTGGAGAACAGAAGGCTCTGGGGAGACCTTAGAGCAGCTTCTAGTGCCTAAATGGGGCCTAAAAGAAATCTGGAGAGGGACTTCTTATGAGGGCATGTAGTGACAGAACCAGGGGGAATGGCTTTAAAAGGGAAGAAGGGAGATTTAGACTAGACATAAAGAAAAATTTCTTTACTGTGAGGGAGGTAAGACACTGGCATAGGTTGTCCAGAGAAGGTGTGGATGCCCCATCCCTGGAAGTGTTCAAGGCCAGGTTGGATGGGGCTTTGAGCAACCTGGTCTAGTGGAAGGTGTCCCTGCCCATGGCAGGGGGGCTGGAACTGGGTGATCTTTAAGGTCCCTTCCAACACAAACCATTTTATCAGGCAACTGGAGCGCCTCCCGTATGAAGATAGGATAAGAAAGTTGGGGCTGTTCAGCCTGGAGAAGAGAAGGCTGCGTGGAGACCTTCTAGCAGCCTTCCAGTATCTGAAGGGGGTCTATAGGGATGCTGGGGAGAGTCTCTTCATGAGGAACTGTAGTGAGAGGACAAGGGGTAACAGGTTCAAACTTAAACAGGGGAAGTTTAGCTTGGATATGAGGAAGAAATTCTTTGCTGTAAGGGTGGTGAGGCACTGGAATGGGCTGCCCAGGGAAGTTGTGAATGCTCCATCGCTGGCGGTGCTCAAGGTTGGATTGGACATAGCCTTGGGTGGCATGGTTTAATGTGAGGTGTCCCTGCCCCTGGCAGCGGGGTTGGAGCTAGATAATCTTAAGGTCCTTTCCAACCCTGACTATCCTATGATTCTATGAAAAAAAAAAAAAAAAAAAAAAAAAAAAAAAAAAAGATACATAGTTGAAATGAGCCAGGGTTGCATTTTTTTAATGTCACTACTTTTTGTGGTACAGGAATTAAAAGGGGACTTATATCTCTTCACTAGGGATAGTGCATTTCTAGGTGTATTGAAGAAAAAGCAGATATTGTTTAGCGTCTTGAAGTCTTGTCTACAGTGGCACTGTACATACACACAGTGAGTAAGAGATAGAAGTCCTGGCCCTAGAGAGCTTCCAGCCAAAACAGATGAAGGGATGGGAAAAAAAGAAGTAATATCATCCTCATTTTGTTATGTATATGTATATGTATACGTATACGTATATGTGTGTGAGTGTGTGTGTGTGTATATATATGAAAGCAATGAACTGAGAAAATAAGTCATTTGCCCAACACTGGAAGAAAAGCCTGTAAATATGAATTTAAACTTAATACTTCTCATGTCTCAATCTGGTGTCACAAACCCATTATTATTCCCAAAACAGCATATTAAGGGAATACCGTCAATAACAAAGCAAATTGCAGACCAGAAGGATCATAAATAAAATGTGACATAGAAATGCAAGTATGAACAATTCTGCTTTTTGAAAACTTTCTCTTGTGTCAAAATTGAATAACTGGTTGTTTTCACAGACGCTGGCAAATATACGCCTCTTGTAACAAAAAGGCATTATGCAACAAAACCTATTTTTATTTATAATTATCTATCATAACATAGTGATCCCTGTGTTGCCCACAATCAAAATATTCTAACAGCTGAAATACAAGGTCAAAACACAACAGAGGAGCTCTCTCCTGGATATAAGGAAAAAGGACAGAAGGAATATATATAGGAACGATGGAGGAAAAAAGAATTGAGCTCCTATCTGAGAGCTGCTTGTAGATGCATTTTTGTTGCATATTTTATACTTTTCTCCTCCAGTATCAGAGAAGACTGACTGAATTGCAGTTGGAAAGAAATAGCTATACTTCAAGACTCTGCCCTTTCCCACAGTATCTGTATTCCTCCTGCATTTATATTTGATGAAGTCTTTTTAAAAGCGAAACTAATTCTTTAGAAAAACACAACTGTGGTAGCGAAGACATAAATCTCTCATGTTGTTCCTTAAGCCTTTCTCTTTGGGATTATTACAGATTAGATTATTATGGGAAGCAAGATTTAACTATCTTATATACCTGAACAGCATCATAATACATTTTCTTGCCTTCTTCATCTGTCTTGTCCGTCATCAGCCATGCCTTGAGCAAATATTCATAAAAGCTATCACCAAGCCCTCCAATGGAGACGTGATCTGAAAAGGAAGAAAGAGATTGAACAGCAATTTCATCTTCAGTCTGGGCAATAAAATACAGTTTGAAACAGTGCATTTAATGATCTCTTCCTACAACAATCTTTAACAAATATAAGCCTGGAACTTGATGAAAAACTTAGCTGGTATATACAGAGAATTATTTCTTTAAATGATAACTTCTTTGTCAAGTTAAAGCACCAGAGTTATTTAATATCCACAATGTGCCACAAGAGTTCGTGGCAAAGAAACAAGAATTTACATGTTTAACATTAAATTCACGTACTCTATCCCATACAAAAATG
This sequence comes from Ara ararauna, assembly GCA_028858755.1. Classification (NCBI taxonomy): domain Eukaryota; kingdom Metazoa; phylum Chordata; class Aves; order Psittaciformes; family Psittacidae; genus Ara; species Ara ararauna. Next base: position 67,539,947 of record CM054379.1, read on the forward strand.
TATTAATCCAAGTTCTAAAACCAGGAAAAAAAATAGAAAGAGCTCTCTAATTTGATAAAGACTTTCCCCTCTTAACATGCAGGCATTGTTTTTATTTGCTCTTTCATTCGCTAATGCTCCATTTAAGCCACTTCATAAAAAAGGATGAAATGTTTTAGCTCATTACTGCAGAGTTGAATTTCAGGTTACTTAATGGTATTTCAAAATGCCAACCCATATATTTAAAAATAATACTATATTTTTGAACCTCTGGCTGCTCTCAGAACCCAGCAGTGATTTTGGAAGAAATAAAGAAGACTTTGCCACATCTACAGAAGATTACTGCTATCGCACTACTTTAGTCTGTCCTTCACTTACTATGTGAAATAATCTGGTACAATGCATGCGGTGATTACTCAACTGCACACGTTCGGAACACAACCCTGCAAACCCTAACATCACATAAGTTGGACCATTTGGTGTGAGTTGCACCAGTGATATGTAAGTTAGTGATGATTTTAGCTGCTTGCACAAGGTTGCATTTGCTTGCTGTGTAGGAGCCTAAAAGATTCTTGGCAAAAATTTAAGTGGCTATCGCAGTTTCAGCATAGATCCCCTAAACACATGAAATTCCACAACTATATGTATATGTGTGTGTGTGTGTGTGTGTGTAGATACATATGTTTATAAAGTGTTTCTTTAAGCTCCATTAAACTAAGAACACTAGCTAGAGGTTTTCTTTTTTTAAGTTAGTGCTGCCTGGTAACATTAAGGGATTTGGCATTTATTGAGTCTTCAGTGAAAGGATTTCTAAGTAAGTGCTTTACCAGTACTACTCATTTATAACCATCAATTTTACACTGAGGGAGGGGTCTACTAATACTGCCCAAGGCATCCAGGATGGTGATGTGGTTACATATATCACGCAACTAGTCCGTGGGTCCATACCACAAAATTCTGGGCATGACAAAAGCAAGACGTGCATGAGGTAATCCAGACTCATAAAGCGAGATGCAGAAGGGTTAGTGGTACAGAGCTCGCACTTCCCAACACCTAACTCTGGCCTTAGCTTCAAAGTTCTGGCTCTGTTGGAGGAAATTCAACAGAACCCAAAGAATTTATTTTAAACTTAGTATCTTCTCTTCCTGGAATGCCTCCTTTCACCTTCTGAATAGGAAGCAAAGTCATGCATATGTATAAGAGAGACTTATAGGGATGCTGGGGAGGGACTCTTCATGAGGGACTGTAGTGAGAGGACAAGGGGTAACGGGTTCAAACTTAAACAGGGGAAGTTTACATTGGATATAAGGAGGAAATTCTTTACTGTAAGGGTGGTGAGGCACTGGAATGGGTTGCCCAGGGAAGCTGTGAATGCTCCTTCACTGGCGGTGTTCAAGGCTGGATTGGACATAGCCTTGGGTGGCATGGTTTAGTGGGAGGTGTCTGTGCCCTGGCTGGCGAGTTGGAACTAGATGATCTTAAGGTCCTTTCCAACCCTGACTATTCTATGATTCTATGATTCATTTGAACTTTTTTAACTTTTTTTTCTCCAGTAGCCTGTGACATACATGTATAATTTAGTTTTCCAAAGGTATCCTGCCCCTTTGCCTAACAAATACATTGTAGGTTCAAACACTCTGCCCCATTCCGAATGAGATATATTAAATTCCTGGAAAGAATACACCATTTATTTAAATGTTTATGATCCAAAAGGAAAAGAGGCTTCTTTAAAAAATTAGAACATTTTCTATGATCAAAGGCTGATCTTTGAACAGCAGCATTTAAATGACCTTTACAGTTTCCTAAATAAATTACCATAGAAACCTCTGACATTTGCAAACTAAATAGCACAAGCACAGTTTCATCAATAATAAGCCTTGTTATTATATACATTATTGTAGTAGACAAATCCAATTGATACATGCTGCAGCAAATCACTGTCAGTTTACTGTCAAAATAACAAGGGCTAAATGAATTTACAGGAACAATGGCAGTGATCCAGCAGTGTCCTTCACAGTTACAGCACTGCTAGAAAAGAAATGTTCAGAAACTATTCCTCCCTCCCCACTTGATGTTTGAGAAAATACTTCTCTCTTGTACCAGTGAAGGTTCTAGGTTGTTTGGGTTTTTTCCCCCTGTTGTAATCAACTGGAAACAGCCTAGAAAAGCAATCTCAAATAAAACATCTTTAGTCTTACATTCTGGTCTTCTACTGTGGAAAAAAAAATTGATAAAACAGTGTCTGAGCACAGAGGCAACTGAATTGGAAGAGATACAACAAGATCAAATTTGCTTTTGCTGCTTCAGTATGTTAGGCACTGACTGCAGCAACATCTGTGTCCATCATCTGCATGTGCAGGAAGCACTTTCTTTGTCAATACTATATGCTATTGGAAAGCACAGCTGGTATAAACAAAGCTTTCCTATGCACACCATAAAGAACTGGCATTTAATGAGAACAAGGAGTACACTAGGCACAATTATACTAAGAACAGGGAACTGGCAAAGCCCGTAAGGCTACTTAACTGCTTTAAAATAAATAAGGCAGAGCCACTAACTGTGTTAGTTAAAACTAACTAGAAAGATCTGTTCTCATGCAGCTCACCAAAACACTGGGGTTTTGGGAGTGACTGAACCCAAAGAAGGAGGTAACTGGACCTGGCTCACAGATACTGAGGTGGCTTTCTAGGCAAACCTGATGCCTATTGCTATAGGATCAACACTTCCAGTAGGAGGTTTCAATGTGTTACAAAGCTGTACTGAACCAACAGGGGTAACAAGTGGGCACACGTCTCTCAGATCTGTAAACGGATGTCAGAGTTTATACCAAAATGCCAGAGTTTATACCAACATGTCAACCAGAGTCTACGGTTATGCACATGGCTGCCAAAGCCCTTGTGGCATGGTGACCTGAAGAATACCTCACAGCGCAGCAAACTAGAAGGCTTTCTAAAATGATGGGCATACTTCTAATTCATAAAAGGAAATGGCCTTTCCTTGATGGGATAATACAAGTGAGCAGCACAACCTTTTTGCACATCTTTTTAATTCAGTGTGACACAAAGAATTCAAAAATATTATTTTTTCAATAAAACACTCGTTTTTTGCATTTGTGAAAATTATCTTATCTATCCAGACTGTGGCCAGTCCCATAAGGACTCCAGAATCAGACTTACTTCCACTGTAGCTACATGCTAAACAAACCATTATATTCCAAAACTTCTCCAGTCCTCTCCCTCTCTTGTACTGTCTAACCAGCACCAACACTGATGATCTACAGGACCATCTCATCTACTTGTGTCTTTTCAGACCAAGATAGTGTATCTTGCTTGTTTTCTTTCACTAATGTAGAAATGAAAAAATATAAGAACATTGGATCACATGAATCGGATGGTGGTAGACTGAGCCTCAGTAGGGAAAGCGGAAAAAGAAGTAGGGTCTCTAGAATCGCAACCCTGCACACTATGTAGGCTTTGAATGCATTATGAAGATTGGAGAAGGCAATATACAAGAAAAGGGTTGGTCATCAGGAAGTGGCTAAGAACTTCAAATACTTCAAGCATTTTATTATACTCTTTCACTTCTAATTTTGATGTCTCCATAATAGTTCCACGGGGACTAATGCCATGACACAGTTCTGTTCCATTTGGTTCCTCAGTTGTTAGCATTAGGCTTCAACAGAAATCACAGCTAGCAGTAACTGCAAAGACTTGTTTTATTTCTCTATTTTTATCTTCAGTGGAGCCGCACCACTCTAAAAATATGGAAGTTGATTCAGACCAGCTGATTATTTTTCTTTAAATAGCTACTTTAGAGAGCACTTTAGATTTTTGAATAAAAGGCTTTTGTAGAAGTTCCTTTCTAAAACAATATATATTCAGACACTTCCCCACTTGCAGAAGACATATAATAAAATATCAATAAAAGTACATTAAAATACAACAAGTAGGATGATTATTTTTGTAGGGTTTTTTTTACATTGTACAGACCCTCAGATATAATGTGGGGTTTTATATTTTAAAAAAGTTCTTCATAAATATATAGATATAAAAACCACGTAACAGGTATTAAAGAAAGAAGTTAACGACTGCAAACACCATACCAATAGACAGGTGACAGTAACAAAGAAGCGATCTACTTACGTTGGCCCCATTGGCCACTGCTGGGATTCAGATAGTTGGGGTAAAGGCCCTCTGGTTTATCCAGTCGATTTAGAACTTTTCGGATATTCATTACCTATTGGAAAGGTACAAACCACTGAGCACTGATCCATTTTCCCCACACCCCAAATAAAACAGTGCAGCTATAAAAGTACAAATATGCTCAAAAATAAAAAAAAAATGTCTTATTTAACTCATATACCTGAATACCTCTGTTCAAATATATTGCTAGTGGAAAAGATCCTTTAAGCTGACAGCATCGCGGAAAGAAGCTCCTCAAAACCTCTGGAGGTTCTTCATCAAATGTCAGTAATGAAACCACGCAACAGAAGCAAGCTCTGAAGTTCAGGACTTGCCATAGAGGGTATCTCACCTCTCCACAGGATACTGAAATTCATGGAAGCTAGTTTCCTTAACTAGGCTACTTCAGCACTCCAGCATTATATTCTTCACATACACAAATCAGAAATGGTATTAAATGTTAAGCCTGTCACCTAGTTCAGATGCAGAAGTGAGTTGTAAAGCAGTTTTTCCCTGGAAAGGAGAGCACTGCTGCAACTGAGCTTCATACAACCAGCTTGCCCAGCAGGAACCCAGCACTGAACACTCCATTGACACTGCGAAGGAGATCGCAACAAATGAGAGGCCTGGGGAAACAATTACAGTGCAGATGCTTTGCAGCTGGAGTCATCCAGCAGCATAATCCATTGCAGAGCACATGAAATAATTTATGCTGAATTATAACATTCGCAAAAAAAGCACATGTAGCAACTTGGGAGAATGAAGATCCTGAGCCCTACAGACCAGAATCTGTAACAAAAAAGTACTGACAGCTTCATTATAACACCCTGAATGCCTACAGGTCAAGTAAATAGCTCCTGAAAAAGAAGATAAATTAGCTTTTTTAGGATTTCCAGTTGTGGTACACAAACTGCCTTCTGCATTTTGACACTATGTTGTTGACAGTCATTGCCCAAAAGCAGACTGCAACAAGACCTAGACTTCATTTAATGAATTCTTCTATGAATTCTTCAATGCAAAGCTTACTCCAGTGTTTCTTCTTCTTTATCAAGCAAACCAGCCTGGAAAGGCTTGCCTCAGAGGGCTGTAGAATCGCAATCTCTAAAGGGTTTTAAAAGCAGCTTACATAAATAGATTTCCAGGGTCTTGCAGCTATAGCTCAATGCCACTTTGGAAGAGAATCATAGGCTAGCATATTTGAGATACCCACTTTCATCACACTTTAATTGTCTCTTAGTAGAACAAATGTTATACATTAAATTACCATAAATGCCAAAAGATAATTAAGTTATCTAGCAAGTTTGTTTCTGGCTGTTCCTTGAAGCTGCAACCTACCCATCCCTCCCCCCAGCCCAGCTCAGATTTATTTAAGAGAAACTCTGTCTTCAAATTCACCCTAAATATGTCAACATTCCTAGGAGTTTGATTCACAAAATTGGTTTCAGTGCTGACAGTGGTACTGTAGCAAAGTCATTCAGTCCCTTAAATCTGGTACAACTAGTATTCATTTTAGATTTGACCACTGCTTTTAAACCTATGGCTAAACATTTGGAGACTCATTGATTAGATTATTAAATAGGTAATGCCAGTTTTAGCTAACATGGAGCAGTTGCAGTAAGAACACAAAACAAAAACAAGTGGAAGTTTTAATTAGGGAGAAAAAAAAAAATAGAAGATAATTGGTACAGTGTATTATAAAGAATAGGACTCACTATTTACACACTAAAAATCAAAGCAGAATTGCTTAGGTGGGAATTGAGAGAAAGAGGAGTTGCTTTCCATGGCTCTTGTAAACAAGAAGTATGTAGAAGACAGCGTTCTCAAATTTTGGAAGAATAGGTAAGCATGGCAAGAGCTTTGTCAAATGATGTTTTCTTGGGATTTTTTCCTTCTCCCAAAGAAATTTCAAAGGTCAGTGCAACAGAAGGGCTTTCTGACCACACTGACATAGCAATATTATACAGCACTTTGAAGATTAAACTTGCTGAAATCACACAAGGTAGCTGTAGTGCATTGCTTTGTATAGGCATCACATATTATCCCAAATATAAAGCCAATTTTTGTTCCCATGGCATTCAGGCTCTACAGTCTGATTGTTTAATGTGATACTAATTTAGAACATAAACAGAAACTACATGTTTTGTGGGCCCAGGTAAGTGCTATATACAAGAAGATGCATCACAACGATTTTGGAACAGATTTTCGATACAAAAACATGCCAAGGTGATTAGAGAAAACGTGATAAATGCTTACAGCTGAGGAAAATACGTATCTCTCCCCAGAGATATTAGTCTCCCAACATGTGATTTATCTTTTACAACATGATTTTGACTGAACAGTCTAACCTTTTCAGCAAAGACAGGGTTTCCAGACAGGTGGCTCAAGTGTACGAACTCCAGATGCAAAGTCCCAAATTCTGCCAAAATGCTGCTGCCGCCAGAGGCCCATGGCCAATTTCGACCAATTCCACTAAGATGGGGGGAAGAGAAATATGGAAAATAAGCATGAGCATCTATAAGACAATGCTAATAAAATATAACGTGTAGGAGATATACTGTTACCAAGATAAGATAATTAATGTAAAACAAACCTAATATCTGCGTAAAAAAAACATGCTTCAGCAGCCTCCTATGACTTCACCGCAGGACCTTGAATCACTTTGGTCCAGTTCTGCTTAGGCTTGTAAAATTGTTTCAACAAGCCAGTCTTTTAGCTCATGAATGACTCCATTACACACATCATTGTATCAGTGTTTCACAATATCACGTTTAAAGACATTACAAAAACCACAGATCATAAGAAAACATTCTCACACTTCACCCATTTTCCCTGTATTTAGAACAATACTCCTCAACTCTAACTCTTGCTTCTACAGTGCAATTATTATTAACTTGAAATTCTGCACACATACCGCACAACCTTTAAGTTAAAAGTACTACATGCAGTATATTCTCTTCATACCTGAGAATTTAATAGAGTAGGATATGTAGGCACTGTCTGTCAAGGCACTCTTACCAGGTTGAGTAACTACAGTTTTAATTAAGACCTAAAGACACTTCACAGCAAAATTAATCTCAGGTTTTGTGCTGAGAGTAAAGAATAGCATATTTATTGCTAAATCCCCACTAGAAACTAATGCTTCTTAAGATTCAGCATGAAAAGTCTGCGAAAGTTTCATTACAAAATAGTGGAGTTTTTTTCCCTGCTATTCCAGCAGCAATATTCAGAAACCATCCTGAAATTAGAGAAAAGCTAACCAAATTTCTGGAGCATCTAGGTGAATAATGACATATTAGAACAGCATATTATTAGCATGAATGTTAGATATAAATACAGTTATTAGGTTGTGGGATGTCTTCCTTATTTTCGAGTTGTAAACAGCATTAAACACACACACATATATATAAAAATCTAATTTTGCTGTCACACATAAGCCGCCACTAAGTCATCAATTAGCACTTGCACAACCGTGAAAATTGGGTATTCTTCCTGAGTTAAAATGTGACTCATATTATGAAAAAACAAAACGAAGCAAAACCCCAAGAAATCCCATCTTTTATTCATCTTGATGGAAGTCCTCAGTTGCACTCAGCTTTCTTCTTCAAAAGTTGAAGTATTTATCATAGAATCATAGAATAGTTAGGTTTGGAAAGGACCTTAAGATCATCTAGTTCCAATCCCCCTGCCAGGGGCAGGGGCACCTCCCACTAAACCATGCCACACAAGGCTATGTTCAACCCAGCCTTGAGCACCACCAGCAATGGAGCATTCACAGCTTCCCTGGGCAACCCATTCCAGTGCCTCACCACCCTTACAGTAAACAATTTCTTCCTCATATCCAATCTAAACTTCCCCTGTTTAAGTTTGAACCCGTTACCCCTTGTCCTATCACTAAAGTCCCTCATGAAGAGTCTCTCTCCAGCATCCCTATAGGCCCCCTTCAGATACTGGAAGGCTGCTATGAGGTCTCCATGCAGCCTTCTCTTCTCCAGCCTGAACATCCCCAACTTTCTCAGCCTATCTTCATACGGGAGGTGCTCCAGTCCCCTGATCATCCTCGTGGCCCTCCTCTGGACTTGTTCCAACAGCTCCATGTCCTTTTTATGTTGAGGACACCAGAACTGCACACAATACTCCAAGTGAGGTCTCACAAGAGCGGAGTAGAGGGGCAGGATCATCTCCCTCGACCTGCTGGTCACGCTCCTTTTGATGCAGCCCAGGATACGGTTGGCTTTCTGGGCTGCGAGCGCACACTGCCGGCTCATGTTCAGTTTTTCATTGACCAACACCCCCAAGTCCTTCTCCGCAGGGCTGCTCTGAATCTCTTCTCTGCACAACCTGTAGCTGTGCCTGAGATTGCTCCAACCCACGTGTAGGACCTTGTACTTGTCACGGGTAAACTTCATCAGGTTGGCATCAGCCCACCTCACAAGCATGTCAAGGTCCCTCTGGATGGCATTCCTTCCCTCCATCGTATCAACCGAGCCACACAGCTTGGTGTCATCTGTAAACTTGCTGAGGGCACACTCAATCCCACTGTCCATGTCACCAACGAAGACGTTGAACTGGACTATAACTGAAGTTTGACTAATATAATGAAAGACTCCATTAAATTAATTTCCCCACTAGCTATATTAACACAATATTTTGAGATCTCTGCCACACACACAAAATACAAGCAAGTCATTAAACTTCAAAAGCTGAGTAAAGGCTACATATAAAGAACATGTTTGTATTCTACTTAAATATCAAGACTCTAAGCTGTGCAACACCTTTGGCTGCCTAGCCTTGAGCTAATGGCTCTGTTGGAATTCACTAAAGTGCCACCAAAACTAAAGCCAGAATATTATCTATTAATAATATGATATATTGTCCCATTTAATATATATATATTAATTTTATATTAATATATAATATGATATATTGCCCATTTTTGAAGTTCCATAGCATCTATCAAATAATCCCCACAGGTATGCTGTAAATTTTCCCAGATCACAAAGCACTGCTGAAGTTACTAACTTATCTGAGTGCTGAGTGGAGGGAGAACCTGGCAGAGCAAAAGGCAAAGAGATCAGATGAAGGTCCCCTGGCTGACCATAAAGGTGCAAGAGGCTGGGACACATTGATGTCCACTGATGCAAATGATTACCCAAGCCTCCAAAGGAGAAAAGTGTTTCTAATCTTCATAGCTGCGGACAAAATCAATGAAATTATGGTACTGCAAAGGTGGACGCAATCCAATTTTGTTACAGTATTTGTACAACAGAAACAGAACACAAGCTTTATGGGATCTGAATATCTCATTTTAAGAATAATCTTACAAATAGAGTGCTTTTTATATCAACAAAGACAAAAGTGAAGAGAAAAACCCATCTGGCTTACAAGCTTTCCATATTCCTATCTACTGCGGGTCAGAATTTTCCAAAGGGTGACATAAAAGCATCAGATAGAAAATAAGATCAAGGTGAATACTGCAGACAACATTGTCTGGAAACCTCTTATCTACAGACCAAAGAGCTTATGCCCACAGACTGGTTATCACCCAAGAACAGGCACAACTTCTGGGACACACTCATCCAAGTTCTGCCAAACTGCTGACTACTAGATGAAAATACTACAGCTTGTTTCCAAATCACCCAGATTACAATAGATGATAAAAGACACTACCGGTAAATAAAGCTCACCAGGAAAAAAAAAAAGAAATGTTTCAAGATTTTGAAAATTTCCATGTTATGGTGCAACCAGCAAAAGCCCACTTCTTCTCTCAGTAAATCTCAAAGTGAAAAAAATGAGCTATTTCTACAACAAGGCATCAACCGGACTTGGCAGAAAACATAATAAAGTCCCTACTTGCACTCCACCACAGTGCCTCCTGATCTCAACACAACCTGTCAGAACATTTTGATGTACTTCATTGTTAACTAGAAAAATTTCCAAGCATGGCTACTGAGAGGTTTTCTGCAAGCAGCAGTGTGTTTTACCATGAGTGGAAGTTTCTTCTCTCTTAAGATGGTTTGAAAAATAGAAACCTGAATTCTTTGCTCTTAATGCCAGAAAAGTAGAAAGAAACATCTATGTGGCATCTATGTAGTATTTAATGTAGCTGGTATTGTTTTCAGTTGGGACAGCTAGTTAAAAAAAAAAATGGCATCAACATATTTCGGAAATATTTGCAAAATAATGAGGATATCTGTTGGTTTAGTCCCAGATGGGCAATCTGAGTCAAAACTGACAAGTTCATTTCAACAAGTGGTAGAACCCATGAATTGTGATTCAGCGCCTTAACTATTTTTTATGCAACCTTCAGCTGTGGATGCCTGATAATCTCTCACATATTTAATCTTTGGGAGAAATTAAATTAGTAAGTTTTCCATATTCCTTTATGCTAATTTGAGCAGCCACAGTATCCCTTCTGGTTCCATTTAACTCTGCTCTTAAAAGCGATTATCCAGGGTGTACAGTTATGCAGACAGCCAGCTCCAGAAGAGACGTTACTAGAGTCTGGGAGATACTCGACAAAGTTCTCAGCATACAGAATGAGAGAGATTTCATATTTCCTGATCCTTTTTGACCAGGGAGAGCAGACTGGCTTTTGTCTTGGCTTAAAAAAAATAGGAACTGAAAAGGGTGCTCTTTTTCCATCCCACCCCCCAAAAATTTTCCTAAATATTGTTCGCTTTTAAACAGAGCAGACCTTAAGCAAGAGATAACCTGAACAGACGAAGGGAAATGGTGAAATTGAAAAAGACTTCTGTGTCAAGGATTATAAATGAGTACATGTATAAATGACATGAGATGCCTTAGAAAATAACATGCAATAAATAAGTGTAATAGCTCAGTAAATCTTAACCAGGCATAGTAAAATTCTGATTTCTACCCCTGCATGAGACAATACATCTAACGCTCCCATCTCAGACATGTTTTCAATCTCTTCACCAATATTATTATCAGGGTGACCAAAAAATTCTCCAAAGTTAAAAAAGTCAATGCTGGGTACCTCTTTATTCTTCAGCCACAAAGTCAATGTGCGACATTATTTACTATTCAGTTACAAAGCTATGGGCTGTGTTCCTCAAGTCTTGACATGCAAGCCTGGGGCTCTGGTGAAAGGTTTTATTTCTACTCCAAGTTTTATCAAAACCATTTATAACACTGCAAGTTCCTACAGTTTTTCTTCAAGGGCACCCACTACTCAGGTGAAGAAACTACAGCAGCAATTTGAACAAAGAACAATCAGGGCATTTTGGGGATTTTCAAAAGATGGCTTATGGCTCTCTGAGCTGCACCAACCTTATGTGCTGTTCACTCATCTCAAACAAAGTAAAATCTGGAAAGCACTGAAAACTTTCTGCAGCTTATTTTCACTCTGTTATTCTTCTAAAATTGTTTAATGCCCCAAAGGCCTTGTGAACTGACAAATGCGCTCTTCGGAAAGAGATAGATACATACCACCACTTTGTAAAGGACAGCAAAACAGGCCTAAGTATGACACATATCCTTTCTATTAGATGCATTCCTTTATCTTGGTTTTTTTTTGCAATTTAATTTGTCATTATATTTTTCAGTTTTACTACGCTGATACTCACTGCAACCTGTACAAAGTGTCAGTCATGTACTGACATCAGAATCAGAACTCATTCTACAACCTTCGGGATGGAAGGAGAAGCCACACTACATAAACTTGTTTGACATTCCAGACCAGTATTAAATTAATTTCAGTTTACAGGGCACTACTTTAATGTGTCTCAAATCACTGTATCTAAAATCATATAGTTTATACTACTTAAATCCCATTAATTTTAGAACCTATTTCTACATTATTATAACTAGTGCTATAAGTAGTATCACACAATTAAGTGAAATTTCAAGTAAGGATCTGGATCGGAAAAGCACATTAAAGCAGGACCATCACTATTTTATGATATTTCCCATTTATTTTACAGGCTTTGTTACTGAATACTGAGTGATACAGAATCTGAAATACAGTGTTTGCAATTATATTGTCATTCATTCTCAGGAAATATGAGCCTGGTTGACCTCAGCTGTTTGTAACTCAACTCAGTATTTTTCCAGTAGAACACTGTTGCTCCTTCTGTACATAGGAACAGAAAATGTGAGATCAGTATCTGTTCTAAAATGTACAGAAAGTCCCAGGAGAGGGAACCACAGAGGAAATATAAGTATTTAAAGGTTCGGGGGGTTGGTTTGCTTGTTTGTGGGTTTCATTAATTACTGAAATTCAGAGTCACAGCATTTACGAGATTAAAAAAAAAATACATAATGTCCCCAATATATATAAAAAAGCAGCCAGTTTTCATCTGAAAGGAACAACAAATCCTATGGGAAACTCCATAGATACTTCAAAGGGTCAAAACACTTATCAAATCAAAATTCTTGCCATCAGTGAGCAGAACTATTTCAGCCTCTGCAGACAGTTTGTCTGTTACCCTCCAACCTTTCCTGAAGGGTGCCAGGAGAACTCCACAAGCTGGAGGCAAAGCAAGACTTCAGAATTTAAATATTTAATGCAAAATCTAATAGTCAGCATCCTCCTGCAGACTTAGCCAGTGAAAAAGGAGAAAGGGCAGACTAAGAGAGATTCAGCAGCAACAATGTGAAGTGTTCGAGAGCTGCTGTTGTGAAATTTTTTAGAATTAAATATTAAAATAACTCCCTATAACCCCTTTGGACTTTACTAATGCTGATCTTTTTTGCAAAGAAGTTACCATGACGGTGGGTGAAAGTGATGGGGAAACGCAAGCGCAGTGCTACTCCAGCAAGGTTATTCACAGAAATGAATCTCTTCAGCACTCCCCTCGTAATCAGCACAAGAAGATATTCATAACAAAAAGTAGGACTGGAGATAAAAAATTTGTAATGCTATATTTTTAATTCATCAATTCTAAAATCAGTCTTTTCCTAGCTCACAATTTATTTCCAATGGTCTTTGATTGTCCTGGCCACATCTGCATGACATTTCTATGAAATATTGCAAGATAAATTTTGACAGATTAACCTACAAAAATAAACACCTAAAACCTTCCTGCAGTACAGTGACATGAAAATGGAACCTCAAAGTCCATGAATCTCTGATACCTATCCAGGTAGAGTGCTGTTGTTTAAGCCCAGCTGAACCCAGGACACAACGCCATACAGACGGTGCCACATATTGTGAATTAGTAAAATAAATAAGTTAACAGAATGGATTATATAAAAATTTTCTCTCAGAGGTAATACATGTCAAATTATTATTATTTTCTCTGCCATATTTCAATCCAGTGAGAAAAAATCCCCAAGGGCATATTGCATTTTGGCAGAATTGGTTATTATTTCTATGGATGACTTTTTGTTTTTCTAAACAAATGTCTTCCTCTTACAAAAAGCCAGTGTAACTACCTAATGGCCAGTCACTGCGTTTGTAATAAACACTTATACATTGTAAAAGCCTCCAGTCTATTTCTTTTCTGCCACTACCAGTATTTCATAATAATATTTTTATTTAATTAAGTCAAATGAGTCTCCTTAGAATAATTGAAGAAAGGTCAGTAAAGGGTCAGGTTTGCGTTTACATACTCAATATCTACTTATCACTTTAAACAAAATAAATTTAAAATATTAAGTCGTTAAAGAGCCAGAGATGGCACAAAAATATGTCAAAATGCTAAATAAAACTTAATTGCCTTCAGCATCTCCTAGGCAAATGAATGAACTCAAATCCAAAAAAATTAGTATGTTCTAAATATACTTTGTGACACACTGTCCAGCATAAAATTAAGCAAATAATGGGAACAACCAGTTCATGGATACTGTAGCTGCATACTGTGATTCCCCAGCTAAGGGAGTCTCTATGGCAGCCAAAAGGATGATACTCAGAGGTTATTTTCATAAAATATCTAATATTTCATGCATTATTTAGGGTTGCCACATCTGAAAACACTTTCATAAGAATAATTTTTTTATTTTACCCTGAATAGAATCATTTGTCAATGTGTCACAAAAAGAATGAAAAGATGAAAAGCAGCTTCTTCTCTTCCCAGAAACCAATACCAGTCATTAGACACACATCCCTTGCTAAAAACTTGCCAAAAGAGAAGCTAAATCCAGTACCATAGTCCAAACTGGGGGAACTTAAAGGGTGATCTGCTGTTGATACAATTCAGAAGAGCTTCCCTTCAAACTCCTGTGCTGTATCTTTTCATTTTAGTATAGCAGCTAACAATGTTAATTGACTATGTTTAAGTATAAAGAAGTTGTGATGAAGAATGAAATTGTTTTATTAGAAGTTCATACTTTTAAAAACAAACAAACAAAAAACCAACCATGGAACACACAAGCAATGCTTGTTACAGCTTCAACTGCAATATTTGATAAGTTACATGATCAAATGATAGATTGTTTTAATTTCCTTCACCCCCTGCCCATAAGAGTATGACATACGGGACCTTGGTGCAGGGGCCTGTCTTCACAAGCACAGAAATTGATGATGCATTTGTTAAATACTTCAAGGATATTTAACATGGCTTTGATTTTCCTTACTAGACAAACCATCCATACCCGTGTTTGACAGAAGAAAGACAAGAACACAGAAGACCCACATTTGAGTACATCAGTGGTACTCAACTTTTTCATCCAAATCTAGTGGTGGGAGCTGCCAGGGCAGCACCTTGTGGGCAAAGTCATGGGAAACACATAACAGTGCTAGCACAGTAGCTGTGTATTTCTAGCCCCAGTAGCAAGTGTGAAACAACTTCCTGCCAACACAACTTCCTGTCCAACTTCCAATAAATGGCAATTAACTTTTTGCGGGCCTATGTGGTTCCTGTCTCCCCGCAGACGGCACCGGCCGAAGCAGACAGACAACTGCTGAAGCTCTGACTTTTCCACAGTATCCCTTTTTCTGAGAAAGGAAAAGGATTATAATCTGGCTAAGCATCTCTCTCACAGTGTCTCGACAGCTGGAGATAGCAGGAAAAGAAATTTCAAAGCTAGCTAGCCTATGTGGTAGCTTTTGATGTCTGTTTTACTCCTCTTTGATAGGAGAATTGTTTCGGTAAATCCTAACAGCTGGTTAGTTTTTCAGCTGTGACAATGAACATGTAACTTGCCCTTGCCTGACCATTGCCCAGCTGGCAGCTTCCTACTCAGCTGAGCTGCCCTCTCTGAAGACTGTGTGATACCAGCTATTACCTGGTGAGATGATTTCTAGGGATGCTGACTAAGCAGGAGGAGGCAGACAGTGAATAAGTACCATCAGCAACTGCAGTATGAAAAAACACAAAAGTGATTACTAAATTTTACAGTACAATGGGGAATAAAAAAAAACCCAAATTATATGCTGTAATGTCAGAGAAAACTTGAATGTTTTTGTTTTTTCCCTGTAAGAAGTAGGATAATGAAGAGGCATAGCCTCAAGAGCTATTTGTTTGAGAACATTAATTTTGTCTATTTACCTAGTCATACGCAGTGTCAGCATTAATATATGCTGATCTCCTGGCCACTTCAGCTCTGCTAGTACAGGAGATGCACCAATTTGTATTGGAGGCAAATGCACATCATCATCTCACTGGAAATGAGAGTAGTAAATGTCAGATTACTGTGGCTGACTGCTCATCTTGTAAGAAACTACCAGCACAGCTCCAAACAGATGCTAATATGAAATAGACCTTAAAACAAGATCACTGCTTTTCTCCACGAGGTTCATCAGGTCCTTCAAAGGCAATGTACTTGGCACACTTTCCAATCCAAACATTACAGAGAAGTCGCTCTGTTAAAGGGCAGGAGAAACCAGTTTTCTTGCTTCCCTTGTCAGTTTTAGGAGGACAGGACCAGTTAGAATAGTGTTGAGGTTTTGAAGATTAACAGTTGTTTTAGAGACTCTATGGTACCCAAGCCAAATCAGTTGCACTGCATGTGGTTAAATTTTTCAAGAACAAAAGTTATCTTCCTCCCAACATTTTTGCATTCCACCTTTGTAAGGAAACCTATGCAGTGAACTTTAAAGCTGTCCCAGAATGGTCACTATTTCCTTATTATACTTGCAGGCCAAAGGTTAAAATGCTAAGCAATCATGGAATGCTATCAAGTGGGCTGATCTTCCTCAAGGCAACCATCCAACAAGCAATTTCTCTTGAAACTCAACAGAACAGCAACAGAGACTGAAGAGCACTGTTACTGTAAATGCAAAAGTGAGCAGAAGGTGCACAAACTACAAAGTTTCCAGCATCATCGGTGCTGTGGCCTCTCCAGGACAGGTCCCCACCTTCCAGAAGGATCAAGTTGTGGTGGAGGAGCTGTTGGAGAAGTGTCTGTATAAACACCTAGGGGAGGCAAGAGCAGTTATGCCTTCTCCATGTCCAAGACATAGTCCATGAAACCCTGCTAAGAACTCAGTTAAAAAAAAAAAAAAGGACACTGCTCAGTACCACCATTAAAATTGCTGTCAACAGGACCAGAACCTCTGTGATGAAAGGTGGCTGCTCATGATTAGGTCAGAATAATCATGGCTCCTGGGGGGAAGTGAGTAGACAATCAAGTAAATGGAAACAGCAGCAGAGGGAGCAGGAGGAGCCAGAATGCAGGTGGAGACCAAAATGCCTGAGAGAACCAAGATGAAGGGGAGACAATGCCATCTGCCTCTGGACAGCAGCAGAGAATAAGCAAAGGCCAGTGAAATTGCCTGCGGGAAGATCATGCTTTACTGTACTCATTGAAGTCTGACAATTTTTTGAGAATAAAAATAAAACACCTCCTCCATGGGCTCCAAAAGTCACCGGACAGCCACGGATACTTCTTTCTTGATCTGATACATGGGCTTTGAACAGCTGGGTCTAGTGATATTGTGTCTACTGGTGCTTAAAATGATCAGACTATCTTTTCTTAACAGTCTATTCAGACTGTTGGGCTGCTCTGTTTATGTCAAATTCCTCTAGCATTTCCCTCTGGAAAAAGACTGAATTTCTTTAGGATTTCAATGGCAGGGTTTGTACAATCCTTTCCTTACGGCTGTCTGCCCTATGACACTTCTCATGTTACTGATGTTCTAAAGGGGCATCAAAGCTTGTGGAACTGGCATTCTGCAGCAAACCAACAGAGCAGTAAGCTCACAAGTACGCTCACACATGGAGGAGTGTGGGAAAGGGAGATACAATTAGTAGCCAAGCAGTACATGATTTGAAATGTCACTATGAGACATGTCAAGTGTTTAAAGGTAATTTTCAGTGTCACCCTCTAACACTGTACTTGTTACCATAATCATTTTTGATGAAAGTTATCTTAAGCACGCCGCAGACCTACATGTCTCCCACAACACACTAATGAATAAACTAAACAATTCCTGCTTCCTATTACTTTAGCACTAAAGGTTTAATTAATCAGTTCCAAGGGCTAAAAAAGCAACAGGGAATACAACACAACAGAGCAAGGCTAGAGATAATAAGTACCAGCACAGACTACGTTTAATCAGGTCCCTGAAGAAAAGTGAAAGTAACAGGAAATGAAAAGTCATGAATGGAAGTCTACAGTTCTGCCATCCATGTGATAATAAGTTAGACAGTGTAAAAGAAGAAGGTGTTAGCAAAAAACCCCTATTAAGCAACTGGTATAATTCAGTGTTGGCGACAGCGTTAAAAAATCGGCAAACCAAATCCAACCAAAAAACAAGCGCCTTCACCTCCAAAAAAAAAAAAACAAAAAAAACCCAACAAAAAAACAAGCTCAAAGCAAGAAAAACTCCAAAACCTCCTGATTCCGAGAAGCCAATGGAAAGCACCACTGCACTTGCAGATTCACTGGCAAGAAAAATAATTAAGAATCTTGGAACAATCCATGAGAAACACTATTTATGTATGTTCTCTTACTTTCTGCCATGCCTTTTAATAGAATCATAGAATAGTTAGGGTTGGAAAGGACCTTAAGATCATCAATTTCCAGGCCCCCTCCCATGGGCAGGGACATGTCACACTAAACCATGTCACGCAAGGCTCTGTCCAACGTGGCCTTGGGCACTCCCAGTGATGGAGCGTTCACAACTTCCCTGGGCAACCCATTCCAGTGCCTCACCACCCTTACAGTAAAGAATTTCTTCCTTATATCTAAGCTAAACTTCCCTTGTTTAAATTTTAAATCGTTACCCCTTGTCCTATCACTACAGTCCCTAATGAAGAGCCCCTCCCCTGCATCCTTATAAGCCCCCTTCAGATACTGGAAGGCTGCTATGAGGTCTCCACACAACCTTCTCTTCTCTAGGCTGATAAAACTAGAAGGCAAACTTTCTTTAAGTTTAAAGCTTTTATCAGAACTTTACATTCCACATTAAATGATGGCTTGCTGCCTTAAACCACCACAGCCATGGCAGTCAGCACTCTCGCTCTACTTTGCTCGGTACATCTCTCTGTAAGACTGTGTTCTCAATTTTGTATCACTTTTCCAACACTGAATTTTTAGGTTTGGGTTTTTTTTCTGCTGAGGATTCTGCTATAAATCCTCCTTCCACCCTGATTCATTCATTATCTTCCACCTTGATTCATTCATTAACTTCTGACTACAGTGAGTTTCCATTCCACATCAGAATTCCTTTACTAATAACAGTTTGCAGGTAGGTGACCAGCAACATAGAAACAGTGTGGATAATTGGTGTTAGAACCCAGAACGTCCCCATTTCTTTTATCTTCTTGATCTGTTTGTTGTTTCTTTTTTTTTTTTTGCTGCTGCTCTTTCTTTCTGGCCCCACGACTCTCCTCTTGCTCTTCCAGTTGACTTCTGTGTTACCAGATATTATTCCCTCTACTGCCAGTCACTTGAGATCTTTAAGTTGTCTGTAGACAGCCTCAAGTGAAAAGCAAAAGAATGCATTTGGATGGAGATCCTGCAACAGCGGTCACCTCCAGCTCAAGTTAAGGACTTCACAACCCCATCAAGAATATTAGTATACTGAACTATTGTGAAAACAGTGGCTTCTCTACCGAAAGAGAAGGAGTCGCTTTTCCAAGAAAAGCCACTACTGATCTGGACAGGACGAAATCTGAGTATTTGGTCTTCTCAGTCTGATGAGGACTTTTCAGAGAAGGTAAAGATTCAGAACATCAAAGCAGCAGATGGCAAGTGACAGGCTATACGAAACTTCCCAGCCACTAATTGCCGCTTTCTGGCTTCTCCGTGGTTATTTTATAATACTCTTGATCATCCTAATCTCAATCTTGGTCATTTTAAATACATCTGCATCAGTCTTGTTTATCCAGATCATATTTATTCCTTATCACCAGATGGTAACTTTAAAAAGCATTTTTATTCTTTTACTTTTCTGAACTTAATTTGCTTTCATTAGCTTCTCATGTCAAGAAAATATCTAAGTGGATTCACAGTCATTTAACTCAAAAACTCTTTCAAAGCATTTAGTCACATTTATTGTGCTTGATATTGCATGTTGTACCATTAAATGTTTGAAGTGAGAATCAAAATCGTTACACTAACTGCATGGCTCCGATATTAAAAGTAATCAGGAAACAAGTTGCAAAGGTCTGCTTTAAGCAGTTCTGCAGCTACCATTCATTACACGGAGCCTACACCAAAGGCTTTCTGGCCGTCAGTCAATTATTTCTCCTTCTAACACAGCTGTTGGATCAACAGTGGTTTCAGGTACTGGACAGCTTGTCACAAGACTGACTG
The DNA here is from genome assembly GCA_028858755.1 of Ara ararauna. Classification (NCBI taxonomy): domain Eukaryota; kingdom Metazoa; phylum Chordata; class Aves; order Psittaciformes; family Psittacidae; genus Ara; species Ara ararauna. The sequence goes on from CM054379.1 coordinate 67,559,770, forward strand.
GCAGCTGTGAAGCTCATCTGATATAACATTAACTTATAAATACCATAAACTACACTTGCATACGCATTTACAGGTATATGTATCAATCTAAATATGTACAATGCAGACACCACTGCTGTTGAGGGAGGCCTCTCTCTTCAGAGTCTGCTTCCACAAATGCTCTGACAGCTGTATGAAATGTTATTGAAATGGCAACCTGGTTCACATAAGGGGACAGCTTTTCCAGACAAAAAAAACCTGAAGCAGTCTTTTTTCAGACTAGTGTTGCTAAAGACATAATCTGTTTTGACAAATGCTTTAAGAAAAGTATAAATGTCCCCTTTTTTCCAGCCTGCTTCAATCTTCTCCCTCCTCTTTACCTGCACATCACTGTGTCATATAAATTCATTTGTTCTGGGATCAGATAAACATTCGTTTTTCACAGTGCCGGTCACTAAGGGCTTGATCCTTACTTAGAGCCAACAGAAAAACTCCTGGTGGCTTCAACAGTCACTGATGAAGCATTAAAATCTGGTAACTGTCTTTAAAATTTCTACAGAGATGACAGGTTAATATGAATGCAGGGAATCCATATTCAGCCTGACTGAAACAACTTCATCACTGCACAAATCTTTCCCATTAATACTATCAAGATTTGGGAACTGAGAACTGGTACTCTTTCTAGAAATTAGCCATACAATGTTAAGAAAAAGACTGTTCTGGTTTCTTTTCCCAGCATAATTGCTTATGCAGAGTTTTATCCTTCAGTGCCCATTAATTATGTGACAATTAAGATTAAAGTCAATTACTTTAAAGGAAAGAAGTACTTATTCGCATGCAATTTACAGATTGCTTTTCCCCAGCTTCATACATTTATCAAAGATGTATATTAAGCACCATAATCTAGTCAATTTAACAATAAAGAGCTATCCCTAGTTTTCTCAAATGACATTAGTTTTAGGCATACCACTAGGGTAGTAGAAGATATCCATGCTATTTATCAGTTTCTGATTGTGATTCTTATGCTTGTGCTCCAAATATAATGCAGTATGGTTTAATAAACATCAAATGTGATTTTGTTGATCACATATTTATAGATTAATCAACTCCCTCGCTTTTGGTGTCATCAAGGAAAATCAACCAATGGCTAAGACATTATAAAATTCATTAACTAATGAATAATTAAATAAGAGTATTTCCTACTGTATACAGGCAGATAGAAAAACAAAGCAGCAACCACATAGTGTAATACATGCCTGATTTTCACCTGGGAAAATATCCCCATTACACTTTTCCTGCAGTAGAGTCTCTATTATCAGTTATTCAGCTGTATTCCACCAAACCCAGAACTTCACCTTTAATCTACTTTTTATTACTTCAAGCAGCAAATACTTTTACATAGCTGCTGCTCATTTTATAGATGGGTGATTTTCAAGAAACCAATGATGCTGACAGTCTCAGATGGCAAGGCACAGCACAATACACCTTAATTCTCAGATATGCAATAAAAACTATGATCCAGGATAATCTGATTATCCAATACAGAGATGAAAAATTATAAAAAAGGACAAATATTACCCTGAAAACTCAGCAAAGTCAGATTAGGCAAGATTTGTATATTTAAAGAAAAAGTAATTTTGTTCCATAATCTTTTCTTTTTTTGCAGTAATCCATGTTTTAAATTACAATACAATGATACTTTAAAGTAGTTAATATCCTCAAGAAGGAAGCGAGTTTTCCATGCAATTGCCTAACAATTCAATAGACTTGAAAAAGGCTGAAAGACCCACACTGCCTAAGCAGAACAAAAAAATGGGAAGCACCAAACATGTCTTCTAAAATTATTTCTTAAAAAAACAATCAGAACCCATGCATTAATACTCATGACCACACTTTAGATATTTCTTGGAGGATTTTGCAGACCAGATTATCAGATAATAATGGAGCAGGCATCAAGCAGTCAAATAAGCTTTTCTGAACAGTAATGGGATTTTAATCAATACAATGAAAATAAGATAATAAAGGACAAAGTGAAATCAGCATGAAAAGATTACTATTTAAAATGATAGAACAAGCAAAGGCTCAGACCCCCCCCATCCCCCCCACTTCTGGAATCCTGCTGGAGACAGTACATGTACTTTTTCCTCCTGCACCAGCACACACTGTTTCATTAACCATGTTGAAAAAGCTTCTGCATATTTAACAATGTACACAGGGAAAGTAACTTGCTATTTTTCTTTTTTAAATTATCAATGAGAACATCGATGCTGCAATTTTATAAAGCATTTAAGAAAATCAGGATTCTGTTCCAATTTCAGCAAAATATTTGGCCAGAGTTTTTAAACGTCATTTGTAATCACTCATTGCTTTTAATTGTTTTAGTGCGAGAATCCGTACATTAAGCTTTTTTTTTTTCCTTTTCTTTTTTGTATTTCTAACAGCAGACTGGAACAGTTTAGCATGGAGTATTTTGCAAGGATCATTATCTGAAGGGGGCCTACAGGGGTGCTGGGGAGGGACTCTTCATGAGGGACAGTAGTGAGAGGACAAGGGGTAACGGGTTCAAACTTAAACAGGGGAAGTTTAGATTGGATATGAGGAAGAAATTGTTTACTGTGAGGGTGGTGAGGCACTGGAATGGGTTGCCCAGGGAAGTTGTGAATGCTCCATCGCTGGCGGTGTTCAAGGCTGGATTGGACAGAGCCTTGGGTGGCATGGTTTAGTGTGAGGTGTCCCTGCCCTGGTAGGGTGGTTGGAACTAGATGATCTTAAAGTAATTTCCAACCCTAACTATTCTATGACTCTATGATTCCATGATTATGCAAGAGGCTCCATAAATGATGCCCTTGTCAGTAATGGAGTACCTTCTGGATAGATGTGGCATATTGGTTAGTCTTTTTGACACTTTAGAAAGATAACATCAGTCAAAATAAGTGTTTTTGTTAAGGTGTACATTTGTCTTTTGCGTACCAGAAAGACTTTGAACTCAAAAGCCATCAGAATAAGCTATTTGTAGGCCTTTTATGAGTAACTTAAATACCTACTTATCAAAATTATTTATGTATTGACTTTTATTATATTACAAATTAAGGAGTATGACAGCAACACCCTGACACAAGTCAAAATCATCAGAATAACACAAAAGTGGAGATGGCTTTCCTTTCTCACTCCAGTCTCATTCAGCCAGGCAGATTTTCAAAGGCTCAGCAGCCTGAGTCCAAATTGTCTTTGATGTGTGGGTGAGTGCAGGGGTGGAATGTAAATGCCAGGCTCCCTCCTCCTCCCTAACAGGTGAGCATGAAGAACAACCTCAGCTAAACTGCTATCTCTGTGGACAGCAACAGGTCTTTTTCTAATCCTCTGAAACACCCAAGACATGTTTTGTCAATACATAGCTGATTAACCACAAACCAATCTGGCTTACATAGAAAAACCTATAAAATTACAAAGGATTGTAAAAAGAAAAGAGGAAAAAATAAACTGGTTGTTTACTTCAAAGAGGCTCAAGAGATACTGAAACATCAAGTCTCCCATGTCAGAGGATCAAGTAGAGATAGGTACACAATAACTCAAAAATTACATAGAAGTGGTGGTGATGCCATAGTGTTGTCCAGTGTTGGTATCTTTTTGTTGAGCTTGAGTGAGAGGAAAGAAACATAAATGATGCTGAGCGTATACTAGAGCTGCTCTGAGAAACCAAGTATTTTGCTGACTCAGAAAATGTGTATGGAAAAGAGGTCTGGAGAATTAATGAAGCTACTACCCAGGATTACTATTTGCTACACAAGTATCACAAAAAGCTGAGAGAAGCAGGGGTGGGGAAAATGGATTTAGAAATGAACCGTTCAGTGGAAATGCAAACAAGGCGTCTCACAGGGTCTATGATGCGGCTTAAATGTGAACTGAGGAATGAGGATGCCGAAGGGTGTATATTATTCACTCATAGAAAGGCCTTCCTTGACCTGCTTTCAATACTGGTCATCAGCTATATTTCAAGACAGGCAGGGACAAATTATAAAAAGCTCAGAGAACAGCAACAAGAATTATCACCAAGCCAGACAGCATTGCTCAGGGGATGAGGGGAGAAAGAGTGATCTTGTTAACAGATAATAGATTAGACATGGCAATGGCTTTCTTCCAACATGTAAAAAGGGATAAATCTTCCAGCAAAATAACAATGTGTTTAGCTTCCAGGACAGACATCAGAGAAAATAACACCCACCCAAAAAAATTCTGACAATAATGAAGACACAGAAGCACTGGAATCAGCTTCCTTAGAAAAGCATGGAATCTCTGTTGTGCTGGTGTTGAAGAAATAGCTAGACAAACATCCATCTGGGATAACTAGGTTCAGCTTTAACATTCAGTACTGGATACATGACTTCTGCCTTATTTTCTGTGATTATTTCATTTCTGAAACCTCCTAAAAAAATCTGATAAATCAATATAAAGCTAAATTATACTTTCTTTATAAATTAAGCTTGTTTACAACATCCCATCTGTCTGTGTGCGTTATAAGAGGAGGAGGTGTCGTGGTTTAAGCCTCTATAACTCACGCAGTTTTGCTCAGTCACTCCCCCCTCTTTCTTGCCCCCCACTCCCGGAGGGATGGGAAGGAGAATCGAAAAGAATGCAGCTCCCACAGGTTGAGATAAGAACAGTTTAGTAACTAAAGTATAACACAGACCACTACTGCTACCACCAATAATAATAATGACAAGGCAAATACAAGGAAAGAATACAATTTCTCACCACCTAAAACCAAACCCGACCATGCAGTGCACCCCCCACCCTTCTGGGTCTCTCCTCTCCGTCCTCCATCTTGGGCATGACGTGCTGTGGTATGGAATAACCTCTTTGGTCAGTTTGGGTCAGGTGTCCTGTCTCTGCTTCCTCCCGGCTCCCCTCCTCCCTAGCTCAGTCGGTAGAGCATGAAACTCAGAAAGTCCTTGGCCAGACCAAAACATCACTAAGCAGTAACCGAAACACTGGTGTTATCAGCGCTGTTCCCAGGCCCAAAATCAAAAAACACAGCGCTACACCAGCTACCAAGGAGGAGAAAAATGACTGCTGCTGCTGAACCCATGACAGGAGGGAAGCAAGTAAAGCCCATAAAGAGTCCATTTCTAATTTTTAAGGTGTGCCTTATTGAAGCATCTGCGGTAAGTCATTCAGTAGAAACAGTGTATCACACAAAAATTGGACAGTTTAGACTTAATTAAGTGGAGAAAAAGGAGGCAAGTTTGAACCACTGTCCAAAGTTTGGTTACTCAGAAGTAGCCTTGTGAACTTGTGCTGCTCACAAAAACCTCGAATGCTAGTAAACCTTAACTATACCATTGGGTGAATATTAGAATGGCAGATTTAAGCCTTCAAAGGCAGGTGCAAAAGCTATTAGCTTTTAAAAAATGCTTACTAAATCATAGTTAAGCAAAACTCAATCGGTTTACAAAATTAATTGCAGGTAGAAGACAGAGAACAGATTTTATTTACGGCCTCAATAGAATATCATGACATCATGTGAAACAACATTGCTGAAAGACTGCACATTCTAATGTCTGTTGGAAAACATTAATTTAAAAAGAATTAAAATGACACATTTTTTTAAATCTTCTTTGCTCCAATAGCTTTCATTATCTAGAAAGTATGCTGTATGACACGGAATGGACAGCCTGAAAGGTCAACTGGAAAGACTCAGATTTGCTGTACCAACCACGATTTGCTGGGATATATTTAAGCACACAAGCCTCACCTAGGCTAAGTATTGAATCAAGACATTTACATTAATGGGCCTTTGACAGACTAACACTCAATTTTTTTGTACTATGCAGAAACCACACAATATGAGCACCATTACAATATATATAGCATATGGATACCATTAAAGCTCGATTACAACGAATACTTGCTCATTTATTTCTCCAAGCATTACTGCAAGGAACATAGCAGCAGTTTCACAGATGTCAGCTGGAAATAGTAGCCTTTCATTTAATTTGCTGAAAGATTGTTCCCTCCTATTAACTTCCTCGTAAAGATGTGTCAGTGTTGTAACAATAAAAATGTCATTTTAACCTGAAGTTTAAACCAATGAAGGCAAATTTGTAGAACAAACTGCTTAGCTGGCTCACTAGTCTCTCTGTTTTCTTCTCAATAGCTTTCAAACTGCCCACCATAGCCTCATTTTGTGTTTACCCTCAGCTACAGCAACATCCATGTGTCTATGGCATTTACCTCTGGGATTTTATTACTGCTTGTTGGTGGGCAGCGGATTATTTAATATAGAGCAAACCTACTATTTTGATAAGTCTTTAAAAATTATGTTCAGTTATACCATATTGTTGTGGTTTAAGCCCAGCTGGTAACTCAGAACCATGCAGTCACTCTCTCACCCCTGGGGGGAGGGGGAGGAGAATTGAAAGAATGCAACAACTCCCATGGGTTGAGATAAGAACAGTCCAGTAACTAAGGTATAACACAAACCACTACTGCTACCACCAATAATAATAATGATAAGAGAAATAGCAAGGGAAGAGAATATAACTGCTCACCACCCACCGACCAGTACCCAGCCTGACCCAGCAGTGATCTAACTCTTCTGGGTAACTGTCCCCAGTTTATGTACTTGGCATGACGTGCTGTGGTATGGAATACCTCTTTGGTTAGTTTGGGTCAGGTGTCCTGTCTCTGCTTCCTCCTGGCTTCTCCTCCTCCCTGACAGAGCATGAGACTCAGAAAGTCCTTGGTCAGAGTAAATATTACATAGCAACAACTAAGCCAGCTCTATGCAGTTAGGTTATGGTCTACTACAGTGAGCAAGGTATGCTCATAAAAAAGCAGTAAACATAAGGTCACTCACTTTTTAATGTGAGATTAGAGCAAGAACACCATGTATTTTTGATATTGTCTAGGTGCATCCACCTAGGTCAACACTTAGAAGCTGAGTACACATCAGCCCACTGGACTAAGAAGTCAGGTTGACTGTTTTCTGCAACATAAAGACATGCTTGTGAGCTCCTACTCTTCTCTGCCCTTACACAAGTCAGCCTGTAATGAGTAAAAAGGTAAATCAGAGCAGAACATGATCATGGAAGTATTGCTTGTTGAGTCATTCATTTTTAAGGTTGACTACCCAGGCATTAGCTCTCCACCTTAGTAATTCCAAACTATATGGCAATTTTTGGAAAAGAAAAACATAGCAGACAGTCAGCCTATGCAGCATCCAATAATCACCCTAACACTGTCAGACTCCAGTAGCCAGAAGCACACTCACTTGAAATGCTCACCCAGCCATAACATTGATATGATAATGTCATACAGTTAGTTTGAACGTGTACAGGATTTTTAGCAACAACTCATTGGAAAATCCAGAACAATCTCAGCAGATACAGGCTCTCTGGTAATTCTTATTTCTCCTGGTGGAAGAATTCAACATCTTCTTTTAGGGTTTTTTTCTCAATATGAGTATCATGCGACCATCAAAGCAGAAACCCAAAGTTATGACGGAGGATCAGCTTTCAAGGTTATATGTGCATGCAACTGAGTACCAATTGGGAGATTAAAAACAGAAATTTAAATTTTTTCTTTAAATTAAAAAATGTTAGAAGCCAAACTATCAAACCTTTTAATACAGAGAAACCCAGAAATATCTATGAAACATCTCGAGGGATTTATATATATGTGACTGGATTTGCTTTTGGAGGATCTCTTGGACTTCACTAGTCACATCAGTTCTGGAACCATTCATTTTGCCAGCACAGCTGAACGAATTACAACACTGGATATCACTTAGGGTTATATTTTATCCTACATATCTACAACCTAATTCTGTAAGGTGTGCTCTTTGTCAGTCATAATATCTGGTAGCACATAAAGCACACAACAAAAATATAGCTGATCTAACTAAAAGTTACAGTGTGATCAAACTGATTCACAGTACTGGTGTGCCTAATCCACCACAGAATGACTTCAAAGAATACAAAAGACACTTCAAAACATCTCTTCTCCAAGCAGCTGCATGTCATGTAACTATTCCTATTTTGCCATGCGCAAACTGAGCTTTATCACTGCGAATGCTCATGAAAATTTTGTAACACTGGTAAATGCAAAGAAAACACTTGGCAAATGTGAAAATAAAACAATAAAAAATCTTACGGTACACTAGCAAAATGGTTTGAAGCAAACAAAAATAATGACATTATTGTTAATAAACTTGTATCTAAACAGAAAGGGAAAAAAAGCCAAATTTGTTATATTCATTATTAATTTGTTTCAAAATGTTCAATATGACTAATACAATAACCTGCACTGCTGCCCATTATTTATTTTGAAATACAAGCTGATTTATTAAATGATTATTTCTTTTTTTTTACATGGAGAACAACATTTAATATTGCAGGATCCTAAAATCACTAATATTATGCTGGCTGTGGAACACAAATCAGGAGAAGGCGCAAGATGGTGAACACTATTATTCAGTATTCTCAATCATTAATGACAACCAACAAACCTCAGAGAGTTTTCAATTTCCATGGTTTTGATTTTTTGTTTTTTGGTATTTTTGTTTTTGTTTGTTGGTTTTGTGTGTGTGACCAGGAGTTATATATAAAGCAAACCCAATATGAGATCTGTCTGAATCTTACTTTCTACCACCAAAGCAAAAGAATTTATAAAATTCCAAGGCCTTAAGTACTAGTCAAGAAGCCGTCCTGGCAAAGGCTGTCCATCTTATCGCCTGTTGAAATTGTGCCACAGAACAACCAAAAGGACAGATTCAAGGGGCTGAAAACTCCTGGCTTTTGGTTTCCAGCAGCGCCTTCTCTAACGTATTCCTAATAAACACTTCAACAACAGCAAAAGCCGTAAAACAAGACAAGCGAACTCCCCAAAAGTCTTACGTAACTAAGGTGGATTTTTAAACCATCTGACAGTGTAAGGATATGGAATAGTTTTGAATAGTTTTCAGAGTCTGATCTAATATAGGTGGTTTGCACTTTTTCCCATTCAATTGTTAAAGATAATAACAAAGATCAACCTTATTGACAAGATTACAATACCTTGCTCATGAATGCATTGTAAGAGATCAAATTTGATAGTAGCAAAACCAGTCGAGACCGCTTAAGAGCATTTTCTCTTACCAATTCCACTGCTAGGATCCTAGTTCTAATTTTTGTTCAGCAGCGTTTGATTTCCTAATAGACGAGAGGCACCGAGCATGAGGTCATCCACAATAACCTTCATGCCTCTTAAGTAAAGTAATAAGGGCACAAATACTCCCCCATTCAAGTCATCTTATTGTGCTAATTCAGTACACCTAGGTAATTTTTATTTTCCCTTTGTGTTTCTGAAAAACATGGATAGGTTATGAAAAATGCAAACTAATATGACCATTACTGTAATTGCATTGGATAGGTTTATTAATTTATCACAATTAAGTCAATAAGAGTGTTAGTAACATCATTATATTACTTGATTAGTTTTGAAAGTGATTATCCTAAGAACTCTATTTAATTGGAAGCATCTCAATTTACAAGGTACATTAAATTCTCAGTAGCATTTTAAAATTATTCAACATATGCAGGTCAATTACCAGTAATCACTGTTTCATAAACTGCTTGATAAGAAACTCCAGTACAGCACTGGAAAAGAATAAAAGAGGGTTCTGAGAAATACAACACGAATTCAGTCCTAAAAGATACAACTGAACTTCAGCTTAAGTTATTATAGTAAAAGGTCATATCTAACAGCTAAATTGCTAAAACCATTCTGAAATGGACAAGATTATGAAAATTGGAGCAAAGATTAAAGAACAGCTGCCTACCTTAACACAGATGATGATAATTTGTCAGGACTGCCAAATTACTGAATTGCACTAACTGCACTCATGCCCAGCTGCACATTAATTACCAGATTAGAAAGTTATAATTAATTTTCTTAATATCACTACACTGCTTTTCTTCCTTGAGTTAATAAAACCAGATTGCAATAAATCTTTGTTAATTCATTCTGCAGAACAGAACTGCTGTAACTATTTCCATATGCGAAAAGCACCTCACGCATAGCTCTTGGTGTAATACCCTGCCTAAAAGCTGTGTCTTCTGACATTTTAATGAAGTGTTGTAATAGGGCAAATAAATTATAAATTATAATTTGACTTACTATAGTTAGTAGAATAATGGCAAAAACTTCTAAATTAATTTTTAAAGAAACTTCTTAATGACAAAATTGAAAAGTGGATAGTATTTCAACATATTTTCAACTAGAAGAGAAGTTTTACTTGTAGTTACATTGTTAAATTTCTAAATCAGCTGACTTTGTCATTAAAAAACATTAAAAGTGCTCCGTAACTGTTTGGCCTTTGCAGAGCACAAGTTGCAAAAAATGTTAAGAACTACTAAAGGAAACCAACTTTATAGAGATACAGAGAGAAGTTCATTAGAATTCTGATCAAGAATGTTCAGCTATAAATAGTGCAAAGATAATTAATGCAGCACTCCAGCAGCATACATTTTCCCATGTCCATATCTGTATTAGCACCAAAAGGCGTTTTTATAAGACAGAAAGAATTATTCAAGGATTCTCATGTGAGAAGAGGAGAAGCAGGTCAAAATCAATACGCTTTTTTTTCATTTATGCCTGAAAGTTGTTTTGTTTTTGCAGCCTCACTGCTGCTTAAAAATTATTTATTTTCTCTCCTCGCTTTCCCTTCTTCATAAAAGGTGAGAGTAGAAATATGAAAATTATGCAATCATGGCTTTCAAAGAGCAGCAACCTATTTTATCCTGATTTAGCACAAGTCTTCAATTGGTCAGCTGAGGTGTCAGAAAGGGAAGACTGAATAGCCAATATTAAATGACTAAATGAAAGCTGAAAATGTTTTGAGTTTGGGTTTGTTGCCTTTTTTTTTTTTTTTTTTTTTTACCATTTCTAGAGTCTTCCAGGGGGTGGTAAACCCCAAGTAATTCTGTATTTGAGAGAAAGTGGAGGTAAGAAAATGGATTTTTAAAGAATGTATGGCCTTTAACAGCAAAGTCAAGCACAACCGTTTTGTCATTTATCCCTTCTCCCAAACTTCGCTAAAGCAGCCAAATTTGCCCTACAGTACATGTTATACATCTCAATGTTATAAATATGTCTACATATAAAAAACCCATCTATATATGTGTATAGATACACACACCCCCCAACGTATACCAAAATATGCCTACGAATAGTATGTTTATCACACCTTCCAGAATATTCAAGTACTTAAAAAATATTCAAGACCTTAAGGAAAATGTGTTACATGATAATACATTAAGAGGAGTAGGATTTATGGATCAGCTCCTTCATAAAGCATCTTACCTTGAGGTAGCAACTTAGCATATGCCCCATTTTTGGTACTGCAGAGGCAGAAAAGCAGACCAACTAGACAACCTCAAAGTCATGAGGGAGTATGGATGGAAGAAGGGAAGGGCTGAAAAACAGTCAGCCCAGAAGTCTCAGAAGACACATGCAGGACAGTATCCAGTACATCACCCAAACATTAGTTTTCACCAGCTATGAAACTGTAACATCTGAAAAAACGGCTGAGAGAAGCAACCTGTAGATCTGAAAAACACAATGCACCCATGATTCAGATTCCTCTTATGGAAGATGTGGGGGTAAGGGCAGAATCACAGTTCAGTAAAAAAAATTCCATTAGAGCTGAAAGTTATCCCTGAAATACTTCTCATCCAAAATAAAAACAGATTAGAAGAGTGCAGCAAGCATGAAAGAGGAGTACCAGGGTTAGAAAAATACATAAATCAGAGCAGGATCAAAAAAGGTTTACAATAGCTCTTGATTTACAGGAAACATAAAACCAAAAGTCACTGGATGATCTCAGATGCTTGTCATAAAAACTTGCAACTTAGATTAAGGATTCAAATAAGGTCTGAAGGCTGAAGAGACACTATGAGAAACAATATAGCTGTTTTCCAACCAAAAACTGTACCATTACATTGACTAACAGTGAGATAACTGAAACTAACAAGTACAGCACTGCACCTATCGGTATTTAATGCTAAAATTATTGTTTAAAAACAAGGATGTGTTCAGTATTCAGCTCCATGCATGAAGCTGGTCATAAACCTAAGAAAATCCAACTAATGCTCAGCAATCATGCAAGTAAGTTTCCTGAAAAGATCACGTTAAGATTCCTGAAAACTCCTCAAATCCCACCAAATGCTAAATGTAATTGAACAATTAACAAACATTAAACTTTAATTTCTGTTAAAATCTAAAGCTAAGAATCAATCTGTATTTTATTCTGATATTACAGACTGATATCTAGAGAAAAAAAGGTATTTTATGCTGCTTTGTTATTCTAAGTTCACTCTAAAAGATTAAATGAAAAACTGCACTGAAAGAGTACCTGATGTTTCCATGAAAATGGATATGCCATGAATTTCTGAAGAGCAAAAGATGTCACGGTAGTTATGACTAGTCAACTTAAAATTAAACATGCTTGTAAAAATGGCATAGAAAACATCTGTCAGCATTGGTATAATGAAAATGAAAACCACAAAATTCAAGTTTCACAGTATTAATAGGATCATGAAATAATATAAAGAGAAGCTTAAAATTCAGGTAAGTGAAATAGTTGTGTTTTACATGACGCATCGGAACTGCATCAGTTACACGTAGGGTTTCTACCTGTAAGGTATAGAAACATATATTTGTTGTCCAGCTGGGAGGTTACAGTTGGGAGGAGGTAAATGAGAGATCTTCTCATATCCACGATAATAAGAAACCATATAATGATGAATAGAGATTTACTAATATATATAAACACACATATAGCTATGTGCATACCTGTAATGTACTTTGAAAAGTACTGAATGGAAATTTTTTTTTAGTGAGAAACAAATGTATCATAATTCAGTCAAAGGTATCATAATGCAGTCAAAGTATCATGCTTGGTAAATCTGAATCTGTATTATCCACATCATAAAGATCCTTAAATCAGAGTAGGGAAAAAAAAAAGAGGCAAACAAAAAACCAACACCAACCCCACACAGCTTTCCATTTAGGAATTATTATTTTTAAAAATGACCTGTTTGATCCGAGAAATTAGCCAGGTATTAAAGTAATTCCTGCTAAAATACACAAGCAAAAAATACACAAGCAAAACACTTTGTAAATGCCTCCTCTCCTCATCTCATGGCTATTTAAAGAGTTCCCTAATGAGAAACGAGTGATTTGTTTTGCAGGCAAATTCCCACAAATGTACATAATTGTATGAAATACACAAAGCAAATAATTTGTCTTCAAAATTTGTCAGTTAGAAAATTGTGAAGTGAAACAATCCCAACTCTATCATTTTTAGATGATGTGTTTCCCTGACATGACTGGAATTGCAGTGGAAATGACTGCGAAACGCTTGTGCTCATTTTATTTATTTAATGAAACCTAAGGTCTGTACAAATTTATTCCCTTCCCTCTGAAAGAGGCCTCTTCCAACAGTCAGATTTTGTCTACTATAACTAATCATTTACTGGGCACAGAGTAAAATTAGGGCATAAATTATACAAGCAATTAAAAGGGAAATGATCTTTAAACAGTGCAAGGATTAATGTGGCTACACTCAGGTGACGGACTTCTGAGCACAGTCAATAGTTGGTCAAGAAAGGGCAGCTCCATAGGCCAGGCACTGGGTGGTTAATTCAGAGCAGGATAACTGCTCCTCAGGCTACTTTGTAGTGCCTGGCTCCCTAATGACCCTGACAGGAGCTAGCTACTGCTGCGCTGGTGAAATGTACAAAGACGTCTCATCTCAAACTGAACCTCATCCTGTACATCTTTATGCATGACTCCAACTCTCAACTGTTCGGCAACTCAATACTAAAGGTTCCCTGGCATCTCCTAGGCAGTGGGAAAGTACGTCATAGAAATACCTCCTAATTATCTGCCAATATCAAGGTGATAATGGCAGCTACCCAGCTAAAGCAAGAGCACAAACACCACCAACTAGTTTATAAAATCCTATTCTCAATAAATGCAATTTCAAAATCTTGCAGGCAGATTTATTAGGGGAGCAAAAGTGAGGATCTGACGCAACTGTTCAGTTGCTCAGGAAGCAAACTAAGGATCTGCTGCGACTTTCCCACGCTCGTCACTATCCACCCTGTGCTTCAAAGATGGACTCGTTAATTTGCAACCAGACTAGTAGAAAATTTGCAGTACCTGATCAGTACATGCTAAATATTGGTACATGCCATAGATGACCAGGGTGAACTTCCTACTCCCAATTTCTCCTAGGGCAAAACACAAAATAGTGTTTATTCTGAATAAAATCCTTCCCCCTTTCCAGCATAGAAAATTTTCGTATCTTCTTTATAAATAACACACCAAAAAAACCATTTCCCTTTTTTTTTTTTTGAGCCATCAAGAGAAAAAAAATGACATCTGGGGAAAATTGTGATACTGTGAAGAGAGGGTCTGCTGTGGAGGGGGCCAAACCCATGGAAACCAAGACCCTTCTGTAACCCTCTGGTTTCTGTGGGACTGCCTGGCAAAAGTTTTGTTTTGCAGAAGAACAGCATCTATCATTAGTACCACAGAGATCTATAAAGTGTTTGAAATCCTACATTTTACGCTGAGGAATTGCATTACTAATAGTCACATAGGGTTTTTCGCAGATAAGTAGTATGGTAATTATGAACTTGTATGTATTTATATTCATTTGACAGTGCACTAATAAACTGTGGGGAAACAGTGTTTAAACTCTGAATTTGGAACTAGAATCTGTTTCCTTTGGCTATAAAGCAAGCACTTGAACTGAGAAAGATATTTTGCAGTAGCAATAATAGGTCCCAAATTCTTCCTGTGTTATAGCCAGAGGCCGGCCTCCCACACAAATTCAGCATTACAATATTGAATCGAAGCTGCTGTTTGAATAATCCATCTTAACATCATAAGCTATCACCAAAATAACATTTTTCTTGGTTCTTTTTTTCCCCTGCCAAACAGATATGTTTCTTGAGTGATCCCATGGAATTTTTAAAATATTTTTAAAATGAGATAATTTGTATTGGTCAATGGCAAATCAGACACCACACATCAAAAGTACCCACCCTGAAACAGCACAAACATGTACTGATACCTACAAGGAGAAAATCTAAATTTTAATGACATTCTCAGACCAATTTTTGTAATTTTATGTGTGACCTCAGAAGAACTACTTATGGAAATTCAAAGAAGAAAAGGAAACCTCTGTGGTTTTGTGTTGTTTGTTTGTTTTTTTTTGGGGGGGGGGGATTGTTCTTTTTTTAATATAATTTTACAATAGTTCATTTGATTCTTAATGGGTATAAAGCAGTAGTCATGTAATGCAGAACTGGCTAATCGTTTCAGATGAGGTAAAGGGATGGCAAGAAAATTGCATACTGTGGTGCTCTAACATGTTCTAAAACAATGAAATTGCTAATCAGATGTCATATAACATAGTGACATCAAAATGGCCCAAACACAAAATTATTTTTCAAGTTTGCTTTGCAGCCAGTACTGACTCAAGAAATGTAAACTTGTTTATGAATCATGCAATGAACCAGTAGGTTAACCAGCACCTGAAATAACAGTGCTGAAAAAATGTACCTTTTGCTGAAAACATCCTTGTCACTAGTTGCTTATAAATTAGGATGGAATTAATTTCCTCAATTCAAAAAGTCAGTTCTTTCAATTATTTCCTAAGGTCTTCTTTGGTCAATGAAAAGAGATTATCTCTAGAAGGCAAATAATTCTATTTGCCAAAACATATATTTAACACCAGAGAAAAAAATTTTAGATACAGCTCAGCTAGGATTTATCTCTTTGAATCTAGTGCTAATACAAATCTACACTATGATTCAGATGTCTGAAGGTAAAAGTCTGGTTTCAATCGGTCTGTTTTACTGCAGGGGAAATCTCAGTGTTTAACTCAATATCCAAATCCTTTTTATTACTATTACCACTTTAATTTATTACATCAGTGGAGCATTTACCAAAAACACACACAGAGCACCTTCATTAAGTGTGCAAACTAGACTACTTTTAGAGGTTTTTTTGTAGGTAGTTTTCATTCCTTCCTCTAAAATTATGTCCAATTTAGACAGAAAGGATAAAATTTCAGATTCCACCTAAAAACAACTTCTACATGGTCCTATAATGACAAATTATGCAAATAACTTAAATTTTTCTTCTCTAAAACCCCTTTAAAACACAGGCTGATTTTTGCCAAAGATAGTTAACTTTGAAGAATAAGCTTTATTATTAACTCTGTAGTTTTAGTGGGAGGTGTCCCTGCCCTGGCAGGGGGGTTGGAACTAGATGATCTTAAGGTCCTTTCCAATCCTAACTATTCTATGATTCTATGATTGTTTTTAATTTAATTTAGACATGAGAGTTAATAATGCAAATTAGAAAATTTGAATTAGTCATCCTGATTGAATCTCTGCCAGAAGTGCTTCTTCACCAGGAAGGAGCACTTGTTACTAGGACAAGTAAAAGCATGAAATACTAACTTTATTGAAGAATATAATAGCATACTGAAGAATATACATCATACAAACAACTTGATGTTTAGGATGAATTTGCAGAATAATGCAACAATCACATTTCAGGCATTTCTGATAGTGCAAGTGAGGGAACTAAGCTATCCAAAAAAGTTTACTGAATTTGCAAGCTTGGATCCTCTCCTCTTTATATTTTCAAACTTCCTCAATGCATTAATATTCCTTTACAAGCTATAAAGAAAGATATTCCTAAGTGCATTGATTACATTTTGGAAGAAGCCACAGAACTCAAAGAGAACCGTTCTGTTATGTGCTAAGACCTTTTCTAAAGTTTTTCTATGGAGGTAGCTCACTCAAGACATTTTGAAGGCCACCTATTCCTCAAGTGATTTAGGCATGTGTGGCCTTAAAAATGTTTTGAATTTGGGAATTCCATGGAAACTTTAAAATATTTTTGAGCAAGTTCTGCTGTCTAAAGACCAGCATTTCGTACCTTGGCGGTGGGTTTATCAGTCGTATTTCCTCCTAGGCAGAAAGTGCTGAGAGATAAGCTCCTTTAAATGCCTGTAACCTAAAGTGCTCTGAAATACCACTGCATGTGTCCCAGAAGAGAACAACACCTGTGCCTGTGTCACCCTGGCAGACCTTGTGGCATTTTAGCATAAAATCCCTCTTAAACCATTCAACAACAACAAAACCGCCCACAAAACTATGGGTGTATTTTTCCTTGTTATTTTCTGTTTTTTCGAGTAAGGTGAGAGAAAAAGACTGGTTTTGAAGCTGTGTGTTTATCTTCCTGTTTGGAATCCACACAGTGGCTCCAAGGGCTTAGTAGCTCCAAAAAACTTCTGTTCAAACACTGAATGCTTTGAGGCCTGGAAAGGCATAACTTAAATATTCTATAGTTGTAGTTTAATGTAGAAAATGAAAAAAAAATTAAAATACAAAAGTCAAAAAGGACCTTGCTTTAAAATCTTGCTGACAACTTTCCAATAGCACAAATATTACAATTTCATCATTTCCTTCCTTAGTTACCTACAAATGAGTAACTACTTTGTGCAAACAATTTAGTGAAGCTTCTGCTATCTCACTTCATAAAATATATAATATTGAATTCAACTCAAGTCCACTGTTAATGTACAATCAGTGTTAAAGTGTAACAGGCAAAGAATCCTGAGCTGACATCAGGCACAGTAAACATTTTACATCTATGTCAATTAAATCTTACCAGTCTGTATGGTTTGATTTTAATTCAAATTAATCATATTTATTTCAAACTCCTCCTTTTTTATTTCTATTAAGCTTCCCTGCTCTGGTCCACTCCACCCATACCTCACAGCTTTTCTTCCTATAAAGAACTTCCCATTCCTTAGATCCATAAATGTTTACATAATTTACTTCTGTCACTGAGACAGCAGAATAGGCATAGTATCCCCCTTAGCCACAACAACACTTGCAAACAGGCTGGACATCCAAAAATGTTATTTCTAGTTTGTTCTGTTTCCAGAAATAAAAAACTCTTTACTCCAGTTGAAAAGTTTTTCATTAAACTTTTCATTTCCATTTAACTTTTTCGTTTCAGTTTTCAAAACCATTTTTCAAAGTTTCAGGTGCACTTAAGGTTGATACACTGATTCTTCATAAAAAGCCAGGCACCTTAATGCCTAATAGTATTATTACATTGTAGCACACAAGAAATAATAAATAACCTTAAAACAATTATTCACCTGGTCAGCATATACAGAGCAAACATTTTATGGAAAATATATTCTTTCACATAGCAATGCTTCTGGGTTGCTTATTAGCAAATAGTGATGTGGTCTTATTGGTACTAACAGTGACTAAAAAAAGATATGGGTTTTCTTTCAAAGGGGGAAGAAGTGACATAAAGAGACAATTTCAATCCAAAAGAAAAAAAATATTGTCCAGGATCTCATACTCAGAAATTTATTACTGACTGATCCAACAAACTAACAACAATCTGGGTTCTTCTCTGTATATCACAGCTGGGCATCACCCCATAAACACAAGTCCCACAAGTCCTTTTTTAATAGTTACAAGGGTAAAAATAAATATATAGATTAAAAATGTTACTTGATCCTTCAAACATGATGCAAGCTGGGTATTTGTAAGATTACTTAACTCCCTAAGAGAGTTATAATTTCAGACTTCTTTATTTCAATAAATGAGAGGCATATTACAGAAATACACAAGCAATTCAACTGCTCAGTCATAAATTACTTGAAGTTTTTAAAGAGTAAGGGAAACAAAAATCTTAGCATGAAGAAGCCAGATTGTCATGGCTCACCGAGAAGACAAATAAAGGATTATGAATTAGAGGCATTTTAGAGAGGCTGTTATAGTTGGTGTTTTGGAAGTACTGAAGATGAAATATCTAAACCAAAGGATTTGGATGAGGGAGGAAAATAAGTGAGTAAATAAATAATTAAAGCGGCTTTGCCAATTTGTGCTCCTTATCCCCCAAAGACGACTCAAATCTGTCTATCAAACCACCACCACTTTACACACATCTCCTTCTGCAGCCTCTCTTTATATCAGTGGTTTCAGTCAATACAGTCAACAAGTGTTATACAACACTGGTTACTCAAATAGGCAAGTGAGCTGTAAAAGGAACTTCAAATTTGGTGGCATAAGGAGAACTGAAAAACAAATGGTGATGATGAGCTAAGATATGGAGCAATATTGAGAACATCAGAAATGCGGAAATGCAGTGAAACATTTAGAAAGAAAAGCAAATCTCAGTACAAACTACCATTCTACTTAAATGTACTTCAGAGACAAAAGGCAATTTTACAAACACACACTAAAGAATTTGCCAATAGTTTTAGCTGAAGAATAGTACAGTGAACTTTTAAATATACTTGATAATAAGGTATATACATGATAGGTAAGATGGTGAGCGTCCCATAGTCGTTAAGTCATGAGGAAAGAAGCAGGATGAAGAAAAGCAATGGAGAGGAGTACAAGATTTCCAGTGGACGGCTTTGGCATGTAAAGACACACTCAGACAAAAAACCATATATATGTTTACACACAGTGGCATGCAAGGAGAGAGCAAGTCTGACCATGATGATACAGGACAGAGAAAACAAACTATTTTGTGAAGAACATTTGCATAATGAAACAAATACCCAGCTCATCTGTCAATCCAAAAATAGTAATTTAAAAATAACCACTGACATCCACAAACTATTGCGAGTGTTCTCCAATTTGAAGCACAAATCAAAATAAAATCAAATAAAATGCTAATCAGAGATGAGGCGTATTAGATCTGTAATATATGCAGGCTTCAGTGGCTTAGCATTTCCTAAGCTTGGATGACAGTGTATTTGTTTACACACAGTATTATGGAAGAGTCATCTACTGAAGGTCAAATCTAGACAGATGTGCAAGAATTCAGAATGAAAAACCAATAACTTAGCATTTAATGTAACTTTTTCTGCCATAGCAAAGGAAGTTATCTTGGCAGAGATCCTCTTCCACTTTTGTGCCAGATAAGAAATGAATCTCTTTTGCATTACCGCCTTGTAGTGTTTGTGGCTGACATTTGTAGTGCACCAACAGCAGTTGCTGTGAGGAGCCAGGATCAAACCCATGAACACCTATCACAGAATTTGAACTATTTGAAAATCGCATTGCTGCATTTCAAGGATAAGCAGAGATTTAGATAAGGCCTACGTATAAGACAAATTTTTGTTTACATGTACTATGTAGAATAAGGTACTGCATTTACAAACATAAGCTAGACACTTTTTGTAACACCTCAGAAAAACTCCAAAACCACAAAACTCAAGCTGTTGTGCTAGTGAACTTGTAGAGAATTCACTAAAATCTGTTGGGAAGAAGTAATTAGCATGCATGCAAGTCACAAGTCAAAGACTGAGGATCATCACTGGGCAGCAGTTAATCAGCCCCTTCAACAATGAGCAGGTTCAGAAAGTGCTAACTCCCTCCTGCTCCTGCACACAGACATGTTTTTTGCCTCCCACCTCACTTTTGTTTGAAAGGAAGGTGGAAAATATGCCTGTCTGAACTGACACACCAGAAGTTTCTATAGAGGCTCTGAGCAGTGTATTTTGAAGCTTGAAGCCAACCAAGCAAGTATGTCAACGTACATCCTGCTATGGGGAAAAGCGTACCCTTAAATACAGATCAAACAGAGGGCAGTGGAAGATGCTGACTATCAAGGAGGGAATCACGCATAAAACCGCAACACCAACACAGGGATATGTGAAATTCTTGGTTCACTTTCTTGTGACAGCTGGTGCTGGGGTTTATTTGCAGTATGAAGAAAGCTAATGTGTCCTTACAAGTACACAAATATCCCTCACAGGTGTAACTTTCAATATTACTCCTCAAGCAGTGCAAAGAAAACATTTTCTTTACCAGCACGGTATCACTGCTAGCAGCCCTGAGATGGACCATGGAGGTGCTAACACCTGTCTGGAGTCAGATACTGGAGGTCAGAAAGACTTCAGCTGAGCATGCATCTTCTGCAGCAAACACGTAGCTGCCTTCAAATCACAACTGGTCAAAGCAAAATTGTTGGGGAATGGTTGATAGAAAACGGGCACAATAAGATCATAGGCCAACGGATGGAAAAAGCCTGACAGTAGTGAACCAGAGGCTTTGAGGCCTTGGCTGAAGGGTACTAGAGAACGTGTGCCTGAGAGAGTTTGAGGGAGCTGGCAGAAGAGCCTGAGAAGTCAGGATATGTAGGGAGGAACTGACAACTGTAACCTTGAAGCACAGCTGCAAGCTGGAAATCCCCTGGAACACAACCAAGAAGAAGACCACAAAGGGGGGGTGGGATGTGAATGTAACCTTTGAGCTGTAACCAAGCACATACCAATCATGTAACCAATCATGTATCAATTAGTAGCATAAGTAGCCAATCGTATATTAGCAAGTGTGCCTGCATGGAGTATATAACTGGAACCCTCAGATGAAATAAACTGAGTCTGATGAACGGTCACATTGATTGTCTTCATTCTCCCACCATACAGCAGGCAGAGAGAGCCTGCATCCTCACCTACCGCGCAGGCAAAAGGAAAGAAGCCTGCGGTCCCCAGCTGCGGGCAGGCAAAGGGAGCCTGTGGTCCCTGGTCGCAGCACAAAACCACTCTTTGGGAGAAGGTGCATAACAGCAAGCCACTTGTAGCAGGTGTTACTCTTGTTTCTTGATATGAAGGACACACTGATACTACATCTGAGAACAGGTAAAAATAAAGAGTACAAAGTGGCTGGAAACCTTATCCCTTCAGAGGAACACATGCCCTTTTGCTATTTACCCTACCTATAACAACACTAAAAGCAATGACGGACTTCAGTAAAAGTGATAGGCAACACACTAACCGACAAAAAAGCAGCCAATATATGAATAAATGTACTTCTATGCGCATTCCTGTGCATACAACATATATCTCCTTAAATTTCTAAAATTAAACTATAGAATTAAGGATATTATATCACCGTTTATGTAGCTGGGAAGACAAAAACTGTGTAGCAATTGTAATAGTTCTGTGGTGAAGACGGTTTCAGCATAACTTTTTTTCTATGCTCTAGTCACCAAAGACCAGTTGTTTTACCTCTTGATATTAAGCAATGCCCAAGGTATCCCAGTGGGAGTGTTGAAAGCAGGTAGCAATTTCTCTCCAAGCTCCACTGCCTTTTTTCGGAAAACCTGAAAGTTAAGAAGAAACAAAGTGTTGGAAAATACATTGTTGCTCCTACTACATTAATTTAGATAATACCACTATTAAGTGTATAGTCATCTCAGCGCAACAAAGCATCCCTCCATTTTTAGTGACATCAAAGGAACAAAGCAGCACGACTCATTTTCCATTACACACAGTAATGGAAATAAGTGGAGAACTCACACAGCACGATCGTGCAGTGATGATACCCAGATGACCTGCATCTGTCATGACAAGCACCAAGCCAGAGATATCAGCGCTGCTGGACCGGCTCTGGTTTGTGCAGAGCTGCTTGCACACTGCCTGCTGTGCCTGCTGGGTACTCCAGGGTCAGAGAGAGGCATGTTCTCCGGATATGCTGCTAGACCCAGGCTGGCTGGTAGGCAGCCGGCATCTCCTCACACAGCGGTACGGGTGCAGCCACAGAAATGTCACCTTTGCTCTGTGTGAGGTTCATTAATGGTGGCTAAGCGAGCTGTGGGAACCAGGGCTGGATTGCTGTGTGCCTGCCGTACTGTGGATGTGCTGCACAGGCAGTTTGCAGCCAAACCACATCACCCCCCTCAGAAAAAAAAGAAAAACTATATTTTTCAGCACCACAGTCTTTAAGGACCTGTTGTATACAGCTGGCTTATACCCAGATGGTATTAATGCCAAGATTCATAAAAAAATTGGAATATATCCCTGCAGGTAACCGAGACTTCACTTATCTTTAACATCTAAAGTGTTCCAGCTTTCATCTTAAAAACAAGAAGTGGTAAGACCCCAAACGCTTAACACATGCCCACAAATTGGCAAACAATTTAACATTAGGAATTTTTTATCCACAGTAATAGTTACAAAGCTAGAACAAAGAAACTTTTGCTCTCCTTCAACTACCAGCTCAGCTCCAGTTACATTAACCTGACTTTTTGAGCACTAAGTGCTCTAGTAAAATAGTTTTAATTAGAAGCAATATTGTTCCAACTTAAATATAGAAAACTATTTAGTAATTTCAGTATGTGTATGTTCAAGGCCTATTTGCTTGGAATTACACTGAGATCCTATGCAACACTGAAAGGGACTATCCCAGGTATAGTAGCCAAGATAGCAAAGTCACCTTCATTGTTCTCCCTTTCTAATAATGGCTCCTTTCAATTAATTTTTTCTCCTCTCAGACATATTTATAATGAATTTTTATTTATTTATGTATACGAAATCAACTTGTACATCTGCTGCATCTCACAGTGTAGAAAAATACAGTAATTTTTCTTTAGAAGGAAAAAAATGCACTTCTCTTTGTTGAAGTTGGCATTGTCCACCCCTCAAGCATGCCAAGGTCCCTCTGGGTGGCATCCCTTCCCTCCAATGTATCAACCGAACCACACAGCTTGGTGTCATCGGCAAACTTGCTGAGGGCGCACTCAATCCCACTGTCCATGCCACCAACAAAGATGTTGAACTGAATCAGTCCCAACACTGACCCCTTAAGGACACCACTCATTACTGGTCTTCAATTGGACATTGAGCCTTTGACTGCAACTCTCTGCATGTGGCCATCCTGCCAATTCTTTATCCACCGAGTGGTCCATCCATCAAATTGATGTCTCTCCAGTTTAGAGACAAGGATGCCATGTGGGACAGCATCAAACACTCCGCACAAGTCCAGGTAGACAATGTCAACTGCTCTGCATCTGTCCATCAGTTCTGTAGCCCCATCATAGAAGGCCACCAGATTGGTCAGGCAGGATTTGTCCTTGGTGAAGCCATACTGGCTGTCACCAACCACCAACCACCTAATTTTTCATGTGCATTAGCAAGGTTTCTAGAAGAATCTGCTCCAAGGTTTTGCCAGGCACAGAGGTGAGGCTGACTGGTTTGTAGTTCCCTGGCTCATCCATTTTCCCCTTCTTGAAAATGGGGGTTATAGTTCCCTTTTTCCTGTCATCAGGAACTTCACCTGAATGCCATGATTTTTCAAATATGATGGTCAGTGGCTTAGCAACTTCATTTGCCAGCTCCTTCAGGACCTAGAATTTTCTGGTGTATTTTGCGCACAAGACCCATGGCCTTGTACGCGTAAATGAATGTAAAACTCTGGAATAATCATGTTACCCGGAATAAACCTCTAGACTACCCCAGGGTATCTTTATATGGCACATATGTCAAGATTTTTATGACAATAGTCCATGATTAAGAATTACAGTAGAAGGTATTCTGAGGGATCTTAAGTCGTTTGAAGCTGAATTATGGCTGGAGTCAGAAAACATTTTAAGTGGATTGCATATGAGTGCTGGGAGAAACTTGAAGCAGGGCAGCAAGGAAAACAATTTGCTCAGAAATCCTATCATAATCCATGTTATTTCAGACTCCCCTGCTCACTGATTGTGTGGATTCTGCTGAGAGCTATGGATTTGTGATCTTCATTCAGCACATAATTCAGACTCCCCAAGGGTTAAAACCTGGAGGGACACTCAGAAATGTTTGGTGCAGAATATAAACATCTTTTAGTAGATTTCCCTGAGAGAAGCAAGTGACCGTAACCCACCAGGAGCATACAAACTTTATCCTCATTATACTACATTGGTCTGTTGAACCCAAACCTACGTTTTGCTCTTTCAGCACAAGAGAGGTCTCCTCAGCCTTTCACTACATATGGTGTAATCAACTCGTCGGCTTACCTTAGTATCTCTACCCTGAAACACTGAAGTATTAACAGAACAGTTATGATGACCCTCCCAAGCAATGGGCACACAAAGACCTTGAATTTCTGTAGAAGCTCTTGCCATGCAGGGTAAAACCTTATCTTTTGCTACAGATAAAGAGAGTAGACACTGTACTTTAAGCAATGTGGTTAAATGTGCCATATATACTCTGTTTAGATGTGTATTTAAAGAGTGCATTTAAAGATAAAAGGAGGTCTCCCTGTCATAAAGCATACACATATTTAACCACAGCAGTGGCAGCCAAGCTCAGTAACTGCTGTACCTTACAGGATATATTATTCCTTCCTCATTGAAAAGATTACATGCAAACTCAGAAAGAGGTAAGATACAATTATTGCTTCTGGACAAAACCGTAACATTTTAGTATCTTAGTTAAAGATTTGACGCACAGCTTTATTTTCACATTTCTACCAACTCACATTTTTTTCAATTATATTATATTTCTTTTAGAAATTAACAATCTAATTGTTTTCATTCAAAATAATTTGCCTACTTCATGGAAATGTCAAAAAGAATGGTTATCAAAAAATAAACACATCCGATATGAAGGGCTAATTTAACATGGCTGAATGACTGCTAAATCACTATTAAGCACAACAGTGTAGGAAAGAATGACAAGAATACACCACCACTCCGAATGACTGAACACCATGATAGCAACCTCATGCAGCAAAGTTATGCTCTTCAGCAAGAGTAAAAGGGTGAAGATTAATAAAGCAACCACCTTATTTTTCAATTTGCAGCTTTAACAGTTGAAAAAATTGTAATAGGAAAACCAGGTACTATAATTATTGCACACGTTCCACAATTCTCACCATATTTTTCTTTTGCAGAAACATCTAATATTGAACAAGAAAAAAATATTGCACTGGGTAAAATTTGCTTTTTCAGATAATAAAAGTAAATAAAGGACAGGAACTTCTACTTGATATCTCTATTGCCGACATGAATTTCAACTTTTTGCCATGCCGTAATCTCTCTCTACTATCACTCAGTAAAGTCATTTTTCAGTAAACAAAAAATATGACAGCCATTTCTGAGGTGCACAAACTAAAGGCAGAAATAACAGAGTACAAAACTGAAAGACATTATATATAGTAAAGGAAAAGTTCTACAGCAAAATTTCCCATGACAGTAGTTATTTTGAAAGGCTTTAGGACTTTTCCTGGCCTCTCCTCATGGATGCTCAGCCAGCAGTAACAAAGGCTTATTTACACAAAGTACTCCAACTGGATCAGACCTTGCAGAAGCTATCACAGCCCCATGCCTCCACCCACCCTTCATCCCACACTTAGTTCTCACAGTTTAAGTATTTCCTACAAGTCTAAAAGTCTACAAACCACTCCCAAGACCTTTATGACTTGCACTGCTGCTATATGAAGATCAAGACTGCATTTTTTTTAAGGAAGAGGGACTGTGGAGTTATTTACCTGACATATCAGCTGTCCCTTTATCAGGTGACGCAATGAGAAAGCCACACTGTCAACAATCCCTTATTTTAAACTGAGAATTCAGAGGAAAGTACTACGGCTGCCTTTAAAAAGAAACCAAACCACTAAAAATTGCACTGACATTTAACTCAACTAGATATGATACTACATCAAAGAAAAGTATTTTAAGTGAAGCACTATGATGCAGAATAGAAATGATAATTTAAAACACTGAATACTTGATCACTGTGTAACACTATAAGCTCAGGTAGGATATTAAATGTTTTCTTAAGCATTTCTTTCTAACCTAATTTTTTGCCAGAAGACAGATTTTGGATGTAAGGTAATCCTTCTTGTTAAATTCAAAATATTATTAATATTTTTAAATATGCAAGACCTATAACAAACTTGTATGATATTGATTCACACTGTGTGACAGTCCTGCGTAAGGAGGACTCATGGTACAAGTACACAGACCCCTTCACACTCTGCGGTCCTACTCAAAATTAGCACTAAAGCAAATTAGATAGTCACTATAGTCGTATAATAGATTATTCAGAACATAGAGTTAGTACATTTTCGATTCAGATGTACACTTATATTAGTAGGCTGTGAATTGTTAGCTCAATGCTCAGTAAAGCAGCACCTTCTTTATCCTTTGAGTTAGCAATCTCAAGGGCCTTACACAGACAAATCACTCCAAGCCATCACCATTCCTCCAAGCAGCAAGTGGTAATACCTAAACAAGAAATGCTGTGCACACTTGGCTTCCCTATAACTGTCCATTACACAGGCTATGCACATACCAAGCCAAGAGGCAAAATATTATTTTCTCACCCTATTAGACATTCTTAATTGTTTTTTAAGTACATAGAAATATTTTTGGTCTTCATAAGAGAGAACAAACTAACTTGGGAACTTCCCCTACCAGACAAGCATTGCACAAGATGCTAGAAGACATGCTTTTTCACAACACCGTACCTAAGGATGTCGTAAATCCCAGTGCCAGAAGTCTTCCACTTCCTCAGGAACTATAATCTGCATCTTTCATTCTAGTAGGACTGCTAGCATTCTTACTGAAAAAGGTATGGAAAGTAACCACTTTTACATATACAGTACTTCCATCAGCAGTTTTTCTACAGTAATTATTTTTCTAATAAAAATTCCCTTTTCTTTTTTCTCAAATGCGACCTTAATTCAGTGAGGCACTCTTGTTTACAAAAGTAGTTTGGGCATGTGATTTTTTTTTTTGGTTCTGCTCACTTTGTGCCATTTATGCAAATGCACAGGTTTGTGTGTGAATTAGGACACAAAGAAGCAGTGATTTTAATGAACTATGTTTTCCAAATACCCACTTAATTTAAAGCAGTTACTGTCATTCTCAATACAACCTTGCGCCATGCAGATACTGAAAGTGTGTTTTGTGATTTTTGTTTTTAAATGGCTCTACAGAGGAAGTGTTTTTCTTTTGAAACAGATTGTTAAAAGAGGTCATACATCCGGAATAGCTTGCTCTTGGTTAGAAGACCCAATCCAACTACCAATCAGATTTTACAAACTTGTGTCCATTATCAAATCTTGTTTAGGGTAAACAGTGTTCCCAGATAAACGAGGGTCTGCCTGCACAGATGCAACTGCAGGGCTAAGACCAGAGCTATCATCTAGTGAGCACTGGCTTTCATTATAGTGCAAGAATGTTAACTCCTCTGCATAAACAAAAACATTTCCTCCGGCTGGAATGACGAACCCCTTTGAAAATGTTAGATTACCTCATCATAGATTTAATTGCTGTTGCTAATCAGGAAGAAAAGAAAACACAGGAAACAAAGAAATATCTTGAATTGCATATGAGGCACGTCTAATTAAAAAAGAGCATCACATGGTACAATATCATAAATCAAAGAGCAGCCAGAATTCTGCCTTAAAAAGTCCTCCAGATGAGGGAAACCAGAAAATAAATTTTAACATCAAAGGAAACAATCCTTTTTTTTTTTTCCAATTCACAAAGACATTTTCTTCACTTTTCTAATTGTGTCAAATTAAACATCTTTCATTTTTTTATTATATTTATATATAGAAACTGACAAGCCACTAAGTAAGATTTATTGCTTTTCTTCCTGTACCTGACTGCCTTTCCCAGTAGGGTAAGGGAAGAATATTTCAATGCAAAAGCAGGAAACGAGAGCAGAAAAATGAACAGGGACAGGCCACTTTGCTGCTCTTTAGAACACTGAATAGAAATCCTTTCAGCGTAACAAATGTTGATTTAGGTTTAAAGCGATCTGCCAACAACAGAGAACTCTCTTAGAAGAACTTGGTCCAATACCTTCTTCCCTGAAAGACAACCAGGATTTTTGCTATGTTTGCATTTGTTTTATTTTTACAATGAAGAATTAGAAATGCTACAAAAATTGTGGCACTCCACCTAACATACCAGAACACTTGAAATTCAGTAAGATGAATTCTTCCACTACCTTCAATACCAAGTGATACCACACTAAAGTATCATGTTTGAAACTATTTCTTGTAAAAATATTTTCAGTGTTTATGACACCTGGATAAGTTACCCAGCTGCTGGCATTAATTCAGCAGCAATTACTGCTTTTAGAATTACTGTCACCTCGACACTAGCAGGTGGTTTTGAGTTTAATTTCATTCAGCCCTCACTTGCAGCTGGCTGAACCATGTCAGTTATGAATTATCTGTGCTACAAGGTGAGGAGACAGTTAATAACATTCCTGGAAACAAGTGTCACATCAGTGTGGTAACCAGTACCAACAGAAGGAGCTCAATGAACTTCATTTAGGACTTTCAAGCCATAGTAGTATTTATTGTACACCCAGATCCAGAAATGCTGAGAATGTGTTTTCATCATTTTCCTCAGAAAACAGCCTGGGTCCAAGACCAGTTTGCTGGCTCTGAAACAGCCCTGGTCCTGCTGGACTTAAGCGGGGCACACATGAAATGCCACACCAATGCATGAGCCCCACCACCAGCCCCTGGCTGCACCCAACCTCATGTCTTCTTACCAGGATACAGAAGAAGACAGTGCATTAAAAACGAGTGGCTCTGCTTGAGGCTACACCTACAATGGCCAAAGACAAGACGGAGCTAACTAGCACGAGTGTACACGTTGACATCAGAGTCAGCATCATGCTCTTCAGCACCCTGCATGTTGAGGAGGCTTTCCGGTTTTTAAGAGTAGACTTAAAGTACCTTTGCCCATCCGTATTACTTTGCTCAGAGCTAGTAAGCGTCCCCTCAATCCTCAAGACTAGAGGGTCACTGATGGCTGGGCAAGGCAGGGCTGGCTCTCCCTGGGTTGCACCAACCTGAATTTCAGAAGATTGTCTGGATGTGGGAAGTTTCCGTACAGAGGCAAGGTGGTGCTTCTGCACTAAACACCCTAAAGCATCCCACACTGACTGTGCTGGTCAAGCCAAACCCACTAACAGGAGCATACAAGGAACAGCCGGCCCAGACAGCAAGGACACGGGTATGTGCTGGAAATTTAAACTTCCACCAATTCTGTAAAAGCAGCATGAAGGAAACAAAGTGTGCTTTAGGTTTTTTACAAAGCATGGTTTGCCACACATTGATATGAGAAACTTGGCTGGACAGGGCAACGTTTTATTTTATTTAGAATTTGAACAGGTGCCTCCTCCCTGGAGATTATCAAAACGCACCCCGCCGGGTTTCTCTCCCACCGGGATGCCAGCAGAGGGAGCCCAAGATAGGCTGTTAACATAGCACAGAGCAGGGGCATCTTTGGGTTAGGAGGTGTCAGAAATCTAACAAAAAACCCCCACCCTTTGTTTGGTAATTAATCTCAGATGGTCTCATTAAAATTCTGAAAGCAGCATTAGTTTCCATACAAATCTCTCCCTCAGACATACAAACAATGTCACAGCTGTATAAAGCAGGAGGAATGTTTCATTTAGAAATAATAACAATCTGCAGCCATTCTCACAATCCTGCTCAGCATTTACCATCATACAGTGCTGGGCTGGAATGTGTTAAAAGCAAGTGATTTTCAGTGGGGAGAGCTTGGAAAATACAGTCCTGTAGTTAACAGGGAACTTTCTACACCAATCTAAGGCTGAAACAGCCACAGGATTGCAATCATGAGACATTCAGTATGGGAATCCAAAGCCTACATATGACACATATGTAACAGCAGCAGGTATCAAAAAGCTCAAACCTTGCAAAAGCTCCTGGCACCCAAGCTGATGTGGCCATTCAGGTGTACATAAGTTTCCAGCTTTTGAAAATCATGATTATAGAAGTATGTAAATAACCTCACTGGAGAGATTCAGGCAGCTTGTGGCACCTGTGAGCAACAATCTCATCTGCAAACTGGTAGTCTTTTTCACAACTTGAGGTAAGAAAAACAACCACGAGTAAGCCTTTAGATTTGTACTGCTCTGTGAAATACTCCAGTACACTGGTCACCAGCTCATAGAAGCAGACATACTTTACAGAGATCCTTATTACAAAAAGTAGATTCTATTTTTTTGGGAAAAAAATAAATAATCCCTTCTTTAATTCAATTAGTCTGCTTTTGTTATGGTTTCACTGATGGCAAGAAAATTACTTTTCTTTTCTAGCCGACTATTGTACCGAAGAAGCCCCATAGTACCATGAAGAGTCCCCCCCTGTAGAAAAGACTGTAGAGAACTTAATCAAATGGAAGTAACTGGATTAGTGAGAGATTTCCAGATTTAATCCAAATGTACATAGCAACAAGCACAAAACCCCTCAAGTTATCAGCAGTGGCTAACATACTTCAGTTATTTTTTACTAAAGAATTTGTAAGTAGATACACTGCTTGAAAATCTTATCTTAGAAAGGTTTGTAATATATGATACAAACTGGCACAAAGAAGGCAAAGCATAAACCAAAGAAGCATAGGGTAATTTATACACATCTAACTTGAACATTAAAAACTGTAATGAAGGAATTGTTAAATAACTGCACAATTAAAAAAAATAAAGGAAGAGTTTGTTCTAGTTATATTTAGTCATGTCCTCTTGTGCTATACATGTGTATTTTAGATTGCTTACAGAGACATAAACTCCAAGAGCTTTTTAACAGGAAGAACTTTAAGACCACAAGAGAAAACGTAACCACTAATTTATCTACTAATGTCAAGAAAGCATTAGATTTTTTAAAGCTTATATATACCTGCACAATTAAAAGCTAGAACCGATTAGTACCTGGAAAGCTCATGAACTGACCATTTAATAATATCTCCGCAGTCATAATTCAAGAAAAGCTGGTGATGAACGTAGCAAACAAACTTTAACAATTGCCTGTTAAAAGGAATTTGTTATGTGTAAATCCTCTGGGAATTTCTCACCCCAAACTTAGGGCAGTCTTAGTTTTTCAAGGTGTGATACACAGCATGCACAATGAGTAATCAGTTGGATTTGCTGCATATGTGCAAACAACTGTGTGCTGGCAGCTGGCTCCTGAGGCCCAAACCACAGGTAGCAAGGCTCACTCCTACAAAAGCTGTGCTCAAATCTTAAGATTCTGAAATCCCACACCACCCCACATAAATAAATTATGAAACAGCTCAGTGTCAGCCAATCAGTGTCAAGACTTAGGATGCCAGTCTTGCTTCCCATCAGCAATAGAAAGCCTGGAATCCCAGTTCTCCAGTCAAATAAAGCACGTGTTTCTAGCAAGGGCAGATGCAAAGCTAGCAGACATTAAAACTGTCAGCAGCCCATGACGAAGGGCTGAGCACACATCTAAGAACTAGTGGAAGTTTCAAATCTCTGCTTTTATCCAATATCCACATAACTGGAACAGGATATGAACCCATTATATACTTCTTAACACTATGGTATATCCTGCTTTGAACAGCAGGCAGCACTGTAAGAGGCACACTGAAAATGCACAACTGAAGGATGAACACACTATCAGTAAAAGACTCCTTCTCAAGACCCCTCCATCCCCAACAAAACAACCACCCCTCAAACCTGCAGAAGTCTGATATTCAAATGCTTGGATGTTGGTGAGAGACACTGTCAGCCCTAGAAGCAACTCTTAGACTAACACCAGGCAGGGATGTAAAGAGCACAAAATATACCATGTATTTACAGCTCAGGTGTTCTACAGATAAGGAAGATAATACATGTACTTGAAAATATATTGGATGTAAGTAAATATGAATGAAATTAAAAATATGGCATATACAATGCAAACTCATCATACTGTGAAGCGATACAGAAAACATCTGGATGTCATCTTAGAGATTTGTGTTTTTCCTGATTAAGGAAACAGCTGCCTTAGTAAAATTACTCATATCCACCAGTAATGAAGAGTATCTTTTAGCACAATTCCTCTGTTAAGCCACAAGCATCTGCTTCCTAATTTTCTTTTTATTTAATCTTGTGTACCCAGCCCAAGTGCTGTAACAACAAATTTAAATAGCTGCCTCATTTTACATTTTGCAAGCTATCATATCTAAACAAAGAATAGCACTTTGCATATGAAACTCTCCTTTCAAGCAGGTGATCATTGAGAGGTGATATGCAACACCATCTGTGTGAAAGCAGGGCGTGGGATGGAGGAGCCTAATAAACTTTGCATGGTGAATCAATAATTACATCCTTAATGTAGCATAAAATGCTAACAGAAGATTCAGTCCTGGCCTTGTAAATACAATTGTATCTTTAATTCTGATACTATTAAAGTGATTCAGAGTGATACCTTCACTCCAAAGTATGCTCCTAGTCCACAGTGGCAGGCATAGAAGAAGCTGAAATCACTCTGCACAGGTAAAGGATATTCTATTTGCTTTTAAAGGTTAACTGAACAGCAAATGAAGAGCTGTTTCAGCCAGTGTTACGTGATACTTGTAAGTCTTGTCCTGGTGTTAATGGATTTTTAAATGATGCTTATCAAATATGCAAGTATAACAACATGAACAGGATACTAAGTATGCCCACTTTAATTCTTCTGCTCATTTTTTTCCTAGATTCATGTACACACCTGAATATTTTTCTCCAACCTCAGAATAATAGCTTAATAAAACGACTCTTAACAGTTGGAATCAAAATGATCCTTGGAGAGAAGGGTGCAAGACTCAGGATCTCCCATATTCTGTCATCTCCCTTGCATTGACCACTAGCAGAGGTCTACCTGCAGAGCAAACCTGGTCAACATGCTAAGCCAAGAAAACAAAAATAATTTCTCTGTCTCTTTGTTCTGGTCCTCCTCAAAAGGGCGGTCTTCCTGAATCACCACATAGTCTCAATCTGACACCATCTCCGGTGTTTTAAATCAGGCATTTATAACATCCAGAGGCCATCACAGGGCTTGTTTCTTCTGGAAAGAGTTATTCCTACGGCTGGTGCCATGGCCCAAAAATGGAAATATTTCTTTTTCCCTGCTCTTTTCACGCAAAGTGCTCCAGATAGCCAAGGGGCTGTGTTTTCAGGAAGCTGTGAGTGAAACGTCACAGAATCACAGAATGGTTGAGGTTTGAAGGGACCCTGTGGAGGTCATCTTGTCTGACCCCACCTGCTCAAGCAGAGCCACACAGAGCCAGTTGTCCAGGACTAAGCCCAGACAGCTTTTGAGTATCTCCAAGGATGGAGACTCTACAACTTCCCTGGGCAAACTCTGCAGTGCTCTGTCACCCTCACAGTAAAAATGTGTTCCTTCATGTTCAGAGGAAATATTCTGTGCTTCAGTTTCTGCTGAAATTTATATATAAATGTTATACATATATTGTGGTAGAGCATTAGGGCATGCACAGGGCAGTGTCATAGAATAGTCCTAAGTGACTTTTGTCTGGTGTAAACATTGGAACAAACTATTTATCAGCAGGTCTCCTCTTGTAAGGTAGTAGTGGCTTGCCTTAGAAAGAAGCAAGCTGTATCCTAATAACAACAGCTAAAAACCAGCAAGCTACATATAATGAAGGTGACAAAAGGAGTAGGTCAAGGAACAAAACAGGATGAAAATCCAAACTGACAAATTTGAATACCAAAGTTTTAAAACAAGCTTGGCACAGAATTATGGAGTTCCTTTCAGGCTTTACACAGTCTTCATTAATCACAAAAAGCTTAAAGAGTCTCATTTGCATTGAAGTTTACTCTAATGTCCTTTACCAGAGATTCTCTGTTCCTCTTCACACTTGGGCAATTCCACTGACCATTAATTTGATGTGTTCACGGCTATAAGTAGCATAAATTAAAACCTACTCTTTTAGAGTGTTTCTTCTACTCTTTAAACATAGATCAAATTGTCATCATTTAACCCCAGCCAGCAACTAACTACTGCTCAGCCACTTGCTCATTCCCCATCCCCCCACACCCTGGGAACAGAATCAGGAAAAGGTAAAGCCTGTAGGTTGAGCTAAAAATAGTTCAATAACTGAAATAAAGTAAAATATAATAATAACAACAATACAAATAATAGAGAAAAGAGAGGGAGTAATAAACCCCAAGAAACACAAGTGATGCACAACATAGTTGCTCACCACCTGCTGACTGATACCCAGCGCATCCCTGAGCAGCAATCAGTCCCTTCTGGCCAACTCCCCCCAATTTATATACTAGGCATGATGTTCTATGGTACAGAATACCCCTTTGGTTAGTTTCGGTGAGGTGTACTGTGTCTGCATCCTCCTGGCTTCCTGTGCCTCTCCTCCCTGGCAGAGCATAAGAGACTGAGAAGTCCTTGATCAGGGTAAATGCTGCTTAGCAACAACTAAAACATTGGTGTGTTATCAACATTGTTCTCCAGCTAAACCCAAAACGCAGCACTGCACCAGATACTAAGAAAAAAATTAACTCTATCCCAGCCGAAACCAGAACACAAATATAAATGAGTATTCACTGAAAATTAATGTTTTATATTAAGGCTGTCCCATGTTTTAACAGTAAAGTGCTTCTTTTAATCCTTATGCTTGGATTGAAGTTGACACAGGAATTTCCAGATTTTGTGATCTCAGATACTGGAAACATCATAAATATTTTGAAAAGTAAAATGATCACAAGTACAAAGACAGTGCCAACTGTCACTCTACTAGATTTACAGCTTAGGAACAACCATTTGATCATAAAACTGCCTGATCTTTTCCCACCACCAGCAGCTACAGACTACTTCTATTTTATATATATGGAAAAGGAGCCAAGAGTTTTATCTGTTTCAGCCCTAATATTTTAGTGGTTTCATAGAATCATAGAATAGTTAGGGTTGGAAATGACCTCGAGAAACCTCTGAAAGGTTTCTCGGATTACAAATAAATATTCATATATGTCACAACCGTGACCATCATAGAAACTACTTCTTTAATTTTTTTTGGACATAAATTCCATTAAAAACAATGGGATTGACAAGGTGTCCATTTGGGTAAATTCAGTTTGGATTTGCAGCTGTGCAAATAGCTTAGTTTGACTCCATGACAGGTGAGTTTTTTAACACTAGCAATTGCATTGATGATGTGTTCCTAATAAGTAATTTTTCAGGGGAAAGGAATATGCTAAAATTTAGCAGGCTCTGCAGGTTCCTTCCTTCACAAGACCCCTGACATACCATCTAGCTGGCTTTTCATAGAATCAGAACAGAATCAAGTAATGAGAAAAAACTTCTTTTGTATAGCAGGAAAAGAAGATGGCTTCTTAACTCAGTGCTTGCTTTCTTATTGTTGAGATTTCTCTGAAAGACAATAGTTACTGAACTGTCTGCTGAATAACAGGCACATCAAAAACAAGCCTAAATAAATAGGTTGTGTATTTTCCTTAAATTAAATATAAGAAATGTGAACTCTCCTGTAGTTCTTTTTATGTAAGCCAAACAGGAGGCTTCAAGAGAGAACTATGATTTAAGAAGCTGCTTTTATGTTGTAAGTTAAACCATCAGGCAGACTAATTCAATTCCTTTCTGTTTACTGTAAGACTATTTCTCTTACTGGACAAGACATAAAACTAAAGTGACTAAAACATAAGAGGGCAAGCAGACATTTCCCATTCTTAAGAGAAAGAAACAAGTGCTCTCGCTGAAGAGCAGTGCTGCCAGCAAGTCATAAATTTATGAGCAATTCAATAGCTTCTCTGATTTCCCTGCAGTTAAAACTTCTTTGACAGTTAAAACCTCAAAATTATTCCTGTAATTAAACAGCCATAAGATGTTTTCTTCTAAGATTAACATTATTTTTGAATGCAGTGTATATTCGGAAGAAATAACAGAAGTATTCATAAAGATTTCAAGTATGCATATCAGCATACATAGGCATTGTTACTTGGGTTTCCATCCCCTCACCTTGAAACAAGGACAGAAAAAAAGATATGACAGTCTCATAAACTCTCTCAATTTTTACCAAAATTCATGACATGGCTTCAGTGCCTTAGTCTTTGACTGAACACACTTCACACAGCCATTCCTAGAGAGAATACTTTGCAGGTTTCACTAAATTATTTTTATATTTGATGTTACGTAAATTAAAACATTGCAGTGCCTTGAACTGTAATTTCAAGCTGGAACTAGATATTAAAAAAAGTCTTGAAAGTAAGATTTAAAAAGGGGCATCTTAGCACGAGCTACAGTCATTACGTCTATCACCAGCTGTCATAGTCTGTCAAGAAAAAAATGGTTGAGCAAGGAGTTCTTCTTGTTATCTCAGTAAGTCTTTACTTTTGGCATTGGGTCAGTTAATAACCATATTAACTTAACATACAACCTTCAAGCAAATCAGAAAGGCTAATGGCATTTAACATTGAAGTAAGTCTGTCCAGATGCGTGAGCCCCATCCCCAGTCTCCTGCAGCAGCGTGGCAATGTTTGCCCAGAGCATCGCAGCAGTTATTGATCTTGCCTGGAATCAGGAAGATTATTTGTTCCTCCCTCTAGAATATAAATGGAAATAAAAGCAACTCTGGAGAGAAACGACTGCACAGAGTCTGAATGATGTTTGTAAGCACACTACAGCAGCAAATGCTGATGAGAAGGTTTGATTATTCACTGGTTTTGCATGATAAAAGCAAAAAGATTGAAATTGTCTCTATACTATGAATAGTGTTTTTAAGAACAAGTTGGGGAAAATAGCATCCTTTAAGAAATGGTATTGTGAGCTGCTGACTGTTCTGCAGCTGTTGATTTGAAGAGAACAAAAAAGTTTTCAAAGAAAAACAGAAAAGAATGAAGTTCATAGCATTTCCTTGTTATATGATGATCCTGAGGATCTACTGGACTGTAAAATTATCTAGTCATGCTTGCAAAAATTAAGGACAAGCTGCCCCCCAAGGGACAACACAATTTTAAGGGACTAACTGGACTGAATCAGCTTCCAAAAACAACTAGTATGGTTAATTTGCTTAGTCTGCAAAAGCAGATGATTGCCCAAAGGCTGAAGAAAAAAAACAAACCAGACATCTAGTTCTTCAGATTAACTTGTTACAGAGCCTTTTCAGTAATTCAATGCATCTGAATCATAAGAAACAATGGAACCTGCCCTCGATGCCAGAAGATTGCTTTCTGTTAATTGAAGGTTGAGACTCCAGTAACACTGCCACTGGAATGATCATCCTTGCTTGCTTTAAAGTTTTGTCAGTTTACACAAGGTTGGGTTTTTTGGACGCTAACATAAGCTTTTGACCCTTCATGCAGCTAAATGATAAGAGTCCCCTCACACTGTAATGTCTTATTTAGCTACCATTTGAAGGAGTAAATCAAGGTCAAGTGAGTTACTGTAAGCAGAGGTGTTGTGTGAAGAATATCAGAGCTGAACACGAACAAAATCAAAGTTCTTCAAAATATCTGACCACCTGCTGATCTCTCATACTTTATGCTTTACTAGAAAATTAAACAGTAAGATACCTAACCGGCTAACACCTGGGGGAAATCAAAAGTGTAATACTTGTTGACAAAAGACTTGCAATGTGAACAGTGAGCTAAGAAACTGAATCTGCTGTTTAAATACATCCTAAACTGTTTTTCCTTGAGGAAAGGAAGTAAGATTTATACAAAACACTGGTGTTACATACCACACCTGTTTTTCACCTTTCAAATTTTCATGGCAGTGATTTTCTTCATCCTCTTCTCAGTCTTTGGCTTAAGCAAAGTTTGCCTATTTCTATGCATTTCGCTCTATGCAAATGAGCTCTTATATTGATTGATCTGAGGAAAAAAATATTTGGCTTTCAAACACTTCATGACAGCTTGGTCTAGGCGCCATCACCTGCCAAACCCCAAATCCTCTTTGGCATCCATCGTGCTGGAAGTGGCACAGGATTTTTCATGTGAATGTTTTTTCCAAATTCCT
The DNA here is from genome assembly GCA_028858755.1 of Ara ararauna. Lineage (NCBI taxonomy): Eukaryota > Metazoa > Chordata > Aves > Psittaciformes > Psittacidae > Ara > Ara ararauna. The sequence continues at coordinate 67,598,388 of CM054379.1, forward strand.
TCTCAATCATTTGCACATTGGGTTCAAATACAGTCTGTGTACAGCAGAGGCAAGCTTTTGCCATAGGAGAGACAGGGCTGCACGCATTTGTCAACCATTCATCAATATTATTCAACTGTTGCATTTTTACAAACAATGCAAACAAATAGCATGTGGATTCCTGCAATTTCCAAAAGATCAAGGGAAAAGCTCCCTCCTCATCCTTCCTTTCAAATGTTTCAGATTTCTGTTGTTTGGAAATCACAAACAATATATCCTGCCAAAAAAACACACAGGCCAATTAGCACTCTCCATACACTGATCCCAAGAGCTCATGCTAACTTAAAGCTAGTGAACCTTGTTTGTATCTGTTCCAGGTTTGATTGGCTGAGCAAGATGTGTTGCTAAATCCAAAGGAGACTAAAGGAATATCTGTTTCTTCTGCAACAAAGATGCCATTATCTGTACCTATTGCTAAAGGCATGAAGGGCACACAAGAACAACAATGATGTCTGCTTCTGATTTCAGGCATTTATTTTCTCAATGATTTTGAGTTGGCTTGAAGCAGCAGGACTTGTATGTAGCACAAAGTGCTGTTTTGTAACAAATCTCTAATATGATCCTTCAAACAGCAAGTTGGATAAGAAACTCAACCAATTTCATCACACATTTCTATTCACTTGATTTATATTTAAAATACGTAGAGCTAATTAATGCTTACATAGTCTTTAATAGGAGTAAATTAAATTTTTGCAAAAAGGTACAAAAGTAAAAGGATTCTTTGCTAAAATCAGATTTGGGAATCTGATGGAATGCCTTTAGTAGATTCCAATAGAATGAAAAACACAGGAATTTTCTACTGGATGGATAGTTTATACTTTTATCTTCTCTAAGATAATAAGGAGAGGGTGCTTTATCCTCTATTTAACTCCCAGCTTATCAAAAATAACCTCTGTATCAGGCTCAGTCTATGGAGACAAAGCGCAAAATGAAATCTTACATAAAGTAGCTATACACTGCGAAAGATTTAAATGAAGAAATGAAGAGTTACTCCATGCCTAGAGTAAAACGCTGTACATACGATATTCACCTGTACTTCTTGGTAAAAAAAAAAAAAAAAAAATCAGTACGATGATTCAATAACATTTATTACTTATCACCTAATTGAACTTTTATAATATATCCACAGAGAGAATACACTTTCAAAAATATTTTATATAGCCTAGAATTAAAGAAGGGTAAATTGATGCTGATCTACTCCCTCTGTCAGCACTGACTGAGGTATTTTTATGTGGCTTTCATTTGCAGAAATAAGTCAAATTCTCAGATGTAATTATACATATGGATTATTCTTTAAATATAGCCAGGATACTTGCAACAATCTTAACACTACTTGTAAGTGGCTCTACAGAACCCTGTATTTAACCTTATCTTGTACCTTTTCTATTGAATTTGCAGAACAGAAAAATCCCCCCAACTCTTTAGGCAAAGTTTTTACTCCTTTTTATGATTCTTCCTTTATGCTTGCAGTTACATTTGGTGCTGTGAAATGACAGAACTGAATACTGAGACAAATGTCTTAGAAACTGAAATTTGCAGATGCATGGTGACTCTGGACAGACTGTGAATAGCATATCATGTCTTCTGTTTAGTATATTAACTCACACACAAAGAATTCTTCTGGGTCTTTCTAGAGCTGCTGCTCAAAAGGAAAGAACCCACACCAGTATATCTGGTAAACATGCCCTCTCCAACTGTGTTGTACAGCCACAATCAAGTGAAACTGCTGGAGCTGGTTGAGAGCCAAATCCTCAGAACAAACAAACCAGCTTTCTCTCAGCTGCTTGAATTCTACTTAATAAAATAGCTCATGAGCTCATGTCAAACACACCAGCTGTTACAAACGCAATTAGATATTACTTAGCTCTCATTATCATCCATTCTACTTTCTAACAGTTTATCAGCTTTAGTATCAGACTACAGTAGTTTGGAGGTGAGCAGGGATTTTTGTTAATGTAATGAGCAATACAGCTTTTTGGTCTAGTTACTTCTAAAGTCAATACATGAATGCAAAAAACATGTCCAAGAAATTTGCCATGTGACAAAATAATTTTTTTGTTGTTTTGAAAACACTCCACAAACAAACTTCTTCCAGTTATGGAAACTTAAAACCACTAAAAGGGAAGAATATGGTAATGTACAGGTCAGAGTTCTAAACTCATGTTTCTCAGACAAAAAGCAGGGCTCTGTTTCCTGGTTTCTTAGTAGGCTTGGTTACGGCAGCTGCAGCAGGCTAACACCACAGCTTGGATACTCATACTGATGACACACATCTAAAACATACCCACTGCTGAACTCCAGCAGACAGCAGCTCACTGAATGAATGTAAATTGCCACTATTTTCACTCTACATTAGTAGAGTAGACTGAGGGTCTTTATTATGAGGCACAAAAGCTGTTGGTGATAGTAGCTGATTGCATGCTTGGTGTACAGTGGTGGAGGCTCCACAAGGCTTTAGGTACTTAGAGCTGAATAAGAGTTCCTAGTTGTGGTATGTGTGTGTAGTATCAGTAACTCCAATGCAGAGAGGGAAGAGAAGGAAAACCAAGAAGCAAAATTTGAATTAAGCACAAGACTGGAAATCAGCATCTCTGTTACCATCCTTTGAAGTTTTCTCAGAATTATCTCTGCTTGAGATGCAGAATTGCGCAGAGCAGCTGAGCAAGTAGTATTGGAGAAAGAGGACAGAAGCATTAAGAATGTGGAGGCTTTTAGAGTATAGGGAACTTATTTCACAGAGATAGGTTTCATCAGCAGTGACAGTATAACTGCACTGCAGGAGCTTAAGAGACAGAAATAGAAGACTGAAGGGCAGTCTGCTTTCAACAGCAGAACTGTCTACATAAAAAAAAAAATCTTAGGAGTTTAAGCTATCTCCAGAATCTGAATCCACAGAGATTCTGTAGTACATTTTGATGAAGCTAGTACAGAAAGAGAAGAGCATTAGATCTATTGAAGGTGGTGAAGAGACTGAAATACTAATGGAGACTACAGACTGTGATTGTGGGAAACAGAGGAGAATTTAAATCCTTCTCTGTCCCTGAGTAGGCTGGTAAGTGCTACATCAGAGTGGATATAAACTATACTTTTATACACTGTAATGACAGCTTCTTGCAGAAAGTCAGGGTGTATAAAGGAAAAGGTAGCTCTTGACTTAGTTAGACGTATTACCATCAAACGGGCCACATGCACCAATTCAACATGCTGCTATGAAAAATAAAAAAAACAAACAAACAAAAAAAAAGGGTTTGCTTTGGTAATGTTTAAGTTTGCAAACAGAATCAAGATATCCAACTGAAATGAACTTAGAAAGAACAGTCAAATGGGTAAAACGCTAGCAGATTACTTGGAGGATAAAAGATAAGGTGCAGACCCATGAGATTCTCAAATTAAAAGGTTCAGATGATTTCTATCTTCTTTTGGTGTGACTGTAAAGAAGGTAATTAAAAGCCAAAGTATAATACGTCCAATTAAGGAATACAGAAACTGATAATGTCAGACAAGTTAAATGAAAGGCTATTAAGTGAGGATAAAAGTAAACTTTGAAAAACAAGTTTCTAAACTTAAGAGAAACATGATATCTGTTAGAGAGCCAGGAGGAGCAATTAAGAGACTTCTGTGTAAAACAGTGCAATGCATGAAATAAGCCATTGCAGAAAAGCTGAATTTGCCCTAATGTTCAGTCTTGAAGAGCCTAGGCAAGTCGTCATGCAAGGAGATTATTAAAAGAAGTCTAATGCGCTGTCCCAGTATTGAGGCTGGACTAGATGACCTTTTGAGGTCCTTTCCAAGCTGAATGACTCCAGGATTTTATGAAATACAGAAGTTAAAAAAAATTATAAGCCAATAAAAAAATAAACAAATCATCAAGATCATTTCAGAGCTCTAAAAGAACTAACACATGACACCAGTGATATACTGATGTATCACTTAAAGTGGCAGCAGATGGATGGTAGGTGGCAAAGAGTACCCAAATCTGAAAACAGGGCTGCAGAAAACTACAGGCAATTGCAGTCTTTTAATTTCTAATAAAACAGTAAACGCTACTGCCAATCTGTGGAGATATTTAGAGAGGAGCTAAGTGGCATACACACAGAAGTGATCAAGCTGATATAGTATGTCTAGAGTTTCAAACAGCATTAGAAATCAAGCTTCCAAGACATAAAAGGAGAAGTCCTCTTGTTCATTACTGTCAAGTTAAGTGAAAGGAAGTGGGAGATAAAACATGGTCAATTCTCACACTAGTGAGATAAGATCCCCAAGGCACCTATACTAGAACTTACATTCCTGATTTGCAGAAATAGACCAATACCTTTGTATAAGTGACAAACTCCTATTATTCCAGATTGCTAAACATTCTTTTTTCTTTGTATTTATGGTATATAAATTTTCTCTACGAAAGAAGAACTCTACAAGAGATGTAGAGCCAAATAAAATTAGCTACAGCTAAATTCTGGATAATGTCTTAGTGTTAAATGAAGTCAGTGAGATTCTGTGGTCAGCCTGGAAAAGGCAGCTGTACATCAATAGCATCTGCATCATTATTTCACATGTGCTCCTCATTAATAAGACAGCACTACCACCACTGATAGATGGTTGTTTTAAGTGGGCAATGATTAGCTCTGAACCCAGACAAGAGGCCAAGATCACCATGTGAAGTTGAACAGTGGTACTGTAACTCCTACTCTAAATGCAGATACAACCTAATTAGCTTATATGTCATCACTTCCCCCCCCCCCCTTTTTTCCTTTGTACTTCTAATTAACAGTTGGTAGAGAGTAATAGAACAGATGAAAATCACAAAGTCCAACATTTATCATCATGAAGAACAGTTTGTTTTGTCTTTTTTATTCCTTCATCCTGATCAGGATAAATTCGTGTTACTTCAAACAAGATATACTGCCAGAGTAAAAAAATAAAAGCCTGTCTCATTTCTGCTTCATGCCATGGAGAGAAATGGCAATATGAACATCATTATCAAATTTATTTTGTCTTCCTCCAGTGAAGATAACTATCTTGAGTCCTAGAAAAGAGAAGGTTATATTATGAAGGAAGAGCAGCTGCTAAATCCAAAATATTTTGGAAAAAAAATAAATTACTGGTGGAAAAAAAATAAATTCCTCATCCTGCCCAAAAAATGGAAAAGCTTCAAAGGAATCGGGGAACTTACCAGCTGGATCTGAAACTCACATGCTCCTTATTTGCTTCAGGGCATTTTGGATTCACCTTTTTTGCTACTCATACAAACAACAATTTTTAAAAGCTCCTTCTCTTTCTGCCTAGGCAATGTATTCCCTGATTGTGGAACCAACCTTCAAGTAAAACAGTACCCTCATTACACAGCTTTAGCATTATCTATGAGAAGCAGCTATCAGCAAAGCTGAAGAGCTAGTCACGTCAGTAGTTCGGTTTTTATATTCCCTATAAGCAGTGTCATACCCCTATCATGCCTTCCAGCACCAGTATCTCCCAACAGTGAAGATTACAGTGCTCGCAAGTGTTTGCAATATCCACAATGAAAGGTCTTAGCTGCTGTTAGAGGATACACTGTTGTCCTCCTCCAACAGCAAACAAATTATCTCCTTATATGACTATATTTGGGTGTCCTTTAAGCAATTATCTGCATCTGCAGAATCTTGTTGAATGCAGTACTCCAGATCCTCAGTGTACCAGAATTTTATGTTAGACTAGTAAGTACAGCAAAGCAGTTGTAAAACAATTCTCTCCCTTACTAAACATCTTATTTCCAGTACAAAACTGAAAAAGGTTGCATACCAAGTTGCTTAGAAAAGGAATCATCTACTAATGAATTAAAGTTTAAACAAAATGATCAAGAAAGTTTGCTGGACAATCTAGCCTTGTTCCTATGGGTTAAACATACCAAATTACAGGCTCCCCTAGATGCTTTTATACAAACAAACAAAATCAATACTAGCAGTGCTTTAAAGGATCCAGGTTTATTTTTAATAACTCCTTACAGCCGCTGACTCATGGAAGAATACCAAGAAAGCATTCACATGCACTATTATTATGAGGGACTTAGAAAAAACAAAACAAAGAAAAGTCCTTAAGTGGTTACTCATTTTGAAATCAAGTTTTCTGGTATTTGCAGCTGTTTTATAAATGAAGTTTGACATTTGACTGGAATTCTTTCTAGCTTATATTAGCAACCATAAAATAGTGAAAAAGAGGTGACAGTGTATGACACTTCTAGCACTTATTCATTCTAGTAAGGCAGTAATTGTACAAAGTTTAATAGAATGCATCTCGTAGCTCTATTTGCAAGTGAGCACCACACACAGGTATCGAGAGGCAAAGTATTAAATTTGTTCATTTTTAGAATTATTCACATTGTGCCTTTATCTAAATGAATTATTATGTGAGCAGAATGTCTTAGGAACTACTCGATATGATTTGTTAGACTTACAAACGACTATGGAACATACAATGTGTTGCAGCTTTGGATCATTACCCATGGAAATGTAATTCAGAAGTACAAACAATAATTATTTCCGTCACTACTTTTACTGAAACATAGCTCTTTTAAATTAGGATATTGATAAGTTAGCACAGCAAATATAAGATTTTTAAATAGTTAATTTGATAAAGAATTAAATGAGCTTTTAACTGAGAAAGCTTAATCTTCCAAACAGCCTGTATACAAGTTGTTCCACCTCTTTAAAATGCCCACTAATATAATGGACTAATGGATGATTAAAGACATATTTTCTATGGTGGCAGCCAGTCTCTGGGGCTCCGAGTCCTTTCTACACTTGTCAGCAGCAGCAACACTGAAGGACAGACACAGCATGGGAAACATCACACTGCTGCACAGTTGTTCCATTCTCAGAATGGCTGCATCCTGCTCTTCCCATAGGCAGCAGCGACTATTGCTTCAGGATCTTGGATTTAGGAGACAAATGGGAAAGTTTCTCCAAATCTGATAAAGGCAGAGCATGCCAAGTTGCACTCTCCAAGCCACTAGGACAACTGTTAGTTTAGGAACTTCATTATGTCTTGCACAGCAGCTGTCCATCCAAGAGTATGAAAACCAAATATGGATGGTGTCTTTCCCAGCCTACAAGAGCTCAGGACCCTCCTTAATCATATACGCCATCTTTGTGTTTAGGAACCCATTTTACTTTCATTAGTGAGTCCGTCCATTTTTAGAATGGACAACAGGATCCAGTATCACCGATATTCCACTGCCACTGCAAAGAGTTCCACTCAATTGACCATTTTGTAAAACACTCTTCAGTTTTAAATGTTTCCTCATTTAATTTGTACAAGAGTTTTATTTGAACTCTGGTGTTGCTATCAGTCAAGTCCAAGAGGCGGTGGTAAAACTGCCACTCATCACAAAATGCGGGAATGGTTGAGAAGCAATGAGTAGGTGTTATTTAGGAGAAACTATATGCACTGATTGAAAGTGAAACTGCTTATTAACAGATACAAGATACAAATTATCAACATACATATGAAGCACAGATGACAAATGCTTCAGGCATTTCTTGTCAGACAACTGCCGCTTGAGGTAAAGGCTCACGTGCAGTCCTCTACCAGCTTGTTGTCTGCCAACATCCTCTGCTTCTGTCAGAGTCAGTTAATTAAAATGTAGCAACAGGTTATACTGAAAAAATTCACTCCTGTTTGCAAGAACTAAATCTTCAGTGAAAGGTATAACTATTTCATTGAAGAAGGAACAGCTTTCAATTCTAGACACCCTTAGATATTCTTATTTTTGGTTGCTGAGTTACTGTAGAGGGACAAACTATTTCCTTCAAGACTCGGAGACGACACACTAAATAAAACAACAGTTAGTAAGGATCAAGAAGTCAGCTACCAAGCACCTCTCAAATTCTGTCATTACTGTTAAGTGTGAATTTTAAATGAGTCTATGTGCAAATTTTTTCCTGAGAAAATTATTAGATACAATAAGAAAGCCTGTCTATTTTTAAACATGTAAGTCTTATCAACATCACTTACCCTCAGCACCATGGGAAATAAAAAGGTAAGTCTACTTAAGTAAAAATGTCAAAGGAACGCTGTCTCCTTATAACTGCTTTGTCAGGTACATGACCCAATAGTACCTTCTAAAACAGCTTTAACATAATGATAAACTTTAACAAAAAACAATACGGACACCATAGAATTCAAGTTAATTTAAAATGACAGGTTCAAAACAGAGCTTTACTCAGTATTGGGGAAATTTACATATGAAATTATATGTCTTTAGGGTTTTGTGGAGTTTCCACCAGTAATTGCTTTGCATTTAGAGAAATCTGATGATAAATTCAATTTAAGGGTAAAGAGTATTAACTTGTGTTAATCCTACAATAAAACACTACTATAATCCACAAATAGGAACAAGAATTTACATTAACAAGATTAAAGACTTTTCAATACCAAGCTAAAAATTCAAAATATCACAATACCTGTGACTTAGTATAACCTTCTCCAAATACATCACAGAAATAGTCGCATTAGTAAAAGTGCTTAGATGAAGCTACTTCTTCATCTTCTCCAGAAAACATGACAGACAATAGAGATTAATGGGATATTGATTCTTTAAAGACATTCACATGTATAGGTTTACCAGTTACGTTTTCATTCTTAACATGTCTTTTCCATGTGAGTTGAAGCTTCAGCTTCAGGATGGCCAACAGAAGTACAGTTTATAGGAGTTAAAGGATATGGTCAAAATCAATTTGTGAAGCAAGAACCTGATGAACAAAATCTACCACTACCATGGCATAGGAACTCCACAATTACATAGTCCAGCACAAAGCCCAGTAAGAATGTACTGGGTATGGTTTCAACTCACGAACAAAAAATAAAACCTTTTAACACTTACATGAAGTAATAGCTTTAATACTTACATAAAACAACAGTAATAGAAGCAAGAAAACCCACTGGACAGATTTCTGCTGTACAAGCCATTTTCAAAGTTCGAAACAAGTGTAATTAAGATAAACCATGTGGAAATCTCTTACCTCTTCCCCTGAAAGATAGTAAGCTGAAAGTAGTCCACCAACAAAACGAATGTTCACTTCAAATACCGAAATTTCAGCATTCTGTTGAAATAAACAAACATAGTTTTATTCCCTGATACTTTTCTAGACGGTCTGTAATGTTTTGTTTGCTTCTTTTTTCTTTTTTATATAGATGCAGGCATTAAGCTACAAGAGCTGCGAACAGCAAAACACATAAGATATAGGGAAAGACAACATAAGTTAATTTAAAGGCATTTTAAAGTATTTTCTTCTCTTCCTCATGTTAACAAGATAACCTCTCCATTATCTTCATCCTGTTTAACTTTTAATCTCTTCCACTTGGGCTTTCTCTAAATCCACATATCCACAGTACTTCCTTGCAGATGACTCAGCACTCACAAACACAAAGTGGTCTAAGGTCATATGTCCCACACTACCTCAACACCACATGGCATCTCTTCTCAGAGACTGTAGGAGTTCTTGACCAGGATCCTGTTATCAAGAGCTTTCCTACTTCAGTGTGAATGCAGGTTATTGTAAAATGGGAGGTAATGCTAGAGTGAGTTAGTTACATGTTCATAACAAAAATGTAATCATGATGTGTATTCACTAGGGAGCTGATGATCTTTCAGTACTACAGTGACATCCCTTCCCATACTGGCCTAGTCTTTACCGATGACAGACACTAGGTTTGTTGTACTGTGCAGTGTAGATCCAGGCACTATCTATCTCAAAACACAGACACTTGTGTTTCCTGTGAGGATTGAATTAAATTGCTTTTTTGATTTTCAATTGCTCAAAGTAAATTGAGTGATATATGAGCTGAATATTTTGTCTCCAAACCTTATATTTTGCCTTTCCGGATTAATATGACTACTTAACTCACAAACCAGTCATATCTGTCAAGGAATATGAAGGCCTTTTAAGAAAGCTCAGTATGTATGCGCTGTCATCTGCTTCTGGAAATCAGATATAGACAAAAAGAAGACATTGAGGTAATGTGAATAAAGAACACAAAGATTAATTGCATTGTACTCCTGAACGTTTGCTGAAATGGTGATCTTTTGGGACATTTCTTGAAGATAATCATTGCTTTAATGTTATCAGATTTCCAGTACTTCACTTGCACTGGTCTCTGAACCTTGTTCAAAATCCTCATCTCTTTCTGAACTCCTTATACAAGCCACCGAAGCAGATGCAATTAATGAAATAGACATTTCATTCATGGCACATTTGAAAGCTGTATGCTACACAGCTATACTTAAGCTCATTATTCTAGGCTAGTAGTATTCTCAGAAAGCACAGGAATTATAGCTATTTGCAAAACAGTTAAAGAGGTTTTAGAATTTCATGTCAAAGAGACATTCACCTCTACATGAAAGTCTCACGTGAAGAAGTAGTATGTTATGAAAAGTGAACTGTTCCTAGAAGTAGTTGATTTCTGCTACACCAACTTTATCCTTCTTTCTGGCTTGATTTTTAATAATTTTTTGTATTATGCATTTAAGACACCACACCTTGATCATTACCCTCTTTTCAGATTTTTAATCAGCATCCACACAGTTTGCACAAACAAGTCTGTACATTTCTACTCAGCTGTCAAACCCTAAGTAAGCAATATTACTTTTTATTTTGCCCTCAGATCCAGCTGTACACAAGCAAGTCTCTACAATAAAATGACAGAACAGTTGAGTGTAACCACATTTTGACTTGACAAGGAGAAATGCTAAATTGAGGGGTTTTTAACCAAGAGAAGAACCATAGCTCAGAAGCACTCAAGAAGTTGCAGTTTAACTAGTAAAGCTATCAGACTAACTGCTTTAAAAAAAGGGAAGTTTTTTGTACCTTAGGAAGACCCATCTTCAAAAAGCAACAGATATTACCAAATGTGGCATAGGGCAATAATTTGCAAGAGTTATATTAGACAGTTCATGTTATTCTGCTTATGTATTTCATTTGCAAACCTATGACAGGTCAATCTAATCTCAGCTGCATCTCACCCTTCCGTAAACAGTAAGATTAAGTCCATAACTGGTAAGCTACTGAAGCTTCAACCAGCTGTGGCTGAACTTAATGTTGAAAGTGCTGTTCAGACAACAAAACTACTGTCAGCTGGGCTCTCCTGAAGGCCTTCTCCTTATGGACACCTTCAGCTTTCAAAAAAATCAGATCAGTGTGCACATCCTTCTGGACAATTTCCTTAACACATCCCTTTCCTGAAAGTCTTCCTCTCCACAGATTTGTAGATCAAGGCCAAAATAATTTCTGTCTATGTTTTCTCATGGGAAGTCACCCTCATTTACAAGCCCAACATTTGAAATACAACTCAATTGTATTTATCTAGTATCATCTTCCATCTGGCACTCATCAAGTGCTGGTACTTGCTCTGCCATTCATAATTCAATTGGAGAAAATACTGTGTGCTTTTTATGTGGATGAATACGTTCACAGTAATCAACTCACCTTAACTTATTTTTGATAAAGAGCTTACTATCTTAGTATTTGTAAAGATCCAAAAAAGGCCCGAAATCCCACCAAATTATTTCTTTCAGTCTTCTTTATTACAGATTCTTTATAAAATTTTTCTTTTCCTTCAAAACAATAACAAAAAAGTACTTTGCCATTACAAACAGCCCATATCCTGCAGGTTAATAAACTGTGCAAGAAAACACCAGGGGCCCTACACTGAACAATGTTGAATAATGTATATAATTTTAGACTAAAAAATGAACACAAAGGGCCTGCATTTCAAGTGAGAGAGATATATAATTATTATTATATAATAATAATAAACATAATATTAAACATAACAATTCATCTAAATAAACATATAATAACATAACTAATATAAATAAATTAAAATAATTAAACATAATGCAATATAATTAATATTAATAATATTTCCCTGTTGAAGCAAAAAGGCTGGAAACAACAACAAATCTTAGCATTTTCAAGCAGTCCAGGAAATATGACAGAGACACAAAGATGACTATGATAGCTCACTTTAAGCTACTATATTTTAATTACTTGCAATTGTGGGGAAACAAAGTTTCATTCATATTCCACAAATTAAGTGGAATTTAGTGGTAGCTTGCTAAAGTACTCAGTTCCCCTAGCCAAGGGGAACAATTTTAGCCACCATTTTATTGGAAGTGTCAAAGTCTGGTTATTGCATAACGTGCTATTTAACCTTGCTGAAGTGCCCACGTAACAAACTGTAAGATCCTACGCGGGCACAAAAAGGAAGTGTTACTGAAGGCATTAACAATCTCTAGCAGCAAAAGAACTGCATTTAATAATAAATTTGTAGGATCTCCTTTTAGACCATCAAAATAATTTCTTATTCATAATCAAAACAAAATCAAATCACTTTGAAGTCTGACATTTTGTGAGTGTACTAATACAAGTTATGTGGAAAACTAGTAAATAAGTAGTCCCAAAAACTAAAGAATCATTTTCAGTTTCTGGCTTCCTTAATCTTCCTCACAGACCCATTAAACATTTATTTGAAGTCCATTTACTCATACGTCCCGCAAGTTTTTTTGTTGTATTAGTTTTTTGTTGTATTAGTTTTTTGTTGTTGTTTTTTTTTTTTTTTTTTTTTTACCAGGAAAGCTATTCTGTTGCAAATTGTTGTATAAGGAAACATTCTGATTTTCTCACAAAGAGAAAAAAGCATCAAAAATAAAGCACAAGAAAAACATCTGCCTCCAAGCCACATTAGGTTATGAGCTGTTAAATATAATTACAAGTCAATCATAATACCTATAGTTTGAGAGTAGTAGGATTTAAATCTGCAAATGCTGAAGTTTAAAATAAACAATCTGGATTCTAAAAGTCTATCTTGTTACTGACTACCAAAACACAGATAGACTTGAAGCAAATATACATGCTCGAAACATTAATTATTAGATCCAAATACTATTTGCTATTCTAGGATCTTGGAAAAAGGATTTTAATCTATACATGGCAGCAGAGATAAACATAATTCCAAGTTTCTATGCTTTTCCACTCTTTTTTCATTCCCAAAATGTAAGATATATTACACATTAAACTACGTTGCATGAAGCTGCACATAAAGCTTCTTTAAAAGATACTCCAATTTGCAAAGCTAAGAACAAAGATGAAAATCAGAACTGCTAAGTAAGTCTTCAAGATTCAGGGTTGGTTATAAAATCAGATACAGTGTCTGACTGACCTCTGAAAACAGTTTTGCGTAAGAGCGCTGGCAGGACACAAGAATTAAAGTATCCTTGCTGTCTTACTCATTCCCTTCTCTTTATGCAGTTCCTCAATTCATTTACTACCTATCTTTGAGAGCAAATAATGAGCTGCTCTTCCTACCCTTCCCACAGCTCAACAGCAGCTCTTTCTTATGCTGATCCACCCTGTGCAGTTAACAAGGGAAGTTATCTGTGATGAGACAGATAACGCACAATGAGTCAATGCTCGCACAAAATATCAGCTGAAGTCAACTAAATTATATCTACATAGATAGAGCAATTGCACAAACGTGCTGCCACTTGTGTCTGACTAAGCAATCATAACTTCCTGACATCCTTCATTTTAATGAAAAATAGAGAGGGATGAGGCAAACAAATCCACTAATAACCAACAGGAAGATTATTTTTGTCTGAATACAGATTTACCTTTGAGGTATCTTAAAAGAAACAATTTTCCTCTTCTCCCAATAAACACATGGCTTCCTGCTCCATACCTGGTTCCCATTCTGGTTCTACCTGACTACACCCACATCAGACAGCTTATCAGCAGGTCAGTGAATGAATTCAAGCACCATCTCACATATCATTAAATTGTTAGCACCCTTTGGTCTTGTTTGGGCCCTTGTTGTTCCAGCCAGTGTTCAGGCATGCTTTAGGACACCACATAGGCCAAGGACTGTTCACAGTATGCTGTATGGGCAAGCCTCTCCTTTAGAGGAGAAGGAGTTTGGCAGGGCTGAGTAAGATGAGGACAGATCAGTCAGTGTTACCCTAAAGATGCTGGGGTCTGTCTGGGTGTAGATGTGAAGCACCATCAATTCCAGCACTTAATAAATGCCAACCTTACAGCTTTGCCACATGGCTCAGCTCCTGCACCACTGCTCCTCAACTCCTGACCCCTTCATCCATCTCATTAAAATCCCTCTTCCAGTTTCTCTTACCATGTATGAATTCATTGCGGTTCACCCCTTGCATTGCAGGGACCAATACCTTTTTCCTCCCCAGCGTGATGCTGAAGTTGGGTGTTGGTACAGAAACTCTTTCAGGAAGCTATGAATGCTCTGTGTGTGTGCAGGTTCTAAAGCAAATAATGAAAAAATAAAACCAGAGCAACATTCAGATGTGCGTAGCTGTAGCTAGGAAACAGCCAAGCTCCCTAGTGATGCCTTGAAAGACTAGCTCCTTTTTCCTCTGTTGCAACATACTGATATACAACCTGGCCCAATGCAGCTTTGCACAAGGCCATGCAAGAGCACTGTGCAAAGGTTGTGTGGGCAGCAGCATGCATGGGGAGGTCAGACCAAATCATCAGCTATATTAATTGAAGAGCAAGGACCCCCCCCCCGCCCCCCTGGGATGGAGTTATTTAATGGAAAACAGGTCACACATTCATGATGCAAAGACTATGGATTTAGCCAACGCAAGCGTCAACCCTTTCAAAAGGTATGAGTATTTCTAAATCTCTTACAGTATTGACAGAATCAGAAAATGGAACTTAATTCCTGAAGGACTGCTCAGTTTGGGTGAAACTACGGCAATGTATCAAATACAAGGAATTTCAGCAGTTATGCTTTAGTTTGGAAAAAAAGTTAGTTCAATTTGGAAAAAATTAGTTTCAGCAGTTTTAGCTGGAAAAAATACCAAGCATTCCAATGTGGATATCCCAGTTATAAAACCACAGGGCTACCAGCTCCAGCTATAATAAAAATAGCTTCAGTGTTATACACTCCAAAAGGCGAAGCTTCCAAACAAGTCCACTCACGAGATTACAAAAATTCACAAGTTTGCCAAGAAAGGTAGCGTTTACTTACTTTTCTAGATTTTTCCTTCAAAATCAGAACAGTCTGCTTGCTTTAGAAAGGTAAACAAGAGTAGCCCTGACAACTAATTCACTGAATTGGGGGATTAAAATCTTAACATGTGAAGAGATTATGGAATTTCCCATTAAGTCACCTTTATTCCATAAACCTTTTTATGTGGCTAAACTAGTGCTTACTTTACAAAGTGACATTTGGAAACTTTCATGATTAGGTGATGAGAATGATCATCAAACACTGGCCAAATAGTTCAACATGTACAATGAGTATCTGACCTATTACAAACTTCTAGAGGACAATTTGCTTTATCCAGCTACACTGATGTAGAATATAAAAAGAAAAGATTCTGATACATAATCACAGTTATTTTTGTAAAGAACATTTTAAAGAAAATTTATTATGTAAAAAGCATAGTTTTAAGATAAAATGG
The DNA here is from genome assembly GCA_028858755.1 of Ara ararauna. NCBI lineage: Eukaryota > Metazoa > Chordata > Aves > Psittaciformes > Psittacidae > Ara > Ara ararauna. The sequence continues at coordinate 67,613,890 of CM054379.1, forward strand.
AAAACAATTAATCCTATTTATAAAAATAAAGGGCAAACACGCTTGCTCAGAAGCTGATTAAGCAGTTACTGCCCAGGAAATGACCAGAAACATCAAAGAGAAGCATGTTTGATACTACTCACAATAAATAACATTTAAGGCTATGTCAGTGTGTCAGCTTTTAAAACTAAATTCACTTTCATGGAGGAAAGGTTTCTAAAACAGGAGCAAGTAAGACAGTGCGAAACATTAATACATAAAATGTCAAGTAATGCCTGATAAATGCTTAAACACAAACAAGTGGACCCTTCTGTTCTTTGTGTTAAGCAATTTCAAACTTCAAGCTATAAAATACAAATAAAAAGCAGCATTTGAAACTGGAACTCATATTTTAAGGTGGAAAACCAAACAAGAGTTTAGTTGAGTAGCTTCAAACAATTCAGCCACTAAACAAACTGCCATCAATTATTAAAGTTGGTGTTATGGCTATTATTTTCATTGCCTCACTTTGCTTTAGGAACATTCATCTACCCATTAGTGATAACAATGTAATATTCTATATGATTATGAAGTATTATGAAAATAATTTTGGGAAGTGTTGAAGTCAAGGCAGCTATTTACAGGAATATCAGGAGGAAGGTATTGTTCCTTAAGCACATCTGTATCATCTGAAAAGTAGTTTTAGTAGATCTGCTGGATTGCCACACTGACCGACTAACACAACACAAATATTCAGACACTTTGAAAGACATCACAGCTGTTAAGCATTACTGAGAAAAAATAAGTGTTGCATTGTTTTTAAAAGTACATAAATTAATAAGAGGAGCTAACATTGTAGGCAATACCTAGAAGTTACCAGTGCAAAGCATAGCAAGATTTATATAGCCCCAAAGATTTTAGTGTTATTCATGTAAATCACCCTACTGCACTTTATAATGTTCCTCCAAGTGGAGCTCAGCATTTCCGTTAAAGTGGAGTTTGTTATTTTCTATTGTGTTTTGTTCTGACATTTTTAAACACGTTAATAATGCTAAGCTGATAAGACAGGAATTTAATATTACAAAAATTCCTTTAGGAAAAAGAAATCCACCTTATGCACAAGATAAATTTAGCATGTATATCTGACACTACTTGGGAGCACAGTTTAACATCCTGTATTTACATTATTAACGTAAACATAAATGCACACTAAATTGCTGCTTATATAAACTATATAATACCCACTCTTATTAACTCCTCCTTCTTAAAATGGTAATTAATTCTCAAGCATGTAAAAGAAGCTAATTAATCCTGACTTTTCTGCATAACATATTAGAAGGAGTACTTTCTTTTCAGAAGGTGTTTCTGCCATTATGCATGCCAACTACAAGAGCTTTTAAGTACTTGCTGTACTGTGCCTACAACCCTTTCCTACTTTGCTACACCTATCAGTAAAGGTACTCAATTAGCTCTCTGTATCAAGGAATTCAAATAAGTACTCTGGCCTACAAAGAAAAAACAATTTACCAATTTAATAAAAGTTTTACAGAGGTTCTTGCCTGTTCAGGGCCTTTTTAGGACAAAAACTCTAATAATGAACTTTGCTCTCAGATGCATAGATACCAGTTAACAGGATGATCTGTAGATGACAGTTGTGATGACTTGGTGCCCGTGCCTCGTAAGACTAATGTAGCTCAGTTTGTGCCAACAGTTCAGCCTGACTCTTGGGATTCAACTTTACTAGAATACAAAACTTAAATGGTATGTATGGTGTGTAGCTTTCTTTAAATGCAAGTCTAATTTGTGGAAGATATCACAAAGTGAAAATGTGAAGTGTTTACATAACTAAAAATTAATGCTTGTAAGTGTCCTGATTCTTCTATCCAAAAGAACTGAAAAATTTCTTTACAATCGTAAATACTCTATTTCTTTTTCTTTCCTTCAGTTCAGGTCATTGCCTCCTATCTATCCAAATTTCTCTTACTGAAAAACTGCATGTATAAGCAGAGTAGTAACTTTATTATATTTCTGCTTCCTGCCTTGTTTTATCTATCAGTGATCTAAATTCTGTATCCTAGTATCATGCTTGCAATATTAGAACACAGTCCTGGACTGACCCCTGGAGATTAAACAGAGCATTAAATGTTAATCAGCAACACTACTTACCACATTGAAATCTAAGCTTTTTTCAACCCACTCCTTGGCTTCCTTGAATTCCTCTTTCATTTCCATGATGTACAGTGTATCAAGGGCATCCACTATTGTCGCTCCTTGAATGTTGCCTGAAATACATGAAAAATCAGTGATTTACTTTCCAACAGAAGGCTTTTTAGTTAGAACTAATTAATTTAAATTAATTCTAATTTCAAAATCTAATTTCATTTAATCCAATTGAAAATTGGGCATATAAACATTCAAGTGGGCAACTAGTCATTCACAGCCTTAACTTTGATTCCCATGCCACAACACAATATCGTAATACCAGTCTGGACAGAGCCTTGGGTGACATGGTTTAGTAGGAGGTGTCCGTGCCCATGGCAGGGGGTTGAAACTAGATGATCTTACAGTCCTTTCTAACCCTAACTATTCTATGATTCTAATACACTCTCTTTTTTAGCAGCTGGTAATTGCTTATAAAATCCTCTTTGGAATGTCCTTTTCTTTCTCTGAATGAAGTAATCTATACGTTTTTCCTCAGATATTCCATTAATAAAACTGCAGCATACTTTGGTAAGAAGGATATCATATCTTTCCAGAGCCAAGATCCCATATTTGGAGCTTGGCTGCCCTTCTCTCATGTTAAAGAAAGAACTTTCCTTTAAGCTTGGCAAAGTACCTTGTATTTTTCCTGAGCTCATGAGAAAGTGAGAGCAATTGTGGAAAACTGCTGGAGGACACATGTTTGAGAACAGTACTACAAAGGCTCTGGAGATGTTACTAACTCCATGCAACAAAAGCTTGCACTTGAAATTCTTCAAACATAAGCCTGAAGTGAGCAATTTTGATAAGAGAGATAAATGAAAGTACAAGACTACCAAAGTGAAACATTATTAGTCTGTACCAAAATCTTCAGACCAAGGACTTATATATGCTCCATTTTACTTCCTTTGTTAAACCTGCTTCTGTTTTTCTCTCTCTCCTTTACTAGCAGCATCATTTATTCCATGTGAGTGATTCATATAGAGTATGTAAAATTGCCTACAAGCTAGTTAACTGAAGAGAAAGCAGAAGAAATTAGTCAGCATAAAACTTCAAGTGGACTATCCAGCAGCATCTACAGAGCATTCTTTCCCATTTAACACTTGAAATCTTTAGCAATGATCCGGAAGAAAATAAAACAAACAAACAAACAAAGAACCAACTGTTAAAAAGATTTGTGGATGATTAACTAAGATGAGTGACATTTCAGAATAGCATGATACAATGCACAGAGTATTCTGGATCGCTTCTGGGTAATGCAGAGTATGTCCATTTAAACAGCATGCTTCTTAATATCTAAAACCACAAAGGTATGTGTACAGAAATAAGAGAAAGAGATTACATTACAGAATGGAGCAGTGCTTCAGGGCAGACAGGAAGAGCAGAATAAAAAATGAAAGTGATCAGAGGATGCGTAACTTTGTATGAGTTTCCAGGGTGTCATTGCAGGGAGAACTGCTATGGATGACAAGCTTATTAACACAGCTCTGTGACTGAGCATATGTGGCCATATGGTTTAAGAACCACAACTGGCTTATGGCCAATCTATTTGGAGGATGGGCCAAAAGAAGCTTTTGTCTAGCCCAGGTTTTTAGACATGGCTTATTGGTTGATGAGAAGCTCAACATGAGACAGCAGTGTGTGCTTGTGGCTTAGAAAGTCAACTATGAGAGGCTGCAGCAAAACTAGTGTGACCAGCAGGTAGAGGTTGGTGATCCTGCTCTTCTACTCTGCTCTGCTCTAGGGAGACCTCACTTCGAGTATTGTGCTCAGCTCTGGGAATCCCAACACAAGAGAGTCATGGACCTGCTAGAGTGAGTCCAGAGGAAGGCACAGAGATGATCAAAGGGCTAGAACATCTCTCCTGTGGAGACAAGATGAGTTGGGCTTGTTCAGTGTGGAGAAGAGAAAGCTCAGGGGAGACTTTAGAGCAGCTTCCAGTGCCTAAATGGGGTCTCCCAGAAATGTGGAGAGGGACTTTTTATAAGAGCATAGAGGAATAGGACAAGGGGGAATGGCTTTAAGCTGACAGCAGGTAGGTTTAGATTAAATATTAGGAAGATATTAGGATACTAGATATTAGGATATTAGACATTAGGATATTCTTTACTGTGAGGGTGGTGAGACACTGGAAAAGGTTGCCCAGAGAAGCTGAGGCTGCCCCATCCCTGGCAGTGTTCAAGGCCAGGTTGGATGGAACTTGAGGAACCTGATCTAGGGGGAGGTGTCCCTTCTTGTGGCAGAGGGTTTGCAACAAGATGATCTTTGAGGTCCCTTCCAACTGAAACCATTCTATAATTCTATGGTATTTTGGCCAAAAGATTCTGTAATAGAATACTACCAGGATGCGAGAGTCAATCCATGTTGGTACACTTTATAGGTTGTTTACTATTTTGTTCCCATCTCTTGTTTACCAAGTATGGGATTTGGTTCTCCAGAACATCCATATATGTTTTATTGTATTTTATATATTATTGTTATTTACATATTTAATATATTACAGATAGCTATGTTCCCGCAAAGAGCAGGGATTTGGACTTGATGATCCTTATGGGTCCCTTCCAACTCAATATATCTTCTGATTCTATGATTGTGTACATCTGTGCATTTTGGAGCCAGTTCTGGTGTCTGCATTTAACGGAGCTCGATGAAATTTTCCTCCATTGTTTCTGGCATCCGCGCAGTTTAGCTACGTTTCATCACAGGCTACCTTATTTTGTTTTTTTTTTTTTTTTGAAGATGCTGCCTACTGATTTGGTATTTCCACCCCTTACAAAGGGTATAGTTCCCAACAAGGAACAATAAATCCTTGTTCAATCCACCTATGCCACTTTTTATGGGTTTTCAACATTTTCTACTTTTTTTGAGTTCAAGTCCGCCCAGTTCTGTGCATTAACTTAGAATTGTATCCCCTGTGCCACTATATGCCAGTTTAAATTTAGGTATTTTAGACCTCATTTGCTATTTCAAAGTGCAGTTATCATCTGTTGGGGGAATCCTTCTGGGTTCATGAAACTGCTTGCAGTTTGACATTGTCGTAGCTACCTCAACTAACATGTTAGTGCTGTCACTCTGGTCACTTGATTTTTCAGAACTGTGATAAGCGATTTGAGAGCATGGCCTCAGCAGCAAAGAATCCCTCCAAAAGATGAGTAACAACCCTGGAAAATGCTTTTTAGAAGTATAAACGGCAATCAACTCGTCTTCATACTGAACAGCTTCTTTGGAAAAAAAAAAAAGTAGTTGTGCAGCTTGACCTCCTCGCACAAACACTATGTTGAATCATTCATCCACATATCTGCTAATGTTATTCTTTAGACAAGTTACTATTTAGTTGGGAAGGATGTCGGGCCTACTTCCAAAATTGAGACCACATACCAAAACCTAAATTTCGAAGGAATGCAGAAGCAACAGCGAAGAAAAACAAGATATTGGGGGGTGGGGAGACATGTTGAAGCTTTTCAATTTAAAACAACGTATCATTTAAATACACATAAAAGTAATTTTCTAGAGCTATATTAATAACCTTAGTTTAAAAATATTTTTGTACATTGCAAGACAGTTTTGAATATGAATTTTGCCATGCTTTAGAAATCTTCATACACCTCAATACTCCATATAAGAAGTATGAAAATCAGTTTGAAGTGGGAGGAATGGGATCTTGCTAAATTATAGCACTTTTCCTTTGCAGATTTGAGTATTTATTAAATGCCTCCCTTTTCCCCTCCAGAAAAGCTCCTTTTCCACTTTCAGAGACTAATTATATTATGCCCACAAGTTAGAATATTATTAAACTGGCAACACTGCACATGAAAGACAGTTACAGGTAATTAAAAAAGCCCTTTAGTAACACTCACTGAAGTGCAGAAAACATTTCTAGGAAGAGCTCTCAGCTAGTATGGCAATGCTCATTAGTTTTAAAAAAAGTACAGAAGGCTTGAAGAGGAATAGCTCCTGGGCTGGGGGGCTGGTAGTAAGGTACTCGGAAAACAACTGGCAAAACTGGGGTTCCGCCACTTCCACACTACTAGGGTAGGTGCATAAAGCTCTAGTTTAGCTTTACCGGTAACAGTAATCTGAAACTTTAAAGGTTGAAATATTAAAACTTAACAGCGCTTACTTGGGGACTACTTTTACCAGGCATGGGAAGAGAAGGATTAGTACTCAGAGCGGAAGTCACACCAGCATAGGAGATATGCCTTGTTTTGCCGGTGCACAGATATGATGCAAACAGATGTTTAGCTATTACAATTTACTTGATTAGTCTAGAAATAACTGTAGACTTAATGAAATTAAGCTATTAAGACTGCTATGCAGACAACAACTGATGACTTTTCACTTCGCTTTTTCAAATAGTTGTTATTGTTACAAAATTCTTTGTAGTTGCAGTAAACTATAAAAAATATTTGTTACTTGCCAAGACAACATGATAAAAGCTAAAGTGGCAAACAAAAAGGAAATCAAAACATTATATAGCTGGGTTATAAACATTATATTAAAGACTTTGCAATTATAAACATTATATTAAAGACTTTGCTTTATAAACATTATATTGAAGACTTTGCAATGGTCAGAGTCAAGTATGTAGCTTCAGCTTGAAATGGAAATATTTCAGTTTACTTATCTTTAACCTTTCTCTAAAATTTAACTATTTTTAGTGTGCACTTGTGAGAGGAGGCAGCTTCAGCTCATAACATGAATATGACTACAGCCTACAAGCCTAAAGAATCCCTCAGTTTATCAAACACACTCTTCACACACATTGCTCACAGAATGCCAGCAAGATCAAGGCAGTCCTTGTCTTCAAAAGCTGGTTTCAGGGCCTGGGTTTAGGACAAAAAAAATATAATTTCAAAGTTTGGCAGGAAGTCCTCAGCTATAGAAAAGCTCTACTACTTTTAATTTGTATGAGGTGCTAAGGGATGCATTTCCTTCCCTCAAGGTCGGAACCAACAGCTGTCATTACCCTTTCTTCCATCATCATCCCACTGACTGTATTCCTCTTCCCTTAGCTTAACAATAGTGTCACTGTAATTGCCAAATTCATGATGATATTAGCTAAGTCACACCTATGTGTAATTACACATCTTAAAAGCCCATTTTATTTTTGTGTTTCAGAGAAACACATCATGCCTGCAAGGTACAACCATCATAATGTGTCTACATTATAGCAAGGACTATACTAGCAAGGACTAAAGAATTTGTACTTTCAAATTAAGCTTAGAAACAGTATCATTTGAAAACAACTCTCCTCTTCTGTGTCAGGAGAGCTATATTGTATGTAACCTACACAACATCAAGCACCAGTGAGCTACATCAGAACCTGCAGTTCCCCACAGTGAGGTACTTAAAGTCTTTATCCCATAACAGACTTAACCAATATATGCAAAGTACTATAACTGCAGCAATTAATTCATAAGAGGGGAAGTGTTCACAGTTAAACAGCTGGCTAATGAAATATACTATATATTACTTCTATTAAGACAATTAGAAACCCATACTTTGGAAAACCGAGACCTGAAATCAAGAAGAAAGATGACCATGAAAAATTCGAGATGGTTATGATGGGTAACAGTGAGCTGAAGGGTCTTACTTAATTGCTGAAGGTTGTAAGCTGATTCATGGGACACAGAGCTGGAGGTGACCTATTCTCAGCTAATTCAATTCAGAACTACCTTAGAAGTAAGTCAACAGTTTCCAACCCATTAGAAAACCAAGCAAATCCAACAAAAAAACCCCAAACCACTGTCCTTTCAGAGAAAAAGAGGTTCAACTATTTGACAACAAAAAAAAAAAAAAAAAAGAAAAAAAAGAACAAAAGGCAAAGGGGGAAAAAAAAAAAGCACGCAAGAAAACCAGAACATCGTTTTATTGCTTTATGAAAAAGAAGGCATTTGTTGAATTCATCACGAAGGTACAGATCAGATCTAATGATCTGAGGACACTATTACAGAAATAAGGATTTGTTTCTAAAAACCAAAAGGAGATTATGGATTCAGGAAGCAGTAGCTTATGAGACAGAACTGCTTGCAGATATGTTGCTCTTTAGTATTCTGTAAAGCGATTCAGCAGAAAAAGACCTAATGCTTATTTTGATTTGCCACCAAGATCAATAAGAGTGAAGATGTTTCTAAGGAAATCTCCTCAGCAGTAAGATCTTATACTAGATAACCATGATGAGAAAGTGATCTGCATTTAGACTGACTCTGGCTCTTACTCCTTTAAATGCAGTTTTATTTTCAAATTCAACACTTGTCCTGTTTCACACTGAAGAGCGCCTGCAGTGACTTATTCTTATGCAACATCCACAGAACTACATAAGAATTTCAGAAATCAATACATTGCCTTTTTCTGCTAGTCTATCAATGTCATTAAGAACTCAAACCTTTAAATTTTTATACCACTTCTCACTCAAAATGAAACTACATTAAGGATTTGAGACATTTTGTTGTCCTCCAAGAAAACAAAGAAAACAGGGTTGCATTAAATAGCTCTTCAGATATTACACTGACTTGCACAACTACAGTCATCTGAATGAAGATAATAAACACTTCAGTTTTCAAGAAAACAGGAATCCGACTTAACCTTGAAGTTCCCACAAACTACTTTGTTTTCCAGCACTCAATTCATGTTTAAACTCCAGTAACTAACTACATAATAATTACCTAGTAACACTCTTGATGTTACCTTGGGCAGACAACCAGTGCAGCAAGATCAGTGTAGAAGTATTTTCAAAATTATTTTTGTAATCACAACTGCTGTCTCTTAGCAACTTCCAAATATAGTTGAGGATTTGATAAGTGCTCTATTTAGGGTGTTTTAAGAAATGCTTCCACTTCAAACTATCTTTTCCAAACATTCAACAAAATAAGTTCCTGCTAAAATCAAAATAATGTATTGATTTTGTCTCCGCTATAGAAATTAGTTCATTTTTCAATTTTCTGTTTGGAAAACAAGATATTTGAATACAAAAATTGCTGTAAAACAGTTTCATTTGTCATTTTTTCTGCAAAGTTTAAGATGATGACAGTTCACAGGACTGCTTCCTCATGCTTCCTCAGAATGCTCTTGCTCTGCAGCTATTTATTTCACTTGGACACTGAAAAAGTCTTGTCTCATTACACTGGGTTTCTGCAGTGTGCCTCTCCTCCTAGAACTTTTCAGCCCCGTATTTGTTCTACATCAATAACAACTTGGTCATTACTTAAGCATCCCCCATGCAACATTTAGAGGTGCAAATAACAGTTATATTCATGAAAGAGAAAGCCTCATAAGGGACCCTGACTGATATAGATTAACAAGGTTTTTCTAAGGAAAGGAAATAGATTCCTGAGAACTGTAGACAGCTTCAGCTACCTTTATGACTGCAGAAAGTATCTTTTGTTCCTTGTACCAGATTTATTTCCCCTGCCACCATACACCCACCTACCCCCATACACCCACCTACCCAACTCCCCCACCCCAGTTTTTGTTTCCTGCTTATTAAATGTGGTGTCAATGAGTTCCATTTCATAGGAAAAGTTTGAGGTAGGGCAAGATTTAATGCAACAAAACTACTTCTTTATCATGCGGCAAAGACATGCTTCATTTATTCTCATTCAGAAGGGAATCTATAAAAGTCATAGAAAGCATCACCTTCATTTACTGGTACTTTTCTTACCTAACAGAAGCAAGAAACACCACACTGCATGACAGAGGGTAGAAAGAACTCATTTATTACCTGTAAGCTTTTCAGCTGATTTACTGTTTTATGCTAACGTCACTAAGCACAAAAATACACTCTACTCACCAAATAAATTGCTTGAATGTCCTTGCTTAGATATGGGTTTCAATTCATTTAATCCCCATGCATAACGCTTATAATTATCCCAGGCATGCTTCATCATCTGTAGGGAAACGAAAGCAGGATTATAATGTTGATTTAGCAAGAAGCCACTGCAAATACTGACTTGAGAATATTCTTAGTATTAAACACATTTAATTCAATGCTTAATTAAATTCATGATGTATGCATTAGAACTATGAAATAGTGAAACAGAAATACAGAACAACAGTGGTACTTTTTCCAGGTGGCAGCAGTTACAGTAAGACCTTCATGTCTGACCCATCCACCTCTACCTCTACTTGCATGCTTATGGTTAACTTGCACTCAATTAATTTTAGGACTTATTGTGCTATATATCAATTCAAATAGGGTTTTATTTCTTTTAAGCATACACCTCTGAAACTGAGGGAAGTAACATTTTTAGAGTATTTTTTTCTCCTAGAGCTGGAATTTTTGAGGTCAAAATTAAGCTCACAGTAGTCTTCAGATTCTGGCAGATACTTTCCTGAATAAATCTAGGTGCTTCAAACTCAGTATGGCTAATAACAGAAGGAGGAAGCTAGAGTGAGCAGGCAGAACACCTAGGAAAGGTTTTGAGGTAATTATGATATGATCTTCTATGACTATAAATTCTACTGTATGTACCTGAAGCTCCTTTCACATGTAATTTTGCACAAATAGCCACAAACTTTTACAAATAAGCCTACTATTACAAAAACGTTTTGCATAAAGAGGTGCACCACAAGAAAATACTGCTTTGGGAAACCGTCTCAGGGAACCTGGCACAGCAGCTCCGCAGTACGTGCAGAGGACATCCATGTCAGAAGACAAGGAAGCAAGCTTACTCAAGGAAACCTCATGTTCTCTACCACCACGACCAGCCAGACCTAGCCCAAGCTGTTCTTTCTGGGGGTGGTCCAGGTGCATGGCCAGGAGCTAAGCTGTCCCTCCTCAAATATGCAGCAAGGATAATGCACACAGCTCTGCAAGCCTGTTGAAGAACTACTGCCACTCCAGCAGGTTCAACGCCTGCCTTTACTGACCACCACCTTTAATGCCTGCTCAGGAAGAATCTTCCTTAAAAGGGCCCACAAGCAGCCTGACTTTACATAACAGAAGGAGATTTTTGCCTCAGAGTTGTCCCTCCTCCCCCTCTTCCAGAAAACAGAGCAGCCCTGGGAATGCCAAAGGTCATCTTCTAGAAGAAAAGAGACAGTTTCAGACCTTTTCAAAAGATACTGCTTCAGGCTGTTAGCTGACAACACTGCTCTTCCCCTCTTGCTTTCAGACCTCTTCTTGAGGCCATGTGTGTCAAGGATAATTCTGTTAAATAACAGTTATAATCCTAAATTGAAAGCAACAGCCTTGGGACACACTGATAATAGTAATCCTGCACTTTTTTCCTTCCCCTTTCCTTTTCTCAAATCACATAGAGAAACTGTGCCAATTTAAAATCTGTATTAAGCCAGACTATGATAAATAACAACATATTTTTCTAGAGTACTGCTACATTTGTGAGAATAAACATTTCTTTGTTATTTATGGAAGTATAGATGTGCACCTACCCTGCAGGAAAATTCAGGGATGTTAATTTACTCTAGGCCTTACAGACCCAGCTTTACAAATGCAAAAAATGGCATCTGCACTTAGTACATTAGCATTTTCAAGCAGAAGGTTAGCTTGGGGTCAGATCTCAGCTGAAAGGCAGCAAGTAAAAGGCTCTGTGGAAATGGTCTCAGGCCCTGGGTGGCACCAGTATGACTGATGGCACAAGTGGTGCGCCCCTTGCTTGACTTCATTGCAAAACAGCTTAGGAGCTCTCCAAGAATGGGGCATTTTGTCCCAAGGCAGAACTGGTAATAGCAAGCCAAGTGATAGACTTCATGTCTGTTGGGTATTCACAATCCCTGGCTACAGGGATCAAGATTATATGAAACTGACCACTTGGCCGCAGGACATCTTCAATTTACCAGTTGAAGTTTTCAGATAATTTTGCACATTATAAACAAACAAACAAACGAACAAACAATTTATTTTGCACTGACATCATGTGCCAGACCTGCAAGGCCAGGTTTAGCTATTAATATACAAATTGTCGAATATTTCAACACACTAACTCCTAGAATCATAGAATAGTTAGGGTTGGAAAGGACCTTAACATCATCTAGTTCCAACCCCCCTGCCAGGGGGAGGGACACCTCACACTAAACCATGCCACCCAAGGCTATGTCCAACCTGGCCTTGAACACTGCCAGTGATGGAGCATTCACAACTTCCCTGGGCAACCCATTCCAGTGCCTCACCACCCTTACAGCAAAGAATTTCTTCCTCATATCCAATCTAAACTTCCCCTGTTTAAGTTTGAACCCTTTACCCCTTGTCCTCTCACTACAGTTCCTCATGAAGAGTCCCTCGTCAGCATTCCTATAGGCCCCATTCAGATACTGGAAGGCTGCTATGAGGTCTCCACACAGCCTTCTCTTCTCCAGGCTCAACAGCCACAACTTTCTCAGCCTATCTTCATATGGGAGGTGCTCCAGTCCCCTGATCATCCTCGTGGCCCTCCTCTGGACTTGTTCCAACAGTTCCATGTCCTTTTTATGTTGAGGACACCAGAACTGCACACAGTACTCCAAGTGAGGTCTCACAAGAGCAGAGTAGAGGGGCAGGATCATCTCCCTCGACCTGCTGGTCACGCTCCTTTTGATGCAGCCCAGGATACGGCTGGCACTGAACCTGACGTTTTCTATGTGCTGTCAAAGCTTATTTTTTCATAAAAATAGCTTCAGAATCTTTTAATTTATTTATTTTTAATCTGCTTGTCATTGAGTAGGCTGAATAAAAGTGCCAAAAGATGCAGTATTACAACAAAATTAAAATTGCTCAAACCAGTCTTTCCTTTTTCCCTCTTCTTTTTCTCCTAGAACATCCCTGCTCCTTCTCTAGCATAGATAACGCAGTGCTCATCTATCCCCACACCAAGTCAGTTCAGGAAACACAAACTTTTGCAAGCAAAATTTCTCCAGATTCCCAGTAGGTCCCTTTAAGGTACTGGAAGGCTGCTGTAAGGTCTCCCTGAAGCCTTCTCTTCTCCAGGCTGAACAAGCCCAACTCTCTCAGTCTGTTTCCATAGGAGAGGTATTCCAGCCCTCTGATCATCTTCATGGCCTTCCACTGGACTTGCTTGAGCAGATCCACATCCTTCTTGAGTTGGGGCCCCCACAGCTGAATGCAGTACGCCAGGTGGGGTATCTCAAGAGCAGAGTAGAGGGGCAGGATCACCTGCTTCTACCTGCTGGTCACACTCATTTTTATGCAGCCCAGGATACAGTTGGCTTTCTGGGCTGCGAAAACACACTGAAGCCGGCTCATGTTAAGTTTCTCATCGACCAGCACTCCCAAGTCCTTCTCTACAGGGCTGCTCTGAATCCATACTTTACCCACCCTGTAGCTGTACTTGGGATTGCCCTGACCCAGGTGCAGGACCCTGCACTTGGCCTTGTTGAACTTCATGAGGTTCACACAGGCTCACCACTCAAGCGTGTCAAGGTCCCTCTGCTAGGCCTCCCTTCTCTCCAGCATGGTGACTGCACCACAGAGCTGGGTGTCGCCGGCAAACATGCTGGGTATACACTCAAACCCACTGTCCATGTTTCTGATCATGATGTTAAACAGCACTGGTTCTACTACCAACTGTGGAAGAACACCACTTGTCAATGATCTCCAACGCAGACATCAAGCTGTTGACCACAACTCATATTGGAACAGCAATATGATATGCATGAATATAAGACATGAATCATAAAAGCCAACCAGACAAACAAACTTAGCAATCTGAAAAATGCCCGAAGTCTTAAGAAATATTTCCATGGAAAAAAAAACCAAACAAAACTGAAACCCAACAACAAAATAAAACAAACAATACATCATCAGAGTTAGACTATCTCAGTAGATCCATCTCTTTTGGCTAATCATAGTGGTAATTTAGAACTCTTTGAGAAGGTCTAGATTTAGATAAAAACACCACCCTTAGTAAGTTTCCTCTGAAGAAAATACACCTTTAGAACATGGCTTGCTTCAAATATTTGGAGGTTTATAGACATAACATGGAAAGAAAAACCTCCAGAAATAGTCAGCAAGCCCTCTAGTGTTTCAAAAGGACAAGAGTTATCCCAACTAGACACACACGTGAATGGCTATTTAGCAAAAAGTTACTAGGACTCAGTGTTACTGTACGTACTAGACAAACAGCCCATAGATACAGTACCCTAAAAAAACCCTACCTTAATCAACATTGTTTGCTGGACAAGTGCGTTTGGGCTTCAAACCCAGCAAAGAAGTCTCAATTTGTAGAATCCAGTACATCAGAAATACTTTATATGCTTTCTCCCCTGTGGAAACTACAAAACTGTATTAAGTTTTCCTGTATTGCCTATTTGTTAATAGATTTATTTTCTACATAAGAATGAAAAAGTTCTAAAATATTGAGTAGCAATATGAACAGATCCAACCCACCAATAATTATTCTTTGCAGTGCTAGGCAAAACTCTTAGCAATGGTATTTCAGGAATGAATTTTAACAGGAATTTGGGGTGGGGTTTTTTTGAGAAATCCCTCTATCTTTGCAGTCTTCACCTTTCTGTTTGCATGAAACAGCCCCAAATCATTATCTCCAGACTTTTTTAATTCACAAAGGCCCTTTTGATCCAGTCTCTGGCTACAAGTACTGTTGATCTCTTGAAATGTCTAAATAAAGATTACCATTATTGAGAACATCCATATTTCAACAAGACATTAGGGATCCTGTGAAAAAAATAAATCCTTATGATGAGTATAACAGCTTTTGACCAGATGATTCCAGATACAAACTCTTCTATAGTCTAATAAAATCATTCACCTGAGTACTTTCAATTAATTTCTTATTAGCCCTCCAAGATGTCAATAGGCAGAGTTACATATTCCTCAGTCCTTCTAGTTTTACTAAGATATATTCATTGAACCTCAAACTCTAGAAGAGCCTTCCTGCACACTAGAAAGCCTTGTGTCTATATTAACAAAAATCTGCTTCCAATGGAGCTCTACTTTAGGTCACTCAATCAGAAGCAGCAGCCGAAGGCTTAACTAGCGAGTACTGCTTCACTAAGAAGCAGGCTGGCTTTAGATGATCAGAAAAAAAAAAAAAAAAAAAAAAGGGAGGGGCCTGATTTTTACCTATAAAGTCAGAAAATGTCAAATACTGCCCCACTTCTGTTGTAGTATAGCAAAGTGTGCCATTGTAATTGATGTCCACAAAATCATCTGGAAGAAAAAGGTGAAGGTCTGACATAACGCACAAAAGGACCTGTGCATTTCTTTCTTGAACTCTAAGCAAAGCATTCTGAAATATAATTTTGAAGTGCTTCTAAACCCACTGAACATTAGAAAAATAAAGTAGGGATAAAAAACAAAGCCAAAAACAAACAAACAAACAAACAAACAAACAAAAAACCACAAAACCCCACACATTTGTTCTCCAGAAGCAAAAAGCAAAAAAACCCACCTTTTTTACATTTATAATGCTACCCAACCAAAAGATTATACTAATGCACTTCCATTTGTCGGTATTTTAGTTACTGCTGCCTTCCAAAGCACTCTGAAACAATGTCTACAGGGGATGCAAGACACGTGAAATGTGCAAAATAAAGTTCTATTCAAAGAGGAGCACACAGGAGTTTGGGCACAAAACGTGGCCAGAAAAGAAGAGTGATGCTGAATAAGCACAGTAATAGTGGTATTTAGATGCAAACTACTGCAGTACCAAGTGGAGTGAAAATAATAACTTAAAGGTTTATTTTCAGCAATTACATGCAAGCTGGGGAGATGTCAAAAGGGGATGTCACAAAGAGTTCAAGCATCTTCTAGAACTGGGATATTAAAGGAAAAAAAAAATTTGAATGAAATAGTACCATCTTGATCTTCAACAGAGTCATTTAAACCATGCCAAGACAAGGGAGGAAGGCAGAGGACTAAGGTACGGGAAGACCAGGAAATGAAGGGACAAGTTAAAAATACTCACAAACAGAACAAACCAACCAATCAAAGAAAAAAAAAAAAAAACCCCAAACCAACCAAACAAAAACCACAAAAAAAACCACAAACAAAACAACAAAACATAACAAAACAAAACACCCAAAAAACCCAAATAAAAAAGAAAAAAAATTAAAAAAAAAAAAAAACAAAAACAAAAAACAAACAAAAAAAAAAAAAAAAAAAACAAAAAACAAAAAAACAAACTCTGAAGAAAACATTACAGTTTGCTTGCCTGATCTCTACTAAACTCTCATTGCTAGATTAAATAATCTTCTCTTTCTTAGTTTACACTGACCTCCTTACACATTTAAGTTATTCTCACCTTTCAAAATTCTCCCTAAGAGAACTACTTGTTCACTCAGCCAAGTCTCCCTGCATCTTCTCTCCTTCCTGTAGGAGAGCTACAGGAAGGAGAGAAGTAACTCATACTTCATTTTTCCACAGCATCAGCGAGGAAAATGAAGGAAAATCCCTAGAATTTGTAAGAAACCTCTATACACATTCCACTAAAAGTTTTCTCCTGTACAAATCGACTTGCACAGTTGATGACTATACTGGGTCTGGCCAAGATGGAGTTAGCACCCTTCATAGAAGGCCATATGGTGTTTTGAATTTGTGGCCGAAATAATGTTGAAAACACAGCAATGTTTTAGCTATTGATGAACAGTGCTTGTACAACATCGAGGCTTTCCCTTTTTCCAACTCCTGTCCCTTTCCTACTCTCCCTGACAAGTAGGATGGGCTTGACCAAGAGGCTGGGAGAGGGACACAGCTGGGCCAGCTAGCCAAAGGGATATTTGCTGCCATGTAGCATCATGTTCAGCAATAAAAGCTGGGACAGCAGAAAAAGGAGGTACTTTCCAAGGTGCCTGCTGCCCAGAGACTGGACATCAGACTGCTTGTGGGAGGTAGTAAGTGACTGCCTTGGCATCACTTGTCCCTGAGCCCTCTTTTCTTCACTTCATAAATAGACTTTATCTTGACCAACCAATTTCTTCACTTTAGTCCTTCCTATTCCCTCCTGCAGCCCACCTGGTGGGCCAAGAGCTGTGCGGGTGCTGGGGTGCTGACCCAGGTGAACCCGCCACAATATCTCATTGTATCACCAGTGCTGGAAGTCTGTGACCGCAACACAACCCCAAGCTGGTTTCTTCACTCTGACAACAATATTACATTAACCATTAGGAAAACCTCAAGTTTTAGAAAGCCTTACTTTGTTACTTTCCATTCCCATTACTGTTAACCAGCAACTGAAGCTAAATGAGACCGAGTGAATCAGATCACAGAAGGGTTGATGTTGGAAGGGACTCTTGAGGTCATTTTACCCAACCCCCACCAAAAGACCTATTCTCAACTGTTTTCACAGTCACTAAGCACCAGCCAAATTGCAGGATAGCTGACAAACTTTACAATTGTTCCAGAAAACTGTTATTACTAAATATAACAGTAACATTGAAGGTACTGCCACCAGTCAGGATTTCTTCATGGAAAAACTGCATGATCTCCTCCAGCTGACTACCAGTTGTCATAAAATCATGCTGCATATGCGACAGCTCTGTTTAATACGCTCTTACAGAATCCACTGATTATCACAGGGAGCAATTTTTGGCAATACACAGCCTTTCTTTTTTGTAGTTAGAAGTATTATACTTGTGTTTCATCATTTTCATAATGGGCGTTAGTGTAATATTGCACTTTGAAGAAATATTATTAACTGAGTTTATCGATCTTGGCTTGAATAATTTGTATCTTGGAAACAAAGTAATGGGATAATTTTTCTCTAGATCTCAATAAATAAAACTTTCTTTCTTGGATTAGGAACCACAACTACATTGTGAAATCATTTGACAATTTCCCATGTTTCTGAGCATGATCATTGTTACTTCAGTCATTTTTTTACTATCATTGCTTTGGTAGTACCTCAGACCCTTTATTTTAATCTTTTCTTGCAGCTCTGCATGTAATCAAAACACATTCCAATGTCTTTTCCATCTGGAAGTTTTTTGATCACTAATAACTGCCTTGAATTGCCTTAAAAAATAAATCGTATTTTTGAAGTAATTTTTATCAATATCTGCAGCTTTTTACCCTGTTCAGACTTGCTCTGCAGTGGAAATTCTAGGTAAAGAGGTAGGGTGTTCTATTGCAGTTACTTCCTCACTAATTATTTTATAACCTTATCTAAGCAGACACACAAATATGACTAAGAGTGATACGTGTCTGCTTTTGGTTTTCTTCAGTTTCACTTTGTTACGCTAGACTGCTAACAATATTATTTTTAAGCACTTTTTCACAAAACAAAATGTCAAAGTTAACTTCTCAACTGAATACCAAGATCCACAAGAAAACTAAATAAAACCAGTTTATATTCAGATCAGGTTTCTGTAGGTAGAATTATGTTTAGTTTGATTTCAAATTAAAAATTATCAATCACAGTCAACAGAATTTTATTCTAAATTCTTAATTTTTAGTTACAATTTCTTATTCCTGAAACAAAGAAAAAAGAAAAAAATCTCAAATATCCAAGAAGGTTCATCTCATTGGATTACTGTTTACTTTTTTTCCGTCAATCTGACAGAAGAAGATACAAATGACAACATATTCCCTTTCTCTACTGGCATCAGAAATTTGGCTTTTCTCTTTCAAGGCACATAAAATAAATCCTGTCACTATGACCCTTCATATAGATACATATATACATATGTATAACACCATTTCTTACCTGTTTGCAAGAAAATTATTGCTAATCAGAAGCTTGACAGATTTCTTGCCATTAAGAAATCAGGTTAGAAATACATCATCCCCTGTTAAAAGCAAGTTACACACTGTCAATGTTTTTTTTAACAGTCATTGCTCCTAATTTAGCAGGTGGATGACAACCACTCCCCAGAGGCCATGCAGGCTGCAGTTCCTCAAGTGCTTCATGCAGGGACTTCCACTTAGCCAAAAAAAGCCCCGAAGGAGACTTTTGTATTAGTTAACAGGCCAGTAACAAGGGTTCCCAATTGCTGTTTTACATGAAGCAGCAGATAAGAGATCTGGGGAAGTTTAGGTGCTTTGCCATTTAGCTCATGGCTTCATTTTGCATTGTGACAGGATTGGAGAACTCTTTAACAACTCAAGTTTGTCCAGGAGTGCTGCACACAGTGCAAGGCACTGGCGCACACCAAGATGGGAAAATACCTACAACTCTTACAATCACATTAGATTTTAGCTAGTCAAACTGATTTATGGCATTCTCCACTAATATTAAACATGCACATCATATACTGAAATATTTTATATGGCTCTGTATTTAATGCTCTGTTTTAAAGGGATATGTGAGCAAAATCCTGCTACTCATCATTTCAGCGTCCTACATATAATTAATTTCTTGCCTACAAAACCAAATTAAAACAAAAAATCTAATATCTGCATATAAAAAAAAGGAACTAAGAGGGAGAATAACAACATTAAGGAATATTCTGAGGATTAATTTGTCATTTGTATTGCAAAGGACTTCAAAATCCTCAAGTGGAAAGCCTGACAGAAATGCTAAATATTATTCCCACATGTTAAGTTACAGATAAGCTTCAATTCTTATATTTTCTACTCTTCACAGTAGCTTGTAAACCTCTTTAGCAGTGTATTAAACTATCCAACTAATATTCATCATATGCTGTTCTGGGCATCATTTGTTAACCAGGGACAAGGGTTGCATAGTGCTTCATTCCATTATACATTTTAAAAGGAATCAATTATCCTCTTAATTCTGTAGCAAGAATTCTAATTAGAAAGTAACTAAAGAAAACAGGAAATTTGCAGGTAAGATATTTTCTATGCTTATTCTATTACTGCATATTTTATTTAATGCACAAGCACACAGGAAAAATGAGACTACTTCTTGTAAGAAATAATTAATAAGAACAGCAGCCCTGATGCTTTGATATGTCTGCACCAAAAAAACATGAGTTCATTTGAAAATGATTATACGACATACCAAACTACTCAATGATAACAAGCTACATTTCACTCATTCATCAGGCATACCTCTCTTTGCTGAACAGTAAAGTACTTCTAAAATCAGAATTTACTGAAAAATTGGAGATACTAGAATGCTTTACAGTTAGTTTCTGAGAGCTGGGTCATAGTGCTTCAACTATTACATGGTTCATTTTAGTAGAAGTCCAGGGAGATAAGGCAGAGAAACTTGAAGGAAGACCAGAGATCACCTGCATACTCCAAATATCATTCAGTATAAGCTGGTATCTGCAGCTTACTTCTTACCTGGCCACCCCAACAGCACAAATATAAAAAACCCTAAACTGTTTAATGCAGAACAGAAGCATGAAAGCATGGTTCAAAAATCTTGCCCACATAGTTACCCAAATCTATCATAAAAGCATTCATCCAACCTTAAACCATCCAAAGTAGGTCAGTTTTACCTCAGTTTTAGATTCATTCACTCAACTTCAGCTGTCTTTTGCCCAATGTATAGAAAGTAAAATAGATATGCAAGAAATCAATACTTCCTTTTAAACCTGAGGGGTTTGGATGATATATTTGTTTGGTCCCTCCTCCCCCCTCCCCCTACCCCCCCCCCCCCCCCACGCCCTGGTAAGCTGCAATTTTTAGTACTTTCTGGAAGCATTTTAAAAGTTTTTCCTGAAAACAACTGATTTGAATTAAGATGCCTATGAACTAATTTGGCCTCCAACTCTCAGTTACTAGTAGGGAAGCCAACATGTTCTCACTAACTGCACCAGTGGAAAAAGAAATGAAAATATAGTATTGAAGTGTAACTTCATGAAATTGAGCATAGATTACATTAATGTTGAAGATGCTCTATTTTCAATTTGTTTCAGTTGCCATTTACATCTGCATACATACAAAAGATAGAAACCCTAAATGAACCATCCAAATCATCCTGTTACAAACAAAAGAGCAGTCTAAAGAATAAGTTGTACAGCCCCTAACTTACAACTTAGCAACTGTTACCAAGATCTGCATTTCGGAAAAAAACATGAAGCCTACAGCTTGTCATTCAAGACCACCGCATTTCTCCAAAGCTGAGTCTTCTTCAAACCCTTAACAAAAAAGTCAGAAGGAATCTTTAACAGAGAGACTGCAAAATTATTTTCTTGTTACTAGCATAAGAGGTAGATGATATTTCTTCAGGCAAGCTATTATTTCAGCGATTTGGATTTACTTTTAAATCTCTGTGATGGACAGATCAGTGACGTGCCAATGTTTTGGTTTTTTCCCAAGGAGAGTAGCTGACGGCTAATTTTTAAAGAGCCAAATCACGTTTTGCGTTAGTGAAACATCTATTAAAGAGAAACATATCACATCATAAGGTAATGCGCAAGTCATTGTTCATTACTGATAATAACCAGAAAGAAAGCTGAAGTATTTTCACTTAAAGCAGAAAAACACTGCAGAGTTGTGCAAAAAAATAATGTATTTCTTTGATCTTATGCAGAACTAGTAGCAGCCTCTGAAGTTCATGCATAATTTGACTAATGGCATAAAAGGGAAAGAAAAAAGAAAGTAATTGTGGAAATACTACTCTTAACAAAGAACAGCAGCATACATAGACTCATCCACTCAGTCTTCTTTTTTTCCCCAGGGTCTGCTGATGACTTGCTACAGTTTCCAGGAACTCCCAGGCTGAACGGTGTGAACAGCTAGGCTCCTGCAACTGCACAATACGACTATGCTTTTGTTCTCCATTTTTTTCCTACTGTTCCTTAAACAGTTATTTGATAAGGTTTGCTTCTAATTACATTATAAATTATTCATGGCATTGACTGAGTCTCCTACGTGTTTGTTAGGTACCTGGCACTACATAGCCATGCTGCTACTGAAGTTCCCAGTCTCACCAGGGGTAATGTAAATAAAGAATAAGCACAATACTATGCAGCACAACACATCCAGATGAAGTGATTAACATCAAGGTGATTCAAGTTGCTGTTTTAGAGCATGATTAAAATCCATAGAAATGAAGGTGGATTTAAAGAACCTGTTTATTTTTCTTTCCACATACGGAAGTCACAATCTCCCTCCCACTCTTCTAAGTTCTGCTCTGCTGCTGAAGTCAGTAAGCAACAAATGTTAGTCCTCCCCATTATATGGAAAATGTCCATACATCCAGGCCTAACTACGGTGTCTTTCAAAACAAAAAATCCAATAAGAACGGTAGCTGAAAAAACCAACAACCCACCAGAAGTTTCTTCCCCTTGCAGAATGAGCCAACATTCATTCCACAATCCTGCTTCCCTACCAGGGCACATGTCAGAAACTGTAAGGGACAAGAGTATCCTTGCTGGTTTAGTTGTAATAGGAATGCCAATCTGGCACTGAAAAGAAAAAATTCAGGTGTGTTTTCTAAGCGTGATTTTTCTTTAATTATATTTTCCTCTATTTAATTGCTTTCTTTTGAAGCAAGTGTTTTTAAACCCTTTTTTTTTTACAGTACTTTTTTCTTAAGGAAAAAAAATTAAACAGTGAGCTATGCATTATTAGTAGATTTGGGACTATCACCAAGCTAGTTTACAGTAAGTAAAACCATAAACCAGTTAGAAAAACTATTATATATCAGTCAATGAGGAACTTCCCCCCCCCCTCCCCCTTAACATCTTTTATCAGAGACCTGGAGGATGTGATGCAATACACCCTCAACAAGCTTTCAGGTGATACCGAATTGGGATTTCCCTTCTCCACCTCATCTGGGAATCAGGGTTCCCAGTCACAGAGGCAGAGACAGGCAGGAAGAACAGGCCAGCCTATTCATGAACTTCATGAAATTCAGCAGGAATAAATGGTGACGGTACAGGCTGGAGAGGGCTGGGCTGCGGAGCAGCTCTGCAAGGAAGATGCTGGGACTGTGGTGCACAGCAAGCTATTCACATTCCAGCAGCACCTGCACAGCAGGACTACAGCCTACCCATCAAGGGATGAAATTATTATCCTGTCCTCAGCACCCAGGAGACCACATCTAGATACTGTGTCCAGTTCTGGGCCTCCCAGTACAGGAAAGATACCAGTAAAGTGATGTGAGTCCAGTGAGGTGGGGCCCAAGCTGGTGATGTCTGGAGCAGTTGCCCCTCAAGGAGAAGCTGATGGATACGGCTGGCTCAGCCTGGGGGGGGAGACAGCTCTGGAGTGGGGACTAACAGCAGCTCCCAGTACATGCAGCGATAAAGAAGAGGGAGCCACAGCGACAAGGAGCTTCAACCAACAAATAGGTCCATATGGCACACAAGATAAACGCTTTTCCCTGTGGCCAGGCTGCCCAGGGAGTTTGTGCTGGCTCCATCTGGGAGCTTCCAATCTCAAGAGGGCACAGCCCTGAGCAGCTCCATCTAAGGTGCTTGGTGCTGAACCTGTTGCGCTGCAGCCATACCAGGGCCCCCTCAGACCTCTAGACCAAGTTATCCTGTGATTCCATAAAATTCAATGTGGCTTGCACGTATTTACCTAAATTTTACAAAGCAAGCAAATTGGCCTGCTTCTCCCCATCAAAAACAAGGACACAACTCAAATTCCAGCCCAAGATTCTGGCTTCTTAAAATATTCCAGATGGGAATTATGAGTTAAAAGGTTTTTCTCAGCCTCCAGAAATATTTCAGGGGAATTTCTATACTGAATAAACTACATCAGCTATGCAAAACACTGTCAGCTCATTTCTGACAGGAAGTTAAGAGCTATCTACTTTTTGCCCGACTATAGAAAGATTCAAGAAGAACAATTTAGTTAATCAGACCCTGGCAAAAAATGATGAAGATTTAGTGTCATGTACGAATTCCTGATTTCTGCCCATTTCACATTTACATCTACTTATCTTGGTCAGGACTGATCAAACAGCTTCCCCAAGGCTGTACCTGATTTCAGAAGAAAATTATTTTAAGAAAGATTTATTTCTGCAGCCCTCCAACTATCTCCAGGAAACATGGACTGTATTGTAGCAAATTTTCTGAGGTGAAAATTTGTTGTTGTAAATTAGTCATCGCATCTCTGTGTACAGTGACAGAACCACCACAACAGAAAACATATCAGCTATTTTCCTTTCACAATTTTATCACAGCATTTGAAACTGATATTGTAAACCTAAATATTAGTATTCTTTGTGCCTCCTTTGTTTTCCTCGTGAAATATTTATGTAATTACCTGGCCCATGGATCCTAACACAGGCAGTGCTGGTGAAGTTTCCAAAACACATGACACGTGAACCTTACACTTTTTTGCTTAATTCCACTACTATAGTGTATATATGTTACAGAATAGTGACAAGATTTATAAATTAGCTTTTCAGTTCACATAAACACATCTGCAAAAAAAGTAATAAAAAACTTGCCTTCATGCCCAACAGATGAAAAAAGTAGCTACTGGTATCTATAATTCCTTCAGTCAAGCTGGAGTTAAGGATGACAGCTTGGAAATTATACCTTTGTATTGGAAAGTATGTGTATGCAGTAAATCCTTTTTTGGAATGATACAATTTAAAAACAACCTCAAAAAAACTATACAAATCTGCTTTTATGTATTAGAAGATATTTAATCCTTAGGTAGCATCTCTTCTGGTGCTATACATAAATATTGCGTAAAGCATCAATTAATAATCTTTCTTATATATCAAAAGGTTCCTGAGCAAGAAGCCTTTATAAATGAGACAGAAAATTTTAGTACTGCTAATATTTCATCAGCTTAACATGGATTTGATAAGAGCTGTCTCAGGTTTATGAAGAGTATCTGTACTCATGCTTTCATGACAGGCAGAAGAAATCAGATGTTCAGTTGTACAAGGAAATGGAATGCAAAACCATAAAACTGATAAGCAATTAAAACAGTCAAGATAAATACTAGGGTTCTGTTCTAATCACCTCCTGGCAGTAGAGGATACCGAAGAAACAGAAAGAATTCATTAAAAGACATGGAGATATTTTCATCAATGGAAAGGCTGAAAAATTAGCTCTATTCTTAAAT
Source organism: Ara ararauna (assembly GCA_028858755.1). Taxonomy (NCBI): domain Eukaryota; kingdom Metazoa; phylum Chordata; class Aves; order Psittaciformes; family Psittacidae; genus Ara; species Ara ararauna. The sequence continues at coordinate 67,638,905 of CM054379.1, forward strand.
GGACAAAAAGAGAACAAGATAAAAGTAAAGGCATAGAGAAAGCAAGGTCTCCTTCTGAACATCTTCGTAAAAGAGAAAGGAGAAAATGAAACACACAAACATCAGGTTTGTTACTGAAAAGGCAGACAGGAATCATTGCCAGAAGATACAGACAGTGACAACTTAATGGGAAACAGAAAGATTTAAGAGACCAGATGGTCATAGTGGCCCAAATTTCATACTTCACTTCTGAAGCTGTTAACAAAAAGTGCCTCATAGCTTTCACAGCACAAATGGAGTGTAATTCCAGTTTGTGCTATCTGTAACACAGCTAATGGTGTGATGACTTTTCATGCAGCATAGTGTCATTAGGAGGAGACACCTTTCTTGCCACCCACCTAGTAGAGACTTATTATAGAATCATAGTAATATAGAATCATTTAGGTTGGAAAAGACCTTTAGCATTACCAAGTCCAATCATTAACTCAGCACTGCCAAATCCACCACTGAACCATGTCCCTAAGCACCACACATACACATCTTTTAAATACTTCCAGGAATGGCGACTCCACCCCTTCCCAGTGTTTGATAACCCTTTAGCTGAAAAAATTTTTTTCTAAATATCTAATCTAAACCTTCCCTTGCCCTGTCACTTGTTACCTGGGAGATGACATCCACCTCACTACAACCTCCCTCAGGTAGCTGTAGAGGGCAATAAAGTCTTCTGTCAGCATCCTTTTCTCCAGGCTAAACAACTGCTGATCCCACATTGGGAAAAAATTTGAGGTTTGCGCTGCCTCCTAAACTTCCCAGCTTTCAGCACGTAAGTTGCTTCACACAAATACATATGATATCGTAAAATAAAATGGAATAAAATTGAAGATGGGCTTCATAATACAGTGCAGTCAACTATCTGAAATTTCTGTCCCTCAGCAGGAGCAAGAAAGCCAGCTACAGAGTTTACAGACCTGCAAGCTTGGAGAAAGGAAAGACTGCGGATAGGACTTATTTTTCCAGCGCACATACTCCTTTCTTTTAATTCTCTTGCTTTTTTTTCAGGCAGATATGTAAAACCATACAAGTTTTCCAGATCAGCTCTGTTGATTCCACACTTTCAGTTTTCCAAAAGAGATCAATCAAAGCATTTACTATACTTAAAACTACAAGAGAAAAGAAACAAATTGTTTGCGCTCCCTCAAACTGTTTGAGATAGTTCAGCATAAACTATCCAAAACAATATAGGAAGTTTGCTGCAGATGTTTCTAAGAAATACTTCAAAGATGAGCCCAATTATGTGGCAAAAGTGAAACCAAAACGTCCAAATCATAATAACAACTTCCAAAAAATAATACCTGTGTCAAGTCACTGTGCTACAAAGTGTCTGGTGGAGAAGAGCTGGTTGAGAAGCTCCCTGCTGAAAATCCAGCTGTCCATGTTTAAGAAACAGCTTCCCCTTGACCCACAAAACCGAACAACCAAACAACTAAAAAACAGATCAACTTCACTTGCTGTGGATAGAAAGCCAAATTTGACAAGTCCCTTCCAGGCAGGCTGAAGGGTGAGATGCAGACCAGGCAGGGACTGAGCTTCCCCAGCAGCCTACTTGACAGGTCCTGTCAATTTTCATTTCTGGTTTACTGGCTGCCCATGAGCAAATTTTGTAAATTCTGAAGATTCTATTTTTGAATGAAATGGTTTTGGAAAATACATAAATTGTTCTCTTCTCTCACATTTCTTCCCAAAACCTCTCCTGCCTCCTCCTCCTCTCCTTCCCCCCACCCCCCCCAAAAAAAAAAAAAAAAAGGAATGTTCTCTATTCAGCTCTGGGCTTGAGTTCTTTTTTAAGTCTACCCTTACGTTTAATTGGGAAGTGATAAGTATGGTAAATTGAAAAAACTTGGGAAGGGAAAAATGGGAGAAGGGAATACAAGCGGAAAAAAATCAGGTGTCTGAAGGTGCATCATCAGTGCATCTTGGAACAGGACAATAAATCTGTTGATGCTCTGGTCATATCTGCAAAGTAACTTATGCAGCAAGGGGGAACCTGGGTGCTTCCCCTCCTGCCAGTGAGGGAACAGCTGGAAGGGACCTCCTGACGTCCTCACAACATTCATAATAGAACAGACCTTTCCCCATGTTTATTGATCATTAATTCAGCATTTAGGTAATACTAATGTAATTCTGTTTAAGACAGGCAGGAATTCTGTTTGTAGCAATCTGAAATAATTCTAGCATCTAACTTCAGGACTTTTTATTTGGTGGTTGTTCCTCTCTCAAAAATAGGTTTCATTCTACAAACCAGGTAACAATCATTCAAGTTCTTATCCCCAACACAAAAACTGACTGCTAGATGAGAATCTAAAAGGCTTATCTACTGCAGCTTCCTATCCTAACAAAAGTTTAGGAACAGTACAAGCAAACAAATACTTCCTATGAGTAATAGAAATGTTTGGAGCTTGAGAGTCAAGGACTTTCAGAGCCAGATGTGACGCTTGTATGATTAATAATCCCCAGAACAGTTCTTTCTTGAAATTACTTGAATGTTTTGTGAACTTTTTATATTTTTTATATTCACAACATCCTGCAGAAAGGGCTTTACAGCTCTACAACATGATGTATGAAGAACAGGCTTGTTCTGATTTTGTCACCTAGTAGTTTCATTTGATGTGCCCTAAATTTGACAAACAGAAACATTTCTGAGAACAGGCTTAAATAACGTCACTAAATATACCATAAGAATCAATGTCTTAGTATTCTTTCTCCCAATTACCTCACTTTCCTGGAAAACACTAAATATATTTAATCTTAATTTTTTGAAACAAAGTATGTTTTTATTATGCATTTTTGGTAAAAATCTTTGCAGTGGAAAACAGACTGTTAGAGATGTGTGATTTAGCTTTCTTCTAATTATGTACTATTTGTGTATTAGAAGGAGCCAAAGTGCTTTAAATCTGCCTTAGCACCTGCATTCTAAAATGGGGAAGCAATTCTGATCCTCTCTGAAATACTTCCTAAGATTCATCCATAAAAACCTTACACAAAATGTGCCTCATCATAACATCCAGTTTCTACACCACGTTCATGAGCCCCTTTTACTCATACTGATGTGCAGGTTACCTGCCTATAATCTCACATCACTGTACACTTACTGATTTCAGAATCAAATTACAGAAACACAGATCTTTCAACATTTACGGATTCAAGTATAATATTTAGTACATTACACTAACACACCTTAGAAATGACAGCTTAGGACAACAGAGATAAGGCCTTCTGAGCCCCCTTTTTGAGCACAGAAGTCAAACATGAAAGCTGTTTAGCTAGCTTCTTACAGTCTTCTCAAAACCGCAATATTTTTTCTTTCCTAGAAATTCTTTCATAATGTCTCCCTTCAAAAATGAAAGGGGAAGAAACATTTGTTATTCTAATACCACATTTTTCACAAAAATGTGAAATATTTCACTCTGACATCAAAGAATTCGGGAGAGACATTTCATTTCTTCAAAATGCTCCCCTGCTGTTGTGCTTGAGACTAACTACTTTGGTTTCTCATTTCAAGGTTTCCATCCCTGTAAATGACCACTTGAAAAGAAAACCATCACAAAAAATCATCCTGACACATCTGTAAGTCTGTCTTGTCTGCACACTTTCATAAATTGCTGAATTATGTTTTCCACATGCACAGGAGATGATTGACCACACATACAGAACTCATCTACACATCCTGACTTGGAGCCGTAATAGTAGCTTTTTTGTTTGTTTCTTTGTTTTAAAACCAGCACACTTTGGAAAGTTCTAGCATTACTTGTTTACAGAAGAACATAATGTATCCCAGTTATTTTCTGTTAATCATAAAAAGTATGCCCTCTCACCTTCTGCATCCAGTGATTGAAGTCTGACAAGCATACAGAATACTTCAGGACCCTCTTTGTCAAGGCTTACAAAGGCAACCTGGAGACCTCTATCCTGGCACATCCAAGCTAATTTTCAACATTTTTTCTTGATTTGGAGCATGTTATTAGGAGCTACTTAAGAATATTTTAATTTCTCATAATTTTTAGCAATGCAGTATCGCCAGTGCGTATCTAAATATACACCATTTTGGAGAAGTAAAATGAAGGGTTTCTCTTTAAAAGGTATGGTATTTATTTAGAACCCAAGCAACCACTGTAGACAGACAGCAGGAGACGTAATTTAAGAGTCCACTGACTTTCACTTCTACCTTTTTCACACACTTATCTGATAAGTGTTTCATGAAATAGGAAACCTGCATGTATTTGAAATATGAGCTGAGGGCTAGTACAAAGCACAAAAAAAATAATTTCTCTGTACAATTAAGGCACTACTCTCTAACAGGGAAGTGGAACAATTTACTTGTTCAAACAAGTAAATTATCTTCTAAAATAGGAATCAAAACACAGGATGCTGTGTGGACAGGAAATTCAGACTTAAGAGAATTAGCTTGTCACTTAAACAAAATGCTACTGGTCTAAAGCATCATTTAAGAAAAATCAGTAGTGTGAGATCTGTTAAGTGAAAGTTAAGCCTTTCACTGAAGGTGGAAACTTTAAGTTATGGTCAAGCAGCATTAACTAAAGATGGAAATACACACTTTGTATCTACGACAACAAAACTTCATACCTGGAAACTCAACACTGCACCCCACACTAGGGCGCTGTCACTGATTTTGCTGCCATGGTAACAGCTTTTAACAGTACTGGCTAGATGCCAGAGATTTACATGCAGTTACAGCCTTGCCAGGCGTATTGGGTTTGCGTAACAAGGTTTTGATAGTAGGAGGGGCTACAGAGGTGGGTTCTGTGAGAGGCTGCCAGAAGCCTCCCTCACATCCAATAAAGCCAATGCCAGCCAGCTCCTAGACAGATCCACTGCTGGTCAAGGCTGAATCCATCAGCAATGGTGGTAGTGACTCTGGGATAACATATTTAAGAAGGGGGAAAAGTTACTGTGCAACAGTGTGTGTGTGTGTGCGTGTGTGTGTGTGTGTGTGTGTGAGAAACACCCTGCAGAACTACAGCCAGAGAGAGGAGTGAGAGAAACAGCCCTGCAGACGACAAGATCAGTGCAGAAGGCAGGCAGGGGGTGCTCCAGGCACCAGAGCAGAGTTGCCCCTGCAACCCATGGGGCAGACCATGGTGAGGGAGGCTGCCCCCCCGCAGCCAGTGGAGGTTCATGGTGGAGCAGGTCTCCACCCACAGCCCATGGAGAACACTACACAAGGGCAGGGGGATGTCCAAAGGAGGCTGTGACCCTGTGGGAAAGCCTGCGCTGGAGCAGGTTTGCTGGCAGGACTTGTGACTCCACAGGGGACCCACGCTGTAGCAGTCTGTTCCTGAAGGACTGCTTCCATGGAAGGGACCCACCATGGAGTAATCCGCTCCTGAAGGACTGCTCCCATGGAAGGCACCCACTCTGGAGCAGCCTGTTCATGAAAGACTGCACCCCATGGAAGGGACCTGCCATGGAGTAATCTGTTCCTGAAGAACTGCACCCATGGAAGGGACTCACACTGGAGCAGCCTGTTCATGAAGGACTGCACCTCATGGAAGGGACCCATGCTGGAGCAGTTCATGAAGAACTGCAGCCTGTGGGAAGGACTCATGCTGGAGAAGTTCATGGGGGACTATCTCCCATGGGAGGGACCCCATTCAGGAACAGGGAAAGAGTGTGAAGAGTCCTTCACCTGAGGAGGAAGGGGCAGCAGAGACATGTGATGAACAGACCAGAGCCCCCATTCCCTGCAGCCTTGTGCCACTGCAGGAGGAGAAGAGGGAGGAAAAAAAAAATCCAGAAGGAAAGTTAAACCTGGGAAGAAGGGAGGGATGGGGGGATGGTGGTTTTAAGACTTATTTATTTCCAATTATCCTCCTCTGATTTTGATCGGTAATAAATGAAATTAATTTTTCCCGAGTCCCTATTTTGCCCATGTCAGTAACTGGTGAGTAATCTCACCCTGTCCTTGTCTTGACCAATGAGCCTTTCATTGTATTCTCTCTCCCCTGCCTAGCTGAGGAGGGGAGTGACAGAGCAGCTTTGGTGGACGCCTGGAGTGTCCAAGTTCAACCCATCACACTGGGTTAAGCCTATTTACAACTTTCAGCTGGCACGGTTCACTGAGAGTTAAAAATTTACCTGCACTAGATAAGGCAATGAAATGCTAATGTAGATACTGAAGGGGAAATCTTAGTGTCCCATCTGCCAGTCATAAAAACAAACAAGCCAACTCAATCACTGCCTTAACCTGCTGAACAGAAGAGACTCATTTCCTTGTATTCTACTTGTACCCATTAATAGCCTACATTCTTTTAAGGCTGTCATTTCTTTGAGAAGAAATCAGCTTTGAGTCTAGTGCTTTTACACATACTAGCATAGCTGCTTTGACAAAAGCTACTAGCCAGCACGTTCACTTGCTACAACTCTGAAATAGGTCACTAACCATTACTCCAGCTAAATCAAAGCAGGCCCCTCCAGAAGTGTCACACCAGTCAGAGCCCGCAGCTGAAGTGTTGAGCTTTTCACATCCCATCCAATAGCAGCGAGACACGGCAGGAAAGCCTTTGGGCTGGACAATACAGAATAGAAGGCTGTTACTGGAGCTGGTTAAGTATCAGGGCCTCTCACCAGCACCTGAAAGCCAAAAAGTAGGCCTGTTGTTGGTTCCCCAAACAAATCACTAATTAAAATATGCAGCAGCTCAAACGTTTAATTTCTCTAGCTGACTCCACGCCTACTTTACATTTGATGCTACTGTTACTTGCTAACAGGTAATAATCAGAAGCAACAGAAAGAATCTAACATGTTTAAATACTGAGCGAGCATTTTACACTTTTGAGAAGGTTTCAAAGTCAGCATCAAATGTACATACATGCTTCTAAAAGTCAATAATGCCTGCTGATGCAAGCTAATGCTGTAATCAGACCACAAACTAAACCCAAGGGGGTATCAAGCAGCATGGAAAAAGAAAGGTCTGTAAGAGAAGCAACACACCAGAAATACATCTGCATTTGATGCAATCCCTGGCAGCATTAAATAAAATTTAATTCAAAAATTACAGTCTTCAAAACACCTGCCCTGAAAAACTTGTTTAATATTTGCAGTCTAGTATTTTTCATTGATTTTAAGAGAAATGGTTACTGCTTTCTTTCTTGATAGAGGCATTCCCTGTGGGGTAGTATTTGCCTTGTTTGAAAATGACAGATACAGAACATAAGTACTCATCCACTGCAATACCCCAATTCTTATCGGTTTCCATTCTCGATACTGAAGAAGCAAAAATAGAATGCTTTAAGAAAGCACTGGGAAAAGCCAGTTTCAAGCCATCATGTCACAGTATCCTTAAAAGATAGACAGTGGGAGAGTTTAATCCCTCACCCCAGCTGGAAGGATCTGTGGGTGATCCAAGCACATACACTAAGAATGTACACGTTCTCCTTGGGAAGAAAGTACTGTAATTAATTTGTTCATGCAAGCTGTGGTTTTTACAGATCAAAGTATACTATAGTTTCAGTTAGCTTGGCTTTCATCCACATTATAAAGCAAATAAAGGAATCAATGTTCATCATATGACCCAGGCTTCAAGAAAAAAGTACAAATATTCCACAATCCACCTTCATTTCCGGAAATATTTGGCCCCACAGTCCAAAAGGCTTGGAACCAAGTGCACATAAATCTCTTCTATGATCGACACCAGCACACGCACTCTGCCTCCAGGGAAGATAATTTTTCAGTGGCAAGATAAGTGCCAAAAAACCACTGCGCTTTTGGCAATTTTGCCTCTAGCTCTCCTCTGGCAGAGCCATAGCTGGTTAATTAAATGTACTGCCAAAGCCCAAAGAAGAAGAAAAGGAACATGGGTTTATGCTGAACTGGGAAAGTGGTTGACTGTATAGATCTTCAAAGGTCATGAACAGGTGAAAACTCTTTTCCTCACAATCCATACTTTCAGTATTTGCCTGTAGAAACAGAATCAAGAAGGTTTAGAGAGAGCTGCCAAAAGTAATTAAAATTATGCTAGAAAAAGCCAAAATATTTCTAAATTCACCCAGAGGTATTACTGAGTTCATCAGTAATTCAGTAACACTAAGCCTATCACAAAAGCTGGAAAGCATGAATGAAATGAGTGATGTTGCAAAGTGAGAGGGATTAACTATGTGGATTAACTGTACAAATTAATTGTTATCATATTCTTTGTATAAAAAGATGATCTAGAACTGCTGATTAGGATTTTCAGTAAGCTATAAAATGGTGAATAACATTTTTTTTAAAACATGTTTTGACTTGCAAGCAAATACTCTTCTTACTCAGAGGTCTATATTTAATTAGCAGTAGCATTTCTGAAGATCAAAAATGCTATTTATCCTCAGCAGTCCAAAGGGAAAAAGGTAAAATATACGAATAATAAAATATTTAACCAGACTTCATACAATAATCATTGGTACACTTTTATATACAGCTATACAGTAAGCTTCAAGAACTACTTTACATCACCTGAGGTGCCAAACACTTCCTCCCTACTCACCAGCCAAAATGAGGGCCTTTCCGAGGTTTCAGTTTCATACACAAGCCAGAATGGCTGTGAAACAATCACGCTCATTTCAGTAAGAGAAAGACAGAAAAGTGTGCTACAGCCCTGTCTTCTCCATGTTTTAAAAGCTGGTAAAAATTATAGCTTGATTCTTCTACTTGGTTGGTGATGATTCCACATATTAAGATATGAGCTTTTTCTTTTGTCTTTTTTCATTAATACACATATGTAGTTAAATATACATACATACATACAAAGTTCTCTCCACTCCAAACACTCTTTCATATGCTGGTTTCTTTGGAAAAATGTGACATTTGTCATGTTCCCAGTTACCAGATTTCAAATGAAAGAGAAAATTTTCCTTCCCATAGTTTCATTGTTCCTTATCTTGTCAAAAAAACCTGAAGATTCTCTCATCCTATAGAGCATCTTTGGGGAATTTAGTCAGGATCTTAACGACTTTAAGGAAAAGACTGCTGAAATTTGAGTAGCGGGTGTGCATGGTGGTGGTAGAAAACATAAGATCTAACAAATTCCCAGCTGTTTTGATCACAGCAGTACAATGCCACCCAGGATGTTTCCTATAAACAGCATATTTGAAACTGGGTATTAAAGCGCAGCAGGAATATCAAAGAGAAATTATGAATAAGTTATTTTCTTTCTGATTATAGCACATTCACAGATCATTTTACAGCCTGCAGAAGTTCCCCATGTAACACCAGGCTAATGGCAACATGAAATTACCAAATACAGGAATATCACTGTTAGTGAAACTGCCATAAAACCAGCCTCAAAGTTCTTAAGGAAATGCTTCTCCATGTGGACATAAGGTAGGGCTGGTAAAACAGCCAGGTGTGTTTAGCATTAAGGTGGTAAATCACATCCCCATTTATTTACACTGCAGCATTCACATGAACACAAAGGACTTTCAAAGATGGTTTTGCGATGCGCCTTTGGCATCAGCCACTGGTCTTACTCCTTCCTCAGAAAAACAAAACATACACATTTTTCAAATGGTGGCATGAATCTGAAGTGGAAATGGCTCCTCATAACAAAGAAAAAAAAATTAGACATCACAAAAATATTGTGTTCAAACCAAAGGGAAGAAAAAACTCCACAAAATCTCACCCACCACAGAACACGGTAGTGGGTACTTAGCACACCAGGAAGCTGTTATACTGAAATGAACACTATAGCTAATACCAAAAAAAAAAAAAAAAAACAAACAAAAAAAAACCCCAACCCCAAAAACAGCCAAGAAACCCCAAATCCCAAACATTTTTCAATGCTCAGCACAAACATATCAGAAGACTTCATCCAAAGTTTCTTTTCACATGCAAGAGACCCAAGTGGTGTGACTTCAATAGCTTAGACTACAGGTTCTGCTTTACATTGGAAAATTAAATGCTAAATTTTTACTTCAAGTCACAGATGAAAAATGTAAAAGTGGAGGTGCAGCCACTGGTCACGCTCTGGGTTGCTAAACAGGAATCAAAATAACTTTCTTGATGAAATGAGGGCTCTCTGCACAGACACAGTAGGAAATTTAAGAAAAAAAAAATAAAACAAGTTTATCTCCTTTCCAAAATGTGGAGGCCCCTTCCTCAAACTTATTCAGTTCCCACCAAAAGCAGTCAATGTAGGTTTTATAGCCACTTTTTCACACTTCTACTTTAAGGGCCAAATAAAAACTATGGCTGATCGCTGTTCCTGTAACAAGGGGTCATAAAGTTGAAGCAAAAGGAAGATTATATATTCCCTGCTTTAGTTGGAAAGCACTTTGCTTCTCACATCACAAAATCAGAATAGGTGTCAAACTGAAGGGATGCTCCTGCATTGTTGTAATGTTGGAAACCTGCTCTTTCAGAAGTGACTAGCGAGTCTGGACACTGAGCATGAGGCAGTGGAAAGCAAGACTTCTTTTTCAAAACCAACCTTCTGTAAAGCCAGACTTCTTTGTGATGTCAAAAGTGACAGAAAATCAAATGCTGATGAGTTGGACTTTCATGAATTGGTAGAGCAGTGCAAATAGTACAACCCTATGTAAGTCACATAACAGAAAGTTTCTAAGCTAGTGATGAGATCCTTAAGAAAGAAATCAAATAGCATTGTGTTTTAAATGTAATTCAATACTATACATTTTAGTTACAATACAAACTCTGAACTTAATCAATTTTGAACTGACACTATATTAGCTTTCATGTCATTAGTTTCATATTTGTACGATTAAACATCACAGTTGATATTTTGATCAGACATATACAGAGGAAAACCACTTCAAAACAGCACAGAATTTTTCAGTGGTATGTTTCCAGCCCATGTCAATATGCTAGTAACCCATTAACACCCACAAAAGTGGCAAAAGCTGTAAATACAAATTTTGTTTTCCGTCAATAGCTTGTACTTCAAAAATTCAAATAGGAATCCCTCACATTAACCGTACCTGTATGTCCGGTAAACATTTCCTCATTTTTAAAATTTCAAAATACCCACTGAGCTAGCACGTAGTTTCCTGCTCAGCTTCTGTCCTGGTTTAGGCTGGGACAGAGTTAATTTTCTTTCTAGTAGCTGGCAGAAAGCCATGTTTTGGCTTTAGTCTGAGAACAATGCTGATAACACACCAATGTTTTAGTTGTTGTTAAGTAGCACTTACCCTGATCAAGGAAATTTCAGTCTCTCATGCTATGCCAGTGAGGAAGGGCACAAAAAGCTGGGAGGGAGCAGAGACAGGATACCTGACCCAAGCTAGCCAAAAGGGTATTCCATACCATAGAACATCATGCCCAGTATATAAAATAAGGCAAGCTGGCCAGGAGGGACCAATGGCTGCTCAGGAATGGGCTGCGTATCAGTCAGCAGGAGGTCAGCATCACTGCTTGTTGGAGTTTCTTTTTTTTATTTCCTTCTTTTTATTACCTCCCTTTTCATTACTAGTAGTATTAGTTTTGTATTATTCTACATTTTTCCCAGTTCTCCTTCCTATCCGACTTAGGAGAGAGGGGGAAGTGAGGGAGGGCAATGAGTGAGCAGCTGCATGGTCCTTACTTGCCAGCTGTGGTTAAACCATGACAGCTTTGAAACTAAGAGAGGCAACGCAGAAGCAAATTAGCCAGGAAAGCCTACATGCGATTTGCCTCTATTACCCCACCCCCCATAATAAAAGCTCACTTCATGAATGAGAAACATCTAAACCCCATGCCTATTTAAATGCTAGACAGGGGAGTTAAAGACCCTGAAGGAACTCAGTAATAAAGACAATTAATAAAGACCCCAGACTTCAGGGGAACAATCTCAGTTTGTTCAGGGACCTGATCTGCAGGATCCCATGAGAGAGTTCCTTGTAGGGGATAAGGTGCCCAGGAGACTGCACTGATCTTCACTGTCCCATGGCGGGAAAGCAGGGTGGCTGCATGAGGAGGACCCTGCTGAAACCAAGACCAAGCCTTCAGGGAAGCACACAAGTGCAGGTAGGGGATACTCCACAACAGTAGAGGAGCATTGCCGAGGCCCAGGGGAAAGAAGCCAAAAAGCCCAGCTGGAAGCTGCCATAAAACAAAGGGCCCTTGAAGGTACATCAGCAACAAAAGAAGGATCAAACAAAACAGGGACCTGCTGCTGAGCAGGTTCAGAAAACCAGCGATGAAGGAAGTGAAAAGGATCAAGCACTGTCTTTTTTGCTTTGGTCTTTATCCGCAAGGCATATTCATGGGGCTAAAGTGGCAAGAGCCTGGGAAAGGTGTCAGGTAAGTGAAGACAAAGCTAGGAATAGAGCACTTAAAATGGACACACACAGGTCCATGAGACCAGATGAGATGCTTCTGATGGTGCTGAGGGATTTGGCTGATGTCATTGCAAGGCCTTTCTGGATCACCTTGGAAAGGCTGTAGTAACCAAGGGACGTCCCAGGTAACTGATGAAAAACGCAAGAAGGATAATTTGAGAAACTACAGGCCAGTCAGCTTTATTCCAAACTCTGTGAAGAAAATGGAGCAAATCCTCCTTGAATCTATTTCCAGGAATATGAAGGACAGAAACAATTTTGTGAACAGCCTCGTATAATTTCCCAAAGGCAAAGTGTGCTCAACCAACCCAGTTACTTATTACAATGAAGCCCCTGGTTCCGCGGATGAGGACAGAGCAGCAACATCATTTACCTTGACTTTTACCATTTTTGATGCAGTGGCCCTTAGCATTACAGCAGCCAAAAAGGCATGGACTAGGTGGCTGTCCAATGACATTCATGAAAAAAGGTTGCTAGACTTCAAACTCAGGACAGCAATAAATAGGTCAAAATCCTAGCTACGAGCAACATTTCTCTCTAATTAATCTGAACACACCCTCACTAATTTCATTGGTAACATCAAACTCCAGCAATCAAGAAGCTGGAAAGTAGAGATCCCACCTGAAGGGCCTCAATAGCTGAAGGAGTGAGATGAGAGGCCTTGTGAAGCCAAATAAAAGCAAATGCAAAAACCTTATACATAATGTGAAATAAATAATACCATGCCACAGTACATTACAGGAACTTACAGGCTAGAAAACAGCTTTACAACAAGTGTCCTGGGGGTCCTGAGAAACAACTTGCTGAACACAAGTAAGCAAGACATACTTGCCATGACGAAGGCTAACTATATAGGGGACTGCATCAGCGAGAGTGCTTGCTAGCTATGGGAAGGAATTAGCACTTTCTAGGCGACATTCCTGATGCCCCAAATAGGAGCCCTATTCTTGGATTTCAGCTCCTTTGTACCAATTAGAGCTTAAAAAAAAATCCAAACAATTGAAAGCACATGATGTAGGAGAAGAGATAGCCGGGCATGGGTTTGTTCAGAATAGAGGCAGCTTCTTAATGACTTAGTGGGTACACAGGGAGAAAAGATAGCAAAGCTCTTCTCAGTGGTGCATAATGAAAGGAAGGCGAGAAGGCAGTGGTCATCAGCTGCAGCAAGACAAATTCTAACCAGATAAATAATAATTTAAAATTAGCTACAATAAGGGCCTTCAGACACTGGAATACATTTGTCCCGAGGGAATACAGAATCCCACTCTGCAGGGATTTTCCACACTTGAATGCACAGTATCGAACAACCTGATTTATCTTTAAAAAAGTATTTAACCCTGCTTGAAGAAAGAGATCAGGCCTCCAGAGGTCCAGTGGTGAGTTCGAATCTCTTTCCATCTCAATAGCAAAATCCTGCACAAGTTTGGGAGAAAGAACAAACAGGACTACAGTGCGCATAAGTGCAGACCAACCCTATCTCCATGATTTCAGATGATCAAGCTGCATATGAAAACTGCTTCCATGAAACCTGAAAACTTTCTCACAGAACATCTACTTCATGCAAGGCTTAGTTTTATATAATAAAAAATAACTTGAGCAAAACCAATTATTGAATTATAAGGATTTCTTGCTGCATCCTAGTGTTCTGGATTTTTCTTGCAGCATATGTATAATTATTTTTTCAATTTAGATGATTATTTGTAAAAACAAAGCCCCATACCTTTTATTTTTCCAAGGTGTTTATTCAGATCAGAGAATGTCCCCAGCTAACTGCATCTTCAGTTACAGACAACAGAATTTATCATCTACCAACTGTACAATATATTTGGCTCTTATGGAAAACATACATAAGAGGCGAAGTACAAATACATCTCTGTCTCAATATATGAATACAGTAAGTTGGGTGGGTTTTTTTGTTTGTTTGGTTTTCAAGAAACTACATGAAGAGACTTACAGGCTTTTCTTCAGAAAGTTCCTATTTTGAAATGCCCTTGTTGATCTCTGATGTCACTTCAGCCCTTGACAAGATCACACATGTTTCTATGAAAAGTCAGTTCAGGTTCAATGCCATGCTTACTCTAGAGCTTTACAGAGTAAGACATAAAAAATATCAGTCAACTTGCAGTTTGTCTTTACATAGCATAGTTTTTCCCATGGTGATTCTTCAGACAACCTCACCAGAACAAAGCAAACAGCATGCAGCTTTGAAGTACTATGACTTCTAAAATATGTAACATGTATATCACTTCTGCTCTCTAAACGGGAATCAGGTTTTCTATTGCGTGATGGCAGGGGGATCATTGCAAATGATTAGCATCTATTTCTCTTCTTTAAACTTGATTTAAAGAATCCAGTATTACTATCTAGGTCCAACACAAAATTTAAAGTGCAATTCTCAAAATCACAGATGGGTGGAGAACTATAACCACAGTAGCAAGCAACTGAATTTCCCTACAGACAGCAATATGGGCAAAGCTTTATCATTAGTATCACTACTCGGTGCACCAACAGATGTCAGTGCTCAAAGGCACTGAGAAACCTGACAGCGGAGTTAAAGACTGGGTCTGCATCTGTGTGTCTATCCGTGAACAGTAAAATTACTATCTCCTTAAGCACTACACTTTGAAAGCAAAATGATTTTTAGCTTGCTATTATTTTCCACAAGCTACTTCCTATTTCCTTGGAAGAAAGCAGCCCCTGAACAAAAGAAACCTCAAAAGGCAGAGATGTTTATTATGCAACGGACTAAGCAAAAGGAAAATATGCAGATACTCTGGGGAAAAAAAAAAATAAATAAAAAAATAGCCTCCCAGCAGTCTGAATACTAATTAAAGGAGCAAGCCACACTGATCTAATGTAATTCCATTGCAGTGTTTTAAAAGCATATACTGACTTTGAATAAAGAATTGAAAAAGAAGGTGTATGTTGCCAAGCAATAAGATCACCCCTACACAAGTCAGAAATTGTAAAATTCTGGAAAAAAGCACAAGACAATTTTTTTCATTTCTACTTTATTCATATAAACAATACGCAGCACTGCCTTTAACCTAAATGCCAGCAACATGTGTCTTCACAAGGAGTGTAAAGCTGCATGCTTTTACATTAAAATTGCAACGTTTCTGCCCAGCATCGGAGAAAAAAGTTGATTCTGCTGAAATAATTTTTTGAGATGCACATAGGAAGTCTTGTAACAGCCAAGTGTTCCCTAGTCATCAGCTCATTCATGGCACAGAAAATTTTGGTCCTTTGTTCAATACTGCCTACCATCTCTGTCAATCTTCATGTATTTTCTTACCTTATTAGAGATTTGCATTTTTAAAAAAAGGCCCCAAGTTTCTTAGAGGCCAGACTTCCATTCACTTGCTTTATTCCTAAGGCAATTTAAAAGCAAAGGTACACATAGTTTCCAAGAGGGAGTGGGAGGACAAATGAAAGTAGATTTTACACTTGCATTTACCTTTGAATAAGAGACTGTGTACCTCAGTGTTCCCACAAGGGCTGTGTTATAAGAATGTAACAGCAGATTATGTGCTCATGCAATCTCTCTGAAAAGCTTTTAAAATTAGAGGCATTAGAATGAGCAATACCTGTATCCTCATAAACACCAGCTATAAAATCCAATCAGCTCACCGCAGAGAGTTATAGCAAGATGTCATACTATTTTGTACCACCATTTCTTAGTTACAACAGAGTTCAAACATTAGATTTCAAGATGCAAGAAAAGCAAACTGGAAGTTTTGCTATCCTGCTTGCCTTCCTTCAAAACACCACTGAACCAGAGCATTTGATCCCAAGTATCGGTTAAAAAGCTTGCAGCTAGCGACCTCAACACAGAACCAGGTAGCCTCAGGTTTAGCCTCCCCTGTTACCAACAGCGTTATTAGCAGCAGTTTAGCGGCAAACCAGAGCTGCCCCTGGGCAGCAGTGAGCCAGTCTCCAAAGCCCAGGTTTAAACTGACCCTAGTGAGCTGACATGCAGTGTGGGTAGGAAGAAAGACAAACTTTGCTCAGCACACAGCAACAGCCCATGGCTTAGTGGGGTACAACCAAAAAGGATCCAGGTAATCAAGCTCTGCTCCTAAACCTGTCACAGTGTGCAACCTTGTGCAAGTCATTAGACCCCTCTTACGCCTGGAAAACCAAACTGCTTCTCACGGTGGCAAAATCTTCTGGACTCTCTGCGGGCAAGGCTGCTGAGCACCGTGATACAATAGTGGCTTAACCACAATTCTGTAAGAGGTTTCACTTACTCTGGTTCAGGCAAGCATGTGCTTTATTACTCACCAATTACGTTTTCATGACAGACTTGCAGACCCAATTATAAAGAGTCATGGAAAACAGAAAACCAAAGATGCTGCTTAGAAGTGTGCACATTCTTTATATCGCAAGTTTAAAAACAAACCAACCAACCCCAAAACAACCAAGAAAAAAAAAAAAAAAACAACAAAGAACCACTAAACAAATTTTGTGGATTAAGAGATTTTCAGACAGAAGAAGGAACCAGTATACTGAGTATTTGGTACACTGACCATATTGGTTAATTCAATCCCTAGGCCTACCTAGACAATTATTTTTTTCATTTGTAAAATGACAGTTCTAGAGTAACTTTGAAACAGACCACAGAATACTCCAAAAATGAACGTCTAAAGTATGCTACACACAGAGACACATCTGAATAGTTGAATTTGTTACCAAAAAAGCAGTATTTCATTATCTTGGTACCATCTCAGGGGGCAGTTTACTGCCAGAAGTGCTGCACTGTTAGACAGCTGCAAACACTGTATCAAAGCCACTTTCCAGACGTATTACTCTTATTCTGCAAAATATATCAGAAGACAAATTTATTATTTGTAAATAAAGGAACTACATGTTAGGATATCCTATTTAAGATGAAAGCCACAGAAACTTATGCCTATGCTGGCTCCCCAAACTAGAAAAAAAGGAAGTAAACAAACAAACCAAACCCAGCCAAACAAAAAGCTAACACACTCAGTTCACACAGCAGTATGTTTTAGACAGCTTTAAGAAAAGGTCGGTCCATCCAACAGTCATACAAGTGCTTCTGTAACGACATTAATTACCTTCCATAAGAAGTGCTGCCTCTTGTCTGCCCATGATTTCCTTTTCGTAGTCCTGCGCTTTCATTAGCATTCAAAGAAGCTATCAAAGCCTGGCTGTCTACCACTCTTATTTTCCCCCTGAATGAGATAAGACATTTTTATGGCCTTAGCAGCAGATTTTAATAAACAAGTGGAATTTTTCTGCTTCACTTTGCCCACAGCACAGAACCTCAGCCTTAAGCAACTGCACTTACCAGCACTATGATTTACTCTATTTCTTTATATTAAATGGCTGCCATAGGCTGCTATACTAACATTAAATACAAAATCATCACCATGAGAATATAACTTTTGCCAAAATGCAGGAGACATTCCATTTTAATCTTTACCTCACATCTTTACATCACTTTATTTAGCTTTCACGAAAAGAGTCCTGTGTGTCTGGAATTTACGTTTGGCCTTTGCATAAAATGTGCACGTGGGTTTTCAGTTAAAGAATTAATCACGTGCTTGTCTTTTTGTGAAAGCCAGATGTTTTCCACTGAACATTTAAAGCCTTTTCCATTTCCTCACAATTCTGAGGATCCAGTTACATGGAACATTCAGTTTTGGTAAATTTACCTGTCGAGAATATAGAAGTCTGAACATAAGAAAAAAAAAATTATTCTTAGCTCACAGAAAACAGGTGTAAGGCTGGAAAAAAACCAACAACTAGTAATGGGAATACACCCAATTCCAGTCAAATACAAACCCAGCCACACTCTCACACATCTGAGACCTCCTTCCATCTCACAACCAATGTTCAAATCAGACAAGCATTTGCCTGCAAGACAGAAACTTCAACTCATTTGACTGAGAAGAGGTTTCCAGGACCTCAAAAACAAACAAACAAACAACAACAACAAAAAGCACCAAAAAAACAAACAAATTAAAAAAAAGGCAGCTGAAGCAACTCATCTGAAACAATGTCCCCCCTAAAAGCACCTTCAGGGCCCCCAGCAGAAAGAACATTCATTGGGCAAAGGTATACCCTATTTCATGTCTTGTGGACAAAATGATACCTCAATTCCATGCTCCTCTACATTGCTCTCCTTTCAAATGCATTGGCTTAGTGGGCACCCACTGCTTCCACTGTGTTCAGACCTCCACAAACACATTTTGGTTCCCTACCCCATCAGGCTACACGCCCAACAAAAGTGGATAGAACTGGCTCTGCATAGGATCTGCCAAGAGGTTGCTCGGTAGACTCACTGAATCATACTCTTGGTAACTCAGATGAAGCTCCTCTGCATCTTGTAGTGCCATTATCCCTAAGCAAGCAATTTAACTTACTGTTTTGTGACATTTTAGATGCTGCAAGATAACCCCTGCCACTTCCAGCTGCCACTTCACAGGAGCACAAACCTCCCAACAAACCCAGGGAAAATGTCTACAGTCCTGTAAAGATGCCCTTAACTTAGAGGTATAAGGTACCTACCTATCTACTGTATTCGATTCCCTGCATTTAGGCACTTAATTCACCTCCTTAGTGCCTTTATAAGACCATTAAAAAAACAAAAACCAAAACAACAACCAAACCCTATAATAAACAGTGTTTATCAGGAAGGCAGGCACTGCAAAACAATCAAAAAGAAAAAGTAGATACAAGAATTCTGAAGGTTATGGGTAGGTAAATAAAGCCTTAGGGGAAAAAAAAAGTCAAAATTAATTTTCAACTCCTTCAACAAACTGAATGGCAGCTACAAGATGGTTGCATTAAGGTCACACAGTACTTCTAACTTCTTTTGAAATGCATTGCATCACAAGCATGTTTCCAGGAATCACCACACTGCTTACTTTTTACATGTAAACTCCTTTCCTTTCACTTTATCTTGTTCTTAAAGAAATGGACCATCAGGGAACAAAGCTTTTTCTGTTTGAAAACCAAACTGTGCAATATCATCACAGCTGCTTTTTAACTCCTTCCCTTTCTGTGAAGGCCTCACAGCCTTTCTCCCAGTAAAATGGCTCTGAATCTTGTGTCTACAGGAGCCAGCTCTTCATTAATTCCTGACACTGTGTTTCTTTTCCCCTTTTCTGTTTCGAGAACTGGGCTTGGGAAGTATCAGCCTCCTGAAGCGCAGCGCTTCAGCCTGCTACGGAAGGTTATTACAGTAGTTGAACCTTTGCTTTGCAAATGTCACATTGCAGACATTTAATTTTAATTGAGAAGCTAAACCAGAAGATCAGATATCAGCTTCCAAAACAAAGCTACTTGAAAGAGGTTTCGTACCTCTTTCGTCCACATAGTATTACGGCTCCCTCATCACAGCCAAAACTAGCACTAAGTCCACCCTTCCATTAAGGCCTTCAACTTATCAACTTAGCAGAAAACTGTTCAGCTTTTTTGCTCTGGCTGTTTTCTGCTGGCGTAGCGAGCTGAAGCAGCTTACAGAGGACTACAGTGCAATTAACACAACGTAGACAGTGGAAGACAGTCAAAAGCAGTTAAGAGACCTCCCTTCCTCTTTAGACAGCAACAAATACTAGTGAGCTCACCTTGTTTTATAAAAAATACCAAAAGGAAATAAATCTTCCAGCAACCCGGAACTGGACTCTCCTGAGCAGAAGCACCTGGATACCAGGCAGTAGGAAAGAAAGTGGGAAGGTACAAGGGGGCAACCACCCTTCTTTGGCAGCAAGGCACCTTCTATAATTTCAGCATCACTCCTCCTTGTTAATGGAGAGTTCTGATTATGTCCAAGTACTGCTATGTCAAGCACGTACTTGATCTCCAATTAATGTTTTTTTCCATGCTCACAAGCATTCCTCCAGATACTTCTGAACTTCCTTGAAACATTATTGTGACTTTTTGCTTAACCTAATGACTTCCAACTAAACTGCATAAAAGACACCATAGAAAACAGTTAAGCAAACAAAACGAATGCTGAGGGTTTAAGTAGCTCCAGAATTCACACTGGCAATACAACCTCAATTCAGTTCTTTGTAGAAAGGCAGCCTGAAGAGATCTTGAGCTGCAAAGTCTGTTTTGCTGACTTATGCCCATTGCCCTGTTAAGCTCAAAGGACTAGTGCTCAGGAATGACCACAGAATCAGTGAATTAAATTCTCTCCAGGACTTCTGCTAGAGGACTGAAACAGTTGATAGCTGCGCAAGTATTTGGAGCACTGCATGATCATGCTCTTCGGACGTCAATTCCAGTTTACCAAGCAGACTTTTAGAATGAAAACATGTCCCAACAGCTCTGAACAATAATGTGTACAGTTTCCAAGCTAGCTACCTTGTACAAGAACAGCAGCCACATTAGTATGGTGCTCCACCAACACCAATAGCTTGCTGTTCAGCAGGATTAATTAGCCTGGGCAGAGCACCGCACTAATGTGATTATACTGCTTCTAGTACCTGAGGTAGCACATTCATCATTTTCTATTCCTTTCCTCTGAAATAAAGAGTTCAGGTTTTGCTATTTTCTTAACACCTAAATAATTCAATGTGGGTTTTTTTGGGGGTTTGTTTTTTTTTTTTTTGGGGGGGGGTGGTGGGGGGGATGGCCTGGGGGGTGGAAGGGAGCAGTGAGAGAGGAATGAGATTTGGAAAAGATTCAAAGTCGGATTTCCCTAACTGGAACTGGGCATCTCCTGCCTTGATAGCCTGTCCCCACTATTACCATCCTCTTTTAATCACTCCCATTCACATCAAGCTGCCATATTTTCCAAACTGCCTATGCACCTGCAAGTCTTCCCCAGACACCAGAAATAATTATGTCCAGCCACAATCAACGATGACAAGAGCAGACTGGAAGACTTCCAGCTTATTTGGGTGAAACAGAGTCATCATTGCCTTCCACTGCCCTTTTTTTTTTTTTTTTTTACAGATGGGGAAAAACTCACAGCAGGCACTTGCTCAGAAGAGGGGTCACCTCTCAAGCCAATGAGGTGAAGAACAGGAATACAAACCACAACCTACTCATTCACCAATTGAGGCTCCTACCAGGACACTGAAGCTGAGACCAGTGCGAGGCATAGCAGGTACCCAGATCCTGACTCAAGTTACAGGAATACCAGAGCATCAGTTGAACTGCCCAAAGAACTGATGTTCTGACAAAACACAAGTGCACTGGTATGCTCAAAAGCAGCTGTGTCTCTTTGCTTAAGGCTTCCTGAGACATCTGGCATGAGGAAGACACTCAGAGCATGCAACATTAGGTCAGCCAGCAAAAAAATCAGCAGTCACAAGCAACTGACAGTGGTTTTACAACAGGAAGTATGGGGAGAAACCCTCTGCCAGCAGTACTGCCGGCCTTCCTTTCAAGTTTGCCTGTAATTCATCATCAGAAGAGAAACAGGAATATTGCAGCACCTGTTAATATCTCTGGTCTTTGGCCCACATCTCTTACCTGTACACGCACACCTGTGCACAGACAGGCCCTGGGGGTGTAACAGTGAGACACATGTCACACACAGACCTTGGGAGTAGCAGTATTGCTCTGACAGAGCAGAAGGCAGCAACAGCAATACGATTGCCACTTGTCCATGTTTCCACAACTCTTTTAGCCGCATGATAAGTATCTAGCAACTTATTTTTCTAGTTATTTTATATATCCCTGCTGGTTTCAATACTGAAAAAGGTTCAAGAATCTTTATTATCCCACCTTTATCAAGTTTCACTTTTCTTTTTTTAATACAAAAAGGTATGCCATAGAAAAAGTGGTTAAAATTTCTACAACAAAACCTTGTTAATAAAAGCTATGAAGCCCCAGCGTTTTACTGTTTTGTGATCACAAATCATACTGTGCTGGCTAAACTTCTAAACACTTATTTCAAATTAAACAGGAAATTAACAAAACATCTCCAAGCTCTGTCCCATCAGCTTCATGTCATCATGCTGATGAGACGGGGCTCTTCCACGAGAGAAATACAGGGAACACCAAACTTATATTTTTGGCTTTCTTTTCCTTTAAAGTTGCCTGCTTCCTTCTGACAAAAATATCTATAAGAAAAGTGTCACAGTTTGAATTCTAGGTATAAGATACACATCATACAATGCAGACACAAATTCCAAGAGTAAAAATAGTATGAAAGCAGATTTTTTTATGCTTGCACCTGCAACATGCAACCACCAAGCACAAGCAGATACAGAAACTGGAAGTATCCCTTAAAGTATGTGTACAGCGAAATGCAAGCGTTCATACTTTAAAAAGTTACAACATAAATCTATTTCCAGAAAGGCTGCAGGTTAGAATTCCAGCTTATCAGTAAAGTGTCAACATAAAAGAAGCAGAGAAGAGCTTGGAATGACTGAGAGAAAAGCAACATAAAGGCCAACGTATGAAACAACATGAAGCAAGTTAACACAGAATAGGAAACACTGTTTTTCAGCCAAGGGGGACGAGGGGGGGGCAGTATTCTTTAAAAAAGAAAAATCAAAGCAGTCAAGACACTGGGGAAAAGCAAACAAACAAACACCAAAACCCAACAAACCAGGCAAGAGCAGTTAAGTAAACAACATGTTAAGATCACATACTGATTCAGGAGAAAAGGACATTCCCAGAAACAACGCATAGTATTGAGGACTCATACTGAGGCATGAAATGAAAATAAAGATCTGGAAACTAAGTGCAGTCCCTCTGTTATCTCATATGCCTACATGGCCAGAAATCTGCTTTGGGCAGCTACTGTGTAAGAGTGGAGGAGAAAGAAGACTGATAGAATGGAAAGGGAGGAAGAAATATTGAAGAGATACCAGGATATGTATGTACATACATATATACACAAACATACAAATATACACATACACACCTGGATACACATGTAATAAAAGATAACTTGGACTAGCTGCCACATAGCAGGACAACCAAAAGCAGCAGTGTATTTAAGTTTTCACTTCTCCCTGCTTGTTTACTTGTTGCAGTCTTCTCCACTACAGGATTGTTGTGTTCATCACATTTGGAGCCGCATTACTTTTACATACTTCTACATGGCAATTCAAGATAACTAGAAAGAGTTTGCCGGTATTTCTAACTGCTCTGTGTGCCTCGTGGAACCTGTGTGACTAAACCAGAAGACAGCATCGCCTCTGCACACTTCAAGATGTGGTCTATACCATGTGCTCACTCCTGAGAGTTTCTCCCTTCAAGATACCTTTGTGTTGATATTCACTGCTTATGACTGCTGCACAATTTGCTAAAACAATTAAACTGATGCAAGGACTCTAGAGCACAGAACATAACTTGAGATTTGTGAGAGTATATTATCTGATGCTCTGTGAGATGTCAGGGCTCACTTTTCAGACCACTTTGTACAAACACAATAAAAATATATCAATCCAAATAAGGCTAATGGTGTTTCACAAACAGAAATACTCAGCAGTTCTGGTCTCCTATCAGTACAGAACAGGAAACGTACGCTACTAATTAATTCATAAAACCTAATGCCTGCAGGCAGCTGAAATTACCAGCTCGATAAATAAACCAGCCAGTAATGATGGGAAGATGAACTACATTATCAAGGAAATAATTCTGTCAGAGGACCGTATCAAGCTCTGCTTACGATAGTCTTGCCTATACAGAGTTTGGAGAATTTCTCTAAGGAAGGACTTTACAACGGTACCTGAACTAACCGAGCAGCAAGGAATTTGTCAAAACCCACAGGGCGCAGATACCTTACTGCTACAACCTTCACTGACTGTATTTTCCCAAACACCCTCAACTCCTCCGGCAGCCGCTGTCTGTGAACAGTGAACTGCACCAAATCTGGACATACATATCGCGGCATTCCTAAGCGGCGGCACCGAACCTCGCGCCCGGGAGCGCACCAGGCTTAGCCGGGACAACTCCTCCTCTACCACCGGTCTTGCACGGGGAGGGTGCCGACCCCGGTCCCCGTCGACCCATTCCCGCCCCCCAGGGACCCACTAGCCGGTCACTGGCCGGCAGCCGAGTCCGGGATGCCCCACGGGGAGAGCAGGCGGACCCGCGTGGCTTCACGTCCCCGGGGCCGCTGCCCCCAGCTCTCTCCCGGCCCCTTTTCTCCCCGGGTTTCGGTGCAACAGCGGAAGGAGACTGGTAACGTAGCGAAAGAAAGAGAGAGGGAGGGAGGGAGCCGCAGACGGCACAGAGCGCGCCCGGCACCGGCAGCGCTGGGTCGGCAGGCAGTGCTCGCTCCACGGCCGCGCAGAGGTGCGAGACGCTCCGCGGACTGTGAGTGTGCAACTGCGGGCGATGAAGCCGACCTGCGCGGCGGAGCTGCAGAACGAGGCCCGGACGGAGAGATCCAGTCCCGCAGGGAGGAGGAGAAGCAGGAGGGCTCAGGACTCCCTCTCCCAGTCCCCCGCCGCCAGCCCCGGCAGCGACCTGTTGCCCCGCGCGAGGTTCCCGACGCGTGGTCTTGGGAGCAGTCCCGTCCGCCACCACCCACCTCCTTGATTTTGTCTCTCTTCTGCCGGACAGCGGGGTCGGAGGGCTCCTGCCCCACGGCGCCAACGGGCTGGCGGAAGAGGCGCTGGGGCAGCCCTGGAGCGCCTGCCTCCTTCCTGCCGCGGGCGTCCTGTAGAAGTTTCTCCTTGTCCTGGCGGATGTCCCTGCGGATCTCCTCGGGCAGCTTCTGCAGCGTCTCCTTAGCCTCCCGCAGAGCCCGCTCGTGGTCCGCGCGGATCCGCTCCAGGCTGCCCGCCCCGCCTGCGGCGGCCGCCACCGCCGCTGCCGCCACCGGGCCGCCTCCGGGCTGCGGCGGGGCTCGGGGCTGCCCGCCGGGAGGCGGCGGCGGCGGCTGCAGAGCGGCTGAGTGGAAGAAGACGCCGCTGAGGAGCTTGGAGGAGTCGGGCAGGAAGAAGATGGCCCCGAAGCAAAGGGTGATGAAGGCGCTGAACACCAGCAGCAGCACAAACTTCTCCGTCAGCCGGAACGCGCCGGGGCCCGCCGCCTTCCTGGCCCCGCCACCCGCCCCACCGCCCGCGGGGCCGCCCAGCGTCCCCGGCCCCGCCGCGCTACCGAAGAGCGGCAGCAGGCTGGCGGTGGGCATGACCCCCGCGCCGCCTCAAGCAGCGCAGGGCAGCGCGCCCCGCCGCCGCCGCGCAGGGACCGCACTCGGACCGGACTGCTCGGCTCGGCTCCGCCACCGCCCCCTCCCCGCCTCGGCAGCAGAAAGTTTCCTCGGGCGGACGCGGCAACTTTTCCCTCCCGCCGCCGGCAGCGCGCGGTGTCTGCGGGGCGGGCGCTGTCAGCTCCAACCCATGCTGCCGGGCCGCCGCCGCCGCGGGAGCCGCTCCCCACTCCGCCCGCGCGTAACTGCCGAGTGGCCGGGGGCGGGGCGGGGCGGGGCCGCCGACGGCCCAATGGCGGGGGGGGCGGGGCGCGGGAGCCGCAGCCGCTGCTCGGCCGCCCTCCCGTACCGCCGAGCCCTGCGGCTCCGGGGCTCAGCTCCGCGGAGCCGGGGCTTCCCAGGCGCTGCCCGCCCGCCAGAGACGAGGCTGGCGGGGGGACGGGGGCGGCGGGTGTCCGCCGGGTCACCGGCGACCCGAGGCGGCGCGGAGGGCGGCCGGAGGCGGGCGCGCGGCCCCGGCACGTGGCCGGCGGGCAGGCACGCGCGCCCACGTGCACACTTGTGCACACACTCGTGCGCACACACGCACACGCGTTGCGCCGCCCCTCCCCTCTCCGGATGCGGGCGCGCGCACAGCGACGCACGTGCGGACACGCGCGTGGCCTCGCACACGCGTGTGCACACGCTCGCCTGTGCGCACGGCCGGGGAGCAGTGCGAGGGGAGGCAGCGGCGCCAGGCGGTGCCCAGGCGGGCAGTCCGGGCGGCAGGGCCCTGCTCTCTGCTCTTAGCAGGAGCCGCGTTCTCCGTAAAAACAGGGGTTTCGTTTTATTTCCTTTTCCTGCAGGTAAAGCTCTTGCGAGGAAGTAGAGGGAACTCATGTATCGATGTGAGGGTGGAAATTCAACTTCTCGTCTGCGCTAGTGCAAGTGAAATAACAAGGCGTTGGCACAAAGAAATGTCATATTTGATAGCTGATCAAATTGCCGCATCGAGGTCCCAAAGCCTCCCGTGAGAGCGAAAGTTTCAACAACAAGAAGAAAAGATACCGATTTATTATTTTGTTTGTGTCACAGAACAATGTAATAAACAGTGGAGATGTGAGAAGCAGGGAAGCACGATAAAATCCTGGGTAATTTTAACTGGAAAAAGGACTCCATCCTGCACCTGGGGTTTTATCTCCAACTTTTTTCGAACGTGCTTGGAGCCTATCTAGACTTTCACAGCAGTTCGGCCCCGCAAACTTAGGTGTTTTTACTCCAGAATGTGAGACAGAGAGTCAGAAAGAAAGCAGCAAGATATCTTGCTCCCAGAAGTTACAGTGCTGAGGCTGGTTTGTTTGTCTGTTTGCGTGACTTTATTTTGCAAGAGAAAAAAATCCCACCAACGGTAGAGGGAAGTCTGTGCTTTAAACAAGGGCAGGGAGAAGGGATTGCATAAGCTGTACAAATGTGATTTTGAAAATGGGCCTGGCGTGGGGCTAATTCTGCTCTCAGTGGAGTTCAGAGGAGTTTTACCATTGACTTAATAGGAATAAAATAAGGCTGCTGCCCAGTGCTTTTCTAAATCCCATTCTTGAGAAGTTAGAATATGTAATAGACTAATTAAAAGCAGGTTTAGAGAAGACAGTTCCATAGAAATTTTGGACTGAGTTCTACAAACTCCCATAAGTATATGAGCAAATGCTTCTGTAAGATTGCAGGATTATATGTGAAACTGAAGGATCAGGGGCCCAATTTTGCATCCAGCAAAATAATTAATTTCCTTCACTTTTTACGTTAGTTTTCTTTTAATTTCTTTTTTCTGAGTTGCATTTTCCCACATTTAGATGAAAACTAAATTTTGACACACATTTCCCAGACTAAAAACTAAAACTAAATTTTGACACGCTCTGATTTTGACACACATTTCCCAGAAATGTGTAACTTAACCAATAGCTGTGCCAAGATAAAACTATTTAGGATTGAAGAATTCAGCCTGCTTGGAAAAGGAGATAAGAATCTATGCTGCCTTTTTTTTTTTTAGGCAACATTTAAGGTAGCAAATATGGAGCTCAGCTATTGAAAGACAGTTGACTAATGAAAAAGCTTCCTAAATGGTGAAATACCACTCTCAGCTTCAGCAAGCATATTCTGCTTCAATCGCTGTGTATGTGGGTGTATAATATTTTTCACAGATTGCCCTCAAAACTCATCACTACTTATATGATAATATTTAGAGGCATAATTTATTGCTGAAAGAAGTGCCTTTCTTCAATATTCTGAAATCGTTCTTAGGCTGACATATTTCTATAGCCATCCCAACGTGTTCTGCTCCTAAACTGAAGCCCTCTGACCTCACCAGGCACTTGCCTGCTTTTGGTTGTCATAGAATCATAGAAAGTTTTGGGTTGGAAGGGACCTTAAAGATTCCAACCCCTCCTGCCATGGCCAGGAACATCACCCTAAGTGCCAGGTGTTAAGTATGAATTCACACCAGTGGTTTCACTGCCATCCCTCATCACTTCCTTTGGAGCATGAGGAAAGTAACAATTAGTATTTTCAATACAAAGATAGAAATTGCTAAATTCTGTATCCTCTGTGATGAGATGATAATTCCAAGGACAATGATAATCTAGGCCCTAAAGTGGAAATCCTCTGAACAGGTCTCTAAATTTTGTATGCAAAGTGTTTCTGTTGTTAGCACCTAATGTTACAAACAGTTATCCGCAAAGTCACGTGGGAACTATTCAGTGGGGCTATTGATGCATGTAAAGTTACTGGTGTACTGAGCTGTTCACAAGATGAGGGCAATGGGGACTCAAATAAAAAAAAACAACCCAGCATTACTATACGAGTCCCTTGGAGGTTTTTGTCAATAATTCACTTTAGGCACAATATAGAATTGTACAAGATACTCCAAAGAACACGAAAGTACAGGGAGTATCTCAGAAAACAAATACCTCAAATACAAGTAGTAGAACCAAAGGTTGTACATGCTCAGTTTTGACTGGCTGTGTCCAGCAGGCAGTGTGCTGTAAAAGTTATATCACTTTGATAGATGCTTAAATAGTGGCAAACCACCCTCCACCCCCATAAAAACCCCAAAGCATGAACAAATGAAGGCTGGGGGTTGCAATAATTGAGTGATAGCAATGAAAAGCCCACCCGCCTGTACCAGGGCTTGCACTGAATGAGCCTCTTTCAATACAGTTTTGCCAGCATACCCACCTAGTGGAACCATTGGGGTGGCTGACACGTTGGGTTGGGGTTTTTTCCTTTTTTTCTTTTCTGCTAATTTGGCTGCATTGCTTCCTGGATGACATCAGCTAAAGGGGTAAAAAAACCCTAAGTCTTCAGACACATTGTTTTGCTGTGCCGGGTAGGCTGGGTCATATCCAGTTTGGTTATACCAAAAGAACTCTGGACTGCGCCCTTCCTGTGAAGCGAAATGCTTCTCCTGTGGGTTTAGCTGTAGAATCAGGAATCATTTTCCAGCAAACATGTACAGGTCAGGCATTTATAGAAAGGTAGAACTGATACATGAGAGGTGGTGAGAGAGAGATTTGCATAATCAAGGGATAAGGCTCTTTCCCATAATAAATGTTCTGAATAGGCAATTTTTTTTAAATTTTTTTTTTTAATTTTTAATCAGCTGCACCTAATTTGTCATGGTTCTAGCCTTGTATCTTGCCTTAGTGGCGTGGAATTAACTTGCATGGTATAAAAGATGCATGTAACAGATAAGGAGCTTGTTAACAGTTGGTCCATTTTTAGGCACATTCAGATGAAGCAGAGATATTGACTGATGCATCTTTTTGAATCATAAGTTTGTTAAGAGCACCACTCTCTTAAGAAAGTGCCCAGTATTACATTGCTTAATGCTACTGTAAAAAATTCCTTGACTGCTTCCTTTTGAAATGCGATTCTTTCATTCAGCTTTTGGGAGATACTTTTAACAAGCTTGACTTTGGGAATCTGATTCAGAAACCCAAATTAGACATCCAGCTCTTCATGGAATAAGTAAATAGTGTGACATAGACATAGGGTTCCCAGGGCTCTGAAGCTGGATTCATAAGACCCAGCATGCTGTTTGGAAGGAGGCTTTGGCCATTTGAGAACCCGATGTGTATGAAATGCTCTTTGTCTCTCTGATTTTGGCTCTTTGCTGCAGCTCTTCAGTATGTGAGGAAAGGGTGATTCACAGCCACAAAAGCTGGTTGATCTTCAGTGCTTTGAGAATAAGGGACTGCCTCATGCTTTTTTTTTTTTTTTAAGAGCATTGAAGAAAGAAGTGTTGACCACTTGTTGAGGAGCCCCGTGGTTAGAGCACTTGCTTATGAAGTTGGACATCTGTGTTCAACAGGGATGTATGTCAGGGGATTCAAATTATCCTCTTTTGCTTTGCAGTAACATCCTATATGTGTACATTCCCCACCACCTTTCCTTTTGAAGTAGTGACTCAGAGAGGAGTGCAGAACTCTGAGGGAAAAGCAAAGAAAAGTTTTCCATAATGAGTATTGCTCAGCAGCCCTGATGTGGGAATGTCCCACTCCCAGCAAAGCCTATATCCTAAGAACTAGAGCATGAATCTGAGAGATAGGAGATACCAGTTTGTTCCCTTCCCAATGAGACAGGTGATAAAGAATGGTCTCCTATTTGAGGATAAAAAAACAGAAGAAAGAAAATTAAATTCTATGGCAGCCTTTCTTAAACATTTCCTCTAGTTAAACAAATGTGATGAATGTGGCTAATAGCCAAACTTTATAAATACCATAGAAATGTACTAGGGATGTGAAGCTGTAAGCTTGCAGACATTCTTACTCCACTCCAACTCTTTCCTGGTATGGCACATCAATGCTATGAAAGGTCTCTTTTCTACCAGTATCTTTGGAAGTATCTTTTATAACTCCTTCTTATTCCCACCTGAGGGGGGCGTATTTATTTCTCAAAATCAAGGCTCTGTAGTGCACACAGCTTTCAGTGCTTATTGGGAGGGTTTGCTGAAAGTGTCCAGCTAAGGACAGAAAAGCTCTGCTCTTTCCCTCCTCCCGAGGATTTCAGAAGGCATAGAAGATGAACTGCAAGAAATGCTGCCTGAAGAAAATATTTGAGTCTCATTCTATAAAACCATGAAAGATTAAAAGCATTTTCTTCAACTTTGCAAGAAGCCTGAGTCTAGAATTTGAACTCTGACCGTTTGCAGGACTATGTTCAGTACTAGCATGATGCTGTCATGTTCAACTCCACATGACATCTTTCAGAATATCTCAAGTTGCTCCTCTTTTCATCTTTTTTCTTATTGCTTCTGTTATAGACTCTTTGCAGTCTCTCAGAGCAAGCAAACAAGGCCATGGTGTTATGCGTGCAAGGGAGAGGTAGGAAAATAAGAAAAAAAAAGAGCTACAAACTTCTGTTCCTCTTTCCAAATCAGTTTATCAGTGCTGACGTCCTTGAAGAGAATTTTAGCTACTGAGCTAGGAAATGGAGGTTAGCATTTATGGTGTTTTGCCATTTAAGATTCAGATAGGCATCTAATATAATTATTCTTATAGCAATTGAAGATGAATTTTTTTTAGACATTCCATGAAATTCTATCTGGACCTTAGATCTTTAAGATATTATTAAAAGTAATGACAGGTACCTCTATTCTCTTCCCTTGTCCCTCAGAATTGAAGAGACTGCTGTTACATAAAGGTTAATATGTTCTTTTGCTTTCAGTTTCCCATTTCTGTACCCACAATCCCCAGCAAAAGTAGAAGGCCACCAGATATAGTATATATTTAAGGGACAAAGCTCAGTTGCTTGTGAGCAACCAAAAGCACTTTACTACGTGCTTTCCTTTAGTCTTAATTATCTCCAGCAGCACTAAAATATCTTGTGCCAGCGCTATGACTGTGGCAACGGCTTTCTCCCAGCACAGCTTTCTTTGCTGTCATCAAATTTGAGTATCACATTTAGGGGTATAATCCTAGAGTTTATTCTGACATGATTAAATCAAGACAAAAAGGCAAAATTTTGGGAGCGGATTCTTGGAAAACAGACTTAATTTCCTTTCCAAGGTGACGTAATTTTCCTGAACCAGAGGGGAGACGTGCTGGCAAAAAACAAGATGTGGTCATTGGAGCTGGGTTTTGCAGGCATTCAACAGCTGTACTTAGCAGCCAAATGATGGGAGTAACTGGACTTCTTTGTTGCAAACCAGAACTGGCTCTTTTAGGATATAGCACCAGGGAAAAGTGGTTAGAGATGAGATTACTAACCCGATAACCCTGCTAAGGAATAAAAATATGTTATAATAGATGACTGAAAGTATCAACAAGAGATCTTAACGGACACTGTGAATTACTAATTCATTTCTTTATATTACGAGTGCTTAGTTTGTACAAGTTTTTAATTCCATGTTTAATGGCTCCTTGGTTATTTCATAAAAAACAGAGCCAGAAATGCTCCTGAGCTTTTATCACCCCCACCATGTGTGATGCCATGTGGATTATGTAAATTGTCCTCATCTAATAGCTGAAGTGGTGTTCTTGTGCCCTCTTCCCAATGGTTATTTCACTACCTAGATGAGTTAATTCTGCTCAACAGCACATTTTAATAGAACAAGTAGACATGGCTTTCTAACTGTACCCTGATTGACTGAGGCATTACTCCAAATTTGCTTTTTTTTTTAGTCTGTTTTAAAGCTGCTTTTTCTGTCTGCAGGTCTTACGCAGCTTTGGGATTGTAAGTAACAGTGGTTATGTATTTCGTTTTCTTAGTTAATCTTTCGTATTGAAAATACTCCACTGTTTACCAGCTCTGTCATCTGGAAAAAGGGGGCGTACCTTTTCCCCAGTAGTTCTGACTGCTACACATTTTCTCTTCACTTTTGTTTGAAATTGTTGTGTCTGATTCCATCAGTCCTTAATGGATTCTCTTACCCCAAGCCACAGAAGTCTATTGGTGACAGAGAGTTAATCTTTTATTATTTTCCTGTCTGTGCCAAGTGTGTTCTGACTCACCTTGACACGTAGTGATGATGTGTCAGATGTGTCTGGGTACCATCTGACGGGCTCTGTGAATTTGTTTTTGTAGACTCATTTGCGGAGTAGCGGCTCTCAGCTGCATACTGCCAGCTGATGTGTGTGAATGCAACACACACGTCTGCTCAGATCTTATGCAGTTGTGAATTATTTGTCTTCTCTATATGAAATCCAGGAGTTTCAGCTTCAGCTCAAATCTGGTCTTTTATCCTGCTGAAACTCCCTTGTTTGATTTACTGCTTGAGGTAAATGATGCAGAAAAAATAAAAGCTAGTCTGACCTTTGCACTTGCTGTTTGGCTAAACCAGGGTCTTATTGAAAATCTAGATAAGAAAAAAGTCTTTGCCATTTTTTTGTCTATGATGGTGAGCCTTAGTTCCTCAGCTATGAAAAAGAGCTAAACTTTTTCACAGGGAAACCTAATGTATTGAGTTTGCTTCGATATCCTTAGATTAAATGTTTTGGAGGGGGGCAAAATTTTGCTTTGTTTTCCTTAGAAATTAAATTCTTCTCAGTTTTCAATGTTCAATTGCTAATCCAAGGATGTGTAGTACACCACTGGCAATCTATCCTAGGCCACTTCTGGTTCATTTCACTTTTTTGGCTGTCTTCCTGAAACACAGGTCTGCTTTCTCCTCCACAAATGCCCAGTTGTCCCTGAGCCTTCTGCTTTATTGACAGCTGTATT
This sequence comes from Ara ararauna, assembly GCA_028858755.1. Taxonomy (NCBI): domain Eukaryota; kingdom Metazoa; phylum Chordata; class Aves; order Psittaciformes; family Psittacidae; genus Ara; species Ara ararauna. The sequence goes on from CM054379.1 coordinate 67,672,001, forward strand.
GCTTCAATGCCATCTTATGCTCTACTTCTTTGCTGCAACCGTGAATTTGCAATGTTTAATGCTTTCTTGATGCCTTTTTTTCAAGGCATCTTTGAGTGCTTTATGTTCCCCCAAAGCATCAGGCAGTATAGGATCCCAGGCTCAAGAATGAGAAGAGTGAATGAGCAGCAAGCAGCTTTCAGACAGGCAGATTTCTGTTTAAGATGAGATTAAGGAAAATATCCAAGGCTGAAAAGGGAAAGTAATAATTGAGTCAGAAGCAAATATTTCTTAGGGAAGCCCTCCTGACTCAAAGAAGATGCTGAAGACTGGAGAACATAATTTTCACTGTGGCATGAAGGTCTTAACACAGGTAGAGTAATGTCTTGAAAGAAGAGTAAATGTTTATATGTAAATCAAATCTACAAAGTGGGATACAAGTGAGAGAAGGTCCTCTAAACTTTTTATAGTTTCATGCCTCTTTGTATATTTCTCTAGTTCTCTTTTATACAGTCTGTTCCTTTAATGTCCCTGCAAGCAGGGTATGAACCTGCCTTTGTCTTGAATAAACACAAAGGGCGGTTGCAAACATGGGATGTGAATGATGAGGTTTTGTAACAGTGGTTGAACATTAATATATTTAGATAATATATCTACTGTAAGAGGCAATATCTGGTCTTTTCTCAAGTTAACCAACAACTGGTTACATTTGAAAAATACTCATGGTCTGTTCCTTATTTTTGGATCATCACTGGCATCAGCTATTTTGCTGAAATGAAAACAATTTGGCATGTCTTTTCTCTTATGTATTTGAATCAACAGACGACAGACAGCAAACTAAGTTAATTGTTAACGTATCTACATGAACACAGAGGACAAATTCCAAACAAAGCTGAATGAGGCATCTGGGTAAGGTTGTCATGCTCCTAGAATCACCCAATAAATATAGGTTTACCTAGTTTTTCCACCTTTTTCCTCCAAAGGTTAGTGTAGAGGAGATTTCTTTACATGGACGTATCTTATTGTTTGGTCCTTATTAGGAAGATATTTATTTGCAAGCTGCTCTGAAACAGATCTTTAAAATTAGGTTGTTGGGTTTTTTCCCCTTATCAGCAAGGAGTGTTTCCTGATAGACAACGAAGTTTACCTCATAACATTTAAGCAGCTGCAAGTAATTTATTCTTCTCACTATTTGGAGTGGAAGAAAGAATAAATTAATCCTACCCAGCAGGCAGGGAAAAGTCATGCTTCTCTAAGGGTCTGGGGTGACATGACCCATCCAATGCCTTCTGTAAGAGCTGGAATGTACTGCTTTTGAAAAAATAAATGGGGTCGTCTTTAAAGATCTTTACCAGAAGTGGTTTGGTGTTAAGCTTTTACTACAGCCTTGCCATATCTCTGCAGAGAAAGATTTTCTGTCTTGTGTTACCTCATGTTTACTCCTCTGTTTTAGTTCATAGTGACAATTTGATAGTGCAGAACTCAGGTGGCTGGAGTTCTTTATTAATTAATTAATTTATTTATTTATTAATTTAATTAATAGTCAAGTATTTGCAAGAGTGTTAGTGAAAAGCAGTTTATACAGCATGACTAAAAGGGAACAGCCTATTTGCCAAAGTTATATTGGAATGTTTGAAAAAATTGCAAAGAGCTTTGAATATAGCATCAAATCTTGAAAAATTATGTTCTGATGAAGGCTGTGCTGCTTTGGCTTTTTTCTTCAACGTGTTGTTGCACTGGGAAGGCTTGTGCTGATTGTCCTGTCACCAGTCCAGTCCTATTAACAGTCCTACTGAGGCTGTAGAGAGGCCTCTACAAGGCATTTAAGGGACCACACCTGTATCACTGAGGTCTTTTTGAACCTCTGGATGTTTAGTCCATTACTGACATGTTTATTCCATGTGTAGCTATCCTGTGGCCTGGTAGAAAACCATTAGCTTCATTTAAGCCACTGCCCATCACCATCTCATAGCAAAAGCGGGAAGTTTGGAACATGGGCTGTTGCCAGACTTTTAGGCTACAGACTTGCCTACAGTGTGCCCCTACAGCCAGTTGTTCTGAGGGAACAACCAACCGTCACACTTCCATTCTTTTGTAGCCTGCACAGAAGATTACATCCCCTCCAACCGGGAGCTGGCCGTATTGGCATATTCTTCAAGGGTTATTGATCCAGTAATTTTCTTCCATGATGGGAAAACAGAAGCCTGACTCTGAATAATTGAAGAAAGACAAAACAGATAAGGACTATATGATGCACAGACTGCTGAAGGATGCTGGTAGAGAGCCGTTCTTACAGCCGTATATGTGTGGAACGAAAAGTAGGGAAGAGAAAGCAAGCATTTGGCAACAGAATTCTGTCCCTGAGGCACTGTGTCATGAAACCAGATATTGTCACATTATTACCACCTAGAATCACAAACCATGGCTATTATCCAGGACAAGATATCTTTATAGTTGCCTCTTCCACTAGCCAGAGGCAAGAAGGAGACCTTAAAACAGCTATCCCTCACCTCCTCTACACACCAGCATTTCTTAGCCCTACTGATCTGCTGTTGTCCAGATGTTGACCAGGATGGTTCACAGTGACCAGGGAAAATACATATGTGGCATAATGTTTTCAAAACTAGAGCTGCTTTTCTTACCATTACTGCTGTTAGACACTGCCTAATTCCGTCCTGTTTTAGCCTATTGGATTACTTTCTGTGATGTGGAAATAATGATGGAGTGTCACCTGTGTGCTCTGAAGCTTTGACCAACAAATTCTGTGTAGAAGCAGTGCTGTTCCCTGCAGCTGACTGTTTATAAGCATAGCTTGGAAGTTAAGCCACCAGGGCAGCAGGGTTGCTATCGTGCTCATCTGTGAAGCAGCTCGTGAATGGTTAATGAAGTGAACTAAATGCTGATGAATGTCTAAATATATAAGTAAAGCAGACATAACATTAAGTACTAGGAAATGTGAATTGGTTGCTTTTGGTTAATGCATTAACCTAAAATGTATTAGCTCTACTGTCCTTCCCAAAACAGGATGGGTGGATATGGAAAGTGGATCTATAAATAGAAGTTGCTGAGTTGTGTCCTATGTCAGGCCTGTCTAGTGCTCCTTATCCTTTGCTTCCCTTCAGTTTAGGTTTGGAGATTTAATCTGAGCTGCCCATCACTGACGTGATGGGCAGCTCTTCCACTGCTTCAGTGTGGGGTCTCTTCCATGGGAGAGAGTCCTCCATGAACTTCTCCAAGATGTGTCCTTTCCACAGGCTGCAGTTCTTCATGAACTGCTCCAGCGTGGGTCTCTTCCATGGGTGCATCCTTCAAGAATAGGCTGCTACAGTGTGGATCCCCTGCGGAGTCACAAGTCCTGTAGCAAACCTGCTCCAGTGTGGGCTCGTCTCTTCATGGGGCCACAGGTTCTGCCAGGAGCCTGCTCTAGCGTGAGCTTCCCATGGGGCCACAGCCTCCTTCAGACATCCCCCTGCTCTGGTGTGGGGTCCTCCATGGGCTGCAGGTGGAGACTGCTCCACCATGGACCTCCACTGGCTGCAAGGGCACAGCTGCCTCACCATGGGCTGTACCATGGGCTGCAGGGGAATCTCTGCTCTGGCATCTTGAGCACTTCCTGCCCTCCTGCACTGACCTTGGGGTCTGCAGGGCTGTTTCTCTCACATATTCTCATTCCTCCCTCCAGCTGCACTTCTGCAGGTTGGTTTTTTTTTTCCATCCTACATATGGTATCCCAGAGGTTCTGTCACCATCACTGATGGGCTTGGCCTTGGCCAGTGGTGGGCCTGTCTTGGAGCTGGATGGCACTTGCTCCCCACCAGACATGGGGGAAGCTTCTAGCAGCTTCTCACAGAAGCCATCCCTGTAGCACCCTCTACTACCAAAGCATTGCCATGCAAACCCGATACATATATGAATAATCTTTAAACAATTACAAAGATAAATTTAACTTCAAAGGCTATTACTAACCCAGTCATATATTTCTAATATTTACCACTTCATTGCCACTGTTTTTTCTTTTACAGTAGGTTAGATTGATACTACTGAAAGACTCATGAGGTGGCAGCTGGCCAGTGCTAAGATTTCTTTTTCATACTACCTGTACAAACCAGACAAGAGACAATATGTCCTGCCTAAACATTTCCCACAGGAGCAAAGCAAAAGTATTAGGAAAGGGCGTAGCTCCCTGATGGACTTATTTGCTCAAGAACGTATCACTAAAGAGACTTGAATGAGACTTTTGGTTCATTTTAGGCTTTTTTCTTAAAACAGCTTTGTAAGATTAAATAAACAAGTCTTGTGTAACTGTAAATAAAGTACACCAGATTGCCTTCTTCCCAAGAAGGTTACTGGCCCCTCTTAAAGTTTCCTTTTTATTCATTTTTTCCCTTCTCCTACCACATATCCAACAATAAAGCAATAAACTTAAAAAACTAATTTTCATTTGGTTTTGTTTACTTCTAATAAAAAATTAAAATATTTAAGTTATCTTGTACTATACTATACAGAAATCTATTAGGTATAACTTATAATTTATTTGTAACTTGCCCAGAGAACCTGTGGCTGCCCCATCCCTGGCAGTGTTCAAGGCCATATTGGATGGAGCTTTGAGCAACCCGGTTTAGTGGGGAGGTGGCAGAGGGGTGGGAACTTAGATGGTCTTTAAGTCCCTTCCTACCCAAATCATTCTATGATTCTATCACTAAAAACTTCACTGTGGACATTATTCAAAGGCATAAAACTGCAATGAACAGACTAGCAAATATATTTGCATTTTTTTTCAGTGCAGAACTCAGATATTTAGAAATATAAATCTGATTCTGCAATCAATTATACTCAGGTCAATTTTTGTCATTGAAAGGGATCTTGAGGTCAGGCTGTAATGCTCTGTAGTTGATAAAATGCATCTTGGTTTCACTCGATCTCAAGTACTGGGTCAGAGGGGTCTGGCTCTGTTTGAGGCTTGATGAAGATGAGTTTTCACAATGCAGTGCAATACAGGACTGAAATAATATTGGTAAATGAAGAAACACACCAAGAAGAGGAAAATTTATGCTTGACTCTTTTTTGAGTGGTTCTTTACCAAGTCTTGATCCGTGATCCCACTAAATCTCCAGCTTCTTCCTTGTGCCCAGGTATCCTTTCATGTCCCTTCTTTCACATACCCCACTCTGTTTTCCTTGTTAGACTAACATGCATTCTAACATGCATTCTAAGGCTCTTGAGAAACTTCAGTCAGCGTGAGATGCAGCCCAATCTAGGTATCAGAAAGTATTCTACAGTACTCCATGATCTAAAATAGCTTCTGGCTATTTTAAATAAACAAGCCTTTTGTAACTGTAAACAAAGTACATCAGATTGCTTTCTCTCCAAGAAGGTGTCCTGGGTTCAGCAGTAGCAGTCATTTTTCTCCTTCTTAGTAGCTGGTGCAGCGCTGTGTTTTTGACTTTTGGCCTGGGAACAGTGCTGATAACACAGATGTTTTCAGTTACTGCTTAGAATGTTTTGGTCTGACCAGGGACTTTCTGAGTCTCATGCTCTGCCAGGGAGAAGGGAAAGCCGGGAGGAAGCAGAGACAGGACACCTGGTCCAAACTGACCAAAGAGGTATTCCATGCCACAGCACATCATGCCCAGGGTGTCAAAAAACAATGGCAGGGACCTGGAATGGTTGGGGTTTGCTGTTTGGTCGGGCTGGGTATCTGTGGTGAGTGGTTGTAATCTCTTCACTTGTATTTGCCTTGTCATTATTATTATTGGTGATAGCAGTAGTGGTTTATGTTATACCTTAGTTACTAAACTGTTCTTATCTCAACCTGTGGGAGTTGCATTCTTTTGATTCTTCTCTCCATCCCCCCGGGAGCTGTGGGGAAGAAAGAGGGGGGAGTGAGTGAGCAAACTGCATGGCTGACTGGACTTAAACCATGACAGAAGAGTACTGGCCCCTCTTACAGTTTCCTTTTTATGAATTTTTTCCTTTCTCCTACCATATATCCAACTTTAAAGCAGTAAACCCCTTTATCCTGTTGTCGTGGTTTAAGCCTCTCTAACCACGCAGACTCTCTCTCAATTACTCCCCCCTCTTTCTTGCCCCCCACTCCCGGAGGGATGGGAAGGAGAATAGAAAAGAATGCAACTCCCACAGGTTGAGATAAGAACAGCTTAGTAACTAAAGTATAACACAAATCACTACTGCTACCACTAATAATAATAATGACAAGGCAAATACAAGGAAAGAATACAATTCTCACCACCTAAAACCAAGCCCGACCACGCAGTGCACCCCCCACCCTTCTGGGTCTCTCCTCTCCGTCCTCCATCTTGGGCATGACGTGCTGTGGTATGGAATAACCTCTTTGGTCAGTTTGGGTCAGGTGTCCTGTCTCTGCTTCCTCCTGGCTCCCCTCCTCCCTGGCAGAGCATGAAACTCAGAAAGTCCTTGGCCAGACCAAAACATCACTAAGCAGTAACCGAAACACTGGTGTTATCAGCACTGTTCCCAGGCCCAAAATCAAAAACACAGTGCTACACCAGCTACCAAGAAGCAGAAAAATGACTGCTGCTGCTGAACCCATGACATTATCCACCCCTTATTCCATACCATTCACGTCATGCTCAGATCCCACATTTTCAATATACCATCACATGCATATGTATACATCCACATACACAGAGAAAGGGAGAGAGATCATCCCTTAGTGCATAGACCAATCCCTACAAAGCTGCTGAGTCCATCCAGTCCATGATGTCAAGCTCCATCTCTTGTAACAGCCTTTCAGAGCAGGAGAGGCTGTGTACAGAGTTCATACTCGTCAATAACCTAGGCCACAGTGTCCATTGCGAAGTCCACCCCTCGATCATGAGTCCATCTGTATGCTGCATCTCTGCCCTGATGGCCTGAGGTGTCATGGGCCCACCAGGCTCAAAATAATTCATCCACCCCTCCAGCAGTTTCTGCAGCTTGTCGCTGGGGACTCCACACAGCTGCCTTCCATCTCCGACGCTTCCAAAGCACTGGAGGGGCCCAGTGGACTAGATACTCGCCCATACTGTCCCACACACCCTGCCACTCATGGCTGTCCAGGCTTGGGGAAAATCTCTTAGTCATCCTAGATTGCAGATTAACCCCAGACAAGGCCCACACCCCATTCTGCTTAACTCTGGGGACCACACAAAATGGTTGTGGGTAAAACACACTCTGTATGCATGCCACCATGCTGATCCCCATCACAATCAGCAGGCAGGTCTCAAGGGTACCCAAAGGCCACTCAAACCCTTCAGAGCTCTCAAATGAGGCTGCTGTGCTTGTCACTGGGGCTGGTGTAGCTGCTGCGCTTGCCGGCTCTCTCACCACCAGCTGCTCTTTGTCTGAGTCCAGATCTTCCTTCTCTGCCTTGCTGGGAAGTGCTGCGTGGTCTCCTGCGTTCTCCTGCGGCTCCGCGGGCAGCTGCCGGGGAATGCTCTCGGCCGCCACGGGGCTGGGCTCGGCCACGGGACTCTGTTCAGCCTCGGGGCCCGGCTTCTCTGCCGTCTCCTCCTGCCGCTCGGTAGCCTCCCCCTCCCGCGGCTCGGCAGCCGCCGGGCTGGGCTCAGTCGGGGGGCTCACCCCTTCTACCTCCTTCCTCTGCTCGGCAGCCGTCGGGCTGGGCTCGGTGGGGGGGCTCGGCTCCTGCTCCCCGGGTCCGCTCCCCCGGGCCGTTTCGGCAGCCGGCGGCTCCCGAGGCAGCCCCCCCTCGGCTCTCCACAGCCTCGCCAGGACGGTGAAGAGCAGCCGAACTGCCAGGTACACATCCGCCCCCCACTGCTTCTGGAGCCCGCCCGTATCACAAGCCATTCCAATAAAGTACAATGAAACAAGAACCTTAAACCAAAACCCATATCTGAAACATGCTAAGATAAGAAATACCGGCTGTAAGTAAGGTACAACAGGCTGAAACCATGAACGCAAGAGAACCAAAAGCAACAACTTTAAGAGCCAATAAATCAGCATTGTGACGAGTGGCTATTAATCCTGTCGTTATCTCAACCCTTCGAGCCCCACGTTGGGCGCCAAAAAGAACTGTCGTGGTTTAAGCCTCTCTAACCACGCAGACTCTCTCTCAATTACTCCCCCCTCTTTCTTGCCCCCCACTCCCGGAGGGATGGGAAGGAGAATAGAAAAGAATGCAACTCCCACAGGTTGAGATAAGAACAGCTTAGTAACTAAAGTATAACACAAATCACTACTGCTACCACTAATAATAATAATGACAAGGCAAATACAAGGAAAGAATACAATTCTCACCACCTAAAACCAAGCCCGACCACGCAGTGCACCCCCCACCCTTCTGGGTCTCTCCTCTCCGTCCTCCATCTTGGGCATGACGTGCTGTGGTATGGAATAACCTCTTTGGTCAGTTTGGGTCAGGTGTCCTGTCTCTGCTTCCTCCTGGCTCCCCTCCTCCCTGGCAGAGCATGAAACTCAGAAAGTCCTTGGCCAGACCAAAACATCACTAAGCAGTAACCGAAACACTGGTGTTATCAGCACTGTTCCCAGGCCCAAAATCAAAAACACAGTGCTACACCAGCTACCAAGAAGCAGAAAAATGACTGCTGCTGCTGAACCCATGACACCTGTAAATGGTCTGAATCTTGGTGTCTTAGAAAAATCTGTCTTCTAAGATGATATTATGAGTTTTTAATATGGTGTGAAAACCAGTTGATGTCTCCTCTGTTGTAATTTTTTGTTCTTCTTGACTGTAATTTAGGAGGTCAAGACACTAACTAGTCCAATAAATGCATGCTAAAGAATATTTTGTCAGCACAATGTTACTAATAAACATTATCAAAAAAAAGCCAACAAAGCAAGATAAATTGTAGATTGTCAAGCTTTCTCTTTCCTTTTCTGGCTGCTTGTAAACAAGACAAAGCATAAAGGATACACTATGGGGGATGGCTACCCTTAGTCTGGTAAGGGCCATTTCCACTTACTCCTCTGTCTCAGAGGAGAAAGATAAGCCCTTTCAGAGGTGATAAAGTACAGCTGCTTTGGGCTTTTGTTCTGAATATCTTCTGGAAGCAACAGAGAAAACTCCTGGAGCTTGTAGAGTAATGCCTGTGATAATCACCCAGGAGCACCAGACAAGCACCAGTGGTTTCTTCCAGAAATGTAGGAAAGCTCTGGAGATTTTCTTTTTTGAAGCAGGCATGGAAGAAGGCAAGTGAACCAGCTGGTGTATAACATCAAGAGAAAACCCACTCTTGCCTGACAGCAGTATATGCTAGTAGCTCTGTATCCTTGTTCATAAGGCATGAACTATTAGTGAAAACAGGCCTTTCTCTCTTACAATCCTCTCAGAAGCACTGAGTAAAACATTAGGACTTGTATGCGGTTTCCAGTGACTGCATTAATGAAAAGTAACTGAATTGCACTCTGGCAGGTTCCCATCACAGAGCTAGCTCAAAAGCTGTAGTGAGATGCACTGAGCTGCAGTGTTCTTGACTGGAGTGCTGATAGGTGATTTTTATCTTCCCCTAAGGATACACATATATCCCTTAGTGGGGATATTGTCCTGACCAGCCTTTGCCTTTCACCTTTGCAAGGACTTTTTTTACCCTGTGAAGAGGTAATAGAGTATCCATAGTCTGGTCTGGCAGTGTCCATGAGCTCTGAAATATTCACACTACATATTAGAGACTGTGAAGTTAAACTTTTTTTTTAAACTGATGTAAGAAAGAATAAAGTCAGTGCTCTGATACCTTGGATGTTTTCCTTTCCCCTCGAGCTGCTGCTTGATACATTACCTTCACAAAATAATTTCTTTTTTATAAAAGCCATCTCAATGTAAAGCCTCTTCTGTGCAGTGATTCAGGCAGAGCATTGTATGTGGGGAAGCTCCTTCCTCATAGATCACTGTGAAGAACTGAGAGAATTTAATGCAATCAAAGTGAAAAACTTCACAGCTTACTGAAATATAATATTGTTGAAGTTTTCTTATTAATGTGGGGAAAAATAGTGAAGAGTCGTGGCTGTCATTAAGACAAGTGTGTTTTCTTTCAAATCAGTGGATTCGCAATCAAAGGACTCCTTCTGTCCTTGGGCTTCCTTTAAGGCTACCTTTAAACACGCTTTTTTTGCTTGTTCAGAAAGCTGTCATTAAATAGCAATAACCTTTTGTTACTGAATTTGGCTGGATTTGAATGGGTGACCTAAAGATTAAAATTTCAGACTCTGTTACTAATTAACAGAGTCATCTGAATCCCTGATGGATTTATTATTTAATACCCCAGACCTAGATATTTTTTTCCTTCATTTCACAAATGTGATCTTCACATCTTTTCTGATTTAAAAGCTACAATTTATTGCAGAGGAAATTTAGTATGCATGATAAACACTACTCTTCTTTGTCCTGATTCCTGCAAACCTTCAGTCACTTTCTTTTTAAACACAGAGTAAAGTATGTTCCTAAAGGCTGTGCTGAGGCAGAAATTTATGAGGCTAAGCTCTGTCTCTCAAATTTTCTGTTGGGCAAGTGCTGTATGCTGGGTTTGCACTGGGTGTGAAAAGGTAAAATATATATTAGTAAAATATCTTTTCTTATTTGTAATTATAACAGCTTTTTATGAAACAGAAAGCATAAGTTTCAGCTGAAGAAATTATTTTTCTAGCACGTGAGATACTTAAGCTGCAGGAAACTGCTAGCTGTGAGAATATCTGACACAGTTTCATTGGAAACCTGCGAACAACTAAAGAGGTTTGGGATGAAAATTTGATTTAAAGGTAAATAACCCCACCTATAGGATAGCAGGTAAGTTCAGGCATCTGAATGTCAGTGGCCTGATCAATTAGAAAATATCATTTGGGGCTAAAAGTTGTTCACTAAAACTATGCAATTTTCTCTATAAATCAACAGTGACAGAAAGAACCAGACAGGTAAATCTCTGAGGACTCTATTGTAGTCCCATGTAAGTATTTCATTGACACATGTTCAGCACAACTGCACTTTTTAACAAAATATTTTATAGTGTAACATTTATGAAGCAATGTATTTAAAAATATGATTTAAAACAAGACTTCCAAAACTCAGATATTTGTTAGGAATAAATATCGGGCCTTGTGCAAATATTCTAGGTATCATATTAGTGAAAAGTAACTTAATTTCATTCAATCAGGTTCTAACCAGCTTTACAAAGCTGATTCCACAGCTGAAGTGATTCACTGGGAACAAAATCTAAGGGCAGTTTCAATGTCAGTTTTTAAATTTGTAACTAATCAGTTGGTCTGTTTTTCTCTTACGTTATAAGTTTATGGGAAGAAAATGGCATTGTTGAAGGGTTTTCAGTGGGTGTTTGACTTCAAGGCTCCAACAGCTCAGTCTTCCATTTGTTTTAGTTTACTGTTTGTTACATGACCATTCTGAATGAATTATGAGGAAGCTTCTTGTTACCTAGTATTCTAGTAAGACTGAGGTCACAGCTTTCAGCAAAGGAAAGCCATTTAAGATAGATCTTTTTACAGTTTACATATCTGCAATTACAGGGAACAGATTTTTCACTGTCAGGCTTAATGTAGCCTGAACAATATCAGACTCACAGAGGTTAAATAAAGCTTTACCTAATAAATTACTGTTTATTTTTCCTTGCTATCCTAAATAACTCTGAAAAATGTGGAAAGACCAAGCTATATACCACCCAGGAGCTCTTCCCAGCTCACTGATTTTCATCCCTCTTTTATGTGGTTTAGTTTCCAAGGAAATCATAGCTTTAACCTACCTGCATTATTAGGGAAATACCACTGTGGAGCACAAAGTACTCTGCCATGCTGTACAGGTCAATCCAGGGCAGATCATTGTATCATTAAGGTACATAATTTACATATACAAATAAAGATTTGGGAGAAAATAAACTCACACAAACAGATCAGAGCACATTTTATAGCAGTGGGGCTTATGTGGCCCAAGTGAATAAGATTTAGATTTGAAGTGCCTTGGAAGGAACAAGGTTTGGGGGACTTTTTGTTCAGCAGCATTGTGCCCCTGTGTTTCTGCTTCCCAGGAAAGAGTACACAGCGGCAACTGAATCTTTGATGCAGCACCAGCCAAGAAGTGGCACCACTACCAGAGCTATTATCTGTATCTTTAACTACATATCTATATATTTGGGTTTTTTTAAATACAAACTTGCAGTGAACAGAAGTCCTGTCTGAGTCAAGTAATTTTTATTTCTTTAGGATTTTAGTAGTTGACTCCTAACAGTTGTTGAGTTGTTCTGTGACAATGTAATTAAAAGCATTGTTTAGAGCACATGAGACTGTCTTCATGAATAACTTATATTCCACAAGAGCTAACTTTGTATCAGCATATATAGAATAGCCAGAAAATAAAATGATGGATCTGTATAGTGTAAAATCAGTGAGCATTAATTTATTTTCACAAGAGTTCCTTAACTGGTAAAATGGTGTTTGGCCAGATAGCTAAAAAAAGAGATACTTTAGAGAAGCAGAGCACAAGGGAAACAAGATGGCACCAAAAGCGAAATGAGAAGACACGTGCTGATCTAAGAGCAGTAGGGTGGAATTATTTTCTGCCTTTCACATAGGTGAAATAGAGGTCTGCATTGACATGTTTCTGGAAAAACAATAAACAACAGTGTTTCTCTGAATGTCTCACAAGAGTTCATGTTTTTATTAGTTAATGCCTTTTATCAGTGCACTGCAAGGTAGCTACCCCACCATGTTGGTAGGCTGCTTCTTTTGTCTATCACCACTTTAGCACATATCTGATTGCAGGATAGATAGTATAGAACATCCCATGGTTCACTCTATGGCATCTCAGTGCCTGCAGGCGGTACTGTAGGTTACTCTGTGTGCTTGCACCCTGGAGGAGGAAAAAGGAAGGTGCGACGGGAGCAGGTCCTGTTCGTCTAAGAGTAGCAGGCAAAGCCATAAGTCTTTTGCTCCTGCAGCTGCCTCTTCATCAAAAAGCTGGAGCAGAAGCTGGCTGCAGACCACTTGATTTCCATTGTCAGAACAGTATTCCCCTTATTCTCTTACCCGAACAGTGAAGCAGAACCAGGGTTGCGAAGAGGTTTTTTCTGTCTGTATAAAGGGATAAAAAAAGGGTATAAATTTTTCTGTGTCTTCAGCAGATGGGTTAGTAATAGGGCAAAAATGGCAAATTACAAGAATAGTACAGGGAGACTAGTCTTAACAAAAAATTGCAGAGATCACCTGTAATTTTTACTGTGAAAAACACATGCTATTTTATCAGTTTCCAGTAGTGGATCAAACTAATCTCAGTTTCTTTTGGGGAGAGGGAGAGTTAGATGAAATGGTGTTTGCGTGGAGGTACATTTAATAACATTTTATGGCATATTATTTTTTACAACAATCATACTGTTGTGGCATGGCATTTTTACCTCTGTCTGCATTTTCAAAGCAGGGGTGAGGTGAGTGAAGCAGGCAACTAGAGGTGGCTGTCAGTGTACCATCTGAGCACTTGGGAAGTCACAGCCAAAATTAGAGGGTAAAACTTCGCCCAAATGTATCATAATAATGCCCTGCTGATAGGCTTAGCTCTCACTTCATTTCATTATGCAGATTACCTTCACCCTGCTGTACTCTGAGTCAGTCAAAGGAGGACAGGTGTTGATTCAGGGCTATGGGTCCCTCTGAGATGAGTATTATCCCTTTCTGGACTAAAAAGGGGATGAAGATGTCTGCCCACCCCTGGGGTCTGCATGTGTGCTCCTGACCCTGCCGATGAGTTTGTAATATGTGTCTGGGGCATTGCTCATTAGCTGGGTCAGTTTATGGATGTCAGGACAGCTCTGGGTGCCCATTTTTTGCCACCGGCCTCTCATGCCCTCAGTGTGCATGCTTGGTGTTTTCTGATCTGTCCGGTTCTGTGTTTTAGCAGGGTGCACTGCTGTACTGTGTGCTGCTGAGGATGTAATTGGTGCTTTTTGCATACCTCTTTCCAAAGCTCTGGTAAGAACTGAGTCTAAGCCTGGGTTAGGGGTCTGCAGGATAGGCTGCTGGGAACTGTGGTGTGACATTGAGTGGAATGTAGGGGTGAAGCCAGGAACCCTCCAAGCAAAGTGGGATGGAGGATGATGCACAGGGATGTGTGTGCAGGCAGATTACTTGCAGCCAGGGGTGAGAGCAGTAGTGGAAGTGTGATGACACAGAGGCAAGACTGTGGAGGCAAGTAGGGCAAGGGCTAAGAGTGCTCATAAGCAGTTGATTGTTGCACCGTGGACACCTTAGATGCACAGTGCTTAGTGTAAGCTAGCTCAGGTCTGCCCTATACCACTCCATGTTACGGCTGGATCACCACTCGATGAGGATGTAGGTGTATGATGTATGGTGCAACGTGGGGAAAGCCTGCAGCTGAAGGGAGGTGAATGTGCAGAGGGAAGAAAGGCAAAATATCTGTGTTCCCATTGATCACCGATGTCCCTAGACACTTTTAGGTTAAAGAACTGGCAATTACTTGGCAGATAACCTGTGGAGGCACCAAACTTGTCAGAATTAGAAATTGTGTGTTCCAAGGATGATGAGTCCTTGAACAGGTTTTGGGAAGCATTACATTCTCAAGTGCCATCCCTAAGCATCATTCATGCATGCCTGCTTGTTCAACTGTCAGAGCACTGAGACAAATATGTTGTTCTGGTAAATGTGAGAACAGCAACACTCAATATCCAGCTGAGTTTTTCCATACCATTTTTAAAGCAGAGAATACTGTTGATTGGATGTAGTGGTGTATTGCATAGATGTGGTGGGTTGGGTTTTCTCCAGATTTCTCCCTTGAGAGCCCAGTAACAGAAGTAACAAGTAGTTCACTGAATCAGTCCCCGATTTTTGGAGCTTTTGAACACTGAGAATTTTTTATAGACAACATTAACTTTGTTTAAATAAAGCTAGTATTCTATGATTTAGTTAAACCTCTTCTCATATCTCTGTCACTCTTAGTATATTCTTGTTAGGAAAAAGTTTATAATAATCCTAGTGACTTATTAGCCACTTGTCAGAAGTGTAATTTTTAAGTTATTTAGGGAGACAAATATTTAGGCAGACAATTATCAAGGGAGGCTATTTAAACATTCTTAAAGTAGGGGCTTGTCCACACAAGGGAATACATACAGAACAATTTAGATTGCACTTTTAAAAGCATGATAGCTGTTGCATTTTTTAGCTGGATGCAAAAATGTCACTGACAAGGGCATTAATGCCAGCTTGTTTATGCTTCTTGCTCTGCTTTGAGCCCTCAGCCTTTAGCAGGTATTGAAGTTTTTTGGTTTCCATCTCTCATGCCAGTGGATGTGAGTTACAGCACTGTAATTTAAAATAACAAACACATAGTATGCAGTCTAAAATAATGAGAAATCTAGAACAACTGTACAGCCAGATGGTTTTATAACCCAGCATTCAAAAGAATATCTAATGCTATTCAGTTTTAAATTAAAAAAAGCAGGGATTCTTTGAACTCATCTGGCTATTGGGCAGTTCTCATTGCAATTAAGTCTATATCTTTGCCAAAGTATTAATCTTTCTTCAGAACAGCTGAATTGAATATATTAAAATAAATAATAATTATAGTAAAAATAATAAAAAATAATGAAATATATTAAAATCACAGAGATGTTATGAGTTTTGAAGAGAACACTTTCCACAAAACATGCAGCAAAAATTGATGCTAAAAGGATGACTAGATCTCTTGTTTGTGACAACTGAAAATACGTGACAACATCATTTAGATGCGTTAAACTAATTTTACTTTTGACGGACCTTTGTTCAATAGAATGATTGTAGAATGGTGTGTAGCATCTGATTATTTTCAAGAGAATTAACTTTTTTATTATCATTTCGAAAGAGTGACCAGCCAATAGTGTTACTCCTGTCCTTAACAGGGAGCCAGGAACAGGGAAGCAACAAGCAGTTAAAAATCAGATATCATCCCCCAAATTTCCAAAGAGACTTAGCCTTTCAGCTATGCAGAGGGAAATTAGTGCCTCATTTTAGACTCAATGAAGTGCAGGTAATTCATACCACTGAAGAACCTGCATCTTTTTCTGCATTGTTCTGACATATCTGAGCTCTTGATTTACCATACCATAGCCATCAGGCCTTTGGTTGAATATTGAGGGAAACTGGTGATTAAAACCTACCTTCCCCAGGACAGGTTGCCCTGCTTACATAATTGGTCATTTATCAGATTTTAATTCCTCTTCTACTTTTGTGATCACACTAAGGTAGTTACAAAACTGTGGTCTAGGTGTTACGGTGATGAATTCTGCCTGGGAAGTCATGGGGTTTATTCCTCATTTCTGCTCCAGATTTCCTGTTTTGCCTTGTGAAAGTCATTTACTCAGTGCTTTCCTTCTTTGCCTAAGAAACCTGGATGATAAGCAGCCCCTGGCTCATAGTTCTTGTCCAGAAAAATACCTGGCAATTTTGAGTCCTTTAAAAGCTGCAGCCAAACAGACAGTGATGGAGCTGAAGGGACTCATTAAGCGCCTTTAATTCTATTAAAATAGAAAACAGGAAAAGGCAAATGATGAAAAGGAGGTAATCAGATGTGTTTTTTTGAATGACTGGCAGAAATATTTTTACATTCGTAGTACATTTCATTCCCTTTCCTGTGATCATATATAACCTTTCTCAAATTATTCCATATTGCTTTCTAATCAGCTTTTACAGATTTTTCAGCTTTTTTAGGCATTGTTATAATGAAACCTTTGAGAAGAAATCGGCAACTATAAGAAAAGATCTGACCTCTTCTTTTTTACAGTACTGTATGTTCATTCCTCCTAGTGCATTTCTCATTATGAACTTGTTTTCATTTCCTTTTACCTTGAAAATGAAATTTAAAAGTCCTCATTGATGAAAAATATGGGTTTATCCCAACATGCACAACAATCAAGGAATATAGCTTCTCTACCCAGTAATAATATGTTTTATTGCACATATGCAGCACATCTCCACTAACCTTGGCAGTGCCTGAGCTCTTGGTAAGGAAGGTCATTGTATCATCATGAGCAGCATTGTAATGCAAATGGTTGACCACCTTCCATAGGTCTTAATTGCATTAAGAAATGCAGAAACATTTTTTACTAAATATGTTTTCCTCTCAGGATTCTGTTCCACTGGATGTATTCCTACTACCTTATGGCCTGATATGTAGTCTCCTGGGAGCTAGACTCAGTGGGAGCTTTGCCATTGATTTTATTATTAACTTTGTTTCACTTTGCATTATTGACTCATACTTCAGCTCCTATCCTTAGGCTAAACACTCCTAAAGTGTGAAACTCCTTCTGTCAGGAGTACCTAACTTTCAATAAAAGAGTAGATTTCTGAGACCAGAAATATTAATGTGGACCTGAATCAAGGTAAACCAACAATCTATACATTCCTGCTTATTCCACACATTTTACACCTCTCAGAAAAGACATATGAGCACAGATTTACAGTTTTATTTAGCCATCTTTTAATTTAATCTCTCCATCCTTTAGCAAACTAAACGTTGTCATTTGCTGCTTCAGGAAATATTTTGTGACTTTCTCAGTATCTGCAGGTGGCTGCATCTCTCAGCCCTACTGCTTCTATGTTTCTGATAGAAAGATATAGGAGTAATAGCAAGTGGAAGTAACATGCTTAGGAGAAAGAAATATCTGTTTGGGAGTTACAATTCCCTGTATATTTTTTACTCCCATGAACGTGTTAGAATTTTCTTCTTTTTTCCTGGTTTATGCTGAGAGGAAAATAAGACCTTTTTGTGTTAATTTTTTTTTTTTAATTATTTGTTTGGGATGAAGGCACTAGTAGCGAGTAGTAGCTGGGTATTTGGGGCATTCACACTAGTTAGTGAAAAGCATAATAATCTGCATTAGTCCAAGGACAAGACCCTTTCCTACCCACATCTGGTACAAGTACAAAACTGCTTTGCCATTCTGGAACACAGCTTTCTTGTACCTCTGAATTTGACAATGAAAACCTCAACTCCTTCCTGTGCCATGATACACACTGGGAAATCTTTCCCAATATGTTTCTACAACTATGCCATTTTGATTAATCAAGATATTACGCTTTGTTTTCCCCCCCGGTCAGGTCTATGAATTTGATTTCCACCTCTAATACTTGTCTACCCTGCGCCTATGGATTGTTGCTTTATATTTTTCTGCTTTATATTTCTACTGCCCACCTGCCTATAGAAGAGGGCTCAGATATCCTCAGTTTCCCTGGGATGCTTTACAACGATTGTAATAGCTGCATTTTGATGTAAACATGTAAATACATTAAAGAATGCTAAATATTACTCAAATGAAGAACATATCTATAGATAGAGCAAGATGGTGCAAGGCTAGAGGATTCCATAATTAAAGTCTATGAGGATGACAAGGGGGCTGGAGCACCTCCCATACAAAGATAGGCTGAGAAAGTTGGGGCTGTTCAGGGTGGAGAAGAGAAGGCTGCGTGGAGGCCTTCCAGTATCTGAAGATGGCCTACAAAGATGCTGGGGAGGGACTCTTCGTGAGGGACTGTAGTGATAGGACAAGGGGTGATGGGTTAAAACATAAACAGAGGAAGTTCACTTTAGGTATAAGGAAGAAGTTCTTTACTGTGAAGGTGGTGGGGCTCTGCAACAGGTTGTCCAAAGTGGTAAAAGCTCCATTGCTGGCAGTGTTCAAGGCCAGACTGGACAGACTCTTTGGTGACATGGGTGACATGGTCTAGTGTGAGGCATCCCTGCCCATGGCAGGGGGTTTGGAACTAGATGATCATAAGGTCCTTTCCAACCCAAACCATTCTGATTCTATGATTCTGTGATTCTATGAAATATGCCAACATGTTCTCGGCTGATTTTAATTCCATTTTGAATAAAAACATATCTATTGCTTTTTGTGACTTTGCTTTCTATAGTGGAGTAAGGATGATAAAACTACAATATATATCATACAGTTAGAGAGACAGACATACAGATTGATTCACACATGTGCTTGTGTGTATGTTAAATTTTTGATGGTTCCTTGCAAAGTTGTTTCAACAGTTGTTTTTTTCACACACCCAAAAAAACACAATGCATTATTTCAGACTGGGAAAAATAAACGCACAAAATCATTTGTGTTTTTTTCTGGGATGGAATACTATGAAGCTGTTACCACATAAAGTCTTAATATTCCTGCAGTTTATAACTCTAGGTATTAAGTTTTGGTTGATTTTCTCACTGTGTTTGCAATGCAGCTTACACATATTCATGTCATTTATTCATAGTTAGAAATCTAAAGTGACTTTAAAGTGTGATTTTTAAGGCAGAGTTGTAAGAAAAGTAAGCCATAACAAAGTCTGTGTGAATTACAATGCATCAATGTATAAGGTATTTCTCTGTTCATAAGGTTTTGTTTCATTTGGAGGCTTTGTGTTGTACTTTGCACTAAAAGCAGAGGGAAAGTTAAGGCAGTTTCTGACAGCTGTGTGACCAAGCATGTTATGAAGCTTTTACTAGATGAACCATTAATACTTAGTTGTTACAGTTCCATTTCCTAAGAGAGAAAATGTTTTTGTTTCATTAGTCTGTGCATCATCTGGCATATTACAGCAACCCCAGATGATATTGAGAAGTACCTTCCCTCTGATACTGCACCATTGGAATCAGCAGGAGTTTTGCCTTTGAAGAAATGCAGGCATGGAGGTGGCAGTAAGCACAGGCTGTGCTCCACTGGTCCTCCAGCTGTGCCCACTGGGCAAAACAAGAGCTTTCTAAGCTCGTGGGGTATAGCTTTACAATAAGTGAAGGGAACTGAGATGCCAGGATATTATGATGTTTTCCCTGGCTTTACTTATTGCACTGAGGATGTCAGCTGAGCTGCTGCAGAGGCCTTAGGACAACTCACACATTGTGTATCCCATGTGTGTGTATATGTTCACAGTGGTGATTTGAGCTGGCAGGCAGCTGAAGGCACCCAAAAATCTAGTGCACAGTAAAATACCACAAAGCATATTGCCTTTAATGCTGTGATTTTCCCCAAGGAAGACAGTAAGCTCAGAATGAGATGCTAAAGTCACTGTAACTGCAGTTTGGTGGCTCATCTCCTTCCCACAGTGCTTCTGAGCTGCACCTGAGGTGTGTATTGATGAAAAAAACTTAAATTCAATTATTGCTTGGATCTTCTTAGCAAAATAAAGGTGGTCAGTGGTTCAGATTATGAATTCCATAAAAATTCCATACTTAAATATGTTAAACTTTTAATCTTCTTTTAATAATGTGATAATCCTCACACAGTTTTAATACTGTGTTTGGTTTTTTTTCTGATCCATCTCCTTTTAGCATTCCCTTCAGGCCTCTCAAACACTTAGGCCAGGAGAAAGTGAGCAATAAACATGACAAGACCCTTTCGTATTACAAAGGTGTAAAACTCTTTCCACATTCTCATGGGCCCACCACACCCCATAATTCGTAAAAAATTCCTGTGGTTAGTTCAGGTATTTAGGAGTTTACCTCGTTCCCATGAAAAGTCAAAGACATGTCTTTAACACCTCTAGTGGTTTTAATGGAGACAGCTTCAAAGCTTTATAAAATACTGTATCATTTCAGAATTTGAGAGTTCTGATTATGAAAGATTAATAACATTTTAAATTGGAACTACAAAATATTAGTTGTGCTTCCTCCTTAAGTCGAATGCACTTTATGTCTGTTTCTATGGCAATGATAATTAATACACAGGGAATGGTAAGTCTCCAACAGACTGGATTCTGCAATGAGCTGAGCAACTCCTGGCAGGACTGAGGCTCCTCAACTTCCAGTAGCAACAGAGAGGGACATCTCAAAGGAAAAATGCTGCATTTTGCAGGGTCAGGTCTTGCAAATTTTGCCTATTAGGAGTAGAGTCTGTTGTACAGTACTGCTTAATCCTATTAAAAGCAACCAGATGTGACTTTGCAGCATGTGGCAAAATCAAATGTAAAACACCAATCCTGTGAAGTACTGCAGAGTATCAGTTCATACATGGTTAGTGCTTGTAAGCTTAGATGGTTACGCATATGACATCCAGGTTGCTACTCAAAACACCGTTAAATGATCTCCTCAGAAACATGCTAGTGTTGGTGGCAGAGAAGTGAAAATGAGCAGGATAGGAAATACAGCTGAAGTGCCATTCAGGAAACTGCAAAGAGAAATGGATTTTTCTTCTGTTTTAAACAACTGGCAAGTGAAGTGAAGATACTTCACAAATTTGTTCTCTGCCCCATCCACTCCCTTCTCTTCCCCTTCTTCTAACATAGCTAGAATTTGTTTTCAATCAAGTATGAGCACATCTTTCAATATAAAAAATATATTAAAAAATCAAATAGGAAATGTTATTTCCTGTTTAATGGATCCAGGAAGTTTAGAACATACAGAGAAACTCACCCCAAATATTTTTACATGCATCTTCTGTACATATCTGCTAGGAGCTCATTTCTTCTTCCTCTGGAAACAGAAAAAGGAAGTTGGATAGCAGGTGTTCAGAGGACCTCACCCTAGGAGTATTTTTAATTTAGTTCTCTGTTAAATGAAACTGAAGTTTTTCATTTGTTAATGATAACTTTGTCTATGCTATAGATATTTAATTTGCATATGTCATATTTTTGACATCACGTTGTTATACATGATGTATATTTCAGATGTATAACAAGAGTCCAATTTAATCAAAACTGGAAATTGATTTATTTAAGAAAATAGTCCACAGAAAAGCAGGAAGGGCATTTAAAAGCGTTTAAGCAGAAAGTTTATCATGGTCACTGAAATAAAAGTCTGCTGAATTCTAAATTACAAACCTGGTCAGGAATTGACTATCAGACTGCCTTTTTAACTCTCCTTTGAGAGGCACAGTATGCTTTTGTGCCTATCAGTGTCTCAGAGAAAACCACAGCATAGGCAACTCTGTGAGGTTATTGTGCAGAAAACACAAATGCATAGTTAAAATCGTTTAAATGCGATGACATTTTTGTTAACTGAGAACCTGCGGCAGCTCTACTACCCGGTTACACAGAACTACCTGGTGTTGGTTTTGCAATTATCTTGAACATACAGTTTGCTGACTGGTCTGGAAAGATCCAGAACAGAAGCCTGTGACTCCGTGTTGTGGGAAGCCAGGGCTTAGGCATTGGTGGTGCTGGCAGTAATTGAGTGATGGCATTATTCTGCCAGTGACGGATAAAGGTGACAGCAGCATACCAATGTGCTTGCTTTTCACAAGCCTCTAAAGTCCATATATAATTAAAGAGACTTTTTGTATTTAACAATATTTATCCTGCGTCAGATAATACTTGTTAAAAGTTGTCAGCTTTTTGTTAACAAAATCATTAATACTATTGGTGGTACCATGATTTGAATAGCTCTTCTCTTGTTTGTCACAGCTGCAAATTGACTAATTACTGGTGGAGTTGCAAATTTGCCTTTTCAAGAACCAACCCAGAAATATTAGGCTTGTTGCTTACGTCAAATTCTTTTATTGACATTTACTTTTGCTGTAAAGCAGTGTTAAGCTAGTGATTTTAGTGGGAAGCTTTCTTCTGGAAGATCATAATTTCAAATAGATAACATGCTGCCCAATTGAGCAACTTTTTTTGTGCATCCAAATTTTGCTGATTTTCCCATCTGTTTCTCCTGCTGTGATGGGACACCTGGCAAAAGGACCAGGCCCTGTTTTTTCCTGCATGTGCACACTTTGGCCTGCTAACCTTTGCATTGCTACTGCTGTGTGTTATGGAAAGAACAAGATTGTGCTGGGCTGGCAGGCAGGAAATGCTCTGTACTTTCACTTTTACTTGCTGACTGAGCCAAAGAGTTACTGGGAGGCATCAGGCTGGACTCTGCTGCTCTTTCAAAGCACAAGGGCAGATTAGGGAGTTTGATTATTTTTTTGCATCTTCACATACAAAAAGCCATCAAAATTTTATTTTGTACAAGGTTTTATATGGACAGGTAATCTTAGACTTTAAGGCCGAAAGTAGACTAGTAGGTCAGTTTCACCTCTTAAAAAAGTCAACGTGTGAGTTTCTTCCAGCTCCTTAGCCAGGCTCAGATCTTTGATTAATGCATAATTTCCAGAAGTCACCAAGGAATGCAGAGTACAATGTTTTCCTTTTAGTTTTTTGTCATTACTCATCACCTTAATGCTATTTGGTTTTGTTATTTTTTTTTTTTTTTCTGGTGTTAATGTTGCTCCACATTTTCTGCACTTGAGAGACCGCCTCTGCACTGAGAGACTGTTTCAGTCACTATTACTTGTGCCAAGTATGTGCAATGTTCCCATCACCTGCCAATGATGGCTCAAAGAAATTCTTTGATTTGCAGGTCTATTCTGTCAGAATTCTTATATTGTTTATACTTAGATTTTTAAATTACTTGTGATAGGCTGTGTAGGCTTTGTTTAACAAAAAAATATCTTCAGAACGCCTGTTCTGACAGAAACTGTTAAGGGTGTACTTGCAGTGAGTGCCCAGGTTAGGAGGGGCAAGTGGATTGCCGCCTGAGGCATGACATGAAGAATGAATTATTTTAGGAGCCTCTGGTTGGTACATATAAGCCAGTATATTGTAGATGCAGAGTGTATTCTCAAATTTGGCTATACTAGATGACAGTTTAATAACAGTACTGAGCCAACTTCAATTGTTGTGTTGTCAGCAGGCACAAAGTTGTATACTGGCAGAAGACTGCTTTTGTGGGGGGCAGGATTAAAATCAGAAAGAAGTTGAACATCACCAAAGCATTTGTAGTTAGAATGTGATTGTTAGAGGCAAAATAATTCAGCTTGGATGTTCAGCCCATTTTCTTGGCATGAGTGTGAACTGGAGCTGAAATTTGCCATAGGCATCCTTGCTTAAGGTGTGAGTCAAGCTAGAAAGATCAGTCACGCTTGCAGCTGAATCCAGCACAGTACTAAGCACTGTAGTTCTGACTCAATAAAATTGTCAGGACCAGAGTTAAATTTATGGATCTTGGTAGTCCTCTGCCTGGACACAGGGGAAGGTGGGATTGGGCTGTGAGGTTTGACGACATCAGTATTTTTGGTGGTTGTGTTGGTGCTTCTATAACTTTTGCCTTGCACAGGCTGTATAGGAAGGAAGAAAGTTGGGGGAAACTTTCCCCTAGCATGTCAGGGCAAGTCAGTTTAGCGGAAAGCCCTGTGGAATAAGGTCTGGTAGTTTGCTCACCAAAAGGGCTGGGCATTTGGATTATGCGCTTGTAATCTTGGTAGTACAGAAGAAATTTTTTTCTCCCTTTGTTGCCAAGACACAGTCTAACCTATTCGCAAAGAACCTCTCCATTTAAAGGGCTTTGCATTCAAAGCCAAATATAATTTGGATATTAATTGTATTGGATGATCAGAAAAGCTGTGATCTCACATTGCTGAAGTACTTAATTTGTTTTTTTGTTTACACTGATCTCTATAGAGATCTCTTGTGTACTTCATGTATTCCTACTTCATATATTTGATGATGAAGTGATATATCGAGGTGAGTTCCGTGAGGATCTGTGTGTAGGTAAGGCTCTGTTGTATATAGGAAGATGGAACTATAGGAATCCCCTGAGGGTATAAAAGCTTGAGAGTAAGTTGTAAGTGCAATTTATAGTGATTTGACAGACTCAGTCCTGTGTGAGGATGTGTGCTCAGTGTCAGGAAATGGAGGTGCACTGATGAATTTTCAGTCAAGGGGCACCTTGAGTGGGAACTTTACCTGCTTTGTTGGGTCACGTTAAATGAATCACAGGACTTACTACTGAGGGAGTTGGCCCACAGAAAGCAATAAACCAATATAAAAACCATGGCTTTTGCAGTGGGAGCAGCAAATGTTCCCTTTTACAGGCAGCAATTACTTTGCATGGAGAAAGAGAGTGCTGCGTTTCCATGTAAGAATACAAAATACGATGCGGAAAAGTTACATGACCTTGGTAATTTTCTCTTGCAAAGCCACAAATGATTTCATTAGTATCAAATAGTGAACATGTAAAGAGTTTGTAATCAGAAAAGTGCTTTAATAATAGTCATCTAGATAGTATGAAATAAAATACCTCTGACAGTGATAAATCAACCTGTTACAACCTTGTTTCTAGTGGCGTCAGACTTTTTGCAAGAGAGATGGCAACAGACATCCATTACAAAGATAAATGCACAGACAGAATGTGGCAAGTGAAGAGAAAGAGCTGCAACGTCATAGCAAAGATTATCTGCTACTATCATTTGCCCTCATGGGTGGAAATAAGAAAAATACTTGAACAAACTCAATTAGTTTTATCTTTACAGAGAAAAGAACTGCTACCCTCTGGGGTCCACATGAACTTGTGCACAATCAACGTGTGTACCATATGCACATACGTACAATTGCCTTCTCCTAGAAATAAATAAGAATCACTGGAATCACCATGCATATTGTTGAAATATTAACAGAGTTCCATGTAATATCACTATTGAAGGTTCAGAGTAGGATTCACTGAGTAAGGTACCTAACTGCAGATGTCAATATGTGATCTTGGGGGATAAAACATCTACACTTTGGTGTCTTAACCTGGAGACAAGTCATAGAATCATGGAATGATTTGGCTTGGAAAAGACCATCAAGTCCACCACTCAAGTGTCACATTTACACATTTTTTAAATACCTCCAGGGATGGTGACTCAATCACTTCTCTGGGCAGCCTATTCCAGTGCTTTACAACGCTTGGAATGCAAAAGTTTTTCCTAATATCCAATCTAGACCTCCACTGGTACAACTTGAGGCCATTTCCTCATGTCCTATTGCTTGTGACTTAGGAGAAGAGGTTGAGACCCAAATCGCTACAACTTGTAGTTGCAGAGAGTGATAAGGTCTCCCCTCAGCCTCCTTTTCTCCAGACTAAACAACCCCAGTCCCCTCATAAGACTTATTCTCCAGACCCTTCTCCAGCTTTGTTGCCCTTCTTTTGTTGCCCTAACCCACTCCAGCGCCTCAATGTCTTTCTTGTAGTGAGGTGCCCAAAACTGAACACATGATTTGAGGTGCAGCCTCACCAGTGCTGAGTACAGGGGGATGATCACTGCCCTGGCCCTGCTGGCCACACTATTTCTGATACAGGCCAGGATGCTGTTGGCCTTCTTGGCTGCCTGGGCACAAGCCAGGTCATGTTCAGCCATGTGCTGACCAACACCATCAGGTCCTTTTCCGCTGAGCAACTTTCCAGCCACTCTTCCCCCAGCCTGTAGTGTTACATGGGATTGTTGTGATCCAAGCGCAGAACCTTGACATTTTGCCTCGTTGAACCTCATACAACTGGCCTCAGCCAGATCCAGACAGTCCAGATCCCTCTATAGAGCCTTCCTACCCTCAACCAGACCAACACTACTGCCCAGCTTGTTGCCATCTGCAAACTTACTTAGGGTGCACTCTATCCCCTCATCCAGATCATTGATAAGGATATTAAACAGAACTAGCCCTAATTCTGAGCCCTCAAGAACAGAAGCTGTGACCAGGCACCAAGTGGATTTAACTACATTCACCACAATTCAATCTATGGGCTCAGCCATCCAGCCATTTTTTTACCCATCAAAGTGTACACCAGACCAGTACACAAGCAGCCATTTTTTCAGATAGAATGCTGTGGGAAATTGTGTCAGAGGCTTTACTAAAGTCTTTGTAGACAAAAGCCACAGCTTTTCCCTCATTCACTAGAGTGGACCACCTTGTCACAGGAGGAGATCAGATTATCCTGCCCCTTCAGCTATGAGACAGAGCAATCAAACCTTGATCCTCGGTGTTACTAAGAAGCTCCAAGTAACAGATGTGATCTTTGAGAAAGCATCCGTACTTACATGGCTTTTTCTTAATAAACTGATGAAAATAGAGAGGGAGGATGATGGGGTAGCTTAAAAACCTGGCAGCTAGTAAAAAAAAAAAAAAAAACAAAAAAACCAAACCAATAATTAAATAGAGGTTTTGTTGCTAACTCCTTGTTTCTTAAATAGAGTGAAAAAAAGTTATGTAGATGATGGGGAGAATTTGCTCCATATCATGTTCTTAACTAATAAAATGCTATAATAATGCTAGGAAATGGAAGATTTTAGCTCCCAGTTTATGAGTCATCTGAGCTTTCAAAGTAATGAGTGTATATTAACATCTACATTGCTCAAGGCTGGATAGAAGTTTAGATAAGTGACCTTCATATCTTATGGTTTAATGCTAATGATTCTCAACTGTACACTCATAGTACCATCTCTAAGAAGATGTAAAGGTCTTTTTGTCCATATCGCTGCCTTTGGTTGGTGTTAAAGAAAATAGTTTTTCCCTTGGACTTTTTATCTTTGTGCTTTTCTTCGGCAGGGTATGTCTCTAGTTTCTGTCTGTGCTTCAGAATTCTTGTTTGCATCACGTTATCCCAGATGCCAAAGTCTCCTCTTATAAATCTGCTATGACTGCCTCATTCCTCTCTGTCTTTCACCTTGCATACTAATTTATCTTTGTATGACCAGAGTAGGAAAAGCAGAAGGAAAAAAAGAGAAGAGGTGCAAGGACATTTCTCTTGGGATAGCTCATACACCTAATGCCAGAGGGAAAGCAAAACACACTATCTCTTGCTGAAATATGAAAAATCAATAGATCCTTTGATTTCTGTAAGATGGCCTCACTTCCCCATTTGGAAGAAAGAAAACTCTATGTTGACTGCCTCCAAGAGCTCTCTGGGGGTAATATATCTTCATGCTCTTCTCTCTTTAGAGGGAGGAAGCCTCAAGGCTTGTGGCAGAAAGTGTGGGGGTATCCCACTGCCTGTCCTGTCCTCTGCGTGCTCAGGATCTCCACGGCCATGCTTAGAAGTGCTCTTTGAAGTAAGGCATTCCCCATGTGAATGTCAGGGTCCTGCTGCTCCTGTTGCATTTTTGAACTAGGGTTTTTCATTTTTACCCATGTAATCCAGCTCTTGCCCAACTGATCCCTTTCCTCCTTCCTGCTGGGAGTATGCTGGTATTAGAAAAAAACACAATGCACTGATTCATTTCTTCTACAAATTGTTAAACGACATGATGGTCTCCCCTTTTCCATGCTTTGCCATATTAAAAAATACATAGAATGGTACATCCATTTCTCATATGCACACATGGTCATAATTTCTCCTGCATGATCAGGTGAATTTGCTCACTGCTTTTAATGTCAGGTTTACTCTTCTTGCTTCAAAATCTCCCAGTTTCATGGATTCATATCTCTCTTCCCCTTGTGCTCTTTCCCTCTTTCTCTCTACCTATTTTTTTTTTTTTCTCCTGTTCATAAGGGACTGTCAACATGTACAGACTGACCAACATGAGTGTATAGTAAACCAAGCTACTCTGGAATAACTTCTTGCATGAACAGCCTTCCAGAGAGTATTACAGAATAAACGTCCCTTTCCCAAGGCTATGCACTGTGTTTTCAAATCTTGAAGAAAATTTTTGTGAGAGATCTTCATCAATTTGTCTCCAGTTTAATGACAGGAAAACCCAGAAATATATCTGTTGGATGACGTGCATTGCTTAGCCTGATGTAAAGCTTATGAAACACTGCAGAAAATGAGTTCCCTGTTTCTCTCTGTCAAAAGGATCATCCCAACTATTTCAGATTTTTTCTGTGCCCTGTCTGAATGTATCAATTTCTATCTCTTCTCACCATCATTTAATTTTGTAATTAAAAATGTAATAGCCTTCATAAATTTGGAGGTGTTTAATTTCTCATAAAAATAGCTGCATTGCAAATGCTACAACTCAGTGCAAACAATAACATTTTGTAATACTATCACAACTGCATCCTTAAATTATCGTAAATTGACTTAGAATTAGCATAATAATTCTATAAAAGAAATAAGAATTTATAAAATGAATGTGGAAAAGTTTGAGTTTAGTGTAAAGCAGGAAATAGATCTTAAAGCAGAACTGGAAAATGCTTGGTGGTGTATTAAACAGTAGGAGATAAAGTAAAGACTAGAAAATCCAGGATGTGTTAATACAATGAATGACTGCTGGCTGAAATCTTAACGCTATGTGAAGGATTAAAGGACACCATCCTAGCATACCAAGAACATATTAAACACACTACTTTTTCATTAAGACTACTTGTATCCATTTGATACAAGCATTTGATTAAGGAGTATTGTAAGCAGCAAAGGGCAGGCAGACTGAGGCATACAGAGCCTTTAGAAACATTCACGCTTTTCCTCCCTCGTGCTCATTCCTGTGAGATCCATGCTGCCATGCTGGGCTTTCTCTATGAAATTCCTTTGGTACCATCCCTGAGGGAATGCATGAGAAGACACAAGTGAGAACATGTTATCTTTAGTAACTGCGAATGTGCACTGGTTTCAGGGCTCATAGCTGCATCTTTGTCAGCATTCATTGCAGTGACACAATCAGTGTTTTGCTCTAACACCTGCAAATCTGAGAAGCTGGGCTCCTTGGGGGCTCAAGATCCTCCTGCTTGTTTCCCTTCCAGTGAGACTGCATGCATGCTGGCTGACTGTGAGCACATTCCCCAGGCAGCTCATCACACCCCAACAAGCCAGGCATCTGCTACCAGTGCCTGTGGGGAAATCTCTGGGGTGCCCTTCTGCCAGAGCAGGACACTCTTGTGCTGGGAGCACGTCCCTTGGGATCTACGGAGGCAGGATTGAAGGAGCAACAGGGCAACTCAGGTAGGGGAATTACATCCATCCTCAGCCTGGAAAGGAAGACAGGCTTTGCCACAAGGTGGAACATTAGGTTTCCAAGACATGGAAAGTAGGAAGATAAAAATGAACCGAGAAGATAAGAGAGTGAGGATGAAGCGTGAAATACCAGGGCAGAGCGTGAGAGCAAAGGAGTAGGGAGGACTGGTAAAATGGAAGTGGGAAAGGGGAGGAGGATAAGTATAAAGCAAAGGAGTGTCAGAATAGAGGGTCTTCACTGGCACCCATTTTTCTGCCAAAAGGATGGGGGTGGTCCCCTCTGTGAAGGGATCCCTCCTCTTCCATCAGTTTCCTGCCATGTGGCTTTACTTCCCTCCTCTTTTTTTTTGTTTTCCTAAACATAGTCTACTTTTTAACTTATAAAATCTATCATTCTCCTCATCACTATTAGCATTATCTGCAATACATCTTTTGATTAATGTGACAGCAGCCATATAGAGGTTGACATCTCCTGTGGTAAAAGCTATGTTCTGACATCTGCCTTAGGCAGAAAGACAGCTGAGGAAGAGGAGAAGAGGGGGAATGATCAGAAGAGAATGAGGAAAGAGGAAGGAAAACTGATGTGGTATGAGAAGATGAAAACACCAGGTCTCTTTATATTTTTTCCAAGCTAACTCAGGTTTCAAGTGCAGCCCTCTCACAGCATTATCCTGTGCCTGACTCAGGCGCTGGGCCAGGTGCTCAGGAACTACCACCACATGAAGGCCATAGGAGGCTGGCTCTGGCTGGTGAGGCAAAGTGACCCCTCCTGGAGTTAGGGGAAGGTCTCTTGCAAGGGCTGTTTCCTCACCGATTTGCCTACAGAGCATGCTAGCAGAGACATCAATTAAGAGGAAAAGGCTTGGGTTTCCTTTTATCAAAATGCTAAAAAAAATATTAATGCCCTCTGTTTTCAGACCAGTTGCTGATGTTCATCTGCATTGTCCCACTCTCTAACAAAGTGCAGATGCACTGCTTACTGTAAGCACATCTGGAAACAGAGGCTGTGTGCTTTGTCCAGGCAACTCCACAAAAGCAAACTCAAAGGTTAAAGTTTTTTTTAAGTGTTTGTTTTCCTTTTGTATTACTTCACTGCTGCTTTAACCAAATGATTTTGCGTCTTAGATTTGGGTGTACACTCTGTTCAAGTTGGGTGGCACTGACGCTAGATTTAATCTGAACATCACCTGGAATGTTCTGAAACAGCAGACTTTATGATACAGGCTATTTTAGACATTGTGAAAGTTGCCGGATAAGGGATTTTTTTACAAGTTAGTTTGGGTAGATATATTTATTTCTGTGGTCTTTTTGTAATAAAACATAAACAGAAATTACAGCTAGGCTGCTTTTGAAATGGTTTTAGACTTCATTCTCATCTTGGCAAGCAAAGTTTTAAATATATCATTTTTCTTCATGGTGGTGAAATTTATGTGTGTCAATCATAGCCCATTGGAAACAAGACAAAGGCTTTCTTTGGGATAAGAAAACTGAATTAGTTAGTTGGCTGCAGTTTGTTTTATATTGGAGAATATTATTGAAAAATTGGAAAGTTATTTTTCAAAATGCTGTCAGAGTTTTAGCAAATCCCATCTTAAACTTGGTGGGAAAAAGCCCAGATCCAGCAGAGGTGATTTAATGTCCCTGACACTTGACCTCTGCCTTCAGAAATGATGTAGATTTACAACAGGGGGAACCCACAGTTGTTTCTGGCTCTGTCTGCTTAGCCTACTCTTTTTTAGAGCTCCTCACCCCTCCTGTTGGATGGCTTAGCTGTTTGCTTGGCCTCCATACCTTGTAGCCTGTTGTACTGCTGGCAGTGTGAGACAAGTACCAGCATACCTTGGTATATGGTAGGTAGGCTCCATGTGAGTGTCTCTTGTCACTCATACATTGGAAGAAGAGAGTGGGAGCAGAGAGCTGGAAGCGGGAACCAGGATCGCTGTTCCAAGATAAAAAGTCCTCATCTGTCAGTCAGAACCCTGAATGCCGGGTACCTGGCACTGATATGGATCTGCCTCAGGTAGCTCTAATCCAGACAAAAAATGGTATCAGGGGGGGTTTGTCCTTGAAATATAGTCAGTGCTAGATGATGGGATATTTGATTGCTGTAATAATGGGGACAGAACGGCTACATGAAATATAAGAAATGAAAACATGACAATGCTTGGGGAGGAGGAATCTCCATGGCAGAAAGCAGGGTATGCTTGTCCTCATGAGTGTCTCCTTAGTAGCATCCAACATGTAATTTCAGTGCAGAGCAGGCTGAAAGGGGATGCTCACTGTGGGTGAAGGTGATGTATGCTCTTAATACCTGCCCATGGGCTGCTCCTCTGAGAGTTTCCCCACACTGGGAGCTCTGTTCCCCCCTCCCCAGGTGGGTTTGAACTTACCAGTCATGATTTAGTGTGGGTACAGAACTGAGTCAGATTTAATTTGCAAGTTTACTGCCAAACCTGAACCAATTTTAAAGCCAGCTGTACAGCAGTGATTTAACAAGGAATGGAAACCATTCAAAGCTCTGTGAATTTGGCAGAAATTAACCATTTTGGCTGAGTGTTACTTTAGGGTTTGGACTATTTCAAGTCTGAAACTCTCAGTGAAATTCAGGAGGCTAGAATCTGTGCCAAGGGAAAGGTTTGCATAGAACTCTGCAAGTGTCAAAGTTTCAACAGTTCTGCTTGATAAGTGAGTAAGGAGAAATTTCCCCCTAAAGTCTGCATTTCTCCTGGAATACAGAATGAATGTGTCATGGCAACATACCACACTTGATAATGTATCTTCATTAAGCAGCTTTATTTGAATGGGTTGTTAAACACATAAACAATAGCAATTATAAGTATTGATATTATATTGACAGCCTGTGAAACAGTTTGGTGATTCATTCTCCTAAATTAGCTATTTTTTGCTATGCACTGTGAATACTGCTATCGCTGATAGCAAAGTAAAAATAACTTGAGACAAAAAAAAAAGTACTATCTATCTTGGACAACTATATTTGGGGTAAATATTTGTGTAAGGATTGGAGCTGGTCACTGTAGTCCTTGCAAATATGTTATGACTAAAACTGGTCTTCTTTTCTGTGTATGATTGTGCATTTATTTCTCTGCAAGTATTTGTTAGTTATAATTAGTTGACAAATTAGTGGAATAGTTGTTAGGTACAAAGGTTGTATGCAATTTCTCGCAATGAATGTTAGGATATGTAAAATTTTCTATCACAGGGTATTGGATCTGGCCTTTAATAGGGCAACTGAACCAAAAAAAAAACAGGAAAAAAAAAATAAGTGCAAACCAAATATTGTCCACACACTGATAGTCGTGTGTACAGACATGTACTTACCTACATGCATACATATGTACATACATATATATATATGAGATACCTACACCTGTAGGTGTTTGTATGTAAAGCAACAAATATTGAACTCTGCTGAGAATTATTTTTAGGATTTTTTTTGTGAGAATGGTATCACAAGTAGCATGAGTCACTTATAAAAACTGCTTAAATTACGACGAGATGAGCACAAATATAAAATCTAAGTTTTCCAGGTGGTGTTTGCTTTGAAGAATGAGAGCTTTGGGTTTTCACACCAATACCAAAAGGTCAACATTTAAAAAAAATATGAGATTTCAGAACCTAACTGCAGACTCCCTTTTTTTTTTTAATTAATATTTCCACTTCATCTGCAAAGAACTCAGTTCTGCATCTACTAATACGTACCACTGGAAAAATACTAGCACATGGAAGAGAGGATACGGAAAGTAGAAGAATTTATCATCTTCAGTGCGATTAATGGAGTACAGCTCAATACCGTTTTATTGTTCTGTAACCCCAGATTTTAACACCTGCTCTGTGCAACAGTCACAGATGGCTGGTTCTCTCATCACAAATCAGAGTAATTTGTGATACTGTTTTAATATTTATTGCAGTCACGTAATGTTTATTGCCACAGTAGTATCTCTCCGTTATTATTTTTGGTGTACTCACCTGCAATGTTTCAGAGTAGCTGGTGAGTGCCCAGTAAGCTGAGGGGTACCACAGCAGGACAGCAGGCGAGTCGGACACCAGGTAGCCATGTCCTTTGATTCTGACCCAGGCCTCACACCTGCACATTAGTCTCTGTTACACTTCATAGGCATTAATAATCATAATTTAAATAGCTTAAAGTTGATAAATGATCTCACCTGAGCACCTTTACAAGAATGCTTATCAATCATTAGAGAAATACTCAAAAAAGTGAAAAATAATCATGCCAGAAGCTGAGTAATAAATCGTGTAAGACTAGATATTAGAAAGATTAAGCTGTTCTTTCACTACAGCAATAGATAACTATAATGAGATGCAGTTGCTTCTTACAAATGTGCCACAAATTAATTAGTTTCAGAATACTGCAGTTTGGTCACAGTACCTTCAAGGCTCTTGAAAAACATTATCCATTGTAGGGAATAAAAGTGAGCATACAGGAGGGGCACTGAGGAAAGCAAATAAGCTTGGCTCTTCTCATTGTCATATTCTGGGGAGACAATTTATTTTTAAGAACTTTTCACGCAAAAAATCCTCAAAGGATGTTGCAGATGTGACCTTCACCTGTAACTTTTGAACTTGAACAAGCAAATTGAGGAGAATCAAGTTGGCAGAATACATATTTCTCAAAAAAATAACTGCAATATTTGAAGTCCCTGAGATAAATACTGTTTTCATTTCTCCCTCTCCTGCTTTATATATAACTTTTTAAGTGGTTCCAGTGTTTTAAACCAGATGTGCTCGGCCAATTATTCAACTGTTGTGCAACTTCAGTTACAGGGAACATGTACTGTGTGCCTGCATAAGTAAGTGCTACACTGTGCCTACACTTTATATTTTCTGTTCACATATTTTCTTCAATCCATCTCCCTCAGGAAAACAGAAGTGCATGTGACTGAGACACATGGCAAAAAAACCCAAACCCTGCATGATGCATTAGGTAAACAGAAGACATGGTGGTGTAATATAAAGAATTTATCAGCATGAGATGCCTGCATTACTCAAAAGAAGCTAAAGTCTAAGCTAAATTATGTAGGTCATCCCAACAACCACCAAACAAACCTTATGCAGAGATTGTCCTTTGTTATGTGATACAGGAAAGTTATTTATATTCATTATTGACACTTTTTGTTTCTACTAGCACATGAAGGTGTATATTGTATTTGCAATAATGTTTATCTCTAGATGCAATATGAAATTATTTTTAGATCCACATAAGCAACAATGTAGATCCAAAAAGCCACATGCCATGATCTGTGACAACCAGAATTGGAATTCAAAGCCAAAGGAGCCAGAAGAATTCACGGGGAATGAGGTGGAAAGACAGTGCCTCTAGATTTTTGGCTCATTAGATATCCCTATGTCTCAGAAATTTGTAACTGATCCAGAAATGACTGATTTTGTCCCGGGAGACACATATTCTTCAAGGAAGAAGAAGGAATTATTTCATAGATCCTTTTAAAATTATTTTTCAAATGTAGCTGTTTTAACATACTCAGTGTTTTTGTTCTGAAATGATTAACAAAAAGAGTGCAGGTGATATCACAGGCACAAAGTGAAACCTCTTGGCTGTCACCTCTATTCATGTTTACATTATTGTTCAAACTCTAATTTTTGCAGGCAATCCTGAGTAACTACAAACTCATTTTCCTTTTCCTTCAACTGTGATATTTATTGACCTGTAAATTACTCCTATAATTTTGTTTTTTTAGTTGTGCTACTGTGACAGAACCTTTTGCTCACAATAATTTCATTAATAGCTGACAATAGTGTGTCCTGTGTATATATGAACCTGAGGCAAAAGTGTGACTTGCATCAGAAGTGATGACATATCAAATCCTGGTGAAATCAGCAGAGATAGTTGCATACCATTTTCCTTATAAAGCTTTCTCAATACTTCTTTGGGATGGATTAATATGTGCATGACTTGCTCTAACCTTGCTAAAGAGTAGCAGTAAGGGAGATGTGAACTGTGGTGGGGATCCAGTGGCTGCTCCAGAATTTATGTAGAGGGACACCCCATTAACTGTATTCACACAAATGCCCATAGCCAGGGAGACAAGCAGGAGGATCTTGAGCACCACATGCTGTCATAAACCTACGTTGTTGGAATAGCTGAGCCTATTGTGGTGGGACAATTTGCACAACTGGAGGATGGTAGTTAATGGATTATAGTTTGCCTGGAGGCTGGTAAAAAATGGGGTACTGCACGGGTCTGTCCTGGGACCTGTCCCATACAATATCATTGTCAGTGATCTGGAAATGATTGATAGACAGCACTCTCAAGTCTGCAGGTGACAGCAGATGAGAGGATCAGTTGATGAGCTTGAGGGCAGGGCTGCCATTCACAGGTGCAAACACAGGCTGGAGGCCAACAGGAGCTTTAGGAAATTCAGTGGGGACAAATGCATAGTAAATAACCCCTGGAAATGTGTTGCCCTGCAAGGAGAGGCTGAAGGACCTGGCCTGGCTTGGCCTCAGGTAGAGACAGCTCCAGGGGGGCTAACAACAGCACCCATGTACCCATGGTACTGGTAGGGAGGTAGTTGAGAAGAGGGAGCTAGACAGACAATGGGCACTGGCTGAAACAAGCAAGAGAGGTTCAGATGGGATATAAGAAAAAGGCTTTTCTCCACTGGGACAGTGGGGCAACTCCGTCACCCAGCCTGAGTTATCCCATGGTAACTGACTGAGCAAACGCACAGGGTGGCCAGGGAGGTTATAGAGCTTCCATCCTTGGAGATTTTCAAAAGCCATCTGGAGATGGATCTTGGTAGCCTGTTCTAGGTAACCCTACTTTAGCACAGGGTTGGACCTGATGACCTCCACAAGTCCCTTCCTATCTCAACTATTCTGTGATTCTCTGATCCTATGATAATATCAAGGAATGTAATTTTAGGGAAAAAAATGTGATGTTAGAGAGGCTTTTATTCTGTGTTCTAGTAACATAACCAGGTCCTTGAGATGGTAAATTTATCCTCTAACAAAAATGTCAAAATTTGTTCCGAAGTAATTATATTTCAAGACTAGAATTGGCATTTTCCGCCTCTTACTATGTGCATGATGCAAACACAGTCCTGTCAGCTCTTACTTTGTAATCACAAATAAAATGTTGCAGACTACACTCTTGATGGATGACCTAAAGAATATTTCAGTGCTGTTCTGCCAGTATTACTTTTAGGTCTCGTCTCAGTAAGTTCTCTGAACACTGGAGCCAGAGCCATGGCACACTTGTATCTCATGAGTCTTGGAGGCTGGAGGTGGCAACACAACGTTGCTGAAGGACCCACTCCTGAATTCTCACTGGCTGGATGGTCATTCGGTTAACTAAGAAACCCAATGTAGGTACATATCACTGCATATGTATGTCTGTGCGCCATTTTTAATTAATCAGTGGTAATGTTATTTCACACTTTATAAGCACATTAGCAATCTACTTGTATTTGATGTTAGAATACACTAGACCCTAGCAGATTTTCCAACTGATTTCAGCTATCAAATTCAAAATCTTGGCTTAGACTCTGGGTTTGAAACTTTCTCAGCTGTTCATTCTTCAGTGCTCTTCCCTATTGATATTCTTGTGTTTCAGTGAATGATTTTGTCACAAATTGAAAGCTCAATAAAATATAATGCCCTATAAGAATACAGATTATATAAAGGCAAAATTTATTCCATAAGCCCAAGGGGATAATTTTCTCTTCATTTCATCCTTCTTTCTCAGAATATAGAGCTACCAATAAATGCTATGTAAAAGAGACCAGAGCAAACTGAAAAGTTTAAAGTTTGCAATTTATTAACTCGAGCATAAAAGTACAGAAGATAGGAAGGGACTCAAGTTAGCTGGGAAAGAAGTCTCAACCTATTGCATTAAAACATGGTTTGCACTAGTCTAATGAGTTTTCTACCAAATGAGGCATGAAACATACTGCCAGAATATAAAGTCAGTAGAATACCCAAATTACTGTA
The DNA here is from genome assembly GCA_028858755.1 of Ara ararauna. Lineage (NCBI taxonomy): Eukaryota > Metazoa > Chordata > Aves > Psittaciformes > Psittacidae > Ara > Ara ararauna. Next base: position 67,709,622 of record CM054379.1, read on the forward strand.
TAATGTCACTATATATTTTTTCTTATTGGGGAGCTGGTCCAGAATACATTATCTTTAAATTTAAGCAGTCTGCAAAAGCAGAAAAATTGCCTTTTTTTTTTCCCAATGAATGTGCCATTCAGATAAGTTCCTAATAAAAGAGATTAAAGCCTACTGAAATCTGTCAGAAAAATATACATCCTTAGCATTTGCAAGAACACATGAAAAGAATTGTTCAGTAAAGATGCCAGTTCACTGTTCTATTTGCATTCCTTGTTTATTCAGACTTGTAGAAAAAAAACCCACACAAAAGTAGTGAGTATAATATCTCACAGAAAATATATTTTCCCAAAATTATTCCAAATAATTAAGAACTGCAGTATCATTAATTTAACGTTAGCACATATCAAATAAGCAGAGATTTGGTTAAAAAATGAATCTCAATTATTTTTTAATGCTGTGATTTGTAAATATTCAAAAAGGGACGACTGCTTTCCTTACTAAGGAATTGTGCTAAGGTTCAAGTGGCATTTTTGCATGACTAAAGTTGGTGATTAAAATTTTAAAAAAAGAAAAATGAGTTGTTTGTTCAGAGTCCTATTTCTGTTTCTGTCCCTAAGGGACCTCCTTGCAACTGCAAGACAATTGGATGCTTTCAAAATTAATGGAATTTCTATTACATCTCATGAGGCTGGAATTTGTTTGCTCCAATCTCCTCAGAGACAAGAGTAGATTGTCTGCTCAAGTATTCTCCCTTTGACTACTCCTGAATTCCATTTTTCAGTGGTTTTATTACAAACTACACCCAAAAGCTTCCTAGAATTGACTACAAGTCAGTGTATCGCATCAATTACTGCAGCGTGATAAATTAAATCTTCATTTATCCTAAACGCCAATAGGCAGCTCTGAATCTTTCCTGCATGGACAAACATTGCTGTAAGCACAGGCAGAGCTCTGCCTATGTTGTCTAAGCTGTTATCTGTTGCTAAAACCCTTATATTTTCCTTTCAACATACTGTTTAACAAATGACTGTCCATCAGCCTCCTCAATGTCCCTTTATCTGCCCAATGGTACACTGACATTGACAGACTCTGTGTTCTTTTTAATATGTCCCACATGTTTTTCCTCTCGATACCATCGGAAATAGAGTGCTGCTGAACTCTGTGGCCAGCTATTACATTCATTAAAAATTAATTTCCTACTTGCCTGGTATTTTCCTGATTTATGTGCTTCTGAAGGCATTTTGATGCCTTCTTCTGTACGGGTAGATTTCCAGGCTTGACATCAGTATGTTAAATTGGAAGTAGGATTGAGGGCCTGTAGTTCAGCGTTACCAGTTAGTAATGGTTTTCCCTTCTGGGAAAAAAAATCTTTCAAAATATATAACCTCTGAAATATGATTTCTCCTGTTACATGGGTTTGTCTAATGGTGCATTTTATCTTAGGAGAGGATGTTGGAGAGGAAGAGCTGGGCAAAGACTATAGCCTCTCTTCCATGTAAGGGAACTTTGGAGAGCAAGGATGCTACTCTCTACAGGGCTGCAAGGACAGAGGAGTCTTCTTGGGGTTAAACTATTAGGGGCCTAGCAAAACATCTGCTCAGGGAAGGAGGAGGGGAGAAAACGTGTTCTCATGAATTTTTGGGACCTTTTAAATTAAATTTTGTTGCACTTTTAACCCTATTTTCTTTTGGTCACAGCTTGCAGATCAGCTCCTCTGTTACTGAGAAGAGCAATATCTTTGTTTAAAACCTACTTCTTCTAATGTACAGTCAAGATAGACAGTGCCAGTGTTGAATATGCCTACCCTGTGTACATGCTTGTTCTAACAGTGCAGATAGCATCAGCGCTAAACAGAAATGCACCCTGGTTTGAAACCATTTAAAAAAATTATTAAGTCTGCATTTGCTTTGACTATACAAACTGCACTTTAATATAAAATCCTGATAATGGTAATTGTTTCCATTGGCACATTTTTTTACTATAAAGTGGTTCAAAGTCAATTGCAGCACAGGCTGCCAAATATTTTTTGTCTTTGATGTTTGTGGTATGTGGTTTTTGCTATTGAACATTCCCTCCCATAAGTTTAGAGCAAAAATGTAATTGACACATCATCTTTTGGGTCTAAATCCAACAGAAGACTTTCTTTGTCACCAAAAAGAGAGCAATACCTCACCAGACACAGGTATCTCAGTGCATGTTTCTTTAGTCTTCTTATTCTGTCTTCCCTCACATAAATTGTGGTCTCCTCTAATGTCAGAGTTTCTCTTTTTTCTGACCTTTTTGAGATGATACAGATGTCCACCCAGTATGTAAAGGATCAATGTGGCTCTGGGAGAAACCACTTTGGAAAATGTAAGCAACTTCTCAGATACCTTAGTGCAGGAAGAGCTTCTATAGGGATAAGCCAGCATTCTCTGAGTGCAGTGAGTTCCATGCCTTATTGGTTTTGATTCAGACTTTCCACAAAAGACCCTTACAACTGATCAAGTGTTAAAGAATATTGTCAGTGCTACAGTTCACTGCACTTTCAATTCTGATGATGATATCATAGCTGACTGCTGATATTTAACATGGCAGATTCATAATTTTTATTTATTTTACTTGACATGCAGCTAAAAGCAATTGATTGTTTCCCAGTGTGAGTAATATCTCTTTGCTTTGGAAGTCCCCAAGAAGCATTATGTCACAGTATCTCAGCTTCTTTGGTATATGCTTTTTTTATTTGTGAATTGCTGTTGCTCACTGAATATAAAGAGTTCTGAAATTTGATCTATCTGGTTCTTTCACCACCTCTACTGCATCCTTTTTTCTGAGACACAGGGAACATTTTTATAATGTATTTCATAATTTTGCAGAACTCCTTGACTCAGGGCCTCTCCAGAGTCTTCTCCCACTTTTGTCATTCTTACAGGGACAAAGTTTATTGATTTTACATGCAATATGCAAAAGTGATGACATTGCTCTTTTACTGGAGTCATATGACGCTCGCCTCTCAACTCTGAACTCTGCCCCTACAAACGCAGTCTTTCAGACAGACTGCTCTGTGTTGGAGAAGAGGCTTGGCAAAAAAATGCTGGGCTTAATGGACTGTGTGCATATAGGGGAAATGACCCAAAAAGCTGGCCAAGGTGGGTAATTAGGATTAAATCTCCTGGCCTACAATTTTTTCCTCCTGTACACCCAGGGAGATATGAAAAGAGATAGCCTGCTGTTTACCAGAAGTAGTTTTCCTCAGGTACAAGGGTTCATAGTGATGAAAGGACATATGACTTCAGCCAAGCGGTGGGGAATCTGACTCAGTGGGTTTAAGAACACTCTTTGTGTGAAGCCTCCTTAGCACTCTGTATTGCAGCAGGACTTCCTCTTCTGCTAGCCAAAATCCTGAGGGGACTACTCCAGATTGGGCTTTATACACCTTTTTCTTCCCTCAGGAGTCACTTAACAACAATTTAGGAGGGAGTTTGTCCATTTGTCTTTCAAATCCTGACATCTATTAAAATGTGAGATGCAAAATAAATAGTCTGTTAGTGTCCTTTTTCCATCCACAAAAAAATATTTCCCATCACAGGAAGATTATTTTTTGCAAATGAAGTCCTCCTGCAGAAGTCCTTTTATTTTTGTATGGAGGTGTCTTAGATGGTAGAGAAGTCTGGTGCACTTTTCTTGTATAAGTGTTTAAGATTAGTTAAGATGCTCCTAGTGCAAGTTAATGGATTTCAAATATAAAGTAGGAAATTTCAATAGCCTCCAGGCTTTTTCTGCAGTATGGGTTAGAATCACACTTACTTTTCCCAAAAGTTTAATTTAAAAAAATAACTCTATCTTTTTTCCTATTCAGCAAAATTTAAATTGGATTAGGTAATAATGATAGTGAGAAAATGTTTCTTCATTTGGCACTGTTTAGCACATTCTAATGAATTGTGGCATCTTTCTTGTGCTTTATAGTACATGAAATTAACGCCTTGAAGGGACAATTCAAAAGAATACAAAGCTGGTTGCAAAAAGTATCTTCTGCAAACATTTTTAAGGTAATTACATAATAGACTGTAATGAATGCCAATCAGAAAGACAGAGACTACATTTTTTCTCATAGGTGCGATTAAGACATACTTAGGTTCTAAATAAGTATAAGCATTTTAAAGGAAATATTTTTTATTGGTGGAATGTTGAACAGCTAATGGTACTGAGCTCCCCTGTTCTAAAGGATTCAAATTCATCATAGAAAAAATTTTGTAGTAAACAGTTAATGGGAACACAGAAGAGACTACAAATACATGGGTTGTAATATTTTTTTTGCTCTCTCACTGTATATTGTAGTGGGAAAGGTAATTGGTGGTGTGCAGCACATGACTTAAAAGTCAACATTTGTCTCTTCAGAATGAAAGGGCATTGAAAGCAAAATGGGAGAGGAGAAGTTAACTGATTGGGGCAAGATTTCACTCTATTTCTATGCTGTTATTTTATGAGTAGATATTATTCTGTGGGATACTGAGATACAACTGGAATCAAAAATGTGGGAGTATGCAAGTTTTTTGCTTATAAAGTTTTGTGCATTGCATAGTTAAAAAATTACTACAAGTATTCTATCTTGAAGTAATTTCTGGTTATTTTTACAGTGTAAAAACTTTTTAAAGAAACTTACAATCCAAATGTATGCTCAATGGATATGTTTGTTCATAGTACATCATTGGTAAGGTATTACTCAGTGAACAAAATAGAAAAATGTTATTCTCTTCCAGATCAGAAAACAGGAATATGGAAATTGACTTAGAGGATCAGGCCATCAGTCCAGTATTTTGTCTATGAGTTGTCAGTGCTAGGTGATTAAATGCCTAATCCTCTCTCCACCCGCAAGGAAAAAAAACCTGAAAGAAAAACTTGGCTATGCATACATTTTTTGTATAACTACTATTACATAGAAATTGCCTTAAAATACATGTAATATTAGCATTATATTCAAAGCACTGTCAGCAAATCCCACAGAGGATTTAAGAGAGGATCTTTTGGAAAATTATTAGGTTCAGCAGTAATATAGAAGCAAGGAACTGAGCAGTGGTGGATGCTGGAGGTGCCCCAGCTGTGGAGCGGGGTGTGTGGCTTGTAGGAAAGGCAGGAGCAAGGAGTGTGAGACAAGCAGCCTGCACTGCTCTGAAATTATTACTGTATTATGATTGATCTGTTTCAAAGAAGTGTATCGGGAAGCTGTTCTGAGGAGTAATGCATGAATAGTGACCACTGGTTCATTATCTCTCATTTAACAGTGGACTTCAAATTAATGAAGACCTATGAAAATTCAAGCTATTTTGAATCAAGAGGTTAAATCTGCACTACAGGGACTTCATTCAGAAGTTTCTGGCAACTCTGAAGTATATTTATATATATTCATAAGCCAGCAAAGAAGTAGAACTAAATGAGCAACAAACTTTTCTGGGTTTGAACATTTAACTTTTTTGTTTTCTCAAGGTCATTTCCATTACTGGCATTTCAGTTCGCTGAAGATTTGATTGTGTCCCACCAAAAATTCTATATTTTTTAATTAAATCACCAGCAGGCACAGTGGTGGTTGGATATATTTGGCAAGGAGTATTGATGCAGATTTCTTGCTGCAACAACATGCATGTGTATAAAGTTCAGCAACATGAATTCTTTGTCTCTGAACATTGTACAATCAATATTCTACATTGTACAATCAATATTCTATTACTGCAGCTTGAGCTTTACTGCATTGTAGCTAAATTAGTGTGTAAGAATCAAGAATGCAATGATGGAAAGTATTATGGTTTCTTCATATAAAATGCATGTAAGTTGTTTATTTTAGCTGTAAGAGCTCTGTTACAATACCTGTTGCTTCAGGTACTATTTAGAATCATAGAATCAGATAACAGTTAGGGTTGGAAAGGACCTTAAGGTCATCTAGTTCCAACCCCCCTGCCATGGACAGGGACACCTTACACTAAACCATGTCACTCAAGGCTCTGTCCAACCTGGCTTTGAACACTGCCAACGATGGAGCATTCACAGCTTCCCTGGGCAACCCATTCCAGTGCCTCACCACCCTTACAGTAAAGAACTTCTTCCTTATAACCAATCTAAACTTCCCCTGACTAAATTTAAGTTGTGCAATTTCATTAAATAGGAATTTGGGAAGTTTCATTTTCATTAGTATTTCTTTTCAGTAATAATTTCAAAGAAGCATTATATTTGTCTTGAGGACTCTTTACATTCTTTCTGTTTGTTTTGCTTTGTATGATGAAGACCTCTACAGCACGAGGAGGTCCATTATACAGGCTTTGCTACAGACTGAAACTCTTTTATGGTAAAAACCCAAACAAACTCAAACCAAGAGGTTTGGGGCTGAGAAGGATGAGCTGCTCCCTGAGAACAAAGGGAATGGTGCCAAGCTGTTACAAAGCAGACTATTTAGGCAGCAGGCACTGCTGTACATCACCCCTACAGACAAGCCAGGATGGGCTTTCTATAAATTCAACATAGCATCTGCCTGCAGGAGCAGAGTGCTGAAGGTAGCAACTTCTTTCTTAATTTCTTTCCTTGCCTGGAAAGACCACTGCTGCTGCCATTGCTGCTGCTGCTGAGATGGTGCAAGCGCATCCACATGAGGATGGAGGCATGAGGGCAGCACAGATTGCCCTGGCGTCTCACTTCCTTCCCTGTCTCCTGCTTCCAACAGGGACCATGCCAGTCCCTGCCCAGTCCCACCTGGAGAGCTGCAAGGGGTACCTGAAAAGCTTGGGGTGGAGGTAGAAGAGCTGTATAGTGGGACTGGGAGGGAAGCTCCTGGGGGAGGAGGAAGGTAGAGTCATTTGGGCACGACTGGATTTCAGAGACTGGGTGAAATGTAGGTGATGCTGGAGTTCAGCTCCTCCTGGAGAAGGAAGAAGGGGGTCTTCAGCTGAGGTGAGGTGGGAAGCTTGGAAGGCAGAGAGAGAAAAAGAAACACCTTCATCTGCATCCCCATGGTACTTCCCATAACCCTCATGACCTCTTTTGTCTAGAGCCTCTAAAATCTGTTGTCCACTATTACACCACTTATCTATTCTGCCACTATTTTTGAATTGAATTTTGAATGTATGTTATTTTCATTGGAGGGTGGGAGTTAAATTTGTTCACACAGCCTACAGGACATAATTTTACTCTGCCTGCTTTAATCACCTCATCCTTGCAGGTATTTCACTGGTGTCTGAACAGATGCCAGGCTGCTCTTCTTCCTCAAAAAGTGTTGTGGGTTTTTTTAAGGAAATCAGGATATGTATGCCTGTCTCTGTTTCAGAGTGTCAAAGCACTACACCAGAGGTTCAGTATTTGAAAGGGGTTCCCTTCTAAAACCAGAACTCACAGAGAGTGAAGAAGGACCATTTCACTGTGTGTGCTATTTAGAGTACAGCACTAGAGTGCTCAACACTGCCCTCATAACGCCAGGAAAGTATTGGTGAAGGCTGTTCTGCCACTGCAATTTTAAGCTGTTTCTGGAGTTTCACAGGTGACAGAACTTATAAGTGGGAAGGCTGAGAGGACCTTGAAAGGCCATGGAGTCCAATCTCCTGCCCAAAGGCAAGATCAGCCATAGCTGTACAGCTCCCAATAGGTGCTTGTTTAACTTATGCTTAAAGACTCCAGTGGGAAGACAGCATAAGGTCCTCCCCTCTGCTGCAGTTGTGCACTACTGTACTACCATGGCTTAACAGAAGCATTAATCTATGCTGATAGCTGACACTCTTGCTTAGAGAACTTCCTTGCCTTTAGTTTATAGATGCTATTTGACTTTTTTTTTTGCAACTTCATGAAATTGTTGACTCAAGCTCAGATGGTAATTCATAATGCCATCATGATTGCTGAAGTGGTTATTGTACAATCTGTATTTATGTAGTGGATTATTCCTGCTTAAGCACAGACCTTTATTTATTTGTCCTGACTGCAATGCATCTTTTTTCTTCCTGACCATTTTTTGCATTTGGTAAGAGGCTTTAGATAAAATTTTAATCCTGTCCTATGGAGTGTTTATGACCCTTCGTGCAGCACACTTAGTATGTATTCCTTCATACAAACTGTTGGTGTGATCATTAAGTTGTGCAAGCATAAGACCCAGGGCAGACTCCTAGAGAATCCATTAGATGCACCTCTCTGGTGTGGTAGTGTACCTCCTAACCTGCACTTGCTTTTGAGAGTCATGAGAGGCAGTGTCAAAAGCCTAAATCCAGGTACTTCAAAGGTAGTGCTACTGTCCTGTCTGTGAGAACCATTACTTTGTCACAGGAAAAGAGGAGATTATCTTGACTTGATTTGCTCTTGACTGCTGTTTATCTCATTGTTATTTTCTGGAGGCTTACATACCAGTTATTTCCTTCAGGTTTTTTTTTTTTTCTAAGAAAGAAGAACATCAGCATAGCATTTGCCTTATTTCCTGGAATATTTCTCTGTCCTCCTTGAGCTCTCAGTGACAACTGCTAATGCTTCTGAGGTTTTTTAGAAACTTTTTTTTCCCTACAAGAGTGAAATCCATTAGGCCCAACTGATGTGAAAACAGCTAATTTATCAAAGTATTTCCTAGTCTGTTCCTCCCCGGCTGCATCTGAGTTCTTATTCCTTTCTCACTGCTGCTAGTTTTATTTACTGCTTGACATGACAGTGGTGTTTTTCCTTTCTTTGCAGCATCAGACCCTAAATGCCTACTTGCCACAGAGCAGGAAATGTTACCCTGAGCTTCCATTGCAATATGCTTGTTTTCTGTTGCTTTATGTCTCATTTTGGACCTTGGTCTTTGCACTTTTTTCCTTTCATCTGCATATGCTCTTTCAAACCCCCCTATATCAGTTCTACCTAATTTACAGTTTCTATGTGATTTGATTTTAAGATCACATTTATGCACCTACCCTTGTTCAGTTTATTCTGTTTTCTGAACTGAGATAGTTTCCTTTTCTTTAAGGAACTTTAGATTTATTCAATCTTAGCTATCAGTTCTCAGAATTTGTTAAGATTTACTCTTTCCAAGTCTGTTGTCCTTAATTAGCTGGACAGTTCCACTTATCTATTGTTTTGTATATGCTGTCACCTAACTTGCATTTCAAATGCAAGGTAATATCTACTGCTTTTTTTTTTTTTCTCTACAAACTTCTGTAGAAGCTGTACTTAGAGTCATAGAACCACAGAACAGTTTGGGTTGGAAGGGGCATTTAAAAGTCATCAGTCCAAACCTCTCACAGTAAGCAGAGACAACTTCAACTAGATCAAGTTTCTCAGAGTCCTGTCCAATCTGACAAATATTTCCAGGGATGGGGCATTTACAACCTGTCTGGGCAACCTCTTTCAATATTCCATCACATCATTGGTCCAACAGGTCCATATCCTTCCTGTGATAAGGGCTCCAGAGCTGAATGCGGTACTCCAGGTGGGGTCTCAGCAGAGCAGAGGGGCAGAATCACTTCCCTTGACCTGCTGGGCATGCTTCTTTTGATGCAGCCCAGCATATGACTGGCTTTCTGGGCTGCAAGCACACATTATCACCTCATGTCCAGCTTTTCATTCACCAGTACCCCTAAGTCTTTCACCACAGGGCTGCTTTCAATAACTTGTCCATGCTTATGTTCTAGCTAAGTTAACTAATTCACTAGGTCTTCTGCAGCAATTAAGCCAATAGCATAATTACTTTAAGACTTTCTTCTTATTCACTGCATTTCTTGTTTTACTGTATGAACATCAAAAATCATTCCTCATAGCTTCATTATGAATAAACCTATTACCTAAATCATGAGCCCTTCTCCTTATTACTTTATGAAGTACTTGTCCATAAATGTTGTTGTCTCTTTTTGTCTGAAAAGGAGCCTGGCATAGTGCATCTATGCTCTTCCTAAATGTGAATCCTAGAGCCTTTTTCCTAACGCAAGGTCAGATTTCCATGAAATGACACAATCAAGGCTCAAAGGATCCTGCTATGCTGATGAGAATTGCATTGAATTCACGGATGTCAGTGGCTCCTCTGAGGCTGTAATGAGAGTACCTAGGTTTACAAATGCAGAAAACTAAAACATAGATTGCCAAGGATCCTAGAAATTATGAATATGTTTTTAAAATATTGAGATTCTGCTGTCTAGCAGCACATAATTACTAATAGTTAAAGAGGCAGGAGAGGTATTAAAAGTTTTGTTAGCTCTTGTTTGATGTCATCTATCTAAATAAGTTCATTTCACCCCTCCTGTGCTCATGCTGCAGATAATACTTCTCTACTGAACCATCATTTATTTATTTTTATTGATTCACTCCACTGAATTACTGGGTGAGAGAAAAATGCCTATTTGCAATCTAATCAAGCAAACAAATGTAATTATAGCTATCTGGTGTTTTCTTACTTGCAGTTGTCTTATCTATCTTTACCTTGATTGTCTTCTTGTTTGCTAATCATAAATTCAGGAAAGTGAAATTGTTTTCTTGTTTACTAATCATAACTTCAGGGAAGAGACGGAACCCCCTCTCCCCAACAGATGCTAGACTAACTATTTAAAACAAATAAATTATAACCACAGGAAGATCAAAACCAAAACCTCCATAATTTTTAACTGGAGGTCATCTTCACATTACATGGCTACGCTACCTGTTGCAGGGCATAGGCACTGGCTCATCTTAAAGGACCACTACAGTGAAGTTACTTGTTTTATGTAGGCTTGAAACAACTATCACTGAGCAGGCTGATAATTTTTCAAGATACCTTCCAGGGACATTATGGTCATTTCTAAATTATTTAATCAAACAGGCAAAGGACTGCAATCTGTCTCTCAAAGTGTGGTTCTACTTGCCATATCTAATCTTCCTTCTGCTTCAAGATGAATTTGTTGTATTCAAAGTATCTATGTGGACTAGTCCCAACTTCAAATCATGCTTGCGTTTGATGCACAATATGTGGTATAGTAGTAGGTATGCATACCTACAAGAGTACTGACTGGCATAAGACAAAGCCAAGCCAAAGGCACTCAAATAGTAAAACAAAGGAGACATATAGGCTAGAAAATGACTTCTTTACAGATTGCTTTTTTGCATATACAAATCTCTTAAAATGCATCTCATCAAGATGCTGTTATTCAGTGCTGCAAGCTCAAGAGCGATGCATCCCTACTAGAAGGAAGTGCAGGAGGAGGGCCAGGAGATCTCCTTGGATGGATAAGGAGCTGCTGAGGAAAATTTGAAGGAAAAAAGAGGCTTATAAAAGGTGGAAACAAGGACAGGCGGCCTGAGAACAATGCAGGGATGTTGTCCAGGAAGTTAGGGATCAGGTTAGGAAAGCTAAGGCACACTTAGAATTAAACTTGGCTAGGGATGTTAAGGATAACAGGAAGGGATTCTGTAGGTACACTTCAAATAAAAGACAGGCTAAGGACAACCTGGGCCCTCTCCAGAAGCTATTGGGAGAACTGGCTACCCTGGATTTGGAGAAGGCTGAGGTTCTTAATGACTTCTTTGCCTCAGTCTTGACCAGAAAATGCTCGGACCACACCACCCAAGTCTTGGAAGGCAGACGCAGGGACAGTGAGAATGAAGACCCTGGCACCACTGTAGGAGAGGATTTGGTTCAAGACCATCTTAGGAGCCTGAATGTATACAAGTCCATGGGACCTGATGGGATCCATCCGCGGGTCCTGAAGGAGCTGGCAAATGAAGTTGCTAAGCCACTATCCATCATATTTGAAAAATCATGGCAGTCAAGTGAAGTTCCCGATGACTGGAAAAAGGGAAATATAACTCCCATTTTCAAGAAGGGGAAAATGCATGAGCCGGGGAACTACAGACCAGTCAGCCTCATCTCTGTGCCTGGCAAAATCTTGGAGCGGATTCTTCTGGAAGGCATGCTGAGGCACATGAAAAGCAACAAGGTGCTTGGTGACAGCCAGCATGGCTTCACAAAGGGGAAATCCTGCCTGACCAATCTGGTGGCCTTCCATGATGGGGCTACGGAACTGATGGACAGGGGTAGAGCAGTTGATGTCATCTACCTGGACTTGTGCAAAGCGTTTGACACTGTCTCACATGACATCCTTGTCTCTAAGTTGGAGAGACATCAATTTGATAGGTGGACCACTTGGTGGATAAAGAACTGGCTGGATGGCAGCACGCAAAAAGTTGTGCTCAATGGCTCAGTGTCCAGCTGGAGACCAGTAGCAAGTGGTGTCCCTCAGGGATCGGTGCTGGGACCAGCCTTGTTCACCATCTTTGTTGGTGGCATGGACAGTGGGATTGAGTGTACCCTCAGCAGGTTTGCCGATGACACCAAGCTGTGTGGTTTGGTTGATACATTGGAGGGAAGGAGTGCCATCCAGAGGGACCTTAACACGCTTGTGAGGTGGGCTGATGCCAACCTGATGAAGTGTAAAAATGCCAAGTGCAAGGTCCTCCACCTGGGTCGGAGCAATCCCAGGCACAGCTACAGGTTGGGCAGAGAAGAGATTCAGAGCAGTCCTGCAGAGGACTTGGGGGTTTTGGTTGATGAAAAAATGAACATGAGCCAGCTTCAGTGTGCGCTTGCAGCCCAGAAAGCCAACGGTATCCTGGGCTGCATCAAAAGGAGCGTGACCAGCAGGTCGAGGGAGGTGATCCTGCCCCACTACTCTGCTCTTGTGAGACCTCACTTGGAGTATTGTGTACAGTTCTGCTGTCCTCAACATCAAAAGGACATGGAACTGTTGGAACAAGTCCAAAGGAGGGCCACGAGGATGATCAGGGGACTGAAACACCTCCCGTAGGAAGATAGGCTGAGAAAGTTGGGGCTGTTCAGGCTGGAGAAGAGAAGGCTGTGTGGAGACCTCAGAGCAGCCTTCCAATATCTGAAGGTGCTCTATAGGGATGCTGGGGAGGGACTCTTCATGAGGGACTGTATTGAGAGGACAAGGGGCAATGGGTTCAAACTTAAACAGGGGACGTTTAGACTGGATATGAGGAAGAAATTCTTTACTGTAAGGGTGGTGAGGCACTGGAATGAGTTACCCAGGGAAGCTGTGAATGCTCCATTGCTGGCGGTGTTCAAGGCTGGATTGGACATAACCTTGTGTGGCATGGTTTAGTGGGAGGTGTCCCTGCCCCTGGCAAGGGGGTTGGAACTAGATGATCTTAAGGTCCTTTCCAACCCTACCTATTCTATGATTCTATGATCCTTGCTGAATAGTAAAGCTGCTTTCAATTTTGGAAATGAAAACTTAATTTAAAATAATTTTTAGAGCTCCAGTTTTCCAAAAGTTTTACCTAAGGCATAATTGAAAGACAGTGATTTTTCTAGAAGATTGAAAAATTTCATGACAAGTAACAACTGTATATTACATCACAGTGGAGAAATAAGTGTTCAAAGAACAATTTATGTCTAGGACAACAGCTGAATATCAAGAGAAAAATGGAGAGAGTTTTCAGCTTCTTCCCAGGCTATGCTTTAAATGTGAGTAGAAAAACCACTAAAAAATATGCTGTTCTTTTTATGCAAACCAGTGAAGCAATAACGACACATTAGATTTTGCATATCTCTCTCTTTAACCTGTCTGACTGAACTCTTTGGATCTGGAATACAAAACTTTAAGCATAGAATTACACAGGATTATTAATTTTTTTAAAATTTATTTTGCATTTCATGTTTTTAGCTTGAAAAAAAAACAAAGGTTTTGCCATGATCGCAACTGAGAGGGACAACATTTTGTTGCAGGAGGGCCTGAGATATGTAGGCCAGAGCTACATACTGCTTGGTGCAGCATTCTGTTCTCATCAGTTGTTTTGATTATGTGGGACTTTGTATAAAGTTTAACAATATTGGTCGATATAAATGCAAGCCTGAAGTGAAGCACCAGCTGTTAGAACAATTTCTTCACCTGCTTTGACTGTTTCTCCCATGGTATATCAAGCCAACCTATTTGTGTAGATCAAAAAAGTTCTCTTGTGTTTTGTCTTGCTCAGCCTTTTTCTTCTGTCGACATGACATGGGGCCCTGCCTTGTTCTGTTAGTGGTTAGCCTTGATCATCTGCTGTCCTGCATCCCCCTGGATGTGAGCACCTGTGTACACTGTGCTGCATGGGATGTGTGCTCAAAGAAGAAAACTCTCATTACGGATTAATTTTTCCAGTGCCATATTCTCCTTTGGCTGTAACTACAAGTCTCATTTTTGTCACCTGTTTATGCCTGGGGGCATTAGGAATTAGGGTTGCTCGTAGCTAAGGGTAAAAAATATGCAATGGGACCTGAGCCATTCTGGAGGTTCAGTGATGCCTAGGGGGTAGTTCAAGCCTCTCACTCTCTGTGCCATTTTCCTCCCTTTTACCTACATACAGCTCTTCACCTTGCAATCCTGACCTCTCTGTTGAGCTGGTTCTGTGCTTCCTCTGATCTTGAGGAATTTGCTCAACTAGTAGAAAATCAATGTAATGGAAAAGAAAAAGAAAGCATTTTTTTCCTCTGCGTTAGTGAGTTGGTTACTGCTTGTTCAGATGTGCTCTAGAGGCAGCATAGTGGGAACAGGAAAGATGATATAGTCAGGAATGTGTGTTTGCATGGGGACTTGGAGTTCCTTTCTGATCACAGCAAATATTAAATGGGATCATCTGCATCACATGACCTCAAACTCTGAACTGACTCAGACAGATGCACTATTCACTTAAGGGTAAGACATTACAGTGCATCAGCTGAATGGCAGTAAGGTACAGTAAACTCAGCCATGGCTGAGACCTTTGTACTAGCTCCAGTTATTTGAATAATAACCCTCCGATAAACACAACACTTGAACTTTGGTCAAATTCTCTTGTTCAGTAGGTTTTTTGGAGTTGTAACCTTCGGTCTGTCAGCAGAAAAACTCAATGGATAAATTCCAGTCTACATAATTTGGCTAACAACCCTGTACTTTAACTTAGAAGCCTCTCATGTTTAGGCAGATAAAATTTGTCACTGGAGATGTTAGCCTTTTTCCACTGATTAGAGAAAGAACTTTGACTTTTACATCTAGAGCACTGAAGGAAGTGAAAACTGGGTCCTAAAGGCAGGGTGATTGGAACCTACTCATTGAGCATTCAAATAAAGTTAGCTCACAGAAAGAGAGAAAGTCTGCAGTTGGAAGGCACCTCTGAAGATTGCTTAATTCAAAATTGCTGTTCAGGGCAGAGTCACCTACAGCAGTTCAGGGCTGTGTCCAGTCAGATTTTGACCGTCTCCAAGGATGGTGACTTGACTCTACAATCTTTCTGGTTAATTTGTTCCAATGTTCTAATCACTCTTACAATTAAGAAGTTTTTTCTTATTTTTAAATACACCTTCTTGTATTTTGGTGCGTCCATTGACTCAGGTCCTTTTACTGGGCACCACTGAGAAGAGTCTGACTTTATTTTCTCTACCTCTCCCCATCAGGTATTTATAGAATTTATTCATAAGATCCCTCTAAAGCCTTCTCTTCTCCACACTAAACAGCCCCAGCTCTCCCATCATCATGTATGATAGATGATCCAGTAGTTTAGTCATCCTTATTGCCCTTACTGGATTCACTCCAGTATGTCTATGTCTCTTTTGTACTGGGGAGCCCAAAACTGGACCCAGCCTTCCACATATGTCTCATCATTTCTGAGTGGAGGTGAAAGATCACCTCCCTCAACCTGCTGGTGATGATCTTCATGCAGCCTGGGAGGAAGTTGGCCTTCTTTGCTGTAACAGCACTTTGCTTGTTGTCCACCAGGACCCCAAGGTTCTCCTGCGCAAGGCTGCTTTCCAGCCAATTGGTCCCCACTATGTACTGGTGGACAGGGTCCAGCAAAACTCATCTTCTGTGTCAGGAAGCTATCACCAATGCACTCCAGGAACCTTCTGGAATGCTTGTTTCCTGCTGTCCCTCCAGCAGATGTTAGGATGGTTCAAGTCCCCCATGACAACAAGGGCATGTGAGTGTGAGACTTCTAGTAGCCAGAAGACATCACCTACTACTTCTTTATGATTAGGTGGTCTCTACCACAGCACCTATAATTTACTTTAGACAATAGTTTAAAACCAGGTGATTTAATTGCATCATGGAAATACTTTAGATGTTCCCAGAAAAAAATAATTCTCTTGCTAATCATAAAAAAATTACAAAAGAAAAACTGAAGAATGAAACATGAGTGACACAGCTGGGTAAGAAACTCCTAAGAAAGTACCTGATTTAGGTGTAATTTTTTTACTATATATCGTTGTCTTAGTATATTCTTAGTATATTCTAACTACATTGTTGGTTAATAATTTAAAAGAAAACTTTCCAAGGCAAGGAACAAGTCTTGTGTTTTGTATAGGAATGGCACTGATGGTGTAAATTATTAACAACTATTCAATTAGCTCAGCAAAATTTTGTGTAAACTCTACTCGTCCTTCAATTTTTCCTCATTTAAATATTCTGTGTATGCAAGATAATCTACAGAGGACAATGCAAATACATGTGCAGTGCATAAACAGTATGGCATGATAGAAATGAAAGGCAGGGAACTAGCATAAACCCTATCAAATCTGATTAAATATGGTAAGCAATATAAGACAGGACAATAGAATTAGGATGATGAAATATTGTATTAGGAAGGTAAAATGATTTGAAAGGTGGGATAAGATTAACGAGGCAAGGCTTTATAATGGAAAATTAAAATATAAGGGCAATGGACGGCAGGAAGGAGGAAGCAGGACTGAGAAATCCTAGCAGTAAAGTTTTTAAATCTTCACTGTAGCACTAATAATCCTTGATAAATACTGCTTTGAGATTCAGGCAGATTTGAAAACTTTAGCTCTAATTGCTTGGTTTGTATGGCTTTCTTTTAGTCTACTGTCCAGAACAGTGACACTCTGTCAAACAGGGAGCTCAGTGCCATGACAGATTGGCTGGGGCAGACCTAATTGCAGCAGTTTAAGGTATCACCATCACCAGGCCCTTCAGATCTCTGCCAGCTGTTCCTCACCCATCTGAGGCATGGCAGCACCGGCTGTTGGTGGAGGTCTACCTATCTCCACAGCCTGCTTTCAGAGATGTCCAAGCAGCATGATGGATATGTGACAGTACCTGGCTGTTGCCACTCACATCCCAGGAGGTACAAGTTTGCAATGGCATGTTAGTCTCAGCTGCAGCCAGGAGGGAAGGTGCTGGGCTCCTTTGTGTACCACCATGGGCAGGGATGTGCTGAGGAGGGACAGGAAACACAGTGGAAGATTTTCTTTTGTTTAAAACACATGAGCTTTACTTTAGAACTAATGAGAGATTCAAAACAAGCCTCCCTGAGGAGAGCTTGTTTTCTCTTCATGAGAAGAGATATTACTGCAAGTGAAATAATATGAGTGACATACTATGAGTGACTATGCTATCTCCTTACCTACAACATCTACAAAGCACATGTTAGTGTGTGGCTAACAACCTGGTTCTGAAAACATGCAGGGGGTAGCTTTTAAGTACCTCATATCTTCTGTATAATTCAAGGAAGCTGGTTTAATTAGTTGTTTAAAAGTTTGTGGGATTCAAGCCCAACAGTTTATTCCATATTTATGTGTTAAATTGGTAGACCTAGGCATTTGATTTTATATTTACAGTAATTTCTGTTATGGAAGACTAGGAGGACTGTGTGTCTCTAAAGGCAAAAGCTATATGAATACCACAGTTACATCTGGGTCGGTTAGGGTTCCAGTTAAATCTAAAGGTACCAATTTTGGTAAAGCTTACATGTCAGCAGCATTGAAAGTTCAAGTTGGAAAAACACCTAAAGGGTATGAATACGTTTTCCAATAACCTAAGCTGACTGCAAAGCTAAATTCTTAGGACTTTCTCTTTCCAAAGATGCTGAGCATACCATTAGGACCAGCTCTTGCTTTATTTGTTTTTTTTTGACTCTGATCTTGTGCATTTTAGAACTAGATGGGGGTTGGAGCTAGATGATCTTAAGGTCCATTCCAACCCTAACCATCACATGATTCTATGACTTTTCAAACACCAAAAAATAATGGAAACAAATGGAAATTAAGATCTGAAGCTGGGGGATTTTTGAAAAACAGAACCCAAACCCAAAAACCTTCTTTAGTTTTGGATGAAGACTTAAGCTTGGCATTTTTGTGTGCTCTCCGTTTCTATCTCCCTTTTCTACACTGTCACACTGCATTGCTCTAATTTGAAAATAGAGAAGATATACAAGGAAATAGTGGGTTTGGGGTCTGGGAGACATTTTCTCACAAAAAATGGAGAACTGAGAAGGTGGACAGTAGGAGCACTGTTTCTAGTAGCAATTAGAAAGAGATAGTAGTGGATATGGGGAAATTCTCTAGGACAGAAATGTTAAAAACCAATGGATGATAATGATTTGTGCAATCATTATATACTTATTTGGAAATTACCAGGTAGCGGTTATACAAGTTACTTATTTCTGTATATCTCACTGCTTCTCAATAAGAATGTAGGGAATGACATAATTTAGAAAAATAAGTGCCCAGTTTTGATTTGAACATTGTATCAAGTCCCTCCGTACTGCCTGCTTCAGGAAATGTTGGTCATCAGAGGATTTTGTGACCATGAAGCACAAGGACATTCCTGTCTGTAAATCTGTGACATAGATGGTGTTTTACAGCAGTCTCTCATACCTACAGCATCATGCCCAGAGCAGATGGACAACAACATGGCCAGCTCAGTTGCCTTGGCATTGCCTGCCCAGATAAAAAGTTTTAGCCTTGAGGAGGGCCACGAGGATGATCAGGGGACTGAAGCACCTTCTATATGAAGATAGTCTGAGAAAGTTGGGGCTGTTCAGCGTGGAGAAGAGAAGGCTGTGTGGAGACCTCAGAGCAGCCTTCCAATATCTGAAGGGGGCCTATAGGGATGCTGGGGAGGGACTCTTCATGAGGGACTGTACTGAGAGGACAAGGGGTAACGGGTTCAGACTTAAACAGGGGAAGTTTAGATTGGATATGAGGAAGAAATTCTTTACTGTAAGGGTGGTGAGGCACTGGAATGGGTTGCCCAGGGAAGTTGTGAATGCTCCATCGTTGGTGGTGTTCAAGGCCAGGTTGGACATAGCCTTGGATGGCATGGTTTAGTGTAAGGTGTCCCTGCCCCTGGCAGGGGGGTTGGAACTAGATGATCTTAAGGTCTTTCCAACCCTAACTATTCTATGATTCTATGATTCTATTGCAAATTAGGGATATCTATAAAATTACCAGATTCTTTTCCAGAACAAAACTGTAGCATAGCACATAAAACTCTGAGCTGCACAACCTAGACCTTGGTGTCTGCCCGATTACAGGACTACCTTTGAATTTACAAAATCAGGAAAAAGGCAGAGGCTGTGTGTTAAATGATGATTGCAGGTACAAACCATGTACCTGGCAAAAACTCTGAGAACTTCTTAAAAGCAGGAATCAAAGTAAATATTTTCTCTGCCCTTTTTTGGAAAATAAGTAAGGATTTCTCTGTCTTCTGATTTCCAAACTAGGTCTTACCCAACACTGGGAAACGTTTGATGTTATAACTACGCGACAAAGTGTTCTAATGTAGGTGCAGCTTTCTCAGCATAGGGAGATTGCTTGTACAGCTTATACAAATTCCCTGAAGAAAATAACACTGGCAACCTATCCTCTCTCCATGTTTTTGTTACTATAATTAAGCTTGTGCTTGGATTTTTTGGCATAGGAATACGCACAAAATAACACAGCTTTAACTGATAATCTATACTGACATTTAAGGAGGAAAGTACTTCCTTGCCCTCCCATCTTGACTTCTTAATCTGAATTTCATGCAAATATAGAGAGAGATTCCACTGTTTTCTTTATAGTTTATTTTTGGTGATAAGTGTTAACTTTTCTCATTTTAACCTTCAGTAAATAGGAAGCAAACAGGAGTTATGTCTACAGGAACAGGAAGGACGCATAATGTTGCCTTAGTCATTTGTACTACCAGTCCTAACATTTTCTGTGTTTCTGCTGCTTATATCAGCTGTGATCAGGGGCAGAAACAAGCTTATTTCAATATTTGTGAAGCAGAAGCAAAGGAGGCATATTTAGAGGCAGAAATATTTCAGAACAAAGAAGAATCTTAAAAGTACTTACTTTAAGCTGCCAGTAACTTTTATTTGAGCAAATAACTCCTCAGTCTTTTGTTACCAAGTTTGTATTTAGCCCAGGATACAACTATTGCCTTGAAATGAGATATTCATTTATCTTTCAAATAATGTTCATTATACCACTTCTAGGATACTGCAATAAGAAGACTTAGAAAAAGTAGAAAGACTCTGTCTAGCAAAATGAGGACAGCATGTTCTTCTGTCCTTTAAGATCAAACACAGATTAGTCTCTTGCACTTGCTTCACCTCTCTATGTAAATATGTAAAAACATAGACTGGATTATTAAGTTTACTTTGTTCAGTCATTCTGGTGACACTGATCCATACGTCAGCTTCACAGAGATCTGCAAAAGATAAGATTAGTAAGGAAATAAGGTTCAAGGGTCAGAGCTTTGGTAAACAACCAAAGCTAAAGGGAGACCATTGAGGTGAAAATGCTTAAAACAGACATGCCAAGTAGCCAGTTAAATTTCAGATCTTGGATTTATAGTGCAAATAGGCAGAGAAGAAAAACAAGCCAGACAATTTGTCCCTAATTCAGATATCCCAGGGAATGAGAAATTTCATGAGACTTCTCCTAAGATTTCCAAACGCTGTGCTCTTGAGATACTGGTCTGTCCTTCAGCCGGCATTCTGCCTTTGGGCTTTCTACTACTTGAACAATAGTTTTATCTTACATAGGACTAGCATAGGGCAGGGTGTTCATTTCTATCCTTATTGATGGTGCTTTCTAAAAGATTATGCTAATGCTATTGCGTTCTTCTCAAGGCAAAACAGGTGGCCTTGCAGCCTTTTGTTCATACATAACCTTCTGCAGAAGTAGAAGGAATTGTAGGGATGATGCCCATGACCATAACAACTATGGGAGCAATACAAGCTGCAGCTGTGTCTCTGGAATTAGGGGGAGCCACAGGGCTTGGAAGAGACAAAAATAATCTGGCACACTGACTGGGGTTGTGCTTAGCACCTGTGATGCTCCACCTTTCTCTTTGTTCCTGGTTATTTATCCCATGTGAGTTGCTTTTCTCTTGAGTAGCTGAGTAAAGTGCTTTGCCTGTTGAATAGGTTTGACTTTAAGAACATTGTGAGTATATAGATTTCTGAGGACTGTGTAGATTTTGAACTTTGAGAATGGCTTCTTTTTGAAGTTCAGGAACACTGAATCAGCTTTTGTTGCTGTAAGAGTCTTCTGGAATTCCTACAGGTTTAAAAGGAATTGGGGATCACAGGAGGCAAAGAGGAAAGAAATGTGATCTTTCTTTTGGAGCTATACATCTCTAATTCCCTTTGATCTTTTGCTCAGCATTTGATTAAATGTTTGGATGTAGACTGGGCTACCTAATCAGAGGTGGTTTGCAATAAATCTGTGCTGGTGCGATGTGTTTCGGTCTGCCCCTATAATCTTACAGACCAGGGTACAAGGACTTGGTGGTCCTATCATTCATAAGAAAGAAGCTATTTCAGATCAGTTTCATACTTCTTTTAAGATTTTCAGAGGCAGTTCTCCAAGTACAATAAATTCTGTATCAGTTCATTGTACCTAAGCAGCACTGCAAAACTAGTTTCTGAGCATTAATGTTTACAGTTGTGCTTACAAGGGGAGAGAACCTTATACTCATTACTCAGGACTGCTGTCAGCAGAGTGTTTCAGTTAGAGATGTACTTTAACCATAATCTCAGACCCAGGTAACCTAGATCTGAACGTGGCTCAAACATCAGGATGTTTAATCCTACTGTGAATTTCACAGCGAGTCTCCTTTTCATAAGGACTTAGACACTCAGTTTAAACATACTCCCATATACAAAAGCCTCAGTTATAACTCCCTGCCTTGCTGTTACTTCTACAGATTTAAATCTAGTTCTGAAAGTTGAGACTTAGGTAGTACCTATGCTGCTGAATTAAATGCCACAATGTTCCCAGGCACTTGCTGGAATAGTCCCTGGCACTCTTTTCACACAGAATAACTATAATTTTTGCAAGTGGTTTTCAGGCACAGCATGGGGCTTAACCCACACCAGAGACCATACTTGCTCTGGTGGTTTGGATGATCCTGTTTTGGAGGTTAAAGAGAACCTAGTAGAAGAGACATGGCTGCATTGTGCCAGCTGATCTCAGAGCCAGAAAAAAGGCCCTTGCATGTCTCCTTTACTAGTAGAAATAACATACTGCCTCAGGGTTTTCATCTTTGGCTCTGTGATTTGTTAGGAAATGTTTTCCTTTGGATAAGACAGAAAGATGAGTCACTCTATCTGTTTGTCTATGACTTGCAACTGGGTAGAAGCTGAAGATCTCATGACACTTTTCAACAGAAAACCAGTAGAGCCCACATCTCCCAGGTTATATTTTCTGTCTTGGTTGGTAGTATTTAAATTGTGCCTTTTCTTTGATCATAGTGTTGTTACTATTTTGTTCTCTATATTTCAGGGTGATTTGTCATATTAGAAGCATGGCAGGCCAATGAAAAATTCTATGTGATTCCCTTTTGTTCAGTTCAGTTTGTTGTTATTTTCATAGGATATTTAATTCCAAAATGGATATAATAATTTTCTGAATGATCTCGTGAAAGTTCTGTCTGTCCTTCATGCCCAATACCCACTGATGTTAAGCAAGAAACAAAGATAGTTTCTCTTTCATTTGCTCAGTCTATTTTACAGTGTTTGCAGACTCCCAGTGGCAAGCAAGGGGTGCTCCATGTTCAGCCACTACTGATAAAAGCATGGTAATGAGTTGCGGGAATCTGGGATTTTTTTATACCCAACAGGTCTTGAAAAGCAGCTTTGTATTAAATGTTAAATGCTTATTTTAAATAAAAGCATCAGTGGTAACCAAGTGCCTGGCATTGGCACATACAATGCTCTGACCTCATGTAATTGTATGCTTGGGTACCTACAGATGACTGTCTTACTGACATACTCATCGCTGTGCAAGTACCTCTTACGCATTTTTGTGATTTCAGTATTGTATCTCTATTGCCTTTCCATGGGCTTGTCTGCACAGATGAAAAGGTGTTTGTTTGTTTGTTTGTTTTTTTAATTTGCACTCAAGTTATGCTAAGGTAAAAATCTAATTCAAACCAAGCCCTTTGATTTCATCTCTAGGACAAACATGTAAGATTACTGCTGTACCTCAGTGACTTCTTCACATACTGTATTTCCAACAAGGTTTCAGGAACTTGAAATTCCTTCCTTCTGAAACACTGTGATATTTGACCAACATCCTTCTTCATGTACAGCCATTGTCAGCAATAGATAAAAACAATAAAGGAAGGTTTTTGAAACAGCCATGTGAATATTTAGTCTAACCTAATCTCATGCTTCACCGCAAGCTAGATAAGCTTCTCTCAAAGCAGCAGAGGGAAAGCAAAATCTCAAAGCAAACCTGCTGCCAGCTGCTGAGAAAGGGTGTCTGTATGAATGTGAGAGCCTGTCTGACTCTTAACGGGCCTCTCTGAAAGACTCCATTCTAAGATTCTATAATTCTATATCCTTCCATTTCTTGCCTTCCAACTGTTTCTAAGTATTGTTTTGTGGAATTGTGGAATAGGAATTGGCTTTAATGAACTGTATGAAAGAGGCTCCACATCTTTACACTAAGCTCTTCTAAATAAGGCCCACACATAGCTGATATGAAACTCTGAAAGCTGTATGGCTAGTGATTAATGGACATCTTCCTCCAACATTACTTCTTCATTTCTGATTATCTCCCACTGCTGAATCTTTCAGGTTGTTATGATGGAAGTTAGACATTCAGGAGAGTGTCCAAGGTAAGGCATGAAACACTAGTTTCACTGTTGCATGAGTCACATGTGCAGTTTTCAGGAATACCTCCCAGAGCATTTGATGAGCCATACGTTGCAGTGGGGGTGGCTCTGTCCTCCACTAACCTTATTTCCCTTATTCAGATGCTGAGGGTCTCCCTTAGATCATGCCACTTGGTGTAAAGAGAGAGCAATTTGTTAATCTTTTCATCTGTCTTCTTTTGTTTGTTTGTTTTCCTCCTTTTCAGTGATATTAATTGATGGTCTCTGTCAGGATGGTAATACCATCGGGAGTAGTAGTGTCATTAGATGCTCCCAAATCCTTTGATTTTCTGGAAATAGTTAAAGTGCAGCTCTATATTGAAAAAGTATTTTGAAAGTGGCACTGCGGGTTCGGTGCCTATCATCTCTAAATTATTTCCATAACAAATGTCTTCTGTGAGCAATGAAAAAGTCACTTAATTTTGTTCCTGCCTGTCATTCCCCATGAATGTAAGCTGGACTTGAATTTCACACTGGATTCTTTTCTTTCCCCACGTAATTGCCGGTAATGGAGCACTCAACAAGGCAAATTAAGTATTCAGTTATACCACAGCAGGTCTACTGTTTTTGAGCCGGACCTCACCACCACTTGTAAAGCTCTGGGTTTTTTTTTTTTTTTTTGCAGTTTTGCTTAGGTGACTGGAACCCATTAAACAGCTCTGTTGATGCATGAGAACAGGAAATACAAATTGGCTCCCTGTGTCTTTGCCTCTTTTGATATGTGAACAGAAAAGGAAAGTAGAAATTTAATTTTTTTACCCTATCAAGTGGTATGCACAGGGTGCAAGACTGTGGAGGAAAACATTGTAATTTCTTGTGTAGTATTCTTCAGATCAAAATTATACTCTGCAAAAGAAGAAAAGTACTTCCCATGACACAGTCTTAACTAATTTGCTTTACTTTTTTCATATTTTGCATGTTGATCTTGCTCAGTATGAACTACTCAGTCTTGTTTTTCTTGTTATTCTTGTTCTTTTGTACTCTTTTTTAGTCCCCTCTAATCTTGTTATGGTGTATACACCCCACTTGATGATACACCTTCCCATCTCTCAGGTTGAAGAATATTTGCTGTTCAAACTGTTCTGCACTTAATTTCCTCACTTTAAGAACTAAAATATGTTTCATGCATATATACATACAGCAATACATATATTACATATATAACAAAAGTTTGCATGCTGCAGCATCTTTTTCTAACATTTGTTTTCACAAAACAAGTCCTCAATATACAGAAATAGTAAAACCGGTAGCAGATGCCAGCAGTAGTAATTCAACAGTCTAAGACAGTGAAAAGACAGAAGTTCATTCCATTCAAAATAGTTTTTATCTATTGGTGGGTAGTTTGAACAGACTGCAGAAAAGAAAGAATATAAAACTCTTACAGATCAAGTAAATCCCATTTTTGAAAAAAGGGGCCAGTGGACCTTGTTTGGGTGCTGACTTTCACCATTCAGGATGGCCAGATAGATAGACTAATATGTGCTGACTAGTTCTTTGCTAAATTGCCTGTACCTAAGGATACATGAAAGAAACAGCAAAATGCATCCTGAATTCTAGCCCCGAGAGATGGCCACCACTGCTGCATACAAGAGGGACAAATACAATGTATAAGCAAAAAAGAATAAATGAAGTAACTTCAGAAAATCATGTTTGCTTTGAGTTCTAAAGCTTCAATTTTTTTTGCTTCAAATAATCAGCTGCAGACCCTCCATGGTGGCCTCCAGACTGGCTAACTTCCCAAGCACTTCTTTGAAGGTGGGCCCAGGCTCCCTTTTAGCATGAGATGAATTCCTGGGTATATTTGACAGCATTTCCTTTCAAGTAGGTCTCTGAGGAGGTGGCTGTTGAATAACATTGCCCAATGTAACATGGGGATGTGGACTAAGATTAGTTGCCTTCTATTGAGGTCACTGTCTAGCTATGTGGTCCAAATTTGTACAGGGACAATTCTACCATAGGGACTGTGTTTTATTTTGGCTGGATAGCTTGATATACCGAAAACCCACAAAGCACAGAGCTTGTCAAATGGAATGCAGAGGAATTCACTCTGCAATGTGTTCACAAAGGTGCAGAGGGTACAGGAAAAGAAGGATGTTAATTCTGCCAGGACCTTGGCCTCTGCTGTTTTTGTTACTCCTCCTGAGTACATCCCCATCAGATCTGTGGTGATGGCAATAGTACAGGTGTCTGTAAGTGACATATCAACTGAACAAACTGAATTGACAGAACTTCATTATATAAATGGCTGCTGAAAGGTGTTGGTGATGGAAATGAGTTCTGCCACTCCTCATACAATGTTTCTAATGACTGCTTTTCCAACAGGGACAAAAAAAGAAAAGTAAAAGGGAAACTGAAAGGGTCCATCCCCAGATAACTACATGAGATTGTGTGGAGTGCTATAAAAATGTTTATGTTCTGTGCTACTCCTCTAGCAAAGACTTGCATAACTCACTGGTGGCTCCATCACTCATGAATGAAGCACTCATTCCAAATGCATGCCCATAAAATCTTTATAGTGCCTTGCAAAATGTGTGTGTTGTAAAGTTTTTACAACCATGCATTTGGGATGACCACATTACATCATCACACATTTTTCCCATAAAAATTTTGGCTTACTGCTGCTCTAAGCCAACTAACCTTTATAGATGGTTCCTAGAACAACTAAAAGATCCCTGCTTTGTTTTTTTATTGTCAGCACAAATTTAATGTACTCCTTTTGTTTCATTAAGTCCCAGAGTTAGGCTGCAGGGGAAGTGGAATAGTGCAGTCAATACACAACTGGATTTTCTTTTTAGTTACATCAATCACAGTGTCTCCCTCCATCATTAAACATTTATGCTGTGGTAATGTTTACATATTACAGCTGATATACAAGCCCAGGATCATCAGCAGGGTGCATAGGGTGTATTGTGGGATCTGGTTTGTATGCTGTCAGCCCTTGAGGAATCTGTATCTCTCAGAGATTTCATTGTGTAAAGCACTAATGTATACTAAAAAGACATGTCCTTTTCCAGTTTTTGTTTGCTCCCAGTTCTTTTCTTGGCTACTTTTCAGCCAGATGAATGAGCTATTTGGTCCCTCTGTGACCCTCTGAGCCCAGGAATATGCAGCCTGGTGTGAAAAAAGAAATGAAGGACCCCTCCATTCGCTGGTAGCACAAATTCACTTTGGCTTAATCAGTTATGACACTGCACCCCCTGACCAAGTTTCACTACCTATATGATATGAAACCCTAAAATATAACCACTTTTAAAGAATACCCAAAATTACTTTAAAAGCAAATTAGGGTTAGTTGCCTTTTTTTTGTTTGTTTGTTTGTTTGTTTGTTTTTTCTGTAACAAATAACACAGTTCCAGAATAAGAATAACTGCAATGATGAAATAAAGAGAGGAAGTCACAGCAAACTTAGAGCAAAACTGAAAAAAAATACTGTTTTCAAATTCAAGGTAGGTTAATTCAGAAGACAAAAAAATCTCTGTATGAAAAATATTTGAACCAGTCTTCTAGTCCAGATAATGAACATTCCTCAGCTTTTACCCATAGTTTAATGAATTATATTAGTTTAAATATTAGTGATGAGTGAGGAGATGGGGCTACAAAAGAGTGGTAAAATGCATTAACTAAACAGCATAGAATAAGCTCCAATCCAGAGTTCTACTCTCTCCTTAAATTTTTTAAAATAATTACTTGAGACATTTTTTTTCATGTTTATTTATCCCCGGTTTGTGCCCTGTTATTAGGCAACTGAGTCCACAAACAGTTTGTTACTCCTTGTCTCTTGAGCACTTCTTTAAAGAAGGTTTTAGCAGACTTTTGGAAGTCCCAGACTAACCAAAACTCGTGATTTTATGCTTGATGATCATCAGTATGCAAGAAAAGAAAAATAATGTCATCTTTTGTCACCCATTCATTCATTGTCATCTGTTTTGACAGCAGACAGAATCTGAGTTACTGCTGTATGTTTTCAGCTGCTGAACAAAACTTTGGCACTCTGCAGTGCTAACTTACATGTGCAAATGGTGTTGGGTGGAATGCAGAGCAATCTGTGTGTGATATATTAAACGATCATCGCTTTCTCATGTGGAATAGGTTCAGTCGTTATATAGGTAACATTTGGTTGTAATTGAAAGAGTTACAGAAGCAAAAATTTGGGACTTAACTGATTTTAGGCAGAAGATTTGTAAACTTTCACAGAATTAATAAAATGGAAGAGAAAGCCATCCTCTGCTGTACATCTAGCGCTGTCTGGTGCTGAGGACTGTTGGTAATGGATGCTTGAGTCTTAATTAGTAGCCCCTCTGCATGTTTATTTATGCTTTCAAGCTACTGCTTATATGTGTCTGGTAATGGTGAAAAATGTCTTCCAGGTGCAGCATAATGTAAATGTGGAAGATAAAGCTCTGAGGGACAGAACAGAGTTTCACAGCTGACAGCTGCACATGTGATGTCTCCTGCTGGAGTAGTTTAATACAGTCCACAATCAATTAATTACATTTATAGTTTGTGAAGAGCACTGCAAAAGCTGTCAGGGGCACTAAAAAAAGGAGTTTTGGAAAGTCATAGATGGAAATGTGTGCATTCCATTCTTAAAATAGCTTATTAAACTTAATCTATCTTAAACTATCAGAATGAAAAAAGAAATTAGCGCATGTGCTCTTTTGCATTTTCCTTCTTTTGACATTTATGTTGGCCCAAGCAGTGAAAATAATTTGAGTGCAGCTCTTCTCTGAACAATGTCTGGATGAAAAGAGCATTTTAGAGTTCACTGCTTGTGTCAGTGAATTCCAGATCAAATCTGATCCAATTTACACAGAAAATGTGAAGGCCACTTAATCTGATGTAGGATTATATTATTTATTTTTAGATGGACATGACATTACACATCACTGTAAATTGAAGGACCTGAATTCTGAGCCTGGAAAAAAAAAAAAGTCATATGTGGAATAATATTCTTCCTTTTGCCAGCATATAATTTTTTGCTTGTCCGTCAACATCCTTTAATAAGGAATTTTGCAGAAAATGTCCTGATCATTCTGCTTTGACTTACTTAACTGTGCTGGCTGTGTTGAGAGGAAGAGGACACTCATTCTCCCACAGAGAGTTCTAAGGTGATAAAAGAAGCTTAAATCAGTACAACCATCACCCAATTTGCAGATTTTGCAAGCATCCAGCTGAGCAACTAAATCTCTAAATACATGTAGGTTTACACCTCCCTTTTAAACAATTTCCAGCTATGCAGCTTGATCTAACATAGATACTATCTCTCAAATCATTCCAGTGTCAATCTCTAAATAAGAATTATGGGTTGGATATTCACTTCAGGACTTCCTAATACACTGAAAACAGCCCCCAGCATGCCACATTTCAAGAATTATCTGTTTTGTGCGCCTGGAGTGCAAGGTTGCAGCATGGGGAACCACTACACCACACAGCGACCTGGGATTTCCCTGTTCAAGTCTGAGCAAGGCAAAGAACAGGGTGTGCCAGAGGCTAGCTCAAGCAGCTGATTCATATATTGGCTGCTTTATCAACAGTTGTTTCGGCCAAACTGTCTCCAGTTGAGCTCTGGCCTTGAACAGCTATTGTGAAAGTGCTTCTATCAATTAGCTCTCCAAAGGGATGCTTCATCCCACACTGAGAGCCCAGTTGTGTGGTTTTAGAGCAGCCTAAACTGTCACTCCGCCTACACTCTCAGTGTAGGAAAAGCCCAGAAGTAGCCTAGAGAAGCTGTTGTGTTTATAATGCTAACCCAAACTTCCTTCACTTTAACTTCCAGCCTTGACAATCTTCCAGATTATTCAGACAAAAGATGGGACAAAGAAAATGAACTGTTCAAGTGTTTATAGTGTTCTTATGGATTTAGAAGGCTCTATATGCAACATAGTTTGAATCAATATCAAAACAATAAATAAATAAATAACTTCGCAAACCTGCAAAACCGTCTGAATCTCTGTTTTCCACCAACTTGTAATCAGTCTCCAGGCTTGTTGTAAGCTACAGGGTCTAAGTCCTCTTGGTTTAAGCCCATGAAACATTTCCCTCATTCCTATTTCATGTTTTCTTCATTCATGCTCCCTACTGTGCTATGGCTTCTACTTTTCTTTTTTGAAGTATTAGCCTTGGTACTCAGTTATGGTCAGGGAAATACCAACACTTTTCATCCACTCAGATCTATAAGGACAGGAATGAAAAAATGCCTACTAGCAACTAGCTGCAAATTCCAATTTACTATGTACTGCAATGCTGCATTTCTGCCACTGTGAGCATTCTGCAAGACTCTAATCAATGTGATTCAGGGTGATGCCTGTTTTATCAAGCAGTAATCACAGTTTGCTTCTCATCTGTCTCCAGAAGTCTTCCATCCAGGTAAGAGCCTTTCTGTTGCACAGAGGGCTCTTTGTGCTTTTTGTGACTGGTGTTTGGTGAGAGGAAGGCAGATTATTGTTCTTAGAGTGTCTGATATAAACCTGCATTAGGAATCTGTAAAGCCCTGGGCATAAAAGCAGTATGTAAGCAAGGACCCTCTTGTAGTGGTTGCTGGTTGCTAGGGCTCCATAAAAGATAGATAGTTTCTTGGGGTTAATAGCCTAATAAATTAGATAAACCAGTTCAGTCTCTTGAGAGCTATTAAACTGAGAGAGCTCCAGGCAGATGTTTTGTTTGCACCTGTTTAGCTGTGAGTTTTTTAGGTATTTTTAGAATACCTAAAAGAATCAGGAGCTAAAAGATCCCTTTCAGTTTTTTCTCATTTCCCCCTTTGAAAGCTGTGTTTCCATTAATTATGTTTCCTTGACTGGGTCAAGGTGATAACAATTCTTCCTTCTGATACGTCCCTAGGGCAATTTGTTAACTTTCTTAGAGTGCCTTGGATGTTCTTCTTACTTAACCTTTTAACACTCTCCCCATTTTTGTTATCCTTTCCTCCATGGGAGTTCAGTCTGCTTCTGCAGTTTGGGATATACAACAAAAGAGTTCTGGGAAGTCACGAGGCATTGCCAAGCATGAGGTTATTCTGCTTCATGTGGACTGTATTCCTTGTTTACATCCTGTTTTGAAGATCTGCAGGATACATGTGGATTTTTGAGCATTTTGCCAATTAATATTTCCATAGAAAACCACTCAGATATTACTACCTGTGCTACAAATCATGAAACTGCTTTCTGTAATCCTTTAAAGATGGAAATGGGTGCAAGAAATGCCTCAGTTTGAGCAGCAAGATGTAGGGAAGTGTGTAAGAGAAGAGCAAACACAATGTGTTAGTTCACTAGATTATGTTCTAACATTCCAGCTCAGAGTGTTCCTGAACCACATCATGTTTTTGGTATTTTCTTCTTTGGCCAATTCCTCTCTAAACTCATGTGAACTTATTAGCTTTGTGTATTCTGCTGCAAGGAATTCCCTAGCTTTCCTCTGCTTTCACGGAGAGTGTTTCTGCCATGCTTACTTTTAACCTGTTGCTGGTTCATCAATTTGAGCTGGTGAACTCTGTTTCTTTTTCACTTCATCATTTCATCAATCTCTGTTGCAATGCACCTTCAGCTGGACTCTGGATATAGTAAGTAATTTCAGTTGGTCCTTGTAATGGGAACCATTCTGAAACTGGCTTTACGCAAATTCTGTAATTAACTTCATCATTGTTTTTCTTCTCTGCTATCTTTTCTTAGCTCCCTTTTGTTATGGGGAGGAGGGCAATAACAGCACACAGTATTCACAAAGAGATATATGTGGTAACATACCCGTGTTAAATCTGGTAGGTAACAGCCCCACACAGTGCTCGCTCACTTCCACCCCAGTGTGGTGAAGAGAATTGGAAGGGTAGACCTGAGAAAACTAATGGGTTGATATAAAGGCAGTTTAGTAGATGAAGCAAAAGCTGCACACACAAAGTAAAATAAGAAATTAATTCACTCCTTCCTACCAGCAGGCATGTTCAGCCATCCCTGGAAAAGCAGGGCTTTATAATGCATAAGGGTTACTTGGGAAGCCAAATGTCATCACTCCAAATGGCCTTCCTCTTTCTTCCCCCTTTTACTGCTGAGCATAATGTCATGTGGTATGGGATATCCCTTCGGTCAGTTGAGGTCAGATGTTCTGGCTGTGTCCTCTCCCAGCAACTTGTGTACCCCCAGCCTATTTGCTGGTGAGGAATTTTGAGAAACAGGGAAGGTTTTGACTCTGCATAAGCACTACTCAGCGATAGCTAAAACATCTCTGTGTTATCAACACTGTTTTCATCACAAATCCAAAACAGCACAGTAACAGCTACTGTGAAGAAAGCTGACTCTACCCCAGAAAAAAGCAGTTCAATTCTCTATTACTTTTCTCATAATTCTGAACATCTGTTTTGTTTGTTTTGCTTCTGCTCAGTATCAGGCTGATGTTTTCTTTGAATGATTTATTATAAGCTGAAGATCTCAATCTGGTTGGGATCCAGCTCTGAGCCCTCTCCTGCAGATGTAAAATGTAGATTGTTTTCCCCTACTTGCATCCTCCTACATTTATCTATATTGAATTTCATTGTCAGTGTTTACTAGAAGTTGTATTAAAACAGCAAGAACAGCTGTTAGCTTGTAAACCTGTATGTGTGTGCACCTTTCCATATCAGAACTTTTCCTTCATGGTGGAACCTGATTAGTATCAAACTGAATAAAGAGACCTGAAAACTGAATTACTTAGATGATTGTTCTGAGTCACATTATAATAGTAATAGTGGCCTCCATGAGGGATTAAGGAGGGAGAAACTGTAGAAAATAATATAGGTACATGAGCCATTATAGGAGAGTTAGGATGCTAGGCATTTGGACTTGTCATAGGAATATGGGGTGTATGACCATGCAGTTTTCAGGAGATCAAGAGATGCCTTCTACCTTATTAGAAGAAAACATAGCATCAGTTTTGTACTGTGGTTTGTTTTTTTTTTTTTTTCTCTTATTAAATCCTGTCTGTTCATACTCTGCTGTCCTGTGACTCAATGTAGAGGTGGGAGTGGCTTGCTGCCCATGAAAGGGGTATTGCCATAAGGTATTGAGGTTCTGTGACTAGCACACCTAAATGCAGACACGTTTTCAGGCTCTGCTACTTATGCCAAGTGAACTCTCCAGAAGCATGCGCACCTGGGGCCTCCCACTTCACTGGAAAATAGGTCCTGTAAACATGGTGTCTATGTGGCTCAGCCTTCCTGTATGCCTGAGAATACCTTTGATCATAGCAGAGTGGCATTTGGCCTTGGAAATGTGCACGGTAAAATTGAGTTTGTATTAATTACTGACATGGTAACAGCTTGACACTGTACAGACTAACATGATTTGTTGGCAAATCCTCAGAAGGAAATGCTGCAGATATTGTGCTCAGACCTACTTATTAACCTGTGTTTCTCATTGACAAGATATACGGCAAGCTGTTATGGCGCCTCATGCTGTGAGGTCTTTCCACCTCAGTCCACAGTCCTGTGATTTGGGAATGCATGCGAATGAAATGAAATCTAGAGTGCTATGGTGGATCTCCAAGCGCAGGAACATGCAGTAGACTAGTGAGTCTGAAAAGCGATGGAATATGGTTTTGGGGCTCATGTCTGACATCATGCAGTGCTGCTGATGTGCCTGCTTTCACATGACTATTCCACTAAAAATGGGAAACAATTTGGTTTTAAAGTGTTAGATTGCCTTAAACTGACAAAAGAGAACCAATCACAGTTGTCACAATAGTCTCTAATAGTCTTGTATCTAGCACTATTTCACAAGAAAAATCATAAAAGAATGTAATCAAGAGAATAAAAATTGGCCACCTGTGGGTGCCATCCTGTAGTGAATACTCTGATCCTGGTGCAGCAAGGGTTTTGAACGCACACTTGTTTTTTAAAGCATGAACAGCCCTCTCAAGCATTGTGGCTGTGCTACTAAGTTCCACAAAATGGGGTGCACATGTTGGAAGAATGAATCCTTGATGTACGTCCTCCAATAGACATTCTCTGAATATCCGCTTATCCTCACCTGTTGGAAAAGTCTAAAGAAATGCCTACACTTAGCCCTCTCCCATCTGTGTTCAGCTGGTAAGGAGTGAAGCTGATGGGAGATGTTGCTGCTTCTTATTTCTCATCAGCAAACAGTGGAGAAACAGCCTCACTTTCATAAGGCTGCTCACAGGACACTATCTGCAGCTCTTTGAGGTACTGACACTGTCCGAAGCCGCCATACCATCCTTTCTGCTGGAAAACATTAGAGACAACAACTTCCAGCAGAGGGAGTACAGCCCCGAGGCCAGAGAGGAGGGAAAGGCCGGGCGAGAGGCCGTGCCCACAGCTGGCGCAACAATCCGGGAAGGGCTGGTTTGTCCGAAGCAGTCTGCGGGCTGCTTCCCAACTCCTGCACCATTACCTGCAAGCTCAAAGGCTGCTGTAAAGTGCTACCACAGAGGGTCTAACAGAAGCTTTACAGCAAGGCATGAGATTTCTTACCTCTTATAAACCAAGCAGAAAATAGGGTGATGAGGTTAAAGCTGAGGAAAAGATTCAGAATTTCCTTTCTCTACCAAGAAAACAAAGCTTTATCTTAATTTCAGCTCTACACTCATGAGTTTAGTATTCCGACAAATAGTTCTCCTGAACTGTATTACCTTGGTGCTGTTCAAAATCCCGTAAACCAGAATGTACTCCATATCATTCCCCCCCCAGAAAGCACAGCAGGGAATAAGCAAATAAAGTTGAAAGAGATAAAGATCTGAGTATTGATCTCTGCTTGTGTTGCCTAATAGAGAGCAACTCCAAAGGAATATTGTAGTCACTGATGGAGGAGAAATCGAAACAATCTGGCTATCACTTTACATGTCTCTGTGTTAGAGGGGTCACGTAGGCTAAAGAGTACTAGGGATTTAGCCAGAGTAACAACAGATTTTCATGAAGCTTATAGATTCATAGAAGCCTCCAGGAATGTGGTATAGGAAACACTTCAGTCACCTTAGCAGTGGCTCCAAATGGGCTAGCACAGCTGTGGTTTTGCTGTGACATGGCAGCAGTTACCCCATACTTCACTGCTTACGCAAAATGTGTATTATCTCACAGCTGCCAGGTATGGGGTGTCCGCCCCAGATCATAGAATCATAGAATAGTTAGGTTTGGAAAGGACCTTAAGATCATGATCATGGTGAAGTTAACACCAGTATTTTTCTGCTTATTTTTAGTGTGAAATTGCTTCCAGAGGTCACATGCGAAAGGCAGTATTTTTCTAATGTGACCATTTCACTGTATTTTCAAAAGTTTATATTAAATTGTTTGTGGCAACCACCTTCATTATGCAATTAATTCATGGCATTTCCTGGAGTTGCATCTGTATTTGAGAAATAAGAATAGAAATTACATTTTCTGACTCAGCAGTGATGGTTATCACTCTTGTGGATAAAAGGTGTTTATTACAGCTTTGCTTTTGTTCAAATCACAGAACCTGTAGTTATAGGAAGGCAAAATGGATTCCATCTGGCTCATACATTATCAACAATTGTTAAAGGAGCTTCAGTTATGAGGACAAATTGCCAAAGCAGAAATGAAGACCTTGAGGACAAATGCAGTTTCATACCTGTAATTTAGAGTGCAGTTTGGCTCACAAAATCTGTGTGATGTGCAATAAATGGGAGCCTTGACTGACTTTCAAATCAACTTGAAAGTTGAAGCTTTCAGAGCCAGCAGCTAGGGGAAAATAATTTTGTGCTTGTAAACCAAAAAAATGCTTAATGAAAGCCCTCTGGACACTTTGAATGTGTAGCATGATGCAGTTGCTTTACGCTGTGCACAAACATCACCCTCATAGTTTAAATTATTCATGCAAACAAGATGCTGTAAATGCTGTCTCCTCCAATGCTTCTCGGATAAGAGGCTTCAGTTGTGCCTTGGAAACCCTGCAGGCTCTCCTCGTGGATTTGATTTGCAAGGAAATAGTAAGATTCTGCCTCAGTGTTTTGCTGAATGAAGGCATATTCCGACAGCCACTTGTGAGAGCCCTGTTGAGGGAGCAGGAAATCTGTGTGGGCACGGAATACTACCTACATGTACTGGAGTAGCATTTCAGAACCTAAAAATACATTCAACCTTAACAGCCACAGAAGCTGTCTGCATAGCAGTGCTCAATGTCTTCTCAGCTTGAGAGGTTTTTGAGAACAACTCGTGTTTTATTAACTGAAAAATGTAACAAGGGCAGCAGATTGACGGCATATGTGACTGGTTTGCTGCATACTGAATTCATCCTGAATTCCTATATATTTATTTATCTGTAATTCTCTTGGAGCACTGGAGTGACATCCCTATTTTGAAAACTGCGATTTCTAAGTTGATTGCGTAGTGAAAGGGCAGGTGGGGAAGGAGATGGAGCAAACAGGCAAAGGTTAAGAATGAATAAGTGGGAAGGTAAGAATAAATTCCAATATCAAATCTCAGGTAAAGTCCTTTATCAGGAAAATCCTTCTTTCCAGTTCTCTCACTTTTTTTTACTAATTATTATTTTTTAATGCCAATATCAACACTATAATCCTGTCACTTGCTGTAGACCTTATTAGCCCTGAAATACCTGAAACAGCTTCACACCAAGAACTGTGGTCATGGTACCCCACCCTTAGATTTTTTCTGAATGGGAGAAAATAGTGGACCTTAAAGATGAAGTGATTACTGAAAAAGTATTAGGGCTACTGACTGACAGAGACCTGAGGAAACACTTTACCAAAAAATTAGCTGCAAATTTTTTCTTAAACCCCATTGTTTTTACATAATTTAAACTAGGAATGCACTGCTTCTGGCCCTACGGAGCAGCCTGTTGCTCCAGTAGCCCTTTTCTCACTTCTCACAGGCCACATGCACTGCAAGAAAGTGAAGTCTATTTTTTTCCTAAACTGATATTGAAACATAGGTTACGGAATAACCAACTTTTAAATTGTATTTCATACACCATTGACTAGAAATTCTCATGGCTTCACTGCAATACAGATCTCTTTTATTAAAAGGCATTCTTTCAGTCCCAGTGTGAGATCCTTCCGTATTGTGAATTATTATACACTAAATATGTGTGGTAACCCAAATGAAACTAACTTCCCTCGAGTATTTTTATAGCCTACAGTCAGCTGAATATGGGCAGAAGGTACGGAACCGGGATTAATGTACTGCTCTGTTTTGACTGACATAAATAATTACTTATCCTGCTTCAAAAAAAAAAAAAAAAGATTATCCAGAAAAAGGGGTTGGAAAGGATTGTTTTTAATGAAGCTGTTAGCTTTTTTTTAGTTTCCATTTTAAAAAAATAATGATTTGATTTTTGTGAGCATTTGCTTATGTTCTGTGCAATGATGGTACACTTTTGTTCCTTACACAGTGTGGTGAGATATTAAATTTGTGTTAATGAGGCATTCATGAATGCAAAGAAGAACAATAGCATGTCACTTCTTCATGAACTGATTTGACAATTTTACTGTGCTTGGGGTATGAAACAAAAAGGCTGTAGAGATATTGTCATTAATAAGATTTATAGCAGCAAAGGCTATGGTGACAGAGGCCTGTTAGGATTATAATTCGATGTAAAAGATCATCCAAAAGAGTACAATTGCAGGCAATTTATCTAATCAAATATGTGGAAGTGATGCTTTTCAGAGGCACACTGGAGGAAAGAAATCCCATTTTACTGTGGTGTCATTTACATGCAGCGCTAATGGTCTTGGTGATTCTCCCATAGATGCAAATATACCTTTTTTCTCTGTCTCATATTATTTCTTCCCCTTTTTTGTTTTGTATTGGCTTTTCTGGTTTCTTTTGGTGGTGCTTTTGTTTGTGTGTTTGGTTTTTGGGTTTGTTTTGTGGGGTTTTTTTGTTTGGTTGGTTGGTTTGACTTGGTTTGGGTTTTTTTTACCTTTAGCCTATAAATAAAATTACTGCGTGTATGTTAAATGTGAGAGAATTAGTTTATGCTGTCACATACGTTTCAAGTTGTTTTAGTCTCATGCTTGCCTAGGGTCTTTGACCAAATTAGAGAGCTCTTATTCAACAAAATATTTTTAAAAGTAGCTCTGCAAAGTGTTTCTTATCTGGGTTTTGTTCATAGGGGATGCTTATTAATCTAAAATTATGGATTCTATAATGTTGAGTGATAGTTGATTTCCCTGAGAGATTTTCAGAAAGGAAAAACATTTCACACCCTAGATGTAGCCCCATCAGAGCATCTAATTGTTACTGAATATTGAATATTGCAATAGTTATTGTAATCCAAGAAGATTAATTGCTTTGTGAGTAAACAACTGAAATAACTAAGGACATGTTAGAAAAATCATGGGAATTTTCTTCTTTGTGCTTCAGGGCATAGACTACACATTTGGGGAAAATATATCATTCAGTTACATACTGATTTATAATTGGTCTCACTTTGGGTTGTTAATTTTTTCCTTGGAAATACTCAGTAATGGCCAATACTGGAAACAATAGTCTATTTAAATTACTGTTTTATTCTGATGCATTTATGCAATTTTTGCATGAACTCTACTCAAGAGGACAACTTTTCATCATGGTGATGTTGCATGAGGACTCGTTTTGTGTCCTCTTGTGCAAGGAATGCATATTACTCACTGCATGTATATCTGAAAGCTATAGATTTACAAATATTATTTTTGAAATAGATATAGATTTGCTAATAAATAGTTCTATGAATTTATGTCCTTTTCAGATGAAAATAGAAGGAAAAAAAAAAAAAGAAAGTTGACCTTCTCTACGAAAATCCAAAGACTGTGTAGTAAGTAACTGGAAATCATAACCCTGGATCATGATCTAAATCACCTTTAATTGTGGTGAGTAAAAGTTTTTCACTGTCTCACTGCCGTTACCTTCTGTGATAAAAAAGGGATGAGCAGGTACTGAAGATATTTCTGAGTGAAGTACTGCAGCTTGTGTTAAATGGGACACCAGATTCCTTATGCATTTTTAAACTATGAAAGTGTGAAAAATTAAAAATTAATTCACATTCTACTCACAACTGGGAAAATGAAGATCTACAGTTCTGTTTTTTCACCCAGCAATAAAATTTTGAGGCCACCATCTATATCCTTTAGACAAATGCTGTATAAGACTGTGCATAAAACTTCATCCCTTGAGGATATAGATTACCCATAATGAAGAAGCTTCTTGAGGCATCTACTAGGAGTTTTAGTCTTTGAGAGCTCAAAGTTATCTTAGAAAATGAGTGCAAATACGATAAACTGACATTTATCTCCCTTGAGTGGCTCTATAATTCGTCCCATCTTTTCTTCAGACCTATTTTTTTCCAAAGAATTATGTCAATATCTTTTGATTCTTTGTGTGGATGCCCATCCACTATAAGAGTGTCTTCTTTCTTGGGTTCATTTAAACCTCTTTCTAAGTTGTGTAAGTTGTGAATAAAATCAGTTGGGTTTATTTTTGAAAACCTGCCTATAAAGTGTCATACCGCTATAACTGTTTGGCCTACATTCACCTCTTCGTTCTGCTTTATAAACAAACTTTCCAAAATAAGAAAAATATTGGAAACCTGGCTGCTGGGAAATCTTTTAATTATAGAGCATTTTATTTCAGAATTAAAGCCATACCTGTTACTCTGTGGACCCCATAGACAATGAAGGTGAGATTTTTTTCTCATCTACCACTAGCCATTTAAATGTTTGGAGGCAAATGATTCTTTTTTAACATAACTGTGCATAGGTTGTCTTGAGGGTTTATTGGTCATTTATTTTTGTAGGCAGTGGATGAAGACTGGGCACTTCCAGAGGGATGTTTATCCCACTTATTTCTGATTAAATGAATTACCCTTTGGAACAGACCAGCTTTCCACTTTCTAATTTGACAGGGACCATTAGTGTCAACCGTATGCCTATGTTTTAGATTACAAAAGGGAGATCAGGGAAATTTCAGAGTCTATGTACTCCCTAAGGCAGTCAGTAAGCAGACTGTAATATTAAACTAGGGGTTTGGATTGCCTTAAAGCAAAGGCTGCGCAGTTAAAATTGTTCTCTTAAGGTATAACCTGCTGACAGTGGAAATGTATGAGAATCACATGCAACATAAACTAATACAGATCCTAGTATTTAATCTCAAAATCTAACTTTGACATTTTGCTTTTACGCCCTGTATAATTACATCCTTTTGAAAAATTACTTTCTATTATGTGCTAGTACCTTTTCTGACAGTGTTGAGAGTGACCACCAACCTCAATACCTTTCTTCTGTCTACATTATTTTATGCTTCTTGTTGTTACATAAAATATGTAAGAGTGCTACAGAGAAGTGATGAGAGAGGTATTTTTTCCCATTTTTTGGCATCCTCTCATTTTGTTTTGTAA
The DNA here is from genome assembly GCA_028858755.1 of Ara ararauna. NCBI lineage: Eukaryota > Metazoa > Chordata > Aves > Psittaciformes > Psittacidae > Ara > Ara ararauna. The sequence continues at coordinate 67,749,799 of CM054379.1, forward strand.
TTTAGTCCAAGTTTCCATTGCCTGTATCATATCTGTTGTCACGATCAGTTATATGCTAAATCTCTACAGAACTCCCTGCAGTTGTAGGGGTTTCTCCGTGTAAAGATCAATTTGCAAAATGGCAAGTCTGGGGCTCAAGCTGCTAAGATCTGTTTGATTTAGAAGATAATGCTTGAACCCACTGTTATTAAATGTGACAGGGCCTGACAGAGCCTTCATCAGTTTCCACTCTTCTCTTTTGCCACAATGATCAGTGAAAGGTAAAAATTAATTGAAAACTGTGATCATAAACCTCATGGAAAATGACAAGATGAAATATAGACTATGAGCAGTACATTAGATTTGTTATAATTCCCTTTTTTATGTGAAGGAATGATCAAACTTCAGGTCAATAATGGTCCTTTAGCATTATTTTCACTTCATGAGTAAAGAATAACATCAAAATGATGGCTCTTAAATATTGTGTGTTCTGAAATATAACCCTTTTGACATAATGATAATTCAATAGGTAATATATCCACATAAAAATGTTGTGCTTTGTAATACAATTCTTTACCTGTCCAAGTTATTTACCTTACGAAATGAAGTATTTGAATTTGGTTATAAATATTTTCTGTAAGGAAATTATCAATAACGTCCAGCATGACTACACTGATTAGGCACATGTAAGAATTATGAGTGGTAGGTAGGATTTTTTTAACATAAACTTATATGTAAGGGACATAGGTTGTGTATTTGCAAAGTGCACAGCAATAAGACTAAGTGATGAAACATCATCTAACCATGTAAAGTTTGTATGAGAATTGTAGTAGAGGCTGATTTTTCTCATCTTTGGCCACTGTGCAGGTCCATGTTGCTTCCTGATAGACTAACCCATGAACTCCTATGCTTTTCTTCTAAGAGGACTCTTGGTAATCCCTAGCTGTCTGTTGGAGGAGGAGGCTTATAGCTCTCAGAAAATGCTTCTGGCTTTCACTCATTGCCTTTTCTGCACAATCCAAACACAGACGTAGGTTGTTCATTTTCTGTTTGGAGTATGCTAGTATACATTCTTGCTTTCACTGTTGATTACAGTTCTTTCTTGGACTACCCAAGTTCTAGGCAATGAATGGTCTGAGGAGGTGGTCTTGTAGGGGAAAATCATAGAATGGTTTGGGTTGGAAGGGACTCTAAAGATCATCTAGTTACAGCCCCCCTGTCATGGGAAGGGATATCTTCCACTACTGTGGGTTGCTCAAAGCCCCATCCAGCCTATTGGCTCAGTGGCATTCAGTTGTATGTACAGTATGAGACGGAGACATTTACGTGCTTAATCTTAGTTCTCATTCTGCATTTGACTTGTACCTCTCTGCCCACAAATGCTTCTCTGCCAGATTCATTGACACACTCCCTGAGCAGCTTCCAGCACCTGTGGTAAGACAAGACCATTAGCAGTACTGTAGTTGGGATGTTTGGCCATTGGGCATCACTTCTGATCCTCCATAATGAACTGAACTGAAAGAAAACATTTGTCACAGGAAGGGGCAATTTTAAGAGAGTTTGTTGTGACCCAAAAGGAGTTGTTTAGTATGATCTCTCTCCACTTGGGACCAACAACCAAGTTTATGATATCGTTGTACTGAATTAAGGTGAAACAACACCAACCAACCAGTTTTAAGTTTTATTAATACAAAATACAATGCATGTGGTTAGATATAAGTCAACAATGATTACTTTAATTGGATAATTAAGTCCCATGCCATGTGTTTTTACTTAGATTCAGTCAATATTCAGTAAAAAAGAATGGAGAGGAGAGGATAGAGAAAAAGAAAGAGAGAAGAGAGGTATCACAGCCCATGGATCCAGTGATGTCTCATTGGTCCTCTTCACACAGGGTATCATCGGTGGTGGAGCATCCCTTTGACCCGAGTCTTGCTCTTTTCTGTTCAGTTTTTTTGGTTGTTATCCATAATTTGCATACGAAGCATAGAGAGGTGATAGTATGATACTGATGAGCATAGTTTAGTGAACACATGCACAGTTCCAAAGATGGAATTTTCCTGAGTGCCTTCCAGGTGGTCATTGTCCCTCATATTGCTGGAGTCCACTATTTGACCCCACCCTTTGAATCAGCTAGAGTTAAGTATTTTACACATTCTTGTGGAGGCATATAATCTTTGAACAAAGGGATCAGAACAGTCTTATCTACGCAGTATTGAGAGCCAACATCTTTGTTATTTTCTTTGTTTAAGCTCAAGGCCTTCCATGCTCAAATGCAAATGGTGCCTGAGACAGACTCAGATTCCTGTCTCTGACTCTCACCTTATGGAATGTAAGCAATGTTTGAAACAAGCTCAGTGTGCAGGCTCTGGGTATAAACCTAGTTTCATCTACTTCTCCAAACTTATCTGGGCCAGAAGTTCATTAGGTAGGTGGGATTTCCAGCAGGAGTTGCTTCCAGAGCTGAACAGTGCTTGGCTTGAGTTAGGCTCTATTTTAGGAGTTACAATTTCATTTTCTTCTGAGTCTGTTAGACCTGTGGCACTAAGAAAATGCAGCAATATAGGCAGAGAAGATGGAAAAGGTATTGGTGTCTTGGAGCATGGTAGTCTAGTTGACATCTAGGGTGGCCTATAAAATTCTCTTGAGGTTTTGTTACTCATGAGTAACGTAAGCCATTTTGAAACCAAACAGTACAATTCTTTTATAAGCATCATGGGTCTTTATTTTTCATGCTTAGATTCTGTCATTTCACTGAGCAATCAACCTTTTCCATTACTGGAAAGGTTTTGATGCTGCACACTGAATGACCTTGTGTCAGAGAACTAAAAACAAGCATTTGTAATATGAACTTTTAAAGATCTTGGCATTTGTTGGTTTTGCTCATTCTAAGCTAGCAAGTTTGTATTAAAACACAGTATCAAAATAATTTTAAGTGCAGCATGTAAGTAAGTATAATCCATTTCTGTAGTTGGTGCATTGTAAGGTCTTTCCCAGGTGTAACTCAGATATTTAGTTCCTTTGAGTGTTCCTGCCAGATTGTCTTAGCAGCAGCATCTCATCTCACCTCAAATCAGAAAGGCTTCTCCATGGAAATATGAAAGCCTGGAAGGCTAATACTTAAGGAAGATAGAACAATCTTTTTGTAATGATTGCACTGCCCATCAATGCTGAGTGAATGAGAGGGGCCTTACTAACAGCAGCACTGAAGGGTTGCTCTAAGGACACCGTTCATGGCAGGCAGGTGAGCCACCTTGCAGATGGGTAATAGAAGGGTAGGCACACTTGTTGGCAGCTTCTCCCCGCACTTCTCTTTTTTATGATGCAGATAATCTTTTCCATAGCTTTCCTGAGAATGACTCAGTTAAACTTCTGCCATGCCTGAGGCAAAAAGGAATTCCAGTGAAGCATGTGTAATGCAATGGTGAAATCGAGTAATTTCTTTTATGCCTTAATAAAAGTTAAACAGCTGGACAGGAAACAGGCGAAGAAACTTTACTGGTAATGATGACTATCTTTCCCAGATTTAATTTTGGGTAGGGGTTTGGCTGATATTTATGGCTCAGCAGTTAAAATCTTCCTGCCTATACTAATAATGGCTGCTAACTGTAATAAATACAGCAGGAAGATGCTTCTCTTAGGCTGCAATATCTCAACAAACTTGCTTATTTGTAGGTGGGCTATATTATAGAGAATGAGTGGCAGCATTCAAAAAGGGGTTGCCTCTGATCTCATTTAAGAAGTCTTTTGTTTTCACTGTTTGAGGAAGATAATCAGAGTTGTGTGCCAGCAGTTCAGCTTCTGTGTAATGCCTAGCTGTGCAAAACAGAGCTTAAGTCAGGTGCAGCCTCAGTGACAGAAGATGATTATGATGTCCCTGATAAAGCTTTATAAATATTAGTCTTAAAATATAATGTACCTAGCTAATGTAAAAGAAAAACCCCCATGTTTGTGCAATTTTAAATGGAATAAAGTAAAAAAAAGCCCAAGCTATCTTCAGCAGTTACTTAAAAACAAAGTCTCAATATTCAGTCAGCTTTTACATAGTAACTCATACTTTCTTATGATTTTGTTTTGCATTATCTATCCACTATGTAGATAGACTAGTAAGTGGTAGGAGAATGAGTGTCAGGTAGAAACTGTAGAGTGGTGAAGGACATGCACATGATTAAAACTACCTCTGCCGTAACAATCTCAGGTGTAAGCATTTCAGGATTCATGAGCACAGTGAATGTGTGGTCTGTATTTTTCAGATAGCCTTGGCAGAGTTGCTCGAAAATTGTTCTTAGCTCACCTGGGTGCCCAAGGACTAGTCACTGACAGCAGTAAGTGTAGGACTTGTGGATATTTCATTTAAAAATGCAGCAACTAAGAAAAAAGAGTACTGGTGCTTTTCTAAATAAAACCTTGTATCCTGGAGTGGGAAATGTGGGTCAATTCCTTCCAGCCTGGCAGTGTTCAAAGACATCTCCCAGGAGCATGCTATGAACAGTGGGGGTGAGGTGGTCATGGGAGAGTTCCCCAAAACTTGAGTTGCTATTAGAGGTTTCTATTTCTTCTATTTGAAAGCAAAATGAAGCCCTACATGGCTGGCATTTGTGTCTGGATTTGTGCAGCTGCGTTTGCAAAGATCCATGACTCAAGAGAGAGCATGTCTCAGCTCAGTGCCAAGCTGCTGAGGGAGGTGAGAGGAGTAAGTGCAGGTCCTGCTCCCGCTGTTGCTTCACACTTTACCAGTGACTAATGTACATGCTGGCCTGCGATATGACATGCAGGTACACAGCACTGTGTGCTTATTGCTGTTACTCTTTTTAGTTCTTCCAAGAAAGTAAAGAGCAAGCCAGTGATCATGTGTGACAGGAACAGCTCAGAGGAGGATGCTGGCCCTGGCAGAGGTGACCTGAACCACTGAGGGCATGTCCCTCCAGCACTAGGGCATGACCAGCTCAGTGGGGATGTAAGCACAGCAAATGGCCATGGAGGCCGGTGTGGTACTAGTAGCAAGACTCCTCCTGAGTCTCAGTCCTCCAAACAATTTCTGGAACTGCAAGAGCTTTTGAGTCTCTTTGTAGCAGCAATTCTATATTAATAAGGAAACTGTCTCTTGGACTATGTGTCCTCTTCCCAGCCATGTAGCTCATGCCTTTCTTTGGATTAATGCAGCTTTTTTTATGATAGTTGCAACAATTGTTTAAAAGGAAAGCAAACATTAGAAAACAAAGAGTGACAACATGAGTGACCTGTGCTCACATATCCATGTGTCTACATAAATATGGTCAGGTATTCAGGATTTTAATCCTTTGATTTAAAGAGCATAGCTTTTAAAAACATAGTTAATACTATGATGCATAGAAGCAATGGGAACACAGCTTCAGCTGATCACATTTGTCATGTTATGTAATTAATTTCCTGTTCTTCTAAAGACCTTATTATCTGCATCATCATTAGGCATGTGTAACATTATTACTTAATGCTTGTAATGTTTGTTGCCCAGGGGCCAAGTCAAGACTGGGAGCCCCACTGTGCTAAGTGCTGTATAAACATGCACAGTTTAAGGAAAGATGTGACCTGAAAAGAGAGACAAAGGAGAAAATAAAATAAATTTGTTTTGAGTTGATACACATTTGCACAGTTTTAACTGTTGTCATAAGTTGGTAGATGGCCTTATTTGTGCCTCAAGCCATCATTAATTATCTGACTCTTCTTTTTATAGACAAAACAGCAAAGATGGATTTTGAGCAGTGATTTGGATTAAAAAAGGATATATGTGTTTATCTTGATTAGGGTATGCAGTGTTGAAGTAGCTTCTAAGAGGGGAAGCTCAGAGACTTCTGAAGCATCGGGTGCATGATCTGCTGCTAGAACAAGAAAGCAAGTGAGAAGCATAGCAAGACACAAGAGTCAAGCATCTAGTGGTAATTCTGATTTAATTTACAAAATACTGGGTCTCAGTGGAAGATTTGAAGGATAAATTCCAGTGTGTTCTAATTAGAATCATAGAATAGTTTGGGTTGGAAGGGACTTTAAAAGGTCATCTAGTCCAACCCCTCTTCAATGAGGAGGGACATCTTCAACTAGATCAGGTTGCTCAGAGCCCGGTTCAACCTGACCTTGCATGTCTCTAGGGATGGGAAGTCTGCTACTTCAGCTGGGAAAATGGGTTAGAAAAATTACTTTGAAAGACATTTTCCCTTGGCTGGAGAGATACTGCACAACGCATACAGATGTCTCCCAAGAGAATGGATGAGAAAGAAGAGCTCACAAGTCTGCTACTACTGTGGTACTCAGTTCATGTCTGGTAGAAGTAAAGACCCCATGATGCAGCCTGGAATAGCTGCAGCAGTAAGAGTGACAAGGAGTGTTGTGTTGAATTTTTAGCAGTGTCAGATAATATGGGGAGCAGTGAGGTTCCTGTTCTGGCAGAGTCATCCAAGGAAAGGTGTACAGCAGTTAGGTAGATGCAAAATCATAGAATCCTAGAATCATAGAATAGTTAGGGTTGGAAAGGACCTTAAGGTCATCTAGTTCCAACCCCCCTGCCATGGGCAGGGACACCTCCCACTAGGCCATGTCACCCAAGGCTATGTCCAACCTGGCTTTGAACGCTGCCAGGAATGGAGCATTCACAACTTCCCTGGGCAACCCATTCCAGTGCCTCACCACCCTTACAGTAAAGAACTTCTTCCTTATATCCAATCTAAACTTCCCCTGTTTAAAATGGCAAGGAATGGTGGGGGTCAGAAACAATGCCATTGCAATGCTTGAGAGCTGTACTGTATCAAAAGGAGAAATTAAAATTCCTGACAGCTCAACTGCAGACAAGTTCACAAGATTATCAATACCATTTAAGACTAAATTTGTTTTTTCTTCTAATACTCCAAGAGTAAGTAAGCTAATTAAGTCTGGGAGATTATTTTGTTTCTTCAAAAATTTTAAATCCTTCATTTAGTTAGTTCCTGACATGAAAGTACTTGCAGACCCATATCGACTGAAAGGAGGGATTAAAAATTTGAGTGCAGAATTTGGATAGTTTTTGCAAGACTGCTTGTCACTACAATGACTGTTTTATCACAGAAAGATAGTGGTTACTTTGTCAGTCTAACTTGATTTGCACTTCTAACACATCCTGCAATTTAATTTCACTGTTTTCTGCCAGCAAGAGAGACTAGTTAATTTTTAATTTTGTTCCATCTCTCCTTCTGGCTACATATACATCTCAGAGGGGCTGTCTAAGTTTAAATGATCATGGTGTTTATCAGTGATTTCTTGTTTATGGGTGTTTTTTCTTTTCCATTTGTCTATTTATTTCATTTATTGGATTTGTTTTTGTGACTCATTTGATCATCTGTCTCAGAGACAGGAGCATAAATTAGGGGAGAAAAAAAACCTGAGCTATTTGAAAGAGAAATCCATGGAGTGTCTTTCTGGAAATGTGGGAGAGAGGCTGAGATACAAGGACAACAAATCTCACCAGTCTCTGTCAGTTGTTCCAACCAAAGAAATAAGGCTGACATACAGAACTTTTAACAGAAGATACTCTTTTGTTCATTTTAACATTTAATAAAGGTACATCAGTATGGGATAAGAAAAAGAAGAATTTTACTGTAAAATCTACAATATTGCTGAAAATCGACTAGAAGTAGTGATGCAGAGAGCTACTGGTGATACAAGAAATCTGCTATGACTTAACTACTGATTCTTCCTTTATGTGATCTGTGGTGCCTGGCAGAGTTGACAATTGTTGTTCTGTAAAGAAATAATAACATTTTCTGTAAAAATTAGGAATGTCGTCCTCTGTTATCTTAGGTGAGGAAGCAAAGAACATTGACAGTGGTGATGTGTATGCTAGAAATATTAATAATGAAAAATATGCAAGTGCAGTACTCTATCAGTGTCAGTTCGTACTGATATGACGCAGTTACATGTAGGAGTTTAATGTATGGAAATGGAGTTGAAAAAACAACAATTTTTTGGTGTTTTTAAAATACTATTTAAAGTCTTAACTGAAACTTATGAAAATTAGGTGCATAAAGAAGTGCCTTCACTTTTTAAAATGCCAAGGAGATTTAAATTCTTGAGCCCTGGAGGTTAATATAAAGGATTTATTTGGACTTTCAAAGGCCTTTGATATAGTGTCCCATAAATTTGTTGAAAAGCTACTCACCTGAAATGCCATCATGGATCACAAATTAAAGTCAACCATATACTGGGCTACATCAAAAGAAGTGTGACCAGCAGGTTGAAGGAGGTGGTCCTGTCCCTCTACTCTGCTCTTGTGAGACCAAACTTGGATTACTGTGTACAATTCTGGTGTCCTCAATATAAGAAGGACATGGAGCTGCTGGAACAAGCCCAGAGGAGGGCCACAAGGATGATCAGGGGGCTCGAGAACTTCCCATATGAAGACAGGCTGAGAAAGTTGGGGCTGTTTAGCCTGGAGAAGAGAAGGTGTCCTGGTTTCATCTGTAGCAGTCATTTTTATCCTTCTTAGTAGCTGTGCACTGCTGCCTTTTCTACTTTAATCTGAGAACAACACTGATAGCACACGAATATTTTAGTTGTTGCTAAGCAATGTTTACTCTGATCAAGGACTTGTTCAGTCCATGCTCTGCCAGTGAGGAGGGGCATGGGAAGCTGGGAGGAAGCAGAGACAGCACACCTGACCCAAACTAGCCAAAGGGGTATTCCATACCACAGCATGTCATGCCCAGTGTATAAACTGGGGGGAGTTACCCAGAAGGCCAGATGGCTGTTCAGGTCGGGCTGGGTATCCGTCAGCGCATGGTGATCAATTGTATTCTGTCCCCTTGTTATTTCCCTTTTCATCATTATTATTATTGGTGGTAGCAGCAATGGTTTTGTGTTATACCTCAGTTACTGGACTGTTCTTATCTCAGCGCACGGGAGTTACATTCTTTCAATTCTCCCAGGACAGAAGCCTGCATGGAGACCTCATAGCAGCCTTCCAGTATCTGAATGGGGCCTACAAGGATGCTGGAGAGGGACTCTTTGTTAGGGACTGTAGCAATAGGACAAGGGGTAATGGGCTTAAACTTAAACCAGGGAAGTTCAGGTTAGATATAAGGAAGAAGTTCTTTACTGTGAGGGTGGTGAGGCACTGGAACAGCTTGCCCAAGGAAGTTGTGAATTCTCCATCCCTGGCAGTGTTCAAGGCCAGGCTGGATGAAGTCTTGGTTTAGTGTATGATGTTCCTGCCCGTGGCAGCAGGGTTGGAACTAGATGATCTTAAGGTCCTTTTCCAACCCTAACTGTTCTATGATTCTATGGCAAATGTAGATTAAAATATTGATTTTCAACATGATAAAATGATATCAATTGTTTGTCCTATGTTTCTGTCCTGGGTTCAGCAGCAACAGTCCTTTTTCTCCTTCTTGGTAGCTGGTGCAGCACTCTGTTTTTGATTTTGGGCTTGGGAACAGCGCTGATAACACCAGTGTTTCGGCTACTGCTTAGTGATGTTTTGGCCTGACCAAGGACTTTCTGAGCCTCATGCTCTGCCAGGGAGGAGGGGACGCCAGGAGGAAGCAGAGACAGGACACCTGACCCAAACTGACTGAAGAGGTTTTTCCATACCACAGCACATCATGCCCAGGATGTAAAAGCAGAGAGCAGAGACCCGGAAGGGTGGGGGTGCACTGCGTGGTTGGGCTTGGTATTGAGTGGTGAGCAATTTGTATTCTTTTCCCTTGTATTTGCCTCGTCATTATTATTATTGGTGGTAGCAGTAGTGGTTTGTGTTATACTTTAGTTACTAAACTGTTCTTATCTCAACCTGTGGGAGTTGCATTCTTTTTGATTCTCCTTCTCATCCCTCCTGGAGTGGGGGGAAGAAAGAGGGGGAAATGAATGAGAGAGAGACTGCGTGTTAGAGAGGCTTAAACCACGACAGTTTCTCTGACGACAAAGCAGAAGTGGCCAAAATAAAATATGAAACATGGCTTTGTGAAAAAATAGTACAGAGCATGCAAATCACAGAATCACACAATCACAGAGTTAACCAGGTTGGAAAAGACCTTCAAGATCACCAAGTCCAACTGTTACCCCAAGACTGCCACCGAGAAAGGAAAACCCTGAAACAAATCAAATAGTCTGCTCAGCCCAATTATAGTAATGCATTAGCTTTCATTGCTGGTGATACTGTGTTTAGCTCTTAGTAGCCTCATTTTTAAGAAGAAATAAGAATGTGAGATGTTAAGGAAAAAATAAGAGGTGATAAGCTTTATGAGAGAAGACTCTATATTCTCTTGGTTTAGACATCTAAGACAAGTAAGAGGTGTACTTTTAGTTTAGAAAGAAAGCAAAGAGATATGATAAAAGCATACCCAGCAATTGATGCTATAGGGAAGATAAATTTGTAGCTCAAAATGAAAATCCAGGTTGGGTTCATTGCTGTAAATCATCACTCAACAAATAAATAAAATCCTCATCCTCCCAGATCAGCCTGTGAATAGCAGTGTTGTGAAGATTTTTTTACATTCTCTACAAGGAGGGAGCTCTTTCCACACCTGATATTGTCAAAATATATTTCAAGTCAGGGGGAACTTTTGGACCTTGTTTTCAGAAGATTTATTTAATCTGCTTTTAGCTGTATTTTTATCCATCTGATTACAGCAAATTCTAGCATATTTACCTACATAGGGTGTTTTGTTTCTCTGAAGCATCTGGTATTGGCCACAGCTGGAGGTGAGATCAGTGTTCCTCAGACTCAGCTGTGATGTTTTTAAGCTCAAAGGGTGGTGGATAGAGGAGCTTGTGGTGTTTTATGAGTCAATAGTTAGAAAGAAGTCAGTTGTTCCTGGCTTGGCAGCATCTCAGTTCCTCCAGGATACAGGACCAACTGTGGTGAGTGCCTGCATGTGTGTAGAGTAGCCAGTAATTGCAAAAGGTATGCCAAGCATTGCTGGACATGGACAGCAGGGCTGACCTAGTTTTACAGGGGGGGTCAAAATATGGGGAGTTGGGTGGAGAACTGAGGGGATTTGTGGTGAGGAGGGAAGACCGGAGAAAAAGGGGTGGACAGAGTAAAATCCAGAAGGATGAGTTTTAAAGAAAAGTAGAATCACAGAACTAAGGGAATAAGTAGTCCTAAGGAAAGCAGCACAGCAAGGCAGAAAGACAGGTAAGCATAGCTTCAGGAGCTTTCATGGTAAACATTTCACTTTCAGTGAATCCCTTGTCTCCTTGAACACTTTCCAGTTTCTTAGGACTTGCTGTTTGAGTGCTTTGAGTAAGGTAAGGAGATGAAAAATGACCTAAGCTTCTGTTCAGATATATTTTTAAAATGTTTTAAACACTCATTTGGGTCTTAATTGATTCTTTAGTAACTTGTGGCTTATGCCTAGTTCAGTAACAATCAATAGTTCAAGGTCTAAATTTCAGATGGACTGATCCTGAAATTAGTTCATGAACCATTATACTGTGTTTTGTCTGTTACTCAAGAATTCCCAAGTTCCAGCTTTTCTGAATAGAGTCCTCAATATTACAAGCTTGTTTTGGAAATAAAGTAGAAATGTCTTATCTACCTACTTGTATGGTGGGGCTTTCAGATACTTGCTCATCTTGTAGATGTAAGTGAACCGAGTGAGTGGCTGAATTGGTACCTGCTGTCTCTGAGAAGTGAGTCTTGCATCATTATTAATTTTGCAATGATGGCAACTTATGGTGCTCAAAACCTCCAGATTGCTGCATTGTGTACACCTTTTCGGTTGTCAAAATGATTACAGCAGCAGTATTTAATACATATGGACATGGAGGACAACTGGACTGTAATGCTCATTCTGTTTCTTGTGTTGACAAGTCAGTAATAACTTTGGAGGGGTGTCTCATGTTTAACCTGGTGCCTTACAAGCACTTAAGATCAAGTTGTTGATGTGGTTTTGGTGTTGGTTGGTAGATATATCTGCATAGGAAGATCTGTAGTTAAGGGGAAGGGAGAGGAACAGACTATCTGAATCACTCATGATGGCAGAAGAATAGTTATTCAATGTTTTCTTCCCATTTCTTCCTGATGCTGAATCTTACTGTAAGAGACTGTAGAACAAGAACTTGCTAGGCCATCATTGCAGATTAAAAGTTTACACTTGCAAAAATACAGAAGACTATTAAAACTGACAGAGACTGAAATTCTTTTCACATTTGCATTAAACTGTGTAATCCCCAATTTCCTGAGCAAGGGCTTAATCCCTTTGTTTTGACTTTTGTTATAGAGGGGAAAAAAACAGAATAAAAAAGATCTTACTGGTATAAAACTCATTAAAATGCAGGCTGGTATCCCCACATGTGGAAGAACAGAAAGGGATATAAACTGGCTGCCTCATTAACTACAGGAAGTCCCTTGTGGTGCCTACAGCTTACAAACAGTTAGTTCACTACCATACCAGTGCTATCTTGATTTTAAAACTAGCATAGGTTATATGTGCTGTATAATCATAGCTCGGATTGTCGGATGAACCCTCTAGTTTATTGAGACAATGTCTAAGTTGCGTAACTGCTCTTGAAATTATTCTTTGCATTGATGATGTCATTCCAAATGATCAGCCTCATTTCAGGGTAGTGTTGATTTGCGTTTTGGTTTGTTGTTTTTTTTGTTTGGCTTGCTTTTTTGTTTGTTTGGTTTTTTTTTTTGTAGTTTAATGAACTGCATCCATTTGATTTAAATGTTTTCCTCATAAACTCTAATCTGTATGTTGATATTTATCTTTTGATGTATTAAAATGTGCCCTTTTCATTGTTTTCCTCGCAGCCATAAGGAATAGCTTTGTATTGTTTTACATTATCATAAAGAGTGTGAGCAGTTTAAAGAGGTCTCTATTTCTGCAGCATTAGTAAAAATAAGGTCTTGTGAACATTTTGTCAACAGACTCTAATACAATTCAGTCTTCTATTTCGTCATATGCCCCCAATAGCTCTGGGTGTTCATGTCACCAGTGGTTTACTCGTAACAAACTTCATGTATTTTCACCTGAGGAATTTTCATTTACATATCTATACATGGGGAGTGTTTTCTGTTGACTGCCGACTGCATCCTCTGTTGTTTCTCCTGACACATAAATGATATGTCATACAGGCCACCAATCTCAAATTTAAATGAAAAATAAGCAATATTGCATAGTTTTCTGACTGGCCAGCATGTTGAAATCTGTATTTTAATTTATTAAAGAACTTACTGTTAGATCTACCGTAATCATGACCAATTTGAAAATGGTCTGTGAAACAAAACCTGGGCTTCTTTAGCCAGGTAGCTTATTCCTGATGAATAAGCTAATCTGCTTTAGTATTGTGAGTCAACTTATACTGATTATTATAGTATGCAAGAAGTTCTCACTGGCCATAAGGACTTTTTGCCTGCTCAAATATCTGTGAAAGAATATTGTCAAGGTAGCTGTAGTTATACTTTACAAGAACAACTTTAAAGGAGTAGAGGGAAAAAGTTAAATCGGAATAATAGGCTAACACTGAGCAAAATAAAACCAAGGACAAGTATCTACAAGTAATTCCCAACAGTAATTTCTGAACGTTACAGATAGCTGCAAGTAGCTGGCATAGGTTGAATTAGACAGGGCAAGTAATTAATAAGAAGCAAATTGTATTAGCAGAAGAATAGGCAGGATAGACCATTCTTATCTTTATTCAGGGCAATCTTAAGCATGTATTGCTGGTCTAAACATCATGCGCATTTTCTGTTGTTGAATTACCTTGCTTAGACAAAGCATTGTTTCTTCTTTAAATAACTTCAAGTTAAAAATTAGAATTATTATATATTGTAAGCAAAGCCAAGTATCTGGATGCTAGAACTGTTCAAAAGAATTACCTGTTATTATGCTACTGTATAGGAATAGTTCATCAAGTTTTGATTTGTTAAAAGTAGATGACAGCTTACCCATTTTCTTACTAAATTTTTGCTGTCACAGCACTTAGTGTTATTCTTTGAACTAGTAAGTTACTATAGGAAGGGGTGAGATCATTTTAGAGGACATTAAATACTGTAATAAGAAAGAACTCCTTGGAATACTTTTATGGGTCACTACAAGAATTATCCTTGCAAAAGGCAATGTGACTCCTTTTGAAAAGGAAGTGTTTCATCAAAGGTTAAAACTGCATGGGCAGTTTCTGTAATTCCATAAGGTTTCTTTTTTGAGATAAAGCCTATGTAATTTCAGGTATTGAATTATTTCCTCTGGATAAATGAATGTCAAAATCTGGAAAAGGCTCATTCTCTTAAGCCTGAGTGGCAATTTTCTTATTATGGTGTCATATGGATAAAGTACTTGCCATTCTGAATTGTGCTGGCTCTTAGCAAAATTTGGGTCAAGATTAATGAAATCAGCCAAAGTAATGTTTGTTTTCTTGAACATTCTATTGCCATTCCTAAATGGCCTGTCAGATCTCTTTCCTAAGATCATTAACTTGGTGATATAGTTTGATGTCTCATTTGAAGAATCCAACCTTCAAAGCTGCTCTCCTGCTAGCTGTGTCTTGCAGTGCCTTCTGAAAGACCAGAGCCTTGTCATTGGGGCCTACTCTCTCAGTAGCACTCCTTTCAGATGATGAACATCCCTGGACACATTAAAACATTTTGGAGAACTCAGCAAACTGCATTTGTAACTTCAGGAGTTCTAGTAGATTTGGTTGCTCAGGCTGGGGCTCCGACTAGGCATAAGTTGAAGATATGTGAGATATATTTGTCTTGGCAGCTGAATGCTGAATGCATACATACAACCTCACTGTGCTGCCCAGATGTTGTAGAAGAATAGGAACTGTATTCAGAAAGGATCAGTGCCTACCAAGTAAAGCCAAAAGGAAATAATGGTTTAATTAAAAATAATTAATTAAAAAAATGTATTATCCTAATGTCTGTCAACTCTACAGGGACCTGAGACAGGCCAGGCTTTTCCTAGCTTCAGCAGTAAGGAGTAACTGAGATGAAATCAGTCTGGATTTTTTGCTTGGATTTCATTGTATTTCTTCACTCTACCATTGAAAGTAACATGCATCTCTATACACTGAGACTAAGACTGCCATGACTTCTCAAATATGATGGATAGCAACTTTGCAATTTCATCCACCAGCTCTCTCAGGACCTGCAGATACATCTCTTCAGGTCCCATGGACTTGTGCACCTTCAGGTTCCTTAGATGGCCCTGAACTTGATTTTCCCCTAGAAGTAGGTGGCTCTCCATTCTCCCAGTCCCTGCCTTTGTCTTCTGCAACTTGAGCAGTGTGGCTGGAGCACTTGCTGGTGAAGATTGAGGCAAAAAAGTCATTGAGTATGTCAGCATGCTCAATGTCCCAAGTAACTGTCTCCTGTTTCCTTCCAGAGAGGGCCCAGATTTTCCCTAGTCTTCCTTTTATCACTAGAATACCTGTAGAAGCTTTTATTTTGGCCACTGATTTAATTCTAGAAGGGCTTCAGCTTTCCTAACCTGTTCCTTTGTTGCTTGGACAATTCCTCTAAATTCTTCCCCAGCTACTTGTCCTTTCTTTTTGTGTTGGAGTTTGTCTAGGAGCTTCTTGTTCATCTGTGCAGGCCTCCTGGTGTTTTTGCCTGACTTCCTCTTTTTTGGGATGCATCTGAACTTGGAGGTAATCCTTGAATCCCCACCTTTCTTGGGCCCCTCTTCCCTGCAGAGCTTTATCCCATGGTACCAAGCAGATTCCTAAAGAGGCCAAAGTCCACTCTATTGAAGTACAGGGTAGCTAGCTTGCTGTGCACCTTTCTTGCCACCCTAAGTATCTTCAACTCTACCACTTCATGATCACTGCAGCCAGGGTATCCCCCCTCACCGCCTCAGGAATATCTAATGTCTGTGTACACATATGACGCAAATTTTTTTATCTACAGGGCCTTGCATGATGCATCCCAGACAAGGCCATGAGGCACAGGGCCAGAAAAGCCAGTACTGGGTATAGAGTCATGCTCATATTGTCAAGAAAGCTTTTGAGGTCAAGGCAGAACTGGGCATAAAAGTAAATTGCACACTGAAACAGGAAAATATGCATGGTAATATAATTTGAAATAAGAGCTATTAAAATTAAATTTGCCCTTTGACTGTTACTATTTAACACCCTTTTGATATGTATTTTGAAAGCTATCTCATACTTGTCTTACTGTAGTTCCCCTGTAGAGTTACAGCATAACGTGATACGAATCTTTTAGTGTGCTATACCAAAGCAGACTGTGATCCAGTATAGCAGAACATCTTCAGATGGGAAAACAGATATCCTCGTGTAACAGTATGACTGATAGAAACCAAGGTGTCATGGGTTCAGCAGTAGCAGTCATTTTTCTCCTTATTGGTAGCTGGTGCAGCACTCTGTTTTTGATTTTGGGCCTGGGAACAGTGCTGATAACACCAGCGTTTTCAGTTACTGCTTGATAATGTTTTGGTCTGACCAAGGACTTTCTGAGCCTCATGCTCTGCCAGGGAGGAGGGGAAGCTGGGAGGAAGCAGAGACAGGACACATGACCCAAACTGACCAAATAGGTACTCCATAGCGCAGCACGTCATGCCCAGGACGTAAGAGCAGAGAGCAGAGACCTGGAAGGATGGCAGTGTACTGCGTCGTTGGGCTGGGTATCAGGTGGTGAGCAATTGTATTCTCTTCCTTTGTTATTTTCCTTATCATTATTATTATTGGTGGTAGCAGTAGTGGTCTTGTGTTATACCTTAGTTACTAAACTGTTCTTATCTCAACCTGTGGGAGTTGCATTCTTTTGATTCTCCTCCCCATCCACCCGGGAGCGGGGGGAAGAAAGAGAGAGGAGTGAGTGAGAGAACGGGCTGTGTGATTTACAGCTTAAACCACGACACAAGCCATGGCATAAAAAAGTGAATTCAGTAATTTCTAGTTTTCTGTTCAACCCTAATATAAAGGCCAAGTTGATGCTTAGCTGTAGAGGAAGAGCCCTGTGTTTTGACATATTTGGGTATTTTGTGTATTCACATTTCTTGTGAAAGACAAGGGAAGCCATGGGTATGTTTGTGCTTGCACTTGCCTAAGGGCTTCAGTGACAGTCAAATAAAGGCTAAGGGTATGTTTCTTATTAGAAAAACTCCCTCCCCCCCCCCCTTTTTTTTTTTTTAAAGATTTTTGCACAATGAAAACATATTTTTCTAACTTTCTATGGAAGTTTACAAGCCTTTTTCCCCTGTGTTTTTATTCTTTGCACTTTTCGGATCCTCTGAACTTTTTGATATATGCTGCAATTTCCCCAGTGTTTGGCTATCTTTCCAGCAGCAGATGCGAGTCCAGCAGCTGCTTTGTCAAAACTGAAGATGTAATTGTGCAAACAAAATGTGTATTTCAGTTACTTCACTACTACTCTGATAGAAGTGTGTCTTTTTTTTTTTTTTTTTTTTTTTTTTTTAACAGTAACTCGGAGTAACTATGGAAGGTTAAACCTTTCCCAGGTGCTTCTGAGAATGAGTCTAGGGGAAGTGAGAGGAAAGGAGAGGACCCTTGTTTTCTTAATTTGTTTTCTTCTACTATGTTGCATTTGTAGGTGAAGTCTAGGGTTTTGCATTAAAAAGCTGCTACTTTAGAAGGAGAAAGCTCATTCTTTTCCATCTTTGTGTCACATGAGTAGGTCTCTGCCAGCCAGAAGGGGTGCATAGTCCTACATAAATGTAGGATGCATGCATAACATGGTGTTATATTGGAAGTAAGGGCCTTCATGGCAGATATAAATGATTTTCTTACAACATATGGCATTTATTTTCAGAACGTGGCAGAAAGGAGAACAAACCAAACTGTCAGCTTAATTGAAATGGCAAGGCTGAAGTGGTGACCCTTTGTCACACAATGCAGCGCCTGGCTTCTTACAGTTGAGTTTAGTAAATAGAGGGTTGCAGTCTCACTGTTCCAGACTCCCCAGGGCATGCAAACAGAGTGTGTGACTTGTCTCACTGCTGCTGTGATGGGCATCCCCTCCCACTTTACAATGCTTTTTATAAAGCTTTTGCATTGTACTAGTAAGGGAAACATACATGGACAACCTGGCTGTAGTGCAAATAATGTAACCAGACTCGTCCAGTAAGACTCAAGGTTTGGCTTAATTACTAACTACAGCCCATGTGAGTCTTGGTACTGTCAGACCTCATCAGGTGTTTCCTGTGTTTAGGGAAGAGCAGTTGTACTAGATGTTGTACTAGATTTCCCATTATTTCTGAATTTTTGAGGTATGTTTCATTTCCCTCAAAACAAAGTTCAAAGTTTAGAGCACTGAAAAACAAAAGCAAAATCCAAACAAGGAAACTCCCCAATTCATAAGTTTTAGGTGAAACCTAAGCCTGTTCAGTCTAAAGAAGATAGACAAATAGTTTAGCTAGATTGCTCTGATTTTTTTTCTTTTTTTTTTTTTTTTTTTTTTGAGATCTTCTAGAAAGCTATTTCCTGTGTGCCCTGAGAACAAGACAAAACATTAGTGTGTTGATTTAGCCAGGTTCCCAAGCTGCCCCTGCAGCAGTCTGCAGCATTGCTCATTGCTGTTGCTCCACAATGACTAGAGGCAATAGGTACCTTTTGAAAGGGTAAAATAATGCAGAAAGAACTGTGTGGTTTGAAAAGGCTGGACAAAAAAGGAATCAGGCAGTGATCTGAGGGGAAAACCTCTTCTTCTTATTGAGTGCATAGGAGTGGTCCTTGTTTTGGCCTAACCTCTCTGAAGAGTGAGAGCTCTCCATATTCAAGAAAGAGTGGTTTTCCCTTCCCACAGGCTTGAACATCTCACCTGAATTTGTGTCCCAGCCTTGAGCCAAGATTGCAGTGATGGCTTGGAGGGCTGCAAGAGGTGGCACTTCCCAAAACACTGGGCAGATTTGCAGGTGGGGAGCTTCTGGCTCCATCTCAATCTCTTTGCAGGTGCCATGCTCTTCTACCTTCTGCCACATCTCTGCCCAGGCATCACTTTTGTCACTGTGTGCTATCATCAGTAACAAAAACAGCAGCTAGATTCGATGCAATCTTTGACTAATGAAGAGTTATGGAAAAAAAGTGAAATGCTTTACATTTTTTTTGAAGTGTTCAAGTGCCAATGTGGTGAATGTCACTGGAGAGCTTCCTCTGAGGTTTTGCTGTTCAATTAAAAAAACCCAACAGCCTGTATTACTCAACACTGGAGCGTTTGTCAGGTTCCTTGTCTGGCAGCAAACCCCAAGCATGTCTTAACTTTATATTAAGGTGAGATTCTTGTCTAGTAAGTTTCCTCTCTATGTTCCTTTCTTTCCTTCTTTCCTTTCTTGCCTCCACTTACTTGGAAAACAGCTGCTGGATGCACTGGACATCAAAAGAAGTGTCTGGATGAATTAAAAAGCAACTTCCTAAAAATCCCACCAAGGTTAATGCATTTTTCTCTGGCAGTTGCCAGTTCATTTTGTTCTCTTCCCTCCTCCTCCAAACTTGTGTCATTTCAATCAAGTTTCTGTAAAATACTGTTCTAAATCATTATATGCTGTGAGACTGATTATTGGTTGCATGTAGGACATGAGAAAGGAGAAAGGAAGCTGATTTTTCCAATTGCCACAGAAGACTGTATCTAGTTTGTCTCAATCTTCAACATATAAAGTCACTAAGCAGAGAGTTATCATTTGATAAATAAATTAGCTGCAATATTGCCTTAGAAATGGCTAAGTGATTGGAAACTAAAGGCCAGCGATCTCATAACAACACTGGCCCTAAAGAATCAGTGTTTAGGGGAGGGGCAGGTGCTGTTTTGTACTGGTCTGGGTATAAATTTTGTTATTACTTAAAATGTGTAGTTTTTGAATGCCAGAATATCTTACTGAGTACATTCATTAAAGCTGTGTTGCTACCTCAGTCAGCCTCTAAATATCCTCAAACATCCTAGCAGTCGTACTTCTACACAGCCTCTGCTTGCTGATGTGCTAATACTTTAGCTGTCATTTTGATATTTTAATGTTAGTCAGTACACAGCTCAAAAATGTTTAGAGAAAATCCTTAATGTCAAACCTTCCTCCCACATAACAAATATAATATAACATTTCTTATTATATATTTGTTGTTCACTGCTTTAGCTCCTTATAAGTCCTTATCCCGATTTTAAAATCATCTTATGTGTTTGTAACAAATTTCTATTGATCTCACAATAGAAGCATAATAATCATATTTATTTTGGCACATAAAATCAGTATTTATTTACCCTCCCTGCTGTGTAAACACAGAGAGCTGGATTAGGGAGATTTCATATGTATGTGCCTGAACAACATCAGGTCGTAACAAGTTGAAACACCATTAAATGTTTACTGAAGTAATTACTGGGGACAGAAATTCTCCCTGCTGGCTGTAAGCATACAGGTCTGATGCAAAACGCATCTCTCCAAAATGGCAGAACTCATCAGCAGTTTGCCTCCTAAGCTTTCTTGCCCCAGTGCAGAGAGAGGTTGTGAGAATTCCTGACCCATGGTCTGACAATACACACAGACCCTCCAGACTCCCTAATGAGCAGATCATCTGACCAAACATTCCTCTTCAAGAGCAGTAGGGTTTGGTGCAGGGCTGCTCAGTGACCCTGAGCAGAAGCCACTTTGGTCCTCTTGAATCTTAATTAAGAGGGTTCAAACCACAAACCACAGGTTGAGGAGATGAAGTTGCTAATGCAGCAGAGGCTGGAGGCTTTCAGTTTGTGCAGTTTTGCAGGGAAATGTATGTGTTGATGGCAACGTAGTCCAGGTTTTTAAGCACTGGGCAAGGCGCCCAGAAAGTCCTACCTTTAAATTCAGTCTCTGGCATTTTCTCTGTAGATACAGGCAGCCCATTTAGCCTTTTCTATGTTACTCACCCTAGCATCATGGGGCTAGTATCTGGTTGGTATCATTACAGGTTGTGTTGGTTATCATGAATGGAGATGAGAAAAGCCAAGTAAAAGTAGCTTAATTTTATGAAGATATCCTGCTTCCTTCTCTATCCATCTGAGATTTGTTTCACATGCACCTACCTAAATGCTTTTTCACGCATACAGACAATTTGTACAACACAAATTTATGGTCTAGTAAAGAAAAGTTACAGTCTGTTAAAGAACAAGAAGAAACATCTTGGTGTAAATTTTCCCTGTTATTGTAGCAGCACATTTGTTTGCAGATATACATCAGAAAAAATACAACTTTGTTTTTGTATAGTGTTCTAAGAAGCAACTGAAGCCAAACACCTATAATTTAATTGAATTTTTTAGTTGCCAATTCATAATATAACTTTATTTTTTAAATATGAGTGGAATAACCTATTCATCAATTTTTTTCATGACATGACAATTTTTATCTTATAGTACTATTATTATTTGCCAGTGTGCATGCCTGACTCCCATCTTAGTTCCTAGTTACTGCCATCTGGTATCTCTGCAGCATAAGGGGGGTTCCACAATTCCACAACATTGTGATTTTCTTGCATGTGATTCCTTGACTTTCAATAACTTTTATACAGATGAGGAATCTTATTAGTTATAAATTCTTTCAAGATATTTTAAATCTATTTTTGTTTGTAGTCATCTTGGATGAGTATCTCCATATGTTTTCTTGCTTGTATATATTAGATTGCAAGTTGTAGATGAAAGATGACATAACTTATTGGAAAACATTTTTATCCCAGCCAGAAATTCTCTGCAGCTGCCCAAAGTAGTTGGAAGAATTTACCTTATGAGAAAACACTGAGATGCATGAATGACTGAGGACAGATAAAACATACTTTTTTTTTGTGTGTGTATGTAAGATGATATGAGTGATGTATTAGAAATAATTCTGAAAAATACCATTTGGAGTTCTTTACCATTTAGTAGTATAATAATACAATATATAGAGTTGATAAAAAGGTGAAGGAACAAATTCTGCAAGGTATTCTGATGAAAAAGGAACCATATGCTTCATCTTAGTTTTCATCCTGATATCCAGTCATAAGAGGGTAAAATATATAATTTGATTATTTGATTAAAAGCAAAGATAAAATAAACCAAAATATATAGGAGTGAGGGAAATAAAGGGCAAAATCTGAGTATATGGTTTTGAAAGGCCAGAGCTCAAGAAAAACACCACTCTCTGCCTTAGGGTTTGTATCCTGGATGAAGCTAGAAAAGCTACTTTTTTCTGATATTTCAAGAGCAGAATTATGAAATTCCATTGTAAGATCTGCATAAGCATCAACTTAAACCAATTTTTACAGGTATTCATTGTAAGCAGAGTTGGGTTTCCTAAGTGGATGTATGCAGAAGTGTAAAAAGGTACCAACATGCTTAAGAGCCCAAATAGAAGAGACCAAAATGCAGGGATTTGTGGAATTTAACATGAGATGCTCTGAAAGAATGATGACTCCAGGTTATGTGTACAGTCAGTTGGATAGTGCCCATCCTTCTTTTTAACTTCTGCAGTCAACCAGTTTGTACCTTGAAGCCTAAACTTCAACTAACTCTCTTGTTTGTTATTGCACAAATTAAAGGGTCTTCATAAGATTATTGAGCTGCAGTACTCTACTCTTTGTCCTCTGATTAGTGGCACCTTAAAATTTAAATATGGTTGTGCAAACACCTTTAGGCATATAGTACACATGACCACGTTTTTTTGGAAGTGTATAATGTAAGTGGCCCAAAGGTTTAAAGATGAAAGCTGCTTTCATAATTACTGATAATGATGGAAATGTAGAAACACTAGAACAAGCGGCTGATATCTGTAAAGTAAGAACTGATACTTCATTTCTTGTTTTCCTTGTTATGGGATGTTGTCCTGGGTTCAGCAGGAGCAGTCATTTTTCTCCTTCTTAGTAGCTGGTGCAGTGCTGTGGTTTTGACTTTCAGCCTGGGAACAGCACTGATAACACCGATGGTTTTAGTTGTTGCTCAGTAATGTTTACTCTGACCAAGGACTTTCTGAGTTTCATGTTCTGCCAGGGAGGAGTGGAAGCCGGGAGGAAGCAGAGACAGGGCACCTGACGCATACCACAGCCTGTCATGCCCACTATATAAACTGGGGGTAGTTACCTGGAAGGGTTAGATCACTGCTCAGTCAGGCTGGGTATCGGTCAGTGGGTGGTGAGCGGTTATATTCTCTTCCCTTGTTACTTCCCTTGTCATTATTGTTATTGGTGGTAGCAGCAGTGGTTTGTGTTATACCTTAGTTACTGGACGGTTCTTATCTCAACCTGTGGGTGTTACATTCTTTCCATTCTCCTACCCATCTCTCCAGGAGTAGTGGGGAGGAAGGGGGGGGGGGGGGGGGGGGGGGGGGGAAGGAGTGAGCAAGCAGCTGTGTGGTTGAGTTGCTGACTGGGCTTAAACCACAACAGGTGTGTACATTTTCATGGTGGTGGCAGTGTGGGTATACAGTATCTAACTGATGTTGGAGCCTGCTTTTCCAGTGGGCTGAATTCTTTGGAAGAGGCACTCCAGTACTACCTGCAGGTCAAGCTCTGCTCTACAAAGGAAATGGTGTTGAGTTTTCTCTTTCTGTGGAGCAGTCTCCTTGGATAACGTTGAACTGCAATGTGGGCCTCAGAAGACACTCAGAAGACTGATTTGCCCGCCATGAGGCAGGATCAGCTGCCTGCATGCCAAGAACTTTTGCAGGTTTTTTTCTGAGGTCTAATCTGAATCCTTCTTGATGCAATTTGCATATCATTATTGCTTGCTCCCTCTACCACAAGCACAGAGAACAAACTTTTCCTCTTTGCAGAAAATTTTTATATTTTTATTCCACCCAGTCATATATAATTTAGTTTAGGTAACCCTGGTTCTTTCATGCGCTCTGGTTACTTTTGTAGCTATTCTTTAGGCACAGTTACTCAACATCTTTCCTCTGGTCTAGTACCTGAAACTGGATACAGTGTTGCAATGGGAGCTTTTGCAGTTTTGAAGAGAGTAACACAACTACTCCACATACCTCCCAGGCTGTATTTTGATGATTTCATCCCAGGAAGGTATCGGGTTCTTTCACAGCTGCATGATGGCACATTTTCAATCTGCAATCCAAAAGCACCAAGACTAGAAGAAACAAGCGAAGACAGCAGTGGCACAGGTAATAGAGAGCAAAAACCAGATGGAGAATCATAACTGAAGCACATCTTCCTGAGATACAAAACTAGATGTGTTGTCAAACTGGGTCCAGGTAGAGAATGGAAAGCATGTGTATTCCTGGATGGAGATCCACAGGTGCCATTTCTGAAAGGAGATGGATTCTTTCTGCAGCTGAAAAAGGGAACATGACGCCTGATAATATATTAGAAGCCAAAATCCAAATGTTAATAAAATTCTATTGACACTGAGCTGCTGTGTAAATAAATCTTTCTACTGTTTTGCTACAAGCTGCAAACTTAGATATGAGATGGGATGCTGTGGAGACCTGTGCTTTGTCTGGAGGAACACCCTGAGCCTTGCTCAGGGTGAATAAGGCCAGTTCAAATAAAAAATCAGGGCACCAGCCTTCAGGTCTAGGTCTCCCAAATCCTATCCCTATTTGCTGGCATAGCTCAGGGCTTCAAGAAATTAAGAATAGCACCTTTGGTTGTACCAATAGCATTCCTTACTATGTGATTATCCAGTTTGGAAATGTTTTAATTCATATTATTTCACGCTCAGCAGGCTTGGGGAGCTGCTGTTTTATAAACTGCTCTTGGCTCCCTCTTTACCTCAGCAGCTTCAGGATTTCTGAGATAAATCAGGCTCCAAGACAGTCACTGACTTGGTGTTTCTCTCTGAAGAAGCACAAGAAAGATTAGACAAATCCCTAGCCACATTGGTCCTGAAATTGTGAAGCAAAAGTAAGATTTTTGACTGCTGCTGTCTCAGATTATTCTTTCAGATGAGACTGGGATGGCTGTTCTATAGAAAACGCTTGAACTATTTTTAAATTAGCATTAACACCATCATTATGGCAATAAAACCTAGTGCAGGCTGCTAAACCTGTTCAAGCTTATCCTAAATTTCCCAGACAGGTTTTCATTGAGAAACACAGTGCTCTGTCTCTGCTGTTGGCAGTTATGTGAGCAAGTGATATGAGATATTCTGATTATACTGATGTCATGGTTCAAATCCAGCTGGTAGCTCACTACTGTGCAGCTGCTTGCTCATCTCCCTTATCCTCCTCTCCTCAGGTGAGATGGGGAGGAGAATCAAAACAATGTAAAAACTTCAGGTTGACAGGACAGTTTAAAGTACAGTATACTACTACTACTACTAACTATAAGGGGAATAACAAGGGGAGAGAATATAAAACTAAAAGGGGGGGAAACAACAAAAAAATACCAAACCAACCAACCAAAACCTCAAAACTGGAAAAAAAAAAAAAAAAAAAAAGCCACCCACAAGTGATGCAGAATACAGTTGCTCACCATGCACAGAGCAGTGGTTGGTCCCTTCTGGGTAACTTGCTCCCCCCAGTTTATATACTGCCATGATGTGCTGTAGTATGGAATACCCCTTTGGCTAGTTTGGGTCAGGTGTCCTGTATTTGCTCCCTCCTGAATTCTTGTGCCCCTCCTCTCTGGCAGAGCAGGAGAAACTGAGAAGTCCTTGATCAGGGTAAGTGCTACCTAGCAACAACTAAAACATTTGCATGTTTTCAGCAGTGTTCTCAGACTGAAACCAGAACACAGCACTGCATCAGCTAGTAAGAGGGAAATTAACTCTAAGGTAGCTGAAACCAAGACGACTGGATGGTAACTGCAGTATAGGCATATCCTCAGGTCCATAGTAAAGTGATACATGCTACTCTAGATTTCTTGCTAGGGAGAGAATTTTTTTTTTTTTTTAAACATGTCTTGGCTAGAAATCTCAATTTTAAAATATCCAATAAACTTCTCTGTTCATCTAGAGAGGAATGACTGAAAAGGAAATGTTTTTTTAATAGCTGTTCAATTCATTGCTGTTGCTGCTGCCTGGAGATGATAGCATCTCAGTTCATATCTCAACAGAGAGAGCTCGCTCAGGCAGGTCTAACATGTAACATTTGCTTGGGTTTGTCAGTGCTGTCCCATGGTTTCCATTACTTTTTAAGAGAACACTGATTAATGCTGCAAGAAAGACACAGGTTGTACTCAAGGAACTTCTCTATAATCAATGTCATAATTTCTGATCATGTTAGCACAGAGAGCTGGAGACTCTGGCTTGCTCTATGGTGAGATCCCACTGCTCAGGCACAGCAATTTCCAATTAGTTTCTGAACATGCCAGAGGAGGTGGCTGGCCCTCAAGGGCTGTTTCTCCTTGACAGCAAAAAGTTATTGGACAAATTAGTGCAATGCACCGATTTTTTTTTTTTTTTTTTTTTTTTTAATTATTGTTTTCTTATCCCCAGTGAGGTGTTAGGCATAAAATAAATGCCTTTCATTTCACCTGTGCAGGATGGTCATTACAATTCTAGATAGAAACAGTATTAATAGAAAGAGTTATTGCCAGCCCAACTGCCAGAAATGTGAATAGGTCAATATGGTCTTTTTTATATCACCATAGGCTTCTTTATCAAGGGTGTCAGTACAAAGAAAATGTAATTCTAAGTAAAATTTCAAATTGTTTTCCCCTTTGTTACTACATACGATATCATGCACTATCAATGAAAGGCCACAGCATATCTGTGAACATCTATCTGTGAGCATCCAACTGTATAGTCTTAACAATGATTCTGTAAGGTATTGTCTCCTACATTGTGAATTGAAAACCAGGCAGTATGTTGGTTTTCTGTCTTGTTTATATTGGTCTGTGCCAGCTGCTCAAGTAGTATGCATGTTCTTCCTCTTGTATTTATGCTGTTAAAAGTGCTAAAAAGCACTGTGGGAGTATTCTCATGGTAGCATGGGAAGTTGAACAAACAAGTATCAAGGTGCTTTGAAGTTAAAAGGAATTTTGTTAAAATTGTCACTGCCAATTTTCACGATAAAAGAATGAAATTGTCATGGGTTCAGCAGTAGTAGTCATTGTTCTACTTCTTGGGAGCTGGTGTAGCGCTGTGTTTTTGACTTTCGGCCTGGGAACAGCGCTGATAACACCCAGGTTTTTGGTTGCTGCTTAGTAATGTTTTGGTCTGACCAAGGACTTTCTGAGCCTCATGCTCTGCCAGGGAGGAGGAGAAGCCGGGGGGAAGAAGAGACAGGACACCTGACCCAAACTGACCAAAGAGGTATTTCATACCAGCACATCATGCCCAGAAGGTAAAAATGAGGGGCAGAGATCCGGAAGGGTAGGGTTCGCCATTTGGTCGGGCTTGGTATCAGTGGTGAGCGGTTGTATTCTCTTTCCTTGAATTTCCCTTATCATTATTATCATCGGTGGTAGTAACAGTGGTTTGTGTTATACCTTAGTTACTGGACTGTTCTTATCTCAACCTGTGGGAGGTGCGTTGTTTTGATTCTCCTCCCCATCTCCCCAGGAGCTGGGGGGACAAAACAGGGGGGAGTGAGTGAGCGAACTGCATGAGGGGCTTAAACCATGACAAAAATACACCCCAAATCCTAACTTGCTGATTTGGTCAGTCCTCATGAGCAAAAATAAGGGGTGTACCTGTAATATAGGCCAGTGGTGGCTTCCTTCTCTTTATATCTAGCTTTTCCAGTTTTGTCAAACATTCAGCATTATAAATAATTCTGTTAAAGGAACAGACATGGTAGAAAGTAAGCAGTGAAAACTGGAGGGCTTTACTTTAGGTTGCTGGTTTCATCTGGATAGTCACAGTGTTATCAACTGATGGATATTTGTCTGCCTCTTTGAAAACAGATGGGAGATATAGCCTTGTTCCTTGGAGAAGAGTGTTCCCACTTCAGAAACTTCATTTGGCTCTTTGTATGGAAATAAAGGAGTCACTTCAGACAATATCAGGAAAATATGCTACAGCACTAGCTTGGTGAGGTTGGAGGGTCTGAGCCAGAGGAAAAATTGTGAGGAAAACCTTACAGGATAAAAGTTTGAGAGATCTGCTTGTTTCAATTTGTGAACATTAGCCAAAAGCTTTGCTCAATGCATTGTGCTTGTGAAAGAAGTGGAAATATCCCCTGGTGTCAGCACCTCATCTAGTCCTCCCCTCACCAGGACTCCCTCTTCATGAGAAAAGTTGCTTTGGAGTTTGGCTTCACACCTGCAGTGTTGCTATTCATATGGATTGCCCTTTGCCAATGGGACAGCTGAGAGTGTTGGGTGTCTTACCTGTCAAAGTTAAAGTTTTCACAGTAATTTCTAGCCAAAATTGTATTCTTTTTATTTTTTTCCTGATTTTGCTGCAGATCTCCCAGAATCTTTGAGCAGAGACTTTGACACAATACCTGACAATTCTTGCTCTCTCAAAAGCCCTATCGTGACAGAGCTCAAGCCATTTACAGTACAATCAGTGAGCCATGCTTCTAAATGCTTTTATGCAATAGCATGACTGCTTTGATATACTTTTCTTCAGGAAATTACGCTACAAGGATTATTGCTCTACTGAGAGTGAAGGTGCTCAGTCCAACATGGCATTGCCTTCAGTTGTTTTCTGTATGTGCACACAGATCTAATTATAAACTTTATATCTAATGCTTTATGAGTTTTTATTCCATAACTTCTGAAATTATTCCTGTAGATGGTAACTGTCATGGGAGACTTAGAGAGACTGGTGATTCCTGTATTATACAACCAATCTATTGCATTGTGAAATATCACATCTCCTAATCTCTTCCATATGTGTGGCAAAACACGTGTTAAAGTTGTTAGGTTTTCTTTTGTGTTCCTATGGGAAAACTGTTCTTGAACCTCAGCTCTTTAATGATTGAGAAACCTTCATCTAACTTCCAGTCTAAACCAAATTTCTGGCAAACTCATATTTTTTCTTAGCAGTTGGCCATCTTATGTGGCACTTTTGCACTTATCCCTTTATGACAGCTCTGAGATTTTTGTAGAAGACACGAATGACTTGTACTCAGGAATAAAGATGAACACATGTTTTCAGAGACTGAATCAAAACCATGGAAAGTTTTTTTTTGTGTAACTTCTTGTTTAACACATCTCCCGCCCTTAGAAGTTTAATTTGGCCCAGAATGAAATGCTTTTTGTTGTTGCTGGCATTTCAGTTAAAACTATTTTAGCAAAACTTTCAGCTTTTTAAAGTAAAAAGTAAAAATGGTGGTGGTTTCCAAAGCATCAAGCCAAAATATTCTAACATTTCAGAAACAATTATTGTAGAAATTGGATGATATTCCATTTTTTACAAAGAGATAAAACCTGTATTTAGTTAATTAAGTACAAGTTCTAAAATGCTGATCTATGGTTAGAAATCTACTATAGCCAGAATCTCCCTCTTCAGGGTGTGGTGACAGTGAGTCTGAAAGTTAACTGATTGATGTTTCACAGAATAATTGTAGATACTCCACTGTTACCTGCAATTGTTGCATTAGCAGCTGAGAAACTCCGTTTGCACCAGCCAGTTCCACAGGTTATTAGAGCTATGTTTTGGTAGATTTTACTGAGCAGGAAACTATAGAAAATGTAAAGTCTTAAATTGTTTTAAGTTTTTTTTTTTTTTGTTTTTTTTTTTTTTTTAAGCTCTTGGTATTTTTCTGGTACACATGTGGAACTTTCAGGCTGAAGGGATGAAAGGAGGAAAAGAACCTGAATGTATTGTAGTCTGCCCCAGGTTCTGAGCAAAAATGTCACGTTCTAGGGGAGATAGTGCTGTGCAAGCCTCTGACAAAGTACCATGCACTTCAGAGAATTTTAAATGTGCATATGAATAAAACAATGACTTTGTAGCTTTGCTTCAGAAAATGGCTTTGTAGTGCTTGCTGATATTTGATAATGTTCCATTTTTTCCTAACATCTGTGGCCTCCAATTCATTCTGGCAGTCCTAACGTGAAGAGCTCTGCATGTTTGTAAAGCAGGACAGGGAATAGATTTGCTCTGGGAAGGTCTAAGGTGGAGTTTAATGGTGTTATCTGTCACAGCAGTGTTTGTGTCATCTGCTTTTGGGTTACGTGTTACCAGAGGTGGCACTGAAATAATATGAGAATTTCCTTTGTGTAGAGATGACTTTGGTGAAAAAGTGGAGGGAAAAAAATTGGTATCTTGAAAACAGCACAGATAATGTGGAAAATAAGGACTTTGGGAGCACCATGTTTTTGTTTGGAAATGCTTGCTACTGCAAAGAGTGTATAGAGGCTAAACTGACAATTAACCTTGTTTGGGTCAAGAGCAATCTTCAGGAGTGATGTGATCACTCTTGAGTAGTTGCTGGCAATTTGTTTCATTGGAATGTGCTGTATTGTAGGGGCACTAGGGAAAACTTGCTGTGATTATAAGACTCTCCAGCCTCGTGTAGGCAAGATCTTAGCCCTTGTTGCAGTGGCAGGTAGCTTGCTTCTGCTCCCTGTACTGAAGAAAACAGGACAGAGCACAAGAAATTGCCATGCATCTGGCACGTGACTAGATGCACTTGTCTGCTGCTAGAAGCCTGGCTTTTATATTGTATAATACTTGTGACAGCAGGAAGATCAAACTTACAGAAGAGGTATTTATTAGGAGTGGTGAGAAGCAGGCACTTAGCACTGACTGAAAGGCAGTACAGATAAAGATGCTGCATTTGAAAACCTCTGATAAAACCACAATGAACAGTAGGAAGCATTTAACAATCGCTGTGCTTAACTGTGCTGTCATCATTTACATAGAAGGTTGTTTAAAAGGGAGGATAGAATTACAATGGGGGAACCTGGCAAAACCCTAAAAGCTGCTCTTCTTTTAGCTTCCAAGCAGAAATGCGTTTGGTATGTATATTTCCACATTGTTCTCAATAAGGCTTTAATTCTGAATTCACATATGGTACTTAATTTGCATTTTTCATACAGTCATTAATGCCTGCTGAACTTGAAAGGTCTAGAAAAGTATTCAAAGGCTTGGATACTTCCCAGAAATATGTTCATGCTGTACTGGCCTGGAAATCTGCACAAAATCTGCAGCTCAGATGCTGACCTGGAGTTTCGATTCTTTCACTGTGAGGTGTTTTAAAAACAGAAGGCTTCTTCTCAGGCTTGTTGTACGTTT
This sequence comes from Ara ararauna, assembly GCA_028858755.1. NCBI lineage: Eukaryota > Metazoa > Chordata > Aves > Psittaciformes > Psittacidae > Ara > Ara ararauna. The sequence goes on from CM054379.1 coordinate 67,780,784, forward strand.
TACGCTAGTTCTTGTACATGTGAATCATTTTGCTGTCAGTACAATTTTGATCACATTTCTAGCAGAGGCCAAATACGAGGCAATATCAAGAACAGGGAGCTGCAGGTAACCAGAGATCAATGTACTTTGAAACTACCCTGGAAAAAAGCAGCTCTCCTGATTCTTAATCTAAGACAGAAGAAACAGGTCTTGGCCATGATAAGGTTGACAGCAAGCTCCTGTTCACATGCAGGAACTACAGTGGTGGCCACAAGACTTGAAAGGAAGAAAGAACGAGAGCTAAAATGCTCAAATGAAAGATGCTGGATTATTTTCAGAAGAATGCATGATATCACTGAGATTTATTCTTTTATTGTGGGATTCCTTCATAATTGGGCAGCAATCTGGTACTAGGCGCAGTGGAGCAACCTTGACCAGCAGCAGAAAACTGCTAGATGATGTGGGAAGGTATCTCTCCTGGGGAAAACAATCATCTGTTAAGAAGATTTGACTGGCTGAAAGCAAGTCTTATGATGTGTCCCTTTTAGGGTATAATCTTAGTTTCAGAAACCAAAACAAATAATAAAATATCATGAGGGAATTCATTCTTTTTCTTCTCTTTTATGAAGTAAAAATGCTTTCAGATGAGAGGAGCAGTGTGACAGCTGATGGCAGATGCAGAAAGACTTCCTCCCCTCCTCCCATCATACCCCCACCCACGGGCATTGAAGTGCAGAGAGTTTATTGTTCTGCTGCTTCTCTTTCTTTTTATCTGTGCAGCTGTGTTCTCCATCAGATACCATCATGCTGCCAGAGCTACTCTTCAAAGTGGGAGTAGGTGATTTGTTAACTGCTTGTCTTGGAATAAACTATTTGGTCATGCAAGTTATTTAGTCTGACAAAAGAACAAAAGAAAGTAATTGGTAATTATTCCCTCTACACCTCTCCTCTATATTTTCAAAAAGGGATACTTTTACTGCAGTGTTTTGTACCTATTTAATCACTTACACCAGCTGATGAAATAAAAGCTCTTGTCCCTTGGCCCCTTGCAAATTATTCTTGTTAATTATTTTTTAATTATCCTTCCATCATTGCTGCTGGTGCCACTTTCATAATTTCTACATCAGTGGGTGCGGACATGACAAATCTAAAAACTTATCAGAGGGAATTATTGCTTCTGCTGTGCTGGCTCCAGAAGAGGAACAAAAGGTGGAGCATGACCCAGGGGACTGCCTCCTGGCTCACCTCCCTGTTGGTGGCTCCTCTGCTTTGCTGTAGGTGAGAATCCATTGTAGGCACACTCATCTGCACACGCATATCAACACATGAACACGCTCACATGTGTGTACCAGCTTATTAATTAGCTCAAGTTTCACATTAGCAAGTTAATATTCAAATGTTTTCAGGGTGGCTGACAGCATATTAATCAGAACCGCATTTAAATAGATGGGTACATTGTATCTCTCCCTAATCTAGACCGTGAAGAAAAGATTCCCAGTGTGGAAGAAGAGATTGCAGACTGCAATGCTCTGCAGTTGGGTTTCTAAGGGACAAAAAGACATCTTCATTTTTGCTCTTGGAAGTGTGCAGTGAAGATGTCAACATTTTGCTGTACTATATACCTGCAAGTATACAGAACCTGTGTTCACAGAATATAGGTCCTGGCACAATTTCTCTGTCCCCCAAACCTTCCTATTTTAAAACCTTCCTATTTTAAAACCTTCCTATTTTAAAACCTTCCTATTTTAAAACCTTCCTATTTTAAAACCTTCCTATTTTTAAACCTTCCTATTTTTAAACCTTCCTATTTTTAAAAGAAGTGAAACCTAAATGTGGATATACAATTGAGGGAAAGGGAAGGAAATGGGGAAAAAAAAAAAAAAAAACAAGTGTCTTTACCGAGGAGCTAGAGATATTAAAACCAAAGTTTTTTCGGTATGTGTGATAAAATCAAGTCATGAGGAAAATGAATAACTAGCCTCAGTATTTACACCAAAGTACTTATTTATTCCCTGAACCACATTCCTCCTCTCTCTCTCTCCCTGCCTCCTCTCCTCCCCCAGCTCTCTCTCCCCCCCCCCCGCGCACCAAATTACTTATAAACATATGTTATATTTTACTGGTGTTCTTCAGAATTAGTTGGTAGGTGGCTGAGGCAAGGCAGTTCAGCCTCTGGTCTGCCTCCTGCAGTGATTCACCACCACTGTTTACCTGAGGACTGGGCTTGCTATGTGAGCCTTACTTTATGCAGAGTTTGGTGGTTTTGCTGCTTGATAAGCACTTCCACAATCTGGCTCATGATGACCACGAGGTGCTATCCTCCTCCTATTTGCATGAAGATGGCTTAAACCAGCAGATTTTACATCTGTGTATTTCCTACGTTGCCTTTTAGCAAACAGTTTTTTAGAGGATGTTTTGCCTTTCTGTGCTTTCCCAGCTTCAGACTCTAGAGGACACTTTGTATGACATTTTTCATAACCACAATAATTACTTTCCTTGGCACCTTATAGACACAAACTGGCATAAACTACTCTTACAGCTGACATTTTTGTGTTGGGTTTTGTGGAAATGGCAGGTTATTTGTGTTGTCCCTACGGTGCCTTTGGAGGCCATGAAAATATCACATCAGCTGATTTTAGCCTGAGCAGTAAAGTCACAGGAGCAACTGTTTGAAGTGAGCCGAGCTGTCTACTGACTGCTCACCATTACGTAGTGAGTATCTGTGAAGAGCTGGTCACAAGTGTTTTCATAGTGCGATATGAGGTGGAATGGGTGCTGCAGCACTGTAACACAGCATAGCTTTAATTTTTGCTGTGCAAAATGGTCATCAGCTTATTTTCCTGGTTAAGTTCTTTCATTATTAAGATTTCTCACTATTTAAATAGATGATGCCCACATAACTGGGAGATATGGCCTAAAATCTATTCATACTATCTCCAAATAGCTTTCCCTAGGAGATCTATACCTAGATTTGCCTGCTAAAGGGACAGAGTATTTCGTAAGCATTGACAGGCAAAGTTCACAACTTCCTGGGTTTTCTTGTTGCTATGAAGGGTAAAGAGTTCCCTTTGTCCTTTCAAATTTATACTTTCACAGCTCTCACTTTTTGAAAAACTTAGTCACAGAATCATTTCTCTCAGGAAAATCCCAGGGGGAAGTCCTAGCACTAAATAATACAACAAAAAGGAATTGGCAATGTTTAGACTTTCAGGTGGAAACTAGTTTGAAGATACAAAGTTGGGTAGTCATGGCTAGTTTCCGTACAGGAAAAGAGAACAGTGATTGTGAAAAGCAGACAGAAGATGACAAAAAGTTGAGGAGGTGAGCACAATGCACAAGTTAGAGAAAAACTTGTTACTTAATTCTGAAATAGTGTAATAAACCAACCTCTTATGGTGTCATGATTTAACCCCACCTGGCAACTAGGTACCATACAGTTGCTGAATAATAAAAAGGTAAAACCTGTGGGTTGAGATAAAGAACAGTTTCATAATGGAAATAAAGTCAAATATAATAGTAATAATAACAACTGTAATAATAATGATGACGCAAAGGAGTGGGGGAGAAATAAAACTCAAGTTAAAAAAAAACAAAGAAGTGATGCACATTGCAGTTGCTCACCACCTACTGACCGATACCCAGCCCATCCTCAAGCAATGATCAGCGGTTCTCACTCAGCTCCCTCCAGTTTTTATACTGGGCATGATGTGCTGTGATAGAGAATACTCCTTTAGTTAGTTTGGATCAGGTGTTCTATATTTGCTCCCTCCTGGCTTCTCGCTGGTGGTAGAGTGTGAGAGACTGAAAAGTCCTTGATCAGGGTAAGCATTACTTAACAACAACTAAAACATCAGTGTGTTAATCAGCACTGCTCTCAGACTAAAGCCAAAACACAGCACTGCACCAGCTGCTAGGATGAAAATGAACTCTATCCCAGCTGAAGCCAGGACACATGGGTTTGAGTTAATAATGGGAGAAGATAAGAGCACACATGGTGCAAAAGAAACAGAGAAGCAAAATGTGTGATAAGATAGGCAGGGAAAGAAAGACTGTAATTACATGTGCCTTCATGTTCTTCTGTTTATTTTTTTTTTTTTTTTTTGCCTTTGTAACAGTAGGTAACAGTAGATAATAAATGAAATGTGGAGGTGGGACTTAACTAACAAATGTTTCTTGTGTAGCTACAATGCCTGTGATTCAAACCTAGGTTTGATCTAGACTCATGATCAGAATATTTTAAGCCCAATTAACTAACTCGGAGATCCTGAAATAATTACTGTTGACATCTCCTGATACTAAAGGACGTTTACAAGACCAAGATGCATGGCTCAGTATTAACCTTAACTCTCTAGAGGACAAACAAGTGATACAGAAATCATAGAATCATAGAACAGTTAGGGTTGGAAAGGACCTGAAGATCATTTAGTTCCAACCCCCCTGCCAGGGACAGGGACACCTCCCACTAAACCATGCCACCCAAGGCTATGTCCAATCCAGCCTTGAACACCACCAGCGATGGAGCCTTCACAGCTTCCCTGGGTAACTCATTCCAGTGCCTCACCACCCTTACAGTAAAGAATTTCTTCCTCATATCCAATCTAAACTTCCCCTGTTTAAGTTTGAACCCATTGCCCCTTGTCCTCTCACTACAGTCCCTCATGATGAGTTCCTCCCCAGTATCCCTATAGAGCCCCTTCAGATATTGGAAGGATGCTCTGAGGTCTCCAAGCAGCCTTCTCTTCTCCAGCCTGAACAGCCCCAACTTTCTCAGCCTATCTTCATGTGGGAGGTGCTCCAGTCCCCTGATCATCCTTGTGGCCCTCCTTTGGACTTGTTCCAACAGTTCCATGTCCTTTTTATGTTGAGGACACCAGAACTGCACACACTACTCCAACTGAGGTCTCACAAGAGCAGGGTAGAGGATCAGGATCACCTCCCTCGACCTGCTGGTCACGCTCCTTTTGATGCAGCCCAGGATACCGTTGGCTTTCTGGGCTGCAAGCGCACACTGAAGCCGGCTCATGTTCATTTTTTCATCAACCAAAACCCCCAAGTCCTCTGCAGGACTGCTCTGAATCTCTTCTCTGCCCAACCTGTAGCTGTGCCTGGGATTGCACCTACCCAGGTTTAGGACCTTGCACTTGGCATTGTTAAACATCATCAGGTTGGCATCAGCCCACTTCTCAAGCGTGTCAAGGTCCCTCTGGATGGCATTCCTTCCCTCCAGCATATCAACTGAACCACCCAGCTTGGTGTCATCGGCAAACTTGCTGAGGGCACGTTCAATCCCACTGTCCATGCCACCAACAAAGACGTTGAACAAGACCGGTCCCAACACCGATCCCTGAGGGACACCACTTGTTACTGGTCTCCAGCTGGACATTGAGCCATTGAGCACAACTCTTTGCGTGAGGCCATCCAGCCAGTTCTTTATCCACCGAGTGGTCCACCTATCAAATTGATGTCTCTCCAACTCAGAGACAAGGATGTCATGTGGGACAGTGTCAAAAGCTTTGCACAAGTCCAGGTAGATGGCATCAACTGCTCTACCCCTGTCCATCAGTTCTGTAGCCCCATCATAGAAGGCCACCAGATTGGTCAGGCAGGATTTCCCCTTAGTGGAGCCATGGTGCCTGTCACCAACCACGTTGTTGTTTCTCATGTGCCTCAGCATGCCTTGCAGGAGAATCTGCTCCAAGATTTTGCCAGGCACAGAGGTGAGGCTGACTGGTCTGTAGTTCCTCGGGTCATCCATTTTCCCCTTCTTGAGAATGGGGGTTATATTTCCCTTTTTCCAGTCATTGGGAACTTCACCTGACTGCCATGATTTTTCAAATATGATGGACAGTGGCTTAGCAACTTCATTCACCAGTTCCTTCAGGACCCATGGATGGATCCCATCAGGTCCCATGGACTTGTGCACATTCAGGTTCCTAAGATGGTCTTGAACCAGATCCTCTCCCACAGTGGGCCCAGGGTTTTCATTCTCACTGTCCCTGCGTCTGCCTTCCAAGACTTGGGTGGTGTGGTCAGAGCATTTTCTGGTGAAGACTGAGGCAAGGAAGTTGTTAAGAACCTCAGCCTTCTCCAAACCCAGGGTAGCCAGTTCTCCTGATAGCTTCTGGAGAGGGCTCACATTGTCCCTTGCCTTTTATTTGCAATGTACCTATAGAATCCCTTCCTGTTATCCTTAACATCCCTAGCCAAGTTTAATTCTAAGTGGGCCTTAGCTTTCCTAACCTGATCCCTAGCTTCCCGGACAACATCCCTGCATTGTTCTCAGGCCGTCTGTCCTTGCTTCCACCTTTTATAAGCCTCTTTTTTCCTTTGAATTTTCCTCAGCAGCTCCTTATCCATCCAAGGAGGTCTCCTGGCCCTCCTGCAGCACTTCCTTCCAGTAGGGATGTATCGCTCCTGAGCTTGCAGCAGGTGATCCTTGAATATCAACCAAGAGTCTTGATTGAATAATTTTGGAATTAATTTCTTATTGTGAATCTACACAATTTTTTTTCTTGGAATAAAGCCACTCCTGTCAGTTTAATTATTTTGGGAGTAAATGTGACCCTTCCCAAGCCTTCTGTAAGTGATCAGTTTCTAATAAAGTTGCAACAGATCAATCATGAAAAGGTCTTGGCAGAAAAATCAGTAGGTAGGTAGTAAAAAAGATAAAGGGCACTGAAATGAATAGAGTGACATGCTGTAGGATATTAGTTTTATGAAGACAACTTTGTTCAATAAGAAAGTTATGTGGTGGCATGGGACAGGAGCAAGTGGAGGACTCCTACTGCCAAAAATGCTTGGTGCTGCTTTCTGATTACAAAATGTTGTGGGAATGGCAATACTTTCAGTGAAAGATGCTCTTTTACCATTAGAGTTGCTTAAACCAAATTAAACGGACATGTCAATTATGCAAAATTTAAAGATTATACATCCATCAGAAACGTGATGATTAGACTTGCATTTCAAGTGCTGAGCTGGGGCCCATAAAACATGTTTCCTGTTTTGAGCTATAGCATAGGCCAGTCAGTGCTCTGTGCTCTCCCCAGCCCACCCTTCTTGCCTTATGCCTGCTGTTGCGCAGTGAGCAGCGTTGTACTGTGATCTGAATATGCTAAGCCTGTGGAAATGCTAAATACAGGAAAGATTACCTTAACTGTATGAACTGCTAGTGCTTTGAAAACACTTATTATGTAGGAATTTGTGTACACTTTTGCTGGCTGTGGAAGAGCATGTCATCTTTGTGACGCCACACACTCCATTTGGTTCTAGCTTGACTGTGTGTATGTGTGAAGAGGAATATATCCCATTTTCCTGGAGAAGAGCTGAACAAATTTTTTTTACAGCAGTATTCACTTTGTTTGCAGCTGTGCTCGTCTGCAACTCACAACATTTATTCTGTACCCTTCATCTTCCCACCTCTTTCTGCTCTAGCTCCTTTTTCTTCTTGTGGCTTCCCTTTCCCTTTCACCACTGCTACCATAGCTGTTCTCTTGCACTCCCTTCCTTTGCCTTGTGTCCATTTGGTTTTCTTCTCTTGCATTCTCCACAAGTTCATGGAATCACGGAATGGTTTGGGTTGGAAGGAACTTTAAATATCATCTAGTTCCAACTAAGTTCCTCACGCTTATTAAAAACTAATAAAACTAAAAAATCCCCTCCATCATCTCCTGTCTGCTACTTTGTGGGTCTGAGAGCTGAACTCTGTTGTTTGAAGGTTACCTGATTACTTTTACACCTTTTTTCTTAGTTTTCCCTCTGTATTAGGCCATGGTAGGAGATACTGGGATTGCTCCCTCCCAGTGTTCACTCTGAGCTACTGCTTCCTCCTTTTTCTACTTCTTCATTTCCTCTGAAGAGCACTGTTTGTGATTTTTTCTTATTGCTTCCTTCTACCTGGTGCTACAAGCAGTTCACCCAGCTTCTCTTAATCAGTTTTTCACCCTAAATTTGGTTTTGTCTTCCCCCTCTCCACTTTGTATTGACTACTGTCATAACTAACCTCCAGACACCAGTAAGACTGAGTTTCTGATGAAACTCCTGTCTTGCTGCATTTGCCTTCCAAGTCTGGTTCAAAGCTGTTTCTAAGTCATCAGAAAAGATGCATAATACATATGAGGACACATTTCATTCTTTATCTGTAGTATAACTGCAGGATGAAGCTTTAAAATAATCAGTAGGGAAGAGTATCTTAAAAACCCTGCATATAGAAAATGGAAAATCTGGTCAGCGATGCTTCTATTTCTTTTTTAATTTTATTTTTTATTTATTTATTTATTTTTATTGTCACACTGTTTGATCTGCCTTGCCAAGGTGTCCAGACTGTTGTTATTACTGTAATCTAAAATGAAGTCAGGGTACTGTGATGATGACACTTTTCCTTTCAAACAATGCATTCTGACACAGTACACCCTGCCCGCTGTGATGCTGCTGCTCAATAATTTGAAAATGGTCTTTCTGGAATTATGATGAAGGAATGTAGGAGATGACAGGGGGACCATAGCTTCTCTCTTAAGGGAATTGATTCGCTTTAAGGAAAGATAAGTGTACTGCCTAATAGTAGAAGTCATCTTTAGGAACCACACAAATGAAAAAAATTTCCTGTTTTGAGCACCCAACACTCAAGTTTAAAAAAAAGTATTTTTCTCTCCAAAAGCTTCATTTCCCCCTAAATTCCTTATTCAGTGAAATGGTTGAGATGGCCCAATACATACAACAAGAGGTCATTACTGATACTTAAGAAAAATAAATGAAAAATTCTGATCCTTATACTGGTGTAAATTGGGAATAACTCTACTGTTTCAAACTAAGTAGTTCTGTATTGCATTAGAATAAATGAGTTACATTTAAATCCTTATTTGCTAAAAAGATAGATACCCAGGACTTCCAGTTGTCCAAATATATTTTTCCTTTTTTTTTTTTTTTAATAAGAATTTTCTTCTTCACAAAGCTCATCTTTACTGTTGTTGCTCTTTCAGTGTAGTTTTAATTATGAGTATGTAACACTTATGTTCATTTGGATGGCAAAGAGCTGAACTGCCCCATGAAAGCATTATATTTTTGGAGGATGATTAACAGGAGAAAAAACTGGGTGATAGGAAATGAAATCACTTGTTCAAACTGTCTCAAATATCATAAAATGAGACAGAAAAATTGTGAACACGTTACTCTTTGTACAAATGTCATCTTCTTGAACCTCAGAATTATTTTTTTCTGCTGTCAGTCTTTCTTTTATTTCAGAACAATGCAATGAATTCTTTGCAGATTTATACACTCACTTAACTCTTCAGAAGTGAATTGCCAACAAAAAAATAGAACTTGATTGTAAATTAAAAAGCCTATTTAATTTCTGATCTAGCAGTGAATTCAAATATGGGCATACTACATTGTCTGAGATCTGAAAATCAGATTGCTGACAGATAAAGAGAGCTATTAAGAGGCAAAGATGCATTTCCAAGCCCATTTTTACCCATTATGTGGTGACTGAGTAAAAAATGTAAGTATAGGTCTAATTTTAAACGTATGTTTACATTCAGTTGAAGTAATCATGAGCTTGATAACCTGGATGTATCCTGGGCTGCATCAAAAGGAGTGTGAGCTGCAGGTAGAGGGAGATGATGCTGCCCCTCTACTCTGCTCTTGTGAGACCTCACTTGGAGTGGTGTGTACAGTTCTGGTGTCCTCAACATAAAAAGGACATGGAACTGTTGGAACAAGTCCAGAGGAGGATGATCAGGGGACTGGAACACCTCCTGTATGAAGATAGGCTGAGAAAGTTGGGGCTGTTCAGCCGGGAGAAGAGAAGGCTGCGTGGAGACCTCAGAGCATCCTTCCAGTATCTGAAGGGGGCTTATAGGGATGCTGGGGAGGGACTCTTCATTAGGGACAGTAGTGATAGGACAAGTGGTAATAGGTTCAAACTTAAACAGGGGAAGTTTAGACTGGATATGAGGAAGAAATTCTTTACTGTAAGGGTGGTGAGGCACTGGAATGGGTTGCCCAGGGAAGTTGTGAATGCTCTATTGCTGGCGGTGTTCAAGGCTGGGTTGAACGGAGCCTTGGGTGGCATGGTTTAGTGGGAGGTGTCCCTGCCCATGGCAGGGGGTTGGAACTTACGTCCTTTCCAACCCTAACTATTCTATGATTCTATGAACTGAGGCTAAATGCAGAGCTCTTGTTTTCTTTGAAATCATGTGTTTGACTTCTAAAAAAATGGAAAACTTTGAACCAATATCAACTTTGAACCAATATCAGCTTTGCAGCCAAGTGCTAATTTTTATATTTGCTATCTGACTTCTTTTGATTCAACCATAATTTACAAAACCTCCTAATACAGTAGAATTGGGTAACAGAAAGCAGTTTTCTTGTTTAATAATCCAAGCCTTCCTACCTCCCCTCTCCTTCTTGTCTCTCTCTCTGTCGCTTTTACAGACTGTTTTCTGTTAAAAAATCCTTTTAATTTTGTTTTTGGACCCCATAAGTGCATCTCTGCCTGTCAGGCCTTCTGCCACTCTCTGTGTTTATGCATCTGACATTTTAGTCCTTGGCTGTGTAATGATAGCTTCTGCAAACAGCAATCAGATCTCTGAATTTGCAGTATTTCCACAGTGAATAAGCCTGTTTCTTCCTCCAGATAGTTCAGTTTCTGGCTAGTGTTGTCTGTATCTGGCTTTATGGGCAATAGCAACCACTCACTTTGAGAGAAGATTTATTTGCCTCTCACATTTATCCCAAATAGAGGCTACCGTTTTCAAGAGCAGGAGCATACAATTCATCCCCACAATTACACATCTTCCAAGGTGTCCTGGGTTCAGCAGTAGCAGTCATTTTTCTCCTTCTTGGTAGCTGGTGCAGTGCTGTGTTTTTGATTTTGGGCCTGGGAACAGCGCTGATAACACCAGTGTTTTCAGTTACTGCTTAGTGATGTTTTGGTATGACCAAGGACTTTCTGAGCCTCATGCTCTGCCAGGGAGGAGGGGAAGCCAGGAGGAAGCAGAGACAGGACACCTGACCCAAACTGTCCAAAGAGAGGTTATTCCATGCCACAGCACTTCATGCCCAGGATGTAAAACTGGAGAGCAGAGATCCAGAAGGGTGGGGGTGCACTGCTTGTTTAGGCTGGGTATAGGTGGTGAGCGATTGTATTCTTTTCCCTTGTATTTCTCTTGTCATTATTATTATTGGTGGTAGCAGTAGTGGTTTGTGTTATACCTTAGTTACTGAACTGTTCTTATCTCAACCTGTGGGAGTTGCATTCTTTTGATTCTCCTCCCCATCCCCCCGGGAGCTGTGGGGAAGAAAGAGGGGGGAGTGAGTGAGTGAAACTGCGTGGCTGAGAGGCTTAAACGACGACACAAGGGTATAATGTCACAACTGTGAAAGTTTTGTACCCAAACTGCAACCTGATTTAATCATTATAAATATGGCTAGAAGGATCCTTGAGAGGTCCTATGGGTCACCCTTTTATTGAGACAGATTCAGTTATTCTGAGAACCTTTCTCATGTTTGCATGCTATGCTCTTAAAAGCATCCCAGTCAAGTAGGTCAATCACCTTCCTAATCGTTCCTCTATTCTGTTGACTGATTATCCTTCTAATTATAGAGATTTTATTTTTCCTTGTTGTGTTTACCTTACATTATCTTTTCTTGCTTTAAACCTGTTACTTCTTTTCCTTTCACCAGTAAAGACAAAGAATATTTACCTTTAAAATATCTGAAAATTGTTACCATGACTTTTTTAATCCCTGACTGATCTTCAGCTTTTCCATTTTTCTTTGAGGGGCTATTTTCTCCACCTTGCTTTTTACTTTTTTTTTTTTTTGGTTGGTTGGCTGGGTTTTTTTGTTTCTTTTGTTTGCTGTTTTTCGTCCCGTTTTTCTCTTTAGAGACTTTCTGGTTAGTTTCTTATGGTTTGGTAGCCAAAAGAACACCATTATATGTTGGCTGAGCTGTGGTCTTGTGCAAGGTTTTCATGAAAGAAGCTCCATTCTATAAGAATGTGGCCTGACAGGGTGGTGAAATGATAATATTTGCTCTGGGCAGTTCCTGAACCTTTTAATTCTGTGGGCCCTTTTGACAGTGTTTATGTTTAGATGGCAATTCTGTATGTCATAATTATGCACCTGATTATTCTTGTGTTAAAATAATGTTTTGCACTTGTCTATTGAATTGCATGATTTATATGTTACTGCTTCAATGACTTGAATGTTTCTTACTCTAGAGACTTTTGATGCCTTAATATTTGAAAGTATTTACAGTTCCCTATTCATCCATTATTTTTCTACCCAAGTATGTGAGTTCAAAAACACAGGGTAAACTGAGCAAGAATCTTGAAAGATTCTGAGTTTAATATGAGATGAGTCTATTAAATTACCAAAGTAGAGTCCTAATTTCCTTGGTATGACTTATACTTGTTACTGGAAAAAAAAGTTGACTTGTACAAGTATTCAGTTAGATACAGACCAAAATCTTATTCAGTGTACTAAGGCACCTGCCCATTAGTCAGGGATGGAATGAATCATGATTAGCTGTTGAGTTAAAATGTATGAGTTGAGTTTCTTAATCTCACAAAAAGTAATCTTTCAGGTCTTCCCCTCACCTAAGTTCATCAGTCTTCATCTTTCAGGAAGTGAGCTACGTTTCCATGTTCCTGGCTTCTTTTCCTCTCAAACAGCAGTGAAGCTACATCTCCCAACAAGGTGGAGCTATAAGTACAGCTTTCCTAGCAGGTTTTTCACTTGGGTGCTTGGGTAATGTTGGCCATTTTGAGACAAACTACCCATCGTCACCTAGCAGTAATTGTTATCGTGCTCTTCAGAAACCTGTTAGTGCAGCATCACCAATCTGGGATCAGAATCTGGCCTTTACTCTCTGTTTACTGGAAAGTTGCAGTATACTTCTGTTTTCTAGGACCACTTTGTACTAGTTCTTTGTTCAACCTTACTGTGAAGTGGAAAATTCCTTTTCAGGGCTGTCAGTGGTATAGAAGAATTAATAAAAGGCTTAGTTTCCATCTGATCAGTGGGAAAGTATTTTGGCTATGGATTTACGTGTGGCTAGAAAACAGCTTTTATCCCATTTCCTTTGTACCAGAGGATTTTCCATGCTTATTTCAACTCCTGTTCTGGACACAAAGCTCCTAGTAGTTGCTATAGGGGTATTTGCAATTTTTGGAGATCATTTTCAGTGATAATAGGTATATTTAAACATCTGTAGAATCTCTGCTGCTGTGTATTTTCCTTCCACAGTTAGGCTTTTTTATTAGCAAACCCATCAGACCTGTCAGAGATCAAAGTTATTGAGACTATTTACTGGAATAAGTTTAGAAACAAATGCAGTAAATGCTGAATTTTACATTTTGCTAAGTAAGTTGATCTTGTGTTTCAGCAGCAAAATTGTCTTTGCTCTTGAAGCCTGAAAAAACTGGTTTGAAAACAAAACCCCAAAGAGCTTTCTATAACAACAAAAAAGCATACTGTAACAACAGAAGAGCTTAGTGTAACAACATAAAGCAAACCAAAACAGGAAAACCTTGCTCCCTTTCAAGGGTTCAGTGCAGATGCTGACACCTCAGTCACCAAACAGGGGTCATAATGAACTGATCTGTTGCAAATCAGATACTGCTGATCAGATTCTCTTTTCAGTGCTTACACAGCACTACTCTGTATGTGTGTCATGAGTACGTGATTTACATCTTGGAATAGTACCTGTCTGATTGACATGACTTTGTGTATTTATACTACATTATATTTTAAGATCCACAGCGCCGGAGTGGAAGATGTTTCCCCTGGAGTAGCATCACTACTTCCACTGCTCAGAACAAGTAACATCAAGCACCTGGAGACAACTTTACATCTCTTCTAATAAATAGAAAGTTTGAATCTAAAAAGTTGGGTAACATTTTGCCTTGAAGCCTTTTCATAGATGGATTTTTCTTCCTGCTTAAAAGACAAGTCAGTAAAGATTTATTACAGTTTCTCTCAAGAGATCTTATACTTCTGTAACTCACCTCTTTAAAGAGATAGTCACAGGAATAATAACTGCATTCTGCACAGGAGGTTTGGAAAATGGTTGTCAATTTCTGAATTATTATGCATTGGATTTGAATGCATCTTTCGATACTAACCCCTTTACTGCCACATTACTTTTTATGCCAGAGGTCACCTCTAACACTTTCAGTAAGCTAATGATTTTGTCTGAAGTAAAATCTTTGGGGGATTTTATAGTCACTTTCTAAATTCCACTGCTCATAGCAGTGTATTTATGGAAAGCAGAATTTTAGTAGGAGATGATACTGGGCATATGGAAGGAAGGAGACAACAGAGAGAATTTTATAGATATGAGATTGGACAGGGATTTTCTGGGGTGAACAGAACCACATTTCTGGCATGTACAGGCTGCCCTGTCAGGCAGAATTTGGTAACAAAAGCAGAAAGAACTGGCTGCTCCCTGCTATGGGGCAGTGAGCACATGCTACCTCATTCAACCTTTTTATCTGAGCAAGGTGCTTGAGTATGTTGACAGATTTCATCTTTTCCTTCCTTAGTTTTCTGTAATGGACACGCAGTGGTCACTTGTAAGGAGAAGAGCTGCATTCCCATTCTTTCTGGGTTATCAAAAAGCATGAAGACATTCCTTATGCATTGCATGAAGGCTTGTACTACATCCATATGTCTTGGGACCACTGAGTTTTGAGCAGGTTTTTTACAGTATATAATATTTTCTACAGGACAGTCTCAGTGCAGAGGTCAGTGCAGTGGCTGCCTCTGGGTGAAAGTCCAAGTGAAAAAAAAATCAACCTGTGGACGTCTTCCTCTTCAGGTACCTTCTGCACTGAAACCTATTTGTCATGGATAGTTCATCTTGGATCTTACTTTGTCATGTCTTCTAGCCTTTACTGGCATCTATTTACATGACTGCATAAGACTAAAGAATTAAATCTTTTTCTTTTTTTTAATTTATTTTTGGGGTAGGTTTTTTTTTTTTTTAGATGGAGATAATGGTTTTATCATCATAAATTACAATGACATATCTGGGTAAAACAGTGACTCATTCATGCACCAGAAACCTGCTTTAAATTTCATTAATATTGTCTTCCCTTCTGTGTTCTATTTAACAGTCTTTATTCTTAGACTTCTGTTTTTCTTCCAGAATTATTTCTACTGTTCTCTTATGATGCCTTGCCCATTGTCCAATGTCCAGACATAACCTCTGAGGAACTGTAGGCCACCCGTAAGGACTTTAACTGAGATCTTCACAGAGGAAAGGCTGCTGGTGATTGCTTCTCTTCCTGGCTTTGTTCCAGCTCAGTAGGTGCAGGCAATATCATGCTCTGCTGGAGCCACCAGGAATCAGGCGCAGGACATGTTGCTGAGGAGTCAGGTGCTGTGAGGGACATGTTGCTGAGGGTGGTGGGTGTCCCAGCATTTTATTTTAAAAGAGCATTCAAAAGGTGCTTGCATCAGGATGGTTAGGGGCACCAGCATCTCCCTTGCCAACTGGTAAATGGGAAGGGCTTGTAGCCATAATTATAAAAGGGACAAAACTGGAGTTTCAGGTGGTTGTCAGATTTTCTTACCATAGCATAGCATAAAATGGTTTGCATTGGAAAGAACCTTAAGGATCATCTAGTTCCAAACCCTCTACCATTGGCAGGGACACCTTCCACTAGACCAAGTTGCTCAAAGCTCCATCCAGCCTGGACTTGAACACTGCCAGAGATGGGGCATCTTTTAATGAAATGGATTAAGATAGTGTTGCTTAAATGGTAGTTCACATTTCTAGAAATTATTTTTATCCTAAAGGTTGTGAGCTTTTGCGCTCTCTTTCTTTCTTTAGTATGCCTATGCATGTGTCATGGGTTCAGCAGCAGCAGTCATTTTTTCTCCTTCTTGGTAGCTGGTGTAGCACTGTGTTTTTGATTTTCAGCCTGGGAACAGTGCTGATAACACCAGTGGTTCTGTTACTGCTTAGTGATGTTTTGGTCTGGCCAAGGATTTTCTGAGTTTCATGCTCTACCAGGGAGGAGGGGGAGCCGGGAGGAGGCAGAGACAGGACACCTGACCCAAACTGACCAAGGAGCTATTCCATGCCACAGCACGTCATGCCCAAGATGTAAAACTGGGGGGGCAGGAACCCAGAAGAGTTCAGTTCACAGCTCGGTCATCGAGTGGTGAGCAATTGTATCCTCTTTCCTTGTATTTCCCTGATAATTTTTGTGGGTGGTGGTGGCAGTGGTGGTTTATGTTATACCTTGGCTGCTGAATTGTTCTTGTCTCGGCTAGTGGGAGTTGCATTCTTTTGATTCTTCTCCCAATTTTCCCCCCCCCCCTCGGAGTGGGGGGGAAGAAGGAGGGGAAGTGAGTAGTCGGGCTTTGTATTAGAAGGGGTGAGCTATTGTATCCTTCCCTTGTATTTGCCTTGTCATTATTGTTATTGGTGGTAGCAGTAGTGATTTGTGTTATACCTTAGTTACTAAACTGTTCTTATCTCAACCTGTGGGAGTCGCATTCTTTTCTATTCTCCTTCCCATCCCTCCGGGAGCGGGGGGAAGAAAGAGGGGGGAGTAAGAGAGCGAAAACTGTGTGGCTGACTGGACTTAAACCACGACAGCATGTAATACATATTTACAAACTGTATTTATAATTAACAGGATTTTCTAGAATAAATAAGCATGACATATTTATAAGCAGTCTCAAAGTATTCACAGTCAGCCCTGAATGTGTGAAGCACCAAGGCTGGGGAATAATTATGGCCACTTCCAAACCTGTTAATTGAAAGGCACAAAGTGAGGAAAGAGCATCTTGAGCAAGTCAAACACTCTTGTAGCATCATGACTCAACTGAGATGCCAAGCAAGGTGGGGAAGGGAAAAGGCTTTCTTAAGCAGAAGCTGACTAGCATCCTACTCACCCTGTGCCATGAAATTTGGCTTGCAGGCAGTGTTGGCAGCCTGGAGACTGTACTGGTGTCTTATCTGAACAGACTGACTGTGACTAAGATACATGCCTCCATAAAGAGATCATCTGAAATTAGGGATCTGTCTTGCTCAAAATTGCTCTTAAGGAATGTGTAAGGCTCCCTGCACACACATGAAAGGGGAGAACACTGGACAATGTATGGGTTGTAAAGAAGAAAAGAACCTCATTTAGACCAACAGCTATCCTATAGACGCAAATCTATGAAAGATATCTATGTGCGTGTTCTGTTTCCTAATATCTAAGTTGTGGTATTATCTTTACTTCATTTACCCTCCCAAAAGCTTTTTTGGATACTAGTGACTTACAGTTCCCAAGGGATGGAGAATTGCAACTCAGAGATGATTTGTCAAATGCTGCATAAGGTATGTCTGTGCAGCAAAGTACAATGGAAGAATAGGAAGAAACACACCCAGTTCTGATACCTCCTTGGCTTGCATCCCCACAGGAAGGCTGTAGAGCTTGGAAGTGACTTTTAATTGTGTCCTCTGTGTGTGTTGCTCTTTCCAACAGTGCCAGTAGATGTTCCCAGGGGTCATGGCTCTGCAAAGCTTCTGAGCATGGATGGGCACAAACTCTTGAGTCCCTTGATCTCAAAGTGTTTAAATTAGCGTTGGTTTGTGCTGCTTGTTTTTGCATTTTCCAGACAAGTTACCACTAGCTAGTGTGATAACTGTTTTGTCTCTTTCCTGGACCAGTCTGCAGTGCTTTGCAACTCCCACTGGTGCATTGAAAAAGATTAGCCATCAATGCCTTTTGCTGCATTTATCTATTAATTTAGTTAAAATAAAACTTTTATTACTTTAGCTGCTGATATTTAAGTATAGAACACCCAGCATTGTCAGAAATGCTATCCAGTCAAGTAAATCATGTTTTACCCTTTACAGTTGGCCGGAGTCTCCGAAGCTGTTTGTGACTCTTGCAAAAACTCTTTTCTAATCAGTTGTATTTGAGGTTTGCTTCTGACATTTCTTAAACAAGTTGGAATGAAATGGACCATCAGTAGTAATTGCTCTATGATCAGCAGGGGTTATGCTTACAATGTGAATAATGAATTATTACAAGGAGAGAAAGATATCGTTCATCATGAAAGTTCACTGAGAAATATGTTGAGTGATGGGTTGAGTGATGAATGCGCTGAAAGTATTGCATGTGGGCAAATATTGTCACAGTGGCCTAAATCAGGGAAAATATAGACTGGTGTAGCATAGCCTAAGTGTTGGAATCCAGAATTATGTTTTGATTCTACAAAAAGCTGACTTATTCTTTGTGCCTCATGCTGCTTGACTGTGTGTACCTGTTGCTTATGAGGCAGAATTTGGTCTGTGGGTTGGTGAGTGTCGTGGTTTAAGCCTGACTGCTACTGCTGAACCCATGACAGTGAGTAAAATTTAAAGCATTTGCAAAAACATGAAACTGAGGAATGAATCTTTAAACAGGCATACATTGCACATCTTACCAACAGCAACCATTTTCTAAGGCTAAAAAACCAGTACATTACAGATGTTTCTCAGTTGCACCTGAAACACATGACAAACTGCAGAAATATTTGTGCCTATGTACCGAAAGAACAAACAGAATGGGTATTGCAAACTGATAGAATTCTGAAGTTCTGACAAAGTTGGATCACTACACAGCAATATCACTTTAATTATGAAAGTCTATACAGTCTGTAAAATCATTAGAATCTATAAGATCATTCTTATGTTTTATAATCTCTACTTTCACCTAACCCCTGGAAGCTGAAATTAAGTGAGGGTTACAGTAAAGGTTAAAACTACTGGATTTCCCTCATCACTTTAAAGCAACACTCAAACTGATACAGCATTCTCCTGGGACATAAAAAATGTTGCATTCAACTGATAGCAAAATTGAAGGGTTCATTCTTAGATCAGCAGAGGCATGCAGAAAACCTACTTGTGCTACTAGATTTACAGGCACAAATCTGATTCCTTACACTGAATACTGTGTAAGCATGATCAGATTTCTTCATACTGAATATCCACAACTTTGAGAAAAGTCAGTAAAACATGTATTTTACATTCATGGTACATATTATGCATATACATACACACAGGAAGAATCAGGGCTCATGTTCTCCTCCTGGAGCTGCTGAATACCCGTACCCTTTGTCTGCAGTGGAAACTGAGGGTGCTTGATTTTTAGCTAACTGAAGTTATTAAGCAATGAAAGGAGATATTTTTAGCTTCATGAGCTTTGCTCATTAAATGCAGAGATGGGCACCATGAATTGAGGTATAAAATGTTAACCTTGCAGAAAGTGAATTGCCTTGGACTTTGCACACAGAACTTACTACAAGATATTTTAAAGAATGAATATATATCTGTCTCTATATGCATATATAAATATAAAGATATTTATTTTATATATTCCGTACAAAACAATGTACAATGAGAAATATTTCTCATTTAAATTATTTTGCTTCATGAGCAACTTATATAGCTATTTTTTTTTTAATCTTTTTTAGTGCTTATATTTTGTACCTCAGACTCCATTAATAGGTTGCTTTCTTGCACTGGTAGGTCCTCAGATGTACAGTAAGAGACCATTTCTGCCTTCCGGAAGTTTATTGTGTGTGCATCCTGCTGAATTCTGCAGGATTTACTGTAGGGAGGTGCTTTGTGTTTGTTTTTAGAGCAACTAGTTTGATAAAAATCTAAGTCTCTGTTGATGCAGCACTTCTTCTATGATATAATCAAGCACCAAATTCAGAGCAACAGAAATTATGCCTTTTTGTAATACTTGTTAATTTTGTCTGGACTAATTATGGTTCAGATCCTTTTTTCTTGTCA
This sequence comes from Ara ararauna, assembly GCA_028858755.1. Classification (NCBI taxonomy): domain Eukaryota; kingdom Metazoa; phylum Chordata; class Aves; order Psittaciformes; family Psittacidae; genus Ara; species Ara ararauna. Next base: position 67,800,548 of record CM054379.1, read on the forward strand.
AAAGTAACCCAGATATACTGTTCTGAAGTGTACAGTATGTGCCAGATGAGCGAGTTGTCATTATATGGACTGAAATATTTAGCATTATCTTCCTGGCCTGCAACCAATGATGTATATCAGTAAATTTACATTCCTGAGTAGCTCTATTAACTTTACATATGAATGTGCATTTTCAGCAAATTCTATAGCATACTTGTTCATATAGAATAATTAAGATACCCAAATTTCTGTAAGCTTCCTAAAATTTGTAGCACCAAGGATATGGATCACAACCTATCCAAAGAGTAAGTGTATCAATTCTTAGTAGAATTTTTAGGTCACATCTTGTCTAAATAATACTTTGTTTTTAAAATTCATCTTTTGCTGACTTATATTTAAATCTATAAACTTGTTGCCAGTGCAGTGTAGGGGATTTTTGTATGGTTGGTTGGTTGGCTGGTTTTGTTGCTTTGTGGGTTTTTTTTTGTTTGTTTTTGTTGCTTTTTCCAGGGGAAGAAAATTGATTCTTGGCTAAAAAGACCTAAAAAAATATTAGTAAAGACTAGAAAAGCAGTAATCTAATACGTAAAATAAGCCAATAAAAATTTAATTGGCGCAGAACACCGGTCACAACTGGTTTTCACAGCCCAGCACAGATGATGCAAATCGAATATTAACAGATAAAAAAAGGGATTTAAGAATCAATTTTTCAAGCTGAGAATAACAAAGGAATGAAATACCCCACCAGGCATTAGGCTCAAGCCAAAAACACTGGGATTGTTGAAAGGAGTGATAGATACCTTCCTGTGTGACAAAGCAGCACTAAAAGAATGGGCCCCAGTAGATTGTGAGCATCTTGTGTATTGCCTTGAAATTTCCCATTTTGCAGATATTGTGCTTTATATCAGAATATGAAAATTTCTTTAATTAATTATGTTTTAGATGCAAGGCACTTGGTCTTTTTGTTAGAGGACAAATTTGAAGGTTCATAATGGTCCAGCCTCTATAAAATGCCAAGTTTTACAAGCAGTTAAAACACCATTCAGAGACTGAGCATAAACTATAGAATGTGTAACATGGGATCACTGAGCACATGTTTCTATGAGCAATTAAGTATCATCTTGGGATAAAAAGTTTTCTGAAAACACCTTCATTTCCTCAAAGCAGACAGAGTCCTCACAATTATCTTGTCTCAACTTTAGAAAACAGCTACTTCAAAGTGCACTATTTCTCCCCAGCTCCTGCAGCTGGAGCTTTCTCAGTTGCTCTAATTTGTCCTATGTGTGTGACCAACTGAGACAAACTCATGAATGATGAGCATGTTAATTAGTAGGAGGACCTCTTAATTTAAGAGTTAAGCAAGCATTTAGATGGAGTGGACTCTAAGACAGTGGTACCAGAAGCTTTTAGTATCCAAGGATTTCTTTCTTCATTGAAGGGTGGCTTGGGGTCAGTGGTGGGAATGGCTCTAAAATGCATCCTGCTTTTGGAAGGACCCTGAACATAAGTGATTTAAGTGTTTGGTGGAAGGGGCTTCATCCCATGTGCGGACACACTTTAATCACAAAGGGTTTCTCTGCTGGTGTGGATTCTGCATCTGGCTTTTCACACCTCTTCTCTTTTCCTGCTTACCATCTTTCCCTGTCTTGGGTGACAGGCAGCCAGTCAGAAACAGCTTGGAAACCAGCCAATAGGAAAGCTATGTATATTTTGCTAAGGATCATTTTCTAATTATTATTATTCTTGATGCCTAGTATAGTAACATTAAGCCAGTACTCAAACACTTCTGAATGTAGGCCATTTGAATCTGTATTCTGAAAGCAGGCATCATTTCATCACAAGAGCATTTCTGAAGAACTGCATTTTCAGACATGCTTTTTCCCAGGATCACACATAATTTGCAAATTATACAGCCGACCGAAACATTTTTTCTAAGACTGTAACTATTTTCATCCAGCAGTGGTAATTTGTGCTTCCCTAGTTGATTCGATCTGTAGTCTTACAGTGCTTGTACTCATTCCTGTTCATTCATCCTGCATTATAGGCCTGTTTCTGAAGGATGCAGAAGTACAAGAAGTACCCGTGGTTTGATTGAAAGTTATTGCATCTCTCGGGAGTAAATTTATTTTGAGTGATACCCCCCATAATCCAGTGTGATATGACACATTAGAAAATAAAGCAATAACGGAATATCTGGAAGCCATTTTTTCATCTTACTTGAGGGAAAGAAATACTAGCAAAGAAAGCCATGGAAATAAACTGGGTTTTATTCTTTAACTAATACAGAAGTTCCTCAAGTCTTAGTTTTAAAAAATAAAGGAAAAGAGGAAAATAAAAAAATGAGGCATTGATCATAAACAGACTTCTGTCAGCTCTTAACAGAGGGGATTGGTGGTTTGTTACTGACGTTATTTCAGGTAAATGAGAAGGCAGAATTGTAAACAAAGGAAAATGTTTGATTTCCCAAGTGAAGCATGGGCCGATGCCTAATATTTATAGCTCAGTAAATCCTCATTAATCCAGTCTATTAATTTCTTTTTTTCTTTTAACGTTGGCTAAGAAAGAGTCCTAATGCAACATTTCTCTGCTGTTTCCAAGTGTTCTATTTGAGAGCTTACTCGCTAACATGTATTTTTCTTTCCAAAGAGCTCATGCAGTTTTTACTTGGATCATGCCATGGAAAAGAATCACTGCATTTCTTAAACTATTAACAAATACTTTAAATGCTGAAAAGCTACTGAAGCCAGAAGAAAACACAATCCAGCAATCACAGAGCAGCAGCAGCCTGGGTTTTTTTCTGATTTAGATTCAGTAGAAGAGTGGTGGTTATTGCAGTTATGTCTTTAAAAAAATACTTAAAAATGTTTGCCTGTTTCTGACATATCTGAAGACTTGTCCATAGGGTTAATAACCTGATTCTAACCCCCCTCTGTGTACTCCAATCAAATTTATTCTCAGCCTCAGTTTTCAATGATGTATTGGTGTTGTTTTGACCAGAGTCTGTAGCAAAAAAAACCCAGCAAAACCCACCAAAAAAACCCAAAAAGTAATATTAACTATGAGAAGAGCACTATTTAGAGCTTAGTGTAAAGATCCAGTAGCAAGATTTACAATAATGTCCATCATTTTGGAGAGTTATGACTCAACTCAGTAAAGTTGAAACACTGACAGCCTTTCCTTTGTTCTCAGTGTAATTCAGCCCATGTGCCTCTTTTCAGTTTATGTCTGGACTGGTAGAAAATTATTATTTTGAAATGTTTATTGTAAGGCTGTTGTATACACAATGTTTACTGCAAAATCTGAGTGCTGTAAGGCAGTGTATTTTAAAAGATTCGAAGGTAGGCTTTTAATTGTTATTTCAGGGTCATTGTCGTGGTTTAAGCTGTAAATCACGCAGCCCATTCACTCACTCACCCTCTTTCTTCCCCCCCACTCCACTTTTCAAAAGGGTTCAAAAGTCAACACTGCAGAATTTGTGTGGAAATAAGGCCTTAGTTTGCACATAAAGTTCTTTAGTATCTTGGTGGAACTCAGCTGAGGACCAACAGTAAAAGGATCCTTTAGGTGGGTTGTATCAATAGCAGTGATGTATTCTGATGCTCACTGAAAAAGCTGAATTTAATGCTTCATTTACAACTAACATATATGTACTGACTGTAAAATTCTGGATGAGATGTTGCTGTAAATATCTTTTATTTTGTAATCTTTTCTGTTTTGAGAAACTATAGTGAACTAGTTTGGCCACCTAACTTGGCCAATACATTCGGATGCTTGAACTTGCTCAAAGCTTTTTTTTCAGGTGATCTCGGTGTTGACCTGTGTTTGGTTCAAAGCTATAAAACCTGCATTTCAGCACCTTCAAGAAGTTGCTTCCTTCCCTGAGCCCTGTTCCATCACAAGACTGCATTTATCATGACTGTCCTGCTTTACTGGTAATCACTATGCACTGGGGGATTCACACAACTGCTGAATATAGCTGACATATGAACACCAGTTAGAGGATGGACCTCTAACTAGAAGGGTGGATATATCCAGTGCCCCAGTTATTCACCAGGATGTGTTTAGCATTGAACTGAACCTTAATGAAACAATGCAGAAAACTGCTTGTTCATTTCAGAGTGTGAGGTTTTCTTAACTTTTTTTGTGAATGGGAACAAGAAATTAAACAAATTTCATTTTTTGATGAAATCTTCATTTTTTTTTTGAAATATAATTTTTCTGGAAAACTTTCACCTATCTTTAGTAGACACCTCAGTGGACACTTCTAGAATACTCTTTTCTGTACCTGTAGGATAAGTTAAACCCCCTTGAAACAAAACCAAAACCTCCAGATTTTTTATGACCCTAGGAAAATCTCTGGCTTCCTTCAGCATTCTGCAAAAAAAATATAAATCCACACCAAGTAAGGATGCTAAAATTCTGGCTGCTGTCCTTGCAGACCAATAGAGGAGCAAAGCCTTTCTAAAATGTAGTCTGCTATTTTCTCAGTAAATATTCATGGTCTATCTGTTATTGTCACTCATAAGCCACTTTCTGAGAATGTCATACAAGGTTCTCAATGTTGTACAAGTTGCACGCCATTCACAAGTGGGGAAATGCAAACAGAAAGCTGGGAACAGTTCCTGAAAAGGTGAACACAACCTGAGGAGTTGGCACAAACAGGTCAGGTTTTGCCTGCCTACAAAAACCTTTGCTGGAATCATTGCTGTAGAGTTACTTGAGTTACTTAAATTGACTAGTAACAAAAATCTAGAAATGGCTTTCAATTGCATCTGTGAGCTATAAACTACAATCCCACTCATTAATTGCCTTCTGTGATGATGAAGTAACTTCACTAAAAGTGCTGAGAAACAGCACAACAAAGAGCAATTGCATAAAAGAGCTCCGCATGATCAGGTGACCAGTTCTGTCAGGAAAACTTGAAAGCTTAAAGAGCTTTAAAATATATATGTTAAAAGATAATTTGGAAGATCAACAAGAGATAAAAGTAGCAAACATTAAAAACCTATGCTTCCTGTACAAGCTGAATTCTTGGTGCCATCTGGATTATTGCTACCAGGCGTGGCAAAATTTTGAATGAAGCTTTTTCTCCTGGAAATATCAGGGTCTTCAAGCTCTGCCCAAATTATCCTTGAGATTGGATAAGTTAGAGAGAGACTTAGAGACCTAATACAGGGAAATGGGGTTTTAAGGAAGGGGGGAGGGGAAAAACCAAGAAGGTGTAAAGTCATTAGATTTTATGCCAAGAAATTTACCATTATGTTTTTTGTTTTTTTTTTTTTTTTTTTTTTTGTTTGTTTGTTTGGTTGGTTTTTTTTTTTTTTTTTTTTTTACTTTTTACACATTTCTCTTATTTTGGTAAGCTGTTAGTTGGCTGTTTTGCAGTTCTGTATGTGATATTTGCTTTTGCTTTGAATACAGATGTCCCTGAAAGTTAATGTTCATGATCTACTTGTCTTTTTAGCAGCTGCATATCACCTTTTAATATGGAGGCTCTGATCACAACTCTGAGAATTAAAATTGTTTCTGGATCTTCCTTTAACAGTATCTTTGCAATTGTATAATTGTTTGAGTTAAGTATCCAGAAGTAATCTTCATTTGTCCATATTATATTTGTCATATTTCTGAAAGCTTTGTTTCTTGTCAATAGTTGCAAGACATTTTTTCCCCCCTGTGCTTGCAGTCACACAGTCTTTCACACACTCAAGATGTTACATGTAATTGGTAGCAGACAGTGTGATTGAGCAAAATCTGAGACAGTGACCAGCCTAAAATTCACTTACTGGAGCTGCCATAGCAATCACCTTGTTGTGTGACATTGGGTGAGTTTTGTGTCGTGAACTAGAAGGGCTGCAAGGTGAGTAGCAGGGCTGACGCTGAGCCCCAGTGGAGGCAAAGGGCTGCACAGTTGGCAGTGCTCTCTCATTCAGCTAATTAAGCATCAGCTGCTTGGCTGTTTTTGCTGTGTGCTGGCTCAGGCTCACCAGCCCCTTTCAGTAATGTAAGACTTCAATAAAAGAAGCAACGCAGGCTAGGAGCCAGAATTGCCCGTTGGAGCTGCTGGTGCTTTGCCCTTCTGTAAGTGCTCCTTGAGCATGTGGCATGTTATTGGGATTTTTCAAAGGACGGGCAACTTTGGTTTTCAGTACTTTCCTCATCCAATGATATATGCCTCTTCCAAGTATGAAGGGTTACGTAGGTGTTTGTAGCTGGCAAATTTCACAGGACTTTGTGATGGCTGTGCTACGCGCAGAACAGCAGTCTGTATTTCAGTGCTGACTGAGGTGCACAATACATGGAGGGTGGTTGCCGAAGTTGAGGCAGAAGTGTTTGTATTTCTGGCAGTGTAAAATGAGAAGCATTTTTTGAAATAGACATAGTGGTAGTTAGGTATGTAATGCATAAAAATATGGTATTGATACATAGTTGGAAACTGGAGAGACACATTCAGATATTGTTAGAAGTGAATACCTAGTAGGATACCTGAATAGAAAGTGGCCTTGAGGTGCAAGATATTACGACAGGCAGGATGAATTATACTTTGCACAGAAAAAGCAGGTAATGGGCGTAGTTTTGGGAAAGATTATTTTGTCCATATTGAGCTAGGGTTATACTGTTAATTTAGTTTGAATGTCTGTGTTCAATTCAAATGGTCTGAAGCTGAGCACCATTATTGCTAATTTCTCCCAGAACCTGCCCTTTCCTGCCAAAATACAAATCCAGATGTGCTGACACAGCAAGTTTCCATGCTTTGGGCTGGAGCCACCTGATATGATACATTTGGTGCCTCTGAGGAGAGTCAGTCTGTTGCTGGCAGGTGATGGTTTCCACAGGGTTTCACAAAAGACCATCTATCAGAGGCACCTTGGAAATGGCTCTGTCTCAGCTTCCCTTGCTCCAGGCCTGAAATCCTCATGAAGGAAATGAATTCAAGGAAGCTAATTCCAGCAGACTTTCTATTGCTACAGCTAATCATCTAGTTTGAGCCAAGGGTGGTTGTGTTACTCATCAAACACAAGCTTTGAGGGCAGAGTGTTCCCTACCACCAAGAGATTTCATGCATTGAACTTTACACAGACTCAAACTGGTGCTGAGGAGAAATATGTGCGATTTTGCCTGCTGCTCTTTGGTGCTCTGCTGTGTTGTGTGCCTTACTAGCTAATTCTCCTGCCTGCTGAGCAACAGGGTGAGGTGGAAAGCTAAGCACCAGACTGTGGGCAGTAACAGGGGAGGTAGATCTGGCTGGCTCACAACCTGCTGCCAGGCACCTTAAAAATGTATTAAAACCAGAATTCTACTGGTGCTACACAGTTGCCAGATTTCAAAGTACATTGGTCCTTCTGCTTAGCTGAGGGAAGGTCGGATACAAACCACTGCAAGGGAAGGCTAGCAGCTACATGGGCTGCTGTGCTTTTGGCAGGGTCACAATCCATTATTTATTTTTTTTTGCAGCACAGTGCCATTTGGCATGCAATACAATAGCAGCCTGATGGTGGCTATTTAGAAAGGGAAAACCACTCAGAGCTGTGGTGGAGTCTGGCTTTGCCAGAATTTCTCCAAGGCTCCATGAGGGTTAGGCTGAAGCTTGAACCGCATGAAATATTGATGTAGGAGGGGCAGGGTGTCAGTGTGCCTGCCAGTAACCCTGCCTGTAGGTAACACAGGCAGCTGGAGAGATCTCTGAGGGACATGTTCCACAGCATCAAACTGCCTTCCTAACACTCTACTGTTTCCTCTCAAAAGCTTGCTTTGAATAGCTTTTTAGCCTGGCAGGTGCTGCCCAAGCCGGTGGCCTCCCCCACCCAAAGAAATGCACAGAGTCTGGCACTCATCAAAATGAGCAAATACTTGCTTCTGCTCCACCACTGAAAGTGAGAGCACATGGCTCCTAGGAGCAGCAGTGCAGAACAGGACACAGGGAACCCCAGGCACTAATAATATGCACTTCATCAAGTGCTGTGTGGAAAACAGAAACAAGTCAGCAGTGACAACAAAGCCATCCAGCAACTGTCTTCTGCAGTGAGCTGCTTCACACTTGGCTTCTGAAGGTAATTTCATATTGGTATAGTAGCTGAGAGCCTCTGACTACAGAGCATAAAAGAATAGCCTTGGTTTGCGGACATAAGCATTATAAAAGACAAGCTTGAACCAAATTTTTCTTTCTCTTTTCTCCTATTTTATTTGTGGTGGATATGAAACAGTAGTGTTTGAAGTATCTATGCAAAGAACTAGCTCTGTTTCCCTTCTCCATGCTGCTTACACATCACGGCCCACAGTCATTTCCTGCTCTTTTGAGAACTATTTTGCTCAGTAAGGTAAATCTGGATGCTAGTTTGTGTGACAGGAAGTAGGAGCTGGTGGAGCACAAAAGGGCTCCAATAACTCTCAGTGCGGTCAGAATTTCTATATCTGAGAAACCAATGGCATATATAGTACAGCACTGCCTTCTCGCACCAGTCCAGCATCAGCTCTCAGGTGCCTCACGTACAACAGCTAAAAAGGGGAGCAGGAGAGTGCTTGTATGCATTATCTGCTCAAAAACTGCAGTGTGCTACATCCCTTGACATTGATGGCACACCTATTAATAGCTTCTGTAGAGGAATGACTGAGATATAGGTAGCTGACCTGCTTGCTGTCAGTTGAGGAGGACTAAATTAAGTAATTTGAAGGTGATATCTCCATCAGGTCCAGTACAGCTCTGGCTGCATAACCCCCTGGCATTCCCAGAGATCCAGAGTTGAATTCTAAGCCAGTTGTAGTTTGGAAGTGCTGTGGTGCTAGGTACAGGGCTTTTATCCTCATGCCTCTTACTAGTTTACTCTTCCTTTGCTTCCTGTGCTTGAATTCTAGTTAATCTTGCCCTGTCTTTCATTTAACTAAAAAACAAGGCTCTTTGTTTCTTATACTCTTTTTTCATATCCTATTCATTCCCAAAATCTAATTCCCAAGTTAATATGCTTCATGCAGACAGTGAAACATTCTGTACCTACATTGGTGCAATCACGAGCAAATAGCACACAAGTAAACCTCTCAAAAAATATCAGTGTAGATGTACTGTGGCTGCATAAATGTTGACAGGCTAATATAAAAGAAAGGCCGTGGACTGAGCTTTATACGTAAATGTGAAGGTGGTATACATCCTGCCCTGCGCTTAGGGTGTGCACATATATTCCCATTCTGCCTTTTACAGTAGTGATAGTTCATCTTTAATAAACCAAAGGCAGCTATTTCTTGCTTGCATGCTCTCTGAAGGAGAGGATATCAAATAATACCCTAAACAATTTTGACACACAAATAATGTCTGGTGTGAAGTGCTAATGGTAATCTTTTATTTACAGATGTGTTGAGAAATATGCAAGGTAATGAGTTTATCTTCGCTTTTCCTCACAGGAGGAGAACAAGATTAGAGGCACATTCTCCTTTCGTCTTCTAGCTCCAAAGGAGTCTGGTCTCCTCTCATCCCTCAAAGAAATCTCTTTACACTTGTCTAGCCAGGACAGTTTCTAACATGCCTCTTTTGATATGCCTGGGCACCCTGGTGACTTGGTTGACACTGATATGAGTGTTTCTCTTTCCAGTCTGTCGCTGCATGCCTGCCGTATGGGCTGATGCCTGTCAGCTGCCCGGAGCGCTGCTGCTGGAACACCTCCCTGATCAGTGGGTTCCTGGTCATGCAGCTAGGGCTTGGCAGGAGTTGCAGGCTGTTGACATGCTCCTGGTCTTGATCTGAAACTACTTGACATACCTTGAATCTTTGGAGATGATGCCAGAAGGAAGAACAGGAGACCTGTGAGATAGCAAAGAGCCAATGTGATGTGAAATCATCCGTTTCAGCATTCTTCAAATGGAGAGGTTTGATTTTTCTTTTACAGCTTGGTTTCTTCATCTTGCAGCAATAGAAGTTTCCATTTACAACTTTTGTCTCAACTCTTGCTTTTGTTTCAACAGCTGTGTGGGTTTGTTTAGTCAAGAGAGGTTCAGTACTCTGTGTCATGCCGCTGTGCAACCTTACCTTGTAGTACTGGTAAAATGGCATTGTCACAATTGTGAAAACTACTGATCCCGGTGCGAAGTTTTTGAAAAATGATCAAAAGAAGAGGGTTTTTTTTTTGTTTGTTTTGTTTGTTTGTTTGTTTTGGGTTTTTTTGTTTGGTTGGTTGGTTTTTTTTTTTTTTAGATTGGGTTCCTGGGTATAATTTCTTTGAAGGAAACCTCACAATTAGAGTATTACATAAATACTATACCTTTTGTAAGGGCATACTTGTATAAATATATGTATACAAAATTGTAACTTGTTTCAAAGATCAAAATACTTCATATGGCTGTTTTCCCACACCCTTTTATATATGAAAACAGTTCTTGTGAAGATCCTTTTTTTCTTGCTCTTAGTGATGCCTTCTGCAGGTCCCACTAACTAAATTACTCAAAATTGTTCAAAAAAACCTCTGTGATTTTCCTGTTCTGTGTCTCACTGAAAGCTTTACAAATGAAGACAGCTAAAGACATAAATAGTGTGCAAAGAGTACATCTCTGAGATTTGCATATGCTAAGAAATTTACCAGTCTCATTTCTGAGAAAAGTAGGGATGAATCACCCTCTGGAGGGACCTTTTTCTCTCCGCTGATGCTAGAGAAACTTTAGCTTCATGTCAGGCAGCTGAAGTTATAGGTAGCATTCATCTGCTCCAAGAAAGAAAAATCCTTTTCTGAAAGAGAGATCAAGCTGGTACTCAAACACAGAGTAATAGGAAAGTGAAATGTGCAGATACCACATGAAGGGCAGAGGTAGGGACTAAGAACCTACCATATAAAGTAGCTTGGAGAGGTTTGGTAACACTTCACAGGGGTATTAAACCAGTTGACTAGCAAAAGGATAATGTCTTTTTCATCACAGATAATGTTTGAAAGTAGAAGGGATGTTTTGTATCTCTTAATCAAGATCACAACTGATACTTTGTTCCCTGCAGCAGCTGTCCGTGCAGCCAGGGGCAGACAGCTCCCTGCTAGCTATGTCCCTTCTCTGGGCACCTAGGACTCACTGCCCAAAGGACGTATGCCAGCTCCAGTTCAGAAGCCATTTAAAAACATTTACAGAACTATGACAACATGACTGAATCCTCTTCTGTGCATATATGAATGCAGCAAGGAGCTGTCTGCAATTCATAGACCCACAGAGTAAGTCTGGTGCCTCTGTGGGTTGCCTAGTTAAGCCCCTGAGCAAAGCAGGGCCAGCCAAATCAGGTTGCTCAGGACTGTGCCCAGTCAAGCTCTGCTATCCCCAGGGATGGAGATTCCTTAATTTCTTCAAGCAGCAGCCTCTAGTGTTTGATCACCCTCATTAATGGTGAAGAACAGATATATTCTGCTACCTAGTTGGAATTTTCTTGTTCCAGCTTGTGCCTGTTGCCTCTCATCTAGTTGTTACGTACCTTCCAGAAGAGCCTGTGTTTGTCTTTTCTATGTGTTCTCATTAGGTGACTGCAGACAGCAATATGATGCCTATCTGAAGCCTTCTCTTAATGCTGAAGGAGTCCAGATTCCTGGAGCTTGACGCCCTTTGCTGGACTCTGGTGTGCTGATGTCTATTTTGTCCTGGTGAAGCTAAAACTGAACACAGCCATCCAGAAGTGGTCTCACATGTACTGAAGAGAGGGAAAGGATCACTTCCCTGCACCTGCTGGGTAATGCAACCCAGTATGCAGCAAGATTTTGCTGCAAGGATACCTTGTTGATATATTTAAGTTGCAAATGTCCATCCTGTAGATATGCCATCTATTCATCCAGTCAGAATAGAAGAAACATAGGGAAAAGACATACCAGTATACACCAAGCTAGAATCAAACACACAATCCTAATGAACAAATCTCTGATGAATCACGACTAAACTATGGAAAAGTCTGAGCATGGTTGCCATCACACAACTTGCTGTTCTTAGTGTAGAAGTACCTTTTCCATAGTCAGCTTTGAAAATTAATTTCTCATGTCCTTTCCAAATCCACCATAAATGAGGATGAATTATAGGTGTGTTTGAACAGCATCCTTTACCTATGTGTGCCAGAAACATAGTTGGAGGCATTAGTGTCTTTAGCTTATGCTAGTTCTGTTTGCAAACATCAACATTTATCATCACATTCATCATCATCATAATATTCATCACACAAAAGAAAGGTCCATTGGTAAGAAGAGAGATGATACTGAAAAGGCATAGGACAATTTTTATCCAGTTTGTCTTTTATAATTTTTATATATGTCCTCTACATAAGAGAGACCTTGGTCCTTAAGCAGGCATTTTGGAAATGCCAGTGTATAGTACTAAGGGAAAATACATTACTTTCATAGATAACTGCTTAGTAATGAGAGAGCTTTTAATTTTGTTTAACAAAATAGTATATGAAGTGCTAAAGCTTCTTGGGGCACTTTTAAATGATTTTTGGGGCACTTTTGAATGATGCCCACAGAGACATTGCAAACATCCATTTATGATTTAAGCATTTAACACTTTATTAAATATCTTTAAGAAAGAAAGGCTGCTCTTGGCCTTAAGACCAAAGACTTCCTATTGCAAATATGTATCTACCTACTTTATTAAGAGAAGGTTGCACAGTAAGATTTTGGCTGCCTTTCTTGCAAGTGGTGATCAAAATATTTCATAGCAGTTCCAGGTTGCAAGAGAGGCAATATCTTTTCATAATTAATAATGAAGTACTAATGATAAATTGGTAGTAGTAGTAGGCTAAAGCTTTTGAGTGAGACATGATCACATTATATATGCCGATAAAATATTGAATTAGGGGTATTCTTACAGAAAAAATTCGAGATCTATATCAGAATTATTCTCATTTGAAAACCTAACTGGAATTGATAGTAACAATTATTCTAGTTTATAATTGCTTTATATAGGGATATCCATAAGTCCAGATATCTTTTAATATCACCATCTATCTTATCTTTTGTCAATTGAGGAATAGAATAATCAACTTTAATAATTGGTCAGCAAATAATAGCTTTGGGTTTTGCAAATACATCTGCTATTGGCAGGAGTTTGTATCCTGGTATGATTAAAAATTTAGAGTTCCAGAAATGGTTTGTTTTTGTAGTAGGTTTAAAATAAACACAAAAAATATGCATAAAATATATTGTTATCCTAAATGAGTACTGAATAATTAAGTAAAGTGAAACTGGTTATATAGGGGGAAGTTCATTTAAAATATATTAGGGAGTTCAAATTGATTCTTGGAGGAATGTAATATATTTGTCACCTTCAATAAACTAATCTGACAGTTCGATATACTAACCAAAGCAGCAATTAAAGCACCTCAAATAGAAAGTTCCTAATGCTTATCCTCTTTCTGGATTATTTTGCAGTTTAACCCACTTCATGTCTATTGGTATCTATGTGGTTATACAGATTTACTTGTGAGAAAAATATCCAAAGCATCATTTGTCTATCACAATGGACCTCTGACAAGCTAATGTATTCTGGATTTAAAATATGACTGTTTATCCTTTTTTTATATTTGCTGTGCAGCCAATCATAAATAGCTTAGAAATACAGAAGATATGATGTTTCAAGGGGTATATTGGTTAAAACTCTGCCATTTATTTTGTGAGAACTCACTGCAGCAAATCATCTGAAGTGATGTGAAACAAATCATTCTTATCCTTCAAATTTCATTTGAAAACAAGCATAAAAGGTAGTCCTTCTGTTAGTGCCAAGAGTTAGGAATAAATTATTGAAGTAAAACAGTGATAGAAAATATTGGCAAAAATTCCTCTCAAAGTCTTTTTTTAGACCACCATAATTTATTTCAGTTTTTCAGATAAATTTCTTTAATTACTTTTAATTCAGTGTTGCAGATGAAAACTCTCTCCATGGCTGTGGTTGAAGCTACAAGTAGAAAATATCAAAGACGCAGTCTAGGGTATAAAAAAAAGTCAAAATAAATGGATGATGGCTGTTCTGAGACAGTCCAAGAACACCAGCAGATTCTGCGAAACAACTGAGGGACTCTAGAAGAGATGACAAGGCAGTTGTAATGTCACAGGAAGATGGGATAATGGCATCCATAACATGAAGAAGAGCCATCATGTATCTTTACATGTGAATAGCCTTTGGCTTTTGCATTCGTTTGCTTTATGGTATTCCATGGATACAGTGTTGTTGTACCTTGTTCCATTTAATGTGTGTTTGCAGGTAACTTTTTGTCTGGGGGAAAATATGTTACATTTCCTTAGCATTTCTTCCTGTGAAAGAACCCAGTGTTATACAAGCAATAGGCCTTAGGATCTTTCTAATATGAAAGGGTTTGTCTTAGCTTGCTTCTTGAGACATTACCTCTCTCATACAGGGCTTTTGGCTCCACATACAGACTGAGCAGTTGAAAAGGCATTAAGATCTCAGCAAACATTAGATGTTGAAGTTTTATTGTTTTCTATTGGAACTGGGCATGCAAAACCCAGTGAATTGGATGCTTTAAGATTCACAAATCTTGGCCAAATGATCTACTATAGCAAATTACCAGCAGAGGTTGACTCCCCACTGCTCAACCTCTCTAGGCTTGTGACTCCCAGATATCCTCAGGCCTTCCAAAATACTCTGTTCAGTTTAAGGAAGCATGGACAACTTTCCTTTCCAGGCTCGTGAAAACCTTTCACAAGTTTGATATGTGATAAGGAGATGTATAAGAATAGGTCTGAGGGCTGATGAGTTGCGTCCCTCCACAGCCTCTCTCAGCTACTGCCATTCTAGGGTTCCATGGTTATAACCGCTACCTCAATGAGGAGGTGAGACTGTCTAAACAAACCTATAGTAAATAAATCCCCCTGTAACATTTATTAATAACTGGGGCTTCCTTTATGCCAATGAGAGTGATTATGATGTTTTACTTCTCATTAATATTCATGCATTTCTCTGACTAGAGGCAACATTTTCTCTAAGTATATTGTGAATTTCCTGATAAAACCTGCTAGTCTTAGTTCTTTATTATTCCTGCATGTCTTTGTGGCTGGTCCTATCTCTTTTGGCTTAGAAAGGACGATTAATTATTCTACTTGATTTTCACTTATCGTGGGAGTGCTATGTAAATTATTTCCAAAATGTCCTCTTTTAGATTTCATTATTTATCTTCACTATAACCTGGATATTATGAAATATGAGAAGGGCATGGCTTTCTAGCACAATACTTAGATTTGAAAATTTAGCATGTATTTTTGTTACAGGTCTTGTGACCTGTCATTTACTTTGTCTGTTAGCAATATACTTCTATGTCTTCAAAGTTAATTATCCTGGCTTCTAACCAGCCAGCTTACTATCATTAGTGTCTGAAAATGTGTTCCTCAGCAATTCACAACGTGCATATTCCTTAGCAATTTAAAGCATACATTTAGAATACAACCGGCAGAAATAACAGAGATCCTTTCTATGTTATACATATATATGTATATACTTTTTGGAGTTTTTCAAGTGTGGAGCCAAACACCTTGATGAGATCTGTGGACAATGTGTGTTTGTTTTAGTCTCATTTGTGATGTGAGTAGGATTTTGGCTCACAGAAAAGAACATACGGTGTGACGGAGAGCTCCAATATACCTTGGAGGGGCACAGCTTTGCTGTTGAAAGCTCACATTGAGCAGTCTGTGATGTTTTCCCAACTTTTCATCTATGTGTGTGCACTAGCCTATTCTGTTCCCAAGAGGGCTGTTTCAAGTTGATCACATTGCATCCCTTTAATGTAATGCATTCTGTCATTGCTCTACTAATGGAGAATATTGCTCTTTGCAGACAGTTATATTTTATTTTTTGCCTTGAAAAAGAATAACTTATGCATCAAATGTTTATTAATTTATTTATCAAGTTGAAAATACAAGAGAGAGAATTTGAAAAATATTTGTATTCCTTTATTCTTCAGCTTTATCCTTGAAATACTACCGAATTATGTATTCCAGTGACAGTTTGTAGTATCTGAACAACATGCCTAAGAATGTATCAAGGATTTTTAGTTTTCAAATTTTTATTACTGTAATTTTATTTTTTTTTAATTTTCTTACAGAAAATATCTGAAAAATAATTCTTGTCCCAATAGTATCCACTTTCGTCTTCTGCACTTGTTTTACTTTGTTAAAATGACAGCAAAATAAATACATTGCCTGTTGTTTGTTCCCTCTTAGATGGAGAAAGTCTTCTGAATTCACAATGGACACACATTTCGAACTGTTACTTTCACTACTTCCTTCATTATCTAATGCTGTAGAAGTTATGAGAGTAATTCTATGTTTAACACCTTTTCATCTGTTTGTTTAGGAAAGTTTATGCATTTTAAATTACATATACATTGGATAAAATATCAATAAATATTCTGCAAGAGATGCAAGATACCTGGTCTATCCTCTTAAACTTTTATATATGAAAGCAGATTTATACTCCATTTAATTTTTTCATTAACTTTTTCTGTGAATTTTGTACTCCTGACCATTCAATAATTGTGTTTCAAAGCCTCGTTCTTCAGTGTCCTTCTCATCTGGGAAGTGTTGCTGTGTGATTAGTTTTCCAATTTGTTTGCTAGGTGCTTTAACCATTAGGTTACTGCAAAAAGGGTAGCAAAATCCCCCTCTTCTTTTGACCGTATCTCTGAAAGAACTCCAAGCAGCATGTCCTAGGGATGCTCTAAATATGCTTTCCATATCAGATCTAGTCTGATCATAGTTTGGGGTCTACATCAAACTAATATAAGGAGTTCAGTCTTACCAGGGAGGGACCCCAAGATAGGTACAAGAAAGTAGGTTATCTGGACTGACTTCAGGGACACAGGCAATTTAAGGAAGATCAGAAATTTCCCCTGGTTGACTAAATAGGTCCATGATCAAAGACCAAGAATATTTTAGTCTTTTGAGATAATCGAGGTTAAATAACTCTGGAGGAATGATCCTTCTCCAGGGTCTCCAAACCCTTTTTTGCAGAAAACAGTACCTCAGATTTTCTTCTTAGCAGGTTTTTGCTTTTCTATAGCTTTATACTTGTTTGGATGATAAGAAAACAAGGTTTCCTGCCATGAGATAATTACACTGTCACAGTACCCATTAGTCAGAAACCTATCTTCTTTTCTCTGATGTGGCAATTGTCTGGGCATTTGAAGAGGCACACAACAGTTTGAGTGTAGCATGATGAGAAGACCTGGAAGGAAGGAAAAGCCTCCATGCTCATAGAGGGAAGAATTCAGTACAGCATGTGTCGGAACACCAGGTACTCCTGTGGGCAAAGGAAAATTATGACATCCAACGAACTTGTTTGTACCGCTTCAGAAGCAGAATATAAACTGCAGCCTGATTTGAAGTTTGAGCAAGTGGAAAAAACAAGCTTAAACAGAAAATGGAATCTTTATGTTACAAACATTTTACTTACATTATAGGTTATATCTTTTGATACTGTAGTGAACAGCGCATGAGCAGTGCATGGATAGGCCTCTCTTGCATTCAGAGACACAGGCTTGTCTGCCTGTTCTGTTGATTGGGGTACGTCTGCACTGTAGTCGGAGGAAACTTCTCATATCTTTCTTTTAGAGTGATTATTTTCTTTATTCCACAGTGACTTTTTTTAATATATATTTTTAAATTATATTTTCCTGTACTGCTTCAGGAAAAAAATCAAACCCCAAAACATTTTGGATGGACTCATTATCCTGTAGGTTGGGGAATCCAGGCCCAGCAACCTCTGTTCCAAGTCAGTTTCTTTTTCAGCAGTTAGATCTTGCAAGCCCTCTACATGCAAAATGAGCACATATCAGAACGTATCTTTAAAAAAAGTGATGGCTACTCCATGAAAGATCAGTTATGATCTTTCCTGATCAGCACATATCAGGATGTATCTTTCAAAGAAGTGATAGCTACTCCATGAAAGATCAGTTTCCTGACTTGCTCTGGGGGAGAAAAGTTAAACCAATGAGCAGAAGAATGAAGGAAAGGAATGGCAGATTGAAAAAGGTACTGCAACCCATTTCTGATTAAAGCAATTTGGCCCAGTAATTTCTTAGCTCTGAAGAGGTAAGAGAAAACAATGACAAGGAACCACTATGACAATAGAAAAATAAATCCGATGTGTGCTTCTGTGACTTTGAAAAGTGAGAGGTGGTGACTTTCTTTTCTTTCTCTCTTGTTAAACAGCTTGGCTAAGAAAACTTGTGGATCTTGTTATTCCCTCTTTACACTGTAATCTAGTCTACATGTTAATTTTTAGGAAATTCTAGGAATCCTTCCTCCCATGTGTTTTTAACTGGAGCAGATGATAGGCACAGTTGGCTGCAAATTCAGTTTTTCAGGCAGACCTTCCTGCTTGGGTGAATAATCCAGCAGGTAATGTTTATCATGGTCCCCTACCTTGTTCCTGCAAAGGAGAACAAATACTGCTTAGACACCAGCAAAAGCTGTTTGGTGGTAAGAGGGGAGTATGCACTCCAGTTGTCATGAAAATTATACCCTGCTGGCATCTGAGGGGCAGGATAGGAGATCCATGACTGAGCTTTGTGTTTAAATGAGTTTCCTACATGTTCTCCACACCATAAGACTGTGCAGTTACAATATTACACTAAGTAGTAGTACAATAATTGCACAGTGGGATTAAATCAAGTCTGTTTCAGATGCTGGAATTCAAATATATCTTTGGGGTAACATGGGTACGTGATGCAAAAAATGTGACCTTCAACCATTAAGATGTATACGGGGATCAGGTGGAAGGAGACTCGCATTCCTTTCTACAGACATATCAGGTTTATGTGACTTGATACAGCACTGAATGTATCCAGTAAAACTTCAAGAGAAATATGTGTCTGACCTGTGTATAATCCTTAAAAATCAGCCCCTATTTTTTATTTAAAGGTGGCATTCACGAAACAAAAGCAGAGACATCTATATAATTGAGAAAACAGCATCACTGGTGAGCAAACACCAAGAATGAACAACCTAAGAGAATGAACAACCTAACAATGATAGGAAAAAGAGACGTCGGTTCACCGCAGCAGGATGCCAGCTAATTTAGAAGGGAAGTTCAGGAACTGAAACAACAGGCACCCTCACCATTTGCTAAGCTTGTGAATTCAGTCTCAGAAATAAAGCAAATCTTAATAAAAAAGGATGAGGGGGCAGACTAACTGGAGGAGCAAATAGGAGAAAGAGAACGGAAGGGCATATTGAATCTCTTTAATTGAAGTAAGAGAGAAGATTGTGCATAAAATGATCTAACTTCTGAAGCTGATTAAGAATGAATAATATAAAGATTTATGAGTAATCAGAAGAAAATTATTAAATGCCAGAATTCATATTTTAAAAGTAAATGAGAATTTTGATTGCATGCCAGCGTAAACCCAGAGGGCACTGATCTCAAGGAGACAGAGGTTTTTTCAGGTGTTGTATGGGTGGCAAAACTTGTGAACTGAGTTTAGTCTCAACTAAAATGTTGAATTTCCTAGATGGTTCCTTGTTATACTTCATTTTATTAAAAAAAAATTAGTTATCTGCAAGTGAAAAACTGAACATGTTTCTTTACCATACTTCTAGGTTATATACAGATGTCAGTCAATATGAATGAAAGCGAAAACAAACCTGGGCATATTGTAATTTGTGCTATAAATGAGTGTTTGTCTGGGAATGTATATTGTTAATATACCTACGTATTTTAAGATAGATCTAATAAAAATTAAATTTATGCTTGTGATGTAGTTGGACATGTGCAGTACACTATCAAAACCTTTCTAGAAAAAAAATCAATTTAAATAATGCACTGATTATCATGCGTATTCCAGGGTCCTGCTGTCAGTCATTTAGAGCTGAATAGAGGTAAGGTTCTGTATTCTTTTTCCTAATAACATATAATGTGGGTACTTGTGTTTTTTACAGCTCTAACCAGAAATACTGAATGTGTTACTGACAGATATAAAAACCCTAATTTACTTTAAAGAAAATAGCATGACTTTGTGGTTTAACTGGTTATTCTTTGCTAGCTGTTTTGTCTAAATGTTATTTCTTGTGATTTTTTTTTCTTGAGTTATACATTTTCAGGATGCCAAAACATTTAAAAAGTACTGCAGAGGTATATGTCTTATAACTTGGATTCTTTTGTGGTGTCATACTCTTTCTCTGTTTTCACTTTTAGACTGAAGAGTGATCATATAACACAACAACAAAGGAATCTCAGAAACAAAATGAGGAGGATTCCTGGTATCCCTACTCACGTAAAATGCACATGTAAGAAAACATTAGGATACTGATGGGCATACCATATTACTGAAAGTACATTAAAAGGAAACTAAAGAAGTATATGTTTTTTCTCACACAAGGTCTCATGAACATCCTGGAGGTATCTTCAGGAATTAATGTATCCTTCTTAACCAATGCATCCAAAAGAATTGTCTCATGTGCATTTAACATACCTTTTAAATGGTTGTCCTGGGGTTTTGTCCACTCTCGTCATTTTTGCTCTCCCATTTTAAACTGCTCTTAAGGGACTCAGATATTTTTAAAACACACAACATAGTTGTAATAAATCTTGCACATAGTGAAAGTGAGTTGTTCAGCTTCTTTTTCCTTGGAGACCCAGAGGCAGAAAAGCACTATAAAATTTCTGTAGAAGAGACTTTGCTAGGTTTATAAGAGAAAACCACAAATTTTAATTGGTAGGAACAAGCAGGATTTCATTCGATTCTTGCTGCATGCAGCAGGGATTTGGCTGTGGTATTCTTTTCTAGTGTTGCAAGCCTTTTAAAATAAGGATGTTTGTTTCTGTTTCCACCTCTTGTCTCTCTCAACCATTTTCTTCTCAGAGTGAAGTAAGCTGTGAAATGAAGGTAGATTCTCCCATTTCTTTGGGAAAAAGATTTTCTTTTTTTTTTTTTTCTAAACTTTGTCCAAACCAATATTCCTTGTTTCCTGCATGTTTTCTGTTTCTACCAGGTGATAAGTGCTCCCCATTTAGCCCAGCAGTTGAAAGAGCTGTGATTTGTGCTGCTTCACAAACACTGAAGCTCTCAAATGCGCCTCCTCTTTTTATTGGTCTTCAGGTGAAAATGTTTCATACTAGTAACAGAAAGAGGTCTTCATTGCTGCCCTAATTATGACAAAAAAAGATTCCTGTTAAAAAAAAAAACCCAACAAATTAGTGTGAACAGAACTTGGCAAGCTCCAATAGGATATGTTTGGATCATCATGGGTATTTTGCCAGTTGAAGTAAGTAGAACTACAGAGTCAAACTTTTGGAAATGTCCAATTTTGTAAGTACAGTCGGCTCCCACTTTGCTATGTCTCGTAACGTTTTGTAGCATATCTACTACATGCAAGAACTGAAATTAGGGAGGTAAAGCAAGCACCACTTTCTGGAGGTAACAGATAATTTGCATGAGAAATTTTGGCAACCAGACACACCAGTTTTGAAAACCAGGTCCCATATTGGCTTTTACACAGGGCAGTCTTAGGTTTCAGTATGTATAGGGCTTGATCTAATTAACAAACACAACTTGTACAGCCAGAGTGGGCTACATAATGATCTGTGCCCTCTGAAGTGCCTGTTGCTGGCCACTTTCCTAGACCATTTCCTCAAATATCTCTTTGCTCCTCCAAAGAGTTTTGAATTCTTGTTGCTCATTGGAAGTATGAGGTAAAGCACAATCTTTCATGCCTGGATTGTGTATTGCACCATTGCTTCATGAGCAGTTTAATCCAGAATATTCTGGTCTTGTCATCAAAAGCAAAATTTCTAATTACCTACTGCTAGTCAAGCACTTTTCTCCTCCTTCACTCTCTCTGGGCAGTGGGCAAAAGTCTTTATGCAACCATGCAGGGAGACCCACGAGTGATCTTATAAAGACTGGACTGAACCTGGCAAAAATACTACCCTGGAGGTTATGTTTAGCTTGCCTCAATAGTCAGAATGTATTTGACTACTTGAGTGATGCAGTTGAAATATGAAGTGGGGAGAAAGAGAGAAATGAGAGCCTGGCTGCATGGGGGAAGACAAGACTGCCCATTTTTGGAAGCAGAGCTGATTTGTGTTTGTTGAAACTTCTTATGAAACTACAGTGGGAAAAATTTGGAAACACTGGGAATCTGCTGAATAGCAGGTTCTGAACAGAAGCTATGGCTGAGTACTGAGTGGGTTGGTGGCTGGTGGTAACTGCTGGTGGTTGGTGGAGTGTGTTGCTGGTAACTGTTTTACACAATATGGTTCAGTGAGTTTAGCATATAAATGGTGTTTGCTTATCATTTAAGGAAATGTTTATCAATGGCTATCAGATTATTAATTAAAGGTCAACTGAACTTGTGACATGGTCTGAAGACTGAAAAAAAGCTGACATAATAACTCTACAGTGTGTACTGCTTTTAACAGTGACTTCTCTGGGTGTCATGAGGAACAAAAATATGAGAGAGAAGCAGAGAAGTAATGCAGAATAAAATACTAACATAATAATACAATAAAATCACAGATGTGTTGCATTTGCTGTCCTCTGATCCTACATTAGAATAAGGAAAGGCAGAATCTAGAAAATACTTCTCAAGCAAACTTTCATAGAGAGTTACAGCATCTTCTCTTCTTCATGACTGGGGGCTGGTTTTGTGTATGAAATGTGGCTGCATATTCAGTCAGGCTTAGCAGTACTGTATCTCAGCAGATTCCTAGATTTTAAAAATGTTTCTATTGTAAATTCTATATTTGTTAAAGTGAATGTTTGATAAAATGCACAGCTGCAGCCAGGCAGATGGTGAGAAAAAAAAATAATCAATCTTCCCAGTAATGTCTGGGAAGTACCCCTTGTTCTGGAGGTGTTACAAAATGGTGGAAGTGTTGTCTCTGTGCTACAGGGGCAGGGATTGCATTTTTCAGTTTTTTTCAAATATATGTATCTCTGTCTCCATGAAAATTGCCGCTTTAACCTCCCATTGTTACCCTTGCACAGAAAAACTTTTCTACTTTGGTTTCCTGTTGCCATCTTAATATAACTGCCTGTGATCTTTGCCACTTCCTCTGTATGAGAACATAACTGATGCTTTTTGGTATTATAGGAAAGCTAAAGTTGAGGCAGCTGCTTTTATTTTTGCTTCTAACTCAAGATGGGATGCAAACCAAGCTCTGCTGGTATGCAAACCTAATGAATCAATCAACTGTGTTGCTTCATTGAGCTTTGTTTCCAGCTTACTTAGCCTGTAGCTGATTGTTGAAATGTGCTCTATGCCACTTCTTTTAATGTTATTTACTGCTAAAAGGAAGTCTAAATTTTCTGTTTAGTTTCCTTCTATGAGCTGAACATCATGTTTTCCCCTCTCACAATAACAATTCACGTTGTAGACAAACATGTTTTGGCAGGAACATCATACATAATTTTAAAATTAAGAGTTGCAGAACTCATGACTTATATAGTATGACAGTTTTAGGCCTTGTTGTTCCTAGAAGTCTGGGTATGCGAACAAGAGATTTCCTTTAATTAGCTTTATTTACTGTTCCCTATAATGAAATGGATCCTTTAGTCTGCAGTTTTACATGGGCTGAGGGAAGGTACTACAAGCTGCTCCTTCTGAGATAGTGCTGGTATTACAGGGTACTGTATTGTAACACCACTACCATCACTGGGAAATCTGATGGCAGCTATAGTTGCCTGTTTTGTCAAAGTGCTTCCATTACTTGTAATATTTTTAATTTGTCCCTCTTTTAATTAGAGTAGCACTGCAAATGTCAAGGTGACAATGTGGCGAGCAGCACTTGAAAACTTTGACTGGTTGCTTCCTAATAACAGTTAGGTGAGGATTTTAATAGTGTGTACTGCTTGGTTTTCTGTTTGTATAATTCAATAATTATGCACATTTCCCAGCATTAAGCCTTTGTTAATACTAATAATAAGCTTCAGAAAGCTCTAGAAATGAAGCCAAAGTGAAGAAAATGAATAAATGGAATAACAGGAAGATTATAAAAATGACGGGCAGGAAAATGTTTAAAGGACAAAGCATTCAAAGACAGTGTAGTATCTGGTATCACAGGGTAAAAGTGCATTCCTTGGGGTGGGGGAAGTACTTCCCCAGGGCAAAACCAATAAGTAGCCTCCTTAGCAATCCTGTAAGAAGACATTTCCAAGTAAAATGCCAGGAAATTTTGAACTGATCTAATACTAAGCAGCATTAAAAAAAAAAAAAAATCCCTCTTGAGAACTGACGTATGTGATCTCAGAATAAAATGAAACCACTGGCAGAAACCAATGGTGCCAGCTGCTGCATATTTTCCTCTGGGAAATAATTATGGTCTTTTTGGTCTGTAAAGGGCTTGTAAACTGACCAGGCTGCAATCTGGGAATGAAATTCATGAAGGGACTGGAGGAATGTTTAAATTTAACAATCTTGAACTTATTTGGAAAGACCCTTCTTAATGATTGAGGTATAATCAGAGAGAGGTATAGAAAGAAAATAATCATCAGTAATATAGAGCCCAAGCAAATAAGAAGAAGAGTTTAAGCACAACAAGGACCTTATTTTACCAAAGATAGGAGTAAATACATCCTAAAAACCCTTTAGATGCTGTCAAAATTAAAATTACTCTTGAGATAAAAAGTCCCAGTGTGTGTGAAGAAAGAAGTTGTTATGCTGGCACTGTTGATGCTGTTGTGTGTAAGTATTGTTGTCTCTGTTTCTCTGATATAAAGTTTTCTGCAACTTTGTACATTCTATTACAAAGAAAATTAAATTAATAAATAGCTAAAGGTTCATAATTCAATCAGTCCCAATCTTCTAAGAGAGAGACAAATACTCTCCCAAGACCAATAGTTCTGTGTTTTCCCTACTTTTCTGTTCTTGGTCCGTTGCTTTTTTGATGATTGTCACGGAACGGGATCTTGAGCTTAAGTTTCCCAGACACCATAAAAGTGTTATATTGCCCTGCTTCCTGCTTTCCTTTTTTGTATTATTAATGAAATATTCAGGTAATACTTCCTTCTTGTCCCACTCTGAGAGTGACCTTAGAGTCAAGCTTTTTGATTCCTTTCACATCCCTCAATGATTATTTCATAAAAATCCAAAAAGAGTTCAGACTGATTGCCTGCAATAGAATAGTTCCCTCTTTATTTAATAGGAAAAATTTTACAATTTTCAATGTTTACCTTCGAGAGAGAGCTTTGCTGCTGCTCTCTGAGCAGGGACACATGACACCCACCTATATGCAGTTAGACCAACATATACAGTTGGTCTGGAGCTTCATGTGCAAAATTTATAAAAACAATTTCTGTTGGATAAACAAAAGTTCCTGTTCATAAAACCACAGGCCTGGTTTTACTGAATCTGCCTTAGTTTCCTGCCTCTGATGGTCATCAATGATCCTGTCATTAAAAAATAGGGGGAAATACAAGAGGCACACAAGTATGCAGTGATATTTGATCCAAATATTCTCTAAGCAACCACTGATCTGTGATTTTTGTAGCTCGCAAGTCAGAATTGCTGTCTTGTATTCAATGTTGCTAAATAGAATTCTTTTTCATGTAAGACTTTTTCTGTCCCCCTTTGAATACAGGTAACCTTTATTGTATCCAAAACACAGTTGAATTCCATGTCTAAGGGACTCTCTATCTGTTTTGAATCCATCATTTACTATTGCCATTCATTGCACTTTAATTCTTACATTAGGAAAGAAGATGAAAGACTGAACCTTTCCCCATTGCACCCATTTTTTATGCACACCCGTCATATTTCTCATGATTCATGGCACCTCTTGGATGATCCTGGTTGCCCTTCTTTAATCCTTTCCTTGTTCTGTTGCATTCCTCTATCACTTTTTTTGAGGTGCAGCATTTGGGTTCTGCTGCTGTGCCGAGCCATCCCTCTGAGGAGAGCATGGATGAAGGAGTGGGAAGGAGGCTGCCTGGATACCTTGCTCAGATGAGGACAGGAAAAATCTGGCATTGGCAGCAGCTATAGCTGGGGTTGGGATCTGTTCTTGTGAGAGCAAGGGCCAGAGGGGAAGCATAGACCTTCTGGAGTGGGCAGAAAGGATTTTCTGGGGATTAGGCAAAGCAAGCAGAGTTGCATGCAACTCAGACAATCCCAAGATAATATGAAAACAAGGACTTGCCTGCAGGGGAATACTGGGCAGGGAGAGCATTGCATAAAAACTGCTCTCATTTTTTGTTCTGCCTTCCACTGCCACTTTTTCCTTTCTCCTTTTTTAAAAAAAAAAATCTAATTCTGTTAATTCACATTCAAATTAGGTACAGCATTTTAGCCATCTGTGTTGAGAGAAAGGTGTCTCTAAGTGGTAACTGTGTTGGGATCATGCTATTCTTTCCAAAACTAAAGGATCCTGTCCCATTTGCAAAAACCTGGCTTCCATCTGGAAGCACCTGAACACCTCAGTTGTGATAGGAGGACACTGTACTGGCAGCAGGGTCACCTGGAGTTGTAAATGTTTCTGTTGAGACTTGCTATGACTGTGTCTGTTGATCTGGCCCCTTGTCTTCTCTGTAGTGTAACTGTCATGATCTGCATCTCAATCTCAGTGATTTCAGTCCAGCGCAGGAGGTCCTGTCATTGCAATGTGTGACTATGAGCACTGAGCTGACATTATGCTGTGCTACCCAGTTCCTCTGTATTACGAGAGACGGTTTTGCTGCAACATCTCATAGCTGTGAATTTATCCTTGTGACACTGATGGAAGCAGTTCAAGCCTTAGTGGACAACACAAAAGTGAAAATCAGCAATGTTCAGATGAACACACTGCAAGCATGGGTCAGGTGGTCACATCTTTCTCCAAGTCCCCTCTCAATCTGGTTTGGGCTTTGCCTTTGAAAAGAAGAGTTTGCTACTTCTGTCACACTATTTGTGCCTTTCCAGGCAATTGACAGGTGTCCACTTTCCACCTCACTCTTTAGTTAGTGATCTGCTGGCTCCCTTTCCTCTTTCTTGCCCCCAGAAGCTCCAACAAAAAGGCAGACATGGGTATTGTGTGTGAGAAATACTGCAGGGTATAATTTGTCTTAGTTATGTTGTCATTATTGACACACCCATTGCAATTTATAAGCATGCTCAACATACCACAAAAATTATTCTTCTGCCTCACAGTGCAGGCAGATTGTGGGTAGGTGTACTTGCAGAGTACAAGGCTTGCATTGTGCCGACTGATTTGGTGGTGGCGCAGTTTAGAAAAGTTTTCACTGGTGTGGTTTTAAATTGTGACACGTCAAACTCTTCCTGAAACAAATAATAGTAGTGCAGTCTCAAATTGCAAAAGTGACCCCTAATTGCACAAGAAACCCTTTCAGATATCAGAAGATGTTAAAAGCAGAATTATCACTTTATTATATGTACGAAGATGTAGGCTGAATTGTGGTTTCTGTAAAGCTGAGCTTAAAATTCAAATGATCTTTCTCCAGATTTTTTTTTACAGAGTAATTTATATTACTTATATGTAGTTTGGCTTGTGCCAGTTTATAGAAGAAGTATGATTTGAGAGGTGCAATTAGCTGATGTCTGCATAATAATTTTTGTGCAAACTTGCAATAGAAGCTTTGCGTTATGCCATAAAGCTCTGAAATGAGATATATTTTAATTAGGTTACAAGAGTGATAACACAAAGCTTTGTTTATTAAGTAGTCATAAGGTTCAAATGAGCTGTGAATCTCGAAGAAGTCTTTGGCAGGAGATGAAAAGCACGACAGCATAGCTGAGAATTACTTTTAGTCTGGATGTAATCTCATGAGTGCTGTGCAAAAGTTCAAAATTAAATAAGGCCTCAAGATTCTGTAGATATTTACATCTGACATTTCGATTTTGGGAAAGTCTTAAAAAAAAAGCACTTCTTTTTTTTCAAACTCTGTAAAAACATCCACTTGGGGCAGCGATGTAAGGTGCTAGAAAGAAACAAGGAACAAATTTATTGCCTGTTTTCTAATCATCATGGAGACATTGTGCCTGGGTTCTCTACATAATTTCATGTTTATTTGGCTCCCAAAGCTTGAATGCATAACTGGTATAGAAAGGCTTTTTTGTCCCTTTTACTACATTTACATTATGTCCCTTTTGTTATTTTTGCTTTTTTATGTTCCTATTGCTACATGTCTCCTTCTCTCTAATGCGATGTAAAGTTTATATCCCTGGAGTGTCTACACAGAAACAGTTGTACCTAAAGAAGGATAAATACTTATGAAGTATATGTTATCAGAACAACACCTTCTTTCTGTAAAATATCCTTAACGACAAAATGAATTACTAGAGTCCCCTAGGTCTTGTGTTGAGTATCGATGACAGTAGTAGGGAAGAGCAAATAATTCAAGAGGAACATCTATCTGTCATGTGTCATATTTCCTGTGTATAAATGGCTTTTGTCTTCTTCCTCATCCCCAGATGATTCAATCCTGGTTCCTTCTCTCCTATTTATGAGTTTTTGCAGCTCTGATTCCCTCACCCTGCTCCTCAGGTTTCCTGCAGGCTATATGAAGATGTGCATTAGCCCATGCTTTTCAAATACCTGGTCTTCTTCATGGATGTGAGCTATCTGATATGCAGTTTACATGCATAAAAGTATAATAGGTGTGTATTTCCAGCCAGTCAGCAACAGGTATTATGGCCTTTCCTAAGAAATGGCAGACTGGCAATGATAATTGGCTTTGTCATATTTCCTTGCTCGGGATCCTGTTAGCAGGCAGTAGCATACTACTATTAGTAAGCTTGAGACAGAAACAACCTGACTTAAAAAAATTAGTGTTGTTTCAAAATTAGCTATTGCTCCTCAGAAAATAGATCCTGGAATCACCATGGACAGGTACATTGATTGTTAACTTGGTGGTCAGCTGTGGAATGGATGAGAGAGTATGGGAAAGTAGTGGAGATCCCATGAAAGCCAATGCACTTATGGCTCTTGAGAATTGTTCACTCTTTCACAATAAAAGCATCAACTAGCAACTAGTTTACAGAAAGAGAAAAAACTCTTACTGAAACAGATTAAAAATCACTGCATAAATTCATGGAATAATAATAAAAAATCCATCACAAGTTATTAAACTCAAAGATGTAAACAATGGCTTACTGTGACCTTAAGCCATAGATTTCTGGAAGTTGAGAGTATAATGCTTATTGCCCTCTTGTTTCTGACACATCTCTTCCTGTCCACTGTCAGACATGGTGATGGAAAAAGTTGACTTTATTTTGAGCAACATAGTAAGTAATTCCTTTTTTTTTTTTTTTTTAATGTAGAGGAGGAACATAAAAAAAGTCTGCCTGCCTGACAGCCCTCTCCTTTCACTGTCTCCAAGCATTTGTAACCTGATCGTTGTCTCTTTACGATGCTTAAATAACTTAAAACAAGTGTATGGGAAGGCAGCATGCATAAAGAGATCATTTCAGTTCATTTGCTTCAGGGACAAGCTTTTCTCTCTAGCACAGCAGAAAAGTTTTGCAGCTTCTTTCTGCATATACAAAACTCAGTTTTTCCCCTTTCTTTTCTTCTTGATCACATTAATACAAACAAGTGATCCCTAGGTAGCATTCTAATGCGACTGCGCATCTAAGGAATACAAGTTAACACTGTCACAGCTACATAAGAGTGTTTTTAACAAACATGCTGGAACTAAAACAGTAGGATTAGTCACAGCCAGTATAGGCAGGAAATAATTCAGAAGCCACCTAGAAAAAGTGTCTGCTCTGAGCCAGTGTCTAGTTAACAACTAATGAGAACCTGGAGCTCTCTGAGAAGTGTAAACATGATTGACTCACAGAAAAGATGGATAAGAATGAACCTTATGCCCTCCAAAAGCATCACAAGAGCAATTAACCAAACAATGGGAGGTCCAAACTGCCCATCTTTAAACTGTCCTTTTTGCCATAGATGAGGAGATTTACAGTGACCCTGTGACATCACTACTTTTGACTTATATTGGCAATGTGCATTTTTAAATAATTTGCTTATATTTTATGGGAAAGTTAATGTCAGCCACTTTCCCCTCTTCTCAGATGACTGACACATCCTAAGATGGGCTTTCTGAATCCCTTAGATTAAAGTATTCACTAAATACCAGTAAAACTGCTGAAAGATGGGAATTGAATTAACATAAATGCTCTTTTGAAGCTAGTTCCATCTGTCAAATAAAAGAATAGATATGCCAGCAAGGCAAGTTTAGCTTAGTTTAAAACGACAAAGTGTGTTGCTACCAAACCCAAACAAAACCAGAAACTTCAAGCTTGATTTAGATGAGGAATAATGAAATGAAAAACAAAATCTCTTACAGAATGTGGAATCAGGTTTTCCTTGCTGCTTTGGCTTTTCTGTTACAGCTCTGAGGTGCTCTCTAACTTAGCCTGGGAGTGCTTTCTTCCCTTTTCCACTACAAAGTCATGGGTCGAAAAAGAGTCGGGCTTCAATCTGGAAGGCAAAAGTAGTGTGAAGTGTGTGTGCTTGGAAGAATCACTGTAGGTAAGAGAGGAGGGATGTAATTCTTTCCTCATCCATATGCCTGGACATACTAATCCTGATGTTTATTAGAGACATTGTTCTGGGGGCTTCTTTCTGCATGCCTTTTTCTTTTCTTCTGAGTGTCCTGGCCTTTTTGAGGACAGCTTTAAAATCCTGATGTTATTCCGGGAGAACAGGAAAACACTTTTGCTGTTTTCAGACCAGATCTTTGTCTCTGTGTTTCTGACTTGTGGCAAGTTTCAAGAAGCTGATAACTTCAGAGCTTAATTTGTTTTGATTGTTCCCCAAAGCAACTTCAGTGTAATTTCCAGGCTTTGTAGTCAAAGAGGGAGAAGGAATCACAACACCATGTGAAAGTATCATGTTTATTAAATAATGTGGCTCATACCAGCCAGCTTCTTGGTTGCAGTGTGATAAATCACTGATCCCTAATAAGGAGTGAGCAACACTTCCAGGTACTATCCTTCTCTTATTGTCAAAATTAGGACAATTAGAAAATCTTTCTGGAGCTCCAAATTGAATATTTACTCTACTTACAATTTTTTTTTGTTACATTCAAGATTCCAATTCAAGTTCAGTTGTAAATCAGAACACTTTATGCTAAACAGCGCAGTGAAAACACCCCTTTTACAGAAACCATTAAGACCAAAATGGAAAGGTCATATCTGTTTCTGTGCAATACACTGAAAATATGTATTTATGCAACTTCCATAATGATAAATTCTCTTGTGTTTTATATGGGTGAGCAACTTCTCAGATATTGCTTGAAACTAATCATCCGTAATTGTGTATCTCACTTGCCACTTCCGTTTTAGCGGTAGGACCTCTAGATTGCTCTTCTTCTCTTTACAGCTTAAGGATTAATAACTGTGAAGAGAGATATTGGTCACTAGGTATATTCTATATGTACCCGTCTTTTTGTCTGTTCTTAAATAAAACTTTTTTTACTGTTTGTGTATCAACCTAGTTGAAATTCAGCTATAGCAGTATGTGTGCTGCCAAATCCAGACAGCCCACAGGGGACTTCATTAGTAGATATCTTTTTTTCAGTTCAAAGATTGCACTTGAGAGTTTTAAAACTCTCTAATTTACTAATTAGCTTACCTCCAAGGACTGTATTTAACAGTGTACAAACCTTTTTTATTGATGTGGGCCTTTGCACATATCTCCATTCAACTTAGAGTATCACTGT
This sequence comes from Ara ararauna, assembly GCA_028858755.1. Lineage (NCBI taxonomy): Eukaryota > Metazoa > Chordata > Aves > Psittaciformes > Psittacidae > Ara > Ara ararauna. The sequence goes on from CM054379.1 coordinate 67,832,133, forward strand.
CCCCTGTTGCATTCCAGGGCAAACGCCTTAAACCTTGTGTGTGATAGAAAGGCTTTCTCTGGTCTATCATCTCCGCTTTTCAAGAATGTCTCTTTTCTAGTTATGTACATGATAATAAATAATCCACTATTAAATAAATTAGTGCCATAGAATCATAGAAGAGTTAGTGCTGGAAAGGACCTTAAGATCATCTAGTTCCAGCCTCCCCGACATGGGCAAGGACAGCTCCCACTAAACCATGCCACCCAAGGCTCTGTTCAACCTGACCTTGAACACCGCCAACGATGGAGCATTTGCAACTTCCCTGGACAGCCCATTCCAGTACCTTACCACCCTTACAGTAAAGAACTTCTTCCTTATAGCCAATCTAAACTTCCTCTGTTTAAGTTTGAACCCATTACCCCTTGTCCTCTCACTACAGTCCCCCATGAAGAGTTCCTCCCCAGCACCCCTGTAGCCCCCCTTCAGATGCTGAAAGGATGCTCTGAGGTCTCCATGCAGCCTTCTCTTCTCCAGGCTGAACAGCCCCAACTTTCTCAGCCTATCTTCAAATGGGAGGTGCTCCAGTCCCCTGATCATCCTCGTGGCCCTCCTCTGGACTTGTTCCAACAGTTCCATGTCCTTTTTATGTTGAGGACACCAGAACTGCACACAATACTCCAAGCGAGGTCTCACAAGAGCAGAGTAGAGGGGCAGGATCACCTCCTTCTACCTGCTGGTCACGCTCCTTTTGATGCAGCCCAGGATATGGTTGGCTTTCTGGGCTGCGAGCGCACACTGCTGCCTCATGTTCATTTTCTCATCACCCAACACCCCAAGTCCTTCTCCGCATGGCTGCTCTGTATCTCTTCTCTGCCCAACCTGTAGCTGTGCCTGGGATTGCTCTGACCCAGGTTTAGGACCTTGCACTTGTCATGGTTAAACTTCATAAGGCTAGCATCAGCATCAAATGTGTTACTGTGGCAGTGCAAGAGATTTCGTACATGGTTTCATGTTTTCAAAGTCCGTGTGTAAGTTTATTCTCATAATTGGAATAATCAAATCAATCCCTAACAGAATACTAATTACAAGCCTTAACACAAGACCTTATTCACAAGATGTTATCCTGTGGATTGCACACTCTAGGCTCAGTAACTTTGCTGATCAGGTCTGCATAATCAATTCCAGTCTGCAACAACCTTAATTGTATGGAAATGAAAAGATTTCTTTTGTTCCATTAGGACTCATTGAGCAACAGTCCCAGGCCACTCCTCCATTACAGTGTTTCAGCTTTTCTGCTGTGCAAACTCTGGGTAGGTTTATGTTCCTAGTCTTGTCGCCTCACTCTATTTTCCATTAGCCAAACAATGCTGAAAGACAGTTTCTGTTTTTTTGGTGGGATGCCCTGACAAGCTGAGCTCTGCAGGAGTCATGATCTTCCCATAGGTTGGTATTATGCAGTCAATAATGTTTGAAATTTTTACTCCTTTGCTTCATATTTCAAAGAAAATACAGTCCTGGAGGATAGTGGCTTTACAGTTGTTGGTGTACAGAACTGCATACAATAAAACAGTATATGCATAGTGACTGAAAAACAGTTTATTGTACTGTTGTTTTAAAAGGCGGTTTGTTCTAGTTTCTGTTCCCATGAGTGTATAACCAATCCTCAGCACATATCTATAGATCTCTGCTGTCAGCTTCCAACTGACCTGATTGACAGACTTTTTGCTTGAAGACTATTCCATAGCTTAGTTAGAGTTCTGCTCAGGAACTGCATATGTACTCCTGAATTCTCTGTCCTCGTACTGCATCCTAATATTCCTCTTTGCACTGACTGGGAAACATCTATTTAGATGTAACTGTTAGATATATCCCAATGCAAGTGCCATCTAAAACTAGCATTTCTTCATGCATTGCTTTTCTACCGTAGAGATGGGGGAGAGAGTAGGTCCTTTCTGCTTTTCTGATTGAGTAAACACTACTGATCTGACCTCAGTAAAACAGACACGCCTTGTCTGCCTATTTGTTTTTTCTCAGAGATTACATCTGGGAGAGCTGGCATCTTTAAATGCTCTGAATTTTGCATCCAGAGCATGGGCAAAAATATTTTGATTAGTTTCCAGCATTAAGAGTAATTATACTACAAATCTGCCATTCTCTGATAATTGTCCCCATGTTTAATTCTTTATATGTACATGGGCATTTAATCTCACCTTGCTTCATGAATGCTGCGCCAACTGGCTGAGCTGCTGGAATGCTAATGCAGTGGTAATTTGAAAGTGTGCTCTTTTGAATGGTCATGGAGTCACCATGCGTAGTGTTGAAGTAAGCTTTTCTCATTTAGAACTTATCTGGGACTTTGATATAGCAGTTATCAAAGTGAACATACTGCACAAAGTTTGACGAGGCTCATTGTTTGATGTGGTTTGAAACCTGTGTGGATTTTCTGTACTATGTGTACCAAATGTTTGAGGGATGCACAGTATTTTATGTATATATAGGTCAGTGAGGTATGGTGAAGACACGCAGTTGCTGCAATGGTAAGTTCTGTGGCTGGGTGCTAGATCGAGATATACGGGGGTTTCTGGAGCCAGGGAAACCTGAGAAAGAGCAGAGGGCCCCACCAGGAGTCATCAGCTCTCATGATAGGGGCTGACACGGCTTGGGCACTGCCAGGAGCAACCATGGGAGATTTAAATAGCCCTAGGAAGTGCAAGTGACCTGGAGTGTTGCAAGCAGGGTGAGAAAACGTGGATTGAGAGGGCACAGCAAATTGTAGAGAAGGGTGCATAAGAAGGGCCATTCACTCTGTATGTAGGTCCACCAGCTCAAACTGAAATTGCCAGAGATGTCAAAAATTACAAGAAAGGGTTCTTCAGATACTTAAACAGCAAACAGAAACAGAAGAAAAACATTGGCCCATTGTTAGCAGGTGAGGGAAACTGGTCATGAATAACACTGAAAAGGCAATACTTTCTTAACCTCTGTCTTTACCAGCACTATCAAGCCCCAGGCCTTGGGAACAATAATTCAGGTTCTTGCAAACACAGACCCACCATCAGTGAAAGAAGAGTTGGTACATGAACTACTGCTACAGGAGCTTGACCCTCACAAATTGATGGACCCTGCACAAGCTACCAAGAAGGAGAAATATGACTGCTACTGCTGAACCCAGGACACCACCTGAGAGTGTTCAGAGAGCTGTCTGATGTCATCGTGAGGCAGGTCTCCACAGTCTTTGAGGTGTTATGGGGATTAGAGGACATTGCAGAAGACTAAGAAAGGAAATGTCACCCCCATCTACAAGAAGGGTTTAAAGGAGGATCCAGGAAATTATAGGCCCATCAGTCTTACGTCAGCCCCCAGAAAAGTTATGTAGTGAATCCTCCTTGGAGAAGTTTGTCTGTATTGTGGTCAGTTTCACTTACGTGTATGCTTATGTTCTGTTTTAAATTATAGTTTTTGTTGTGGAGTATGTATTGAATCATAGTCAAATGTATGATACTGTTCAGGTTTGGTAATGATAGGCTCCAGAAGGTAAGGCCTGGTGGCTTAAGAATCATTACATTTGATGCTGAGTCTATGCATGAAAAGTAACGGTTTCTTTTGTGATTTTTTTCCTTCTCTTTCCAGGATATAAATGATATAAGCGAATTCATTTGTCATTGTTCTACAGATGCCGAAGATCCAAGGCCAAATTTAGTGAGCTGTGTCTTTCATGAATTTTATAATGCTATAATTTCTTCTGTTCTTGAAGGTGAATACTTTAAGAGCTAGAAAAGTGGTTCAAGGTAAAATGAACACTTTTTCACTGAAGCATAGTCCTTACACTTCAATCTGATATGACTTTCTAAACCTGAGATGCAAACCAACATAAAGTAGCAGGATTTATTTCAAGTTTGTTATTGAGAAAAGATCATGTTGACCCCTAGTTCTGATCACAGGTGCTATGGCATAGTCTCTTGTTGCCTTGCTTGCTAAGAAAAACAGTGAACACACAGTAAAATAAGCTCAGAAAAACAGAGACAGTGAAGTTAATACCACGTTATCCACGGATACACTTTTTTTTTTTCCCCTCCAATATTTTTAACGTATTCTTGAAGGTATTCTTTGTTTGTACTGCTTAATATGCAGGTTTGAAAACTGGTTTTTGTTTACGATTGTGGACCAGATTTTGCAATTCATCTTCCACTGAACTTGCAGGTAAAGCTTTACTACTCAGGAGTTTATAGAAAGGAAATAGAGGTGGTAGTCTGAATGACGTAAAGAATTTAAACAAATATTTACAAGAAATGCTCGTTGTTATTTGAGTATTTTAATTGTATTAAATCACCACTGCTAACTGAAGGATTATTTTCTTTGGATTTATTCTTACTTTTGGATTTACTTTCATTAACTGGTTCATCTGTCTCCTAATTCAGTCTCTATTGACATAGAACTGAAAGGCAGTACTTTAGAGGATTTCTGATTAGACATTTCAAGCAATATTAACTACCACTTTAATCTATTTCTGATGACTGAATTATGCAAACTCATCATGTTTTTGTGAGTATATTAATTACTTGAAGGCATTCCCTAAAGTAGTTTGGATAAACAATTTTCAGAATGGGAATAATTTGAGAAAGGTTTTTCATCTGCAGCTCAGACTTCCTCCTGCACGCTTATGCTTGCTAGAACATACCAGCCTGTGGGATTAAAAAGCATTTGTCATGACTTTGTATGTATTTGGAGAAAAAAAAAAAAAAGGACTATTTAAAAAAGATATTTAATTTGTGAAAATACTAGTTGAAAATATTAGCCATGGAAACTCCATTATCTTGTAGAAAAGTGTCCGTGGTCAGCTGTCCTACATGAACTAAATGAAAGTGTAGCAAGTATAGTAAAGGTTGAAAAGTTTCTCCTGCTAGGACCAACCTCTGTTCAGATACAAATGTCTGTCCCAGTCATGCAGTTCTGATGTATGTAAATGGTAACCTGTTCTATAAATCTTTTCTGGTGTGATATGCTGGGAAACCACATTGTTACACATAGGAAAAGATTGTGTCTTCACCTTTTTACCTACCTGCCTGCCCAATCTTCTCATTGGAGGCAGTAGGGATTTTCTTCAATGGGATGCTACTACACAGATGTTGAAAACTGTCTTTACGTTTAGTACCCTGGAGATGTGAAGCTTCTTCCTAGATGCCCTGGGCCACCCACATTAAACTCGGTTTGTTACAAATGTGCCTATGGTGTTTCTTTAGGGACCAGCTACTGCAAAATCTTAAACGAAGTCTAAACTTAGAATCATAGAATAGTTAAGATTGGAAAGGACCTTAAGATCATCAAGTTCCAACCCCCCTTCCATGGGCAGGGACACCTTCCTCTAAACCATGACACCTCACACTAAACCATGCCAACCAAGGCTCTGTCCAACCTGGCCTTGAACACGACTGGGGATGGAGCATTCACAACTTCCCTGGGCAACCCATTCCAGTGCCTCACCACCCTTACAGTAAAGAACTTCTTTCTTATATCCAATCCAGGCTGAACAGCCTCAACTTTCTCAGCCTATCTTCATACGGGAGGTGCTCCAGTCTCCTGATCATCCTCATGGCCCTCCTCTGGACTTGTTCCAACAGTTCCATGTCCTTTTTACGTTGAGGACACCAGAACTGTACGCAATACTCCAAGTGAGGTCTCTTGTTATACAAAATGTAAGTTCCAATATTCTGAATGCTACTATGCTTTGAGGTTGATATGCCATTATCTAGGAGTCGACTGTATATGCGCCTGTTATATGATCTTTTTTGCTGTCATTTGCACCTATTCCCCATGTTTTCCTAGCAACAGTGAAAGACAGAGGCAAATGTTAAATGACGTTTCCAGATATTTTTTAGGAATTACAGTCTACGCCTTAATCTTCACTGAATTGCTCAGTTTTAGTTCTGTATATTCTTTATATTGCTCTGGGCCACATAAAGTTTGCATTGTTAACCAAGGCAGATTCTTGAGAAAGTGTTTCTCTTTGTGTTTTTATTACTCACTCAGGCAGCCCTGTTTCCTACAATCAATGAGAGTGGTCAGCTGATAGCTTCCTTTTCTTTTCTGGCTAATCTATTCAAATAGTTTTGATCAAGTGGAAGGAGTCATGTGGTGCCACTGCTTGACTGCTAGTACAGATGAAAGGCATCCTGCAGCAGAAAAGGCATTTTCAGTATTGTGCAGGTGGCTCAGCTAAACCCATTGCTGCATGCCACGTGTATCCTAGAGCAACCATCTGACTGTCTTGTGGGTAGACTCTACACCATCTGAACAAATGAGTATGAGTGTAAACTGACAAGGGAGCCCATATGTTCCTACATTGTGAATGCTAAGGAAAGGATTTTTAGCCAAGAATGCGCAGATGACTGTCCAAGTCTTTTTGATTGTCATTAAGAAGAGACAGCACTGCCAAGTGAAGCCTACTCCTTGCAGTTGACTTTTGCAACAGTACACGTGCAGCACTGTGGCAAGAGTTTCTGGACAGTCTTTTATCCTGTCTGAACACTGGGTGTCCTCAGACTTGATTCTAATGGAAAACTCACAATGGTCTTTAAGCAGCTCTTTCAAGTCTCGTCTTTGCTAGTCAGGAAAGTGCAAACATCTCTTCTTTACCCATCATTTTTTCCTTCAGAGGAGGGAGTATATGACTGTTAGCATTTGAAGTTAGGACAAGAAATATCTCAAGGTTTATTTTCTGGCACATGAATGCTCAAGTGGTCATGACAAAACACAGACTAAAATGCCAGTCAAAGTACCTGGAATAATTCATTAACTCAAAGTAGATGTTGGAATACTTGAAGACAATTGATATTTATAACAACTCTAATCTGATTATTATGGATGATGAATTTTACCATGCTTGACTGTATAATCAGTAATCAAGGGACCAAAAAGTAGGAAAAAAATCTTTAAAAATTATACCATATATAATTTTTTTTAAAAAATTGTTCTACTGCAAGATAGGTAACTATAATATAAAATATTGTAAAGATCATAACCAAAGAGTGACTAACAAGGAGTATGAGTTTTTGAGGAAAAATTTATTGGATTTTAGGAGAAATAATATAGCTAAGTTAAATAGCAGTTATTCTTTTGAAGTTACATGAGTGGAAATAATTTATGCTCATCTAAAAGAATGTTTATTTAACTGCACATAATTTTGCCTGCTGCCATAGTAACTTATGGCAGTAAACTAAAACTGCATGTCATTTGATTTCTATTTTGATGAACCCAGTATTTTCAGTTAAATTAACAACAGTGGTGCTGTTACCATTCAATGTTTCTACTACTGAACTGCAAAAAGAAAAAAAAAGATGTAAAATGAGACCAGTATAGCAAGATTAGTTAGAAAATGTAGAACTAGTCTATGAGAAAAGCGTAAAAATGTTGTACATGACAGCAAATCACCTTCAAGTTCCCTGTCAACAAAAGATAGGCTAGTATGTCTTATTGTCAATACACTTCGAAAAAAATCAACTCCACAATTCATTTGTGAGGAGTAAAGCCTTCACCTTGAGAGAAAAAGTGGCAATTTGAGTTACAGTTGAGTGACTTGGTAATTAGTCATTAGTGGCAGAAACTTTTGATGCATTTGCATACAAACATTGTGTATGAGCACTGCTACAGCGCACCAAATTTCTTTGAAAAATCACGTTTTGATTTCATGATTGGCCAAGCACCATCTGGCGTCTCTGCAATGCCAGTAGGGTCCCATGTAAATCAGCACATTTCCAAGTTCCTTGATTGGAGCTATAGTAAAGCAAATGGTAATATCCCAGACTGAATGCCTGCATTTGAAAAGGCATTTCTTTCCCTGATTTGTACTTTGTCATTAATAACGTGCACTGAGAGCTGAAACTGAATTTCTGAAGGCTTCGCAAAAATGCCTGTGCTTGTTCAGATCTAACACTGACGTGTGAGTAATTGCTAGTTAGCAGCATGAGCATTTCCAGGCTGCTGACACTGTGAGGTTGACTACTGACAAGTTTCACTCCCATGTCATAATAACCTACAATGAAATGCAAAGCAGACAGCGAAGATTGCAACTTAAAAAAAAAAAAAAGAAAAGAAAGAAAAGACAAAAGAAATGTTAGCAAACTTTTGCTCTGTACTGCTAGAACATATTTATTTTAGATTAAGGAAGAGTGATTATGGGCAAGAATAAGATTGCTGCTAAAATAAGTACAGGCATACCTGTCTCAAATTTGGGTTCTTTCACTTGGTGTGCAAGAAGACAGTAAACACACGTGATTAAGGTATTTAGATGTTTCATTTCTGCAGAGATGGATGCTAGGTGGTGTCGTGGTTTAAGCCTAACTCACGCAGACTCTCTCTCAATCACTCCCCCCTCTTTCTTGCCCCCCACTCCTGGAGGGATGGGAAGGAGAATAGAAAAGAATGCAACTCCCACCGGTTGAGATAAGAACAGTTTAGTAACTAAAGTATAACACAAATCACTACTGCTACCACCAATAATGATAATGACAAGGCATTGTCAGGAAAGAATACAGTTTCTCACCACCTAAAACCAAGCCCGACCACGCAGTGCACCCCCCACCCTTCTGGGTCTCTCCTCTCCGTCCTCCATCTTGGGCATGACGTGCTGTGGTATGGAATAACCTCTTTGGTCAGTTTGGGTCAGGTGTCCTGTCTCTGCTTCCTCCCGCTCCCCTCCTCCCTGGCAGAGCATGAGACTCAGAAAGTCCTTGGCCAGACCAAAACATCACTAAGCAGTAACCGAAACACTGGTGTTATCAGCACTGTTCCCAGGCCCAAAATCAAAAAACACAGCGCTACACCAGCTACCAAGGAGGAGAAAAATGACTGCTGCTGCTGAACCCATGACAGGTGGTAATTCCACAAAACTAGCACACTAATGTTTCTCAAATCACAATTATTTATGCATAAACCATTAATATATTCAATCTTCCAATACAAATATATTGCTATTCTCTTAGATAAGTGGATAAAACTTATCTAACAAATAGATTAATATGCATGCTCATCACAATTTTGAAGATTTTAACTTCTGTAATCTTTTGAGGAGGTGGTATACCGGGATAGGTGGCCTATGAGTTAGTGGACTGGTAGGTCCTCAGATTCATACCAGGATTAGGTGACATGGTTTAGTGGGAGGTGTCCCTGCCCCTAGCAGGGGGTTTGGAACTAGATGATCTTAAGGTCCTTTCCAACCCTAACTATTCTATGATTCTATGATTGTCAAACTGCTCTAGACTGTTGTACTTCATGACATGGTTTTGCAATCTTTTTCTTCACCAGTGAGGATGGTTACTGGAGTTCCTGTTGCCCTTTTTTTCTCATTCATTTTGCATCTTTAAAAGAAAGAGTTCATCTTATATCAAAGGTGTCATTTAACTGTAAAGCTCAGTTTCATTTCATTCAACCTCCAAAATGGGAAGTTTAAATAAGTGCAATTGAGCTATGAGACTATTTGGATTATAATAGTTACAGTGGGAACAGTGATACATTTTTGCAGAGTGATCTTTATTTTTCCAGGAGTTCTTTGGTCCAAATATAGATTGCAAAAGAAGAAATTGCAATCTGGAAGAGGGTTCCAAAAAATGACATAGAGGTCATAGACCATGAAGGAAATCAAAACAAGATTCTCTGTTATGATGCGGCAGACAGAGGCACACATGCAAGTGTGTATAGCCAGAGCGGTGAGGTGATTTGACTACCGTATGCAGTCCTGATGAAGTACATGCTAAAATGCTTAAAACAACTGATACTAGAGTTTGAATATCAACTAGAATTGATCTCACTGAAATTCAGCCTTCTGAAAGCTGAGTGTACAGTGTACAGACGTGTGGCCTAGATTCCTGCTATAATCCATGGAGAGTTACATCCAAATTATCATTAACTGATCCTAAGAGAGGTGTCTAAGAGATAAGTAGGGATTGCTCTCTGGAGTTGCCTTCTATCCCCTGTGGGCTATAGCAAGACCTAGCAGACTTGCCTAGGCTAGGTGCTCAGCTTGTAGACAGATAAAATTGCTTGAGATGAATTAATATTAAAGGAAGCATGCTGAAAGATTAAAAACACAAAAGAAACTAAAATAAACAGTATGAGGGCTGAAGATAATGTCAGAATGAAAAAAAACACAGTATGGTTTGGTTTATTCAAAAGATGATTTACATGTAATGTGATCAACATGGATAAGTGTTTTCATGAGAAGTTATTGGGTACTACAGAGCTCTTTAATCTAGCAGGGAGCTGCATAACAAGAGCAAACAGCTGGAAGCCAAAACTAGACACATTCCAGCTGAAAATAAAGTGTGAATCACTAAAAGTAAGGATGATTAAACTGTGAAATATGATCTTGGAAAGTGTTGGATTGCCTATTCTGCAGGCTTAAAGTCAATATTGAGCATGAAAATGTTTAAACCATAACTGATATTTTTGCATGCAGTATAAACTGCTAGGTGTAAGGTATCTCGTTTCTAATACCAGCAGGTTAGATTAGGCTTTACACGCTTTAAATTTAATGACTAATCACACCTCCTTCTTTGTCATATTTCTGTTTGATATAACATGTAGCAGAACTCTTTACTGTATTGTTTGACTCCTGTGATTTATTCTTGGTTTAGTTATTCAAACAAACTGTGATGCAGGATTTCATTAGTGTTCATGCTCTTTCTTTTTATTCCTACAGAAGATATAGCTACAGAAGATATAGCTTGGAACTCATAAAAGTGTGTTTTCTGTATGCTGCCAGCTAATACCGATATACTTGCTTCGTAAAAAGCTTCAGTTTTTCATTTTAGAAGTGATACAAAAAAACTTCAAAGCCAGAATGACTTTGTCCTAGGCCTGTGAGCTAGAAAACCCCATCAGTCTAAGCAAGTCAGTTAAGCAATCTCAACTTAAGCATAGGTATAGCACACAGCTTTGTTTTTTATTTTAACCTGAATGCCAACTCAGATCAAAAGGTAAAAGTCAAAAGGGCTCTGGTGTATTTTGAACTTGCATCTGTGCACTGGTCAAATAAGTAAACATTACTCTTCTTGTTAGGAGGTCAGTAAGTATCTAAGCATTAAAAATATAAAAAAATATTTTATGTCATCAACCCTAATGTGACATTTGCACTAGCAATTTCTTTAGGAAGATAGCATAGAGGCCTTTTTTTACTCTCTCCTTATATCACAGCCTTACAAATCTCTTTCAGTATGCTGCTTACTGTTGCTACCCAGTCAGTATAGCCCGATTAGTGAACTACTTCTAGTTAGGTCTAAAATGCAGTTCCATAGGGGTTCTACCATGTTGTACATAGAGATCTTCCATTAATATGTACTTCATATTAAGGCTTTATTGATGTAAATGATAAAGGTTTTATAATATAAATAAGGAAGGTTTACAATGTATAGTTACACTTACTTATCCAGTAATTTTTTCCTATACTTCACATGCCAATGGAATAATGTTCCTCTGTCTGTTTTTTTTTTCTCGTAGTTTCCAATGTTTCTATGTTTTTAAGCTAGGTACTCTTGCTCTTATCATCTGTTTTCTTATTTTATCTGTGCAGAAGACTTTTTAAGTTTGTTGTAGCTTTTTTAGCTTTTTTTTTTTTTTTTTTTAGTGATCTAACTATTCACCAACATTTCCTATTTAATTTTTCTCAGTTTTTCTTTTTTCTTTAAAGATATTGGATATAGATAGCTCTTGTGACTCTATCTGAGGAGCTGCATCACCACAAACTATGCACTCTTTGGCAATTCCCTGGTCGAAAATTCCTCCTAATCTTTCACATTTCATCCTAGCTGAAGCCCTTTCCTCATGGTAGTCTTTAGTTACAAATGTTTCCTCGGGTCCTAAAGAATTTAACCTCACTTCTTCACAAAGTTTCCATCAATAGCTATCGAACTTCTGGCCCTCCATGTGATGATAACCTTGCTGTTCGTCCTGCTACCACTGGGTCTTAGTCTTCAGTTTCCTCCCTGGTGGTCTTCTAGGGGGTCTTCTAGGAATTCTTCCCCTAGAATCTCTCTCATTGGTTCTCCCTCTGTTATACACATGGACTACTTTGTAATTCTTGTGGACTACTTCTGGCAGTTTTTGCACATCTGTCCAGACTCCGAGGAACATCAAACCACTACTGCATCTGCAATTTCCCACAGCTTTTTTTTATTGCTGGATCTGTCTTTCAGCCAGAACCTTTATCTGATTGGCTAATTGTACAGTTAAACCTTTTTTTCATTCACATCCCCACCCCATTTTGATTTATGGATTGTGTTTTATCCTGATGGACCCTTCCTGTTTCTCCACTGCCTGCTGAGTCTTACAGTATTTGCCTGTAGATATTATATTGAATTCTAGTGACTCCATTTGCTTTTATGTGTAGACTTGAGGCACTTGTGTCTCTCCTTTTCTGATTGTATGATTTTAACTACTTTGTCTTGCTGACCCCACCACTTCCTTCAGTGTGTGTTTTTTTTCTGTCTTGTTTTTCATCTTCTTTTGCTTCCAGGTATTTATTAATCCAGAGTGTTTCCATATCTGCTATGCTTTCTTCTTAAGAGTTGACAGAAGCAATGGATTTCAGAGCTCTCTCTTAAAAGTCCTTCTCCTAGTTTATTTGCTTTAAATCACATGAAACTTGATCCTGGTATGTAAGTTAGCCAGGTATTGCGGTTGATAAGGAAATCCCTGTGTCAAGAGACTGTTTCTCATTACTTTCTCCCAAAAATCACATATCTGAAATCTTCCTCTAACGCAAATAACATATCACATTAATTCATCTGTTGATCTTCACTTTCTTATTGACCCCATGCATTTTCCCCTCATAGCTTTGAGCTTCGTTTCTAGTGGTCAGAGTTATTCTGGATTTTGTTTCAACAGGAATCTGGCAGGATCTTTTGCTCCAATATGAACAGCAACTAGGGGAGTTCTTTCTATGCTTTCCTCAAGCTAATTTCATATCAGTGTTAATTCTTGCCTCAGGCACATATCTCGTACCTTTTGCTCATGGCAGATATCATACATCTTCCTTGGTTGTAACAGTTTGAGTGACAGACTTGTCAATTCTTACAACATAACCCATAGTCAGTACGTTTTCCTAGTTCTGGTGTAAATATTAGGCTTTCCTTCTGTTGTCAGTTGGTCATTCTGTTCTCCTTCAGAGAACAGCAGGTCACCCTTATCTCTCTTCCATTATGGCCCCTTGCTGGCTCAGTTCTCCCCAGGTTCTTTTCCTTGTCTTGTCTGCACTCTCTTATTCCTCTCCTATGCTGCATTACTCAATTTCTTTCTCAGGTGTGCAATGTGAATTTGACACCTAAGGGGATATAAACTGATTCACTTTTTACACTCCTTAGTTTTAAATTTTAAAGGTATATAGTCAAAAATTGTCCAGACTAACACACAGCCTTTGTTTTTTGCTTTTATCCCTGACTGCTGGTGTTTTTTTGCCAAGGTCAGTCCTTTCTTTTTGTTAAAATTTGGTGTTTTTCAGCCTGTGGAAGTGATAAAAACAATGAAGTGAGCTCTCCCAGCCTCTGTCTGTTTACCACAAGTACTACTGAGTAACAGGGAGCAAGATGCATTTATCTAAACAAAATGATCAAGTAGGTGCTCCTTCCTCATCAAGGAGTTGAGTTTGTATACTGTTGCTACCTGAATCATTTATGAAGGTAGCCACAGTCCCTTTGAGTATGTAGCCTGAGTGAGTAGCAGTTAGTCTACAAGATTGATACTATCTCTGAGAGGGAGAATATCACAGAATCACATCAAGAGGATGTGCATACTTTGTGAAATTTCTTCTCAAGACACATATGCTTTTGGACTCTCCAGTCCTGTACCAGTGTGTGTAGGCGGCAATTGCAATGTTTCTCAATTTTAATATTTTCTATGAATTGTTTTTCTGCTGTTATTTTGCCCACACAAAATGGCAATAAAAAAGAAAGAATTAGAGTTAAAAGGCCAACCAGTGAAAAATCCGGGAGTGTCAGAAGTAAAATTATAATCCTGGGTCATTCCATTTGGGTGTTCACACTGTGCACTAATCTTTATCTAGAAGCCTTTTTCTCCCCCACACCATGAACATTTTATTTTCAGTGCACAGATAGAGTGTACTCCCTTAAATTATCTGCTTTGCTTTCACTGATCAATGAGTGACCATAAGCCTTATTTACTGATTGTCAGCAGTTTCCAGAAAGGAGTCATGACCCCAGGTGAAGTTGTGACAGGATAAGTGGGATTATCAGTCTGACTCTTCCTGCCATTATAGTACATGGGCTTCACAGCCTGACAGAAGAGGATAACTAGAAATGGGATCACAGCCAAAAGAAAAATGTGAGGTACTTATACTATGCAATATTGAAATACAATTTTGAGGGCAGAACCTGGCACAGCGTGGAGATTCTGTCTCCCTGCCCTGTGCTTTGTCAGCTTGAAGACAGGTCTGGGAAAACTTGCTCTGCTGAGTGGGACTGCATCATGGTCTCTGGTGGTCAGCCTCCAGAGGGTTGCTACTCCTCCGTTGCTTCTCAGACCTCAGACAGACATGTAAACAGGCAGAACTGAATAGGTGTCATGGTTTAAGCCCAGCTGGCAACTCAGAAACACGCAGCCACTTGCCCACTCCCCCCACTTCCTCCCCTCTGCTCCCAGAGGGATGGGGAGGAGAATCAAAAGAATGTAACTCCCATGGGTTGAGGTAAGAACAGTCCAGTAACTAAGGTATAACACAAACCATTACTGATGCCACCAATAATAATAATGATAAGGAAAATAACAAAGGAAGAGAATACAACCATTCACCACCCGATACCCAGCCCTACCCAAGCAGTGATCTAACCCTTTTGGGTAACTGCCACCAGTTTATATAGCGGGCATGATGTGCTGTGGTATGGAATACCTCTTTGGTTAGTTTGGGTTAGGTGTCCTGTCTCTGCTTCCTTCCAGCTTCCCTTCGTGCCTGGCAGAGCATGAGACTCAGAAAGTCCTTGGTCAGATGAGACGTTACTGAGCAGCAACTGAAAACATCGGTGTTATCAGTGCTGTTCCCAGGCTGAAAGTCAAAAAACACAGCACTGCACCAGCTACTAAGAAGGAGAAAAAGGGCTGCTACTGCTGAACCCAGGACAATAGGCAACAGCTTCTTTTCTATAGCAGCAAAAGTATCTATAGCTACAAGAATGCTATCTGGCATTTGTGCCTAAGCACCTCTGGCTGGAAACAACAACCATCGTCTTAACTGCAGGGATAGACTGCTTCTCAGCATTCTACCCCAGCAACTAGTTGGAATGGAGGGCTCTGGAGATCTCATAAATATCTCCCAATTTTCATGACAAGACTTTCATCCTACTCAGTTGAGCTGAGGAATTCTGACAATGCTGACAACACCTTTGAGGGTGGAAAATACACCACTGCCTTATACATCTTTGTTAAGTGTAGAATCTGTATTACTGGTGTATTGTGTTTGGTTTCCACAAGAAGCCAGAGGAGTATAATAACAGCTGGCAGGCTATGCCTTTTGTATAATTTTTTTTCCTGTTGAAAAGAAGGAATTTTATTATAAAGAACATTTCCTTGTCTGGCTAGCCAGCCATCTAGTCCACTTGCTTCCTAGTCAGAACAGGGAGAGGAAATGGGAAATTGGCAGCCTAACAAGCTGTGATCATGAAAAGGTGATGCTGTCCCCAGCTAGTCTAGACTCAAAGGTTTTTTTTGTGTCCAGAGGCTTGAGGAGCTATAGTATAGACTTTATCCCACAGAAGGCTAGATGGGAAAAGCAGCCAGTTTTGCAAGAAAAACTTTGAAACTTTTAAGAGGAAGTCTTGAATATACAGTTTTTGGAGTATGAGTTGGGTTCAGCTGTGTGTAGTAGCACTTGAAAGACAGAATGTGAGTAGGTGGTAGAGAGATGTCCCAGATTGCCTCATGGGGAATTACCTGGCTAGGTAAGGGCAAATTGCATTGCTAAAGTTTAACCCAAGAACTACCCTGTTCTAGTTCTTATCTTTTGCCATCTTGTTTCTGTCTGTAATCCAGATCTTGATCTTTAGTTTTGATGAAATATGTTTGCAGTATTTTTCACTCTCAAGTACCCTGGTTAGAATAAAGTCCAAAAGGAAGATTATCAATCCTTTGTACAAGCTTCTTCTTCTGAGACACATTTAATCTAACTGGTGAATGCAGATGGACACAGGCAATCATGTATAACCATTTACGGGGACATACTGGGAAGATTAAAAGTTAGAGGTGCCTTTTGCCATGGTGTAGAGGCAATACAGAGGATATTGTGGCCAGGTTCTTGGCTGTCTCAGATCTTTTCTTGCAGAGGAAAGGGATCTCAAAGCAGAGACATAACTTACAGGTTCCTGAATCATCATAGAGACCCTGGGTCATTTAAACCCTATTCAGTAAAAAGAGAGGAAGAGTGTTTTTTTTCCCTTAAAGACTGAGAAGGGCTACTTAAGTAAAGGAAGGCTTTAACTTAAATGCCTTTAAGATAAGGAGAAGCACTAGCCAATACAGTATATATGAAAATATATCCCAAAGTGTAGTTTAATTTGTTCTTTTAAATTATATTATGAATGAACAACTAAATGAAAGTCTATTATTCACAGGCATGGAGTGTAGTTTGCTGGATAATCTCTAACACTTCTTTTGCCAGTAAGCAGGATGGCAAATCAGCATAAAAAAGGTCAAGCCACAGATATGTGGTGACTCTTCTAGCCACAGCAACACATGGATGTACACCCACTGATAGCCACCAACTTCTTATTCCTTAGAAAAAACACCAGCCAGATTTAAAGGTTAGGAATTTAAATACATGCATGTATAGATATGCCAAATCTTCAGGATAGGCTATTTGTAATGTAGTAACTCCTGTACAAATGCATTTAGGTTCTTGTTTTTCCTCAGATGAACTGTAGTTGTAAATCTCTCTTTATGCTTCCTGGGGATGGACAGACCCTTCACCATGTTTTTAAAAAATAGAAAAGATGCTTGGTCCCCATCACTTCTGTAGCTGTTGTTAACCATGCCACATCTTACTGAAATGATGATTTCTGAACTGTTTTCCCCTGTTTCTCTTACAAGTTTTCACTCCTCGCTATTTTCAGGTTTCTCTCCAAAACAGTTGAAGTCTTTGCTAATGCTGTCAGAATGGATAATGGCAAGTTGCATCTGTGTCTGAAGTCACCTGAAAGTCACACTTTACCCAAGATACCTGGAAGTTTAAGGACCTGTCTTTACCTGTAAGTTATCAGAATCTGTTTGTATTTTCCTTGCTTCTGGGACTGAACTATTAAGAACCCAGACGTAGGCAATGAAAAGTGAAAAAAACCCCATGGTGGAACTCAATGTTACTTGTCTGCCATTACAAGCTACTAACTTGCTGGCAGGAGTATTTTCCCTGAATTGATCCTGAAGGGAGGATATGTACCAGGCTTTTTAGATGTCCGTATTTAAAAGATGATCCTGCTGTGCTGCTCAGAGGCACGTACCTGGGAAACTTCACCTTGATGTGTTTGTGGACTGCAGCACAACTCACATAATTTTCCCTTTCCTTGCCTCTCATGAAGGAATATTTTAAAGCTACCTGTAGAGTAGGAAAGCCAAACTGAATTATCCTGGCTCTGGAGATTTGTTTTACCTGGAGAATTGCCCAGGGTCATCATTTTGTTGCTGCTCGTGACTGAAAAATGAGATTTTTGCCCTCCAGCTCAAAACAGGCACTGGTATGTATTGTAGTGGATTTATGGGCTTCATGTGAGACTACAGTGTTTGAAGTAAGAGCAGCTATATGTTACCTTTTTCACAAATGGTAGCCATGGCATGGGACCTTAGGAGAGTGTAAAGGAATCTCTGATATGGTGACAATTTTCCACTTCTTGTTGGCTTTAAATTTATTTGAATTGTCTTGCTTTCCTTCCCCTCTGAGGTATACCTTGAGTATGTATCCCACAATAACTTTCCCTGGCCTCCTGAATTCAAGAAGATTATTACTATTTTGATGCCAGTTAAATATTTGTATTGGCTGTGATTAGGGCAAGGTTGAGCTGATAGCTGCTGGTAGCTGGTAACTGTGAAGATAGATATGAAAAAATGTGTATGCATGAGAAAGCTAAAACAATGGTTTTTCAAAATGAAACAGAAGATTTTAGGGCAGATTTCTGGTTTAACATTATTTGGAAGAAATTTATCTTTGCATTTTCTAATGCAAAAATTTGCTGCCTTCATATTTTGTTGTGGAATTCTCCTGTCTGTTTCCAAAGTAAATTTCTGCAAGCTGGTTTAACTTTTATGTATGGTGTAGATTGTGTGCGTTGTGTTTCGCCTTGTTTTTTTTAAATTTTTATTTAAATTTTATTATGTTATCATCATCTGATGATTTACTAGCTCTTTGGAAAGTTGCCATAATTTTCTCAGTTTTGTGATCTGTTGGTCCTTATTGTTAATAACTATGGAAAGAATTTTCAATTTTTCTGGAGAATGTTGATGGAAAATGATAGATATTGTGTTAATGGATCTAACTTACAGATGGAATACACTTATAAACCTTGGCGCACATACCGTAAGCTTTGTCAGATAATGCTATAATAATCATAGAATCATAGAATCATAGAATAGTTAGGGTTGGAAAGGACCTTAAGATCGTCTAGTTCCAACACCCCTGCCAGGGACAGGGACACCTCACACTAAACCATGCCACCCAAGGCTATGTCCAACTTGGCCTTGAATACCGCCAGCGATGGAGCATTTGCAACTTCCCTGGGCAACCAGTTCCAGTGCCTCACCACCACAACAGTAAAGAATTTCTTCCTCATATCCAATCTAAACTTCCCCTGTTTAAGTTTGAACCCGTTACCCCTTGTCCTCTCACTACAGTTCTTCATGAAGAGTCCCTCCCCAGCATCCCTATAGGCCCCCTTCAGATACTGGAAGGCTGCTCTGAGGTCTCCATGCAGCCTTCTCTTCTCCAGGCTGAACAGCCCCAACTTTCTCAGCCTATCTTCATATGGGAGGTGCTCCAGTCCCCTGATCATCCTCGTGGCCCTCCTTTGGACTTGTTCCAACAGTTCCGTGTCCTTTTTATGTTGAGGACACCAGAACTGCACACACTACTCCAAGTGAGGTCTCACAAGAGCAGAGTAGAGGGGCAGGATCACCTCCCTCAACCTGCTGGTCACGCTCCTTTTGTGGTATCGCCAAAATCCACCTTTATTTTACCTGTTACTGCTCTAACTTTGCACCCCAAGTTTACCACATAAGTGGCAAAGCCGTTTCTGTTTTTTGTCCTTTTCACACAGAAGGTCAGCACTGTGATCCACTCAGCTCTCAGATTGATTAATCTTAATAAATTCTATAATTTCTGTTGATTCCTCTATGGTCTTGTTGATGTTTTGAAATTTATTGTCCAATATTGTATTTTTTTGGCAGCTCTTATCCACAGTTTTTGCCAGCTAGCTCAAACCCTCTGGGAGGCCCTGTCTGCTGAAGCAATACCACTTTTCTGCCAACATGTTTTTAGATGAACAGGAAAAAATTTTGCAGTTGTTTTGTTTTTCTTACTTTATAGCCAATTCTGTTGCTTTGTTGCTCAAGGCTAGCTCTGATATAGACTCAAAGGGAACAATAAGGAATATATACTTCTCACAGGAAAGGAAGGCAGACACTACATAAATGACATCTCAGTCACATCCATGTGAGAGCTGAATCATGCTGCCTTTTTTGTTACTCGTCTCTGCTATAAAAGCAGCACACAGAAAACTTTGTTGGTAAGTTTTAGAATTTGCTGCATACTCTAATGCTTTCTTCTCAGAGACATCTCTCTAATAGCACGAACACGCAGTGTTAAGGAGAGCTGAACCAATTGTAGCACCACTTTCATCCTAAGAGTCTCCCAGAGAATGCTGGTAACTGAACACTGATAACCTGGTGGTTTCTAGTGATGCTTTACAAGGCTATGAAAAGAAGCCAAGCAAGTGTCCGTGTGTGATTATCAATAGTTCTCTGTCTAATTTGAAATTTAATTTTGCAACTGAATGCAAAAGATTTCTGCCTCCTGTTAGCCTCCTTTATGTTCTGCTACTAGACAACACACAAAAATATACAAAGATGGCTGTGGATTTGTTGATTTATTTATTGTGAACATAAACCTAACTTATCTTTGTCACTTTATTATCT
Source organism: Ara ararauna (assembly GCA_028858755.1). Taxonomy (NCBI): domain Eukaryota; kingdom Metazoa; phylum Chordata; class Aves; order Psittaciformes; family Psittacidae; genus Ara; species Ara ararauna. The sequence continues at coordinate 67,852,287 of CM054379.1, forward strand.
TTGCAGAATACCGGGGATGCTGAGTAAAGCTATAATTGATCACCACACCAGTGTTATTCAGCATGATAGATTGCAGTTTTACTGCGTCAACAGCCAAGTGACACATCAAAGGACAGACTTTAGGAGCAATCTGGAGGAGAATAATGAAGAAGTTTCTTGGGTGATTCAGTAAATTCTTCCTAAGGGGGAAAGCAAAATAGAAAAAAAAGATATGTTTGCAGATGGAAGCTATCCAATAGGCTGATTAGAGTGAACTTCTTGCAACTGAATATGAGATTATTGTGAAGCCTAAACTAAGTTGTTAAGAGCCTGTAGAGAGAGAGTAAATACCTGATGTACAATGCAGTAGAAGGCAGAGCTGAAAAGGTGATTCAAAGAGATGTAAATATCAGAAGAAATGATCACTAAATATGATTACTAACTATATGTAGGATAAAAGCCACAGGAAAAGTCTGTAGTATTTGAACTTTAGTAGGACCTTGGAGATGGAAGGGTTGCTGTTCCATAGTTAAATATATTATGGAGTGAGACGCTGCAACATATAGCAATGATGCCATTGTCAGGACTAAAGAGGTTCACTTTGAAGATGACGCTTTATTTACACCCAATATAAGATCGAGTAGGATGACAGTATAAGTGGCTGTTGAGATATAATGTAATGATGAAGGTTTGCAAAAAAATGTTGATAGAACTTTTATAGGCATTTTAAGCTTGATATGAAACCAGTTATTAAATTAGGTAGACAAGATTAAATATAGAATTTCATACGATAGGTCTACAGAATGAAGGTCTGAAAGAGGGTGATAGTGCCATTTATGGTTGTAGTTGAGTTTAGTCATATCTGAAAGGGAAAATTGAACCATCAAAATCTGGAAAAGAAAGAGATGAGATCTTGTAAAGGAAATAACGAATATGTGGGACAGAGCCGTTTGCATAAATCATTTTTGGCATCTCTGAAAGAATAAGAAAAGCAATATGACTTCCCATGAGCTCAAAAGGAGAAGTTTTTAGTCTTGTTTGTGAAGTGGACTTAAATTTTACACTTTATTTTGTGTTTGTTCCTTGTGATTCAAAATAATATTTTCTTTGGCTAAATTATTTACAATTAAAAAAATTAAATATATTTGCAAGTAGAATCAGTTTAATGTGAAAGACGGTTTCATGCTGAAATTATTTTAATAAATAATGTTGAGATTTTCCACGAAATGTCAGCCAAAAATTAAAGGCGATACAAACTTACAAATATTTTTCCCTGCTCTAATTGAAGGCAAATAAAGGAAAATAAGTTCATATTAGGAGACCATATTGTATGAGGCTGTGGCATCAAGGAAGATGAAACTGTAGCACTGGCACTGAAAACTGGATAAATTCATCTCTTAGCTAGTAGGTCACCCATTTGTCAGGGAATATGCTGCTTCATTGATGTTCTGAGGATTAACCATATTGCTGGTTCGACACAGGCAAGCATTTTCCAAAGGAAAGTTAGATTTCTATTGTTAGAAAGGACTGGTTGGTTAAAGATGATTTTTATTTGCCAGTGCCTACCATGTTTGAGAAAAACTTTATATTCTGCTTGGAATATCTACTTGAACTGATGACTAATCAATCTCCAAATTATGCTGCTTCATGGCCCAAGCACTGATCTGGAACATGTGTGGCTCAAATTCAAATTCCTTATAAAACTTAAAAAAAAAAGAGGAGGTGCAGGTAGGTATAGTGGTGGGTATAGTGGTAGAATCGGAACTTCCTTTCCCAAACCAAAACGTCTTCACTGCCAAGCTGTCAGGATGCATTTGGGGTCATATTGTCTAACTTCTGTTTTTAAAAAAATCTCAGAAAAGCCTTTATTTCTATGGTAGATTATTTTAATCTAAAAGCTGCTTCTTTGCAACTTGTTGCATACTGTTCAACCTGCAAGCCTCAGAAAAATGGAAGCTAAGAATATTAGGTATTAATAGAATAGGATGTTTATTTACATGGTTCTGTACACTAAATATTATCCACTTTACAGTTCTACTTTGAAGAAGATGTGGTGAGAAAGACATTGAAAGGTGGAAGTTTTGGAATACAAACTAATGACTACATCTGAAAATTTATCATCTTACATCAGCATATCATGCATGTTGGAAGAAAAACAGCTGTGTGCAAATTCCTGGGTTGTTTCTGTTTTTTTGTTCAAACTGGCTTGTGAATTTTGGTTTTATTTGTGGTGTTCATGGAAGAATATGAATGTTGTGGTACTGTAAGGATCCTGAGGCATTGTATTCAGTCAGTAGCTGCTGTGCTGATTGTGCCAACAAGCTTTTCACCCATGCGTTTGCATGCACACACTTTGCAAAGTACAGGTTATTTCTACATTACAGGTGAAGAAACTGAAGGGTAGAGAAATGAAGAGACCTGTCTAAAATCTCAGAGTAAATGAGAGGCAGAGACTGAAAAAGAATCTAGGTTTATTTCTCGTTTACTCCCTTATTCACCGGACCGTAGTCTTGCTCTCAAATTCCTAATCCCTTTGTAAGTAACTGATGAGGTGACTGTTTTGCTGTTTTGAAAGCTGTCAGGCATGCATTATTTGAGTGAAACTGCATTTTCCATACTCAGGTGGTTAATAACGTCACATAGAATAGAATCATAGAATCATTTAAGATGGAAAAGACCGTTAAAATCATTGAGTTTGACTGTTAACCTAGCACTGCCAAGTTCACCACTGAACCATGCCCCTAAGAACCACATCTACACGTCTTTTTAATACCTCTATGAATGGTGACTCCACCACTTCCCTGGGCAGCCCGTTCCAATGCCTGACTACCTTTTTGGTGAAGAAGTTATTCTTAATATCCAGTCAAAACCTCCCTTGGTGCAACTTGAGGTCATTTCCTCTTGTCCTGTCGCTTGCTACTTTGAGAAAAGATGAACTCTCACCTTGCTACAACCTCCTTTCAGGGAACTGTAGAGGGCGAAAGGTCTCCCTAAGTCTCCTCTTCTCCAGACTAGACCCCCACAGTTCCCTCAGCCGTTGCTCATAAGACTTGCTCTCCAGACCCTTCACCAGTTTTGTTGCCCTGCTTTGGACACACCCCAGCACCTCAATGTCTTTCTTGTGGTGAGAGACCCACAACATAGGATTCAAGTCACCAGTGACAAGTACAGGGCTCACTGGCCTGATCCTGCTGGCTACGTCATTTCTGATACAGGCTGAGATGCTGTTGGCCTTCTTGGCTGCCTGGGTGCAAGGTGGCTTATGTCCAGGTGGCTGCTGACCAACACTCCCAGGTCCGTACTTAGTGTCTACTCAACCTCCTCATCCAGATCATTGGTAAAGATATAACTGGCCCCAGTATTGAGCCCTGGGGAAACCTACTTGTGACCATCTGCCAACTGAATTTACCCCTATTCACCACTACCCTTTGACTCAGCCAAGCAGCCAGTTTTTTACCCAATAACCCAATATTTTTTACCCAGTGAACATGTCTTACTGGGTGGGAGTTTAGTTTCTATAGTCAACAAAAGTGAGAAGAGAGCCAAGGAAACAACTAAATCCTTACAGTGAGGCAGTGAAAATTCCAATTCTTAATAGCTCTTCCTCAAATCCTTTTTTAATTTGGTTTTTATTTAAATTACAGTAGTAGAGATTAAAAACTCATAAGAGAAATAATTAATAGAAACAAAAAAGTACATATTCCCATAGCAAGGAATATCAGTAGAGGAATTTTATACCTAGCTCTTGTGTTCATTGCCAAGCTTGTGAAAGTGCATCCTACATATATTTATTTAATCTGTTGAAAACTGCTGCTGTTAACTTGTTTCAGCCTCATTCTTTGACAGCTAATGGTTTAAGAATCTTTAAAATGAGATAATCCACTTATATTCAGCTAAGATGTGAATGGTAAATCTCTGTTCAGTCATGTTAAAATTCTTTTGATTTACTGGCAATATCCCTGCTAATAAATTTGAAACGATGCAGATTTGGGCATGAGACTTACCCGTAAAACTGACAGATGGTCCCTCACAGCTGTTGGCCCTGGCTGAGTATCGCTGGTCAGACCAGTTCCAAGACAGAATTCTCCCTCAGCACTTTCAATGCTGTGCATGTTTGGAAACTACAAGTTTAATAATACTGACCTTGGCAGTCTGGGCTTTTAGTCCTCTGGGTCAGTCACTGGGTCCTGACACTACTTGGTTTGCTAGTATGGTTGTAACCATGTATTGCATTACCCGCAAGACAACCAGAGCTCAACAGGGATGCAAAGAAGGGAGCTAGCCTGAAATGAGCATATGGGAAATCATACAGAAATCACACCAACTTTGAGGAATTTGAATTTTGGTTACTTAAGGAATTATTGATAATGTCTAAACAGAGAAGTGAAAGACAAAAAAAAAAAAAAACCAACCCTGTTACCAAGGAAAAGTTTATGTGTATGTGGTAACTAGCAACTCTTGGGAAATATGTTATCAGTGTAATCTGTTTATGTATTGTCTTTCACAAGAAGTGCAGCAGGCCAAACACCTGGAGCTGATTTTATTGATAATAGATGTAGTGACATCAACAAAAGATTTGGAAAGGCTTTGCTTTCAGACTCAGCACCACAAAATATTGCAAAACTGCTGCCTTTGCAGTATTCATAGTAAAACAGGAAATAAATGAATTTAAAATTGCATGAAAAACAGAAAATAAATTTTAAATGAAGAGATTATGTATGATTCAGAAAGATATAGAATGCTGCTTTAGAGGCAGAAGCTGAAAGGGACCATCTTTTCAGGCTGGTCATGAGATGGTTTACAGAGAATGATCTTAGGAAGCGGACCCTAGAGGAGGTGGTCAGATAATAATGAAAATTCATGGACATTTTTGAAAATCAGGCTTATTTTTAATTTGTGTTCAGAAATTCTCAATAATAAGCATAAGCATTTTTATATAAATTATAATAAAGTGATGTGTTATGCAGTTAAGTACCAAACATATATTAGTTTTCTTGGGGTATAAAGAGTTGGGACGTAAAGGTCCATTTACTTTTTTATTTTCTTTTCTCTTCCTTTCCTTTAAGCCTGGAAGAATCAGTAATCCTGGAATTCACACTTCCAAAAAAACATAATTACAAAGTCTTTTTCTTATTTTGGGCCAAATGGTGTGAATCAACATAACACTACTGAAGTCAGCTTTCTATACAACCTACTGATAAAAAATAAGTGGTTAATAAGGAACAGTGACTTCAGAAGTGACTCCTAGGGACATTAAACCCTAGCCTCCTCAATTGCAGGAACTTTCAGAATAGAAATTTGGTCCAAAAAGCTCACCAGAATGTTTGCTCTGCTCATCTCATCTCCACTAAATGACTCTCTCTTCTCAAATTGGAAAATTGGCATTGATGACAAGATGCTCAGTGTTTCAAAGAGATGCCAAAGGGAGAAATCAAGACCATATTCAGCATTGTAGGATGCTTTGATATCAAGGGATTTGGAAGGTGAAATTTCCAGCTATTTGTAGAAAGCTGGTCTTACCCTTCAATGCTAAATCGGCTCTCCCTTTTTCCAGAAGGAATGTGTTTTGCTCACATTTCCAAAGGAAGGTAGGTGACCAGGGTCTGGACCTTTTTAACTGTTTCCCTTCCCCCTCACTGTCAAAAGACACCCCCTTCCCCAAAATAGGAAACATGTCAGTTCTTGAAATTTAATAATAAGACCTGAACTTTTTTGCAGGACTAGTAGCCTGTTATATCAGCGTCCATCTTGCTGCATCACTGTAATATTGTTTTCACTACTCCTACTTATTCTTTTAATCTAAATGAACCTACAGAATTTATAGCTGAGAATTTTTTAAAAGAAAAGCAAACAACCAAAGCAAGCTAGTGAAATGTTTCAAACACTGCTGCTGAAGTCTCTGAAGGAAAATTTGCTTCATGCCTTGGAATAAACATGCCAGCACTCCGCTCATGACAGATCATTTTGTAATGTTTTTCCTATCTGTGTATATTTGCAAAATCAGTGGCTCTTCCTTTTATTTTCCAAATGATGATAGAACAATTATAAAAGCTATCATTTTCAGAGTAGGCTCACCCCTCTAAGTCCTTCTGAAAGGATATATTCAGTGTATTTTCTTGCTTTTTACTCATTTCCGAACTTAAGATAAGGGTATACATGAATAAGGTAAGGGTATACACTGAATGCCTGTTACCTCTAGATGTCTTATTTAAATTTGGCTTTCAAAATGGATATATAAATAGCCCCTAGTTACCTAAGGATTATCAATGATTCACTGATGGAACGTATTTTAACCAACATCAGCAGCGCATATTTAAAAATAAATACATAAAATCAAATAAAAAAATGGATTATTGACTAGCTGCACATGCATCCTGCAAGGCTGAATCAAACAGGAATAATTTATCATTCAGTCTGAAGAGTTTACCTATGTCTTTAGATTATAGTACAAAAAACAACTCCAAGAGCTAAAACTGTGCAGTCTCTCAGAAACACCACCCATTGCATTATTCTGGGAATTAATCTGAGGCTTAATCTGGGAATACTTAAATAATAGTAATTGTCTAGATTTTGTATTTTGCATCATGATTTCTTTTGAAGGCAATGTGAATTGCTCCTCTCATAGGAGTGGAAAAAATTGCATACATTGGAGGTGTCGTGGTTTAAGCCCAGCCGGCAACCCAGACACCACGCAGCCGCTAGCTCATTCCCCCCACTTCCTCCCCTCTGCTCCTGGAGGGATGGGGAAGAGAATCAAAAGCATGTAACTCCCATGGGTCGAGGTAAGAACAGTTCAGTAACTAAGGTATAACACAAACCACTACTGCTACCACCATTACTAATAATGATAAGGGAAATAACAGGGGAAGAGAATACAACCGCTCACCACCTGCCAACTGATACCCAGCCCAACCTGAGCAGTGATCCAACCCTTCTGGGTAACTGCCACCAGTTTATATAGTGGGCATGATGTGCTGTGGTATGGAATACCTCTTTGGTTAGTTTGGGTCAGGTGTCCTGTCTCTGCTTCCTCCCGGCTTCCCTTCCTCCCTGTCAGAGCATGAGACTCAGAAAGTCCTTGGTCAGAGTAAACGTTACTGAGCAGTAACTGAAAACATCGGTGTTATCAGTGCTGTTCCCAGGCTGAAAGTCAAAAACACAGCACTGCATCAGCTACTAAGAAGGAGAAAAATGACTGCTACTGCTGAACCCAGGACAGGAGGTTTACCTTAATTCTTGTATACCTTACGTGCAAATATCTACAAATATTCACAGCTTCTACCCTGAAAAAAATGTGGAACAGAAGGTACTGTGTCATTTATTCTAACTTGCTGCTATTACTGAGCAAATTTATTGAGCTCATCTTACACTTAATTAAGGCTTTTTTCCCTGTGCTCTCAGTGAAAGAGCCTTCCAAAGTTCTGTTTCTATTGATATTCAGAAACCTTCTCACCTCTGGTTGAAATTTATTCATGGTCACTTCACAACCATTTTCTTTCGCGTCCACATTTTCTCTAAGTTTGAATAGTCCCTTTTCCCTCCCTTCTGTTTACCTTTTGATGTATTACTAGAGAGCTTTAATATCCACTCTCAGACTTCATTTCTCTGGGTATATGAAATCGCCTTCTTTTAGTCTTCTTTACTAAAATCAGCTCTCTGCTTTCTTGATCACCTTAGAAATCCTTCACTGTATCTATTCTGGACTGAATTAATTTTTGTTGCCTCTGGGAGATAAGGGTTGTACACAGTATTCAGAATAAGGTTTTACCGGGGCTCTATAAAGGGAGATGATGCTTAAAAACATTTCTGTTGCTACAGTGTGTACTTTTTTCTGGTAAATGTCTGCTTTTGCTAATATTATTTAAAAATGTGAGCACAAATACACACAATGTATGTGTTAATCTAAGGTGGTTAGAGAGGCAAGAGGAGTTTAAATAATTTTTGTTAAGAATGGCAGTGTGTTTCTCTTTAGTAATTTGATTTCATTGGTGCAAGAATATATTTAACAACAGGAATTTATTCTCCATAAATTGAAAACTCTCAGAGTGAAATTCAGATTCCGATTTTTGTCATTACAGACCTTGTTGTAATATAAAGAAATAACCACAACCCAGGCTACTGAAGTCTGGATTATTAGTTTTGGTTTGATATATGTCAGGGAAAGAAAGAATCCTGGTTTCATGTGGGATAGATTTAATTTTCTTCCTAGTAGCTGGTGCAATGCTGTGTTTTGGCTTTAGTCTGAGAACAACACTGATAACACACGAACGTTTTAGTTGTTGCTCAGTAGCACTGACCCTGATCAAAGACTTTTCAGTCTCTCATGCTTTGTTAGTGAGGAGCATCACAAGAACCCAGGAGGAATCAGGGACAGGACACCTGACCCAAAATAGCCGAAGGGGTATTCTATACCATAGCACTTCATATTCAGTATATAAACTGGGGGAGTTGGCTGTGAGGTGCTGAATGTTCCTCCAGGATGGGCTGGGTATCACAGCTGATGAACAACTGTGCTGTGCATCATTGCTGGGTTTGGGTTTCTGGTTTTTTTTCTTCTTTTAGTGGTTTTTTTTTTTTAGTTTTTTTTGTTTAAATCTCCTTGATATTTCCCTTTTCATTATTAGCAGTGTATTAATATTGTATTGCACTTTATTTTAATTAATAAACTATTCTTATCTAAACACGAGTTTTGTTTGGTTTTTTTCCTCCAATTCTCCTCCTCACTTCACTCTGTGTGTGTGTGTGTGTGTGTGTGAGGTAATAGTTACCAGCTGGTGTTAAACCACAACAGAAAGAAAACAAAAACTCTTGAGTTCTCCTCACTGTAGTGGCATCTGTATCAGTAGAAAGAAGAAGAAATACATAAATAAATGAATACTATCAGCATATGAGGACAACTCCTAGATCTGTTTTGGCATGGGAGTAAAGGAGAGGAGATTGAAGAAATTATCAAGCTAATGGATAAATCTGGGTCAAACAAGTTCAGCAGGAATCACTATCTGGGTTTGTTGAATGACTTTCTGTGTTTTGTGGAAGCCATTTTCTTTGCATCTAGAGTGAGGAACATCAGGTGAGGCTCCTGGGTATTATTATCATGCTCTTTCCTTTTCACTCTTATAGAAGATGTTTTCTCTGCAGAGTGGCCTATGACCTACCTCTCTAGCAGGCTGCTTCCTCTGCTGACCTGCAGGAAGCAGTTAAAAGATAAGTGTTTAATCATCTGCCCTTAGATCTGTGCACTCTTTGGTTAGAGCTGAGTTTTTCTCTGCAAAGAGGATTTTCTGGGCAGTCCAACGCAACCCCATTCCAGCAACCTTCAGGGCAAGGAAGTAAAGATTAAAACCCAGCTTTTTCCAGCTGAATGAAATCCCTGCAAACATCTGGGTCAGGAGAGCATGCATAAGCAGCCCATCTTTTATAACAGGGCCATTACCTATATGCCAGAAATTGCCTTTCTTTTGGGGATCTCCTGGTTCTGTGTTGATCGCATCCCTTTGAGACATATTTTTCGCCCATAGCCTGCCAGGCACTGCCTTACAGTCTGGTGCTGGAAAAATTCTGTCATCATAGCTGTCCCCTGGAGGCCTGCTGAGCCTCATTTAAAAAAATGCCTTGATTCCTTTTTGTGTTCCATCTCTTCACACTGTCTGTCTTTCCAGGGCAGGCCCTCCTTCCTCCAGGCAGCAGAAGCAGTAAGCAGTCCTTATCTGTAGCTGCTTTTTATGCTGCCACCCCATTATGTACTCACTTCCATCAGCAGGCAGAAACACAGGGACATCTGACCTTCTGCTTACTTCTTACCTCACCAACCTCCTGACTTCATAAGTGGAGCTGCTACTTTGCCAATGATTAGCTGACTTAGCTGGGTTTTTTTCACCCTACGGCTGATGAATGCTGAACAGAAGCCAAAATTTTGTTAGCTTTCTTTCCTTTATGCTCTCAAAATGACTGGGCTCAAATCTATAATGACCCTGTAATTGGGTGTCTAAGGTCCACTCTGAATCTTTTTTGAGGTTCCAAATGCAATTCTGAGAGTAAGCAGAAGTTAATCAGCTCTTATAACAATTCACATTTAAAAACTGCTGCCTACATTCACCCTTGCAGTTCAGTATTTCAAACAAGAGTTGGGATATTTTTAGGCTCCCAGTGCCTAAGGGCAAGAGCTTGTATATTGGGACATTTATGAAGGTGGTCAAGTACTGATAATTTTTATGGGAAAGCCTAGACCTTATACTGGCCTAGATGCCTTGAAGTGCTTTTTTGCTGAGGTGTTTTACTCTTTCTGATATGGGAATGCATTTCTGAGAAATGAAAAATCAAAAAAAAATCAAACTGTGCCCTGAGATGACGTGATGGGGAGAGAAAGGGAAGAGATTTCATGCTGCTGAACTTCAGAAACTGAGGAGCTGGAGTTAGGTTCATCACACCAAGCCCCCTGTACAGTACTTGCAGAGTAGAGGTGCCAGCCTGTCTCCTTCGAATGTAGTGGCACTGGAAATAAGATTTTGCAGTTAGACACTTAAGATTAGGATGGCCCCTTTGAACCTCTGTCATTCTTACTTGGCAGATATTTTTTCCAGAGGCAGGGGGTCTGTCTTTGATGCAAAGCTGTGTTAGACTCACCTGAAAGAGTGTGACCACAAGGGAGCTGAGGTTTAAGCTGTAGATGCATCACAGTAAGAGCAGAGGTTTTATTTTAATGAAAACTACAATGTATTTTGTTTAGCAGGTCAACCAATTTGCAGGTAAAGATTTAAAGTGTCACCATAGGTAGGTTTTATATCGTTATATGTTTTTATATGGACAAGAGGTGTGTTAATAACAAGGTACACAACTGTAAACTGTATATACTTTACACAAGCAAAACTCAGGTAGTTTTTCTTGTTCTATTAATTTTCAACTTAATTTATGCATTAATTTATAGGAAAACAAGATAAAGCTCTCTTAGAAGTTTCTCCAGGACACTCATAATGCTTAGGGTTGGAATTAGGCTTATATTATGAAAACGGACCTTGGAATTAGGTGCCAGATCCCTTTGACTACTTGAGACGTACATAGTGCATCCTTCTCCAAGGCTTCAATGCTTTGTATAGCCACTTGTGCTTGCACAAAATAGGTGTAGCCACTCAGACCGTAATGATTGTTTGCACTTGTTTTGCTCTGATGCAGATTACTAACATAAGTTGTGAGGCATCAGCGAAAAATCAAAGCAGTAGCCTGGTAGTAGTAGGATCAGAGGCTTGTTACATGGGTGAGATACTAGTATGCTGAGCGTCTTCTAAAAATGGATTTCTAGATTCTGAAATGCTTTCAAGCAGGTTGCATTTCTGGTGAGGAAGTAGTCATGCACTTCAGGCACCATTCTGAAATATTTAGGTTGCTGTTTTTAAGATTACTGTAACACAGTAGTTTGCAAGATGGTTTGAAATTTATTGATGACTGGAAGTAGTTAGGTAGATTTCATTTTCTTTTAGACAGTAGAATTTAATGTCCTATTAACAAAACTGAGTCAATGTCAGAGAGCTGTACAATAGAGGGAGAGAAATAATTCATCCTAAAACTTTAGGCCGACTTCTGTTGTATCGCTGTCACCCTCAAAATATGCATTTTCATTATAAATGATTGTGATAAAGATGTCCAAGATTGCCACCTGAAAACATGAAGACTAAGAAGAAAATACGGTATTTGTAATTTGAATCTACCATCTAATGTGTAACAACGATAGGGAGCTCCTCTAGAGAATTCACTGTTACAGCTTTTTTTAATTTATTATATATATATATATTTTATATATATTTTTAATTATTGTTGTCCCTTTTTATTATACCTTTCGAAAGACTAGCTTCAACTGCTGTTTGTCTGGATTTGTTCCACAGTTCCCATGGTGGATGAGGCACCTGTCTGGCTTTATTTAGTTGAAAAAAAGAAGTGTAAAATACTTAGATCTGAATGCTGGCAGCTGTCACAAGAGAAAGAAAACAAATGTTATTTTTATTACTAGGCAGCTCGCTCTTCCAGTGCAGCGGCTCAGGGTTTCTGGTGCGGCTGCTGGCTGCTGTCAGCCGTCTTAGCAATGACTTAGGATCTCTTAGTCACAGAACAGGGGTGGGCTGGGGATTTCTGCTGGCTGTTTCATCAGAGCTGAATTTGGCTAAGACCAAACCACTTTAAAATGTCAGACATGCGGGATGATGAAGGGAAACTGAACAGTGCCTTTTGAATTAATCTGAACGCAGAAGCAAAGATGGGAGATACAGGCATGTTATCTGTAACGTCTCAATCAAAAGCTTTCTCGAGGAATAAACCTAAGCAAAATTTGACTTACTATTTTGTCAAAGAGTTATTTTCTTCTAGACCATGAACAAACAAAATCTTTGCTTCTAAAAATCCTGCAACTTTGTTACTGTATAATGAATCTGGATGGTGAGGACAGCGTTAAAGAAAAAACTCAAATTTTTACTTAGCTGTGGTTAGTCTGGTTCCTAGTTGAAGAACATATTTTTCATTTGGACTCAGTAAAAGTCCAGTCAGAATTTATCTAGGGCAGTTTGTCTTTTCTTAATGGATGCAGGAGGACTGTCAGGTTTTAGCGGCTTTGGAGAAAATGGAAAGAAATGCCTCCCATTTAAATACTGGTTATGTGAATAAAGTCTTTGGCAATTACTAAGATGTTATGCGGCATTGTAGCAAAAATTCTGGAAAAAATCTGGAGAAAATAGGATGAGAAAGTTGGGGCTGTTCAGCCTGGAGAAGAGAAGGTTGCTTGGAGACCTCAGAGCAGCCTTCCAATATCTGAAGGGGGCCTATAGGGATGCTGGGGAGGGACTCTTTATGAGGAACTGTAGTGAGAGGACAAGGGGTAATGGGTTCAAACTTAAACAGGGGAAGTTTAGATTGGATATGAGGAAGAAATTCTTTACTGTAAGGGTGGTGAGGCACTGGAACTGGTTGCCCAGGGAAGTTGTGAATGCTCCATCGCTGGCGGTGTTCAAGGCCAGGTTGGACAGAGTCTTGAGTAGCATGGTTTAGTGTGAGGTGTCCCTGCCCCTGGCAGGGGGGTTGGAACTAGATGATCTTCAGGTCCTTTCCAACCCTAACTATTCTATGATTCTATGAAAATGAAGGTCCATGGGACGCAATTTCTTTCCAAGCTCATGAGGTGCTTAAGAAAACTGAAAGCTCTGACAGTAGGATAATTCTGAAGGATACATATAAATTTGATTGCCTATGCCTACATCCTCAGAGAGAATTGGAAAGCCTCTCCTTTCAACTGTGTGGTTTTAGTGGCATAGAACAATGGTAAGCACAGGTATTTCTGCAATTTCAATGGGCTGAGTATAGTCCAGTGTATGCCAGCATTGAAATTTTGTTTGGCTTCATGGCCCACTATTCTGGATGTTAGCAATGAGGTCCGGAATCTGGAAATGCAGTATTTGATGATGGAATCACTTTTCTGCTTAACACCAGCTTTTAAAATTTAGTATTTTAGGCAGGATATAGTATTCCTGCTTCAGATTTTCTGTAAATAGTTTATGAATCAAGATTGAGTTGTGTAAGTATTTTCTAGTGAACTTTATTATTTTAAACATAAATAAAAATGCTTTAGGCAGAGTTCTGTGACTTCTCTAAAGTTTTATTTTCTTAACCTAGCAAACAACTGGATGAGTAGAGTAGCTACTGTATGAATGCGTTTTGCCTTCCTGATCCTATTGAGTGTTTTCTATTATGCATAATAGAATTAAAGATATAGTAAGATGACCATCAAATTATTCAAACTTCACTATGTTACTCTCAACTCTGTCCAGAAAGAAGGCTTAGCATTCTGAATATTATGAGTGACGTTAAAAAATAACTGCAGATATCAAAGGAACTTCTAGAAACTGCATCAGCCTTAATAGTCACTCCCTATTTTGCTTTACTTGTGCAGCTATATTAAAAAGTAATGTCTTCTAATGTTACTTTAACAGTAATTCAGGTTTTGTAATGAGTGACAACAGAGCTGTAAGCAGATGACCTGCAATCCTTAGCAAATATTCAACAAGAGAGATCCTTGGGAAAAAATGCATCGAAGTAATTTCTGAAATATGTGTTAGTACCATGATCTCAAGCCCCAGATGAATCCTATGATTTTCATAACCTAAGAATTTCAGGTGGGATTGTGTCAAATATTTAACCAACCTTAGCTCCTTTAGAAACTATCTTAATGGAAGATGACATAAGGCATCTCTAGTGAATTATTTTTATCATAGTTTTATCATAGAATCATAGAATGTTTGAATAGTTTGGGTTGGAAGGGGCTTTCAAAGGTCATGTAGTCTAATTGCCATCTTTGTTATCCATTTTTGTTTCCTTCTTTCCGCACTTACAAAGTATAGCATAAAGTGAAGCAAAGCATGTTTTTAAAAGACTGAATTCATATTTTCACGGTTTCCAGTAAGCAATCAGGATTAGGTGGAAAGAGCATCACAGCACAGAAAGAAAACCTGAGAGGTGTTTGTGTACAGCTTTTATTTATATGCTCAGAGAAAGCTAATTAACATGCCTAACACAAAAAAAAAATTAAAAAAAAAAAAAGGTAAATAGGTAGGATGTTATGTTAAAGGCTATCAGGGGTCTTCTAAATGAACCAATATTTTAAGTCTTCTCCTTCTAACTTTAGCTAGTTAGCTTGTTATTCATAAATCCCAACATAAGAATGTTTTATAGTGTTTTGCCTGATCAGACCAAAATGTCCACAGTGTCTGAATATGGATCCAACAGCTTCAGGAACATAATGAGACAAAGAAATATACCTTTAATTAAACAGGCCTAGGAACATTATACTGTCATCATTAACAATGTCACTTAAATACTGCTTGAGAAATGGTCTATGTAAAATAAAGAATGAACTCCCATGCATCTCTCTTAAGTTCATGTATGACATTTCAAAAATGCATTCAGTATCATGGAAAGTCTTAATGACCTCTAAAGCTATCACTATGACATTTTGACTATCTGACACTGCTAATTCCTCTGCACTGTCAACAAATAATGACAGTATTGTATTCTTGCAATTATTATTTCTATTGTTCTTTTTGTGATTTAACCTGTATCACTAAGGAACTAAGGCTATTTAAATGTTTCTCCGATGTCTGCTGGAAGATTTTTTTTTGCTTGTATTTAACAGCATTACTTCAAGTCATAGCATCCTACAATATCCAGGTGAATATATTGCTATGCAAATAGCACACAAATTTGTTTATTTTCCTCACTAGATTTGAGGTTGACATTTTTCCTTTTGAGGTTAATTAAGTGAAACAGAGGTCTACAGAGTAGATGGGGAGGAAAAAATGTGTCAAAACTCTGGAGTGGCTGGTGTAATACTGATCCACAGTTTGTCTGTACCAGAAAAGAATCCATTTCATTCACCTATTTCCTGTGAATTAGTCTGAAGACGTACTTGTCTGATACCTTAATACTGAATACACACTGTGGCTAAACTTGCATTTTATACTTTAAAGTTCTGTAATTTCCTCAGCTTTATTATGAATAACTTATAGAACATTCTGTTAAAACAAACATTGATAGCATCAGGCAGTTCTTTCAGAACAAAAGAAAATGATCATATTTCTGTTAAAAGTAGATGGAAATAATAAGATGGCAATATTAGAAGAAGAACATCTTCAGTCATAGGCTTGCTAAACTGGTGAAGAGGGCTTTAAACTAAAGTTTCTGGGGAAGGGGAACCTCAATCCTTCCCACTCCTACAAGTTTGATGCCATTGACACCCGAAGTGACAGGCCCAGAGCCTGGACAGGGGTCTGAGGTCAATAGGAGAGCAGCTGAAGAACAACACAAAGGAATTCCAAACTGAAGTGGCATGGATTTGACGGACCACTTGATGGATAAGGAATTGGCTGGATGTTCACACTCAAAGAGTCATGATCAGCGGCTCAGTGGCTAAGTGGAGACCAGTAACAAGTAGTGTTCCTCAGCTGTTGGTATTGGGACCTTTTCTGTTTAACTTCTTTGTCAGTGACATGGACAGTAGGATTAAGAGCATCCTCAGCAAGTCTGATGATGACACAAAGCTGTGTGATGCAGTTGACACACTTGACAGAAGGCATGCCATCCAGCGGGACCCTGACACGCTTGAGAGGTGGGCCAATACAAACATCATGAAGTTCAACAAGGCCAAGTGTAAGGTCCTGTACCTGGGTTGGGGCAATCCCACTTGGGTCGACCAGTCCCGAGAACAAATACAGGCTGGGAAGAGAATGGATTCAGAGCAGTCCTGAGAAGGAGTTGGGAGTGTTGGTTGATGAAAAGCAAAACATGAGCCAGCAGCGTGTGCTTGCAGCCCAGAAAACCAACTGTATGCTGGGCTGCACCAAAAGGAGCATGACCAGCAGGTAGAGTGAGGGCATGTAGTGACAGAACAGGGGGAAATGGCTTTAAACTGAAGGAGGATAGATTTAGATTAGATATAAGGAAGAAATTATTTACTGTGAAGGTGGTGAGACACTGAAATAGGTTGCCCAGAGAAGCTGTGACTGCCCCAACCCTAGAAGCGTTCAATGTCAGGTTGGATAGGGCTTTGAGAACCTAGTTTAGGGGAAGAGTCTCTGCCTATGAGGGGGGCTTGAACAAAATAATCTTTAAGGCCCAACCCAGACTTTTCTAGCATTCTGTGATTTGCAGCAAATGCAAAGCAAAATTTTTCATTTAAGTATAAATATATTTATATCTAGAATATATTCAAATCCAAATATTGTACAGAGTAGAAATGAGAATATGTTAGAAGTTATGGACTTTTTTCCTATATTTCTAGAAAGTAATATATCTTACAGATGCAGTTATTATCCATCAGCTAACATCCTTAATAACACCTTTATGGAGAATCTGGAAGGATGTTACAATGAAGTAACTACAACCACAGAAAAGGGTAACATCTCAGATATTAGAGATATTTATTACATTCCTCAATTACAAGTGAGTTTTCCGGAGTCTTCAAATCAAATAAATTAATCAGTGTCAGTGAACAGAATATTAAAATAAGAGAATGTTGAATTTTATTTTTCAGTCTGCCGCACAGGATGAAAATGGCCTTGAGTATGATTGTAGGCTGTGTTTGGAGCTTACATAACTTGCAGATGATACTGTTATGAGAATAAGGGTGGCAGACAGAAAAGGTTCTCCATATACTATAGAAGTTACAAAACTAAATACTGAGATAATTAGGTGAACTATTTCTTTGGAATAGAGGGGATTATACTCTGGAAAATATACTCCTGAAAACCTAAAACCCCTGGCTCCCAAACCACTTCCCAAGTGCAAGATCAGTACAGTAAACAGTGAAGGTGCCTCTTTCTGAAACTGGTGAACATGGAACATTGCCAAATTTTTGAAGGAAACAAAGCTTTTCTATAGTTGTGTACATTTATATATATGGATATACTTATATATACATGTCTTTGTGTGTCTGTATACATGCATGTCTGTTTTTTTCTTTAAAATTTTTACATCCAGTGGCTAATGTCATTCACAGTTGCCACAGGAGAGCCAAAGATGTTATTCCTGCAGGTTCTGTGACAGTAGGTGACCAGGGAGAAGCGAGACATTATAAATGTCCATTTTTTCCCATCTTATTTTCAATAACTTTATGCATATATAACTTATTTCAGATTGTTTTTCAGATATTCTCTATTACCAACTGGCAGATAATGAAATTCAATATCCTAGTTCAGAGCTTTTGTCCCTGATCCAGTTTTGGATGACTCATTTGGAAAAGTATGTGGTATGGGATCTTGTCAGTGTGGTGGAGTATAGACACCTCAGTGAGTCTGTGACAATTAGTTATGGATGCTGCTAACTGACACAATTTTTTTTTTTTTTTCAAATTCAGCTTAAGTAGCATCTAATTGGTTATAAGAACTGCAGTTTGGAAGAGCATTTTGAGGTCTTCTTGGCACATCTAGTGACAAAACAGATTACTGTAAAGTGTAAGCTACATATCAAGTAAAAAACTGAATGACCCTATTGTTTCATCCTGTGTCCTTTGACATGCGAAGTGCTTGGAATAAATTGTCCATCTTTGCCTTTTACTCAGAAGGCTTCTCCTTGTCAGGCCATTCACTTCACTTCCATCTCCCATTTAGTTATTTATGCTGCTATGGTCCTCAGCTATGTGAAGGAACTTTACAACTATTATTATATAACTTACATTTCTGTCAGAGTAGATGCACTCTGAAATGAACATTTTCTCTTCAGGAATCTTTGTGTGTAATACTTGAATATATCAGACCTATGGTAATATTTCACTGAAAAAGATAACAAGATAAATGTTTACAGCATATGGCAAATGCTGAGAAATAATTTCTATTATTTAATTTAGGCTACTTTAGACATGTGACTTGGGGACCATGCACAGGGCTAAAATCAATATCTGAACTTTCCCAGATCAAGCATCTAAATTAGGTGCTTAAAATAGTACAAATACCACTAATTAGGTAGTAGTGCTGTGCAAAATTATCATCTGGGCATCATAAGACAAAGAGGAGTTAACATCCTGCCATTACCAGACTGTGATATGCTGAGCTAAAATAATATAAGGGAATATAGCCTCAGAATGAGCGATGTAATCCTTTTAACTCTGTTTTGCAATTGTAAGGCATTAGGTAGCATACAGCATGTATTCAGACAGTAAAAGATGTGGCCCAGCTGGAGAGAAACTGGTAGAGGGAATGAGAGTGGTCAAAGGTCAAAGGAATGTGATTTTGGGTGAAAGAGTAAAAGACAGCATTGTTTGACTCAAAGAGAAGACTAAGGGGACTAAGGTCACAAATGAAGTTCACCTTTAAGAGGAAAAGAATAAATTCCTTCTTCTATTTCTGATGGATTGCAATAATAAAGAGCTTACACTGTAGCTCTGGAAAATTCTTTTACCTAATGCAAGTGATTACATTGCCCTCGGGGCTGTGTGGTCTCTATTAGTGCACGTCTTTTATAATCAGTCTTAAAAGAAATATGTCAGGAGTGTCATAAGTTGTTTGTCAGAGAGCTAAACAGATGATTTCTTGAATGCTGGTTCGATTCTACGAATCTCTGAAAGGCACCCCTTTCTTTAAACAAAACTAAGAACTACACACAGACTGTACGTGGGACAGAATGATTTTCCTTTGCTATGTTTCTCACACTTTTTACTTCTGATTTAGAAGATTTTTTTATTTGTCTACCTCTACTGCAGTTTTCCAGCAAGGGAAAATTTCTGTGCAGTTTTCCGCACTAGGAAAGAGCAGAGAAAGTTGGAACAAAATGTCTCTTTCACACAATGTTTGCTTGAAACTTTGAGATTAGTGGTTCCTAGTTCCTCACAGTGAGCTGCTTTTGTGGTATCATGTGTAGTACCTTTTTTGTGATATTTAAATGGTGAAAAGTCACTGGAACGAGCTATATAATTAACTTGCTTGTGGGGAAAGTTAAATAAGAGTCTGGAATATTAAAAAAAAAAGCTTCACTCTGCAGCCCTTCTAGAAATATTATGTGTTTATTACAGCATTTGAGATGTTAGCAGAGACTAGTCACAACATAGAGGTGATTTGACCCGGTCACAGATTGTTTCCTAACCTGTCCTCTTTCTCACTAAGCACTTAAAATGGACTAGGTGCTGCAATTTTAGTGGATTTCGGATTACTTCTGAATATAGGCAGCTCTAAAAATATTTTGTCTAGCATAAAATACACTAGTTCTTGATTATAAACTGGGTTTACCTGGGGTCTTTTCTCCTACCTTCCGTGAAGGGCATTCAAAGAGGCAGCCACTCTTCTTGCTTTAACAGCTTATATAGCAATATATTCTTTATGGGTTATAGACGAAGACATATTAATTAAAACAGGAGAATTTAGGAAAAAGGTTGTTCCCTAGACTGGTAATTTTATGTGAGTGAAGGAATTAGCAGACTTCACTGGGCTGTGGTTTGTTTTCCATGTCCTGCTGCTGTCTACAACAGCTAGCACCAAAAGCCAGCTGTTCTTTAAGAACTTCTTGTAGCCAAGACAGGATATTTTCCAACAACTCTGACTAACTTA
Organism: Ara ararauna; assembly: GCA_028858755.1. NCBI lineage: Eukaryota > Metazoa > Chordata > Aves > Psittaciformes > Psittacidae > Ara > Ara ararauna. The sequence goes on from CM054379.1 coordinate 67,872,332, forward strand.
TACTACTCTTGTTGTCTGTACAAATATTCAGGTTTTCCTTGAATCTTTTAAAATTATTAATGTCCATAAATTTTTGTGCAAATTATTTTCAAAGTATTAGAATGTGAAAAAAAAAATAGGTCTTTCTTCATCAGATTGTGTCCTGGTGGATAATTCTTGCTATCATGCCTTGAATCCTACCTAATTCTGCATTGCCCTTTTTGGGATAGGCTACATATTAATGCAGATGAAATTACACTTCTGATTTATAGAAAAAGTATTGTAACATTTTCAGAAGTGTTTTTCCCTATTCCATATACAACATCTTGTTTCCCTGATTTGATTATAATTGCACATTTACTAAAGAGCTTGTCTTTTTTGTAATGGCAATCAAGTCTCGTTCCTAAACTCTGATAATTCAGAATTTTTACAGTTTGTATAAGTGTGAGCAGGTTTTCGAAGAAAACCTGGTTCTAAACTAGGTTTTAGAAGTAATTGTCTTTCTGAATGGTCAAGTTAGACCTTGACCTTAAAAAAAGAATAATAAATTAAATATGTCTTAAACTCTGCATTAATATTATACAAATCTTGCAATAGTCTAGTGGACAAAGGACACAATTATGCAAAATTCTATTGTTTTGCTCACTTGCTTCTTTATTTTACAATTTGGAATTTATATTCACAGTGAGTGATATGAGCTCTGCATTTCTGAAAATATCACTGTTTTTGTGATGAACACATTTCCCAATAACTTGGAAGTACACTAGGAACTGAGCTTCCATTACAGCCAGTTCTCACTAACAGTGATATGAGAAGAGTGTTTTGAAAATTGTACCAGACACAATTTTTTTGTAATCCAGAAACAGAAAGAGCCACAAGAATAAGAATAATCAGATTTTTTGATCCCCTTGTGTAATGTGGAGCATTCTGAAACACATAAAATAACCTTGTATCATTTAACTATTTATAATTCTTCTGAAAAGTCAACTTTGAAGGACAGATCTGGGTCTTGCCTGAGTTGTCCTTTAATCTGACTTAATCTGGTTCCTTGAACCGATGGGGCCTAATTCAGGCATGTAAAAAACAAGATGTAGCTCCCTGTGAAATAATGTCTCTCAAAGTATCTGTCAGGGCTATTATTTTTATTTTAAATCCACGTCAGTTCATGGGAACATTAGTGTACCATTAATGGTGGCATAAGGGTGAGAATAATAATCTTTATTTCATGTTTCATTTTTATGCTCTTTGGGAATCTTTCCAGGTTTGTCAGGTTTGTCACTTTCCCTTGTTCCTATGGCAATTGTATTGGCACCGTAGAAACACTGCAATAGACTGCAAAGATGACATTCCCAAACTTTATGATGTCTTTTTTTGAAAGGAGTTAGAAATAGCACTTCAAGATCCTAATCTGCTGGATTTTCTTTTTAATGGATACCAGCATAGTAACTTCAACTGAATGATCCAACATCATTACTATCAGAAATTAAAGAATGACTAATATAATTCTTACTTTTTAAATTTTTCTTCTCTTTACTATACTTTTCTACATTTGCCTTCTTTAATATTCACTGTGGAGGCTCAGTAATACCCAGTAATGGAAGCAAGACTGAGAAGTTTATGCTTGCTGAGGAAACATAAACATGTTTGCCCGAAAGTGTGATAGGCAATTATGTGAGCTCAGAGTAATTAAAATAAAAAATAAAAATCTATTTCTGTTTTATTTGGAATAGGGACTATTTGTATCTTAAAGCAATATTAATCACTTCTGAAAAGTGTCACGAACAAGAAACCTGTTAATAAATTTGAAGAATGTGAAAGCTGAAGAATTGACGCTATGAACTTAATTTAAAGACCATCCCATTTCTGCACTGGACATTTATATCTGCTATATGGGTGCACCCTAGCTGTGCTCCCTACTGGGGATGTGACCTCAGAGCTGCAAGGGCATGGCCTGAAATGACTGGAGATGTCCTGCTGCAGCTGGGAGGGGTGGGAAGAGGCAGAGAAAAACTCCTCAGCAGTGCTTTACTGGAGAGTGGAAATCCTCCAGGATTTCAGAGGGCACAGATAACATGGTGTAATAAATAAGAACAACATCTTAAGCCAACTTATAATAAAATTATCCCGAAACCTTACAATTCATGTTGCCTCTGCAGAAATGCTTTATACTGTCTGGAACCCATGCAAGTTATTGTATTTCAGGGGTCTGTGATTACTAGAAGTGGCAGTAGTTGCCATTTGTTATGAAATGGACTATAAATTTTGAAAAAAATAAATACTGAATAGAGGATAAGATGCAGAATTAATTTCGAAGTCTTGGAGTTGCTGTGGCATTGATTCTTTTCTCTCCCTGCCCTCTCCTCACTTATCCCTTGAGTCTATACAGGAACGATTCTGGGCTATTTAAGTAGTAAATTCCATTTAAAGAATAAGAGAATTAAAAAAAAAAGAAAAGAAAATACGAATAAACAAACAAACAAAACCCCACAACAGACAGAGGAGAAAAGAATGAGGGACTTTCCAGGGATGGAAAGATTAAAACAGAACCAGAAGAAAGGAAGAAAGGAGGTAGGGATAGAAAAAAAAATTGTGGCTTTAACAATTAGAGACTAGATGTTCCCTCCTTTCTACTTCAAGAAGAAAAAGAAGCAAAACTGATAAAAGACTTTTCCTTCAACTACTTAACCTGCTTATTTTTAAAATGCTATTATTTTAAGTGTACAAGTAAGTTTTAAACAAAAAAATGTTGAGGAAGCTGTGTATTACATTTTGTTTCCTTTTTTATTTGCAAAATAAAACAATGCTAAACATATGACAAAACTTATGTTAGCAGTTAAATTTACATAAAATAGATAATCCCTTTCAATTATTACTTAATTATTGTCACAGTTTCAAAATTCAATTTAATTGTTAATTATTCGTACTCTATACTTACGTAGTTTCTTTGATATGAGGTCCATGAATGATGGAAATTGTATTGTAAATTTATATTAGATGGAGCTAAATGGCCCTAAGTAGCTCAATTCCTTGAAATTATTCTTGAATTTGTTTTGAATATAACAGATATTTACATCTAGTGGTGCTTCCTTTTTTGCCAAGTAGATTGGAGATATGAATCCTCACAATTAGAATTTTTCAAGCATTATGCTACAGACTAAGCATAACTGAAGGAGTGGGTGCATTTATTGTGTATTGGTGCTGTTTTGCTTCATATCAGATATATAAATATTCATTCTGTTAATGAGATATGCTGTATTTAGACCACTTTATAAAGAGGTGAGTGATCTCAGTTTGAATTTACTATCGCAGTTGTTGCTCCAGACCACATCCTAAGCACTGTCTTGTAAGACATTGATGAATGGGCAGCTCTTGGTACTGTCTGATGATGCTGTTCTGCTTCATAATGTGCTTTATATTAATGGAGCAGGGACTAGGAATAGGCATGTACTGCATTGCTGCAACCACTAGCTTATGATGTCATTCCTTTTTTTTGGCTCAGTGAATATTTAAGTACCTTGTACAAAGGTGGAAGATATTCAGCAGGAGATATTGGAAGCTGCCTCTTCCCCACACTTGGTGACATGGATTCAATCCTTTCAGGAATGGGCAGAAATGCAGACTAGGTTTTCAGTAGAACAAGATGGGTGCCCAAATCAAGTGTTCTGTTGTACACCATCAGTTCTCGAGGTATTGTGGAGAGTGACCATGTACTCCCATTTCTGTTGCTATCTTTTGCTATAGATTCCTCAAGCAGTAAATAATTAATTTTATTATTTTTATTATTGTTTGAGGAAAAACTCTGAGTGACCTGAAGCTCCAACGTTCTCTAAAAGGGCATAGACATGCTCAGGAATGCTGTAATTAGGAAGCTAATTTCTAAGGAAGTGGGGTCTTAAGTGCAGCTGAAGCAGATAAAGGTTAGATGATCTTGAGGTTGTGAATAAAATGAGATAAAAGGAGGAAGCTGGCAAGATAAGGTTGTTTATTTATGCAAATTACAGTTCTACTATTTTGTGGTGTACCTGGGTCTGCTTCCTATTTCCTGTGACAGAGACTAAAATTGTCTTTTTTCCCCCTCTGTTCTCAGTCTCATCTTCTCCCTCTCATCTTTGTACTTTGCTTATAAAGTTTTATATCCTCCTAGGCTTTCCTGTCATTCTGTTTACTTGTTGTAAAATAGATTTCTGTGGGCTTATTTGAAAAGCCAGTTCCTTCTGTAACTACAATAGCATAGCAATAATCTCCTTTAAGTGGAATTTATGGTATTCAAATACTCTTGTAATTTTTTAACCAGCCTTTATACCCAGATTATCCAGAATTTCTGCTAATGCCTTTGTATTACCAGTTTAGCTTGCTTCAGTCAGCTGTAGTTTGTTTATCCCTGTAATTGCACCCTTTTTGTAATAACCTCATTATTTCGTAGCTTTGTCCTTGTGATAATCATACTCTTTTCTTGAATTTCTGAAATATTAATGACTGTCGTTTGTCTGAAGCAATTTGTGAAGGGTGTCATGTCACAGTTGTCACAAAGGCATTACTAAAGTTTAAATCCATTCATGCTGTTAATATTATATATGATCTAAACAATAAACTTAGGTTCTACACTTAAGTTCTATTTCTGTAAGTTTTGTTTCTGTGTTATGTTCATTTAAAGTTACCTCTAGTAGCCAGCACTCCAGAGACTGGTAACTGAGGCTGTTCACATCATTTCAGATGACGACAGTGAGTCTGTGTTCCTTATTTAACATATTTTTGTTCATGGAGATATTTCTAGAGAACTTCACCTGACGTAGAAACCTAAAAGTAGAAGACCATTTGAATGGCCATGATGGGTTCAAGAATGAATTTTAGTGTCCTTACAAAACAGTACTCAATCTATCAATAGAATTTGTATTTAGTGTTCATTGATTTCCACTAAGTTTTGTCTTTGCAAATTAAGCTCTGCAACTAGATGTAGTTTCTCATATCTTTTCATATGGAACATGTAAACACATACATTGCTACAAGAGGGTCTTAATCTCAATTCCACTGAGTTCAAAAGTAGCTTTGTTTTTATACTTTGGGCAAAAGCTGCATGTGCTTCTTTTTCTTTGTGGAATGTGGGTGCTAGCATGCTGTGGTTATATAGTATTTGTAGGCTGTGTAACACAGCAAAGCTAATGTTGCTGTGGAAAACTAACTTATGATTTTTTTTGCCTTCTGTGATGTCTACCACCCCATCTATAATATTTCGTTAACATTCTTTAATTTTTCCCCTTGATGTACCTGGTGATGTTGACATCATGTCAAGTCTCTGAAAATCATTCAGGTCATGGTCTATATCTTTCTGTTTTTCCTGAAAAGCATCCAGCGTTCTTTTGGGAATTGTAAAAATAGTAGGTTTGAATTTTACACTTAATATGTGTTAAGTTTATCATCAGTAGCAGATCCACCATCTATTTCTTCTGGGTCTGGCTGGTTATATAGGTAGCTGCTTCTCATTCCAAGTCACAAGCTTCTGCTGTTCTATGCTATTTTAGTCTACACAGACTTTTCACTACCTTCATCATCCTAGAGGCTGAGTATCTAGCATCTCTTATTTTTCGTTCTTTCCTTCACTATGTTTTCATGGGGCAAATAGTCTGCAAGGTATAGTGTATTCCTTGGGTAGGGTTTTTATTAACACATACAGATTCATTTATAGATACTTACACGTACACATACAGAAATGGTACAGTTCATTTTTCCTCTCTTGCTCATGGTAGAGCTGACAACTTCCTGAAACAGCTGAGGGATTACCTCCTCAAAACTTCATAGCATTAGGAGGAGGAAGACAGAAAAGTCTAAAAGAAAAATAAGATGCATCCTCTTGCTGCCTATCAAAACATTTTTCTGTTCTAAGTCTCTTCTTTACGTACAACTGTGGGGTTTTTTTTGAACAATGAAGTTCAAGTTGGTTTATCCTCTAAAGTACATTCAGCAATGTGGATTATGCATGAATCAGAGCTTTGAGAATTTTAGCAACACTGTTCAAAATTCACTTCTGCCTCCCTTTTTTTATAGTGTTGCATCATTTAGTTAGAATGGAGGCAGGACTGACGTAACTGTTTGGACTGAGTCACCAGGCCTGTTATCCATCACTACTTCAAAGTCTTTCTGATACTTAAGTGGTTGCAGAGGATGCTGCAAAATGCTTTTCTTGTTACCGTTGCTGGTGAGGGACATTTGTGGGGTCACACACTTTCCTCATGCCTCTGTTCGTCTGCTCTTAGGACCACCCTACTCTTCAGTGTGAATTGGAGAAAAATATGGCTATGGTACAACAGGCGGGTTTTTTTTTTTTTGCATTCTGTTTGCAGTACTTTAGTAATATAAACACATTTTCCAGGAAAATTCTGCATCAATAGAAGTATTTGTATCTGCTGCTGTTGGATACCTTTGAGAGGGTATGATTCAGGCTAGCATATAGTCAAGGAATGGTTGCTGTGAGGTAGTCAGCAATGAATATGAATATGAGCATTTGAATTGACAGCTGCCAACAAGGAGGTCACTAAAGTCTCATTCACTTATTTGAGTCTTTCTTCTCCCTAGAGCATGTTTAAACATCAGGGTGCTATTTACACTTTCAGTTTTATTGGTCATGCTACACAAACCAGCCACAGCAGCAGCTGGGGAATATTTAGATTTCAAAATGGAGAGAATGACAGGTGGCTAGGGATAGTTGGACAAAACAGGTGACTATAAGTGTATAAAGTACTTGAAGCTGGTGCAGCTTGACAGCAATCTCCTTTGGACAAGCAAGTTGTTATCAACGTTGCAGCAGTACTAGTCTTCGTACTTTCACATGCAGAAGGGCTTTTTTATGACTGAGTTGCTGTTTTAACATACATGAGAACTAAGAGGGCAACCAGCAAGGGTCTGTCCATATAATAATTTATATTAGATTCCACCATCAGGCTACCTGTAAATCCATGAAAGCTATAATTAGTATTTATAAAAAAAGATTCATTTTATGGTTTTGCTTTGGGATGTTTTCGACTTACATTTTGGCTTAATTTTCTCCACTGTATTTTTTACAGGTCTACAAGTTCTGAGACAATGATACAGATAGCCACTGTGACTGCAATGTGTAGACTGGTGATAGATGTTACCATGGTAAATAATTGGACCTTACTACAGGTTGCAATTTTCTGCAGTGGGAATTAAGAATTAAACAGTACATTGTTCTTCTGAGAATCAGACGGGGTTATCTGTGCCAAGTGTTGAATCAAACCAACTAACCAAGTGTTAGAAAATTATCCTTGGAAGTTATTTATACTATCACTTTGTCAAGCCTGACAGAGAAGTCATTTATTCAGCCATGAGTATGACAGCAACTTCTATTTAATTTCTTTCCTTCACTATGCATACCTCTTACAACCTAAATTCTCTGGTGATGCTCTCTAAAATGCACAAAAGTAGCACAGAATCTTGATTAGATTTCACTGGCCTAAGGACAAAAAGAACCCATTCCTTTTTCCTGAAGCATGTTTCCCTTTTTATTCATGCATGGCTTTTGCTACTCGCTCAGCCTCTGGGACACTAGATGCACCACCATCTTGGCATTTCTTATTTCAGATGCTCTAGGTGTAGGATGTTTTTTGTTAGTGGTTATTTCCTGTGAATTTTTTTGGGGGTGATTAAATATAAGATTTTCTCTCCCAGCTATGTATTCGGGTGAATGTGGCACACCTACAAAGCCCAGCAATGAACTGGTAAAGTTACTGTGGATTTTGGTATATAACCTTTCAGTAAGGGTATTGATTGATAGGTGGCTTACAATTTTGCAGATGTAACTGCCCTAGCATGTGTTTTCTCAAGTAAAAAGAGAAGTAGCAGATCAGGGAACGGAGACTTCCTCTGTAGTATCATAGCATTCAGAGTAACACAAGTCACATTCCTAGATGGGTATTATTTGATAGTGTGTTTAATGAGCATCTAGTTAAGTATGAGCATCTGCCTGAAGTAATTTTAAAAGCCATTTGTAAGGCTTTTCTGTCCATTTGCAGGACTTTCAGTTAAACCTTGCTCACAAATTCATTGGGTACTGGTCTCTCTGTAGCCATGTCAGAATTACCCCTTTCAAGCAAACTTGGTCTATTTTTGTTGTGAAATTTATTGATGGCATTTCTTTGTGGAATGCTGACAACTTGCATATCACATAACAGTATAGATTTGTATTAAAAGTGGTTCATAAACTCAGCTTTTCGTCCTTCCTTCCTTGCTTATTGTTTTGAGAAGGCTTTAGCGGATCAGGGAGAGAAGCTGAGTTCTTTTTCACTGCTGTCCCGGTAAGTTGTTATAGGATGTGAACAAGAAAACTGCTTTATTTTATGATTTTTTTCCAGAACAGTTTTGGTAAAATTGATGCAACCATTGCTTTATTTGTTGTATATTAAAAAGCCTAAGAAAATAACTAAGATATTTTCCACCAAGGGTATTGTCTTTTTCTTAGCTTTTTAAAGCATTTCAGAGCCTTTCCCTCCTAAAGCTATCTCTCTGTAAATAAGATTCATGGTTAGCTGAATTTATTATGATAAAAGGGAATTTGGTTCTGCTTGTTCAGCTATTGTGAAGAGAAAAAAAAACACAGTATCAGTTCATTAAGAGAAGAAATCTTAGTAAAAGATAATCTTTGTTTTGTTTGCTGCCAAATATTTGTTAATTTTCATTGGGATGCTTGCTAATATTTCTCTTTGTTAGCAAATAGACATTCAGACTTTAAAAGGCAACCCCTCAAAGACATTGAATACCAGCTTGCAATTTGTTTTCACAGGAAACTGAGAATCTAAATATATGTGAGGATCTAGTACTCTATAACTGAATGGAGTACTAGAGAGATAAAATAACAGGCTGGGTTGGAGGGAGAAATGCTGACAAGAAAGCTTGAGGGAAGCAGTGCTGATTTATTCCCTCTAGATTAAATGAGACAGTTGATAATGTAGTCCTTTGCTACTAGGTGAACTCGCTGATTCCTTCTCTCTGGAATGGAGAAGGAATTCTCCTGCTCCCAATAAAAAGAAAAAGATGAAAAGAAATTGTGATTGCTGACATTTGTGTGCCTCCAAAATAAACTCTGTTATCTGAAAATTCCCTTTGTTGTATGTAGTAGAGGCTATGTATGTGCATACATGAATACCTAAGCACACAAGTGGTTTAATTGTGTGAAAAAAATTTTATTTAGTTTAGCAGCTTTAATTCTATAGGTAATCTGACATTTTTCCAGGCATATGCTTGGTTGGCAAGGGAAGGAAAGGGTGGTAGCAAACGATAGTGTTTGAGGGTCTGAAAGTGGCTGTAAAGTTCACCTTGGGATTCTACTGGTCACCTGGATTGGAGCTACAGATGGTACCTGTATTGGTGCCTTACTTCCAGGGAGCTGGATACAAGCTGCAGTTACAGTGAGCTGTTATCAGAATAGCAGTGCAGAATTTATGTGAAAAACTAACCCATTCAGCTGATTACTGTGTTTTCCAAGGCAGACTTGCTGCGTCCCCAGGTCATTTGTTGAGCTGGGAGAAAGAAGAATAAGTAAGTACCTTCCAAAAGTATACACAAAACTAGATTTTAGTTTCCCATGGAAAGAAATTTAAGTATGCCTCTAGGTGAGAATTTCAGCTGAAGCTTGTGCTTCATTTAGAAGAAAACCTAGACAACCTGATAGATACATCCCTTGCTAAATGCTTTGATTGCTCTAGTGCAGGCAAGAGTATGTTGATGAAAACACTTCATTACAGGATCTTACTGCAAAAAGATTTTGCCTGAACTCCAGAATGGACCCAAGCACAGTGTACCTTATTCTGAATGCAGGTACCGATTGAAAAATACAGGTTGCTAGAAGTGGCAGTTCTAGCTCTATGTTCAGTCACAAGTCTTTCAGTAACTAACTTCCAGAGTGTTTACTTGTCTCCTTTCCTTTCAGATGTAGAAACATGTGACTGTCTTAGTGTGAAATGTAAGTTTCTGTTTCTTTGTCTGTGATATATTTTCCCCAGCAGTAACTACCAGAGCCTCAGCATGTCTGTTTCCCATGAAGAAACCAATGGCATCATAGCAGCACCTTAATTAAGACTCTCTGGCTAAATACTATTTCTATTGAATTCATACTAGCCTTACCTGCAAGACTGACTTTTCCTGGGGAAGAACAGCTCCATGGGCCAGTGTATGCAGGGGGCCAGCCAGCTGGAAATCACCTTGGCAGAAATAGACATAGAGGTTCTGGTGGAGACCTTGAGAGTCTTGGGGTTCTGGTGGACAACAGGTTGAATTCAGGCCAGCAAAGAGCCCTTGCAGAAAAAGAGGCAAGTGGTATCCTTGGCTTTATTAAACAAAGTACTGCCAGCAGGCTGAGAAAGGTGACTCTTCCGCTCTACTGATCACTGGTGAGGCCACACTTGGAGTACTGTGTACAGTTCTGGGCTCCCGAGTACAAAAGAGACATGGACATACTGAGGAGTTCAACAAAATGCTATAAGGATGATTAAGGGACAAGAACACCTCAAGTATGAGGAAAGGCTGAGCCAGCCAAGACTGCTCAGCCTAGAGGAGAGAGGACTCAGGGGTATCTTATCAATGTATATAAATACTCTAAGGTATTATATAGGGTCCAAAGAGGACAGAGACAGGCTCTTTTCAGTGGTGCCCAGTGACAGGACCAGAGGCAAAGGGAAAACACTGAAATAGCGGAGATTCCTCTGCACGTTAGCATTTACTAATGTCCAGAGGAGTATGCATTTTTTACTGTAGCGATGACTGAACACTGGAATAGGTTGCCTGGGGATGTTGCGGAGTCTCCATCTGTCTATACGCAGTCCTGGGCAACTCGTTATAGGTGGCCCTTCTTGAACAAGGGAGTAGGGACAGGTGAATTCTAGATGTCCCTTCCAACCTCAGCCATTCAATGATTCTGTGATTCATGTCTTCAGAAAAACTGACCTTTTTGTGCCATCTTGTTTTCCCTTCAGTCTGCAAATACAATGTCAGAAGCCTCCCTTTTTCAGTTAATATCAAATGTGCATAATAGCTATTTTTGGTTATTAACTCAGCTACTGCCTAGAGGTTGCAGCTGTTAAAATTGTACTGAAGTGTTAATGTTGCTTCAGGGTTTTGTCAGGAACAGCTGGTAGTTTTATAGGGTTTTGTATGGATTTATTACCAAGAAACATTTTGCCACTGAAATTTTTATCTTTTTTTTAATGGCAAGCTAATTTGCCAAACTTTGTAGAATATGCGCTAGCATTTTCTTTATTTTTTTGTTGGTTTTTTTTTTGTTTTTATGTTTTGTTTTGTTTTTATTAGTGGATTAGTATTAAATAAATGAAGTTAGCTATGTCAGCCAGTGGAAAGACAGAAGTCCAGGATATGTGAATGTTTAGTGTGGTACTGGGAGCTGAAGAATATTACGCCTTTGGTCAGGAATGTGCCTTAAAATCCACCAGAGTTTGGGGGGCTCTGATAAATTAAATCAAAGCAATAAAGCTTTTTTGCTTGTCTGTGTGAAAAAGTTGTTCTTTTTTAACCCAATCTTTCTATAAGCTGCATTGGGAAAATTCTCAAAGCATTTTTTTCCTGGATATAAATACGTGACTCAGTGTTTTGAACAAGTACTACTTTTCATTTCATGTAAAATTCAGCATGTGCCAACTTGCTGTTCTTTCTTACTGATTTTGCCAAAAATAAGAATTGTTTTGTGTAAAACTACCATCAACTGGGATAATTTTGACATATACTCCTTCCTTTCTAACATAAGCTCAATATGTTGCTCTCACTGGGACCACCAACTGATGGCATGTTCAGTTTTGTTTGTTAATTTTTATTGCCATATTCTCTCACTTTTCCATAGATTAGGATGCTATGTAAATATGTATTGAATTGTTAGAAGAATTGACTTGAGGCTTGTCAGCTTTGTCGGCAAAATAAAGCGATGGAAAACCATGGAATCAATAGATTCGAATTTTTTGCTAGGGAGGTAAGGTTTTGCCAAAGAAAAAAACTCTTCTGCCTTGACATTCTATGCCACACCATTGTTAACTTTCAGTGCCATGTTGCAAAGGATGGGCTTGCAGGGGAGCAGGTAATTCCTGTAACTCAGTCGCACAATTCTGCTAGTTCAACATTTAGACCAGACAAAACCTAGGCAAAGATTAAAGCAAAGCCTATTATTTTCAGTACAAGGCAACTACCTATCTGACTTATGCCTAAAGCTGTTGATGCTTGTCAGCAATGGCTGCTGATGACAGTGTGGGAGGAAAACAGCAGGACACCTAGGGATTACTGTCCCAGCCCTACCCAGAACAAAGCTACAAAGCTGCAAACAAACGGACCACTTACAGCTAATGTTAATAGATTGAACTGAATAAGGAGAGGGTTGCATCAGTATTGCCAGCTGGAAGTGCGCAAGAGATGTCTAAATTCTGACATTCTTTGAAACCATGACTTTTGTTTCATTTAAAAAATCTTTTAAAAATAGAAGCCTATAAAATTTACTTTATGAGCCTTTTCTGTGACTGGGGGATAAAAATAATAAATCCTTGAGCTAGGGCTTTAAGTAAGACACATTAAATATTGAGACACTTTTATAGAGCTGAAGCAATCACTTTAGAGTTAGACAGGGACATCACCACCCTCTTTTCGTGGTTAGGATAACAGCCTGGAATCTGTTGTCCTTTAAACTGAAGTTTTACTGCCAGAGGGTATTGGGAAATATTGCTCTGGGACGGAGAGTGACATTTCCCATTGTGACAGGGAGTGTCCTGGTATCTCCTGTCAGTTCATGTAAGAAATATCAGTGTTGTAATGTGATTTTAAAGTGTACAAGCAATGCTTGTTGACTCTTGATTATGTTTAAATCCATAACTGGCATAAGACTTTTCATTCATCCCTCCATTGTCAGTTTAGCCTAACGAAGCAGCCAAGCAGTTCTCCTCACTGGAGCCTTAAAATCAGAGGAGCTTTAGCAAGCATTGTTTATCTGAAGCAGTACGATAAATGTGAAACTCTTCCCTATGGTTGAACTGGGAAGCCTTCATAGGTGTAGAAATGTTGCTTTTGCTTTAAAAGGAGACTGATGCAAGGCTTATGCCTGCACTCCCTCTGATGGAATCAAACTGGAGATAAGGTGGTAAAATATCCCCCTTGCCCTCAAAACCATGTAGTTTCACTTTGCCCCCTCCTTTCCCCTCTTTTAACTGCATTTTCTGTCTCCTGGCTGCAGAAGCACTAATGACCCATGGAGAGAGTGGGAGATGTACTCAAGCCTTTATGAGGTCACACCTCCAGAAAGGAGAAATTAATGAAATAAATTGAATAAATGAAGGACTGAAAATGCTGGAACAGACATTCTCTGGGCCAAGACTTTGTCAGCACAGGGAATAGAATGCAAAATCTTTTGGAAAAAGCAGGAGTTTCCAAAATGTTTCTCAAAGGGAAATATTAGTGAGGGGAAAGGGATACTTGGGTATGATCTGGGGGAAGAAAGAGGCTGAAGGTTTGTTGCAATAGTTAAACCTTTCTTTGCAGTGGAATAACATTTCTTGTTTTAACCTTTTGCCTTTGATGCTGTTGAATGTTAATTGCTCTGTAGGCTTGGAAGAAGGTATTCTTCAGTGATCCCATGCACCATTCTGGTGTTCTCACACCAGATTGCTGTTGGCTATATTTATGCTTCCCAGAGGGTTTGACAGGTCTACCAGGCTTAAAAGAAAGAATCACATGGCAAAGAAGCAATATTATGAGATAATTGCTGGTGTGTGGCTTAAGTCTCATGTCATGAAAAAAACAAGATGAAATATAGGCAGGATCTGAGCTGTACAAGAGGTGCTGGGGAACGTGATTTTGTCACAAGGAGTGAGAAATCTGCATAGTTTGCATTAAAGATAAGGGATGACAGCATACCAGGAAGACCTGAAGAATGGAGATTGAGAGTTGACCATGGAAAAATTACTATAACTCTAGAAGTAGATGACTTCACAACTTCATTTTCTTAATGAGAAAATGGAAAACTTAACGGAAAAACTGAGACAGAGGAGGTGGCTTGACGCAGATGCCACCACAAGCTAGCTTCAGAAGCAAAATAATTATCATTGTGAGTATCCAGGAAATAAAACAGAGGTTTCATTTCCATCTGGAGATGTTTGAATTTAGATAAATGGTTCAAAATTATACTTGGAACCTGAGAGCTTAGTCCAGTGCTTGAGATGTCTCCTCTCATGAAAATTTGTGAGCACTCCGAAAGTGCCAATTGGAATAGTTGGTCTTTTTCTGTTATTTTGTTGGGCTGGAAAGCAGAAAAAGGATTGGGACAGAAGAACAGATGTTTTTAAAAAAAAAAAAAAAAACGGGAAAATTCCATTTTTTCATTCATCCAAAACAAGTACCTGTTTTGATAAAGAAAAAAATTTAAACACTTTCACAGGCAAAGAGGTTTTACACGGAATATTCATAACAACTTTATGCTAGCTGAATTGTTGCACTTGAATGCATTTATTTTGCTGTCTCAAAATAACTGAAGGTTTTGTACATCTGCTTGGATGAGAAGCCAAGAGAATAACATTTCTAGAACTGAAAAGGCGGAAATTTTTTATGTTTTCTTTTAATTCTTATTGAGCTGATTTCAGCACCTGTGTCTTAATTAAAAATACCCAAACACAAAACAAAACAACAATATAAAAGACAAAAAAGCCCAAATCCAATTCTGCAGCCCAAAACCAGACAGTCTATTGACCATTCTGTATGTTGAAATCCACTCTGTTTTCTGTAACCTCTGGCTAACAACCCTTAGTTAACTTTTCATTCTGAAACTAAGGCTTATGATCATCAGTTGCTACAAAGCTCATGGGAGAGTATTTTTGGCTTTAAAGGCTTCTTTTCTGTGCAGTAGAAGACATGGTGCTTGTGATGACAAGAGAGATACCACTAGGGAGCCAAGTAGTATAATAGTGATAGTGTGTGTGGTATATATTGATTTTTCTTATGGCTTTTTCTGTATGCTATTACATACTGTATTTCTTTTTCTTGTTGTAACATTAGTTTTCTTACTGTTCTGGATTTGGAGAAAAGCTTGCAACCCTGTAGTCAGAGACCAGACCAAGAATCTGAATTTTGGGGGTGAGAATGAGGAATGATAGGTCCTTAGTGCAGGGTGAAAGCGCATCTGTTTCTGTTTTGTTTCTTCAAGACCTAAACAAAAGACTGAGTGAATGATATTTTTATCTCCATTAAATAATTTCTTAAAAAAGACAGGGTAGGAAGGAATGTATTTCAGTTAATGTAAGAGGAAAGAATGTTTAATTTTTAATTTTTTTTTACATTTTGTGTTGCATTTTATGGTTGATGGTTAGACTATATAGATAGATTAATTATTTGTTGTTGTTATTTTGTGATTTTGCTACTTAGTTATTTTGTTATTTTGCTATTTAGTTATTTTGTTATTTTGTTATCTTGTTATCATTACTATTATTACTGCTACAGGTTTTTTTCAGCCTTGAACTGACTATAGCTATGTGGTCAGATGATCTCCAGCAACAAATCAGAAGGAGGTGGAAATGTCCAGCAGGAGTAAAAGGGCAAGCAAAACAAAACTTGGCTTGGAAGAACTTGGCTAGGAAGACCCGCAGTTTAAGGCAGTGGAACTAACTCTGTAGTTCTTCTCTCCATATACGTAAAACAGAGAATAGGTATTTATTCAAGCTGTTTTCACTGTTAAGATAGAGACTTCTTCTGCAAACATGATTCTGAATCATTAAAGTGTGGGCCAGATTTCCTAATTCAGAGGCAGACGTAAAGAAGGGAAAGTTTACAGAGACAGCCAATGGAAATGAATTAGTTAATAACGAATTTCATAAAAACTTGGTGAAAACAGTTTTCTCCCTTTTGCTTCTGCAGTTGAAACAATCTATTTTCACATTGAAAATGCTAATGGAAGAAAACCACATTGCTTAACAGAAAACTTTATCTGGTGACTAAATAATTGGCTAGAAAAAAATCGTATTCAAAAATTTGTTTGATTATCAAAAGCTGATGTTCTATCTTTTACATAAATACTTGGTAAGAACCTAACTGAACCTCTGCTGAGAAACATAACACAACTAACTTCTTCAGAGTCCTGTGACGCACAACAGGAACTCTTTCTTGCTCTCAACTCTTAGACATGTGAAAGAGTGGTCAAGTCCTAAACATAATGCAAGTGGACAGATTTAAAGAATATAACATGATTTTCTTTTAGTACCGTTCATTTCTCCATTTCATAAAAGCACTTTTGAAAGCAAGAAACTAAACTCTGGTCCTTGAGTCACTATGTGTTTTGAAAAGAAACATCATTTTGCACTCAGCCATAGACTGAAGGGAAACTTGAGTACAAGAATAAAATTAGGGCCAGAGAATCAGTCGGGAATTTAACAGCTCTGTTCACCCTGTCTAATCTGTAGGTGCTCTTGCAAAAATGGCCCACTATCTAAATGTGATATGAACTTTATTGAGATTCAGAAATGTTTTGATGCCCAAGGAAGTTGTGAATGCTCCATTGCTGGCGGTGTTCAAGGCTGGATTAGACATAGCCTTGGGTGGCATGGTTTAGTGGGGAGGTGTCCCTGCCCCTGGCAGGGGGGGTCGGAACTAGATGATCTTAAGGTCTTTTCCAACCTTAACTATTCTATGATTCTATGATTTTACCTTTATTATTTTTATAGCCCTTGAATTTTTGGTTGCTGGCCAACACTGGAAGTGCCAAGATACCTTGAGAGATGCTGCTGTTGAGAAATTTCCAGTTGGAGCAGAAGTGTTGAGAATCTTGAAAGACAAGCAGTTCTTGTATTAAATCTACTCCCATTTGCAGACTTCAGCGATCTGAATTTCGTTTATTCCTGCCTGAGTCAGGAGTAGTGCTACTGAATTCAGTAGGTATAATGCAGGTTCAAGCAGTGTGAGTGAAATCTAAATCCAGCCATCAAAAGGTTGGATAATTTTTTTTAGAGATGATTTCAAATTCAGTGTGTTTATCAAAACTGAAATAAATGCAAAAGTTTGCAAAGTTTTTTTCTGTTATGTAGAGAGCTCTGTTTCATGAGAGAAAAAAGCTGGGAAAAATATAAGTGTTATCCGTAATAATTAAAAAAAACCTTGGTGAAATTATATTCTTTTATATTTGAGTTATCATTTCTGCCTGGAGAAATACAAAGTTGCTGAGTTAAGTTAATCTAATTTGTTGTTGGTTCTTGGTGGTGTGAATAGGTTTTACAGCAATTTTCCAGAGGTGAATACAGAATCTGATCACTGTTAGGAAATACTCTGTGTGTTTTTTCATTAGCAAAGCATCACAAAAAATATAGAACCATAGTGTATCTATGAACTCATAAGTGTTGTTACCCCATGTACAGGCACTGGACGTGGAGTAGTCTAGTCATTAAGGATGAGTAAGGATCTAACCTAATCTTAGCTGTTTGTCAAATGGCAACTTTTGCTTCAATTTGCACTCTACTCCTATAAGACTTTTTTTTTTTTATGATCAGCTGCCTTTCATGACCAACTTTATTCTCTTTCTCAGTTGCCAAAATGATGTAGGAATTCCATTAAGATGCAGGAATGATCAAAATAACCCCGTTTTATATCCTCTGTATTTGAGGTCAGGACTGTTTGAGGTCCCCTAGAGCATATTCTTCTGGGATCTGATGCAGATATAGATGTCAGTTCAAGCTGATGGACCTGTTCTGGGTAGTTCTAGATTGTTTTGACTCTACTCAGAACTCAGGTAGAACACTGATTTGTTCAAGTGATGTTGCGCTGGTATAAATATTATATTGTTACCAACTGCATCTCCCTTTGATGGCTGTAATATTTCTATCTTTCAGTCCAACATACTGTTCTAATCTTATCAGTGAGCACTAAGGCTGAGCTATCACAGCTTGACACATTTATTTTCATCATTCCTATTTCTCATGGTCTTTTAGCTATTTTTAATTCATATGAATACCTCATCTGAATACTGGATTTGACTCTAGGAGAGTGTAAAAAAATGAAAAATTCTGCAGATTTTACACATTTTTCATGCCTTTAAATTTATGCCACTATTATTTTTTTCTATTGTCTGCAAGTGGATCATAAGGGTGTTGTAAATTCTTCGTACTGCATTGCAATATTTGCATTTACACACTATTTCCCTGATAGATGCTTAGAAGCACTTAATGCAGATAAGGGTATTCTTTGTCCAGCATCTTTTTGCTTTGTACTTCACAGGGTTGTTCTATTTCTGAAAGTGCAATGAAGCAGCAAGGATTTTCCAGCATTCTTGTTTCTGTTTGGTAAGTACAAGAACTGATAGAAACCTATGCCAAACCTCTGATTTATCAAAAGGCTATGCCTGATAATGCCTTTCATATGGAATTATATTCACAAGCTGCACCTTAAGCCTAGCTGCTGTAATTCTTTCTGAATGTCACAGGTGCACCTGTCAAATGAGTAAAATTAATTTGTTCCAGTAGCTACTGCTGTACCACTGCTTCTGTTTCTGTCACCACTAATGGTGGCCCTAGTTGGCAGCATTAAAAATTGCTGTAACAGCTTTAGTGTTTAAGACAAACTCTAATATATGAGAACACTTTTAGGCAGAATGTGTAAGTTCTTCAGCATTGTGCAGCAATGATCCTAATCTAGCCTTGTGGAAGTATGTAAAGGAGAGTTTAGGCTTAAAATTTTGCTTACTCTAAATTATTATTGTATTTATATCAATACATAGACATTAATCTACTCAGCTGAAAGAAGTGTGATATGGTTTGTCTAGTAAAAAGGAAAATAAAGTCATAAGAATTTAGGTTGTTCAAGTTGCTTTTCACTAATAATGAAGCAGAATATTGAAGTGTAATAGCAATGCAAGAATAGTAATATAATAGTAAGATTGATCTAAGGATACAAAATAGATATATGTAGCTAAGAAAAAGCATATCTTAGTTGATATGGTTAAGAAATGACTATGAAATAATATGACAAGTAGATAAAATACAAGTGGGAAGGATGATTTTTTAAAACTGTCTCCCAGGTAATGTCTGTTCTTGCACACGGGACTAATTTGAGTAGACTAGGCTCATTTTATAGGGAAAAAGCACTTCATTTAAGGAAACAAGGAGAAGTTCCCATGCACACCCTGAGCTATAGTGCTCAGATCTCACTGTACATGCAGTCCAATCTTTGTTGATTCCTCTGAGCTGCATGGTGAAGTAGAGTTTCTCCATACAAATTCTGTCACTTGGGGAACCATTATACAAGTAAATACTGCTCCTCCTTTTCTTACTCCTTTGCTTCCAGAAATGGCTACCTGCTTTTCATTGGCTCTCTATGCATAACCTGATGTTTGGTTTCCTTTTCCAGATTTTTAATAACTGTAAATAGGAAAACACATTTGAAATTTTGCATATGAAAATACACTTGCTGTGAGCAACTTTATAAAAATGGCATTAAGCCACTTACCTTAGGGGATGAGATTACCTGGAGGCTGAAGTTTCAGATGTTCATTCTAACACAACTCTAAGACTCATGCCATCCTGTTTGCCAGGCTGACTAATGGCAAACAAGAAAACAATGACTTCTACCAATACAGTCAATTTCCTCTTGATTTCAGTAAGCCCACAGTTTTCTATAATTTAATAATAGTAGTACAAATTAATTGAATTTAACTTAATCAAAACTGAAGGATGATAAGATAATGATGGATGAAAAGCTTCTAAAAAGGCTATTCCAGATTTCACTACCTGACAAGCAAGAAACTAGATTTTTTCTGATATCTCAATAGCAATTCGCATCCTATTGCCTGGTTTTTGTACTCTAAATTAAAGCATGCTTTTTCCACTTTTGCTTACAAGTTCCTCCTGTTCTTTGATTTACTTTTCTGAAAACAAGCCAGTTTCATTTAACCTCACCTCATATGATGGGCTACTCATTGCTCAGACCATGCTAGTACTAATTCTCTCCATCTGTTCTAGTCTGAGTTTCTTGTACCTAAATATGTGTGGTGAAAGCTGTATTTTAAATTAAGCATCACATAGTGTTGCAGACATCACATTTGTATTTACCTAGTTCAACTAGAAACAGCTTGACTGAAACAATTTTTAATGTTTTTCATATTATAGCTGCTTCTCTTTGCTGATTATTGGTCTTGCTGCGATTATGTTTCTCTCTTTCTCCTTCAGTTGTAGCTGATGCATTTAGAACTAGAAATTCCTGTAATTTCTTCAGCTCAGGACTTTGTATTTTACCATTAAATTTCTGTTTCTTTATGTTTCAAGGTCTTCTGTTTTTTCCCAGGCGTAACTCCAGTTGGCTCTCAAACAGATTATCTTCCCTGCTTTGTGTTGTTAACCAGTTTATTAATTTGGTCACATTTTTGTGCAAAAGAACTTAATGAAAACAATGAAAGAATACAAATTCTAAAACACTGAATATAATTAGTCAATGAGCAAATTTTTTGAAAGCTGCTTTTTTCAAGGAAATGCTCTCCATACATTTGCATACTTTTATCTCTGCTCCCACTGGCTATGCTGTTTGTAGTTCTACCTTCTGCATCACTGTCATTTCTGAAAATGGGCAAAGTAATATGCTTTGTAGCACAGTGGCTGAACTTCTTTATGGTTGACCTTTTTGAGAAATACAATACCTCTGACAGTATATTAAGACATTTCAGATCGGTAACTTCAGCCTCCATTTCAATAAAATGGAGTATTGTTTAGGAGAATATAAATTTAGTAATTTCTTATGTTGATGAGCTATATTTACGACACCAACTGGATCATTCATTTTTATTTAATGCAGAAAAAATCAGTTTTGAGTAACACTTAATGCCTTTCCACTTTCACCCCATGACTAAATTCTGCCCTAAACTTGTCTTAGCTAATTCTGAAGTTTTCACACTGAACAATTTTGTTTCTTTCCACTTAACGCTTTGTTAAATGATATATCTCAGAAGGAAGTTCCTGAGTTGAAGTGTTTTCATTCTACATGCTTCTACAAAGCCTGTCAGTCAGAATGAAATCAGTATAATTCTTGGTGTTGCCACCCAAGTTCTGTATTCATATAGCTGGGTTTTCGCTTTTCTGGTCATTAAAGAAAATAAATTTATTAAGTGCTTAATTTGTTACAGGCCAATTTAGCCAGCAGATATACATTTAAAAGGCAATTCTGCTTTTTCCAGAACATAGGTTATAGTTTAGCTTGAAGATGAAAGATTGATATAACATATCAACTAGACATTGCACCTGTATTTTGTCATGTTGTGGAGGGGAATTTAGTTTTTTTTAAAGAAGTTTCTTTCATGATAATGACAAGCCATTTACATGTATTTTTGACCATTTCTATGCCTTGCAAGTTAATATTATATTGAACCTGTTCTTTATAAGTGGTGGTATATTTCTTAAAACCAACAATAACAATTTTTTTGTAGGACTAATACTACTCACTATATTGCTAATTTCTATATACCTTGACATTTTCTCTTATTTTTTTCAATTTCTTTCAAGGAAACATACCACTTTAAATTTTCCTTTTTGAAGCCATATGGTATCTGGTGTGTAGGAAAGTCAGAAGAAGCTTCTGTTACCTATGCTACAGCTTAGTAGTACAGACAGTAAAAACTCAGGTTCCTAAAGAAAGTTGGCATTGTCCATACAGGTGTTGCCCTATCTCTTCTGCCTTTTGGTGCTGAATTCTGAATGAGATGGCAGAATTGTTATCTGCCTCCAGCCTGAGCAGGCAATGAAACTGACTGGCTGCAGAGGCAGAAGTTTAAAAGGAGTTTAAGTCATCCTTGACTGAAGACAAATAAAAGACTGTGTTATTAGTAGACCTTGAAGTTACTGGAATGATTTGGGGTTTTTTGAGTGATAGCTCAAAACAGATGAATAGATACAAGCAGCCTCATTTTTTAATATTTTAGAGCTGGGTCATTACTAGAAGTTTTAATTTTTTATTTTTCTTTTTTGTTCATTAAAAGCACAGGCTACCCTGGATTTGGAGAAGGCTGAGGTTCTTAACGACTTCTGTGCCTCAGTCATCCCCAGAAAATGCTCTGACCATACCACCCAAGTCTTGAAAGGCAGACGCAGGGACAGTGAGAATGAAGACCCTGGGCCCACTGTAGGAGAGGATCTGGTTCGAGATCATCTTAGGAACCTGAACATATACAAGTCCATGGAACCTGATGAAATCCATCCGTGGGTCTTGAAGGAACTAGCAAATGAAGTTGCTAAGCCACTGTCCATCATATTTGAAAAATCATGGCAGTCAGGTGAAGTTCCCGATGATTGGAAAAAGGGAAATATAACCCCCATTCTCAAGAAGGGGGAAATGGCTGAGACGGGGAACTACAGACCAGTCAGCCTCACCTCTGTGCCTGGCAAAATCTTGGAGCAGATTCTCCTGGAAGGCATGCTGAGGCACATGAAAAGCAACAAGGTGGTTGGTGACAGCCAGCATGGCTTCACTAAGGGGAAATCCTGCCTGACCAGTCTGGTGGCCTTCTATGATGGGGCTATGGAACTGATGGACAGGGGTAGAGGAGCTGATGTCATCAACTTAGACTTGTGCAAAGCGTTTAACACTGTCCCACATGACATCCTTGTCTCTAAGTTAGAGAGACATCAATTTGATAGGTGGACCACTCAGTGGATAAAAAACTGGCTGGATGGCCGCATGCGAAGAGTTATGGTCAATGGCTCAATGTCCAGCTGGAGACCAGTAACAAGTGGTGTCCCTCAGGGATCGGTGCTGGGACCAGCCTTGTTCAGCATCTTTGCTGGTGACATGGACAGTGGGATTGAGTGCGCCCTCAGCAGGTTTGCCGATGACACCAAGCTGGGTGGTTCAGTTGATACGTTGGAGGGAAGGAATGCCATCCAGAGGGACCTTGACATGCTTGTGAGGTGGGCTGATGCCAACCTGATGAAGTTGAACCATGCCAAGTGCAAGGTCCTCCACCTGGGTGGGAGCAATCCCAAGCACAGCTACAGGTTGGGCAGAGAAGAGGTTCAGAGCAGCCCTGCAGAGAAGGACTTGGGGTTTTGGTTGATGAAAGGATGAACATGAGCTGGCAGTGTGGGCTTGCAGCCTAGAAAGCCAACCGTATCCTGGGCTGCATCAAAAGGAACATGACCAGCAGGTCGAGGGAGGTGATCCTGCCCCTCTACTCTGCTCTTGTGAGACCTCACTTGGAGTATTGTGTACAGTTCTGGCGTCCTCAACATAAAAGGACATGGAACTTTTGGAACAAGTCCAGAGGAGGGCCACGAGGATGATGAGGGGACTGGAGCACCTCCCGTATGAAGATAGGCTGAGAAAGTTGGGGCTGTTCCGGCTGGAGAAGAGAAGGCTGTGTGGAGACCTCATAGCAGCCTTCCAGTATCTGAAGGGGGCCTATAAGGATGCTGGGGAGGGACTCTTCATGAGGGACTGTAGTGATAGGACAAGAGGTAACAGGTTCTAACTTAAACAGGGGAAGTTTAGCTTGGATATGAGGAAGAAATTCTTTACTGTTGTGGTGGTGAGGCACTGGAATGGGTTGCCCAGAGAAGTTGTGAATGCTCCATCGCTGGTGGTATTCAAGGCTGGTTTGGACATAGCCTTGGGTGGCATGGTTTAGTGTGAGGTGTCCCTGCCCCTGGCAAGGGGGTTGGAACTAGATGATCTTAAGGTCCTTTCCAACCCTAACTATTCTATGATTCTATGATTCTATATTACTTAAACATTCATATTTAATTAACTTTGACTGAAAGCCATTATCACTGACTCATTTTCCTGTAATTATATTGTGTCATGACACTATATAATGGTGCGTGGTGAAACACACGAAGATAGAAAAGTACTATTTGTCCGTGGTAGCTCCTCCCCAGAAGGTCTGGCTTTGGCTCCTCCCCTGAAGGCCCCTCTTTAGGAATCCCCAGAAAAATCCTGACCCTCAAAGACCTTTCTAGATATAGGTGGCCACTTCTTCCAACGGAGGCTGGCCTTCTGCATCAGAATGTGTATGCATTTTTGTTTATAGAAAAGCCCGAGCCTCATGCAATGCGGGGAGGCAGAACCTCATACAGGTCAAGGTTGCCTCCTCGGAGATGCATGCTAAGGTTGATCCTGCCATCTCGCACTGCAATGATGTTTCTTGGAGCTGGTTTCCTGATCGGCATTGCATGGTCCTTGGGGTTGGTAAGATAACCAGACATCAAAGATATCCTTTACTGTATCTTTTGTTACCTCTATATTTTCCCTGCATTAATAAATTAGTCTTTATTCTTTATTGTGTTGCATTTCTCTCAACTCAGAATCCTTGAACTCCAGAGCATATATAAATCCTGGATGTTGACAATGAGTACCAAAATCATACCCAGCCTTATAATGTAAACAGAAAATGCAGAAGATATAAGTAGGATTCTGCTTCCTGCTTCCTGTTGGTAGAAATCAGAGGCTGCTTACATAACTTATAGGTGAAATATTAGTTTAAAACACCAGGAATTGTATAAAGCAACACTATCTGTAACATCAAAATTTGATATATCTGGTGTGTTTGAATAATAAACAAAACAACCCCTATTCTTTAGGGGCAGTGAATTCTGTTGTTTGTGAATCATAAAACCTCATAGGTTATTTCAAATGTGCAGGATAAGAAATCGTTATTTCACATGAAAATATTAATACTCAGAAAAATTAATAATTCAGAGCTGTTAATTCATACAGGTGTCGTGGTTTAAACCTCTATAGCTCACGCAGTTTTGCTCACTCACTTCCCCCTCTTTCTTCCCCCCACTCCCAGGGGGATGGGAAGGAGAATCAAAAGAATGTAACTCCCACAGGTTGAGATAAGAACAGTTTAGTAACTAAAGTATAACACAAGACCACTACTGCTACCACCAATAATAATAATGACAAGGCAAATACAAGGAAAGAATACAATCACTCACCACCTATACCCAGCCCAACCAAGCAGTGCACCCCCCACCCTTCCGGGTCTCTGCTCTCTGTTTTACATCCTGGGCATGATGTGCTGTGGCATGGAATACCCCTTTGGTCAGTTTGGGTCAGGTATCCTGTTTCTGCTTCCTCCCAGCTTCCCCTCCTCCCTGGCAGAGCATGAGACTCAGAAAGCCCTTGCTCAAGCCAAAACATTACCAAGCAGTAACTGAAAACACTCGTGTTATCAGCGCAGTTCCCAGGTCCAAAATGAAAAACACAGCACTGCACCAGCTACCAAGAAGGAGAAAAATGACTGCTACTGCTGAACCCATGACAACAGGTTATTCTATTCTTTCCCTCCACCTTTTCCTGGAGGATAATTGTCTGTAGATGAATAAAGACAAAATATATTTTACGTTTGCATATGTTCTGCTAGGTGTTTATTCGGAGGAAGTTGGTTTTGCAGACAGAAGGTAAGGTTGTGGGGCTTGCATTGGTTTTTAGGTCTTCTGAGAATGTTTTCAACAGTTTGGACTAGCTCCAAGCAATGTTTTGTCCAGTAAAGAGCTTTTATTCACCTGACATCAGGCAACATTTTACCTGTTTACCATGGTGGTGTTCTAAGGAAAATAATTTTTTTTTTTTAATTTTGTCTTAAGGGATGCCCACCCTGAAAGGTGACTCTAGATGTTGATCATGATTGGAAATTATGCAGGGAGACTAAAAGGCAAAACTGAATGAGACTTGTGGTTCTATGGTAAGTTAGAAAGTTTTCTGCTGGATTTCAGCCTTGGCTGTAGTTTTTGGAGTTCTTACCTCAAGAGAATTTTCCAAGCAACTACAAATAAAGTAGAAGTATACAGTAGCTAAAGCTCTGAAAGGTAATGGAGAAGAATGCTGCACAATGTATGAAATGCCTCCTTAGATGGCACACTTCTGTCTCATGATGGAAACACTGAGTGATGCAGAAAGATCCCAGCAATAGAAGAATGAGTATTAAACTTCTATCTATGGGATAGTAAATAACATGCCTAATGCATTTTTAGCTCTGGATGTGGTGTGTACAGCATCAAAATTACTGATAAAGTGTATGTGAGTTTTAAAAGCAATTCTCTGAAATAACTGAAGAATAGAAAGGGCAGTAGCTAGCCAAGCCAGATGAATTTCTATGACGATTAATCAAAGGTGATATACTTTTTGTTGAAAGAGAAAATAAAGATTTCTTCATGGAGTGAGAAGGGTCCATGGAAAGAACTGAATGACTAATATTTTCTTCAAACTTCTTATATGCTATCTTTATTATGTTATGGTTAAAAGTAATAATTACTTAGTTTGAAACTCCCAAGAGATTTCTCAGAATTGGTCTGATAAGGATCATTAAACATTTCTTTGCAGTGGTTGGTACAAGAGCTGAGCAACACTAGGACTTTGAATCCCTTGAGGGTAGTAATAGTTTAAGAAGATATAGAAGATAAGTAAATGAGGGAATTTTACAAAGCTTTAATGCTTTTCCTTTCTGTGCCACAGCCAATTTGACTAAGGTATCATTGCAAAAAAAATTAGGCTACTGCAAGATTTACTGGTTGACTGCATGGTTTATTTATTTTTTTTTTTAGCATGCTTACTTGAAATAGTGAAAGAGGGAAATGAGAAATGTTTTCATGTTTTTCACATCCTTAGAGCTTTGAGGCTTCTATGTTGGATGGGAAATAACAAGCTATTGAAAGGGAAAAAGAAGCTATTGCAATGGGTAAGGTGCTCAGTGGAGACAGGGTCCAAAACTTGCATGCAAGTTTATCTACAACCCTGAGAATCTTGTCTCTGAGGTTGCAACTAACACATAAGCCCATCTTGCTGCTGAGAAAGTTTCTCAGCAAAGGATAAGTGTTCTGTAAACAAGAAATTTTAGTTTTGACAAATTCTGGTGAAAACCCTTTTCTCACCCAAGCTGCAGTCTGCATTCTACAGACAACAGGAATGTGCTATAGAAAGTGTGTGTTGAGGTTTCTCTGTTTCATTTGATTGTTTCTGGTACTGTTATTTTTACTGGAGGCTTGAGAAATACCTAGTCCGATATTTTAAGAATACCTCATGTAGATATAATAAGCCAAGCACACTTACTTGATTAGCTGTCCTGTAATCTTCTAGCATTGACAAATCTGAATGCTTTCACATGGCCTGAACTGGGGGATGTGATCAGGTTCTTTACTGGACACAAAAGAGCTGAGCCTATGACCAGAAGCTAATGAACTTCCTTGGAGTTTTCTGATTGGAAGAATAGGAATTATTATAATCATGGCTGATAGGACTCAAAGCCATCCTAGACTGAGACTAGTATTTTCCAAAATCCACATGCAAGGTGTACATCTGATTATCACCTTGCATTCGGCTATTAAGGTCATATGAATAAGATAAATTTAGAAATTTCTACCTTACCTTTCTATAATCTCCCTATGTGTCATTGGATGGACAATCATAAACTAAACTGAGACACTGACACAATGTGATTCAGAAATAGTAAGGAACCAAGTAAGCAATTAGTTTCATTCTTATGGACATTAATACATCAGAGAAGCCTATATAGAAAATGCCCATGACTTGTGTGCTGTGCTGTGAATTTCTTTTTTGTTAAAAAGTACTTTCAAAGAATGCTTGTTTCCAGATGTATCATCTACCATCAAAGCAGAGAGGAGTTTGCATTTCTGCTCTGAGACAGCTTTTCCACCATGTTTGCAGGAGCCCATCTCTGATAAGTGAGGAGAAACTTGGAGAAACTCTCAGAGACATATATGGCAATATATCTAGGAATGGTTTGGCTAGGAGAGAGAAATAGTTTTTCAGCAGAATGTAAGCTATTATGAACAGGCACAGACAGACTTAGGCATCTTTTAATGTTAATGGAAAAAAACCCAAACCCTTGAAGTTAAAGTAATAGTAAAATTGTCAACAAGTAAAAGTAATAGTAAAATTGTTAATAAGAAAAAAAAAAAGATGCTGAAAGTCAGGTCTAATAATCATAAACAACAACCAAGAAGAGAATAAAAGAGCTATTCTAAACAAGAAAGCCTCTGCTTGATTTATTTTTTGCAGCTACAGTGTTACCAACAAAACATAAATATAGAATTTTCTTTCTTCTTTCCTCCCCACGAAAGTACAAGCAAATGAAGGTTTAGGACATTTTCAATGTGTTTTAGAGAGACCTCCACTTCATACAAAGGGTCAACTTTGATTAAAGAGGCTTTTGAGAAGAGAACTCAGCCCAGGTGTCTACAAAAAAGCCTACAAACGAAAACATAACAATAGTATAACTGCAGAAATCATTGAGGCACTGCCAAATGCCAGAGAAGGAATCTCCTTCAGAACCACTGGAAACATAAGTCAAAATTATTCCTGGCATGTGCGTGAGTGACTAACTGGTCTGGAAAGGTTCTAGTCTCAAATTCAAGGCAATAAGAAGGTCACTGACTGCAGCTGCACAGAGAAACTGTCCCTTTTTTACAGGATGCCTATTTGAAAGACCTATCTTAATCATTCCATTCATGCTTACATCTGCAGCATAAAATGGAGGTCATATGTTATTAGCTGGGCCAGCTCACAGATAAAAAGTATCCTTTTAATAAAAAAAATTATCTCCTGATCCTATTTTGAAAAATCAGTAGACTCCGCAATGCCATTGACTTCAAACTAAGGTGAACTTAATATCATCATACCATTGTTCAATTTATATTGTATATAACAAAGGTGAAAAAAGAAATTAATGGCAGCTGTTACTCATCCTAAGCCTGGTAGACTATTCAAAAGTCATTTGTAACATGAGTTAAGTATTTGTGTTTCAGACAACTGAAATATGTCTATGCCCTTGTGAAATAACCAGGGTCATTTAGAAGCATTATTAACAACCCAAATCTCAAGAATAGATCATTTGAGCTTATTTTACCAGAGTTATATGAATATGAATGACAGTTGTTTTCTGAATGTACTGAAATGTGAAATGCAACAACAAACTTTCTAATCAGAACTACTAAACAAGTAGGTCTTAAAAGATAGAAATTAAAACCAAATGTTTTAAAAATCAGTGTAAAATTCATTGTCCCAAAAGAGATGCTCTGAAACCTGTTCAGTTTCCTGACCTGGACAGCATCATTTCTATCCATACAATACCCCTGTCCCGGGTATGTAAGGGAAGCATTATTTTCAGAGCCTTGTTTCACTTCAGCAACCTAACAGCATCAACAACCACCTAGTAGCCTGTAACAACAATGCATTTCATGTACTTTTGCTGGGTTCGAGTCATCAAAGACATGCAAGCTCAGCCAATGGAGGTTCAGCAGTAAAAGGCAAATGGGAAGCTAGAAGACAGGTGATTTCTGTGAGTACTCTCTGTACTCGCAGTACACTGTGAGTGTGTGACAGTGGCTAAGGGATTCTGTAAAGCTTTGCATATCTTTTTCCAGTTATTGGTCTCCTCCTGGTTTGTAGAGTATATGCTGACCTTACGTAAACAAATCAGTCTGTGTGCTAAAGATATTATTTGCTTTCCACTGGCACAGTCTTCGCAACTCAAATGCACAAAAAATGCAAGTGGACACAGGGTCTTGAAAGCAGCTTTCAAGCTGAAATATAAAGTTTTACAGAATAGTCTCAGTCCTACTGCTCTTCCATGGTGTCCCTGTTGTTTCCTTCTTTCTCTCCAGGCCAGTGGAGTAGTTTGCTGGCTTACACCGATGGAAACTGGCACAAGTCAGGGCTAGATCATCGTGGCAACAGGCTGCTACACATGCTGCTCCTGGCTGATAGCTGTTTTGGCATTGCCATGCTGAGTGATGTGCAATGTCATTTCAACAAGATGGGCCAACAGCTGGGAGAAAAGTAGAGCTCTGGGCATGGATCCCATGACACACTAGCAGTATTTCACTGCTCTGGCATCCCTGACTAAGCAGACCGACTGAGAGGCCAGACCGGGCATTAATTGCATGGTTGCCAAACTGCCTTTGAAAAAAAAAAAAAATAAAAAAGGAGGGAAAGTGAGAAATCTAAATGGCACAAACTTTTTTCTTATGTGAACCTATATTTTATATGCTTTTTTATTGTTCAGCTTTTAAAGAAAGTGTAAACCAAGATAATTAGGTGAGTCATCAATCCTTCTCTGGTTTTACTTTTATTTATGGGTTCTCTTTCACCCTAGACTCTAATCTGTTCTTCAATTTGTAAAGCTTTTATATTTGAGACTGTCCTGGGTTCAGCAGTAGCAGCCATTTTTCTCCTTCTTAGCAGATGGTTCAGTGCTGTGGTTTTGACTTTCAATCTCAGAACAGTGTTGGTAACACTGATGTTTCCAGTTGCTGCTCAGTAATGTTTAGGCTGACCAACGACTTTCTGAGTCTCATGCTCTGCCAGGAAGTAGGGTAAGCCGGGAGGAAGCAGAGACAGGACACCTGACCCAGAGGTATTCCACACCACAGCACGTCATGACTGCTATATAAACTGGTGGCAGTTATCCAGAAGAATTAGATCACTGCTCAGTCAGGCTGGGTATCGGTTGGCGGGTGGTGGGCTGTTGTATTCTCTTCCCTTGTTATTTCCCTTATCATTATTATTATTGGTGGTAGCAGTAGTGGTTTTGTGTTATACCTTAGTTACTGGACTGTTCTTACCTCAACCCATGGGAGTTATATTCTTTCGATTCTCCTCCCCATCCCTCCGGGAGCAGGGGGGAGAAAGGAGGAGGAGTGAGCAAAGGTCTGCGTGGTACTGAGTTGCTGGCTGGGCTTAAACCACGACAGAGACTTCTTAGTAAGCTGGCTTTCTACAAGATCTCAAAGAAAATAAAATCTTGTGTTCTAAGTACTTAGATTTTACTTTGGATATTTTTTTTTGTCTGTTGTACATTGTGAGTTACATGCATATATATTTTAACTCTTTGAATAATCTTGAACTGACAGTTCTAACTATTGCAAAGTTATTACTTTGTAATAAATACAATAATAAATTGATAGTTAAATAAATACACTTCAGTTATCATCATAACCATTTGAGGTGAAGACTATAGGTTATCATGTCTAAAATTGCCCTGTCACAGCCTGACTTAATCAGAAGTCTCTTTGGTAAATGTAAGTGAAGTTATATATAAATATTTTGTTCTTTTGCATGACCAAGAGCAGAACTAAAATATCCAAACTAATGTGCACAAGACAATGTGCTATATTCTTTTCGTGATGGATTTATGCTTTTATGTCATGTTTATAGGGATAAAACTGTGAAAGGAAGCAGGCCAATCTCTCGGGCTCGTAATTGAGCCAAATTCTCTCTTTCTCTCTCCTATCTATTTTTCTATCTAGATATAAAATGAATTAGAAATCTATCATATTATTATGTGATAGAATTTTCATTTTTCATAACATTTCATTAGCAGTGTCATTTTTTCCACATAATGTCTGATACAATGCATTAAAAGGAATTTAATTACTTCAAAGAAGTGTGATGACTTACTCCCACATATTATAGGAATACATAGGGGAATCTTGAAACATCTGTAGACAAAATGTACAAATATTTAGTCCTTACTTCTTTTGTAGCTCCTTTGAATGTATTTTGTTAAAGGACTGCAAGCAGATCAGAGATATTAATTTATGCTGTAAGACATTCTGATATTTACGACTTAGTGTAATTCAGGAGTAAGGTGTTTTCAGGGATATTAGTTATGTTGTTTCCATTTATTGTAAAGAGGTTTCCATTTATTGATAATCAAATGCATGCACAATGAGTTGACACTGTGGTCCCTGTTTGGCTGATATATTGAAATGCCCTAGGGTAGGTGAGACATATGCATAGGACTGGTTTTATGCCCTTCTGAAAGAGAGTCTGGAGGCCAGATCAGGCCAAGCAACTCAGCCTTAGATGACACATGACATCAGGATTCCACAATATCTAAACACAGGTGTCTATAAACAAGCAAGGTGCCCAGACTCCTACTATGTCAAAGGAGCACGGGTCTGTAGAATAATGGAAACTAAAGGATGGTTAACATCAACCTTATGCATAGGCTGCATAAAAAGAAGTATGGGCAGCAGGTCAAGGGAAGTAATTTTCCCATTCTACTTTGCTCTT
This sequence comes from Ara ararauna, assembly GCA_028858755.1. Lineage (NCBI taxonomy): Eukaryota > Metazoa > Chordata > Aves > Psittaciformes > Psittacidae > Ara > Ara ararauna. The sequence continues at coordinate 67,904,354 of CM054379.1, forward strand.
ATGAGAGTCCACCTGGAGTACTGCATTCAGCTCTGGGGTTTCCAGAACAAGACAGACACGGACCCCAGAGAGGAGATCCAGAGATGGGCAATGAAAATTACCAGAGACCTTGAATGCTGCTCCCATGAAAAAAGGCTGAGAGAGCTGGGATTGTTTAGCTTGGAGAAGAGAAGGCTCTCACGAGAATGTATTGTGGCTTTTCATTATATAAAGGGAGTTGGAGAAACACTTTTTTCCTGGGTTCCATAGTAAAAGAAGAAGAGAGAACAGCTTTAAACTGAAAGAGGGTATATTTAGACTGGATATAAGGAAGATATTTTTCATTAATGAAGGTAGTGAGACAATGAAACAGATTTCCCAGAGAACCTGTGAATTCCCCACCACTGGAGGACTTCAAAGTGGTATTGAACAGGGCTTTGAGCAATGTAGTATAGTGGAAGGTGTACCTGTCCATGGCATTAAGTTTATGTGCAGATATGTATATTTAAGTACCTTTACTTTGACTTGAATTCTACCTGATTGAGTCTGGACTGGTACAAAGATCTGACAGCTCATGAGCCTTGTCTATGCAGTGAGGCAGATATATTCAGTGAGTTGTACCCTGGCCTAGGTCCCTCTATCATTCAAACCAATACAAATCACCAAAGTTCCCTCCCTTCTCATGGCCAGGATTTCCTTCCAGAGAACAGATTGCATGACAAGATGCAATATATCTAGGTCACTGATTATACATCTGTAGCTGGATGTGCTATGGAGTGCACTGCTATCTGGTTTAACAGTTTTGGGGATAGAAAGAAGGCAAAAAAATAAACTGTTTTGTCTGTGTTTTGTCAATTTATGTGCAGAAGAAATACTGGAAATGCAGGACATAGTATGTAATGAAATATTCTCACTCAAGAAATATGCTTTTGCTTTTTCCATGATCTATTTAGGTTTGAGATTGATGATTTTTAAGTAGGAGGCACAAGATTCTAAATGATATTACAAGAAAGCTTGAGATCAGAATTGAAAATTTTAGCTCTGAAAAAATGTGGAGGAGAATGCAAACCATCTGGTTATTTAGAGAGAATCCTGTCTGCCTACTCACCCTCCCCATTATGTTTTTTGCCAGAAAGAAGAAATTTTTTTTTTTCTATGGAATAAAATTTTGGAATCATGGAATCATAGAAAGGACCGGGTTGGAAAGGACCTCAAAAGATCATCTTATCCAAACTTTTGCGGGAAAGGGAACCTAGATAATATAACTTAGCACCCAGTCCAGTTGCATCTTGAAAACCTCCAGTGATGGAGTCTCCACCATGTCCCTATGGAGGTTCTTCCAGTGAATGATTGTGCTTACTGTAAAAAATTCCTTTCTTATATTAAGATGAAACTCTTGCTGGTGCAACTTGTACCTGTTGCCCCTAGTCTTCTCCATGTGTCTCCTAGTGAAAAGTGGTCCTCCATCCTCTTTGTAGCTGCCTGTTAAGTAGTGTAAAACTGTGATGAGGCTGTCCCTGAGCCTTCTCTTCTCAAGTGTGAAAACACTTAACTTCCTCACAGGGCAGGTTCTCCAGCCCTTTTATTGTCTCCGTGTCCCTCATTTGGACCCACTCCAGTCTGTCCACATCCTTTTCTAATCATGAGGACCAAAATAGGACACAGTACTCTAGGTGAGGCCTGATGATTGCTGAGTAGAGTGGGATGATCACATCTCTGCCTTTGCTAGTAATGTCCTTGTGGATGCGCAGCCCAGGATCTGATTTACCTTTGTTGTTGCAGCAATGTAATGCTGACTTATGTTCAGCTTGTTGTCCACCAGGACCACCAGGTCCCTTTCAGAAAGGCTGCTCCTCAGCTATACAGATCCTAGTCTTTACTGGGCTCTCTGGTTATTCTGTCCCAGGTCCAGGACCTTGCAGTTGCCTTTGTTAAACAATAGGCACTTCTTCCTTGCCCACTAAAAGTTTTTTGTTTTATCTTGGTGTGAAACAGAGGAAAATTCAGAACCTCAGAAAGATATGTGAGAAGGGAAATGACTGTCCTTTTCTTCCCATGTGCTTTTACTTTTCTGACTGTGCAAGCCTTATTTTCCCATTTCCTTTTTTTCTTGCCTCAGGCTTTAATGTTGCACTGTCTTCCCACAGTAGATGCCAGAGTAGCGACAAAGGGCAAAGTCATATTTCAGTGTAATCTGAAAGAACTCAGTAAGATAAGATTTGTTATCAATGCATATTTATTAACATTTTCCTTTCTTTCTGCAGGAGTCAAGCTGAAGTATAGTTACAAGATTAACACTGAGACAGGCACCAATTTAATGCATCTTGCTGTGTTCAGCTTTTTTTGATCTGCAAGCTGATGTTATTTATAAAAATGACATTTAAAAGTGAGAAATTAAGTAAAACCTAAATTGATGAAATGTTTATTCTTCACATTTACTGATGAAACTGCTTTTTCTATAAGCATATCCTTGACCTGCCCCTTTCTTTTCTACTTGATGTTGATGGTGAAAGTGTAAAAGTTATAATAGTGTATACATCATGGAATTATTTTTTAAAAACTTTAAAAACTGAAATCAAGATGTTAAATGCTAGGCTGGGGAACAAAGAATTGACAAAACACTCTTCTTAATGCAGGAGAGTGATGGTGAAAGGTAATCAGAGGAAAATGTAGGGAATAATTTCTAATGTTTGTCATATGCTGTTTAAACCTAAATTACCTTAAGGCAAAATTCTTCTTGTGATTTCATCAAGAAATAGAAAGATCAAACTGTCACTAACTAAAAATAAGATGATCTGGTTTTGCATGTGTGTGTGAGAGACCTTGTATCCAATTTACTTTTTTTTTTTTTTGCATTAAAATAACCCTCCAAAGTACTTCATAAGAGAGGTTAAACATTCCAGCATCTCTATGAGGAATCAGTATCCTCATTTTAAACAAGGAAAAATTAAAAGACATTAAATGAGAGTGTGTCTCACAGGGTCTGCAGAAAACTGTAGAAAACCATAAGTATGATTTCTTGTGCAGAGATCTTAATTCCTAGACCTATGCATTTTAAACCTAGACTTTTTCTTTGCTATGTTTCTGAATGTTAATAAAATCTTTGTTTGACGTGTTGTTTAGGAGAGGACAGTTAAAATGGATATTTCAATGTCTTCCTAAAAATTTATTTATGCCAATACAAAATATATGTCCCCAAAATACACCAAAACTGGATACTGGGAACATGCCATCAACTGCAAGCTTGTTTATGTAGAGAAGTTTTTTGTTGTACAAACCTGGTACAACAAAGATGAAGATGACATTAAATACAGAGGCAAAAGGAGCATAAAAAAATGAAGGTGAACAAAAAAGCTTCTCTCAATTTATTAATGTGATAATTTTTTTGGTATGTCATTTAGCTTCAGTGTCTACTTTGTAAGTTCCTAAGGTGGTCTTCAAAATGGCTGCCATTCAGTAAAGCAGAAATGAGGGCTTCTTTTTTTGTTTTTATTCAGTTTTTAGATTAGTAATGATAATTGATATTGTTGGTTGTGTCAGTGACTCACAAGCTCTTTTTCGCAGAAAAGCACTGTTGGGTATCAAAGAAGTTATCCCATTGCTACCTGCTGTGTCTGCCAGGTATTTTTTCAATAGATCATGTGCTTTCATCTGGTGATTCTTATGTTATATAAAAATTATTTTTTTACCTTTAAAATTAAATAATTTTGCTGTGGCCCCAATTTCAAATAGGACTAGTAAAGTCACTTTAATATACTTTATATTGCAGAGGAATTGTTTGAGTAGTGTATAGTTTATAGCACAAAAAAAAAAATTGCCATCTGGGATGATGCAGGGGAATATGTTTCTTAAGCCTGTAGATTAATTTTTAAATATGTAAAAGATTGGATATCTGAAATGCCATAACTTTCCTGAGATGCTTAACATGATATTTGATTACATTTAGTCATTGACACAAACTGCAAAAGCAGAATTATTTTTGTTAGCTGCTGAAAATATATTTTTGCCCTGCAGTCTTAATTCCTTTCTGTATCTTTTTTTCTTTTTCAACTCAGTACTTACACAGAGCGAAATGTAAATATTTGTATTGTCAATATGAAATTTCAGTTACTACTAACAATCCAGCTATAAAATTAAGCATTTTTATATTTTTGTGCATTGTTTTTGAAAAAATGTGATTTTGAAATACTGATATTTCAGTATTTCAAATATATACTGATATTGATTTTGAAAAAATGTGGCAAAGTTTGAATTACTTTTTTTTTTGTTAAAAATTTTCTTTTTAAAGCATTCTTCAAAATATTTAGCGCAGCTGCTTGTTTTCTTATTTTTATCTGACTATTCTTGACAAAGAAATTTAACTAATGGTACTGAAATCTTCAGATTTGTAGTTTTCTACTTTTTTTTTCTTTCATATGTATACCTACGTGATTTCATCATTGACTTAAATAGGTTCTCCCAATAAGACTTCTAGTGAATACGGAGTATCTCACTCTTAACAGTTATACATTCTTGAGTCTCTTATGGAGACAACTTTATTACCTGTTCAAATGTTCCACCATTAGCCTACTTTTAAAAAGCAGCTGTCAGTGATCAAGCAGCAGTTTCAAAAAGGATTTTTCTTTTTGTTGTTTGAGAATTCTGGCCCACTGAAAATAATGATGTATAGAATCATAGAACAGAATCATAGAATAGTTAGGGTTGGAAAAGACCTTAAGATCATCAAGTTCCAACACCCCCTGCCATGGGCAGGGACACCTCCCACTAAACCATGCCACCCAAGGCCCTGTCCAACCTGTCCTCGAACACCACCAGGAATGGAGCATTCACAGCTTCCTTGGACAACCCATTCCAGGGTCTCATCACCCTGACTGTAAAGGACTTCTTCCTCATAGACAATATAAACTTTCCCTGTTTAAGTTTTAACCTGTGAGATTTAAACAAAGTTATAACCTAGAGGGTTTATGAAGTCAAGGGAGGGAAGCAAAGTTAAGCAAAATCAAGGAAAAACTTCCTCACTTTTAAAGGCATGGGCAGCAGGTTTGATGCTAGATTGCAGGTTGTGCTTCTGCAAGTGCCGCTGGGGTTATATCTATGTAAGTTGTAAAAGCATAACAGTGAGGGAGAAATTGAAGAGCAAAACTGTTGATATTGTAGACATGGCATCTAACCTAAGTGTATGTCAGAGGTTTTACTTCATATCAGCTCCAGTCTTGTCCCATGGATCCATTAGTGGTTAGGGCTTAAGAGGAGGACCTCGATATCCTGGCCCATGTCAGAAGTTCATGCAAGAGAATTCTGTATGCTTTTCCATTTCTGTTTTCAGAACCATAACAACAAAAATCTACTCAGGAACAAATGCATGTATCATTTCCTACCCATTGCCGCTTTGGCCCTTTACTCCTTATGTCATCACTTGCTATCCTTTCATTGTCTGTCTTTGCTTCCTCAGTAGCTACCTTCTCTTCCTCTGACCACTTATTTTTCCATTTCTCCTTAGTTCCCTACTACTTCTTGAAACTAATTTCTGTTGAGAATTTTATTGTTTCTTACTGCTTTTCCTGTAGTCCCATTGCTTACTGCAGCTTTCTAACATATCACATAACATCCTCACTTTGCATTTTACCAGACAGAAGATAAACTTAACTACTGATAGTTACCAGAAACAGGTTCTTTTGCTTTTAAAGATGGAAAGTGTATAAAGTATTTTCAAAATCCTCTGGAACTTTTAAAATGATTACTAGTTATTTGGTATAGCCCTTAACTAGAAGACTGTTTCAGACAAAGCAGTGGCAAAAGCAATGCTTTGAGTTCTTTGGCATATGCATTTTCTATCTGCTGGTTGTACTTCCTGAAGTTTTCACCCTAGTTAAGATGCTTACATAAGTTATTTCTAGCTGGCTGTGAAAATCATCTTCTGCTACATTTCTTTTTATATTGTTTGCAGTATTGAAACTTTCAATACATATCTCATTCCTATAAACTAGTGACTGCTGGAGTTTAGATTAATGAACTCTCATTAGTTAATTCCTTTCCATATTGTTTCCTGTGTAACTTTGGAGATGATTGCTAAAATAAATTAAATGTACAGGCAAAGGCTTGAAGAGCCTTTCTGTTTCTTTCCTGCTGTGGTGACAAGTACCTCATTCAATTGTTTCAAAATGAATGCCTTAAGTGGCTTTTCTCCTTTTTGAGTGTCTTCAGTCTCAGATACAAACTCCACTGAAGCTAAAACTTTGAATTGTAGGATCATTTATGTCCATTAGAATTTACACCAGGATCTTTTTTTCCTGAAAAAGTAACAAGTAATTGCTTTAGTTACATGTCTTGGAACAAATTACAAAAGCAACTTTTATTAACCTTATAGAATTAAATGTGCTAGGTCTACAAAATTACATAAAAAATATTTTTGCCATTTATTTTGGGGATAAAATGTAGACTAGTCTGTATTACAAGGAGTGCTTTCTTCTCTGTAATAAGAATGACTTCATTCTCTCAAATCCAGGGCTATATTGAAAAAGAATTATTGTCATTCTACTTTAATAAAAGTCCTGCCGTTTCAGACAGTATCACAGATCGCAAGCAAACAGAACAAAGAAGATTATAATGAGAATTTTTTTACTCTCTGGTGTTATCGTGTTTATATGTGTTGCCAAATGCAAAATGTTACATTTTCAAGTGTGTGTATTTAAAATATTTATGGAGAGTGGATAATTCCTTTTAGTGTGAAATAAAAAATTACTTCTGATCTTTTAGCATGATACATTTATAGAACTGTTATTCAAATTCATTACGTATTCCAGCTGTTAAATGAAAATCTCTGCAATGGCTTTTTATAACTTATTGAAACATTTCTAATGTAGATGATCAATTCTGACAGGTTTATGAGATTTGAATGTGGCAGATGAAAAATATGAAAGTAAATTTCTATTTTTTTCATCATGAATGGTACCACTGGAGAACATGAACAGTACTTTGCTAGTCAGTGTTTTCTAAACATATGTAGTCATGAGAATACTTTAAAAGCTGGCTTTTATAAAGTAATAATACATTGTTCTATTCATGTGTTTTTCAGATTTCACTTTGCTATTTCAGTACAACAGATGCATATTGTACCAGAAATTTGCTTCTTTTTCTGACTCAACATCTGATCTTTAATTTATATTGAAATCATGATTTGGATGACTTTCTGACATGAAAAGGATTTAAAGAGGAAGAGATCTTGATACTGCTGTAGAATAATTAAGAAAAGGATGGGCAATTATGAGTAAGGCAACAGGGAAATTTAATTTTTTTTAAACAAAATTTTGACTGACTTGATATTTTGTATATGAGTAATTAGATATGATGACAATAGAAATATGACGATCAGCAGCGATGTAGCATCAAAAAGGCTGGTGAATTTTTTACATTTTTTTTCATTTCTGCAGAATGGTGTTAAGTTCTCTCTCCCTTCACTTACATGCCTTTCTTGTTTTGTTTTGGGTTATTTTTATTTTGTTGTTGTTGTTTGTTTTCCTGTCATTTGTATTGGTGAGACTGGGTTTTGTTCAATTTAGTTTTGGTTAAGCACTGCTCTTTCACTTCAAAATAATTATACTATTCCTTCCTAGTGTCATCTCGGAGCCCATTTCTGCATGCTCATCCATCTGAACTGTTCTGTGTGAGGGACTCCATTGGTTTTATGTAAGCATAAGAAGCTAACTAACAGACTAGACTGCAATTAATATAATTTTTTAATTTGTATTAAAAATTATATTTCAGGCATTTATCTGTTACTTAGGGGAAAAAAAAAGAAAAAAAGGAGATAATAGTTATATGCAGAAACAGAGAAAATGCAAGGATCTTGTGACCAAGAAAAATTCCCTAGTGACACATTGCATCAGTAAAACTATTTTTTCTGCAACTTCTGCTCTTTTCATCATGGTTACTTCACATCTTTTCATAATACCACAATAGAACATCACCCCATTGAGATTTCAAATGCAAACATTCAATAATTAGCTCTGGTATCAATGGAACTGAAAATTACAGACAGCATAAATTACTTTAGCTCAACTAGGCTATTTTTTAAGCTTGCACCAGTATTAAAGTTTCTCTTTACAATTGAAATTATTTTAATGTGACATAATTAATTATAATTGATATAATTAGAAATGATAAAATATTATTCAAAGACTGTTTATTCAATAGAACTTGTTCCCATAGAAACAAGGAGCAAAAGATTCAATTTATTCAAGTTTTATGGCAAATAAATATTCTTCTCCTGTGCATATTTAATGCTCTTACATCTATGTTTCACAAAAATATCACAAAAAATCTACAGGCAATTGAATATAGAATATTTCCTTTCCTCTTTTAATGGACTTTTAGTTGTATTCATTGTAAAAAAACCAAAACAAACCCAGAGTAAATCCGTTTGTGCACCACAAAGAGCCACAGATGTTTTCTTGGTATTGATCTTAAGCAATAATGATTTTTAAGCATTGAAGAAGTGCATATGGGGATTTTGTGTGAAGGCCAAAAAAAAGAGCTCAAAAGCCAACAAAACAAGTCGTGGAAGAAATAGGAGGCTAAAGAGCTGCATAAAGGCAACCAATAGTCAGCACATCTTTCATCTTATGCAAGAACTGTAATCTTGTGTTTGCAAAACCTCATGATTTATTTAGAATTATAATTAAAGAAAAGAAGTTATTGGAACAGCACCCCAGCAGTACCTAGCATCTGCCAGCCGTGGCTAATTACTTTTACAACCTCATCTGCAAGCACTCCATTAAAGAAGCTAACTATGACGTGTTATAACTGAAGCACATGAGTAAAAGAAAACAAACCTTGCCTGCAGCTATCATTAATATAAGAGACAGAATAAGGGTAAAAGAAAATACACTATTTGCAGTGTTGAGACTATCTCAATCTCAAGTCCTCAGGAAGAATTGTCATTACATACTCATGAGCATCTGAAGCATTTTGGCTCTGGATGCTCTCTTGAAAGCTCTTTCAGAATTTCATTATTTCTGATTTTGAAAGAAAAGAAAAAGAAAAGAGGCCCTCAAATTCTTATTTAATCATAACTGCAACTTGGTCTCTCTATTTGTATCTCTTTAAAAACTAATGCTTTGCATTTGGTTGGGATTTCAACTTGCGATGTACAACTTTAAGTATAGCAACTACTGGGTATAGAGACAGACTATTGTCAGAAGTGGCTATTGATGGGGAATACAAAGGGAAAATGTGGCTATAACTTCCCTGCTCAATAGCTGCAGCTTTTCTTCTGTGCTTAAGTACTCCATCTTGGCTTCAGATAAGTTAAATATTGCAGCAAACTGGATCCAATCAAGATTCTCTAAGTACCCCTTTTGGGATTTAGCCTAATAGCCAGCATTTTCCTTGGTGGAAAAAAAAAATAAAGTAGAAATAACTGTTACAACATTGGCTAAGCTATTTCAGGTTTGGTTTGCCCCTCTTCCATAACTGTTGGAGGTAGAAAAGAACTATTAAATGTTGCCACCCTTTCCTTCCAGGGCAGGGTGCTTTAGTCCATTATAACACAATAATACTTCCACCATCCTTATATAGTGCATTTACCTCGGGATAACTGACAGAGAAGTTCGGAATCTCAGATTTTACTCCTCTCCAGATCAATCTGGTGCATAAGGACAAACACCACATGTGAATGTACAGGCGCACCATAATGACAGTAAGTGTCTGAAACAACAGCTAAGCTCCTTCCCATACTCAAGCACGTGGTAAACAAACAGAAAACCCCCAAAGGTTGGAAATCGTGTATTTCAGAGTTTAAGAAGTTTTAAAAAAGTTGACTAGAATAATAGAAAGCTTCATTTGACAGAGAACATTTTAATGAGCAATAGCTGAGTCATTGTAAAGCCTGACATGTATTTTCTGCAGTGTATCACAAGTGAAAAAGTATCCCCCTGCTGCTATCTAAAGTCAGTCTATAGCTTGGTGTATTTAATGAACGTATTAAACTTGTGGGTAATAAGAGGCTGTGTGAAGTGTAGTGATACAAAGAAAAGAAACATGCCGGATTTTCCATCCCCTGTTCCTTTCCAGCAGTGGGAAGGTTTCTAATCACTGAAAATGACTCTATAGAAAAAGAACTCACTTTCTTTTGAAAAACAGCCTCCTTAGGGAATTGGGGCTCTTTTCCTGGCAGATTTGATTTTTATTCTAATCCCAAGAACAGTGTAGCAATGTTTTCTTATTGTTCTGGAAGAAAATATACCTGTATAATAAGTGTTCTTGCAGTTAATACAATCCCTTCACACCAGGCATCTTTGTTAGTTAGCATGCACTGGGTTTCACTCTATTGTCTCGCTGGCAGGCTTCAGCTGCTTTTTGTAATACTGCAAGCACATACCAGTCTTTCTACAGCTGAAGCGAAAATCCTTAAGCTTTCTTTTGACTACCAACAATTCTCTATGTATTAAATTTCACCTAAATACTATAATTAAGTGTATTTTTTCATGTTTCACATCTTCTCAGTATGTTACCTTTAAAGCACATGGGTATCATGGAACTGATTTCCTGAGAACTAGTGAGATTTCAGAAATGTCCCCTAAGGAGATGCTTCATAAAATGCTGCATACAGAAACATTCTGAAAATTCAGCTGAACTTGTATGAGATCTTAAAAGACTTAAAATATTTTGTATTGATTTACAGAAAACCCACTGGACTTATGTTTCTTCATGCAACACTGCTGACACCTTTCAGGCAGACAACATAATTTGTACTCAACTCAAAAAAAGCTTTATCTTCTCTTATTGCTCATCTTGCAATTTCTAATGCTTCAGCTAGGAAGCAGACCTCAAGCGCATTCAGACTAAGTAGTTTTATGAGTGAGTGAAGTGGAAGAAACACTCAGAGGTACAAATGCATCTGTCGGCTCAGGTCTAAGATCTCAGATGTATGTGTTTTAAATTAGTCATTTTTACTTCATAATTAGAAGCTGAAAATATTTGGTCTAAGTTTTAAGTATCTGCAGTTAACACAAAATTGAATGGAGAATTCAGATAACCCTAGTTATCTCCAGATATAGTTGCAGCAGCTCTGAAAAAGCAACTGTCAAAACATCTATTTTAGTATTTAATTTTAGACAGCTAGTTGTAATTTTTTGTGGTTCATTGGTTCATTTTTTCTCTATATGAACAACATCTCATTCAGAAGACCTGTTGCACTCAAATCGTGCTTTCTTACCCAGCTGGGTTCTGCACAGCCGGATCAGTCTCAGCTCAAGTGTTTCAGGTGGCCAGAATTATTCATGTCAGGCCTTGCACAAACAGCACAGAAACAGAAAACATGTCTGATTCTTCTATTTGTTGCATTGTCTTTGTTTGATTTGTTTTCTAGGCATAGATTGATGGGCTCAAAACAACTCATTTTTCAAATTCTTAGATAAATTGGAGGGGGCAAAGGATCTGTCTCTATTGCAAGAATATATTTGAAACTGAATTATTGTGAGGCAATAGAAATCTGGTTTTAGAACAATTTTTCAAATTATTGCATCACTTTTTAAACTTAAAAGTACCATTGTCTTATTGGGTCTAATTAGATATATAGACGCCTAATCTCAGATTTATGGATTTCAGTATTTATATAGTTCTAGCTATACAATTGAACATCCATGACAGATTCTTTCACGTCTGCTGCTTTATAAGGGAAGATATAATCTATTGTCCTTGAAAAAATGAGTTCTCTGCCAGAGTAGCTTGCAAACTGTGTTCCTAAATAGGTGTCTCTTGCTGTTCTGTGAAGGACTTTAGGTCCTTGTAAGTTCTTGATGGATTATCTTAGAGTATTATGGGACATGCTAAATGGGTTCCCTAATGCTAATTTCATATATACAATTTTAATAATTACTAGCCAGGTGAAAATTACAAAACAGAAAAGAGGATGGTTCTAGGAACTATGAAATAAAGGTAGGCTAAAATAAGCCAGCCTATAAGAAAGATAATCACAGTGGGTTTTATGGAATTTTATTTAGATTTTTAAAAAATTAAATCTAAACCCAATAAAATTCAGGTTTGCACTTGGCCTTTATATGGGTAGATAGTCCCCTTGCCTTTATCTAGAGACTGGAAAGAGCCAAACACCCTGTTTTTTTCCCCCAGCATGTGAGGAGACTTTTGAGTCTTTGTAGAACAATAAGGTAAATTCAATAGGTCAAATATTATTGTGGGCTATGGGACCAATCCTGTCAATGCTCTATGTGTGTGTCATGGTTTAAACCCAGCTTTAACTCACCCAGTTCGCTCACTCACTCCCCACCTTTCTCACCCATCCCACCCCCCCCACCCCGATGGGATGGGGTGGAGAATCAAAAGAATGTTACTCCCATAGTTTGAGACAAGAACAGTCCAGTAACTCAGGTATAGCACAAACCACTGCTGCTACCACCAATAATAATGACAAGGGAAATACAAGAGAAGAGAATACAACTGCTCACCACCCAGCATCCGAACCGTGAACTGACTCTTCCAGGCTCCTGATGCCAGTTTTTAAATCCTGGGCATGACGTGCTGTGGTATGGAATACTTCTTTGGTCAGTTTGGGTCAGGTGTCCCGTCTCTGCTTCCTCTGCTCCCTGGCAGAGCATGAGATCAGAAAGTCCTTGGTCAGGCTAAACATTAGTGCAACAACTAAAAACATCGGTGCTATCAGCGCTGTTCCCAGACTGAAAGTCAAAACCACAGCACTGCACCAGCTACTAAGAAGTAGAAAAATAACTGCTACTGCTGAACCCATAACAGTATCCACCCCTTATTCCATACCATTCACGTCATCCTCAGATCTCACATTTTTAATATACCTTCACTCTTATCTCATATATATACTTACATACACACACACACACAGAGGGAGAGACATCATTCTTTAGTGAATGAACCAATACCTATAAAGCTGCTGTGTCCATTAGGTCTGTAATGTCAGGCTCCATCTCTTGTAACAGTCTTTCAGAGCAGGAGAGGCCATGTGCAGTGTTGGATCATTGCCTGCTGATGCTGATAGTTCCTTTACCGCAGAACTCATCTGGTTTCATTAAAGTTCATTCTTTGTTGGGATGACGGTCAGAGGGCCAGTCGCTGGTGACCTGAAGACATCTAGTTGGTGGGCTATAAAAGTATTACATAGAAGGCAACAGCATACAATCGAGTTCATTAGCTGTTTTCCCCTAAAATCAAATCCCCTTGAGGTATACATCAGACCTCCCCATCATCCTGCCTTACCCAGCAAGTATATCCAAATCCCTTAGCAAAAGCAATCCCATGAGTGGATTTGTCTTTACCTGAAGCAGGAATAACCCAGGCTGTCTTCCCCAGCAAATGTGCGCCACAGGAACTTTATCCGCTTCTACATTATGTAAAAGTTCTGACTGTGTCAGACCAGCCTTGTTGGCAGATCCTCTGGTGTTGACCAACCAGGTGGCTTTTAGTTAATGTGTATCCCAATGTTAGAAAGTCCCACCACCCATTGCTCTCACTGTAGTTTTTAACAGCCCGTTGTGCCGTTCAATTTTTCCAGAGGCTGGTGCATGGTAGGGGATGTGATATACCCACTCAGTGCCATGCTCTTTGACTCGAATGTCTATAAGGTTGTTCCGGAAATGAGTCCCATTGTCTGACTCAATTCTCTCTGGGGTGCTGTGTCGCCACAAAATCTGTTTCTCAAGGCCCAGGACCGCATTCCAGGCAGTGGTGTGGGGCACAGTGTATGTTTCCAGCCATCCAGTGGTTGCTTCCACCATGGTAAGCACATGGCACTTGCCTTGGCAGGTTGGTGGGAGTGTGATATAATCAATCTGCCAGGCCTCTCCATATTTGTACTTCAGCCATTGTCCTCCATACCAAAGAGGCTTTAACCGTTTAGCTTGCTTAATTACAGCACGTTTCACAGTCATGGATAACCTGGGCAATACTGTCCATTGTTAAGTCCACCCCTCGATCACGAGCCCATCTGTATGTTGCATCTCTGCCCTGATGGCCTGAAGTGTCATGGGCCCACCAAGCCAAAAATAATTCACACTTATGTTGCCAATCTAAGTCCATCTGAGCCACTTCAATCTTAGCAGCTTTATCCACTTGTTGGTTGTTCTGGTGTTCCTCAGCGGCCCGACTTTTGGGTACATGAGCATCTACATGGCATGCCTTCACCATCGGGTTCTGCACCCAGGCAGCGATATCTTGCCACAGTGCAGCAGCCCAGATGGGTTTACCTCTGCCTTGCCAGTTGCTCTGTTTCCATTGCTGCAACCACCCCCACAGAGCATTTGCCACCATCCATGAGTCACTACAGCGATAAAGTACTGGCCACTCGTTCAGCAATGTCCAAGGCCATCTGGATGGCTTTCACCTTGTTAAACTGACTCAATTCACCCTCTCCTTCAGTAGTTTCTGAAACTTGTCGTTGAGGACTCCATAGAGCTGCCTTCCATCTCCGATGCTTTCCCACAATATGGCAGGACCCATCAGTAAACAAGGCATATTGCTTTTCACTTTCTGACAGCTCATTGTATGTTGGGGCCTCTTCAGCATGCATCACCTCCTCCTCCTCAGGTGACATTCCAAAATCTTTGGCCTCTGGCCAGTCCATGATGACTTCTAGAATTCCTGGATGACTGGGATTTCCTGTTCGAGCTTGTTGTGTAATTAGTGCAGCCCACTTACTCCATGTAGCATCGGTTGCATGATGTGTAGAGGAGACCCTGCCTTTGAACATCCAACCCAGCACGGGCAACCGGGATGCCAGGAGGACCTGTGCTTCAGTGCAAATCACCTCTGAAGCAGCTCAAACCCCTTCATAGGCTGTCAGTATCTCTTTTTCAGTTGGGGCATATATGGCCTCAGATCCTCTGTATCCCCGACTCCAAAGCCGAGGGTTCGGCCTCGAGTCTCCCCTGGAGCTTTCTGCCAGAAGCTCCAGGTAGGACCACTCTCCCTGGCTGCAGTGTACAGTACATTTTTGACATCTGGCTCGGTCAAGGCTGGTCCAAGGGCTACTGCATGAACTATCTCTCGTTTAATTTGCTCAAAGGCTTGTTGTTGCTCAGGGCCCCATTTAAAATCATTCTTCTACCAGGTCACATGATAGAGAGGGATTACAGTCAAGCTGTAATTGAGGATGTGCATCCTCCAGAGCCCCACAGCACCCAAGAAAGCTTGTGTTTCTTTCTTATTAGATGGTGGAGACATTGCTGTTATCTTCTCGATCTTATCTGTGTGGATCTGGAGAAATTTTTTCCAAAGAAAAATTAATACACTGTATAGCTGTACCAGTAGTCCTGGCTCAAGTGACTTTTCTTTTTTTTGCCCTGACTCGATATGGTTGATTGGAAAATGAATTCTTTTTTTCAAGTCTAAATATAGGACAGTATGTTAACCAAATACACTGATGATTTATGCTTATGGTTTTATGACTTCTGGTCCCACGCTTTTTTCCCCGATATAGAGCACACCTGGAGAATCATAGAATCATAGAATAGTTAGGGTTGGGAAAGACGTTATCTAATTCCAACCCCCCTGCCAGGGGCAGAGGCACCTCACACTAAACCATGCCACCCAAGGCTATGTCCAACCTGGCCTTGAACACCGCCAGTGATAGAGCATTAACAAATTCCCTGGGTAACCCATTCCAGTGCCTCACCACACTCACAGCAAAGAATTTCTTCCTCATATCCAATCTAAACTTCCCTTGTTTAAGTTTTAGCTCATTACCCCTTGTCCTGTCACTACAGTCCCTCATGAAGAGTCCTTCTCCAGCATCACTATAGGCCCCCTTCAGATACTGGAAGGCTGCTCTGAGGTCTCCACGCAGCCTTCTCTTCTCCAGGATGAACAGTCCCAACTTTCTCAGCCTATCTTCATATGGGAGGTGTTCCAGTCCCCTCATCACCCTCATGGCCCTCCTTTGGACTTGTTCCAACAGTTCCATGTCCTTTTTATGTTGAGGACACCAGAACTGCACACAATACTCCAAGTGTGGCCTCACAAGAGCAGAGTAGAGGGACAGGATCACCTCCCTCGACCTGCTGGTCACGCTCCTTTTGATGCAGCCCAGGATACGGTTGGCTTTCTGGGCTGCGAGCGCACACTGAAACTGGCTCATGTTCATTTTCTCATCAACCAAAACCCCCAAGTCCTTCTCCACAGAGCTACTCTGAACCTCTTCTCTGCCCAACCTGTAGCTGTGCTTGGGATTGCTCCCACCCAGGTGGAGGACCTTGCACTTGGCATGGTTCAACTTCATCAGGTTGGCATCAGCCCACCTCATAAGCATGTCAAGGTCCCTCTGGATGGCATTCCTTCCCTCCAACGTATCAACTAAAGCACACAGCTTGGTGTCATCGGAAAACTTGCTGGGGGCGCACTCAATCCCACTGTCCATGTCACCAACAAAGACGTTGAACAAGACTGGTCCCAACACCGATCCCTGAGGGACACCACTCGTTACTGGTCTCCAGCTGGACATTGAGCCATTGAGCACAACTTTTTGCATGCTGCCATCCAGCCAATTCTTTATCCACCGAGTGGTCCACCTATCAAATTGATGTCTCTCTAACTTAGAGACAAGGATGTCATGTGGGACAGTGTCAAAAGCTTTTCACAAGTCCAGGTAGATGACATCAACTTCCCTACCCCTGTCTATCAGTTCCATAGCCCCATCATAGAAGGCCACCTGATTGGTCAGGCAGGATTTCCCCTTAGTGAAACCATGCTGGCTGTCACCCACCACGTTGTTGTTTTTCATGTGCCTCAGCATGCCTTGCAGGAGAATCAGCTCCAAGATTTTGCCAGGCACAGAGGTGAGGCTGACTGGTCTGTAGTTCCCCGTCTCAGCCATTTCCCCCTTCTTGAGAATGGGAGTTATATTTCCCTTTTTCCAGTCATTGGGACCTTCACCTGACTGCCATGATTTTTCAAATATGATGGACAGTGGCTTAGCAACTTCATTTGCTAGTTCCTTCAAGACCCACGGATGGATTTCATCAGGTTCCATGGAATTGTATACATTTAGGCTCCTAAGATGGTCTTGAACCAGATCCTCTCCTACAGTGGGCCCAGGGTTTTCATTCTCACTGTCCCTGCATCTGCCTTCCAAGACTTGGGTGGTATGGTCAGAGCATTTTCTGGTGATGACTGAGGCAAAGAAGTCGTTAAGAACCTCAGCCTTCTCCAAATCCAGGGTAGCCAATTCTCCTGATAGCTTCCGAAGGGGGCCCACATTGTCTCTAGTCTGTCTTTTATTCTCTATGTACCTATAGAATCCCTTCCTGTTATCTTTAACATCCCTAGCCCAGTTTAATATTAACTGGGCCTTAGCTTTCCTAACCCGGTCCCTAGCTTCCTGGACAGCATCCATTTATTCTTCCCAGGCTGCCTGTCCTTGCTTCCACCTTTTATAAGCCTCTTTTTTCCTTCGAATTTTCCTCAGCAGGACCTTATCCATCCTAGCAGGTCTCCTGGCCCTCCTGCAGCACTTCCTTCTAGTAGGGATGCATCGCTCCTAAGCTTGCAGCTGGTGTTCCTTGAATATCAACCAACAGTCTTGGGTCCCCCTGCTCTCTAGTACTACATCCCATGGAACCTTACTAAGCAGCTTCCTGAAGAGGCCAAATTCTGCTCTCTTGAAGGCCAGGGCAGTGAGCTTGCTGCATGCTCTTCTCATTGTCCTGAGGATCTCGAATTCGACCATTTCATGATCGTTGCACCCAAGGTTGCCCTGGAGCATTGCATTTCCAACCAGCCCTTCCCTGTTGGTGAGGACGAGGTCAAGCATGGCACCTCTCCTTGTCGACTTCTCTATTACTTGCAGGAGGATAAGTCCTGTTGAGGACTTGAGCTTCCTTCATTGGCTCTCGCCGCTCTGAGTTGAAGCTCTTGGATGCTGAGCTTCCCCCCCATCAGGTGTTGAAGGAGTCTTCTCTGGAGCTATGCACCTCAGCAATTGACTCAATTTGGCTTTTTAATCAGGGATGAGTATCTGGCACCTAGGAATTTTGCATTTCTCCTGGCAAAATTCATTGTTTGATAGATACAGGAGCAGTGGGCAGCACCACTAAACATAGATTCAAGAAATTGTGAAACTGCTCTAGTGGGATTCTTTTGTACTTTTAAATTGTCTTCTGCTGATGTTAGTGTCACATATGAATATGAACTTGTTGAGAAGGAAGTATTATTGGCATTGAGGCTGCCTGCAGTGTTTTGTCTACAAAGAATGGGTGGATTACCTATTTTGTCTTCTCTTTTGCTCTGCTGGCATGTATTTCAGGGGACAGAATTGCAATGTAGAAGGTTGATTGGTAATTAATAGCCATTATTGTTACATAGAACCATCCTTCTATCTGTGTCTCTGAAGCGATAGTATGTTTTAAAACTTATAAAGCACAAAATGTGAAATTATTGGATAAGAAAGAATGTCTCGGACTTAAAGTTTTCATATTTTTCCTTACTTTTTACTGTTTAACCTTCTGGAAGTATGTAGTAGAGGCTTGAATTGTCTGTTTGACAAGACTAACTAAAGATATTACATAAAATGAGCCAGTCAAGATTTAATATTTGGAATTAATCTTGTGGTGGGAAAACTATGTATTACCGCTAATTGATTTTGCAGGTTTGCTGATGACACCAAGCTGTGTGGTATGGTCAACACACTGGAGGGGAGGGATGCCATCCAGAGGGACCTTAATAAGCTTGAGAGGTGGGCCTGTGCCTCATGAAGTTCAAGTGCAAACAAGGTTCTTGCACACGCGTTGGGCAATCCAAAGTACAACTACAGGCTGGGTGGAGACTGTGTTGAGAGCAGCTGTGAGGGAAGGGACTTGGGCATGTTGGTCAATGAGAAGCTCAACATGACCCAGCAGTATGTGCTTGCATCCCAGAAAGCCAACTGTATCCTGGGTTGCACCAAAGCAAGCTTGATCAGCAGGTTGAGGGAGGTGATTGTGCCCTCTGCTCTCTTGAGACCCCACCTGGAGTACTGTGTACAGTTCTGGTTCTTTCAACCCAAGAGGGATGTGGACCTGACTGAGTGAGTCCAGAGGAGGTCATAAAGATGATCAAAGGGCTGGAACACCTCTCCTATGGAGACAGGCTGAGAAGGTTGGGCTTGTTCACCCTGAAGAAGAGAAGGCTCCAGGGAGACCTTACAGCAGCCTTCTAATAACCAAAAGGGGCCTACAAGGAATCTGGAGAAGGACTTTTTACAGGGTCGTGTAGCGATAAGTCAAGGGGTAATGGCTTTAAATTGAAAGATGGTAGATTTAGATTAGATGTTAGGAAGAAATTCTTTACTGTGAGGGTGGTGAGACACTGGAACAAGTTGCCCAGAGAAGATGTGGTTGCCCCATCCCTGGCAGTGTTCAAGGCCAGGCTGGATGAGGCTTTGAGCAATCTGGTCTAGCAGAAGGTATCCCTGTCCATGGGCACGGGGGTTGGAACTAGATGATCTTTAAGGTCTTTCTTCCAACCTAAACCATTCTATGACTGTATTCTGTGATTTGGCTTTGTTGTTTTGACAAGGATAATAATATCTGCACAAAGTGGCACTATATCCCCGATACCTTGGATGATGGGTTTATATCAACCTTTGAGCAAAGCTAAATGTGCAGCTTTGTAGCTAGAAGATTCTTTTAGATTTATTGGAGATCCCACATTGGCTACCTGAAGCAGTGTAAAACAACTTTGGGGGTGCTCTTACTTTCATAGTATATAAATACGCGCAGTAAATGATCCTTGTTTTTATAAGACTTATGGGTGGCTATGACCAAATATTACCCAGGGATACCAAACACTGTCATGCACAGCAGTTATGTATCTGCAATCTGAGGGAAATGTTTCTTCATTTTAGAAGCTGAAAGACATTTTGTTCAGACTCCTTTCTTGAAGCTTTCTGCTTCTGCTTGCTATTTGCTACTATAAGGAACTCCCCATTGGATCCATATTTTCTAAATATAATTTTCTTGAAAATTTCAGGTCATAGGATATAACATAATTTTTTTGTTACCCAGAATGTTGCAGTTTGTACTGTTTCTGCCATGACCGCACTCTGCATATAGACACATTCAAAAATATCTTTTTCTCTTTTAAAAATTGTTAGCTATTCTGCTTTGTTTATGCAGATGTATTTGGTTCTATTAAATGCTGTTTTCCTTTATGCAAATATTACAAAAATTATTGTTGATGAAGGCATTTAATCTACAGAACCCCACCTTCCATTAGAAGGCACCTCCTGCTTTGCGTGGTATCTTGAACTTTAGCTGACACTTCAAAGCTCATATGTTTCTGCAGGCATCTTTTTTTTTTTCCCTAGAAGGATGTACAAAGCATTGTAACAGATTCAGAACAGAGTTAGGTATTTCTAGATCTTGGTTGGTGGCTGAGTTTGCTCCATCTTATACTGGTAAGACCAAAGCTCTAAATCATTCTCCACTGATTCTTAAGACATTCAGTTTCTGCAGCAAGTCTGTCAACAAGATGGCTTGATTCCATTGTTGAGGGTTAAGGAGTGGAAACTTGCAAAGGCCTATTAATTATATACATTGGTCAGTGATCTAGTAGTAAATAAAAACACAGGCAAACTAATGTTTCTGGTGTCTCAAGCTCGGCAGAAGTATGAAAAAATCTTTATCACTCTGCTTTCCTTGCAGCCCTCCAATTGAATGCATTGGTGGTGTTGACTCCTTGTAACTTCACTGATTCCTTTTTAGTGTAGGTTCCCACCTCCACTGTCCTGCAAATGGAAACATGTGAGAAGTTTAGGGGCTTAAAATCCAGCTACTAAGGAGGTACAAGAAGGAATAGAAATCTGAAGAAAAGTTCTGGAATTCTTTCGCTCTCAGCTATATACTAAAATTTCCAGAAGACAGAATAAAGGGACGGGTCAAATCTTAAACTCCAGTGTGCCCTGCATACTGGAAAAAGGTAACATAGCAACCCATTAAGCATGGATAGGCACAGAGTGTGTGCTCAGATGAAAAGAGACACACAGAAGCTCAAACCATTTATCTCCTCCTCCTGTGATGTTGAACTGTGAATGTATTATCTATCTCTTTGATTCAGTGACACCAAATAGAATAAAAATGACAGTGCCAGTGCACAGGGCACATTTTCTCCAATTTACAGATAATCATTTTGGTAATGTATGTGTTAAATAATCTCTGTAAATGCCTGAAAATACAGTTTAATGAATATCCACTCATGCACTTGAACATAAATGATTACAAAGGTTCCATATTACTACAGGCAATTAACTTATACTTATTTAAGATTTACTTTTTCATGGCCAGCAGGGATACATCCCTCCTGGGTTGTGGCCAGATGTTTAAACATGAAGACTGTAATTTTATCTTTTATAGCAAGTATATGCCTCAGTGGTAATGCATTTGACTCTTTCCAGCAAGCATCTCAAATCCTGTAATTTGGTGGCCAGCTTAAGGAAAAAGAAATGCTATGCAAATGAGTAAAAATTTGTCTGCATCTCATATTAGTGGATCTTCTGGAGCCACCTGCATAACTAACGGAATCAGCTGCTGGCCTTTTCACCTGTGGGGAGCACATTCTCTCCTAATAAAATAACTGCAATCCCACAGCCTGACGTAGTTTGGGAAGAAGTGAATTTTGGACTCACTGAAGCACAAGTTTTTCAAGCAGAATGTTTGGTTAGGAGTGAATGAGTCCGGCGTTAGAGCTGGTAATTGAGAGGCAAGATGCCTAGAATCTATTTGCAGCTCTGACATTGATTCCCAGCAGGAGCACAGATGCATTCAAGTACTTGAAACTCATTCTTCTTTTTTCAGTATCCATCTCCAGCAAGCTCTGTTTAATAAACATTTGTTTCTGCAGTGCTCCTGCCCCTAGTTGCAAGTGCTTGTGAACCTAATACACTTAAAGATAGAGTTCCCAGGGCTGCCTCTTCTTTCCCTGCCAAAACTTAATACCACTTAACAAATGACATATGATCTCAAATTCTTACAAGAAATCTGTTGTCCAGATTTAGAAACTTTTTTTTTTTTTTAATCCATGCAGGATTCTGCAACGCTGGTCTGACTTTTTGAAATATCAGTCTTACTCGTTATTAATACAGTGATAGACTGGAGTAAGGCTATATTTGTATCAGAGCTTTTGAGCCTCAAATACTGTATCAAGACAACAGGTTTCATATATTTTCAAGGGAAAGGAAGGTCATGCATACTCAGGATTTCAGAATCACTGTCAGCTGTGCTAGAAAAGTAGGGCCTTGAAGACAGGACTTTAAAGTCTTAAGTACAAGCCTCAGCAAGGACCACTTGCTCTTCAAAGGTGGAGATTTTCCTTATCATTTCTTCACCCAGGACTTCCATCCTACTAGTTTCCACCCAAATTCTTATTTTCATTTATAACTATGTTTTTGGAGGGTGAAGAAAAAGTCTTCCAGTTCACCTTCAGTAATTTCCTAGGGGTTGGTTTGTTTAATTAACACTTGAAAAGCAAAGATGTGTCTTCACTTGAAATCGTAAAGCCAGTACCCTTTGTGCTTTCCTTCTGGAAGCTAAGCTTTGTTCCACTTGAAGCATGTCTGTTTAGGGAACAGTCCGACGAGACAGTGGGGCAATCTATGCAATATGGTCACTGTAGCTGACAAGCACTGAGTTCTTCCACACACCTGTATTGACACATGTTGAAGATAATTAAAAAAAACCCTAAATATTGTTCCCAGTCCTGTTTCTGTTTCCTGTGCAAGATGTAATATACAGCAAAGAACATATAATCCCAAATATATATAGCTATAAACTGGCAGAGTCTAAAACTGTTAGTTTTAAATGGCTGTTTCAGCCTCTTCATATTGATACAAATTCCTAGTCTCTCTGAATGTGTCTAATATTGGGGCACATTATCCTAGTTCTTAGCTATTTACATGACAAATAATGTTTTATTGCATTCATGTTTCATTAGGGTCATCCTGTAATTTAAATGAGCAGCTGACAAATGCTAGAAAGGCTGAGGCTGGAGCATCTATGCTTCCTGAAAGAAAGAAACAGAAGTGATCTGGGGAGTCAGCAATTCTAGGAAAGCCATTTAGCTCCTGGAAGCACAAACCCTGTGTTATCACTGTGCTCTGTTTGGACCAGGCTACCTTGCTGAACAGATACTGAGCTCTGACAGCTCAGCTTCCCATGCTCTATACATGGAAATGTAATTTCTTCAAATGATAGCAGTATATCAGCTGAAACACATTTTTCTTCAACCCTCTACAGGACATTTTTGCATGTGTTCAAGCAGCAAGCAGATGTTTACAATTTCCTAACCTGATGGTATACCTGGAGACATGCCATCTTTGCCAACTTGTAATCATTCCTCTTCTGTCTCATCCAAAGCTCTTCTCTAACAGTCTGAGTTCATGCCTGGGAATGGACAGTCTTGTTGGGCTGTGGTTTTGCTCTTCCTTTTGCTCTGAGGGAAGGATGTATTGAATGGTGGTAGCAGGGAGGTGTCCTGTTTTTACTCACATTTAAGCAGGGTCTGAACTTCATTCTGCTATCTGGTTTGGACAGTGCATTAACATCCATTAAACTCTTCTTGGTTTTATTCAGACACCCAGGGCCAAGAAGGGCTGGCGGTGTTTCGTGCAGCTCTGGTTTCCTCCTACTTGGTTGTCTGGGGAAACGTTAATACTATAAGCGAGGGACAGGCTGCCCGTATTGTAAGTGCATGCAGAGCATGAGCCAGTGATACCCATGGTGTCTTTCAAGAGCTGTCACAAGGCAAGTTCAGCTTTGCAGTCTGCTCATGTAGCAAATGTGTGGGCACAGGTTCAGGTAAGGCCTTCTGGAACATGTGTTAAGTGGAACCCTGAATGTGGGAGATGCTCAAGGTGGTGGTCTGCAGCAGCTGGATGGACAGAGGGTGAGCAAGCCTCCAGTAAGCCCCCAGAAGACTGCTCTTCTGCACTATGTGGATCTGGAAGAAGTGGTGCAAAATGTTTTGATATCAGTAACAAGTCTTATGAACTCTCTTTGTGTCTCTATTTTGAAGCAAATCAATGTCTGATTAACTGCTATAAAAGAAATAGCTACGTTAGAAATAAAAGGTGAGGCAGCTAGATAAATCATATTGTATCCTTTAAGGGATAATGTCTTATATTTAAAGCACTTTTTCATAAAAACAGAAAGTGCTTACAAGTGAACAAAATAGGAAGATATTTCGAAAGCCTGAAGTAACCTCAGGTAAAACGAGCTTTAGAAACAGCAAATCGCTGAGGTCCGTGCACAGCAGGGTGTGTTATCTGTTGTACACACAGCAAGCTAAGCTTCTCTGAGTTGTGAGCAGAGCTAAATCTGCTGCCTCCTGGTTGTTATTTAGTTAGCTAGCCACAGAGAGTCACGCTTAGCCCTCCTGCAAGGCTGAGAGCAGGGGTTAGTTGTTATTTGGATGGGACTACTGATCTCCAGAGCACCTTCTCTCCTGCACAGCCCCTGTGGGGATGAAATCCTGGCTGCCAGTCCCAGGGCTTAGCACTGCCTTACTGGAAATGGGCCACAGCTTCTCTCTGCAAGAATTCTCCTCCTGCCCTATCCTTTGTGCTGACAGAAACATTAGAGTACTCTGATGTGACCTTGTTGATGTAGCCTATCTATATAATTGGCAGGTAAAGCCATTACTAGGGTTCAGATAGTTAATTTACCTTAAGAGCTGGAGTTCGGGTCACCAGTCCTATTCCGAAGTTTTTCTGACTGAGTAGGTCAAAGGCTGACTGTTGTGTACATGATGATCCTTTGATCTACGTGGTGTGATTTTAAGAAGAAGCATCCTTCCCTTCCCTATCTCCCAAACCTTACCCCTCTCCCCTAAGGAAAATAAGCATGCCTAAAGACTGAGCAGGCTCCAAAGGTTTTCTCAGCAGCTGCCAGAAGTTTCATTCAAAGAAACATGTAAGCCAAATGAGACCTATGATAACTCAGAGTGGGAGAACAAAGCAAACCCAACCATAGATCAGGTCATGCTCTCCTCCACTTTTTACCTTGACAGCTGAGGAAATGCACTTCATGTCTGCTTTCATATCCTTGGGATTGCTGTTCCCTCTTATGGACAGCTGGGGATTTGAGCTATGAAAGAAAAGGTAGCAGCTTTGTGCTCTGTGCATGGAAATATCTACTTCTGACCTAGAATTTATCAAAGGAGCAAAGCAATAATGGCAGTGAAGAGCTGTTGGAGTTGCTCTGCTCGGTAATGAGGAGATGCTCTCTGCAGTGATACTGGATGAAATTGCCAAGACCAATTACAGCAGCTTATTGCTTTAATCATAAAGCAATTTTTATTTTTTTATAAAATATAAAGAGGGGAAAAGCCAGTCAGTGTCACTTTTTTCCCCTCCTTTTTAGCACTGGCTATTCTACAGGTCACAAGTATAACTGTTTACTAGAGATGTTCCTGGGCGTGCACACACATAAATGCTCAAAACAACATGTAAAACAAGGCACCTGATCTATCAAAATATTTTCTGTATTTAGCATCTTTTCTTGAAGACAGTAAGCCCTCCTCTTCACAGCACCTTACTGACCTCAGATACACCCGATAGAACATTAGTAAATTAACTCTGCTAGTTTAGTTAACTTTTTTTCTTCTTTTTCCGCTAGGGCAACTAGTAACCAGAATAAAAAGCATTAGTTACATTTGAAAGCAATTTTGAAGCTGTTACTTCAAGCGCAGACTGATATTTGGCTTGTGATTTAAATCTTTGAATACCTTTGAATACTTGACTATCTCTATTTTTGAAAGCTACAGATATAAAAAACAAACGACTTTTATGAGACCTTGGCATATTCTATTAGGGAGGGTTTCCTTCTGCTGAGCCAAAATCAAGGGAAAGCAGTAGAATGCGCTGTGCTCAGCTTGGTAAAAATAATTATTTTCTAGATGTGTTTTTATATGTAATTGTTTAAGAAGCTATGGAAACTAAAAAATTCATCAGTCTCCTTGGTGTATAACAAAGGGTTGTAAACCTTAGTGATAAGTGCTGCCACATTTTAAAATATTATACTTTAGGATTTACATTATATTTTTTTAACTTTTTGGAAAAGACTTGTCCATGGCAGACTGTTCTGTCACTGTCTTAAAATAGAAGCATCTCACATCTCCTTTGGAAGCTTCTGATCATTAAAATGCTGAAATAGATGGACTAAGGTCACATCCAGTCTTACTTTTACTCCTTTGGTAGAAAAATAAGGAAATAGAAACTGACTTAATGAGCTCACCCAAATGAAGGAGCCTCAGAGAAAGAAGCAGAGAGGGGAAAAAAGTCTGAGGTGAGGAGAAACAAGCAGGCAAAACATGAAGCCCATTGCAAAATGTAAAGCTGAGGCATCCAGACGGAGAAGATGCTGATATTGAAGGTGTGCTAGAGCCAGCCTCAGTTGCACATAGAGATGATACAGATGCAAAACTCATGTCTGAGAACCTTGAAACATGTTTTTTCAGATCCTGAACTGAGCTCTATGGTCAGCCCATGATGACATGTCCCAGTTTTGGATGGGATAGTTATTTTTTTCTTAGGAGCTGGTGCAGTGCTGTGTTTTTGCTTTAACATGTGAACAGTGCTGGTAACACACCGATGTTTTAGTTGTGGTTAAGTAGCACTTTGATCAAGGACTTTTCAGTCTCATGCTCTGCCAGTGAGAAGAGGAACAAGAAGCCAGAAGGGATCAGAGACTGGACAGCTGAACTGAACTAGCTAAAGGCATATTCTGTACCCCAGCACATCATGCTCATCATAGAAACAGGAGAGTTGACTGAGCCACTGATTGCTGCTGGAGTATGGGCTGGGCATTGGTCAGCAAGTGGTAAGCAACTGTATTGTGCATTACTTGTGTATTTGTGTGGTTTATTCCTCTATCACTTTCTTTCTATTATTATTATTATTATTCTTATTATATTTTACTTTATGTCAAGTATTAAACTGTTCCTATCTCGTCCACTAGTTTTACCCTTTTTTTCCCATATACATCCCTGTCCCACCTGGGGCTGGGGGGTGAATGAGCGAGCAGCTGCGTGGTACTTAGTTGCCAGCTGGGGTTAAATCACAACATGACAATAGAACCAAACCAAAATCCCATTGCAAATCTTCCTAAACTCGAAGGAAATTAATCTTTGCATTTAAGTATGGTGGGTTAGTGCCATTATGGATTTAGAAGTGGTCAGCTGCTTATTCACACCATGAAAATCAGCAAACCATTGGCAGTACTAGGACTTGCTGGAAGATGAGAGATATTCTTCTTTATAAAGAATACCTAAGATTGCTGAGATACTTTTGAAGTTATGAATTAGTTTTATCTGACATGAAAAGCCTCAACTGTCTAGTAAGATTAAATATATGTGAGCTTATGAGACAGTTTCTTTTAATGAAATCATTGACAAACATACCATGTTTGATCAATTTATGCTACCCATGATGTACATAGTTTGGTTATCCCTTATCATTTCTAGCAACAATATTCACAAACACAATTAATATTTGTAATGAATGCCCGGTCTCTTGTTACAGGCAATCCAAATTTTGTCTCAGTGACCATTTCTACCAGTAGACTGGATATGTACATGTGACTTGTAAAATGATACTTCCTTTGCATGGTTCTAGATTGCCTTTGCATTTACTGCAGTCTGTTGGCTTTTCTTTAAAACAGAGGAAGAGTAATCAGTTTCCCCATGATTTTCCTGAAAACATTTCTGTTGGTTTCCTTACATGATTTTGAATATCCTAATAAACTTCCCATGCACCACTAAGCACCCCTTTACCTTTTTTTTTTTTTTTAATCTGGGAAATGTGGTAATAAATTTGGTGACATTTAGAAACCGTTTCCTTCTCCATCTGTTTCGATTTCCAATTGGGTTGAAAGTATACTTTGCTTTTCATCGGACAGCAAAGTGTAGTGTCATTAAGGTGTTTTATCTGGAGGATCTATCATTCCCTTTAATCCACCGAAACATCTTGTTGCTTGTTTAAACACTTAGGAGTGATGGCTTCATTGAACTATCCCATTCATCAACAGCTCAGTTCACGCCTAACACTGCCTGGTGTTGATAATCCGTTGCCAAAATCTGTCAGGCAAAAAGGAATTCATCCTTCAGTGACGGATGGTTCTTCTTCTTCCTATAAAATACTGTCTCTTTTTTCTTTTTTTTTCTTTTTTTTTTTTTTTTTTTTTGTTACAGGCTTAGGTAGCCACAGCACCATCAATACAGTGTTGTTCCATCAGGCTGGGCAGCAAGTGAGAATACAGGCTTGTGCCACTGCTTCACAAAGCTGGGTCAGCAGATAAAAGCCCAGACAGACACTGTACTGTCATACCATTACAGTGGTGTGTCATGATGCCCAGCTCCACTTAAATGGACTATACTAGCTCAGGTCCCATGCTATGCTAATGCAGTTATGGGATTCTCAGAGCTGAGCTAGTTTGACTCTGACTTCCATTCTGCACAGCCTGCCCTGTTCATCTGGGTGCAGCAGAACATGAAAACACCCCTAACCTGTGCTTCTGTAACCTGGACTGCTGAGGAAATGAACTCTGGGCAGAATACTTTCCTTGTACAATTTTCCCATATTCCATTCAATAACCTTTGAATCCTTTTGACCATTTTCAAGTGAATAAGACACGTGAAGAATATTCTCAAAGACTTTAAGATCCTTGATGTTTTGTGGAGGAAAAAACCAAATTCACTGATACTACTGAAAGAAAATCAGCAAAACCTTAAATCATAGAATCATAGAATAGTTATGGTTGAAAAGGACCTTAAGATGATCGAGTTCCAACCCCCTGCCATGGGCAGGGACACCTCACACTAAACCATGCCACCCAAGGTTATGTCCAACCCGGCCTTGAACACTGCCAGCGATGGAGCATTCACAACTTCCCTGGGCAACCCATTCCAGTGCCTCACCACCCTTACAGTAAAGAATTTCTTCCTCATATCCAGTCTAAACTTCCCCTGTTTAAGGCTGAACCCGTTACCCCTTGTCCTATCACTACAGTCCCTCATGAAGAGTCCCTCCTCAGCATCCCTATAGGCCCCCTTCAGACACTGGAAGGCTGCTATGAGGTCTCCATGCAGCCTTCTCTTCTCCAGCCGGAACAGCCCCAACTTTCTCAGCCTATCTTCATACGGGAGGTGCTCCAGTCCCCTCATCACCCTCATGGCCCTCCTCTGGACTTGTTCCAACAGTTCCATGTCCTTTTATGTTGAGGACACCAGAACTGCACACAATACTCCAAGTGAGGTCTCACAAGAGCAGAGTAGAGGGACAGGATCACCTCTCTCGACCTGCTGGTCATGCTCCTTTTGATGCAGCCCAGGATACCGTTGGCTTTCTGGGCTGTAAGCGCACACTGCAGGCTCATGTTCATTTTCTCATCAACCAAAACCCCCAAGTCCTTCTCCGCAGAGCTGCTCTGAATCTCTTCTCTGCCCAATCTGTAGCTCTGCCTGGGATTGCTCCCACCCAGGTGCAGGACCTTGCACTTGGCATGGTTCAACTTCATCAGGTTGGCATCAGCCCACCTCACATGCATGTCAAGGTCCCTCTGGATAGCATTCCTTCCC
Organism: Ara ararauna; assembly: GCA_028858755.1. Taxonomy (NCBI): domain Eukaryota; kingdom Metazoa; phylum Chordata; class Aves; order Psittaciformes; family Psittacidae; genus Ara; species Ara ararauna. Next base: position 67,933,916 of record CM054379.1, read on the forward strand.
TCCAACGTATCAACTAAAGCACACAGCTTGGTGTCATCGGCAAGCTTGCTGAGGGCGCACTCAATCCCACTGTCCATGTCACCAACAAAGACGTTGAACAAGGCTGGTCCCAACACCGATCCCTGAGAGACACCACTCGTTACTGGTCTCCAGCTGGACATTGAGCCATTGACCGCAACTCTTTGTGTGCGGTCATCCAGCCAGTTCTTCATCCACCGAGTGGTCCACATATCAAATTGATGTCTCTCCAACTCAGAGACAAGGATGTCATGTGGGACAGTGTCAAAAGCTTTGCACAAGTCCAGGTTGATGACATCAACAGCTCTACCCTTGTCCATCAGTTCTGTAGCCCATCACAGAAGGCCACCAAATTGGTCAGGCAGGATTTCACCTTAGTGAAGCCATGCTGCCTGTCACCCACCACGTTGTTGTTTTTCATGTGCCTCAGCATGCCTTCCAGGAGAATCAGCTGCAAGATTTTGCCAGGCACAGAGGTGAGACTGACGGGTCTGTAGTTCCCCATCTCATCCATTTTCCCCTTCTTGAGAATGGGGGTTATATTTCCCTTTTTCCAGTCATCAGGAACTTCACCTGACTGCCATGATTTTTCAAATCTTCATGAGCATCCTAAAATTTGCATAGATGGTGAGGAAAAGGGTTAAGCTTTTGTTTGAGCTCACTTGGTATCAGAAAAGACTGTTTTATTCTAAAAGTATTTCTTTGGAACAAGGAACCTTTCACCTTCTCCAGAATTCCTTTAGGATTTTGACTTTTTGGGGAAAAAATGATGAAGTACTGTTTTCCCTCTTATGGCATATACAAAACATTGCTGTGCAGTACCATGCTTAAGTAAAGTTGTCAGCTCCTTTTTTCTTGTAATCCATTCAGCTAGTTCAGCAGAGTTTGTGCAGCCAGATTTTGTTGGATAATGGATTAACATTATGCAGTGTTGTATACTGAAGCCATCAGATCCATGCAAATTCAGTAATCATGTTATGTGAAGCATCCTGTTTGCCTGGGTAGCCAGAGGAAGTAAATGTATAAATGAAACCTTTATCAACATCCAAACATTGTTTTTGAATGATGCTGAGCAGCATCACACCTACCAACCAGCATAAATAATAAACCATGAAACAAATAAAGAAAGCTCACTGGAACCCTCTCAGATAAGTTCTAGTGTGTTTGCCCTGATATGCTTCTATCTTTCTTTGGCATTTGCTTACTTTTCCTTTGTCCCTGCTTTTCTAAAATTCTATCTATCTTGATAAACTAGTTGCCTCCAGCCACCCAGAATGAGAATAAACCCGTTCTCTTTATAAGTATTTTTTCTTGTAATGACTTGTATGGTGTTTTATGTTTTCTAATTGTCCTACTGAAGGAAGACTGAAACATATCTTAATACCAGACTTTACTGTAGTAGATCAGGTTAGCTAAAATTCCCACCCTGGTGGTGACTTCTTCAGATCTGTTTGTGATGCAGTGGCTGAAGAGTTGATGTGAAGTTGTTACGGTTTTCAAGCAGAAAGCTTGAAACCTGCTTTGCAAAAGATTTTTAGAGATAGGTTGCTTCAGAATTTAATGTCTATCCTCATATGTAGTCCTACTGATGCCAGTAGTGGAGTTGAAACTGTAGAGCACAAATGCAACTTTACTGCATCCGCTTCACTGATAGCGTGGAGCAGGAGGCTGAAGGAGCTGACATACATTGCTTAACTCCAGAAGTTTTGAGCTTCTTCCTGAACTGGGTGCTTCAGTGAAGCAAGTAATAAGCACACTTCATGGGCTCTGGTAGATCTCTGGCACCTTTGTGTCCAGATATGGCACATTCAAAGTTGTTTGCTTGGTTGGATTTTTTTCATCTAGCGAAGAAGAGAGTTGTCAAACAGCTTTTTAAATCACTACAGGATTCCTGCCTTCAAATATTTGATATCTGAGGGAGTTCAATTTTATTTTGATAAAATTTTGAGAGGAGTATTCAGAAAAATGCCTTCTGAATGAATTATACAGTTATTTCCTTGAGACTAACAATACAGATCATCTTTTTAATCATGCATTTTGTTCTAGTATGTGAAAGTGAAAAAATGTAAGAATTCCAGTAATCTAGTAATGCGTCTGAAAGCTGCCTAACTTCACATGCACTTCTAATAATACCTGATTATCCACTAAATCTCCTAAGGAAACAAAGAATTTTGCATTTCTGTAATACATATACAGAAACATGAAATAGGACTCTTATATGCTTATTTTGAGTTCCCTCAAATTTGTCCTGCTTGTGTTGTTTCAATGCACCAAATCTAAACTTCACATTCTTAATTCACAGATCATTCCCTCACATATCTGCTTTATTGATTGGGAAGTGTAGCCTAATATTTAGTAGATTAAATAAAAATAGAATAACTGTACAGTTCTAGTTTGTACACACCTGGAGCACTGCATATGATATGCTACTGACACTAGAAAGAACATAAAAGAAACAACATAAAGTCAAGAGGAAGAGCTAAGCAAGCAGGACATGGGAAGGCTGAAGAAATATATTCTTTAAGAGAGATATCTCAATGGACTTAACTTGTAAAGTACCTCCTGAGTGTAAAGTACCTAAAGTACCCCTAAGTGAGGTCACTACAGTTCATATAACATAAACAAATGGAATTAAGAGAGGGAATTCAAGACAGACAACAATGAATTAAATCCTACTGCTGCATAGATTCCTAAAGGAATTAGTAAAAATCAGATTTATCCAGAATCAGTGAAACACTGGGGAAAGATTAATTCATGTAATTGATATTTCAATGTTATTTATTTAGAACCCAATAAAAGCGCAGACTTCACTAGAACAATTATTTTATATAAAATACTAATTGATTACTAACACATGGCAATTGAAAACTAATTACCATGGCACTGGTATGCAGTCTATTTTCTGGTCTTGGCAGATGGATTTTTAATAATTTCTTATTAACTAATGTAGAAAAATGTCTTATTGAATAAAAGTGAAATTTATATTCAAGGACTATCACTTAAACATTTGTTATCATTATTTCCGATAGGGTTCTTTTAGGCCCCTGCCTGTTTTTTTAACCCCCTTCTTTCCATCTTTATGCCTGAGGATAGTAATAACAATGAAGAGAGTAGAAAGTCATAAGAATCATTTAATTCTTTGGCAGGCAGTAAAACCTTTTCTTCCTAAACTGCACAGAATGTGCCTGTTATTAGATAACAAATTCAATAAAACAAAGTATATTGATTGCCAAAGAGAGGATTTTTTTTTTCCAAACTAATGGTGCTAAGCACTGTAGGAGGCCGCTCAAAGTAAAGCTACTTCTTCAGACAGCTGTCATCTGCAAGAGTGATCTGGATGTTGAGGATAACAGAGTTATGAAAAATATAAGATTTTATTGTGGCAGACAATGCCTGCAGAGCAATTCTGGTGGGATGCAGCTGTTCTAGATGGTACTGTAAGATAGATATTTCTTACAATGCGTGGATGTGCTATGCAAAGACACATGGAAAATAAGGAGGTGATTGGTGACAGCCAGCATGGATTCAATAAGGGCAAATGGTACCTGACAAATTTAGTGGCCTTTGATAAATCACACAATCATAGAAACAACTAGGTTGAAAAAGACCTTTATGATGAAGGAGTTACAGTGTTGGTGGATAAGGAACAAGCAACTGGCATCACCTACCTGGATTTGTGCAAAGCGTTGGACACTGTCCCACACAACACCCTTGTCTTCAAACTGTCGAGACATGGATTTGATGGATGGACCACTTGGTAGATAAGAAGTTGGCTGGATGGTCACACCCAAAGAGTTGTGGTCATGCTTTGTGAAATATATTTTTCAAAACTGTTAAAATTCTGCATCAAAGTAAAATTTTGAAAGAATTTAATAAGTTTTTAAACTTGGTGTTCAAAAATGTCACCAATTTTCCCATAAGTTATTAATTTAATATCTGTATGTGGTTGCATACATTCATATTATAGCTGTTACAGCATTTCTACTTTATCTAAACAGAATGCTTCAGAGTTACTCAAGTTATTGAAACAAGCAAGCAGAAATTATTTGTTTTGACATTTCTCCCCCAAAATATAAACAAATTAGACACATCCTTGTAAAATGTTTTCATTCCCAAGTAGCTGAATTTTTTCTGACCAGGCACTGTCTTTCCCAACAGCAGTTTTTTACTCAGCTTAGAGCTGCTTTCTATTTTAACTGATGCCCAAAGGACACACTTTCTAGATCACACAGGATTTGGGGATTGTCTTGCATTTAGCATTAGAGCTCAAGGCTTTGCAAGACTTGTTCTCATCACAAGAGGGAACTCGGGTGTGTTCTTTGATAGCTGCAAATACAAGAAGCGTCTCAGCATTTAGCATTTTTCAAAAGGTGAGGATATGCCTGGCCATACCCTTTTAAAAACTAGGGCAAGGTTTTTGTGCCATAATCTTGATTCTGATTGTTCTGTTCGGGTAATCACTTGGCATCTAGAAATTTGGGGAGCAGCATTCTATATCATAACAGATTGTCCTGTCCAAGAATTTTTAAAAAATATTTTGAAGAAATGTGTTTCCCAATGTTCTTGCTCCTTTAGGAAATGTTTCTTTAATCCTTGTTATTTTTCTTATTAGGAAAAAAGAAACTAACCCATGAAAACATGGGGTTTGTGGGTTACTGAAGGGGGTGTCTAGTGTATCCCCCCTTCTTATGGACTAAACAGCAGGTCTTGTTAAATGATTTTTACAAGCACTTAGGAGTTTTTTATGATGATTCTAATTCTTAAATGTAACACATAACAGTGTGAGAATGCAAAGATCAACTCTGTTTTAAAGATCTTCTAGACAGTGGTTTTGTTGCAATTAGGATTGCTGCTGGTATTGATTTAAAATAGTTGCTAAAATAATGGTTGTTCAGTCATCTTTATTCAACCAACTTGATATGCCCATCCAGTTTTCAGTATAAATGTTAAAAAAATCACAGTCAAATAATTCTCATAATTTATTGTCACAACCTCATAATCTTGTGGATGTTACATGGTGATTCTCAAGTTCCTGGGGTCACATGAAAGCTGTATATTTTTGTAAGCCAGGGTACTACTTGGCAACACAGGGAAACAAGGTTTTACAAACCTATTAGAAATTAGTCAAGGACCAGCATGAACATGGTCATATACTTATTTGCAAAACAAATGAAAGCTGATAAACACTATTCTTACATGGCATTAAAGGAATAAGAAAGAAATATGACTCGGTGTAACAGGGACAGACCTCAGAACTGTCCATGTGCACATAATTGCTTTGTGTCAAGGTTAATGAAAGAAAATCACATTTAAGCTCTGCATTCAGGCAGTAAATCTTTCAGAATCCAAGAAGTTTCAAGTTGCCTCAGTCTACTAGTGAAACTTAAGTGATGGAGAAAGTTTTTTTCAGTCACGAATCAAATTAGTCTTTCTACCTTGTTATAAACTGAGGAACCTTGAACTTAAATACTCCCTCTGACTAAAGCTATAGTTTGCCTACAGTAGATAGTTTGATTATAAGTACAAAATGGGAGAAATAGCCCTCATTCAGTCTAGACAAAACTGTTGAGAAAGCATAAAAACTTGATCTGTATATGACAGAAAATTTAAGAAAATCCCATGTGTGCTGCTGTGACCTTGTAATCTACTGAATTAGATAGAAATTGATGGTGCTTTTGAAAGATGATTTTGTAGTACCATTTCTCATTCCCATCCTCATGCTCTCTCCTTGTGCTTCCACAAGTGTAATGGCATCTAGTGCTAGCTTGCTCTGGCAACTGAGCCAAGTTAAAAGCAATATAGAAAAAGAAAAGTTAGTTTTCAGCTGACTTGGGTCCACAGTTCTGTTCTTATATCAATCTATAAAAGATTGATTTCTTTGTGAGAAAGATGATCAGAGAAATAAATTTTATAAATATGAAGAAAAACAAATTGTATTTTTCTTTTCTTGTCATCACGAAATTGTGTCTGTTAAACACCACAGGTACTGCTGCTGGTTTTCTCAGTTCATGCAGGAAGACCAGAAGAGTTAGATACTTATTACCGGAGTAGGGTTTGATAGACATTTCAGTCTATCAACTGAAAAGGTGTTGGCTGCCTTCCTTACAGTTCTCAATGACCCTTCTGGGGTCATACAAATGTTTTACATACTTATAATCAGAAATACACTTCTGAACCCCATGTTGTTGAAGAACATATGTCAGAACTGTTTGGTATACCCTGCTTGTAGCTTCCTCTGCAAAGTCCAGCGCAGCTGTCAGGTTAGGAGCACTAAAACGAACATTTCCTAAGAAAGAAAGGGCATTGTTTAGCCTCCTGTGTTTGTCCTCATAGAAGCCTTTTTTTAATTAAAAAACCTAAACAAACCAACAACATTAGCCATCTTTCCTGGGTGTGAAGGGTTTTGTACTGATGGAAAAATGAGGGAGTGTAACATGTACTCTGTCAAGCTCCCAGTTATAAAAAAATACAAAAGTGATAAAAATTGCAAAACACACCCACAATCTTCAGAGCAATTTTTTTGCTAACACTTTATATTTCCTATTTTCAGTCTTTGCAGTGTCAGGGTTATTTATTCCACCTGACACTTCCTTCAGCAGATGTAGTAGCTATATGGGTCATCTTTTCACAGATCTGTCAACAGTGAAAAGCAGTGTGCATCTGCTGGAAGCCTGTCTGTTGGTTCTCCTGATAAAGTGTCATGAGTATGCTTACCTGTTCCTTGGAGATGGTGCAAAACTGAATTTTGTTACTAATATTGTCCAGTGTATCCACAAAAATTTGTCTCAAATTAACAACAACAATGGAACATCTTCTCCCTTAAAGCAATATTTTTGGATTTTATTAGCAGTTGGCCATATACGCATCTTCTGAGTTCCTTCAGTCCGCTGTTGTTTGTCTTGTGGAGTGGTATGACTATATAGTATTCATAAAAAAGTTTTAATTGCCACTTTGTGCTTCAGCACTCTTGTAGTTGCCACTGATTAAAAATGTTGGTAATCTTCCATTTTTAATCCCTGATAGCTTCACAAGCTATCAAAGACCTGTGGAGAAGGACTTGGTGGTACCGGTAGATGAAAAGCTGGATATGAGCCAGTAGGTGTGCATTTGCAGCCTAGAAAGTGAACCATATGCTGGGCTGAGTCAAAAGGAACATGACCAGCAGGTTGAGGGAGGTGATTATGCCCCTTTTACACTGTTCTCATGAGACCCCACTTTGAGTATTGTGTTCAGCTCTGGGTCTCCCAACATTAGAAGGAGTGGTAGTTCCAGAGACATACAAATTTTGTACCAAGAGTCTACCTGATTTCATCCTGTGTGAGATGATCTTGGTAGGAAGACTAGAAAAATATGACTACTGCTGTTGTGAAAGAAACATCTTTTGGGCAAGCTGTGTAGAAGTGAGTTTTGTCAGTTTATGTATTCTTGTACCAATAAACAGATCAAAAGACTCATCTAGTTTGTTCTAAGGGATGCATTTGCAAGCATGATTTTTTAAAAAAAAACTTATGACAAATATTCATAAATACATTCTACTTTTTCATACCCTCTCTGTCTTTGAAATGTCTATGGTGCTATGACATTGCTGTCTGAGAAGATATGTTTCTCATTCTTGGCTGTGCTAACAATCAAGATCCTAGATCCTATGATTATGATTAACCAACCCTCGTTTGTGTCTTTCTCTTATTTGCATCACAATACTGTTGGTGATTATTTAATCACATGCTATATTATCCACATAAATCCTTGTCTTGTGGGAGTATAGTACAGACCTTTTTTGGAGGTGCACCAAAGTATTATGGTTAAAAGTTTGATGATTCTAACTCCTATTTAATTTGTTGCAGACACTGAATAGAGTGGATGAGGAAAGCAGTGAATGTAGCTTTGACAATACTCTTTTTTCCCCTTATTGCTTCAGAAGTTTAACAGAAAAGTTTTGGAAAAGTCAATTATTATTACTGCAGCCTGATAAAAAGCATGACAAACCAAATAAGTAATTTCATATCAGCATACCAAATATATTTAATTATTTTCTTCCATGTATAGGATAATTTCAAAAACTATTTTAAATCAAGTTTCAAAGAGCTTATATGTGAAACCTTCTTTCTTTCATCTGATTATTCTGTGAAGATATATTCTCTTTAATCTCCTCTTATGCTCCTTTCATGCTCCTCTCTCTTAGTCTTTTCTTAGTCTCTTCACTCTAAACCTGCATTTTCTGCCCATTTTTCTATTCATTGAAGAATATTGCCAGACCCCAGAAGCGAACAGGGCAAAGAGAAAAGATATTTTCCACTTGGAGTACTGTGTGCAGCTCTGGCACCTTCAGCATAAAAAGGACATGGAGCTGTTGGAGCAGGTCCATAGGAGGGCCATGAGGATGATCAGGGGACTGGAGCACCTTCTATACGAAGACAGGCTGAGAAAATTGGGGCTGTTCAGCCTGGAGAAGAAAAGGCTCGAAGACCTTAGAGCAGCATAACAGTGAGGCTGGAACTTGATGATCTTAAACTCCTTTCCAACCCTAACCATTCTATGATTATATGATAGTTTTTATGGACAAAACAGTAGACCATCCAGGATTCTGTTCCTGGCGATTCCACATAATTTCTATGTAATGGTACGCCTGTTACCCAAAGTTTTCATAGGCGGTTACTAATACTGTGCTCTTCATTTTATGATTACCCAGCTATCCACACCTGCTATTTGACTTCCAGAAGTGCTGACCAGTTGCCTCTTTTGGCCAGTGGGAACTCACCCTTACATATACAAAGTTGTCTAAAATTCTAATTACTTCATTAAGTCAGTTTCAGGTGTTCTCTAACTGAGCAGCCTGAGGTAATTACTTTCTTGAAGCATGCAGTTTTAAACTCTTAATCTCAGTCCAAAACAAAATGAGCACATGCAACCCATTCTGTGGGAATAGAGTGTATTTTACAGGAGTACTCTGGAAATGAACATTGATAAAGAACTCACATCTAGATACTCAAAACTCTGCATCTAATTTGTAAGACCTCAAAATGTTTACCTGCTTCAGGTCTGCTTCGAAGTCTAGATCAACCCCACTGCTTCCAAGAACCTTTAATGAGAAAGAAAAACAGGCATCTGGCCTGGAAGAAAATATCTTGTGCACTTGCCAGATGCCCAGTTTGGTTAATCAGATGGCCAGTTCAGTGAATCACATGACGCTGTCTAGGCTCATCCAGAGTAAGTAAGCATTTGACACCCATGAAGAGCTTTGCAGCCTCATACTGGACTTTTAGAAGAAGATGTGAGTGCATGTGTTCTTTTCCTGAGTTTAGTATCCTGGAGAGGCTTATCATGTGCAAAAGACTGAGAACTCTAAGGAAGTTTGGGAGGATTCTTAAGGGCTTAAACCAGCATAAGGATCTCAAGGGCTGGGGACCCAAAGAAACTGAGATGTGTGAGGGGTGTCCCCCATTCTGCTCTGTGAGGGTGGAAGACCCTCCATCACTGAATGCCCAAGGTTTATGGACCTGGCCAGTGGCATCAAGACTGCTCATGAAAACTCACTGTGTCAGTCAGGGTGTTTACTGACCACTTGTGTGACGTGAGTGCCTACATGCTACATTAGTGGGGGGATTTAATTCAACGACTATAGGTAACAAGTGCTGAAATCAGTATTGGACATAGCAGTGTAGCCTTATTCCTTAATCTGTGTGTGACAAACGGGCACTTCTAGTGTGAGGTCTAGCTTGCCCCAATTTGAAGCTTATCTTACGTGTAATATGTTCTCCTAAAGAAGGGCAAATGCATATAGTATTTTACCTTGGTTTAAGATTCAAATCTAAGATTACTTGCTGAGACAATTAGAGAAAAACCTGGAAAGAAATTACTGTTTTTCTGTGTTTGCGTGGTGCACAGTAAGTAGTGAATGGAGCTATAAGACAGATAAGGAGAAAGAAACTGGACTGGTACTTACTTAATGAGAGCCCTCTTTCTTTTCTCACTCCTTTCTTTATGTAGTTAATCCTAGTTTTAGCAAGATAAAGCTGTCTGGATGCCTGTAATTATTAATATCTGTATTTTTCTCTTTGAGATGTTCAGCTATGTGTCATTTGTTTTTTGTTGTCTCTTGTCAAGGACAATATTGATGTTAATAAACATATAGAGATATAATTTCTGACATTTTATGGACATCAGGTAAAAATATAAAATATTACCACAGGGAGATATCGTTAAATTCAACACAGATAGAAATCTCAGATATTCATCAATAAAGACTACAGAGAATTGGCACAGAAAGTTTTTATTAAGACTATACATTATGATAGCTTCCTTCCAAAATCAGCACAGACAAACAAAATTGGCTGTATTACTTGAAAAAGAAATTACTTCGATCTTTCTTTCTGTTGCTAAATCCATGTCAGTGAATTGACTCTATAAACATCACAAATGTTATGCTGCTTTTTCTGAGATTCGATGTTTGTGTCATATGTTGATACATGGACATATATATGTAAATAAAACTGAAAAACAAGGGCACTGCATCAGTTGTAGCTGACTGTCCCAGTGCCTTATAGCTAAAACTTTGAATCTCAGATATGAACAGTGGTTGTTTCTGGAGGTCTTGTTGGATGTGAGATGGAGCAATTGAAAGGGTAGAGAAGAAAGAGTAAAGATTAAATGTTGGGACTTCCTCTTTCATAATATAGTATCTTGGGGTTTATGTGTTATCCCTTCTCCTCAGGCTTTTGAACTATTAGCCACCAGGTACAACTGATACGTAACATCTCTAGGCAGCACTAGGGAACATGGGCAGTGCTGGAGGCCATGGTGCTTGGATAATCTGAAGGTGTATTTTTCATTTCTGCATTCTGAGTGCAGAGACAGATACCAGCTGTCTAATGAGTCAGCGCTCAGATCTCTTGCTTTCTCCTCCTGTGACAGTGTCAGACATTCTTGCTTCTCATTGTCTCGATGTGAGAACTGTTTCAACCCAATGTGATGAAGTCAGGGGACAGGAAAAAAAGCACTCTAATTCATTCTGATATAAATACCTTTTCATCCTACTTGTTTACTTTTTTGGTTTTATCACTTGAAATCCTCAGGGAGAAGCATAACTAAGAGCTATTAGAAGCTTTTTATTTTAAAGTTCACATGCACAAATTTTACAACCTACTGAATAGCTGAGTGGGTAAGACCTAGTACTCCCACTTGTTGGGTAGGGGATCTCATCATGAAGATATTACATAAAAGGTCACTAGTACTACACTTCTGCTCAATTTTTTTTTATGTAAGTAGTGACAACTGGTGCATATTGTGTGGTGTTCAATGGATCATTGCATGCTAATCTTGCATTGAGCCTACCTACTGAATTGGCACTGGGGGCAGAGACAGATGCTCAGTGATGGTGTAAATGCCTGTGGTATGCATAACAGCAACTTAAGCAGTTATGTCCTCTTGATAACCTAAACAGGTGGTTTTTTTTATTATTTTAACTTTTTTTTATTATTGTCACAAACTTAGTTCCTTAAGTTCCTTCTGAATTATACTGCTGAGACCAAGGTACTATTTTGGATCTCAACATGTGATCATAGAGGATTACCAAGAACAAATCAAATTAGAGTTGCATGTGACAGCCAGAAAAGTCTTACCATCATCTTACATATGATTTCCGTGAAACTGGCGTATGGTACTTTCTGTACCTTATAGTTTTCGTTTGAGCAAAATATTTAGTTCTTAAAGAAGATATCAGGTGATATCCAGTTTGCAATATTAGTAAATCATTCTAAATCATTCTAAAGGTTAACATCCTTGCTGCCAACGATTATTTATTTTTAGTCTCCATTTTTCTAGATATAATTTCTTTCATTAAATCTTTTATTTTTTTCCTAAGTGGAAGGATTTTTATTTGCAAAAAAAAAAAAAAAAAAAAGATAATACATGTAAATTGTTGCCAGGTTGGATCTTAGCCTCATGAATAAAAAAAAGAGGTCTCATTTAAGTTCTTATGGTACAAACTCATATGATTCATCTTGTTCCTGTTTTAATTCTCCCAACTCTTTTAGTATTACTAGGACAGGACAAAGCGCTAATACTACACTGGAAAAGAATGAAATAATGTCTGTAATCTGTATAAAGTTACACACATTTTATGGTGTGTGCTACTGTCCTGTGAACTGTTCTTTGGTAGCACTTAGAGGAGATCAAATATGAACATTTTATAGGTGGTAGTTTACAAATTGAGCCCCAACTTTAGAGGCTGTGTTATCAGTCTTGTTAACCTGAGAACATTGAAGAAAAGAAATTGAGAGATTTTGAATTTAAATTTGCTGTTCTTTATATCATAGAAATCAAAATGACAATAAAATTTTGTGTAATAGAAGTACCAGTGCTACCTGAATCTGAATGTTTCGTCTGGTGCTGGAATGGTTCACAATCTACTGCACTTGTAATGCAGAGGAGTGAATCTTTTTGCTCAGAGAGTTATTGATTTATACTGATATGCTCAGTGCTAATGGTCTGAGGTTTACTTTGTTGATAATCCAGATTAGGCACCTTGAAAAGTGTACTGTTGACTTTGTTACAGGATTATTCTGAGTGGGATGATCTGCAAAATCTTAAACGCTTGTTGTCTTGTTGTTACTAGTGGTGGAGATAGTGAGATTAAATACTTAAAATGTACCTAGTTGCATATATTCTCCTTTATAAGAAAAAACCCCCTTATATTTCCTTTAAAAATGTGAATGAGTCCTCCCTTAGGAAAAAAACAAAATCACCATATGATGTAGCAAAAAATGTGAGTTCAGAAATGTCAGCTGTTTGGAAGCAGGGGAGGTGGACTACAGCTCAAAAGTTTCACTCTTAGGATCACATGGGAAATTAAATTTAGGAATATTGCAGCCCAAGGGATACTCCTGACCCTGACTAAATGCCAAACATTAATCTACTCATATTGGTGTGACCTTAAACACAAGGAGGCATGTCAGCTCCATATCTCTTAACTCACAGCTATCATTTGCAATTTGATGTGTGTTTTCCTCACCATTTCAAACTTTTTTTGTGTTGACCTTTAAGGCAACAAAATAATTAAGCACACACATTAATCTCAACTGGTTGTGCTCAGACACTAGGAATTACTTTTATTTGCAGAATCACAGAACAGCAGTGGTTGAAAGGGATCTCTAGAGATCAGCTTGCCCACTGCCACTGCTTTGCCAGGAGGGTATACTACTGGCTCTTGATGGCTTTGTTAACAAGCAGGATTACAGGGTCTTTTCTGCCATAATCAGCTATGTATTTACAAAAAAATTTGGAAAGAGGAAAATAAAAGATGTGACAAGTATATTGGTTATGAACACATTTTCATCCAGTTCAAAATATAAAAAAGGCTGGACCTAGGAAATTAATAAAATATTTAAGATTAATGTTAAACTTAGACTGGTATTTCAATGTAAAAACAAATTGCCCAGTATTTGTTTTAGAACTTATGTCTGCCTATTCTATTTCATGTATCTACTTAGTTTGGTACAATTTTTCTTGGGAGAAATTATACAACTAAAAACATACTTTTATAATGTAAAAGACAAGATAAGTAATTGGTTTAAAATTATGTAGATATAAACCATTGCCTGTCAGTCTAAGACAATATAGGTTGCTACTTGTCAACAGAGGGAGGGGAATGCCTTTGTAGCTCCTCTACTGGATTAAGTTTCAGAACATAATCAGGAAAGCTTTTCTACTGGAAATGAAAGTTACTTTTTAAAATTAATTACATGTCAATGCTAAATGACATCAATTAATTTCTAGCAACCTGTAATGTACTTTTAACTTGTATCCCCTGTAATTTACTAAAAAGGTACTTTGGTTTTTTAATTGATTTTTAATTATTTTACACACACTCTTTCTTTGATACACAAATAATACTTGCATTGCATATGGCTTGATTTTTTTTTTCCTGAAATTAATTTATTTTTATTTTCTCAAAATACAGTTAAATTTTTCTGTAAACATTTGAAAAGTTTCTTTGGTGTCCTTGGTAGACAGCTATAGCTACTGACACTGGCTTTTGCCTTAGAGGTACATACAAAACAGAAAGCAATGGGTTCAAGTCAGTGAGTGCTAAATATCCAGGACTTATGACATTGCAGTGGGGACTCTTTTGATCAGATTGGTATAGTGTGATACTAGGAAACCTTGAAGCATACGTAAGATTTTTGTTGTCAAGGGGTGTGTGGTTGACTGCTTTATTGGCAAAGCTTTATATCACAAATATTTTCTACTGACTCTACTAGAGCACAATCCTGTGTGTTGAGGAGGCATATAATATGCTACATGAAGAAGAGAAGTAAGAACAGTGAAGAAGAGGAGGGTCAGCTATGAAAAGTATCAATCTCATGTACTCTAGATCTATCTGCCATAAATTTGAATCCTGACTTTGGCCTCATAAGTGAGGCCTTAACAAACAAGCAAGGACCAAGATGTTCTCAAAGTTTGATTAGGATGTGGGCTGAGAACATTCTAAATAGTTGAAAGTGTGGCAGAAATCTTTACAAGCCTTCCTCCATTAACCTAAGTCCAGTTAGGACTCTTGGAATAAGAAGAGAGAGAATTATTTTAATGGAGCTAGCGCAAAAAGGTTGTTTTGATTTCAGGATGAAAGACCCATTTTTTTCTAGATATTCTGAAAATGAGGGATGCTTTTTCTTATAAGTGAATATAGAGGATTTTCTAGCTCATTTGTTAGTCAGTCTTTACACATTTCTCCTTTATTTTCCTTGGGTTCTGACTGAATTCTCAAACCTAGTGGGACCAGACTTCTGCTTGTATTGCAGTGGATTCCTTGTTTCCTTTATTTGGCATAGTCAGCAAAACCTTTCTAACATTTCAAACCACTTACAATTCCCAAGGGCATATCTAAGCAAGGAGAGTGCTTGAGGGGTATGGATTTGATCAAGATCTGTCATTTCCTGGAAAGTAATACTTTCCTTCAAGGTACTGTTGATGAGTAAATTAATTAAATACTTCTAAAACCATTACATATATTTCTCTTTGGAAGTATTTGTGTCAGGCTTCTACTGACTGAAGACATGAGGAATTTTTATGATGTTTTTAATCCTAAACCAACAGTTTCAAGCTGCTCAAGATCCAAGCAGGAAAAAATGTCTTAGAATATAAGCTCCTTACTGTAGATCCTCTACAATAGCTACATTTTAAAACCCACTCCAAGCTTTTAACTTTGTATAATTTTGTTAATATTATGTATTTTCTGTTGCAAAATCCAAACTGCAGTGTACTTTTAACATTTAGCCCTTGAATTCTCAATTTTAGCAGGTACCGTTTTATTTTACAGAATTACTGCTGCATAGAGTATTGTACAACCACTCTTCATTACTAATCCATCAAGATTTTCCTGTCACAAAAGCAGTCTGCATAAACTCCACATACAATGCACAACTTGCCTTTTATCATACTTGCGAACAAGACCCTGTGGAGACTGAAAGGCTTTAGATGTAAAAGTGAAACTATACCTTCTGTTTATGAGATCAGTGCTTCCAGATGGTTCCAGAGAAGTCGTCTGCCTTTGAAGATGTAGAATTTATCTGGGCTGGAGCATCATTCTGGGGAGGGATAGAAGAAAGGTGGTTGGCAGGAGTATTTTCTTCTGTTTGATAAACCCCATCATGAAGCTTAAAGAGTTTGGTAGCAAAATCATGTCTAGATTCTGTATTTATTTCAGGGAGGAATAGTGTTTTTAAAGCCATCTCATTACTAAGTGAAATGAGAGAAACATATTATTAAATGTAAATATCTCCTTATTTATTTTTTTTTTAGTTAATGACAAAGTCTGTTTCATAAAATAATATTTTAATTGCATGGCAAAGCCACAAAAATATTTACAAGGACTTTTGAAGAATTAACATACAATTGTTAAAGTTGCAAGAAGGCCCAGGGTTTCGTTGGACTTCTGAATAAAGAGCCTCTACAAAAATAGCTTTAATTTTTTTGAAGTATGCAGACATACTTTTGAGCAAGTTGCCCACAGATTATAATCTGTTTCGGATGGCAGAGCCTTAATGTTTAGAATGTTGTAGAAGAAAAGGTAGCACTCTAGTTTTAAAGAAAAGTGATTAATACTCTCATGTTATTTTGCTTTAAGATTAAATCTTTAAATATTGTTATGGCAATGGATTCCATTGCCAGTTTTTTTGGAACTAGGAGAAATTGAAAGGTAAAGTGTAGGATTAGAGAAAATATTAGAGAAAATATTAGAGCTAGGTATAGGCAAGTAATTCATCATGTAAAAATATAGTTTGAGATGAGATTTTAATGAAAAGCTCATTTTTTTATTTAATACTCTTTACCAAGGCAAAGATGCAGCTTTGTGTCAAGCAAAACAGTCTGTTGACACCAAAACTAAAGTTTTGTTTTCAGAGACAAACAAGAAAAGGCAGAGAGAAAAAAAAGAGCTAAATATACACGCAAAGCTTTCAGAGAGGGAAGGGGAGGTCCTGCCATTCCTCTCTGTAACAGACATCCAGATTATTAGTTAATGAGACTGTGGGACAGGCACTACAATTCCTTCCTTTGCCTGGGGCTTGACCCTGATTACTCTTTCCAGGAAAATGCATTAATAATAATGCAATAATTGTGTTTGGAGGCAAGGAAGTCTCAGCCATGTCTGCAGACTCTTTTCTATTTCATTTGAGGAAATTGCTTTGGTGAGAATACTGGAAGCAGGCTGAGCAGCTCTTGACTTTCCCAAGCACCAGATGTGCAATACAACACTACATGTGTATGTGTGGAGGCATCTGACATGCACAGCACATCAAAACAAACATCGCTTTAGTCCACAGGGACTTTGACAAACTTGAAGATGGAGCCAACAGAAACCTCGTGAAGTTAATCAAGAAGTGCTAAGTCCCATACCTCAGAGGAATAACTTACATACGTCAGGCCTGGCTGGGGACTATCTGGCTGAGGAGAAGCATTGCTGGAAAAAGACATGGCAATTACAGTGCATGCCAGGCTGAATACAAGTCAATAGTGCAGTCTTCTTGGAAAAAAGTCAAACTGTATACTGCGGTCTGTTATGACCAGCTCTGCTTGGCAATAGTGAGACTGAACCCAGAATGCTGTCTAATTTTGGTCCATTCAATTTAAGAAGGAGACTGAGTAGCTGAAGAGCAATGAAGGGCTGCTCAGGTTACCATAGGTCTAGAGCATAAGAGCTGGCAGGAGAGGTTGAAGCAGTTGATCTTGTTTAGTTTGGTGAAGTACAGGCTAGAAGTGACCGAACATGGCGTCTTACAAAGACTGCAGACTCAAACTCTCCTCCACAATGGCAGGTGATATAGCAACGGGCAAGAGTAACCAGTTTGGGAAAGACTGAAGCTTGCAAACAGACTCCCTGGAGACCTCAAGTAATTTCTATCTTGGAGTTTTTAAGGTTCCCCTAGGTGAAGCCCCAGCAGGCATTATCATAGAGTCATTTAGCTTGGAAAAGATCTTCAAGATCATTAAGTCCAATTGCTAATGTGGCACTGCCAAATCCACCACTAAATGATGTCCCTAAACACTACATCTACACTTTTAAATACCTCCAGGAGTGGTGACTCACCCACTTCCCTGGACAGCCTGTTCCAGTGCTTGACAACCCTTTTAGTGAATGAAATTTTCCTAATATCCAATCTCAGCTTCTCTGGGGCAACTTGAAGCCATTTCCTCTTGTCCTATGGCTTGTTACTTGGAAGAAAAGACTGACAGCCACCTCACTACATCTTCTTTTCAGGTAGGTGTAGAGAAAGATAGATAAGGTCTCCCCTCAGCTGCCTTTCTCCAGGCTAAGCAACCCCAGTTTCCTCAGTCGTTCCCTGTAAGACTTGTGCTCTATACCCTTCACAAGCTTCATTGCCCTTCTCTGGAACTCAATAACCAATAACTCTCTTGTACTGAGGGGTCCAAAACTGAACACAGTATTTGAGGTACGGGCTCAACAGTGCTGAGTACAGGGGGACATTCACTTTCCTCATCTTGCTGACCACACTATTTCTCAGAAGCCAGGATGCCATTGGCCTTCTTAGCCACCTGGGCATGCTGCCAGCTCATATTCATCCTGCTGTTAACCAGCATCCCCAGGTCTTTTTCCACCAAGCAGCTTTCCAGCTACTCTTCCTCCAGCCTGTAGTGTTACATGGGGCTGTTGTGATCCAAGTGCAGGACCCAGCATTTTGCCTTGTTAAACCTCTTACAATAGGCCTTGGCCCATTGATCAAGATTGTCCAGACCCCACTGTAGAGCCTTCCTACACTCAAGCAAAACCTGCCCAACTTCTTATCAACTTGGTATCATCTGCAGACTTACTGAGGGTGCACTTGGTCTCCTCATCAATCAAGGCCCCAATACTGAGCCCTGGGAACACCACTTGTGACTGGTTATCAACTGGATTTAACTCAATCCACACCATGCTTTGGGCTCAGCCATCCAGCCAGATTTTTACCCATTGAGGAGTACACCTGTCCAAGTCATCAGCAGCAAGCTTCTCCAGCAAAATGCCTTGGTAAACTGTGTTGAAGACTTTGCTACGGTCTAGGTAGGCAACACCCACAGCCTTATCCTCATCCACAGAGCTGGTCACCTTGTCACAGAAAGAGGTCAAGTTAGTCAAGCAGTACCTGCCTTTCATAAACCCATGCTGACTGGGCCTGATCAGTTGGTTGCCCTGCATGTGCCACATGATGGCACTCAGGATGATGTGCTCCGTAACCTTCCCTGAAACCAGGCCGTCCTCAAACACTATCCTATCAATTGAAAGGAGTGGGTGAAACTTAAGTCACATTTGTAAATAGTTTGAGATGACAGAAGCCACATTTTTACTGAATTTTTCATTCTTGAGAAGTATTTGCCTAGCTTTAATGAAAGCGTGAAAAAGGTTAATTCAGTAACAGTTGACAGAAAAAATGCATTTGCACTTCACAAAAATATGAAATTTCTCAACATTGCATATTGTCTCAAATCAGGATACACAATATTTCAAATTCCATTCAAAATGGAAAAGGTTTCTTTTTTTACGTTTTTGTAAATATAGTTTTGAGAATTTTGCCAGGTTTCAAGATACGATTGGGACTTTGCCAATCAAAATTTTGCAAAGCTAAGATTGAGAGGAAGCAGGATAACCTAAAGAAAATGTACACTTGGAAAGAAATGCTAGATTTAAATCAGGTTTATGTTTTTATTTTTTTATTCTTTTCACAGAAATTTTTATAACTCCTGACAGATCTTGCTTGGTCTGGGCAAGATTTTTTTTCCAGATTGACAAACTGCAGTTTTGCTTCCTTATGGTCTTTCATTTTGCCCCACATACCTCTACATTCATGAAGCGTCAAGTTAGCTAATTCTATTTAACAATTTGAATAGACTCTTTCCCCTTGACATTATTCACACACTTCAACTCATAAAGAGGAAAATAATAGCAACTGCAGCATCTGAAAGGTGATCGCTTACAGGAGGTGTTGTGTGACCTTTCTAAAGAAGAACATAGTAAGTCTATTATACTGAAACAATGAAGTGTGTAGGCCTAAAGCTCAAGAGAAATAAGTGCTGCTTTTCTCAGTCATCTAGGGCTCCTTGGAAGCAACTGGTGAGCAAGTAATAGATCCAGATAGAGAGAAGATAGCAGCCATTAAGGCAGCACAAATTTCTGTACTCATTTTGGAGACGAAAGAATTCTTACAATGGTTCACTGTCTCATACAAATAAGAATTTTTGGACAAACTTTTTGCAGGAGTTGGAGACTCTTGAAATAAAGGCTTTTCATGCAAAATTTAGCTGAGGGGTAGGAAGAAAGACTGAGTAGATGAGAGCAAGCAAGCCTAGTATAGAGTTATCACAGGTGAGACAGAGCAAACCACAATCAGTGGAGGATGTGAATACTGGAGTTTATCTAAGGAACAAAAAGATAAGAGCTTTTACCATACCTGATCGTTTCACATGCTCACTCACTTCTCTCCCCACGGTGCTGTGCTCCCTATGTCCTGACTTCCCTTCCCCACAAGAGGGTCATTGCTGCTGCAAGACAGTCATGCAGAAAGTTGGGTCAGTCACTACTCTCAAGTACCAGACTTGGGCATCACTGGCTAAGGTTCCTGGGCATCTCTGCCATTCATCCCTACACAATTCTTATCTCTAGAGTCTTCCTTCACTTCCAGGATCTTTCCTGCAGCCAGGATTTTCACCTTCTGCTTTCCAGGCCCCTCGTCTTTTTGAGACCACTTCTTTTTGCCACCAGATCTTTTTTCTCAGCCTCCATTTCTCCCATTTTCCCAGTCTAAATAAGTTATGTGCAGAAGCACAAAGCCCTATTAGCATTCTAATTGGTTTTTCTGACTCATGTTTTCTTATTAGACAGAGGATTCAGGACATGTCACTTTGTTCAGTCTGAGTATCACCAAAATTTGCAACAATCACACCAGCTGTAGCTACCAAGTAGCATCCTTCTGCCTGAGATTTGAAAAGTTCAGAAGTTCAGTTTCAGAAATTTACCCCAGCAAACAAACACCCAAGTAGCTGCTGCCTCTTAGCATTCAAAATTCAAGCTGTTTTTTTCACCCATAAGTGAATATTTAGAAATTCTATCTTCTAGTTCTACCTTAAACACTTTGAACATGACTATTTCCTATGCCTCTAGGGGGTCTAATCTCTGGGGTCTATCATGATGATGGAAAAGCTGAAAACTTTGTTGAACATTTCAGGCTTGTTGGATGCAAAATGAGAAAAAATGCACAACACTTTGAATCCCACTGCAGAATTTTGAGTATTTTTTTTAGTCTATGCATAAATCTCTGAAAGATGACCTGGTCTTCTGGAACAAATCCTGAAAAACAAAAGCACTTGGTATTGAAGCAAAATACAGAAGCATCTATCAGCTTGGGTGGCCTGTAAGGCACAGTAGTGTTTCCTTCTCTACTGCTAGTAGGTATACTCAGATGAAAGCGCAGACAGCAGTAAGTGTGGATTCATGGTCAGCAAAAGAAAGCTGCATAACCTTTGAGGACACTGAAGGGATACTACACCTTGCTATGCTCTGATTGAGATGTTCTGCTTGGATACCACATGGGAACAAGAAAAAATTGCAAAATAGTTCTATGGATTAGATTGTTGTCAGCTTTTGACTGACTACAAGCCACTCACATGACTGAAAAATAGCAAGAACATTTGCCAGTGAGAAGTCAGATTATTATTATGTAATTTGTAGGCAATGCATGATTGTGGAAGGACCTTGGATCAGTAATTACTTCTACTTTGTCTAGGCACTCCCTGAACAGTATTATTATTTCAGATTAACTTTAGAGACAAGTCCAGAAACCTTGACTGAAAACTGTTGAGTGCAATGTGAGAGTAGAGAAGAAATATGGGAGATAATGAAGATGAACTCATGCAGTGATATAAGAGAGCTGTGACTCTGCTTTATTCAGCTGCACAAGTCTTTCTGAAATAACTCTGCTGGAGTCTTTGCAACTACAGTAAAATGAAATTGATGTGAGGTCAAACTCAGAATCCTATTGTTTCAGGTATGACACATAGATCAGTGGGCCAGTTCCCTTAATTTTGTAAAGGGCATGCATTTGTAATGCAACAGAGGATTTGGAAATTCTGAGAGACATTTCCAAATTTCAGTGATGTATTGCTTAGCCTCCAGAGTCACTGGCAGTTTAAGACTTCTTGGGCACTCACTGTTGAGAAGCCACACTGAAATCTATCTTTTTAATGTATTTAAAGATTTTTACTGTTGGAAAATAAGATAAATTTTTGCAGATTTTTTTGTATTCATCTGGTAGGAAAACCAGATAAATGTAGCCTTGCTACAGTGTTAGCTAAACTAATTCTGAGAGTATTTTCCTCAACTAATGTGCTCACACATAGTACAGAACTGTTTTCACTTCTCATTTCCTTAGCAGATGAGATGGAAAATTAATTTAGAAGAAAAATCAAATAAAAATATAGAATTATTTTTTTCTCTACCAACAAAAGTAATGATTGCCTGTAAAATAAAAGTTTTACAGCCTAGGCCATAACCTCAATCAAACTTCCTGACCCATGTAACATCAAATAAGGGAAAGGTAATCTAATATGCATCGTATACTATATTACTAAATCATTTTAAGACTATAATTAGAATATGGCTAGTAACAGGTTTGTTTCTTATCTGTATCTGTCATAAAGAAAATTCTAAGTATTATAATTGCTATAAGTTATTTACTTATAGTTCGATTTCTTTTGTACTAGGAAATTTGACATGAAGTCATGCATCTGGATGAGCAGGGAAACAATGCTTAGAAAACCATTTAAAAATTGTTATGAACAAGACTGGGCTTTTGTACAAGTAAAAGAACCACTATGCACAGCCTAAGATTCTGCTAAAACACACTGTCTTTTTTTTAGAAAGATATTTTGGCCTGAGTCATAGATTTCTGAAGATTAACATATGTGCCTCAGGTGGCTTGTAAGCCATCTCCAAACGATCAGACATACAGATGAGAGCTGCCTCCATCAGAAGTGTTATATGCTGCTACCACTGCTTATGTTCAAGCTTTACTTCAGCTAGATCCCTTTTTGTCATGGATTCTTGTGTCAGATGATAAGAGTCCAATCTTGGTTTTAAAGGGTATTGGAAATTGCCTTAATGTAAAGAGTAGAGGAACTAAAGTCAAATCCATCTTTCTTATTGGGTTTATCTTCTCCAAGGAGTAGCTGGTGAAAGAGAGTGTGACCCTATTTCTACTTTCAGACCACCAATATCTGCTCTTCTCCTGAACTCCTTACTACCTCTGGAAATTTGAAAGGTCTCTTCACTGCTTTCCTCTTCTAACTTATGTGCATTTAAAGAGATCCCTGCCCTCTCTTGTGCAATGCCACTGGCTCCAGATTTTGGAAAAAAACGTTTCTTGAACTGGCAGATGCCGCACTTTAATCTTCATACCTACATGTTAATTAAAGTGGAGAACAAGTAACTTCAAAATAAATTATTTATATGAAAGGCTTTAATTATCCATACAAGTTCATCAGCAGATGAAGCTCTGTAATAGCTCATAAAAAACCCACAAAAAAACATAAACATATGAAGTAACAGTGCTGATTGAATTTTTAAATAAAATACTATGCTTAGAAATAAAATCAAGCATTGCTTACCTGAACTTAAAGTATCCAAAATACCCTACTGCATGGTAGAACTTCTGTCAACCTTGTCATAGAAAGAGAATATTTCTCTTCTGCATGGGAGCCTGAAGCAGGCTATTAACTTCCTAAAAGAGGAGTCTAACAAATCAGGCAGGTACCTGGATCTTTCCAGAACTGAATTCCTAATTTTCTGGATCCAGCCCACTGAATCTCCTGGAGCTGCTGTGACCCAATGCAGTTTGTGCATAGTAGGTCTCAAAAAAATGGAAGAAAGGCAGATTATCCTCCTCTCTTAGTCCAACAGTTCACTCTAAAAATAAGCCTTAAGAAAATGGAAAATGCAAAGCTAAAACCAGCTGGAAGTAAGAAGAAGGAGCTATTAAAATCATTGCATTTGGATGCAGTTGGTGATTCATGAAATCCCTAGGTTGTTGTTTGTTGGATGCCAGCAGAATACACCAAGGGAAATACCACTTCGTGCCTTTTCTGCTTTTTAAATGCTTTCCCTAAACATTTTCTATTTGTCATCACCACAGACAAGCTATTGGGCTGGCTGAACCCAATGGCTACATTGATCATGTTTAAAAACAACAACAAAAAACAAGGCCAGACTAGTACTTTGTGGCCAGCTGGCATTGGTATAACCTATGTCCATACCATTAACTCTCTTACCCACCTAAAGAGGATGGCCTTATTCAGACAGCCTACTGGCAATGATTCATGTCCTACACAAAACCCTGATGCATGCCAAGGATTTGTTTTCAGAGAGGTTTCTAGCTGACACAGAGACCTTGCAAACAATGTAATTGTTAGCATGACAATCAGGCAGGAGTTCACATTCTGTTTATTGTCCTGCTATAGACATAGACAATGTGCCACTATAAATTAAATTAAAAAAAAAAAAATAGCTGGTCTCCTTCTCTATTGGCTTGTATTTGTGCAGTTACTTTTTTGTGGACTACATGATTCAGCAACGTGGAAAAAGCAGTGAGAGACTTTCTCATGATTCCCAAAAAAAAAAAAAAAACGTGCACCATGTCTCAGAGAAAGGTAGTTTTCACAGTATCTGTGATTATCAGTTCTCTACTTGTCCACTACTTGTCCATATTTTTTTGGCCTTGGACAACCCTTGGAAATAACCCAAAAGCATTCTTACTGGAGTGTTAAAGGGGAGGTATCCCAAGAACCTTCAGCCTCTTGCAGCTCAATCTGGGATATTTACTGCAGGAGTGGACTGTCTTTACCTGAGAACAATTCTGCTTTGAGCAGTGAGAATAGACAAAAACATGGTACAGAACGAAATGGGATGGTCAACTTCTCCACACCATCTCAATACATTACAGTACCATCTTGCACAGCAGTTTGTATGCTGGCATGTGCAGAGCAGTTGGCCTGACCTCACTGTCATTTTCACTACTAATGTCATGTTTTCCTTCTGCTCTTCTTCTCCTGGATGTATGGTCTTTTTGATCTCCATTTCCTTGCAGTACTTTTGGATAAAATATGTTTTTATGCAAATAGTAGTTGGTTAAATCCTGAAAGACATAGAGGACAAACCATCCCTGGTGACTTAAAAGTTAGTAGGAAAATACTGCCTGTTTTGTTCTGAATTTAAAAAAAAAAAAATGTATTGTACAGAAGGATTAACACAATTGGGTGTCTTGTAACCTTTCCAAGAGAGATGGAAATCTCCATATATTAGATGGGACTTTCTGAGAAATGCAATTTCTTTTGCTAACTGATCTATTTCAGAAAAGATCAAGGAATGATTCAAAAGTCATTCAAACCAGGTGCAGCCTTAAAAATAATTCAGATTGGTATATAAGAACTTCAGTATATTCAATCCTGTTGACCTTTAAAATGGCTATAGTCATTCAATTTGAGTACTTGTAAAGATGGGATCTAAATAAACATATAAATTGGTGCCACACGTTTTCCATCATATAGGAGTTGTGATTCTTACATAAACCATGACTCGTTAGTTTTTCATGTTTTCAACTCATTAACTGATTAATTATTTAGTCTTCAGCTTTGCAAATGCCTGCTTATCTAGTTTAAAATGATGTAGGGAATCTGGACTGAATCACTTTTTAGAGGAGGAAAAGTATTAATTTAACCTTCCCTTGCATGATCATGCAAATAAACATGGCAAAGGTGAACCATAACGAAGTTGTCAATCAGAAGAAATCTCTGAGGATATCTTACCGCCTAGTGAAATTTTGTTTGAGAATGGATGGTTCTCAAAATTGAAATCTTTTGATTTAAACAACCAAATAGCAAACATGAGGATTTTCAGCTCAAGCTGAAAAGCCATTTTTCTTTTTTATTTGTTATACAGAAGCCAGAAAAAAACATCTGTTTCTTGGTATTTTGTTGCCTGTTGCTTGAATTTTGCACATTAAAATAAAAATTGCTAACCATTAATTATACCTTTCATTTATGTACGTTTGGTAACATTTATATAAAAGCATCTCATGTTTGTCTTTTGTTTCCATATGGCATCATCTCTTGACACATAAATTGCATTTACTACTTTTGTCATTCATTATTAGTTTGACCTTAAACTATATAATAGGTTTGATATTAGTTTTTTAGATCCTAATATCAGATTTTCCCACTATTCTCTGACTGCTAGTTAAATTTTCACTTCCTATATTTCACTTAATTTTTATTAATGCAAGTCAGAAAATCTTCTTTTCTCCAAGAGTAAAAACCACTTTACATACCACATAGATACCCACTTTGTTAGATCTTAGGTTATCTGATGGCAAAAAAGAAATAAGATGCATTTGGTGAAAAAGTTTATCAAGTTCTGAAATGGAAAAGTACATAAAGATTAGCACAGCACTGTGCAAGACACACCATGACTTCCAGCATTTTGATGTGTAGCTCTGTTATTTTCCATGTTCTGGGTGCTAGTAATTTCCCACGTCTTTGCACTTGTATCATACATCTTTCCTCATATTAAGTAGTATTAAAAGGAAATTCTGTCAAAGCTTGTATATTCATCACTTGCCTATTCTGAGGTGAGAGTATGTGTGCTTTGGGTGAAAGAATCAAAGTTTTGGATAATCTGCAGAGGTTATTTAAAGAATGGGTAGACTGCCTTTGACAACTACATAGCTCATGGCACCACACAATAATTTAAAACACTGATCCATTGCACTTTTGTCTGGTAAGACCAAATTATTTTTCTATAATCTTTTGTTTCTATAGCTTTTGAGTGCTATGTCTATTTAGTCACATTTCTTTGTCCCCATTAATTAGATTTTCTACTTTCTGCATTTATTTGGTTAGTTTGTTTTGTCACTGCTAGTTTACTTTAAGTTTAGCTTTTCCTCACAGCTAATTTAACACCTACCATAGCTATCTTTAAGTACCTAAACTAATAAACTTAGTTTTCTGCCTAGTGATTAAAAAGTTATAGAATTATTTAAAAAACAATTCAATACAAAAAGTATCTCAAATACTTTTTAGGGTGGAACAAATTGCCCTTTGGAGATGCACTATGTTTCAGTAAGTGTGGAGTTTATTTGCCGTCTTTTTGATGAACCATTATTACCTTTTATTTGGTAAGTGTCACAACCTGCATATTATCATTGGTTTTCTCCACTGCACTATTTTGTATCACATACTGTTCTTCAGTGTGTCATGCATTTCTTACAATTTTTAATTTGATAGAAAACTGAGGAAATAAACAATATCTGAAAAAGTTTAATTTTGACAGTAATTACACTGTTTAATCAAGAAACTTTTTTATTATCTTATGTATTAATGGAGATGTTAAATTCTAGTAATTTATTCTAAATTATTTTAAGTGATCACCTGATACTTTAATGAATGCAAAGTAAATATATAATAGTTATACATTTTTATTTTAGATAAGTTTTTGTTATCCTTTGTTGTTCAGTGAAATTCTGCTAAATATTAAATCTTCAACACAGTGTTGAATTTCTTTTAAAATTTCAATGAAACTAAAAGCGTGGCACTTATGTATGTGTGCCTTCTCCTTCCCCTCCCCCATAATGGTAGCACCACCTTTTCTTTTTATGTGTGTAATTAGCAAATAATTATGGAACTATAGAAAATAATGCTAGCACTAGTGGAGCAGTCCTAAGTATTTTTAGAAACAAAAAAATATTACCCCCAGATTGTAACTAAATTGCAGAAACTGCACATATCTGATGCAAATCTACTTGAGAAGCCATCTCAGTTTACAAGCATCTCAGAAAGATGTATTATTTCACTGTTCTCAGTGGTATATTGAATGAAGCATTAGCCATTAGGAAAAGATGTGCATGATCATGCAATGTAAGTTCAGGTGGGTGGCTCTTGTTTTAGGATAAAGAGGTTTATTCCTACCAGAACTGTTAAGGATTTTGGCAAGACATTTCTGAATCTTTCCCTCCTATGCTACATACATGGATATACATGCCATACATGTGCCATAAATGGTGGCAGCAGGCTCAGCACAGCAAGGTACATTGCTTCTGATAACAACATTCTTTGGGGATTTATGTGGCTACCTGAAAACTCTGTATAGGGGTATGCATCAGCATAGGCTGAGCATGAAAAGTGGACCATAAGGCAGAATTTGAGGATCATGATACGCTGGCTGTTCTGCAATTTCATTCACAAGGTGAATAGTAAGAATTAATTGTTTAACTGAGTACTTTGATATTTTTCTCTGGGATGAAGCAGAATGAAGCACTGTGAAGATTCTCAACAGCTGAAAAGCATCAGAGCTGCCATGTGTTTGCATCAGCAATGATACCGTAAGAGCAACTCTAGAATTTTGTAATCTTTCAATATTTGTTTTTTCAACTGTAACATTTAAAAATAATTTTTGGTGTCTGCAGACATATCCTATATGTCTTTAGACCAAATAACTAAAGCATATACTCCCAACTGAAGAAAAAGGTGAATGTGTATAGTAAGTTCTGCTTGCTTGTTCCCTTTTGTTCTGATCTTGTAGAATAACTAGAGAGGCTTATATTCTTCTCTTCAGATGAATCAAATCATGTGGTATTTTAACTTAACTTTTTAAAGATGGATGAAATAATGTGGTATTTTATTCTAACTTTTTCAATTACAATACTTTACACTTATTGAATTTCCAAATGTAATCTTTCTAGTGCTTCTGGAAATCTTTATAGATATATTCAGGAAAGGTTACTTAAGTATCATTTTATGTTCAGATAGAGCATGTTTTCTATCAATAATTCAGTATTACCTGGATTCCATAACAGGACTGCATTCATCCTTGACATTTTCTATGGATAGATATATATATTTGTTTAAGCTAACATCTAAACTTCATGCTTTGTGAGAAGCATTAAATCAGAGAGAATGCCATCAGATAGAAATTTTACATAATCTTGGAGAAGCAAATTTATCAAACTAAGTATCAGACAATGCAAACAAAAGACAGGTGGCTGGGGAGTGGAGGGTTCTAATAAGAATGGCAATGTTTACTATCTGAAGAGGGAAATAATAAAATGTCAGTGTGTTATAATATTTTTAGTTTAGGGGAGGAAGAAGAGAGAGAATTAAACCTCAAAACATTTTTTATGTGAACTAATAGGGGGAAGGTTAACTTAGTTATTTGAATATTCCTGGTAAACAGAAGAGCTGTATTTTGAATCTGGAGTATATAGGACACTCATCTGATTGAGTTGCTCATTTAGGATCAAGGAGAAAGGCAGTCATTGCCTTGCTCTGCTTTGTACTGTGCATGACGCTGGGCTTATGCCTATTCCTCTGTGCCTATTCTAAACAGTAGTAGCATTTGCTCAGCTCTTCGGAGTAAAACCTGTGAGTTGTTCATCTTTCAGGATAATTAGGATTTGCTGCATGGTGGAGGTTATGGTGTTTGTTGTGGTTTAAGCCGTAACTCATGCAGTTTGCTCAGTTACTCCCCCCTCTTTCTTTCCCCGGCTCCTGGAGGGATGGGAAGGAGAATCGAAAGAATGCAACTCCCATGGGTTGAAATAAGAACAGTCCAGTAACTAAGGTATAACACAAATCACTACTGTTACAACCAATAATAATAATGACAAGGGAAATACAAGGGAAGAGGATACAACTGCTCAACACCCAATACCAAGCCCAACCCAGCAGTGAACCAGCCTCTTCTGGGTCTCTGCCCTCCGTTTTTACATCTTGGGCATGACGTGCTGTGGTATGGAATACCTCTTTGGCTAGTTTGGGTCAGGTGTCCTGTCTCTGCTTCCTCCCGGCTTCCTCTCCTCCCTGGCAGAGCATGAGACTCAGAAAGTCCTTGGTCAGACCAAAACATTTGAGCAGTAACTAACATTGGTGTTATCAGCACTGTTCCCAGGCCGAAAGTTAAAAACGCAGCACTGCACCAGCTACCAAGAAGGAGAAAAATGACTGCTACTGCTGAATCCAGGACAGTGTTTCAAATATGTTAACTATTTTCTGTATGGAAATGTCCCAAGTAAAGGAAGATTTTTTATCACATGGCTTGCTCTGAACGGCAATGCCTGTGTTTCCCTGAACTGTGTTTGGAATTGTGCTTCATAATTAAAACTACAAATACAACTACATTCACTCTAACATAACAATGATACAGATGTTCTCAAAAGCATAGAAAAAAACAGATTTTGTGTCTGTCTGTCTGCCTGATGGTGTAACAATATTTGTTAGTTTTCTGATGGATGACTAAAGCAAGTAGATTTTGGAACTGTATTTAAAACCGGGTCAGTAAATCCTAGAAAACACTATGTGATGATTCTGAAGAAATGATTTAACAGGTAAAATGGACTAGTAATAACGGTAGTTATTTCCAATGGTCAGAAACAGTACACATGACAAATGCTTCCCTAATGTAAGTATTGAAACACTGTAAGTTGTTTACCGCATGAAGTTATCTAAGGATGTTGTCTTAGATAACGTTGTTTAATTTCTGATCTTTAATTTCTCAGAATAAATTCAAATTAAGATTTGATCCCACTCCAGTTGAAGTCAAAGTTGGAAAAACAACATACCTGGGGAAAATCCCCTCTCTTAATAGCTCTTAATAGGATACCTAAATGTGCTTCAAGGATACTTAGAAGGGCAACAAAAAAATATGAAAGTGGTGTTCTGAAGCTCTGTACTGCAAATTCCATATTGTGCTAAAAGCTCTAGTCGGCTGTTTTCTAAAATGTCTGTTACAATCTAGATTTGATTTGCTAAATCAAATTACTAGATTCACAAAAAAAGTACTGGATGCAGCAAAATGTAGAGAAAAGAATAGCAGCAATAAAAATAAAGCCTCCTAGGGCTTTATGTTTATATCAGAGGGTTTGGATATAAAATTACAACTGAAGAAACATTTGAAGGATAAAAGTGTTAAGAATATACTGGGATGAAATATCAAGTGAATTAATGAAAGGATGTTTTGATCTATTAAGTATTATTCAGTCAGAAGAAAAAACTTTCAAATGCCAAATGAAGGTAATGTGATTAATAAAAAAAGAAATTATCACACTTCTTATAGCTTAAAGGCAACGTAAATGTAAGAGTGCACTTGGTGCTGCAATGATGATGTAAACTGCTTATCTTGACTTGCAGAAACAAGCCAGGCACAGAGGTATTTTATGCAAAAACTCTGTAATGAAATGGAAAAAGAACAGTAGCTTTAGGGTTAATATAATGTTCCTTTTACTAATCAAGTTCCTTGTTCAATGTTTGAAGAACACAAATATTTCAATGAGTCTCCCAGTGCCATGTAGCATATGGTAAATCTAGAGGTGTAAATGAGGAAGCGCACATGCCAATTGTTTTCCTGATGCACACATCTAGCCACAACATTGTAGTATAAACTTTCCCAAAGTCTCGAATCATCCATCATGAAATTAGAGAAAAAAAAAAATCATAGATTAAGCAAGGGAAATGGAGTAGAAATGCCTGACTGAGAATGTAATTTAGTTGTGTATGCGCAGTTCTTTCATTCAAAAGGCCTTGTTTTTCTCCCTGCTTCAGGGAAGACAGTGTGGTGACTGCTGTTTTGAAATTCAGATGCAAAGTCCTACAGACTGAGTGAAACTTGTCTCAGAAGTTTTATTCTATTCTTTTACTGTCTCTTTCCTAAATAAAAACATCGGTTTTAAGCCTGTACAAGATTAGTTGTTCTGAACCTGTGAATAAAATTTTGTCTTATTTCATAAGGGATATGATTTCAAGAAAGACTATATTTCTTGGAATAGGTGGAAGAGCAGGTACCAAATACTCTATTATGACAAAAAATTAAGAGAGTCCAAGTTCTTGCTGCAATATATTCTGAATGTGTGGACTGGTGAGTGAGCTGGTGGATGAAATTTAGCCTTCCTATTCTTAATTAAATTATTGCATATTTAAAGACTGAGAAAAAATTTTTTAATATGTTTTGAGCCATTTCCTCTCTGCTATCTTGATGGTCTTGAAACTTACCTAAAATTGTCATAAAGGATCTCTGCTTTGCTCTGACAACACAGATGAAGCCAAACAGTGTAACTGAAATAAAAGCTTCAATAAATAATTTATTTCTTCAGTAATTCAGGGTAATTTTTTAGTGTAATTTCCAGATCACTATCTCAAGTCTTGCCAGACTATCAGATTTTTGTTTTCTCTTAAAACAAAGCTGTAGCAAGCTCTCACTGAACCAAGTACTTTAAATGCACAAAATGAAATTATATTTGGTCTCTCAATCATTGTCTGTTGGATCTGTTTTATACACATTTTTGAAATATACAGAGGTTGGTAATTACCAACACTAGGAACACTGCTAGTTTGTTGCATTCATGAGCTATACGGAAGAAGCAAAATAGGTCCAGTTTCCTCATTAACAACAATGGCTTCTCCCACTGCTTGTGAGATGCAATGGAAACCAACCTCTGAAAAAGATCCCTATCGTTCACCATATCCCCACCGCTTCAGCATTCAAATACCAGCCATGGAATTAGTCATGTGCAGTCTCCTGAGATCACAGTTTCCTTTCTCTCTTTGCAGCAAGAAAATACCTGAAAGTCACTTATAATAGCTCAAAATCACTTCTAAAAGTGATTTGGCTCTGGCAATGTCATTTTCAGAATGGCAATACCATCGCATTTTTTCAAATGGCTGTCAGATCATGTTATATGTCACCCTGGCAGGGGTAACTGCGGTTACTAACCTGTGTGTATGTACTCTGCAGGTGACTTGCAAATGCACATGAATTTGCAGCTCTTGCATGCATCAGATTTGCCGCAAATGTGCAGGCCATAGGTACAGCACCTGTTTGGAATGTCTGAATGTCATGGGTTCAGCAGCAGCAGTCATTTTTCTCCTTCTTGGTAGCTGGTGCAGTGCTGTGTTTTTGATTTTGGGCCTGGGAACAGCGGTGATAACACGAGTGTTTTCAGTTACTGCTTGGTAATGTTTTGGTCTGACCAAGGACTTTCTGAGTCTCATGCTCTGCCAGGGAGGAGGGTAAGCCGGGAGGAAGCAGAGACAGGACACCTGACCCAAACTGACCAAAGAGGTTATTCCATACCACAGCACGTCATGCCCAGGATGGAAGAGCAGAGAGCAGAGACCTGGAAGGGTGAGGGGGTGCACTGCGTGGTTGGGCTTGATGCTGGGTATAGTGGTGAGCGTTTGTATTTTTCCCTTGTATTTTCCTGGTCATTATTATTATTGGTGGTAGCAGTAGTGGTCTTGTGTTATACTTTAGTTACTAAACTGTTCTTATCTCAACCTGTGGGAGTTGCATTCTTTTGATTCTCCTCCCCATCCACCTGGGAGCCGGGGAAGAAAGAGAGGGGTGTGAATGAGAGAGTGAAACTGTGTGGCTGACTGGACTTAAACCACAACACTGAACATCCAGACAATGACAAATCTATTTGGTCTTCTTTACATCTGCCATAAGTCTGATGCCTCCAGACAGCAGCATAGTTATGAGGAGATATGTCATGTATATGGCATACTGGGTGATTCATCTATAATTATGCTTGGACACCACTAATTATAGTGCAAAGTTTTCAGATTGCCCCTGTGTCCAGGGTTCAGCAGTAGCAGTAATTTTTTCTCCTTCTTAGTAGCTGGTGCAGTGCTGTGGTTTTTGACTTTCAGCCTGAGAACAGTGCAGATAACACCGATGTTTTTAGTTGTTGCTCAGTAATGTTTACTCTGATCAAGGACTTCCTGAGTCTTATGCTCTGCCAGGGAAGAGGGGAAGCTGGGAGGAAGCAGAGACAGGACACCTGACTCAAACTAACCAGAGAGGTATTTCATACCACAGCACGTCATGCCCACTGTATAAATTGGGGGCAGTTACCCGGAAGGATTAGATCACTGCTGGTCGTGCTGGGTATCGGTTGGCAGGTGTTGAGCGTTCGTGTTCTCTTCCCTTGTTATTTCCCTTATCATTATTATTATTGGTGGTAGCAGCAGTGGTTTGTGTTATACCTTAGTTACTGGACTGTTCTTATCTCAACCCATAGGAGTTACATTCTTTCGATTCTCCTCCCCATCCCTCTGGGAACACCGGGGAAGAAGGGGGTTAGTGAGAGAGAGGCTGTGTGGTCCTGAGTTACAGCTGGGCTTAAACCATAATACCCTGGAATATATTTCTCATCATGAGGAAAGACAAGTCCAGAGAAAAACAATGTATCTGGCAGGCTCAGCTAGGTCACGGAATTGCCATTTTCTGTGTTGAAAACTGGGGCAGCATGCACTGTGCACAGGTTCCAGAATGGGTCAGTGTTTAACCGTTATGAATAAACCTAACTGACATCTATGTGTGAGTCCAAGGAAACTTAAATTATTTAACATGTGCCAGTGTAATTAGTGTCACACACATGAGTTAAACAGTGGCACACTGTGAGGAAAAATCCCCAGCCACCAGCTGATGTCATTGTGAATTAGTAGTATTGACTCACAAGCTCAGTAATGGGCATGCGGTTGAATAGTTAGAGAAGATTCATTAATTACCCATTATGGATCCTGTAGAACTGAGTACAACTTTCTGGGATGTAAAATGGTGCAGTAGCACCTTGCTGGGGAATATTTTCCATATCTCTGCAAGTGATAAGAATTAGTTGACCCAAATTAGAAACTCTGTTTTGTGGTTTTGGGTATTCCTGGTGCCAGACATTATAAACGCTGCGAACATTGTGAAACTATAATTTCCATGGCTGTTAATACCTTGATATGATGATGTCTACATCACAGCAACACTTTCTGTATCTAAAAACAATGCCCCATGTTCATAATATCACACTAGGGTATGTCCCAAACCCAAAACAGTCACCTGTGTCAAAAGAAGTAAATGTTATCTCAAAGCGATCATTATTTTACAGTCAGTTACTGCAACCATAACAATACAGGAGGCTGCTTGGCCCTAACCCATTGCTACTGTTTGAATGTCTGCACTCTCATGCTCCATTAAAGCAAGCTGGAACCTAACTAGATGGTTTTCAGTGAGCCTGGCCTGAAAGATGTCTTGGAAACTGGGACAGTCATGGGGGCTTGACTTGTAAATAGTGTTCCTGATGGGCAAGATGGAGCCAGATAAGCAGGGTTAAATAGCCCAAAATGTCTCTGAAAGGGAAGAGGCAGCACTGCAGAAGGCATTAGTGGGAACAGTTCATGACTGATATTTCAATTCTCAGGCTTTCTTGAGTTTTGCATTCTCTCATGGATTTGTGGTTGCTTGTGACTATTTTGCATGTTTTAGTTTTGGTACACTTGATCTTAATGAAGCATAGCATAAGGAGAGCAGCCTTAGCACCCTGTGAAGTATCCCATTTGTTCACATACTGTTGTGTATGTCCAGTTTACTAAAGGGGTCCCTAGCTTTGTCTTCACCCACCATGAACTTCTCTCATTCCCAGACTCTGTGACTAAGCACAAAAATATAGGCGTCCTGTGTGCAGACCTTTGTCAGTGAAGGCCAAGGCAAGGAATGCTTTGAGTCTTCGTTAATGTCCTTTGCTACTAGATTTCCCTTCCCTGTTAGAAGCAGGCTAACATTTTCCTTGAGCTTCTTTTTGCTGTGATGTAGCTGTCAAAGGTCTTGCTGTCCTGCACATCCCACAGCACTGTCACCTTTCAGCTAACATTTTTCCTTGCTGATTCCACCCCTGCATGCCTGGGCAGTGCTTCTGCATGGCTACAGGGCAGCCCCTGCCTGCTCCCCTCTCCATGTGTCACACTTGGTGGGGTGCTCTGAGTCAGGCTCTACCATTCAGCCACACTGGTCTCCTGCCACACACTGCTTGTTTTCCCACAGTCTGGGATGGACTGTTGAGGTCTCCTGGACACCTTTACTTTTTGTGACAGCTTCCCATGGGATCCTGCTGATCAGGCTCCTGTACAAATGGAGTTCGTTCACAAATTTTTAAAAAAGTTTATTGTAACTCAGATTTTTGTCATCCAGCTGTTAAACATTTTCCAAACATTTTCCTACTTTGTGTTTAGGAAAAGGTTTTAATAAGACAAAATATTTCAATACAAAAGCACCCATCTAGTTCCCTTTTTCAGGGTTTCATTGTCTTTTTGATGGTGACAAAACAAATTGGAGAAAGCTTTTTTTTAAATTATATCAGTGTTAGAAATTGCCAGAAAAGGAATACATGGTCTGGGGTTCTATAATTTACTGTGCAAGACAGTGCGTATAATCCTCTTCCATGAAAATGTGTGAAGCTATGTGGTCATTTGAAGATTCAGAATCAAGAAGCAAATATTGCTGACAGTACAGCTTTGTTTCAATCGCTTTTGCTCTTTAGCCCTTTGTTAATGGCAAGATCTGACTTCTCGATCATAAAACCTGATTCCCAGCCCTCTGACTGTGGGAAGAAAAGATGATCATCTAGCCCCTGTAAAGCTAAGCCAGCACATTAAGTTAGATGATGACAGGTATTCTTTCTGATTAAAACAAAAAAAGTTCATGTATCTGATGTCAGAGGAAATATATACCCTACCATCGGTGCATACTTGTGTTATTATAGTAAGCACAAAAATGGCTTGATTTTTGTTTTGTTCTGTTCCACTTTCCTCCACCATTTTACCATTATCAATATGTCAACATTACAACAATTGTCTTCTAGCTTTATAAGTATAGGGCAGATATAGTGTAGTTCCTTCCCTTAGAGAAACCCACTCTCTTTAGCAGGAAGAAAAATAATTGGCAGAGAATAAACAGGGGTGACAATGCCAGCAGGTGATAGTGTAAACAATGATATCTACTGATCTAAGCCAAATGTGTATGGAGAAAATGCACAGAATCCTGCTGGGTTGTCCAGTTCTTGTCAGATCCTGTCACCAGTTACTGCTTCCCTGACACGGCAGCCTCCCTGCAGCACCCAACCCAGCTGCATATGTAAAGAGACTCTCACAAACAGCCCTCTTCCTCTCAAGTAATGCCTAGTGCCAAATATTAGAACATAAGTATAACTCTGCCAAGCTACTTTGTAGTTAATACTCCAGAACAGCAAAAACCAGAGCAGTTTCTAAGAATGCCAGTTTAATTAAAAACATCAGTCTTTATATCCTCTTGCCTGCTGCAAAGAACATAAGTGTTTCAATGATCATACTTGAATAAATCCTGAAATATGCTCATTGCTCATGCCACTTCATGTACTTAGCCAAGAGCAGTAAAACATTATAACTCATTCATCACCTGTTACACAGTGAATTGCTTGTTACAGCAAACCATTATAGACTTCACAACATATGTTTGAGAGTGCAGTACACAGGGCAAAGCAGGGACCTGAATCCCATTTATCTCGAGGTTTTTCTAGACTGCACTGCCAATAAAAAACATGCAGTAATGAAAGGTAGAAGATCTTTGTAATGGCCACCTTGTAAAAAAATATCTTTGTGTAAATGAGAACTTGGGCTGAGATCACCATCAGTGAGACTTAAAAGACCAAGTGCAGATAATGCTAGATGGTTGAGGTGGTATGAGTACTCCGTACATGGCTTCAGTAATCTGTCATCATTAGACTCTGAGCATAACTCACAGTTGACAGTTTTATGCCTTTTCCCCACCTCTCTGTGAGGGGCTTTCTGCCACCTGCCACTGAGGATGATGCTATGGTTTAGAAATCCTATATTAGCCAAAATATAGCCACCTCACCAGCATCAGAGAGACTAGTTTCACCCATGTCTGAGTTACATATGCTCTTGACTTCCTCTTTTCACTGCAAGCATGATCTAGAAAGACATCTCAATGAATCATCAACCCCACAACAAGCTGCTATCCATGTAAATTGTTTATAATGATAAACAGAATTCAGTGGAGGAATCCATTTCTTCTCCTCGTGCCAACTGTGTGCTTAGTCAGCATCTATTATGAAGGCTGGCTGTGCTTTTGGGAATAGGCCTGGTGAAGTTGATTGTTGTATCCCTGGGTGACTTCAGATAAATAATATGGCTCCATCTGTGTCTCAGTGAAATAGCACCATGGAAAGCTTACATTTCTTGTATGAGCTTGAATACCTGTGATCATCTGGGCTACAAGTAATGATATTTAAAGTCCCCCGAAGCAATAACTGAATGTTTCAGGAGCAAACTGCTCTCAGCAGATAACACTCAGCATGCCTATACCACCACTTAAGTACATGTTCCTAAGACAAATTTCCTCACAACTGCACATTATAAGTCCTCCAACTTCCACTTATTGCTCATCTGAGTCCAAGTGTGGAGTTTGCTGCACATCAGGAACCTAAACAAGACTGGCCCCTAATTATAGGTATAAGCTTCCACTGAAGTGTCCTGAATAGACTTAAGTGGGGTGGAACAATTTGTTGCAGCTCAGCTTTTCCAGGTTGAGCACGGACGCTTTGGTTCAAGGCTCAAACGGCAGAGTAAAATGAACATACCCAAGTGTTCTCTGTGAAGTGGAGAAAGATTCCAGAATGTCAAGTAACCTGAGTCTAGTGGCTGTAAACTTGGCGCTATAGAGAGGAAAACAGAAGATGGCATGTAACTGGGGAG
The DNA here is from genome assembly GCA_028858755.1 of Ara ararauna. Classification (NCBI taxonomy): domain Eukaryota; kingdom Metazoa; phylum Chordata; class Aves; order Psittaciformes; family Psittacidae; genus Ara; species Ara ararauna. The sequence goes on from CM054379.1 coordinate 67,972,037, forward strand.
AAAAAAGAAATTGCAACATTATCAATGTTATATAGTTAAGTCTTGGGTGGAGGTGCAGTGGCGCACAGCTTTGAGGCTACACTATATACCTCACTCCAAAAATTAGAGACTCTGGGATGTTTTAAATCTTGAGTATCTATGTCTGCATCTATTTAAAAGGAAAAATCCTAAAAAAATAAGTTGCTAGCCCATGGCCTACCATTTTTGAAGTACCCAACAATGAAATTCGTCAGAGATGACAGCCATCTCCCTGAGTGCTCCCACTCCTGCTTTCCTGCTGTAAGCTAGACAGGGAAAGTGATCCGGCTTGAAGAAAAAAGCTAAATTAAAAAAAACCAAACAAACCATGGGATTACTTCCAGCTGGATCAGTTCCTTGATCTGTTTCACAGCAAAGCCTCTCAGACAGCTGGGCCAGTACGGTGGGTACTGTGCTGTGACAGGAGTCACTGGAGCTAAAGGCTCTATTTTATGAAATCAGCCTCTTGTCTGTCTACAGTTTGAACAAGGATGTAACCTAAACATGGCTAATCTGTTAAATGACCAGCAAATGGATTCACAGTTCAGAGCTAGCAGGGTCTCAAAAGGAAGGACTTGGAGTGAAGGATTTATTTGTTTAACTTGTAACTTTTGTCTGATTAGCTTTTAACAGGTTGATTATCTGTGAAGTTCTGACCAATTAGTGATCAATTTTACATTTGTAACTGATTCCTATCAGCACTCTGTCTTGTTTCCAGTTCCATTTAGAAGTAGTAAAGTGTAATTTTACCAGCTATTAAGAACATTTAGTTGCAGTTGCAAAAGATGTTCTTATTGTTAGTTTTGTAATGATCTAAGGGGTTTAGAATTTCATCCCATTTTGACTTCTGGCGTAGCTTTTGAGTTAGAATGGTAATTTGAATCTTTCTAAATTAAATTATGACAACTTCGGTATTTAAAAGAAAATAAAAATAAAAAAAAAACAAACAAAACCCAAAATAAAACAGAAAACACCCTGTTATGGTAAATGTCTCATTGCAGCTGAACTAAAGCTTTTGTGGCTTTTTTTTTTTCTTATCATCTATCTTGAAAATAATTCCTGAAAATAATTCAATTTAGTCAAGAATAAACAGACTAAAGCACTCACCCTTCAACCTGCAGAGCAGTAGCACAAGGAGCCCTGTTGATGAGCTATCGAGCATTTTTTATGCGAGTGACAGATGCTGTGTTTTGCTCTCAGCTACTGGCTGTTAGAGCAGCAAGCAGCAAGTTGTTGCTCTTGCAGAAGCAGCTGCCAAAAATCAGCCAACAGACACCAATACTCTAATGCGTGATGAATCTGTTCTGTCTGTCACTTGTGCTTTGTGTCTGAACTGTCTTGTTTGATGCTCTAATCCCACCTTGCTCCTCTTTTTCAGACAGTTGAAGTGAGTTGTCTTTCTCCCTCTTTCTTTCATTGTTTCTTTCTCTTTAGCTTTTCCCTAAATAACAGGATTTTGGCAGAAGTTTTTCAGGTACTTCACTGTGTGAAACTTTAACAGTGGTTGTTGGTAGTCGAGACTTTTGAAAAAAGAAGCAAAGCTAAAAGCTTTAATTTTCATTCAGGGCTCCGAAGAGAGTGAGCAAAGGATTTAAAGTGGGCTCTGAATAGACGTATTTCTAGGTTGGGCTATCAGGTACCATGTACCAACTGTGTACATGTACAGCAGTGCAAAGGCCTTACAAACATTTGGACTGTATTTTGCTTATATTGCAGGAAAATAGTCAACCATCTGTGAATCAGAGATCTGAGGTTTCTGGCAGAAATTTAGGGATGGAAGGAGGGCCTTACCTTTTTCTGCATTGGGTGGCCTGCGAGTTCCTGAACTTGGAAACCACTGAGTGACAGAGGAGATCAATACTTGGTCTGCTCAAGAAAGTTTTTACTCACCTTGCACATCCTCGTTTTACCCCTTATATATAAACCTTTGTATGGACCACTTGGAGAATGAGAACTCTCATATAGGCATTATGTCATGTCTTCTGAATCAGACCTCTGTTACAAGAGAAGGTAATGAGGTATGCAAAATACAGCAGTATGACGCGATGAGTTGCAGTTTTTTGTGTTGCTAGTATCTCCTTTGGGCATACCATGCAGTGAAGCTGCCCTACAGATCATAACTGATCTCTCTCTCTCTCTCCCCCTTTTATTTTTTTTAACAATAACTCCCCCTTGAAAATGCCTACCTGAACAGGAAACTTTACTCAACAGAAGCTCAGGAGGACAATAAGAGAAAATCGAGGGCAAGCTTTTGCATTAAGCAACATTCTTATAGAAGTGTGGGAGGGGCGTGTGTGTGTGGTTTTCTCTTTTGTAAAATTCCCAGATTTAGTTTTTCAAGTGAAAAATCAAGCTAGAAGTTGCTGATATGCATAGCAGGAGACAAGGGAAGGGAAAGTAAAAAGAGCACTGTGGAGAGACAAGTATAATAAGGACTTAGCTGTACATTTTAAGGCCAAAGCCTGAACTTTTTACTTCAATAAAAATTCTTGAATTCAGCTTAAGTTTGTGTAGGTAGTAAAAAATTGTATAGATCTTTTTTACTTCTGCAGTGCTTTTCAGAACATCTCAAATTACTTTCCGACAGTTTGATTATTCAGCTTCACAATATTCCTAAAAACATTACCTGGCCTTATGTAAATTTCTGTTTCAGATACTGAGTTAGGATACTCCACAATTAAGCTTCTTTAAAATACTAAAACAAAGGAAGTGTATACTTTTGAGTCTTACCTTTACCTCTTCCATCCAACAGTTTTCTAATTTACTTTAATGATTCTCTGGTATGTAAAATTTAGACTGTGTCTTAGTTTTTTTATCCATCAGGCTTCCTGATTTTTTCTTAAAGTCGAATGGATCCTGATCCACTAACACCAATGTGGTTCAAGCATTTTTGTAATAAATTTTTGAATTCTCACAATTTTGACATTAACACCTAATGCTGTTTTCTGCTATTCTGAGTCACATTCCCACTGTTCTTGTCAACAGTTCAGGTAGGACTGGTATTTCCATCCAAGTCCATCTGTGGCCTCTGTTGTTTTCGACCATGCTGTACACCTGGATCCAAGCAAACCTCCTGTGCCAGCACATGGGTAATCAGAGCGTGTGAGCTGGGTTTGTGCGTGAGCCATATCGACGTGCCTCTAAGTCCTGAAGTTCTTTCAAAGTATTGGTTTTAATGAGAAAAGGTCTATTTGGCTCTTTCTGACAGAAACTTCTCTCTTCAGCAGCTTTTTGTATGTGGAGATCTTAACTCACTTTATTCTACATTATTTGCATGTTACAGGCCTAAATTTTCATTCTTCCATAAGCCTTTTTTGTCAGTATGAATACACTATGAAGTCAGCAGATCTCCCCAGTTGGAAGTACTCATCTCATGAGGCTCTGATTTACGTCTGGCTCAGAAAAGCTCTGGAAGTCTCAGAATTTGGCCTGGCAGAACGGAATTACAGACCCAACCTTTTTTTTATCTTCTCCCATTCTGTAGAAAGCACTATTCTTTCTGTATGAGGAATCTATGGTGTTCATTGCTATGGATGATATTCAAAGGAGTAAAAGGCCCTAAGTAGTGTATTTTTAATGGCATTTGTGTTTTTTTGTCAACTTAATTTAGGCCTCAGGTTTACTGATACAGCACCTTTTCTTTATATCTCTTGGTTCAGGCTTCCCTTTCTGCACACAACATAATTAGGTCTTGAATTTCCTGATGTGTTTGTTTCATAGAAGAATAACTTGTACTGACATTGTGTCACTCTGATGTTGATCTGCATTATCAATGCCACAAATGATGTCATTGTTGTGACATCCCAGTACCATTTTTAAGACTTTCCAGATCTGTTTAAAGACATGTTTTTCCTTCAAAGCAAATTAAAACTCTTAGGAGTGTTTCTCACCATTTCTCATTTTCCTTTTTTACGTGGTCTACGTTATTTTTTGGGGGGAGAATAAAGATCTGGTAAGAATACACACAACTGAAACCCACATAAAAATGTTCTGGAAAGCTCATGTCAGATGTAGTTTTCCCTTGTTGCTTCAATTTTATCACAAGCCTTGATTCATCAATACATTAGCCAGAGTGTTCCAAATTAGAGGTTTCAGATTTATATTATTACAAAATTTAGGATGTGCAGCTGACTAAAATATGCTAAAGTAAACTGCTAGAGTAAACTGCTAAAGTAAACTGCTAAAGTATACTACTAAAGTACTGTTACCACAAGGAGTCGGAGACAGAAGATTCAGAGATGCTTTGCTTTATTAGTTTCTTTCATTGCATTGGCTTCATCCCCTGCTACTCCCCAATGCCATTAACATGAAACTTTAATCATGAGTAATTTGTGTAGAACAAAGCAATAGCTAGTTGTGAATGTAGGAACGCATGTCATGATCACATCTGTCCTGCTTTTCAGCAAAGCCATTTTATTCTTTTACTCCTATGAGTGTGGAAAAATGAAGCATGCAGAATCATAGCATTTTCAACTTCTGTTATGGATATAAACACTAAAGAAAAGGTAGCATGTCCTCAGACATGATTATTCACTAAAAAGAAAAAAGTTATCTCTGGGTGAAAGCCATTAATCCAGACTAGTGTTCTTCAGCTGATGAGTCACAGCTCCTTAGAGAGGATACGAATAGCTACCAGAGGCACTGTGAAGCACTGAAAGTTTTATTGCAAGTCTAAAGCAAAGAATATTTCATTCTCTTTTTCTCCACACATTATTAGCTTTCACAGGCAAGTGTTTTCTGTCAATTTGATTTAGTGATATAAAATTTCAAACTTTGTCTGTGATATAAGTTCACCTTTATTTTTATAAAAAAGCGTGAAGTTATTGACAACCAGAATATAGGATATGGAGGCTTAGTCTTTCTATATGCTAGAGGGACTTTGGTAACTATGTATGCTTCATCCTAAGATCTAAGAGACAAATAAGGTCATGATTGTTCCTAAGAAGTCATTACCTGGAGAAAATTAAACAATGTCAGTATCTATAGGACCAGCTAGTAGATGCTCTGTGTGGTGGCTCCTAAGCATCCTTCCTATTGTCCTGGAGCATCCTCTTTTGGTCTTATTTCTCCAAGTAGCATAACTCCAACAAAGAGGAGTGAGAATCACCTCCTCCAAGTTATCTTGTGTACTAATGGAGTCAACTAAGATTCAGGGTGGATGCTTAGACCCACTGTTTGCTTAGTTTATACTATGGGTTTAAATAACATTTTCTACCCAAAATACTTGGTGGTGAGATGCCAGCATACTAACTCCAACACTTATCAGTTCTGTGAGCCTATTTTTTCCTTCAAACTTTTTTATGAGCTGAATTTTCACATCATTTGAAAGTGCTTAAAAACATCTTCTTCTGAATAATTCCAATATTTATAGGCAGGAATTAATAACACCAAAATGAAAGAAAAATAACTGCACTATACTTGTTAAGTATAAAAGTGACAAACATTAAACCACTTGCCTTCTGAAACTGTTTTGTAAGATGTAACATTTTGAATGTTAAGTTTGGCAGATACTCTGAAATCTAGCCCAAACTGTTGCAACGATCTTGTCAATTGAATGAAATGATTTGGCATGCTCAGAGAACTCCATTTGTTTCAAAGAATTGAATGCATAACAGCGTGTCAGGAAAGAACGACAACTTACTCTTCCTTCTTTTGAATGAGGGAACAGGAGGCAGGACTTAGGATGGTCATAAACATGTTGTTACTTTCTCCTAATTCAGAAATCAAAGACTTCTATGAAACAGATGGGAAAGAATAAATCTGATTGCAAGTAATAAACAATTTATTTAAATGCAGCTGGTTCTTCTGGATTTAAATAGCTCAAAACCTCCTCAAATGCCCTTATGCGAGATAATGTCACATTGCGTTAGGCTGGAGGCTCTGGGAAGTGAATACCAAGATCCTGACTGTGGGAGTTAACAACTGCGGAAGTGATTTTCCTACTTCTCATGTGTGTTTTGTGGCTATATTCATGTGTGAGATGAAATGGGGATGAGCTATAGCAGCCAAAGGTCATCCTGAGAAAGGGAAAATCTGGTTATATATTCGCTAGTAGTTCTTTGTAAATTTTTATCATTTAGTGTGATGTCACATCTCATGAAACAGAGCAATGCAGTAGGTTATCCGAGCTACTGAAGAAGGCCAGCTGAGTGACAGCTGGTTAGGCTAACTATAGCTTTTGCAGACCTGACTATCTCATCCAAAACATGGAGGGTGACAGAAATGTTTGGAGGGGGCAGCCTACCTGCACCAAACACTTCAGTTGAATTTTGGAAGGAAACAATAAGATAGGAGGTATAACCTTAATTACTGAAAATGTTCAGAGCAAAGATAAAGAAGAGAAAATACTTCATATAAAACATTTTATACAAAAAATTCAAAATTTGACTACTCATTTCTAGGTTCCCAGGCACCTAAGCAGTTACTTAAAGAAGAGGGAGAAACCATCTAGTCCCACATGTCATCACTTATCCCTCAGTTGTTTAGATGGTTAAACATTTCATTGATATATCTCTTCTTCCATTGCCAACAATTCTTAAAAAAATATAAATAAAATGTGGTTTTTATAAATGAAATACAAGATTTTAACTTACTTTTGACTCCTGAGTTAGTCTTGGATAGTGAATAAAGAGATCGAGATGGAAACCATCTTATTCCAGTGTAACCTTATATTCTCCAGCTAGAAAAAGACTCTACTTATCAAAAGCATGTTACCATGTTATAAAGATGTGTTGTTGTTATTGTTGTTGTTATTACTATTATTATTACAAGCAGTTGTTCAGTGAAGTGCCAGACTGAGAGTTTTAGCAACCGAAGATGTTATCATGCTTAAAATAGCCAAAGGCAGATATTCAGATGCACACAGCTTCTATCTTGATACATGAACAAGGAGTCACTGACAGTCACATTCCTACAAAGTGTTGGGACATGGTAATTGACAGCATCCAGAAGAATTCCAATTTCTGCAAGCAGGGAAATAAAAGCAGGCTGTCATTATAGTCTTCAAATGTTTACATTATTAGATGACTTTAATGGCTGAAGCGGCTCACTTTCTTACAGGATTTGGAGGTGCATATTTATGCCTGAAACAAGTAATTACAGCTTGTTCTTAGTGTAAACACAGCTCTTCCTCTCTTTCCCCCATAAGCTGAATTGCTGTAGAAAGACAAGTGAAACCAAACTTCAAGAAACGTATTTGTATTTGAATGGGATTATCACATAAATATTAGCTGCCTAGAAATGATACAGTTATGCTTCACACATGGAAGGTTTGTGGAAAAAAAATATTTTCAAAAGTAAATTTTAGTGCGTCTGCAGCAGTTTATCAAAGGCAGTATTGTGGCAAAAGAAAGATAGGAATGTTTAAAAGGGATCGAAATACTATTAGCTACTAAAGAAAAAAGAATAAATAAATTCTGCTGATTTATTACTACTAGCAGCTGAGTTACTCCTGTGTAATGGAGTACAAAGCAGCTGCAACTGCTGGTTACTACTGTTTATACTAGCCAGGGAACAGCTAACAACCTCTAATTGCAGGTATTGCTTAGCTCCCATGTGATGGGTGAAAAATGAACTAAATTGTTCCCAATAATTACACCTGCTTCTCTCTTCCTTACTTGTGAGGAGAAGAGTTGCTGCCATCAATCAGAGGTAGTAGTCTTTCCCTTCTTTGGGGACAGCAGTAGTACAAAAGCAATGAAACTCTGAAAAGGTCAGGCTTCCAGGGAGCTTGAGAAAAGCTGATTTGCAAGCAACAGGCTCCTTTAGTGGGCAACTCAGATCACCTGTGTTTCAGGGCCTGCTCTCAATTGCCCTTTGGAGAGCATTTTTACCTTCACAAGGACTACTCTGGGAGATTTGCTATCCTGGGTTGAAGAAAGCTTTTTTAAATATCACCACCTCACACAGTGGGTTAACTGTTGTGACTCCCTGATTATTTGTCTTTTTTTTTTTTTGTAATTATTTTTTAAATGTCTTGATGAAAGAACACATTTATGCTGAAGACAGGAGTTTCATTCTTTCCCAGGCAGAAGCAGCTTTGAAAGCACAACACAGATACAAACAGCTCAGTAAACTGAAAAGAAGCAAGTTCCTTCAGCTGCTTTGTGCTTTCGGTGATGAGCTGATGCAGGCCGTGTTGAATACTATGAGGATCTCTTTCGTACTAATGATGGAGTTAGCAGCCTTGGCTGGTGGTTCATTAGTCAAATACTCCATATTCCTTTACTGATCCTCTGTGTGTTCTGTGTTGCACCTTACATGTAAAGAGCTGTAGCAGTATTTTGTGCTTGTTTCATAAATGAGTGGCAATTGCAGTGTGCTGAATCAATAATGATAGATAATAGAACAGCTGTGATCTGTTTTGGAAAGTATGTAAACCCAGAGATTCAATGGGAGTTGGGTTCCTAAAGGTATAGAGAGTGGGCAGTAAGATCTTCAAATTTCTCTTTTCAGGTTAGATGCATCCTTTAAAAGTACAAGAGAAACAGCTAGTTATGTTAGGAAATAGTCTGGTGGGGGGGGGGTTGTTGCTTTGCTGGGCACCAACTGTTCAGGAAACCTTACTGTAATGGTCAGTACTGTCACAGTCAAAATATTATGAATAAAGCTTTCTCTTTTTTTTTTCCTTGCTGCTGGTACAATATTGCTTGCTGTTAGTGGGGCAAGGAGAATTTTGGAGGAGAAGAAAAGCATTTATTTAGTCAGGGCACCTGGAAGCTAAAAAAGAGTATTTCTACATGAGCAAAGAGTGCTTAAATCTGCAAAAACTTCATGGCAGAATTCATATTCTAAAAAGCTAAATATATAATTTAAATAGCAAGATCTTTTTTTGAACTTTTAAACAAGCACAGTTGAGAAATCCACCTTTGTATTGAGCTTTAAATGTTGTCTTTGCTCCTAAAAAAAATGTTTACAAGCAGTAGCAAATTCTGATATCAAAGGTTTGTAAGTAAACCCCGTATTTTTCAAAAGCATCATTTACTTATTGCAAGAAAAAAAAATCTTTCTTTTATATCTCTTTGAAGAATTAAGTATTTGGGTTTCTTTTTTTTTTTTTTTTTTTTTTTTAAACTGGTAAAACCATGACTTAAAAGGTTTTTGGAAAAAAAATTAAGTTGAGGCTGATGAAGAACTGAATCAATATGATGTGAAGTGAATTTTTACATAGCTTCTAAAACTGAGGGCTCAGAGAATTGGGACAAGAAGAAACGGGGGTGGCTCTGCCAGAGAGATTGAGGTGGTTAATAACATTTGTGTAAGGAGTAACTGATGACTTGGTGTTAATGTTTTTCAGTTGCTTTAAACCTTACAGCTGCTTTCAATGCTGTTGCTTGTGAAGGACTGTGACTTTATGGTATCTGATAAGAGTAAGATCAAAGTTTGTTTTCAGCCCATTTTTTTCTTCCTCTTAGACAAATTTCATCAGGTAAGCATGCGTAATTTTTTTTTCCACAAAAACTTATTTTTCCTCTGCATACTGGTGGACAATGGTTTGGTTTTCACTTCTGTTCAACCAGAAAAAGGGCCATTTGGGAGTTAGTGTGGGATATAACTCTGGGGTCAAAAAAACTTGGGCATGTCTGAGCTAGACACTGACTCTCCTCATGATCAAGAAAGAGAAGCAGGCACTGAAACCAGAATAAATTTAAGCTAGGTCAAACAACTTGCCTTCTGGATCGGCTTATTACTCCTTTTTGAATTTCTGTGAAAGTAGGGGAGGCGAGATCGGACTTCAGGCGACTAAAATTTAAAATAAGTGAATCCCGCCCTTAGGAAGGATGGAATCTGGTTATTTTTAGCTTGTTGATTGAAGAGCATATGTATGAATTGGTATCTTCCACCCCCGATGGATGACATAAGACCTCAGTTCGCAAAGAAGAGCGCAGCAAAGATATGAATTAGCTGGTTGAGGCTCAAGTCAGATTAACTGAGATTGTGATGACAGGTTGGAAAAGTAGCCAGAGGAAACAGAGGAAGTAGTCTTACCTCCTCTGTAGGAAGAAATAGGTCTACCATTAGTTAACAGTACCCACAGCTACAATGTGATTATAAGCTCCCAGCTGCTATTTAACAATTATATCACAGAAGAAACCCAGATAGCCTTGAATTACTAGTGTTTGGCTAAGGAGCTGTGATCTTTTTTGTGGATACAGACAATGCCAGCGGTATCCAGGTCACATTCCCTTAAATATTAAATTATTGTTAAACATTTGACATTTATAGAGGGAAGCTAATGCGCATTCTGGCAGTTTGTTTATTGGGAGAACAACTTGCTGGAATATGGTTCCTTTCAGGTCTGTACAGGCTTCCTGTGAATCTCAGAGTGATTACAAGTAATAGCTGAATAATAGCTCAGGTCTTGTTCTTTGTCATTGTTGCTGCAGTTAGAATCATAGAATCGTAGAATAGTTAGGGTTGGAAAGGATCTGAAGATCATCAAGTTCCAGCCCCCCTGCCAGGGCAGGGACACCTAACACTAAACCATGTCACCCAAGGCTCTGTCCAATCCAGCCTTGAACACCGCCAATGATGGAGCATTCACAGTTTCCCTGAGTAACCCATTCAGGTGCCTCACCACCCTCTGTTGTGGCAACAACCCTCACAGTGAAGAATTTCTTCCTCATATCCAATCTAAACTTCCCTTGTTTAAGGCTGAACCCATTACCCCTTGTCCTCTCACTACAGTCCCTCATGAAGAGTCCCTCCCCAGCATACCTATAGACCCCCCTTCAGATATTGGAAGGATGCTCTGAGGTCTCCACGCAGCCTTCTCTTCTCCAGCCGGAACAGCCCCAACTTTCTCAGCCTATCTTCATATGGGAGGTGCTCCAGTCCCCTCATCACCCTCATGGCCCTCCTCTGGACTTGTTCCAAAAGTTCCATGTCCTTTTTATGTTGAGGACACCAGAACTGCACACAATACTCCAAGTGAGGTCTCACAAGAGCAGAGTAGAGGGGCAGGATCACCTCCCTCGACCTGCTGGTCACGTTCCTTTTGATGCAGCCCAGGATACCGTTGGCTTTCTGGGCTGCAAGCGCACACTGCCGGCTCATGTTCATTTTTTCATCAACCAAAACCCCCAAGTCCTTCTCTGCAGAGCTGCTCTGAATCTCTTCTCTGCCCATCCTGTAGCTGTGCTTGGGATTGCTCCCACCCAGGTAGAGGACCTTGCACTTGGCATGGTTCAACTTCATCAGGTTGTCATCAGCCCACCTCACAAGCATGTCAAGGTCCCTCTGGATGGCATTCCTTCCCTCTGAAGCATCAACTGAACAACACAGCTTGGTGTCATCGGAAAACTTCCTGAAGGCGCACTCAATCCCACTGTCCATGCCACCAACAAAGATGTTCAACAAGACCGGTCCCAACACCGATCTTTGAGGGACACCACTCGTTACTGGTCTCCAGCTGGACATTGAGCCATTGAGCACAACTCTTTGTATGCGGCCATCCAGCCAGTTCTTTTCCCACCAAGTGGTCCACCTATCAAATTGATGTCTCTCCAACTTAGAGACAAGGATGTCATGTGAGACAGTGTCAAACGCTTTGCACAAGTCCAGGTAGATGACATCAACTTTTCTACCCCTGTCCATCAGTTCCGTAGCCCCATCACAGAAGGCCACCAGATTGGTCAGGCAGGATTTCCCCTTAGTGAAGCCATGCTGGCTGTCACCAAGCACTTTGTTGTTTTTCGTGTGCCTTAGCATGCCTTGCAGGAGAATCTGCTCCAAGATTTTGCCAGGCACAGAGGTGAGGCTGACTGGTCTGTAGTTTCCCGGCTCATCCATTTTCCCCTTCTTGAGAATGGGGGTTATATTTCCCTTTTTCCTGTCATTGGGAACTTCACCTGACTGCCATGATTTTTCAAATATGATGGACAGTGGCTTAGCAACTTCATTTGCCAGCTCCTTCAGGACCCATGGATGGATTTCATCAGGTCCCATGGACTTGTGCACATTCAGGTTCCTAAGATGGTCTTGAACCAGATCCTCTCCCACAGTGGGCCCAGGGTTTTCATTCTCACTGTCCCTGCGTCTGCCTTCCAAGACTTGGGTGGTGTGGTCAGAGCATTTTCTGGTGAAGACTGAGGCAAGGAAGTTGTTAAGAACCTCAGCCTTCTCCAAACCCAGGGTAGCCAGTTCTCCTGATAGCTTCTGGAGAGGGCTCACATTGTCCCTTGCCTTTTATTTGCAATGTACCTATAGAATCCCTTCCTGTTATCTTTAACATCTCTAGCCAAGTTTAATTCTAACTGGGCCTTAGCTTTCCTAACCTGGTCCCTAGCTTCCCGGACAACATCCCTGTATTCTTCCCAGGCTGCCTGTCCTTGCTTCTACCTTTTATAAGCCTCTTTTTCCTTCAAATTTTCCTCAGCAGCTCCTAATCCATCCAAGGAGGTCTCCTGGCCCTCCTGCAGCACTTCTTTCTAGTAAGGATGTATCGCTCTTAAGCTTGCAGCAGGTGTTCCTTGAATATCAACCAACAGTTTTGGGCCCCCCTGCCCTCTAGGGCTATATCCTATGGAATCTTACTAAGCAGGTTCCTGAAGAAGCCAAAGTCTGCTCTCTTGAAGGCCAGGGCAGTGAGCTTGCTGCACACTCTTCTCACTGTCCTGAGGATCTCGAATTCGACCACCTCATGATCGCTGCAATCAAGGCTGCTCTGGAGCAGCACATTTCCAACCAGCCCTTCCCTGTTGATGAGTGTTGTGGTTTAAGCCTCTATAACTCACGCAGTTTTGCTCACTCACTCCCCCCTCTTTCTTGCCCCCCACTCCCGGAGGGATGGGAAGGAGAATCGAAAAGAATGCAGCTCTCACAGGTTGAGATAAGAACAGTTTAGTAACTAAAGTATAACACAGACCACTACTGCTACCACCAATAATAATAATGACAAGGCAAATACAAGGAAAGAATACAATTTCTCACCACCTAAAACCAAACCCGACCACGCAGTGCACCCCCACCCTTCCGGGTCTCTGCTCTCTGCTCTCCATCTTGGGCATGACGTGCTGTGGTATGGAATAACCTCTTTGGTCAGTTTGGGTCAGGTGTCCTGTCTCTGCTTCCTCCCGGCTCCCCTCCTCCCTGGCAGAGCATGAAACTCAGAAAGTCCTTGGCCAGACCAAAACATCACTAAGCAGTAACCGAAACACTGGTGTTATCAGCGCTGTTCCCAGGCCCAAAATCAAAAACACAGTGCTGCACCAGCTACCAAGAAGCAGAAAAAATGACTGCTGCTGCTGAACTCATGACAATGAGGACCATTGACTGAGACAGTATAAAACAGGAATTTGATGCCTCTGGTCTGACATTGCCAAAATTTGGTGATTTCACCATAGTGAAAAAAATCTTTTTGATACTCTTGAGACTCAAAAGGTGATAAAGGAGACAGGGAATTTTTAGGCACAAGTCGACTCCCTGGCTAATAGAGTTTGGCACTATCTAGATTTAATTATTTTTCATTCATAATTAGTCATGTTAACGTGATAAAGTCTATATATTAGTGTATCTGTTGATCTAAATACATGTAAATTTCCTGTTAAATGAAACTTTAAATACTAATTCAACCAACATAATGATTATTCTAAGTGTAAATGAAGTACTGAGGTGTGGTCCCCACTGTGAATAGGAGCTGTTCTCAGATGAAAAGTAAAACCTTCCATATACCCTCAACTGTTGCTATCAGATTCCTGACAAAAGATTCTGTGTATATGCAGAAGATACAAACTTCTCCAGCACAGATTTACATAGCATTCAATAGAATGTTATGTAAATCCACAGAAGTTAAGAGAGTTTGCCTGGATGGTGATCAGTATTCCCTTACGGGTAGTAGCTGCACCACAGGTAGAGTGAAACTGGGAAGCTTGACATAGAAATCCTCTGGGTTGAGTGGCAGAAATTCTGCCAGCAAAACACCAATGCATAATCATAACTGTTGGCATTGATTGGTTGCTTTAAAAAGTAGGTAGCAGCTGTGAAGAGAGTGAAAAATACAGCCTTACTACTTTGTCATTCTTTTTTGCTCCCAGGAAAGGAAAGCAGTTCAGATATATGGCAGGTTACCAGTTCCCTCCTCCCTTCTGCTCGACTATCCTTTTTTGCAATACCCTTGAGACTAAAAGAAGTTTAAAAGTGAAAGAAAGATGAAGACAGAAAGAGATTCCGCATAGTGATGTTTGGGACATTGTGCTTTACCTCATCACTGGAAATACAATAGAACTCAGGAACAGTGTGGGGTTTCATTAGCTCTGGGAATACCAGTACTGGGGTGTGTGAGGCTTTGTTAGGTTGTTTTCAAAAGATATTTCTTTAGGTCTACAGATACTAAGCACCCTCAAATTTAAGCAGCTGGCAGTGTGGAAAGTTTGGCAACATAATTTCAATTGTATATGAAGCATTGCCTCTGGTTAAGAGTGGTAAAATGTTAATTTAGTCTTCGATAGAACATATTAGCATGATAACTCACAGAACAGTTTTGGTATGCTAATTCTGAAATAAAAAATGTGTTCTGATTAATGCCTGAATCAAAATTAAAATTACTGGATGCCTGAAATGACAGAGCTGATCAAAGCTGCCAAAATTGTGTGGGAAATATATAACAGCAGTGGAGGCTTTTTTTTAAATTCCTATCAGAAACACTGTGAAATTTAATTATAAGTGGAAACCAGTTAAACACATAAGTCTGCAGAATTAAACCTGTCTGTTCTGTCCTTGCCTTAATTCACATATCACTGGGTTTTGCTGGCATAGATTTTGTAGTTAATATTTCTAATGAGTTGCCACAAGTGTTAAGCTCCTCTGAACTGGAATTGAGGATTTTCTGAAGAACTAGCCATAACTTCAGGAAATATTTTGTTATAGTGTTGTTTGATAAATTAAGTTACTGGACCAAAACATTAGTGCCCCTTTACAGTATGAAAGGTACAAAAATGTATTGACTGGGGTTTGCAGAAGACCGTGATGCAGCAACGTGACCGACATCTCATTCCAGCATGTGCTCTGTTTTGCTTACAGTACTTTTTTCTTCTTGTTGCTCTATATTAAGTACCAAAATCATGCCTGATGGTTTACAGAAGGCATATGGAAAACCAATCTCTGCCTTGAAAAACTTGGTGTCTGATAGCAGCAATTAAAATAAGAGCAGTAAGGCACAGCAGAAAGCCTGAGGTATAAATTAAAGCACTGTAAGAGGATAAAATACTTTAAATTCTTAATATTAGAGACAAATGTGAGGAGGTTTTTCCAGATATTTCTAAGACTGCAGACTGCTCAAGATTAAGCCTAGGGTATATGGTGTACTATAGTGGCTTGTAGACAGATATGCATAGACATGGAAATCCTAAGGCCTGGTGCAGAGAAAATTCTGCTTTAAGGCAGCACTTGAGAACGTGCTTGTTTCAGCAATGTCTGTAGGTCTTGGCTCAGTGATTATGGTTGTGTTCTCCTGAATGGACTCTTGAGGTATTGCTTTAGGTAGCATAATGATAATCGTACTGATCCAAAAACCCTAACACTCCCATTCAGGCTTTCAAAAAGCTAAGTCAAGCTGCACCCTTACCATGTGTCATGGGTTCAGCAGCAGCAGTCATTTTTCTGCTTCTTGGTGGCTGGTGCAGCGCTGTGTTTTTGATTTTGGGCCTGGGAACAGAGCTGATAACACCAGTGTTTCGGTTACTGCTTAGTGATGTTTTGGTCTGGCCAAGGACTTTCTGAGTTTCATGCTCTGCCAGGGAGGAGGGGAGCCGGGAGGAAGCAGAGACAGGACACCTGACCCAAACTGACCAAAGAGGTTATTCCATACCACAGCACGTCATGCCCAAGATGGAGAGCAGAGAGCAGAGACCCGGAAGGGTGGGGGTGCACTGCATGGTCGGGTTTGGTTTTAGGTGGTGAGAAATTGTATTCTTTCCTTGTATTTGCCTTGTCCTTATTATTATTGGTGGTAGCAGTAGTGATCTGTGTTATACTTTAGTTACTAAACTGTTCTTATCTCAACCTGTGGGAGTTGCATTCTTTTCTATTCTCCTTCCCATCCCTCCGGGAGCGGGGGGAAGAAAGAGGGGGGAGTGAGAGAGCGAAAACTGTGTGGCTGACTGGACTTAAACCACGACAGTTCTTTTTGGCGCCCAACGTGGGGCTCGAAGGGTTGAGATAACGACAGGATTAATAGCCACTCGTCACAATGCTGATTTATTGGCTCTTAAAGTTGTTGCTTTTGGTTCTCTTGCGTTCATGGTTTCAGCCTGTTGTACCTTACTTACAGCCGGTATTTGTTATCTTAGCATGTTTCAGATATGGGTTTTGGTTGAAGGTTCTTGTTTCATTGTACTTTATTGGAATGGCTTGTGATACGGGCGGGCTCCAGAAGCCGTGGGGGGCGAATGTGTACCTGGCAGTTCGGCTGCTCTTCACCGTCCTGGCGAGGCTGTGGAGAGCCGAGGGGGGGCTGCCTCGGGAGCCGCCGGCTGCCGAAACGGCCCGGGGGAGCGGACCCGGGGAGCAGGAGCCGAGCCCCCCCACCGAGCCCAGCCCGACGGCTGCCGAGCAGAGGAAGGAGGTAGCAAAAGGGGTGAGCCTCCCCGCTGAGCCCAGCCCGGCAGCTGCCGAGCAGTGGGAGGAGACGACAGTGGAGGAGCCGAGCCCCGTAGCCGAGCCCAGCCCCGTGGCGGCCGAGAGCATTCCCCGGCAGCTGCCCGCGGAGCCGCAGGAGAACGCAGGAGACCCCGCAGCACTTCCCAGCAAGGCAGAGAAGGAAGATCTGGACTCAGACAAAGAGCAGCTGGTGGTGAGAGAGCCGGCAAGCGCAGCAGCTACACCAGCCCCAGTGACAAGCACAGCAGCCTCATTTGAGAGCTCTGAAGGGTTTGAGTGGCCTTTGGGTACCCTTGAGACCTGCCTACTGATTGTGATGGGGATCAGCATGGTGGCATGCATACAGAGTGTGTTTTACCCACAACCATTTTGTCTGGTCCCCAGAGTTAAGCAGAGTGGAGTGTGGGCATTGTCTGGGGTTAGTCTGCAACCTAGTATGACTAAGAGATTTTCCCCAAGCCTGGACAGCCATGAGTGGCAGGGTGTGTGGGACTGTATGGGCGAGTATCTAGTCCACTGGGCCCCTCCAGTGCTTTGGAAGCATTGGAGATGGAAGGCAGCTGTATGGAGTCCCCAGCGACAAGCTGCAGAAACTGCTGAAGGGGTGGATGAATTACTTTGAGCCTGATGGGCCCATGACACCTCAGGCCATCAGGGCAGAGATGCAGCATACAGATGGACTTATGATCGAGGGGTGGACTTAGCAATGGACACTGTGTCCCAGGTTATTGATGAGTGTGAACTCTGCACACAGCCTCTCCTGCTCTGAAAGGCTGTTACAAGAGATGGAGCCTGATATCATGGACTGAATGGACTCAGCAGCTTTGTAGGGATTGGTCTATGCACTGAGGGATGATCTCTCTCCCTCTCTGTGTGTGTGTAGATGTATATATACATATACATGTGATGGTATATTGAAAATGTGGGATCTGGGCATGACATGAATGGTATGGAATAAGGGGTGGATAATGTCATGGGTTCAGCAGCAGCAGTCATTTTTCTGCTTCTTGGTGGCTGGTGCAGCGCTGTGTTTTTGATTTTGGGCCTGGGAACAGCGCTGATAACACCAGTGTTTTGGTTACTGCTTAGTGATGTTTTGGTCTGGCCAAGGACTTTCTGAGTTTCATGCTCTGCCAGGGAGGAGGGGAGCCGGGAGGAAGCAGAGACAGGACACCTGACCCAAACTGACCAAAGAGGTTATTCCATACCACAGCACATCATGCCCAAGATGGAGAGCAGAGAGCAGAGACCCGGAAGGGTGGGGGGTGCACTGCGTGGTCGGGCTTGGTTTTAGGTGGTGAGAAATTGTATTCTTTCCTTGTATTTGCCTTGTCATTATTATTATTGGTGGTAGCAGTAGTGATCTGTGTTATACTTTAGTTACTAAACTGTTCTTATCTCAACCTGTGGGAGTTGCATTCTTTTCTATTCTCCTTCCCATCCCTCCGGGAGCAGGGAGAAGAAAGAGGGGGGAGTGAGAGAGCGAAAACTGTGTGGCTGACTGGACTTAAACCACGACACCATGTTGCTGTCATTTCTTGTAATTTGCTTGGAAATGTGCTTGATAAATCTTATTAATGATGTGCTAGCACATTTGAATGCAGTTAATTCTGTGCTGTAAAATTACAGTATAGAATATAAAAGTATAACAGGATAAAGTACAGTAATATAATTACATAGCAGCTTATTCAATTCCCAAGTCAGTGGAAAGTCTGGCATTGATTTCAGTGATAAATTGGGAAGTAAATGAGAATATTTTTTGTGTTTTCATGGTGCTGTGCTCTCAAGAGGGAGGATGGTTTCAATTAATCTACCAGGTCAGACCAGCAATTAAAACACACGAACATCTACCTTCCCTTGCTCTAAAGAAAGGTGTCTCTCTGGCAGAACGGCATTTAGGAAGTCCATAAAAATGAAGCTGATCAATGCTGTGCAGGTTGGAAAAATCTCCTGTGCTGGGAGTAAGCACTCCATGGGAAGATGGATTCAGATGTCCCTAGATGGAAGCTGGGGTTGCAAGTGCCCACACAATGGTCCTGTGAGTGACTGATTGCTGATATTAAGTAGTATAATTACTTCAGCAGAAAACCTCTATCTTCCTTAAATTTGTAGTTATGAGGAAAACTAGAGTGTTTCAGAAAGGTGTGAGGGTTTATTTTGTTTTGTTTTCAGGTTTTTTTCTCCACTGAAGGAGTTTGACAGTTTCAATCAGCTAAAAAACATCTCACTTATGTATAATGTAACTCACTTTTCTCCGAGATGAATCATAGAATCATAGAACAGTTAGGGTTGGAAAGGACCTTAAGACCATCTAGTTCCAACCCCCCTGCCATGGGCAGGGGCACCTCCCACTAAACCGTGTCACCCAAGGCTCTGTCCAACCTGGCCTTGAACACCACCAGCAATGGAGCATTCACAGCTTCCCTGGGCAACCCATTCCAATGCCTCATCACCCTTACAGTAAAGAACTTCTTCCTCATATCCAATCTAAACTTTCCCTGTTTAAGTTTGAACCCGTTGCTCCTTGTCCTATTGCTACAGTCCCTAATGAAGAGTCCCTCCTCAGCATCCCTATAGGCCCCCTTCAGATACTGGAAGGCTGCTCTGAGGCCTCCATGTAGCCTTCTCTTCTCCAGGAAATAGAAGAACATCATAGCAAATGAAGGGAGAAATTAAGTAGAAAGTGAGAAACTATTCCTTTTGTAGAACAAAATTACCGATGTAGACAAATAATTGTATCTTTCAGTACCTTTAGTCATACATTAAAAAAAAAAAAATTTCTTTTAAAGATATGACTTTTTTTTTATTAGAAGTATCCCAAAATGCTAAAGTAATATTGTAATTCTTTTTGGCATGATTTTAGTGCTCAAAAAACCCTACAAACAATTGCTAGCACTCCTTGTTTATTTTGTTGTTTGTTTGGTTGGTTTTTTTCCTCTTTTCTTCTCCCTTTCTTTTTTTCTGTTATTTGCAGTAATAGCATTGACAACTGTTATTCAAAAAAACGTCCTTGCAAGTTGTCTCAGATTTGAGATGAGAAAACTCTCTTTAGATGTAGGATGCATTAAAATGTATTACAAGCTGATGAGAGTATCTGTTGCTCGCGAGGACAATTTCTAAGTGGAGAGACCCCTACAGGTGAACCGGTGAATCCACATAGCACAGTGGCTGAGTGGTACAGGGTTTTGGACTTGCATGGAAAAAATCCAAGCAAACCAGCGAACCACCAACCTTACTGATATTTTTCTGGAGGTGGCCTGTCTACCTTTTTCATTATAGTCATGTAATCCTACTGCTCTCTTCAAATCCCCCAGAAAGATAAAATTGAAGCAATCGTCAGTTTTTAAAGTTGCCTAGATATCATCTTAGAAAGAAATCAGTAAATGGATTGCCTCCAAAGATGCCTTCTATCATTATTTATCTGCTTGCTTTGCAATTGTTATATCTTCCTAGGACTACAAAGCCAGTGATGCAAAAAAAGGCTTAACTGGGCTTCTATGGAGCTGCATCAATGTGAGATGGAAGAAACAGTGACATGAGCCTGCCCCCAGACTAGTAATAATTATATCCACTCTTTGCAGCATCAGATAGGGCACAAACACTGAAGTGGCTAAACTTTGTTGATGTTCTCCTGGACATTTGTAAATAATGGCTTCTTTTCATTGCTGATCTCTCTTTAATGGGCCATGGCAGTGAAAAACTATTATTTTTCTCTGTGCCTTGTCCATAAAAACTCACAGGAAAGAGGAACTATATAACAAGATCCCTAGTGGGATGAGTTGCCTTCGTAGTATTTGAGTGAAAAAAAGTTATTTAAGGTATGTTGCAAGCTCTCTCTTTTCTGCCTAAAAGCAGTTGGCAGATTAAAGGAGGAATGTTTCCAGCTGCAGATGTATTTAATTGTAAGCAGACACTGTTATTCCATTATCTGTTTTGTTAAGAAGTGAAAAGGAGGGGAGACAAGAAAAAGCATTGTGGATTCTAGTGTGTGTAAGTAAATGAGGGACAATGGCAGACTAAGGTGAAATATAATGGGTTTAAGATCATTCTTTGTGGGGGATCCAGCTTTGATGCAATATCACTGGGACATAGGCATTCAGCACAGGAATAAAAATCAACTAAAGTAAGCAAGTAACCAAAATCTCTTGCAGCCCTTACCTTTAGATTCATATGGCTCAGTCCACTGACTTACAGCTTGAGTTGTATCCTGATCTCCCAGTATTAGGGTTACAGCATTTCACCTCATGGTGCCAGTCCCTATATCCAACACTTCTGTATAAAAAAAGAAAAAGAAATCATAGCTCTGACGGCAAGGAAGAGTTAAAGGGTTAATACTGTGGCCAACATATTGTACTCTTTCTCTGAAGCAGTAGCTTACTTGAGATTAATTATAGATTAAATAAAATTACCCCACAGTTTTGATTGTTGACGTGGGACTTTTATAAAGTGATTGTGTGAAGTATGTAGATGAATTAATGGAATGATATTATCAGCCTTCTCAATACATTATTTCAGTCCAGCATCACCATTTCTTTTTTTGACTTTTCCCAGAAAATGGAGGCCCCATGGTACAGAGAAACATTGCCTTCTGGTAGTGTTAAGAGATAGGACAAGGGAAATGGGTTTTGGTGAATCAGTGTAGAAATATTCGTAATATTTTTCCTTTGAATGTACCTTTCCTATGTTGTTGACAGAAAAGAGAGGGATTGTAGCCCTCCTTGTTATATTTAAAAAAATTGAGGTGTTTAAACAAATATGTCTGATTACGTAATTCAACATGGTTTATTTTTGCATAGCTTCTCTGTTAAGGTAGTCTTACTTCAGAGACCATTAGAAAACACAGGCATCATTCAATGACCTATCTCTTAGGTGATTCAAATGAGCTGTTCTATTTCTCAAAACCTGTTTTTCTGAGCTGGAATTGGACAAGGGTGATCTTTTCACAAGCCATAAAGAAACAGGTCATGCTATTGAGTTTGAAGAACCCAGATGATGCTGATTATTGGGTAACGCAGCTTTTGACATTAGTAATTTTCTGGTAAAGTGAGCATATTTTAATAACTTACCTTGACATTTTAGGATGCAAGGTGCAGAAGGACAGAGTCAGCAAAAAGCCCTGTTTCTTTTGCCCAGAACTCGCACTACTTTTTCATTTGTGTGAAATATTGGGAGGGTTTTGTTAATGGTTGTCTGGTTTTCTTTTTTGTTTTCTTTTTAAAGACAGTTAAAGCACAGAGTGGCAGTAGGCAAAAGTACATACCTGTCCTATTTAGAATAACATTTTGCATGTTATCTCTTTCCCAGTCATCTTTTCTGGGCTTTTTTTCTTTTTTTTTTTTTTTTTTTTTTAATAGTTTTCCCACATAGATCACATTTTCTAAGACTCTTATTCTTAAAATTTACTGTTTTCTCCCATTTTTCTGGATATGATCTTTCATTAGAGGCCCTAGCAGTGTTGAGTGAAAAGGTATAATTCCTTTCCTTTTGTTGTATACACAAAACTCTAAGTAATACTTCTTAAAATGACATTTGTCTTGTTTTCAGCAGCACACAGTTTTGTGTGTGCATTCCACTGCAAGTGTCAGATTTTTTTTTCTGCAGTGCAGCTTTCAAGACGTTGCCTAACATAAACTTTAAATAAGGCTTTTTCCTTTTTAAATGTAGTTCTTTAGTTTTTCAATTATGGAATTTTGTTGTAGTTACAGTTTCTTCACTTTATCAAAATAATTTGAATTCTTATCCAGCTTTCAAAATCTTTGCTTTGTAATTTAGTGTCATGCTCAATATTAAAATATGTAGTTTTCTTTTCCATTGTTTATATCACTGTCATAAAGAATAACTGGATAATAAATATAGAATAAGTGAGACCACTATGTTAGCTAAAATGCTGTCTTGTGGCAATGGAGGCACAGACTCCAGTTGTAGTGCAACCGAAATCATTTATTGAGCGAGCTTTACAAGCTTTTATAGACCCCTGCCTATCGGTTAGTGACAATTAGTATCGGTTATTTTCTTTTTGGTGCTTTTCCATCACGCAACATCATACGCTTTTCCCAGCCAATGGCTGTCATGGGTTCAGCAGTAGCAGTCATTTTTCTTCTTCTTAGTAGCTGGTGCAGCGCTGTGTTTTCGATTTTCTGCCTGAGAACAGCGCTGATAACACTGATGTTTATAGTTACGGCTTAGAATATTTGGTCTGACCAAGGACTTTCTGAGTCTCATGCTCTGCCAGGGAGGAGGGGAAGCCGGGATAAAGCAGAAACAGGACACCTGAACCAAATTGACCAGAGAGGTATTCCACACAGCACGTCATGCCCAGGATGGAAAAACAGTGGGCAGGAACCTGGAAGAGTTCAGTTCACGGCTTGGCTGTCTGGTGGTGAGCAGTTGTATCCTCTTCCCTTGTATTTGTCTTGTCATTATTATTAGTAGTGGTAGCAGTAGTGATTTCTGTTATACCTTAGTTACTGGACTGTTCTTACCTCAACCCGTGGGAGTTACGTTCTTTTGATTCTTCTCCACATTCCCCCCACCCT
This sequence comes from Ara ararauna, assembly GCA_028858755.1. Classification (NCBI taxonomy): domain Eukaryota; kingdom Metazoa; phylum Chordata; class Aves; order Psittaciformes; family Psittacidae; genus Ara; species Ara ararauna. The sequence continues at coordinate 67,995,187 of CM054379.1, forward strand.
CAGAGTGGGAGGGAAGAAAGAGGGAGGAGTGAGTGAGCAAACTGCGTGAGTTACGGCTTAAACCACAACAATGACATTACTGATGTCCTGGGTTCAGCAGCAGCAGTCATTTTTCTCCTTAGTAGCTGGTGCTGTGCTGTGGTTTTGACTTTCAGTCTGGGAACAGAGCTGATAACGCCGATGTTTTCAGTTACTGCTTAGTAATGTTTAGCCTGACCAAGGAGTTTCTGAGTCTCATGCTCTGCCAGGGAGGAGGGGAAGCCAGGAGGAAGCAGAAACAGGATACCTGACCCAAACTTACCAAAGAGGTGTTCCATACCACAGTACGTCATGCCCAGGATGTAAAAAGCAAAGGGCAGGGACCTGGAAGAGGCTGGTTCACTGCTGGATGAGCTTGGTATCAGGTTGTGAATGGTTGTATTCTCTTCCCTTGTTATTTCCCTTGTCATTATTATTATTGCTGGTAGCAGCAGTGGTTTGTGTTATACCTTAGTTACAGGAGTGTTCTTACCTCAACCTGTGGGAATTACATTCTTTCAATTCTTCTGCCCATCCCCCTGGGACAGGGGACAGGGGACGGGGGACGGGGGACGGGGGAAGAGGGGGGAGTGAGTGAGCAAAGTGTGTGAGTTACAGCTAGGTATAACCACGACAACTGATCACTCGCCTTTTCAACCGATCACATTATTGTCCATGCACCTTTGCTTGAGCAACTTATTTGTACCCAGATGTATAAGCACATTTTTCTGTTACCACTTTCTGCTACATTATTACTTCCCATTTTCCTTGAACACACATTCTTTTGTTCCCTCAGACCACACTGGGGACTTTCCACTAACTTCTGGGAAAGTCCTGTGTATAGCATCTCATCTTTGTCTTCAGTAACCTCTGTTTCAATACCTACAATTCTCAGAAATTATCTCAGTGTTCTAACTTCGATTCCTCTTGACTCCCATGGTTTGCAGCTGATGAGGGTCAGGATGTTTGTGCTCTCGTTCAGGTCTGCTGGCGCAGCTTCTTGTGCGACATTCTCCACACTGTCTCTATTTTGAGACTAAATTTGGTAAATGTTTTTCTGGTTTTTTTTTTTCTAATCACATATTTCCAGTAATTTTTCCAGTCTGCTTATAAGATTGCTACATCAAACTAGATCAAAAGCCTTACTAAAGTCAAAATAGGCTGCATCTACTTTTTCCCTGCGTCTTCTAGGAAATGTGTACAATTAAGAAGAAACAAAATTGTTTCGATTAAAACCTGGTTTTGACTAAGAAATGTTGGTTGTTCATTATTACTTGATTATCCCTGAGGTTCTTACAAACTGATTAATAATGTAGCACCTAATATTTTTCCAGGCATCAATATTACATATTCTGTTGGGCCTATGCCTACTTTAATCTTTCTTCTCTCTTCCCCCACTAATGGATGTTAGTTGTTTCCCTTTTTTCAGTCCTCTGATTCCTCACAAGTCATCCAAGAAAACTGTCTGAACTAGTTGCCTTAAGTGATTCTCAACAGGGAATGATAATTTTAAAGTTCTATTTTATATTAATATTGTTAGCCTTTTTTTCCCCTAATATGATCTGTTTTCTTCCTTCCTTGTTAATATTAACCATGTTAAGTGACTGACCTCAATAAAATTCTTTACATAGAATAAAACAAGCAAACTGAAGCAAGAACATTTTGCCTTTCTGTCACCTGCAATAGCTTTTCTTTTTCCTTTAAATAACAAGCCCTTCTTTCTCACATCATGTTATTACACCTGATGCATTTCAGAGCATTTCCTGATTGCCTTTTATATTTTGTTCCAGCTGTATATCATTTTGTGCCATAGGCTTCTGTGTTTATCCCTCCATCATATGCTATTCTTCTAAGCTGTTTTTTGGCAATACGTCCTTGTTTTCACCATGTAAAACTTCTTTAGCCCTCCTTCCCACCTCCATATCACTAAAGAGTTCGTGCTGGAGTTACTGTCTTATATACAGTAAGTATATAAGTCTATATGCAGCAGTTTTTCTCTGTAATGGGGTAGGTTGTCAGATTCTGCTTCATCACTATAATCAGCTACTCTCCTTCACAGAAGGAAAGTACGGAATTTATTATCAAAATAGGAAAGATTGCATGAACTATAAGTCAGTAACTCCCCAAACAGCATCAGAAAAATTATTTAATATGAACATTCATAGTTGTATATAAAAAGTCTAGCAGAATATGATATGCTAGATACATAACAGTATAGCACCTACAAAATAAAGTAGTACCTTTACCATGAATAAAAATGAATGGAAGTAGACCTGTTCATGGCTCAAGCCTTGCAATGTTCATACTCTAACATGAAGAGATAAGAACCTGATAAAAGATGAGAAAGATGCACAATAAAAAAGGTCTCCGAATACCATCTTTCACAAAAATTTTGAGGCAGAGCACTGATTCAGGTGCTCCTGTGGGGCAATTTTTTTTGTATTTTCCCCATGAGAATATTTGAAATCTCTACCAGTTGTGTTTGAGCAAGCAAATCCCTGAGCTTTCACTGGTGAGCAAAGCCTCTTTTTTTTGAAGTTCATATGGAAGTATTGCAACCCAAGAGCAAATGGGTTTGAAAAAGAAGCAATAGAGATTTTTTCAATACTAATTGTGTGATTCAAATAGAACATATATCCAAAATAAGATGTCTCTTATGACTTGGTGGAGAAAAAACCAGGTTTTAAGTGAACAAAACCCAAATCTTGGCTACCATTTAAAGGAAGGTAAAGCAGATTTTGCTTCCAGATCAGAAAATGTACACTAAATCATATGCATTCTCATTTATAAATGTCAATATTATACTTGATCAGAAAAATTGTCTTTTAATGCCTAACACTTGAGGATGTCAAGGGAAAATGTGTGGAAAGATTAGATGACTGATGTTTGTTTAGTGTAAAGTAAAGAATCACATGAATTTGACCTATTTAACTCTGTTCATTCACACCCCATGTGCAACAGTTCTCAGTTTTTAGTTCATTAAGTAACTTCTAACTCATGCTGTTAATACAGATGACTTCCCATAATGCCATAAGTCATTTATGGCACAGCACAATGTCTTGTCCAGGAGCAGCATTATTGACAGCAAGTCACTCAGTAAAAATATCAAAATATGCCTGTCTTTGTAAGATGGACCATTTCCTCCCAAACTAGAATGCAGTCATTGAAGTGGCTAAAGGACTGAAGACATAATCAAGCATTAGCAGTTTTGATTGCTTTCATTTCTTGGCTTATCAGTTGTCAATCAAGATTTATAAAAAAAACCAACTGACTACATAAAATCCACTCTTATCTTTTACATACCTTTTCTTAAAAAAAGTAAAAATCTCAGCCCATATAGCAGTCTAAGAATGCTGCAGTCTGACCATAATGCAAATGGTTGTTGAAAAATTTGGAGTTGTTTTCTCATGCTGCTGTTTCTAAGCAGAAGTGGATGCCATACCAAGAAGGACCACCAGAGGTTTTATTTACGTTTTGACTGTTTTGCTGGTGTCTCAGAATTCCTATAAACTCTCAGCTGTTTCAGAGGCCCAAGTGCATCACTCCACCTCTGTAGCTGGCCAATGGCTGCCTTCATCACCTGGTGATTCTCATTTTGTATTGCAGCAACCCACTTTCCCCAAGTGTCTTATTTTCCTAGCTTTGTAGGCAGGCACTACAATTAGTGGTTCTGTAGTGCTGTAGTTCTGCCAAAGAAGAAGCAAGACTTCATTGGTTAAAGGCTAGTTTTGAAATTAAACTATGTTTAACACAAAATGTCACAAAGAATTGGTTTATTTTCTTAGAAAAAATCTTAAATGAAAGGGCTTGAAATATATGTACTTTTGATTTTGAAATAATAAAAATAATCTTCTATTTTTATTCAGGCAACCCAAATGCTGGAATTTCTCATTTTTGGAAGCTGTATTGTTCTCATTGAATAGTTTTAGGGGATTTTTCTGTGAAGTTGCAGCTATCTAAAAAATTTACTTCTACTCCTGGATGCATTCAAAATGGACAAGTCTCACAGGTAATATTTTAAATCACAGGGGTTATGTTTTCATACAGAAGAAAATATGACTCATTTGGCTTCCAAATCCTCAAAACACTTTTTACTGTGCAGAAGAAATGGATGCAAGGAAACAAAGAGAAAAGTTGGGAGAATGTGTGCTCCATTGATACAGTTCAATAAGTCAAAGAAAGGATTTCATGTTTTGGGTTTTTTTTATTATTATTATTATTATTTTAGATTAATTCATAATGTTTTACTAGCCTGAAGCTAAAAATACTTGAGACTACTATCTTGGAGGGTTCCACAGCCAAAGAAATCCAGCCTAACATTTTCTGAGCAGCAAGAGTAGTTACCATTACAATCGATTTTATTATATTGTGGTAAATTTCTTATACTTCTTATTGATCACATAATGATTTGCTGATCTCTGTTTGAAGCAAAAGCTGGTGCTTGATGATGTGGAAGGAGGGCTGTGCTCTTATTTCTCTCTCTATTCCTTCCTTTTCATGAGTTCTGTCCTCTTGAGAAAGCAACTTACACCATACCCTGAGGCTTGACTTATGCTGAAATGTGCGTCTAAAAAAATGTCCTGAAGGGGGTTATTTTTTGTTCTCAGAAATCCTAGAAAATGTTCAGCTTCCATGTGAAGTGGTAAAAAAGACAGCTCCTCATTGCAGAGGAAGTGAATGTCTCGTTAGGCATTTAAAAGTCTGGAGAGGGTTTCTCCACTCTTGTTTCCTGGAGCTGCTTCACACTTTAGCTTCCATTTAGATGGGAGGATGACATCGTATAACTTGATGATATGACATTTGCCATAAGAATGATATTATTCTACATAAGGAAACTGTGCCATTTTAGTTAGGCTTTCCTTAAGTGACAAAGCTCACACCTATGAAATCTGCTGCAGTGTACTCTTATGTCAGCATCATAGGAGGTTTTTGGTTTCTTTGCAGATGATTTGGTTTAAAAGCAGACCTTTTGAATCATGTGTTTCACTTATGTAGCCCAGGTCTTAGACAGCTAGAATAGTTCAATTACCCAAAGAACTGGATGTATGACATGAAGGAGTCTGTGTTTCTGCTGTATATTCAGGTGGGAGCAAATTGTGCACGGACTAGACATTTTGGGAACCTGTAAATCTTTCACCAGGTATAAATGTATTTTATTTGTGTAAAACGCCAGCGAGGAACATGCTACTGTTTTCTTTCTTCTAGGAGTCTAGTAAATACCAACCTTTATTCACTATTTTCTTACGAGAACAAGTATTCACTATTTTCTCACTGGGAACAAGTTGAGAAAATGCTGTTGAGTACCACAGAAAAGCAAGTCACTACGGTGGTGAAATTCCACTGCTAGTTGGTTCAGAGGTGGGGAGCAAAGATCGTGGTTCACGAACAGGATTGGATAGCTCTTGCAGCAGCACAATTGCCAGTGTCCTAGGAGTTGAAGCAGGGCACACCATGGAGGCAGGTGTTACTAGGTGGAAAGAACTGGTGGTGGTTTCAGGAATTGCACCAGCATAACTGGATTAGGCTTTTACCTCCAGCAGACTGGCTCCACAGAAAGATCTTCCTCAGCCCTAATACCATGCACTGTGTTGAATACCATGACAATCTCTAAATTCAATTACTCAGATTAAAAATTCAGATCTTCTGCCTAATGTTTCTGGTGGCATGATGATATATATGTATTTTTATTTTAACAACTTGTCGTGGTTTAAGCCTCCATAACTCATGCAGTAGCTCTCTCACTCACTCCACCCTCTTTGTTCCACCCGCTCCCGGGGGATGGGAAGGAGAATCAAAAGAATGTAACTCCCACAGGTTGAGATAAGAACACTTTAGTAACTAAGGTATAACACAAATCACTACTGCTACCTTCAATAATCATAAAAGAGAAAACACAAGGAAAGAATACAATTGCTCACCACCTATACCCAGCCTGACCAAGCAGTGCACCCCCACCCTTCCAGGTCTCTGCCCTCTGTTTTTACATCCTGGGCATGACGTGCTGTGGTATGGAATAACCCCTTTGGTCAGTTTGGATCAGGTGTCCTCTCTCCGCTTCCTCTAGGCTTCCCCTCCTCGCTGGCAGAGCATGAGGCTCAGAAAGTCCTTGGCCAGCCTAAACATTCTAAGCCATAACTAAAAACATTGGTGTTATCAGCTCTGTTCCCAGGCTGAAAGTCAAAAGCACAGCACTGCACCAGCTACTATGAAGGAGAAAAATTGCTGCTGCTGAACCCATGACACAGCTCTAGTTATAAATCTGTTCTTTTGGGGTTTGGAGTTTCTTAGTACAGCAGGGATCGAAAGAGAGTAGTGGAGTGGGTGATGCTTGAATGTTCTTCCCAAACACTGGGTGAAGAAAATTAAACTTTTGAAATAACTAAGGAAGTACTCAAAGTGAACTTAAAACTTAGAAAACTTCCCTGGTATATCCAGATGCTGCAAAAACTGTGTCAGAGGGAAGAAGTACTTGCACAGCAGTTTCTTTCTCTTGAGGTTTCTTTCTGTTCTCAGGGGCAGAAGGTTTCCGTTGTCCATGTAATTCCCAGCTCACGCTAAGTACTCCATGAAAAATTAATAAAAGCAGGGACACACTGTATTTTTGAATGATGTCATTCCCACTAAGGTAAGTGTCAGCTATACTGAAGCAATACACTTACAAAGAAAAAGGCAGCTTTGTCCTACACCACAGAAAAGCCTAGACAGAGTGACTTCAGAAGGTTTCTTATATAAAGAGATTTCAAACCACTTTAGATAGTGTTTCATTTATGTGACAAAACCTTTTCTGTCTTTGGACAGAAAGTACAGTACTAGCCACTCATCTCATCATGCTCCAAAACAAAAAATATAAAAATAAAGTCATTTTAGAGCTTAATTTGTATAGATGTTGCTTGGGAGTTAGACCACACAGAATAAAGATGTTGGAGTCTTCTTGCTGGCTCCCTTAGCAAGTTTGGCTATTTAGTAAGGTGCACGCTTACACGTCATAACATACACCAATATCTGTAGTGTTTAAACACATTGATTGTGGGTTTTCTAGCAAAATAATCTGCTTTAAGATTAACTCTGTTTGTAAATAAACTTTGGCAGGATATCTATTGTACCTTGATTTTTTGTCTTCATTCAGCACACCTGGTACTATTGCATTTATTTTTACCCAGTTTAGACAAACAAGAACCAGCTTCAGGACCCAGAAGAAACTTGAACAAAGAGTCCCTACTCATACTATGAAGAGAAGTGGATGAATTATGACTTTCTTGAAACCAAACCTCTTTTTATACAATAAAAAGTATTAAAAATATTTTAAAAACTATAAAAACTTATAAAAAGTATTTTTATAACCATAACAACAGGCACAATTTAAAGCTTTTCTTGAATAAGCCTCATATGCATTTCTCTCATGCATTTCATTGGTGTGTAAAGTGCGCTTGAGTTAAGAGAAATTATGCTGCTTCTGCTACAGCTCTACTGGGGAAACATCCACTGCAACACAAGGTAGCTGCAGAGTCAGCCTGGGCAGGCAATCAAAGTAAAACTGCATTCCATAACAGCAGTCAGCATCCATTCCTCTTACAAACAAACAGGTCAGAAATTACTAGAAATGTTGTAAGAGTAAGTGTTGCAGTTTCAACAGCAATCTACTGCATCATTATTTATCGTTTTGATTTTGTGAAAAACAAGCCTATCCAAAAGTTCAAGAAAGCGTGTGCAATAAAGCACAAGTCAAAACCAGCACCATAATGTAAAAGCCTTCTGAAAGTAGTGAAAAAAGGTCTTTCCCACCATCCAACACAACCCACTCATCCTGGTTTCCCAGAAAGAGACCTGTAGAAAAGGTATCCTTTGTAGTATGACCTAGAGGTCAACTAATTTGAGCTTTGTGGAAGGATGAGGAAAGTAAGTTCCAGAGCTCAAGACCTTTTGGTAGAATACTCTATCTCCACCTCTCTCAGTTATATCAGGGCTCTGTTAATACGTCAGGCAATATCCACTGCCATGCTATATACCTGAAGGTGAAAAAAAAGCAGCATCTGTGATGAAGGGAGACTTCCAGGAAGCTTGGATTAAGTGCTTTGAGGTACAAGAAAAATGCATTCTTTTCTTTATGGTTAATATTGGTTTAGCACCCTGCTATTGTTTATTATGAGAAATGATACTAAATAATTAAATATTATTAATACAAAACCTTATCTTGTGCTTGGAAAATATCTAGAGATCCCAAAATAGAGATTATTTTTTATATTATGGTAACACCTAGAGGCCTAAGCTCGACTGTGAAAGGCACAGTACAAATAAACACAAGACTGCCTCTCGCTTGGAGGAATATATTGTAAATGCAAGATGTAAGCAGCAGATGGGTAATGCAGAAAAGTGCAGTACAAGAACAAACAAGATCCTGGTGGTCAATATGAAAAAAAGTGACTGTGGTGACTCACCTGTTGAATAGTAGTTGGATTTTGTGAAGCACTGTGTCAGAGAAGACTTTCTAGGATTGATCTGGAAGAAACCATTGAACTATAGACAGACTCTGTGAGGGGTTATGTTAAGCATATGCTGTGTTGCATGTATATGCTAGCATCTCTCACTAGCTTCGCTTTCCAAGTATTTTAGTAAGATTGTCATTACGTTTTCTGCAGTGACTAGTAGATTATAAGAAAATTATTTATTTGCCTGAAGATGGTAGTCCATCATAGAATCAGTCAATGTGGGGTATACATATATCTTGCACACACTGAGTTATCAGATTTTCCTTTTGAATGTTACCTAGCATCCCTGAAGAAAAGCTATTGATTGTGTTGAAACACTTTTATTGATAAGTGAATGCCCTCTTCCTCTGCCTCCGTCTACTGAGTTGGTGACAGAAAAAATCAAGAACCATTTTGATTTCAAAAGACATAGTAAACCCATGGAGAACGTTAGTACTGGTATTTGTTTAAATTTCACAGGTTTGATAACATTCTCCTACTCTCAGCTGGAGAATACTCTCAAACCTCACAGTTACTTAAGACATGGGCTCAGGTTTGAGTGCTAGAATTGGCTTCCGTTTAAGTACTGAGCCTATTGTAAAGGGAGTTTACTAGTGTCAGTGAATATCTTTTTCTTATTTTTATAAAACAGCTGTGAGAGCCTCCTTGGAAGTGGGTGACATTTGGCTGGTGAGCTAGCTGCGAAAAAGTTGCAAATTTTGTTATATTTATCGCATACCAATATTTTGCTCTGGCAGCACATCTGTAGAGCATTATTCTTCTTCTTGTCAATTGCACTGGACAGCTTTCTAACGCCTTCCCTGAAAAATTTCCAAACCTATCTGGTTGGCTGGGAAATATTCAGTGATATGCCGAACTCACATGTGCCAGCAGATGACCCATCTGTAGTGCCTGGCACATGTTATTTTGAGATGGTAACATTATAATGGTAACAGCAGCCCAAATTTTGGCAGGAAAATCAGAGCCATATCATGAACAGTTCTGCATGTCATGAGTGGTTTGTCATGTATCACCTGTAAATCCCTCCTCACTTTGCTTGTTACAATCATAGAATCATAGAATTCAACCACTTTGAAAGGGAACTTAAGGATCATCCGATCCAATCTATACCGGCAAAAGCACAATCTAGACAAGATGGCCTAGTACCCTGTCCAGCTAAACCTTAAAAGTATCCAACATTGGAGAATCTACCACTTCCCTGTGGAGATTATTCCAATGGGTGATTGATCTCATTGTGAATCCAGGCTTTTCTGAATCACTTGCTTCATTTGACTTGTAATAATAGCCCCTAGGGAGATTCACTCCATAACTTTCCCAGGGACTGAAGTAAGATTGATGGGCCTATAAGTGCAGTCACAAATCTTCAGCAATCTGCTGATTCCTGGTAGCCATTAGCAGAGGTATCTTTCTAGCCTCAGTACTTCAGGCTTAGTCTATCTATCTCTAGCAGCACTTTATTCTATCTGTTTATTTTTAAACATTTCTGCTCTGTGTAAAGTGGGAAGAAACTTTCAGATGAAGAGACAAGACTTAATGCAATTAGCATGAATTCGACAAGTGAAAGATTATCAATAAAACAAGTTACATTTTTACCACAGATAATTGAAGGTTCCTGATTGAACAAGTGTTTCTGGTATCAAACCTGGTCAAGGCTGGAGAAGACCAATACAACAGTGCATACCAAAATTCAGGCAAAAAAAAAAGCTGTGCTCACTGTGAAGACAGCTGAAAATGTGGTAATCATCAGTGATGTTCTGCTTTAGTGGAAAGTTAAAATTTTCATCTGCCATTGGCTTTCCTGTAAATATATAGAAAAAAAAGTCAGCAGACATTTGACAATAAAATCTCTGTAGCTGGTTGTTGTTTTTGTCTGCTTTTTCATAGCCTTCATTTTCCCTCCAGCATTACCAGGCAGAGGCAGAAATTCAGTGAGGAGAGCAGCAGTCTACGTGGAGGAGTGCCCCACAGACCTTTGGTGAATGTGTCAGCCTTCTTTATCCTCGTGCTTTTCTGTACTCACTACAGATGTGAGTTAATGAGACTGACAAAATTGTATTACAGACTCTGTAGTATAGTGCTGGTTTTGGTTTCTTGTCCTGGACACTCTTCAATCTCATGCTACTAAGCAGATTTAACTGTCCAACTTTCACTTTCTTTCAAGCATTAGTTTATATGTCATAATTTGTGTACATTTAGGATACAGAGGCAGTTTTTTCAAAGGCTGTAAAAAAGCTTTTACTGTCAGGGACTAAGAATAACATTTTCCCTTTGAAGACAGTAGGTCTAATTCCTTCTTCCTCCTGCTTAGCAAAATCAACACAGGGTATTACTGTGATGACACTCGGGAAGCAGGCTCAGGAAATGACATCTCATGGTGCTTTTTGTTCGCTCAGACTTGAGAAACAAAGGACCAGAAAGACAAATTAGTGGCTTGGCTCTTTTGTAAATAGGGCAGCACAGCTTATCAGCACCAACCTATTACTGAAGTGACTAAGAGAGAAAATTTAATCAAATTTGGGCAAAGGAGTCACACATAATTTTTTAGTTATTGCCTCACAGCCCAGTGTCTGAGTACATAAAATGTTCATAACTATTTGGATCTAGCCTTTTTTGTATTCCTTCAGTGGCGGTTTAAGTATGCATCCTCATTTCACAACCTCATTCAGTGCACATTTCTGCAGCGATTTGTACAGAATCTCAACTGCCTAATGCTGGCAACTTCGTAATATTGCTTTAAGAACTGTTCAAATCCGGCATGCAATGGGAATGATGTTTTATTTTCACTGACTGATAACTTACATATCAAAATATCCTCTTATAGCATCCAAGTGAAACCGTTTTTCAGTGGCTACACAAATCAAAGTGGTAAATTGTCCTAAATGGATATAATTTATTTTTTTCATGAGGTATCTATTTCATAATTCTAATTCTTTACCATTGCTCTTGTAACCTACAAAGCTTTTCTCAGTAAAAGGTAACATGTCTGCAGGTCACTATTCTGCAGCCATTTAAGTGGTAATTCACATAGTTTTACAAATAATCTGTGAAATTTCATTTTGTTTTCTATTTAGCAAATGTCTGACAGAAACCATTCCCTAGTACTCAGAGGTCTAAGCAAGTAGTCTTCTCAAATACAACCATTCAGTATTTAAAACATATTTTTCTGATGTTTAATCAAATGAGTTTTCGTTTGGACTTGTTCAGAAATATGGAGCATTGTGCAAATTTGACAGTCGTAAGAAAAGCACTTGTGTTATTCATTGACAAAAATGCAACAGTTTTCATCCCCTTAGTGAAATATAAACCCTGGTGGTCAGGACACTGAGGAAACACATTGAATTCTCATTCTCCACAGAAAGGGGACACAGAGGCATAAAAAGATTCCCTGTGCCAGGCCCCTTGAGGTTTTCTTGCTTGGCGAGACTTCAGACTGTGGCTTAATATTTATCATGACACAACAAGTAAATAAATACCTTGGCACAAAGCCTAGAGCCTGTCAGCACTGCCCCTGCTGCAACCTTCTGTTCAAAATACAGAGCTCTATTTATCATCTTTCACATAAAACCTGTTCATAGGAAATCACCTAGGATATGTTTAATTTCCTTATTTGGCTTCTTGATGTTGTCACCTAGATAAACTCCACATCCAGAGACCCTTGCTGAGAGCATAAAGCCAAAGTATCTGTGAGGGCTGTTACTTGTCAAAGTAATTTAATTTATGATTATGTGTTTCATAGTAGATCTGTGCAAATTCAGCTTAAGTGAAAGGCTTCTATCCATGTTATTCCCTGTAAATGGTGAAGTATGAAATAGTTACAGCGGCTGTTTAACGAAACATTTCATAATCACAAGAATTTTTACACTAGATAGCTTGTGACTTTTTATCCCTTCAGGGCTGTACAGATTTCAAAGCATTGTTGCTGAAAAGTGGTAAAATGCTACCAAAAATATACTGGGAGTGGAAAGGTAGTTTTTATCATTATCTTCACTCCAACAGTAATTCTTAAGTTCAGGTATAACAGTGATGGAAATGGGTCTGTTTTGGGTGATGGGAGGAACATGGAAAAGAAGGACAGAGGTAACAACAAGGAAATTGCAGATGATAGATTGAAATCAAAGAACAGAAAGAGAAGTAAAAGTGGTATCCAAGGAACTTGTTTTGCTCATTAGAGTTACCAAATCAAGTGGGACCTATGAATAGAGATTAAAAAGATGAATAAACAATTGTGTTTTGGGAATTACATAAAGTCACGTCCTGGAAGAACAATACATATTGTTGGAAATCTATGGTCCTGCAGGTCCTTCCCCCTGACCCCTTGGAGTGGGCTAGATTTAGAAGACGGTTTTATGACACAGAAATTTTGCACAGCCTCAACATGCTGTAGATGACAAAGAAAGGAGGGCAAAGGGGTGCACATCAGCTATCTGCTGATTAGTCTAACAGTATCACTTTGGGGTTTGAATCGTGTATTGAGGGATCTGACTTGAAAGAAGAAAACAGCACGAGAATGGGAAGGTGTCCTTGTACTGTCCTTCAGGCCTTAAAATCTCTGAGTCCATGAATAGCACTCTTGGAAGAAAAAGTGCTCTGGTACTCTGGTGCCCTATTTCTACCCTTTTTGGAAAGCATTTCCTTTTTTAAAGAGATGGAATAGGGAGTTTTCTTCTTTTCTTCAGAATGTTAACCTCTCAAAATCAACAGGAAAAGCAACATAACCCATTATGTCAATCTTATTTCACCTCTGATGGATATTTATAATTGCTACTGAAATAGGAAATCTGCTTCTGACCTTTGATGCTGGAATACACTTAAAATTCATGCCTCACTGTGCTCTGTCAGCTACTTTTCATGCATGCTTTTATATGTGGGCTAATAAATATGAGTTTGGGAGCAAAAGCTCTGGCAGTGAAATCCAACTCGTGATTTTGCTGTGAGGCTTGGAGCAGATTCTCCTGCAAGGCATGCTGAGGCATATGAAAAGCAACAAGGTGCTTGGTGACAGCCAGCATGGCTTCACTAAGGGGAAATCCTGCCTGACTAATCTGGTGGCCTTCTATGATGGGGCTACAGAACTGATGGACAGGGGTAGAAAAGTTGATGTCATCTACCTGGACTTGTGCAAAGCGTTTGACACTGTCTCACATGACATCCTTGTCTCTAAGTTGGAGAGACATCAATTTGATAGGTGGACCACTCGGTGGATAAAGAACTGGCTGGATGGCTGCAGGCAAAGGGTTATGGTCAATGACTCAATGTCCAGCTGGAGACCAGTAACGAGTGGTATCCCTCAGGGATCGGTGCTGGGACCAGCCTTGTTCAACATCTTTGTTGGTGACATGGACAGTGGGATTGAACGTGCCCTCAGCAAGTTTTCCGATGACACCAAGCTGTGTGGTTCGGTTGATACGTTGGAGGGAAAGAATGCCATCCAGAGGGACCTTGACACGCTTGTGAGGTGGGCTGATGCCAACCTGATGAAGTTTAACAATGCCGAGTGCAAGGTCCTCCACCTGGGTGGGAGCAATCCCAGGCACAGCTCCAGGTTGGGCAGAGAAGAGATTCAGAGCAGCCCTGCAGAGAAGGACTTGGGGGTGTTGGTCTATGAAAGAATGAACATGAGCCGGTAGTGTGTGCTTGCAGCCCAGAAAGCCAACGGTATCCTGGGCTGCATCAAAAGGAGCATGACCAGCAGATCGAGGGAGGTGATCCTGCCCCTCTACTCTGCTCTTGTGAGACCTCGCTGGGAGTATTGTGTGCAGTTCTGGTGTCCTCAACATAAAAAGGACATGGAACTTTTGGAACAAGTCCAGAGGAGGGCCACGAGGATGATCAGGGGACTGGAGCACCTCCCCTATGAAGATAGGCTGAGAAAGTTGGGGCTGTTCAGCCTGGAGAAGAGAAGAGAAGGCTGCGTGGAGACCTCAGAGCATCCTTCCAGTGTCTGAAGGGAGCCTATAGGGATGCTGCGGAGTGACTCCTTATGAGGAACTCTAGCGCGAGGACAAGAGGTAATGGGTTCAAACTTAAACAGAGGAAGTTTAGACTAGATATGAGGAAGAAATTCTTTACTGTAAGGGTGGTGAGGCACTGGAATGGGTTACTCAGGGAAGTTGTGAATGGTCCATCGTTGGCAGTGTTCAAGGCCAGGTTGGACATAGCCTTGGGTGACATGGTATAGTGTGAGGTGTCCCTGCCCATGGCAGGGTGGTTGGAACTAGATGATCTTAAGGTCCTTTCCAACCCTAACTATTCTATGATTCTATGAGGCGTGCTTGCTAAAAGCTTATCTGGAAACTGAAGGAGAACAGTTTTTCATTTACAGCAGTATTGAATATGACATCACTGTTTATAAGTGACATTAGCAAGTAATTTTAATGTTGCAGTAATGCTTATGACAGGATCACCAAAGTTTAAATAACACAAACTTGTAAATTTTAATTAGTGCTCTTTGTTGAAACATATTTTGCATGAACATGTGATAAAAAATAAGAGTTTGTTTTAATATCATCCAGGCTATATTTTTGTTATTACAATGCATTGCATTTCAGTCTAAGTCAAAAGAAACCAAAAGAAACTAAACTGTACAAAGTTTGTCTTTGTGCTATAAAATGAATTCAGCAATCTCAGGATATACATTTTTGCTCTACATCTCCAAAATATTATACCAATCAAACAGAAAGTGTTTATACAGATAATGCTCAGAAGGCATTAAGGAGCGATGGGATTTGTTGCATCCTTTCATCCTTGCAGCTCAGTATGAGGCTGAACCAAAGTCAGCAAATATTCCTTAGACAGTCTAAAGTGGATATTAACAGTAACTTCTGCCAGCACACAACCTAAGCAGTAATTGCTGACAATATATCTCAATCTAGTACCTTCTGTACACTATCAATAAAAATCTGGTGTATATCAATCATGTTATAATATGCTAACTGAAATTATTAAAGTTGAAATAAATTCAGAAAATAATGGAAATTAAAATAGGGTAGTAACTAGCTGTTGATTTTCAGAATACCGTTATGCTCCTAGATTTCTGAGATACAGAGGAGAAGGTAATTTAATGATGAAAGTGTGAATAGGTAAGGATTCAAGAAGAGAATATTCTCTCTCTCACCTGGAAGCTGCCAGTGTAGCTGCTGCAGGAGTTAATATACCATGACAAAAAACAGTATTTGGGCACTTACAACACCTCTAGAGTTTTAGTCACACAAAATCAAAAACATCCATGGTTCTGGTCTAAATGTAAAACTACAGGAATACGTATGTTTTTTTTTTGTTTTTCCATGGCTTTCTCATGCCAAATTCAAATGAAGTCAGTTTTAATTTTCAGGGCCAAAGCATGTTTTAAAAAAACAGGCAGACTGTCCTTCCTATAAACTCTGATGTGCTTGTATAAAATGCTCCAGTGGAGCAGAGCATCAAGTAGCTCTAACTTCACTGTTGTGCAAACAACTTAATTTTTAAACTTGTTTACGTATTTTTCCTGTCAGAACTTGGAGTTAAAATACTTGTAATACAAACACCATTAAAATTAGTGCATTTCAGAGAGGTATCTAAGAATCCACATATGTGATGTGCTGTAAGGATGATATTGACTGAATTGTTCTTGCAACTTTAACATGCAAAGGATTCTGAGCAGAGGAGTTAGAGAGAAACTTGTCATTTGGAAATGGTTTCTGCTGGAATTGGTTCAGTATAATGCGTCAAAACCAATATTTTTCACTCTGAAGTATTTAAAATTTTCATTTTAGTTATTTAATTTTGGAAAAGGAAACCTCAAAATAAAGCTTCCCCCCACCTCCCTACCCCCCAAATATTTTCTTATTTGGATCCAATGACAGCTGTCTTTGCATTGCATTCAGCAGGCTTTGGTTCAAATGCTGCTTTCTCTAGGGTGACAGCAACTGGCTGGGGATAGTTTGTGGCTTGTACTACATCTTGCTTGGGTCTCAGTTCAGCTGCAATCAGATGAGGGTGCAGACACAGGAACTGATGCAGGCAGCAGAGTGTGGTACTTGGAGAACAGTAGTGCTGTCAAGAACTGGTGCTGAAAACTGAAATCTTACCCCCAGAGATGTCTGTACAGGTGATCTCTAAGGCAGAAATCACCTGGTAGTTTGAGGAAAACAGTACCTGTTTGTTTTATCTGGAGAGCTAACCCACAGTGCTGCTAGATGTATCAGTCCAGTCTTTTAAATACCCTCTAATTTGCTTTCTGTGCCTCATGTGAGGGAAGATCTGACTGAAGTGCCTGCAGTATACCCTTGATCTTATTCCACTGTGTATTTTAGTGTGAATGTCAGTGTACTGACACTCTCATGCAGAAATGGCTGAAATTAGTATCAATGACTTCATAAACTGGTAGGCAAGTTATCCATAAAAGAGTTACCAGCTCAGAGTTACTCATGTCTGATTATGAGCAGGGGGTGTAAAAAGATCCCAAGACCCTGGGAGAAGTCCACAGTTTTGTATTTCTGAGTTCATATGGGGGTTCTTCCTTGATCTCACTTATGGGAGCTATTTGATTTTGAATAAAACATTTTAAATATTAATCAGGTCAGAGAGTCTCTGGGAATGGTGCTTCAAACTGGCAAGTACAGTACTTGCTCAGGAGATGGAATATCTGTGTGCAATGAATCTTTAATAATTTTATGTGGGGTTGAAGAGCCATGGCACAAGTTTGAGAAGCTGCCATCACTCTGCCCTATCGTGCTAGCAGTCAGGTCACAGGGGCAGCTTTTGCCAGGCAGGTAGCAACTATACTGACCCTTGTCCTCGTCACTGTGCATGATCTGCTGGTTAATCAGGTAAAACAGGCTGACAAATTTATTCTGTTGTTATCCTGAGAGAATCAGCTAAAAGCATTGTACACCTGGTGAATTAGAATCAACCATAACAGCTGGCTTTCCTAGCACTTATTAAACTCTTTCATTAACAAAAAAATTGTAGTGAAGAATGAAAGAAGATGAACAGGTGAACCTAAGCAACTCCTGTGGGTTGATATTGAGAATATTTTTCACTTGATTCATAATTTTTTTTCTCAAAAAAAAAAAAAAAAAACATGCATCCATGATAGCGCTGTTAAAGGCATATTTTCTATTTTGGTGCTGGTTTTCAGATCTTGGCAGAAAATATTTGATCTGGAAGGACAAGGATGTCTGGCTTTAATGGTTTAAACCCAGCCGTCACTCACACAGTCACTCACTCACTCCCCCCACTTCCTCCTCCCCCACTCCAGGAGGGACGGGGAGGAGCATCGAAAGATTGAAACTCCCATGGGTTGAGATAAGAACAGTCCAGTAACTAAGGTATAACAAAAACCACTGCTGCTACCACCAATAATAATAATGATAAGGGAAATGACAAGGGAAGAGAATACAACCACTCACCACCCACCAACTGATACCCAGCCCAACCCAGCAGTGATCTAGCCCTTCTGGGTAACTGCCCCCAGTTTTTACATCCTGGGCATGATGTGTTGTGGTATGGAATACCTCTTTGGTCAGTTTGGTCAGATGACCTGTCTCTGCTTCATCTTGGCTTCCCCTCCTCCCTAGCAGAGCATGAGACCCGGAAAGTCCTTGGTCAGAATAAACATTTCAGCAGTAACCAAAAACATCGGTGTTATCAGTGCTGTTCCCAGACTGAAAGTCAAGAACATAGCACTGCACCAGCTACTAAGAAGGAGAAAAATGACTGCTACTGCTGAACCCAGGACAGTGGCTAAAGGTGAAACAGAGTTTATTAATTTTAAATTGTAATGCATTTGAGTGCTGTAGGACCACTTGATTACGTTTTATGACTCCCTTATCATTGATACTCTCTGGCTGAAAACTATTATACCACATACCATTTTTAATTCCTTTCTTGTGTCTTGTTTTATCTATCTACTTACAAGATTAACTACCCTGTTCTTATTTGCCTTTTTCCATTCTTTTACTGTCTTGAGCATATAATACCTCCTCTCTCCTTAATTCTTCAGCTTCCTTCAGCAAGATCTTGTGATGTGGATCCTGGATTCTAAATGAGGAAGCACCACTGGTTATGAATAGCATCCTATAATTTTCATCTCAGTTTTTAGCCATTTCTGTGTAAATCCTACCACCTTAACTTTTGAGACAAGCATTCTATATTGAGGCAAGATTTTTACTAAGAAACCTGTAAGGGTGCTTCTTCATTGGATTTAAGCACGTAATTGATTCCTTTATTGTTCCTCTATTGTTTCCAAATAGTATTGTGTGAGATACCATGAATATGTTTGTGTAGTCCTGTACAAGAAAAAATGTTTTCAAGAACCTTGAGCTGAGGGTGCAGAAATGCCTTTGTGTAAGGTCACAGTCATGCTTGAAAGCTTCTTTTTGATAATTTACAAATGACAAGCCTGTGATGGTTGGTGAGAAAAAAGCATAAAAAAGGAGGGGAAAGTAGGTTAAATGTCAGAGCACTGGTCTGTTTATAAATACCAAAAAAATCTGCATACGTTTGTTTTTATATTACGCCGGTCTCCTTAGAACTTCATATTTGCCAAGTCACTTACCTGAAGAGACTGCAAACTGGCAAAGTAGAAACAATCTTTTATAAAGCATTTGTACTAAAAATGTGGCTCAAGGACACTTCAGTCTTGATGTCAGTTTCAAGAGACTATAATAATGCAAGAGCAATGTGGCAGCCTGGGAGGGGCAGGATTTCTGTAATGTAGCCCATGAAGCAATATTGAGATGAAACTGGACAAAAGCTATTTGTGCCTGACTGCTGATGCACTTTCTAATGGTGACATCTATCAGAGTGATACAGTCTCTAGAGGGAAGCAATAGAAACTCCAGCAGCAAATCATTTAAAAATTAGTCTGCTGAACCACTTGAGAATGTAGTAAATAGAAGAGGTGGAGGATAGCTAAAAAAAAAGGTACATGTTTTTTCCAGCTCTCAGTTCTGTAAGTCTGGGACAGCTAAAGCAAACTTGTCTTTCACATATCCAGAACATCTAACCAAACTGGCTAATTTTGTAACACTTGAGAGACAGATAGTTATACTATATTAAATTGTTACACAATTGAGTTGTGCTCAATGGCTCAGTGTCCAGCTGGAGACCAGTAATGAGTGGTGTCCATCAGGGATAGGTGTTGGGACCAGCCTTGTTCAACATCTTTGTTGGTGACATGAACAGTGGGATTGAGTGCACCCTCAGCAAGTTTTCCGATGACACCAAGCTGTGTGGTTCGGTTGATACGTTGGAGGGAAGGAATGCCATCCAGAGGGACCTTGACATGCTTGTGAGGTGGGCTGATGCCAACCTGATGAAGTTTAACAATGCCAAGTGCAAAGTCCTCCACCTGGGTGGGAGCAATCCCAGGCACAGCTCCAGGTTGGGCAGAGAAGAGATTCAGAGCAGCCCTGCAGAGAAGGACTTGGGGGTGTTGGTCTATGAAAGAATGAACATGAGCCGGCTTCAGTGTGCGCTCGCAGCCCAGAAAGCCAACTGAATCCTGGGCTGCATCAAAAGGAGCATGACCAGCAGATCGAGGGAGGTGATCCTGCCCCTCTACTCTGCTCTTGTGAGACCTCGCTGGGAGTATTGTGTGCAGTTCTGGTGTCCTCAACATAAAAAGGACATGGAACTTTTGGAACAAGTCCAGAGGAGGGCCACGAGGATGATCAGGGGACTGGAGCACCTCCCCTATGAAGATAGGCTGAGAAAGTTGGGGCTGTTCAGCCTGGAGAAGAGAAGAGAAGGCTGCGTGGAGACCTCAGAGCATCCTTCCAATATCTGAAGGGAGCCTAGAGGGATGCTGCGGAGTGACTCCTTATGAGGGACTGTAGTGATAGGACAAGAGGTAACAGGTTCAAACTTAAACAGGGGAAGTTTAGACTGGATATGAGGAAGAAATTCTTTACTGTAAGGGTGGTGAGGCACTGGAATGCGTTGTCCAGGGAAGTTGTGAATGCTCCATCGCTGGTGGTGTTCAAGGCTGGATTGGACATAGCATTGGGTGGTATGGTTTAGTGTGAGGTCTCCCTGCCCATGGCAGGGTGGTTGGAACTAGATGATCTTAAGGTCCTTTCCAACCCTAACTATTCTATGATTCTATGATTCTATATATGCCATGAAATTTGTGACAGCCGTTTTCTTCTCAGTGAACAAATTTCTCCTTACAGCCTTTTCCATCAAAACAAATAAATCAATCAGATCCAGGTGCCAAAATAAAATGTGAAAAGGTACTGTACTTCAAAATGTTCAAAGCCAACTGTACAAGGCGATATACTTCAAAGTCTGTAAAATGTATTATTTCAAAATCAAGTTTGGACTACACTATATATAGTGGAAATTAACCTTATCTTTGTTTTCTAGCAACAGCATTTAAGAGAGAAAAAAAACTCAAATTAATTTTCACACATTCTGGAATATATTATTCCTTTATATCAGAACAGTATTGCTATTTTATTGAAATTGGATTTTTTACAAATGGAAGATATTACAGAACATGGTTTAGTGATTTTCCAAATAGCTGAATACCTTTAATTATTGTAGAAAGACATTCTCAAATGCTTTCACCGACTGCTGTCCTAGATGAGTAGAAACAGAAGTCAGGTGGATATAGCGTTTCTGTTGTCAAGAGTAAAGCATTATCAAAACACACCACCACAAGTATGATCCATTGTGAAACCAGTGTAAGAATAAGCTCATGCCATCTGTACAGTGAAAAGATGGTTGTAGGGTTTTAACACTATGGATTTACCTGTAGCACAAACCATGAAAGGTAAATAATAACGTCCTTAAACTTTGTTTAAAAGCAGAACCACTGCAAACGTTGATTCTGTTATTTCTTTCATTTTTCCCAGTTTAGCTGTATACAACTGAGATTAGAAGGTGTAGCTACTGTAAAGGACTAAACTCAAGTCTCTCCAGCCCTGCACAAAAGTTGAAGAAATCCTGCTCATTGAATCCAGCTAGGACTTTTTTCCAAGAGCCCAGAGAGGGTGCTGCAATGAGTATTCTTTATATGGGATAGCAGCTCCAGAGACCTCCTTGATGTTAGACAAACTACAGACACACACATTGCTTTAATCTGTTTTTTTAAGAGCTTGCAGCTTACTTCAAAGTTGATATGCAGGTATAATCAAAACTAGGATGTGATCAAAAAGAAATTATGGAGGAGCTACAACAGCACTGTGACTTATCTCACATGTGCAGAACTGGATAGGTCTGATGAACTTTAGCTTATTAAGTAGATTTAGTGAAAGACTCCAAACTTGCTGCCTCTGTGCCTTAGCTTTTCACATCTTTATATGCTGCCCCTAAGCTTGCTTTTACCTTTAATCATCATTCCCTTTGCCTTAAATAGCTTATTTTTACATTTTTCCCATGAGTCAACTCTCCTGGCAGCTCTCCAGGGCACAGGATATGATGGAGAAGGCAGATGTTTCACAGCAGAGCAGCAGAGAGGACAGTCATTTTCTACAGGGCTGCTGAAGGTCAAGTATTTATTCCCTCAGAGAAGCTAAAAAAGTGATGTCAGAGGCTTGACGACTACCTGAGATGCCCACCAGCCCACAAGAATTCAGGTCTCAACTCACCTCAGAGGCAGCAGTGCTGTGGTGCTGAAGCAGAGAGAAGAGGAGAAAAGCTCTGTTGTTTCTGAGGTTCAGTGGTGAGATCTGAACCAAATGACAGTGCTGTGATGAAGAATTCCGCAGTATGGAGGACTGTTAGAGAGTTGGGGCAGTGCATCTTGATCAGTAAAGAGACACAGCAGCTGGGCTACATGGACAGACCTTACCTGCTTTTAGTCATATTTTCTAGTTGTAGCCTTGAGCTGTTACCTATCGCTATTCTGCAAAGGTCTTGCAATTTGATGGGCTAGAATCACTGCAGTACAGTGTCTTTGTGTGCAACCAACACACAAGTGCATAATGTAATTTGTGTCTTCTGCTTGTTTCCTAGAGTGTGTATTCCCCAAAATAAAGGGAAGGCAGGTGATCAACACTTAGTTGGCCTTATAGTATAGTTTTTCAAAAGGCTCTCTGCTGATAACAGTTCCTGAGGAATCAGACATGCTATAGGGCAATCAATTAGTGGGGTTTCTGGTATTATTTGGTTTTGGAAGAAAGAAATGAGGAGCAAAAACTTGTGGACTCAAATACCAAGGGATTTGGAGCAAAAAATGTTTTAGAAAACATAGTGGGTTTGTTGGTTTTGTAGAATCTGGAAATGGAGTATGTTTTAATTGTGCATACATTCTTTGTTCAGAAGGAATCGAGACTCCTGTAACAAATCTTCCTTGTGCCACAAATAGCAAGGAAGGGAACCCTGGATCATTTTGAAATATTTCTGCAGAAAAGCACATTAGACCTAATGACTGCACACTGGGTGATGGAAGACACTTCACTTATCTGGGAAAAAATGCTTTTTAATGACTTTGTTTATTCATTTTTAAAAAACAGTAAAGTTGTCATGTTATAATCTCCCAGAGATACTCCCGGATGAGCTGTTGAAAGGTAATTTCAGCACACCTAGGGCTTCATACTGCAATATAACCCATTGTGCCTTACAGCTTAATCACATTGTGGCATTTAGAAATCATTCATTGCAGCTGACAAAAATGTCTTGCAATAACACCATTACCACAACTTACATTTTTACAGCAATTTTTACTTCTTAGGCAAACACACTAGAGTACTCTACAAAACATTTTAAGTACATAGCAGGCATTGAATCACTGATCGTTGGGAGTCCCTTATGAACTAAGTGTTCCTCATATAATAAAAATACATAATTTTTTCATAAGAAGTTACTGTTTTTATAAAGCATGCATATGTTTTTAACTTAAATAAATCTTCTTTTTCCAAGAGATCATACTGTGTCATAGACTCAGATACCAAAGTTTAAAATAAAAGACAATGCCTTATATCCACTTGGAGACTAGCAGACTGATACCAAACAATCAAACGCTTTAAAGAAAACTGTAACATAAGCTGTGGTAAGAAGTGCTTCTAGAAGACTGCTAATCTTAATCGGAGTTTGCTAAATTCAGAGTGTACAACACCCGCAAATCAGCATGTAATGTTCTCAGTGCTCCAGGAACAGGCTGTCAACCACATTTGGGAAGAATTCAGCTATTGGTGTGCAGTGGTGAAAAGCATGTTGAATTTGCTAAAATTTTGGTGTAATTTATAAAGCTTTTAATGTTCTGAGTGCTGCAACTGTCCATGCCTCTTTGCAGCAATTGCATTAGGTTTATTCACTGTCAGGTAGCTCCATTTAAATTGGCTGCATTCTTCATTGGCTCTTTGAGCTCATTTCTCCACACAGCTGAGAGACTCTGCAGGGCACACTGACATACAATAAGCTTGTCCCAGGGCTCTGAGGCACAGCAAACTATCTTTAATTAAAAGACTCAGGGATGGTCAGAGTGAGTGAGCAAGTGAGTGAAGAATTATATGAATTTCTCATCACGGTCTGTACAATAGGTATGAATTGTTTTTTATAAATGCAAGGAAATCCATTATGGATTTCTTTATTACTGGAACATTTTACATTTATAGATAATAAATGCACTATGTGAGTGAGATGAAAATCGACCTGTTTCATATATCACACTCAGCACCAAGATACGAATTTATATATGTGGCATACTCATGATCTACTTGAAAAAAAATACACTGAGTGTATTTTTCTTCTCTGAGTGAACTGAATCCATTTGTATCTTTGTTAACATGGTCACAAGAAGAAAAATAATGACATCTAAACCAGCAATTAATATATATAAAACAGTGATAAGAATACTTGATGAAACATTGAAAGATAAAAAATAGCATGATTATTCTCTTCTTACAAATAACAAAACCTAGTGATACACTACATCAATCCACTTCCTGGATAGAAGGAAAGAAGGTATATTGAACTAGAACTCTGTTGTTAAGTGACCTTTAATGCTGGCCTAAAAAACCACTGTGACATGAGCCCTACTACCAGGAACCCCCAAACTTGAATGTTGCTGGATATCCAGTATCCGGGGGTCTAAGAATAGTAAGATCTAACCTGAAATTGAGACTTAACTGCCAGATTCACATTTTCAGACATTATCATGTTTTCTCCCTGGGAATAGTAGGAAAATTGAGATGTTTTATTGGCTTTTACAGGAGTAACGGTCTTAGTAGAGCTATGTAAATATAAAATAAGTGGTTATTTCTAAATAACTTGTTTATTTGTGCTTTTATTTGCAAACTGGCAAGCAGTTCTCAGGAGCAATGCAGGATGCAGCTTTCTCACAGAACAACCTATATATAGGCAACACACGCTGTATATGAAGAAGCTGATAAGCTGATTCTTCATGTGTCTTCCTTTAAAATTCACAGAATTGGTGGCTATAAGTCTCAAAGGCCACCACTCAAAACTGGTATCTTCATTACTGCTACACTGCCCTGATAGGCTCTGAATTGAGTCGGTTCTTAAATAAATTTTGCTTAAGGAAATAAACAAACTTTTAAAGTTATAGGAAATATGAAATAGCCTTTAAAATGAAAACTTGGAAATGGGAAGAGAAAATCAGTGATCTGACAACCAAATGGAACTATATTATGGTAAACATAAGGAAGTTCCAGCAAGGACAGTGAGACAGATAAATAAATATTACTATGAGCTCACCTTAGGCAGAGGTGTCTGCATTGGAATTTTATATGTGATTTCATAGACCTGGACTGGTCTGAAGGCAAACTGATTTTAAAGTAAACACTGCTGGCTATTCACCTGCAGCAAAATAAAATCTGTCCCAGACTTTGGGCTGATGCCATCTGTGCAGTCCCCAGCTGTCATTTTACTGCTTTTGTGATATTGTTTCTTTTTTAAGCGTTTTTTTTTTTGTTTGTTTTTTTTTTTTTTTTTTTTTTTTTTTTTAAATGGGAAAAAAATATGGAGATGTAAGCAGCAGAGGAATGAAGGGAAGAATGTTCACCTCCCATGGATCAAGCAGAAGCCATGGGCTTTCAGTAGTAATGAGTGGTCTAACTTCGGAGTTAGTGTACCTTGAGTGCCCAGACAGAGCTCTATACTTTAAAGCCTGGAGATAAGCCAAGAAGGGAATGTTAATTTAATACTGGTTTTAATTTCGTAACTCACCTAATTGCCATTAAGATTACACATTTGCTACACATTACTCTCTGTATGAAAAACAATATCTTTCATTATCTGTTGCTTCCTCCGCCAAGATTTAGTGTTGGATCGTTGCCTGCTGATGGTACAGCAGAACTCGTCTGGTTTCATCAAAGTTCATTCTTTGTTGGGATGATGGTCGGAAGGAAGTCAGGGCCAGTCGCTGGTGACCTAAAGACATCTAGCTGGTGGACTATAAAAGTATTACATAGAAGGCAACAGCATACAATCGAGTTCATTAGCTGTTTTCCCCTAAAATCAAATCCCCTTGAGGTATACATCAGACCTCCCCATCATCCCACATTGCCCACCAAGTATATCCAAGTCCCTGAGCAAAAGCAATCCCACGAGTGTGTTTGTCTTTACCTGAAGTAGGAATAACCCAGACTGTCTTCCCCAGCAAATGTGCGCCACAGGAACTTTATCCACTTCTACATTATGTAAAAGTTCTGACTGGGCTGGACCAGCCTTGTTGGCAGATCCTCTGGTGTTGACCAGCCAAGTGGCCTTTGGTAAATGTGTATCCCAATGTTAGAAAGTCCCACCACCCATTGCTCTCACTGTAGTTTTTAACAACCCGTTGTGCCGTTCAATTTTTCCAGAGGCTGGTGCATGGTAGGAGATGTGATATACCCACTCAATGCCATGCTCTTTGACTCGAATATCTATAAGGTTGTTCCGGAAATGAGTCCCGTTGTCTGACTCAATTCTCTCTGGGGTGCTGTGTCGCCACAAAATCTGCTTCTCAAGGCCCAGGACCGCATTCCAGGCAGTGGTGTGGGGCACAGCATACGTTTCCAGCTAGCCAGTGGTTGCTTCTACCATGGTAAGCACATGGCACTTGCCTTGGCAGGTTGGTGGGAGTGTGATATAATCAATCTGCCAGGCCTCCCCATATTTGTACTTCAGCCATTGTCCTCCATACCAAAGAGGCTTTAACCATTTAGCTTGCTTAATTGCAGCACGTTTCACAGTCATGAATAACCTGGGCAATACTGTCCATTGTTAAGTCCACCCCTCGATCACGAGCCCATCTGTATGTTGCATCTCTGCCCTGATGGCCTGAAGTGTCATGGGCCCACCAAGCCAAAAATAATTCACACTTATGTTGCCAATCTAAGTCCATCTGAGCCACTTCAATCTTAGCAGCTTTATCCACTTGTTGGTTGTTCTGGTGTTCCTCAGCGGCCCAACTCTTGGGTACATGAGCACCTACGTGGTGTACTTTCACCACCAGGTTCTGCACCCGGGCAGCGATATCTTGCCACAGTGCAGCAGCCCAGATGGGTTTATCCCTCCATTGCCAGTTGCTCTGCTTCCATTGCTGCAACCACCCACACAGAGCATTTGCCACCATCCATGAGTCACTATAGAGATAAAATACTGGCCACTTTTCTCCTTCAGCAACGTCCAAGGCCAGCTGGATGGCTTTCACCTCATCAAACTGACTCAATTCACCCTCTCCTTCAGTAGTTTCTGAAACTTGTCGTTGAGGACTCCATAGAGCTGCCTTCCATCTCCGATGCTTTCCCACAATATGGCAGGACCCATCAGTAAACAAGGCATATTGCTTTTCACTTTCTGACAGTTCATATACAGTGGGGCTTCCTCAGCACGCATCCCCTCCTCCTCCTCTGGTGACATTCCAAGATCTTTGGTCTCTGGCCAGTCCATGATGACTTCTAGAATTCCTGGATGACTGGGATTTCCTGTTCGAGCTTGTTGTGTAATTAGTGCAGCCCACTTACTCCATGTAGCATCGGTTGCATGATGTGCAGAGGAGACCCTGCCTTTGAACATCCAACCCAGCACAAGCAGCCGGGGTGCCAGGAGGACCTGTGCTTCAGTGCCAATCATTTCCAAAGCAGCTCGAACCCCTTCATAGACTACCAGTATCCCTTTTTCAGTTGGTGTATAGCTGGCCTCAGATCCTCTGTATCCCCAACTCCAAAAGCTGAGGGGTCGACCTCGAGTCTCTCCTGGAGCTTTCTGCCAGAAGCTCCAGGTAGGACCACTCTCCCTGGCTGCAGTGTACAGTGCATTTTTTACATCTGGCCAGGTCCAGACTGGTCCAAGGGCTACTGCATGACCTATCTCTCATTTAATTTGCTCAAAGGCTTGTTGTTGCTCAGGGCCCCATTTAAAATCATTCTTCTACCAGGTCACATGATAGAGAGGGCTTACAATCAAACTATAATTCAGGATGTGCACCCTCCAGAACCCCACAGCACCCAAGAAAGCTTGTGTTTCTTTCTTCGTAGTTGGTGGAGACATTGCTGTTATCTTGTTGATCACATCTGTGGGGATCTGGCGATGTCCATCTTGCCATTTTATTCCCCAAAATTGAATCTCCTGTGCAGGTCCCTTGACCTTACTCCATTTTATGGCAAAACCAGCTTTCAGCAGGATTTGGATTATTTTCCTCCCTTTTGCAAAGACTTCTTCTGCTGTATCGCTCCACACGATAACATCATCAATGTATTGCAGGTGTTCTGGAGCTTGCCCCTGTTCCAGTGCAATCTGGATCAGTCCATGGCAGATGGTCGGGCTGTGCTTCCACCCCTGGGGTAGTCAGTTCCAAGTGTACTGGACGCCCCTCCAAGTAAAAGCAAACTGTGGCCTGCACTCTGCTGCCAGAGGAATTGAGAAAAATGCATTGGCAATATCTGTCGTGGCATGCCACTTGGCTGCCTTTGACTCCAGTTCATACTGAAGTTCTAGCATGTCCAGTACGGCAGCACTCAAGGGTGGTGTGACTTTGTTCAGGCTACGATAGTCTACCATTAGTCTTCACTCTCCACTAGACTTTCACACTGGCCATATGGGGCTATTAAAGGGTGAGCGAGTCCTACTGATCACTCCTTGGCTCTCCAGTCTATGTACCAGCTTATGGATGGGAATCAGGGAGTCTCGGTTGGCGCGATATTGCTGCCAGTGCACTGCTGTGGTCACGATTGGCACTTGTTGTTCTTCGACCTTCCACAACCCCACAACAGAAGGATCCTCTGACAGACCAGGCAAGGTGAACAGCTGCTCAATTTCCTCTGCCTCCAGAGCAGCAATACCAAAAGCCCATGGGTACCCTTTTGGGTCTTTGAAGTACCCTCTCCTGAGGTAATCTATGCCAAGGATGCATGGAGCCTCTGGACCAGCCACAATGGGGTGCTTTTGCCACTTCCTCCCAGTCAGGCTGATTTCAGCCTCCAGTACAGTCAACTCTTGGGATCCTCCTGGCACTCCAGAAATATAAATGAGTTTCACCCCTTGACAGCTTGATGGCATCAGGGTACACTGTGCACCGGTATCTACTACAGCCTTATACTTCTGTGGGACTGATGTGCCAGGCCATCTGATCCACACAGTCCATTAAATCCGATTGCCCCCTACCTCCACCTGGCTGGAGGCAGGGCCTCTCTAATAGTCATCACAACGTTGGACACTTAAGTCTTGTAGAAAGGGATTGCTCTTCTTTATCACAGGAGCTGGAGTAAAATCAGCTCTTTCACTCCATCTGGGAATCTGCTTACCAAAGACTGAAGCCGCAGCTTTCATGGGATGATCATCCTTGACCTCTGTTCTCCTCTTCAATTCACGCACCCATTCCTCCAGAGCTGAGATAGGTTTTCCATCCCACTTCTTTATGTCTTCTCCGTGATCCTGCAGGTAAAACCATAGGGTGGCCCATGACGTATACCTTCTATACCTTCTCTCTCGAGCAGTAGAAAGCCTTTTGTTAATCACTGAGATGTGTGTTGGTACATGTGAGGAGCTGGATAGGTCAGATAGATCGTCTCTCAATTGTCTTAGCTCCTGGGACAGTTTTTCCACAGCTGAAATGATGGAAGGGGTGAGATTGTCTTCTAACTCTAGGAGTTGACAAATCATTTCATCCACGGCTGGTGGTGCTATATCATTCCAGGTTACTGCTGCCAATGAGTGGGCATATGATGACAGTGCATTCTGTGTAAATTTCCGCCACATGGGCGTCATGGGTTCAGCAGCAGCAGTCATTTTTCTCCTTCTTGGTAGCTGGTGCAGCACTGTGTTTTTGACTTTCGGCCTGGGAACAGAGCTGATAACACCAATGTTTTTAGTTATGGCTTAGAATGTTTAGGCTGGCCAAGGACTTTCTGAGCCTCATGCTCTGCCAGCGAGGAGGGGAAGCCAGGAGGAAACAGAGACAGGACACCTGACCCAAACTGATCAAAGAAGTATTCCATGCCACAGCACGTCATGCCCAGGATGTAAAAACAGTGGGCAGAGACCTGGAAGGGTGGGGGTGCACTGCTTGGTCTGGCTGGGTATAGGTGGTGAGCAATTGTATTGTTTCCTTGTATTTGCCTTGTCATTATTATTATTGGTGGTAGCAGTAGTGGTCTTGTGTTATACTTTAGTTACTAAACTGTTCTTATCTCAGCCTGTGGGAGTTGCATTCTTTTGATTCTCCTTCCCATCCCTCCAGGAGCTGGGGGAAGAAAGAGGGGGCAGTGAGTGAGCAAAACTGCGTGAGTTATAGAGGCTTAAACCACAACAGTTCTTTTTGGTGCCCAACGTGGGGCATGAAGGGTTGAGATAATGAAAGGATTAATAGCCACTCGTCACAATGCTCATTTATTGGCTCTCAAAGTTGCTGCTCTTGATTCTCTTGAGTTACTTACTTACAGCCGGCATTTGTTATCTTAGCATTTTTCGGATACGGGTTTTGGGTTAAGGTTCTTGTTTCATTGTACTTTATTGGAATGGCTTGTAATACTGGCGGGCTCTGGAAGCAGAGGGAGGCGGATGTGGATGTTGACTTGTACTTAGCTGCCCAGCTGCTCTACATCGTCCTGGCCCTCATCCTCGCCTCTGTCTTCGTGAGGCTGTGAGAAGCCGAGGAGAGGCAGCCCCGGGAGCTGCTGCCAGCCAAAACAGCCCAGGAGAGTGGCTCCAGGGACCGGGAGCTGAGCTCCGCTGCTGTCAAGCAGTGGGAAGGGGCGGTGGAGAAGCCGAGCCCCGAAGCCAAGCCCAGCCCCATGGGGGCCGGGAGCATCCCCTGGCAGCCACCCGCAGAGCCCCGAGAGCACAAGCCCCAGGAGGATGAAGGAGACCGCACAGCACTTTCCAGCAGGACAGAGGAGGAAGATCTGCACTCAGAAACAGAGAAGCTGGTGATGAGGGAGCCGGCAAGCTCAGCAGCTACACCAGCCCCAGTGACAAGTACAGCAGCATCATTTGAGAGTTCTGAAGGGTTTGAGTGGCCTTTGGGTACCCTTGAGACCTGCTTGCTGATTGTGATGGGGATCACCAAGTTGGCATGCATACAGAGTGTGTTTTACCCACAACCATTTTGTCTGGTCCCCTGAGTTAAGCAGAGTGGGGTGTGGGCATTGTCTGGGTTTAGACTACAATGTAGGATGACCCAGAGATTTTCCCTGCAGCTGGACAGTCATGAGTGGCAGGGTGTGTGGGACAGTATAGGCGAGTATCTTGTCCACTGTGCCCCTCCAGTGCTTTGGAAGCGTCAGAGATGGAAGGCACCTGTATGGAGTCCCCAGCGACAAGCTGCAGAAACTGCTGGAGGGGAGGGTGAATTATTTTGAGCCTGGTGGGCCTATGACACCTCAGGCCATCAGTGCAGAGATGCAGCATACAGATGGACTTATGATCGAGGGGTGGACTTTGCAACGGACATTATTGCCGAGGTTATTCACGAGTGTCAACACTGCACACAGCCTCTCCTTCTCTGAAAGGCTGTTACAAGAGATGGAGCCCGATATCATGGACCAGGTGGACTCAGCAGCTTTGTAGGGATTGGTCTATGCACTAAGGGATGATCTCTCTCCCTGTGTGTGTGTGTGTGTGGATGTATGTACATACAAGTGATGGTATATTGAAAATGTGGGATCTGGGCATGACGTGAATGGTATGGAATAATGGGTGGATAATGTCATGGGTTCAGCAGGAGCAGACATTTTTCTCCTTCTTGGTAGCTGGTGCAGCACTATGTTTTTGATTTTGGGCCTGGGAACAGTGCTGATAACACCAGTGTTTTCAGTTACTGCTTAGTGATGTTTTGGTCTGGCCAAGGACTTTCTGAGCCTCATGCTCTTCCAGCGAGGAGGGGAAGCTGGGAGGAAGCAGAGACAGGACACCTGACCCAAACTGATCAAAAAGTATTCCATGCCACAGCACGTCATGCCCAGGATGTAAAAACAGTGGGCAGAGACCTGGAAAGGTGGGGATGCACTGCTTGGTCGGGCTGGGTATAGGTGGTGAGCAATTGTATTGTTTCCTTGTATTTGCCTTGTCATTATTATTACTGGTGGTAGCAGTAGTGGTCTTGTGTTACACTTTAGTTACTAAACTATTCTTATCTCAACCTGTGGGAGTGGCATTCTTTCGATTCTCCTTCCCATCCCTCCAGGAGCTGGGGGAAAAGAGAGGGGGGAGTGAGAGAGCAAAACTGCGTGAGTTATAGAGGTTTAAACCACTACAATAGGTCATGTATATTCGACTTCATCTGGATCTATGGGTTCTTTCCTGGCATCCTGCTTGTGATAGATTATCTCTACAATGGCTGATTCCCTCAGAGACTGGATGCCTTTCTCTAGAGTAGTCCTCTTGGCCAAACGACTCGTAACATCATCCTTGTATGGAAACCTTTCTTTCACAGCTGCCAGAAGCTGCTTCCAAAGGCTGAGGGACTGTTTCTCTTTTGCAATTGCTTTGTCAATTCACCCTTCCCTAGCAAGTGATCCCAGTTGCTTGGCTTCCCTACCTTCTAGTTCGTGACCATTGGCCCCATTGTCCCAGCATCGGAGCAACCAGGTAATGATTGCTCTCCTGGTTGACAGGTAAAATATTTTTGCATATTCTGTAGCTCAGTTGAGGTCCGGTGTCGAGATGTCACCTCTTCTTCTTCTTCTTCCTCTGTTTCACGTGCTCATAACTCCTGGTCAGATGTTGTTGGTGGTGAGTACATAGTTTCTTCATCTTGCTTCATCTTTCTTGCCTCTTTTTTGCTTTTCCCCTTGTGTACAGGGGAAAACAATCTTGGTACAAATTGGTCCTCTGGTTTCGCTGCAGTGATTATCACTGTGGTCGGAGTGGCTGCAGTATCTGTTGTTGGGGTTTGGGTAGCTACTGTACTTGTCACTGGGGCTGGTGTATCTGCTGTGCTTGGAGCCAGAGTAGCTACTGTATTTGGAGTTAGAGTAGCTGCATTGTCGGTTGCTTTGCCATCAGATCCAGAGACATTTTTTTTCCTTTTGTAGGTGCTGGACGATGCTGAACAGGGCTCTGTAAGCATAAGGCAAACCCCAGCACGTTGCCATGATTTGTCCTTCTCTGGTATGACCAGAAAGACAACACACCTCCTTTAAGTATTGTCATGGGTTCAGCAGCAGCAGTCATTTTTCTGCTTCTTGGTAGCTGGTGTAGTGCTGTGTTTTTGATTTTGGGCCTGGGAACAGTGCTGATAACACCAGTGTTTCGGTTACTACTTAGTGATGTTTTGGTCTGGCCAAGGACTTTCTGAGTTTCATGCTCTGCCAGGGAGGAGGGGAGCCAGGAGGAAGCAGAGACAGGACACCTGACCCAAACTGACCAAAGAGATTATTCCATACCACAACACGTCATGTCCAGGATGGAGGACGGAGAGGAGAGACCTGGAAGGGTGGGGGGTGCACTGTGTGGTCGGGCTTGGTTTTAGGTGGTGAGAAATTATATTCTTTCCTTGTATTTGCCTTGTCCTTATTATTATTGGTGGTAGCAGTAGTGATTTGTGTTATACTTTAGTTACTAAACTGTTCTTATCTCAACCTGTGGGAGCTGCATTCTTTTCTATTCTCCTTCCCATCCCTCTGGGAGTGGGGGGCAAGAAAGAGGGGGGAGTGAGTGAGAGAGAGTCTGCGTGAGAGGCTTAAACCACAACAAGTATTTTACTAATTTTTCTGGATTTTGCATTTGTTCAGTGGTGAAGTTCCAAAGCACTGGAGGGGCCCACTGGCCCAGATACTTGCCCATACTATCTCACACACCCTGCCACTCATGACTGTCCAGTTTCAGGGAAAATCTCTTGGTCCTCCTATATCGTCGTCTAACATTAGACAAGGCCCAAACCCAACTCTGCTTAACATTTGAGATCAAACGAAATGGTCTTGGGTAAAACACACTCTATGCATGCCAACTTGGTGATCCTCATCACAATCAGCAGGCAGGTCTCAAGGTTACTCAAAGACCATTCAAAACCTTCAGAACTCTCAAATGATGCTGTAAACGGTCTGGTGGGTGGCTGAGAATGTAAAGGAATGTCTCCTTCATGGATTGACCACCTGAGGAGGGGAAAAAAGATATGTAATTGCTAATCACTTCTGTTATATACCTCCCGAAGAACAGAGGCGGTGACCACACTGGGAACGCAAGCCAGATCAGTTTCATGATTGATGATTCTATTGCATTAGAAGTCATTACCATTAAGTACAATGAAACAAGAACCTTAGCCCAAAGCCCCAGTGGATAAACACTAAACCAGCAAATACCGGCTGTAAGTAAGGTATGACATGCTGAAACTCTGAGATCAAGAGCAACAACTTTGAGATCCAATAAATCAGCATGGTGAAGAGTGACTATTAATTCAAAACAATGAATGCTTATCACAAATATGATTAGACACACTCTGGACAGATTTGTCATTATCTCAACCCTTCGTGCCCCAAGTTGGGTGCCAAAAAGAGCTGTCATGGTTTAAGCCCAGCCAGCAACCCAGAAACCACGCAGCCGCTCGCTCACTCCCCCCAATTTCTCCCCTCGCTCCCAGAGGTATGGGGAGGAGAATCGAAAGAATGTAACTCCAACGGGTTGAGGTAAGAACAGTCCAGTAACTAAGGTATAACACAAACCACTGCTGCTACCACCAATAATAACAATGATAAGGGAAATAACAAGGGGAGAGAATACAACCGCTCACCACCCACCAACCAATACCCAGCCCAACCCAGCAGTGATCTAGCCCTTCCGGTTAACTGCGTCGAGTTTATATAGTGGGCATGATGTGATGTGGTATGGAATACCCCTTTGGTTAGTTTGGGTCAGGTGTCCTGTCTCTGCTTCCTCCTGTCTTCCCCTCCTCCCTGGCAGAGCATGAGACTCAGAAAGTCCTTGATCAGAGTAAACATTACTGAGCAGCAACTAAAAACATCGGTGTTATCAGTGTTGTTCCCAGACTAAAAGTCAAGAACACAGCACTGCACCAGCTAAGAAGGTGAAAAATGACTGCTGCTGCTGAACCCAGGTCATATTGGTATTGACATCAGATTTAAAAGAAAACCTAGTCTTTTAATAATTAATCAATTATTTATCATCAGCTATCATGCATTGGGAGTACAAACTCTTCTTAGGCATGAGAGACTGCCTAGAAGCTTCAATTCTGACCATGAAATATGTGCTGATTGCACTGAAGTCCACGAGTTCTCAAAAATACTTGGGTCTAATTGCTACCATTGTTTCATCACACCTACAAGCAGAAAGCTCAATTACAGAGGTATCCTGACCTGGATGTGCTCAGCCACACAACTGTGGGCATGGGGTTTGGGATGAATATGTAGCTAAATGTCATCTAACTACATATCAGTTTTTCAGGCTCTTAGAAGTTTGAAAATAGCAGATGTTTGTTAATAAAGTTCTAACTAATGATTTTTTGTAATGTTTTAGCAACTAATAATAACAGGTTCAATGCAGCTATAAGAAAGAGGAAAGAGTGGAATAATTCTTAATCATAATTTCATTAATGTTGTGCTTTAAAACAACAGAAGGGAAAACTTAAATAATAGACAGCTAGGCCTTCATATAAATTGAGACATAAAATAGGTTATGTTTCACAATATAGTAATTTCAGCTAATTCTTACAAAGCTGTTTTGGCCAACCTTTTTTTGAATACTTTTGCAGCAAGTGAGATCAGCTGACTTTTCATAGGAAGGAAGCCCTAGGGAACAGCCAGAATTTGCAGCATTTCTGCAATACATTCAGTAAAACCCTTCTGAACACTGCCAGCAGAAACAGAACAAGCCTGGATCCAAAAGAGGTGCAGTTGCCTGAAGGACCATTCAAATACCTGTGAGCCAGAAACTCCATGCATGGCCAATAGATATTTAAATACTGAAGATGTTTCAGTTTTGTTTGGTTATTTACTGGGAGGTTGCCACTGTGGGTGTGTGTATATATGTATATAATATAATATATATGGTAGACAATTTCAGCTTTTTTGTATTCCTGTATGGCTGTCTCTCTAGCTTGCAGTTATGACACTAAGCAAAGCACTCTTCTACTTTTCCCTCCAAAGTGTTCCAAGCTGAAAGGTAACACTGAAAGCAAGTACTACCCCAAGATCCATACTAAATGTGACAGTTACACTTACTTCCCTAAAGGGTGGCTGAGAAGGGAGAGAGCCAGGCCCACTTACATGCTGTTTCTCTTCACATCTCTCACCTTCCTAAGAAAGCAGTAAGTAGCAGGGTTGCAGGTACTCGGCATGCAGAGAGTGCCTGTAAATGGTGATTTCAGTTTCCATAAGCCGTCTGATATTCATTGCATCAAAGAGAGGAAACCTTCCACTCTATACATGACACTGATGATTTGCCCAAACATGAAACATATAACCCATAAGACCTTAGCCATTTTGGCAGAGTCATAGTTGTAGTGGAAATTCACATACTAGCAATGAAGTCTAAATGAATCTCTACATCACAAACATTTACTCATATAAACCCATGGGATTACTCGTGCAATTAAGCATCTGTCGGAACTGAGCCTTAAATATGTCACACATCCAATCTGATTGTAGGTGTGATTATATAGTGAAGCAAAAATATAAACACATAAATATGCCATCCTTCATGTGGCTGCCAGTGACTGATAGAATCACCTGCATATTGAAAATGAAATCTTAATTAAAACAGGAGATTCTTTTTAATGGTTTTGGGGGTTTTGTTGTGCTTTTTTTTTTTTTTTTCTTTCTTTTTTTTCTGAATGGCTGGAGACTAATTAGAGCTCTAATTAAGCAATTTCGCCTGACATAGTTATCTGAATATTAACTCATCAGCAGTGTAGTGAGGGATTTTATATACTCAGGGAACTCTGCTCCGACACCTTCGAATCCCTTGAGTTTTGTGCCTATCAGTTTTATGCATCCTCCTCAGGCTTTGGCTGGTGATTGCATAGACTTTATTTTTCTGGTGTACATTAGTATAAGATTTCAGTGGATTTTGTTTTCTTATAGATGGTTAGATTTTTTGGGGTTTGTTTGTTTCTTTTTGGTTGCCATTTTATATATGAAGGCAGCATGAATCATCTACAATAACAAGGGCCGGGATTTGATGTGTCAGACAGCTGTGCCCAGCTCTTCATTCCCAATTCATACTTTCTTTGATGCTGCCCCTGAACATGAGCTTCTATGAGCCTGGTTCTTCCACTGCATTGAGTGATTCTGTGTGTTTTATACATTAGCTGTACAGTAAAAGCCTCATGCAGTCCTGCTTTTTAGCCATATTTTTTTCTTAGGATGTTTCTTGGGACAAAAGTTCAACATTGCTCAGGCAGGTAAAGTTATACCCAGCTGGCTGTGCACTAGTGAATAAACCACAGACCTGCAGTATGGTGTCCTTTTAACATTACAACACACATAAAAAGTGTTCTGCCTCCTGCTATATAAAGAAAAATGAATACCTGGACGCTTGGGAATCTTTCTATTTAAATGCAGATTACAGCTTTCCCCACAGCCATTTGGAACTATTAATTCTTTTAGGAGCTGTCTTTTAGGGTTGAGGGAGATGGACAAGGTTGCCTTTTCAACATACTTTTTTCTTCTATGTAAACCTTTAGCTCTTAGAAGCTGTTGGACCTGCCTCACTTTTATTGAAAGAAAATGTAGAGGACCTTCAGTCTGTTACCTCTAGCACTAGAAAATATTCATTATTTACACATTGTGCCTCTGCACTGAATGAGATTTTGAACCTATATAAACTTAACCTGGGAAACACTCCAGCTTTTCTAGTAACTCATAGTTACCATAAGATCAGTAGTTATTGAGCAGTCCACAGCCAAAGAGGCTTTTAAGCAAATCCCCCATTTACTTTTCCCAGGCTTACTGCTACCTGCTGGCTGCTTGAAGGAAGCTATCCTAACATATTGATTTGGGTTAAGTATTGTGCCTGTTTCCAGTTATGCTCAAAGGAGTAATGGGTCCAGTATTTAAGTCTGCTGTCTGATAATAACTATTTGGAGCCAATTTAAATGGGAACAGGTCTTTCTGACAGTCCCTAATGAGTCTTGAACTCAAGCAGTAGGATCTCAACACCTTTAAACGATTTGCTGCCATGTCCTTGTGTTAATTAATTAACTTATGATGCACCTGATAGTCAAGTTAGTTTAGGGCTTCCTGTAACCCAAAAGATTCATTCAAAGTCCAGTCATGTAACACCAAAATAACTGCTGTTGAACTCTGTCTTTTTTGAAGTGATCTAGTTCAACTAGCAGTAAAGAATGAAAGAAGAATTTATGACAAGCTTCAGGATAACAAGTTTCTGACAGAATCCTGTTCTGTTGCTGGATAGAAATCTCTCTTCTTAGGAATTTATGTTTTTTGGGAGGTGCGGGCTCTGCACTTCGTGCATTAAAACAGATATACACAGTGTCTGTGGCAAGCCAGAAGTCAGCCCAGGGGCCTTGGAAGCTCACTCAAATCCATGTGCTCTTCTTCCTTTCCCAAAGATCTTAACTTTCTTCAG
The DNA here is from genome assembly GCA_028858755.1 of Ara ararauna. Lineage (NCBI taxonomy): Eukaryota > Metazoa > Chordata > Aves > Psittaciformes > Psittacidae > Ara > Ara ararauna. The sequence continues at coordinate 68,033,604 of CM054379.1, forward strand.
ATAAAGCTGTTGATTTTTATGTTCCATACAGAGGAAGCAGTTCAATTTGAGATACTCTAGTGAGTATCTCAAGATACCAAGAGGAGCAATGGGATATCTCAACAGAGGCACTGAACAGTACCCTAACAGCATTTTAAACTCCTGTGCTTTGTTTTCCCTTAGTGTATGCGTGCTGCACGGTTCAGCATAAAAGATGTAAGAACTTTAGATTGTAACTTCCCAGTAGTAAATGCAGCTGGGAATGTACATAGCGTGAGGCAGAATTCTAAAATACTGGTGGCTGTTTTTCTTTATTTTTTTTTTTTTCTTTATTTTTTTTTCCCATTTTCCCACTACCTAAAATTAAATTAATAATATATTTAGTGGAGTCAGGAAGGTGAAACACTCAAAAAGTAAAGCCTCACTGTCAGCAGATCAGGAAACAAGGACATCTCTTGAAATCTTTTATTTAAAAAGCCCAGGAAGCGAAAATTAACTTTGGATCCTTTACCTCAGTTTCTCTATGAGAGATTACCTGTGAAGGAGTTCCTGCTCTTGTAACACCATGAAGACTGGCACATGGCCAGCCTGAACCACAGTAGTTATCTAATCTGACCTGTTGCATTAAAAAAGTTGGAATATATTTCAATTTTTGAGATTTCTTGGACAAGCTCTCCTTTTCCACCTGGAAATGATACCTAGTTTTGAAAAGGCTTCCTGACCATCTGGTTTACCCAAGAGGTCATAAAACTTGGCTGTAGCTACTGCACACCTTACTGCTCTGGGGCTTGACCCTAGCATGCCCATAAATGTGAAGAGCAGTTTCTTCAGAAGCTAACAAATTGTGCTTGATCTTTCAGAGGATAAGCAACTGTAAGTTGATGGTACTACTGAAAACATCTTCTGGGGTGGGGTATTTAGTCTTTACCAGTATTTTAAACTTTTGTATAGTTACATCAACAGCAAGATTATAACACCCAAAACATGTTACTGGATCTTTTCCTCTACTTTTTCCTCCACTGCAAGGAAACAAAAGCTGAATAGCAGTAATATAATGAGATTCTTCCCAGCTGCCTAATGATCTGAAGAGCTACTGTTACTAATTCCAGTTCACAGCCATTGAAATGTAGCCCTTAGCATCATTGGAGAACATAAAGGTGATCTTCCTGAATGAAAGACCTAACAAATGAGGGTAACACTTGGTAACTAACAAGCACCAAATTCTTTCATTTTATGAGATGGAGGTTTTTCATTTCCTGCTTCTTGTGGCCTCTTACAATACTACTTGGTGCGCATACCGTGCTTTGATCTTCAAAGCACTGTATAAACATTAACTAATTAATCCTCCAAACACCTCATGAATTAGTTGAGGGAACAGTATTTCCATACACTTTCTACTTCTGCTGAAGGGAAAATATTAAAAAGGACTTTAAAAGGAGTCCTTTGCTCATTTATATGTATTGACCTTTGTGTTACATATGTCCAAACAACAGGGTTTCCTTTAGGGGCACACAGCAAAGCAGCAACATTTATCAGTATTTTTTTTTTTTCCCCTTAGCTGGCTGAAAATTAAGTACATAATTCCCTCCTGCAACTGGAATTGCTTTCTGCCTGCATCTTGGTGTTTTATGCCTCACTCATCCCTCAGGTAAAAGTCAGCACATGAAGGTAATATGATTAATCCTATTTTGGACAGGGTCTTGCAGCTCCTACTTGTATGATTTAATTTCTTCTTTCCCAACCTTAGCTTTCCTGTGATATCTCTTAGCTATTTTTGCTATTCTTTTTCTGTCTTAAAACACAGGTTCTGTTATAAAATTACATCCTAGGCACTGCAATGCTTGAAATTGCATCAGGACTCTGGTATTAAGTTCATTTGATATGACATGATAAAGTCTTGGGACCTACCTGTCTATGTACAACTTCCATCTGTGATCCACTTTAATAGACAAATTTGAGCACATTTTTATCTTCCTCTTGCTGGTTGAAGTGTAGTTGTCCCTTCTTCCTCAGGATGCGCGAAGGGGCGAAACAACCTTACAAGGCTGAGAACAAGGCATTCAGCAACAGTTATTGCCTGCAGCCACACTAATTGATAGAAATGCATATTTCATCATTTACCCAAAGTCATCACTGCTTCAAGGACCCCATATTATGCTAACTCTTGTTGCTATGTTTGACTTCCTCTTAAATTTCTGCATGCACTGAATTCTTCTTTCTTGAATTTCTGATACAAAGATTACCTTGTTCCCTGTGTTGCCCAGATGAGTGTCAGAAGGTGGCAACTGTTATTTCACTGTATCTATCAGCCATGCCCTGTAACAGTTTTCACTCCTTAATTTACCAATCTGTCAGATTAGGGTTTCTGCGACTAATTTCTTTCAGAAGAAACTATTTCACAGAAAACCAAATAATACTGATTCAAGAAAACAGTTTTCCACATATTCTGTATATGCGTGTGTATAATTACTCTGGGTTGGCTTTTCCTGCACGAGCAGCACACACTTTCCTGCTTGTCCTGGCCTCTATTTTGCCATATAAAATGCATCTTAATAGCTTCCCAGTACTGCTATTTGGCAGAGATAGAGGGAAAACCTCCTTCTGCAGTTTTGGGGATGTGGGGTTTTTTTGTTGCTTAGTGTTGTGTTTTGTTATAGAATCATACAATCGTAGAATAGTTAGGGTTGGAAAGGATCTTAAGATCATTTAGTTCCAACCCCCCTGCAGTGGGAAAGGAGCACCTCCCACTAAACCATGCCACCCAAGGTTATGTCCAACCCAGCCTTGAACACTGCCAGCGATGGAGCATTCACAGCTTCCCTGGGCAACCCATTCCAGTGCCTCACCACCCTTACAGTAAAGAATTTCTTCCTCATATCCAATCTAAACTTCCCCTGTTTAAGTTTGAACCTGTTACCTCTTGTCCTATCACTACAGTCCCTCATAAGGAGTCACTCTGCAGCATCCCTATAGACCCCCTTTAGATATTGGAAGGCGGCTATGAGGTCTCCACGCAGCCTTCTCTTCTCCAGCCGGAACAGCCCCAACTTTCTCAGCCTATCTTCATACGGGAGGTGCTCCAGTCCCCTCATCATCCTCGTGGCCCTCCTCTGGACTTGTTCCAAAAGTTCCATGTCCTTTTTATGTTGAGGACACCAGAACTGCACACAATACTCCAAGTGAGGTCTCACAAGAGCAGAGTAGAGGGGCAGGATCACCTCCCTCGATCTGCTGGTCATGCTCCTTTTGATGCAGCCCAGGATACAGTTGGTTTTCTGGGCTGCAAGCGCACACTGCCAGCTCATGTTCATTTTTTCATCAACCTACACCCCCAAGTCCTTCTCTGCAGAGCTGCTCTGAATCTTTTCTCTGCCCAACCTGTAACTGTGCCTGGGACTGTTCCCACCCAGGTGGAGGACCTTACAATTGGCATGGTTAAACTTCATGAGATTGGCATCAGCCCACCTCACAAGCATGTCAAGGTCCCTCTGGATGGCATTCCTTCCCTCCAATGTATCAACCGAACCACACAGCTTGGTGTCATCGGAAAACTTGCTGAAGGCGCACTCAATCCCACTGTCCATGTCACCAACAAAGATGTTGAACAAGACTGGTCCCAGCACTGATCCCTGAGGAACACCACCCGTTACCGGTCCCCAGCTGGACATTGAGCCATTGACCATAACCCTTTGCGTGCGGCCATCCAGCCAGTTCTTTATCCACCGAGTGGTCCACCTATCAAATTGATGTCTCTCCAACTTAGAGACAGGGATGTCATATGAGACAGTGTCAAACGCTTTGCACAAGTCCAGGTAGATGACATCAACTTCCCTACCCCCGTCCATCAGTTCTGTAGCCCCATCATAGAAGGCCACCAGATTGGTCAGGCATGATTTCCCCTCAGGGAAGCCATGCTGGCTGTCACCAAGCACCTTGTTGCTTTTCATATACCTCAGCATGCCTTGCAGGAGAATCTGCTCCAAGATTTTGCCAGGCACAGAGGTGAGGCTGACTGGTCTGTAGTTTCCCGGCTCATCCATTTTCTCCTTCTTGAAAATGGGGGTTATATTTCCCTTTTTCCAATCATCGGGAACTTCACCTGACTGCCATGATTTTTCAAATATGATGGACAGTGGCTTAGCAACTTCATTTGCCAGCTCCTTCAGGACCCATGGATGGATTTCATCAGGTCCCATGGACTTGTATACTTTCAGGTTCCTAAGATGGTCTCGAACCAGATCCTCTCCTACAGTGGTGCCAGGGTCTTCATTCTCACTGTCCCTGTGTCTGCCTTCCAAGACTTGGGTGGTGTGGTCAGAGCATTTTCTGGTGAAGACTGAGGCAAAAAAGTCGTTAAGAACCTCAGCCTTCTCCAAATCCAGGGTAGCCAGCTCTCCTGATAGCTTCTGGAGAGGGCCCACATTGTCCCTTGCCTGTCTTTTATTCTCTATGTACCTACAGAATCCATTCCTGTTATCTTTAACATCCCTAGCCAAGTTTAATTCTAACTGGGCCTGAGCTTTCCTAACCTGATCCCTAGCTTCCTGGACAACATCCCTGTATTCTTCCCAGGCCGCCTGTCCTTGCTTCCACCTTTTATAACCCTCTTTTTTCTTTGAATTTTCCTCAGCAGCTCCTTATCCATCCAAGGAGGTCTCCTGGCCCTCCTGCAGCACTTCTTTCTAGCAGGGATGTATCGCTCCTGAGCTTGCAGCAGGTGATCCTTGAATATCAACCAACAGTCTTGGGCCCTCCTGCCTTCTAGGGCTATATCCTATGGAATCTTACTGAGCAGGTTCCTGAGGAGGCCAAATTCTGCTCTCTTGAAGTCCAGGGCAGTGAGCTTGCTGCACACTCTTCTCATTGTCCTGAGGGTCTCAAATTCGACCATCTCATGATCACTACAATCAAGGCTGCCTTGGAGCGTCGCATTTCCAACCAGCCTTTCCCTGTTGGTGAGGACAAGGTCAAGCACGGCACTTCTCCTTGTTGGCTCCTCTATTACTTGCAGGAGGAAGTTGGCTTCCACACAATCAAAGAACTTCCTGGATTGCTTGTGCCGGGACATACTATCTGTCCAACAGATATCAGGATTGTCGAAGTCCCCATGAGAACAAGGGCCTGCAAGCGTGAGGCTGTTCCTATCTGTCTATAGAGTGCTTCATCCACCGAGTCCTCTTGGTTAGGCGGTCTGTAACAGATCTCCACAATAATGTCTTCCATCACTGTTCTCCCTTTAACCCTGACCCACAAACTCTCTATCAACTGCTCACCTGTCCGCAGAGAGAGTTCCATATTCTCTATGTTTGTGTTTTTTGACAATTTTTTTTCTTTTTTTTTTTTTTTTTTGTTCTTATTATTTTGCTTGTTTTATGTGGAGGGTTTTGTTTGTTTGTTTAAATTCTTAGACAACCTTTATGCAATTGTTAAACATACTGTTCTCTTTAAACAGAATTCCTTCTGGATTTGAGAGATTCCACTTGGCTTGATAATTAATGATTCCAAATGCCCTGTGCTAATAGACTTGTTCCCTTTGTCCTAAATGCTGCTCAATCTACAGCATGTCCAACAGTTTCTCTGTTTTTCAGGCTCAGTTGTGGTTTTATCATATGCTCTAGGGAATGTACTTGTGTCTATCAAAGTTCTCCTAAGCTTGTTTTCAATTCGTAAACTATATACATTTAATTGAAAGCATAAGACTGTGCTTGTAGGACAAGTTAAAAATTCCCTTTGTTAGTGCCAGCGAGCCATTTTTGTTGCATTTTGGATAGCCACAGTCAGTCAAAGGAACAGCTGTGGCAGCTTTTATGCCAATCTACATGGATTGATTTGGTTAGTTCTGTCACAAATCAGTGGCCCTGATTTTTTTTTTTTTTTTCTTTTTTTATTTTAAATGCTGAAAGCAGATTGTGCAACACCCTGCTTGTCTACAGGATATTCACTTCTCTATCACAGCTTCTCAGGACAGGGACCACTTTAAAGTCACCTTATGAGGTTTCTCAAACTCTTACCTTCTCCATAGCTACCTTAAGCCACTATTTGTACTACAGGCAATGCTCAAGGCACTGGCATAATTTCAAAGTAGGAAAAATACCTTTTACAAAGATATAGTCATAAATTTTATCAAATATAAAGTATTAGATATTTTCTTGTATTGCCCAGAGCATAATTTCAGAATTGCTAAAAATCCTATACCAACATCCAGTTTGGGAGAAGTATTGGTTCAGTTGCTCTCTCATGTGAGCTGTCAACCCAACTTTTGTGGGGACACTGTCTATAACTCCATGAGGAGCACTTATGTGCTAATTGTGTTGTCATGGTTCTTCTTGCCTCTGTATTAGCAGCACCCAGAAACAGTGAGAAATAATGCGGCTGTTTTCATTCTATTGCATGTTTCCCATTTTCTAATCATTGCCTAAGCCAGTGCTCTATCAGAGAAAGTACAACACCGCATATTATTTTGTTCATCTTGAACACTGAGTTTTGTAGCCCTTCTGCCTTAGGTTCTTCTATGTACTTTCAGAAATTCAGTTATGTTGGAAGGTCAGAGTCTGCCCAGAAAAATGTAACTCACATTACAGAGCAAAAGGCAGAGGATGAAAGATTTTTCTCTACATAGTCTTATTCTGAGTTATTTTATCCTAAATCTAATTGGAACTTGGGATTTTAGAAGTTGTAAGGTGGATTTTTCAGCCTCAGATCAGTCTTGAAGTCCTCTGTTTTTTCACCTTTCCTTAGTCTCTTCTGATAAAAATCAGATATATGTGAAATGTATCTATAGGATTGGGAGCAGTATTACCTAAGTTTCTTTACAAATTATTAGGCAAATCAGATGTTGTGGAACCAGCCACCAGGAAATATATCTGGTGTCTTCCATTTACTGCTCCTTATTCCTTGCAGAGGAAAATGTCACTTGATTTTTCTTCCAGTTTTTTGACATTTCTAAAGAGATTCAGCTTCTCTGACAGAGCTTTTAGCAGATCCATCCTTTCATTCAGAGTGGTTTGGTACATTTTCTTTTACTGTTTATCCATATGGGTTGTCTCTCTGATCTGATGTTTGTCTCAGACCTTATTTTAGTTTCCACCACTTTTGAATTATGAAGCAAAAACTGCTTAAAAGTGCAATTTCCTTTCAGCATCATAGCAGTCAAGAGACCAAATAGATTCTACAGACTCCCAAAATACAGCAGCTGAAAATCACCTTTGTTTCTTGGCAAGGGATCGATAAATTGTCAGAAAAGTGGAGAGCTTGAAGGCCATGGCAGTTGGCTGAGGTAGGGAAGAAAAGGTACAAGCCTAAAGGCATAGGGAAATAGCGTCTGTTTTATCTCTTCTGTTGTCCATAAATCCTTTTATAAACTTTCACTTTAAGGAGATGGCAGCTTTTCCTAATCTTCCTCTCCTTTTCAGTCAGTCTTTTCACAAATAAAAGCTTTTCATGCAAACTCATTAAAGAAATCACACAAACCCATCTATATATTATATATAATTAACAAAAACAAAATACACAGGGATTTATGAGAAACACACTGTGCCAAAGAATTAACCACTCCAAAGTAAAAAAGGTAAAAATGGATATAATAAACAAATGTCAAGTTGCTCAAAGATATATGATTTGAATGGACTTTCACAAATATAAACAAGAAAGCTATTAAATTTTTGATTAAAAAAAATCAGGGAGTATTAGTCATATCTTGAGAACAAGGTTTATTCTTTAAGAAAAGGTACAACTGGGCTGCAATGTAAGATTTCTGTGAAAACTATCCACTTGGAGATATGTTCCTTTCCCTTTTGTTTGTGGAAGTGCTGTGACAGGTTTGTCAGTCACTCAAGTAGTAATGCTGCAAAAGCAGCACAGCACTTCTGTTTCAAGTGAGTCCGTTGGAGTGCTGCTGTAACAAACCAGCCTCCATTTCTCTTTCAGTACAAACAGAAATCACAGAATTGTGAATCATAGAGTCATAGCATAAAAGAGTGGTTTTGATTGGAAAAGACCTTAAAGATTGTCTTTTCCAAACCCTCTGCCATGGGCAGGGATACCTTCCACTAGAGCAGGTTACTCAAAGGGCCATCAAAACTGACCTTGAACACTGCCAGGGATAGGGCAGCCACAGCTTCTCTGGGCAACCAGTGCCTGTGTCTTACCTCCCTTAGTGAAGAATTTCTGCCTTATATCACATCCAAATCTGCCCTCTTTCAGTTTAAAGCCATTGCCACTTGGTCTATCACTATGTGCCCCTGTAAAAAGTTCCTTTGCAGCTTTCTTGTAGACCCCCTTTAGGCACTGGAAGCTGCTGTAAGGTCTCCCCAGAGCCTTCTCATCTCCAGGGTAAACAAGCACAACACTCTCAGCCTGTCATCATAGGGGAGGACTCCAGTCCTCTGAGCATCTTTGTGGCCCTCCTCTGTATTCATGCCAACAGCTCCATGCCATTCTTATGTTGGGCCCCCAGAGCTGAGCGCAGTACTCCACTCTCACAAGAGCAGAGGGGGAGAATCACCTCCCTGAACCTGCTGATCATGTTCTGGGGATGCAGCCCAGCATATTGTTGGCTTTCTAGGCTGCAAGTGCACACTATTGGGTCACATTTAGCTGCCCATTGACCAACACATTCAAGTCTTTCTCCTCAGGGCTGCTCTCCATCTTCAGCATTCCAATCATATCTGACTTTTTAGGGGAAGAAAAATTCAGGGCAAAACATCGACTTCTCCACTTTCTCTTCTTTTATCATCCAACAAACATACCAAGAGCCCTGGCAAGGATAAAACTTTTTTACAAAGTAATCTTTTCTAAGAATTTAAAAAATGATAGCAAGAAGACAAAAGCTTGTGTTCCAACTGATGGCTGGAAAGTTTTTGAAGACAATTAAAGAAATATCTGCATGGGCTGAAGAGCTCAGATATTAAATAACTGATCTGAAAGGACTGTGTTTTTTAATGGAGTTTTCTGGTAAGCTGACAAGACGCATTTCCCCACTTGAATTTTCAAACATTTCACCAACTCTTTCCCTCTTGCTTGTTGATTATTCTGTTATAATGGTTAACAAAAATTATTCCTGTTCCATACGGATCAATAATTATCAAATTACTTACCAAATACTGGTAGCTACAAGGTTGCAATAAGCAAAATCCATTTTCAAAAAAACAATGTGGGTTTTCTAGACATTTTCACATGTGGTATTTTGACCACAAGTACAAATGCCCTGGGTTTGAAATGGAGCAAACTTATATGAAATAATTTTTATCTTGCCAAGAGAGAGAATTAGTGTTCCTTGTGTTAGGCAGTAACAACAATGCCAGCCTCAAGAAGGGAGAGAGTGAAATAATTTACACTTCTGGCTGCTATAATTATTGACAGATGTGAAGCTGGTAAAAGACTTTCCCACAGGCTGCATCCAGACTGAGCTAGCGCATCCTGCAGTGCATCTTGGCTCTGGGTCCCTTGAGCATCAAGCTGGATCCAGGGCACACTAGGGCTCTTCCTTGTCCCAGCTCTTCCTTCAGGGATAAAGGTCTGGTAAAGACAGTGACTGTGTTAGTCAAGCCATGGGTTAAAACTCTGATCCGTAATCTACGAGCTCAGCCTCTTAAGAGTGTGCTATGGGGGTGAGTCATGAACCTCAGAGTAACATGAAAACTCTCAGTGCTGTCAGACAGGACTTGGATCTGGTGGCTGGAGCAGGAGTTATTGATTAGGGAAGGACTAAGTCAAAAAGAGGAAACTGAGCAGGAAGAACGTAGTACCTTCCTTCTCAAAATAGTTAACATCTTAGAATCATAGAATCATAGGATAGTTAGGGTTGGAAAGGACCTTAAGATCATCAAGTTCCAACACCCCAGCCATGGGCAGGGGCACCTCCCACTAAACCATGCCACCCAAGGCTATGTCCAACCCGGCCTTGAACACCACTAGGGATGGAGCATTCACAACTTCCCTGGGCAACCCATTCCAGGGTCTCACCACCCTTACAGTAAAGAATTTCTTCCTTATATCCAATCTAAACTTCCCCTGTTTAAGTTTAAACCTGTTATCTCTTGTCCTATTGCTACAGTACCTAATGAGGAGTCCCTCCCCAGCATCCCTATAGGCCCCCTTCAGATATTGGAAGGCTGCTCTGAGGTCTCCATGCAGCCTTCTCTTCTCCAGGCTGAACAGCCCCAACTTTCTCAGCCTATCTTCATACAGGAGGTGCTCCAGTCCCCTGATCATCGTCATCATACTTTTGCTTTTCCCAGTGTCATCTCTTCAGAACAGAATTAGCAGAATTTGGCCAGCTGTGTTTGTTATACACAGTTCCTTTACTAAAACAGGATTATTTTCCTTATCTTACGTATTATTTGTATATGGTTTTAGACTGTGGCAAATTCCATGTTAACCATATTAAAATAATAATCAGCCTCATATAAGGCAGAAAGGAGAGAGATATCTGGGACTCTCCACTCTCCAGAACCATATTCATAAGTGAACAAATATGATTCTCCATTTTGTTCAGAGCTTAATTTTCTGTATGTTTGAGGTATATGCAGTGATTATTTTAGGGTAGAGATCTGGGAGAGAACTGTTAATGGTGGTGCTTCCTGTGCCACTAGACAGAGTGGGTTCATAAACACCAGCAGACCACAAATTTGGGAACTGTGGCTTCTCGTTGGGGCTCTGAAGGGCTTTCTTCAGCAGTCTGCCTATTTCCTCAAGGTTAAATCTCTGTCATCTGGCCCTGCTAAGTCACTCTATTTTCTTTATTCTGCATTCTTCTTCCTACTTTCATTTTCTTTGCCTGCATTGTCTCAACTTGCACTCTTCAGCTATGTCATACCAGTCCTACTAGCCCAATCACCTCCAACCACCTTTCTGAACTCTTCAGATGCCCACCTCTTCCCCTTGGGTCCCAGATTTAGTCTCTCTCTGAGCTTTTCATCAGTTTCAGAACACATTTATTCTCCCTCCTTGGCTCTTTTAGCAGTTTCACTTCCTTTCAGACCATTTTCCATCCCTTTGCATCCCAGCATGTCTCTCAAAGCTTTTTCCCTGTTATTTCCCCATTTCCTAGTCATCTGTTCCAAATTGCTTAATCTCTAGCAACAAGTTTCTCCATGCTTTTCAACCTTTTGTCCAAGCTAGCCAAATAACTCTCTGTGTCTTTTACTAACTCTGAGTTCCAGTCTCTTTCAGTTCTCTGGTTTGTTCGGCAAAGTCTTGTTTGCCCTTTGATCCCTCTCAGCTCTGGGTCACCATTCCCTCCTAACATTTCAGTCAAAACAGCATGCAGAAATAGCAAAGGACCTAAGAATATGAAACAGTGGAAAATTTTACTAGGGAGTGGTATTAGCCCGCATATGACATAGATTGCAGCCTCGTTTAGGATAACACCTCTGTTTTGCTGCATATACATAAAGTGCCAATAAAGCACCAATAAAGCCACTAGAACCATTTATTTGTGTTTTATTATCTACCAATAGTATAGATAACTGCCTATTATAACTTAGATCTCTCTGGCTTTGGAGAAAATTGAAGCAACATGAAGTAATAGAAAAATGTTGATAGAAACAATAAGACAGCTGCTAAGATGGTGTAAATCAGTGTGACTATGCTGAAGACTATACAGCAGTTTGTAAGAGCTGAAGATCTATCTTTTGAATATATATTTTCTAGTGAGAGGAATGCTAATAGAAAAATTGTTAAACTGAGGCTAAAAATCTGTCTCATAATGAAAGCAACTTGATCAATTTCTCTTCTTTCTTAAGCTTAATTTGTAGGCAGAAATAGTAGGGTTATTTTATTATGGAATGGGTTACCGAGGGAAGTTGCGAATGCTCCACCGCTGGCCGTGTTCAAGGCTGGATTGGACATAGCCTTGGGTGGCATGGTTTAGTGGGAGGTGTCCCTGCCCCTGGCAGGGGGGTTGGAACTAGATGATCTTAAGGTCCTTTCCAACCCTAACTATTCTATGATTCTATGATTGTCTAAGTAAACTTTCTAATTAAAGACTTATAAGATTTATATAACAAGCATCCAACGCAGAGCCCAGTTCACCTACACTGATTAGAAACTGGGGTTGTATTGCCTAATAAAAAAACTATAGTTTTATTATTTTAATTTATATAAATTACACTATAACTTAGGGGTTGTTGTCATTTTGTTTCCTTTTGATTTTTTTTATTCCTTTTTTGTTTGGCTGTTGGGGTTTTCTTTGGTATAGCCTGAATAGATGCAATGCTATGTCAAAGCAATTTCTCCCTCCCCTTCATAACATTTATCTTCTTGCCCTATTTGAATATTTTGATTTCATTTTTCGCTTCTCTCTCGCAGGGCTCTTAATTTCTATTTATTTTTTATAGTCTTGAGGATTATTAAAGAATGGCAGGTAATTAACCTGTTTCCATTTATGAAAATTAGTTTATTTAAACTAATTTCAAAAGAATCAATTTCTTCCTTTATTTATTTTTGTTTAAGCCTCATCTGTGTAAAATTATTTTACGTTGTTTATTACTACTTTACATTTTAATTTCCAACTCCTAGTAGCAACTTCCACAAGTATAACACAGGGAGTTAAGTTTCATTTTGGGACTAATTTACTGCTTGATATATGCCAGGGCTGGCCAGCTTAATGCCAGTGCTTTTGCACAATTAATAGAGATAGCTCACATAGTTTGGCACAGCATAGGGCAGCCTGTAGTTTTCATGTTTAACGACTTTTATATATCTGGCTTACACAAAACAGAGCGTAGATGAAGGAGTATTATCCAGGAATCTCTGCACTAAGAGCAAGTTCATCGGAGTACATACAGATGTTTGGTAGAGCTGGTAAGAATGAATCTAACAAAATTTTTTCATTAAATGGAATTTTTCACAGAGATGTTTTATTTCAGGTTTCCTGCAAGAAAAATCTTCTCTCCCTGTGCATCAATCACAGACATAAATATGTAAAAAAAAAACAAAACCAAAAACAAACCAAAATAACACAGAATCTTTCTGGGCTTTTTTCTTTTTCTTATCATTTTTACAGCTTTCATATATGAATTAAAATTTCTTCAGGTGTCAATATCTTTCAAACCAAAAAACCTTCACAATGAAACTTTGATGAAAAAGCACACAACAGATCTACTACTTTTCAGTATTCTCCACAATAACATCCAAACCCCAAATATTGTATCTATGACACTGAGCCTGAGACACAAAGATGTCTTTGGTGATATATAACTATTGATTGCAATGGCAACCATGTCCTCAGCTACAAAGCTGTGGGATTTTTATGTTATTAGTGTCTCCTGAGTGATTTTAGCAAGGCTTTTTGCAATCATCTGCACACACAGAGCTGCTTTAGTAGGGGCTGGCAGAGGCCCTATATTTGGGATGTAGTAAGCTATACTGTAATTAGACACTGAATGTCCACAACTATTTTGTTTTTGTCTACCTTCTATTCTATTATTGAGATTTCCAAGCTTTTATATGCTTAAATTATTTATTTATTTCAGTTCTAGAAGACCACAAAAAATTTAAATCCCCTTATACAGCAGTTAGATACTATAGAAAAAGTGCATATGCAGAAAAGAGTGTCTCAATCCTACAATTAGACAAAAGGGATGAGGAATTATATGATGTACAAATGAATGAAGTATTGAAAGACTGCGAGTCTGCTGGCAGCTCTAGCTTAGGTTTTTCGGTTTTGTTTTAAAATCTATTATAAATTTTTTATAACTACTCAGTGTTTTTTCACACAGGCTTTCACACCATTTGCTACACGTCATTCTCTTCTTTTCAAATGACAGATTTGCATTTGCCTATTCTGCAGTGTAGAGAAAAAGAAGCCTGGGAAATTTACATTAAATGCTGAAAAGTTCAAGGAAGTTATGGTATGAGAAAATAAAAGAGGTACTGAAATGCAGACAAAAATAAGACTGGAATAATATTGCACAGCTGCTACCCACCAAATGTCTAATGCAGTATGAATAGTGAAAAAACATGGAACACTTCTAGTTGTCTCTTGTTTCACAGAATAATGCAACAATACTACTGCCAGGTTTCACTCCTGCTTTGTAAGTGTCTTAAGTATTTTTGCACCTCTCCTGTTTTCCTTGGTGAACGATTACTGTTCCCACAATATGCAGGAGAAAGTCACCAGAGGGTAAACCTAACATTTAACTACTTTTCTTTAGCATATTTTCTATATATTATGAGAGGCTGAATCCATGTTTACAGAAGTAATGGCATCCTAAGAGAGAAGGAACTCTGTTTTAAGTAATACCTTGTAAACATTCCTTGTTTCATAATTTACAGTAGGTATTAAGTAAATGTTAGCACAAACTAGAGATGATCTAAGTGCAACAAAGTAAAAAAAAAAGCAATAAATTAAATGCAAACACGAGACTTCCTAGTGCGTCAGACGATTAATGAAAAATTAAACTACATACAAAATTAACCTTAAGAGATTGAGTATTCTTATTTGACAGCACTGTATAGTTTTCTTGCTGAACTTGTACTTGTTTTTTAGTGTTTCCTTTCCTGACAGGAAAGTCTTAAAAAATTGATTCATTCACTGAATATATTGTTCATACACAGTCACAGAAAACACAGTCACAGAAAGGATTTATACCTTTTTTTTACAGCAGAATCTGGCGAGTAGGTCTGTTGACCAAGCAGTACTGGAAGACAGGGCTGTTCTGTAGAGGTTTATATTGCAGCCTTTCAGTGATCATGACTGGGTTCATGTTTCAACGTAACATTATAGACAATTCATTGTTTTTACATTTTCTCTCCTTTGGCTTTCCTCACATTTTGTTGTGTTTTCAAACTGGCCTGTACTGAGTTGCAGCATGAGGGAAACTGGCCTAGAAGAGATCCCATTCCAAAGAGACCAAGTAGCTTTCAGTTTGATTGCCCATGATTAGAATTTCAGAGATTGGAGAAAAATGTTTCTAGCAGACATATAAAGGACAGAGAATCACTCTATTATCACTGACTGCTCTTCTAGAAAATAATTATGTGAAGACTTAGCATCTTCATGAACGTTTGAGCCTGTCATTAAAATCACTGGGGAAATGAGGATTTGCTATATACTTTGCATCTGTGCAAAAGTGTCCTAGGTTATTTATTTTCTTTCGATTCCGCTTCTCCTTATCCACCTTTTTACTTCATCTCTCTGTCTATCCTGCTAAGACAAGTGTGCCAAAGAATTAATGATCACTGGCCATGTGGTTAGGTGGCACATCTCCTCACTCTGGGATAACTACTTTTAGAGCAAGGTTGGCATGTGTCCAAGTTGTAACACCTGGGACCTCGGCCCCTCCAGGTTTGTGTCTAGTTTGGGTTCTGGTACTGTTTCTTGTGTCTTGGTCCTTGTTCTTCCTTAGAAGATGGCTTTCTTTTCTGTTGTTTTATTCTTTTGTCTTTCATGCCCCACCAGCCGTGTTTATAAGCTCATAAGTGCTTCCCAGAATTAGCTTTCTCTTTCCAGCAAGGACCTCATCACATTCACCAGTCAGCAAGCCCTTCCCTTTCCTTCTTACATGATGTGCTCTTTAAAAGCACCTCCGTCTTGCTTGTCTTGTCACTAAATGAGATTCAAGATGATTAAAACTCTCTTTGTTGCAAGGTCAGCTTTTTATCGGTTCCTCCACTGCCAGCTTATTTGGCCAGATGGTTTTGGGGTCAGCAACACTATCTGAATATAAGTGCCTCTTCTTCATTCTATAGAAGCATGCTTGTAACCTATGTGCTTAAAAAAATTTTGGAATATCCATCCATATATGATGATATGATATTATGCCTTGTTCCATGGTCTGTTTTGTTTAGCAGCGTAGACATATTCCTCATGTCTGACATTAGCATTTACTTAAGTTTACATCATGCCTAACACAATAGTATCTGATTGCTAGAGGCCTCTCCATACTCATAATATGAATTATTACTAAATCATTATCATCCTTACTAAAGGAGATGATAACTATAATAACAAATACTTCTCTCCTTGAAGAGATTTCCTTGTTATAGTCTAAAAAACTGTTTTCCTAATTACAGGGCTCTTAGTTTCAGTGGGCAAGTTGTCATTATTAGTCTTTCCTGTATTCATGAATCTTTCTGCTATTTCTACAGATTATTCCTACTTCAAGTGTGGACTTCAGATTCAAAAAAAACAATAAAAATGCTAGGACCCAGAGAGGACAGAGAAAGGTATTTTTCTTGAGTATGACATGAGAGTGTATAGATATTGTTTCAAGATCTACTTTAAATATGCCAACTGTATGCACTGCAAATAATGTGAGATAGGATAAGGCATTTTAAACTGATTATGAAGTTGTAGAAAATATCTTCAAAATGAGGTTCTTATTCTCTCTTGCTACTAAATAAAGATTATGTCGTCTAGCATAAAGTTGGCTATGTCTGAATTCTGATTACTTGAAGTAAAATGCCTGTCCGGTCCCTGCTCTGCAAACACACCACAGAGATGTTAGAAGTAGCAATTCCAGCCATGTCAGATCCTTCTTGGAATCTGCAGTATGAAATAATAGTCTTTTGGGGTTTTTTTCCAGAAAAAGAAAATACAATTTTTATGAGCATAGATTTGAGTCTCCGATGTAGTATTTAAGACCTGCAAGACTTAGCTTGAAGGGCTTGGCAAGAAAGCAGGCTTGCAAGCTCCTTGAGAAAATTGCAGTAGTTTAAGAAACATGTATGCTTCACAGCTATACTCAGGGAACTCTGAACCTCAGGACTGAAAACTGTCCTGTTAAACTCACTGCTATTGAGGGGTTGCAGTTTTCATATTAACTGCTACAGGTTTCTCAATTACTCTTACAATGGGTCCTATTGCTCTATTGGTGCAACAGCTGGATCACAGAAATTTCAAAAGTTCTATAGACAAAAGTTTGAAATTTCTATAGACAAAATTTCTGGAGGACTCAAATTGCATAAGAGAAATGACATGTCAACAATTATGTCTGCTTCTTTTTTCCCTGACTCTCCCAGAAGTTCTGTCCTGTTCACTGCCACTTCTTTGCCCAAGTAATTCTACTGCTGCATTTTAAAAACATATTAAAAATTATCTAGTATTTTATATAGATAAATAATGACTACAAGTGACTTTTTTCTTTAAAAATAAAATCCTATATGTGTCTTATTATCACCCCTGTGTAGTACTAAATATTAAATCAATGGGACTGTTTTCTTGTCTGCAAGGTCACTCCCAGATCTGGTATTAAAGAGGTAAATCTGACAATGAATATTCTATTAATATTTTAGTAATAGTAATAATCTAGTAATTATAGCCTTGTTTTAAGTTTTACCTACATGTGTTGGGAGGGCAGATTAGGACAAATTGTTATTAAAGAGACTACATGTGTATTAAAGAGACTATATGTGAACAACACTCAGTTAAGGGTTAAAGTTCACGTGATTGCTAATTAAACTTGTGAAAGAGAACAAATAGCTTCTGGTATCCATATAGAAGATTTGAGAGGCAATTTTAAAAACTGGATAAATCCTGATGATTAAGGATTTGTGATATTAGTCAATGAGCTTCCAGCAGCCGTTGCAATCTCCCTTTGCATAGTACCAGAATGGCCCTAGGCAAGGGATGATTACTCCTTCATCATTAGTCCTCAGGTAAAAACGAGGTGCTGAGGACCACTGGGAAGAATGCCTGGAAATAACTGGAAGGTAGGTGATATCATCTGCAAAAGTGTACCCAGTCAGTTCTGGGTTTTAACTCTGTTTCCTGTGGCAGTCTAGCTCTCCTTGGGTGTCTGGGAATTTGAAAAAAGCCTTGCTCCCTGAAGACTGTGCAGTTTGCCAGGTCTACCTCACTTTAACCAGGCCTGGCATGGTAGAGGTGGCGTCACATCTCGTCATGTGTTCAGCAGGTTGCAGAACACTGCTGTGAGGTTAAATTGTGAGCAAGGGACTAAGAAGGGCTTATACAGCTGCTGCTAGCTGTTCCCATGTTGAAATGGCTGGAGATTGATGGCAGTGTCTTCATATCAGCTACCACAGACCGTACACAAGTGCTTCAGCTATAACTATCATGCTGAGTTATAAAGGTAACTGAAGCAGAAGAGAGTTAACATTGGTTGTCAGACAACATCAGCATTGTATCACAAAGCAATTTTTTTCAACTGGAAATCTGTAATTCACAAAAACTTGCCTTTGCACAGAACATCTTGAGAGAAGAGCTAATGTTCGTGGGTCTGTGGTATGGCCTAGGCATACACTTACAAGGCATGCATTTGCAACAGTTATAGCCAGCAGACACCACAGGTTGCAAGTCTGCTTATTTCCTGGGGGAAGAAAAAGTGTGCAAAGATGATATAGCTGTTTTATAAGCATCTGAGTGTCGTGGTTTAAGCCTCTCTAGCCACGCAGACTCTCTCTCACTCACTCCCCCCTCTTTCTTGCCCCCCACTCCCGGAGGGATGGGAAGGAGAATAGAAAAGAATGCAACTCCCACAGGTTGAGATAAGAACAGTTTAGTAACTAAAGTATAACACAAATCACTACTGCTACCACCAGTAATAATAATGACAAGGCAAATACAAGGAAAGAACACAATTTCTCACCACCTAAAACCAAGCCTGACCATGCAGTGCACCCCCACCCTTCCGGGTCTCTGCTCTCTGCCCTTCCATCCTGGGCATGACGTGCTGTGGGATGGAATAACCTCTTCGGTCAGTTTGGGTCAGGTGTCCTGTCTCTGCTTCCTCCCAGCTCCCCTCCTCCCTGGCACAGCATGAGACTCAGAAAGTCCTTGGTCAGACCAAAACATCACTAAGCAGTAACCAAAACACTGGTGTTATCAGCACTGTTCCCAGGCCCAAAATCAAAAACACAGCGCTGCACCAGCCACCAAGAAAGAGAAAAATGACTGCTGCTGCTGAACCCATGACACTGAGTAAAGACCATGAGCACATTCTTGAATGTAAAATTGGTAGTGCAGACAGGAAGATGGAAGGTATAGTGTAGATGGGAGGCATAGGGTAAATATTTGATGCAAAGTCTTTTGTCAGTGCATCACTAGCTACCAATAAGAACGTAGTACACATTGCAGTCTTGTAAGATCCTTTACACCTTTTAGAAAGACTAAGAAAAAGGTACAGTAAAAGTCATATGTAAATAAATTATTTTCCTGTCTCCTCATGGTAGGTAACAAAGGTGGTATTCAATCTTTGCAGAAGGAAAGACTATGTTCCTTGCACATTGTGATATGATAGACATAGGCAAAGATTTTTTGTATGTGATACACATGGAAGATATGAAATACTTTTTCTGGCATCTCCTCCTTAGAATGGTTAACTACATGACCATCTTGAAAGTATAAATTTTCAGTGAAAGAGATAGTAACATGACTCAAGCCTGTATTGAAAAAGCTGTAGGTTCAGTAACATAAAAACAAGGAAGACTTTAAATTGCAGAATACAAGTAGAAACATAGAAATAAAAAATAAAATTGCAGTCTTCTAAAATATTTTTATTGCTATATTTGATATTATGGGCTCAATCCAGCAATTTGCTATAGGCCCTGTCCCAGTCCTTAAGTTTAAAGCTGTGAATATGTTTATTATTAAAAAAAATAAAATACTTTTCCACATTGTGCTGGAATGCTAGCATTTCACCTGATGCTTTGAATAAGTTCCTCTGATTTAGCAAGAAAATACCATTAGCTGGTGAAAATAGTTTTAAGACACCCATCTTCACATTCCTAGAAGGATTGAATACAAATCTGTTTTGTATTCAAAATGTATGGGAATTTTCTTATTCCCATGACTGGTGACATAATGCCAATTTCATTATGAGAAAATATGCAGTACAGTATACCCTCTTTTCCCCTTCCAGTATGTGAATTACAGCCAATTTCATAGGTCCTGTCCTCTGAAACTTTATGATGCTGTAAACATGGCTCCCAACATCGAGTTCAAAACCAGTAACTTAGAATTAGTGACTCTCTACAGCAGGCACACCTGCAAGTGTCTACATCCAGCTTAGCAAGGACTGATCTTCGACTTGCTCATTTATTAAAGCTGTAGGACTGTAACAGGAAATCAGTGAAGAAAACATGAAGCGTCTTAGTGTATCTGTTTTAGCTATTAAATTGTAATCCTGAGTTTCATCATTATTCCTGTCTGACAAGGTGTTAATTTTCAGAGACCAGGTTGCATTCTCTCTTGCTGACTGGATGTAAATTGCTTCAGGGATTGCTTTTGATTTGCATTCTCCTATTAATGCTACCATTAGCCTTGATAGCTTTGTTGAGAAGGTTACAGAAAGTAATAAGTATATTCTTCCGGGACCTTGTGTTTTCTTATTTGGCTTATTTTGTACAGATTTTTCACTGTTGAAAAGAATTAACTGAAATAGTTCCTCAGCCTTTACTTGGAAGGCAATGTTTGCTCCCCTGATGGAAAAGCTCAGTGCTCTCCTGTCATTTTTGCCCTGTCACTAATTATCTCATAGCATTTATAAATTGTCCTCCCTCTGGTCTAGATTTGAAAAACAAAAACAAAAACAGTGCTTTGAAAAAGATACAGTGCAAGTGTTGTATTATGTCAATTAATTAATTGCCTTTATCTCTGTATTTTGTTTGGCTGGGACACAATTTGGGAATGGAGAATTAGAAACAATGCATAAAAAATATTGAAAAGAGATAAGGTGCATTAAGGTGGATGATCTCTCACTTTAGGATTACTATAGTAATTACCAATGTTATTTCTGAACAAATTAAGAGAAAGTTGCTCAAAGATGTGGAAACTGTTACAAACACTAAATACACATTCCTGTAAGAAGTCAAAGCAGAAACTAAATACTTTGAGTAAATGATGGCTACAAGGAAACTAAAATAGATCTCTCAATAGTGCGGGTAGTGAAACTGTTTAAACAGCTACCAAGTAGGAACAAGAAGCAGTAAGTCAACAGTTTTTTCTGCCTCCTATGGCAGTAATGGCATGGGGACAACAAAAATATGTATTGAAAAAGGAATGAAGAAAGAGAATATATAGGAGATAGGTGAGAAAACAATTCAGATACTGTTTTTTCTGTCCAAGAGGACTGCCCACAGAGGTTGAAGAAATCTTGCCAGTAGGGACATTCTCACCTTGATAGAAGAGAGCAGAGGCTGTGTCATCCAAGTTTACCCAATGTTCCCCATGAGCAAGGTGTTGGCATGTTAGCAAGAGCAGAGTGCATTATATGAAATAGAGTTGCACATGGACAGAAAGTAAAAGAGAATGAGGGAAAGACCCTCCTGAAATAAATGAAACAAATGTATGTTTGAGGTGCTCCAAAAAAAGCTGCATTTAATTCTTACCTTAAAACGGGTGCTGACAAGTCCTTCATTCATCTGTGTTTTGAGCCTTCTGTGAAATGGTCCTGCTTTATCTGTCACCTATCTTTTCATGAGTGGAAATCATAGCTGTTTGAAAAAAGACTTTGACTGGTACATAATGGGTTTCCTCCTCAGAGGATTCCCGAGCTGTGGTCTTGGGCCACTGTACAGCAGGTCCTGTCTTTTACTATACCTCATGTGCTCTTTCTCTAAACATATACACACAGTATGTAGCCTAACACAAAGTAGTCTGTTGCCTCTGAAGGGAGTGATAATAATAATAATAGAGCTAAGGCTGACAATTATAGTAATAGTCAATAATTTACAGAAAGATCTTTAGGTTAGATATAATTGATTCTGAAAGTGAATGAGAGCTATACTTACCCAGTAAATACATGGTTTTAACGCAGTTGCTGGAACAAGATGTTGCATTAGAGAAAACACAAGCACTTTTGGATTTACACTTATGGTTTCTTCCCCAGCTCACAACACAGAGGACATATTTAGCTGGGCAAGGCTGCGTGGGTTCTGCCTTTGCTCTGCTGATTTTGGGGACGAGCATATTGGACTTAATTCTCCAACCTTGTCAGCCCAACTCTCATAAGCATTACATTCAATTAGGAAGAAGACCAAAACCAATTTAAAAGAAATGACCAAAGGAAGAATCAACAATGAATAAAGTTGTTTGCTCACCACTGTAGTGGCCATGCCATTGCTCAGCTTCTGGGATTATCTCTAGAGAATAATGGTAACTACTGTTTTTTCATCTTATCTCAAGTGTCCATGGTGAGTCTTAATTTTCAAAGTATGTGTATTTTAAAACAGCTTTCCTTGTAAATGCAAATTATATAGGAATGGCTTATTTTTATGTCCAGTATTAACTTAAGTGTGACTCATTTACTCAGCCTTCTGCACATATACAGGGGAATCGAATATTATTCTTATAATATTGCTGCATGCGAGTGCCAGGTTGTTCACTGTGTCTTCTTTCATGCTGATTCTCTCAGCATACGCAAGGGTTTTTATTCCTGCTGTATGCTGAGTTAACTGGATTTTCAGTTGCCCCTGATTTCACAAGTGCATCTCAGCATAAATATAATGTAGATTTGTTTTTATACCAGCTATTTTCAGATGTCTGAAAGTGACCTCAGCATGTACTTCTTGACAACTGCATTAGAAATTAACTTACCCTGGGAGGATATTTGGGACAGATGTCTTCTACTAGCCAGTTGGGATCCTTTTGAAGTTAGTTTCAAATAAATACCAAGCATTTTCTATTTAACGTTAAATTATTCAGCATCTTTCACTGGATTTGTACCTTTATCTTCTGCTGTGTAGTCAAAGTACTCTATTTATCGTATTCTGCCACAGCTGATCCCATATCCTCTCCATCTATGTGCCATCAGTGCCCCACATCTTCTAGCAGGTGCTGAAATTTGTTCTGTAAATGTTAACAGAAACGGCAGAAGAAATTTGAACATTCACTAGCAAATGTCCTCGGAAAATCAGCAGTTGAAAGAACCCAACAAAAAGCTCCTGCCAGAAACTATTTGATCATAAACCTCTCAAGCAGAAAATTGGCAATCACTGCAGAAACAATTCCTCAGGAAAGTATTCAACTTTCAAATAACCCTGAAATGCAATTCAATATCATTTGATTTCCAGTGAGCAAGTCTAGCAGTCCATCCCTGCACCAGATCTCAGTGCAAGGTAAGTCTTGCCTGCTGTTCCCACAGACCCTGGAAAAGTCCGTTTTATTATAGGTATGACGATTCCCTACATAGAATCATAGAATCATAGAATAGTTAGGGTTGGAAAGGACCTTAAGATCATCTAGTTCCAACCCCCCTGCCAGGGGCAGGGGCACCTCACACTAAACCGTGCCACCCAAGGCTCTGTCCAATCCAGCCTTGAACACCGCCAGCGATGGAGCACTCACAACTTCCCTGGGCAACCCATTCCAGTGCCTCACCACCCTCACAGTAAAGAATTTCTTCCTCATATCCAGTCTAAACTTCCCCTGTTTAAGTTTGAACCCATTACCCCTTGTCCTCGCACTAGAGTTCCTCATGAAGAGTCCCTCCCTATAGGCCCCCTTCAGATACTGGAAGGATGCTCTGAGGTCTCCACGCAGCCTTCTCTTCTCCCGGCTGAACAGCCCCAACTTTCTCAGCCTATCTTCATACAGGAGGTGCTCCAGTCCCCTGATCATCCTCGTGGCCCTCCTCTGGACTTGTTCCAACAGTTCCATGTCCTTTTTATGTTGAGGACACCAGAACTGCACACAATACTCCAAGTGAGGTCACATGTGTTGACTCACACAGAACTGAGGAAAACCCAGATATTCTTGACTGATTTCTGTAAAAGCCCTAAGGTTTTTGTAAATCCCTGGATAGATTTACAGTAAGCAAAATGTATAAAACAGGCACCATTAAGACCTGATAATTTCACATTATTCCATGCACACTCTCCAGGTGTGTGTGGGGGATGGTAAACACCAGAAATGGCTGTATGCGTGTGCACACTGTATTTGAAGTACAAAATAGATGTAGCTGGCACACAGCAGAAGAAGGTGAAAACGGCTGGTTTGGGACCAGACTCTTCCAATTGCATTCCTAGCTAAAATAAGTTAGGAATGAAGCAGAAGGGTTTGCAGAAGCCTTCAGGTTGTTAATCGTTGTTCCACTTCTCTCAGGTGTAGTATATAGGGAAACAGAGGGGTTTTTTTGTGCTCTGGTATGTCTTCAGCCACAAACACAAAATGATCTATTTCAATATGAAGCAATAAACGCTACTTTTCACACAAATCCAAGACTTTCAATGGGAAGTTCTTCAAACAAGGAGACTGAAGAGTGAGCATACCATTAACATGGGAAACACCTCTTGCTGCTCAATTGAGAAAAAAATTTACTGAGCTAAAAATGTAGTAACCGTAAGATTTTGGTTTTGAACATAAGCAAAGGACGTAGTGAGGTGGTATACTTATCCAATAGGCTGAGGTTTCGTAAAGGAAACATATGAATCATAAGACAGCATTACATACATTTAAATATAAGATTGTGTCATGTGTAACCAAAGCAGTGTATAATTTTGCAAATTTCAGTGTATGCAATGTTTGTTCTTCTACCTTATCTCATTTAGCATTTATTTTTCTATTCCCCTCATTAATATCTGTTTTTCAAAAGGTGGCTTTGGGAGATAAATAAAGTTCTGTAATGGTAAACTATGACCACTAATTTCATATACGCCTAAATCATATGACTGACTTGCTATGAGTTCACATTCCGGAATGATCAAGATTAGCAAAGGCATGAATAAAAAATTTTCATTTACAGCCTAGCGCATTGTTTTTTATGGCATGTGCTCTGATTTTGACCAAGGGAAAACTGGAAGGACTGAGCCTTACTCACCCACGCTGAATAAGCTCAGCTGCTGAATATGCAAATATTTCTCTTCTATAGAGGAAATTCAGTCTGTAGATTGCCTCAAATACTGTCTTCTGTTCAAATGAATTGCAGAAAAGCTGCTTTTCCAGGATATGTGTTGATATGTGCCTGTGCATTAGATGTCAGGGATTAAGCCCTGAAGTGTATGTGTGTGCATATACCTGTATGGAAAAGGAATGAAGCGTGACAACTGCTGGTGACAAGACTAACGTAGTCTGTCATATGTATACTTTTCTGCCTCAGGTAATAACAGTATCAGAAATGAAAAAAATTACCGAAGAGTGGGATGAAGTGTTTTAACTTTGCAGCGCATAATATGCAGCCATGGGTAGTAATAAGGGAAATACCAAAGGGTTTAAATATCTTTTGAGTATCTGATAACCAGACCATAATAGAAAAGATTTAATAATTAGTATTTCATCTGTAATGCACATCAGTGAAGAAGATTCCAATAAACTTTCTAGTTTCCACTTCTTTAAGCATGAAAGTGAACTGCTGTGTATAAGTTGGTTTATATTTGGTTATTACAGAAATGATATATTGATAGTAACATACAGCTTATGGACTTAAAAAGCAGTAGAAGCTTTCAAATCTTTTACTAATTTTTAAAATTATGGGGGAAAGTAAATAATATCTGTGTCTACTGAAATATAAGGAGGTGGGAGTTTGAGATATATTCTTACCTAACCCAAGTTCTGAACTATTCATTAATCAATTACCAGCAGAAATGTATTTTTATTTCACTCTTGGTGGGAAAACATTCTGTTATAGAATTTATAATACCTTTTGTATTGATCATATAAGGTACATTCTTAATCTTAGCAGTACTGAATAAAAAACAGAGTATGGCTAGGGAAACCAAGTCAGGAAGACTAAATAGCATATTTTGAGGAACCTCTTTTTTTTCTTCTCACATTTAACTATCAGTTTAATAATAATATTGTACAACTGTCATGGGTACAGCAACAGCAGTCATTTTTCTCCTTCTTGGTAGCTGGTGCAGCGCTGTATTTTTGAGTTTGGGCCTGGGAACAGAGCTGATAACACCAGTGTTTCAGTTACTGCTTAGTGATGTTTTGGTCTGACCAAGGACTTTCTGAGTCTCATGCTCTGCCAGGGAGGAGGGGAAGCCGGGAGGAAGCAGAGAAAGGGCACCTGACCCAAACTGACAAAAGAGGTTATTCCATGCCATAGCACGTCATGCCCAGGATGTAAAGCAGAGAGTAGAGACCCGGAAGGGTGGGGGTGCACTGTGTGGTCGGGCTGGGTATTAGCTGGTGAGCAATTGTATCCTCTTTCCTTGTATTTTCCTGGTCATTATTATTACTGGTGGTAGCAGTAGTGGTCTTGTGTTATACTTTAAGTTACTAAACTGTTCTTATCTCAACCTGTGGGAGTTGCATTCTTTTCGATTCTCCTTCCTATCCCTCCGGGAGTGGGGGGAAGAAAGTGGGGGGCGTGACAGAACGAGCTGCGTGAGTTAGAGAGGCTTAAACCACGACGACAACAGCCCAGTCAAGCATATTACAACTTCTCTCTCCTAAAATGCTCTTACAGTTTTCCATGAGTTGTCTAGTGGTTACTGTGGTATTATTCTGGTTTTTTAGAATTATTGTCAGTGGTATTGTGTTACTTTCACAATAAGTACTGTGGGGGGGGGAAGCTTTCTGACAGATCTTGGAGACAAGCTTTCCCAGATTCTTCCCTTATCGTGAGTTTATAATGCCTATAAATGTCAAGTAAACTTTTATGTAAATGAAAACGAAATTATGGCAGATTATGAGGAAGGTGGAGATTATTACTTGGACACTGACTCATTAATTGTAGTGAAACAGTCTAACATTTTCTTTCATGCAGCATGTGAATGCCTGAGGCAGATATCCGAGACAGTTTGGATGAATTATGCTTGGGCAGTGCTTGTATTTTTCCCCCATTGATTATAACTGGAGCTGAGGGTGATTAGTTTAGATTCAGGGATGTAATTTCTTGACGTCTTGAGCTATGAAAGATGAATCCCAGCATCTGCTGCTGTTAACTATCGGTGACATTTCGTACCATTCCTTTTAACTACCCCACATAAAATAATTTTGCAGCAGACCTCCTTTTCTTTCATATTTTTATTAGATGGGTTGGCAGTGCATGAATATTCATTTCTACTACAACCAAGGAACTTTGCAGTCCTGAGAACAATAATTATTAGCTGTGACTTCAAAGACAGCTTCCAAAAAATCACCAGCTATTATTTTGTCCAAAGCCTTATAAATTAGCTACTTTCTAATTTCTCAACATTTAATAAAGGATTATTTTTTGTTTTTTGTTTTCTTTTTTTTTTTTTTTTAAGAATCCCATCACTTTTTTCTGGATTAGTGAAATGCACATACTGGTACTGGATCATTTGGCAGCATCTTTTTGATGCTCAGTAACATTTGCTGTTCACCATCAATACAGTGGTTTCACAGGTCTCAGATCAGGCCTGTTCTCTGTTTACTTATTGCTCAGTGAACATGAGATTAAAAGTCCAAGAATCAATGAGAATTTTCTTAAACTGGAGTTTTATTCAGTGCAAGTGCTGTCACTCTGATTTTTTTTTTTTCCTGAATTACTAATTTTCTATATTTTCCCTGGATTAGGGACAGCCAGTGCCTAGATGTGATCTTTCAATCCTGCCAAGTAATTTTTCTTTCACTGGAAAACCAAGCACCACTTCCTAAAACATGGCTGCTGGTTTCTTTTGTATTATCTTTAAATTCTTATGGCATGTCTGAAATAGTATATTGCATACTCGAGTTCTGGCCTCAAATTTGAATTCTGATTGTGTTTACTGATGCGGCATGGGCTCAGAAAGCCAAAAGTACTGATGTTCACCCTTGTTCTTTGATTTTGTCTGTGGCTCAAGATTTGGTTTAGGGTGATAGATAATATACTATATAATATACTATATACTATACTTTGTATATATTTATATACTTTGTACTATATTTGTCTAATCATTATTCTGGGGAATTTGAGAATGAAATATGGTTTAGATCCTTTGAAACATCTTTCAGCATATCTAAATTTTGTTCTATGAACAACTTCCCTACCATCAGCGACCAAAGTTATCCCAATTAAACTAAAGGTCACTAGGGTTTCTAGCCAAAACTAAATGGGTTTAACCTTTTTCATATTGACTTTTATGTCCAGGTGCATCATAAAATACTTGTTTCATATAAGCCTACAAACAAAACTGCTGCATGAGGTAATGATGAATGCTGTTGGAAGAGGAGCGGTTAGTCTGTGCCTATCTGAGAGCCTGCGGCTAAAAAGTAGCACAAAATGAGGTTGAACAGTTTTGTGCTCTTCCAGTGGTGGTGTCTCGACTGCTCTGTTTCTGTTAGAAACACTTAATTGCAGCAGCTGCAACA
Organism: Ara ararauna; assembly: GCA_028858755.1. NCBI lineage: Eukaryota > Metazoa > Chordata > Aves > Psittaciformes > Psittacidae > Ara > Ara ararauna. Next base: position 68,061,742 of record CM054379.1, read on the forward strand.
ACAACTGGAATATCTAGTATCTTTAGTATATAAAAGAGGCCTACAGAACGCTGGAGAGGGACTTTTTACATGGGCATGTAATAGCAGGACAAGGGAGAATGGCTTTAAACTGAATGAGGGTAGATTTAGATCAGATATTAGGAAGAAATTCTTTACTATGAGGATGTTGAGACATTGAAACAGGTTGCTCAGAGAAGCTGAGGCTGCCGTACCCCTGGAAATGTTCAACGACAGGTTGGATGGGGCTTTGAGCCATGACAGGGGAGTTAGAACTAGATGATCTTTAGTGTCTTGCAACCCAAACCATTATATAGTTCTATCTGAAGCAGAGCCTGTTGAAGCCTAACCTTAACGTATGCCTTTGAAAACTCTTTAATGCCTTTTCAACATTTTTTTCCTTATCAGAAAGAGGCCTGCCCAGAGCAAAGTTGTAGGAATTTGAAAAGAGATACTGTTGCTGCTAAGTGCATCTCAACACTTTCTAGTTGCTTTGTGCTGTTTGTGCCCTAGTGCCCCTCCCAGTACATACGCAGTGTATAGCGCAATTCTGTTATATTCTGCATTCTTTCCATGTCATAAAAAAAAAAAAAATAAGTTGTTGTTCCTTTTTATTTTTAGTAGGACCAGTCATTAAACAGATTTCACTTGAAACCTCTACCAATGGAAAATGAAGAAATTGAGAGCTCTTTTTGCAGAGATGGTTAGCACATCTAAGGGGAAAACTACAATCAGGCTTAATTTTTTACCCAAGCTCTTGCTTATTTACCTTTTTCTGTCTGCTCATATGAAATCATGTTTGATATGATACATGTTTGTTTATTTAAGTACTGTGAACATTTTTCTGCTTGTCTCTGGTCTGTTCTGAAAACAAAACAAAAGAAACTATTTTCAGCATGTTCTGATTGTATCAAATCAGGGACTACTGCAGGTAGTTTTGGGTATTGCATATGCACATCAGTGATGTTACTCAAACCTTTCTGTTACCTCTCAGGAAGCACCTTCTGTGGTTTCTTCCTTGGTATCTGTTTTGCAGTAAACCCAGATGAAAGTGGACTGGTTTGGTTTTGAGAGAAATGTCCTGTGTAATGGTGTTTTTTACTGGTGGTATCTTGCTGCGAGGGGAGTTGTAGGAAAAAATAAAACAACAAACAGATAACATGTTCAGGCAGGCAAACCATTGAGATCTGTCCTGAAATCTTCTTTAGCAAAGCAGAATATGCTGGAAAGTGTGAATAGAAGTAATTTTAAAGTGTTAGTTTACAGAAAGATGCTGTTTAATTTGTGGAGTCTTTGAAGGAGGTGGGAATGAATGGGCTCAAGAGACCTGACATAGCAAGGCTGGCTGACTCCAAGGAGTCAAAAAAATACACAAAAAGGTACAAGAAATGAAAAGCATCCACTACAGCCCCCTCCCAAAGAACTCAGGCAGAGCTAGAGATGAAAAAGAAAAAAAGAACAATGTTTAGGGAGCATAAAAAACTAAGTGTGTGGTGAAAGCTGAAGCAATGGGGCAGCAATGGGCAGCAATGATGTTGAAAGACAAGTTAAAAATGACCTTATGTGTAATATCACAAGATGAGATGTATCTGCAGCACCAGAATAATTCAAAATGCCCACAAGTGATTGTAGGTGATACCTGATACTTAAAACAACTTTCTCTTTTTCACTGTGTTTGATAGCTGCCTTTTAGGAAGCAAATTGTAAATATTACATTTTTTTTTCAGGTCCATACATTGCTGTATTATGTTCTTAAAGAAAAGCACCATTCTGACTGCTGCTAGGAAGCAGATAAGGACTTATCTGGAGCTAAATCTGGAGAGCTGAGCAGCAGAAGGTGTTGGGCACTGGAGTGAAGTTCTCTCATTTTCTCTCAGTACCTTGGAGATAGTTAGATCCATTTGAGGAATGGAAGACTGGCTTTTCAAAAGACAAAGGGAAATTAATTGAGTACAAAGATGTGTGAAGACAATGGGAGCTCTATACTTTTTTTTTTTTTTTTTTCTAGATTCTGTATAAAGATATGCTTTACTGGTTTCTGAATTTGACTTTCCAACTCCTCCTCAGAAGAGGTACAGCTTTCTGATGATCCTGTACAAACCTGCATGGATGATTAATACAGAAATACTATGTTTAATGCTGAAATATTTAAGAATGCTGTAGGGTCTTTCTCTTATGGGGTGTAGGATGACTTGAATTAGGACACTACTGTGTACGTGCACATTGAGTAAGCATTTAGAAGAGGGCGGTGAGACCCTGTGGGCAAGCTACAGCTGTGCTAGAAACCAATCTGTCTAGTTTAGTAAAATTGACTCCACTCCCTGCTTCCAGGAACTCTGTATCTTCTGCGTTTGTCTTAGCAGAGAGCTTCCTTTCCCCCTTCACCTGTATAGTCATGGGCCAGAAAGTCTCATTCCTTCCCCCATTCCTGCATTGTTCTGATCTGCCTGCAACTCCACCTCAAACTCCATACTTTTGCCTCCTGACTTAGGCAGTCACAGGTAGCCAAAGGGACCATGGAAATGGACTGCATAGCCTTCTACACTCTGCAGTGCACAGTATGGTTCTTAAAAGTATGGTAAGGTAATCAATGTCCTTTACTACTGGTTTCATCATGCTTTGCTGTCTCTACTCCTAGATTAAATTTCAGTCCTTGATTCTGATGTTGAACTCTAGGGACAGAAGAACAAGACATCTCCAAAGGTGCATTGCATCATCACTGACATTTACTGGAAGGACTGGACCCAGGAGGAAAAGAACAACTGTTTGCCAGGTATCACTATGATTCCACTTTTCCCAATGGTGAATATGATGCAAGGCCCACCTTTTTGCAGAAGTCCTCCCATAACAGAAAGCAGAATTTCAATCCTCAAAAGCATATTTAAAAACCATTTTTATCTGTGTTATAAAGTTACTATTTCTGAGACAGTCACAACAGGCAGACCTCTTAAAACAGCCTCCCATTTCCACTTCACGCTGACAATAAACTCTAAAATTAACAAAACCAGAATTAAATAAATGCTGCGTTTTTCCTTGCTGTCCCTGTAGTGCTCTGGTTTTTGTTTTTGTGTTTTTGTTTAGGTTTTTTTCCTCAGTGCTCTTTAATCTTTGGAGTTGGAGTACCCAGGCAGTTACAGTCAGAGTGACTGAGGGCAAGAGAGCTTTTTTGTCTTTCCAGCTCATACTTTACATAGATGAGATTTTGGATTTGCGAGCATAAGGGAAGATGAAGTACATAGTTTTCTTTGAGCTTTCATCCTCTTGCAAGAAATTATGAGCATCTATGGTGCTTACAAAACTGTTACTTCCTGAAAATTTTCTAAAGCAGTAGAATATAATGAAGTAATTTACATATACTGAGCCACTCATCAGCAAGGTGAAAGAAAAGTCCATGATGTTCATGAATATTTTGTCAAGCTGAATTTTTTCAACAATCATCACTAAATTAGAGTGGTTCCATTTGACACTTGAATACTAAATTTAATTTTGTTTTTGAATGAAGTTGCTCATCTCACTTAAATATTTTTAACAACTAGCTACTTATTTATTTTTTTTTATTCAGAGAATGTGTGAAGTTGAGAACTTAGGTCACTGAAGTTCTCTAACATACTATGTGGATTTGGGGCTGTTCAGCCTGGAGGACAGAAGGCTGCGTGGAGACCTCATAGCAGCTTTCCAATATCTGAAGGGGGCCTATAGGGATGCTGGGGAGGGACTATTCATTAGGGACTGTAGTGAGAGGACAAGGGGTAATGGGTTCAAACTTAAACAGGGGAAGCTTAGATTGGATATGAGGAAGAAATTCTTTACTGTAAGGGTGGTGAGACCCTGGAATGGGTTGCCCAGGGAAGTTGTGAATGCTCCATCGCTGGAGGTGTTCAAGGCCAGGTTGGACATAGCCTTGGGTGACATGGTTTAGCGTGAGGTGTCCCTGACCATGGCAGGGGGATTGGAACTAGATGATCTTAAGGTCCTTTCCAACCCTAACTATTCTATGATTCTATGATTTGCAGTCAGTTAAGGATTTGAACAATGTCTATGTAACAGGAAGTCACTATCTATGTTCAGTTGATTGATAGGTAGGGCTTTCACTTTTTCTTCAGCTGCTTTCATCAGACAGTATATGAAAACTAATTTCTTACTCTTTGGGGCCCAATGATCAATACCTCCGCTGTACCGAGGCTTGTAACAGTGATTTTATGCTTCTCAGAAGGACATGCAGTAATGCTCTGAGAACATAATGGAAAGAAAAAGCCAAAAACCTGAAAAAATGAATCTGCTCAACTGAGGGTGCATTTCAAAAGCAAAATTTTGCTAAGACAAGGGAACTGGTCCATCCAAACTACACATATTTCTCATGAATGGAAGCCTGCTACAGGTAAGATCAGTAATTAGATGGTTTTCATTCACTTCTTTGAGCATTATTTAAAAAGCTTATCAATGTTGGTTTGTTCTTTATCTAATATATCTCATGAATTGCTACTGGAATGCAAAAATGATAGCATATCTTATTCAGAACAATGGGAGAATTATACATATAAAGAATTATGCATATAAAGTCAACAGAAACTAATAAATGTGTCCATCACATTGGAAAAGTCATGGGAGTCAGGTGAAGTTCCTGATGACTGGCAAGAGGGAAATATAACCCCCATTTTTGAGAAGGGGAAAATGGAAGACCTGGCAAACTACAGTTTGCTCGAAGAAGTGGCAAATGCTCCATCTCTGGCAGTGTTCAAGGCCAGGTCGGACAGAGCCTTGGGTGACATGGTCTAATGTGAGGCATCCCTGCTCATGGCAGGGGGGTTGGAACTAGATGATCTTAAGATTCTTTCCAACCCTAATCATTCTGTTATTCTGTTATTCAAAATGCTGTTGTGGGGGGAAAATTAAGTTCTTTACTTTTTTTAGATTATTTTTCCTTTCCTGTGGAAAAAAGAGTCTTAGGGTGTTACCAATTAGGATTTGGTGCATTCTTGCAATTTATCTAAATATTTTTCTTGTCATTAATGGAGATTTGTTATCTTGGAAAATTTGATTGGCTTTCTTTGCTTTTCTATGTACTTTTGGCCTACCTCTGGGCATAGAAGATATTTATGATAGATTTGTTTAACTTTTTGATCTGCTAAAATTGTAATGCTCCTGGAGTTTGTGAAAAATGCAATAACAGTTTATATCATCAAGAAAGCACTATATTTATCCTAGTTTCTTTCAAGGGTAATGGCACTTTCTATTATCTCTGTCAAAGTATTACTGTGAATTATTTGAATGAATGTAGCCCTTTTTTTTCCTTCTCCTTTTTTTACGATCATAAGCAGATCCAGAATTTTATGGAAACAAACATTACTTGCAAGGATTTGTCAAAGAGCAAACCCATTATAAGTTACGGATTATTTACAAATTGTCTGAATTCTCTGTGATGTGACTGGTCACCTTGGCTGGCGTTACTTTTTCTTTTCCGAGTGGAAGTACCTTTTAAATTCTGTGGCTTATCAATAATGGGGAATGCAAAATCCTCTGTTGTATATGCAAATATACTTGTTTCTGCATATGAAAAGGGACTAGGGGAACAGTACTAGAAATAAAAAAAAACATTACTACAAACAAAAAATATGTTTGATCAAACAGCTTTTCATATTCAAATAGATGTTTGCAAGAACATCTTCATCTTCTTGGAATATCCATGGCCAGATGAATTATGGGTTCTAAGTGTACCTCCTGTTTACATTCCTCATTTTGTATAAGTCGAGATGTCGAATTGCATTAAGCGGCTCTTGCAAGCCTTTCTTTTTAGCTTATCAAATGAATCAGCTTAGCATCCTTATTCACCCCTACACTGCTCCAATTATATGTTAGAGTTATTAGAAAGTTTGTGATTTCTAGTGGCTTTAGAAAACCCACAGATGTTATGGATCTAAGTGTTCTCTTTTGTACAGGATCAAATAGCTGTGCAAGTGGGGATGGAGAGCTGAGTGTGGGAAGAAGGCTGACATAGGAAGATGCCTCTCAGCTTATAATGGTTATGTTCCTTCTGTGCATGTCGAAGTGTTAGTAGTGTGAATGATATCTTGCCCTGTCAACAGCAAAATCTGAAATGAAATATACATTCATTACTATTGCTGTCTTACACAATCACTCCTGGAACAACAGATAACAATGGCATGTGTCCAACTTGGATAACAAACTCTTCTCACATTTTCAGCTGAATTAAAAAACAAGCAGAAAATGATTTTGAAAGGGATTTTAACCTAATTGGTAATGTCCCCAAATTAATATTCTAGTTGATTCTCTACACACAAAATTGTTTCTTCCTTTTTAGAATAGTTATGTATAAAGGTTCTTGGGACTGGAAGAACCAATGAACCTGCTTAGAAAAACTTTCATTTTTGAAATCTAGACTTAAGCTCTATAGTCTCTTGCAGTCCTCTTAATACTTTGTCTCCTGTGCATCTGTCAGTCTAACTGGAATCTCCATCAACCTAAGGGGATAAATGAGGGACCATTCTGATAAGAGTATGTTTATGACTAAATCTTGTAGAGTATAACTGAGATTGAGCCAACATGGTTCTACAGAAATTAAGAAAATAAAACATTTCTCAAAAACAAAAGGCCTTCCTATATTCTTTTTGGAACATTTTGTAGGAAATTATGTCAGGTGTTTTAAGTAAGACCTGGAATATTAAAATGAATTCCATGGAGTTGAATCTTGTGGTAAGAAGGCAAATGACATGATCAGTAAAACAGTAGATAGCAAATTGTCTTTTTATCCATGGCCACAATACATACAGGACCAAAGGAAAGCATGCCTGTAGTAAACTACCAATATGATGATCTGCATTGATTGACCATCGACAACAGAGCAGCACCAAGTACTTCCTCTAGTACAGGTGTTCTTCCAGGCTGCATGTATTAATACCATCAAGACACATAAATAGGTATATAGTTTTATGCTGTTATATTTTTTTCTTCTGAATAGAGAACAGAAAAGAAGCCATTACTTGTACTCAGAGACTACAAAAGGCACATATTTTGTAAACAAGGAAAAACAGAATGACAGCTCAAACTACCCTACTAGATTTGGGGGGAGTGGGAGGGGCATGTCACACAAATAGAGGCTGCTACTAATTTGTGGGACAGTGTGAGGGCCCAGGGCAGGGTCAGCCTAATTATGTCAGTCTGAAAAAATATTTAAGGTAGTGTTAACAGGGTCAGTTTTATTCTACTCACAGCTTACACTGAGTAAATTTCATCACTGAGCATGAGGCAGGAAACCTTATATTCTTTCTTCCTGTGCTTAATATCCATGCTTCTTAGCTTATGTTAATGCTATATACTGAAATCCTTAACCTGCCGGACAACAATTTATCCTCTGCCTCCCACAAGGGGTTTGCTAAAAATACTCAGAATCACACAACAGAGAATGGATCAAGGGTTCCAGGATACTCTCAGTCCTTGCCACTTCCCCATGGAGGGTCCAGCAGTATGCTCCTCTTACTACTTCATGTGCAAAATCTCTCTGCTTTAAATTTGCATTGCTGAGATGGCAAGCCTGGTTGTTCTGAGAATTTTGTGTCATTCTGCAAGATCTGCACTTAAAAACTCCTACACTGATTCCAGCAAGAGACTTGAATAATAAGAAGAAACTATAAATTCCTTCCCCACCTTGTTTTTCACTTGTAGAACTTAAAGCCTTTACTCCAACTGTGCTAAGTGCCCTGCATAAAAGCATGAAAGGGAACAACTTGTACCTTATAAGAAACAATTCATTTTAACAGTCTAACTAGACATGACTAGGCAGTGTGGAGGATTACTATTATGCCTGATTATTCTGTGGTAAAAAGCAATTTTGCTAATTAGCCAAGGCTCTGCCAGAAGTCTATGGAAGAGGTGGGAACTGAACTTGGCTCATTTGAGACTTTCTCAGAGTACTGTAATTATAAGGTCAAATTTCCATGAAGAATGTTGAGATTATTTGAGCTCAGTGGACCCACAGGATCTTGTATAGAGAGGTAGGCTGTGCTACTTGGGATATTTCCTCCTGTCTCTGCTTCCTCAGAATATCTGACAGCAACCAATATCAATCCTGCTTCTGGTGATAGTGATAAACAAGAGATTTCACTGGTTCTATCTGCTGCCTTTGGCTAAGGTATAAAGTGAGAAAGAGGGAGAATTGACTGTGAATGAAATAATTCTATGCAGTAAAAAAACTTTTCTGCATGTGTTTTATCCTTACTGCCCCCAAATGGTGTTTGGCCTACATTGCCAAAAATTTCTGATGAAATTATTTAATCATACATTATCACTAGAATTTGCAATTTAGAAGAATTATTTTTGTCCTTTCAGGATAAGGTATTTGGTGGATTTTTCTACTTGCTTTGCCAGAATGCCAGCTTTAGTTAACAAAAGGCACAAATAAAAAATTTAAAACTTCATACTTAAAGTGGAGTTTGCTTTTTTGAACTTGTCCAGAGCAACTGAGAAGTTCAAAGGAAACAGCTCCTACAGGTGAAAATGAAACCTTTGAAATAATCACTGATGCTGTTAGCTTGCACAGATAAGAGCTCTTACAGCCTCAGCTCCATCTACCTTCATGTGCACTGCATTTGTCCCTGCAGGAAACAGATGAGAAGAGTCAGAGGCAAGCAGAATCTGACAGAGGATGAAAAGGCCAATCTCCAAAGTTGTTGCTTGGTGTGAGGCTGCTTTAATGCTGCAGTTGGCTCAAGAAATGCCAGGTTCTTTGAGATGGAGAAGGCTTGATATTAAAGTTAAAAGATAAAAAGATGCAACCTTCTGTTTAAAATTCCATCCATGGGTTTGTGATTCTCTGTCCCATGTATCCTGTCTTCTAAACAGCCTGTGTACAAGACTAGAGAGTTCATATCTGCTCTGATGTAAATAAAAAGCTCTGAAGTGATCATTCTTTACTTTGGTTAAACCTGTGAAAAAAAAACACCAAAATCTGTCATACTGCAAACAGAGAGCATTTGAAGGTACTCTGTGACATTAACGTTCAGAAAATAACAACATTATCCTTGCAAATATCTTAACTGGAATCACTATTTTCTGGAAATGTTGCAAAGCTCTTCCTCCCAAGCTCTCTTTCTCTCTGTTCCACATACATGCCTATTACATGAAGTCAGAGTTCAAATGTATATTCCCTGCTCTGAAATACTCTGCTGTGCTGAAATGCAAAATCAAACAGAAGAAAAGTGTTGATATTCTATGAACTGGTCCAGTGCTGGCTGGAGTTATTTGGCGCCTTGCTGAAGAGTCTGTATTATTAATAAAGCATCTGAAAACCATTCTGTGAAGGAGAGGAGGGTGATAGAAGAGATTCTGATTATACTTTCACCCTCTCTTTCTCAAGTTGTTTGAGGGGTAACATTTCCTAAGGTTACAATGCCTGAGAATTGTATTTCAGCTAGGTAGAGAATGCAGTGAAACCTTTCACTATCATGTGTTGTGTACGTGCCTCAGAGGAACATGTTAGTTCAAACACAGGGCCATACTGCTATGCAAATATATCTATACAACTTCCAGATTGTAGCTGGCTCCTATCCAACCACTTTGGAGTTTGTGCAGAATAAGTTTTTGTCCGCCTGAAAGCCACAATGTGGGCATAACCATTCTCCTGGACTTCTGCTTGCTGTCTTTGGCTCAGGAAACCGCTTTCAAGCCCCCATGCAAGCTGTGAGAGGCAGTAGCTGAATGTACTGCAGTGACCTTTTCAAAGCTCTTCCACAGCTCAACTGATTTCTTAACACTTCTGGCTTCAGCTTCTGGGCTGTGAAGTAGGGGCAGGATGCCAGCTAGTAAAAATTATAGGATATTGAAAAGGTTAAATCAGTCCAATGTCTTCAAAACCATCTTTAACAAAAGTTGTTAGGCAAAATAGTTCTGATTTTTTGTCCGACTGCTGTAGACAGCTGAAAAAAAAAGACTTCTAATGAATATGCATTATTGCAATAAGAACAGAAAATGGCACATACACTTAACCTTCTTTTTATGATAATTTGAAGACTGTACTCTTGTGGTCCTCCTGACGTGATATACCTGAGCTGCAAAGTAGAATTTGCATAGCTTTTGATCTTACAAAAGTCTTTTACTTTTATGAGTCTGATATGATTTGATGCTTCAGCGGTTTTGACTTATAAATGGCAGTTGCAAATCCTTTTCATTCTTTTGGAGCCGAAGTCAAAACATAATTTAAGAAGAAAAAATAAGTAGATGACATCTTTGTAAGTGGAAAGAATTGGTCTATCACTGCTGGGTAGAGAGCGTTTTCCTACGGAGTGGAGGACAATCATTTTTGAGGCAGTGCTGGTGTGTTCTTCCTCTGAACTAAGCTGTTTGGCGTTTTTTAAAGGGAAAAGTAAACCACCTTTAAGCCAAAGAAAAAAAAATATTGTAATTTAGGTAGCCACGATAGTTTTCCCCTGAAAAATAAGATTGTTTTTCTACTACACCTTACTGAGTCATCAGAAATGTAACTGTTCTTGGGAAATATTTGAGGTGACTGATTTGACTTCAAAGTTTTGATCATTTATAGGGAATATGGTTTGATGCAAGCTAGAATAAATACATAATGGTAAGTTCTTTTCTAAGAAAACAACTTTTAGCATCAAAAATATGCATAGAATCATACACTACTGTTAGAGATGTCAGACTTCAACACGCTGACATTAAAAAAGCAGACATAATATTCAGTATGATTTTCAATTTCTAGACCACACCAAACACTACATCCTGTGAGAGCTTTGTTACAAAATGCTTTTAAGAACAATTTGTAAGGTCTTCACAGGATTTAGTGAAGCTCTGCAGCAGCATAAAGTACTCTTGCACTGGTTACCAAAACTGAGAAAAGGACTGCAGCTACAGTAACTAATACAGGTAGGCAAGGACCAAGTAGGTAGGGTTTAAGGCTCAGAGTGCACAAACTAAGCAAGCTGAACCAGGTGGGAAACTGGATCAAGCACTGTAAATTACTGTTTTACTTTTACTGTGAATTAGTTTTAATAAAGATAAATTTCATACTTTTGAAACAAGAGCAAAATAGGTACAAAAAGGCAACTTCTGCTAATTTTGCTGTTTAGGAGTGAACCTATTTAACCTGAAGCTAGTGAGAGACTTATGAGACCCTAAATACGGATCTGGGACTAATCCAATTGAGACATCTCAGCTCAAAAAGCTGGCCTGTGTCAGGGGGATTGGAACTAGATGATCTTAAGGTCTTTTCCAACCCTAAATATTTTATGATTCTATGTGTTACAGAAAGGCCAGTCCTGACTATAATAGAGTGTATGTTTGGATCCAGGTGGAGGCAATGACAAAATTGGCAGGTGAAGTTATACAGGCAACGAACAAAAACAAACCCACTTCACCAGCATCCGCCAAAACCTGGGATTTTTGTGTTGCAACTTGATTCTAGCTGGAGAGTGGTTTCAGCAACAGAATGATGCTGAGAGCACAATGCTAGAGAGCACAAAGCGGTGAGGCCACTCCGCCTTTTTTTGTAATTGCAGCATCTCTGCTAACTGAAAGATGTATTTCACAATACAGCTATCTTGTGTACAAGCCTGTGACTGAGAAGTTGTGATTAATTTCAATTCTCTGAAGATTTTCTGTTGCAATCCTTTGTTAATGAAAGGGAAATTGTTCATGTCAGAATTCAATATGAATGTCTGAAAAAGTGCAGAAGTTGGGCAAGGGTGAGGATTCTGCCTAAGGAAAAATGCATCATGTTCAACTTCATTATTTCCAATGTAGAGGTACTTGGTATATAGCACCCGCTAGCAATGATTCATATGGGCTGAAAAGCTTGTGCTGGTGCCATCTGGCCTCTGGTGCATGGACCTGGGCATTGTGATTTGCTCACCTAAGACACTCAGCACTTTGTAAGTTTATGCTATAAATGAAAAGTGTTATATTTAAGATTAAGAAATTGGGAAAATCCCCTATTCACCTTCTAAAGAGGCTGCACATAGTCTGGTGGTGCTAAGTGTCTGGGGCTGGCTGGAGCTGTGCTTGATTGGCTGCCCAAGACAGAGGACCCGCAGCTCAGGGGTTATGAGAAACAGGGCTGGAAGGACTGTTTCACACAGCCTGTGTCTGCTGTAGAGACAAGCTGTGAGAAACAGTACTGGAAGAGCAGAAAATCCTCCTTTCCCTAGTCAACAAAGAGCACTAGGAATATCTGACAGGCTCTGAAGTGTGCCTCAGGCATCCTGGGTAAGTTGCTGCTCACAGCAGAAAGCCTTGTAGAGCTCCTTGGAAATGCTAGATACAGAGACTCTGCTTGATTTTAAACTGCTGTTATTAAACATGGCTTAATGTGGCAGCTTTCAGGTCACTCAGATATTTGTATGGGAGGAGCAGTACATTTACCTGTGATAAAGGAGTGAGGAAAATGGGACTAAACCTGGTTTAGATGAATATTTTTAACTCTGCAGTTGTACCACATATGAACAAGACTGAAGTGATATTTCAAAAAGATTTTCTGTGCCACTCATTGTGTCAGAATCTTGGACCAATGATGAGTGCTGTAACCAGGGCAATTCAAGATGAGGATTGTTTGTTACCTTTGCAAAATACACACTGCGTGGTACCAGGAAAAAAAAATGTTATTGCAAATAAGAAATAAGAGTTATAGTGAGAAAACAGCCCTGGCTCAGGAACACACCTCAGTTTTTCCCCATTTGAAACTCTCTAGCTAAACTGAGATTCACAGAAGACGTTCACAGAAATGAGAAAGAAAATAATACAGTACCCTCAGGTTTTGCTTTGCTTTGTTTTTTCTAGTACCACACTGTGTGCATTTCCACCACAGATGTTGCTTAAACTGCTCATCTTCATGCAGCAAGGACAAAAGATAAATAACTTACACAATCAATTTTTAAGAGAAAGTAGCTAGCCCATATGCTCTGCATTTTACTTGCTATTATGAAAAGGAGTCTTTTGTAATGACTGTGGCTAATACAGCATCAAAGAGCCTGTAAATTACTTTACTCACCAAACTGGGGCACACGTGCATCTGGAAAACATACTCTTCCGGCTCCTAATTATGTGGGAGTGTAAAACATGTGTCAAGGTGTCATATACCTTTGTTTAGGGCAGCTGTCAGTATTGCCAGAGCTGTAGAATGGTTCACATAAAGAGCAAATACATTAAATCACAAGTGCTCCTTTCCCTAGATGGAATGAAAACAATCCCAGGCACAGTTACAGGTTGGGCAGAGAAGAGATTCAGAGCAGCCCTGTGGAAAAGGACTTGGGGGTGTTGGTTGATGAGAAAATAAATATGAGCCAGCTTCAGTGTGCGCTCGCAGCCCAGAAAGCCAACCGTATCCTGGGCTGCATCAAAAGGAGCATGACCAGCAGGTCGAGGGAGGTGATCCTGCCCCTCTACTCTGCTCTCGTGAGACCTCACTTGGAGTATTGTGTGCAGTTCTGTTGTTCTCAACATAAAAAGGACATGGAACTGTTGGAACAAGTCCAGAGGAGGGTCACGAGGATGATCAGGGGACTGAAGCACCTCCCATATGAAGATAGGCTGAGAAAGTTGGGGCTGTTCAGCCTGGAGAAGGCTTCATGGAGACCTTATAGCAGCCTTCCAGTATCTGAAGGTGGCCTATAGGGATGCTGGGGAGGGACTCTTCATGAGGGACAGTAGTGATAGGACAAGGGGTAACAGGTTCAAACTTAAACAGGGAAAGTTTAGATTGGATATGAGGAAGAAATTCTTTACTGTAAGGGTGGTGAGGCACTGGAATGGGCTGCCCAGGGAAGTTGTGAATGCTCCATCGCTGGTAGTGTTAGAGGTCAGGCTGGACAGAGCCTTGGGTGACATGGTTTAGTGTGAGGTGTCCCTGCCCCTGGCAGGGGGGTTGGAACTTGGTGATCTTCAGGTCCTTTCTAACCCTAACTCTTCTATGATTCTATAAAACATTTCATATAATACACAGCAGTACTTGCAATAAATAGGGAATGTATTTATGTGTAGTGTTGAAAGGACCTCTGAGGTTAACAGGGATTAGGGCAAGAATCTTAATCACTTAATGACTCCTCTTTTTTTGGTAGTTGTGATTGTCACATAATAATTTAAGTGATAGTGTGATGCTAAAGCCAGTACTGATTTGTAATTGCAACGTTTCTTTTAACATAGAGATACAGAATATTCTGTGCCTAAACTGTAAACCAATATTTGCTCAAGAAGCTCTTCACTAGTACTTGCTGCAGCTGCTTTCTGGAAGAAAAATAATAATAAAAATCCACCTCCAAGCCTCTTTCTTGGCATCAAAAGTTATGTATTCTTTAATATTCTACAGGTGTTCAAAAGCACTAAAATAACATTCATATTAAAAAAAAAAGCATTGGAACTAATGCCTAATGGATCCAAAAGGTGTCATAAAACACTGAAAAGATATTTTGAAATATATGATATTATGAAATATTATGAAATATTGTATAAAAATTTACTTATGTTTGGAAGTAGTCTACAGGAGATCACAAAAAGCTTTTGAGATATATAGTCACAGAACTATCAATGGCAAAGACAGTCAAGGATAAAGAAGTTGGGTAAATAAGTTAAGAATAAAGCTAAAATGAGCGGTATATTCCTTTAGTCCTCAGGCAGAAGAGTTGGTGTCCAGGATACTACTGCATGAATATCCATGCACGTTATGGAGGAAGATCAGTGGAGGAGCATTGCCTGTGAGTCCTTTCTTGTAGAATAACCTTTATCAATGTGTATTTCAGCACACTGCACACTATTGCATGTTAGTTTTGCTGTCCCTCCAGCAACTCAGTCTTTTTCCTAACATGAGGAGATGACTTTCTCCCTAAATGTCTTTCAGCCTTTCAAGTCAATACTTGTCATGTTGTGCTTCTTTCGATAGGTGATGGGGAAATCTGTACTGAGATGTACTAGTGTTCAAGGCTCAGCTCTCCAGCATCCCCTTTTCCCACTGTAGTATTGTTGTAGTAGTAGTGACCACCAACATTCACGCACGTTTAGACTTACCCACTTGTCCTGGTCTAGTGATAACAGGATCTGTTGATTCATCTCTGGTGAATGAAATGCAGACTCCTTTTTTTCTGAGGAAGTTGTCTGCAGATATGCTTTTGAAAAACACTTCTAGCTTTCCTTTTTAACAGAATGGCTTTTACCAAGTGTGCAAAAGACTTGTATACTTCAATCAGGATACCATTCTGGAGTATTGTTTCTTGGCAACAAGATCAAATATCCTGCATGCCTGGTGCACATTGTGTGGCTTTCCATCATGTACAGAGTAGCTTGTGTGACTGGGAACAGTGGTATAACAGCCTCCATGGTCAGAAAGATAGCACCTTTCCTGCATTTATTTTAGAGAGTGTCCTCAAATATATGATCCAGTTGGGATGTGGGGAACAAGGCTTAAGCCTTTGCTTTTTATTCTGAGGGAGCAAAGCTTAAGTTCAGCTTTCATACATCCCCAGGAATTTTATTATGTTTTTTTTGAATTTTCCACACTTTCCACCTGGAGGCATCAGGGCTATTTTGACTTTTCTTTGAGAGTATGGAGCTGTTTGCCAGACAGTTTTTAAGGGAGCAGTAGCGGGGAAAGTCAGGTTATCTTCTGTTTCCTTGTCCCAGATGCCTTCTCTCCTGTACTTACTTTTTTCTGGACTTCTATTTGCAGAGAACTATGAACCATCTTTTCTCTACTTCCTGGCCAGAGGGAACATGCAGAGTGGATCCCAGCTGAGACCAAACAAAGTCTTTTCTTTGTTTACTCTAACAGTTTGGTTTGTATTTGGTTTTGTTTTTTCAATTTCTCTTGCCTCTTCTCCCACACAGTCCTGAGACATTCATTAATTGCCCATAGCCTCTTCAGCAATGCTGTTTTCTGCCTCTGTGTGTGCCTGTTTCAGACTTGGTGAAGTCTGTCTGCCAGTGCAGGTGGTTTGCACCTGCCCTACTGCCAGTGCTGCCTGTCTGTAGGCATGCACTCCCAGCACAGCTTTTCTGTACCCTGCTGTGCAGGCAAATGTGTAGCTCTCTCTTTTGAGTGGCAGAATTAGAAATTGAGCGGACCGAAGTAGGAAATGTTTGCATACATCTCTGGCAATCAATGATTTCTTTCAGTCAAGTTTATTGCCCTTGCAATCCAAGCAGAGTTTCCATTCTCCCTTTCCTGCTCTGTTAGCAAGCAACAGTTTGAAAGGTCCAGAACTGCGCCTTTAACATCAGGACAGTAGTATTTTCTAATATATAGGCAGATTTCACAAAACTTGGGGTTAATATAATGAGCATACAGGTAAACTGATTGGTCTTGGGCTCCTGGAAAGGCAACCTGTTGAAGATTTCCTCCAAAGTTACCAATGGCTGCAAAATTAGGAGTTAGGACAGGCTACTTCCATTGCCACTGCTCAGAGCAGAGTACAAAGGGAGTGAGGAACAAACTGATATGATTCTGGTCTTGCGTCCAAATCTTTGCCTTGCTTCTGCCCCTAAGCTCTATAAGGGTAGTATTATTCTGTAACTGTCTTAATACTGCAATACAGGCCTCAGTGTTTACTTTGGCAGCCCTCTCTATTTGCTTAACTGTACCCTGAGTGATGCCACTGGGTTTTCAGGACACATAGGTATCTAAAGTGTGTATTACTTCAGGAAAGCCAGAATTCTGGATTCCTGGAGTCTGAAAAAGGGAAGGATGTGAAATAATTGTGCTTTCTTCTCTGCAGAGAAAATGAGGTAACTGTCTCTTTGTGCCTCTACAGGAAAGATTTGTTTCTCTGCATTACAGCCTTGTACCACAGTCTAGAAAATATTCTGACCCATGAATTTCCACACAGCTCAGCTTTTTCATCTTCTGTAAAAGCATTCATGTACTCAAGTATGTATGTAGCTTTGAATGAGGTAAAGATAGCAGCAGCAGCAGCAGGCACCACTGCTGGTCTCAACTTTAGATGCCCTTTTCCATCTTCTTACTTTTTTCTCTTTCGAACGCTTGTGGAAGTGGCAGAGACAGCTAGCTCCTGTTCACAGTGGGCAACCTTTCAGACTTGGAATAGAAATCTTGATTCAGTTCTTGCAGGTTTTTTTAAATATGTCCTATTTCAGGGCTCCTTTCACAGCAAGGCTGCACTGAAGTCAGAGACCTTCCTTCTTTTTTCATTGATGGCTGCACTTGTTTTCATGTTTCTTTAGACCCTTTTGTGCCATCCTGCTTCCACTATTTTGCTCTCAGGAATTTTTCTGTTTTTCCCCCTCTCTAGTCCTGAATGTTTTGGCAAGAACCAGAGTTGCTCAGGTGGATCACAGGACACTTATTGCCAAAGGAAGGGCTCCTCAGCCTGGTGGTTTACTCTGTGCTCTCTGTTCTGTCATGAGTTCTCTCACCCTGCCTGTCCCACTCATAGCCCAGTGAAATGGAGCCTCAAGGAGTCACAGTAAAGAAGTTCTGTTCTGGCTTTGCCAAGCATTTCTGGGTATTGTAAGGTCCAGCAGTGCTAAAAAATAAGTACTGGTTCTGGGGGCAAAACTCATGAGGTGGATCGAGGAACAAAAATATGACACTGCACTATTATGGGAAGCGTAAAATCCAGTATTAAGCATTGCAATCCCATGCTGAATACAGAGACGCCTGCAACTTTTGTCTCTGAGGTAGCTTCATGAAACTGGAAAAATAGGTGAGTTAGATGATTTCTTGCCCTTAGATTCTTCTTCACAGCCCAGGTTTTAATGCACCCACAGAAAGAGTAGGAAACTGGGATTTCTAGACTTTCCATGGAAAACTAGGGATAGAAAGTCTCCACAGCTAATCTGTAAACTGGCCATGATGGACTCGCCTAACTCCAGGTAAATTTCTAACTGTGACTAGCAAGCAGCAGGAGCCTGAGCCAGACTGCAGACACAGAGTAAGGGTTTTCTGATTCTGTCTGTTCACATCCTGCAGGTCCTGGTGTAGGGACTTCCCAAGCTAAGAGTAATGGTTTTCATTTAATAGCCCTTATTTTTTCCCTAGATCTAATAACATTTTGATCCCATTTAGAGTTTTGGCCTCCACAGCCTCCTGCAGGAGATGGTTCTGTAGTTTAAGCATGCTCAAGTTTTAAGCCTGCATTTGGACACTTTAATGCCCCTTTGTTCTGACATTATGGCAATCTGAGTAGTATTTCTTCCATATCTACTCCTTATTTTACATACCTCTACTATTTTCTCACCTACAGTCTTTTCTTTCATCACTTTAACAATTTTAGTTAATTTAATCTCTCATCATGCAGACATTGTGCCATAACTTTGATCAATTTTTTCACTTTTCTCCACCTTTTGTAGTTGTATTGCACCCCTTTTGAAACAGGTGACCAGCATTTCGTATAAGAGTCAAGATGCAGATATACCATGAATATGTACAGTGGCAATTAATATTTTCTTTGTCCTCTCTTTCTGTCCTAGTAATTGCTATAAATCCATTTGTTCTTTGACACGAGAGATACAAAAATGATATTTTCAGATAACTATATTCAGTGGCTCCAAAATCTCTTCATTAGTGATAACTGGCAGTGTTAAGCCTACCACTGTATTCAGATAGGTAGGTCTGTTTATCCTCATTTGGGTTCCTTTGTGTTTATCAACACTGGATGCAATTTCATCTATATTGATTTGAATGGAATTTCATCAGTGCTGCTTAATACCATGAGATCATCTGAAATCTGCCTTCTCAGTAAGTGCCTGCTTCACTCTCTTGAATTATATCCAAATCTTTTCTAGCTCACTGAATTGTCTAAACTCCAGATCCTTGAAAACCTTCCTTGTCTTATATGAAGTTATTAATTTACAAGAGGCAACTGAGGGCTGGTGATAAACTGGTCTTGTAAACAATGAGTTGTTACTCAAAAGCAGGCAGAGTGCCACCATTCTTTCAAACTCATTCTTTCCAAATTCTTTCTTTTTAAAAAATTAGGTGCTTTCTGAGCACATATAAGGAGAAAATCTGTTCTGTTCACTACTGGATAAATTCAGTTTTGATACTGTTTTCTTCGTTCTGAATACCATTGGGAAGGAAATTGGTGCCCAGCTTGACAAACAGCATGTGTCTAATGGTACAGCCTTGGGCATCCACAAAGTTTTGTCCTGAAACCTGAGGCATTTGGGTATTCATCTGGAGCGTAAGCAGCTTTGCTTGAACAGTTCTTCGGTCATAGGTGGTTGAGAATACCTAATTGAATCTTTCTGTGCAATTTCTTATACCAAAGTCCTTAGGTGCAGAAAGAATATCTAGATTGCAAAGTGTTCCTCACTCTGGGACTGAGCTGGTATTACTGGAATATGCCTAGTTATGGCAATTTTTAGAGTAACATATAGATGCCTTAATATGAATTCCACCTTAATTTCTGATCTCATGGATTACTACAGAAGATCGATCCAGAATGCCAACCCAGATGCCAAATGGCAGAAAAATAAATTGCAGAATGGGATCTCCTCCTTACATTGTTACTTACCTGAATTAAGCAAACTTGACTCAAAAAATGCAAAAAACCCCCAACAAATTGAAATCTCAAAGAAGCAAATTAAAATTAATAAATTACAAACTATGCTCCTCTCAAAATTGCTACCACTACAGAATTTGACAATTAAGCAATAATTATTTCTCATTGTTTAGGTAACAGTTTGAATTGGAAATATATTTATTATTTTTTATAATTCTACAAAATTAAAAAATATTTGTACAGTTAATTTCATCTTTTAAGTTCAAAAATGCTTGCCTATTCTTGTTGAAATGCATTAGCTTTTGACAAAGAGGAAAAAATTTAAGAAGAGATATTTTGACCACAATCCTTTTCAGTTGTGATTGGGCACAACCCATATTATGAACACAGCAAGAGATGAAAGACTATTGTTTTGACTACTTCTGTTGCTTTTGCTCTGGCTTTGTTATATAACATAAAAAATAGAAAAATATGGCATTTGATTATTTTTTTCTCTTCTGAGTAGCTGTAAAGGATCCATTTAGGAAGGATATTTAATCAGCAAAGCATACAGATAGTCACAGAAAAGATTACCCAGAGGTACTTATGTCCCCCTTCACAGTGGTCTTGCCATTGTGTCATGCAATCATTATGGAATGGCCTAGGAAAAACACTATAAAGAAGCAAGAACTTTCAAAAAGGATTGTTAAATTTACTGATAACAGAAGCATCGGATAGATGATGGATTCTTCTCCTTTACATTTTTCTTTGATAGCACCAGCTCTGTGACTCTAGAGCTCTGCTTGTGGCTGCTCAGCTCCTGCAGAAGGGACACTCGCAGCACGGAAAGTGCAATTGGCTGATTTTCCCCCTTTCCTGTGCTGTGCTGCCCTCTTCTTCCACTGACTTGAGTTTAGGGTCGTTGAAACTCCAGGAAGGCACTCCTGACCGATGCTGGGATTTTCCTAGGAAATATATAGTGCTTCTTTTTAGCCCTGTCAGTCAAACTACTGAATTAATTTGTGAGAGCAGAAATTTGTACTTTGGGAGAGACAGTGGAGATACTTCACCTGATTTAGCCCTATTTTCAGCTGAGAAGCTGTTCTTTTTTTTTTTTTTTTAAAAAAAAAGGCTCTAAAACTGGACACATGCCACATCCAAAGGCAAATTCTGAAAGTATTTGCTTTTAAGTATTTATTTTAATTCAAATAAACAAAGAAAATTGATTGAGCTTTCCCCTGTACTTCTTTTTTAATTTTATTATTCTTTTTAGAGCATCTGTGTGATTTAGGTTCAGCGATTAAGTAATTGAAGTTGGAAGGAACCTTCATATGAATAAAGATTGTTTTGTTCACTCTGTGTTTGCAATGTGTGTGAAAAAAATCACACCATTGGAGGTTAATGCTCCTTGCAGTTCTGAATGCCTCTGAACACAGAAATCCCAAGATAAATAACTGCTTGTCTTCCTTAGAGGGGGTGCTACAGTATATATGCAATTTGCCTGACTATGACAGGACTAAATTTAGGTACCACATCCAGTCAAGAGATCTTAATAAATATCTAAAGAAATATTACCCTATGGATATGAGATAAGGAACAAAGTATCAGTTTCTTATATTTTTACTCCTTTATCTGTACTCCAGAAATTCAAATGCTTTCTCCTATCTTTTTCCTCATTCCTTTGTGTTTAACAGGAGGGAGAGGCAAAGCAGGTGATAAGTCACTTTTCACTAACACAACATGGAATTGCAAATATCATGTACCAATTGCCAACAAATGATTTGCTGACAGTGTATAAGGCACGAATGTTCAAAAAATCCGCAGATCAGTATGTTCATAAAAACTGTTCCTAGTTGTTTACTCTAGGGCCTTACTTTCCTCATAGTATAAATGGATCTGAAAAGAGGATCCTAGAAATGTAACATGGTTTTAGCATAAAGCAGAATCAACTTATCTGTAAGCAGAAGCATTTAAAGCTGGAATGTCTCTTCTGCTTTGAAATATATGAAAAATGTCGCAAGAAATGGAACACTTCAGCTGTTTCAGGAAAGTCTCCTTTCTGTGTAAAGATGCAGAAATTTTCTTTAGTATGAAGAAAATAATATCCTTCTTTTCCATTGTAATGAATCAGCTGCAATTGCTGCTCCCGCATTTTTTACTGAAGGTCTTACGCAAAATCTAGTCAAAGGTATCTCATGACATCTCACTAAACTTTGAAATTAAGCTATCGAGTCAACTGCAGAAAAACACCATGCTGACTGCAATAACATTTCAAAGAAAAACAGCAACAGGCACCGAGAGAGCCTCAAGTCCTCGACAGGGTTTACCCAGGAGCCGGCAGCTCAGCGGAAGCGAGCAGCTGACTCAGAGGGGGCGGCGCCAGGAGGAGCGGCACCAGCCCTGAGTGGGTAAAAGCCTGCCCCAGGGAGCGCGAGCGGTATGGTGAGCACTCCCCGTATGACCAGGGCTCGGTCTGGGAGCTCTGCTCTGGCTGCCCCGGCAGTGGCCAGCGTAGGCACCCAGACAGAGCCGATGAGAGGGGAGGCTGCAGTGCAGAGCTCGGGGTGTAGAGGGCGCCTGCACTGCTCTCCTGAGAGGAGGGTGCGGGATGGGCAAGGCTGCGCTCTGTGCTCCCTGGTGGGAGTCCTCCTGCAGCAGGGGCTGAGCTGCGGGACGCTGTTACTGAGCTGAAAGGTGTCGGGGAAGCAGCACTGCTTGCTCCAGGAACAGACTGTGCAGGGGCTTCAAGCGTCTGCTGTCACTCGTGCAGGAAAGGAGGCCGCTAACCCAGGAAGCTGGGAAACAGTAGCAGAAAAAAACAACAAAAAAAGGAGGAAGAGGATGATTAAAAGCAAGGGGCTTCCTCCTAAATCCGTTGTCCCCACCAAGAACCGCTTTGCTGTCCTGCAGGGGGCTGATGAGGAACCACACTCCCACCAGGAGCAACCAGCTGATGCGCTGGTAAAGAAGATCACTACTGGTGCTGCCAGGAAAAAGCGGTGGGCCGTAGTAGTAGGGGGCTCTACTCTGAAAGGAACAGAGGCACCCATCTGCTGGCCTGACCCAGGCTCAAGGGAGGTGTGTTGCCTACCAGGGGCTCGGATCAAGGATGTTGTAGAGAAGCTGCCTGCTCTAGTCAGTCCCACTGACTATTGCCCACTTCTAGTAATCCATGCGGGTGCTACTGATAGAGATAGCAGTAGCCCGGAGAACATAAAGAAGGACTACAGAGCTCTGGGAGAGGTGGTTAGGGGCTCTGGAGCGCACACTGTCTTTTTCTCAATTCTCCAGGATACAGGGCAGGAACTTAAAAAGGCTAGGAGGATTAGCCAGGTTAATAAATGGTTAGAATGGTGGTGCTATAGTCAGGGGTTTGGGTACCTTGAACATGGGACTCAGTTTAGTAGGCCAGGTCTACTGGGGGCTGGTGAAGCTGGTCTGACAAAGAAAGGGAAGAGAGGTTTTGGTAGGAGGCTTGCCAGACTGGTCAAGGATGCTTTAAACTAGATGTGTTGGGGGAGGGGGCATCATTCCATCCCAGCACACCAGTCAGTTGCCAGCACCTATAATAAATGCTCAGAGCAATGTAGAGATATTCCAGCTGCTTCAGCCAATGAGCCAGCTTCAATTGAAGCTCGGCTTGGATGCCTCTATACAAATGCCCATAGCATGGGGAACAAACAAGAGGAATTTGAGATGTGTGCATGTCTACAGGGGTATGATATCATAGGCATCACAGAAACATGGTGGGATGGCTCCTATGACTGGTGTGTTAGAATGGAAGGCCACAGGCTCTTTAGGAAAGACAAGCCCGGTAGGCGGGGAGGGGGAGTTGCTATTTATATAAGGGATAGGCTGGAGAGTATGGAACTGTGCCTGGGGACAGGTGAGCAGTCAATAGAGAGTTTGTGGGTCCAGGTTAAAGGGAGAACAGCGATGGGAGACATTATTGTGGGGATCTGTTACAGACCACCTGACCAAGAGGACTCTGTGGATTAAGTACTCTATGGACAGATAGAAATAGCCTCATGCTCGCAGGCACTTGTTCTCATGGGGGACTTCAACAACCCTGATATCTGTTGAAGGGATGGTATGGCCTGGCACAAGCAATCCAGGAAGTTCCTCAGTTGTGTGGAAGACAGCTTACTTCTGCAAGTAATAGAGGAGCCAACAAGGAGAGGTGCCATGCTTGACCACGTCCTCACCAACAGGGAAGGGCTGGTTGGAAATGTGACTCTCCAAGGCAGCCTTGATTGTAGTGATCATGAGATGGTCGAATTTGAGACCCTCAGGACAGTGAGAAGAGTGTGCAGCAAGCTCACTGCCCTGGACTTCAAGAGAGCAGACTTTGGCTTCCTCAGGAACCTGCTCAGTAAGGTTCCATGGGATGTAGTACTAGAGGGCAGGAGGGCCCAAGACTGTTGGTTGAGATTCAAGGATCACCTGCTGCAAGCTCAGGAGCGATACATCCCTACTAGAAGGAAGTGCTGCAGGAGGGCCAGGAGACCTCCTTGGATGGATAAAGAGCTGCTGAGGAAAATTCAAAGGAAAAAAGAGGCTTATGAAAGGTGGAAGCAAGGACAGGCAGCCTGAGAAGAATACAGGGATGTTGTCCGGGAAGCTAGGGACCGGGTTAGGAAAGCTAAGGCCCAGTTAGAATTAAACTTGGCTAGGGATGTTAAAGATAACAGAAAGGGAATCTATAGGTACATTGCAAATAAAAGACAGGCTAGGGGGGCCCCCTTCGGAAGCTATCAGGAGAACTGGCTACCCTGGATTTGGAGAAGGCTGAGGTTCTTAACGACTTCTTTGCCTCAGTCTTCACCGGCAAATGCTCTGGCCATACCACCCAAGTCTTGGAAGGCAGACACAGGGACAGTGAGAATGAAGACCCTGGGTCCACTGTTAGAGAGGATCTGGTTCGAGACCGTCTTAAGAACCTGAACGTATACAAGTCCATGGGACCTAATGAAATCCATCCATGGGTCCTGAAGGAGCTGGCAAATGAAGTTGCTAAGCCACTGTCCATCATATTTGAAAAATCATGGCAGTCAGGTGAAGTTCCCGATGATTGGAAAAAGGGAAATATAGCCCCCATTTTCAAGAAGGAGAAAATGGATGAGCCCGGAAACTACAGACCAGTCAGCCTCACCTCTGTGCCTGGCAAAATCTTGGAGCAGATTCTCCTGCAAGGCATGCTGAGGCATATGAAAAGCAACAAGGTGGTTGGTGACAGCCAGCATGGCTTCACTAAGGGGAAATCCTGCCTGACCAATCTGGTGGCCTTCTGTGATGGGGGTACGGAACTGATGGACAGTGGTAGAGCAGTTGATGTCATCTACCTGAACTTGTGCAAAGCATTTGACACTGTCTCACATGACATCCTTGTCTCTGCGTTGGAGAGACATCAATTTGATAGGTGGACCACTCAGTGGATAAAGAACTGGCTGGATGGCCGCACGCAAAGAGTTGTGCTCAATGGCTCAATGTCCAGCTGGATACCAGTAATGAGTGGTGTCCCTCAGGGATCGGTGTTGGGACCGGCCTTGTTCAACATCTTTGTTGGTGGCATGGACAGTGGGATTGAGCGCGCCCTCAGCAAGTTTTCCGATGACACCAAGCTGTGTGGTTCGGTTGATACGTTGGAGGGAAGGAATGTCATCCAGAGGGACCTTGACACGGTTGTGAGGTGGGCTGATGACAACCTGATGAAGTTGAACCATGACAAGTGCAAGGTCCTCCACTTGGGTCAGAGCAATCTCAGGCACAGCTACAGGTTGGGCAGAGAAGAGATTTAGGGCAGCCCTGAGGAGAAGGACTTGGGGGTGTTGTTCGATGAGAAAATGAACATGAGCCGGCAGTGTGCGCTTGCAGCCCAGAAAGCCAACGGTATCCTGGGCTGCATCAAAAGGAATATGACCAGCAGGTCGAGGGAGGTGATCCTGCCCCTCTACTCTGTTCTTGTGAGACCTCACTTGGAATATTGTGTGCAGTTCTGGTGTCCTCAACATAAAAAGGACATGGAACTTTTGGAACAAGTCCAGAGGAGGGCCACGAGGATGATGAGGGGACTGGAGCACCTCCCATATGAAGAGAGGCTGAGAAAGTTGGGGCTGTTCAGCCTGGAGAGGAGAAGGCTGTGTGGAGACCTTGTAGCAGCCTTCCAGTATCTGAAGGGGGCCTATAGGGATGCTGGGGAGGGACTCTTCATTAGGGACAGTAGTGATAGGACAAGGGGTAACGGGCTCAAACTTAAACAGGGGAAGTTTAGACTGGATATGAGGAAGAAATTCTTTACTGTAAGGGTGGTGAGGCACTGGAATGGGTTGCCCAGGGAAGTTGTGAATGCTACATCGCTGGCGATGTTCAAGGCCGGGTTGGACATAGCATTGGGTGACATGGTTTATTGTGAGGTGTCCCTGCCCATGTCAGGGGGGTTGGAACTAGATGATCTTCAGGTCCTTTCTAACCCTAACTCTTCTATGATTCTATGATTTTAAAACCAGTACTTATAAAAATCCTCCTTCCTGTTACTATTAGTTTAGAACAAAAAACTGATGGGAATTATTAGAGCTATAAATGTGCTATTAACAAGTATTTTTAACTTTAAATTTCTTTTTCAAGGGGATGTTGATTAAGAGGAAAGAAAAGCAAATTGAAATGGGTAGTTAATAATTTCCTGATAATAATTTCCTGATTTTTACTGTACACTGTCTACCTTTATTCATTCCCCTGCACACCTAGGATTTTTGAAGAAGACAAGGCTATGTGCACATCTTCCATCTAGAAGTGTGACAGTAAGTAAGGATTAAACTTCAAACCCTCTTGCAGTCTACTGAAATGAGCAGCTTTAGATTAAAAACACCCAGAGATTCCTAGGAAACATTTCTTCCTAAGTATCTGATGCCAGATGCTGTTCTCATAGAAAAAAAAACAAATAGTGTCCCAAGCAGACAAACATCATTTGCTACCAGTGGCAACAGAGCAGGAAAGCAGCAACAAGCATGGTGTGCACAGTTCAGGGACACGGCTGTGCTGGCTGGTACTTGGGAACCTGATTCATGAGTGCCACAGCAGCTGGACTGAGCAACGGTTTAACATGGCACATGGTCAAACCAGGGCACGAGGGAACGTAACAGCCATGAAACTCTGCCTTCTGCTGCAAACAATACAGTCATACTCATGCCCCAGCTGTTTATTAGGCATAGGCATCTTTATTTAATCTTTATTTTATTGCAGAAATGATGTCTTGGCTGCAGTGCTTGGCCTTGAAAAGAAAGTCACAGAAAAGTTAGTTTTCAGTTCAACTTCTTGTCCACATGTCAGGTGCACTCCAGCTCATCTTACTTTGTTATCTACAGTGTAGAAATTTACCTCTGAGTTAGTCACCCCAGGCTCCCTTTAGAGTCAATGAAGAGCTATAGACACTTTTAGGGCATCCAGTCTATTTTATCTACCAGCTTCAATGCCAGATGAATTATGGCCAAGAAGTACCTACTCTCGATCAGCAATAAAGGGACCCTAGAATAATTAGTTCAGATGCAGGTGTCTATGCATGTATCCCACTCTCTGCAGCATCCTAATAAGCTCCCTAAGGCCTTTTTCTACAAAGAAAACTGGTTAAAATCTTTTGTAACAATGATGCCCATCTAATTTCATGAACTAGTTTCTGTTAAAGGAAAGTTTTTTGAGGTATTTTTATACACTTATTTGCAGCCTAAAGGCTGTTGCTGTATGTGTAAATGGAGAAGCTTTTTCAAGAAAAGCCCTAAAGTGGGCAATGTCATGCTCAATTTTTTATAAAGAGAGAGTTTAAACAAAATGATTCAATCAGAATTCAAAGTTGTCCCCAACTCTTCTTGTTTAGCGTGTTTACCCTGACTGAGAATGTATTTTAGGTCTGAGAAATGTGAAAGCTTTGTTTTGGCTAGATCTGTTCGTGCAGTGTAACTACTTGTTTTTAATTTAAAGGTAAGCAAGACACTTGGAAGAACAGCTTAGTCATCCCACAAAAGACAAAAAAAGTGTCTGTGACTGGAGAGGGCTCAGGCTGTTTAAGAGATGATTTGATTAGAGGAGACATCTCTCTTGAGTGGTAATTGAGGTTTGTAAGTTTCGTGGCCAAAGCAGTAATCAAACATATGTCCAGAAACAACAACTATCCCCTCTGCATCTGTCAGTGTGAGCTCTGTACCATTTTGTTGTTTGTTTTGTTTTGGTTTTTTTTTCTTTGATGAGTTCTAGAAAGAGCTTGTGAGCTATAGTGTCAGAGGATGAATCCTGGAAATGCTCAAGATACCATGTTTGGCTGACTCTAGCTTTCAGCGTATTCTCATGAGCCCACACCGCCTGTGAATCTGAGCATCCCTTTACACGTCAGACAAGAATTAAAATGGGAAACTATGCTAGGTATCATCCATTCAATACTTACCAGAGAAGATAATCCACATGTTCCTAATTTAGCAATGAGTATACTTCTGTCAAGAGAAAACAGCAAGAACGCTATTCAGCCCTCAATTTTAACTGAAAAAACATTGGGGGCACTTTTCTCTGGCACACAGCATGTGAACCACTTCTTTGACTGAGTTTCAGTCAACAAATTCTCCACTACTGGGACTCGGACAGTGGTGCTGCTTTTAACATCATCTACTCATCTCTTGAAGCACATGAAAATTGACAGTTCTGCTTGTGAATTGTTCCTAGGCTGGCAGCATTTGTGGCCCTTAGTGAATTTCAGCTGTGAGACGAAAATGTCCTGGGGACTTTTCTGTTTCCCTGTTATCACTGGAGATGCAATTGGACCATGCTGTTGGCTTCTTCACAGCCTGCACCATTGAATTTGTCTAATTGTTGAGACCTGGAAGAGAGGTGAGCTTTTTCCATCAGGCACTGCCACGGAATTAGGTTAATGATACTTTTCCTACCTCCCTTCCTTGGTAACAGCAGAAACAGCTGGTTTTCCTAATTTTGACCAAATGCTGCTTTTCTGTGTCCCTCTGCTCTTCTTTTCCTGTAGCTACTCTGCCTAAATTGAGGAGTTTTCCTTAGCTTAGTGGCACTGACAGCTGTCATAGCATCCACCACCCATGACCACTCTGCCACCTGAAAGTCCATGATGTTGAGACTGGGGTCTTCATATTGACCACATTCAACACTTTTCTCCAGAGGAAAGCAAAGACTTTTATTGCCTCCACCAACCTTTGGAATAAAATTTCTTCCTGCCCCCAAATCTGGTATGTAGTATAACACACCATGCAAGCAAGCCAAATGATTTCCTTAATCACCTGTCTCCTTTTACCTTTGTGGCTGAACACTCCTTGCTGACAAATTCTATAGTGTATGATTTGCCATATGGAAAAGCCTGTCATTTATCTGTTAACTTTTTTTTCTCTTTAGTTGAATGACATTTGAGCAGGTTGCTGAGCCTGAGCGAAAAGACCATGTAGATATTTTATAACAGGTATCTGTCATGTTATTGACAGGAAGATGTTAATTTATACTCCTCTTTTGCATATGATATATCAACATATTTCATGAGTGCTATAATCAATATAGAATCATAGACTAGTTATGGTTGGAAAGGACCTTAAGATCATCTAGTTCCAACCCCCCTACCGTGGGCAGGGACACCTCCCACTAAACCATGCCACCCAAGGCTCTGTCCAACCCGGCCTTGAACACTGCCAGTGATGGAGCATTCACAGCTTCCCTCCGGTATTTCATTTTCTGCAACAGCTTTTTTGCCTGATAGTCTTCAGTAAGAGTCATCTAGACACAAAATGTACGGTATCTCTTTTTTCAGAAGCCAAGTAAGCAATGCACCAGTTTTTTCCCTGCTGATAGAAATAAAATAGAAAAAGTAGAGATATAAAGAGAAATACAGAGTGGAAAAATTAACACAGTAGAAATATCTTAGACAGTCCAGTGACTTTTAGAAGTAATATGGTTAGCTAAAACTGAGTATTAGTTATATGTTGTGTTCTCGTGTAAGCATAAATGAAACAATTACAAGACAGACAAAACCAGGAGTGCTCAAGTGAACAGTTTGCATAGGATGTCCTTTCTGAATTGAACCACCATGAGACTTTCAAGTGATGCTTAATTTTTAATGTTAAAGAATAATGATCAATGAACATATTCATAAAATCATATAATCATAAAATAGAATGGCTTGGGTTGGAAGATATCTTTAAAGATCATCTGGTTCATGGGCAAGGATATATTTCACCAGATCAGGTTGCTCAAAGCACCATCCAACCTGACCTTGAGCATTGATGTTGGATGGCGAATCCACAACTTCTGTGGGCATCCTGTTCCAGTGTTTCATCACTGCACTGTAGAAAATTTCTTCCTATGCCTGATCTAGACCTAACCTCTTTCAGTTTAAAAACATTGCCAGTTGTCCTGTCACTACAGGCCTTAGTAAAAAGTCTCTGTCTTTCTTATAAGCCCCTTTCATATATTGAAAGGCTGCAATAAGGTTTCCAAGGAACCTTCTCCAGGCTGAACTACCCCAAGTCTTTCAGACTTTCTTCATAGGAGAGCTATTCCAGCATTTTGACAATTTTTGTGGCCATCCTCTGGCCTCTCTGTAACATGTCTGTGTCTGTTTTGTACTGTAGACACCAGATCTGGACATATTACTATAGATGGAGTCTCATGAGGGCAGAGTAAAGATGGAGAACATCCTCTCTTGATCTGCTGGCCATGCTTCTTTCTATGCAGTCAAGGATAGGGTTGGCATCTCTGCTGCAAGTGGCCATTGACAGCTCTTCTTTTTCATCCATCAGCATCCCCAAGTCCTCCTCTGCATGGCTGCTCTCAATGAAGTCCTTTACTCCTTGTCTCTACTTTAAACAGAGCGAGTTCACTTAAAATTTGGGATGGGCATAATATAGACAAGACAGAAAACTTTACATTTTCTTGTAGTATTCACTGGCATGAGTACTTTACCTGTGTTATATATCTGGAAAGGTCTTTTGCTAATTATGTATGGATAGACAATATTTACAGTATATTTTTACAGGCAGAAATAAAAGATATGCAATAAAATATACTTTGTAGCACAGACTTTCTTAATGGAATCGTTCAATAAACTAAAATATCTATCAAAATAATTTTGATGAATGGACTGTCATGGTCCAAGTGAACAATTTTTTCATACAAAATACTGACTTGATAACATAAAAACATTTCTCAGGAAAATACCAGTTTTACCAACATTTCTATAAGTTATTACCAAGACATTCCATTTTTACCTCACTGGAATATTTTCTTTCAGCTTTAATATGTTATATTAGCTACATTTTGAAAACAGGAGAGGGAAAGAACTTAAGTTGTCATTCTGGTGGAACAAAACACAGGTTTCAAACCCACAAGAGAGAAATTCAATTTTTCAAACAGTTGTGCAATGAAGATATAATCTAGGGTGTACACTTACTCAGCAGAAGAGTGCAGTTTCTCACAACAGAAAGCTAAGACGCTCAGTGTTCCTGTAACATTGCTCATATATTTTAGGTATTTCAATCCAAGAAACAGGGAGTGAGATGATGCTCTAGCAAACAGCTGAAGGCATATTTCAAAACTTCTGAAACCAGCAGCTGCAAAAATATATCTTAAAAAAGGATGAAAGGGTATTTCATATTTTAAAGGGCCTCTGAAGATCCTATGTGAAATTTTTGATGTTTGGATTTAATTGTATCTGTTTCTATCAGCTTTTGAATATACTGATTGGTTACTGATACCTTTCACTGCAGTGATACAATGTACAAGGGTTAATCCGCTAGTTTGAGAGTGGATTTATTTCTTCATGTTTTGAAGAAGTACATAGCTCAGGATTTCCACCTATGAAAATCTGTGGGTTATTACTGAATTAAGCCCAGACCCTTTCACTGTAAGAAATGGAGCTAGTAACTGCATGTTTCATTGTCCAGGGAATTCAAGAGGGATTTCAAGATGTAGGTGAAACTCTGGAGAGACTGTAAGTGATGCATGTCCATATTGTTCCTGATGTGCATGTGAAGGAAACAAGAAGCTTTTCAGTGAGAGATCCTGTGAAAAGAAGCAGTATCCCAGGCTGGGCCACAACAGTCTGCCATTTTACTATTCGTAACTATCTTTGGTGAAGGAGGTAAGAGGACAAAAAAAACCACCACCACGCCGCACCCACCCAAAAAAAAAAAAAAAAAACCAAACAAAACCCCCCCCAAAAAAAAACAAACCTGAAACCAAGCCACAAGCAGGAAACTGAAGATCAGTGAGGTGCATCCCTGAGACTAGAAATACAAATAGCCAGGTACAAACTAAACACTTGGCAGAGGGGAAAAAGGAGGCCTTCAACATGGTAGCTGAAGCAGTGGTATGCAGTATCTTAATGTAGCAATAGCAGATGTCAGTGGAAAAACCTAGATTGTTGCTAACATTGGTAAAAAGGAGAGGACACCTTGAATGTACTCTTAATGTGTCAGTCTGTTTCTTTAGCAGGTAGTTGTTCTAGGGCTTCTCAGGATGCTGAACTCCCAGAAGCTTTTTGACATGCTAATTCTGTAGCTGCAATAGCTGGAACCAGTACTAGTGATGAACTAGTATGATACATCTTTCATCAAGCTCTTGTAAAGTGAGGCGGCTGGAAAACAACCACAGAACTTTACTGAATTGTTTTCTAAAGCCACACTGACTTAGCAGCTAATGAGCATGTTTACTTGGTGGCTATTTGGAGTCAGTGCGGCTGGAAGAAAAATTAACAGTAAAGGGAATTCAATTTATTTTCTCATTAAGTTTTTGTTGACAGATGAGTTCCAAACTCTGTGGTAGACTTTGTGATTATAAAATGTGAAATATGTATCTTTGATTTATAAACTAAACAGTAAGGGCTTTTTTGTAATCTCTGTCCCAGAAATTTTCCTCATGGCTACATCTACATCTACCAGAAAATGTACAAGCATAGTCCATTGTGGTTTAAATGTGGAAAAATGCTGAGGCTGTCAGTTAAAATGCAGATATGAATTTGTATGTCTTTATTAACTTGACATTCATATCACTGTTTAATACAATTTCCAAGAGACTAAGCAACCTGCTTTTAGTAGGTACTCGTTTTAGATGGCTCTTTATATTGCATTTGCTGCCTTTCTTGGACACATAAGCAACAATTTTATTGGCTCAAGCACAGAACAGCTGGCTGATCCACAGAAAGAAAAGCCATGAATGAATTATTCTGCTTGTCCTGAACATACAAAATAAAAATATCTACTATAGTAAACAACATGGGATTTTTTTTATTTTTTTTTTATCTTGCACATTTTAGAAAAGATATTTTGGAGCGTAAAAATAAAGGACTTTTAAGAAAGTTTTATTGGGATTGTCTACCTGTTACTTTCTCCAGGCAGCATCTTTGCTTGCTACGAGCTATAGCCATTTAGGTAAAGCCTATATTTCTATCAGTTCTTTTCTCCTGACTGAGCTTTGTCTCACTAAGATTCACCTTAATTAAAATAAAGCAAATTTTGAATCATATAAAAAAAGAAGTACCGTTTTACTGCAACATTCTTACTGTGGATCGTGGTCCTGGGTGACATGCTCTACCTAGTCACTGAAAAGCCAGGCTTTGAGACCTACCTCTATAACCTATTCGTACTGTAAGGTTGTTGCATAAAACTTTTTTCTTTTTGGTGGGTCAGGCATGGGTAACTGTAAACTGTCAACATTTTGTGCTCTATTGCTGTACTACAGTGAGAAATCTACATTGAAGATGGCTTTTTCCCTCTCTAATAATGTTCCCCTGACATCTTTTCTTTCCAGCTTTACCAAGTGATTTGCATTTCCTCTGTAAATAAGGTCACCATGGAGTTTCTGTAATTAGGCTAACTTGCTCCTTTATTAAACATAGAATCATATAATGGCTTGGGTTGGAAGGGACCTTAAAGATCATCTACTTCCACCCCCCCTACCATGACCAGGGGCACCTTCTGCTGGACCAGGTTGCTCAAAGCCCCATCCAACCTGGCCTTCAACATTTCCAGGGATGGGGCAGCTGCAGCTTCTCTGGGCAACCTGTGCCAGTGTCTCACTGCCCTCATTGTGAAGAATTTTTTCCTAATATCTAATCTAAATCTACTGCTTTTCAGTTTAAAGCTATCCCCCCTTGTTTCATCACTACTTGCCCTTATAAAAAGTCCCTCTGTAGGGACTTTTTTTCTTCCTGCTAACACCAAGCTTGGGCTTTGTTGGCATTCCTCCTGCCTTCAGGTGGTGCTGGCGGCAGAGGGGAATGTGCGCAAGTATTTGCTGCTTTTTCTCCTTTTCCCAACAGAACTGCTGCTCATGATGACCTGAGGCAATCTGGCACAGCTGCCATGGGACAGCTCAGGGGGTATTAATGCACAGGAGATTTATTCCTGGAGAGCTCAGATCTGTCTGGACATAGGGCAGGTGTGTGCTCTGCATGTGCATGAGTCATCGCTCTTTTGCATAGTGTGCACAGAAGGTAGTCTGTTGAAGAGCTGATGTCGTGCTTCTTAAATCTCAGAGGGTTTAGGGTCTGTGGAAAATCCAGGCATAGGTGCCAATAAGTGGTCCCTAACGCAAGGCTGGGCTGTATACGAGACTGGGAGCCCAGTGTTGCACAGCTTTGCAAGTTTTCTTGGGCTCTCGGTGATGTCTGGATAAAGGTTTGGGATTCTTGTTTTGTGAGGAAGGGTTTCTTTAAAATTGGACATCCTGATGCCATAGGCATATCTTGTGTACTTAATGTCCCTGAAACACTGGCTTAGACAGAAGCTCACAACTTCAAACTGGGTACCTTTGACTTCTTTTCTTCTTTTGCCCAGAAGTTTAAAGACATCTTATTAAGCTATCACAGACTTTGTCTTGCTAAATCCTGCTACAACACAGTTTAAGATCCTGCAAGGCAAATCAGATGTCAAATACACAGCACCCAAGGTATAATCTATTTGAAGTAATGTGTAAAAATCCTTCAAAGTGAGCATTCAATTTCTGTGATCCACACAAAATGCAGCACTGCTAACAAACCACATTTTATAAATTTTCCCTGCCAGAACCAGGAGCAAGGTCCAAGAACAGGTTGAACAGTTAACTGTGCTTTCCAGGCATGACTGCTCCA
Organism: Ara ararauna; assembly: GCA_028858755.1. Lineage (NCBI taxonomy): Eukaryota > Metazoa > Chordata > Aves > Psittaciformes > Psittacidae > Ara > Ara ararauna. Next base: position 68,096,308 of record CM054379.1, read on the forward strand.
CACAACTCCCTTTCTCACTGGTAAAGCATAAAGATGTCTGCTTAGTGGGTCTGCTGTTCCCAAACAGCCCTGTGGGCTGTGGAGACATGGGATGAGGAGACCAATTCCTCATAGCTATTGGGAAAATCTCCAAGGCAGGTCTGTTTGCCCCTGTTCTTTAAATTGCCATAGTACATGGGAGGAGATCAGCAGAGATTGTGGAACTGCTCTCTCATTTTCTTTGCCTTAGTGTTACCAAGATTTCTGTCATGTTTTCCAGCTGTAATATATTTACCCTGAAGAAGCTGTAATGGCTGGGCTAAAAATTGTCTATACACAATTTTCTTGGTTTTAGTGTGTCAATTGCCAAAGATATGTAATAAATAAGCAAGAATTTGGTCTTACATCAAACCAATAAAAGATCTGATAGACGTTTTTTCCACACTATTTGTTCTCAAAATGTCTGAACTGACAGACTTTCGCACAAAGGTGAAGGAATATTTGTTTTAATGAAGGTCTTCAATTCCGACTTTGTTTATGTGTATAAGCTGTGGCTGTTGGTGTGAGAATTGCTAATTTATTAAATTTCAAAAAGTAATTCCTAGTTACCCTCTTCTTAGTCAGTAGATTCTTTGGAGTTAAAAGTGGTCATGTTCAGAAGCTGCCAGTGTGTAAGTTTTAACTGTCTCACCTTTGCACAAAGTCTTTGGAAAGATTATGTGTTATTCTCAGAGGGAACAAAACAAAATAAATTGTAATAATAAGAAACTGGAGGAGAGCATGATTAATCAGATTTTTTATAAGTATTACTATTCTTTCTGAAGGAGAGCCAAGATACAATGACAGTATGTTTGGACAATTTATTCTTGCAAGAATTTGAGATCAAAATAGATTCTGCCCCACAGACATTCATGTCCTACAGATCTGTTTTTCTTTCAGTAGAAATTAAAAACACTATATTTTTTGAAATAGCAACTATCTAAATCAGGAGAAATCTCACACTTCTGTAAATTTTCATGATTTAAGTTGACAAAGTAATATTATCATCCATAGCTCAAATTGATTATTTTCATTACCTGCTTTGAATATCCAGCGCTTTGATTATTTGGACATATCCATCCCATCTCTACTTATGACCTTGTTTTCTGCTATGGAAAAAAAAAACCCAAACAAAAGTTCTTTCCTTAATTAGCTTCCAGAACATATATAGCAGCTTGATTTATGCTAATTTGTTTATTAGTTCATCTTTTTACTAAAATCCTTATTTATTGTAATCTGAGATATTCTTGGGAAATTAGAAAAGTACAGGTAATCTGCTACAAGCAATATGCATGTTGCATATCTCTACTTCCTATAATAGGACCATACTTTTCTCGGGTTGTCTCAATGACACAGAAATGACCTAGTGCAGTGTTTCAATACTGTAGCAATCCTTTATCAAATTGCAAGAAAATATGACTTTCCTGATTTACCTTGTTTCCTGGGAAATCTCCTGGAAATGATTTAGGGCTCCACTTCTTCAGCATATTTTGCCATTCCAAGCTGAGACTACTGCAGTCATCTTCAGAAGTGAATCCCAGGAATATGGTGAATAGGGCCTTGATCTTTGTGTCTGCTCTGTTTCAGAGTTTATTTTGAACGTTCCCCTTTCATCTTCACCTTTTCAGCTTCAGCCACTTTTCCTTCTGAACATTCATAATTTCTTGCATTCAAAGGAGCATTTGCTCTAAGCCAGGTTTTACTCTCTCAAATTCATATCACACTTCCTACTCCCAACACAAACTTTTTACCTAAGCAGGATTTTCAGAATTCTCAATTATATTTTTTCCAAACTCGGTTTCTTGGGTTATCCATGTCCTTATAAAAAATGAACTCTAAGAAATAAAACTATTATTTTCCTTCTAAAACAGAGGTATATTAATTGATAGCTATGGCAACGTAGCTGTAATAGTGGAGTAATAATTTACCACAAAAATACAACAGAACCTTGTAATGACCTCCACTTTCATGTTTATTTTATTGTCAAAATTTGCGAGTCAATAAATACACAGCATACGTTTTATCAGTGGAGAGAAACATAATAGGCTTTCAGCCCTCTGTCCCCCTCTCAGGACTGTAAACAGCTTAAAGCTGGCACAGTGAAGTAGGTACTTGTAAAGAAGGATTTAGTTAAGTGCTGCTTAAAGGTTAATGAATTTTACCCAGAGACTGAGTAATCTTTTAGACTGGCACTGAATAGTGTATCTGACTCAGTAACCTGCTGCACAGTTAGATTACCACGATGCCTACATTGCTGCTACTTAAATACTATATTTATCCATCCCTGCTTCTTTTTTTTCCCTGAAGTTTCCATCAAAACTTCCTAATTATAGGCAGAAAATATGTATTAAAGTGACCTTTACATTTCATATTTTGTAACTAAAGCACACAAAAGTTAATGTGAATCTTTCCATTTACTTCAGAGGACTTTGCATCTAGCCCTAGAGATGGGGTTTTTTTAGAATTGTCTTGTACCTCGTGGTTTCTTCTGCTGAAGTTGCCTGACTGTGAAACTGTAAGGAAACTTGGGGGGGGGGGAGAAGAAAAAAAAAAGGCAAAGGCAACCCCCCCCCAAATCCTATCAAGGTTCATGCTGGGACCCAGTCTAATGGGATACATCAAAACAGTATTTCTCAGAGTGTACACAGGCTGTGCCTTGAGAGCATGATATTTCATCCAAAGTCTTGGCTCCTCAGGTAAATTTCACACTGCTATTAGTTTACAGAAAACAGAAAATCTTTTCCATGCAAAATGTTGTCTTATCAAAAGTGTCTTACAGTTTTGCGGGTATCTATACTCCAATAAGACAATTTTCTTGGTCATTTCCAGCTGATAAACTCATACCTTCTAGCAGAAGTTCTTGTCTTTAGACCTGAAGCATATGACTTGCATTTTGCAATGCTTCAACCTGGACCTAAAGGTAACTCATTCTTTCCTGTCCAGCAGGAAGTATCCACTGATTGGATCTGTTAACTTACCACCAGCAGCAACACCTTCCTACTCTTTGTTCCAGCCCACTGTGATAGTCAAGAAATCCTTTCTGTATGTGTCTCAAAGCAACTCAAAAAATAGACGGAATTGTCAGCTCATTATGTCTCGGCAAACAGCCGGAGGGGCAGAGCAGGGTCCTACTCCAGCAAGGTGGAGGCTGTTTTCCGGTGTTGTCTGCCCTAAGGTCGCGAACATCGACTGCTCCGACAACAAACTGCCCGACGATAGCAATACAGACACTGCAGAGCCCGTCAGGACACGTGAACTGCGTCTGGGGGTTTACCTGATAGCCCCGCGGATGAGTCTCGCCTGCGGGAGGGTTCCGAGAGAGTTTGATTCGCAGTCGTTTGGTGTGTTTCCCCACTCTACCTCGGCTGACTCACTGATTACAGGGACTGAAAAAGCCATAAGGTCTACAACTGAAAGAATTTCAAGTCGCTGATGGAGAAGATATCACTGAATTTACAGAGTGGTGTGTCTATTTCTCTTTTCTCTTTCTTTTTTTTATTTATTTTTTTCTTCTACTTCGGAAGAGTAATAGGAGCCTGCCAAGAATTTTGTTCCTTCTGACACTGTTTTAGGGAAATTTACAGCAAAATTTATTGTTTCTGAAGGGCCCGTGGTTTCCCCTGTGAACTGTGAAGATCGTGGTTTTAGATCAGTTCCCTCCTCCATCCGCTGGGTGGGAGGGGATATTGCCACAAAAATAGAAAATTAAATCAGTTCCATCAGTGACACACAAGGAATTCTATGAGTTATTTCTCTGGAGACGTAAGGCACGGACCCTGTTTCTGGTTACAAACGAAATCATTTATTTCACGTCTGGCATCCCTTTTATAGTCTACTAAGTGCTAAGCAGTAACTTTCCACTTTCTCACTCCCTTATCATCCCGATTTAGCAAAACTACTAAGGTTTACAAATGTTCACATTGTTTGGTCTGTCTTTGAGATGCACATCCTGCTTTATCTTGCAAACTGTCTGCTTTGTTTTGCTAACCGATCTTTACCCTTCATTGTTGTCTTTACAGTTCTCAAGGCTTAGGCCGGACCAGGGCAATAGCACCTGGTGTTTTCTTCACTGTTCCCAGGGCTTAAACTGGACCAGGGCGATAACGTCTGAATCCATTTCATTAACTATTTGTATCCCTTCACCCACTCTTCTCTGTTTCATTTCTAAGTCCTTTACCTAGTAAGAAGAGCTATCTTTCCATCAATGAGTTCATTACTCACTTTAGAACCCGTGTGTAAATTCCACTGCTCTTCAATTAAATAATTTCTCAAATAAGCCCATAGGTAAATAGCTTAATAAAATCCAATTTATGCATGCACTCTTTCTGAGTTTAATCTATCCCCAAAAAAAGATGGTTATGAAAGATACCAGGCTGATCTGGCATGTTCTAACTTAGATGAATATATATTATATCTCGTTTCTTACTTGTTCTTTCTCATTACTTTTTATTTTCTAGATCAGTTATGCCCTTAATGAGGTTACATTAATGAGCATTTCCCATGCTCTTCCCTTCCTGTATTAGCAAGTTTGGCATTTTCCAATCATACAAGTTCAGGTCTATAATTTAATTTGTTATCTTGCTCGGAATTTGGAATTGAGTTTATCTAATTTCTCTGACAGAAAAAAAAAGAAAACCTTTTATGAAATAGTCTTCTGTGTAAGGAAGCATGGAAAATGTATAGAAAAGACAAGCTACAAAACAAACAAACAAACAAACAAAAAAAAAAAAACCCAGAGAATGAGGTGCTAGTGAGAGTCTTTCTCCTGCAAACAGTAATGTCTAAGGTAACTGTCCTAACTGGCTGTTCTGGGATTGCCTCAGTTTTGACAAAGTAATATTTTCCACCTGTTTTAGAATAGTGCTGTGTTAAATACTTCTCACATGTTCAGAGTAAACATTGTGAAGAGATGCTGGTCAGATTTCTGTGGCAGAGTCATCTAAATATGATCAGATATGCAGGAATTTATGAGACGTTTTTGCCACTGACATCTTGTGATAATAATGAAAAGGTGAGAAAAGCTTGAGAAGGAAGTCAAAACTGGTATTTACAAATGAATTTTAAGCAATGGAGAAAAAGTATTTCTTAAAGCTAATAAAGCCCATGATCTAGGGCATGCTGTGATTTGGATAGGTGAAAGATATGTAGAACTCATGGTTATTGTCTATGGTGTTAAATAACATTTTCTGCTTTTGCAGGGTTTTCCTGTCTGATGCTGAATCTGACATGCAGAAACTTGGAACCTGGATTTCCCAAAGGTAGGCAGGATTAAGTAGCAAACACTAAAATGAGAGCATATACTAGAAGTGAGCTGTTTCACTAAATGTTAACAGAAGATACACCAATTCTGTAGATGTTTTAATTTCTTAGATTTTTTCCTCTTCATTAAATTCATTTCACTTTCTCATTCTTTTATGTGAAAGATGAGTTTAATATTTCACTTTAATTCAGTACTGAAATGATGTCATGTTTAATTAGTTCAGCGTCCCACAGAGTCATGATTGCACACAATGTTTTAAACTGATACTAATATTGCATGATACATTTAGTCTTGCAAATTTTTATTGTGAAAGGCCTGGTGCTAGCACTCACATTTGATTGGAATATTTTCAGATATGGGAGATTTAAGCAGGAGCTCTGGTTTCTGCATTTCTTCCCATTAAGAAGCATAATGGTTCTCAGCAAAGGAGGAAAAAACTCCATCCAGTCTAATCATGCATTTATTTATGAATATTTTAGGCTGTTTTATTACTTCCATGACACCTGTTCCTTGGAATCAATTCAAGGATCTGCTCCCTGTTGTTAAGATTTTTTTATTCTTTACTAATGAATATAAAATGTTATTTTTGAGTGGGTGGTAACTGGTGGAAAAGCAGGAAAACAAAACATGGGCTTCTTCATAGAATGAGGAATAAAAGAGAATTCTGCAAAAAAACCCAGGTAATTCTTTATTTCTTGCCTAGCTAGTGCTGGAAGGCGGTGTTCTGGCATGTCAAGGCACTCACACGGTGTAAGCTAGGATGCTTAAGATAATAAGGTAATGGTTTTCTGAATTTTGGCAGGTTGGTTTGACTTTGTATATAAGGTAGCATAGGATTCATTCAAATTTTGCAGTCATTTGAATCTGGTTGCTCATCATTTCGGTTGTCATAGAAAACTTATGCTAGAAACTATTTATTCTGTATTCAGATGATAACTTTTATGACCAGATATCCCATAAAACTAGCTGTCTCCTGTAATCTAAGCTTGGGCTTGAAAGTGAAAAATGCTTGACTCCTTTCACCTTGTTTATCCTCTACATCTCTAAATGTTTTAGATGGAAACACACTGCTGAAATATAAATAACAATTGCTTTGCTCAAGCTGTTGAGATTCTCTCTCCTACCATATCACCACAATTTTCACAAAAATAAGAAGGAGTGACAAGGGAGCACTGTGCAGTTCAAAGGGATTTTGGGGGACTAGTGACAGGTCCCTCATTCATCTCCAGGAATGTTGCTGGTATCTGGGGTGGTCCTGCTTTTTATGTAGCACGAAGTCTAGAAGAAAGTTGTTTCCTGGCCTTCATGTTGGTATGCATTACCTGTTGTTCACCACTTGAGAAAATCATGGACTTTCATAGAATCATAGAATCATAGAATAGTTAGGGTTGGAAAGGACCTTAAGACCATCTAGTTCCAACCCCCCTGCCAGGGGCAGGGACACCTCCCACTAAACCATGCCACCCAAGGCTATGTCCAATCCAGCCTTGAACACCGCCAGCGATGGAGCATTCACAACTTCCCTGGGCAACCCATTCCAGTGCCTCACCACCCTCACAGTAAAGAATTTCTTCCTCATATCCCCAATTATCATTATGTTTAAGAGACTACAAAGAAAAGGTGCCATTTTTTGTTTGCTTCACTTTCAATAAGAATCCACTGTAAATGTTAGAGCTTTCAGGATCAAACTAAGCACATGACCTAGCTGCTACGGAAACCACTCTGGGATAAAATGAAAAGAAAGAGGAAGGAACACTGATGAGTGCTAATTTATAGAAGTATGAATATTAAATATCTTTGATCTGGGCCAACTGATGCCACCTCCCTGTTTTATTTATTAGCAAAATGGCTGAAAGGAGATATCTCTTAATTTGCTCCCTGGAAAAAATACATACACAGTTGCTACTTTGCTGTTATGGTTTATTAGTAACATTAGCTTGGCTAATACAAGAAGGATTATTGTATCGAGCACCATCTACAACAGCCATAACACAGTGTAGTCATTCCTAGTATGGATGTTACTACTGTGATCCTTCAGAAGCCACATAGCCATGCATGGTGGTTTAACCTTGGCTAACCTAGGCTAACCTAGTGGGCTATCTAGTGCCCATTCATCTGCTCTCTCACTCCACAGCAGGAAAGAGACATTAAAAAAGATGAAAAGCTTGTGGATAGAGACAAAAACAGGGAGATCGCTCACCAATTACCATCGCAGGCAAAAGAGACTTGATGTCTTCTCACAGGGCCTGCCCCTTGCAGCACCCACTGCAGAGCCAACATCTTGACAAATGCACCCAGTACAAACTGTGAAGTTGCTAACATCTTTCTGCAACATGCCGGATGTTTTTTCTAAGGATGACTACTCTGGCATATAATCCAACATTCAACTACTTTTATAACTGTCTGGTTTTGCCCAGCCCCTAACAGGCTGAAATAGAGCAAAGATGGGATGCTTACCCTACACCCTGGCTGCACATTGTGTGACTATGAAGCTGCTGGGTACAGTGTGGATGGCCAACCAAAAACATTCTTTCTCTCAAATCTACAAAAGTTCTGCAGAAAGTTATATGAGATATATTCACAGATGCAGATCTATGTTTTTAACTTAAGCATGACAGCATCTTGTAATCTGCGTAGGTAGTCTGTCATTAGTGTGAAGAAGGCCAGGAGACCTATCTTCATTGCTTTAAATGCTGGTTTTAAACCATATAGGTGTAATGTGAGATAATACATTAGTTCAGTCTTTCACTGACCATGACATGTGCAGCATAGATTTCATCCCAATAGTTACACCCAGTGGGTTTAGTTCATTGCAGTGTGATGAACTACTAGATCATACTATCTAGGCACTGCCTGAAAAAATAGTGGGTTTTTTTTTCCTTGCTGTTTTTCACCCCTCCCCCCCTTTTTTATCAATAGAAAATATTTACAGATTGTTTCTAATGCAGAAAAAAATATATTCTAAAGTCCAGTGTAGTTCATTCTTACTTGTGAAGCTGAGCAGTGAAGTGTAGAGTTTTGCCATTTAGCTCCTGCCTGAAGAAGTAATATGCTCAGTTGGTCACAGTAACCTGATGATGTCTGCTTTCATGAGTTGACTTTGCCATTTGTTAGGAACAGTAAGTGGGCCAGGTGGTAAAGACATGTGAAACCCAAATTTTGTTATTGATGCACCCCTCTGCTCTCTGTACTTACAAATCTCTTGGCATTGTACAGTTCCTATCAGGTTTTGGTGCTTTTCTTTCCCTAAGTATGCATTATACAATATGGAACATTCTGGGTAATGTCTATATCTCCCACCTAGGATTTTTTTTAAAATTGTTTTGAAAACAACCACTTTATATATATATGCAAATATATATTTATATTTACATACACGTATTTCTTCATGCTTGTATGAAAACTGAATTTGTTGGAGTATAACATCTCTCATGTTCTGGGGATAGATTACCTGTATAATTGGGGTTTTTCTGACACATGCGAGAATGTAAGTTTTTATTACTTGAGAACCTCATGAAAATACAGCTAATTGACAGTTGACTGCTTCTTTCCATCTTAATTATTAAACTTCAGGAAATTATGAAAAAGAGCACAGAGATTTGTTTCTCTCTAAGTAGTACGGTATGTGCACAACACCAAAAATCACAGTAAAATATTTCCCTAATATGTCAAGAAGTAGTCACAGGCATTCTGCCTTCAGGAAGCAATTAAGAAATTTTTCCAGAGGGAATATCTGCTAAAACTGCTTTGTGAAACAAATTAATCAGAATGGGTAGGAATTAACTTTTTACCTCACCTTCAGAGACATTTTTCACCTAGTTTATTTACAAAGAAGGAAGGGTGGAGAGCCTTCTCTAAAGAAACTAATGTGAAAATTAAAAAATGGTGTGTTCATTTAAAGGTATAAAAACACATTAAAAAGTTGTTTGCATGTGAGTGAAGGAACGTCTTGTTATAAAACAAAAATATTAAGAAGTTTTTTGAAAATACCTCAGCAATAGAGAAGACGTTTGAAAATGTATGTGTGACGAGGAGAGGGGGAAGGACAGACTCAGTGTGTCAACTTGCTACTGGCAAACTCATTGCAGAGTAGGACATTACTTGTTCCTGTATTTGGCATTACATCTGCCTGGTGTCATCAGGGAACAAGGAGATCAGCAGGTCCTATGTAAAGTAAAGCATAGCTAAACTACAAAAAATACATAACTTTGGGCCCTTGGGAGAGGACTATTTCTTTGTTGAGAGTTAGAAGACATTAGACCTGTTGGAGAAGAGAAGGCTCAGGGCAGACCTTATTGGTCTCTACAAATTCCGGAGAGGTGGGCAGCAAGAGGAGGTGGGTGGTTTCTTCTCCCAAGTAACAAGTGCTAGGACAAGAGGTAATGGCCCCAGGCTGCACCAGGGGAGGTTTAGACTGGATATTAGACAGATTTCTCCACCAAAAGGTTAGTCAGGTATTGAAACAGGCTTTCCAGGGAAGTGGTGGAATCACTGTCCCTGAAAGTGTTCAAAAACTGTGTAGATGAGGCCCTCAGTGACATGGTTTAGTGGTAGATTGGCAGTGCTGGGGTAATGGTTAGATGTGATCTTAAAGGTCTTTTCCAGCCTAGTTGATTCTATGATTTATCAGTGTGGAATTATTAGGAAATTTGGGATAATTGGGAATTAAATCTATATTCAAAATGTAGCATTGTCCACACATAAGAGAGAAACGGGCTTTCAAGGCCTCTCGGGCTAAGATGCAGCCATACCTGGTATGCCAGGAATGTGCACTCCACAGCGGTTCCCGTAACAGGCGGAGGATAGAGCGAGGTGGAGATCTCGCGGTTATGCTCTGTCCTAACTTCAGCAGATAAAACGGGAACTAGGTGGTACAAGAAACTGATAAGCTGCATACTTGCTACCCTGAGCCAGCGGCCTGTCATCTTTTTGACAAAATACCGTCCTAGTGTGAACTTTGCTTCATTATAATGCTAAAATACACACCCCTCTCCAGTGCGACCCCCCTCCGAAATAAGACCACCTCTCTCTGAGCATGCGCTCTGAATTTTTAGTCTCATATACCTTTAAATCGAGGCGAGAGAAATTTTCACCAATGGTAATAAAGGTATGTATGACTAGAGTCACTCAAGCTCCACCTTGAAGGTAAAAATAATATAAAATAGCCCAAGAGGAAGGGGTATATTGGGGAAGATACCATCGTGGACGAGTCACGGAAGATAACATCAACCGACTCCTGGGACCGGTCGACAGGCTGGACCTCTCTTCCCCCCCCATAGGGACGCCTGTGGGTAAGACTCGCACTGTATCCAGTGCTTTCCTAGGAAAAACTTAGAATCTCTATAGAGTTATTTTTATTGTCACCTCTATCTTTCAGAACTAAGTTGTGTCAACTTTATTAAGCGCTTCTATTCATGTAACCATTGTATGCACGTGCTTTTGCAGACAGTATTTATCACCGGCAATCCATAAGAACCTGTAACTGTTGCACCAATAAATTTAGTCAATAAGTCGTACTGTTTTGATATCTAATTGTTACTATCGGTAAATCCAGACCATTAGAGGTCCGATATAAGCGAACGCGGTCGGATTAGCCTCCGGACCATTAGAGGTTCGATATAAGCGGACGCGGTCGGGTAAAACCCAGACCATTAGAGGTCCGATATAAGCGAACGCGGTCGGATTGGCTCCCAGACCATTAGAGGTTCGATATAAGCGGACGCGGTCGGACCGATAGCAACGTATCTGAAAGTAAAACAAGGGGTTTGTTTTCCCCCCCCCACACACTCTTTAACGCAACAATCAGACCACAGTGTTTGTTGTCAGGCTCATTCTCACCTTCTAACTCCTCTTGCTATGAGGCACTGGTAGATCCAGGCCTATGATTTCCTAGTCAATCCACGAGGAGAAATTAATAATGGTGACTTGTGGGCTGAAGTTGTTTGGCACAAAGCTGAAGCAGTTGCAGAAAAACTTGGAAAGTTGCCTCAGTTTGCCATCTTTAAAGGAGAGTCATCACACTGAACATCGCAGAGATACTGTTAGTTCCGTGATGCTGAGAGTTCTGGTCTGGAGGAGTGGAGATGCACATTAGTTTGGGAAGTTAATGGTAAACAGAGAAATGAGTTACTTATCTGATAAAACTGGTGCACTTTCAGACATTCAGGGGGAAAATTGTTATTTTCTGATGCCTGAACTGTATGTATAAAAAGAGGTGCAATCATATGTGAAGCAAAGAATAGCTTCATCTTCCAGAGAGGCACGAGAAGTGCTCTGTAGTTTTGTGATTAAATATTTTTGGGAGTGATTAGAGTTAGAAGATCAGCAGCTATTTCACATGACTAAGCACATGGAGTAAGGCCACACGCACGTTGCGTATATTATATGATGTATATTTATCTCTGCCCGATGAAGAAAGACAGAAAGAAAAAAACCTAAAAATGTTTGTTTCTCTCCTGTCCAGTACTAGCCTAAATACTGGTAAGATTTTAGAATATCTCTGTACAATTGCAACCAGACCTGCCATAAGTCCTACTGTTATGGAGCTAAAGTCCTAAGTGTTACTGCCTAGCTGCTACTGCCTATTTTGAGATATCAAAGTATGCCTGAGTCCAACCAAATAGGTAAACAGTAAACTTAGGATAAATGTTTAATTGCAGTTGAAAACAAGCAGTCATTAAAAATAAATCACAGTTTGCTTCCCCCAGCCTCTGCTCCTTCAGCCAGCTCTGGCTGGAAAATATAAACGCCTGCTTCTTTTCCAGTACTCTTAACCCTGAAGTTACAACCTTCCTAGTGGGAAATTTTAGTTGGTGGTTGCTTGTTCTTGGTACCCACGATAATCTTTTGCTCTCCCACTTAATGGACTAAGAGTAAATTTTCTCTTTATAATCAGACTTATTAAACTTTGTGATGTTGCTCCTCTTTGACAAGAGAAGATTATCAAAAAGATGATGAGACTCTAGAAAGCTGCCATCCATTGTGTGCTCCAAGAGTTGTAGCAAAAGCTGCTCAAGTAGTGTTGTGCATTAAATCAGCTACTTATACCATCTACATAGCCTGCTTTGGAGACCCCAGAGTAGCTCATGATCTGATCTTTGAAAGTAAACGGAAATAATAAGTAAGAACATACTTGGTTCAGGAACTCGTTAGTGCAGTCTAGGCAAGTGTTGAGTGGAATAGGTCCCGGAAATCTTGTCCTGTATATCTGTAGTAGAGGAAGGTAGAAGGGTTTACATGTTGTACGCAAGAGCCAGCCTTCTTAGGGATTGGATGGATGCTATACTCCTGACCTATAGATCGCCTGTCACTGAGCTGGTACCAAAAATTACCCTTGTCTACAGAGTAAAAAGTCCAGCTCATTAAGAGTGAGTCTGTGGAGTCCAGTCAACATCCACTGGGCATGGTCTTTCATAAGGTTTTACATTAACTCTAGTCTGGCCCTTGGTTACTAGGTGAATCCTGAAATGCATGTTTCAATCTAGTTTCACCCAAAACGTATGTAGTTCATGCACTCCAAGACTGCTCTGTGATGTGAACTAAAGTGTATAAAGTGGGAATGGTTGGGAAATGTTAATGTTAAATGTTAAATGTTAAAAAACATTTTAAAAGCATGTTTCTAATTCAAAACAACCTGCTAATGCAGATGCACCCAGTTAAATATAAAGTGTATGGACTATGGTCTCACTATACAAAATGTTCTTCTGAACTTGCCTTTCCTTTGCAGGGCAAACATACCAGAAAACCTGGCCTCACAACTAACATGGTCAGTCAGAAAATAGAAGTCCTTACTCTTTTCTTTTGGAGAACATTTAAATGTCACTCTTATCCCAAGTAAGAGCTTTTCAACATAAAGTCAAGGAAACTTTTCTGTGGAGAACTGGCAGTCAATTAGGTTAAAACTTCGTGAGTGTAAGAAGAATCTCAATGTCTTTCTGAAGGCTTGAATATTTTAAGGCCGGAAAGAGCCAGCTTTTCTTCCTCTGTGACATGGGCCATAGGTTTCACAGAGGGATCTCTTGCAAAAAGCCCCTAAACTACTGTTTATGATACAAATGGTCTTTCTTACTTTCAGAACTCCCAGTGAAAGGGACAATACTACACTCAAAGGGGCTCTGCAGCTGTGATTAATTGCACATGCTAGTAAATGTACATCTTACCTGCAATGTGCAAAGTTTCTATTGAGAAGAACAGCAACATGGAGATCAGTAAAACTCAAGTACTACTGCAGTAAATTTTCTATGTAATAAGTGGAAGGGCTTTCATGAAAATTATTTTTCCTTCATTTTTATATTCATTGCAAGTACTAGTATGGATATGAGCAACTGTTTAATTAAATGCTATGCTGAGTTTCCATGATCTTTGAAAGAAGATCATTCTGGGAAGAGCATTACCTCAGTCTATGAATTCTTCTTAAGATACATGTAGGGCAGGCAACAGGAAAATCACTTGAAGGAATATTTCTCTACCTGATGGATAGTGGAGAGTCCAAGCTATTGAAATTGGTTGTACTGCTAAAGAGTTCAGAAGCAGAAATGCCTGGAAATTTTCTCTTCCTTCAAAGAACGAACTCCCTCAGAGCAAGTTTCAGGTAGCTTCACTTCAAGGGTTTGATTCACCATCTGTGGGTTGCAAGTAGACTTCTCTGAGTTTCAAAAAGCGCACACAGAAGTAAGTATGGGAAAGCAGCCTTACTGGGAAGTGTAGGACCACTCTACGACAATTACATCTGCCTTTAATTACTGGAGAATAGAATTAGCTATACATACACTGCCAGTAGGGGCAGAATTCACTCAGTACCTTTTCTAAAATACCCATATCAGGAAATGTACAGAGCCTTCAGATAGTGGTTTGATAACAAACAGTGCTGAATTCACTCTTTCAACTGTAGATCATGTTGACTGTCCATGGATACATGTGAATAAACTCTTGGACAAAGGAGTTTTTGGACTACTGTCCAGATGCCCCAAGGATATGCTTTTCTTGTTTGACCTGTACCTCTACCATGACTGTGAAGTAGTCAGCTTGGTTTGAATGTTGAAGGTCCAGCAATCTGGATACACAAATGAGCATGTGACTAAAAATGTTTGACCTGAATCTGTGTTTTAGGGAAACCTCCAGAATATCTAGTTGGTAGTTTCAGCTGTCTCACCTCTCATCTCCTAGTTGCAAATGCTGTGTTCACCAGTATATTTTGCAGATTCTGTTTCACACTTGCAACATTTCATGTTTATGTTAATATCTGTCTGCACCCACAATTTAGTGATATACAAAAACTATCCAGATGTATAGTCCAAATATTTGCCTCTGGTTAGACTTCCCAGAAATTATTTTGGTATTATATGTTCTACACTGATAGCTGGACGTAGGAAAAGGGTTACTTGCAATGTTGATTCATTGTTGGTCAACTAACCAACATTTCAGCTTGAGCTTATTGACAGCCTGCTTTCTCACACCACCATTGCTGGAGAGGGAGGAAGTTTTTGCCTCAAATTTAATATTATGGGTCTAAAATGAAAACCTCTAGATGTCTAATGATTCACTCTGAAAAGAGACAAATTATGGTCCTGCTAAGTGACTTTCATGACAGGCATGCCATAAAAAAAAAAGAAAGAAATTATTAAAGAAAAGCATACTATGAATTTGGTGATTTTTTTTTTTTAATCCTTTTATTTATTTATTTTAATTAGATTAATTCTTTCTTTTGACTGTTATATTTCTGGTCGTGGATTTATCAGATAGATAGATAGACTTTTTATTTAAGTGCCAGGAATGGCAATTACGTAGGTATTTGCATTGGAGATTTCCTCTGTAGACCTGAGTTTATAGCAGCAGCTGATCTGAGCAGATGGAAATTAGAAGCAAGAGGGTACACTGAAAATCACGCTGAAGGAAGACTGAAAGAGATGTAACCTGCCTGTTGGACTGTAAAATTGGCCTGGGATGGCATGTGGCAGTCTATCCTCAGTTGACTAATTCATCCAGTCTGATCGACAGTGACATAAGATTGAGTAGATGTCCTTCATGAGTGTGCAATATTATCAAAGTTTTGGAGATGGGAAGTAGCATGGAGGAAGAAAACACTCTGGCTACAGCAAAAGCTTCTGTGTTTCTCCTAGCTCCAGGGTGCTGCAATTGTAAGACAGTATGTGTGTATTTTTCTTCATTTAAAGAGCGCTTGCAGGTGGTTACACTGCTTTGGGGTGTATGCAGATATTATTATTTGTGCTAAAAGTCAAAGAGGCTGTTTTTTTTCTTTAGTTAAAGCTGGTTAAACGGTGTATCTGATGTAGTTACTGTTGTCCTCCAGTCCTATGTATAAATAGAAGACTGTTGCTTTTAAAGAGAGGGTGCTATCACTATGTCACCTTGATAAATGATTTAAAACATTGGAGAATTCAGAAAGTACTGCAAGTTCTATTTGTATGATACATGGAGCTTACATTATGCAAATGAAGCTATAGTTTTCAAATACACTAATCACTGAGTTTATCCAGATGTACTTAGTGTAAAAAAATGTAACTGATCTTATTCTCTGAGGGACGCTGTGAGATGCTCTTCAAAAATAATTTGTAGGTGTAAGAGAAAGAAACTGATGCTTACGTATGCAGGAGCAGCATGGAGATTCTTTTGTTGAAGAAGATGAGGAGAGCATAACTGTCACTGGTGGTTCAGCTATGTAGTTGATTGTAGGAGCTGGGAAGGAGTATCAAGTCATTTTGTAATATTTGCATACTGAGAATTGCCCTGCTCATTTACTCACGCATTTAGGTCTTAGTCTCTTTAGATGAATTTAAAAGGCTTGAGGTTAAAATATTCAATGTCAAGACCAGATTTAAAAAAGAAATAAATACCTTGCGCTTCTTATTGTATTTTTATTTGATGAGAACAGTTTGATTGTCAGGTATGTTTGAACAAGTAGATGAATTCCAGTGTGGAACCCATAAATTATGTTGTGTATGATTTAGCTATTTTTATATTTTCTTTTTCTTTTCAAGTTCCTTTATTTCAGATATTCCACAAGTTCCTTTATTTCAGAGATACCACAGAAATAATTCCACAAATGGCATGATGTGATCTTCCCTGTTAAATCTGTGTGAACAAGGATCATCCAGATTTAATAAGAGAGAATGTTTAAGTGAATTTAATTTTAAGACTTTTCTACTACTGAGATCTGTCACATTTCCACATATAAAGCCATGTTGTTCATTCACCTCTGATGATGTCTGTGGCTCAAATATTTGTTCTTTACTACCCATGTTTCTTGACTGCTGGAGTGAAGATATTGTAGTCAGCCGCATTTACTTTTGAGATTATTAGATTAATTTTTCTTTTTATACTGGAGGTCTTCTAAAGCCAGTTTTGTTATGTTTTTTTTAAGGCTTATAGTATGACAAGTGCCCATCTGAATGGGCACAGTGCTTCTAATGAATACTTAAACAAAATCAATATATAAGAAAAGAAACTGCAAAGCCACATCACGTCAGCTCTGTTTGCTTCAAAAGACGTTTTGAGTTTAACTCACATGAGATCTCCTGAAAGGCTGAGAAAGATGTGGGTGACTCAGTGCATGTTGATGAGATATCTAAAACTTTAATCTGGGCTTCACCCACTTGAAAATTATCTATGCCATTGCTACTCAGTGATTACTTTTTGCTAGCAAGTTATGTTAGCTTTATAAATCAGATTTTGGTATCTATGCATATCTTCTCAAAATACTTCTCTTCAATCCTGTCAGTAATGTTCTTGCTGTGTCAGAAATGTTGGAGTGAACATGTAAAAGCACACTTAGGATTTTTTAGTTCATTAGCTGTACATATCAAGAGTACTGAAGACACAGGTGATGGATAAAGACCATATAGAGCTGCAGTAGGTCCAATAGGACCTGCAAGGACCAATTTACACAGAAATCTGTGCCGTTGCACCTGGTCTAGGGGTTGGCACTAACCAAAATTCCAAGATCTGGAAATTATACGCCTAAATCCAATCTGAACAGAGCTGTAACATCAGTACTATTACATTCCCCATGCCTATGTAATGGGAAATTAAATCTTTTTTTATTCTTAAATAAAAATGTCTGCTCATATACTGTCAGAGCTGTATAAGTGTCTCTGTGGCAGCATTGTTAATGCTGAAAGTGTTTCAGGTAGCTGCTGAATACTAGTAGAGATGTTCCAGTTTTCTGGAAATTGGTTGTTCTTCATTCTAATTGTCTCATAATCTGTTTAAATACAAATTAAAGTCTTCCAGATAAAAAAAAATAGATTGAAAACTTTAGGATAAAAAGAATTATCTTTAGATTTGTACTTTAATAAGAAATAGCTGAGCCTTAATTTTTTTAATTTTTTTTATTATTTTTTAGAGGAATGTTTTAATGAGAAATATGGGCCTTTGTCATAAAGGTTCATGAAAAATCCTTCAAAAAACTATTCTGAAGTTATGCAGTTTTCAAAGGGAGGCATTATGGGCTTGAGCAGGCTGGAAGCTTAACTTGGTATATGATATGAATGCTTTCCCCTCTGCAACTTGGACTGCCAGGCAGTTGCTCTTTTATTCCACTGATGGTAATCATGCCTAGTAAAAGATTAAAAGGCTTGCCTAATCTTCACACCGCTGTCAGTCTCAATCAACAGAAAAAGTCCTGAGAGGTGATGCACAGTCTGTGAGCTGAATAGGGAGCAGAGTGCATTTTGCAAGGCTGAATAGAGGGTGGCAAGCAGAAGAGAAAGGTGTTCCACTTAGGGTGATATTAGGCTGTGAGCTGCTGAAGAATGCAGATGCTTTGGGGTGCTGTTCCTGTGACTGGTGGTGGCACTGCTGAGGATCCCCAGGCAGGAGCTGCCTTTATCACCAGGCAGCTGCATACCTGCCAGGAGCTGTGCAGAGGCAGCTGGGAGCATGGAGAAAGCAGAGGCAGCTGTGACAGCAGCACAGGGGTGGTTTCTGCCTGGCCTGATTTGAAATCAGGTCATTGATTTCAAATAAGACTCAGGGTTGTAAACTGCAGTGGGCTCAGTACGTTTACCCACACCCTTTTCATGTGGCTGAATGTGCTGTTGGTCTCCCACCAGCTCCTGAGTCCTCTGCTATGGTATTCTTGCCCACATAGCTGGTTGATCTTCGTGCGATCACTTCTGTGGTGACTGCTGGCTCTCCTACCTCACTGCCAGCTGCAGATGTATACTTTGGCAGGGCTACCTCAGCAGTGGGCAGGTGCCTAGTTAACTTAATTGTTGAAAGGGATAACGGAGCTTCCAGAGTAGGAGTATGCCTCCAGCCAAGGCTCTTGACTGGTTCTCCAGGAGTTAACTAAAAGAAAATGTTTCCATCTATTTCCATCTGATTTACTACCATCCAATTTCTAGCAACCTCTGGCTCTATAAACTTTTATCAACCCTGAAACCATGTAGATCTTGCAGTGTGTTTGTCCACCTGCTGGCACCAGTTGATATAGACAGCTGCCTCTAGCAGGAGAGCAAAGGTTGTTGATGATCATTCTGTAGTATTCTCATATTAATCACTGCAGGAGACATGGTGAAGATTAGATTTAAAGCAACAATATGATTCAAAGTGTATTTCCTGGTCAGAAGTAGCAACACTGCTGCTGACTGAATGGTGGGATACAAGGTAGAATTCTTTCTGTACAGGGTAGCAAAAAGCAGGCGACTAAAATTAAATTATCCAAAGCACATTATCCATTATAATTACGTTAAACAGAGTTTCCACTATTTCAGTGTATTGCAATACACTAATATATATACTATAATAATAGTTATAATATTATTATAATAATATATAATAATATAATATATAATACATATATTATATACAGTAATTATAATATATAATATAATATATAATAGTAATAATATTATTATATTATATATAATATAAGAATAGTTTCCACTATTTCAGTGTATTGCATGGGAGTGTTTTATCTTGAATTCTTTACTATGCAGAGTGCATTTTGGAGTAACTGAGTTCAGACACTCTTGGTCTACCTGCCCTTTGAGAATCGGCATTTACTGATGTGCGTGACCTTGTCAGAATTTATGGTGCTGGTACAGACAGCTGGGCTGTAGCCACAATTTCCTCCAGAGACTGCAGAAGAGTTCAAGTGCTTGGGGTGACAGACAGGGCCATGGTGACTTCTGCAGGAATGAGGAGTTGGCACCAGTCTCTCCTTTACTCACTTTTGCTGTAGGTTAAAGATGATGTAATTCAGAGCTGCATACTGTAAGGGTTTTATTATCTGTATTGCTGCTATACTTAAGTGACAGTATCTCAACCTATTGCAAACATGTACATGCTATTTCTTCTCTTGGACAGCTGCCACCATTAGGCTGAGTAGCAGAGGTATTCTCCTGAGGATTAGAGCTTGCTGGAAGCATTACAACAATTTCTTTTTCTGTGAAATGCGTTAGTTTGTCAAAAAGTAACGTGTTTTGTAGAATTTTTTTTTTTTGGTAACTGTGGGTTTCCTCCAAAGCATGAGAAGTGGTCCAATGAAACCTATCAAAAGAGTCTGTCAAGCTGCAGGATCACAAGAGCAGTGATGTTATGGTTCTCTGGACACCTCTCCTAGTATGCACGCATTGTCTAGACCAGGCATTGTATATGACTGTGAGCACTATGCTTCAGAGGACCATATTAACAAATCGCTGTATGATTCCCTGTTGATCTAAGAAAACATGGGAAAATCTGTTCTAGAAGCCATTTTCTATTTATATGGCAAAGAGTTTCAAAGTTTTAAAAACCCTCTTCTGCCCTCTCTTTCGCAATGAAGGACACTCAGATCTTCAAAAGATGGGGTAACCAATTGTCATGGGTTCAGCAGCAGCAGTCATTTTTCTGCTTCTTGGTGGCTGGTGCAGCGCTGTGTTTTTGATTTTGGGCCTGGGAACAGCACTAATAACAGTGTTTCGGTTACTGCTTAGTGATGTTTTGGTCTGGCCAAGGACTTTCTGAGTCTCATGCTCTGCCAGGGAGGAGGGGAGCCGGGAGGAAGCAGAGACAGGACACCTGACCCAGACTAGCTAAAGAGGTTATTCTATACCACAGCACGTCATGCCCAGGATGGAAGAGCAGAGAGCAGAGACCTGGGAAGGGTGGGGGAGCACTGCATAGTTGGGCTTGGTATTAGGTGGTGAGAAATTGTATTCTTTCCTTGTATTTGCCTTGTCATTATTATTATTGGTGGTAGCAGTAGTGATTTGTGTTATACTTTAGTTACTAAACTGTTCTTATCTCAACCTGTGGTAGTTGCATTCTTTTTGATTCTCCTTCCCATCCCCCCAGGAGTGGGGGGAAGAAAGAGGGGGAAGTGAGTGAGAGAACGGGCTGCGTGAGTTAGAGAGGCTTAAACCATGACACCAATTAACTAGTTTAAGTTTTATAAAAAATAAAAGAAGTCCTAATACTTCAAAAAGATAATAAAGTTTCTCACTTGTATTTCTACGGCAATCCTGATTTGGAACAAAAAGCTAGATTTAAAAGCCAAAATAGAAGTCTGTATGGTATGAACGTGCAAAATTTTGATCAGTTTTACTAAGGCAGCTGTTTTCTATGCTATCCCATCTCTGGAGTCTTTCTTTCAGAATCCAGATTTTGAGATCCAGTTAAGACCTGGGTTCACTATTGCTCTGCTTTTGAATTAATACAAAGGGGTTGTAACCTGTACTCCTGTGCCAACTCTTTTATGGCAAGTCAGTTGGGAATGGAAACATAACTGACTGAATGGTGAAGAAATGGAGGCACATGGTGGAGTCTGGGCAGATCCAAAACTCTCTGTGATAGTATCACATTGCCTTCACTCCATATGCAGCCTATTTGCAGTCTTAAACACATTAGTTACCCCATCCCATCCCAATCCAGCAAAGCAGTTAAGCGTATGCTTAAGTCAAATTGCTGTCAGCCTGATTTAAGCAGCACTTAAGCAAAGCACACTCTTAAATGCTTATATGACTGTTGAGGGATTGAAACATGTGCTTAATGTTCAGTGCATACTGGTATGTTTTGCTGGGTAGGAACTTTGAAAATGGAAAGAGACTAGAACAATTTTTCTTCATTGTGCCAGTGCTTATTGCTGCAGATATGCTAATGGCTGTTAGAATGAGATGAGGATAGTTCAGACAGAGTTCAATAGGATCCCTCTTATATATTGACTTTTTCAAGTTCATAATCATTTAAAGAAAGGAAATTCCATTGCTGTGGTGAATTCTGGAGGGTGTGGTAAACCACAGTCAGCGTAGCTGAAAGAATAGAAAAACTGATGAATTTCAAAACTATGATTTTCATGATGATTTTCTCTTGCGTAGTCATCGAGGTCTGAAGAACAACATAGTAAGGGATAACTCAGGAAATTCACTTATACCTTCAGCAGTAAATGGAAAGGATAGCTTTTATCAAGAAACTATGAAACGAATTTCAGTCCTGTTTTGACTAGAAAAAATTGATACCTGAATTACTCATTTTTGTATGTTTCCATAACATGTCCTGTTTATTCTTTCATGGTTGTGCACGAAAAGACTTACATTATATTTATCACCCTGAACCCTTGGATAATAAACTATCAAATTTTATTCAAGCATGGTTACTTAAACAGATTTTTATATACCTTTTTTTTTCCCCTCATATGCTCTATCTTCCTCTGTTGTGGTCCTCCTAGAATTTCTTGTTTTTCATTAAGGTTTTATCTCAGGATTCCAGTTAAGACTAGTTAATAGGATGATAAAAAATAATTTCCAAACCTTGTTTTTATAACACTATATTTCTTGGAAAGTCTAAAAAGATAAGACTACTGAATAATTTCAGCTGCAGAGGAGAAGTGGGAGTCTAACAGATTTAGATTAATTTAGGGGGAGCAGTTGGCATGCTGAGAGGTAGAGACCTCATCCAGAGACAAGACTGAGCCAACGTCATGAAATTCAGCCAGGAGAGGTGCAAAGTGAGAACAACATTGTCACTCAGTACTGCTGCCTGGGAATCAGTTGAAGAACAACTTTTGTGTAAAGGACCTGCATGGGTGATGGAAGGCAAATTGAAAATTAATCAGGAGGGAAGTTTTATCATGACCAAAATAAGCCTCATGTCGTTTATAATTTGAAAAAATATAACTGTGCATGCAATCTTTTGTAGACATCTTTTTCTTAAGTACCTGAGTTCTACACAACATTAGCTATATGAAATTAGTGCTATCATTCAGAAACACATAGAGTATTATCTAGGAGTTAATTAAACCAGGGTAGGTTGATAAATCACTAAAACTAATAGAGCGTTATCACTCAATGGAGTTGGTTGGTTTCTATATGCACTATATGAAGTATCAGGTCTGATGTTAACATTCTCATCAATAGTGTAGAAGAAATATGAAACCAAAACTAATTTGCAAGATTACACAAAGATTGCTGCAGTGGCAAGTGAACAGTAAGGATGGATCACATAGTCCTTCTGATTACTTGCTAGTCTAGGTCTTTTTAAGTGTTGCTACAGTTTAAAACAAATGTATGTACCTAGAAATAAGATCATTAGCCAACATCTTAAAAAACTGGGGCTTTGTTTCAGTATCAGTGACTGAAAAGAAAGGCATAATAATAAGTAAATAAAAAGCATGAACCCTGAATGTGATATTGGAGAAACATAAGTCAATAAGATACAAATTATTATATAAAAATGGAGGTGGGAGTACAAGGTGATTTTATTCAGTATGAGACACTTTGAAGTTGCTAAGAAATTATTCTATGAAATGTAAGTGTCCAGAGTTTTTAAATTGAAAATAAAAGCTACAGTGAAATTATGGAAGTTATTAAAGACTTGGAGAATACTTCAGTGAGATACTTGAAACTCTCCATCATTTGATGACAGTTAAGTACCAAAGTGAAGACAAATATGATAGCAATAAAAAGGTGGTGTTTGTAAGCATTACTTCCACCAAGGAATTTCCCCATTGATGTGAAAAATCTTATCTCTGTGGGAAAATAATGGAAGATTGGAGAGGAAGATTGTAAACATGCTCAAGTGATTTGTAGCTAGGATGTAAAAAGCACATATATCATAGTAATTGTTGTTTAGCTTTTTTGTGTCAGACAAGTAGAACATCTGTGTATAGATAACATATGCCTGTGATAGACTTAGAGGCACCCTATTGAACATGCTTGAGATTCTGCCCTGCTGTGGGAAAGATCAAAGCACAGCAGTAAACTACACCTGTATGAACTCCTGAAAACAGCAGGTTTGATGATCCTCTAGCATGGACTGAGTTCCACAGTGGCTGCATCCCTGCATGTGTGCTTCTGCCCAAGTGCTGCTTTAGGGATCCCCCGGTTGGCGAGATGATGAAATCTATTTCTTTGCTTTTCATTCGTGGCTTTATTATTATTATTATTATTTATTTATTATTTTTTATGCTTTATTCCTGCATCCTGCCTGTGCTGGCTAACAGAATTGCCTCTTCAAAATGTGTTCTTTCTATGCTGTGAATATAATAAAGTACTTTGCAGTGCTCAGCGCTGCTAGATTGTTCTCTCTAGCCATTTTCTCATCAGGAAAGGGTTCTTTAATCTAGGAAAGAAAAAGCCAGAAACAACATCTAGAAATCAGAGCCAGACAAATTGAAAAGGGGAAAAAAACATTTTTAACAACTAGATGGACTGGATCAATGGGAAATGCAGGGGAAAAAAACAGTAAAGGGATATCACAGAGTCCCATTTCTCATTTCTCTAGTTCAAAACTGGGTGTATATCAGAAACTGTGCTTCAGTCAAAGGCACCAATTCTTTATAAAGCACCAGTAATTGAGCTATGGAAGGGTAACTTGGTGAAAACAAATTATTTATGATGTCCAGAGGTTCAGAATAAATTATTTTGTAGTCATAGCCAGCACTGAACTGTATAAATTTATTATTTCAGCTACCATTTTCGGCCTGCTAGTATCCCACCACGTCTCTGCAACTGACTTTATTTTGAAAGTTCTACTCATCAATCAGCAAAGCAGGGTTCCTCAAGCACTCCTATAAATAGTAGAAAGGCTTCCTAGCTATGTTTTTCATCCCACAACTCCTAATTTCCACAAAACAAAAAGCATCAACATTTGTGTACAGTGATAATAATCTAAAAACTACCCAATGCAAAATCCTCTTCTATGATGGGGTTATGGAACTGATGGACGGTGGTAGAACAGTGGATGTCATCTACATGGACCTGTGCAAAGCGTTCGACACTGTCCCACATAACATCCTTGTCTCTAAATTAGTGAGATATCAATTTGATAGGTGGACAACTCGGTGGATAAAGAACTGGCTGGATGGCCGCACGCAAAGAGTTGTGCTCAATGGCTCAATGTCCAGCTGGAGATGAGTAACGAGTGCTGTCCCTCAGGGATCGGTGTTGGGACCGATCTTATTCAACATCTTTGTCAGTGACATGGACAGTGGGATTGAGTGTGCCCACAGCAAGTTTGCTGATGACACCAAACTGTGTGGTTCGGTTGATACGTTGGAGGGAAGGAATGTCAGCCAGAGAGACCTTGACACGCTTGTGAGGTGGGCTGATGACAACCTGATGAAGTTGAACCATGACAAGTGCAAGGTCCTACACCTGGGTCAGAGCAATCTCAGCAAGAGCTACAGGTTGGGCAGAGAAGGGATCCAGGGCAACCCTGCGGAGAAGGACTTGGGAGTGTTGTTCGATGAGAAAATGAACATGAGCCAGCTTCAGTGTGTGCTTGCAGCCCAGAAAGCCGATCGTATACTGGTCTGCATCAAAAAAAGTGTGACCAGCAGGTTGACGGAGGTGATCCTGATCCTCTACTCTGCTCTTGTGAGACCTCACTTGGAGTATTGTGTGCAGTTCTGGTGTTCTCAACATAAAAAGGACATGGAACTGTTGGAACAAGTCCAGAGGAGGGCCACGAGGATGATCAGAGGACTGGAGCACCTCCCGTATGAAGAGAAGCTGAGAAAGTTGGGGCTGTTCAGCCTGGAGAAGAGAAGGCTGTGTGGAGACCTCATAGCAGCCTTCCAATATCTGAAGGGGCCCTATAGGGATGCTGGGGAGGGACTCTTCATTAGGGACAGTAGTGATAGGACAAAGGGTAACGGGTTCAAACTTAAAGAGGGGAAGTTTAGATTGGATATGAAGAAGAAATTCTTTACTGTGAGGGTGGTGAGGCACTGGAATGGGTTGCCCAGGGAAGCTGTGAATGCTCCATCGCTGGCGGTGTTCAAGGCCAGGTTGGACATAGCCTTGGGTGACATGGTTTAGCGTGAGGTGTCCCTGACCATGGCAGGGGGATTGGAAGTAGATGATCTTCAGGTCCTTTCCAACTCTAACTATTCTCTGATTCTATGATTAAAAAGCTGAAAATGAACTTTCTTATAATTATCATATCCTTTCAGTAATGGTGAGAATGAACAATGAATAAATAAGTGTAAATAGTTCCAGTAAAAACTCCACACTGTGATGTAGTATTTCCTTTCGCGATCATGCTGTAAGTAACTTTACCAGAGTTTGTCTTTCCAATTTTTCAATGAACCGGCATGTGCTTAGTGTCCTGACCCAGTGAGCCATGTTAAGTATACTGTGGCAAATAAAAATAGGTCTTTCAGTTTTATGCACTTTTATCTAATTCTTATTTTTTTTTCACAAGTTCATGGGCTCACATTTCTTGGGGGGATTGATGGCTCTAAGCAAGTCCAAATTCAGTACCAAAATGGCTCTAAATTAAGCTAGAGAGAATCATGCCAAGTGATTGTGATCTCACCCTTGTTTATCCTTCAATATTTTAAAGGAGTGGAATAACACACATTTGTCATAACCTTACATCAGTCTGACTGATTTGTTGTCTGATAGCAGGCAGCATGTTTTTAGAAAAAATATGCTTATTATACCCATGGTAATAATTGAAAGTTCCATTGACCTGCAAAAAAAGTTGCAAATGAAATCTATGAAACTGATATTGGAAAGAAAGTTTTTATATTTTAGGTTCAAAGAGCAATTACAAATGAGAATTCAGAAAGACTAATCTCAAACTCGTATGTGGTATCTGGGCATATATGCTGGAATCATCCCCAACAGAGCTTGAAACTGGAATTGCAGTGACATGTGACTAGTATATGAGGAAATGACTGCAGTACTTTCTTTTGTAATATAAAGATTCACAGAAATTTTTCAAAGATAAATTTCTCTGATCCCAGTCTGTGATATGAACATTCAGAATGGAAAGCATTTTGACTGGTTTTGTTCAGAAATATTGAGACTTCAGAGGGACTTGGACCATAAAAATATCTTAAGTAGTGGGAACCCTTTTATTTTAGTTGTTGTTTATGTAAAGTAGGTACTGTGTTGTAGTAATGCATTGTTCGGTATTAATAATTTGACATCTCATACTTAGAGGCCTTCTGAGTTTGCATTGTTTCACAGCTGAACCTATAATTCTTCCATGGTTAAAAGTAAGCCCTGGATAGTGCTTAGGCGAATGAGATAAAATATTTAATTTATCACAACTGAGGTACAATGGCACTTTGTTAATCAAATATACACGTTAGAGGATTTTTTTTTCTTACGTTGCTGCTTCTATAATGATATCTCTAAGTCATCAATATTCTTTATATGTTCTCTTCTATACAGCTGGAGTTCTTTATTCTCCCTTCAGTTTTTTTTTTCCTGAGCTATGATTTTCTATGTGGAAAAGCACAGATACCAATGGATGTGTGATCAGATTCTGGTAGTCACAGCAAAAGATTAGATTTCATTTTCTTCACAATGTTATGGAAAGATAAAAACTTTAGTTCCGAAGTAAAATACTTTCATTATAACAAGAGTATTTGAGTAGATGCCTAACACGAAGTCTAGTAATGTGAAATGGAATCTGAGAAGTAATTTGGCTGTCTTTGTTTACTTACTCCCACTGAGGCCGAAGAGTGCTTCTTGGTTTGGAAGGTTTTGTTACACCAATTTGAGAGTTATCCTGCTTCCTTTGTGAAAGTAAATAGTGCATTCTGCTGCGCCTTCAGAAGTAGAGAAGATAAGATAGCTGAAAACATCCTTCTGTGTTACATGAAGTTGCAAGCATGTCTTTAAATTATCTTTTACTTCCACATAAATAGACATTTTTCTTAGCTGCTTAGTTTAGTATATCATAATTTAAAAAACGCTGCAGCTAATACCTTTCCAATTGCACTCAAGAGGAATGGAGCCAGCAGAGGCTCCCTGGACTGCTTGCACCACTGTCCCACTGTCCCAAGAGAAAAGCCTTTTCCTCAAGTCCTGTCCAAACCTCTTTCGCTTGGTCCATTTGATGCCCCTTGTCTTTCTGTCTCCCTCTTCTCAACCACCTCTCTGCAAGTACCAGGGGCTGTTTTCAGCCCCAGCCTGGACCCATCTTTGCAAGAGGCTGAGCCAGTTAGTCCCTATACATTCTTTCAGGGACCAGCTCTATCAGCTGAATGTTCACAAATCCATGGGGCCTGATGAGATTCATCCCAGAATACTGAAGGTGCTAGCAGAGGTTATGGTAGGACCCCTCTTGAACATCTATGAAAGTTCTTGGGAGTCTGGGAAGGTCCCTGCTGACTGGAAGCTACCCAGTGTTACTCTGATCTACAAAAAGGACATGAAGGAAGATCCAGGGAACAAGAGACCTGTTAATCTAACCTCAGCTTCTGAAAAAATTATGGAGAAGCTTATGCTTGGTACCACTGAAAGGCATTTAAAGAATAATGCAGTCCTCAGGCAAAACCAATGTGAGTTTGTAGATAGAAAGTCCTATTTAACTAATTTAATATCTTTTTATAAGGTCACCCACTTACTGGATGAAGGGAATGTGGTAGATGTAGTTTTTCTGTATTTTACTTTTGATGCTGTCCCTCACAGCATCATTCTGGACAAGCTGTCCAACTGTTGAATGAGCAGGTTCACAGTGAACTGGGGAAGAACTGTATGAAGGACAGGTCTTGAAGGGTTATAGTGAATGGTACTACGTTGGGCTGATGATCAGTCACCAGTGGTGTTCCTCAAGTTCAACTCTAGTGCCAGTTCTGTTCAGTATGTTTATTGATGGTCTGGGTGCAGGAGTTAAATGTACTATTAGCAAGTTTGTTGATGACATCAAACTGGGAGGTTCTGTTGACTCTCTTGAGAAGCAAGATGCCTTGCAGAGGTATCTAAATAGATTGGAGCACTGGGCTATGACTAATGGGATGAAATTTAATTTTAACTTAATTTTAAAGTTGAAATGCCAGATTCTGCGCTGAGGACAGAGTAGCACTGGACACAAGTATACACTGGGAGATGAGTGGCTGTAGAGCAGCCTTGCAGAAAGGGATATGGGCGTTCTGGTCAATAACAGTCTTAACAGGAGTCAGTGGTGTCCCCTGGCAGCTAAGAGAGCAAATGGCATCCTGGGGTGCATCAAATAGAGCATAATCAGCCAGTCAAAAGAGGTGATTATACCGCAGGGTTTAGCATTGGTGAGACCTCTTCTTGACTGCTGTATGCAGTTCTGAGCCCCACAGTTTAAGAAGTCTGTGAAGGTACTCGGATGTATTCAGGGGAGAGCAACAAACCTGGTGAAGCAGCTGGAAGGAATGTCCTCTGAGGAGCAGCTATGGATTTGAGCATGTCTAGTTTGGAGAAAAGGAGGGTTAAAGGTGACCTCATTGCTCTCTACAGCTTTCTGAAGAAGGGAAGGGAAGAGAAAGGTGCTGATCTCTTTTTGCTGGTATCCAGGGACAGGATGTGTGCGAACAGTTCAAAGCTGCGCTAGGGGAGGTACAGATTGGACCTTAGGAAACATTTCTTTACCAAGAGGGTGGTCAGACGCTGAAACAGCCTTCCTAGAGAGGTGGTTGATACCCCAAGCCTGTCAGTGCTCCAGCCATAACCAGCTTGAGGTCCCTTGCTGAACTCTCATAGTTTCATCAGCACCTTTCCTGAAATGGGAAGTCCAAAATCTAATGCGATATTTAGGTGTGGTCTCCTAAATGCTGAGAACACTGGGATAATCCCATCGCTTCATGGACAGTGTGTAGTCCTACTGTTTAGCTGGTGCTGGCTCATGCGTAGCTCCCTGTGCACCACAGCCCCTGCACCTTCCCTTCAGAGCTGCTCCTGTGCCTGGCCTGCTACAGAGTGTGCAGTGGCCAGGTCTCTGCTTTCCCAAGGACAATAATTCACAAGTGGTTATTGAATTTCATAAGCATCCTGGGTATATTTGTGTAGAAACTTAGCATTTATATATTTATAATATTCAATGTGAATTCTTCATCTGTACTGTGACTACAGAAGGTACTAATCTCTCTTTGTCACGAAGGACATAAATTTATAAAGCATAAAACTTGCACAGGTTTGTTAATATTACAGACAAGATTACCTCCAAAAAATGGTTTCACCTTTTGTGGGGGTAGCTTTTCTAGTCCATTTGTGTTGCCTTTCCTATGGTTGTTGCTTAAATAAGCCTGTATCATATTGTTCTGGGAGGTGAAGCATGCTTTTCTTTCATGATTTCTAAATATGCTCTTACTCCTTGTCAATATGTGTACATACATCTGCCTGCCTATAAAACTGTTTCTTCTTCCAAATAATGCTAATAGAAGCTGCAGTCTGAGGGACTGCAAGAAAGATAGAAAGTTGTTTAAAGTCATATTTTGTTTGAGGTGTGCTCTCTGAAATCTATTTTTACTTCCTTGTGCTCTGAGATTGTAATTAGTGGATTGTGAAATAAAGCACAAATGAAAAAAGCTCATTTACCTAGTTCCTTGAATGGTTCAGTTTGGTCAGGCCTGCCTCAGAAACACATGTATCTAAGTTATAATATACAGTGGATCCTGGGTAGGGCAGCTTTTACATTTCTTTAGGTCCTGCTGCAGAAAGCAACTTTCTAGAAATAGCTTGAGCTATAAAATGGGCCATGATATTATTTAGAAACAAAAGTAAAATAAAAAAAGGAAAATACAATTTGACATGAAGCTGATAATGAATGTCGTCTGCAACTTGGATAACATCTGGCATTATGTGAATAACTGCATTGACACTTTGTAATGGGTATGGACCTCCACAGAGCTCGTGGAGTGCCTACTAGCTCTTTAGCACTGCTTGCCACAGTGCATTTCAAACCATGGGACACTCTTACAACTACATCTCCTACCCAGCAACATGCCTAACCTGAATTTTGTACCTGAAACACTCTCAACAACACTAAAAATGAACACTAACTGATTTTCAGCCCAGAATCATATTTCGGGACTGCTCAGTTTCGCATAGGCTGCGTTTCCTTCAGCATTTGCCACCAGCAGGTACACCTATTTTATTTTTTTAATTTTTTTTCATAAACTTACATAAGTTCTACTGAGATTAATGTGTGGTCACACACTGCTTTGAAATTATTTTTTGAGTCTGGGCCTTTAATCAGTGTTTTGCACTGTTTTCTTATTTAATAAAGAAATAAGCATGAAAAGCAATAATGCTCTTCCTTTCTCTGTCTTGAAAACTTTTCTTTTGTTCTCTGGGAAGTTCCTTCCTCACAGCCCTGGAGCTATGCAGTTTTGAAACTACTCAATGTCCAGCAGATTAGATTGTTTGCACATCTTAACACCTCCTGCAGCCAGGAAATTAGGTCTTGCAATGAAAATGTCATTTCATTTTTTCTGCACAAACTGCCATTCCATCAGTGGTTCTTTTCCCAGTGGAGACATGGCAGAAAGACTGTAATCTTCACCAACACTGTTTGAATTTGGAGTTTAAATAGGCTTTCTAATAAGTGGCATCAACTATATAACATCCATAGGCTTTCTGTGCTATTTGCAGACTGATAGGCTCCTGTATTCTGCTGAGGGCTTGTGCACACATTTTGTTTTAAGCAGCTGGGACTACCCAGAGTGCATCAAATTAAATGGGTACACAAATCTTTTCAGGATCAAAGCTCTGAGAAGACTCCTGGTATCTTGCAACCTTCCAGCTTGAATGCTATCCACCCTGCAAAACACCAGTGGGATTTTCAAACTTTTCTAAGCATTCCACACAGACTTTTCCTATTGATAGATGCTCCTTGGCTTTCTCTGATGAAATATGCTGTTGAGTTCAGACAGAGAGAGAGACTTCGCTGTTGACATGGCTGAGAAGACTTCAGACAGCTTGCCATCTGCTATTATGGTAGTGATAGCTTTGTAGTAATATTAAAGGTTTTTAGAAGTGGAAAGTTATTAATTTATAATGGCAACCTGATGTCAGAGGAGGTGGCTCTACCAGAGAAAGAAATGCTGGAATGAAGCATTTGACTATTTGAATATTTGGCTCTATTACAGGCGCTCAGTATTTCAGTCCATTATCAGGGGGTGGGTTTTCACAATGCATTATGAGACCCTGAGTGCCAAGATCTGTTTTGCCATGCTTAAAGTAGGTAAGTTGAAATTTCATTAGAACATAAGGATGGCTGTGTCAAGTGAAACGAAAGAGCTAGAGCTCACTGCTTCCAGCAGTGGCCTAGTGTGAATGTCTGTTTCAGAAGCTGAGCATCTGCCTTTGGCTCTTTAGTTAATATGGTTGGTTGTTATATTTAAATTTGGGAAAAATTCTTTAATGTTTTTTGCAACAATAGCCAGGAGTTGCCAAATACAGAAGTCACGCAGTAGATCTGAGAGAAGAAGCAGTGGCAGGATCAGGAGAAAAACAAAAGGGAGAGTTTAGGAAGATGAGGGGGAGGAGGAGAAGGGGGAAAAGACAATATTAAAATATTCAAAGATATTCCACTGATTCCACTTTGGTCTCACCTCACTTTGGCAATGCACTTCTGCTGCCACAGAGCCACTCACCCAGGATGCCAGCCCACAGGCTTCTCTCATTTTCAAAAGGACTCTTTTCATAAGATCTCTTCTATGGAAAACTTTTTTTTTTTTTTATGAACCATTATGTGAGGCAAAAATAACAAAATCATCCAGCAGATTTGACAGGGATTTGTAGCTGTGCCTCTGTATGGACTGCAGAGAAAACTGTGGAACTTGAGTCTTGACAATTTTATTTGCAAATGGTTACAATTCTAATGAAGCAAGTACCTCTACCCTTTTTAATGACAGGTCCACACCGAGTTACAAATAGTTCAAAAGAAAAATGATGGAAATTACTTCCAAGTGTTAGTCTTATTAAAACACATTTTTAAAAGTTAGAATATGCCAGTATAATGACTATAGCCTATGAAAATTTAATTCATTCCCCCGATATTAATTATAGTCATGTGATAAGGTTTTTTTTTATCCCTTCCACAGGAACCAAGACATATCTGCATAAGACAAATAAGTTTCAGGGCCAGCCCAACAATTGCCTATTAAGTAGAGAAGCACTCTTTATCTCACACTGGCGAACTGTTCTGAAGATTGATTTTTTCAATATGTAAAAAATATCAAAATGTTAGAAAGATGTTACCTGAGGAAAAACCTGGAATAAATTAATTATGGTGTCCTTGGTTCAGGATTTGAATGATGAGTACAAATATGTACAAAGCCTCTCCTTGAATAATGTTGATAAACAGAAATATTGAATCTCTGCTAACAAAGTGAATGTTGCATTACATGTACCGAATGATCAAGTAACCACAAACTGTTTAATGATTCATCAATATAAGGGAGTGGAAAGAAGACTGCTCAGGCATCCTTAATTTTGGTAATTCCTAATGTCTGAGCATTTGACTTCATAACGTTAAAGTTGGCTCCACTTCTCAGTCTTTTTTTCACACAATGTGTACAGATGCAGGACTCATACCATTGTTCTGGTTTCAGCTGGGACAGTTAGGTTTCTTCCTAGTAGCTGGTGCAGTGCTGTGTTTTGGCTTTAGTCTGAAAACAGTGCTGATGACACACCAATGTTTTAGTTGTGGTTAAATAGCACTTACCATGATCAAGAACTTTTCAGTCTCTTTTGCCCTGCCAGTAAGGAGGGGTACAAAAAGCTGGGAGGGAACAGAGACGGGACACCTGACCTGAACTAGTCAAAGGAGCATTCCACACCACAGCACGTCATGCTCAGTACATAAACTGGGGAAAGTCATCCAGAAAGGACCAATCACTGCTTGGGTAGGGCTGGGTATTGGTCAGGGGGTGGTGAGCAATTGTATTGTGCATCACTTGTGTTTATCTTTTTTACCTTTCCACTTGTCATGGAACCCAGAACACCCTTTTGCTTTTATATTCTCTCTCCTTGCTATTTTCCTTATTGTTACTACTATTACTAGTAGCAGTAGTAATTATATTATACTATATTTTAGTTATTAAGCTGTTCTTATCTCAACCCATGGGTTCTCCTCCCCATCCAACCCAGAGAGGCAGGGGGAATGGGAAGAGGTGAGTAAGTGGCTGTGTGGTACAGAGGACCTGACGGGTTTAAACCATGACAACCATACAGACCTGTGTCATGATTCAAAATTAGAGATGTTTTCATGATGTTGTTTAAAATATTATTAGAAATAAAAGTTGGCTAGCATCAGAAATAAAAGGCAGCCTAGATAAGTGATTATATCAAGCAGGTCATAATTTTAACAAATGGCACATATATTACTGGTCAGATAGGAATATCAATCTCTAAAGGCAAATTAATAAATGTCCTTAATAATTGAACATACAATGTCCTTCCTAGCTTTTCACTGTATTGCCTTCTCACTTTCAGCAGTAGGTAAGAAGTGACTTTTAGTTTGTTCTTTCAGCGTACTCCAGCCACTGCTCATGTATCACTATTCGGTGTGGCACAGTTGACTTGATAAAACTCACCGTTAATAAAAACAACTCTCCCAAAGTCTGCTTTCTCACAATCTCATTTTTTCCTAAATTTAGTTCTTAATAGCTCTCAGAAACCTGGTTTCATTTTCTTCAGGAAGCTGGAAATTTCAGCTACCAGGCTGCAGTAACCCCTTGAGTGCAGCATAATCCACCTGCCAGTCCATCAATATACGGATATGCCACTATAACTCAGCAATTAATACTGCAGCGATAGAACATCCAGAGGCAGACAGCATATACTCCCTTTAAAGGTCTGAGTGAAACACTGACAAGCATGTGTGATTAGAGTAGGGCATCTGGTAGAAAAGCTGCATGAATGGAGAGACAGGCGAGACATCATTAAAGATGTTTATTCTCTTAAAAGGCACCCTTGTCTTCCACTACTTTAGAAAAATGTATCTCATCTCAAATTACATAGGTGTGTTTTTCTGTTATATGCAAGCTGCACTTCATTTTAATCCCAGCCTTTAGTGAGGCAAGTCTGTTGCAAAACAGGAGAAAAAGATTTTTGTATCTTAATGGGAACCCTCGTGTTTTGGTTTAAGCCACTTTTACAGGAAAACCTGGGTCATGAGCTTAAGATCATGTCCTGGCACCGCAGTAAGGTTCAGACTTAACAGATGGGTCAGAATGGTTTTGGTCCCCTACTCCTCCTTTATTTTCACTGTGCTTAAGATAACTTTATCTCAGGAATCTAGTCTGATTATCAGTTCTTCACAATGTCTTCACAACTACAAAATATGAATATGGATATATTTGGTAAAATTGAAGTTCTTTAGGCAAAGAGAAGTGACCTATCAGAGTTAGAGTACAGCATCAGTAATTGATTTAGGGTAGATTAGGGAGGTCTGATTTGGGAGAAAGGAAACACAGAAGAAAAAATACAGTGCCCAATTCCTTAGGAATTGTTATAGCTGTTATAGAAGATACAGTATTTTGCATGCATATTAAATATGCATGCTGACATAAAATATCTAAAATAAGTGCTTTTGCTTATTATTGTCTGAAATATACATGCATAATGGTCTGGTTTATGTTATCTCACGGTGATGACAGGTAAAATCTTCCATTAATTATAGTAATACTTGATTTTTCCATTTTTATAGCAGTCTGTATTTAGAAACATCTCAATTTCTTTAATTACTAGTACACATGGGTGCTTTGTCAAGTTTTGTCAGACTTTAAGCCCGTTTCTTAATGCGTGTCACTAACTTGTTAATAAATTGTCCAGATGGAGTGCTGGTCTCCTTAGGGTCACCAGGAACTGTGGTTTAAATTATTTGTAACGTAAGAATCAATCACATTTAAAACATGAGATAAAGGGGGAGAAAGGATACTTCAGACTTCATATGGAGAGTAAGACAGCAATGTCTACCTAGCACAGAAAGGGAAGCTTATCTGCTTTTTGGTCATATTTGCAGGTCTCATAATGGGAAGCTTATAAATGTAGGGATCCAAATACATGGACGGAGCACTATTCTCCTTATATGTAGTGAACTGTGAAAGATTTTTGTGTTCCGCCTGGGTTTGCAATAAAAGCTGACCTGCTTTTCAAAACTCCTTCCATCTTCCTGGGTACTCTGGGTTTCCTTGACCATTCAGTGATGTTGACCTGATATTTGGGCTTTTTTTTTTTTTTTCTTCACGAGATTAAGAGAGATCTTCAATTTCCAGTAGTGATGAGCAGTTGATGCAGAACTCACTCACTTGGTATTTTTAACAAAGAAAGAGCTTAGTCTGCTATTTCTCCATCCTATCTACCCTCCTGCCATTCTCTTAAATCTTAAGAAAAGGTCCATGTCGAATAACAGAATTAGTGAAATTACTAAAGTCACATTTATGAACTCTCCCAAATATTTGCCCCTTTCACTTTGTTCATATAATTCACAGAAAAGAGTTCAAATTTACTATTTTACAGAATTGTTTCTAAATGACTTTTCAGAACAGAAATTTACAAAAATATCTTAAGATCATGCTTAACATTTTGATGCAATCTAATCTCATTAATTAGCCAGAAAAATAATAAATTTTATTATAATGCTACAGTTATCATTTCAGCAGATCATTAAAGTGATAATCATGTGTTTCTGTATAGAGGCATGTGTGTGCAATTATTTTTGCATGTCTTCACAGTTGTAAATCCTTTCAAATTCTTAATTTTTATACCTTATCCATCCAGAAGCAATTTTAACTCCTCAGGCTGTGGCAGTTCCTGTCTCATTCATCTGTACTGTTCAGAGCAAGGTCAGTCAAAATATCAGGGTGATGCATCTTTCTGGCTTAAGGAATAAAGGAAGTATCAAGGAACCTGAAATGCTAAAACCAGTTTAGTCTATCAGATGTAGCTATCTTCTATTAGCGTAATACTTAAGGACCTCAAAATCTTTCATATTGGACACATAAAGATTGTAGCATTGTTTAACTTTAGGGGTACACTACTGTTAGTTTTTTACCCATCAAAAGAACTGAAAGGTGATTTTGCCCGTCTGCTCTTGTGAAGCCCCACCTGCAGTACTGTATCCAGCTCTGGGGCCCTCAACATAAGAAAGATATAGACCTGCTGGAGCAAGTCCGGAGGAGGGCTATGAAGGTGATCAGAGGGCTGTAGCACCTCTCCTGTGAAGACAG
This sequence comes from Ara ararauna, assembly GCA_028858755.1. Lineage (NCBI taxonomy): Eukaryota > Metazoa > Chordata > Aves > Psittaciformes > Psittacidae > Ara > Ara ararauna. The sequence goes on from CM054379.1 coordinate 68,132,970, forward strand.
GCTGAGAGAGCTGGAGTTGTTCAGCCTTGAGAAGGCTTCAGGGAGCAGCCTTTCAAAACTCAAAGGGGGCATATAAGAAAGATGGAAACTAACTTTTTAGTAGGACTTGTAGCACAAGGACAAAGGGTAATAGTTTTAAACTGATAAAGGATAGATTTAGATTAGATATAAGGAAGAGATTTTTAACAATGGTGATGAAACACTGGAGCAGGCTGCCCAGAGAGGTGGTAGATATCCTATACCTGGAAACATTCAAGGTCAAGTTGAATGGGGTTTTGAGCAACCTGATCTACTTGAAGATGTTCCTTCTCATTGCAGCAGGGGTTGGACTAGAAGACCTTTGAAGGTCCTTTCCAGCCCAAATGATTCTATGATTCTATACCAATGGAGAATCATTCTTCTGTTCTTCCATTCAATACTTTCTATTGCATGCTGAACGTATACTTGCTTTCTAGAAGTTCTCAGCCATTTGAGATAATATCCACTGTGCTATATTTTACTTTAGATGAAGTTGCTGATTTGAATTCTCAAAAACAAGTCAGTTATTCCAGTTATGTCTTTTCCCATGACATTATTACATGACCCAGTCAGAGAGGATATATACCTAATCTGAGTTTCCTCTTGCTTATCCCCTAAACTTGTATGTGACATTTTTTTCTCTTTTTGTATTAACCGCTATTTTAGGTGAATGTATACCAGCAAAGCAAATTTTCAAGTGAAAGTGAAGCATTGGCAGCATTAGCACAGAATTTGCTAATGTTATTCTCACCAAAGCTGGTGTTTTCAGGCATTCTGAGACTACTTGTTACTGCTTCCTTCTATCAGATAAAAATACCTGATATATGTTTCTCTTGATCACCTTACAGCACTTTGGTTGTGATTCAGATGCCTGCTTCAGTCTGTTGCTTGTGTTTTCCTAATAAGCCTACTGAAGGTGTATTTGAAGACAGAAGGAAAATTTATATTTATGCTATTTTCTTTTTATATAAAGCTACATGGACAGCACCTAAATCCCACTCAGTAACGCTTCTTTAGGAACTGATCTCTCTAAAGTCAATAGAATTGATGATTAACTTTTTTGGATTGTAGAGATTTGAACTATGACAGGATAAGGGAGCAGCTGGCTTAGAAAGCCTGCATCGTGTCTCAGAGTCAACTTAGAAATATTTCTGGACAGTTTTGTCCCTGTGTAAAGAAAGAATATTCTCTTGTTGTAAAGCTATGTATCAGGGAATTAATGCCTTCATGTGGTGTCACTGTAAAAAATGTGACACTACCTCACAAATGCTACAAGGTAGTATGTATATGGACAGGGAAGCAGAAATCAGCTTGCTAGGAAAATGAAAAGACAAGTCCCTGAGGATGAGCTGCATTTCTGCAGGGGGTCTGGGGTTGTAAAAATCCTGCAACTAAAAGCTTGGAAAGAGCAGAGGGCTCCCAAACCCCTGCTGAATGCCAAAGCTCTCCTTCTGTTCTGTGTTATTGTTTATAGCAATTAAAAATAAAAATAATAGTGCACAAAAACATGTGGAACAATATTTGTTGTGTTCTACATAGTTATTTTTCCACAAGGCCAGTCCTGATATGTGTTTTGCTGCTGTGAAAATAGAACTGACAATTTATTATCCCCGTTACAAAACATTCTTCATTATTTATAGAGATTATGTTTGGAAAGACAAATGACTTCTGTTCTTTCCAGAAGCAACAATAAAGTGATAATACTTTTCGTTAACAGCCAGCTCCTTTCTTACTCCTTGAGGTTGCTGCTTACTCATCTAATCATGGGGTTTCATAGACTGTTCGACAGACTGCACCCTTGTATTTATTAGCTGTCACAGGTTAGGGATGACTTTTTGTCCACCCTAATGATGGTAGGAATAAACAAAGTATTTCTCGAATTTAATTAATTCAGTTACCTTTTTCAGGTGTATATTTTAAGCAGCTGCATAAATATTTATGTTACCATATGGCCTATTTTAACAGAATATATCATCTGCTGACAGATCACAATTATCACACTTCTTCAAACCAGTGGTATGGGAATAATCCTTAAACTGTTGGCTTTATTAGACAAACATTCACAGCAGTTCTTTGATGTATATTACACAATGATTACTCATAAAATGTGGTATTGTTTCTTAATGACTCTACATAGCTTAGACAATAATGCTGTGAAGCTGATTTTCAAGCTTTTGAGCAGTCATTCTCTTATAATGTTTCCTATTTATGAGCCTCACAGAGGAGCTTCTGTACAGTACCCCAATAATATGTGCAAAAAGACAGGAAAATTTTTCCGTCTAGTGCAGATACAAGCGGTAAAAATCACGCAAGGAAACCAAGGATGTGCTGAGCAGAATTAACAGTGAGAAACACATTTCCATTCTGAGGAAAGGCAAGTGGAAGCTGAAAAAAAGAATTTTAATCAAACAGAGATGTCGATGTTGTCTAAGGTTTACTTCAACTTGTGTCTTTAAAATAAAATGCACTCTTCTACCTAAGGAGCCTAGTTTATGCTTTGTGCCACTGCTAAGTACATGAACCATTGCATTATTCAGTGATAGCTCAGTAAATATTAATTTGCACAATGGTTGTATTTTTGGCAAAGCATCAACAGAGCAGAACGAGTTGAGTCTTACAGTAATTAGAAAGCATAGCAAGTTCATCGTGATGAAATGTGAATGTTTCAGTGGACTTAAGAAAAAAGTTAATGCACAACATACAAGAAAGCCAGTCTTGACAGCCATTCTTGATGGTAAATCTAATGAATAGGAATTGGACTAGAAGGCTGGATTTGGCTTTAGTTTTGTTATGCCTCACTGTCTATGATAGGGAAGAGGATAGGAAATGTTTTCACTCTCTGTTTGCAGAACTCAAAATAAATGACTGTTTTTCCAGCTGTCCTTTGTTGGGTCTCTTTTCTTTTGTATCAGTATAAAAATACTGTTAGTTTAGACACTAAAATAATAACTGTAAGTCTAATAAGTAATTTTTGTTTTTTTATGACTGGCTGCTTCGTTTGGTGGAATGTCCTTAAACATCTCTTCTCTTTTCCTATTTAGATGTTGATGGACCCTCCCACCCCTCATATTAATTGCTCTTAGTGACAGAAAATCTAGTAACAGAAATGGACTGAGCAGTGGCATTGTCTTGTTTCATGGTTTGCTCTGGCATTTTCGTACCCACCTGTTTAATTCAAAGTAGATTTCAAATAACTTTGCTAAAGAATTTGCTGAAGAAAGAGCTGTAGTTAAGCACCAGTGTTGCATTTCAGAGGTTCTGAGTTAAGGTCTGTGGAACACATTACCAGATTAACTAGATTATTTTATAGAACTTTATGCTGATCAGTAGTGCGAAGTGTACATACTTTTATGCTAGCATTAATTGAAACTAATATATTTATATCATTCAGTTATTGGCTGAGTCCTAAAATCAGAAATAATATTTGGTACTGTGAAATCCTAAACATAAGAAGCAGAGCCTACTAGCCCAAAAACAAAATTTTGCTGTTGCAGATGCTGTTATCTCTATACAGCATTGTAGTGCGGCTTGTGAGTGTATCAGGTTGACTCAGTAGCAGTACAGCACCCCCAGAATACATGTACTGAGAACTGTAGTTGTGGCCCACATGCTTCCTTATCCTCCAAGTATTATCGCTAAGCGCAAGAGGTCAAATTGCAAGTGTACCACGTTTCTTACCTCTGCATTTTCCATTTTTAAGAGTTTAAGGATGCACTCTTTTTCTACTCTAGGGCAAAAGGCTGCCTTTGAGAATGCTCCATGTCCTTTTTTTGCCTCATGTGTTATGAGCTCCTGCGGGTGGACTGTATAAGTACTCAGGGCTCTACAACTGTGACATGCAAGTATTATCATATATATAGGTCTTAATAGAATAAGGGTTTGAAGTATTGAACCAGGTCAGAGAGATTTTTTGAGCTTTGGGGGCTTGTCTAAAAATATTGAACACTTTTCCCCTATGGGATGTTTGCCTTAAATTCAGGAAAAAAAGGAAATAAAGATTTAGTGCAGAAGCAAGATTCTTGCTGACAATGGAGAGCCCGTAAGACCTGCTGTGTGTTTTGTATAATATGTTAAAAGGAAAAGACATTGTAGAATGACTTCTAGCCTTGGATTTTGCTTGTATTTTAAGGACCTAACTAGCTACTTCTATATAAATGGGAAAAGGAAGGAAAAACCCCAACCAATCAACCAAAAAACAATTCTTGAGGGTTATGGTGAACTAAGGTACATCAGAACTCCCAAGACTGTTATTTCACCTAATTTTCTAAAAAAGAAAACTGTCCTGGGCTCAGCAGCAGCAGTCATTTTTTCTCTTTAGTAGCTGGTGCAGTGCTGTGTTTTTGACTTTCGGCCTGGGAACAATGCTGATAACACTGATGATTTTAGTTGCTGCTCAGTAATGTTTAGTCTGACCAAGGACTTTCTGAGTCTCATGCTCTGCCAGGGAGGAAGGGAAGCCAGGAGGAAGCAGAGACAGGACACCTGACCCAAACTGACCAAAGAGGTATTCCATACCACAGTACGTCATGCCCACTATATAAACTGGGGGCAGTTACCCAGAAGGGTTAGATCACTGCTTGGTCGGGCTGGGTATTGGTCGGCAGGTGGTGAGTGGTTGTGTTCTCTTCCCTTGTTATTTCCCTTATCATTGTTGTTATTGGTGGTAGCAGTAGTGGTTTTGTGTTATACCTTAGTTACTGGACTGTTCTTATCTCAGCCCACGATAGTTACATTCTTTCGGTTCTCCTCCCCATCCCCCCAGGAGGAGGGGGAAGGAAGGGGAAGGGAGGAGCGAGATAGCAGCTGTGTGTTTCTGAGTTATGGCTGGGTTTAAACCATGACAAAAACACAAAGCATTTTCACAAATTAAAATCTTAAAAAATGTAGAGGAGACAATCCAGTTACTGAAGCTTGGAAAACTATTATGTAAGTGTGTTAATCCTATTCCAAGAGAATGTAGGGGACCCCTTTAAAATTTGAATAGCATACTCTGGGGTTTGATTGCAAATCATCTCACCTAAAATGGATTGAAGGTTTATACTGGAAACATTCCTAGTATTGAGTCATTTGGACTACTCACTGAAGATGTCTGGAATATGGCACAGTAAGTTCCAACATTTAGAAGTTATGATTTGCAGCTATTTTAAAAGCCAGTCTTGTTAAGATCTCATTTTCCTTTTTAAACTTGACATAACTGGAGGCAAAAAGTGTAATTGAATCGTATGTATCTTTGGGGGGGGTAAGTAGAGGTTAAATAAAGGTTGCATGGTAGCAGCTTCTCTTCTGCAAGATAATGTGGATTTTTCTAATAAGTGCTCAGTATGGTCTGGGGAGAATTTTCCATTCCTACACACTGACACAGCATTTTGTGGCCAAAAAAGATCTTACAGACTGGGGTGCAAAATGATAATTTGCTGAAGAAAAAGATATTAAAAAAAAAAAATCTTCTACCTCTTTCCAAGCAGCTTATCTGCCGCAAGCTAAAGCTAACGGAAGCCCTTCCTTACTCTAACAATGCAGAACAATTTGTGAATTTCAGTTAAACAGAAATATGCAGTCTGAAGTTTGACAGGTATCTCTACTTGTTATATTTGCAGGGCTTCCTATAGCATATTTGTGTGTCGTAACTATAGTACAGATTACATGAAAACAGCTTGCGTGATGTAGGAATGTTATGATCTCCATTTCGGATGATGCAGGTTTTTCTCATTACCAAACACACCTTTATTTTTCTCATTCCTTGCCCACAATTTCTCGTTTAGATATTTTGAAAAATAAGCACTTACTATGCTGCTGACTGCACTTAGGAGTGCTAATATGAATCTGCATTCTCTCCAAAGCCTGTGATCAGGATGTAAAATTACAGTAATGATTTTGGATATGCTTTTGACCCAGTCTTACCTGAAAATTTTAGGACTGCTTTATATGAACAGAGGTTATTATTGCCCATCAGATTTGCTTTCATTTTTCAAACAACTCCTGCTCAGACAAACTGTAAACTGTAACTAAAAACCCCCCTGAGCTATAAAGAAATAATAATTCCTATATTTTCATTCATTTCTTACTCAAAATTAGTTTCTCAGATAGTAAGCTGTGTTCTGATGAATTTCACCATGTCCGTGGTAGTACATATGGACAATGTTAAGAATTACTTGCATTTTTTCATTAAATGTCGTTTTGATTTAGAACCTGCCTTGCTCCTTCATATTGAATGCTACCTTCATCCACCAACAATCCATTGCATTGCATTCAGGATTAGATGGAACAGAGATGTTACTCTAGACAAAGGAGAGAAAATTTAATCCCTAATTTGTAGAGATAAAATGAATAAACATCCAGTATCTTCTTGGAAATGATAAATCACTTTTAAGGATTTAGATAGCTGTGTCAAGCAAGTATTTGTTTGTTTATCTTTTCACAAACAGATTATTTTGCAAACCAAGTGCCCTTGTATCTGATATGCCTCTTGCAGTGATACGCTAGAAAGTGGAGTTTTCAGGACATCAGCAAGAATTTGTGATTATTGCTTCTTTTTCTCTTGTTTCACGAAAGTTCTTTCTCAGACTGCTTGACCCTCTTCTGAATAGTCTTCTTTCTGTCTTCTGTTTGTCCTCCTGCATCTGTCCAGCCTAAACTACTGTCTAAACTACTGTCATTCTTGAAAACTTCTGTATCACCCTCTACATTACCCTTTATGATTCTTAAAGTGCGGTTCTTTTCCACATGTAAGAGGTAGGAGTAAAAGAAAACAAAGTCTGTGTAACAGCGTCTCCTACTGATCGATGCTTTTGTGCATTTGACATTCAGAGGCTGCTGAGAAGAAAAAGCACTGATTCTCTAATCTCTTCATTTGCACAAGGTTTTTATACCTTTTTCTCATCCTTCCTTGCCATAGCATATGATTTTACAGTGTCATTTCAATACATACTCAGAAGCTATGCATCTTAATTAGGGTGACAATGAATATGACAGCTTCTTTACTTAAACTTAGAAATCCACCATAAAAAAAGGTACCTTTTTTATTATTATTATTTTTAATTATCTTAGTTTGGGTAAAATGATGCTCTCTTCTTCAGGTATGTTTTCTGTGTCAAACAAAATGCTCTTTTTCCCCACCCTTTATCTATATCGAACAGCTGATTAATGTACAATACAGATTCTTGTAATGTAAGGTCTTGTAACTGATTACCATTTTGATATACCACATGAAAGAAAAATAAAACATACTCCAAGGATCCATTATGACAGACTAAGCTGAAATACACCATGCCTCATTTAAACATTTTAATTTCTGCACTAAAAATGTAAGGGTCTTCTTTTTTTTTAACAACATCAAAAAAAGTTTTAATAAAATATAACAGCAATTGTCAATGCACCAGCACTAGTAAGATGGTGTTTAACAATTCTTCTGCCAATTTCATCTGTTGTTTTAATGTAAAATAGAAACATATAAACAGTCTTGACCTCTAGGTTCCAGGAAAAGAATCTCAAGACAGTCAGTGCTGCCTGTATGTGTGATAGAAGTGGATTTAAGAATGGCCCAGGATACACATTAATACCTCTACCACTAAATACAACAAATTAGGGACTTTTGCTGCCACTAGGTCAGTGCAGACACATTTGCTCTGTCTTTAGGGAATTTGTTCTTGGCAGGAGCTGTCATCTCCCATCGCATGCCTGGATTTTAGTTGGGAGACTTTAATAGACCAAACCTCTGCCAGGAACTGGCTAAAAATTAAATTGCTTGGATGGCCAGTACTTCTACTTGTCCTTATTTTTAGTTGGACTCCATGAACTTATTCTTGCTGTGCAATACAGCAAGGTACTTCCCACAAAGTGCGATTGGAACAGTACTTGTATCAGAGATGTGGATGAGAAGGACCTCCAGATCTGCACTTCTTAGGGCTAAAAATCATTATTTAAGTATTTTTTTCTTCACCAATACAAAAATAGCATCTCTGATAATTGGAAGAAAGGAATCAAAGAGACAAAACTTTAATTACACTGCTTTATTTCCTTTGCAGCTGTGTCCCATTAGCATGCTAGCAGTGGGATATTTTCTTGTAAGCTCTGATCCTCCTACCAATATATTTTTGACCAAACTGATAATTAAAATCAATTACAGGGAATAGAAGTGATGAAAGGGATATTTTTCCTGAAAGAGACCTCTGAATTAATTTTGCTGTCATACAGTAACTTTCTAGTTTGCTGGTTGCTGATTGCAAGATGTTTATTTGATACTCTTAAAGGTGAGAGCCATCTTCCTTAAAAAAACCTATTTGCTCTGGTTTGATAGAGAAAGCAGAGGATGGAAAAGTTTATGTAATGCAGGCTGATTGGTTTTATGCACATTTTAAAAAGTGATTGAAACCAGCTAATCTGTAGTTCTTTTTTATGTTTAATAGAATTTTTTTTGTATATTTCACACTGAATTCAGTAGTAAAACTAATGCAAAAAAATAGCTGTTTAGGCTGGGTTTTTTTAAATCTTTTTTGCCATCTGGTATCTTTGGTGGTATCTGCATGCTTCTGAAAATCTTGGCATGAATGCATTTTGTTTATGCGAGAGATTCTGAATTTATAGGCTAGTTATGTCATCCACTTTGGGGAATTTTCTAAGAGGATTCAGTAGGGCTACAAAACCCAGATCAGGGTCCTTTGTTTTACATGTGATTGAGGTGCAGTTACTCCATTTTTTTCTTTTCTTTTTTTTTTTTTTTTTTTTTTTTTTGGTATGTGCTTATATGGAGGGGTTGTAGTGGCAAAAATAATGATTATGAGCATTCTAGGCAGAAACAAGAGAATATTTGTATGTCTCCTCAGGGCTTTTGAGCTCTTTCTTTTCCCTATGAAAATATACACTAGAAATACTACTGTTTAGGTCTTGTTTGTTGGTTTGATTTGCTGTAGAGAGTTCAGCTATTCACTGAGTGAAAACCAGGAGCTACGTGGATCTTTTTAAAACCCACCTAAAATGTTGTATGTGGCACATAACCCAAAAGTCCTGAGTCTCACCCATGAATTTCTAAATTCAGAAGGGAATATTCTGTGATGCATGTGGTGGTGAAATAATGACCCCCATTAAATACATTATAAAGGATTAGAGTTGCTTTCAGTGAATTTCCATAATCCAGTGATCACCAAACCGAAAGTTCTTTTTTGTTAATGGCTGGTTCTAGAAGGCACATTTTTGGAAGTCAGAAGATAAGGCTGGATTTCACAGCCTCATTCTTCCAGTCTTTTTTTCCTTCACTGTTATTGCAGAATAAGCTCTGTTCCTGCCTTGACTTTTTCTTTATACCATTTACTTTCTTTGACAGTCCTTCTGCTGAGAGTTTATCTTTCATTAGCTTTTAGGTCTCCAGCTGTCATACACTGTCATGGTCCTCTGGGGCACGTTATTCCAGCATTGTCTCACTCACTTGAAGGCTTATCACCAACATTTCTTTGAAAGGCTGTCTCTAGTTTAATATCTAGAGGCTAGACAACACATGATAGACCCTTTAATTTCACCAGCAGAGTCCTAAGTTAATATTATCACTATTCTGCTCATATATGTGTAGGTTTTAATTAGCTTGGATGTGTAGGAGAGAAACTTTAAAACAGTCATTAAATGTGATTTGTTGACTGTTCTCTAAATTCTCATCTGTATTTTAATAATATGGATGAGTATTCCCATAATTAATAACATCATAATGGAATTTTCTTTAATGTAACACTTCCCATCTGATCTGATAAACACAGATCCTGGATTTTTTAATTTCGGTGGTTTAGGGTTTTTTAATAAAAAAACAAAAAGCAAACCAAAACCAAAATACCTCCTTCTCCATTAAGCAGTCAGCAGTAATGGAATATGTGTTTTCTTTTTTAAACGATTCTGATATGGAAACAAAGAGCCATATGGAAATTCTGTTAGACTTGCCTTGCCTTTGATTGTAGAATACATTTAACTAGCTTGGATTTAAAACCACAATGAAGCATGTATGGCTCAGCCTTTAGATTGCTTAATTTGGAAGAAAATACTGAGCAGCTCAGGCACTGTGGCTTTACTCTCAAGATGTGATTTGCTCAATGGACTGATTAGCAAGGCTAGTTATTAGCAGAGGTGGAAAGGTGGAGAACAGGGATGGGTGAGACTTTTGCTCTTGTTCTTGTGGGGACTTCAACCTTAGATGTCTGCTGGAAGTACAACACATCAGAGGAGAAACAATCTTGCAGGGTGTGGAAGATAATTTACTAACCCAGAAGGTTAGTGAGCAACCTAGGGGAGATGCCTGGCTAGATTTGTTCGCAAACAGAGGACTGGTGGGTGATGTGATGGTTGGAAGCTGTCTTGGTCAAAGTGGTCGCAAAATGACTGAATTTTCAGTCCTCGGAGAAGTCAGGAAAAAGGTCAGCAAAACCTCCACCTTAGGCTTCTGGAGAGTTTTGGCCTGTTTAAGATGCTGATTAGCAGAATTCCTTTCCTTTCCTTGGGAAACTGAAGGAGAAAGGGATCCAGGAAGGCTGGACACTCTTCAGGAATGAAATCCTTCAGGTGTAGAAGCAGTCAGTCCCTATGTGCTGAAAATCAAACCGGCAGGGATGACTATCCTGGCTGAACAAGGAGGTAGTGCTTGAAATCAGGAGAAAAAAAAGAATTTATCACCAGTGGAAGAAGGGACTGTCCCATGAAACATGCAAGGGTGCTGTTAGGTTATGTAGAGAGAAAGTTAAAAAGGCGAAGGCACAGATGCAACTAAATCTGGCCACTGCCATAAAATACAATAAAAAGTACTTTTACAAATATATTAGCAATAAAAGGAGGGCCAAGAAGAACCTCCATCCCCTGCTGGATACCAGTGGAAACCTAGTGACTGAGGATGAGGAAAAGGCAAAGGTACTTAATGCTGCCTTTGCCTCAGTCTTTAATGGTCACACCAGCCATCCTCAGGGTACTGAGGTACCCTGAGCTGGATGGCAGAGATGGAGAGCTGATTGAAGTCATCCTAATTCAGGAATAAACGGTTAGCGACCTCCTATTCCACTTAGATGTATACAAGTCTATAGGGCCAGATGGGTACATCCAAGAGTGCTGAAGGAGCTGTCAGAGGAGCTTGCTAAGCCACTCCCCATCATCTGTCAGCAGTCCTGGTCTAGTGGGCAGGTCCCTGAGGGTTGGAGGTAGGCCAGTGTGACACCTACCTATAAAAAGGGCAAGAAGGAAGACCCTGGGAACTACAGATCTCTCAGCCTGATCTCATTGCCAAGGAAGGTCATGGAGCGGATTATTCTAAGTGAGATCATAAAGCATTTGCAAGAAAACCTAGGCTTAGTTAGTGTGGGTGAATGAAGGGCAGGTCCTGCTGACCAACCTGATGTTCCTCTGTGATGAGGTGACCCGCCTGTCTGACAAGGGAAAGGCTGTGGACATTGTCTATTTGGACTTAAGCAAAGCATTTGACACTGTCTCCCACAGGTTTCTCCTGGAGAGACTGGCTGCTCATGACCTGGATAGATGCATTCTTTGATGGGTTGGAAACTGGCTGGCTGAGCCCAAAGTGTGGTGGTAAATAGCACCACATCTAGTTGGCAACCAGTCACTAGTGGTGTCCCTCAGGGCTCAGTGTTAAGGCCAGTGTTGTTTAACATCTTCATTGGTGATCTGAATGAGAGGCTTGAGGTCACCCTCAGTAATTTGCAGATGACACCAAGTTGGGCGGGAGTGTTGATCTGCTGAAGGATAGGAAGGCTCTACAGAGACATCTGCACAGGCTGAATCAAGGGGCTGTGGCCAATGGTATCATTAGAATCATAGAATCATAGGTTAGGGTTGGAAAGGACCTGAAGATCACCAAGTTCCAAGCCCCCTGCCAGGGGCAGGGACACCGCCCACTAAACCATGCCACCCAAGGCTCTGTCCAACCTGGCCTTGAACACCGCCAGCGATGGAGCATTCACAGCTTCCCTGGGCAACCCATTCCAGTGCCTCACCACCCTTACAGTAAAGAATTTCTTCCTCATATCCAATCTAAACTTCCCCTCTTTAAGTTTGAACCCGTTACCCCTTGTCCTATCACTACAGTCCCTCATGAAGAGTCCCTCCCCAGCATCCCTATAGGCCCCCTTCAGATACTGGACGGATGCTCTGAGGTCTCCATGCAGCATTCTCTTCTCCAGGCTGAACAGCCCCAACTTTCTCAGCCTATCTTCATATGGGAGGTGCTCCAGTCCCCTGATCATCTTCATGGCCCTCCTCTGGACTTATTCCAACAGTTCCATGTCCTTTTTATGTTGAGGACACCAGAACTGGACACAATACTCCAAGTGAGGGCTCAGAAGAGCAGAGTAGAGGATCAGGATCACCTTCAGCAAGGCTCAGTGTGGGTTGCTGCATTTGGGCCACAACAGCCCCATGCAATGCTCCAGGCTTGGGGAAGGATGGCTTGAAAGCTGCTCGGCAGCAAAGGACCTGGGGGTGCTGATTGACAGCTGAACATGAGCCAGCTTGTGCCCAGGCAGCCAAGAAGGCCAACAGCATCTTAGCCTATATCAGAAATAGTGTGGCCAGCAGGGCCAGGGCAGTGATCATCACCCCGTACTAGGCTCTGGTGAGGCTGCATCTCAAAAAGTGTGTTCAGTTCTGGGCCCCTCACTAAAAGAAAGACATTGACGTGCTGGAGCAGGTCCAGAGAAGGGCAACAAAGCTGGAGAAGCGTCTGGAGAATCAGTCATATGAGGAACGGCTGAGGGAACTGGGGTTGTTTAGTCTGGAGAAGAGAAGGCTGGGGGGGGGGGGGACACACCTTATTGCTCTCTACAACCACGAGAAAAGAGGTTGTAGTGAGGTGGGGGTCAGTCTCTTGTCCCAAGTAACAAGTGATAAGACAAGAGATAACAGCCTCAGGCTGTGCCAGGGGAAGTTTAGGTTGGATATTAGGAAACATTTCTTCACAGAGAGGGTAATCAGGCATTGGAACAGGCTGCCTAGGGCAGTGGTGGAATCACCATCCCTGGAAGTGTTCAAAAACCATGTAGATGAGCCCCTCAGTGTCATGGTTTAGTTGTGGACTTGGCAGTCCTGTGATAGTGGTTGGACTTGATCATCTTAAAGGTCTTTTCCAACCTAGTTGATTCCATGATTCTATAAATTGTCTTGCAGACTTGTTCTTTGCAGATGAAAATATTTCAGTGTTTGTGCCAGTTTAGTTCTCATGGAACAGTGAGCAGCAAAAGTCATGCTTACTTAATAATATCTTCTGTGCTACAATTTGCCAAGTTTCTATTTTAAAACACATCAAAGAAAATATGATTATTCACTGTTATTTTAGAAGAATGAATGCACGTTTCTGCTGACACCCTGCTTTGATCCATGGATTCCTGGCTGATGGATGAGGTGCCTCTCCATCTTCCTCACAACTGCAGGTGTCCCAGATGGGCAAGAGCATCAGTAGGAATCCATATACAACAATTTAATAAAACAGTGCAGCAAGGTTCTTTGGCTGATACATATATAAATCATTCTACTTATTAATGTGAACTATATATAAATCATTCTACTTATTAATGTGAACTACTCTTATTCTTTGAATAAGTATTTCTTGAGGCCAGAAATTAACACAGCCTTACTTATTTCTTCTTAGGTCACCAAGCAGTAATTTCCTCCTTGCCTCAATGTCATATATACTCTGTCTCTGGATCTGTTTGATCTCTTCGGGTCAAAGCTATTTCAAAATTGACATGATCTTTTGAGGCAAGAAAAAAAATTATTTGCAGTCATTTGCCTTATGTGAATCTGTATCATCCTCTGCTGCTTCCCCATTCACTTCTTTTCCAGGTTTATTTTTGCCTGGAGAATTTTTTTTTCCAATTTTCAGTTTATGCACATTTGACATCAGTTTACTGCAATTTATTTTCATATTAGTATGAGAACTTAAATAATTCTTCTCCCTCCCTGGTGTTTCTGCATAAACATATGCATTTCATGTCTGTTTCCACACTTGGTTTTCCTTTTGCTAGGCTGAATAAACCAATCTGTCCCAGTTCCTTAATCTCTTTAGTCTTGAGTTCAATTTTCTTGAGCATAAGTAACCAGAATATCTCTCAGCAATAAAATATTTTACCTCTCTGTGCTAGTCTTATGTTCATCAAATTGTGAAGAATCAGGACTTGAGTCATGCTTATGCATTGTTACATAGGAATAAGCATACGTAACATCAAGACCTAAACATGGACTGTACATTCTGTACTTCAAAATTAACACTTTGCATATTTCCAGAAGAGGTGGGAACCAGTGACTACCATGAGCAAGCAGTACTGCCCTAATTTTAGCAGTACCTCTTTGAAAGAGTAAAGCCACTGATCTTTTCCTGCTGAGAGTAGCTCTGCACAATCTAATGAGCAATAGGAATAAGGAAAATTCTGATGCAGGCTCATCAGAACCTGATGCAAAAAAAAAAAAAAACCTGCTTTATCCCCCAAAAGGCAGTTAGGCTCAGTAGTTACTCTTGCACTGTAATCCTAAAAAGGGGAGCCTGTAAGAGATGGCTTTGAAATAAGATTTTCTGCTGCATTGTGAGCTACTGTGATACCTGTCCTGACTATAAAACACTTTGCAAAGCCTCAGAACTTTAAAAACTTGCCCTCTTAATGTTGATAAAAACTGTTTTGACACAATGAAGAAACTGTTCTACTAAGCATATCTGGATCCTAATGGGAAAGCAATGCTATAATACTGAAAAAGTCCAGGCTCTGAAATTGCTTTGATGCAGTGATTGTCACGCAGGTGAGCTTGCAGGGATGGGGGAAAGGGAGGAAGCGTTAATCCAGTATTCTTTCCAGTAGTCATTCATTGCTGAGTTTGTCACAGTCCTCATCATTGCTAACAACGATGCTTTTCTATGCCTGACCTTGGTATTTGCATGATGCCTCATAGGTTGCTAAGTAATCTTAACAATATTTGTGAGTGACACTTTTAGAAAGAAATTAGATATTTAACAAACAAAACAAACAAACAAAAAACCCCACAAAATACCAACCCCAAACATAAAAAAAGAAACAAGAAAACCTGTCTGTTAGAGCCAATTTAAATGTTTTAGCAATTCCTAGAAAGAATGTGAAAACTAGAATTTCCTCACTAAAGTTTGGGATAAACATGTAGAATTTTCATCTAGCTTGTTGACTAGATTTCCTCCTTACCAAAAGGTAAGAAAAAGAATCTCCAGAATTTTAATTTGGTTAGCTTTGAAGTGGTCTGACAGTTGGACTAGATGATTATTGTAGGTCCCTTCCAATGTATTCTGTCCTATCCTGTCCTATCCTACTCTATTCTACCTACATCAGGTTTTTGTGTGTGTGTGGATTTGGGGTGGTTTTTGTTGGTTTTTTTTAATATTAAGAGCAGGACTTAAGGGAAAACACAAAGTTTTTGCACACAACATAAGGAAAACAATTGTGTATAATTACTTACTACATAATTACTTACACTGAAAATATTGTAACATATCTGAGTCAAAACAACGACAAAAAAAATCCTTATCAGTTGTCTTCTGAGCTCTCACTACAGTACATAAAACATTCTTAATTGCACACAATCTGTATTGAGAATCCCTCAAGAAATATTTGCTGCCAGAAAAAAAATATGTTTATGCTTTATATCCCACTTTCTTAGGTAAAGCAGTTATTTATTCTAATTTAAAATTAATTACTTTGCTTATGTTCTGAGTCAAATTTCTCTTCAGAGGAGTATTTCTCCTGTGCTTATAAACAAAAGCCGCCTTTGTGCTTCTACCTTCTGTCGTGCTAATTATTAGGTCTGCTTTGCCCAAAACAATAAAAGCCAGCAATAACAGTAAAATATGGGTCCAAGTTTATTTATTTCATGTTATAATTTATTTACAGAGCAGTTTTTGAAAATTAGGCCTCATGTGATGGAAAAATTATGGCCTCCTAAACAAGAGGCTGTGCTGGAAACCTGACCTGGGCTCTAACCTACACAACCACCAGCTATAAAGTACCAGGGTGCTCCCAACACAGTGATGAAAAGACACTGCCTGAAGAATAAACTGTAGACAAGTAAAACTGAAAGAAAAGTATGAAAGTCTCAGTTTCCTGAAGGCAGGAATTTTGGTGCTTACTCCAGAGGAGCCAAGGGAACTAAGCATTACTACTTTGGCCCATGGCATCCAGGGGAAAAGGTATTTGCCCATTTCTTACTTTTACTTGAGCAGGCACAGCCAAAGAGATGTGGCAGACAGCCAAGTCCAGCTCACTGGCATTACAGAAAAACAAAAAAGTCACTTCTCCTACCTTTTATGACTTTGCTATTTCTGTTCTCTTATTTTCTGGCACCTGCATTCCTAATTCTAATGAAGATTTCTGTTTATTTTTCTCAACTTCTCTCCCCTTCCTTGTATGGAGAGAACTTTTCCTTCACCTGCAGCTCTTCCTGGTTCTCCTTTCTCTGACTTTTGCTATCCCCTCCCTCTGCTCTTTCTTATTTAACCCTTCAGAATCCCTGTGCATCTGAGACTTTCTCTTCCATTCATTCCAGCTCCATTCTTTTCTCATGCATAATTTTCTACCTGTGAGAACTCTTCACCTCACACTTAGACCTTAATTTTTGTGTCCTCCTGTACTTATATTATAAAATTTTAAAATGTGAAGCCTAAACCAAAAGTTGTAATTCCTGACCAGAAGCATCAGCCTAAATAGATTCCTATGCCATTGAATATATATAATTTAATGCAATTTTATTTTTTCTTGAAGTTTATCACATATAGATAATAGCAAAATCCACCTCTCCTGAAGTCCATTTACCATGGTATTTGATAAGCAAAGTTCTTCTTTATTGCTTTAAAAGAAAAACACAAACAACCAACCAAACCTGTTATGCTTCTGTACCTTTTTTCAAGAAGTTTGAAAACTGGGTTACAGGAGGTTACATACCTTCAAGACAATAGAGATATGTGCTTCCTTTCAGTTATCATTGTACTGTTTTTAAAATACTTTCTGTCAGGATAAAGCGCTGTATAACTGTGATAACAAGTTACTTAGTACTGGACCAGGGTCACGGAGAAATGGATTTATATCATTTTACTTTAACCACCTTAAAGTTGGGCATCTAGCTCAAGTGCATTACTGTGACTCCTGGTATTCCAAGATGAGAGAACTCTCTGTCTCTCCTGGGATGCAACTTGTGTGCCTGAGGGATCTTTGTATGGTGAGAAGTGCTCATGAAAGATCCAGTACTCCTGGCAGAGAATTTTGGGTAGTTATAATAAATAGTTACAATTATGTGAGAGAATAATGCTATTGCTCTCAGAAGACCTTCTCCTTACCGGGCCTTTCAAAATGTACCTTACAACCCTGGAGGCACCATCTTTATTTTTCTAGAACAAAATTATATGGCAAGCTGATTTAAAATATATTGAAATCTATATTTTTAAATGTTAGGGGGTTTCCTCAACTCAGGTTATCTAGTTGTCACTTTGGGATGTCATCTGCACTGTTAGGATATTGTTTGTGAAGCTGATCTCCTGAAACTACTTGCTACAAAATTCAACCCACATTCTTCAAGTCTGACAAAAAAATAATTCTGTATTCTGGTTAGAATTGCTGCAGGAAACTATGATCCTCAGAGAAAATATGGACTATTTTCAAAGTGTTGCAAATTGGTTTTCCAAAAGCAGCAAGATACATGAAGAGGTAAAGAACCAATAATGTAAAGACAAATATATGGTTCTTGTTCCTACAATAAGTTCATGTGCCACTTGGGAATCATAGACATTACTGCAAATAAAGTAAAATGTAAAATTAGACATTGTTGCGTAAATAGTTTTATAAAGCTATTTTGTCACCAGAACAGCTTGATTTTTGTTGGACTGTATTCAAGTCATTTTACTAAGAAAATAATAAATCTACTTCTGATTTTTTCATACCACTCAGGAATTATAAGTTTGGTTCCAAGAAAGATATGTTAAAAAAAAAATACTGAAAATCCCTCAACTAGTTTTTAAGGATATTATTTCTTTTAGCTTTAAATTCACTGATTTGACAGCAGTGTTTATATATCTAGAACATCTTAAAAGAAACAAAAACATCTCGGAAACCCTCAAACACCTAAGATTATATTTAAATAGGTAATTTTCTTTCAGTTGATTTTTTTCTTTCACCATTCTTCTAACAGTTTCTTGCAATTTATGTCTCAGAGATGAAAGACAGCCAACTTGGGATTTCTTCACTGCACACAGATTGTTCCAAAATGATAATTGGAAAGTGTATGGAAATGATGGAAATACTATCTATCCTCTTCTCTGGGGCTGTTTTAACCCACAAGTCAGCATGAATGAAAGCTTGCTACAGTAGAGATGTAGTTTAATTAAAAGACTTTATTAATCATTTACCTCGCAGATACTTTCTGAGTATTGGCTTTCTTTCTTTCTTGAATTGCAACACTTCTTTTTGTATATAAATATATATATATAATATTTTTTAGAAAATAGGAGCAGAGAAACACAGAAACATAGAACATAAGAGGTCACCTAACTGACTTCCCTTCCTCTGTCCTTACACAGAGTAGCAGTGACTGTAACTAAGCTAAATAAAGTTATCTATGACAGTTACATAGCTAACAGCTGTGGAGATCCAACATACAAGAGATCACATAGCCTATCCAGAAGACCTTTGCAAATTTTCACAAATTTTGGAGGTACAAACCTTTTCCTAATATCCAATCTACATGTTCTTGCTCACAGATTGAGCTATTTTTGTCCCTTATCACAAAGAAAGCAAGTGATAACCTTCTCTCCAGGACTTTTTTTTCCATGCAGAGAGGTCACTATCACTTTTCATGAAAATAAGGCAATAATGGTGTGAAATCATCTCATGGTAAAGTGGAAGGCAAGGTTTTACTTTAGTCTAGAAGAATTAGAGCTAAAAAACTCCAAATAGATAATTCAGTTCAATTTATAAACTGTTTTATAAAACCTATGGAAAAGGTTAAATATTAGATATTAGATATTCTCTCAGCACCCAGAATGGTAGACTAAGCAGGACGTGTACCTGTTGCTGTAATATTAAGAAATGGTGATTGTTAGTACGTTTTTAGCACGTGTTCTGCTTTTCATCTTTAAAGTGTACTAAAGTAGAGCACCAGTTGCCTGCTGCCACTGTTAACACCTGTATGGCTGTGTTTACATTATAGGTCATATCAGGCTGCTAGTATTCTGCATAAATTAGGCTTCCAGTAAACAAGTCAGCTGGAACTGATTTCTCTGGAAGCCTCTAAACAGCACCCTGTGTTGTGAGAATGAACTGTGAGAATGAAGACTGTGGGCCCACTGTAGGAGAGGATCTGGTTGGAGACCATCTTAAGAACCTGAACGTACACAAACCCATGGGGTTTTATGAAATCCATCCATGGGTCCTGAAGGAGCTGGCAAATGAAGTTGCTAAGCCACTGTCCATCATATTTGAAAAATCATGGCACTCGGGTGAAGTTCCCGATGACTGGAAAAAGGAAAATATAACCCCTATTTTCAAGAAGAGAAAAATGGATGAGCTGGGAAACTACAGACCAGTCAGCCTCACCGCTGTGCCTGGCAAAATCTTGGAACAGATTCTCCTGGAAGGCATGCTAAGGCACATGAAAAACAATAAAATGGTTGGTGGCAGCCAGCATGGCTTCACTAAGGCGAAATCCTGCCTGACCAATCTGTTGGCCTTCTACGATGGGTCTACGGAACTGAGGGTCAGGGGTAGAGCAGTTGACATCATCTACCTGGAATTCTGCAAAGCATTTGACACTGTCCCTTGTCTCTAAGTTGGAGAGACATCAGTTTGATATATGGACCACTTGGTGGATAAAGAAGTGGCTGGATGGCCTCATGCAAAGAGTAGTGCTCAATGGCTCAATGTCCAGCTGGAGACCAGGAACAAGTGGTGTCCCTCAGGGATCGGCGTTGGGACTGGTCTTGTTCAACATCTTTGTCGGTGACATGGGAAGTGGAATTGAGTGCACCCTCAGCAAGGTTGCTGATAACACCAAGCTGTGTGGTTCAGTTGATACACTGGAGGGAAGGAATGTCATCCAGAGGGACCCTGACACACTTGTGAGGTGGGCTGATGCCAACCTTATGAAGTTAAACCATGCCGAGTGCAAGGTCCTGCACCTGGGTCGGAGCAAGCCCAGGCAGAGCTACAGGTGGGGCAGAGAAGAGATTCAGAGCAGTCCTGCAGAGAAGGGCTTGGGGGTGTTGTTCAATGAGAAAATGAATATGAGCCAGCAGTGTGCGCTTGCAGCCCAGAAAGCCAACCGTATCCTGGGCTGCATCAAAAGGAGCATGACCAGCAGGTTGAAGGAGGTGAGCCTGCCCCTCTACTCTGCTCTTGTGAGACCTCACTTGGAGTATTGTGTGCAGTTCAGGTGTCCTCAACATAAAAAGGACATGGAACTGCTGGAATAAGTCCAGAGGAGGGTCATGAGGATGATCAGGGGACTGGAACACCTCCTGTATGAAGACTGGCTGAGAAAGTTGGGGCTGTTCAGCCTGAAGAAGAGAAGGCCCCATGGAGACTCCTAGCAGCCTTCCAGTATCTGAAGGGGGCCTATAGGGATGCTGGGGAGGGACTCTTCATGAGGGACTGTAGTAATAGAACAAGGGGTAACAGGTTCAAACTTAAACAGGGGAAGTTTAAATTGGGTATAAGGAAGAAATTCTTTACTGTGAGGGTGGTGAGGCACTGGAATGGGTTGCCCAGGGAAGTTGTGAATGCTGCATTGCTGGCGGTGTTCAAGGCCAGGTTTGACATAGCCTTGGGTGGTATGGTTTAGTGTGAGGTGTCCCTGCCCATGGCAGGGGGGTTGGAACTAGATGATCTTCAGGTCCTTTCCAACCCTATCTATTCTATGATTCTATTCAGCCTCTAGATTTTTTTTTATTTCTTAAAACATTTACTTAATGTATAAAATGTGAGTTCTTATTTTTTTCCCCAAATACCTTTTAGAAGTAATGAATGAACAGGTTCTAGGAGGAGGTTTGCTTCAATAAATATAATGGGTGATGAGCTGTTGTCCTCAGATACTGCCTCCAAGGAAGCCCTGCATATTCTACACATGAAGGTGAATTATCACAATTCTTAGTACAGCATTTTTCAGGAAATTAACCTGTTAAATAGGAAAATTTTACTTGAGCCTGCAAAAGATATAAGCCTGACCTTCCAGCCCTGCTTTGACGGGTCATTTTGATTAGCCTAGGCAAAATTGAAAGTAAATGTATTTTGAACGTGTGGTGTCTTTTAGCTTTAACGGTTGAATGGTCTGTTTTTTCTGAAGTGTAAAGCATATGCAGGTTCTGCTCAACTCAGTAACAGCAGCAGGCATCACAAATTCCTGATAATCAGATGATGAGTTTCCTCGCTTATTTCTCTCTTCTCCTTTCCCTCTCCCCTCTTTTTTTATCATAATGTAATGGCCTTTTTGATAAGTAAACTTCGTTCATAATCTGGTACTGGCTTTCATATCAAGGTTGTATACTGAGCAAACTATTAAAGTTTCCTTTAAATTAATCAAACCTAAATTATGTTTCACAAAACCTGCTAAGTGCATCAGAAGTCTCTTACAGTGTCAACCACAGCCAATTGGCAATCTGGCTGAAACTATTTAACAGTGCATAGTTCTGAGTGGTTAAATTCATGATGACTTATACATAGAGTATCCACATTCAGAGTTAGACAATGAAATTAAGGTGCTCAACTATATTCAAATTTTTTAAGGGTATATCACCAAATAATTACCTTTCTCAGGAAATGAAAATTTAGTTGTTCAAATATTTAGCCAAATTATTGCTCAGACATGATGAAGGGATGGAAACTAGGGCATGAGGAAAAGTAGAAGAAATTGCAGCTCTCTTAAATGACTATTATTTATTACTGTGCAAAACATATTTTAAGCAAAGTAATTAAAAAAATATTTTTTATTAATTTAGATATGAAAGAAAACCACAGGTTTGGAACAAATTATGTTCAACCAGAGCTTTTCTAAAGCAGAGAAAAGTAATATTTTAACTAGCCTGTCTCAAGTAAAGCATTATCTGTCATTACTATAGGTATAAACATTTCCATCCAAAAATGGCTGAATCTACATTAAGGTTCATACTTGTCTAACATCATACCTGAAATAGTTTTACCAGCATAAAACTGCACGTAGCCATAGCAGAGACTTTAAAACGTGAGCTCAAGGACATTTCTTGACGTTTTAATGCACCGTTCAGTTTCTCTGCACGTGCATTTACAACTTGTGTTTTTAGTTCTATTCTTTCATCCACCTCACTTTTCCCTTTTATATTAATTTCATATTTAAGATGCACTCTGTCAGAATTTACAAAACATTTTAAAATCATTAGAAACAAATTAATAAGAAGCCAATGTGTCAGAAAAAAATGGCCATGCACAGATATTGCAGGCATGTGATGAGCTTAATGCAAAAGGGAATCAGTCCTGTTTCCGTTTCTTCCAAAGAAGGATAGGAATGAAGGACAGCAGTTGCGTTCTCCGCAACCAAGAAAAACATACTGCACTGGGAGCTGTGATTATACATTTGTCATGGGTTCAGCAGCAGCAGTCATTTTTCTCCTCCTTGGTAGCTGGTGCAGCGCTGTGTTTTTTTGATTTTGGGCCTGGGAACAGCGCTGATAACACCAGTGTTTTGGTTACTGCTTAGTGATGTTTTGGTCTGGCCAAGGACTCTCTGAGTTTCATGCTCTGCCAGGGAGGAGGGGAGCCGGGAGGAAGCAGAGACAGGACACCTGACCCAAACTGGCCAAAGAGGTTATTCCATACCACAGCACGTCATGCCCAGGATGGTGGACGGAGAGGAGAGACCCAGAAGGGTGGGGGGTGCACTGCGTGGTCGGGCTTGGTTTTAGGTGGTGAGAAATTGTATTCTTTCCTTGTATTTGCCTTGTTATTATTATTATTGGTGGTAGCAGTAGTGGTCTGTGTTATACTTTAGTTACTAAACTGTTCTTATCTCAACCTGTGAGAGCTGCATTCTTTTCGATTCTCCTTCCCATCCCTCTAGGAGTGGGGGGCAAGAAAGAGGGGGGGTGGTGAGAGAGGCTTAAACCACGACAGTTCTTTTTTTTGGCGCCCAACGTGGGGCTCGAAGGGTTGAGATAACGACAGGATTAATAGCCACTCGTCACAATGCTGATTTGTTGGCTCTTAAAGTTGTTGCTTTTGGTTCTCTTGCGTTCATGGTTTCAGCCTGTTGTACCTTACTTACAGCCGGTATTTGTTATCTTAGCATGTTTCAGATATGGGTTTTGGTTGAAGGTTCTTGTTTTATTGTACTTTATTGGAATGGCTTGTGATACGGGCGGGCTCCAGAAGCCGTGGGGGGCGAATGTGTACCTGGCAGTTCGGCTGCTCTTCACCGTCCTGGCGAGGCTGTGGAGAGCCGAGGGGGGGCTGCCTCGGGAGCCGCCGGCTGCCGAAACGGCCCGGGTGAGCGGACCCGGGGAGCAGGAGCCGAGCCCCCCCACCGAGCCCAGCCCGACGGCTGCCGAGCAGAGGAAGGAGGTAGAAGGGGTGAGCCCCCCGACCGAGCCCAGCCCGGCAGCTGCCGAGCCGCGGGAGGGGGAGGCTACCGAGCGGCAGGAGGAGACGGCAGAGAAGCCGGGCCCCGAGGCTGAACAGAGTCCCGTAGCCGAACCCAGCCTCGTGGCGGCCGAGAGCATTCCCCGGCAGCTGCCCGCGGAGCCGCAGGAGAACGCAGGAGACCCCGCAGCACTTCCCAGCAAGGCAGAGAAGGAAGCTCTGGACTCAGACAAAGAGCAGCTGGTGGTGAGAGAGCCGGCAAGCGCAGCAGCTACACCAGCCCCAGTGACAAGCACAGCAGCCTCATTTGAGAGCTCTGAAGGGTTTGAATGGCCTTTGGGTACCCTTGAGACCTGCCTGCTGATTGTGATGGGGATCAGCATGGTGGCATGCATACACAGTGTGTTTTACCCACAACCATTTTGTCTGGTCCCCAGAGTTAAGCAGAATGGGGTGTGGGCCTTGTCTGGCGTTAATCTGCAATCTAGGATGACTAAGAGATTTTCCCCAAGCCTGGACAGCCATGAGTGGCAGGGTGTGTGGGACTGTATGGGCGAGTATCTAGTCCACTGGGCCCCTCCAGTGCTTTGGAAGCATTGGAGATGGAAGGCAGCTGTATGGAGTCCCCACTGACAAGCTGCAGAAACTGCTGGAGGGGTGGATGAATTATTTTGAGCCTGGTGGGCCCATGACACCTCAGGCCATCAGTGCAGAGATGCAGCACACAGATGGACTCATGATCGAGGGGTGGACTTAGCAATGGACACTGTGGCCCAGATTATTCATGAGTGTGAACACTGCACACAGCCTCTCCTGCTCTGAAAGGCTGTTACAAGAGATGGAGCTTGACATCATGGAGTGGATGGACTCAGCAGCTTTGTAGGGATTGGTCTATGCACTGAGGGATGATCTCTCTCCCTCTCTCTGTGTGTGTATGTATATATATACATGTGATGGTATATTGAAAATGTGGGATCTGATCATGACGTGAATGGTATGGAATAAGGGGTGGATAATGTCATGGGTTCAGCAGCAGCAGTCATTTTTCTCCTCCTTGGTAGCTGGTGCAGCGCTGTGTTTTTTTGATTTTGGGCCTGGGAACAGCGCTGATAACACCAGTGTTTTGGTTACTGCTTAGTGATGTTTTGGTCTGGCCAAGGACTCTCTGAGTTTCATGCTCTGCCAGGGAGGAGGGGAGCCGGGAGGAAGCAGAGACAGGACACCTGACCCAAACTGGCCAAAGAGGTTATTCCATACCACAGCACGTCATGCCCAGGATGGTGGACGGAGAGGAGAGACCCAGAAGGGTGGGGGGTGCACTGCGTGGTCGGGCTTGGTTTTAGGTGGTGAGAAATTGTATTCTTTCCTTGTATTTGCCTTGTTATTATTATTATTGGTGGTAGCAGTAGTGGTCTGTGTTATACTTTAGTTACTAAACTGTTCTTATCTCAACCTGTGAGAGCTGCATTCTTTTCGATTCTCCTTCCCATCCCTCTGGGAGTGGGGGGCAAGAAAGAGGGGGGGAGTGAGAGAGGCTTAAACCACGACAACATTTTACTTAGATTCACTGATGGTGCTTTTAGGAGTATTTTCATTTTACCAAGACTTCTAAATCTTTTACAAAGAAATTGTTTAAGCCTATCACTGGGGTTGTAATAGGAGACTGCATTAATGCTTTGGGTTGAGGCGGTCTGCAGGAGGAGAGAGAGAGACTGTCTACTGATTTTTTCTGAAGTTTTAACATCAGTTAGAAGACAGAGGGTTTAGCATACCTTGATTTGAAGGAATTTTAGTGCTGACAAGCAGCAGTGAAAAGGAGTAGTTCAGAAGTTGAATGAGATGTTAAATAATTTAAAAGATATTATTTTATGCAATAGAATAACTCTGAAGAAACCCAGTAAGATTGGGTTTTACTTGAATTAAAAATGAAATGGCACAGTAGCCTAAAGGTCTATAGTCTGTCAAGGAAAGATAGAATGATTATGATTTTAGTCTATATAGTTTTTCTTCTAAGTAGAAGAACAAAACCAGCAAAATCAGTATGTCTTGATGTTTAGTTACCTTCGGGAAAAACAAAATCATAGCATACTGAATAATGAGTTTCTCAAAAAGTAACATGGTGATCTAACATGCACAAGCTATGTGCAATTAAAAGCCTAAGAAAGCAAAATCGCTAAAACCTGACAATTTTTTAATGAAATAATATTGAGGTTTTTTGGTGTTTTCTTTCGTTTGGGTTTTTTGGTTTTTGTGTTTGTTTTTTTTTTTTTTTTTTTGCGTTTTCTTTCTTTTTTTGGCTCAGTAATGAGAATAAATTCTTATAATCTTTTATCTGAACTATTTTACAATATCATATTTAAAAATATGAAAATTGTGAAAATACAAACTTAAAGACATGTCTTTTATTTTGTGTGGTTTTAGAGTCAGAATCACAGAATCTCAGAATGACTGAGGTTCACAGGGACATCCAGTAGTCGTCTAGTTCAACCCTCCTGCCCGAGCAGGGCCACCCAGAGCCAGTTGCTCAGGACCATGTCCACATGACTTTTTAATATCTCCAATGACAGAGACTCCATAACCTCCCTCAGCAACCTGTTCCAACTTCTTTCTAGATAATCTTAGTTGCATATTGGTACTGAATAAAATATTTCAATAATTTTGTTTTTTTTTTTTAAAAACCCAGGATTTTTTAAAAATATATTTTTGTAAAAAAGTATTTTTTTTTTTTTAGGGAGATGTGGGTCCTATCCACAAAATGGAGGCTTATACAGTGAGAATAAGGAAGAAAGTAAACATACAACTAAGTGCTGAACTCTTTAAATATTAAACTGAAATTGTTCAAGGCATGCTTTCAAACAGGTACAGAAATAATTGATTTTGTAAATGACTATTCTTTGAATCAGTCTCTCAGACATTTAAACAGAAAGATGCATTCAAAAGACATGAAGGCAAAAGCAAAAAAAAATATAGTTGGCACACATGATGAAATGAGGAGTGTGAGATTTAATTTGTCATACAGTAATTTTAAAATCAAAACTAGAAAGAAGTAACAAACAAAAGAATTTATGACTTTAAGATCAGGCTTGAAAGCAAATGAAAGTGGGCAGGAGAGCAGACAAGATACATGAGAAAGAATAAAAACCTATTTGAACAGAAACGGAAACATTTGATGAAGTATTGAATAGGCATTGTTGCAAAAAAATAAAGATGATCTTTTACAAATTGAAGATGACAAGATACAGTTAAAAGGATGGAGGAAAGTGACAAAGCAGAAATCAAACCAGAGAATACTTTCTATCACTTATGAGATAATCAACCATGAAAATGTAGCATAGCAACATATATTCAGTCAGAGATACTGAAAGTATTTTCTCACAGTTTTCTTGTGTATTACAAGGCCAAGGGACTGAAAAAGAAGAAAATTAGACCTTTCTAAGCAGGAATAGGAAATTATTGGCATCTTGAGAATACCAGAGCACCTAGTCCAACCCCCGCTAAAGCAGGGTCAGCTACAGCAGTCTGTCCAGGACTTTGCCCAGTCAGCTTTTGAACATGTCCACAGATGGAGATTCTGCAACCTCTCTGGACAACCTGTTCCAGTGTTTGTCCACCCCCACAGTAAAAGAGGGTTTTCTTGTGTTCAAACAGAATTAACAATGCTGATATTCAAGAATTTGAATCAGGACAAGTGTTCTTGATGAGATCAGGCTTAATGTCCAAAGAGAAAAGGACTAACTGAGAGCACTTGTGTTCTTATCCACAGAGATCCAGCTATAGAGATTCAGACTAAGCAGAAAAAGAATACAGCAACAACACTTTTATAGGATGAGAACAATCCCATTTCTGTATACTGTAGTCTTCTTCTAAAAAGACAGTTCAAACACCTACATTTGAATTTCTTTATCAGTTTTGTTTCCCTGTGAAGAATGATCCATTTCCATCTGTTAAAAAAAATAATTCTGTCTCTTGTTCCTTTGAAATGCGTGTCTCAGAAAAAATGCTACTGCTATTTTAAAGGGCTCATACACTTTAGGAAGTAAGGACAAACGGACATTCATTAGGTCAGAATAATTCCATCCTGTAAGATAATGAATAGGAAAGACCACGCAGATGAAAGTGTTTGCAGCATCAGAGAACTCTGCAGTATTTGTCAGAGAATTGATTAGGTAAGTTATGCTATACGAGGCAGAGGAAAGGAGAGATAATACCAGTCTCTGTGGGATCCTTGTCAATCTCATCAGGGAGAAAATTTCTCTCTACATCGAATCCAGCAATCAGCATAGCTTTGAGAGCAAGATGCATCAGCAAAGTCACCTGAGAGGTTTTCTTATACTATGTAATACCACATTTCTGATAGTCCAGAGGAATATGAGAAATAATTCAGGAAATTATATTAAGCATATGACAAGTAAAAACCTTCCGTAAGTCCCCTGATGGACTGAGAAGGAAATCTTGCTAGAAGGAAATCTGATGTTTTGACAACTCACAGGAGTAAGACTTTATCTTATATCTTTGCAATTACATTCAAGAAATGGTTGGAGCTGATAAACATAGAATTGGGTTGGAAGGGACCTCAAAGGTCATGTAAGCACAGGACAAGGAGTAACGGCTTGAAAGTAAAAGAGGGTAGATTTAGATTAGATATAAGGAAGAAGTTCTTTACTTTGAGGGTTACGAGGCACTGGAAGGTTTGCCCAGAGAAGTTGTGGCTGCCCCATCCTTGGAAGTGTTTAAGGACAGGTTGGATGGGGCTTTGAGCAGCCTGGTCTAGTGGAAGGTGTCCCTGCTCACAGGAGGGGTATTGGAACCAGGTGATCTCTAAGGTCCCTTCCAACCCAAAAAAATCTATGATTCTCTGATTCTAAATATCTATGTCCAGAAGAGCCAAAAGAGTAGCTATTTGTTTGGACACAAGGACTGGTATTTAGAAATCTTGATTATGAGACTACTGTAGTTTGCTGTGCACTAGCAATGTGACTACTCCAAATTTCTCTCCCAGCAGGGGAAAAATAGACACCCAGCTAATACAAATTAGGACGCTTGACGAGTATTTGTTTGCAAGGCACTTTCAGACCCTCTGGTAGAACATCTGATATGAATGTTGTGTTCTATTGATATATGTATTATAAAAGGTATTTGACAGATGGTGGCAGGTTATGATCTATGGCCTAAAAGTAATCAGATCACAGAATATTTGGCAGGGGCAAGATTTCGAGAAAAATTACTCCTGATGGAGCACCTTAGAGAAGGTATTGTGCTCAAGCATAATATAAATGTTAAAACCCTATATGACCTTAGAGCAGAAGAAAAATGTTCCCTTGTACTCTCTCCTGCTCCTAACCTGTGCGTAGCCCCAGTACTTACTTTTTTCACGGCTCTGGCATTTCTTGGGCTTCCATCACTGTCTCTACATACAAATCCTAGGGTGCAGAGATGCATTGCTGCATAGTTGAAGGCTGCCAAATTCAACCAATTACAAATACATTGAAGCTACACTCTATATTGAACTTTCAATTTTATGAACATTCTTTAAAAAAGGAGTCTTTTTTCAGCTGTTTAGGAAAAAAAAAAAAAAAAAAACAAAAAAACCATACCCACGCAAGTCCCCCAAACAATTAATTGGACTACAGAGTGAATGACTGGTTCTGTCATTTGATTAGAAGGATGTCCTAATTGCTTTTAGATTGGAAGGCTAAAGGTCTACAATAAGATATCTGCTAGAGATAAACCATCCTTAAAGAACTGTACTTTAAATGCCTGAGAGTATTCTGAATGAAAGCTTCAATGGCCATTTTCACATTAATATAATTGCAACGTCAGAAGGGGAAAACAGACAGAAATTCCCTAATTAACTTTGTCGAGAAAGCTGAAGAAACTTTATTTTCATTACTGAAGTAAGATATTCTCTTACTTTAGTGATGCAAATGTGGATCTATGAGCAGCTGGTTACAACTTTCAGATGGCAAATTATGCATAGACATTTAAATGAGCTTTTATGTGGCATGCTGTGATGAAGGGAATGTCTTCCAGCTGGGATGTAGTCAAAATTGCTGGTAAACTTTATCACTATATTATGATGTTAAATTTATCATTGTATCTCACATCAGTAATTTGAGGATATTACTATTTCTTTTTCACTACCCAACTTCCTCAGCTGGGTCCTATGAGCTATGATCTTAGTTGCTGAGGATCATAGAGATTCAATGACTCCAATCTGGTTTTTTTTCTGTTATGCTGCTTAATCATCTCACGCCTAACATTATTTCTTTAAAAATTAGACATTGTGAGTTTAAGCTCATTGACTTTAAAAAGATTGGTATTTGCTTTCAATCTAGATACTATCTTTTAAATATTTCAGGTTTAGGAAAGAAAATTTTTAATTCAGGGAGAGTGTAAACATTCATCAAATGTGAATTTGAAGTGTACTAAAGAATTGTTCCATTCTACTCTATCTCTCCCCTTCATTTCTTTTTTCCTCTTTTATTTTTATGACTTATATCCTGTCCTTCACTTTCTGACTGCTTGTTGACTCAGCTGTTGATGACATACTTTCAACTTAAATTGTAACTTTCACTGACATCAGTGGGAAGTTAACATGCAAAAAGTCTTCATTGAACCTGGAAGAATACAGAAGAAGACAGAGGTAAGAAATAGCAATAATGAATGTATATGCTTATATAGGTTAGGTGAGTGCATAGCATGATCATTCAGAGACAGTGATTCCTTCTTTACGTAACTGCTTTTACGTGTATGTACTTTCCTGGTGATTTCCGTAATGAATGAGTAAGCCTATCTACCAACCTGGAAAAAATCAGAAACTAGAAGAACACACAGTCAGAGTATATACAGATATACTTATATATACATATACACATGCACATATAATATATATATGTTCATCATAGTCTTACTCCTACCTAGACTTCTGCTTGTAGTTGATTTGGGAAACAGGATATTTGGTTAATAAGTTTTCATACAAACACTGGCATACTTTATTTTATGGCAGTGGTTCACATACTATATTCCATTCTTTGTACCTGTAGAAATTATTCATATCGACTTACTAGCTTTATGATAAAGGGATATATGATTCTATGACATGATTTGTTAATAAGTTTTCTGTCTATAACTTGGTTACTGACTGTTTCCATTATTTCAAGTCATGGTTTCTTTATGTTTTCTTCTTTCCCATATTTAAATGTCAATTCTTCATTTTTTGTTCTTGTCAGTTTCAGTTCTCAAGGCCTCATGAGTTTTCAAATTTGTAACTGTTTTTCTAGCAATCAAATCGTTCCTGAGCACTAGCCACTGTCACCAATTTTAAAAGACATTGCCAGAAAGCATTTATTTTTATGGGTAATTTGCATGACAGAACCATAATTTTTAAATGTTTTTGTATATTTTTATGATTTATATGTTCTGCTAAGGTGGATTTTGCATTTAATTCTGTGACAGGTTTAATATCAGCCATGCTATGATTACTTTAAAAATAACTACTTTATTCAGATAGATAAAATAAGACAAGGGAAATTCAATACATATCATTTCAGACAATTGAGTTTTATTGACTCAGTTTTAAAAAGTTGCAACTAAGTAAACAACATACCAGCAGCTGAGGCCTTTGAGTTCACTCAGTAAACTGTATTAAAGAGTTTAATTTTCAAGCTGATATCATCAGACACAGAGATGAATTAAATATGAATTAATATGCAGAAGGATTCACTCTGGTTATACAGACAGATATCTAAATTTTGGGTTTGATCTGTTATTGCACATCAGCGTTTTAAAAGAGCAAAATTGTAAATAGTAGAATGAAAGAAAAATTCTCACTTGCGTTAAACACTGGGATACATACACACTTCAATAACTATATAGAAAATATATTGCAAGTAGCAAAACATGCTGCAAACCTTGGCAGATGAAACTGATGCCCATATTCATGAATCTATTAGGTTTCTACTGAGTCAGCATTATGCTAGTATGCAAGCAATTTTCATCTTTCTAATTTAATTCCCTTGTAAAGAAAACATGAGTTTTGGGGATGTAGCTGATTAAATATGGTTGCATTTTCTGGTCTGTCTTGGATTTGGGAGGAGTTCTTGTTTTGTCAGTAAATAGGCAACCTGTTACCCTGTTTTTTCCTACTGGTAGAAAACATGCAAACCATGTAGCTTATTTTGTTATGTTCCATGACACAAGGGAGTGTGCTGGTGAATGTGAAGACACTTAAAAATCACCAGAGCTCTCTTATTTTCTGTATCTCTTATTAACTGATTAAATAAATCAGGTGAGTTTTAACATAGCATGGGTATTTTGGGTACTTCAATTTGTCTATTTTTAATAAGACCACACAGCTGAAATAATAAAATGTTCCCCTGAAAAGAAAGCTATCTTAGCCATGTAGCTGGTTTCCAAAGGTGTTGGAAAACTACATTGAGGCATAAGATTCTTAGTGTAAGTTGATTGATTCAGCTGCCTTTATGAGAAGCGTGACTTTTTAAGCAAACAGGTGGAATCTCCAGAAGCTGATCTGTACATGTACTGTGTGTGATCTCTGCCTTCAACATGCTCTGCTGGTAAATTAATTTTATCTGGTTTTGTGACTTCGAAATATAATAAACCTGAAATCCAAATGGAATACAGGGTCTTGATTCTCCAAAGACTGCCCTGAAAGGATCCGTGTCCTTCCTACTACCTCCACTGCCTTGGGAAAATGGAAACACTGGGCAGATAAAAAATAATCTCATAAAATGATTGCAAAGCCGTCAGATAATCTCATCCTCTCTTAGAACTTTCCCCTTCCACCTCTGGCAGTGTTTGCTTTTATCCTCAGTCTCTATGACAACTTATGGAGAGGTGCTGGACCTAATTGTGATTAAAACTTCCTCAATGAATTGAAACAGGATATTGTAATTGATTTTGAAATCCCAAACGGACCAGCAATTTCTGGGTGGTTTCATTAGTAAAGCCTTGTTCAGCTTTTAGTGGCTGTATTCATGGGGAGCAGTGGATGCATTCGAATGGAGAAAAGAAGCATTTGGTAGCCCCACCTGTTTGTGTGTACAAGATCGCATGATTACCCATTTACAACAGCTAAAATAGAAACAGCTGTTTTAGAACAGTTTAGAACTTTATCCCCTACTTAGCTACACAGATAAATAAAAATGCATTTCCAATGCAAATTATTCTTGATATCAACCGAAGGTATTTAACAAGTGAGTTACATTTGTACTAAGGCTTCTAAGGCATTCATATTCATGCGCGTGTTTTATCTTTCAAAATAATCGCGTGAGGTTTAGTGCTGACAAAAGCTATGAGACACACACAATGTGGGCAGGCATCCAGCACAGTTGAATGAAACTACCTAAATGCGGACCAGCAATCAGCCTCCCTTGTTACTGCTTTTCTAAGACTAGATAAGACACTACCTGTAGTTGATGCCATGGTGCTTTGTCTCTGAGTATCTTAATAAACATTGCAAAAAATATTATTTGGAATGCCTTGAGCTAACACAGCCTGTCTACAGATCCCAGCAACAGCTGTTTCACGTATTTCAAAAGTGCTGTCTCCACTGGTTTCCTCCCAGCATGAAGAGAAAATTGCAAACATTAAAGCCTACTGGTACACCCAGCCTTTGTACTTTTTTTTTTTTTTTTTTTTTTTTTTTTTTGCCTACAGTGCAGTGTATTATCCTTTGAATTTTATTCTCAAAGATTCTAGTGTCAAAAACAACAGTGGGCATTTGGGGAGTAGTTATTCTCTGAAGATGCAGAATGGATTGAAACTATGACTCCTGTCGTGCCTGAGAGTATGACAAGGCTCTTCAAACCAACATGGATAATCCAAATATTTTAGGGATAAGAAATCTTCAGCACCTTACTTTTATTAAAAACCATGTGCTGCACAGGTGCATCAGCAGCACTTCTGTGACAAGTTGGGTGAATTCTCTTACCCCAAGCTATTAAGGAACATCTGCTTCAATAAAAGATTTGGGGAATTCCCCAATTCTCCACTCCCTCTTTTACTCCACATAGAATGAGAACACAAAGAGGATCTATTTGAAGTTCTGCCAGGTCTTTGGTCTTCTTGAAAACCCAGGTGAATTCTCTTAGGTTCTCTGTTTCTAGATGAAGAAATTATTTTCCCCAGCTGTTTGACTTTTCTTTCCAGACACTTCTTCACTATTTTCCATTTAAAGTAGTCAGTCAGATCTCTACACTCTATTTTCACTACCTCATTTCCATCATGTTCCATGGTTGTTTTTTTTTCACCTGTCTGGAGAACTTCAGCATTCTCTTCTTCCATACAGATTTCATGGAATCTAAAAAAGTATGATTTCCTATATTAGCTATTTCCTCAGCAATGATGGTTATAAAGTCATCTTCTTGGACACAAGTTTCCAAAAAACTTAAAAATAATAGCTATCTTTGAAACTACATTCCTTCATTAAATAAAACTGACATAGATAAAAGGTTAAAAAAGGTATTAAGAAGAACATGTGGGCATAATGAAGCACACATGTACAGAAGTCTTGGAGTTTTAGTCATCAAGAAATAATATCTTCAGAAAAGGGGAGGGCATAATCTTTTAGAGTGCTAATGCTGAAATAATCTACCTAACAAATAGTAATAATAATAACCTCTTGATTAAATTAAATGATGATCAAATAACACTTAGAAATTTTCTTGCTTTTAATTATATGATTATTTGTGGTGACATGTGGCTCATTCCTGACCTTTCAGAATGAGGCTAGGGACATTTCTGAATTAGTGCTGCTTTGCGAGACTGAGTTAGTCAGACACTCAAGGTCTAATTCTATCTGGGATATTTCATCACACTGCAGGGTGATAACTTAAAAGCAAACAGAAAAATCTAATCCTTGTTTTGTAAAGCAGCACAAAAATAATATAATGTATGGTTTACCTCAGACAGATAACATTAAATATGATGTCCCTTAAAAGCATATGGGGTTTAAATCATTGTAACAGTACACACTGTAATGGTTTATGATGCTGTGTGAGAAATGATCAGTGCTGCTCCTACTTGTAACTCAGAGGACAAAGTTCCATGCTGGAGATGTGATATAAGCATTATGAGTCCATAATTTTTCACATTCATCTTGGACATTCAGATTAATTCTTAGCCAGAGTGTAATGAGCACAAACCACACAGAAGTATGAGAAGAGTGGGGGAAGGTTTTCTAGTGGGACTTGTTTATTTTCCCTGCTCTTGTGTAATCCTCCATCTGACTGAAGGTTACTTTGCAAGATTCTCATTATGCTAAAACATGTTGTTAAATGCTAATTAAGAAAATATAATAGCTTGAACTTTTAGACTAGTTCAGTAATCAGGAACCTTCAGCTAACATATATGCTTATTTCGTCGTCCTAGACAAACTTGAGATTGTAAATTTCTCCCCATGTAACAATTTTCCCCCACTTTTCCTCGGAAACGTTTTTGTTTTCTGTTTCAGTTGATTATGTGGTATTTGAGTGAATTGATACTAATATTCATTAAACTAGTTAGTTCCACCATAATAAAGAGCAGCAACTGGAGGTCTTCATCAACTACAACATGGCAACTAGCCCACAGCAGAGCTGTGATTATTGTCGCAATGCCAAATTCATCTCTTCTGCCCAAGTAAGTAAATAAATAACTGGACAGACTAGGAGAGACTAAACAATTCAAGACTGTAACACAAATAATCTCCTACCTGAGTCAAGAGATCCCCTGATACTAGTTTGGAGAATGAGCTGCATTTACTGCGATCACATACTATTGAAATGCCACAAAAAAATACACAAGGGCCAAACATAATAGCAGTAAGGGTTACAAAAAAGGGAGGAGATACAGATGTGCCTGGCCACTTGCCATATGACACAAACTGGCACATTTATGTCAAATGATATGAAACTGCTGGTCTTTGAAGTGGTCAATAAATACCTCATCAACATTCTGCGGTAAATCTTTTCTAGAGTGCACAGCAGAACTGGCTTAAAGAATCTTTTGAAATTATTTGTAGGATATAACTAAATGAATCACTTTATCCCACCAAATAGGAGTTAGGAAATATAGCCTACTTTCTAAACATATATTAGCAGTATTTATTTACTTCCGAGTCTTCGTTGAATAAATGAGACTAAATCAGAATTATACTGTGCATACTTGATTAATTCATACCTCAGTGTCCTCATAATTGCAGAAGTTTAGATCTCTTGGGGAAAAAACCTCAGTATTTTACTGTAACAATTTCAGAGGACAAATCATCTGTGCAAATTAATTTTTTCTGACCATGCTATTGCATTTAAATCCTGACTTAGAGGGGAAATTATGTTTCTGATATTAGCTAGTTCCAAATCTTTCCACTAAAATTTCCGTAAAACTTCATTACTATTTGCATTCTTTTGCTCTGAATGTTTAAGCTTTGAAAACTGAGTTAAACGCTGCATCTGTTTGACAGAGACTGTGAAGAAGCATCATGCTTCTGATCATTACTGATCTGGTCTGCATGACCAAAACACTAAAATATCTCCTTTTATGAACTGCTTGAGTTTACTGTATTTTTACCACACTTATTCACACTGCTGTAGTTACCTAATGGTAATTTCTGATTCAAAATGTCTTCAACCAACTCCTCATGTTTTTTTCTAATTACCTCAGAAAATATCCAGCTGTACAGTTGGTAGCAGTGCACTATGATGCTAGTAACGTTACTTACTACCCTCGCACGGGCATCACCATATATGTGGATGTTTCATATCTTTTCTACCGACTCAGAATTCTTTCCTTCTTTTGCACTCTAGTGTGTGATTGGTGAAATATATAGAAATAAGTAATGTATGCAGAATGTAAGCATGAAACCAACTACTCAAGCTTTTAAAGAGAGGTGGGAGAGAGGGACAGGGCACAGATCAATGACCTCAGTTACACATGCAGATTCTGTGCTTTGCAGATCTTTAAAGGTTCTAACTTTTAAATACAACTTTCATTTCTTTGGCGTCAGATCATGTTTTCGTTATAGTCTTGTTAGGAGTCTTATTAGAATTTTCCCAGATGTGGAATTTATTTCCCTGTAGAAGACTGCTCTGCAGGTCAGAAGAGAATTTGATCTCTTGGTCTCTGGATGGGGAACCTTGCACCTTGACCTTTAAAACTTAAATGGAAATAAAAGATCCTCCTGCATATTTTAAAGTGACTCACGCAAAGATCAGGTCCTTCAGTTTCTTACCTGAACCAGATGAAGTAAATGGCATTTGCATCATGGATGTTCTATAATTCCTGTTCAAAGTCATGCTGGAGTCACCCTACAGACTATACACAGGTAACACACAATGAATATATTGCTAGTATTGCTAGTACACAATAAAAATGTGGCTAATACTGCTATTCCACCAATAGTTAGTTTCTAACAATTTCTTATACTAGACGTGTACTTTATTATACCAGGTTATGTCCAGATGTCACTGAAGCCAATTTTGGGGTAAAAAAATCAGTAAGGGTAAAACAAGGCTAAGAAACCTCTCTACTCTGGTTTTCAAATGTATCTGTAAATTCAACCTCCTTTGTAAGATAATTTGTTCGAAGTTATGTAAAACTTGGCAGGGAGCCAAGCTTGTTCCAATGGCTGATAATTTCTTTCTCTGGTTATTAGATTTCTGTGTTTGCAATCATTTCTCATTCTGCTAATGTAATACCATTTCTTGACAGACCACCAGTCATCATTTAATTTTGTCTGCTGGGAATACTGCCAGTCCATATCTCTTCAATGAAGGAGCCATATATCACAAGTTTTTTTAATCCTGATATGCAATCAAAATTGATTATCCTGTAGTTCTTAACATACGGTACCATAAGAAAAGCAGATTTTTGTAAAGATTAGCTACAGGGTGGTTTTTTGTTTGTTTGTTTGTTTGTTTTAAAATAATTTTTAGACTTTTCTCATAAAATGAGACAAAAGATAGGTGGATTTCCATCTCAGCTTCTTAAACTAATCTTAGACACAATGGACAGTGGACTCTGATTTCAGATCAGTCTCTCACAGTCTCATAATTCTTTTAATGTATCCTTCTTTACAGGCAGAATTGGATTCTTAAGCTTTCTGTTAAACTCTTTGGTTTTAATGTCAGTGTAAAATCTCAACTTGGTAGAGCAACACTTCCTTGAGTATGCTGAGGTACACTGAAGCTAGTCTTGAACATTTTCCATTGCAGAGAACTGTCCATAATACTTCATTAAGGCTACAATAGTTATTTAGCTGACACCTCAGCAATTTTTTCTACTTTTTTTTGTGATCTCTAAAAGTCCTTATGCTTTCCCGAAATGTAAATCTGTCTCCACCGTATTTTGTCTTCATCTGATAAAGACAAATTAAACTTTTTTTTTTTTTTATTAAGTGACAAAGGTCTTTGGATTCAAGACTGTTAGTTTCTCTTCTATTAGACCTCTCATGAATACTTCTCTAGCTTCCTATATCCTACTGTGTTTAGAGAGAGTTTGAAAACTATAACCATATTTTAATTTTAATGTAGTTTTGCTTTCCATGGCCTGCCTTCCATGCTTACTCGATATATCTATATACCCAAATTCTTAGACCTGTGATCTGTTATCGTCCGTAGAATGAGGTAGAAAAAAGAAAAGCAATAACTAGGAGCACAGAAAGAAACCTTTATCTAATACAAAGGTGTAGGAAAGGAAAAAGTGGGAAGGAAAAATTAACCCCATAATTACATAAACATTAATATTTATAATACCAATTTGGTCCTAATGTCAAAGTTTTTCTAGATGTGTAGGTAACTGGGGGGATAAAATCATAAACTGAATGAGTGTATGTGCATCTTTGGATGTACCAGGTAAAACTTACAGTGTGCTTGTCATTCTTTCATCTATATTCTATGATTATATTGTCTATAGTATACTTCGTTGAGACTAATTTGAATAATAAGTAATATCTGTCAAAAGAGCAACAGTAATGCACTTCAAACATTTTCAAGCACTAACTTTGTTAATCATTATGTTATTGGGCGTCCTGGAACACGCATTTCTCCTCTTGTTCATGTTGTTTTGTTTTTATTTCGATTTGTGATTGCTGAATCAGGTAGGCTGCTTGATGTCTTTGTTGTGCCTGTCACTGAACCAATGTGTGTCAGCTCATGTTAATTCAGGAGAATTTATGTCCCATCAGAAAAAAACAGAAGTGCTACCAACTCCAGGTGAAGCTTGTCTCCATGAGCCTAATAGGCAGACTGGTTCCATGTATTTTCATAAACACAGGATTTCAGGCTTTTTATTTAACTGCAGATGCAGAAACGTGTTGTTAAGATGAAAACCCCACTAATTACTGTAGATGCCAACATAAGATTTAAGAATAGAATTAAGATATTTCATATCTGAGAACACAGTTCTTACCATTTAAATGTAAGAAACCTTTTAAGATGGGTGGGTTTTTTTAATTTGAATTGGAAGACTTCAAAGATCTAGTTAAACTTATATTTAATTGAATGAAGGCTTTACTTGAGGAGTTATAGCATATTTAAAATGAACTACAATATCTTTGTATTAGGTAGGTATTACAGGAGCCAGATTTATTGTAATTTCCATTTTTTACCTTAAAACCAAACTCAGATGAGGAAGTCTACCAGAGGATAAAATGAGATTACAGAATCATAGAATGGTTTGGGTTGGAAAGGGCCTTCAGATCATCCAGTTCCAACCACCCTGTCATGGGCAGGGACTCCTCGCCCTAGCCCATGTTGCCCAAGGCTATGTCCACCCTGGCCTCGAACGCTGCCAAGGATTATCAGGGAAAGTTGTAGGCATTTCATATTGAAGCATTATTATGTATATTATATATTAATATATATATATTATAGTCTGTCCAGTCCCAGCTGACTTCAAATCAGGGTCAGCCTATTGCTTCCAATACCCAATTTTTATGTTTCCAAGTATTAACCAAAAAAAAAACCAAACCTCACAAAAACAAACAAAAAACCCCCCACAAAACACAAATCAAAAAACCACCCCCATCCCCCCCCCCCCCCCCAAAAAAAAAAACAACAAAAAAAAACCCAGGATCATTAAGGCTGGGGGTATTCTTTTTATCCTTTACTTACATGACAATATCCTTTTCCCTATATTTCAGCAATGTCAGGAGACATCAGCTTAAAATGAGGTCCCCATTCTGACCGGCACCTCACAAGAAAATTAGGAGACAGTTTCCCTGACTTAAAAAAGCTGTACCTTGGATAACTGAAGAAGATAAAATACACAGGAGAAGTAATCTCCTTTGGTATGTGACAGACCTTGCAAGGGGATGCTTTTAGCAAAAATCCTACAGGAAAATAAGGTTTGTTTGTGTGTAAACTTCTACTGAGTTCAGCTGTAGCTGTTTAGCGAGATAGGACCTACTGAAAGGTCAATACATTACTGTTATTTCTTGAGTACACAATTTGGAAGTAGTACATTTGCACTTAAGTCTATTACATCTCAGAGTAGTGATGTAAACACAAAATTATTGTTAAGCTCTCCATCACACTCATGAAAGCTTAGGTGTATGTAAATTCCTACAAAATATCACAAACCCCAAATAATTTCCATACACCTTTCATCTACAATTGCATCTTGCCTTGAAGAGAAGGACCTATATTATCCTAAGTACTGAGAAGTTTGCGAGGGACAGGAGGATTTAGGCACAAAGCAATGGCAAATAAAAGTAAGGCACCAATTGCCAGAGACTGGGTTTAATATAGATTTTTCTCCTCAGTCTCTCCTTATTGGCCATTTTCAAGCAGCTTCCTGTTCTGCTTTCTAAGTTTTCAGAAGGGTTTTTTAAAGTAAATAAATATCCGCCTGAACTGTACAAGTAAACAGGTGCTGAAATTTTGAGCTTCTCAGTAACTACTTCATGTCTAGCCATCACTTTAAGTGTGATCAGATTCTCAAATATGCTTGAAGTTTTTTTTCCTTTGTATATTTTTGCTTGCCTTTGCTGGAAAACGGATTATTTTTTCTGTTCATGGCTTTCAGTACACTTTTCATTATAAATTATTTTTCCTTAGTTTCTCCTTGTCTTGGAAATGTAAACCAATCTGTAAACATCCCAGATGCTCATATGGCCTGATGCACCTTTCATTTCAGCAAATAGTTGTAGTGATTTAGACAAGAATTATATTAAAAGCAGTATTTGGTGTTAGTCTTTAGTTACTCAATCTTTACATGTCACCTAGAATTCTAAATCCAACTTCCCACCTAGATTTATATGCAGATGGAATTCATTTTTGTGAGGTCTGATTCAATTTCTTCTTAAATATTTGACATCTCCTCCACTAGTTTTAGGAAAGTTATAGCAAATCCATTGTCTGGAGTTAGGTCTTAATTGTATA
This sequence comes from Ara ararauna, assembly GCA_028858755.1. Taxonomy (NCBI): domain Eukaryota; kingdom Metazoa; phylum Chordata; class Aves; order Psittaciformes; family Psittacidae; genus Ara; species Ara ararauna. The sequence continues at coordinate 68,173,942 of CM054379.1, forward strand.
TAGTCTGCCCCACCTTTTGTGGTCAATACACTAATTTCAACTATTTGAAGACTGAAGGTAAAACTTAACTGCTTAATTTATGTGCTTAATTTACCAGCTTCCAGGTGAGGATATGACATACATTACTGTTAAATCAATGATAATTTGTAGGGACAGGAGAATTAATGTGCCTAATCTAGAATCATCTTGAACACTATTGATTTGAATGTTCGTCTTGAACATCATTTTCTTGATATTCTGTATACAAAACAACTAAGAAAAAAGTCCAGTCAAAAATAAACATAGTTTGACAGATAGTGTAGAGGAATTTCATTGAGAGGACTGCAAATAAAAAATGTAGGAGAGGTGATGTCTTGTTTAAACAAAAAAAAGAAAAAAGCTTATTAAAGTAAAGCATTTTGAAGTTCACAGTGGAGGAGACATGGCAATAAGTGAAGGATGCATTTAGTTGTTTTACTAAGTCAGGGCTAAGTTCTGCAGGACATGTTCATTTTATTGGCCTAGTTGAGATCAACTGTGATTTGGCTATGATTTAAGGATTTTAAAAAAATCTCTGCTGAGGTAGGTTTCAGTTAAATATGCATCTCTGGAAGTCAATGGATGAATGCATATTTAACATTGTCAAACAAAATTATAATTTAATATACTGCAGAATATGATTGAAGAAGCATATGCAAAAGTAGTAAGGGATTTGAAGAAAAAGCAGCTAAGTGTTTTAAGTCTTAAAGTTTTAAGTTAGGAAGAGAAATATACCCAGGTTTTCCAACTTTCTAGTGCAACCATACACTTAGTCCTTCTTTCAGGAGGTTGCAGACACTAATCTTCTAAAAAGAGACACTTGAAAATATGTTTACACTTCATGTTAAGTTGACCACAGAAGTTTCTATCCTTAATTCTGCTTGCAAGGTTAGAAGTTTAAGTCTGGGCCTTGAATGTGCAAACACCAGTAGAGTTTGTACCTCAAGTCTATATGCTGGGTAACTTTGCCTGAACAGAGCAGTGTACCCACTTCTTTCAGCCAAAATAAACAACTTTTGAAGAGTGCCTCTAGTTCTTTGCTGCTCTACCTGCCTTTACTCCCAGACAGCAGGATTCCTTAATTTTGTAAGCCACACTTCAGAAGATATTTATTTACTATTCAAGTAGTAAAACAAACACACCTACTCTCTTCAGGGTTTCAAAATTCCTTATTTTCAGAAAGTAGCTGAAAATTGCCTCTCTTTGGTCATACAAAAGATAATGAAATTTACCAGTCATGAGTGCTAACAGGCAGTGTCCCCACTACAATTTTATTGTTATTAAAAAACAATATAGAAGTAAACCACAGAACAAAATATTAACCCCAGTTATGTCAATATGTCAATAAAAGCCACGGTTTGCTCATCCCTCCCACTCCTGACTGTAGAATCAAAAGCTGTACACTGGGCAAATACCGAGTCTGGAAAAGATTTTGTCCTCAGGTTGTGTTTGCCTCCCCTGGTGCCTCAGCCTTACAGATCTAAAAAAACCTCAATGTGATGAACTACTGTGTGCATTTACTGCTATCCAACAATAACTACTTTTCACATTTTTTAACAAATTCACTCTAGCTATGCCATACTCATACTAAGTTTGGTTGTTTGGTTGTTTTGTTTTGTTTTTTTTTTTTGTCCCAATATGCAGGTATCATTTGTGCCTTAAATCATAGTCAGGATAACCATTTTCTTCTTATTACCAAGTGACTGCAGCACATAGAGGGAGCGTGATATAGCTGACATTCTCTCACCCTGAGCAGCTTTCATTCACTATCTCTCACTGGTTCTTGCACAAAGTCACAGCAAAATAAGGTTTTTATAATAAAAATATATTTCTGAAGATAAAACTGAAGAATGCAAAAGGTGATGAATTTAATCCTGCTAAAACAAAATATAGGTAGATGGAAGCAATCACATGAAGTGTAAGGTATGTTAAGAGTGACCACTGCCTTCAGCAGCAATAAGCCTGGAGATCTGTCCCATGGTGACGGGATTCAGCCAGTCATGAAGATTCAGCCAGTAGTGAAGCTGAGCGTATGTTCCAGAGACATGCACACACAGATGGCATGGCTGGCTACCCAGAACCCCACTCCAGTGTCTGACACCACAGGATAGGGGAGCCTACACCCCTGCTCTGACTCCAATTGCTGCCCCACTATCCAGTCACACCAGTGCCCCAGTAACAGGCAGGGTAGAGGGTAAGATTACACAGAGAGATAGACAAGAAAGTATTCAATATGAAGGTAGCACAGACTGCTAGGTGCCAGGCGCAGTCAGCCAAGGGTACTGAGGGGCCCCTTTTTACATGTGGCCAGCCTTTTCTATATCCCTGTCTCTTCACTTATTCCTACCTGATCCCTTCTCCTGCATATTTCTTCATCAGTTCACAGAGTTTTAGTGTCCCCCCACCTTGATATTTAAGACCCTTTATGTCCATATTCTTGTCAGTTATAAGGTATGTGTTTGCCTGCAATTTCTTGATAGACCATCAATTAGCGTGACCACTGAGGTTTTTCTACTCACTGTGCTGGCTATGTTTGTCTGCCAGATTTGTGTGTATATTTTGTCCATTGCCTTCCACTTTTCCTTTCTGACCCATTTTCACAAGTTAATTGAGCAGATAATTTTACTGAAATCAATATTCTCACATTATATTTATCCTTATGTACATTAGCATGACTGACCAGGTCTGATTCTTATTGCTTCCTCACTTATAATTTTTTGGCCAGGTTTCTTCCTCTGTTTTGTTTGTTTGTTTGTTTGTTTGTTTTTTGGGGGGGATGTGGTTTGGTTTTTTTTGTTGTTGTTGTTGTTGCTTCCCACCATTTATTATCTCCTTTTACACTGAAAAGGTCTTTGACCAGGTATCCTTAATAGAGCATATGCTTTCTCCTTCTCCACATCTTTCCAGAAACTGCAACACATATCTTACTTTGCAGTGACAGAGTACCTCAGTAAAATCAATCCAATAGCAAGACATCTCCCAGATCAGAGCAGCCCCTTAAAATGTAGTGTAAACCAGAAGTATTACAAACAAAATCTCTAAAAAGGAAGTGAATTGGCTTTTATTAGCTCAAAATGTAACTAGGATGTCTCCTGGGTATTTGCTTCTTCCATGAGTCATTTCAGCCACTACAAATGTCTTTGTTCCTGGCTTTTCAATAACCTCCATTCTTCAATGCACTTACTTCTTTCTGAGTTTATTATCTGAGGACTACAATTTAAAAATAACATGGATTGTATGATGCCCTGTTGTAAATGCCATAGGAGCCTGTGTTGATGTTCTGATTTAGCATTTGGTCTCACAAATTAATCTTTTCTGATTTTTATCTTCACTGTGAGAAAGATTTCTCTCTTTTTGTCTCCCTCTCTCCCATTTCCTTTTTTCTGGTGCCCATTTCAAATTTCTGAGGGTATGTATGTTTACAAATAGCATATAGCATCTATGAAAACAGTTCCTTTTTTCTGTATTTGTAAAACATTTCATCAAGGGTGACTATGCTACTGAAGAGAAAAATGGTTCAGAAAATTTTGTAAATCACCTAAAATCAAATGCCCATCCAACTGCAAATCTAACAATCTTTCATTGAATTTTTTATCTCACCACTTGTTGACTACAGAAGATAGCACCCTTTTTCTTCTTCAAAATAATTTCAATAATTTTTTGATTTTATGCTTACTGGGTCAGATGTCTGATATTTTATTCTGTTGTGCTTTAAATTTCTCTGAGAAAACTTCATCTTTGGTGTAAAACCAAAGACTACATACTTAGGTTAGTTATCAAATGGATCATTGTTCATCTTGCTTGATTTTTTGATATTGGTGCTTTTTGTTTGCATGTTTAATACATCTTTTAAATTTGTTTAAATTCTATTTGCCTTTCTGGCCTTTGGCCTTTTCACCTGTATTTTCTCTTTTGCATGATTTTTTCTCATTTGATTTTGGGTGTTTTTGGGGTTTTTTTCCTCACTTCTCTTATCATCTTACCTTGTCTAATAGCTTATTTTCTCTTTTCTGAGTCTTCCCTGTGAAGGATAAATTTTCAGGCCTTACTCATGCTATTTGATCTATTCTCCATATCATTTGCACATTCACTGTTACTTACCTGTCCTTCCTAAAGTGTAATTTTAGGTGGGAAAATGAAGTACAGAATATGAATTTTGGCTTGGGAGGTTCAGTTTTGGCATTAACAATAATGCAATTTTTTAACAAGAAGGTTAAATGCAATTTGACCAAAGAAATTGTGGATCTTTTATCTTTAGAAGTTTTTGATGCTCAGCTAGATAAAACAGGAGTGACCTGTTCTTGTCGGCAGTAGTCCTACTTTGAGTGGGAAGGCTGGGTTTGAAGATCTGAAGAAGTCTCTTACAATCAGCTTTTCTATGATTTTATGCAGTCTCAGATTGAGAACCAGAACTACTGAAGGCTAGTGGGTGATGAACCCTGGCTGCGCACAATCCTGCTTCCAGGAATTCTGTGGTTAATGTTTGCAGGAAGCCAAAATCATTCTCTCCTGATGCAAATGTTGTTATTACTGTAAAGATAAAAAAGATGATGATGACTTCCTGAAGTAGTCTATGACTATAACATCCTATTTTTAGAACCACAATTGAATGAGGGTAAAGTGAAAGAGGAGGACAATAAGTTACTAAGTACAAACATATGTGGTAAAAGGAAACACACAATGTGTTTGAATATCTTTTTTTTTAAATCTGAGGTGTCATTTTGAAGTTAAGAACAACAACCCCTCCTGTTCCTGAGCCCCAATTCTCTGAAATGTTGGCATGCATGCCTAACTTCTGGGTTTTGAATAATTGCTCTGAATTTTCGTGATATTTTTGATATTATCAAGTGGCATATTCGCAGTGTAATGGAAAACAAGCTTCATTTACTTGCAGAATAGAATATCTCCACAGCATCTACATCACATGGGGTTTGCATCTGCAAGAAACTTTCTTGAAGTGGACAATGCATGAGGCATAAGAATGATCTTAATATGATATTAACCCAGTACGACTGTTTCAGAGAGAGCAGAAAAAAGAAATGAGGTAGTAGGAGAATAATACTTTGCTCTGGAGAACCCTGACAGCCAATACAGTATAATTCTCAGAGCTGCTTCAAATCAAGTACTATATGAGGTCGTAACTCCCAAATACAAGTCAGTACTACTACAGTGTATGAGAAATAATAATTCATTTAAATACCAGTAAAGTGTGTCTGTCAGAGCTGTAGATGGCAGTGCCATATTGTATATCACACAATACCAGATATTATATAGCATTTGACAAAATGCATTAAAAGACTGATTTGTCAACAAATTATCTTATTTATTCACAGCTTCTTGATATAAAACTTCTTAATTCCTACTGATGGGATCCACACAAGAGTACTCAAGGAGCTGGCAGGAATGTGCACTAAGCCACTTTCCATCATTTATCAGCAGTCCTGGCTAAATGGGGAGGTCCCAGGTGATCTGAAGTTAGCAAATGTGATGCCCAACTACAAGAAGGGCTGGAAGGAATATCTGGAGAACTACAGGCCTGTCTGACCTTGGTGCCAGAAAAGATTATGGAGCAGATCATACTGAATGTCATCACTTGGCACGTACAGGACAACCAGGTGATCAGGCCCAGTCAACACGGGTTTATGAAAAGCAGGTCCTGCTTAAATAACCTGATCTTCTTCAACAACAAGTTGACGAGCTTAGTGGATGAGGGTAAGGCTGTGGATGATGTCTACCTAGACTTAGCAAAGATTTTGACATGGTTTACTACAGCATCCTCCTGGAGAAGCTGGCTGTTCATGGCTTGGACAGGTGTACCCTTCACTGGGTAAAAACTTGGTTGAATGGCTGAGCCCAAAGAGTGATGGTGAATGAAGTTTAACCCAGTTGGCAACTCATCACAAATGGTTTTCTCTAGGGCCCAGTACTGGGGCAAGTTCTTTTTAATATCTTTATTGATGATCTGGATGAGGGGATCAAGTGCACTCTCAGTAAATTTGTAGATGACAGCAAGCTGGGTGGGAGTGCTGATATGCTGGAGGGTAGGAGAGCTCTACAGAATGATCTGGACAGTCTGAATTAATGGGCAGAGGCCAAATGTACGAGGTTCAACAAGGCAAGTTGCTGGAGCCTGCAATTGGGCCACAACAGCCATGCAACACTACAGGTTTAACGAGGCTTACAGGAAAAAATTCTACACCAAAAGAGTTGTCTAGCATTGGAACAGGCTGCCCAGTGAACTGGTTGAGTCACCATCTTATAGGTGTTTTAGACATGTAGATATCATGCTTAGCGACATGGTTTAACAGCGGAATTGGCAAGGTTAGGTTAGCAATTGGACTTGATGAACTGAAAGGTCTTTTGCAACCTAAATGATTCCAAGATTCAGTGGATTGGAGACAGCCCTGCGTCACATTATTACTCATGGGCTTTAAAAATTAAGTTGGGTGTATAAGAGGACAGTTATATTCTTCACAATGTCACTTCATCTACATTTAACATAAATATAGCAACATTGACTTGCTGGACTCCCGTATTTGGGGGGATTTAAATAATTGCTTTAGACATAAAGTAGAAGATCAACTCAAAGACACTTTGTTAGGTGGAACAATGAGACTACTTAAAATGAACAGAAGGAAAAGAATTGTCGGAAGGAAGGTTGAAAATCTCTCTAGTCTTGACTCATCAAAGTCTGTGAAAATCTACAAGTATCCTGTTAGTGTCATTAACCTCAATTTTAACTGAAGTTGAGCATACCATTAAGGGTTTCTCTGAATTGGGCCTTTTGAGTTGTTATTGTAATATACACAGACACACACATTTATTTTTTTGTATTTAGGTATATAAGTGTCCTTTGTTTTATTTACACAAAACATGTAGTGTTACTGAAAATTCCCCAAACAAAAGTCTTTGTTTCAATAGGTTTTTATATTGCATGTTGTCATGGGTTCAGCAGCAGCAGTCATTTTTCTCCTTCTTGGTAGCTGGTGTAGCACTGTGTTTTTGATTTTCAGCCTGGGAACAGCACTGATAACACCAGTGGTTCGGTTACTGCTTAGTGATGTTTTGGTCTGGCCAAGGACTTTCTGAGTTTCATGCTCTGCCAGGGAGGAGGGGAAGCCGGGAGGAAGCAGAGACAGGACACCTGACCCAAACTGGCCAAAGAGGTTATTCCATACCACAGCACATCATGCCCAAGATGGAGGACGGAGAGGAGAGACCCAGAAGGGTGGGGGGTGCACTGCGTGGTCGGGCTTGGTATTAGGTGGTGAGAATTGTATTCTTTCCTTGTAATTTCTCTTGTCATTATTATTATTGGTGGTAGCAGTAGTGATTTGTGTTATACTTTAGTTACTAAACTGTTCTTATCTCAACCTGTGGGAGTTGCATTCTTTTCGATTCTCCTTCCCATCCCTCCGGGAGTGGGGGGCAAGATAGAGGGGGGAGTGAGTGAGCAAAACTGTGTGAGTTATAGAGGCTTAAACCACGACACATGTCAACCATAATACACTTTCTGTGAAGGCCCAGTTGGAAGAACTTCCATTTTGCCAGCCTGGGGCCATAACTATACTAAACATAAGGTTTTGAAGGAATAGAATGGTCCCATAGGGCATGATGAAACATTTTCCACATAAAGGAACATATTTGCTTGGCTTTTTTTCAGTAGAAGCTGTTCAGCCTGGGCAGGAAGTTTTCTAATAGGTGTTATGTCACTTTCTAAAGGTATTTTGAATCTTAAGTTATCATTTTGGTCTCATAGATTAAACAAAAATCAAAAAAGTTTGTATTTTCAGCTCTGGAAGTATAGCCACTATCCAGTTATACACTGAAAGGAATCATAAGGAAAGAGATTAGGTTTGAAGATCAGGCTACTGTAGATCAGCAATTAGCTGCTTCTGTACTTTTAAAAGAATATATGTTCAGCTCTTTGTATGTGCACACTCTCTTCATGTTGATGAAGTTGGTTTAAGGCGAGGCATGATGTTGACCATCTTCAGTTATTCAGTAATATTTTTGGCAATTTTATGTCACCTTCATAAGAAAGAAAATAACAAATTATCTTCTCAGATCAATGTTCAAACATATTTCCATGAGAGATGGCATTTCCTAGCACAGAAGTAATTCTGCTAACTGACCCATAAGCTGGCTCCCAGTATTCATTTATTTGCAGTTAATGATTGAACAGTTTCAAGCTGATTTGAAGAATATTACTACCTGTTAAATAGAAAAATGTAAAACTTCCTTTTGTTTTTACATGTTAGAGAATATTACAGAAACTCAGTCACAACTTTTTCATTTCTCTAGTGATCCATATGAATTATGAGTACCTGAGGTCTAGGAATACTGAGGCACTTGTAAAAGACATGAGCCCAAACAGTGAGACAGTGAGCGCCATAGACAGGAAAATAAACCCTTTGTGGACATCCATTTTCAGCATAGGCTTTTCCTCTCATATTCCTCATTCATTCCACTGAGGTTGAAAATAATTAGACTGCTTCAGTAGACAATGAAAAGAAGTCAACACCACCTGGTGGTACTGCTCTGTCCTAGGTCTAGGTCTAGGGAATTTTTTGCACTGAGTATTATAAAAATTGACTTTGTGCACTATAATAGCAGAACTACATGTGTCTTGCCTGAATGGTAGGAGTCCAGGATATACTCTTAACCCTTCTCAATAAAGAATAAGTCCTCAAAAGTTAATTGCTCAGTGATGCTACACAGCTAATTTAAATTTTGTATTTCTTGGAAAACGACTGCTGAAGTTCCACGTAACTGCTGAAGGCATAGGAAATCATCTTGTATAGTACTTTTTTGTTGCAGATTTCTCTTAAGCTACCAAGGAAATGCTGGGATTCATTGGTGTCAGTCAGTGTCCCTGAATTAATTTGTATGAGGAAGAGCAAAGATATTTTTTTTAAATGTTCATTTTCAACTGAAAAACATCCAGTTAAGAAGAACCTCCTACATCCTTGGTTCAGAGATGCTTGAACTGATTACCCTCTCTGTTAGTATTATGTATTGTGGTTTTCGATATGCCTAGATTACTTTTTTTTTCTGCCTGTAGCTCTTGGTTGGATCAATTTGTCTATCTGACTAAATAGCCCTCTTTTATCAATTTCCCATTTTTAATGCAGCGACCAACACATCTCTTGGTCCTCTTTTTCTCAAGCTAAACAGCTTTGAGCTCCTTTAAAGAATTACTATTAGGGTTATTTCACAATACTTAAGTCTTTTCACTTATCTTTTATGTATACTTCAATTTATCAACACTGTTTGGGAACTGTGGACACCAGAACAAATTGCATCACTAGGCAATTCATTTGCACTGCTACCAAGAACACAGGGAATATGATCTTTCTGATCCAATGTAAGATTTTATTATATTTATGCAGCAGAAGAATACATTGTTTCTTTTGAAATAGGAATTCATATTCAGCTGATTACCCATTACCCACTTCTAATCCCTTTCAAGATTTTTCCATTTTTACAATGGTTGTGTTATCCACAAACATTAGTAATTATTTTTTTCTTCCAGAACTGATAATAGTGCTGCACAAAATGCAGACAAGAACTCAGCCTTACAGAACCAAGTAGGATATTCACTTTCTAAGATTCCTGTTTGTAGTTGTATATTGAAACGTATTAGTCAATCAAGTTTGAACCTAGCTGATGTCTATACCGCGTATTTGCTGTTGACTGAGACTCATTTTTAATAACTCATATATGCAAAAAAGCTTTGAAATTATTTCAGCAATGAACAGCTCTATTAATGTTATATTCTTATCGCATTTTCAGGCTCACAGAAGCCTACTATAAAAATCTGGGATATCTTTAAAAATTACTACTGTTATTGAAAACACTGTTATTAGACCATAATACTTACAAATGAGAAACCAAACTGGTTTGTCAACGTCAATTTTCTAGAGAAGTATGATGAACTGTGGTTGGTTTATTATTAATACCATACTGTACTAACAATTTTATCATTGCTTTTTGGGTCATTCTGACAAGCCTTTGAATACTTAGCTCATGCCAATTGCTTATCGGAACTCCTAGCAAAGAGTAGCCAGTTGATAGATCTCAGAATTTACCACACTCTTCTCCTATGGAAATTTAACATAAATGACAGAAGAATCTCACATAAATTTTAAAATTTTAGGAAATAAACTATAGAGATCCATTAATATACTATAGGCATTTCTGTTCAATACTATACTGCTTCTTGTTCAAATGGAAAGTAGTGTATTTTGGAAGCATTTATTATACTATGAAAATATTTTATTGTTTCCCAAAACCACAATACTTATTAGAAGAAAACACTTAATGGACAACATATTTTGGCTTTTTTTACCAGTTACACTGCTTCATCCTGTAAAAGGCAGCCCTATTTTTTAGGATTATTTAAATCTACACACACAAAACCCTTTATTTTGTAATTGTGTGCCAAGTTATTTCTCCTTTTACTTTTCTTCCCTTATAATTTTTTGCAGTTCCAAGTATCTAATCTGTATGACTTATGAGACTCTTTTGTGTCGTTTTGTTTCTTAATTTTCTTTTGTATTATTTTTAAATGCATACTTTCACCTTACTTCTAGACCATGCCACTGGTTTATTTTACCTAATATGCATATGTCAGATTTTATCTATTGGATTATTAGACTACCCAAATATTCAAATGAACATTCCTTGTTTCCTAGAATTGAAGGCTTTCAACTTAGAAAGATAACTTTACACCAGCACAATGACACTTTGAAGTACAGTTCAAGTACGTATACATGTGCACTGGGGAGTTACTTGATTTTACTTAGAAGATCTTTTAATATTTTTGAGATGGTAAGCCATGGAATCTATCACCAAGACAGACAGAGTTACTTTGACAGTTCGAAACATTTTAACTGCCTACAAATAAAAGCTCCAATCCTCCTGGAATTATGCTAAATGACTGGAGGCACTGACTAAGCTATCCCAATTTTGCTTCTGCATTTGGAGCAGAAGCAAAGGGAAAAATCTACAAGGGACAAGGTTCAGGGCTTGGATGTGAGCAACTGCTTTTTAGATACACATTTCCATAACTATTCACACCTGAGGGCATGACCTGCTGCTGAATCTCTGGAGGGCAGTGCAGTTTCTGGTGTTGATAATGTACATGCAGAATAGCTTTGAGAAAGCAAAAATGAATATTTGCCTCCAGCAGTGTAATTGTGTTCTCATGTTACTATAGGCAGATTAATACAACTCTTAGCCACCTGTTTAGAGCTGAATTTCCTGCGGCGATGTCATCGTGGTCTTGTCACTGGCAGTGGAAATTTTTCCGGACACTTGCTGAGGCTACCATAGAAGCTTGTGCTCCTACTTGTACTTCAGAGTTCACTAAGTTGATTGGCTTTACGTGCTGGTGCAGTGATGTCAGTGTAGGAGATGAAGGCTGTTGGCAGGCACGTCATGTATACAGGGTATCTCAGTGGCCTGTACTGTGGGCATGAATCTGTTAGACAGGCATGTTCTCACTAGGATGATCCTTAGGAGAATACTAAGAGCATCAGGGCCAGAAAGCCCGGTTGTAATTTGCAGCCTGAATCCATCCTTCAGTGTACGTAGTTGTCTACTTCACTTTGCTCACCTGCATTTACCTTCCTTAATCTAGTGTTATTGTCACATTGCTGAGAATTACTATTTGATATATCCATTTCCAATAGTATTTTCTAAGAGTAGCTTTAGTCAGAGCAAGAATTGTGTGCTCTGTTTGGCTCTGTGCCAATATCGGATATAAACCTATCCTGAATGGACTAAGATGAGACGTACTATCCATTTCTAAGCTTCATCATATTTGACTGCAGCCCAAATTAGGCTGAAGCATTCAGCTGTATTTTATGTACACTCTTCAAGGGCAGCCTAAAATACCTTGTACTCTTAATACTACTACGTATATGGTTTAAAAAGTTTTTAAATTGAATTCTAAATTTAATTTCTTTAATGCTGCACTATTCTTCTGTCACAGAAAGGCAAATATTTTGCAGAATGAATTTATGTAGGGGGTTAAATATATCTCAGACATTTAATTTTGAAATGACCGTGCTTATGCTGAGTGGGGAAAAACATTTATTATGTCTTTGTTAAACTATGGCTGTGTGCTCAGCATTATAGGAGTTTGGGCCCCTGACTCCAAAGATCAACATAGTTCTGATTTGAAGTCAGTGAAAATTTTACAATACTGTAAATCTGTATAAAATTTGACCTACTAAAAAGGAGCTTAATTTCACAGAAAAGATAGAGAGTCTTCCCATAGTTGTGTTTCAGTAACCTAAGTATTGTAGAAATCATCTTAGAGCTTGGAAGTAATGTCTGAGTGATACTCAAAATACTGTGTTTAAACAAACAGCACAAAAAAGCAGCAAACCTCTTTCAAGGGCAGTGCTGAGCTGTTTGAGCATCAGAGGTGAACATGATTAATGCTTTCTGAAGCAATTTTACATAATGTACACAACTGAGGACACAAATATCTTTCGTTTTTATCTTTTATTTTTATCAATATAATGGAGTATTTTTTTTTTTTTTCAAATTTCTGTTTATGACCTACTGGACGTATTTTGTAGTGCCATTTAGTATTACTGGTATGGTCACTATGCAGTTTGCTTTTAATAAGTTTTAAACAGGCATTGCCATTCTGAAGGTTAGCTCTAAGGGTTATGATTTAGAGTTATCAGATTTACTTCATATTACATCATGAAAGGGAAACATGGCCTCAGACCATGACATTTAGATGGAAGCTTCAGAAACTCAAAGTCTGGAGCTTAGCAGGCTGATGTGGGGTTTTAATTCTGCCTGGTTTCGCAAAAAGGTCACTTTAAAGAATTTTAGTCTGAATTCACAGTCCTATTTCAAGTTGCCAACGACTTCTAGATTCAGGGTTTTAGTAAAAAATGTATCACGGGTTGAAATATGTTCTTACATTCAGTTCTAAAATAATTTTACAGTCTAGGAACATTTCTGGGGGGCTAAATAAAAAAAAGGTTTTAATTGTGACAAAGACAAGATGGCAGTTGTTCATATGGAGTATTTGCTTCCTAAGTTGAAAGAGAGGAAAGAGACTGAGTCTGCGAGTGAAAAGCAAGCATCAGCATGTATTGCCTTGGTTAAAATTCTGTGATTTAAGAGAAGGAAAAAAAAAAAAGACATGAAGCAACATGAATTAATTGCAAGCTATTTCTTAAATTGAATCTTTCCTCTCAGCTTTGTTTGTAGATCCCTACATCTAGTAGAGCAGTCTCCTTGTTCTGTTGTGAGAGTCAGTAAGGATATTCAACAACATTATGATCTATATTTATGACCTCATAAAGACAACCTAACTATATATTAGTACTGCTTCTGATTGTATTTCTTTAAGCTGAGTTTATGGAGGAATTAATCCTTCTGTGTGCACACACTGTAGTCAGATGGCATTGTTAACTTTGCCATTGATCAAAAGGCAGAATAGAATTTCTGATCAACACCATGCACACCTCTTTTAGCTATCTCTTGGTACCCAACTTCTGGCATTTATCAGTTCTTCAAACAGTCTTTATAGCTTATCCATCTGACCTGACTAATTTCAAAGAGTTAATGATGCCTGTCAGATTCTAGAGGTCTGTATTTCTGAGAAACAAAATATATGATTATTTGATGGGACATTGATGAATTAGTTTGTATATGATTTGTCTCCTTTCTGACCAATTCAATCATCAAATTATACTCCATGCTACATGCCAACATTTATTCTGTAATTGTCTTCCTGTGGTCTCAGTCTCTAGATTATACAGCATCAGATGCTGTAACAATATTCTTGCCATAGTGCTGATAAACAAGCCAGCTAGCTCATGATGAGTTATCAGTCAATCCCGGATGCCCACAGTTAAAATTTTCTGTTCCTGGTGCCAGAAGTTATGTGCAAAGCTAGTCATCACTGACTTCTTGTTAGCTGTGGTGTCTGATACATCTGTAGCAACAAGCTATAGACGGATACAGACTGAGGCACAATGGTTGTACTAAAGGACATTTGCTGCCTCTGGAGCTTAAGTCTTCAAGAGAGGTCTGCCAGGCAATACATGAAATATTCAGCTGTACCTGAGACGTCATTTGTCTATGTTCCCTTATATTTTGCTGTTGCTGAGTTTATTGCTCTGTATTTTATCTCTATGTTTTTTTTCTAATACAGCCACTACATTTTGAGTTCAAAGATTACCTTCTAGCTCTTTCCTTTGACCAGCGATTCGTGGAGATTAGAAACTCATTAAGCATTCACACCCCATGATGATGGGTGTAGCCTGTACAATCAGAAAGATTACTGAAAAAGTATATAAAATGCAACATAAAACATATTTAGATAGCAATTGAGTGTAAATATTTCATAGCAGAAATCAGATGCCAAGTCTGAATACTTCCATCCAAAAACCTGACTGCATTTTTCAAATTAATGTCTCTTTAGCAGAACATAAATGATTTAAAAATAGAATCAATTTAATACAGTCCACCCATATAATTCTTGGTTTACATGTCTGTGCAAATTTACTCTGTTACTAAATCAGATTACTGACTTCAGAGACAAGAAAAATGCATGTATTTAGAAACTTGGTGTACTAATATTAGATTTCAAATTATCTCTTAGGCTAACAAAGAGAAAACTTTTCTAAAGTGAAATAACAAAACATTTTCTAAGTAGGTCCCACAGAGGAAACAGAAAATATCCTATCCCAGTCTAATTGTAGTTATCTTCAGCTAGTTTCTTTTTTTCTTTTTATTCTGCATTGAGACAATACTTATACTTGTAAATTAATGGGCATTACAAATGCCTTGACCTAATGCAATATAATGGATATATACACGTTTATACAAACACGTACACCTGTACACATATGTGCATGTATATATGTATGTGTGTGTATGAGTGAATGGCTTTGATTGCATCCTTGTGTATCAGAGCAAGCTGAAGTCATACTGCTATTCTCAACATGATCTCTGTTAAGAAGATATCCAATTTCAGTTAATTCAGTTTACTATACGTCTGGTCATATCTGTTTCTGAAGGAGCTAAACTAGTACCTTGCCAGAGGAGCATAACAAATGTAAGTCTATATTATATGTTGTCGTGGTTTAAGCTGTAAATCACGCAGCCCGTTCTCTCACTCACTCCCCTCTCTTTCTTCCCCTCCACTCCCGGGTGGATGGGGAGGAGAATGAAAAGAATGCAACTCCCACAGGTTGAGATAAGAACAGTTTAGTAACTAAGGTATAACACAAGACCACTACTGCTACTACCAATAATAATAATGACAAGGCAAATACAAGGAAAGAATACAATCGCTCACCAACTATAGCCAGCCCGACCAAGCAGTGCATCCCCACCCTTCCCGGGTCTCTGCTCCCTGTTTTTTCACATCCTGGGCATAATGTGCTGTGGCATGGAATACCTCTTTGGTCAGTTTGCGTCAGGTGTCCTGTCTCTGCTTCCTCCCGGCTTCCCCTCCTCCCTGGCAGAGCAT
Source organism: Ara ararauna (assembly GCA_028858755.1). Lineage (NCBI taxonomy): Eukaryota > Metazoa > Chordata > Aves > Psittaciformes > Psittacidae > Ara > Ara ararauna. Next base: position 68,189,474 of record CM054379.1, read on the forward strand.
GAGGCTCAGAGAGTCCTTGGTCAGACCAAAACATTACCAAGCAGTAACTGAAAACACTGGTGTTATCAGCACTGTTCCCAGGCCCAAAATCAAAACCACAGCGCTGCACCAGCTACCAAGAAGCAGAAAAATGACTGCTGCTGCTAAACCCATAACAGTATCCACCCCTTATTCCATACCATTCACGTCATGCTCAGATCCCACATTTTCAATATGCCATCACATATATATATATATATATATATATATATACACACACATCCACACACACACAGAAAGGGAGAGAGATCATCCCTTAGAGCATGGACCAATCCCCATAAAGCTGCTGAGTCCATCCAGTCCATGATATGGGGCTCCATCTCTTGTAACAGCCTTTCAGAGCAGGAGAGGCTGTGTGCAGTGTTCACACTCACGAATAATCTGGGCAATAATGTCCATTGCTAAGTCCACCCCTCGATTATGAGTCCATCTGTATGTTGTATCTCTGCCCTGATGGCCTGAGGTGTCATGGGCCCACCAGGCTCAAAGTAATTCACCCTCCCCTTCAGCAGTTTCTGCAGCTTGTCGTTGGGGTCTCCATACAGCTGCCTTCCATCTCCGACGCTTCCAAAGCACTGGAGGGGCCCAATGGACTAGGTACTCGCCCATACTGTCCCACACACCCTGCCACTCATGACTGTCCAGGCTTGGGGAAAATCTCTTGGTCATCCTACATTGTAGTCTAAACCCAGACAATGCCCCCACTCCACTCTGCTTAACTCTCGGGACCAGACAAAATGGTTGTGGGTAAAACACACTCTGTACGCATGCCACCATGCTGATCCCCATCACAATCAGCAGGCAGGTCTCAAGGGTACCCAAAAGCCATTCAAAACCGTCAGAGTTCTCAAATGAGGCTGCTGTACTTGTCACTGGGGCTGGTGTAGCTGCTGTGCTTGCCGGCTCTCTCACCACCAGCTGCTCTTTGTCTGAGTCCAGATCTCCCTCCTCTGCCTTGCTGGGAAGTGCTGCGTGGTCTCCTGCATCCTCCTGGGGCTCGGACTCATGGGGCTCTGCGGGCGGCTGCTGAGGAATGCTCTCGGCCGCCGCGGGGCTGGGCTCGGCTGCAAGGCTCAGCTCCTCCATCGTCTCCTCCCGCTGCTCGCTGCTCGGCAGCTGCCGGGCTGGGCTCAGCGGGGAGGCTCAGCTCCTGGTCCCTGGGGCCACTCTTCCGGGCCGTTTCGGCCGCCGGTGGCTCCCAGGGCCGCCCCACCTCGGCTCCCCACTGCCTCACAAAGACAGAGGTGAGGACAAGGGCCAGGACGTCCGCCCCCGCCCTGCTTCCCGAGCCCGCCCGTATTACAAGCCATTCCAATAAAGTACAATGAAACAAGAACCTTAACCCAAAACCCATATCCAAAAAATGCTAAGATAACACATACTGGCTGTAAGTACGGTACAGCAGGCTGAAACCATGAACTCAAGAGAATCAAGAGCAACAACTTTGAGAGCCAATAAATCAGCATTGTGACGAGTGGCTATTAATCCTGTTATTATCTCAACCCTTCGTGCCCCACGTTGGGTGCCAAAAACAACTGTCATGATTTAAACTGTAAATCATGCAGCCCGTTCTCTCACTCACTCCCCTCTCTTTCTTCCCCCGGCTCCCGGGTGGATGGGGAGGAGAATCAAAAGAATGCAACTCCCACAGGTTGAGATAAGGACAGTTTAGTAACTAAGGTATAACACAAGACCACTACTGCTACTACCAATAATAATAATGACAAGGCAAATACAAGGAAAGAATACAATCAGTCACCAACTATAGCCAGCCCGACCAAGCAGTGCACCCCCACCCTTCCCGGGTCTCTGCTCCCTGTTTTTTCACATCCTGGGCATGATGTGCTGTGGTATAGAATACCTCTTTGGTCAGTTTGGGTCAGGTGTCCTGTCTCTGCTTCCTCTCAGCTCCCCTCCTCCCTGGCAGAGCATGAGGCTCAGAAAGTCCTTGGTCAGACCAAAACATTACTAAGCAGTAACTGAAACACTGGTGTTATCAGCACTGTTCCCAGGCCCAAAGTCAAAAACACAGCGCTGCACCAGGTACCAAGAAAAATGACTGCCGCTGCTGAACCCATGACATATGTAAACTCAGATGAAAATGTATTTTAATGCTCTTATCTAAAATATAAGTATTTTTAGTGACATTATAATTCTGATAATTTGTAAGGGACAACCACTCTACTTCAGATTTGCCCAGTAAAAACATATAGGAGGGTTAGCATTATATATTCTATAGATAGAGGGAAGAATAAACATTAACATAAGCATTAATAATTATATTACCATTGTTGACGACCAACCATTTTTCCACATTGCTTGTTACTTAGCCCCTAACACACAAAATGGTTTAAACTGCTACTTTCTTGCACAACTAGTTTGTCCTTCTGTCTTTGGCTCCCATCCTTCATACTAAACATAGAATCATAGAATCATAGAACAGTTAGGGTTGGAAAGGACCTTAAGATCATCTAGTTCCAGCCCCTCTGCCGTGGGCAGGGACGCCTTGCAGTAAACCATGTTACCGAAGACACCATCCAACCCAGCCTTGAACACCGCCAGCGATGGAGCATTCACAACTTCCCTGGGCAACCCATTCCAGTGCCTCACCACCCTCACAGTGAAGAACTTCTTCCTTACATCTAATCTAAACTTCCCTGTTTAAGTTTGAACCCTTTACCCCTTGTCCTACCACTACAGTCCCTAATGAAGAGTCCCTCCCCAGCATCCCTATATGCCCCCTTCAGATACTGGAAGACTGCTATGAGGTCTCCATGCTCTCTCTAATCATTGGTTAAATTCTCTGCCTCATCTGTCATCTCAGTTGAAACTGTTTTCTATTCTTGAGTTGTCCTTATCTTCATTTTCCTTGGGTGTTTTTTTTTTTGTGTGTGTGTCCTTATAAATCTCTCTCCTACATCACCCTTCCCTGATGACTGTATTTTCTTCTTTACTGATGTTGGATTGTTGTATTGCTGCCTGCTCCCTTCTTCCAGCCCTAAGTATATTCCCAATGTATTCCCATACACATAACAATTCTAACCTTCAAAAACCATTCCTCTCAAACATCCTTAGCAGCTTCTCTCCTGGTGCTTTCACCACGGTCTTGGTGCTAAGAATATGAAGAGTCTGCTGTGGAAGAGACTATATTCACTGTACTGGTGAATAAATTATTCTGTGACATGCTCCAGCACGGTAAATTCAAATTGGCATTATCAGTGCTTTAAGAGTACTATGCACTAGAAATCAGACTGCTTTTTAGTACCTTAAGTAAACGCAAAACTTTTCTTAGATACAGATCTCTCTATAACTATATTTAACAACTGTCAGACTGGTGAAATCTTTTAGGTCAGAATTTTACAAGAATACATGTAAAGAATACAAGCTAAGTGTATGCTTCTGCTTATGGATTTGTACATGAAAAGCAAATTTGGGTGGGTGAATTTTCTGTATATTGGTATGACCAGCTACACCTGAAGGTGCTTGGGCTATTGCTCAAGTCTGAGAATTTTTCAATATTGCCACTGAATAACTAAGTTCCTTTAAATTTCAATCTGCTATTAAATGAAAGTGACTTTTTCCAGCATTGGGTTCTCAATTATTTTACTTATAGGAACGATATTTCAACTCCTGCATAAATATGTTATCTCATGGGTCATTGCAAATGTGCTATAGTTTCAGCCTGCATGCAAATACTACAGTTTCACAATGAAAGTCCATAATTTAACATTCCTGTACATCTGAAAATCCTGCTGTTCTAAGCAGGATTTTTGTAGAATTGAATTTCATATCAGGTACATTTCTTAGGAAAAATTTTTAAAAAGCCACTTTACCTGTAATTAAAATGAGAGACTGGTCTGGCTTTTTTTCTTTTCTCTTTTCGGGGGATTTTATGCCCATTTAAATTTTCCATACATAAGCTAAATACATGAGCATAGCTTGAAAGATACTGATCAGTGTATACTATGGAACACTGAAAATTCCAGTGGAAATAGGACACAACTAGATCAGACATTTTCTTTTTTCAACTTTTTCAAATCTAGTACAATTCGGAAAAGAACAAAACCTGCATGTGTATGACATCAGAGATGTTACATCCATTACTCAGATCTCTTCAGATTCAAAGTATATCTCTGCACAGCTTAAGCCTGACTACAGCAATTATGGTGCATCTTGCTAGGTGAGAGGGCAGCAATGATAAATCACTTCTTGCAAAATGAGTCACACTCAGGCAGCAAACACAGTAAGAGTCCAAACAGTGATCAAAAGCAGCGTGACTCAGTATAATACTGCTTAGCAATTCCAGGCTGCGCTAAGCAGGTTAGAAATGATAATGAGAGACACAGAGAGTGGCAAAGACTCTCTTTACTCCCCCTCCACAGCATAATATATTTTTGGTGACCTGGTACTGCTTATTCCAATCATGAAATACTTGAACGTTAGATCTTGGTAGTCCTCTAAAAAGTCCATTTGCCATTAAAAAATGAAAAAGACACTTTTTTCCTTTCTTTTTTTTATCTCCCAGTAGTCAGGATTGAACAGGAAAAATGTGGTTTCACTGGCTACAGCTAAATCTAGCTTGACATTGTAAAATATGACAGCCTCTGTTCTGGCAGATCTCTAAAGCTATCTACACTAGCCAGCTTATCTGCTTTACAAAGGAGAGTAGAATAGTCCTAATATTTTTATAAAATATGCTGAAATTGAAGGAGTGCAGTAATTATGTTAGATGAGTTAATAAACCAGCTAGTACCTATGCTTCTTAGAAAGAAGTACATTTTAAGTCATGCTCTACTATGTACAGTGATCTGTGAAGTCTGCCAGCTACTTCAAGCAACAAAAATAGACGTTCTTTTCTCTTATGACATATATTTGAAGGTTTCTTTCGCTAAAATTTTTTGCCACTGCTACCACTGATTTACTGCTACTTCTGATAACCAGAATAAAGGTGTTCATATGGCCAAGACTTTAGGAGGTACTCTCATACTTTTAGTGCACAACAAATTAACAGAAGTGTGCATCAGATACACAGTATCTTCCTGTGACTATCACAGTGTGTGATAGGGAGTCACCTACAGCAAATGCCCATTTGCAGAACTATAGTTGCTGTAAGAGTGAATGAATACTACTAAAATTTTGAGCATATTCGTATCACTGATAGCTTAACACTGAACTTAACTATGTACATTAGCTGGCTAGTTTTCCCTGACTCCCTTCACAATCAATGGAAAGTGGATCCCCTCTTCCAGAGGGGCACCTTAAAGATCTTCTGTATCAGACCTCTCCTTTGAAATTTTATCTGGATGCACCTACTTCCCTGCACTGACTAATCAGAGCAGTCAGAAGACTAAAGGGCTGAATTAGGCTCCTGAAGCTAAGTATTTGCCAAGACCATTTTGGGTAGATGAGACCTAAGGACAGACCTGGGCTGTGTGTCACCAGAAATGTCTTAGCCACTTGACAAAAGCAGATGTTGTGGTTTAAGTCCAGCTGGCAACCAAGTACCATGCAGCTGCTCGATCGCTCCACCTACCCCGCAGCAGGATGCTGAGGAAAATCAGAAAAAAAAGGTAAAACCCATGGGTTGAGATAAGAACAGTTTAATAATTGAAATAAAGAAAAATATTATAATAATAACAACAATAATAATAAAAGCAAATATATAAAAAGGAATAAAACAAACAAAAAACAAAGACAAGTTCTGCACAGTTCAATTGCTCACCACTCGCTGGTCAATTCCCAGCCCTTCCCCAAGCACCAATTGGACCCTACTGGCCAACTTCCCATGGTTTATGTAATGAGCATGATGTTCTATGGTATGGAATATCCCTTTGGCTAGTTTGGGTAAGGTGTCTTGCCTGTGCTCCCTCCCTACCCTATAAATAAAATCTGGACTCTCACTATAAAAGGAAAAGAGGCACGTTTTCACCAGTTATAGGATTTACGTGAATGTGAAAAAACCTTTAGTCTATTTTGTAAACACATAAAATGCACGGGGAATTTCAAGGAATCATGCAAAGAGCAACCAGTGTTATTTTATAAAATATATCAATCTTATTAAGTTTATGAACTACATAATTTAAATAATATTTCTCAGTTACTCATAATTGAGTGAGTACCTGCTTTATGTGACTTCAATTAAAGCAGCAATCTGAGACAAATTCTAGAAGACAATTAGTTCCTGGCATAGCAAAATCCATTCCAGGTATGTGTCTCTTTACATGTCTTAATATTGAGTGGTTTATTCATTTTTATACTGCTTTAGTTGTTCATTACCTATACAATAAACTTTCCTTGGTTTTCAATATTCTTCTTGGTTTCTAAGCTTTCTTTTTTTTCCCCCAGTTGGACAACTGATGGCAATGATAGTGTTAAAATAGTGAACCTCTCTTCAAACAACAGCACTAGATATGTAGAAATAAACTGTCCTGGCATCATTACAATCTCATTTCCAAGCAAACATTTGACTAATGCTCATTTCTTCACAGATTCTTCCTAGATACATATCATTGAAACACTGTCTTCAGAAGTGTATTTGCTTTGACACAAAGTTCATGTAATGCTGTGGAGAACTGAGGTGTCTAATACTGAGATGAGAGCTGAGAACAGATCTCCCCCAATAACCTCAGATTCTGCATTTTGCATCTTTTAATTCTTTCTCCTCAAAACCTTATTTTTAAAAAAAAAAAGTTCATAACCCAGTTTATCTGTTATTAGTTATCAGCTTTTCACCACAATACTCCAGATTTTTTGTGAAAGGTTTCAAATAACAGAATTACAAAGTCTCTTATATAGTTAGTTTGCTCTCTCCTGATTCTTCTGTTTAGTTTCCTACACTTTTGTTAAAGGAGTCTCTCCTGAATTTATGAGTTAGAAGGTCTTAGGAAATTTAGGCTAGATACAAGGAAGAAATTCTTTACTGTGAGTTGGTGAGGCACGGGAAGGTTGTGAATGCTCCAAGGATGTCATGAATGCTCCATCCCTGGCAGTGCTCAAGGCCAGCTTGGACAGAGCCTTGGGCAACATGGTTTAGCGTGTGGTATCCCTGTAAATGGCAGGTGGATTGGAACTAAATGATCTTAAGGTCCTTTCCAACCCTAACTATTCTATGATTCTATGGTCCTATGATCATAAATGAGGAAAGACAGGTACTGTATCTTCATAAAACTCTTAGTAAGAACCCTGAAATCAATATGAACTTAAGGAAGATTGCTCTTCACAAAGCAAATTCATTTTATAAATTTCTCATTTATATTAGTATTCTCAGACATTTATTCCTTAAGAATACTTTGATCCTGAACTGCTTTCAAATTTTAAGTTGTTTATGACTATTTTACATAAATTTTTGAAATAGCTTTAACTGTGAGATATTCCATGTCAATACAATAGTATTATGATATTATTTATAAATTAGAAACATAAAGCCAGCATATTTCTTATGTGCTAATTACTCAAATTATAATATTAATTATAGTAAAAAAAATACTAACAATATGCTAACTATGTTGATCTCAGGAACTGAAATCCTGTTATAAGTTACTGACCCTCAAAAAATGAATCAAAAGGCTATTGTCTTGACATTATTAATAGAAAAGGGTAGCATTCAATGTAGTATTCGTGGACTGTGGTTGTGTCAGATTCATGACTGAAGTGAATTGTTAATTTAATTAGCAAAGAGATAAAAACATTTGGAAAGAAGAAAAAGAAAGTTACTCATCTGCATTTTTTTTTCCTTTCTGGCACTTATTTGCATTTCAGAAAATTTTCCAATGAGACCATATTTCTGCAGCTAAGAAAAAATTAACCTTATTTTTGATTTCTCGTTCACTAAATGATCCACAGATTTTTTTATTATTATAAATTTCTGTAAAGAAACCACATACAACCTGAAATTGCCTGGTGCTTTTGAATAATTTTCCACCCAGAACACAGAACTTCCCTTAAACTGATTAATCACTCTGGTCATGTATTCTATGCATGCCATTACAACATTATGCATTTTATGTTGGCATCCTTAGTAATAAGTGCAGCAATCACTAGCCAATGTTCTGCCAGAACAATTGGGGTTTTTTTTTTTTTGCTTGCTTTGGTTTTAATTTTGATGGAAGTGTATAAAATACAGTTTTGTACTCATGCCAAATGCCCATGTAGAGCATGTCTCCAAGCACCACATTTCTCCCAGCTATCTTCTTTCATATCTGTGGGAGTTTTGTAATATTCAACACTGAACAAGGAAAAACAAAATTTGAAACATCAATGAACTCTGTCCACCATCAGCCCTAAATATGTCATGAACCCTGTAAGAAAAAATTATAGAGGGTGACCATGTTATTAATGATTGCACTTCAAGTTAGAACTGAGTATGTATAAACAACTATAATCCTACTTTATCCTGCTTTATGTTTAACCTTTCAACTTAAATAATTGCTACACTTCAGTATGTTTGTATTTACATACATGTGAGAGTACCTTAAGCATGAATAAAAGACCATAAAACTGTATTACTGTATGTGATAACCCAATTTACTAATTCTCTTTATGGGATAAAAAATAAGTAAGAAATGGCAAATCTCTAGACTGCAGCATATAATGAATTTTTATTATGTAACTAATTAAATCGATTGACAATCAACAAAACCCAACAATCAATAGGCCTATTTATAGGCCCATTCATAAGTCTATTTATAATTGAAAAGTTACAGTTCTTGTGCTGGATTTGCAGAACAGACTACAAGTTCATAGCAGTATGTGCCTTTCCAGAGGCAACTACCCACTTCTATAAGTATACACATATAGATAGTTGCAAATTTTATATACAGTACATACATATGTAGTATGGTATGTAAAACTATCACTAAAGAAAGTGCCATTGAGTGTATATATGCAAGAATCTGAAGCAGGCAAGCTTGTACATCATTACAACTTTATGATAAGGAATTGCAGGCAAGAGTTCATTTACAAAGATAACTCAAACATAAATATTCATTTACAGTAACAAGAATGCTTAAGTGTAGATAAGTAAATACGTACACTTAAACTTCTAGCTGATCACCCTTTGATACTACTTGAGAAAAAATCTGTAAATAGCTGTCACAAAGTTATTCAGGCAGATATTCAGCCAGTTACTTCGAAGACATTGCTTGGAAAATTTCCTCTTCCTTCATAGCTGAAATATAAATAATCAGGATTGTCAAGTCCTAGTTTTATTTTAGTCTGCAGCAAAGATATGTATCTACTTAGATTTTAATTGCACTTTGACTGGCAGACTGTTCTAACTGGTAGCATTTCAGCTGATGGGTAGATAGTGCCCAGAAGAATGAATGTAGAGGACAAGGGGTAATGGGTTCAAACTTAAACAGGGGAAGTTTAGATTGGATATGAGGAAGAAATTCTTTACTGTAAAGGTGGTGAGGCACTGGAATGGGTTGCCCAGGGAAGTTGTGAATGCTACATCACTGGCGGTGTTCAAGGCTGGATTGAACATAGCCTTGGGTGGGATGGTTTAGTGGGAGGTGTCCCTGCCCCTGGCAGGGGGGTTGGAACTAGATGATCTTCAGGTCCTTTCCAACCCTAACTATTCTATGATTCTATGATTCAGTTTGGTACTTCTGTATCTTCTTCAGTCTGGTGCTTCAGGTGATCTAGAGAGTCATTCAGGAGTAGATGCTTGGTTGTCCCAGACGTGGGTGCTGCATTCCTGAAAAAAGTGTACTTGTCACTGAAAAGGTTCAAACGTTGTCACCTAAGACTTTTTAAAGGTAATTTTATATTAGATGGCCAGTGAATTGAATTTCAGGTTGTTTCATGTGAATATTGCTTGGTAGAGCAGCAGCCTCCTCTTTCCTCCTCTCCTCCTCAGGCAGTGTCATTTTGTTTCTTGCCTGCAGAGCAGCTGAGACTCAATATACAAGGGGAAGAGACACTATGTGATGGTTGGAGGTAGAATAGAGTTTTGGATGTCCTCAGTGTAAGACAGGAGTAGGACAGAGCCATCCTGTGCCATCCATCCTTTGTCTGACTGCTTTCATGAATGTGGCAGGACCTTTTCATGAATGACTCCAGCTGCCTGCGCTTTGTACAAGATTGTTCTTGTGTGTCAGTTATGCGTTAGCTGACGCCTTACAATTAGGTGCGTTTGCTTGTGCTTCCGCAGTGAAGTTGGCTGCCTGGACAAATCTCAGGCTGACAGGAAAATGCCTCATGAGCTTTAAGTGGATCAGGGATAAGGTGACTTCAAATGACTGTGTTTTCCAGGTGATTTTTTTTTTTTTTTAGTTATGCTTCATAATTTTGTCCAAATTTTATTTTAAGCATGAAAGAAGGTGCCCTGAATCTCACTTCTCATTTATCTTAAGGTATGACCTTGTGCCTTTCCATCCACCTGGTTGTTCACTTGGGTTTGTCATCCCAGCTCATGCTTCTGTGTAGTCTGGTTGCAAATAAATCAGGGCACAAAATACTTATCTTGGCAATGACATAGAGGGACTTTTTTCTCAGAAGAACTTAATCTTAAATAAATTTAATGTGACGTTTTACTCATAATCATGTCATAACTCTTAGAATTCAATTTAAAATATTTTATTGAATGAATTTTTTGTATTCTCTTAATTCAGGGGCTATATTTTTTATTCTGAGAAAAATACTGGTGGGCTGTGGGATTTACCACAGGCAAAAAAATGAGTGTCTGATGCTGATAGCAAGCCTTTTTATCTCCAAACACCATTTCATTTGCCAAAAGGGAAAAGAAGACCACCTCGTACCTACCCTTTCTCTCTGCTCTCCGCAAGCAGACAAAAGGTAAACAAAAAGAGTCCTACCAAAGGGTAAAATGGAAGGTTGTTAATCTTGGTGACAGACTTTTGCTGGCTGTTCTGAGCAAGCCCAGGGCATGGGGCTGCTCTCAGCTGGTGGCCAGGCCACAACCCTCACAGTGCACTTGGCCACCTGGGTCACAATTGTGAGGCTGGCATGTGGGGACAAGACAGTGAAAGGAAAAAAAAACAAAACAAAACAAAAGGGGACTTGAATAAATTCCCCTGGCATTAGGAAAGGAGAGCAACTACATCATGCTGGATCACGACTGATGCCTATTTTTTTATTTCCCCTAACGGAAACTGCACCCCTTGGTGCTTCTGTTTGAGCTGGAGCCAAGCACTGCCCATTGCTTGTCCCCTATCCAGGCTCCCCTTGGGAAGCAGTCTTGTGGCACTCCTGCTGTTGTTGATCGATGTCTCCACTCACCCCAACCTCCTTGGCTGCCCTGCTCCAATGGTTGATGCAGCTGCCATGGAAACTGCAGCAAAGCCCTAAATTGTCGCACTCTGGCATGGAAATTGTGTTTTGGAGTCCAGCTGTCCCTACTGAGCTGTCTGCTGTCTTTCTTCCTCTGATCCTAACTACCACTGTGTTTTTGATGTATGACAAGGGAACGTGGGAGTTAATTGCCAGCCACGAGCAGAAAGGGGGAGTTTACTTGGGCAGCTAATTGGTAAAAGCAGTGTTATGTGCTGAACCTTGAATATTATATCTGGGTAGAAAATCTTTCTCTAAATATAGTCTTGCAGCCCTGTGCTGATTGTGAATAAATATGGAGTTGGTCTGGATATCTGATTGCAAGATCTGTGCCTGGTTCAACTATGTCTTTCCCTCAAAGGGTAAGACATAAACCTGTGATTTGGAGAAGTGCAATGATGTTCTTTAGAGAATATTCTTCAAACTCATCAGATGAACTGTCAAGTCCTGGAAAGTTAATGTAGAAAATTAGAAACTTTGAACCAAACCTTGCATTTATCTTCAGAAAAGGTAAAAGCACATGGATTCAGTGTATGGGATTCTCATGTGGAAATCTGATGTCAGATGTCTATTCCTGCCTACTCAATGCCACCTGCAACCTCCTAGTGCAGGAGGAAAAACAAAGAAAGATGGGCATCAGTGTTTCCCTTGGGTAGAACTGGGAAAATCCCAAAGGAGATTAAACACACACAGCCAGAAGGATCTGTGAAAGTTCTCTTATGCTTTCCTATTAACAGTAAAGTACACATGGTGGCTTGTACGCCATGTAGATTTTTTTCATTGTTCATACAGTATGGAAGAGCTAGGAGAATAGCTAAATGCAATGAGAATCATGCTGCAGGGAAAGACATGCACTCAGTAAATACTTTGCAAGGTCTGATAATGTTCCACTGTCATCATTCTTTGCTGTTCACTGCAAGAACTCCATCTCTCAAGTTTCAGAACACAAGAAGTGAGAAGGAACAGAAGAATGAGGAGATAGTTGTAGTCAAGCTGGAAGCCAGAGGTGTCCACTGTTGATCTCATGAAGGATATTTCTGTAACCTTGCTGAGTAACTTCTCTTACATGACATATTAGTGTAGGTTCCTAGACGGGCTGTGGTGCAATAGCTGCAATCCTCCCTTTTTAGTGCCGGCCAGAAACTAGCTAATGGTTAAAGATGGTAGAGAGAAAAAGTGGATGGTAGTTCTTTGAATCATTTCCGTAAACCAATTTGATTCCAGTTCCAGCCATTGGGTGAATCCCAGACAGGTTTCTTGCAATGCATCTGCTTTCCTGGCAGGAATGTGGCTTCTGCTTTTGCTGATCCTTGCTTAGGGCCCTAATTCCAGAGTCATTTTCTGAGCAGCCAGCAGGCATGCTGCCTCCAAGCTGTGGGCTTTAGGGCTACTGTTGGTAGTTCTTCTTGCTTTCATGCAGAGATTGAAATTTGGGATTTTTTTTCCCCTGAATCTAAATGGAATAAGATTTTTGCACATTTTGAGCAGTGAGCAGAACTGTCTTTCGCATACCACATCCAGCTGCAATTATGTTCATGTCTATTTTTCTTTGTTTCTCTTATTTTTTTTTTTTTTTTTTTTTAGCTGTAATGATTCAGGCCTTCTCATTGGTGAACGTGTCCCATAGGCAGTAGCAGGAAGGATCCAACTAAGGTTGTCATAAGTCCACCTAGGAACATTCATTGCCTTCAGTAAATTTATCCGTTTGATGCAGTCTTAGTTTTGTTGATATGAACTTTGTTCCCAATGTTTTAAAAGGTTTGTCAGTCTTTCTTTTTGTAGTAACTAATGTGATTGTAAGGAATATTACAGTGTCTTAGAACTGCCTGTTGAGCTAGACTCTTTGGTCTTTGAAAATGAAGCTGTTAAAAAAGTTGTAGTTGCAAAAAAAGACTAAAAGTTGTATTGAAGTCTATAAAGCAACATGGCGCCTGTGCATAATTTCTTATTTCTAAGTTCCAGCTATCGTGCATGTAACTTTCTTTTCTGTTTAGGGTAGCGTTGCATATATGAGTTTTAATGAAACAGAACTTTACATGGAAATGGCCTGGGAAACATAGAATATATTCTGAGGACCCCAACCAGCCAGTCTTACTGGAAGGTGGTCCTGATTATTTCTAATTGGGATGCTGAAGGAGTGGATAGTTTCTTTACTAGAGGAAGCTGTAGTTGATGAAGGAGATTCAGCAGAAAACATAAAAGCTGCAGCTGAGGTGAAATGGAGGTGCTAACTGTTGTGCTCCAGTCAGTCAACTTTCAACAGCACTACAACTTTGACAAGATGGACATGCCTATCTCAACAAGAGTTAGAAATGTGGTAAATCTTTTATTCTGTTATCTCTATATCATGAATTTACATTTAAAATATTCAAGAAAAGCACATAGTGGTAGTAGCTATGCAAATAAAATGTAGATGTTCAACAGTGTACTAATGCTAAAGGATTACTATAGTAATATCACATAATTCAAGTTTATCTGTATTAGCATGCAATGTAGAGATGTCTTACTTTTTTTGCAAATTTTGTTATTTTTTTCCTGACAAAAAAACAACCTTTTTGATTTGTTAATTAGAGAGTCTTATTAAAAAAACTATTACTTTCAGCACTTTAGTATTGTCTTGTTCATATGTTTACATTTACTTTGGCTTTTCTTGATACCTTGTGCTTTAAATTCTGAATATGAGAATTTTATATTGTTTTAGCAGAAGAAAATTATAAGTAGCTTACCTATAAATCCATTTAACTCAAGAATTAGGTTTTATCTAGATTAATTTAGGTTTTGGTTTAGATAATTCTCTTATTGTCGTATGCTGATTGAGCAGAAGACTAAGATGCAAATGAGCTATATCTCACATATAACTAAAGTGTTGTTTAGCCACCAATGTGGAGATTAAATACCATGCTCAAAATTTGTTGCACCAGGTGAGCAAAGATGCAGCTGAGCCCAAAATGGACAAGAGGTCTTAGAAATGGGGATCTGGGCTAGCAGGATAGATGCAATAAACAAAATGGAAAGAATGAATGCAAGAAGATTCCTTTCTTATAAAAATTGCATCTTTGGACTGTGAATATTCTCTATGTGGCATTTTGAGTTAAAGCAATCCTAAGATTTTTGGAAACCTTTGGTTCTGAATGTGCAAATGTACAATGTTGTATATATTGAGAAAACTGAATTCTGTATGCAGCAAGTCATCAGTCTGAAATATTAGATTTCACACCTATAAGTACTGGTAATTGCTCCCAGTGCTGCCTTTCAGACCCGGTTTTGTGTAGCCAGTAAGACAGCAGAATTTGAAATAAAAGAGGACATGTTTTTCGTCTTCTTGTTCCTTCTTGAAAAGAAATGTTGGGATAATACTTTGTTAGCAAGAACCTTCCAAGAGGAGGGCATGTGTGACTAACAACCAGAGTGCCCCTTTTGCTGTGAGAACCTGGAACATCATAGGCAAAAATAGAGATTGGTTTTGAAGATGGACTTATAAACATACACTATTCAGTGATATAAGGTATATACTATAGAGTTTTCTATAAATTTCTGCATATTCAAAATTAGATACTACCACTGGTGGTGAGGCGCTTTGCAGAATGCTGTGGCTTCCTCTGACTGAAACTGAAGAAGCCCTCTGCAGGGATAAAAAGATATGGGAAGGGAAGAATATTAAGGCAGTGTCCTGCAAGACAGCCTCAAAATAAGGCTAGTCGTGGCAGGTGCTGTGTGCAGATACCTGTGATCTACTGCTCCTATGGGTAAGAGAGAGCTTTGGCTGCTGGCTAGTAGTGAACGGAGGACAGTGCTGAACACGTGATATTTAGTACAATAATGCAAGATGTGTTAAAGCCATTTGAGTATAGTGATAATACAAAAGACCATTTCTGTATTTAAATCACCTGGGAGGTTCAGCACAGGCAGTTCCACAACGCCTAGCTTTTGTTCCATGTCAATCTCTACAAAACAATAGGATCTCCTCTGGTCCTGGCCCTGACTTGAAGTCTGTGTTCTTGAAGAACACTGTTCAAGGCGTGATGGTGGTGAATTTGAAAGCTCATCTCTGTCACAGTAAGGATTTTCATTCAAGCTGCAAAGAGAAGTACCTTGGTGTGTGTGTTTCTATGGTGATCTTTATGCCAGTACCTACAGAACTGAAATAAGTTGTTTGGACAGAGTCATTATTTCTATAAATGGCATGGCAAAGGCTGTGTGGCTGAAGGTTATGAGAGGTCATCTTTCTCAGAGATCTGTCCATGCTATGGCCTGGAGGTTGATATAAACCCATTGGTGCTCAGCACCAATCTGGAACTTCACTATACAGTGTCTGCAAACTACAACTGGGATCCAGAGTCAAGGTAAAAGAGGGAAGGAAATTAATTGTCTCAAAAGTTCAATTGTATTTGCTGGTGAACCTATGCAACACAGAAAACCTGAGGCAAAGACTGTGGCCCCACTGTTTAGAATAAACAATGCTGAGTATTTTTCATGTAAATATTTTTCTTATAGGACACAATAAAAGGGTATTCTTAAGGAATGAGCATGTTAGCAACTGTTACATACTTTAGGGGTGTCTAAGGGAGAGGATAACCTTTCCCAGATATATGTGTGGATGCATAATCATGTTGCAGCGGAAGTAAGGAGGATGAACGTGATTTTTGTTCTGCAATATTGTATAGGCTTAAATCTTGAACTGACCTGCCGACAAGGTGTCAGTTACTGTTCTGACTGGATAAACCATCATGTTGCAGTTCAGAAATCTTGGCTGAGGTTCAGTAAAAACGCTGTAGCTGAACCTTCTCATCTGCCCTTGCATGTCAGGTTCTCCTCTGACAAGCAGCAAAGAGCTGTCACCAGCTCTGGGCTGGCCAATTGATCCTGTTCAGAAACTGAGTTGAAATGCCATAAAAGCTGTCACTGGGGTCTTCCCAGGCTCTGTTCCAGATAAAAGCTTTTATGTCTTGTTCCTTCAGTCCACATTATGTTAAGAAAATCAGCCTATATTCCTGTCTTGTATCAGAGGAAGAGAATGACAGTTCAGCTGCTCTGACTGCCAGCCAGATGGCTCAAACAAGACACACAGAACATGAAAATATAAGAAAGCTATCCCTCTTCTAAGGTCATTCTTGATATTTAGAAAAGTAACAATGCTTTTACATTATTTGCTTTGGCTATTTTTATTTTTTTCTCTGCAAACTATCAATTGCAGACTATTTGCTGCTATTTTTTTTAAGCTCTCGGTAAATATTTGGAATATGCAGGAATGATTGCCTTTACTATTCGATTTGCTGTATTACATCCGTACTACGTTACAAATCCTGCACAAGAATTATAGGGCAAGCAGATACCCATTGTGGATCCCTATTCATTGTATAGTGGATATTTTGGACTTTTCAACCTGAGTGTATCTGCAGATGATAGCTAAAGGAAGCTTAAGACTACTAGAAGCGAGTCCTATTCAGTATTTCCCTGTTCTCCCCATCTTATATGGCTGCAATAGTTCTGAAAGAAAGAAAGCCTTAGTGCTGAAACAACAGTATGTTAAATTAGTATTACACTTCAGGATTGGTCAGTGAAAGATTTGAGACTGTTTTTTAGATCCCAGGACAAGCTTATTATGCAGTTATACAATGACATTTTCTTGAGAGTGAAGAATTGCTCAGGCTGTTGTCCCATACATCCTGGTCTATTTTTCTCACTGAAACACCTTGTACTAGTTTACTGCTCCTTAATCCTTGGAGGCTCTATGCCACTTTCTTTATCAGGGTCAATTTATATAACATTTTGAAGTTTTAATTAAGTAACTGCTGAATGACTGCATATGTTTCAGATAAGGCAGACTTATAGTATTACACTCAGAGTTTATTGCTTGCATAGTTAAGAACAGACTAGGAAACAAGGAAGAAGTTGAATTACCAATATGCAATAGAAAGTACCTCAGGTACATTTGGACATTACTTTCCTTAGAATTTCTGAGTCCTTTGTATCTCTTTCTGAAGGGAAAGAAAGATCTTGAGAAGTGAATAAAAAGGGTAATTTACTTCAAAGTTGGACAATTAGACTTTCAGCTTGGCTTGGGCACAAAAGGTTTTGTTGTATGTTGTTACCACAGGATGTTTTTGTCATGATTCTGCTTTTAGATTTTTCAGACTGCAGTACTCTGCAGTAAGCTAGAAAGAAATCCTCATGGGGGAGGGTGAGAATAATTTTCTTCTTTTTTCTTTCTTTTTCTGTTTTTTTTTTTCCCTTCTCCCACCCACTAACAACTTCAACTGTCATTTGAAGTACAGATGATGTCCTAAATTAAATTGTTCTTGACCAGTCTGCTACGCAGCAATCCCTGTTTCTGGCTACAAATACGTTTGGGTAGGGTTTTTGAAATTGGATATTTTTAAAATAAAAAGGATATTAAAATCAATTGTTATACAAATAGTACATAAGTAATGATATTCTAGAGCTGTTGGGATTGTCTGCCACTTCCAAATACCAGGGAGGAAAATAGTCCACAGAAGTACAGAGGTAAGGAAAAGTAGATGGGGTAAGAGATCTGTGTAAGAAGAGAATGGCAAAGAGGAGATTTAAGCTTGCTTGTCTTAAAGCAGTAATTGGAGTGTACAACACAATAAAAAAAAAACCAGAAAAACAAATAAAAAAAACCCACCATGAACAACATCCCCCAAAGCCCCTCCTTCCAGAAAACCCAAAAAAAAAAAACAAAAAAAAAAAACAGAAAACCCCCACAAAACCTATAACAAACAAACAAACAAAGAAAACCACAAAAAAAAACAAGCAAAAAAAAAAAAAACCAAACAAAAAAAAAAAAAAAAACAAACCAAACAACAAAACCCCACAGATGGGCTTCTCTTCTTCCACAAGTAAATATTTGTGGGGAAAAAGGGTCAAAAAAGATTTCTCTTTGCATCCTTTTATAACACAATAGCATGGATATATTCACAGCAACTGACAGGCATTATATTTTAAAGTAACTACTTTAGTCCAGTGCATAATTAAACCATAAAACTCACTGTAATAACATCATTACAGATACAGTTTTATGGAGCTTTGAATATTGTTATCTATATAAATTATTTTTTGAAAGAGTTTCTGTTTTCAAGAGGAAGGTAAGTCATCATGCTTAGGGTCACAAGTTGAACTCCAATGAATGGAAGTTAGAAGGTCCCCTCCTGGAGCATCCCTGTCAATTAGTTTATTCCTGGGTTTCTGTATTTTCTGCTGTTTCTGATATGGTGGTTCCAGTGCATTTTTTGATCAAATTCCATTAACACTTCTGGTGACCACACCTAATTCTAGCAGTGCAAGAAATGTCTAGGCAGAGCAGGGTATGTTTACCTGGAGGACCTTAAACAGTTCTCCATTCTGCTGTCATGAGACCTCGTTTGGAGTACTGTGTACAGTTCTGGTGTCCTCAACATAAAAAGGACATGGAACTGTTGGAACAAGTCCAGAGGAGGGCCACGAGGGGGTGATCAAGGGACTGGCGCACCCCCAATATGAAGATAGGCTGAGAAAGTTGGGGCTATTCAGCCTGGAGAAGAGAAGGCTGAGTGGAGGCCTCAGAGCAGCCTTCCAATGTCTGAAGGGGGCTTATAGGGATGCTGGGGAGGGACTTTTCATGAGGGACTGTAGTGAAAGGACAAGGGGAAAAGGGTTCAAACTTAAAGAGGGGAAGTTTAGATTGGATATGAGGAAGAAATTGTTTACTGTAAGGGTGGTGAGGCACTGGAATGGGCTGCCCAGGGAAGTTGTGAATGCTCCATCACTGGTGGTGTTCAAGGCTGGATTGGACATAGCCTTGGGTGGCATGGTTTAGTGTGAGGTGTCCCTGTCAATGGCAGGGGGGTTGGAACTAGATGATCTTAGGGTGCTTTCCAACTTAACTATTCTGATTTTACGAGTCTATGAATATTTGATGGGACCAAGTATTGATATAAACTTGGTATCTTACACTGAAGACCACAAAAATGTGTTGAATGGGAAAGCACTACAACAACGATGGAATGTCATTTATTATTTGCAATTTCCTATTCTGTTTCTCTGGGCAGAAACAAAACAAAAGCAAACCCTAATCAAAGCTTCATGCAGAGACTAGAAGCCTTCACTTTCCTGTTTATTTGCAGACTGACAGTTGTACCAGCTCTTTCTTGAAACCTGTATCTCCTTCTTAGCTCCTTGATGTTACAAGATAGCACAGTGAAGACAGAGAGGTAGTAAGTGGTGTCTAACCTATTTCTCAATTCTATCAATAAAGTACAATCCTTGAATTTCAGTAGGTGTTTAGGTTTGCCCTGGAGATTTACTGAAGAAATGCATTAATAAAACTTGTATAGGTGTTTGAAAATAATCTCACAAAGAACAATCAGATGTTCTTATTTATCTGGGGATTCTCACTTTTTAAAAGATGATAAAACTGTAGTAACTACAGTTAGGAAGTTTAATATGTGTTAAATTTCCACTTACCTAGGGAGTCTTTCCAATTGTGAACAAAAGACTATGTGCAGTAGATTAATATTAATAGGCCTCTAGCTCTATTTGAATAGATATTGCTCCTCTTGTTATTTCCTACTCTGTTCATCCACACTCACTTCATACTCTTTCACCTGTTTCTGTTTTTCTTGCGCTGTCTCCCTCCATATACTGAAGAACAAAATTGTAACAAATGGTGGACTTGCAACCATAATAGAGCTGGGCAGACATGAGAGGACTTCTCTCCACTTCTTGTTTATTTCTTGCAAGACAGAAATTTTTTCTTGATGCCTTCAAGCGCAGTGTGATTCTGTCTGGTGCATGAACGTCAGTACAACCTAACTAAAAGCTATTTTCTCTTATCTCTTGCAAAGACTTGAGTAAGAAAATGCATAAATGAATGAATATAGAACATCCACAATTCTACTTGTACATCCTACTTAATCAGGTTCTTTAAGGTTCATGCCCTGAGGAGCTTTGGGTCACCAACAGCCAGATGCAACCAATTTGGAGTGACTGAATCTGTTAGCCATCTGGAGGTGAGTTGAGTTGTGGTGATCCTTACAGTCTGTGTGTCTTGAAAGAGCCCTGTATCTCAAGGAGCATGCTACAAAGGTTGCAACTTACTGCAATATTTGTAGTCCCCCTTGTGGGCCACTTGCATGTGATCCAGCATGTAACTACTGCATTATCAGTTAGGTGGATTTGATATTTCTCCCATTGGAATGGATGCAGGTGGAAAGGCCTGGCTTCATGTGTCTATAGCTATGCAAACTAGCCTACCATTTAGATTTTAACTTTTTTGTTCCTCAGTATTGCCTGTATCCCTTCCTCAACTCTTTCTTCTTGATCAGGTCCTACCCCATAGTAGAGGACAATTCTTCTTGACTTTATCTGCTAAGCACCTGCTATCTCTGGTTTCAGATTCACTTTCAAACAATCTCAAATATTTTCATCTTCAAAACATTCTGTTCTCTGTATGGTTGCACTGTGCTTTTGCTCTTCAGGACTTACTGTTCCAGAGGCTGGATACAGTGATGTGTACAATCATATAAATGTTAGAACAAATAGTGTCATTTCTGAGACTGGATTTGAATGAAAAATGGAACTTGGGAGTACCCTTGTATTCAATGAAAAATGACAACAACAGACACAGGGCTACATCTGTTTTTTTGGTTTTTTTTAAAAAAAGAAAAAGACTCCCGAAGAGTTGTATGGTGTAGATATTGATATGAGGACACTTACCTCTGAAACTTAAGATTATATCTTACATTAAAGTGATAGCCCTTGCTAGAGAGGAAAAAAAACCAGTGGGTATGTATTAAAGTCCATGAACTTCAGCATGCTTTCACTAGCTGTCCTTTGAGCTATTTATTTTAGATTTGACTGCAGTGATAAAGGTCAAAAAAATTGATAATGAACTTCAGTGATTCAGATCTTCGGTTTGATCTTGGGGATATGGAGAATCCCTTTGTATTTTCCTTTGCTCAAAGCAGAAGTGCATCTTAAAGATCCAGGATGATTTGTATGTTAGTTCCCCATCTTATTTGCCACTCAGGTGGGCACAACACTTTTTCTCTGATGTAGTGAAATGTAGAAATAAGCCTGACAAATGGCATCTGCAGAGTTAATGCTCATCTCCTGTTGTGCTGCTTACAACATTCTCCCCACTGCATCTTCCTCTTCTGTATTATGCTAGTAGATTGTGGTCTTTCAACATTTCCAATTCTAATCCCTTTTTGGCCTTCTTTTGAAATGCTCACCTGTGAGGAGAGAGGATGGGGTGTAAACTACCTGGACAAATTCCAAATTACAGGATCTAAGGTATTGTTAATTTTTTTCTTTTCTCTTAAACACTACAAACTATATTTGAAAAGATAACTTTTTTAGATTTGTTTTTTCTTTCTAATGAGAAAATATTTGTCTGTATAATTCTACAGTAATTTGTAGTTGCCAGCTATATAGTATGCTACCTTACAATGAAAGATATATTGTTTAGTATTTTTAAGGGTTGTTTGCCAGCCTCACAAAGACACCTCCAAATGACCTCAGGCTTTGAAGAAACAAATAGAACTTAAATCAAAATGCTGTAGTGTTGAATGATTTGAGTGATGCAGCAAAATGTGGAAATAAATGGTGACTACTCTACAAGAACAAGTACTTAAATACTGCTTCTCTAGTATAGCACCCCTTTCCTCTTGGTCACCTCTTCTTGCCTACAAGGTAGCAAGCAAGTAACGGGTGATTGCTTGTGGTAGTGATGTCGTTATGCTTCAGTTAATCTTATTTCTTGCTGCTTTTCTACTTTTAGAACTTAAACTGAAGTCTCACTAGGGAATTTGCATTCTGAAGCTTGTGAACTCCAATACGTGGAGCATATCTTGAACAAAGATAACTTTTTACCTCTCATTTTCCATGGTTTAAAATCTGTATTCTGTAGTCATCTTCCTCATTTCATAATCATACAAAAAAGAGATGAGCTTACATTCACTGAGAAGGCCTTTTTGTTAAATTTTCATAAATACCTGCATTTCTTCAAAAGATCTACTGGCATTCAGTTCTAATTCTCCTCCACGCTAAATTGGAGAGCTGGGGTCTAAACTGGGCTGTTTTGAAATGGTCGTTGCACTTTTACTGAAAGTGTTTCAGAATTGCAGCTAATAAAAAGTTTTATCAAGTGTCTGTCTGGAATTCTGCCAGTCTGGTAGCACAATACATTATTATGCAAATACAGCTACTAATTTTCCTCCATATTCATGCTAGAATAGGTGATATCAAACCAGGTTTAATTGCTGAATGTAATTGACAGCTCTTTCCTGAAGCTGGAAAAGAGAATTAATTGTTGTCATCTGTTACACCTTGCTGTCTTCTCATATCCTCAGGGTTGCAAACAGATAAAAGAAACTGTGTTGGGGGGTGTGTGTGTGTGTGTTTTTCTCTTCTGATTTACCTGCTGTCTAGCTTTGTGCTTCTGCTTCTGGTCTCTGAGATACGGAAAATTCTTGGGATGATAAACAGATTTCTCAACCCTGTATTTCTCTTGAGTGAATGGGTCTTTTGCTGTACTGACGTAAAGTTCGTTAAACATCTGTGGGGGGAAACCAGCTTCATTTTTCCCTTTAAAGCAATTCATTGACTCCCTTGGAAGAAGCAGGCCAGGAGGAATACTGAAAAGCAGCAGGAGTGCATCAGGTTTGATATACTGCTAAACAGTAGCTATTAGTTGTGAATATGGATAGATACTTCTTTAGCATTTCCTCCTAGGAAAAGGCTTTTGCAAGGGAAGTTCTGCATTGTTATGTTTAACAGTCTTGGGTGAATTTATTTATTTCTTTTTAATTAAACATTTCATCAATTGCTTCTTAATCCCTTTAATATTTTCTACCTCAACAATACCTTAAGTTTGCTGTTTAATCTGCCTACTGCTGTGCCTTTCACTAGAGAGATAAAAACCATGGCTAAAGAAACAATATTTAGCTATTAGTCTCAAAAGTATGTCTGTTACGCAAAACCAGCCTGTTTAGTGTTCCAAAATTTGAGGATGCCAGTAGACAGTGCTGCTGTTTATGAAGTTGTATCAATCTCATCTTTCGTTTCGATCAGTATGCTATTTCAGGTTATGTTTAAGAACACCTTTCCATTTGCAAGTAAACAGGCCAAGTTTTTTCTACGTTCACAGGACAGTGACTGTCTGGTGGTCACTCAAAGTGACCTTGTGGAAGACTGTTTTATGACAGTGAGCTTAATGTTCACTATTTGCCTAAGCAGGAAGATTGCACTTAAGAGTAATTCATTATGAACACATCAAAATCTCTTCCTCTAATGTCATTGAAGGTAAAGTGGATAAGAGTCTGTCTTGTACATTAATCTTTATTTGTGTTTTTCCTACTACTTTGTTGTCAAATGGACCAGAAATTTAAAATTAGAGAGGAAAAACCAAGTATGTGTTTAAATGGAGATCTCAGTTCAACTGCTTTACACAGGTTATTTGAAATACTAATTCTACTCACCTGTGGGGATGTGAGTGTGCCTAGTAAATTTTCATTGACTTCAGGGCAGTAATGTAGAATGCTATTCTTAAGTTCTGCCTATGGGGGTAGTCCTGAGAGAGGACGTAAAACATAAAGAAACAGCTAAGAGCTCTCCTCAGAGTGCCAGTGTCCAGGAGGGGGATACAGAGAGGTACTGCAGCGATGTACTGCAGTGATGTATGAGAGATGCATTAAAAGCAGTTGCTTGTCTTCTTTTAAGAGACTTCTTCATGGTACAGCTATGCTCTGGGCTCCTTAAATAAACAACACTCCTTTGAAATTCATTATTTAGTTTCTTGGATGGCCAGTGAAGATGAATTGTGTGTGTGTGTGTGTATGGTTGGTTTTTTTTTTAGTTGTGGGGTGGAGCAGGGTAGGGGAATGAGAAAAAGTGTGAAAATGTGGTGGCCTGAGTGTCCTCCCATATTAGTATGAACTAGATATAGATAGTATTAAACTCAACTGAGTTTACATTTAATATACAGCTGGAAAATGATGTCTGACGTCTCTTTAAGTAAGTAAAACCTAGAATTTCTACTTCTAGTTGGGGTGAAGACAGAAGCTCTTTGTACAAAATGCTGATTGGCATAGATAACTCCGTATTTATAAACTAGTATTGTGTATACATATTAAATGAGTGGGAAACACAAGAAACATTGTAAAATTCCCATTAGCATTTACAGATCCTTTCTCAGGTCTAGATGCATCTATTTATGACGTGTGGTTTGATTTCTTGACTATTATTTGATATTATTTAATACCACCTTATTACTTTCTCGTAACTAAGTATGCGTGAGTGGCAATTCTTGTATTTCTGGTGTGGTGTTTTTTGTATTTCTGCGAGAAGAGAAACAGTGATTTTCATTGTTATATACTTTGAGCTATAATTGTAAACTTAGTTTTGTGTCATATGTTATACTAAGAACTAGTAGGTGAAAAAAAACTGAGAAAGGAAGGAGAAGTAAACAGTTTAAACAGGTCAAAGGTCCTGTGATTTCAGTGCTAAAAAAAATGCATTTTTGAATATTTTGTCTATAATACTGTGAGAAATAATTGCTACAGGCAAAAATGAGACAGTTACTTATGGCTATTCATAATGTTTAGATAAATGAGGAGTGCTAACTAGGACGTGAGGCAACTGCAGTCGAAGTAAAAATTTATGTGGGGAGCTAACTTATGGCAAATGAAATTATATCTCTGACAACTGTAAAGTATTATCCACTGTCTCAGTTGGAAACAGAAGTTTGAAAATAACTGAAGGAAAAAAAGATGGCCGGGGGGTGGGGGGGGGAATAAAAAGAATACTTTCTGCCTTGGGATCTTTTTATTTTACCCAGAAATTCAGTTTAGTCCTTTGGAAAAGACCCAGGTCGGTAGGCTGGGAATTTCTGGGAAAGGTAGATATGAATTTTTCTATAGTGTTAAATTGATAGGTGTGTTCTAGTTGCCAACAAACACTTGTGAGAATAATGCACACTCCATTTGGGAAGGGAGTAAAGCTAGAAGGAAGAGAGAATTATATGGAATTCCCAGACTGAAAACTTTATAGTACTCTGTTTCTTTTCTCCAGACTGCAATATGGCTTGCTCATGTTTTATAAAGTGTGAGGCTCTAAAAGATATAGGAAAAATTAATTTGTGTAATTTTAAAGTTCTGTGCAGCTGAAAGATCAACTGTCAAGGGGACAAAAATATAAATCCTAAAGAAAGAAACTGGAGCAGGCAGGAAACCATGACTCAGCTTTATCACAAAAAAAAAACCCTCAAAAACCCCCCAAAAATAAAACCCAACCAACGAAAAAGCCGCAAGCAAAATAAAAAACCCACTAATGCCACCCTCCCCCCTCCCCCCCCCCCCCCCCCCCCAAACAGGCCTATTTCTTCGTATGGATAAGTGTAGAAGGAAGGATTGTTGGATTGTGTTTGTTTGTGCATTCTTTTCTCTGTTTTAAGAGACTGAAATGTCAGTTCTTCCACTAATGTTTATTTTAATTTAAAGGTAATATTTTAGTGCTAGATGTCTGAAAACATTTTTAATTAAATCTGTTGTTTAGTCCTCACCTCCAAAGCAAAGAAAACTTAATGTGATCATTCCTTCGCAATTGTGCCCTCGGTGTTTAACCTATTATTCCAAAGAAATGCATGCTTAGTCCTTAGACATCAGAGAATTCCTCCCTTGCCCCCATAGGAACTGAGAACTTGTGCCTTGTTAGATATCTAGGCATTGTACCAAGAAAAAAAGCCATTCACTGCTGGGATTTTTATTCTTCTAGGTAGAGAACTTGTGCTTTTCTTTCCCAGAAGTTTGTGGCAGGCCGCTGGCTGAGGTAGATTACCCAACCTGTTGCATTTGACAGCAAGGAAGTAAGTTCGCACCTAATTAAACCCATATTGGTCTGACATGTGAATTCTGATAGGCAAAAGGTTTTTAACAAAACCCAGAGCAATTTCTTTCTGTTTATAGCTTGCTGTCTTTTTTTCCTCTGTGATTAGAAGCAGACTAACTTTTGGGGTAAGGGTGTGGACGTCCAGGAAACTCCCATAAAGAATGCGGAAGCTCCTATGAAGCCTACTGAAAAGGTCACTTTTTGCGCAGTGCAGAGTAGCGTAATTCAAAGGATGCAATTCATAGAATGGCATTCAAGTTACATCATCATAACAAGAGCTGTTTCTCCATAACTAATGGAAAAATAGTCCTGCCTAAGATATTTTTCTCTTCTTATGTTCTTTTTCCCCATTCATGTATGTATTAGTTTGGTATGCACAGTTTACAGTCATGTACCACATAGGATAGCCTCATGCTTTAACAGTGGAATAGATTTATTCATTGGATGACATATACCTTGTCCTTTGCTAGGAGCTAGAATGAAACATTCACTTATAAGCAGGTCACAGAGGAGCCACTATAATAGCCAGTATACACAATAAGTTGGATTCTTCTTTTATCAGCTATGATATATTTTTGTGATTTATAGGATTGTTCAATTGGACAACATTTCTACGAAAAAGTAGAAACTTCAGAAAAGTTTCAAAAGTTCTGCAGTCGACATTACAGTTTGTTTTGTTCAGACTTCTTGACAAGGTATGATGATAGGAGGGACGTTCTAGGTGTCACGGTTTAACCCCATGGTTGAACCATTGGGCTAGGCTGAGTCTCAGTGTGTTACTGATGAAGCAGGGAGTGGTGTTTGTATGTTTGCAGGAACACTGACATGTGAATCCCAAAAGGTTTGGGAGTTCATTTGAGCTTTTATATCCCAATCTCTTTGCTCAATAAATCTAGCTCAAAATTCTCTAAATAAAATATTTTCTCTTGAGACTTCCAGTGATCTTCAGAGGCTATGAAAGTAGGTGTGCTTTCTGTATTTTGATGATTTAGGAGCTATGAAGAAGGCAGAAATCCCTTGTTTGAGTGGGGGAAAGCACAAGGTAGTAATAGTACTGATCTCTTCCCTGAATTCCAAAATGTTCTGCAGTTAAACTTTGGGGAAAATTCTGGTTCTTGCTTTAGCAAATACTTGTAGTCCGTCTCTCTAAGGCTTAGCAAGTCAGAACTGACATGAAAACAATGAAATCTATTGATTCTATGATGTCTAGTGTACTAAAAAAATGGCAAGTGAAGAATATTTCTTTTCATATATTATTAAGCATTGCTCTTGTCAGGGCTGTTACTAAAGTTTCTAGCCTCAGATCAGCCATGCAGATAGCTATTAAATATAGAGATGATAACTTTGTCCTGGGACTAGGTACTAGGAGCAACATGGCTAATCTGGCCTTAAATCCTGCTTCTCAGAAAGCGACAATGTTATTTCCACACAAACTATTAAAAAAACCCAAAGAAACAAAAAACCCACAAGCAAACAAAACCCTTCAGACTGAAAGGATTAATGATCTTTGTTTCACGAGTAGTTAGTGAAGAACCAATGAGCAAGGAAAGAAAGCTTACTTTTCAAGAGTCAGCTTTCTTGTGTCTTCTTTCCTCACAGTTCTCAATTTGTGCACATCTAAATGAAACAATTGTAATCCTCTATTTAATGTCTGCTTTCAAACTTCTTGTAAATGGTTTCTATTTTATGATTCTTATTCTGTTGAGAGCCTTGCTAACTACTTTAGGTATTCTTGGTGTTTATAATGAGATAATTTATATTTTAATTAAACAGAGCTGCTACTAAGTATTACAATGGATGCCAGCAGCATTTATCTCTTGACTCTTGTCTCCTTGAATTTTCAACTGCATGGCATTCTGAAAAGTGGCTTTTGCTGTCCAAATCCCACAGTGTGTCCAAGTAATGTTCTTACATTCATCTACCTTTTTTACTTATGGACTCTTACTATTTGTCTGAAAAGCAGAACTAGATATGCAGTGGAAACAATATATCCGATTTTCAAGTACAGTCTTAAAAAACCCAAGATTACAGCACAGGTTGTTGTTTATTTGTTTTAATTTTATTTTCCCTTGTCAATATTTGGTGCAGTAATGGTGGAAAAAGAACCTAATTCTTCTTCCCCTTCCTCTGACCCTTCTGGTAAATAAGGATACTCTGGCAAGGATTTACAGGTTTTTTTCCATTATTGTCAACCCATCACATCAGCTCTACATATAATGTACAGGAGCTTAATTTTAGGCACTCACCACTGCTGACTTAACTTAAATCAAAGTAAAATAAAAATTCTCCAATTTATGACCTTTGTAAGAAAAAAATTAACTTGGCAGTCATATTTTAACACCTGATAAAGACAAATTTCAAATGAGAAACACAAGAGACTGGAAAACCAGCAAAAATTAAAACCCCAGAATTTGTTCTGTGAGGATGTAGCAGGGAAATGGGAAATAACGGTAACTGCAAGGGAGTGAATAACTTAATTTTGAAGTTAAGATGTATGCTGCTAGATTCCCCCCTGAATTGCTCCTTTTTTAGTGTATTGCTAATTTGTATATCCAGTCATATTGTTGTCTGATTTGATGTATGATGTTAAAGAACTTCTGCTGTGCAAAACTGTTTTCTGTTAAAGCTTAAAATTATCCAACTATGCACCTTATTAGTAATTCAGATTATTTCTACATGATTTACCATGCATATCATTGTGCATTTATGGATGACATTGCCAAGTTGCATGTTCACCATTGCAAATATTTTTTAATTAAATAATTAAAGCTATGATTTTTCTAAAACTTTTAATAATCTGAACAATTAAAAGTTCACATTCTTATCTTATAAGCATCCTACATCTATTTTTTAAATTTCAGTTTAAGTTGTAAAATTCTTTAAAATGGACCAATGAGTAAGACTGCAATTTCTTGTCTCATGTAAGTCTGTTCAATTCTAAATTAATGGATATAAACCTCATGATAATGGTGTCCAGTGACAACTTACTTTCCTCTCTCTGCCACGTGTCCTCCTACTTATTATCATATAAAAATAGTAAACCTTATTACTGTACCATGTTACAGTGGAGATCAGCAGAGAGTAGGTGAAATGAAAATGCAGGAAAAAGTTGAGGTGTATGTGCAGTGACTTGGTTTTCTCTATATTTTTTTGCCTAAAAAGGGTACAGACACAGTATTTAACAGCATTTATCTTCTTAATTTAAAAGCAGAAGGTCCTAAAAATGCCCCTTTCATGTACATTTCCTTTCAAGTGAATATACATTTATGGAACGATTTACTGTTTTCAGAGTTAAAGCCCATGGTAAGTTCAGTTACCATGATAATATCCTTTAGCAGTCACAGGTGAAGTCAGGAAGAGTAGACATCTTAGCATAGCCAGCTGAGAAGTTTGCTCAATAGCAGTACTAGATCCTTCAGTAGGATGATAAAGTGCTAAATTCAGTGATGACTAGAAACGTGTGATAATAATAGCTTATTTGACATTCTCAGATGCTTCAGGGAGAGAGATACAAAAAGCTTAATTAACAAATAGGGCACTTGTTCTTGTCTTTGTCTATTAGAAACAGGGTACATACAATCGCTAATTGTTAGGCTCATGCCTTTAAATAGAAGTCAATTTTTTGGTTGAAGGCTAGACAGATTACTAAGGCATTTGGTCTATCTGCAATAGCAGTAAGTGTTTCTTAATGTTTAGGTTTAAAGGGAGATTCATTTCTTCTAAAGGATGCAATTGAGGCCATGTCACCAGCAAAACAAATCTGTTCGTTTTGGCTTGGAATATGGAGCTTTCAAGTAGCCTATCTATCCTTATTCATACAGTTATGATTTCTTAGTTCATGTTTAGTCTTGACGGAATGACTGTGTTGTCAGTTGGTGGTAGTCAGGCAAGGAGGGGTGAAATACAGTAAGTACATTGTCCATCGCTTTGCATTGCTCTGCTTTTATTCAACTACTGTGCAACTAAAGGCAGTTTCTACTATTTACCCATCTTCTTCTTCTGCCCATTCCTACTGCTAGGTCATCACATGTTTGTGACATTCATCTGTTGCAAAAGAAACTAATACAATAGAAGATATTTAGGATCACTATGATTTCAGCACAAGACTCAAGAAGTAAAAAAGATGGGCTGGAAGTTTTCAGATGCAAACCCATCATTGCTAAATAAAAGCATGTCAGGAATAATTACAGGGAATGAGTTGGAAATAGATTTGTCTGAAACATTTAAAGCTCACCTGAAGCACGGAAATCTACATGAGGAAACTATTTTCTGAGTGACTGACATGGCCTTGCACTTACTCAGAGTTTTTTATAACAGCACTTACTGTGCTATTTTAATGGTGCCATCATATCTTGTGACAATGGCATGTCCTTTGTATTGCTATAGCAGTAACAGGATAAAATACAGGGTTTCTCAGTTGTTTAGCACTATCACTGATTCACACTGTTATTTCCTGAATAAAGTAGACAAAAGAAAATTATCTTCCTTCTCAAATTACTCTCTTCTCTTATTTTTCTGCACCAATTTAAAATGTATTTCCTGTCCTCATCTTGAATCTGTTGGCTCTCTGATTCGACTGTAATTTCTGAACACTCAGTCTCTTTCTCCTTAACTAAAAATGCCTTCACTGCATGAGCCATTTTGTCCTCGCAGAAGCAGCAGCTGGCAGGATGGTGCTAGGCTTTTTCGGCATGCTCAGGGCATGGTGAAGGTGAAGCAGAGGAAAGGGTTTCTGAAAGCCTGTGGAAGCAGAGTAGCCTGGCAGGGGTTCTCCAGGTGCTTGTGCTGAACATGCTGGTTTAACAAACTAGAACTCTTGTTAGCTCCCTCCTGACATCACCTCATCACCTGACACTTCCAAATGCTATTGGCAAGGGGATATTTGGTTAGCCAGTCTCCTGGTTGCCTTTCATAACAGTAGCTTGGCTGTCTCTATTCTCTCAGGGCTGAGGAGGCTGGTGTAGGTTGAGCCTGGAGGCTGATGAGGTTGCTTCCCTACCAGAAGCCTCCTGTGCCCTGTGTGAATATATAGGATGAATTCTCTGTACAGCCTTTGCCACGGCTCTGATGACTGGGGGTGTATATATTCTGTGGCTATCACTGCTCATTAGCACTTTTGCCCTGCTTAGAAAATGGTTAGTGGCAAAAAGCCAAAATCATATGAACAGGTTTAAAAATTAAACTAATGCATACAAGGATGTTATTTAAGTGATTCATTCAACATAGACTCATAGAATCATAGAATAGTTAGGGTTGGAAAGGATCTTAAGATCATCAAGTTCCAACCCCCCTGCCAGGGACAGGGACACCTCCCACTAAACCATGCCACCCAAGGCTCTTTCCAACCTGCCCTTGAACACCGCCAGCACTGGAATATTCACAACTTCCCTGGGCAACCCATTCCAGTGCCTCACCACCCTTACAGTAAAGAATTTCTTCCTCATATCCAATCAAAACTTCCCCTGTTTAAGTTTGAGCCCTTTACCCCTTGTCCTATCACCACAGTCCCCAATGAAGAGTCCCTCCCCAGCATCCTTATAGGCCCCCTTCAGATATTGGAAGGGTGCTATGAGGTCTCCACTCAGCCTTCTCTTCTCCAGGCTAAACAGCCCCAGCTGTCTCAGCCCATCTTCTTATGGGAGGTGCTCCAGTCCCCTGATCACCCTCGTGGCCCTCCTCTGGATTTGTTCCAACAGTTGCATGTCCTTTTTATGTTGAGGACACCAGAACTGCACTCAATACTTCAAGTGAGGTCTCACAAGAGCAGAGTAGAGGGGCAGAATCACCTCCCTCGACCTGCTGGTCACGCTCCTTTTGATGCAGCCCAGGATACAGTTGGCTTTCTGGGCTGTGAGCACACACTGCCGGCTCATGTTCATTTTTTCATTGCAGGCAGATCTTTGTGTGTTGCTGCAAAAATAGAATGCAGCTGTTGTAGCGCTAACAGACTTGAACTGGTTTATGTTCTCAAGGTTATCTTCATAAGATTTATTTTTTTTTGTTTGGAGAAGACAACCCCATTTCTACTTCTTAAAGGTCATCTGTAGACAGAAGTTCTCTAATAAGCCACCTCTGGCTTTTCCTTCCAAGGATGCCTAATAGTAGGAATCTTAAACAGAGAGAATATCATTGTATTTACCATAATTGGGTAGACTTGAAAGGTTTCTTCAGAGGAAAATATTCCAACTACTGATATAATGTGATTTATTTAATACCAGATGATTATTTGCAGTAATTAAGTTTATAAAAAAATTGGTGGAAGCCAGATTGTGGGCTGCAGACAGCTGTCTAACTTGCTTTGATACACAAAAGTGTTTTCTATTCTCCTTTCTGCAGACACATAAATTATGAGTAACTTGGTGACTTTTGTCTATTTCTCTGTGTGTATAGAAACTGAGTTATGGAGGCAACAGGGATGATAAGACTACTTTGTAGTGGACATGGATTGCTGCTTGCTTGAAATGTTTGTCCTTATTTAAAGAAAATGGGTAAAGCTCAGAGCTTGTTGCATCCTACTGAATATTTAGTATTGTTTAACAATAACAAAAAAGCTTCCTACAGATGTTAATTTATACATTTTTAAGGACATAATTCCCCACAGTGCTTACCCCATCAACAGTTGCTGGGCATTGATAGTATTCTCTCAAGGGAAAAGTCAATAATCTCTTTGATGTGAGCAGATCTTTTATCAATGATGATTACTAATCTAGTCAAAGGAGGCCAGAAAGCCTGTTAATTATTCTTTTCACGTGTGCTTTCATTAAGTTATTAGTGAAGTACATCTGTGACCTTTCTTTTGCAAAATAAAGCTTGCAACAAATCTGAAATTTGTTTTCAAAGGATGAAATCCTGGCATTTGTCTGCAGGGTGGGATGCAACATTTGTGAGTATAGGTATATTTGTTACTTTATCAGCAATCTTCCTTAATGCAATTCATGCAAGATAATTTCTATTTTAATAGTAATCATTACTTATGTTGGTAGTTTCTTTTCCTGGTAAGTAATGGCTTTTCCCCCTATCAGGTTCTTTAGCTCTGGGTATTTTTTGTTTTTCATGCTTTTCCTCAGACAATGTCAGCAACCAGGCAAACCTGGCTCAGATAGGGCTCAGTGTGTATCCAGTAACAAATGCTATAGATCTGAATCCTAAATCCTGGGACAGCCCAGCTGCCTGCAGATGCATTTAGAAAGCAATACTTGCACATCCATGACTGGTGAGCCTGAACTGAAAATCCAGCTGCAGAAAAGCAAACAGGACATTAGCTTGGAAGAACAGAACAGTAATAGCTATGTGGGAGATAATGCTCCACAGAAATACGATTTTCTTGAAAGGTTAGAGTTTGGGGGTTTTGTGCTTCTGCTCCCTGCGAGTACACAAGAATAGGTGAAGAGATGGGTAGTACCATATAATTCTATTCTCATCTATTAGGTTCTTCACAATGAGCTGGTGCCAACCAGTAAGAAAGTCCCAGTATTTTGGCATAACCGCGTGTTTGAAACAGGATTGTTGTCAGTTATAGAATCATAGAATAGTTAGGGTTGGAAAGGACCTTAAGATCATCTAGTTCCAATCAACAGTGCTTCACCAGAGCTACTTTAGCTTTACTACTGCACTGTGTGACATTCAGACTCTCAAGTTTTTAAAACCATGGGAGCAAAGGCTAAATAGACAAATGTCTACTCACTGGCAGCTCTTCTGCCTTCTCCTACCCCCAATTTCTGTCTGCTGTTGGTAGTTTCAGCACAAATCTTTCGACACTGCTTCCAAATGAATTTTCTGTGTTGCTGTTCATCAAAAGTCTTGAAACTGGTGTTTTTAGGTCAGATAATCATGGTGTCTCCCAAGGGTTATATTTCATACACACAGAATATATTATTGCATATTTTCAGATGTAAATGATTTTGGTAATTTTAAGTAAGTGAAAGTAATATTCATTTCAGTCTTTTCTTAAAGAAAAGAAGTCTTGTGGTGATGAAAGTTTTTACCATTACAACCTGTAAAGGGCAGGGTGTGGTGAGTCAGAGAGATGTACATGAGGGCAGGTTAACAGTCAAAAGTTTCTCAATAATGCTTGGATTCCCAATAGGAAAAAAAGGGATTGGCTGACACTTGAAGAGTACACTTAAACATGCACAACCTCTGCAGCTGCAAAGTTATTGTACACCTAACACTTGAGCATAAGTGTGAACTTATGGTAACAAGGCCTATATGTTCTTTTGTGTTCAGTTTTAAAAACCAGAGACCTGGTTGTAGTTTCCCTCAAATTTCCAAGATGCTCGATTTTATCATGCGTTCTTGCCGCCTTGTCAGAATTAATGCAGCATTTCATTTCTCCTCCTCTGTGATGTTTTTATAGATGGCATTGGTCATCAGAAGGTACAATCTCCTCCTTCTTCCCTGTTTTCTGTAATAAATTCCTTCACTATATGTACTTTGTAGTAGGAAAATAACTGACTTTGGGGCTGGTGCTTAATTTTATGCGGCTGTACAGACCTACCAGTTAAAACTCCTGTTTGCAGTACGTTGTTGCAAAACTTGAACCTGAGATTACACTGGCCAATGCCCCAACACCTTGGGGGTTAAAATTGTAGCTCATCACTAAATCAGTTGCAAGATTACAGGTTAGAAGGTTGGCAGGCAGTATGCAAAAGTACTGGGTTACAGTAATGTTAACATTGTTCAGCAATGTGGCAAGTCAAACCGCTGAATTACGTATGGAAAAAATAGGGGGGAGGGTGCTCAGAAAAAAAAGGAAATCTTGTTGAGTGGCATGGCAGAATTCTCTGATTTCTTCAGAAGCAGAATTGAATTACAAAGGGCAAAGTTAGTTTTGTTTCAGTTTTTTTCCTATCGGGGAATAATGTGGCTCTAACATTGCTTACAAAAGATATGTTACCATAAGCCCCTTCGGAATACGTGAGTAATAAACAAAGCAGCCGCAAAAGAAATATCATGCCCTAAAACATTTCAAATATTAGTAAGTTGAAATTGCTTCATTAGCAACTGACAAAATGTTATTGGAAATCTTTTGCCTCTCCTTTTTATGAGAAATTAAGTCTTCTGGAATTTTGGTGATAGCTTATTGTACAGGAACTAAGGTTTTAGCCGGGCTGCTCTTCGCTTTGAAACCTTGTTAATGATTTGGTTTTCACTTGTTGATCTGGTTGAAACTAACAGATCCCACTAGTGCTACTTCTTTAGGTCTTGATCTTATTAACCTAAAAAGGTGTTTAACTTGTAAGTGTACTATTAATAATTCTTTTTCACGATGTAGAATCATAATTAATCCATACCACACTTCTAGTTCCTTTCAACCCAGTAAAATTCAAATCATTTTCTCCCACTGAGAGTCTTTTTCTTCCAGTATTCTATCTAATTTATTAACACTGAGACAGAATAAATATTAATATCATTTTTAAAGCTTTTCTGGTGTGCAGCCTCTGGAAAAAAATATGAGATCTTGGGGTTGTTTTAGATTTTTAATACATACTCTGTTTGCAGAGACTCACACTTACTTTAGTAGTAATTTGTTTTATAAGCTTCCGTGTGCCATATTTGCATTTTACCAAGAAACATTGTTCAGTGGATGAAATAGACAGTAACAAGTCTTGTAAGCCTGTTGTAAATCTGGTGGTTTTGTTTTGGTTTTCAATATGTCAGCAAATTATCTTTCAGAAGTCTCCTTCACTAGCAAGAATTGTGTTTATTTATAATTTATGTGATATGGACAAAACAAGGGAAAAGGCTTATTGCATGTGCTTTTATTGTGCTCTTTGTGTATTGCAGTACAGCATTTCTTTACAATGGTTGATGCACTACCATAAACTTTAAATAAAACAATGCATGCTAATGTTCTTTAGATTTTGCTCTGGAGAAACAAAGAAGCAAAAGGATGGAATCTTGCAAAATTAGATTCTGTGGTTTTAAATGCTTATTGTGAAAATTTAATTTGGATGCAAAGCAAATGTGCTTTTATATGCAATTTAAGGGCAGAATAGTTTTCAGAGGATATAAGTAAAAGTATTATGTTATAGATGAGCTTTACCCAGGTGTGTAATTTCTGAACTACACTATTGATAGCTTAATGTATTTAGTGGTGTTACAGTAAATAAAAGGATAATTGTACTATATAGCCATACTCTATATAACGTTGAGAAGATGTGGTGCACCTTGTAAGTGGCATCTGACAGGCCAGGACAACCTGTACTACCTCAGTGAACCTAGGCAAAAAGGAATTGTTTGCAGAGTTGTTGCTTTGGGCATCATTAAGTCACAGACCTGCATTGTGCAAGCCTTTTGACCCTCGAATCTCAGCATGAGTGAGGAGGATAGTCTTTGCAGTTTCAAAGAAAAGCTTCTAAGCTTTTCTGCCTGTTTTGTATTAATCTACTGTGCTTTGGCTTTTCTTAAAATTTAATTCAAGATCAGAAATAAGACTGTGTCATCCAAACTCATCTCTGTATCACAAACCTTTAAAATGCGTATTGGGCCTGATAGCTTTGGTTTAACTAAAGTATATGGTAGATTTACTTTTATGGTAGATATGACTAAAGCGCATTTATCAGAAAAGCATCCAGTTTATGTGCAGATGCAGGAAGACACACACACAGTTCACCACACTCCTGGCATCTTCTCACAGAAGCTGCACATGCAGCCCCAGGTCAACAAAAACCTTTCCACATAAACCAAATACGACCAACATTGCAGATGGCCACAAAATTGCCTCCCTATTCCAATTTGCTATCTTTGCTTTTGTTTACTCATCTCAAAATTACTTGGTCCCCTGACCACAGCACTGGTCTGGGACTTACATTGTGCTGCATGGTTCAAATATCTGTGGAACTCCCTGCACTTCATAGCATGTATATAGCTGCAGTACGTTTTTAACAGGGTTGCTTTGGGTTTGTCTATATAAAGTCCCCTTTTAACAGACTGTAACTAGCTAAAACAAAGGTTGTGTATACATTCAGGCACTCACAAGGTACTGCTGGTTCTGACTGAAGTCATACTATGTCATTTTAGTTGCATTATCATGTGACAAGCATGAATCAGAGAAGTCTAATGAGAGGCAGAGTGTACAGATCTGGACTCGCACCTGACCTGCAAAGTACCATGTAACACTCACCAGGAGATTCAAATCTCATGTTGCGACTGACCTTTCATCTATTTACTGTTTCACTAGTCTATGCTTCACAATTATCTTTAGCAGGGTTTTGGAGGTTTTTGGTTTTGCTGTGGACTTTGTTGTTTTATGGGTTTTGGGTTTTTTTGGGTTGTTTTTGTTTGCTTGTTTATTTGTTTTGTTTTAATGGCTCTCCACAGATCCCTCATTAAAATACGAAACATTAGTGGACTTAGCATCTCTTGTGGGTACCACTCTCTAATTGAGGATTCCCTTTAGAGAGCTGCTTTTCAGAGGGAGGACCTAAATGTCTAAGGTATAGTGTTTTTTATAAGGTCTTAGATGTACAGCTGTGTAATTGTCATTTGATTGAGAGTAGATGGGGACTCAAATGTTTTACAATTTGAAGGTAGCTTAGGAAGAGTTGTTGATCATAAGACTTTTCCACAGAAAGATAAAGCATATTATCTCTACCATTTTATAGTTTAACAGAGACAAAAGAACATATTGAAATGAAGAAATTAAACCAAAGTTTTGTTGGGGTTTTTTGGCTGATTGCATTATTTCAGTGATAGAAAATGTAACCTGTGAGGACAGGTTTATTTTAGTCTCTGCTGTTAACACTGCTTTGAGTGGGAACCAGCCTAACCTTGTCGAAATCTGTTCTTTCCCTGCCAACCTTGCAATTTGTATACTGAACTGCATCAAAAATTACCCACTTGTACATGAAGTCCAGTACTTCAATTAGGCAGGTGTCATTTGCTACTTCTCTCACTCTCAATTTTTACTTCAGGTGTATAATGAGGCCTCTATACAACCTTTGCCACTAACCTCCTTTTAAATATTTCTTCACCAATATGTGAAGTTTCATTCTTCCATGCAGTTAAATTCTTTTTTTTTCCCCTTTTTTTTTCTCTTTTTCTGCCAAAAATGCAATTTCATTACTTTTTTCACTGTGCCTTTATTCATAGCATCCTTCCAGTATCTGAAGGGGGCCTATAGGGATGCTGGGGAGGGACTCTTCATGAGGAACGGTAGTGAGAAGACAAGGGGTAACGGGTTCAAACTTAATCAGGGGAAGTTTAGATTGGATATGAGGAAGAAATTCTTTTCAGTAAGGGTGGTGAGGCACTGGAATGGGTTGCCCAGGGAAGTTGGGAATGCTCCATTGCTGGCAGTGTTCAAGGGCAGGTTGGAAAGAGCCTGGGTGACATGGTTTAGTGTGAGGTGTCCCTGCCCACGGCAGGGGGTTGGAACTAGATGATCTTAAGGTCCTTTCCAACCCTAACTATTCTATGATTCTATGATTCTATTCCGCAGCTCTGCTCTGTAGCTCTGGACTACCTCTTGCAGTTTCAAGTGCCTCAAGGAACCACGTACAGATCATGTTGATAGAAGAGAAAGAAAATACTGATTTAGCAAAATATAGTTTCTATCTGTGAGTTAGCTGGATTTCCCCAAGTCGTGAAGCATGAGGGAGAAGTAGAATGCATCCTAAATTTTAAGTTAGGACGGAATGGAAAGCTAAGGCTGCCCTGTTATCTTCCTCATCTTTTTCAGAGCAGTTAGGTTGTTCCAACAATCATTCTGTAAGCTTTTACAATTATCAAAGGTGGGTGACTATTTTTGCTTTGGTGCATCTAGTAATTGTGCATAGACATTTCTTACAAAAATATTTTTCGTGTCAAGGGTACCATGAAAAGTTCTATCTGCCTGATTTTTTCAACTTCCATATGCATTACAGCCAGTGTAAATTAGCAGAACATCTATAGAAGCACCTGACTATTGTCCAGAAGACTCTTCTCTGTATTTTTGTAAAACAAACTTGTAGGCTAATCTCCTGTGTGGAAAGTTATCTTGTAAGCTATATTCTGAAGGGCTGATTTCAGGGTAATACCTTATAAACTCATGCTTGTGATACACATTTTGTACTTAGTAATAAAGTGTGATTCCTGACTTAGGCACTGTTTGTGAAACACTTTTGCTTATTTCCACACAAATGTAGGGAAATCCATGTAAAATAATTGAAGGCTACATAAATTCTTTACTGTTTTCTTTCTTCAGTACCAACTCACCACATAGTATTTTATATCAAGTGCCCACTTAAAATATGGGGAACTTAGCAATAATAAGCTGAAAGAAAAGAGATTTCATTCTTCACTGAGTGCAGAGGCAAACTGTAAGTGTTGAGATAAAGTAACTAGTATTTGTAGGATGTAAATGGAAATAAGGTGTCGTGGTTTAAGCCATAAATCATGTAGTTTGCTCACTCACTCACTCCCTCCACTCCGAGGGGGGGGAATGGGGAGAAGAATCAAAAGAATTTAACTCCCATGGGTTGAGATAAGAACAGTCCAGTAGCTAAGGTATAAAACAAATCGCTGCTTCTACCACCAATAATAATAATGACCCAGGAAATACAAGGGAAGAGAATACAACTGCTCACCACCTGACGACCAAGCTGTGAACTAACTCCTCCAGGTTCCTGCCCCCAGCTTTTACATCCTGGGCATGATGTGCTGTGGTATGGAATATCTCTTTGGTTAGTTTGGGTCAGGTGTCCTGTTTCTGCTTCCTCCCAGCTTCCCCTCCTCCCTGGCAGAGCATGAGACTCAGAAAGTCCTTGGTCAGATCAAACATTCTAAGCCGTAACTAAAAACATAAGTGTTATCAGCGCTGTTCCCAGGCTGAAAGTCAAAAACACAGCACTGCACCAGCTACTAAGAAGGAGAAAAATGACTGCTGCTGCTGAACCCAGGACATAAGGTTTTCTTGAAAGTGAGGGGTTTAACTGTATATTTAATTTCTGTGTCAAATCATTCAACATTTTAAAACAACATTTGAAATAATTTAGAGGAAGACGGAGGAGATTAAACTTTGTCTTGTGAAATTATCATCTTGCCATCTCCTATTTGCACTGCATTTGAGTTCTAGGCAAAAAAATCTACCTATCCCCTACCTAACCCTGTAGCCATTTATAAGAATATATTTCCTTTGGAATAATTTTCAGTATCAAAGTCAGAAAGGTATATTTCCTCAGCAGGAATTTAAGGAACTGTCATGGGTTCAGAAGTAGCAATCATTTTTCTCCTTCTTGGTAGCTGGTGCAACGCTGTGTTTTTGACTCTTGGCCTGGGAACAGCGCTGATAACACCAGTGTTTTCAGTTACTGCTTGGTAATGTTTTGGTCTGACCAAGGACTTTCTGAGTCTCATGCTCTGCCAGGGAGGAGGGGAAGCCGGCAGAAAGCAGAGACAGGATACCTGACCCAAACTAGCCAAAGAGGTATTCCATGCCGCAGCACGTCATGCCCAGAATGTAAAAATGGAGAGCAGAGACCCGGAAGGGTGGGGGTGCACTGTGTGGTCGGGCTTGGTATCGGGTGGTGAGCGATTGTATTCTTTTCCCTTGTATTTCTCTTATCATTATTATTATTGGTGGAAGCAGTAGTGGTTTGTGATGTACCTTAGTTACTAAACTGTTCTTATCTCAACCTGTGGGAGTTGCATTCTTCTGATTCTCCTTCCCATCCCTCCAGGAGTGGGGGGAAGAAAGAGGGGGGAGTGAGTGAGAGAGCGACTGAGTGAGTTATGGAGGCTTAAACTATGACAGGAACCTAGGAGTAAAATGACCCAGTGACAGTAAATAATTCTGCTCTTCTGCACTAGAATAGAATTTCTGATGTCTTGTTTTTCATCTCTGGTA
This sequence comes from Ara ararauna, assembly GCA_028858755.1. Lineage (NCBI taxonomy): Eukaryota > Metazoa > Chordata > Aves > Psittaciformes > Psittacidae > Ara > Ara ararauna. The sequence goes on from CM054379.1 coordinate 68,230,518, forward strand.
CTAGTGTCTCAATACAATATTTTCAGACTACAATGAATATGATAATGTGGCCTTGGTTTATTTATGGAGTACACTGCTCTGTGGTGAAGAAAGCCACCTTTTTTTGTATCATTCGTCAGATTCCGGGCTGATGCTAGTGCAACACTCAACCGCATACACATCACATTTCCTGAGAATTGAGGTGATTTTATATCTATAAACAACTTCTTCCATAATTACAAAGGCTAATAGAAGGGCAGGTTATTTTTTTTCCTCCCCCCTCCTGGAAGGTGTGAATGATATCATGGAGCCAAAACTAATGCTAAGAGATGCCAGGTCAATGCAGAATTGATGATAACAGAATTACTCGAAAGGTGCTTGCAGCAAAGAGGGCATAGTTGAACTGTAAACCATGCTCACGAGTGCCTCCAGGCCAGCTGAGAAAATACACAAGATGGAGAAGTTTGTTTCAGCTGAGAATGGAATTATTTTTTATTTTTCCAGGGATTTCCATTCTTTTCTGCAGTATGCTTTTAGAGATGGAAGTTCTTACTATAATCACCTGTGGGAAAACATAAAACTATGTTCTGGAGTTTTCTTGGGTGGGCAAAGGAAAAGAATGCAAGATTCTGTATGTTCTTTTAAAAGAATACTATACATCACATAATATAACCCCACTGTGCACAGTGGTGCATGAAGTCTTGTTCTTACAGTGAGGATTGGCAATAAGTCATCAGTCTTCTCAAAAATATATCAAAACAAAAGTCATGATTAATATTTTGGGATGATGGTTACCTATAACAGTGATTTCAAAAAACTAACAAATATACCTAAAAAAAAAAAAAAAAAAAAAAAAGAAAAAGAGGAGAAGAAAAGGACATGCAAGGAAATTTAATAGTTTTATGGCGATCCATGGTATTTCAGCTTTACTGGAAAGCAGCTTGGCAGAAAAGAACAGGCAGGGTTCTGGTATCCACCATGAGCCAGCAAAGAACATGCAGGGTTTGGTATCCACCATGAGTCAGCAGCAAAGGCAGCCAACATCTCCTATGGCAGCATTAGGAAAAGTATCCCCAGCAGGCCGAGGGCCAGGGACCTGTCCCCAATGCTCTGCATTTGCTAAGACACGTCTGGAGTGCTGGGTCCAGTTCTGGACTTCCTAGTACAAGAAGGACAAAAACATACTGGAGTAAATACAGCAAAGTACCATGAAGATTATTAAGGGTTTGGATAGTCTGATGTATGAGGAGAATCTGAAACCTGGGATATTTTAACCTGGAGAAGGGAAGGTTCAGGGTGATCTAATCAGTATGCAAAAATACCTGATGGGGTGATAAAGAAGACAAATCAGACCCTTATCAGCAGCACTCAAAGGACAGGGGGCAATAGGTTCAGAATGAAATACAAGAAAATATTTTTTTTAAGAAGAAAGGCCTTTTTTACAGTGATCACAGTGGTCAGACACTTGAACAGGTTGCCAGGAAAGGTTAAGGAGTCTCTATCACTTGAGATATTAAAAACCTGAGTGATTAGTTGCAATCCAGGTGGCATTGCTCTGAACAGAGGTTAGAAATAGGTGACCTCCAGAGGTCTGTTCCAATCTCAAAGATGCTGTGATTTAGGTGACAAGGGTATTGATTCTGGCTATGTAACCTTAAGCCTCTTAAAGGCAAAATTAAAGTTTTTTTTTCCTCAGTGTTTCTACATTCAACTTCACATTTAGCAATATGAGCTCCATTGTTGCAGACTTGAACGTTTTAAGACAAACTGCCAAGTGGTTTAGCTTTTTACACCAATCTTACTCTACAGGCAGTGTAAAAACATTCTCTTTAGACATTGTAAGAACTCTTTTCCAGCATATTTTTGTCTTCTGAGAGATGAGCTACCCTTCCTCTTTTGTATTCTACCCATGAGATCCCAAGCAGAGAATTCTGTATCTTTTACCATTGATAAGGCAGCATGTGCAGTTAATTAACCTTGCATTTGTTAGCAGTGGTTCTGTAAGGAGAGGAAGGCAAGCGAATAGATAACATGTGAAAAAAAAAATAGGAAAAGTCACACTTGATTCCAGAAGTTTAGAAAGCACCAATTCTCTTACCTTTGGCTCCCCAACTTGTAACAGAAATATGTTATCCATGGGAAACATGAGAACCACTGTAAAGAGAATTCTGTTTTATTCTAGAACACTGAGTTATCCTGGGACTGTGAAATAGAGTTTACATGGAACTAGAGGTGTGATTACATAAGGGGCATGTGAGGACAGAGGCACACTGGTCAGCACTGATCCCTAGGGTGGCCTGCGAGAGTAGACAACACTGTTACTTTCTTCCCAGTAAGATACTGTGCGTTTTCTGTGTTGAGTGTGGTTGCTTAACCCCAGCTGCCAATTGAAGCATCCAGCTGGTCACTTACTCCCCCACGATGGGATGGGGGGGAGAATCAGAAAAGTGAGAAAACCTGTGGGTTGAGATAAAGAAAAAAAGTAAAACCAAAAGCTGCGCATGAAAGCAAAGCAAAGCAAGGAATTCATTCAGCACTTCCCATTGGCAGGCAGGTGTTTAGCCATCCCCAGGAGAAGAGAGCTCCGTCATGTGTAATGGTTACTTGGTGCACTGATTTTGGTTGGGATAGAGTTATGTTTCTTCATAGTAGCTTGTAGGGGCTGGAAGCAGTGGTAGACAGGGACGCTTTTGTTAGTGCTGAGCAGTGCTTACACAGATCCAAGGCCTTTTCTGTTCCTCACGCTACCTCACTAGACAGCAGGCTGAGGGTGCAGAAGAAGTTGAAAGGGGACACAGCCGGGACAGCTGATCCCAACTGACTAAAAAGATATTCCACACTATATGGCATCATGCTCTGTATATAAAGCTGGGGGAAGAAGAAACAGCAGCCAGCTTCCCACATCCTTCTCCCAAACACAGCAGGTGCTTTGTCTCATCTACCTTGTATAGTAGAAGAACAAGTGTACATTCTGCTAAAACAGTGCCATGTGTACACAGTTGTCCTAGGAGGGGAGGATGACAGAGTGAATCAGACACCACTGATGCTATTTACCTTGCTTAATGCGCTGTTAGAAATTACACAAATATGAGGGTGGTGTAGTTAAGACCTAATATAACATAGACTACCGCAATGTTAGGATGCTAGTCTTTTCTTGGTATACTGCCTAAGCCTATTTCCTGACAAAACATAGCAAACTTCAACCGTTTACTTAGAAACTTAGAGCCTTGAAGCTTAGTTGTAATTGTTCAAGTAATGAGCAAAAAATGAAGAAAATACAGCCTGTTTCAGTGTACTTTGGAAAGAGCCTGTAACGGTTTGTTGGAGCACTGGACACGATAGGCTTGGTGATCAACTTCATGGTTTTTGTAGTTCAGACAGAGGTCATTTGAGACCCACCTTCAAAGAATACAAAAACAGAAGCTGTTGTCAGTCCCAGGCTTTCCCTTCCCTGTGGCTAAGCTGCTGAGAAAGCAGGGTGGAGCTCTATGTGATAGAAGAAATTCCTTAGAGCACCTTGATGCATGTTCAAAGCTACACAGAAATGGGATGAGAGGTGCTCTTGCACAAAGTAAGCAGAAATACCAGAAAAAACAGTTCAATTATGAAGTGTAAGCCTACAATCTCCCTTGTATACAGGAAAGGTTCTGGCTAGAATTGCTGCTATATAAATAATAATTTAACTACAGGCAACTTGAAGTCTCTTTGATTCCACTGTTTCAGTTTTAGTGTTAAGAACTGAATGAGATATATATCCAACATCTCTATGGCAGGGAGAAAGGTACTTTAGTTTAGTCTGGAAGGAAAATATCTTGAAAGTTTTCCTTGTAGTTCAACAGGGTTTAGTATTGTTGATTTGAAGTCTCATCAGCTATTTAAATCCTGACCCACTTCTGGGTGAAGCATAACTAAAATCATTTCATACACAATCCTTTTGAGCAATGAAGTCTTTCTGAGTTTAAACTGAGCTTAAACACTTCCTCTAGAAACATACATTTTAAAGACCGTGCAGCAAAATTACAACATCTCTTTTAAAATAACTTTCCTTTGTCCCAAGGTCTTTACTAGCACCTCCACCATTCTTTCTCTTTGTTGTGGTTTTAGCCCAGCTGGTAAATCAGAACCACACAGCCGCTCGCTCACTCCCCTACTTTTTCCTCTGCCCGCTCCCAGAGGGAGGAGGAGGAGAAACAAAAGAAAGTAACTCCCACAGGTTGAGATAAGAACAGTCCAGTAACTAAGGTATAACACAAAACCACTACTGCTACCACCAATAATAATAATGATAAGGGAAATAACAAGGGAAGAGAACACAACCCCTCCCCACCCACCAATTGATACCCAGCCCAACCCTATCAGTGATCATCTAGCCCTTCCGGGTAACTGCCCCCAGTTTATATAGTGAGCATGATGTGCTGTGGTATGGAATACCTCTTAGGCTAGTTTGGGTCAGGTGCCCTGTTTCTGCTTCCTCCCAGCTTCCCCTCCTCCCTGGCAGAGCATGAAACTCAGAAAGTCCTTGGTCAGAGTAGGCATTACTGAGCAGCAACTAAAAACATCAGTGTTACCAGCACTGTTCCCAGGCTGAAAGTCAAAAACACAGCACTGCACCAGCTACTAAGGAGAAAAGTGACTGCCCCTGCTGAACCCAGGACACTCTTAAAATACTAATAATGAAGTCACAAACTAAAAGACTTCACTGAACTAGGTATAGTCCATAATAAGACTGGTAGTTCCTTGCCTGTAAAATTCTGTCTAAATAAGATAAATAAAGCAAAAGGACAATATCAGACATATTTTTAAGATAGGAAATTAAGTGACTTGCCTGAAGGTAATTTAATTTTTTTTTTTGGTACCCTTAATCATAGCAGCATTTTTCTTCCTTTTTTTCACTAAAATCAGGCTGACGAAGAAACAAAAAGTGGAGATTACTGACAATATCATAATGTTCAAGTATAAATTGGTTCAAAGGCTTTTAAAAATCTTAATTCTTAATTAAAAAGTTAATTTTTGGCTTTTAAATTTTCCAAAATTATCAAAGATCATCTAGGCAGAGGTTTTTTTTTGTTGTTGTTGTTGTTGAACTCTGATATTCTTCTTCCTTATTCATCTTGTTATCTAGTAGCATCTATAGCAGGGATTCATGTTTGAAGTCTCCAAAGTTGAACAGCTAAAAATAGGGTACCTGAAACCCCCAAATGTGTGGAGTTGGAGTGTGGGTGGGTATCATCTAAACTATCCAATAAGAATCACTATAAATGAGTTTGGCTTAGGGCTTGCTCCTTCTATGTCTTAGATACTGAGTGTTGAGCATTGTAGCTGGGATTCAGCCTTCATGTTTCAGTCTTCCTGTCATTGGAGGGGGCTACATCTTCTTACTAAGAGCAGGTTTGGGCTGAAATGTCATTCTTATTCTTCTCCTTGGGCCGAGTAGAAAATAAAAAAATATCATTTGGGCACAGTGGAGTCCTTTCAGTAGGTAGGATTGAGTTCATCCTACTCCAGAATACCTTCCTTGACTTAATTACACTTCATAGGGGAGGTAGGACTTGACAAAACCCTCTTGTCCTTAGATAACCTGTGTTCTTGGTGACTGCTTTAGTTTCTGAGCTCTGGGAAAAAGTGGAACAGAGCTTCTGCTTGAATAAGAACAGTAACAACACCTGAGTGGGAACAGAGAATTGGAGGAACCAAACATCTCTGTTTTGGATGCAAGCTTGACTATTTAAGCACTTCTGTTTATGCAGTATGTAATTGAGGAAGCTGCTTTGCCTCTGTTGATGATGCAAATTTAAGTCTAAAATCTTGTAACTGTTTATCTCAAATCTTTCAAAACCAGTGATTTCACCTGAGAGGTCTCTGAACATGAAAAGAAACTGAGAGCTTCCTGAGATAAATTGTACTAATTCCTGTGAAATGTCTGTGGTCTGTCAGACTTCCCACCTCTCAGGATTTCTAATTGCAAAGGAGATGTGGCAAAGTGCTGCTGACAAGCCATCTGGACAACTTGCATAATGTAACAGACTTAAAAATGTATGTTGAAGAAGATACATTCCTTTTTCTGTGTGGCAGCTCATTTCTGCAACTTGCTTGTTGCTGGTTGCTCCGCCTGGGGCTGCGTGTGACTTGAGAGCGGGAGCACAGGGGCAGAACGCTGAGAAGTCCAGATTCCATTACTGATATCAGCAATATCTCACCACAGGCAACTTCAGTTTTCTGCTCCAGTGCCTCATCTGCAGAACAGACCTGAGGAACGCCTGTTGAAGGTGCTGGGATTTAATGTTTACAAAGTTACAGAAATATGTAGTTGACATTCACTTGGGTTTTGGCTTATGTTCTTTTCCTCCTTCCCCTACTACAAAAAAAGCCCGAGGAAAGCCCTGTTAAGCTTGCTTTCAAGAGAAGAATACCTCCATTTTATGTCAGCAACAATTGTTGATTTTAGAAACCTTTTGATTATTTTCTCATTTGTCTGATAAAACTGGCTCTGAAACGGAGAAGAACACAAACTTGTTTGGCCTTTTCACCAGTTACGTAGGAGCAAATACTGGATATTACCTCTCTGATAAACTGAGAGAGAAAGTGCAATCTGGTGCTGAAGTGTATCCCACAGAGTTACTGCTTTTCTTTTTCCCTGCCCATTCTTACATATACTCCACAACTACGTCCAGCACACATGCAGCAGGATGCAGGTATTCAAAACTCATTAGGTTATTGACACTCCTGTTCCTCAGGAACCTCCTGGGATCAGAGCAGTTGAGCTCAGCGGGCAACTCTACATCACAATATCGTTGACCTTTTGCCCCTACAAAAGTGTGGTGATCATATGTGAATGCCAATTAAGAAGCCATGAGCTCTTTGACTGAGGGGATTTCGGAGTAAAATTGGGTCAAACATAGCTTTGGGGTTATATAGTCACATTCCTTATTAATTTCTGAAATTCAGAGGTACACAACCATTCCTTCCCACCTTCCTTCTACCAGTGCGTATTTCTTTGTACTTGAAAGACATGTCCTCTTTTGCAAAAGCAGATCAGTATGAGCTGCTTTCAAATCCATCAGTAGAATCCTTAATCTCCTGAAAAACTTAGCATTATAACAAAAAAATACAACATTTTGGAAATAAGGATGCTTCTCCCTTCCGTCACCACTCTCTCTCATCTAGAGAAAGGAAATGAGAAGTTTGCACTGAGGGTGATGATAAGACTGAAATGAACACCTGCTCTGAGTTCTGCTTGGTTCCTTAAGGTGAGCCTCCTTTCTGAATTGCAGCTGTCAGCTTTTTGGAATTAAAGGGGAAAATTACAGTTGTATCAAGTAAGAGAGCACAGATGCTGAACTGGATGAGCAAATGGCCAAGAAAGAAAATTTCCCATCTATAAACTACAACACCTGCACAAGCAATAGGGTGCAGAGTTGAAGCTTGTGCTGTATAGACTAACTTCTGTATCAAGCCAGCAAATCTGCACAGGGGGCCTTCTGTTATCCACAGGGGCCAGCGGCAAAAGAGCTTTAGTGTTTTCTGTTTCATTTGCTGAAGCTTAGTCAGCTTTACCCTAGGAGTCTATAAGGACCCACTTACATGTTTCCATCCTGCATTATTTTGTTATACATTGCTTTCAGTTTTAAATAATACATGGGTAATATCAGTTTGTTTTCTTGTGTTGCTAGTGTGGTGGATATTTTCCCCCTACAATGGAAAACAATATTAAAAGAAAATAACATGGCCATCTGACTGTCCTCCCCTCTCATGTTGTGAATGTGATGTGCAAGAAGAGAAGGTAAAGATTTCATTAGATATTATAGGAAAAGAAGGGTATTGTAAACAATAAACTAATGAAAATGGAATAGTTCAGCTAATGCATCACGCAGTAACTCAGACAAAAAAGTCTGCTGAAATATTCATGAGAAGTCTCCAAAAAGAATATACTAGGAGGAATTAACGGAGCAGAAAGATGTGTGTGAGGGGAATTCAGAGGATGTGCATGGGTTGGCATTGAACACAGAGACTTCATTAGAAAGAAGCAAGTAAGAAAATGGAAACAAAGGGCGAGCAAAGAGAGCTTTTTCATGAAAAGGTGATGCAAATCCTTAGCAGTTAATGGGAGCTGATCTTCATGGGAGCCCTTTACAGCAGCTGAAGAAATTTATGTATGCCAGTTCTTGGAGACTAGGAGTAAAGGTGATAGAGATCAGGAAGAAACCTACTTTCAAGATGGGAAAAGCTCATTAACAGTGAATAGAAATTAACACATCCCCCAGAGACATGGTTTCTTGAGAAGTGTTGGTGTTCAGTGGTTTTTGGTGATAACTCAGCGTTGTTTATAGGCTGCTTGTGCTACATTATTCTGAAACAGTGTATTTCCATTGCATGGTTTCTGTCATACAGTCCTCTGTGAAAAGCTGTGTTGCAAGGGAATTTTCAGTTTGGAGCTTATGAACAAGGAATTTATTTTGATAATGCATCATTTTGCTCATACTAAAAGAGAAGCTTCTGAAAAAAAACATGGTAATGTTTAGCTTGCCAGAGAAAGCTATTTCGCTAATTGAGAAATCTGATTTGAGAGATAACTTCATGCCAGGCCACTATTGCGGTATTATACACATAGCACGTATGGAAGTGATTATATTTTAATCTTTGGCCTTGACGGTGGTCTGCTTCCTGCAGCCTTTCAGTTTTAATTCTAGCTTGGAAAACTTACAGGCTCCCTGTAGAGTGACATTTATGCTCTTGTTTAACTTCTTGTCCTTGAGGCTGGCAGCTTGGGTAACATCGCTTCTGGAAACCTGACATCACACTGAGAAAAATCTGACTCTTGCCCTACAAGCAGAAAGAAAACATGATGCTCTGCACACAACAGTGTTCTGACTGCTGGTATAGTTACAAATGAGAGGAACAGCAAACCCTACATTAGGTATACTTCAGTGCTTTGTTTGATGATTTTTATTTTTTTTTCCCCTGAGGGGTCATGTTATTTATATCTGGTTTTGTAATTTAAAAGTATTGTGGCTATCATGTGCTCACAGGGTCTTTAGGCTGTGCCTTGGGGAAAAAGTCCCTGTGATTTAAGGATAGGATTGGCAAACAAGGGCTGAGGCACAGTTTTCATTAGTTTTGAGATTACAGCACTTTCTCCTATGTATGGATGCTGAGGTACAGAATGGCTGAAGCACACAGACAGAAATAACTTCTAAAAACAACATTGCACAAGTGGTACTGACCACAGCACTGGTAATAGCAAGCCCCTAAATGTGACCTTTTCTCAGGGAGAAAAGTCCACAAGATGTCACTGACACATCATTATGGGAAAAAAGAGTAAAAGACAAGAATACAACTGGCAACTGAGCACCACACAGCTGCTAACTCGCTCCCCCTCACTGGGATTAGGGAGAGAACTGGAAGGGTAGAAGTAACAAAACTCATGGATTGAGATAAAGGCAGTATCATGGTTTAAGCCCAGCTGTAAATCAGCCACACAGTTCATTAGCACACACATACACACGCCCTTTGTCCTGGATCATGATTCCTTTTAGTCTGTAGGACAGGAAGTATGGTCATACTGTTACTTTCGGAGGAGGTGATGTTTGGACTACGCAGATTTTATAATTATATTGCACTAGATGATCATTGTAGGTCTCTTCCAACTGAAGTATTCTATTCTGTTCTATTCTATGTCTATCTGTTCATTGCCACACTTTAAACAAGCACCAAATATGTATGTTCAGCAGTTCCTTGTGTTTATCCTGTCACTGGATACTGGATGTCTTTTTTCAAAATCTGAAGAATAACATACTAGCCTTACCTCACAGATACATGCTTTTTCAAGATCATTTCATGCCAGCTGTTTGTGAGTATCTGTAAATAATGAAACGACTCTGAGACGTTCACCAATTTGTTCCAGCAATTATGACTGAAAGCCCAAATAGTAACCCATATCCAGAGGTAGAGGCTTGTAAAGCCAGAACCGTATTGTTTTGAGCCAAAATGATCCTTGTTCCTCACTGGGAGACTGTGCATAAACCTGAATTGTGGAAAAAGAACAGGCAGTTCTTTCCATGTTAGGAGCCAAGAGACGAACAGTTAATGCCTGCTTATAAAGGCATGGTTGGCTTGAAGTTTTAGGCAGCTTACCTTCTTTTTCAGCGGTTTTCTTGGGAAAAGGAAGGAACTCAATTTAAGTGATCCAAATACAGAAAATGGAGGAAAGGAATACCAGTTGAAGTAGAGAGGGGAAAAAAAGGCAGCAATAATAAGTAGGTAGGTAGGTAAACAGGTTGTGATACAGAAATGCTCCAAATGGTAATCTGAGGAAAGGCACAGAAATATAATACTCTTACATTCAAGTTTAGAGACTTGAATTTAATTCCTCTTTTTTTTTTTTTTTTTTTCCTATAGCAATTTGGTGTCACTTCTCACTCCAAAATCTAGCAAACAATATACAAGAAATCTGAAAGAGGCAGAAATTCATACTTGAATTAGATCAGGACTTGACCAGGAACCATAACCTTTCCCCCTTCTTTTTCATTTGGTTCAGCTTCAGGAAATCCTTAACAGAGGTGTTTCTGCTTTCTATAACACACTGAAGAAAGACAGGTTGACTGAGGCCTGCTTTATCTTTCATCTAATTCTATGTGATCAGCACTGTGCAATTGAACAAATGTATAAATGATAAAACCAGCTCCAGCTTTTGACAATGACTCCTGAAGATAAGCAGTTCCTTCCATTGCTGACTGTGATTCCTTGTAGTGAGACAGGACAGTACTTTGAATAAAAGCAATGCAGATGCACGCTGATGGTGGTGCTGCCGAGAGCAATGGAGTCACATAGAATCGTAGAATAGTTAGGGTTGAAAAGGACCTTAAGATCATGTAGTTCCAATCCCCTGCCATGGGCAGGGACACCTCACAATAAACCATGTCACCCAAGGCTATGTCCAATCCAACCTTGAACACCTCCAGCGATGGAGCATTCACAACTTCCATGGGCAACCCATTCCAGTGCCTCACCACCCTTACAGTAAAGAATTTCTTCCTCATATCCAATCTAAACTCCCCCTAAGTTTGAACCCGATCCCCCTTGTCCTATCACTACCGTCCCTAATGAAGAGTCCCTCCCCAGCATCCCTATAAGCCCCCTTCAGATACTGGAAGGATGCTAGGAGGTCTCCACGCAGCCCTTTCTTCTCCAGGATGAACAGCCCCAACTTTCTCAGCCTATCTGCATATGAGAGGTGCTCCAGTCTCCTGATCATCCTCGTGGCCCTCCTCTGGACTTGTTCCAACAGTCCCATGTCCTTTTTATGTTGAGGACACCAGAACTGCACACAATACTCCAAGTGAGGTCTCACGAGAGCAGAGTAGAGGGGCAGGATCACCTCCCTTGACCTGCTGGTCACACTATGCTAAACCCTGGGCTGTTTAGTAAGGACTTGTCACAAGACCCCTCTTTCTTTTCTTAAGAAAATCTTCTGATCTGAGGGTATGGCAGAAAGTCTTCCTTTCTCATCCCTTTGGCCTCTTTCGCAGTGGTGATTTGAAAAGAAGGTGCTCAAGTGTACCTGCTAGTCAGTCTGAAATAAAAGAAAGCATTGCTTCTGAACAATATTCAGTCACCTAGAAGAGGGATTTTGCACTTACTTTTTGCCTGCCAGATCTTTCATGTGTGATTCTAGCTTTGAAAAGTTGCAGTAAAAATGGTGATATGAGCTCCCATATTTATTCCTTCTAAAGAAATGTCAGATCAGACTCAAAACTGTATGAAATACAGTGGCTTTGCATTTTGATCTTATATATATGCCTTCTAACTGCCAGTCATGTCTAATCAATCTGGATGCTGAAAAGCTGTGCAGATTCTGACTCTTATGCTGTCAATGGAAAGATTTTGTTGGTGGAAATTACTGAGTGATAACCAAATTTGAATATGATCTGTTCATTTCATCCTTTATTCATGTAGTTGTGCCGGTAGTTTCCCAGATCAGTGAGGAAAAGTGAACAGACAAAAGACAAGACTACAGATATGCATAGAGAATGTTTCTCTTTCACCCTCTTCTGCATAAAGTACAAACTATCAACAATACAAACAAGTTGTGAGCTGTGTCTAACTTTCCTGTCTATTCAAGGTCTTTATTGTATCTGCCGCATCGTTCTCATCTCTCTCCCAGCTATTTCTGCATCACTGGCCCTGCCTCTGCCAGGCCCAAAGGCACAGTCGTTACGAAGCAGCTACCATTTACGTGTCCAAACAGCTGAATCTTCCTTATTCCTTGTACAACAAGGACTAGCTTTTGAGCTTATCCTTCTCTTGACTGTCTTCCTCCAGACATGGTTTTACCAATTAACTGCAAGCAATTTTCTGTAACAGTTTATTTCAAAGGCTGAAAGTCTTTGTACATCAAGAGGTTGTCAGAAGGCTGCTTAGACTAGATCTGGTAATGCATGCCTAATTACCAGCCTGTATCTCAGACTGTGGAGATCCCCCCCTTTGGTTTTGGTTTGGTTTTGTTTTGTTGTTCTGTTTTGTTTTCTTTTTTAAATTTAATTATCACTGTCTGAGTTTGTCTAGAGCTGCTTCATGCTTCTCTTTCTCCTTGGTGTGCAGTATTTTCTCATTCTTACAATTTTTAGTGGAAACTCTAAATATCAATGAGATCATGTATTCACCAATATCTTAAAAATCTTTATTTAAAATGTATATATATGCAGGGGTTTTCTGTTTATGATCAACATTATTTATACTCATATGTTTGTTAAGTAATGCATATTAATTCTCCATACAAACGAGATGAAATTCAGATGGAAGAGCAGCTATAGTTCTAAATTAAAGAGTGGGATTCAGGGAGAAAAGTTGAGTCAATATTTCATTTTCCTGTGCATGTCCATCTGCATGAACACGTATGCAACCATTTCTCCTCTTTTGTGTGAATTAAAAATTCCAAGAGGTGAAGCAGTAAAAAGTCTCAGAATAATTTGGTACCTAATAGGCTAAGACTCAGAACTAGTCAAAAGCTTATGATGTTCAAAGAAATCACTGGAATCACTTCTTGATAGTGACCCGAGTAGGAAAAAACTTTCCCTGTTCCAAATGTACAGAAAGATTTGGAAAACTAGCCAGTCCATTTAGAAGCCCAAACTCTCTTTCTTAAGCCTCACTATGGCACAAGATACAGAGTTATAAATGATATCTATTGTGAGTAAGAAGGGGTGGGCAGTAGAAAACCTTTTTGTGTCATCATGGAAAATCATCATGAATGCTTACTTGCTTGTTTTCCATGAAGACTAATTACGGTGAACAAAGATATTGCCTAAGTCTGGACCATGCTTCTTGCACTGTCTCTGGGAGGCTCTAAGGGCTGAGTACATAACGCTTCCTCTGAAAGATGGGATTTAACTTGTTCTGTGAATGAAAACTTGGTAGCAAACTTGGTGTTTAATGCTACTTCAATAGTAACATAATTCAGCATCTTTCACCATAGTTCTCTGGGGTGCTTTATGAAACCAATTATCATTTGTTTATTGATAGCAAAAATTGAACTGTAGAAGTAGGATTCCCCAAATGTATTGGCAAGTTTAGTGACTGTGAACTGAGAGCTGAGTTCCTGATGTTTTTTAGGCATCAGTTTTTAGGCATTACTTCCTGATGTCTGATTAAACCATTTTGTTCTGATATTTTAGCCAGAGTTTATCTAAGAACAGTAATGGCAGTTTATGGGAAAAAAACCCAGAAAGCCAACCATATCCTGGGCTGCATCAAAAGGAGCATGACCAGCAGGTCGAGGGAGGTGATCCTGCCCCTCTACTCTGCTCTCGTGAGACCTCACTTGGAGTATTGTGTGCAGTTCTGGTGTCCTCAACATAAAAAGGACATGGGACTGTTGGAACAAGTCCAGAGGAGGGCCACGAGGATGATCAGGAGACTGGAGCACCTCCCGTATGCAGATAGGCTGAGAAAGTTGGGGCTGTTCAGCGTGGAGAAGAGAAGGCTGCGTGGAGACCTCCTAGCATCCTTCCAGTATCTGAAGGGGGCCTGTAAGGATGCTGGGGAGGGACTCTTCATTAGGGACGGTAGTGATAGGACAAGGGGTAACAGGTTCAAACTTAAACAGGGGAAGTTTAGATTGGATATGAGGAAGAAATTCTTTACTGTAAGGGTGGTGAGGCACTGGAATGGGTTGCCCATGGAAGTTGTGAATGCTTCATCGCTGGAGGTGTTCAAGGTTGGATTGGACATAGCCTTGGGTGACATGGTTTATTGTGAGGTGTCCCTGTCAATGGCAGGGGGGTTGGAACTAGATAATCTTAAGGTCCTTTCCAACCGTAACTATTCTATGATTCTATGAAAAATAAACTTCTTGAATATTTGTTCAGAGTGTATTTACATTTTCTAAAGAAATCAAATTCAGTTTTTCTGTCACCCTTAAAAAATTACTCAGAGAATATTTCCTTAAAGGTCAGAAACTTTTCATGGACATTTTAAGCATATATTTTAGCACTGGAAAAGTGATCAGGATACCAAATTCTCCTATTTGAACACTGACTTTAGTTGAAGACTCCAACTGAAGGCAAAATTCCTTGTTTTGCACAGGTAAAAAATTGCTGACATTGTGTACTTAGTAATTTCAGTAGCTATTCATAAGAAATATGCTGTTAATATATTTATAGGTATCTCAGGAAAAAAGGGTAGTATGGAGATGAGGAGATATATTGTAAGGGTGGTGAGGCACTGCAACAGGCTGCCCAAGGAAGGGGTAAATGCAGCACTCCATTCAAGGCCAGGTTGGACCGAGTCTTGAGTGACATGGTCTAGTGTGAGGTGTCCCTGCCCACAGCAGGGGGCTGGAATTAGATGATCTTAAGGTCCTTGCCAACCTAAACCATTCTATAATTCTACGTAAGGACAAGAGAAAAAGTAAATGCAAATATAAGTGTGTTCAGCTTATACACTGAAGTCATTTGGGAGTAGGCCTTTAAAAAAAATAGTGTAGTAAGTTCTCTCCTTGTTTATGTATGCTCAGCATAGCTTAATGGAAATTACATGCCTCATTTCTTCCCTGTGCTCTACTTTAGACCCAACTCCTTTGTTTTTAAATAGTGCTCAGGTTATTTGAATTCCTTCTGATTGAGGAAAAAAGATTGCCTTAAAAAATGTTGGTGGTCGTTATTTTCAAAGGTATTAGCTCTATCACTATTGTTTGCTTCAAATTGTATTGTTGTTCAAATCAATGTTTTTCCTCCTGGTTAGACTGCCAGGAAGAAAACCTTTCATCTTCAAAGACAGAAAAGAATACATGGAAGTGCTCAGGTTTTGAGAAGTCTTTGTCCTTCTCAGAAATTACAGACATTAAACATCTAAGATAAATTATACTTGTAGCTGAGCAAATACATACGTGGAAAGGATTGATATAATTTGTTTATATCAATTTTACCTTGACAAAGAAGTTTCCAAGAATAAAATTAGAAACTTTCCCTAGTTGAACAGCTGGAATTGCGCTGGCTCAGAGCATGGATGAGTAGGCATGCAACTGAATGCACTTGGCCATGTGTGTCAGAATAAGCATTACTGAGCAGCAACTAAAAACATTGGTGTTATCAGTGCTGTTACCCGGCTGAAAATCAAAACCACAGCACTACACCAGCTACTAAGAAGGAGAAAAATTACTGCTACTGCTGAACCCAGGACAACACATTAATGTTTTAAATGAGCTTTTTTCTATTTTACTGTTTTGCTGAAGTTCACGGATAAACATGTTGGATTGTCCTTATATATGCGTATGCAACTTTCACTTATAGTGAACTCAAGAGAAAACATGATGGGAAATACTTATGCAGCCCATACCAGAGAAAGTTGCTAATGTGGTCTAAAATAGCCTCAAACTACTACAGTTAAAATGAGGTGCCCTACAAAGTTTCTGACTTCACTTGAGTGACCAGCCTGAAGGAAGGTCACATCATGCTGGGGAGTGATCTGGTCTGACACAGTAGAGCCCTTTTCAGACTGAAAAATAAAATTGTACTAAGCAACTGAAAATAGAATGTAGTTTGTGTTAATTTTCTTTGGTTTGCTCTCAGTGGTGGACTTGCTCTGCTGCAACAATCTGCCCTTGATCCAATACTTGAAAAATCCCTGTCCTTGGTGAGGACATGCAGTCAGATACCAGCATAATGACATTGCCTCTTCTTTCTTACCTACCTTTCTTTATATGAAGATGCATATATGTGTATGTATGTATATGCATGTTTCACTGTGTGCTTGTGTATACATATTTGTGTGTGTGTGTGCATTTACAAAGACAAAATTTAAAAAGTTGTGCCCTTCTATGGACTTCCTTGGGGAGTGACTTCATTTAATTTTTTAGGACACTTGTGTTATAAATTTCAACATATTTTAATTTGCTTACCTCTTAGATCAAGGATCACAGATTAGAAACAGCATTAAAAATAAAGGAAAACGATTGTGTGTTATACACACACTAAGAAGTGCAGTTTACTTTCTACCTGGCCAAAAATTATTTCGATATTTCTCTAAATAAAGCTTAGGGGACGTGCTGAATATCCTTAAGTGTTGGCTTGGGTTTTAACATTGTATGGGTTGCTATACCCAGCAGTCCAATACAGTCAAGGATGCCTAGGTCCATGCCCCAGGTCCAGCCAGTAGCAAGGCTGAGCATGCACAGACAGCAGACACATACACATAACCCACGTACATACACATAGCCAGCCACACAGTTCAACACAGACAGACACATTTGGCACTCACACGGATGCAAACAGCATCAGTGGCCTCATCCCATTTCTCTCGCTGGCTGACCAGGATAAAGGTACATTACTGGGAAATATATACACATATTTATGCATATATTATACAATTTGCTCCTTTACCTGACTTAAATGCTAAGTCTACCTGCTAACTTCCCCTGGATCCCAGAACTCCCTAGCTGTTTGCACATGAGCCCCTGAGTCCTGCAGCCGCAATCCAGCTTCTGATACAAACACTCATACACATAAACACACACACAAGCATGTTCACACTTGTGCGCACATTGACTGGATGCCTTCAGTAATCACCCTCAGATATATAGTCCATCCAAAATCTGCCTGGCTCCTTGCATCTCCAGGGGTCTCACTTTCCTGTTTAATTCTGCTCCTAGACATCCCATAATAACTTTTATGCAATCCCCAAGTGCTCTTCCCCCATAATGACTCCATATTCCCCAGCAGCGACCCCTCAGCCTGTAGATTTCAGGACAGGGTCTCCTGCTAACACACATTTGTGGGTGTCAGCCAATGGGATGACACCCTCTGAGATGCCTTAAGGGCACCAGAGCAGAGGCTCGTGTCCTTGACTGAGTGATTAGAATTTACCCCCCTGGCCCTTCTCTGAGTTCCTCTAATTCTTCATGCCTGGGGAAAAAAGCTTCTTATCACACACCCTAACAGTGCTGCTGCTGAAGTGCTGATTCACTGTCTACAGGACTATCAAGGTTAACAAGTTTCCTGAGCAGTTTTCAGTTAAAATTATACTCTATCTCTTCACAGTTTCCTGTTTTGTTATTTTAATTTGACTATTTTTCCTAACCTAAGCAAACATACTGACGTGCAGCGTGCTATTAACTAATTGTTTTGCTTCAATCACAATGTGGCTGCACATCTTGTGGTATCTTGTAGTTATTTGCATGTGCTTGTAAAACATTTTTGAACACTAAAAGTCCTGTATAACTCACTCCTGCATCATTTATTCTTTATATGTTAACTATCTCCTTAAGAAAAAATGAACTACTATTTTGTGTTCAAACTCAGAATGGAGATGAGGGTTCAGGTCAACTGCTTGTACACCTCAGAACAGCATTGTGAAAATAAAACAAGACTGCAGTCATTAGCACTGAAGGAAAACTTCTTTCCCTAACTCCTTGCCTTCATTTTTTTCACACTCACTGCTGTAACATCACTCAATCTTAAATTACTCCAATAATTTTCCTTTTCTGTGTTCTGATAAGAGTATAATTACACTCAAACCCCTCAAAATACTGTGATTTACATTTGAAGTTTAATTGTGTTATCTTCATAATCACTGCAGTGTAAATTAGGCACAGGTGTAGAATGAACAGAAGGTTTCTTTTAACTAAAATCTATCCCTTTCTTTTGACCATAATGAACAGGTTCATTGCAGGGCTCCAGACTTCGAGAAGATCTTACTTTATTACTGCAGAGTGTGTTTACATATTTGCAATTGATATGTGCAATGATTTATTGCAATTTTTCTTCGAAATGTCTTAGGAAAATGGTTCTTTGCTGGAAATGTCCTTCTTGCACTGCTGATTCTGCAGCTCATTTATAGAATCCTGGAACTTAAGGTTTTGGTTTTAATCAGGTTTTCTGTTCAAAATTAAGGCAGCATATAAATAATCTTGCAGCATTAATTCAAAGTGGTTGTCAGACTTGTCAAATGTCTGTAGTCTGCACCACTAAAGGCCCTTGGAGGGTAGCGGGGGTGCAGAGAGAGTACTCTTTGAAAGAGAATTTACAATGAAAAAGAATCTTCTCCTAAACAATTGACAGAATGATAATGAGGTCAGGATAAGCAGAAAAGAGTGGGTATTTTTGCTTGGTACTTAATGCAAGAATGCTTGAACTTTATCAAGAATAAAAAGGTAAGCTTAAAAATCTGCTTGCTTCATGCATACAGAGATGGGTCCCTCTTCAGTACTCTGTCACGCTTTCCCCTGGGTAACTATTACAAAGCAGCCTGTCCCAGGAGTTCTTCATTAAGCTTCATATCCTTAACCTGAAATCTAAATTTATATTCCTTAGAGCTTTTGAGGGGAAGCAGAAGGGTTGCTTTTTTGTTTGGTAATTACATGACTTTTTTAAACTAAATTTAGAGCTAACTTTCAGAAATCATTACAAATAAAAGTGTATTTGATTTTATTGATGATGAAAAGCAGGAGAATGAAATCTTTCATAGTTTGTCTTGAAAACTTATGCCTCTACTGGATAATAAGAGGGCTTTCTTATTGCGGCAACTCATCCTCCAATACAGAGAATAAGAAATGAATATTTGTTCTACCCATCATTTTTCTTGCCTCAGGGATGCTGGGTGATAATACGCAAGCAAGCTGGTTTATGATCATTTAAGGTGTTCAGGGACAAGTACACATTTAATCATTCAGTTGTCTGACTAGACACAGCAGAATAAAATGCTTTCATAGAAGATACTCCCTCAAATATTTACTGACTGTTAGGATATGCTGTAGAAGAGATGGTCATCTCATTTAATAACATCTTAAGACAATCATCTCCCTTTCATAGGACTGATTTTTATCATGTCATCTTATTTAATAACATCTTAAGACAACCATCTCCCTTTCATAAGACTTTTATCATGTTTGTTGCACAATTCATACTTTCTTGCCCCCTTTGCTGGGGTTCTGACTGTCTCCAACATGGCAAAAGAAGAATACTGTGTCTTCCATTCAGACTTTATTCTGTCGTTTGTTTCTTCAAGTTCTTTTCCTCTTGAGATTTTATGAGGCAGGCATTTCAAAGTACTTCATGAATGAGAGGGATGAAGAGAAACACAATATCTGTGGAAGAATATGGATTAAGTAAACACAGAATAATGGTTTGCATGTTCAGCTTTCAGTGTTAGCTTTTAAATTTTTCAAAGCACTATGCAAGGTTGTTGCCGCACAAGTTCTGTAAGTAAAGCTCTGCATGACTTAGAAAACGCTGAGCTGCTGCTGAATGAGGAAAGGCACACTGTTTAAGTATCACCTTGAATTTTTTTTGGCTTGTTTTCTCAAGAGGTGATATTTCTTCTAAACATCCAGAAGATGTAGAAAAGAGTAACATTCAGTCTGAAGTTTCAAACTTGTTTTCCTAAAGTATAATCAGGTTTCTGAAAACCAGTCCATACGTTTTCAATACCATAGTGACTTACTATAAGTGTAAATACTAATGCAGTTTTTTCCTAGAGATATTACGTTGCTGTGTACCGGATAACAAGGCAAAATGTTGTGTAAAGCAAGGTCCTGTTCAGCATGCTTGAACCCAAATGTCTATCAGAAGCTTGCATTAAGAAATCTGGCTACAGATGGAACAAGACTGCTCATTCTTACTAGCTCAGTGTAGTCCACTGCACGGTAAGGCAATTCTTACTGCAACCTTATGTGATCTGGTCCAGCACAACACAGAAAGCTCATTATTTCTTCTCGCTATCAGCCATGATCCAAGTATGTGATATTCTTTGGGAATCCAAACGAGTCTTTTCAAAGCCCAAAAGCCTGTAATGCCTCTGAACCATTTCAGCAACAGATTGTGTCATCTACCAAAAGGTTTTTCAGAGGCACCAATCTACCCCTTTCCATGACAATAAATGTCACACCTACTCCATTTGGAGTGAACAAAGTTGATTTAACTGATCTTAATCATGATCCAACCTACAAAAAGAAATTGGATTGTCAAGCAGTACTGGACTGAAGTACCATAAGTATCATTTTAGAGGCTTAATTGCCATCGACCTGTTTTCTTACAGTTCCTCCAAACAACTTCATAAGGAAGTTGAAATGCAGAACATATAGACCACTTTGGGCTTCCTTTCCGTAGGACAAATATTTGTTTAAACCCTCTTCTACAATTCTATGATTAGAAGGAGTGAGACCATCAGTGAGTTAATTTCAAGTCTTTTTCTGTTTTAAAATAGTTGTGTACTCCTCCACAGCGTTGGATTAAACAGTTGGCAGTGTGGTTCCTGTAACATAACATTAGTCTTTCACCTCAGAGATCTTGAGGAGGTTTGCTTTGGTAACATGTTCCTCATTAACTGGTGATTTCTTATAATTGTCTTCTACAGTTTCTTAGCTTCAGCATAATACAGTTCATTGCAGAAGAGCAGCCTGGGCAATAATACATTGTAAATACAAACAAATGTGTGTTTAGCCATGAAGAAGAGTAGCAAAGCCTATATTGAGAAACAATTGGTTATGCTTAAGGCTGAATTTAATAAGTAAATTATTTGCTAATGTATTTAACACCCCAGAATGCATGAGTTTGGACTGGGGAAACCTCAGTGAATGACTGAGATTCATGCATTTTTAGGACGTCGGTTAACTGCGAAGTCCAGTGTAAGTAAATATGTATAGTTGCACTTGTCTACTTGTTCAGACACTGAAAGATTATTTTGATTCAGTAGCACAGCTTTCTTATTACTCTCTCCCTCTTGGCAGACTGGACTGAATAACTTTTGTGTGGTCACTGTTAATAATTTTTAAAATGTTTGTTTACATGCTCTGTGACTTCTTCAAAGAGCATCACACAAGACTGAAAGTAATTTGGTCATTTGGCTGGATTGACCTAAGTAGTAATGAACTGTCTCTTCCGAAATGTTCTTGATTAGAGTAGAATCAGTGTTTGTTCCTATAAACAGTTTGTTGATGTGCCAACTTATAAAATCAGGTTTTTGTTGCTGGCTTGCTTTCATAGACATGTGAAGATTTTGTCCATTTTATGGTATGGGAGGGTGCAATGACCCAGCAGTGAATGCTGCAGTAAGAAATGGTATTCAAATAATGTAGTGTAAAGAAAGTGGTATGTTGTGATTCAAAGAAGGGTGGAACTCATCGTTATAGCTGCTAATTACAGGAACACCCAGATAGGTTTTGTAAAAATTGACTTCAGGTTAGCTAATAAAGACAAATTTCTGCAGGGTATGACATCTTGCTTTTTTCCTTTACTGCTTTAAAATCTCTTATTTACCTCATCATTTGCTGTTCATTTGTTTTTACTCCCTAAAACATTGCCTTCTCTGGGAGAGAAGCAAAGTGGTAGATTGGTGCTGTGTGGCCAGAATGGAAAGGGTGTCTCTTCTAAGAAACTCACTTGTGAGTTTCTTTTGATAGAGAAGACGGATAAATATTTTTAATTCAAACAAAACAGAACACCACCAAAAAACCAACCAACAAAAAAACCCCCAACCAAACAACAACAAAAAGCAAAAGAAAAAAACAAACAAAAAGTCCCAATCAAACCGCAATGTCTAAAACCTCCTTTTAGGTGGCAACTGCTTGACAGATGTTGAAAGAACTTGATGGAGAATTAAATTTATTAAATTGCATCTATGAACTATTAGCAGTTTGAATTCATAGATCTTCTTTCTGAGGCAGCTTGAAGGCCTCTGATCCACTTGTATCTTCATGTTTCTCCTTCAACACTCTCTCCTGCCCTTGGCTCTTTTTTTTTTTTGTTGTTGTTTTTTGGTATTTTTTTTATTCCCCTTTTTTCTTTTGTCTTTTGTTTGGGTTTTGTTTTGGCTTGTTTGTTTGTTTGTTTGTTTTGTTGTTTTGGAGGTTTTTCTCAGAAGTTACTTGGAGAGATCATCATCTTACTTAATTTTAAGGTCTGTTATTTTTTTAAGGGCACGATTGTTCTCCATATATAGGGATTATAGCCTGAAAATATGGTCTAGGATAAATTCCAGAGGCTGTTGGTGCTTTTACTGTTTGTGCAATTTCATCTGGGCTTGTTTGAGTATGATTCTGAATACTCAGATTAGTGATCAACGGGCTTGATTTATGGACAGCTGGCACAGACAAGCATAATCTTGTGTCAAATATATTGAGCATTAATGTTCCTAATTAATGTCATTTTTTAGAAGTGGACAAGCCCATTGAGGATGTCCAACAGCATGAGATCTTTACTCTTAATTTCTGGTCTCAACCACGTTCCTCCCTGTTCTATGATAGATGAACAAGTGAACAGGAGCAAAGAAGCAAAAATAGATTATATGCTCTGTGTTCATAAATGAGTGGATGTGTTTCATCCTCATTTTGATTGATGGAAGCTTTGTTCCAGGAAAGGTTACTCTCAGTTTATTATTCACACCTTGTGGATGATCAGCATAGCCTAGAAAATGCTTTTCCAAATGAGCTTACTATACTAGCAGAGCTTGTATGAATAAACTTGCAGACTTTCAAAGAAAGGGGAAAGGGAGACAAGTGTCCAATACAGCAGCCCTCATCAGAGTGTATTCAATCAGGAACCAACCCCTTCTGCATGAACACACATTCACAGGACCTAGATGACCTGGTAGTTTTCTGCCCTATGTTTCAAACTTCTGTTTAAGCTCTGAATCCATCCATGACTGCAGTCTATACACAGATAAAGGTTTACAGCTCCTCACCTGCCAGCTTTGTTGGCACAAAAAAGTTATCAAAACACACAAGAAAAGAAGTAGATCCATTCTGTGTGTCATTGTATAGAAGTAATTTGAAACTTAGGGCTCTGAAAATTTGATATTTCTTTTCTGAAGTTGAGGAGGTCTTTTTTTCTCATTATTTGTTATTTCTATAGTTGACTTTTTTTGGTTTCTTTCTGAATCCTGACTGGGTCAATGACAGTAGTAAAACCACCGAATTTTGAAACTTGGTAAGTTGATACGGTCCTAAAATGTTTTGGATACTGTAATAGAATTACATTTTTATGGGCTTTATGACAGGAAACTGCTACTATTTTTATAGACCAAAAAGTAAACTTGAGGTGTTGCCAGCTTATTTTTCAGCCCTTTTGAGCTTGCCTGGGCAAAACATATAATCTCTTTTCAGCTTCAGGCAATACTTGTCAAAAGCTGTGCTACAGTTTGGCTTCCTCACCAGTCATTTTTGATGTTTCTTTTCATCTGATTCATCTATTTGTTTCTTTTTTATAGCTTATAGCCTACTATGACCAGGATTTTTCAGGCACCAGTGGCCAGGGTGGTCTCCAATACCAGGCAGAGCTGGAAGGGTTTGGGGCAGGCTGCAAGGGCTGCCAACAGATGGCAGCAGCCCTCTGCATGCCAGGGCGTAGTATCTTGCTCAAACACAGCTAAGGGCAGTAGCCACTGGGGGAGGAGACAGTGCGATGTAACCAAATTAAACATAGCACGAGATGCTCTATGCTGGGGAAGGTATGTCTCTGAGAGGCTGGGACTGCAGGCAGCTCATGCCAGGCTAGGGACACACCTGAGGGACTCTGGCCTGATACCTGGCCTGTTCCTGGCGTTGTAGCATTACCTATTTAACTTATTTTTCCTTGCTAAGTTTTGAATTCTAGATCACTCCAGCAGGTATGAACTATAAAAATGAGGGAAGGAATGCTATCCAGAGGGACCTTGACACGCTTGTGAGGTGGGCTGACGCCAACCTGATGAAATTTAACCATGCCAAGTGCAAGGTCCTACAGCTGAGTGGGAGCAATCCCAGGCACAGCTACAGGTTGGGCAGAGAAGGGATTCAGAGCAGCTCTGCGGAGAAGGACTTGGGGGTGTAGGTTGATGAAAAAATGAACATGAGCCGGCTTCAGTGTGCACTCGCAGCCCAGAAAGCCAACTGTATCCTGGGCTGCATCAAAAGGAGCGTGACCAGCAGGTCGAGGGAGGTGATCCTGCCCCTCTACTCCGCTCTTCTGAGACCTCACTTGGAGTATTGTGTACAGTCCTGGTGTCCTCAACATAAAAAGGACATGGAACTGTTGGAACATACCCAAAGGCGGGCCACGAGGATGATCAGGGGACTGGAGCACCTCCCCTATGAAGACAGACTG
The DNA here is from genome assembly GCA_028858755.1 of Ara ararauna. Lineage (NCBI taxonomy): Eukaryota > Metazoa > Chordata > Aves > Psittaciformes > Psittacidae > Ara > Ara ararauna. The sequence continues at coordinate 68,255,066 of CM054379.1, forward strand.
AGAAAGTTGGGGCTGTTCATCCTGGAGAAGAGAAGGCTGCATGGAGACCTCAGAGCAGCCTTCCAATATCTGAAGGGGGCCTATAGGGATGCTGGGGAGGGACTCTTCCTGAGGAACTGTAGTGAGAGGACAAGGGGTAATGGGTTCAAACTTAAAGAGGAGAAGTTTAGATTGGATATGAGGAAGAAATTGTTTACTGTAAGGGTGGTGAGGCACTGGAATGGGTTGCCCAGGGAAGTTGTGAATGCTCCATCGCTGGTGGTGCTCAAGGCTGGATTGGACAGAGCCTTGGGTGGCATGGTTTAGTGTGAGGTGTCCCTGCCCCTGGCAGGGGGATTGGAACTAGATGATCTTAAGGTCCTTTCCAACCCTAACTATTCTATGATTCTATGTTTCAGTTAACTGTTTTTTAAACTGTCTGTTAGGTGCAGTCACCATCTTATTCAGGCCACAATAATTTTTTTTAAAAGACAAGAACAGCATAATTTCAAAGTTACACATGGCAAAGGAGCATTCACACGATCAGATCAGTCTGCAGAATGTTGTGAAGGGTGATTTTAGTACACTTTATAACTTTAGCATAAGTAAAGAACTAGTCATATATTCCTGTATCTCCTAATATGTCACATTCAAACTTACTTGTTTTTACAGTAATCAGCATGTCTAAGATTTTCCTAAGCGTTCTGCTGAACAGGGAGGTATCCTTCTTGCCGCACTTCTCCTCTGCCAACTCTGCAGGAGTAGGCAGTCTGTAATCTAATACCAAAAGCAGTCCCTGAAAATATGGAGCAGTAACTGTGTTCAACTACTACTGTCCTTCATTACTACAGGTAATTAAGGGTGAAATATATGAAAAAGAAGCAGCAAGTGGTTGGAGGGATAACTAAGTATAGAAGCATAGAAACTAACAGTTTTACATACTTAGGGCTTTGTAGTTCAAGTGTATTTGTAAAAATATGAAACCTTAAATGTTTGGTCTTGCACTATATCATACAACATCTCCTGAAGGCTTATTCAGAGTTCCTTTTTTTCCTTTATCTAAAGAATCAGGTGTTTGATTGGTGACTTTCATGCCAGGTGCTCAAGGTGGTGTTTTCCCCTTCTTGTCACTTTCAACAGATGATGTTTGTGTTGTGGAGACAGTTTTTCCATCAGGAACACTCTGGCAGTATGGAATTTCCATTTATACATGGCTCTCTGCCTTACTAGCTGTTGTTTTATAGTTACTGCAATTAATTAAGGCATAAAATAAAGGTTTCACTGTGCACTGCTGGGGCATTTTACACCTTGCTGGAAGAACAAGCACCTTTCTAATTATAATGCCATTCTCACACTGCCATGTCTGACCTTGTTGATAAATCTGAATCAGAGAAGCGTACAGAAACCTGTAATTCAGAAACTGTCACCATTCCCAAACCCCTGAAATCAGAATTGAAACCCTCAGTGATTTCAAAGGGAAAATTCTTCTTCTTAATGACTCAAATGTAACTTTACAGAAAGAAAATAATAATATGGAGAAAATCAGCATTTAAAGACATAATTTCATGTGGAAGAATATGTTATTTTGTTGTCTTCTAAGTATTGGTACTGGTTTAGCTAATGATAGGTTTATAAATAATGGCTTGATCCTGAATTCAGACACTCAAAACAATGAATTACCATCTACATAATCGTATTCAAAACAATGTAACTTGCTTTCCTCTGATGTATATCTTCTGGATATGTAAAACAAAAATGCTGCATGCTCTTGCCTGGCATCCTGTAATATGTCTAGCCTCAGATTCAAAGAGAAACGTTTGTGTGATTATGTGGACTTGTAGGTGCTTGGCTGATACAAAAGGTCAGCAGCAGTATTCTAACCACTTTGCCAAAACTTTCGAATAAGTTGTAGATCATTTTTTGCTGTACAGGATCCTTGAAATTAAAGAAGCGGCAATACCTGGATGCCTGACTCTAGTCTGTTTGTTAGGACACTTGCTTCAGATATTTTTCGTTTGTTCCTAGGTTAAATTCTTCCCCCTCTTCTCGTCCCTCTCCTCCCGTGGGTATGAAGTATGGAACCTGGTGTGCCACTGAACTTTTTAGACATTTAACTAAGATTCTTAAGTCACAACCATTACTTACATCAGGCCTCTACTTTCAAGGCTGAAATTATAGGCATCTTGAGAGGGTGGTTTGACCCACATAAGTCCTGTATTGCTGTCTAGATCCTATTTCTTGCTGAGATGAAAGACCCTGAGAGAGCTGGGCTTGTTCAGCCTGGGGAAGAAAAGGCTCCAGGAAGACCTTATATCAGCCTTCCAGTACGTAAAGAGGGCCTACAAGAAAACTGGAGAGGGACATTTACAACGCCATGTAGTGGTAAGACAAGGGGCAATGGTTTTAAATTGAAAGAAGGTAGATTTATATTAGATATTAGGAAGAAATTCTTTACTGTGAGGGTGGTGATGCACTGGAGCAGGTTGCCCAGGGAGGTGGTGGGTACCCCCTCCCTGGAATCGTTCAAGACCAGGTTGGACAGGTCTTTGAGCAAACCAGTCTAGTGGAAGGTGTCCCTCCCCAGGGCAGGGAGTTGGAACTGGGTGATCTTTAGTCCCTCCAACTCAAACCAGTCTGTGATTCTGTGGTCTTCTCATTTGCTTAAATCTCTAACATCTATGAAATCTCTCCATGTTACACAGTTAACCCTGCATTTGGCTTTCTGCATGATTCCCTGACAGTAACCTTGAAGCATAAATTGTTCAAGCACCAATTTGACACTATTGAAAGAGGAGTTAAGTCTAACCAACTAGAACTAGATTTTCCTAGATTTCTGATTCTTTGAGAAAAGGGGTCCTTAGGTAGTTATTTGAATGCAAGCTAGCAGAAGGCCTGACCTTGGCAGGGATTTCTAGGTTGCTTATCAGGCACCAAATGTTATTAAAACCAGTAAAGACATCACTAAATGGAGATGCATAATTCTGTTATGAGAAGAAAGTCTGGAAAAGCACTTGTCTGGATTTCACATACTGTGAGTCACTGCTTTGCTAGGTTGACTACTTCACAGCTGACTTCAAAACAAAAGGTATCAATTGATGTAAAATGTGAACAGTGGAAAAGCTACCAAAAATGTACAAAAAAACCCTAAAACCAAATACACAAAATCGCATACAAAAGATGCGTAATAATTCAAAATAACATTATGCATTTAACATATTTCTAATGGGAGATTATCCCAGTTTATCCTAATAAACTTTTGAAATAAAATCTATTTTTAAAATTGCAATGCTTGAAGAGGGAGGCTATTCTTGGTATAAGCTCAAGATATTCTGAAAATGCTTATAAAAGGAAGAAGTTGCAATGACACTTTTAATTTTAGGTGTCTTATTGTAATTGTAAAATAGTAAACTAATTCACAGCAAATTTGACTGCATGTTCACTTTAATAAATTTAATTTGCCATCAAAACAATTCAAAGTGTTTCCCAGCTCTAATAATAATCTTGAGCCATGACATTACTATTTCATTCTTTTGTCTAGTGGATGATTTAACTCTGTATAAATTAACTCTGAACAAAAACTTTAGTTTTGAAATATCTGTAAGAGAATCACCAGATGACTGAATTAGGAAGAAATATTACAACTTAAGGGAAGGTTCTGGAAGACAGTAATTCTGGTAATCCAGGGACAGTGATATTTGAAATTATAAAGATCAGAGATTGTGTGTCAGTTAAGAAAGTCTAGGCTTTTCTGCAGTCCTGGTTCCTGTGTTTTCCAATAGGAAGACAATAAGTGGTTTAATAATAATAATAGAGTTAATAATAATAACAAAATTAATAATAATAACATAAATATAAATATTTATACATCAATGTAATATTTCATTATAATAATAGATTTTTATCTTGAGCGTTTCTTCATTTAACATCTTATTTCAGTAGGTGTAGGAGAGGCGCTGGTATACGATTATTTGTTATACCTAAAGCAGTGAAAAAGTTCTGAAAAAAAGTAGAACAGAAATAAATATGGTATAAAAATGTAAAATGCAATAATTTACTGAGAATGAGTTGGTGGTGAGACCTTCAAAATTTACAGAATGCTTTAGAAGCCTTTTTTTCTTTTCAAGTATATTCATTCTGATGATCTCATTCTGACACATAATTTAGAAGGGGAAGTAATTGGTTCCAGAGATAAGTTCAGTGTTTCCTATCTGTAAGGTACTCAGGAGCTTCATGAAGTTCATCTATAATGTGACTGTATCTCTGTGGACAAGGATTAGTCTATCCTTCAGTATTCACAAAATATATACATGTGGACTCCCTACGTATGAAAGAGCAAAGAAGGATAGAAGGAATTATGCAAAACAGAGAAAGACCCTAGCTAGTAGGAATTATATTGACAACTAGAATTATAGATTTAAGAGATACTGTTTTATAGCAACGGCATTCTTCATGATGAGTCATCTTGGAGATATACCACACTTTATTAATTTATTTATTATTTTTTTTTCTTTTAACTCTTTTTACTGTGATTCCAGGTCCTGAACTTCACATGTTAAGAGATGGCTGTAAGGAATAATTTTGCTGAAAGTCCTTGTCCTAGGTTCAGCAGTAGCAGTCATTTTTCTCCTTGGTAGCTGGCGCAGCGCTGTGTTTTTGACTTTCGGCCTGGGAACAGTGCTGATAACACCAATGTTTTTGGTTACTGCTTAGAATGTTTTGGTCTGACCAAGGACTCTCTGAGCCTCATGCTCTGCCAGGGAGGAGGGGAAGCTGGAAGGAAGCAGAGACAGGACACCTGACCCAAACTAGCCAAAGAGGTATTCCATACCACAGCACGTCATGCCCAGGAGGTAAAAAACTAAGGGCAGAGACCCGGAAGGGTGGGGGTGCACTGTGTGGTTGGGCTTGGTATCGGGTGGTGAGCAGTTGTATTCTTTTCCCTCGTATTTGCCTTGTCATTATTATTATTGGTGGTAGCAGTAGTGATTTGTGTTATACTGCAGTTACTAAACTGTTCTTATCTCAACCTGTGGGAGTTGCATTCTTTTGATTCTCCTCCTCATCCACCTGGGAGCAGGGGGAAGAAAGAGGGGGGAGTGACTGAGCAAACTGTGAGATTTATGGCTTAAACCACAGCAGTCCTCCATGAAGTTCTAAAATGTCACCAAATCAGTATCTTCATCACTCATAAAAATGCATAACACCTTGGTGGGGCATGATTTTCTTGCCATCACTCTGGTGACCCTTACTGGACACCTAAATAAATAATCCTCTAAACCAACCTTGATATTGCTCTGGGTTCAGCAGTAGCAGTCATTTTTCTCCTTCTTAGTAGCTGGTGCAGTGCTGTGTTTTTGATTTTCAGTCTGAGAACAGTAGCACCAATGTTTTCAGTTGCTGCTCAATAATGTTTACTCTGACCAAGGACTTTCTGAGTCTCATGCTCTGTCAGGGGGAGGGGAAGCCAGGAGGCAGCAGAGACAGGACACCTGCCTCAAACTGACCAAAGAGGTACTCCATACCACAGCACTTCATGCTCACTCTATAAACTGGTGGCATTTACCCGGAAGGGTTAGATCACTGCTCGGCTGGGCTGGGTATCGGTCGGTGGGTAGGGAGGGGTTGTGTTCTCTTCCCTTGTTATTTTCCTTATCATTATTATTATTGGCGGTAGCAGTAGTGGTTTGCGTTATACCTTAGTTGCTGGACTGTTCTTATCTCAACCTGTGGTAACTACATTCTTCCGATTCTCCTCCCCATCCCTCTGAGAGTGGGGGGGGGGGGGGAGTGAGTGAGGACTGCGTGGCTGATTTGCCAACTGGGCTTAAACCACAACAGACATATATAATGTGACCTGCTGAAATTCAGACACATTGACTGCTTATATATCACATTAACATGTATTTTATTTGGAGAAGAACATCTCTTACATATCAGCATAGACGTGTGTGTTGTGTACACATAGTGTATTTCATCTTAACATTGCAGAAGCATGCAGCCTCCAGTGTCCTTAGTTTTAGATTTTTGTCTTTCTTTCATTCTCTGCAGTTTCTGTAGAATCATAGAACAGTTAGGGTTGGAAAGGACCTTAAGATCATCTAGTTCCAACCCCCCTGCCATGATCACACAAAACCATGTCCCCCAAGACTCCATCCAACCTGGCCTTGAATACAGCCAGGTCTCCTTCTCTGAGACCTGTCCCTCAAGATGATACATTTCAGATTCTTGCTTTGGCTGTATTTTTGGTTTGGTTAGGTTTGGATTTTTTTCCTTCAACTTCTTTCTCTTAGGAACCTTGCTCATTCTTCTAGGCATTTTTTCTTCAAAGTCATCATAATTTTGATTTTTCTTCTTCCTTGATCTCTTCTCCCTCTGTTCCCTTCTTCCTAGTACACAAGCTTCCACACCTACTGATTACTGCCACATTGCTCTGCTTTGCTTTGCTTTGAATAAAGTAGAAATCGCAGTACTGCTAGTTTGTCCTGATATTAATTTAAATTCTTTTAAAAGAAAACTTCTTGTAGGTTCTATAGTCAAGCCCTTAAACATGACAGATAACTTATTCTACCTGTCTTGCTGTCACATATATCAATGGTCACCTGTAAAAGCTAACATTTACAAAACTAAGTATTATATAGAAATGATTTAAAGTTCTGAGTCCTCTATAGAAAATACAGGGATTTTTTTTTCTTCACTTCTATACAACAGGATCTTTCACATGCGCAGCCTCCTTGAGTGGTGTTTTTATTAATTTTTGGAGATTGCTCTTCAATATTTGATGAAGAAAAGTGTTTGCTTTTCCTCTTGTATCTTATTGTATGCTGCATACTGTCACCTGGTGTCTAGCCCAGATTCAAATATAAATTTTGAGTGATTATGTAGACTTGTAGGTTTGGCCTGTAGCCATGGAACGAGGAGTAACAGTTTTAAACTAAAAGAGGGTAAATTTAGACTAGATAGAAGGAAGAAACTTTTTATAGTGAGGCTGGTGAAACAGTAGAGCAAGCTGCCCAGAGAGGCGGTGGATGCCCCATCCCTCGCATTCAAGGTCAGGTTGGATGGGGCTCTGAGCAATCTGATTTATTGGAAGATGCTGTTGCTCATTGCAGGGTGTGGTTGTACTAGGTGACCTTTAAAGGTCCCTTCTAACCCAAACTATTCTATTATTCTATGATTTTCAATGTTGGCTGTTTCAGTATTCACTTTCAAACTCAATATAGTCTTATGATTAATGAATGCATATTGAGGTGTTCTGATGCTGCTGAAGAAAATGGACTCTAAATTTTGTGGTGCATGAGTGGCTGCTCAAGTTGTAGATCCTGCTTCTACACACCTCACCTATTTTCCTCTGGCAATTGTGGCTCCATTTTTTTAATGGAACTATTACATATTCTCTGCACAAGTGATGGTCTAAATTCTGGCATAGTTCCCAACAAGAGTATTTCCACAGAACTCTTCTTCATTATGTTGACATAAATTAGCTTTTTGTCACTACGGGAAATAAGGTTACTTATGGTAAGAACTTCAGTATGAATTTAAATTCCTGTTTGTAAAGGAACTTGATTTTGAATATTAATTATAGATCCACATATTTGAATGTATTAAGGATCGTTTTCCACATCAAATCTACTTTCACCTTTGGACCCTCTTCAATTGACCCTATAATTGACAGTTTCTGGGAGAAAAGGTGGTTTCTGAGCATAATTTATACAACATCAGATGCAATGGAGAGCAGGAGGTTTGTCTTTCTGATCCTTTCAGACATTGCAGCTTCATTATCTTTGTGATCTCTCATGTAAGTAAAAGCTTGACTAGCTGCAATGGAATAATTCAACTCTGAAGAGTGCTGCAGGTGGGGATTTGAGGCACAGACGTCGTCGCCATCAAATCTACAGTTTGAGTATACATTGTGTGGAGGGATATTCTCTTGAAATGGTCTAAAATGACCACTTTAGGATTGCACCAACTTTTTGCCTTGTTTTATACAACTAGAAAAGCTATAAAGTACAATTCGATGAGTCTTAAGTGTACAGATTTCGATTACGAACATCTTAATTGAATCTCCATTAAATTGCTTCTGTCCTCACCATCTAATTCTCATAGTTAGAATCTCCTGGCATATGCAAAATCTGCATTATAAAAATTTTCTGCAGATATATCATGAGGTAACTCTGCCATAAAAGTTATATTGAGCTTTTCAATTAAAGGAGACATAAATGTCTTTATTTCACAGTTTAATGATCGAATGTAATCTTCAAAGTTTCTAATACCTCTGAAATTTTTCTGAAATATTTATAGGCTAAAACGAAGTGTTCTATTAGTAGCAGAACTAATGAAAATACTTTCCTATTGTCACCAGTCCTTGTACACCAGCCCACATTTGTGTTATTTTGTCGTACAACCGCCATAGCAGGCAGTGTAGTTTGTCTGAAGCTGTGCACCTGCATAATAGACAAAAGATTATTTTTTTTCTTCCTGTATGGTGGCTGCTGCCTCTTAGAACAGATTTGAGCTGAGCTCTCTGATTTTCCATTATCAAGGGAATAAATAGCATATTTCTTTTCTCCCTAGAAAAAAATTTCTAGTGGAAAAAAATACATAATAATAATTAAAAACCCAAACCAGACTACAAAACAATTTTAATATCCTTAAAACTTTATCTACTTTCAAATGTGAATGAAATCAATGTATTGAGGGAACAGTAACAGACAATAATCACTTGAATTTTATTTAAAGGAAAGCTCTGATATGCTCTATAAAATTAGTGAATCGAGAAAACATATGGTTTCTAAATGCATCTTTAAGGGCATCACTTTATTTTAAATATATGCTAAGAATTCCTAAGTTAAAGTCCTAGCTACCTGGAACCTGGTGAAAGTTTTCTGTTCATTATCAAGTTGGAGAGAACTGGGTGCTTTAGTAGGAGTTTCAATTCAGCTGGTTTTAATGTTGCTGAATGTTTGCTTTGGGATGCAGTTAACTCTATCTCTCTTCTGATTCAAAAAAGGGTCCATGTTGAATGATTCAGATACTAATATTTAGTTAAACAAATCCATCCACAGCCATCTACCACCTGCTGTTTGTTTTTTTGGGTTTTATTTAAAAAAAAAAAAAAAGTTACCCAGCCAACCTCAGGTGTTCAGACTTGATCTGGGATGTTTTGTTTAACACATCTGCTGCGGATAAGGCCAAAGCTAGTTCTGAGTTTGGAAGTTACAATTGGGGTGTTGTTTGAAAAGGGATCTGTGAGTGATATTTTGGCCCTGTTTAAGCTGATGGGATTTTACCGAAGATATTTTTGTAAGGAGGAATTCCTGTGGAATGTGTAGTGCAGCTCCGAGCTCTTTGTGTTAGGGTTGCATGATGCTTGGCAGTCCTTTCTACTTCAGGTTGATGGGGCAGCACTGGTGATTTCTCTGCCTTACCTGTTTTTAGATAGAAACTTAAAGATCTTTTTGCTGTATATAGTATAATCATGCTTCTCTAGTTTTCTACTTTCTTTCTTGTGCTTTCATAACACTCTGAAAGGTAAGAAAGAAGGGACTTTGTAGCGTCTCTTCTTTTTTTCCTGCTGCTTAGAAAGCCCACACTGAGCTATCAAGATTAAGGGCATGTTTCATTGTGAAATTTCCACCTGAGAGTTTTGGTCTGTTTTAACAAAGCCAAATGATGGGATAGAACCAGTTATAAAAGAAAAGATACATAAAATCCTGTTTTCTGTGATATTTGAGGCAAATTAGAGATGTCTTTGACCTGAAGGAGTTACTTTTTATTCATAGTTCTGTTCTAGTTTCTTGATTTGAAAATACAGGTTTTTGATTTAAACAGGCTATAAAATTACATTGGTAATTCACTTTTTATGAGGTAATTATTAATTTGCAGTGATAACATTATTCGCAAATGAAAGAGATGCTAACTCTCTGCCTTTCTGCTAATGAGTATGATAACCTGAGGGCTTCTTTTTTTGGGTTGTTTTGTTTTGCTTGTCCCATATCTCCCCCTCTGTCCCTGATTTAATCATAACAGAATTTTATCCCAGTTGCTTGTAGAAACCACAAGTGAGAGGGGTTAAGGTCTGAACCAAGGAAGGGATGGGAGGGCAGCTTCTGCATCTGCTGACTGGCAGCACACCCAGTACCGAGACACAGTGGTGTGGATGCTGTTGCATGTTCAGTTTCCCCAAGAAACACGTTTCTGCCTGAAGTAGTGAATCTTCTAGTATGGATAACAGTTTGTGCTGCAGTAGCTACTTAAAAGCAACAGTGACTACATGAGAAGTAAACTGATAAGAAAACCAAAGATTCAAAAACCAGAAAGATAAAAGAGTTAGTTTTTCCTGAAGCTTCTGCACAATGAAGTGTGAGCTGAAACAACTCTCAGGCTTGTTGCAATTAGCTTCCAATAATTTCTAGAAACACAGAGTTATGTATAGAGTTGCTACTTTTTCCTGTGATTTTTTTGTTTCTAGAAACAGTACAGCAATTAGCAGTGGTATTGCTGGGGGGTCTGTGTTTTTGTTTAACAAATTAACAACTTCTTATTACTCTGACAGGTGTATGAGCCATTTTGTCAAAAAGATTTCTTTGAAAAGGAATCAGTGTGTTCTGTTGCTTTTCAGAAAACAGCTATGATTTAGAAGATAAAAGCAGTTAAAAACCAAAGGCCTTCATTTACATTCAGGCATCATTGCTCACACAAGTGTATGAAAGAGATCCTCTTTGTTATGTATTCCAAAGCTGAGGGAAGAAAAGAAATTCTACCCATGGATTTAAAAGGTACTCTTGTTAGTATTGAAGAAGGGAGTAATTTAAAACAATGATGAAGTCTTAAATTCTCTTAAACCTCATTTGCTGGTGCAGTCTCTGAGGACAGTCCTCGGTGGGAAGTTGAGATTTTAAAACTGCAAGGCAGCTAGAACATGAAACCTTGTGCTTCTGACAAATTCCTGTCAGTCCCAAGAGATTCAACTGAGATTGGAAATTTAGAGTAATGAAATGTTTGAGTTGAGGGGATTCCAGAGTCTGGAAGGAGATAGAGATAGGAAGCAATTTTGACTTAGATACCACTTTCAGACAAAAATATACAATGTGACTTTGTGCAAGACTGTGTGCAGTTAAAGCATAGGATCTGTATTTTCTCTCAGCACTTGCTAGAAGAAAAAGATTTTGAAGTTAGGTCATGACTGTTTTTTGCTTTGGTGTGATATTGTTCTGATGTGGTAGTGAATTTTAATAGCTTGGTTTTTTCCTTGTGAGAAACTTTAAGATTGAAGGAAGGAGCTGTGACACAGCTGGTGATTATGATACCACTCTACTTGCTGACACACAAAATTCAAGTGTTTAGTTCAAAATAAAAGCCTCCTACGCTCATTAATATTCTGCTTGAATGTTTTAAAGAACTGCTTTCAGTGTTAGAAACTAATAGTCATGTAATAAAACAAAACAAAACCCTGTGGTATTTTACATGTTCCATCAGTTTAACATTGTTCAAATTGTCAACAATGTTTGTGTTTTATTAGACTGCCACTTAAGAACTCACTGTGAATTCCTGGGCACAGATTGGAAAAGGTGCCTATTTCCTTTTGTTTTCTGGAACTAAGACTCACTTTCATCTTGTTTCCTCCTTTAGTTGTAGACTGCTAAGACATTGCTGCTTAAGACATTTTTTCCACACTACCTTGAAATGGGAGGTTAAAAATGCTGCAGTGACCAGGAACATACCACATTCATATAAACAGAGACAGAGTTTCAGCCCTCTTGATTGTTTCTTAGTTCCTGGGGTTTTTGAACTAGCTGCTACCACCGTATACAGGCTTGTAACTCAAGGATCTTCTTAGCCTTCTTTCTTTTCCGTGTGTGTATCCAATGTTTCAATGATAACTCTAAGTCAAAATGCAAAATGAGCTGTTATTTTCAGCTTTTCCTTGAAGTCACTATGAATTTTGATATTTCCCTTTGAGTTAATTGTTATCAGGTCACGTGTAAGGAAAGCTGAAGTACTATAGGAACTATTAACAGGTAACTGGATCTTTTTAACTTTTCATATTACACAAGCTTAATAATTCTAACTTATGAAGAAAAACCTATGTTCATAAAGGTAACTTTTTAATCCTCATTTATTCTTTCTATTTTTGAGGAGCTCAAGGTATTTAATAACAAATCTGTGATATTTAAAAATTTAGTTAATTAAATTAGCTAGTGAACATACTGACTTTAAAATGTGCAAGCAGTGATATTCAGCATCTTTATTAGTATGCCTTTGTGATTATTAATCCTTTTCTACCATTTCCCAAGTCATGGAAAAAGAATTGATCTATCTCCCTAGAGGTAATCTAATATCTGTGAGCTCCCATATCTATTAACTGATAAAAAAGTACCCTACTGGTTAATGTAGCACTATTGTATGTTAGAAGGCTGAGAGTTCAAATTCTACTGTGATTGTCTTAATTTAAAACAGGTTATTATTTTGTCATGTTTTGCAGTCAATTTATATACATATGTCGTGGTTTAAGCCTCTCTAACTAATGCAGTCTCTCTCTCACTCACTTCCCCCTCTTTCTTCCCCCCGATCCCGGGTGGATGGGGCGGAGAATCGAAAAGAATGCAACTCCCACAGGTTGAGATAAGAACAGTTTAGTAACTAAGGTATGACACAAACCACCGCTGCCACCACCACCAACAACAGTGACCAGGGAAATACAAGGAAAGAGGATACAATTGCTCACCACTTGATGACCGAGCTGTGAACTGAACATTTCAGGGTTCCTGCCCCCCGTTTTACATCCTGGGCATGACGTGCTGTGGCGTGGAATAGCTCTTTGGTCAGTTTGCGTCAGGTGTCCTGTCTCTGCTTCCTCCCGGCTTCCCCTCTTCCCTGGCAGAGCATGAGGCTCAGAAAGTCATTGGTCAGACCAAAACATTCTAAGCAGTAACTGAAAACACTGGTGTTATCAGCGCCGTTCCCAGACCGAAAGCCGAAAACACAGCACTGCACCAGCCACGACGAAGGAGAAAAATGACTGCTGCTGCTGGAACCCATGACCCCATGACAACATATAAAATGCTTTTTTGTATAAAGGATGCTTGCATCTTAAGCATTACAATAATTCATCATGTTACCAAATCAATTCTTCGTATTTTATTTTTGATTGAAAAATTTAATTCTCAGCCACAAGAAGTTTAAATAGTGTTTCTCCCTTTGAAATAGACAGAAGGGGGAATTCTCTTTTTGTGGTTCATGGTTTTCTAAGTGGAAACTGTTCTGTTGACTTGTTAGAAGTAAATTAATGTTATTTGTCTGCTTTAAAGACATTTCAAAAGGGCTTTTGCTCATGAATGTGCATTATTTATTTGTAGTGCGAAAACAAGACAAATAATCTAAACAATTTTTCAAACTTGTGCATGTTGAAATTAAGGAAACACATTTATCTTGTGGTTTCTAATATAGAATCATAGAATAGTTAGGGTTGGAAAGGACCTTAAGATCATCTAGTTCCAACCCCCCTGCCAGGGGCAGGGACACCTCACACTAAACCATGCCACCCAAGGCTCTGTCCAACCCAGCCTTGAACACTGCCAACGGTGGAGCATTCACAGCTTCCCTGGGTAACCCATTCCAGTGCCTCACCACCCTTACTGAAAAGAATTTCTTCCTCATATCCAACCTAAACTTCCTCTGTTTAAGTTTGAACCCATTACCCCTTGTCCTTTCACTACAGTTCCTCATGAAGAGTCCCTCCCCAGCATCCCTATAGGCCCCCTTCAGATATTGGAGGGCTGCTATGAGGTCTTCACACACTAGATACAAAGAAATTTCCATTTTCTATCCTATATTAAAGGAAATTCCATTTTGCAGTTCGAGCAGATATGCGGTCTGTGTTTCTGTTATTGTACAAAAATGCAGAGTATCATCTCCAAATATATAATTCTTTTGAGCCTCTGTATATTCTCAGCCTGCGTTGCATCCTTGAAGAAATTTGATACCTGCAGCCAACTTCTCTCCTTCCCAGAATCTCTTTACAGAATATCAAATATGTGTAAAGCTTTTTATCTCCAAAAATATTAACAGAAGGATTTCAGTCTGTGTTTGAAGAATGAACTTTTGAAATTCTCTTCAAGTCTTATTTAGTATGATCTGACGGAACATGTTGTAGCTGACTAAGATAGTCAATGATTTCTACCTAATCACTGTGAGTTTGTAGTTCTACATGGACTCAAGGCAACAGCACAGGACTATCTTGATGGAAGATCCACAGTAACAGATGATAAGAAAGCTGATCACTAGCATCACTCATGGCTGGGTTTACATTATTGAACCATACCTAACATATTGAGAGTTCCCATTCAGAAGATGACAATCACAACTCACACACCTGGCAAGCTCTTATTACCAAGCATGGTAATATGCGGACTTGGTACTGGGAGTCTCTATAGAAGAAAAACGTGGCTTCACAGGTCTATTGGTTTAGACAGACACAAATAATCTTTGTGGAAGTACAGCTTGTGAGCTAAGCAGGTAAATATTTTCCATAAGTATTTTGATTTTTTTTTTCTGAATGAGTTCTAAACTCTAGAAGAACTTAGTAAATTCTGATAAGTTAGACTTTCAGAAAGAGTGACTGAATATAGTTGATATTTTTATGTCTAGAGAAAAAAAGTCAAACATGGACCCTGAAGGTAAGCCTTAAACCATTTTTTTTGTTTTGTTTTTTTTTTTGTTTTTTAGACATCTAAAGTTAGAACTTCAAACATAAGTGATAATGAGATGCATGGTGTGCAGCATCAGACGATAGGATCCTGTCTGTTCATTCATGTATGACCGGTCTCTGACTGACAGAAATTCACTAAGTTCAGTAACCAGTATTTGATAGACATGTCTGATCAAGAAGACATAAATTATTGATGTGAAGATGTCAAGAAATCAACATTTACCACTTTGGATAGCTTGTTTCAAGCACTATCCACCTTCCGATTTTAAATATGCCTACTTTTTAAACTGAGTACTTTGTTATAGTCTGGAAGAAAATAACATTGAATGCTTGGAGCACAGAGGATGTAAAGGATTATCTTTCTTCTAGAAAAGAGAGTAGGATATTTGGATGCAGATGGGAAATTTTGAGAGCGGGTCTGCATGGGTGTAGCGTATCTTACTGACAGAACAGGACATCAGAACTTGATCCTAAATTCTGTGCAAGTAGAATCACAGAATGGTTGGGGTTGGAAGGGACCTTAAGATCACCTACTTCCAACCCCCCTGCCATGTGCAGGGACAATTCACAGTAGACCATGTTTCCCAAGGCTCTGTCCAACCTGACCTTGAACACTGCCAGGGACAGAGCACCCACCACCACCCTGGGCAGCCCATTCCAGTGCCTCACCACCCTCACAGTAAAGAACTTCTTCCCTATATCTAACCTAAACTTCCCCTGTTTAACTTTAAAACCATTGCCCCTTCTCCTGTTGCTACAGCCCCTGATGAAGAGTCCCTATCCAGCATCCCTATAGCCCCCCTTCAGATACTGGAAGGCTGCTATGAGGTCTCCACACAGCCTTCTCTTCTCCAGGCTGAACAGCCTCAACATCCTAAGCCCGCAAGTACACGTGTATGACCATGTTGCTTTCTAAAAGAGTTTAGAAATGTTCTTATGCAATGTTTGGAAGATACCACATTGGAAAACCTTTTTCTTTTAATGTAGATACATTTTTTGTCTGTGTGTGTGTACTAAGAAATATTTTGCCTCTGTTTCTAACATAGTATTGCATATCCTAATGTTTCAACTAGTGTTAAAAAGGTGGGCCAGGTTCTCAGTTAGATCAAAGACAATCTTACCAAAATTGCTGGAACCACCTGATATCCTAGAGCTAATGGTGCTATTTGAAAATCTGTCTGAGTTTAACGTGGTGAGTTGTTTCTTTTTCTGCTTTTGAGATTTCCATTTTTTCCAGAATATGGTTTCTGTCTATTTTGCCTTCTAACTGATATAGAACCTTTGAAAAGAAATTCAACACTGTTTATATGAAAATATTATTTTTTTTTTTACAGATTGCTTTTCCAGGGTTATTTACTGTCCTTATGATGATAACACATATGTGGGAGAGGGGAAAACTGATTTTGGTTGAATGTATCTGTATGACATAGTGCTATTTGAAAGGTAGGCACAAGTGCTCAACCAGTTTAAAAAAAAAAAATGCAATTAATGTGTGTTGCAGCATGGTCTCAATAAAAGTTCTGAGCAGAAAAGGTCTTTTGCTTTTACTGATGCTGTGGAAGTTAGACAGGAGAGGGCTGAACAGCAACATGGATCAGCAGAATAAATGAGCTTTATTAGAGTGAATCAATATTTGAAAATGTGCAACTTGTGTTACCAGTTTCTTTAGCATTTAGCATGTGCTCTGCTATTGTCAGAAAATTCTTACTAGTACTCCATGTTTTAGAGATTTGATGAATGATCAATTTGTAATCCATTGGAGATGTGAGATCACCCTTCATGAGAAAATTAAAGGATATTGTTTTGCTTAATGAATGGTCAAATGCAAAGTATTACAAGGTGGTTTATTTATATAACTAATATTTACACCATATAGATATATAATATTGTTGACACAGGAATCGTGATCAAGAAATACATACCACTGCTTATTTTCTGTGGTATAAACTTCCTATTCTAGACTGTTTACCTCCTGCATACAAACGTAGACATATTTGAGTATGCTAAATATCTAGCCTGGAACAATTTTCATTTGGGTCTGTGTAATTTTATTGACACACATAGTTGCTCTAATGTAGTGTTGGATTTATAACAAAATATGTATTACAATTGACAATGAGCTAATTCGACAAAGAAATTTAATAAGGTAATTAGTAATGGAAATAGCGAAATGTAAATAGTTAAAAAATTCAAAATAATGCTTACTTACAGTAGCACTGGAAAGGTCCTTGGTTAAACAGTACACTGAAAATTTGTTTTGGAAAAACAAGTCAGATGATTAATCCAGAATCCAATCTTCATAACTAACTTTTTGAGGGGTTTCCGCCCCACTAATATGAAGTAGAATATGTGTGCCTCTGGGACACTTTTTGCATGGTCCTAAATGATTCTCTTAATGCAGCGAATCAGGTAACCTTTCAAAAATACCCTATCTCCATTTTTAAGAGTCTGAGCATGCAGCCATTTTGGAGAAGTATGGAATCATAGAATAGTTAGGGTTGGAAAGGACCTTAAGATCATCTAGTTCCAACCCCCCTGCCATGGGCAGGCACACCTCACACTAAACCATGCCACCCAAGGCTCTGTCCAACCTGGCCTTGAACACCACCAGTGATGGAGCATTCCCAACTTCCCTGGGCAACCCATTCCAGTGCCTCACCACCCTTACAGTAAAGAATTTCTTCTTCATATCCAATCAAAACTTCCCCTGTTTAAGTTTGAACCCATTACCCCTTGTCCTTTCACTACAGTTCCTCATGAAGAGTCCCTCCCCAGCATCCCTATAGGCCCCCTTCAGATATTGGAGGGCTGCTCTGAGGTCTCCACACAGCCTTCTCTTCTCCAGGCTAAACAGCCCCAACTTTCTCAGCCTATCTTCATAGGGGAGGTGCTCCAGCCTCCTGATCATCCTCGTGGCCCTCCTCTGGACTTGTTCCAACAGTTCCATGTCCTTTTTATGTTGAGGACACCAGAACTGCACACAGTACTCCAAGCGAGGTCTCACAAGAGCAGAGTAGAGGGGCAGGATCACCTCCCTCGACCTGCTGGTCACGCTCCTTTTGATGCAGCCCAGGATACTGTTGGCTTTCTGGGCTGCAAGCGCATGCTGCCGGCTCATGTTCATTTTCTCATCGACCAACACCCCCAAGTCCTTCTCTGCAGGACTGCTCTGAATCTTTTCTCTGCCCAACCTGTAGCTGTGCCTGTGATTGTGCCGACCCAGGTGTAGGACCTTGCACTTGGCATGGTTAAACTTCATCAGGTTGGCATCAGCCCACCTCATAAGCATGTCAAGGTCCCTCTGGATGGCATTCCTTCCCTCCAGCATATCAACCAAGCCACACAGCTTGGTGTCATCAGCAAACTTACCGAGAGCACACTCAATCCCACTGTCCATGTCTCTAAATGGTCTTCATGTAGACCTTCTTTTGTTTCCTAGGAGACTATGATTCAGAAAGTTTCATGGAAGTTGTATAAGTCATCATAGACCTGATACAAAAAAAAAAAAAAGTGAAATAGAAGTAAATATAAGTTTAAAAATAATAGCAAGTAATAATGTTTTGGCCGCTTATAACTGAAACTTTATTATTTGTCAATTACATTGTGTTGTATGTGCCTGTGAATATGTATATGCATGTGTCTACCTCCATTTGTTTTACACTCAGTGTTTGAATCAAGAACTAGCTGCAGGCAGGATTCTTATAGGCCTTGGTCTACTCCCCTCTACAGAGCCCTTACCTGCTTATGGCAGGCCAACAATGAAAAACAAAGTCTGCAGTTTTGCTGCTGTTTGTTTGCAGCTTAACTGTATATCCTGGAAGTCCCTGTGGTGACGTACTCCTGTATTCCCATCATGTTAGTTAGGATTTCTCCAAGGGACCAAACGGGTGCGGGAGGGTTAATCCACTATGCTAACACTGGTAAAGCATTTACCAGCATTTTTATTTCTGAAGCCAGCTTTGAAAAGGGCATGTGCCTCACTTGTTTCCAGCAAAGTGAATGGAGTGGTCTTTGAAACAAGACTGGGCTGAATCTTGTGACTGCATGTCCAGATCAATACACACCGCTATCAAGATTTCCTTTTTCACCAAAAATGAAAAGTTTTGACAAGCTTTCAGTGAGTAAACAAAATAGGGCAGCTCTGCTATAAAGTTGAGCTCAGATGTAGTTGTAGCAAAGACCAAGATACTATCTCAAAATTTCTCTTTGTGTTTTTAATAGCCCTTCTTAGAAACGAACTACAGATATTTGCTACCTGTGAGGTGTATGTGAATGAGGGAAGGGATTTCCACTTGGACCTCAAAAAGTAAGCTATTCCCTGCCTAACTGCAGTTCCTAATCTTGCATTATAGACTACAGTGTTCTGCAAATAAGCAGCTAAACTCTGACTGACAACACCATGTAGTTGTTAATATGTGCAGCTGCAAAGCAAACTAGGTATTGAGCTGGACAGCAGGTATTCCTGTAACTGTTCCTCTGCCTACCTTGTTTTCTGTGACCCCAGGCTAACCATTTTATTTCTCTGTCACTGCATCCATGCTTAGAATGAGAGTAATATATGACATACTTGAATTCTTAATATTGTTGCTTGGAGAAACAATTATTCAGCATGTACATAGAGTTCTGAAAACGTAAAATTCTGTATGAATCCACAGATGGCATTTGATTCCTAATCTAGAAAGACAGCTGTGTTTTTTAGCATGCTACTTTGCTAATTGTTCTCAACATTTCAACAACATGAGTAATATATTAGAAAATGTTTAGGTAGCATCAAAGAGACTATTATGAGGAAAAAGGCAAAAATGACTGCTAGATCACTAGTTGGAAATACTTGATAACTTACTGCAAATAATAGAAAAGTTTAATCTATAAATTACAAAATATATGGTACTGACTATTGCTCAGGTTCACAACATTTTTTAATTTTCCCTAATTTAGTGTCAGATTTTTGAGTCTGAGGTTTTAGACAACTACATCTATTGCTTTCACTTTTAAGAAACACAACTTCTTCTCATGCAGTCAAGCTATAAAATTGTCTTTTTTGTAGCATAGGATAAGCTGTTTCATGGGTTTGAGGGCTCCATCAACCTTATAAGCCAAGGTGCTGATGAGTTAGTGTCCTTAGACAATTGTTTTAAAGTGTTCACCTATTGCTAGCTGTAGCTCTTCCATTGCACTGGGATTAAAGATTAAGGAAGCTTGTTTAAAGAATGCTTACTGCTGTCTTTTAGCACAGAGAGTACTAATTTGTCACTGTAAAAAGATATAAAATACAGAGATTCTTCAGCATCTTGGGGTCTGCAGTGAAATTAACTCTTGTGAGAAGAGAAAGGGATTTGGAGACACTTCTGGAAGTGTAAAAGCATCAGATGGGTCATAAAGCAATCAACAGTGGCAGCTGTGTATGAGACTTAATTGCCACTGTAAAGGTGGATGAGAATAATCTGTTATTTTCACATGTAGGGTCAGGAGTCAATATGAAATTGTGTCTTAATTCCTCAAAGATTCACTAGAGAAAGAAAATAGCTGGAGAAGAGGCCTGAGACATCTTGCTAGCTGTAGACCTAAGAACAATCTTTTTCTAAGGAAATGTGGGAGGGGCTTTGCAAGCTGAGTAATTTCAGGCAAAGGAGCAATGTAAGCCCTAGCATTAGTTTCCCTGGCCAGCTACAGCTTCTTTGCTGAGAGGCTACAGGGGTGTTCTTGCCAGCTTTTTGTCTGAACTTCTTTCCCCAGCCCTACTCCTTGTCAGAGGTTCTGCAGTTCTCATATATGATTTCAAGAGGTAGTTTAATGTTTTATATTGCTCTTCCAAATCAGAGTAACTACTTCATCTGTGCTTGTGACAAGTATAGTTTTCCAAGTTTAATCAAAGGCAGCAAGCAAGAAGCTTTAAGACCTTTAAGACCTTTGAGCCCAATCGTTAACCTGGCACTGCCAAGTCCACCCTAAGCATCACATCTACACGTCTTAAACACCTGCAGGATGGTGACTCTGCCACTTCCCTGGGCAGCCTGTCCCAGTGCTTGACAACCCTCTTCATGGAGAAGTTTTTCCTAATATCCAATCTAAACATCCCCTGTTGCAACTTGAAGCCACCTTCTCTTATCCCATTGCTTGTTACCGGGGAGAAGAAACCAACCCCTACCCCTCAACAGCCTCCTTTCAGATAGCTGGAAAAAGAAATATGGTCTCCCCTCAGCCTCCTTTTCTCCAGGCTAAACTACCCCATTTCCATCAGCCGTTCCTCATGAGACTTGTGCTCTAGACCCTTCAACAGCTTCGTTGCCTTTCTTTGGACATGCTTAAGCATCTGTTTGGCCTTAAGATTTTTGACTTTTCTATAAATGCAGGTTTCTTATTAGTGCTGTAGTCCTTATTCCCTTTAATCTTCAATTTATCTACAGCAAGGTTTGTTCAGAGCATTTATTTTGTCCTTTTTGGAATGCTCCTGATTGAACACTTACATCTTAATTCCCTCAAAATCATCAGTCTATCTCATTAGCATTTTTGATATGGGACTATGCAGAGCATATAGACTGACAAGCTATCATAACACAGGAGCTATTGTCCTCTATTGTCCTCTTATTCCACATTTTGTCTGTATGAATACATTTCTGTTTGTCAGTGATGAAACAGGACAAGACCATATCCTTTGATTGATGTATTTATTACTCAACTGCGACGATAAAAATGGAGACCAGTTGACTGCACATGAAATGATTTCTGTTGAAGCGGGTTTGTGTCATCCCAGTATCTAGGTTTTCATCTTGGCAAGGACAATGCCACATTTCTATATGCAGCTAGTGTGTGTCTGTCCATCAGTGGAGCCAGTGGGGGCCTAGCAGTTCACAGGTTAAGTGACACCTAAAGGACATGGTCTCTATCATAATTTAATTTAGCTCTTGATTATGAGATTTGGCCAATTTCCCTTTCATTCCCAGCTGAAAGTCTTTTAACTGCACCCCAAATAGAAGAAAGTTACTTTTGTTTCTGACAGAAAACTCGGCAAAGAAGAATAAATTTTGAAGTGATAAGAACAAAACAGTGCACCACCTTTACACACCCTAGTAAGATTAATTTTTTGCAGATCTTTGTACTACACATCCAGAGGTTGAATATTGGTTCTGATGGAAACTAGAAGTAGTAAGTCACTTCACTTCTTTCCAGTGTTAGCATCATTTGGATTTAGCGTCCCTTCACTAGCTAAATCAGGTATGCCACATAAATCTAAAGTTATGGCATCTCTTCTCCTAAAACCAGGAAAAAAATGCTTGCTTTTACAATGAAATATCATTTGCCACATGGGTTATACCTTCTAGATGTGGCCTGAAACAATTTTCATAAAGGTTAGAATCTCCTGTATTTATTAAGCGTAAGGGAACTAGAGGCCAAATGCACTACATCTTTTCAGCTGAATTCCATTTGTGATTCTAGAATGAAGACTAGACATTTACTAATAAAGCTCGTAACGAGGCAAAGAACAGAAAACATGAGGCCTTTTTGCTACTTATGTTTGGGTTTGAAATGTGAAGTCTGAATTTTGCAAAGGTGCAAAACAGCACTTCAGGATTTCTTGAATAGCTTATTCTTCTTAATAGGTTTTTAAAAGTCCTGGTCCTTGTTTTCCAAATTGTAGTTTGTTTCAGCTTTATTCTAGAATTCTACCATTACTCCACACTAACTCATTGTGATAGAAGAAACTGTCTGCATTATATATCTGTGTTTCAGGGGAAGGCAGATAGAACTTTTGTTTTGGCTTTTTTTTTTTTTTTTACCTGAGACTTCTCATCTTTTAGTAGAACCCAAGGAATTTACTTGCTTATTGATGTTCACATTGCTTATTGCTAAAACTAGTGTTCGCGTTTAATCCTCACTACAGCCCTAGGAGCAGATTCTCATATGGGTTTATTTCTGTAGTTGCCAGAAATTTTGATGAAGTGCTGACCACTTTACGTCAACAAGGCATTGTCTCTGCTCAGATTTAACATTCCATCCATCTTGCTGGGAATTTTCTCATCTCTTCTTGAAGGAAAAATGGAGGTATAGGGAAGAGACAATATCCCCCATAACTGTAAATCATTCTGGGATTGACTTTGGAGGAAGGGGGAGATGGGAAGACAAAGGTATAAGGTTTTATAAGACTTGAGATATCTGTCCATAATAGGCAGGTGAAATAGGAATTCATTGCAGTGCAATACCATATATTCCTTCTTTTGGGAAAGATCTTTCTCACACAAAGGTGGCATCTGTATGAGTTTGTAATGTGTCCAAGCCTCATCTACTGGAGGGGGTGAGGGAACTGTAGGGAGCAATTGCACTTAGCCCTACCTGCTGCCAGTATTCTGCCCACAAATTTGGCCCCATGAAGACAGTGGAAGCTCAATGCACTACAAAATAACAGTGAGCTAAATTAAAGTCAGGAAAGGGCAATTTCCTCATCAAAGTGTGCTAGCTGAACAGAAGAACATCAGTATGAGCTGATAACAGGTTTAAAAGCTGTAGTATAACCACCACTGCCAGGAGACAGCACAGGTAAATCATCTCCTGTCTGTTGCTGTAGAACAGAAATTGCACTGTCCTAAAAGGCTGTATTGAAACAGAACTTTGCGCTTTGTGCTTTGTAAAAAGTTGTGATACTTGGAGACCACTGAATCAAAAGTTTCTGTTTGCTTATTGGTTGGTTTTGTTGTTTTTTTTAATTTCATACCTATCTGAGGAAGTGGGTGAAGTTTTAGTGTAGCGATATTTGCTAACAGCTGTTGAAGGTGTAACAACTTTAACAGCCTCAGGGAAGGCTTTTAAACAGGCTCCAGGATACTCAATAGGCTCTGTTTTGAGGAATGCTCTTGATTTTACTGAAGTTAAAGAATGAAAAGAATGAAAGGAAATATCTTCTCAGGAAAGGTCTTTCTGAGTTGACCTTATGAATGTCTTAACCTCCAGTCTCTGCTGAATGAATAGTGAGGGGATCAATACTGTCAGTTGTGATGCATGCAGAAAAAAATAACAGCATGTGAAAGAGAAATAGTTTTCTGTAGTTCAGTCAAGAATCATGAAAGTTACAGAATTATGTGAGGCATATAAGAATCTGCATGCTTCGTTGGAGGGAGAAGCATAGGCCAGGGCCTGTTTCATTAGGTCTGATTTTACCTTTGACTAGTTTTTAAGAGTACTGCAGTCCGGCATTTGAAATCCACAGTCACCTCATAATGATGTGCTACAGTGGAACGTCACTTTTGCATAGGTGATGTAGACTGAGGTGGGCGTTGCTCATAGGCAAAAGTCAGTCTCAGCTATGAAATTTGGATCCTGAGATAGAGATTCATAAAGATTTAAAATGCCTGGGGATTTTCTGGTTTTGCAGATAAACATGAGGCTGTAGTTTAGCTTCACTGTTATTACAAAAATAAATCAGAACTCACCTAACAGTAATGGAAAATAGCATGATTTGTTACTCTTCCTAAGATGCTAAAATGTATAGAAATTTTCACTTTTAACTTCTATTAGAATTGAGAATGAGAGGAGATGTTTTTAGTTTTAGAGACTTTTATCCTTTTATTGTGAAGGTTTCCACATGCACTGATGATGCTCAGAATCAGAACTTTACAGAAATGTAATCTTTCTATATATATTGTGTAAAGACCAGGTTGATTCTGAGTGAGGATAAGGAGGATTGATCTAGTGAGTCAGTTATGTTCACAGCAAATAAAAGACGAGTTGTAAATGAAAAGTCTCTGGAGAATGCCATCAGTTCTTACATGGACTGGGAAAGCAATATGAACAGTTCTTATTTACATCTGCCTTTTTAGCTGCCTGTGTTTTGCAATACCTCATCAATACATCAGCACTGACATTCTGTACAAATGTCATTGCCTATCAGTTATGCACTAAAAACCCTATTGTTCAAGACCACAGTGGTAGATAAAATGGACATATTCTATTTTACTCCTATCTAAAAGTCTGAGTTTCTGATGATGACTACTGCTTTCTTAAAAGGGATTATGTTTCAGATATTTGAGAGCACAGAGAATCATCCTAAGTACCTCAGAGAGGCTCCACTGAGGAATGATCAATTCTTGTAATCAACAGGAAACAAATGTCTAATTTCCCTGACAAGCTGCACACCCAACATTGATTTATTTCTCATGAAGTCCCTCTTCTTTCTCATTGCTGCTATTAGACTACCAGGCACTCTCACAGAAGAGTAGACCATTTTATTCCCCGTCATGGTGTGTAGTAAGCTCAAGTAGGATGACATTAAAAAGCCTGGGATGAACTAAACACCTGTAACCTTCAAAAATCCAACACCTGACAGAACCGACCTTGGTTTGGGTGCAGGTATGGCATGCTAATGTCTGATTCAGATCTTAGGACTGAATTAGAGCTAATCATTGCAGGCAGAATTGCAAAGCAGAAGCAGAGCAAAGTGCGACATTCAAATAAAGGAAAATTGTTCTAAATAAGGATAAAATGAATAAGCAGCTTTTATTTTTATTATTACTTTGTAATGAAAATTTGGTTTTGTTACTGACCTATTGATCAAACCAGTGGCATTAAAGTGGAACTAGAATCTTAATAACCTAAGTATTTATTCCTGATGATTCTGGCTTAATGCACCTTTAATTATATTTATTGGAACAAGTGCTTTGCTTTTCTTGGAAAGGTGAAAAGAATTTGATAATGTTCCACTGCTAATTTAGGGATTGTATTTTTGTCACAATCAATTCAATTAGTGAAGTTTGCTTAGATTCTTTGAAGCAAAATGCAATGTTAGAGCTTTGAAATGTTTTCTGTAATCTTCATGTTTAACTCTTAGCAGACTGCTATAATAGGATAGTGATAGCAGTGAGGGGATTATTCTTTTTTGTTAAATTTTTGGTGCTCTCCCTACAGCAAATACTACCAGGAGTACTGTTAAACAAAAACAAAACCAAAAAAGATCTGGATAAAGATAAACCCAAAGCATCTTTATTCTTTCCACTTTATTCTTTCTGCTGGGCATGCGAATGATATGCCACTAAATCTTACCTTGTACATACCAATAAAGACAGAAATCCAAACAGTGAATTATCAATGCTGCTGAATTTGATGGGAAAACTACCCTGACAGAGTAGAGGCCAGTCTGAGCTCGAAATGAACACTAAAAAACACCAGTTCAGTTCTGGCAGTAGATGCAGGAAGCAGGGCAGGCTGGCTGGCTGATATACCTTAGCATTCACTAGTGCCTCTTCACTTGCCTGTAACTTCCAGTCATGGTTGTGGTGGAAGGGTAGTGAGCTTGGGTAGCTCCAGACAAGCCATAATCTCCTCATTTGCATTTTGTGTGGGGACAGTGGGGAAGGGAAAGCAGAAGAAAAAAGGGGAGAAAATGAAAACTACTTCTGAGTAATTTTTTTCTAAAGGAGAAGAAAGTATAATGTTTAATGAGCGATGATAAGTTTCTTCTGGAGTCTAACAGAAGAGCCTATTTGTTTCTATTCAAGAATATAACTGGGGAAGCTTTTCCACCGCTCTGATATCCATGGGAAAAGATTAAAAATTGCTAGGAATATCATTAACACAAAGGAGCTTCTATTCTCATTAAAGTCCCCCCATGCTGGTATGTAGCACAATTTGCTGCTATTCAGTGTTATTTGGATGCCTGGCATGATGCATCAACACGGAAAGAATCCTCCTAACCGTAATCACTGGGCTATGGCAGTGGGTGGTGGTAATGACTCCCCTGGGGCTGTGTTTGCAGACAGCAATAAGGTCCGCTGTGATGTATCCAGTATTGCTTTACTTAAGACAGAAGAGTTTGTACCAGTCAGATACCTTTAAAACAGAACAGCTGTTATCCAGTAAGATATCATTTGTAAGATACTTGTGTATTTCCAGATCAGTGTGGTGGGTTGGCCCTGGCTGGACACCAGGTGCCCACCAAAGCCGCTCTGTCGCACCCCTCCTCAGCTGGACAGCCAAGAGAGAATATAATAAAAGGCTCATGGGTCGAGATGAGGACAGGGAGAGATCACTCACCAATTACCATCATGGGTAAAACAGACTCAACTTGGAAAACAGCTTTAATTTATTACCAATCAAATCAGAGTAGAGTAAAGAGAAATAAAACCACATCTTGAAACACCTTCCCCTGACCCCTTCCTTGTTCTTGGACTTGACTTTGCTTCTGATTTTCTCTACCTCCTCCCCCCAGCAGCAAGGGGATGTGGAATGGGGGTTGTGGTCATCACACTTTGTTTCTGCTACTCATTCCTGCTGATGGGGGAGGACTCCTCACACTCCTACCTCCTCCAGCATGGGGTCTCTCCCACAGGAGGCAGTCCTTCTGATCAGATAAGTATTTAAGAGGGCATTATTTCCAAACCTAGAGAGAAAAAAATGTCTATGGCAGCGCATATAGACTGAAATTTTGAACCCCAAAGCCCTTCCTGAAGTCCTTTTGCATTCAGACTTAACACCCTGTCCTCAAAGGCCTATAACCAAACTAATAGATCAAAGCATAATCAATGAAACCTTAATTGAATACCCCGACAGAATTTTGTTTAGAGATAAGATGATATTTGCACGTATATTAGTACAGCAGAGGGTATCAGACTGGTAATTCTGCATGTTGATTTCTGAAGTATGGTAACAGTGAACCCAGTGATCTGTTTTTCTGACTTACAAAAACAATATAAAGACACCGCCGCCTATGTAATGAGTTATAGTCAATATATATATGCATTGTTTATATACCCTTTCAAGTGGGATAGAATAAATGAGGTTTTCCAGAGTCGAGTTGTTAAATTGTAAACTGAATGTGGCTATAGTTTGCCCATTGATGATGCTGCATAAATGGTGGAAATGGTATCACTTCATCAGTATGTTGGGAAAGTAACTATTTGAAAGGATGGGAATGAGGTAGATGTTATTAGTTTTTAAAAAACAGTTATATCATTTACTCCAGTATTCTAAAAACGGGGAAAATACCAGAAAAAGTTGTTCATTTTGCTGGGTGGAGGGAAAACAAAGAAGCTGTAACAATTAAAACCAAAGTATTTGATTTCCTCCTAAAGTATGGGGAAAAGGTGATTGGCAATATCTGAACAAACCCCACATTGTGGCAGGTTGACCTTGGCCAGCCCCCCACCTAGCCAATTACTGTCATGGCAAAACAGACTTGGCTAGAGGAAAATTAATTTAAGTTATTGACAGTTAAAATAGAATAGGATGGTGAGAATCAAAGACAAAACTTAAACACCTTTCCCTCGGCCACCTTTTTCCCTGCCTCAATTTCGCTCCTTCATTTTTGACCCCTCTACTTCCTTGCACCACTGGTGATGAGATTCTTCTCCCTTTGTACAGCTGGGCAGTGTTTTCCCCTTCCTTATGCATGCTTTAGCTGAGAGGCTCAGCTGGGCCCTATGGTGGGTGTGTTGGATGGAGCTGGCTAGAAACAGTGTCCAGCACAGGACAGCCCTGACTGCTCTCACAGAGGCTGCCCTGCAGCCCCCCACCAGCACCAGGGCAGCTGAAAGGGATGTTGGAAAGAACAAAACCAGAACTTTTAGCATATGCTGCAGAAGAGGGGAGGATAACGCAGGGAGAAAGAAATTGTGGTATTCATTTGTATGGATATCATGGCTTTGTTCTTGGTGTGGTTTCCATGGCACTGCTGGAGTGCCTTCTTTGCTGCTTTTAATTTTTAAAATGCAGGCTTTGAATGCAAAATGCTGAGTTCAGTTTTGGCAAAGGTTCAGAAAGGCATTGTATAAAAAACCTAAGGACTTCTGTGTTTCAAATAATGTGCTGTAAACAAAGCAGGGTTGAACCCATGTTAGAAGCAGCATATGGCATCATGGAGCCCCTTACAAACTGGGGGCTCACGCAGCCTGCAGCTCTGAGCACTCTAGCCTGACTCGTATAGATAAAGCAGAAAAAGAACGGGTAGAAATGCTACTCAAATGAGTGTTTCTCTAAGGACTAATATAATTTTGGGTGGGTGATCAGTTATAAAGCTTATGTCAGAGAACACTGGCTTGTAATGTCTTAATCTCCCCAGCTTTAAATTGCAGGTATTCAGGTATTCATATATTGCAGGCATATTGCTGCCCTGGTGCTACAGGCAAACTGAGTTTGAGGGAAATGGAAGCAATACAAATGAAGATCAGTGTCATGTGCACAAGCAGTATGGAAAAAGAGGTAAAGTTGAAAAAGTAATCATAGTAAATGCAAGAAGAGTGTTATCAGTGGCCTTGGGTTGTGAAAAAACAGGTCCTTAGAGTTTCCTTTGAAATGTTACACATGTAGTGGTAGTAGCTGGTATAAATTTGTTTTACTGACTTCTTCAGTGCACAGGCAGGAAAGCTGAGATTACACCCAAGAGTTAGGTATTATATGGTACAGATTTAGGAATTACAGAAGAGCCAGGTGTAAATTTCAGAGTTTTAGTAAATCTAAAAGGGTTGGATTAGGTTTGGAGATCTCCCTGTCTGAAATCCCAGGGGCTGAATTGTCTACAGGGTTACATCAGAGATCAGCAGTGATTTTTACAGTAACAAAAGTAGATTAACCAACAGATTTATAGGTAGTTGGGTCCCAGTTCTCCTGGTATTGTGAGAAATGGCCTGTCTTATAATGTCATCACAATCATAAAGTATAAATCCCTTTCTCCTATTGGCATTAGACTGAGATGCAGATGAGAAAAAAAATCCCTATCCCCATTTTTATTTAGTCTTGGTGGTTTGAGGGCTTGCTTATTTGTTTGTTTTCTTTTACTTCTCCCCTTTCCAATTAGCTTTTTTTGCTTACTGGGAAATTTGAGAAACCAGGATAATTTGTAATTAATTCCTCTGTAATTTCTCTTTTGCAAACATCTTATCTATAGCAGCTTCTAAGAGTGGTGTTTCACTTTCAGTCTGACAGATAGCAAGAAAAATGTTCTCTATCAAGTTGGGCATGGGCTTAATCCCTACTTTTTTGTGGGTAAAGGGGATTAATTTATCTTTTTTTCCTAGTCTGAAATCCTTCTTTTTGATGAATGGCCTACGCTGCTTAAGAGCTTTTGTACCTTTCATCTCTAGACCAGGTGGAGTCTTGTGCTGCTGCATTTCAGAACACATTTTCTTTCAGTGTTCCCTATTCACAAAGAAATAAATAGCTCTTGCAGAGTCCCAGCAAAACAGAGTGGGAGATGGGGATAGTCACAATTTGAAAATAGTCAGAAAGAAGCAGTCTCCTGAATGAATGCTTTCTACTGTATGTGGCTAATTAAAATCCATTACTGCTTTCTGCTTTGCAAAAAGCAGTTGAATAGATTATTGGTGGCTTGAAGATAAAGCCTGAAGAACATGTTGAAAAGCAGTGAACTATTTGCAGCTAGATATTGATGTTAATGTATCAGTGATGTATATCTGAGACTGAATGATTAAAATATTTTAAAGAAATTGAGCAATTTCTTAGGATGCACACCTACAATTGGCAGTGGAACACCTAAAACACCAGTTTTAAAGCCTTAGATCCTTCTAAAGATGTGAAAAATATATGGCAACTTGAATGCCTATACAAAGAATTGGATGCCAAGTATTAAGTGACCCAAACTTTGAAAGAAGTACATTTCTTGAAGCTAGTTTCCAGGATTTGTTATCTGTTGTAGGGCTGTTGGACTACCTTTACCTAAACAAACGTGTAGAGCTGGGGCTTTCACATGATATTTTTAATTGGTTTTTGATTCAAAAACCTGCAGCTATTTTAGCACTTCCATATAATAAGTGTTTAGAGCTTGCAGTTTCTCAGTGAGATTGGAACTGGTTAGGCTGCCATGGAGATGTGCAATTATGTGCTAACTCAAAACTGATCCCTCTTGCCCAGAAGTTGTATGGACATAGCATGGGCATATGTGCATTCATGTCTCTGAAAGACTTTCCAACCTGGTCTGGACAGTGCCTTGGCGGCTAACAGCCAACTTGTCTAGTGTTATAAGGTAAGTACTTTCTTGTTCGCTCTTGATGAGGTTGCCAGCACTTCACGTGGATCAGGAGGGTGGAAAAGCTTGATCCCAGCTAAGGCAAGCAGGGTTTTTAAAATAGCTGTCATGGGTTTATGGAAAACTCTTCATTGTAAGATGTTTCAAAAGAGCTGCCTGAGGCAAATACACTGGCAGTTCTAATAAAATGGTTCTTTCAAGAAACTGGCAGCGTTGCACAGACACCATTCTACAGTTGGGTGAGAGCTCTGTTGATTTCATATACTCATTGGGGCTGATTTTTGTTGCAAGTGGCTGATACTTTCATATCCATTGGAACTGCAATTTTAAATTCAGATGGTCTCTGTTGTGCTCTGATTATTTTATGAAGGGCCTTGCTTTTCAACTCCATGCTGGCATGCTAATTTGATAGTTATTTCTTTTCTAATTTCTTAGTCTCAGACCTAATGTTTACACTCTCTCTAATTGTTTTTTATTATTGCATTTATTTTTTTAAATTCTGGTTTCTCTCTGTAGTAAGGTACAGAGGTAGCTTGTTGCCACTGCAGCATCTTTGCTACACCACTGTGCACACAGTGTTCACTGTCTGAATTTGCATAATGAGCTAATCTTTGTTGGCTGATTACTCTGTGGAAAGAATTGAACATTTAACTGATAATTGCAATCCATCAAACTGCACAGACACCTCACAAATGACCACAGTATGCTTGCTAAAACTTCTGGTGAATTTGATGAGCTCTCACTCTCCATATTGATACCGGGCTGGAAGCTACCTAACATTCAACTCTATCAGAAGAAAGCCCGGGAATTTATCAGATCAGTTGATCTGGAGTTAATAAAAGCAAGAGATTTCTCCAAAAATCTCTATTCTTTGTTAAAGATAACGATGCGTCTTAATATAGAACAGCTGTGGGGGATATGACATTACTGTGGGGATCTGTTACAGACTGCCTGACCAAGAGGACTCTGTGGATGAAGCGCTCTATACACAGATAGGAACAGCCTCATGCTCACAGGCCCTTGTTCTCATGGGGGACTTCAACCACCCTGATATCTTTTTGCAGGGAAGGTACAGCCTGGCACAAACAATCCAGGAGGTTCCTCGATTGGGTGGAAGACAACTTCCTCCTGAAAGTAACAGAGGAGCCGACAAGGAGAGGCTCAATGCTTGACCTCATCCTCACCAACAGGGAAGGGCTGGTTGGAAATGTGATGCTCCAGGGCAGCCCTGGTTGCAGCAATCATGAGATGGTCAAATTTGAGGTCCTCAGGACAGTGAGAAGAGTGTGCAGCAAGCTCACTGCCCTGGACTTCAACAGAGCAGACTTCGGCCTCTTCAGGAATCTGCTGAGTAACGTTCCATGGAATACAGCTCTAGAGGGCTATACTGTTCTGTAAAGTCAAGTCAAACTGGCTGCTTACAATCCAGACTATGCTTTATCATGAAGTATGTTAATGTATTTATTTGAATCTTTCACACTCTTCCTTCAATAGTTGAAATTTATAGTTAGGAATATGTTCAGGGGGAGGGTGAGAGGGGTAACCAAACTACTCTTACATTGGAGTTCTGACAGTTTCATCTTCTCTACTGTAACAAATAACAGTTTAACAGTGCATGACACGTGGAGAGTTTTTTCCATGTGTGCACTATTACTCATGTTACAGGTTCAGCTCACAACCCTGATGGGAATTCCAAGCACCTAGAAAACAGCTCCCACAAAATAAGGTGTCCTTCTACTGTTTTAATTATATAAACCAGCTAGTGGAAGGATCTGGTAAGAATCTGTGGCACAAGAGGTGGTAATATTTAACGTAGGAGCAGGGATTATAGCCAGTAGGGGGAGCTACTTTTATGGGAGACATTTGAGAGGGTTTCCCTCTGAAAAGAAAGGCATATTTGATGAAACCTGATGTCGAAATTTTGTTGTAGCAAACAATTCCATTATTGTTCTCAAGAAAGAATGAGCTAGTAGCTTGCAGTTGGAAGATCATACTGTTTTCCTCAGCATAGCATGTTAGGATTGCATGATGTTGTCAGTACCTGTTTGAAACTCCAACTTCACAACAAAAAGCAGTTGTCATTAAGAATTGCCATAGTGGTAGTCTGTAGCAGCATTGCAGAACAAATCCAGAGCAGTGGTTGTTAAGAGTTAGACTGAGATTTTCCCACTCCTGCAGTTCAGGAAATTTTGGAAAATTCAAATCTACTGCATGTTGAAAGATGAATGCAATTATTCAGGATATAAAATTAGTTTCCTCAAGGGAAAAAGCTGTTTGGCTCCATGTGATTTGGCTGAAAATTCATTAGATTTAATTTTCATGCAAGTCTGAAAGGGTTGCGGTATCTAGAGGCCATGATTCCCGCTTTTCTCCAGGATCTGTGCAAAATGAATTTCCTATGAGTATCTGAATGACTCCAAAGTGATTTAGACAGATGGTCTAGCTGGCTTCATGGGTCTATAATTTCCCTCAGAAGGAATTCCTTGCCAAAACTGTATTTGTTCCAAACTTTGGTTTCCTATTTTCTAGCAGGAGGCTTTTCTTTCTTGATTTAGAGCTGGAGAAAAATAACATTATAGTGAAACACCATCCTGAACTGAAATGGGGAATAATTTCTGTTGGACCTGAAAGCTTTACCTAGAAGGTCCGTGATACAAATTGTGACAGTATACAGCATTGTTCACAACCGTGCACAGGACAAAACAAGAAAAGGTTGATCTGAAAAAAATACTGTAATTTGCCTTCTAAGTGAAAATTGTGCTGCAGGAGGTAGTCTTGATAACTCCAGCAAATGCACCTTACACATTCATAAATTTGGAGAAGAGGGAAATTCAAATAGATGAATGCAAATATAACAGAATAAGCATCACTTTAATGCTTTGCTTGAAATTTCATCTTCTACTCTAGAGAAAACATGACAAATCCATTTTGCTATTAGGCTACTTCCCCTTTCAGTTCATTTTATCAAAATGGTGAGACCCTCAGTCTTCTGGTTTTATTAGAATTACTGCCTTCTTTCAGCAGTGACCTTACCTGAAGCCATGGTGCAAAGGAATGCTGCAGTGTAAATGGATTGTTGTGTTGGCTTATGAATGCCTGTATTAATTTAAAGAAACATTTTAAAAGCTAAGTCCCTTTTTAAAGCAGCTAATCCCCATATCATGGGTGAATGTTGATACTATGGCAGGCTTTGAGTTAGAATGGAGGAAATGCCAAAAGCAGATGAAATCTTTTGACAGAGCAAATATCGATTTCTTTCCCCTGGAGTTCCCCTGGTTAATTTCACCTGGAGTTTTAATTTTTGTTATGTTTGTTTCTTTAAAAATCTACCACAAAAATAAAAAAAGTATACCAAAGAAAAAAGAGAAAAGAATAAGCCTGCTTTCCCCATTCATCATTCTAAGCGAATTTCATGTATTCCCCTTGTCTCATTCTATTTCTGAGCAGGAAACTGATCTGATGAAATATTAGTCAAGTGTCAGTTCCTGATTTAACCCCAGCTAAACTAATTTTTCAAATCGTGTTGTTACCTCCCTATGCACCACTGCATTTGTATGTTGAGCTTTAAGACCATTTCTTTGTGTGTGATGAAACAGAATTAAGTAGCATTATGCTCTGGAACTGTGGGGCTTTTTTAATTTACTGATGGTTTGGTATCAGAGGAACAAGGAAAGCATTTTTTCCTTTATGCTCTGCTGAGTATACAAAACTTTTTGAACCAGTTCTTGTTAGATGAAGTAATAAAACTAATACCTTATTCATGACCTGAAATTAAAATATTTATTCTGCCTTAGCTTAGATTTTGAATAAAAATGAAATCTGAAAGGACATGGTTTGAAAATACTTGGAAATAGTATTTTAAATTATGGGAAACTAGGTTGAATAATTTAGCTTTGAAGAGCCATACATCTGTCCACTTATGTGTGATGAGTAAATAAAGTGCCAGAAGAGGTGTCATGAATATACTCCAGTGATTTGAGAAATGGTACAAACAACATTGCAGCTCTTCAAATGCCTTCCTTAGAGGAAATAAATGCCAGTTACTTCTTCTGACACAAATATAATGTTATGTTTCAAACAAGTTAGATTTTCTATCTGCTCAGATCTTCAGTTCTAGTCCAATGTGATCTATAGATATATACCATAATTTGAAAGGGAAAATGTGTGCTGTCACTACTATCTATTCTTAAATCCTATACATACTTTTTTTGCTGTTCGACCTCAGACTTGTCCATCTCCAGTTCCTTGTATAATTTTGTTTGTATTTGTTATGATTTGCCTAAAATGCACCAAAAAAACTGGAAAATATCACAAACTACCGATACTGATTATTTTTTTTGTTGTTGTTGTTTTAATATATTTTAGGGACAGAAAGGTCACATATAAGTTACCTCATTATAACTTGGTCTGATGAAGTAGAAATAAATTATGTATTTTAGAATTGCATGTGTTCAGCACAGCCTCTCAACAAAACCGATCAGGACTGATGATTTATTATCTCAAAAGTAACTTTGTTCTACCGGATGGTTATCTTCATTGTAAAATGACAACCTCTTCCAGTCTGTTTCCATAACTCCTCCTTGCTAGATCTCACAGATTTTTGACGGCAATGTGTTTTTCTTGTTTGTGGGGTGGGGTAGAGGGGAAGACGCTTGGCTAGGTTAAAAAGATATCAGAAATCTCTTCCCCATGTACGCAATCACAGTGAGCAAATAATCTTCCAAAAATCCAACCTGAGAGTCTTCTAGTGAACGGACTAAATAGACTATGTCTCATAGGTCCCTAACTGTATGAGTTATTTAGTATGACACTTACTGTGGCTTTTTTCACAGCATTCTGATTTTTACATATGCTTCTTGAAGTGTGGGAATGGAATAAGATGTTATTTCTTTAAATAGTCCCTGATGTTACAAATAGAGGAAAATAGTCTCTTTTACAAATTAGGATTTCTTTCTTAGCCACAACTCATAAATTTCTCAATTGTGATAGTATGGGATTCTTTCAGATAGTAAACTGACTGGTCTTTGCCCTTTCATAACAAAGTTAAATCCATGCTGTAAACATGATGTTTAGCCCCTATTACTCATAACACCTTATACTGAGATTCAGCCTATTAACTGGGATATTTTACTGTTCCTCAAAGTTAGCTTGTTTTGTAATCTATGGAATATTGCTATGGATTAGCTAGAAATTAAGACAACACAAAATGGTTTAGAGAAGCTGAGAGAGTTTCTGTTGAGCTATTGATTGTCTGAGTTGGACATCTTAAAACAGTAGAAAAAGGAGTTTTGTTCCTATCAGATCCAAATGAGGGGTTTTTTTAACTTTCTAGTTGCTTCCGCTGCTAGTATTTCTCTTGCTGCATGAACACTGCATGAACACATATGAAACTCCTTCCACCTACAGAACTGTCATTTCTACAAAAGCAAGTAAGCATTATTAATTTAATTAGGTAAGTACTCAAAGTTTTCAGAAGTAAAATAACTTTGCAAAAGGTAACACGGCAGACATGAACAGATGAAAAATATATTTCTAGATTACTGAATTTATCCCAAAGGGCTGAGTCATGCTGCAGAGGCTGCTGGAAACTACATGTCTTTTAAGGAACTAGATGATCTTAAGGTCTTTTCCAACCCTAACTATTCTATGATTCTATTCAGAGTGGCATCCCAGATGATGGTTAGCGGGAAGCGACAGGCAGAGTCAGCAGTGCTTACCTCTCCCCGGTGGAAGACTGGGTCAGGACTGTTGATGGCTTACGTGGGGGGGGTCATGTCTGGTCTAGCACAAATTAAGGAATTTAGATCAGATGTGATGGTTAATATGTTAAGAGTTATTCAATCTGGCCAAATAAAAAAAATCTTTATGTATTCTGCTTGCAAAGAAACACCTAGTTTCTCAATTTTCCCAAGTTTGGGATTTTTAGTGTTTGTGTTGCAGTTTTTTTATTTGTTTGGGTTTGGTTTGTTTAGGTTTTTGTTTATTTTTTTTACTGCTATGTTTATTTTAAATCAGATTTAGTTACAAATTTTAGAGACAAGTTACCTTTAGTTACCTGGGACCCTCACTGGGGATTGCATACAATGAAACATCTGAAAATAAGAGACAGAAGAAGCCTGAGAGAGGTAAATAAAATCATGGAAAGTAGGGAAAAGGAAGCTGGAAGAGGTAACCAGAAAAACACATACAGATTTAGAGAAAGAAAATATCTACATCTCAGTAGACTTTAGCTCCCTGAAAGAAAAGAGTGGACTGGAGAAATTGTATCTAAGCCAGCAAAGCAGGATGAGGAAGGCTTCAAACAAGAGGTAAGAGAATGTGAGCACGTCTTCAGATGGCTGTTGCTAAAATGGTAATTTGTTTTTAGATTGTTATTGATCCAAAGAAGATGCCATTGCTTTCCCTGACCACCACCACTTCAAGCTGTTTTAGTATACATGTGCCAATGTCCTGCTTCTGTTGTAGGGCACAATGGAATTTCACATTATTATCTGTTATTAAGATTTAGCATTTATATAGAATTTTCATGCACTAAATATTTTACAAATACTCTCCAATTAATCATCTCAGCACCTACATGGATTGTATGAAAATATAGCTGTTTTGCAGATGGGGAAACTGCAGCTGATGGAATTGCCAGAGGCAAGGCAAAAAGTGCTTTTGTCAATAGCAGCATATGGTACTTGGGCTGTTTGCTTTATATTTGTATTTGACTCATCTTCCTGATTAGTGAGTGCTGTACCTCTCTGCATTGATTTGGTGCAGTACTGGTAAAAGTCGTTGATATTACAGTCAGCTCTGCAGTGCCTCTCCCTGTTTGGGGATGAGCAATAGAAAGTCGCAGCTATTTAGATGGTGAGACTCAAACACCTAACACAACAGCTGATATTCCTGACAAATATCTGCTGATGATTGATACAAAGAAACTGACGAGTTCCTAAATGGTACCTTAATGAACTACAGTATCTTTAAAAACGTACAGAATTTCCAGAAAAACAAATATATTAGTGCTCTAATATTATTCACATCTGGATGTTTGTCATTTGGTTATTATGAGATAGATGCCAAAAAGTTGTTATTTTAAAAACAGAGAGTGCTATGAAGGTTAAAAAAAACCCCCAGATTTTATGGGAGTCTTAACATTCTTTGACCCTGGTGTCAGCCAAACACTTGGTTCCATCAGTTGTAATCCTTTCCTCATACTTGCCAGCCTCTTTTATTAATGTAAGAGAGCCAACACAGTTCACAAAAGTCAAAAAATATTTAAGACTTTTATTTTTTATAGACAGGAAAAAAAGCTAAATCCATGAACTTATGAAATGCACAGTCAGGAAAGCAGAAATTAGCGGCAAAGCCTTTGTCAGTGTTCACTCTTAGGTTACATATAATTACAGAAATTCACTGCAGGTTCTAATGTACTTTATAATTTGAATTTGTGTATGTGCTCACACATTGATTTTATCTAGTGAAGTTGTTTTTCAAGAACTTTGCAGTAATGTTTAGTTCCTCTCCCAGGGATGTGGCAATAATATTGGATAAGTCTGAATTTGACATGTGGGTTTTGTTAGACTCCTAAAACATTTATTGTATCAAAAATTCTCATCAAAATACTTTAAGATTCCAGACATTCTGTAAAGCAAGTGCTACTGCAGCTGTTCATAAAGCATAATATTCTACTTCTTTAATCAAATAGAGAACTACTTAACTTTCACTATGCAGTATCATGTGGTAATGTTGCCTAGATAACTTGGATGCATTTGGGGAATTTATAGTGTTTAGTTACAAAATCAGCTACAGCAGGGATTTGACCAATTATGCCGGCTCCTTAACACATCACAGTATAAAGACTTCTTGTAAAAACACAGTAAGTTTTTGCTAGAGAAGCTGGGTCTTATTTCATTTGATAAAGCATCGATGTCACTGGAAACACCAAAGTACTAAGGGTCTGATATTGCAAGGTACAGGGCAATTTACTAAACTTCTATGCAAAATAATGACCAAGACCAAAAATCTCTTTGAATGTAATTGCAGGGATAGGACGTATCACTTTAAACTGAAGTAGTGCAACTATTACTTTGGCTGAAACAAAACTGAAATCCTAAGAAAGGATAGATCTCCTTATAAAAAGATACATTCAGCATTTGCCTGAAGCTCTGGGTGGTTAAAGGATGAAGCATGAGTTTAAAGGAACTTCAGAATTATTGACGTAAATTTACTTAGGGAAAAAAGAATATTTCAGGATGAGAACAGGTCTATTGTCCAAAAATAATCTTGTTTTCAAGAAGCTGTTTAGGAACTTGATACTGATGACACTAGAGAATCTCTTATACTCTCAAAGTAAGTAATAATCAGGTATTTGCTGTTTTCTGCAAAGCCTATTTAGATGCCATCACTGAATGTGCCATTAGTGAGTGATACTATGTTCCAACACAGGATTGTAAGACTTAAATGGAAGTTTTGTGGGAAGGTATAGTAAATACAGGCGCTGGGTAAGCCTTGATGAAGGCTGGGCTAGGTGAGAGGGCAGTTGCGTTAAGTCTGAGTTTTTGATTTTTTTTTTTACCAAAGAACACAGTTTGAAACAATGCACTAATAAACTGCATGGGGGGGAGGGGGGGAAGGACAGGGTGTCTAGAGATGAAGCCTTCTAAGCAAAATCTCCACTAAAGCCATTTCTTTCTTCCAGTAAGTCAACTTTCACCTAAGTCTGAGCTTTTGAAACGTTTTTTGTTTTGTTTAGGGTTTTATTGGGTTTTTTTTCAAAGAATATGTTGTCATCTGAGTATTACTGACTCAACATCATGCCCAGTGCTTTGAAATTTGGATTAAAAAAATATTAATTGGTGCACAAATATATACTGAATTCTTAATATTTAACAATGATACAACATGGAAAATAAAGCTACTAGAATGTTTCCTCAGCTGCTCACTGATCATTACTGGAAACCTATCTTTACAATGAATGGGATGCAGCAGTCCCCAAGAAAACCATGTTTCTTTTGAAACTGGGAATGTCAATCAATCAACTTCAGTAATGTTGCAATTTTACCTACACTGCACTGGTGTTAGAAAATAACTAACAAACAGCCTTAATTCTTGCTTTTCATTTATAATGAAAGGCAAGCACAGATGAAGCTTCTTATGAGTTTTCCTGTCTGAATGAAACCAGAATATTTAAAAGTTATCATTTTCCAGAAATATGAAAAGCAAGCTGCTTGGGACTACTCATTTACTTATGCAGCAGTATGTTACAGATAAATGTTTTATGATGTAAAATGATTTATTTTTTAGAATCACAGATTCTATGATTTTATTTTTTAAAGACAGGAATATCAGTCTTTTTTTATTGCATGTATTTGAGCACCATATTTTCTCAACCTTACCCACAAAGTCAGAACAGCTGTGTACAGAGAATCTGTTTTTCATTTGTTGACTTTTAATGCACGTGAATACACACTAGCATTGTTTCTCAGAAAAATCACTTTGTCAGACCTTAGCAAAATATGAAGGTTTTAGGACTGTGCTACAAGGAGGTGACAATGCAAAGAGCTGGGAACAAGCCCAGGGCTTTTTAAGGAAGACACTTCAGCATCCTACAGGTGGGTTTTGAAGCTTCCTTCTGCTAACTGAAAATGAGGCTGCACATACACTCTTTCTGGGAAAATGTGTTAGTTAAGGTCCTTAAACATAGATTCAGTCCTTTTGCAAAATCTATATTCTGAAACACCTCCTTATTTATTTATTTATTTTACAGTATGCATATTCACACAGCCTGACTTATTTTAGGTGAAACTGATATATCAATCAATCAGCATCCTTTTAAAGGATGTAACCAAAATGGGAAAATGAAGTGCCTGTTTGTTTCATCTATGCATTCTGCACTCTAATGCTCCTCATGTCTTCCAGTAGCATAGGTCTGTAGATTGCCTCCAAGCTTTCCATGTATTCTAAATAATCACTCACTCGAAATCCATGGAGTGGCTCTTCCTGCACAAACACACAAAGAAAACATTTATAAGCTAGGAAAAAAGATGCACAATTCAAATTTAATGAATTTGAAGCTTCTAAAGATAGTTCACTTTGTTCTGCTTGGGTGTTTAAAATACATTTTTTTACATTTCATTTAGAAACAAAGAACTGATAATATCTGCTTCCAGACAATTCTTTTTAATTAAAGTCTTAGTATCAAATAGTTTTTTCAAGTGGATGCTGTTCATCTTATTTTTGGAGAACGTTACATATTGAAGATTTTCAAGATTAATAAAGTAAGCTTTAAGGAGGCAAAACCATGTACAAAAATATTCTTTTAAAAGATTTCTATACCAGCACTTGGCATGCTGGAAGTTTGTTAATGTGCTTTTTTATATCCAACTAGATTCTCAATAAAACTAGGACAGTAACAGTAGATACTTACTTTTAAAATCAATGATGAAGATTGTTATAAAGTGCTTAAAAACATAATAAAGACTTCTGCACCACTACAAATGATTAAATTTTCACTAATTCCAAGACATAGAGCAAAAAATGGGGCCCTCAGGAAAAAGAAAGAAACAGGCTATGTTTTCTCTATGGCTACTAGATTAGAGGGTTGAGGAGGGTGCACAGCAGAAAGTAGGACCTGAAGAACAGTTTAGATAAAACGGGTGAATTAGTTGCTGCTTTGAACTGGAAAAATTAGTGTGCCCAGCATCTACTAAGCAGTATTACCACTGTCGGCACCATATACTGCAAAAAGCTCTCTGGAGCCAGATAGTCACTGTGGACACATTTCATCTACTGATGTATTGACTCTACATCTCTGTTAAGCAGAACTCTCCTGAGAACGTCTACTCAGGCTTGGAAGGCTGCACTCTGGCATGTGAACAGGAATACAGAGGAAAAGAAAACGGACTTCAACAGAGAATTGTAGTAGGTATTTAACTCTTCTTCCTTTCCGTTTTTTTAAGCAAATATTATATTCATTAAATGGGCACTCATATTAAAACATTGGTTAGTGATTTAGCTGTCAATAATATGGCCCATACTCACAGAAAATAAAGTGAACAGTAGCTAAGTTACTTCTAGAATACTGACATACTAGCTCTGTATGTGCTATCACAAGTCACAAACCCTGTAGCCCCAGTTTCTCTATTTTATCCAAATTAAACCAATGAAATCAAGATAGTCAAGATGGGCTCACTGAGGTGGC
The DNA here is from genome assembly GCA_028858755.1 of Ara ararauna. Lineage (NCBI taxonomy): Eukaryota > Metazoa > Chordata > Aves > Psittaciformes > Psittacidae > Ara > Ara ararauna. The sequence goes on from CM054379.1 coordinate 68,296,907, forward strand.
AGTTTACAGTATTCTTGGTTCACATGTAGAAATTACAAAGCTACGCGCCTTCACCCTTCCATGAAAGGATTAATAAAAGGCCAAGCAATAAATTTAAAATTCAGTTTATGCTGAAACTCCAAGATATCTCAAAGGGATCATAACTGTTAGCAATACAACCAACGGAAAGAACCAGAAAAAGGGACAAAATGTTCATGGGCAATTCATTACTTAACTTTCCTCTTGGCACAGAGGTAAGGCAAATAGTAGAGTAATAGAAAATGATCTCTCTCATAGGTAGTCATATTTTTATCTCTAGAAGGCCATACTTGAAGAATGAATGTTTTACTAATTAATAAAGTCTCAACTTTAAGTGCTAGGCATAATGTCATGTGAATTGACAACAAAGTTGCCTCCAACTTTTTTTTTGCATGCAAATAAAAGTACATTAATATTGAAGAAGAAAATATTTGGTTTTAATTTTAACAGCTAGCTAGACCTACTTTTTAGATAACACCAACAAATGTGTATTGCTATCAAATCATCATTTTTCCATTACAGACATAAAGCATGTTAGAAGCTTAAAAATAGAACATACTATTGGTTCTTGGAAGGAAAACAGGCAGCAAGACTTGTTTGTATAGCAAATGACCATCGTTAGTATGAAGTCCAAGATGTGACATTTCATTGAAAAAAAAATAACATGAATATTCAGAGACTGTAGGTGTCTTGGGGTTTTTCTTCACTTGGACTATGTTCTCAGAATAGTTTATACTTCCACTTTTAAAAGAATTACTCCACTACAGTAATCCAAATTCATGAATGTTGTGCAGAGAAACAGGCTAAAACTTGAAGATTAATTTGGTTATTTCTAAAAAAGGGCAGCTAATGCCTTTGCAAGTATTAAATCCAAGTAACCTCATATGAAATTTAATGAATATAATAGCAGAGTATTGTTTTTGTTTAGATGAATTAAGAGCTATCGAAACCAAGATTACTATTTCAATATGCCATTAACTCCTCTTTTTCTACAGTAGTCACTCAAGGAATTTAAAATACTCCAGTAGTGCACTAATATACAGCGTTTCTCATCAACAGTTCCATGTCAAATCTTTGGCTTGTTTATACTGTAGGTGATGACAAGATATGAAGTCTCTTAAAATTTCCTCAGTTACACACCCTATCCAACTAAAACCATCAAGATGAAGTAGTTTTTAAATCACACTGACCAAAACCAGGTCAAACAAAACAATCCAATCATTAGACCTTAGCAAACATTTCAAGGAAAATGATTAACAAGTCAGCTTATTCATATTTAAGAATATGTAAGCTGGATGCAAACTAGTCACAAAACTGTTGGTTTTAGGATAGACTAAGATGTAGATATCTAGCTCTCAAAAGAATTTTGACTGAAGAAAAAGACCAGTGAAAATAAACAGAGGTGTCTCTGGGAAGAAGACTTATGACTGTACCTATAGCTAAGCAGTATCCTGCACAAAGAATCCAATAAAGAAATGTAATTTGTAATATGGCAAAGAATATGAAATTTTGAGGCTGGCTATGTAGTAATTGGCATCTGTTCAAAATAACAGCTCACATCTCATCTCTTCAAGCTTCAGGAAGAGACCACTTTGTAAACCCGCCTCTCTGAAGAACAACTAGTTTAATGAGACTTGGGTCACGTACAGAGAGCTGAATTAAATGCCCTCATGACTTAGTGTGACTATTTATTTTGCTGACAACAGGAAATGATCAAGACAAACGCAGGAAAGCTATTCTCTGGAAAATACCATAATTTTCTGCAAAGAAGTAAATAAATTTAAAGCATCATTTCATTCAAAATCAGTGAGTGAAATTCAGTAAGAGCTTTCAGTATTGAGAGCTTTGCTTCCCTTCAGCAGTTAAAAATTTTAAAAAGAAACCCTTACTTTAAGGAAAACCTGGAGATCTTGGGCTTCAGTGTGCTTCAGGATGTCTTGCTGTAGGTGTTTGAACACGGAAATACACATATATATTTGATAATCGGGACCAAGCAAGATACATGTAGCAATATAGTGACAGATCTCCCTCCAGTCCATGTAATTCCAGAAACACTGAGTTATCCATTGCAGACAAATCTAGATGAGAACAAAATTATACATAATTAAACTGCTGTAGACATTCAGTCTTAGTTGATCAGCTTTATCTCTTTTCTATACTATGGACCCCTTTTTCTATACCATTACCCTACTTATGAAAATAAAAGTGATAAAGTACAAAAGCAGCCAAGAAACACCATTTTTTAAAGCGCAGCCTCCAAACAGACTTCCAGTGGGTTCTGCTAAACATAACACCCTGCATGTGTGCATCTCACTTATCTGAGTACGTTCTGGCAACTGAGGTTGAGACATAAAGCTCAAAGTCCAATGAAAGCAAAGGGGACGTTTTCAAGATTTTTTAAAAATGGGGCCTAAAGTGTAATGAGGGTTGCAAAGGTATGTTTAACATGGATTTTCCTCTAAATAAAAGCCGTTCTTTGCTTATAAATTAATAACCCCTTCCCTAAGATATGTTTTCATTTAATGAAGTATGTAGGGAACACACTTAGTGACTCCTTTTTCAAGTTCTAAATCACAACATGAGAAGCATACAGCACGTTTCAGTTTATTTAGTTCCAGACCACAGATCTTCTGCTAATCAGTCCTTAAAGTGTTTAAAAATATGCAGCAGCAGAAGTACCAAAATTCTAATTAGATGACAGCAGCCATACTCTGGCACTGAATCTGTTTTCAGATATTTATTGATATACATGCACCTACCTACATCAGAGTTGTTTTCACAGTCCAGGGTTCATTTGTTTTTAATCCTGCAGTAGAACTGCAGTAGCATACAGAAGATACAGTGGCACCCACCAGTGGCATTTCAGTAACACATTAAATAAAAATAAAATCCCCAAACAAAAAATCTTGTCAGCAGTTTAGAGCAATAACTAGTCTGTTACTAATTGAGTGTAAAAAATATAAAAGCAGTATAACTTACACACAACTAATTGAGGAAGGAGTGACAGTCCCTATGTGTTTCCTCACCCCAAAACAAGAACCTTATTATGAGCACCTCATTCCTATGCTGAGATAAAAGTCCCTCATCTGCTGATCTTCTCTCCTCAAAGACCAAATCCCAAGCTGACTTTTTAAAGTAATATCTGTACCACACTGGCATCTGCTCCCATTAAGAAGTCTCTTAAGCTGCAAAGGGATTTTGAAGGAATAAGATTAAAAGTATTTCCCTTGGAACTGCACTAAGCCTTCTTATTGTGGCGAGAGGTCCTTTGCATTTGCAATCTAATTTATCATTGCATGACACTGTTTACACTTCATCATGACTGTAGTCTTTACAAGTAATTCTCCACACATATTACCATTCCATATTACCAAAGAATCATAGTAAGTAGGTAAAATGAAAGCTAACATTATGGATAAATACTCTTCTTTAGTAATATCTCTTTAATATTGAAGGTTAGTGTGTTGCTTGTTTGTAATAGCATGGGTAGTTCCTATAAAATTAATTTTGCTATCATATTACCTGAAGTGGTTCCTATTATACACCTATCCCAAATTACTCATTTCCTTCCTATGGAAAATTTAAAAGTTATTTCAGGGAATAAAATATTCTACTTATTTTTAATGATAAATCTGGTGCTTTTAGTAAATAGTATTTTTATCAGGTCTTCTGCATAAACATGTAATAAAAGGTAATTAGCTGCAGTACACTGTCATTATTCTACCAAAGTCAGTTTCTTTCTATTTTCAGAAGCTCTAAGTCACTCACATTCAATACTATCTCTCACCCACACTTTTATAACCACACACACATGCTGTATGAACATCCTTGATTTGGTGGAATTAAGTCCAAAAATTTGATGATACTTTGATATGCTTTCATCAGTTACCTGGGATGGAGTAAAACCAGACCTTTGGAAGGCTGCAAAGACAAGTGGCAACTTAGCTTTCAGCAACATTTCAATGTAGTGAGTGCTGCAGAAATAGACTGGATGGATGCCAGATTCCACCGTGGTAGCAGGTAGATGCATCTGATTAACAATAACAACAGCAGCATCAAGAACAAAATTGAGGAAAAGGATTACAGAAAATATGTTACTTTAAAATAACTTTGTGGGAACAATATATAAAAATACATGTTTACTTGTAGAATAAGTAATCCCAGTTGTTTCAGAGATAGGAAACAGAATTAACAGAAAAAGTACTATCATTAGGAAAAACATGTAGTTTACTAAAGAAAATTAAAAGTTAGAAACTGATATTAAATATATCCTGACTATTCCTTACCAGTAGCAACCTAGTTTTTTATTTCTTTTCATGTAAGCTTACATTGTGAAAGCAGGGATGCACAAACTATTGTCATATTTTAAACAAAAGAACAGAAGGGAAAAAAAGACTATGTTGGAATATTTTTTTCCCCATTTACTGGTGAATAGAGTGGAACTTGTATTTGAAATTGTTCTGTGTGTGCACGTTTCTTTGCAGTACGTATGGCTGGTGAAATTCTGTTCAGTGCAACAAAAGTAACAGAGATTTTATCAGTATGGAAAGCTATGGAAATCAGGGCTTTGTTTCCAGGTAATGCTGGACAGTCAAGGTACATCCTTTGGCATTTTCCTCCCTCCTGAAGTAGGCAGCAACATAATCCAACGGCTGGATAATTCATCATTCATGTTTTGACATTTTATTTTAGTTGACATTGCAGCAGTTATGCAAACAAGTTAATTACTTAACTTTCTCTTTGTGTCATGAAGACATATTATGAAAAAGAAATAATTTAGGCATTGAGAATGAACATTAGCACTGCAGTAACCTGCCTGCACTGCTGGCTAGTTCTTGTAAAGCCAACTGTACAGATAACTGAAGTTCTCAGCAATGATGGTGTTCAGCACAATTATATTCACACAATGGACCAAAACTTCATTGTGCTGGGAAAACCCCAAAGCTAGACTCAGTGCTATGTGTGTACCAAGACAGTCACTTCTGGTGACAAGAGGGACCAATTCATATTAATATGGAAGACTGTATGCAGAAGAGGTAAGGAATCTATTCCATGCTTCTTGTACCCTGGAGTTCTCTAGTAAAGACTACAGTTGTTCTACAGTTTCCATTCAAAACATTTAAGAAAACATAACAACGTACAAAGTAAAATTCAAGGGGTTTTATCTTAAATAGATGGAATCACACCTAATGAATTATGGAAATGTTGTTTCCTATACTAGAAACTTGATCCAAGATACTAATAAATTCAAATTGTCAAACAATCAGTATTTGGGCAGTAATAATATTTTTAATTTACCAAATATATCCTAATTTATTTAGTAAATTCTAAACCTGATTGATAGGATCAAAAGGATGAACTTTCACTCTATAAAAATAATTTAAAAAAGGTCATTCCACGGTACTGCAGCCTTCACACAGAATGTAATAGCACTAACAGTTTATTTTACAACCAGCTTTAAAATTCAGTAATGTTCCCTTTATTACCAGTCCACCTGTATTTTCACTACTTTTAAACAACCGTTTCAGCAAATGTCAAATCCATATTTTTCTGAGAGACTTTTTCAGGGTCACTTATTTAGTTACAGGTCTTTAATGAAAACTTAATGCATTAAAAAAAATCAACAACAACAAATAAAGACACCAAAAAAACCCCCCACCCAAAGCTAAAGAAATTAAGAGTCTCCTTTAGAAACTTTCGAAGTTGCTTTTCAGAAAGAGACAGCTTTTGAGTTCTTACAGATATATGCAGTCTTGGTAGCCAGAGAAATGCTGAAACAAGAAGACGTGAAAATTGTTTAAGAAACATCAGTGTCTTCTCCCCGTCCCCTGACATTATGAGGAAGATAGAAGACGCAAACCAGTCATAGCCAGGATAGTGCTCCTGCAAGCAGCCTATGTGAGAAGGTTAAGGAACTTGGGCAGTGTCATGGTTTAAGTCCAGTCAGCCACGCAGTTTCGCTCTCTCACTCACTCCCCTCTCTTTCCCCCGCTCCCAGGTGGATAGGGAGGAGAATCAAAAGAATGCAACTCCCACAGGTTGAGATAAGAACAGTCCAGTAACTAAGGTATAACACAAGACCACTACTGCTACCACCAATAATAATAATGACCAGGAAAATACAAGGAAAGAATACAATTGCTCACCACCTAAAACCCATCCCCACCACACAGTGCACCCCCACCCTTCGGGGTCTCTGCTCTCTGCTCCACATCCTGGGCATGACGTGCTGTGGTATGGAATAACCTCTTTGGCCAGTTTGGGTCAGGTGCCCTGTCTCTGCTTCCTCCCGGCTCCCCCTCCTCCCTGGTAGAGCATGAAACTCAGAAAGTCCTTGGCCAGACCAAAAGATCACTAAGCAGTAACCGAAACACTGGTGTTATCAGCGCTGTTCCCAGGCTCAAAATCAAAAACACAGTGCTGCACCAGCTACCAAGAAGTAGAAAAATGACTGCTGCTGCTGCTAAACCCATGACAGGCAGAAAACTCCTCACTGTCCTTCGGGAACTGCAGTCTTCCTCTTCCCCAGGCTCATGCACAAAAAAGGCAAGAGCTGGTTTGTTAGAGATGGGACAAAGGGTACAGCTGCACAGAAGCCAGCTTCCTGAGGCACAGATGCCTCTCAAACTGAATTAAATTTGAGAATTAAGTTCACTTTCAAGAAACTGGACCAACTTAAGCTATTTTTCCAACACACTACTTTTTTTTCCAGTCTGAAATCAAAACATTCCTGTTGATCAGTTTACAGACACACATCATTACATGGACAATAGCATTAATACTGTTGGTATTGTGGGAGCACCATAAATACTCACTAATGCTCAGAGATGAATTGCTGCGGACTCTTTATCACATACAGAATGATGTAATCCTACTCCAAAACAGTTTATGACAAAAATGAGCAAGACTTACAACTTTAAAAAAGGATGGGAACAAAACAACGAAGATCCTGGGTCGGAGCAATCCCAGGCACAACTACAGGTTGGGCAGAGAAGAGATTCAGAGCAGTCCTACAGAGAAGGACTTTGGGGTGCTGGCTGATAAACTTAACATGAGCCAGCAGTGTGCGCTTGCAGCCCAGAAAGCCAACTGTATCCTGGGCTGCATCAAAAGGAGTGTGACCAGCAGGTCAAAGGAGGTGATCCTACCCCTCTACTCTGCTCTTGTGAGACCTCACTTAGAGTATTGTGTGCAGTTCTGGTGTTCTCAACATAAAAAGGACATGGAACTGTTGGAACAAGTCCAGAGGAGGGCCACGAGGATGATCAGGGGACTGGAGCACCTCCCCTATGAAGATAGGCTGAGAAAGTTTGGGGTGTTCAGCCTGGAAGGCTGCATGGAGACCTCAGAGCAGCCTTCCAATATCTGAAGGGGGCCTATAGGGATGCTGGAGAGAGACTCATCACTGGGGACTGTAGTGAGAGGACAAGGGGTAACGGGTTCAAACTTAAAGAGGGGAAGTTTAGATTGGATATAAGGAAGAAATTCTTTACTGTAAGGTTGGTGAGGCACTGGAATGGGTTGCCCAGGGAAGTTGTGAATGCTCCATCGCTGGCGGTGTTTAAGGCTGGGTTGGACAGAGCCTTGGGTGGCATGGTTTAGTGTGAGGTGTCCCTGCCTATGGCAGGGGGGTTGGAACTAGATGATCTTAAGGTCCTTTCCAACCCTAACTATTCTATGATTCTATGATTTTCTGGAGTGCATTTTAACTTGCTTAACAAAATTTCAAAGTAAAAGTGCAGCTTTGTGGTGGTTTCTTTTTTGCCTTCTCCCCCCATTTTTTACATATGTGGATGTGCATATTATACATCCACACTACACCAAAAGCCCAAACTGAGAGTTCCAGTTCCAGTATTTTTAGGCAACAGCATTTATACCACCAAGAAAGGATACAAAGTGAGGATACCACAGTTCTTTGCTCTTGCTTCAGAATGTTTTTGCAGTTCATTAACACGAAGCACAACCCATTTTCAGCATGTTCTTTTAGTAAGTTTAGATATTTTCCATATCTAGCAGAAAAAAATAAAAAAACAAAACTGTTTAAATGTTTGAGGGGTTTTTTTATTCCTAAAACACAAGAAATCATATTTAATAGACCTATGAAAATTAAGCTGTCATACTGTTGGCCATCAAAAACACTATGCTGTAGATACACACATAATTTAATAAAACCTACTATGCTTTATCTAGGAAGGATGCACACCAAACATCTGCTACTCAGTGTTACAATTCCTCATCTAAATTCCTTTTAGTTGAGATTTAAATTCTATGGTGGGGAGGAACATGTAGTCCAACACTCCTTTTCTTCACATACATTATTTAGAATTCCATCTAAGTATACTTCATGTGTAATTATTAGCATCAGAATTCAAATATTAATGCTAAAGATTACAATCTGTGGAAGTGTAGACATATTAGCTTTACCTTCATCATGGCTCTGCAAATTACCAGCCAAGTAAAATGTTCAAATTGCATATAACTAAGCTTAGCTAAACAGAACCATTTAGAGAAGTAATATAAAGAAAAAAAATATATATATATAACTAAGGATAATGTAATTTTATGGTAAATCTTACTAACAAGCTACAATTACCCTTTACAACACTAAAGGATAATAACCTATAATCTGTAAATATAATTTAATTATGTATTAATACCTTTTTCACTTTGAAAGTTAATTTCCTTTAAAGTGATATTTAGATTTAAAATGGTAGAAAGAATTGAGTTGATGGATTAAGTATCATTAAAGTCATTCCATGAAAATCAAACAAATCTTAGAAATACACTAGGGAAATAATTTAATACCATGTACCTGACTGTCATTTCAACACCAAGCTGCTGCACAGATGAAAGGCTTTCATTCTTCACATCTGCATCCATGGCTAAAACAAAAGAAAAGATATAATAAAGTATTACAATAAATATTATTTTAACTGAATACTAAAGTAAATCTTCTATTATGTATGAATACCAATTCTGGAGAACTGCTTCTTAATCAAAATGAGTTTAATAGTGTTTGCAGAGGATGCATCAGGAATCTGAACTCTTCTTATATGTTGTTTTTTTAATAATTATTATTTACTAAAATCATCTTCTTTAGAAAGAAATCTTCACTGTTAGCATGGTTATCATTAGCTTAGCAGCACAATGTAAACAATCAACATATTTTTCAGTCCCATTTCTTCGTAGAGCTTTATCCCTTCTGGCCAAGAAATTAGATAAAGCAGCATTTTCTGATCTATTTTCTTCCATTCCAGTGCCCTTTAAGTCCCCTAGCTGTAAAACCAACTTTACTAACAAAAATTCTATTTTGATGTGAATCACAGGAAACTTTATCACTGACGGATTTAAGAATCCTGTCTTTCTTTGCCTTGTTTTTTCACACATATAACCCATTTTCTGCATTTGTTCAAATTAAAAAACTAAGTTAGACTAAGTAGTAAATCATGAATTAAAGCAACATCTGTTGCAATATTTTCTCAAAATCTTAAATTGCAAATGTAATTAAAAATAGGGCATTGATTCTCTCATGTACATATATCATCTAATATAACTATAGATAGAAAAAATAGTTTAATAATATGATTTACAAAGCTGAGGGCTTAAACCTTTAATATACTTCTTTCAAAGTGCTACTTAAAATACAACAAATTAAATTTAAAAAAAGGAAAAAAAAAAACAAAAAACAACCCACAACTGACATAATTTGTTAAAAATGTAAATAACAGATATGGCTCAGAAGTTAAAATATATTCATGTGAGTGATTAATGTAAAAATCTGATTAAGCAGATCACACAGTAACCTGATATGTATATTTTATAAATCCTGATCAGACAGAGGAATTAAACTGAAGGATTTTCTGGCTACCTATTCAGGTAAACACTCTATGTTCCTAGTAACAGGGAGTAAGGTATTACAGATTATTTACAGGTTAAGGGAGGAAATGCCTCTGGTTGGGAAGAAAAGTTCAAAAAAAAAAAATAATTTAAGGAGCACCTACTCAGATGGGATGAAGTAGGTTGAAATTTCCTTGAAGAAAATAACATAGCAAAATTACACTCAACACTGAAGCAATAAAATTCAGCAAAGGAAGTATAGTAAAATAACCTACTCTGTATTGTAACTTTAATAGAGGAGAATGATCTAAGTGTTAGGGTCATGAGAAATTAACCTTGCATTTTTGACAAATACATTTATATATAAAAAAAAAAATCAACTGGTCTCTGAGTAGAATGAATCAATTTATTAATCTGATGGGAATGAAATACCAAAACCACATCAGAAAGAGCTTTTTTTTTACCCAAAGAACAGAAGTTCAAATATTTTTTGCACAGCATACCAGCAACACAATATTTGAAAGAATACATATAAAATCACAGATCATTTCAGTTAAAAACAACCAGACATGAGTGAAACAGCTCATATCTTTTTACAGCTCCTGCTCCAAGTTACCTGTTTACTCAGGCTGCAATTACCATACTATGTCAATTCATTTTCAGGCTCCTGTGTGCAATCATGAAGGCAAGAGGCATTCTTATAACCAAAAAAGTGGGGGAATTTGAATGAGTTTGCTATGACTAATTGCTAATTCAGTCCTGACACGACCGTATTTAATGGAAGAAGAGGGGCAAGCTATAACAACCTCTAAGCCACAAGGAAGCCCTGCCCTCACTGAGGGGGGATCATCTTGCGGGTGGCAATACAGAAGCCTGTATCCCAGTCCAGCAAGGGTGTTATTAGTATCAGCTGCATCACAACCCACAATCTGAGCCCAGTTTCCATTCTGTAACAGTTTACAGCAAATACTGAATGCTTATTTCTCATTCACATTAAAAGAAACAACTGATTTAATTGATTCTTACTGCTTTTTCTTCTCTGTTGTAGCAATTTCTCTGTTACTGAAAAGGGTTTTCTCCCTATCAGTTTTCTTTTTTCTATTTTCCCCTGTACTGTGAAAGAACATAAAATTAACATAGAGTTTGGATTGAATAATAATTTTATATTACACAATACTTCATCAAAGCAAAAACTCTTGCTTTTGTACACGAGTGTATAAGATATAATCATAGCTCCATACATTAGACAGTAAAGTTGCTGCCAATCCACAACTTGCTATAGGAACACACAAATTGTGGTTCTTTGTCTTGGGTCAAAAGTTTTGATTTTCTATTTGTTTGCCAATTACAAACTGGGAAGATTAGGCTTTAGGAAACTATACAGTCATATAGAATGTACAAAGGACCACTTCCCTCTGATTAAAAACTGGACCTAGAAAACTTAAATGCTCCATTAAGCTTAGAAAATTGTTATTAACAAGAAGCAGAATACTGAAATACTGCATATTGCAATCCACAGATATGAGTTGTTGACCAGTATTACAGGAGTATGTTGTCACTGTACTAATACAATGATGGTCATACACCTGATTTAATATACTAAATTTAATCTTCTACAAAGCTCATTTGACAGATATTTATCAACATACCTGATTTAACTGTCTTGAAAAACAACGGGTTTCATAACTTTTGTTACGCATCAACAGATCAATTTTCTGAATAAGAATGCTATTTATGCTCAAAGGACACACCACCTCTCTGAACTGGAAATTAGATAAAACATGATACAGCACTCTGGCTATACAAAATGGCATGAAGAATATGCTTTGTCAGCTTTTTATTTATCTAATACAAAATTATGTTAAACAGGTATTTTATATTTTCTTTATAAATGTAAACCCTGTACACAGAAATTAAGTCAAAATTAATCTAGTAATTTGAAGGATATCAGAATTCTCTAGTAGCAGATTTACAATTAACAGAAAAAAATATAATAGCAAGTTGACTTTATCTCTCATTCTAAAATGCATTAAAAAACCAACAGCAGTAAGTATGGACCATTTTTAAGTCTAAATGATTTTATTTTTTGCCTTTTTCAGCCAAGTAACTACTCCTTCATACTAGCATCCTACCATACACACTTCAGATAAGCTAACCATATTAAATATTGGTATGTCTGCTCTCAATTTTATTTTTTTTAATCCACTATTTAACACAGTCTTGCTCATTCAAGAAAAGAAAATACTTCCTTTGAAATACCAGGGACTGTAAACTATTAATTGTCAGTGATGACTTGAAACAAACAAAAGAACACTACATGTGAAAAAATGTAGAATATTATCTTTTTCTATGACTTGGACTATCTTTTTATGACTTGGTAATTCTTCCTCTTAATGCCAACCCTTCTATCTCTTGATCAAATTCAGTGTTCCAGAGAACCAAAAAGAGAGAATTAGGACCTCTACTGCATGAGTGGGAGAAGCAGCCAGGGTAGGGAAGAGGGCTCACTGAGACACTCGTCAGTGTAAACAAAATCCAAAAATAATTGCTGGATTATGTTGCTGGCTCCCCATCAGAGCCAGTTCCTGTTATGTCAACAGTATGCTTGTCATGACAATACAAAATCAAAATGTTCATACCTAAAGCTTCTTCTTTATGTACTGGTCATTATAAATACTCAAGCTATTGGCAGCAACATTATTAAGAAATAATAAAATTTTCAGTCCAGCTACACATAAACTGGTAAAGGGCAAAATACTTTCTGCTAATAGCATCTTTAAAGTGGGCACCCATCTTTAAAGAAGTGAATACATCAAATGATGCAGTAAGAAGGGAAAAATTGGATGGGATTTCAGTCCTGTATTTCTCATTTGCTACTCCTCCTGATCAGCTCGCAATAGATGGCTTTGCATTAATGTTTCTAAAATTTCTCAGTTCACTACCCGATCCACCTAACCCTTAGAAGATTAAGAACTCATTAAATGACAGAAAACTACCATGAGATTTTGTTCAGCAAGAGAACTAAACCTCATCTAGAGAAGGAACACACCATGACATTTGAGTTTAATGGCCAATGCCAGAAATCCCTGAGATTCTGTCCCTGTGGCACTGCATGGTCATCCACACAACCAGAGCTACCGAAAAAAAAGCCAGCTGATACTGAAAGCTCATAGCATTCCCAAGCTTGGGCATTCTGTAACACACAGAATCATAGAATAGTTTGGGTTGGAAGGGACCATAAAGACCATCTAGTTCCAAACCCCCTGCCATAGGCAAGGACACCTTCAACATGTCGGAGATCAATTAAGACATCCAGACACCAATGTATTAGATGACACAGCAAGAGGAATTCTTTGAGAAATGGGTTTGTTGGAAGCTTGAGAAAACTAATACACTTCCACAAAGCATTTATGTTGCAATGAACTGGAATTTGCTAACAGGAAGAGCAAGTGGCTATTTAGGAACTTCATATCCCTAATGCATAATGCCTATTTTAATAATATAGCAAATTTCAGTTTCATACCATTCTATAGCCCATTACATTGAAATATCAATGATTTGGTTTTTGATGTTTGGTGTTTTTTAATGTAGAAATATTAAAACAAAAGCAAACTAAAAAGTATTAATTCTGGGAAAGGGGATAGATAGCATTCATTTACATTTAATGTACATATTGTATGTTATTTTACTTATCTGAGTCCGCATCATTGCTACTAGTTTGAAGTAAACTTCAAGTAAGATTTGTGTTACTGTTTATAATTACACACTACAACTGCATAGCAGTTTATTAGACATTTTTTCCTTATCTCTTATCTTGAAAATAACAACCCAAACTAATTTGATTTTTCCCTATTTGCAAACTTTATAATAGACTCAAATCCTGAGGGATTCCACAGCAGATGGATGACTGTTATTCAAATTACAAGTACCTTCAGGTTTAGAAAGCTGTCATTTTTTAAGAGAAACAATTTCTCATTTCAAGAAACATGATAAACACTGAATATCTATGCATTACACTGAATCCATTTTCATGAAAATTGTGGCCTCTTTTCATTAAAAATTAAACAACTATTATTTTTCAGTTCCTCAGACCCAAATTTATTCAAGACAGTGGTGGACATACATAACTGCCAGGCACGTGTTCGGCTTACTTCGATATGCAAATAGGAGGATGCATCTGGAATATAGATTACCTTCTAACAACTCATTAGCTTTAGCTTAGACAGTGACTATACATGCGTATACAGAAAAGATGCTGTGAAGTAACACAGTGTTCAAGAATTAATAGTTCTCCTTGGAGAAACTCCAACCCTTCATACACATTAGAAAAAAGCCCTGGGAAATGTACAGAAATCTGATCAATTGTGAGTTTGACCAATTGATCGATCTTATAAGTGAGAAAATTAATTTTAAGTAAATAAGGCCTGATAAAGATTTGAGAATGTTTTCTTTGTCGCTTCTGTACAAACAGAAAGTGTAACACAAATTTGGGTTCTCAAAGTGCATTCCTATCTTCATAAGTATGCCACACTGTATATTTTATGATGTAAAAAAAGAACCTGAAATTAATGTAAATTTATCTATACAACTAACTCTTACAATCAAGCCTTTTTACTGTTCCACGGTGGAGTATTACCATAGATTTTAGAGCCATACTTTTGTTTCACTATCATGCCAATTACCATGAATTTATTGGTCTAAACTAGTATCCCTGGACTCATTGCCACACCTGTCTGAAAAAGGTGCTATGAAATTTTAGTAACTATTATGCTATAAAAGTTAAAAGAAACATGAATGACTTGATGAAACATATGCTGTTTGCCTGAGCAACACTCTTTCCTGGTCAGGAGAATTCTTCACAACAAAAATATGTGATAATGGTATTACTGAGAGGGAAAGAAAGCTTTAAGACAACACCAGCCCTTTGCCTACATTTCACGTCAGTTGCTTACCAGACTACTATCCTTGAGAAGACTTCTCACTCCCTGATTTCCAAGCTTGACTTTATTCAAGCACATGGAATATCAAAAGCATTTGAAAATGAAAACTGTTTATCAGCTGACCTTTTAAATTTTGGAGCTTTTTTGAACAGGCAAACTTACGCAGAATTCATGTCCAGTAGCGCCTGTATTAGACTGAATGAAAAAAATATTCATAAAATACAAACAGGAATTTCATACAGATTTGGTTTGTTCATCATGAAAAAAGAAAAAAAATCTGTCAAGCTCAAGAAAATCAAGAATTGAGGCTTTTACTATGTTGTTATTGTTTTGTTTTTGTACCTGTTCTTTGTGATCTTCTCCTCTAAAAAGATAATTTAATGTATGCAATTGTCACAGGATTTTCCAACCTAGTGTTTCTTCAAAGCTAGCATTAAATTTTAGATAAATAATGTAGTGTTGTTGCTATATCCACCTAATCAGTGGTTCATAGTGAAATCAATGAAGTAGAAGATCCAGGTGACATTCCTGAACATGTTTTAAATCCTAGCTTTCAACAAAGCTTTGAGGAGAGTAAACTGAAACTAAGGAACTCAACATCTAAGTGAACAGAATATGGACTACTGCTTTCCTTCATTAAGAGTTCTTCCATACTGGATGGAAGCACTTAGCTGTTATGATTAAGAAACAGCAGGATGCTGCCTTTGCTGGGAACCTGGAGGTTGCACAGCTAGATGTCTGTTCCTCCTCTCTTTAGCTTTTTGCCTCATTCAAACCAAGCAAGTTTTCCTGTTTTTTTAACAGGGAACACGAAAATAACCTTGAAAAGTTTGATCTATAGGCTATACTGTTCTCCAAAGACATGGGAGATGGGCATTCCCCAACGCAGAAAAGAAAACTACACCTAGTCTTCCATATCATTGGAGAATGTGTGATGCTTTGAACTGTGACCTAAAAAGAGAGATGTACAGAGAGAAGCAAGGGCAGTCTAAGTGCTGAATAAATCATTTACACCATGAAGATATTATGTGGGCTTTTCAATGACAATCAAAATCATAATCTGATTTGGAAAGTATCAGAAATACATAAGTATCAAGTCTGATGAGTCCATGAAAAGACTTTTATTGCTCATTATGCCTCCTGAGAACTTAAAAAGTATATGACTAACTAATAAAGGACAACAAAAAACTCTTGAAGCATCTTTTAAGAAAAAGTAAAATAGTGATGGAAATAAGTGTTACTTCAGCAACTCTATTCATTAAGAGGAGAGAGATTCTCAAATAAAATTAAGGGTGCTCTGTTAGCAAGTTTTCAGAAGGTAAAGGCCGTTACATAAGAGATCCTCTAAAGGGGTTTTGTGCTTTGAAACTTTAAAGGCAAGTCTGAAGCCTCCAAGGACACTATATTTGCATCCTACAGATGTGAGAAATAAAATATCAGTATAAATAACAGACTATCCCCAAAGCAGGCTTGGTTATCCAGAGTTAGTGGCAGAATAAGTACACTAAGTGACTGAATTACAACCTAAGAGAAAAGCCCTGGACAGATAGTAAAGAATGAAAGTGCATTTTCCAGCGGATATTAACAGTGCTTCTAAATCTTTTAATTTTTCAAACACCTCAAAACATTAAAATGTATTACTTTACACTCAGATCATTCATCCTTTATTCTTGGATGGAAGCACGACATCTGTACAAAACTAACACTCAGATTACTCTGCCAACAACAGCAGCTCTTTAATACATATCCTTTAATGCAATTTTTTTTTTTTATTTTGCGAATAAAAGACAGGCAAGGGACAACGTGGGCCCTGTCTAGAAGCTATCGGGAGAACTGGCTACCCTGGGTGTGGAGAAGGCTGAGGTTCTTAATGACTTCTTTGCCTCAGTCTTCACTGGCAAACGCTCTGACCACACCAGCCAAATCTTGGAAGGCAGACACAGAGACTGTGAGAATGAAGACCCTGGGCCCACTGTTGGAGAGGATCTGGTCTGGGACCATCTTAAGAACCAGAACATGCACAAGTCCATGAGACCTGATGAAATCCATCCATGGGTCCTGAAGGAGCTGGCAATGAAGTTCCTAAGCCACTGTCCATCATATTTGAAAGGTCATAGCAGTCAGGTGAAGTTCCTAACGACTGGAAAAAGGGAAATATAACCCCTATTTTCAAGAAGGGGAACATGGATGAGCTGGCGAACTGCAGACCAGTCAGCCTCACCTCTGTGCCTGGCAAAATCTTGGAGCTGATTCTCCTGGAAGGCATGCTGAGGCACATGAAAAACAACAAGGTGCTTAGTGACAGCCAGCATGGCTTTACTAAGGGGAAATCCACCCTGACCAATTTGGTGGCCTTCTATGATGGGGCTACAGAACTGATGGACAGGGTTAGAGCAGCTGACGTCATCAACCTGGAATCGTGTGAAGCCACATGACATCCTTGTTTCTAAGTTAGAGAGACATCGATTTGATAGGTGGACCACGCAGTGGATAAAAAACTGGCTGGATGGCTGAACAAAGAGTTGTACACAATGGCTCAATGTCCAGCTGGAGACCAGTAACGAGTGGTGTCCCTCAGGGATCGGTGCTAGGACCAGTCTTGTTCAACATCTTTGTCGGTGACATGGACAGTGGGATTGAGTGCACCCTCAGCAAGTTTGTCGATGATACCAAACTGCATGGTTCGGTCAATACACTGGAGGGAAAGGATGCTATCCAGAGAGACCTTGACACGCTTGTGAGGTGGGCTGATGCCAACCTGATGAAGTTTAACCATGCCAAGTACAAGGTCCTACACCTGGGTCAGAGCAATTGCAGGCAGAGCTACAGGTTGGGCAGAGAAGAGATTCAGAGCAGTCCTACAGAGAAGGACTTTGGGGTGCTGGTTGATGACAAACTTAACGTGAGCCGGCAGTGTGCACCAGCAGTTCAGAAAGCCAACAGTATCCTGGGCTGCATCAAAAGGAGTGTGACCAGCAGGTCAAAGGAGGTGATCCTAACCCCTCTACTCTGCTCTCGTCAGACCTCACTTGGAATATTGTGTACAGTTCTGGTGTCTTCAACATAAAAGGACATAGAACTGTTGGAACAAGTCCAAAGGAGGGTCACGAGCATGACTGGGGGACCGGAGCACCTCCAGTATGAAGGTAGGATAAGAAAGTTGGGGCTATTCGGTCTGGAGAAGAGAAGGCTGAGTGGAGACCTCAGAGCATCCTTCCAGTATCTGAAGGGGGCCCATAAGGATGCTGGGGAGGGACTCTTCATGAGGAACTGTAGTGAAAGGACAAGGGGTAATGGGTTCAAACTTAAACAGGGGAAGTTTAGGTTGGATATGAGGAAGAAATTCTTTACTGTTGTGGTGGTGAGGCACTGGAATGGGTTGCCCAAGGAACTTGTGAATGCTCCATCCCTGGCAGTGTTCAAGGCTGGGCTGGACAAAGCCTTGGGTGACATGGTTTAGTGCGAGGTGTCCCTGCCCATGGCAGGGGGGTTGGAACTAGATGATCTTAAGGTCCTTTCCAACCCTAACTATTCTATGATTCTAATATAAATTGCATACCTTTGGGTTGATTATACATTGTGGGGCTTCCAAATGTGAGCCAGACTGCTTACGCTATCTTAAATGTTTATGCCACTAGGTTTGCAAATCATTCTATAATAGGTGTCAGGAAATACTTTAGTCATACTCTCACCTGCTCTGTATCTCCGGCTTTCCATTACACATTCAGAAATGTGAAAGCCCACCATTAATAATTATCTGTACTATTTACATATGCACATCATCTTTTGCGCCAAAGGTATTTCCCACCCATTAAGAAATTAATTTCTAAGCTACTGAAGAACATTTTAAACAACCCCCAAAATGCTACAGATGCATTAAGAAGGGAAGTAATTTAAATAGAAACAGGCTGCTGGCAATATATTATTAGGAAACTGACCTTTATCATTTCCCGTGCTGAAATAACAATCCAATTGGCTTTCAGAAAGATGTGACACGAACTTCTCAATTAACTCAGCCAAAACTGCAGAAAGTAAAACCCATTAAAATATTAGAGGCAGGGAACAAAATGTGGAACTACATTACCTACCAAGTGACAATATGTGAGAAATTAAAGCTATTTGAATTTCTTCATGTTTATTTATATTCTACGGTGGAACAATTCAAAGCATGCATACCCCTTCTGCATTCCTAGCAGTATTCCAAACTTAAATTTTAATAGCTTTACCAAAAATATATTGTGTGTAAATAGAGAATCACATATTATCTTTATATCCTCCAAGAATTACTTCAGAATTTGTAACATGGTTTCAATATGAAATGAAAATTCACTATAATTAAACTACAATATCTTACCACATGTCTGTGTATGTAGACAGGAAAGAAAAAAAACCAAAAACACCATCCCCCCAAAAAAAAAGCAAAACCAGAACCCCTAAAAGACCCCCAACAACCTGCACACAACGGAAAACTCACACCACCCCAAAATGATGCTAACAAAAGTAAGTGAAGTTTTAGGGATGTTTAAAAAAAAAAAAAAAAAAGTTATAAACCCACCAATCCATCACAAGATACAAATTATTTACTTAAAATTAAGAATTTCTTTTGTGAAATGCTGTATTTTATGACGACCATATGTTCAGTTCTTGCCATGGAACTGCGAGTCAGCAGATGATGCATAGATAAGTCAGATGCTGACATCTAGTCATTATGTCGGAGATCATATATCCTATCTGAACAGGATGGTAGCCAGGAAGTTAGCAAGAAATCAAATGACAAATCATTAACAAAAACTGATTCTTCAGTTCTGCAAGTTTGAGGCCACTGCAACTGAGCACGTGCCACCTTACAGGTTTAAACAAAGGAACAAGGAAGCCTTTATGCATACTGCATGTGCATACTGCATGGAGGGAGCCCATAATGAGATAAACCATATTAAGAATTTAAGATAGCAACAATGAACAATTTTTATAAGCAAATGCTATCCTAAAAATGTTGTCATGATAAATAGGGTTTAAAGCACAGTGGTATAACCTTCTTTTCACAAAAATGCGAAGCAAGGAAATGTATTTAGAGAGTAACAAGTGCTGCTACCCATGGGCTTTCCTGTTTTAAGACTGCATGTTACCATTATATTGGCAGCATCTGAATGTAATACCACTGAAGATTCAGCACCTAGTCCCCCATTCCTGCACATAACGCCATGCTCTCAAAGGGGCTTTTGCTAGTTTTAAACTGAATAATTTCACTACACCGTTTTAGCAGATAGGCTAAAATAGTTGTGATAGGTGTGAACAGCAGCACAAGTAAGGCATAAAAATCTGTGATGGAGGTAGCAGTGGAGAATGCTAGAAAATTCTTGAACTAGCCTTGAACAGGAAAACTAAAAGATACTGCAGTGCAAGCTCTTTTGTGTGTGAGGAGGAGAAGACAGAACCTCCAACCACAGTCTGATGCTTGTTAAACCAGAAAAATAATGACTATGTCATAAAGACAATAAACTCTCCTTCCAATCATTTTAAGCCAACATACTGATCTTAAATCATGACTGGCTTTTTTTCCTTTGCTTAGTTGTCTAAAACATGCACAAAAATTTACTGATACTGAGTAAGTCCAGAAAAATGCTTTAAAAGGCTCAGTTTTGGCAACACTACATTGATGGTTAGGGCAAAGGGTAAAAGAGTTTACACTACAACAGCTAAACACAGATTTACAGTTACAGTAGCCAATGCCAACAGTAACAAAGTTAATTTTGCACTGCAAAGGACTACTAAATCAGAACCATAAAAAAACCCACATGCAATTTATAATCTTAAGCATTTTTATGGTGAGAAGAAACTTAATTAATTAATAACTATTTTTAATCATAGTTAATAAACCAAGTGGTGCTAGCAAAAAGCTATTTATTTTATAGAAGAGTAATAGCTCATTAATTTTGTGAGAATAAACTCAATAAACAATCTCACTAATCTTTACTAATACGCTTAGTGGAATTTGGTCCACAAATAATATAAAAATGATTTGTGTAAAATGAGCAAAGTTGTCTATACCTGGAGTTGCAGATAGCAAAAGGAGAAATTAAACTTGAAATTTGTAACTATCTAGGTGATTACTGTATGTCTACTAGCATGGCGATTACAGAAATATGACATACTACAATAACGAACAGGAAATATGTTAAAAAGACCAAAATACCACATAATTCAGAAAATTTAAAACTGAGTCAGAGCACTGTACATTTTTTCCCTTTTTGATGGAGGGCAACCATATGCTTGACCTAGCAGTCGAATATTTCAGTTCAGTGCTTGAGTTAATGGGAGAAGTGACAGCTCAACTGCTAAGCAATTTTTTGAAACTCAAGCACTAAACTGATTTCTACCATTTGAAAGTATTTATCTAAGTGCCTAACAGGATCTTTGAAAATATTTTAATCAAGTTTGAGAGAGGAAAACACACAAGAATTTATCAAAACAAATGTGGTTGATACATAAAGGGTTTTCACAGGACACTCAAACACCCATGCTAAACGACAAGCAGTTATTTTAACTTTTGTCACTTAATACTAAGTCATTTATCTGCCATTTGGACACTCCCTGATAATTGTTATAAAGGTGGAAACTGGCTTAGTGATTTTTCATTTAATTGAAAAAGCAGACAAAAAAAATTTATGAAAGTTCATTGTATATACTACAGTCAGCATTGTAAAAGCTCACATTCTTATGCTGAGGTTGTTCAGAGATAAGAGATTAGCGCTGTCGCCTAACAACTCAGTGAAAATGTTGATTTTCTTAAATTATGGTAGCTTGGCTGTATTAATATTGAAATTATTAAGAGAATGATAATTAACTCATGCAAATTTAATCATATATCCAAAATAAAGAGAATTTTAATTTAGAAATGTGTAATCATATACAAAATAAATGAAGCAGTTCTAAGATTTCCTAAACAATTGCAGTATGCAATCATAAAACACTTGAATTCCTGAAGGATGCTTTTTTTTTCCCCTTGAAGAACTAATGTACAAAAGGAAGGAAATCAAGATAGCTTCTAAACTGCCTAAGAACACTGATTAAAAATTCATGTGATTAAAGCTTTTTTTAATAGGTAACCATGAGAGGTTATCTAATCCCTACTCTGAAAGGTTTAAGCCAAAAATTTCCAAAATTGTGAAAAGCGACAGATTTTTTAGATCCTCTAACGTAACTAGTGTTACTGGATCATATTCTACACTGGATCTTATTCTATACCAACTCACAGATGCTTGAGAGGAGTTTAAAAGAAAAAAAACTTTCTTAAGAGTTAACAGTAGCCCTGCTTGACTTGTCTTAGTGGTTAAAAATATGAGTAAAAACCTTGGACAGCTGACAAATTTGTAAGAGTTGCAGCAGAAATTTTCAACTTTACCAAATTCAGTTTAATAAATCCAGGAAGAACGCAGTTGGCAGTTCCATTCTTAATGGCAACAATAAGAGTACTTTTTCTTAATTAGGTAAGGTAACAGGAGAGACTTTTAATTATTGTACATTGAAGTAGCAAAGGAACAACTTGCATTTTCTTTGAACACAAGAAAACAACTTATAAAAACTCCTACAGTGCTTCCATAAGAGATGAATGTTCCATATCTTATACAAGTATCATCTTTATTAGTGGTAAACAGCGCCTTTCAAATCCTAATCAAATGTTGTAATCTTTACAGACATGAAGGCACATTCACATGCACTTACAGTGCTTACAGGGTATTAGTTTGGAAATTACTCCAAACTCGTTTGGGGGACAGAAGAAAGAAGTTTTGACCTGCAATTGTTCTTCCTGTGTAACATGAAAGACTTAGTGCTCCACCCTAATTCTGAAACAAGCCTCCTTGAAAAACCAAGGAAGGATATAAAAAGGTAAATATCTTTTTTATCATTATTTTAAAGGCCTCTTTTGCAATGCAGCATTTTTAAACTGGTCACATTAAAACTGTGAGCAGAACACAGAAAGAATCTAGATCTAATTGAACGATCTCTGAGGCAGAAAATTTGGTCCACATTTAAAAAGATCAAACTGAGCTTTGAGAATATGTGTTCTTACAGAGAAGGTTCCTCTGATGATCAATTCAGAATGAAAATCTAATGCAGACTGGAAATCTAATCTGTTTTTTTTGAAATCACAGCCTTGAGAATTCTCTCTCACAAGGCAAGAGCCTTTGGCAGACTACTATGCAAGACTAAAGACAGTCAAATCTTCTATAGCTGGACCTAAGGAAGACTGATGACTAGTTAATGCTAGTCTCCATTAGACAGGGCCCAGTACAGGAAGCATAAGTATGCATCTTTGCTCTGTAATCCGTGGAGTTTGCTCCACCTGTAACTAAACAGAAAGTTTTGATTGGAATATTTCTTAGGACCTAGACAGAAGCCTCTCAGTCCTCCGAATTTTGGGAGAGCTTGGGAAAGCTGTCTGTCATAAAGTAGTTTCAATGAACATTATGTTATCTCAAACCACAGATACTTTGTTACATCTGAAATATCTTTATATTCACCTTAAACTACCAGTAGTTATACTGAGTTTTTATTATCCTTTTGTAGGGTGTTTTTATTGATTTAGCACTCCATTATGCTATTGTTTCTATTTTCCTACTTCACTTTTTTGTGCGCTTTTTGAAAGCACTTGCAGAAGACTCTGTGAGACTTAATAACAATTCCACAGATACTTTTTTGCTGACTTTTACTCCCAGTTCTGTCTCAGCTGGAAACAGTTATCCAGAAACAAGAAAAATTTTTTGCTTGGGGTTAACAAATCTTAATAGCTCTCCTTAATTCCACATTCTAACTTCTGGTATCTCTAACGAAGCTGCAGAAAACAACCTACACAGGTTTTGAAGCTGCATAAAAGAAAGACTTTTCTTTTCTTTGTAAGCCACCTATCATCTGGCTTTTGTAAAAACATATTTTTACGACAAATAATTCCTTTTAGATGCAGGAATACATACAAACAATTTTCAACAAAAATTTCATATAAACCAAGAAGAGATCAGTCTAGAAAATATGCATTCAAATAAAATTGATTTTACAAGGACGAAATTATTTGTGTTTCACAATATATAACATCAAAAAATCCCTCAACAAACTTTTAGATCAGAGTCATGCAAGAAAATAAACATATGATTTTGCTAGAAAAAAACAGGGTTTTGTTAATTGCTATTCCTCAATTTATTTTTCTTATACTAACAGAAGCTCACATAAAATACATTTAGTATTTCTTAGTATTTACGAATCTCTGTTCACCTTTCACAAAGCTCTCTGAATATATGCATTTGTGGATGTGTACAATATAAAAGTGCATAAATGCATTATTTACAAATACATATGTATTCTGTCTAAACACACATTCTTCCAAATGAAAGGTGAAAGTTCAATTTACAATCACTTAAGACTATAGACCCAAGCTCGTTTCAAACAAGCAGCAAGAACAGAAAACTCAAGAGTTTAGAAACATTCAGTAATTCTTGCCTCTAAGCATATTACACAAATCACAAACTTCTTATTAACTATTTTAATAGTAAATCAGTTCCTGTATAAATGACTTCCTTAAGGCTTCTGAACCACCCTGTAGCTTCTATATTGCTATATAATTTACATAAAATTCAGGTCTTTTATGTAAAACACAAATGCTGGGTTACTTTGATCCCATATAGAAGATACTTCTGCCTTCACTGTCAGTTGTATTAATTGCTTACCTAAAGAATTTCAAGGGACATCTTTGCATCTGTAAAAGAAGCTAGACTATGTATTGACCATTTGACCATAATCAGAATTTTTACAGAAGTGGAAGACACTCTGAGGTACCTTCTGAAAAACTCCTAGCTTCTTTATTGTCACACAGGTTTATATGACATGGCGATTAAATTAAAAGTCTGCTTTCTGATGATCTAAGTCATATGGGCAATCACTGTTATTGTTTTGCCTGGTATGATGTTTTAGCTGACTGTCCTTGGTCAGACCAAAACATTACTGAGCAGTAACTGAAAAACACCGGTGTTATCAGCGCTGTTCCCAGGCCGAAAGTCAAAAACAAAGCACTACACCAGCTACCAAGAAGGAGAAAAATGACTGCTACTGCTGAACCCAGGACACTAACCTATCCCAATGCTCCTGCATAAGTGTTCTCTTCACTAGAAAATACATATGAAAATGAAGAAAAATCTGAATGAGTAGGTTCTTTAATATTTAGAATGGCCTAATTCTGAAAAGTTTTACTGAATTGGCTATTAATATCATTTCCCAACCCATCTTAAATTCACGCATCTTAATGTGCCCTCTTTCTGCGTCAAATTTCAGTAAAACCAGCCAACACAAAAGGATGATGGTCATAAAGAGAAAAAATTGGACATGAAGCTTAAACCTTGTTTTCTCAGGAAAATCCCATTTTATTATGTTTTCATAATTAACATAAAATTACTGACTACTTGTATAGTTAATGTAATCTTCAATGAACCTTTAAAGAACAGTTGTTTAGTGGTGGCCTTCTGTTTCCTTTCTCTGTTAAACTCATTAAGTCATACTCACTTGTGCCACTGATGATATCTGGTCTGGCTTTCATGACTTTGTAGAACTGTTTTCTGCAAATTTCTGCCCACCCACTTTGCTTCTCTGGACTTTTTAAGAGTGATAAGAGCTTGTCAAGATCTTTATCTGGAGATAAAAAAAAATAAACATATAGTGTTATTCTGTAATGATAATCAAAGCTCTTTTTTTTTTTTCTTTCTTTCCCTTCCTTTTTGTTTCTTTTAAACTTACTACATAAGCAATAAGAAGCTAATAGTTACAGAGAATCAGAGAAAAGAGTAGATGCTAGACGCTAGAAACCATTTTAACAATGAACAGGAAAGTCAGATGTAGCTTAGAGCCCTGTCACTGCCTGGTATTTTTGGCAGACCTCATACCTTACAGAAGAAAAGATTAAATAAAAATCTCTTATCTGTCAATTAAACTGGAGAAGCAGTCCTAAACCTGATGAAATTCTGCTTTATAAAAAAAAACCCAGAAATATTCATTCTACTTAGTGCTGGGGTTTAAACATTTAAAGACATTACTGAGGCAAATATAAGTCCCCTAAAGTTATTACTTTTCTGTCCTCAAATGATAAGAATTGGAAAGACATTTTAAAGAAAGTAGTTTGGTATTTCCATAGAATTTCACCACTCTGAAAATCAAAAATAGAAGAGAGGCAAAGATCCTCTACCAAATAACACTGGTTTAATAATAAAATGGAGGGGTTCCAGTACTATTTTGTAGCGCATGAAATGAAGCATGATAAGACAGCTATGTAACAGTGTTTCACAGAAAATTCCTGCTTCTTTTTGTAAGCAGGTTCTCTTCACAGGCTTCTACTTTGGACAAATATGGCATATATGTGTATGCCTTCAGGTTCCCAGGCATACCTACTGAGTAAATTCTGCAAAATACATTGGGCTGCCAATGGTGTGAGAATTCTTTTGAAAGCTTTGCTAATAATCTCCAGCATCTCCCAACTTTAGCACAAGGACTTAAAATTGTGACAAAAGGTTACATCAAAAGTATACTTCTGCTGTCACTGAAATGTTACCTTGCATGTTTTGCATTAATATTTAGAAAAAATTAGAATTTCAAATTCTGATAAAGCTAGCTGCACCCAGCATGATTTAGCCCTGGGCCTCAGGCTCTTTGTTGGTGCTGTCAGAGGCTGCAGCAATATAATTCAGGCACTTTCTAACTTCTGAATGCTTGACTTTTTACCTGAGCACTATTAAAACAGTCTTTTGGTGCAACTGTTATATATGAGGCACAAATATACCACATAACATTTTTTATTATATGCTCAGCTTGCTTATAAAACAACTTTGCAGAAAAGTTTACAAAAAGATCTTTATGAAAGACTCATTTCAAATGCAAAGAAAGAATGTTAGAGATTGCTCTTTACAGTTACTCTTACCTTGTTACTAAAGACACATTCTCTCTTTACCATAGGGAGATGTCTTCAAAATTAAAACTGCCATTGATGCAATGAAAAAAGGATAGTAAGTATGTTCTCTTCTGGCTAAAAGTGTTTCCCTTCTCCCAGCTCCCCCTCTATTTTCCACTGTGTTAGAGGAAATCACATATACTTTACCAATTTACTACAGTAAAATATCACAGGCTGAGGCAGTAAATTTCACAACTAGCTAAGTCCTAAAGAGATTTGAAAACAGAAGAACCATAGCAACAAATATAAAACCAGCATGTTTAATCATACATGAAAATGTTAAGTTTGCTTTCAACTACTTAAAACCTTGAGAACTTTTTCCTTTAAATCAAACGTCTTCTGCAACCAAAACATGTATCTTGGAATTCACAGTGAACAACAAATATTAGCAAGCTATCATTATACCTGATGACATAAGACACTGAATAATAAATGCAAAGTAGTGACTAAAATAATGCATACATAGGCTTTGGCAAATCAAAGGTGAAATAATTTTTTCCCATATACAACATCTGTTTAAAAATGCAAATATATCAGGAAGGGCTGACCACTGAAGTTCTTTTTTTCTGAAGGCGGAACAAATTTGAAGTTCAAATGACAAGTCCTTACATAAAGTAATTTTATGTAAGACAAAACTGATCAAACTCAAGTTTTCTAACAGAAATTACTGACTCCTACAAAATGGAAACAATCAGTTAGACTACCTTGCCTTAGGCAGCTCCATCCCCAGACTACTTGATGCTACTGTGAAATATTTTCTCATCAACTTGATGGGAAAAATAAAGGTGGCATCTGTAACAAGGGAAATGCACACACACTCACCTCAGCTACGTGCAATCTCTTTGCTGTGGGACCATGCTGTTCCTATCATTATGAAAGGATCATAGCCTACACGACTACCGAGTATTTACTCAGGTGATAAAGGTTCTTCGTAACTTGCAAGCTCTTCTTTATTCTTTTTCTACATTTTTGACACTACAGAAATGAATCCTGTCATGAAAGGTGAGTTCTGATTAAAGATTCTACAATTGTTTCAGCCAGTCTGTGGCTATTTAGAATCTTTTGAATACTTGCTGTTACTTTTACTTAGTATTTCAGTTTTCATTTTTCCAATAAAACTTAAAGGTTTCCATAAACAAAATACTATTTTCAAATTATCTTCAAATATACTAATAATCTTAAAATAATTCGGTTATTTTCAACAGGATTTCAATATTGCATATAATTTGTTTTAAGCTGATCTAAGACCTAAATGATTTGTTATCAGTAAATTGTGTCCTGTCATTGGGGTTTATTATACAATACACAGTATTTCAGAAGAAGCTTATTATAGTAACTTATTATCATTAATAATTATTCCAATTTAATTAACCTGGAATTCCTTTGCTATCCACAAATAACTAAGTCCTCAGTTAACATCTTTCCAAATAAAATGTACATATGCCTAGATTACGTGAATATGAAAATTTTATGTGAAGAAGGATTTACTCTTATGGTATTATCAGTAGGATTTCTATTTCTTTTTCCGCCATTTACTGCTATTTTTATAAAGGTGAAGACTGAAGAAAATCTTAGAACTGTAAAACAGTTATTTTACTTCCTGTGAAGTACTGCAGTAATTCAGTTTGGCAGACAAGGATCAGAAACTAACAAGCTGAGATTTAATCAGTCAATTTACCAAACAGAGACCAGAGTGAAACTTTGATTCCTGTCAAGGAAATAATACCACTGAAAAAAAATTATAAAAATCCCTCAAGAATTTCAAGAAAGCAGGATTTCAAGATTATGGCCCTTCCATCTCTGCTGCCTCCTTCTGACTTCTTGATCTGAGTCCTATTTTTCTTTTCACTGTTTTTCTCTCTAATGTGCTTCCCGTCCTGAAGGTTTTCCAAAATTAAACCTTTATTTCATGATTGCTGAAATGCACACATGCTAGTATCTAGCAGCATCAATGAATTCAAAATTGTACTGTTTAAACATGTAACCTTTTAAAATGCTGATTTATGCTCCAACAATAGGATAAGGAAATAAACATTACAGTATTACACTATTTTCTGAAATTTTGCTAAAGAACATCAACCACACTGTATCTGCTGTAAAGTTCCTCTGAGAAGATAGTATTTAATGAAAAAAGGAACTTAAGCAACTTCAAGTATGTACCAAATACAACTAACGCAGACATGTGTTCTGTCATCAGAATAGTGGCAGGCAAGCGACTTGCTGAAAAGAATCCAACTTCATATAAACCAGTAGATTCCCAACCTCCCCTTTCCTGTCAATGAAGGATAGAGGACTTAAGAGCCTCAAAGAACACATAGGAATGTTCAAACGACAGAGAAACAAGCTTAAGAGCCATGCAACCAAGAGCATAACCCTGTATTTAATACATCCATCACATACTGTAACTGGTATCATATAGTGGCAACTTACAGCATCTTATTTCATCCAGCTAAACCACTTGCTTCTCTTAACAACTTGTCGTTCAACATAGACTATCACTTCCACCAATAGGTCATCACAATACAAAAAAAGGAAAATATCAGGGTTTTTTTAAATGAAAATCAGTTCAAAAAAACCTCATAATATCAAATAAATGTTAACTCACTTTCACAAGTTATCAGGCAACTATAACTTGACCAACAGTATTACAATGCAGCTGGAACTCCAACTACCACACAGTCCTGAGTTATGCATATTGCTGGTTACTGAGTGGGAGGGCTTTCACACAATCACTAGAGGTGTTCTAAACACATGCCAATGCCAAAAGTGAGAAATCCTGCTTTTTTCTTCTCTTTTCACGTACATCACTAAATGGGTTCACTAGTTATGCTACACATTAATTATTTGAATTTTTATCTTTTTTCTGGAAGGAATACCGTAACTGCAGAGGAAGGTGAAGGACAGAAGGAGAGGGAATGGGCGGGAGGAGAGATTAAAAAAAAACACCAGCAAGGAAGGAAATGAGTAAGACCTTCCTCTTCTGATGATAGGTTTTTTTAAATATGCTCAACCCTAAGAGTGTGATTGAAGTGTACTGTCAATTAACTAAGCTGCTGCAGTCCTGCTTTATTCCTCATATGCAGTCATATTTTACCATCCCATCCCTTCCTTTGTACTAGTATTGGATGGTCTGTGTAGCCTTGTCACAAATAACCACATTTATTAGTTTATGAAGCTACGGAACTGCACTACAAATAACCTATAATTACCTGCATATATGAAATCTAAACCACCACACCATAACTTTCTGCAGGTGTAGACTGATCTCATTCCCTAAAAGATCCTGCTTTATAATTCTTCAAATAATTCATAGAATCATAGAATAGTTAGGGTTGGAAAGGACCTGAAGATCATCTAGTTCCAACCCCCCTGCCATGGGCAGGGACACCTCGCACTAAACCATGCCACCCAAGGCTCTGTCCAATCCAGCCTTGAACACCACCATCGATGGAGCATTCACAACTTCCCTGGGTAACCCATTCCATTGCCTCACCACCACAACAGTAAAGAATTTCTTCCTCATATCCAATCTAAACTTCCCCTCTTTAAGTTTGAACCCATTACCCCTTGTCCTATCACTACAGTTCCTCATGAAGAGTCCCTCCCCAGCATCCCTATAGGCCCCCTTCAGATACTGGAAGGCTGCTATGAGGTCTCCACACAGCCTTCTCTTCTCCAGGCTGAACAGCCCCAACTTTCTCAGCCTATCTTCATATGGGAAGTGCTCCAGTCCCCTCATCATCCTCATGGCCCTCCTTTGGACTTGTTCCAACAGTTCCATGTCCTTTTTATGTTCTTCACTAAGCTTTTGTATCTAAAGAGGGTAAGACTTAGGAAAATCCACAGAATCATAGCATGGTCAGTGTTGGAAAGGACCTTAAGATCACTTAGTTCCAACCCCCCTGCCATGGGCAGGAATGCCTCACACCAGACCATGTCGCGCAAGGCTCTGTCCAACCTGATCTTGAACACAGCCAGGGATGGAGCATTTACCACTTCTTTGAGCAGCCTGTTCCAGCACCTCACCACCCTCATAGTAAAAAACTTGCTCCTTATATCTAACCTGAACTTCTCCTGTTTAAGTTAGAACCCACTACCCCTTGCCCTGTCGCTACAGTTCCTGATGAAAAGTCCCTCTCTTGCACCCTTATAGGCCCCCTTCAGTTACTGGAAGGCTGCTATGAGCTCTCCACGTAGCCTTCTCTTCTCCAGACTGAACTGCTCCAACTTAGCTTGTTTCATACAGCATCTTCACAGCTGTTTTCATAAATGTCAAAAATGCCGTAAGCCCTTTCTCATATGATTGGATCTTGTGATAAAAATGTTTTTCTGTGCCTAACATATGAAGATCTGCAAATTCATGTGTATCTTGTTCACAATCTAAAGAGATAAAGAATAACATGACAATATTATATATGACAATTACATGAAAACAAATCCATATAAGGATATGTATTTTAGAAAGCTCAGGTACATTTCTGATGGACCTGTCCACCTACTTCTCATCAAGATATCTTAAAAGAGTGGAGGACAACAGGCTCATACATGAATACAAAGACAAATACAAAAAGGAAATCAAGTCAAATAAATGAAGATGATGAAGTGAAATTCTAAGAGATAACAGGAAAGCCAATATAGCTAACTCTTTGACAGAGAAAGTTAAAAAATATAAACTGATAGACAGCTAGTTTCAGACAGATTTAAAAAGAAAAAAAGAAAAAAAAAAAAACAACAAAAAAACCAAAACATGGCTGAAGAGATCTGATTTAAAAAAACAAAAACAAAATAAAACACAAAAAACACCAAAACTGAAAACCAACCAACCAAAACAAAACAGAAAAAAAAATTACGTGATGGACATAGGACCAATTTTCAAAGGAGAAAGAGAAGATAAGCTTCTCTTCAGGTGTCAGTGTCACCTAGGCAGTAAGAGATGAGGTAACTAAGAAAGCAGAACAGACAGAATAAAACCTACAATTACAGCATTTTCAGCAAAGAAACTGTACATTCTTTACCTGTACTAAGGATCTAGTAGTCTTAATAATACACATAATAGAAACACCCCAAGAAGAGGACAGGAATAATACCACACAGGTTACATAATGAGAAACTGCAGCATGAAATCTGAACACATACAGCTTCAGGGAATTGCAGAAACATTGTGCTAGCCTTCAATTCTTGGTGACAGATGTAACAAAGCAGTCATGCATTCCCACCCATACAATGTAAAAGTGTTTGCATGACTGCAGAATTCCTGCCATTCAGAAAAAGTCTGTGTGAATCCTGTCCATCTCCTTGCACTGAAGCAGAATTTAGTTTAACAAGTATTTGTCTAAGCTATTTTTAAAACCTCTGAGCAAGCTGTATAACACACATGAACTCTGAATATTCACAACATCAAAGAGGTTGCCTTAAAACCTCCAATGATGATTTCACTATTTCCAAATGTATCCAATTAGGATTTTTTTATTAATTTATAACAAATCTTCATTGCCAAGTAAGCAAAGTATTCCGTTTTCTGCACATGGACATAGAAAACCATCAACCTGCTTTCCTTATAACTGCTTTTAAAATACCAAGACACTTGCATGACCTCTGTTTTTTCAGCATCAGCCAGTTCCAATTATTTCAATCTATATTAGCATATCACATTTCAAAGCTGTGATATGTATCTGTGCTCCAGAATCCCTCAAATGTTTCCATTTTCCTTAGACTGCAAGTGCCCCTGCTAGAGGTACTCCACCCAAGGACTCACCACCTTCAGCTAACAATCATCATCTTCTGTCTTATATAACTCAGAGATCTTTCTCACAATCATCGTTTTAAGCTCTCTTGTAAAAGAACATTCCTATCACTACCATACCATAGTGCTGAAGAACACAGGTTCAGATATTCCCCATCTTCTCCTCATGCGCTTGATTTCTTCTTTTACCAAGCACTGGAACTAGCAATTTATGAATTTCACTCTTTTCTTTTTTGATCTATTTATTCTGATACTTTCTTTCAATATAACTTACATACTGAAAGCTTCAGTCTGGCAGATCAGGTATTCAGTTTGCTGGAAGAATCAATTTTTTTTTTCCTTTTAATGAGAACTGAAATAGAACATTTTCAATGTCTTGTTTTCCTTTCTTTTTTCAAACAGAAAACACAAAATACTTTGACTATGAAAATAAATGTTCTGTTTATTTTTAGTCTTTTACTTCAGTTGCCTTTAAAATCAAAAATACTATTTAAAATTAAAATATTTCAATACTTCATCAAACATTTGCAAACTTTGAAACTTCATTAGCAAATTTACTGTTAGGCAAAAAGTTTTAGCCAAGCTTTTCTAGATGGCTGTCACCTACAAAAGTTAAAACTATAATATCTATTCCATTATTCCACTGGTTAATGATGAGCAACAGAATTGCTCTGAATAAGAGAACAGAGAGGTTCCGTAGGATACAATAAAATATGCTTGTTTCCAATCCAACAGCAATACTACCTGCCTTCTTAAGGACATATTTAAAACAATTGGGAACTCACTTTATGGTGATTTTGTTGCTGTCCTATGAAAATTGCCTTGGGAAGATTAGAATGGTATTACTAAAGTTAAGATACAGAAAAATCCCTTTTATAACCACATGGCCTTTCCTTATTAGACAAGGGAATCACCTTCTTATTTTTTTTTCTAGACATTCATAAACAGACTATTCTATAATCTAGAGTTAATGCAGAACTTCTCTATCATTTCTGAAAATCTGCATCTGCTAAGGAAATTCACAAATAATTTCTAATAAGTACATCTCATGGATAGAGTAAACATGAACAAATATAACAAATTATTTATTTCCTATAAACCATTCATCATGATCTTTTGCATTGTCTATGCAAATTAAAACCTTAAAATTGTTTCTCTGTATGAATTAAACTGCTTTGCCTAGGCAGTTCTTGAAAGGATTCTCCAGTCTGCTCACATTCCAAATTGATGTTCAATATGGAAACCAACTATCCTAAACACTGTCTATTTCACACACCACCAAGCTTTGTAAACACAGGGATCTGAATCATGAAAGTAGTGTACAAAAAAATCGTAGCTTAACCATACTGTCTTGCTTCAGTTACTGGAGAGATGATATAAATGCATCTCATGAGTCACTCACCTAAGGCAAGCCAAAAGGTTAATCTTTAAGTCTGCATATGAATTAGATTACTAAACAGAGCTTTGCAGATTGACAGTTGGACAAAGCCAGACAAGCAAATCCAAACCAACTTATTTAGCTACAAATGTAGTGAACAATAACAAAAATCCTTAAATACTTATGAGATTATAATTTGGGGGATGGACAGAGGTGTGGAGGAAGGATAAAAAAATAGATACAAAGTCAACCCAGATGATTGTTTGACATCCGCACTGCTTGCATGCTTCATATGTACCTTGTCTGAATTCACCTTTCCTAGGGGTTTCTGCAAGATAGCACTTTGGCAAAGGGAGCGATGAAAACATTGGCCAAGGATATGAATTACTGCCCTAGAAACAAGACCAGAAAGAAATTAATTTAGGAGAAGAATTAATAGCATTTGCTTGATTAACACACAGGTGAAGTTCCCAGAATTATTGTCTATGCACAAAAATTATGCTTGATACTGTAATTTCCAATTAGATTTTCTGTAAATAACAGGAAAAAAGAAAAAAAGTTGAAGGATATAAAAATCTAAAAAGCATTTGAGTCAGGGTTTTTTTTTTTTTGTATATATCACAAAATAAATAAACACACACAAAAAAATCCCACAAAACTGTATTTTCAATTTTATATATCGATTTGTCTTTGCTGTGCTGACAGCACAGTAATTTGCATTTCATCTTTATGAGACTGACAGCCAGTGAGAAGTAGAACATTTAAAGGAGCTGCTTACAAAAACTATTGGTTAGAACATTGATGAAATGCTCCAGGTATAGATGCTGCAGATGAAAACCCAAACATGGAAAAAATATCCAATAAAAGGAAGACAGAACAAACAGAAATATGAAAGTAAGTAAAAGATGAGTTGCATTCACTTTTATAGTAGGAAAAGTAACATTGACATGAAGCAATATAAACATTACATCTGAACGCGTTATATCCTTCACATATGCACGTTCCACCAGATGGGGGGAAGAAAGTATTTTTTTTCAGTGCACCACTTCTTAAAAATTTTAGCACTTTCTAAAGCTA
Organism: Ara ararauna; assembly: GCA_028858755.1. NCBI lineage: Eukaryota > Metazoa > Chordata > Aves > Psittaciformes > Psittacidae > Ara > Ara ararauna. The sequence continues at coordinate 68,331,883 of CM054379.1, forward strand.
AAGACGGACTAGTATTTCTTAAATAGTGTCCAACATGTTGATTATTCAGCAAGCGTTCAATTAATGAAGGCAGGAGTTATGGAAAGGAAACTCTAAAACTTTAGATTCTAACCTTATCTAGTACTCTCAAAGGCAAAATCCTTTCCCGTGGTCCTCCAATCAGATTTATCCTTACAAGAACATGATTTCTTTCCACTGATAGACCATCGATTATAAAATCTCTGGGGAAAAAAACAAATGAAACCCCAAAACCTCAAGAAGTCAGAACAACATTGATTTACTAACAGTTTAATTTGGAAAACTTCAATAAGCAAGAATACCTTGAGACACATACTGGAGTTAAAACTCAATCTGGAAAACAAAAAGTCATAAAGAAGCAAACAAAAACATGAAGTATTTTGAGATGTATGCAAGCATTATTGTAACTTTGTACTGATTGCTGATTGGAAACATCTGAGCAATTACTGTATGCAAAAGAGTAGAAAATTTTACAAGCTTTATTATGCCCAGACGCTCAGTAATTAGGGCACAGCTAATGGCAATAAAATTTGCTTCTTATTTAGCCTACCAGCAAACGTCTGCTGTCACAAATAAGCAGTTGTTGATAACTTGACACACAGCCAACTTGTTATCTGAAGTCACTCTGTGGCCCAAGGTACATAACTTTTTAAATGGAATAAAAATCAGCTTTTATATGCCAAGTTTCTTACATTTTTTTACATAGTAAGGAAATAATAGGCTTCATCCTCAAGTGATAAATAACAATCATCTGTATCTGCTGAGATCTTGCCCATACTGTTTGGTTTAAACTCTGTACTGGTCCCATGTAGTAAACAGTAAGAGGAAGATTCTTAAAATCAGTATGCTGAGAGAAAGGACAACATGCCTGTGACTGAATGACTGTCAATTTCTGCGCCAAAAATAGTTTCCCTTTTGAAAGGATGCATTGTGCAATTTTATTTAGAAGTCAGCAATGGAAAGTCACAGAAGTTGAAGAGTTGACTAAGTTACACATAAATAAAAAATACAAAATAAACAAAAAAAAGTACTGATGGTGCCTTTAATTTGTAAACATTAAAACAATACCCTAATTTTATATTATACACAAAACATAAAGGGATATTATTAATAAGCATATTTACATTAATAAATTTTGCACTTTTTTGTTTAAGAAATAAGATAAACACAAATAAAAATGAGAAAAATATTTGCTTTTTTATTCCTTACACTTTTAAGGTGGATGTGGGAGAAAAACCAAGACTGTTGCATCTTGTCATAATTTAAGACTGATGACAAACTTGCATGTAAATAAACTTACATATTATAAGCCAGCTTCAGTGAGAGCACTTGTACGTTTAAAGCCACTAAGGTATTCATGTATTTGTTCTCAGGAGGAAAGGTTTAAAAATAACATTTACATCAGTCACTTCTTACCCTGGTCCTTCTGAAGTTTCTATGACATTTTCCTCCTGAGCTGTTAGTAAAACTTGTGACACTTTATACTGACTCTCCAAGAGTAAAAGGGTATTGAGCTCACAGCACAGCACATTTAAAAACCTGCAGGATACATAGAATGATAGCACATAAGTCAGGAATCTAGTAATGCAGAGTAAGACAGAGGCAAAAATGTTTATGAGATCACAGAATGGAAAAAGAGATAAACAAAAAACTCGAGACACACGAAACATTAAAAAACACCCAGACAGAACCGGGTCAGGAAAACTCTTTCATACCCTTTTTAGCCACCAAGGCACAGCCTTGAGCAAACAGCGGAAGTTTCCCAACAGACTTTTTGTATACACCGATCAACCAGGAAAAATATTCACTGGTCAGCCCAATCTGGTTTTGAGCTTATATCACAGAATAGCACAGACTTAATAACACATTCCATGTGAAATATGAGGAAATTATTCAATAATAGGCTGATAAGGCAACTCGGAATCAATTTTTCTAAGTAAAGAGAAAGAGGGAGATAGAAATACATCTTTCCTTTAGAAAACAGGCCTTTAGGCACTTCTGTATAATCACATTTAACACAGTTCAAAAGCAATAAAGGACTTAAAATGTAAATAAAACCCAAATCTATTGTTTTGTTTTTTTTTTTTTTTTGAGAGAAACACAAAACAATGGTAAACGAAATTAATAATCATGAGCACGTGACAGCACGTTACATGCAATTTTCTTTTATAACTTCAGGACAGTGAAAGTACTCCAATATATTTCACGTAAATCTGATGTAGTGCAATTCAAATCCTATTCCTTTTTTTTTTTTTTTTACTGATCTATTCACTCTAACTCAGCAACAGAAAAATTTCATTCAAGGCTTCCCATTCCTGGAAAATAATATGACTAAACATTTTTAATGCTAATTTTACTTCCTGTTTTATCACAGTCATAAAACACCACATAAATTAGCCTGATCAGCATTGTATTTTGCATTCACATAAGACTTAATATGAACTAGACAATACATAGTTTGAAATTTGAAATCTGTTAGTCAACGCTTGTTTTCTTCCATGTAATTCCCGATATGCTTCTACTGACAATAGCAAAAAAAACCATTCTCCAGATAATTTAACACCTGTGAATTCACACAATTGTGGCCAAGGCTTCAATAATCAAGACGATAATACATGGGGGATTGGTGGGGTTTTTGGTTTTTTTTTTGTCCTAGGTTTTGGCTTTTTTTCGTTTCTTTTCTTAAATGTAACCTGATCTGTTCAGTTCCAGCCCTCTTCAGGATTTATTTATTTTATGTTAACTATTTCCTGACATTGATTTGTATCAGTAGTTTTCCAAATCACAGAAAAAGAAATTACGGTTAAATATATATAAGAAAAATCTACAAAAAGTGTACTGAAATCATTATGAAGATGGACTATTTCTTCTGTTAAGTATGATGACTTTAGATGGCAAAGAACTTGTTTCCAGCAGTTAAAATCCCCTTGGGAAAAGACTGATGGCTGAGACTGCTTCTAATATCTCACCTGGTACACAAAGCAGAGAAAGGAGAGGTAGGGGAATAAAAAAGAAACAAAGCAGAAGCAAATAAAATTAGGTAGAAGGGATAGTAGTAGGATAAATGACAAAATATACAAGATCTAATATTAGGAGCCTCTACTAAAGCATTCAAGTGAAATTTACATCTACATAGAAAAATCTATTTTAAAATGTCATCATTAAACTGCAGATATTTTGTTGAAGGCAATGCTCTATTGCTTTATCTTCCAAAGTCATAAATGTATAGACTAAAGTTTGAAACTTAAACAAACAAAAACCCCACATTTTATAGTGTGTATATTTGTGAGCATATTTGAATATAGCTGTGAAATTTTTCTTTTTTGTTTAATTGCATTGGGAACGTAACAACTGATCAGACCATTCAGCTCAATATCCCATCTTTAAGGAGTGTAGGCATATAAAAAAGTATAAAACTTTGACAGATACAATAAAAATCAAAGCACATATTTTCTGAGATGTATTTTAAATTTTGGGTTTTTTTAAAGCAGAAGATAAAATTCCCAACCTAAATGTTTCTGAAAACTGGAAAATAGGTTTTGATGTAAGGTCTTGTACCTGGAAAGGATGCATGTATTTCTACCTGGTCAGTCCCCATGCAACACGACAGGCTTTGGGACTGACTAGGTAGAAAGCAGCTTTTCAGAGAAGAATCCTGGTGCTCAATAGGTTGAACGTGAGACAGCAACATGCCCTTGAAGGCCAACAGCATCCTAGACTGTGTAAGGAAGAGTGGTGCCAGAACATTATGTGAGGGAGGTGACCCTTCCACTCTATTAATACTGGTAAATTCACACCTGGAGTGCCGGGGTCAGTTCTGGACTCCCCAGTAAAAGCATGAGATGGAGTGGGTCCAGCAAAAGGCCCTGGAGCTGATTAAGGCCTTGGGCCATCTGACAAGGGAAGGAGGCCGAGAAAGCTCAGCTTGGAGAAGAGAAGGCTCAGGAGAGAGCTTGTCAGTGTGTATAAATTCCTTACAGTAGGGTTTGAAGATGGAGCCAGATGATTCTCACTGATACCCAGTGAAAGAACAAGAGGCAGTGGGCACAAATGGAAACACAGGAAATTCCATTGTAATATACTGTGCCGGTGGTGTAATAGTGGAACAAGTTGCCCAGATATGCTGCAGGATCACCAACCCTGGAGATATTCTAAACTGGACATAGCCCTGAACAATGCTCTCTAGTCACACCCACTTCGCATAGTCCAATTGCTCTGCTCAATCTTCAATCTCCCTATCAATCCTGAATCTATAATTCCATGAAAACTGATAATAGGACATACTATATTCCCAGAAATACACTGCAATACAGAAAAAATAAATTTAAAATTTATTTAAAAGAAATGTTAAAGAAATTCAGAAAAGTTAAAATATGCATCATAGTTGTGAAAATATGGTAGTAATAAGCAATTTTGTTTCCTAATTCTCCATTTCCTGTCCTGTGTCACCCCTGCCTTTCTTGGATGGTCCTCCGTGGACTCTCCCCCTTGAACTATAATTTCACAACTAATACTTGAATGTAGAACTCTCTAGTCTGAAAGAAGGAATTCCAACTAGTACTTGTGTGCCTAGATAAACTGATATCTTCTTGATTTTGGTAGGTGGAATCATAATGAATTCTTTAATTATGGCAGAACAGAAGGTCTTCTATGGGACATAAAACAACTAGTAAATAATTCCAGCTGCTACTAAAAATTAAAATGCTAATTTTTATGTTGCCTCTCTAAATTTTTTCAGCTGAACATAGTATAATTAAACCACCTATGAATTTCTCCAAGTTGCTAAAAGCACACATTATGAGGATAGCTTATGATCATATTTCTCTATATTTTTTGAGTTCCTTTAAATAACATAATATGATGTTCCCTTTACTCCCATTTTCTGTTGTCTCCCTCCCCCAACTTCAAATCACACCTCTCTCAAACACTATCTTTACTATGATAGACCCAATTCTAGTTTTCAGCAGCTCCAACTATACTCCCATAGTCTCTTATTCCTTACTTTTGTAACAATCTGATGCTCTGTCCTCATTTCAGAGATGCCTGCGAATGCTCAGATGGCAGGGAAAGATGCAAGATATTGTTCTTGAACACAGTACTAGTCTGTGGTGAGTTGACAACAGACACCAACTAAGCACCCACCCAGCTGCTGTAATCTCAGTAGTAATATGAATCCAGGCAGTGCGTAATGGCTAACCAAACCTGAAATGCTTGCACCTATGCTGTCTATAAAGATGTGACCCCAAAATGTAGGACTAAACTGGGCTTTAGTACAAGGCTTTCTTTTGGCTTGGAGTTACTGCCTGCTATAGATACAGGCACAGCTGCCTCACGCCAGTGTAAAATAACTGTCTACAAATGTTATGCTGTATATGGGACAAAGTAAGGTCTTTCTTTCCCAGGAATCAATATTAAAAACGTAAGTGGAAAAAAGCAAGGACTGGAAGCTCTTTGCAGCAGCAGGACCTCCTTTTTGCTAAATGAGCATATGTATCAACATGTATACCAACAGAGAAACCCAAAGCAAAATTTTCATTAAATAATTCCAGTGTCAGCATCATGGGGGATGGCCTCAAAACAAACATCATAGCCTACACAACCGTTTTGAATTTTTTCTATGCTTTGAGTAATGGTCAGGGGAAGGGGGCGGGGGAGAAAGCAAGCCAATAGTTACCTAGTAAATGTTAGAACACAAAGGGCACGTGGAAGCTTCAGCCACTTTTCACACTGCCTTTGCAGACTGCACAAAGAGCATTAGTAATGAGCAGAGACAACATGCCTCTGCATGTGGCCTTGCTAAAGAATCAAGGCTTTTAGTTGTTCCAGTGAAGGCAATACTCATAGTGGTCTTGAAAAACATCAGATCCTGCGGGTACAGAGTACCCTGAGTTACACCTCCCACACCTGGGGCACTGGCAGCTGTTACCTCAGGGCAATCATGTCTCTCCCAGTAAGAAAACTCACTGACTGATGTATTCCTTACAATGTTTTCCACATGAAAAGATTTGCAAAAGAGCACCTACAGCCACCCAAGGTACTTACAAACCACATGTAATGTGATTACTAATGATAAAAGAGCTTCCCTAGCTAAACAAAAATGCTTTTCATGAGCATCACTTGCCAGCCAAGAGGACTCAGAATTGAAGCAGATTTTAAACTGCACAAGTGAAGCATTTTAATATCCCTCAGTGAAGAAGAAAAACATCAAAAAGTGACACAATCCTATGACAGAATCTATTGTTCCTATTTTAGTAATTATAAATTGGTTTAAGTTAATAAATCCAACAAACCTCTATTAACATCTAGACTAACAAAAAACTTAACTTTACATGGAAGCATGCCAACTTAATCCTGTGGCTAATCCCCATCACTACTAATGTAGACTCTTGTCACCTTTGGATCATTAAACAAGGCTCAAGGATTTACAGGACACATGCACTATCCTGTGATCACTACTACAGAAGTCTTTTCCCTCACACATCCAGCACGCACGCTTGGAAGATGTTTGTTTCCAAAGAACTGTATATCACTTACTAAACAGAAAACATATATTAACTCAATTCTCCTTATTTAACTGAAAAAAAAATTTGGTAGAAAATAACTGGCTACATAGTCTTTCATGCTTCCAACATAAGATAACTCAAATCTGGCAGATTCAGAGGAAGAAAAAATACTGTTACAGGCTCAATTCCTCCCTTCTCTTACCATACTCCTTCCTCTGAGAAGAGGAACTCCACGAATATGGCTTTCTTCCATACACAAAGACGTAAGTATGTTGAATGCTCCAGGATGTGGCATGAATACATCCAGCCAACAGCACCACAAATCTTGTTGCAAGAGTAAATGTACCAGCCAATCATGAGAATATTAGTGAGCAAAAAGATTCATCAGTGAGATCAGACAACAATGCTCATGGGCTGTGACAGGATATTTAAAATAAAGATATGTGAAAAGCAAGACATATGGAATTGTTTCTGGCTTTGCAGTGAAGATGGGAAAGAATACATGAAACTAGTAAAAAAAAAATTCCAGGTTTTCTAAAGGGGAAATTGAATTTGTTTAAAACCAGTTTTAAATAAAAAGTCCTGCTTCAATTTTCAATTAATGACACTTAAAAGAATTATATAGGAAGGCTTCTGGTATTCATGATGCTTTTTAATACAGAGAAAGAGGGGATAAATCTGAACAGCAGATTGACCTGAAGAATAATGATCAGGATCCAAGTCTTCTACCTTAAGAAAACAAGGTAATTAATGCTCCTTCCACTATGTTGCAATCATTAAAATCACACATTTTCTTAATTAACAATACACATAACGTAAGTACAATTAAGTGAACAAATTATTTTATATGCTGAATCTACCTCATTAAAATGCAATTATATGCAAAACAGTGTATTTAAAATGCAGATGAAAAAACAATGGAAAAGAATGCAGGAGTGTTTATTCTCTGGATTTCCTAAACCCACAAATTTATCTCTTGCCCATCATGTTTGTTCACCTTCCAGCTCCTGTAGGATTTACTTCATTCATCTGTATTTCACTGGAGCACACTAGATGAAATTTTCATTAATACATACTGTTTTGAGGCAAATTTCAAGATGCTGATTGATTTTGATGACAGTATCGTATAAGCCATTTAAATTCCCTTTCCTAAATTTTTCTCCTAGTAGTTCTGTAGGCCAACAAAATGCATTTTTATCATCTCCTGCACCCGTTCAAGCAAGAAAATGGGTATTATAAGAAAAAACATATTCACAATGATATCTTAAATGACAAAAAAGTGACTTAATGTCAAAATATTTATTACACAAATTTGAAAATTACAAACCAATATTCTTTTTCTATCTGCAGAAGGCTCTACAGCTCTACAATCCTGGGGTGATGTTGATGAACATGTCATTTAAACTAATATTTACAATATTCTATAATTCCACAGAAACATAAATGTATTTATATGATTCACACAGAGTATTGTAATCATAAATACTTCTTTTTCAGCCTTACCTACCTAGGCCTAAAATAAATCTTTTTTTCACTGCAGATCAACTTGTGATTCTACAAAATGGGTAATCTTCAGATATCTCTAATGCCACGTAAGCACACTGTGTCTTTAAAATTAAACAGTCCAACTTATGTATCTGAAGGAAAAAGATTTAATCTCACTTTCCCAGGTATTTTCCTCAGAAAGCCAAACTCTTGAACACAGTGCTGTTCTTGGTGCTTGATGCTCATTAGCAGGAGGTATTTCAATGAACAAGTGTGAGGCTAACGATGATTCTTCTAATTCAGAATGCACACACAAAAGACCCTTTAACCTCACAATATTTACAAGTTTTACTGACTTATAGCCAAAAAAATTATATCAATAGTGGCATATGTATATAATGCAGCCAAAGCAATAAATGAGGGGAAATTTTGCAAAGCTGCCTTAAGACCAACTCTGATCCCCTTCCACTGCCTGCAGTCTGTGTCTATTCCCAGCAGTGTTTCTCCTTCTGTTTTTTATGCAAGCCAACACTGATGGAGTATCTTCGGCTTTATTATGGAGCACTGATACTTATTAGGGATTGGGGGTTGGTTATTTATTAAAGGTAAAAATTTAGTACTTTGCTCCATTTTATTCCAGCTAACAGCACAGTGTCACTAACATTGACAGAAAACTCAAGTTTCTGAATTGAGAGAACAGCAACATGTAAATACTTGAATAATGCTTTAGGCAGAGGCTTTGAAAATACATATTATGCATATGTTTATATTTAAATACTAGATAAGTTGCCTTGATATAATTTACCAGTCTGAAAAAGTATGTTACTGCTCTTTACTGAATTCCTTTGTTAGTATAAGTTACAGAGATTCAAAGAGCTTTGCCTTGAAAGGGAGGTGGTTGAGATCTCTAATGTCACACCTTTACAAGAATTTTCTCTCATATTCAATAACTTTCAAAATAAGATCAATGTGTACACTTTTGCAAAAATAAAGTTGATCATTAAGAGATTTTTCCATGTTAAAATTTATTACTGTAATTACTGCTTTGAATTTCCTTTCTCTAGGACTTGTTCTCTAACAGCAATTTAACTTCAGAATCTTGTAAAAGAAAGAGACTACTGAGAATTTTTTGCATCAGTTCCTACACATCCAGATTTCTCAGTCACAAAGGAGTGTCTGAGACAGCCTTCAGTGTTCTTTTATCAATCAATACTGGCTGTTAGAGAGACTTCCTGATTCTAAACAAGTACAAGTCTGCACTGAAATTGAAAGTTGAACTGACAGCTTGAAAAATCTTTCAACACACAAAGTAGGAACTATCTATATACTTTCACTTTTCTATTCTTATCTCCAACTTCTTGCCTGAAGTTTTTCTTTAATAATTATCAATATTATTTAAAAAAAAATTGTTTAAAAGGACCTTCAAGAGAATAAATCTCATCCTGAAAGCATGCAATAGCTGCAATTAAAGGAATACCAGATAAGTTTCTGTGAAGCTACTGAAGAAAAATCCTAGGCCAAGATACTTCCAAGGTAAGAATTAAATAAATAGATAAATAAATAAATAAATTATTTGCACTAGGCTATAGCTTGCTGTGTAACAAAGTATTTTACCTTGATCACACAGAACCTAGTCTGTAAGAACACTCTTTATATTCTTTATAGAATATATTCTATATAGAGCATTCTTTATAGACTGAGAGATATTGATTATGCAAAACCATATCTAGCTTCCCTATGTTTCCCCTTTAATTTCTACCACATGCACATAAGTTTTCAGAGTGGGCAAGCCTGAAAAGGGAAGCTGACCTCAGAGCCTCTGCAAGACTGCCAGGCTACATCAAAAGGATTGTGTCCAGCAGGTCGAGGGAGGTTATTATGCCCCTCTACTCCGCTCTCATGAGATCCCACCTGGAGTACTGCATTCAGCCCTGGAGCCTCCAACGAAAGAGGAACACGGAACTACCGGAGCAATTCCAGAGGAGAACCACAGTGATCAGAGGGCTAAAGCATCTCTCCTGTGAAGACAGGCTGAGAGAGCTAGGCTTGTTGAGCCTGGAGAAGAGAAGGCTAAGGGGAGACCTCAGAACAGCTTCCAATACCTAATGGGAGCCTACAAAAGAGCTGGAGAGGGACTTTTTACAAAGGCATGTAGTGACAGCACAAGGGGTAATAGCCTTAAGCTGAATTAGGGCAGATTTAGATTAGATATTAGGAAAAAAATCTTCACTATGAGGGTGGTAAGACACTGCAACAGGTTGCTCAGAGAAGCTGTGGCTGCCCCATCCCTAGCAGTGTTCATGGCAAGGTCGGGTGGGGCTTTCAGCAACCTGGCCTACTGTGAGGCACCCCCACCCACAGAAGGGGGGTTGGAACTAGATGATCGTTAGGGTCCCTGTCATGGTTTAAGCCTCTCTAACTCACGCAGCCCATTCTCTCACTCACTTCCCCCTCTTTCTTCCCCCAGATACCGGAGGGATGGGAAGGAGAATCGAAAAGAATGCAACTCCCACAGGTTGAGATAAGAACAGTCCAGTAACTAAGGTATAACACAAGACCACTACTGCTACCACCAATAATAATAATGACAAGGCAAATACAAGGAAAGTATACAATTCTCACCACCTAATACCAAGCCTGACCAAGCAGTGCACCCCCCACCCTTCCAGGTCTCTGCTCTCTGCTTTCCATCCTGGGCATGACGTGCTGTGGGATGGAATAACCTCTTTGGTCAGTTTGGGTCAGGTGTCCTGTCTCTGCTTCCTCCCAGCTTCCCCTCCTCCCTGGTAGAGCATGAAACTCAGAAAGTCCTTGGTCAGACCAAAACATCACTAAGCCGTAACCGAAACACTGGTGTTATCAGCGCTGCTCCCAGCCCCAAAATCAAAACCACAGCGCTGCACCAGCTACCAAGAAGGAGAAAAATGACTGCTACCGCTGAACCCAGAACAGTCCCTTCCAACCCAAACCATTCTACAATTCCATGACCAGAAAATGCAATATTAACATTAAAGGCATAATAGATACGCTTGCGTGTTTTGGATTAAACAGACTGTGCAAATACCTATATACTTTAAGTCTTAAATGCAGTTACACAGCTAGTAAGCAAAATAATTATAAGTCACTGAAGCACAATATATACATGAACAAAAACGTAGTTCTAAATTACAGAGCTGCTCAACATTCATGTAAGCAAATTTGTAACTCTTTTGAACAATAAAAGTGGGTTACAGGACCTCAGAGTATAACCTGTAAGTTAAGTGGATCTGAATTTCAGCGCTCAGCTCTGGGTGAGCCACATATACAAATAACAAAGGATACAGATGGCCAGATCTGTGAATGATTAAAAGAATGTGGGTTTGGCTGCATTACTGGTATTAAGTCTAGCAGAAAGAAATGTTTCTAGACAAATACTTCACAAAACTGTTCACTTTTTCAATGCTGTACTTACCATAAACATTTAAATATTGTATTTCTACATAACAGCAAAGAGTTTTGCTCTTTCTAATTAACTTTCTAAATTTTCAGATCTATTAAGCATTTGATATTATTGGATCGAACTGCTGCTGAATTTGGTATTCTGATGGAATTTGGTCAAAAAGCAAACTACACAAGGCAAGGTTCACTTCACAGAACACAGATGTCTGCAACCAGGAGCACTCACAGAAACGTTCATAGAATTTGTTTCCAAAAGGTATTTAAAATAAACTGTAACACCTCTCATAATCAGATAATATAGCCTAGGGTTTCTTTTAAGCGTTAACACTTTAAACAATATCAGGCATGATGAATTCCAGAGTCATCCAGAATTTTGGTATCATTTTAATACGGAATTTCAAATAACTGTAAGAATAAAAATTCTCACTGTGCAGGAAGCAGAATTAGTCATAATAAAAGGCTTGTATGTGCCAATTCTCTATTATTTTGAAAAAAACATTTGTACGGCAAGCCCCAAATGCTCCTGAGAAGCCATTTGATCAGTATGTAAACACACTCATACATTGTTTGTGGCATAATAAGGCTCATATTAAAATCCCTAGAATTTTATCTTCCTTTCTTTTACAGCAAAGCCAAAGAAAGCTGGGGGGCAAGAAACATGGCTTTTTAAGAATTAAAATTAAAAAAAAAAAAAAAAAGTGTCACTTGAGATTCCAAAAATCCCTGCAGAAGACAAAGCTCCCACTGAAAATATTTAACTGTTTCAAAAATCTTTCCTTTGTCTGATTATTACTTATTACGATATCTACCACTTTTATGAGTAGGTTTCCACACTGAAAATACTACTAAATCTTTTCTTGAAATCTGGCAGTTTGGCTGGGTTTTCACTTGGTTTTTGACTTTGTCAGTGGGCAGCAGTAAACATCATTACCACAGTGAACTCTAAAGTTCATCTTCTTGTCCATGCGACAATGTTTTTATTACATATTATAGATGAGTTTGTTACATTGCTCATGAGTACTTACAAATAGTTCTGCTGCTTCACAGGGTGTAGGTCTCATTAAAAAAATATTGTAAGCGTTCACCACAACTTCAGCACATGTTCCATGTACTTGTGTACCACCAGCCTCTGTCTTACAGCATGGGAGTCAACCAGATACACAATCAGACTGAATAATTCAGTTTTGCCTACACCTTGTAAGCATTCCTAGCATCATTGTGGGATAAATCTGCTCTTTTACCTTACAAAGATAGAATACAATCTAAAGTAAACTGTAATTTTAAAACCATAAAACATCTCACTTTTGCTTTTCCTAATTCAATCAATGGGAGTTCTGTCAAGCTTTTTATGAAGTCAGTATAATCCTTAATGAAAAATAATATCTTATTTTTCAAGTCTCATCTTGGGTCTTCTCATTCCTACCCAGCTAGTGATTTCCTCCAAAGCAGCATTTAAAACTTCTGATTTGTATGACAAAATCATGTATCTTTCAATACCAAATTCTGCCACTGCTCATCTAGTCCATGCTCATCCTTATCAGCAAATTATACTGTATTTTATGGTTATTCATACATAGGTATGAAATAATTTTACTGTGATATTGAAGTAAAAATACAGCTGCAGAAAGCTAATATCACAGTACTTAATCAATTGGGCTATATCTTGCCAAGCAAGGTTATGAAATTTTTCCATACCATGAAGTACAATCCAGAAGACAGAATCACAGAATCACAGAATCATAGAATAGTTAGGATTGGAAAGGACCTTAAGATCATCTAGTTCCAACCCCCCTGCCAGGGGCAGGGACACCTCCCACTAAACCATGCCACCCAAGGCTATGTCCAATCCAGCCCTGAGCACTGCCAGTGATGGAGCATTCACAACTTCCCTGGGTAACCCATTCCAGTGTCTCACCACCCTTACAGTAAAGAATTTCTTCCTCATATCCAGTCTAAACTTCCCCTGTTTAAGTTTGAACCCAATTGCATAAAATATGTTAATAACAAAAATGTGAATTCAAGGATTTATTTATTCAAATTTGAAAAAATGAGAAACTGATTTCTATGTTAAAATATTATAAAGCACTTAATATTACAAAACATAAGCATGACATAACAGCGCTAGCATAATTCAAGTGTTCCTTTATGTTGTAGAAATATTTGGGATTAAATGGTAATTTCCTTCTCAAAATAGTTTTTGGTGAGTTGGGGATAATTAAACCAATACTTTAAAAAAATAACTTTAAGTACAGGGAGACTAGATAAATTCCAATATAAGCATGGTAAAAAATACTTTATTTTACTATTGTGTGAGGTTTTTTTGTTTATGCGCTACGATGGCTGTGCTGCACGTTCTTTACAATCAACTAGGTGAAATAACAACATGCAAATTCTGTTACTGCATATCATATGACAATATATCTATTTACAGGTAATAAGATTAGATTCATCACCATTTCCATTCTGTAGGCCATTTTTCATTTAATCTTCTTACGTTAAAAAAAGAGGGAATTTCACCTTCATGCATAACAAAAACCAAACATTGTTATCTTATCAGAAGCAAAACATCCAAGCATGTTGTATCCTGCTTAGTTAATGTGACCAAAGAATAAAAAATGAGCATCTTACCTCAGACCAAAGATATGTGATTGCTCATAACTGAATAAGGAATGAATTTTAGCTTCTGAGTTCAAAATTATAAGCCTGTCGATGATATCCTGCCAAAAGACGACAAATATTAAAAACCTGATGTACGATTTCATATTTTATGCAGAAAACAGTTTCATAGGGATGTTTCCTATAAAATGAAAACTACTATTGAACACACAGTGGAATTATTTCTGTCCACCATAAATGTCAATGGCAAAAAGAAACCATACAGAAGGTTGGGGGGGCGAGGGGAAATCTGTTAAAAAAAAAAAAAAAAATCACCACACATACAAGAAGATCCTAGTATATCAAGTATCCTAGTTCTCATTTAGTATTAAGCCACAACAAAAATGTTAAACTGTTTTTTCTATGTTTGGAATGTGCATACATCTGTTTTACTGAAAAGAACAACAAATCCTTTAGTATAATACCCTTTCTAACACTAGTTAGTGCTACATGCTTCAAAACACAGCTATTAATTCAGTGTAGCAAGGCCTGGCTTGGATATTGAGGCTTACATTTTATCCTACAGCATCTCATGTAATAGACAATGATCTGTGGCTGCTTCCCACTTCTTCCACAAATCCAACCTAATTATCTTCCACTCTGGTTCACTGCCTATTGAAACTGCTTCTGAAGAAATAATTTCATTAAAAGACTAAGAAATGCATAAACACACTCACTGATGTTATAATCTCAGACACAGACTGCTATGTTATGGTCAGAAGAAACAAGCTACAAAGTCCTTATGGGTTTTATATAATCCGGATTAAATCCAAATTTTAATTTTCTTCGCGTTTAAGAAGTATAGTTTCAGAGACTTCTGAGGGAGTAGCTATTCAACTAGCTAGATCGAGTCATATCAATATGATATGAGAGAAAAGTAAGGATCTGTTGTTTCATGAAATCAACCACAGCTCTGGTTTTTAACAGACAGAAAAGTAAACTCTACAAGTAAAACTCCCAGGAAGAGAAAAAAAAATAATCTAGTGCTTGTCAAAGTACTTGTCTTCAAAAAAATGCATTCTTATTTAGAATACAGTGAAACCATATTTTTCCTATTAGATTTTCTGGGTGGCAGCTGTGAAAACTGCACTTTTTCCACATAGTATGTTCACAATAAAATTCACAATAAAACAATTCAACTCAGACCTCAGGGCTGTTGATAACATTGGTAATAAAAGCAATTGATTTGTTTGGGGCATTTTAGGTATTTGAACGTACAAAAAGTTAAATGCCAAGGGCTATTTCTCTGGTGACAATGTCCTCCTTTCATCTATACATCAAAGCTTGGAGCTTGCAAAAGATATGAGACTACTGAGAAAGCAGTCCAAGCTCTGATCTGGGAGATCAGGAAGGAAAATAACAAACAGGGTCCTACACAAGGTCCAATAATTAAAATGTGCAGACTGATCTGCACTGCCCAACCGCAGAGCACAGCTAAATATTACAGGTAGGGCGTCATCTACTTTGACTACCTAAGAAACACCATCTAAAAATAAGATTCTCCATATTTACAGGGGAAGGCAAGGAGGAGGAAATTTCACCCAGTTCGGAATGCCTTTCAAAGCTACAGATCTGGAGGGTATCTTCCAAGCTAGATTCCTGTGTACTGTAGAACCTCTCAAAGGAAGAGTGGTGGAAGGTAGAGGGATTTATCTGCTGATATCTGATTTATCTGCTCCATTTTCTAAAATATGGCAAGCAAAGCTCAAAAAAACAAAACAACCAAAAAAACACAACACACTCACCAAAAAAAAAAAAAAAAAAAGAGAAGAAAATCAATAAAAAACCAAAAACCCCAATCAAACAAAACCAAACCAAAACAATGACAACAAAACCCCCCCTAACAACCAAAGGTGGTATATACTTAGAAAAAAATTCCTAAGGGCACAAAATAAAAACCTCATAAACTTGATCAGTCGACAGTTGAAAGTAGTAAAAGCTCAACTGATAATCTGTTCAGACAAGGATGCAAGTAATGCAAGTAGATAGCCAAAAATATAAAGGAGAAAGAAAAGTTTAAATCCTGCGTATTTAAGGAATAAAGGGCATACAAAGATGAAGAAGTTCTGCGCGCTATCAAATATAGTTCAGCATAAATATTAAGAGTCAGATTCTGTGGTAATGTGACATGATCCACAAACATAGAAAAATTAAGCACAAAGAGCAATTAAATCTTCTAACCAAGTCTTCTAGTGGCACTGAAATCACTTTTACTTTGCTTTTTAACCATAGTGATATCTGGTCAAATCTTTTATCTTTAGCTTTCTGCATTCATTGCCCAAAAATACAGTTATAAGATATCTATACATCTGCTTAACCCCAGAAGTTTTCTGAGTATCTAGACTTAGCCATTAGATGCTAAATTAACACCAGAGGAACTATCTCCCTTCTGTTAGTTACATAATCTTGGATGCCCAGCTTAGGGTTACAAAACCCACTGTTGCACAGAAGTTAGTGAGACAACCCCCACTTAAAATATCTGTAACTGTTCAGGGAACTTTGCGTAATCGTATCAGCATTGCTATTTCTAGAAACTGACAGAATTCCATCAAAATATCGAAGTCCCTCAAACACTAAAACAACCTAAGCTTTCAACAGTCACAAAAATTATCACTTAAAATCTACCCCAATCTGAAAGCTCTCAAATATGTATCACTTTCAACACAGATCTATATCCCCTGCTCCCAGTGCCTCAGAAAACTTGACGACCGAAGAGAACTATCCATTGGCGGACACACCAACATTGAATGAACTGAAAAAATAGAATTTATCATACAATTTCCTCCTGAAATCATCAAAACAGTATATTACATAAAAGAACTATAAAATCCCATCCAAACATACCCTATCATGGTATATTTTGTCTAAACAACTTCAACTAACATAAATCCAGAGCTTGTGCTAAACAAACACTTCAACACAGCTGCAATTCAAAGTGCTAGCTTATTAGAAAAAAAACAAACAAACATGATTTTAACTGCTACTCAAGGTCACAGATTAAATTTTATATTATCTTTATTTCAAAATGAAAATTTAGGTTAACATGAAGTGATATGTGCATATACTGCCCTCATGCTGTATATAATATAAAATGCAGAAAATTTCAAAATCTTTCAGTAAGAAGAAAAAGCGTATTCTATTATTACAGTAACATTTTCTCATTAAAAAACATCTTTAGAGAAGCATTTATTTTTCTCTCAGAGTAAAATCTGTACTTACAATAATATCTGTAGGTACTTCACGGAATGAATACACTGGCTTATTTGGTGTATCTTGTTTACTCAGGAGCTCAAAAACTGCAGGGTATGTAAGCAAGTTTATCAGAGACAGAAAAGACTAGAAAAAGAAAAAGGGGGGTCGGGAAACATTAATCCATTAAGTCTAACCAAGTAAATATTAACGATTATTTGCCATTTACTTTAAGTTTGTTATTATTCTTCTTTACAGGCTGAACTTGACATAAATAGAGCTGCCCAAAAAGAGACTGCAAAGCCTGGCAGGTGTCTATATAATCTAAAAGGGCAGTAATGTCTGTGAAATATGTCCTATTTACCAAATTGTACAAGCAATTTTTAAAATTATAGTATTTTCAGAACCACATAATTCTAAAATCTAGAGACACAGCATACTCCAAAACATGTCACTCTCTCTGATCTAACTACAGTAATCAGAGACATGAACTGATGGCCAGTATTTTTAGAATTTCGCTTTTGTCAAGATTGTTATTTATTATTTTATATCTACTTTAATGGATCCTTGGCATTATGACTTGCCATGAAACAAAAGAACCCTTTCAATCTGTCATCCTTTGACTAGTGTATTATACTAATTTTGTCCCACGCATCAAGAAGCTGGTGTAGTTGCAATAAAAATTTACAGAAAGGTATGTATATCCTATCTGACATACATACTGTTTTTTCCATGACAATACAGAAGATTAAGTAATTTCTCACCTTCTGACAGCTTTGGTCAATAGGGTCAATGGGAGTAGACTGGGGTTGGGTTATCCTCAAATCATCTTTTCCACACTCCAGAAGAGCCCATAATTCAGTTACAAGTGCCTTTATAAAGCCTAAACAATTTTTTTTTCTAATTATGAAAATTACAAGAATACCAGAAAAACAATTTTCATAATAAAAACATTTTACACCACAACTCTAACTCAGATTCTCAAATATTCTCTGCATTGTAGTCTAAAATTTCACAAGACAGACTGCCTGAGGGGTACCTTCCCTGCCATTCTCAATCCTTTGTCAAGCTACCTCCTTATATTAAATCTAAGTTATACAGGAACAACTTACAAAGACTGTTATACTAGAGTAGGATGATATTTATGTATCTTCCACATAAATGTGCTGCTGACCTTTAACAAGTTAACTACTACAGATCAAGGCTTAGCTAGCATTGTCTCTGTGGTTTTAAAAACAATACAGATTTAGTATAACTCATTAATAAATGAAAACATACCACAATGAAAAGTTAAAGAACTGAAATCTTTTTAAGAGAAGCACTACTAGCTGACTTTATAATGTTACCTTTTAAAATACAAGAAAAAGGTTTGGAGATTTCAGAGTTAGATGACTATCCTAAGTTATGTGCTTAACACAAACTTCACGTCCATTACACAACTTCCTTTCAGGGTTGAAACACAATGCTTGTTTTTGTCTTTGATGCCAAGAGCTATACGAAGCAACTTGTCTGAGATCCATAAACAAGATGGTTACTCCTCAAGTAGATCTGCTCCCTACTTTCTGAAAGACCCCAGATGCGTAAATAACCCACAAGCAATCAGTCTCCTTGAATTCCTGGCAGAATTTGCCTACATTTCTGAGTCTTTCCATCAAGTCATTTTAATTACACATCAGCCACTTCTAGATACTCAAAATACTTGGCAACTTTTGTACCTCATGGACTTCCTTAACAACTTAAAGACAGTAGCTTTACTTTACTGGTAAGATTCTAGTTTTAACCTAACAACTACCTAGACCATTGAGTGGTATGGCAACAGTTGAGGTATCTGGATATGAATCTGAAGGGACTTTGTGGTATGGGTTGACATACAGGAAGAACTGACAATTCAGACAATCTGAATTGCATCTCACTATTGCATAAGAGCACCAATGACATTCAGGCCTTTGCAGTTTCTCACTCTTTTAGCACTCAGCAACCATGGAAAAGTACATATAAATTACAGAAATCAACAGTTAGCACTCCTGATCTGTAGATCAGTAAGAATCACTTGCAAATTGTAAGCAACTTTTTTTTTTGTTTGTTTTTAACAGATGTAAATGTCTTCATGCACATACAGGAAATTTCTGGAAATCCAAACCAATGGAGTAAAGATTTTGATTAATTTAAGGAAATAAAAAAGACAAACCAAACCAGAACAAATACAACTCTGCATCAAGATAAGTGGATGACATAATAGTTGGAAATAATAAAGTTCCATCAAGAAGATCAATGGACATTTAGGCATTCTTTGCTAATAAAGTAGCATTATTCCCTGCAGTTGATCTTTTTTAACATCATTCTGTCTTTTTCCAATATGCAATACTACAGCAGGTAAGTATTCATAATAATACCATTCTTCAATTTACCTGAACTTTGCAGAGCTACTGCACCTGATGGTGTTGTTGCCATTTGTGTAATAATCACTTTATTACCAAACTCTTCATATTCATTTGCCTGTTAGTAACAAATATAAAGTTCAGTGTTAGTTATTCAGAGAGCATGAAACTCTCTGATGATCACTTAAATATTGATCTTTCCTACACTTGCTTACAGAATTTAATTCACTATATGGTTAGACTTGAACAGTTCAGAGAAACTAGCCTCTAAAGACTTACCAGGGTCAGATGCCAAACCAAACATCTTTATCAAGTATCTTCTAAAAATTTAAATACAAACTACTATGGCTGAGACATGCAACATCAGCAAAGAATAAACATACTGGTATCATGGGTTTTGCACACATTCACTAGGATATCAGTAACGTTATCTTTCTTCTCATGATATGTGCATTTCAAATACTGTCTAGCATATCTAGATACAACATCAAACAAGGTGGTCAAAAAAAATTTGCAGTTAAAACAACAACAAAAAATTCCTAGCATTTCAAACTTTACAGTAAAAAGTCTAAAAATAAATATATGCCTCTATATCTGAAGATGAGTAACATCCAATAAACTTAAATTAATGTAGTACAAATATCAAAGATAAGCTACATTTTAATTAATTTTCGGGGGAAAAAAGAAAGTGATAAAGTGGCTTCTGGATTTTTTTCTTATTTTCTTCCTTTTTTATTTTATTATAATCATTAAAAGAAAGTAAAATTGCACAGACAGATTCTGTAATGCTTACCTGGAGTTTCTTTGATAAACTGCTGAACATAAAGTTCACACAGTCATTCATGGCACCTGTACTATGAAGCAGAAAAAGTCCTTTGGGTGTGGCAGAAAAATTTAGCAAGGCATCTAACAAAGTCTCTTCCCATAACAAACTGCAAAAGCAGCAAAATAAGAATTTTAAAAGATATGTAAAAAAGGAAGGGTAAAAAATTCAGACTACAATTTCTAACTTTGAAAAACACCATCACTTCATTTCCTGGACTCTATGTTTACTACGTTTATATTGGTTCTAAAAAATGCATCTGGGAAACTTATGTATCAGACTGTATTTTGAACAAACATTCAAACTCATCCTGGCAAAACTAAGGTTAACTAGGAACACATAACAGAAAGATGATGCAATAGGGAACCCAAAAGACCTATGTCATCTTTAAATATACTTATGACTTACTGACTCTAGACAAGTCTTGAGATTTTAATGTGGCAGTTACAAACTAGCAAAACAGGCACAGAGTTTCTCACCAACATAAGAAGACTATGAGGAACTAAAAAACTCACATTAGAGGAGATAAAGCACCTTCTAAAAATTAGTACAGAATAATGAAACTAAAATGCTATATATAAAGAAAATACATTCATGCACTAACAACAATAAATGGAACCTATTTTCTACAGACATGGCAGGAAGGACAGCAATTGCAAGAATGAACTTCATTCAGTTCATGATGATATCCTCTGCCCTACAAAATATTCTACCCCTCATAAAGAAAAGTGAAGCAATTACATCACCTTTGACTAGGTACCATCCCTGCAGGTACCATTATACTCTTGTGATTCTGCTTCTCTAAAAGCACTAAGTGGATTCTCATCTTGGATTCTGTTCCCATTCCCCATTTTTGACTCCTCTAACCAGTAAGCAGCACGCAGCTTTCCTCATAGCAGTCAACCATTACCCCAAGCTTTAATCACTTCTGCAGAATCCCTGCCATGTCATGTTCAGAAGCAAAAATTTCACCCAGAAAAGACTCAGCTGCCTTGCTTCACAGCTAAATGAAAAATCTAGATACTAGGTGAAAACTGCATTTTATGTCACTGGTAATGATTAGTAACAGCCTACTCAATCAGAGCTCTGCACCCTAGATTTCTTTCTGCCACTAGATTTGAGCTGCTATAACCAGTTCACACGCCACCATCACAGAGTAGAGGTGTTGAGGTATCTTTGCAAATTGTACATGAACTCTATAATATATAAACAAGAATTTAGTTAATTAACTAGGCTCTGCACTAACACCAACGTCACCCTGAATTTTCAGGCTCACAAATACCTGTTATTTCTCATCCTAATGCACACAAACTTCTACAAAAGGACATTAAGTTTTTGTGTAAAAGGAAGGATGACTTTCACTTAATATGTATAAGGCATTTTTTGCTACATAATATTGTGAAGGTGTACGATACCATTCAGCAGAACAGCATTTTAGACTAACACCACATTAAAGCCATAAGATAAACTCTGACAGGCACTTTGTTTTATGCTTTCTAACTCACATTTTCGTCAAGCCAATTTCTGTAGTCAGAAAGAATCAACCATAAGTCAATTTTACATAGATTATACACACTTCTGTAAGCCAAGAAAGTCGTGAAAGGTCAAGAACAATTTTGTAACTCTACTAAAGCCTATGCCAGGATGGTTGGTTTCACTCTACCAACAACTCTGCTTTTGGAAAAAAAAAAAATAACCACAGGGTAATTAAGATGCCTCAGTTGTGGATAAAGAGACAGTGTGTGTTCAACACTTATGCATGGATATAAATTAAGTATTAACTTACCTGTTTTTTGACTCTAGGCTTATTGATGAAATTGAGTCCACACCAGTTACAGGAGTAGGTACTCTTTCTGAAAGCAAACTCATCTGTGATGTGAAATAAAAAAAAACCAATTAATAAATACCTCCTTACTGTTTATTACACCATTTTTAAACTCCAGATAGTCCTGTTATATGTTTAAAAAAAAAAAATCCAGAAAAAAACAAAAACCCAAACCAAACAGTGAACAGGTAGTAGCCTAGCCTTTGGCACAGAATACACTATTTCACTACATTTTTTATTACAGAAAAGGTTGGCATTTTTTCTTCCTTCACTATAAACTACTTTAAAGCTATTACATTTTTATTAGAATTCTTAAAACTCTTTTTACTTTTTAACTTTAATATTGTTAAAAAACAATAAACAAAGCAACTCTTCACTTCTGTCACAGGTAATGGAAATAACAGCCTCTGGAGTCAACAAATTATTAAGCAATTCTGACAACTTTTATTCATAAATTATATAAATGTATCTATATTTGTGTGGATATAATTATATATTTATCTATGTTGCTCTATACATGCCTCTATATGACAAAGCTACTTATTTAAATGATATTTGAAAATAATTGGCGTGAAAAACACTGTATATTTAAGATGACTGACTTAAGTGGGTTTATGTTTCCAGAGATGAAAGCAAACTGCACCATTCAAATGAAAATCATCAGTCACTAATTTACTCTCTTATAAATGTGATCTAATAAATATACAAAAGATTCTTCTATTAAAATAGTTAATTGTCCTGGACCTGTTGAGTTCCCCTTTTATTATCATCTGTACAAATTCTGTCCCAGAATTCCAGCAAAAATTGCTAAAAAAAAAAAAAAAGTTGTTTCTCCATCAGCCTTATAACTCCAGGAGATGTGTAAAGGAGGAAACAAATTACCAGTCTATCCATTAAAAAAATGGTCACTACCGCTTGGATAGACTCCAAAATCCACCACTTTTGCTATGCCATAAATGGCACAATATTTTATAAACTGCAGGTGTTTTAAAATCAAACAATGACAGAAAATAATTTAAAAAATAATCAAGATGGCAGAGTTGAAAATGTGACTTTCCTGTAATAACTTGCTGATTCTTGAAGTCCTGAATACGTAGATGCCATTTCAGTTTCAATCTGACCTCCAAAGTGAGTGAAGAAATGGCCTTTTGTCAGTTAAATGTTTCATTTTTTTTAAATTCAGCACATTCAGCCTACTTATCTTGTATGTGTCAAAGCAATTTGTCTAAATGATGTTCTACACCATAATACAAAATTTTCATGTGCAAAGAAGTCTTTTGTGCATGTGTAAATGCTGTTGTGCTTTAGAAAAGCATCTAACAGTTTGCCTGTGATATAAACATTAAATAGGCTAACAGGTTAGTTCAAGGAAGACTGACTAGCCACAAAATAGACAGATTGTTGAGTTATGTAAATTACAGCATGATTCAAGTGAACCAAACTCCTTAATTTAACAAAATCCTAAAGTTCTCAATGCAAAGAAGAAAGTAAGTTCCAAAACCAACATTCTTTGAGGAGAAACAAGAGCTTACTGTGATGGAATTATGACTGTAAATAAGTAAAATATACGCAGTCGTGATAATATTAATATACAAAAACAGTGAAAAATACCCACATGCTGGTGATTTAAGACTCTCTTCATGTTTCATCTTTCCGATGTTTTCTGCCTCAGTTTAAATTGTAACTGTATTTTTTAAAATTTCTAATTGTAATAAAAGCATACAACATTTGACAGGAAGAACAGCTGATTCATTTTCTCTCCCTTGCATTTAATCTCTCTCCCACTTCCTCGCATGAAAAAAATAAAACGCCTTTAGCCAGCTTTTTCTTCCACCTTGGTCTGGTCTGATCTTCCTCTAAGAAAATATTTTATGATTACTAGAAGGGGAAAAAAAAAAAAAAAAAAGAAAAAAAAGAAAGGCGGTTCCATTTTTCAATATAAAATGAAAAACCTAGATTTTTTTGCTTTCCACTAAGAGTTCTAATACCTAAAATTTAAATATGCTTTCAGTTTAGCTGGAAGCCAAAGTTGAAGCTTTGTGTGCTACCCTTCCCTAAATGCTGTCAATGTCTCTTTAAATATTCAAACATTTGTTTGAATTTTACTTCACTGTCAAATTCTGAAAACTGGTCTTGCAGCATCTGCTACTATTTTTCCATTTTAACTAAATTTTTATAACAGATAAGAATTTTCACACTTCACACGGCTATCAGAACAATGAAAATAGAACAGTGAATACAGCAGAGATGAATAAACCTTATTTACACACCTTTAGTGAATAAACCTTGTTCAGCAAATTTATAACAGAAAACAGATTACCCAGAACTGTTGGATCCAAGCTCTTAGTGGACTAGCAATCAAACTGAAGTACAGTAGCGTGTACACTTCATGAGATGTCTAAGCACATAGGTAAGCAAGAACTCTTACCCAGCACTTCTCATTATGGCTTCTTCAGAGTATTTCAATGCCATTTAAGTCAAAGATTTGGAATCTTCCTTTTTTTTTCCTCCGTAACTCCCACCAAAATGAACTGGTTTAATCTAAAAAGTACTAAGACTACATTTCAGGAGTTTTTCCTTTCAGTATTTCCCAAATCAAGAGTGAAGACAAGACCTGTGGTGGACACTGGCTATCATGATAGCAAGTGATCTCCAGCATCAAGAACAATGGTCTTTCCACCTTGAGAGTTCCTGGTTTAATCTTGAGACACATCAAGTCTCAAACAAAGCTCCTGCTAGGTTCACATAGAGAAGGTAAATTTGAAAAGCAGAAGCAAAGTACAACTATTGCACAAGCTGAATCTCTCAAGACTTTTTTTCCAATTTTCCCAGTCCAAAACAAGATTTACCTTTTTCCAGGCCTCTCCCATAGATTCATGCAAGCCATAAGGAATTAGCATCTGCAGGCCTTCACATGTTCTGTACATCTGACGGCATACAAAAATGAAAGCTCCTTTAACAACTGGCAAAAGCTCAGATCCAGATAAAAGAGAAATGTCGTCATGAAGAAGTTTCTTTGTAAACTGCACAATTACATGAACAGCTGTAGGACTAGAAATAAAATAACACTTTTAAAATGTTGTTTTGCAGTCATCAATAAACCTTGAAACAAAACCTCTGACCAAACTAACTCAATTTTTTCTGGGGGGAAAGAAACTATGATCCACCATGTCATAACTTGTGACACCAGTCAGTACAGGAAGTGATTTTACTTTGGCTACAGGTCTACATGAAAAAAAATGCATCCATTGTCTTCGATTCATCCCACATGGCCATGAACCACACAGACTGTGTGTTTTATAAGAGTTGGGAAGAGTAACAAGACAATCATTTTAGCTTCTGTTTAATCAGTGTTAAGGGTATCACTACAAATCAAAATTTGTCCTTTTGCCTTCTTTTTCCCGAGATGTCATTTTGAAGTCTTCTAGGTTTGCAATACAAAGGACAACTCTTTCTCAAAATACCTCTCTTTTGCTTCTAAGCCCCCTTAAAAACATGCAAATTCTGAGATTCTTCCACTCAGCAGATACATTCCAAACATTTTCATCACCTGCAGCTTAGCTATTTTTAAAAGCTAGTCTCAATTTTACTATCCTCTTTCAAGTTTTAGCATCAGCTAACAATATATTGCCCATAGCATCACACTGGTCTTAAGTTAGGTATAGTGTTACAAATGTCAGCTTCTGATAGAAGATCTGTCTTTACTAGATGTATTGAAAAGTGAATGCTATATTAAATCTATTCTTTAAATAAATTAGGTTGATTTTTAATATTTATTCTAAAAAGAAACAAACAAAAAACAGAAAAAATGCCTTTGGCCTGAGTAGAAGCACTAAAAATACAATGGAAATATATTCAGAGAAATGAAGGCTCTCACATGAATAAGAAAAACAAGAACCATTGAAATCTCCCTTAATAAAAGTATTTCTTTAACTTGTCATTTCACCTGGTTATACATGTCTCCCTAATATATCATTTACTACTTTACTTGATAATCAGATATTTTACTCCAAACAAAACACATCACATTATACATAAATGAAAAAAGAGAAAATAAGCCTCATAAGATTAATCTAAAGCATTAAAGCACTCACTAATGCCATTCATTAAAGCACTCTTACCCATCTTCTTTGGCAGTTTTTTCATTTTCTCCATGAAGAAAAAAAGAAAGACCATCATCTACAGCAGCAATCCTTGCCAAAATATCAGCTACATCAATTAAAGTGGTTTCAAGACAATTCAAATACACCTATATGGAAGAAAAAAAGGAGAAATTTTAAATTAAATGCTTTTGTGAAAGCTATTTATTCAAGTTTGACTTATGTATGCAGAACCTGAGGGCCACCCTTCCTATGACTGCTTAATCACTTAAACAAAATACATAAACAGCCTATCACCATCATATAGAAATCTTCATCACAAATGGCAGTAATCGTCACTTTTAATGATTATGGCAGAAGTCCAAAGATTGCACAGATATAGAAACCAGACATTTCTGAACTCCTTTTTCTCTTTTCCCACATGAATATGAAAAGGCTCTTGATATGCCATCTAGGGGTTTAAGAACAACACCTGAATCAAGGCAAGAAACATTCTAACTTACTCATTTGTTGCTGCACAAGCATTGACAACATTTTGGCTGGAAACAGAATTCAAGTTTCCAAGATAATCTGCATTCATCTCACTTGTAGGCTGCAGTAGGCTGAAACAGCCGTTTGCTTTGGAATCATGAGGAAATTCTTCCCAAGTAGGGCAAAGCAAAAGTCTTCCACCAATTTCTTATTCACTTCAGAGTACTGTATAGCCATAACTAGGCTGTAATCAAGCAACCTGAACATTTAACACTGAGATTCAGACTGTTCAGTATGGTACCATGACTAATGAAATCAAGGTTAAATCCAAATCAAGATTAAATTGGCCACTGCTTTTTAGGGAGTGAAGCCAGTATGTCCCATGGTATACAAGCAGATGGACGTTCCATGAAGAACCTGTCAGGGAGCAGCAAGGGCAGAATACTCTACAAGGAACAAGAAGCTGGAAGCCGAGCACAATAATGATGCTGGCAGAGGCAATGGCTTGCCATCGGATGGGCAGGTAGTCCCACCATACCCAAATAAGGTGAGCAGACAATGTCCAGTGATAGTAGGGTGATAGGGTTCACCCAAGAGTCTAGATTCCCTCCACAGTGATGAGGAAGGTCCAAGGTTAAGCCAGGAAACCAAGTCAGTGAGTTAGGGTCAGCTCCAGACAGAGCAATCAGTCAGACAAAACACAGTGATCACAATGCACCTGGATTTTTAGTGACAAGGCAGGTCTGAGGTCAAACAACCCAAGAAATCGTGTTCTGTGGGTCAAGGTTCAGATTAATGGGACAGGAGGCTTCCTTGCTGCTACCGCCTAGTACAGGCAGAGAATGAGGACAAGAACGTCATCTTAAAAGCCACTCCTGTGATGTGTCCACACTGAATCTTATTAACAGAGTCATCACTGGGGAAATCTCTGCTGAGGCTTCCTAGCAGAGCTTTCCAAGACTGCACAACCACAGTATTACCAATGCTGGCCCTGAGCCTAGGCTCCCAAGCCCACGAGGGGAAGTTAGGGGGAAGATGTGCCAAGGCCTGACAGCAGACAAGTAGCTGTAATTCTGCAGGACTTAACAGAGTTTCCTAAAGGCGCTCACCAAAACTCTGTTACTGTCCATGTGCCTCAACTATACTGTCATGACATAGCCAGAGTGCACCTTCTCACCCAGGGACTGAGAAACACTCCAAACTCCCAGGATTTATGCATAAACATACTTAAAAGGAGAAGGATGGTTTTCAGAGTGAGAAGTCCTCTTTGGTAGTTTCCCCACATCCACATCCAGAACTACAGAGTGGAGTCAACAGTGAAATGACTTTGTGGCAACGATGAGCTAGGGAGGATTTACTGCTCCCAGTAACACTTGTTAAGTATTTAATATGTCAGAATAGGGAATTAAATACCACTCTCCTGAAGATGAAGTCCAGTGCTTAAAGCTTTTCTCATGAAGGACAGCTGGACTCACAAGACAAATTACTTTTTAAATGCTCCTGCTTCTTCTCTTACAGGTAGCTCTACACTTCATATAGTGGAGAGGAAAAACAGTCTTCCTACTTTAAAATTTAAAGATTTATTATTAATGCCAGTGGTCAAAGTAACCCAAAACAAAAATTTGATTTTGTTTTATAGTTACAATTTTCAGTGATAGAGGGTTAAAAATCTCCTCAATCTCTTTTTTTTTTTTTTTTGTTGTTACTGGGTATCATCATCATTCAGGGTTCTAAGAAAGGATATACTGTGCTGTCAGTTTCTTCAAGAGTGTTAATTTGCTTGCTTTGTGCAACACCAAAAGAAAACCCAAAACACAGTACTTTGTTTATTTGAAATGTGAATGCAATGTTCTGCACCAACTATGCTTAAGCAGCAACTCAGAGGCTACAGAGCCCAAAAGGTTAATACTGCTGCCCAGAAACTGATCCTTCTGACAATTCCTGCTCACAGATGAGTTTACTCCCCTAACCCCCAAAAATACACAATACTACTCTGCTTAAAAAGCAATGTGAGGCTTGCACTTATCTGAGTGAATTCAAAGCTCAAACATAAAATAGCAGCATTGCATTTGCTCATTAGGCCCATATGTAGATCTAGTGCTACCCGCTCCCCAGTCCCAGCTGAATAAAGATGCATGCATGGCCACATCCTTCCTTTTGAGACAGACATGGTCCAGTACTAGAGTCCAGCATTAGGATTTCTGGGTGTCTAAGAGGTGACAATGGCTTGGCTGGGGAGCAAAACCAGTTAAAATTCTTATAAAAGAGGAAGAAGATCACTGACTTGGTCAACCTTTTCTAGTTATTGGTTTGCCAGCTGCAATACACAAAATCTGCACCTTTGTTAGAACAGATATGACATATTCTAGATTCATAACACATAACCAATCTACTACAGCTACTGTGCATAAAGTATCCCTACACATGACCTATTTTTTTAAACAGACCGGTTAATTAAGTCACAGGAGGGCTTACAATTTGTTGAGCTCATCTACCTATGTGAGACAGCTGAGCATGGCAGAAACAAAAAAAATGAAAAGGAGAAACTGTTAAATATTAAAATGTTTTTTTAATTACTAACTTAATAAAAGCTACAGTTGCATATTCTTTAGAAGGCCATATGACCACAGAGACTGCCTGGGAAATTACACAGGCCTCCATCACAGCAAATCAATGAAGTATTGCCTTTGTACTGTTTTTAAGTTTGACTGTGTCCAAAGTATCTGCAGGCTCAGCCTACTTGAAAAAATTTGCACTACATTTTTTCAAAGTACGGTAAAAAAAAGAAAGTATTAATCTTGCAAAAGCACCCATAGATAGGCTTATAATGAAATGTATAAATAATGCTACTGTATCCAGTACAGAAAACCTACAGAAGAACTAAATTACTGACATGATCAACTTTTCGTAGGACTATGCTTTTAAGCTTCACAAAATCATAGAAAGGTTTGGGTTGGAAGGGACCTCAAAGCTCATCTAGTTCCAACCCCTTCCACAGGAAGTGTCACCTTCCAATAGACCAGATTGCTCAAAGTCCCATCCAACCTGGCCTTGAATACTTCCAAGGATGTGGCAGCCACACCTTCTCTGGGCGATCTGTTCTGGCGTCTCACTGCCCTCACACTAAAGAATCTTCTTCACAATAAAGAATTCTAACCTAAATCTACCCTCTTCCAGTTTAAAGTCATTCTCCCTTGTCCTATTCCTACATTCCCTTGTAAATACATACTTTAAAATATTTACTTGGAAATTCATTCTTTACACTTTTGAAACAGCACTGGAATATTTCTGTATAGGTAAAAATGCTTGCAGGAATTAATATGAAGAGTCTTTCCTGAAAAATAAACAAACTGCATCAAAAATATAACTAGAAGGATTCCAACAAAATTCAACTTCAAGAACCTAGCTGAGGTATTTAAGCTGGGGACCCAGACTCTGCAAGCATGAGTCTCAGGAAGTAAATTCAGAAATTCTCAGCATTCATTTCTCTCAAAGTCTCTTTATGTGAGACAGCTCAGGCTCCTCCACAGTCATGTCAGACCTTTTTCTTGAGACTTACGGTTACCTAGATCAATTAAATCACGTCAGTCAAAACAAAAATAATAGGACAGTTTGAAACTATAACTTGATTTTTAAACACCTAGAGGTCATATTTCCCAAAATTTTTACAGTTCTTACAGAAATGTTTTAGAAAAAGGCAACAATAACAAAAAAAAAATCTTGCTTTTACCAATTCAGAAAGTAATATTTTTTGATGAAGAATTACACATATTACATATACTATTATTAAGAATACTTTGCTTCAAGCTGCCATCTGAATTAAAAAGAAATAAATGTATGCTGCCTTTTAAATAGCAGACAGAATAAATAAGCACCCAAGAAATACCCAAGACACCAGAACGGAAAAAAATAAAAATAAGCAATATGCTTTCCTGAGGGAACAGTCTCACCACAGCAGATTTTTTGCTACTATTCACATAATTTCAAGAAAGCCAAGCTTGTCAGACCAATCATAATGACAGCCTTTGCTATTTAAGGTGTACTATAACAACAAATGCAGAAAATACTATTGAAGTTACTGTTTGATTAAATGGATCTTATACATTGAAAATACAGAAAAATGTAATATTCTGTAGATTTAAAAATTATTTGTAAGATTTCTACAAACCTCTGTGCCACTCAGTACACTTTGAACAGGATGAAGCAGGGCATCTATCACTGCATCTGTATATAAACATTCAGCAGCACATCCCGTCTGATCACAAAAAACTTGCAGAATCTCCATAACAAGACTTGTTGGAGAATAACTGTCTGGTGAACACAAGAAGTATTTATTTATATTTTAGCTTACACAGACATATCTATATGACTTATATACATGCTTCTGAATTATAATTTTGCTAAATACTGATCTAACACAGAGAACAGAAAGAAAGGTAAGGGAGAAAGGGAAAAGAAAAATCTTCACAAATAACAGACACAAATTAAAAAGTGCACAAGAAGTTACCAGGTGCCTCATTATAATCAGCATATATTAAAAACCAAGCATTTACCTGTATGCCCTGCCAAAGCTGTCTTCGGGTAACTTGGAGAGTAATAAATAAGCTGAGTAAACAATACCAACAGATCAGTTACGGATACACGATCTGTTCAAGAAAAAAAAAAGAAGCACTTTGCAAATTAATGTGCAACTTTAATTTCACAAATAAAATGGATTTTGTAAATATATGGCAAACAATTTTTGCTATATTGAGGAAATGAACATATGTACAACTGGTAAAGGACATGCATGCCCCTGGGATTCTATCGAAGTATTTCATGATCAGTTTAGAAGCTTTCATCTTGCTCCCAATTTAGCCAATTGCAATTTTACCAAGTCTTCCATCAAAAAAAAAAAAAAAAAAAAGGCAGCAAACATTTGAGAATACTGAATATACATAGCTGTAGGACAAAGTGCTACCTTGCTATTACATTAAGTGAAGCAACTGGAAAAGAGACAAGCTGTCAGACAACTCTTCCTCAGGTCTGAAACAAAAATGTGTAACTAAATGTGGGTTGGGAACTATTGCTCCAAGTTTAATGTAATTATGTTAATAAATCAGACAATATGTGAGGAAAGCATTGCAATCTATGAGGCTCAGAAGGACACTTAAGATGACTGAGATTGTTACTTTTGTTGGGGAGAGGAAGAAAAAAAACATCACCAATGGATCATTGCTTGAGTAGTCTTGTACAAGGAAATGACAAAAGCCCTCTATTAGTAGATGTTTCTTCCTCACAACTGCTCTGTTGGATCTATTAAGTCCTGATCCCCAAACCAGAGGGAAAAAATACCTTCAAAAGTCCCAGAATTAGTATTATATGTTTTGAATTCTACACTGAATTAGTAGAGATATTCATGTAATGGAACACTACAATCCTCACATACTTGTATTTGCCAACCCGGCACAATGCAAATTTCTCTGAGTGTCCAACAGCTTTCCATCTCTTACCTTCTGTCCTTATTAACACATCTGTTCCACAGGTACCACCTTTTCCTCTACCCACTGCTTTTATTAATAGGTTAATCTTAGATCAATCATTTTCAATGTACAATTAGCTTGAAATACTGGTTTTCACACCTGAAAAACAGTTCTGGTCCCTGGATATGTCTCTCTTCCAATCAATTATATTGATAGTTCAACAGAAGTTATTATTCATACCTAGAAAGACTGAATCACATACTAATCCAACTCCTTCAACATGAAATTAACAAATAAAACATAAGAACAAAAACCAATCTATTCAACCACATCCATCAAAGAAACTGTGTTGATGTTCAAAGTTACCCACACCACCTTTTAAGAAAGGTTTCCAGGCATAGAATTATTGAACAGAGTATTGTCCTATAATGGCCACAATGCTGCAGTGAAAGCATTTCAAGTATGGATAAAGTGTTTCCCAACAGGTCCCATTTTCCTCAGCCCTCCCCTTACCTTTTTTATTTTTCAGCTCTACTGGAAAGAGATTTTGGCCTTGCTTATAGACCAACAATCTTCCTAAAAGGCACAGTGAATGAACAAAATAGACATACTGCAATTCTTGTCCAGCGTAAGAAAAGTTCTGCTCATCACCTTTAGCAATAGAAAAAAAAAAAATAGAACTTGACTTTTAGTTTACTTCACAACACCTCACTATTACCTGCAACATAATACAGATCATTTTGTATATACGGACAGACAGATTAAGTAACTGCTGTTATTTAATCACTGCTATTAGTTCTCTCTCAAAAGACACATATACAATATTTTGGGAAGAAAAAGAACAGATAGAATGTCCTCATCTTGAGGCAGCATACTCAAAGACCTAGAGAATGTGGATGTATGTGCATACAATGAAAACCATGCAAAGATACTCACTACAATGCTGATGGGAGAAGTCACTGACACTGGAATTTTTATTAACTCCTGCCTTGCAAGATTCAAAATAATCAAGACATTGCTGGACAGCTGCATTAATCTGTGAAGAAAAGCAAAAAATACTAAAATACCTGATATTTTACAAAAACATCATTCCCTCTTGTATCCAAGTACTGTCCTTTAACACAAGAACCTGAACAACCACTTCACAGCAAATACCTCATGTTTCAGTGCTTTGGATGGGTTAACTAACAGGAGGCAAAGTTTTACAGGATTAAAACACATTATAATTATTATTACATTATCACACTACTAGCTCTATAAGCATTAAGACAGTCTATGAAAAAAGAGTACAGAAAATAATGAAAGTTTTGAGAAGTTGATGGCAATCTGTGATTGCCATATTGTTGTTATTGTGGAACATTTTTGTTGTCAACACATGAAAAAACTTTGTCTTGAACCCACTTCCTAAACTGTAGGTTTAGCTGTTGGGTGCTCTCAGTGCTATTACTGTTCTTTACAGGATTGTTGTATCATTATCATAGCACTGTCATCTAATCAATGCATATAAAAGTGTAAGAATTATCAGCATGGATTTAGAAAAGAATCATAGATACATCAAGAAAAAAAGTACATTTTTGATTTATTACAGTTTAGAGCTGCTAAGATTTACTCACAAGTGTAAATAAAATATACAGACATAATAAAAAAAATAATTGGACATTTATTCTATGCTTATAAATTAAACTACCCTGCTCAAGGACTTCCTATTATAAACTTTTTGTTGCATGGAACACACTTTATTCTATGCTCTGTTCTATGCATACAGATAAAGATAAACAGCTATTACAGTTGTCTGTTTCCTTGTCTGCCATCTTAAAGTTTTATCAGTCACATATATCTTACATTATATTTCATCCGTACTACAAGATTTTACAAAACATAGCCAAAGGCCTGTCTATATGAATAGATCTCACATCTGTATTGGTCTTACTGACAAGAATGACAGTTCCATCCCATTGAAGAGATTTGCCCATACAGAATATGTGACAGGATTAACACCTCCGTTACTAAAGATGTTTTCTCAGTTTGATTTATCTTTGAATCCTTAATGTTTTGTATCATAACTTTAAGAACACAATGGTGGTTTTTTAGTTTACTTTCACCAAAAAAACCAAAATTCAGAATAGAGGTTTCATGAGGTTTTCTCATGCACCATTTGCTATTTTATACAATGTCAGAAATAATTCTAACTACGAATGTAACATCAGGAATTAAGAAATAATAATCCTAATCAAACACTTGCTATTAAATATTCAAATTTCCTCTTACACAGAGCTGGTGACATACCCTTCTTTGCATTTAACAGTAAGGCATTTAAGCAAAAAGAATTTAAAAATAAATTTTGAAAATCCAAAAGGCTTACATAGCTAAACAACATGGAATAGCTCTGATAAAAGGGAAAAAAGGAAAATATATATTCAAATCACAATGTGCAAAGCAGGAACAAGTTCCAGATAAATTTACCTTGGGAAATACTTACCAAAGATTTGTATTTCTTTTCCAAAAGCCTAAGTACCACTGCTCTGCTGTAATACGCATGCTAAAATGACAAAGATGACCTGATGTCAACTTCAAACATGTAAGTTTTATTTTTTAATTAAAAAGCAAAATTATCTTCAATTCTATTCTATTAGGGAACCTGTGCACAGTACATATTCAATGTATTGAACTCCAGATTGTATAAACCAAATTACACTCAAATGAGTCTTTCATTTGCAGTACATTTAAGATCACAAAAAAAATGTCATTAGAAAAACACGCAGCAGAACACGCAGTAAACAATAACTACATTGAAATGTTAGATTACACGCTTTGGCATAGCCATGTAAATCCTAAACTCTAAATTTACACATGGTAGGCTGGAAAAAGCTCTAATGTCCTCTGGAGTTTAGCAAGTTGTGTGCGCCATATCATATATGTAACTATACTTTCATGCTCATCACTTCTTCCAGAAAAACACTTGTATCTTTTCATGGCCGTCAGTGGGTCATGACAAAAGGGAATGAAGTCATAAAGCACAGTAAATTCTCAGAAATCATATGAACACTATTAACTGAATAGAAATGGAGGAAGACAGCAGTGTTAAAGAGCAAAGGGCATAAGTGCCTAAAAAAACCCCCAGACTTCCTTAATTACAGTGCTCATTATAGGTTGTTATCACGACACAATGGGTCTGTGATAATAAGAGTCATAAATCAAACTTTTCAAAATACATGTCAGACATGAACAAGTCATGGGTTGTTGAATTGGCGATTTTTTGCTTACCATCCACTTTTTAAACCATACTGCTTTGATATCTAGCAAGGCCAAGAAGTAGACTGGACTCAAAAAATCTGGAGAGGCAGGATGATTAGGCTCGTGGTTTACTGACAAAAGTGAGAAGGTGCTATCTACTACTTCTTCCATGTACCTTATGACACAAATAGAAAAAAATGAATAGAAATCAAAAATTACATAAGTCTTTCCACCAGTAACACTCAGGTAAAAAATTTCTTGTAAAACCTTGTTGTCCAGATAAATCATAAATATCAACATCATCTTTAACTTGATCTTGTAAGAATATTCATTCTGTGTATTACTATGAATAAAACTAATATTAACATACTCATGCATTCTCCTAAATTATTTCATGTTTTGTAAGTACCAAGTACTACACTTGCTACTTCTTAAAACATCCAAATTATTTTTGTTAAAAAACACTTGGAAGGCTTCAAAAGCTAAATAAGCAGCTTAATATAAGCCATGACCACTCCTATACAACTTCGCTATTACAGCACTGACCAGTCATTATGTATCTTGTAATTAACCGTTTGCTAAAATTACATGCATCTAATTATATGTCAGAAGTCATTAAATTAAGAAACAGTGACAAGTTCTTGCAGGTAACATACTTTTCTGGATGCCGAATCCAGGAAGACGGAGCTTCCTTTTGGTACTCATTTAAAAGGCGGACCTGAAACATAATTATTAAAATTTAAAAAGAAATAATGCATGATGTTTTAGTATTGATAAAAAAGGTACAGAGAGTTTATTTATACCTTTTTAAGTAAGCGATCTATATGTGGGTTAGATACATCCAGACCAGCCGAAATACGGAGAGAATATTCTCCAGAAAGAAAGTACAACTCTAAGTGTCTTGCTAAAAAACATGAGAAACAAAAAAGAAACCTCCATGAAACTAGTGGCATGTACATGACTCACAAAGTCTTACATATAATTAAATGTACATACCTAAACTTGTATACACATCTCTTGTCATATTAAATGGAGAAGAAGAAAAGGCTTTTGCATAGAACCTAAGAATTTTCTCCTAAGGGAGAAAAAGCAAGCAATATATTAAATAGTCATGTAACTGTGTATTACTACTGCACAATAATCAATATGTAGTGGCATTATTCTTAACATATATTGCTCTGATATCCACAGATGTTAAACATAGTTCATAAAAATATACAGCTCCGGACCACAAAAACCTCCAGTCTAAAGGAAAATTTTATTCTAATACTTTAACTGACAGCACCAAAGTCTCACTGCAATACAAATAACTAGATCAGGCTATATTGCTGTATTTTTCTGCTAGCATTAATGTTTTTATGCTATTAAACATACCAGTGACTGGTAACTAGCACTGTTTTAAAAGAAACTGCATACTTTCTACAATGACAGAGAAGTACATGACAGCAGCTAGGGCAACTTACCTATTAAACTGGTAATCACTTTAAAATTCTAAGAAATTCAAAAAAAGGCTTAATTGGTATAATAAATAATCTAAAAGCAGTTTAAGTAGCTGCTATGTTTTTCCTCATCAGGGCCTGTGTAATATTACTATCTATCATTTTCACCATGGAGCACATACCTGACTTAAATAGGAAATATTAACATGACATGTTTTACAGAAGAATTTTGTCAACTTTTATTTTTACATGTCTGCTAAAAGATAATCGAACCTCTTCATTCCCATTAAAGGATATGCAAGCAAGTACTCCAGTCTCTAAATATTCTATTGAAATCCTATTGTAATCCTTTAAATCAAGACTTACTGAAATCATACAATTCTTTTACTTCAAAAACAGTCTGTGATACATAAATAACAAAATGTCTTGGGACACTGCTGGACCACTCATAACATATATGTAACTTATGAGACCTCTTCAGTACTCTTTACTATGGCTACACATCTGATAACTAAATACAGAACATTAGCTTACACTGAATGCAGTATCAGGATCTGACAGAGACGTCGTGAGATGCTTACGCAGATCTGGCCAAGTCTCAGAGTTCAGTATATCAGAGGGAGGGGCAAAGCACAGTGTCTGCAATGCTTCCTGGCGAACCTGAAGTGGTCAGAAAGATAAACACCATAAATCCATTCACAGCAACCTCTCAAATATTTAATTTACAATATAATTTGGAGGAAGGAAAGAACAGGACCCAGCTGTACAACAGATAAGGAACTCCGGAATAGTTACCTTCTGCTATATTTTTATGGTAATTTAGACAAAACACTATATCACTGGGATAAGGTTTAGAAAAAAAAAAAATGCACGCAGTTGAAGAAGTAACAAAACCATTTTATATAAGTTTTCAATGCTGAGTGCAAAGATTATGTTCTACTTTCTGCTTGTACTCAGATACGTTTTTATCAGGGCATATAGGAAACTACTGCCAAATAATACAAATGTGCCCAGCAGCTTTCCAAAATGTCAATAAATTGGAAACAGACTTATTAGACACTGTTTTACTGCTGAATTTCATCAGCATTATAATCTAAATATTTCAAATAACTTTTTTTTTTCTGTTTGTAGACAACTGTAATCTCTAATAATTCATCTCATATTACTGAAACAAACTGGAAATTTTAACAATATATAATAACATCAGACTTTCTACACGGTTTTCTAACAAAACTTGATCACTGTGTTTATACCAATCCCAACCTACCATACATTTTTCAGCTGGCAGACAATCCCGAACAAATGTTACTGAGACAGCATTCTCAAAATGATGCTTCCAAAAGCTTTAAAAACATCAGCAGCTGGTACCAATTGGTGCTTAGAGACCCAAATTAGTACTGTCACTGACAGGAAGGCAAACCTAACTTGGGACTTCATATATTCCCTCTGGCAGTAGCTTGTTAGCAAACCAGCAGCAAGTAACACAAAGGACAACATGAAAGTTACCAAGGACAAGGGACACATATACAGGAAAATAAGCTTCAATAACTTTATCTCAGACAGAACAACCTTTTCCAAACTATAAATGCCCATCTACAGGCACATAAACTCCCAACAAAACAAAACAGATACTTGCTACATTAGGTTTTGAAGCACATGGTTATGAACAAAGAAATACTGCACTCCAGAGCAGTTGCTGCTGCACTGAAGCCAAGAGATATCAACCAACAAAGACAAGATTCCACTTAGATAAATATGAACTCTTATGTACATGCAGTCTGTTTTCCAATATGCCATAAATATTCATCATTAACATTTTATTTCTGCTTTTAAACTTACTTCCATAGGCTGAATAGGGTCAAGCCTTTCTACAAGCAGCTGCAATTGTTCTTGACTCAAGAATGTATAGCTCTGTAATATGTATTATAGAATGATCATTAGTATATCTTATTAAACTGAACAGCAGAAGATTAAAATCATCACTCTTTCTGATACCTAATTTACTTTTTAATAATTAGGACTTCAACATTTATATTAATTTAACATTAAAATCAACATTCTAAATGTCTTCTGCCATTTGCCCAAAGTTAAATTTACAGCAACAAAATTACTGTTACATACTTTACTTTGCTTTACTTAAAAGTTTCCTGTACCTTCATAAAATCCCTTGTAATAATTCTTTCAGTAAGCAATATAGCATAGTGCAGTACTCTGGAAATGAATTGCAGAAGTAACATCACAAAAATTTAGATGATGTATTGTTTTTACCATTATTTTATCTTTTTATCTGGAGTACTTGCACAGGTACTTTAGAGCATATGGTCATCATATTAATCTCATCTACTATAAGCTATCTAAAGTTTAGATAGCTAGTATATGCTTAGTACTTCAGTGTGAGAGAAAGGCAATTAATCTTGGGATATATCAAAGATAAGGAGGATGAATCTTTTTCTACAGCTGCTCTCAAATGACAAATTGAACAATTTTGCAGTATCATGCTTATTTCATAACAGAGAGAGAGAAAACACATTGTACTCGGTTGAACGACGAGTCACTGTCAGAACAGTTGTCTGTGTAATAGCCACTTCGACGTTCTTTCTTTGGTTTAATATCCAGCTCCTTATTATGCATCTGATCTTCTTCGAACTTGTTAATCAAAGATTCTACCACAACCATCATGACATTCTTCAAGGCATGCATCATTTCTCTGTATCTTCAAAGTAAAAACTATTTTAATATTAAAGCGCATAAGAATCCCCAATTTAAAAAGAATCTCTAAATCATGAATGACTGAATATGCCATAATGTTACTTAGACCCAAAATCAGTGAATTTACAGAAATTAATGAAAAGCAAATGCAAATCCAAAATGAGCAACAAAAGACATATGTACCTTAAATGTTTAAGATAACTATATTTTTGAGGTTTGTTGTGGTTTAAGCCCAGTCAGCCACACAGTTCCCTCACTCACTCCCCCCTCTTTCTTCCCACCACTCCCGGAGGGATGAGGAGGAGAATCGAAAGAATGCAACTCCCACAGATTGAGATAAGAACAGTTTAGTAACTAAGGTATAACACAAACCACTACTGCTTCCACCAATAACAATAATGATAAGGGAAATACAAGGAAAGAGAATACAACTGCTCACCACCCGATACCAAGCCTGACTCAGCAGTGAACCCCCACCCTTCCCAGGTCTCTGTCCTCCATTCTTACATCCTGGGCATGATGTGCTGTGGTATGGAATACCTCTTTGGTTACTTCGGGTCACGGGTCCCGTCTCTGCTTCTTCCTGGCTTCCCCCCCTCCCTGGCAGAGCATGAGACTCAGAAAGTCCTTGGTCAGCCTAAACATTCTAAGCAGTAACCGAAAACATTGGTGTTATCAGCACTGTTCCCAGGCCTAAAGTCAAAAACACAGCGCTGCACCAGCTACCAAAAAGGAGAAAAATGACTGCTACAGCT
Source organism: Ara ararauna (assembly GCA_028858755.1). Taxonomy (NCBI): domain Eukaryota; kingdom Metazoa; phylum Chordata; class Aves; order Psittaciformes; family Psittacidae; genus Ara; species Ara ararauna. Next base: position 68,372,367 of record CM054379.1, read on the forward strand.
GAACCCATGACAAGGTTTTACGTACTTCCTAGAAATAACAGCTGTATATACTAAAATCCATCTCATAAGCACTACAGACCACTGCTTTAAAGAATCACAGCAATTACCCGCCTATGCAAATTCAACATACAAAGCATGAAATTTCACTAAGATTGCTACCAGCCTCTGTATTCCAAGGAACAGTTATTTTAATAACCATGGGAATGTGAATAAAGTTAGAAAGAGATGACTGAGAAAAGAATTTAACTGGTACTCACGGAGCTTTTTTTTTTCTATTTATGGCTTCTTTACTAAATACAGTGTTCACAAGCAATTAATCTGGACTATAGACCCCTGTGTAATATGTTGTTTTGCACATCTACTCATTTCTGGCCATCTGACAGCCTGAGTCAAAAATCTTGGATAATTATAGACAGTTGGTCTGCATACCAGTTCTACATTACACGGACAGCACTGCAGAAGCATCTTCAGTTCATAATAAATTCAACAAGTTTAGGTCATAGCTCATAATCTCAATTCCAGAGTGAAATGAAGCATGACAAACTGCAGTGTAGGGTGGGAATATCTGAATTGCTCAGCACTGGTTTTTTGAAAGCAAAGAATCACTCTTGTTACCCGCTGCTTCAGAATTTATTTTTTCAAAACAAGTTCTGACAAAGAAAATGGAAGACAAAGGCCAAGAAGAAACAAAAAAGTGAATCACATGTATATACTCACTCTTTTGATTCACGGGTCTTCTTAGTAACATGTTGGACAAGCATGTCATAGCCAGATACTTCACCCTGACTTTGAGCAGAAATACATTTTTCTATTTCTTCTTCAATCACAGATCCCACAGTGCTATTTATACATTTCCTAAGGTATTTCACAAACTCATAGCTGCAACAAATATACAATAAAATGTAACGGATTTCCTTAAGCTCAACATCAAACATTTTCAACATTACATGTGATATCTTCTATCCCAGCAGACCTGTTACTTTAAAATGAGGTTTTATGACTTTATCGGTGTAAAAAAACACAACAAAGTTTGATTTTCTTCAATATTGTCATTATCAGAAACAACCATATAATGGTCTTGGTTGGAAGGGACCTTAAATAACATCTAGGTCCAAACTCCCTGCCATGATCCAATAGATCAGGTTTCCCAAAGCCTCATCCAACCTGGCCTTGAACACTGCCAAGGATGGGGCAGCCACAGCTTCTCTGGGCTACCTCTTCCAGTGTCTCAACACCTTCACAGAAAAGAATTTCTCCCTAATATGTAATTTAAATCTACAATATGAAATAGTTCCTAATTTCCTTTTGCACTTCTTTTAAATGAAAGAGTCTACTCAGACAAAAGTTTAAGGTTTTGTAGACAAAAATCATAGAATATCAAAAAATCTCAAATTTAAAATTCCACAAGAACCTTACTTGGGGCATCCTGGATATAATACTGTCTTATGGTATATCCATCTGGTATTACTATTTAGGCCATTGTATATGAAAAGTAACACAGAAAACACAATTTATAAATTCTAGCACACAAGCATGTTAGAAGGTTTTCTGAAAGGTTTATGAAAGTCAGTATGTCCTGACAGTATGCAGAAGATCACACTCAAACTAACAAATTAGCTGGTTGTGATTACATGTTTGTCTCAGACGTAAAGAAATTGGCACTTAACAGTCTTATTAGATACTAACAGAAACTAGTTTAAACAAAAGGATAAGCAGACAGGGGTTTCAAAAGAGAGACTATCACTGGGTTCCCTGTATTAGCTATAGAAATTGCTAAAAAGTATTGCTCAGAATGTGTAAACTTTTTGCTAAAAAGTATTGCTCAGAATGTGTAAACTTTTTTTTTTTGGTTAGTCTTTCAATTTGTGCAAAGGACAAGACAAACAGAAACACACACAAAAAAGTAAACAGTAGATGCATCACTGTATTTCCTATGCATCATTGTATTTTCATTACATCAAATGCAGATGTGCAACTACTTCGTGTTAATTTGACTAAACACAGAATGAGAAAAAATTCAAATAAAAAAGTCAGTTCACCATGTAAATACAGAGTCCAAAGCTGTAAAATGCAATTATAAGTAAAACCAACTGTTAAAACAAGCAGCAGGTTTTGCCTTTCTTGTGTGTATACACATAAACAGACTACATTCAAGATATATATAAAAAATAAGCATAGCATATTGTCTTGTATTAAGATACATAACTTCCTCACTGGATTGCCTACCTCGAGTTCCATCAGGTATAACAGTTCTATCTCCCCCTTATTTCATTCCTACCTCACTTTTTATTCTCAACGAAAGTAACAGAAATACATCTCAAGAAAGATGCAAACATTTCATTTGTCTTTGAGGCTGTCTTTTTACTTCTGCAATAATGAAACTGCACATGACCCTCCACTGAACGAAAGCTTTCATAAAACTTTCTCCCATTTGTTTTATGACAGTAACATTTTCAGGGTATACATTTTTTGCAGCAACTGCTTTGCCCTGAACACATAGCAATCACACCACTATTCATGCCCCTAAGTTTGTGTCTGCTTGATGTCGTAGCCTTGATCTTCTGCATCATTCTTCCAACTTAAAAATGTTTTGTAACAAATAAGTGTTTCAGCAATTACAGAACTAATTCTTCACATGTAGAATCAAGTAGGGTTTACAAAGGAAGCACCAGGGAAGCAGGAGAAGAAAGAAAACAAACAAACAAAAAAAACCAAACATCAAACAAAAACTAGATGTAGGACTTTAATGAAAAAATACAACGGAAAACATGCTACTTATATAGTTAAAAATCCTGATTTCTATCACTGCACATAAATTTTTAATTTTATTCAATTTTCCTTTTTATTAGCTTTCTGAGGATCGCATGTTTCTGTCTTTTCTACATCATAGTGGGAACAAGGGATAAAGGCAGGTCTCAGAATCTGATAAAATTTCTGAGGCAAAATAACCATGAAGCAAAAAGAGTGCTCATCAAATTATTGAGCTGAACTAGTATACTGGATGATCCTAAAGCACACACTACTAATAAAGGCATTTGCAGTCTAGCTGGACGGGCTAAGGGTCAAAGAGAAAGTTTCTTAATGGTCTTACTAATAAACCACCATATGATCTCTTTGACCTTCCACAAACACCAGCCTATACTGCCATGGGTCATGAAGAAAACTAGAATACCTCCAGAAAGATATTCCAGCAGCAGAGAGTAATGCTCACATTCTGCATGCTTGTCACTTGGTAAACTGGTGCTTAAAATCTGCAAGACTGCCAAGAAAGTGTCAGCTCATACAATTCGTAATACAAATTAAAACTGAGCTAAAATACATTTTAAAGCATTTAGCATCTTCAGAAGATACAAGACCACAAAAGTTTTAAAATTATAGTGAAATTTTAGATAAATAAGCTCTATTTCACTTATTTTTACCTAACTTCTATCACTGACAAAGTAATGCTAAAAACTATAGAGAAATTTAAGAGAATACAGATAGTGCCACTTCTGGAAAAAAAAAAAACAAACAAAACTGGCAGGGAACCAGCTTTCTCAGGAAATCAGTTCATGGAACTCTGGTCTTCACTAAAATGTCTCCAAAGTCATTCCAGCTTGATATTCTCTTGACTCGTCATAAATGCATCCTAAAAATCTCCCATATATAAAAAAATAAACAAGTTAGAATACCATGGAAAGAAAGAGGAGTGTGGGCCCCCGAAATCTGGACTGCATGTAAGTGAGGTCACACTGTCATGTCTGATTTAACAGGAGTGTGATGGGAAGACATTTCTGCTTTATTCGAAATATAAACTAAAGAACAACTACCTGGTAAGATATACAAGGGTTTGGTAATATCAGCCAGACAGAATAATCAAATATGGAAATAGCCTACTGAAAATTTACCTTATTTTGAGGAGAAAAAAAAATTAAAAAAAAAAACCTGCCTAGGAGACGTCAAAAATACTGCCTTTGCAGCCTTAAGTGAGGATTTCTCCTAGCTTCTGTTCACACGTGCACTTAGCACATTACATGTAGACATGCATAGTGGGCTAAATGAGGCAGTTTTGCAAGTTCCTCTCACAAACAGCTGATCAACTATTACATTAAAAATATACTACCAAGAGTGAAAAAGGGGGAAAAAAGAAAAAAAAAAAAAAAAAAAAAAAAACACAAAAAAGAAGTCTGGCAAAATTAATTTCATTCTTTAATTTAGCATCTTTTGAGAGTTGGTTAGTGACACGAATGCCTATATATAAAAATACATACACATTCACACAGTAATATAAATCATACACATTTCCTAGGAATAATGTAATTCAACACATTTCACATCCCTTCAAAATATTAAAAATAGCAAAAATAGTTTTACTTGTGAAAATTCTCATCTGTTTCCTCCAAGTGCAAGAGAATCTCTTCTGCACACTCTACTGATGGGGCTCCTGTGATTTTTTCCTTCACACTCTGTAGCAACTGTCTAAGCATAGACTGTAACTGAGCTTCATCTTCACTTGTAAAGCAAGACATCTGTATGAAGCAAATATAAGAATAACAAGTTTTCAGAGCTTCCTTCCCTCAAGATTCTGAGAAAAGCATAAATCCCTTAAATTGACATTTTTTTCCTATTATTAATAACAAGAGCTATTCTATCAAAAGACACAATTATAGACAGAAAATATTTGATAAGAGCTTATCTTCAGACTAACTGGAAACAAAATAACCAAATCAGTTTTCATAAACCTATCTTAGTACAACATTATTAAATGAGATACTGCATTAAGAAAAACCTGATTATTCCTTTCTGTAGTCATTTAAGGACCTGCCTATCAAATAGGCACAAGATGACACCATAATTTTAAAAAAAGGGATTTTTACAGATGTAATGATGATGAGAAACCTCTCCATGTCTCTCAGCTGTTTCTCATCTATTGTTACTACCCAGTTCTGACTTTTGGATCCTTCTCCTCAGAGCTGCAGCCCATGACTGAAGGTGCTGGCAGCTTTTGCAAGAGCCAAGTGGAATAATGAGAACTGTTTAATTTCCCTGCAGTAATCAATTGCAGTGACCTGGCAAGAGTCCTGTCAATTTAACCCTCCAGTTACTGGGAAAAACTGGGAGAAGCAGTGAGAAACTGGAGACATCTGCCAAGTTCAGAAGACTGTCGACCAGCTTAATTTTCAAAGGTTGAAAAAAAAAAAGGGAAAAAACCAAAACCACCACCCAAACCCAAAGACCCACTTCTGTGGTGGATTAATTAACCTAAATTCGTGACTTAAACTTCTTTATATGCCAAAGAATACTTCCAACCTCCAGTGGCAGTTCCAGCTTATATATTTCCAGCCTATTTGAGGAAGACTGATTTATAGACTTTTAACTTATTTAAAAAAGTCAATCAAAGACTCTCTGTGAATAAACAACACGCACACTTAAAAGAATACAATAAATCACTTCTTCAGACTTAAACACTATTAACTAACAAAACAATCAAGGCCATATAGCACCAGCTGGAAGAATTACCCCTTTATGAAAGTTAACTTCTCTGTGAGAAGTAGCACAGTTGCTGAACATTTCATTTTGATCAAACGCAGTTCAGCATTAACTCAATCATTTTACCAGAAATTGTATCAATTAAAAAAAAAAAAAAACAAAAAACCAAAACCCACACATAAATCCCTTGTAATAATCTTAACTCCTTGATTTGCAACACTCTTTCTTTTAGAGCCTCAAGATGTTTAATCAAAGTCAATGCATTTTTAGGTCTATATAAACCAGTCTCATAAGTCTTCTATTTTGACCTTAACACTGGGTAATATCATAATCCCCTGCAAAAACTTCACTTAGTATTTCGGTATAACTAGGCATTCTTAAAAGCACAAGCATTTGGATTCTAGCTGGCAATCAGTGCAAAGCCCCACTCAAATTGTCCATAAAGACAAATCATGAGAATGTTGCTGTTTCACCTCCAGTTTGTTTTGAGAATACTTATTTGACTTCTGTAATCATCAACAGAGATACATATCTTAAAATCAGTTTATAAAGGTTTGGGATCTGTTGAGTTCGGGGGTTTTTTGGCCATGTTTTTTTCCCTGCAGACATAGCCCCCATTCAGTTTCGAGGCAAAATTCAAATTATTGTTTTCTCCCAAAAAAAGTTTGCCCCAAGGCCAGTTTGTGCTGTCTTTCCAAGTTCAAATTCATTTTCCCAGCACTGTCCCCCACCTGAAAATCCTGCCCCCAAAACCCATGGGATGATTCAGAAGCAGCAGGTTGTGGGCAACGTTTATCTTTGCACAAGCTTTTGCTTGAATAGACTTTGAACAAAAGAAAGTGGTGATTTCAGCAACAAATACACGATAGCAGTTAATGGACATAAAAGTAGCGTGAGAATTCCCACCCCCTCTTGATTTTATCATCATTCAACTGCACATCAGTTTTTGGCAGCAACCAGATTTCTAACAATTCACGTACGAGAACAGCTTGTCATTTTAAGTACAAGGAGAAGCTAAGCCTGACCAGATCCTTAATTCACACTACCTCTAAAAGCACAGGGGAGCTACGCCAGGGCATCTTGGACGCGCTCGCCCCAGGCACCAGATTAGCACCGCGGCTGCTGCCAGGAGCTCTCCGAGGCGCGCCCCGCCCGGTCTGATCCGATCCGGCCCCAGGACCCCGCACGCCCAGTTCCGCCCAGCACCAGGCTCCGGGGGCCCAACTAGGCCTCACGGGTTGCGGAAAGGAGCGTCACTGTGCCCGGCCCAACCGTCTGTCTGTCCCTGCCCCATCTCAAGCGCCCGGGCCGCAGGGAATCACCTTGTGGCGGCGGCTGCCCTCCCCGTCCAGGCGGCCGCACGTCTCCACGGGCGGCGGCCCTTAGCAACCGGCGGCGCCCGAGGCCGACTCTCGCAGGGCCCTTAGCAACATCGCGAGAATCCAGAGGGAAGCGGGAGGGGCGGGTTATTGCAGCCCGCCGCTAGCTTGCCTCATGTTCGGGGTGGGAAGTCGCATCGCCGTCCTAGCTTAACCCGAGGCAGGGGTGTTGGCCCTGGCTGTCTTCAAACCCCACCTGTACTCTCGGTCGCCGCAGGGTTTCCCGGCCACAGAGGCGGGAAAAGCGGTAGCAGCCAGAGGTCCTGCGGCAATCGTGTCGAGCATGAAGCTTCCTCATTTGCTGTGCAGCGCCCGTTTGGCTTTCCCGGTCCTTCATAGCGTGCTTTGGTGGTCTATGTTGGCCAAATTACGCAAGACGAAGATGCCGAGGTATAGCATTAACCTGGGAAAGATTGCTCTGCGGTTTGCCCTCTTAACGCTGTGGTGGCATACTCTGAAGACAAAATTACTAAATTCTTACCAGTTATTTTAAGTGGATGAATTGTAATAATTTCTTAAAAAAAAAAAAAAAAAAAAAAAAAAAGACAAAACCCCAACATGTATTTGGGAGCCTGTCCAATTAAAAAAAAAAAGTTTCAGAAATGTTGTGAATTACAGAATTTTCATGCCATTGAGAAAAACCACCTGCAGGAGGGGATTGAGTAACCTTCATGCATGTTGTCAAGTGGAGAATTATATTAAGGGTGGTTATAAGGAAGACAAGACTGCCCTTTTTACAAGGAGGCACATGGAAAAGATGAGTAATGGGCACAAGTTACTCCTGGGGAGATACTGACTGGACACAAGGAAAAGTTTTCACAATGAGATCAATCAGCCATTGGAAGTGCTGTCCATCAGCAGTGGAGACTTTTAAGGTTTAGGTGGACAGGGTGCTGGGACTTCTAGTCTAGATCATGCTTTGCCTAGAAAGGTTGGACCAGGTGATCCTTGAGGTTCCTTCCTACCTGGTAGTCTACAATTTATATCCTGAAGTACCCTGCACCCAGGTAATGACAAGGGAAGACCCATGGCCTAGGTAACTGGGACACATTTATCAATAATAGTCATGTCCCGTCCTCCCCCAGCAAAACTCTCTAAACATACAGCTGCAGGTAATTTGGCTTTCCGTCTTCAAACCAGTGTGTCAGGGCTCCCCTCTGCCCAGCCCTGGTGGCTCTCAGCTGCCTGCGTGGCACAGGTTTTCCAGAGAATTCAAAGGAAAATACTCATGCTGTTTCTTCCAATTTACATCAGCAGAGGAGCAGATTGTCTCATTAGATCAAAACATGAATGGCAAGGTATTTTCCAGTGCTCTTCAACCTGCTGAGATGAAGGACATATTACAAAACCAACAAACAGTATTTTAACTATTTGACAAATAAATGCATAACACAAAAGAGCAAAAGCATTTTTATTTGAAATCATTTTCAATTACCTTAGGTATAGCAAGCTAGGAACAAGTTCCAATAAACACCCATCATGATGTTTGACAGTGCTTTAATGTAATGTGAGACACCTTTTTTATCCTTTACTTCTACTTTTCTAGTGATTTTGATAATGTCAGTAATGCTAATCTTCCATGAGGTCATGTTCCTTTAAGTGTATCTGTAGCCCATTCAGTTAATAGAGCTCCACCTAAGTGAGAAGATCCACTCCCTCACAGAACTGCTAGGACACTGGGGTCAAGCATGTAAAATGCAGTATTTCTATTGGAAAATGATGATTCAAGAACTGAAACATAAACCTGGTAGCTCCTCAGAAACAAGATTTTGATCAGTTGGAATGGAGTCTCTGGGGTAATTTTAATGCTATTGCCTCCAGTGCCCTCAGGTTCCTGCAAAACAAAAACTGGAATAATTGTCTGCTGGCTGCTGCATGCAAAGAATCTTCAGTAAACTCACCAGAGTTCTGTTAGCTCAGCTGTGCACTCTCCACATCTTCTAAGTGCGCTGTTCAGAATGGGTGACAAGTGACAGCAACTTATTCTTCATCCATGCCAGGCTCTTATTTCACAGGCAGCAGAGCAGCTTCCTTCTTATCTGTCCACATACCAGCTGAGAAGTGTTGTGGTTTAACACTTCTAATTGCTCTATTGCTTCACAAGCACTGATTCAGGTGACAGCACCTCAATTTCATGGCTGGTATGGAATAAAGGAACTCAATATATATAACATTCATCATTCCTAGTCCTTACTGAAAGAGCCTTCCTTTTAGCATGCTGTTCCTATCTCATAAAGCATCTTACAAGACAAATTTCAGTTGTAGTGGTATCACAGAAAGAAGTTCTCTTGGTACCTATAGTGATTCATAAATGCTTTCATTCCTTTCTGTTCTCTTCCACTTTCTGGATCTCCTCCAGCTTCTCTTGCCATATGTTTTGCAGCAATTGGAACCCAGAGCCCTTTCTCCTGAGCCAAACTGGCAGATCTCAGATGCCGTTTGGCATGGTCATTAATGTGCATCCAGGCAAATACCTTCTGAGGTTGATACTCTGGAGTGAGCAACACTATTCTGAAGATTATTATGTTTACATGGATACATGTCAGTCACATGAGAGAGATGTTGCAATCACCATGAAATTACTCATGCCAATTTCATGCTGCTCAGATTCCACGGTCTCTTAGACCAAGACATCCTTCTCATTGGCAAAAATAGTCCAGTTTTTCTCTCCCGGTTGTACAACCAGGAAGACCCCTGACTTCTGTAACTTCAGAAACATAGAGGAAACAGCAGGTGCACCAGTTCTTGGAGTGTGTAGCACATAGGATTAAGCAAAATTTCAAACTGTGAAACATTATAGAGGTGTGAGTCAAGCATTATAGAGGAGTTTAATTTCCATACCTTACGACTAAGAAGAAGATTCTCTCTCCATACCTTGAACATGTACCAAAATTTGAATTACTAGTTTACTCTGAATTTCTGTAAATTTAAAATGTACGTGCAGTTTTTCCAGTGTGGCAGTTCAGGAATGGGTAAAGTGGACAACAAAGGAATCTTCTTTACAGCTAACACAGTAGTGGGAACAGCTAGTCTTAATGCTGATGTCCTTACACGAAGGACATAATTTCTCTCTTTCATCATTCTCTTTTCTTGCATTGTAACTGTCCACAAGACCACCCTTTTGTGGATGGCACACAAAGGTCTGGAGAGACCTTATGTTGTTTATGCACAGCTATTAGTGTCTCCAAGAATGTTTAACTAAGACTTTCAGCAACTCAGTAGGTAGGGACTTCCTGCATTTTTTTTTATTTTTTTTTTTTAGGAAAAACTGAAGAGATTTTTTTTATTATTAAATTTTATTATTTTCTTCTTAGCAAACTAAAGGGATTATTTTTTGGCATCTGACAGAATAATTTACCATAACCAGTTTGTATTGAAATCCCATGTCATGCTTTTCATTGGCTGATACAGTTTTCAAAGGAGTGTGTATCAAAGAAGAACTAAAGAGAAAGGCAAACTACACTTGATCAAACCAAACCAAACTTTCTGTACTCTAGTCCACAGCTAAATCAAGGCCAGGAGAATCCAGGATATCCCCACTTTAGACAGGGGATAGGACTAAGATAAGTGTCAGGAAAGGAGAAGTAAGTGTCAAATCTGGCTCTGGAGGTAACACGAGAAGCCTACCACACTTCTCTGAGTACTCTGAAATCCCTTAAGCAGTTCTTGAGCCCTCAAATAAAGATGAAGACACTTCATCAACCTTTTTATGACCACTGTGGCATTTGTTGCCCTCTCCCATTATTATTCATGGGAGTTTCCCAAATTTGGAGGAACAATGAACATGTTTTGAAACTTCATTAGATCATAATCTTACCATAAATATCAAAAAGGAAACGGCTTAAAATATTACTGCTGATGGGAAAGTCTTTTTAAATAATCTCCAAAGGAAATTTTCTGTTTTGGAGACCATCTGTCCTTTCCTCTCTGTGTACTCTGGGGACATACTAGAAATACTAGCACATTGCTAGATGTTTCCGTTAAAACAAACAATAAGCAATTGGTGGGTAAATGGGTATGAGGGTTGCATGCTGGATCACTTCATACTATCAGCTCTACTTAGAAGGCTTGTGTTCAGACATATCCATACAGAATTTACATCTGTTCCATAACAAAATAAGTATCATGACTTTTGTCTGAAGTTACATCAGCTGAATTTGTACCCTACTACTGAGAGCTAAGCCAATATGAGATGCATGCAAGCTCTTACAGGAATCAAAAATTAAAATTGGGTTAGTTTACTTATTTGGTAATTAAACCTCAGTTATGCTGACATTTCATAAAGACTGAAGAACTTACAGTGCTATTCCTGATTTCTCTTGTCTGAGAAAAAGTAGTGAGAAACTGTCAGGAAATCGATAAGACCCTCTTATAATATTGTAAGGCAGCAACTCAGAACCATTCTGCCCAATAGCAATCAGGAATGTTATTGATTAAAATCTTAACTTACTGAATATATAGACACTGATTTTTTCATCTGTATTTTATGGTGCAATTTTCAGTTCCTGCTTGTGGTTTTAAAAGTAGCTACTAGAACTGAGGTTCAGTGCAGGTGATAAAATTTACACTGCAATGCTAAGTAACTGCCTCAATGAATTAAAGACAAAATAAGCTTCAGTGACAATATAAATATCCGAATCCAATAAAATTATTTTCTGATCCACAAATCTTTCTTGGTGAAACTTCAAGGAGTGAAGAACATACATGTCACTGGCTCCCACTGGCTTTAGGCAAGTCTCTTAACATTGGACTTACATCTTTATTGTAAATTGAGGATAATAAAATTATCTTTACATACCATTATAAAAATTAATGTCACAGAAATACCATATAACCATGTGGCATTATAAATCTCTGATTTATTTTCCATTTATTTTCCAATTAGTATTTGGTCTTTTTTTTTTTTTATCATGTGTTCCCTGAAGGTGGCAGCAATATTCTGGAGCTGCATGGCTGGCTGACTTGATTCTATTGACCTGTAATACACATTTCTTTCAATGTAAGTGTATTTGTACTTGCGGATATTTATGATGTGCTAAAATCAAACTCTTATGCCATAGGTATTGCGGTTGTGGACATACGATGTACAATATCACCACAGAATATGAAGAAAATATGTTGATCTGGCATGATGGGATTGTGGGTTCTTTTGTCTGGAAAAATTCAGAAGCTAAAAGAATATTCCAAAAGTATTAAAACTAACATTTTACTGTTGCTTGTAGTAAAAGTTATCCATTTCATGGGTGTCAGTGATGTCTGGATCGTGTACGTTTTCTGAAGTGAACTGTTAGCTTGGTTTTGGGCACTCTGTTAGCACTTGAGAACACTCCAAATATTATCTGGGATCACTAAAGGAAGATCATAGACTTCTGTAGGGTTTCCTGCAGTTCCATTCCTTCATTTGATCTTAATAATTTATCACAGCTAGAGTCACTCAGGTGAACTGTGTTTCACACCAGCATCATGGGGTTTTAATTCAGAATCTCTAGCACTTCTTTTGCCTTAGACTCAATACAGTTTGCACTATTGTAAAATGTTTTTTGCTATGATGCAAGGCAATTATGTCAAGACTAGAAATAGGAAACAATTTAGAGATTTTTCTTCTCCTTTCATTTTGCTAGCAGTTACCTGGTCAGGGATTTGTAGATCCCAGCCGCAGTCTGAATGGAAAATCACAGAAGCCAGCAAAGACATCTCTGCGGCAGGGCTCTCCCCTCCTTCACCTTCCATCGCAGGACTGCATAATGTTAGGTGACTCTCATGCCTGTTATTCTTCTGTCAGCTCCAAGTCTGCTTTCACAACGCATCCAGGACAGGGGCCCAAGTTCCGGTACTGCTGTCTGAGAAGGGTGACATTTGAGAAAGGGAATTGAATAGCTGCAGATGGCTGTGCTGCCAAATGAGGTGCAAAATGGAGGCAGAGGCTTCCCTGTGAGGCTTCACTGATTCAGATGGACTTCCCAAATCCTCTCACACTTTCAGAGCTGAATGTGTCACCCTGAGAGAAAAGTAAAGAACAAACTGCATTTGTTTTAAACGTGATCACCCCATGTTTGCACTGAACACAAAACCTACAATTTTAAATTATGCTAACAGATTTTATTGCGTTGCACTTTGTAAGGAATCTGCTCAGCAAACCTGACAACCTTTTTTGTAGTTTTACATGAATATTCCTGTGACATAGAATTGCCTGACTTTCTTTTTGTCCTCCCAAATTACTTTCTGTGCTACCTTGCAAACCAGTACTTTGATATGCTGAACTTGAATGTTTTACAGTTGCTTGATTTTATGCTCATCTTTTGCGTAGTATCACTGAAGTAACTTCCTTCAGATTTCCTCCCAAGATTAAAGTTAATTTCTGCACCTGTCATGCTGACATTTCAGAATGCATTCATTAGCTCTTCTGAGATGCAGATGTGGTATTCTGTTGCAGATACTGACTGCTATTCCTTTTTGGCTTTCTCTCCGTCCTAAAATGTGTCATGGCTATAAGTTTTTTACACCATCCATACTATCAAGCTACAAAGTAGTTTTCTGTTAACTACCACACCTTCTTTGTCTGTCTTCTGAAAATTGAATCTGTCCAGATAAACTACAGCTCTCCTTATCCAGTGAGCTGGTCTGCTATAGTTCTGAATCCCACTATCAAACACAATGTGATTTCCTTCCTGCACCATCACACCAAGTGCTTTTTGTAATCTTAATATTTGCAGGTAGGGGGTCAATTACTTGAGACATTTGCTATGTAAACTGTTGATTTATATTCTTTTGTTAATACAAGTTATAGTCTTGTTTTATGAGTTTCTTCTAAAAGTACAGATGAACCTAGCTAGATGTGGCACACAGAAAACTTTGTTCTCTTAATTTTTGGAATGCTGTAAAATGCTTGAAAAGTAAGGAAATTGTGCTCTTTGCTGCTCATTTTAAGCTATACTCTTTTGTAAGACTAGCCCAGGAGAACAGAATTTGGCCTGTGCATTGCCATCCCTTTGTGTACTTTCATCAACATGAGCTGTACACTTTGTACTTTGTTTTTCAGATATTTTGTGTACTAGCAAACTGTGACCTCCTCAGACATCAAAGTGATGTTTTAAAGAAATAGCAAAAGCATTGCTTGGTGACAACACTGTTTATTTAAATTCCGGAAAGCACTTTTTTTTTTACTTTCTCTTTTATTTCACTTAAGTAATGTCTGGGATCCTAACACAATTTTACATCTAAGAAGAGTTTTTGGAGCTCCTCTGAACAAATACCATGTCCGAAGTAAAGAAAGATGGATGAAAGAAAATAAATACCAGTCCTGAATGCCTTCACACACACACAGAAAAAATGGTTTTGCAGTATTGAAGTTGATATGCCACCCTCATCTCTGGTATAATTCCATTGAATTTTAATGTTAAGGATGAATTAGGTTCTGTAACTCTGCAAATACATTTCTCTGACATGAGTAATAATCTCTAAGTAACAAATAGAATGCTTAATATTTTCACTGGTATTTATTTTAGTGCTCTCATAACATGAGTAAAATTGCAATGGAGACATGATTTTATGAGTCAAACTCATTCAGCAAGGAATAAGACAAATACTCTGCATATCTAAATATCTATATCTATCTATCTATCTCGATACACCTCCTCAGTAACTGTCACAAATTTTGTAATGCATATTTTATCCGAGACTGAATCACTGTCTTCAGAAGATACTGGCAAGTAAATAAAATATTAGACATATATTACTCTATTTTAGTATTTTGAGAAAAAAAAAATAATAAATTTTGTGAAAACCATATGGCTTACATCAAAATGAAGAAATCCGTCCACAGAGCAGGCATAACAGAAATACCTAGATCTCTCTGCTTGTGCTTTAGGATGCAAAAGTGCAAAGCTACAATGAGTTTGACAGGTGTTGCATCCCACCAATTGGGACTTCAAATATTACAGCCTGTTTGACATGACATTCTGATTTTTTTAATCTCTCCCTGCAAACAATTAAATTTAAAAGCCTGCAAAAAACATATCATCTATCTCCCCCTCCACCAACTCCCCCCATCATTTCAGAAAACTCGTCCTTTCACTTTTTTTTAAGGGAACCACCTTCTCCATCCACACTATTCTGCTTATGCATACCTGTTTGGGGCAACTACTGGAAAAAACATACGCGAGCCCCTGTTCTCCTGAGTCAGAAGCTTATTTAAATCCCCAAGTTGGGACTCAGGTCCCTTGATTCAGGAGATACCTTTTTTCCAGATTTGTGAATGATCTTATTTACCACACCAGGCCTGCAGTGTACAAGTCAGTGCTGCTGAGGGGGAAAAAGCTGTGATTCTAGGGTGGGAGAAGTCAGCTAATGGTGGGGCTTGGAACTCGATAACTTGGGTTTACAGTCAAAGAAGACGTGAGCATATCCTGTTTCAGTAAAGCTGAGTGTAATCTTCAGTCCTTTCACATAATGAATATCTCATCTGTCAAATGGGGTTTGTGAACTTGTAATGACTTGATTGAAGACTGATTACTCTGCTTGGAATCCTTGGAGCACAATGCAAAGTATGCAAATAATTTGATAATTACTATTTTACAATCTGTTTCACTTTTAGCACACTCTTTTAACTCAGGTTCCTGGGCTTGCACTGGAGAATAATGCAATAGCTGAAGGGAGGAACTCTTGCAGATGTAGACTCTAGGCTGGAGTATATTGATTAACTTGATTTATGCTGATGGACCTATCTTAAATTACACCAGTGGAGAATTCAACCCCAGTTTTAAGGAGGATATGCTCACATCTGAGTAGTTCTTGGCAAAGTTTTAAAAAAACTGTAAAAATACATTCCTGATTAGTTTTCAGCATAATTTTGCTAGCTGCTCTGATACTTTATAGTGTTTATAGCACTAAATAACTGTAATGCCATCGTGTTTCATACTCTTTATTTTACTGCTTATGCACCATATGGTATTGATGTGCATTATATTGCATATAACTCAATACAATAAACATAGCATTACAAAACAGAGCTGCTGCATTTTTTTTTATTACAAGTAGGTTACCTTCTGTGATGAAAATAATATAAAAATATAGGGAAATTATTATTCCCTTTCTTCCTAATTTTAATTCATGAAATAACCCATGCTAAATTAGGTGCAATTTTCATGAAATTTTATACAAACATAGATCATGGTGTAAAGCAGTAAATATACTCTGCTTAGAATTTTATGGGGATTATACCTGATTTTTAAAATTAGCTTATGTTTGTAATGCTTTGCCTCAGAGGTTATTGGAAGATCAGTCCTCAGGGTTATTGCACATTCTTAGTTGTTTCTGAAGGCAGTGGATGTCAAGAATCTCATTTTGCAGAACCGAACCATTTATTCTTTTTATTATTTAACCATATATAGAATTTTTTGCATTTTAACCAGGACACTCCAATTCCTATCCATTAGAAATGGAAATACTTGGCTAACTGACTGAGATGAGCTGTCCTCTGCAGATGACTAATTACTTACAGAAATATACTGCATGGCTCTCATTTCTTGGACTTGATTCCATAATGGGACCTGGTAGCCAAAAAGGACTATAGAAATAGCATTTTTTAGGCAGTACATGGGAAGGTTCAGTGGCCCAAGGCCGTCAGCTCATTCTTCCTAGTTTTTTGTTTTGCCTTCCCCCAACGTCCTGAAAGATGCAGGTAGAAAATACAAAAAGAGGACTTGTCCCTCAATTCCTGCCCTGGAGTTTAGGTACCTTATTGAGGGCTGCAGGCACATGCCTCTACTTTTGGTATCCAGAGTCCATATTCTCTTCTGAGGGTAAGCACCCATCAAGACTGCTTGAATAGCTAGGCAAAGCTCCTGGTGTGTTTTCAGAATGTGCCTATTTTGTCTGAAAAGACATAAACAATGGTAGATCTACATATTAGGCTTCCTCCAGCCTGAGGGACCCCAAGCCTTCCTCTCTCAGCTAACTCCCGATAAGCAGCGTGTAATGTGAGCACCACAGGGAGGGGAAGGAAGTTTCCCAAAGCAATGCAAAATTCCTGCAGCTGGAAAGCGCATGCAGGGATGAAGCTTGACTGTAGCATTGTTGTTAAGTACTGATGTGAGAGTGTTAGTACTTCTATTACTCTTAAGTCTAGTAACTGTGTAATATAAAATACATGATCAGTCCTGACAGTAGAGACAGTCCCACATCTTACTCCTACATAAGTGTCCTAGTGAGAGCAGAGCCAAGCTCCCCCTCATTAGCTTTCCCTTCCTCTTTGGCAAATCCTGACCTCCTTCACATATCCTCAGCAGTAGAAGGAAAGTCCTGCTAAGACTAGCTTACTCCTTACTAACTATAAAACTCTCCTAGAAGCAGGTTTGTGTTGAATTCCCAGTTTCTAGGGCTGAGTTAGATAGCATCAGTGAGCACTGTGAAACTTTGAAACAGAAAGAGGTGTGCAGGCATTTGGGATCTTCAGAGCCAAACAGGAGGTTACATCCTAATTTTCAGTTTGGGGTATAAAGTTTACCAAAATTTGTTTATAGGAGAGCTCCTTCTGAATGTGGTCCTAAATGTTTTCCATTTTCACATGCGCATCTTTACTCAATTCTCTCTAGGTCAGTGACAGCTCTTATACCAATTTCTGGTGCCTAGAATAACATAATAAGCATAGAATGTAGAAGATGTGTCACATTTTTATATAAGCATAAGTCTCAAATTATAACTTATTATGTGTAAGTGAAAGGCTTTTTTTATCAGACAGATGTTAAAGCAAATTACAGTCTACATGGGGCACAGAAGGGAGTGGAAGGCAATCTGGATCAAATGTACAAGGAAATGCTTGTATTTTCTGTATTTTAGAACTTTTATCAGAAAGAGAGGCACCATGTAGGAAATCTTCAGCCAAACTTTCACATCATCTGTCAAAGGACATTTTTTAATAAGTTACCAGAATCTGTCATCTTCCAACACTACAGGTTGCTTGCATCAGAGCATCAAAGCCTTGGTTCGTAATACGTTATAAACATAATACACCAACACAGACTAACTTGTCCTGGATAATTTTTTCCAATGTCAGTAACACTGGCATTGTTTTAACACTCTTATGATTTTACAGCAACACAAAACCAATGGAGCTACTCACCTGAATCTTCCTTGTTTTCAGTTTTGTTCTAGCATAACTCAATAATCAGAAAGAAATCACATCTACCCTAGCGTTAGTGACCTAGTCATGCTTGGTAGTATAAAAGCATGTCATGTAGGTCCCATGGAAGGGTTGACAGGGCCAAGCTCAAGCCCTCTGCAGTCATTATTGTTCAACCTGCTGCAACTGTGACCCTCCTGGAATTTTAAACAGAGACACTGCAGTAGCTCATTGGGAGCAACTGAAGCTGTTCAACTGCTGATTATTCCAGCAGAGCATGAGCAAATTAATTAATAATTAGGTGTGAAATTAATGTACACCTTCTGTTTTCCCTGGTACTTTTCCCATGCTGCTAATTTACTTCTGCACCACCAAGGGACAAAGTAGATTTGAAGAATATGTGTGAGCTAAAAGTCTCCTCAGATAAACCTTGTTACACTTGCTAGCTTTTTTAGTATTGCATAGAGCTTTGTCTTAACTCTTTAAAGTGTCTGACTCCTGAAATCCTAAAGATTTTTAGTACCTGTTAAGACTTAATTTGCTGATGAGAACAAGAAAATAGTGGTTTATCTTTCTGCTATATTATTCTCTGTAGATATACAGTATATTATTTTATTATGTCTTATCCTGTATGTTTGCATTTCCAATGCATAGTTTGAGAGTGTTTATATAGAATGTACTAGCTAAAAATGGTGTGAGTTGATGTCAGGGCCACAGTATTTTGTTTAATGTAGCAATGTGTTGTTGGAAGGATTTTATATGGTTTTGTATGTTAAGCAGGTTTTACTCTGAGGGAGTAAAGTTGAGTGTACCTGACAGCCTCCATATGAGCGCTTAATTATACACAAAACCAAAATGCAATGTGAGTATTTACAGCTATTTCAGTGAAATGGTAGTTTGGATTGTCATCTGCAATATAAGGTTTGGGAAGATCTCTTGGAAATCTGAGATGACACAAGTTTGAATCTCTGTTCCTCTTAAAAGGTGAGGTTAGGGACTTCTTGGTCTAACTGGCCTTCTCTGGGGCCCTTTACTGTGTGTAAGGCTACAGCTATGCCTGATTTTTTTCTTAGTCCTCATTCTGTTAATCAGACTGTGACTTCTGTTTTCAGTAGTCTTACTAACTTGTCCACTCCAGGCTAATGGACAGGGATAAAGATACCTTAGTGCAAGGGAAATTATTTACATGTGGAAACTTCCATGAGAGTAGTTAGAAGCAAGTTACTTAAGAAGTTTAAGAAGTGTTCATAACTATAGGAGCAACACATGGCACACAAGAAGATGAAAGGCTCTTTCCCTTTTTAGAGAACAGAAGAGAATAGGAAATCCTTCTTTTGTAGGCAGAAGGATATTCACAGTCCCCAGTTTTACCTCTTTCTGAATGTACTTGACCTCGTAGGGAAGCTTAGCAGGTCTTTACAAGATTGCTTTCTGCTTGTTTTGAATTTGGTGCTATTCAGGTATCTCACTTCAGTTACAGGTAAAAGTATGCTTTTAGTCAACTAATTTCAAAGGTGAAATTACTTTTGACGCACTCTAGCAGTCTTTGAAATAGCTCATTTGTAATGCAGATAATTTCCCAAACTGCTCATATTGCATACACTAAGAAAATAATCTGTACAGATTTGAGCTAACCCTTTTTATTCAGATTAACCTTCTTGCCAACATGTTAGGAGAGGGACTTTTGCAGTCCTGAAGTCTGTTTATTTTAGTGATGCACCAAAAAGTAGCACTTTCCTTTCTTTGGATGCTATTTACCATCAAAAGTTCTAGGGATAATCTGAAAGGTAAATAGTTATACCACTTGTAAACTGTGGTGGGAATATATGCCAACGTTTAGTTTTACAAAGGGTAGTATTTGCATATAAATCCAAAGAACAGTTTACGTAAAGATTTTTAACAGGCTGATTCATCAAAAATCAGTTACAAAAATACATGAGGATTAAACAGAATCTAAATGTTATGGCTGGACTTAATTGGCATTATTATACATTTAAATGTTTGGCACTGCGTTTCCATAGTCCTAATAAACTGAATTTCTGTTTCTTAAAAAAACTGTTTCCGCTGTTTATCCCATTTGAAGAAATGTTTGTGCTTGGACTGGCTGGCAGGGGCAGGGAGGGAAAATCCTTCCACTGAAGTAGTTGCTGGTGAAAGCACTGAGCAGCACCTGCCATCTGGACCACGATACGTGTCTATATGAGGGACTGTCCCCTCAGCAGTAGTTACAGAGTTGGTTTGTGACTGCTGAGGCTAACCATCTCCCAGTAAGTCAAATTTTAAGGCACTTTCTGTGCAATCTTAGGTTAAAATACTGTTAATGCAAGATTTTATTAATATGGATGTCACCAATTTTCTGATGTAGATGTTCTGTTTCTTCCATCTGTCTTCATAATCCCTTTCTACGGGCACCCATTCTGCTTTATCCATACAGTTGGAATCTCCCAAGTAAGACAGGGCCATTTATTCCATGCCCATTTTTAATCATATTTTCTGGTTATGGATTCTTTGTTTTAATCAGAAAGTTTTATCTCAGCAAAACCTTTCTCTTCAGTATTATCAATATATACAGGTGTGCTACGGCAATGCAGAATAGTTATTCATAATTATAACAATATTTCATTATTTCATCAAAATAACAAAATCAGCATTCATTAATAACTTGGGTCACTTCTTGCTTTTCACTTTGTGTTTGATTTATTTGCTTAGTTTAGGAATGGAAACTGCCCTCCTTTTAGCTTTCTCTCTTGTGTAGTTTAATAGGTAGGTAGGTAGATGCATCTGGAAAAAGAAATTTAACTTAAGCTTCCATATCCCATTGAAGAGGAAGAACAAATTCTGCTGAACATATTGGAAATGCTTGTAGTGTGTGGTTGCTCTGTGCTTTCAATAATCACATGATCTTTTCAGTGGCAGAAACAGCTATAGGCTTGTATCCACCTCTGTGAGGCACAAGTACTGTAAGAGGGAATTATATTAAAATCCCTAAAACTGAATACGAGGGCAGAATGTATGATATGCATGAACTTTTCATTTCCACTACTTGAAGTTGGTGACGTGTTGGGGGCAAACAAAGCAGCCCGTCTAAGGTGGGAACCTCCTGGGTGGTGCTGAGTGTATGATAGTGACAAAGAGAAGGAAGGGACTGCCCACTGGGCACACACCACTTGCCACCACACTTTTTCTTTCTCTTTTTCTGATTCGGTATTACATCTGATTACATCGGATTCAGGAATACATCTCTCTCTGACATCTAGTGGCTACTGCTTTCAGTGCTTGGATGGGAAAAAGAACTGCATGTCATTATCTACTGAAAAAGATCAAACATGAAAACATCTCTTTTTTCCCCCCATTTATTACATCATATTCATTTCCCAGTCTTTCCAATCTTTATGTAGCTCAGAGAAGCTTTGGGTTCCTAACAGCCTTGAAGTTCACTGTATTCTAAGATATGCTGCTATAGTAGCAGAATACAAGACACTGCATTTTATATGTCTGTGTTTTGCATTAATTTTTTTCCTCATAATTGGCAATGTCCTTCCACTTGCCACCAAACCAAAGCCTTTCCTCTTTCTCTCCTCTGGTTTTTGGGGGTTTTTTTTGGGTGTTTTTTCTTTCATTTTTGCTTGAATTTGTAACAGAAATAGGAAAGTGGGAGAGATTCATCAGGTACTTGGAGGATCTTTGATCCCTGCAGCTCTTACCAGAGCTCTGTGGAATGGCCACCAACTGCTTTCTTCATTGTTCTCTACTGTGCCAGGCTCTGTTTCCTCCTTCTTCCTTGGCCCAGCTTTCTATGATCCCTATTCCCTTCACTATCAGTTTGGAGCAGGGCCCCAACATGTATCATTACCTTATATGTGCCTCAGGGGAGAAAGTCCCAAAGTTGCTATTATTCTTTACAAGGTCTTCCTGGCCTCGTCCCTTACTGTTTTTTTCCCTCCCTTGTTAGGTATAGAAAGATCAGGACCTTGTCCCCTGAGTTTTCCTGAACTTTGGGTGCTAGCCATAAGTTCATTTCACTAGAAGAGAACGTCAGAGTCTATTTAAGTCAGTGGAAAGGCTCCTTGTGATTTTGGAGAGGTTTTTTTTTTTTATGTACAGGCAGTGGTCAACCAATTCATGCACTCCATCTGCACTTTTACAACGATGCCTCATGTACAAAACATTCCCAGGCTATGCAACTTGCTTTATTTTTCACCAAGAAAACCAGGAAACACTTATTCTCACTTTTTACTGATGTTTAGCCAAATGTTTCCAGTATTCCTTTATCCATATAATATTGAGGTTAACATTTTTTTTAAATATGTGACTACTTACATTATCCCTCAGTCAACCCTTTACTAAGTTTGATGCATTTAGCACTTTTAATTGTAGCTTATAATTAGTCC
The DNA here is from genome assembly GCA_028858755.1 of Ara ararauna. Taxonomy (NCBI): domain Eukaryota; kingdom Metazoa; phylum Chordata; class Aves; order Psittaciformes; family Psittacidae; genus Ara; species Ara ararauna. The sequence goes on from CM054379.1 coordinate 68,394,725, forward strand.
CATCCTTCTGACCATTTCTGTTACTCTTCACTGAACCGCTTCTTTATTTAGTAATGGTTTCCTGCTTATGAAATCAATTGTAAAATTCTCAACCTGTTAGCCACATTGTCCCATACAAATTTCAACATCTGAATGGTAAATGGGAGCCAGAGGGTGGACATCTTACGTTAATGTTTTAATGAACCCCTGAAGAAATTACTTTGCAAAGCTTGGAGCTCCTAATTTTCTTCTTCGCGTGTATCTCTTAACTGTGCATACCCAAGCATTCATGAGTTCTTGGCCTAACTTTCACAACAAGATCTTTCCTCTGTAAATGTTTTTTGCCAGTTACTTCTGACCTCAAGATGTAATTTTACAATTTTTCCAAACTTTAAGTCACATTATCCTTTGCAGACTTTTATTTCTTCCTAATACCTAGAATCTCATGTTTTTAAGTCCTTGTGTGTCATCTACTGGTACTGTGCTTTAAAGTTACGTCAAATGAAAATAGTACAAAATCTGTGCAAGCTGATCCACAAATTATGATATTTATAATTGTTTATTCTTATTTTATTATGATTTCTCAACTATGGAATTTTTCTTCTGTATATATGGTCAGAGTAATTTTGAATAGAAAAAGTCAGCTTGATCTTTCATAACACTAAAAAGGGGTGGTTGCAACAATGATAATTTTGCTGGTTTACTCACAAAGTCAAAAAATGGTAAGATGCAGCAGAGAAGCCATTTGTTCAGCACTGGCTAGGAATTGCAGCCAGCACAGAAAAGACAGTCATTCATGTCAAAACCAAATCCTTAATTTATCAAATCTGATTTAGGGTCCAAGACAATCATAAAGAGGATGAGACAAGGGACATAATCAAAGATTTTTGAGACATCTCTGATGTTATCTCATTCAGGCAAGTTAATGATGAATTGTCCCATCTCTTTTCAATTTCAGCCTGTGATGGTATTCCTTCAAGTCTTGCATATGAAAAACAAACAACAACACTGTCTCCTTTTAAGACATTCTCAAACCTATATCACTGGAAGTTGAGAAATGAGACTCTACAATCTCTGCCACTGTTGCCTTACACTGAGAAAGTGACACTGACGCCTAATAGAAAGGAGAACATTTGGCCCACCATTTGCACATAGGTTTCTTCTCTTTTCTTATTCTCATGAGGATAAGCTTCTAATGTGATGCTCTCTGGACAATGCTGTGTGTTATTAACATGTCAACACTTAATAAAAAATGGATGCCCATGTGTTGCAAAAACCTTAGTGTAGCTAGGATCACTATTGATTTTAAATAAAATGCTATAAACTGGCATCTTTTGCAGTTTAGCTCATTTTTTCTGCTGCAGGACCCCCCAAAATCCATGTATTTCCCTGCAGTTTGAGGGAGGCAGGGAGAAGAAAATCTGAGTTCTTGTTAACTTTCTCCCAGAGCCATATATGGGTAGTCCAGATAATTACAGTCCTCATTTCATCATATGAAACTATATGAGTATGGAGAAAGGAAGGAAGAAAAGAAAGTTACTGCAAAATCAGTTTGGGCAGTATCACAAAACCTACAAGTGTCTCAGAACTGAGCAGCTAGGTATATCTGTTAACATGTTGTTCCCTTTCACTATTGGGAGCCTGTTCAGTAGGCCTGCATTTTCCCAGATGATATCTAAACTTGGAATAGAAAGACAGTCCTTGTCACAGTTTACAATCACAGCATAAAAATAACAGGAACAAGCCAAAAAAAAAAAAAAAAAAAAAAAGTTTTTCTGAGTTGAAATTTGGAAATGTTAAGTGAACTTTTCCTGCAAAACCAGCTTTCAGACATCTCATTCATGGATACTAGAATTGAGCATATACCCCAAATACAGGTTTAATACAGAAAGCAATGTTAAAGGTAGTATTTCCAAACTTTTTCATGTTTAATATTTCAAACCATAACTCAGATTTCTTTAACATAGACAGTTAAAATTATGTAAGCATTTATATATGTACAATTCTAATAAATTCAACTAAAGGCATTGTTTTGATAATGGATTCAAATGAATGAATTGTGGTCACCACTTGTCTTCTGGGAAAAAATAGTTTCCCTCAGCTATCTTCACAGCTTTCAGCAGCTTTAGTGGGATTTTATAGCTCAAGCCTTGAATTTTACTGTCAAGCAATAGATAAAAGATCTCATGAAAGAAGTGGAAGTTAATGAATGGTATTCCTGAAGACACCAACTTAAAATGAAGTTGAATTAACCAAGTGTTGTATCCAATCTGAAGATTTCAAATCCATCCAGTAGCACAGAAGGAAATGCAACACGATTTATTTACATGGAACTTGGAACATTTTTTTCCAATAGAGCAGTCTCCAGAACACTGACCCCTGGCAAAAAAACTTACAGCAAGTCCTCTCAAAAATGCTTCTGGGCACATGAAGGTGAAGGAAGTGATTTGCAATAGCAAACATGGATTTTCCAGTCAATAATCATGTCTGGCCTGCCTGATGGACTTTGATGTTGAAATGATTGGCTCTGTGGACCACGGAGAGCCGTGGATGGCATTTACCTTGACTTTAGCAAGGCTTCCAACTGTCTTCTACAATATTCTTGTAACTAATTTGGGACATTACAGTGTGGATGAGTGGACAGGTAGTTGGTTAAAAGCCAGTTGGGTGGTTGGGCTCAAAGGACAGTGATTAATGGATCGTGTTTACCTGGAAGCTGGTGATAGTGGAATGCCACAGGGATCTGCTTTGAGACCCCTTCACTATAACATCACGGGAGCAGCCTGGTCTGACCTCAGGGATGAGCCTTCTGCACTGGGGCTGGACGGGGGACTTCCAGAGCATTTATATGGCATAACCTTTGTACAGCTGTCAATGTCTGCATTGTGGAAAGGACTTGTTTAGAAATGATGGTAAGCTTTTGCTTTTGAAAGCCTGTTATTATCACGTAAGTAACATTTAAACTACTTATAGGAGGCACCAGGCATCGCTGGTGCAGATCTATTAACATTGAACAATATGTTACTTACGCTTGAAAATTTAATCTAGTGTGGACTCCAAACAGTTCTTAGAAATGAGGTTTTGATTTTTAATTTAAGAAAAAAAGAAAACAAAATCAAAGTGAAGTAGGAATGAATCTACTTACTAATAAAAAACCTGCTAAGTGGCAAGTTTACTTACTAAAAATTGAATTTATTTGCCAGAATGAGCGCAGAGTCAGAAAAAGTCATTGTGAAAACAGCTGAACACAAAAAGCCAAATTCAGCACTCAAATGTATTCACATAGCCATCTTTGACTGGGAACAGGGTTGGCTCAGAGCATGGAAATTAATAAGCCTTTGCCAAGCAAAGAAAAACAGAGCCAGATTTCAGAAACCACATCACAGAAACATTTTCCCACTGTGCCTGTGGTTGTGGTCTAGTGGTCTGCTGAAGTGAGGGAGAAGAGAAGCATGAAATCAGACAGACAGATGTGTCTACAGGCACCAAGCAGCAAGAGCATTGCAGCACAGTGGCAAGGTGCCTCACTGAGTGTAACTCTTTCTTTAAAAGATGAAAGTGCACTAAAAAAGAAAAAAAGTTTATTAATGCTTTAATCATTTAGAGAGTGATGGATGGGTGTGTTTTAAGTTATATCCTGCTTGTTGAATCACAGGTATGCTCTTCCTGAACATTCTTTGCTGCATTGTTTTTCCCTCTCCACATGTGTGACAATAGGTAACTTATCAGAAGAGTCATTCTATAAACTTGCTTTCACTATGTTACTGAAGGATGCTTTAAATTACTTTATTAACAGTAAGGAAAACAAAACTAATTTTACATGAACAAAAAAATCAACATAGCCTAAATTTGCTAGACCTTCAGGACAAAACAGTAAATCTAACCCAGTTATTTATCTGATGAATATTGCGGCGCTAGAAGAGGAGTATCCCAAGAGGAATTCTTATTCATAAAAAGTACCAAGTGATTACTAGACCAGATGGACTTAATTTCATTCATATTCCTACCATTGTTTCTAGGCTGCAAAATCTTTTTCAGTTCTTTTCAGTGGGACCAGATAGTAATAAAAGATTTGACTCTCAGTGCTCCTCAGCAGACCTGCAGATAGCACTTAGCAAGTCTAATGGGCCTGGGGAGATGGTGCTGCAGTGATAGCTGAGCTGTGTTTCAGTACAGTCAGCAGCTTCCTTTCCTTGCTGTATTCTTTTTTTTATACTGTGGGGAAAAAAACCAAAGAGTCAGCAGTACGAGTCTGTCTTAAGCTGCTAAATTTTATTATTTACCCAAAGGATATAGAAGGTCATTCACAGAAATAAAGCCATTCACAATCTATTGAGATGAAGTATGCAAGCTAGCTGTAAAGTTCCTACTTTTCCCACCAAGGAGGACCATGCTTGGCCAGTGCTGCATACTGCTGTGCGTAAAGTACTGGCTGCCCACCTTGCTATGTTGCTGTGTCTGTGTAGTGGATTTAGTAAAAATTCACAGTGTCCTCTCCTCTGTCTGCTGAGGATGCTTTTCTGTTCCATAGCGCAACCTGCATTATAATGATATAAAAAAATGGGAAGCATGAAAAATTGATGAGGCTGTGTGTTAGTTTTTTAAAACCACTAGTGTATTAGATATACAGTATGTGTAATAAAATGAAATATGAGGAAATATTTTTTCTTTGCCAATTAAAAAAAAAAGTAATTAAAATCTGTAGTTATGGGTGATCTTCTCCAACATATTATTGGTGGTCTTTTCTACACTTACCTCATTTTTGAATGTTGTCTCTAGCTAAGTTTCCTCTTAATTCTGAGGTTTTGGCATTGTTTAGTGCCGTGTTAACCCTTAGGGAACAGCCAGCCCCCATTGTGCCCCAAAAATGTCTTTGGAGGGCAGGGAGAACAAAAAATGAATTGTGCCTACACAGTCATTTCTCAATACATTTTAATGGCGAGGCTGGCTACAAAGAAAGCAGAATCTGTGGCCTGAGTGACAAGACAGCAGTGGTTGGATTGTGGACAGAGGAAAGGCAGGAAGGCTTGTGCTTGAATGGCAAGGTCATTTCTGCCACGTGGATTTTGCAGTGCTTGCTGAGTGGTTGCTCAAGCTGGGGGGGTTGAGATAAAACACCGCCTGAAACTGGTTATTTAAAATGATAGCGGTGACTTCTTTAATACAAAACAGGCTGGCTCTCCTTTTCATTTTGATCACCTTTTAAGTGACTTGACTGACTTCTGTTAGGCTGTGTATGGGAGAAGTTTCCACTGGCGGAAGAAAGGGGACACGGAGTAAGAGACATAAAAAGTTAAGACCAGGATTTTCCAAAAAGACAGTTGATTTTTGAGGTACTTAAGTATTTTTCGGGAACTTCAGTAGGACTTGCTTCTTAGGAAGCGCTACGTACCCATGCTCACCGGCTCCCTGCCCGTCTACTTTGCACGCATCGCTGCCACCTGCTGCTGAAAAACTGAGGCTACCTACTTGCATCAATTCTAGGCGATGAGGGAAAACTAATTAAAGGGGCCATTGCAGCATCACATGCAAAAGCATGCTTTGTGGATAAAACGCTCCAACTTCTGTTTGTACACCCTTCCTTTCCAATTAATGGCATCTGTTCTGTGAGTGTGCCAGTATATCCTGTGGTGCTTGTCCATAACAACAGGAAATTGAAAGTTGAAATTTCTACTTAAGGAAGCTGAATGAAGAGTCTGCATTCTTCCAGTTTAACCATTTTTGAAAATAAAACCAGATTTAAAGATGCAAGAAAGCACAGTAAAACATGCAGCCTCTTGCAGCTCAGAACAGACACTTTTGGCTGGAGGAGAGTTGAAAAAACAAAGACCACCATGAAAAACCAGGAGAAAAAGAGGACAAGGTTTGGGAATGCTACAAAGAAAGAGGTAGACTGAAGACAGGGGCACAGTAAAATTAAAGTCGGCATTATAAATAAATCATGGCATAATTTTCCTGGAAGTGCAAAGCTGTGAGCCTGCTGGTGGAGTAACCTCATTGCTTAGTGCAATCTGCATTTGCTGATGGAAACTGTCTTGCTGGATGTAGAGCACAAAACATTCATGAATACGTTAATGCTACAAACTGTTCATATATTAGCATATTCTTTCACAGGAGCACTTGAAATAGAGAAGGAAATGACCTGTCATACCAACTACACAAAAGTCCTTAACAGCGTCTCGCAGACCTGCTGCATGCAAGTAAGTGACTGACCCAGCAGTGATCTGAGAACACTGCAAATCTTATCTGCAAGCATAGGTCCTGTTTGTGCCTGCAGGCAGCCTACTCAATTACAGCCAAGGCTGAAAGCCCTTTGAAAGTTGGCCCTTAAGGTCATATCCTCTGTCCTCGAGTCTGTCAGGGATTTTTCCCTGCAAGATATTCCAGGAAGTTTTTGTAGTGCGTGCTTGTCTTGTTTTGTTTTATTTTTTGATGTGGCAGAAACAACAACCTTTGGGAGAGTTCTAATAATCAGATTTACATTTTGTTTAGCCAGTCTCACTGCTACTATCTTGAAAATAATTCCCAATATATTTTTATACTCCTATTCATTATCATCATATCTGATCATCTTTCATGCTAAACAATAACAACAAAGGAATTTAAAGAGTCCCTGACATTTTCTTTTCTTTGGCATTTTTCTTTTTCAGTGTAGGTCTTTGCTTGAGCTGTGCGATTTTTAATTTTTAAGAGTCTAATATTTTTGTTTACTGGCTTTTTTTTCTTCAGATTCCTGCAGTTCAGGTCGGGGGGGAGGGATATTAATGTTTCTCAGTACAAAGCAGCATGGTTCTTAGAGCAGAGAGTTTCTTATGTTTAAGGTTTTGCTGTGTTTTCTAAAGAAAGTCAGAACATAATATTTTTTTTCTTTCGCTATAACTGGTTGCCTTTTGTGAAGAATATTTTGTCTCCATACTCTAACAAACTTTGTTCTGTGTTTTTCAGCTTGGCACTGCTGTAAAAAAGCTATCTCCACAGTGGATATTTTACCCTTTAAATGCTTGCATACGCTTAGCAGCTTTTTTCAAAAGTGTCACACCAGCAGTATTGAGCTTTTTCAGTTTAATATTTTGCTGCGACTTTCTCAACCTTCAAGGTTCTTTAGTTTACCCTTTTTAACTCTGTAAACCCACTGATTTGCATCCTTTTTGTATTACTCTTAAGTATCCTGCTGGGTAAATGTGAAGGCATTTAGAACAGTAAATCTCAAACTGATAAAGGCAGAACCGTTCAATTTGTTTAAAGTATATATATTAATGAAAACTGCTCAGTGGAAGTGGAGTATGAACCAGCAAGTTTATAAAATGTTGAATTCTATTCTTTTAGAATAACAAAAAACCAAAATTACATTCTTTAATTGAGAAGCTGTTAACTAGAAGAATAAACAACACAAAAAATCAGAAGGGATTTAGGGCACACTGGTAAATGGATGGAAGTCATGTAGGCAACCTAAATTATTTTTTTCTTTCTTTGGTTTTTCTAATTTTACACTGGTGAGTTCATCCATTAGAAGTCATCCTTCATTTATAATATTGTGATAGGAGAATCTTGCTGAAATAAACTTTCAAAATCTCCTTAAGTAGGCATCACATAACCAGGAGCCAAAGAAAACAAAAACTGAACTATCTATGGTGTGGTCCCTGTTAACAAATGGACTTCATGTTAAATAGCTACTCTGCTAGACCTCTTTTGGTATGTAACTGCATAGCCCTTTCCCGCCACAGACTGTCTGCAACAGAAGTGAGCAAGTGCTCAGAGGCTCTCACAACAGCCACAAGCCTTTGTTTCATCTCTGTCTACATCTGGGTCATTAATTTCCACATCATCAGTGCTGAGAATGAAAGTACAGTTAACAGTTAATGAAAATAGAATGTTTAGTGAACTCAAAAGAATCTCACAAAATTGTTTCCAGCCCTACCTGGGCTGTTAGTAGTGGTGTATGGGCAAGTGTTGATCTGTTGACTATGTAAAACACACTATCATGCAGAACTGGGCAATGCAAAACTCTCTTGCTTGGTATTTGCAAGTTGTCATTGGCAATGAGGACTGTAAAGTACCCTGCAGATGTACTGGACATGCTTTGGAACAATGCTAAGATAATAATGGGGAAATAATCCATCTGTTAACAAAATCTAGTTTTCATTCTGGAGCAATTCACATGAAAATTCTTTGGTTAAATACGGCCTTCTTTTGCTATATTACAATATATTATCGTGGATGATGGTTTCCAAATTTTTTGGGGGGCACAAGCAGCAAATTCAGTTGTCTAAAACAGCACAGTGTCATTTGAGATGTCCTCGGGCACATTGTGTGCTATCCAGCTGCTCCAGAACAACATAAGGCATCCTGTTTGTCCTGTGTCACATCTGCCAGACAAACGAGAGCATCTTGAATGCCATTTTTGATACATCTCAAATGACATTAGATGCCTGGTTTAGTCCACTGACCAAGCCTTCTATGTTTTTTTCGGGTAAGTTTAAATTGAAGGTGGGTTTAAGAGGAATTAACTTAAGGTGAACTTAAAGACAAGTCTTGCCAGAGAGATGAGCATCTCCAATATTTCTATGATCTTCTCCAAGTCCCATGGATATCCTGAGTGTACCAAATGGCCCCAGCCACCTGTAAACATAGGCAGTTTCAAAGCGTGCAATTCATGCAACTAGATTTCATCCTTAACATCTACTTAATTCCTGTTTAGGCTCCTACATTCTGTGTATGAAACACAGGACCTGTCATTTAAATCTAACACGTTAGTTCAGTCTGTTTGCTTTTCACTAATATGCTAGTCACCCCTTGACTTTGAGGCAGTTCATGCAGAAATGAATCCTAGCATGGGATAAAAGCTATGAAATTAAAGACAATCAACTCCTTTTCTTATGTTTTAGATAAAATACAAGGGCTATGATTTCTAATGGGAGGATCAATCTAGCCTTACCAGTGTCTTATTTAATATGCTTTCTAGCACAGGGAAAAAAACCTGCCGTCATAGAAGTTTTTCCCCCAACTTATCTCTTTATTGGAGCCTCTTGTTCTTAACAATTTTGAATTTTCCAAGGTAAAGTGACAATTCATCATTTTGAAGTGATGTTATCACTCAAATCAGAACCCACAGTTTTTGTTTCCTAGGGAAGCAAAAAAAAAAAAAAGTTTATCAAGAAAATACTCCTTCATAGATGACAGGAAAAAGGCATAGGTGTTTGGCATATTAGAATCTGACTGTAGTTATATTTCAAAGAATGAATGCACAGGTAGAAATGTAATACTTGTCAGATTCCTAATACAAAAACATATTTCAAAGCTGCAGAGTTCAGCTCACCTTGAAGAACTCTTTATCCAGCTCTTGGAAGAGCTCTGGTTCAATACACATCAGAACGGTGGGAGTTCCATAGTGGAAACACAGAACTTAGTTCAGTCCTCTCAAGGGCAAACCTGGGTAAGAGCTTTAGGCTGTGTCAGTGGAAACAATTTTATAATAGTCTAGCAACATATTAGGAACTAATTTTGTTCCATGTTTTACTTACATAAATTTGACTGTTACTATAAACCAATGAGTGACTGGCTCTTGAAAATCAGGCACCATACTGCTTCTACTTATGCCCCTGAGCTGTGTCAAGAGTAGTCCGCAAGAGGTTTATAAGAATAAACCCATGCCCTGCAGCTGTCACCCCAGAAGAGGCAGGGTCAGCAGGGAGAGCCAGTGGTGGCTAGCTGGATCAGCCAAGGACACAGGTGTCTGATATGAAATCATAGTGCTCGAGTGGCAAACTGCTTCAGTGCAGCTCCCCCTTACTAAAATCCCTGGTACCTGGACAGAAATTCAAACTCCTAATGATGGCAATTATTAGGAAAAAAAAAAGACAAAGGAACTATTATTTGTTAAAAATATCTTACCCCTCAGTTTTTCTCACCTTTTTGCTCCTGATTCATTCTCTATACCAAAGTTTGCCTACCTTTCTCTAGCAGAGCAGTCTCTTGTCCCGGTAGTCATCCCACTGAAACTCCGTAAGAGTTCCTGGGCAGAAAGATGCTATTCATTTCTCTAAAATTATCTAGAAGATGAAAGCTACTTGTGGAGCAGGCTATGTCTCCACAACTATCATTGAGACAGCACCATATGGAGCAATTTGACTGAGACATTAAAAAAAATGCACCCTGTGCACTCAGGCAGGTGACATTGTTAGACCAATATTGCCCAGCTTCTGACAATTTTCCAGCTTGTGCAGCTGTTGGGAACATATGGGCCTTAACGTTTCTGTAGTTAGCAATTCTTCCTCTTGCTTTATCTTAAGTGTACATATCCCACAGCCTGACTCTACTGAGCACACTGAGCATTAAAATAACAGATTTGCTTTCAGAGCAGGATAGTAATGGATTCAGCTCACCTTAATCACTGAATAGCTTCACTGCCTTGGAACAAATCTGAATCTGTTGCCAGGTCTGTCATCTGCTTCTTTGATACTGGTAAAGATTTTATTTGTAAGTGCCTTCAGCTACGTGTGTAGGGGAATCTGAAAACTCTGTCCTAAGGGACAACTTGCTTCTTCCTGATTATCATGAACATTTTACAGGTACAGATACATTGCATTTTAGCTGGCTACAGTAATTTAGGTGGAAAGGTAGGTGCTGCAAATTTCAGTGCTAATTAAAAAGAATTTTGACAGCAGGAAAAAGTGATATGCTCTGTTTTTCCAAATCTGCGTTCTATCCAATCTGTCTTTTTAATTGATCTGAAGAGATTATTAAATTATTCAAATAAATAATGGAAATAAACTTCAACTAAAATCCTGCCTCTTATTAAAATGGTGTCGTATTATTTTGTTCAGCATTCTGACAAATACACAGCCATCAATATTCTTCCCTCAGTATGACAGAAATTGTTCAGATTAATAGCTGGCTACTATTTCTAGAAATTGTTCAGATTAATAGCTTGGGTCTCGATATGAATATCCATTAAAAATGTTGAAAAAATTGCCATCACGTTTTTCAATGGGCAGACCATGAACAACTGCATGACCCTACAGCATTATTTAATAATTCAGCAATTTCAAATATATAGCCATCTGAGAATTTTAGTAATTAAGCTCCCAAGTGAAGCACGTGTGTAAGCCAGTTGTTTTCATACGCCCCAATTCAAGGTAGAAAGAAAATTCAACAGTCTTACCTTTGGACAAACTATGCTTTGGAAGGAGGAATACTAAGGAACAGAAAGTGAAGGTTAATCCTTCAATAGCTGAGTTATTTTGAAAACGATCTGAGAAGAATTCATATGCCTTTATTTGTGCTTAGAATAGGAGAAAAAGTTGGGAGTAAGACAAACAGCTCCTAGAATCACAGAGGGAATCACTGCTGGGAAAATATCTGTCTCCATGAAAATTGCTTTCAGAAAGTGAAAAAGTTTTAGTTTTAAACTATTGGTACTAAGATACAGGAAGAATATACAAAGCTGTTGATCATTTGGCAAATCACATCAGTGCATTCACCTGTACAAAAGCACAGCCTTGGAAGCAATTATTGGCTAACAATCTGGAGCATGGAAATAGCTAATCTACAGAAGAAAATAGATCAGGGGATAAATGGAAGACTGGTGGACTTTCAGCTTTGGAGAAGGCATTGGGACTGACAGCATCCTTACAGGCTTGACTCTCTCTTTCCCTGTTTGGTTATGGCATTCCCCAATTTTATTTTTTTTTTTCTCCTTTTACCTCCAACCAAAAGTTTGCACCTGCTTACAAGATACTAATTTTTCTAATTTTTTAGTTGTGAATTTTAAAGCAGACTTTCTGTCCCAGATACAGTAGACACAAGTGTTACCTTGTAAAAGAAATTTTGTTGAAAAAAGTGAAGTCTGTAATTTAATCCATCCACTTGCATAGCCATATCTTCCTTCCATATGTTGCCAGAGGTGGTACATGTAGAGTATACCCCTACTTGACAATAAGAGAATAGTTTCCAAAAGCTGGAGGGTGAAAGGCAACTAAATGATCAAGAGCAAGATCTCCTGAAACCATTAATTGCATGGTACTGCATAGGCATACACCATGACTTTGCATAAATTTCATAATGGAGCTCTGTTTCTTACTGATTATATCCAACCACGAAATCTTACATTAACAAGGTAATTGTATGAATTATCTTTCAAATGCAGTCCTTATAGCTCAGATAATCCTATTTCCTACATTTATCCAGTATTTGCTCTGCCCTGAGCCATGATTCAAAGTCCAAGTTGTTTGGATGTTCAATCTGATTTTGAGAACTATATTAATCCAGCAAAGTTCTTAATACTGAAGCAGGGAACACTGCTCATTATGAAACCAAATAGAGAACACAGTAGAAAAACAAATAAATAAAAAACCCAAGAACAAACAAAAAAAGCAAACAAACAAAAAAACAGGCAACCTGAAAATCTAAGTCACTACGATAATAATTAAAGACATACCTTAATCTGGCTGTTTCAAAACCAGATCAGATCACATTTACAGTAGAATAATTCATATTGAAACATCAATCATATCACTGTCTGGTTTGTATCATTAATATTTCATACACACCTATGTGCATTTTTCTTCTGTGAAAATCTCTCTCACTCCTGTAGATTGCATCGCTGTTACATGCAATTCTGTATTATGGGTCTTTCCAGCTACTGGAAATTCTAAAATATCACTGCATCTTTTCTGAGGAGAAATAACCATGGCAAAGTGTTCTTTGTGCATATCCATCATGCACTGCATAACTTTCAATAAGAGGTTTTCATCTTTATGTGATATATTTCTTTTTCAGATTGTTTCATTTTATTTGATTTGATGTTTAAAAATCACCTGTTACTTTGGCAATATCTCCTCATGCTGTTCACTTCATGGAGATTAATCTCCACAGCTTTCAAAGAGGACACAAGAAGTAGACATCTCTCACTATATTTCAGCTCTCTCCACTAGAATGAAGGAGTAGACCTCAATTGTTAAAATACTATCAGAAGATTTAGAGATGGAAATAGCTTTCATTAGGTCCTCTCATCTATGGTTTTGCTGTTTCAGAATTGCTGTCTTTTCAAGGGCTTTTGTCCAAGTTAGTTGTAAACAACTCAGGCCATACAAAGACTGAGAACAAAAGCAATGAATTTTTAGAATCAATTCCCTGATAGTTGGAAAAGATATTTCTTCATTCAAGAGCATCTTTAGTAGTCTGCCTTCTACTTTCAAATCTTGTATTTTCTCACCTTCCCTGCAGAAAACCAAATAATCAGACAAAGGGGAAAATCCCAAACTTCACCAATTATTTTTCATTTTGACTTGTATCACTGGCTTGGAGTGTAAATTACACTGTTCTGCCTACTCTCTTGATTTGTCTGTGTGTAATTCAGATGCAGCCAGCATTGGAAGATTTATCAGACACGAAAACCTGCAGGACAGATTCTGTGAAAGTATGTTTTTTAATTGAAATTCACATCTACTTAGTTATCAATGGAGTCATAAAACTTATGGCCAAGAAAGGAGATCATAATATTTTGACCTCCTAAGTACTGTACCTATTATTCTTTTTTGTTGGGTTTTGGGTTGTTTTTTGGGGTTTAGATTTGGTTGCTTTTTGTTGTTTTTTTTGGGGGAGGGGGGTTGGGAGGGGGTTCTTTTTGTATTCTAATAGCTTTGCACTGAGTAAAATAACTCAAGATTTTATTACAACACATCCCCTGCATTCTGCGTTTTCTTAAGGACAGTCATACAGGATAAGCCTTATTATGAGGGATTTTTGCTGAAAACCAAATATTAGAATCAAATTAATGTGGCTTCATACGTGTATTTTTATTAGGGGTGAACTAGAGGAGTGCACACGATCTTCTGTGAGGTCCTTTTGTGGGTTTACTATGAAACCAATCAAACAGTAGAGAAAAATAGTAGCACAAACTGTAGCCTACAAGTACCTCAAAGGTTGGAATGATGCATATCAGGAACATTCCTGAGGCATTCCTTAAATGCATTAATGTAAACATTTAAATGGATACTTTTGTGTAAGGAGTTCATTTGTAATCATCAAACTATGCCTGGAAATATCATGTAAAGATGGAAAATGTCTAAATTAATTAGATATACTATTTACTATGGCTATTGCAGTCAACATTGCAAGACTGCTACAATAACTTAGGATGGATGGAAGTGGTAATATTCTTTACTTTTTGCTAATTTGTTTCCCCTAACATTAACTTATATCTACAGTAAAGTGGAGAGATGCTTGTGATTTGATTATACTATAAATAGCAATAAGAAAGAGTTTATAAATACCTGCTGCTTGCATCTGCCAGTAACTTCACACATTACCTATGGTTATTTACCTTACACAGTATTTTTTTTTATGTTCTAAACACACACAGTGACTTTCTGGAAGTAACACCAAGTGTCAGCATGTCCTCAGGTATCGTTATTAATTGATACTTTTTCTATTGACTTACAATTAAGTAATTTCAATGCTTCTAGAGGTAATTAGACCTCAAGTGATCCAAGTACCTGGCTTTACTGCAGGTGAACACAATATCCAGACAAGAACATTAAGGCTTGACATGCATTCTCTGAAATTAAAATTGCTGTTAAAACTATTGCTGTATCATATGGCCCAGAAGGAATTTACGACATCAGTTATAATTAATCACTCGCTTCATATACAAGTGACTGACACCTTTAATGAAAAATACTTGTGTTGTAGGTTTATTGACAAAAGGATACAACATATTGCTCCTGAAAGAGCCAGAACATCTTAACAGACTAATATGAATGATAGCAAAGAATCTGGAAGACAATTAATGGTAATTAATTAGTTGTACTAACAGACCTTGAAAACTCTGGGGCACTAGGCAAATCATTACACTATGTACATTTTGTATTTCATATGTAATACAGAAAACATGTCACAAGAGGAAAAATAAGGACTGATCTTCTGAGATGTACTTGCCTGTGGTGAAAGCTGATTGATTGTACAGATATTCGAAGCTGATAGATAGCAAAGCAAACATTCCAGCAACTTATCTTGGCTTTCACTGGAAAACTGAAACAAAACTGAAATTGTCATTCAGTTTGTCAAAGTCTGAAAATGCTATGACAAGTATATATTATAGACCATGATATAAAAGACCTTGGAATATATTTCAAGAATCATTACTGTTTCAGGTGGAAACCCTTCACTAGTTTCAAATTCTCAGATATTAATTCCTGAAATAAGAGAAGAATGGCCGTAAGTGATGTCTGAGTGACATTTTTTTAACATCTACAGTTGATTCTTGTATTAATGAGCCTTTTTTTTTTTTTTTGAGGGGGACGAATAAATCCACAAAATTTTATATATACTTTATTTCTATTTAATAGGTATCCTGAAAAGTGTTTATTTGTGTTTGTGTGTCTATACATGAGCATATGTATAAGCTGATGGAGCTGTATGGAATCAATGAAACGGAAAGGCTGTGGAATGCCTTTCTTGCAGGGAGCATGTTCACATATAGGGGATTCACTGATGCTGCCACCAGTCTGCACCCTTCTTCCACTTGCAGGTTTTCTCACCCTCTCACTTCTTCCCCCCCTGCACACCCCCCTGTCACCATGGCCCAGCGAGCCTGGCCCCCCTGCAGCAGGGCCAGCACTGGCACTGTGAGGATCCAAGCTGTCCTCTATCTGACACCCTTTGCTAGTGAGACCTGGCCAAAAAGTGGACCTCCTGCCTCTTTCTCCCCAGGTCCCCACCTTCCCACACACCTGTCCTCTATCAAAGCTTTTCATATTATGCCTTGGTCTCAAATAAAATCAGAATTGTTTTCTGTAATCTTCTAATTATTTAGAATAATAATATAGCCACAAATAAAACTTTTTCAAATGAAAGGATCTATTTTTTTTTTTTTTTACATTTTATTGTGCTTGTATGTATTTATTTTTTGTCTGAGTATAGAGCTTCTTCTATATTTAGATGTAGTGCAAATCCGAATAAGCACAATAGGGAAATTCCTTTGTGCTATCCTTCAATGTCATCCAGGCTAATTGCTGTGTTTGTAGATGACACTTTCTCCTAGCCACCAAAAAACTTCAAGCCCTGGTCAAGACTGGGATGTTAAACAATCCGTCGGGCATTTTGCCCAGTAGCAGTTATTCTTCTTGGCACGGTCTGAAAATTGTGTCTAATATCTGTCTGCAACCTTGGTTTGCAGAGCTGCATAGAAATGTGAGCTTGTAGTAAAACCGGTAATTAACAGTGACATAAAGAAAGATTACATTTCAGCATAACATTTAGAATTAAGATAAAGATTTTGGCTTAAAGACACACAATGTTTCTGGTGCTGAATTATGTTTAAGGTCTTTCAGTACTGCTGTAACAGCCTGGAAGCTCCAAGTCTGCAATTGCCATTTCTTGAGGCACCTAATTTCCTCAGAAGTCCCTTAATTGCTTCCTGCTGTGACTGCATAGGAGTGTGCTGGTCTTGAGAGCATGAAGCTGCTTGGTGCCTGCCTCAGTCTGTGGCGTCTGTGTCAAGAAAGCATCTTTCTAAGCTAGAACAGGATTTTGAATAGGCTGCTTTTGTGTTTAACATCAGTGTGGCCACATTGATAAGCTCTTAAGTGTTAGGATTCTTTCTACATATTGGATGCGCAAAGCTCATTACTATCCTGCTTTCCTGAATATTTTTAGTGTCTTCATGAAAAACAAAACAAAACAAAAAAACAACCCAAAAAACAAAAACCCAAACCAAAAAAACAAACCAGGCGATGATGCTATATTTTTTCTTCATTCTTTCATTGCTTTTGTTTTCACCCCTAAGTTGAAAACACTGGCAACCAATTGTAGGTATATGGAAATAAACCTTCTTCAGGACAATTTATAGACTAAAAGAAGCAGTATGCTTCTGCCTACCAGTCCTGCACTGGGAAGTTTACTAAAGGAGCCAAAAGAAGTTTCACGTATTTTTAAGTACATAGTATTGCTTTAAATGTGCTTCCCTAGATTTCATGAATATACATAATTATTATATGTGATATGTACTCAATTCCCAGTTGCTGATGTTAAATCTAAATCTGTCCACCATGACAGCAAAACGCTTTTTTAAAAACTCTTGGTGAGTTGTTACAGCAGAGGCCAGTGGCAGAAGTCAGCTGGTTTACGATGGTACATAATACCAGGGCTTCCAACACATACATCAGCACTTTTCAGATGCAGTCTGCGGGTCCAGCAGATTGCATATCAAGGACTTTCACAATTTCACACTTCTACATTTCAATTTCAAAGGCTGGTTGAGGCGCTATTTGTTCTTGATGTAGAATTCCTACTTGAAATCAAATGGTATTGAGGGCAGGGAACAAAAGTTGAATAAGTAACAAATATCTATTTACGTGCCATGGAAAGAAAAAAAGATCTTGCAGGTGCGTCAGTATCACTTGACTCTACATGAATGATCTGTGCTTTATGTAGTGGTTTCATGAAGTAATTCAAAGAGATTTTACTTCAGTTTTAGCATCTTGCTTGCAGTTTATAGTGTGTGTGCTTCCCTTTCCTATACCTAAGATTAGCCTTCATTTTCTGTCTCATTTGGCTAATCAGTATGATCTTCCCTTATCAGTAAACATTTTTGGCAGTTTCATCTAGAGTTATCAGCTTAACTGGCTTCATCCCCATGACTACTTTCCAGGTTTCAGAAAAGGAATTTACCCAAAGGAGTATAAACAGTGACTAAAAAAGTTCATCTGAAATGTCGTAATCACTCACAATTTCCATAAACAAGTGTGCAGTGGGATGGCAAAGGGAGTTCTCAGGCTCATGTAGATTTTATCAGCTTGTGCTGTGCACAACCTTTTGACAATCTGAAGCTGCCAGAAGAAATAAATATACTTTCTTCAACGCCATGTTATCAATACTTATCCTGTCTTAAAAAGATGTTAAAAGAAGTAAGTTATCAGTGTTCTGGACTCTTAAGTTTCCAAAAATGTAAAAGCAGCTTTTGCACATAGTGTGTTGTGAAAGTCTCTGGATTTCTACTTTGTATCTTGCAGTTAGTGAATACACTATGCTGATAATCCAAATTTCCTCAAATTTCATTTTGAAATATTAATTACATTTTATTTTATTAATTTAATATCTTTATCTTTCATTGAATGGAGGCAATGAACTTCAGATATCTGAGTACATGAATAAAGACAATTCTTGTTTACCAGTCCTTGCTTACTGCTTGGAAAATGTGCAAGTTATTCTATATGAACAGATGGATAGGCAGTCAGCTTTTCTCTTCCAGCCCTTTTGTGAGATAGGTATGAGAGGAAACCTACTGTTTCACACCTCTTTTTTTTTTTTTTTTTTTTTTTGTTGTTGGTTTGTTTTCTATGTTCCAAATATACAAAATTGAAAAAGAGCAATATTTTCACAAGATTGTAAAACTACATTGGCAAATTGTTACTATGTGAATTTTCTATTGACCACAAAATAAATTCCTGACATAGACCTCCAAAAGATATATATATGATATATATAAGATATTTATATATATATATACATATCAACTTTGCTTCCTGAAACAGCGAGCTTCTGCACTGAAATTGAGACTTAATAAAAAAAATGAGAAAAAGTACACTCACAGGGTGCAAACCGCTCTTTCTGCCTTAGTGGTTTGAGTGCTTGGCGGGGTGAAAAGAAGTCAGACCTTGTTTCTTCCATGGGGATTGTTTCTGTGTGGCATTAAACTGCTAGTAGCAGTAATACAATACCTCCTCTTAGTCATTAGACTGATTTTCTTTGGCTTGTCATTCTCTATGTGAAGGAGGTTGCTCAGGTTCCCCAGGGAGAGATGTCATTCCACTCCTGTAGTTTATGGGCACGTTCAAAGAGGAATAAAATAGGGAAACTTAGCTACACAGTTAGGGGCTCAAGCACTGGTTCAAACAGAAGTGTTAGTATTCAGTAAATATTCTCACTTTTTTCTTTTTCCTGAATTATTTCTCAGGTTAATGAAGTTTTCAATTCTCATTCATAGAAACAGAATCATAGAATAATATGGGTTGGAAAAGACCGTTAAGATCATTGGATCCAACCATAAACCAAACACTGCCAGTCTCACCACTAAACCATGTCCTGAAGTGCCACATTTTTGCAAGATAGCACAGCTTTCTCTACAGGAATAGAAGATGCATCCATTTTCCTTCTGTTGTCCTCTGTCTTGATAATTAAAGCAGTGGCTTGGGAAGCTACTGTTTTGAACTTTGTAAGTCTCAGCAGGGCTTGCAAGCAAGTTTACCACTTTGGGGGCAAATGTTTTGATCACTCAATAATTAGCAAAACCTCAGCAGTGGCAGAAGCAGAATCATAAGTGGCCTCAGATAGGAAGAGGTAAGTGCATGGTGTGGAAGCCCCATGTGGCAGCCCATCCTGGGCTGCTTAGGAAAGCATGTGGCAAAACAGGGTCTCTGTAGGGAGGGAGGTGGGGTACCTCGGTTTTCTCAGGGCTTCTGGCCAGAGCAAGGATTGGAAGGGGGCTCCAGACAGCACAATATGGGGTGGCTATGGGCATGCTGAGCACCATGGGTGATGCCTGAGTTTTGCAGGAGTTCACACTTTTCCAGGGCTTGATCATCACTGGGGGAAGGCTGCTGGGTCAGAAATAAAGACTTGTGTGCCTCAGTTCCCCATGTCTGGAGTGGAACCTTAGTTCTGTATTCAATGCTTACACTAAATCACCCTTAAAAAGCACTCACATAAGGGCACTTCATTTTTTTTTTTTTCCACAGGAGATAATATCTCACTGGCTTTGCCTCCCAATTTTTACTTAAATTTTGAAGAGAATAATTTGCAAGAAAATTTTACACAGAATAATTTGCAAGATACAACCTTCACTGACTGTGGAATTAATTCTTACAACCCTCATTGACTCTTGAATTAATTCTTACATACCTATCTTCTAAAAATATTCTGTAAATATGGAGCAGTGCGGGATTATTGCTAGCCATTTTGGGTTTTATTGTGATCAAGTTCACAAGAATTATGCTTATGGATAATATGCCAGTGTTAGTTTTGAGAGCAGGTAATTGAACATTGCTTCCTTTGAATGCAGCCTCAGAAAGCTGTAAAGCTGCTGGGTTTCATTATTCAAAGTTGACATGTGAAATTTAACCCTTACTTTAATGCTTAATACATTATGACCAGTTTTTCTCACTTTAATGAACTGATTTTATTCTGTATACTTTTAGAATGCTTTTGATGTCATGTAGTTTCCATTAAAGTTTAATACCTGAAATATATTGTTATCTTTTATGTGATGTTTTCCCTTATGCACCATTCATGTTTGATGAACAGTGCCAGCAACAGCTAACGAGCAATTCCCAGCGTGAATTGTGGAGTCAGGGATGTTTATGTTCTTTATGCCTCAGTTGTACATGACATTAACTTACTGATGCACTGTGTAACTAACTCCACTACTCTTTTTCTTCTTTTTCATTACAGTTAATTTTTAAATTTCTGAGAAATTAAATAGATGAATGCACGTACATTTAAATTCCAAGCAGACTACTGGACTTGATGTTCTTTACTGCCTGGGAAAAGGACTCATGGATTATACTGGAAGATCCTTTTCTGGGAAAATTTTATAACAGAAACTCCTAATTCCAGTAGATTAATTTTCCAGTTGTTTTCCCAAAGCTGTTCTTATGGGAACCCCTTAATTACTAATATATTTTCAATCAATCTGTGTTTTTACCAGAAGTCAACCCTATTTATAAGTTTTACTTGCTTTTCTGTAAAATTTCTTGATGTTCAGTTCTTTGCAGATATTTTCATGTCTACAACATGGTTAATCCTGCAGACTGACAAAAGAAAGAAGCAGTTATGCTCCTCAAATGATTCTGGCCAACGTATATGCAGCTGTACAGCAAATGGCAACAGAACAGTGTAGGGAAAATGAGACGGAAGCTTTGAAATGCTTATGTCCTCAAAAACCCCAATCATGCTATCAAAAAGCCCAGTGAGCATGACTGCCTTTCAGACAGGAACACCTCACGCACCCTGCCTGTCTTAAAGAAATCTTTTGAAATACTGTATTTCAGGCCTGTTCTCCCAGGTGATGTTAAATTTCTCTTGTCTGCAGCTGAAAAAAAAGCTTAAAGTGAGAGGAAAGCTGATCCTCTTTGTTTCCGTGGCAGCTGTGTGAGAAGAAGACTTTAAAATGACCAGCTTAGGCTATCTGCAGGTGAGTGAACACAGTCCCTCAGCTAAATGTGGACCAATCTGCACGTCAATCTAAAAATGATTGTATCTACACAAAAAGGCTGCCCACAGGCATTCCCTAATCTTGTGATGAATTTTTAAAAAATAGATTAATAATGTGATTAGCAAATCCTATTCAAATGTATGTAATAATAAATGAGAAATCACTGATACTAGTTCTGTTTCTATGTAGAAGGTGGTAACAAGAAAGAAACTTATTTCCAATTATTAGACAATTTCTAGACCAACATAAATAAAATGCCCATTTTGATCTTCTGGATAAAAAGTGCGTTTGGCCAGAATTTAATCCTTATTTAAGTATTGAAGCAGCTCAATGTAATTTACTGTAACCAATGATATCGCCTAACTATATGTAGAAATACTGCTCTGTGACTAAAAACCCGTTCCCCACATTACCAAATTCATTCAAATGCTGAGTGAAACCCTAGAACAATTTAAATAAGAAGATCAAAAATCAAAATGAAATAATACCTGAGGATATTCTGAGGACAGGCTGGAAAAGGTAAGATTTCTTGAGGGGAAGGGAGCTCACCCTTTCCCCTCTGCTCTTCTGGCATGGCCAAAGTAGCCAAACTTTCCGTCCCTCAGTTCAGCCATGTGGAAAACTCATCAATCTCTACAAGATTTCAAAGACTACCATAGGCAGTGGCTGTTTGAAAAGCCTGGATAAAAAGTATTAGAATTATGTCAAAACCACTCACTTTTGCTAAACATCCAAAGCACAATGATTATCGCACAGCTGTTTTTCTGCTTGGAACTAAAGAAAACATTTTTCATCAATAAAGGTGCAAAAGTATCTCCAACTGGGTAGGAATTTGGCGGGAGAGAAGGTATACCTATGCTGGTTTTATTTTATTTGTGCAGTGGAGTTTGGCTGTGTAGCTTCTATTTACATTTCTGGGTAGTACTTAATGTGTGCAGAGTTTCTGAATTCAGTGAGATTACCCATCACAGTAAGTAGCAGATGATGTCAGTACATGTTCTGAAATTCTGTTTTATTTCATTGTGAGTGTAGTCATTGCAAGACCCCCTGAAGAAATTTAAAGAGTGTTTTGTGACAGACTATGTTGCTTTCACATTCTGTTACTCTACGGTTTGAAAACCTGAAATGGCCTTATTTGTTTTAAAAAACCACCCCATTCTTTGGAGCCAAATGACTGGAAAACCTCAACACCACTATAGAGAAATAAAAGCTCAAAAAGTACCATGAGACCACCTCAGTGCAGGATTTTGGAAGTGAAATGGAAAATAAAAATCCAAAGCAGCTTCAGTGACATTTAAGATGCAATATAACTCATGTTTATTTTCACTGTGTACAGAAGGTGGAGCCAAATTCATAAGGATCTGTAACTCATACTTCATTCTTTGAATGGTTTTCTAGTGTCTTTCTAGGGGGGCAGCTAGTTCAGAGGAGATACTGATTGGAATCAGTTACAGTGTTGGGATAAACCCTTTTAAGACCAACTTTTCTGGTGTTTAAGCTGCCTGTAGTGAGGTTGAGAAGTTCCTTGACACGGCTGAAGAGGATCTGAGCCTCCATGTACTACCCTTCTCCTTTTCTGTCCATGAGTGAGCCAGGAGCAAATCTGTATTTCTAAATGGAGCATGAGAAAGTGAGCAAGCTGAGTATCACCATGAAGTAGTTGCGGTGAGATCTTCATAATACTCTTAGCAGTATGAAGTGGCAGGCACCAATCAGCACAGAGAACAGAAAGGAACAATCACCCCAAACTTTTAAGACAGTGTTTTCCTTCTCTGCAATCCTCACAAATTTTAAAAGAGAAACACCCATTTAGCTGTTTTTACTGCTAGCTGATATTTCAAAAGGAAGTAGAGAATAAGTGAGAGGAATATGGGGCTTAGATGATAGAGTCTGTCATTTAAGAAATTTTGCTCCTAATCATGGTTGTGACATGAGCTGTCTATGACTCAGAAGAGCTGCTGATATTCTCCATGACAAACTTCCTATCTCAGTAAAAGACGTTAATACAACATAACTTGTTCAGCGTTATTTTTATAAAACACTCAGATTCTTTACAGATGACTGTGGAACAGTGCTAAACATTTCCAGACACTAGTGACCGTTTGCTAGGCAGGGCTCTAATCTGATGGCCTCTGCCACTGAGAACTTCTCCACACTTTCATCCAAGTTGCTTCAGTCTTCATGTGCTTCCAGCAGTCCCTTTTAAAATGGCAGTATTTTTCTTTTGTGGGCTATCTTACATTGACTAAGCCTTCTTTTTCCCTGAGGAATATCTAGCTTTAGTAACCTGGTAGCAAATGAATCCAAAAGACCCATTTCAATAAGGAATGTCAAGTGTGCTCACCATTAGACTGGCTTGTGATTATCCCACTTTTTATTATTACTGTCCTTACGATTATCCAAAAATATTTTCTTATATATGCCACGCCATGCCAGTGGGAGCAGCTACAGCCTTGATGGATGACAATTACCTTTAATTGCCTTTGCTTTGAACAAGCAATGACCCTTTGAAACCCAGGGATGGGGGAAAGCTGTGTTTTGCAGCATCAGCAGCACCAGCTTCCAGTGGGATCCAGCCCAGTCACCAAAGCTGAGAGAACGTGCAAGCACTGTGGCCAGCAACTTCAAAGCTCTGTTGTATTTCTGCATGATGTAAATTCCTTAAACAGGCAAAACCACTGGCTGCTTTTAACAAAAAAAAAAAAAAAAAAAAAAAAAAAATCATTAGTCTGCACATTTATGTGCTTAGGTAATCAAGAAATACTGCATTATTGTTCCTTGGACGTTCTGAGAAGCTTTACCTCAATGGGGCATGAAACACACATTATTCACAAGTCTGTCTTTAAAGCCAAATGTGTGAGAAGGGATATAGGTGAAAACGTGCTGAAGCTTACGTGCCATCTAGGGACGTGGGTGACTGCACAGCTGCCTTGAAAGGCACCTAAGAAAATCTGCATTGCATGTGTATATTCATCTCAGTTTACTGTATATTCAGCTCAGTTTACTTAGTCCATGGATTCCTCTCCCAAACTGCACAGGATAAGGACAGTGCTATACATGAGAATATTGAAAAGTGAACTTAGCAAACAAATTGAAAACAAGTGAAGACATACTATTCATCTTAAGAGCTCCATAAACCTCAGATGTGCTTAACTGGGAGTAGAATATGAGCATCACTGGTATCAACGGGGAATTCTGTAATGGTCTAAGGACTGGAGAGCCTTTCAAGTGAAACATTCACTAGGGTTTCCAAGCAAATCAGGTTCCTAAAATATTACTGAGGGAGTATTTGGAGGCAACATGACAAAAACGTTTCTGTATAGAATTCTGTGCTTGTGTTCAGGTAATAAATAGAAAGGAAACAATGGACCGTGTTAACCACGAATCTGTGTCAAAGGCTGAAAATATTAAATAATACAATTAATGATTCCTTTGGTAAGTCTATCCGGAAAAGGAACTCTGGGCTCTGAACTATTTCACTGATTCAGCTGAGATTCAGCAGAGAGTGGACAGAAATCCTGTGGAAGTCATCCCAAGGTTCAGTCCCAGAGATGCACTTTGAGCCTGGGCTCCAGCACTGCGTCTGGGCCACAGTGTGAATGTGTCCTTACAGATTTTGCTGTAGCCTGCCAAACCATGACAAACAGGTTCTGGAGTCCTGGTATTGCTATGCTAAAGATTGCTTCACAAGGCAGGGCTGTTTGCTCCAGAAGGCAAAATGTCAACGGATGGCAATATAGGTACCAGAGAGCTCTGGGCCCCAAAATCTTATTCTCTATCATGTAAAAAGACACTGTGACCCACAACACAAGGCTTCGAATCTGTGATCTTCTTACCCTGTCTCTTAGTGCGTAATTAAGAACAGACTTGCAAATATCTCAGGTCGGACACCCCTGTGTTTTCCTGCTGAACACAGCTTCAGCTGAAAAAGAGTTGTGTGTGAAGACAATTGTTCAATCTGAAAAGCTTATTTCCATTACAATGCAAATTGAGTGTGAGACTTTCTGGTAACCTTGTGAAATGGTAGATCATTGCATCATCTGAAGCTGGGTTTGTTCTGGTAATAAGCTGTGAAATGTGATCATAGAGACATATTTCCAAATTCTAGAAAACATTTCTAAGGCATTTTTATCAGGACTAGTAATAATTCTTCCTAATTCTACAGAGCATCATAGTGAAGACTTGAAATACTTTCCCTTTTCATGTGGATAAAGCCGTAGCAAAGCCAAGTGTTATGCTTATTATTACTGCAAAATTATTCTTCGCTTGTGAGAAACATACACCTTTTAGTTTTCCAAAGTGGATTTTAGGAGTGCTGGGCTTCTCACAAATATTGGTTTTTTATTTAAGTGGAGAAATACTTCTCAGTCCTTCTTTTAAGAACAGAGTGCCTGAAAAATTGCCAAGCCTATGTAGGATGATACATGGAAAAGTGCAAGATCAGGCAAAGCCTATGCAGGAAGATACATGGAAAAATGCAAGATCAGGCAAGCAGGACCCTGTGAGCCTGCCGGCTTCGACAGGGAACAAGAGCATTGTATTCTAGCATGCTATAATTTAAGCATTTTTTTCCTGGCATAATTCTGCTTTCAGAAGAGGCAGCTTTTTCAGCACCAATACATACAGCATCCCAAATCTCCTCATTGTCTCAGCACCGGCAAACACGTAGCCATGTTGGTGGAGTTTTGTACTTTGCTCTAGAACAACCGTATTTTATGGGGCAGCAGCAGGAGCATTATCTGTATTCTGCTCACTATCTATACCATAGCACAAAAGTAGTGAAACGCTATGGTTTATATATTACAATTTTTTTATTTTCAAGAAGAGCCCACAGCGTATTAAGCACAAACCTCAATTTCTGCCTTACTATGAAGATAAAAACCTTTAAACAAGACTCAGAGAACAGAAAGAAAAGGCTTCTTTCTGCTACATGGCTTGGACAACTGTAAAAACTAAAAAGCTGTCAAAACTAATAGGCAGTACCAAAAGAAAGGAGGCAAACTCGGTAAACCAAGCTCCATCTGTACCTGAAGTCAGAGGAATGGAAGGCGTACAGCTGTAGTGTACTAGCTCTTCCTCTCAAAGAGGAGGCAGTGTGGTCTGCTACAAACAACTCCAGAGCAAGAACCAGTGTTCTTGTTTCCCAGTTTCAAAGCCTTCTGCTGAGTATCTTCCTACAGAGATCTTGTCTTAGTTCTCATCTCCGGAGAATTCTGGATGAAAAGCAGTAGGTTAGGGCTGTGAAAAATAAGCAGTGATATCTAGATTGTGTTGTAGAGTATAACATTCATTATTTCAGGAATAAACTGTAAAGAGGACTTTTATTTGGGAACCTCTTAGTGGCCATTACTGGACTTATCCCCTCCTTTATAGCCTTTAAAAAGCATAAAATGCTCATCCACACTACTGGGCCCAGAAATAGCCCATAACATGAACTGAAACCCAAATGAGTCAGGTAGGACCCAAAATGTAAAACTTCATTAAGAACTATCTAACCACGAACATTTCCAGAGAAGCTCTTAAGCAGTCTCACCAAGGAGCTAATACCCCGTAACATGAAAAAGTACAAGAGCAATTCCTAATGCAGTTTGGAATCCATGTGTGAAGAGCTTAACGCAGGCAGAGAAATACATTAATCTCTGTTCTACAGAGGAGGCATTTTTCAAGGAGTGTTTAACCAGGGACCGGTCAGGAGCAAAGCCAAACTAGTTTCATACTATTTGAATAGACCAGTTTTGGAGTATGCTTTGATTCTGTAAAATGTGCTCAAAAACTATCAGGAGCATTTCTTCTCACTATGGCAGACTGATTTTCTGGACTATGCTTTATTTTCTGAAGTTTCCTGGAAAGAGTTTCCTGGAACGTGAGATCATTTCTTCATTTCTCCCATGGGACAGCCACACGCGCAAACACACACACACAAACAATAATGAAAAAAAAGTGTGAGGTATCTCCTGTAGAAACAAAATGCTGCTCCTGGTGCATATGTTTCTGTGTGCACGTAAAGGAAATGGAACTAAGTAAACAAAGCTGTGTTCACAAGAAAAGCTGAGAGGGCTTCCTCTCCTAGGTGGTGGCAAAGGAGGGACTGGAGAAAGCAGCTACGCGGTCCAGCCCCAGCATCCAGGAGGCTCACGCTGGTTACCCATTACTCCCTTTCATGCATTTTCCCCCCTCCCTGTAGCGAAACTCCTGGTGCACACCAGAGAGCCAAGTTGTTTCGTCTGTCCCAGGCAAGCCCAGATGTGGATGCAGTGCCACCCCAGGTGCCCTCAGTGGCCGGGGGGGGGAGGGGAGGTGCGGGGTGGCTGCTGCCTCCTCTTATGTTTGTTTTGTTAGATCAGCAAGAGTGAGCTCCCATACCCCTGCTCTCCCCGACTACCCAGGCGGGATTTTGCTGTGCCTTCAGTTCTGTCTCTCCTCCCCCCGCTTCCTCCTCCTCCTCCTCCCCCTCCCCACTCGCGGAGCGCCCCTCCTCCCGGGCTGCCACCCCTCCTTTTCCCCTCCTCTTGCACAGCCAGAGCCTTAAAAAGTTGTTAAAAGCTCTCCCAGTGTTCCAAGGTAAAACTTTTACGAGGTATCAGCGCTTTTCTTTCATTAGTGGGGAAAGAAGGATGAAAAATACAAAGCAACAGTAGACTTTTTAAAGTTTAAATAGGTGTGAGTGTCTGAACGTGCTCTTCCATTTTACTTTAACCCTCCAAAGAAGTATTCTGATCCAGTTTCACTGCTGATCAGCAAGGGTAAGTTGAAAAGTTTTCCTTTTTCATCTTGTGTATCACTTTTTTCCGAAAACACTTTTTTTTTCCTTTTTTTTTTTTTTAACCCCAAGCGTTTTGTGTTATTGCGCTGGTGGCTGAACTCGTTTTAAAATACACATCTCTAAAAGCGTGAGTTCTCTTAAAGTGCTAAGTTCAGACTTGCAGAAGTTCTTTGCTTTCTTTCGTCGTCTTTCTGTACGTTTCTTCAACTGCTACACTTGCACAACTTCTAGCCTTGTTCCACTGACGGAGGAACTGCAGTGAAGCTGCGCCTGCGGGGCTGAGCTGCAGACCTGTTGCTGGTGTTTGGGTGAAATCCCTCCTCTCTGCCCTTCCTTCTCTCAGGGTAAATGAACTTTTTTAAAGAGTTGAAACCTGGAGGTGCACCTCAGCTGCCTCGGTGGTACCGAAGTTGCATCAAAAGTCATCCACAGGGAGACCTTGTTCTGAGTGCGCCCCATTTCTGCCCTGCACATTTTGCTTTCTTATGGAAATCCTGATTGATGCCTACTAGTTTGTGCGGAACAAGGTTCTTAATTAGGTGCTTTGTTAAATGGTGCAGCTACTGCAGTGGTGACTTGCACGTGGTCTTCCTGATAGGTTTTTCCCTCTTCTTTTAGTATAGATGTGATAAAATCCAGACGTGGGTTATGGAGTTTTAACCTGGTTTGTATATAGTTACTCTGTTTTAGCAACCTCGGTGAGGGATTTTAGAGAAGGAATGTGAGATACCATGATATGCCTTACCACGCTGGCAAAGTTTGAGAAAGTCTTGGGTAGATGTAAATGAAAGTTGTCTAGGAGGAACTTGAAAGAATGTCTACAATATGTGTCATAAATCCAATATGACACATTCTGTTTATATTACCTTGAAGGTTTAAATGCCAAAATGCAGAGGAAAAAAATGCTCGGTGGCATCTGTTGGCGAACTGAGAAGGTTTTTCCATTGCAAGACCTGGAGTGATTTCTTACAGCAGTTGTTGCATGCTGCTAGCCAGTAGTTAAAGGGCCACAAGAGGAGGCAGGAAAAAGCCTTCATTTGAAAGACAGACTAAGCACAGTCTATCTTATCAAGTAACGCGTTCTCCTCTCAGGCAAGAATATCATGTGCTTGTGTGTGTCCTCACGTTTTGCCTTGAGATAACCAGCAATCCTCATGAAGTGGCATATTTTGTCTGAGGAGTTCCTTTTGATTTTTGTATGTGAGATTTATGACAAAAGAACGTGGTACTGGGGACATAAATGGGTTATGGACAACTTGTGCCCGACTTCTATCTGTGTGCGTGTGTATGCGCATAGGGAGCAAGTTGGAGGACTCGAGTGAAGCTTTCATCCTGCCATTTTTAACATCTGGACAGCACACTGCTCTGCAGAATTTAAGCCTCAAGTCTTTGGGATGTTTACTGAAGTGTTTCCTTCAGAAACTTCAAAGCCAAACACTGGCACTGACCCATGATACCTAACAAGCATACAAATGGGAGAAGAGTGAGCAGCAGGCTGGGTTCAGGGGAGGGAAGAGAAGGATTTGATTTGCGACATAAATCTGAGCGCTTATACACTCAGAAGTGCAAAAAGATTCAACACTGTAACATTATCTCAGGTCTCATATTATGCAAGCCCAAAAGATTATTTCTGTTTGTCTCTGAAATGAACTTTGGTTTAGGCCAAGGATTCCTGTGGGCATGAGGAAGCTTAGATGACATTGAGCAATCTGTTTCATCAGATACGTTGCTGTCTCTCCTACAGGCTCTGGTATCTCTTCCCCATGTTACCCCCTGAATTTATCCTTAGTGGAGGCAGCTGGGCTGTAGTGTATGCAACAAATATGATTCAGAAGTCTAGGTTTCAAAATCCACAGGCAGGAGCATAAAAAGGGTCTGAGACCTGCTCAGGAAATTGAGCGTTTCTTCTTTGATTCAAAGCAAGTGAGGAGAGGGACGAATCTGGACAGTAACACACAGGGTAGACCTGACTTGTACAACTAGAGAATATCTAAAACAGTGCTTACAGTTGCTCTTGCAACTACGCCTTAGAATTAAATTTTGTGTAGAGGGTCTAGGACAGGAGAGGCAAAGGCTACGGGTGGATAGATCCACTAGCAGCTGACCACCAGCAGTACTAGCAGACAATGAAAAATCCACACAGTTGTGACACTTTAAATCCCAGTTACTGCAACCATTTAGCGCGTAGTCTTTGTCCAGGGGATGAAAGGAGCTGACGCTCATCCGCAGACCTACAAATGAACTACACCTTTCCAGGGGAATGTCTGGAAGACATTCACTGACACTTGTAACGTTTCAGAAAACTAGTCTTCACTGTTCCAACCCATCCAAACCCCATCAGTTGTACATCTCAACTGCTTTCTCTGCACTGCTGATTGCTTTGGGGAAATACTCAAACTGATTGATGTTCAAGGTCCAGAATCTTCTCTTTTGTTGGCTATTTATGTGTGTGTGAGCTCTCATAAAAAGGTAGGAAAGATCGGAAAACCAAAACTTTGGCCTGTTTCCCAACTGCTTCAGCTGCACAATCCCATTTTAGATCCCACTCTAACCCTTACCTCTCTTCCATCAGCTAGCATGTGACCTTCTATCACTGTAGTCAGACCTGGGTATGTTACCACAGCACTGAGTTTGCGTTATTCTTTCTGGAAAATATGAACCAGATGACATGATGAATACCTTCCATAAAAAATAGTTCTAGAATTTCTTAATTGCGGCTTACAAATCAAATTTCTTCTGTATGTGGTCATCCAAAACCCATGCAGATGAATGCTGTCATATCTCCTGCTGCTCTATGGCTTTTTTCCCCTATCTTTACCCACACACAGTAGGACTTGGAAGAAATCCATCGTTCAGAGAGTTTACTAGGCTGGCATTAGTCTGTTTCAGAAAAAGGTTATAATGCTATAAAGTAATTGACAGTAAGAGCTTATGAAATACACATATTCATCATGAGCCGTATCCTTAAATTCCTGTAGTACTGAAATCGATCGATCGATCAGGTCAACCTCTGTCATTCAGGGGACTCATTTAAGGTGTTTGGAAGTTTTAAAAGAAGTCCAGAATGCTGAAGAACTATTTTTAAAGGTTATCAGCAATCCATTTCAAGCTATTTACAAAGCTAGAATACTTAAATAACTGTTTGATACAAAACCACTTTTTATACACAGTAAACTGATACTGTAATCAGTTAATAAAAATGGTCTTTCAGGGCCCTGAGAGTAAACAAGTTAGAGCCGATGAATGAATTTTCTCTACAATGAAACAGAGTACTGTGTTTCATAAAGCAATAGAATCCACTTAAGCAAAGGAATAATATATTTGTGCCACCACGAGGCTATCTGATTAACAGCACAATGTTTTGAATTGATGTGGGGTTTTTTATCACTGGCAAAGGCCAGCATGTAACTGATCTCTTTAAAAATGTTGCTTTTCAAAACTATGTATGAGTAATTCAAGCATGGAATGTTTCCTCCTGGAGTTTATATTGCCAGAGGATATAAATGAAACTTAGCAATTTTGCATGCTGAAGCAAATTAAAAAAATAGGTAGTCAATTCTCAAAATATTGCAGGTGTGGGATTAAGTAGGTCAAAAGTGAAGTAAATCATGTTGCATTAATGGACCAGAGTGGAGTGTAATTAAAAAACAAACCACACGTAACAGCCTAGAAATAACACGTCCTCTGTTTTCTTAATCAGACTTGCAATCTGAAATAACATTTAGACAGTAAAAAAATATGTTGAGTCTTGAGAAAAGTCTGTTAATGCAGTAGTTTCAAATCGTCACAGACCTGACTAATTAAATCAAGAAGCTGTTACTTGGAAAAAGGCTCCTTCTGTCCACTTCCATGACATGGAGCAAATAGCTTCCCTTTAAAACAAACTTCACATGTTGTGTAGTTACAGGCTGTTCTCTATTTTAACAATCCCAGCCTGAGGAGGAACATGTCACATTTCACTCCAGCCTTTCCAGAGACCTCCGTGCTCCTGCGCCCGACTCCTTCTCCGCCACCAGATCCCATAAAGACACACACGCCTTTCCTGGGGAGGATGAAAGCTGTGGATGGCTGAAGGGATGTGTCAGATACAAACACGCTGCCTACTCCTCCTAGCAGCAGTAGCAGTGGCTTACAGATTTAAAAATCCGAAGGAGGCCTGACCCTTTGATGGGACTTCATTCATGTGAAGAGCTCATTGCATGGGGAAGGGTCTGCAGGCTGCAGTAGGTAAACTTCAGAGCAAGCTGACTAAGCAGACTGAGGAAATGGCCCTGGGGTATTTTTCAGGGGTTAAAGATAATTGTTATCTCTGGGCTATAAGAGTGAGTACTTTAAACGCTTGTCTCCCATTACTCTCCCAGACTCTTTCCGATGGCAG
Organism: Ara ararauna; assembly: GCA_028858755.1. Lineage (NCBI taxonomy): Eukaryota > Metazoa > Chordata > Aves > Psittaciformes > Psittacidae > Ara > Ara ararauna. Next base: position 68,427,056 of record CM054379.1, read on the forward strand.
GAACAGTGTGTTTTTATTTGGCATCTATTGTTATGCTTGAGCTTGCCAGACTTACAATCATGTGTTTCCAGTGACTCACTGCTTCTTGAAAGCAGATCTCCTTAGTGCTAAAATTTCCTATTTTATGAATTATCCAAAAAGAGCTTTTTTTCTATAAATGACCTTCACTAGGGAATATATCCATGATGTGATGGGGAGGAAATCGTTTGAACAATATCAGAACTATTAATACCAGGAAGGGATTACTCAGCATTCACGGAACAAATACCTATACCCAGCAGCATGTACTTTAAAAGGAAAACTTTGTGATTATTTTTCCTTTTTAGTGCCCAATTTCACAGACGTGTTCATGTGGGGCAAGCTAAACCATACGTTTTTAATGCAGTTAAGATTACCTTTCTCCAGTTGATAAAAATGCTATAGTGAATTTTGGTTTTCCTAGGAAGCTAGAACATAAAATGAACAATTCCTTTTCTGTCATCCTGTGTATTGCTAGATATCCCCAAGAAGCTGCCTGTGTCCCAGAAATGTGCACTTTAAAGCTCAAGTGGAGAGAGACAGTTTAAACTTGCAGTGTTCCACACTTGGAATGCAAACTGCATGCCAGGAGTTGCTTTAAAAACAGAAAGAGCTCATTTACCTTTTTCTCTTGCTAAGTCTTTTTTCCTTTCAAAACAAAGTGGAGGAATTTAAATACAAAAAGATGCAAATACAGAGCTGAAACTGATGAATCAGGCAAGCCACAGATAAACAGGAAACCAGTTCCTCCAATTTAGTAACATGAGCCTAGCTGCTCTTCGTGTATTTACTGGTTTTGGTTCATCAAACTGTAGGTAAAGTGTGCTGTGATCTCTGTGTGCAAATACTAATGTACAAACTGTGCATAGATACCAAGGGTTTTTTTCTGAAATTCAGTATACTATAAACTTGGCATCATTGGGAGCTATTCTCTTAACTGTATTACACACAAGATATGCAAGAGCTCAGTTTCGTATTGCTGTAGGAAATACAGCACACTTCTTGCAAGGATAAAATTTTAGGTACCTGACCCTGGCATTAACTTAGTATAACCTTTTGTATCTAGGTTAAATGATGGTTTGCTTTCTTACTCTTTTAAAGAGTGGGCATAAAAACTACTGTGAGTGATGCACACCGAAAAAGATAAATCTTTCATGTGTTCTCAGCATATTCAGCCTGTGTCACTCTGCACTTCCACACCCTGCTTCACCAGTGTGTCACAGCTGTTTTCTACCTGAGGCAGGTATAAATCATGGAACTGAGGCTGCCACCAAGGAAGGTGAGGCTTGTCATGGTCTTCTTGAAAACAGGAGTGAAATTAGAAACCTCTTTTATTCATTGTGCTCTGAGACATTATGTGTTGCTTTCTCTTCTTCAGTTTCCCTGACCTTCCATTCCACCTGCAGACTAACTAAAACTCTGGTTGCTCTTCAGATCATGTAAAGCACATGAATTAAAACCAAGCTGACATCACTGCTCTGTTAGCATTGCTCTGTGGTTCAGTGTATATCAAAAGTATTAAAGCTCTGTCGTAACTACCGCTTTTTTTTTTCTTTGTGTCCTTCTTTAGCCAGCATCCCGTGAAGATGGGTGATTGGAGTGCCTTGGGAAAACTTCTTGATAAGGTTCAAGCCTATTCTACTGCAGGAGGGAAAGTGTGGCTGTCTGTCCTCTTTATTTTCCGAATCTTGCTCCTGGGGACAGCAGTTGAATCAGCTTGGGGAGATGAACAGTCTGCTTTCCGGTGCAACACTCAACAGCCTGGTTGTGAGAATGTCTGCTATGACAAGTCCTTCCCCATCTCCCATGTACGCTTCTGGGTTCTGCAGATCATATTTGTGTCTGTACCTACCCTTTTGTACCTGGCGCATGTGTTCTATGTAATGAGGAAGGAAGAGAAGCTGAACAAAAGAGAAGAAGAGCTCAAGGTGGTCCAAAATGATGGTGTGAATGTGGATATGCACCTCAAGCAAATAGAAATTAAGAAATTCAAGTACGGGATCGAAGAGCATGGCAAAGTGAAGATGCGTGGGGGACTGCTCCGTACTTACATCATCAGCATCCTGTTTAAGTCTGTCTTCGAGGTGGCTTTCTTGCTGATTCAATGGTACATTTATGGGTTTAGCCTGAATGCCATCTACACCTGTGAGCGAGATCCATGCCCGCACAGAGTGGACTGTTTCCTCTCCCGTCCAACTGAGAAAACCATCTTCATCCTCTTCATGCTGGTTGTGTCCTTGGTGTCTCTTGCCCTGAACATCATTGAGCTTTTCTACGTGTTCTTCAAGGGTGTCAAGGATCGTGTGAAAGGGAAGAATGACCCCTACTCCCACAGCGGTGCCATAAGCCCCTCCAAGGACTGTGGCTCCCCCAAATATGCTTACTACAATGGCTGCTCCTCCCCGACCGCCCCATTGTCTCCCATGTCTCCCCCAGGGTACAAGCTCGTGACCGGAGACAGGAATAATTCCTCCTGTCGTAACTACAATAAGCAAGCCAGCGAGCAAAACTGGGCCAACTACAGCGCGGAGCAGAACAGAATGGGGCAGGCTGGCAGCACCATCTCCAACTCGCACGCCCAGCCCTTCGACTTCTCTGATGAGCACCAGAACACTAAAAAACTGGCGTCGGGACACGAGCTGCAACCCCTCACCATTGTGGACCAGAGGCCTCCCAGCAGAGCCAGCAGCCGAGCCAGCAGCAGGCCTCGACCTGATGACCTGGAGATCTAAGCTTCTAGCTGCAGTACTTGCTCAACTATGAAACGACATGCATTGGAAGATGCAGTCAGTGCTGATCTTGTTCCAGTGGAGGTGGTACTTAACAGTCTCAAGCAGAGGATTTTAACAATCATAAAAGCAAACAAGCGAACAAACTTTTAAAATACTTGCTGTTTTTTTGGGGGGAATGTAGGGTTGGTGTGGGGTGGTACAGTACACATTGGTATTTAATGTAGCTGGTTTAAAGAATTTAAATACTAAAAAAAAGAAAAAAAATAAGGAAAAGATAGGTAGTAAGTACTAAGGTAGGGGGGTGTTTTTTCTAGAAAGGCTGTAAATATCTGAGTGTATGTGTATGTGTGTACTATCATGTTTGTTTCTAAAGAATCTTCTGTAATACTAAAACCCAATAATAACTGAACTCACATTTATCAGGGTGAAGTGCTGCCTGAAGATGAAAACATTTTTCTTACTCAACAAGCAGAAAAGTCCAGGATTGCCTCTCATCATTTCCCTGTCAAGAACATTCCATTCTTGGAAAGTTGCACTTTGAAGGTAAACTTCCCAGTGTGGTCCTCCAGGTTGTCAAAAGGCTCCTGTGAGGACAATCTACAGCCTCTAAATCATTCAACTCAAATTTCAGATATAGCCCACCAAGAAATGCTTTGGTCACCTGCTTTTCCAGCTCTTCACGCAGGTAGATTTTGTGATGTGCATAACCAGGATGGCTCCACACTAGTAAAATCAGCAGCCACACTCTTTTGCCCAACGCAATACTCGTGTCCTGCTGCTCACATAAAGTCTAATTAGTATCATATAAAGCCCAGTTTGCTGCCACTTGCAGATTTAAGCATTAAGACAGGCAAGCAACTGGCTTTAGTGAATTTTGTCACACCCTCATGTATATTAAGGGTGTACATATGCGTGTGGATGTGGAGGTAAAGGCATACACAAAACACCCTCGTAAGCATACATTGGGAAATAAACGCACAGAGATTATTTGCAGTTGACACTTTCTTATGGATATTGTGAAGATGTGGGCCACTATGGTGTTTACATTCTCTGATTCCTTCAATGCAAGTCAAGCACATGTCATTTTTTTTTTTAATTTTATAGAATATTTTCCACACATTCTAAATGGATGCTTTTTTAAAAAATAAAAAATCGAAAGGGCCTAATCCTGGATGTCTTGCTCTGGAAAATATTTTGAATCAGTGGGAGTTTTGCCTGAACAAAGGCTACAGGATCAAGCCCAGGATGTAGTGAACCATGTTCTTACTGGTGTGAATGATTTTCTTTTGTAGAACTTAGGGGTGGAAAAGACCCATTAGGTCATCTAGCCAACCTCCCTGATAGGTAATAATGATGCTTGAATGATAGAAGATGTAGTACTGTAAGCAAGCTTTAGTCTTTTATGTGAGAAACTTAGAAGAAATGCTTTGTGCTGGATTAATAATAAAATACGCCTACATGACTTTTGCAGCAACTGGTATTTTTCTTGTTCTGAATATTCACATTCACTGAACTGTAATGTCCACTCTGAGTTTGACAGGTCTTTCTAGATGGCTCTAGCAGCTTTAGTGTTTACACTTAGAATTTTGTTTGAAATGCAAGTGAAGTTGAAAGGATTTTTAAAGAGTACAATTCTAGCTAATTTATTTGAAATATACGCTAAGGAAATCTACCGGTTTCTTCAAATGCTTAGCCTCTTAGCTGAACACAGGTTGACCAAGGAAATACATAGATTGGTTTCATTTTGCAGCAACACAGGTAAATTGTTTCATTTAATGCATTGTATTAATTTGTTTGACATTCCATGTTAAACTACTGTTGTGTTCAACTTCATTGCATGTATGCAGCCATACTCCATCGGATCATGTTGTCTGGAGAACATTAGTCAATAAAGTTTTAATTTAGTATAAATATATTTTCTAATTGTCTTTCACTGTTTTATACGGGCATGCATCTTTTGTTTCAGCCTTACAGTCCAAACTCGTTCCTCCCCTGTTGCACTGCATTTCAGCAGTATTCTTTGGTTAATCCATCTGGATTTACTTTGAACTGAAATTTCGCAGGACCAGATTCAGATACTCTCACAACACTGGAAAACCAAGCGCTGTTTATGCTATGCCACTTCTGAATGAAATCGTACTTAGCATGAACTACTGCAATTCAAATGTTGCCATGAGCCTCAGAAAATATATATGTATTTGCAAACTATTATTAAAAAGGTAGTAAGATACTATCCCATATTTTTTCAAGCAATTTTTATGTATGACCTATATTCAACCTTATGAAATCATTGCCTCTAGTTTGCTATTCCCCATGTAATCAGATTTTTTGACTTGACAGTTTCAGTTTCTGGAATGAAATCCTCATTCCTTCGGAGTCAATGGGAGAAAGGTACTGATTTTAACAAGGCTGGGATTTCACATGCTATCTACTGCTTCACCATTTATGTCCCTTTCCCTAATGAAGACAAGTGCTTGGTTTTCCAGCATTTAACTGAAAAGGAAAGGTAGCTCAAACTCTATTTGAAAAATCGAAATACAATGGTCATGCAGTTATCATACAGCTTTCTGTTTTCAAATTTGCTTGCCATTTTAGGTCCAAATTCTTCCTCCTATTAGTAAACAAGGGGAAAAATAAGCAGGACAGTGGTATTGGGCTTGCAGCTCCAGAAGTTATTACACAAGAACCAGCACAAGGAATGACTCCTTCAAGTAGTCCTTAAATAATGAGTCATACTTCAGCTGGCTTGTCCTAGTTCATCTATATAAAGGGAAGGGCATTCCAGGCATTTTGTGAGGATCATGCCCTTGGAAAGGTGGATACAGAAACATCCAGGGAAGGTCTCACCCTGAGACAAAATCTGGTGTCTCCTAGACAGGCTGGTTGTCAGGTATGTTCCATGTTAAGGACTCAGTTCCTTGGGGCATCTTGGACAACTGATACAAATTAGTGCTTCAGTGCCAAGGCTCTCTGAGTGATCTTTTGTGGGTAATGCATGTTTGTGCGTGTGTATGGTAAAGACATTCCACAGGCCATTTCTCCCACCTAAATTTATGTGGAGTGCATTCATTACCCATCCAAAATCATCAGTGACACATTTTGTGTGCCATTTATCCAATGCTTTATACGCTTTCTCCCAGCGCATATCTGCAGCAGCGGTTGCATTGTCTGCAGCTGACAAAATATACCATATGATGCAACGCTAGTGCATGCTTCCCAACATCTATAGAATATGTTAGATGCGGAATTCAAACTGGAAAAGTTGTTTTAAAAATACACATCTCTGAAGGTAATTAGAACAAAAGCAGGGTTACAAACAAGGCAGCAAGAAAAAACAAATTCAAAACCTGTCAAGTATTTAAATTTCGTGTTGGTGTTTCTTGTAGAAGTATCTTAGGAAAGGGCAAATTCATCCTAAGGCCCCCACCCTGCCCCAGTAATTTTAAATGTTTGTAAAGATTAAAGTTAGAAGGATGAGTTACGGACAGCCTAAAATCTATATGCAGATCGTGTAATTTCAAGATGTTTTAAATACAGTGAGGTTATTTCCTAAGTTAGAAATGAAATTTACATATTTAAAGTGGAAACTACAGTAATAGCATGAGAACTGGAACTTTGTGACAGTGTACTCTCACATACCCTGAAATGGGTCAGTTTTAAATGACATACTCATCTCACTGTTCCAGAACCATGGCTGGCTGTGGTGCTGCTGTGCTACATAGAATCACAAACTTGACTGCCCATTGCCACCGTGCTGGTGTTTCCCTCGGAATTTCTCTGCAGCTTGGTATTGATTCAAGAAAAAAAGTAGTAGTGACGTAAGGGGTAGAGTTTTGCAACTCAAATCTGGGAGTCAATGCAGATCTGAAGCTACCTTGACTTTGGCAATGAGGACTTCTGGATATGTCAGATCAAAACCTCCTTCAGATTTGGTGGAGGCTGTTTCTACCCCACTGGGTCAGGGCTACTTTTAATTCTTGTAATTCCTCTATGATTACCACTGCTCCCTTTTCCAGAATTTAAACAAAATAGGGCAGAAAATAGGTTTTACCTTACTCCTGTAAAACGTTTTCTATTAACTGCTAATCCAAACCTGGCAGGACTGAGCCTTCTCATGAGCTCATGCGCTGCCCTGATATACAATAGTTTTTTAATGTAGTGCATTATACAAGTAGATTGACCATCATCTCCTTAAAGATGTCTTCCTTTCCTTCTGCTATTCACTCCATCCCTTTGCATTTGCATTGTGTCTGCCAGAGGACCCTGACAGCTGAGGTGGGGAACACGGCCCTTGAAGATTTCTCTGGCAGAAAAAAGCAGTCCTCTGATGGGATGGAGCTGTTGAAGCTACTCCTACACTACTTTCATTTCTACTGACAACATGGACAATAAGTTCAGAAGCATAAGTCATGCCTGAGAAATCCCTACCTAGACATATTCTCTGGCTTAGTCCCTTGAAACTTTGATGGCCCTCCATTTTACTTTGATTTATTCTAACATAATAGCTCCAGAAACACAGGGCTGCAAGATCAGCTCTACAAAAAGATGACTGCCTTTCCCTGTCTTAAACCATGTGCTTTTGACTGTGCCTAAGGACATATTCACACCCAGACTCTCTGAGTCCTGGAAAGTGTGTCAGATGTAAATTACATGATGCTAGCACATCGCTAGAGTGAAACAGGAAGAGTTTATTGGTTCCTGTATTATTTTAAAGGCATTAAGACCAACACAAAAAAAAGGAATGTACTAAACTTGTCTAAAATACTTTGCAACATACAGCACTACCAGGAGACCCTACGAAGCAATACAGGCACTCTGCATGTATTCATAGCAAGCATTATCTATGGGTACTATGTGCAGAAGCAGTTTAAATAGATAAAGCTGCTCAGTAAACTCAACTGCCTCCAAAATGTCTCCCCTCACTCTTTTCTCATGATAGCTGAAGTGCTGCATCCGGCTTACTGGCTTGCTGGAATTTGCAATGCAAAGGCACTTTGGGCAAAGACAGACATGTTTTTACAGTGATTGTTTTACATTAACTCCTTTTAAGTGCTGAAGAAGCACAGTGCTAGAAGCTAGGGGCAGAGTCTGGGATAGGCTGTACTGGGTTAGTAATACATAGCTGAGGATGTCAACTAGTCAAAAGTAATGACTTTCTTCTGGTGACTGTGGACTCTCTCGTCACTTAAAAAGACTGGGTCTCTGCTACTGTGTTGAGGAAATGTGCATAAGAAATGAGACATCTGAGCTTAGACCAGTATAAAAGGGAAAATGTTCAGACATTTAAATTGCTCCTTGAAACAAGCCTAGACCTCAATTGCATACTTCCCATTAGAACTGTCAGAAGATGCTAACATGAGTTCCAGGGTTTTAGTCATTTAAATCAATGTAAAAGTTACTCTCAATTTCAGACATAAACAGATTGGATCCAGAAAGATATATTATGACATCTAATTTTCATTAATGTAACTGCAAGTGGAAAGCTTTTGGGTATCAGCTACTCTTGAATGGTGACCATTTGAATATGTGAATCATACTATTTGCTCACAACTTTCTTTTTACCATAACTCAGTACAGAGGCAAGTTTATGGAAAGTAATCTAAAAGATTTTTACAAACAGATGTGAACTCTTTAATGAAATGCATTTATGTGATGTCCATGTCAAATTTGCACAGGACTAGATAAGGGAGTGCGGAGTACATTATAACATGCATCTAACTGCTAGGTTGGGCAGCTAAGGAGTGAAATCTTCACTTTTCTTCTCCTTCTCCTTCTCCTTAATAGAAAGGTTTTTATGTTCCAAACACCTGAGTATTTTTTTTCAATGCTGCTGAGTGTTCCTCTGTTCTCAGTTTTTCTGTGAGCTTCACTCGGGTCTTTGTGCCTTCTTCTTACCTACTCCTTTTCCCATCTACAATATAAGCTCTGTAGTTGAAACCATAAGCAGCCCAAACAAGTAAAGAAGTACAATGACAATTGATAGCAACACAGTGCAATCATGGAATATGCAGTAGCTCTCTTCTGCAGGTCTACAACTGAGTAAGAAAAAAAGCATGGAAAATAGCATAAGGGATTAGAAAGCCTCTGGGTACTTTAGCATCTTAAAACCACTGGTCCTTGCTGAAACAGGCTTTTTCAGTCCCAGCTTCTGCTGAGTCATAGAGTTTGCTGCTTTTGAAGGTTGAAGTAGCTTGGCTCAGAATTGAAGTTGTTCTGGAAAAGTTCAGGCCTTCACTAATGACCATATTTGCATGCTATGCTCAGGGGTATTTACATATAATAGAACACACTCCACAGGGAGGCCTCTTCAAAACACAGGCTCTGCTTACACTTTGAATTTCCTTATTCAAAGGGGAATATTCAGAATTATCTATGCATCATTACTTCAAAGTGTTTCACTGGGAGTACTCTGCCATATATTTGGGAGACTCATCATAGTTGTTTGAAAGCCGAATATATAGCCAACTGTAAGATTGTCACCTCAGTTTTGTGTGTGGAGGTGAAGAAGTATTACTCAGGCAAGAATGCTACCTGGTGTGACCTGGTGTGCTTCTGTTGAAGGCAAGGAGTTTCTGTTGAGTGACTTGAGATGAAAACCTTGCTCTGAGCTTAGTACCTTCTTTTATTCAAGGTCCTATAGTTTTACTTCAGGAGCACGCAGAGGATCCAACTATGAATCCATGGGCCTTGTGTACCTTGCTGAGGTCTAAGGCAATCTCTGACGAATTTGTTCTGCCTCCATTCTGGCTGTTGGTACCCTCCAGCTCTGTGGACTGGGCTGACTGTAGCATTCAGTCCTTCAGTGGTAGGGTGGATGTTCAGATAGTGCTATCAAAGTATGTGAGTAGAGAAAGTGGATTGTTTCCTGTAGGATTTCCTGTAGAATCAAGGCAGAATAGTCAGTTGCTATTCCTTGTCCTAAAAAGTAGAGCTGTGAAAGGATTTCTGCATGGATGACCATGAAAACTCTACAAATTAATCCCTCTTCCATTCTAACTGTGGCTTCTGCTGGGAGCCGTAACATCCTGTTAATCTTCTCCACTCCTCCCATGCAGCTGTCTTCTCCTACTGCCCACTTCTTTTCTGCATATCACTTATGAAATAAGTGTTTAATGTTTTGTACTGAAAAAGCTTTCCATAGTGATTATTTTTCCCTTGCTTCATGTGGTAAGAAGCACTTAAATATCTTGGAATATGCTGCTCCATTAAATATTCATAAATTAATAAGATGGTGTTTCTCCTACTTTGTTCATTCAGAATGAGTGAATTAATTCTATTTCCTTGAGAATGAATCTTACAGGTGTTAAGGACTATAAGTTTTGGCTGAGAGCTTAGAAAGTAATTTTGTATCTCACCTCATGAGAGTCCACATTTCCTTCAATCACTTTCTTTTTCTTAGTATTTTATAATTAAGGATACAGCAAAGGAACTCAGAATGCTATCTATCTATCTTAACCAGATGCAGTGAAAGTTGAAGGAGATGGAATTTATCCAAATCTTCCTCCCACCTTAGTCCCAAAGGGACTTAAAGCTAGGCTTCCACTAATGATTATGTATGCTATATAAACAATAATACCTGGAGTAGCACTGATACGGCACTTTTCATCTTCAAAGTACTTTGAAAACCCTATGCAATTAGTGTGCTGTGAAGTCACCTCTTATGATACTGCATGAACTCCAGTACTACCCACTGTGGGGGCCAAAAAGGGAATCTGAACTGCCACACCGATTATACATAACCTGCATTATCACTGCCAAATAAAATTGAAAATGCTGAACAAGGGTGTTTTAGAACTTCATGCAGGAGGAGGATCCACAACTAGCAGGAAGCCAGTCTCCCTAAGATAAGGAAACAGGAATGTTTTCTTTGCTGGTAATCTACTACTTCAGATCTCTAAACACATTTTACCTTGAACTGTGTCTCACTCAAGCTGGCAGCAGATCACAGGTAGATTATCTCATTACATAGAGTCTTAATTTTCATGCGACTAGAATACATCCAGCTTTTTTCTTATATTTTTATTAAAAATCTGCAATTTGATGAAATCAAAAGGGCTTTAGACATGATGAATATAACATTAAATAGGTTTCTACAGGTTTTAGTGAGACTCTAGGGGAGCAACTTATCTCGAGTGCAACATCGTCAATTGACAATCCAGCCAATCACAATTTAAAGGTTATAGTATTGTCCATGTATTTCCAACATGCTTACACCAGGTCCTTGTGAATGTTCAGGAGCTTGCTCTTTAAACCAGCTTGGCATTTGCTGGAGATGATCATCCCAACGTAAGTTTGCAAACAGCCTTTTCAAAACTACAACATTAAGAAAATTGAAAAAAAAAAGAGCAGTAGGCGGTAGTGGCCCATTCAACCTGGTGAATATAACAATGAAGAGGAACAGAACATTTTGGATAAAGAAAACTTGGAGTTTCTTAGAGTGAACCTTAATAATGTCTGTCTTCACCAGAATTCCACTCTGACATGTTATTTTCTCAGCAGAAATGCTAATGTGCTTCATTTGCCTTTTCCAAACACATTTCCCTTATAGAGATTCAATAGGACAAATGGATACCCTTCTAAACTATAGTATATATTAATGATCATCTAAAGAATAATCTTGAGACTAGATTTAAAAAGTTGTGATCAGAAGCAGGCATTAGCTGCTTCCTATGTAGTTAATGGATACATTCATCCACATGCCTTGATTTTTATTCCATTTTAAGATCAGTGGTTTTTTTTAACAAATGTTGTTCTTCCCTGTTATATTTAAATATCATACAAAACCATAAACATAACCATATGTCAGAATGAGGTTTTTACCAATGAGCAATGGTTTGGACTTAGACTCTTTGCTTTTATTGCTGTTGCTTATTCAATTTGCTTTAGGTAAAATATATTATCTCTACTTATTATATTGAGCATATTTTTACATATTTAGCTACTCCTGGACTACTTAAGAAGAAGTCAGCGCATGCCCTCAAGAGTATGAGAGATACCTCCCAGAGCTTCCTTTTTTATTTCCCATGGTACATTAGGAGAGCTTCATCAGAATGATCACAACAATCAGCTATCTGCCAATAAGAAGTAGTGTTTTGGAAAAGCAGCAAAGCAAGAAAAGGGCTGGGGAAGAGCAGCAAGATGAATCAATTGGGCAGTCCTTCCACATTTCAAGCAACCACAGGTGTTTCAGTCCTCTAGCAAGGGAAGTTAGCCTTCCACGCCAGCTATTTTTACAGTGGTGGAGCTGCAGGTTTTAGAGCATAAGGAAGGAAAGGGAGTGACTAGGAACAGCTACATGAGAGGTGGTGTAGCAAAAAAAGTTGGCAACCGGAAACGGATGTTTGAAAAGAAAGAGTTGTGCTACAGTAGCTGTTCTGTGATCTTCCCATATGCAACAATAAAGGAACTCTGAATTTGAGATTACAGTGTGGAAGGTGTTGGAGGTGAGAAAGTTGGAGATTAAGAGTCTCCAGGAGCTCCTGGAGTTCCTTTGAGCTTGACAGGTCACTCTTTTGAAACATGCAATGAATAAGTATTTCAGCAGATGAATGTGGTTTGCTTCACAGTTCTACCTAGCAGTGTACAGCACGCACTGGGGCGTGCTGTCCAATTCAAGGATAGGAAGAGGAAACTTATTAAGGGTATGAAGTGAAAACTTACACTCCCCCCCGCCTTTTTTTTGGTTTGTTTAACACATTCAGACTGCTCATTTTCAAAACCGTTTTTACAGCTATGTTTTCCCACTGTCACTCCTGTTGGATCCCTGTTTGGCCCTACTTTGTTTGTAATTTATCTGTTGTTGCTTCCTTTTTTTCCCTCCACTCTGTGGTAAGTTATACCCTGCATGGCTGAGCATGGTACTAGGAAGTACTAGGTATCTAGAGGAAAAGCCAGCTCTAGGGCTGGGGGCAATATTTCCACATCCTAGCGACGCTGTGGCTGACTCAGTGTGTCCCAAGAGAAGGTGATGTTACTGGCTGGGGCTGGGTGCCACAGCAGTGTGGCTGTCACACCCTGCCTGCTGCGCTGAGTCACCCGAGGCACAGGCTCAGGATGCTGTGGCTCAGAGATGGGTAATCACAGGGAACAGCTCAGCAGACCTGCCAGGCATCCTCTTCCATGCTGCTCATTCTCTTAGTCTTAGTCTCTGGGATCCCATCTGTGCTCTGTGGCATCTCACCTTGTTTTCCATTACTCTGGGCAAGCTTTCGAACTGTGAGCTTTTCAGGCATTCCTTGTCAAGTGTAAATAGGCCATTTGCAGCAGAATGCAAATTGGGTAATTGATCTGTTAATGGTTAGATGTATTGGGCAAAGGAGGAGGATACATTTTGCAGGCTTTTAGAACCAAAGTGTCAGGGAAATGATTCTTTTGGCACCTGCATATTCTTGGGACCTTTGATAAATTTACAATTGAATGAATGAAAGTCTTAGGTACATTTCTCTAGGCAACATTCATCAGGAATGTACATAGTCTCATAGATTTTTTTATGTCCTTTATTCAGTCCTGAAAAATGTAAAACCAACATATATTTTCTGAAGTCTTTAGTGAAATTTCTCAGGGTGACCTGATGTCACCGGCAATGCTTAAAATCTGAACTGGGTCTTGTCTGAGCCAATAGCAGTGACCACAGGTCACTGGAGGAAGACTCAGGAAATTTCCAGTCTGTGACTAAATGACCTTGAGTGCTAGATTTCCTTCCTGAAAATGCTGATTGTACTCCCATTCCTTGACTGCCTTAGATATGGAAGTTGTAAGGCTTGGGGACAATGAAATTACTAGTGTTATTCAGAACTAGGCTTAACCGAGGCATAGGGAGAGCTTACCTTTGGAGAAGGGATAAAGTTACTGCTCTGGGCTGCCTACCTAGATCTTCCTGCCTGCACAGGAAGATCTGGCCTGATGATCAGTCAGTTCCTGCAGAGATTTCATGTGTAAATCGGTATTCTAAAGCAAGCTCTAACCAGTAATAATTTAAACCAGATCTCACTGTAACCTAGTGGCTCAGAAGCAGATGCATAAATTGGTCTGTTCTCTGTGCAGTGCAGGTGGAACAGGCAGCTAAGCACCTTGTTGGCCATCCCTATGGACAGTTCCATCATTTGTCTGTCAGAAATGTATACGCAAATTCAACTACCAAAAACCCCTGGTACACTTCAATATAGTTGGTCAGAAAGTTTTCTATTTTCCATAGGCATCTAATTTTGCAGGAGCAAAATGTAAAGTGGAATTCCGTGGAATTCCAGCTGAAAATGTTAGCAGAAAAGGGAGTGTGCTCTTTTGGAAAAGCTACCCCAGGTCTCTGTGGCAGCTGCTATCTGGACTATGCTCTCGTGGCTGAATTCCAGGGTACTTTAAAGGTCCCATAATACACCATGGTCACCACTCTTGTCTGTTCCTATGGTGTATCCTGGAAAATCCAAAATATATTGCAGCAGAGGGAATATTCTTTTCCATTCATGGGTATTCACAAGTACTCAAAACCGAAGCTGACCATGGAACTGAATATGTAAAATGTCTTGTAAGTTTTTTTTTTGTAAATGCCCTGATTAATTTATGTGTCCTAATCAAAAATGATAAGTGTCATGTTTAAGGCTGATGACTGAAGGTAAGCAGAAAGGGGTACAAGGTGAAACAATTTGAGACAGCAACTCTTTGCTGTCTGCATTTATGACGTCTTTTACTTACTGTGGTTTTACTGCAGCATAGGCAAACAAAACTCAGTATCAAAAGCTACAAACAAACAAACAAAAGTAAGATCCTGTCTAATATTGCTACATTTTTGAACAGCTGCTTCACAGGTGGAGAAATATTGCACGTGGTGGTTTTCATGCTGGGTGCCAGGCTCGCCACAGGTAGCTTGATGAGGATCTTGTGTCCCCATGGAGAATCTGATTGAAGGGAAAGCAGGTGGCTGAATTGCAAAAAAAAAGGAAACTAGTCTGACTTTTGCTGAGAACTCCTGTGGCAGGGTGGAGAGATACAGTGGTGATGCTTACGTGCCTGAAACCTCGCCAGCGCTGGCCATCTGGTTGCTCCTGCATTTGATGAATCAGCTCTTAGAATACCTCCTGCACATACCTTTTCTTGACGCTTTGGGTGAATGCTACCTCAGTCTATTTTTAACAGCTACACTTTCCATGATTAGAGTTTAATGCTATTTATTTATTTAAACTGAACCAAACAATTCCGCATAAGCTGAACATTCCAGTGGGCATCATGCTTGGCCACGCAGAGGAGTCTAAATCTAGTTCAAGTTACATTCCTTGAATGGTAGAAAAAGCTGGGTCATGTGCCGAAGCTTGGTGAGGAATAACAGAGTCATTCTTTCATAGACTGCAAAAACTTTATTATGGAAAGACAAACAAGTTAAAGGTCTCTCAATGACTGCACTGTCTATATGTAGCAATTACCCCTTGCTTTCCACCCTCCTGCTCCTAGCTGAAGGTGTAGTGCTTTACAGTCTTATCATCTGCCAAAATGGAGCCAGGTACTCTGTATGTTCACTGAAGTTAAAGGGAATGAAAGGCCTGGGATTATTAGACTCAGTGCCTCAGCTATGTCCTTGCAGACATCTGGGAGTGTGAGGCTTTTAGCTCCCTCTCTCCTGCTTAGGTAGCAAAGGCAGGTATGAAAATTAGGTGTCTTTCAAAAACATCTTTTCCCAGACAAAGACAGCATCTCCCCACATCTGTGGCATCTCTGTTTCCAAGGCTTTGTGCTAGAATTACAAGGCTTCCTGGTGGGAAGGGTGAACACACTTACCATTTGCATGCATGTTAATTAAATAAATCACTTGTGTTAAAATTAGCAGTGGGCAAACTGTTTTAGTTAAAACAAGAATTGTCCTGGATTGGTGCCAATCCTCAAACTAAATTCAAGCCAATTTTATTTTTAAGTTTTAAAAGTAATAAAAAGTATTAAGCATGCAACATGTGTATAGACGTACAAGGAGTAGCTCAGGGATTAGAAAAAAATGTATTTCGCATCTGGAGCCCCAGATTTGCACATGCATATGCATGCAAGTAACTTTACTCACGTGAACTATCCCCTGGTGCCATGCATATTTCCTGTCTAATCAGGCAGCAACATATACAAAAGGCTTTAATGCATAAGGGTGCTCTAACCTGCAGAACATCACTGCTTGATGCATCAAGTGAAGAAAGCTGACACTTGTTAATAGGACAAAGCTGGCACCAATTAAACCATGTCCAGCGCATTGACTTCGCTTGCTGGAAGCAGTCATCCCCAGGCATTGTGTTAGGGAGTGCAGCCAGCCCTGCCTACAGCAGGATGCAGCTTCCAAATATCACGCGTTGCATATAATCTATTGCGTAATCTGGGGGGGGGGGGGATGGTGGATGATGATAGGTGGAAGGGATGAGGCTGTGAAGCTGTGGCCTCAGAGAGGAAGATCGATTGGGTGTATGTGGGGAGCACGGGGTTTATTTTGAGGAGTGGTGGGAAGGGAGTGTTGTCCATGTACATTATTTCACACATCATAAATTTCATTTCTCAGGGATTTTATTTTAGCAGTCCAGAAACAGATCACTCCCATGTGAGGTTTCACAGCACCAAACTGTGAACATAAGGATTGGGGTTTTTGTTTGGATTTTTTGTTTTCATCTTCAACTGCTTCAGGGTTTGTGTGTGTCTGTGCCTCTGCAATTGTATGCATGTGCAACAGTTGCGTGAAGGTGTGAGAATGCCTAAGTTTAGACTGTCTGCCTAAACTTTAATGAAAATAGTTTCACTGCTTCTGCAGCTGTGACCTGGCCTACAGAGTGACACATGGTGCCAACCAGCACTCCTGCATGATTTCTCTTCCTAGGAACAGGTCAGCAAGGGCATTGCCCAGTGCATACCCTGGACTCTCAGGAAAATATACTTAACTTCCTCTTTACAGGTTCAGAAACCCTTTACTACAACTGCTATCTTGTATTTCCACCAAACTATTGGCTTTCCACAGCTCTTGCATAGCTATATCTTCTAGAGCAGAAATGTGGCTTTATAACCATCTTTCAAGTTAATCATGAACATCCTTCACATGTTCCTTTTCTTGTAGCAATAGTAGGCTAACACTTTGGCTCTCTATCTAAGTATGGATGAAAGATGGAACCTGCTAGAAGTAGCACCTAAACATACAGTTCTAACTGTTGGATTTGTATAATATCTTGAAAGTGCCGACACACAGAGTTTTCCTGGCTGCAAGGGAGCGCTGGGTGAACTGCTTGAGGCTCCTGTGAGTACTAGCAAATAAGCATGGTACAAGCTATACAGGAGTGAGGACATTCAGTGATGAGCTCCCAGTGGTAAAAGAACAGGAACCTGTAGTTCTGCTCTGAATCTGGTTGATGTCTTGATATCCTGTGAATTAAATCCTAGTGTATCAAGTTGCCAGATTACTCTAAACATAAGTATTATCTCCATCTGTACACTTAAAACAGTCAACACTATGAAGCAGCTTCTTGAACAGCCCTCACTCTGCCTTATTATGTACCATCTATGTTGAACATAAGACTTTTTTGTGTAAAAAGTAATGAAACACAGTAAAACTGCAAGAGACCAACTTGTAAAATGAAATTAAAATACTGCCTGAGGACCTCCCTGGAACAAGCTGAGTTGCAAACACTTCAAATTCTTATTAATTGGGCCATATGATCCAGTATTTAAGCAAAGGCATGTATTTTTTTTGGCCAGAGTGTTCAGGAGACTTTAGGAAAGCCTTCATGGCCCTGATGAAATCTGTGATCAGCTGATGGAAATGTTTACCTCACAATAAATAAGAAAGACTGCCCTGCACAGAAAGGACACACAGGAGTTCATCACTGTGCAGCTTTGTAAAATCAGCTGCAATGCCTGTACGTGTTTTGTTGCTCCCAACTCTCTTGGAAAAGACTGAGACAGGCTACTGAGACATCACCCAGAAGAAAGGGTGGTACAGGATTTATCACTCTTGAGGCAAGTATGCAGAGGAAAAAGACTTCCAGAAGCCTTCTGGCCGCTGACCCTCATGCCAGTGATGGGCTCTGCACAACGCAAGCCATTGTATTGCAGCCCCTGCACAAGTTCACTGTCCCCCATCTCCCTGTTTTGTGAACCTTGGGACCCTCAGTGGCAGTGGGACATTGTGAGCTGCACTTCTCTTTGGTCTTGTGCAACAAAGATCAGAAAAGATCAGAGAGAAAGACCACCCACACCAGCCAGGCAGCAAATATAATCATAGAATCATAGGATCAACTATGCTTGGAAAAGATCATCAAGTCCAACCATTACCCCAGCACTGCCAAGACCACCACTAAACTGTGTCACTAAGGACCTCATCTACACAGTTCTTGAACAGTTCCAAGGACAGTGATTCCCCTGGCACAGCTTGAGGCAGTTACCTCATGCCTTATCACTTGTTACTTGGGAAAAGAAATCAGCCACCTTCTTGCTCTGCCCTCCTTTCAGGTATGTGTAGAGAGTCATAAGTTCCCCCCAGGTCTCATGTCCAAACTGAGCAATGCAGCAGTGTTGTAGGTCCAAACTGAGCAATGCAGCATGGAAGCCAGGATCTGCCTGTGAATGAAGGCAGATTAGGGAGTAGCAAGGGGAAGGCTGTTGCATATTAAGCCCATGAGCTGCACTCATGCACCAATCATACTGTTAACCTGAGGGAGATAGCATTCATGTACACTTATGATGGATATGTTTCCTATTGCATTTGGTGTCATGTACACGTGGGAGATGATAGTTTCTATTTTCATGAGAATATTGATCCAAGAGAATCACTCCCTATCAGGACCTTTTTCTTTCATCTCTACAAAACCAAGAATTATGGCTATTTAACTTAGGTTCACTAAGTGACTCATTGTGTTATGCATTCAATATATTTCACATGGACAATGCTACATCTCTTTTCAATCAGTAATTTAAAAGAGCTGTTTGTGACATGCAAGATACAAACAGCCTTTCTGTGAGCCACTGTCTCATGTCCTGATCAACCCTGTCACATTTTTTTGTTTTTAAATGCCTCATCTTAAAAATATGAGTCAACATAAATAACTTTGAATCTGTGTTACCTTATTAACCAATGACGGGTGACTCTACCCATAAAATATTTACACAGACAGCAGTCTTGTGGTAGTAATGTATTTTCACATTACTTAGTAATTTAAATCATGTCAACTCCTTCCAAATAGTAGAAGCAATCCAAACATGGAACCGATGTTGACCTTAAAAGGCTGCTCCTCTTGAAGTCAAGCACCAATCATTACCACAGATTATCACTGGGCATTCTTCATACAACTCCTTATCAGCAATGCCCCCAAATATAACTCTAAAGAAAATAGTAGATGGAAGAGGCTGAAGCTACATAAACAGCATGTCCTTTAAGGGAGCTTATGGAAGACTATATGGAAAACATATAATTTTAATATTAATGAGGTAAATCAATGACATATTTGGCTTTTTTATAAAGTTAATGAATTGTGTGTTTGGCAATCTGAACCTTCCTCTAATCTTTCTTTGAATCATAAGAGTGTGCATGAGTATGCAAAGCATTTATTTATATTGACTATATGTATACACATGCATGAATGTTTTTATATAATGTGTGTGTATTGTATAGAGTTTTTTTGTTTCTTCTTTCTGTTTTCAAAGTTCAATTTCTCATTCTGTTATTAGAGGACCAGGTGATGGAGTAGGAAGAAATGCATCTAGAGTATGCTTTGGAGTGCAACACATGCTATGACCTTCTGGTAATCTAGACTGCGGAAAATGACCATCCTCCTTTATTCCATGGCAATCAACAGAACTGAATTTTGGCTTCCCAAGCTATAGCACATTGACATAGTATGAGCTGGAGCTGGTAAAAGAATAGGTAAGTTAAAATACATTTATTTAGCCTGTGCATATTTATATTATGCATGATATCTTTAGTGTGTCTAGCAGCAAAGGATGGTGGTCCCCCTGTTGCATAATAGATGACATGTCTCCTTTGGCAGACACTTAGCCCATTCAGCCAGCTAGCTAATTACAATGCTTTATTAAAAAGAAAAAGAAACAACAATAGCAATAGCAAAATTCACAACAGTCTACCCCTTGACTGCTTCTCCCTGTACCTCAAAACAATTTTTCAGAGTGTGAAGTATAACTCGGAAAGTGGTCTGTCCATTAAAGGTAGTATCTTAATCACACTGTTCATTGCAGACTGGAGCACATTAGAGAAACAATAAAACCTCTGTCATGTATAGGACAGAAAACTTGATAGCACCATGCTCCTCAGGGGACAGGCAGGCATTGAAGATTTTGGGGGCAGTTTTTGTGATCTTACTGACTAATTGTTCTGTTACAGTACGTCAAGTTTGTTGCGTATTTTAATGTTGTAGAAAAAAACCCAAACTCTTAAAATATTTCTTTTTGTCACCTTTACCTCTGTATTTCACCTGTAGCAGTGTGGGAATTAAATATCGTCTTTTCTAGAGGACATGAAATATTCAAGAGAATGAATACCATGAATACAATCTAAAGCTGTAGGGCTGTGAAAATTTCAGTTTGAATTTTGCCTTTTTTTTTTCCTGTTTTCAATACTGTAGTATTTCAGTCAGACTTCGACTGGTTTTCATCTTGATCAAACAATCCATTGAAGAATTGAAGTGTACTAAAAGGATTTATATTGAATTAGAAGTTTTTTTTAAATATGTGTTGACATTCTTATTGGCTGTAATAGGTAAAGGTCACACAGTCTGTCCTGTTTTAAAGCAAGTCCACTTGCACTGAACCTGAATGGAAGGGCATGATGCTTGATGGCAATAATGAAAGGGAAGGGGATAGTAAGGCATTTGAAGTTATTACTAAAAATACCACTGGCTGACCCAAGGGCAGAGAGCAGCACAGTGCTCTCAAGTGGAAACCAGAAACATCCACCTCTAGTCCTTCCCAGGGGTAGAGGGATGGAGATGACTAACATGGGATCTGTGACATGAAAGGGGAAAGAGATAGAAAAGGAGAACTTAACCTGCTGATTTCATTAAACTGGCTGTAAACTTGCCACTTATATGGCAAGAGTACTGAGGAACCCTGGCCAGAGCAATATAGATTTCCAGTGTCCAGATGGTGATAGCAGGAAAGCTGCTGAGAGACTCTGGGACAATTTACATTTAGCTGATGTTGAGTGATTTACAGCTGGAGCTTAGAAGCCCCATGACAGCAGAAACCACTGAAGCAGGGACACCTGTGACAGTGTGCAATTCTTGTGATTACTAAGGATGACTTTTGTAGAGAGGGAGCTCTGCACAGTGATGAGCTCTCCTACAGAAACTTTATCTGAAATGGTCATGGTTGACACAGGAACAAGGCAGAATAATTGCCTCAGCTGTTTTAGCTTTTATTCTTTCTTGTCAACCATCCTACTCCTCATACAGACAAAATTCCTATTCTCGGTGATGTGCTGAGACAGAAGAAATGGTTCTCCTTCTTTTGTAGACCATTTTCAAAGGCAAAATGGGGAAACGGTCTAATTGTTCAGTAAGAATGTAAGCCTAATATTTTAAAGAAATGTAATCTTTCCTTTTAGTCAACAGTGGACACACTTGAAAACAGGCAAGAATATAGTTAAAAACGTCATAAAAAAACCCAAAACAGATGGGGCCAATCCTGCAAATGAAATCAACTTTTAATCGTACAAGTGCATCAATGCTATATTTTTATTTTTCATTTTATTTTCATGAGATAGCATTTTTCACAATGCTAGTTACTCATCTTAGGTTGGAGTTTGGATGATGAGACTAGTAAAGTGTTTATAGGTCTTCGCTGAATCAGGTTCTTGGAATGAAACATATGTGGCCATTCTGGGTTTTTTTAAAGTAATATGTTTAATTATAATATTTATGATCTAGAAAATCTGACACTGAAATGAAATTCCCTGTGGAGACAGGTATTGCAAAGATACTGTTCAGCAGGGGCAGCAGTTAGAGAACAGAACACTAGTTTTAGATGCAGAATAAAGTAGAAATGTGTGTTCAGCTGGAATTTTTTGAAGTCTGTAAAATATTTTCCAAATACCTATCAGCCTGACAGTCCTATTCTTCTAAAGCAAAGTCCAGTTTTCCTAACTGTGTTCATCATTCCAAGCTCATTCCATCTGATTGCTCTTGGCTTGCTTTGGATTTTCAGGATATGAGGCAATTTTCAACTGGATGCAGACAGGGTAGCACTGAATTGCTGGTACAATATCTTTTTTCAATATGGAAAATCATCCCACCAGAAGAAGCATAATAAGTCCCCTTTACAATTTCTATCAAGGTTCTCTATGATATAAGAAGGCCAAAGGCTACTTCTGATTGAATGCGGCAAAAGTCATGTGGTGGATCTCGGAGATTCCCATCTGTGGGAAATCAGAGTGGCGCAAGGAGGGGAACCTGGGACATAGGGCAAGGGGTTTGGAGCCTTCTGCAACTTCTGTCAGTCATGTGTGATAAATGACTGTAAATTATTATCCCCTGCCTTTTCCTCTTGTTACAGGTAGAAATTAAAGCCTCACAATATATACTGAGTGAAACCTGACCTGATAAAGCAGATGCCATTCTCTCCCAGAGCACGTTGGGAGGAGTATCAGGAGGTTTTCATTACTGACTGAGTGGTAGATGGAAGGATGCTCCCTATGCAAGTCTCAACCTTCTCCTGTTTCACCTGCCTGATTCATTCAGTTGAAGATCCAAATCTTCACATACAATCTCCCAGATTTGTTCCAAGTTGCGTAAATAGTATATGGCAGAGGGATAAAGCATGAGGCTAAGCAACTTGTCCTAGTCCTTTCTACTACTCCTGAAAACATCTGTGATATCTTTGTTAAACATTTTGTAGCTCTGGCAGTGAATAAGGTAAGGCTCAACCAGTCATTCTACATGTTGCGGTGGAATCGCTTGGAGGAAGTACTTTCTGGTGGAGCACAGTAGTAGCATCAGTGATTAAAACAAAACCAATGTTAAAAGAGGAAGATGAGTAAGGCTGCCAAGTGAAATACTACTGCAGGAAGTAAGGCTGAATTAATTATCTTACATGTACATTATAATTTGATTTTTGATTATGGGATCACATATCTTTTTAAGAGGATCCTCGCCTGATTCAGTGCATCTGATGGGCTGCACTCACGTAACATACTAAACAATGTTCAGCAACATTCTCCTTGTTCAGTGTGTGGCCAGATGCCTTATTTACTGCAATCCTTTCTAAAATTAGAATTATTAATTTCCTCAGAGGCTTTGCTGTGTTTTTTGTTGTGCTTGTGTGAGGAGAGCGTTACACTAAGAAAGGTGTGGGAAGGGAAGAATTACAGAGACCCACATGCAAAACAAGACTCAGGTGGGGATACCTCCAGCAACTGCTTGCAGCCAAGGAAATGCATACAGGAGATGACTATGGGATATCCTCTTGCACCATTCATGGGAAAATGACACATTCAAATACCTCTCTGAAGTGCCTGTATACCATTGCATGTAGTATGGGAAATCAGTAGGAAGAATTAGAGATCTATGTGCAGTTGCTGGGCTTTGATCCCATTGCAATTACAGACATGGTGGGATAGCTCACATGGCTGGAATGTCATGAATGGCTACACACTTTTTAGGAAAGACAGGCCAGGAAGGCAAGGTGGTGGAGTTGCCTTTTATGTGAGAGAACACCTAGAATGTATGAAGCTCTGTCTCAGGGTGGATGATGAGCAAGTCAAGAACTTAGGGGTCAGGATTAAAGGGGAGACCACAAAGGGTGACACTGTTGTGGACGGTTGCTACAGACCACCTGATAAGGAGGATGAAGTAGGTGAGGCCTTTTACTGGCAGCTGCCCATCTTGAAGAAGAAACTACTTCTGCAATCCCTTGTGTCATTTACTACCCATTTTCAGCCTCTGCAGTGACTGACATTGGTAGGTATCCTGCAACTGAGGTTTTCTTTACTGCACAATATTGATGCAGCTCAAATCTCCGTTCTTTTAGTTTAAAACCATTACCCCTTGCCCAATCACAACAGCCCTTGCTCACAGGGAAAGACTTTTTAGCAGGGCCTGTTGCAATAGAATGAGAGGTAATGGTTTTAAACCAAAAGAGAGGATGTTCAGGCTGGACGTGAGGAAAAAAATTTTTACAATGAGGGTGGTAAAATACTGGTACAGGTTGCCCAGAGAGGTGGTGGATGCACCACCCCGGGAGACATTCAAGGTCAGGTTGGATGTGGTTCTGGGAAACCTAATCTATTGAAAAATGTCCCTGCTTATGGCAGGGGTGTTGGACTAGATGAGCTTCAAAGGTCCCTTCTAACCCAAACTATTGTATGATTCTATAGATTTTAAGAGGCCACTGTTACCATCTTGTAGGGGAAAACAGTGTATAATTAAAGCCTGTGGCATAATGCATATACACCAAGTTCTATGTACCTGAGAACTGAGTTTTGTGGTGGGTGTTGCTACATAATGGTGTACCAGCTGTAGATATTATAACACGAGTTGCAGGTACCACCTTCCCAAAGATAACTGATTTCCTGGGGGTGGTTCCAAAAGCCACTTGGAATATACTGAAGCTAACAGTCTTGAATGCATCTTTCTTATCTTTGTACTTCAGTGCAAAGTTTCTTCTGCTGTAGTATTTGAGGTCCTCGCATCAGAACTGAACACTGATGATGTTCTGTCTCCTATATATGGGGCTAGTCTGTGTATAGTTTTATTCATCACTTTAATGGTATATTGCATTTAATGGCACCCAGATTTCCCACCCACAAATGTTGTCGCAAAGAATTTTGTTTTGCTTCTTCAGGATTTCCAGCATATGATAGTTCTAATTCTGAGGAAAAACCACAACACTACTGTTTATGTGCCAATTATTTACTTAGTAGAAAACAAGTAACACAAGACCTTTGATCAGTATCTGCCCCTTTTTCTGGAATGAAATTTGTTTATCTAAAATAATTTTGTACAAAATATCTTAATTGCTTAAAAAGCTGAATTCCATGGGTATAAGGTACTATGTATTTGCAACCGTTGTCCACGGTGAAAGGAAAAGTGTTTTCTTCTTGGAGACAGGCAGTTTGTACTTTTATATGTGAAGGCACTGCTTTCACTTTACATGAAAAAGCGAACAATCACATTTTAGCAGCCATGATGTGATGTAGGGACATCTGGGGGCAATGACCTTTGGACATAAAGGGTGTAGAGAGATTAAGGCAGGGAAAGAAGCCTGTGGAGTACTAGAGGAAGGGTAGCCTACAGGAGCTGAACCAGCACTGTGCCTGCCAGCGTGAAGTTGATTGGTCATTATTTTTGAACTTAGTTTGTCTGTCACTGTGAATTGATATCAGATCAGTGATTTGGACCACATGGTGAGTATCAGGAACCGTAAAACTGGATTTGCGATTTCATGGAGACATGGCCTAGGATTCTGCCTCGTGATTGTTGCCACACGAGCTAACATATATTACTGATTCAGATCTTAACAGCAACTAGGATACTTACAGTGAAGATGCCGTAGCAAGCTACTGACCCTGTAGTGGTCATGTTATGACTCCCTCAACAGAAACCCTGCTACCATGTCCAAAACCTTTTTCCAGTTCTTCATCATTTAAGTAAAGCAAAAAAAAAAAAAAGCTTTAAAAAAGCTCACATAGAAGCCTTAGAGCACGTAACAGGGATTGTTATGTTTGAACTGGTTTGCACATGTTTCACAAATTCCTGAGCCTGAACTGGACCTGGCCTCTCAGCTGCTTCTCTGTAGGAGCAAGGTGGAGTACTGCTATGGCCTGCAGGCATCACATGGAATGAAAATTATCCCCTTAGGCTAGCCTGTGTCAGTCCATGTAGGATCTTTTTAGCAATCACCAAGGCTTGACAATCTGCTTGAAAGCAAAAAGTTGCAGAGCTCTGGTTCAGGGACATAGCTGCTCTCAGCTGGAACCAGTCTCAGTTCAAAACCTGCTGCATTTTCACAGAATCATTGAATGGTCAAGGAGACCTGTGGAGGTCATCTGGTCCAGCTCACCTGCTCAAACAGGGACCCCTAGAGCCAGTGGCCAGATGGCTTCTGAATATCTCCAAAGGTGTAGCTTCTTAACTTATCTTGGGCAACCTGTGCCAGTGCTGTGACAAAGTATTTTCTGATGTTTGGAGGAAACCTGCCATGTTTTGCTTTGTACACATTTCCTCTGGTCCTTTTCACTGGGCATCACTAGAAAGAGTCTGGCTCCATCCTCTTTGCACCCTCCCTTCAGGTATTTATATACATTGATAAGATGCCCTTTTAGCCTTCTGTTCTCCAGCCTGACAAGTCCCAGCTTCCTCAGCCTTTCCTCATAGGAGAGACCCTTAATGATATTAGTGGCCCTTCACTGTGCTCTCTCTCATATGTCCATGTGTATCTTGTACTGGGGAGCCCAGGTCTGGATGCAGCACTCTGGGTGTGGCCTCATCAGAATTGAGTAGAAGGAAAAGATCACCTGCCTCGACCTGCTCGTGTCATTCCTCTTAATGCAGTCCAAGATATTGTCAGACTTCTTTGCAAGAAGGACACATTGCCGGCTCATGATGAACCTGTTGTCTATCAGGACCCCAGGTCCTTTTCTGCAAAGATGTTTTCCAGCCAGCCAGCCCCCAGCATGTACTGGTGCATAGGCTTGTTCCACACCCTCTGCAGGACTTTGTACTTCTGCTTACTGAACTTCAGAAGATCCCTGTCAGCCTATTTTTCCAGCCTGTTAGTCTCCTTCTGAATGAGAGTGCTACCCTCTCATTTTTCAGCCATTTCTTCTTAGTTTTGTGTCATCTGCAAACTTGCTGTCAGTACATTCTGGTGCATCATCAAGATCATTCATGGAGATGTTAAATAGGATCAGAACCAATACTGATCCCCTAGGATACCTGCTAGTTACTGACCTCCAAATGGACTTCATGCTGCTGATCACTACCCTCTGGGCCTGGCAGTTTAGGTATCTTTCAGTCCACCTCACTGCTCTTCTAGCCCATATTTCGTCATCTTGTCTATGGAGAGACAGTGCCAAAAGCCTTATTGATGTCAAGTTAAACAATATCCTCTGCTCTCCTGTTGTCTACCAAGCCAGTCATTTCATCATGGAAGGTTACTAGGTTGGTCAAGCATGACTGTCCCTTTGTGAATCCTTGCTGACTGTTCCTGATCAGCTTCTTGTCTTTCATGCATCTGGCAGCAGTTTCCAGGATTAGTTGTTCCATCATGTTCCCAGGGATGGAGGTGAGACTGACAGGCCTGTAGTTCCCTGGGTTCTCCTTCTTGAAAATAAGAGCAACATTTGCTTTCCTTCAGTCTTGAGACACTCCTGCCAATCACCATCAGTCAAAGATTATCCAGAGTGGGTCAAAGATTATTGAGCATTTTGAATAGGATTTAGCAGATTGTAGATTGTAAATGAGCATAATTTATTGGACCAATTCAATCTCAGTAGCACTTTATCCTAGTGAAGACAAAGCTGAGGGTTTTTATTAACTATTTGAAAAAAAGGAAGCAGATGAAGCCTTTTTTTTTTAATCAATAATCTTTTTGCAGCTGTAGAATTGAAGTAACTTTGTATTATAAATTCCATTGATTTTGATGTATTTGACATGCTGTCTTGTGCAATTCTGTTGACTACAGTACTGGTAATAAGAATAAAACCTGGCATTTGTTGTTTAAGATTGTACAAATTTTGTATTTGCTTTCAAGTTTGAACAACTCTTTGTGTTTTTATTAAAATAAATTGAAGGTGAAAGGAGTGTTGGAGCACATTATTTTCCAGGCCCTGACACTCTGTATTTATTATCAATATTTGCTGAATGTAACATAATTCCTGCTGAGCCATAACCAGAAAGTTACTTAACTGCCCATATATTGACAGCTGTTAAGGGAAAATTTTCTATTTTATTCTAGTCTCTTCAGTTCACCATTCCATTACAGATCTACATTTGTAATGGTAAGATACTTGTTCATCTTTTGTTAATACAAGTGATAGATGATACTTGAAAGTTTGAGTTTGTTTTTGTCTCATGATTCTTTGGATTATCTGATTTTTTTTTCATTTTAAATCTATGTTATCTCATGAGATTTCTGTCATTTCTGTTGTTTATTATCAAAACAAGCCTTTTACTCAGAATTTTTGGACATTAGTGTTCTGGCTTCATGCTGGAAAAAAAAACCAAACAAAAAACCCAAACAAAAAATCTTAGCTATTTTGTTGAAAGTGTTCATGAAGGTCCAGTTTAGGCATGTATGGCTGTACAAAGGAGCTGTGGAGTGAACATGCATCCTCTAGTAACATCACACTTGCTGAATGACTGCATCCAGTCTCAGTCACCACTTTCATTCCCTCCTGTTACAATGTCTTAATGAAGGATTTTTTACTTTTATGGAAACTTTCAATAATACTCTTTGGTAGGCAAGGTGATGCCAGAAGGGGATGTGTCCTTTATGGGAGAAAGATCAGAGGTCAAAACATAGAGTTTAGAGGCAGGAGAGCATTATTCGACTTACAACAAACTACTCCATCCTTAAAAAATTATTTAACACTCTGTGCAACATCTACAATATAAATAAATATATAAATTAATACATGGAGAGACGATCCTAGATTCACAAACAGGCAATAATAGATTCACAAAATAGAATAGAATCATAGAATTGTATAGGTTAAAAAAGACCTTTAAAGTCATCCAGTCCCACTGTAAACACAACACTGCCACGGCCACCACTGAACCATGTCCCTGTAAGCAACATCCACATGTCTTTTAAATACCTCCAGGAATGGTGACTCAACCACTTCCCTGGGCAGCTGGTTCCAGTGCTTGACAACCCTTTCAGTGAAATGTTTTCCTAATATCCTTTCTAAACTTCCCATGGCACGACTTGAGGCTGTTTCCTCTCATCCTATCACTTGTTACTTGGGAAAAGAGACTAATCCCCACCTCACTACAACCTCCTTTCAGGCAGTTGTAGAGAACGATAAGGTTTCCCCTAAGCCTCCTTTTCTTCAAACAAGTGAGTTCTGTGCTCAATTCTTAGTGATCTTCACTGATAGTCAAGTGTCAATTTGCCCTTCTACTTTCAAAATACTCTTCCACATCACTTAAGGGAGTAAATGCTATACAGTTATTTCTGTGGAAAAAAACCCCAACAAAACAACAAAAAAACATCCAACCAACTAACTAAAAGCCCCTAAAACAAAACAAACAACAACAGAAAACCTACCCTTGAATTCTGTTTTCAGGTTCATATTTGGTTTATTCAGAGCATTTGGCCAGTTCTCAGGTATTTAGAAAGGTGGGAGCACACATTTTAGGCACTGTTACGAAGAGTCAGACCAAAAACTTGTTCTTTACAGTTACTTGGGACCTATGTTTAAAATGTTAGCATCTAGTCAGCAAAGATAAACTATGTATGTGATTTAGTTGACTAATCTCACAAAAGAAATAATGAAGAGTCATAAGATGGCCGCAGAGCCATCAGGTCATAAAAAAAACCCCAAAATTATAAATATATTATCAGAAATGTTTCATAACGACCTAAGGAGTAGCTAGCTGGTGTGCACTCCTAATACACTGGTTTTGCTATTACCGCATCCATCAGTTTTCACTGATAAACCTCCTAAGTGTTCTGTACTCCATGACAAACACTGAAAGTGAGTAGTACTTTACTTCAAAAATAAGTAGCTAAATGGAACTGCATAGACTGAACAGTTTGTTCAGTGGGAGTCAAAGTACAAAAATGTGGCCATTCATGAATTAGGGTCAGATCAAGCCTCCCATTGACCTCAGTGGGAGTTTTGCATTTACTTCAATGGCAGTAGGATCAGACTATCAATGCTTTAAAGTGGTTCAATAGAAAGTGTTATTGAAATGCAAATGTATGTGTTCTCTTAATCTGAACTTCCCATCTCCCCATTCTGTGCTGTTTGTAGAGTGTTATCATGGGCTGTTACTCTGGGACCTGTATTAAACAAAGAATTTTGTATACTCATCGGAGTAATACAATGTAGTACAGGGGAATACAACTGTAAATTTTGTAGTAACAATTCTAAGGCGATCTAGTGAGCAAACAAGCCTTGCTCTATCACCAAGCTTGAATAAAGATAAAGTTGTCTACGCTTTTGAGTACAACACATTTACTTAACACTAAATGTGAGCTGACCTGGTTGATATCTCACACACACAAAAATCTCTCAGGTATTAAATTACCTGGAGACACTACTTGCAATGGTTTTAAGTAACACTTAAAATTACTACAACTGAAAAAGACATATAGGGAAAACAGAAGTTGAGTTCATGTATTTGTTATAACTTATTGCTTGCTCATTTTTATTCTTTGTGGATCAAATGTAAACACAAATGAGTGGACAAAGCAGTAAAGACTCAATTTTATTAAGTTTAAACTATGCATCTCTTTTTCTTCTGTCTACCATAAGTCCCCATCCTATTGCAAACACTTGGCTTTCTCTTCCCCCTCCCCAGCAATGCTAATTACTAATACCAAGCAAGTTGCATTAGGGAGTAGACACATCCTGTTTAGCTTGCCTGAGATCTTGAAAAGCAGTCTAGAGCTCTCAGCTGCAGCCA
Organism: Ara ararauna; assembly: GCA_028858755.1. Taxonomy (NCBI): domain Eukaryota; kingdom Metazoa; phylum Chordata; class Aves; order Psittaciformes; family Psittacidae; genus Ara; species Ara ararauna. The sequence continues at coordinate 68,457,390 of CM054379.1, forward strand.
GCATGCTAGCATGCATACTTCTCCTAGGCTCAGTCAAGAGTGTACATGCATACAAACAGTTGGGTGCCTGCGCAGCCAGGAAATACGTACCTTCTGACTGGTGGCTTCAAGGCGGTGTATTGACTAAGCCTTCAAGGGGGACAGGTGTCAGCATCACTCTTATTGGGAAAAGACCAAAGGAATTATTTTGTGAGATATGTTATACCGGCCCAAGTCAGCTATTTCCCACTGCTCTTTGAACACAGCAGCCAAGTCAAAAGAAGAAGGAAGCATTAAAACAATAAAACAAAAATTTAAGATGTAATTGCAATCACTTCATGGTGTAGTGATGGTAAACAAGAGCTAAATGTATTAGCTTAAACTCAATTTTTTCTGCCTGCTAGGTATCAAGTCAATGCCATCACTTGAACATGAGAATAAGGGACACTGCTGGTCAGGTTACAGTCTGTTAATATTATGTTTGGCAATTGTTACAAATTTGGTCTACGTGACTGGTGTGTACTAAGCTAATTAAAAAGACAATGAGGTTGTTCTCTATAAGCGATTAAACCACTAATAGTAAGATCTCTTATTTCCCTATCAGTAATATTCTAATTGTCAAGGACACATGTGCCAGGGCATATTGCCACCTGCTAGTTTTGCAGGGACCATGAATTGCATCCTTACTGTAGTAAACACAGGCTTGATTACTTTCCCATAACTGTCAGAATTATTGAGTTTTTAACCTACTTTCTGGCATGGTTTTGGCCCTTGTCCCTCAGATGTGTCCTAGACACAACTTGGGAAGAAGCATGGCCAATCATCTGCTATTGACTGCTGTCAGTAAGCTATAAGGCTGAGGCTACCATGTCCTAGGATGGCAGGTAGCTAGACGAAGACAAAGAGAAATCATGTAAATCACGAGCTCATGTTCATTCCTGAGGAAAGAGAATGATTTCTAAATAGTGTCATTTACTAAACTAGAGTTAGAGTATGAATTCCTACTGTCATGAGACATGTAATTGCCTTTAGAACAACTTTGGTCTTGCAACACCAATAGCACTCTGCCAAGAAGGAGGAGACATAGAGCTGTGAAGAGCTTCCCCCGGGCTATTTAAAAGAACATGTTCATACTACTTACACACTCTTTTTGTTCTTTTGCCCACAAGTCATTTTTTTGCCATGATTTTGTGCAGCTGAAGAGGATTGTAAGTGCATGAAAATGGTGGAATTACTCTAGAGGATGCAAAAGATCCTGAGTGGCCCTGAGTCACAGTGAGGTTTAAAAGAGAGATGATGTTTCATGCACTTGTCAGTACATACTATATTATTATCCTGGAAGAATTGTTGGGGGAATTTTGGATGGCGTTGAGCTATGAGGGAGAGGTTAGAGTTAGGTCTGCTTTGCAAATTAGCAAGATGAGCATATTGGGAACATAAGTATGATTTCTCCCAAGTTGTTACTTTTTCAGGTGATCCACTCATAACTGTATGCTTGCACCTATGAGTTAGAGAGTAATGTCTTCCATCACCACTTGTTCTAGATACTAGTTGCAGTAATTTTCCTAGTAGCACTCTTCCTAAGAGCCAGCATGGGTCCATGAGTCTGAGAGGAGTGCTACTTCCACTCTTATGAAAACACTGCTTGCAAGCCTTGCAAGCACCTGTACTCATCTTGGAGAACTCCCCATTGAGCAACTTTGCTGAGCAGGCTTAGCCCTGCTAAGTTTGCGACATCCAGCATGATCATAGTTGAGGTGATGTACCACCTATCCATGAGAACAAAGCAGCTGCATCTTGCATATATAAAGGTGTTCATTTTGTTGAAAAAACAACCACCCAACCAAACAAAAAGTACAAACTAATTGAGAAGAATTAGGAAGAGGTTTTTGTCATTTTCCCTTACCCTTTTTATATTTAAGTACACTTTGTCACTTTGTTCACCCCTTTGAGGGGATTTATTTTTAACTTTGGTTGAAACTGTTGCACAGAAGTCTGTGTCGTATGAATTCCACTTTGTTAAGGATGGATTAAATTTTGAAAACTCTGACCTTGTGATACTACCATGTTTCTGCTGAACAAAGTCCAGTGTGCCAAACAAAGATGTAGCAAGTAGTTACGAAATGGCATGGCTATTACACATGATTTTGATTCTCATTGTCTGGTGTTTATTTTGGGATAATTCTGTTTTGAGAGTGGAAAAACCAGACTGTAAATAAAAAGGAGGCCTACGATAAATGCATTATGCTGCACAGTTGTCAAAAGCCTAAAGGAGGGCTCCACAGTGAGTGCCTAGAAGATAAGAAAATTATTCTCAACAATGAAAGAAGAGCGTAAGAATATTCTGGGACACCATGTCAAGTCAGAAAAAGAATAAGATTCACCTACTTGCGCAAAGCCTGAGTAATTTATTATTACAGCTTGCAGTCTGCGTTTCTAGGTCACTGCTTCTAGTGTCATTCTAAACAACATAGATCCACTCCCATCTCACGTCCCTTCTTCAGGACACTGGGAGAATCTCTATTGCAACTTCCAGGAGATATTGAGTAGCCAGTGCTGTGTTTCTGCTCCTAACTTCTCACCTATATTGCCCCACCTGTGTAACTAGATGACAGGAAAGGGAAGAAGAAGGAAGGGAACAGATCAAACTGAAGATCACATGAATCCAAATATCTAAAAGAGCATAACAATAATCTAAAATTTTATTCCAAGGGATGCTAGTAACATTTTAAGATGAAACTTTTGTTAGGGATGTGGAATCAGCCCAAAGTTCCAGAAAACATCATCCAAGCTATCTACTTGTATTTTTATAGCTCTATAAATCTTTAAGGCTAAAGTCTGCCCTTCTACACATGTAGAACTCCATTTATTCCACAGGGAGTTGCATTCACATATCAGAGGGTAAAATCTGGTCATATTTTCTAGATAGCAACAGGAAAAATGGGAGGTCTTTCATTTTTAAAAACATTTACTGTATCCTAGCAATGAGCAGTGATGCTATGCAAGCCTGACAACAGACAAATGGCTTTGAAAGATATTAAATCTTACAGAAATACTGTATGAAGACAATGTCTTTGGACTTGGGAGTACGTAGGTAGTGCAGGTTCCAAACATTGTCTTGCTTCTAGGCACAAAATAACTAAGGTAATACAGAAGGAAATTTCTTAAACATTTGTGTTGAGGTTGATGCAGGACTCAAGAAACTCTGACTGTCTAGAAATGAAAACAAACAGGGGAGTTAGAAGAAATAAACATTTTGTTCTCAAGGTTTTAAAACAACCAACAAAAAAAATCTACCTTTTTTTTTTTTTTTATGGTCTGCCTTTCAAAAATCTTAATTCGGGGTTGTTCCTTTACAGTGTAGAGATTAAGTGATTTCAAAGTTTTTAAAAACAAAACCAGCAAAACTTTGCATAAGCAAATAAAGTATGAATCAGCTGTTCTAATTCTCCAGGATAAAAAATTAAAACAGAAAGAAGAAAGGTACTGAATGACCAGCTTTATAATCTTGTTAGCTACAAAGTATAGCTAATTAGAAAAAGCATTCTGAGTTTGAACTTTGCTGGAATGAAACATCATTGTTATTCATAATGGCACAGTATGGCTGCACATGCAGCCTACCACTGTCTATGATACCAAGTTGACTCTTCAGTAAGTTGTGTTATAAGAGGAGGACGGATAGATGGGAGTCTGAAGATTACAAACAATTTAGAAACTGACAGAAGGCTGCTGGTTTCCATAAGGTCAACTCCTTTCAGCCATCTGTAAATATGAATAGAGTAAAAGGAAAATGGCACCACTGGAAGCTTTTCTATGAAAACTTTGAAACAATTTTCTTTCCATCTTCTAAAATACCATAGGGTGTGTTCCTAGTCTTCATTATGAGGTTCTGCCTCTTTATCTACTTACCTTCTTCCAGTTTTAAATAGTACCATTTGGTCAGTATTTATCATTGTGCATTAGAGCTCTGCCAAATTCTTAAAAATTAAGTCTCCCACAAGAATGTGTGAAGAGGTATCAAAGAAAATTTGGGAAATATCAGACAGGGGAAAACTATTTTATAGTCAGACCACAGTTCCTATAAATGCAGCATTTTGGTATGGTTTCATATTTTATTGACTTGTATACTTGTGACTTGACAGCATCACGTTCTGGAACTCAGCCATAGAGAGGAATGGAAGGAGCAGAATTTCCAGGGGAAATTGCAATATCTCTGACCATGGTGGCAGTAAACTCTGCTCCATCCTTCAAGCAGAGTTGATATGAATTTTGAAATATTTAATCTCATGTTGTTAATGAGCAGTACAGCAATTGTAAATGAAATTTGGTGGAAACTGTGGTTGAGAGAGGAACCTGAGTGAATTGGGGTACTTTTTTAGATCAGCAACAGATTCAGCACAACTTTTTGTCAAGGATCAGATGATAATATTTGAAAGGTTAGTTATTTACAAAAAAATTAATATCCAACTGTCTTAATATAATGATCAAATAATTTCAAATGCACACTTAGAAAACAGATACAGTATTCAATACTTCTTTCTAAAAATACTTAGGAGAGAAAAAATAAGGTATTTTATGAAAACCTAAAAGCCATTGTTCCTCTAGGTGCAGTACATTTGGATTCATGAAGAGGAGATAAAGGAGATTCACAGATATTTTTACATCTACTGGATGACAGTTTTGGAGCCATTACGATGGTGACGCTATCTCATGACAAATGCTTGCTGCTGCTTTCTGCCACAAACAAGAAACATCTGAGACCCTTTTCTACTCAGGCTGCTTTCCTTCTTAGGAGTTTACCGATGAATTGCCCAGTGATTTTGTGGTAACTCCTGCTTTAGAGTCCTCCAGAATTATATCTTCAACATACTTAAGAAAATTCTTCACTGGTAAAATATGTGTGCTAAGCCCAAAACCAACACTGGCACAGCTGGGTTGTCTATATTTTCTGGCATCACTTTCCAGTGGAACCACATTATAATTAAATATCTAGCTGATATCATACCCAGTCTGGATAGCTGTTTTATCAGATATTACATAGCAGAGAAACATACAAAAATAGCAATGGCAAGCTCTCCTTTATATGATAACCACAGAATGCATCATACAAAATGATTCGCTCTTAGTGCTGGTTAAAGTAACATGCACATTTATGTGGTAGTGAAGTCAGTGAACTGATAGTAATGGAGTTCCAGTAAATGGATTCTGTGAATTCTCCTGGAAGCTCTGGTGTTGAATATAGCTATTCCTGGAGGTAGCCATGATGGAGATGGATGGGCTGCCAGTGGGGTGATGTTTTCTTCATCCAGAAACTAAGAGATTGCTCTACATCTGACAATGTCAAGCCAGGGGCTGCAATTTCTTTTGCCCTCATACATCTCACTTAAATCTGTGTCTCACAGTCAATTTCTAAGTTGCTACTCCTCACAGACAATATAATTGTCTTCCTCCTTATCATTGACACTGGTAAGGCTGAACAAGACCATTTGCAGATCATTTAATCAAGCCAGACTCTCTAATTTCTGCATTAGTTCACTACTCCACTACTGTGCCCTGTCCATTTACAGCAGATGTAGTGCCCCACAATGCTCAATGTCTCTGGAGAGCAAATTATTCTGCCTTGTCATGGTTCTGCCACTTCTTTTTCATGTAAATCTGCTGTACCTCCATCTGCCACCCATGGAATGGGGTTAATAAAATCCGCCTCACACGCTGGGCTGCTGGGAAGGGCTTAATTCCCTGGGTGTGTCTCTACTGCTGCTTTATTTTGGATCACGGAACGCTTTTGAAGTGGACTTCTTCATCCTCCCCAATTATCACCCTTTGGTTCACATCATAGAGCAGTCTTACCACTTGCTAGCAGTGTCCTTTCTTATGCTGAGCTGGAGGACACGCTCCAACTGCATATCTGATACAGCCCAATCAACAGGAATGGATTAAAGCTAGTCCAAAGTAAAACCCCCAAAATAGTTAGTACTGGGGACATTGGGTCCCTGATACTACCTGTTTTGCTCTGCACTTCCATTACTGTTATGCCACAATATATAATGGAGACATAGATATTATTATAACTGATGCTTGCCATTGTGATCCTTGGATGAACAGAACAGCAAAAGTATGAGGTTTTGTGTGTGTTTCACAGAATAAATACAGCCTTTGTATTTTAACCCCAAATTTTGGCTTTCTTTCACTGTACTATTTTAGTGGGAGATTCCATAGTTTATATAAGAAAGTTTACCTTAGAAGATCTAATAGCAAATGGAACCTGCTTCTGCACTTATGTAAATAAAACCTATTCATGCTGTGCTCATTCTAGTCCACGGACATTAACCAGCAATGTTTATTTTTTTATAGCTGGCAAATGTCCCCGAAATTTTCATTCTGAATAGATGCAGAAGGTTAACACCAGTAGTTTATTTTAAAACTCACTCTATGCACATCCTCAGATACTAAGCTACATTTTGGGGTTAAAGTAAAGTTAGTTTTAAAGACTTCGCACTCCAAAACAATATTCCCCTTGCCCCACCATATGTTTGAAATGGAATATTATATGCCAAAAAACGCCCAAACCATATACATCATTTCATTGCAGCACTTCTGTCTTTTACAACATGTCATATCTGCTGATGCTATCTTGTGCTTGATTCTTATTCCATCTTCATATTCTTCACTCTGATAAAATTCTGATTGTCTCTGCAGTATTACTTTTGATAAAGACAGACATGCGAAGACTCAGGCCTAGACAATTCATAGAATCATAGAATCATAGAATAGTTAGGGTTGGAAAGGACCTTAAGATCATCTAGTTACAACTCCCCTGTCAGGGGCAGGGACACCTCACAATAAACCATGCCACCCAAGGCTATGTCCAATCCAGCCTTGAACACTGCCAGAGATGGAGCATTCACAACTTAACTGGGCACCCCGTTCCAGTGCCTCACCACCCTCACAGTAAAGAATTTCTTCCTCATATCCAGTCTAAACTTCCCTGTTTAAGTTTGAACCCGTTACCTCTTGTCCTCTCACTACAGTTCCTCATGAAGAATGCTTCCCCAGCATCCCTATAGCCCCCCTTCAGATACTGGAAGGCTGCTATGAGGTCTCCATGGGGCCTTCTCTTCTCCAGGCTGAACAGCCCCAACTTTCTCATTCTGTCCTCATAAGGGAGGTGCTCCAGTCCCCTGATCATCCTCGTGGCCCTCCTCTGGACTTGTTCCAACAGTTCCATGTCCTTTTGATGTTGAGGACACCAGAACTGCAGACAGTACTCCAAGTGAGGTCTCAGGAGAGCAGAGTAGAGGAGCAGGATCACCTCCCTTGACCTGCTGGTCACGCTTCTTTTGATGCAGCCCAGGATACCGTTGGCTTTCTGGGCTGCAAGCGCACACTGAAGCTGTCTCATGTTCATTTTCTCATCATCCAACACCCCCAAGTCCTTCTCTGCAGGACTGCTCTGAATCTCTTCTCAGCCCAACCTGTAGCTCTGCCTGCAGTTGCTCTGACCCAGGTGTAGGACCTTGCACTTGGCATGGTTCAACTTCATCAGGTTGGCATCAGCCCACCTCACAAGCGTGTCAAGGTCCCTCTGGATGGCATTCCTTCCCTCCAGCATATCAACCGAACCACACAGCTTGGTATTACTTGCTCAGATCTCTAGTTTTCTGTCCTGTAAAGGAACTGGCGAATGAAGTTGCTAAGCCAATATCCATCTTATTTGAAAAATCATGGCAGTCAGGTGAAGTTCCTGAAAACTGGAGAAAGAGAAATATAACCCCCATTTTCAAGAAGGGGAAAATGGATGAGCCGGGGAACTACAGACCAGTCAGCCTCATCTCTGTGCCTGGTAAAATCTTGGAGCAGATTCTCCTGGAAGGCATGCTAAGGCACATGAAAAACAACAAGGTGCTTGGTGACAGCCTGCATGGCTTCACTAAGGAGAAATCCTGGCAGATCAATCTGGTGGCCTTCTATGATGGGGCTACAGAACTGATGGACAGGGGTAGAGCAGTTGATGTCATCTACCTGGAATTGTGCAAAGCGTTTGACACTGTACCACACGACATCCTTGTCTCTAAGTTGGAGAGACATCAGTTTGATAGGTGAACCACTCGGTGGATAAAGAACTGGCTGGATGGCCGCACACAAAGAGTTGTGCTCAATGGCTCAATGTCCAGCTGGAGACCAGTAACGAGTGCTGTCCCTCAGGGATCGGTGCTGGGACCGGTCTTGTCCAACATCTTGTTTGGTGACATGGACAGTGAGTGCACCCTCAGCAAGTTTGCCGATGACACCAAGCTGTGTGGTTTGATTGGTACGTTGGAGGGAAGGAATGTCATCCAGAGGGACCTTGACACGCTTGTGAGGTGGGCTGATGCCAACCTGATGAAGTTGAACCATGCCAAGTGCAAGGTCGTACACCTGGGTCAGAGCAATTGCAGGCAGAGCTACAGGTCGGGCAGAGAAGAGATTCAGAGCAGTCCTGCAGAGAAGGACTTGGGGGTGTTGGATGCTGAGAAAATGAACATGAGACAGCTTCAGCGTGCACTTGCAGCCCAGAAAGCCAACCATATCCTGGGCTATATCAACGGGAGTGTGACCAGCAGGTTGAATGAGGTGATCCTACCCCTCTACTCTGCTCTTCTGAGACCTCACTTGGATTAGTGGGTGCAGTTCTGGTGTCTTCAACATAAAAAGGACATGGAACTTCTGGAACAAGTCCAAGGGAGGGCCACGAGGATGATCAGGGGGCTGGAGCACCTCCCTTATGAGGACAGAATGAGAAAGTTGGGGCTGTTCAGCCTGGAGAAGAGAAGGCTGTGTGGAGACCTCATAGCAGCCTTCCAGTATCTGAAAGGTGCTTATAAGGATGCTGGGGAGGGACTCTTCATTAGGGACTGTAGTGAGAGGACAAGAGGTAACGGGTTCAAACTTATACAGGGGAAGTTTAGATTGGATATAAGGAAGAAATTCTTTACTCTAAGAGTGATGAAGCACTGGAATGGGTTGCCCAGGGAAGTTGTGAATGCTCCATCTCTTGCAGTGTCCAAGGCTGGATTGGACATAGCCTTGGGTGGCATGGTTTATTGTGAGGTGTCCCTGCCCCTGGCAGGGGGGTTGGAACTAGATGATCTTAAGGTCCTTTCCAACCCTAACTATTCTATGATTCTATGATTCCATGAAAACCTGTTCTTTCTGTATAACATCACTACTGACAATGTTACAGATACCCCTGGCTTTCTGAATGGTGGCAATGTTTCACTTAGTTTTGTGCGTATGATTTTGTATGCCTGCTATGCTCAGCTAGCCCTCATCCCAATAAAAGTCTCTCTATGTCTCTTAGCCAGCAAGAGGTGCTGAGGAATGACGCAACAAATATCTTTTTACTGAGATTGTCAGATTCCCTCTGTGATCTACAAAAACATTTTCTCCTACTTGTGAGTTGGATTTAATCACTGTCAGGATTTTAGTTCTATATTTAGGATGGCACTTTAAGTTTGGCTAGAGCAGAGACATTCTTCTTTTGCTCGTTTTAATTAAATAACCTTTAAGAAAAGCGAGCAGGAACATTCATCCTAAAGTAATGCTTTCTGTTACTCAAACAGGGAGCAGTGATAATGCACAACATGTATTAAAGGCTTTCCTTTTCTCAATCTGTTTGGGACAGATAGCAATATATTACAATGATATAGGTGAGTTGACCAATAAATATTGCTAGTCCTTAAACCAACTAGCAAGTTAAACTGTGATCACAGCTTTAGATCTTATATCTTGTTAAGTAGTGATCAAAGAAAACATAAAGAGGATAAGAAAAATATAGTAAGGTATTCTTGTTGTCAGATAATAATCAACTGCTGGTTATCATACACCTTCATATTTGCTAGCATTAGCCCTAACATAACCAAAATGACTACTGAGTCGTTGAAACAGGAATTCCCTTCCCACTCCTGTGTTGCAGATGAAAGTTTCCTTACGTTGGCTAAGAAAATATCCTCAGTACCCTTCTAGGAAACCATTAGTAAGGACTGGAAAATACAGATTGTTTCTCATGTCACTGTATTCCTTCAAGTCCCTGGAGGTTTCTGTTCTGGGTGTGTCAAACTATGCAGGCATCAAACACAAACATTTTGTTGACATGAACCGGCAGGTATATGCACCTTGCAACACTTATCAGCTAGCCAAAAGCAATCACCAATCCATGGACATGTGTATTAAAGAAAATACAGAATACCATGGAAGACAACAGCGTGAGAATGTCTGCTATAACACCTATCTGTAAAAATGGGAGTCTAACTGTAAATACCTAGAAAGATAATACTGTTACCAGACAAATCTTATAGTACTATAATATATAATCAGTTTGTGAACACTTTGAACGTTATACTGTGATAATAAAGTGCTGTGTGAATTTATCAGAAATAAATCTATCTCATTTTTCTTTGACAGGGCAGTTGATGAAGGGGGTAAGAATGAAGCAGTAGACTTGTTACATCTTGATTTTAAGAGGGCTTTCCACAGAGTCCTACGTGCTTTTCTCAAAAGTAAACTAGGAAAATACAGCATAGAATGAGTTCACCATAACATATGCACAGAAAAGATGTAATTTTTTGGTCTAGTTCTGCTCAATATTTTTACGAGTGACTTGGAAGATAAAGCAGTGGATCTTCAGGTTACATCAGCAGATAGGAAATGCCAGCACTTTGGAGGTCTGTATTAGAGCGTGGAGAGATGATCTGATACTGGTAGTATAAATTTAGAAAAATATAGCAGTGTAATTTGCCACAGATATCAACTGCATGAGTACAAAATGCAAAATATTTACATGGGATGCAAGACGGGAAAGAAAGCTGTGGTCTATACTGCCCCTAAACTGAGTAAGAATGGGCTGCATCATATGTCTGAGGAAAGACGAGTCTTGCTGTAGTGCATATTAGAAGGAAAATCTTAGGCGAGAAGTGGATGGCTGTTCTGTTTTACTCTGTTGGCGACACTCAGCTTGAGTACTTTGTCCTGTTTTGGGCACTACACTTTAAAAATGATAGAGACAAACTGGAGAGGGTTCAGAGTAAAACAAGAAGAATGATAAGTCGTATGGAAAACATGCTGCATGAGGAAAGGTCAAGAGAATTGGTTTTGTTTAGTCTAGAAAGAGAAGACAAGAACAATGTGACAGCAGCCTTCCTGCATACAGAGCTATCTGTTCTCCATGTCCATGGGGGGTAAACAAGAAGGTGTTGATTTAATGTGTAGCAAAAAAGCTTTGCTGCACTATTGGGAAAAAGCTGTAAGTTGAAAGACACTGATGTGGCGGAATAGGTCCCCAGCAGAGCTTGTAGAATCCACTGCACAGGACAGTCTTGTGCAGGATGGAGTGTCTCTCTAGCATGGTCCAAGGGATGATGCCTCAAAGCAGGGAGAGAGAACAACTGTCCAACAGTGTGCCTGTGCTTTATGTCTTCAGCTTTCTCACAAGAAAAGAAATCCTTGATGGCTTTCAACTTGTGACATAGAGGTTTTGTGCCCTACCAGTATTTTCCTGATCTCCAAAGAATTTATTTACCCATTTTCCATGATTTAAGTATCCTCTCTTCTTGCTCAGACTGCACCCAAAACTCATGGCAACACATATGTTAGTGTCACTCTCTCAATTTGTGTTGGTTGCTCACATTCCCATTTTATGTCATATGAAAAAACATTCTTACATTTAGAAGTATGCAATATACTGATAACAGTTTAAAAGGAAAATGTTGACATTTTTCTGGTTGTGATAATGCAAGCAAGCAAATATTTAGCTGACTATTTAGTAGCAGGGTAGTCAAGAAATGCTGTACAAGCCCAAACCAGATGTATAACCAGAAGACTCAGTTCCCTTCAGTCCTTTCCTGGCTCCAGATCTAGGTACTAGCACAGAAGCAGAGTCTTAGCTGTTTTCCACATGTCTGGACATGCCAGTGTCTCAACTCATTTTACTTCAAATGGCATTTAAAAATACATCTGTGCTGTAATGCGTAAAAGGCACCTGCTGTGCAGTAACATCTTATGTAAATTGTGACTTGTGGTTGCTGCTACAACTCTACCAAGTATTACCAGCATATTTCACCCCTCCACTTTAACTGGTCACTGCTTGTCTTGAACACCTGTCATGTGTTTGAGATTGCAAACTTTTCAGGTCAGAGTTTACCCAGTGTCTGTAGAGTAGCCTCCTGCCTGTCGTTCCCATTTGTACTCTAAGCGTTATCCACACTGTCTCCTTTAGTTCTACAAATCCAGGCTATGTCTAAACTCTTATTTGTAATACCTTTAAAAGAAAATTTTCCTGTCAATCCAGAGTTGTCCTCTAGATCTTTATTAACTCACCATGAACCTTTATACTGCAACATTAATTTATCTTTCATTAGGTGATGCAATGCTGCCCTACTATTATCATTACAGGAGGTCTCTGCAGTGCTTATTTGCCTGTTCTTATGGCCCTCTCACCCCTTATGCTCTTCTGCTGGCTCCTCCGTCACTGCCACATCAAATGAACTACCTCTTGCTCTTCTCAGGCTGCCTCATGGCTTGCTGCCACCCTCCCTGACAGCCAGTTCTGTTCTCTTTCTTTGGCCAGCTTTCACCACCCACATCTTAGATTTTCAGGCATGTACTTGCACATTCACAGCTCAAGGTTTCTCAGCAGTGTAGGCAAAATTGAATTTTGCTACCCCAGCAGGTAGGCTGCTGGTGTGCTGGCACTTTTGACCATGGTTTTTAATAGTTTCTTCTACTCCCTTTTGTACTGGCAATCCATATCAATCTCCAAAATCATCCCACCCTCACGAGGCAGAAATCTGTTGAGGAAGGAGCCATTCATTTGTGTCCCTATCCAGCACAATCAGCTCTTGGTCTGTCTGGAGCTCAGAGACAGATCATGCAGTCATCACTAGCATCTCAAGGCTTCTGCTTTCCATTGCAACTTACATGTTTTTTTAACAAGAACAACTAACAGTCGCTCCCAAATTTGGATTTTGATCATTAGGCATTTCTTTACTATCTTTTAACACTGACAAATCCAGCTCTCATTTCCTTATCAATTTGGAGTTCAGTCACTCCAAATTGGTGCCTTTTAAGAACTGCCCAAGACTTTCTATTTTTCTTTTTGTGTTCTTTGTTGGTCATTTTGTCTTGCCCAGGGAAGTTGTGAATGCTCCATCGCGGGCGGTGTTCAAGGCTGGGTTGGACAGAGCCTTGGGTGGCATGGTTTAGTGGGAGGTGTCCCTGCCCATGGCAGGGAGGTTGGAAATAGATGATCTTAAGGTCCTTTCCAACCCTAACTATTCTATGATTTTTTGACAAATAATCACAGAATCATAGTTTGTCCTGCTTGGTCATTTTTCAATGTCCAAATTATATTTCCAGCATTTTTCAGCCTGGTAAATCATATATTCAGTGACTATTGTTTCACATTAACCCTGAAGAGCACTATATGCTCAGAGAAGTTGTCTGCCTATTTTGTAGGAAAGCGTGCTGGAATCCGTGGTGACCTCTAACGACTGTAAAAACCCTGTACTGAGTGCAAGAATGGAGGCATTTCTGGATTTCCTACCTTTCTGTTCATCTGCACAGACGAACATCTTCATCACTGAAGACTTCTAGTGCTATTCCTTTTTACTCAAACTGATGACTCTGTAAGTAGAATGAATCCAATATGCCTTTTACTGTCAATTATCTTGTTCAACTGCTATTCGAATACCCTGAAGGAAAGCATGAGATACGTAGGTCATCAGCATGCAGGTACCCTCAGCTGCACATCTTCTTCACTTCCAGTGCTGATTATCCAGAGGCTTGAGCACCTGATTGAAATTATCATGTTCATAAAGGTCAACCAGCTGAAACAGTAAGCGAAACAGTAAGCAAAACAGTAGCAAAAATCTCAGGAAATGAAAAATATTTGGCAGAACTAGCTACAGCATTTCCCACCATGGGGAGTTCTGCTCTGTCAGATAACCAGCTGTAGCTACTGTCTCTGTGGATTTGCAGAAGCATGTTGGTTTTGATGGTGAGTGGCAGAAATGCTAGAGCTACTTATCTCACAACTTTGTCACAGTGACTTCCCTGTTTCTGGGACTTCCAGCAGCTTTCAGCACATTTACTGCAACATAGTGTACTTGGGAAGAAGTTGCATCCACCCTGAAAAGAGTCGCTACAACAGCATTTGTGCCTGCAGCAAGACTGGAGATCTCATTGCTATGCTTGTTTTGCCAGATGGCTGATGTATGACAACGTGCTTTGAAGTCCCAGGTCTCCAGCTGGAGTAAAGAATCTTCAGTCAAGAAGTACCTGCTTTGTGTTACACAGCATGTAAGCTGCTAATAAGGGTTCTTAGTGAGAACTCTTTTAATTTATTAAAATATAACTACATGTACATGCAGTGGCAATGAAAAGGAAGGCCCGGCAGAAACCACAGCTGGCATTTTAACACGGTGGCACACAGATGGAAAAACAACCCAGAAGTCAGAAAAGAGCATACTTGGTGAATCACCCTCATAGTTTGTGGCTAGTATAGAAAATGATAATTATCATTACTACATACGAGGTTGGACTTCATGGGAAATCACAGTGAGTGCTTTGAAATGATGAAACTGCAGAACTTGTTGGGTTTTGGCCAAGTCCCCAAATCCTTCATTCAGGTTGCACTGTCTGAAGGACATTTTGACTGAGGAGGGAGACTAAACCCAAATGGTCATCTTGCCATCCTGCAGAAAAAAATTGCAGCATATGAACCATTTGTTGAGCAAAAAATACACCTTTTCTTCTACTTTTGCTTTTTGCTCAAAAAGTAAAAAAAAAAAAAAAAAGTCAAGTTCAGTGAAAATTCATTAGTGTTTTATAAGCACTGCAAAATATATCTGTAATTTCCTCACTTATGAAGGTTAATTCAGAACTTTATCTTTTTGTTGCTACTTGGACTCAGTTTTGAGATCACAAAAAACCCAGGTCCAATCTCTTGACTCAACAGAGAGCTGTTTGTTAAAAATAAGATTAGTAATTGTCTATAATGGATCACAGCTCAGCAGTGGAGGGTGGTGAGGCACTAGAACATGTAGCCCAGAGAAGCTGTGGCTGCCCCATTCCTGGCAGCGTTCAAGACCAGGCTGGATGGGGCTTTGAGCAACCCGGTCTAGTAGAAGGTGTCCCTGCGCATGGCAGGGGGTTGGAACTGGATGAGCTTTAAGGTCACCTGCAACCTAAACCATTCTATGATTCTGTGATTGTATGTTTCTATGATTTTTTAGAGAGAGTCACTATGTGCTCCGTAAATGAGAGGACTCATCTTCTGTCCTTTTCTTGACCATCCTTTTCAGGACTCATCTATCTTTTTTAAGACTCTAATGATCAAGTTTTACTGGCACAAAAGTTACAGGAAAACAAATGCATTGGTGGCAGTTTCAATTTATGTTTGCAGCCCTGGAAAAAGTTTCAAACAGCAATTTGAACTGTGCAGGGAATCCACAAATGTGAGTGTGAGCTAAAAGTGGCACTGCTTGGGATAGTGGTTTGGTACAGAAGCTTTGGGCAGACAGTAGATTTCATACTCAAGCAAACAAAAAAAGGGAAAAAATGCTTTGAAGAAGCAGCAAGAGTCAGACGATCATTACATTTAGAGAATAAAAAAAGGCATGAAGTTTTATGTCTTAATGTAGAAACAAAAGAAAATGGTAAAGGAACTGAAGGTAGTGAGATTTTTTTTAAATGATGGAAGCCATCTTTAGGCACTTTAAAGCATGTTCGTCATTAAAAACCAACTATAAACAAGATTTGAGTGTAAAAAAGTGTAAGGAAAAGGCTACTTACTGTCTGACCATGCACTTTTGAAAGAATTCACTTATACCAGACAGCTATCAGAAACAGAAACACAAAGAAAGGCCTCCAAGTAAAGCATCAAGACTGTGGCACATAAGCAAGTCAGGAAAAATTTCCAGAAAATACAAAGGCTAAGAAATATTCCAAACAAGCAACAATGCATGTGATGTGGCTGTCCACATGAGAGGTGTTCATTGTCTGATGCATATGTGGAAACTCCTAACAAGTCAAAATCTGCAAAAATGTAACTTCTTAAAGATGCCAGCAGAACTGAAGGGTTCAAGGACTTCAGTGTGTGAGCAGGCCGGAATTTATCAGGTAGACCAGGAGCTAGGGTGATTCACTAGCCCATCCTGGAGTGAAAGGCTTATAAAGAAATATTCCTAACCTAACTGATTGAAGGGCCAGATTCAGAAGGCTATTAGATATAGGAGTGACAGAAGATTTTGTCAGAAAAAAATCTCGTTTTTTAAAGGTTGAGAAATTTCAAGGAAAATGTGGGTATTGCTAGAAGCTAAGTTCAACTTTGAAAACTAGAACAATAGCAAAAATATTTTTGATAGTTATATAAAGAGCAAGGAAAGAAGAGGCTTCTCATTAAACATGTGACAGTAATTACTAAGCATATGGCAGCTAATGTAGGCTTGACCCCTAAAGTAAATGAATAACTTGCCTCTGAGTTTGGTGGCAAGGATGGTGGTGGCCATGAAGGCTAGGGTGGAGGAGTTAATGGAAGTAGATTCTTCCAGAGGTGAGGAGGAAAAGATGTGTAGAACTTGGTTTTTTTCAAAGCCTCCACAAAGGTCAAAGAAATGTTACAGAGCAAATAGCACCCTGTCTTCTGTACAGCAACTGAGTATTTTTAAACTACTTCGTACCAATGAATTCAGCTATGCCAGACACTGCTGAAGTCATTATCTGCCATCAGGCAGTGGCTTAGCAGGAGGTATCTGGTGCTTCTTATCCCAGTGCTCTCCCACACAAAAATGTGTATTTTTCAAAAACACCTTTTCCGCTGGCATCCTCCCCAGAGAGGTCAGTGCCTGAGTGAACCTGGAACTTGGAGTCACTTATAATCAGTGGGGGAAACATTAAAAGAGAACTATTCTTATTTCTTAATTCTTTAAATGAACAGAGTAGCAGAAGACTGTATAAAGGTATTAGCTAATTAAAATTGTGTCTTTTTAGGAGGTTTTTTTTTAAGCGAAAACATTCAAAAGCTGTTTTAGAAGAAAGAATCATCATTTAAAATGTCTTAAAGCAACTGTGCAAGAAAATACTGGAGAAATATTGAAAAGAATAGCAAGTACTGCGGAGTAATTTAAACAATTAATAGAAACAATTAAGATGAAATAAACATAAGCAAAGCTAAGAAGAATTACAGCATAAAGCAAGCCCATGAATGCTATGATTAATGTAAAGAGAGATTGCATATTCTATTATAAATGTTTAACGCCTTTATTTTTAACATTGTGGTTTATATTATGGTTATAATGACCTTTCAGGAATGGCAGATAAATGACAATTTCAAGCTAAGAATTTTTCAATTACTTAGGGAAAGTTTGAATGCCAAGTTTTCCTATAATTTTTATTGGAGTATATTTACATTAAAAGCTACATATATATAAACTAGAGCAAAGAACACTTTCTCAGAAATATAATTTGTTTGGAATTCCTATGGCTCTGCTCTCTTACAGTGATATGCATATATTTAAATGATCACAATAAATCGAAAAAGAGTAAATCTCAAAGCTAGCAGCTTAATGTATATAGATTTCAGATAAAATTTTATGTTGATAGTTAATTTTAAAACTCAATTGATAGGAAAACCTCATGCAATCATTTGCAAGAGCCTATCTATGAATTTAATTTTTTTAAATCTTATCTAACTTATTCTTTATAGATACAGAGTAACAGTCTGTTTTGTACATTTTTGACAGACATAAGTATCTTCTACTGATGACTTTTGTATTTTTACATTGTTACTGGTGAATGTGTTTCAAAAGACACATATCTGCTTCCAAGACTGAGGCAAATGGATGAAGTATTGATCTGATAATATACTAAATACACTGATGTGTGATACAAAAATGTCCAGCTGGAGACCAGTAACGAGTGGTGTCCCTCAGGGATAAGTGCTGGGACCGGTCTTGTTCAACATCTTTGTTGGTGACATGGACAGTGGGATTGAGTGCGCCCTCAGCAAATTTACCAATGACACCAAGCTGTGTGGTTCGGTTGAAACTTTGGAGGGAAGGAATGCCATCCAGAGGGACCTTGACATGCTTGTGAGGTCAGCTGATGCCAACCTGATGAAGTTGAACCATGGCAAGTGCAAGGTCCTACACCTGGGTGGGAGCAACCCCAGGCAGAGCTACAGGTTGGGCTGAGAAGAGATTCAGAGCGGTCCTGCAGAGAAGGACTTGGGGGTGTTGGATGCTGAGAAAATGAACATGAGGCAGCTTCAGTGTGCACTCGCAGCCCAGAAAGCCAACCATATCCTGGGCTATATCAACGGGAGTGTGACCAGCAGATTGAATAAGGTGATCCTGCCCCTCTACTCTGCTCTTGTAAGACCTCACTTGGAGTATTGTGTGCATTTCTGGTGTTCTCAACATAAAAAGGACATGGAACTGTTGGAATAAGTCCAAGGGAGGGCCAAGAGGATGATCAGGGGACTGGAGCACCTCCCTTATGAAGACAGAATGAGAAAGTTGGGGCTGTTCAGCCTGGAGAAGAGAAGGCTGCATGGAGACCTCAGAGCAGCCTTCCAGTATCTGAAGGGGGCCTATAGGGATGCTGGGGAGGGACTCTTCATGAGGAACTGTAGTGATAGGACAAGGGGTAATGGGTTCAGACTTAAACAGGGGAAGTTTAGATTGGGTATGAGGAAGAAATTCTTTACTGTAAGAGTGGTGAGGCACTGGAATGGGCTGCCCAGGGAAGTTGTGAATGCTCCATCGCTGGCAGTGTCCAAGGCTGGATTGGACATAGCCTTGGGTGGCATGGTTTTGTGTGAGGTGTCCCTGCCCATTGCAGGGGGGTGAGACTAGATGATCTTAAGGTCCTTTCCAGCCGTAACTATTCTATGATTCTATGATTCTATGATTCTATGTCTGTGTCCTTTTCCAGATTGCTGGAAAAGTTTTTGCTAAAAAAGGAGGTTAGCACTTTTAGGGAGGATGTAAACACTATGGAGGTCAAAGCTTATTTTGGGAGACTTCTTGCGTAACAATACTTTTATTATTTCTATTTATTAGCACCACAGAAATGTAAAATGGGCACCATCGTGATTACAGATACTGTGGAAGATCCAGGTTAAACTCAATGACCCCACTGAAGTCATTCAACTTCACCAAGGTCTTCAGCTGGAGCCAATTAATGTTATCACTGAAATGGATTTTGCTATGAGCTAGGTGAGAGGTTGCCTTATGCTGATGTTGCAGTGTGATGTTATGAATTCAGGGCAAAGAAGTATTGGACTGAACAACCTAATGCAGGTAATAACAAACTCTTTTATGTGTATGTGTGCTGCCAGCAGTTCAGTATGCCCTCCTAATTGTATGTTTCCTCCTAGCAGTTGATCTGGAGTTAGGAAAGATACTATCCCATGCTGGAACTCTCCTGCTATGCTGCGAAGGACATAATTTACTATTGATATGCGAGTTCATGGTGAAGAATAGAAGTCTACTCTGCTTTTGATCAGTTTGTTATGCTGATGTCTGAGGCATTATATAAAGCCTCTTGGGCAGAGAAATTAAGCCAGCCAAAACATTGGTATAAGATTGGTTTGCTGGGAGCACTGTGAGGTGGCCACATGGGGCCGCACACCCAATTTATGATGATCTAATTCAAAATTGTGCTGCTGCATAGCTTTTTATAACCTTACTTGCTTTATGCTGCGTTATGTGCAGTGCCACTTCTCTCAGACTGGCAGATTAGTTTGGAGGAAGATCTGGTATTGTCTTTCCAATGTTTTAAATATTTTTTTATATTTGGAAATTGTGAAGTTTAAATTAGGATAAGAATCTAGTAGAGTATGAAAGAAATCAAAATGACAAGTAAAGTAGATAAATTTGCCTACTATTCATCAGTCATTTTGGTTTCCAAGTGTTTATAAGCCTCTGGCCAGAGTGTCTATCCTTAACTGAGGTTGATGTTCCCTAACTAACTGTTTCCATAGTAATGTACTTCAGTCTCCCTTTAATGAGCATCTGTTAAGCAAATGCTGGCAGCAGCATGATAAATGCATTTCTATGACATTGCACTTTCAGCAAGTGGGATTTGTGCCCATTGTAGGAGAATGATATGGCAAATTTTCAATTAGAGTATGCTGTGATGTATGCCAAATGATGTAGCTGTGTTTTACTTCTTCACTGGCACTGGCCTTGATGAGGTAAAAATAATTAAGGACTCTGATATTTCCACAGTTATTGTTGTGCTCCTCATTCATGATGGGCTATTAAAAATATCGTCATTGACAATAAGGCAAAATGATCCAGAATCATGAATCTCACTAGTTTTCAGTAGGTTACCAGCCTGCATTTTCTGGTAGTGTGAAGGACGCTACCTGCAGAGCTGGATGGACTATTCAGCATAAACAATGGGGAGCTAAGAGAAACACGATTAGCCATCTCTGCCTCCCCAAATCCTGGGTAGGCATGGAAAGGGCTAAACATAGGTACATTCCTTGTTGCCAAGGAAAATTCATTACAGTTTGTAGACAAGGCTTTGTTTTCAATCAGTATACAGTACTGTCATTGCCACACTTTGTTTAATATGCTTTAAGCAATAGAGAAACTGGTTAACTGCTTTCCAAATGAGTTATGTTTGTAGAGGGTCTAGTGCTCTTAAGGAAGCAGTCTGCAAAGATTTAATGGGATATGTGTAAAGAAGGGTCTGTGATCAGTTTCTATGTTCACTGATCTGTGTATTTTTTGTGGGATTAATTTTCAGTGCTTTACATGTTTCTATTTCACTTCTTCAATTGGCCACACTGCTATGGCTTATTTTGTTGCTGACTGGCTTTATGAAGTCTTCATCTGGAACAATTAGTCGGAAATTAGGGTACAGATAAGGTTAGGGAGGCTAATTTGTTAATGCAACCTCCTTTCCCAAAACCCTCCTTAACACTCTCAGAGGACAGAGGATATACTGTTAGGTTATGCAGCCCAGCTGTCATGATAATAAAGGTGGCATCAGAGCCGTTGACTAGACAGCAGCCAAATCTGTGACTTCCGGGAGGTTGAGGGTGACCTGAGTTTGTCCAGAAACTGGGGAATGCTCTGACATATGACTTGCTCCAGGCAGGAACTTGCTCTCAGCTCTAAGGACATTAAGAAAATTAGAATTCCTCTTTAATATAGTCTATTTGCTTATTCTGTGCAATATGAGGATGGCTGTAAGTGTCTTTCAGGTGAATGGAGCTAGGCATACATACAAAATCATAATTATAAGGCTTCTCAAGAAATTGCTACATGACAAAATCTGCCAGCTCCGAGTTCAACTCAGTTCAGAGATCCTCATGGGCGACTGCTAACTTCAGTGAAGGTCTTTGTGGCATGGATGTTTTTTTGAGCCTGCCTGCTTAAGAAGGATGATGATAAGAAAAGGTAAACACAAGTGTTTGCCTGAATAAAAGTAGTGCTTAAGTGATTGTGTTGAGTGAGTACCTCCAAAATAAGATTTGTGTTTCCCATGACCTTGTCCATATTATCAAATTTGCACATTCCTAGCAAGATAATGCTTTGAAAACTGGAGTAAACAAATCAGTCCTTGAACACAGATTTGTAGGGTGGTTTTGTTTTTTTTCAGTCTTTCATGGGATTTGCAATTTTCTACACAGTCATGTGACGGAAAACATTAGCAGAGCTGCCCTCAGATGGTAATCTGCATTCACAACAAATTCAAGCAGTTTGAGTGAAAGCTGGAGAATGGTGGTAAAAGCACCTTGAAATCATCACTGAGTAACTTCAATCCATTTTGTCCCTCCTAATGGCTTACCCAGTGCACAGTGAGCTCAAGTGGGTCCCTGAATCAATAGTAAGAATGTAGAGGTATTGAGAGATAGAATAAAGCCTAAAAGTTATGTACCATCAGCTCAAGAATAGCTTGGGGTAGCAGGCTACCCTGAGGCCTAAAAAGGTGGTATGCAATACCTTACTGGCACATTTACCCACAGACAAGACACTCTTCACTTTCACATGCATGCACACCAACCAATCAATACACTGTACTCAGAAAGGGCTCTAAGGAAAGAAGACTATAAGGAAAATTTGATGGAACCACATTTTTTAAAATCTGAAGAACAGGAGATTGAGAAGAGTTGTAATAATAGCGTGAATTCACCTTTAAATGAAGCTCCGATGAAAATGGATGTATTGGGAAAACCTGAGCTACTTCTGATGGGCATCCACAACCATGCAGGCCTAAGTCATCATGGAGAGAAAAAGATGAGTTGAATTGCCTGTAGTTTCCAAAAATTGTTCATGACTTCTGAACATACATAATCCCTCCTTTTTAAGGCTAAAGGAGCAATGTCTCTCTGCCACCCTTTTAGGTTTAGTGGTGAAGGTATCCAGACACAGGACAAATGCACTTTTGTAATGAGCTATAAGAATGGCCCCTTAATGAAACTGAAAATAAAATGTCTGGTGCCAGCTAGAACTTTTGTACTGCTGATTGTAACTGAAGGGTAAATAATAAAAATGTTTGGTGTTTCACCAGTACCTCAGAGTGCTCAAAGATGTGGGTGAACATTGTCTTCATAAACACACTTGGGAAAGGGGAGTCACTGAGTAATATCTCTGCTATTCCCAGAAGAAACAGCACACCTGGCTTGAGCAGATAGAGCTCTCCTTGAAGCAAGTGGGAGCTGCTGTGCTAGCCAGAACTGAATGTGGCCTGATGTGACAAATATCTGAGAATAGATTAGGAAATCCTTATTACCAGTCTCATGCTTTAACCACAAGAACATCCTCTTTACCAGGAAAACGTATTCCTTTTCATATAATCTGACAAATGTGTCTTATTCCAAAGAAAATGTTTTTATGGTGTGGTTGGTTTGTTTTCTCTTCTTTAGGAGAGGAAAAAAAAAAACCAAACCAACAAAACCCAGAAATGTGAAGAAATTCAATCAGTATTACCTAATCTTCCTCCCTTCATCTGGATGTTCTCAACTCATTGATATTGCACAGACTGTGTTATAACAAACATATCAATCATGCCATGGCACTGTTACTGGCTCAGCCTCTCTTCAGCCAATGATAAGTTACAATTTTTTTCTTGTTAAAGAATGCATTTCTTCCTAGTGTGAGAAACACCATCAGTCTTACTAATGTCTGTACAGGTGAGGACGCTCCACAGCGCTGTCCTCCCCTCTCCACATACCCCTGTATGTGTTCAGACAAACTGAATACTAAGAAGCATTTTCCTATCTGTGCTGAGATCTTTCTTAGAGGACAATCAATAAATAAATAATAGCAGTTCTCATGAAGCAGGAAAAATCTAGCGAAGTGGGAAAGTGGGCAAACTGCAAGATTTAGTTCCAAGTCAGGAAATAAAAATCTCCACAAAGCCATGTTCTGCAGGAGGACCATAGCTTTTTACTATAATACTAAATGGCTGCTGCATAATAGTGCTTTTGCTGCTAACCCACTGGAAAATGCTTTTCTCATTTCCTTTTGTGCCTGATTTCTCCTATTGGTCTGGTAAATTTTGCCTGTGTAAATACTGTGTAGTTTTCTTCATTTACTTAAGAGCTGTATTATAACAAGTCAGAAGAATAAACAGTTTGTATGATTCAACTGAGACAAGTCTATATTTTTTATACAAATCAAAATGTATTTTAGAGGTAGACAAATTTGAATGTTAGACTTGTGTGCTACAAGTTTGTGAAGTTGTACTAATTCATGAAGAAAACCCCTTGGCAAAGTATTGTAATTTGAAGAATTTTCTGCATATATTATATAGGTGCATGTGTGAGGGAGATTGAGGGAGATTTATTTTTGTGTTTTTAATACCTGTGCTCTTATAACTTGGAAAGTTCAATAATACCTGCTCTAATAAAACAGAAAACCTGAGAAGCCTAACATTCCCCTCTTCTTCCCGACTAGAGAGTGAGCCTCTGCTAAGTGGTCTGAAAAACAAGGCCTGTGTTTGTGGACCTCTGTTTCTGTGGATGCTCCTCAGTCACTTGTTCCACAGCTTCACAGTTGCACATGCAGCCATATGGCCCCTGGCTGCTGGACGTGAGCTCTGTCGTGTAGCACTGTAGAAAGAAGTTACAAAATACAGAGTGGGAGTTAAGCTGTTTGAGGCAACACTTGGCTATTATACATGATGAGCTAAAGTCTAGTCATAGAGTACTTCAGCTAATGTCTCTTTCAGCTTATCCCATTGCAGTCCAGTCTAATTATTCCTCAGAGGCTTTCTCTGTACTTTGCTATGATGGGAGCAAATCACTACACTTTTCAAATTTTTGCCATGTGGTTTTATTCCTTCTCTGCAGCACATGCCCAGCCTAGCAATGGTTTTCTTTCTCAAGCAGCTTTGCCAGTTACATTTGGATTCTAAACATACATCCATTGCAGCAATCCTGCTCTAGGATTGGGTCCCACAGTCCCTAAATTAATGTAGTGTGTTCTCAGATTTTCTTCTTTTGATCTGTTTTTTCATCAGTATTTGTTGTAGCAGTCTTCCTTTGGTGATCATTTTCTGAGTGCCTTAGAAGTCACAAAAGCTGAGGATCAGCATCCATCAGCTTTAACTGATGCATAGCGCTTCTCTAGATATCTTTGAAAGAAAAAGAGTATAAGTGGTAATCTAACTAACATAACACAAAATAATGGAAAAAGATTTCTTGCATCCAAGGCTATGTATTCTGCTTAAGATTCTGTTCTCACACATTTCTTGCCATATCTAATCATTGTCCATGGAAATGGCAGTCATCATAACAAGTAAAAAGAGGGCTATAATCTGCGGTTGACCTTCAATGGAGATAATGATGTATTTTCTCCCAAAATCTGTGTGGGGCAGGGTTATTCATAGCTTCATGAAAATGCCCTGTTTAGAAACAGTGTGTTGTTTTAAGTGGGGAAAAAAAAAAAGATTAAAAAGATTTCACATTTGATTATAGTTTAGAAATGGCGCAATCCTACCATGCACACAATGGGAGAACTGTATTTATGTGGAGATTTGACAGTTGGAGACTGAGTTCAGTTTCAAATATAAAATAAATACATGCAACTAAAAAATATAAGCAACTTCATGTTTTGCACGTTTTTAAATATGAGGTCTAGAAGAGGTGTGATTAGATAAATATATGAATTGTGCAAAAATGTTGTAAGACTTCATTTAATTCTATACTGTTTTGATCTAAAATCATGCTCTGAAGCATGTAACACAAGTTTGATGCATTCAAAATTCCAACGGAGCTTGGTATTCTTTGTTTTTATCAAGATGTTTTTCTCATCATATAAAACTCATTGTCTGCCTTTCAACTTCTGATCAATATTATATATAACAACCCTGAACTGTACAATAATTCTGAAGGGTGCAGCTTTGGTCAAACTATACCTATTGATCCAGTCAATGTTAAAATTAAGATAGAGTTTATTTGAGGATCTTCAACCTCAAACTCTTCATGAATTAGTCCTGTTCAGCTCAAAGACTTTTTATTACATGTGAAGTATTCATGTTAGCAATTAATATAGACGTAAGATTGCTGGGTGACTGATTTCAGGGGGCAAATCCAGGTGGAATATTTTTTTTCTTCAGTGTCCAGACTTATTAATTTTCCTGATGTTCTGCACCGCCTCCTGCAGTTTGCGGCCTTTCTTTTAAATGGGATGACAGGTAGAAAAAGATGCAAGAGGGCAGCTTGTGTTTGCAGTGTTGTGGAGTTATAAGCCTCTGACAGTTTACAGTAGATTTAAATGTTCAAACATATTTGTTAAGTGCTGTGTTAGTTTTAGTATTGAAAGGGGTACTTGGACAATAGAAGTTGACTGTATGCAAGTTTTCATAGCAAACAGATTTAAATGAATTCTATATGGAAAGATCTATTCATGAAAGAGTTTAGGAGCTTCCACATTATTAATGCTTCGTATTAAACTTGTGGTATGCTCCAAAAACTTTGTTATTGCAAATGGATTAAGTACCTAATTGATAAAAGTCTGAGGATAGAGGAGAGGGAAGTAGAGAACTTGGATAGTTTAGGAGGTACACTTTGGATCCTAGGATAAGCATAGTAGCCATAAGTGACTGCACAAATGATGAGCACTAGTATATCAGCTGAGACAAATTTAAGAAGCAGTTAAAATGTTGGCATTACCACCCAGTCTGTGTAAATAGGGCAGGCTGTTCAGACCTCTGAGTTGCCACGTCTGATATTTCACTGTGCTATGATTTATAGCTTTTCTAAAGTAGTGTAAACTAGGTATGAGATCTTAGCCCATCACGTTCTTTGAAAATATGGCCTCTTGTCTGAAAAATATGGAAGAATTCATTTAGGTTCATAGAAGCACACATTTAAGCACTTTCTGAGCAGGGACAGATTTGTGAACCGCTGTGCTGGCCAGTGACTAATTAGGCCTCTAATACACTGTGTTCAATAAAAGTAATACAGCCTTTCAAGCACAAGAACCAACGCTAAAACGTAATATATTTCAACCTATGTGCCTCTGTTTCCAAGGAATTCAAACATCCAAAAAGCTTTTCCATCACCTTATTTCATTTAGACATCAGGTTAAAAATAAAAAGCTATTAAATTCTGATGAAATATCATGTACAAGTTTGCACAAACACACTGCTATGACTGTCCTGGAATCTGTTTCCTACTCCAAGACATACCTGAGAAATTTTTTTGTCAAATAAAAAGTTGTGGTGTTTTTTTCCTCCTTTTCATCAGGATGCGGTTCACAGGCAAATATAGCATTTTAAAAAGATTTTGTCCAGACTTCAGTATAAACTCAGAAAGAAAAAAGGACAACCCAGAGCAGATGGCAAATGATCCACTAAAATAATCATTATGTGGTACCTTTTCATACAACAGAAAATTAAGGGTTCAGATTTCTGAAGCAAAGAAACAAATACATTTATGCAGTTTCTCAAGCTGCTGTAAATAGATTCAGCTTCACTGACCTCAGCAGCACATACAGAGCCTGCATTTCATTTTGTTATTCACATCATAGTATGATCATGAAAACTTAATACAGTCCAGAGGTAGAAGAGAGATAGTAAGGGAGGGATCCCTTTCTCAAATGCAGGTTGTAAGAGGTCATAAAGGCAAAGACTAGGCAGAGGGGCAAGGAGCAGAAGTAGCAGATGCTTTCTGCCAACATAACGCAATGCATCTTAGAGGTCAAGTGCTGGCACTATGGGCGGGAACTGTGGAAGCACCGACCAGAATAAGCATGAAAGCACAGGGCTGTAATTCTTCCAGCAGCAAAATCTCATATGAACTTTCTCCGTTTAGATACCACTTTTAGTTTTACCATGTTTCAGGCCCCTGCGGCTGTACCTCTGCACATGCAGAGCCCAGGCTTTCTCTGAACATGTCCAGAGCTGCCTCAGTCTTGACAGGAAGAAGCAGCCCTGAGCCAGTATCTCCTGAATTTTTTGCTGTGTTGTGGATCAGTTTGAGCAGGGTGGGTGGATTGAAAGTTTTATTCTTGTCCCACAAGCTAATATGCAGCTGATATGCAGGCTGCTCTTCTGAGGGCAGTGGGTTTGAACCCTTCAGGCTAAGAAGGTAAATTAATTCCATTCTTTTATCACTGGGATTGTATACTGGGGGGGAGAGGGAGAGGCAACTGGGGGAAGGGGAACAAACAACAAATAAAAAATCAGTGTGATGAACAGTTATTTCTTAAAGGCAGTTACAAGGAGAGCTGTTTATTTCTTTGAAGGAGTTTCATCTCTCAGCTTTCTCAAGGGCTGTTTACAGGCTGGGCAGCAGCAGTGGGCAGAGATGGCTACCTGCAGCTCTGTGCCAGCAGCAGGTTTAAGGCCACCCCCTGCCCTCAGCGCTCCCTAATAAGTAGTTTTCATCAGCTGCCTGCTGAGTGTATTGATTTTAGGCAGGTTCAAGCTTAGCACGCTGGCTGTTTTGGATTTCTTTCAGAAGTACCTGGCTCTCTTCTGAAGATATACCATGGTGAAGATTTCACTCTCAGACCTAAGCTGGCAGCCAGTGCTTTTCTGAGGCTAGTCTTTATGTGCCCATGGGAAAGGAGCAGGGATCAAACCTGGCACTTCCTTTAAAAAAATATTTATTAAAAAAAAAATTTTAAAAATAAATTCCTTTTCTAATATATTTATTTTAAAAATATTTGTGAATTCTTGCAGAATAAAACAGGGGCAGTCCACAAATTCACTCTTCTGCTGTAAATGTATATCCCATGAAAATAATCACAAAATGCTTTATACTATTATACGTGCAAAATAAACGCCAGGTCCAAGTCTTTTGTACCCAAAATTGTCAAAAATCAGTCCTACCAGGAGAGGTTGTTGTGTAAAACTTTCATCATATTCTAAAGTTCAGGTATATTTTTTCCTGTGTCTGAAGATCCTTTCGCCTGAACTAGTAGCACAGATTAATTAATTCATGAAAGAAAGCCACATTTTTGTCACTTTATCATTTACAAAGAGCAATTTTATACAATTTATAGGCTCTATTCTAACTGGTACAAAGCCTTCTCAGCTTTGCTGGTTTTGTCTTAGGCTCATTGATGTATGCTTGCCAAAGGTTTTGCCCCAAAATATTTGCTGCCACATGGAGTGATGCATGTTCTAAAGCGTGCTGAGGGGAAAAGAGCTTTGTTTCTGCTGGAAATTTCATGAAAATTAAATTATTTTAGAAAATACAATAATCGTTCCTTAGCTGAAATTCTGTGTTTTTCAGATGCCATTGTAAACATGTTCTTTCTCATGCAAACACAGTGTTTCCCTAAGTTAAAGGGACAACATATCTCATTACTGTACAATCTAACATTATTCAAGCAGCCCTTCTGGTTAGTTCTTTACAAATCTTCTGGAAGCAATTTTAAACTATCTATCAGTGTTTTGGTCTTTATAGTTTTGTGTTAAGCATCAACAAATTTCACCTCCCCATGTCATGAAGGATGTTACTGAAATCTCTGGCTCTATAATCTTGCTGGAAGAAAGAAGGCAGTGATTTTAATTCGTCACTGTGAAAGCTAAGATGTGAGTCAGTCTTACAAGAGCTGCTAAATAACAAATGGAAAGAATAACAGCAAACTTAGTTTAGAGCCTTACAAGGTACTCCTTATCAATGTAGCTAGCTCATTTTCTTCATAGAATAATAGAAACATAGAATTACAAAATGGTTTGAATTGGAAGGGACCTTTAAAGGTCAATTAATTCCAACCAGCCACGAGCAAGGACATCTTTCAGGTTGCTCAAAGCCCCATCCAAACTGACCTGAACATTTCCAAGGATGGAGCATCTGCAACTTCTTTGGGCAACCTTTTCCAGTGTCTCATCACCCTCATCGTAAATAATTTCTTCATTATGTTCAATATAAACCTACCCTCTTTCAGATTAAAAATATTGCTCCTTGTCCTGTTGCTACAGGCCTTGGTAAAAAGTCTCCATCTTTCTTATAAGCCACCTTTAAGTATTGAAAGGCCACAACATGGTTTCCCCAAAGCTTTCTCTTCTTCAGGCTGAACAACCCCAACTCTCTCAGCCTTTCTTCATTAGAGAAAGCCCTCTGATTATTTTCATGGCCCTATTCTGGACCTCATCTAACAGGTCCATGGCTTTCTTGTGCTGGGGACCCCAGAACTGGATGCAGTACTCCAGATGGGTTCTCATGAGAGCATAGAAGAGGGGAAGAACCACCTCCCTTGACCTGCTCTTCATGCTTCTTTCTATGCATCCCAAGATAAAATATTTCCCAGGCCGTAAAAACACGTGAACACAGTGGGATCTTCTGAACTTTCCTTGCTGATATATGAGCAGGGAGATTCTCTTTCAACTGAAAAAGCCATTCAGTGTTTTTATTACTATCTGTAAGTATCGACAAGGCTATTTAGCTTGAAAAGTGCAGGTGTTTACTGCATGACAATAGCAAAAATGCAGCTAAGAAGTATATGAAATAGCAGGGTTACGACAGCTTCATGATCCGTACCAACCACAGCATTGAGCAAGCTTGGGCTTTTCCAGGCCATCCTCTCCACCCAATGGGTCCTGCAAGTACAGAACTTTGTGGGGTTGATCACCTAGAAACAGGTTGGTCATGCTCCTCACTCTGAGTTACTCAATCACGTAGGGCACTAGGAGTAAAACAAAGAGGAGTCGCAGACTGCTGCAGCTGCTAGGAGCTCTGCCAGGGCTGAAATGCTCTAGAAGTGTAAGGGATTGCTAGAGGAGGGCTAAAAAGTAATTCAGCGTATGTGCCAGCAGCACCTGCCAGCACAGGAGAAGCTATGCAGAAGATAGCCTTATTTCAACAATAGCTGTTTCTGCAGCATTAAGTATATTAAAAAGGTTTCAGTTCAGTCACACAGAGGAGGCTAGCACAAAACTTTAGTAATGAAATGTTAAACATCTGTATCAGCAGTGCAGCGCCGAGATCCCCCAGCTACATTTAAACAAACTTTGATATTGGCAGCAATATGACCATAGCAGCCCTGAGCTCAGCATAGGCTGATTTATCCTTCTCAGGGGAGTATTTGGAAGTGATTATACTGTAGTCAGCTTCTATAACAGAAAAAAAAGTCATGAATACTGCAAACCACAGGAAAAACAAAGCAGGTATGACTGTTGTACTCCCAGAACACCAAAGTTGGAGAGGAAAACTTGGAGTTGTTCGTAGTGAAAAGGGTTAAAATTAGATGAACGTATCCCTTATAAAAGACCAGACAAAATGAATTCCACAAACAATGTTACATAGTTATTTATGGGGTGGGTATGGATCCCTAGCATTAATAATATACCCCTAACTGCTCCTGAGGTAGCTATAAACAATTGCCTCCAGCCAGGTCCAGCCCTTGTTCTTGCCTGGTAAGCTGCACAGGACGCATTCATAAACCTGTTTGTGAAGTGTCTGCCCTCTCAAACACCAGTTCTGTCGACAGCCCTGCAATAATTAATTCTCTGAATGTGGGCAGTAACCAGTAACAAAGGCTGCTTTCCTACATGTTTGCCTGTCGGTTGACTAGTTTTAATGAAATTTTCTGTTATCTTTGTATATCTCTAACCTGTTTTTGAAACGCATTTTGGCAATGATATATGTATCATGCATTGCATATACACATATTTTACTACAGAAATCAGCTGGTAATACCTGTTGAGGAAAACTTGCAAATGCTCAGGCCCCATCTCTCTTGTCAAACCTGTATCCACCTGTCAGGTTTGTTTGACATTAGAAAAAGAAGGCAAAGTGCACTGTGGCTGGCACAGATACTCAGACAGTGTGATGTTGCAAGTTTTACTTCCACTGGAAACATGCCTAAGGAAGTTAAAGAGACACTCTGAAGGTCAAGAATTAATCTTTGAACAATGCGCTTGGTGAGCCGGGACTCACTCAAGATTGTGAAGTGCGGTAGTGGTTTGATTTTGTGGGCCAAGGAATCAAAACTATCACGTGAAAGAGGACACAGACTGAGGGGCACTTGAGTGTTGCATATAGATTCACTGCTAGAAACTGGAGAGTCACTAGATGCTTTCAACGGCCAAGATGAAACAAAAAGCTCACTGTGAACTGGAGCTCCAGAGGCTGCTACCACTTTGCAAAAATTACCCTGGGAAACAATGGTTGCTTAACAAAAGTGGGCAGCCCCGGACTGGAAGGATTGTCACCCGGATAGACGCGTATTACACAGAAATATGCAACTCATTCTCCAAAACCCCTGAAAGAAGAAACCTTATTCATCATTTTCCTCAAGCCATTTGTCAAACTTCAGCAAGTTGCAACGGCAGTGCTCCTGGACCAGGAGGAAATGAGGACAAGCAGTGTCCCTGCCACCTGGCAGCAGGGCTGCCATGGAGATGCAGGGTTCCTGCTGGCCTCCGATGGGGTGACTGCAGTTACAGCAGCATGTGGGACTCAGGGTGGCTGGGAGGTGGAGTGTGACACACACCATATGTACTTGAAATGCTGCACTGGGTCATTGGTTGTTGGTGGCGTTGTTTTGCTCCTCTGGGGAGAGGAGTAATTGAGAAACTCAGCCTTCATGAGCCCTGGGGAGAGCCAGCCAGGAGGAGCTACACTGATGTTCAGGGCTCCAGCAAGAGTATTGACTGAGAAGGGGTGACACTGGTGCTGGGTGAAATGCACCGCTGCCAGCCTCCTCGACGTTCCATGGATCAGCTCTGGGGAAGTTCCTTCCAGTATGTGCTCCAAAAAGACCATTGATACGTTTGGGGTTGGACTAGGTGACCTTTTCAGGTCCCTTCCAACACAAACAATTCTATGGCTTGACGTAGGACATCATACCTAGAAACTCAATACAGTAGGGAAATGACACTGAAACCTTGCTTGCCTTCTCCCATGAGGGCCATAACCCCATGGGAGCATCATGCTCACTCATGCTCTTCACAGCTGTTGCAAAGCTGTGGTTTGTTCCTGTAGGAGTTTCAAAGGACAGGATGGAAAGCACTTTCACCCACAGCAGCTCCAGTTTTGTGGCAAGGGCATTGGTTTTGATCTGCTCTGGCACAGGATGGTGTAAACTCCAGCTTTCCCACATCTAGGGTAAAAGCCCTGACCACAGAGCTCTTGAATGTGGCAGGGTAGAGCAGCAACAGCTGCCACCGCACTTTGAAGAGAAGCAGCAAACTGTCTTTTGGGAGCATTCACTGGCTTTACTCCCTAGACAAGGTGCGTGCAGGTGCAGGAAAGCTGAGCTCATTGGAACTGACAATGCTGGGGTGTGAGCTAACTCCAGTGTCATGACATGAGAGGCATTTCTGGACATGCCCAAAGCAGAATTTCAGGAGTCTGGGGAATTTTAATGTGAAAAGCTGGCACCTATGGAGCTTAAGCACCTCCAGGGTGTGGCAACAAATGAGAAGGAATTTAGAATACTGCAGTTTTGGATGTAGGTGCTTAATCCCATTGGAAATACCCACTTTCCTTCTGCCAGGATGGACACAGATCCCTAAATTTGCCAGCTCCAGCAGTGTAACTGTTCCTTGCTAAGTAGGAACAGTTTTTCTCCAATTTAAGGAGCATTACGCCTGGCAGAAGAATGAAAATTCTCAGCAAAGATTATGCTACAATGTTCTGACTCTATAAGATTTATGGGGCCGTGGGAAGCCAGTTTGGATGAATCAGAAATAATAGCATGTAATATACTAATTTAGTTGCAGAATGGGAGTGTGTTTAGCTTTATCCATTAATTCAGAAGACTCTCCCTGTGAGCATTTGGGAAGAGTAATTTAGTAAATTCAAGCATGAGTCAAGGCAACTAAAAATAGAGAAAAACACTCCTGAATGGCTAAAAATGAAATGGAAAAAAGAGGAAGAAATAAAACCTGGTATCACAATATAACAGCCCTTTTCACACGAAGGAAGTTTCCATAAAACAGGTGTATAGCTGTTAATTTATTACTGAAGAAGAATTCTTTCTACATTTATAAAGATACCATGTGTCATTCTAACTCTGGGAATAAATTATGTCTTTAGTAACATGTGCAACACGGTTATTAATGTTGAGAGCACAGTGCTAAAGTCAGCTGTCTTTGATATTAACTTTGCATCTCCAAGACTCAACAATGCTGTGTCAGCAGGAGTTGACCTAACGCCTAAAGTCCATACAACAAAATGGAAAAACACCACCAACAACCAACCTGTCAAGTACTAGTATTTCAAAGGTTTCATGTTTTGCACTGGGGGCTGATTTTATCACACTGACCTTGTCTTACGTTGGTATCCTTCTGTGGCATCGAAGAATTTTTTCGGTTGTAAATAGCAACAGTATCAGGCCCTAACTGGCAAAGTTCCCGAGGATGAGAAAGGCCCCGTTGTTTTCATGTCAAAGCTCTAAATTTATGGAAGCAGAGAACTCCCTGGGCAATGGAGATG
This sequence comes from Ara ararauna, assembly GCA_028858755.1. Lineage (NCBI taxonomy): Eukaryota > Metazoa > Chordata > Aves > Psittaciformes > Psittacidae > Ara > Ara ararauna. The sequence goes on from CM054379.1 coordinate 68,491,261, forward strand.
AATGAGAGGGTTGCATTTGCAACTAGAAGCTGAGAGCTGTGCTGGAAGCAGCTCAGGCTGGTTTGCTAAAACTGGGTCTTAAAGACTTCTCCTAAGAAGCTCTTATTCCCACTGCTGCAGCAGCTCTTCCTACCTTGTGTACTCAGACCTAGACTGGGAGGTCCCTACAGCTTGACAATGCAAATGTGGCAATACTGCTACCATAGAGTGTCCAGGATTGCACAGAACAGCTACAGATTTTAAGGGTATGATGTTATGTAAAACAGGTTGGGCAGAGAAGAGATTCAGAGCAGTCCTGCAGAGAAGGACTTGGGGGTTTAGTTGATGAAAAAATGAACATGAGCCTGCAGTGTGCGCTTGCAGCCCAGAAAGCCAACCATACCCTGGGCTATATCAACGGGAGTGTGACCAGCAGGTTGAAGGAGGTGATCCTGCCCTTCTCTGCTCTTCTGAGACCTCACTTGGAGTATTGTGTGCAGTTCTGGTGTCCTCAACATAAAAAGGACATGGAACTGTTGGAACAAGTCCAAGGGAGGGCCACGAAGATGATCAGGGGACTGGAGCACCTCCCCTATGAAGATAGGCTGAGAAAGTTGGGGCTGTTCAGCCTGGAGAAGAGAAGGCTGTGTGGAGACCTCAGAGCCTCCTTCCAGTGTCTGAAGGGGGCCTATAGGGATGCTGGGGAGGGACTCTTCATGAGGAACTGTAGTGATAGTACAAGGGGTAATGGGTTCATACTTTAACAGGGGAAGTTTAGACTGGATATGAGGAAGAAATTCTTTACTGTGAGGGTGGTGAGGCACTGGAATGGGTTGCCCAGGAAAGCTGTGAATGCTCCATCGCTGGCGGTGTTCAAGGCTGGGTTGGACATAGCCTTGGGTGGCATGGTTTAGTGGGAGGTGTCCATGCCCCTGGCAGGGGGGTTGAACTAGATGATCTTCAGGTCCTTTCCAACCCTAACTATTCTATGATTTTATAAGTTAAATAAGAGATGCAAAAAGGCAAAGAACTGGAAAGTAAACCCCAAATCAGTCAGAGCCAGGACTAGAACATAAATCTCCTACTGCCAACTCAAAGACTGATATTTAGGATGACTCTGCCTGTCATTCCACATCTGTTTGTTCCACCAGAAGGATGCACTTAGCATGTGATTTGCCCAACAAATATGGTTATATTTCCTCCCTATCATTTTTCCCTTTCCAGAAACAAGCTTGCAATTATAACTGGCTGGGAACTTTTGACAATGCATTTTTCCACCCAAAAAAAAAAATGTTTATTGGGTTCATAATGTGAGATTTATTGTCAAAATGAAAGTGAATCCACACTGTAATATGTATCACTTACCTAGAAAGTAAGGCACCTGGAATCAAGCCCATAACCTATATGAAGGAGAGCAAGGACTTTAATCCTTTTTTCTTGAATACTCAGTGAAAGTACGTTGTACTCAGTGTTTTCTTTTGTCTTTCCTACATTAAAAAAAAAAAAGAGAAAAAATAAAAGAAAAAAAAAGAGAAAAAATAAAAGAAAAAAAAAGATAAGCTGTTGTCCAAATTCAGATTACTTGAGCAGCACTGTGCATTTTTTAACATCTGTACTATTCCAGTTTAAAATTTACAAGTGGAAACTTTCTCAAATACATGGATTTTGGAAACTTTACCATGTAATTGTCCTGAATAATTCTTGGCCTGCAGATTAGTTGCAATTAGTGTGTTGTGACTGTCATGTATTCAAAAAGAGAAGTTTGAGTTGTTTTGATTATGTGAGGTGGGAGAAATAGGTCATACCTGCGCTTCGATTCTGACTGGCTGGGGTCTGTGCTTAGATCCAGGTTTCTGTTTTGGAACTCGCATTCTGCACACTGTTAATGACTACAGCCTGTGCTTCAGCTTTTCTGTTTGAAAATATCTGACAGTAAAATCATTTGCTTGAACAGAAGAGGGTGCAAGCAGAGATATATTTTCTAAACATTTGCCTGATTACTTTTGCAAATTCTTTTTGCAGTGATTTCCCAGACTGTTTAACATCCAGATAAAGCTCCTTGAACTTCTGGATGGGAACTCAGTGTAAGGAGACATTAAGGAAGCAAATGCAAATGTAGAAATAGATTTGAAGCAATGCAAATTAGATGTAAGCCAGTTTGTCCAGATCCTTTGCCTGCCCAGCAGATATCACATGGAATTTGGTATTCTGGTTTTCCACCCCTCACTCCCAACTCCATCTTATTCTATGTAGACTTTAGGCATGCTATGCTGCTGAGAGTGTAGAGAAAACCTGAAGCTACTCAAGTCTCTCTTTGGGACCAGACAGGTGCCTCTCCTAGAGAGGTGCCTGTGTCACTACAAAAGGGCAGACATGATCAGACTCCACTCACTTTTATTCCAGACCTGGTGTAGGGAACCTGCTTCAGCAGTGCTACAGTGCTCAAGCTGAAGTCACCTGGCACCATGAAAGAGAAGAGATTGGGTTAGTTTGAATCCTAAGCACTTTTGTTAAACAGGCTGCCTGCTCCAGTGTTGTTTATACCACATACCTCTTTGGATGGTGCAGTCCCCCATCCTTTTTAGATTGTCTTTCCTCAAAAAAGCCTTGCGAAAGAGAGAGTCTCAACAGTCTGAGGATCAGATGTACATGATACACCTGTATCATGTATGGAAGCTGTGAACATGTTTAGTGCAGCCTTAGTTCTCATGTAGCTAATTTTCAGCTCAGTGAGTCTTAATAGCTCAGGTTCAGTGTGGCTTTTACCTGTGTTCACACAATTTCTTACCAGCCTCCAATGGAGCAGTACAAATTGATATATTCTTGGAGAAAGACAAAACTAACTTATGCCTCTAAATTTATGATATTAAAATGCTCTCATTGGGTAATCAGATTTTTTTGTCCAGCTCATTTTTTGAAAAGCTAGATTTGAAAGTAATTGAAATAATATGTAATAATGTCTCTGAATCTTCATCTATCCAAAGCTGGATAAGGCTTTAACAAATGAAATAAACAGTTCCACTAGCACTGCTGTTGAGATGCTTCTATGAATAAAGAGTATAGTAAGGAATTACAAAATCATGCTGTAAAAGTGATATTCTACATCTGAATTCTTTTCTTTCCCTACTTAATGCAAGAAATACAAGTCCTAAGAGTGTACTTGTAAATTTTTTCCCAGAAGTTATGTGTTTGTGTTCGTCTGAAGCTAATCTCTTTGCTGTAACAAGATTGACTGTACGTTGACTAACAAAGCTAAAATCCTCGCCTGCTCCAAAACACTGGAAAATACAATTATTAATCGTCCTGAAACAAGCTTGGACTGGCTGAGGCAACACACATAAACCATAATTTTAAAACCTAATGTCTCTTGAATTTACCAGATGCCTTAATTTCTACTTTTCATTGAAGGTGCCAGGGACTCTTCTGGGCTGATCTTCCTCCTGACTGAAGGAACAATAGAGATACAAAGAAACCTAGTCACAGAAGTTACTTGTCAAGACTAGTTCTTGCTTATAAAATGCATTTTTCAGAGTTTATATAATCTCTAATTTATTAAGGGATCAGACTTTTACATTAAGGACATTTATGAGGACATTTATGCTGGCTAGAAGCAAAATGTTAAGTTTAGGATTTCAAAGCACTTTTTCCACGGACATGCCAGCTGGTGACCAGAAGTATTCCTCTGGAATTTTGTGACAGTAACAAAAGTATATTTAAATAATTTTTAGTTCAGTTCACTTAATGCATGCTAGTCTGGTTAGTTATAGCCATCAGACGTAGATTTAGTTGGTTTAGCAAACTGTTGAGAATGCATAAGTGTTTTTAATTCTATCATAAAATAATCAAAGGTATAACACCTAGAAAAGTAGTTTAATTTCAGCTTACTTATACTGCTGCTGCCCACTAATCCTAATAGCAGTTGGTATAAAACACAGGTTATTAAACACGAAACATATTATGACACAAAGATGTCTACTGGATAGCCATAAATTGTTTCATAATTTTGATTCATTTGCAGATTTTCTTGATTTGCTGAACATTTACAAATGAAGAATTCTCTATTCTAAAATGATACCCTATGTTTCGCTCCACAGCAATCCAAATTTGTTGGGAGGTCAACTAGTCACTATATTCATATGACTGTTTTCTTGGAATGACCTTTAAAATATACACAAAATATCAATCCATACATTAATTTAAAGCTTTAGAACTGCATAATATGTTTTTATATCATCAGTGCTATAAAAGACAATGAAAAACTTTGTACTTCATAGTGATCCCAAGCATCACAATGCATTAGAGCTCAGAGATGATCACATTCTCTTCTAAAACTCTAAGAATGAATAATAGTGTGCCTGGGGGAAGATTGTTAGAAGGCTGGACATCCTAACAACTGGATTCTCCAGGAGCAGGAAAAATCCTTGGGCTAACTTAAACAATGAAGGAACTCTCTAGATAATGGCAGATTTTTTGGGTTATCTTGGGGCTGTAGCACTACTAGGAATTCTACTTAAAAGCTTTATGGTAACTCCTTGTTGCTGGTCCACACCTCTCATTGCTGCCATTCCCTAGTTGTAAGAGGAGCAAGCAGGCAGAAGTACTGACAAAGCAAGTATCGTAAAGAGAAAGATTTCTTTTGCAGAAGCCATCATTTGTGGAAGACAGTATGGTTCACCTTTTAAGCAGAGAAGTGAATACACAAGGTAAATGCTCCCTGTCTCATCAGCCCTCTGCACTAACTGGAAGACTTAAACTTACAGCAAACGAGGAAAAGAATACAAGACATGCGTTTAATGGAATGTCAGACTGTCAAAACAGCCTTAATCAAGGCACTGAGGAGCATGAAGGAATGTCTTTAAGTATCTGTCTATGCTAGGATCCAGTGTAATAAACAAGAAAAATGAGAACTGCTCATTTTATGGGCTTAATTTGAATTAGTTGGTATTAATGAAATTTGGAGAGATGTTCATGACTTGAAAGTTAATATCACAGTTATAGAACTTAACAGAGAATGGGGCTCGCTGAGTAAATGGAGAATGTGAGTGCATTCCATCAAAATGAAGTTATTTATTTCTGGCTCAGCAATAACTTGGAAATAAATTATATTCATCTTTATAGATTAACCTTCTAATGAAGAAAGCACAATGGCTGCTACTGACAACCAAACCAAACTAGTAAGCAGGATGATCATTTCCCTAAGCACTGGGGGGGGAGAGGAAGGGTGGGGGGAAGGGGAAACAACCCTGCTATACTGTCAGCACCTTGTCATCCTTGAAATCTCATAAGGTTTTAGAAGAAAATGTCCCATCTCAAAAATTACCAAATGAAATAGAAATTCCCTATTAGGTCATTGCTTAACAGATGCTATGTACTGGCAACATGATTAATAATGCTGTACTTGTATATATAATTTTAGGTGCATATTAAGCAAGATTTCCTTTCCCATCATGACTCAATGCCAACAAATCCAATAGAAAAATCTAGTTAAATTCATTGAGCTTTAATTGTGCTTCATATACTCTCAATTTCTGGCTAATATATTATTACTCATCATATATATAGCTAGCTCTGGCAGTTAGTCTTACTTGCATGAGTAATTCTATATGGGTCCTTATAGCAAGGAGCTTTGAGAGTCACTAATAGCTGGACAAGGGACACTGGTTACTGAATTCCTGGCTCCGTTTTCAGCATTGGACTGACTAGTATGTTTATATGATGCAGAAGTCAACCACAGGATGACTGATTCATACTTACAGCACTGCATGTTCCTATATTATTTTGTGTAATAATATATAATTTACTTTACAAAGACTTTTCTCATTCTATTTTATCAGTGGTTCACAGACGAATTTAGGAGCAACTTGAACATCAGAACCAGTAATCTTTCTAAGCCTCTGCTTAGAATCTTTTCCTGCCCATGTTAATTATAAATTGCATTCATCACACTAAAGATTATTTATTTGTTTCTTTTGTTTATCTACTTTGCCTATCTGTAATACCACAGTGGGAATGGCATCTACAATGGCAAGAAGATGACCTGTGGGTTATAGTAAAACAAATGGATGTCTTGCACACGGATAAAAAGGCAGATAAAAAAAACCAAAACCAAAATGTTTGCAATACAAATCAGATTTTTCTTCTATCTTTTGTCTTTTCATTGTTCAATGCGAGTTAAGATCCAAATTGCTACCAGCAATCCTTTTGCTTCCATTCCTCCATCGAAGAGAAATATAATACCCAATACCTTTCTTTTCTGCTTATTGTCCAAGGTTGGAGAAGAATTTTTATTTACCCTTAAGAAGGGAAACTGGATTTTGGCATCCTAAAAACTTACTTCAGCTTAATTTGATTGGATTTTTTAAAATGTGGGTTTCTTATTCTTCCTTTTGTACTTGTCATTAATCCATGCTATTTCTGTTGATTTGGGAAAAAAAAAAAAAAGGAGAAGAGGAGAGGAGAGGAGAGGAGAGGAGAGGAGAGGAGAGGAGAGGAGAGGAGAGGAGAGGAGAGGAGAGGAGAGGAGAGGAGAGGAGAGGAAAGGAAAGGGAAAAGAAAAGAAAAAAGAAAAGAAAAGAAAAGAAAAGAAAAGAAAAGAAAAGAAAAGAAAAGAAAAGAAAAGAAAAGAAAAGAGTGCAAGAGTTAGCAAGGGGAAATGCACTTAATATGAATGAACAAATAAAGCAGTCTGCGAAAGGCAGGGATGAACATGTCTAATAAGTGGCACAGTTTTAAGACTTCGGTCCTGGCGCAGCACTGCAATGTAACCCCAGAAAACCCTAAATATACTAACAAAAAATTTAAGCTTCAGTGTGACTGGCAGGTATTTAGCTTTTAGATTTTATTCAACCAACTCACCAGTTTAGGGGACCAAGAGTGAACTGTAAATAGCACGTAAGTTCCCAAAGTGTAATGCAGGAGAGAGATGCAAATAAGCTGGCTGCAATCCATCTGTGTCAACATGAAGTTAAGCATGGAAATCTTATTACAGGGTGTTTCAGATGCTGAAAGTTTACATGATTTCAAAAGGCAACTGGACAAATTCATGTAAGAAAAATCCACTGAGAATTACTGTATGCAAGACAACTGGTTCAAAAAGTCAGTGAGGCACAAATGGTTGAATGCTGGATGAATATTCTTTAGTAACATCACTTACACCCTTCTGTAGGCATCCTCTTTTTGACTTTCTTGAGAATAGGTCTCTGAGCTGGATGGGCCTGTGATGTGACCCAGTTAGACCATTCTCTTATTCTTAGGTATCAATATGTCTGTGATAGCACAAGCACATGACTTTTCTGATGGAAGCTCAGCAGCACATGTGTCTCTCTGAAAGTATATGCGACCAGAAGTGGGGCTGCTCACCTGAAATGATTAAGTGATTATTTTCTACTTAGCTCTATTTGAGAATTATTGACAAAGTATTCTTAATTCTCTGTTCAGAAAGCATGTAATACTTCTGGATGGGTTTGAGTTCACCACTTGTAGGCACCTTCCCTGAAAAAACTGGTTGATGTCTGCTTCTTGTACAATGGCCTAAAGATCAGAGCACATCCAAGGACTGTGGCAGCTGGATTTTGGTTGAGCTCCACCAGGCTGGACAACATAGTTTCCAGCCCCTCGGAGAGCATGCTATTTGAGAGTAGAAGGTCCCTCTTTGTGTATGGAGAAAAAGGTATTGTTTTCCTTTGAGTTGAAAGCTGTGATCCCAGGAGCACAGACACAGGCAGGCAGGAAGACCTGGCAGGAATGTGGTTCTCTTGCAAAGCGCTTAGAATACCTGGGCAAAATTCAAGGGTGTGAATTTGCCCCCAGACCACTGGGGACATGTGCTTCATGACAAGCAAGAGAGTAAATATAACAAAACGTCTAGACAGCAGACTCGTGTATCTCTGTGGCCTTAGGGGTAAACGGAGGGTCTCTTAATGTCTTTGATATATTTCCCCACATTTAGCTCAAGGAAAAGCAGAAAGGAAACCAAATCCTTCTTGGCTGAATACTTTGTATATGAAGATGATAATTTCCTCTGTAGAGCATATGTTTTGAAAGACTTCTCACATTGCTGCTTCAAGGAATGGTCTTTTTTACCCTGAGGTTGATACCACGTAAGTGGACGCAACTGGAGAGAAGGGGAGAGGACAGCTAAAAATTACATGGCAATCTACATTTCCCTGAGGAAGACAAATAAGAGTTAACCACAGCAAATGGAAGATTAAACTCTGAACAATGTTTGCTTAAACCTAATTTCTAGCTGCTACAGCTTGATTTCCAGGCAAACTGTTGCCAAATTAGAAGTTTGTATCAAATGGCCTCAATGTGATCACAGTTTAGCTCTTGCTAGAGTTATTTTAACATATTCATGTTTGTAATAATTACTACGCTTATTTTTTATGGCTAATCACGGCTGCTTTGAAATGTAAGTAAATCTTTTTATATTTTATTTCTGCTATGAACAACCGTTTTTCAACCACAACTTTCACAAGCCTTCGCTGCACTCATTAACTGTGGAGATGCTAGGGCAAAATACTACAAACCCAGACAGGTCTAAGCCTTCTCTTGCCTGAATTTCAAACAGTTAAAAAAATCTTTTAAACACAAGGCCTGTCTCAACATCATTCTATTCCTGTCAGTTTGCACTAAGAAGAGGCTCAATATTGTTTTGAATAGACGTTAGTTTACAGTGGTTTGTTCCTCTCTTTAAGTCCTAACATTCATATATGTGTCGACTCATCCACATCTGTGCGACTGAGGACAAATACAGGTACACGGAATTTAGCCTGTATAAATTGTAGGTACTTTCATATACACCAAAAAGTATTTCTTTACCCACTCTTTTATTTTCCGGTCCATGCATGCATCTGGCTTTTGTGCTTCTTTCAGAAATATTTCTACATCCCTGGCAACGTTCAAGGCCAGGTTGGACAGAGCCTCAGGCAACATGGTCTAGTGTAAGCAGACTTTGGAGTCACAATGACAAACAATCTTCCAAAAGCCATCCTTTGGCATATAGAGAAAAAAATAGATCAATTACTAAATATTTTCAGAAAACAATGCTTTTCATTTTATGCGGTTTTCAATCAGGTTATAACTATACCAGCAGCTAACCTGCTATTGGGCAATTGTGGATGAGTTAATAATTCAGATACTCTTGTGAAGTGTCAGCCAGAAACAGCAATTTTGCCACTTAAGGATGTTTGGTGGAATAAATGTCTTGATATGACTATAAATTGGAACACACAGAAACCTGGTCTACAGATAACCTGCAATTCTCAGAGGGAGTATTTGAAACAGAGGTCAGAATCCCTTACAAGCAGTCCTTCCAGACATTGCAATGTTATCTTGAAGGCAAAATAGGGTGACTGTTGTTGGACAGTAATTGGATTGAAAAAATAGTGGATTTTTGTCATATTGCTAGCAGAATATTGAGTTTAATTTATGGTTTTGGCATATCAAGAGTGAAGAGAAAATTTCAGGAATTTTTCTTTTTTCATAAAATGTTTCTCTTAGCTGCAGGTCTGCACTTGGACCCCATTTAATTTTTTATTTGCTTTATTATTACATTAGAGTGCACAGCTTTGCCAAAACATGGCTTCGTTCACATCTGGCAAATAACTGAGCCAAATAATGAACCTGCAAGCACTTTTTGTTGGAGTTTCCCTTTCAAGTATGGGAAAGGTGATGGACTTATTTGATTAAAAGAAAAATCCCACATATTTGCAAACAGAGAAATTGGAAGACATGGATTTTAATGAAGAAATTTCATTTAGATGATGACTGGTCCTCATAATTACTTGCAGGATGAAATATGTCTCTTCCTGAGAAAGTGTTTAAAGAAGGACAATGTTCAGGGTTGACTCTGAGGTGTTCTCTTGTCTAATCTGTTTTCCATTTCTGGTCTTCGTTCATCCTTGTTTTCTCAGTACTTTTGTTTGATGGAAAAGAAACAGCAAATGGGTTGAAAATCACCCAGTGCAGATTTTCCTTCTAAAGAAGAGATTAGCAAAGTGAAGCTTACAAAGTCCTTGTAAACAGGCTGCATACTTATAAATCCTTGCAATTTTTTAAGTGTAATGAGAATTTTTATTGAAAAGAATTTTGTTCTTGTTTTCCCTTTGCCTTCCAGAAACAAACTTTTGAGAAACACTTTTCTCTAGAGTTTTTAGATATTAGTTATTTTTTACTTCTCACTGAATTTTGAGATTGTTGCCACTTCTATTTCATTCTTCATTTTTTAGCATGTGTCACTCCCTACCAAGTTCATATGTCTTTAAACTCACCAGGATTTCATTAATTTAACCACTTTTTTACTTCTGTGGCACTACTATCTGTCTTACTGATGCATAAAACTCTGGACCACTAACTGCACAATAACAGGTTGATTGATAGGTGTTTATAAGCATGGATTTCTTCAAAGTATATTTTCCCTTCAAAAAATAGATTCTACAATAAAACTCTGGACCACTAACTGCACAATAACAGGCTGATTGATAGGTGATTATAAGCATGGCTTTCTTCAAAGTATATTTTCCCTTCATAAAATAGAATCTACAATAAAACTGGGTGTGGGGAGAGAGGAGAAAGGAGGGAACAGGGGAAAGAAATTAGGTGACAGGACATCTCATTCATAATGCAATGGTTGTTTCAGGACTGGCTTTACACATTGTTCCTTCTAGTCAACGTTTCAATAAAACTAAATTATTTTCAGAAAATGTTCTGTACTTTGGAAGATAATTCTGCCTGCAGGTGTAATATTAATTCTTTTATACGTTTTGCATATTTCCCTCATTCCTTTCTGGCAGCCTGGTTTCAGTTTCCCAGACTTCCACAGATAATTTCTGACTTACATTTTTGGATCCTGCCTCTTAATTTCTGTATTTTTGGATTAAAAAACATATAATTCATGGTAAATCCAAGAAATTGGGAGTGACACAAAAATCTCAAAAATTAAACAATTTCTTCACCAGGTTGGTGCTAATTCCTACCTTATTCTGTTCCTAAATTAGGGAACCTCAGCATTTTCCTAATATTATTCTACAAAATATGCTGCCAGTAAATTGCTTCACTCCTTAGACTTTGGGCCAGTAGGACTAACAAATCATGCACTGTGAAAGTTTGGATCACCCTCAAACCTCATAATGTAAAGTTTTGTTAACTACTGAAAAACTGTTAGCTACTCTTAAAGATGTGGTCCTCAGGGCCAGTACAGGGCATTTTACCAACCAGTGGGAAGAATGCAAAACTTGATTTTTTTTTTGGATGTCATTGGGGTAAATCTTTACATACAGGTCTGCCTCTGGCCATGCACTGGGAGTGTCATAGTTTACAGAACCAGTTTAAATTTGTGGTGAAGAGTATCTTCTCCCTCAAATCCTACCAAGAGACGTATATGCAGATAAGAGAGACAAGTAGGAGAACTCTAAGCAGATGTAGAGACAAAAAGGAAGCAAAATGCCTTTATGGGGATGTCCTTTGCCTCTAGCATGTCTCGGAGGACCTGATGGCGCTGTGGGTGGGACCCTTCAACACTTCTTATGAGGCAACTGAAACCTACTGAAGTCTTTTCTGAAGCAGTTTGCCCTGCCCTGTTCACAAGAGTTACCCTGTGAAAAAGTCTGTGCAGTCTGGGAAGGCTGCATTCTCCTATTATGGATTTCTTAAGCCCTATAAAAGCTGGCATGCAGATTTAGGAACCTTAAATATTTGCATAAATGTCTTTTAGCAACTAAATAACTGTCCCCTGAAGCACCCCAAAAGAAGCCAAAGGAAACAGAAATCACCATCTACAAAATATTAAAACAAATTCCTAGTTTCTCAGCCAAGCCATTTTGTAGTTGCTATAAGCCAAAAAAAAGTTAGGGAAATTTTGAGGAGGTGAAACCACTTCCTTTTTAGAGTCCTCATGTCTCCCAAACACCTTGTTGAATTTACCTGAAAATTTCCATTAAACTTCTACTTTGGCAGAATAACACACTTCTGAAATTTCAAGCAGATTGGTTTGGTCTGGTAAAAAGCTAGAGGTAAAAAGCCTGATCTGGAGTGGAAACCTAACTTCCAAGATATCTGTGGAGAGAATATAAAATGAGAAGTCTACCAAAGTGAACCAGGAGTACAAGGTTGTGTACGCAATACTTATTTTTGAGCAGTAGCATATAGTGCCATTTGGACTGCTGTCAGAGCATAAATCCAAAGCTTCAATTAGATTTCTCCTCAGCAATTTGTACTACCAGTTGAAACAAACATTTCAAGAAATAAAAATGCTATTATTCAGTTTCTTTAGCGCCGATGGCAGAAGGAGTTGATGAACCCTGTGACTTGTATAATCTCACTGAAATCTGATTATTCTTAAAGGTTATTGATGGTTTCATTCCCAAATTCAAGTAGCACCCTCTACTGGCAAGTTCACATTGATCTACTGCCAACAACAATAAAGAGACATCTTAAGTGAAAAGTCTGTACAATGGTCTATACTAGAAAACTAGAGAGTGAGAGATTGGTGTAGGAATGTTGAGGTGAGCATAAGAAACAAAAATGCACAGGGGAAAACTGTATGTTGTGCTGTGGGGTTCAAATCTACAAATTTCAGTGGAGTTTGGCTATTCATCACCGAGACAGGGTTTGGCCATGACTTTGTGGTTAGCTTCATATTTAAATTTCATCAGAATCTGAGAGCCTGAGCAGGAAACCGTGTGTTCCTTTCATTGGTGCAGATATTTTGTCTCCAGACCAGTGAACATACATAACTTTTTTTGAAATCTTTGGAAAATCAGCTCATGGTCCCCTCCAAGGTAATGCAAGAGACCCATATGTTGATTCTGCAGCACAAGAAGAAATAGCATACTGAAGTGCTGTGGTTTTGGAGGCTTATACACAGACGATGTTCATGACACGCACATACGTCAAGCAGGCATACTAGACAGATTGCCCTTCCTTTCACTTCACTTCAGAGCCCTCAGTGGGTTCTCTCAAGGTTGAGAGAAATTTGGCTGTTACTGCTTTAACCTCCATAAATGCCTGATGTCATTTACTCACACATCCCGGCAAATATTTCTGTCTGATCTCTCCCTGTTTTTTTTTTTTTTTTTTTTTTCTCTCTCTCCAAGGAAGTTTCGTCTTAGTGCCTATTTTGTACTTAGTTTTCCATCTATTTTTCAACCCTTTCCTAGGAGTGATGCAACAAGACATAAGCATTACACAAAAGACTGAAGGCAGTTTGTTAGAAAAGGAGCAGCGTTTGGCACAGCAGCACAGAAGTGACCTGGTGATATGGCGCTTGCCTGAGAAGTCACTTTTCTGAGAGCCAGCTCTGAACAGTACTGAAATTAGTGAGTGTTTTCCCTTCAGTCTTGGTTAGATTAGATCAAAGCCGCTTTGCACATCTGGACGCAGTTCATTCAAATGTGCCTGCACTATCCCACCTTTTATCTGGTAGCACTTTTGAAGGTGTTAAGGAAAGCCTCAGCTTTGCCACTGATGCTCCCTTGTTTCATGGTTCTTTTCCAGTAATGACATAAGTGACTTTCTCATCTGTGTATTTTATTGTTAGTGTAGACTTAGATTTATATTTTTTCCTCTGGTGTCAGTATATTAACCTCAAAGAATGTGCAACCTCTAGTCTCAAATGCATGAGTTGGTTTGTTTTGGTTTTTTTTTTTTTTTGTTGTTGTTGTCTTGTTTGGTTTTTTTTGGTTTTGGTGGGGGTTTTTTTGTATTTTTTTAAGTAGGAACCTACAGTTTTGCCTGGGATTAATAAACTAGCACATAGTATGGTTCACTACTCTATTGTATTTCTTGAATAGCCATTAGCTTAGAATAAAGTATATCTGGGGGAAGTGAACTCCTTAGCACAAGTGATACGGAGAATTTTAGTAAAAAATTCTAACTTAAAACATTTCTAAAAATCATAGCAGGATTCAGTCTGTATCAGGTAAATTCCAATTCTTCATTTCTTCCTTGTATCATATGCAAAATCATGCAATAATTTTTAAAAGGTCATTATTCAATAGTTTCTGTAAGAAGATTTGTTCTCACTAATACACGGCTATAGGTGACATGAGAAGGAGAAGTACTATATATCTGCTTCTCATGGCTGGAAATTACTCAGATTTCAAAGCTGGAACCACTTAGAAGTGTCCACTCAAATGTGTCATGGAAGAGATAATAACTTCTCTGTTTGCCTTAAAAATGTGGTCTATGAGTAATGGCAAAACACTTTTATTTTACTGAAATATAACCTGATTCTGTAATTTTAGCTTTACTTGGGAAAGAATTGGTTTGTTGAAGAATTCACACAAGCCTATTTTCAGTTGTTACAGAAATGGGTTGGAATACATCTTAAAATAAGATACAATTTCATTTTTATGTAGAGGATTTTAATAACACAGTGGAAACAAATTATAATTTTGTATTTAAAATGCAATACTGACATGTTTTTCAAGGCAGACATTACATATAATTTTGTATTTTCCTTTGATGATAGTACAAACCGGTAAAGAATTTTTGAGAGTATGTAGACTTGGCATACCAAGAATATGATTACTTTGAGTTGGAAACATTTCAAGTCATGAGGTTTTTCTATATTTGCAATTGGCAACTGGCAGGAAATCTTCACAAAACTATTGGATTGGACACTTAGCATGCTCTTACCTGTAAGAAGATCAGATTTCTCTTGTAATATGCTAATCATCCATCCAGAACAGTTGTGAAAAAGAATTGTCTCAGTATTCTCATATAATTTTTCCCTTGGACTTTTGGAAGTATTTTGGTATGTACCATAAATTACAAGTTATTTTATTCAAAGCTGTGCAGAGGAAGGCCTTTTCTAGCTTGTGCTATGCTTTTAAAGTTTTTATTCCTTGTAAATCAAAGTCCCTTTTCAACTTTGGTATCATTAATGAAGGCAAATTCTGAAGAAAATGTACCACCTTTTTGAAACATCCAGTGTTGGAAATATGACAATTTCAATCTTTAAGATTTTCGTATCGTAATAACATATTTCAGAATGAAAACATAACAAAATAAATATTAAGAAAGATTTTGTAAAGAAAATTCATATTTATTACCTCTACAAACTTAAGGAATATGATTGCATATTTGTCAGTTATTTTGCTAGATTTTATTCTCGGGAAATTTCTGCTCTCCTTTGCACAATCTTTGAACACATTTTCAATGGGAGAAACACAAATGGATTTTGGAAAAGCATATATAAAATTTACTGGATGAGACACTTCCATTGAATAGAATGACAAGGAAGTTATGGGCAGAAGGTCAGGAAGACTTGAGGACAGACCCTGAAGCTAAGGGCAGAAAATTCGGAAGAGGGATGAATATTTAAAACATGGAAGCCCTGAACACAGGAAGGAAACAGTGATATAACTGGCTGACAGATGAGTGAATTGAAAAACGTGGCTAACATTTTAAAAGGTCTGGGATTAATAAAAGCTAGTTAGTATGAACTGGGGAGACTTGAGTAATAAAAAACAGAGGAGGAAGGAGGTTACAGTGGGTAGACCAGAGCAGCACTTGGTGTCTGAAGTTAGGCTTGAGAAATATATTGTTCTGTAACTATTTTTCATATGTTTTTATTTCTTTTCTTACTCTCCCAAATGTTTGGTTTGGTTTGGGGTTTTTTTTTTGTTTGTTTCTTTCTTTCTTTCTTTTTCTTATAACAGTTTTTTTCAATTATATTTATTATTTTGTTTGCTAACCCTCCTTCCCTGAGTTCATGAGTTTTCTTACCTAATCAGCATGGAAGAGGCATGTTCACATGAATATGGAGTCAGCTGTGTGAGCAGCCTCACCTGTAAGGTCTGACACACATTCACATGTGTATACTTGGCATGGATCTAACAAGACACACAGCATCACAAAGCTCATCATAGCTTGCTATGAGCAATGGTCACTTTTTTCAGCATCAGATTGCTCCCTGATTTTGTCCCTCTTGGTTCCAAATATCATATTATCTCAGAAGATGGTGCTTTCATGCTTATCACTTTTTCTTTAACAGGAGGAGAGATAGTCCTGGCTGGCTGTGTGGGTGGAGGACCATGCAGTCGCACACCGCTCTCATGTGACTAAGGGTATTTACTATCCCTTGCCACTCTTTTTGATAATCCCTCCCAACTTTTAACCCATCCATCCCTGAAGTTATTGCTTCAGAGGCTGGGCACCCAATAAGTGAAGAGTTGGGAAGCCCATCCTGAAAACGTAGTGGGAGAGGAAGGTGTTCAGCAAAATAATGAAAAGAATGATGAGAAGAGGATTGTTCTTGGGGACTAGTATCTGTACAGGGATGATCACAGGCTCCACGTACTGCTGAAGCCAACTGCAAAGTCTCAGTGCTTTCACTGGGGAGGCAGATTGTATCCTATGGGCAGGGGTTCTTCCTGCAGGAATAGTTTCAGAATGCTCAGCACAAAGCAGCAAAACCCAGTCATCAAATGGTGTAGGTGAGCTGGTGAGCTCTTTGTATAGGCAGAGTTTTATATGGTGGTTGAGTCAGCTGTTCTGAACTATTACTTTTATAGAGAGGGGCAGGCACTGAGTCACACTTGTGCTGCTGAATTCACTGCAGAACAAGTTGCTTTAGGCACCCTCTGTGCATCGTCAGCCTTTTTTGCACCCTACTCAAAGAACAGATGGATTGGTGTTTGCTGAGGTTGCAGCTAACGTGTTAAATACACTAAGTACCCATAGCTTATTAGTAAGGAAATTAGGGATCATAAAATGTAACAAAAGAGCTAGTGTTCAGCAAGCCAGCAACTTTAGCAGCTTAATGTTAATATTATGAATTATATTAAGGACCTCTTAATGAAAACATAGCAACTGTTACTTTAGACACTCCACAGTCCAAGATCTTGATCTAAAGTAATCCCTGATACTTTAAAAACTCTTAATTAAGCTTTCTGTTCAGGTCTGATATGTAAGAAAAAGATAAACAGCTGCATTTGGTTGATGTAGAAAAGGTAACCCACTGGCAATTGATATAGGCTGCAAAAGCAAGACATAACAAACTTAATATTCAACCTGCAAAATTCAGGGCTAATTTTCCCAAATTGCAACTTGCATCTGCAGATCATCCTCACAGTTGCCAGAACATGTCACTGCTTTCATGTTCCCGTATTCTTTATATATATAATTTTTAAATTATGGATCTCACTAATCCTCAAATACTGTCTCAGACAGCAGATAGATAGGTGCAATAACTAACGCAACTACAAATGCTCACATACAAAGCTAAGGGTTTCTTTTAAAATCCAAATGAATTAACATCCATTAGAAAGTTCAGTAAGAAGAATGGCAAAATGAGACTTAACTGCAGAGCAAAATTTCAGCATGGAGAAGGTTTATAATTCGTCTGGCATCTGCTGGAGAACAGCTGTCTGCAAAAGCCCCTCTTGTCTCTATGACCAGGAAGGAAGTGCTCCTCAGGGATCTTGGCCAGATGTGGAAAAACAAGGAAGAAAAGACAGGGAAAGGCAGCTGCTTACTATGCAGCAGCCCAATTGAGAAATCCATGACATGAGCTAAAAATGAGGGTTCTCTTGGGAAAAGGCAGTCAAGTGTCCAGCCAGAACACTCTTGCCTCTCTGCCAGCACATTTGTGTCCATGATGCATGGAAGGAGATGGTGTAACATGGGAGACTCCAGAGAGACAAATCGTAGTGGAAAGAGAACACTAGCTGTTCAACACATTTTACAGGTATTAATTGTGTCAGAAGAGTGCTTTTACTGAAGGCTGTAAGTACAGAGGATGACCAGTGGTGCCAGCGTGAGAGTGGCACACCCAGCAGAGGTACACTCCCTTTTTCTGCTCAGTAAATATGCACCTGGCTATATTACCATGATATCAAAAATCACTGTAGAGGCATAGCTGTAAGCCTGCTAAGACCATTTTGTTGCTTATGTGGGATGATACTAGTAGTACAAAATTGGCCAAAGTCACTTTTTCAGAAAATGCTTTCCTATACAGAATATCTCTAGCCAGGCACTGCATAAGTTTGCTTTTTCATGAGTCTGCATAGAAACTTCCTCAATAACTACATGGATTCCAGATTAATCTTAGGAATTGCTGGTGTTAGGTGAATATCTGACAGCCTTTCAAAATATTTCCAATACAACAGGAGGTCTTCTGATTACATACCTGTAGGAATATACCTGAGGGAAACCAGTTGGAAATAGAAATGGAGTTGCAGGTAGCTTAGCACAGGTTAAAGGCATAAGTAGTCTCCTGGTGTTGACAGAATGGCTCCCAGTAACCCAGCAAGGTACTGGGAGTACTGCAAAGGTAACTCAAGTCTGCATGTGATGCAATCATAGATCTGCCTGCAATCTAGATATGCCTTTGTAGTGACTGCTTCTGCTAAAAAACCAAAGAGTGGCGCCTACAAGTCTGTCTGTGGGAAGGAGAGAGAAAGAGAGGGACTCATTAAGTGTTATTATCTTGTGAATACACTTGGTCAGACAAAACAATAGGATAGCTGAATCTTAGGGGAGAGCTCCTCTGTGACGCATTGAGGTCTACACCATTAGTATTTCTTCAGAAGCAGAGCCAAAGAAAGAAGTTCTGGTAGAGCCTTTTGAAAAGAGAAAGGCCAAAGAGGTGAATGCAAGGACACACATGGGAACAGGAAATATGGACATAAGGTAGAAAGGGGAAATGCTGCTCTTCCAGCAGGGAAATGCTTCCATCAAATTATTTGTGACTGACAAACCAGAGAAGGAATCAGGTGTTTGAACAACTACAGTAAAGACAGAAAATAAACAATGTGGAAGATGAAGGATATCCCCCAGCTGCTCAAAAATGTAAGAAACTCAAGATAGGGCAATATGCATAATTTTGCTTGGACTGATGTATTTCACATGCTAACTAAAATAAAGGGATTCTTAGGATTTCCTTGTGTCTACATATCCTTAAATATCCCATGGATTTTCAGAGTGAAGGGAAAACATGGCATGCCAAAAAGACTGGACATGTGAGATGAGGTGCAGTGGGGAGTCAAGATGTGTGGTCCTATGGGTGGTACTGGGCTGAGGTTAACCTCTGCTTTCATTCGCAAGATAAGAGAAAGGGAAAACTGTCTGATAAAGCGCTCAAAGATAACATTTGTTGGTTAGACCAAGGGGTTCTGAAGATCATTACACTGATACTACTGGAGGTCTTTGGGATACAAAATATGATGTTTCATCAAAGTATAGTCATGTGAGCTCAACAAAAACCCAAAAAAATTTCTATAGTAGTAATAACAAAATCTACTCATAAAGGTAACAAAAACAATAGCAAAACACTATATAGAACAAATTAAAAAAAAAAATCTGCCCCAAAACAACAATATTCACAACAAATTTCAAAATAAGCAAGGAAACAGATACTTGCCCTACCTTTGAGAGCATTCAATCTATATTTGTTCATTTTGACATGCTAGCAGTTTCTGAAGGAAGGAATAGGAAAGATGCTAAAATGCGCTACCTAATTTCAGAAGTGAAGGAATATGAAGAAGGCAAAGGCCACTGACAATGTATGAGTTTATTGTATGCAGGCTCTCCTTTCATGTCTCTCATTTATATCACTGTCTTGTGAAAGCTGAGAGACTGAGACTATCTGGAGACAAAATCTTTGCTACTGTCATCCTCTTCTTCCGATCTTCCACCTCTCAAGGTACTGCTTTGGGATACTGCACCAGCGCAGGCAAAAAATAAGGCTTTGTAACGAAATGGTGGAAGACTTTTTGGGAAAATAAGATTGCCATCTAGCATGCAAAAGAGGAAAAGCGTGCTAGTTAGAAGAACAGTTGAGGAGCATGGCTTTTCATCCCTGCATGGCTCTGAGGGGAGAAGTCTGTTATCATATGGTTAGTGAACTCTGTGCAGCCTTTGGAGAACAGGACAGTCTTCAGCCAACTGAAGTGAACAGAAGGACCATATTCACTCCTTGCTATTGATGATGTGTGCGATGCATTACAACAGAGCAGGGAGTATGCATATATCAAGTACTTAGGCTGGTTATCAGCAAGAATGTAGCGCCACAATTCAACAGGTGATTTTAATACACGAAGGAGCGAAACAGCTCTAGCTCTTCTTGGACAAAAGGGCAAGGCCTCTGAAAATAGCAATAGTTTCAGGCGCTTTGTACATGCCATTTGTGAAAATCTCGTTTGCTTCAGAGATGGTTGATGAGTGTGCTATTTTGCGCTAAATGTGACAATTTTTCTGGAACATTCTTTGCTGATGACTTTGAACTTCATTCCTTGCAAATTCAGCTGAGGCTGCAGAAATGGAAAGAGCATGTTCTTAGTCTGTCATTGACAACTGCTTCTAGATAAACCTCTACTTCTAGATAAACACTTGCTTTTTGCAAATGAGAAAAAGGGGTATCAATATCCTTAGAACACTTTGGAAAATAATTTTCTAAAAGCCAACTGTTATTTCAGTTAATCCTATTTTGCATACAGAAAACCTTTAGCTGTGTCTGAACCATTTGGTTATACATTTTGAAGGGTAGAAAAAGTCACTAGAGCACTTGTTGCTGCATCACAGATGCTTTATCAGTATCCTGAAATAATACAATGCTTGAAAAAAAATCTTTTCCCCTAGTGTTGTATCAACAGCTTGGCTGGGGACAGCTGACATTAGCAGCATGTATAAACCCAGAGGACCTTCTATTAGATATATTTGATGGACTAGGGAAAGAATTTTGGGTGGAAAGGGAGAAAGGAAGAAAATATTTCTAACCCCTTTTGGTGCCTCTTTTTTTTTTTTTTTTTTTTTTAACCGGCTCTGCAATGCTCTGCAGCATGATACATTGTAACTGCAAAGTAGCAGTGGAGCAGCACAGGTTACTGGTCATTCCCAGCGGAAGAAGCAGGAGAAGATCCAAGAAGCAGAACAAATACACTTATTTTACTGACTCTACTTCTTGGTTGTTTAGCATATTTTCATGTAAATGCTCCATCGCTGGCGATGTTCAAGGCTGGATTGGACATAGCCTTGGGTGGCATGGTTTAGTGGGAGGCGTCCCTGCCCATGGCAGGGGGGTTGGAACTAGATGATCTTAAGGTACTTTCTAACCCTAACTATTCTATGATTCTATGGTTCTATAATTTCCTCACAATCCTTCACAGGCTTAAAAACTTTGAATGGGCTGAAGCATTACATACCCCATTGGTACAGTTCACAGAGCCTCTTGCATCTCTTTTTCAACGTAACTGCAAGGTCTTTATTATGGGTTACAGTATAATTAGAATGATGCAGTGACTTTAATGTCAATGGAAAATAAATGAGATGGATGCTGTTTGTAACATCTTAATGATCTCAAGGCTTCTTGGTGCAAAGATCATTAAAATTAGAAAAAACGTCATCTACAAAACACTTCACAAGGTCAGCTTCTCTAGTTGATATTGATGACATATCCTATGGCAATCTACTTTATTGTGCTATTCAGAATGGATTAAATGATCTTTTTCTGTTATACCAAGAGTGTTATGTCTAATTTGCTACACATAGCACTGGAAAATGACCCACATGTGCCATGACTTTGAATCTTTCATTAAGTCAGATTCTGAACAAATGAAACTGAAATAGAATCACAGGAAATAGTGCTTCAGTTGATCCAGTTTTCATTCAGGCCTGAAAAATCTCTCAGGCACCGAATGAAGCTCCTCTCACCATGTCCTTTTATTCTGCTATCCTGAAATATATACAGTTTTCTTATTCTTTCTAATGGAGCAGATGGTTAAACCTGGCTGTTGGATACTTTAAAGAGTCAATTTTCTGTGCAAATATTTCCGGAATCGGTGCCCCTGCCCCTGGCAAGGGGGTTGGAACTAGATGATCTTAAGGTCCTTTCCAACCCTGACTATTCTATGATTCTAAGTAGGCAAAAAAAAAAAAAAAAAAAAAAAAAAAAAAAAAAAAAAAAAATTGCAACTCTTCTCAAAATTTTTCTTCCAAATCCTAGTGGATCACACAGAGAAAATCTGCTTTCAACACAAGCAGAAAACGTATGCAATGCTAAATTATCAGCCTAAACAAAGTAATGTTCCAAACATAGAACTGGACAATAATGAGAGAGAAACGGAACCATTCAAACAACAGAGCTATTCGCCAGGTACCATCTGCCTCTTGTATGTAGCTCCAGCATTCTGTTGCACCTGGGCTATTAAAAAATGACCACACCAACATGAGAGATTTAGCACTCTGAGACTACTCTGGCTGTGTTCCCACATTTCTTTATAGTCTCTCTGGATCATACTTTTCTTCCTAGAATGAAAATGATGGAGAAGAAAATGTTTCACTGACTTAGTTTGCACACAGCCTGGACTTACTCCCATGCACCATAGCTGAAGGGATCAGAGAACCTTGCTGTCCATTGTTGGCCAACAGAAGTTGTTAGTGATTTGCTCAAAGTAAGCTTTGTGCTCTTATTTGGCTGTGTCAAGACAGTTGAATATTTTGCTGCTATCCAAGGAATGTGCTGCTAATGCCAATGATGTATTCACAGAAAAGCATTGGTTCTTGAGTGTAGGCTTAACACAGTCATTGCAAAGTGTGGAAGAAATGAGGCAGGTGATCTTCCATGAGCAGGATATTTACTATGGACCCTAGAATTTTCCTCCAAGAAAATTAAAAAAATAGCAAAGCTATTTAAGATGTTATTAATTAAAAAGGCAGGTAATATTCAGTTTGAAAGTCACAGGAAGGATTTAGTTAAAGGTGAATTTTAGACATATAAACACATATAAATCTTTTATATGCTCCAAGAATTACAAGCAGAGCTACCTTCTGTTCTCCACTAGCAAGTGGAACTATCTTTGGAGAAGAATTTATGAGCTGTCTTGAGTAACTGTATTAGCAGTTGATGGGTGTTTAGGACGAGCAAAAATGTCAACCCAAGAGGTCAATCAGGAAAAAAAAAAAAATAAAAATAACACTAGCATATTTTGGAAAGAAAAAGAAAATCCAGACTAGAGTGCAGTTGCTGTGAATCCCAGTGGAGTTATGCCCACTTACAGAAATGACCTGTCATTTAGTGACATATCTTTTATGGAGTCTGAGGGAGAAAAATCAGTTACTAATGTCAAAAGACGCAACCAATCATATGAAAGACCAGGCAACTTTCTCACAAAGAATTGAACAGATGCAAATAATTTAAGACAGATAATGAACATTGCCCCTGTTTATCAGTTGTGCATGCAAAAACACAGTAAAGATAACTGAAGTGCCCACAGTCATGCAAGAAGGGTTAAATATGGCAGTTCTTTTCTAGATGAAGGGTGGAGGCAGCAGACCAGAACCTGAGGTGCTTGATGTTAGATACAATCCTAAGGTTGCAGTAGCTTTCCTTTTAACTCAGCAATGTGTTTGGCATATTGTGTCTCCTATACATCAAGTGCAGGAAGACAATATGAACAGTTTCTAACTCTACCTCATAAACTTCCCTGAACAGGCACCGGAGCTACAATAACATCTTTGTTGGCAAACATTTCCAGGCACTGTAAATCTGTCTGACTCTACAGGAGAGATGGCTGATGTACAAATCTCTAAGTCACTGTTGTTAAAAAACAGAGCCCCTGTTCATCCATCTTGTGCCTTATGTTATAGCACACCATATAAATGAGAACTTAAAATAGTTCTTTATCCTTCCAAAGTGCACAGTCACTGGAAAGGGTAACACAACAAGTTTAGCCTCAGGAACCTTAGTCAGCTTAGAAAAGAGCAGTTGAGGGACATATCTGTGTTTGCCTTCCCCTACCCAGAGGTACCCTCTGCAGTCCACACATATGTCAGTGTGCTTTTGCTCACTAAAGAAATTGAATCTGCTCACACAAATGTTCACCAGATTGAGTCAAGGAATTACAATCCTCATCACTTACCATTGGGGAAGCAGTGCAGTATTGTACAGGAATGTTCCCAAGGAATGCAATAACATGGGCTGGAAAGATCTGGGTTCTTACCACATGTGGTCGTGGAGAGAAACATAGCTATTTTTCCCTGCCTATGAGAATGCAGGAGGATATATATTTATCCTTTGTTATCCATGCTGCAATATGCATTTATTAGTAATAGCACAAAGACATTTTTACTCATGGTTTTGACAGAATCTTTGACATTAGAGCTAGATTGAGAGGACTTCCACTTCCTGAAGAGGTTTAAGGTTTTGCAAGATTTTGCTGAAAACAAATACAGTTTGTTATAACTAGTGACCTACAAATGGAAAGAAAAATATTGGAGAGTTAAGGCTATCAGCTACTATAAAGCCTTTTGATTCCCCACTCTCCAGTAATTTTCTGGACCTGAGAAACTTTTCAGGTGAAACATGCATCACAATCTAGATATTTCTTTAAAGCTTGATGGGTTGAACAAAATGACATTTTTCAGGGAAAAAAAAAAAGCTTCTTTTCTTTTTTTTTTTTTTTTTTTTTCTTTTTCCCCAACAGCTCTACTGCAGAGCCATATTTAGAAATGCTTGATCGTAAGGTGTTTGGATTTGGCAGGGACGATGCACTTTCCCCAGGGCCTGGGAAAAAGAAGCAGGCTCCAAAGACAGCTTTCACAAGTTGCTTTGAAAAGCAGTGTATAATTATAGAGGCTGGCAATGAAAGACGGAGCAGCCTCCAGGGATACCACTTTCCCATTCTGCCACTTACAGGGATTCTCTGCATTCGAGTTGTGTCATGTCCTGAGTAAGAAGCTCGGTCAGCACTGGGTGAAACAGCTTGCATCATCTTTCTCCAACTTCAGCTAAACTATTAAAGGGAGGCAGGTCTAAGCTTCTTTTTTCTTTTTTTTTCTTGACAGACCTGTGACTCAGAATGTCACTGAAAGGAGAAATCAATAAAAAGCTATTTCTACACTAGCTTCTGAGATTCCCTTTTAAGGATCACATAAGGTAGAGTGCTCACAGCTTCTGTCAATATTGCTGGTATAATTATTATTATTATAATAACAACTTTGTATTTAGGCAGCTTACATCCACTCTAAGAATAGGCTTAAGTATATAGCAGATCTGCGTGATGATGCCTAAAAGCTTTGTGTTTTTAAAAGCTCAGTGCTAGGGCCACCTGCAGAGCTTCCCAAGAAATGTACACTGCTTCCAAAGATTGTTTTCAAAACCAGTACCGTCTTTCCACAGCCTGTTCTGCTGGAAGCAAGAAACTGCTTGTACCAGTGTCTCATCTCCCTTTGTGCTGCATACCCCTGCAGTATTTCTGGTTGCAGAGCAGGAAAGGAAGCACTATGGAGCTTTCACAGACTGCATATTTGCCCATGAGCAGCACCCTCCTCCCTAATTTTTATTACATCAAATCCAGTGCCAAGTCTATGGCTTAAACGCACCTTCACAATGAAGTTGCAAAGAAAGTACCAAAAAAATTTAATCACCCTCACTTCCCTCTGCCCTATGCTATTTCAGAGGCAGATATTATGTATTACATTCTCTTTAAAGCAATGAAAAAAAGTTTATCTATGGAATGCAACTGGCATAAGTAATGAAGAAAGAAATAGGCCAGGAAATGGCAAAGCAAAAAAGAAAGTGCTGCAGTTTAAAAAGACTTTGTTATTTTTATTGCCATTTCCAAATTAAACCTGAAACCATTCAGATGAAATATATGTTGATATGTGGCCATCATTTTTGTTTATGTTATTAGTTTTGATCTCTGTAAAAGCCATTTCCATTAGTGACATAATAAACAGCACTAGCTGGAAGTGCAGTGTTCCCAAATACACTCCTCCTGCTGCTTCTTTCTGGAGTGCAGGATGCTCCAAAAAGTGTTACAGAACGTAACTGTGCTGCAAATAGAAATAAATACAGCTGAATGGAAGTGGAGTTTCTGTCACATTTGTTCATTTCAGTACCTGCTTACCTTCCAAACAAGGACAAAAAGTCAAAGGACACTGTAGAACAGAAATTACAAAACATTTTGATTCAGAAATGCTTAGCTAATTCATTTCACCATTTTTCAAATGAGAAGAAGCATTTTTATATTCTGCTAATTAGTTGAATTTACCAAATTCAAACTGTTTTTTTTCAGTTTTCCAAAATGAAAAGTTTCTGGAAAATTAAACCCTTTCCATGAAAATACAGATCTCTGGAAACATACTTTCCTATTCTGAAAAGAATTTCCAAGCAGCTCAAGGAAAAACTCATGCCATAGTATAATATTCTGTCAAATCCTTCTTAATGTGCCTTAGGCTCCCAGTGTCTGTCCATTGACCTTAATATCAGACTCCTTTAGACCAGCGCCAAGTGAGGAAAAAACCGCAGTTTTCTATAAAAGATTCATAAGACCAGGCATAGATAGTTTACATCACCTTTACCTCTTCTCCAATGCTCAAAAATTTCTTTAAATAAGTGTGATTTTTGATACCTTCAGAAACCTAGGCTTTACTTTTCTAGAGTACAGTAGCTGCAGAGGGGAAGATAAGCTACACAACCTTGGGTCACATGTTATGTTATGCTACAGGAGTATAGCTTTAGCTTCAGGGTCTCTCAGACAACATCACCAATAGAAATGTACCTCGACATTTTCAGAGAGGAGCTGAAAATGCTGCAGAGAGGGCTTACACGATGCACATGAGAAAATTCTTAATGATTTTTGTCTTTACACCCCCTCCCCCAAAACCCAGAGAGTGACGTGGGTGAATAGCTCAATAACCAACTACAATTGGTATACTAATCATATGTCAATCATTGCAAAAATGCAATAGATGTTTTAATTCTGCAGGTATTCTAGCATTTATAGATAAAATACATTAAATGCAGGCCAAAATTGCTATACCCTTTAAGACACCAGCCAGTTTTCATACCTTCAGCTTGCCACGTTTAAGAGGTATAAACCTGCACATTAGTCAACATGTCTGCTGTCAATTATCTCACTACTGCGATGTTGAAATCAGTAGTTCAGTGTAAAGCAAAGAAGTCCCAATGTTCATCTTTCATCATCATAGGAGAGCTGTCTCTAGACACACAGTCAGAAGAAAGACACTTAAGTTCCGTACAAAAGCTGATTTTTAAAAAGATATACATTTTTTTCTTCCTTTTGTTTCTAGTCCTTTGTTTCTTCCCTTTGTTTCTATACCTTAAAACAAAACTTCTCTTTGTTTCTATGCCTTATAGATGACATATGCAGTTTAAATGGTGGAACAAATATACTCTGTCATGTGAATGAGAACTAATAATACGTCATTTCGTTTAGGTTATTTGATTTTATTCTGGTGCACCTGAAATTATTGCAGATGTTTCTCTGGAATCAACTGCTTAATGTGTAAAGCAGGGTGACACTTTTTACCATGTGAAATGGTATGAAAAAGTAAGTCTTTCAGATGTATTTTAAACACTTTTGAAGGTGCTTGCAAGCTCCAATGCTGTATCAATCTTCAACAGCCTGTCTTAGGAGAAGGCTAGTGATTTTATTTGGAAGAACAGTAAGTTATAATAATAGCTCCATGTTTAGCCTAGATGAAAATAGAACCAATATGGGTGGAGGATTAAAATAAGGGTAGGTTAACTAGTAGTGACATGAAATACCAGACATCTAAATTTAGGAAAGTTTCAATGCTCCCAACCTTATTTTTATTGGCTTTTATGTGGTGTTTCATAAAGCTATTTGGATGGAGCTAAGAGCCTATAGCAAGGACAGTCAGTCTTTGCACAGAAGTATTCTGGAAACCATCATAATTTTCTCTTTTCCTAAAAGCTGTTAACAGAATAAGAATAAAGATCCTTATAACTTCCACTGCACTTGGGCATGGCAGTCACAACAGCCTAGGTCGTGAGAGCGACATGTAAGTTTACAACTAGGTATTTGATTAAAAAAAAATTTATTCGCACACAATTTGACCCTTTTCTGTTTTGTGAACTGAGCACTTAATGCTGAGCTGGTCTGCCCTGCAGAACTCTCCGATGATCATTTCTCTTTCTGCAGGCTGGTCCTTAGAAGTTATCTGTGGAAAGTTAGTGCTGGAACTTTATGACACTTTAATTGAACAAAGGAAGCAGAATGCATCTCTATTCCTCACTGAAAAATGTCCTGGTTCCCAAAATATGCAGGAGGGACTCATCCCTCAGGAGTACAATGAAAGCAGGTTGGTGTTGGAAGAATAGATCAAGCTGTATTCTGCTCTGCCATTCCTTATCTGGGGTACTATCTTGCAAGCTGAGGCTGGCCAGACATTAACCATGGGAAGGTTAGTCATCTGATCTGAACAAATCACCTACACTTCCTCTGGAATCAATGGAGAAAGATGATTATGCCTGTAGGATTCTCCATACTGTCCTAGGAAAAGTATCTTACTTACTGGAGGGGCCTTTTTCTTTCTACAATCCATAATACAATCTTCAAGGATTAGCTCAGACTAGAAGCCCGTGTTTCACATGGCTAGTGCTAGGTGAGAGAAATCTTACTTTCTATAAAAACCACCATGTGAGTACAACCACACGAGATCCAAAACTAGCTTTCCTCATGAGCCTTCTGTTACTGTCCACCAAGCGGAGCTCATAGGTGGGAAGTCTTTTCCCCTACTATTATTTGTGGAACGTTTTTTATAAACTCCCTCCCCCCTTCAGCCACTTACTGGAGTCTCTTTGCAAAACTAGTTCAGGAAGAGATGGAAGACAAATACACAAATCTACCTGACAAGCAGTGTTAGAGAAAAGAGTAATAGTCACATTTGTTTCTTGGCACAATGTTCTGCCTTGGTTCTTATAAAAATTTCAGTCCAGCTCTGGCTTTTGATACTAATTAAGAGCTATCTTTTCTAAAGAGTAGCAATAGGTGTAATTCACCTGACATAATACTTTCTCAGTGATCCACTTTTTTCAAGATCCTAGAACCTAATATATGTTCACCAGAGAGAACTGGAGACTGGTAATGGAGATTAGTGTAATGTAATGGAGATTTCTTGCTCAAAAGACCTGAATAAACTTAGCTCACAGTATCTCCATATTATGAAAGAGAACTTATCTATTTGTCTTTATGACAACCAGTGACGGCAAATTGCTTCCTAAGGTAAAACTGGAAGGGAGAACACTGCCTTGGAAGGATCTTCTGATGGCTCTTTTCTAGGAAGATGGTCAGAGTTGTGTGTTGAAAGATGACAAGACAGGTAAATGGAAAGGTAAATGAAAAAAAAGAAAAAAGTAGGAAAAGAAGACACAAAAGAATTCATGTGAACTGGGTATCTATACAGACAAAGCAAGTCACCACTTTCAAGTTTAATTCATCTCCAATTTGGGCAGCTGAATTGTAGCAAAGAAGTGGAATTGTATGCAATTTAAAAGTGTATTTGCACAATTGTCTGGTGGCCACAAAGAAATCCAGAGTTGATTCTTCTTTGTTTTGTGTAATTTTTTTTATGTACTTTATTATTTATTATACTATGTCATACAGAAGTAACAAAAATATTGCTCCAAACATTTCTGTTTTATATTCTATTATCTTCATGTACATAGATGTATGGCTATACCTTTACTGATGCTGGTGGGTGGTCTGAGAATTTATGAAAAAATGCTGACATTATCTATCTGGTCCACAGTGCATTAAAAAAAAGAGGGAGATTTTAGGATTATGAAAGGTTTACATTTTCCCTTGGTACCTGCTCCTGCAGCTTGAAAATTTCTTTGCTTTGACCCTTTGACAATGATGACAGGGTGTGTAGTTTAAAGAAACAGATAAAACCCTGAAGACTTAAAGGAAAACATATTTTTCATTTCATGATCTCTGAATAAATGAACTTTCCTATTCAGGAGGGAATGAAAACTTGGAAGAGAGGTAGAGATTAAGAACACTTCATTTTCTATTTTCTAATATTTTTTTAAATGAGAGGTTTTTTCCTAATACAAAGCATGAAACAATGTGAAGTTAAAGGATTACATTTGTTTAAAAAATGTTAATTTTACATAAAAATATGGAGCTATAAAAAGGAATGTTTGTATACAAAAAAAACTATCCATGAAATAACTTGCTTCAGCACTTATGCTAGACAAAGATGGCCAATAAGTCATAGAAAATTGTTTATCATCTGTTTTAACCAAATCTCTCTATTAATTTTCTTCACTGTGACATTTGAAGTCTTTATTTAGGTGATTATATTATTTGTGTGGCCAGCTTATAGATATGCATTTCCAGATTCTTGAAGCTAAGGATTGAAAATGGTTATATTTTTGCATGTATCCAACAGGATCTCAGATAAGGAATTTTTGCTCCATGAAGGCAACTAGACTGATCGGATTTAGTAGCTCTGATGCTCCCAGTAGCAGCCTTTTTGGTCCCTTCATCCAATAAAATTTAACAATTAGTTTCTGTCCCATTTGACTCCTTCCAGAGTGCTCTTGCTGATTCCTCAGTTTCTCTTTCATCTTCAGCTGATCTGAAGAACCGTGGCACTATTGAAGTGCCTGGCTCCCTGGTTCTTCATAGTTTCTGGTGCTTCACAGACTTTCAGAATCTCTCCTCAGCCAGCAGAGCCCCAGTGCTCTGACCCTTCTGGTGTGGTAAGGCCATGTGGGTAAGGCCATGTGCAGCTGCATAGTGCATAGGGAG
Organism: Ara ararauna; assembly: GCA_028858755.1. NCBI lineage: Eukaryota > Metazoa > Chordata > Aves > Psittaciformes > Psittacidae > Ara > Ara ararauna. The sequence continues at coordinate 68,521,767 of CM054379.1, forward strand.
CTATATAATTCCCAATAAACATTCACCTCCAGAAAAGTAGTAGTTTCCATTTCCTAAGTCTACTGCAATCCAGTTTAAAATTAATTTATTCTAAAATGTTATAAAATGTTTCATATTAATAGCACTTCAGTTCTCACTTCCCCTTTTTTAAGCTAAAGGGCTCTGAAACATCATATACTCTTTCCTAAAACATTCCATTTTCATCACAAGGAAAATTGTATTTACATTGCCTACTAGCTTATGAATAACAAAAGACAAAACTTCTGGCATTGAGTCATTCAGTGAATAGATTGCAGCAATATTCCTCAGGGCACTGCTTGGTTTCACCAAGCCATAGGGAAACAAAAGAATTCATACTAGTTCCTCCCTAAGATCCCTTGCTTGGCAGTCCTTAGCTCCCTCTCTTCTCTCCCCTCCCCCCCCTCCCCCCTATTTCTGTGGGGTAGAAGTAATTCTGTCACGTCTATTAGAAACTGGTTCACACCGAACCGAAAGAGAACCTCAGTGAGTCTGAGTGAAACCCTGGCCCTGTTGCACCAGTGTCCATTGTGTGTTAGCATGTTCCAGCAGCAAAGCCGTGGGTGCTGTAACACAAATTTGATAGAACATTATTATTTTGTCTGGATGCTTTCTAGTTCCCTTCTGTTTTACTTTTGGGCTCACTTTGAGGCTTAAAACAATAACTGAAAAGATGAGGGCAGCGTCTAACCTTCCTGCACTGGATTATCTGCTGGCAAATAGAAGAATAAAGACAAAATGGTCAAATGTAAGATAACACAGACAGAAGAAAAGACAGAGCTTTTGGAGACACTAATGCTTTTCAGCTATTAGATTTAATTTTCTGCATCACAGCCACAGGCCACTGTACTGTGAGCCAGAGCTCTCTTCAGCAACTTCTCCAAGTCACTTTGGTTTTGCTTTTGCTTTATTCCTGTTTGAATGTTACTTCTTAAATTCAGGACAATAAGACAGTGACTGTCCTCCACATTAGCTCTACAGCTGTAGTGATGGGCAAGATCAATAAGCACAAAGCCTTTGTACTAACATGAAATTATTTACACACTTTATTGCCAAATGGAAAACATAACAATTATGTCAAGGTCTACACTTTGCCCAACAAGTCCTGAGGTAAGTGGGTAGGCTAAGCAATCCAACCAGTTTCAAAGCTGACAGCAGCTTTTCCAGTTTTTTGGGGATGCTACAGCAGATGCTATGACCAAGTAGAAGGCTTAGCCATGCAGTTCACATTCGTTTAATTGCAGTTTTGTAGCTAAATACCCTAGAGAGCTTTGATTAGCTCAGCCTCCATTACCAAAAGTCATAGATTAAAATCATTGACCCTTGACTTCAGAAGACTGATATTTTCTTTTATATAAAATAAATGAAACCTGCACTAAAGACCATAATCGTAGGCAACTCCTACTCTACTTTGAAATATACTTTTATTCTTTTACAAGAGGGAAACTCTTCTGTTTCTGAGTATGATTATGCAATTTCAGTGTATTATGGTGCAGTTAATTATATTTAAAAGTGCTCATTTAAAAGACAATAACATACAGTATAAAATGAATAAAGGGAGGTATTACACCTTTTAAAGCAGGCATAAAAGGTATGTCTTTCTGTTTCCCTAAAGATGATAGCTCTATTGAAAAGAAAAACATTGTATCTTTTCAGCTGATGTACCATTTTGAGCAGGTGACTATGCCTCCATGCTTTAGAATTTAGGTAACTCTTTAGAATTTAAGTAATTTACAGCAGAGTGCCATGGAACAAAATAATTGCACCAAGAAACTGGAGTCAAACTTCTGAAAGACTAAATAGCTGAGCCAGAGAGAAGGATATACTTTCAGGGAGAAGGCAGTAGCAATTGCAGACATGTTGAAGGATTGGCTAAAAATCAATTAACGTAAGTAGCTAAAACATATTTGTATAGTATTGAGTCTCCCAAGGCATGTTGGCACATGTGGCCTTTATTGATTTATATAATTTTGTTCTCAGAAGCATCCACCAGAGTACAAAATATACTGTCAGAGATCTGGAATGAAGTGTTTGAAACATAGCTGCAGAGGGAACTTTGGCAAAAGGATGTGAAGTCATCCTGGTATAATCGACCAAAAAAAATGCATGTGACAATGTGACCCTGTGATCTGAATACTCAATGAGAGCTACTTCTGCTTCTGAAAGGGCTCAGATGACTTGTAGTGTTCTTCTAGTTTGTAAGTTATATTTTGAATGTGCATGCGTGTGAAACTGAGTGTGTGTGGACATGGGGGAGGAATATCACCTTGTCAAATACTACTGATATCCTGGTCTGTATTATGTGCTGAGAAGATTCAGAATAGAGAGTCTTCTGTGTTTATGCGGTTAAATATAGATGATAAAAAATAAAGGAAAAAATAATCAAAACACTCTAAATAGCTATAAATTTTGATGTACTCACACAGATGTATATGCACAGAATATGAAGTTTCTATACTACATATGTATTTATGCCACGTGCACACAAATATACATGTACATGTATTTATATATGAACTGGATTCTTAGCTAATTGGAACAATGACAACAGAAAATGTGAATCACAAATTTTTTAGTAAGTCTTTGGGCATAATTTCCTCACTTTCCAAGCAAGTCTTTTGCTCTTCCTTGAATACCCATTCATATATCAGCAACTGAAATGTCATCAAATGCCTTTGGGAAGGAGGAGGAGGACTTTGATAATTAATTATCCAGCATGGAGTAGGGAGTTTCTTTCTTCTCCTCATAATGTGAAAAATGCATTCTTTGCAAGATCACCTCCAAAGAAGTTCAATAGGGTAAGGTGGGGCTGAGTGATTTTCACTCAGTAGGAAAAGCCTGAAGACATTTTTGTCCTCTGTACACAGCTCCTTACTCATCAAATTCTGGTCCGTAGTTCCTTAGTTCAATGTCAGTACAAATACAGTATTTTTGTTAACATTCTCTTCTCTGGGAAAGTTTGGACTCTTTTATTTCTTAATTTTTTTCCCCGCTTCTTTTTTCCTCTGCTTATATTTCTTTTTTATTCATTCTTCTGTCTTCTTTCTTTAAATTGTTTAGTACATTGAAAGGAAAAAGAAAAAACATAGGAAAGATGTAAAACTGTGATACTGAACACCTGAATTACCATCAGGAGGATGGGAGCTTTGATAGTTTGGTTTTATGTAATATCCTGGGCTGCATCAAAAGGAGTGTGACCAGCAGGTCAAGGGAGGTGATCCTGCCCTTCTACTCTGCTCTTCTGAGACCTCACTTGGAGTATTGTGTGCATTTCTGGTGTCCTCAACATAAAAAGGACATGCAACTGTTGGAACAAGTCCAGAGGACGGCCACGAGGATGATGAGGGGACTGGAGCACCTCCCATATGAAGATAGGCTGAGAAAGTTGGGGCTGTTCAGCCGGGAGAAGAGAAGACTGTGTGGAGACCTCATAGCATCCTTCCAGTATCTGAAGGGGAGCTACGGGGATGCTGGGGAGGGACTCTTCATTAGGGAATGTAGTGAGAGGACAAGAGGTAACAGGTTAAAACTGAAATGTGGGAAGTTTAGATTGGATATGAGGAAGAAATTCTTTACTGTAAGGGTGGTGAGGCAGTGGAATGGGTTGCCCATGGAAGTTGTGAATGCTCCATCCCTGGAGGTGCTGAAGGCCAGGTTGGACAGAGCCTTGGGTGGCATGGTTTAGTGGGAGGCGTCCCTGCCCATGGCAGGGGTGTTAGAACTAGATGATCTTAAGGTACTTTCCAACCCTAACTATTCTATGATTCTATGATTCAGATACACATTTGATCTTCCCATTTGCTCATCATTCAAGAGTGGGTGCAAGCATGGCTGTTGCTAATGTTGTCCTTTGGGTCTGCTTGGGATGCAGTTTGTTTGGTTTCCAGGAGGTTCTGTATCTTGCCTTTAAGTTGGAAGACTATGAATCAAGGTAACCATCAGTCTTCTCCCATAATAAATGTTTAAGTAGTTCATTTGTACTTATAACCCAGACAACTTTTAGTTGCAGTTGTTAGACAATTCTGCCTCCAAATAAAATAAAATATGAAGAACAACTGTTCCAAAGTATTTTTCAAGTGAATGGTACACTAAACTGCAGTACTTTCAATCTCTGGCACTTGATTTCTATTAATTTGAACTCTGGATTTAAAGAGTTTTAAACTTGCTTCGGACTGAGGAATATGTCAGGAAAATAATCACGTCAATTATGCTTTTCTTACAGATTCTTAATGTGCTTTCATGCGTCCACTTAATTAGTTACTGTACCCCTAGAATGGAGAGGATAATTGCCATCATGAGTCAAGCATTAAGTGGGATCTGGAAGTATCCCAAAAAGCATCAAGATTTCTCAGATTTTCAATATTTGATGCTACATGACTGTGTGATCTTTCTTGCATGCTATCATGTAGAATCTTGATCCCCCTCTCAATGAAAGATTTCAACAGGCATTACAGTCTTGCCCACTCTTGCTGCTTCCTGCCATCAGCCCTGACTTGCAGCTATTCAGTGTCTATTTTATTCAGCTGGAGCAATCAGTCTGATATCACTGCCTCTTTTTACAGTGCACAGCTCACTTTCATCCATGGAGCTACATCCATCCTCTGAATACAAAAAAGTTTTATTTTAAACATATTTTTATTTTAAAGATATTTTGTTTGATCATTTATGATGTTTCACTATGAGGTACGTATGCAGTAAGGGCGAATGTACACTGAAAGGGTGAGCTTAGAATAATTAGTTTCTAACATTTCAAGGCTTGTCTATTTCAGGAAATTGAATAAAAAAAATAAATCATAAAACAAAACAAAATCTATGCATTGACGAAAGTTACCTCAGTGTCCACAAAATCTTATATCTCTTTTTCTTTTGCCTTTTTTCTTTTTCCCACCAGTCAGATACTGCTTGCTACAGACCACTGGTGTGAGAGACAACGTGTCCTTAAACCACAAAAAATGCTGGGCACTGCAAATTGGTGTTGCAACAAGGGTGGAGTGCCACATAGTTCGTACATTTAACAAAACTTAAACATGCAGATGACTAATGTTAGCAGATAGTAAGACATATGAACTACCATCAAGGCAAAGTCTTATGATGTTTGCTTGGGTTTGAATATATGCATGCGTGCTGGCATGTAGTTTTCTATCAGAATGTAACAATACTTATTGCAAGTACCTACATATGTTGGAAAAGTTAAATGATTATTTTTGAAAAGTACTAAGGGCTTTTTTTTTTTTTTAGAACAGACCTATGAATTTACACAAATGTAGTGACTGAGTCACATTTTGGCATGGACTTTTTGGATAATCTAAAAAAATCAATAGAAGAAAAACACTGAAATAATTTTTCTTTTCCAGGCCCAGATATCTTTTGTTATGATATGGGGAGGAGCAGTGGTTTAAGAGCCTGAAACACCAATAGTGATGAAAAAACATTTGCAGTTAATGTACTGTCCTGCTCTTTGTATGTGCTATAGTACCCTAGTGCTTCATTCCTTCATTTTGGCTCAAACCAAAAGCTATTGAATTCAGTGAAAAGCCACCCACTGACTTCAGAGGGGGGTAGATCAATCTCAAAAAATATGTAATTGTACAGGGTAATAACTGATTTTGTGCCATGTGTTATAAATCTTTCTTCCACCGCAGTACTTACAGCTCTGTCTCAATAGCACCAAACTGGAGTAAGAAAGAAAGAGGCAACTTAACCTTCAGCTGGGAAGGCCTTGGGTTCTTAACTCTCACCACAGAAGCAACTTTTTGCAATCAGTCCGGGATCCACACAGCAGAGTTATGGCCAGAGGGGCTGAGTTTGAGACATAAACACGCCAAGCTACAGTAGCAGTGCAAAACCAAGCAAGTTAAAAGGTAGAGATCTGAAATACCAATAAAATTTCTTGTCATGCTTTTGGGGAAAAAAATCACTTCTGGATGGGTTTATGCTGCCTTTTCAGGGCCGAGTCATACGTTTTTGGCATATTGTTCTGAAATTGGCATAGCTGAATTTAACTTCTAAGGTGTCTAATCTAGCTATTCTATGATTCTATGATTCTGTGAAGTATAGGTATCACAGTTATCTATGGAGAAGGGAATTTAATAAAAAAACATGTAAATAAATGTAAAAATAGTTGAATGACAGAATCATAGAATGGCTTGGGTTGGAAAGGACCTTAAGATCATCTAGTTCCAATCCCTCTGTCATGGGCAGTGATGCCTCATATTAGACTATGTCGCTCAAAGCTCTGTCCAGCCTTGCCTTAAACACTGCCAGGGATGGAGCATTTACCACTTCTTTGGACAGCTTGTTCCGGTGCCTCCCTACCCGCACAGTTAAGACCTTTTTCCTTATATCTAACTTGAACATACCCTGTTTAACTTTAAATGCATCACCCCTTGTCCTATCACTACAGTCCATGATGAAGAGCCCCTCTCCAGCATCCTTATAGGCCCCCTTCAGATACCGGAAGGCTGCTATGAAGTTTCACGCAGCCTTCTCTTCTCCAGGCTGAACAGCCCCAACTTTCTTAGCCATGGTGTTTCTACTGTCAGAAAAGCAGGAAAAGTTTCTGGGACTGAATTTCTACTATCTGTGATCTATTGTGGGAGACAGAGCTACGCTAGAAGAGACAAACCTGGATTCAAAAAGTGGAATTACCTACATATTAGGGAGTGTGGCCTGTTTAATCACTTTGTTCTCAGACACCACGGATATTGTGTCTTGGATGTCCAGAACTTTCAGCAAAACATGGCATTAAATACTGTAGAGTGCCTTATTACTGTGGTAAATATAAGCAGTCAGAAATTCACAAATACAGTCTTGAAGAGAAGAAACTGCTTAGCAGAGATAGAGGAAATGTTAACCAGGATGTTGGCATTTATTTCCACGTCCTTTAAATAAAAGTGACTCATAGACAAATACCAGAGATGTGCAGACATGACCTTAGTCTAACTGCCATTCCTCAAGGACAGCACCTCTTCCAGAGACAGTGCTTAATTAGCATTGCAGAGCAATGCTTCCTGGTATGGAGCTTGAACTGTCAGCCAAAAGGGAAAAGAATGGGTAGAGACCTCTGTAACTTCATTTCTACATCTTTGTTTGTTAAAGGGTTTTCTTTAACATAATACTTGTTACTGAAAGCTACATAACTCATTGCTACATTTCAGCGCATTTGTTTTCTCTACATAGCGAATACAGGGAACAGTCTGTGGCCTGCGCTAATGGACCTCCCCAAAATCCTTGAATAATTCAAACTCAAATAATTTGAGCTTTATAGCTGATGCCAAATTTACCTGTTGAAGTGGTTGTAGCATCAGTGGTTGTAGCATCAGTAAAGGAGTCAGGCTATTAGTACTGATGTGACTGAGGACTGAGGAAGACTAGCGGCTGTGGTGCAGTGTAGTCATGCTCTAGCATGACTAAATAAAGCTGAGCTTCTTTAGAGTCCTAACATCAGGTTGAGCTGGTGAAATTACCATGGACCTTATTAACTTTTAGTTTGGGATTGCAAACACTCCCTTTTGTCTTCACTGAAAAATAAAGTAGTGGCTGAAGCCTGGAAAAAATTGCTGTTTATGGTTAAAGCTTTGAAGTGACTTGACAGTTCACAAGACAAGAAGGGATCACAGAAATGGGCAGACCAGCAGTCTTATACTTCAGAGGATAGAGCCTGAGATCTGGAGAGACAGACATAAAGTAATCTGTGCTGACCTAGAAGCTGACCTATGCCATTAAGCATGAGGCTGTAGGTCTCTTTGGAGCTTTTGTTTCTGAGGGGTGGCAAACACTACAAGTGCCAGTCTGCACCAGTTCGTAGTCCTGAGTGTAGCTGTGTAGTCCTTTCTAGGGCCACAATATGGCAAGCCCTTTCTGAGAGCTTGTGGTAGCAAGGTCTGCAGAGTAGATAAAATTTTGGATGGAAGAAGAAATATAGTAATGAAGTTTAGAAAGGGAAAGGAAGGTCACAATGTCTCACAGGGCATCTGCGCTACCACAGTGAAATTAGCATGTGCTGAAACAGAGGAAGGAAGAAAAAAGTGTGAAGGTTATTGAGACTGATAAGTTTATCTTGGCCCTGTGCAAATTCCACTCAGGGTCAGACTCTTTTGTTAACAAAATGACAGTCACACAATAGCCATGGGATGCGGTTGGGCTTGGACTTTTCCTGAATTACCTAGGGGACTCTGTCACAGCAAAATTCACAGGGAACTTGAGTCACCCTTGCTGTTACTGTGATCTTGCGACAAGATAATGCCCCAATTTAAGGAAATCACATAACAGTCCCACATAAATGAATATATATATATACACACACACACTTCAGTCACACAGTTTGTCAAATATACCCTTGTGAGACAGAACACTCAGGTGGTGTCTAAAATTCCCTCCAAGCAGAAGAAAGCTTCCCATCCAAGATCACTCTAACAAACTAAACTCTACCTGGTGCAACGTAACACTAAATCTGTTGCTTGATAGTAGCTTGATAGCTTGATAGCTATGAATATTGTCTATCTGGACTTCTGTGAGGCCTTTGACATGGTCCCCACAATATTATTCTGTCTAAATTGGAGAGATATGGATTTGGTGAGTGGACTGTTCAGTGGAGGAGGAAACAGCTGGATAGATGCATCGCAAAGGCAATGGTCAATGCCTCAATGCCCAGACAAAGACTGGTGACAAGTGGTGCCTCTTAGGGGTCCGTACTGGGACCAGTGTCTTCATCAATGGTAGAAACAGTGGGATTGAGTTCACCATCAGCAAGTTTGCTGACAACATTAAGCTGAGTGTTGTGTTTGACATGACCACTGAGTGTTGTGTTTGACATGCCTAAGGGACAGAATGCCATGCAGAAGAACCTGAGCAAGCTCAAAAAGTGAGCCCATGTGAACCTTATGAGGTTCAACAAGGCCAAATGCAGGGCCCTGCATCTGGATCAGGGCAAACCCCGGTATCGACACAGGCTGGTGAATGAAGTGATATATAGAGAGAGCAGCCCTGTAGAGAAGGACTTGGGGATGTTGGTTGATGAAATGCTCGATATGAGCCAACAATGTGTGTATGCAACCCAAAAAAGCCAACCGTACCCTGACTACATCAAAAGGAGTGTGACCAGCAGGTCAAAGGAGGTGATTCTCCTCCTCTATTCCACTCTTGTGAGCGCATCTGGAGTGCTGCATTCAGCTGTGGGGTCAGCAAGGATGTGGACCTGTTAAAATGAGTCCAGAGGAGGGCCTTGAAGATTATCAAAGGGCTGGAACACTTCTGAGAGGACAGGCTGAGAGAGCTGTGGCTGTTCAGCCTGGAGAAGGCTCCATGGAGACCTTGGAGCAGCTTCCAGTACTTAAAGGGGACTTATAAGAAAGATGGGAACAAAGTTTTGAGCAGGGCCTGTAATGGTAGGACAAGCGGTAATGGTTTTAAACTAAAAGAGAGCAGATTAAGACTAGATAGAAGAAAAATTTTTTATGGTGAGTGTGATAAAACACTGGAGCAGGTTGCCCAGAAAAGTGGCAGATGCCCCATCCCTGGAACCTTTCAAGGTCAGGTTGGATGGGGCTCTAAGTAACCTGATTTAGTTGAAGATGTCCTTGCTTACTGCAGGGGGAAATGACATAGATGACCTTTAAAGGTCCAGCCTTTATTTCGGTCCCAACACAAAATATTCTATGATACTATGATTGTGTGCCTGCACCCCATTAATCAGTTAGGTAAGGTTTTTAGAACAAAGCTTATATTTCTGTTCCTGCAAACGTACTGCATGCATACACATAGACAAGAAAGATGCATTAAAATTCCTAAGCATGTGCCAGGTTATTGCACTGTTCCTTTGGGTTTCTTCTTTTCATCATATAGTGTGTGTGCAGAAATCATTTTTTAGTGAGAAGGATGGTGTATATTGTGAATTCCAGATGGATGGGGAATAAATTAAGAAGTTGGTTGAGGTAATGAGTTTTGGCAACAGCTCATTGCTTTTCACAAAGCCCTATTTCACACAAGTTCTGTGTCCATTGACTGTTTTTCAGAGTACGTGTATGAAGAAAGATCTATTTACTCTTTGATTTCATTACTGATTTTATTTGAGGAATAAGGAAAGTAGGTTTTCCCCTAACTAAGTATTAAATTGTAAATTGGAGATTTTTCTCTTTTTCAGCAGTGGATTTGGGGGAGTTTTAAATCATTTTTCAAGCATTCTACCTTCAGTTTGTTTGTTTTTTTGGTTGTTTTGGTTTTTTTCTTCAGTAGGAAGAGTCTTTGAGGCTTATAGCAACTTTTTTTGGGGTTAAATTCTACCTTCTATTGAATCATTTCATATGTTGGAAAGAATTTCTAAAGTATACGTTTTACTTAGTGGCTTGCAATTACAGTCTTTAGTTTAAACTAGTCCTTTTCTTTTAATAATGTGGTGTGCATGGTTGCAGCTGCTGCTATTTTGACTGCAAGAACAATGGAAAGGCTCTATAATCCCAAATATGTTTGGAAAGGCTTAATTAGAGGTATCCTTTAAGCAAGAGCACTGTGAATTCCAAACTTCATGAAAGCTTAATACTATAGGGCAAATCTAGATTTGTACACTGAAGCCAAACCCTGACCTTTATTTACGTGATTTGTGTGACACATGCAGTGGCATTGACATCCCAGCTTTCTGCCATGGGTAGCAGTGAGGAAAGGACCAGAACATCTCTCTGCCAGTCCACAGGGACCTGGGGGCTGCAAGAGGTGATGCAGCCCTCTTTACACTGTGCAAGATTTCTTCTCACTAAAAGTGGGTGCAAGGCTGAGATCAGGTTTGGGTTGCAAAGTCTGAAGTTACCTTATTTCTGAAGAAAAAAAGAGCATTCTCATCTCCATTTAATTTCTTCTTCTTTTTTTTCCTCCATGACTCCAAGTATGCCTGTGTAGGCAGCCCTCAGCAGAAAAAATGAAACCTTTGGTATCTGCAGAACCAATGAAATCAGGTTTTTTTTCCACACTAAGGAGGATTTCACTCTTTATATTCCAATTTGTCATTCTTTCTCATTCTCTCTTGAACACTGCTAGGTAACCACTGAGGACATAGGTGTGTGTTTTAGGACAGAGGAAGAAATGAGAGGAACAAAATTTTAACCTGGACTTCTCATTGGAGGGAGCTGCAAACCAGTCATTTTTCTCCTCAACAAGGCTACGTTGCTGGCAGGAGCCAGACAGCATACATACCTTGGCCTTGGCCATAACCACGAGGACACAAATGGGGAAGATAAGCTGTGTAGCTGCCAGGACCATTCAGTACTGAGCTACGTTTCTGTTCTGGTTCAATCTGTGAACTTTAAGCTGTGTAATATTCAGCCTCAAATCAAAAGGCAGTAGGTTTTCTCAGTGTAGGAAGTGTGCTATTCGCTGTGAGACACAGTGAACTCAATATACGACAGGAACAAAGGGAAATGTTTTGTTGATATTGTTTCCTCGTCAGTGAAGCCCAACCACCTGGAGTACTCAACGGTCTGACACATCCAGAAGGTGATGACCATATTGTTAACAATCCTGTGAGCGACTTCTCCCGGCAGTTCTCAGAAAAGCAGCACCACAGTGACGGAAAGGCACAGGATATTACGGGATCCGTCTGTGGCTTCTGAGATGTGGGAAGCAGAGCGCACTCTGTTTTCAGAGGATGCACAGCTGTAAACAGGAAGCTTTGCAGGGCATGGCTGAGTCCTTGGGCTCTGCTCAGGACAGGGGGAGAAATCTGCTGAAACAGGTAGCTGTAACCAGCATAGGATTGTCAAGGCACAGACAGCATACTCGGGTTTCCTAAAAAAATATCATTCATCCTTGTCATTGCTAGTCCATTGGGACAGCTTGTGCACTGCTGTATCTTTACAACACCAGAGGAAATGACATGTTCTGAAATGCAGGACATTTTGGAAGTACTATAATGGCAAACACAGCATCTTTGAAGGTTTTCCACTTAGGAAAGCACCTAAGTTAACCGTAAGTTGTTAAACCAGTATTATGCAGAACTGCTGCCAGTATTTCACTGAATTAATTTACTACTAGTTGAGTTAATTAGAGACCAAATCATTTCAGCCAATCCCCAATGTTAGAAAATTTGACCAGCTACAGGAAAACTGCGCAGGAAAGGGGAAGGAATGAGGTTCCCTAGAGTGCTTTAGCAGACCTGCTCTGAAACTCCCGGCAGTCCAAAAACCAAACAAAAATAACTTGGAAAAGAAGCTTGTAATTTGGCTGTGTGGGAAAGAACTGCAGTGCACTCACATGGGGCAGAGTCAGTCTTCTCAGTCCTGTCCCTCCCTCTTCCCCTAAAATCCTGTTGCAAAATCTATTCCTAAAATTATTCCAGTTCTTCTGGCATTAAGATGCATGAATTACTAGCTTAACAAAGGATCATGGGAACAGATAAGTGCTCCAGCATGTCTACTATTGTGTTTTGCGTTTTTGGCAGTCACTGTTGATAAATAACCACTAAACAAAACAGGCCACTGGCAATAATGCTTATGCCACAGCATTAATGAGTGGAGAAAAACACATCGACTTTAGAATGTGCATTTTGATAATTTTTACCACAAAGACAATGCACTTGTACATCCCCTAGCAGAACCCAGAAAAGAATTGCAAGGCTGGCCTTATAATTAAAATTGAATGCATTCACCACAATACCACGCATTTTAGCCCTCCAAGGCAAGCAGGTAAAAGTCATGAGGCTGAAAGGACCCTCATCCTCAGCTGGCCACTTCTTACCACACCTTCAGTGACAAAGGCTGACTCAGGGAAGATGATCCTGAACAATTGCAAGTTAGAGCATAGCATGCAGAAATGATCTGTCCTTTCACCTGCAGCTCTGGCACTCCTGCCTGCTATGGAGCCTCCAGAACAGACTGGGTAGAAGCTGGCACCCAGAGCCTTTTCTGCTACTCAGACTTTATATGCTGCTTGTAAGACCTCTGAAAAATAACTCAGCAGCCTTATTACAACCATGTTACTAATAAAAATAATAAGTTATTTGGGAGGCGAAGTAACCAAATTTCAAAGCCCTTATTTGTTTAGGAGTCAGTTACCCACTGTGATTTATATACTTCTCATGATAGATTTTGAATTGGGAAATATGAAAGTAGAGAAGGGGAGTGGAAGACAATGTAGCAATTGAAAATAAGGTTTAAGAATACCCAGCTTGCTCTAATAGAAGCTGAGAAGCATACTGTTTTTTCCAGGCAGGAAGTATTTTGCGAAAGGATTTTCAAAAAAAAAAAAAAAGCATTTGTTCGTGAGTAGTCTGTTTGGCCTGCTCTGTCTCTTAAAAATTACCAGACTATTTGGCAGACAGGGGTATTCCTTAGATTCTTCTAAAAGTAAAACCCTCAAAAGGTTAATCACAAACAGGGACAGGGGCATGAGTCAAGTTCTGAAACACTAGTACCTCCATCCACTGAATAGTAACCCAGGATCCTTGCTTCAGTCTTAAGAAAATATCTAGTCAACTTCATGCTAACTATTTTATTATCTTCTCTATTAGCATTTAGGTGGGCCCTACCAGTATCTTATTACCTATAGATGGAAAAAGAAAGTGGCTTTTTGTCTGCTGAAGAAGCCTATAAATCTCCTGTCTCTCCATGGCTTCAAACACCTGGCTCTGCTTATTACCTCTATGACTAGTCCAATGCTGCCTCTTGCTCATTCTCTCCTACATTATAAAACTTTCTTATCTCTCACCCATCTCATTTCTCATAACTGCTCCTTAATGGGTACCAGGTGGCTCCACCAGCAGTTGAGGCTGACTCTTCCTATCACAAATATTAACTCCTTCCTTGCTTTGCTTGGTATTAGCATTCTATGGATTTGGATCCATGATGAGATTGTTGTTCACTGTTGCTCCACGATGAGTCTTATGATGCCATAAGCAAGATGTTAGTGTCCTTCTTCTTTCCACTACCGATCAGAAGATCTTCTACGCAGGTAATGTAGAATAGTTGACAAATGAATGGATTCGAGAACAGGAGACCTGCACCCTGTTCTCTGTTCTGCTACTGAATTGTATGAAACTCTATCACTAAGAAAGAACAAAATAGGTATTCAAATATTTCCTGATGGCCAAGGGTTTTACAGGAAAAGCAGAGCAATAAAAGTTGAAGAACTTTTTGCTATGGTAATTCTTATTAACTATAGTATTATTCCAGGAGCTCATCTCTACTAAGATCTGTGCCAAGCAAGTTATTCTTTCTTTAGGAAAATAATACAAAGAGATAGAACAAAAGCCCTGAAAAGGAACAGAAACATGGTGTTGCTAGGGCTAGTTGATTTCATATACCACACACTTAAGAGATCCAAGACTTCAACTCAGGAGCCTTGCACAGCCAGTGCAACTATGGAGAGACAACACCAAACCCCTAGGACATTGTTGGTGTTTGAAAGTAAAAAGAGCTTCAAGTCAACAGCTAGAGAAAGAGATAAAATAAGAATTTTAGTGAAGCTTATTTTTTTATATTTAGTCTGATTGCAAGGTAGCAAAAAGTATCTTTGAAAAAAAAAAATTCTAGTGGAGAATTATCAACTGTCCAGTTTAAATAAGCTCCAAGAGATTTGCATTGTGCCACTGGGTTTCTAACTACAGTCTCCGGTGGTAGAATCAATCTGTGCAAACATAAGTGTCTGTGACCTGATCTTTTAGGTTTCTTTTATTTTTTAGAGAAGAATTCTAAGGCAAAATTCATCTCACTTGAAACTGATGTCTAAAACTGATGAGATGAGTCAGGTGAACTGCATCCAGGCCTATCTGCGAGCTGACACTGTTGTCTTCAGTAATTTCTTTTTCATATTTGAATCAAACAAATTGTGACTTTTAGCTGTGCTCTCTACAGATTACACCTCATACAACATCTCAGAGGAGCAGAAGAAAGCAATGAAGAATTGCCTTGTTACTCTCAGAAATCTGCTTATTGCTTTCTATTACTGTTGACACCAATTTGGACATGAAAGATGCCTCACCAGAAGGAATATATGACATACTCTCTTCTCTGCTTTTTTGCCTCAACTTAGTTGCTTCTTCTATGGAAAAAATTGGAAACTTTTATCAACTTGTCGTGGTTTAAAACACTTATAAATAAAACAGTATTTTCATATAGATGAAATAAATGTTAAAAAAATCAGAGGTGTGTGAACCATAAAATATTCTGAATAAAAATATCTTCATGAACAACAACAAAACCCCCTAAGTTAAGAGTAAAAAGCCTTAATTGGATTACAAAACCAGAAATAAATTATTTTTGCATTATTAATGAAATCCAAATTAAATAGAAATATAATTTCTTATTAAAATAACAGTATTTTTTTTCAAATTTCAGATATACCAAAACCTATTCATAGGTGGTGAAACTTTTTGTAAAACCTTCTGGACTCCAGACTGGCAGGTAATTGTATGCAGTCACATGCTGCATTCCTCACTCTCACCTTCCTTTTCCTTGTAAAATGAGGGTCAAATTAATTTTTAATTGTGATCTGCAGCTGACATATCCAGGACATAAGTGTTTTTAGTCACACACATACTGACCATTGCTGAATTCAACTGAAGCATGAGTCTGTGGCATTGTTTTCCTGCTGTGTTCCACCCTGTATATGCTGTTACAGCTAATTTTGTCCCTCTGAAATCAAAATTCACTGTGGTATCTTTTAACTTGCTTAATGGCTCAAAGCATATACTCTTGGATACAAGATACATAAGAGATCTAGAAGACAAATATTCTTATACAATATTTAAATTGATCTTTATTTAAAATTTTCCCAAAAAAATTTAAGGGAGAACACTCCTTAAAAGAAAAACAAATGAACAATAACTTGACTTCGAAACTTGGCTCCGTTGCAAAAGATGGTAACTCACAAATGATCTACAGTGAACATTTACCTAAAGTAGGTGAAGTACAAAAAGTAGGCACCCAGTTGCTGAGGGTGAATCCTTCCAGAGAATGCAGAAGGAGTTGCAATAAGATTGCCACAATCCCCAACTGTTGCCAGCCCATCAGCTGAGCAGGACGTGAGCTGTGGACAACATCATGCTTTCCTCTCCACAACAGACTTACTTCCTCCAGATGTGAGCAGGCTATGAAGTTACAGAGTCCTTGAACCCTGAGATTAAAAGTCACTGGTCTGTTGGTTTATGGAGGAGGTTTTTTTGGCTTAGTGGCATGGAACCATCTGCTTGAACGACCACCTTTCTTTTCCAGTGTGAATCTGTCATCACAGCAATTAGATAAGGCTCACAGGCTGGAACCGGCTTAGCTTAGGAAGTATCAGACTGCTGGCAAGCCACTGGCTAGGATGGACACTTGTTTGGAATGTATTTCAACTTTGGTCTGAAGGAAACCACATCTATTATCCCTCTCAAGAAAATTGTAAAACTCTTAATGTATTCCCCTGGCTTTAGGGGGAACATGGTGGGAGACGCAATGATGTGGTGAGGCAAGAGTGATTTTTAACCTTTTATTTTCATTATTTGTTTGATTGCATTTTGCAACAATTTTTTTGGAAATTCAGTAGTGGATTTCTGTAAGTAACATTTTCAAACAGTTGGGTAGGTCTCCTGGAACACTGTTATTTTGTGAAAAAATCAAATAAAGACAGAAATAATACACAGGCTCCCCTTACATGCTGTTTGCCATGATGGGAAACATACCCATGCTAGAAGAATTGGAGAGTTTTAAAGGAAGAGAATAGGGAACTGAAAAAAATCCAGAAACTGTTTAGTTAAAACATATAACCTGACGCTGCTGGAGGTTGGAAACGATCTTCAGGTATGGGTTCATTATTTTTGACAAGATTATTTCTTTATATCTTTATGTATTCCTTTGTATTTAGCCAACACCCTTAGCCAGAATTACATTTGGTAATGGAGAATATTTGAATTATTGAGTATTTTAAGCTACTTTTTTTTCTCTGGTCTGAAGAATTTCAGTGTTTCAGCTCAGTATAGCACCTTGGATACTCTTCTGCTTTCTGTCTGATTGCTCTGCCTGTTAAGAGAGATAAAGCCAATGTTCCCCTCACTGTCTGCCAGGCCACCTCCTACATCTATTATTACTGTCACATGCTGTGCTCCAGGTATCCAACTACCTCATGTACCAATGAAAATTGAGATGAGAGATGGAGGGAATCATACTCTCCTGGCCAGTCCTTTTTCAGGGTTGTATGTTTGAAGTCACACATTTTTAGGGGCAGATAAAGAAGTCTAATGGTTTCTATTAAAGCACAAAGTTAGAACTATGGTCTTCGGGGTGAAATGATTCCATAGAAATCACTGGGCCTCCACACTGATCAGAAATCAAATGGCACAACATGAAAGAAAATGACCTAATGCATCTTAAATCATGATTCATTCTGAAATGACAATTGTTATTTAACAAAAATATTTGCCTCTGTGTGTGATTAAAGGAAGCTGGATTTATGTGTTCTTGTACAATCTTTATTAATGAGTCACAGATATTTCTACCAAAAAGTCCAGTGTTCCAAAAAAAGGTAAAATATAAGGAGTATTCAGTTCACCAGTGACAACAGCTACCCACATAGACTGCAGTGTAAGGCATGCATAGTATTTAAGCATGCAAATAAGGTTAAGTATGTAGTAAAGTTTCCTTATACTTGGGTACAATGCAACCATGTTGGACTCGATGATCCTTATGGGCTCCTTCCAACTTGAGATATCTTATTATTCTACATGTTTTGCATTCAGTTCTAAAGATGTTCAACGTCATTCATGTTTACTATTTCACTAATAAGGAGACATTATGACATTAGAAGACATTATGATTTGTAGAGGGCTGCAGAGGGGAAAAGAAGTTAGCATTTTTTTTTTCAATGTTGAAATATTTTGTATTTTCATTAAAAAGCAAATCCTCAAACTGCAATTTTATAGTTTATTATTTACTGTATATTTAAAGATGAACAAATATTTGCAAATAGTTAGAAGCAGCTCATTTTTCAGCTCATAATTAAAGAGCCAAAAAATGGGCTTTTCCCAGGTACTTATCACAGAGGTTGAGGAAAAACACCCCACTTAAAACAGAAATCAATGGGTGCAGAGGGCATTACTATCCAGACAGATTTCATAGCAACTCGTGCTCTTCTGTGCTGCTTATAATTGAAGGAATCTACATAGTTGTGGAAGTACTTGCTCCATTGTATCCTAAAATATAACCAGTCCTAGGACTCCGGTGTTCTACAGACAGAACAATCTCTACTGTTTTGAGGTATTTTCTTACATGTGCACAAGAGAATTTTATCTTTAAAAGCACACAGTTTGAAAGATGTGTGGTTTCCTTAAATTCAGAAAAAAAACCATAAATAGCCTTACTGTTTAGAACAACAAATATAATGTGAAATATTAAAACAACAGTCTACAGCATCATAAATAAGTCTGTTTTCTTTAAAAAATAAAGGTATTTGGACTTCAAGCCAGTTTCAAGGGCATAAATATCATTAATGGCCCATCAGGTTAATTCATCAGTATATACTCACCAGACGCAAAAGGATGAAAACCAAGTATTTTTAAAACCAGACAGTATTATAAGGTACATTTAAAAAAGAAACTCACCTGTTTTACCTACTAAAACTAAAATCAATATATTATAGCACCTGAAACTTTTCTACTATGTGCTACTACTGAGAACTAAGGGAACAGGGAAAATCTTTACCGCAATAAGGGGTCTGGCAAGAAAAAACTGAAGGAAATCATATGCTTCTGACCTCAGATGAACTGGTTACAGGTAAAATGCACAATCTTATGAAAGCTAAACATTTCTCAGACCCAACAAAACCCTGCTTTTTATTTTATGCATGTGACTGGTCCCCAGCGATGAAGGACAAACTGTATTTGCCATTCACTGTATTTACCTATTAGGGAAGTGTATAGATCACCACACTGCAATGCATTTCTTATATGTTTAGTTGAGCAGACACTTCTTTCCTCTATCCCCTTTTGCAGCTGTGAGATGAAGTGAAAGATCTTGCTGCCTTTTGCCCTTGTTCAGTCATTCCTGGTCATTTGTGCCTTTCGAGGAGTGAGCTTCAGGGTCATGGGCTGTCCTTTGGGAAGCTTTGTTTCCTGAACTTGCAATATTTACTTGAAACTGACAAGTCTGTCCTTCCAGCAGGATGTAGGTGATGTGGGAGTCATGCAGTATGAAGCGCACTTGGTAATTGAAGACAGTCCCACTTAGGGCTTTTGAAAGGACGCCTGAAGCCTTGCATTTGACCAACTTGTCAACAGGGCCCCAGTGAAGAGAAAGAAGACAGGCTCGCGTGCTCTCCATGGTCTGTGTTACTGGGTAGATGGGCTGCTGTGATGTGAAACAGCTGTAAATGTGATCTTAATACTGCAGAAGTCTTTGCTTGAGGTGTTTCAGTCTCTGGCTGGCTTCTTTCTGCAGTCCTACATCAAGGCGAGATGGTGTGAAGCAGGGAAGGAATCCATGGGCAACAATGAACACAGAAAGAAAGAGGAGTTCAAATCTCAGCTGATAACACTAACATATATCGTGAGACATTTTGTCACCTGCTTTTAGATATCTATGTAAGCAGTCTACAAAAGTCCACACAGAGAAAACAGATATTTTTCAATTGAAAATCCTTCCCTTGAGAAAAAATGCTATTGATATTTAGTGTTACAAATACATATGTTGTGTATCACCTACTTGATGTTTATTGTTCCAGTTATTGCCTTGCTGAAAGCATTAGCTTTTCAAAATAATTCAACATTAAATTAAAACTTTAATTACAACCTTACATTTCTGAGAAGATACTAAATGGATAGAGGACAGGATATTTTTATTCCAACTTGTCTTAACTCATCTATTGAAATTAGTACTTACTGTACTAATTAGAAGCTTACTGTCAGGGCCTGACCTGCCAACTCATTGAAGTCACAGTTCTCCATAACTGTATTCAGTCTGTGAATGCTTTCAGAAAAACACACCTGCATAAACATGTGCCCAATGAACTGTCTCTCACAGAGGGATTTTGCCAGATTTGAAGTACATGCTGAGTTATAAGTAGTCCCATTGACCGTTTAGCCATTAAAGGTAAGCCTGAATTTAAGAGTTTGCCTGGGTCAAGTGCTGCCTGGGTAAAGAAAAGAAGTCAGCGAAACTAATGTTGGCTTTGTGCATCTCTATTTAACATGCGGCGTAATGCAGAGTAGTGAGTCGCTCTGCCAGCTGAGGTAGAGGAACTGGGAAATGTCAGGCAGGATTCCACCCAGTCCTTGTCTTGCTTTGTCTTTTGTAGCGCATATGCAACCCTCCACATCTACACTGCAGATCCATGGAGTCCCAGAACAGTCACCAATGTGAGAGATCCATATTTCCCGGCCCTGGGGAGTGACATGATCTATCTCTTAAAACTTATAATAAAGGGACTCAGAAAAGCTGATCTGAAGTGATAATAAAAATGGAAGCCCCATCTGCAGAGCAAATGTGTGGAGCTCTTCAGAAAGCGTGTTGCTTGCTATGATGAATAAAGTCTCAGAGGAACTTACTGAAAGGCAATAGAACAGCAAATATTTTCCCTTTCCCTACCCATCCCTCTGTTGTAATAACTAATCTCAGTAAAATGTGCATCTGAAAGCTGTCATTTTTCTGTGTTTTCAGTCCTGTCTTTTACAATGAAGAGTTCATCCATGACTTAGGTACATCTGCAGTTATTTCTTTTCTCTCAGATTTTATTTGTTTTAGCCAAATGGAAAACCACTCTCTGTCTGGTTTGCTGAGAGAGCTGCTCCCTTGTGATTGATGGTGTTCGACTTTCATGTTTGCATACCTGTGGCTGATGCCTCCCACCTTGCATGACATCAAAGGGAGGCAGTGCTGATTGGCACCTTAATTTGAGGCTCGTGTTCTCCATGCTTGGCTATGCTGGGAGCACTGCACTTGCTGAATTTTCTCCCTCTCACCGTGTGTGTGCTGAGCCGGTGACCCTGGCCACTCGTATCCTCCCACACAGAGAAGGTTGCCTCATGCTGGGTGCATTCTTCTGCTTTCATCTTCTGATGTCCACAAGATAAGTCCTGGCACACAACAGTTTATTTTTGCTAAGCCTTTAATGGTGTGTAACATGTTTCTTGGAGGTAGGCTAATGTGGGGGTGAAGACTCAAAGTCTATTCAAAGATACAGGTCATGCTGCACTAACTGAGCTTGTCAAGACATGTAGAAATCAGTCTATGCTGTGGTATAAAGTGAATTGTGCACACAGATGCTGAGGAAAGATTTCCAGGAAATGTCAGGATCATCTTTTCAGTTATATTATGGTGATGCCTCAGGCACCTGCTGTGACTGAAGCCTCATGGCAGAAATGATGCAAACAGGCAAGTTTGTGAAAAACCCTAGAAATTAAGTAGGCACCCAAAAAAAGTATGGAAGAAAGGAAATTCTGCTTCTATGCTCACATGCTGTGCTAAGAACATAGGACTGGAAAGTCCTCAGATCAGTGCACCACAGCCATGGGCAACCAGACTATCTGGGTGTCCACAGACCATCTACTTCAGAGAACTAAACCCCTGTAACTTCTGTGCCTAGGTGTCCTCAGTCTGAGACTCCAGGTCCAGCAGAGATTTATGATAACCTTGCCTAAAATTTCAGGGAACTTCTTCAAGAAGAAAAATCTCTACCTAATGTCCTAGCTACTGAACGTAAGGTCCTACAACTGGGTAGAGGCAATCCCAAGCACAAAATACAGGCTAGGCAGCGAATGGATTGAGAGCAGACCTGAGGAGGACCTGGGTGTATTTGTCCATGAAGAGCTAAACACAAGCTGGCAGTGTGCACTTGTAGCCCAGAAAGCCAGCTGTGTGCTGTGCTACATCGAAAGGAGCATGACCAGCAGATTGGGGGAAGTGATTCTTCCCTTCTACTCAGCTCCACTGCAACACTGCATTCAGCTCTGGGGCCCCAACATAAGAGGGATGTGGACCTGCTGAGTAGGTCCAGAGGAGGGCCACAAAGATGATCAGAGGGCTGGAGCACCTCTGCTACAGATACTGGCTGATAGAGTTGGGGCTGTTCAGCCTGGAGAAGTCTCAGGGAAGACCTTATAGCAACCTTCCAGTGCCTAAAGAGGGCCTACAACAGACCTGGAGAGGGACTGTTTTGAGGGCATGTAGAGATAGGAGAAGGGGAAATGGCTTTAAACTGAAAAAGGGTAGATTTAGATTAGATATTAGGAAGAAATTCTTCACTATAAGGGTGCCGAGACACTGGCACAGGTTGTCCAGACAAGCTGTGGCTGCCCCATCCCTGGCAGTGTTCAAGACCGGGCTGGATGGGGCTTTGAACAACCTGGTCTAGTGGAAGGTGTCCCTATGCATGCACAAGTGTCCCTAGATTGGAACTAGATGAGCATTAATGACTCTTCCAAGCCAAAATATTCTATGATTCTGTGATGATGAGTGGATCAGTGATACCACTCTTTTCTAGGATGACTGCCACTCAAAGATGGTAGGCATCAGGGTGGTAGCTAGTGAGCAGAGAACACATCAAGCACCTTGAACCTCTGGTCTGCATGCTCCTTAGTCTTTGGACGTTTTAGTTTCCAGTTTGAGATATGAATAGATTAACTGTACTTAAAAGCTATGGGATTTTCTGTGTGAAAATATTGCTCCATGATCAGACAATAGTGAAATCAGAAAACTGGTATTTCTGGGCTCTAAACATGAAGATAGACTAGGGAGATTCTGCTGTGTAGAATACATTTTATTTTTCCACTTGTCTGATGCAAAAAAACACAAACAGTTCTGACAGAAAAATGTAGCTGAGACAGATAAACTGAAGCCATTTCAGACCATGAAGGTCATATCCTTATGAATCCTGCTTAACTTCCACAATGAAACCTGCTCTCAACTCAATCTGCACACAAAATTTCAAATCTGCATTTTTCTTGCTACTTCTCACTGTCTCTCTTTTGCACCACAGCTCACAGCCATGGCTACTGAATA
Organism: Ara ararauna; assembly: GCA_028858755.1. Classification (NCBI taxonomy): domain Eukaryota; kingdom Metazoa; phylum Chordata; class Aves; order Psittaciformes; family Psittacidae; genus Ara; species Ara ararauna. Next base: position 68,544,737 of record CM054379.1, read on the forward strand.
TCCCAGTGCAGAAGCCTAACTCCTTTCAGTAAGAGATGTGTCATATAATTGCCAACTTTCAGCATATCATAGAATCATAGAGTAGTTAGGGTTGGAAAGGACCTTAAGATCATCTAGTTCCAACCCCCCTGCCAGGGGCAGGGACACATCACACTAAATCATGTCACCCAAGGCTCTGGGCAACCTGGCCTTGGACACCACCAGTGATGGAGTACTCACAACTTAACTGGGCAACCCATTCCAGTACCTCATCACCCTTACAGCAAAGAATTTCTTCTTAATATCCAATCGAAACTTCCCCTGTTTAAGTTTGAACCCGTTACCCCTTGTTCTATCACTTCAGTCCCTAATGAAGAGTCCCTCCCCAGCATCCCTATAAGACCCCTTCAGATATTGGAAGGCTCCTATGAGGTCTGATCTCCATGCAGCCTTCTCTTCTCCAGCCTGAACAGCCCCAACTTTCTCAGCCTATGTTCATAGGGGAGCTGCTCCAGTCCCCTCATCATCCTCATGGCCCTCCTCTGGACTTGTTCCAACAGTTCCATGTCCTTTTTATGTTTTGGACACCAGGACTGCACACAATACTCCAAGTGAGGTCTCACAAGAGCAGAGTAGAGGGGTAGGATCACCTCCCTCGACCTGCTGGTCACCCTCCTTTTGATGCAGCCCAGGATACAGTTGGCTTTCTGAGCTGCAAGCGCACACTGCCGGCTCATATTCATCTTTTCATCGACCAACATCCCCAAGTCCTCCTCCACAGGGCTGCTCTGAATCTCATCTCTGCCCAACCTGGAGCTCTGCCTGGGATTGCACCTACCCAGGTGGAGGACCTTGCACTTGTCATGGTTCAACTTCATCAGGTTGGCACCAGCCCACCTTGCAAGCATGTCAAGGTCTCTCTGGATGGCATTCCTTCCCTCCAGCGTATCAACCGAACCACAGAGTTTGGTGTCATCGGCAAACTTGCTGAGGGCGCACTCAATCCCACTGTCCATGTCATCAACAAAGATGTTGAACAAGACTGGTCCCAACACTGATCCCTGAGGGACACCATTCGTTACTGGTCTCCAGCTGGACATTGAGTCATTGAGCACAACTCTTTGCGTGCGGCCATCCAGCCAGTTCTTTATCCACCAAGTGGTCCACCTATCAAATTGATGTCTCTCCAGCTTAGAGACAAGGATGTCATGTGAGACAGTGTCAAGCACTTTGCACAAGTCCAGGTAGATGACATCAACTGCTCTACCCCTGTCCATCAGTTCCGTAGCCCCATCATAGAAGGCCACCAGATTGGTCAGGCAGGATTTCCCCTTAGTGAAGCCATGCTGGCTGTCACCAAGCACCTTGTTGTTTTTCATGTGCCTCAGCATGCCTTCCAGGAGAATCCGCTCCAAGATTTTGCCAGGCACAGAGGTGAGACTGGCTGGTCTGTAGTTCCCCGGCTCATCCATTTTTCCCATCTTGAAAATGGGGGTTATATTTCCCTTTTTCCAGTTGGGAACTTCACTTGACTGCCATTATTTTTCAAATATGATGGAGAGTGGCTTTGTAACTTCATTTGCCAGCTCCTTCAGGACCCCCGGATGGATTTCATCAGGTCCCATGGATTTGTATACGTTCAGGTTCCTAAGATGGTCTCGAACCAGATCCTCTCCTACAGTGGGCCCAGGGTCTTCATTCTCGCTGTCCCTGCATCTGCCTTCCAAGACTTGGGTGGTGTGGTCAGAGCAAAAGACAATTTAAAAGAACTTTATGCTTCCCTACAAAAGATCTAAAAATATATGTGTGATATGCAGTTGATAATACATTCACAACCAAAGAGGCTTGGACAACATTGTTGGGTACCTCATAATCTAGGATGCTGAGAATAAAATCAGTGGTCTGTGGATAAAAATATGACCTTCCTATTTTCTCTGCTTCCAGGGTCCTAGGTTTCGGTCTCACAGCATGAGGATTTGGCTATGAAATCATTGAGGTTAACCCGGTTGTAAGTGGGATAATTTTGGCGTGGATTTTGTTTTTTGTTGAAAACTGCAGGATGCAAAAAATATGTGGGAAAGGAAGCCTTTCTACTACTCTTGGTCATATTTTCAAATCTGGCCCAGACTACCGCTACTACTGATATAAAGTATCTTCTATCTTCTCATAGATGTTGCAATTTATGAGAGAAATACACATATACAGCTGAATTCCAAGTGGAGAATGCTTTTGAAGAAGTACCTCACTGGTGAGCCACCTTGAGTTCAACCACTGCAAATATCAGAACTGTTCACTCTCCTAGGAGAGTGGGATCTTTCAGGGTTAGTTTTAGAACAGTGGTCACTTGCCCTCTTGGTGCCCTTACTGGACTTCTTCTGAGATACATATTTCTGGTTTCCAGGACTCTGTTCACAAACATAAACTTCACTTTACATTTTGTAACAATACAGAAAAAAACCCATGATATTTTGAGAAACCACAAAGAGAAACCCAGAGAGCATGATACCAGAAGAAAAAACATAGCGTCTCCACATGAATATTGGTCTTGGCAGTGCAATGCAGTGTCACTGATCTTGCTAAAATATCTAAAATTACTTTTCTGTCAATATTATTACCTGCAGGGGAGGAGAGAGACAGAAGGAGAAGTTCCTGGCATGGTTCAGAGTGACAAACTGTCAGAAGAATTGTAATGAGCAAGGGTAGAAGTTTAAAAATTGGGATCATCTGATCCATTTTATCCCTTATAAGTTAGGAATGAAGTCCAAGCAATCATCTGCCGTCATATACAGTGGAGGAAAAACAGGCATTTGCAGATTGCAATTTATCCCATTTGTCCTAAACGGGAATTACTGTTGGAAAGGACTTGTTTCTATCTCTTGAGCATAGGTGGCTAATGCAGCCTGGATGTCCAGTTTTTAATTATGTTAAGTTTGACAAGACGAATTCTACCCTGAAAGATTTTGGAGAGTTCACATTTCTTCGTATCAGTGGCACTTAGCAACCAAACTAACTTGATAAAGCAAGTTCAGTTGTACAGTAAGCAGTTCAGCACAGTGAAATGCATGGTCATTCATATTTACAAGAAGAGGGATTATATCCTTCAAAGCAGTGATGCTCACCTGGATTCATGTTCCTTAGTCAGTAGCACATAAAGCATGAGCTCCTACAGAGACAACACTTACAGGATAAACATCAGTTTTGGATGTATAAACGAATACCTTGAAAAAGTAGCAGATAATATTATCTCTTAATAGGATATTACTGAATCCATTACTCTATCTGTTCACAGCCCTGTTACCTTTCCTTCAAAAAGAATGAACAGAACCAAGAGAAGTACAGTAATGCTTATATTATTGAGAAACAAAGAGCATGCTCTAAAACTTCAGTTTGTCTGCGTTTTTTTGGGTTTTTTTTTTTTTTTCAGCTGATCCAGAATCAGCTTCACTGAGAAACAAGCAGGGAGAATAAACAGTGGGAGAAGGGCAAACTGAAATGGCATATTTTTGTCAGGTTCATTAGCCACTGCTTCTTTTGAGGTAGCTTATTTGAGATGTGGCAGATTCCCTGATGCTGGTTTTCCTTATGAGAGGGCTTATAGTGCAACAGAGATGCTATGAAAGAGAGATCTGATCACTTTAAAAAAGTGGGGAGATTATTTTCTGGTCTGACATTGGTATGCATTCATGCTCCTAGAAAAATACTAGAGGTAATATTTAATATTTTATAATGCTAAATAATATAAAATATTTAATAATTATATTAAACTGGTCCCAAGCTTCTGAAAATCTTTGGTAATTAAAGGCTTGTTTCAATCCTGGACTACCCAAAGTCTTCTCATTTCTCTGTGCTGAGCTTTCAAATCCCAGCAGAAACATCCTCATTGTAGATTTTTACTATTTCCAAAACTTGCCACAGTGTTGTAGCACTGACAAATCCTGTTGTTTAGCTGTTTTCAGCAGAAAGCAGGTGCCGAACAGCATTACTCCCATCCCCACTCTGTACTGTCATCTAGACATCTGTCTGGAAAAGTGTGCACATTTGGAGGAAGTGTCCTTTCCCAGGGGATTAAATAATCTTGTTTTAACATCAGAGAACACATAAATACATGCATGTACACATATATATACACATATATACACATATATTTGTATATTATTGTACATATATCAGTAGTTCCTTCCAGCAAACAGAAGACAATAAACATTACTTTGAGTCTTTGCGCGTTCTTCCATTAACTAAGGTAATGGCAAATATAGTTTCATCACTGCAATCTATCCACAATTAGTTGGCATGAATATTTAAAGGAAGAGAAAGGGAACCAGGCACTACTTCAATTCACAGAGTCCTTTCTTAGTCAGCTTTTCTGAGATCCTTTTCCACAAGATATATCCATCATTGGATTACTCTTGTAAAGCTATCTTAACTCATCTGGCATAAACTCATGTTTTGCAGTGTTTCTTAATAATTCTTTGAAATTTTAAAGAAAATCACAGCATTTTTCCACCGAAGTCCATCACCTAAATAAAATGCTGCATCCTAAATAAAACACAATATGCCCATATCTTTGAACTAAGTAATAGGGCAGTAAAAAGAGTTTAGAGAAACTCAGCTCACTTGCAAGAGAAAAGGAAAAAGAGAGAAGGGAAAAATAAAATCAGGAGATTGTTTGCCAATTTTAAATGTTGTTTTCAAGGGCCAAGTGTAATTTGCATGGATATCAGTCAGGTTCTTTTTTATGACTTTGAGATATGGACCACAAATAAAACTTCCACAAATGTTATACGATATTCTTTCTTCCTCCTGCAAAAAAGTTCCTTTCTGGTTTGTATCCTAAATTAACTCCACCAACAAAAATAGCCTTGCATGAGATCTGCAAATGTCATTGACAGAAAACCCTCTGTAGGGGAGGCTTGCGAGGATGCCTGCACTTGGTGGACATCCTGAGCAGGCACAAGGGCAGTGAACATGTAGCTCAGATTCCCATGCGCTGCATCAGCTATTATTATAAACACAGCTGACTAAATGATTTCTCCAGTAAAACGAGTAGAACACGCTGAGAGATTGGAGAGATATGAAAGGTGGAAAAGTGCCTTTTCTTACTTTTTCTCCTGTTAATAGAAATGTCAGGTCAAAAAAAGACTTTTTTTTATTCTTTTCCCTTTTCCGACAAAAGGAAAGTTGCAGCTTTTTTTTTTTCTTTCTGTTTTTTAATCTTTCATAACAACTATTCTGCTCACTAGATGTCTGTTCCTTTATTATCAGCCAAAGACAAATAAGACAAACAAGACAAACACGCCACACCCACAGTGTTACTGGCAGTCACTTGGACTAGCTGTATATTTGAAGCACAATGCAGAGTTCCTTCTATTAATCCGAACATCCATCCCATCCTGAGGTAATATTCTGAGCACTTATACAAATGAGGAGATTAATTTGATGAACAATTCTTTGCAGCTTCAGAACAACAGCAAGCATTGTGATTCATATAGTTAAATGTTGAAGAAATCATTACACAAGTACCTTTCAATCAAATTCTCCAACTGTGGAGAGCTGATAGAAATCCTTTGTTGCAAAAGGTTTGTCACAGACAGGAATGTGTATGACATAGCCTTGAATTCTAAGAATCCTTTCTGCTGAAAACACCTTTCAATTTACAGGTATTCTTGGTCAGGAAAGCACAAGATGAGGATGGTAAAATTAATCTGAATTTAATAAGACTTTCCCAGTAGCCACGCCAGAGACTTTAACTTGTTTGCAAGGTTTTAGAAAGCTTAAGAACTTAAACATGTCACTGTTATGATACTTACTGCTTCCTGTTTAAGGGCAAGACAAGAAGTGGAAATTGGTCAAAAATAGCTTCTTGGAAGTTGTTTCCGTACCAGACTGCGTTTTTAAAATATTTCCAGCCCTATTTGCCATATCAACAAGTTCTCATAAATAGTACTTGAACAGTATGTTGTTGATTAGAACCACACTAAACTTGTAAAACTTAGATCCACCTACAGACACAAAGTCAGTGTTGAACCTCAAAATGATACTGACAGGAAAAAAGCAAATGATGGATACTTATAGGTATCAGGGTGGAAGATAAAATTTCTTCAACACAAAGAATTTTGCTCATTTAAGTTCTAGCCCTAAATGTACATGGCGATTTCTACTTTCTGAGTGCTCAAGTGGTTGCTACAGAATGTTTTCTCCTGCATAACAGTATTTCCAGAAAATAATATTTTAAAATATTTGCTTTTCAGTTACACAATTTTGTAATATAGTCCTATTTCATAGGCCTATAAAACTGAGTGATGAGATTCATATAAATCATCAGTAATATCTGGCAAGATAATACAGGGGAAGGCATATGCAGAGATAGAAAAACAATCATCCTTCATGGGCCGGTTATGTTTTGACGGTCACAATCATCAAGCAGACAATATGGCTCATACACAATCCATCCAGATGTCATTGTACCTCTGGGGATAAAACAAGACTAACTCAAAGATCTGCTGGTCCCACAGTATTATTTACTTCACAGGGACAAAATTTCCACTGTCTTTAAAGTATTTTGCTTTCTGTGCATCTCTTCAGGACACTAAGGCAAACTTAGTTCAAAGTAAACAGTAAAACAAAAAGAAGTAGAAGGAAACATACCATGAATATGGTTCTGGTGACTACTGTACATATACATTGGCAGCTAACGTTACCCATGCACCAGCCTTGTGCTAGGGCTTGCTGACTGTGAAAATGCACAATACTTTAATGGACCTGACCAAGACCACCTTTAGCACAGTTTTGTTTGTCCTCAAATGTTCTTCTTTCTTTCTGCTTGTTCTTATTCATTTTCCTGCCTCCCCCACCACAGCAAGATATTTGGGGCTTGAGTTCCATGGCTGCTGTTTTACAGGATTTGTGGTAAAACCCAAGTTTGCAGCTGCCTTAATATTCAATCACCTTGTTTTCTTTTTCTTCAGAGAGCTGGCTGGGGGAGAGGGGGGTGTGAGTAGGAAAGGAGTAACAACCCCAACAAAACCTGAATGCCTGAAATTAAATATTTTGGCAGGCTGACTTTATTCAGCATTTGTTTGCTCAGTTCTGATACTCAACCAGGCATAATAATCACTAGAGTGACTTTGGAGGCTTAAAGTCTTAAAGCCCAGTGGATTAGTATGTTCAAACCTATATCTTTCAGCTGTCAGATAGAAAAAGGGTTGCTTCAGAAGTAGATTTTTTTTCTAAGTGTTTGCATGCAGAAAGCCCAATTTGTCAAAGTACTGAGCAGCTCCCAAGAGTTAACGCATTTATCTTCCAAGCTGTCTGGAGAAGTGGAGAAGGATTATCTCCAGTTTATAGATGTGGAAGCAAAGCACAGATGGATTAAAAACTTGTTTCAGGTCACAAACAGGGCACTCTTGGCTGCAGGAGCACTTGCTGATTTAGGGCAAGAACAAAAGAAAGTGGTCCTATAAGCTTCTTCACTGCTTTTTCCCAGGTGGGGAAAGTGTCTTCTTTGGGCCTTTGCCTACTGAAAATTTTGGTGAACTCCAGAGCCCCTGATCTCTTCAGTAAGGTCTCTCAGTAATGGTGTTGATGTTAGCCATTAAAAACAGCAGAGAAAGACCTTGGCTTGATGCCCTGAATGTAAAGGAGTACATCTTGGATGAGTGAGGTGAACTGGGCAGCCCACCAAAAGAGTTTGATTACTACCCTGGCCCACAAGTTTTCTTCAGCTAGACCTGTTAAGGGAAGGAATTCTGTGTAATTGGTATAAAGTAAGCCTTAGGAAAAATTAAGTCAGAGGAGTCTGTCTCAGGTCTTTTCTTTGTGATACGTGAATTACACCAATAATTTTAGTGCTAGGAATAAAGAAGATGTAATAAAGTGCAGATTTAAGACACCTTTTGTTCTTCCAACCATTCTTATTATCAATGGCAGTCAAAATTATCTCCTTCCCACTTTTGAGATAGCTGACAGGACTGGTGATTATTCTGAAAGCACCTTTAGTGTTCAGGAATCTCTTTCCATGCTGTCATTGGCTTTATGTTCTTAGAGGTGGTTGAGATTGTTTCCCAAAATTTTTGGAAAATTTGAAATCTTCTTCTAGAGAAGTGTAAGAATTGAAACAAATCTAGCTGCTGCATGTACTTGAAAATGGCTTCTTTCAAATCCAAAATTCCAGGGTATCCTTTTAGAAAAAAATGTATTCAAAGTACACCACAAATGAGATCATAAAATCATAGAATCAGAGAATAGTTAGGGCTGGAAAGGACCTTAAGATCAGCTAGTTCAACCCCCCTGCCATGGGTAGGGACATCTCTCACTTAACCATGCCACCCAAGGCTCTGGCCAACCTGGCCTTGAACACCACCAGCAATGGAGCATTCACAACTTAACTGGGCAACCCATTCCAGTGCCTCACCACCCTCACAGTAAAGAACTTCTTCCTTATAAACAACCTGAACTTCCCCTGTTTAAGTTTGAACCCATTACCCCTTGTCCTATCACTACAGTTCCTCATGAAGAGTCCCTCCCCGGCATCCCTATAGGCTCCCTTCAGATACTGGAAGGCTGCTATGAGGTCTCCATGAAGCCTTCTCTTCTCTAGGCTGAACAGCCCCAACTGTCTCAGTCTTCACACGGCAGGTGCTCCAGTCCCCTGATCATCCTCGTGGCCCTCCTCTGGACTTGTTCCAACAGTTTCATGTCCTTTTTAAGTGAAGGACACCAGGACTGCACACAGTACTCCAAGTGAGGTCACACAAGAGCAGAGTAGAGGGGCAGGATCACCTCCCTCAACCTGCTAGTCACACTCCTTTTTGATGCAGCCCAGGATACCGTTGGCTTTCTGGGCTGCGAGCGCACACTGACAGCTCATGTTCATTTTTTCATCGACCGACACCCCCAAGTCCTTCTCCACAGGGCTGCTTTGAATCTCTTCCCTGCCAAACCTGTAGCTGTGCCTGGGATTGCTCTGACCCAGCTGTATGACCTTACACTCGGCATGGTTAAACTTCATCAGGTTGGCATCAGCCCACCTCACAGGCGTGTCAAGGTCCCTCTGGATGGCATTCCTTCCCTCCAGCGTATCAACCGAACCATACAGCTTGGTGCCATCAGCAAACTTGCTGAGGGTGCACTCAATCCCACTGTCTATGTCACCAACAAAGATGTCGAACAAGACCAGTCCCAAGACCAATCCCTGAGGGGCACCACTCAGAGAGACACTACATATTATAACAAAAAAAAATTAAAAAAAGAAAATAAGGGGAAAAAAAGACAAAAAAAAAAAAAAAACAACCAAAAAAAAAAAAACCAAACAACAGAAGAAGAAAAGAAATCCTCAGTTTGGATATTTCATGGCCTTTTGTCACAAGAGACTCTTGTCCAGACAGGAATATACAGCCCAGCTGACACCGTAGCACTTCCTCCCCCTTCTTTCTGTGAGACTGCCAGAAAGGAAACAAAATCATCTGGATTATCTGGAAGCTGAAGGCTTTGGAAGTTCTCCCTGTATTACTCAGTTAAGCTTGCAAACACACTGATAACACCTCTCTAATGTTGTCCCTTCTCAAGGATGTCCTGGCAGCATCAGCAGAAGTCACAAATATTTCATTTAATTTCCTACAAATAATGGAAGCATAGGTAAAAACATTCGTCACCATTTGAATATAAGTCCTATATAATTTTTCCCCAATCCTTCAGTTCCTTTCTTTTTTTTTTTTTTAGTCTTCCTCTGGCCTCACAAGTGTGACATTTTGTATCTAGATGTGTAGTTTTCCTCCTAAAATAAACTCAGGCCTATCTTCTCCTGACTACAGTAACAGTGGAGTGAACCAAAAAGCCACCCTCTCATACAATGGTTGCCTATTCTCCTTTAGAAACATCATTAGTCTGTATAAGACGTATGTAAAGCAACCTGTTTCACATCAAGTAGGATACACCCAGAGAAAAGTATAATCTTAGGAAGGTAATATATTAGTCCTGTCTTCTGATATGTTAATCACAGGGAAAGTCAAAAACGCGCATCCCCATCCACACTGTCTGGGTCTTAACTGTTAACAGTTGCTGAGATTACTTTTGAGGCTCCCTTTAAGAAGTCAGAGCTCAACTGGATGCATGTGACAGTGCTGCACCATTTCTTCTTCACGTGTGCAGGTAAAAGGTACTTCTTAAGGGTACGGAAGAAGATGGACAATGAGAGAAATTTGTTGTAACAATGTGTTAGCCAATGCAGTGGAAATTTCCTGCCTGGGTTAAAGAGCTTCCCAGAAATACAGCACTGAATTGCTTTTAAAGGTTCCCCTTTGCTTTGGTTGACCTACCTCTATGCCTTTTACATGGAGCTGCGTTTGGAAAGTACTTGTAATATTTTTTTACAGGAGCTAGACAGACAATGGAGCTGGGCAGCTCTTCACATATCCAGGCTGCCTGCTGTTGGCTTTACAAATGCCCTTGAAGTCAAATTTCCCTGTATGCATGCAGACAGCTATCCTGCAGGGGCAACGTGGATACTACCACCTAAAGCGCATGGGAATCATTGCCTTTAAGTGCACTGTACCATACTGACAGACTTTTGCCTTTCTGTGAAACAGCTATGCAATAGGAAGACTGACAGGTAACATGCCTCTCCCTCCACTCTCCATCTGTTGCTGCCCATATATACCACAGTTTTATTCCCAAAATTGACAATGTCTTTGAGCAGTGCTAGTGAAGGGGGTGTATCTCTCAAAACCAACTTAACAACAAGTGCATCAGAGTTTCATTTTTCATTTCAATATAAATCTACAAGGATGGAAGTCAAAATAGGAAGAAGGCATGTTTCCTCCTCGCCCATGATGCTCATTCATCACAAAGATGACACCAGGAGGGTAGTCTGGTATATATTATATATTATTTTGTGGCACATAGATCATTTTTCAAATAGAAAAGAAATCCACATAGCCATTTATTCACATCTGGATATAACTTCTGGGTCTGACTGAAAATCACCTAAGCATCTTAATGTACTTAGGAATGATTCCAATGCATATGGAAAGGGATGCTGCTTCACTTTGGTGTTTTTTTCAAAAGACTCTGGAATACCATGCATTTTTTCCATTAGAAGAGTGAAATCAATTTACCTCAAAATGTGCCCCCCTGGCGATACTGTACTTTTGCCAGTATTAAGAACATGTGAGCATGTCTGGAACTTACTGGAGTGTTTCCTGGACAAACAGAAATATGTTTGTTAGAAAAAGAAGTGGCTGAAAACAGTTGTTTCCTTTTTGTTCTTCTGGAATAGCCTGTTACACCAAATAATTATATGTACATGGTGTGCATAAAAAGTATCCTCTCAGATTTTAAATTTGTATCAGGTTTTCACTGGGAATTGCATATGCAATGGTGCTGCCACAGCCTCCTCCGACAGTATGGCAGGATCTGCAGAGTAAATGCAACTGTCAAGTGAATCACAAAGTGCCAAATTTTAAATGAAATACATTTCCAGGGTGAGATTCCAGGGTGTAATGCACCATATATCACTTAAGCATAAATTTTAAGTCATGAGGTTTTATCAGGCTCTCTCTATGAAACAGTATTGTACTCATAATTCTTTGTCAGTCCACAGAAATTACATCAGCATACATAGATCAGATTTTTTTTTACTCATGTAAGGAAGCAATAATATTTTGGTACTCACTGAAGGACTGTTTGGAAATGTGTATTTATATTACTGTATTTTGGATTTTATCCTACCATATCCTTCAAAGAGTCTCCATAAAGATGAAAGCTAATGTCCAGAGATGGTAATAAAAACAAACAGGTAGGTCTTTGTGCAGAGATTTTGAGGACTGTACAAGAAGTAGAAGGCTGAAGAGTAGGGCAGCATGATACTGAAATATGCTTTATTTCCCCTCTATTTTTCTGCAGATACTGCCTATCTCACTATTATAATTCATTTTTCAGCAGAAGAATAAGTCATGTGACAATGTAACTCTTCAGCCACTGAGAACAATGAGAACTATTCCATGTTCAAAGCACCAAAAAGGAAAAACAAACAGTCAACTATTTTTAAAGAACTTAGACCCTTTAACCTTTCTCAGTAGTTTAGCCGCCTCCTTGAGTGAAAGGTTTCAGAGCAGATCTCAGATCCAAGCTTTTCAGGTTGATCAGGAGTCTGCAGGGGAAGTTTTCATCTGGGCATGCTTCTAGGATGATGAATTATTTAATTAATTTCATTATGTCTGTCTTCATTTTTCACTAACTACAGATATCCATGTATTATGAGGGAACCCAGTTGGGTGCAAACAGAACAGATTAGCATAATTTGTCATGCTATGTGATTAAACAAACATTGTAATTGTCTGGAATTAATGAAAGTAAGAGGAAATGGAGCCTAGCAAGTAGGGACATAGACTTTCACTGCTGCTGAGCTGAAGCGTTAAATAATGAAAAATAGTAACAAAAAGCAAAAGGAAAAATTTTGAGAGATGGATCCTGTTTCTGTCAAATTGCCTTAAATTTCATATCTTGTGAAGAACTGGTGGAAAAGAAACTTAGTAGTGTACAACACATGTGATCAGATCACCGCATATACATGCATACAGTACAACACTTTATTCCAGTCTATGGTCTGATGTCCTTATTCTAGACCTCACTTGGAGTACTGTGTGCAATTCTGGTGTCCTCAACATAAAAAGGACATGCAACTGTTGGAACAAGTCCAGAGGAGGGCCACGAGGATGATAAGGGGACTGGAGTACCTCCTATATGAAGATAGGCTGAGAAAGTTGGGGCTGTTCAGGCTGGAGAAGAGAAGGCTGCGTGGAGACCTCATAGCAGCCTTCCAGTATCTGAAGGGAGCCTATAAGGATGCTGGGGAGGGCCTATTCATTAGGGACTGTAGTGAGAGGACAAGGGGTAAAGGGTTCAAACTTAAACAGGGAAAGTTTAGATTGGATAAGAGGAAGAAATTCTTTACTGTAAGGGTGGTGAGACACTGGAATGGGTTGCCCAGTTAAGTTGTGAATACTCCATCACTGGTGGTGTTCAAGGCCAGGTTGGACAGAAGAGCCTTGGGTGACATGGTTTATTGTGAGGTGTCCCTGCCCCTGGCAGGGGGGTTGGAACTAGCTGATCTTAAGGTCCTTTCCAGCCCTAACTATTCTATGATTCTATGATATTATGTTTGATCTACCTATGGCTAAATTATGTCTAGGGATAAAAATATATAGCAAAACAAAAATTAGAAAATTAGCTATCAGACACAGAGCTCTGTCCCAAAGGGACTACAATATAGCAAGAAAACATTAGTCTCCTCATTCTTAGAGGCTAGTGCTGGTGTGGAATTGGATACAGCGTCAAGGAAGAAGCGAAGGAGAGAGGGAAGGGAAGGAAAGGTTCCAACTGAAAAGTAGAGCATCTCTCTGCCATGTGGCCTAGATGTTAACAGGGGCGCATAGACTCTGCAGCGTCACATCTATGTGTTTAATAGGAAATTAAACAAATATACTCCTCCCATTTATGCAGATTGTAGCTGATCTGGTAATTTTATCCCAAAGATTTAAACACGAACCGGGCACCTGAATGGCAAAAGCAGTATTCCTCCACTTATCTCAGTGCTTCTCTCCATTTCCTCCTTCGTCGCTCTCTGCCTGGATTTCCTTATACTGCCTTTCAATGACTACAGCTATAACACCAAATTTACAGAGCTGTGGTTTAAAAAAAGAAGTATGTTGTTAAAAAAAAAGTATGTTAAAAAAAAGTATGCTGTTTTACATGTAGCAGTCTTGCTGCAGTGGCTGTGTGGGCAATGGCAAGGTGCGCAGCACAGAGACTGCTCCACCATATGATGAAGCATGTGTATGCTGCCCTGCGTCTGTGACTTGAACAATGAAAACAGGAGCAAACTTTTAAAACTTTCTTCATTGCAAATCCATGTATGGTCAGGCAGGCATACAGGTAAAATATAAAAGAGATGCAAAACCCCAGCATAAGAAAGATTATGGGATATATGAAGAAAACATGAATGAAGAGTTGAAACACCTGCTCCTTGAGAAGGAGGAGATCTAGCATTTATGAAGGAGATTTATCATTTTGAGAAGCAGATCCAGCATTGAGGCAAGACTACGAAAGAAGAGAAAATGAAATTTCATGACTGAGGAGACAAGAAAAAGATACAAAACAGAGGCGGTAAAAAAAGACTGGGGAAATTTTATTAGTTTCTATGTCACAGAAGAAAAGGAAGACAGAATTATTCAGATATGTAACAAATGTTTTGGCATTCAGTTACAATTGTGAGTGTCATGGTTTAAGCCCAGCCTCAAATAAGTACCACACAGCAACTTGCTCACTCCCACCCCTCCAGTGGGATGTGGAGGAGAATCAGGAAAAGGTAAAATCCACAGGCTGAGATAACAGTGTAACAATTGAAACAAAGTAATAATAATAATAATAATAATAAAGGAAAAAGAGAAGGAGGAATGAAACCCAAGAAGCACAATGCTCACCACCCACTGACCAATGCTCAACCACTCCCCAAGCAATGGTTGGTCCCTTCCAGGTAACTCCCCCCAGTTTACTGACTGGGAATGATAGTCTGTGGTATGGAATACACCTTTGGCTAGTTTGGGTCAGGTGTCCTACCCCTGCTCCCTCCGAGTCTCTTGTGCCCCTCCTCACTGCCAGAGCGTGAGAGACTGAAAAGTCCTTGATCAGGGTAAGCACAACTGAGTAACAGCTAAAACATCGGCGTGTTAACAGCATTCTTCTCAGACTAAATCCCAAGGATGGCACTGCACCAGATACTAAGAAGAAAACTAATTATCCCAGCCAAAATCAGGATAATGAGATGAATGCAAATTAAACAAGCTGAAAAGGAAATATTGTTTAAAAAACATTCCATAGATTTTTTTAACACATATTTTCACTTACTAATTCAAGACAGAACTATAAGTGAAAGCTTGGAAATACAGTGCAAAAGAGTTTTTTTACAATATTTTCCCGGCAGCTACCAGGAAGGAAAAGAAGGTCTCTGGGAAAGCTTGTACTTACAGGAATTCAGATCAAAGGGATGATGATATAGAGAGACCAGCTTTGAACTTACATATGCTTTTCTGAGCCCAAATTGCCAGCTTTTGGAGGGCCAAGCAACATAATTGAGAATAGCAATACAGCAGAAGAAAGAGAATTCGCAGAAGGAAAAGTGCACAAATGCTGAATTAGAGAATACTGGGAAATGGAAACGAGCAATAAAATATAATTACTCCACTTAAATTTGGCTCTTTTATGCATGTCTCAACACTGTGTGTGCATATTGCAACATGCATTACAATTCTTTGCTTTCACTTACTGTTGATATTCTGAAACTGGTATAAATGAAGTAATAACTATATGCAGCAATATAAAGGTGGCTGCAAGAGCAGAGCTATAAATCTGAAATCAGACTGTTTGGTCACTAAGCCATTTAAAAGAGCAGAAGACATAATCTGAATGATTAACTGAACTTCTATTAGAGGATCACAAATGGAAAGGGAAGAGTTTGGGAGATTAAACTGGATGTGCCAAGTACTTCGGGGGAAAATGTAGGAAAGGTATATGACGTGTGTGAGAGAGTATCCAGAATATTCTCTGTTAAATTGCTGTCAAATTTTAAATTTAGAAAGAGAAGGAATTTCTTTTGATGAATACTTTAAAAAATGTAACTACGCATTATATACAATATCTGACAGGGTGCTGCTTAACAGCTATGACAGTGATAGCCAAATAGAACCTGAGTCAAAGAAATGTGATTTTTTCTTTAAAACACAGAAATAAAGTTAATGAGACTTTTGTAGCCTTGAAAACATAAATCTTAAAATGCCAGGATCAAATTATGTGACTCTCTAATTGAGCAAATCTCCCATGTATATGCCTTATGATCAGTCATGATCCCAGCACACGAGCAATCACCACTTAACCATGCAAAATATGTCTCTGGACAAGTCTGAACTCTGGTGGGGTGAATGGTATGGATACATCAGCATTCCTCCCAAGAAGATGTTTTGGACAAACTCCATCTTGGCAGGTTTTAGACAGCATTTGCAATCTGATGAATACAATAATCATAAAAAGACCACCTTTTACATAAGAACATAATGGTCCATGTGTAAGAAGAGCATTAATGGATAAGGAAAAATGTAGCTACATGAATAATGTCAGTTATAAAAACAGACACAGAATAGGGCTTTCCATATAAGCAGTCAACTAACGAAGCAGGCTGCGATAACTTCGTTCTTCTAGACCAATTCCCTATTGAGTGCAATAATCTACATGCATGCCTTCACAAAAATAACTACATCAAGTTAACTCATATTATTCATTGATATTGCTATTTTGCATAATAGCTGCAGCATTTAGTGTAATGTTTTGTCTACATATAAAAATTTGCAGAGTAATCTTATTGATTTATGATTTGCAGTAAATTATTTTGGAATAGGATAGGTTGGGACGTACACATCTAGAGGTGGAAATGCCAGAATCAAGCTCTAAATACAAGGATGCCTTTTCATCTTTAGAATTCTTTTTTCCTGGGATTTTTTCTCTTACTAAGTGACTACACAGCTACATGATGACTCACAGTGTTCCTGATAATCAATTTTAAGTGGTTCTGGAACCTGTTAGTCATCTGCTTGATGCATTTCCTGCAAAGATGAAGGTGTCCTCTGGCAAGGACTGCATACTGGTACAAGATGGTAAAACACCAAAGAGAAAAGCATTGTGTTGTTTCCAATAACACTTGATAAAAGTGCTTGATGAAAGTGTATATGTAAATGGCTTATCCATCCCAACCCCATATCCATCCCACGATTAAAATTTTGTGAGAAGTTATGCCTCTGGTCAACATCCTGTACTCTCAGTAGTGGGTAGTTTCCTTTTGGCTTTTTACCAAAAATAATAACCAATATACAAACTAGATGAAAACTATTCTGAGTCAATCACCCAAGACTGAAAATGGTAATTAATACCATCTCTCATACAGATTTCAGGAACTTCACACCCCCTTTTTGAAGTCTCAAGAAGGCAGAAGCATTTTCCACTGAGTATTTTCCCGTAATTGTTCAGAAAACAGCACACTGAAACTCCAGACACCTTTTCTTGCTGAAGTCAAATGTATTTAATTTGTCCTGCAAGTCTCACTGGAAATCACAAAGAAAGATTCTGGGGTTGCTCTTGTCAGACGTTACTACATTACGTGAGATGTTATATGAGAAAAACACGTAGAAGATGAGATGTGACATTATTTTAGAAGTGACAGCAATTTTCAAGATACAAGACCAAAGAACCTTTCTACCCTCTATGAGCCTATTCTTGCTTTTGACAAATGAACTCATTCTGTGCTCTGCAAATGCTGTTGAGTTGTGATTCTTTCCTTGACATTTAGAGTCAGCAAGTAAGAAAATTCACTGGTGCTGTATGTACTGAGAACACTTCAATTTTGGATGATTTTATAAAGTTTAGTGAAGACAAACAGCCAAAGCATCCAAGCTGGTATTGCATCAGAGGCCCTTTGGTTAGTTCCTAAGGGTTTCAAAAGGGTGGACATAAGACTAACAGCAAGCACCAGAGTCTTCAGTAGATGGCATGCTATTGACATGCATCAAGTAGCACACTCTTGCTGCAAGTTAGAGCACAACTTTGTTGCCTAGTAACAAAAAAATTTATCCAACTGGTTATCCTGGAATTTGGGCTAGTCTTAAAGCCAAATTTTTGCATAGGGAGAATAGTCATAGAATCATAGAATCATGGAATAGAATCATAGAATAGTTAGGGTTGGAAAGGACCTTAAGATCAGCTAGTTCCAACCCCCCTGCCACGGGCAGGGACACATCACACTAAATCATGTCACCCAAGGCTATGTCCAACCTGGCCTTGAACACTGCCAGCGATGGAGCATTCACAGCTTCCCTGGGTAATCTGTTCCAGTGCCT
The DNA here is from genome assembly GCA_028858755.1 of Ara ararauna. Taxonomy (NCBI): domain Eukaryota; kingdom Metazoa; phylum Chordata; class Aves; order Psittaciformes; family Psittacidae; genus Ara; species Ara ararauna. The sequence continues at coordinate 68,562,652 of CM054379.1, forward strand.
CACTACCCTTACAATAAAGAATTTCTTCCTCATATCCAATCTAAACTTCCCCTGTTTAAGTTTGAACCCATTACCCCTTGTCCTCTCACTACAGTTCCTCATGAAGAGTCCCTCCCCAGCATCCCTATAAGCCCCCTTCAGATACTGGAAGGCTGCTATGAGGTCTCCACACAGCCTTCTCTTCTCCAGGCTGAACAGCCCCAACTTTCTCATTCTGTCTTCATACGGGAGCTGCTCCAGTCCCCTGATCATCCTTGTGGCCCTCCGCTGGACTTGTTCCAACAGTTGCATGTCCTTTTCATGTTGAGGACACCAGAACTGCACACAATACTCCAAGTGAGGTCTCGCAAGAGCAGAGTTGAGGGGCAGGATCACCTCCCTCAACCTGCTGGTCACACTCTTTTTGATGCAGACCATTGGCTTTCTGGGCTGCGAGCGCACACTGAAGCTGGCTTATGTTCATTTTCTCATCATCCAACACCCCCAAGTCCACCTCCACAGGGCTGCTCTGAATCTCTTCTCTGCCCAACCTGTAGCTGTGCCTGGGATTGCTCCCACCCAGGTGGAGGACCTTGCACTCGGCATGGTTCAACTTCATCAGGTTGGCATCAGCCCACCTCACAAGCGTGTCAAGGTCTCTCTGGATGGCATTCCTTCCCTCCAACATATCAACCATACCACAGAGTTTGGTGTCATCGGCAAACTTGCTGAGGGCGCACTCAATCCCACTGTCTATGTCACCAACAAAGATGTTGAACAAGACTGGTCCCAACACTGATCCCTGAGCGACACCATTCGTTACTGGTCTCAAACTGAACATTGAGCCTTTGAGCATAAATCTTTGAGTGTGGCCATCCAGCCAGTTCTTTATCCACCGAGTGGTCCACCTATCAAATTGATGTCTCTCCAATTTAGAGGCAAGGATTTTGTGTGGGATGGTGTCAAACATTTTGGACAATTCCAGGTAAATGAGGTCAACTGCTCTACCCCTGTCCATCAGTTCCGTAGCCCCATCACAGAAGGCCACCAGATTGGTCAGGCAGGATTTCCCCTTAGTGAAGCCATGCTGGCTGTCACCAACCACCTTCTTGTTTTTCATGTGCCTCAGCATGCCTTCCAGGAGAATCTGCTCCAAGATTTTGCCAGGCACAGAGGTGAGACTGACTGATTTCTGTATGTTTCATTGTAAATGCTATAATATACTATTCCCATAAGTTCTACAGCAGGATTTCAACGTTATCAAAACTGGGTTTCATTTTTTATTATGGAACAGGTCATTTTAATCAATGTTGCTCCCCAGAATTAAAGGGCTTTTGACAAATAGACATTTTTGGTGGAAAAAATGTTCTCTTGGAAACCATGCAAACAGTCCTATACATAACCTTGTAACATACTTCCTAAGTCTGTCTTTTCCCATACTGGTCAGCAATTTTTTTATCACCATGGTAGAACTTGCAGAGTTGCACTTTGTTCATAAAGTAAAAGCCTTTTGAAAACTGCCTAAAGTGCATGAGCCCTGTTTTTCTGATGTCAAGATGAAAGGCAGCCCCTCATTTCATAGGTAGTGTTATTTCTACTGCTGGCATCCTGTCAACCACAGGAATGTGTGGCACACAAAGCATGTAAGTCATAAGCATATCTAAACACCACCTTCTGCCTCCCCTCATTGTTCTGAGAATGGATTATATTATACTCTGCTTTCCTTTGATGAGACAGATTTTGCTGTTCATGCCAGAAAGCTTGTTTTGAACAGAAAATAGATATAAAAGCACATTTTTAATAAAAGCAAGATTCTGCATGTTGGTGTTGGAAGTTACAGTAAAACAAAAAGCTCTGGTATAACAAGTTAGTGCTAGATCCGTAGAGGTGGAGGGGCTGAACTGCAGGAGGGGTGAGGCTGGAGCCATCCTGTGAAGCAGCACCAAGAGTGACAGTATGAACCTCTGCCTGGACAACCCAGGCCTTGCACTTCATCTTTTTCAGAACTGTCAACCTCTCCTAAAAAGGCTGTTCGTCTGGGGCACTTTGCCTTGAAAGATAACTTGCATTCTGCTCTCCCTTAGATCAAGCATATGATGAAAATGATAAAGGCAAGACCTTAGCCCTAATTTTGCAAATGTCTGTGTGAAGCTGACTCAGCATCCAACCAGATGACATGTTTAACTTAAAGCATCCCTCTGAAGTGTATTACACAATCTCCACTCGAGACAGATTGAACACTTGGCTTAAGACAAGCACCCCACATAGAAATACTGCTTTCTTACACTCCTACTGGGTGGAAAGAGAAATGGAAATACGACCAGACCCTTTCATGTGTTTACTTTGAAAGGGAGGGATGAAAAACATCCATCATCCAAGCACTGTGTGTGTAATACCTTGAGGTAGTAACATCCCCGTTCAAGGAAAGCTTGATATATTATCAAAACTTTTCTTTTAAATCACAATAAAACATACTTTGTTTAGCAGTTGTTAGCTGGTGGTTAAGAAGGGTAGCAAAAGAGCAGATGCTGAGATGAAAAAAGTTTGCAACTCTTGAGTACATGAGCGAACCCATGTCAGCTACTGTAACTGCTGGTTTTTAAGCTATACAGTAATAAAAGGTATAATGATATAAATGAAACTAAATGAAAGCTTGTCTCTAGAACTACCTTTGCTATTTATAGGGCCTGACTCCTCTATCAAGAGATAGAGAGACATTTGGAAAGATCCAGCAATAATTCTTCTCAACTAAGCCATTCATTTGCTCTATTTCATAGCACCCTTTGGGTAATGCTATCACCCATTTTTCTATTAATATGAGACCTTGTTGCCTATTGCCAGGAATATTACTGAGAGTGGGAGTTGTAAAAGTGTAAGAGGGAAAAATGTATCTCTTTCCTGCAATCAGACAATAAGAACTACTTTTGGAGCCACTTTTTCCTAGCTCGCTTTCCAATTCCAGTTGATTGTGGAGTGATACCTACTGTCAAATTCTTTTCTGCACTGCGCATCCACTAAAGTACGACAAAACTAATTCAACAGCTAAGTTCACATGCTTCTCGGAGAAGACAAAATACTCTGCTAGCCCACCTTCCTTCATGTATGCTGCTAATGACAATAGAAGAGTGCCTTGTCAGCTCTAAAAACTGATTTTGATGATGCCCATATCATGGCCCTCATATTTGGTCCTTCCCTATTGGAAAAAAGAGGGCAAGTTATCTTTCTGACACCGAAAGTTGTCTTCAGGCTGGAAGAAAGGCGTAGATACAGGGGAAAACAATAAAATATCTTGCTCAGCCAATTAGCTTTCTCTTCAAGGTGAAAAAAGGCTGATGTCCATGGTTAAGCAAGATACTTTTGTTAAATGAGTTAATGGATTGACTTCCACTGCTTGTCTAAGCAGACAAAGTGATTTCATACAGAAAAGCCCAAATCGTGAGACTCTTAGCTTAATTAGTTATTTCAAGTGAGTTTTAAGAAATGCTTGAGAAACCTTTTTCAACCAGGATATCAACCTTCTGATGAGTTTCTTGAAACCACATTTCAAAGTAGAGTACACTGGAGTTTTGAGTGCATGTGCCAGTTATTATGTGCACAGATGCCTGATTTACTTAAGCATATGGCATATACCAAAGTGTTTCTTCACAGAGCATTTTTTGCATCCTCTGGTTTTAACTGACTTTTACATCTGTTCATTCAGTTCAGTTATTTGAATACACTGATCAAACCATGGGATCGAATAGACTTGTCCAAAAAAAAAAAAAAAAATAGTTTACCTGTTCTATGGAAACTACCAAGAGTTAAACAAAATTCACATTCTTTCTCAGTTCAAACCCAGTATTTTCCAAGGTTTTTGCTCATTAAATAATCACTAGTTCTCTTAACCTAAATTTACTTATGGCACATAGGTGAAATACCAGGGACCAACACTTTATTCAGCCTGGTACAGCAAAAAAAGTAGAGCACCACTGTCACAGGTGGGTATTTCAGGAGAGAGGAGAGAACATGAACTGTAATGTCTCTCTGATTTCTCCCAGTCTGTATATACAATTGATCATTCATTATTAGAGGGAATGAAAAAAAGCTATTAGCAAGTCATAGAGTCAGAGTTGCTTTTTCACTTGCTCACTCATCCAGTAAATATTAATTTAAACACGGTGCAAAAAGCCCCACCAACGAATGGTAGTCTTCAATACGGTGTAAAAGACCAAAGCTAAGCAAAGTCCCTGTTCCAATCTGAAAAGCAGAACAGACACAGCAGGGGTTAATGAAAGCGTGAATCCATCACAGCCACCTGGAACATGCAGTATGAGTGACTGAGAGTTAAATCCTTGTTCCAAATCCACCACAACGAAGCTTTGACTGCTGTTTGCCATGTCTTAGTGAACATCTTAATAGCTGTGTGTTAGATTTTCTCAGGTATCTCTCTCTGAACATAAACTCCATCCTTGTCAAAACTCTAGATGTGCCTCCACAGAAAATTACATTCATCTTGACAATATATTCTATCAGAAAATTTCTTGCCATCTTTAGCTCAATTGACAAGTCTCCAGCTATTTACGATATCTTTATTTCCATCCCATTTTCCTGGCCTTAACTCCTTTCTGACACCAGGGTCCTCCATTTCCTTTTGTCTTTCTACTGTTACCTGATTCTGCAGGATACATTTGTCATCCTCCTTTTTACTCTGTGAGCAGCAGAGGACAATAGTTTCTCCATTATTAACTGGGTTTTTTTTTTTTCAGGACATTTTTTATGCTGATTTTTCTAAACCAAAGCAACTAAATTAAGAAAAAAATGTAAAAATATATATTCAGTCTTTTATTCACAGGTCTTGAACAGTTAATCACTTGCAGATTCCAATTTGTCAGGAGTTTAAGTCTGTTGTACCCAAACTTTCTTAAAAGTTCAAACCCTTCTAATGATACTGACCTGTTTCTAGGAACTTGCTCAAGGATTTTCAATAGATTTGCAATTTTATCCATGCTAAATTCTATCATGTGGTCCTGGGATTGTTTTCACTACCAGATTATATCATGAGAAGGATCAGATGACATAGGGTCCATGCTCACAACACGGTTCTAATTCTTCAGGAAAAACCTCCAAGAAAGTCTCCCTCAAAGATTTTATTTTGTAGAGTGCTATACTTCCCATGGATATTTCTGGAAACTGATGATTTCCAGTTTAGTCCACTGCTGGATTTGCTTAAGGCTCAGTTCTTAATTATACATACATACCCTTAATGAAAATATAGTTTAAGAATCTAATAGCGTAAGAACAGAGAATGAAGAGAGCTGGGTTCATATTAAGTAGATGTGCCAGACCTCTGATTCTTCAGGAAGGCTTACACAAATCTTTTAGTGCTTTATACTGCATTTCCCAAAACAACTGCCCAAAGTTAGTAGTACAAAGAATTGGTCAGGAAAAAAAAGCACAATCTGTTCTGCTCACTTCACTTTATCTCCTATGTGTTCTTAGGCTCCTTCTGCGGATGCACAGCTGGCAAAAGCCATTGTTGTGCCCTCTGTAAATGTATTGCTGCCTTCTTGAACAACAGAGCTTACATTTTTCTCAAATCTACTCACACAGGAAGACCTTTGCGTGAAACAACATCCTCTTTAACCACCCCAAAAAGCTATGAGTAAAATCCAACTTTTGCTGAGTCCAAAATGAAAAACAGTTATTTGCCTTAAAATCTACTTTTCTTGTAACCCTCGTAACGTCTTATTGTGACTAGCCATTTACAAAGCAACACCTCTGATAAATTGAAAAGCAATTCTTTTCTTATGCAACCAGCAAGACTAATTCTTATCCCCATGCACACACACACACAAACTTACATGACATATAAAGATAACATAAGAAAAACCTTTGGGACATTGGAAGACTTAGCAGACTCCACAAGATCACCTAGCCTGCCATTTGAAAATTGAGGCTCTAAGCATAAGTAGATGCATCTAGTGGGTCAGACATAGAACAAAAATGTTTATTATGTCTATCTTAGGCACAATTTATGTTGTTCTAGAACATCTTTTCCTATTTTCTATGTTAAAGCAACAACCCAGCTTCTTCCCTTGTAGATATGCATGCAGCTTCATGAAAAGCCAATACAAATTGTGGTTCTTATATTTCAGAACAGGTTCTGAGCCTTAAATCTGACATTGGAGGGGTTTTGGGTGGGGATACATCTATATGGTGATACAATTGTTTGTGATTCTTATTTGTGTTTCCTCACTATGAAAACTTTATGAGTGTCTAATTTGAGACTCCCGAAAACAATCATTAAAAAAATATTTTAAAGTGCCACCTTTATTTGAGTGTGTAGGAAATATGAAGCACCAGGAACACACAACAATTTGAATTCCTGTTAGGCTTTTGTAAATGTAAGGATGAAATAATCCATTCCAGATATTTGATGGCTTATCATAATTATTTGGACACATAGTGCAGAACTGGTGCCTGGAAAATTATGTAAGGTCTATAGAGTTTAGACTTAGGCATGTGATCTACCCAGTATTCATGTCACAAAAGAGAAATCCTATAGGATTTAGCAGCATTCAGGTCATGTCCCTGATCACTGTAAGAGAGCACGGAAGTTTTAATTAGCCTTTCTGAGGCTCTCACGCTGGATCCTGTTTTCTCAGTGAGGTTCATGACTTTGATCCCACTAATTCTGAGCTCCACAGTGAGAAAGTCTTTACCAATATCTTTTAAAAAGAATGTGGGTAAACTTTTTGCCAGTTGAAGATGCCTTATCATTCTTTGTAGTTTTTCTTCTGCTTTGGTTAAGGAGTTATACTGGATGCAAACTGATTTCAATAAACATTCCTTTATGGGACAGACATATTCCACAGTGTCAGTCAATGGGGTTAAATACAGTAGAAAGGAAAGAATTTGCCAGCTTTGTTTCACATAAACAAAGTGCCTCAATTTTTATTTTAAATAAAAATTACTTTAAAGTTTTATGCAACTGGCAAGTGGTATGAAAATTTTAAAAGTCCTAAAAGACCGGAGGGGTTGGGGGTGTTTTTTGCCAAGAACATGACAAGGACAAAGAGGAAGAAGAGACCTTTAACAGTTCAAAAAGATAAGGACAGATAATCATATTTTGATATGTAAAATAATAAATATTATCACCAGCTTGTCATTAGCAATCTTAACTTGTAAGAGACAGAAATAACATTCAGAATTTCATTAAGCTGTCAATAATAATCTAGAATGGTTTCCTTTAAGTTCTTCAGAGTCAATAAAGAATAATTACAGCATAATATGCTAATAAAAACCACAAACTGTATGCAGTTTGCGTATGCAATAACCTTGTATGCATCTCAAAGTCATTGCAAAATATTAATGTCAAGAACCAAGAACATAGGCTCTCATCCAACAATTCTGTGTTCACGGACAAGTCATAATCATTATGCAAAAATCCTTGTGAACTCAAATTTTAATCATTGTCAGAGCTGAACACACGATTTCTCTTCTATGAACAGCACACTTCCTTTTACCTGCTGCATTCAGGATACCATCTGGTCCTATCGTATCAGGGTCACAGAAGATGTGAAAAATAATCTAAAAGGATAATACTAGGGACTTAGGCAAAATTTTATGAGTATATCAACTATTTGATAAAGGAATCTAATACATGGGAAATAAATTTTTCTTCAAATTTTCTGGAATAATCAATAAATTTCTATCCGTCGTATTTCATACTACATCTGTGATCCTCAAACTTTTTTAATTGCATGTTTGGTTTGCTTCTTTCAACTAAAGCTGGGACTGTGGCCTGACCCTCTCATTCTTGTTGCACTTAAGCTATTTCTACCACCCAAAATTATTCCTGTAATTGATATTTTACATTATTTTGCATATGTAGAGATATATTTTTGTGGCATAAATTTGGTAAATGCCAATTTCACTACTTTTAATTATTCCAATGTGAAAATAATGTGCTAAGATATGTTTCAAATGTTTTCTGAGGTACTCAATTTACTTAAAAATGTCTTGATTTTTTAAATTGTAGGGACTTTGCTCTTAGTAAGTATGAATACTTTTCCAGCAACTGCAGATATTTAGATTTTAAATAATGAAGTGTTTGGATATCTTATGGCATATAGAATGATTACTGATATATGCAATCAAGCATCATAGCTTGCTTTGTTCTGTATTTTTGGCATTTGGCAAATGGAAAAATTAGATGCAATACTGTGACTAGGTATTTAAGCACATAAAAATAAAATCATGGTTTGCATATCTACATGTGTTGTAAATTGTTCCTCCTATACATAGATATGGATACAATTAAGTCATATAAATCACTACATATGTACATTAGTTCCAGGGCTTTAAAATTAACATTTTACTGTTGCATTCTCAGTCACACAAGCAGTGTTATAGAGGTACTCTTAAATTCAGTTTCCATTAATTGTTAAACATTCATAGATGGGTTATTTGCTATCGATCCTTTCCTGACAAAGTTTATTTAAATAAAGATGGAAAAAAACAACATTGCTTTGTTTTATTATATACCTGCCCAAAATTACTTTATTCTCAAGACAGTAAGGTCAGAACATGTTAATTTCCATGAATTCAAATGCGGACAGCCTTTATCCTGAAATATAAATATGATGGAGTAACTTGAACTTCATTGCAAAAACAATTCCTGGGGCATTTCTTTAATCCACAGCCAAATGATAAACAGTACTCTCAGGAAGAACTGTCCCTTTGCCCAGTGGAGTCCATTAGCCACTCAGTTTTCACACCTTCCAAAAGTCCTCCTTGTTTGTTCTTTATTAGGCACTTAAGTATATGATCCTCCGATTACAGAAATGTTACCTTTAAAAGACAAAACTTCAAGATACTTCAAGATGCTTAGTTCAAGGGGTGTTCTCAAAGATAAATTCCATTAGAACAATCAAAAAGGATTTTGCCTGACTTCAAAATTGTAAATTAGCCTGCTTTTAAGTAGAATAGTCTGAACATTTAGAAACATGCAAATCTACAACTCTATACAGTAAGTATTTGAAAATCAGTGCTTTGGTATTAACGGCCATTTATTTTTCTGCTGACTTGCTGCGATGATAGCAGAATATGCAGAACTCTTCCTAATATCAGGCAATTTCACTGCTGCAAAGGTTATTGCAAACATTTTCCTTGGTTTCATTCTTTGTGGATTTATACCCTTCCCTCTAAAATTTTTGGGTTTTTTATGTTCAATTTGACAGGAAAGTTAAACTGACCTTGATTTGATCTAAAGACCACTAAAAGATTATCCATGACCAGGGTTGACCTCAAAACTCAAGATCAAGGCATGACTGCTGAGTCTCACTGTTTTTCCATTGAAAACACAAATGTTTAATGTTCTCAGCACTAATATCTCCATTGATTATAATCTTGTCTTAGAATGTTTTCTCATAACTAAGTTATGATCTCTGAAGACTTATGTAGAAAACTGAAATAAAATTTATAAAATTATCAGTTATACAGCTAGATAGTAGACTTGAACATGTGAAGGAGAGTCTGATAACAATTCAGAAAAGCAGATTAAGCAGATGCTTAAAATCAAGCTCAGTCTGTAAGCTCAAGTCTTATGGGGTATGACTTTCTGTACTTATGACTAAATAAGTACTCAAGTACTCTGCCAGAGGGGAACTGAATGCCCTTACAATGCCAAAACTGTGGCCAGTATATAACAAGAGCAGATTTACACTGGGATGAGGTGTGTTGTCATTGATGTCTACCCCAGCTGACATTTAGTATAAGAACAAGGATATTAACCCAATAATGTGCCTCTGACAGCAAAACAGGCATACAGCTACCTAAATGCAGGTAACAAATGATCTTTTAGTGCCCAAGGATATCCCTCTTAATCTCCAACAGCTGTTCCAAGAAGATAAAGGTCTCTCATAAGATCACGTGTCATAGTTGTACCAAATAACATAACACCTTTAAAATAAAAGTCACTAGATGCATGTGTTCAGGCACCTGAATTTTTCCCTATTTGCCAGAGTGCTGAACTGCTTGCAGTTATTCTGTTACGTGTTCTCTGTACAGCAGTGTCTAATAGGTCTCATTCAGAAGAGCAGCATGGAGTTTTCTGGGGTTTTTTTGTTGGAAAGTATTCTTCTAAATCATTCTTGAAAGTGGTAAGTAGTCAACACCATTGCAGGGGAAGATGAAAATGTACTCCTCCAGATTGACTAACAAGGTACGCAAGGTTTCTACACTTACCTCTGTATATCAACGTCTGTTACTTCACTAGATTTCTAAAGAAGCTGTTCTCAAGGAAAGAGCCAATTCAAAGGATCACTGATCTCATCTGCTCTGGAAGTTCCTGTGGTTTTGTTGTCCCCTTGCTGAACAAATGTAATGTAAGCTTAAATTGTAATAATAGATTGCCTACAAATAACAAACATATCCTATAACAGCTCCTTCTTAAGCTCATTTTTATGCAAAAAGGGAGTGAAATTTGTATTGCCCGAGTTAGTGTAAAACTCATCTATCCTTGACTGCATCACTTCCCACTAGTGTTGAATGGCTGTTTTATGTAGCTGATGACCTTTTTTCCTCTAAATAGCTAACCCCAGTTTTCAAAACAGAACATAAATCGTGCAGAACTTTCCTGCCTCCTTGCCAGAGAGCTTTAGGTGACTTGGTAGAGCCAAGGACAAAGGAATGAAGTTGGACAAAATAAGTATGAAAACTCAAACAGGGGTCAGAAGAAGTAGAAAAGCTTATCAAGAGCAGCCCTGGAATCAGCTGGAAGGGCTGGAAAAAAAGGTTGCTAGCTGTAAATACATTTTTGTTGCTATTAACAAAACCTGCTGTTATTAAGAAAAAAGGTATCCCATCTTTTCCTTCAGAAAATAAAACATTAACGAAAAATGTCCTCTGTATCATCTTTACAAGCTGACATCTTATCTCAGATTGAGATCTGTGTCAAATGGCAGTACTGGTGAAGACAAACAGGCTCAGTCCCCAAGCAAACATTCGGAAGATCTGAAGGCCTATGGCACTAATCTCATATGTGGATGTGAAAAAAGCTGTGGTAATTTAGGGAAGAATGTAAGGCAATGTCTACTGCCTCCAAAGTTATCATCTACATGAAGTTGCAAATAAATGAATTTGTTTGCTTTTCATAATTCATGCTTTCTTTAGCCTTTTCGTTCTGCCACAGCCAAAGACTTGATTCATCAGGAATGTGCTGATATGCCAGACCAAGTAACAAAACATACAAGCACACATATTCTTCCCACCCAATGATCAAGAGGAAATGTAATTAACACACACAAGAGAAGCCAGAGATGCTGTCATGAGAATGGTGCTCGCTTCCACTGTGAACAAGGTAAAGCCCATAGACAGCATGATCTTAGATCTGCAGCTTCACAAAGCCTCATGCAGGGTGCTAGATGAAGTGTTAAATAACAAACTTATCCACATGGACCTGGTAATGAGCTTACCCCACAAGAAATTAAATTAGGCCATGGTCCACTTGCTTACAGGTTTAACCCACAATTTGCAAGCTCATCTTTTCATAATGATAAAATTAAAAAATTCATCATGCCAGGTGCAGCTGTTTTCTGTGTGACTCCTTTCAGCTGATAACATGCAAAAATATGCAGATCATCTTTTGCAATCATACCATTCTGATGCTTTTTACTTTCAAAGAAATCTTGCCTTAAAAAGTACACCCGGATTTACCTTATTATGTGTACAGCCCTAGATAAATATTTCACTTATTTATGCTTTTTGGCATCTTCAGCAACCTATAGTTAAGGAATGTGTAAAAAAGTGGCTCATTTCTCTCTTGACTTCTCTTAGTTCTTCCACTGTAAGAAGCAATGAAAAATGATTGCCTACTCACCTTCTCTACATAACTCATAATTCAAAGATTGCTTCCAAATCCCTCCCTGCCTTTCACCAGACAGGGAAGCCCTAGTTTATGTAGCTTACTTCTATGGTCACCATTCTCACCATTGTTATTCTTGTTGATCTCTATTGTAGCTTTTCTACTACAGATTTTAAGACAAGGAAACAGAAACTTCTTGTCCACTTACTTTACCCAGTAAGTGGACATACCAGATTTATGCTATGGCATAGTGTAGTTTCCTGTTTTGTTACATATCCTAATAGTTTCCAAGGCTCCATTTGCCTTTTTGGTTCATGTTGGGCACTCATTTTGGTTTGGATTTTTTTCCTCCCAGAACATTACAACAAAAGTAGACCTCAGATCCTTTCTGAGGGAGTAGTAACAGCTAATTGAGACCCTGTTACAGCGCATGTACTATACAGGATTTACATTGTTTACATTTACTGAATTTTATTTGTCTTTTTAGCAGGCAGTTTTACCTCTTTCAGTTAGGAAAATCTGTCTGCTTACTCCCTGTCCTTTGTTTCTCATCTTTTAAATAGCATCTTATCTCTGCTTATCTTTTCAATTCATAAGAGGACTGTCTTTTTTCTCAATATGTGATAGCTTAATTCATGCCATGATGTTTGTTGAGCAACCATAGAATCATCTGAGAGCCTTCTGGAAATCCAAGTCCACTGTATTAACCTGATCTCATATATACACTTCGCTTCCTCTCAAAACACAAGCAGCTTTTGAAGCATTTGAAGCAACAAATTACAAGTAACATGTTCACTTTTTTCTCTAGTGTTAAATTAGCTACATGCATACTAAATCTACCTTTATGACAAATTTTTCCAGTTTTGCAAGTGTAGAAATTAAGGTCACTAGGCTATAACCTACATGAGTCCCTGTTTAAGAACAAACCATTTTCTATTTGACATGGACAGTGATTTAATTGACAGACTGTATACAACATTTAATAGCTTGGCAATGTAATATTTCCATCCTTTTAAAGATTTTGGATGACTGTTATCTTGGCCTTGTGACTCGTCACTCTTCATTTAATGAACATTTTTCTAAGCTGCTGCTGTTGCTTCTGCTCAAGATGACCCCTTTGACTCATCCCCCGGAAATAACAGCTTCAGGATGGGGGGTTCCTCGTGTTCCTCATAGTCTGCAGGAATGCAGCAAATTAATAGCGCTCGGCTTTTATGGTCTTACCTTTTCTTAGTAAACTTTTCACACCTTGATCATTTATTACTACTGCAGGGTCTGTTCGGCTTCTAGTTTCTGGTATGGTTGCTTCATAATTAATCCCTTTGATTAATAATTTCATGCCTTTAACAAGTTGATTCTAAGAATCTGGTTTGGTCTGTACTATAGCTGTTTTGCATTAAATTTATAAAAGCTAATATTTTCTATTTCTCTTTTATTTTTAATCGATGATTCTTTGAAGAATTAATTTTTCATAACTGCCCTTCTCTGCTGTTTACCAATTTGTTTTCTATTTTGTTGATCTTTTAAAGTCTTTTTTGATATGTGCTACACATTCAGCTTGAGCTCCTGACAGAATGTCTTCAAAAGATTTCCTTGCTTCTGTAAACATTTGGCTGCCTTCCCTGTTTGCTTACAATTTTAAAAAATCTGTGGTTTCTCATCACTATGCTCTTTCCATTTTTTAAATTAAAAACTACTCTACTGGATTTCTGTGGGTAATAAAGTTGAAGGAAATTTGTTTTCACAGAGAAGCTACTGGGAAAATGTCTCACTTCAACTGTATTCATGTTTCCTTCTCATTATTAGTTATCATCACATAAATTACTTATAAGAGTAACATCTGACAAAAGTCTCTTGCAGAAAACTATCATTTAGACTTGCAAATCATTTGCTAGCATGACACTATCCGTGTAAGCAAGCTGGTTTTATGCAAATACCAACCCCAAATAGCACAGTAGCCCCATAATAAATATATTGCAATAAGCTAATCTTGAGGTGACATGATTTCAAAGACCAGTGACAACCTCTGCACCTCAGAAGAAAAGCTGGCTTGCTGGTCAACAGCACTGATAATACCTGGTTGAACTGCTCATCTATTATGAGTCAGCACCTGGGTACTTCTCCAAGTTGTGACCAATTTTAGCTATGAAAGGTTTTGCTCTGTAAATAAAGGGGCTGAGGCTACTTCTGCCATCTCTGTCATCAATTTCACCCAGATTGTCTTCCTGCTCTCATCTTATCTGAGCTGAATCGCGCTCAGGTTCTCATGTATCTTGTGTCCCTGAAGCAGACACTTGCTGTGGTGAAGTTCAGGGTTGAATGTCAGCCTTTGAGTACATACATGTTGCATGCCTGACTAAATTGCTTTTAGGATCAAACTGGGTAATAAATTCAATAAAATAAAGGGAGAGTCTAGCTCAGGTTCACTGCAAGTAAGTTTTTGTGCCTGCTGCTTTTTTGCCCAATGCCTTCATAGACCAGTTTTTGCGAGACCTTCAGGGTCTAGCATTTATGTCAAATTTGATAAATCAAATGCAAAAATGGGAAAACTTTCTGAAGAGTGCAGTAGATCAGTTCACTCTGTCAACTTCAGTGTTTTGGGAGTCAGGAGTATGAAACTTTCTCAGAGTAGAAATTTAAAATTATAATAAACATAACCATAAACCAGGTTGGAAATAGTGATATTTTAGGTTAAAATAGTGATAGGATAGTGAATATTTTGCTCATATGACTTCCTAAGTGATTTTTTATGAAATATTTATATCACTTTCTTGTTCTGTTATACAACTCCCCCATGAAACTGTCAACCCAAGCCATACAGGCTTTTTCACCTTCTTTTAAGGTATTATCAAATACTCTCTTTCTACCCTGGGAACAAGTGGACTTCCTTCTGCTTCTAAGTGGACTTGACCAACCTGTTCCTCATTCAGAACTGCCCCAAACACATTTCTTGAAGAGTCTTTTTAGTGACCCCTATCAATGGGACCAGTACATATTCATCATCTCTTTGAGCTTCCTGTTGTCTCTTACGCACCTGGCTTTCTGCCATCCATTGACTTCACGGCTTCCACTCTCCCCTGTTTTTCTCTTGAACCTTTTGATGCACTGTCTGTGTGTTATTCAGAGGCATCTTACTTTTCCTGTTAGTCCTGCTGACAGTGGTCCTAAATTTGTAGTTCTTCGTCCAACTTCTGTCTATTTTCTCTAAATTACTATGCAGTGAGATAGGTGCGAATTGTGAAGGATCTTTATAGAGGTCTAAAGACTCAACAGCAAGCGAGATAATCTGTGAAGCTGAGAAGTCAGAAATCTCTCCTAAAATTAATCCTGACCATCCAACCCAGTACAGCACTATACATCTACAGCAAGTTTCTGAGCTTCTACACTGTCACTGGATAAATACCGAGTCTTTGCAGCCCTCTGTGTCCTTTCCTCTTGCCTTTAGGTTTCCTCCTGTTGCTTACACATAAACTACACTGGGTAACAAAAAGCATTTCTGGTTCAGCTTGTATACTGAGGATCCTCTTCATGTGTTTTCAATATAACACAAAACAGATTACACTGTTCCCAAAAAGGACAAAAGGTTTTATAAAGTACAATATAATTATATTTATAGAAACAACTAAAATCACTTACATTATAGAATTTTTTTTTGTCCTAAAATGAGGTAAAATACTGTAGAAAAAGAAATATTTGTTCCTCTCAATCCTTCATAACCCCTGTGGGACACTCATAAATTTATTTGCAAATGGAAAACACACGCATTGTAAAGTAATGCCAGACAAGTTTGCTTACAAGGACTTTGGAGCATTTCAAACGTTCATGTTTATAGCAAATATAGTGCTCTTCCAGTAGGGAATCTGTCCAGGCATGCAACTGTCATTTACTTTTAAACCCACAGGATCTAAAATATGACAGCTCTAAAACTTCAGGCTCTTTTAAAAGCAGGCTGGATAAAAGTCCCTGTCTTTGAAGCTGGTGGCGCTTGTACAGCTGGAAGACCATGGCTAACCTTAGCAGAGAAGGTCTGTAAGGCAGAGTGTGCCGAGGAGCATTCCCCAAGGAGCATTTTTCATGTGCCCATACTGCTTCTGATGTCTGGCAGAGTTTAATGGTATGGAAGTAGCCAGACTCTGCTTGGTGGCCTCTGAGCCACTTAGCTTACTGCCAGTTTACTGCTCCTGCACTTACGGTCAGGGGGCTGCATGTGCCAATGGCTCCCTCAGGGCCATGAGATGGGGCCAGGCTATTCCAGGGCCAGCAGGGCTGGAGACAGGCCCTCATAGCAGTATCACTGGGGCAGGGGCTGAGGATGCCAGGGGGTTGACATGGGGTCCTGGTCTGTGGGCAGGATTAGGGGAGGCCTGGGGAGCTGAAATGGGATCATGGGCTGTGGGCAGGTGGAGGGAGGCTCTAAAAGGGTGGGAAGGGACAAATAGGGCTGTGGTTACCCTCACAATCATGATGCTGAGGCTTTGCTCCCTTTCTTTAACAGTTCTCTTATACACCCATCTTAAAATAGTGAGCTGTTTTTAGCATAAATGAGAAATTACTTAAAAAAATCAGTACATGCCATAAAATATCAAAACTACAAAAACCTGAGGTTTCAGCACCCAGCTCTTGTCCCATTCCCCTGCCCAGCAGTAGGCATCTGTCATCCTGCATATCCCACCCCACTCCCATGGAAACCACAGGGCAATGGGGACAATGAGGTATATTACTAATGCAGAGCAGAATTTTGGGTTTTTTTCTTAACAGTTGCTGAGCAGAGGGCAAAAGTAATTGGGGTGTACTGTACAGAGAGTCTCAACACCCAGAAAACTGTTTCTGCCTATAGGGAAATAACGTATTAGGTCAGTGCTCTATTTTTTAACCCTGCTACTTAGAATACCTGAACTTAGAACCTGAGGACACTCTATGTACCTGTTTTCATATCCCTGAGTGCCTCTCAGGGAAGCATTTCATAAGTGTGAGTTCTATCCTTTTGAACTCCAAAAATCTGCCTTAAGCATCTGCTTTTAATCAAAGTGAAACCAATGCCCTCCTTCATTGGACAATGTGGTACAGATAAAAAAGACCAATGGTGAATAGACTGCAAAGCCCTCAGCTTTCTTATTCCCCACTTCAGATCATTTGCCAAAGAACCTTTGTTGTTATTTCAGTTTTCCAGCAACAACCCAGATTTAATGGTCAAAATTTTATGGAAAGGTTATATATAAATATATTCTGGGGATTAATTTTTCATCTTACTCTTCCTACAAGTGATATGCACATGCTTCTTTGAAAGAAAAAAACTAAATTTTGATCATGCAATATTAAAATATAGTTTATCATCTATGGAGGGATTGGAGATGATTATTTAGTGTGGTATGCACTGGGGGTATTTAAGCACATATTTCCAGTTAACAGTGAAAAACGAGTAAGCAGTTCAAAGTACACCAGTTTAAAAACACTCTGAATGTCCCAAATATAGATATATGTGGTGCTGCCAAAGGCCACATTACCTGGGGATATAAATCCTTTTGTATAGGTGACAGCTTTTAAAAAGTTAATTTCTGTTTCAAGAAGTAGTTTTTGCAGTAAAACTAGTCTCTTCCAGCTCTACCTAGGACAAATTGCAAACGCTATTGTCGTGGTTTAAGTCCCATCAGCCACACGGTCTCTCTCTCACTCACTTCCCCCTCTTTCTTCCCCCAGATACCGGAGGGATGGGAAGGAGAATCGAAAAGAATGCAGCTCCCACAGGTTGAGATAAGAACAGTTCAGTAACTAAAGTATAACACAAAATCACTGCTGCTACCACCAATAATAATAATGACAAGGCAAATACAAGGAAAGAAGACAATTCTCACCACCTAAAACCCAGCCCGACCAGGCAGTGCACCCTCACCCTTCCGGATCTCTGCTCTCTGCTTTCCGTCCTGGGCATGACATGCTGTGGGATGGAATAACCTCTTTGGTCAGTTTGGGTCAGGTGTCCTGTCTCTGCTTCCTCCCGGCTTCCAGTCCTCCCTGGCAGAGCATGAGACTCAGAAAGTCCTTGGTCAGACCAAAACATTCTAAGCCATAACTATAAACATCAGTGTTATCAGCGCTGTTCCCAGGCCCAAAATCAAAACCACAGTGCTGCACCAGCTACCAAGAAGGAGAAAAATGACTGCTGCTGCTGAACCCATGACAGCTATCTGCATCACACAACATTTGAAAACTTCAGATTTAAGTCAACAAAAATGAGAGCATGGTCTGAATAATTGCAGATCCATTTTTACAGCTGACAGCATTGTCCATTGAAAATTATAATCATGGTTTTATTTGTCAGCAAAGAAATCATAGACAGGCTAGATGTAAAAAAACCCCAAACATTCACCCCAACCTTTGCATTCATATACAAAATGCAAGCTGCTTTCCACAATTGCCTATCTCAGTCATCAGACATATTTACAGTTTATTGGGAAAAAAATCCTTGAAAAAAATCCTTGAAAAAAGTCCTTGGTGAAGAATTAGTATATCAGAAAAGGCAGGAATTTTCTAACAATATTTTTTCATGAGTCAGACATTTTAATATTCCTAAAATCTCTGGCCTACTTGAAATAATATACTTAGTCCTGTGCAAGAACCTACTTAAGCAGCCTGGTCTAGTGGAAGGTGTCCCTGCCCATGACAGGGGTTTGGAACTAGATGATCTTTAAGTTTGCTTCTATTATTCTGTGATTCTATGTTTTAAAGTGGAGCTTTCTTGTAGTCAGAATGGGCAGCAGGAGACGGGACAACTGGTCTGATAGTAAACTGAACTGCTCCAAGGCATTGATCTGATTACTGTCCCATGGTCAATGGATTGCTGTTGCCAGCACGGCCCATGGCACACTTTGTCTAGCTAGCACCGTCTAAAGCAATGCCTGGCCCAACTGAGAGCTTAGCACAGTCCAGGGACTGTTCTCAGCAGTCAGCATGAATATGACTGTTCTGTAGTGTATAAAGACTGAGATTGAACATGATCTATGCCAGCTGTCTTCAGTGCCAGAGAGAGGTCCTTAGGCTTTTTATTCACTACCGTAAATATAGCTCTAGAGTGTATTCCAGGCTCTGATGCTGAACTGCTGTTTAACCCCTCTGGGCCCCAGCTTCTCCTGCTCTGCATAAGGGTCGGGGTAGTGACAAATGCTTTCCTCTGTCAGACAGGAAAAATTTTAAGAGTTCTAGGCAGAATTAGATCCACTTTATTTTATAAAACAGTCTGTCAAACTAATAAGTTATGTCAGCAATATGATCCCAAAGGAAGCTATAAAAATATTACCTTTATAGTGTAGGAAACCTGGATAATGATCAAATTACATTGAAGACAGACTGAGTAGTTTTCTGGGACTTAGGTACCTAACAGAGTCTAGTTTTTAAAAATCTTAATAATTACTATCAGATAATGCAAATTCATATCAGACTAAAAAAAAATTAAGGCAAAGAGGACACATTAGTTATGTATCAGTGCTTCTCAAGCTAGACTGTTTAAATCCCTCGTACATCTTTTGACTTTCAACTAGCAATTGCCCAGTATGACTGTGCACTGAGATGTTCTTCATATCCCCTTTTCTGACACGCAGAAGGATATGTGGGATCAGAATTCACTGTAGATCAACATGTATGACAACTTCCAAACCTTCTATGTGAATTTTTAGGGAGAGCACTAGTTGGTCCAGGAAAAAGTGGGCCAAGAACAGTTTAATGCTGTAGACAACTGGCTTTTAGTCAAGTGCCCTGGCCCTTTTTAATTTATTAGTATGGATACATCCATTGTGTGAAATGGATCATAGAAAAGAGAGCATCAGAAGCCAAACCAATATATCATAAACATAATTCCCCACTCTCTTAATACTAGTGTTTCTGAAAACAAGATTAGCCTCATCACAGACATAACTAATTTGCTGCATTATTGATAATTTCAAAATCTTTATCATGTTTGGCAATAGACAGACTACATTTTAGTTGAAGTTTCTGATGTTTTGTTTTCCTGAATTCAAAAAGACTTTCTTCAGCTCAGGTCATAGTTTTTAAAATGTAGTTAGCTGACTTGTAGTTGATAAATAGAAAGAGAGGGGAAAAAAAACCCACAGAGCAAAAAATGTATTGTGCTATATTGAAATGTTATCATCATCTCCTATTTATCAATGATTACCTAGAAATATAATTATTTCTGTTTCCTAAAAGGTGGGAAAGCCTATTGCTAGATAATCAGT
Source organism: Ara ararauna (assembly GCA_028858755.1). Taxonomy (NCBI): domain Eukaryota; kingdom Metazoa; phylum Chordata; class Aves; order Psittaciformes; family Psittacidae; genus Ara; species Ara ararauna. Next base: position 68,582,704 of record CM054379.1, read on the forward strand.
TTTATGCTCTGAGGTCTGCCTTCAAGACTGGATCCTTTCAAAATTAGATGTTGATATTCCTATGAAATTGGGAGAAAGTTCTACTTAACATGAATAAAATGTAGTCCGTCAGATCAAACACTGGCTTCACTGTTCCCTTTTGCCATTATTGTCAATTGAACCAAGAGTTCATGCTCAAACACCGCTTGCTCCCATGGGCCTATGAATGTCTTGCTAGAATCTGGTGGAAGTGTCTTTTCCTCTGCCAGGTCAGTTCACCCCAGTTACACTGAGATATATTGCTAAGGTAACCACAGCATAGCTGCTAATTGCTGCTTCTGCAGGTATGGTAGAATCCATTCTAGATTAACAAACTAGGTAGTTTTGCTAGCTTTACAGAAGCTATGTGTTTCTCCTGCTACTCCAGCATTATTTTTTAGATACTTGCCCTTCTGTTTTTTTACATTAATCTTTTATCTAGTTGGTTAACTGTTAACTTATTTTCACTCTTCTGTCCTCTCCATGGTAGAGTTATGAAGGCTAACTGGAGAGGTAGTGCTGGTCCGATTGTGGGTCAGGATGCAATCATCAAAAGGAAGCTATTTCTTGCAAAGGCTGGCTATGGAGTGCTGGGCAAAACCATTTAATTTTTTTTTTCCCTCTCTCTTGCTGCTACACATAGAAAGAAAAGGGAGAGCTGATTCAGTTAATCTGGTTTGAAAAATCTGACAATGACAAAAGGTAATGAATATTGTTTTTTGTGTTATAGTCTGTCCTAAAATACGATTGCCATTATGGAAAAGTCCTTTAAAAGGCTAATGAAACCCAGTAGCTATATATCTTTATTTTATACTCTGTTTTCAGAATGACTTCTGCAGAAAAACATTTCAATTGTGTAGATGTTTATTGCTTTAACCTCTTAAAATTCTGTCCCTATTGCATTTTCATAATAATGTTCTGATCTTTTGAATATCAATTGAAATGTTCTGCAGATTTTTTCTTTCATCTATCATATAAATCAGTTCACTAAAAAAGAAAAAAAAAAGTCAAAATATGAAGAACCTGCAATTTCAGGTGACAGTGGAAACTGATAAGTGAAGTTTATATTTTCTAGTTCATTTTACAAGTATCTACTCTGAATTTACTCAATATTGCCTCTATTACTGAAACCACTGAATGCTTGATTTAAAGTTATGCTAAGAAGACAGTGAAACATAGGGAAAAGGAGAATTAAGGAGAGTTTCCCAGACACTGCTCATACTTGCTTGAGCTTCTAGGGTTCCTTTGTCATTTTTTTCAGCTGAAGAAAAACAAAAAATGCAAGGAGCAGAAAGATGCTAAACACCACCTTCCCTTCTTATCCCTTACTCCTGTATTCCTGTCCTAGATGCAAGCCTTGGGGAAGTCTCACATGGAGATAATTATTTTGTCTTAGGTTAATTCCCAAAGGGCATGTTATTTTGAAGCAACAGTAGCTCAAAGGATAATTAGTGGACTTGATTCTCAAGTTTCTTCAATTTCTCCCAGCTGCAAAAGTCGAAACTTAGTGCCACAAATAAGCTAGCTGTGTAATCCAGAGATATGTGATATTAATGCTTCATACAGAAGTCAGGCCAGATACAATTTCCCATTAGAGGACTGCACATGAATGCAGATGTATCCTTCTTTTGCAGTTATCATTTTTATTAGGCTTTGAAGAAAATCCAAGTACATATGTGTTAAACAATAATAGTAATAGCAGTAGGGTAAATGCTTTCTGGTAACAACCTGGCAGTTACATGCTTGCTGTTTACATCTTCAGCATCTTGTATTGCATCACATTAGCACCCTATCACAATCAGTCAATTCACAACAGACTTCACTACCATGTGTCCAATAGCAACAAACTCTGAAGCGCAGAACAGAACCACTGACATGCATTGATCTCCTCTTTTTCCATCATTGCACTTCTAACCCCACTTCAGAGGGCATAAAATGATCCAATCCCAAGGAAGTGCTCAATGTCTTACCATCTTTCAAACTACTCTATAGCCTCTTGATTGTTAATCCTGTTTGGATGTTAACAGACTATATTTTGGGGACTGGAGACACTTTCCAATTTCATAGATAGGATCTTGGGTGTTGATATCCTTCCCTCTGATTTTCCTGTTGCTTCTGCTGAACCTATGTGATTCTCTTTCTATCCTTTTTAAAATAACGAATGGATAAAAATAACAAGCAAAGTTGAGAGGGATAAGCTCATGGAAGCTCTTCCTTTTTAGATCAAATACTTTACTTCATTTGGATAAAGGCTGTCCAATGTGCTTTTTTCTTATGAGATGTCAGTGATCAGGCAAAACAGATGTACTCATCATGCTGTTTTTGTGTTTGAAAGAAAGCAGAGCTGTTTCACTGCATGCATTCAGAGAAATGAAATCTTGACAGAAGAATTGCAAATGATGTACTCATGCTGAAGATTCCTGTCATGAGTAAATACTCTTCATATTCCCTCCTCATATCAGGAAGAAAATCCCACTTTTTATTGTTATTACTGTAATAAAATCTACCTGGAAAAGCTGGAGGTGTTTCCCATGGCATTTTCAGAAAAATGGTTACTCTTGCTGAAATAGTTTGCAGTAAGAATGACAGAAAAGAATAAACTTGATTTAAAATGTTCTGAGCTGAAACTGGAAATTCAAAGCTGTTAACTTTAGGGTCCTAGCTCACATCTAATTTTTATGCCTGCCTATCCCAACATGGTGGAGGGGGAATGAAACAAACAAAATAACTAAACAGTTCTATTTACATGCCTCATGTTTTCACAGAGAACAGGTAATATTTTGTTTAATTTGTCCCAAGCAGGTGCAAGATGCACAAGGAACATGGCAGTGAAGGGCTATGTTACTTCCTTTTGGCCTCATGCAATATTTAACACATAATTGGAGAAAATAAGTCAGTCAATTTAAATGATTAATTAATCTTTTTTATTCCTGCTTTTAATTTATTATTTCCCACATTTTGTTTCTATGGATGTCTTCCTCTGAGTGTCATTTATCTGTGGGCAGAGGCAGCAAAATTTTGGTAAAACACTCAGCTCTTACTGCAATGTTTCAGAATGCAAGCACCATCAATATTGCATAGAGTGAACCAGATTTGATAGAAAGCGGGAATGTGAAGTTGCAGTGCTGCCCTCGTGATGTGTGATCAGGAACAAAGCAGGCAACAAGAACAGTCACCATCCGTTTTGTTTTCTGTGCAAATCCATATCAGTCAGTCCTAGCAACTATATGTAGCTTGGTATTTTTTCAGCCATTTCACAGTCACAGTTAATAGAGAATTATTTACCCAAACTACAAAATGTAGTTGCTGGTCTCTCACTATATAGGTGGGGTTTAAAAAAAAAAATATTCCTTTTTCTAATGGAGAAAGAATTCAAAGAAATTTCAAGATAGTGAGATGCAAACATCTTTTTTAGAATACATGTATAAACATGCTTCATACCATATAAATAAATGACCACCTCTACTGCTGTTTGCAGGAAACAAAAACTGTTCAATTTTTTCAAGGGAGTAAAACTCATTAATTCGAAGTAATGAATTTTTTTTTTTTTTTTTTTTTTTTTTTTAGAATTCATACCTGTTCCAGTAGCATGGTTTGTCACTAACTTATTCAGAGAAATTAGCTCTTACATAGTTAAAACAATAAAGATCTTATTAGCATTGTTTTAAAAATTGAAAAACTACTCTTTTCTAAACCATGCTCCTCCTGGATCTTTGGGGGAAAATGTCAGTGTTTTTAAGCTGCAGTGATTCAAAATTATGGCAACTGCAGTTTTTCTTCAGAAGTACTGGTTTCTGAGTCAATGTTTGTGGGAATATATTGTTTCAAAGTAGTTCATGGGATATAATTTTCAAAGGGATGTATGAAAACCATACACTTCCGATTAACGTTAATGGGGAGTTGCTTGGCTAAAATGTTCAGCTTTGAACATTCTGGTTAGAAGTTTATATCGTAGTGAGCTGCACATGGTTCCCGTTGCTCTAAGCAGATGGTGTTTTTATAGATTGCAGAAGCGCCCTGCTGTGGATCAGCAGACACCATGTTGAATGTTTCTCCCTACTATATGCTTCATAGGTAAACCTGAGAGGGAGACCCTTATTAACTATCATATTTCATAGGTTTATCTTATTAATTATACAGTATAATAATCTATTACGATACAAGACACTTCCTCATGCAACATCAAAATAGTTCCTTGCTCACAGTAACTCTATCATATGCCACCAAGTAGCCTAAATTGCTATTGTGTGGCATTCTTATCAGACCAGCAAACCACTGCGGAAAGTGCTCAGTTAGCTTTACTCACTAATTGCATTCCCAGTGAATGATTTTACTGTTTGTTTGTGCCCCAGGTGATAAGAGGTGATACAGCATTACATAATTACAGCACGCATCACTTCAAACTAGGCATGAAATAACGGGAAGTTATGCAATACCGCGTCAAAGATGCCAATGTCAATATGACAAGATAGTACAAGAAAATTATTGTTTGAGTAAGTGTATACAATGAATTGACATTCATATTTGCTACCTGTGAGCTCGAAGCTGCTCACAGAGCTGTAAGCCCTAAACCACCTCAACTATATAACAAAACAAGGTATATTAGATTTAATAACATTAATTATCTATTCTTGCCTGCTGGATATCTAAACAAATAATCTTTCTGAAATACGAATTCATCAATCTTTCTTTTTTTTCTGTTTGAGGATCGCTCAAATGCAATATGCGCACTGCAGAAATACAACTCATCTCCTGGTTAAGTGACCACTTACATGATTAGGATAACAATCAGCAGTAAAGGGATTCCATACAGCTTTCCAAGAGAAAAAAAATCAACAGATCTGCTTTCTCCTCATATCTCTGCAGGTGTTCAAAAAATCCAGCTTTCTTTATTCCAGATATTAGTCTTGCCAACTAATTGTTTTTATAACAATAGCTTATGCAGAGCGTGGGAAAGTGGGCTTATACGCTTTCACTGCCTGTGTCCTGACTCAGGACTCAGCACAGAGATCCAGCAAGATATGTAATAATACTCTGCTATCGTAATGACTTAACTACACACTCAGTAATACATAATGCCTATTATAGAGCTGAATTTAATACCTCGTATTTTTACCACTGTTATGCAAGGGAGCAATAGTGGTACATCTTTACAAGAAGAAAAAAAAGTAAAGACTACCATTTTCTGCTCTAACCATCTTTTGCTTACTGGTTCACATAGATAAAGTTGATTGTCATTTTAGAGTGCTTATGAACTCTCAAAAAATAGTAGAGCTGCTGCAGTTTGCCTCCAACTCCAGAACTAGTTCAGCTTTCCTAATTTGCTGAAATGACAGGAAAGATGGACAGAATAGTTTTGGTGTTTCTCTCTGTTGGAGATCAATGAGAGTCTTTGCATCAGAATCAAAGACCTCTGGATCAGCCTCCAAGGACAGCATTTTTATGAATCATCCCAAGCAAAGCAAATCATGACTCTGGACCAGAGTATCACTGAGGTCAGGAGGATTTAAAATTTGGTTTTGTTGTGGAATCTGAGTTTGTATCTAATCACATATACTGTCATAAAAATGTTATCTTCATTGGTAAGGTATATGTATTAGTTACTTCTGAAAAAATAAGCTTTCACTCACCAAGTAGTACCGGTCTTCAGATTTTATGTATTATATCACAAAGTGTCATTGCTTTAAGAACCTTTTGTTCTCCTAATATAATCTTTCACTTCAAGCATCAATGAAAAGTATCACAGCTGAAATATGCTTTTCAGAACATTTTCATTTTTATAGGTCAGAAAATATTATTGGCAATGTAATTTTATCAAACCATGAAGTTTAATCACATATTATACACAGAAATACTGCAAAGAACTATCTTGAGTAGGTAAGTAATATGAATGTCTTTTTTTTTGGTCACTGGCATTTCTTAGTATGCAGCCTCTCCAGAAATCAGCTCATTTCAAAGCCACTGTGAAATGGAACCCTCAGTTTTTAAAAAGAAGAAAGAATATAACACTGCCAAATAAAATGCTTAATTTGAAAGACAAAATTATCATTTACATTTATTATTCTTAGATGTTGTGTAATCTACAAGAAAAACAACCAATGGTAAGTTTGCTTACTTAAATTTTTGCAAACTGAAGAGCTTAAATTATTTATTGGCTTAAATTGATATTTCTACTCATAGTTCAAAAAAGAATAAACTCTAATACGCAAAGAAAAAAGTGACCAGAAAATGTTCAGCTTTTTTCCGTATTCAATCAGTCAGTTTATTGGAGCCAGTAGTAGGCAAAGGTAATTGAGCAGGTACAAAATCTTTCCTAGCCATTTATATGATATTTATGTTCAACACTTTTTAAAAATAATACTAAGTTAATGTATATTTATGAAGGTAGTTAATGATAGAGATCAACATAACTTTTTTTTTTCTTTTTCTTTCAGGCTCCAAAAGCCTCAGAAATCAGGCAATAATATTCTAACAATATACACAGTTGCAGTCTTATTTAGTCATTTGTTCAGCTCAGTTTATATGGATAAATCTCTTAAAATAAGGGAGTGCATGTTTTTTAAACACATTCCTAACAAAATAGACCTTGCTCCTTCTCATGTTTATTCATATAAGATAACTTTCCTTAAGATTTTATTTAAGATAAATTAATTAATAACAAATTAATTTTCAGTTTTGGCACCTGGGAATGAACAGACTGTTTCTTGGTAGAGTGCATTTCTGAAAAACAATGAAAAAATGGACAAGAAGATGTTACTATCAAATTCTGAATATGAAATAGCACCAGAGGTCTAGAATCTGGAGAGGATTAGCCAATTATGTTGATTAAAACACCTCTAATAAATACAGTGTCACTGATGTGCGTAGATCTTTGCTCCTTCAGGAGCATCTGCTTTTTTTGGAAGAAAAGCATAGCAGGTTAGAACTTCTAATTAATTCTCTTCCTTATAGTCACATTAGAAGCTCTTCTAAAACTCTGACAGAACTTTCCTAATTATTTCCCACATTCACCCTATTGTTCCTTATTCAGCCAAACATCTTTCATTTATTGTTTGCTAATGGGGCATTTCCTGCAAGCACATTTAAAAGATCAGACAAAATAATTTATCCTGCAAAGAATCCTCATCTGATTTGTTAGACTGAGCATGAATAAAGTTCAGTGCAAACAAAGATTTTAAAACTGAATAGCTAAGATGCCATTGGGAAACAGTTGGCTGTCAATGGAAAAAATTTAAATGCCGAAAGTGTATCTATTCATCTTGCAACACAAGGACAACATGCAGTTGGGGCAGTATGGAATATTTTCTTTTTAATCTTTAAAATCAGTTCAGGCAGTTCAATAGTTGAATGGTTTGTTCTCTGACTAGACAACAGAAATTTCATTATTCACTGTGAGAAGGGACTTCTTTCCTCAATTCATCCTGAAAACTCCATGATGCAAAACCATATTTCCCACATGGGACCAAATAATTTACAGGTAAATTATGCAGAACAGATGAAGTATATGCTACTCTCAGTCCTTTACTTTGTATTCATTGCTCTATGTGGATGAAAGCTGAACAGAAACAATTGTTTGGAAAATCTGCTCCTTAGTATAACAATATGTAATAGTTGTTTTTATTACTTTCACATGATTTGGTGGTGAATACCAGCCTTATTTATAACCTTTATACCTTACTTTAGCACACAAGAAGGAGTAACTTCTAACAGTGGGAGAATATTACTGAATCATTTAAGGCTCAAACTCCAGCTGGTCAGTATGCTGGGCAATATACTTCATAGTCATGCCCATGAAGTAAATTATAGAGTGACTCTTAAGTATCATGTCTATAAAAATCATTTTAATAATTGGTGCCATCTTAGGGTTTTACCTGGAAATGTTGCAGCATGGTGGCTTAGGAAACTGCTTAGGGCAGAAGATATTTCATTACTGGTTTTATAAAAAGTTTCAATAAAAATATTGTGGCTTTCTGTTTAAACATCTCATGCAGAGCAGTGAAACCAAAGATAACAATGTTGAGTTCCTGGTGAGAGGCAGGAAGTGAAAAATCAACACTAAACAGAACCGGGAGAAAACTGGTTTTATTGTCCAGACAGACACAAAATGTAAACAAATGGTTCAAATAGTGGAAGGCACACCAGATTGTAGAACATGTTTTTAGTCAATACTTTTCTGTACTGATTAACACAATGATCTTTTATCATTTTTGTTTTCTAGCATGTTGGGGTTTTTTTGGTGGTGGTGGTGGGTTTTTTTACAACCATTAACATCTCAGGGTTAAGAAAACCCTTTTTCAAACGTCAGTATTATGTTGTAGAAGGTGATGTAGCTGACACTGCCCCATAAAGATTTTACCTCCTGATATCTAGAACAGTAATTTTATAGTTTAGGCAAACCTTAAAGTTAAGCCTTGGCTTTAGAGAGTAGTACAGACCATCTCAGAAAGCTGGTGCCTGGAAGCATACATTCCTTGCTAACTATGAAAGCTATGAAAGCTATGTGAAATTAGTCACCTGCGCAGAACAACAGACACAAAAGAAAGCATCCTATTTTTTATTTTTTTTCAAATGCCTGTGACAGTGTTTAATAAAGAATAAGATCTCAGGGGTTCTTCATGACTCAGTAATGAGAAGACAAAGTGTCCCTGAAAAATTATCCTTAAAAATGCGTTATTTCCAGTTTCTGTAGGACACAACCTTAGTTTCAGCGGATTTCAGTGAAAGTTTAATCAGTAAGTATATCAGCTCTGACAGAATGTTTCTTGACAAGAAATGCCTGTTAATTGCGATTGAAGTTTGTTAGTATTAGTGACATTTATCACTGGATTTAGACATGTAATCTGATCTAAGCTCTTTGTCCTTACATCTTCCTACCCTGTGATCACGTGAATTGGGGTTTGGAGCCTGTCTCCTTCTGATGCACTTGATTTTTATACACTGAAACAGCTTCATCAGAAGGGAGTGAAAAAGTTACACTGTGGTATTATCAAGTACTTATCCTCTTGCTCCAGTTGTCAGGGAGGAAGAGAATGGCTCAATCACTCTTTGAAACAGAAAAAGTAAAAGACCTGCCTTTTGTTTTTGAGATGAATGCTTTCAAGTAGCGTGAAACCTTCAGCCCTACAGTTTTAATGAAAGACTCCGGCATGCCTAAGGTTCTTCTTCAGGCAGAAATTCCAACTTCTCTGTTCCTCAGCAGAAGTTGATACCTCTTTACTTGCCCACGCTTGTTTATCCCCTTACTGCTCTGCCACTTGACTATAAAACAAACTCTTACTACACCAATCTTCACCTTCCTAACTGCTCCCAAACTTATTTAACAAGCTTATGTATTATCAGCTTTTATTTTTATTTCATTCTGAAGCTATGCAGCATCACTACAGAACAATAGAGCTCTCCTGGAACTGTATTGGAAAGCTGGAAACTGCTGCACATTGGTATCTCACCTAGCTGTTACAAAAGAGCTAGCTCTCACCTAGTTCTACAGAAGAGCTGTGCTATGAAAACAGCATCCTGTTCAGGCCCTAAACAACTAAATTCCTGTCTGCCCCACAGGACTACTCTCCACCCTCTGTACTATCTTAATCTATTCTAACCTAATCCTGAATCAATCTCAGCAGATACTGGATCAAATCTTGTCTGCTCAAAATTTTCTTCAGTAGTCACTCTGTATGAATTAAATTTTGATTCTAAAATGAAGATAATAAATAATCTCTTTTGGTGCCTTCCACAAGGTACAGGCAACGAAGGGCAGACACTAAGCTCATCTGGGCTCTTCATTTCAAATAGGAATGTCAAGCAGAAGGAACTGAAATGCTCTTTTTTTTAGTGTCTGGTACTACAAGAAAATAGACGAAAAGTAAGTTGCTCCTGGTGCTGGTGAGCTCAAGAAGAAAGGAACGATCATCACTAATAGGCTTTAGTGTTCCAAGGAATGCTTCCCTAAATTAAAATGATATCACTCATGCACATGAAATGCTGAATACTTCTGTGACATAAATCTGTCCTCTTCCTTTTAGTATTTTACCCGTATGACTTCTTTTGTGTGAAATCAGAACACACCAGGGGTGGTACCCAATAGGAAATGTGCACAATGCCATCCTGGAAGGTAAAACCATTCCCACTGGACATTACAGGTGATTAGAACAGTCAGTCCCACCTTTAGACCAGTCAGTCTTTTGTGCCTGGCAAAATCTTGGAGCACATTCTCCTGGAAAGCATGCAAGGTTACATGAAAAACAACAAGGTGGTTGGTGACAGCCAGCATGGCTTCACTAAGGGGAAATCCGGCCTGACCAATTTGTTGGCCTTCTGTGATGGGGCTACGGAGCTGATGGACAGGGGTAGAGCAGTTGATGTCATCAACCTGGAATTGTGCAAAGTGTTCGACACTGTTCCACATGACATCCTTATCTCTAAGTTGGAGAGACATCAATTTGATGGATGGGCCACTCAGTGGATAAAGAACTGGCTGGATGGCTGCACGCAAAGAGTTGTGCTCAATGGCTCAATGTCCAGCTGGAGACCAGTAACGAGTGGTGTCCCTCAGGGATCAGTGTTGGGACCAGTCTTGTTCAACATCTTTCTTGGTGACATGGACAGTGGGATTGAGTGTGCCCTCAGCAAGTTTACCAATGACACCAAGCTGTGTGGTTCGGTTGATAAGCTGGAGGGAAGGAATGCCATCCAGAGGGACTTTGACACGCTTGTGAGGTGGGCTGATGCCAACCTGATGAAGTTGAACCATGCCAAGTGCAAGGTCCTCCACCTGGGTCAGAGCAATCCCAGGCACAGCTACAGGTTGGGCAGAGAAGAGATTCAGAGCAGCCCTGTGGAGGAGGACTTGGGGGTGTTGGTCGATGAGAAAATGAGCATGAGCCAGCTTCAGTGTGCGTTTGTAGCGCAAAAAGCCAACGGTATCCTGGGCTGCATCAAAAGGAGTGTGACCAGCAGGTCGAGGGAGGTGATCCTGCCCCTCTACTCTGCTCTTCTGAGACCTCACCTAGAGTACTGTGCGCAGTTCTGGTGTCCTCAACATAAAAAGGACACAGAACTGTTGGAACAAGTCCAGAGGAGGCCACGAGGATGATCAGGGGACTGGAGCACCTCCTGTACAAAAACTGGCTGAGAAAGTTGGGGCTGTTCAGCCTGGAGAAGAGAAGGCTGAGTGGAAACCTCAGAACACTCTTCCAGTATCTGAAGGGGGCCTATAAGGATATAAAGAAGAAGTTCTTTACTGTGAGGGTGGTGATGCACTGGAATGGGTTGCCCAGGGATGTTGCAAATGCTCCATCCCTGGTGGTGTTCAAGGCTGGGTTGGACAGGGCCTTGGGTGCCATGGTCTAGTGTGAGGTGTTCCTGCCCATGGCGGGGGTATTGGAATTAGATGATCTTAAGGTCCTTTCCAACCCTAACTATTCTATGATTCTATGATTCGATAATTCCATGTCTGTTGGCCTCACTGCTGTGCAACACTCCTAGTCTTTATTAAAACACATGTAGCTTTAACAGGGGTGATAGTGCTTTAAATATATACATATTCAATCATCTATGGCTTATTTACAAAATTTTGGTTCAACCTTTATATTCCTAGAGAATACAGCAAGGATATTATCTCTGGTTTTTTAGTAACTGTTTGGATCACAAAAATTGTATGTTCTGTTTATCAAAACAACAGTGTTGGATATGTTCAAAATTATAGATATGTCTTTCCTTGACCAAAGGTAGATCAAATTAATTTTTTCATATGAATCACGTGAAAAGGTAGATCAAATTAATTTTTTCACATGAATCTTCAGTCTTTGTTTGTTTAAAAAAGTCAGCTTTAATCCCCTTTCTACTGATAAAATCCAAGAAAAGAGATAGAAATCTACCAGAAACACTAACTTATCACACAAAAACCAAATTATCAAGAGACAATTATTTCTAAGGTGAAGCTGCCTCCAGCTACATCACTATGAACTGTAGAAGGAAAAATACGTTATGTAAAAATCAGAGACAGAACTACACTCTCTGTCTTGTCTTGTGTGTTGACTGAGATATGGAAAGGGAGAAGAGAAAGGAGTAAGCCCAAGACTTAGTACCTCCTAGTAAATCTTACTTTCCACCTACAATGAGTTCTGAGCAAAAAGCAGTACACATTGTTTCATCTACTGTCATAAACACACAGAATCATAAAATAATTTTGATTGGAAGGAACATGTAAAATCATCTGATTGAATCCCTCAGTGAAAACAGGGGCAACTTAATGAGATTGCTCAGGGCTTTGACCAGCTAATTTTTGAATGTTTGCTGTGGCAGAGATCCTAGAACCTCACTAGACACCATCACAGTGATTATTTTTCTTCTCATTATCTAACTGTAATTTTCCTTGTTGCAACTTATGGCCACTGCCCCTCACCCTTTCACTGTACATCTGTGAGAAGAGTTTGGCTCTATGATGTCTTACACTCTCTTAGCTGAAGACAGCAAGATCTATTTTGAGATTTTTCTTCCTAACGTTGAACAAACCCAGCTCTCTCAGCCCCTACATGTATGTCTGTTATGTGCTCCAGCCCACTAATCATCCCCTGCACTTGCTCCAGTATCAGAGCAAGATAACCTAGAACAGGTTCTTAGGCCATGTTCAGTCAGGGTTTGAGTAATGCAGAGGATGGAGATGTCACAACCTTTCTTGGAAACCTGTTCTAGTTTTCGATCATCCATCTAGTAAAGAAATTTTTTCTAATCTTGAAATGGAATTTCTTGTACTTTAATTCGTGCTAACTACCTCTTTACATTTCATTGGGCACTTCTGAGAAGAATGTCTCTCAATCTTCTTTACCACCCTACATCAGGTACTTATACACATTTGATCAGATCCATCAGAGTGCTGTCTCCTCCAGTCTAAACTATCCCATCTCTCTCAATGTCTCTTCATGTGTCACATGTTTCACCTGGTCTCTTAAACATCTTTTAAGCCTTTCTCTGGACTCTTTCCAGTATGCTCATGTCACTTTGTACTGGCGAGCCCAAAAATTGACCCAGAACTCCAGATGTGTTTTACCAGTACTTAGTAGAGTGGCAGGATCACTTTCCTTGACTTGCTCATGATGCTGCTCCTAATGCAGCCCAAGACGCTGTTGGCTGCCTATGCCACAAGGGAACACTGCTGGCTCATGGTCAACTTGCCCACTAGGACCCTCAGGGCCTTTTCTGCAAAGCTGCTTTCTAGTCTGTCTGCCCCCAGACTGTGCTGTCATATGAGGTTATTCCTTCCCAGCTGCAGAACTTTGCATTTCCTGTTGAATTTCATGAGATTCCCACCAGCCCATTTCTCAAGCCTCTCTGAGGTTCTGCTGAAGTGCAGACCTGCCCTCTTGTGCATTGACTGTTTCCCCCAGTTTGATATAATCCGTGAATGTTCTGAGGGTACATATTGAGCAATCTGCAAATACTGAAAGCAACCACTCCCTTTCTTGGAAGTCTGAGTTTGATATTGTCTTGAGCTACCAAGGGCCAGAGGCAACACAGGTGGGTCATAACATAACATTAAGTGGGTCATAATGAAGTATAGGTGGTAGCTCTTAATCACTTTCATCACTTCCCTGTTTAACTCTAATGCTCCTCAAGAGATTAGCATTAGAGGTTTTACCTCTGTACATTCCAATAATGTTCCAGTGCTGACAGGCAGAGATTGCAGGCTCAGCACCCAAGCTTGATCAGTATCTACAAACTACGTGCTCCCCTGCCATGTCCCTTGTAGGACCTGCTTCAATACCATCTTCCAGAGAAGGCTCCATACAAATACCATTGCTACTGTCACTTTACATGAGTATGTCAGAAGACGAAAATAATAGTATCTTCTTTTACCTATACAATAACCCCATGGACAGGCAAGTCACCTCTGAGAAGAAGGTCGGGGGGTCTGCATCCACATTACTTGAGTGGGCTCAAGTCCATCTCAAGCCATGTCATGCTGAATCTCACCTGTTATGTAGAAACAAGCATTAAAGAGTCATTGAGCTGGAAAAAAAAATAAAAAAAGGGAGGGGGAAAAAAAAAGTGATCTCCTGTTTTCCAAAGAAAATGAGATTATGAAAATCACTATGTAGACAAAGATATGGTTTAGTGGTGGTCTTGGAAGTTCTGAGGTAATGGTTGGACTTGATGATCTAAAAGGTCTTTTCCAACATAGTTGATTCTATGATTCTAAATGAAGTTTCTAAACCCAGGCTAACCAGGAAGGCTCTACTGACTGAAGTATTGCACAGGAAAGTACAGCATAAAGTCTGTCAGGAGGCTGAAGAAAAGTGACTGATTTATGCTGCTATTTCAGGCTATAGAGAAAGTGTACTGAATTCCTTAGCACAGGACTTTCTATGGAAGGAGGAAAATGGTATTTGTGTCAGTGGACTTTATGAGAACAACAAGCACACAAAAACCATTGTTCTTAACACTGCTCAGACCTAATTGTGGTGGAGGAATGCGATTTTCTAAGTCAGAAGAGTCATCGAAGAAGAATCCTCAGTTAAGAAATCAATAGGCAAGGGAAAAAAAAGATCAGCTCAGAGTTTTATCTGCGCTGTACTTGGTGATTTTCTTAGTGTCTTTTCTTAGTTACTTTTGTAACCAGAATCCCCAAACTCTACACACAGTATCACAGCACAAGGAGGAGGAAGAACCAAATACTGAATAGTATTATTGAGAGACCATGTAGAGAAGAAGAAGACTAACAAAACAGTGATCACAGACAGTGGTAAGCAGATCCACACATATGACTTGTGTACGCATATCAGGTTGATCTTTATATCCCCAACTCAGTTATGACCAAGAAAAGCAAAAAGTGATAACAGATTCCCAGGTCTGGAGCACCTGAAGTACGTACATGAAGGCAACAAGTAAGCCCAGAAATACACTGAAGTTGTTAAAGAAATTATTTAATCACCATTTAAAGGTCAGCCAGTCATCTGTGAAAAAAAGAAAAAAGAGGCAGTGCATGGTAAAAGGTGAGGAAATGAAAAGTAGCAGAATTAAAGCGTCACTCTCCCATACTTACAGAGACCAGGCAATTTTCTCTCAGAAAAAAAAGGGGTTCAAAGGTCAGTTGGTATTAAACCTGAACACTAACAATTTCACTGCTTACTCCAAGGGGTCTGATGACTGGGCAAGAGGCCACGGCATCTTAGTCAGCAAAATATCTCAATTAGTTGCAAACTCTTTGCCAAGTTACTCAGATGCATAATATGGCTCCCCCTAATTTCTTATTTTTCTTTTCTTATGAGGAAAGAGGGGTTTTCCTCTACATAGAAGTACAGACCTCCAGAAGGTCTATACTTCTGTGGTTGATCACAAACATAGAGTTTAGACAACTTTAAAATTTAATTGAAATTAAGACAACTTTTAAAAGGTTCTAAATTTTGTTTCACTGTAGGCCAAAATCTGTCAAATCTTAAAATACGTTTGATGCTTCTAACTGTAACTGTTACTTTGCAGCCTGATTGTTCAAATCCTGGGTCTGTTTGATTATAAAAAAGATCAGTTCTTTCCACATCACCCCAAGCCAACTCAAACATGATTCTTTTATACTGTAGCTACAAAGCTAGTCTCTTATACTCCTCTCTCTCTCTTAATTCTGACACAGCTATCTGTCTGATAGCTGTGCCTTCATGAAACATTTTGGATTTACTAAAACAGAGTACTTTGTCAAAAAAAAAACAATTGTCTTCCAGCTCTAATGAACTGATATTCTGTATATAGAATTACCAAGTTATTGCAAGCTTTTGCTTTATGCTATGGATGTTTACAGAAGATACTGCTCGTGTACACAGAGAGACACAATATTGTTAATCAAACAACTTCTTTATCATCTAACTGCACAAGATCTCTGAGGATCTTGGTTTTTTGCTTTATTCTCTGTCAAGAGACCCACATTAGGCACTCCCATCTCTGTAATTATCACGGTTTGATTAATTTTAAACTTTTATATTGCAGCAGATATCTATAGCTCTATTTCAATAGTAACTGAAATGCAAATTATGATCTTGACCCAAAAGATATACGCTCAATATCATGAGTCTTACCTTCTGCCATGATATCCCTGGAGAGAATGGTGAGAGCATAGCACTTTACATCACCGCATCCACTGTCAAGGAAGCTAAAGACCAAGCAGGGATACAAGATTGGGTAAGATGATCTCAAGAGGTCATGAAGTTCATGCTTTCACTTAGAATGACAGAAAGACTGTCCATGTTTGCTGTATGGTTTGTGATCTATCTTACAGAAAACACCAATGATATTTTCAGCTGTCTTGTTCCAGGACTTAGCTCTCTGTATAGGCACAAAGGCCTGTTTACAATTTAATCCTACTCTTGGTCACTAAAAGTTAAACTGATTATTTCTTCTGCTTTTCTTGAGAATACGAAACCAACAAGTCATCAGTCTTGTTATACCAGCATTTCAATCCTCCTAAATTTATTTATGCTTTAAAGTACAGAGAAAAATATTTTTATTTGAATGATAGAAATGCAACATAACATAAATTGTTTTGGTCTAGAGTCTTTAATGGTTTTTAATATTTTAAGACATTTATACTAATTTTTCAAAAGTGAAAGTGCTTTTAGAAAATGTTAATGCAGGTATTTAAGCATTTTCTAAGCAGAATATTTAATCTAGAAAGTGATGAAACAAAATATTTCAGCACTTTCCCTATTGCCAAAATTTGTTGTTGAATTATAATAAAGTGTTCATATCACATTGGTCTCCACAAGACTATTTTCATACATGCACTATTCATCCTCTTTCTAGATATCTTTCCAGTTTGCCTTGAATAAATGATTATTATTTTTAAGTACTTTTTTATATCAGCTTTACATATACTTTGCAATAATTTATTATAAGCCATATGTTTAAAATTTCCTGATAGGATATCAGAAGGTAGTGTCAAAAGCCTAGACAATCAAGATATTTCTTGTCCCTAACTTCTTCATATGATGGGTCACTGCATTTCAAAGAAGGAAATTAATCTAATCTAACATGATATGCTCTTGACAAATTTATGTCTGCTGTTTCCTCTAATCTTTAAGCACTTACAAACTGATTATTAAATTACATGTTTCGGCATCTTGCTAGTTACTGTCATTAGGCTAACTGTGCTGTAATTCTCAGGTCTTCTTCCTTTTTACCTATGAGACCTGCACTGGCTTTCTTCAGTCCTCTGAATGCTATCTGCAATGCAACTTGCTCCTCATTCACAGACCTTGCTGAAGGATTTCAGATGGTTTACACTGAGTCTTCATGATCTGATTTGTTACATGGAAAGCTATACTAGATAGTCACAATCCTTCTGCGTGTTGAGAAAGTGGCTTGCCTGGATTTGGGTAGATGGTTGAAGTACAAAAGAGATGGTTTTGATATAGTTTTGCCTATTTATTTGAAGGGAACCCTTGCATTAATTACATTTGTTCTTTTTGAAACTGAAGGCAAAGCATGAGAGGCCATCTGTAAATTAGCCATGATCTCAGCACCAGCTTCTTTGTAAGCATGTCCTCACTTGTGCTTTTTTTCTTTTGTTTATGGACAAGGAATTTCGTAAATTGATTTTGATGATCTATTCAACAACTTTTTTTGTTGTTGCATTTCTTCTGTGCTGAGTTTTCTCTTATCCCCAAATGATAATTTTTATTTTTTTTAATGTTGTTGTGAGGATGAGCCTTCTTTTTAAAAGATTTTTCTCAATTTGGAGGCAACTTACAGATTTATTTTGTGTCTGTGTCTATCTTTTATATAAAGGAATCTCTACTGAATTTTTTCCTCTGCATTTGTCCCTAAATACTCCTACCTCTTACCTAATTATTACTTTAACTTCTCAAAATGTACCCTTTGAAGTAATGAAAATATTATTTATCATAGACCTACTTTTGTTTATACATTCATTTAATTTAAATGTGCTAATCCTTATATCTGAGGATATTTCTCATTAGTTTCTATTCTATAAAGGCCTTGCTACTTGATTAAAATTAACTCTAAAACAGTATCTTCCTCTCATCACTCCTTGACTACTGAGCAAAGAAGCAGGATCTTTTCCTTTCACTTTATCTAGTGATAAAAGTCCCCTATTATAATAAAAACATGTTCATTAAAAAGTTGTTGGTGTTTTTTTTTATAGTCAGCACAGTCATATAGATTTGCCTCTTCCTGACATCTAGGTTTCTCATTCTTTTCTTTTTTGCTACGCACAAGCTGCACAGTACCAAGCAGGCAACAAGCAGTTTGCCAATCCCCCTGTCCTGTTGTTTCTTTCTCAGCCCCTCCAATTTTTGCTTTTCTCTGTGTATGTGTGGCCTGCAGCAGGTCTCTCTTGGAGCTGGTTGGCACTGGATCTATTGAACATAGGGGAAGCTTCTAGCAGCTTCTCATAGGAGCAAATACATGTGCATGTGAAATGCATACACACATACATACATGTTCATGCACATCTTTCCAAATACACAGCTAAGTGTGTGAAGTGATCACTTACAGTGGGATTGTTCCCTTCCTAGTAAGAAAGCTTTTCTTCTCAAAATCACTGGATTGACACTGAAATTGAACATGAAGTGTGAGAATATTTTTTAGGTCATTTGGTTTGTCAGAAGAATGCCTACCACATGGGCTAGTACCTGATTACTGGTTACATAAATGCAGGGAAAACTTTTTGAAGTAGAGATAAATGAAAACTATGACACTGATATCAAGATCTGCATTCCATTTTCATCTGGAACCTCACCTC
Organism: Ara ararauna; assembly: GCA_028858755.1. Taxonomy (NCBI): domain Eukaryota; kingdom Metazoa; phylum Chordata; class Aves; order Psittaciformes; family Psittacidae; genus Ara; species Ara ararauna. The sequence continues at coordinate 68,601,467 of CM054379.1, forward strand.
CATTTGCTAAAGAAATGGAAAACTATTTAGATGCAGAGTTTGGGTTTGGTGGGGGTGGTATTTATGATAAGATGTACGTGTGACTGAACGGCAATTCCCTTTGAAAACTAACTTGTTCTGAGAGCTTGTATATGGTGCTGAAAAACATTATTTGCTTTCAAGAAGGTTCATCTGAAGACAAAAATATTAGTACTATAAACAGTATTGCTTGCTACTAAGTAGAGTTAAGAAAACATACTCATTAACCAGTGTTCATAAAGGAGTCCATACTAGGTAAAGCTGAACAAGGTGAGTAGTACCTTGACTTGTCTCAGCTTCAGAGTGATCTTGTTAATGTTTTAAGTGTGCTGTTATAAGTACATATAATGAACATATGAGTATATTTAGTCCTAAAGTGTATACAAAGCAGACTTTGTAATACAAAATGCACATTACTGTTCCTAGCCAGCATGCATTGTGAGACCTTTTAAAATATTTTGCAATTGGTTTACATCTTTCTATTCCCAGACTATGCCATCAATTAAGTTTATGTAAGTAAATGAATGATGTTAGTGCTGAAGTAGTAAGGACTATATCTGAACCCAAGTCTTTTCTTGGCCTTTGAAGCTATGTGTGTACAAAACTGTTCCTTCATGTGCATATGACTGCAGATTTGACTGACTCCAACACCTGTGCAAACATGTGGTATTATGTGCGTGGATTATTTTAGTAAATGTTTGAATGCCAGATCTCCCACTTGTTTACTGGTGGTGTTGAATAGCAGGTCAAGTGTGGGTGCAAGTGTTTGCACTGCTGGATACGGGAAGGTATTTTTGTTAGTGCAACTTCACAACTGCATGAAGGAACTGGCAGGTTGCAAATCAGGTCCATGGGGCTGACTGACAATGGCTGCATTGGTATGGACATCTCAACTCACTATGGAGCTTTGCAACACACCTTGATTCATTGTACATTTACACCTAAAACTATCTTGCCCATGTCAAATTTGAGTTCCAGGAAGTCACAGTCTAAGTCCCTGGAAAGCTAGGCAGTGAGGAGCAGCAATTTCCTATGTCTACCTATGAGATGCCTTCTGCATAAACAGGATTCATGCTGAAAACATGGTAAGGGGGGAAATACAACAAAAAAAACACAGAACCCCCCACCAACAAACCAACCAAAGAAAAAAAGAACCACCACATTTTTCTTCAGCACTTCACCTGCTTCACACACCTTTACGATTTCCCAGATTTGCTTCCAGAAACTTTCCAGAGCTTATATTTTCTGCCTTTTCCTCTCTCTTCTGTATTTTGTGATTTTCTCTCCTCAGTTAGCTGCTCAGAACCATTTTAAACAATGTAGATAGCAACTGTAAAAAAGCGAAAAGTTTTTCCAAGGTAAAAACACCCGCAGATGAGAGGTGGCTACGGGTCAGAGTTTTATTTCAGAACTGTATTTAACAATAAAAATTGAACTAGCAGTAATTTGTGATTTCAGCAGAGGCACCTTGAAAATGAAAGTGTTGATCAGATATGTGAGTCATGACACACTGAAGTGTGTTGTCTGACTCAGTATGCAGTGTTTGGAGGTTAACAAAAGCAACTCAATTACAATAATACTATTCCAAGGGAATTGAGGAAAGAGAGATCATAACAGAAACTTACCCTGCTTGACAATGGTGAGCTTAGGAGGTATAGGTCACATTCTTATAGACAGAAACAGTCACAGTACTAATGAAAGTTTCTGTGTTTGGAAAGCAATCTAGAAACAAATTTACTGATTGGAAAACACAGTACTCTAAGACCCAATTATACCACTTGTCTTAAGCCTACTCAAGCTTCTGAAAATGCCTAACACATTAGGAGCATGCTTGGAAAACATCATCTAGCATAATACTGTGAGTCTGCACTGCTACCTTATCTCACGTGTCCTGAAAGCTTGTTGTTGCTGGCCTGTCCTGACTGGGGTCACTGTGATCCTGTCACTTTGCATGGGAGCTGGTGACTCTTTGCCCAGTGTTGATGGGGCAGTCAACATCCCTTTAGGTCTGCCATATAGTTCAGAAAACCTCCGTTGTTTGCTTTTTTTTTTTTTTTCTTTATGTTTGTGCACTCTGCACTTTCCCTACCAATTTCTATCTTCCCTGTGAAGGACTAATATGCCATGAAGTACAATATCAAATGCTAGGTGGCTTACCTACCCTATAGGATTTCTTCACTTGTGGAGGGAAAAGCAGACACCATTCTTGGAACAGTGGGTATAGGAGTAAACAGCTCTGAATGAATGAGAAGGGTCATTGTGCAGAGTGACAGGGGGCATCTACATACACTGTGATTGTCAACAAATGTGGTTTTTTATTGAAGTACTTTTAAAAATATTTTGTATGCTTATAAAGTTATTTTCTGTGTGATTTCTCACCTGCAAATAATTCATAGGATTGCAGATAATTCACTGAAATACGAATACTTCCCAATTCTTACAATTTCTCCATGTTGTTTAAGCAAATTGCTTTAACAAAAACACTTATAAGTGTCATAGCTACATTTTCTGTGGCTTAAAATACACATAAATTAGATTGCTGTAATATTTTATTCTAGCCAGAAAACTATAGGTCTGTAAATAATTAACTCAAAAGTGAGCTACTTAACATACTCAGCATTAAGCCAGTAGGAGACAAAATATAATACATATTTACCAAAAGAAGTCAAGCAGCTTTTTTACTGAGTGATAGTCAAACATTTACAATTTGGTCGCAAGTTTTCTGAACCTGTATCTAAGTGAATTTTCACCAAATGCCTTTTAAAATTCTAACGCTAAAGGCAATTTATCATGCATACCTGCAGAATGTTGATTTTGTAGACTTGCATCTTCCTGTTGAATTAACTCTAAATCTGGTACTTACTGAACACAAAGGGCTTTCTGCCAAACCCCATCTAATTTGGTGACACCAGCAGACATGACAAATCCCACAACTATACCATCCCCATCCCTCTTCCATATTTTATATGAATCTGCAATAAGCAATGACAATATGCTTTTTGTTTGAGCCAATTTTAGCACTTGAACTTTAAATAACAAAGAATTTTTTAAATAACTGGATTTTTTTTTGTTTTATTTCAAACTGATGATCTCTTTACTATTCCTTTGCTTCTTAGCTTGTAAAGAATGAAGCAGATGTGTATTTATGAGGCAACTTCTAAGAAGTTAAGGACTGGCTTCCAAAAGTTATGATCTACTTTGAGATCTTGTCTAGACATATTTTTAAATTGGAGAAGAGAAATGGAATGTTTATTTTTTTATAGTATGCCAATGTTTTGATTGATGCTGTATAAAAAAAAAAAAACAAAAAAACAAACACAAAACCAAAAAACAAACAAAACCCACTCACTTGAGGCAAGCAAAGTTGTGTTCTGCAATACAACGATTTTATCTCTCATTGCAATAATTTGATATTCATGTGAGGCTCACACACTGCTGACTGACTCTGATGCTGTCAGAGATCTGTCTTGGTGAAACTAATCAGAGGGGAGTGGCTGATATTTTTGTCAAAGTATACACAAAAAAGGCTGCTGCCTCACGGTTGTTAACAATCTTCCTCACATGGAAGAAGAATTTTACTGGCGAAAATTTGATATCCAGATTTCCCATGAAAATTTTTTCCATATGCAGTGCCTTTCAAGTAATTTCCATTGTCTTTCTTCACATATAGAAAGGAGTTCAGTTCAACCTGTTTTCTTTTCTTGTAAATGGGTGTTTTGCTTCAACTGATACTTGAAAAACCAAACAAGAAAAATGCAATGTGGCATGATGAGAAAATCTCCAAAGATTTAGAACATGGGTTCCAAAAGCATGGTCCAGCTGTAAATTGTCACAGACATATAGACCTTAATGGAATTATACTGATACATGCCAGCTAAAGGTCTAACCCAGAATGTTCATAGGAATAACTGAATGTGTGAAACTGGGTGTCCTATCAAGTATAAATTACCTTTCTTGGACAAACCAGATCACATTCATTTGGAAAAGAGCCCCACTAGTTGTCATTGATTTTAAAAGCATTTTTTAAACACCTTTTATAGGGCCTGTTCAAACCCAATGAAGTCAGTGGAACACCTCTCCTTAATGGGTTTGGAAGCAGGCGCATCATGAAAACTGTTTCACCATATGTTTCAATGACATTTAAGCTCATTTGTCCCATTTCAAGAAAGCTTTATTCAGCTACTCACAGCTTGACATTCTCAGTTCTTTGGACATTTTTTGTTAATTCCATTCTTGTTTGGAAGAAGCTGGAATGGGAAGAATTCAGTGAACTTTTTAGGCTAGGAAAAATAGCAAGCATTCCAGGGTTGTCTTGAGTCATGCAGGAATGACTCTTTTTTAATGCTAATTTAATTATGATCACCCCAAATTTGATAAGAAATATAGCATTATGAGTGTGCCAGAGATAGAGGAAAATCTAAAAGTATTTTTTTCCAAATTAATTTAATTTTGAAAGGAAGATCAAAATAGAACCCAGACCCTACATTTTGCAAGACTGTGCAGTGCCATGTAAGATCATTTTTGGTCTTCATGGTAGCTGTATTGGTGAGCCACATTTATTATGGGATGATAATCCTTCAAAATTATGATAATACACCCTAGAAATATGGTGGTTGTCATTCTTAATACTCTTACAGTAATAGTGACAGCCATTTGGGGAACTATTTGAACAAGATCAGTATGACCCTATAGGGAAGAAAACATCCTCATATATAAACTTCCTAAGTATCATCCCATCTTTAACAACTTAAAACCTTCTGTGAACTGATGAACCTCTAAAAGAAAAATCGGTTATACTAGAAAGAGGAAATATGAATGGAAAATAAGAAAAACGTGTGTACAAAATTAATGTCTGGAATTCGTTTTTCTGTGTTACAAGGCATTAGTTAGTCTAAAACTAAAGACAAGATGAAAAGAATCCTAATAGTGTGGTTTCTTTTGAACAGCAAATCGACAGAGACATTTTATGGGGAGAGAAAAAAAGTGAGGCAAGCCATCTACCAGTGTGAAACCGTGAGCGTATGCCACAAGTGATATAGGAATCCCCTTACATTGGTGATAACTTCCACATTCAGAAGTGGATTTTAAATACAGTTGACTCACATTAGTTTTTGCAGTCCGATCACTGCAATTTCAAAGGCAGGTCCATGGAGTCGTTATGCCATCTGCAAAGAATATCATATTGTTAAATGGGAAACAGGGCCTGTGGTAATAAAAATTTTTACACACAAACACACAAACACTTTCTTAAAAAATGACAAGCTCTCCCCACCCCTACTGAAACAGCCAGTTGAATAATAACAAAAAAGAAAAAAAAAAAGTGGCTAAGGACAAGTTTTGCACCTATTGGCTACTGCCTTCAGGTTTAAGGGGTTTATCTTCCCTTATTAAAATGAAAAAAAAATAAAAGTTTAAAGAAAATTTTTAAAACCATTAATGCTTGTACTGTGTTATCACCTTATATGCTGGACTGTGGAAAACGTCATAGACTTCTGGATAATGGTACTTTCTTTAATTTATTTTGTCTGTCAAGGAACCTTCATGGTTCTTCACAAGAATATTTAAATATCTAACCATATTCCCATTGCAGGGACTATTTGAATCAGAACACAAACGTTTAATTGTGTTAGTTTATGTAAATAGGCACGTGATAGGATTTCTGAAGCACTTGTGTACCTAGTAGGCATTCACAGTCTCTTAGATACCTTCTTCCTCCACAGTCTGCAGCTGCACTAGCACATTACCTTCCCTGGGCAGCTGTGTCCCTGTTTCCCTTTGGGAAATAACCATTTCCAGCTGCACCACATTTTTGAAAGCCCTATAAAGCGTTTAAAGAAAATCAAATTAATCAGTTTAAGCAGCAGCTCTTTGCTAACCCACCTCATTTGGTTAAAATGGGTTAGGAAGCAAACTGCATGTGAAAATGAGTGGTTGATAAGTTCCTGCAGAGAATGCTCATGAGCCCTAGAGCTGGTACCTGTTTCAGCACTTATGTTGAAGCCAACAGAAGCTGTGTGAATATAGCCTCTTTTAACAAACACACCCAAAGGTGTCCTCCTGACATAGATGAAATTAAATTAACACTTAACATCCAGTGGAAAAGCACACAACTAAACGGAGAAATTGGTAGATATTAGCCTATTGTCATGCTCTGGTTTATGTTGCAGTTAGAAGTCAATGTGACATGATACAGCCCAGCACAAGCACATATGGAATGAAATGTGACATGCTATAAACAAAGTATTTTAAATGAGACTTTTTATATCCCTTTAGAAGAAACAGTCACACGCTGCTCGTTAGCTTGTAAAATTAGACACAATGGCTTCTTTTGTAGAAAAATTCAATTCATGCCCATAAATCAAATAACATAAGCTGTTCTGATTCTAGTTTGTGGGAAAATGCTTAATTGCTTATTTCTTTGATTTGCTGTATTCTTATAAGCTGTATTCTTGCATCATGTGTCTGCAGAGAGTGGATGTTTCTTAAAGGCATCTTTTAGAATTACTTGGTATCAATCCAGTGCTCTGATGTCACTGGAACAGAAACAGGACTCTCTGTCTGGATTTATTAGAAGGGGGAAAGGCTCTCACAGGTTTTCTCTGGTTTATTGCATCTTTCTTGACAACAAACTCCAATACTCAGCACAGCTTATGCCAGATGTAGCCTTTCTTTAAAATACCATGCCAGTTACTGACACATAATGTCATATAAATTATGGTAAACTATTAGATAAAATGCACTGATAAAAGCAGGCCCATTAAATACTTGCTTCACATTTTGATTTCTCCTTTTAAACAACCGCATTAAATTATGAAAGATGGATGTATTTATCCTGTATAGCAAGTTTGAATAGTAAAATAACAAAATATAAATTTAACTCTCCTTATTACCGGTTGTCAAATAAACTTTCAGATAAAGACAGAGTTTTAGCAGCTTCTGTAAGCTTTATTATGAGATAACATGCTTTCCAGTATCGCTGCACGATAAAGGACAGATGTCACAGATCTCTTCCCAAAACAATTTCTTCTTTCCCAAAATATCTTATTTTTATCTCTAAACTATAAAACACCAACACAAACTTTTAATCTGACTCCCTGAATTCAGCACTTCCCAATATGCATCTTAGACCTCACTCTTGTCAGGTAACATTAACTTGGATTATATTATTACCCGCCATACTGCCATTAGAGATTCCTTTTGTGCATATTGGAAAACATAGCTTTATTTCCTGCCTTCTGTACTTCTGTGGTTAACATGTCCACATTACTTAGTTTACAACATTTAGACTTAATGCTCAAATACAGCATGAAACTAATTATGCTTATTCACCCATAGTAGCAATCATAAAACCTCACATTAAAGTTAACCTTTATCATAGAATCATAGAATAGTTAGGGCTGGAAAGGACCTTAAGTTCATCTAGTTCCAAACCCCCTGCCATGGGGCAGGGACATCTCAAAATAAACCATGCCACCCAAGGCTCTTCTGTCCAACCTGGCCTTGAACACCACCAGCGATGGAGCATTCACAACTTCCCTGGGCAACCCATTCCAGTGCCTCACCACCTTATATCCATTCTAAACTTCCCGTTTAAGTTTGAACCCGTTACCCCTTGTCCTATCACTACAGTCCCTAATGAAAAGTCCCTCCCCAGCATCCTTACAGGCCCCCTTCAGATACTAGAAAGCTGCTAGGAAGTCTCCACACAGCCTTCTCTTCTCCAGGCTGAACAGCCCCAACTTTCTCATTCTGTCTTCATACAGGAGGTGCTCCAGTCCCCTCATCATCCTCGTGGTCTCCTCTGGACTTGTTCCAACAGTTCCATGTCCTTTTTATGTTGAGGACACCAGAACTGCACACAATACTACAAGTGAGGTCTCAGAAGAGCAGAGTAAAAGGGCAGGATCACCTCCTTTGACCTGCTAACCATGCTCCTTTTGATGCAGCCCAGGATACGGTTGGCTTTCTGGGCTACAAACGCACACTGAAGCCAGCTCATGTTCATTTTCTCACCGATCAACACCCCCAAGTCCTTCTCTGTAGGGCTGCTCTGAATCTCTTCTCTGCCCAACCTGTAGCTGTGCCTTCTGTTCAAGGTCAAAATATTTTTATGTCTGCTAGAGAAACAGAACAAAACAAAATTGATTTTTAATCAGGCCTCTCCAAAGCACAGATTATTTCTATTTTTAAATCCATTATGTCAAGAATCCTCAGTATATAAGCAACAAGTATCTTTATATAGTTAACATAGGGCAAAAGATCACTTGAGATCTGAGAGATTAGAAAGAGAAATATACTTTAGCCAGTCAAACTAGGTATAGAAAACTTTTGGCTTAATTACAGAAGGATTTGGTGGATTTTGTGATTTCTGAAACAATAGTTCTGAATAAGCATGCACAAAATATGGATATAGCTTTGGGTAAATATCTGTTATAGGTTCTTTCAACCTCTGAGCACTTCTGCACAACCAGGAATTAGATCAAAGTGAATGCCAAGGAGTCAGAAAAAAAAAAAAAAAGGCATGTAAATCATCACAAGAAAAATCATAATGATAATAATTATAAATAATTTAATCATTAGCTTTTTGGAAATTTTGAATTTTTTTTTAATTGTTAGCAAGACATACTACAGTTTCCCCTTCATGTGTGATTACATTGGCAGATCTAATTCTGAGCAATATGTCATACTCATGGCACTGTAATCTCTGTGGTTCACTCAAGCCAATAATTAAAAACATGACTTTTTAGTTTAACTGTGCTCAAAGAGTTTGCTTTACAGATGTCTGAAGAGTGTGGAGAGAGTTAGTTGCTCTGGTGAATTTTTTGCTACTGTTTAGACAGTAAGTTTGAGCACATTTAATAGATCAAGTTCCTACAGCTAATGGGGTAAAAGACATTGCAGGTAAATTGAGGACAGTGCAGCCTGCTAAGAGATGTGATAACCTTTAGTTTAATCAGATTAGGAATATCTGGGAGCATCTATATGAATCATTGTTTCACATTAGTTTCCCATATTCTTACACAACAATGAAAAAGACATTAGCATATAAGAACATCGAGAAGGAAAACAATGAATACATTCTTAGTGTACCATAAGCTTGAAAAAAACTATAAATCCTAGGGGTTCTCACTAAAGATTTTAAAAATACATATAATGGAGGAAACTGTAGTTTAGGATGAACAGGGAAAGAGTAAACCTATAATGTGAAAAAGAAGTTGGCCTATTTGACGTAGTAAAACAAATGCTAAAAAGGGACGTAACTCTTCCTCATAAAATATGAACAGCTCAGTCTTAGAGAGGGAAAAACAGTGCTGGCACAGGAAAAAATAAGAGAAAACTGACCATTAATAAATTAAAGCTGAAAACTGGAAGCCTGTTTCTTGCTTTCTTTGTAAAAGCCTACAGAAATGTACAAGTAGGGGTAAAAAAAGCAACTCGTTCTCAGGAAAAATAATGGAAAATTTTAAATTAATTTTTATATTTTTGTGCTGACGAAGATTGACTCAAGATATAGGGTACTGTGAAAAAATGGGGTATTTCAGTGAAAAAAGTATATCTTGAATACCTTTACATTTGAAATTAAATTACTCCATGCAAAGGTCATTGTTTCATGCTCAAGTACTTCATAGACACAGCAGATAACTGCACTTAGTTTCACACTAGATAGATTGCTTCATAATGTTAGAAGAAAATTCTATTACTTCAAAAATTTCCTTCCCAAAAATGGTCATAAAAACTCCACTCTGCCATTGGGTTTACCAAAGCTGAGCAATTTTAACCAGGAGTGAAGAGGGTTTGGGGCTGGGGTTTACATTTAAGTTCTTGCATTTTCCTGGAGCTACATAAACATATGTGACTCATCATTAAAAGAAAAATAAAAAAAAATTTAAAAATGAGAAATAATTTCAGCTATCACTACATAATGAACTCACTGTGAACCAGTAATTGTGACATTAACTGTCTTGAAGTAACCTTCCACAGATTCCAATGGAAACCTTACAGTCTGAAGTATTCTAACAAGGCAAAGTATGCTAGATGTTGCTTTACAAACAGGCAATTAAAACAAGAGTATAGTTTATTTATATCTATTCCATCCTCCTGTCTCTCACAACTAGGAGACAGGCCAAAGTGTGTTTGTTTCCCAGTGCTGCAACACAATTTTTTTCTTTAAAAAACCTAAGTGATGTGCTTCACATTGGTTGGAGCAGAGGACTCTCAGAGTTCCTTTTTTACAACTTTAGCTCATGTTTAACTATACCATATACTCCTTTCAGCTTTCTTGGGGATAGAAAAGTAAAAAGACTGCAGCATCTTAATAATGAAAATTCAGGAATTACAATACCCTTTCTCCCTGCCAAGATGTGGTTGTCTCACAGGAACTACTCAGAGGTTTCTGAGGACAGGATGAAAACCTCCAAGGGGTGGGGTGTGATGTGCATAAACTCATGAGCATTGTCCTAGGACTGAGTTGTTCTTTTTCCATACTCTATACCACTTCTCACAGTTGAGAATGCCTAATGTCCTCAGACTTGTCATTTAAATTTCACTATAGTACCCCTTAGAAAGAGGCATGCCTTATATTTTAGCAACTTGAGGCTTGATTAACAAAGGCTTGATTAACAAAGGCTTGATTAACAAAGAAGATTAACCAGAAGGTTCCTGGAGTGTGTGGAAGGTAACTTCCTGGCAAGTGAGCCAACTAGGGAAGGCATCCACTGGACCTGTTGTTTGTGAACAAAGGACTTCTGCATGATGTGATGTCTGGAGGCCATCTTGTGCATAATGATAATGAAATTATAGAGTTTTTGATTCTCAGAGAAGTAAGGAGAGGGGTCAGCAGAACTGCTACCTTGGACTTCTAAAAGGCCTGTTTAGAAGCCTGGTTGAAAGAGTTCCTTGGGAGGCAGTCCTGGAGGACAAAGGAGTCCAGAAAGGCTGGATCATTCTACAAGAAGCAAATTTTAAAGGCACAAGAACAGGCCACCCCCATGTGCTGAAAGACAAGTTGGTGCGGAAGAACACAGGCCTTGCCGAACAGAGAGCTTTGGCTGGAACTCAGGAGAAAAAGGAGAGATTATAACCTTTGGAAGAAGGAGTAGGCAACTCAGGAGGACTACAAGGATGTCACGAGGTTATGCAGGAAGAAAATTAGAAGGGTCAAAGCCCAACTTGGAACCTTCTATGACAAGGTGACCTACTTAGTGGATGAGGGAAAGGCTGTGGATGTTGTCTACCTAGACTTTAGTACAGTCTTTGGCACTGTTTCCTACTGCATTCTCCCAGAGAAACTGGTTGCTCAAGGCTTGGACAGGTAAACTGGGCTAAAAACTGGCTGGATGGCCAAGCCCAAAGAGTGGTGAGGAACGGAGTTAAATCCAGCTGATGGCCAGTCACAGGTGGCGTTCCCCAGGGCTCAGTATTGGTGCTAGTTCTGTTCAGCTTTATCAACAATCTGGACAAGCGGAGTGCACCCTCAGTAAATTTGTGGACGACACCAAGCTGGCTGGGAGTATTGATCTGCTGAAGGATAAGAAAGCCCTGCAGAAGGATCTGAAACAGGCTGACCGATGGGCTGTGGCCAGTGGTATGAGGTTCAACGAAGCAAAGTGCCAGCTCCTGTACTTGGGCCACAACAACCCCATGCAACGCTCCAGGCTTGGGGAAGAGTGCAGGAAAGCTGCTCAGCAGAAAATGATCTGGGGTGTTGGTCAGCAGCTGGCTGAACATGACCCAGCTTGTGCCCAGGCAGCCAAGAAGGCCAACAGCATCCTGGCCTGTATCAGAAATAGTATGGCCAGCAGGGCCAGGGCACTGATCATCCCCCTGTACTCAGTACCGGTGAGGCCGTACCTTGAATACTGCGCTCAGTTCTGGGCACCTCACTGCAAGAAAGACACTGAGGTGCTTGAGCGGGCCCAAAGCAGGGCAATGAAGCTGGTGAAGAGCCTGGAGCACAAGTCTTGAGGCATGGCTGACAGAACTGGGGTTTCACCTGGAGAAAAGTATGCTCAGGGAGAACTTATTACTCTCTACAGCTGTCTGAAAGGAGGTTGTACCCAAGTGTGCGTCAGTCTCTTCTGAGTAACAAGTGACAAGACAAGAGGAAACAGCCTGAAGTTGCACCAGAGGAGGTTTAGACAGTATATTAGGAAAAATGTCTTCACTGAAAGGGTGATCAGGTATTGGAACAGGCTGCCCAGGGAAGTAGTGAAGTCACCATCCCTGGAGGTATTTAAAATATGTGTAGTCGTGGTGTTTAGGTACATGGTTTAGTGGTGAACATGTTAGGACTAGCTTTATAGTTGGATTCAATGATCTTAAAGTTGTTTTCCAGCCTAAATGGTTTTATGATTCTATGCTCTTCATCTATTTCCAATATTATATGAAAATAATTTACACTTTGGTCCTAGAGTGGTACATTCTCCGAGTTATGCATGTCAACTAGGCATATATTAGACCACATGGGTTTTCATAGTTTCTGTTTTATATTACTGGTCTTATGAAAAACAGTGCAATTAAGCTTTGCACTTCTAAATGTATGTGAAAAGATTACTCGATAAGATGCTGTATAAGAAACAAAAAATGTGAGGAAGATAAAAGGAAAATGTATTCTCTTCATCTGAATAGAAGAAACAGGTCATTAAAAGCACATAGGCTTAATACTACAAAACACCAAACATGCTGTCAGGTGATAGGACTTAATTAAGACAAAAAATCAGTATACACAGCTTTTGGATTTATATGTCACAACTGACTTTTCTTTATTGTCTAACATTTGAACTGCATATGCATTCAGGGTAATAACAGTTGAATCCTTTTAACTTCCTTAATTTTGTTTTGGGGTTTTTTTTTTTTGAAGCTCACCACATGAATAGTTGCAAACTGGCACTGCCAGTTAGAAAAACCAGAACCAACAGACAGCAGAAGGGAAGGGAACTTCTACTGGTTCTCTGAAGTTCCTGTTTTCTTGAGAAAGACATGGGAAGCAGCTTGGTAAAAAAAGAGGCAGCAAACCTCATTCCAACTACCCAGCCTTCCCTTTGATTGCCTGCTCCACAGCATTGATGCTCCAGGATTACATTTGCTTAGCTGGGATTCCTGACAGTTTTTTTTAATTTCAGGCTTACAGAAACAGCATATTGTGTGTATATATATATATTTATGCTTTGCCCTCCATCTTTCTTCACCTTTCACAAATAAAAACTTTCACTTGGAAAAATGTATTCACTCTTGTCTTCTTTCCAGAAACTACTTAAAAGACAAAAAACACCTCAAGTAGCGAGTGATGTAACAAAAGCATTTTTGGTGTACTGGATCTTTAAGAAGTTTATGAATCTGATCCTTTCCAAATGAAGAGTTCCTTCAGGAAAGAGAAAGAAACATAGCTTTGAATTCATTCTCTTAAGACAGTTGTCACCCTCTTAAATATTGTTAAAACATTTTCCAAATCTGTTTAATAGCTAGTACTGCTTTTTTTTCTTAAGCATCAAAAGTATGTACTGCCAATAACTACCAGCTGATCAGCCTCAAATCCTTTTAGGAAGTTTGAAACAGCTGTGCTGCAAAATGAAGTGAGAAAAGCAGGAGGAATAGGTATTGGCAATCCTGGATCTGTTCATAATGAAAATAAGGGTTCTAAACTATTTCAGTGCTGGTAACCTGCAAGCTGTAAACCCAGCTATTCACTTCATAGAACAGTTAGGGCTGGAAAGGACCTTAAGATCATCTAATTCTAACCCCCCCCTGCCAGGGGCAGGGACACCTCACAATAAACCATGACACCCAAGGCTCTTCTGTCCAACCTGGCCTTGAACACCACCAGCGATGGAGCATTCACAACTTTCCTGGTCAACACATTCCAGTGCCTCACCACCCTCACAGTAAAGAACTTCTTCCTTCTATCCAATCTAAACTTCCCCTGTTTAAGTTTGAACCCTTTACCCCTTGTCCTATCACTACAGTCCCTAATGAAGAGTCCCTCCCCAGCATCCCTATAGGCCCCCTTCAGATATTGGAAGGCTGCTATGAGGTCTCCACACAGCCTTCTCTTCTCCACGCTGAACAGCCCCAACTTTCTCAGCCTATCTTCATATGGGAGGTGCTCCAGTCCCCTCATCATCCTCGTTGCCCTCCTTTGGACTTGTTCCAACAGTTCCATGTCCTTTTTATGTTGAGGACACCAGAACTGCACACAATACTCCAAGTGAGGTCCCATGAGAGCAGAGTGGAGGGGCAGATCACCTCCTTCAACCTGCTGGTCACGTTCCTTTTGATGCAGCCCAGGATACCGTTGGCTTTCTGGGCTGCAAGCGCACACTGAAGCCGGCTCGTGTTCATTTTCTCATCAACCAACACCCCCAAGTCCTCCTCCACAGGGCTGCTCTGAACCTCTTCTCTGCCCAACCTGTAGCTGTGCCTGGGATTGCACCTACCCAGGTGGAGGGCTTTGCACTTGGCAAGGTTAAACTTCATCAGGTTGGCATCAGCCCACTTCACAAGCGTGTCAAGGTCCCCCTGGACAGCATCCCTTCCCTAAAGCATATCAACTGAACCACACAGCTTGGTGTCATTGGTAAACTTGCTGAGGGCGCACTCAATCCCACAGTCCACGTCACCGACAAGGATGTTGAACGAGACCGGTCCCAACACTGGTCCCTGAAGGACACCACTCATAACTGGTCTCCAGCTGGACATTGAGCCACTGACCACAACTCTTTGTGTGCAGCCATCCAGCCAGTTCTTTATCCACTGAGTGGTCCACCTATCAAATTGATGTCTCTCCAATTTAGAGGCAAGGATGTCATGTGAGACAGTGTCAAACACTTTGCACAGGTCCAGGTAGATGACATCAACTGCTCTACCCCTGTCCATCAATAGCCCCATCATAGAAGGCCATCAAATTGGTCAGACAGGATTTCTCCTTAGTGAAGCCACACTGGCTGTCACCAATCACCTCCTTGTTTTTCATGTGCCTTAGTATGCTTTCCAGGAGAATCTGCTCCAAGATTTTGCCAGGCACAGAGGTGAGACTGGTCTGTAGTTCTCTGGGTCTTCCATTTTCCCCTTCTTGAAAATGGGGGCTATATTTTCCTTTTTCCAGTTGTCCTCAGTTTAGCTGTAGCAGTCATTCTCTTCCTTCTTAGCAGCTGGAGCAGTGCTGTGTTTTTTACTTTAGCCTGAGAACACCACCGATATCACAGAATCATACAATCATAGAATCATAGGTTAGGGTTGGAAAGGACCTTAAGATCATCTAGTTCCAACCCCCCGGCCAGGGGCAGGGACACACTAATGTTTTTAGTTGTTGCTAAGTAGTTCGTACTCTGATCAAGGTCTTCTCAGTCTCACACTCTGCTGGTGAGAAGGGACACAGGTAGCCAGGAGGAAGCAGAGACAGGACTCCAGACCCAAACTAGCCAAAGGAGTATTCCATACGCAGCAGATGTCTGGGATTACACTGAAACACCCAGTTATGGCAAAACCACAAGACCAGTCATCAGGAACTTCACCTGACTGCCACGATTTTTCAAATATGATAGCTTAGCAACTTCATTTGCCAGCTCTGTCAGGAACCATGGATGGATTTTATTAGGTCTCATGGACTTGTGCACATTCAGGTCCTTTAGATAGATATTCTTTAGAGGAACCTGATCCTCTCCTACAATGTGCCTAAGGTCTTCATTCTCACAGTTCCTGCATCTGCCTTCCAAGACTTGAGCTGTGTGGTCAGAGCATTTGCCAGTGAAGACTGAGGCAAAGAAGTCATTGAGAACCTCAGCCTTCTCCAAATCCAGGGTAGCCAGTTCTTCTGATAGCTTCTGGAGAGGGCCCACATTGTCCTTAGTCTGTCTTTTGTTTGCTACATACCTATAGAAGCCCCTCCTGCTACCTTTCACATCCCTTGCCAAATTTAATTCTAACTGGGCCTTAGCTTTCCTGACCTGGTCCCCAGCTTCCCAGACAAGGTTGCTGTATTCTCCCCAGGCTGCCTGTCCTTGCTTCCACCTTTTATAAGCTTCTTTTTTTTCTCCAAGTTTCCTCAGCAGCTCCTTATCCATTCATGGAGGTCTCCTGGCCCTCCTGCCACATTTCCTTCTAGTCGGGACTCAATGTTCCTGAGTTCGGAGCAGGTGATCCTTGAATATCGACCAGCAGTCTTGGGCCCCCCTGCCCTCTAGGGCTTTAACCCATGGAACCTTAGTAAGCAGGTTCCTGAAGAGGTCTGCTCTCTTGAAGCCCAGGGCAGTGAGCTTGCTGCATGCTCTTCTCACTGTCCTGAGGATCTCGAAATTGACCAGCTCATGACCACTACAGCCAAGACTGCCCTGGAGCGTCACATTCCCAACCAGCCCCTCTCTGCTGGTGAGCATGAGGTCAAGCATGGCACCTCTCCTTGTCAGCTCCTCTACTACTTGCAAGAGGAAGTTGTCTTCCACACAATCGAGGAACCTCCTGGACTGCTTGTGCCAAGTGTACCGTCCTTCCAACAGATATCAGGATGGTTGAAGTCCCCCAAGAAGATAAAGGTCTGCGAGAGTGAGGCTGCTCCTATCTGCCTATAGAGCACTTCATCCAGAAAGTCCTCCTGATTGTGTAGGCTGTAACAGATCCACACAGTGATGTCCCCCATCACTGCTCCTCCTCCGACCCTGACCCACAAGCACTCTGTTGACTCATCACGTGTCCTTAGACAGTGTTCCATACTCTCCAGACTAGGACTGACATAAATAGCTACTACCCCTCCCCATCTGCCTGGCCTGTCTTTTCTAAAGAGCCTATAACCTTCCATTCCAGCACTCCAGTCATAGGAGCCATCCCACCATGTTTCTGTGATGCCAGTGATATCATATCTCCGTAGACATGCACACATCTCTAATTCCTCTTGTTTATTTCCCATACTATGGGCATTTGTATAGAGACATCTGAGCTGAGCTCCAAATAAAGCTGACTCATTAGCTGGAGCAGCTGAAATAGATCTGCATTGCTTCAAGCATTTATTACAGGTGCTGGCAACTGACTGGGAGTGTTGGGCTGGATGGATGCCTCCCTCTCCCATCACATCTAGTTTAAAGCTGCTTTGACCAGCCTGGTAAGTCTCCTACCAAAGTAGCTCTTCCCCTTGTCAGACCAGCTCCAGCAGACTTGGCCTCCCAGACTGAGCACCATGCTCTAAATAACCAAACCCCTGAAAATGGCACCACTGTTCTAACCATTTATTAACCTGACAAATCCCCCTGGCCTTTTTAAGGTCCTCCCCTTTGACCTGGAGGATTGATGAAAGAACTATCTGAGCTCCACAGCCCCTAACCACCTCTCCCAGGGTTCTGTAGTCCTTCTTAACGATTCCCAGGCTACTGCTGTCAGTATCACCGGCACCCGCATGGACCATAAGAAGTGGTTAATAGTCAGCAGGACTTACTAGACCAGCCGGCCTCTCAGCAACATCCCCAATTCAAGCCCCTGGTAGGCAACACATATCACTTGAGACTGGGTCAGGCCAATAGGTGGGAGCCTCTGCGCCTTTCAAAGTAGAGCCACCTACTACAATGACCCACCGTTTTTCCCTGCAGGCACTAGTAGTGGTCTTCCTTATTCGTGCATCAGCAGGATGTTCATTTCGTACAGGGTGTGTTTCCTCATTAGCCCCCTGCAGAAACGGGAAGTGGTTCTGGGTGGGGACATTGGATTTTGGAGGAAGCCCCTTGCTTTTAATTGTCCTCTTGCTCCTTTTTGTGTTGGTCCTTCTCAGCTTCCCTGACATCTTTCAGCTACTGACAGCATCCCGCAGCTCAGCCCCAGCTGCAGGAGGACCTCCACCAGGGCGCACTGAGCGCAGCCCTGCCCACTGTGCACCCTCGCCTCATGAGGCCAGTGCAGGCACTTTCGGAACCCCGAGCACGCCCCGGCCCTGAGGAGAGCGCTCCCAGGAGAGCAGGAGCGGGACGTGGTGTGGCAGTTGATGTCTGCAGAGGGAGCGGGATTGGGAGCGCTCTCCCGCCCGTGGACCAGGAGCTGGTCTTGCTCACATGCTCAGGGAATAGCCGATCGCCAGCGCTGGGGTCAGGAAGGAATTTTCCTCGGGGGCAGATTGGCGCTGGTCCCCGGGGTTTTTTTGCCTTCCTCTGAGCACTGAGCATGACCACTGGGCAGGGCTCCTGTGGTCCTGGTGCTCTGGGTTATCGCCCGGTGCTCATGCTCCACGAAGGTGGCCCTCGTGTCCTGCAGCTGGGGGGGGAAGAGCTTTTTTCCCCCCAGGTGGACCAGCAAGTGTCCCCGGGGTTTTTTTGCCTTCCTCTGAGCACTGAGCATGACCACTGGGCAGGGCTCCTGTGGTCCTGGTGCTCTGGGTTATCGCCCGGTGCTCATGCTCCACGAAGGTGGCCCTCGTGTCCTGCAGCTGGGGGGGGAAGAGCTTTTTTCTCCCCAGGGTGGACTAGGAAGTGTCCCCGGGGGTTTTTTGCCTTCCTCCGCAGCCGAACACAGCTCCTTCATGGGGTTCCTTTGGGCTATTGTAGCCCAAAGGCAGCGGCTCGTGCTCCACGCAGCTGGCCCTCGTGCCCCGCGTCCGGGGGGAGGCAGCCTTCTGCACTCCCAGGGTGGCCCCAGTGTGGCCCCGGGACTCGCTGCTGTCCTCTGTAGCATTGAGCACCATCCCTTGTCAGGTCTTCCCCAGCCCATTATGGCTGGGTTCTTGCACTGCTCTCGCACCCATAGCACCGCTATGAAAGATGTAAAAAAAGAAAATATAACCTAAACTAAACTAAAATTAACTAAACTAAGCTAAAATAAATAACTTCATTTATAAATAAATAAAATACTCTTTCCACCTGTAACCTCTCTGAGTTGTGTCTGAAAGTGTTTTTGCTGCTGAAAACCCCTTGGCATTTCAGGCAAATTATGGTCTCATCATTATACAACTCACTGTGAGTGCACGGAAGAGAATGGAATAGAACAGAATAGCTATATGTTACGCATATAGACCTTCTTAAACGGTGGGACCTAGAACTGCACCCAGCACTCAAGGTGAGGCTGCACCAGCTCTGATTACAGCAGGACAATCACCTCTTCCTCCTGTTTTTGTTTGGTTTGGGGTTTTTTTGTTACCAGCTCCCAGCTTCCTGGACTGATGCCCTCCTCCTTTTCTGTACGCGCTATGGTGGACGCTTGTGGCCCCTGCACAGCTCGGGCCTGGAGCAAGCAGCGCAGCTCCCTCTCAGCTTCCCTGACATCTTGCAGCTACCGACACCATCCCGCAGCTCAGCCCCTGCTGCAGGAGGCCCTCCACCAGGGCGCACCGAGCGCAGCCCTGCCCATTGTGCACCCTCACCTCACCAGACCAATGTAGGCACTTTCGGCACCCCGAGCTCTGCGCTGCAGCCTCCCCTCTCATCGGCTCTGCCTGGTGCCGACGCTGCTACCGCCGAGGCACCTAGCGCAGAGCCCCCAGAGAGGGCCCTGGCCCTGAGGGGAGCGCTCCCAGTCCCGCTCGCTCTGCGGGCACCAACTACCGCGCCATGCGCTATTCCCGCTCTCCCTGGGGCGGGTTTTCCGCGCTCAGGCCGGAGCCGTCCCTCCTGGCGCCGCTCCCTGTAAGTCCCTGTTTGCCGCAGCTGCGCTGCTGGCTGCTGGGCCAGGCCTAGCGTGGGCTCGAGGCTCCCTCGGGGGCTCTCGCCGGTCAGAACTGAGGCTTCTGCACGTGGGGTTTCCCCTCGCTCCGGGGTTGGAGGCTGCTCTCTGGAGCTGCTCCCCCCGGGGGCGTGGGGGGCTTGTGTGAAAGAAACCAAAAAATCCCCAAGCCTTCTGTGAGTGAATAGTATACAAATACAAGCATGATCCTGCAGACAAATTATCTCATCTGCCATTGGGACACAAAAGAAGTGATTCTTTTTTCTGATTTATTTGTAATAACTGGCTTCAAACACCTCACAGACTTCAGATACATCAGTTAGAGCTTACTGAAGCATTTGCACATTTAGCAAACTGAGAGGAAATTAATACCAGACAGAACTTAAAATGTGTTTATTTAGCCAAATATGAGAGAGAAAAGCTTTGAATAATACTTGAAGACATTGAACAACAATAAGCATTTCATCCTGTGTACTGCTTTTTGAATCAACACTATTCATGGGATGTGATGTTTCACTAAGCAGGCTGTAACCACCCAGTGTACCGCCCAGGGTTTGCCTTCACAGGCAGCCAGTCTTATCTTCAGTGTCCTTATTGCATTGCTAGACATATGCAGTAGCCAACCTTATGTAATGGTTTATTTCTTTTGACAGTGGCGGTTGATAGTTGCTTCTCACTTAACAGCAGCTAGCAGATTCAGTAAAATGTTGCACTGTTAACTTGAATATTAGCTGTGGCTTTGGCATCTTCTTTTACCCTGGGTTCATTTCTGTCACCATACATGGTCAGTCTTACAAAAGTAATGTATAGAGAATAGCTTTCAGTTCGTTAAATCTTAGTTTCAGATCTAACTTCTGCTGTACCTCTTTGAGAGAAATAGAGGACATAACCTTATTTGATATTCACAGGGGTAAAAGCCTACAAGATTCTTACAATTGTGGAAAGAAATAGACAAGAATTTGTCATAATGACAGCTCCTTTCCTTGATCAAGAGTCATTTCTCTCACAGCTAGTGTGTATAAGAAATTTAGTTCCAAGCATTGGCCAGAATGGCAAATCACCAAATTATTTTTTTTAATCTTCTGTGTTAACTGATTGTCTTACAGACCAGGTTCCAAATGTGGATTGCATGCTCTTTCCACCAACGAAAATTGTAATTAGCCTAGTCATGATCTTGTGCCAACCTGAAAGTAGTCTGTCATCTTAAAATGCCAGTAACATCCCACTGTTTATTTCAAGAGGGCAATCAGATGAGAAATGTTACTGGCCAGCACTTAATACTGCTATTTCAATATACACTGCATCCAGTTTCTCCAGGTCATTTATTGCACCGTTTATCCTCCCAGAACAAATATATTCTTCTGTTCAGATTATTTGCATATGAAAGATTTTTTTATTATTATTCCCTTTTTTGACAAAACTAATGTTCCAGAAAGTACAAAGTGAAATGATGCCAAGTGTATATTATCATTCAAGCAACACCAGACAGACATTCATGGAAATGATTTTTGCCACTTTCTGATCCCTTCCCAAAAACATTCCTGCTTCTATTGAGGCTCTTGGTGAAATGCCGTTAGAAAATAATGGGATGCAAGACAATACCTCAACATTTGTCAACAACTATTCAGTAGAAACTTCATTGTAAGGATAAAGAAATGTGGCTTCTCAGAGTTTAAACTCTGTTCACCCTTCTCTGTTCACACTTTCTGTTATCAGCTACTTTAGACAGAATGAGATTTCTGGAGAGCAGAAGTTCTTCATTGTACTCCTTCCCAATGTAAGAATTAGGGACCCAGAGGTTGGTTCCCGATGGACCAGTTCAGGAGGGCACATGGTTAGAAGCCACTGGCAGAAGAATCAGAGGAAGCAGGGTAGAAAATATATCAAGGTAGAAGAAGTGATACCATAGATGGAACATGGTGAGAAATACTCAGCAGACAACACCAAGATTAAGAGCAGAGAAAGCTTACAGTTACTGGGAACCTTTTAAGGTCTCAGTGCTTCAGGACTTGATCACAACAGCATATCTGAACAGGATAGTTTCTTCATACCCCGGAGCAACTTATTTAACCCACAACTGGAGCGATTAAGCCATAATTTTGTGTTTTGCCTCTCACCCAGACACCTCTTTCCAGTTGTAATCCTTCCTTTCACACCTAGGAACCCTGCAGCAACACTTTTTCCCAAGCGTCATATCTCAGTCCTCTGTTCCATAGAGGGAGATGACTCCCACATGCACTTATCCCTGTGTAAGAGTGGCTACTCTCATGGGTTTAGTTTCTTGACAAAACAAGAGGATTAGAAAATTTCTCATTAGACATAAGAAGTTGGCCATAGCACATTTAGTGGCTTCTATTCGGAAGAAAAAAAAATTAAAAGGGTAAAGCTCCTAGCTGCTCAAAGACAATATGACCTGCCAACATTTCTTCCTACTCATATAGATACCTGATTTCTATTGTTGATCCAAGAAAAATGCTATAAAATACCAGATGTGTATTAATCTCTTGGTGGGTTTTGGGTTTTGTTGTTGTTGTTGGGTTGGGTTTTTTTCATTAAAAAAAATTCAGCACCTCTAGGCATTTAGCTGGATGAGAGCACCTCTTGAAAGGTAATACCTCAGCATGCACAGGATCCAGATTCTGATGCTATTTATAGTGCACAGCTCAG
The DNA here is from genome assembly GCA_028858755.1 of Ara ararauna. NCBI lineage: Eukaryota > Metazoa > Chordata > Aves > Psittaciformes > Psittacidae > Ara > Ara ararauna. Next base: position 68,623,778 of record CM054379.1, read on the forward strand.
GGAACCCAGGTGGTTATCTGCAGACATAATGACTTGTAGCTAGCAGATCCAGGTTATACTAAGTTCCTAACTATCTCTGTTCTAGGGAACATGGTGGTATATGTAGAAGCAGAGATAGGAATTTGCTAATATGCATCATAGAATCATAGCATCATAGAATTATAGAATGGCATTTACGAATTGGTGCCTGTTGCCTGGAAGATGCTCTCCCGTATTCTTAAGGTTGTGCAGAGATTTTGGCAGCTGTAAAAGACTGTAGCCCTGACCTTGTTGCAAAAATCTTCAGGAAGGAGTTGGAGGTAAGTAAGAGATCAGGCCATAGAGTCTTTAAATCAATATAAGAGCTAATAGGAAGGAAGAATAATAGAAACATGCAAGGATATTACAAAAAATCTGCAAAATAAAAACATTAAAAAATTACTCTCTGATTAGGAAGGTAATGTCATTGCCAACCTCAGCTCAATGGAAATAAAATTTCATAAAGTTTAGATCTTTCTGATTTTTTTATTTCTTTTTTTTTGCTGTTCTGTTAGTATATATGGTCAATCATTTCCAATGGATGAAGCTTCCAGGACATCCCACACTGTTATTTCAGGGCATAACCTCATTGCTATTTTGCTTCCATCACATTCAGGCTAGAGCCAGATGGGGCACAGCACATTAGTGCTTTCTGACACTGGTGTCTCCTGTCCCCATCCAAGCAGTTTCCCAGGTAGGTCCTTTCATGCACCCTTGCCACAGAGCTGTGTTAGACCTTGGAATTACTGAAACAACTGGCAATATCCAATCAGCTTCAGAGGAGGTGCCCCAGTTTTACTGTGAATGTGAAACTGAGTACCTGTCAAATTAGCCATGAGAAGCTGGCACCCTTCAAGCTAGCTGTCAATGTGAGAGGTGGCACCAGAAAGTGATTACTGCATGTGAAGAAGATATCTAAAATGCATGGAATGAGTCACCCTCTGAAGATGTTCTTTTCTCTGTTTCACTTCTTGGACTACAGAGACAGCTTAGCCAATAGAGTAAGCACCTAACACACAGAGGGTCATTGATAGGTTCAATATAATGCACCCTAACTCTACTTCCTTGCTTTCACCAACAAAACTGATGGAAATAGGGTTCATTCATTAACCAAAGCTATCTCTGTGCAGGCAGAGTTTTCTATGAAGCTGCTCCTGTTGTGCTCCGTGTTATTTTATAGGAAGCAGCAGTTCAGGTTAATACCTTGTTGCACTATTTCTGCTCTCATTCTCTATAACAAAAGTGTACCTAAATTGTAAAGAATTGCATATGCAATATGCAAAATGCATATGCAAGTATAACTTCCCTGAGAATAAGAAATAATTTACATATTTACAGGAATTACATATGATTTTCAGTAGTCTCATGTATTTTGGCCATTCATTATGCGTGCATGTCATTTTTTGCTGCCTCGTGACCTTTGTGGCATCAAAAGATACTCTTCTGTTGTTCAGCCACATTAGCAATTCTAAAACTTATATCTTGATCACAGGTTCCTATTGTTCATCAGGACTCTGTATTATACATTCCTCAGTAGAAAAAAACCCATGGTCAAATATCTTGTGGGAAAAAATTGTGTCTTAATTTTAACTGAGACAATGCATAGGCAACTGTTCTTTAAACTGTAATTATTAGGCCTGAACAAGCATCCATTGAAGACATCTACATTGTTGGTACCCTGGTGAGATCACTTGGAAAGCCAGTGGTTAGTGGTGTACAACAATATGTTAAAATGCCCAGAGGAATTAGGATGCTTCCTTAGTATTGCCTGTAAGCTTTTCTTATTGGCTTGCTTTTTCTTGTATATGCCACTCACAATTAACTACAGCAAAAGAGGGCCCAGCAAGGAAAAGCAATTTATCTGAAAGCCTCTATTCTTTTCTCAAAATGTATGAAGGCTTATTTTGTACTTCCAGTTGGCCAGCATTTCCTTTTTGTTTGCAGAATAATGATATGATTGTCTCAAATAATAGAAGAGCTCCTAGGGAAGCTCAGAGATGCTATGAATTTGCACTCATCATTGCTGTAGCTTCTAGACTGGTAAGGAGTTACTGCCCTTCCTGCCTAGAAGTGAGAAGCATGTCTGATCACAGAATTAATTACTGGATATTTCAGCAGCTCTCTCATGTGGTGAAAAAATACTTGATTAGGAGCTTTGTATCTTTTTGGCAACAAAATAACCAGTAAGGGTATTATCCATATAATGCCCTCTACACTAGTACCCTGCATTCATTTATCTGTAGGAAAGTAATTTCTTTCTCCAGATTTCTCCAAATGTCTGTTTGGATACAGCTTATTTCTTCCAGCTTTCTTGATGGCAATTCTTAGTGTTTGGGAAATTTCTGGACTTGTCCAGCTTCTGCACCAGGTGGAGCGTTTAACATGGTAGATACTGACTAAAGGATCGTGTGTGCAACAAGGAAAATATATTAAAACAAGCAAAAGACTGTGTGATAAGTATGCAGATCAAAAATTCTTCTGCAGAAATAAGGTGTCCTGACAGTGAGGTTAAGTAAAATGCCTGTGCATGGCTGGCTTTCCCTGTGAGCCTTCAGAAGCTGATCAAACTCAGATGCCTTGCCCTGGCCTGAGGAGGAATCCACTGTAAACAAATGTAACACTTATGACTGAGACGTGGGCTTGCAGGAATCTGTATTTTCCCAGTTATGTTTTGGTTTTTAAATGCTAATGTCAAGTTGCCTTTAAAAAAGGACAAGCACTCCCACAGGCACAAACATAAAAAGACTACATTGTATTCCTCTTAACCACACCTTCACTGAAGTGTCTACATGTTTGGTCTGGACTGTTTCATCAGTGCCTTGTCGTCAGTGCAAATGTCAAAGACACATCAAGGCTGAACAAAAGTCCAATGAATCCAGTAGAAATCCGTCCAGTAACTTTAGCAAGCACTGGATGCAGCTGCTAACTTATGGGTCATTGCCAAAATGAACTGAAGAGGTGCCTGCTGCCAATAATGCACTGACTTCCTAAAATCTTGTATGTCCATTGAAAAAAAAAAAAAAGGAATCATTCCATTTCCTAAGCAGTACGCAAAGAAACGAAGATATTTTTTCAGACTGAAAGCAAAACCGCTGGGAAATAGCAACTATTGCAAATAAGTTATTGTTTAAAGTATGGCATTTCTGTGATTAGACTGATGCCTTGGCTCCCTGTCCTCCCAGAATGTATGTGCTTGCCAAATGCAAAATGGATATTCAAAGCTATTTTGAAGTTAAACAAATCAAAGGTGTTTATAAATCTGCAAGCAGCTCTACCTCCTGTGCCCTAAAGTCAGCCTAACCTGGGTTATTCAAACTGAATTTCAAGTGACTGTTTCTGGGTTAAGACCTCCTTCTGCTCATTTTTTGTAGTTCAGAGTAATTATTCTGGAAGAATTCATAAAACGATGGAAACAGACTTCTTATAGTGGGAAAATGACAGACAGTTCTGAACTTTCAGAGGACTGACAGTGAAAACTGCTTTAATGCTGCCTGTTCCAGACATGAAAAAACTTCTCATCTTTGGGTTTACAAAATGACTGCCCTATCTTGATTTTCTCCTGAATGAATCATTCAAGTGTTTTACAAGAGGTCATTAAAGGTAAGGGGGAACTGTTTAGTGAATTGTTAGCATGTACAAAATGTTTGTTTTGCTTAAATAAAGTTCCCACATAAAGGATGTTTAGAGTCACTGTTTAGCAAAAGGAAAACAACATCGGACTTTAAAAATACCAAGACCCACAGCACAGATAAGTGAAAACTGCAGTGATTAGCTGTATATCAAAGGTAGTAGCTATTTTTGGCAGACAGAGTTCCCATCACCTAAGTAATTTCAAGAGCAAGACAACCTTTTTTCCAAGTGAAAAATTTAAAAGATTTTTCCTTGCACAATTTAAACATCATTTTTTAAAACTGTATTTGCCATCTATTGTAAATACCATCTATTTCTCATGGGCCACCAACAGCTGTCTTATCATCTTGGTTTATCTGCTGGCCCAGACTGCCAAGTAATAATTCTTTTCAATTAAACCTTTTGGAGAAACTAAGAGAATGAGTGAATTATTTTAAACAAGTTCCAAAACACATTTCTATCCTTTCTCCACTTAGGCCAAAGGTGTTGTCTTCCTAGTCCTCTAACACATGTAAGTGGTGGTTATAAATCAGAATGTAAAATCTAAGGATGCAACTTTATGGACATCTACCTTCCACCCCTTTCCTCTGCAGTAGTTATAAGAGAAAAAATACTGACAGAAGAAAGTTTCCCTCCTATCCAGCACTGCAGGCTAATCTCATGCCTGCATGTGCTGCCTTAGCTGTCTGCTAGGGTCTAGTATTGCCCTGAATTATATTCAGTTTTTGAACTGCAAAAGCTTCCCATCTGCTTTACTTGCACATTTCCCCTCGAAACATTTTTTTAGAATTGTTCGCTGCTGTTTGAGAAGTCAAAGCTTCGCTGGCCACTATTTATTCATGGTACTTTACATCAGGTACAGTTAGCTGTGGCAGAACTACAGCATATATTTTAGACATCTGTCTCAATTTAAAGATGTCAAATGGCTAAATGATTCACTCTGTCTTTAGGAAAGTAGTTCCAAAAGTTAATTTTATTCACCTTTCAGAAACTGTGCCTTATTTCTAGCTTAAATTGGTTTAGTTTCGGCTCCTAACCACAGATCTTCTTACCCTCTTATAAAGAGACATTTCCTATCGTAGACATGCTTCCCAGGCAGGCATTTTTAGATCCTGTTCTGTCTCAGCTTTCTCTGCTCTCGCATCAAGCATCAATTGCAACTATTTAAAAAAGTAAACTGATGGAAATTGTTGTGATATTCATTATTATGACTAAGACACAAACAACTAATAAACATGTGTGAGCTAACAAAACTCCAAGTATACAGAAGAGAATGAAAGAGCTCTACAGCTAATTTAGAAATGTCCTTTCCTGCTGCCTGCATCCTGATCTTGAAATAGCATTGGAGTTGTTCTGCTAACTGCTGCCTCTAAAGATTTCTGGTTGTGTTCTGTTCAAGATTCCCAGCCATGCATGGCTTGGATTTATTTTTATTCATTGTATTCTTAGAGATAATCCATATTTATCTATTGCATTTGCATTGCTAGAATATATAATATCTCTGATGAAACTGAGAGAGTCAAAAAATGAGCCTGGGTAAGAGAGCACATCTCTACTAATGCAAACTTGATTGAGCCAGCTCTAAATCTGGGCCAAACTGGCTCTCAGCTTAACAGCTGTTTAGTGCAGTTGATCCATGAAAGCACAGTCTTCCTGGTTTTCAGCTATTTGTCTGTGATAGTGAAAAGACAGCTGACAGGCTGAGCAGGAGGGTGTTGGCTAAACAAATTGTATCTGTTTCTAAAGCTGTAGATCTGTTTCTCACTGTAAACCATTTCCCAAAAAATTCCATCACAAACAAGAACCAGTTTTCAGCCCAAATGCATACCTACCTTAATATCCTGAGATAGAACATACAAGGCTGATCAAATGTATTCACACAAGAATATGTTATTCCAATCCTATCCTGTGAAATGGATTTTCTTTTCTACATTACCCATGGGTTTAGACACAAATGTGAATTTCTGCATATCTGGGTCACTTCTTCCTTTGAATAGGCACATCTTCAGTATTTTAAAAAAATTAAGTTCTCTGTATATCAGCTGTAGATAACGCTGTACTGTTACGGGAAAGATAATAAACCATAAACCCCTCACTTACTTCTGGAAAACTGTGCATTTGAATGTGGTTAGTCATGAACCTGCACAGAGCACTAATGTGTATTTCCTCTTCCTGCCTGCTTTGAGGCATTGCTTGGAAAAAATGATGATAAACCAGATTGGAACTGTGAAATCACATTGGCACTTTTATATGCTGTCATTGCGTTGGTGGATGAATAGCTATGAAGATAAGTCTGGCTGTACCACGTACATCTGTTCTCTCCTCCACCCTACCACCCACAATGAGTTCTGATTCAAATGCATCCCGACTCCTCCGGGGCTGTCTAGGAAATTGCCACCCAGAGGTTTCCATAGTGCTCTCAGTCAACACCACTAAAGGAGGAGATAAAGCTTTATTCAGAGGGAGTGCCTTGAACTACTCTTTTTATTCAGTCAGTAATGTATGTCTTAAGATTGCTTTTTATCTGTTATCTTATCATTGTCGAAGTTTTTGGCATTATACACATTCCTTCTTTGCTTATGTGTAGTCAACGTGTGTGCAGCATTTCTTACAGTGAAAAAAAATCTGAAAAAATTAAGGTTCATATCAGGAGAAACTGGCAGAAGTAGTGCCATGTAAAACACTAATTAGGATTTTTGCAACTGCCTCACAATATCTGCATCACATAGTACAGGAACCCCTCTGCACTGCCTGTTACTGTATGAGACACTGAGGTCCTTCTTTGCAATTCACTTCTCAATATATGTAAAAAACGTGTTAGAAAATGTCTGTTTGAAAGGCAAGTGGATGAGGAGCGAGCCTAGAACTTAGCTCAGTAGGAAGATGTTATTCTTTCCATGACTATTTTTCCAGAGACTGTACCATGGTGTGTCCAGACATCATAAACACAGATTCATAACCCTTCTAGGTGATCTTCCTTTAGCAAGAGATAGTTATCAGTACCCTGAGTCATTTGCTGTATTGTACACATTGCTAGAAAACTTGGCTAGAGACAGAAGTGATCAGTTTAATGCAAAAGGAAAGAAGGAAACAGAAAAACAAACCTGCAGAAAACAGAAATGCTGGCCTGAGGAGAAAGGGAGAAATCAAGGCAGTTAAAATGAGGAGCCAAAGTGAATCATACATGCTTTTTGCAGCTGACCTTAAGTTACTGTATTCCTTAGGTTGGCTCAAAGGTGGTCTTAGGTAGAATAGTTTGGAAAGCTGCCATGAAGCACACAAGCTCCATGCAGGAGCTGTGGAGATGAGGCTAGCTGATAAGGGGGGAAGATGCCTCAGGGAACTATAGCAATGTCATAGCTGTGACCACCCTTCTGGACTGCTGCAGAATATTAGGGTACATCTGTTAGAAATATCAGAAGGCACAAACAAGGGAACAAAAGTTGTTCAAGTCTTTGACATGACTGAGGACTCATGCACTCCTTGCACAGGGCTGCTGGAGAGCCAAGACACCAGGACAGGCTCCAGCAGAGGGATGAGGAGGAGCAAGAGCAGCTGACACTGGCTTATTCAAGGGCATACATCCTTACCAGGAGGCTTTTCCAGGTCTCAGACACAAGAATGCTCTGTGCTTGCACAAAAGCCAATGCTTTCCTGTCCTACACATGGCAGCGCTGAGACAATAATCTGTTGAGCATTTGCTACTGGTTTGTGCCCTCATGTTGGAAGGGATGACTGATACAGATGAAATGGTGGTGGCTGAAAGTCAACAGTTTTTAAAATCCATTCAAAAAATCAGTCTGTGGGCCTTCCGGTTCTCTGAGGAGTCCCCCTGCTTCAGTGCCAGAAATGGGGAGGCAGGCAGCCTCCCATAAATCTTCCCTGAGGAAGCTGTAGGATGACCCTTTGGGGAGGGCTGGGTAGGAGAGGTTGTGACAGTAAGAGTTTCTGGTGTTTATCTTTTATTCTGAATTAAAGTAGACTTTCTTTTCTCCCATATTTCAATTTAAAAAGGAAAAACAAACAGACATCTTCTGCTACTCCTGGAGAAAGGGAGGTCATGCACTTCAGGTATTCAACCCTGGAAAGACCCAGGAAGAAGGCAGCCCTGGATTCCTATCATGGCAGTACTTAAAGTAAGTCTTTTGGCTCCAGTCAAAGTTAGAAAGAAGAAGGAAAGAAAATTCCATTTTTTATTGCAGAAGTGATTTCAAATAAATTATTTGACAAACCTTGAGTATTAATAATTCAACCTCTCATGACTGTGAAATTTCATAATGCAAGATAGGCTTTTTTTACTAATCCAGTACTCTGTAATACACTCATTTAATGTCTTTATTGCTTACAATTATCTATAAAAAAATGTCATAGAATCATAGAATAGTTAGGTTTGGAAAGGACCTTAAGATCATCTAGTTCCAACCCCCCTGCCAGGGGCAGGGACGCCTCACAATAAACCATGCCACCCAAGGCTCTGTTCAATCCAGCCTTGAACACCACCAGGGATGGAGCATTCACAGCTTCCCTGGGCAACCCATTCCAGTGTCTCACCACCCTCACAGAAAAGAACTTCTTCCAATCTAAGAAACTTATATCCAATCTAAACTTCCCCTGTTTAAGTTTGAACCTGTTGCCCCTTGTCCTCTCACTGCAGTCCCTAATGAAGAGTCCCTCCCCAGCATCCCTATAGGCCCCCTTCAGATACTGGAAGGCTGCTATGAGGTCTCCATGCAGCCTTCTCTTTCTCCAGGCTGAACAGCCCCAACCTTCTCAGCCTATCTTCATATGGGAGGTGCTCCAGTCCCCTGATCATCCTCTTGGCCCTCCTCTGGACTTGTTCCAACAGTTCCATGTCCTTTTTATGTTGAGGACACCAGAACTGCACACAATACTCCAAGTGAGGTCTCAGAAGAGCAGAGCTGAGGGGCAGGATCACCTCCCTGCACCTGCTGGTCATGCTGCTTTTGATGCAGCCCAGGATACGGTAGGCCTTCTGGGCTGCAAGCGCACAGTTTTACTTCTCTGTAGTATTCGCATCATCTACATACTCTTCCAACCATTCATGGTTCATAGTTTTGCTAAAAACTCTTAATAGGAGTTATGCAGAGATCCAGTACACCAGCAGATATGCCCTGTTCTTCATGCTTAAATATATAAAAACCGCAGTTATGCTTCCTAAGTGCCTAAATGTTTTAATCAAGTATAGCGCTTTTTTCATGCTACTTCATACTATTCTTGAGTGGCAGGAAAATGAAAAAAAAACCTGGGAGTGTATCTGCCTGAAATAACCAAGAGGTGGCTGCACTCCATTCAACTCAAGTTTGTTTTTTCATATATTCTATATAACCACAGTACAGCAGGCAGTGCAAGTAGGAAATGCAAGTGAAACAAAGCAGTCAACTGTAGAGTAAGCCAGGACATGCATGGCTGCAGCAGGCATTTTCTGTGTTTGCTGGGAGGGACTGAGAAACACAGCAGTGATGGAAAGTTCTTGACCAAATGGGGAGAGCGAAGAGGTTCATAACAACTGTGCCTCTTCGTGGTCCATTGTCTATTGGCAGCAGCAACATTTGTTGAGGTCCTGATGCTGTTCCCTTGCATTTGAAATCATTAGGAAAAATATTGTCACCCCAAGGAAAGTTATTAAGATAAAGCACATAGCAAACACATTCCAAAATGGATTAATCATCATTAAAATAAAAAAAAAAATGACCACAGAAACACACATATTATAGTAGGTCAAATTGCATACAGTATTCTTTCCTTCCCCTTTTAAATGCAGAGTAGAAGTTAACTCCCTCTAATTCTCCTCAATCTCCATACACCTTCTCTGTCAGTACAAGCTACAAATCATTAGGTACTTTGTCTTGGTTTGCCAGGGTGCAAATGGCTATGCACAGAGATTGTCCTGGATGTCAGGTGCTTTAGGTTCTTTAGAAAGAGAGTTACTTTGTGGAGCACAGAGGGCTAATGCTTCTGAAATCAGTTTTGAGGAAGCCATGCTGTTCCACACATGATGGATGTAACACAGGATGCAATGTTACATTTTATGTATTTTGGTCCCCAGAAATTTTTGGATGCTTTTTCAGCTTTCTTATAAATGTGCAGGAATTCTCTGACGCTGATGATCACTGCTGGAGCTAGGCTCAAATGTTTTCTCCTTGCATGACTAGCACGGAGGCATTCATAAAAGGTAAACTTTCTTCGCGCTTAAATGGCTACGCTTATTTTACATGTTCAGTAGGTTGTTTCCACTCTGGTTTTGCAGTACATGATAGGGCAATTATTCTATTTGTCTTTGTATTTTTTTCCATACATCCCTTCACTGCCAAATTGTGGGAGGTTATAAATTAGCATGCAATAAGTATCATGTTACAAAATCCTAGCAGAGATAAAGCACCTGTCATTTGTACAAGTCAGCTCTGTAAAGTCACTGCTCTAGTCCCTGCTTATGTTTGACTCAGTCTCCATGACAGTAAAATTACAAAGGTGTACTTTCACTAGGACCTTACAGCAAGATGGGTTACTCTCATATAACAAAATCCATGGTGTGGTAATTAAATCTCTATTTTTAAACACATAAAGGATCCCATGGATGAAGGTCCTCACCTTCCCTCTCCTCTCTTGCCTTTCTTAGCTGCCATGTCGGAAGCATACTTTGCAGCTTTCTCTCTCCCAACCCACTCTTCCTGCAAGGGGGGACTTTCCGTCATAATACTTAGGCACAAGCATTAGTGGCTTTAGTTAACACTAGGAATTCTAAAGGAGACAGATGGCTGTTACAGACAAGGCTAAATTGAATAATTAGGCTTACCCACATTGAAGAAGATGCAACTTCTGGGATATTACATAAAAAAAAAAAAAGTCCTTCATTTATGTATATTCCCATGACAGTAGGATCTGCATTTTCTAATCCATTAATTTCACTAGGAAAACATTCCTTTCACTCAATTTATGAACAAATATTTCACAGCAAAAACCACTCTCAAGAGACCCTTCTACTCAGAAGTCACTGTTTGAATAGAGCAGAATACAGCTGGCAACACTTTGTGAGAAACTACTTTGTGTGACACTGGCACGATCTTTTGATTGTCACAGGCTGTTGGGGCTCTGCTGTTAGGTGTCTTCTGCAAAGCAGTCTCTACATCCTTAATGCCATGACAGACAAGTGCGCGCTGGACTTGCCTCAGACTTCATACATACATAGGTTCAGGGAAGCCCAGGAAGTCTTTCCAGCTTTACAGCTCAGCACATAAAACCAAGGACAGGCAGAGTTACTATAAGAGGAAAATTCAGCCTTTCACATGCCAAGGAAGGAAAAAGAACAAGACAGAAAAAAAGACATTTTAGACAGAATGGAGGAGGAGACACCTTCAGAGGAATGAAGTTAAGCTTCAGAGTGTAACTCTTTGGAAAGCTTGAGTGGAGCCATGCTTGGCAGGCTGCAACACACGTTCCCATGAGGCAGCAGTGAATGCCAGTAGGAGCATGCACATGCACAGTCTCTCCTAATGTTACCACTGAATCTTTTATGGGCTCCCCTGGAGTGACAGCTACCCCTACACATTCCTCCTCCCTGATTTTCTCTATAGTTTCTCCCTTCAGCTTCTAGCCCTGCTGAGCTTAACTCGCACATGACACTGTGACCTGAGGTGAAATGAGGTGTTTGATGTGCATTATCTAAAGTCCTGATTTATTGACTTTGGAGTAGGTGGGAGAAGGAGAGATATTTGAGGGAACCTGCAAAGTTCAAGAAAGTGCTAGAGGATTAATACACTTCTGGACAGGATAAAAGGAATTTTGCCAATGAAAACACAATCAGGCCAACTGCAAATAAATGCTGACATTAGGCTAGGAGGGACTGCATAGGCAGAGAAAGGGCTTGGGGAGTTGGATTAGCTCAGGGGGTCAGGAAAAATATTGGGAATGACTGGAAGCAGAGCAACAGGAAAGAAGGAGTGTGTTGGCCCACGTGTCAATGAACTGGCTGTTGGCAGTACATAAATGTTAAGGAGCAGCTTGCAGTCTCTGTTTGTAGCCTGATTCCTAAACCAAAGAAGAAATACCAAGCAGCACTGGATACCAGACTACACCTCTGAGCCATCAGAGCCTTTCACTTGCACTAAGGAAAATAGATCATTGATGCTGGCAGGGACACGTACTCTAAAAACAGATGAGATTGCAGATTAATCCAAATCCAAACAGAAGCAAGTTGTCCAAAGCCAAATTCCTTTTATAGTCCCTTAATTTCACTACAAAATTGCTTTCCTTTAAGTTTTAAATTGTGCAGTATCTGAGCCAATCTAGCTAACCCTTTCTTACAAGAGCAGCCTGTGTGCACAGGAGTGGACCTATTAAAAACTCAAAAGACTAATGGCTTGCAGGACTTGGGATAAAATCTTGGCCCCAGTGAAGGCAGTAGGAGGTTTGCCAGGGACTTCAGTGGGGCCAGGATTTTACCTCAGGTCTTTACAAGCAGCAGCATTGCTCATTTAGAAACACAAAAACACCGCTGTGAATTTCCTGAGGTCCAATCACCAGCTTTTGTTGGTGCTTTCGACATCAGATGGCTTTACTTTGAAAACCAAAGGGAAGTGAAACCATATCCTCTAACACCAATTCCTTTTACATTATCTATTTGCAATGTTTAATTCCAGTGAAAAACAGGGGAAAACCAAAATTTGGGTGTTTTTCTTTTCCCCCTTCCTTTAGTTCTCCCAAACCAACCTCCTTTCCCATGGGGATAGTATGAACAGGCTTTGCTAGAAGTGACGCAGTACAGGGCTGCTGTCCCAGCCAGGGGTACACGTGATGTGATGCAGCCAGAGGACTGGCCAGGGAGCACATTGACCTTGTGCTGCTCACAGGGCCCCCACCCAGCAGATGACCAGCCGCTAACACGGCCCCATCAACCAGATATGCTGCCGGGACAGCATGGTAATTGAAAACAGTGGGCCTTCTGCCTGCAGCCTCCCAGTGTTACAGCTTGCGAGTGTGTGATCATGATCAATAATGCTTCATGGGAATCGTTTAAAGTGCTCCCAGCCACATCACTCCAGTAAAGGATTTGTCAGCCTTTCCATAAACCCCAGTTTTGAAGAGTTTATAGCTCAGCTTGTTTTCATTACCTTGAGGTGAAAGTTGCCATATTAAATTTCAGACCAGAAACACTTCTTTTCCCTTGCTAATACAAAATATCATTTAAAACAAATTTTTGTCTCCGAATTCAGTCTCAGTAAAAGCCATGTTGTTCCCTCACTGGTTTTAGGTGTGCTGCTTAGAACTTCGGTGTGAAAATCTGTTGAGTTTAAGGATTAACAAACAAACAGTGAGCTCTTCTGCTAAAGTTTTAAACCACTGACTAATACCTCCAGAAATGCAGAGTTATTTTGCTCACTTCCAATAAATGCCGTAAGTCTGCATCAGGGACTTCATTGGAAGAAGAACAGATAATGCTTCTCTGCCTTTTCCCCTTCCAGGAGCTGGAACTACGATTTTGCAGTCTTTTATTGTTTTAAGGAGTTTTCAGCTCATGTAAAGCCACTGTAGCTCCATTCACTGAAAACTACTTTGTGTCTTCTCTCTGTTAAACAGCACGCTGCAACCCACAAATAACTGAGCTTCCAGTAACAGACATGACTTTTCCTGTTACATGCATGAGTTGCATTCCAGCTACCTGTACTTAGAGAGCACAGTGGGAGAAGAAAACTTGTCTGACACCAGATGCCTGTGACTCTCACAGACAGGCAAAACATTTCTTATCACCTGAACAATAATATCTGACCTCTGCGTTGCAGACAGCTTCCATCACTGCTGAACTGGACCCTCGCCCCAAACAGTGTGGCGGGATCCCACCTCTGCTGCTTTCCAACTTTACCAGCATCCACACATCCATGCCTCTTCCAGGAAGAAGAGAGCTGAGAAAGTGGCAGTTCCCAGGCCTGCAAGCCTAATGCTGCTGTTTCACAGCAATGAATGTTAGCACCTAAAACAATAGTTAAAAAACCCCACAGAGGGATGATAAACCTGTGGCTACCACCTTCACCTATCTATGGTTGGAAGGATTAAGATATTAATTTCTTTATTTAATTTCACAAAATTGATTTCACACAATGTTCTTATAAACGGAGGATAAAATATGGCAGTCCAATATCCTTGGGGGTTGACCCAGGAGAACCAGAATTGCCTGTCATGAAGATGAGTTCATCCACCAAAGCCAAGTGCATTTATACTTGCTAGATCACTAGTCTGTGAAAAGTCTGCGATATTCAAATGACATATGATCATGTTACTCCTGGTGGAATTAATATATTCTGGATGCTGTCTTGATGAGAAGGCATATTTCACTTCTTTTGGCATGGTCTATGCCGAAGATACTTTTGTCTTACCCAAAGGATTTTTTCTGGTGTAAGAAAGTTTGGAAAAATCAAAGAGGGGGAAAAAACCTTTCTTTTTCTAAGCGGTCCCAGCTTTATAAGTGGATGGTGAACAGATTATTGAGGGAGGGAGGGAGAGTTGGATGAAAGGAAATAATAAGAATGGAACAGGTTTGGGGAAGGGGAACAGATGGAGGGAGTCTTCAACAAAATTAATAAAAATAGCACTAATTTCAACTTTACCACAGGAAGCTGGAAGTGTATTGCCAGCTATAGAATACTAAATATAGATAAAGTACTTTTCAGTGTAGTTTCTTAAGGAAATGAGGCTTATATGATTGTATATATAAATCACATGTCTCTGTGTGCATGAAAGTATTCTAATCTGTCAGTTTTACCTCCCCTTCTGTCAGTTTCCCCTTTTTCTTCCCAGTTTTCCCCTTTATTCTGTAAATAGAATCAGGAGGGCAACAGAGGTTTCAAAGTCAAAATATTTCTGTAAGGGTCCTGAAACACTGAAACCCTGCAGGAAAAAAACCCCAACCAAACCAAGCAAAACAACAGATAAGCAACATCCAACAACAACAACAAAACCCAACAACAAGTTAAAAACAAAGAAAAAAAACAAACCAAAGCACACAAACAAACAAACAAAAAAAAAAAAACAAACCAAACAACAACTTATTATTAGCACTTCAACTGGGGCAAATGACACTGTAAAAACTCAGCTGCTTTTGAACATGAGAAAATCCACAAATAGTAATAGACAGTCAAAGCACTTCAACAGCTGGAAAGGTTTTACTCAAAGCCGTTACCTTATTAGACACCAGAAATGCTATTGCAAACTGAAATGCATAGACTTTCAGACTACATGCATTGACAGGCAAAGGTGATGCGTATGTAGTCCAACTCTAACCTTTCCAAGTTTTCAGTCTCATGTATCTTGTAATCTTCATAGAGTGATGGCAAGTAGACAGCATTGACAGATAGCTAACTGAAAGATAAATATAGGCCATTACTGAAAGGATTTTCCTGGCATTAATTTCATGCTGTAACCAATAGACTGTATTCCCTTTTAATTTCTTTTCAATTGGGGCCATTTGGAAAGCTATAAATTCTCTTTAGGAAGTAGATTTTCCTCTATTATAGACTCATAGAATAGTTAGGGTTGGAAAGGACCTTAAGATCATCTAGCTCCAACCCCCCTGCCAGGGGCAGGGACACCTCACAATAAACCATGTCACCCAAGGCTCTGTCCAGACTGGCCTTGAACACCACCACAGACAGAGCATTCACAACTTCCCTGGGCAACCCATTTCAGTGCCTCACCACCCTCACAGTAAAGAATTTCCTCCCTATATCCAATCTAAACTTCCCCTGTTTAAATTTAAACCTGTTACCACTTGTCCTGTCACTACAGTTCCTAACGAAGAGTCCCTCCCCAGCATCCCTATAGGCCCCCTTCAGATACTGGAAGGCTGCTATGAGGTCTCCACACAGCCTTCTCTTCTCCAGGCTGAACAGCCCCAACTTTCTCAGCCTATCTTCATACGGGAGGTGCTCCAGTCCCCTGACCATCCTCGTGGCCCTCCTCTGGACTTGTTCCAACAGTTCCATGTCCTTTTTATGTTGAGGACGCCAGAACTGCACACAATACTCCAAGTGAGGTCTCAGAAGAGCAGAGTAGAGGGGCAGGATCACCTCCTTTGACCTGCTGGTCACACTCCTTTTGATGCAGCCCAGGATATGGTTGGCTTTCTGGGCCTCAAGCGCACACTGCCGGCTCATGTTCATTTTCTCATCTACCAACACCCCCAAGTCCTTCTCCGCAGGGCTGCTGTGAATCTCTTCTCTGCCCAACCTGTAGCTGTGCCTGGGATTGCTCTGACCCAGATGGAGGACCTTGCACTTGGCATGGTTCAACTTCATCAGATTGGCATCCCCCCACCTCACAAGCGTGTCAAGGTCCGTTATCCTATTCTAAGATTGTATTTCTTGGGGCTTTCCTCTAAGTAAATCTCAGGGAAACTGAGTCTCCTGTTAAAATGGTAAAAGTCGCTTGCAAATGCCTTCCCTAGCCTTAGAGCCACAGCTAGAATGAGAGCATATCCTAAGCAACCATCCCAAGGATGCAAGGAGGCAAGCTTCTGTTTGTTTCATACATTTCTAAGCTACCACAGTATCTTGCAGAAAAAGACAACAAATACGTAAAAAAATTTACATATTTATTATTTAAATAATGCTCAAATTTCTTCTTCACGGTAGAACAATTTCCGGTTGTCCTGCTTTCCTGTCACTAAAAACTTTATGTCTGTTGATACATTATGTATGGCCATTAGTCATCTCCTCCGTGGGACTCACAGTGGGCAGGAGATTGAGTCTTCTGTTTTGTTTTCTACTGTACTGGGATAACATGTGATGCTGCAGGGTTCCCATCCTGCTTGGAGCAGGAGGAAGGGCACAGAGTCCATGCAGCCTCTTGCAGGGCCCTTGCTTCTGTACACAGCTCTCTAAGGCATATCAACCACCTTGACATTTTGCCAGTGAACAGAGGAGCAGCAAAAGAAAGCCAGCTTTGCTGAATGAAAGAGGGAAGCCTGTGTAGTCCAAATGAACAGCAATTTAGACTTTTTATGTTCGTAACCCCTGCCTTCTTTGTGTTGTCAAGAATAGCAAACAACGTGCTAATGATAATGAGCAAATCCATCTTGTGTCAGTTCCAACCTACTCAAATGCAGATCCTTGGATTCATTTAGACCCACATCAAGTGCTTTGACTGGCATAGATATTAGAATTTATTTTCTCTGTTGGTAAACAGCCAAAGCAATATTCCATCCTTGGGTAGCTGATGGAAATCCCTCTGTATTGCATGTGTCTCTCAGTATTTCCACTAAAAATACCACAGGATTCATGCCCAGCCTGAAAAATAGAAGGTTAGGAGGAAGAAAAATTGCGTCTTAGGTTTATCTTCTTACAGTTATTTCAGGGACTTAATAGGCACTAACAGCAGGCATACTGAGAACAATGAAGTCACTCAATCTGAAGCATTCTGGCTGCTAATGAAACTAAGAAGAAACCTTCGTGGTGCCCATGGCCTCACACCAAATCCCGAATGTTAAATTTCTGTATGTTGTTGGAATTCCACTCATGAAAACTTAAAAAATAAAAGTCTCTGCAGTTTTTTCCGCATGGCAAAAAGCCTAGAAATTTTTGTTTTGGATCCACTACCAAAATACGACTCTCAAGTCACCCATATTCATGATTCATTTTGTTAACAGGCTAGCAGGCACATTCTGGCAGAGAACTTGCCATGTGCCAGTTATGTGGAAATATGGACACATTGGAAACTTCCTTTTTTGACCAGCTACTATTCTATCTTATCAAATTGTAAACACAGGACAGGACTTACGGACAGATTGTTCCAGGCCTACAAAAGCAGGAATAAGAGCAGAGAGTTTTCTGAGTGATCAGTAAATACAGTTCTTGTAAAAGAACTTGGGACACCTGCCACCTTGCAGTGTGTATTTGGAGCTGACACTATGACCACTGAGGTTGGGAGGAGATGGGCTGCTCAGTTCATCAGGAGTTTGATTAGTTCCCATGCAGGAAAAAGTGTGGAAGGTGTGGGGAAAAACCAGTAACAGCATTTATCCTTTACAAGTGGCTAATGGCCAGACTTTGAAGTAATGCACTGTGAACTGTTAGGTACCATCAATGTGAGAGAATTTGGTGGTAGGGCTCCACAGCCAAAAGGTGTCCAAGCACAACATCAGCATCTGCCAGTGCTGACATTGAAGAACAAAGAGACAAATCAAAAAGGGCACGAGGCCTTATCTGTATATAAAAGTTTGCACTGGAACAGGCCCAACACTGAGGAGAACAGCAGAGAGCTGCTGGAGAGCTTCATTTCTCTTGACTATACTTGGTTTTGTATTTCAGCGTGCCTTAGTGTGGTGTGAGCCCTTTGCTGGAGCAGAATGAGATGCTGGAGTGGAAGGGAGAGATGGTGAAGAATGAGTTGTGTATTGTGAGAAGAGGTCAAGTGTTGAAAAAGACAGTGGATAAAGGAGGAAAAAAATAGCAAGTTGCTTTCCCTTAGTGTCTGGGATTGTCTTCCTGACCAAGAAGAGGACGTCAAATTCAGAACAAGCAGGGTTTTTTTCACTCCACAGAAAGCTGCTAACAAGTTTTAAGCCTGGTCCTTCCACAAGGTATTTTATATGCCAGCTGTGAAATATCACAAACACTTGTCAAATGTTTAACAATCCAGCCCTGCTATGTTTATCCCTTTCAAACAATAACTTGTTGGGGGCCTGGTTCCGAGAAGCATTTGTGCAGAGAATGCAGATGGGAGGAAAAGCAGCTTGTCAGAAAAGAGAGAAACAGCTTTTACAGAAGCTCCAAAATTTCTGTAGACTCTATTCTTCCCCTGATACACAAATGTCACTCCCTGGCAGGTGGAATCATCAGCAGACAGTGCTCTCTAAGCATTGCTTAAATGAGGAAATGCTTCATTTTCCAAGCTCAGTTGTGGCAGCAAACTGCTGAGGAAGTTAATTGGTGAGTCTGGTTACATTTAAGGCATGAAGAGCCTGCAGTCACCTCCCAGCATTTGGCTCTTAACAAAGGGCTGTGCTGAGCAGGAAAGGGAAAGACAGCCTACCACAGCTCCCTGTCACAGCCAGTGTCTTCACAAAGAAATATTTCAGTGCTTGTTTTCTCTGAGTGGCCAGTTATACTGTATATATGGCAAATGTACAGATTTATTTAGTCCCAGTAATGTGATGAAAGAGGCATCAGAATTTCTTTCTCTAGGCAATGAGCCACTGGAGAGGCCTTCAGTACCTTAACTCTGAAATTGTCTTTCAGAAATTTACAGGCCATACTATAGCTCCTCAGAAAAACTCTACATTGCTTTTGTTTGCCTTGGTTTGATATGCCTGCCTTTTCCTCTGTTGCCTTTTCCTCCACCAGAACTCCCTTTTTTATTCCAATGGCTGCAGTTCAGTTTGTGCAATGGAAGGTGCAAATGTAGTAGACCAAAGTTTTGGATGACTTAAACCCCTTTGAACACTTTCCACACGCACTTCAGGTATGCTCCCATCTGCACATCCTTGTCCTTGGTGGAGCCATGCAGCAGGCTAATCTCTGAGTAACAAAGGCATAGACATTTACAGAAAGTCATATTCAAAATAACAACTCATTAGCCAGCTGCTGTGTGTTAACCCCTGTAGGCAGCTAAGCCCCCCCTCAGTAGAATCGGGGAGAGAATGAGAAGGATAAAACTAAGAAAGCATCTGAGTTGAGATAAAGGTGTTTTAATAAGTAAAAAAAAAAACAAAACAAAACAAAGAAGTGATGCAAAAGCAGTCACGCACCACCAGCTGACTGATGCTCAGCCAGATCCTGCTCCACAGCAGCCCTTGGTGAACTCTCCCCCAGTTTTGTTGCTGAGCATGATGTTGCATGGTCAGCTGTCCAGGCTCAGTCTCCTCCCAATATCTTGCCTATAATCAGCCTATTTGGTGGAAGGGCAGCATGAGAAACAGAGAAGACCCTGGTCCTGTGTAAGCACTGTTCAGCAACAACTGAAAAAGGCTGTGTTTTCAGTGCTGTTTTGGTCACAAATCCAAAACACAGCACCATACATGCCAGACTGCTATGAAGAAAATAAACTATCCCAGCCAAGCGCAATACAGCAGCTCATATGGAGACAGTAGCTGGTTACTGCTATGACCCACAATACCCAAAGTAATGTGTAATACCTTTGACTCAAGGGGACTGATATCATCAAAAGATGTTTAATAAAAAAATTGTTCTTTCCAATTATATCTGTTACTTTATTATAGAATGTGACTTTTTTCTACAGATCTTAAATCCTCCCTTACATACTTAGGCCAACAAGATACCAGCAACACTGATCCTTTACTTATGATCTATGAATTGACAGACTGGAGTAAAGGTCCTGCTTACATGCAAGCTCCAGAGAGACTCATCTGGATGTATTTGGAATGAACGAAAGCACTGCAATTTCCTATCTTATCATGTTTACAGTACTCTCCCATCTCTTTCCTAGCTGTGGGATCTAAAAAGATAAGGAACGTGGTTACCAAGGCCCTTAGGCATTATCCTTAGCAGGATGGGATTATGCAGAATTTTGAAACCTCTACTGGAGCAAGTGCTGGAGGCTTCTGCCCTGTGAGGCTCTGCACCTGGGAGAGCAGAGGCTGTGACTGCCCATGCCTGGGTCATCAACTGTAAAGATTTGGTCTGAGAGTGGGAAAGGAAAACATGTTCACGGCCTGGGAGCAACAAAAGGAGATAGCATAGGCATAGCTCAGGGGAGCCTTGCTAAACCCTTTCCTGGCGTGGGAGATACCAACAATTCTCCATCATCAGAAGAATCAGCCTCAAGATAGAGAGGGATCTTCAGAGATAAAGAGAAAGGGAGACATCCTGATGGCATCTAAGCTAGGGTAAATAATATGTCCATACTGAGCCACAAAAGGCCCTTCATTGGAAACAGTGGAGAACAATCAGGGGTATTGATGGTGCCTTAGCCTGGTGCTGTTACTGGCACAGCACTGCTGGCAGGAGCCACCATCACCAGTGGTGGTAGAGGTTTGTTCTGTAATAGGCAACTCCCAAAAGCCATTTGTGAACCCTGAGCTACACCATTGCTGTGAGGGAAAACTGTAGTCCTTCATCTCATGGCATGCAATCCCAGCCAAGCCTTCCACAAGGAAAAGCTGCCAGGGAGGGGCATGAGGCTTGGAGGACTCCATTTCCTGACGGTGCCTCTGTTGGCACAAAATTGACTATATTGCTTGAGAGCAGAAAATTCAATATAGAAGAATGAGAAGGGGTAAACTGAAGATGAAAGTCCTACAGTACAATTTTGTGTAAATTCGTAATGTCAGATGACTCATGGAAAACTTAATCATCACTTCACTTCGGTTTTAAAACAATGTAAAAATGTTTTCAGTCCCATGTCTGCACTTGCTTCCTTCCCTGCTTCTCCCAACTCTTCTACAAAAATCCTGCCTGATGGCAGGGTACAGCCAGGCTGCAGGGTACAGTTTCTCTGTGCCAGAGCTCAGGGCCAGAAGTTCTCAGGCAAACACCAAATTGAAGATAATACAACACACACCCCACTGAGAATCCCTTCAGACAGATCAGTTTTGTTCTTTTTGTACTAGGCTACAGGTAAGTCTGGAGATGGGATTAATTTTTTTTCTAAATCCAATTTTTTTTGACTGCAGACATTCACTGCATGCCAAAATCGACAGCAAAGCAGTCATGAATTAGCATGCCCATCACTACGTCCTTGTACCAGGTCCAGTACAGACAGGGACTTTTCCCCATAGGGTTGTCCAAGTGTTACCATACCACAGAGAAAAATCAAGAAAGGCAAATCATTCAACTGACCAATTTCAGTGGAGTAATTTCTGATTTATACAGGCAATAAATAACAGCAGGTACTTAATCTCTGTTTTATCTAGAAAAAGACGAGCTCTTAGTTGAACTTCATTAACAAACCCTCATCCAGAACCCAAAGTCAGCTTCAAACGAATCAGAGGAGAGAGAAGAGCAGAGGAGAGGAAGGTAAATGTTGCAAAGATTCCAAAAGCCCCTACACCTCCCTACAAGTTCTTTGCAGCCTCACATGTGCACTCCAGAAGGTGAATTTTATCTCAGTTGCATTTTTCAAGTAATTTTTATTTGGAGGCACCAAAACAATTCAATGAGGTCATCTTATTTCCTGAATTTGTACATGGACAAGTGTTTCAAAACGAGTGTTCCTGTGTTAAGGTTCTAGATGGCATTTCATCTGAAACTATGTTAATTTCATTCAATAATAACAAAATTCTAAAAATCATTTGAGAATTAATGCATCTTTCTCATGTAAAAAGAAATATTTTCAGATATCTTACTTTAATAATTTGGCTTGGTGCAAAAACCATATACAGGCAAAACTGGGGGTTTGGATTCACCAAAACTGAACTGCTCCAACCCCTTTGTGTTGTAAGGCTATGATTCATTAAAAGGACCAGAGCTGAACTCATAGTTCTGCATCACAGAAAGGGTGTTCCCCTGTTCCCCCTGGTATCCACCTGCTCTGTTCATCCCCATCTTCCCTGCTCCTTACTAGCTCGCAGCTGGCCCTAGCCCCTGTCTGCCAGCCGAGGAAGCTCATTTGACTCTCTGAAACGGCCAGGAGAAAAAACGGTTAAGAAAAACGGACCTTTCACCTTCGCAAAAGAAAAACAAGAACTTTCTTTTTGCCAGGGATTAAGTTGGCCTCTCCTCTGGGCAGAGGGATGCCCGCAGTGGCTGCAGGGGTGGCTGGCTGGTGGCTAAGGGAAGGAGAGAGCGCGGAGGGAGGCATGGGGAGTGAAGTGCAGAGAGCAAGACTCCCCCCTTTTGGCAGCAGCAAGCTGTTAGTTCAGCTTGCAGTTCCAACTGAAATCCAAACCCTAAGTGAACTGAAAAAGTTGTTTTTCATGCAGTTCTGCCTCTCCCTATCACATGAAACTTTCTGTCTTTTTATCTTTGCATCTGTAGTAAAGGAACTGAAATTATCTGAAATGATCAGGCAAGTTGGTGTTTCACTTGTGAAATATAATTTTGTACCCATATCAGATTTGTGTTTCTTTATAACTCTAAACAGGGATCACTCTGAAGAACAGTAATGGTGGTGGTACATAGTCTACATTCCTAAGCACAAAATAATGTGAAATTTCAGCTAAGTACAGCTTTAAAAATTTTCTGAAGAGTTCCTGAAAAACATCAAAGGGATTTTTACATTTTGCCCCTTCCATAAAGACAAATATACATCTATACCTAGACATTTTGTGTATGCAGACACTCGGGGGGATGTGAGCAGCTACACACTGGGAAAGAATCTCTCTGTTTCTGCCCTGACCTTTTCAATATTGTGCATGTTAAAGCAGGAAGGAGACTAATTGCTGCAAACCAGAAGCTGTAGTAATTACTCTAATTCAGAAGTTACCAACCTTCAGAGAAGGGAAGCGCAGGAATGGAATCATGTTTAAAGGCAGACCATTTTGCTTTGTTCTCCAACACAGCCCCATTCAAAATACTGTGGAATTTATGAGTCTACTGAAAGTGAGGTCTCATAATGTGCACAGCATGTTGCCAGTTAACTTGAATAAGCTTCTCCTCTGCTTTCTGTCTGATTACTGTAACTGCTTGAAAAGGAGCCCTTCCTTCTAAACACGTGTATTATGATGGAATATAAAACCAAGCCATAAGATGTCCAGGTAGGTTTATGCAGTGTACCTAAACACCAGTCTTCAAAATGTGATCTGGTGCCCCTTGAAGTAAGCTTGAGCGATGATTTTCTGCGGCGCTCTGGATTCAGGCCTGTGACGGCATGCCTCTTTGTAAGCCTTCCAGTGCTTCCTGGTTCAGTTCAAGAAAGAAATGCTAGCTTGCTTGTGGGACTGCAGTGCTTTGATGTCTGCTTCCAGATGGAACCAGAAGTGCTGAGGCACGTAGAGAAAACAAAACCAAACTTGTACAATCTGCAGGAAAGATGCTTAAGAATAATAGAAGCATGTTCCTATAATCTGGCCACCTTTTTTGTGACAGCATAATAACTTTAAACGAAAAAACTGTAAAGCATGGCAGAGAAAATAAGGATCCCAGAGATCTTTTTTTTTAATCTTTCTGACATTTAGTTCTTCCAAAGACATACACAAGGCTTATTCTGATGTCACTGGTACAAGATTTGAGTCTAAAAGTTCAAACCACAAACAATGAAGCTATTCCTCCTATGATTCATCTGACCCTCCAGAAGAAAAAGAGTACCCTGTGCCTATAGCTGCAACACTTATTGTACTTAATTATGAGCTGACATACAGTAGTGGAATAGCCAATATGTTTTATATGCAGACTAGCTCTGTATCACTAGCATATTGAAAGAACCCAGTTGTAAAAGTTATTTTAAAAATAATTTATACAATCTTGTGTGTTGATCTTTATTTCAGCTACAGTGTTTCAAAGCTGTAGAGCTTTGTATACTCTTTTCAATTGATTTCTCAATATTTATTTCAATTACAATACCTTGCATTAATCTACATTCATAAGTATGCAAAACTCTAGTTTGAGAAATCTATTTGTTCTCAATATGCTTTCATTGCACTCTACCTGTAAGTGCTGGAATGATTCTTCTTGTAATTAGAGCTATTCAAACCCTTCAGGACACGGTGGCACTAACATTTTGAACCTCTTGTGCAAATTCTCTGATGTTTTAACTGAAACTGCCAGAAAAGCAAAAAAAAAAAAAAAAAAAAAATTATAGGGGAAAAAATTGCTTGATGCTTGGCAGTTACAAAATGCAGTTTTTTTGCTCTCCTTTAAGTCACTGAGGACAGAGATTTGGGGCTACAGACCTAAGCTGCTGGCTTGGGATTCATGAGTGGCATGGCAGTCCACTGCTATCACTTCCCACCACATTCTGGGCACAGAGCTGTAGCCAGGCCAGAGCGGGTTACCCTTTGCATACTTAGAGAAGATCTCCATTTTCCCCTCTCTTCTAGCAGCTGGAGCTGCAAGTCGAGCATCCCACTACAGGAGGTCTCCAGCCAGCCGTTCTGATTCCCAGGAAATTCCCAGGTTTCCCTCACAGCCAATTTACCACTACTCTCCCCGGAGCATATTACCAAGGGCTAAAGAGACCCTTTTCCTGCTACAGCCCTGATGCAGAAGTAGGATTTTGCCCTAGAGTTTGACTAAGATCAGCCCTTCTGTTAACCATAACACCAACAGACAGCCAAGGACAAGGGGAGGGCTGAGCCTGCCCTTCCTCCCCAAGACACCTGGAGCTCTGCCCTGACTTTAAAACAGCTGAAGAATGGCAGGCTGCACTAATGTGATATCAAGCTTTGTGTCCCTTGACTGCATTAGCACGGTGGTGTACCTGGGTAATAAACTGCACCAGTACTCACCATGCAGTTCTCTGCACACCTCCAACTGGACATATCTTACCATATGTATGGATAGAGGGGGGTCCCTGAAGATGTGATTGTCAACTCTGATGTGCCTGGTCTCAGAACAGATACTCATTGTCCAGCACTGCTAGGCTTTGTGGTTGGTGGACGTTTTTCATTCTTTTTTTTTTTTTCTCTTTAATTACAAGCTCTCATTCTCCTGATAAATTCCAGTTTTTACTTTAACTATGAGCTATTTAAGCAACATTTTCCTAAAGATTCTTCAGATTTGAATAGCTGATGATGGCAAGAGGATCTGATGTGATGTGCACTAAGTCCTTTGACAACTCACTCTCTAACTGCCAGAATCTGAAGGAAATCCACAAATCCACCGGGCTATTAAGAAGCTAAAGAAGCAAACATGTTAGGATATGGAAGCAGGATACTTTAAAATATTATCCAAGATTCAGGCCCAGGTCTTACTTATTTAGTGTACTATGTGCTATTAAGCTTCATAAGTCAGACTTACTAAATCCTGATGGAGAGTCACTCATCTTTGAATTAATTTTGAAGCAATTTAGGAGTGTAACTCTTCCTTATCACTTGCCTACATATGCAAATAGACCAGCAGAATTATAGCAGTATAATAAACTGCTACATCTACGTCAATGTAACTGCCCATAGGTAACTTATAGTGGAATGAAATGACTTTATTTGCTGTATAATTAGTTCTTTTCCAAACAAAAATATTCCGTTTCTATCAAGAAATCGATATATTAAAAAATCTCTAACCATTTCCTCTCTTTGAGATGTAGGGTTACATAGTGTGACTCTTAAAATCATATTTATTCAAATAGTCAAAAGATGTCAGGTTCACATAAGTAATAAATAGTTCCTTCATTTGGAATAACAGAAATAATTACTTTGGGGGTTTCTATTTAGCTTCCTAAGTAAAGGTAGGGAGGAAAAAAAAGAAAAAAAAAAAGAGTTAGAAGCCCTAATATAAATTCTTTTATAAAATTCAAGATCATACCTTTTTCCCCCAAGCAATTTAAACCTGGCTTTTTTTACTTTTGTTTACTACTTTTCACAGTGACTGTAATGACAGAAGAGTGATGGTTTATATTATTAAGTGAAAGTAACTTACTATCACTTTAAGCTATATGTCCATAATTGTCTGTTTAATTATTATTCCTTATAACTGATCTATCACAGAGATACAAAATTACAAATACTACACATGGCAGTGACAGAAGTTAATCAGAGGGGCCTACAAGATATCTGGAGGGGGACTTTTTACAAAGGCTTGCAGTGACAGGGGAATGTCTTTAAACTGAAAGAGGGGAGATTTAGATTAAGTATTAAATAATAGGAAAAAAATCTTTACTCTGAGGGTGGTGAGGCCCTGGCACAGGTTGCCTGGAGAAATTGTGGGTGCCCCATCCCTGGCAGTGTTCAAGGCCAGGTTGGACGGGGCTTTGAGCAACCTGGTCTGGTGGAAGGTGTCTCTGCCCCTGGCAGGGGGGTTGAAACGAGATCATCTTTAAGGTATCTTCTAACCCAAACCATTCTACGATTCTATGATATTCCAAAGGGATGTATTTATGATTAAACTGAGAAAAAGGTTCTAAAATCCACAAACAGTTGCCAACTTTGCCAGCACATCACTATTACACCACTCGGTATGCTTAATCTTTCCTGTTTCATGCAAGCAAAATTCACCCTCAGTGGAGGAAAAGTACATAGCCAAGGCATGACTTAAATCCAAATCAGATCCTACACCACGTAACTGTAGAATTTCAGGTCTATTTCTCTGATGTCCATGTCTTAGTGTCAGCTGATAAATGAAGGATCCTGGGGAAGATTTTACTTTTGCCCTGACCTGATTTGACATGGTAGGTTAATTTCAGTGGAGCTACTTGTTCTTTGAACCGTCAGTTGCTTCCCATATTCAATCTACCTTAATTGAAGCTAGCTTTAGATGGATACACACTATATGGGAACTATACACATGGGCACGGTTAACAAAATGCTACAAATCAACCACTGAAAAAACAAGGAAAACCAGAATAAATGTTCAGCAATGCTAAAACATGCATGTACATGTGATAAATCAGAAAAACAGAAAAGTTATCAGTAATATCCCTTAACTAATACCTTACTAGAGCAAAGTATTGATAGTATTATCAGAGATCTATGTAATATACAAGAAGTCTAAAGAAATTTAAAGTGAAAATAAAGTTCAGACCGTCCTTTCATTATCCTTTCTTTCTTCCTTCTCTTTCTTTGTCTGTCTTTCTTTTCTGTCTTTCTGTCTCTATCTTTGTTTCCTCTAAGTAGATAGAACAGACCATATTGTTAAAATTTAAATTAAAAAATCTGACCACAATTATCTTAAATGTGTTATTTATTAATATTTGAGGCTCTCTGTGAATACTGTCTCTGGAAATGCTCTTCTCAGATCTGGAAGGAAGCTCTGCATTCCAGCTCCCTGCAGCCTTTCTTGGGAGTCATGAGCTTTTACTTGTTCTAGCAAGCTGCATGGTATTTATCCATTCCAGTTATTCCAGCTAGTTTGTGCAACCCTTGATGAGCTGCAAAGACTGTGAGAAAGAATACAAAGCAGCATGGATATGCAAGGCAAAGGAGAAAGCTGATAGTGGTTTTCTCTGCTTATGCACAGACTTATCTAGGAGTGCTTTATTCCTCCACATGGGCATCTGCCAGAACTCAGCCCTGATTTGGGGGTTTTCAGCACACAGAATCAAGCTAGTCCAAAGGACTGTGTAGGACTAATTGTACTGCTGTACCTTTCATGTGTGTGGAAGCAAAAAGGCCAAGATGAAGCTAACTTCTGATTCATCTGACTGCCAGGATCTCTTGGAGCCTCACCCTTTTGCTCACACTATTCTGGCTAATGATTCATTAAAGTTAATGCTATTAAAGCTCATAAATACATTTTGGGAATGCTGACAACTTTCTTCTGGAATGCTGGTTTGTGAACAATCTCCTTCCCATTCACTACACCAGCAGGTGGTGTCACATGCTGGAAACCAAATGTGCATTGCTAATTACAACATCCACAGCTGGGTGAGGAACCTTTCTGCCCCAACTTGTGGACCCTCAGGAGCTTCCTGCTTTTGCTCTATACAAATCAGCTAGCACTGTGAACTTTTTCTTCT
Organism: Ara ararauna; assembly: GCA_028858755.1. NCBI lineage: Eukaryota > Metazoa > Chordata > Aves > Psittaciformes > Psittacidae > Ara > Ara ararauna. Next base: position 68,651,939 of record CM054379.1, read on the forward strand.
TTAGGTCAGATTTTAGTGAGATCATAGAATAGTTAGGGTTGGAAAGGACCTTAAGATCATCTAGTTCCAAACCAAATGAACAAGAATCAAAAAAATCTAGTTTTTTCCTTCACACAAAAGCCTGTCATTTAGCCAGCTTTTTTCCTTGAGAGTGAAGATCCAGGTATTAGGAGTAGTAAGTAAAAAAAATCCCACTGTGGTATTTTCAGTGCTATCTATTGCCAAGAATACATGAGGGGATGTCTTCAAATTTAGCAGGAGTTCCCAAAGATATTGATTCAATACCTAAAGCTATTTAAGCTACTAATTTCCAATTATTTCAGCAGTTAGGTATTTAAGAACCTTTAAGGGTGGAAAGTCTGTAGCACTGAATGAGGAAGCTCTTTGAGCCATGCACGTAGGTTCACTCCCCTTCCCAACAGTGCTCTTAGACTCTTTCCCTTCCCGGTACAAGGAAGGCAAATGCTCCCCAATTCGTTCTCCAAGGAGACAGTGACACTCCATGCAATACTGCAGCAACCAGCCTATTCAAAATACACAAAGAGGAAAGACCTTCGCGTAATTCACTGTGAATGGGTAGAAATGAGACTGAAAGCCTCTAAAACTTTTTAGTTTTCCATCCCTATATCAGTCAGGCCCACAGATTTCTTAATGTATATTCACTGTTCACATACCCACTGTTATAATTTTTTCATTAAATAGCTATTGGATAACTTCCACTTTACCAAGAAAATTGAAACCCACTTCTTTTCTTGTTATAACTATAGATATAAGGTTTTTTCCAACATTGAAACATTCAGGAAAGACCAAATTATGCTAACAATGGAGCAACTTTCCAGTACCTTATGGAAGAGAAAATGTTATGTCTTTGCAGAAATAAAGACAAAACAGCAGAGCAGCTGTTTCATACATAGAGGCATTTGTGAACTAGGTGAGGGCCATGGAATGAGGATGCCAAATGACATTTGGTGAGACAGAATCTTCAAAGCAAATATTTGGAGTCACAAATACGAACTCACATTAGGGTATTTCAGAGCAAGTTGATTGTCGTATTTTTTGAAAGATACCTAAGTATACCTGCTTTTAAAAAGGTGCATGTTCAACACTTTAGAAACTGTGTATGTTTTGGGCTATCCAGTCCTTTTAGCTTCTAAAACTGCTGGTCATTTTTACACCTAAAATAAAAAATATGGTTTTCAGAGGTAGAAGCACAATTCAGTTAAGTAAATTAATTAATTCAAAATTCATTAAATCCCATTGATACAAAATTGAATAAATAAAAGTGGGCATAGGTTTTAAGCCAAATCAGCTATGTTTGGAAATGCAGGTTATTACAATATGGAAAAAAAGAAAAAAAAACCATGAATTTGATCCTGTATATAAACTGCCTACAAACTTCAGATATTAGTTTTGTTACCTAATTACAAATGATAGGATTTTTAGATCTGCTTTTCAAAGCATGGCTGGGGAGAGGGGCATCTATTTGTCTCTAAAATGCAAATAGTTAGCAACTGAGCACTTTTTTTTATTTAAATCAAGAGAAATTCAGTATCTAATGTTCTTTGTGTTCATAACTGCATAGAAAATCTCATTAAACATTAGTTATTTGGGCATTGTTGTTTATTTCCTTGGAGACAGCATCAGACCTTAAGGTACAATTGAAAGAAATGAAAAAACCTTCATCAGCTTCCAGGAAAAACAGTTTAAGTAAGTCTACAGTGAGGTAATGGGGTTTTTTATTAGCAAAAAAAAGAAAGAAAGAAAATATCCACTAGGAGCTTTGGGGACTTCTATCTTTCTACTCCTCCTTTAACAGATGATTCAATTAATTCAAGTACATTTTAGTTTTGAAGAAGGGTTGTAATTGAGTAATTGCTAAAAGGGCACAATAAGTGACATGTATAGAGACCACCATCTGAAAGAAGGATTCTGTTGCAAGAATTACTGCTGGAATTATCTTGGATTTGTAGTTGGGGGGAGTGTATTCTGTTAACGTATTCTTGTCCCTGACAGAGCAGGAAGAAGTTTAGTGATGAAATTTTCTGATGAAATCTGCTGAGGGCACTAATTTTGGAAACATGAGAGAAGCAAACAGGAAGAACTTGTGGACGTGACATAGCAAGAGAATGAAGTTTGACAGAGCAAGTTGTGAGAGCCACCACCATGAACATATTCTGTAATTAAGGAGCTCATCAACCAAACACAAGCACTGAGATTAAGAGATCTGGGTCTACAGGCTGATGGCAGGATGACAATGATCTTGCAGAGTGATGTGTCCATGAAAAAATAGATATGATATTAAGACATAAAAGGGTATTACCTTGCACGCTTCCCTCGTAAACTACTGGTGTGGTGTGAAATACAGTCTTCAGTTCTGTGTTCAAGAACGATAAGCTTGAACTAGAATCAGCGTAGTGAAGGGATAATGAAAGACTGCTGAAAATAAAAAAGGTAATCAAAAGAGTTTTGCTTTGTTAGGCCAAGCAAATCTATGGCCTGAACAGAATACGATATTTCTTAAAAGACACCACTGAGAGAAAAATGAGACATGAATAATTTTAGGATGGAGAGTAAAAGATTCTTGCAGGACTAGGTTTTTGGAACAACTTGTTTTAAGATTAGTTATAGATTTATGCAAGGATTGCATGACAAAGCCACAAGTAGCAACAAGGGATGGGCCTCATTGACACAGAATGTTCCTGTCCTAGGAGCCCATGTTGCTCAGTTTTAAAAAATAAGATTACAGCAACTGCTGGTGGTTAAAACCAACAAAACCTAAGAAAACAAAACCCCCCAAACCCTCTGCAAATACAGGTAAAACTCACTGAGCAGCCTACAGCTGTCCTCTAGAAATGCCCATTTTTATTGTTCAAAATGGGAACATTTCCTTCAGATTGCACATAAGAATTTGTATGAATAATAATTTGATAATAATTTCAAAGAAGGTATATATAGATTAGCATAAGTTTTGAAAATTATTTATGTTTCAACACAGCACCACCTATTGGAATAAAAAAGGTAGCAAGGAGTCTGGAACAGTGCGAACTCAGCTGGAGCCAACTATGATTAATTGAGTTCATTTGGAGAGTTCTGTAACTTACTTCGCCCTGCATGCTAAACCTGCTAATTTAAATTTGATGGCAAATATGCTATTAATTTTTTTATTTTATTATAAAGGAAGATTTTAGCCCTGCATAGGTGAGGTAAAGACATGCTTTGAGCCATTAGACATAACTTGGCACAAAGTGAAGGTATTTAGAGAGCATTAAAGGAGATAAGAATATCTTTCCTCTTAAAGAGAGCATTGCGCATGAGAATTCAAATGAGCTGCAGATAGATACAGATAAGTGATAAAAAGTAGATGCCTGGCCTATCATTAGAGAACTTTTCAGGCACTTTAAAATATACTCTGCTTAGACTAATCACCATGTTACTGCCATATAAAACAAGATGTGCAGGTGTAAAACTGGAATACCACAGGCCATTCTTCTTGTTAACGAGATTATAGCATGTTGGAGTTCAGAGTTTCAGGTGAGAAGGGAGCCCAGGCATTGAACAACATCCAGAGAGCAAGACAGGACATGTGGTTCAAAGCCATGTTCTCCAAGATTTATTTCCTTCAAGTTCCCTCCAACCAGAACAAAAAAGAAAAGACCTGCAACTTTTTATTCCCAGGAATTACTTCTGTCAACAGCTTTGGAAAGCAAGTTACAGTGAAAATGGCTGCTTTACATGGCCATTACACTGGCAAGGTTTGAAACTCCACCCCCAGCTTTCCCAGTGATGGGAGAGGTAAATGCTGATGAGCTAGTAGTGTGTGGCCTCACGACAGCAGCCTTCCCTGTCAGGGATGCATGCTGGAGTGCTTGTGTCAGGTCAGGAAAGTGAAAACTCGGGATCAGGCAGCAGGTGTTCCGTGGGCAGGAGGCTTCCGGAGTGTGATAGCGACGGCCACGCAGCACTGTCATGAGGCGTAGGGCATGCACTGGTGCCATGCAGAAGCAAGCGGCTTGGCCCTCCCTCCTTCAATAAAATAACTACCTGCTTTTCTGCCCACAAGAGTGCCTGGACAGATATCATTAAAAACAACTGGAGGGGTGGGTGTAAACAGCAAGCTGTCACATTTACTGCTGGCCAGAGCTACAGACGTAGGCTTCCCAGGGGTACCAACTCCCCTTCCTTCTCAGTTCATCCTCAGCTGCGTGACCTGCCTTCAAACAGGATAATTCTCACCTGGCGTTAGCCCATTCACAGTTCTGCCATGTTGCTTGGAGCTTAGGCTGGCTCTGGAAGCGCCTGGGCAAGAGTGGTGTTTCCAGGAGAAGACTGATGCTGGAGCCACTTACAGAAAATGAGAGGAACCATCATCTGTATTCATTCCCTTTTTTCTTGGGCTAACCTCAAGTTAGGTGAATACCAACCTGGAAATGTGCTAATCCTTTATAATTGTTACTCTCAAGATACTTAGATTATTGATTATTTAAAAAAAAAATAAAAAAAATAAAAAGGTTGGTGCATCCATTACTGAAGCAGAGGTTACACAAAAGTGTTGCAGGCACCACACTCCCATTTTAGCACATACACCCATGTTCAGGTGACTGTTCTTTGAAATTCATGAGCATGAAAGCAAGTGTTCAAGAAAAACAGCAACACTCCTAGATTTCAGTAGTATTGCTATACTGTAGATAACATATATAAAGTTCTGATTCACAGTAAATAGATGATACCAGTGCATGATTTATAATGCAAATTTACACTTTTTGTTTTATATTTGAATTCTGACATTTGAAAGTCTTGCACTTTATTTATAGAGTCAAAAAGCCACAAGGCTGTGCATTCTGTAAATGTTTTTGTTCTATCTTAGTTGTTTGAAATCTTTGCTTGCCTTGTGTCCTTGCCCCCGGACAGAGTTTATACAACCAGGAGGAGACCTCGAGCTTGTGATTTTCTTACAAGGAGACAGGAGCCAAGTAATAACAATGTTTGGGGTTTCAGAGAATGAGGTTCAAAGGTTTTTTATTTTAGATATCTTAGTCATCAACTTCCCATAATTTCCTGCAGGACACGAGCTGAAAAGAAAAACCTGGAGGTACTTTTAAAACACATAATAACACTGAGGGAGGAGGAGGAGGACTGTCCTCTTTTTAAAATCCTTAAAATATTTCTTTATACCCACAAACCTATGCGTCTTTCTCCCTTTTCCACCCTGCAAACAGCAGTGTGTTTCCACGTGGTCACCAAAGAGCTTTCAAGGAAAATATTTTTCTGACTGTGACTCTTCTGTGGTCTACAATTACTGTGGATAAGCATTTTCACTTGAGTTTCCCTGTGTAATCAAATAAAAGTGAAGATGGGAAATATATTTTCATGTGCAAACAATAACAATGATCACCTTTTGGTTCTATTTTCATTAGTTAGCTGTAACTTAGACTTGCTTTCAAACTTTCTTTCATTGCATCTCCAAGCATTTCCAAGTTCTCCTGCATATCTCAACATTAATATCTTATCTATATCAGTGCACTTGCACTAACTCAAACTGAAAATGAATTTTTTCCCTTGTTACTTCATTCCCATTATACCTTTTCCAAAGTATCTGAAACAAATGTTCCCCAGAAATCAATATTTTGCCATTTGCTAGAGTACAGCATCTAGACTGAAACTGCAATTCTGTCTTCATTTTTGTGGTTAGTGATTTCAGCAGAAGATGTAGATTGAGTTTCAGCTCACTCTTCTGGAAAGACACATAGCTTATGCTACAATATGTATTACAAATGTGACAGGATTGCTACATCTCTGTATAGGCCATACATTTGTTTCTGTATATTGAGCCAATGAAATTATATAGAAAGCAAATAATGCCTAGGGACTTGTATTGCAATGTCACAGCACTACATGCTGCCAACTCTGAATTGGTTGAATAAAGAAAACATCTGCATGCTTGAACCCTGGCATCTGAAGACTTAATCTTTCATTGTTCTGCTCTGAAGAGCCACCATATTTTGATGTGTTTTCACACCAAGTTGGATTTGTTGGGTCATTACCCTCAGAAATAACTTTTTCCCTCTCATAATTGAAAAAAATCCCATGCTTTGATCCCTGATTTCTATCTGTAGTGTTCTGAGGCAAACACCATGAATTCAGGCAAAATTACCCAACTAGAAACAATGCACGACTTTCAAATGGGCCGAGTATCTGCAAGTCCTACATCACTGGGGTTGTGAGTACTCAGATTTTTTACAAATTGGGTAATTTATAGTAAAAGCCTGAGAGTCTGAGTTAAAAAAACTGGTACAGGTCCTTCTTTTGAAAGACCCAACAAACCACTAACCCTTTCTAAATTCCAACCATTGCACTTTCTGGGGAAGAAAACAGCGGGGAAGCAACTGGTTGATTTTCCAGCTGTAGCAACCTCTTCTCACATGAGCAGTGAAATCCTGCCTATGGGGTGGTTTTGTGCGTTATTGAGTCATAGCACTGGTAGTGTTACCAAAAGAATTTTCCAGTGCTGTACGAAATCACTGCAGCATTAGTGTTAATGCAGTGCAGCATTAGCAATGTTAACTTTATTTCTGAACTTCCAATTATTTTTTAAATGTTTTCATTTAAGTTGCATTAAATTGTGAACTTACTGTATTTACAGGGAAACCTGTATGCATCGTTGAAACAAATGCCCAGAGACACTGTGGCGTCTTCATCCTCAGGGATGCTCATCACCCGACTGGCCTAGGCCCTGAGCAATCCAGAATGGCTCTGAAGCTGGCCCTGCTCTGTGTGAGGGCTGGCACCAGATGCCCTCCAGACAGCCCCTGCAGACAGAATAAATTTTTCAATGGTTCTGTTGTTCACTGTAATGGGAGCAAACTCAGTGCAGGTGCTTCTTTTTTTTTGCTGTGTATTTAGTATTTTTCTCATTATGGTATTACAAAACCCTGGTGTAATGAGATTTCAACGCTTTTTAGTGTTTTAAGTAGGTACAGGAAATAGAAAAGGTCATTTGTTACGAAGCAAGTAATATCATCCCTAATTAACTTTGTATACTATGTAACTGCTAATTTAAGTATTTTAAAATACAAACAAAACATGGATTAAAATAATAAAATACGGGACAGAGCTATTTATACCCTTCTTCAGATCTGAAAGCATAGGTACCAGTTCTCATAATAGTTTCATGTTGGATAAATTAACCATTTGCAATGCTTAGTTTTTACTATAGAGGGCAATTGCTAAAGTTCATTACTAGGCCCAATGTTTTTTAGCTGGAATATAGCCTGATGGAAACTCGAGCCTCCTGAGCAGTCCAATGAACAAGACCTGTGAGTCAAAGACTTTACTATATTCATATTTCTGCCACTAGGTAAGCTAATTCTTAAATGAGTCTGGGGCCTAATTGACTGCTTATTATAAGCAGGAGGTAGCTTTATACTGATTTCAGTGGACTTTGTGCCAGTGCCCATAATATGGGTCTTGTGACTTATTCCTGGGGGCAGGAATGACTAGTGAGATCTCATGTCAGTTCTAATCCTCTTTCTAGAATTGTGCAAGTAATGCACTATTTTTCATCTTTAAGATAACACTAGGGGCTAGATGCAACCTCAGTGGGGATGCGAAGTAGGTTTGCATAGAAGAACAGCCACCCTCACTCATATGCCATGCATTACATGCTGTAGAGGATGGTGCTAAGTGGGTGGGGAGGCGAGGAGGAAAGAAGGCGGGGAGAGCCTTTTCTCCCCAGGTGGGTTTTCTCGTTAAATACTCCACAATTTGCCTCAGAGGGCTCTCATGAACATTAATTGTTTACTGCCATCATTGTTGTTGTATTAATTGTTGTTAATTACAATATTATTGTAATTATGCCTGCAGCAAGGCTTCCTAATTCAAGGAAATGTGAAAATGATGCTCAGCTCCTACCTGTACCTGTGGGATTGTTTCTTATTTGTTAGCTGCATTTAAACACCTTCATTATGCTGAAGTCTCAGCAATATGTGATTCCACCTGTCTTGCAGATATGGAGGCAGGCATTTGTGTTTTGCTTTGGAGTAGGTTGGTTTTGGTAGTCACTTTCGTAAGAACTTGGTGTTAATAAAATTCACCCTGCAAGTCAGGAAGTCCTCCTGCAGGCAGATGGAATTTAAAGATTATCCAGAAACACCATCCAAAACTGTCTGTATCTGGCATTGATGTTGATCATGGTGGGACAGGATCCTGTTTATATTTTCATTGCTGCAAAGGCATAAATTATGAGATGCATATGAACCAAACCTCAGTTCCTGAGCACCTTTTGCAGGAGGTCTGTGTTTATAAACGAATAAACCATCTGTTTAGTGTTTGCAAATTAAACACCTGCTTTTTCATAGCACAATTTAATATCTAGTTCCAAAAAGTCCTGTGAGGTCCAACGAAGCTGTGCAGGCTGTTGCTTGATTCTTTACAAGAAATGCAAAATAATCACAATATTAAAGAAAATGCCTGCAGGTGCAGACTGCATTTTCCTGTTTCAGTTGAATTCCCATGTTCAAGTAATTAACTGCACCTTTGACATGAAAACTTTGCAAAAGCTTCAGGTTTTGCATGTCTTGTGTCAGTTTGTGTGATGTCAGTATCTTCATTGAGAAATAATCTGAATAACTCTAAAGAGAAGAAAATCAGTTTTACAAATAAGTAAGTACGTAATGTACCATGGTTATATCATGTGAATGTCAAGCTGACATATCTGCTTTTTCATTTACAGGAAATAACTCCAAGTCACTGTTTATGTTAGCAAATCGTTTCCAGCATTAAGGTGGCTACTAGCTTTCCATCTTAGACACTGTTTGGCTTGGAAAGGTGGTTTGGCTTCACAGTTGCCAGAGATACTCAGAAAGCCAAGAAGACTGTTTCTCCAAACTTTGAAGTAAAGTGGTTAAAGTCAGTTTTGAGCATCCCCAGTTTGAATAGCTGGACATTATACAAAATCTCACAGAACATCTATCTGCACCATTAAATGCCTAAATACGTTTTCCAGACTGGCCTTATGTCAACAAACAGATTGTGTTGCAAAAGGATTTTAAGCCGTTTCTTCAGAGTGAAATCAGCCATGAGAATTCTGGCACATTCCTAAATTTGTTCCATTGCATTCTTTGTGTAACTGTAAGTCTAGTTTTAACAGGTGCTGTTGAAGCCGGTGCTGTTTTATGAGGAACATTTTAGTCAGCTCCACTGAAAATTCATGACTCACCAAGGGTCTGTCAATCTTTTAGTATGTTTTGTTGTGTGATGGAATGGAAACTGACCTCTTTATCAGTGAGTACATCCTGCAAACGTACAACAAAACAAAATGAAAAAGACCATTTGATTTCAGAATCCAAAGTAAAATTTTCTGAGCTTATTATTACTTTATTCCAGGCAATGCAACAAAAATGTGTCATCATCCCAGCTGCACCAGAACTTTATTAGTAAATGGCTGTAACTGTCTGATGGTGTACACAAGAAGTTTGGTTCTCTTCCCACTGAAGTCAATGGGAGTTTTGCTACTGACTACAACAAAGTATCTTATCCTTGCGTGAACTTAATGAATGTGTCATTTCCATGAATAGCATACACCATGTTTTATTATGATTATTTGGTTTACTAATATTTGATTATTGGTTACTTAAAACTTAATGTGTTTGACAGTGGGATACAGTCTCCCCTGAACCATGTACTTCGTGCAGCTCAATAATGGAAATAGGATAGATATTGGCACATTAGGGACAACTAAGAATTCATCTGCCAAAGGATTCCTCACCTAACTCCTGTAACTCGCAAACATAACGCTCAGGTCAAGATGATATGCAGCCAAAATCCAGGAGGTTCCACTGATTTTTAGCTTTTAAATGGCCCTGAAAAGCCTTCCCAGGCAACAGAGAGCAATGCTTCATGGTCTGTACATATCAAGTCAGCACTGCAGCAACAGAAAGCAGGAAGCTATGAAGTTATCTGTCTCTGGCTGAGTTGTTGGCTTCTGAGCTTGACCACCAATATATTAATATACCAGTTCTTCACTGTATTAACAGTAAATGCCCTTTGAATTAATGCCTTCACTGCCTTAAACAGCTGTCTATCTCTCTGAGTTCCCAGGAAAGATAGAATCATAGAACAGTTAGGGTTGGAAAGGACCTTAAGATCATGTAGTTCCAACCCCCCTGCCATAGGCAGGGATACCTCCTACTAAACCATGTCACCAAAGGCTCTGTCCAACCTGGCCTTGAACACCACCAGCAATGGAGCACTCACAACCCGTTCCAGTGCCTCACCACTCTCACAGTAAAGAATTTCTTCCTTCGATCCAATCTAAACTTCCTCTGTTTAAGTTTGAACCCATTACCCCTTGTCTTATCACTACAGTCCCTAATGAAGAGTCCCTCCCCAGCATACCTACAGCCCCACTTCAGATACTATGAGGTCTCCACACAGCCTTCTCTTCTCCAGGCTGAACAGCCCCAACTTTCTCAGCCTATCTTCATACGGGAGGTGCTCCAGTCCCCTGATCATCCTCATGGCCCTCCTCTGGACTTGTTCCAACAGTTCCATGTCCTTTTTATGTTGAGGACACCAGAACTGCACACAATACTCCAAGTGAGGTCTCAGAAGAGCAGAGTAGAGGGGCAGGATCACCTCCCTCGACCTGCTGGTCACACTCCTTTTGATGCAGCCCAGGATACGGTTGGCTTTCTGGGCTGTGAGTGCACACTGCTGGCTCATGTTCATTTTCTCATCAACCAACACCCCCAAGTCGTTCTCCACAGGGCTGCTGTGAATCTCTTCTCTGCCCAGCCTGTAGCTGTGCCTGGTTTTCTATGCAACAGGAAGTGAGGGCACTCCCTGATCCTGTCCTGATGGACTGCATGAAAGCTTGTTTCTTTCTGGCAGGCAGAGAGAAGGCACTTGAGGACTGAAACTACTCAAATGTTATAACTTGAGTGTTGAAGTGAAAAAAACTGAAGGGGAAGGCACGCCAAAACCTCATATCGCTTCATTGAAGACGTTAAATACAGAGCTATAAGCTACAGGCCCTGTGTGACATGCTCATCATCAGTGCCTGCTTGTGCTCAACACCTTTTAGCCCCTGAGTGCTAAACCCCTGCTCATCACAGCTGCCTCTGGCCACTTAGAGCAGCTGTGCTCTCTCTCCCCATAACTTACAGCTGCTCTCAATCACCCAGTGCTAATAAATGCTGTGACAGTGAAGATGACTTTGAGCAGTGGGAGGCGATGAAGAGCAGCAGGTATAGCAGAATCTCAGCACTGGAGAGATTGGCCTGCTGGCTGAGGGGGAGCTCTTTTTTTTTTAACGCTTTTACTCATTTTTTACTGAAACTTTCTTATTGTCAGGAAAATGCACTTCCCATTTAAAAAAAATGCATTGATATGGGTCAACCACACTGATATGGCCGCTGTAACTCTGGCCAGTTCAAAAACTGTCAGCTATCAATATTACTTACAATACTTATCACAGAACTGTAACACATCATATTAAAAATAATGTGTTATTAGATGCAGAATAATGCTGTTACAAACCTGCTCTGCTTCAACTGCATTGCCTCTGCAGTCCAACCAGTTCCTTGGCCTCTGCTTTATTCTCCCATTACAGAAGCCTCTTCACACTCATGAACATGTGTTTCTAATCAGTAAATGCTCAAGGAGAGACCACCTGCCTACAAAGGATACTTTATTCTGCAGTCCCAGTGAGTGTCTTACAGACAGGTTTCAGTATACAGCAAAAAGTGAGCAGAGCAGAAAGCTGAAAGGACAGTTTTCTTTTAATGAAAGCCTACAGTGTTACCCAAGATGTTTGTAACAAAGCTCAGAAGGAAGACATTTATTAATTCTTATTCCTGCTGAAGATATCATGAATAAATAACTTCATGGGAGAAAACAGTAATAAGAAACTTGTCCTTTGCTTTGATGCTTTAGTTTACTTTGGCTTGTCTAACCACTTTTTTAAGGAAAAAATGTTTGAATGTACTCAAACAGGGAAACAAAAGCTCCTTATGCCTCCTGATTTTCAAATGAGTTTTCTGAGCTATCACTAAATAGTGGGCAGATTAAAAAATCAATGTTATTGTTTCTGTAGCTCTTTAAATATAAACCACAGAGATTGTTTGACAAGGAAGGTAATAATCTTTGTGGCTTATTACATTAGCATCAGGTCAGCCAGATGTTAAAAGCCTCTAAAATATGAAACTTAAAGAGGAGGAGTCACAGTCCCTTGTATTTGAGGCTTGATCCAAAATGGACAAGGTTTAATGTTTTCTGTTGACTTGAGGAGGCACTGGGTCAATCTGTTCTGCTTTAGTGCTTATGATTTCACACAGACATGCTTTTAACAATAATGTGAATGCAGTCTAAGAATGAAGTAAGCTTTACTTACATGGACCACCAGTGTAAAAAATCGTTAGAAGCCACATAGGCTAGGAGTTGGCACCATTAAGTTCAATAGCAATAAATAAATAAACAAATAAATAAATAAATTCAACCACTAACAAAAGATGTCATAATCTGTAGAAAAGAAACCTTCCCAGTTTAGTGAGAGTCAGAATCAATGACACAGTGTTAAGTGTCTATTCCAATGATAATCAGCACCTAAACAGGTGAGCACATGGGAAAACAGCACCTTCTTACAGAGTGGTTCCTGATGGCTGTAGGTTCTTTTATTCCAACAACAACAGAAATTGACAAGGAAGATTTCTTCCAGTCCAAAGGACTCTAAGGAGCTCATCATCCAGAAACAAGAGAGGCCTCTACAGCCTGAACCTGTGCTAGGCAGCTGCAGACAACTCTTGGGAAACAGGCAAAATGCCATGCAAAAGGCCAGCAAGAGGCCAAGGAGCAAGCCTGTGTGCTGCTGCTGCCAGAGATTAGCCTGGAAGTTGACAGCTCAGTATCCTCCAGCTGCCACGCACATCCTGCGTGTGTCCAGAGGTGGCTGTGGGTCATGTACTGCAGCCAAACGAGTGTAGTGGGGGGGCAAGTACTGACATTACAGTCAGACCGCCAGCAGTAGAATCATAGAATCATAAAATAGTTAGGGTTGGAAAGGACCTTAAGATCATGTAGTTCCAATCCCTCTGCCGTAGGCAGGGATACCTCTTACTAAACCATGTCACCAAAGGCTCTGTCCAACCTGGCCTTGAATACCACCATGCAATGGAGCATTCACAGCTTCCCTGGGCAACCCATTCCAGTGCCTCACCACCCTTACAATTGTCATGGTTTAAGCCCCTCACGCAGTTTGCTCACTCACTCGCCCCTCTTTCTTCCCCCAGTCCCAGGGGGATGGGGAGGAGAATCGAAAGGGTGCTACTCCCACAGCTTGAGCTAAGAACAGTCCCATATCTAAGGTATAACACAAACCCACTACTGCTACCACCAATAATAATAATGACAAGAGAAATACAAGGGAAAAGAATACAATCGCTCGCCACCTATACCCAGCCCAACCAAAAAGTGCACCCACACCTTCCTGGTCTCTGCCCTCTGTTTTCACATCCTGGGCATGAAGTGCTGTGGTATGGAATAACTCTTTGGCTAGTTTGGGTCAGGTGTCCTGTCTCTGCTTCCTCCCAGCTTCCCCTCCTCCCTGGCACAGCATGACACTCAGAAAGTCCTTGGTCAAACCAAAACATTCTAAGCAGTAACTGAAAACATCAGTGTTATCAGCTCTGTTCCCAGGCCAAAAGTCAAAAACACAGCGCTGCACCAGCTACTAAGAAGGAAAAAAATGTCTGCTACTGCTGAACCCAGGACAACAGTAAAGAATTTCTTCCTCATATCCAATCTAAACTTCCCCTGTTTAAGTTTGAACCCTTTACCCCTTGTCTTATCACTACAGTTCCTAATGAGGAGTCCCTCCCAAGCATCCCTACAGCCCCACTTCAGATACTGGAAGGCTGCTATGAGGTCTCCACTCAGCCTTCTCTTCTCCAGGCTGAACAGCCCCAACTTTCTCAGCCTACCTTCATACGGGAGGTGTTCCAGTCCCCTGATCATCCTCATGGCCCTCCTCTGGACTTGTTCCAACAGTTTCATGTCCTTTTTATGTGGAGGACACCAGGACTGCACACAGTACTCCAAGTGAGGTCTCAGAAGAGCAGAGTGGAGGAGCAGGATCACCTCCCTCGACCTGCTGGTCACACTCCTTTTGATGCAGCCCAGGATTCGGTTCGCTTTCTGGGCTGCAAACACAAACTGAAGCTGGCTCATGTTCATTTTCTCATCAACCAACATCCCCAAGTCCTCCTCCACAGGGCTGCTCTGAATCTCTTCTCTGCCCAACCTGTAGCTGTGCCTTGGATTGCTCTGACCCAGGTGTAGTACCTTGCACTTGGCATGCTTAAACCTCATCATGTTGGCATCAGCCCACTTCACAAGCATGTCAAGGTCCCTCTGGATGCCATTCCTTCCCTCCAATGTATCAACCGAACCACACAGCTTGGTGTCATTGGCCAACTTTCTGAGGGCACACTCAATCCCACTGTCCATGTCACCAACAAAGATGTTGAACAAGACTGGTCCCAACACTGATCCCTGAGGGACACCACTCGTTACTGTTCTCCAGCTGGTCATTGAGCCATTGAGCACAACTCTTTGCATGTACCCATCCAGCCAGTTCTTTATCCACCGAGTTGTCCGCCTATCAAATTGATGTCTCTCCAATTTAGAGATAAGAATGTCATGCGGGACAGTGTCGAATGCTTTGCACAAGTCCAGGTAGGTGACATCAACTGCTCTACCCCTGTCCATCAGTTCTGTAGCCCCATCATAGAAGGCCACCAGATTGGTCAGGCCGGATTTCCCCTTAGTGAAGCCATGCTGGCTGTCACCAACCACCTTGTTGTTTTTCATGTGCCTTAGCATGCCTTCCAGGAGAATCCGCTCCAAGATTTTGCCAGGTGCACAGGTGAGACTGACTGGTCTGTAGTTCCCTGGCTCATCCATTTTCCCCTTCTTGAAAATGGGGGCTATATTTCCCTTTTTCCAGTCATCGGGAACTTCACCTGACTGCCATGATTTTTCAAATATGATGGACAGTGGCTTAGCAACTTCATTTGCCATCTCCTTCAGGACCCGCGGATGGATTTCATCAGGTCCCAGGGACTTGTGCACATTCAGGTTCTTAAGATGGAGAGGGTGGTTGGAAAGCAGTGGCTCGTTCTCACAGATATATAGCATTCACACATAGACATACTTACAAACCAAATTGTTTTCTAGCAGCTCTGCTATGTAGCAGATATGAAATCTGTGGCTTAGGAAAACATCCCTTTCTATGTGCCGATCTTCATTGTTTTTGCAGTAATGTTACCTTATGCATTTCTTGTCCATGGGAGGTCTATTAAAAGCTCAAGGCCTGGGTATACAAAATAAAAAAGAAAGCTGAGCAGAATGATGAAATCAACAAGTCCTAGGATTCTGTAACCTTTTTAATGATGAGAAAAATACTAAAATGTAGGTGTTACAGCTTTAAAACTCTTCAAAGGCCTAGACCATTATTCATTTTCAGAACTTAAAACTATTCTACACTTCTATCTTCTCAAAAGTTAAGCACACACCTTTCTCCTAGGAAGCTTCTTATCCATAACTACCTTCTTAATTCCTTTGTACTTTGTCTGCAAACCTGAGATCAGTGGGATAGCAATGAAAAAATTCTAAAACCAACAATGATCCCACACCAGCAGCTGCATATGCACATCTGTCTAACAGCTCTGAGAAGATGGAATTTAAGCAGGCTCTTGGGGGTTCGTGTGAGTCAGGCATTTCTGGTCTAGCTCTTACACATGCAGAAAAAGCCAAGTAAGTATTGTGCATGGACACACAAACAAACATGCATGTCTCCTAAACACCTACACAGTATGGATGAGCACATGAAGCTATACTTTTAAATGGAAAATGATGCGTGCTTAACAATGTGTGAAATCTCAAGTGGCTTAAAGGTTTGTTTAGGACCACCAGGGACTCACTATTTGTCCAGGCCTTATCTGAGCAAACCAGATCTGTCATCTTCAAAAATCAGGGTTAGAAAAGTAAGGACTGTCTGTTACAACACTTCACATTGGACCTGACCACTTTCTTTCAGACACAGATGGGGAGGAGAGTTTTTACAGAATAAACAAGACAAAAGAAAGAGATGGAAAATGTCTGTACTTAAAATACTCTGAGTAGCCCAGATAACACCATTTTGAGCACTTAAATTCATCCAGACACTTTTTACTTACGTCACTGATGTATACTTCTAAATAACTAAGTTTACATTTGATTTAGGATAATAGCTGAAATGTGCTGCTAGGGACTGGAAATGTTGGTATAAACAAGGCCTTTGAGTCCATTTCTCTATCCTTGGCATGATACTTGCGGCTTTGGGTTTTGCTTTGCTTACTGAAATCACAGTGCCCTAATGTTCCTCTATACTGGCTGGATTAAATACAAGTGGGGTTTTTTCCTCTCCTCTATATTTCTGAAAAATTTCAGCCAGACCTCCTAACCTTTCATTAATAGCATCCTCTATGTCTTCTTCACAGGCTCTAGCAGATTGTCAGCTGCAGTTGGGCAATACGGGTGAAAGCAAATACATTTAAAATTGAGATGTGGTATTCTTGAACAAACTTCCGTACAGTTGGTATCTGTCTCTGTTTTTCACCAATAGCCATGACGACATCTCAGTACCCACTTCCGACCATGCAGTACCATCTGTGTTCAGCCACTAATTATATACCTAAGCCAAGGACATATGCAAGAATTAAGAGGACATGCCTGTGATAACACTACCAGAAATTTCTTTCTTTCTCACTGGATATAGTGATGGTTGTCTTACATTAGATGTCAACTCCCAGCATTTTTTATGGTTCTTTGCTCCTATATCTCCCAGATTCATTCCACTGGGAATATTTTTTAATTATTTACTGTAGCATAGGAGATAACATGATCTTCCCTCAGAAAGAAGGTTTCTTCAAAGTTTCTTCAGGAAGCCATCTTTATTTGGAAAGCTGTCATCAGCATCTACCTCAGGTATTTCATAAATAACATAGGCACCCCAAATTCCCATATTATTGTGGCACTATAGCAACCATTTTGAAGGTTTTCAGTCAAAGCCCAATGCTGCATCCTGACAGTTGTGATGGCTGGCACTGACTTTCACTAGCAAAACCCACAAGTGGTTTGTGATCTGTCCCAGCAGTAAAGAGAATTCCCGTGCAATTATTGAGATGCCTTTAAGTCCAAAGACAACAGTTAGACTTTCTGTCTCCAACCAGCAGTAACTGTACCATGGTGGTTGGTTATTCCTCACTGGCTATCACAGTCAGCTTTCTCTTACATCATAGATAAATTGTTGCTCAAAATAAGTAAGTAGTATGGAGATCCTAGCAAGCTCCAAAATATTTGTCTCTCTTTCTCAGTACCAGGCATGTCTCAAATCTTTAGCAAGCAATGTAAATAATTTGAAACTGCTAAAAAAGGTGATAAAAAATAAATGAATGTACACATGCTTTTAGATGTTATGTTCAGGAAATCTGAATCCTTTCACTCTTTATCTTATGTCTTCTGCAAGACAGAATATCTTTTTGCTTGTTCTGCTGTTATCCAGACCCATATTTGTAGTTTAAGCACGTGTTTTGTTTTACAGGTTGTCTCAATACTTATGTGTTTGAAGTACCCTCATTTGGTTTATCAGTATTACCTCTGTGTGAGGTGAGGATATAACAAGGACTTGCTAAATCATTTTTCTAGAAAATTTTGGAAGATTATTACCGTTGACTTGGCAACTACTTCTATATATCAATATAAACTTTTTTGAATGTCTAAACCACATCTTTCTTACAATCATCTTCCAGCTAACTCCATTGGCAAGTCCTCTGTCTGTACAAGTAAAGTAATTATCTAACATGGAGGCATTAGTCATTACCTTTTATATAGCCCCTTCAGATGTGGATAGTTTTGTCTGTCTTAATCATAGAGGAGGTTTAATCAGAATATTGCAATGGTGAAATGTTGATGGCCTGTCATCTAGACTCTCTAATTTAATCTCAGGGTTTTTTTCTCTGAGGATGAGAAATTTTATATTCATTTTGGCCTAGATTTAAATCTTGATCTTTACAACTCATTAGCACCTTTCAACAACAGCATTATGTGTATCTTCATAGGTAGAAGATAGAATCTCATTTGAAGTTTTGCTCCAGTTTCAATTTAACTTCTTACAAGCAACCTTCTGCCCAAGAAATTTACATTGGTGCCTTGGACACAAGGACTAGATAAGACTCTGGTCTTTTTATTCATTAGGTTTTTATTTTGTTATATGTTTGAGAGTTTATATTTTTGCATTGATTGTATTTAGCTTTTTTGTCAGTACTACAGTTATGAGTAGGATACATAACCATGCTGTGTATAGTTGATACATATACGCTCTGTCTATTTATTAACATATCATATACATAAATGTTCAACTGACATCTTTGTCTGCATATCTTGGGCATCTATTTATCTTTGTCATTAGTTGGCAAGATTTCCTTTTCTTTCCTTTCAGGCATATATGTCTTTGGCCAGGATAAGAAAATTCTTTACTTTTTCCTTTTCCTACTGTCTTTGGACTCTACTTCATTGATTTGAGACAACTGATGGACTGGTTTGCATTTTCTGGCTGAATGCTTGATTTTGAGGCATTTCTGACATGAGGCCACTTAAAATATGCGTAATATGCATACTCACTAAAGTGAGCTACCTCTTTAGAGCAGAAAAATCCTTTGTGAGCTTGAGACTCTTCCAGCATGCTTTGCATTTTGATTACTAAGCCAATTTGTTTTCCTTTTGGTACTAAGCACAGTCATGTAATATTCTTCACTGCTGCTTCCATTGCTGATACTAATTCCATTACTTTAGGCCATGGTAAATTCATTTCTGCCTTAAATTTGAAATCTTGCATTTCTTATACAAAGCAATCTGTCCCATGGTGTATTTTTTAAGCCATTTCAGAAAAGTATCCAAGCTTTACTACATATGCAAATATAGATTCCCTCTTCATCCTGAAACAAGTCTTTAATGCAAATCATTTTCCAGCAACTCCATGTAAGTGGTATGTGGCCTTCTGTTAAGAGTTTTGTAGATCTTCTCATCAGTTCTGAGCCTATAAGAAGTTCTGTGTATGGACAGAGACTTTGCTGCTAAATAACTCTGAAGGAATAATTTGTTACCCCTCTCTTCATATCCATCTTAAGAAATCAGTGGCTTCATTTTAAAAGAAAATTATAATTTTCACTGGTTGCACTGACTCCCTTAATATGTCATAAATTTTAATGATTTTTCAAGTGTTTCTTGTCAGCAATGTTGTTAACTCTCTACCAGAATATTGCAAGCTGGAAATGGCTGTGTAACTTAACTATGGCATGACTGGAATGGGAGTGGGGGGAAAAGCACTACCACTTAATGACAGGGAGTTAGAGATGGATGGAGTGTTATATTCTGGGGTAACCACATGCTGACTCTAAGCTTGTTTGAAGAGTATCTCTTTGAGTTTGCTTGTGTTTTAATTTTACCACAATACTCTCCACTTCCTAGAGCTTTTAAGCATAGCTTTTTATTCTTCAGATGAAGTTCAGATACATTAGGGTGACTTTTCTTTATACCCAGAAATACTGCAGATATTGTAAAAGAACATCAGACTCCAGATTTCATAACTTCCACCCTCTGCACTCTGAAGTGAGGCTCCTCCTGAGGGAAGTGACTGGTTCTTAAGAAAAAGCAAAATTGCACAGTAATATTCCACCTTAATGGTGTGATATTTATTAACAGCAATGTGTCAAGATATATTCACTGAAAATGGAATAGACAATCCTTGTTAATCACCTACCTTGACTAGTCAATACATTTCCATCCTCAGTCCCAAAGCTGGACTTTGGCAGGATATCCACATATAAGTCAAAATCCAGGATGTAAAAATTTCACCTTGCTTTGCAGGTCCTCTTTAGGACTTAAAACTCTCCTCTTTATCCAGCTAGAAACATCTCAGTCCTGTAAGGCCAGGTATGACATTTATTCATCTTCCTACTCTTATGCAATGCCAAGCAAAGAGTGACAAGGATGTGGCATGGTGACTGCAAAATTGCCATGGGAAAGGACAGGTTTTTTTAGGAAGAAGGGCACCAGTGAGATTGGCAATAAAGCAGTTAATGGAGTACTATAATGATTCTTAGCCAGGTATGAAGTAGGGTAGACATATTTTTGTAGATTTGGAGAAACTGGCATAAAATAGAGAGGGTGAGAGGCAGTTTTGCTGAAGTTTATTTTCCAAGGATTTGGAATTATGGGAATGAAGAAGTGGGCCTAGACAGTATGGATTAATTGCATTGCAAGACAGAAAACAGGGCACATATAGCATGGAAGAATGAGAAGGGGAAGAAAGTATTCTAGAAGGTTTAAGAATTGATGGCACAAGATGAGTGCCAAGCAGAAGCTGCATACATTCTGCTATGAATGTACAAGTGAGGTACTGCCTTACCTAACTCTTTTTTAATCTAATCTTTTCTCAACATTGCCTAGCTAGAAGGTACAGTTGTCTAGCCAGGAAACAGAAACAATTGCATATAATTTAGGTATTAAATCACATCTAACCACCCTACACCCTTACATTATTATTTGCCAAAGTGATCAACCAATTGAATGAAAAAAACACCTGAACAATCCAACATGTAAAAGCACAAGCAAATAAATTTATATGTGATTTGAAAATATTTACAGTTTGATGGTAAGCAGCAAGAAAGACTAATCCATTCTGTTAACTATTTTTTTCCTACTCAAATAGTCATCAACAGAAAACCTACTATGACCACTTGGAAGTGTATGGGATATTTTATATGTCCCTTCTTCTGTTGCATAATATTTAAAGAAAATTAACCCCCCGACATTTGACATTCAAAAAAAAGAACCAACCACATGATTTCTATTTATTAACATATCATATACTTCAAATAAACAATCAACCAAATATACAAAATTGTGCAAATCTTTCTGTGCAAAAGGTTCTAAATTTGTATAACTTTTTCAAGTCTTTCTAATTCCAAGTTAGAAATATTTTTGTTTAACAATATTAATGGACTTAGAAGAAACTACCTTGATGTCTGTTCATTATTTATGCTGCTAGGACCAGATTATGACTTCAAAAAAGATTTAGGTAAATTTGATCTTCTTAGGTATATTTATGGTATTGCTACACAAAACAGGACCATTATTTTTTCCCTCAGAAATTGTCACAACATTTCTCCTTGGTCTTTTGTTTAGAAGCCACAAATCTTTCGGGTTCACAATTTGGCATTTGAAAAATAATTTAAACAATGTGAATGCAATCTGCTACCTAGGTCTGTCAGGCAAATTGCCAGGTAATGTAGGAAGACAGATGTTCCTTTTTTGTTTAGCTTTTATGTTCAGTAAACGTTTTATGTTGGTTCTAAAATAGTATGGCAGTGTCACAAATGACCACCTTGCAGTCTGAAACACAGCAGATGTTCCAACATGGCAGCTACATCCCACCTTTTTTGTTTGTTGTTGGATTCTGCATGAATAGAAA
The DNA here is from genome assembly GCA_028858755.1 of Ara ararauna. NCBI lineage: Eukaryota > Metazoa > Chordata > Aves > Psittaciformes > Psittacidae > Ara > Ara ararauna. The sequence goes on from CM054379.1 coordinate 68,673,504, forward strand.
ATGTTTATCATTATAATTAAACAGGAAAATTTTTTTGCAATATTCTGTAGTTTATTCAAGAGCATCTGGTTTCATTATCCAACACGGGGAAACTGAACTGCTTTGATTGGATGCATCAGTCATAAGATGCCGGTAAGAACGCTTCCACTTGGCAAGTATCTCTCCCTATTAGTTTGAACTGTGCTCTTTCAGTAAACATTCTTGAGAAAAGTTCCCCAACTAGCAATGGTCCCATAAAGCCAACGTTTAAAGTCACAGACAAGCATATTTCAGAGATGACTCCACCAGGGTCCCTGTTCCAATAATTCCTTCTCATTTTCATGAATACGCTGCAGATGATGGGAAAACAAATGGTACACAGACTGTGGACTGCTGCAAGCTTTGTCTCTGCAGCAGAGTAAGTCTTCTATGAACACTAAAGACACTGCAAGGTGTGGGTTTTTTGCCACTTGGAATCAGTAAAAAGGTTGAACACAGGGTGATTAGCACAACCACTTGGCTTCCTTTCTTCTTTAAATCCTCAAATTTCACCAAGGCCAACACTTGGAGTATTGTGTGCAATTCTGGAGTCCTCAACATAAAAAGGACATGGAACTGTTGGAACAAGTCCAGAGGAGGGCCATGAGGATGGTCAGGGGACTGGAGCACCTCCCATATGAAGATAGGCTGAGAAAGTTGGGGCTGTTCAGCCTGGAGAAGAGAAGGCTGCATGGAGACCTCATAGCAGCCTTCCAGTATCTGAAGTGGGGCTGTAGGGATGCTGGGGAGGGACTCTTCATTAGGGACTGTAGTGAGAGAACAAGGGGTAATGGGTTCAAACTTAAACAGACGAAGTTTAGATTGGATATAAGGAAGAAGTTCTTCACTGTAAGGGTGATGAGGCACTGGAATGGGTTGCCCATGGAAGTTGTGAATGCTCCATCGATGGTGGTGTTCAAGGCCGGGTTGGACATAGCCTTGGGTGGCATGGTTTATTGTGAGGTGTCCCTGCCCAAGGCGGGGGGGTTGGAATTAGACGATCTTTAGGTCTTTTCCAACCCTAACTATTCTATAATTCTGCAATTCTATGTTCCGATTCCCACTCTTAGAGCATGCCAGTAAGATATCTCCAAGATTCCCTCACTCAGGCTTAGGAAACCATTTGTTGGCTTCTGTCTAGGCTTACCTGAGCTGTAGAAGCACAAACAACAGAAAATGAGAAGTGAGCTTGCTATTGATGGACTTGCAGTGCTCGGTGCCTGTACATATACATGCTTTCCAAAGGGACTGAATGCAAATCTTTTGCCTTCTGGTTGCCACAGAGCCTGTAGGTACAGCATGGACTACTGAGGAAAGCTTGTATGGGGTTCATTTTACAGATTTTTAGGAAGATAAGGCTTTAGGGTGACCTTAAGGTCATGTATAATTTCTGGTGTAGACACAGAGAATGCCTTATAAAGACAACATAATATGCTGACGGATCTGGCCTGCTTTGGATTTGTTTTTTCCACAATCACTGTGGTCTTATATCTTAATGAAAAAAGCGTGAAAGGATTATTAATAGTGGACACTGAAGAGAACTACTTTATAAATTCAGTTAAGAACCCTCCTGGATCTAACAAAGACAAAAAACATTGCTAGTGTTTTACACCGATTTTACCCTCTGGGATTTTCTGGTTATTTTGTTTCTTTGGCTAAACATTTGGAGTAAAAATGAAGATGAGAATCTTGGAAGGAACTTTGAAAACAAGAAATGTACTCCACCCTTATTACAACATTATTCTTGTTTAGCCAAACATTTTTCCTTTTACAAATGATCTGATATAGGCACACATACAGAAAAGGCATAAAAAGAAAGACCTACATCAGCCACATCTTTTTAGATAAAAAAAGGATTGGAAAGGGGAAAATGTGTGAATGAATGAGAAAAGGCAAAGAATGTAAATAAATATAGGAAAGTAATATACCTTCAGTGAATAAAACTAGTATCTCACTTGAGTCCCTTGAGTCCATGGAGAAGAATTTAGATTGAATTAAAAATCACGTGGGCTTCATGGTGGCTTCCCTTTGTGAGGCGATAGTAGGGAGAAAGCATATGGAGAAGGGAGAAAGCATATGAATATGGGAGGGGGAAAAAAAGAGTACATAGCTACAGCAAAGTAAAAGTCATGAGTACAACTTTAACTTTCTGAGATGCTTAAGCAAGGTAAAAGTGTAAAAAAACCTTTGCAGTCATTTCAGGAAGCTATCAAATGTGTGGTCTTCCCTGTGTTTATAGCTGGATTTTATTGCTGGAATAGTGTGCTGTTCACTCAAGGTTAACGATTTATGTTCCAAGTTTCTTTCTTAGAGCTAGACTGCTTGCTGGAGTGGCCCCTTGGGGCAGCAGGATTTTCAACAGAAAGTGATCACATATATCACCAGTCTGCTGAAGTCTATATAATTGTCTTTGCTGACCTATGGACAGAGGCACTTAGAGCACACTTTCTCCAAGAATTTCCAGAACTTAAAACATGGACCATTACATTTCCTAGCAAGCTTTATATCTCCCAGTAGTTTTCTTCAAAACCTGATTTGATATAACCTAGTCCTAGGTCAATGTATAATTTACATTTATTTTTTAGTTGTTATGCTATAAATTGCTTCATGATCACTAAGCCCTGTTAAAGGAGAGCCCACTAAATCAGAGGTGTTTCCAAAGACTGCTTTGTCTACTATGTGCAGTAACCACCTGCGCAGTAGAGTTCTCTCATGAAGCACAGGCTGTGCCAATATCTCCCAGAGCAGCCTGTTAAAAACTGACTTTGAAGTAAGCCCTGATTTGAGTGCAGGAGCTTGCACCAAATGACCTACAGGAGTCCTTTCCAATCTAAATGTTACTATGATTCCATAATCCATAATCAATATTGCTGCACAATATTGATGCAGCAGTGGAGAGGTGCAAGGGGACAGACATTGCTTATTTATAATCAAAATACATTGAGTCACTTCAAGGACATGGATGCTTAATGATGACAAACTCATTTCTGTAGGAAATATAGAAACTGCAACTTTTTATATTTTTAAAACAGATTTTTATAACAGAATTTTATTTCCTTTTTCTAAAAAAAATCATTAAAAACATTACTGCAGAACTTTGCTTATCAAGAATTACTAGGTTTTACTTTTTATAAGTCAGTAATTCTCTTTCTTAACTTTAACAGTTGCCATGACAGATTTCTTTGCTGTACAGATAGCTAACCATAATCAGGTTTGAAATGAGCCTGGTTTAATGGTTTTTTTTGTTTTGTGTCTTTATGAGAATGAGTGCATGTATCACAACCAAATGAGGTCCTACACTGGTTGTAAGTGAAGCTATGGCATTGAGAGAACTCCAGTTTCCCACCAAATTATAATATTTGTGTTTACAAGTTTATATATTTATAATTTATTATATATACATGACATTAATGATCTGTGAGCAGGGCTAGAAACCACTGGCTTAGCTTATCAATACTACAAGACACTTGTCAGAAGCTAAAACTTTCTCTCACCTAGTGAAGGAAATCAGTGCTTCATAAAGTTCAATAACCATATCAGAAATGTTAATGATCTTTTTTATGTACTGTAGAGTCAGTAGTGGTGCCTCTAGAACAGAAAAAATGCAGGCACAGGAGGAGAAGTGAAGGATTAGTGAATACTCCATCCCTGGCGGTGTTCAAGCCCAGGTTGGATGGAGTCTTGGGTGACATGGTTTAGTGGGAGATGCCCCTGCCCACAGCAGGGGGGCTGGAACTAGGTGATCTTAAGGTCCTTTCCAACCCTAACTATTCTATGATTCTATGATTACTCACTTCACACTTCAGTAGGGTGAGCATCATCCCTCAACACCAAGTATGTGCTGACTAGCCTCATGCTCAAGAAGAAACATGTGGTTCTCTTAAATCTAAAACAATTATTGCAGCTTTATGCTTCAACAGGTTGCACAGTTTGCTTTATGCTTCAACAGGTGCCTCAAACTATAAGATAACCTTTCAGTTGTTTCCTATGACTTGTCAAGGTTTAAGCCCAGACTGTCACTCAGAAACCACACAGCTGTTCTCTCACTCCTCCCACTTCGTCCCCAGCTCCCGCAGGAATGGGGAGGAGAATCGGAAGAATGTGACTCCCAGGGGTTGAGATAAGAACAGTCCAGTAACTAAGGTATAACACAAACCACTGCTGCTACCACCAATAATAATAATGATAAGGGAAATAACAAGGGAAGAGAACACAATTGCTCACCACCCGCCAACCGATACCCAGCCCTACCCAAGCAGCAATTTAACCTTTCCGGGTAACTGCCCCCTGTTTATATAGTAGGCATGATGTGCTGTGGTATGGAATACCTCTTTGGCTAGTTTGGGTCAGGTGTCCTGCCTCTGCTTCCTCCCAGCTTCCCCTCCTCCCTGACAGAACATGACACTCAGAAAGTCCTTGGTCAGAATAAACATTACTGAGCAGCAACTGAAAACATTGGTGATATCAGCGCTGTTCCCAGGCTGAAAGTCAAAAACACAACACTGCACCAGCTACTAAGAAGGAGAAAAAATGACTGCTACTTCTGAACCCAAGACAGACTCTAGTTTTTCTGCCTTAACCAGCTTTTTCAAACCTCTTCCCCCAATTAGATGATCATTACAAGTTGACATAGTTTCTCCTTATCCTATTCAAGCTAGCCTCTACAATCTCCCAAGTATATATTGTGTCTAAATATATGCTTATTTGTCATGTTAAGGTAAGTACATGACATCTGTGCAGAATTCTAGAATAATTCCACTGTATTCCTTTAGCTACAATCCATAAAATCATGTAATTATCTCTAATAATTGATAATACAGCACTCTTAGTTTGTTGTTAAATCTTTGCAATTCCATTACGCACTTCAATGTCATTTAAAATAAGGAATTCAGTAGATTTTAGCCGACAGTTAAGGTAAAAGAGGGCCAAATAAAGAGCTAGGACAAATAAATTCTGCTTTAAATGTTCAGTGATGTAAAGAACTGTCCTCAAATTCAGGTACAGTTCACCTGTTGTTTTCCTGCCTTCTTCTGGTATCCAGAAATAGCAAAACCACACACTGAATTTCTGAGGTGTCCTAAAATGACAGCCAACATCTGAAGTGGTGCTGTTCTACAGATCTGAAGTGGTGCTGTTCTACAGACACCACAGGTCAAATAATTTCCAGATCCAGCTCTCAATCATTCTGAGTCAACCAGAAATCAGTTCTTCTGAACAGTAGACAGGGCTACACAAATCTTAAATAACAGAGTATGAGTCTCCGATGAGGTCTGTTCTTTCACGATATTGCTGCATGGATCTGTTTAGTTTGAGCCCATTTCTGTATCCATTTTCTATAGATTTTATTAAAAATACCTGTCCATCTGGGCATTCTCTTAATTTTAAAAAGTGTGTCTCCCTCCAAGTGTCAGTTTGATAGTTAACCTGCATCAGTGTCAGTTTGAATGCATCCTTTCATTTCCAAGATGTTGCTTCAGAGTACTTAAAAAAAAAAAAAAAGCAGCTGGGTTTGAGGAACAAAGGTCTTCAACACTAAGTATTTGGAAGGAGGAGAATTTATTCAGCTGAGCTCTTTATTTTTCAATTGCCCTACAACATCACAATGATAGTGTATCATCTCTGTCATGCAGCCATAAAATCCTTACTGGCTTCTGGTGTATTGTTACACGTTATACACATGTACATTATATAGAAAATGAAATTACTGATTTGGCAAACCTGTTCTATGGCATTTAGTCAGCCTTGCTTAGGAATAGAAAAGAAAAATTTCATGATCTTCTGTTTATTTCTCTTGCCAAATTTTCGGCTGCTCAAGTGTTCACTTTCCATGATTGCAAGACAATGCATTCCTCGAACATCTCCAGGGTTTCCAGAATATAATGACCCTAAGACAATGGACTGTTCTCCTTTTCCCAAACCTGTGAATTTTAAGTTGTTAGTTTTCACCCCATACTGAGATCAAATTTAATCTCAAAATAACAAAAATTCTCCATGACATGGAATGACTGTTTCCACTGATTTACAGCAAAATAACAACTTCCCGGAATTATATTGTCTAACCGTTCCTTTTTTGATGATGATATTTATCCAATTTGAATCCTAAAAATGTTCATCTCTGGTGTTCTGCAAGACGTTTTATTTCTTCTAAAATGCAGATCTAAAAATATGAGTGAATTTACCTAAATTACACTTAACCGCCAGTTAGAAGCCATCCAAATGGTGAAACAGTCAGTGCAAATTCATTTTCAGGGTAATAGTTTTGGTCTCTAGGTTTGTCTCTAACTGCATAAACTCAGAATGAATATAAATGTATGTAGGAGGGGATTAATATTCTCATGTACCAAAAGTTCTCCAAGGTCGAACACTTGATAAATAAGCCTGTCACGATCTTTGCCATTTTGATATAGTAGCACCCAAAACACATAGCTGTATCTCCAGATACTGTTATTTTGAAAAGGTTCCATTAATCTTTTAGCTCTTTTTTCTATTGCATTTTCTTTGCTTTTATGGAGTCTTACTGTTAGGAAAACTAGATTTATTTTTTGTAATGTGAAGAGTCCTTGCCAAAAACAAAATCACAAAACCAGATCTGTGAGCCTTGTGGCAGAGTTGGGAACATCTTCAGATTGTTTGTAGATTTTCTTGAAGCCTCGTTACTTCTAGTTCCTCATATCCATGTGTCATCCCCTGGGCACCTGAAATCTCAGGTGGAATTCTTACTGCTACTCACTTCTGCCGTCAGCCTAACCTCGTTTTTATTAAAGAGGGGATATAGCTTTAGCTTTCAGCATTTCTTTCCTCATTTCTTCCTCCTTTTTGAAAGGATGCAGGCAATACTGAACACAAACCTTTATTGGCACTTATCCTGTATGTAGTCCCTGGAGAATATTTCTGTACCTTCTGATATCTTTGCCTCTCCACTAAATAATATATCCATTTTCAGTTGGATTCGTTGACATCATCTTTAAGATCAAACACAACATCATGGTAAAAAAATGTTCATTCTGTAAAGATAGGGGTAGAAAATGCAAGACTTGCTGCCTTTCTTTCCTTCTCAGACATGTTCTTACATGCCCTCTTGATGTGGAGGAAAAGCTGGAAAAGACAGGGTAAAACCCTTAACAAGGGGCTGAAGAAGATGAAATACCTTAATTTGAGGACACTAAAACTGTTCATATCCTATCAGTATAAGCAAACATTCCTTGCTTCACTTACATGTGGGAGAGCATTGTCTGCCTTTCTGATTCACAGTTACATCCATAACAAGGAAATCACGTCTTCAGCCTCCGAGTAAATTATGCATTCTTGTTAAATAAATTTGTATTTATATAAAAAGAACACGTGTAATTTATTTTTTTAATAAGTCAAGTCTCCTGAGAGAATTTGGCAGGGAAATGTTATTCTAATATTTTGGCTGTCTTTGCAAGATCATCTTGATAATTTAAAATGTCATAGGATGCTTGCAGGAACAATAGACCAGATTCCTGAGCTGCTGCAAATTGGCACAACTCTACAAACATCAAAGAAGCAATGCCAGTTTACACCAGCCCATCAATGTTCACAAATTAAATGGAGGCTTTGTGGTTTACTACATGTCAGAAAACTTGTAGTGTGACTCAAGCCTCATAAGCTATGCTGTAAAACTATTTGATTTCTAATAGATTGGCAAAAGCAAACTTTCTCATCAGAATACTGACCTCAAATAGCTCTTTAATGTCAGAATTAAAATCCACATCTTTAATGCTTCAAAGAATGAGTGTGCCAAAGAAGCTAATAACTGGATACCACAAAGCACAGGCCAGATCTCTTCCAAACACATGTGCACACTAAATGAAAATGCAATGCTTTTCAACACCTTGAACATGAGAATGTCTCTTTAAAATTATCCTGGGTAAAGTTTAACAGAAGTTTTATTCTGAAACAGCTCCCTCTCTACTGATATTAAAGCATTCCCTTAAGATGTACATTTTAGGTTTCAGAGTAAAGATTCCATCGTTCTTTTCCAAGAACATATGTACACTAATTGGTAATAGCAACATTTTAAGTTGTTCCAAAGTTTAGTTTGAATTCCTTTCAGTTCAAAGAAAATCAACAGCTTTTAAAAGTAATATGTGTACACACATAGCTCAATGTGTTATTTATGTATTTTAAAATAAAAATGACGAACTATGAAAAGTAAGCTTTTCTACTGTTAATTACATATGAAATGCATAATACAAGCATAGAAAAAAAACTTTCACTGAAGGATCCAAAATCACTTAACAAACATCCTGTAAGCCTCAAAACACTCCTCTGGGCCTCAAAACTCTCCTCTGAGACAATTGCATATGATTAAAAGCATTGATGGATCATTCAGCCATATTAAATACTTTCCTATATTAAGCCATGTTAGGAATAGAACCAGCAACAAATAGTTCATAGTATTTCCAATAGCAAAGTAGAAGGAGTAAAAGTAAGGGAGTAGAAGGACAGGAAAAACACTACGGGTGGTGACAGAAAAGCAAAGATGTGGGTTAGAACAGAGAGCACAGCAGTTTTGTTCATGGCAACAGAACAGAAAAGAGGTCCGCACAGAAAAGGTCTGTCCGCACAGCCAGCCAGCTCCTCATAGCCTAGAGTTGCTTGTGCCCAGGAGCATCTCATCTTCTGAGAAGCTCCAGTCTTCCTAATTCTCAAAAAAAAAAAAAAAAAAAACAACCCAGCAAAATCTTGAGTTAATTTTGTTTATATTCCCCCCCCCCCCAGCTTTACAGGTTCAGACATTATGACTGACAGTCCTTTCTCACTTTCCTTTGCACACTTTGACTGGTGACTGATAACCATCACAGATCCTCTGTAGACCACTTGCAGCTAGCTTAGCTTAAAGGTTCACCTGGTTTGGAGTAGTTATTTTTGCTGTTTTCTTTATTACAGAAAAAAAATCCTGGCTTCTGCTCTAGTAGGGATTTCAAAAACATGAGTTGCACATGCCAGAAATCCATCTGTCTCAAATGTTAAGGGTAGAAAAGTAGTCATATCTGGTGAAACACAAAGCACGGCAGCCCAAATCTAGAATCCTGGATCACCTTAAACATTATGTTAGCAGTCCCTTTCCATTGTTGCTAGATTGAACAAGATAAGGATGCTATTAAGTGTTCATTTCTTTCAGCATATTTATTATGATAGAAAGCTGTGTAGAAGTTGCTTTTGTGTTAATCCATCATATGTTGGCTTCCACAAAAGTTTCAAGACCAGCCAACTAAAGAGAATGCTACTATGATAGGCTATAGTATGCTCTGTAATAGACTAGTCAGAAGAGTTTCCAAGTGTACATTTTTATTAACCCTGATATAAGCAAAGAAAGGAAAATCTGTTCCTCATCTTTTTTCCTGTCTGCAAGAAGTAGAAAATCACACCCGTAAATTTACAGCAGAATGGAAGTCACACTCCATAGCTCTAGTTACAGTGCTCTCTAAAATCAATAGAAATTTTGTTGATAAAGTACTTGCAAAACCAGCAGTCTGTTTGTCATTGAAGGCAAAGCCAAAAACTGAAGTAGTCCTCTGGAATAGCCCACCCCAAGAGATAACAGGTAGTAAAGTAGGTAAGAGGCTGCTGAAGAAACAGTGCTAGGGAAAGCCACAGGGTCTGCCACAACTCAGTGAACAGTGTACATGACACTCTTTCATGTGGGTCAGACAGAAGCAGGTAGTTATTTTTCTTTCTTAAAGCAACTGCCTCCAAAAAAGTGCCAAAGAACTGTCAAAGTTAGTAGCTGTAGTAATGAGCCTTAGTAGAAAACTATCACATTTGCAGGCAGTAATATGAAGAGTCTGTATAGAAAAGATTTCCTTATAATTACAACCAAAAATAGTCTGCCATAGCAATTTGTGCTGCTGCAAATACTATTTTTCCTTATAAATGATTCTTTCTTATGTTTTGCTTTAAAATATATTCACAGTGAAAGAAAAGGGCAAGAAAAGCTGTTAGCTTTCAGTTCAATCACAAGTAGTTCCTGACACACTAGTGAACAAAAACAACAAAAATCTGGCCCACTATTCACAGCCACTGCAGCTAAAATACATCTGCCAGCTCTACCAAGAATATTTGGTCTAAGATACATTCATACTGTGTGGGGGTCTCAAAGTACAGGTATCACTAAAAGATATATATATCCTGTTGGAATATACAAAACTATTTGAATTAATTATATCCAGCAAGACTTCACAATAAATTAGTAACACATTTTAAACACTATTTACGCCGTTCCTTCTTCCCTTAGAGGAAACTCATTGTGTTTATCTGCGGAAAACATGTGAGATGCCAAGAATGATGGTGATCTATGGTTTCACAGTAAAAGTCAAACATTCTTCTGCATCTTGAATGAAGAAATAATGCATGAACACTGAGAATATATTCCAGAGATACCATTCAGCTTGGTCTAAATATGGAAGACGCTTGCTGTCAGTGGAACCCTGTTCAACACAGAGTACTCTACAGAGCTCTGGACTTAAATATTGTAATAGATATATTTCTTTTAGAATTCTTTTTATTTTATCTTAAGTAGCAAATGCATGAGGGAAATGTCCTATGCAGTTCTACACCATCTAAGGCAGTGGAAGGAGCATCAGGCCTGGCTGGATCACTTGACCTCTAGCACTACTTTAATACAAAATAAAATGATCATAATTGAAAACACCATTTGGCAGGTTGCTATAAAATATGTATTGGACTATTGCCTTAGACCCATGTTTCATTTAATGGTCTTGTTCATGGATTCTGGTTTCTATTACATTGTCATTTATTGACTGCAGACCAAATATGAGTTGCAACACTTTCCGCAGGATTCCGTTCAACACTTTCATTCGGCAAGACTGAAGGCAGCTATAGCCAGGCAGCACTTAGGGCCTGCCAGCCTATCAGTGTTTTGTAACTGGGGGGGCAATGAGAGACACTGCTCACCACCTGCTCTCATGGCAGGGACTGGGAGATGGTAACAAGCATTGCACTGCTGGACCATTCTCAACCTGACTTGTCCCAGGCCACTCCCCATGGAGAAGGTGGGACTGGTCTCAGCAGCAGATGAAATGCTGTTATCAGCTTCTTGTTATGTGACTTCCATGCTTGGCCACCATGTGGCTGTGTACTTGGGGAACCTTCCTGTCCAACAGATAGAAGGAGTGAGGTTGTGTAGGTTGGGATGGTCTCACACCTGGATCTCTGTCCGTGACATCAACACATTGTATAAGATAATTATAACTCTTCATTAATTTTAACAAATTTTTGCCTCTCTCACCTTCAACAGTTTACAGTGAAACCCATTTTACTTTTAGATAATTCCATAGACTTTAGCTAATTTAATAGATTTTGTATAGTCTTGGCTATATATGTTCACCATAATCTATGAAATGTGTTGTAGTCAATAGAAGCAAGGAACTCTTGCTCTATTCTTTAGAGTTTTTTGAAGGAAAGTTGGACCTATTTTAAAAGCTTTGTGAGTGTGGAGAAAGCTAAAGAAGATATATGATAACATTAGCTCCAGGATGATAACCTTAACAGCTCCTTTCTGAGAAAGCTCATATCAAATTTAAGAAAAGACAACCCAGTCTAATCTATTGTTAATCCCAAACACAAGCAACAGCAGTCTGAGCTCCTAAATTAGTGATGTACTGTTATAAGACTGTAAATATAGCAGCTACCCAGGAAGGAAAGAGGACCTGGGGGATTGAATTCTGGTGGTACACTGGGTGTCCATATCTCTTCTTTCTCCTGTTCTTTGGCCTTTGTGAAGCACCCACATGTACACAAACTGACAGCTTTCTTAGGCTGTCTGTAGTGGGAAATCTGTCAGTGCTGAGGTTCCGTTTATAAATTGCTATAGATCACCTGTGTACACCACAGCTTTATTACAGTTCTTCAGTTTTAAAGAAACTACTGTCTTAAATTGGTAATATGAGGAAGGCAATAAAATCCATAATGGTTGCCAGAATACTATCTACCTAAATCCACTGCCACTGGGGTGCAGGCTTTTGGTCTCCAGGGAACCACTTCAAACTGGAGAGGTAAGAGGTAGTGGGTGTTGCATACAACCTGATTTCCCAAAGTAGGTGATGCTCTTCAATTATATGGCATTACCACTTTATTAGAAGGTAGACTTTTTAGAAGAACAGATGACTCCTGCTCCAATCTAAATTTTGAAGAGCAGGAAACATTCAGAACAGTTCATCAATCACCAGTGGCATTTCTTTCTAGTTTGCCCTTTTTTTTTATCCAGTGTAACTAATATACTCAGTAACCAGCCACCTCTCCCTCTGGGTGTGTTTCTTCTTCATTGATTTTCTTTTCTTTATGTTTATTTTACTTTGACCCTAGTGATCAGAATTACTTAATGGCACAGCAGCCAAGACAAGGCAGAGCTCATGTGCCTACGCTGTGAGTACAGATGCATTTATCCTGGCAAATTTTGCATGAAGAGCACTACAAAATGTATTGCAGAGCTGCTCCTGCTTCTGCCTTGGAGCAGGTGGAGTTCAAAGCTTCCTGAAAGGCATTTTGCAGCATACCATGGTTTACTTGCTCCTGAATCTGAACTAGGATTGCATCAACCTTGCTTTGCTCTATGTGGGTTTACTTGATCAGCTCCACTTCTGATTTAACATCATGAGGAATTTCCACTTAACCTTGATTTTCCAGCCATGATTCTGTTATCCTTAAATTAGGTCTGTGCATCCACCAATACGCCTTGATCCATCTTAGGCACATGAATGCATTGTTGTTGAACTAGCCAGTGTATCTGATACAGACAGCATGCTGTTGTTAAACGTGTATTTTTTTCTTGCTAGACGTTATAGAGTGAATACCTGAAGTGGCATAGTAGTTTGAACAGAAGCTGCTTATATTAGGATGGTCCCTCACAAAAATTTGAACCTGCTAGAAATGGCAAATTGACTTTATATTGCTTTATCCATTTCTGCTTGTAGTTACACCTATTTTAACCTAGTTTTAGAAGCCATTGATTATGATTTGCTGTATTGTAGAACCATGGTCTCAGTTTTACCAACTTGCTTCTCCTAGGAATTTCCTTCTCTTGAAATTCTCCAAGCACTAGTAAAAGGCAATTTATGTTTTGCAAAAATCCTTGAAAGTATGTGATATTTCTGTATCATGTGCCAGCTCATCAGCTGTGGTAAATCCATTAAAACCAAGGGAGCTGGTTCACAGCTTACTACCAATAAGAATCTGACCCTTTCACAAAGCAGCACTCTTCCAGTTCTCTTTCTGTTAGACATTTCTGTCAAGGGAACAATAATATCAAAACCTATTATCTACATTCAAGCAAAAAAATCTATTACAGAACTGAAAACAACTCAACAGTTTCAATAACTAAAGGATCTGTAATGTTTTCCAGAAAGTAAAAGATGTCATTAATTCAGTGCAATGAAACTCCTCACAATGATTAGGCTTAAATCAAGATGACTTTTAATGGCATATTAGCTGCTTTTTTTGAAGGAGCTGTTGGATTATTCTCATTTTTATCCGCCATGGTGTCTCTTAAGGACAAAGACAAGTTTTTGCAGATGCTCTACCCCAGCATCTTCATACTGTTAAATGCTTTGATAATTTTGTAAATATTTGTTACCTCTGAATTTCCTGGAATGTTAATGCTTAAGAACAATTACAAGATCCTGTTAATGTAACTTTCTTCATCCAAGGGACTGATGCACACTTTCCAAAGTTAAGCCTTTTTTATTTTTGACCTTAAGAATATTTAGTAATAATTTTTAAAAATCTCTTCATCTACGAAATAGGTTGTTATCAGAGCTGTGAGATATATCCTAACATGTTTCATGTGACAATGAAATATATAATAATGGGGTTAATAAATGGCATGAGCACTTGATGGGTTGTTCATGATGGAGAGGGTGCAAATTTACTTGTAAATTACCCAATTTGTTTCTAGTGTTCTATAAAGCCATCTTTTTTTTTTATGCTGTGCAGCACTCATATAATGTGGGTGTCTGGCGACTCCATTACTTTTAGCATCTCAGCATTCATTATCCCATCAGCTTTCTCATTAGCTGTGCACACACCTACAAAACATAACAATTCTAACTGTGATGAACCATTAAAGGTTTGAATGGTTGATTATGTTCCCAGGATTGTTAAAATCAATAGAACCAGCTATTCAGCTTAATGGGGATAACTAACATCATTAAAATCAATGGCAGATGAGCCAGTACTATTGTTCCCAGCACATGTTTTCAGAGAGGAGTATCTAATAATTTAAAAACAGGACTGCCACTATTGCTTTAACCAGAATATTCTGTAAATCCATGTAGTATTATTTTATTTATTGGTAAACTGTGACTTTTATTGTGATCCTTTCTACAATCATTTCAGTTTTCTGCTGTGAAACAAATCAGTTTTCTTAAAATCACAGTACCATGTACTACTCCGAGCATTGTTTTATTTAAATGTTATTTGAGCCTTGAAAATACCACGCTTCCTACTTTTATTTTGAAAGTAATGTAGCAGAAAGATTTGCTCTGGAGAGTTCTAGTACTGTACCATAGCAGTCAGCTTTTCTACTTGTGACTTTTTCTTAACCAGCATTTTTAACATCATGAATATTTTTATCTCTCTATTTTAACTTTATAACAATTCTTAGTGTTACAGGGAGAATTACACTGATTTAGACTAAGTCATGGCTTTTAAAAGGCTGTGATTCTACCATTATTGGCTATTATTGTATATACAAAAAATCAATTCTTCTGACTGCTGCTTCTCAAAAAGGGTACTTTTACATAGTCATGTTCGGTAGCTCCTGATCTTCGTCACTGACATCTTTTGGTTTTCGACTGAATATCGGTTCACTTTATACTTTCCTTATCTCACAAGTCAGCATTTTTCATAATTCAGTTTTGTTAGTCTTTGTGTGTTTGTCTTATGGACAGTGTACAATTTAATGCATTCATCCTACAGTTTGATTTTTATCTACCAACAGATAACCATCCCACCAGAGTCCTTGGTCTTTCACAAACCACTTTCCAGCACCTTGAAGAATTGCATTTTATCAATTTGAAGTTCTTGCTGTATTGGCTGCTGAAAAGCATTATATTAGTTGTTCTTATCAACATTGAAAAGAGGACTCAAATATTGTTAAATTCACAGCCTTTTAGTAAAGCTGCAAGTTTTTTAGGAGCTCTATTGAGTAAAGTCAAATTGGCGCTGGCATTGGTCTTGTAATATTTCCTAAAGCAATATTTAAAGATACTATGAAGAAAACCATATTGAATCACTAGCATAAGACATTTGCGTTTATGACCTTGCACAAGCTTTCACCAGTTAATATCCATTTCTCTTGAAATCATGAATCATTCCTTATAGACTCAACAGTTCAATCACTTTTCTTTTAGGGGTGTGTCTCTATAAGGATGTCACCTAGTGTAGGAAAAAGTAGCTAGGGCTTTGTTTCTTTGTGTCCATGAGTCTACTGTTATCCAGGCTCCGAGAGTATCTAGGGAAAAGTACTGTAAAAACTCTAAAAATAAAAACCAAAGCAAACAAAAAATCAAGTGCTATAAGAAACTCCTTTTTTTCCTAATTTCAGAAACAGAGTTTGTAAATAAAATAACCTCTGTAACCACTTCTGGGCGAAGCAGCTTTCAAACAAAGTTTCCAGTAACAGTTGGCTGCCTTCCTCAAATCTCAACGAGTAGCTGGGTAGGCTCAAGCCTACGTCAAACTTTAAGCTCTAAACTCTCCTCTTCCATGCAATACTCTTCACTTGACAAGACTCGGGTGTTCTCCAGAACATTAAAAAAAAAACAAAACCTGATCATGGTGTCTAAGAATGGGAAGCTAAATGCACTTTAAGGATACCTTTCAAGTTGTGTCTGCGCAGGCCTTTCGGGGCTGGAATGATGCCGGCTTGGCATCCAGACAACCCATAATGCCCATCTGAGCAAATCACATTAATTGGTTACAGTTAGCTGAAAAAAAAAAATAAAATCATCTTCCCTTTACTGAATAGTTCTTAACCTTTGCAAACTAAGAATTGGGAACACAGCACACTTACCTTCCTCCTGCTGAGTAATTTTTCTGTTTATTGGTATTAGCTTTCAAATGACAATACTAAAGAGCTGTAATAATCTGCACTGAAGACACTTAGCAAAGGGCTCATTAACAGCTGAGATGAGTTGTAAAAGAAACACATAAAATGTCAAGCTAATTTAAAAAATCAAACTACACCATGGAACAGGCAATTAAACAATAACACTTACATAGCACAGGAAGTTCTGAAAATTAACACAGCAGAGAGACAGACACTGCTGTCATTAGGAATCTAGCTCAGCTCCCACAATGCGTAATAGGAGTCAGTCCTGCAAGTGTAAGAGAGATATGCAGATCCAGAAAGCTCAGTAACAAAGACCCATGCTTCAGGTTTACCATATAGAATGTGCAAGAGGGCACTTAGTCTTATGATACACAATATGGGATACCAACCTATATTTCCCTGTGATGGGCCATCTCAACAGACATGTAGTAGTAGAGCAGGGATGGTTTGTAAGCCACTGAGATATTACTTCCAGCTTGGTGGGGAAGCTTGTGACATAGCAGAGGTGGCCAGCAAGCACTCCTTGAGTTGAGCTCATGAAATGAATTTTGACTTAGAAACCTTGCATGTGCTCATATTTCAAACACCTACTGAGGCAATTCTAATGTAAATACCTATATTCCCTATTCAAACAATGGAGACCCACAGCTGGGTGGCCCTGTTCCTGCTAAAGTTTTGATAAATAGTTAAAATGGATGCTGCATCACAGGTTTTTCACTTACACCCCTTGGACTACCCATTGTAAAAATTTAATTATTTTCCAAAGAACCAGAAGCATAACAGAAAAACTGTGAACTACATAATCACTGAAAAATGAGACTTGAAATTGTTAGTATTTAGTCTTCACAATTTGGTTACTAGTTCACATTCTACACCCAGGTTACTTTTCTGTTTCTGTATTCATCATCCTTTGTCATGGGAATTTCTTGATCACCATAGAATCTCTGTAGTTCAGAATGCTTCTATCTTATTTCATTACTGAATTGCTCATATGAGTGAACTGTCTCACAGATGTTCTGAAGAATTATTTGAATAGTCACAAAGTCTTTTGAAAATTTAAAGGCTTTAAAAGAATACAGCTCATATTCCTGAAGTTCAATCAAAAGCTTGGGTACCAGTCTGGTATTTTTCACGGACTTCTGTTACTCCTTCAGCCCTAATTCACTTAAGGAGAATGATTATGCAGAGGGATCTGGACAGGCTGGATCAATGGGCCAATGGTATGAGATTCAACAAGGCTCAGTGCCATGTACTGCATTTGGGCCACAATAACCCCATGCAATGCTACAGGCTTGAGGAAGAGTGGCTGGAAAGCCGCTCAGCCAAAAAGGGCCTGGGGGTGTTGGCTAACAACCACCTGAACATAAACCATCTTGTGCCCATGTAGGCAAGGCCAACAGCATCCTAGCCTAGAAATAGTGTGGCCAGCAGTGCCAGGCAGTGATCATCCCCCTGTTCTCAGCACTGGTGAGGCCGCACCTCTAATACTGTGTCCAGTTTTGGGCCCCTCACTACAACTACCTGAAAGGAGGATGGAGAGAGGAGGTGCCTGGTCTCTTCTTACAAGTAACAAGAGATAGGACAAGATATAACAGACTTAAAATGTACCAGGAGACATTTAGATTGGATATTAGGAAAAATTTCTTCAGCAAAAGGGCAATTGGAACAGGCTGCTCAGGGAAGTGGTGGAATCACCATACCTGGAAATGTTCTAAAAACGTGTAGATGAGGCCCTCAATGACATGATTTTGTGGTGGTCTTGGCAGTCCTGGGGTAAAAGTTGGACTTAATGATCTTAAAGGTCTTTTCCAACCTAGGTGATTGTATGAATTTATGACTGTATGATTATGGACTTCCTTGGGGCTACTGAAAAATCAGAATGTACATAATTGAGCTTCTTGTCAACAAAAGATCATTCATGTGCTGCTGAAATATTAAAAAGTGTGCAATTAGGTTTCCCTGTGGTTCCATGAGTAATCAGATTTTGAAAATGCAGTAGGTATATTGCAGTTTTTGTGGTTTGTCACTATTTGTTTGTAGGTTGTTTGGGGTTTTATTGCGAACGTTTCTTTGCTCAGGAAAAGCAACTACTTTGGAACAATAGTTTGTTGGGGTTTTGGTTTTGTTTTCTTTTTTTTTCAATTTCCATTTGAGAAAGCAGTAATTAAAGCATAAAAGCAACACTGAAGCTTCTCAGTCCATGGGTCATGCCTGCACTTAGAGCAAAACTTTGTCACTCTTCAACTTGCATTGATATCAAGGGGCTAAAATGTCACGTTTAAGTTAAAACCATTTTCTAAAGTCACTTGAGGCAAACTAACAGAAGAGATGTGATATGACACTGTAACCATCAATAAAAATTTCTACTGAATACAACAAAGAAGGCAGAGAGATCAGATAATGAAGACAGGATAACACAAGAAAAATCCACCAAAAGAAATCAGTTTTAAAAGTAGAATAGAAGTAGGAGCATGGAAGTGGAACACCGAGGATAATAAAGGAGTTCACTTCCTATTTTACTTCTAGTCATATTGATCCCACACAACTGGAAAATAATCAGGTAGTTATGGCAGTTCTTTATGTACATTTCTATTCACATCCCAGAAATCTGCAGTCACTTAATACAACAGTGGTGCTGGAAAGCGGAAAAGAGCATTATCATTACTAAAAAAAACCAAAAACAGGCCTCTGAAGACATATTCTTTTTTTTGTTTAAGTATGGATTGGACATTTTTGGAAAGCCAATATTTTAAAACAAGGAAAACAATAATGATATGTCAGCTGCTCTAAGAAAAATGATTCTGACAAAAAAAAGTTTCTGTCATGGAAAATAGTCTTGAAACCAGATTCTGTTGTTAGATTTATTAAGGGGTTTGGGTTTTTCCCTTCTCTCTTTAACAGCAAAGTCGAAACTCAATTCCAACATTCAAATTGCAAAAATGTCATACAAAAATAAGTATTGGTGCTGCTGAAGGAAGATGTTTTTGAAATAGTTGTATGGCCCAGGCAGACAAAAGCTCATCTTGAGCCTATTCTTAAGCATTTGAAACACATGGAATACATTTGAGATTTCTTCATAAAGTGCCACCAGCACATTTAGTTCACTCCAACTTTGAGGCAACCCCAGAAGCTTTTCTTTTTATGAGCTTCCTGACAGTTAAAATATGTTCTAACACACATACATATGTACATGTATACACTTAATGTATATGAAACTGGTTTTATATGTTGCAGCATGGTTTTGCCTAAATTCTTCTGGTATTCTAAGGCACACTTCTGAAGTTCTTAGTTTTAGGGTAAAGGTGTCCTGGTGGTATATAAAGTTTGTTTTTTTATCAGTTTGTTGTCTACCTTTATAGGAAAAATAGTATAGTAATCTCTTTGAGGCAGCACATGGCAATTCCCAAGTCGTGTCTTCATTTTCTATCTCTACCACTGGCTTCATGTACAAGACTTGGCCGAATATTGAATCCTTTTGCTTTGTACAATGGGAATAAGATTTTTCTGCAACTGCAGAAGTATCCAAAGGAATGAGACAAGACCACATACTTAAAAATAAAACAAATTTTGAAGGCAGCTTGTGGCTTTCTACAGTAGCATCTCTCTGTCCCAGTGCTGCTGACAAGTCTTTCCACCCACCAGAGGACCATTTTGTTGCAGCCCCCTTCTCACTCTCAACCCCTGCTTCAGTTAGTGGCAGTCAGGTAAAAGAGCGTTAGGGGTCTATGCTCCTGGGGTTTTATCTGTCTTATCTACTTACCTTAGAAGATCCAGGCCATCATAAACACCTTCTTACTCATTAACTTCTGCAAGTAGTAGGTACATAAATGTCTTTACGGCTCTAAGTTCTTAGGGTACTGGCATAGCCTCACCATATGTCTGCATGGTACATAAGGTGCTAGGACTACAAGGCAACACTGGAACAGTAGAGAAATAAAATAACAAACTTTATAATCAGACTAATTTAAAGGTCATCCGCAGTGGCAACAAGTAGACTGCTATTCTCATAAAGTGAGGGTTGTCTTTATTTTTCCCTTGTATCTCTCTTTATCACTTGACAAATACAACAATGTTGCTGTGTAATTTTGTTTAATGATTTTCAAAGTAATATCTAGCACACTGCATCACTGAATGCTTCTCCTATCTTTTTTGGTTTCTTTTATAAAATAATGTCAAAACATAGATATTGCACTGAATGTCTTGCGTTTGAGTATATTGAGGTGTGCTTTACTAGTATCTGCTTTAGCAGCACTGTTGCACTAATACCTCTGAAGTGATCTGAGAAGAAGAAGGTCTTTGGGGTTATGATAGAAGAGAGAAATTTAAGCAAAGGAAAATATATACTCATAGGAATAAGTGTATTTTCTACTTCTGGGTTTAATAATCCACCTCTGTTAGAGTCAAATACCAAACCAGGGCACACAGTAAAGATCATTCTGGCAAGCAACAAGTGAATGAATAATACAGAAAATGATCCTCACTTCTGTGACAATTTTTGCACACTGCAGCTTGCCCTTGCTATCTGACTTTAAAGCTGACTAATTTCTCTAACGTTTATAGGGGAAACTCAGCTTGGCCAGGTCACTGAGTTGACTAAATGCATTGGGATAGCAGCGACACTCTCAGTGTCAGAGCTATTCA
This sequence comes from Ara ararauna, assembly GCA_028858755.1. Taxonomy (NCBI): domain Eukaryota; kingdom Metazoa; phylum Chordata; class Aves; order Psittaciformes; family Psittacidae; genus Ara; species Ara ararauna. Next base: position 68,694,259 of record CM054379.1, read on the forward strand.
TCTGTGTGTACTGGCTAGGAAAAAGGTGACATGCCTCATGCCTCCTATGTTTTGTTTAGGATACTGGACTAATGAATATCTGTGAGGGTTCACTTGAAATATAAGCAAGACTCACTCCACTGGGTTGGAGCAAAGGTAACCTGGTTCATCTTCCTAGCCCCAACAATAGCTAGAAGCAGGGGCTGAAGGGAGGTTTCAAGAACAGGGCAAGTACATTAAATACTTTTCTAGCTGCTCTCCCATCCTCTCAGTTTGTATTATGTTTCTTTAAGAAGAAGAGCCAAGTGGACTCAGAGGAATGAAGAAATTACTCTTTTCCACAGAGTCGCATGTTCTACTTTGGGAAGGGAAGCAAGAAGAGAGAGCAGAAGAAAAGCGTTAGCAGCAGCCATGTGTGGAAGAAAGAAAAGAATGGGAAAGAGTCACAGCGGGGAGCAGGAGCCTGCTGCTTGTGGAAGGAGGCAATGGGACTGTAGTGAGAACAGGCAACAGACGGTTTTAGTTCACTCAGTGACTTTCTTAGTCACAGCAAACTCTGCCCAGGCCCCTCTGGTGCCTAGAGGTTTTTTTATTCATCTGCTCCAGGGTCTGGCTGGCTGTTCCCTGATCTGTTCCCTGATCTGTTCCCCATCCAGACCAGACCAGAGGGGACTGGTAATAGTTTGTTGATACTCAGAGAGTCACTGAGTGAATTAAAACCAAGCCTGGAAACAGGGATTTGCTTGCAGAGTACATAGGGTGAGAGGTAGCTATAAGCACTTCTTATTTCTGTTCCATCTGCCCTAATCACTTTGAATTTTGTCTACTTACAAAGCTAATTATCCTATTAGACTTTATAATAAAAAATAGTATCCTATTAGATTTTATGATAAAAAATGTTTTTTTAGTGGTCATCAATTAGGTTGCTGTAAAAAGGTGTGCATAGATCTAACACTAATGAAGTAATGCATTAAGCAGTATTAACACTGAAATGTAGCCATATATAATATTTGCTGTACAGGTTACACTTGGTAATAAAAGATGTATGTAAAATGCAGTACTAGATTCTGCTCTTGGTTGCACCAGTGAATTTAAACACATCATTAAGTGGGTCAGAGGAAAGGTCTATTGATCTTTTTGTATCCCAGAAGATGTCTGTTGCAATGTAGAAGCCTTGAGTATGCTTGTCTGCTTTCTGATATAGATGTCTTAAGGAATATTGAGTGTCTTGCAGCTGTGGGCTGTCATTTACACCCTGCTAGAGAATTCTGATGGGAAATCCATCATGGAATATTCTCTTCTAATTCTTCCTCTTTTTAGTGCACCCAGTTTTCTCCACCAGCTGCAGCTCTCAAGGTACACTCTCCTGACATGTTCTGACTCCGCTGTACTCTGGGTTCTTCACATTTGTGACAGCCTAAGCATTTCCAAAGTGCCTGTATTCTTTTTGAAAACTACACTAGCTTCAGAATGAAACAGGAATTTTGTTCTAGCAAAGAAAGATTTTTGTTCTCATTCTCACGTGTTATTTAGTTTCCAACTAAATAATAGCAGAAGTATTTATGCTTAGTGACTTTTCTATTCTAGATTACTTGTAACAATAACAGTTTTTCCTGGATTGCCCTTTGAGGAAGGTAGGCAATGCATTCTCATTTACCCAAAAACTTTAGACATTCTCTGCCCTTTTGCTCTAGGAAGAACTTCCTTCTCTCCCACATGGTTTTATTTGCACATTGAATTTTCTACAAATGTAGCTAATTAAGGCCGTAATTGCTGCCTGGAGTCCTTTGACCTTCTAGGTAGTCTGAGGACTTTAAAGATTTTTAAAACATTTTATGAAATCATGCATCATGAGCAGTGCTCAGTATGGATTCAACTCTGGACCTTGAGTTCACATTTAGTTAAGCTATGTCTGTACTGCACAGCGTGACCTCCCATACTGCTTTTTGACTCCTAACCAAGGGTCGTGTAAAGTGAATCTTTCTACACTTAGATTGCCGTTGCATAAAAACCAGAACATGGTTATTCAAGGCAGACCCCACTATGGCCCACATCTGCATCTGAGAATGAGCCATTACTAGTATGCATGATAATCACATCATGCCACTTCATCTGCTGCAAGTAAAGTAGAATTACCCACTAGAGAATCTAAAAATGCCAGTGGACAGTGAAGTTCTTGAGATGCAGTGGCCTTGGCCTTCATGCTGTGTCATAGCATGCTCATACCATGCTGGCTATCTTAGCTATTGATCTTAACAGTAAAACTGTGCTCAGAAATGCAGTGAGATTTTTTTCGTCCTTTCAGGTCCAAGAATGAAATAAGTATGGCTTTCATGGGCACAAGAGCATATTATAAGCGTTTGCATTGCCGTTGTCTCTATTGTACCTTAAATACAATAGTGTAGAATTGAAGCAAATTTTCAAAATTTGGTCTTGCCAAGATGACTCCAAGAATCTTTATCAATCTTCATCAGAATCTTTTTATCTTCTGATAAATTTAATTTTGCTTTTTGATTTCTTGTTTCCATTAGGGTGCTAGTTCAGTTTACTGTGGGTTTTTGCCACCTCAAGGTTTCTGTCCTTTCTAAACTCTTATTGTAGGCCTTTCCTGTCCAAGCCTCTGAATTTCCCAGTTTCAGCTGTGAGATAGTCTTTATGGCTGCCTTCCTCAACTGCAGCACGTAAGTTTCTACTTTTATGAAGATATCTCTTCTCACGCTGTCAAACGCTCTCTTTCCTTTCCCCCTTCTGCCACCTAATTTAATCTGTTCTACAGCAATACTTTTCTCCTCATAACTGTTTTATTGCTACAGCAAATCTCACCCTGAACACAGCAAGACAAAGTATAGTTCAGAACAGGCTTCAGTCCTGAAATTCTCCTTTCTTTTTTTCTCCTGGAAATAAACCAGAAAACTAGCAACAGAAAAAAACTCTTTTTCCTCCTTCCCCAGAAAACAAACAGCTCCTTTGTATCTAAGATGGCACTGTGCTGTTGGCACAGAATTTCCTGCCAACTAGTCCTTTGCTGAAGAAAAATTATACTCCAGGCCTACTTCAATTGCCTAAACATAGGCATCTAGTGCTGTTTTAGACATCATAGGAACCTGGCCTCCAGCTACTGACTACTCAGAAGACCAAAGTTTCTCATAAGTCCTGGCATGCTTGCCAGCCCCATGATGACATTCTGATCCTGCAGGGCGCCTCAGATGGTACTGACCATATTTAGGTAACTGGATCATTTCCCTAGCAGCACAATTGTTCTGGGATGAAATGAATCACTTTCTGGAAGACACATCCTCTCCATTGACTGAAGATGGAACCAAAACTACTTGTTTACATAGCTAGCTTACAGACAGCTATGGATGAAAACTACACCCTGAAACTATGCCACCCCAGCAAAATGATAGATGACTGTGGCAGATGCCTACCATGGCTAGCCTAATCCTGTTCCAGGAAAGAACAGCAGAAGAAGACAACATATCGTGAAGCTAGCAAGTAAAAGCACCTATGCCACTGACCTAGATCTCCTAGAGAGCTCATACTCTGGTTAATAGCACGTGCTAAAGCTGATGCTGTGACATTTTAACCCTGTGCTAGCTTAGATTATATTAACCAGAGTATGATAGCACATGGTACCTTCATTTTCCTTATTGACCTGTTGTACTGATTTGACTTTCTTCAGCTTAGTTCATTTTGTTTGAATTTCACACAGTCAGCTTTTCTTCAGAGAAAAGCTGGGCATATTTAACCATTATTATCCTCAACATTTTTTCGCATTTGCTTTTTATTATACTGATTTGTGTTCCCAGTTTATCCATACCGCTTTACTTTGGTTCATTCCCTATTAATATAGTCTAAAACTTCCTGCAATAACATTCTCAAAGCATGGTTACTCAAAAAGGTTTTACTATAAAAGTTGCTGTAATTACCCTATCAATATGACAATTGTACACTGCAGCGTTTGGGATGATTATTGAGGAATTCTGTAGCAATTTTAAATAAGAGTGGTTGGTTTGTTTGCCAGTTTATTATGTCCTTCTTTTATTGCCACAATCACATCTGCAAGCAATAATACTTCTATTTTGTCCTCTGAGCCTTCATTTATGGTTCATGAAAAGCTGCCATTTTATTTCTCTTTCCCCACTGCTCCCATCTTATAAACAACGCCATTATTTAGATTGTCTTTACTCTGTGATGTTTTCACATGTGCACCCTTGTAGTACACACAACAGCGATTTCTCTAAAAACAGCTATTCCTCTTGCTGTTATAACACTTAACGAGTGTTAAGTGTTATATAAGGATTTTAGTCAGAACCCTTCAATGATGTGTTCATATCATCTATTTTCATTTACAAAAAGACTTGCAGTGTTAGCAGAGTCACAAACTCTTTATTAGCACATACGGGGGTAAAGAGGACATACTGGATGCAGAGTGAGTTACAACACAAAGCTGACAATGGTAAGGGCATGTGATCTGTATCTGCTCAGTCTGAGGCAGAATTGCTCATTTTGACTGAACTGCAAATTCTTCCTTAATGCTGATGCACATACACAAGTTGAAATTATATGATCAGGGTATGTTTATACTGCACACAGAGATGTTACAGCCTGGGTGAAAACCTAAAGGTATTAGTGCAAAGACATAGAAAGCTTATGGCTCAGTACTGCTGTTTATCGGAAGTTATGCTCAAATTCTGTCTCAAATAATAAGCTGAAACTGAAAACAGATCAGAAACATGGAGACATAGAGACAAACTAAAATGAAGTTAGGCTGAGGCATTTTCTTTTGACTCGCTATTATTGTTTGTTTAATAAATTCTGAACAAATTGCAGACTAACATCCGTAGGAAAATATTCGTGATTGACTGACAAAAATACGGTTTCGTTGATGGAAATTCTGACTTAACCTTGCAAAGTAACTCATTTCCAGAAGCCAACATTTTCAGCTGATGCATACCTTCACTCTGTTGAAGCCCAGTTTCCTCCCTGTGGTCACTGAACTAATTGTTCTGATTTAGGTATGCCTGGGGAAAAAAAAAAAAAAAAAAAAACAGGTAAAAATGTATCTGGGAGTGTTTAGCCATGCTTCCTGTATATTTTACCAGGCATCTTCATTGTTTGGTTTCTGTAAACTGTTCTGAACCAGAGTCCACAATTTGGAAATGGTATCAACTTTTAAGCTGTTGTCAGCAGTGCAATGGTTAAGTACTGTTCATGTGCTGAAAACAAAAAGGCTGGCAGAGTGATGTCCTGTCTTTGCCAAGAAGGTGACCAACTTTGCTCAGCTAGCCCAACAACACTTAATGCAGCTGCGTTCTCCAGTACAATGAGACCAGCGAAGCTTAGAGTTTGTTGAATTAGGAAGCTTACAGAAAAACTTCCCTTCAGTGAAGTAAAAGGAGTCACTGAAAACCATGAAGGTTAAAAGTGAAATGTATATGGAATAAAATTTTGTTTCAAGCTTTATTCATAATAATTCTTCCAGAGCTCAAAGATGGCTTCAGTCAGAAAATAAGAAATCTAGTTATTCTTCATAGGCTTACTTTGAATTTTCAGTGTAGCATGCAAAAAGGGTTGTTTTTCTTTGCGAAGGCTTGAACCTACAGCACATCAATCCATTACTGCCAGATGACTTCAGAGGTGGAATCCCCACAACTGGACTAGCTGGAGCAGCTTTTTAGCTTCCTCAGCATGCTGAAGCATATTCCAAAGTATTTGTGTTTAAAGATCACCTGTAGAGCTAACAAAGTCTCATCTGAAATGCAGATCTAAGGTAGGTGAACGCATATTTTCTGAAAGGAATGAAATGCCAAGTGTCTGTTCTGTCTTGGCACCAGTCTTACTCTAACAGCTCAGTTCAACTGCAGAAACACAACACTAGCCCACATTTAGGCTGTACAGGTTTTGTGCCAGCTGTATTCCTCCAAGATTTTAGCTTTGACAAAGACAGGAGGAAAAATAAAGATTTCTTCCCTGTGTCTTATGACTTCCTTCATATCCCTTGGAAAGAAACTATGAAATTTTCAGGGCATGCCATTTAAGCTGGTTTGTCCATTCTCAGTAAGCATCTGAGAGGATTATGCCTCCCTAATATACTGAAATTAGTTGTTTGTTTGTCTGTTTGTTGCGAGATTGGGGCAGAATCTGCTTTCCAGAGAAGTAACCATATTGTTTATCTGATATTTGCCTGAAGCCACTATTTTTAAATGCATTTTGAACCACTTGAGCAATTTATTTAAAGGAACGATGCAAGGTTCAAAATTTCTGCAAACTAAATGCAGGGTTAGGGAGAAAGACCCAAATTATTGTCTTTACTAAGGAAAGGCAGGCAGAATTAGTTCCATTGGCCACAGTTGCATGGCCAGAAACTATACACATTTGTCAGTAAGCAGACCACATATAAATATCTCTGTATGCTATGTTCTTTGACCAGGAAAGTGTCCATGGGACAAAAGACAGTTCCCAGGAAGCTGAATTTCATTAACTTTGTTGCTCACAGAAAAGTTTGCTGCTATAAAGTAGAAGACAAAACTTAGAGAATAGGGGAAAAAAACAATATGAAAGAGCATTATATAGCCTGGCTTTAGAACAATGGTCAAACTACTAATTTAAAACAGACGTTCTATTCTTAGTAGTTCATAAACAGATAAAGAAGGAAAAGGGAAACTTATACTTGAAAAGTAGTGGAGCTCTGTCCTGTCAGATGTGCACTTGAAGATGTGGATGATGACCCATTGGATCTGCAGCTTTGGTCTGGAAATCTCATAAAAGCACCTTTTTCTTGCTATATTTTAGAGGCTGTCTGTTTCTGATATCAGCTGAACTGTGGAATTGTTGAGACCTGAACATTAAAATTCATGGGCCGTCAAAAGAGTTTAATTAGTCACATTTAGACTCTCTAAAAGTTTATTTTCATTTACACACTTTGGATTTTCAAATGTGTCAGTTTACAGAAAGAAGTTTTCTTTGAAAGGAGGAAACTCAGCTACGCACCAAAACAACCCGGGTACCATGGACTTGCTTTAGAAGTAATATACAGCTGAGTTCAGTGGAACTGGGGAATGGACACAATGTTTTTTCCACAACTATTTAAAACTAAGTATCAGGGCTCTTGCTCACTTTCAGGAAGCAGATTTTTGAGCAGATAAATCATTAATCTGGGGAGGACAAGTCAAATCCAATGAGACTGTTGAAGCCAGCAAGTGATTTTCTTCTGAATCCAATGGACTGGGAATCAAGCACACATTCCCTCCTCTCAGGCAGAGGGACTGCAAGAAGCTGCCTCAGCAACTTTAAAATTTTTTTCAGAGTAGGAACAAAGAATGCAAGGAGGCCTCTAGAGCAGACAGGGAACCAAAATTCTTAGGCTGCACTGTCTCCCCTCTCAGAGGACTTCATTCCAGGCTCTTGCCAAAACATATTTATTTGGAAGTATGTTTTCCCAGATAATTTTTTACTCTCTTGAAGAAAACTGATGTAAAAAAATAAGCATAGTCGTGCGACAGGCTCTCAGGTGGATATGAACCTGACATAATTCTTTGGTTTATGCAAATTCCTCCAATCATTTTATCTACACATGTATTTTTATCTGATAATATATTTTTGTTAGGCATCTTGGAGCAGATTTTCAGCTTCTCTCTGTTACACTATACATTTCATGTAGTTCAGCTATGAAGAAAAGTAGACAACGACTTTGATTATTCAACCTGGGAATACACCTGACCCACAAAACCAGGTTCTACATTTAGTCCCTGAACTATAGGAACTATGGGATTATTCACAAGTTTGAAATTAAGCATATGCTTCCACACATTGTTGGATCATAAATTAGAGTTATGGCTGATCTGTGCCAAGATTTATAGTTGTTCTCTTAAAGAAATAGGAACAAACTACAAATCTTACATGTGGAGGCTAATATGAGCTTCCTTCACATTCAGAAAAGAAGACTGGGATTTGATTGAATCCTTTCTCTTATTCACTATTAGAGGAATCTATTGTCTTTTTAACAGCACATAATATTTTCCTATATTATGTTACTGCAATTACTAGAATTTAAGACTTTATAAGTTATTAATGCATAATAAAATATTGTCAGTAAAAGAAGAAGATAGTCATACTTAGCTTTTAGATTAGCAATAAAAACTTAGAAAATAAAAATGTCTTTAGTATCATAGATGTAAAGGTGAGCAGTTTTAAAGCAGAGCTTTCATTTTCTTTAATTTAATCCAGAAATACTTAGAACAGCCCCTTAATTCTCTTTTTAATCACCTTTTGCAAAGAACATTTCAGGAAAACAAAGAATATCAACTAAGATTGTGAGAAAGAAATATTACTGAGAATTATGGCTAAACACAGTGTTATGAAAATGTTACTGAAGCTAACTTAGTACTTTTTTCCTCTTCCGCTCCCTCCCTTCCTTTTCCTTCTGCTTTTTTAATAATGTTACATGTACGTTATAGGTTTCCTAGTGGCAGACTATTGATTAAAAGAATATAAAGTGGTTGCAATCTGAATTATTGCACTGAGATGGTGATTTAAGGAAGTAATTTTTTATGCATTCCATGTTTTTCTCATAATTAAAAGGAAAATGCCAGGAAAAGAGGAAGTCTCTGGCAGCCCACAATAGACTCCTGTTTCTACTTCTATAACTGGAGTATTAAATTAGTTTAGGATTATAATCGTGGTATGGCTATCATTCGGTGTGGAAATGGTTTTATGTGTTTTTAAGGCTGCTCCCCACCTCTGAAAACCAAGAACATGTATATGCATCCTGTAAGTTCATCTGTCTTGGCCTGAGGAAGAATTTGTCTCTTCTATCTTTTGTTTGGGGCTAGTAATGGATGTTAAAGTTCTATGTAAACTAACTGGTGTAATTAAAATGAAGATTGAGTCACTTGTTTGGGACAAGGGAAAATGGAATGAAGCTCTGCAAGTTGAGCAACTGATTTCAGGGAGCTGTATATAAAAGATAAAGGAAAATCATCATAGAAGAAAGAATGTAACACAGTGCTGCATCAGCAGTGATGGTAGAATAGAGAAGCTGATTGCTCAACATTAAATGTCAAATATAATGTGCACAGAAAGCCTTCTTCCTTCACCAGCATAGATCTAGAAACAGGAAAAGAAAAAACAAAACAAATTACCAAGAATTTGCGTCAAGGGTGACAACCACATTGCTACTAAGAATGACTCACATCTGCTCCTCTGTAAGATATTTAGGAAGCAATTTTACATGTGTTAAGCACAACAATACTTGTCCAGTAGCTAATATGTGCTTGTGCACTTTTTTCAGTTGGTCCAGAGCACTCAGTGCTGTTCTGTGCCTTTACAACAAAGGCTGACAGAATTGTTCTATAATATAGACCAGAACCAGTCCTGTGTTGAGTAGAAAATGTTACAAATAAAAATGCGATCAAGATGTTGGCTGATTATTAGTGAATACATTTGAATGTAGAATGTTCTAAAGTGCGTGCCCCCTTAATCAACTTATTTTATTTCTCATTCTCTAGGTGATGTCTGGACTTGCTCATGCACAATAGTATTGGCCTCACACTTAAAAATAAGAGCTTAGGGGACCTGGCTCAGCCAGAATGACCAGTCTCTGGAGAGAGCTGGGAGCATCATTGTGATTTCTTAAATGGATGTACTCAGAATGTTCATATTTTAACTTCTGAATTAAACATCATCTGCTTGTTGAGAAGCAAATATGACAGTAACTACCTTCAGGAATATTCTGTTTTCACATGGCTCAGCTGTGAAAGAACTGGAATTGATGACCTGAAAAGCCTTGTCCAATAATTTCTGCCATATTTTTCTTCTTGCTGCAGACCCTGTTTCAGGGCTCAAGGTTTAGGTGTCTAGCTATAGTGTACTCCCACATATCAAAATAAAATGCATGGATGCACAGTCTTAGACATTAAAAATAAAACCTGAGGCTATGATTTCACAAACAATTGAATCAGTCAAATAGATCACTATAACCATAAGGACTTATATTACTTTTGTCCGATCTATTCCTCTATCTCCTTGCCTTTGCCCTTCTCCCACCCCGTCCCCTGCCTCACAATGTTCATAAAACATGTTCCTGAAAAAACTCAACATCACTGAGTTGACAGAAAGCCATCCACTCCTTTTTGTAAGGGTGTAATTTTGCAATGTTAGTGAGTTAAATCTGCTCATGGTGGGATGTCATGGTTGTCAGGGTCCAATACTCTCTGGCTAGGTTCTGTTACATATTCCACATGAGGAGAGATTAATGTTTAATACCAAATTTACTTATTTGCATATACTTGACATTACATGGGATTTTGATTTTAGACAGTGATACAATGTGCTGGGATCACACTGCAAGTACAGTATAGCAATTGCAACAGAGTTAGTTAAAATGCAGAAGTGATTCCTATTACTAGTGCCTGTAGGCTCACCATCATGACACTGGGCAACTGCAATTCCCAGGAAAGAATATGTGGAATATCTATCTTCTCTGAGCCTTCTATTATAGGGGTTTGGTGGTCAGTCACAGTGCTGCAGCTAATGTGCAATAAGCACAGAGAGCCCAGATCAGGGAGCAAGAAAAGGAGCGGAAGGGATTGGGAAGTATGAAATGCAGAGTCAATTTATCTGGCCTCATGAAATTGCAGCACTGGTTTAACTCACCATCCTCGTGGACTAAATAACTCCTACCCAGTACTGAGAGGTACACAGAATTGTAATCACACACAAATTATACAGTCTCTGTCCTGCATCTCTACCATGGTCTAGCATCTGTATTTTCCCTACTATACTATCCATCACCAATTTCTAGAAACAGGATCCTGAAAATAAACTTCTCTTGGACAAGGAAGATGGAAATGAATTCTTATTGCCTGTTGTTGATCTCTGCTGTTCAAATCAATCAGAGGTAGTCCTAAGTCTGACTTTCTGGATCCATCCTCGTAGAAGGTTTCAGAACCACAGATGCCCCCATGCCAGTGGTAAGTAGACTAGTCTAACCAGTAGACTAGTCTGCTTAAACCTACTTTAAGCTGGAGTGACCTCTAAAAGAACTTATTTACTCTGCTTTTCAGGTTGATTCTCTGTGGAAATCTGAATCCACAATTTCAGCATCACTGCCAATTGTGGCTAATCCAAGGAGTGACATCTTGAGCTGAAGAACAGTACAAAGCACAAACACATCATCAGGCTGGCTCTGACAGAAGTTTTCCATGTTTTCTAACTTCAAAGCAAGACCACTAATATCAGTCTGCAGCAGCAGTTCTAAAGAAACTATGCAGGGTTTTGTTAGTTATGGAAAAGATAGATATTTTAAAACAAGAAGCTCTTGGCTCAGCTCACCCTCATAATGACAATCAGAATGGCAGACTAGAGTCTGAATTCACTGTTCTATAAACAAGAAAAAAATCTTTACAGTTGGCTGTAGCCAGATCTGCATTTACTGCTGGCTTCTGGCAAACATTTTCTACTCACCCCATTTCCATCTATTGCATTTATTTCCTCAAAAAGGGGAAAAGTAACACTTGGCAAGCCCTCAGTTAACACGTTGGTACTCCCTTTCTCCTCCACTTACTACAGCTACCTGGAAGCTCTCTACAGCTAACTGTCTGTGCTTGTAAAGAAGTAATGTGCTAACTTTTTGGTTTGCAGTATTTTCATGTATTACTAAATATGGACTATTTTCTCAAAGAAAAGTTCTGTATGTCTTAATAGCTTGAATTTGGAGCATTTTAGAAATAAGCTTTGTATCATCCTCATAAAGTGAAAGGGGAAATGAAGCTTGCAGTTGAAAAGTAGTTTGGACTTGTCAATCAATAGTAGGGAAATGCTTTGGACTCCTCTCTTCGCTCAGAGATTAGTGCCTTCACTAGTTTGAACATTCCTTGACTCTGCTTAGTGACTTCTACCATTCTATAAAAAGATGCGAGAAGTCGCAAATTGAGTAGTGATGTGCCATGGGATATTTCACTGAAATGAAAACAAGTCCCTGTGTAAGTCCAGACCCATAGAGTGTGATAGAATTCCACAAACAGACATACCTGTTACATAGGTTACCCAGAGCTTCTACAGAGGATGGCAAACAAGACACAGGATGTATGGGAGACCTGTGCCTTTCTGGACTAGCACCTGAATGCCATGCAGACTACCTTTTGGCATCTAAGGCGGCAAAGCACACCCATGTTTAGACAACTGCACTGAGAGCATGACATCTGCCTCTATACTTCAAGGACACTGAAAGGAAGGGAACATAAAAAAAATCTCATGTCAGTACTTAAATACAGTCCATAACTTATGTCTACAATATGTGTTTTGTATAGCCAATGTTTGCCAAGAATTGCCTCTGAGAGAAGACAATGCCAGGTTAATAAATGGTTAGAAGGGTGGTGCCATAGTCAGGGGTTTGATTATCTAGAACAGAGGACTCAATTTAGTAGGCCAGGTCTACTGGGGGCTGGTGAAGCTGGTCTGACAAAGAAGGGGAAGAGAGGTTTTGGTAGGAGGCTTGCCAGACTGGTCAAGGATGTTTTAAACTACATGTGTTAGGGGAGGGGAGCATCATTCCATCCCAACACACACAGTCAGTTGCCAGCACCTATAATAAATGCTCGGAGCAATGTAGAGATATTCCAGCCACTCCAGCCAATGAGCTGAACTCATTTGGAGCTCGGCTCAGATGGCTCTATACAAATGCCCGTAGCATGGGGAACAAACAAGAGGAATTTGAGATGTGTGCACATCTACAGGGGTATGATATAATAGGCATGACAGAAACATGGTGGGATAGCTCCTATGACTGGAGTGCTGGAATGGAAGGTTACAGGCTCTTTAGGAAAGACAGGCCCAGTAGGCAGGGAGGGGGAGTTGCTATTTATGTTAGGGATAGGCTAGAGAGTATGGAACTCTGTCTGGGGACAGGTGAGCAGTCGACAGAGAGTTTGTGGGTCAGGGTTAAAGGGAGAACAGCGATGGGAGACATTATTGTGGGGATCTGTTACAGACCGCCTGACCAAGAGGACTCAGTGGATGAAGCAGTCTATACACAGATAGGAACAGCCTCATGCTCACAGGCCCTTGTTCTCATGGGGGACTTCAACCACCCTGATATCTGTTGGAGGGATGATATGGCCCAGCACAAGCAACCCAGGAAGTTCCTCGATTGTGTGGAAGACAACTCCTTTCTGCAAGTAATAGAGGAGCTGACAAGCAGAGGTGTCATGGTTGAGCTCATCCTCACCAACAGGGAAGGGCTGGTTGGAAATGTGATGCTCCAGGGCAGCCTTGGTTGCAGCAATCATGAGAAGGTCGAATTCGAGATCCACAGGACGGTGATAAGAGCATGTAGCAAGCTCACTGCCCTGGACTTTAAGAGAGCAGACTTTGGCCTCTTCAGGAACCTGCTTAGTAAGGTCCCGTGGGATATAGCCCTAGAGGGCAGGGGGGGCCCAAGACTGTTGGTCGATATTCAAGGATCACCTGCTGCAAGCTTAGGAGCAATACATCTCAAATACAAGAAAGTGCTGCAGGAGGGCCAGGAGACCTCCTTGGATGGATAAGGAGCCGCTGAGGAAAATTTGAAGGATAAAAGAGGCTTACAAAAGGTGGAAGCGAGGACAGGCAGCCTGGGAAGAGTACAGGGATGTTGTCTGGGAAGCTAGGGACCAGGTTAGGAAAGCTAAGGCTAAGCTAACTCGTGTTAGGAAATGCCAGTGTGTGGGTTGCCCATGCAATCTTAAATCATCTTCTTCATTTTACAATGAAAGCTTTAATTTCAAGATCATGAAACATTTGTCATGTGTCACAAGTCCCTTGCCTCACTGAAGAAAGATTGCATGTAACTGACAAGCAAGGCAGGGTTCTTATGTTGCCAAGACACTTGCTGACATGCTTTGTTAAAAATATCAAACTACAACCTGGACTTGCTCTATCACAACCTATCTTAAGCCACACTAGGCCATCACCCAAAATCAGAAACCAGAGTAGAACCGGATAAATATGGTTTGAGAACCTGAATTCTTATATCTCCTGCCTTCAGCTCTTCAGTTTGAGCATTGTTTTTTTTTTTTTTTAGCTCTTCTATAAGTAAAAAAACAAATAAGAAATGTCTTTGCCAAAATTTTGCAAGAATGGTGTGTCACTGAAAAATTGAGTCAAACTAATAATCTAAAAACACAGATTTTTAGTGTCTGCTTCATGAGGTTTGGAAGTTGATCTGCTTTAATGACAAATAAAAGCCTCAAAAGCCTTTCACATGAAGCTGGTATTATGAAATATCTTCACACACAGCAATGTAAACTTAATTACAACAGTTTTTCTCACAAGTAATGTAACTGGATTTCTGTCGAATATGGCTTTTTGAGGTCATTAAGCTATATGCTAGCATTAGGCATGCACATGCATTGTCTCGTTCCCACCTTGTACATCTCTGCCATCTTGGTTTTGCCCACTAATTATTTTTGTTTCGTGTAAAGACTGTAAAGCTTGGTAAGTCAGACAGCAGCTTTCTGGTTTAGATTTGCACAGAAATCAGCCAAAAGAATTGAGGACTTGGTTTGTAAGACGCCATCAGAAATAACAGAAAAACCTCTTTCATCATAGTCCATACAGAAATTAGTTTGTAACAGAGCCTTCACCAAAAAACTTGAGTGGGTGGCATTGTTAAGTAGCTTTGCTCTGAGTCTGAGCTTGACTGTTCTGCCCAGTGAAACCTTCAAGAGGAATTGTTCTGCAAATATCTGTTTCTTTCCAATGGAACACATTACCTGTTGCTTCTGCCCATACTCTAATAGACAAACTATGCTGTGCATCTAAAAGAAAGAATTGCATAACTATAAAAGACAATGGTTTCTAAAGGACTAATTAGTGCATAAGTACCAACCACAGCTACAAGAACTGGAAAAGGTATTTGTTATAAAGGTTTTGTATTCATCCCTTCTAGATAAAAGCTGGTGTAGTGATCATATTGGAACTGATGGCACTTGGCTTGTACAAAGCATGAGAAGCCCTTTGTTGTGATACTGCTAGTTCTGGCATGGGAAAAGCTGCTTCTTTACTGAGACCAAAGCCTTCTGAAATTGTGGGAGATTTGCTTCTCCAGTTAGATGTGCTTAATTTACTCTCAATGTACTATTTGTCTGTAAGAAATAGCCCATCCATCCATCCAGAAAAACTGTTTCTGTTGTGTAGAGTAAAACTCGACCGGATTTTTAATAGGAGATGTTCTGCACCAGTTGTCTAGTTAAAGATGAACTGAACAACTGCATTGTCTGCCAAGACCTGAGTTCAAAGAGCCTGTATCCCCCTTACAATTGTTGATGGTGTTTTTAGCAACCAAGCAAGTGGGAGGCTGTATCCATTGTTCTTACTCAGTGCATAAACTGCGCAGATATATGTCTAGTGGTGCTATTTGCACATGTATGGACAAAACTGAGGAACAAGTCCACGGTCCCTCCAGCCCTCAGAAGAACTAAAATGTAGCTCCTGGACTATTTTATCTATATGAAATAGCTACATTTATTATCAGCACCAGCTGTGCTGCCAAGGGACTCAGTCATTGGCGCCTCTAAGAGATAAAAGTGAAACAGTTTCTAGTTAATGGTTGTAGGGTATTAGAGCTCACATCTATGCTCAGACGTAGGACTGTGTCATGGGTTCAGCTTATTTCAGGTATGTAAAAACAAATGCTCCAGACTTCTCTTTCCCAATTCCTCTTCTATCAATCTAATGCTACTGCACAGCCTGAGGTTTCTCTAAACTCTTGGTCAGAATTTGTCCAGGGAAGATATATCAGGAAAGTAAAGTGTGAAGAAGCCAAAACATAATATCAGAGAGCTGTAACTCTTGGGAAAACAGCAAACATCCGTATGGGTCATGTACCTACAAAATTTGTCTTCTCCCACTTGTAAACCCAAGTTTTTGAGAATCACGTCTGCCTTCTCTATGACATGTCTTGGTCTGGGTTTGCAGTCATGTTAGACCACCTTTCTCAGCAGGAACATGTCTGTACTTATGGTATGTTTTCAAACTATCCAGAAGTGATGACCTTGACTATTTTCTCTGGCTGGTATTTGGTATTTGTCTTTCAACCCCCTTCCCATCCAGGTAGCATGACAGCAATTCATCTTTCTTAAGCTTTTTTATGGGCGATTCCAGAGCCTTGGGTGGGAAATGTTGTCACCCGCATGCATCTCCAAAGAAGGCAAAGCAGGAAAGATCAACTGATGTGTGTATTTCTCCTGCTGGCCCATTCCAATGCTGAAGTGTGGAGCTGTCATGGTGTTTTCACCTCATTGCCTGTTCCCATGAAGGCACACTGATTAATAGCTAGAGACTGGTCTTGTACAGGGCTCATGTGCAGAGATGCATTTTAATGTTTGTCCTTTGCTCAGTGCACATGATCCATGTGACTCAACACCTACACCATGCTGATTTGGTACACTAATTGTTTTAAATTCAGATGTTCTCCTTAATGTTGGTGAAAGCCACAAGAAGGTCTTTATGGCATAAATTCATGGAGGGAATGAGGGCTATGAGCTAAACCAGAAATGAGATGAACAATTAATAAGTAGTTATGAGATGAAAATGCACATTCACAAAATTTGGCCTGCTGTTCCATATGAATTTCACATAGAAACAGGCTTCTTCTCATCTCAACTTCCTTCTGCATACTGTTCTACTCAGTTATATATGTTAAAGCATCTTCTAGGAATGCCACACTTGATTCTTAAACTTAACAGACTTTAAATAAAAAAAACTTAGTTGTGCAAAAAAATTTTACACACAGTTTATTGCACAGCCATTAAAAATGATCTACGTACAAAAATGTGCAGACTTCAAGATAATTAGATATTTTAAGTTTCTTCTGTTACTCGCACTGGTCAAGGAATAATCAACACAGGCCCCAATTCCCTCTTTTGTTGAAAAATGAGGTTGTTTCTATGTGTTCAATGCCAAACCAGTGTCTCTGATTATAAAACAAAAAATTCCATTACATTGTGAAACAATAAGGTCTCTAATCTGCACCTGATATCAAACCATTTTTCAGAGCTGTTCGACTTTTTTTCTCTCCCTTACAAGCATTATTGCCTGCAAATTTGTTCTCTTATAAAAAAAATCCAAATATATACATTGAGAGTGCATTTTAAATACAAAATATGCTTTTCAGCATGCGTCTTAGTGGTTTGCAATGCATCCAAGAAGTTCAGAATAGTCCAGAAGTCTCCTCACTGAACTAGCTGAGTTAAACACACCAGGGAAAACATATGTATTTCTGCTTATCATGTAGGTTTTGCTGGACAAATGACATTATAAATTTAATGTTAAAAATTAATATGGAATCAGATCATTTCATACAAAGAGATGACCAGCAAACTCCACATTGTGGTTGCTATCCTGATCATGTTCTTAGATGCAAAAGTCATTTTTTCCTATCTGGGCTTACCTGGAGCTGATTATCAGATCAGAATTGGAATCTAATTTTGGAGTATGTGATGCAATGTATCACAATAGCTATGAATTAGCATCAAAACTGAGGTTGAATGAACCTAGAAGAACAATGTATCTGTGTCTGCCATCAGAGTGGATGTACAGACCCTTCATAACTCAAAGACACATTCAAATGAGGGCAGCGTCTCAGGGCAGTGTCAGCAGTTCTTGGTGTACTCGTTCTTGTTTCTTGTTTTGTTCTGGTTTCTTGTTCTGTGCTTGTTTCCTGTTCTCTTGCAAGAAGCAGTCTACCAGTCTGTAAGAATAATAGAGATGAAATCCTACTAATCTGATCTTAACTTTGAAGTTTGTGCGTAAATACAGGATTGCACCAGCTGCCCCCTTCTCTCCCCCCCCCCCCCCCCCCCCATATTTTTGAAGACACAAGGAAATTATATAGGTTTCCATTTTGGATCTAGTTTGATTAAAATTGAAAAGTCTTACAAACTGTTCTTTTGCAGCAAATCTGTTTTGGCTGTCAAAATACGAGAGTAAAACCATTTTTGTCCTAAGAACACATGACAATATGGGAGCTTCCATCCAAAATTTCCCCATTTATACTCTGTGGAACTGTAATCCTTATGTGTAAGTGCTGATATTCAGAAATACTACTCCTTCATGCACTTAGAAGTAAAACTGCACTCCCACGGCTTGCTTCTCTGTTTCTTTCTCTTCCCACCCTTCTCACAGCATGAAAGCAGCTCTGCAGAGTGCCTCACTCTCAAGTTCTAAGAGCAACCTCAAAGAACTGAAACAACAGGCCAAAACATATTGTCACATTTGCAATTGCATCTTCTTTTCTTCTTTTTTTTTTAATATTCAACAATAATTTATGGCATATTTCTGTCTCCCCTCAGATGTTCTTTTACTCTGTATAACATATTGCTCAGTCAAGTCATAACTATTTGTGTTTAGGGATGACAGAACATCCATCTTCTCCACTCAAATGATGAAAAGCAACATGTTGTTCTTCTAACAAACTTCTCTTGAAGTGCTTGAACTCACCTTCAGTTAACCAATATTAAGCCAAGCAAAAGAAAGGGGAGGGAAGGCTGTTATCACTTTATCACTTAATTTGGAACAAAGGGAAAAATTATTGTCTTGTGAACAGTAATTCTTTATTTTTCTGTGCTAGAGACACTGCTCTGTGAAGAATCATCCTTGTCTAAATAAAATGTCCTTTATTGATTTAAAACTCTTTATTGTCTTAACTAAATTAAATAAAATGGAACTGCTACAGCTCAGAGTTTATCACACCATCAGAGCATTAAGTTCCTAGATGACTGCATCTTGGAATTACATTAAAAGGTTTGTTTCAGAAGTTTTAAAAATAGGAATGGACTTCAGTAGGGCCATTGAGAAAAGGCTTTTTTCCAGCAAAGAATTTCTAAAAGTGTGCACTATTGTCTCCCAAGCTGAAAACACCTCTAAAAGATGCAACTGTGGTACATATCTAACCACTGACATCTGGATAAGCTATTAAATAGGAATACTTTTTCTTTAGCAGAGTATCTTGAACTTTTACAAATCAGATGCAGATAATAACCCAAGAAACTGGCCTCCAACATCTGTATTCTCCTGTGGATTATGCCTCATATAATATTCTGGAAGACATGAACAGAGAGACACAGAATTCTTTTATAGATTTCAGAGAATGTCTATTGCTTTGTTTCATTTCCTTAAAATGGAATCTAATATAAATAATAATAATTTTTATTATTGTTATTGTTATTATCGGTCAGTTGCACAGGTAAGTAGTGTTCACTGTTGTTCTCTAATCTTAAACTTCTTTGGGATAAATAAACAATGTGTGTATTATGTGCTTCATCTAATTGTATCAGCTAAGAACAGCTTTTTTTTTTTAGGAAAAATGCTTAGATAAAATTTCTTCCTCTATCTCACCAAATTTGTTTGTTTGAACCATCTGCTCTTTTCAAATCTGGTTACTATTTTCTCATGGAAAGAAAGTATTAGTACTGGTTCCCCTCATGAATTGTAAACACTGACATGAAAACATGTGCCACCACAAATCTGATGCTTTTCCCTCTGATGTTGTCTCATTTGCCTCCTCTGAAATATATTTAATCTATCTAAATGGCAAACTAAAACAATGACTTCAGAGAACAGACTCTACTTCTAACATACCTGCTGTCTAATAGGATATCTTGGCTGTACTTATCTTTTGAAGGATTTAACCAAGATTTATTTCTTATGCATCCAGACAAACAGAATATCAAGGCTATCAACAGCAGCACCATATAGCAAACCACAATACCGTTAGAATGATGTCCTCTGCTCTGCTTGCAGTTTAGTTAACTTAGCTATGTTTTTCTGCCTTTGTTTTTTAATGCACTGTGCTCATTGCAGCAGTGAGTATGCTTAAATAATACTCAGCATATCGGATAAGGTATTTCTTCCATAGGCAAATTTCATAACAGAATTTCTGATGTAATTCCAATATTGGCTGGAAGTACTAGGAACACTGGCACAGGCCTTGAGTGACTTTTTGTTCATCCAGCGTGAACTGCATGAGAACACATCCAGCCAGATTGCGTGAGAAACTGTGACAGCTTCTTCCCAAATTGTTTGCATGCAAAATTCTGTTGCTATCACTTCAATTCAGATTTACATCTGAACGAATGTGGAAGTCAAGGATAGAGTGTGCCAGTTGCTGCTTTTAGCTCTTAATGCAATAGGACATAATTCATTTCAGTGTTTGACAAACTGGGATCTTTAAGGGAAATTGTTTAGTTCTATGTTATTGGAAGTGGCATTTATATATTCTGGATGTTTTCTTGCGGTTCTCTTTTTCTCTGTAGTTTAGTTCTCTGGTTCTAATAAGTTTTCCAGAACAGAAACGCAATAAAGTCAAGCAGTGATTTATGTGTTAAAACAGAGACTATTCTAATATTGAAAACTGATGCATATCCTTTCTTATTTTCTTTGTTATAAACAATATGGAACACACTAGATCAATTTCTTAATCTTTGAAGGCTTTTTCCAATGTCCATTTACATCAATGAAATACCAAATGGATTTAAAATTAGACCTTTAACAGTCAAATAATGGGGTGGTATGAAATATGCAGAAATACATATATTTTTTTCTTGTATAAAGAAGTTCCTGCTGTTGCAAAAGTGCTGTCACTACCATCCAGTGGTATTACAGGCACATCTCCATCTTATTGCTATTATTCCCCCAAAATTTATTTCCCAGTACTCACTCTTTTTCAGGCACTCTCTCCATTGTGGCACTACATTAACCTGTTCATGTGTGATCCTACCGCCAGACCAAACACTGTCTCCTTTACCTGGTCTGCAGCTATGCCCATGCCCAGACTAAAATGTTAGGCTCCCCAGGCCAGTTTTCCCTAGTACGCATTTTCCCCTCTCTTCCCAGCTTCCCATTCCCTCCTGACCCAATATCAAACCCTCACACTCACCTGTCCCTGGGGCCTTCTTCCAGGGCCAACACCACACTTAGATCTCCCCCATTTCCATTTCATCTCAGTCCTCCCATAGATCCCTACTCCATCTAACATTCATAATTTATTTTCCCCACTTGTCTTTCTCTTCAACATTATACTGTAAAAGCCAAAGAGAATAGCCAAAAGGAAGGACATTGTTTTGCTGGAATATGTTAATAGTTTTCCAAGAGTGGGTCTTTGATCTATAGACAATTGAACAGCTGCTCATTCGACTAACCAGATGCCAAGGACTTTGTGTGCTCCCCCTTTTGATTCTTTAGCTTTTCAGTTTCCACCCAAACCCCTAGTATTCTGCTCATTGACACACAGAACATCCTCTGCAAGTGACTGGATGTGACATTCAAAAGTTACTATATTAGGTACAAACAGAGATGCCAGACTGCAAGGTCTTCTAAGCTCAGACAACAAATGGCCCTGCAAGTGTCCCACATTTACTGTCTCTCAATTATTTACAGAGCAAAAATGCACTTTGTACACAAACAAAAATATGGTTTAGTTTTTCTAACTACCAGCTTTGCCATCACAGGCCAGCCCCTGACACTCAATTTTAAGTTCATTTCTTCCTATGCATCAAGAAGCAATATCAGCAGTCCTGCAGATCAAACAAGGCCCTGCTCAGCCTTGCAAAAAAACAGTTTTCTTCCTTCTGTGTCCACAGTGACTCCAAGGCTGTTCATATTCCTAACAGTGATGCGTATCTCAGGCATTCAGCAAACACTAGGTGGTCTTTGATCTTAAAAATCAACATCATGAGCTTCTAATCTGTGTGTTCCTTTACATTTAAAACGCATGTAAATTGCCATCACATACTTTTGTTTATTGCTGTGAAAACTATAATGGAATTTAGATGCTACTATCTGTAAACACTTGATTTGAAGAGGGGTCTTTCAGAGCAACACCAAATAGTGTAAGAGGCTTGTGCAGCAATGCACAGAAGTTATTGTAACTGGTTGCATTAATCTGTCATTCTGCCCTCGACAGACTGGGTGAAATAAAACCCTTGCCTTGCTCTGGTTATAAGTCTATGATCACTCTACACTGACATAAGTGGTAGCTGCTGCCAAAAGGGGTGGTCTCATTCCTGCTAGCTTTTTTTGTGCTGATCCTACTATTCAGTGGCTGCCTGATGAGCTGGATCAGAGAACTTACTAACTGGTATTCCAATAGGTTAATTATAAACTGGATCAGTTCCTGATCCAGCAAATTATGTGGATGCATGAATTTAACTAGGATCAACATTCCAAAATGTGTTGGAATGTGAAACTGAGGAAAAGAAATTAAATAACGAGACACTTTTTCAGCCATTTTACAGGATATAAGCATATATTCTCCAATCAATCTTGCTGCAATTTCCACACCAACTTGAAAACTGAGCTTGCCCATAGCAATCGATCAACTGTGTTTCCTGAGCAGTTCCTCCAAAGACATCCCTCCTCTAAATGTGAGGCTCCAATTGCTTCGCTGCCATATGGATCATGACTAATCAATGCTGAGTGAATGTCTTTCTGCACCTCCTACCTGTTCTATGGGCCATGAGAGCACTTATGCTATACCTACATGGAAGATGAAGATCAGCAAATAGTCCACAAGATTTCTTACCACCAGCTTTTGCTTATAGCAAATACGCATTGTATATAGATTTGATCATTAAGATATGCACTGATGAATACATGCTAACAATGTGGTCATTCAACTCCATGTTAAGTACAATATTCTATACATCTTCCTAGGTAAAAGTAAGAAAACACACATTTTAAGTGAAAAAGAACTCCAGGAAGTTTGTGAAAAATTTTGAAATTATCTGCATAGGTCTCACTCATATGTTAATTACTTGTTTTGAGTGTGGAGTTGTAATAGCACAGTCAATGCTCTTGCAACAGTACATTTACTGTAAATTTACTTTACTGTACATTTACTGTACTTTTCTAAAGCACTGTCTAAATAATTGCTATTTGCAGGGCAGGAAGAGCACATAGCAGTTGTAAGGATCCTTTTTTTTTCAGTAGACTGATATTACCAATGATTACTGCAATACCCAAGACATTTTTTTCTGACATGGTCACATTTCATTTACATACACATAAAAGACAGCTTAAACATCCCTGATTTAATTTTTATACCAAAATAACTCTTCTTGAACCACAAAGTCATGATTTTTTACCACACAACACATGAACTAGCTGTCCATGTTGACAATGAACTTCTCCCAATTTCTCAATCTTACAGAAGTGTGTTTTGGTATTTGCTTAATTATACCCTCTAGAAAATATCTGTCTCACACTTCCTGATATCCTTAACTAAATGTTCAAAGATTTCCCTCAGCAACAAATCCTTTGATTCACAGAGATTTATTAACAAACAGTTGATGAATTCTGATCTTAGGATTGAAAAATTGTACAAATTTTAATTTCTACTGCAGAATCCAACATCAAAAGCCCCTCCTAGAATAAGTCAGAAATTATTTCTTAATGTTATTAAAACTATCTGCTGTACTCCCTTAACCATCTTCACAGAATTGACAAAAAATGAGTTTCCTGAGTTTCCTGAGTTTCCTAAGTTTCCAAATCAATTCAGCCTCAAATGAAGAGCATGCATGGAAAATTCCAGTTTCCATGATTATGATGACTTTGTAAGTAACTAAGCTCAAGCATTCAGAATGTAGTAGCCTACCTTAGTTATAGCTATCATAACCACAATTACTTAAAAATATTAATGACAGAAATCCTTATCTAAAATGCTATGTAAGTATGCAGGTATATCTGAGTTAGGCAGGATGAGTAAATAAGGAACTTTATCACTATGGACACGCGTGCTGTCCTGCTGTAAGGGTGATGCAATACCCTGGGCTTGTTGGCCAGGGAGGAAGGCTGTAGTCTCAACACGTCTGTCAACTTTTATTGTTACTTGATTCAAGCATTTTCTGCACAATCTTCCAAGGAGACTTTTAGAAATTCAAGGAGATTTAAAACTAGGTAGATACTGCACAGGTGTGGGTGGCATTTTTTTATAACAAATATAAAATGGGGGGGATTAATCCAGAACCTATTAAAACTTACATAAAAGAAAACTGTGTTAATTTTGACAGGATTTAATTCAACCACTACTACTACTACTAGTGTAATATTAGCATATTCTGACACATCCTTGGAGCTACAACTGTACAAGTAGTAATCCATTCCAATCCCTGACACTTAAAAAGCGCTTCAAGTGCTGTTCTCCACTACCACACAAAGTGACATTTAACAGTCTCTTTTAGTATAAGAATTCCATGGGAAACACAGCTTAAGAAACACAACTATTAAACGGAACCAGTGGCTTTCTTAACACTTAAATTCATTTATATTTGCTTTGCTGCAAGCAGATTCAAGACAGCCATCAATTAATCAAAGTGTTGAGGGCAATTTTATGATGTTTAAATGCTTTGTGTATTATAATATTATACTGAGAGTTTAGAATTGTTCCAGATGTTGAAAACATCATTTTGTTAAAATGAAAAGAAGTTCAGAAGTCTATTGTATCCCATTGGCCTCTCTGTTCAGGCCAGCTTTTCCAGCACTGACTCTAAATCACCGATGTTTGGACACATGCCAGCAAAACAAACTAGTCCCCTGCTAACCTCTCCTTGTCTATACAAAGTTACGTATTTACAATTAGAGAGTCTCCAAGAATTACATCAAGACACCATTTATAAATTTAAAAAAAGAACAAAATAACTTTGAAATGAGCATTCAGAATCCAGATGAGACTATATAAAAAAAAATTACATGCAAATATAAAAAATACATATGTGCGTATAAATGCATATATATAAGTGTGTATATATATATCATAGAATCATAGAATGATTCGGGTTGGAAGGGTCCTTAAAGCTCATCCAGCTCCAACCCCCCTGCCATGGGCAAGGACACCTTCCACTAGACAGGGTACTCCAAGCCCCGTCCAACCCGACCTTGAACGCTGACAAGGATGGGGCAGCCATAGCTCTTCCGGGCAGCCTGTGCCAGGGCCTCACCATCCTCAGACAGAAGCAGTTGAATTTAGTGAGTTAAGGGGCCCAGGGGGATCATTCCTGTCCCAGCCCCAGGAACACAAAACTGCTGCAATCCCATGTTCCCAGGTGCAGGGAGGGCAGCTGAGCCTATGCTCCTGGTGGTTGAACACCCATATGCACGCACACGGAAACACACATGGCTGTGCAGCCCAGCATAGAGAGAGTGCAGCACCTTTGTCAGCACCCACAGACACCCTGACAGCACCTCCATAAACATGAGTGGTGCAAATGGATCCAGCCCAGTCCACTCTGCAGCTGCTCAGGCAGGAGGTCCACTGGTGGGTCCCACACAGTCACACCAGCAGCTGGCCCAGAGCTCCAGGATCCAGGAGCTGCTCCTGTGCCTTTGTCTGCTGCTGCCCCACACACCTCTGGGACCCTGTGGGTGGTCCCACTCCATAGCTGGTGGTCAGGTCTCCAGCCTGCTTGTTGGCTATTCTGGCTTGCGCTTCATTAGTGGTTTAGCATGTGTAAATGCAATATGAGACTGTAGAAGCTGGCCTGAGACTCACAGTGTCTCCTGTTGTTGACCCATAAATCTATGGCCCCCTCAGACCCATGGTGCCCTTCTCTCTCCAGTTGTTGGTTCTCAGACCTCTCATATGACCCATCACCCAAGTCCAACTCGATGTTTGTTAGTGGTTGTACAAGGCATACAGAATATTTCTCAGACTAGAAAACAGAATACCCATGCAGAATACACTTAGAAATAGGATTTAAATAAAAAGATAGGTGCTTGCTCCTCCTGGATCTACTGCCTCCATTTTTCTTTGGTGCTTCCCCTATGCATCTCTTAGAAATTTTTGCACCCTCTGACAGTCCCATTAAAGGTCTAATAACAAGTTTTACCCAGTCCCATAATTCTCTGTCCCTTACACCCCAATTAAGCCATGTGCCCCTGGAGGCAGTAACCCTTGACAGTTTGCAGTGTTTTCCTTGACTCCCCTTGGTGGGTTTCCTCCTGGAGACTATGGTCTGATCCTTTTTCAATAACCTGGGAGTGGCCAGGTCAGGGCACTCTGTTTGAATTGAATAGGTTAAGGGGGGTCCTCTGCCACCCATTATTGTTTCTCTCATCTTCAACAGGTTTTGCTTAATGTGATTAGCCTTCAGTAACATAACATATAGGTCTTCCTTTTATAATTTATTTGGTGCATTCTCTCTCAGTGTGTCATTCTTTCTCCTTTCCACCTATGCTGTACTTATATCAGTGCCCTGTAAAAAAAAAAAAAAAAAAAAAAAGAAGAAAAAGAAAAAGTGTGTACCACAAAAATTAATTCTACTTACATCTTAAAAATGGTTCAGCTGTGGCAGCATGTTATCCAGCACAAGGCAATTCATCTCCTTTTGGTGGGTTCCAGAACGCTTTAACCTGTTCCTATGAAATACACTGAAACACCTCCATATTCCTTAACTTTGCAAAATCTTGTTTCTAGTCTTTTTCCCTTCTTCGACTGCACTTTCAGCCTCTATCCAAGCCAACTCACCACATGTTTTTAAGTATCTGTCCTGTATGCGGTTCCCCCTTCAGATGAACATCTGCATATTTCTCTGTTTACATCCTCTGACCTGCCTAACAATGCCTGAAATATGGTGCTGTGAAAACCAAACTCCTTCCCAAACAGTCTACTTCTGTTTCCTGGCAATGAATGCCAACTTCCTCCCCTAGTCCTGGTCAGTTTACAGTTTCGGTGACATTTTTATGTTCTCTCCCTATTTCCTCTCCCCAGGGTCTCTTTCCACTCTGTGCTCATCCATGTCCATGTATTCCTCCTCTCTGTTTGAGTTCACTCTGGCTCTTATTATCTGTTCACTCTTGCTGCAACAACCTCTCCTCCAGCAGTCTCCCATGGATTTTGTTTCATTACTTCTACAACCTCCACATTGTCTGAAAAATCATTCATGTTTTCAAAAATCACTCCATATCCATGGCTTCTTTTGTCTTGTGCACAAAGCCGCATTTCTTTCAGCAACTACATAAGAAGCCGGTCACTGTCAACAAGTCTGACATGATTCTTAGGACACTCACTAAATCTCACCCTTTTGTGCACTGCTCTAGTCTTCCCTGGCTCCTATTTAAATCTCTTCATTAGTTGTTTCACACCCCAATCTCAAGATTTATCTCATCTCTGAGATGGGAAGTAAACTTACATCCTCACTGTACGCAAAAGCAAAAATCTCAGCAGCAGCTACTGGGTCAAGACATCACTCTGGTCTTTCCTACTGAATAATTTTATCTTTATTTTCCTTTCATCATCACTTATTCTTTCCCAGCCTTTCTGGTGCACCAAGATAACTTCAGTATCCACCTTTCTCTTTCATCCGTTTCTGTGTCTTTGCCTGCTATTAGGGTTGCCCTGTGTGTCCGGGATATCATAGAATCATAGAATAGTTAAGGTTGGAAAGGACCTGAAGATCATCTAGTTCCAACCCCCCTGCCAGGGGCAGGTACACTTCACACTAAACCATGCCACCCAAGGCTATGTCCAATCCAGCCTTGAACACCGCCAGCGATGGAGTATTCACAACTTCCCTGGGCAACCCATTCCAGTGCCTCACCACCCTTACAGTAAAGAATTTCTTCCTCTTATCCAGTCTAAACTTCCCATGTTTAAGTTTGAACCTGTTACCCCTTGTCCTCTCACTACAGTTCTTCATGAAGAGTCCCTCCCCAGCATCCCTATAGGCCCCCTTCAGATACTGGAAGGCTGCTATGAGGTCTCCACGCAGCCTTCTCTTCTCCAGCCTGAACAGCCCCAACTTTCTCAGCCTATCTTCATACGGGAGGTGCTCCAGTTCCCTGATCATCCTCGTGGCCCTCCTCTGGACTTGTTCCAACAGTTCCATGTCCTTTTCATGTTGAGGACACCAGAACTGCACACAATACTCTAGGTGAGGTCTCACAAGAGCAGAGTAGAAGGGCAGGATCACCTCCCTTGACCTGCTGGTCACACTCCTTTTGATGCAGCCCAGGATACCATTGGCTTTCTAGGCTGCAAGCGCACACTGCCGGCTCATGTTCATTTTCTCATCAACCAAAACCCCCAAGTCCTTCTCCGCAGGGCTGCTCTGAATCTCTTCTCTGCCCAACCTGTAGCCGTGCCTTGGATTGCTCCGACCCAGCTAGAGGACCTTGCACTTGGCATGGTTAAAATCCATCAGGTTGGCATCAGCCCACTTCACAAGTGTGTCAAGGTCTCTCTGGATGGCATTCCTTCCCTCCAGCGTATCAACCGAACCACACATTGGTGTCATTGGCAAACTTGCTGAGGGAGCACTCAATCCCACTGTCTATGTCACCAACAAAGATGTTGAACAAGATCGGTCCCAGCACCAATCCCTGAGGGATACCACTCGTTACTGGTCTCCATCTGGTCATTGAGCCATTGAGCACAACTCTTTGCATGCGGCCATCCAGCCAGTTCTTTATCCACCAAGTGTTCCACCTATCAAATTGATGTCTCTCCAATTTAGAGATAAGAATGTCATGTGAGACAGTGTCAAACGCTTTGCACAGGTCCAGGTAGATGACATCAACTGCTCTACCCCTGTCCATCAGTTCCGTAGCCCCATCATAGAAAGCCACCAAATTGGTCAGGCAGGATTTCCCCTTAGTGAAGCCATGCTGGCTGTCACCAAGCACCTTGTTGTTTTTCATGTGCCTCAGCATGCCTTCCAGGAGAATCCACTCCAAGATTTTGCCAGACACAGAGGCGAGACTGACTGGTCTGTAGTTCCCCGGCTCATCCATTTTTCCCATCTTGAAAATGGGGTTATATTTCCCTTTTTCCAGTCATCGGGAACTTCACCTGACCGCCATGATTTTTCAAATATGATGGACAGTGGCTTAGCAACTTCATTTGCCAGTTCCTTCAGGACCCGCGGATGGATTTCATCAGGTTCCATGGACTTGTATACTTTCAGGTTCTTAAGATGGTCTCGAACCAGATCCTCTCCTACAGTGGGCCCAGGGTCTTCATTCTCACTGCCCCTGCATCTGCCTTCCAAGACTTAGGTGGTGTGGTCAGAGCATTTGCTGGTGAAGACTGAGGCAAAGAAGTCATTAAGAACCTCAGCCTTCTCCAAATCCAGGGTAGCCAGTTCTCCTGATAGTTTCTGGAGAGGACCCACATCGTCCCTAGTCTGCTTCCACCTTTTGTAAGCCTCTTTTTTCCTTCAAATTTTCCTCAGCAGCTCCTTATCCATCCAAGGAGGTCTCCTGGCCCTCCTACAGCACTTCCTTCTAGTAGGGATGTATCGCTCCTGAGCTTATCCTAATCATCCCTGTATCCTCATCTCCTTTAAATGACACTTCTGCCCTGAGGTTCATAAAATTAGCCATTCCTACAAAGACTTTAAAACCTGTCAAAACATATTCTTCAAACTAGATGCAGAAGTTGGTTTCCAAATATGCGTTCCATGGCTTCACTTTTTTTTCAGCATCTCCCCTCGCTGTGCTTGGCATGGTCCTGTCTGCATGGCGCTGATCATATCCACATCTCCTACTGCACTCTGTCTCTCCACTTCGACTGAGGCAGAGTTCCGGCAGGAAACTAGTGTCTCGAGGAAGAGCAGATTAGAAGAAAGTAAATGACAGCTACTTTAGCTTTTGTTTTGAAAATGCAATCCCTTTACCCATGACAAGCCATGTCAATATAGAAACTGGCAGGTAATGAGAATTACATCAATTCAGCATCTTGCAGAATTTATTGGGACTTGAAACATGCGTGAGATGGAATATGCTCCACGTTAGCTGATGCATTCTGACACCTCATAGCAAACATTCATGGTCCACCGTGTGGTTTTCTTCTGCTGATCTTTGGCAAGAAGCACATTTAGACACTGCGATTCATAAATGGACTTGGCAGCTCTCTGCAGCTGAGTAGATTAAGACAGTGCGGTGAAAGAGGAGGTGGGCAAGCTGAAATTATTTCCATATGGGATAAGAATTTCAATTTCCTAAGGGGATATTAAGCCTAGAGGCTTCAAAGCTTTCCAAAATTATAAATGCACCTTTCCACAAAAGGCTGAGAGTTATGGCTGGAGTCCACTCTGAAGCCTGAAAACCAGTATGGTACTGGCTATAGATATGACTGTACAATAGCTGAGGTGATAAATCTAAAAAAGAAGAATCAAATATTAAGAAAAATTGTCTGATAAAGGGTGGGAGTAGCTAATATTTTGTACTAAGTAAATAGACTCTCAAACAATAAATATGGCTTACAGACTTCAGAATTAAATTGTGATGGTCACATACCAGTGTGGCTTTACTTTATCTCTTCCAAAACCTGGAAAGATACTGTTTTCCAGATATAAACCCAGTGTTAAAAGTTTACTTGTGTAAGAAGGCACTTCCCCCACTGTGGAGAGGTATTGCTATCAGAAGGATCTTTCCATGAAAATAAATGCAGAATTATTATGTCGTATTCAGCACCAGCTGAGTCCTGAAAAGCTAAAAATCTGCCATACAAGCAATTTTAGCATGGGGAATTATAGCATGTGGTACTATTTTTGATCCTAATAGCCACTAAGCCAGTTGTATTTGTAGTATCTGGGATAACTGTAACTCACACTGCAACTGTTATGCTTCATTTACACACCTTTCATGTATACTGAGCATTTCAGCTTGTACACAATGAATGCTTCTACCCTCTTTCAGTTTAAAGACATTCTCCTGCCACTACATGTCCTTGTAAAAAGTCCCCCTCAAGGTTTCTTGTAAGTTCACTTTAGGCACTTGAAGCTGGAAGGTCTCCTCTGAGCCTTCTCTTCTCCAGGCTAAATAAGCCCAACTATTTCAGCCGTAGGCGAGGTGCTGCAGCCCTCTGATCATCTCCATGGCCTCCTCTGGACTCACTTGAGTAGATCCACGTCCTTCTTGTGTTGGCCTTTGTGTGTGACAGTTTTATCACATGCATTGGCTGACTTTAAAAGCCACTATTTCAGTAGAAAATAGGGAAGAAAAGTCCTCATTTTTGGACAAGTAGAAAGGTGCCTGAAAAATTCTGAACTGAAAAATCATTTTTGTACAAAAAATGAACTTCATTTAAAGGTTTCTTTTGCTTTACTTTGTCTTGTTTTACTTTGTCTCGTTTTGCTCTGCTCTCTGATTTCTGGGGAAAAGAGAGAAAGAAAGAAAATTGGGCTGGCTATCTCTTATTTTTGATATTAATATTAATGCAGAATGGGAGAACAATTTGTAATTATTGCCTCCTAAGTACAACTCATTTCAGGCTGTTTAATAAAAGTAAAATTGCAGAAGAAATTTTCAAGACAAAACCTGGCAAATATAGGATTTAGCCTAGCAGTTATTTGTATAGAGTATATTCTTGTCTATTTATTCAAAACGGATTGAGGTTACTTTCTTTTCAGTGAACTCTGTTGTATAGCCTTGCATTTCTAGTGCTAATAATAGATATATCTCTTAACATTCTTTTGAATATTAATTCACTTTTATATTTAGGAAATTATAATTTCTGCTGCCTCCATCAATCCATCAAGAGTGTTCAGCCTGTATCTGCCAGAGCTATATACCATAGGAAATTGAAATGTACATAATGAGAAAACTGAAAAACATTCCCAGAATTACTCCAGTCCCTCATACTTCTACAGTGATTTTGTGTTCTGCCAGTAAAGGTGAATCAGTCAGATATATCACTGGCTGCTTTTTCTGATTATATGGGAAGTGGTTTAAAGCAATTTGAGTAAGTGAAAACACATGATCCAAACTAGCTCTTGCTGTGGGCAAATGTACTCTTTGTACTTACTATTTTCCTATATTTGAAGCAAAGATAAGTTCATTATTGCCTGCATGGAGCAGATCAAAATTTTCACATGACCCAGGGGCTGGCAGAGAGAGAAGCCATACCCTTCTAACAAAACCCAAGACATCCTTTCATGTTTCTCACAACATGGGTATATGAAAACTGTTCAGGAAAAGAACTGCATTCGGAGAGCTGGAGTGTAAATTCTGACCTACAGGCTCACCTTGTCTTACAGTAGATGTCTCACACATGTAACTGGGATAAGTAAGGCAGACTGTGTTTGACTTAAATGGTAGTTATTTATGATCTACACAACAGCAGAGTTTTTAATCACTATTTCAGGTTGATGAAGACTACTGTGTTTTTAAAGGTTTAATTTATGTGTACTTCATAGCTATGGGGTCTAGGAAAGCATTTTCTAAATGAAAAATGTACATGAAAATGCAGAGTCTGTAAAATCTTTGTAGGTGAGATAGAACAAAACAGTATTAAGTTGGCCAGTACAGAGGCTGCAAGGAAAGCTTGATATTTGTGGGTTAGAACAAAAGGCAGTCTGGGAAGGTAGTCTTCAAACCACAGAAATTGCATCTTTCTGGACATCACATATCAAGATCTAAATATATTCCCTTAGTCACAAAAATTTTCAAGTCTCATGATTCCTATCGTTTAGCAAATTCTAGCACATCTTTCTCCAGAAACCAATGTCATTATGTTCAGATAGTAATCTCAGGAGGAATCTTCATTGCTTCTCAGTAGCAACATTTATAGATAATTAAATAAGTTTACTTTTTAAGTAAGTAAGTTTACTAACAAGGTCAGAAAATGACAAACAAAAAAAAAAAAAGAAGAAAAATTGCAAGTAAGCTGAAACTACTAAAAATTGAAAAAAAGACTGTTTCTCAGAAATAGCTGTTACTTCAACTGAAGTTAAGCACTACCAGGATAAACTTTGTATGATGTTGTGTATTTCCCATGTGTAAGACAGCATGAAGTGTACAGAATCCTTGTGCTTTTGGCAGCAAAGTTTCAAATATCAAAGCATCTTTCTTAGACCAGCTACACACCACAAATCTCCATTCAAAGCTGTTGGGATGGCCTGAAGAGGCTGATAAGACTGACTGCCCCAGGTGCAAGCACACAGTTCACATATAAAACAAGGAAATATAAGAAACAGGAGAGAACATAGCATCCACTTGAAAAAAAAATAGCAGGAATACGTTCATTAGTTTATCTCTGCATCTACATTTTGGTTAAAATTATCCCCTTGTCCTATCAAGTTCACCGAATATATATATACATAAAAATTATGAGTTTGTGAAAATCTCTTAGGGGTGACTAAGTACACAACATTAAATAGACTTTTATTTGCTCTCTGACACATTTTTTATGGCATAAGATGACATTTTATGATACTTTATGAGTTTTATGATCACTGCCAGATCTTTTAATCTGGTATACATTTAAAGGTCAATAAACTCTGTTTGGGTCTGAGAAAGATTATAGAACAGGACAGTTTGCAGTAGCTTTATCCATTCCAAAGCTCATATGCCAGAAAACAAGGCCTATAAATCTCATGGGTTAGTGGCAGAATAGCTGTGAGTGTTCTGTATAGGAAGTGACACTGGTATTTCAGCAGCCCAGA
This sequence comes from Ara ararauna, assembly GCA_028858755.1. NCBI lineage: Eukaryota > Metazoa > Chordata > Aves > Psittaciformes > Psittacidae > Ara > Ara ararauna. The sequence continues at coordinate 68,727,657 of CM054379.1, forward strand.
GTATCTGCGTGACAAAACAATATTTGTTTACAAATGCAAGCTTAACAATTGTAAAAATATCTGAGGCTTCCCTTCATAGAGTCATACAATGGTTTGGGTTGGAAAAGACCTTAAAAATCACCTAGCTCCAACCCCCTGCCATGGGCAGGGATACCTTCCACTCGACCAGGTTGCTCAAAGCCCCATGCAGCCTGGTCCAGGAAGAATGCTTAAAATGTCCAGAATGGTCTAGGGCACCTCTAAGCACTTAAACAGATCCAAATAGATTCCCTCAAGTGATATCCTCCCTTTGAATGAAAGGTTCTTGATGTCCTGGACTAGCTCTGACTCTGTCTTCCCTCAGAGTACTACAAAACATAAATATAAGTCAGGCTTAGGTGTTTCCTCCAACTGTATTTCCAGATGTCAACCTTGCACAGGCTGCTCCACAACTGGCTAAATCAGCAGGCTAAGCATTCCTCTGGTCTGGGAATGGGTCCGAAAAGTAATTTTATATTTATGTTAACATAATTCTTGCTGGATTACCACAGCCTGGATTTACAAAAATATGATACCTCGTATCTTTTTTCAAACTGATTGTAGGCAATTATTTTATTGCTTTGTGGTATTTAACCATTTACAAAGCATTTGGCTCATGCAAGCACTTATTTAGGGCAGGACATAGTTTTGAGGGGGGAAAAAAAAAACCTGAGAAGTGATAAAAACACAATGACTGCAAGCATGAGGATTCTGCCTCATGTTCAACAATCCTTCATAGTTTCATGATCTCAGAGAATTCAGGTTCTAGTGTTGCTAATGGTATTTCTTTTTCTGCTTATTTCCGCTTTAAGTATTTTCGCAAGTAGAGGAAAAAGTAAATAAGGTCCCAAGTAAGCAGGTTGAGGGTTAACAGAGAATGCATTGCTTTCCCAAAGCTACCTTTGGAAGAATGCCAGATTATAAATAACACCTGGAATTCGTAGGTGAAAAAAAGTGCAAATCTTCATAAGAGAAAAAAAAGAAATAAATCTCTAGTTTCTGCACATAATTGTCAAGATTACCACCAGGCCTAACAGGAGAAGAGGTTACACCAATGGCCAGCATTTGAGCACACAGAGCAGTGCAGGAAACAGAAAGTGTGGACTTTCAGGAAACACACTAGAAGCAACATAAAAGTTTTACTAGTAAAGACAGCTTTGTAGGGTCATCTTCATGTCAAGCTTTTGTACAGCTTTCTGTTCAAATAAACCAAGCATTTGTGACAGAGTTCCCTTATGTTCAGGGATCAAATTGTGCAATACAAAATCTTTCTGACAGGTTATATTAGCTAAAAAAATAATCCCACTTTAAAGTGGTTTTAAAACATAACTGCTTTCTGCTGCATATAAAAATTAAAGAAAATATAGTAAATTTAGACAAATAAAGCCCTGAAAAGCCTATTTTGTAGGCATAAGGTCAATGAAATTATTTTCTAAGGTGTCATCCACAATTCATAATAAGCCCCTTTGAATATGATGATGTCTTTGTCTATAGCTTCCTTTCATGTTTGCCTTTCCTCTGTTGTCCTCCACTGACCCTTTTCAAGGAAACTCGGAGTCATTGTTTCCAGCTGGAATTGTCTAAGAGACTAGGATCATATAGAGGCATGGTAGAAAACCAGCCATGCTACCTTCCTGCTTTCCCAAGACTTCAACATGGAAATTTAGCTGATGTCCCAACCAACGCACAGGTGTGATGCTTTCAGAAACTTATTCCGAAGACACTACTTCTACAGATTCCAAAGAACAAACACAATGGGACATACAATGGAGAAGAATTTTAGAGTTCAAAGGAAGGGGAACAAATGGAGGTAGGCATCCATGGTGCTTGAAAGCAACAGAGCAGCCTTTTCCCTGAAATATGTAGGTCTTCAGCTGTAAAGAATATTGATAAATTCAGTGGAATGTCACCCTAATAGTGGGGTGATGTGAAATTCCAAGAAAGGCTTTTCATGGGCTACTTCTGCTTTCACTATCTTATTTTATAATTTTGCCCATGGGGATAATGTCCAGGACAAAGTCCTTAAGTAGAGTAAAACAATGAAAGGAGGAAATTGTATGTATTGTGGAAGGATGAAGGGATGTAGTAGGGACTAATAGAGTTGTAAGATGTAGAAGTACGAACTCAAAGTGTGGTGGGAAGATTTAACAGCGTGTCAGCAGAAGGGAGAGAAGGAAGAAAGGATGCAGGTTTTACTGGTTCTGCTCATATAATTTATTTTATACCTATCAAAAAAACCTTTCAGAAGTACTAAGCAAAAGTCATGAGGAAGGATCACTATGCTGTGTACCTGCAGCGAATCTCTCCAGAACAATGAGAGCTTCTGAAAGAGAAATCTGGGTCTGAAATATCAGGAGGCAGAAAGGAGAAAAAGTTGCTCTCCCACAGTAATAAATGTTTGTGGTTCTGTAACTTCTGCCTGCTGTTCCTTATGGTCCCTGCCCCCAGGAGCCACCAACGAGGCCTGAAGCAGTAAGACAATACAATTTCTTTCAAGTGGCATGATCTCTTTTTTCCCAAGTTGCAGTTTGGTTCTCTGTTATTTTCCTAGAAAGGTCATTTCATCTTTTGGAATTAAAAAAAAAAAAAAAAAAAAACCAAAAAAAAAATCCATCACAAAAACCAAGAAATATGAAAGTGGCCTAAGAAGTCTCCTTGATCCTACCAGTGAGAAGGAAAGACTTTGAGGGGCAATAGATGGATACTGAGGGACAACAACTGGTTGCACAGCTAGCGCTAGCAGCAGGGATTACATTTTTATGACTTTTGAAGGCTGAAGACTGCTAGGAAGAGACAGGATCCACCTGACCTAGCGGGGCAAAAGCATTTTTGCCAGCAAGGTGGCCAAAACAGTGATGAGAGCTTTAAACTAGGGATGACAGTGGATAAAGATGATGACACACCATCAAGTGAGGAAATGATGAGCAGGGTTGGCAAGCAAAGGGTGCCAGTTGATGTGGTCAGGAGAAACATCATAATCAACAAAGTAGGTCCAAAGGGGCCCACCCCAAGTGTCAGCACACAAATACAGAAGTTCTGATGGACCTGGAGAAGCTCTCACAATTCTTCTTCGAAATCAGCACTGTTGGGTGATTCTCAGAAGTCCCTGTACAGTAATGCATGAAGCAACGGAAACAAATAGGAGGAATTTGATATCTGTGTACAGTCACAGGGCTGCAACCTCATCGGGGAGATATGGTGGGACGGCTCACATGGCTGGAGCACTAGAGAATGATGTAGATGCTTTAGGAAGGGCAAGCTGGGATTCAGAGTTGGAGGGGAAACAGTTTCTCTTTATATGAGAGAAGGAGAAATGCATCTGTCCAGGGCCAGAGGATGAGCCAACTAACAGCTTATGGGTTAGGGTTAGTGGATAGGCGCAGGTTGTGAGGGGTGAGGTCAGAGTGGATATCTGTTAGACCTGGTCTGGAAGAAGTAGGTGAGGCCTTCTTCAGACAACTGGAAGTAGCCTTATATTGACAGGTCCTGCAAGGGGGCCTGTCGCAAGGTCAACACATTGGACACAAGCAATCCAGGTTTCTGGAGGTTTCTACAGTACATTGATCACAATTTCTTAACACAAGTGATTAAAGAGACAATGAGGGGAGTTGTTCTAACAGACCTCATACTAATGAGCAAGGAAGAACTTTTCAGGAATGCCAAGGCTGGGGCAGCCTCATCTGCAGTGACCAGGAGATGGCACAGTTCAGGATCTGATAGAACACGAGGGAAAAAGCAGGATGACAACCCTGGAGATCAGGAAAACCGATTTTAGGCCATGCAGGCATCAGTGTAGAAGAATCCCACAGGATGCAGCCTTGAAGAGAAGAGGGATCCAGGACAGCAGATGATAATTTCAAGTATCACCTCCTCTATTCACAAGAGTGGTCCATTCCCATGAGCAGGAAGTCAAGCAAAGTTGGCAGGAAGCCTGCACAGGAGTACCTTATCAGAGTGCATAGATATATGACGGACAAGTAAAGAAGTTGCAGCCAAGCCATTCTCAGTGGTATACACTGACAGGACAAGAGGCCATGGGCACAAACAGAATCAGGGAATTAAATTTAAACACAGGTAACACCATTTTTACAGTGAGGGTAGTCAGACATTGTCACTGGTTGCCCATAGATGTTGTGGAGTTTCCATTCTTGGCGATGTTCAAAACCAGGCTGAATAGAGCCTGGGGCAACCGCCTCTGAGCAGCTCTGCTCTAAGCAGGGATGCTGGATTGGATGATCACCAAAAGCCTTTCCTCCCCTCAACTGTCCTGTGATTGTGTTTTCCTCCCCTGAGGTTGGTCAGTCCTTCAGTTTCATAAAAGCCAGCAAGCAGAACAAAACCGTACCCCTCTCAGGCTGTGAAATGTTATTTACAATGTTTTTTTACTGAGATCAGTCTACTGAAGTACTCTTAACATTTGCCACAACTGATGCTACTCTTAGACAATACTTATGCACATCCCTTTTTTAAAGTTTAGCCATAATATTTGACTGGAACTATTTCCTGCGGTAATGGAATCCACAGGTGAAGTTCACACAATGCAGAGGATGCTTCCTTCACTTCTTTCTAAATATAGTAATCATTAACCTAACTGACTCCACCTAATCTTGTGTTGTTTCTGCTTCATGATACCCCCAAAATACACAGATACTGATGCTAATAAGCCCCTTTAAGCCTAGCTCATCTCTTTGCTTTTTGTTTGTTAATTGAAAATAAATTCTTAGACATAGGAGAGGAAACAAATAAGAGTGTAATTATGAAATTCCAGGAAGTACATTTGGCAAATGTTGCATATCTTTTGACAAAACAGGCCCCATAGGAATGTAAACAACCAAGACAGAGAAGAATTGTTTGCTAATAAAACAAGTCTATGAACAAATTCACTAGAGGTTTATTTCATTTGATAAGTAAAAAACAGATCAGAATTAAATGGATCCTACTTGGCTGAACAGATTCAGGTTTGAAGCTCCTGGGCCTACATGTGGGAGCTACATCTCAGTTCTCATTTTGAAGCTTTGCAATGAGAAATAGATGAGAAGTTTCTAATTATTATTGGGTTTATTAATGCATAATTACTTGTGTTTTGTACACATTTGGGCCACGGTCAGATGGGGGGGAGGAGGTAGGGGGAAAAAATCAGAACCAGTATGTTGAATGACATATAAACTAAATCTAGGTCCAATGTGAGTTTTGAGATTTGTGGTATTTTCTGAGTTCCAAAGGTATTCAACATCTCCTCTTCCCCTGGAATGGGCTGCAGGTTTTTAGACTCTTAATCATCCACATATCCTGCTGCATAAAGTATGCAAATTTAGCAGCCCAGTTCCAGACTTTGAAAAGAGAAGAGGGGAAGCAACTGAGGTTGTTTTAAAGGCTTTCAGCAAATCAACAAATACTGACCATCTGTGAAGTAGCAAAGCTAGGTAATATTTCAATGGTGAAACAAACCCCAACTGTTTCTTTCAAATGTAGCCAAGAGCATCCAGGACTAATGAAGACATGGGACCAAAGGAAGAATAAACAAGAGGAAGCTTGGTGGTTAGTGTGCTGCTGGGAATAGGGAATCCCTGTGCTCTGGATCATTTTTGGGCTTTGTCCAGTGCCTGTCTAAAGTAAATTGCCTTAACAATTCAGGGAGCAAAGATCAGAGTCTACAGCTCTTTCCTACTGTTTTTATTTGTATCAGAATGAGTAGGAGCAGCAATACCACCAATCTTTCCTCTTTGACCCTGCTTCTGTAAAAAGGCATTCACAGCCACTGAACCCACTCTAGTGGTTCTAGTGGGATCCTTACCAGATTTGTAAACCCAAAAGTGTGCACAGGCAGCAAATTTGCATCTAGACACTCAGTTTATGGGCAGATACACTAACACCATCAAAGTACATATAAAACTTAATTGCTTGAATGGTATCTCAGACACCTGCATGACATAGGCAAGGAAAGGGTTGCCACCTTGAACTGGAAGATTTAAATGTCATCTAAACTTTGTTTTAATTTTCTAAATGCTATTTTGGGGTTACTTTTTAACATATTTAAAAATGCTTCCAGAATGCCCACAGAAAATTGAATCCACATTCAGGCATTTGAAAGGGTGAAAATTTTCAGAGATGATAAGCAGCCAAAGTCAAGTTTGCAGCTCCCACTGATAGAAGAGTCAGTAGTTCAATATTTACATGTTAGGCAGAGGATGGCATCAGCATTTAACATTGCACATATGCCACTGGGTTTCCAGTAATAAGTTTTTCAGGAAAATAAGGTGTATAACATATAGCAACACTTTAAGAAGAGGGGGAAAGTGGTACAAGAGAACATGAAAAATGATGGGAACCAGCTTTATGCTACTGGTAAGCAGCTGGATAATAAAACTATGATCTTTTTCTTACATAAAATGAATCACTTTTTTTTTTTAAGGTGTCTGTTTATGGTTTATTCGTGATGTATTTCCCAACAAAGCAATACTGCTTCCCATTAAACAGCAGACAGGTACAGTATCAGATTTTTCCCAACAGCCCTATATTCTTTCCCTTAACCTTTGGTTCTCTTCCACTTTTCCCTATCATGTAACAGTAGTCCATTATCCTGTTGCATCTTAAAAACATCACCTTTAACTTGACTTACCTCATAAGCTTTAACCTCCACCTTCTTTTATTTTGTCAGCTTTCATTTCAGTTTCACTGTCTGGAGTTCTTCAGTCCTAGATACTTCCCAATCTGATAGTCACTCAAATTTTTGCTGCCCAAAGTCTCTAATAAAACTCAGAACCACTAGTGCCTCTTTCCTCTTCCTTACCTATCGACTGCTGTTATAATCAGCACTACTCCTTGCCTAAGTCCGTTTCTCCTCTGTGGTAATCTCCTCCACAAAAGCAAATTCAGGTAACATCTCAACTGAACATCTCTCAAAACTGTATTTTTCACTTGAGACACAGTTGTTACCATGCAAATTTGAACCTTAGCCTCTGTCTTTGACATTTTCTCAGGGATATCTAGCTGCCATTGGTAAAACAGAGCACATAATGTGCTTTACAATGTCATTTTTCTTTTTGATTGCTGTGGAAAATATCACCATTTAGTCTTTCATTTTGGCATGTCACCATGCACAGTCTTCAACTGCACCCATGACCACCAGAGCTTCACATATGACAACAATGGTGAGAATTCCTATGCGACCTCCTGGGAGCATCTTGAATCATGTAGAGCCCTGGTTAGCTCTGCATCCCTTTTTCTGGTTTTAATGAAGACAGCTTTTACCTGTACATCTAATTTATCATTTCACTTGCTTGCTGTTTTGACATTTCTCTGCTCTCCTTTGCTGTGATATAAATATAAACCTCTTCTTTTCCAAATCCCATTATGCCCCTGTCTTGCTGTTTCGACTCCACATACGTTTAACTTACCTATCTTGGAATGCGTAGTTCCTCAAATCTGTGAGGAGGATATCCATATAAAAATATATGATCTCATTTTTCCAAAACTAACCTAAAATTTAATGTTTGTACAGAGTAATTACATATTTTTACATTTCAGATATTCAGTTCCCTTCTGTAAACTGTAGAATAACAAAGCTATAGGTAAACATTTGTGTGAGACAGCTATAGCATAACTAACTCCTTCAAATGTGGAACTGTTTTAGCAAAAGAAAATCTAAAAAAAAAAATACTGGCATCCTTATTCTTTGTTCACAAATCATTTTTGTCAGTGTTTTAGACCCTGCTCTACAGACATGATTCTCCATATGTTTTTTTCTGGAATTCCATCTACTCAGGGAAGTTTTCAATCCAGCTGGAAGTTGAGATCAAGGAAAATACATGTCCAAGATGCACAGGATGCTCAATAGTTCACAGTAATCTTCTAAATTCCCTTCTGGTGATGTTCATCCGACCCAACATTCCTCATGAAGGTAGTGCTTTAATGTGACATCTAGTCTCCAAAGAAAATATGAGATAAAGTACATTGTTCTTTTTGGATTGGGATCATTCACACTTTTAAAAGAACACTAGGGGTTTACAGAGTCACCAGAATAAACTGATGGATAGGGAAAACTGCTGTTGCTGTAGTTCTGTGACATTAAAGCATCTCTATCCTTTGTCTGTTGCAAGATTCAAAAACTTACAGAAGAAATTTCCTATAAAGGAGACATGGAAACACAAACTCACTCTTCAGGGATTTTTGTTGCTCTATTTTGACTTTCTCTTGGCTCTTCCCCATTGAGGTTTTTAAACAATTTTTGGACCTTGTATGCCCATATAAAGTGTCTTAGTATTGGACCTAGAAGTATGACGGTTCAGTGGTTGATTTTGTCAAACCATTACCCTTGTAATTTCCCTAATGAGTTCAGCTTTGCAAAAATAACAACAATGTGATTTTTCTAATTTGGCAAAAACCACTTCTATGACTATAAACCAGTTACTGCATGGCCGTTCAGACTCAAATTGGATTAAAGAAGTGATGTGGGGACATCAAAATAAATTAGAACAAATAAGAATTCCAGTAAAATAACAGAGCAAGAATGTTATGTCTTGCCTTAAGTGGATTAGTGGAAGATAAAAATATTGTCATTAAAAAACAGCTGATGCTGCATGGAAAAGCTTGAAAAGTGTTCTGTTTAGAATCAGTCCTCCACAAACAACTGTTTTCCCCCACTCTGTAATGCTATCATCATTTGTATAGAGTCAGAGGAGGCCAAACACACAAATTCTGACTTTGGGCTCTTTGGTGATGACTGTCAAGTCTGTTCTTGAGGTATGCTCGAATAATGGTCCAAGCTGGTCTGGACATGAGTGATCTCTTTTCCTTCCAAAGCTGGATTTTCAGTGCTGTCAGTATGATCCCTAAATTCACACATCATTATCAGTTTTCTTCTGTCACTTTTAGCCTAAAAGACAAAACATATGTCTGAAAGTTCTTCTGAATTGATTATATATGCATTCTCCTAGCTGTGTAGTACTAATAATCACTTACAGTCACTTGTAATCAATGAAGCAAATGCTAATGGGCTAGCATTTTAAAGAAAAGCCCATGAATCGCAGACATTGAGATGAAATCCACAATGTGCAGTACCGAATGCAAAACATACTTTCCAAAATATACCTAAGTGCACACTGTATTCCTAAGACACACATATTTTATACAATCAGCCGTGCAGGCACTCATCATATGGTTATATGTTAGGAACCCGTGGATACTTAAGATAAATGGGAACATACTGTCGGCAGCTCCTATGACAAGTGAATATAAAAATCACAGTGTATTAAGGATTGCACTGTGCTCTAAAGGAAGTCATTGGCTATAAACAGAGATAAATCAACACAAGATTCAAAGCTACATGCTGCTCAGGTTTAATTTTTTAATTTCTCACTATTATATCAATGTTTTAACTCAAAATATAATATTAATTATAATAATCATTGTCAGAGAACTTGCATATCTTTGGTCTTCAATAAAGCCAAAATAATGAATAATTTTATACCCACTGTAAGATAGGTAACTGCAATTATTGAATCATTCTTCTAGCACAAAGGGATTTATTTTAACTGACCAGAGCTGAGCCCAAAAATAAAGTAATAAGTTATTTTAACATGTATGATCTGTGTAAGTGCATATTATTCTGCAAATATGAGTTAGTTGCATGGAAATATGTATGTATATTATATGAAAAAATAGTATCTGTACTGTAAAATATCTGACTGAAAAAGATTAATTTCATCTCCCTTCAGAATCTCATAAGCTGCTCCCCTGAAGATCCATAGGAAAATTAACTGAGGGGGGTTAAGAAGCAGATGAGAAAAAAGAATAAATATCACAATGCTATGAAAGTCAGACAACCAAGGTTTTTAAAATATTTGCTTTTTAAAGAATGCTACAGCATATATGAGTCTCATGAAAGGTACATCTGAGTGGTGTTACGAGCATGATTTCCCCTGATCTCCAAAGACATTGCTCACAGACTAGTCAGGTCCCAGACTGACAGCACTGAAGGCATATCTGATATTTATATCTGCAGAAGCAGCCAACTGAAGGGGAAGCCATTCAAGATTTCTTCCTAACAACCTGCCTGTGTATTTCCACATAGCCACAGAGGAGCCATTTCTAGGGATCAACAGGTAGTCTTTGTGCTCACTCAGGCCATGATTTTTCTGCTTAGAATGCCAGAATAAACACATTTCCAAGAGCTTCTAACCTTTGAAGGGAGTTTTTGAAACAAGAAGTCATTTTTCAGAGTTGCAATGTAAGCTAGAAGGGAGGTTGAACACCCTTGGAGAGTCAGAGCTGAGAAAAATGCACAAGAGTAGTATTTTGGCAAATGTTCCATATCACTGCAGACAAATTAACTCACTGCTTACTGCGATTTCTTTCAATACAGTGGCACTGAACTTAATTTCAGAGTTTCTTCTGCCACTTCAATACATGTCTAGGAATTTCTTGAACGACTGATGCACAGGGACAGAGTCTTGCTTTGCTTTTATAAGATTGCAGAAATGCTTGAAGCTTCTGCTGTATGTCTTACTTGCTGGTTAATCTTACTAGCTTTCAGATTATCTTTTCCTTTCACCTTTCTTGTATGCCTCCCTGGCTGAGTTCACCCTTCATCCCTTGCCAAAGCCTCTGTACTAGGAGACCATGCTCTCATGGTCACACTGCTAACACTGTGACCAAAAGAGCTAACCGTAAGCAAAAGCTGTACTTCAGCCTTGCACCTCAGTCCTTTCCACTGCAGTGGAAGTTTTCTTTTGCTATCCAAAAAAACTGAAATCCTCATTTCCTTAAAGTGAAATTGCAACAAATTGTGTACTTAGTAACCCTGTAGACAAGCGACTGAAAAAGGAAATTGATTTCTTGAATGTCGTGGATTACCTTGTAATAAGACAAATAGAAGATGGATCTTTATTTGGCAGAGGTGAAGTTACATTTGTTGTGCAAGCTGGTATATATGTTACAAAATGTAAATATATGTTTGGCTTTCTCTTCTTGCTCATTTGGGGAAAAGCCATGTCATACCATATTTAGGATGTCATGAAGAACTATCTCTGCTTCCCCTTTCTTTCCCTCTTCTTTCTTTCATTTTGATTCATTCCTGAAGTGTCTGGGTTAATAAATCTTCTCTTCATTTCGCATAGTTGTCCTGTTGTCCAGTATCCAGGAAGTAGCACAAAGTATGATTTTGCCAAGTCACAATATTCACACATCGTGTGAGTGGTAGAGTTTCCTGGGGAGAAGGATAAGCAAAATTGCATTACTAGATCTCCCAAACTTTAAGCTTAGCAACAGCTTTGTCCTAGACAAAGTTATTCAGCTTGAGCTTCCCTAATGAATAATGCAGAGGTACTTGAAGTACCAGAAAAATCTTCTTGCCATTTACTGATGCTAAGTTACCCAAGACAAAAAGGAAGATGCTAGTTTTGTAAACAGCTATTCTTTAGTAAACATTTTGGAACACCTTTTTTGTCTTTTGTTTTTTGTTTGTTCCCATGAGCAAAGAAATATTCATTGTGCCTGTAAAAATAAACCAGCCTGAGCTGTAATAGTCTATGTTAAGCTCCTTCATGGAAAGAGCCAGAAAAACTTTGAGGTGCACTTTGAATAGGGAAATAAAAAAAGGAGACTCAGATTCCATCTCCAGGGTAATATTTTGCCAGCATCTAAAATCATTGCATGTGGTACTTACAACAGCCTTGCTGACCAACTGGAGATAACACAAGTGGAAAGCATTGAATCATAACATGAAGTTTGCTGGAATTAATCAGATTTTTGATATAAGGTCTTCCTTTCGTAGGCTGAGCTTTCCTTGCTGGAAGATGCTTCATGAGGAGACGTGTCTTGAAACTGTAAGACTTTACTTGCTGTCATTTTCAGTCTGCATGAAAACTGCGCGTATTGCAGCCAGCTTGGCAATAGGAACACGAAGGTAGGTACAATGTGTCACTGAGAAAAGGCATATTCATCCTTTCCTCAGAGAAACAAGGTCATTTCAAGATCATGTCTAAAAGAGATAACATTATGTAGGTCACATTTTCTTGACCCCAACCTCTAATTAACTGGACTATATTTCTGAGCATGGACTAGAGCACACTGCAGGGGTGTCCCATGGTTTAGCAGTCACTGTTCCTAATCCTGAATCAAAAGCTTACTTTGAACAGCTCTCACACTAAAATTTCATGCACCACTTGCACAGTGTTGGCAGAGCTACACTAGTTTGTAGGGAACTGGTGCCAGCATTCCTGCCTAGAAACATCCTGAGCCATAAGTTAACTAACAGATTCATATTGTTGCCTGTTTTGATAACTATGATTTCTTTTCTCTCCTGGTTTTGGCTCTGGAATGTGCTGACCAGACATGCAGTAGATTGCAAGCATAGCATACAATGCAGTGCAAGAAGTGGTCTCATGAGATGCTAGAGCAGCAGTAACACTCTGTCACTGTTCCAGTTTATAAGAAAACTTTAATCTGGCAAGCAGCAGAACATTCTGAACACATTCAGAGAGCGTGCTAAGCACTTTGAAAACTCTCAGTGGTGGGCAGCGTAGCACATGTACTTGTCTGATCTCCACTGCTTTAAAACTGGTGACTTCAGTGGATGGAGTTAATCCTGATGTACAGCTTGATTCTGTACCCACGATTTCCTGTTTGCATGTTTGTTTTTAACAAGCTGGTCATGCAAGTCAGATGAGAATAAGATCCAGTAACATCCTTGATAAGCATTTCTGAAAAAGAGTGTCCCTTTGGTGGTAGATCTTCTATTCACAACAATGTCTTTCAACTTTGCCAGAACCAGCTACAGTAAGGTTCAACTCATGATTTTGGAGTTTCTCAGGTTTCCCTCATGTGGCTGAATTCTTCAAGTTAACTTGTGGGCAGCTCTGTATCACTACTATAGCTAGAAAATCCTAGTTTGATCTCATTTACATCACAGCTAATTCAAACAGATCTTGAAGAACTGGGAACAGGAGCTCTTTATTCATCACTCTCCCACTGTGGGATGGGGGAGAGGATCAGGAGGCTAAAAGGGATGAAACTTGAGAGTTGAGTTAAAGACAGCATAATAAGTAAAGCAAAAGCTGTTTTGAAAGCAAACCAAGGAACTCATTCACTCCTTCCCACTGGCAGGCAAGTGTTTGGCCATCTCCAGGAAAGCAGGGCTCCATCACACATAATGGTTATTTGGGAAGACAAAAAATATAATTCCAAACATCTCCCCTTCCTCCTTCTCCCACCTTTTATTGCTGAGCACACTGTCATATGGTATGGGATAACCCTTTGCTTAGCTGGAGTCAGCTGTCCTGGCTGTGTCCCCTCCTGACTTCTTGTGCACTCCCAGTCCACTCACTAGCAGGGCAGCATGAGGATAATAGGCCTTGACTCTGTGTAAGTACTGCTTAGCAATAACTAAAACATCCCTGTTTTCAGCACAAATCTTAAACATAACACCATACAAGTTATTATGAAGAAAATTAGCTCTATTCCAGCTAAAACCAATACACATGAGCATTGAACATTCCTAGCTATTCTACTGCTGCATCAGTAACAGCTAAGCTGAAAGTGCTGAGAGGAGAAAAATCACTCACTCTTAAAGTATTCTGTTGAAACAAAACGCCTAATAATAATTTAATTTATACATACGAGGATTTGGAAAATATGCCTACATGTGTAATAAACCAAACTTCAAAAATATTTATTCACTTCAGCTTTTGGGGGGCTACCCCAAACAGTTCATCTCTGAAGAGCCAAATGTAAGAAATTATATGATGAATGCTCCTGCTGAAGGTATTTGTTGGAGACTTGGACTCAAACACTGCAGGAGTGCTTTGATCTAGTGCTTTGGTCTGAAACAATGCGCATAGAAGAGATAATTAGAAAATTCAGATAAGATGCAAAATTCCACATTATTTCTTTTCCTTCATTTGCAAAGTTGACATCTATTCAAAAATGTCAGGTTATCCTGGTTATAGTATTTATTTTCCTATATTAATATACTGTTGTCTCTATTAGTTTTGCTTGTACCTCGTGTTTGCAGTTTACACTTGTAATCTGTACATTTTCTAGAATAATCAGATAGATTTGCAGCGGATAAAAAGCAGATACATGGGAAGTGAACTGGCTTCATAATAAAATGTAAACGTAGTGTTGTTCCTTCAAAGTGGGCTGAAAGTGCTATGCAAACTAAACTGGGCAAGAACCAGTTTAACTCGCATCATCCCACTAACCTGAGTAAACAAAAGACATCTCTGCACAGCACATAGAAGAGGGAATTACCACAAGATCTCCCAAAGTCCCATTCGTGTGTTCAATTCTATGAAAGAAAGTGATTCTTCTTGTCCTGAGTAAATAATTTTCTATACCCAAGAGTTTTACTCTTGTAAAATTGCTAGCAGCTGTGTCAATTTTTAATATCTAATATTTTCTAGTTTGCAATATTTCATGCAGTACCATGCAGAAGTGTCTCAGTTTATGCACAGAGGACCTTAATTATATATGCTTCCATCCAAACCTATTACCTCAGCAGGTGTTTCTGCAGGTTTTTATAGTACACAAGAAATGGTCTCAGGTACATTTATGAAAAAATTAAATTGCTGTTTTCATGCTATTAAAACATATCTATTTTCTGAAGCCTGACCAAAGTAGAGTAAAATACTATCCCTGAAAGTACCAAAATACTCAAATAAGCAGATATATGAATGACTGGAAAAGCAAACAGCTAAATAGGCCTTCTGAGCACAGCCCTATTTTTTAGGATATTGGTTGCAGTTAAATAGATTATGGTGTGTAATAGGGTTGCTTTGCAGTATTTGTCACTCAGATGTCTCCGGCGTTATTCAAATCTTACCTTTTGGACACTTTCCTACTGAGTGAACTTCCACAAGAAAAGTGCAGTGCTCAGCATTGTTGGTGTTCTTCCCATTATCTCTGTTAAATGGATGAGAACTACACATTTCATTTCTAAGAGTATCAGCCCACAGGCCAGAGATTTTTTATGTTCTCTGATATCTGTAAAATGAGCACCTCATGGCTCATGCACCAGGTTATCACAACAGTAAGCCTACCTTTCCATCGTTTTGACTTGTCCTGATACTATCTGCGGCTGGTTAATGAGTGTCTGAAGCGGACAAAGCCTCAAGCTCTTTTCCTCACCTCAGAAGAGAAGGCAGACCTTGGACATGTTCTGGTCTTTGTGGTTTCTAGAAATCATCAATAGTTTTAGATAATTCTTTTTCCTTTTTTTTTTTTTTTCTTCTGGCATAAGCTCTGTGAATGAAGCTGGTTCCCAGGAACATAAAATCCAGATAGCTCCATTCAGTCTGACTGATACTGTCCAAAAAAATAAACAAATCGACATGAAAAGCCTTCTGGGGATACAGCTCAATTTTAGCACATCTGTTCAGCTTCTCAGAGCAGGCACATCCCCTGGTATCTCTTAGCATTTATTAGGTTCTGCAGATGCTTACTACCCCATCTGGTCTCCCCACTGGAAGTGAGAAAAGCTAAACAGCAATGGAGATAAAGAACCCCATCTCAGTACATGGGAAGCATTATTGATGAGCCGCAGTGGGGCTAGCAGCAGGTGCTGCATGGCAGCCTGGCCTTTCCCACCTGATAATGCAGGGGCAATTACCAGGGGCTTCATGGGAGGAACAAAGGCAGTTCCCTCCATGCAGAGCGAGATGGTGACCCTGGCTGGGTGCCCCAGCGATGCTCAATGCACTATGCCCCAGGACAGTCCCTGTGCACACCCCAGTGCTCAGCCAAAACCTAGCCACTCCTGCAGGGTGAGCATGAATGCAACTGGTGCGCTGCACCAGGCGGCTGCTGCCTGTCAGCCGGGCGGAGCAAGGGTTCCTCCCGTGGGAACTTGCTGGAGCTTGAACCACGCCTTTGCATTGGCTGTGGAACACCTTCGCATTGCAGTCTCCAGGGCATTCACACGCCCAGTAAGAGAAACGCCAGTGGACTTTCTGCCCAGACTTCGTTGTGACTTTTCCCTATACATTTTGCTAGTTTTCATGTTAGCTCTTCTTGCCTAACAGTTGTGCTGATAGAAACTGCTCTCATTTCCTCTGAGGTCACTACAACTAAAATCTGGCTGAATCCCCTGGTCATTAGATGTAGTTATTGCAGGACAGGCTTACGGTTTTTTGTAATCTTAATTTTAATTACTTTTTTCTGGAAAAATTTGGATTTTTTTTTTTAGCAATAACATCACCTATGAAATCTCTGAGTGGTAGCAGCGGCCACATGAGAGTAGCATGGTTCATCTTCAGCTCCTAATAACTTTTCTTATTCTTGATGCTGTGATAGTATTTTTAGTTCTTATTGTATCTCTGTCTGAATATATGTTTCCACTTTAAACCTACTGTGTTTCTAAGACAAATTAATATTTCCAAACTAATTTTGGACAGCAGGACGATGGACAGGAGCGAGTGGAACAGCTTCCAAAAGACAGTTATTCTTCAACTAAAGGTCAAAGGACAGCAATTTAAGAAAAGTCAGATTTTACACTGGACTCCCCTGCTCACTGAAAAAAATGATACAACTATAAGCTCGGACGTAAAAGCAGTCCCAGGAGTGTGATGAATAAGATGCCTGGAAAAAACACATTGATTCCTTCATTGCTTGCGCCGTGTGAACCGTGAATGAAAACCTGTGCTTACTAAAAAGCACTATAAATAATCCATATAAAAATAAAAAATAATATTAATTGATCACACATACCAGAGTGTGAATAGATAATATGAAATCATTGAGTAAAGCCAAGTAGAAATTCCAGGGTTGGTGGAACTGTGTCCTGCTAGACAATATGCTACCAATTTTGTGCAGTTCCCATTTTGTCTGAGGTCTGCAAGCTAGAGGAGAATGCACAACTTCCACAGAAGAAGCAGGATGCAGGTGAGAGGACGGTGTATTCTTCCAGTGTCCACTGACAGGCAGCACAGTGTGGACGTGTGTTAAAAATACTGCCTTCCAATGTATTCCCAGCAGAACAAATGCTTTCCTGGGGCCCTCGCTGCCCTGAGCTTGACATCAGCCCCCCAACACAATTGTCTCACAGTAGGAGCACTTATTGCTCACAATCTTGTCAGACTTTGGCCATTTCTTCATCTGAGCTGAGAGCCTTTCCTTCCACAAGTGTCCCCCAGGCAGTTTCCTACCATTTTTCTGCCAGTTCTCAAGCTGAGCACTCCCTCTGTCCCCTCCATCAGCTTCTCATTTCTCATCCCAGACCCCTTGCTGAACCAATTGTAAGCACTGAGCTTGCCTCAGGCTGCTATAATTTTATATTTCTTTTGCCCAACAACACTTCAGCCATTTCCAAAAAAACTAAATAACTGGGGAGAGACAGTTTGTTCCAGTCCTTGACAACTTCACTTTGCAACCCTTTAACTCCTCTATGGTTTGAATCTGTGACTTGAAAATCCTAGTGGGTGGCATGGTCCTTCTGACTGCAGGGTTTCAATTCCTGTCTTTGCAAAAATCTTCCTGAGCTGATTCAAGTCTCTCATGACTCCTCGTGCTGACCATGTCAAAAACGAAAGTATTATCCCACAAAAACTAAAACTGAGCATGCTGTTGTTCACAGAGAGTTGCTAGCTCTCCTGATGAAGGGTGGGACCAGAGTGCTGGACTCTCTTGAGCTTGCAGTGGTTACCTGATGGCATTTGGCCTGAATCTAGGAGAGAGCTGGCTGATCTGAAAAAGTGGGGTTGTTCATAGTGACATTATGAAGATAAAGCAAGAACTAGAAGATATAGTGGAGGACAGAGACAGGAGTGGAGATGTGGGAGCCAGTTAACACAGAATTTGGAGGAAGCATTGTGGTAGAAGAGCAGCTTGGGACCAGAAAGTTAAGATAACAGGAGAAAACAGACGAAGACTGCATTTGGTTTATAAAGAAAGGTTTTGATAGCTGGAGGGCTGCAGGGGTACCTTCCGTGAAAAGAAACTGGAAGCTGCTCCCGTGTCAGACAGAGCCACTTCCAGACAGCTCCAAGACAGACTCATTGCAGGCCAAAGCTGAATATTTTAGCCAAAATTGATTCATTGCAGCCTAATTTGACTCATTGTAGCTGAAGCTATAATAGCTTTGGTAGCACCTCTGTGAGAAGATATTTAAGAAATGGTAAAAAAACCTATGCAGTACCAGCTGGGAGAGAAGAGTGAGTACATATGTGAAACAACCCTGCAGACACCAGGGTCAGTGCATAAGGAGGGCAGGAGCTGCTCCAGGCACCAGAGCAGAGATTCCCCTGCAGCCTGTGGTGCAGACCATGGTGTGGCAGCTGTGATGTGCCCCGGCAGCCCATGGAGGTCCATGGTGGAGCACATCTCCACCTGCAGCCCGTGGAGGACCCCATGCTGGAGCAGGGGGATGTGTCCTGAAGGAAGCTGCAGCCTGTGGAGAGCTCATGCTGGAGCAGGCTCCTGGCAGGAGCTGCATGGTTCATGGAGAGGAGCCCTCACTGGAGCAGGCTTGCTGGCAGGAGCTGTGACCCTTTAAGGGTCTCACACTGGAGCACTGAGTCCTTTCCTGAAGCACTGCACTTGTTGGAAGGACCCATGCTAGAGAAGACTGTGAAGGACTGCAGCCCATTGGAAGCACTCACATTGCAGGAGTTTGTGAAGAACTATCTCTCCCCATGCTGAAGCGGGGGAAGAGTGTGATGAGGAAGGAGCAGCAGAGATGAAGCGTTATGAACTGAGGAGGAGGAAGATTTGAGAGTGAAGTTGAGCCTGGGAAGAAGGGAGGGGTAAGGGTAAGGTGGTTTTAGATTTGTTGCTACTTCTCATTATTTTACAGTTTAACTGGCAATAAATTCAATTAATTTCCCCAAGTTGATTCTGTTTTGCCCATGACAGCAATCACTGAGTGATCTCCCTGTCCTTATCTTGACCTACAAGCTTTTCATCATATTTTCTCCCCATGTCCAGTAAAGGAATGATAGAGTTGCTTGGTGGGCATCTGGTGGCCAGCCAAGGTCAACCCACCACAAAGACTAACATTGTATTAGAAATCTGGGAACATTGTCAAGTAACGATGAGCACAAAAAGGGAATCCACTTGAAAATCCACTAGTGTGGTGTCCTGGGTTCAGCAGCAGCAGTCATTTTTCTCCTTCTTGGTAGCTGGTGCAGCGCTGTGTTTTTGAATTTTGGCCTGGGAACTGCACTGATAACACCAGTGTTTTCAGTTACTGCTTGGTAATGTTTTGGTTTGACCAAGGAATTTCTGAGTCTCATGCTGTGCCAGGGAGGAGGGGAAGCCGGGAGGAAGCAGAGACGGGACACCTGACCCAAACTGACCAAAGAGGTATTCCATGCAACAGCATGTCATACCCAGGATGTAAAACAGAGAGCAGAGACCCGTAAGGGTAGGGGTGCACTGCTTGCTCGGGCTGGGTATAGGTGGTGAGCGATTGTATTCTTTCCTTGTATTTGCCTTGTCATTATTATTATTGGTGGTAGCAGTAGTGGTCTTGTGTTATACTTTAGTTACTAAACTGTTCTTATCTCAACCTGTGGGAGTTGCATTCCTTTGATTCTCCTTCCCATTCTCCTTCCCATTCTCCCGGGAGCGGGGGGAAGAAAGAGGGGGGAGTGAGTGAGCAAAACTGCGTGAGTTAGAGAGGCTTAAACCACGACATGTGGTGTTAATCAGATTTTTTAAAAAAATATAAATACTTTAAGCAATAAGAATAGAAGTGTGAGTAAATAAGCAAGTAAACACATTGAGTATACTAACAATGCTCTGAATAATTAGTATCTAGGGGCTTGAGTAAAGCCACACAAGGTTTTGCAAAATGTATTTATATTATTACTTAAGAATTTACTTGAAGAAATCTGCATATGCATGGGTGTTAATGGGTCATAAAATCTCTATATAGACTCAATAGTTTTCATTGTCTAATTACATCCCAGATCCACATCAGGCTATCAATTTTTACTCTCCCTACAGTGAGAGTAAAAAATCCCTACTTATGATTCTCAATTAGGAGTAATCTTATACCCATTCTAAAGCTTATACTGGTATGGTCTGTTGCTGAATCAGAAACAAAATCTGTAGAGAAGCTTAATCACCTCTCCTTTCCCTATACTAACATGTAGCGTCTTTATTATAAAATCTGAAATTTGATTGCATCATTCTTCAAGGATGAGAAGAAATTAGCTTTTTAAACAGCTACAGAAAGCAAGATTCTTCCCTGATTTACAGAGCACATTCCATCAATGGAGTTAGATGCAAAGTCATCTCCAACTCTCCAGAGAGCTAAATATACATATTAGACTTAGTCCAGGAATGTTTTAAAATTGTGCTCAGAAAGCTGAAAAGAATAAGAGGAGGCTGCTGGAAGAAAAGGAAGATTGCAAAGGTGAAGGAGAAAAGCAAGAAACTAGGATGTGCCAAGAAAGGAGAAGCGTAGTGGAAGTGAATCAGCAGGAGGAAGGCAGGCATCTTGGAGTAGGTGTCTTTAAACTCATTGCAGCCTTCTTGCTTAAGTTGCTGTGTGTCCTTAAGGCACCTCTGTGTTTTTAGAGGCCTTTCTTGAACTCAGGATGCGAAGTACTATGCTCTGCCACACAGATCTGCAAGCTGCTCTCACACCAGAGGATCACCTCTGCAGAAACAGGAGTAGCACTGAGTACTTGGCCCGAGAAACTTGCCGAGAGTGTGAAGGCCTAGTATTGGATCTTACATCATCTGAGCCTTGCACGATACTGGTACTTGTAATTAACAGTCTCCACAAAAGTACATATTCTGCCAGTGATTTGAAACATGCTCTGATAGAACTGCGTAAGAGGGTGGAAGATTATGTGTGTTTTATCTCATCTGCCAGATTTCACCAAATGATGAAACTAGTCAGATCCATTCAAGCAGTTCAGAGAAACCACATAAAAGTGCTCTTCCCACAGCTGCTCTCCTCTGACCTGTCCAGAGGAATGGATATTATGCTTTAAGCAGCTAACTATTCAGCAGCTAGATAGTATGCCGCTAACAAGCTAGCTGATTACTTATTAACAGTTATTCAGTTATTCCACTCATTTTTATTATATACATGCCACGTTACACCATCTTTACTAATCTTTCTCTTTATCCCCCAGCAATTCAAAATAAAGTGAATCCATGAGAATTATCTGTCTTAACAGCTGTGATACCCAGGTATTTCAGGCACAGCAGGCTTTTTATTCGGTTTAGAAATTACTCAGAAGAGCTCTCACTCAACACCAGGTGCCACATGTCTAAAGAAATAACATGTTTCAGGTGGTATTTGTACCTGCTATTATGGTATCTTTGGTAATTTCTTTTTCTTAAAATTTAAAACTCATACTAAGTATAAGCACCAACTGTGAGGCATAAGTTGTGTTTCTGTTTAGAGTAGCTTTATCTAAGATCTTTAGATCCAAGCGTTTGGCTATTTTAAATAAGGAGTGCCTCAGCTGAGTGGTGCTAAGCTTTAAAAAACAGCAGATCTGAATCTGCACTGTTACTCGATTGTATCAAGCAGTGGGTCAATATAGGAATGCTTGATGACCTTGAACACTGTTTCTTAGTTTCTCTACCAAGAAAAATAAAATGGAGACAGTGCTGCTGACTTTGTTGGAAAGGTATAGTGACATCCATAGATCCTGTATGAACACCACAAGCTGAAGTTCAGAACTATAGGGTAAAAGTCTGCACATGAGGTAATTGTTTGGACTTTCTTTGTAGTCAATGAAAAGAAATAGGAAACTTCAGGGGATAATTTATTTCACCCTAAAATAGTAAGCTAAAATAGGGAAGATGAATTCCATCTTGAAAGTGTCTGTTTGTCTGTAATGACTATAAAAGGAGTCAAGGAAACTAGTTCTCAAGTAAATGCCAACACTACAAACACGTGAAGTTTGTTAAAATTATTCCCTCTGAAGGTCTCTGCTGGTCACAGGCAGAGACCTCAAGATGCTATTAGCCTCCAGCTTTTCCCTGTGAATGAGACTTCAGATTGAGAGGACCCTTTAATTCCTGCAAAAGGGAAACTGGGAGAGTGAAAGAAACTTGCAAACTGCTGCTAGTCTGGTCTGTACAGAGATGGTGAGAGAAACCCTTCATCACAGCATTACTATGGATCTCTAAAGCTCCAGATTCTGGCTATCTGGCTAAGATCACGTACTCTTCTGTGACAGGGACAACTGCATGCCATACTTATTGCAGAAGTCCCTATGGAAGCATGGTTTGGTCATAGCTCCACTGTACTAAGTGCTATGCTATCAGCTAGAGACAGTCTGTACCACAAACAACTACACAGGCAAGACAATCAAAGTATTGTGGTACATCGCTTAAAGATGGGAAATTGATGCAGAGAGAGATTAAAAAGTGACTTGCCCAAATTATATAGGAAGCCTGTGGTGGGACCTTGGTTCTCCCAAAGTACCATCTATAACCACATGCTTCTGCTGGCTTCCAGCAATATTACTAGCTTGGGAACAGACGGACTCCTTTCTATCAAGGTTGTGCTTACAAATGCTATGTGATTTGTTTTTTCTGTAATTTGGTTTAATTTCTTGTAAGTGAAATATTTTACAATCCAGCACATAACTACACAGTCTCAAACCCTGTCATCAAGTCCATACTCAGGTCTTAGGCCAGGAGGGTATAGAAGAAATCACTTGAGAGACTTTCAGGAAGTTTCAAAAGACTCCATTCTTCAACCAAAGGACGTGGAGAGAATCACGGCTGTAATAATGATAGCTTAAAAGCTAGCAGGTTGCTTGGTTGTAGTCTCAGCATGAAGCTAAAGGCTTAAGGTTATACATATGCAAGACCAAGCATCAGCTTCTGCTGAAATAAGTGTTCAGATTTCAAGCATGGAAAATTTACACAAGGTTTATTTGAAAACTCATAAAGTTTCCAAAATAATGGTTTTGGATTTACAATTAAAATCCAAGGTCATAAACAATAATGGTTGGCATCTGATGAAAAACACATGAGAAACACTTCTCAAGAGAGATGGGGTTTTTTTCCCTCTATACAAAAAAGAAGAGAAGGAAACATCTCAGTCATGAAACATAAAAGAAGAAAAGTTCAGGATAAATTGTGTTTTGTTGAGAAATGCTTAGTAAGGACATGATTCACTATTATTATGCCATGGTGATCACGTACATTAACTATGAAAAAAAAGAGAAGTGAATTTCTGCTTCCAGGACAGAGCATTAATCTTGCCCTTTGGATAGAAACAACATGAACCAGATCTCTGTGTTTCATATTTTTTTATTATTGCTAAGGATGAGTGAAGGGATCAGCTGTTTACTCTCATGAGTAAGCGACTTCTAATTACCAAATTCCCATGATTACCCATGATTCATTTTGCAAGCTGTAGTTTGCAGTCCTGAAAGCTCTTCACACACAGAAGTCTATTTGTCACCAGAACCTAGGAGAAAAGCATTGTTTCAGGGCAACTTTATACTGTGACCATACCACAGTTTTATGCATCTTTCTTTCACTTTCCACAAGACACATTTTTAAATGTGTTTTAAAATATATAAAATTAATGCCTTCCCTCTAACACAAGTAGCAGATTCATATCTAAGTATCAAGATCTACTGTTATCTGTAACAATAATTTAATTTAAAAATTGGGATTATTATATCAAACAATGAATAGCAAAAACACAGTCAATATATCTTCCACTACCAGAGAAGAAGAAGGAACTTAGAATACACTTATTTAAGGCTGATAAAAGGAAGCACTTTGCATGTAATCTCTTTCAGTCACAGCTAATTTCTTTCACTCAGTATCATAAGATATATCTGAGGCAAAGAACTTAGCAGAATTTGGATAAGAGGTAGATAAGAGATAAAGTTATTTGGAAAATAAGAACTTCTGCAGTTAGAGAACACACTACAATAATTCCAAATGGAAGCAAAATGTTCCACCAACAGACCCACATTTAATTCCCTGCTTGAGAGGAAACTTTCAGGAGGCTATTTTCTAACTAGCCTTTGTACATTCATTGGGAATTTGATCAAGTCTGCATAAGACACCAGCCTGCTCAGCTGATCCGGTACTGGAATAAGATCTTGATGGGAATGGTCTCATGAAGTAAAACCTTATCCAAAAATTACGGTGTATTCAGTCAGGCTGCTTTGTTTGGAAGAGCTTCTTTTGAATCCCCGGGCTGGGTCAGAACACATACCTGGATGCCAGAGCATGACAATGTGTTATCTGCTTTCAGTGTCAGGCCAGCAATGCTATCTTTTTGCCCCAGCAGGGTGTCTGCCTCGAAGTAAAAGGTGTCATAAGTGGCTCTAACTGAAATTTTTTAAAGAAAACATATGTTCATCTCCAAAAAGCCCCACTGTTTTACCAAAACTGAAAGCTTTAGTGGAATTATATGCTTTCAATTGTTGGTTTTGGTCTTTTTTCTGTGAGTTTTATCAGTACTGTAACAGAACTTTTGACTGAAAGGCACAGTAAACAAGTGCCAGGAGCACAGGAGATTTTATGCCCTTAGTTTGCATCCCATCTAGCCTCAGCTTACTGGGCCCATGAACTCCTGATCCCCTCTCAGTCTGCATCCATCTGTCCATCAGATAAATCCCTCAACTTATGCGGAATCAACAGAGGTGTCACATGGATTTTGCCACAGAAACAGTCAACAGCCTTTCCTGTGATTGTTCCATCCATTTTACCTTTTTCAAAGACAGTAAAGTAATTTCAAGGAAACTTCATGCAGCTTCCATATATGGATAAAAAAATCATCCTTTTCTGCTGCCAGTGCCTCAAGGGTTGCTGGTCTGAACTCCTTTTGAGATCAGCCGCAGATGCTCTGGTCTTCTGAGCTCTACGAGAAAAAACCCAGATTTTCCCCCTGCCTGCTTTATTCTCATTCTCACAGCAAATCTTTCCAAGGATGGCTTCACGCCCTGCCCCATGGCATGCTCTTTGAAGATACAGCACTCCACACCCTTTTCCACAATCATCTCCTTTCTTTCAGCAGAGACCTCCGCCTCACAAAAGCTGTTTTCTTTGTACTTGCAGACCACTGAAGGTAATGCCCTGGAAAGACAAGGATGAAGGCTTTCTAATTACCAAAACATTGCCTTTGGGAAGTCAGCCTACACCATTCACGTACAGCTTCTTTAGACAAGCATTTTCATGCCCTTCCCCTGTGCTCCCTTACCCTATGCTAACAAGAAGCATCCACAGTTACCTCACTGTCCTTTTTCAGATCCTAAAAAGATAAAACTTTTGCAATTGCAGGCAGCCAAGTATTTCACATTCAACAGAGTCCAGAGGGCTCTACATTATATGAATCCATATATAAGAAACCACAAATGTTCATACAAGAGAGACTGCCAAAACTAACCTGTCCCAAAGGATGGGACCAGACAAAAGTGGTGGAAATCAATATGTGATGTCCCCGCCGTAGGTACGGGTTTTGTTAGATGAAAATGCAACAGAGGAAGGTGATTCCCCCACCAAAATCCAAAGACCAATCCATTAGTATTTTAATAGAAAATATAGTACAAATCCTGAAATATAATGACTGGTTTTAGCCTTTAAGACATGATTAAGGCATATGAGCCAAAATGATCTAAGTATCTCAAGAACTTCCTACTGATCACTGATATATATGAAGAAAGTAAACCCCCACCTTTCCCAGAAGCCATGTTTTGCACTGAAGGAGGAAAAAGAGGACATTCTTCATGTTCCTGCATTTACCTGCCAGAGGTCCTGAAGCAAAGAGCTAATTAAGTACAATATGAATGGAGTGCAAACAGACAGCAATCAAGTCTTACTTCAGCGCCTCTTGCAGATACCAGCAAGTAGAATAGCCTGAGTCTCATATGCCAAATTGCAGGATCCTTCCTATGCTGTTGTAAATGCCTCATGCTCTATATTAAACCAATTTCATTTTTTCCTTCGTACTTCCCATGTTGGAAGACCATTTCTGCATTTTCAGGAGATACAAAACTTCTAGCTAACTTGTTTCAAGATGAAATTGTATGCATTTTCTTTGACCTATCTTTAAATTTCAACAGTTCTCCTCTTTCCCTCATATTTTCCCATCTCCAAAATATAACGACAAATAGTACACTCAACCTTGACTTTGCTAGGTGAAACAAACCTAGCTCCTTCTGATTTCCTCTCACAAGATAGGTTCTTTATTTCTCTTTTGACATTGCAAAATATCCTGATCACAAATCACCTCGTGTTCTGCTCTGATTTTATCTGTATGGTCTCTGATTTTCCATTCAGATTGTAAGCTCCTTTGTTCACAAAATATCTTTCTGCTTTGTCTCTGTGGGCCTCACAGTATGCTCTGAACTGTGACTGAGGTTCCTAGGGAGTTTACGGCATCAGTACAAATTTTCATAATCAAATGCACAAAATATATCTGAAATCCCACTAGAAAATGAGGGAATAATGGAATTGTAAACCAAATTTTCCCAAGTTTCCAAAAGTCTCCATTCTGATTCCAGTTGAGGAACTGGAAATACTTTATCCAGAATTTTCCTTTTTAACCAACAATTGCTCCTTTTATTTTTATTTTTTTAATCCAACAGAAAACCTGGAAAGGAGATCAAATAAATTCACCAGGTTCTTACTTTCCCAACTGTATCCTGAATGCCCTGACATGCTTGCTTTTTTAGATGAAAAATGATGAGTCACACAAATGAAAGAATACAAGATAGGGAGGTGGCTGAGAACAGTAGTGAAAGCATCAGATAAAATACAATACATTTATTTTATTGCACTGTGCGAGTCATTTGGGAGAGGCACTGGATATGAAAATGGAACAGGGAGAGATCTGAAATAATATATATACATTTCAGTTCTCTTCCCAGGGAGTGAGTGCTAAGCATCGTTCTCAGCACAGGGATCATATCAAACCATTCCTAAGCCCTGTCTCCCCCTACAGATTTTTTCCACATGTGTGTTGGTTTGATCCCTGGCTGGCATAGCTGTGCTAACAGAAACTCCTAATCTTCAAACAGTTATACCAGCAAACTGTGTATCTCTTTGTTTCAGGGAAGGGTGTGTTTCTATTGCAGAACAATGCCAGGCTAACTGCACCCACATGAGGAACACTTTACCTATCAGTCAGCTTATAAATAAAGTGATCCAAGAATAAACTTGGCCTTGGATACAGCACCCCTGGAGAGAGGTGTGTAAAATCAAAATGAATATCTAATTAAGGTAGGGATAGGTATTGAAATTTCTGTCTACATGCCTGATCTGAAGCTCATTAATGCTGAATGCTTTATATCATTCTGTTGTGCAAAGAGCTCTTTAACTGGATACAGGTTATATCAACCATTAGTACATTTACATTTTGAAAGCCTTTTCCCTGCACAAAAATTGTGGGGTAAATTAAAAAAAAAAAAAAGCAAGGGTAGTTTTAGTAAGGAATCTGCCCTGCTTTTAGTTTGTTACAAGAGAAGATAATCACACAATGTGGGGGCATTTGCACATACAAAAAAATCTCGCACCTTCAGGTTAATAGCTGAAAGGTAAAATTAATTTCACTTCTAATACAAAACCTTATCATGTGCTTTCTCCTTTGTTTTGCCTAGATAGAAATGGAGCCATTGCTCTGTTTTCTCACGTAACCTGCAAAGAAATTTCTGTTCCAAGTGCACTTAAATAATTCTGCCTTAGAACCTCTAAACAGATTGGTAGAAAAAATTCCAAACAATAAACATGCATGAGAAAATGAAAATAAATATTTTGTTTCACTCAGTTTTATAAAGTGTGTATCTCCGAGCAATCTTTCTGTAGTTATGTGACAAAAGCTGCATAATAAATACTCAATAATGACATGCGCCATGCCTCATGAGGTGACAATTACATCCAAATTCATCAAATGGTTCAAAAAATGATTACAATCCAACTCATAATTCTTAGATCCTAAGGATTCAATTTCAAAACTGACATATTCCATTAATTATCTTATAATTTAGGGTCAGTAGATGAACTAGATTTGCACCATTGTAGGAGATATGATGTTTTAAAAGAAACTGGATAAAAACTGTGTTATGAGCCTGTTATTTGGTCCCCAAGATGGCAGAACAACCATATATCTAGGCTCCTTTATGATTATACGCAGGACCTGCTGCTTTGGGACAGATTCCTAACCAAATAGAAGATGTAGAAAGATGAAAAATAACTCCAAAAACTCTAAACTTACATAATTATAGTGCATATACTAGTAAGTCTTACCATAAAAGGGGGAAAAGACATCACTGGGTTTGTGCTGCTTATGAAGTGGTGTTTCCCTCAAGCACTGAGATACTATGATTATCTTCATGACTTTTTTTGTTACTGGCATTTGCAGGGTCTCGTGCTCTTTATTCCCACAGTGATATCTGGCAGAGGGGTAAAGTGTCCGCTGAAGACTCCATGTTCAAGCAAATGGATGGTTGAAAAGATAAGAAGGTAAGAATTTGGTGACAGAATAAACAGGCTTGAAACGTGTCAAGTATAAATGAATCAGCTACAAATGTGAAAAAGCCATAGTGCTACCTGATATAATTGTGTCTGCAATAAAACTGGTAAACCATTGTTACCACTGCAGCAAGAACTCTTTCTACTAGTATAAAAAATTTTCTGTGAGGATGCCAACAAAAAGAACTCCCTCAGGCCTCAGGAATGTACCTTCTAAGAACACTTTTTGGCATAGTTATTGTGTGACAGTTTTCCCAACCAACTCTTTTCAATTACAGAGAAATCCCCTGACAGCTTCTTACAGCCAAGCTATCACCATGACAGGATGTCAGGGTATAGCAGGACAGAAGCTTACTAACTGTATATAATCAATAATATACATTGAGTATGGATAGAAAAGTCCTGTCCCTGAATGTATGTGTGTACACATACATATATATATACACACACACGTATGTTCAGCCTCTCTACTATAGGTTACTAAACAGCTGAAATGCCTGTGAAAGCTTCTGAACCATCACAGTTAGAGTAAAACCAGCACTAATTTTGAGGTGCCTTTATATGGCAAAGTATAAACTAGTGGAAGACTAAGCACTAAAACCAAAGAACCATTTCTGTTATTTTCATGTGTCTTTCTTTTGAGGACATGGGCTTTGATCGTTGTCATTAGGCCTGATAGGAAAGCTCTTGATGTAAGATCTCATTAAAAAGATACTCATCCAGAGTTAGAATGTCTGACTGATAAGACCAACCATCCCAGATATGTTTAGTGAAAAAATAGCCATGGCACTAACTCATACAGTACCAGAAGAAACCTGAATCAAGTGGGAATGATCCATTGATTTATCAGGCATTCACCCATTTCTTGTCTTATTTTAAAGACTAACAGAAATGTTAACCAATTTTTTAACTAAGGCTACCTAGCTTGTTTTCAGTAGACTGAATAGTTGACAAAAACTTGAAGTTAACCTGAGCATTATTTTCATTTTATTTTTAGCTTTTTATTTGTTGTTATATATTTTCCAGTGCAAAATGTAAGTAACTCAATAAGCATGACTCAAGAAAAAACAGAAAGACTGTAGCTTTTCTGATACTGGGTAACCTTTTCAAAATCACTTTCATGATTATATTTCTAAGTCACTTGACTGCTTTTGGAAATGTTGTCCAATAATACTAAAAAAACCACTCAAGTCTCAATCTTCAGAGGGACTTCCTCAGTTTTTTCATGTCTTTTAATGGAAACTTTCTTTTACAGTGCTGGGGAATTACTTAGGCCTGGCCAGGGCTAGTTTTGACAAGAGCCCTCCTATTGGCATGATGAAATTACAAACTATTGTTTCCAGGGCTGGTGCCACAGCATTTCCAGATCAAACTAAAGCAGAAGTAGACTGAAAAGCTGGTTTTTCAGAACAGTTCAGTTTTGAAAACTCAAAGCATTTAGGTATTTTGGTGCTCAAATGGCTCTAAGCTGCTCCCCCCACCCAAGGTTTAGATAGCATGCTTTGATATATGCCATGAAGGAGTGGCTAAATGGGAAACAATTCAAAACATTCTATGTATGTAGCCTTCATTCTGTAACAGTAATGTTCTAAAATTAAGGCTCCATCAATGCAGAAACATGAGATCTTTTCCCAGATTTTTGTTTTAAACCCTGAATTCAGTATAACGAGTATCCATGGGTGTTAATACCAAATCCACACAAAGACATTAAAAACATAAATCTGTGAAAGATTAGTGAAGCTAAACTAGTGAAAGAAGCTGAAGCTAAATTAACCCAAAGAACAAGAGCAGAAACAAATCTTCCTATACAATAGCTAAAAGTGCAATTACCTACTTCCGGACTAAGAAAAAATGGGCATTGCTCCCTTTTGAAGGGAGTATGAAACAAATACACAGACTAAGTTGTGGTATGACTCCACCATGTCCATCAGCCTTGCTTTCATTAGTCTTGACATGCAGCCTCCAAGGTCTGCTGAAACTAAAGCAGAAAGGATTCAGCTGAATCTTTTGATTTCTTTTACTTTTGGATTAACATGTCTTAGTAAACTGTTTCATCCATTCATAATATTTTCAGGTATGTGTTTCAACTAGGAAAGTCCTGCTGGAGCCAGAAAGATCTTTGTTATGCAGCACTGTGAACCAGAAAGCTGGTAGGCCTTAAGAAACAAACACTTCCTGAAATACAAAGGCTCTGCATAATCACAATCTCCAATATAATGTTCTCTGCTGCTAGAAATCACTTTAGCAGTTTTAATGGTCAATGAGCAGTAAACCTTAAATGGACCCAAACTCCTCTTTATCCACGTCATAAATCTGATCTGATAGCAGAGATCAGGAAGTAATGGGCCTCAGGGGAAGTCCACACCATGGCATTCATACATCCTGCTAAATTGCGCAGCAAGGAGCTCAGTCTGAAAGGGTACATTAACTGCTGAAACATGTAGAAAAAGGAAAAAAAAAACAAAACAAAACAACAAAACCCCCAAACCCAACCCTGCTAAGTAGCATTTTACATTCTGTGCTAACTTCACAAATGCTGTGAAAATTTAGTTTTAATTCCATCTTCTCTTGCCTTCAGTGTTTAGGGTAGACAACAGAGCACAGTGTTTGGAAGTTGCATAGCAAAAAAGCTTTCTAAAACATCCAAGAGTTATCAATCAACTGGATTAAGACTTTCATGTTAACCCTTATTTTACCTGTTTTTCAGGATATGGGAAGGGAAAGAGTCAGATCTGCTGGGAGTATACTTGCCGTTGTTGTGACTGTAAACTCCAAGCATCATAAAATTTATGCTGAATTGGCTTTCTCTGGGGACATGTTGATCTGCCCGAGATCTCTCTGTGGATCTCCTCCTGGTGAACTGGTGGCTATAATACAATTTATTTTCATTTATTTTGGAAGTGACTTAAGTTAAGCTGAATGGAAGACATTTTAATAACCAGATCAAGTGTCCACAAAGGCATGGGGTCAGGCTTGAGTTCACATATTTAACTTCCTTGGGTTAGTTTTTCCAAATGTCCCTTAGTGGACCATCTCTACCATAGTTTGTAATTATAAAAAATTATAGTAGATGTTTAAACAATAAGAATTATGCTGTATTCAATGAAAAAAAAAGAGAAAACAAACAACAAACAAGATGAAAGTCAGAACAGTCGATAAAACATTCTGCTACGCAGCATAGGACTTAAAAAGATCATCCTGATATTTAGTCAGTCTTTCCTGTCTCAAAAGTAAAAAATATCACAGTTATGTCATTGTTTCAGATGTAGTTAGTTAGTTAATTAATTAGTTAGTTAATTGGTTAGTTATTTTGGTAGGCTACATTAAGATTAAAACATGATGCTCTCAGAAGCCCTGCCTAAGACAAAAACTCCATAGCTATTTTCATACAGAAATACACAGGCACACGCATACACACATAGAGAAGGAGAGAGTTTTGGTTTGGGTAGCTCTTAACGATTCCTCACTGCATTGTTTTTCCTATTCATCTCAAATCTGGTCAGAGTTTTCTCAGTAAACACTCAAGTTCATTTCCATGTTCACAGCTGAGACCCAAATCTCTGTTTTAGCCGCATTCACCTCTGACATAGCTCTGCTTGCCAGGATGAATTAGGTCTTCATTTTGTTTTTTCTTAATGTTTTACAGAAAGGAGATGAACAGTTATAGATGTTTTAGATGATATTTTTTGTAAATCCATCCCCATCTTAATAATTAAATTATGTTGTGACACTTGTTATTTAGAAACATTCATGCGCATTCACTGAACTGTTGTTCATAATTTTTCATGAAATATGAATGTTCACTGGAGAGCACTTAGCCGGCAGAATATAAAAAGTAAAAGAAATTAATCTAAACTCAGGACTAAAAAAAAAAAAATCACAATTTTTGTGTCAGTGCTGCAGACAATTTGCTGCCTTCTTAGTTTTCATCCAGGAAAGCAAACATATGGGGCACATTACAATATTGCATAGGAACATATGGTACGGCACTGAAATGGGAAGATAAGTGACACTGGGAAATCCATGATCCATTGGGTAGGAATATTTTGGGCCTCCTGGTGCTCAATAGTCAACTTTTCTACCATGGCAGAATGTTTTGAGTTAAATAAATGACCATATATTTTGGCAGCAGTTTTATGGTGGCTTTATCAAGCCCCTGAGAGGTACATCATCCTGACTATATAGATCTTCTCTGTACCACCAGGAAGACAAAGAGAAATATAAATCAGAAGATTGTGTCTTGAAAGTTTTATAGCAAAAGTTTATTAGCTTCAATATAGAGTTATTTGAGGGATCAGAGAAATCTATTGCTCACTAGGGAGATTTTGCATTTAAGAAAACTTTCTGGATAAATTTTATCATATTTATAAGTGCAATGTACAAATACATTGGAATGATGTTGTCTTCCATCTACCACTGTTTATGTTTGCATGTACCTAAACTGAAAGAAGAGGACAAATCCTTATTCATCCTGTGAGGCTTGTACTTCAAAGAGACTAAAAGCTATGCAAGCTTTCTTTTCTTTCCACCAGGTGGGGAAGCCAGTATTTTCATCTAAGAAAAGTCAACTATAAGGAAGTTTGGTAGAATTCTCCTAATTTAGAAACTTCTTCTTTTTCAGATAGATGTTAAAGTTATACATCAATATCAAGGGTTTCCAGCATGTCCTCAGATCTGCTGCCTCCATTCAACTCCTCATTTTTATAGTCATTGAACTGCACTCTGAGATGTTGTTCTCATATAGATAATCTACTTATTTGTCCTTACAGGTATTTATTTAGCTACCACCTAATAACAGCAAAGACATACATTTACCCAATGTTTTGAAGCCTTCTTCAGTAATCTAGATGTTAAAATTTTGTTGTTACCTTTTCAGGCTGCCTCGGGCAAAATTTAAACATTTGGCTAGATAGGGGCAAAATACAAATTGTACATCTAACTATACATATAGCCCTTCACTCCAGAATTGGGAAACTTGTGAGATATATCCCCAACCTAATGAAAACAGGGACAGAAGAGATTCAGGCCTGTGAAAAGGATAGACTAATTCCAAACTTTGAAGCAATTTGTAAATGCACACCTTTGCTATACTCTACAACACTCATTGCACAAAAAAAAACAACCCTCAAACAAAACAACCATCTGTTTTCCCATATAATGCCCCAGAATTCAGCTGCTCTACTGTTCTGTTTGCCCTGTTTTCTCTGTTTTACAGACAGATTTCAAAATTCCACCCCTCAGTATATGTTTCCTGACATTGAGGGACTGAAGGGAAGCAGATGATAACTGATGGATGCTTGCATGAGTGGGAAGAGGGAGGAGGTTACAGGGTATAAGGAAAAATAATCTCAAGGTAATATGTGAATTGTTACCATAGATGGGACAGGTGGTGCTGCTGTTCGCACCTCCTGAAAAGGCTCATTTCCAGCTTCTTCCCTAACTTTTGGCAAGGCTGTCCATCATGGGGAAAAAGATGGGGACAAAGGATGGTTAGCAGTGGTGTGGGATTAGCTTGTTGGAGATCAGAGGCATAGAGGCTATTGAAGGAGTGAGAGTGTGGGGTAAAACTCACCATGAAAGACTGTACCAACATATATTACACAACTGACCCATCTCTGCATTTTTTTTGTGTCTGTAACTGATATTTGAAAATACAGTATCAAGAAAAGGTGTCATTGGGGTTATGGAATCTGGCATTCGCAACTTAGGGAATCCAAACAGCAAGCTGCAAATGCATTTTAACTTAGATTTGTCCTGGTTAAGGTATGCAACAATACCGATGTTTGACATAGTTGATGGAGACACAAAGGCACCTCTAGAGATCAAAACACTTTACTGAAATTATCCTTTAGAAGTGTCTCTCATACTTCACTATAGAGAGAGACTAAGCACTGAACTAAAATTCTGACAAAGAGCACAAATACCAACCCTTTGGGTGTGCAGTCTGGCACAGCATTTACCTGTGTGCTTAAATATGAATAATTGAAAAGTATGCTGTTATTCTACTAATATTAGCAATGCTACAGTGTTACAATGATAATGCATTCCTTTAAACAGATTATTTTATCCAGAGATCTTGTGTCACCAGTACAAGCAGAAAGATAAAAAGATATATGAACCTGAAGAAGGAGAGAGACTTCTGTGCCCTTGTTCTGAATGCATGCAGTTTGCCAAGTGGCTTGGCACGATTAAGTAAAAAGCATTGCTGGAACCTTATCCAAGAGCAGATCCAGTTCAGCAGCAGATACTAGCTTAGTTTAAAGCCACTGGATTAGAACTTGGATGGAAATTTAAACATGTACCTTGGTCTGAAATAAGATGTGATTTAGTAGCTTAGTGGAAACAGACACTGGCTGCTTTAAAGTTCTTTTTGTCTCCCCCTTTCTTAAAGTCTCTCATGTCTTAGATATACTATTATTACAAAAACCATCCTGCCAGATGAAATAACAACTTTTTGCCTAAATGATTAGTTTTATGACTGTTTAGTTTTATACAGTAGATTATCATGACACAAAGACTATATGGCACTTGAGTGATCTACAATGATTTTCATGTGAAGGGCATTGCTTGTGTATCAAAAGTTTCAGCATTTCTTATAAACTGCTAAGCATATAAAGGTCTCCTACAAGTGGCAGTTTTTATGCAAAAATTATCCCCCCTTCTGTGATTTCTTTTTTTCTAGAAATAATTCCAAGCAGAAGTGGAGAAAAAAAAGGACACCTTTGTTAGCTGCCTACAAAATCAGTGTTTTGCAACTAAATCCTTTCATGTATTAGAAAGTTTTAATGAAAAAATACTCAAAGCCAACAAAGAATTCAACTCTCCTGTGTTCAGCATTAGAGTTAGCTGGAAGGGGAAAAGAATCATGACAAATGATCTCTGAAGCAATGGGCAAACTATTGCTTGTTTCTGTATAGAAGCATTACATGCTGGGGTGAGGACTGTTTTTTGTTTTCCCCAGCTTCTCAGAGCAGAAAATAACTACATGTCTAACAAGTTTGGAGAAGTCAGACATTTTCAAACTTTATGTTTGTTCTTTCTGTTCATGGTACAAGAAAACATTGTGAGTCACCATAACTGAGCCAGCCTGGCACTAATCTAATAAAATGAAGTTTGGGCCTTGTGTGAATCTGCTCACTAGGATTTGTCCATTTCATACCTTGGTCACTTCCAGAAGACATTAGCCATCTATTGTCAAATCGTTTAAAGCCCCTGGGGCAAGGGCTGTCCTCTTCTTATTTGCAGCCATTATGCCAAGACACACAAGGCTCTGAACTTTAATTCTTGCTGGTCTTAACGTGTATTTAAGCCTCCCCCTGTGGCTCGTAGAGCACTGTATAAGCATGAATGAAGAGTAGTGATATTATTCCCTTTTGTGCATGATTCATAAAGACCCATTGGGAAAAAGGCCTCTTAAGGTTAATTATACCAAATAAGGAGAATGAAAGCATAAGACAAGCCCTGCTCTCTATCCAGGCTGAAGAACGCTTGAAGACCGTATCATACTATTTGTGTTTGCGGTTCCTCTAGCCAGTTCTGTAGACATTGGCTATACACAGTGTACCTTGAGATGGGAACGTTGTCTGGAGTAGATAAAAATTATTTGGAGGGATTTATCTTACCTAACTCCTGCTGCTGAAAAGTTACAGTCATCATCTACGCTAGTCATCTAGACCACACAACACTCTACAGGGGGAGATGGCTGCCTACAGAAAATGATTCACTATAGAAACAGGCCAGGGCAAGTCATTCTCTGCAAATGGCCATCCTTCTCCAGTGACTATTATTTAACTAGTTCAACTTGCTGCCTAACTATTAAATAGCTGAAATTAGGTGAGATGACTTTCACTCAGTGGTGCTGTCTGGACTAGATTAAATTTCTTTAGGACAGGTCTGAGCAACAAAAATGCCTCTATTTTTCCATATCTGGCAACTCTACCACAAACAGTCAGGTCAAACCATCAAAGCTTAGGTAGCAGACGTAATGATGGCAATGAAGATATGCTGGGATATATGTTAGCACTGACTGCAAATGACGTGTGGTATCCTTGGGCCCCAAAGGGCTTACACTCTTGTTCATGTTGCAAGTATGTCTTCATTTTGCTGTGTAAACAAGCGATAACTCTAGCTACTCAAAGCACTTAAAATTTAGCATTTCTATACTGAGCCAATCAAAACATGTGGAACATCAAAACAGAATTAAGGTGGTAAAGTTTCAACTGAGATTGGTATTTTGCCCTGAATTTACTTGTGCTCCCATGCAAGGTAGGGATCAGTTTGCCTTGGGGTAGTTACTGTTTCCCACCTGTAATGGTCTACCCACCTCTGCTTCAGTCACATCTCAAGTACCAGCTGCTGAACTTCAATGAATTTTAACCTGGAAAACTAAAATACATGCTATTTTCTTTTGACAAATTGCACTGTGCTCTGTCTTCCCAGGTAGCTAGGATCACAGAATGACAGAACAGAGAGTGGCAGGAAAAACTCCCTCAGTGCCAAAAAAAAACAGTTTATGCTTCTGGAACAGAATTCCTAATGAAGGAAAAAAAACCCAAAACTTCCTGTGGAGCCATGCCCATGTGTAATTGCAATACATTTTTTAGAGTAATTTCATAGCAATTCATAGGATTTGGAAAGGTTGGATTACACTGAGAGCTGGTTTCATTCAGCCAACAGAAATCCATTGAATGGGTTTTAGGGAGGGTTTCCTGCTTCTACTGTTCAACATGTGCAAGACCCTGACCTCAGCTTTCGTGTCACTCTAGCAAGACTTCTGCTATTTGGGCAGGTCTGATACTTTTCTGATTTTTCCATTTCATGAATCAAAACAAATCAAACCCACAGAAGTTTGCTTCAGGTTAAAAAAATCAACTCATTATTCAAGGAATTTCTGAAAAGTAAATGTCATTTAACTGAGTAGGTAGGAAGTACCCTCTTCTTGCAGAAGACAAGGGTGGCTTTGTGGAAGATAAATGTTTATTTTTTGCAAGTCTGGAGAATTTTATATACTGCAGCAGTTTAAGGAGATAAAGCCCCTAGCTGTTTGCTTTGCCACCCTACCAGTGTTTATCATCCTACTGTCAAGTAGGGAGTTAGGAAAAATATGATGTGGCGTCAAGCACTTCAACCAAAAAAAAAGAATCATCATTTAATAGCTTCTGGCATAAGCATGAGGTGGACAGCTGGAGGCAGAAATACTACAATAAGCTTCCACAGCAAAATTACCGGAGCTGATCTGTTAGTTTCCCAAGTGATGGGCTTGGAATATGTATTTTTTTAAGTGGATTAAGCATGTCAATGGAAACAGACTTCTTTTGAGGAGCCTGCCATTAGGTCTTTGTGTAGATGAGCTTTATGTTTATCCTTGTCAAAGAAAGACTGAGTAAAGCAGACGATGTACAGAAAACTTCAGCCCCTCACTACACTATGAATGCTGGACTCAGAAATATTTGACCACTAAAACAGTCTATTTACAGTAAGAGATAATAATACACAGTGAGGAACAACCTCAATATCTCACCAAGTCCTACTGGTAATGTTACAAAGCTCCCTGTGGCAACATACCACTAAATAATGAACTGGTAGAGAAGAACTGCATTTTACGGCATTTACCAAAGGGCACAAAATTGCCAAACCAGATGCAAATATTTCAGTGTGTCCTGGGTTCAGTAGCAGCAGTCATTTTTCTCCTTCGTAGTAGCTGGTGCAGTGCTGTGTTTTCAACTTGCGGCCTGGGAACAGCACTGATAACACCAGTGTTTATAGTTACGGCTTAGAATGTTTTGGTCTGACCAAGGACTTTCTGAGTCTCATGCTGTGCCAGGGAGGAGGGGAAGCCAGGAGGAAGCAGAAACAGGATACCTGACCCAAACTGACCAAAGAGGTATTCCATACCACAGCATGTCATGCCCAGGATGGAAAAACTGAGGGCAGGAACCTGGAAGAGTTTAGTTCACGGCTCGGCCATCGGGTGGTGAGCAGTTGTATTCTCTTCCCTTGTATTTGCCTTGTCATTATTATTATTGGTGGTAGCAGCAGTGGTTTGTGTTATACCTTAGTTACTGTTCTTATCTCAACCCGTGGGAGTTACATTCTTTCAATTCTCCTTCCCATTCCCCCCCCCCCCCCCCCGGAGTGGGGGGAAGAAAGAGGGGGGAGCGAGTGAGTGGGCTGCGTGATTTACAGTTTAAACCACGACACAGTAACTTTTCAAATACAAGTTGTAGCGACTTATTCTTGGACAAGCACATAGGTCTTTGACTCTGAAGTCAAACAGTGATTTTAGAGCAAAACTAAAGAACTAAAAGAAATCCAGAATTTTTAGAATGCATGCCAAGTCCACAGAGCTGACTGGGGCCAAGACTCTTACGTGAATATTTTTCTTTTTATGTTTAATGGCTATTTAATAAAGCTTTCTTTGCAGTCATGTCATTTCACTACAGTTCCTAAAGAATTTTAAAAAAATATTCCATTTAGCTTTTCTTATTTCTTTTTTTTTTTTTTTTATGCCACTTGTTTGTGCATCGTGTGCAACCAGTCTGAGTGAGAAAACTAAGACTAAATGTCCACAGACAAGCTCAAACAGTCTTTAATTGCAGACCAGCTGCTGTTCGCATTTCCAGGCTACTCAAACCCACGCGCAACTCAAGTCTTGTTGTTTCAGCTTATTGTTCAGCTGGAAAATCAACTGAAGGGTAAGCAGCAAAAGGGGAAAAACTAGTAAGACACTAGTCAGATCTGACTGCAAGCAACACACTAACCACTGGAAATGAAAACAAATAAATATCAAGACAATCTGCGCTGAGTGCCAGACCTTGACAATGAGTGGAGATATATAAATGTGCATACTGATAACAGGTAAGAATCTGGCCTCCTGTTTGCAGTGTTTGTACGAATAAAAGGTTATGAGTAGACTGTCAAGTTGCCATGTAATCTGCTAGCTGTGGACCCGCTGTGCCTAGGCAAACTGGCAGCTTGCATTAGCTTCACAGATTTTCACAAGAGCAATTCAGAAGAACAGCTTCTGCACTTTCTCCAAGGAAACCTAGGACATGACTCACCCGAACCACATATGCCAGGGAAGCTGGACCACCATGCCGCAAGGGAAACTCTGTACCAGCCCAGCCCTCCTTCCCAGGGAGAAATGCCTTTAGGAGTTGAGCATTGAGAAGTAAAATCTTGCAGATGCTCCTCTCTAGGTGATGTAATTCTGCCCTGCCCCGCATTCAGGGCTATGTTGTTAAAGCAATAAATTATCCTTAATTGTCTTGGGTGAACTTGTCAACATGAGCCTTTTTTTGCTTCTTGTGTGCTTAGCAGATGCTCCCTTCCATCTGTAACAGCATGAAAATATTATCAAGAGAAACATGCATAGACACATGCTCAAAAGCTATCTCTATTGCTCCTTATATTTTCCACTCATCTCAGACTTTTGAACCTTTATTTGTGCAGCTAGCTATGCTGAATTCCTAGGAAAAAAAAAAACATATATATTGCAAAGAGCTCTTTAATGCCAAGACATTCTTTTCCTCAGCCAATTGTTTTTGTCACAAATGGCAGCATGAGTAGCTACTGGTATAATCACACTGATTTTAATTACTGAATCATCTATACCCTTCCAACTGCATTCCAAATTGTCATCCTCCTTGTCAGAGACAAGAACAATTTCTTGAACACAAGAACACTGGTACTTACCATTGCCAGTTTTTTTTTTCACAGCAATATATTTCCTCTCTCTATAAACAGAATTTAAAAGAAAGACTTAATCCAGGGAGTAAAAATATGATATCTTTAGATTAACTTCTGCCCAAGGAAAAAATGGTCTAAGTTGGTGTAGAAGTTTCAATTTCAGCAGAAGAGTGGTTTAAATAAAATTTCCCCAAATAACTCTAACCAAGGCCTTAAAGTCGTCTTAATTTTTATGATCTCAAATTAATTGACCAGTGTTGTGGCGAGGCTACAAAATTAAAAGACAAAAATTGCTCTAAACACTCCCATAAGCCTTATAGTCACAGGCAATAAGTTCTTACAGACAACACCTGATACTTATATTGTTTCAAGCATTCCTACAGACAGTTGTTAATTGCCATTTAAATTTATTCTAATTACATCCCAACACGTGTCCTAGACAAACCAAAGGTGAAGAGAAATTTAATAGCTGAAAACCAGTTAGTGCCTGAAACTATTTTTTTATTTTTCAGTATTGCCAATCTGGTGGATCCTGAGGAAGACACTTTCTAAAATCAGATGCTTTACATATCTGAATGTCTCAGCTTATATTTCTTTTGAAGTTTAAACATTTTCTAATGCCTATAGAAAATTCCGAAGAGGGGGTTTTTGTTTGGTTAGCTTGGTTTTGTCTTTACAACTACTGTCTTATTGTGTTAACAAATTAGAATTTGTTTTTGTCTAGCTGTGGTATGGTTTCGCCTCTCAGAGCATTGCTGAAAGGGACACATGTAACCCCCTCTTTTTTTGTGATCAGCACTATCCCAGAAGCAGCTGGAACAGCCAAAACAATGAGACAGGCACAAATGTGGGCAAGATCATTTTTTCCTTCTGGGATGTGCTTGTGACACTGATTCATTAGTCAGAGATTCATTACTTTGGATAAAGCTACAATGATTTACAGAACAAGCATTTCTTTCATGCCCCCATAAAACACAGACATTAGCATTGAGGTCTCTAACTTCATAGCTACAGACACAGAAATAGAGATACAAAACACGATATTTGCCTGTCCAT
The DNA here is from genome assembly GCA_028858755.1 of Ara ararauna. Taxonomy (NCBI): domain Eukaryota; kingdom Metazoa; phylum Chordata; class Aves; order Psittaciformes; family Psittacidae; genus Ara; species Ara ararauna. The sequence continues at coordinate 68,768,826 of CM054379.1, forward strand.
AATCTTACCAAATATATCAGTTATAGCTTAATCATAAGCATTACTTAATCATAAGGGCCTGGATATATGTTTGGATATGTCTTCCTTTTGTCCCTGTTCTTGATATTTTGTTTCCATTTTTACTTTTCATCTTCTATTAAAACACAACATAGGAAATTAAATTAAAAGAGGGGAAATTGTATTAAATAAAAGGAAATTAAATTAGACAAAATTGTTACAAGGCTGTGAAAGGTTTGACTGAAACCAGCCTTTGGAAATGAATGTATTCAGACGTCCTCGGCACAGTGATAGATCTCAAGCTGCCACCATGATGCTCAGAAAAGTCTATTCTTTCTCTGACAACCAAAGGCACTTCTTTGATCTGCATTTCCATCCTGGCTGTCTGCTTCAAACTCAGTGCAAATAAAATACTGGATGTCACCTTCATCTGAGTCTTCTTGGGCTTTACAGAGTTGGTTATTCTAACCATTGTCTCACAGGCAGATGCCTGTTCCATTGTGCCTAACAAGTTACTTGTTGCCACCATAAGAGTCAAGAAAGAAATAAAACAAGTATTTAATAAAAGCAGGTAGAGATTATGATGAAGGCCCTGAACTGATGGCAGTTTGTAAGTTGGAAGCTGTGGGGCAAAAGCCTGCTCTGCACTCAACTAATTTTTCATAATCTTTCCTTAAGCATCCACTGCTGGCCCTTAACTCTATTAAGAATCCAGAAAAGAAGCAGAGAATAGACCCCTTCTGACACTAGAGACCCTCTCCATGCTTCACGGTGGGAAGTAAAGGTCACGTTTGTAGGAATCCAAATGAATGATGGCAGGACAGTGTCTCTATGGATGTTGCCAGCCACTGGGCTTAGAGGAAAGAGGATGCAAAGAAGAGAATGCAGGGCTGATGGTCATTCAAGGTCACTCACCTCCCTTCACTTCTCCCAAGCCTCTGTGACATACTTTCCAAACCGCTAATGAAACCTAATTTTAAATTCTCTGCAGATGGAAAAGACTTGTTATTTGGTTACTGTTTAATCAGAACTTTTTTTAAGGTCCGTTTTTTTTTTAATAAAATAAAAGAGCAAAAACAAACAAAAAAAAGAAACCCAGCAGGGTTGGGAAAGCCAACAAGAATTTCAGAAGATACTATCTGTCAGAAATCTTAGGAACAAAAAGCATTAGTGCCATGAAATCTACTTCCTGCTTAGTAAAATTAGTAGAAATTCATAGAATGTCACACGCAGAATTAGCTCATTCTCACATTTAGGTTGGAATTAACTTTTTTTTCCTGAGACATATCCAGTTTAATTTAAACTCCCATGTGTACAAGAATAGCCTGAAGCTTCTGTGGTATGTAGACATGGTCACAAAAGAATTGAGGCAGTTTGGAGAAGTACAGAGAGCTGCTCTAACCCAACCTGTAGAGAGAGAGACCCTACCAGACGGGATATGGCGAAGTGTTGTTCCATTTTAGTAGTGAGAAAATTTCTATGATCAGATAGCCTAATACATAAAATATCATGCAATGGTATTGTTAGTTTATAATAACATGATAAATATGGTACCAATCAGAAGGTCTTTCTGAACCTTACCTTTGTGATTTCAATTAAAGGAAGGGAAAAACACAAAACAAAACACAACAAGAAATCTGTTGAATAATGCAATTTTCTCTAAATAATTTTTCCACATTTAGCGCCAAAATAAACACATGGTACACGTTAGTCTGTCGGGTCCACATTAATTTGTCAGCTGTAGGAACTGTAGTGATTCATTTGCCAAAACCTGCTGCACTAAATCCCACTGTTTTTAAACTGTAACTCCAAACATCCTTTCAGGCTTGCAAAGGGGTTTAAGTGCAACATACATATATAACATTTCTAAAATTACTCTCCACACATCTTTAAAGTCTTGGCAAGGAGCAGTATAATCAGTCTGTCACAAGTTGGTTTTCAGTTCCTTTTCTACCTAATTGCACAAGGTTTAAAATTGTGTCACTGTCATCTGGGACACAGAAGGCAACGATGTGCTAAACTGGCTTGCTTCACTTCTGATAAGGAGCTGTGCAGGCTGTCCAGGGACCAGCTGTGCCTTGGCACTGCTGTTTTCCTGAGATTTCACTGCTTTCTATGGAAAAAGAGACCTCATCATAGTCTCCTAATACACAAGTATACTTTTGACATTGTTTAAACATATCTCAATTTTTTTAAGGGTCCTTGACGGTGTCTTCCAACTCATATTTTGTGTACTAGGTAATGTTATGAAGGGAACACTAAGTGTATAACTTTGAAACACTCCACAGGAAATAAACGAAGAACTTACAGGCTCTACACAGATGCAGAAGTTTTACTCTTTGCACATATATCGCAAGAACAGCTTGTGTCAAATAACTGGGAAAAAAATGGTCCTTTTTTTGTCATAGAACCAGAACAGTCATCAGTGTCTTCCCACATATTCTTTAGGAGATATAGTAAACAAACAAACAAACAAAAAAAAATCTGAGTCTGATCATCGTTAAAAGACTTCGCCTCTGTGGCAGAGTAAGACTACAGACAGCATTAGTTTTCTGTCATAACTGGGTAGCTTGGTGAGCCAGGATGCCCAAGACGAAGTAAAAAAAACCAGCAGAGCAGGAAGAGAGGGAGCAGGATCCTGAGACCAGCTGGAGAAGAGCAGAGTTAAGGCATGATAGAGGGAAGTCAGGAAAAAAGCAGCAGAGTATAACATGAGGAGGTTTGGTGGTCCTGGAGGAGAGGCAGGAAGGGAGGAAGGTATAACCACACTTCTTCTCTGGCTCCTGCGTCTCCCCATCTCCCAGTTAGAACCTTCTGCCTGCAAACTAGTACTGGTACTGCACTCTGGCACCCCTCTGTATGAACACTGACACCAGGACCCACTACTGCCTTTCCTCAGCAGACACTGTTAGAAGGAGATGGGGGAAAAAAAGTGTGACAATCCGTGCAAAAACAGATTACAGGCCAGTCTGGAAGGATTTTGCTAGGCAAAGGGAAGTTGACAAGTGTAACCTAAGATTAACTGCAACAGAACAAGTCATTACAGTTTCCCTCATTAAGTTAGTACTTAGAATTTAAAATCCTCAAATACATCAAATTTTTTTCAAACAAGCTTTCCTTTTTCCCTTTTTGCTAAGGCAAAAAAGGCAAACTATTAAGGTATTGCAGAGGTATGTGACTTGATCTATAGGCTAACTGTAACTTTCTTCAAGGTGCTTTGAACAATCACTAATGCTTTAAATTCCAGGGTGTAATGAAGGCAACAGGAAAGGAAGTGGTTGAGGGACCCCATTGTTTTATGCCATTGCAGCAAGTCCGATGATAAGAAGAAAACAAGGAGCCTGCAGTGCCCCTTGTAAGAAGGAAGGAAGATTATTCTTATTCAGGATGTTGAGACAACACACTTCAATATTTCCTAATCCTAACCTTTCCCCCCTCTACCCTTCACTCTGAAAATTCATTTTCAGTTAGAAATATTCTAATAAATATGCATATCAATACCACTAAAACACACTTCATTACTTTATTAAAGCTATTTCCAGTATCTTTCAAATATTACTTTACATTTGAGTAATGCACTGAAATTATTAACAAGCATTGCTAAGCCATTTCTGCATGTAAGTAAAATGCTCATATTCCTTCTGAATAACAGATTATTCTAACTCGCTATATTTTTTCCCTGGAAGTTTTTGGTCTCACAGTGTTAAAAATGTAAGTAAAGGAGCCTTGATGATTTAGAAGATTGATACTAGTATTGCATGCTCTATTACATGTAGCATTTTTTCCACAGTCTTTTGAGACAGAGGAGACATAAGTTATTTCACGTACCTTCCAATTCAGGAAAGAAGCCTTGTAATAGGCTACATTTTTCCTCAGTTTGTTTGCCATTATGACTGTGAAATTAAGGCAAGAGAAAGGCATTGAACATCTCTTGTGTCCAATTAAATAAACAATAAGAAATAAACAATCCTCATCTCCTCGCATGCCCTCTTTGCAACAGACCAACGAGATGTGTGCAGACATGTTCTCAGGCACTTATGCGTAATGTGCTTCAGATGCTGTCTCTGGCAAGAGTGTGAATAGGTCTTTGCACTTCATCCATTTATATGAGGCCAGGTGCCACATATTCATGTATATATTTGTGATATAAATATTTATTCTTCAAAAATGGCTACAACTTTCTGGAGGGTAAGATCAGACTTTATTCACCTGAGCTGGCACTCTGCAAGCAACTTTGATCTCTGAAAAGTTCAGTGCATCGTGGGGAAGCTCCCCTCACTTCAACAAACCAATCATTTCTCACAGGAAACATTTGTCCCTGAAGCATAAGAAAGATCCTTCCAAAGAGATAACCTAATTCACAACAAATGAATGAAAACAAGAAAAACACTAATTGTTCATTTGGCTCCTCAATAGGGCAGACCATGCTAGAGGAAGAAAAGACTTGCTGTCTACTTTTGGGTTTTTTTTTTCTCTTTTTAGCTGTCACTTTTGGGGAAAAATCCAAAACACCTTGTCTAATTCTTGCATTTCAATCCAAACCATCATTCCACCTGCAGCAGGAGTTTAAGACTCTCTACCTGATGAATAAGGAATTCCTTCTGGACAATTGTTTTAATTCATGTTGGGTGGCCTTCTCAGACTGAATGATTTTCAGACGAACCATCACCAAAAATGAAAATACTCTTCAAGAAGATATTTTATCCTCTGTTTCCTAAAATATCTTTTATCCTGTTTAAGATTCCTGTATTTTTTTACAAAATCCTTTTCAGTAAGTGACAGAATGGACTATGAAAACACACATACAAATGCAGATACGGATACAAAGTGTTGCAATGTTAGGAAATTTTAAAAGCCACAGAAAAATTCAGATCGGAAAGATGCGCTGAGAATGAAGCAGAACAAAAGCATTACATGGAATTCCAAGTAATAAAATGGAGAGACTCTTTGGCGCATATCCAATTTTGGATGGCATAGAGTCACAGAGGGTAAATACTGGCGACATCTCAGCCAGTGGCATGACTCCCATTAACGTCAATGGGGTCATGATTTCATCTACAATGTACAAAAGAGCCTGCCAGCTCTTCTGTGCTCCTGGGGAGAGGAGAGGGCCTGCACCACATTATGCCTACTGCATCTGAGTGACACTCAGCTCTGACATAGAAGATCAGTCCAACCTTTGAAACTTTTCTCAGGACACTGCATTTGGTTTTGATTGATGTGGAAATCTGTGCTGTTATACAGAATTTCCAAAGCCCGTATGTGTCGCCGGCTAACCGCAGAAGCAACAGCTTCCAGCATTCCCTGTGACATTTAGGAGAAGAGTCAGGCCAGCTCTGCATGGTTTTCAAAATCCCAGTCTTCACATAAAAGTTGTTTTTGGGGAAGCAGAAGAACACTTGAGTGCCGCAAGCACAACTAGTTTCTCAAGAAATTGTTCTGCTCTCTGCACTTGGCCAAGGCAGAAAACTGTTAAATTACAATTTCCAACACAGGCACACAAAAACTTCACTGGTTCAGAGAAAATAGCAAACCCATGCCTGTGCTTCAGATATTAAGCCAAACTTTTTGTCCTGTTTCTAAATAGAACACAATTTTATTTCATAGCTGCTTTTCTGCACTTTTATGTTTTCCTCCTGGAATGTACACTTCTCTGCGAATAGAGCAGTCTGCTCCTGTATAAGGCCAAGTGCACTTTATGACTCACAGTTCCTCTTCAGTGTTGACAAAATCAATCCTATTCCATCTCTGGGATGTTAAAATATGGTTCAGGGGCCAGGGGCTCTTCCTGAGATAATAAGGGACTGGTATGTTCAGGGAGGTCTCAGAGAAAAGAGGCCTTCTGGGCTTGGGGACAAAGCTTAAGAATGAGATTTTGCCCTGGGCAGCCCTGGGGCTCCCCAGAGATGTTTGCAGCACATGGAGCAGCAAGAATGCTGATCTGGGCCAAGTGGCAACACACATAGGAGGGGCTTAGGGTTATATTCCACTGAATAACACAGGGACAAAGAATTTTGTGATATTGGGCACAAGTGAGACTGATTCACATGCAGTGGTAAATCTCATTCCCTTGGAAGGGTGGAGTTGCAGAAACACATTTTAACAACCCCTGACAGATAAATCCTTCACAGATCTACAGGTTTTCCTCCTCTTTAAACCTTCTGTCTAGTTCAAAACGTCTCAAAATCATACTAAAAAACTTGTATACCTACCAACCAGATATGTGATAACGTCAACATGGGATTGTGTGCTCAGCTCCAGCAAAGCCAGCTGTAGTAATGCCTTTCAGCTGATCTTAAACGGTTTCTACTTACCAGCTTCTGCCATACCCCTGTAATTTTCTACAGGCAGGCAGGCACCCATTTATTCATGTAGCAGTAGGAATATTCTACAGCTCAAATTAATGGCATTTGATAAGGCTTGAAAGAGTCATAGGAATGCTGTATTTTTATGCCATGAATTCTGCATACCATTACAGCAAAGAATCAGAGAAAAGTAGCTTTAAGAATTCTGCTTATGCTGTTGGCAGAACATAAAACCATGATTAATTGAGTATAACATTTTCTTTTACATAGTACTGGGTGAATCAAAAGTCAGGCTTGTTGCTGCCATTGCTGTCATATAGCGGGAAGGATAGAGGTAGCAGCTACTGTTTTGGGAGTTTTGTTCTGTTTGTTTGTCATGTAAGGGAAGCATTGATCTCTACAGCTTGGGTCCCACTGGAGTCCTCCACCACCTCGAAGGCTGGCATCAGGATGGAGTCACAGCTCCATATATATCTGGCATCAACTGACCATTTCCTTCCTGTCCTAACCACAGCTGTTAGCCATCCCCAGTTGGTAAATGGCTTGTGATGAAAGCACAAGGAGGACAATTAATGAACAGTGTGAGGGCTGAAGGCTCAGACGTGGGTCCAAGGGGCACAGAGGGTACAGTCGAGCACCACATCCCTGAACTGCATCTGTTGATCCAAGAAGAGAACAGGGGATGCATGACTGCTGGAATCACTGACAGCATTGGTGCTGGCCATGAGAAGGTCCAAGGAGGAGCTGTAAGAGGAAGCCAGCGCCAGTGCCATTTGGGTGTACATACACGTTAACATGGTCTTACTCTGCCCACAGACAGGGCACGGGCCCATTAAGTACATCAACATGTCTTGCCCACTGCTCCATGAAGGGTTTTCCAGATGAGGGGTAAGTGAGGGCTGCACACCAGGGCCCTTCACCACCTGTGGGTGGTAAGAAGTCTCAAAACAAAGACAGGAAATGGTATAAGAGATTCCTGCAAGCAGGAATAAAGATGCAGGCTTGCGCTGCCCCTGGTGTGTGAGATTTGTGGCATTGATGCTCTGGGGAAAAAACCAAACCAAAAACTCCAAAACTCCAGAAAATCCCAAACAACTGGCTGAGAAAATTTGTTTAAAAACAAAGATGTAAACCACCAAGATCCTTGCTTCAATCAGAAAATGGACAGGTGTGCTCATCAGCAAACCATTACAAACTAGAAAGAGACTGGATTTCCTCTGTCTAGCTTTAATGTCTGTGACCTTTCAAACTCAGCTGACTAGTATAGCCCACTGTTACTGACTTAGAAGTCTTTCAAATAAAGGATAAAGGTACAAATGCACAGTATCATATGGCATGCAGAAAGATTTACCACTATTCTCAGTGTGCCTTTCTCAAAGGCAAAGCTCCTTGTTTAAAATATATGAAGGCTTAGTGGTTGAATTATAGGAATAGTACAATTCCATTAATTTCCATAAGATAAATCTTGCTGGAGAAATGTACTGATATGAGGTGACGTTTTATATATTGCTTTAGTAAGTGTAGAAGTTAAGAACATTTTCACAGGTATATGTTTTTAGAAAAACCTATCCTGGAAAGATAAAAATGAGTAGGATCAATCGTACCTGACTGAATTAAATTATTTATAGCTAGAATAGTTATGTTTGGGATTATTATTGGTATAAATTCACAACATTATCATGAGGAGAAAAATGTGTCTTACAGGTCAACCAGATCCAGAATGTAAACCAGATTGGAGCTTTGTTCCCTGTCCTATAACAAAATCACTGCATTGCCATGATCTGTGACTTATTAATCTCTTCCAGATAGATTTAAACAGATTCAGTTCCATTATTGTCTGTTATGTTTATAATTTCTTACTGATATTTAAAACAAGCAGATTGATGTTAATTGACACCATAGACAAGTCTACTAAAAATGCTTTTATGTAACTCTATTTAACACACCTGAAGATTCCTATGTTCCTGAATAAAACAAGGATGTTTGCTATAAAGCAGATTAAGGATCCACTAAAAGGAGAAACTGCTTAATTTATAACCCAGATTAATTCTGAGGCGTACTATGGAACAACAGAAATCTTTAATACACAAGTTTTTTAATCATGGTGCAAGAACTGGTTAAACATGGAGCATTTGCTGTCATCTGCAAAGAGCAGACCATTCACCTAAAACCTGATCCAAAGCTTTCACTTTGGTTACTGCAGGTTCACACTATTGATCCTTTTTCCTTCCATTCAATTTCACAAAAAGTAGAAGATATAAATATACGTGAAACACATAGCCTCTTTCATAACATTACTTTACAGAGGCAACACTACACAACCATGTTCATGAAGGAAAGTGATGCAAGACTTTCCCCTTGCTTAAGTAGAGAACAGCAAGGCATTAGAGCTGAAGACTACTAGTAAAGTCAGCCCAGAGTTTACCAGCCAAAAGGCTGTATAGCCTGAATGAAAAATGCAATTTGAAATTTCCTACTTGAATGAACTTGCTTTTATTGAAGGTAGGTTACAAACATACCTTCAAGGAAAAATATCAACTCTAGAATATAAGATCTCAGCATATAATGTCTGTATGTTTTACTGAACATTACTGTAAGAAAGTTATTCACATTAAATTACTTCAGTTCTTCCAATTTTTATATGTGTTATCCAAAACTTCTGTGATTCAATTGTCGGCTTGGTAGTTTTTTATAAATGTCTTATCCTTCTATTTCAGCCTGATTTTTAAATACTGAGGTGACTGATCTCTATTAAAAATGTGTACCATTAAAATCAGGGTCATATAGGTTTCTGTTTCACATTTTTTATCAGCAACAATTTTAATAACTAAAGGGCTGTGGGTAAGCTGGAACACAATCATATTAGAATTTGTATTAATCAAACTGCTTTCAAAGTAGTCAAATGTTCTACTGCATATGGTTGTTACAAGCTAAAATTGATGTAGAAGAATTATTAAAATGAGCATATTCCAACATAATTTTGGCTTACATTTGTTAATTTCCAAACTTTAACATGGTCTTTGTGAGAGATGCCAGGTTTTTAATTGCTTTAAGTGACAACCCTTTTTTTAACAAGGAACTGAGCTGAGACCACCAGCTCATTTCATACACTAAACTACAAAGAAATGACTCCATATTTTGCTCATAGTCTTATAAATTTCTAATTTTAATTTCTTTTTAGAAAGATCAAACATAAAGCTATTGAAATTTGTCAGAATGAACATAAATAACATCAGAGATCTTTTTCACACACTAAATGCTTGTGGTAGGAAAATTTTGGAAGGAAAAAAAACCCAAAACAAACCAAAACAGAAAGCAGATAAGCTTTCCTGCTCAGTGCAGAGAAGCAGTGCTGCAAGAACTGCTTTCTTTAAAGTGTTCTTTAACTGCATATCTCTGAGATAAATATTTGGTAAAACAAAGAAAGTATCTTTTGCAAAATCTGAAAGCTTATTGTTGAAATCAGATATGAATTTTGGTCTTGCTTCTTGACAGAAGCAGAATTATGTTCTTTTCTACAAGACAGGAATTTTACTGCAGTGAGCTTTCAAGCCCTTTCTTTCAGAATAATAGATAAATTCCTTGTTAATACTTTGAAAACACATCTTTGGTTATCAGGCAGAGTAATCTCACCAAACAATAACATTTTGCTACTAGAAGGATATAAATGATTGCAGACCAAGTCCAGTGATTGCATATTTTACATGTACAGTTAAAATATATACTATACAAGCATATATTCCCAGGGAAATCTTTCATTTCTCTTAAAGAAAATATTTATTTGAGCCTCTACATTTTTAAAACTAGGCATGCTGTCTCTCTACAGTGGATTAATACATTTTGTGGGTCTGATCAAAAATGGGACATTGGAGTCTAGAATTTAAATTAAGCAAGAAAGTGGTGCCTTGGTACATGTGGGCAATTCACAGCCCCTTCTTTCCCAGCTAGGTCTGCAGAGGTATGAGGAGCTCCAGTCAGGGCTGTGTCTTGGCAGACCTGAGCAGAGTGTGCACATAAGTGGCTTGGAACTCACAACCAAAGATGCTTAACAGCAAAGCTGAACCTTGAAGAAAATGGTCCTTCTCCTCTGAGTGTGCTCATCAGCATTACAAGAACATGCTTAAAATCTCCGTGCCAGGGACCAATGCAATCCTTAAAAATGGGTGGCAACACTTCTGCAACTGAGATGTACAATGCCATGACCACAAAAAACTCCTATTCCATGGTTACTATATTTTCATGGAAAGTATTTACCTAAATATTTGATGTCCTAGACAAGTGTCCTGGCCACTGGAGTATCATCGTAAAGGTGATAGCAACATCAAGTCTCCCCTTTTCATTTGAGTGAAATCTCCATCTCCAAACAGATGAGCCTACTGCAACAACTGTCCCAGGAATTTGGAGTCCCCACCACTGAAGGTTTTCAAGATGCAGCTGCACAGGATGCTAGATAGTCTTATCTAAGCTTCCTTTCCCACAAAAGGTGGGACCAGATGATCTTTCAAGGTTCCTTCCAAGATGGGCTATTCTATGATTCTGTGAACTGTCTCATTTCTGTTAGGTACCAGACTCAGGATTACAAATCATTACCTAAGTACACCAAAAAGTACACCCCTATGAATTAGCTTAAGCAGTTTACTGCCTGTAATGAATCTCCCAGTTAGGGGATATCCAGGGGGTGGAATGCAGTTCTGTCTGAGCTGTAGTCCAACATCCAAGAAGACCCTTAATCTTCAATGTGTGACTGCTGGTGAGGGAAAATCTACTGTGCCCATGTATAGAGATAAGCAATCATAAGACATACACTTTTATAACCTAAGCCTCATATTACCTGACATTCCTTCTGCACATTTTTAGCTGACACCATGTTCTCAGCCCCCCATTTTCAGGGCCTTCTCTCTCCTTTGGCATCCAGGTTCCTACATCTAGCTGTGTTCAAATCAGTCATGTGAGCCGGATGACTCTGTGGAAAAGCTTACACCTACAGCCTATAGCCAAACACAATATTTCATCAGAAATTACATCATATGTTTTTAAAAGACCAGAGGAATTTGTGGGGGAGGGAAGGGGCTTGTGGGCAGGACTAGGGGGAATCACTGCTGTTTGCTCTTATTTGTCCTCTCATCATTCTTTCAGCTTTACTGGAAGGACCCTAGTCCAGCTTCCTTAGTTAGCAAGCCAAGGATGCTAACTACTCTATGGCTGTGCAGAAGATACAAGTTACACTTTTGGCATGCTGGCACAAAAGCATTAGCTTTGACTATACAAGCAAGGCCATCTTAAAGGCAGGCATTTTGCTTGACCATTTAGCTAAGCTGACGCCTGTCTTTCATAAGACTTTTTCATCTGCTCAAAAGATCAGTTAAGCTGCAAATAAAGAAGTGTTTATAACTCAAATGCCCAAGCCTGGACCTAATTTAAATGAACTTTGAGCTGAAATGAAAACCATTTGGAGTTCTGATTTCAGCTGATAAAATCAGGTTTTAACTACTAATTTCCATATTAAATACTCAGATAATTTCTTTTAGAGGTGCAAATATGGACTCAGGGTGACTCTTACAACTGTTCTTAAATAGCTGTCTAGAAAGCCAGCTCCCCATAAAGAAAGTGCCAGCATACTAAAAAGGGAAGAATTGCTCAAGACTTTCAGAATAAAACCTTGGAAATATCAACCAAGCTCAAATTCATTCCATGTCCTGAACTTCTGGAATCTAAGAGCAGACAAAAATGAGCATAACATTTCTGAGGTGAGCTCTCTGCTAAACACTTCCCAGACTTTTCTCCACTGGAAAACATCTGCAGTAAACAGAAGCAAATGGAGAAAAGTAAATGGGATTTGAGCATCTAAGTCCTTTAGGCATCTTTGGATATCTTAACTGTGAGAAAAACAATTTTCACAACAAGTAGGTTCTATAAAACAAATACAATGTACGTTTGTTTGTGTGAAATGTAATGAAGTGGACCAATGCTAATTGCATTATTTCCCTTTTCCTGATTAGATTTTATTCTAGTTAAAGGAAACACAGATTACATGTGCTACAATACATAGCTTTCAACTAAATAAAATACATTGAAGTAAAATATAATGGGGTTTTTGCTTTAGTATGGTGGGTTTCTAAACAAAAGGATTAACAAACAGATCATTATATTTTATCAAGAGATGCAAGTGTCAAATTCCAAATCCAGAACTTTTGAAGAAATTCTTAAACAGGGGCCACTCCAGTGCAGGCAGCAGTTAGAGAATTTGGACCTTTGGTGTATGACTGTAGTCATTATCTTCCATATCATCAGGTTATTTACAATGACTTGCAGTATCCAGGAATGGTAACTCAGATCTTTCGATCTTCCTGCTCTCTACTTTGTCTGACTACCCATAAAACGTGAACATTTTGATCTTTAAGGCAGTAAGTGAAACCAGACGATTATTTATTAACAGCATCCAGCTGGGGAGCATTTTGATGGCAGAAAGTAAACCTTTTTCAATATACACATGGCCAAGATCCTTTTCACATTAATTGAGATTGACTGCTCTTCTCTAAGGCTCCCTTACATCATGGTAGTAAAACACACTTTTCATTTAACAGCTCGACATGCCAACGTGTCTCTGAACACATCAACAAATTTACAACACACGCAACACAGTTCTCATCTAAGTCACGTAAGTCTGACTCAGTCTTAAACTGACATCCTTTTGCTGTAGGGGCGTGTGAAGAGCAAAGCTGTTGTAGGAATCCATTCCTCCACAGGTCTGCATCACTGGGGAAACCCAGAAACCCCAAATGCTGTCCTTTGATGGGTTTTGTCAAGTGTCACACAACTGTCATCCTCCTGAGGACTGCAGGCAGGTTGGGTACATACCTGTGACTTGTGATAAGACCATAGCCTCTGTATTTCACTGATAACTGTACTGTGGGAATAGATATTGAATTGCAAAGGATGATAAATGCATGCAAACAGATCCTGGTTTTTATATCAGTATGAATTCCACCACCAGCTTGCTGATAGTGGTTTAGTTTCTGGCATCCAGGCCAACCAGCACACAAGAGTGCATCCAAATGCAGAGCTAGCTTCAGTGAACAGAAATCCCCTGTGGACTACTAACTTGCACTGGCTTGTCCCAGTGCAACTTACTAGTATAAATGTAGCCTATAGGAGACAGATTGAATCCTTTCATTAAACATGCATTATAAGAAACCTTACCAACACCCTAGATGTCCATCTGGACGAAGTGTAGCCAAACAAAGCTTATTCAGATTCAGCTGTGAACATAGTTGCCTTTCTATGAGATGGTTGAAAGATTTTCTTGCAACTGCTTTACAGATGTGCAGACTGGTAATTGAATGCTCAGAGCGATTGCAAGCAAGAAAGAAACATTTCCTTCAGCTTGTGCACAGCTACTAAGTTCAGCTAGAGAGAGAAATAGCCCTTTGGATTCAGTAACTGCTCTCTGACTTCACTGCTGTTGACTTCTTTGCACTTGGACCTCAAGGGCTTCTTTTCCTGATGCTGAGCTTTCAGAAATATCTTTGCTTCATGTGTACAACACGAAAGGCATCCCATTGCACAGATGGTTTCCCACATTTTTCAGCATACATGTGCATACACCAAACCCCAGTCTCAGTTCTTCAGCCTTTCTGCCCCACAGACCTTTATGCCTTTGCCAAGACATTGGACATTCCCAGGAGAATACAGATCCCATTCAACTAAATAAAAAACAACCTCAACACATAGATATCAACTACAAATGTTAGGATAGCAAAACAAGCCAAAATGTGCTTTTCTAATTTGTAATTTATTTTCTATATTTAAAAAATGCACTGAACATTTGCAGTCAATTTGTAATATTATGACTTCCTTTACTGTATAGTTTTGTTTGCCTTATAGTTAACCATTGTTACTCGTTGTCTCCTGCTGCTTATTCTTTTATCCAGATTCAGAACAGACCTTGAATACTGCCTCACTGTTTTAAGATAGAGTTTATTATGATAGCTGCCATGGATATGCTCTGCTAGATGTTGATCTGTTTTAAGGAGAGATCAAAATTTGGCAAAATAAATGAGATAATTCCTGCCTTTGTTTAAAGAGATCTAACCCTTAAAGCACATTCCTATTACAAGTACACACATTTACACATTTTTATGCTTGACCTCACTATAATTGTGTGGAGGAGTCCGGTCTTTCAGTCAGATAATGAATGTAACACATGATATAGCACTGTAGTATAATGTTTTTTCTGGCATGAGCTTAGGATGACTGTACTCATTAGCTCATTATTAAAGGACACACTCCCAGATTAAGTAGAAGAAATCAAAATAAGCAATATGACTCGTAACTATAGAGATACTGAAGTTAATTTAAAGTTTAGCAATTATACATATAAAATGCATATTTTTTTGTCTATAAAATGAATGTGTAGGATATACATAGGATACATATATGTATATAGAATAAGATATATTTATGTATCATGTAAAAGCTATAAAGAAGCTCCATGGACCTGATTCTGTTCTATGACTAGTCGTCACAACATGATACATTTCACTTGTACATTGTCATTTTGACCTTGACCCCTTGCACTCCATTGCATCTCACATGTGACAAGCTCTGTCCTGCCACAGGTGGCAGGTTTGAAATATCTGGACTCAGATTTGCATTTTAAGGCTATAATACTTTCAGCACCATTGATTCAAGCCCGTGCAATTGCAATTGATTACAGAACTTTAGCCCAGTCATGTATGATGAAAACTGTAACATTCAGTGGTAAAAGTAACAATCTGAGGGGTCTGGAATGAGGACAGCAGACAGAAATACGTGTGAGAATTGACAGCAAGGCAGCAAATGAATGAAGATAAGCCAGAAAATACTCAAAAGCTATGTTGACAGTGTCTTAAAGATCAGAGTTCCAAAAATAAGCATCTTTTTGCATCCAGTTTGCCAGCAGGAGTGCCTCCGTCCTCCATCTGCCCACTCTTCACCACATCTCAGACCCTGCTGGGAAGGAGCCTGGCCAAGCTAACTGCCAGATGTTGACTCACAGCAACGTGGAATGCTTGACAGAAGACTTGGGGAGACAAGCTTAGCCACCTGCAGATTTAGGTGTGCAGCAGCATCTATTAAAAGTAATTTCCAGCACACAAGGTTTGTCCAATATCAGTGCCTGAAAGCAATGGGACTCAATCACAGACTTTAAGACAATATAGGTAGATTTTTAGGGAGCAGCTGATAAGGTATGGTATAAGTTTATGATAGAGTCATAAACATCATTCTTAAGAGTTGATTATCTCAACAATGCACTCAATAGATGCTTTTTCTACAGCAAGCTGCATCCCACATAGCTTATGCCATGCAAGCTCCTCTAATAACCTGAAAAGCAAGATTCTGATGACTATATGCAGCTACAATAGAGTCTTGAGGTAAATTATGCAGAAAAATTTGTAACGGATTGCAAATATGAATTTTTGCATTATTCTTTGCTGAGGAATATTTTCATTTTTACTGTCTTGATCTCAATGTTCATTAATTTCCATGAAAAGGAGGCTGCTTTCCAGTACTACAATACATACATCAATTTCTTATTGTGTTTATATGCCCGCCTGCTAAGCTGTAGATACCCCATGGTATGTACTCTTTACCCAGTAGCTGATAATGAGTCCCACAGACTACTAAAGCACAGAAGTATCTGAAAATCCCTATTGATTTCACCAAGGCTACTCTGAAAGTAGAATAGTCCCTCCACATAAATCTGATTAATAGCTCTGCACTTCATCCTACAGAGACCTTTAGTATCTTTGCAGATGAAAAATATTTGCTGTGAGTCATCATCAGTTATGCTCACGGAAAAAAAAAAAAAAAAAAAAAAAAAAAAATCCACACAACAAAAACCCACAACACAAAAATAACAAAAAAAAAAAAAAAAACCCACCACACCAAACCACAAACAAACAAAGAAACACCATCTCGTTCAGCTATTCCTCACAGGAAACACACCCAAAAATTTACTTTTTTAAAGTAAAACACAGCTGAACAAACAATCTTTTCTCAAGGATACCTTTCCTCTGCAGTTATTTTTACTGGGAACTATTTTCTATCTCTTTCTTAGAATCAGAAGAGGTCTAAAGGTGAATTTAAAAGCAATTTCTTTCTTGAAAAGACTAACAGCAATGAGTACACCTTCAAGCTTAACTCCTTGTGATGATAGTAGAGACGGTTTTTTTCTCTCTTTCCAAGATGTTCCATGACAGACTGAAAGATGGAAATCTTACCTCACATCCAGTCCTGGGCATTAAACAAGTATTGATCCACTACCATAACACAGCTCTTAAGCAAGTTTATGCTCTGAAACTTGATTTTAAGCACCCAGAGTCCTGAATACCTTTATGGCAGCCTGAAAAGAAACATAGAGTATACCATCTGACAGTTACATTGTCATAGTATGCTTTCTTCCACACATTTCACTATATGCATCTACTTTTAGCTAGAAGAACCAGTCAGGTTTCTATATCAGTTGTTGGCCAATGAACATTCTATTTGTTGTAGCAGAAGGCTTCACAAAAATACATGGAGGCCACTAGAGCAGGTGAACAGGCTCAGGGAAAACACTGGGAAGCTCCAAAGTGGTTGGGGGGAAAAAACAAACCCAAACCCCCAAAAAAAACAAGAAAGATTTTGTGCAACATTGAAAAAAAGTAAAATAAAGTACAGAAAGCTCAGAACTGGGGCTGTTCTGCAGGTGCAGAAACACACCACAATGATTTTGTTTGCTTAACAGTCACTTTTCAAAGTTCAGTACTGCCTAACTGGGTATTTTTGGAGTGGTCCTGAGCTCTCTTTTCCCACAGAGCTATAAGAACATGGCTGCAGCATACTTCTGGAGCATTCTGCATTGGTCCTGAGTGTTTTAGACCTACCCATGGAAATGGTTGACCCACTTTAAATTGCTCCATTCATTTAGTGAACCACAAGTCTGCTCTATTTTACTTCTAAAATTGGGAAATTTAATCTAAATCTCTTTTATGTTACCATGAACCTCTTTCTTTATACTTTCTTTGTACTTGATTTCTTTGTACTTTCCCATCATTGGAGATCAGGAAAGTACTTCTATCTTTAATATGTCAGTGTGGGCTCTTGCTATTTTTTACTTCCCCGTTAATCATGGGAACAAATCACCACAGACATTCACAAGACTCTCTTTTCAATCTGGGAGTATCATAAGGTGGCAAATGATAGCCTTGCCCTCATTCCTGTATTTAAGTCTTCCTACCATTATATGTCAATAGCAAACCTAAAGGTTGGGCTTACTGGAGCTTTTACCTAAAAGTTAGTTTCCATGACAACACTGTGTAAGTTTCCCACATCTGACATATGAGACACTGCAAGCCCTTTGTATGCTGGCTGCAGCTCTTCTGGAGGTTATCAGTGCTGTGTGACTGCAGCATCTGAAGGCAATGAAAGCAGAAACTTAGTAGATTTGGTTCTAGAAGTCACTGATGAAAATGGAAAACTAGAACTACAGGATAGTAGGATATCAGAAGTGAGGTTTGGGTGTCGTCTGGTCCAATATCTTGTTCAAAGTAAGGCCAACTTCAAGTAAGGCCAACTTCAAAGTTACAGAAGGTTGTTCAGTGCCATCTCTGGTCAAATTTTGAAGATCTACGAAGGTGGAGGAGACTCCACAGTTTCTGTGGGCAACCTGTCCCCATGTTCCAGAAAGCTCTTCATAGGCAACCAGGAATTTAGTTTTAATTTCAGTGCAGACTTCTAAGATTCCTATTAATATGAAGAACTTTCAATGGAAGAACCTGTGAAAAGCTCTTGCTCAGAAAGATACTGGGAATAAAATCAATGGTAAAACTATCTAATTGCAACTGGATGGGGATCTCATTCCTGAATTCCACTTGCCAGTGATCTGCACCATGAGCCTAAACATGCCACTTGATCCTTATTTTCCTTCCATACAAGGAGGCAAGAAAAAAAAAACCCAAAAAGCTAAAAAGAGTTTAAAAAAATTTTAATATTAGACATCCAGAAACTTCATGGACCAGGAATTAATGATAATTTCACTGAACAGCTGACATTCACTACACACAGAGGCAGACACTCGGTGAGCCTGGAACCTGGTCCAACAGCAGCCTGCTCTGATATGGCAACGTTGAAGAGTTTAATTTTTTTCAAAGAAAGATTTGCATCTGCCTGGCACCATCACAGCTCAGAGGAGTTAGTCCGGTAATGGGAGCAGAAAGGCAGAAATAATCTACATTAATAAATTCAAAAGAGCAAGCAGTGTGTGTATATATTGTAAAGATTTACACATCTAAAAATCTGTAATTCAAACATAAGTATAGTGGCTATTACTTTATTTTTTTAATTTTTTTAATAAGGAAAAAATGTTGAAGAGAAAAAATATACACATCTGCTAATAGTCATATAATTACCTAGAAAGTGAAGCTATTTTAAAGAATAACCATAAACTGGAACACTTCTCCAAAGGTAGCTGTTGGATCTTTGTTACTTGCAAAGAGTTTGGCTAAAGCAGAAATTAATTCAGAGTTCCATGGCCTGCATTAGTGCAAAAATCCAATTAGAAAATCATAATGATAATTTCTGCTAATTACCAATCTATAAATCTATGTTACCAAACATAATCACACTGTCAAGAAAGGACAGGCAAAAACTATGCAAACTAATAAACAGAATAAAATAATTGAAACTGTAACAATGAGCACCCAGTGAAGCCATCGTGTTCCTCCAAGACAGAAACCTTCAGCATGAGAGAGCTGTGTGTGGGAGCTGTGAGAGGAATGAATGCTCTGCTCTGCCCTGGTGTGAGCAGGTCTCTATGCCTGGCTTCCAGTGCTGTCCACTCCCGCCACAATTAGGGCAGACAGAAAAGCATTTTTATAAGGCAGTTAATCTCATCTGTCTTCAATACCTGTTTTAGGATGGCAATCCACCAGCTATAGAAAGAACCTAGATGTTTGGTTTAGATCCAACATTTAAGTTTTAAGTGTCTTAAATCTGCTGACCAGTTGGAAAACACAGAACTAAAGTCAGCGGTAAACACTGTTGCTAAACTGGGGAATAGACTCCCAAGACATGCACAAGAAGCCTTTTCATTTGACTATTTAAAACAGAATTGAATTATCACAATATTATGTATTATAGATGTATCTTGTCTTTGGCAGGCTTTGATGGGCGAAGGAAGTCCTTTCCCTTGCGAATGTAAAGGTACAAAGTTATTGGGGCTATCTTCCAGTAGTTAGTTGTTAATCAAATGTTGCTACAGGAAGCAGGGACAGAGATGGAGGAGGAAGGCTTATCTCTAAAAGCTTTATCCTGGTTGAAGCTTGGACATAATATGCTTCTGAGCTTTACGGGCAAAATGTCTACATTGCTTTCACATTGCTGTCAAGAAGTAGAACTGAAGGACTAAAGCAATTGGACACAGGAGGAAAACAAAATGGAAATTTTGTTCCCATTCCAGAGTTTTTGATGTTGCAACTATGATCTATGGCTTCAAACTATCTTCTGGGCAGCAGCTACTAAATAATGCCACATAAATTAATTTATACTGTTGGGAGATCAGCCTTCCCGAAAGGCTTCTGTTCTGTGTTTCTCCTTTCCTAGACAGGATGGAGTTCTAAGATTGTTATTTCTAGGGCATTTTAAATCACAGATATGAAAGTGAAATATTTGTTTAGCAAGAAAACCTTGATCTTTGCAGAAGAGATACCTTTGCAGAAGATACCTTTCACTTCTAATGTTTTTTTTCAGTTAGAAACAAATTTTTGGCAACCGATCCAGATCCAAGGTACAGAGATGGATTACAAGCCTCTATGATCAGCATACTAACTTCCATTTCTTTAATCCCCAGCTCAATACTCATTGCTGCATCCAAAATAACAGGTTACCAGCAGAGTGGTAATGATTGCTTGTCCACCAATTGAGACAAGAAAATCATCACTTTCTATGTTGACTAGGGTCTCGGAAGAAGCATCAACATGCCTCCCACTCAGATGGGACATAACTATTTATTCAGATGTCTTTATAAAGCATTTTTCACCCAGGAATAATGTTTGGGCATTGGCACCAGGAGCTGGAGTCAGGCAGATATGATGTCCCTCTCCACCCCACAACATCCCCCCATGTTATGTGGGAACTCTGTCCAAGGGCAGGCGGATGTGCATAGCCATGGGGCCATGTACAGTAGCTGTACTGCAAGAACACATTATTACATTGATAAGTATTACCAACAAGTAATAATAATAATAATAATAAGTGCTATTATTCCTCCACACGTATTCTCTTATTCTTCTGCCTTGAAGACTTTTACAAGAATTACGCATGAATACCAATATCTGCTAGGTGATCGAAATCAGTCAAAAAACAGTGAAACAAAATAGTAGTAAAGTGTCTTAATTAGCTCTGAAAGGAATTATTTCCCAGAAATACTTGAGCCTATTCAGGAAAAAGTTTTTGGCAAAACTAAATTGTGAATGTTGTGATATACAAAATTTGGTTCTGGCCTCTCTGCCCAGATAGTACTTCTTAATGCCCACAGAAATATGGATAAAGCCAACAGCAGCATTCTGGCTGGCCAGTGGTGGGCCAATGTAATGCTGAAAGGGTAGGAACCTTCCTATGATGACCTCAAATGGATGTCCTTCTGTAGGAGAAAAAACAAGGTGAAGCAGGGAGGAGATAAAATGTCCAGACATGGGAAATGTTGTTTTGGTTTTGTTTTCACAGGAATTCTTATTCTGCCTTTCTCCTGAAATATAAATTTTAAAGCATTTCAAGAATTTCTTGATTATATTTAAATACGACTGGATAAGCCAGATGTTTGAAGTAAAATGTTAAGTATTTAAATCTGGTTTATATCCCCTGCTCTGAGAGTCATTCTTTTGTCATGGCTCTTGCAAGGTAACGCAAAACATAGATAAAAATAATTGACCATGGTCAAATAACCTATTCAGAAACTTTTAAAGTCTCAACATCTGAGTCTTTGAACCATAAAAAAAAAAAAGCATAGTTTTATGCACAACCAGTTTTCTCAGCCTATAAAAAAGGTATAAGCTTGTTGCATAGGAAATGAAACATCATTTACAAGCAAAAACACAACTAATGCTATCTAATGAACACCACTGTCTTCTAACATGAGTTTATTTTTTCATTGCTAAGGGAAGAAGGAAATAATTTCATATGTAGCAGTGGTCTTGTACCTATCACTTTAAGGTGAAAAGCAACATAAAGTTTGTAGGGAAAGCAAATACAGGCAAGTTTTCAGGCATCTGAAGAAGGCCACGTGTGCACAAAAAGTCTTCTGTTTTGTCCAGCTCCATACAAAATATTACAGTTCATCTCAAACCTTATGATTTTGACATCAGATTTACTTTAAAGTGTCATAAATTAGAAAGTACACTTTTGTCTACCCAGAAAGTTAATCTGGACTACGGTAGGACACGTAAAGTGAGTATAATAGCTACCACATTCAAAATTAGACACAATTATTTCACATAGCAGTATCTACACAGGAAGCTAATGAAAATAGTTACTCAGGAATACTTATTTAAGAATAAATTTCTGTGTGTATAAATTCTGCAGAATAATCTTAAAGCTGAAAGAAGTTTCTCTAGTATGAAATATGATCGGAAATGGAGTAAACATTGCACACAACTGTGATTTTAAATCAAACAAGTTAGGAAAAAAAAAAGGAAAAAAACCCAAAGCTGTCCTTAATTCTAGCATCTGCTGTTTGGTGAAGTTCACTGTCTTCCTACTTGGAACGCTCGCAAACTGTGATTTAGCAGGTTAGTTTAATCTGTTAATATTTACATTTTCTTAGTTCAAATATTTTGACATTTCCATGACAAAGTTGTGATATCTGTTATTTTATGATGGAGTTATTTTTCTCTTGACACGAGTTTCCTGGTTATACTGAATTTTATGCCATTTGTGGCAGCTCTGTTATGCAGCAAGAAGCTGGTTAATAAGAACAGCTACTTAACTCTGAGTTTGATCCCAAAGACAACGGAACACCGGTTGTTTCCAATGTTGTCCCTGTTTCATGAGAAACAGAGACATTTTACCTTAAAATGCAGTCTGCACCGTTTCTGATTAAAAGGTTTTTCTGAATGCTCAGTAATACATGGGGTTTGTTTATTAATGGTTCCACTAATGGGCCATTAGTAGGCAACTACTGCTAGGAAGCACTGGTAAACAAGGTGATTTATTCTTGGATTTCTGCTGCCAAGCTTTTGGACATTTTTGTTTCTAGTAGGAGGACAAAACCATGTGCAAAGCTGTATTTATTCAATCCTTTCTAAGAGCACATTGTAAACCAAAGGGGAGAAACAAGTCATCCATAAAGAGACATCTGCATGAAGCAAGCAGGCAAAGGAAAGCTCTGGAAAGCTCTGCTAGCTCTGGAAAGGAGAAGAAAATTAAAATCAATAAATATTAATGCAGCGACCAACAGAAACACAGCACAACTTTAAAAAAATCCACATTCACCCCCAACCATGAGTTAAAATGAAGACCAGTTACTATTTAATCCACATCTCCATCATGGAACCTTCTGGAATGCATTTAGTAAAATAGTGTTTGTTTATCCTCTCTCTTTTTCACCTCTTCTGTCCTTTCTGTCTACACTTACCACATTCTCTGCTGGAGATATAGGATAATGTCTTCTGTCGTACAACCGGAGTGGTAAGTCCAAGGCCAGGAAGCATCCAGCAGCTTTGCTGTCTGTGAATGGCATAACTCATTTTTATTATAGTGTGAAAAAATCAGATTGTTAATGAAACAAGAGAGGAACCATGGTTTCTGGTTTTGTTCCCTAAATCAAAACAAACCAGAAGCTCTTCTAATAAATAAGAGAGTTCTCACTTTCATTCGCCTGACCTGCATGCTTTTTATGGAGACAAATAACTGTTGCAGCAATAGACTGGATGCTGTGTGCGACGCTTCTCTCAAGAAATATTGTAATGCATGGGCTCATACTGCATGGAATCTCTTGGTAAATTATGGCTTTTTACCATCAGAAGTGTTCATTGTTGTAAAACAATAGTGGAAGTTGTTATATTGTTAGCATGGAGTATGCCAAGTCTCCAGCTTGAACTTGCACATTTTTATAACAAACACTAAGGAAAGAAATTACTTATTGTACCTCTGTACAAATTCTAGTCCTTCCTTATTACCTCAAGACACCACTATCAACGCTGGCTTCATAGGCAGGCACACCAACACTCCCTGCATCACTCAATAGCCCGTGCTCAGTTTCTATTCATGCTACTTATTTGGACATTGGCGCCTGAACAAACTCAGTATGTCAGACTAAAACATATCAGGAAGAATATATACTTTTTAGGGAACAAGTTCACCTTCGTCTGGAACCTTATCTTTTGAAGTTTTAGATATATTTCACAATTGCTGCCTTATTATTGCTAAACCCATGCATGAGCATGCATTCAATTTTGTATGAGTTCTACCTGGTCCACAAACAAAATGAGAATGGTAACAGCATTGCGTGACTCTCTCTAAATGGAAATTTGCTAAGAGATACCCAATAGCATTTAAGACATGTTTTTACTATCTCCTTATCAGTATTATGAGTTATGTACCATGAACTTAAACTGCTGAGCTGCAAATCATTAAAGGTAATGGAATTATGATTTCTAGGTCAAAAGCTCAATCTGAGGAACTAGGAAGTGAATGGTACCCTTGATAAGAAAAAATGCTAGTCTAAACATATGTCCAAATTCCAACCTGATATAATTCCACTGTCCTGATTAAACTTCTCAGCAGTTTTAGCATGGTATTCTTCTGTACAACCATCCAAAACCAGGTTTTATTTTGCTCTGGGTTTAAATGAGGATCAAATTTAGTGGTACCTGAGTATCTAAAAAATAGGATTTTTGACATCACGTCTTATTAGACTATTATCTCTTTCACTTTGGTGTATCTTTTCATATCTTTTGAAAAAGAAAAAAAAAATAAATTCTCAGCATACATATTGTAAGAGTTAACTCAGGCCCTCTTGACATCAAAAGACTTTTGTTTTTGAGTTGAATATGTCTTGGACCACTTACAGAAAAGGAATCTCTGATTTAAATCTAAATAAAATACTAAAACTGCTAAGCCAATATTCCCTTCTTAAAACCCAGAGCCATTTACTTTTTCATAGTCTCCATTTCCCAGAGGATCTGATGAATGCAGTCAGTGCTCCATCTGCCTTTTGAGCTATGTGCTTCTGCCCAGCTGGTTATCCTACAGCAAAACTCACCTAACAAACAATGCCACAAATACATGAGACTGATACAACTTCACAATAAATCTTTCAAAACACAGGTGGGAGCTGTACATTTTCTCAAAGGATTACTAATTTTTTTCTATTTTTTTTTATAGGAATCTGGGCCTTTGTCATACACAGTATTTTATGTATGAATCACATTAAATGACTAATGTCCAGTTGTATCAGATATGAAAGACTACAAAGTTTGGTTTACTTTGTTGACTTTCTGGTAGCAGGTTTCATTTTGAAAGGCTAACATTGAAATTGTTAAACAAACTGATATAATCATTTGCTGTTAATGAGAAGGGCTACAATCACGTAACAGGAGCAAAAGTTTATATGCTGCCTCAGACTAAATAACTAAGACTTCTACCCCTTTGTATTGTTTAGATATCATAAAACCCTCATAAACTTTGGATTAAATTAACTATATTTCCATTAGCCTGTGTTCCAAATTAAACTTGGCATAGGAAGCATGACATTCCAGCTACAATTTTAAATGCTTCAGGAAACTTGAGGAGATGAAACTGAGACAAATGCTTAAAATTTTTCATACCATTATTTTCATTTAAGCATAAGAAGCATAAATACAATAGAACGTATTCAGTGTAGATCAAACGTGCTATATAGAACACCTTATGTTTTCTAAAGAATTTTGTCTCTGTATGTATTTTTGTGTGCATGTATCTCCAAAGTATTTTCATTTATCTAAAAACACATAGAGTTGCACTCATTTTTATTACATGAAAACTGAGCTTGAGTGCTGCAGCAAGCTCAGCTTACAGAGCAGCTTCACTGCTAGTTCATTAAACGTCTTGTAAATACAGACCTGGACAAAATTATTTTTTATGATTTATACCTTTAAACACAGAAGACATACAAATTTTTGATATTGCAAAGAGCTCCTGAGCAGCCTGAGGACAGTGGGGCAGTAAGGCCTGCCTTCCCTATTTCCAAAATCACTCATTAGAGAGCAGGAGACTGTGCTGCAAAAAGACTTTTCAGGAGTTTCTGGAGCTTGCTGCTTTGATTTCTCAACTTGGACCCTGTTTCTCCTTGCTCAGTGTTGGTCCTTCTTTTCTTCGTTCTTTGTTATGGGTTCAAACTTAAACAGGGAAAGTTTAGATTGGGTATAAGGAAGAAATTCTTTACTGTAAGGGTGGTAAGGTACTGGAATGGGTTGCCCAGGGAAGTTGTGAATGCTCCATCCCTGGCAGTGTTCAAGTCCAGGCTGGACAGAGCCTTGGGTGACATGGTTTAGTGGGAGGTGGCCCTGCCCATGGCAGGGTGATTGGAACTAGATGATCTTAAGTTCCTTTCCAACCCTAACTATTCTATGATTCTATGATTCCGGCTCTTTGCATCCTGCTTTATGTCATCCTTGTCCTAGTGCCTGTTCCCTGTCCCAGGCTCCAGCTCTGCCTGCTTGGTGTCTACTGATGCCAAAGTAATTTGCAAGTATCTGTATTGATGAGATTTGGAGGAGCGGTCCTTCCTGGGATGAACTTTCCTCTTCTTAAGAGGTTTTGATAACAATTACCTCAAAGATCAACAGCTTTCCTTGTTGTCCTTAGTACAAGTATAACATATGTATTTCATTTCAACAAATAAGATGGATATTTAGTGTATTGAAGATGTTTCAGTTCCAGATATGATGGTTCTTGCTGGTTTTCCACTGGTCTTTTGAAACTACAGCTATGTTTTTGCTTTGATTCAAATATTTATGCTTTCTCAAATTGAAGACAAAATACCTTTTTGTCACTGATAGTTATGTTTGATGGTACCAAGGGTGTCCACTGAGCAAGCACACGCTGCTTTCAAAACAATGGTCTGTCTTATAAACCATCTGAATCACCAACAATATCTTCAAGCATTTCTTCACCTTAAGATATAATTTAACCAGTATTACTCTGCAACTAGAAGATACAAGAACTTTTTTCATGTATTCTGAAAGGTAATCATGGAGGCTACTGGTATTTTTGATTCCATGAAGGAATCAAAAGGCTCAGACCTTATCAATATAATTCTGAAAGACAAAACCACCCACAATGCACAAAACTGTGCCCTTGGGAAGCTCTTGCAGGAACGGACCCAAACTAGTGGTCATGTAAGACCCGTTCTGTGGTGGTATTAAGCTAGAGTAGAGACCACAGCCAGGCACAGCTTATCAGCCCTGCTGGGGCCGAGTGATTGCTGAACGATGCAACTAGTTGATCTGTTCCTATGGAAGCTTTTCCAGATAGGAATGTAGGATTTTACCCTTAGAAAGTCAAGTTAGCAGAGCCTGTCAAACAAACAAATCTGCCTGCAGTCTCCTGGTGCCAGCACCGCATTAAACATTAGACATAACAACATTCTTCCCCTACACAGAGAAATTCCCAACCGTCACCAGCACGAGGCAAAGCTGGCCAGATTCTTCCCAGCACTGCTGCAGAGCAGGAGCTGTGAGAGGAGAGGAGCCAAGTGAGGAGGCAGGTAGCCATTCAGGTGAGCAGTGGCCCCAGAAGGGTCCATCTCTTCAACCTGGGTCCCGTCCAAGGGAAAAAGACTCTTACTGATTTCAGTGGACTGCAGCACTACTCGGAGTTGGAATAATTTGATATTACAGAGTAAAGCCTGAAAACCTCTCATCTTTCTTATTGCTTTGTGTCTTGCAATGATAATGCTTAGGGTAAATTCTGTATTCCTCCCTTTCTGGGCACCACTGAGCTCACTGCCTGTATTTAGCACATTATACATTGTTTTAAAGTACTTAGCAATAATTATTAGGATCATAATTTCTAAGAATAAGCATACTCTCCCCAGTGTACTCAGCCGCATGGATTCCTCTTCAGTGTCAGAAAGAAATGCTTCTCTAATCTGTCAGCACTTGCCACAGTAAAAAAAAAAAAAAATAAAAAAACATAAATAAAAGAAGAGCAAAGTACAATAGACATTTTCAACTTCAATTTTCACATGAGTATTATCTGCAAGGAAGGACGTGTTAGCCAAATTACAGCTTGTCTGGAACGTGTGTCACCTTTATGGAGCAGGAGACTGAGCCAATAATGCTTACTCAGTGCCTTCAGCCCTTCCCACCACCAGTGGCAGAAGACCGTACTTTCTTTCCCCCTCCTCTGCTCCACAATCCCTTCGCCTCCCGCAGTGATCACGCCAGCTCAGTTCCGTGCTCACAAATGTGAACAAGCTAATGAGCATTCCATTGGCTCAGGAAAGTAAGCACTGCTTCAGTTGCACTCAGAGATCCAGCTCAAGTCTCTGTAATCTGCTGCTGTCAGAGCCACACAGTAATTTGTTTAGCTGGCTTGAGGAAAGTGAAATGTCTCTGAAACCACCAGCTCTCCTGCTCCCTTCAACTCTCCAGCTGGCTGCCTTTGCTAATCTTTTGCCCCAGGTTATTGTTTTAAATTCAGGAATGAAAAGCTGGACAGTCAAACCCTGTTTCTTCATCACTTTATATTTTCTTTGCACTTTTAGTGCAGCACAAAATGCTGGAGGGACCTGCCATGTTCACATGCTTTGTGTCTTTTCTGTACTTTTCTTCTCCCTCTCTCTGGAAGATGCCTGTTGGCATGCAGAATGGGAAGCAGTAGGAAAAATGTCTTGTTTGGAAAAAAAAGGCATTTATTAAATGAACTATTTCCCTTTCTTCACCTCATTGTTCAAACCAGAGTAACTGTAATTTCTGATGAAAGGTTACTTTTCTGGCCAAAGACCATTCTATGCTGAGATATCCATACATACTAACCAATCTGTTTCAGAAATGACACAGCCATATTAGGGTAGTGCTGCTAGCCCAGTTCTGGGCTTTTTAAGTTGATCAGTGTTTGATTGTTTCAGTCAAACTGACTGTCAATAATAGGTGATTGACCACATCTCAACGTTGTTGTTTTGAAATTTTATAACATGAGGTACTGGTCTGATAGTAATATCTTGGATGTTAAACTGATGCTTTATTTTGTGTTTGGTTTTGGTTGTTTTTCCTAGGATTAGTTGTTTTAGTCACTTGACAGCAAACATGCCCATGAATCTACATCTTATCTTCAGTGTCTGCCATCTCAAGTATTCTCAAATATACAATTTTCAAAAATCATTTGATATGTACAATCCAACATGGTAAGATTAGCTTAAACTAATGGAACAAAACAGTTTAGATCTACTATACACATTTTTCCAGCAAATACTACAAAGCTATACACACTTGCTCCAAGAGAACAAGGCTGGGGGATGAGGGGGAGATTATAGGTTAGTATGAGCATTTTTGCTCAACTTGGCCTGTATTTTCAGTATGTCTGACAAGACACAACTGCTTACTAAACGTTACTGTTCACTGAACTCAGGAGGAAATATCTCTGGACCTTCTCAGATTTTTCTTTCCCCAAGTGACCTTCATGTTTCCTTCTAAATAAATTTTTCTGCATCACCTTGCAAAATGCTATGTGTGCCTTCAACAATTTCTCCCTTAAATTGATAATACAAGTGGCAAAACACTGTCCAAGCCATCTGTGCTCACAACCTTAATGTTTTGCCTGCTAGGTTTCATCTGAGCAGCAGTTATGTCACTTCACTTACCTGCACTCCTCCTGAAGCTGAACAGAGCTTTGAGACCAGGGTGACACAAACATAATCTAGATCTGTTCTCAGCTTCACTGACCCTCTATTAAATGGTCAAGAGAATACACCTGCATCTTACAAACTTTCCCAGGTTCACATGATATTTCAGATCTCATTTTGTCAGAGGAATAATATTCTCCATAGACATATATTTTATTTGGGTAAGCTTTTTGCTTGGCAAATTCTAATTTTGTCAGGGGCTAATTATTGAAAATCAATAGTATCTCTTTGGGTAGCATCCCATCATCTTGCCCTATTTTGTTCCCACCCCACTTAATTGCAAAATAGACCTGTCAGCCTTAATTTAGTCAGATTTTTTTTCATATGTCATATTACCTACATATTTCAATGTTACATGATAGGACTTCAGTACTCCAGATCCTTCTGCAGTATGATTTCATGGATACCTTTAAAATCTAAAACCATACAGACATTACAAACAACTGTTATCACAAATAAAAAAATCTTTTGTAGGTACACTTTCTGTTTACATGCAAATTTAGCTCTCAGACATCTTAAATGTTCTCCAGAGTTTCCAATAACGGCATTTTGTTTTACTTTGTGGAGAGAGGGTGCTGGTTTTCACCAAGTCAATCTATAGCTGCTATGCTTACAAAGAAAACCTCAAAAATGTAGCCTACTGTCTGTCTGAATTTGTAGAGAACATGAAATAAGAAGTCCAAGGGTAAAAATGATTTATTTATTTCTACTTACACTAAATCTGATGGGAATAAGGGCACTTTAAATGTCAACAATTCCACTGCTCATCAAAGCATGGAAGAAATGCAGGAACAGCTCATACAAAAATAGCTACTTACTGTATTTGAATGATTGCCCCTTGTAGTAGATCTTCAATCATACATTAATTAAGTGGTCGCCAAGTAGTGCTGCAAAAGTGATATAACTTTTTTTTCCTGAACAAGGATTCAAGACTAAAAGCACTTGGTAGGAAGTTTTGCTTTTGTCCTTAATCTTTCTCCAGTTATGCAAGCATTTGAGTATCGAGAAATTAGCACAAGATTATACTTTGAACTGAGTTTGCTCACCACACTTTTAAAGAAAGTTTTGACATTTCTCTGCTGTTAGAGAAGAGTTTTGTTTTACTTGAAGAAAATCTGCCTAATAGCACATTTCTGTATGAAAATTTTCCCATGCTATTTTTCACCGTTACATTATATGTCGGGTTGATTAAGGCTACTGAAATTTATTTAGCAATTTCTGCACATACAGCTTTGCCAAAACAAGTGCTTGCAAAAGCTTTTTTAAAATTACCTACATTATTGAACCTCAAGCACAAATTGCTACTACTGGAAAGTTTAAAATTCAAAACAGTTTACCTGCGATGAGTACAATTCAGCTGCATTCAATATGCTATTCAATTTCACATACTATACTTTCTAGCCTCCTTGCTACATATACAGCTTGTGATTACTTGAGTGTGTAAGAAAGAAATGGAAACATTGAGCACCTTTTTCCTGTGCTAAATAATAGTTTTGCTGAAACACAGAGAGCCTGTATGGCAACCAATGATGGGAGGAGACCTCTCCAGCAGCAGTTAAATAACAAAGGAAAATTGGAGCACTGCACCTCCAGAGGTTGCTAGATACTACAAAAGTATTCAGGCAATGCATCTGGAAGGCAAGCCCCATATCTTTATGTTAAACCTATGTAAAATTGCAAAAGCTTTGTACCAGCAGGAGCCATGCAACAAGGAATGTGATTGTGTTTTAGTTATGATCAGTCACATGTATCATACAGAGAAATGAAATTAATGTGGCTGTGAGGCTTGGCCAGTCCAATTCACGAGTCTTGAAAAAATAGAGCTAAATAGCTGCTTCATCAATAAAGAGAGAAACATTCTTCTGCAGGTTAGAGAGTGTCTTTTGATGGCTGCTGTTCATTTGTTGTGCCCAATTATGAGCAAATGGGATAGCCCACAGACTGTTTTTCTGGAAAAAGGCAAGGAAGTCTGGTGAACGTTTTTAATATATTGTTATTAAAGTTAACTTTGCAGACCTAGTGTTTTATATGCTAATGGCTGCATGCCAGATGAATGATTACTGTAAATGTGTCAATTAAATAGTCCAGTGACAGGTCCATATGTGCTCTATAAAGAAACAAGTTAAGCTGACCCTAACTAAACAAAACCAGAATGATTGAATCAAAATTTCAGGAGTTCAGAAATAGAGACTGGTTAGAGATCTGAAATAGACTTAAGCAAATTCCTTTACCTGCTGTGATTCCACTTTCCCTGTACGTATCCTCCAAACCTCTACAACATCTGTCTCTGGATGCAAAAGCTCATATTTGCTTTTCAGATGATCAAAGCACTTGGAGACGCTGCTGCCGCTGGGTTGCTTTATGACTCCCCCACCCGCTGGAGTTGCCACTGGTGGGGACTGCAGGAACGAGACAGACTCTTCTGCAAGCTTAGTGCAAAACCACGCACCTCTGCAGAGGTGACAGTAATGTCGCCAGCTGCACTAGGGAGGCCTGCCCTGTAATTGCACTGCTTTCTCAAAGAGCACCAAGACATGGGAGTATGGTAACCCTCAAAGCAATGTCTCACACACAAAAGGGTTCCAGTCAGGCAACTGACTATGTACACCTATACTATTCTCAAACAACAGTATCTGCTGGCAAGTACTTGAGACAGACAGTACATGTATCTTAAGTCCACTGTTTCCTCCAACAGAAATGAGAGATTTTACAAAAATGGTCTTGCTGTATATTCTGAGTCAGCCTGGGGTTCAGTCTTTGAAGTGGAGTAGGAGATAACATTAACTGAAAATAGTTTGGTATTGGTTTCAGAGGTAATTAGTTTCCTTCATATCATCAGCTTCAAGAGCTTCAATATGTTACTAATTTTCAGCCACAGAGCATAGCCTTTTTAAGCAACCAGATGATGAAAGAGCCTGTGCATGTTGCTTTTGTTTTACAGCAGACCTGATTTTGATATACTTGAAACCATCCGTACTGCAGCATTTATTTTCACAGTTCTCAGATTCTGCTTTTCAAATTACAGTGACCACTTTAAGGTTAATACCCTCTCCATTGCCTCCTGAAAACTGATGATTTCTATTCTGTCTTAGCATAGAAATGAAACAATACAGACTGACTCTATATTCTTCAGTATTACTGTGCATACTGGGTTTAATCCAAAAAGCTTCCAAGAACTACTGCAACACAGACTTTGGACTAAGCAATTCAAGGTAAGCTTCCATAGAAGATACTGAGGTTTGACCCTGACCAGTTACCATCAACTCAGCAGAACCACTTTCTGCAGAACCACTTTCTGTGTATCTTATCACGAAGCCTCTCTCCATCAGCCTTCCAGAGGCTGTTTGTATTGGATTGATAAGCTTTTTTAGGAATCAGCCTTCATCTTCCTAACTCTTTTCGGGAAAATATGCAGTACATAGAAAGTGCAGAAGGACCAGAAATCAGGAACAGGTCATGGTGATGTTGTTACTAGCACACCTTTATAGGATTAAAGGCTGCAGTGCAAGAGTGGGCTCCATACTCAGATGGAAATGGTAGGCTAGATGATGACCTTATGTCATGGTTTAAGCCCAGCCATAACTCACTCAGTTCTCTCGCTCCCAGGGGGATGGGGAGGAGAATCGAAAGAATGTAACTCCCACGGGCTGAGATAAGAACAGTCCAGTAACTAAGGTATAACACAAATCACTACTGCTACCACCAATAATAATAATGATAAGGGAAATAACAAGGGAAGAGAATACAACTCCTCACCACCTG
Organism: Ara ararauna; assembly: GCA_028858755.1. Lineage (NCBI taxonomy): Eukaryota > Metazoa > Chordata > Aves > Psittaciformes > Psittacidae > Ara > Ara ararauna. The sequence goes on from CM054379.1 coordinate 68,801,793, forward strand.
CCAGCCGATACCCAGCCTGACCAAGCAGTGAACCCTCTCTTCTGGGTAACTGCCTCTAGTTTTTACATCCTGGGCAAGACGTGCTGTGCTATGGAATACCTCTTTGGCTAGTTTGGGTCAGGTGTCCTGTCTCTGCTTCCTCCCAGCTTCCCCTCCTCCCTGGCACAGCATGACACTCAGAAAGTCCTTGGTCAGACTAAACATTTGAGCAGTAACTAAAAACATCAGTGTTATCAGCACTGTTCCCAGGCCGAAAGTCAAAAACACAGCGCTGCACCAGCTACTAAGAAGGAGAAAAAATGACTGCTACTGCTGAACCCTGGACACCTTAGTTCATCTTAGTTGCTGCTATGGACATATGCTAAGTGGCTTCCATCCACTGAAAGCCAGGAGAAGAAACAGAGTAGTTTCTTAACCAAAAAAAGTGAAGAACTAATTAAAAACCTATATGGTCCCAACTGGTAATAAAAGACAAGCAAGTAGGACCTATTGAAACAGTGTCATGAATAAGCACATAGCAGGTAGCAATGGTTCTTTGCTGGCCTGTAGCCTGTTTGAATTAGAGCTTTTTTTGAATCATTATGTATGCTAAATAAGCTGAAGTAATAAATTCTAAAGTGTCATCGTGGTTCACTTCATTAATAAAATAGCACTATGCAGCAGGAGTTAAAAGCACAGTTTACTGCCAGGATATTCAGTATATCAAAGTCTAAATAGATAAGCAATTTCTCCCCAGGTACAATTTCACAATGAGCGAAGGATTGCTCTTTCTTAAAAAAAGAACAAAACCAAGCAGCCTATATTATTACAATAGATCCACACTTGACTTTTGTACTTTGTTGGCATATCTTCAGGAGCCATGTCTTCCATGACTGTGAAGTTAACAGCTGCTACAACTATAGACTTGTGGCTTGGCTTGTTAAGATATCGTGGAACTGCAAAGTTTTTCCAGCAATGTCTCTCTCTGTGTTTGTTGATTATGGTTTCCTTTGAGGTACCTTTGCATTCTTATGTCTATTCCTTCAGTGTCTAGTCTTTCTTTCCATGTATTTACTTAGCTGTGGTCTCTCACTTTTTTTTCCCTATTCTGAAAATTGACTTCTCACCCTATCTGAGCAGTATTTTTATGGGTTTTAAGCAAGTTCAGGTGGTTTTTCAGCCTCAGGACATATAAATTGTGAAGTTCTTTTTTTGCTTTCTGAATTCTAGCAAAGACTGGTCCTCTGCTTCTGTAACTGCTAAAAAAACAACAGGAGCAAAGAGCTGGGTTATTCTGTTCCATGTTTACTTTCTGAATAATTTGGGGTTTTGTCTAGTGCTACAGTAGTATTGAAAAGCCCCAACAAAAAAATGGTCCCTAAATTAAAGAGCAAATAAGCGATTATGTCAGAAGTATGACAAGGTTTATTAAGAAATGTCAAAACATGTAACAGACTAATTGTGAGATGACAGTACCATGAAAAATTATTTAAAGATAGTAGATGAAGCCTATACTCTGTGAAAACACTATCATCTCAGGCAGCAGTTCCCTTTTAAGGAGAACATCGCTAAAGTGATGTGCTCATAAAAATGCTAACATGGTCCTTAAAATTATTCTAAACAGATACATTTAGATAAGATATGGAAGTATTCAGGCTGTTGTGCACAGCAGTGGTGAGTCTTTATCTAGAGTACTGACTATAGTTCTGTTTACAAGAAAAGAACTAAATTATTTTAGCTTGTTTAGGTAAGCAGAGAAAAAATTCAGAGTGAATATGCTTGCTGCCTGAAATGTACATCGTTATGGGGACAGACATAAGGAGAGGATAGCTATTCAACTGGACATGGACACATGAACAAATGTGCAAAGATGAACTACACAAGCTGCAGGCTGGAGGTCAGCAGAGGGTGCCCAGCAAGCAGAACAGGCAGAATCTGCAACCACATTGGCAGGACCAAACCCAGACTACTGCTAGGAGGAAGATGGATAAGTTTATGAGGATTGTTGCAAAACATACTGCTGCAACAGCAGACATAATTAATCAGTCCTGACCTACAGAATGTGAGCAATAGGATGTCTTCCAAGTGCTTTCATTGTCCCACATGTAAATTTTTCTCTCATGAGCTCTAAATTCAACAGCTCAAGAGATCAATTGTTTCTAGTCTGTAATCCCGTTTTATGCAGAAATCCCCCAGTCCTTGAAGGGTGGTAAGAGAAAGCACAAAAGTATTTCAGGAAAAAATTACACTGATAAGCAACAAAGGATAACATCAATGATTCCTAAATGAAGGAGCAACATAGCAGCCAGTTTTTCATAATGTGGAGGCTAACCCTATGAGCTAGTGGGGAACAAGGGTACTCAGTATATCGACAAAACTGCTTGGTATTTTGAAGATTTAGCATCTCCTAAATAATATTTCCATGGTTTACAGTTCAGTTCTGGTCTGCTGACATGAAAGGCAATGTTTTCACTCATGTCAGCAACACTGGAACAGGACAGGTTTTTAAGTGAACTATGTACCTAATGAATCAAGTGGCTTGTCCCCATCATTCATTATGACTTTAAGCCAGATGCAATGTTTCATTCAAAAACATGATTTCTTCTTCTGTGATAAATGGCCTGCTTCTAAATCCTGAACATTCATGAAAAGCTTTGGAGTTTTGCTTTTAATCTTTGAAGTTTTTACTGAGAACAAAAAATTCAAATTTTTTTTTTGTCTTTCCCTATAATTCTCTTTTTGTCACTGAACACACTGAAAGAAATTAACTCAGTCCCTGTCTTCACAAAACTAAAGTGCCCACATCCTCATTTACCTCTTATATCTATTTACATAAAATAAGTTATTTTATGTAAACTTAATGCAAAAGAACATGCATTTTTTTCTGTCCCCACTTTTCATATAAATGGAATTTCTGTGCTGTCATTCTTGAAGTTCTGGAGCTCCACTGACTGCTGTGGGATGCAAATCTCATGTAACATTAATAACTTCAAAGCAAAACACCCTTTTTATAAAAAGGCTTAAAGTTTGGCAAAAGAAATCTCTGTGTTATTCTGCCCTGATACACAAACTGGTTTGCAGACTTCAAATGTGTGTTGCTGTCCCAGGCTGCATAGGGAACAAAGCCCTCTTTTCCTCAGAAGACCGCAGAATATCTGGGCAACCCTACTGCAGAGAGCACTTTCTGGAATGCCTTAAGGCCTAAAAAAAAGTTTTAGTTGTGCCAGACACATCTATACACATAATTTCTTTCTCTTGATTTTTAAATACTCACCATGAATGGTGATATCATGAAGGACAACCTGTCAGACTCTCAAATCACTTAAACACCCATTACCCCAAGGAAAAGCATACCAATTATTAGTGAAAGGCAAAGACAGACAATCATTCATGTGGCCAAACATTTTAGTTAACTGCTAAATTAGTCCTAATTAATTCATCTATTCCTAACTGGACTATTGCATGTTGCTAATGAGTAAATTTAACAACTATACAAAGGCCTGAACTTCAAAAGCCTGGTACAGAAAAGCTTCCTTGAAACTGAGGAACTTTGTGCTGAGAATTTTGGTTCAGGCTCACCTCTGCTAGTAACTAAGGTTTCTGGGCACTGGTATCCATCAGGAACAGGCTCAGCAGAAGCAGAATAGCTAGTACACTGCTGGCATACTGTACCACTCTGAAATTGTTCCCTTATCCCTAAAGAAAAGGGCCTTAGAATCATAGAACAGTTAGGGTTGGAAAGGACCTTAAGATCACCTAGTTCCAACCACCTGCCATGTGCAGAATAATGCACGATGGAAGTTATTAACCAAGAATTACAGAGGATATTTCTGCCTTGCTTGCCTCAAGCCAGATAGTGTTAATTCCTATTAGAATATCAGCTTCAAGCAGCACCAATATTTCAACAAAGCCTTCTACCCATGTAATGATTAATAAGGTTATACTAAGCACCCTGGAGGCAGAATTTTCTTTTTGAAAATGATAAACCATTTCCATGACAATATCTGTAATATCCTGAAGGCTGTAAGTAGGGCATCAAAGTTCTATATACACATTCAAAGGAATAAAGATCATGTTCACACAACAACAGTAATGTATAATAAGGGCCGAGGGGGAAGGAATATCTGAAAACCATACAAAAGGTTTCTTAGAACCTATAGATCATTTTAATTGCTTCTAAATGCATCTGAAGAGGTAGAATGATGTTTTCAGCAGTTTTCACTCTCTTAGCCAGAGTCATAGTCTTGGTTTGTTTTTTTTTTTCTGGAATGATCTGTATTTTTTATTTGGAATTTTACAGGACTCATAGCATTTCCTATATGAATGGACAGAAGGACAGAACACTGTTTTTGCAATGATCAAAGTAAACACACAGGGCCATCTAGGCTGAGGATGTTATTAAGTTTATTCTCTTGAGGATGTTATTGATTTAGTTCTCTAAATTATAGGTTTAGGGTACTGAAGTCCCACAGCACAGAAACCATGATATACCACAAAGCAATATATTCCCACAATGGTGCGCACAGACTGATTAAGACACACAAAATATTGGAGACTCCACACCTGAGACAACAAGACTTGGTTTAGTCTGCTCCTTTGGTATCTTTTACCTTCTTCATGAAGCAGGGAGGCTGTCCATGTCTCTTCTCTCCTAGATTGGTGGAGTTCAAAAAGAATCCTGGCCACCTTCCTCTTGCAGCATGAAACCTGCTTCAAAAATAGTTGGATATTCACAGATACTCTTCTGTATCTATATTACTTCTAAAATACATTGCAGCCTAAAGAGACACATACTTCCCTGTCTTTCTTAGGGTTTCTTCATCCTCCTTGCACTACCCTTCAGATTTCAAGATCTCCCAGGCCTGAGCCCTTCAAACACCCAAGATCTTAATACTCTTGTAGTCTTTTTCCCGTTGTCCCTTTGCAGCTGTTCTTACTTTAAAAATACATAGCATTTCTCAGTCATGTGCTCCATCTGGATATTACAACTCCCATAGAGAATTAGCTTCAATAGAACTGCATTCCCCAAAAAAAGTGAATGAGCAGAAGGAAGAATGTGTTACAAGCCCAGAAGACATCATTACACCACCCACATAACCCACACCTTACCAGCCTCACTCACTAACTCATTAAATTACCCACTAATTACTAGTTAAGCAAGGGTGCAACTTCTAGATGGCTTGTGGCTGCCTTTCATAACTGCAGTTTCTTTCTCCTACCGAGACCTTCATTCTAATCAGCACAGAAACATGAATAAATTCATTCCTATCAAGAATATATGTGCATATTGGTGCTGAAAAGGAGACGCATCAAAGTGGATTTTAAGAAATTTAATAGTGAAATTGCATTTCTAAAATGAAAGGGAAAAAACCAGTTTTTTTCTTGTCTATAATAATTCTAGAGTTATCACTTTAACTTACCTCCCGCTTTATTCTGAGAAGACAACTCATTACAGCAATGAATGCATGTATTCATAAGCACACTGGTATCCTTCAGGCTGAAAGATATTTCTAGAAATGCAATACATAATATGCTAACAAGACAAACTACTTGGATATATCCAACTATGAGCAGATTCAGGTGCAAAACAAACAAATTCTTTTTCAAAAGCTCCTGTAAGTTAAAAAAAAAGTTTTTTTCTCCTCTAAGCACAGGTTATATTGGCTTTGTTTGAGTTTTCTTTTCGAGCAAATGGCAGATTACCTCCTGAATTTGTCAAGAACAAGAACAGTTTTCCAAGGAAGTGGTCATGCTTTACTCATTTCAACTGAATAAATTGCTCCGTTCTGAAATTTCCCTTTGTTCCCCTTTTCCACAAAGGCATGGAGCTTAGTTCTAGGCAACAGGACTGAGCTCTTGACAGTTTGTGCCTAAGCTATTTGCCTATGCCAACAGTTATCCAGCTCACCAGATTTGAGCTCAATGTTGGAGACAGCATTGGAAAAAGCACTGGGGATGGGTAAGCTTTCAGAAAGTGATTTACAGATTATTCCTCCTAATAACACAGTAGTACATAGCATTGAGCTTGGGGTCCTGACTGCATTGTTTTTATTTAAAATACTTTAAAACAATAGTTAAGGTGAATGTCTATAAGGTTATGAGGTAACTAGAAAACTATATTACCATTACGTAGAACAAAAGAAACTTAAACTGTTGTGATTGCCATAATCTGTGATTGCAGCAAGCAAAGCTTTGTGCTTCCATGCAGTTCATTGTCAAATCACAGCCTAATAGCTCTGTAATTAAGATGAAAATTTGAAAGAAAGTATTTACAAAGCATGTTCCTCCAGAGCATAGTTCAGAAACAGAACAAGCTATCAGAAACAGCATTAGAAGGTTCAAGTATATATACATCTTTAAAAAATTATGTAAGAAAGACATTAGAAATCCTCCCCACTGTTAAAGAGCCCAACTTGATGAGCTACAGGATTGTTTTCCCCCCTGCAAATGAAGGAATGTGATTCACATTAAAACAAATAAAGATGTGATCAAATCGTAACAGCTTTACCAAAAGTCTAAATATAAGTAAGTGAGAAAAGAAGCTGCAGAGGTTCAGAAAGGAAATTAAGATAAACCTCCCTTGAAATGCTGTTAAGAGTGAAGAGGAGGAAGCTTTAAGCTGGTACCTCTTCATTTTTATCTATTGTTATATGTGTCCAGCCAGGGAACTCCACTGACAGGATCATCCAGAATGGCCATCACCGCTCCAAAGGTAGGATTGGTGACATGTAAGCAAATATGATTACACAAACGTGTTTTAACAAAACATTGGGATTATAACTCAGTTCATTGAAATAATCTGTTTATCGTATCCCTGTATTCGCTACAGTATCTGGTCAAGCATAGTTCTTCTACTGGTTAGGCTTGTATGATACCTGAGTTGAACTCATGGTGAGAAACCCGCTGCATTCACATATACCAATTTGTGTGATTAAACGAAAGAACAAAAGAGTCATGAAACTAAAGATGAAAACCAGAGTAGAGGAGGAATTTCTCTATTTCAGGATCAGTTCAATCTCCAGAAAAATTAAAAAAATCACCACAGGAACTTTGCTTTTCTATTTCCTACAAGTCTTGCATGGGAACAATTAGCTTACAGCATGTGACTGTACAGCACAATTCAAATAGCACAAAATACTGAAGCTGAGAACTAGCTTGTGATTCAGAAGACATATGCCAAAACCTCATAATTAGTTTCTTGACTTTTTTTTTCACTGTCTGAGGAGAAGGTGAGCTGTAAGAAGAATTATTTTAGGACATAGCATTTTTATTAAAGTAGGTTTGCAGAACCACAGAGGATAGAAACAGCAGCAAGGAGTGCATTTTTAGTAATAAACCAGACACATCAAGGGTACAGGGTTAATCTAAGAGACAATCTGTAAATGAAATGGTATTAATTATAATTCAGGAGAGGGTAACATGGGACTGTGCTGATTCAAATGAAAATTAGAAATCTTTCAAGTAGAGAAATATTCTCAAAACCTACGTCATACGTTTTTAGGACATCTGGAGATTCTTTGTTCTTTGCAATTCCCACTTCTCTTCTAAAGATCATTATTAAAGTGTCAAATAAAAACCGCTGGCAAGCCCTAAGTATTTCATAATAGATTGTGTTATCATTTATGATAATATCTTGTTAGGGTGTGAGATGACAGAAAACAATATGTGGAAAAACATTCAAATCAGAAAGCAGAATAAAAGTAGAAAAAGTACACTCTTTGCTCACTTTCAGTGTCGAGACAAGTTCACATGGCCAAGGGAAATGGCAGGAGCCTCCTTGTGTTGAACAAAGCACCAAAGCATACTCTGAGAAGAATGAACAATCATGAGCTGAAGGGAAGATAAACAGATGCCCAAGTAAAAAAAAACAACATCCAGACCGCAGTTTCAATAACTTTTATGGCAACTCCCAAAATATGAGCCTCCATGTCTTGGACTAAAATATAAAATAATTAAATATATCAAAATAATTTAATATTAAAAAAAAAAAAAAACAGAAAGAAAGAAAGAAAAGACCCACAACTGCCAATCAACTTTCCAGATTTGGTAAGTTTTTTAAACTGTCCATAGGTTTCAGCTGCTATGTTTCATTCACTGGTCCTTTAGATTATTTTGACACCAGCATGAGTCTCTTGAAACCAGCAGGGTTAACAGCATAACAGAGCAGAGAATTAGGCCCTCTAGTGTGATTGCTGTTTGCTAGATTGAAGGAAAAACAACTTTGAGTTCCACATAAGTTCTTTTAATCACTACATGGGTTGATCTAATCCAAAAAGCATCAGGCAATTCCTGTGCTTGGAGGACATCAAGTGAGCTGGATTTCTTTTTCCTCAGTCCAGAACATTAACTGAACTAACAAGACAAATAGTCTGGCCATCCTAACTCTCTGAAGACACTTTTAATCTCACGATTGTGATTAACAAATTAACATAATGGGAAGCCAAGAGGAACCAGTGGGTCATCTAGTCTTCCCTTTCACCAGCAGATTTCATCCAGTCTTTGAGGCCTGTAACTGGTATCTCTGATTAAAGCATTCCCTGTGTTTCAGTTAAAGCATGTTTTCCCAAACAATAAACAGATAAAAAGATTTTGAGAGAAATTTACTATTTCCCCAGTGGGTAACTCCATATTTCAAGTAATTATTAAAAAAAAAAAAAGAGAAAGATAAATCTGGAAATCTGGAAAACATGCGACATAGAATCATAGAATCACAGAATCATAGAATAGTTAGGGTTGGAAAGGACCTTAAGATCACCTAGTTCCAACCCCCTGCCATGGGCAGGGACACCCCACACTAAACCCATACCACCCGCTGTCCAACCCAGCCTTGAACACCGCCAGCGATGAAGCATTCACAACTTCCCTGGGCAACACATTCCAGTGCCTCACCACCCTCACAGTAAAGAATTTCTTCCTCTTATCCAGTCTAAACTTCCCCTGTTTAAGTTTGATCCCATTACCCCTTGTCCTCTCACTACAGTTCCTCATGAAGAGTCCCTCCCCAGCATCCCTATAGCTCCCCTTCAGATACTGGAAGGCTGCTATGAGGTCTCCACGCAGCCATCTCTTCTCCAGGCTGAACAGCCCCAACTTTCTCAGCCTATCTTCATATGGGAGGTGCTCCAGTCCCCTCATCATCCTTGTGGCCCTCTTCTGGACCTGTTCCAACAGCTCCATGTCCTTGTTACGTTGAGGACACCAGAGCTGCACACAGTACTCCAAGTGAGGTCTCAGGAGAGCAGAGTAGAGGAGCAGGATCACCTCCCTCGACCTGCTGGTCACACTCCTTTTGATGCAGCCCAGGATACGGTTGGTTTTCTGGGCTGTGAGCGCACACTGAAGCCGGCTCATGTTCATTTTCTCATCGACCAACACCCCCAAGTCCTTCTCCACAGGGCTGCTCTGAGTCTCTTCCCTGCCAAACCTGTAGCTGTGCCTGGGATTGCTCCCACGCAGGTGTAGGACCTTACACTCGGCATGGTTCAACTTCATCAGGTTGGCATCAGCCCACCTCACAAGAGTGTCAAGGTCCCTCTGGATGGCATTCCTTCCCTCCAATGTATCAACCAAACCACATAGCTTGGTGCCATCGGCAGACTTGCTGAGGGCGCACTCAATCCCACTGTCCATGTCACCAACAAAGATGTTGAACAAGACCGGTCCCAACACCGATCCCTGAGGGACACCACTTGTTCCTGGTCTCCAGCTGGACATTGAGCCATTGACCACTACTCTTTGTGTGCAGCCATCCAGCCAGTTTTTTATCATAGATAGCTGTGGCATTCAAGCCAGCAGCAGCTAGAAAACCTACCAAATGGGGTTTACCCTTAGCAAGCAATGTTCTGCAGGAGGTGAGACACAAGATGCTCTTTCAGGACAGTACCAGGAGGCTTCCATGACTGCAACTACAAAAATCACAATTCTAATACAGTCCCCAAAGAAATATCTTACTTCCAGGCTAAGTAATTCCCTGCAGCTGCTCCGGCTTCATGACACCAAACAGTAACTTACTGTTCCAAGAATTAAGTCGTTTGCTACAGCCATTTGCAGGAATAGGCAGGGCTTAGAGATCTCCATCATTAAAATCTCTGTGCACAGTTTGTATCATTCCTTGACTCAACTGTTCTTAAAAATGAGCATTTACTGTACTATTTAACCCACTATTCCTATATATCTAAATACACTAAGTTGTTCCCATTACATGATGATAACGGGGTTTTTGCTTTTTACATTTTCCAGGCACTCTGTCTCTGGATGGCAGAAAGTGCAGCAAAAGATGCTGAGATTATTTGGTTTCCAATGCACTTCCCTGCAAATCATTTGAAGGGGCTGGGGAAGAGAGGGCAGTGTTAAGATAGAGACTGCAAAAAATGTTTACTTGTTTGACAAAACTCTTTGCATTTCATAAACTCAGTTATAGGGAAGCTGCATTGCTAACAAAGAATATGTGGTAGGAAGACAGGAAATTGCTACCCCTCCCAGTTGATCTGGGTACTCACTATTACTGAATAAAGGCAGGTTTCTTCTTCATTTTGCATTTAATTATTGTGTAAATTAATATCATGATATTCTTTCCAATACCTTCACTATAGACTCACCATCTGTACAAGCAGACCTGAGGATTTGTGGCTATGGGAGTGGTGCCAAGTGGCTTAATGGGACTCATACCACTAAATTGGTCAGCAAATTCCACTTTTCAAACTGTGGCGATAGCTCTGTTTTGATTAAGGCACATGAGGCTATATAAAAGGTAAGATAAGGTTTTGCCAGGATTGAATCAAAAATTCTGAAAAAGGTCCTAAGTGACCAATTCACACAGCATTTTGTAGGGACTGATGTACCACATAATTTTAAAGTCCCATAAAAGAAATTCAACATAAAATTTGCCATATTTACCCTGTTAAATAAGATGGCTTGGGGAAGGTGCAGAGAAAAATTGCCACCAAAAAAACAGCTGAGATTACACTGATTCCACAGATCATCGCAGTGCTGGTGCACATACTCACATTTGTTGCCTCCAGCTGAGTGGAGTGAGCAGATATAGATCTCCTTACAGCATCAGATTTAAGAGCTACTCTCTGGCTTGTTACCCTCTGAGAGAAATCCCACATACACAGCCACAGTCAGCTTCTCCTGTGAGTCAAGGGTGGAGCCAGCAGTGGCTGCCTACATAGGGCCCAGACCTTTATATTGGGTAGATCTGTGAATGGAGAAATCCTTTAGGATCTTTTCCTGCTTTCCCCCTGCCACTCAGCCATGGAAACAGCTGTAGTTGGGAAGGAGAGGCTCTGTCTCCTGAAACATAGCTAATTGTAGTGTCTTTAGGAAGACAATTATTAAGAAACTGATGACATTTTTAAATTATACTCTTGGACCTTTTATATTTTTGAATACCGAGGAGCTTTGGGGAGCAGCATGGTTTGGATGAGGCTAGGATGGGGCATAAAATGGGTGAGAGTTCTGGATTTGCAGCAGCAAGAGGCAGCTCCTTCTGCCTGGGAAGGAGGAGGCAAGGCCATCACTGCCTTCAGCTTTCAGTGCAGAGCCCAAATGCCTTCTTGACTCCCTGCCACAGTCTTTCCTTCTAATCTCCCACTGCCATTTCCAGAATAAATTTTGGAGGTAGATTATGGAATCACAGAATGGCTGAGGTTGGAAGGGACCTTTGAAGGTCATCTGGTCCAACCCCTCTGCTCAAGCAGGGCAACCTACAGCCAGTTGCCCAAGATTATGTTAGATAGCTTCCAAGGGTGGAGATTCAAAAATCTCCCTGGGCAGCCTGTGTCAGCGCTCAGTCAAACTGACAATGGAGAAGTGTTACCTGATGTTCAGAGAGAACATCCTGTTTTAATTTGTGCCCACTGCCTCTGGTCCTGTCACTGGTCACCATTGAAAAGAGCCTGGCTCTGCCCATTTTACATCTTCCTCTCAGGTATTTATTTATAAGCTTTGCCCAAGCCCTGTCTCCTCCAGGCTGATCAATCCCAGCTCTCTCAGCCTCTCCTCATATGAGAGATGCTCTAGTCCCTTCACCATCTCTGTGACTGGACTCTCTCCAGTGTATCCATGTCCCTCCTGGACTGGGGAGGCCAGGACTAGACCAAACACTTCAGAAGTGGCCTCGCCAACACTGAGACAAAGATGAAGGGTCACCTCCCTCGACCTGTTCATGACACTCCTCCTACTGCAGGATAAGGAAGGAAATGCCAAAAAGCCTTATCTTCAAACACAGAGAAACGCTGATGAGCATGACATTGTTCAGAAGTACTCTGGGTTCTTCCTGCGCATTTCAGCTCATGTTTTGCCAAAGCATCTTACAAGAGACTTCAGTCAAGAGACTAAACTTCACAAAGAAGGGGCACATTTTGTGTTAGAAAGACAAGTCTAACTCTGCAAAATTAGCAACATGAATTTATTTTACTGGTAGCTGACTCATATGGCTGATAATATCTCTCTCCCTGATAATGCCACCCTAAAACTCAGCTTGAATTTGGATTAATTTTTTCTTCCTAAATTCTTTAAAAAAAAAAAAAATCTAAAGATCTGGAGAAAATCGGAAGTTATGTGACAAAAATTAATAACATTTGTGGGAAAAGTTATCTTCACTTAAATCCTTAAAAGTCTCTTCTCATTTTGGACAGTGATTCAGTTCATGAACTTGAAATGTTGCATAATTTTTCAGTATCTCAAGACTTCTGGAAAACAAGTGATATCTAATCACCTTTCTAAAATTATGGGGCTATCAGCAAACATTTACCTGCTAATATCATTATATGTCATCTGAGGATGATAGCCAGACATATTTTACTAAGGATCCTTGGCAAAATCATCATAATGTAATCCACAATATTCTCTACAGGATAGTTTTATTTTTGCCATTGATTAACAGTAGGAGATTAGTGACTTATCTAATTCAGAGTGAAATCAATACTCCTTCACTTACAAAACAGTCTCTACAGGTTTTATGGGGTTTTGGCCAGCAAAGACCTTGCAGTGGTAAAATATGAGTATCTGACAAAGCGATAGCAGAGGCCCCCATGATGAACATTAGAAAAATAAGGAAAAGCAGGAAAAAAAAAGAGATACCTTAAAAGACTTAAATACTTTTGGAAATTAGGTACTTGAACTTCAGCTGGATTAACATGTCTAAACTTTCTGGGTTTAGTAATTCCAAGTTTTTGAGATCAGCATTGTATACTGGTTTTCTAAGTAAAAATGAACTCAGATTGCAATCTCAAAAAGAAACAAATTCGTAGAAGGCTGCTGGCCAGGTGAATGCGTTTGCACAGGTTTCTGCGATATATGTTACATTTTATACCAAAGATTAGAAATAAACCACAGACAGATTGTGGCATGTATAGTATCAGTTCACAGCAGGAACTAAAGATGAAAATCTCTAGAGTCAGAGTTCATGACGAGCTCTAAGAATCCTTCCAGGTGTTTTCATGGAAATTCATAAAATAGAGCACAGAGATGAAAGAGCAAATATATATTATTTTAAATCATAGCTTCAGGGCTCAAAGCTAAGCTCAGCAGGTACTAGAAGACCCAGCATGGATTTCAAAGCAAATGTACATCTAAAGAAAGCAATTTTTCATTAGAGTCATATTTTACACTTTGTTCACTTTTTGTTTTCTTTTTTCTTTTCTTGCAGTTTTCTCCTCTTACACTGTCACAATCTTTCCTTCTGCTACTTCTTGTTAAGGAAAAGAAAAAGTTTCAGAAAATGAGAAAATATATTTCTGCTTGTGTTTGTGGCCTCTTCATTTATTGGTTCCTGACTATGTGCAGAATTCAGGCATAATTAATTCAGTTTACAAGCAGACAAGCCTACAGCTCATGCTCTGTGTTTACAAAAGTTGTAGTGATGTAACTGTAATAATTAATGTAAAATTTCCTATGTCAGATGCATGTTGTGAAAATGAGGGTGAAGAGACAAGTCCCATTTACACTTAAGACCTGCCATGGCATTCTAGAGAAAACAGCATTTTGAATGGTCCAGTTAGGTGGTGGCAAGAGGACAAGAGTTCTGTCATATTCTAATAGCCATACATGCAAAAATACTGCATTCATCTACATTTTGGGAAGAACATATATTTAATCTTTTACATAATGGCCAGCTCCCTATCATCTGAAAAAGTAAGTTGAATCTGAGAGCCACTTGCTCAAGTTCTCACACTTCTAGACACACCACCAGATTTACACATGCAAAATTCTCCAAAAACACAATATCCACTTTACATGGTCAGAGAGCTGACCATCACGTTCGGGTCAGTGAGCTCTTGCTTGCGTGTGCAGGCAAAAACTTTACAGACAAGAATAAGGAAAAATGTAATTGTGGCTCAATTCAATTTCGGAGAGCACTTCATTGACACTTTTGGTTAATTCACTCCATGTCTTAAATCACTATAAAGATTTCCAAGATACTTGATGGTTTTCATATGGATGGATAGTATCTGTATATCATTTGAATTATGGACATCTGTCTTACACAGAAGAGATACAGCCTCTAGCACTGTTTACAAATAAATATATAAAGCAGATTATTGAAAAAAATATTAGCTCTTTCATTTTCTGTTATCAAAAATGGAACAAATAACATCAATTTCACCTGCATAGTTTAACACAATCCAGTCCTTTGTTCAGTTACTAGCAAAACCACTTTACAACAGTTCCCCTGGAATTTGTAGATATTTCCATTCACAAGTAAACTTTTAAAAAGTTGTTAAAAAAACTTTAAACAATTAAGAATTGAATGCCTAAGAGAAAAACTTCTTGGAAAATACACTGAGGAAAGAAACTATTATTTTATCAGACTCTCCCTAGAGTTTCTGCTACCCTAGATGCCAGAACGACAGCCACAGAAAGAATAATATCAGGAAACATCTACTTTGCAGTAAGAGAAAGAGAGAGGTTCTTTCCAATTCCAGTTTTATAAGAATAGAGCACTAATATGGGAATTTTTATTTGCACATAAGACTCAAAGTAGAAATAGTTTTTGTGCTCTAGTTGAATTTCAAGGGTACTTGCACTATCATATTCTGCTATGATATACATAAGTCCATCATATTTCTCCATCATATTTGAAAAATCATGGCAGTCAGGTGAAGTTCCTGATGACTGGAAAAAGGGTAATATAACCCCCACTTTCAAGAAGGGGAAAATGGATGAGCCAGGGAATTACAGACCAGTCAGCCTCACCTCTGTGCCTGGCAAAATCTTGGAGCGGATTCTCCTGGAAGGCATGCTGAGGCACATGAAAAACAACAAGGTGCTTGGTGACAGCCAGCATGGCTTCACTAAGGGGAAATCCTGCCTGACCAATTTGGTGGCCTTCTATGATGCTGCTATGGAACTGATGGACAGGGGTAGAGCAGTTGACATCAACCTGGACTTGCGCAAAGCATTCAACTGTCCCGCATGCCATTCTTGTCTCTAAGTTGGAGAGACATCAATTTGATAGGTGGACCACTCGGTGGATGGAGAATTGGCTGGATGGCCACACACAAGGAAAGAGTGGTGCTCAATGGCTCAATGTCCAGCTGGAGACCAGGAACAAGTGGTGTCCCTCAGGGATCGGTGTTGGGACCGGTCTTGTTTAACATCTTTGTCAGTGACATGGACAGTGGGATTGAGTGCGCCCTCAGCAAGTCTGCCGATGGCACCAAGCTGTGTGGTTTGGTTGATACACTGGAGGGAAGGAATGCCATCCAGAGGGACCTTGACACTCTTGTGAGGTGGGCTGATGCCAACCTGATGAAGTTGAACCATGACAAGTGCAAGGTCCTACACCTGCGTGGGAGCAATCCCAGGCACAGCTACAGGTTTGGCAGGGAAGAGACTCAGAGCAGCCCTGCAGAGAAGAACTCGGGGGTGTTGGTCGATGAGAAAATGAACATGAGCCGGCTTCAGTATGCGCTCGCAGCCCAGAAAGCCAACCGTATCCTGGGCTGCATCAAAAGGAGTGTGACCAGCAGGTCGAGGGAGGTGATCCTGCTCCTCTACTCTGCTCTCCTGAGACGCCAATTGGAGTATTGTGCGCAGTTCTGGCGTCCTCAACATAAAAAGGACATGGAACTGTTGGAACAAGTCCAGAGGAGGGCCACGAGGATGGTCAGGGGACTGGAGCACCTCCCATATGAAGATAGGATGAGAAAGTTGGGGCTGTTCAGCCTGGAGAAAAGAAGGCTGCGTGGAGACCTCATAGCAGCCTTCCAGTATCTGAAGGGGAGCTATAGGGATGCTGGGGAGGGACTCTTCATGAGGAACTGTAGTGACAGGACAAGGAGTAACAGGATCAAACTTAAACAGGGGAAGTTTAGACTGGATAAGAGGAAGAAATTCTTTACTGTGAGGGTGGTGAGGCACTGGAATGTGTTGCCCAGGGAAGTTGTGAATGCTCCATCCCTGGTGGTGTTCAAGGCCAGGCTGGACAGAGCCTTGGGTGACATGGTTTAATGTGAGGTGTCCCTGCCCATGGCAGGGGGATTGGAACTAGATGATCTTCAGGTCCTTTCCAGCCCTAACCTACGATTCTATGATAAGATTACTTGGATATAAACAAATAAATGCATAGGAACACATTGATTTTCCCCAGATGAATGCTAACTCTGTTGTGGCAAACCATAGTACTGCACACTGCTTAGCAAAATGCATCTATCTACTGAGTAAATCCTCTATAGGACTATAAGAGAAATTGTAGAATAAAAGTAGAATGCATGCTTTATTTCTAAGAGCAATAGACCTAGCAGTACTTTGGTGATAGGGAGCAAGACAGATATTGAGGACAGAGGAAAACAGAAGAGGGAAAAATATGCAAATGGTTTGGTTTAGGTTCCAAAAGAAAGCAAGAAATCAAAAACAAATATATAAACATGAAGTAGATATTTATCATCATTATTATTGCATGTTACAATGCTCAACATTTCTTAAAACCTTTCAAAGATTGTGAAGCCTTAACAGCCTTTGAAGAAGTAATGAAGGTGAAAAGCAAGGCACTGGAAGGAAAATTGAGTTGTACAATAATTATAGGATTTATCAAAGGTCAGGCACTGAATTGGTGACATGCGGAAATAAAAGCTTGAAGTTTCCATTCCAGGACCCTCATCTCACACTGCCTATAAAAGTTCTGCTGCTTCTCATGGACATTCTTGTGGAAGCTGAGGGACTTAATAGAGCAAAGCAGTACAATCTGCTGGGGTTTTAAAAATTGTGTTTGCCTGCCTTACCATTTTATTTTTTTAGGAAACAAGATTGAGTAAAATTCCCTAGAAAAATGTTCTTGCTTAATGTCAGCTGGACAACTACACACTATGGATGCTTTACCCATACGATCAGTATGACCAAGCAAAGTAGAATCTGCCAAAATAACAGTTATCCAAAAAGGCCCTTTTTATACCTTGTGAAACTAGCTTCAATATACATATATAAATAAACTTAGATACAGATTTAGATAGGTATAGGTCTGGTTTTAAGTTCAGCATTAGTAAAATTATCGTCTGTCTCCACTAAGCACGTCTCACTGGCTGCTCTCCCACTAATGATCCCTTTTATTGCCCTGAACCGAATTTAAAAAATAAGAACAAGTTTAAGTCCCACAAACCGAGGCTACTTGTGATGCCATGTAACATGAGCACTGTTGCAGCTATATTTAACGCAACAAACAAGGTCTGTTCAGAGGCTGTGCTGAGCAATCCAACCGCATTAGCCATTTCTGCTGACTCCTGCTGATTGGGAGCACAGGACCGCAGAGTTATCCCATGAGCCTGTGAGCAAGAGAAGCTGCATTCATACACTGAGAACTCACAGTGGATTGCTGTAGCTGGCAGGAAGAGAGTTAATGGTAAGGGTCAGGAATAGAAACCTCAAAATGTGCCACGTATATTGGAGGTTCACAGAATCATCAAAACTTGTTCATGATTAAGTGATCCAGACCAGTCTCCTAGCTGCCTGTGGTTTGTCTGTCATCATTTTTACATGTGCCATGACTACTTGTAAAAAGTTACCCATTTGAAAAGCTAACCCCTTTATTAGGGGGCAAACCTATACCACATATTATAAAAGCACAAGGAACAAACAGAATCAATTTTCATCCTTTCAATGAAGTCTAAATGGCCTTCCCCTCTTGAACTGTTCACAGAAAACAAAAAGCAAAAGAAACTGTCATTTGCTCTCTCTATGTTGCCAGAAATGTCTTGCAGTATACTGAAGACCTATGTTGCATGTACTAACATGTATCTGAATTAAAAGAAAAAAAAAAGAAAAAACGAAAAAAAAGGTTAATTATCTTCAAGACT
This sequence comes from Ara ararauna, assembly GCA_028858755.1. Lineage (NCBI taxonomy): Eukaryota > Metazoa > Chordata > Aves > Psittaciformes > Psittacidae > Ara > Ara ararauna. Next base: position 68,820,068 of record CM054379.1, read on the forward strand.
TGTTTAACTTAAACACCCAGTGCCTGCTGGGTCCCTACGAAGGATATGCCACAATCGTGATGGATAATATTGATTGCAATTTCCACACCCAGGACTCTGACTGAATCTAATCTGCTGGGTGCTTCTACAGCAATGAACTGCCAAACTGTAGAGAGAGACTTACTGGCATACTTATCAGGTGTATCAGGAGCAGTCTTGCATTCAGCCACCAGTAATGTGTGTCAGTAGTCTTCATATTCTCAGTCTACTATGGCTTATCACTATTTAAATAAGTCTTGTCTGTGTAGTGATAATGCTTAGCTACCTTCATAAAGTGTTTGGAGATCTACAGGAGGAAATCTGTCTCCAGGAGTGCTCTGCATAAGCTAAAGACCTGTTGCATGATCAGTGGCGATTGCAGGGGTCAACTTCTGCAACTGAAAGCATCCCTGGGACTACCACACGCTTCTGGAAAAATATAAACTCTACTATTAATTTCACAGGGGAATCTGGGGATCCTGTTACTTAAAGGTAATGCAAAGCAGTGGTGGATGGCTTAGACACAGTCCTAGAGTTTTAGAATAAGCAGCTACTGCTGTAAAATGATGCTTCAGAAATCAACAATGGATAGTCAGCCAAATTCTGAGCTCCCTGATACTCCAAATAACTCCAGTGAAGTAACGAATTTACACTTTTCCCAGCAAATGAGATCAACACTGGACCCATTTAACAGAGCAGATCCCCAGCTGGTGTTATTGTCATAGCTCTGTAATTATCAGAATCTGTTGATGTTCGAACTGTAGCTTGAATCATAATGGTAGTGTGTTGACAGCTCTTTATAATCCAAAAACTTTAGCTGATCAAGACAAACTGTTGATCCACTTGTACTTGTCTTCATTGCTGCTTAGAGTATAATCCTTATTTGGACTGGTGAGTAGAAATCAGTGGCATATTCCTTTCAGTGACGTTTGCCACTGACATCACTATTGACATATGTGCTGACGTCACTATTGACATCAGTGGTGGTGTCACTGGGTAGGATATATGTGGTATGCCATATATTCTTAGCTCAGCAAAGAACTGCTTCTTATAAACACGCATCTTTACCTTGTCCCTTCTCTCAGTTGGATTTTCAAGTTGTAAGGATGAAGCGTCACACAATCAGGAATATTTACTGCGGTTTGTCATCCCTGCAAGCTTCAGACAAGGTGTTCTGCTTCAGAAAAAAAAATAATATTTATTTTGGTTACTTGGATTACTGCCTGGACAGGAAACAGTGAAACAGATGTCAGGGAGCCGGATGAGTAATAGAATAATTTCGAAGAGTGATCTGAGCTGCTAAAAAGATGACATTTGAGAGGTCAGAGGCACAAAGCATTTTCCGCTTTCTTTCCTTCTGAACTCGGAGCTTGAAGCAAAAGTTGTGTGTAATTCAGCCTTGTGGATCTGGCATGGTCAGTGCAGCTATCATTTAGATGTATTCAGTCACTATGAAGGTCTCCAACAGTGCCATTTCGGTGGGGGGGGGGGGGGGGGGAGGGAGAGAAGGGGAAGAAAAAAATATAGAAAAGGTGGCAAAAGCAGGGAGGTGTGATACACCTGGAGGAGCTGTTCCATATACCGTTGTGCTGTTACAGACACAGATTTACCAGAAGGGCTGAGAAACCATTAGCTACACAGCCCATCCCCGGCAGCACAGCCACACAGCTGCGCAAGCTTCCCCTTCCCTCCCATTTAGTGAAGATCTGCAGTTAGGGCTGCAGTCAGCGCTAAGTGGATGTTGGATCATTATTTATGCTACAGTGATAATGACAGCCCTTCTCCGTCAGGACAGGGAGCCTTCTCCCCGCCCTAGTGCTAGTCCCTGGCCAAATGACAGAGATATTTCCAGTCCACAAAGCCTACAGCCTAAGGTGGTAGAACAGAATAAAGGTGTGTTGGACACCCTGTTGTTATCTCTCCTCCAAACTGGAAAAGTGGGGAACCCAGACCTGAAGGAAGCAGTCTGAGTTTACAAGGAAATTTTACCACAGGACAGGGAGACAGCCCATGGCTCTCAGTCCCCAGGCACCTTGATTACGAACCCATCTTTGAACAGAAGTTTGTTAAATAGACAGCTCTTTATGCAAATATAACTGGCCTGGGCAATAATTCCGTCCAGCATAATGGGGGCACATACAGACCTCTCCACCCTTGACATGATGAGCAGCCGAAATCCGAACAGCACTAGAGGGTACAGCGCAGCTGAACAGGGACCCCAAATGAGCATCCCCCTGAGGCTTTCATGCAGCAGGCTTGACATAACACTGCACCAGGGACAAGTGACAGCTGCAGTTGGAGGACCTCTGTAACAGTATTACCATGGCATTAAAACGCAAATAGCAAAGTGTTCAGTTATTCTGCTTTTATTACCCTACATTGCAAGTTATCTGTAGACAACAATTAGTAGACTTTCTGGGGATGTTACATCTCACACTAAAAGCTCTCTGCTCCAGGAAGCAAGCACAGAATACATCTTCATTTGCCAGGCTAAATCTGTGTCTAATGCAGAGAATAGAGAAAATCAGAATCAAGCTACAACGCAGACAAATAGGACTAAAACTGTGTGTGGAAGCAAAATGCTGCCACCTTCGGACCAAACAGAGGATTAGCAGAACCCCCATGGAGGTGGAAACGGGAAGTCAGAGGAAAAGGCAAGAAACAATGAACGTCTCAGCGCCCCGTCAATAATACTTAGTTACAGGTTCTTCTGATACAACATACACCTTTGAAGTGTAAGAAAGAGAGCAGAAAAAATTATGACCATGCTCCCTCCAGTTAAGTTTCCTGAGAGCTTAACTCCTATTAACTATTTCATACAATGCTCTTTTCTTATAAATAAAGGCTTGTAAAATACTTTAGAATAAACACATGTAGGTTCTGTGCATTGCCATTTAAGCATTAAGAAGTCTTTCTCTTGAGGTGAAAGGCAGTAGAAACGAGACAGGGAATTGCTTAAACATAGAAATTAGTTGTTCAGATCAGATTTGGGCTAACACATGAAACTCAGTGTGTTTTATTGCTCATTAGGAAGATGGCATAGATTTCTTAATAGCTGTAAGTACATGAGCATGATCGAGGAGAAGAAAAATGTAAAGGAAGTTTTTGCTCAAATAAACCATGGGAAAAGGGCAGCCTGATTTTATTTTTCACCCTCATCTCACAGAAGCTCACTGGATTCCTCTGGTATTTGTACAGATTTTAGGGACCTGGTAGAAACTTGGAATTGTCCATGAGGAAGCCTCTTCTCTCAGCTTTGAGATCTGAGTGCCCTTCTCTGCCAGCTTCTTGGCAATGTGACTTGGTTAGAGTCAGGATCTCAGCAGCTCACCAGCCAAAAATCTTACAGAGCCATCTGCAAGATAAGCTTCTGAAAAGTGGAGAGGGCATACAGCAAACTTAAGAAAGCCTCCGTCTGTTTTCACTTTGTTAAGTATTTGCACAGAGGTGAGATGTCTATATACACTCTGCACATGACATACCAGAGACGTCTCACTTGTGGTTCAGGAGGGCAGAAAGATGATCATGCTACAGGTACGGCTGTCACCCTATGCAAAGTAGGCAAAAAATTAGCAATCAAGGTTGTTTTGGTGGTGTAGATCAACAAAGCCCATGCCACAGGCGGTCAGGATCTCAGAGCCCACAAGGTGGTACTCACAGCACTGTCCAAAATGGACCCACTGCATAAACCATAAGCACTGCTTCCCAGCAGGCATCAGAGCATGGTACATAGCTGCAAGATCAAAGCACATTGCGCTGGGACTCAGTGCAGAGGGCAGCCTGTGCCTTCCAAAGAAACACAGCCCAGTTCCAACAATGGAATACTGGGTTTCTTTCTGAAAATCAGAAATACACCTGCAGCCTGACAGGCAATGCTTTAAAAATATATATATGTATGCGGACATAAATATATTTATAAAACACAGTATTTCTTGTTAGCAGAATTTCTTGACGAGGACTTTTACTTCTTCTCAGACTTCAGTTATGCTGAAAAAAGTTAGCATCGCAAAGATCAGGCTGCAAGAAAGTCTGCACCAGTCTTTTTATGTGCAGGAACACATCAAAGGGCTTCAAAGGGTTTAATAATGGAACTATGACAGCCTGAAGAATAAACAGAATTTGAATGGACAGATGCACAGGACTTAAAGCTTAATCTAGGAGTCTTCAGCTTGCTGAAAGGAGCCGATATTAAAGTAATTGTGCACTTAAAACAATTACTATTTATTCTTCAAAGAGTCATACTTGAGTGAAGTAACCCATTTTAAATTATTTCTGGTGATTGCATTGCATCCCCAAATTATATGTCTGCATACTCTTTGAACTAGGCTTTCAAAAAAAAACCCACCCCACCCCTGAATTTTTGCTTAAATATTACCCCCCATCTTGAATACTTCCCCTCTAGCTTATCATTCTCTGCAAGCGTAATATAGGGTGTTATGCCTGAGTAAATAGCACTAATTTTAGTTTCTGTATCTAGGACAGAAGCCAGTTTCACGATCAATAATTGCGAATGCCCAGACTGTTCACTTACTATTAACTTTTGATAATCTGGGAAATTCCATTAAAGTTTCAAGGCATTTCTATGAAAATTGCGGTAGCTCACCAACACATAATTGCACTTGGCAAAATGACCGAACACAAACTTAGGGGGCAACAATGTTCTGCTTCACACAGAATAAAATACCTTCCTATTCAGGAACCTCAACATGCAAAGTCTGATTGAAAATAATTTCCAGAGCTCCCACCATTTCTATTAAGATGAAATCACCAGTAGCAGAACTCCATCATCTATACCTTCTACTCATTAGCTGGGACAGTAGTGTAACTTTTACTTCTAATTAACATGGATAATGATCAGTTTGTGGGGAGATTTCCACTTAAGAATATCTCCTGCTCATATGTATGTACAATGGCCAATTTTAACTAGCTAGCTGTGATACTGCTGGCAGTGTAAGTGCAGCAGAGCAGGCTCACTACAGACCCTGCTCCATGGAACTAGGGCCATTTTGGGCAGCTGATCCATACCCAGATCCAGCTTAGTGCCACCTATACCACTAGCAGTACTCACTGCTGGTTACCTGGCAGCTGGCTCAGATGAGCCAACATGAGCTGCAACTTTAATATTTGAGTGAATATAGCGCTGATTCTAAATGAAATGGTTTCGTTTGTTGCAGACAGGACACCACTCCTCCCAGCCTGCCTTGAGTCCACCAGACCTATTCATTCTACCCAGAGAGTTACTCTCCCTCTCCGCATCTTGTTACACTGCTCATCCTCCTTTGCTCCATCTTGAGTCTGTGTCTAAGGATGGATTTCTCTCACAGAGGCATGTGCTAGCTAAGCTAGTTGCCTCCTCTACTCACATATTCTACCATGTCAAAAGATCAGCATCTCCAGAGAGGGAATGTTGCATCTGTATCAGATCCTCTCTCAGAGGTGGGAGACCTGCCCATTGAAGAGTAGTTTCCATAACACAGAAAATCTTTGAAGCAAGATTAAAGGGATTTACTTTTGTAATATTTTCATTATTGTTTCTTAAAGTAAGAACAGGATTTCCCTGCCGATAGAGAGAGCACAGATGAGTTGCTTAGTCCAGTTCTCTGGAGCTGAATTCAGTTGCCTAAACACTGAGATCTAGTGAGATTTGATTTGCCACAGGGCATCTAAAACATCCTATGGCTTTGGCAGATATGACAGAGGACATATAAGAATCCCACTCTGTTCTGGTGTGGTAGCCAGCAGCCACACTGGATACTACTGCAAATTGCACAGGTACCTACCCTTACACAACTGAAGTGAGTCTTTACTGTTTAGCTGTCTAAAGTTAGTTACGATTACACCCATGCTTATTTTATAAGAACATATCTTCACTATTGAAAGAGTGTGGAATTTCCATTTTCTGCATACTTAAAGACTGTGAACTATCTATTCTACAGCTAAAACACAGTCAGAAGTGGGCATTTCTATTTTTCTGTGGCCCGCTGATGACAGTTATGTATGATGGATCTCACAGTGACACTAGAATTACAGGGTTTTGCTTATTGCTTTATTTACCTTGGGAAAAAGAAATGGAAATGAGCTCTAAGCATTTACTGGATCATCTTACAAGCTACTTATATGTTAATTCTTGGTCTATTACAGAATTCAGTTGATACAGGCATACAGCATAAATATCTGAAGCTCTGATAGCACATAGACCTCTTCTGGAGCTGTTAAATCCTCTTAGGAACTCATCTCTTCAGGTAATTTCCTAATTAAAATACTTCAAGATCAACCTATTTTCTAAGTACCTTAAAATTCCCTTTTAAATGTCCTGGGTGCCATCTCAATTTTTTTTTTTTTTTGCATTTTTTTAAGTAAGGGAAGTTTAAGTGGTCCGTTACCATATTCCATAGCACTATCAGCCACACGATATCTAGGGACCTTTTCCACAAATAAGGAAATATGATATTACTACATTTTCCCATCAGTCTCCTACTTTAATTTTTTTTTCCTCTTGAAAGAACGTAGATATATCTCAGTGTCACCCCTGTATTTATCCTAAGGTGAAAAATATACAATCCATACTGCCTGAGGAATTACGCATGGGGTAGACAGCTGTTCTAATTCATCTTGTACAGCCAGCTTCTTTTCTTGGTCACCTGGATTTCTCTCAAGAAGTTGTCTCCCATCTTTCACATCTTCTCTGAGTCAAAAAGCTTAGCCTAACCTCAAGTGTAGTCAGCCACCAAAACACCTGTACAGGACTCAGGGGTCTCCCCAGCACTCGGACATCCTGGTGGCACACTCCAGCTCCAGCAAGTTTGGTGGATCACACAAGCAAACATGTCCTCCTGCCTGAGGCCACCTCTGAACAAAACAGCTTTTCCAGCACTTCAGGCAAGCGGGATGTGGCTTTTTTAGTTCTTTATAATTCAGATTCCTTGCTCTCAACATCTCCTTGAGCTGATCTTTGGTGTGCTGTTTATAATTCTTTTTTTTTTTTTTTTTTTTTTGTCCATTCTGTCTTTTCCTTCTGCTTTCTGGAAAAGGACACAAAACAAAAATGCATTCTTCTCTTGCTTTTTCTTTCAGCAATACTGGTTTTTATTAGTACAGTTTTTTAATCCCTAGTCAGCTAGCACCCATTAAAATAGCCTGAACTCACTGCTTTCGCTTCCTAGTGAGAAAGTGGTTTATGTGGAGTCAACAGCAAATCCATCCTGTGGAAAAGGTGTGAAGGGTCTGTCCAGGCCCTGAGGGCACTCCCAGACCTGCCTGTCCCTGCTCAGGACCCTAGGGCTCCCCCTACCCTATACAAGGCCCCTCTTAGCGCCTGGGGCCATCAGCCCCTGCCCCAGTGATGCTTCAGTACAGCTGGCCTCCAGCTTCCCACAGCCCTGCCCGGTGGTGGGCCCACTGGTGGGCCATCCCATCCTTCTTCCTCAGGGTGAAGGTGAGAGGTGAATGTCTCTGAGCATCTCAAAGGAAGAGGTTGGCACAGGACACCGAGCAGGCAAGAGCACCAGCAAACACCTTCCAGGCAAGCAATGCAAGTAAGATTGCTTCTGCTTTGGTGCACCATCACACTGTGTTGTTTCCATATTTTCCAGCCTTTGACTGCCTGACCAAGAAATAAGAGGATTCTCCTTTTCCCTAGTTAACTTCTATCATGCTCCAGATAATCAGAGTCCATCACAGTTATTTAAGTGGATGTTTGGCACATCTGCAGTCAACCCTATCTCAAAAAAAATGTGTCTATATTGGTCTACATAGACACAGTCTAGTTCAGTGTAGTTCCATGTCCCCCTAACCAATAAGTCATGAAATCTAGGAAAAGGCTATAGAGAAAAAGTATTGAGAGATACTTAGACTTGTCCCTTGTAAAAAAGGTACCTTGTGACATCGTAAGCCTAAATTTGCATCAATACATTTGTATTTAATAGCTCTAGTGGATTTTTTCCCCTGAATTCATCCAGTTAGTTTCTGAATCCATTTGTATTTTTGTATTTTCAGCCTCCACAATATTCTGAGTTCCAAGATCAGACTGCACATTGCAAAACATATTTCTGTCTGCTTTTAAGGTAGGTCTAGTGGTTCACTGTCATCCTTAAGAGTTCACACAAAGGCAATAATTATTAAACAGTTTAGCTGAGAGCTCATAGTGTCGTGGTTTAAGCCTCTCAGCCACGCAGTTTTCTCTCTCACTCATTTCCCCCTCTTTCTTCCCCCCGCTCCTGGGAGAATGGGAAGGAGAATCGAAAGAATGCAACTCCCACAGGTTGAAATAAGAACAGTTTAGTAACTAAAGTATAACACAAGACCACTACTGCTACCACCAATAATAATAATGACAAGGCAAATACAAGGAAAGAATACAGTTGCTCACCACCTATTCCCAGCCCGACCAAGCAGTGCACCCCCACCCTTCCAGGTCTCTGCCATCCATTTTTACATCCTGGGCATGACATGCTGTGGCGTGGAATACTTCTTTGGTCAGTTTGGGTCAGGTGTCCTGCCATACACCTGTATGTCATGCCATACACCAAACCCATTTAATGGCTACTCCTTTTTTTGGTATCAAAGCAGTTTTAGAGTAATAAAAAACCTCCAGGCTGTTAATTAGAACATAGGAATATTTATTTATTCCTAAACACATTTCAGAACCGCTCACTCCAAGCTGGCTATTCTGTCACAATGCAGACACTAGAAATAGTATATACCGTACGAGACACAGCAGAAGTATCTCCACTCAACTTCTTTACAGAAGACAGAGAAATCAACTGCTGTGATGGCTTAAATCCCAGCAGAAGGAAGATACTCTTGAGAGACATGGAGGTGAGGTGGGCCTTCCTGCAATTACAGCTTGAGCAAGTTGGTATGAAGTGTATAAGATCTGCTCCAGTGACCCTGAAAGAAACACTTGAATAAACTGCCAAAAGCTTGGAAATATTCTTTTCTATTTTGCTTGTAAAATATACCAAATGCCAAGAGAGAAGCTGTCAATGACACCGCCTTTCTCTAGGCCACTGCTTATAAAGTTCTTGTCACTTATAAAGTTCTTGTCACTGAAAAACACAAAGCAGTTTTTATGTAGTTACACTGAGAGTATATTCCAGTCTCCCACCAATAATAACGCCTCTACAGCCCCTATGAGCAGAGGTGATGTTGGGAATCTGGGTAGATTATAGATGTATAATTAAATGCAATGGAATTAAAACAGTTATTCTGCCATATGGACAGCTGTATCTATTCATGCTCAAGTACATTAAAATCACAACCCCCTGGAGTTTTCCAAAGTCACAACCATGCTGTTTTGGAAGGAGAAAGTTGTAACTGGGTTATGTCACACCTGTAATGAAGTAACCAGAGGAAAGAAATAACCAAACTGCTAAGTAAAAATTAACTAATTAAAGTCCTTCAATACTATCTAGTTGTTCCATAAAACTTTTTAACTATAGTATGACCTAAAGAACGTAATTCAAGAATATCTTAAATTTTAACTTGCAGTTTGCTTTCTGAGAATATATTATAGCATAAGCTTTACAAAATTACTCCAGGAATTTCCAAGAGAAGAATGAATGCTAACACTGTCAGGAACAATATTTTTTTTTCTATAGTCAGATAGTACACACAAGTGACCATATTAATTACAAACTGATATTATGCTGTTATCTCAAATGAACAGATCAGAGTTCAGCTCATGAGCATACATCTACCAGTACGGTAGATACACATAGTTACTGAAACCAGATTCTAGATCAATGACATTGTTCAACTCAAAAACTGAGTAATTAAATCATTATCTACCTGAAGCTGCAGACATACAAGAGTCTGAGAGAGCAATCTCACCACTGTGAGAGGCATCAGCAAGGAAACAGATACAGATGAAAACTCTGGATCCCTTTCTACACTCCACTTAGAGGCACTGCTTTCATTTGAATTTCTCTCACACACTCAGAGCTGGAGTTACACACACAGCAATTAGAGTTCTTCACAGGATGCATGCATTTAATGATTGCTTTAACAGTCATTTTTTTAGAACAATTAAATGTCTGAATTTCTAAGTGGATTCTCAGCTTTATTTCCAGTTCTTAAAACAAATGAATCAAATCACTGATAAGTTAACAGCTCTTTTTACTCTTCATTGTGCTTTGTTTGACTTACTGAGTTTTAATTACTCTGACTAAGCAAAGGGACTGTCATGGGTTCAGCAGCAGCAGTCATTTTTTCTGCTTCTTGGTAGCTGGTGCAGCACTGTGTTTTTGATTTTGGGCCTGGGAACAGCGCTGATAACACCAGTGTTTTGGTTACTGCTTAGTGATGTTTTGGTCTGGCCAAGGACTTTCTGAGTTTCATGCTCTGCCAGGGAGGAGGGGAGCCGGGAGGAAGCAGAGACAGGACACCTGACCCAAACTGACCAAAGAGGTTATTCCATACCACAGCACGTCATGCCCAAGATGGAGGACGGAGAGGAGAGACCCAGAAGGGTGGGGGGTGCACTGCGTGGTCGGGCTTGGTTTTAGGTGGTGAGAAATTGTATTCTTTCCTTGTATTTGCCTTGTCATTATTATTATTGGTGGTAGCAGTAGTGATTTGTGTTATACTTTGGTTACTAAACTGTTCTTATCTCAACCTGTGGGAGTTGCATTCTTTTCTATTCTCCTTCCCATCCCTCCGGGAGTGGGGGGCAAGAAAGAGGGGGGAGTAATTGAGAGAGAGTCTGCGTGGTTAGAGAGGCTTAAACCACGACAGTTCTTTTTGGCGCCCAACGTGGGGCTCGAAGGGTTGAGATAACGACAGGATTAATAGCCACTCGTCACAATGCTGATTTATTGGCTCTCAAAGTTGTTGCTTTTGGTTCTCTTGCGTTCATGGTTTCAGCCTGTTGTACCTTACTTACAGCCGGTATTTGTTATCTTAGCATGTTTCAGATATGGGTTTTGGTTTAAGGTTCTTGTTTCATTGTACTTTATTGGAATGGCTTGTGATACGGGCGGGCTCCAGAAGCCGTGGGGGGCGAATGTGTACCTGGCAGTTCGGCTGCTCTTCACCGTCCTGGCGAGGCTGTGGAGAGCCGAGGGGGGGCTGCCTCGGGAGCCGCCGGCTGCCGAAACGGCCCCGGGGGAGCGGACCCGGGGAGCAGGAGCCGAGCCCCCCCACCGAGCCCAGCCCGACGGCTGCCGAGCAGAGGAAGGAGGTAGCAGAAGGGGTGAGCCCCCCGACTGAGCCCAGCCCGGCGGCTGCCGAGCCGCGAGAGGGGGAGGCTACCGAGCGGCAGGAGGAGACGGCAGAGAAGCCGGGCCCCGAGGCTGAACAGAGTCCCGCGGCCGAGCCCAGCCTCGTGGCGGCCGAGAGCATTCCCCGGCAGCTGCCCGCGGAGCCGCAGGAGAACGCAGGAGACCCCGCAGCACTTCCCAGCAAGGTAGAGAAGGAAGCTCTGGACTCAGACAAAGAGCAGCTGGTGGTGAGAGAGCCGGCAAGCACAGCAGCTACACCAGCCCCAGTGACAAGTACAGCAGCCTCATTTGAGAGCTCTGAAGGGTTTGAATGGCCTTTGGGTACCCTTGAGACCTGCCTACTGATTGTGATGGGGATCAGCATGGTGGCATGCATACACAGTGTGTTTTACCCACGACCATTTTGTCTGGTCCCCAGAGTTAAGCAGAGTGGGGTGTGGGCCTTGTCTGGGGTTAATCTGCAATCTAGGATGACTAAGAGATTTTCCCCAAGCCTGGACAGCCATGAGTGGCAGGGTGTGTGGGACAGTATGGGCGAGTATCTTGTCCACTGGGCCCCTCCAGTGCTTTGGAAGCATTGGAGATGGAAGGCAGCTGTGTGGAGTCCCCAGCGACAAGCTGCAGAAACTGCTGGAGGGGTGGATGAATTATTTTGAGCCTGATGGGCCCATGACACCTCAGGCCACCAGTGCAGAGATGCAGCATACAGATGGACTCATGATCGAGGGGTGGACTTAGCAATGGACACTGTGGCCCAGATTATTCACGAGTGTGAACACTGCACACAGCCTCTCCTGCTCTGAAAGGCTGTTACAAGAGATGGAGCTTGACATCATGGACTGGATGGACTCAGCAGCTTTGTAGGGATTGGTCTATGCACTGAGGGGTGATCTCTCTCCCTCTCTCTGTGTGTGTATGTATATATATACATGTGATGGTATATTGAAAATGTGGGATCTGATCATGACGTGAATGGTATGGAATAAGGGGTGGATAATGTCATGGGTTCAGCAGCAGCAGTCATTTTTTCTGCTTCTTGGTAGCTGGTGCAGCACTGTGTTTTTGATTTTGGGCCTGGGAACAGCGCTGATAACACCAGTGTTTCGGTTACTGCTTAGTGATGTTCTGGTCTGGCCAAGGACTTTCTGAGTTTCATGCTCTGCCAGGGAGGAGGGGAGCCGGGAGGAAGCAGAGACAGGACACCTGACCCAAACTGACCAAAGAGGTTATTCCATACCACAGCACGTCATGCCCAAGATGGAGGACGGAGAGGAGAGACCCAGAAGGGTGGGGGGTGCACTGCGTGGTCAGGCTTGGTTTTAGGTGGTGAGAAATTGTATTCTTTCCTTGTATTTGCCTTGTCATTATTATTATTGGTGGTAGCAGTAGTGATTTGTGTTATACTTTGGTTACTAAACTGTTCTTATCTCAACCTGTGGGAGTTGCATTCTTTTCTATTCTCCTTCCCATCCCTCCGGGAGTGGGGGGCAAGAAAGAGGGGGGAGTAATTGAGAGAGAGTCTGCGTGGTTAGAGAGGCTTAAACCACGACAGGGACCTTTTGATTTTGTTTCAACCCAGCAAAACTAAAACCCTCCGTTGGTTTCTTTTGCTTACACTAGCTTTAACTCAGCCGTCAATATATGCTTTTAAAAGTGAAGTAAGTGGGGCAAATGCCTTCCTCTAAACATTTTTCAGGAGTGCCACACACTGCAGTTGTAGGAATGCCAGATGAATACTCTTTGAAAACTTTTTCTCTGAATCTGTAACAAGGCACAGCAATGGCTCCTTTCCAGCAACTCCCTATTGTATTCCGTCTGACAGCCATTTTTCAGCTATATCTATAGCTAGGATCTATAACTTGAACAAGAGGGGAAGAACAAAAAGGATGCTAGAAGACTAACGATCTTTGGAAGTATATCACCACAATCCGTTTCAGTCATCATAAACAGAAACACATGAACAAAATCAATAGATCATGTTAGCCCAGTCACTGAATATGTTTTCTATAAACTTCAGAAGAATAGCGTTTGGCTAACTTGGGCCTCTAAGCACCACCCTGAAAATCAACTACAGCATACTCAAAAATCTTCTCAGAATGCCCCTTATGATGCAGAACTTCCTCTGCAGTTATCCGTTCCCACAAAACATAGTAAATGCTCTTTGCTTGAACAAATAAACATTGCAGATCCCATTTTTCTAGCATCTGATGATTTGCAAGCTGCATGCTTGCCCCATTTTCCATACAGTCCACCCTCACAGAGAAGCTGTAGGTGTGCAGTACATGATAATGCAGGATACCTGGAGCAGCTTTGAGTAGCCCACAAACAACTTTCCAGATGCCTACATTGACTTCAATCTCTGTACTTCAGAGATGTCTAGTAAGTACCCAAGAGAGAGGGCAGTCTGGACCTGATCCTATATAACTATTTTTATACATTTATATTCTGAGGCTTTTTAGGCCTGAGGAGTGGAATCAGGGAGTGCCTTCTTTTTCCTGGAAGTTAAATGCGTGAGCTATATAAATTCTTTTTAAGTCATTCCTTTTATTTGAGACTTCTTTGTTTACTGTCAGAAGAATACCAAAAAACTACCCAGTAAATTTTATAAGACCTTTAGTAAAACTGTAGAATGTCTATTAAAAATGTGGAAGTGTTGAAATAGATATTGCACCATTACAAGGGAATATACCATTTATATAGTTTTGCATTAATTCAATTGAGGAACATAAATGCCATCTCTAGAAATTCTGATTAAATCTTCAACCAAAACACATTGAACTGCATCTGCAATATAGGTCAGTTGCTATATTTGCTTTGTAATTGGTATCAGATGTTCATATCTGATAAGGAATATGACCAGCAGGTTGAAGGAGGTGATCCTGCCCCTCTACTCCGCTCTCATAAGACCTCACTTGGAGTACTGTGTGCAGTTCTGGGGTCCTCAACATAAAAAGGACATGGAACTGTTGGAACAAGTCCAGAGGAGGGCCACGAGGATGATCAGGGGACTGGAGCACCTCCCACATGAAGACAGGCTGAGAAAGTTGGGGCTGTTCAGCCTGGAGAAGAGAAGGTTGCGTGGAGATCTCATAGCAGCCTTCCAGTATCTGAAGGGGGCCTATAGGGATGCTGGGGAGGGACTCTTCATTAGGGACTGCAGTGATAGGACAAGGGGTAATGGGTTCTCACTTAAACAGGCAAAGTTTAGATTGGGTATAAGGAGGAAGTTCTTTACTGTGAGGGTGGTGAGGCACTGGAATGGGCTGCCCAGGGAAGTTGTGAATGCTCCATCCCTGGTGGTGTTCAAGTCCAGGTTGGTCATAGCCTTGGGTGGCATGGTTTAGTGGAAGGTGACCCTGCCCATGGCAGGGGGGTTGGAACTAGATGATCTTTAAGGTCCTTTCCAACCCTAACTATTCTTTAATTCTATAATTCTATATGATGGAATGTAACCAGAGATGCCCTTTATGGTAAAATTGCAATATTTTGCATTCTTTGCAATTCATGCACTGAGATTTCTGTCTCTTCATCTCTCCCTAGCACTTCATCCCTTCATCTCTCCCCTGTTCTAGAAACAGGGAGTCCAGCAGAAGGATTCAGACAGTGCTGCAAAGGTTTTTGTTCTGTCCAGATCCAAGCATATGAGAAACATGTCAGTCTGGGCAGAGTGTCTTCTCAAGACTTCAACTCTCATCCAGAGTGAGCATGCTCCCCACAGACCATGACTTCATTGGTAGCAATCAGCCTATCTAAGGAGGCTGCAATCTTGTCTGGTCTGTCTTCCTCCTCTCCTCCTCTGCTCCTAGCCATGAAGACCCAGTGTCTAGTGCATAGGCTGTGGCATCCACTGGATCCTGCCATAATTTGATCTAACTCTTTAAGAGAGATGGCCATTTTTATCTGCCATATTAGTAAGGTAAATTGTCTCACATGAGACCCATAGAACAAGGCAGACAATGCAAGTCTAAACATCTGACACTAAAAGGCTTCCCTGGTAAACCTCTTCTGTACTTGATAACTACCATGGCTCTGCACCACGGATAAAAGTAAGCTTCATCATTTAACTCCAAAATAAAAATCCAGTGGAGAGAGTATAGTGATTGTATTTCAGAGGCCACTTAAAATACAAAGATGTACTTACTGTAGAATACTGAAAGAACACCCCAAATGGGGAAAAGAAAGTGGGAAATGAAACTTCAGAGATGGTGTTCAACAGCCTAAATCAATGAAACCTGCACCACAAATGCACAGGCATCAGAGCTCACATTTAAAATTCGAAGCGTACCAGTGCATAGGAAACGCTATTATCCTCCCTGGCATGTACTATCTTTGAAAATAGCAATGGCTACATCGTAACCATACGTAACCATTGGATAACTATGCGGCTGCTCAAACCCAGGTCCGAAACCCTCCGTTAGTAAAAGCAGTAGGATTGCACTGCTGGTATGAACCCACTAGGAAATTCCAAAGTACGTTTTAGCCATTGGAGATCTTTTCTCACACCAAACAAAGATGCCAGTCCAGAAAAGGCTCCTGACATACAAGCAAAAAATAAAACCTAATTAAATTGTTTGGGATGTTAGAACAATAGGTGGTCTAATAATTCCCAATTAACCCTGCACAGGAACTCACACTCAAGGTGAACATACACAGACAAATCAATGTTGTGGATAGTTTCTTTTACTTAAGACAGAGGCAAACAGCACAATAGAATTAGGCTGCATTCTCACCCTGCTATGAATAAAAAATATGTATGCTGGTTGTCATCCAAACTTACTCTTTTCTGTGATTCTCCTTTTCTGTTAATTTAAACACAGAATCTTAAACTTTCTCCCAAAGCTTTGTGATTTCTATACCTACCCTTTAAGACTTCCTCCACCACTGTGCTCGGTCATCTTTGTTCATGGATCCTTTTTAGCTCCAAGACTGGAGTTACATAAACATAGCAGTCTGATTTCATTCAGACAAACTTAATTACGCATCTTTTATAGCAGTACATTCTAGGCAGCTGTAATCTTGCGAGATGCTAATTCTTCATTGTTCAAGATCAATCAAATTGCAAAATCTCTTTACATAAAGTTCTCAAGGAAATAGTGCCATCACAATAAGCAAAATCAATAAGGCCACACATTCAGCCTTGCAAGAGGTCAGTTTCTGAGTTGCCTCCTTTTTTCCACATCTCAATGAAAATGGACTGAGGTACACCTAGGACAGGAAAAAAGATTAAGTGGTTGCTCTACACTGCTTAGTCAGAAGTTCCTTATCTGTCTAGGAAATATCCACCAAGTAAAGATCATGATGACAGAGAATAAAATCCACCTAAAAGTATATTGACATCCTGCCTTTATATCTTATGCATCTATAAATTACTCTTATAATGGCACTCCATGCTTCAGTAAGAATTATCAACCTAAAAGAAAAGTGATTTTGCTATGATGCAGTAAAGTTTACCCCAAGGGAAGTATTTTCCTTTCTTATGTGGGATGATATCTCAATTCTGTGTGCTGCTGATATGAGCGTAAAAAGAACATTAAGCACCCTGTACTTTACAGTAAAACATTTTTCTCTGGTAGTTGTTATATATTACATGGAAGAATCCTGTGTGATTTTAATTTCTATACAAACCAATATCCACAAGTGGTGCGTGCATGTAGGTACCTTATTTTATTTTCATGTGCATGAGACTAGGCAAATTGGAATTTCAGAGGAAATTCCCATAGAGCATCCTATCCTGCAAGTGCTATCACCAGGAATATCTGACAAATATTTGGCTGGTAGTTGAACCTACAATTAGAAAGAGACATGAAGCAGTAATTTCTTAAAATAAAATTAAAAAAAGAAAAAGGATTTTAATTATCAAGTAGTATACAAATATTTCTGGAGTTGCTGTTAATCGTGTTGCATTCACTTCCACACAACTGCTTACAACAGCAATATAGCAGGCAGACCACACAAAGGAAAACGTAATTTGATTTTTTTTCTTGTTGGATTTAGTTCTCAAACACGTCTAATGTTCCTATTGTGTTTGATCTAAAGATTAAGCATTTCCAGCAGCAGTAACTTTTAATACTTGTAAGACTGGGTTGGATTGCATGCAGTTCAGAGGTATATGTAAGGTTTGTTGACACATCCACTCAAGAAGTGACACAAGAAGCTTCATATATTGTTTTCAGGCTTACTTGCTCAGTGTTTTGAATACCTTCTCCTTACCCAAGTGCATGACTGCTAAGCCTTTCCTAGAACATCCTCTGAAACGCAGGAAACACATTGAGGGGGAGGGACTGCTCCAAGGAAGTTTTTTCCACTTCTTTACTGACTGGAAAATTAAAAGGGAAACCAGTGACCTAACATATTCATAGAACCACTTGCCTTCATTCTATTTTAAAATAAAGTTACCATAGGCTGTAACTGACAGAAAAAAATGACAACATTTTACAAAAGATTTACTACAGATATTTTTACCATTACTGTTATTTTTTAAATCATTGCAGCACTTTATAAGAAAAGCAAAACCCTAAGGGGTAAGACCCGCATGCAATGGCTCTGATTTATTCTTCCCAAAAGGATAGTGTATTGCCTAAAAGCAAAGAAAGGAAAATAGTTGGCAAGCACACAAAGGGAAGGTGCTATGAGAAAAGTAAGCTAGTGAAACAATTTTTTTTAAATCCTAGCAGCATCACCTGTGCAAAAACATGGGGAAAAGGCATAGATGCATGCATACTGTTTGTAGGAACTGTATAGTGCTCTTTTTCCCCAATTTAATCATAGTAGTTTTCCCTTTTTTATTACAATTTTTATCTCACAGTTTCCACACGTCTACAAATTCTTCCAGTTCTGTGCTTATGAGACTGCTAACTTCCAACCATGTCCCTTTAAATAAAATCATGGCGGAAAAATCAAATACACAGTTGTAAGAAGACAGACTGAACATGAAAATGAATACATTCATGAATAAATGAATGGAGTCAATCTGGCACTAGGAGCTGTCCCTGCCTGTGGCATGGGGGTTGGAACTAGATGATCTCTAAGGTCCCTAACAAACCACTCTATGATAATTCTAATATTTACCCTTCTCCTCCAATTATGCAATCTGTGTCCCAAAATTCATATAAGTAAAAAGCAGAAATTAGCAGGTTTATTCCTATAACAATGAAAGTATTTTTTCTGTATACAAAATGATTATGACTTAAAATGTCAGCTTTTTCCTTTATAGGCACAGTTTATCCTATTTATATAGAAACATTCATGGCTTTCTTGCATGTAGACCAACAAAGTTTCTTGTATCAGATTAAGCTGTTACATTTCCAAATATTAATGAATTATATGAAGGGAAGGGAATGGCTTATATGAAGGGAAGGAGGAGGACAGCATATTCACATTTTTATATATGGAGTCATACTAACAAAGACATAGGTGAGTTAGTCATAAAAAGTCTGCAAACTGTTTTGAATACTCTTGAAATTGTGTTTTGGTATCTATGTGGTATATATCAAAAAAAGGATTTTACAGAAGAATTTAAGGATTTTATTGGGGTTTTTTTAGGCTACCTGATCTAACTCAAACATAAATTGTTTATTTCTGAGTAACAAATATATCACAGAAAAGTGTGACTTAGTACAACCAAAGGGTACCAAGCAAGGTATTCTTTTAGCCATTCAGTCTGTGAAAAAGGTGACGGAGATAGATAGATAGAGATATGACAAGTATACATGATTAATCCTGAAGTATGGCAGGAAGACAGTGAACAGGGAACAATTTTTCAGGGAGCTGCACATGACAAGAACTAGCAAACATCAAACAACACTTACAAACAAGTAAAGGGAGATCCTTTCTCACACACAGTATAGAACTGAAATTCACTGCCACGAGATATTGTGGGTGGGAAGAAAAACCCATCAAGGGCTATTAAACACAAAGCTATCACCTCTAGCACAGGAAATCTCTGAGGCATAGATCACTAGAACCTGAAAACCGGGAAGGAGAGAGACAGTTTAACACGACTATGTAGTTTGTTATTCTTCCACAGTCATCTGCTACAGCCACTGTCAAAAAACAGATGCCCCTTGATAAAATAGACAGGTCCTTAACCTGAATGAGTGCAAACCTTTTATGCCATCACGTATGACATAAATGAAAAAAATGTATTAACTGTATCACCATGTATTTCCCCTTTCTGCATATATATATGTACATGTATATATTTATGTATGTATATACATACTCACATTCATGCAAAAGTGATAACCATGATTTTCTTTGGTTCCAGGCACCCTTTTACCAGCAATTAATAATATAAACTGCCCCCTTGGGAAACCCTTTGAAGTCTATCGGTACAGGGACACTGCAAGTTCATATGAACTGTGCAACTGAGGCTCATGTTACAGCTTCTCATTATAGAGACTCCTGAGCTAGTGGAAACTGCAACTTCAATAATAGTTTTTGTCAGTTTATTTTTGTGTTATGCAACAGATTAAAAGAAAAGAAAAACAACACACCACAAACAAAAACTGAAAAGAAACCAGACCAAATTCCAGCACGCAGTTCCATAATCAGACCCATATGTGCCTTTTGCAGGGCTGGAACTGCTCGCTCTTGCCTACAGACATCCATCACTAACCAGCTCCTCGAGGCATAATCTGGGGCATCCTTGTCATTACTGCTTCTGTTTTCCCAGGTCTCCTGATCCCTGCCTCTTTGTCTGTGGAGTCTTAGTCTGCCTGGCTCTAAGTCTTGCCTAGTCACCTTGTTCCAAGAAGTGTGCCTTATCCCAGTCCCCTCCTTTGCTAAATGCCCCTTGGCCTGGGTGCCATCTTACAGACTTCAGACTTCCACTTGCAGACATTTTTCCCTACGCTCCCAAGCCCGGCATCTTTTTTCAAAATACTCCTCACCTCTGATCTTACATGCCCTTTCTCCTCAACTCCCAGACTGTCCCAGGCAGTTTTGCTCTCCGCTTTCTTGTTAATCAGGCTATTTCCTAATCCCATTAGTTTTATCTCCTCCTTTTCCCTACAGAAGATTGGTTTTTCCTTTTTGCATTTAAATCAGGTAATCCTTTGCAGATTTCCTATGTGCATCTATGCAGTCACATAGAGGGGAGTTTCCCTCCCCTTGCTGTATGCACCTGCTGGGAAATTACTTTTTTCTCCCAAATCAAACTTCTGTTTAATGAGAAAATACTTATCCAAAATAATTAAGAACATTAGTACACAGCAGTTCTATGCCCCAGGAGTGAATCTCTGGGTAAGGTATAGCTCTGTGTTTGTTTGGTTGATGGTTTTTAGTCTCAAACTGTCTTTGTGTTCATTTTGCATGTGTCATCTTGGGCCACTGCTCAAGAGGCTAGTGCCTTCTGCCTTTTTAAAATTTCTTCTGGTACTGACTGATAACAGCCATGGCTCTGGCAATGAATTTGGAGACCATATGTATCCTGTAGAGCTTGAAATCTTTTTCCGCCAGGACCCTTACCATGTTGAGCCATGTGGTGTTTCAGCTTCTGGTCACCCCATTGCATCAGCGGCTCCTCTTCTTTCCCTTGTAAATGTCAGGCCTTGATCTTGGCCATGAAGGTGGTAGCAGCATGGCTCCAAGCACAAGAGGCGGATGCCAAGTAAAAAAGAGGATCCATCTGGAATCTGGGCTCATCCTCTCAAGCCCAACAGGCTGCAAGCCCATGAGACCTGCTCACCACCTCAGTAGGGGAAGAGATGCAGTATAGTCAATGACAACCTAAAAGTAGCGATTTTAGAGCGCTGTTTATCTGAACAGAAAGTAAGCAGACTTTTGACTTAATCAAATGAACTTTACACACCATATTCTCATTTGTAACCAAAATATTTTGATGGGATTTTCTACACATGCACACACAGCACCAATCTGTCAGTGACACCTAGTATAGCAAAATTTTCCAAGTGACAGGGTTTTATCTGATCAGCATTAATGATTTTAGAAATTGTATCTATAGTAAATTTAGCTGCCAAGGTTTTTTTTGTTAAACTTCTGCAAAAGATGTGCAATCTATCACACACAGCCCAAAGTCATACTGAAGCAGACTCTAATAGACAGCTAACAGCTCTTCACACCTAAATAAATAATGAAAAATCATCAATTTGGTCAAAGATAAAGTGATGATAGCAAAGGGAAAGGTTTTCGGCGTTGCTCTGCAAGCAGTACTTGCATTAGACATTCCATAACATGAGATATTTACGTTTAACATTGCAAACATCTGTATTTTCTTCACCAGCTGCACACCTAAAAGAGATCATGCTTCCCTTCTTTCTCTGCAGGTCTCCCCCATGCATGGAAGGGGATAAGGAAGGCCAAGAGGAGGAAGCAGTGATACGCAAGAAGGCCTAGGACCACAGCCAGGATGGGGTGAATGCGCACCACCCCTTTTCCTGTTTGGGGTTGCTTCTAGAATGGACTTTTCAGCTAAAAGAGCATCTAAACTTGGCTCTGCTGAGAAGAGTGATACATACCACAGACTGCCAAAACACCTACAGGACTCTCTCTCTCTCCACCGTAGAGACAGTTTGCTGTCCAAACATTTTTCAGCTAAGAAAAAGAAAGGGGGTATCCTTCCTTTTTTGGAGGGGGAGCACGTTTAATGAATTTTCTTAGTGACCAGATCTGCAATACTTATATTTGTCACCATGTTTTTAATCTAATGAAAACTAAATCAACTATTAATCTTTACATCGTTGTATAGTTCAGATTTGCAAAAGGTCATGAACTGTGCACAGCTAAAAAGCTTCATTGCAAGGGAAACTATAATCACAGATATTTCACAATAAGATAGAGGATTTTCTTCCTTTTTTCCCCTCTTACTCCAGGTTATTAGAAAATATGAAACTATTAAGAGGAATGTAGTAACAGCAGCCAGCACATTCTGTTCAGTTGCCCTTTAATCTTTCTGCTGTAATGATAGTGTGATAATACCAATTATTTTCATAATTTTGTCTATAATTGTGTATGTTTTAAGCAGGAGTATTAAGTCTGTAGGACAGTATTAAATCTGTAGAAAAAAATTCTCCATGGTAGAGTCTTCTTTATCATAAGTGTTTTTGCTGATTTCTGTCCTGTCCTAGGAAACACTGTGAAAAAGTAAAGTCCTATCCAGAGAACATGAATTCTACATAACAAAACTGAGCAAGTAAAATGTATGTATTGAAACAATCACAGAAATGCTGAAATATCATTTCTAGCCTAACCCTGGAGTTCCAGAGTGGTATGCAGATGTATAATTGCAGTATTACAAGAGTGCCATCAGATCCGGTCCCATATCACCTTTTTCAAAGTAAGCCTTTGCTTCCAAAGACCTCCTGTAAAAATTGTTTCCACAGCATTTTATAGGACTAACAACGTGCCTAAATGAATTATCTTTAACAGCTTCCTGTAACTAAATAGTATTAAGAGGACACAATGAAGAACACAAAATATATAAAATCAATGCTGAATGAATGTCTTACTCTTTTTTACTTGTGCATTGCATTCTTACCTTTAATTACAAAAGCACACAACAATATATCTGTGTTGCACTCTCTTGCAATTAGCCACACATGGATAATCTATTTCAGCATGCATGTTGCTTTGTATATGCCATGCCTGACCACAAAAGCTATTTATATGATATGTAAGTATAAATTGCATTTACACAATATGCTACAAATTAAGGATAACAATGAGAAAAGCAGTAAATATCTGCTAGTATATTTGCCAAGAGTTGTCTAGATGGAAAGTTATATGATTTTATTTAAGGTTTGCATTTAATTTAGTTAAACTGACACAAAAAGCTATGCAAGAGCTCGTTTCAGTATACACAAGGCTTATCTCTGGTTTATATTATTTAGAAATAAGCTTAAACCTAAATACATTTTGATCTTACGCTAAAGAGAGTTTAGCTCTTACCTTGTTCTCTCCTTTATTTTAGAAAGTTCTGTGTAATGAGCTTTATAGCCAGCCTCATCATTCCACAAAATAACTGTGAAAAGTCTTTGCTAAATAGCTTGCTATATAGCTTGCTATATAGATGAATAGGGACAGAAAAAAGCATGCATTTTACAATTACTGTCCAGTACATACAGAGCGAGGAATGCAAAAAGGTCCACAAGAAGCACATATCCTAAATAATTAATGTGATTTTAAAATCACAGCACAGTTTACAATCCAAATTAGTTTTTCTAACATGGGCCCAAGTTAAAAACAATTTCTTTCTTTTTTTTTTTTTTTCTAAAACATATAGGCTTTTAAGATCACCAGGTGGCTAAGTACTATACACTGTATAATCTATTGTATCATTTTCAGCTACCTCAGATTTTAAAGTGGACTGAAACAATAGATTTTGAATTAAAATCTTTTAAAATGCATTCAACTAACAAGAAGATAAATTAAAGGGTTTAAACTCGTCTAAATTATGAACAGTTCATTACAATTTCCAATATTCACAGCTATTTACATTTTAAAATTAATAAACACATATACATACATATCATATACACTTTAGGCGTGAGAGAAGAATTCAAAAGGATGCTGTATGAAGTTCCATCTACCTACAAAAAGGGGAGAAATGCTGTGCAATGTTAAAATCTTCAACTAGTTACCATTTTTTAAGTGAAGATTCTAACTTAGTTAATCCTTAGCTTTATAATTTTTTCTGCCTGTTGAACAAAATACTGGCATCACATCATTTTATTTGTTAACCTTTCAAAAACCCCAGTTTCCAGGCAAGAAGAGACCTCCTGAACAAAACCAGAGACGTATAGTAGGATGAGGCTGATTTAGAAACTCTTGCAAATATTCTGATTTATTCCTCTGTTAAGCATGCAAATACACTCCCTAAAGCCTTCCCTTTTCAGCCCTGGTCCTCCTACGAAAACATGTAAAGACAAATATGTGCAGGCTGATGCAATCAGAAGATGTATTTCCTAAGGGCCATTCTCACCTGCCAGGTACCATGAAGCATTTTCTTAGAGAGAAACGTCCCTGAAGCAAGTAAAAAGTAAAAAAACACCAAACCGTATATTCCCTGAGGAAATCTATTTGCCTATTAACACTCCCTACTGCTCTAGATATTTTCTCAGGTGTTACTCCAAGCTTTCTTCCCACCCAGTCAGACAGCTTTGCAGTTCTGTGTTTGTGGCGCCTGCCTCGGTAAGAATCAAAGTGAATCTGGTGGCACAGAGCTGAAAATCAAAGCTACACTCAAGGTCCACGATAGGAAGTCCACTACCAGGGAGCCCTCAGTCTTACCTGAACTCATTAGGCACATTCCTGTGAGAACAAATGGAATGATCTGATATTTAACAGGTCTTTCCAGCTTCAGGTCTGTGTTGTCAGACTTGGCCCAGGTCACTGAGATCTCATTCAGACTTAGATCTGAATGCAGAAATCACACAAACTCTGCATTAATAGCACTGAATGCTCAAGTTTTCCCACTGCTGATTTCTGAGATACACAGTAGATATCTAAATACAGGTCTAGATACAAATCTCAGGCTGTACCTACAAAACAACCAAATAAAGATATTTCAATTGCAATGCAGATGCAGCAAGTTTAGTTTTAAAACTTGAGAAAATTATATGCAAAGAAGTTATAAAAACCTGAGGTTGTATTAGCTTAGATTTCTCTCCTGTCAAATCTCAAAACTGAAACAGGGTTGTCAAAGGAAACGTTAGTAAAATCATCAGCAACACTCTTTCCTCACATATTAAATAGCGATATGATGATTGTGCTTTTCAACACTAGGTGTTGCCTAGTGGATGAGGCATAGGACTGAAACAATTTTTGTTAGTGGTCATAAAAATATCCCACTGCAAGATGTCGATTCTAGTGCCCTGCAAGGCACTATCAAGTTTGGATAACGATGGTATTCTATGTTTCTGAAACTTTGTTTCCTTCACAGTAGCAATGTGGATTTCCTATCCTACAACACTGCACATTGTCGCTCCATGTCTTTAAATATTTTTTTAGCAGTACCTTCACTTTAATAATGTAGCTTCACTTTGATAATGTACAGACTACTGCCAAAAGTGTTTACAGATCTTTTTATCCCAGTGTGGGTTTTTTATGAACTGCTGCATCCAGAGTCACCTTCCCACAGCACTGAAACCTATGACAAAAAAAGTCCAGACTTGGGTATTTCCTCTCCTGAGAAGGCGTTGGGGCTGCAGCAAATCATCTCCTACAAGTCCTTCCCGAAATGTCTGGGAAATCTGCTCATGAAAATGTAACAACAAGGTTGGTACCAGAATTTTCCAAGTATTTCATGGTCTTACTTGACAATATATGCTATATCCAGGACAACCTACACTATGGGATGTGGGGTTCAGGACAGACGGGATGTTACAGGCTCCACTTCCTTCATTTTTACCTTTGATGGAAATAGCAGGTGTGCAGACATTTTCTGCTGCTGCTTGTAAACAAACTTTTATTGGCATTTTAAAGTCCATAGTCTTAAAAAGATATGTGGCATGGGCAATTAGCCTGTGCTGCTGATTTCAGTGTTGCTGCCACCCACAGAGATGCTCTGGCTGTCAGCAGGAATAACTAAGAAGGTTGCACAGCCAAACTTCTTCTGCCAGATCCAAAGCTAACCACAGACTTTGATAAACATTCAGTCAGGATTTTAGTGTTTGCATTGTATTTTCCTTCTGTGTTGAGGGATAACTGTGTTTGTATTTGTCCTAATGATGTGATTATACCTTGCATTTGCCCTTTTCATGTGATGTCAAAGGAGTTAATGACATCCCCTCAGGATTAAACAAAGCAGTAAGCAAATTTCAAATGAAGGTAGCTACTTCTGTGCGAATAAATATATCCAAAAAAAGATGGACATAGAAATGCAAAAGGCCATGCATCCTGCTTCCTTTAGTGGAAATAAATGAATTTTATGCAGGTAGAGTCTGGTGAAGAGGACTTTTAAGGGTGGAGGGGTTCCAATTTTACATACATATTTAAAAGCTAGTTTATATGTTTATAGAGATAATAAAATAGCAATGCTATGAAATACTGAAAATCTGTAATTTTAATAAAATAAATACACTATCACTAGCTATATTTGCAGATTTTAAAAGTTTATTATGGATCTTCACCTGAAAAAGCACTACTGGAAAAGCTTGGGAGTCTTAAAATCAAATCTAGATATGCACAAAGCTGACTAAATAACATTGACCGCATTCTTCCTTTAACTTCCCATATCAAGTGAATCAGACTCTGTACTTTCACAATACAGGATAACAGGAGTGCCTATTAAAAGGATTTTCATTGCCTGGCCTTCACATCAAGGCAGTACAGCATAACTGAACAGCTTCACAGTTGAGGGGTTGGGGTTTTTTTGAATCAATGGCTATTCTATTTTTTTATGCTTTCAAGTGAACGGAAATTGACCTCCATTGTCTCTTTAGTCAATCCAGCTCAGAATCAAAGAGCAAGTTAATTATAACCATTTAAAACTTAACAGTTGAAGCCTTTTGATGTAATATCGCATTCATTTCTAATTAACTGTACATATGTCTTGCTGAGTTATCCAATAACTCTTGAGATCTGTCAGCATAAAACCTTAATAAAAGCACGAACACTTCAGGATGAAGATTAGACAATCCTTATATAAGAATGAACAGAAGGTGACAGAGAACAAGACTGTGTATAGGAAGAAATCTTTGCCTAACTGTTTACCCTAATGTTCTTTAAAATGTGGCTGCTCCCGCTACTGCATAGTGGTTTAGTGTCCTGAGAACCTCAGCTGTCAATTTTCGTTTGATAAATAAAAGCAAAATGCAAGTAGCTGTATATTTCAGCTTTTCTGATGATTCAGTGTGTAAAGCTTTAATTTGGTCAAGCATAAACATCTTCTTTCTGTGGCTATTTACAGTCTCTGTCTTAGAACCTGCTCTTCAAAATCAGCAAAAACCACCCCAGCAGCTCAGTGAAGTAGCCTGAAGTCAAGGAGACGCTGTCCCTTTCCCAGTGGAACTCTTCTCTCTAGTGATCAGATTCACCAGGCATGGAGCTTGAGTTGGGCTGTGGGCTTTGCAGTAGGGATCCACCAGTGTGCTAGCAGAGTTTGGGATCTTTATTTCATTTCTCTGAAAATGAAGCTACACTGTTTCTTAATTCATCAAGTTTATCATTGTTGTCATCATTATTCTTGACACCTCTACTCCCAAAAATAAGTCATCTTGAAAAAAGACTTCACAACATGGTGCTAAATATGGTTTTCAATCCATATGGATCTTAAAATAGCAATGATCTAAATAGTAGGGCTCAGAAAAGGATTCCAAGTCAGTGTGCCTGCTTTCTTCAGAGCTGCTTTATCACTCAAGTGACAAATTTATTTATATCACCCCATGGTGTGGGAAGGATAGGGATGGGTTGATTCTCCACTCTGCTTCTTCATGTCAGCTTTGAACCCTGTATTGCGTTAGGCAGACAGAAAAAAACTGAACCAAACAATGTCCTAAGCAATGTTCAGCCACTGGGCACACCTACCCACAGCTGAGGAATATAAACCAGAGCGTAATCTCTCTGATCACAGTAGTGAAACTCAGTGAATAAAGATTTTTGTTGTCAACAGTGGTAAGCATAATTCGGGGTAAGAATGATTGTCATGTGGAGGAGTACGGAAACCAGAACCAAATGGCCAGGAACCCTTTGGAAAGAGTAGATGAAGATTTGGGGAAGGACGCCGTAAAGACCAAATCATCAAGATCAGGGAGAGAAATAGCTGTACTGATTTTTCTTAACTATAATTTAAATGTTATTTGGAGGTTACTCTAGAAGAAAAGTTTATAACACAGGCCCAAGGAAGCTCTAGGACAACTGAAAAAAGAGTTGTGAATCCACATTATTCTGAGGGATATAATTTCTTATGGCTTTTTGTTACCTTGGGAAGGATGAAAATTAATATGTACTCGATAATTACAGGAGTCAGGAAAAGAAGCAAGACTGGTGCAACAGCAGGCGCTATTGGAGGAAATCCATATATTACAATGTTTTCATTTGTGAAAATGTGACACATCATGAGTCACACTACTGCACATTCTGCTCTGCAGAACTCCGTTGAAATCAGTGAGGAGACAGAAGCAAAGAAATGTCAATCACACTCAAAGTACGTTTCCCAAATTTTTCCACAGGAAGAGGCTTGCTTTATTCTATTTATTGATAATCCATTGTACTCAGTAGATAGGTGCATTATTTGTTTTCACTTAAATGGATTTTTTGCCCCAGTGAAAATTTGCAACCAGTAAACCTATTCCTCCCAAGGTCTGGGAAGAATCAGACAGAAAGACTTCTGTTGCATAATTCTGTATCCAGTTAGACTTAAAATAAAAGCATATAATTGACCACAAAAATTAGTTTTGTCCTCATAAAATCTTTCCAAAAAATACTGAAAGGAAATTATGTCACTGAGAATATTTGGTATTCAAATGTTTTTGTTTAGCTTCTCATCACAGCCAGCTAGCTGTCATGAAAGAGCTTTTATGGTTACAATGTCTCTCAGCATGAATGATAGCAAAATATTTTGGGTTGTTGGTTTTTGATTTGGTTTTTTTTTTTTTTGTTGTTTTTTTAAATGGGAAAATATTCACCACTGAAATGCAGCCCCTTTGATTCGGAAGGAGGCAGGCTGTTGAACGAATAGAATGTGAAAAGGCCCTGCAACTATAAAATTAATGAAATTATGGCCAGTGCTCACCATAAAAGTGTGCATTTTATGCACCACTAAAGAGTGGCCAGAACAATCCACAAAGTGTTTCTGTTTTGAGGGTCTTCACTGAGTGAGTTCTGCACTGAAACAAAACTTTAATATAGATTCACCTGGTAAACTAGAAGCTGTTGGCCTGGGGTTCTGGGATATATGAAATCTAGTTTATCAGCCTTTAAGCTCTCATTGCTCTTGCCCTAACCAGATGTAAGTTGAACTTGGGATAAATTAAAATGTAATTCTCCAACTTGTACGACCTGAAGTAAAAGAAATTATTATACTTTAGCAGCATGCTGGCCATCTCCTCAGTGTAGCTATACTAGGTGTCTGGCAAATGGATGATATTTTTTAGCTTTCGTTAGTCTGAGACATTAATGGCTGAATCTGCAGAACTTTTAGATTCTTCCCAGTCTTTCAGCTCCGACAACAGCCAAAATACGAATTCTTCATGTATGACCTATAGCCCTTCAAAGACATATCTATGTTCATTTTGCTCTTGCTTCTAATAGATCTCTAATGCTTCTAATAAATCTCCACCAGAAATTGTCGTATCAGCACGGGTAGAAAAGCAGTCACTATTATTTACAATGTCCAGGTTTAGCCCAGTCTACTGGGCTAAAGGACTGGCTATAGATACATCAATCACTTTTGAAATGTGATGGCCAGTTTACCAAGCAACTAAAAGCTCCTCCTAGGGAGTACTACATGAAGTGCCATTCAGGGATTCACTACCGAAACCAAGGAACAGTCAGTGGCTTGTTTGATCAGAAACTTTCAGCACAGGAAAAAGTTCTTCACAAAAATTCAACAGACGCTGAATATGAAAACCTGAAAGATTGTAACGACAGGACTGAAAATTATTGAAAAAAGAGGAAACTTGCATTGGAAAGGAGTTATCTAGTCAGTCATTTATATTAAATGAATGTGAAAACTCCATTTCGTGCAAAAAAAAAATGCCATGGGATGCTCCTTTAACTCCTAGTCTTTTTAAGCCAGTAAAAGACAAAGCCGGTAAAGGAAGCCTGGAGTCCAAACATCTGCTATCACACCCTGCCATATGATTCTTTTCAGAAGTGCAATCTGAAGCAATGTGGGTTTTGGTCTGTGTTACTTGTACTAGCAGGTTATTCCACAGCATCAGGCTCCTGATGGGTGGGAGGCTGCCTTCTCCATTCAAGGATGAGTCTACCTGTGCTCCTCCATAGACTTTGGCATTCATCTTACACATTTTTCCCCTTCTTAATACTTCTCACTGGTCTATTGTCTTTGCAGGCAATATAAACATCCCCTCTCACCCTTTGTCTCACTGAGCAAAGTAATCCTCACTTTTTGCCCATTGAGTTATATCTGCTCCCACCTACACCAGCAGGTCATAGCTGTTGTCCCTGAAGAGAACCCCAACACTTCAAAACTGAGAGGAAACCCAAGTCTCTGATCTTCCAAAAACTGCAGATAGGGTTTTTCAGAACAACCCACAGAGGTACAATGCATGAAATAGATGCTGTGATCTCAAAGGAGTATGTTAACCAGAAAACTGCTTCCATGAAAGGACATGAAAAAACTGTAGTGACAGGACAAGGGGTAATGAGTTCAAACTTAAACAGGGAAGATATTTAGGTTGGATATAAGAAAGAATTTATTTACTTTGAGGGTGGTGAGACACTGGAACAGGTTGCTCAGAGAACCTGGGGCTGCCCCATCCCTGGCAGTGTTCAAGACCAGGCGGGATGGGGATTTGAGCAACCTGCTCTATCAGAAGGTGTCTGTGCCCATAGCAGGAGATTGTGACTAGATGATCTTAAGGTACTTTCCAACCCAAACCATTCTATGATTTTCTGACACTGCCCTATTTGGGACTGCATTTATCTCACT
The DNA here is from genome assembly GCA_028858755.1 of Ara ararauna. Classification (NCBI taxonomy): domain Eukaryota; kingdom Metazoa; phylum Chordata; class Aves; order Psittaciformes; family Psittacidae; genus Ara; species Ara ararauna. The sequence goes on from CM054379.1 coordinate 68,850,878, forward strand.
GAGCTATACGCACTGCTATTAGGCTCCTCTGTCAAATACAATGTGTACACGGTGTACAAATGATGTACATGGCGTACACATGATGTACATGGCAAAGTTTTGGCAGTGGAGGCTGCAGATCAACCTCTATGAGGAGTATCCAGGGCTGCCCCATGCTGGACACTGCTTCCAGCCAGCTCCAACGCACCCACCACAGGGCATGGCTGAACCCCTCAGAGAAGGTGGTGGTGTCTTGGGGAAAGCATGTGTAAGAAAGAGCACAAAATGCTAGAACAGAAGGAAGGAACGTGAGGGAACCAGCAGATGAGGACGGGACTGGAGGAAACAGCAGACAAAGCACCACGGTCAAGGGAGGAGGAAACGCTTCACGACACAGCAGATACCCCCGAAGGGACTGCAGGCTGTGGGAGACCCACATCTGTGTGTAGCAGAAGGGGAAGGAGGAAGGAGCAGCAGAGATAAACTGCCATGTCCTGACACAACTGCCTCCTGTGCTGTTTGCTGCCTCACTGAAGGGACTGTCTGCAACCTGCAGTGATAGCAGGAGTCTGGAATGATATGTCTGGACTGGAGTGAAGCTTGGGAACATGGGAATGAGAGAGGATGAGTGTTTGAAACATCTACTGCATCAGGGTTTCCCAACACCCAAATCAGTACTCAAATATTTAGATTAATTGGCATTTATCTGCATTTATTTTTACACATAATCTCACTCTCTTGTCCATCCCATTTTCTCTCCCCGTCCTGCTGCCAGGGTAGTGAATACACAGCTGAGTGTAGGCACTCAGCTGCATGCTAAGGCCAGGCCTACACCTACAATCAAGTTGCACTTCTGAGGTAAAACAAGTTTCTCTGATCATCTTTCAGAAAGCCGAACAGAAGCTCAAACATTTCATCTTTACCTCCTTATTTGCATCTGCCTGCAAAGAGCCTGGAGGAGAAAGGTTTCTGCCTCCTGCAAAAGAAAACAAAGAAGACCCCCAGCAATCAGAATTCACCAAAGTCTCTATTTTGGGCACTGAACGTTACACACCCAGCAAGGAAGTCTCCTTGCCCAAGTAATAGAAAGGAGATAGAGATCAGAAAACAGAAGAAGGTGGTAATATTACTTATTCAAAATTGTAAGCAGAAAATGCCAAGGTTAGCAATACTGTTCCAGAATTACTCCCAATGAAATGTCCATCAGATCAAAGACACCACACATCAAAAAGATCTGGTGGATAAGATGAGAAAAAGCAAAGCTTGCAATCCTCAGAATAAGAGAGACAAAGATAAGGGGGAGGGGGAACAGCCTTGAAATTATGTTCACACATGTTAGATGTTTTCAAATATGCTTGGCCTTATAGAGTTGCTTCTACAATGCCAGCAAAGTAGGCTGCTGCAGCATGTCAGCAGTTACTCCTGAGAACTCCTGGAGGAAGGGGAGGCATTAAAGGACTAGAAAATAGAAAACAGTGCCTATCTTTAAAAAGGAGATAAAGGTTTGAGTCAATATAGCTTCAGTTCTGCTTCAGAAAACAAACAAAATTTGATAATAACTAAGCACCCAGCAGAAAAGGAGGAGAGTGGGAGTTTGTCTAGAACACATTGTTTCAAAATATTCCGGTTTCCTTCTAGGCCAATATAATAACTGACTTTAGCAAAGCTTCTGTTTCCTACTTGTTCCTACAAAATATACTCTAAATGAAATGTCCACAGGATGGAAGAGCATTGGTAGACAACCATACCTGCAGTGTATGGTTATCTAATGGTGTGGCACCAAGTGACTGGAAAGATGGAGCAACTAAAGTTCTGTAAGGGTCTTTCCTTGGATGCAATACGTTCAGTATTTAAATTAAACACCTGAATGAAACAACACAGAGTATGCTGAATACAAATACCAGTGACAAAAACTGCAAAGGATTGCAACCATTTTAGACAACAAAATAACAATTTTAAATTATCTTGTTCAGGTAAGTAAACTGTTATTCAGGTATGAAAAAGGCAAAAAAGTGATTTCTTGGAAACAGAGAATAGAAAGCTGCTGGGTAAACTGCAGTTCTGCTGAAACTGAGTGGAAGGTTATAAAGAATTAGAAGCTAAACACAAGTTAACAACATCATGCTGTTGTCATAATAAATCTTTAAAAAGGCAAACAACACACTAGACTTCTAGTTAGGATTACAGATTGCAAGATTTATAAAGGGATCCTTCTGCTCTGTGCAACAACAACAAGAGCTTTGGTATAAAATACAGCTCTCGCCCATAATTCAAGGAAGATGCAGAACCAGACAAGTGTGGAGCAGGGCAACAAGAACCATGAGGGCTAGTAAACACCCTTGGCTAGGGAATATGGACAAAATTAGAAGAGCAACTGAAAAAGAAACATAGTAAATCTTTCAAAAGCAAAATAAACTGAAATAAACAGGAAAAGATTAGCTTATTCTCTTATGTCACTTTAGATGCCCTAATGTACCCTCCTTGGCCTCAGCTGCCTGTCCAGGACAGCATCTTGTAGGACTTGTTCCACATGGGCCAAGCCTCCAAACATGTCATAGGGGATTGAAAATGTCTTTAGGCACCTTTGACAACAATCTCTCCTATGTGAGAGAAGATGACTGTCATATACATTATGCTGTGGGCAACAGATCTTAAGGCCAAGTTAACAGTGGGCAGTGTGCCTTCTCCCTATGCTCCACTCTGTGAATGACTCATTCCATCCAGAAGTCTGATGTCTTAAACAAACCAGGCAATTACACTGTAGAATTGTTTACTTGTCTCCATTCTCCACAAGGGGAGAGTGACTAAGGCAGGTGTAGATCCGTGCGCCATAAATATCTACAGTTACGTGTGATTAATTTCCCCCCATTGTACAAATATTAACTCCCAGGTCATCCAATATTTTCACTCCATCACAAGTAATGGTCTTGATGCAAGAAATACCAACTGAAATTCTACAACCTGTGCTAAAGAGGTCAGATCGTAAGTCCCATTTTTTTGAAATCGCTTTGTAGGAGCAACCCCTACCCTACTACAGAGTGTTCCACTAAATTTCCTGAACTCTGATAAGAATCACTATTAGACACTACAGAGGTCACAAATCATGAAAATAGCATGCCTGCTCTGAAGGCAATATAATTTCTCAAAATAGAACGTGAAAATTTAGCTGTTATTCATTCAACAGAGAAGTCAACAATTGCATTGTAATATGATTATGCTTGGTATTTTATCTCTATATTGTGTTTTAAGACTCATTGTCAAATGCTTCCAAGAAGATCAAATGAAGTTCATATTTCAGCCTCAGTAAAAGGCCAAATGCCTTCCATCTCTGAAGATGGACAAATTCATCCACAGTAATTGGCCATCCACCTATAAAGAAATAATCCTAAGTATTCCCAATTGGTTTCTTTTAGTTTCATCTTCATTTTGGAAGAGGGAAGAAAATACCAAAAAGAAAACAAACTATTGTTTTTCTGCAGAAAAGTATTTTCAGCTTTCCAATCTCCCTTATTTATTCTGTGTCATTGTATAAATGAAAGTATGGTGAGACCATTGCTGTTACTTTTTTGTCATCTGGCAATTCAGGAAAATAAAACCCGGTACATCTCACAAATGCAACTTCTTCAAAGTTCTCAAAGTAGCCTATATAAAAATAAATTTTCTGTGACCCTGATTAGCTTAAATAAGACTTTGGTAATGAATAATTGCCTTTATTTTCCAGAAACATTCACTGTCCTTTAGCACGCTACAAAGCGTCTCTAGAACAGACTGCACTACAGACATGTCCTGGGTATACATCTGTAAGCTGTCAACTGGCTTGGGTCTTTGATTCCTCGAGGAGTCTTTGGTGGACTTACTTATGGAGGAAATTAATTGCTGTTGAGCTTCCAGTGTCAGTTTCTGACATGTTAAATGGTGAAGTTTACAATACTTTTGATGATCCTTGTAGCATAAATAGAAGCAAAGGATACAAGCAAAGAAATTAAGTGAAACTGAACAGTTTATGCATGTAAACCTGTCCAAATGTGCACTAAAAAAACTCAGGATCTTCTAGACCTTCAGAGCCTAACTCGGATTTTGCACTTCCACTGTCTACATAAGCTCCTTCAGCACCACCATATAGGCAGTGTGATATTCTGAGATAACCTGTGTCTAACTCAGAAAGCTGCTGAAAAGTTCACATTCACACTAGTGTTTACAAAGCTGACATCATATAATGGAAGAAATCACATACAAGTAACTGTGCACACTGGTTTCTGTCCTTCACTTAAATCTCTTGGATACCTACAGATCTGAGGACAGCCACAAACTGGGGAGGAGGGACTGGGGGGAGTCAAAAGGGGTTGCAATACTCTGGTTGCACAAAATGCAGCGTAAAACTTTGTAATAAGCAATGGTAACTGAAACAAAACTGATTTCACTCACATGGATTCTCTCACAGCAGGTTCATGTCCAGGTAGCCTGGCCAGGATCACTTCAGTGATAAGGAAGACAAGGGACACTGTCTATTGATCACATCACCTGTCTTCTTACACTGGTAATCGTGTGCTGGTTTTCTGCTGTGCCTTTTGTACCCATTAGGACTTGAATGGTGATACTTTGCCTTTTCCATCCTGTAACACCTTTGTAAGTCATTAGCCAAAACTGCTGATTTCATAGAATCATAGAATAGTTAGGGCTGGCTTAGCTACTCTTTGGACTTTGTTTCCATAGGTAGCCTGTCCCTTATCTTAGCTTGTCCTTCATTTTCCTTATCTGGATGTCTTGAGAAGCTGGAAGTAAATGTGCTCTGTTCTTTACCAGTTGCTAATATGGATGTCATCTACACATGCCATTCTCTTATCCTTCTTCTTGTTTGTTTGTGTTTTTTAATTAATTTTCCTGGTGCTTTAATTTCTAGAAACTCTTATTCATGTCAGTCTTAACATTTCTATTATGAATCTCTACATTCTTAATACTCAAAACCAGCAGGTAAAGGCAAGATAAGTAATCTTATTAGCCCTTTCACTGTTTATCCATGAAACAGCAGGCTACATGCCTTTCCTCACCTGAATGTATAATTCATAGAGCACACTGCAGCATAAAAACAAACAAATAAACCCAAAATGAATGAGAGTCAAAATTCAGTCCCATTTCATATATGGAAATTCTTTTGACACACTAAATGTCAAAATGTGATCATTCTGAAATTTTCATCACAATCACTAATCGAACAGCAATACAAAATCTGGAATAAAGGAAAGCAATGTAAATAATAAAATGCCATTAATATAACTATTCTATGATTCTATGAGTCTATGATTAATATTGATCATCATGTTTTTATAAAAGGCACTGCCACTCAGTCATCATGACTGTAACAAATGATATACCAAAACAGCTAAAGGCAAGCATACACATCCAACAAATTCAGGATACTTTGGCTAATTTTAGTTCTTTTGACACTGCCACAGAAAATTTAGTGAGTAATGAGCACAGAGTCTTGAAAGATGTTTTTTTCTCCCTCTGGCTGTAATTCGCGGCATCTCACAATTGCCAAAGTGCATTATGATATGAGTGTCCTTACTCCTGTGCATCAGAGCAATAGCCATGTTCAAGGGCAACAGAATAACAATGGACAAATGGTCTAGTATGAACTAAAAAAATTCTGAAAGGCTATTGCCCTGTCCTCCACTCACCCTTTTGGAACGGAGCTTTTGTGTTGCCCCTATGGCCTAGTTACAGCACATATACCATTTCAAGTGTCCAGAAATCTTCAGAGATCCACAGTCCGTCATTTAAAGGAAAGAATTATATTTTTCAAGCAATTACATATTTGAGATAATTCTGCCATCTACTTTACAAGTTTTCAAACCAGACCATATAGTCAGTGCTCTTCCTCCTGTCTATTAAAATGTTAGGACAGAACTAGAGAAAGTGCTACTTGTTAGAGTGAGAAGAGGTGGTATTCTGGGAAAGTAAGAGAAAAAGTCTTCTGGATTAGGGTGTCCTTTATAACAAAAAAAATGCTACTGGGGAGCCTTGTTACAAGTGTTTATACCCCAGCAGAGAGGAGAAGGGGTATTGTTATGATGGAGAGGAACCTACCTCCTCTCAGGGTGAAGGAGAAAAATGAAATCCCAGCAAGCCCAGTACCACTGTAAGCTGCTGCCTCCATTATAGTCTGAAGTCGGAAAAAAACATGACCTAACTGCCCAAAAAGCCTCGAAGATCCCAGCACCCAGCAACATGATGTACCTTGTAATATGTGGTGCAGCTCTATACTTTTCTTGATCATTACTGTAGAAGATTCAGGTATTGTCCATCATTTTTTGCACCCATATGTACCAAGAGCGCACTGATACAAGGCCTACCGGTTACTTTTTGTAGAATATTATACAGAAAAAATGCCTAGAGAAAATCCAAGCATTAAGAAACTTAAAAAAAAAAGCAAACTAACAACCAACCCCCCCCGAAAAAAACCCACAACAAAACAAAACAATAACAAAAAAACACTCAAAAATCTGAGGCATAAAACTGTAGAATCAGAATATCAGTATCTAAGTTTCAGATGTTATCTAAAATTCAAATCTTATCTAAAACTTCCTCAAATACTAAAACTCAAATTGGGAACAGGTACATGGTCTTCAAAAGCACATTATTTGTACTCCTTTTTTCTTCACATTGATGAGTATCTCTGGTTACTTCAAATGACAGCTGGCATTCATGTGTAAGGAAGGAGTTTCTTTTTCCACTATTACCTCATTGTATGTACAAAAATGTTGCTTTGAGATATGATGCGATTTGACATGAAGTAAGGCAATGGTAAAAAGAATGTTTAAAGGTTTCTTTCAGCCTGGGTGATTCCTGTCAGCTTACGAAACCGCGACAGAGCAAAATGTTTTGTGAATAATTAGCAGGTTAATTATGCAAAAGCAGCGAATAATTTGTATTACCTATGTGGTTAGCTCGCCACACTAAGACCCATGCTGATTGCACATGGCCACGTTGCCTTACAAATTAAACGATCAGCCCTACAAGGCACTGTCTGTCCTCAAATTCTCCTGTTGTTCCAACAGTGCACAACACCTAATCCAAAAGAGATTCCTAAGGGATGACAAATGTGGGGTGGATTTCAGACCAGATGACCTAGGACAATGAACTTCAGAAAATAAGAGTCAAGACATGCAAAGAAAGAGACAAATTTAAGTAACTGAGACCCACCAAAGCTCTGTTCTGGTGATAGTAATTTTCCCTTTGTTGTCTGTTCAGCATTCATAAAATGACAGGAATCATCTGTTGCTGGAGGAGCTAGGACAAACATTACTGCAGGAGCAGCCACTGCTCCTGGCCATACACATCCCTACATGCCTTGTGTGCACCCACCTCATCCTGGGACTCACTTTGCCTAAAGGCACATTCCCAGAGTTCCCCCTCAGCTCTCTTTAGTACGTGTCTGTAATTTTCAGCCATGCAAAGATTTCCACATACAATTTGTAGATCAGCAGAGTTAGCTAGCCCTTATTAAACAGACCCTTCTGATTAGATTCAGAGAAATTAGGAGAGTTTTACTATATTGACCACAGTGAAATCAAAATTTCCCCTGACATCACTGTATCCCCAAATCCCAGTCAAATCCACAAGGTCATTTGGTACTCTCCCTGACTGAAAACAGATGTAGCACAGCACTGCACCCAGATGCATGCCAGGAAAGGAGCTGGTTCACTGCCAGTCCCTCCTGCACTCAACCAGGCAGAGTACAGAGGACAAAGTGCCTCCTGGGGTGCTAGAATGTGGTGAGTTTAAGGCACATCCCTACCACCCAGCCACCACCCCTCTCACCAGGCTGTGCAGCCCACCAATGAATGCAACTCATAAACATGCTACTGCCTCACATTTCCTTTTAATTTAATAAAGCATTGAGGTGAGCTACAGAACTTTGGACTTGGCCTCAACTGGAAATTGCAATGCTAGTAAGGAAAATTATCAGGCAGCAATAATGACTCAGAAGTAAGTTCCCATTTTTTGGTATCCAAAAGCTCTAAGTAAGCATCAGAATGCCAAGCAACCTAGGTTGCCAAGGAAAGTATGTGTGAATGAGGCAGGAGGAAGAAAAAGTATCCTGAACTATGCAGAAATTTTACACTATATAGTCCAAAGGAAACATGGCTGGATGAATCATCATCTTTTATTTAATATCAAAGAACAGATACTGTTTTACAGTAGGCATAAAATAATGCCAGCTCCTTCGATTTTCTGCAAACTGTGCACAGATCTATTCCAGTAGAAAGCTCTGATTTGCTTTCTCACCAAAATATTTTAAAGGCTTACAAGGACTCGCTCTCCCAAAGGCCTGAGAACTGTTGGCAGCGCCTTTAGTACTACAGAACTTACAACATGAGAATTACTATATGCTACATATAGGAAAGATAAAAATTGCAAGCTGTAATATAGAATAAATATAAGCTCAGTCATTAGATTACTGCTCGTGTAAGATGGTGCTCCAAATAGTGAGCAAACTAATTTCCAATGTGTCTCAATTCTTTGATTCAATATTTGCTTAAAGATGGGGTTTTAAACTCAATTTTTGAAATTATTAGCTTCTCTGGCTTCGAACAAGACCTTTAAATGTTATTTAAGCACAGATTTATGGGCAATTCGTTTACCAGAAATTAATGTGTGAATTCTTCTTAGTTGCAAATCATCAATATGTGGTCTGTTGAACAGATGCACCTCCTTCTACTCAAAAGCTGTGCACAGAATATTCTCAATGGTATTTGAAACGTTTCCGAAAATTGCGATTTTGACCACTGGAATAACGTTAGCACCACCTAGGGGCACACGTTAAAACCACGTTCACATTTTATCAAGAGAATTTTAATCTCAACATGTTAGCATGTTATATCTCTTCAGCTTAAGGAACGTCCCTCTGGCCTATGGCTTTGACGGCTATTTCTGATAAAAAACTGTACTCCAATGTCTTCACTCAAGGAGCTAGGGCAAACCTTTCTGAAGGAGCAGCTACTGTTCCTGACCGTATGCATGCCTGCGTTCCTCATCTGCACCCACACCGTTCTGGGACTCTCAGAGAAATTTCTCACTTTTCCAAGAGACACGTGCCTAGAGCTCCCCCTCAGCACTCACCATACATGTCTGTGGTTTTCAGTCATGCAAAGACATCACTCCATTTTTCAAAACTACCTCATTTTTCTATTATGTTTTCTAATTTTCTAGTATAATATAAATATTCTTCATCAAAAAGCTTCCAAACTTATTTTGCCAGAAATGTCATTAATAGATGACTAAGAGGTTTTCATTCTCACCTCTGAATAGTTTCCTACCTTTCTAAAAATGTCCCCTTTTGAAGACCTGTCTATTTCTTGCTGTATTTTATTTCAACTGCATAAATTCAGTTATTATATCCAGCTTTTCTGTGGTAGCCTAACTGCTTTTTAAAAGCTTGTTTAGTAAAACACACTGTTTTCCTCAGACCAGAGACCCTTTGATGAAGTCTGGTAACTTTCAGTAGGACTTTCAACTGCATCCCACTGTTCATAAAATAATTTTGGTCTCCAGCCTACACTGGGAAATGGAATCCAGCCATCATGACTAAGCACTGCACTGAGTTTATCTTTCTAAGAATACTGGGTACTCAAGACACCCCTAAACAAATGAGAATCAAAGCTTTTAGCAGATACCAAACATGATATAATTGAGCCTCCTGCAGTATTTATCTACAAGAGAATTTGAACCTACCCAGTTTTTTTCCTTTAAACTCTGCCACCACTTCAGTACTCAGTAGTGTCTTACTATTACACATACTTTAGTTTTTTCTTCCTTGAACAGTGAAACATTTTTGTGCCACCATATCATTCTGTGTCATGACTTAAGATTTTACTATCATTATTCCACTATTTGATTTCTTTGCTAAACAGGTTTGTATCTTACTGTGATTATGGTGTGTAAATTTTTGGGGAAGTTTAGGTTGGATATGAGGAAGAAACTCTTTACTGTGAGTGTGGTGAGGCACTGGAATGGGTTGCCCAGGGAAGTTGTGAATGCTCCATCGCTGGCGGTGTTCAAGGCCAGGTTGCACAGAGCCTTGGGTGACATGGTTTAGTGTGAGGTGTCCCTGCTCATGGCAGGGGGGTTGGAACTAGATGATCTTAAGGTCCTTTCCAACCCTAACTATTCTATGATTCCATGATTTCCAGTCATTTGCATCAGTATGAAACCCATCAATTCTTACATTACATGTACTGTTTGACTGCTATCAGTGTAACTTCCTTTCTCCTTACTACCTTACTTTATGTCGTGGTTTAAGCCCCTAATGCAGTTTGTTCACTCGCTCCCCCTATCTTTTCCCCCAGACCCGGGGGAATGGGGAGGAGAATCGAAAGAATGCAACTCCCACAGGTTGAGATAAGAACAGTTTATTATCTAAAGCATAACACAAGACCACTGCTGCTATCACCAATAATAATAATGACAAGGCAAATACAAGGGAAAAGAATACAATCGCTCACCACCCGACACCCAGCCCGAGCAAGCAGTGCACCCCCACCCTTACGGGTCTCTGCTCTCTGTTTTACATCCTGGGCATGACGTGCTGTGGCATGGAATACCTCTTTGGTCAGTTTGGGTCAGGTGTCCTGTCTCTGCTTCCTCACGGCTTCCTCTCCTCCCTGGCAGAGCATGAGGCTCAGAAAGTCCTTGGTCAGACCAAAACATCTCTAAGCAGTAATAGAAACACTGGTGTTATCAGTGCTGTTCCCAGGCTGAAAGTCAAAAACACAGCGCTGCACCAGCTACCAAGGAGGAGAAAAATGACTGCTGCTGCTGAACCCAGGACACTTTAACAGAAGCAAGTAGATTGACTCTACACTGTGCCCTTTCTGATATTGGAAGGCTTCACACAGTCATACAAGACTTGCACGGAGCCACTGTCTCTGACTTCATTTGCTAACATTTTCCTGAGCTGACTTAAACAGGAAAACACATTACTTAAAATTTCTTCCAGGCCCCAGGAAATATGTATTTTATTTAATAATAATGTGAATGTGACAGCAGCATTCTTGACAGCAGTATTCTTGATCCTGAAAAATTAATCCATAGAAGCACAGAGGTCATGCAGTCCAATCATTCACTTCACCATGGACACATCCACCAGCTGCACTCTGCAAGAACAGAACAAGTTGTATCCTCATTTCCAGATAAAGCCTAAGGAGCAAAACTCCTAGCTGCTGTATGCAGGTCCCATTTTCTGCCATATGAAAGCATTTAAATTCAGGTAAGTGATGACACTGAGAGCTTTTATGCTCAACCAGCAGAGAATGTGTTGTGTTAGTTGTCCTCCAGGATTTTCCTGCAGTGTTTTTTTACCACCAAGCAATCACTAATAGTGACACTACGGCAGTACCAGCCACACACACACGAGCCAACAGAAAAGGGGTAAATGACAGCCATGGTGGAAGCCACCTGCCACAGGAAGCATACAAAAAGTTCACAGCAACAAATAAATGCCCAGCTAAAGGGAAAGAATACCAAGGGCTTCTTTAAATGCGAAACTAACGAAACCGCAGCAACTATATGCAAACTACAAGCAGGCGGCGATAGAGAAACGCCCGTTAAGGAATAGCGAATAAGTGAGGCCATCTCGGTTAAGGGTAACCTTCCCACGCCCGGCAATAAAGGAGGCGGCCGGTCTCACGGGACTTCCGCCCTGGACCAACGTGTCTGCCCTCTTCCGCTTCTCTCATTGCATGGTGTGGGAACGGGTGTCGCCGAGCTATCGGCGCTCTACTGTGCCGCTCACCGCCGTGAGTGCCGCCGGTGGGGAGCCCGGTCTCTGGTGGTGGGTACCCGCTCCCGTGAGGCTGCCACCGCTCGGAGACAGCTGAGGTTTCGGCCCTTCCCTAGTTTAACCCTGCCCTGGGTTAAGCTGCTATTTATGCCGGCCTGTGGGAAGTTAGTAACTTTCAGGGATGCGGGTGCTTTAGCCAGGTGAGAGTTTGAAGTGTTCTGTAGAGGCTGTGTTTGCCTCAGCTTAGCAGCAGCGTGCTGCGGCCTCGGTGTTGGTAACAAAGTCTCCCTCTGGCTTGCGTCTTACATGGCTCGTGGCTCTCGTGAGAGTGGTCCCAGGTGGTGCCTGGTTGAGTTGGTCCGGGTGGTGGAGTTTCCCCGTAGTTTAGGTATGTATCCAGGAGGGCATGGCACTAATCCTTACCAGCCTGCTGTGGGCACTAGGATGTGTCTTTACAAATCAAGAGCAAGCCGCTGTTGAAAGGAAGGCTGTGCAAGAATACTGCAGTATTTAAAAACGTGTCTTAAGGTAACACTTGATTCTGTAAGTTCCTGTGTCTCACAATTAATTAACACTTCAAGGCGTCAAAAACTAGTTATAATTGTCCCTAGCAACGACCTGGTCATTCTGCCCGAGGCTCACAAAAACAGCCTCTGAAAGATGTATGCTATCTTTTCTTGCCAGTTTCATTTTGTTCTTGAAAGAGCATTAAGAGATTACATTCATGAACATGAAAGCAAGACAACTTTTTCTTGAGGGTGCTGCTTCCCTTTAGCTGAAATGTCAGTTTAATAATGCCACATTGAGAATGCTTTTTGTTTTTTGGGGTGTGTTTTGGGTTTTTTCTTTTAATAAAATACTGTTTTCAAATGCCTTAAGTAGCAAAGGGCTCTGTGTTTTCTTGTGTGATTTCTGTAGGTAAAATGATGGAAATGAGGCATTTCAGTTGTTTTGGGGGAATTTGTTGGTTTCAGCTGTGCTTGACAAATCAGCTATAATTCAGGTATGGGTTTAAGAACTAGGGTGAAATGCAGCAAACTGGTACTCCTTTTAATACAGATCTTTGTGTCTTTCTCAATCTGTTGGGGTTTTGGGTGGTGTTTTTTGGGGGGGGTTATTTTTGGTTGGTTGGTTATTTTGTGGGGTTTTTTGTTTTGGTTTGGTTTTTTTGAGGTTTTTTTTGGGGGGTTTTTTTGGGGGGTTGGGGGGTTGGGTTTTGTGGGGGTTTTTTTGCCTTTTTTTTTTTTTTGAGGTTTTTTGTGGGTTTTTTTGGGGGGTGGGGGGTTGGGTTTGGGGGGGTTGGGTTTTGTGGGGTTTTTTTTTTTTGTTTTTTCTTTTTGTTTTGTCAGAACATCCTTAGGGTCAACAGTATTCAAGGCTTTTGTGGCTGATCACTTCTACTGGCAGTCATGGGTGACAGCTGATCTTTAAAGGTTCTATGCCTCTGTGAAGTCTATGCAGTATGTGTGTGTCTTCACTCCTATGACACCTGAAAAGGGATAGGATCCTCCAAATTTTCCATAGTTTAGTATCCTCATGGAAGGGAAAGTCACAGGTTATTTATAGCACCCCCAGAAGGAATTCAGCAGCTCACTGCAACAAAAGGGTAGTAGTCAGTTAGGTGGTCCCTGAAGAATGCGGGTCAGAGTGCTTCCAGTGAGATCCAGCACATCTTGCTTGTAATCCAGGTGGATAGGTAAGGGAAACCAGGGGGAGGAATTGTGGAAAAGTGCAGGGGACAGAGAAAGAGTAGAAATGTGCAGAGATGCTCCTTGTTGGAAGCCTCATCAAGAAAAGCAAAGCATGGATGCTGTTTGATCTGTTAAATGTGTGGGTTAGCTCACTTTAAATATGATGAAGAGGCTTTGTGTGCTTGTGAGGCACAGTTCTTTTTGCAGCATGTATGACTCAAACAGTGTACCAGAAGGGACAGCCTCTGCCGAGGGTCCCCTTGGGAAGGATTGTAGCCATCATGAGAAGATGTGGGAATTCTGTTTACATATAGCCTTTGACTTACAGATTTGCATTATGTTTAGGCTATTGAGTGAAAAACTGACAGTTGTGGCTGAAAACAACTTTTTACTCCATGCCTGGCAAGAATGTCACAATTCTGTTTCCAGAAACCACATCATTTGATGGCAGAAGAATTGTGTAGGTTTAAATAATACTAAAAGTTTTCCATTAAAATAAGTGAATTAAGGAATTTAAATTCTGAAAAATTTGTATAAAAAATAAAATTGTCACTCATTACTAACATGCTGGACTTGTGAAATCCTGAGTCAGTAAAAGCTTTTCAGCTTTTAAAATGTTGATTTTTATGGCTTATTCTGTAAATGAAATATATTTGGGCCCCTCTGTACTTCTTTTAAATAAGATGTCTGCTACAAGTTAGTGGTGTTTATAAGCTCTTGTCTGATGTGGTGCTGCAGTAGTTTCAATGCAACATGTAAATACGCAGCTAATATGGCAAGTATGTAACTTTATGATCTGTAACAGATCCGCTGGATAAATGTGAATCCTCTTTTAAAAGAGAGATGGTGAAGTTGCCTAGAGTGTCCTTCTTGTACTGACGACTCTGAATCTTTATTCTGTCACTCCTTTCTCTTTCATAAGTGTATTTTTTCTTTATTTGTAGTTTTGTGGTTGTGTGATGGTGGTGGTGTGGTTTGGTTGGGGTTTTGGTGGTGGTTGTTCGTTTTGTTTGGTGGGTTGTTTTTTTTGAAACAGCATCTCCCAAATGAGCTTCAGAACCCAGAGTTTATTTTCCTTTCCTATGGCTTCCCTATTTGTGATGACAGGATCAGTTGAAGTTTTATCTCTTAACTTCTCAAGAATCTGCTTGGCTCCTCTTAGGGATACAACCAACCCCTGAGAGCAGTCTGACCTGCAGCCAGTTGCTGTTAATGAGCTGAGAAGGAGGGAGGTGAGTTGCAAGTAAAGTGGCTTGATGTATGTACAGGGTCTGCCAGCTGTGCAGGGAAGCAGGTAAGGGAGCTGATCCAGGTCCATTATCACTCTTTGGCTGGGATATCTTTTTGGAGGTAAGTATTCTGCTGTGAGAATATACCTAAAAAGGCAAAATAATAAAAAAGGTTAGTGATGGTAGTATTTCTGTGAAGGCTTAAAATGATCCAACTGCATTGCAAAATGAAGATTATCTTTACTGAATTTTGTACAAAAGCCTTACCTGATATGCTTACTGACTTGGTTTATTCTGAAGGTACATTAATCATGACTCTTGGCTATGTTACTAAGTTTAAAAAACAGATCTTCAATTTTATGTACACTTTATATATGTGACAGTTACTAGAACAGTTTAACAGGAGCCCTAGTATTTATTCCATGACTCCCTTGCATGGGAGGGAACGTAGCCAAAGCACTCAGGGCTTCTAGACTATCATTCTCAATTGGAGTGCTAAATCAAAGTGGAAGTACTCATCTAGAATTGGAGTATAACGTCAAGAAGACTGAAAGCACAGCCTAGTAATTTTAACCTCTACATTGAAAAGGTGAGAATTAGTTTGCCTTTGTCTTAAGAAATTATGACCTGCCCCAAGAGAAATTTTTTGTGGAGAAGGAATGCCTTAATATCTTTGTAACTGTAAGCCAAAGGACAGGAATTAATATTGACTGCAATTGCATTGTAAGACTATTGGATTGAATGGTGATTCATATGGGTTTTTTTTTACAAAGCTAAAATGTACAAGCCTAAACCTGGTCTTGTGATTCAAAAGACTGAAAATAGAGGATGTTTATTAAAATGTATCTCGGAGGCCCAAGTTGCTGGATTAGCAGTGTACCATTCGGGGCATTTGTAGTCCTAGCTCAGCAATTTCACTGGCAGGAAGAGCAACATCTTGTTTGGAAAGCTGTGCGAAGCTTTCTGACAAGTGCAGACCAAGAACTAAAGTATGTAATTAGCTCGGTTTTGTAAATTACTTAGCATTATTTAACATTGGTATTTTGAATAATTTATATTAATGAGAAGTTACTAAAAGTCTGTCCTACTTTGTCTTCCATATATGCTGACCTTCACTTAGCTATTCCTCAGTCCTCTGAATTGGGGTTTGGGTTTTTTCTGTGTAAAGATTAAGCGCATGCATGCTGAAATGTGGGATTTTGGAATTTGTAAAAGTCTATCCCCATAGTCATAAAAATAGATTGGGTTGTCTCAGTTGTATTTCTACCAGATTTGCTATCCTTGTATAATATCTGCTTGATTGTGTTGTCCAATGCAGTATCTTGGAGCGTAGCTGCAGGGTGTAATTAGAAGCAAAGGCAGGATTAATCTTTTTAGCTTCTAAGCCCAGTACTTAAAGCATGCATACCCTTGGTTTGAATAGTACTTGCTTTGGTCTTAAGGCTTCAGTTTTGAACCTGCTAATCAGATGATTGTACCTTTTATTTTTCTGCAGAAAAATACAGTGCTTCCTAACCTACAGTACACCATCGCTTCTAATTGTACATTATAGGTTGCTTTACATCTAAGCTCTGTCCTGTCAATTCTCTGAATTTACTTTTATCTTGTTTTGTATCCTGGTGTTCCTTTTTTTTTTTTTTTTTTTTTTTTTAAAGATTGTAACTTTATTTTATGATAATTCATGAGAGTTTCCTTCCACTTTAGTTTTCCTAGCTAGTTTCTCTTTGCTGGTTGGAGTGAAATTTAGAAGCATCTCATAAATATGTAAGCTGCAAGTCAACCCAGCAAGACTGTTTGACTAACTCTTTATAGATACATTCCAAGAGCCTGCTGTGATTCTTTCTATTTTCTGAATAGTCAGTCTGTCACATCCTAGTGGAAAAAAAAACCCAAACCCAGCAATCTTGTTCCAAACATTGTGACAAGTTTCATAAATATTTTTACTTATCCTAAAAGCAATAAAGCTTTAGTCTTTGGGTGTGGTTTTTTTGCCCCCAGCTATTTCTGTTCTCTGTTCTTACATTCATTTTAGCTTAATATGAAAAAATAATCTTATGCTTAGTAATTCAGTGGCAGCCATCAGAAACAGCTATAGAAAGTTTAAGATAAACTGAAAACATATTTTGTTCTTACTGAAAATTAAGATTTTGGGGGAGGAAAAAGAATGCATGTGTTTACATTAGCTAATATAAGCTCTTCTGATTTTGGCACAGCACAATTGTCGTATATTCCTCTTTCAAATCCTTTGATAGCTTTCTCCTCTCACTGTTTTCTGCCCCAAAATAATATTGTGTAAGTTTTCTTTGCTGTGAATGCTCTTCTTTTCAGTTCTAAGTTTGATGGGTTTTTTGGCTGGGGTAGGGGCATGTAGGAGAGTTGTTATAAGAATTGCATTATTTAGCCTTATGCTGAGGAACTTTTATGTATTGGACGGACTTTGTGGTTTTTAGTGGTTTCTCAGTGCACATCAAGATGCATAGCGCAGTTTACTTGAGCTATCTGGGCAGTATCAATTTGTAGACGGTGAGAATATAGCCCAGAGGTTTTTTGGGGGCTTGCTTTTGTGGGTGCAGGGTGAGTGTTTGTTATTTTCACTCTGGGGTTTTGTCCAAACTCAGAAATCTCAGTTACCATTTAAAATCTGTAAAAGACCTTCAAATTACAAAAGGAGAAGAATTTGTTCCCTCATCTCTCTACCTTCCAGTTCCATTTTGGGGACAAACTTCAGACTGTTTGTAGTTTTGGGGTTTTGTGGGATTTTTTTGGTTGTTGTTTTTTTTTTTGTTTTTTTTTTTTGAGTTTTTGGGTTTTTGGGTGTTTGGGGTTTTTTTCCACTGAAGGTCATAACAACTTCAGCCACATCCATGGCTGGTTCTGGCAGCTGAACTTACTGTTGTCCTTACTAATGCAATTAGTAAGTGTTTTGTTTTGCCTTTTTATTTGGACACAGAGATGCCAGTTAAGCTTTGTGTTTGTTTTCCATTTTTAATTGCTTTCATGAAGTTCTGCAATGTGAGTTGGGCTTTGCAAAGCAAGAACTATATGGTTCTGGTAAGTACCAACATCCTTTCTGCAAAAAAGGACAGGAAAAGTTGCTGTGACAGATAAAAAGGAAAGTAACTCCAGTTTATAGTTCTAGATAGTAATATCCTGAGTATGTTCATCTGTTTTAAATATAATACTTCTACTTATTTGTATGATATCTCTCAGGTCACAGATACAGATGCATTCTAATCTTGGACTCTTGGTTAGTAATATTTGCTTTGTAAGGTATGAAAGGCCTTTATCAAATGTTGCTGGAGAGCATCAGTTAGTATTGATACTATTAAGTTATCCTAGCTGCAGACAGTATGACTACAGCTTCTGTAGTCTTCAGTTATTCGCACAGTGGTATAAGAAAACTTTTCATCGTGAGCAATCTAATACATGTTCTTCAGCTGAAAATGTCAAAAGACTCAAAAGCACAATCTGTATTGTCCCAGAAGGCGCAATCGTGTATGTTCCCAAAATGCTGGCAATTAAATGCTTAAACCATGACACCTGCATATCTAGCATCTGTATCTAAAGAGCTGTATAAACAGCACTCATTTTGGAATTGAAATATCCCATTTCAGTTAATGTGAACACTGGAAGTGTGCAAGTTTGCTTGTTCTGGTTCTTCAAACTCATTTTCCTTCTCCTGTCACCTGACACAAGGGGACAGAGGAGTTTTTTAGGTATCCTGAACAGAATTATGATGATGTTAAACTGTAGTTACAACTAAAACTTTATTTTCTTAACAGCATATTATGATAAGTATAGCACAGAATTTACAGTTAGAATGGCACAGGATTTCTACAAGCAGAATCAATGTAGTACAGTTTGTAAGTAGTGTAATACAGCATTTACAGTACAACTTAAGGTTTCTAATCACCTGAACCCTCTGCAGGTCGGGTCAAATCTTAATACATGGTTTGCTGTATCAACATAACAATCATAATCTACACTCAGTCAAAGAACAGGAGTCATTCCTTCATTCGTGGAAGGAAGCAGACAGCAGTGGAGGCGTCCCTGGTCACCAGGGAGTCACAGGTCTCAGTGGCCAGCAGCGGTTTGGGTCCACATTCCCCACTTAGGACTTGGTTGATTTTACAGACAGTGCTCTGTGGGCTGTTGTGTGATGGGTTGTCAACAGCACCTGGCTGGCTGTGTGCCTGGGACCTTCAAGGCCAGCAAGAAAGGAAGTAATTGGTCTGGTGCCCAGGAGCCTTGAGGAGAGCAGGGAGGGTTAGAAGAAATCTGTCTGGTTTGTCTGCTTGGTTCACAGGACCTTCAGGGCTTGATAACAATGGGAAAGGGAACAAATACATGACCTGCTTGGTCACAGAGAATGGCTGCTTGCCTCATGAAATGGTGTTAGTTATACTAACATTACCAGGAGCTGGGAGCCAGGGGTCCTGGTCACATCTACATGCTTCTTTACTTTTCATCAACTTTTTAAGAATATGAAATACTAAACATAAGAACTTCTTAAGCAGTCTTCTTGTATCTTTCTCACTGCTTTTATTCAGTGTTCTACTTTAGTTAGTTTAGGAACCTTTACGTTGTATAGAAATAGGTAAACGTGATCCACAGGAGATCAGCAAAGTGCTAGAGTTTGTTCATCAGGTTGAGGGAAAACAGGCTTAATGGATTCCACTCTTCAGTCATTAAAACTATGTGTTGAATCCATCTAAAGCTGATACATATCAAGACTGAGCATGTGCATTCTTTCTTGGTATATGGATGGGAGGGGTTTTTTTCTCTTCTGCACCACCATCCTCAACAGTCAAAAAAATCCTTTGTTGGGGTACTATTGGGAAACACTCATACCAGTTTTAATCCAGATCATGAAAAAGTGATATATTCCATTATAAAACTGTCAGTTGTTGTGGGACCCTGGGATTATTATGAGATTCAACTGACCTAACAACAAAACGTGGTAGCCAACAGTCTGCTATGTACTGCATTTCATAGGCTGGGCCACTTCATCTGTGTTCTGCAAACCAGGCATTTTTTCAAAAAATGTTGAAGAACATTCCCAAATAATGTCTTTAGGATCTCGGTACATAGAATCATAGAATAGTTAGGGCTGGAAAGGACCTTAAGATCATCTAGTTCCAACCCCCCTGCCAGGGGCAGGGACACCTCACACTAAACCATGCCACCCAAGCCTATGCCCAGCTTGGCCTTGGACACCGCCAGGGATGGAGCATTCACAACTTCCCTGAGCAACCCATTCGAGTGCCTCACCACCCTCACAGTAAAGAATTTCTTCCTCATAGCCAATCTAAACTTCCCGGTTTAAGGTTGAACCCATTACCCCTTGTCCTCTCACTACAGCTCCTCATGAAGAGTCCCTCCCCAGCATCTTTATAGGCCCCTTTCAGATATTGGAAGGCTGCTCTGAGGTCTCCACGCAGCCTTTTTCTTCTCCAGGCTGAACAGCCCCAACTTTTTCAGCCTATCTTCATATGGGAGGTGCTCCAGTCCCCTGATTATTCTTGTAGCCCTCCTCTGGACTTGTTCCAACAGCTCCATGTCCTTTTTATGTTGAGGACACCAGAGCTGCACACAATACTCCAAGTGAGGTCTCACGAGACCAGAGTAGGGGGGCAGGATCACTCCTTCAACCTGCTGGTCACGCTCCTTTTGATGCAGTCCAGGATATGGTTGGCTTTCTGGGCTGCAAGCGCACACTGCAGGCTCATGCTCATTTTCTTATCAACCAACACCCCCAAGTCCTTCTCCGCAGGGCTGCTCTGAATCTCTTCTCTGCCCAACCTGTAGCTGTGCCTGGGATTGCTCCGACCCAGGTGGAGGACCTTGCACTTGGCATGGTTCAACTTCATCAGGTTGGCATCAGCCCACCTCACAAGAGTGTCAAGGTCCCTCTGGATGGCATTCCTTCCCTCCAGCATATCAATCAAACCACACAGCTTGGTGTCACTGGCAAACTTGCTGAGGGAGCACTCAATCTCACTGTCCATGTCACTGACAAAGATGTTGAACAAGACCGGTCCCACCACCGATCCCTGAGGGACACCACTCGTTCCTGGTCTCCAGCTGGACATTGAACCATTGACCACAACTCTTTGCATGCAGCCATCCAGCCAGTTCTTTATCCACTGAGTGGTCCACCTATCAAATTGATGTCTCTCCAACTTAGAGACAAGGATGTCATGTGAGACAGTGTCAAATGCTTTGCACAAGTCCAGGTAGATGACATCAGCCACTCTACCCCTGTCCATCAGTTCCATAACCCCATCATAGAAGGCCACCAGATTGGTCAGGCAGGATTTCCCCTTGGTGAAGCCATGCTGGCTGTCACCAACCACCTTGTTGTTTTTCATGTGCCTTAGCATGCCTTCCAGGAGAATCTGCTCCAAGATTTTGGCAGGCACAGAGGTGAGGCTGACTGGTCTGTAGTTCCCTGGCTCATCCATTTTCCCCTTCTTGAAAATGGGGGTTATATTTCCCTTTTTCCAGTCATCGGGAACTTCACCTGACTGCCATGATTTTTCAAATATGATGGACAGTGGCTTAGCAACTTGATTTGCCAGCTCCTTCAGGATGGATTTCATCAGGTCCCATGGACTTGTATATGTTCAGGTTCTTAAGATGGTCTCGAACCAGATCCTCTCCTACAGTGGGCCCAGGGTCTTCATTCTCACTCTCCCTGCGTCTGCCTTCCAAGACTTGGGTGGTGTGGTCAGAGCATTTTCCGGTGAAGACTGAGGCAAAGAAGTCATTAAGAACCTCAGCCTTCTCCAAATCCAGGCTAGCCAGCTCTCCTGATAGCTTCTGGAGAGGGCCCACTTTGTTCCTAGTCTGCCTTTTATTTGCAGTGTACCTATAGAATCCCTTCCTGTTATCTTTAACATCCCTAGCCAAGTTTAATTCTAAGTGGGCCTTAGCTTTCCTAACCTGGTCCCTAGGTTCCCGGACAACATCCCTGTATTCTTCCCAGGCCACCTGTCCTTGCTTCCACCTTTTATAAGCCTCTTTTTTCCTTCGAATTTTCCTCAGCAGCTCCTTATCCATCCAAGGAGGTCTCCTGGCCCTCCTGCAGCACTTCCTTCTAGTAGGGATGTATCGCTCCTGAGCTTGCAGCAGGTGATCCTTGAATACCAACCAACAGTCTTGGGCCCTCCTGCCCTCTAGGGCTATATCCCATGGAATCTTACTGAGCAGGGTCCTGAAGAGGCCAAAGTCTGCTCTCTTGAAGTCCAGGGCAGTGAGCTTGCTGCAAGCTCTTCTCACTGCCCTGAGGATCTCGAATTCGACCTTCTCATGATCGCTGCAAACAAGGCTGCCCTGGAGCATCACATTTCCAACCAGCCCTTTCCTGTTGGTGAGGACAAGGTCAAGCATGGCACCTCTCCTTGTCAACTCCTCTATTACTCGCAGAAGGAAGCTGTCTTCCACACAATTGAGGAACTTCCTGGATTGCTTGTGCTGGGCCATACCATCCCTCCAACAGATATCAGGGTGGTTGAAGGCCCCCATGAGAGCAAGGGCCTGCGTGCGTGAGGCTGTTCCTATCTGTCTATAGAGTACTTCATCCACCGAGTCCTCTTGGTCAGGCGGTCTGTAACAGATCCTCACAATAATGTCTCCCATCACTGTTCTCCCTTTAACCCTGACCCACAAACTCTCTGTCGACTGCTCACCTGTCCCCAGACAGAGTTCCATACTCTCCAGCCTGTCCCTAACATAAATAGCAACTCCCCCTCCCCACCTACTGGGCCTGTTTTTCCTAAAGAGCCTGTAACCTTCCATTCCAACACACCAGTTATAGGAGCCATCCCACCATGTTTCTGTGATGCCTATTATATCATACCCCCCTAGACGTGCACACATCTCTAATTCCTCTTATTTGTTCCCCATGCTATGGGCGTTTGTACAGAGATGTCTGAGCCAAGCTCCAGTTGAAGCCGGCTCATTGGCTGGAGCAGCTGGAATATCTCTACATAGCTCTGAATGTTTATTATATGTGCTGGCAACTGACTATGTGTGTTGGGATGGAATGATCCCCCCTCCCCCAGCACATCTAGTTTAAAGCATCCTTGACCAGTCTGGCAAGCCTCCTACCAAATCCACTCTTCCCTTTCTTTGCCTAATTAATAACAATAATTTTGTGTTCATGTATCCAGCAGGGTAGACAATTGAAGAAATAAGTTTATCTGCTGAACTGAGGAACTCTAGTTTGAAAATTAGATCTTTTAAGACACCTTCTTCTAGTATGGGATAAATTACCTCTGGAATGTGCATGTCTGGAGCCATTAGCTTTGACATCATTTTTTTGATGCCTGAGGGTGGCTGAAATGTAGCGTGCCTGGAGTGCCATATGCTTGTGGCAGAGTTACTCAGTTATGTCTGAAGTACAACTGTATTATGAGAATACATTTCTTAATTAATCCTGTATTATAAGAGAATGTTGGAAAACTTAAATTACCTGCTGTGTTCTAGTCAAAATTGAGGCTTTTCTGAGAGAACTGGTGGTGAAAGCCAAGGAGCCAGCTGAAGATTGGTACTTTACTGAGACCTTTTCAGGGCTTTTGAGTACTTTGTTGAAGACCTGACCCCTACAGCTGATTCAGGTGGCTGTCAATGTTAGTATCATGGATGTACGTAATCTCTGCTCCTCCAGGTCAAGTAAATCTTGTCTGTTCAGGGCAGATTGTTGGCTAACTCTCCCTCCTGTGTTTCTTCTTTTTTCTAAGAGAAACAGCTCTTGTAATACAGGAACTTCTTTTAGTAAATACCAGTGTGATAACTAAGTTCTTCCCTGTTCCCAGGGATTGAATTTCCGCCAGCTGCCTTTCTCCATTGCTCGGCATTACAGACTTAGTAGGGTGCTGCTCCCTCAATCTAGGAAGTTCCCTGAATATATTATCTTCCTGAATATGAGGGCTTTTTGCTTTTTTGGCATAGCTTTTTTGCTGCTTATGGCATTTAGATGAAATGCTGTAACAGTCTTGAGTGATTATGTATTATGATGGTATACGGTTCTTGCTAAACCAGTGTCCTGATTTTTCGCTATCATCTCTTTGCAGAGACTGCCTGTGGTATAATATATGTCAGATGAGGCTTGTGGAGGGAGGTAATTACCTTTCATTAGACTGGCTTATAATGGGACGGAGTGCCACTCAAGCTTTTGGTCACACAGTAAGTGACCTCAGAGGGCTTATGTGCCCAGATGCACATCAGGTCTTTTTTCCATCATATTAGTCTAATAAAAGGTATTACCACTCCACAGAAACATTGCATGACTTGCAGCCTTCATGATCTAAGGACGCTGCAACATGGCAACCATTACTGAGGCTGAACAACATACTCTTCTGTGTGCTATTTGCAGTTTCCCCCCTCCTGTTTGCCATATGCACTTTTTAGGTCTAAGGCTTTTATAATCAAAATGTGAAAGTCCTCCTTAATCAGTGTAGTCTTTTAAGTAAATTGTGAAACAAAATTTAATTTGTCTACTTTGAAATGGGAAATTTCACTTTGTAGTGCCTTTGGCATCTTTCAACGTCACTTTGGTGTATGTTTTTTATAAATGAGACCCAAGCTTGTAACTCTGGGAACCCAAAGGTCATGTTTCAGGTATAAGCATGTTTAATTTATCACTATGTCATGTTTGTTTGCTTTAAAACTTGTGTTCACGAGCAATGCTGTGCTTCATGGGATAACATTTATTGTTGCCCTTCAGTTACTAAGTGAAGGATACTAAAAACTTGTTTCTGGTGGCTACTTTATGCAAGGTATACTTCTTGCTTGAGATAGTAACTAAATTAAAAAACAGTTTAATAAGGTGTTAGGATGTGTCAGTAATGATGTCTTCACTTGCACTATTTTATCTCTTTAGATCTTCTCTGTTTTCATGCATTTAGGTTTTACTTCATGATGAAGGAAGCATTTAATTGTTTTGAGGAGTTTACCGTTACTTACAAAATCCCACTTTCCCTTCACCTTTTTTATAGAATAGTTAGGGTTGGAAAGGACCTTAAGATCATCTAGTTCCAACCCCTTTCCCATGGGCAGGACACCTCACGCTAAACTATGTCACCCAAGGCTCTGTCCAACCTGGCCTTGAACACCACCAGGGATGGAGCATTCACAACTTCCCTCGGCAACCCATTCCAGTGCCTCACCACCCTTACAGTAAAGAGCTTCTTCCTTACATCCAGTCTAAACTTCCCACTCGTTACTGGTCTCCAGCTGGACATTGAGCCGTTGAGCACAACTCTTTGCATGCAGCCATCCAGCCAGTTCTTTATCCACTGAGTGGTCTACCTATCAAATTGATGTCTCTCCAATTTAGAGACAAGGATGTCATGCAGGACAGTGTCAAACACTTTGCACAAGTCCAGGTAGATGACATCAGCCACTCTACCCCTGTCCATCAATTCCATAGCAGCATCATAGAAGGCCACCAAATTGGTCAGGCAGGATTTCCCTTTAGTGAAGCCACGCTGGCTGTCACCAACCACCTTGTTGTTTTTCATGTGCCTTAGCATGCCTGCAGGAGAATCTGCTCCAAGATTTTGCCAGGCACAGAGGTGAGGCTGACTGGTCTGTAGTTCCCCGGCTCATCCATTTTCCTCTTCTTGAAAATGGGGGTTATATTTCCCTTTTTCCAGTTGTCAGGAACTTCACCTGACTGCCATGATTTTTCAAATATGATGGACAGTGGCTTAGCAACTTCATTTGCCAGCTCCTTCAGGACCTGTGGATGGATTTCATCAGGTCCCATGGATTTGTATACGTTCAGGTTCTTAAGATGGTCTTGAACCAGATCCTCTCGTACACTGGGAACCTTACAGTATTTGGAAAAGGCTACAGCTAGAGGGGTGTGTTGTTCCTGGAGAAGAGAAGGCTGCATGGAGACCTCATAGCATCCTTCCAGTATCTGAAGGGGGCCTATAGGGATGCTGGGGAGGGACTCTTCATGAAGAACTGTAGTGAGAGGACAAGGGGTAACGGGTTCAAACTTAAACAGGGGAAGTTTAGACTGGATATGAGGAAGAAATTCTTTACTGTAAGGGTGGTGAGGCACTGGAATGGGTTGCCCAGGGAAGTTGTGAATGCTCCATCGCTGGCAGTGTTCAAGGCTGGATTGGACATAGCCTTGGGTGGCATGGTTTAGTGGGAGGTGTCCCTGCCTGTGGCAGGGGGGTTGGAACTAGATGATCTTAAGGTCCTTTCCAACCCTAACTATTCTATGATTCTATGGCTTTTGAAGATAATGCATTAAATGAATTTTGGTCAGTTACCAACAGATTATCCATGTCTTCATGGGGCACCGGCACTCTAACTCTTCCTTCACCTCACAACTTCTTCATGGTATTTTTTGCTTTGAAATTTACAGCATCCATAATTTTAGTCAAGAGAAATTTAATTTAATTAATGCCACATCATGCTTCTGAGTTTTCTTCTCTTATGATTACAAAAAAAAAAAAAAAAAAAAAACCAAAAATCAAAAAAAAAAACCAACCCAAACAAAAAAAAACCCAGTCTGA
This sequence comes from Ara ararauna, assembly GCA_028858755.1. Classification (NCBI taxonomy): domain Eukaryota; kingdom Metazoa; phylum Chordata; class Aves; order Psittaciformes; family Psittacidae; genus Ara; species Ara ararauna. The sequence continues at coordinate 68,877,099 of CM054379.1, forward strand.
TGCATTGCTTGTTTTGATTATGAATTAATATCTGGAGTTAGGCTGATGTGGAAAGGTTTGGTTTTTTTAATGAACTATGGAGTGGTATGTGGTCTGTTCTCCACCCCTCCCTCCCCAAATGTTGCATTATAGTCTATAGTCAAACTTCAGGCCTGCCACAAAAGCAGTAAGTGAAACAGATGGTAGAAGTTAACTTACTGAAAACAACTGACCTAGGTGTTTTTCTGCTTTGAACTGTATCATTAACGTGCTATCTACAATAGGTTTCTCTTAGAATTTTACTGTCAGATCCAGTCCAGGAAACGCTCCTACCCTTGATATTGGAGTAATGTAAATGTGAGAGTAGTGGGTTTCATTCCCTGTGCAAAATACTCACATAAAATAATTAAAGAAAAGGTCTTTTGACTACAAATCATAGATTTGCTCCACAGCTATTTAAGTGAATTAAATCTAATACTGCTGTAAAAGTGCTTTAAATGAGGGAAACCCCTTTCAGAAGCTTTTTTTAATACAGTAAACTTTGTAGTGTTTGAAGTCTGTCTAAATCTGTTTCAAGGCTCCTTCTGAATGGAACTGCTGGGAAATTTGTGGTGGGTAAAAACATACACATACAGCATTTGCAGTGTTAGCAGATTTGGTCTTGCCAGTTGTCTTTCACAGGTCCCTTAAAAGTAATCCACAACCCACAATCCACACACTTGAGACAGAGGTTAAAAACAAATGGTCTCGAGCACCTATAAAACTTCTCATGTTTTGTTTTGGTTGGTTGGTTCCCTTCTTCTCCCCCCCCACCCCCCCACCCCACCCCCCCCCCCCGGTGTTCTTATGTTCTTAGCCAGAAACAAACCCCAAGAACTTCACAGCACTACAGTTCTTTAGAGTAACTGGTTCTGTTCAGCACACATTCACTGTTGTGGCTGGAGCTACACTCAGTCTACACTTGAATTCATAGCTTATGGACAGATGTTACAATGAGTGTAGTAGCTAATTAGTATAGTCAGTACTACTCAGCACTTCCTAAGGGTGCAGAGAAAAAATTCCCTTCAGAGATTTATCATTTTACCCTGAGCTCTAACACGCTAGTTTTTTAGCTCGGTGATAATCTTCATCACTTTTTGTGGTCTTAAAACAACACTGATGCAGATAACAGTTTTTTACAGTGTGTGTGGTTTTTCTTATTACCAATGTGTGATGTAAATAATTTTATATGAAAGCAGTAAAGAATGTATACAGCTGAAAACTACTGACTAATTTTTGTGACTTTGCTATAAGAGTGCTCTTGCTCCCTTGTACCAGCGTGGGGTTTGTGCAGTCTTAATGTTTTGTGGGGTTTTTAATAATAATAATACTTAACGGTATCAGTTCAATTGTGTACTGATGTGTATTTTTCAGGATCAGATATTGAAAAAAACATATTCTTCACGGCATTCTGAAATTATGCCTTACTTACAGTAATTCTCACTAACTACCTATGGTCATTCTAAATTTCTGTGCTTAATAATATGTTCATTTTTAAGCATTCAAGTTAATATCATGCAGCATTTAAATGGCACTTGTTCAGTCTTGAGACAACCTAAAAATGGTAGAAAAATATTTTAGTAGTCACACTATACTGTTAGCACAGTAATCTTAATACACAGAAATTGAGGAGTTAGCGTTTTTATTAGACCCACCTGGAAAATATTAAAATGCTCACTTTCTAAAAGATACATTACATAAAGCATTAAGTAGCATAGCAGTACTTAATCTGAAATACTAAGAGAGAATGTTCTGTAACTTGAGTTTAGTATTTTACATACTAGGTGTATGGGACTGTAACTTAGCAAGCAAGCGTAGAATGTACTTAAATGAAAATGCCTTTTTATTTATTATTATTCTTTGGATAGTTACCTGGGATCATTCAGTTCCCTACTGAATTTTAAAGTGCCAGATCTGTGTTTTGAATTACTTTGAAAAGCTTTATTTATTGAAAACTGACAGTACAATTAAAGCATTGATTGAAATGGAGTTTGGAGCCTTCAGAGATGAGAGGGGCTTGAGTGACTGAATAAAAATAGTGTGCTTTGCTTAAAGAGTAGAAACATAACTGTGGCCTAGCATCTCTAGCCATCAGAGGACCATGTTCCTTTCCATGACAGATAGTAAGCTGTTTCGATAATAACCTGCAAAGGTTCCCATAAAAATACTAAACAAAGAGAACAAAACCAATTGAGTTAAATAGAGTGATTATGATCAAAATGTCATGGAAAATTTACTTTTCTCTTGAAAAGGAATTTTGACAAATTCAGTGTATCAAATTTCTGAATGTGGAAATAAAGTGGTAGAAAGCCTATTCTTGATCCTTGTTCATATGCTGCTGCATGGAATATCCCTTTGGCTAGTTCGGGTCAGGTGTCCTGTCTCTGCTGCCTCCCAGCTTTTTGTGCGCCTCCTCTCACATGAGAGACTGAAAAGTCCTTGATCAGGGTAAGCGCTGCTTAGCAACAATGAAAACATTGGTGTATTTTCAGGGTTGTTCTCAGACTAAAGCCAAAACACAGCACTGCAGTAGCTACTAGGAGGGAGAAAAATAACTGCTCCTGCTGATCCTAGGGCAGGTTGGAACTATATGATCTTTATGGTCTCTTCCAACCAAAACCATTCTGATATTCTACAGAGAGGGGGCTGGCAGCAGTCCCTTATGATGACAGGAACAAGGGTAAGAAAAGGGGACCCTTTTTCTGTCTCTGTAGAGAATTCTTTCATGTCTGCTGATTCTCAGGGTATTACTCCTTTTCACTTGGCAGGCTGAGTTGAAAAGTGAATCTTGAGGTTTTGGTGGTTTCTGTTTGTGTTGGAAGTGGAGTTTAAGCAGAAGCAGGCAGTGGTGAGGGGAAAGTGTTCAGTGAATGTGGTCCAGTAAGTATCGTGGTCCAACAGTTGCTCCAGATGAGTCATAAGACATATTTTAGTTCTTGCTGTTTAATGTGAATGGAGTTCTGCCATGTACAAAAGCAGAGTCTTCAGAATGGCAGCTTGAGTTCAATGTTGGTCTGAGGTGGTAATGTTTTTGTTCCAGCTCCATTTGTGATGGCAGTTCTTAGTGCAACTCCTCTCTTGCATTAAGCACAAATGTTCTAGTTAGATTTTTAAAAGGGGGTTTTAGTATTCAGCATATGGATATACCAGAATGAACATACATTGTGGACTCTGAAGCTTCCATCTGAGATGCTAATGAAATATATCTTCTGGAACAGAACAAAGACATGGGAAGTCACTAATGCTTTAAATCAGCTGTAGTTCTTTTGGTTGCTTCAGTAATACTTCAGACCTGTCAGGTAAAATATAACAAACTTGAACCATGCAACTTTAGGTTTAAATGTGCCTTTCTAGAATAGGCTTGCATGTTTTAATCCCAGACATATGTTTTGCTGATGTCAGGTTACCTCACAGGCTCAACTGTAGAATGGTAATTTACTTAAGGTTTCTAATATGTATTAAGTTATTGTACTTTCTTCCACATTTTCTGATGAACTGGAGTTAGGGCTATTGAACAAAGGTGTCCTGTTTTGATTCCATACTTTACCTACTTTGCTACAAAGCAAAAGACTGAATAAGCCAATAAGAAGACCTCTGTTGTGTTTTAACACCAAGAGAACAAAACAAAACCATCAGAAAACTTGGTGATCTCCATCTGTATACTCCTATAATTGGAGGTGGTTACACTGACAGTGTGAGTGAGCACCTTAACAAGGCTGAGATTGAGAAGCTTAATGCCAGTCCTGAAGAGTTCAGAATATAACTAACTGATTTCACACCTCCACTGCAGGGTATGTGAAGCTACCACCATTTTATAAATTGAGTGAAAATTAGGTTAAGATTTGCACAGGGCAGTAGCATCATTAAATTATGAGGTTTTCACCCAGTTCCATGCTACAGCCAGTAGACATTGTCTGTTGTGTGACAGTCTGAAGTGTTTCTGTTGTTTTAAAGACTTACCTCTCTTAAATCTCCTCAAGCTTCTCTCCAGTTGCAAGATCCTTAACTGATGCATTCTAAAAAATAATCCAGTCTTGGCTGCTATCTTCAGTTTAAAGTTATGGAAAAAAATTGCTTATTTGTTGACTATTCACTACGGACGTGCACAGAGGCACCCATGTTGTCTGTGGCTTCAAGAAATGCTGAAAAAGAACATTGCTTGAGTTGAAATTACATGGTTTTGTGATAACAAAGAATCTTATTTTTGAGAAAATACTTGGCTTTAGTAAAGACCTTCTCCATTTTTTACTGCTTTGCTCATACAGCTCGAGAATATACATCTGCATAATAGTACTAACACAGAGGCTCAAACAGAATTTGCTCCATAGAAAGATACAACTGAAGTGCAAAACAAGTCAGTCATTTAAGAAAAAATAGTCATAGGCATTGTACAAAATAATTTGTTTCACCATTTGCATTTCAGCTCCTGTCTGGCATAGTTAGTTCAACTTGGGTGTATGTTATAGAATCATAGAATCATAGAATAGTTAGGGTTGGAAAGGACCTTAAGATCATCGGCTTATACTATACGTTCCTCCTAAAATGAAAGAAACTAAATTTTTCAATAAAACTTGTGTTTATTTTATGCAGTCAAGTATGTGGCTGACTTCAGTCACCTTCAGGAGGTTTTTTTAGTAGGTCTGAACTTTTGCTGTCATTAGCTTTATTGGAACGATTCTAAATAACGCTATTTGCTGTGGCACAGCATATGGGGTGTGTTCATGCTTTATTTTTAGTATGCCTATGTGTTCCTCCCTACAGCATGATCTGGCTTTCCTTGTTCACATTCCTTGCAGTTCATCTGCCTATAAATGTTTGTAGAGTACATCGAATGATAATGCAAAGACACTGATGTGTTAAGTCATTAACAATAAAAAACAAATATAAAACTTTGTGGTGTATTTGGTTTGAACACATTCCACTACCACCCCAAATTCACCCTCTGGTTTTTAACTAAAATCTTATTTGGAAGTGTTTAATCTAAAGCCAGCATTTGTCACACTTGTTAAGAGCATCTTTGGGAGCAAGTCTGAAATTTTCTCCTGCAGAATGCCTAGTGTCTTGTGGAGAAAAGATCAAAAGATTACTTGTGATCTTTTGATGAGGGCAGGCATTGTTAATGTTCTCTTGGGGAGAAATTGTGGGTTTTTTTCCAAGTCGTTGTGAAATGAAGTAGCCTGAAAGAGGATATGTGCCTGAGAGTACAAAAGATTTTGAGGTGAGAATTCTGTGCTGTGTTTGAGTTGGTATAGTCAGTTTTGTACTTGTAAATGGACATACTGTTCTCATCTGCAGCTGCCTGGAGATGAGCAGAAGCCACCGTTATCACTAGTGCAAACTTAGATTACATTAAGAAAGAAGAAATAGTTAGAACTGATGCTGCTTTATCTGGATCAGCAAGGCAGATACTAAGTCAGAACCCTTCAACACTCAAATAAGCATTGTACCCAGGTTTGGATTTTCTTTGGCAGAACGATTGGAAAAACATGCCATTTCTGGCATGTCAGTAGCCAAAATCTGGTTGACAAAACTTTTTCTGTAACAGTATTTTTACAAATGTTTTTTGTTTTTGTAAAAAAAATATTTGTAAAAGCCTCTACCCTGCCTTTCATATAAATTTCCTCTATGATGCAGTTTTTTCTTCAAACCCTCATGCTAGTAAGTTTAGCAGTGTCGTGCTTATGTGAGTTATCTCAAATGGATATTTAAAAGGGCGAGGCTCTGATTTAAAATCCCACTGATCCTATACTTTAGGTAGTGGGGTGATTCAAAATGCCTTTGTCAGATGTCTTTAACCTCTCCACCTGTCCCGTCAGTGGGGATGAGTCAGAAGTTGGAGTCCTACAACTAATGCTCACTAAATCTGGAAGGCTCAAGTGTTAGCATGACTGATTTGGCAGATGGGGCTGGATGTGGACTGGTGCATTACTGAGGTGACAGCAGCATTTCTGGAGTGCTACTGCATCTTTCGGGGAGGAGAGGAAAGTGTCATGCTCTTTTGTTTTATTCTACACTGACGGTGAAACCAGTATTTTCTAGGAGAACTGAGCTGACTGGGGGCTAACAGTAGAAACAGCTATAGGAACCCCTTCTCAGGCTGGTTGTATGGTGAACACGTTGTTCACCTTCTATAGAGAAGCAGCAAGTCTCGTGTCTGGGGGAAGGTGCAGAACTTCTAGAACATGTATCATAGACAGGGTGACTGGTCTGCAGTCCCCTGAGCCTGAAGTAAGTGGCTGTAAGTAAGGAAGTAGGTGGCTGGCCCACTCAGAAAGGTCTCCATTAAGACTTGAACATCCCGGCTGTTCAGTAGAGAGGTACACAGTATACATGCAAACTGAGTGCACATGTTCAGTCCTGATATACCCACACCTCTGTCACCTGACACTAAGGGAACAGAGCGGGTTTTTTAGGTATCCTGAACAGAATTATGATGATATTAAACTGTAGTTACAACTAAAACTTTATTTTCTTAACAGCATATTATAAGTATAGCACAGAATTTACAGTTAGAATGGCACAGGATTTCTACAAGCAGAATCAATGTAGTACAGTTTGTAAGTAGTGTAATACAGCATTTACAGTACAACTTAAGGTTTCTAATCACCTGAACCCTCTGCAGGTCGGGTCAAATCTTAATACATGGTTTGCTGTATCAACATAACAATCATAATCTACACTCAGTCAAAGAACAGGAGTCATTCCTTCATTCGTGGAAGGAAGCAGACAGCAGTGGAGGCGTCCCTGGTCACCAGGGAGTCACAGGTCTCAGTGGCCAGCAGCGGTTTGGGTCCACATTCCCCACTTAGGACTTGGTTGATTTTACAGACAGTGCTCTGTGGGCTGTTGTGTGATGGGTTGTCAACAGCACCTGGCTGGCTGTGTGCCTGGGACCTTCAAGGCCAGCAAGAAAGGAAGTAATTGGTCTGGTGCCCAGGAGCCTTGAGGAGAGCAGGGAGGGTTAGAAGAAATCTGTCTGGTTTGTCTGCTTGGTTCACAGGACCTTCAGGGCTTGATAACAATTGGAAAGGGAACAAATACATGACCTGCTTGGTCACAGAGAATGGCTGCTTGCCTCATGAAATGGTGTTAGTTATACTAATGACATTACCAGGGGTCGAGAGCAGGGGGTACCAGCCAGACACCTGATACTGGGTTTGGTAGGGCTGTCCTATGGATATTAAGTAGAAAAACCTTCCTTACAAAAAGACTTGACAGGATGTCATCCTGTGGAAACTATGGTTAGGGCCCGTATATCAGATTTGTGTGTTCCCTGCCTTTTTAAGCCTTTGAAAGGAGAGCTCTGTGCTTCATGGTCACCTGGCAACTGCATACACAACAAGAGAGTGATTTTTCTCTTTTCCAGTTACATCATCTTGATTTAGCCTTACAAACTGCTGTTGTCAGGGTACAGATGTGGGGTGGTTTTTTTTTCCTTTTTCCAGAGAAACTCCATTGATCTAACAGCACGTTTTTGTAAGTCTTAAATGAAATATCAATAGGCATGTAATTTTAGGTCTATAGGCATAAAGAAATATGTTTGGGGTTTTTTTCTGTATTTTGTTGATGGGTACCCAGGGTTTATGTTTGTGGCTTGGTTTTGCTTTAGTAGAGTGTTAAAACTTGTTACACAAACAATGCTTTCATTTTACTTCTACAGTATCTCCTACAGGCTTCAACAGAAGTGCATAGAGAAAACAAGATATACTCCTAGCTTTATAATGCTATATTTTTTTAAGAGATTTCTTATACCTCAAGGCTATATTGTTTCTAATACTTTCTTCTTGACACAGATTTTGGTTTGGCACTTGTCTCTCTTGATTAGGAAAATACCAAGCACTTGGAATATGGTTTAACCTATGCTTCATCCTATGATTTAAAGTATTTTAGAACAGAATTGTCTTGCTTTTGTTGTATTTCATGCCTCTTCACAAATCCTTCAATGGGAGAAGAGACTCTTAAAGTATAATATGCCCTAACTGAAGCTTCCTAGCTCTTCACTTCCACTCATAGAACATTTTCCACCTGGGATGATGCAACTGCTTTTGCATCTGAACTGCCTGAACTGGACCATGGGACTGACACAGGTTAAAAAGTTTACTGTCCCATGGGCATTAAAGAATTATTTTTTGGTGTGGATTTTTTAATCCAATATCTTGTTGTGTGTATGTATATATATACACATATATACACCTCCTGCAGTGTATATACACACACACACACCCCTCCTGCAGTGTAGCACAGGAGGTAGCCCACCAGGGAGGGAATGGAAAGGATTGAATAACAAGGCATTGTAGGGAGAGGTTGGGATGGGAAAATGTTTTCAAACTAGAGCCTTTTACATCCTCAGGTTGCTTGCAGTGTTTTCTCTGGTTTTGAAGGAGCAGCACCTAGCTGAAGAGAACTAGAGAACAGCAGTTTCTGAACAGTAACATGGAGGAAAAACGTTGTTTCTTGTGGGTAGGGGGAGATTATTGTTTATGGGCTTCTACAGTAATATAATTAGTAAATCTGCAAGTGGAATGTCCTAGTTGTCCTGTGTGTGTGTGACTGGCTTGGTAAAAGAAGAATTTATATACAGCTTTAGGGTACAGATTCTGGCTCAAAGTTTCAGGGTAAGCCACCAAACATGCAAAGAACAGGCAGAATCTGTCAGAACTGTGAAGTTCAGATGCTCTGTCTGTATTTAGGTCTTGGATCTGAAAAATACAGACGACTACCAGTTATGGCTTTGTCTTTTCTTTTTAACATACATTCTCAACATAATGGCCAATTTTTATGGGGAAGAATAAATGGCCTAACAAGGAAAACAACATTGATGCAAATTAAAAACTAGCTTGATTACATTATACTATTAAACAAAGATGATGACAGCTGCAATTGCAGTTAGAGCATAGATAGCATTTCAGCCACCAGCTGTCAAGTGAACTGTGGTGTGTGGCTGCTAGAGCAGTGGTTTTAACCAGACTGGGAAGGAAATAGTAGAATCCTGTAAAAAGTACAGCAAATCATTTTTTTCACTAGTTATCTCACAAATTTGGGTCATAGTTTTAGAAATGAAGTAATTACTTTTTTTTCCTTTATAAAAACTTACAGGAATCTGTGCTATGAAAACAGTGGATTTGACAGACACAGAAGATTACACTTCTGCCTGTTCTGATTCAGGTAAATTAGACTGAGATTAACCACTTAAATTTGTTGTATTTTCAGTTTTCAGTCTAAGGATCTTCCACTTTAAATGGGTTGAAGAGAGTTGTTAAATGGCCATTAGTGTGGGGAGAGATTTGATGTGACAGACTCCACAATCATAGAGGAGATGGGTTTTGTCCATTCAAATAATATCTCTGAATGGCTTTAAGAAGGAGATTAGTCAAATATAACTTATTCTTGGAAATAAACTTAATTTTAAAGCTTTTTAAGAACACCATTAATTTTACATGTCAGTCTTTTTTAAATTTGCTCATTGGTACTTCCTGAAGAATTTCTCCTGTGCTTTTGCACAGAGTAAACCAATGCAAGGGCTGATGATCTTTGAAGAAGGCTTTCCCATGCTCTGGAATTGACCTGGCAGAACAGTTACTTGATGGAGGTCCTAATGTTCGGCATGTGAAACAGCATGAAATAGAGGCCTTTGAATAACTAAACCATGGATGTAGTATATGCTTGCTAAACTAGCTTCAGCTTAGATAAAAGCTTTTCATGCCTTACTCAGTTTGATTTATGAGCCCTTCATTGCCATAATGTTTGTAATTTCTATGTTATGAAATCCTACTTGAGGAAACAATCTGGAGAAAAGTGTGCAAAATGTCCGTTGTATCTGCTTTTCATTTTGGAATAAACCAGTGTTTGGATGACCAAATATGCTTATGTTTTGTTGTTTTTTGGGGTTTGGTTGGGCTTTTGGGGAGGTTTTTTTTGGTGGGTATTTTTGGGGGGAGGGGGTTATGTTTTGGTTTGTTTGGGTTTTTTGGGGGTTTTTTGTTTGCTTGTTTTTTTACCATAGGAACTATTTTTCCGCAATTACCAACACATGGATACAGCACACTGCTCTAAAACTTCTATAAAGTTTTCTGCCAGTCATACTGCCCATGAAGCCTCCTTACCTTTTTTCCCAAATCTACCACCCATCCAGAAGCTTCAGTAAAGATATTTAACTTCGCATAAAGCCCTGAAGATCAGACAATCTGGCCTGAATGTGAAACTCATTCTTAGCATGTTAAGAAGTGAGTTTAGACTCAGATCTTTGTTACATTTTTGTCTCCTTTTTAAAGCAGGGGAGGTGGGCACAGGAGATAGGACTCCAAGCATTTTAAGGCTGGATTTTTTTAAAGAAGCTTTTAATTGCATTTAACTGCATTTAAGTGAATGCTGTCTTAGCTTGTTTACAATATACCTTTTTCAAGTTTGTAACTCCTCCTCTTCATAAGAGAAAACAGTCTTTTAAGATACAGTAAGCATTTTCATGGAGTATAGAAGATCTTGTCTAATTGGGAAAAGCCTAATTCCTCATACATAAGCTAAGAAAAAATGGGTACTACTTCTGTGCCATTTCCATAGCAAGCTGTCTTGAAGGGTTAGTAGTAAATATGAATATAGGTCTGAATTTTCCTTTTAAGAGAAAACGCCAATGATCATGAATAGAACTGGGTTTCAGTTATCACAGCTGAATTTTAAATATACTGTGGGTAACAGTTATTGTAACTTAATTTTAAAATTTACTGCCAGTCTTATTGTATCAGTGTCTGTTAGATATCCGGTGTGATGACTGTGCCATCTGCTCTTCCTGCAGGGCATGTGAGAAGAGAAGGAAAATTAACCATTTAGCCAACAAAAACACTGAGCAGTACTTGAATCAGGTGCACAAGGACAGCATAAAATTTACCAAAAGGGTATTGGTTTTGGAAGAACAACCTCTTCAGCTGCTCTCTGAAATGTCATCTTCCTTGCCTGCTCTAGGCAATTTCATCATGAACACAGAAATCTCAATGGCTGTCCCAGGTTCAAGGAGGATAGGATTAATTTAAAGTTAATTAATTAATCAATTTAATCACTTTTAATTCAGGGAGATCCTACTATGTGCAGAGTTGGGACTCCTGGGAACACTTTCAGTTGTTTTAAATGTGTAATACCTTTTTTAAAGGTGGAGGGCTTGCATCAAATTTGGCTGTGAAGTGCTGTACGCAGTGTTTGATCCTATAGACATTCTGGGATGGTTTCCCTGTGGCCTTCTGTGCTTTTTCCAGGGCAAAACATGAGCAAGTTTGGTGACTGATTTTTCTTTTGTTTTCATGGGGATCAATATAGACAAATCAATAAAGATTACTGGATCTCAAAACACAAATTATAGTATGCCTGAGAGTTACAAGGTGACTGTGTTGTTCTTTACTATGTTATCATTGCCAGAATGTTCCAATGTTACACATATCCGTCAGGACAAATAGTGGTGGCAAGAAAAGGAGAGTATCCCCTTGAAATACGTCACCCTACCTTTGGCTCCTGTGTCATTTTCAGTTGCTTGTTTTGCATTGTGCTGTTTGTCTTAAGGAAACTAGTATCCCTTGGGGAGTTGGCTTAGGCTTTACTCAAGGTCTCAAGTAACAGGAATTCACACAGATTGTACTTCAGACTTATAAGAGCCATAGCAGCAGCCTGTAGGGAAAGCTTGGTGTTTGACCCTTGACGTATATTCCACTATGCTGGGAGAAAATAGCAAGTGGAGAGAAGAACTGGTGAGGTTCATTTCAGACAAGTATTGTTACATGAGGGCTGCATTGTGACCTCTTTGTAAGTATGCTGTAGAACAAAGAATCCCCATCCCAAACTTTTTTTAAAACCATGTCAAAATGAGACTAGCAGTGTCCAAAGCTCCTTTAAGAGAGTATGGGACTGCTGTGGGGCTTGCCTGCTGCTCTAGTGTGAGAAGAGACCAGTGGTGATTGTGATTCTAAGCATATGTCACTTTACTCTCTTGGTGTCCTGTCCCAATTTGAGGTGCTGCTCCCTATTTAACCTCCCTGTGAATGCTGTATGAAAGAGCACTGGAAATTAGATGTTCCTCATTGGAAGTGCTCTCTTATTCCCCAAGTGCCAAGTCTTAGTTGGAACTCCTGCATGTGGGGGGACTGTGGACCCTAGGGAAGGGGGCATGAGGCTGGGAAGGAACAACATCTGCTGGTGCTCAAATGATTAGTTGAGGGATATGGAAGGAGATCTTCCTGATTTTCCATAATTTCACAATATCCAAAAAGTTTTAGAGTGTTACATTTTTCTGGTGAGGGGAGGGTGAGGACTGTATTGTGAAAGATTCAAATAGCTTGACCTATCTCAGAGCTAACAATTCCTAGATTTCTGCAAACTGAACGGAGGAAAACGGTACTGCAGAGTGGAAAATGATGACTGATAACACTGCTCATGAAGATATTGAGAAGTCGAATATCCCCCGGTTAAAGACTGGTGAGTTCTACAATTGCTGACTTGTAAAATAACATGAACACGGGCAAGCAATTACCTTGTGCTCAGACATTGTAAGATAATAAAAAACTAATGAAAGAGTTACTTGAATTGCACATCACTAACATTTTATGCTAAGTATGTAATTAATAACTCCCAGTTTTAAGCCTTAAGGTTTCAGAGGATTTGGGGTTTTTTTTTCCTAAACTGATATTTAGCAAGAAAGCTCAAAAGACTTCCCTCAACTGTAAGAGGTTGGAAATCAAGATACACAATGGTCTTTTCTCACCAAGATGATGTTTAACCAACTAGTGAAATGCAAAAAACCTAAGTGCATATTTCCACTTCTGTCTCAGCAAAAGATATCAATACAGCATTTTACCTTTTAAAATAATTTGACATTACAAACACAATTTGAAATGTTGTCCAACAATTATGCAAATCAGCTTCTATTTTTAAATGTATGTTATGAACAAAAAAGATGGAGAGCAATACTGTGTCCAGATTAAATCACAACCGTGTTTTCTCTGTTTAGCTAGCATTTCTAACTAGATAAATGGAACCTGGTAGAAGCTTGCTGCATGCATGTCAGGATGAAAAATTACGTGGACAATTAGTGTAAACTTGTGCTTAAATCTAAGAGGCATCTTTGAAGTTTTATCATTCCAAATGCTGACACTGAAAAGCTAAGCCATAAACTTAGGAACTGTGACTTAACCTCTCAGGAATGATCTAATGAATGTCAAGTCAATGAGTTTGTGTAACAGGCTAATGTACTGGCGGGTTGGTGGGAGTGTGATATAGTCAATCTGCCAGGCCTCCCCATATTTGTACTTCAGCCATCGTCCTCCATATCAAAGAGGCTTTAACCATTTGGCTTGCTTAATTGCAGCACGTTTCACACTCGTGAATGGGCAATAGTGTCCATCATTAAGTCCACCCCTCGATCACGAGCCCATCTGTATGTTGCATCTCTGCCCTGATGGCCTGAAGTGTCATGGGCCCACCAGGCCAAAAATAATTCACCCATATGTTGCCAATCTAAGTCCATCTGAGCCACTTCAATTTTAGCAGCTTTATCCACTTGTTGGTTGTTCTGGTGTTCCTCGGTGGGCCGACTCTTGGGTACATGAGCATCTACATGGCATACCTTCACCACCAGGTTCTGCACCTGGGCAGCAATATCTTGCCACAGTGCGGCAGCCCAGATGGGTTTACCTCTGCGTTGCCAGTTGCTGTGCTTCCATTGCTGCAATCACCCCCACAGGGCCTTTGCCACCATCCATGAGTCAGTATAGAGATAAAGTACTGGCCACTTTTCTCATTCAGCAATGTCCAAGGCCAGCTGGATGGCTTTCACCTCGACAAATTGACTCGATTCACCCTCACCTTCAGCAGTTTCTGCAACTTGTTATTTATTGTGCTTCTCTCATTTCCAGCGAGTAAATAATTCGAGTCTTAGTTTTAATCTGAACATCATGACAAATAAACTTCCGTTTCTTACAAGCAATGTGAAAAAAGTGGTGTGATACACAGCGTCAAATGGAAATATTTAAATTCATTTTCCTGCAGAGTTACCATGCTTAAAGGTTCTCAGATTTTTTCCTGTGCCACTGTGCTTTACTGTCACTGTGGATGAAGCCGATCAAACTGACCTTGATTCTTTCGAGACTGAGAACTCTCAGCAAAAGAGAGTATCAGCAACACTCTGAGTTGATGACTTTTAAAGATACTGATTTCACTCCCTAGAACAATTTAATTGCAAATAATTCTGTGATTAAGTTTTGAAAAATAGTTGGTATGAAGGAAAATAATTTTACTGCATTTTACCATTTATAAGGTTGTTTTCCCAGAGAGAACCTTTGATTTAAATCAGTCTCTTTTCAGAGTCCGTGTAGCCAATACGTCTGAAGTCAAAGCACAGCTTGCATTGGAGGGACGTTGGTCTCCTTAGGAACTGCTTCGCTTCTAGCGTTAGCCTGGATGTCTCTGTTGTGCATATGCTTACCCGTAGTCTAAGGACAGATTTTATATACATATATATATATATACACACATATATATATAGGGTATGTGCTACAGCTGCTGGCAACCCCCTACATGCCGTGGGTTTCACACTGAGGTGCCAGGCACGGCTACCCGCTCTGCCCCGCGTACCTCCGCGCAGACAGAGCCAAGCCTGTCCCTGAGGGCTGGGGAGGAGGAGACCCCCGCGGTGCCCCACCTCCCTCAGCCATAAGCCCTCAGCGCGCTGCCCGCCTTAGGCGCGGCGCCCTGGCGGGAACGCGGGCCCCCCGCGGCTCCGCCCCCCGAGCAGAGCCGCGCCCTTATTGGCCCCCGGCCGCGTGGGCGGGACCCCCTCCGCGTCCACGCGCCGGGTCCGCGCTGTTGTGACACGTGAGGACGGCGCACGTGGGGCCGTTATGCAACGCGCACGGGGGACTGGGGCGGGGAGGCGGTTGGGCGGTGCGCAGGCGTGCGCGCAGGAGGGCGCGCTGCGCATGCGGGGCCCGCCCGTGGCCGGTCCGGCGGTGTCCCTGCTCTGCCCCCGCCGCGCTCCTCCCCCTGCCAGACGGCGGAGGATCCCGAGCGACAATGAAGCAGCAGCAGCAGCAGCCCCCCCAGGCGCAGCCCCCCCAGGCGCAGCCGCTGTTCGCTGCCGGCGCGGGGGTCCCGGCCTTCCTCAGCAAGCTGTGGGCGCTGGTGGGCGAGGCCCCCAGCAACCAGCTCATCACCTGGAGCCAGGTGCGGCGGCGCCCAGCCCGCGTGCGCGGGGAGGCGGGGGGTGCCCGTTCGTCAGTCCGTGTGTGTCTGTGTCGCCCCTTCCCGCCTTTCTCCGGCGGCCGGCACCTGGGGCCTGCTGGGGCGGGGGGAGGCAGGAGGGCCTTCCGTGGGCCCCGGGCCTCGGCGGCCGTGGGGAGGGCGGAAGAGCCGTGTACGGCCGCTTGGCTTGGCTGGGCTCCCCTCAGCCGGCCTAGGGGAGTGGCCCCGCCTCCCCCGGCCGCTCTGGGCCGTCGCGGGTTTCCTAGCCCAGGAGGGGCAGTCAGAGGCCGGTTTGCCTCAAATGCTTTCTTGTAACGGGGTACCTGGGAAGTATGAGCTCCGATGCCCGCTGCGGGGGGGCGCCGGCCCCGACTGAGCCGGCCGGCTTCCCCGGGAGGCGGATGCCTCTGAGCTTGAGGGGTTTGGGAGTGAGGGCAGGGATCCGACAGCAGTCGGGCTTTGCGGAGCGCCGGCACGCGGTTTTTATTAAACTATGGTACGGGAAGCGCAGGGCTGTGGTGGGGTTTCAAGGGCGGGTTGGCGAGTTCGGGGTGAAGCCGGGGGGGGGGGGAAGGGGGGGAGGCTGCGTGGCAGCGCCCTGCCCGGGGATGCCGGAGGTGCCAGTGCATCCTGCGCGCGAGGCGGGCGGCGCTGGTTCCCTCGCGTGGCACCCGAGGCCTCCCGCTCACCGCGGGGAGCGGCCCGCCCCGTTGCTGGCCGCGTGGGCCCACGGCTGCCGGCGCTTGCCCACCTGCTGCGGCGGGCGCCTCTCCACTGCCTCCCGCCCATCACGGCTCCGCTGGAGATAGGCAGGGTGGGCACCGCCGGTGGGGACTGCGGGGCAGGTGTCTATCTGCCTATTACACACCTGACCTGCGGGCTGCAGGTTAGGTGTGCGCGGTGCCCGTGGCAATGGATGTCTAAATGTAAGACCGGAGCTGAAAGGCCTCTCATCTTGAATCCCGTATATTCGGATGCAGAAATAATAAATAAGCATTATCCAAGCGCAAGAGTTACAAACGCCTTAAAACATTGCAAGGCAGTAAGTAACCACCTGGCAGGTTTGCTGTAGTAAGCATCATTAACTCTTCTGATAAATGCCAAGCAGAGGGTTATTTATTTAGTTTTTCTATATTTTAGGTATTTTTAAAATAATTATGAAATAATAAGTAATAAAATAATTATTAAAATATTGAAAACAATCCTGTCCTCCAACTACATCAGCACCTTCATGTGGTGTTCAGGTGGCAGGTGTTGTCTGAGTTTATTTTAAGTGCTTTAGCCATGATAAAATGCTTTTCTTAAACATTTTACTGGTAATGTATTACCAGTAACTTCAGCCAGAACTTCCTGAAGAAGGAAACAGGTAGACTCTGTAGATTTTCTTTTTTGTTTTTTTTTGTGTGTGTGGTTTTTTTTTTTCCTGGGTCAGAAATGCTCAAGGCTACATGAAGATTGAGATGTTGTCTAGCTTAAGAAGTGCTGGGTTTGCCACCTTGCTCTTTCAGTGGAGACTTTGAAATTAATTGCTTATCCTTATCTCAAGTAAGCACACCACGGCTATTTGGTATCTTTGTAGTATTTTCTACTTAAAAATAAAGACTAATTGTTTGGGGTTCTGCAAGGCTGCTTGTGGGAGGAGGATAGACTAATCACAGTTGATGTTATTGGCATATGCAGTAGTTCATGTGTGGGGAAGGTATTGGGATCACTTGCTGCACAAGTGACGACAACTTTTGAAAACAGGCTGTGTCAATATTATGGGTACAGAAAGTGTACCAGTTTAACAGGAAAGGAATAGTACAGCTACTATAATATTTCATTTTCTGGCTATGCCAATCCATAAGTTTACACTGTGTGGATAAATGTCATCTGCAACCAAACAGCTAAATTCTGCCACCCTGCAAACATATTTTCATGAAGCCATGGTATGTGTTATCCGTGGAAACAGATATGAGGAGTACCAGACTGTCCTGTGTTCAGCAATAGCAGTCGTTTTTCACCTTCTTAGTAGCTGGTGCAGTGCTGCATTTTTGATTTTCGGCCTGGGAACAGCACTGATAACACCAATGTTTTCAGTTGCTGCTCAGTAATGTTTACTCTGACCAAGGACTTTCTGAGTGTCATGCTCTGCCAGGGAGGAGGGGAAGCTGGGAGGAAGCAGAGACAGGACACCTGACCCAAACTAGCCAAAGAGGTTATTCCATACCCCAGCACGTCATGCTCACTATAGCAGTTACCCAGAAGGGTTAGATCACTGCTCGGGTCGGGCTGGGTATTGGTCGGCGGGTGTTGAGTGGTTGTGTTCTCTTCCCTTGTTATTTCCCTTATCATTATTATTATGGGTGGTAGCAGTAGTGGTTTGTGTTATACCTTAGTTACTGGACTGTTCTTAACACATGTTACCTTTTTTCGATTCTCCTCCTCATCCCTCCCAGAGTGGGGGGGAGTGAGAGAGAGGCTGCATGATCCTGAGTTACAGCTGGGCTTAAACCACAACAGTTCTTTTTGGCATCCAACATGGGGCATGAAGGGTTGAGATAACGACAGATCTGACCAGAGTGTATCTAATCATATTTGTGATAAGCATTCATTGTTTTGGATTAGTAGCCATTCGTCACAATGCTTATTTTTTGGATCTCAAAGTTGTTGCTCCTGGTCTCACAGTTTCAGCATGTTGTACCTTACTTACAGCTGATATTTGCTGTGTTAGTGTTCATCAGCTGGGGGGCCTTGGGCTAAGGTTCTTGTTTCATTGTACTTTATGGTAATGACTTGTAATACAATAGAATCATTGATTGTGAAACTGATCTGGCTTGCGTTCACAGTGTGGTCACCACCTCTATACTTTGGGAGGTATATAATAAAAGTGTTTAGCAACTACACATCTTTTTTCCCCTCCTTGGGTGGTCAGCCCATGACGGAGACATTCCTTTCTGTTCTCCGCACCCCCCCCCCCCCCCCCCCCGACCGTTTACAGCATCGTTTGAGAGTTCTGAAGGTTTTGAATGGCCTTTGAATACACTCAAGACCGGGCTGCTGATTGTGATGGGGATCACCATGTTGGCACGCATAGAGTGTGTTTTACCCACGACCATTACATCTGATCTCGAGAGTTAAGCAGAATTGGGCTTGGGCCTTGTCTAGGGTTAGACGACGATCTAGGAGGACCAAGAGATTTTCCCTGAAACTGGACAGTCATGAGTGGCAGGGTGTGTGGGATAGTATGGGCAAGTATCTGGGCCAGTGGGCCCCTCCAGTGCTTTCGAACTTCACCACTGAACGAGTACAAAATCCAGAAAAATTAGTAAAACATTTAAAGGAGGTGTGTTGTCATTCTGGTCATACCAGAGAGGGACAGATCATGGCAATGTGCTGGGGCTTGGCCTGTGCTTACAGAGCCTTGTTCAGCACTATCCAGCACCTTCAAAAGGAAAAAATATCCCTGGATCTGATGGCAAAGCAACAGACAGCACAACTTCTCCAGCGCCAGCAACAAGTACAGCATCTAGCCAAACCCTGACAAAAGATACTGCAGCCACTCCGACCACAGCGATAATCACTGCAGCTAAACCAGAGGACCAATTCCTACCAATATGGGTTGCCCCTGTACGCAAGGGGAAAGGCAAAAAAAAGACAAGAAAGATGAAGGAATAAGATGAAGAAGCAATAGCAATGCACTTACTACCTGGGACAGCATCTGATCAGGAGTCATCATCGCGTGAATCAGAAGAGATGTCTTCTCAACCCTGGATCTCAACTGAGCTACGAAATATGCGAAAAGATTTTACCCGTCAACCAGGGGAGCACATCATCACCTGGTTGCTCCAATGCTGGGATAATGGGGCCGACGGTCACGAACTAGAAGGTAGGGAAGCCAAGCAGCTGGGGTCACTTGCTAGGAAAGGGGGAGTTGACAAAGCAATTGCAAGAGAGAAACAGTCCCTCAGCCTTTGGAAGCAGCTCTTGGCAGCTGTGAAAGAAAGGTTTCCATACAAGGATGATGTTACGAGTCATTCGGCCACGTGGGCTACTCTAGAGAAAGGCATCAAATCTCTGAGGGAATCAGCCATTGTAGAGATGATCTGTCACATCAAGCCAGCTGCCGGGGATGCACTCATAGATCCAGATGAAGTCAAGGGTACATGACCCATGTGGTGGAAATTTACACAGAATGCACCCTCATCATACGCCCATTCATTGGCAACAGTAACCTGGAATGACATAGTACCACTAACAGTGGATGAAATGATTCATAAACTCTGAGAGTTCAAAGACAGTCTCACCCCTTCCATCATTTCAGCTGTGGAAAAACTGTCCCAGGAGTTCAAACAATTGAGAGACAATCTGTCTGATCTATCCAGCTCCTCACATGTACCAGCCCACATCTCAGCTGTTAACCAAAGGCGTCCTACTGTTTGAGAGAGAAGATCTAGATGGTATACGCCACGGGCCACCCTATGGTTTTACTTGTGGGATCATGGAGAAGACATGACGGAGTGGGACAGAAAACCTACCTCAGCTCTGGAGGAACGGGTGCGTGAGCTGAAGAGGAGAGCAAAGGTCAAGGATGATCATCCCATGAAAGCTGCGGCTTCAGTCTCTGGTGAGCAGGTTCCTGGATGGAGTAGAAGAGCTGATTTTAGTCCAGCTCCTGTGATAAAGAATAATCCCTTCCTACAAGACTTAAGTGTCCAACATTGTGATGACACTCCAGCCAGGGGGAGGTAGGGGACAATCAGATTTACTGGACTGTGTGGATCAGATGGCCTGGCACATCAGTCCCACAGAAGTATAAGGCTCTAATAGATACTGGTGCACAGTGTACCCTGATGCCATCAAGCTGTCAAGGGGTGAAACCCATTTATATTTCTGGAGTGCCAGGAGGATCCCAAGAGTTGACTGTACTGGAGGCTGAAATCAGCCTGACTGGGAGGAAGTGGCAAAAGCACCCCATTGTGACTGGTCCAGAGACTCCATGCATCCTTGTCATAGGCTACCTCAGGAGAGGGTACTTCAAAGACCCAAAAAGGTACCCATGGGTTTTTGGTATTGCTGCTTTGGAGACGGAGGAAATTGAGCAGCTGTCCGCCTTGCCTGGTCTCTCAGAGGATCCTTCTGTCGTGGGGTTGCTGAGGGTCAAAGAACAACAAGTGCCAGTCGCAACCACAACAGTGCACCAGCGGCAGTATCACACCGAGACTCCCTGATTCCCATCCATAAGCTGATCTGTAGACTGGAGAGCCGAGGAGTGATCAGTAGGACCCACTCACCCTTTAATAGCCCCATATGGCCGGTGCTAAAGTCTTAACGGAGAGTGGAGACTTGCCAGTAGACTGTCATGGCCTGAATGAAGTCTCACTATCCTTGAGTGCTGCTGTACCAGACATGCTAGAACTTTGGTATGAACTGGGTCAAAGGCAGCTAAGTGGTATGCCACGATTGATATTGCCAATGTATTTTTCTCAATTCCTCTGGCAGCACAGTGCAGGCCACAGTTTGCTTTGACTTGGAGGGGTGTCCAGTACACTTGGAACTGACTGCCCCAGGGGTGGAAACACAGCCCGACCATCTGCCATGGACTGATCCAGACTGCACTGGAAGAGGGGCAAGCTCCAGAACACCTGCAATACATTGATGATGTTACACGTGGGGTGATACAGCAGAAGAAGTCTTTGAGAAAGGGAGGAAAATAATCCAAATCCTGCTGAAAGCCGGTTTTTCCGTGAAACGGAGTAAGGTCAAGGGACCTGCACAGGAGATTCAATTTTTGGGAATAAAATGGCAAGATGGACATCGCCAGATCCCCACAGATGTGATCAACAAGATAACAGCAATGTCTCCACCAACTACTAAGAAAGAAACACAAGCTTTCTTGGGTGCTGTGGGGTTCTGGAGGATGCACATCCTCAATTACAGTTTTATTGTAGGCCTTCTCTATCATGTGACCTGGAAGAAGAATGATTTTAAATGGGGCCCTGAGCAACAACAAGCCTTTTTGCAAATTAAATGAGAGATAGTTCATGCAGTAGCCCTGGGACCAGTTCGGACCGGGCCAGATGTCAAAAATGTACTGTACACCACAGCGGGGCAGAATGGTCCTACCTGGAGCCTCTGGCAGAAAGCTCCAGGGGAGACTCGAGGTCGACCCCTCAGCTTTTGGAGTTGGGGATACAAAGGATCTGAGGCCAGCTATACACCAACTGAAAAAGAGGTACTGGCAGCCTATGAAGGGGTTTGAGCTGCTTTGGAAATGATTGGCACTGAAGCACAGGTCTTCCTGGCACTTCAGTTGCCCGTGCTGGGCTGGATGTTCAAAGGCAGCATCTCCTCTGCACATCATGCAACCGATGCTACATGGAGTAAGTGGGCTGCACTAATTACACAATGAGCTCAAACAGGAAATCCCAGTCATCCAGGAATTCTAGAAGTCATCATGGACTGGCCAGAGGGCAAAGATTTTGGAATGTCACCAGAGGAGGAGGAGGTAATGCATGCTGAAGAGGCCCCACCATATAATGAACTGTCAGAAAGTGAAAAGCAGTATGCCTTGTTTACTGATGGGTCCTGCCATATTGTGGGAAGGCATTGGAGATGGAAGGCAGCTGTATGGAGTCCTCAACAACAAGTTTCAGAAACTGCTGAAGGAGAGGGTGAATCGAGCATGCCAAAGAGCATGGCATTGAGTGGGTATGTCACATCTCTCTCTCTCTGTATAGGTATGTATATATATGAAATAAGGGTGATGATGTATTGAGAATGTGGGATCTGAGCATGACGTGAATGGTATGGAATAAGGGGTGGATACTGTCATGAGTTCAGCAATAGCAGTTGTTTTTCTCCTTCTTAGTAGCTGGTGCAGTGCTGCATTTTTGATTTTCGGCCTGGGAACAGCACTGATAACACCGATGTTTTCAGTTGCTGGTCAGTAATGTTTACTCTGACCAAGGACTTTCTGAGTGTCATGCTCTGCCAGGGAGGAGGGGAAGCCGGGAGGAAGCAGAGACAGGGCACCTGACCCAAACTAGCCAAAGAAGTATTCCATACCACAGCACGTCATGCCCACTATATAAACTGGGGGCAATTGCCCAGAAGAGTTAGATCCCTGCTCGGGTCGGTCTGGGTATTGGTTGGCGGGTGGTGAGTGGTTGTGTTCTCTTCCCTTGTTATTTCCCTTATCATTATTATTATGGATGGTAGCAGTAGTGGTTTGTGTTATACCTTAGTTACTGGACTGTTCTTATCTCAACACATGGGAGTCACGTTCTTTCGATTCTCCTCCCCATCCCTCTCGGAGTGGGGGGAGGAAGGGGGGGAGAGTGAGTGAGCAGCTGCATGGTTTCTGTGTGAGTGGCTGGGCTTAAACCATGACACAAATTGCTTGGAAGGTTGCTGAATGCTGCTATCAGTAACACTAGCAGTTTAAAACTATTCAGCTGTGTAGTAATGCTTCAGTGAGTTCATGTCAGGCTTTAATGTCTGTACAGCTTTGCTGTAAACAACTGCCAGGGCAACAAGAACTAGTGGATGTGTTTCCCATATTCTTGTGCAGTAGGTCTGAACAATGTCAAAATGATGGTGAAGTGAGGTACTGCAGATCACTGTACACTTGAGTATCTTCAGACGGTGGGTTTTAATAATGCGTAGGCTAAAATGGCCTGTTCCTGCAATTTCTTTTGCTTCCCCTTTTTCCCTTCAGTTGCCATGCTCAGCAGGAGGTAGGTAGACAGGCTTTACTGGGAAGTTTTTGTCTTCCTACCCTCTTCTCAGTCTTGAGCTCCTAACTCATGCAGTGGTGAGCCATTTATAAACCTGGTGCTAATTATCCTTGCTGGTTTGTCAGAAACAAACTCCTGGGCAGGGATCATCACATAGTCTCCTGGTTGGTTCTTTAAGCTTCTTGGGATCATAGAACTACTGTTGTTTGGGAGTAAAAAACAAATGTGACTTGTTTACCTAGAAAGGGCTTCTAAGAAGATGCAACATCAGTGCTGATATATGTCAAAGCTGGTAGGTTTCTCATTAAATACAGGATGAGGGTACTGTGGAGATACAGTCAGAACCAAAACCATTTTGAACTGGCTGGTTTGGATTCTGCCAAATAGTTCTTTGGTTAATGGAGCGCAGTCATTGAAGAACAAAGAGCTGATGCTTCTATTTTAGTCTAGGCCTGTGGATGAAATAAAAGATCAGTCTTCCCTCACAACTGGCATCCCAGGAAGAGAGGGATGCAGCCTTGGGTGGTTACCTTTTAGGTGACTCCAAAACCCAGCAGGCACTCTCAGCTCTTTGAGAGCTCCATCCAGTCTACAATTCATTTTAAACTAATCATGCTTTTATATGGAGAAGCAGAAGAGACCTTAGCTGGTTGCTAGTGTTTTTTCTTGCACAGTCTCTTTGTTAGATTACTTCCCAAGTCTTTGAAGCTATGTGCAACATTTATAGTGTTGTCCTCTAGTGAAATTGTGGTAATTGTTGGTAATCAATTAATTAATTTCTTGAGGAAGCCATGAGTAATAACAGAGATGTTCCCTTTCATATATAGATAGGGATTGTAAATTGATAATACTCATTGCTTTCCAGCTGCAGGATTTGTATGCTTTTTGTTGTGGAAAATAGTAGGCAAACAGATCAGTTACGTACTGCATGCACAAAGGAAACATTCCTATCTGATGATTAATTCTGAAAGCCCAGCATGTTTTCTCCAGTGGTCTTTAAGTATCTTAATGTGTCTCTCTCATTTTAGAATGGCCAGAGTTTCTTGGTATTGGATGAACAGAGATTTGCAAAAGAGATTCTTCCGAAGTACTTCAAGCACAACAACATGGCAAGCTTTGTCAGACAGTTAAACATGTGTAAGTTCTTGGCTTTTTGCTTTCTAGCATAGTTCTAGGTACTGTACATATTCAGTTAGAGACTGTACCCTTTGAGCAATGGCCCTGTGTTCTCTGCAACTAGGATACTGTCTTATCCTCAAAACTGGTAACAGGATAGTTGGAACACCATAGTTCAAATTTCTTAATGTGAGCTTTGAGAGTTATTTGGGTTTTTTTCTTATTTTTTTCTTTAAAGATGGCTTCCGTAAAGTTGTTCATGTTGATACTGGTATTGTCAAACTGGAGCGAGATGGTCCAGTAGAGTTTCAGCACCCATATTTTAAGCAGGGCCGGGAGGACTTGTTGGAACACATTAAAAGGAAGGTTAGTGAAAATTCAGTGGAAAGCTTGTAAGTATTGAGTGAATAGCAAAGTTTATGTCAACTTTAATTGCAGGATTGTGAGTGCAAATAAGTTTGGCGTTGAGGAAGCAGTCTGCACCACTCTTGTTTGTCTCTTGACTTATTTAAAGATATTTTGGGACACTTGACTGGCCTCCTTTAACCTTTGCTGTCATTATAGGAAGTTTTCACAGCTGGCAAAAATAAGCTAGTTCTGCAAATACAGTGTTTTACAAATGGGTATTAGAAGGCATGCAGAGCATGCTTTGGCTACCATCAGTAATGTAATGTCTGCTTGTTTACATAGCTTGTTTCAGCACAAAGCTACTGTAAGCATTAAACTTTGCACCAAATTGAACAGGGGGCAAACTTATAAACGTTTGTTATGCTGCCAGGTGTGATTCTGAAATGTGTTCTGCCGTTACTGTGAGTCAGGTAGAGGTAATGAATAGAAATGCAGCATTTAAACTGTGGTGAGAGGGACGTACTTGTTAACTTTAGATTATTGTGAAGGAGTTAGGATGAAGTAGATCACTTAGGAGAGTGCCTGACAAATCTGAATGTGCACAAATGTTTGTAATAACTAAAGCTAATGTGGTGGCAGCTGTAAAAAGAAATTTCTGTGTGTTTGTGTTTCGTTTTGTTGGGGTTTTTTTCCTATTTCATGCTTGGTATATTATTAACTTAAATCCATAGTTTGTCAACACTAAAGGAAAATATACTTGATCACCAGAAGAAAATGGTTAACAATAAGTCAAGGAAAGCATTGTTTCTGGGTTCTAATCTTTTAAAGGTTTCTTCTTCGAGACCCGAAGAAAACAAGATACGTCAGGAAGATCTCTCCAAAATAATAAGTAATGCTCAAAAGGTGCAGATTAAACAAGAGACCATTGAATCTCAGTTGTCTGCGTTGAAGAGGTAATTTACTCCATCAGCAGCCAATCCTTAAAATTGAGTAATTCTGATAATAGGTACCAGCCAAAGACCTAATTTTCAGGTGTCTCTTGATTTTTTTTATTTGCTAACTTTAAATACTGGTTTATAAAAACAAATTTCAATAAAAGCATTGCATTAAAAAATGAATATTCTGATATGGCTAAAAGTAATAGTGTTGGTGTTTGGAGAACTGTACACTAGTAGGCAATGAAATAACACCTTTAATAATAGTTCCATAATGGTACTGCATCTGAATATTCAGCTTGGCTCTTAGCATAAAGTATGCTGGTTTATGTCTTCAAGTTTGAAGTAGTTGTTATGTTTAGTTTGAGGCAGAGTTTGGTTTGTGCAAATTGCTTATAATACTTTCTTACTACAAATAATGTTTTTGCTCATTGCTTTTTGTTGCTGTCTTCATTCCCCCACTGATAATAGAGGCAGCATAGGATGACCTGCAGGTGCATGCATGACTTGAGAGCTTGTTCTGTAAAGATGCTTTCAAGGGAGATGTACAGTTGCTCATAGGTAGCTTGCCATCTAGCAAGAGGTATTTGAAGGAGGACAAGCAGGTTTGATGAAGAACTTGAAGAACAAGCAGTATAGATGAAGAACTGTTGTTGTTTAGTGGTGAGAGGAAACTGCATTCTTATGCTCTTTGGTCCCTTGCTGCTGGTAGGAACCAGTTTTATGCTTGCTTTTTTTTTATTATTGTTATAATAAGAAGAAAAGAAGTTAACTTTGTTACAAGAAAGAAAACAAATGCTGACTGTATGTGTAATAAGAATTGCCAAATTTGGGAATTAATTGGTTTTTTTTAAGGGGTTGGAAATTCTCTGCAGGCTATTTATTGTTTGGGTCTCCATTTTGTAATAATTTGCCAAGGTTGCTTACTGTGTGATTTGTTTTCTTTTTTGCTCCCACACGCAATCTAAAAAGACATTTCAAAGAGCTTTAATGAAGCCAGCTAATCTTAACAAAAATTATTAATGTAAATATTCTAAAACTTTTAAACCATTGTTTTCAAACAGAGAGAATGAATCCCTTTGGAGGGAAGTAGCAGAACTGCGAGCAAAACACTTGCAACAGCAGCAAGTTATTCGGAAGGTAAGGCTCCATTGAGGCACTATATGTGAATGTGTGAGTGAGTGCTTCTGAGATAGGAATACTGTGCCACATGTTGACTTGCTTCTCCCTCACCTTTTTTTTCCGTAGCATGTGAAATCTCTTTTTAATAGAAAAAAAAACCAGGGTGGTGTATGGTGAACAAATCTTTATGAAACAAACATGCATAAGCAGAAAATAAGGCCAAACTCTTGTAAATGTTTTCAAAGGTTCATGAATATTGTACATCGTTCATTAAGGTACCCTTAAAATGGTCCATCCACTTTGTTACTTCAGAAGTTGAATAACTAATATTCTGTGTTGGATGATCATTGAGTGGAACCCACTGGTAATATATTGGCTTCATTTAATTTAACAGATTTGTGATCTGCCAAAACTGATGTAAATGCAAAGAGTTTCATACTTCTTTTTTTTTCATATCAGAAATAACATCACTGAAAGCAGCCTCATAGGAGAGACTTACTGATTACTTTTTCCAGTTTGTTCAAGCCAGATACATACATTTAATCCTCAAATTTAAAAAATAAGGGAAGAAAGTCTAACATTTCAAAAGGAAAGGCAGCTGATCTTGATAATCTGAGAGAAACAAATACAGGGTTGAGTGACTAACAGGAGTGGGTTTTATCTTACAGATTGTACAATTTATTGTTACATTGGTGCAGAATAACCAACTAGTGAGCCTGAAACGCAAGAGGTAAATATGGTCTTAAAAACTTGCTGTCCAGTCAATACACTGACATGTTTTGAGGACTAAAACCAAGGACTTAGTTTTGAGGTGGCTTTCTTACTATACTCTTTCTGATTTAGGCCTCTACTTCTAAACACTAATGGACCTACAAAGTCGAATGTATTTCAACAAATTGTGAAAGAGCCTGCTGACAGTAACCATCATGTAAGTTTTCTTTTATGCATACTCTTTAAGATGAAGGAAGTAGTGAAGGGGCAGACTGATCAAGCAGCTTGTTTTATGGGGAATAAAACATAGCTGTGTACTGAGAGCTGGCAATGTCTCCAAGTGGTACGCTGTGTTGTGTTCCCTTCAGAAGCCAAGTGTGTTGAAAGTCACCATTCACTTTTCAAAGCCAGTTACCTGTGTGTTAAATGCAGCTTGATGTGATCCTACTGGAAGCAGTCTGCTTTTAATAATAGAGTTATTAGAAATAACATATGTATGTTGCATTGGTATTTCTGGAAGTTAGGCACCCCTAGCCCTATGCAGCGACAAGGATCCAGCATGCTGCTCTGCAAGGCAGCATCCAACCCAACAAAATCATGTCAAGTCCCTGTGTCATTTGAATGTATCATGCCACTGAAAGTTATTTTCTGCTGTCCGAATAATGGTTGGTGGGGAAATTCTTAAAATGAGGGCTGGAGCATGAAACTAGAATTAATAGCTTAAACCAAAGTATTATTTAAAGAGCAGCCACCGTTTTAATATTTTTTGTTCTTGCGTAGTCCTGTTGTCACAGCTTTTTTTGTTGCTTTTGCTGACTGTGCTAGGATATTTTTGTTTCTGTGGCTGCAGTATTTGTGAAACATTGTTTTCCTGTAGCTGCTATTTTCCATCTTGTTCATTTATTTATATGTTTTTTTGATTAAATGTAGATTTGTACAAACAGCTTGTAATCTTTGAGGTGTAGGAAAGCTTTTACGATTTAAAATTGAGGCATTGTAAGATACAATGGTAGCTGCCAGAATGCTGAAGGTCTTTGTCTTTCTATCCCCTGACTCTCTTTAAAATAATTCTCAGGTACCTCTCAACAGAAATGAGGGCTTAAAACAAAGGGAACAGATTTCAGACGACATCATTATTTATGATGTCACTGAGGATGTGGGAGATGAAGAAAATCCCATGGCTGATGAAGAAAATCCCATGGCTGATAAAGAAAATCTTCCCATTGCACCAGAAGCAAATGAAGATTCCACTTCTGATTCTTCAAAGTAAGAAGTCTCTAGAAGTGTGTATAGATAAGTGGCTTTCAGTGTTGTGGAATATGGAATAATTCAGATGTCTTAGATAATATTTTTTTAAAAGTAATAGAGTTATTCAATGCTCCTGCACATATGGAAGCTTCATCTATGAATTCACACTAGGTTCTGATCTTCTGACCTCTGGATTTGTTCAAAGTAGTTAATTGGCTGTTGGAGTTTTAATATGCAGAGGATAGAAACTAGTGAGAAGCAGTCTGTATTATTGCACTCTGTTGTTAAATATAGTACTTTTCCAAAGACAGAGTAAGTGGTGTCTTCATACTTTTGGTTATGAATACAGGCAGGAATAACTTCCCTGGGTTTTACAGCATGTGCTGTTTGCCAAATGTTGCTGTGGTCTTTGAACTTTATAAAGCCAGTTAATTTCAGGGGTTTTTCTAGGATTCCTAGATCTTAAGGTCCTTTCCAACCCTAACTATGATTCTATGACTGGGATTTCCTATTCGAGCTCGCTGTGAAATTAGTCAGTCCCAAGTGTTTTGTGACTATGTTTCTTCCTGTCTGTAGTTAGTACTATAGTATTACACTTAGTACTATAGTACTAAACTTAGTACTATAGAAGTAGTTTATCTTTCAGTTCTGAGCAGTTGAATCTTGGTCCAGGGACTGGGATGCAGCTCTCTTCCTGAGTTGCATGGTATTGATGGCACCTGTTTTATGCCCTAAGGAATAAAACTTAGATATTTGGATGGGTTGGAACACCTCCCGTATGAGGACAGGCTGAGAAAGTTGGGGCTGTTCAGCCTGGAGAAGAGAAGGCTGCGTGGAGACCTCATAGCGGCCTTCCAGTATCTGAAGGGGGCCTATAGTGATGCTGGGAGGGACTCTTCATTAGGGTCTGTGGTGATAGGACAAAGGGTAATGGGTTAAAACTTAAGCAGGGGAAGTTTAGATTAGATACAAGGAGGAAGTTCTTTACTGTAAGGGTGGTGAGGCACTGAAATGGGTTGCCCAGGGAAGTTGTGAATGCTCCATTGCTGGCAGTGTTCAAGGCTGGATTGGACATAGCCTTGGGTGACATGGTTTAGTGTGAGGTGTCCCTGCCCATGGCAGGGGGGTTGGAACTAGATGATCTTAAGGTCTTTTCCAACCCTAACTATTCTATGATTCTATGATTTTATATTTCCATCTTGTAGAATCATAGAATATATGAACTATACTTGAACTAGTACCATTGGTTTTGTTCAGCTGCATTCCCTAGTAGAAAAGTTTCATGAAGATAAGGCTCTGGTATAGAAGACAGCAGAATTAACAGCTACTGAAGGCTTAAGAAAACCAGAATATGGATAAAAGCAAATTACTTGAGACGCTGTCTTAGTTTTTAGGTTGCCTTCCTGGGGTGCATAAGAAGGTTAATTAACTACAACACTGTTGATTGATGCTCCAGAGTTGATTCTGTTACAAAAGGAAAAATGTATTAAATGCGTTGTCTGTCTAGTTTGTGGCTTAATATGCTTGGGTCCACTTCATACTTACTTTGCATTTATATGCAAGCTTATAGTTGTTCTAATGTGAAAAAATACCAGTGGTTTTGTGTCTTTTTAGTAGTTGTTATTGTGGTTTAGCACAACAGTGTCTGCTGGCTGAGCTGCATTAACAGTGTTGAGCATTACAGAACCATATCAATGGAAAATAGATATTTGGAGTATCTCGCTATGTTCTGTATTAAAAAGCAGTAGGAAGGTTTATTTCCTTATAGTGGTTTGACTAAAGTGGGAAGTAACTAAACCTGTAGAATACTGCCAGTTTAATGAGTGTATGAAAGGCTTTAATTAATTTGTCTCACATTACAGCTGTAGTCATTCTCCTGATATTGTAATTGTGGAAGATGATAATGAAGAAGAATATGCTCCTGTAATTCAAGGGGATAAAAGCACAGCAGAATCAGTTGCTGTCCCAGCTAATGATCCACTCAGCCCTGTCAGTGACAGCACAAGCCCACTCATGTCAAGTGCTGTACAGCTGAATAACCAGTCAACTTTAACTACAGAAGATTCTGTCTCAATGATGGATTCCATACTCAATGAGAATGGAGTCATTTCACAGAATATAAATCTCCTTGGAAAGTGAGTAGCCTGGTCTTTTGTTTGAGGTTTTTTCCAAGTATTAGAAATGGTTGTTTGACTGAAGTAAGAAGATCTGAGTAATAGTTTCTGTTGAGAACTTTTGTTTATAGGTCACCTTTATTCTATCCAGCTTATAAAGATCTTTGTACTTTAAGACGAGACCTCTAATTTCCATTGTGAAGTGAGTGAGCTGGGGTGCATAATTTGTGAATGTCATTGGTTAACTGTCAGGGTTTGTCTGTGTAACTCTTGCAGGCAGTGGGACTCATTAGGGCTACCTGGACGCAAGAATCACGTCTCTGTTAATGTCATGGCATAGTGTAATGATGATGTGATACCTGTTTTGGAGCACCTGTCTGCTTTTCTTGGGTTGAAGAGGCTAAAAGTTTTCCTTTTCTTTCCAAAGGTTATTTCTAATGAAAGACTTGGTTCATTCTAGTTCTGGTGAAGATTTTTAGATGCATGTAGTACATCTGTGTAAAGCATAAGTGTGTATTTCTCTTCCTTTTGTTAAGGGATATGGAATAAAATATTCTTTGTCTTCTAGGGTTGAACTTCTGGATTATCTTGACAGCATCGACTGCAGTTTAGAGGACTTCCAAGCTATGTTATCAGGACGACAGTTCAGCATAGATCCAGATCTCCTGGTTGAGGTAATCTTCACTGTTTATTTTAAGTATTTTGGTGATACACTACAGAAAATATTTGTGTGGGTTTTTACTGTTTAAAATAGATTTAAAACAATGGATTTTCCTTTCTTCCCTTTAAAAAATGAAAGTTAGAAGCATTTGTGAGCATGTTTCTGGGGCACTGGTATAATTCTCAGTGCTACTGGTCAAGTGAATGCTTAAGGTTTTGATTGAAGAATGGCTTTCTTAATGAATTAATACTTATATTTCTTGCTACATGAACTCAGACACCAGTTAGATAAATACTCTTGCTTTGAAATAACCCAGCACATCATCTGTGGGCTTCTCAATGAACTGATGTTAAAAAGGCACTTTTTTTACAAGTTTGTTTGCCATTTCAGATTATTTCTTAGGAGCATGTTCTCAGTTTCTCTTCAGATTTATATCTAGTAGAATGGTCTAGGTTGGAAGGGACCTGTGCATGTCATGTAGGCCAGCCCCCTTGATCAGAGCAGGGTCAGCTTGAAAGTTGGATCATGCTCCTCAGGACCTTGTTGTCTCAAATTCTGAAATCTCCAAAGATGGGAGATTCTTGGGTGCCTGTTCGAGTGCTTGACTCTTCTTTGTGAAGGATTTCCTTAAGTCAGTCACAATTTTCCCTGCTGCAGCTTGTAGCTCTTGCCTTTTGTCCTTTGTCCGCCTCTGTGGAGTTTGTCTTCTACATAACACCTCTTTGGAGGCAGTGGAAGAGTGTAGTTATTCTCCTTTGTCTGCCTTCCTCAGAGAAGATTAGCCAAGCTCCCTCAGCCTCTTGTATGTCACATAGCCCTCTGGACTCCCTCTAGTTTGAAAACTCTTGTACTGGGAGGCCAAAACCTGGGCATTCTTCCACAGGTGGCCTCATGTGCTGAGCAGACGGGAATGGTAATTTGGCCCTCCTGGCTGTGGTTTGCCTGTAGCAGAGCATGTTTCACTGTAGCAAGGCTATGCTGCTGGCTCATGGAGGGGTCTTGCTTACTGCGACTCCCTGCTACCCTCTCCGAGGAGGTGCTCCCTCTCTGTTCCCTAACTTGGTGCACAAGGTTATGGTGTCCTAAATGTGCTTGGCTGTTGAACCTTATGGCCATTCTCCTGCTTTGCTGAGCTCCTTCTTGACAGCAGCTCTACTCTCCCACATACTGATGACTCTGTCCCTTTTGGTTTCACTTGCAAACTTGATCAGGGTATGTTCTTTATACACAGAGCTTTCTGTGCAGCAACATAAGAAGGAAGTGGTATTTTAAGACTGCAGCAAACCATGTTAGACTAAGTAGACACAATGTGGTTGTTTCATTGTGACTGAGATTCATGTAATTCCAAGCCACTGCGCTCCAGAGCAAGGTTTTCTCTACAAAAGTGGTAACTGCCTTTAGATAAACTTTAATCCTGATGGAGAGTGAAAACAGCAAGTACAGGGATTATTCTCACACATGCCAACATGATGT
This sequence comes from Ara ararauna, assembly GCA_028858755.1. Classification (NCBI taxonomy): domain Eukaryota; kingdom Metazoa; phylum Chordata; class Aves; order Psittaciformes; family Psittacidae; genus Ara; species Ara ararauna. Next base: position 68,909,776 of record CM054379.1, read on the forward strand.
TCATGTATTTTTAATAGCAGCACTGAGATACCTAAAACTTGATGTGTTTTGTCTTATTCAGCTTTTCACAAGCTCCGTGCAGATGAATCCCACAGATCATATCAATAATATCAAAGTAAGTCTCAAATCCATTGCTCGATGTACACAGCAGCGAGTGATGCAAACTTCATTCATCCTTTACTGTTTTCTTTACTGGTATAACAGTACCTTTTTCGTGCTCTGGCTTTGGAGGCTTCCATGAGAATAGGAAGGCTGCAGCTGAATTTGTCCTGTTAGGTTTTAAACAGAGAAGGGAAAAGTACACCCGTAAATAACATCCTTCAGAACTTGGTGGCCGTGAGGCCAAATACCCGTTTGTTGTACCAGTCTCTTGATTGCTGTATCCTTTAAGAGTTTAGTACTTGCAAACATAGTACACGCTTTGTCAGAATGTTTTCATCTGTATTGTCTGGTGGGAAAAGAAATGAGCAAGCAGTGGAGCGAAGATCTCGCTCTTTGAACTTGCTCTGTTTGTTTATGAGCATTACTTTTGGCTCTTCGTTGAGTAAGCCAGTGCTTCCATTTCACATTTTCTCAGTCTGTGAGTATGGGTAACTGATACTACTGCATCCCTTCGTGAATAAAAATGTTTTGTAAGAACTGGTCAGCTGTGTCTTAGTAGCTTTGGAACAGGTTTCGGTATGTGTTTAAAATTTTGCTCTGGTTTCCAGATGGAGACAAAGGGAATAGAAACTACCAAGAATAATGCTGCTGGTCCTGTGGCTTCACATGAGACACAAGTTTCTAAGCCCAAATCAGGTTAGTTGTAGTGCTGTGTTAAAACAGTTTAATGGTTGAACGAGCATTGTTCTAAAAACCATCTCAGTCATTTGCTCTTTGTCTGGTTTTGTGGCATGCTGATAGGCAAATAACCAAAACGAAATACCTCCCATGTTTGGGTTTGGGGTTTCTTTGGCACTGCAGCAGGTGCAGAGAACCTGGGGGTTTTGCAGGAGAATCTGAACAAATATGTTATGCATGAACATAACAATCCTTTAATTGCTCATTTAAAACTAACACAATGTTTTTTATTAATTATTCTTCAGATCAGTTCTGTGGGTTGGATTTTGTTTTTTCCTCCTGCACACAGAAAAACACATGAACTAATGATGCTTTGGGATTTTTTTCTCCTTAGATAAGCAGCTTATACAGTACACAGCGTTTCCACTCTTTGCATTCCTTGATGGGAACCAAGGCTCCACCATTGAGAGCGGGAGCTCTGCTGTGGAAACTCCTTCCTGTGTTGACAAACCCCTTGAAGTGGATGAGCTGCTGGAGAGCAGCCTCGATCCTCAGCCCACTCAGAGCAAACTGGTACGGCTGGAGCCGTTGACAGAGGCGGAAGCGAGCGAAGCCACGCTGTTCTATCTATGCGAACTTGCCCCGGCACCCATGGACACAGACATGCCCTTCTTGGATAACTGATGTGATGGGAACTCTGTATATAGCCATGAACTATTTATTTAGGATACTGTTTGGTATATGAGTTTTTTGTAAATCACTGTTTTATGTAACCAGGTAACGTGGAATCTGAAATATTTTTCCTATATTACTTCCTACAAGCAACTGTTTAACTATGTGATTAGAACAGCTGTGAGGCACGGTTGGCAATACCAAGTTAAGACTGTTACTGTACTGCTGTGAAGTACTTGGTATTAGCATATCGCCAAGTATCCTGGGTAACTGAAAACTTGTTGATAGTAAGCTTTGATTTATGATTTCTTATACTTCCGGTCTTACATATGACGACGTAAACTAGTAGTGTATGGTTAGAGAACACTGACTTTCTGTATCTTGGGTTTTTTCTATTTTTTACAACATTTTAACAAACATACAGCTTTTTTGGGGTGGGGGGGACCAGGAGCTGATGTAGGCTTTTTTTTTTCCCTGCTTGAACTGGGAACAAAGTGCCTGTACCTTGCAAAATCTTGGTTCTGCCTTACTTTCACTTCAGCAGAAGTGCTCACACATAGCACAAATCGGGGAAAAGTTCTTCACAGCCGCCAGGCCCCTTGACTGCATGAGTACTTTTATCTTGGACCATCTACGCTGGTAAAATAAATGTTAAGTAAGTAATCAGTGTGACACTTGTTACAAGTTGTCTCTTACTCCAGGTACCAGATGGATCTAACAGCCCCTGTTCTTCCTGCCCAAGTAGCTGCGCTTTCCATGTTTATTAGAAAATAGTTTCATTATCTCCAGCCTTCAAGGTTTATTTATATGCCTCCAAAACAAGTGGCTAATGCAGCAAACTGATTTTGTGTGGTAGTACACAAAAGGCTGTTCTCTCTTTCGTTTCCTGAGAGCTACAGCTTTCCTTCCAGCTGAAGAGCTCAGGAGCAGGAGTGTTTCTGTCAGTCACTGAAGTCTTCCACCTTTATTCAGTTGAAGGTGCTGGAGCTGCCTTACATGGCTGCATGCCAGAGGAGTCACTAGTGACTGGTGAAGGTGCTGCCAACATACCTTACTAAGCCTTGTCACCCCGAGTTCCTGATCCAGTGTAAGCAGTAAGTTAAACTGCTTGTGAAGGTGAGAGTTTCCTTCCTTCTGTGCCTTCAAAGCTGTAGCTGGGGAGGTCTGAGGAGCTCCCAGTGTCCAAGATGCTCCAGAGAAGGGAGAAACTGGACTTAGTAACACACACACAACAGGATATATTCCACAATTTTGGCACTACAGTCAAGATTTCCAGTTTTTATATGCCCCCTCTCCAAGGAAGCTGAAGCTATATGCCCAGCCATCTGTTGATCTTCCCAGTTCACAGCCTAGTTAGTTACTACAGGATTCAAGAACTGCTGCGGTAGAACCAGTGTTCAGGGGTGTCACCCACACTTAACACACCCAGCACATCTGCAATACAATGGAGAGGCAGCAGGTGAAGGAGTAGTTAGAACTGTTGCATGTTCATGCTTTCAGAGAGATGGCAGCAAAAGGGCCCAGAGGGAGGAACTGGCAGAGAACTTGGCACTGGGGTTTGATGTGACCTCCTGTTGTGGTTTAAGACCAAGAGCTCGGCAGTATCTGCCCTATATGCAGGTGTATGCTGCAGCACTGCTGCTGTTACATCTGGGATGGCAAGTGCCATAAAACACCCCCTGGGAAGATGAGAATACAGCACAAAACCACACACAGTTCACATCCAGCAGTAATATGAGACATCAAGCCACTGGACATCTTCATCCAAATTTATTAATAAGGTAACAACATATTCCAAATTATTACAAGCCTTTACTTAATCCTTCCATTACCATCTCAAGTTTGTCTGAGATGTCAGACTCTTGCTGTAACTGTCAGTGTTCAGGTGCAGAATTAAAAGCTTAGAGAATAATTGGCAACAGGAAGTAGAGTATAAACACCACAGTAACATGACCCCTGCTGAAGGCTCTGGATCACCCGCAACCAGGCTGCTGCAGCCTCAAGTTGCAGCAAGTAACAGAAATACTGAGAAATACTTCAGTTACAAAGCAGCAAGCACAAAAGCATTTAAGGTTTTGTAACTGCACAGGAACTATACAGTATTTTAATCAAATGGATTAATAGCTCATGCCTAGATCTAGACTCCCTATGCTCAAGTCCATCTCTGGCAACAAACAACAAGCAAAATACCTAACACGTTAAAAGATCTCAAAATTTAGAGCCCCAAATACATGAAGAGACACTTACTGAAGCCTCAGTTAATATGAGCCTCCTTCAGCTTCTGCAATTTCAGCACTCCTTTTCTTCTGCTTCTTTTTTAGTTTAACCACAATACTCAAAAATACCTCTAAAGGGCTTACAGTTTTCACCACTCTGCTCCTTGCAAACTTGTGATTGTAGCTTAGCCAAGAAAGCGGCACACAAAACAGCAATAAATTACAGCACAGCTATCCCATTTAAACTACTTTAAAAAATAGTAATAATACATAGATGCATGTTGTAAACAGATGCCTTAAAAATGTGCTTCTAAGCATGTGATGCCAGGACCCTTCTTGCCAGGGCATCTGCCCTCCTGTCTGCAAAGGCACACATCAGACCCAGCAGCACGCAGGAGGGGAGGACATCAGCTCTTCTGTGGCTTCAAGTGCAAGTTCCCTCATTTACCACCTGTGCTAAAGGTACTGCTGCCCTTGGGACAGGCAAGGGTCAGGCTGCCAGTGCCAAAATGCTTCTGCAGGATGCCCACTAACCCCCAACATGCACCACTTTAACAATGCTTACTCAAGATTTGCTTTGGAATCAAGGCAACAGGGATGATCAACGGCAGCCTCTCCTTTGCTGCCACAGCCTGATCTAACACTGGTTTGTTACCCTAATTAACAACACTTGCACTTTTTTTTTTCCTACAACTACTTAATGCAATTGAGATGGACAAAAAAAAAAAAACCACCCTCTTTCAAAGGGTCTTGATCTTACATCTAATGCTCTCAAAGCACTTGATCTAGGAGTAATCCTATGAAAACCATCATGACAGCAATTGTCACTGAGCTCAGCTAGAAAAAGTCATCTAGTGAAATGATAAAAGACATGATTCAAGGTACTCATGCAGAATAAAGCAGGGTATCCTACACAGCACATGCGTGCGCACACACGTATTTACAACTGCACTACTATCTGGAAAACTGTTTTGTCTCAAAGACGCTGTGAATGAAGCTAACAGAGTCTCCCTAGAAAGCAGTGCGGCTTAGTCGAAGTCACGGTTTGTGAGGACCAGCGGAGCAACCAGAGTCCACACATACAGCATGATGCCAATCCAGCTGGAAGTTATCTTCACCCAGACAGATGGCCATTTGCTGGTCATGGTTTCGTAAGAAGAATCCGGACTGTGAAAGAAGGAAAAGAAAAGTGATGATTTGCAATCTTTGAACAGACATACTTGTGTAGTACACCACTCTTCAACCCTGTTTGCACAGTAGGTCATTTCTGCTTAAGCTCCACACCTCCAAGGACACTTCTACCCTTCTTTCAGGCAGTTCCCACCAACCTGTACAAGAATGCCAATAGTATGTTGGTGTCACAGGAAAGTGGAAAGCAACAGCACCCCAAAAAATAGTAAGAGAAACTGTCAAGCAGCAGAAATAATTATGTGGAATCTCTGAGCAAGTCTGTAGAAAGGAAGGGAATGGATAACATTTACAGATACAAATAATGCATTTCACCTTGCCAAAAGACAACACCTAGAAGAATTACTACTCTTGATGTCATATTGACCCATGCAGGGCACAACAGGACTGCCTATTAAGAGTCACTTTCAAGAGAACACCTTTCTAGTGTTGCTATTTTGATACAAATGTCCTTTAACATGATAGAAACCATAATTTATATTTTTTGAACTCTGAAGAACATCTGTTCAAGCTGTTAACATTAAACCAATTCCCACTCAGGAGGACTCTTCTATTGTGAGAATTTTTTCAGGAGCAGACAACACCACAGAATGGCTGAAGTTGGAAGGGACCTGTGGAGGTCACCCAACTCCCCTGCCCAAGCAGGGCCACCTACATCCTGCAAACCAGAACTGTGCCCAGATGTACTTTCAACATCTCCAAGGATGGAAGCTCCACAACCTCCCTGGGCAGCATGTGCCCGTGCTCAGTCACCCTTGCAGTGATAAAGTGCTTCCTGATGTTCAGAGTGAACCTCCTGTGTTTCAGTTTCTGTCCCATGCCTCTGGGCACCACTGAAAAGAGCCTGGCTCTGTTCTCTTTGCACCCTCCCTTCAGCACTTATATACAGGGGTAAGATCCCCTGAGCCTTCTCTTCTCCAGGCTGAACAGTCCCAGCTTTCTCAGTCTCTCATTGTATGAGAGATGCTCCTGTCCCTTCATCATCTTCTGGCCCTTTGCTGGACTCTCTCCAGTATGCCCATTCCAGACCTACATTCCTCACAGCACACAACTTACCTCCCTGTCCAGCAAGAGATGGCATCTGTTGTGAATTAAGTTTAGTTATCTGAACTCCTTTAACTGAGTTCTTTCGAATGGGTGCTTTTGCTTACCATTAATAGTTGCTTAGCACAGAAAGCTGAAGTTACTAGAGCCTTAGGCCGCAAGCAGGTAACTCCCACCTAGATAAAGCTGAACTTAATTTACAACCTGCACTTGTTTAGATATGTAAACATATCTAAAGGCCTTGAGAGCCTTACAAATTGGAAGATAAAGGAATTGCATCTGTTAGCAAAGTGTGACAACTGAAGAGATAAGAAAAAGGTAAGAAGAGGCTCAGAAAGAACCTAATAACTGACAGAAGAACCCAGACCAAAATTCACCATTGGACCAAGAAGCATGTTGTTCAAGCAAGCACGTTCCTTGCATGTGATGGTCCGGTGCATAGAATGCAAAAGTACAAAACCCCAGGAATCTCTTTGTTCTGGGTCCCTCCCCAGAGGCACACAGCTCGAGTCGCTGCTACTCCTGTACTGCTCAGTTACATTATTTATCTAAGAATCAAATGACAGAGACTCTGCTGTGGGAAACATGGGGTGGAGAATTTTCTTTAACAGCATCTTGTATGATTATTATTATTATTCTTCGAAAAACATGTTATCAAATGTAAATACCTGTACCAGTTGGTAAGCGTCATCATGATATACAGTGATGCCAGGAAAAGCATGAAATGAAAGAAGGAGTAACTGTAAGTAACTCCATCCCTCTCATTATCTACGGCTCTGTGAACATCATCTCCATCATCAAGGGAGCCGTCACTCCTGGGCATTCCATCCTCTATCAGTGTTGATTCATCGCTGGTCAGCATCAGCTTGTTCACTTGGCTGTTGTTGGATGTTCGGATGCTGCATTTGACACGAAAGGACACAGTACAGTTACCCAAATACAATTCAGTATCTGGCAATGAGAAGTAATACAAGATAATCGGATTTTTTTTTTTTTTTTTTTAAGAAGCTTACCTTGAATAGAGAACACAGAGCAAAAACAAAACCAGTCCTACAATTCCTTGTGCATCCCACCACTGAACTACCTGACCTTCAGCTGGAATACTGGTGCTGTTGTAACCAATGATGCTCAGCAAACTTGGGTTACAGCGCCTGTCTGTGGGAGATATTACATTAGGACTTCAGTACATTTCCACATCGAATGCATGGTAATAGAAAGGAATTGTGACAGTCTTGAGGTAAAAAACAACCTCTAAATCTGATTTTAGCCTACTGAGTCTCTCTAAAGAAGGCAAATGACAGTATGTGACATAAAAATCTGTCTCTCCAAGCAGATAAAAGGATTTTAAACTTATATAAGATATGCATCAACTGCATTACTGTTTCATCTCATAATTAGATACCACAACATAAAAATGCTCTGCGTATTAAGCTTTACAAATTCTACCATTAGAAAACAAGTTTGACAACAATATACTTCGTAGATGGGGTACCAGAGTAATCTCAAGAGTTGGAAAATAACCCTATAAAGTCAGATTCATATTACCAACAGTTCCCACTCCACAGATAACATGGATGAAACAGCTGAGAACAGCAGACCATCCTATTTCCCCATAATTACTGTAGGAATTAGATATGACTTATATGTACTATTACACAGAAACACAGAAGACTGTCCATCATTAAAGACAAAAGGGCTAGGGACCCAATTAAAAACACCAAAAAATTAATATTTGACAGATTATTTTAATGACCAGAATATCTGCATTCTTTTAAATCTTTTTTTTAGAGATGCTCAGCTGTTTTCAGACACAAGCAGCATTGAAAACGTTTATTAATGCATTACTTAAAATCCTCAGTTTGGAAAAATATAATCAGTAGCATCTCAGTCACCAGTAAGAAACTTGAAACTTGGTAGGGAGATGAACCTTCCAGACACCTGGGAAGAGTGTGGGAACTTGCAACATCTAACCTTTAGAATACTGCAATCCTGCCAGTAAGAGATCAAGTTTTTTTTCCATATGATAAACATGAGAGCAAGTGAAAAACACATTATCTTTGGAAGAACTATTTCTTCAGTATGATTACAGAAAGTTGGGGAGGGGGAAGAGAACACTGAGTCCCGCTTCTGCCCTACACGCATTGTAGTAGCCCATTCAAATACTGCCCTGCAAAATGGTGAAAATACAATCTACTGCCAAACTGGTTACCCAAAAAAACATATATTGCTCCTATACTCACCTGGTTCATTGGTCATAGCTGACCAAGTCAAATACATGGTATAAACTGTGATCACAGAAGACTGCAGCAAACCAGATCTTGGCTGAGATTCCTATGCAAAGTAGTCATGGAACACAAAGTTAGGCAATTACAGTTCTCAGGCACAATTACATATTTTATGATATATAATAGGTTTCTGTGACTGATAACAAAACAAAACAAAACAAAAAAAAAAACAAAACAAAACCAACCAAACGAACAAAAAAAAAAAAAAAGAAAAAAAAAAAGGGCAAAAAAAAACCCCAAAAAATCTAGAAGATAAAAGAATTATACCTGAATCTTAGGCAGAATTGACATGACAGAAGCACCAATACACAGCAGCATATTAACACTGATGAATGTCTTGTTTTCAGAACAGCCTTCCGGATGAGTGTAATAAACATAAAACAAGACAATAGCTACCAGAGACAGCAGGTAATTGACAGCTGTAGCTGACAGCAGTGCTGTGAAGAGACAAAAAGAGTTAAACTGCTTAATAATATAAGGTATTAGAATTGAAATAGTATTACATGACTCTCAGTTTTCAGATGTGGCATACAATCACAATTAGACAGCAGCTCTGGGCACTGAAGCACAAAGGAAGTAAGCTCTCAATACCCTGATGTGTTAAAAAGAAAGAACACAATAAATGGGAAGCCTGAAGCTGTACTAGATTCTCCGGTGCTCAAAGAGCAACTAAGAGCAGCAAGTATGAAGGATCAGAGTTATATTACACACACTTTGGCTAAAAGCTTAAAAAAGAAACTGAAGAATTACTTCTCCAATAGAAGAAAAACCAAATGTTATTTCCAAATTCCATCTTGCTAAAAACATTAAAGAGCAAAACAGCCATTGCCCAAAGACAGGCCGTGCTGTCTTTTGAAATACCTAAATTATCGCACCTGAAATGATTTATTAAAATTAACATGTATTTCCTTTACTATCTCAGCCTTTCACTCAGCATGCACATTTGAAGAATGGCCGACTGGCAGACAGAAAGTAAAAAACAATTATTTGAGATACTTATGCTCCACACGAAGCAGTAAGAGGCTAGTCTGGTTTTAATCATTGCTAAGGTGTAACAAAATTTGTGGCTGAAAAAAAACAAAAGACAAACAAAAAGTAACACCTACAAATGCCACTTCTTTGCTATCACAAACTGAAACCTTGCTCTGACAAATTAGATCTTATTACTCTCCCTTGCCCCCCTTATTTAACTTGACATCAAAAGGACAGCACAACAACAGAGCTGAACTACACCATCTGAGAAAGTGATACTTGCGCATGAAGTAGCCCTTCTGCACTCTTGTAAAATGCACTACTTGGTGAATAACTGATTGAATATAATGTACAATTAAATCTAAAACTTGCTGTGGTCCAGTCCTTTACCTGCATACCAGCATCTTGAGTTCCCTTCCTCCATTTTTTCAACCCAAGATTCATTCCAGGAGTGGGCAAAGTCAATAAGCAAGACCAGCTGAATAAGAATAAAGCAGAATGCTCCCGCCATACCTACATAAAACCACACTAGAAGAGAAAGAAAACGAGAAGTTACGAACCAAAGACATATCCCTAAACAAAGAAAAGTGCTATAGTTAGACAGCTACAATTAAATCTCCTAGACATCAGCATGCACTCAGTTTAACTTTAAAACCATTTATGACGGTACCATGATACAGCAAAAGAAAATATTCCCTTACCAGTTGTAAACGGTCCCTCTGGTATGAAGAAAGCTCCAACACTAATTGCAAGTGCTGTTGCAAATTTGAAGAACCAGAATCTAAAGGGAAATTAAAAACAGTCAGGCCACTGCTGAAGTCTGATCTAATTCACCAGAACTTGAGAGTAACAAAATGCACATCTTAAGAATGAGTGAACTAAAAACCCCAACTCTTAACTCACATCTTTTGAAGTAGGTTAAAAATCTTTCCTTACCTGCCCAAGATTTTTGTTCTTATTATGCTTAAACTATGCCAGACTGACACACGATTTGGCACATTTCCCAGGGACATCTCACTCACGTATTACGAATTAAGCCAGGGTGAAGAAAATTGTGAGGACTTTGTTTGGCTGGGGTTTTTTTTTAAGAACGTTTTTACCTACTGCAGTGACATTACTGAGCTGCCTGCATATCAGAAAAACAGGTTAAAAATCCCTACCTGTTTTTAATATCAAACCAAGAAGTCAGAAGATCTGTTTGGTTCCCACAATGACAGACAACATTATGCTGGAGTTCCCTACCAGTCTCAATTCACTTCCTACACAGAAGAGATGTACAAAAACCTGAATTTAGACTTTTTAGGCCTACATCTGCTGAGGTTTAACCACAGCAACAAAAGCAAAGGATTTATCTTTCACAGAACGGACACAAACAAACCCTTAAGTCCCTGTTCCAGGGCAGTAGCACTGGATTTTATTTTTTCTAGTAGAAGATAGAGTCATGGACAAACAAAACAGATCAGATGTTTCCTCGAAAACAGACAAGCAAATATCTTCCACTAAAGATTTACACAGACTGTGTACAAATATACCCTTCATAGTAAACTTCAAAACAAAAAGTTACACCAACAAAACTATAAGAAGCTGAAGATGATTTTTTCTGATTGCAGTGGCAGGCAGCTCCAAATATAGGCACAGTATCATCTACATATACTTCGAAACTGAATATAACACAAAGACAGGTACCACACCCCACAATGTCAAACACTTCAATGGTTTTCCAGTTTTCTATCCCCTCCCATCTTTTCTCATACTTGGAGCAAGTCCTTCTGGCTGTTACAATCAGGGGATGGTGACCAGAGAAATACATTCCAGTTGTGTGGAGAGGAACTATGTGAGATGAATGAGTGAAGAATATAGGGGAAAATGGACTAATTCACTGGGACATAGAGAAGTGACTAAACCCACTTTGAAAGCTGAATTAACAACATTCATGGTGTAATATATGCCCCACTAAAACTAGGTTTTGAATCCACTTTTTTTTTTGTCATTCTTAACTGCAGAAATCAGAACATGTTCAAGTTTGACTAAATCTAATCCCTAATTTCCAGACTTTTTAAAGTGATCTTAACACTCTACCCTTATAATGTGTGACAGCTGAAAGCACTTCTCATCTGAACCACCACCTACATTCTGTATGAATTTCGTGCAAGTCAGCAACAATCCTGTGAATACATTATAACTGATTTTTTCTATTAACCCAAGGCTGAAAACCATTTTGAATACTGCCATTAAAGCCAAGGTGGCAAACACTGGCACCAGACCACATAACTAGGCTTAACTTGCACATGAGTACGGAAAAGTTAATACACATATGGGAAAACCCAATATTCTGAACACTTCAAATCACTGGCAGAAAGATGACATCATGAAGTATTACAGAAGATACATACAATTTCAAAAATTACAAGCCATGCTTTTCATCAAGCTACCTGTATTGGAGCAACCAGTTATTACAGAACTGTTGGAAGTAACATTATTTAGTATTGTACCAGTAACAAGTATTTGTTTTCCTTCTACCCTGGTGCTAAGAGTAAACTGCTACAGGTTGCATAAATAGTACCAACATTTGTACTGGAGAGCACAATCCCAGACAAGGATATCAAGAAAATCCCAAACACTAAAGAAGCAGTTTCAAGTTTAAAAAAACCAAACAAAACAAAAAAACAAACAAAACCCACCAAAACCCACAAAACAAACAAAAAACCCACCCCACCACAAAGTGTTGCTATAGAATGTACCTGAACTATTTTCTTCTTGCATGTACTAAGTATGCTCTTCTGAACAAAGCAGAGTGGAGGTAAAGGCTGATCTGAGTTACTGCTACTAATGCATCTTAATATTGTGCCCGGCCTCTTTTTTAAGACCGAAACAAACAAAAGAATCAAACAAAGCAATATTCTGCTCAGTCTTAATTATTTTCCTTTCCCCTACAGCAATAATTTGAAGATTTTTCTCATTTCATGCTAGAAATGTTTAATCTTATTACACTGATTTTCATTTTTATGGCTTAGCTGTTCATAGTTTCCATTCAGTATAATCATTTTGAAAAAGTAGTCTAAGCAATCACTGTGACCACCAAGACTAGGCACCATAAATAATTTTATGCTTTTTAGTGCTATTCCCTATTACAGTTATTTACATCTCCTTGGTTCAAGAAGCTATGTTACACATAAGCTGAGCCTGGATGAAAACTACCACTTATGTCAATCCCACTCATCTTCCATCTGATAATTCTAACTATAATGCAATACAAAAGAAAAAATTACTGGGAAGCTCAGAAATTAAATACATAACTCATACTTCTTTATGCAGGGGGAAGAATGAAGAAAAGATAACAGAGGGGGAAGAGATATGTTATATATCTATATAGAAACATATAAATTGTCATAAGTTTCAAAATATAACTGTTCAGAAAAGTGCAAGCCTTTACAAACATCAAAGTTAGGAGTGTAATTCCTCTTACAGATGGACAGATGAGGCTTTTTAATCTTTCAATTTGTTGAAAAAAATCTCAATGGAATAAAACTTAGTACCATAATTCATCTCTGAATTTCGTCATATTTGGACAAAAGCAGAACCTCTGATCTTGGGACACTTCTGGACAGCTTATCCATCATCAAAATGGATCTTTTCCTCTTACACAAATTAATCTGCCATGTCTAAGAACTTTGAGTGCCCTCTACTGCAACATCACTCCTCTAGCTACTATGCAACTCTGTTTGTGGAACAGTAATTCTGACCACTGTGATGGCCGCAGGCTTTATTTCCACAGTAGCTTTATCTCATATGCACATACTGCTCATGTCTGTATCTTACCCATTGTGCACCGCTGCTCTTGGGTCGTTGCTGCTCTTCACTTTGATCATCAATAAGGAGAAGAGGAGGAAGAACATGGCCATACCAAAGCACACACGGTACACAGCTTTGTAACCAACTAGTATATCGCAATTCACATGGCCATACACACCAGGAATAGTTGTTCCCATACCTCCATCACAAAATCCAGGAATCTGTGATAAATAAATACAAGATACTTCAGTGACCTGTAAAAGGCCTCCTGTGAGTAAATATGTATTAATGATTTACTAATATGCCATTAATGAATATTTTAACATTATGCAACTATCATCATTGTTAGAAAATATAATACTGAAGGGCTGTACTGTTATTTACAGTCTAACTAGAATATTAAAAACATTTAAGGAAAAAAAAAATCCCACAGAGGCAAATCCTAAACAAAACCAAGTCTTATTAACAAGGATCTTCTCATGGAAATGCAGTTTTCCCTTGCTGATCTGAATCAGGAGATAAATAAAGATCTGGAATTTAATAAATTCGATTTGACAGCTACTATCAGGTAGCTAGGAGAAGGCAGCCTGCTTACTTCTCTTTAAAATAGAAACAGCCTCCCCATCAAAAATGCAACATCAATTAGAGTATCTGTAACCTCCATACGAAACAGCTGAGAATATCCTTTCCAGTCACTACCAGGACATGAACAACATCTTTCTGAAGTCAAATCATACTCCAGAAGGATGTAATTTTCTTTCCTAGGCAACTAACATGGCTCTCACAGAAACTCTAATGTAGCTGCTACACCACACCAAAATAACCATTTACAGATGAATCATCTGGGGGGAAGAAAATCAAAAGCATGCCTAACAAAAGTTCATATCACCTAGAAACAAAATATAAATAGCAAATCAAACACTAACAGAACCAAAGCACATGCATTCCAAGCTCAGTGAACCTGTATGTACTTCCATAACTCAAATTATCACCCAGTAATTTTACATGCACTATCGTATCTGCATATAACTAATAAACTGTAAAATCTTATAAGCACTTTCTCATTTCCTTAGCGAAAAATATGCTACTATTGTTAGTAAAAAATATGTTGTTGCACATTTGCACACTTTAAAACAGAATTTTAACCAGTATAGCAGAATGAAATTACTGTGGTTACTTTTTGATTTTATTAACAGCAACCAAAACCAAGCCCCACAAATACAAGCATCTCAATAATGTATAACTTAAAACTCCATAGAAATAAACTACTTTTTCTTGTTTGATACAAGATTCTGGTTTTTTCTGCTCTGAGCTGTTAAGGAAGAGGTGCAACTTTATCTCTAAATAGTAATTCTCATCCATGCAGTGATGGTCGCATGAGTTCTTTGTTTATACGATCTACAATCAAATTAATAGTGACTGTAAAGCACAAGTGGCAGCACAATGACCTATTTCCAAATAAAACCTGTACTTTCAAGATGTCATTTACTATTGTCTATGACATTTGTTCTACCACACGTTAGCAAAGAAGTAACCTGACCTTCTTCAGCTGCTCTTCCATGCCTGGTATTAACATCACACAGGCAACACTCACGCCAAGAAGTAAAAAGAACGCATATATGAGCCGAGTTATGGTGGAGTTGTTTCCGCTGGGGCAGCATCGGCAGAGCAGGCATGGGGCACTTCCACATAAGCATGGTATCTGATAGAAACAAAACATATAACAAACTCTTTAAAAACTTTTGCACTGCTAGATTTCAATATTTAATCAGGCTGTGTAGATCATCAGAAGTTATGATGGAAAATTATTCATCCTGTGCATTCCATCACTCGTGCAGACTAAGACACTGCAACACATTTACATAGGCCCCTCACAATCTTGGCAGTGCTTCCTAATGCACCACTGTACAGTGAAATTAGTGCTATGTCAAAAGTAATCATTTATCCATTCACAGGATATAAAGACTGAATTCAGGCCCATTTGTTCTCTTGAATTTTATTTAATTTCAGCTAAATGAGATGCAAGGATTGCTTTCAGTTAACAATTCCATCCTCCCTTCCACAGCTGCAGAGGTTAAACAAATACTCCAGAGAAAAAAAAATATTTGAACACAACTGCCACCTACAAACATGCCCAGTATCTGGCAGAGCTGAGCCACAATCTTCACTGGTGAGGATTCATAAACATCACCCTGACATAGATACCAGACAGCAGCAGAACCCAGCTTCTGCCCCAGCTCACCCACAGGACACCTCCACCATGTGACAAAAGTCATGGGTGTTCGACACTGTCTCACATGACATCCTTGTCTCTAAGTTGGAGAGACATCAATTTGATAGGTGGACCACTCGGTGGATAAAGAACTGGCTGGATGGGCGCACACAAAGAGTTGTGCTCAATGGCTCAATGTCCAGCTGGAGAACAGGAACGAGTGGTGTCCCTCAGGGATATGTGGTGGGACTGGTATTGTTCAACATCTTCGTTGGTGACATGGACAGTGAGATTGAGTGCGCCCTCAGCAAGTTTGCCGATGACACCAAGCTGTGTGGTTCGGTTGATACGTTGGAGGGAAGGAATGCCATCCAGAGGGACTTTGACACACTTCTGAGGTGGGCTGATGCAAACCTGATGAAGTTTAACCATGCCAAGTGCAAGGTCCTACACCTGGGTCAGAGCAATCCCAGGCACAGCAACAGGTGGGGCAGAGAAGAGGTTCAGAGCAGCCCTGTGGAGAAGGACTTGGTGTTGGCTGATGAGAAAATGAACACAAGCTGGCTTCAGTATGCGCTCGCAGCCCAGAAAGCCAACTGTATCCTGGGCTGCATCAAAAGGAATGTGACCAGCAGGTTGAGGGAGGTGGTCCTGCCCCTCTACTCTGCTCTCATAAGACCTCACTTGGAGTATTGTGTGCAGTTCTGGTGTCCTCAACATAAAAAGGACATGGAACTGTTGGAACAAATCCAGAAGAGGGCCACAAGGACTGGAGCACCTTCCCTATGAAGACAGGCTGAGAAAGCTGGGGCTGTTCAGCCTGGAGAAGAGAAGGCTGCATGGAGACCTCATAGCAGCCTTCCTGTATCTGAAGGGGACCTACAGGGATGCTGGGGAGGGACTCTTCATTAGGGACTGCAGTGATAAGACAAGGGGTGGGACTCTTCATTAGGGACTGTAGTGACAGGACAAGGGGTGGGACTCTTCATTAGGGACTGTAGTGACAGGACAAGGGGTAATGGGTTCAAACTTAAACAGGGCAAGTTTAGACTGGATATAAGGAAGAAATTCTTCACTGTAAGGGTGGTGAGGCACTGGAATGGGCTGCCCAGGGAAACTGTGAATGCTCCATCCCTGGAGTGTTCAAGGTCAGGTTGGACACAGCCTTGAGTGGCGTGGTTTAGTGTGAGGTGTTCCTGCCCATGGCAGGGGGTTGGAACTAGATGATCTTAAGGTCCTTTCCAATCCTAACTATTCTATGATTCTATAACTAATTCTGTCTATATTAGTATTTTTAAAGATCCTGTTGAATAAAAGGCTGAGTTTGGTGGAGCAGAATATAAGCTTTAGGGTCATCTGCTGCAGAAAACTTGGTGCAAGAACCCGCTGGTATACAAGTCAGTTCTCTTTTGAATCCCAGTGGTAAACTGTTTAAGTGTCTAAATCAAGCAGCTTCTGCCCAACTGCACACAACATGTGTTCTGAGACATGGGAGGTTTGCAATGGATGAAATAAAGATGACTGTCTCCACCTCACTGTGTGACAACATGTCTCGAACGAGGCAATACACCTCATGTAAGTGTCTGGACTCCAATCACAGCTTCCAAAACATTCTGCCCCCAAGAAGCTCATCCTTACAAGCTGAGACAATGCACATGTCTGAACAAGAGACACCATTGATTACCGATACTATTTACACAAGTTGGCCACTTCTACAGGGAAACATGGTATAGTCCAAGCCCCTCATTCTTTTGGCAAGAAAGAACGAAATACATACCATTCCAATCAAATGTCACCATGCTACTGGCAAAACCACTTCTAACAAGTAACAGACTTCAAAAAGAACAGAAAGCAAAGAACATTCAGCCCATAGAAGTGAGTTTATCAGCAGAGAGGACAAGGATAGTTTGTGCTGCTTTCTTCCTAAATTCCATGCCTCCTACCAAGAGTCCTACAGTACAAACAGTAATATACTACCACAGAAATCAATGCTTAACTCGCCAGGTGAGACTCAGCTCAGTCATAGATGCACACAAAGAGTTACCCCACAATTAGTTTTGAGATCGTTTTGTAAGGAAGCTCAGACAACAGTTACTAAGTCACAACCACCATCCAGTACCATTTGTACCTACCAACTCATTTTTCCCCAAAACACACAGGGATACAAGGAGCTCAGTGGTGTCCGCTAGGGCAAAAATAATAAAAAATGACCCACACACCTATTCTGGGAGCAGCCAGCTGGGCAGACAAATTAATTCATGTCTGCTAAACTAGTCACTTCATTCTCTCTGGGAATTGCAGGAAGAACATAAAACAAGATGAATATTGCAGTAGAAAGAGAGGAGAGAAAAGCCAACAAAACCACTGAAAATCAAGTGTTACTGCCCCTGATGTACACAGAACAGGGATTTAGCATCAAACGTAATCTTCTTACTGGGGTAATAACTAAACGATTATATACTGAATTAAGTATTCACAAAAACACTAAGCTCTCCCCTGCTGGGCCTAGTCAGATTTTAGCGACATCATCCCTACAATGGGCTTAAAAGAACCAATTTAATCAAGATCTTTGCTTTGCTAGAGAATATTAAAGTGAGCAGAACAGCAGCTGAGCTATTCCAGAGAACAGTGCAAGAGAGGCAAGACCCAGCAGTGTGAAAATGGCACTGTCTGACCAATCAGGATCAACGTCATCACGATCAGAAGACTTCTGGTGAGATGACAGTGCTCTTAAGGCCTTGCCCCCATCCCACTACCCATCTCTGGCATGCTCATATGCGCTCTTAAAAGAACTGAACTGAAGCACTGCCTGCTCAGCACAGAGTAGGGCAGAGCTATAACCAGCACTAACACCACACACAAAAAAACCCAACCCAGAATAAAGGTATGAGGCCAGATGCCAAGGTTGGGTATCCAGAGCAGCTCTCTCTGCATGGCACAACACATGGCCTTGCAAAAGCTACACAGCTGAAGCAACACCAACAGCAGCATCTTCTCAAAGGCAGAGCAGTTCTCCCGGCCATGGATAGTCCACACTAGCACAAACTCTGCTCCTTCTAGCTCCCCTGTTGCCTCATGCTCACAATGCTTCGCTTTCTGAGTCCCAAATGGCATTTATACTGACATAGCCTCAGAGACCAGTGCAGACAGATTTCTCCTGTAAAAACTATCATATATAAGCTTTATGTACTGATTAGCTCTGGTATTAAGTGTGGAAAGAAAATCAACACTTTAAAGCCATGGGGTAGAGGGGGAAAGAGAAAGAATTAAAAAAGAAATTAAAAAAAAAAAAAAAAAAAAAAACAACATTTTGCTTAGGCACTTTGAAAGAAGGTATTACCCACTGTAAGTCTTGACTTAATCAAGATTACATACTCATGTAAATCATTCTGGCTAAAAGACTATTACATGAATTTCTCTATACAGAAGCAAACACTCAAAACTAAGAGCGAGTAAACAGATTTTTCATGCACTACAAACACCAGCCAGTTACCAGAAAAGGCTGTTTATGCACTTGAAAATGCAGCATATATTAACTCAAGCATGTGAATTAAAACCAACAGTCATACGGTCAGTTTGTATTTTACAATAATTAAAAATGCTAATGTTAACTATATTCAGCTAGTAATTAAAACCTAACTGGCTAATCCATTAAGTAGCATTTTAAATGTTAATTAAAGCAAAATGAACACTGCCAGTACTTCTTTAACAGGATATTATCAGTGTTCTAGTCACTTATTACATGCGTATCAGCCAGGAAGCTTAGCTCATACAAATTTACCCATCATTTCACAGAATTCAGACAGGTCACTAAGGAGTTAAGTATCATCTCTGTAATCAAATAACTCTCTGCACTACAGGAACCAAAATCTGTATGTTTTGGCAGCACAAATACTGAGGTTTGAATCACTATGAGGCTTTGTTAGACCAGCATGTATGATCTGTTTGAATACACATAATTTCATTTAATCCAGGTATGGTACAATATTTTTGATTTGGTAAATTCAAATTTTGATTTTGGTAAAGACAAAAGTCTAAAGATTCATAATCCACCTGATTTCATCTATTTGCACAGGCACTAGAGTTGGAATGGCCTGTCACCACTTAAGAATCAGATGGCAATGCCTCAAATGAGGACTGCCATGGAGGATCTCTTTCAACTTCAGTGCTCTTCTGCATAGTGCAAACAGTTTTTAAACCACATTGAACTACTGTTTCCCATTAAGAAAAATCACCTGACGATGCTCAGCATGGTGGCGATACATTACCACAGACTACTGAGCACTGAGAAAATGATGGCTCAGTAAGACAAAGATGCTGCGAAGGGTGGAGCCCCTCAAGACAAAGCCGTAAAAAAGAGGCATTACATGAAATCAGTAGGATAAGGGAAACATATGTGTTTTATTTTTCCGGAAAGAAACACCGAATTCCTAAGCATCTAATTAGATTTGGACTCCTTTACAGATCTGGGGAGGGGGAGCCCAGTGGACACAGCGACACCTCCCACGCGGTTAAGCGGATCAAGCAGCGACCAGCCACACTACAGGCCGGCCTATCTGGGGAAGTACGAAGCTCCGCACCCGGCTTCGGCGGATCCCTGAAAAAGCTCAAGGGGGGAGGGAACCACCGCGGTCGTGTCTGTCTGTCAGTCCGTCCCCGTTCCCCCCACCTCCTTTGGGCCCGCCTCCCCCAGCCTGCGCTGAACGAGCCCTGCCCCGGGGACGGGGGAGAGCGCCCGTGGCCCACGCTGGGGGAGGCGGGAAGGCAGCGCCACAGACGCGCCCGCCCCCGGAAGACAAAGGCCCGGCGAGGCGGCGGACGAGGCACGGGTCGAGGAGGGGGAGAAGGAGAGAGGGAGCAGCACCGGCCGCCTGCTTGGGGCCTGCGATAGGCAAGGAGAGGCAGGGAATCGCCGCACCGCCCGCCAGCCCCCGCCTTACCCAGCTCGCCATGGAGCAGAGGCCCAGGACGCCGCCCATGGTCGCGGCGGGCTCTGGCCCCTCAACGATGGAAGCGCGACGGCAGCGCCCGCTCGACGGAGATGTTTACCGCTCCCAACAGCACTTCCGGCTGCGCTGACGCAGCGCCGAACGCCACCTCCGGGGGAGGGAGGGAGGTGGCGATGGTGGGGCGGGGCCTGGGCGGCTCCGCGGGGTCTCACAGCCGGAGCGCCCCCCACAGGCGGGGGCCCTCGGCGCGCCCCGGTCCCCGGTCGTGGGGACGAGGTGGCTGTGCCGCTGTCGTGCTTTCCACGAGTACCCAAAGCCGGCGCTTCCCGGCGCCTCCCGAAATCGGCTGATGGTCTGGAGATGGGTGGGGGGCTGTGGTCTCCGCTACCTGAGCGGTGCTAATGGGCATTAGGGACTGCATATAAAACCATGCAGGACTGTCTTGGTGATGCTATATAGAAGGTGAGCACAATCCAAAACCGAAAATAGTAAAAAAAAAAAAAAAAAAATTAAAGTATACCTCAAAAATCTTAAAAAAATAATCGGTAATCATGGAGCAGAAAATGCACACTTTATATAATTATATATTTTATATGTTTATATTATAGACATAGTAATACCAAGGATACTGTCTCAGCTGAAAACCAAAACCATTTCATATGTCAAATGTGGTTTAAAACTGAAAAAGCAAGCACCTGAGAAAGATAAATAATTGAGGTTTTAAAATAAAATACTTAGAAGTGTGAGGCAGAGCATTTCATATGGAGTTTTATAGTACTGTTTTACGAATTAAGAAACATCTTTGACTCACATGTTTCTCTCCTTGCTAACATATGCAGTGATTGCAGTACTACATACTGAGCTGCTGCTCAGATTGGACTTCTCTATGAATATAGATAAATCTATCGTTTATAAATGATTTTAAGGGCAATTCTGCTTCCAAAATCAAACATGAAAAGAAAAAGCTAAGAAGGAACTTTTGCAGGCTGAAGGTTTAAGGCTTAGACTGTTCTCCAGTGATAAAAAAGGGAATGGGAGTAATTAACAAGAGAGCAATAGTTATTAGCTTGAAAGGTAAGTGCACAGAATTAGTGGGCACTGAATGCTGAACTGAAATAAAAAGGCAGTGTGCCGGGCCTTACCAAAACATTAAGAAAGCTTTGTAAAGTCCCTATAAAAACATTGCTGAAATGGAAGTCCTTGAACTTGGGAGATGGGATCAACTGCTGCTTAGGGTGCACCTGCTTCTTGGATAAATTGTCCACTAACCAGTGGCCCTGGCTATTGCTGATAAGCACCTCTTTGTCCTGCACTGAGACAGCAGCTGAGGTGCAGACTATCTATGATTGGAGCATGACGCCTGAGCCTAAGCCTGAGCTATCTTCCCCCACAAGACTCACTATAGGGCAATGGAACCTTCCCCCCTGTCAGGCAGGATAAGAGAGATGGATTTGCACCTGCAGCAAGGAGGAGAAAAGAAAGGGAGAGGAAGGCAGCTAATGCTGCTCTGTCCTGCGGTGCAAGGCTGGGTTTGGCTGTGAGCAAGAATTTAAACCTTCGCTATGTGTCCCATGTCTCCTCAGAATCATAGAATCATAGCATCGTTAGGGTTGGAAAGGACCTTAAGATCATCTAGTTCCAACCTCCCTGCCATGAACAGGGACACCTCCCACTAAACCAAGGACAATGGGACCAACTAAAGAAGGACAATGGGAGGGCAGGGGTGGGGGAAAATGTTGGAGTCCCTTTAGTTCAGCCAGTAGATCCACAATAGTAGTTCTTAATGATCATTTTTGTTTGTGCACTAAGTTAAGCTAATAATGGGCGTTGTGTTCATCTTCTACATAGCACCACCTGATAGCCAGAAGGTCCTGGAGGCTCACTGTCAGCTCACAGTTAACACCGTGACTTGCTTTGTGTGATGAATTCATAGTCTCTCAAAACAGCAGGCTGTTGCCTCTCATTTTGAAGCCCTTTATCTTTTCTGAATACAGATTTTCGTTAGTTACTGATCTGCTCTGCTTCTGTATTCCCACAATCTTCAGTGTGCTCTTTTTCCTTACAAGAGCTTCTGGTAACCAAGGCAGACTATTTCTGTCCAGACCAACCTGATCTCTTTTCTTTCCAAATATCAAATCACATCACTGTTCTCTGATGTTTCTTTATTTCTGCTGTCTTAGTTGGAGCATTTACTGTGGAAAGATACTGAATCATTCCATGCACTTCACTGAACCAAGTCCTCCTCCTTCATCACACATCTTTTCTAAGAAATTGTAAGAGAGAAAAGATCTGCTACAGGAATTTTGTTTCTGGAATTCTGTTTCACTCTCAACTCACACAGCTTGCCTGACAGTTCTAAATCATATTGTGAAATCTCAGTTTTGTAGAAACTAGCAGTTTCTCAATGTTGTTCTTTGAGAATTTGAAGGTCTGTTTTGGCCGTTCTTATGCTGCTATGGAAATGCTTAGGACTTTGCTTACCTTCAGCCATGATTGCATATATTTTGCTGTGCACCAGAGTTTCTTTTAGCTAGATGCTGTCAGTCCACTTGCCACTAGAAAAGCCTCTTGCAGCATTGCTAGGTTTGGATGCTTTATTTTCACTGTGGTACTTCAGCTTTATTCAGTTTGAAGGGGAGGGGAGGAATCCTTCATGCCCAGATACGTGTCCTGGATGGCTTCCCCAGTGTTATCTCCTGCTTCCCTGTAAGCCTCTTGTGTTTGTAAGGATATGAGAACCAGAGCTGTCCATTTTTTGAGTAGCATTCTGAATTTTCATTTTCAGAAAATGACAGGACTCAAATAGCTGGAGTAACTACACACACACACACACACACACACACACTCCCCTCCCTGTTTATGTTAGGGAGCTTTTTACTAAAAACTACCTTTCTGTCAAATGCTTATTGGAGAATGAGGATTTTTCCAGACTGGAGACCACTGTCAGTTCCAGGTTCTGCGCAATCAACTTCCATCAGCTCCTTCAGCGAACACTGGATCTGCAAAGCCCAGAGATACATCGTGGGGGATCCCAAACACAGCTATACTCACTTAAACCTTCATCAGAAAAGCCCTGGTGACCATTTTGTCTCCTTGTTTCCTGGAACCACTGAGAGGAAGGGCGAGCTAGGCAGAATACAATACACCAAACAGGCTTATGCTTTACGTGAGGCTTTTCTGAATCCATACTTTTCTGTTAGTGATTCCACACTCTGGTAAACTGCATGAGAGAGAGAATCCTAAAAATTGCTGTGGACAGGAGGTGGACAAGTTGCCTGCCTACCTGCCTCACACTGAAAGAGCCTGCCATTTGTGCTGTGAATTCCTGTCCTCAGTAACTGAGTTACCATTCATTGCGTTTGCTGTTTGAAGGAACAAACAAGTAGGAGACTGGGAACTACACTGCCTGGCATACACAGAATAAACCCTGCAGCTTGCAGGAGACACCAGGCGTTTGTACAATGACCACATGTGTAACACGTGCACCATAAGCCCAGCAGTTCTTCGTATAGTCAGGAAGTACCCATGTATGTGTTAGGAGCGTGCACTGCGTAAGCAGAAATTAAAACATTTTGGGAAAAGTGTTGAACCTGACGTGTTTTCTGTCCATCTCCAGTTGTTTAGATGCCATGAGCATGCTTCCCCGGGACCTAGGGCACTGGTTCGTGAAGCACTCAGCACTGTGGTACAGCAGCATCAGACCTTTCACCATGAATAGACTACAAATCTCAGAAAAATACAAAAGCATCTCCAAGGCCTTCCCAGACAAGACTTTCCAAGCACACGAACACAAAAGAGAACATGTGTAAGTGAATAAAAGGACAAATAAAAGGTGGCTGTAATGAGGCCTCTCTCATCTTTGTGCTACGATGCCAAAATCATGCCAATTCGAAGGAAACAAAATGTTCAGCCTTCAAAATCGAAGGAGAAAACCGAGGAAGGCTTTTGTTCTGTCTATATGGATGTGGAGCTGTACCTGAAAATCATCTCCCCCAGAGGGCAGTGCAACTTAAAGAATGGAAATGCCTCGCCGGTGGTGTTTAAACGGAAATCGGCGATTTGAAGATGTATTTTTATCTCAACAGTGTTAACAGAAAAATAGTCTACAGAAATATATTTTCTGGAATAATTCTGTGTACACAGTATGACTCTATATTTCACTTACTTTAAGCCATATATAAGTGAAATCTACAAAAACCCCCTTGTTTCTCCCTTGATCCTCTAAATAAAAAGTAATATTGAAATAATGTCTGTGATAAAAGATTATGATATCCCTGGTTATATCTCTATTGTGAGAGAAAAGTGGAGCACAAAAGAATAAAATTCTTGTTTCTGATGGACTGTGCGAAGACTCGTAATAGAGATACCTGAAATTAAATGGAATTCAGAAGCCATATTTTTTAAGGACTGACCTAGATGTAAATCTAATACGGAGTCAAATAAATAGATAGGACTATAGAATAAATGTTTATCTTTATCTTAGTCTTACAAAGTAGCTTTTTTTTATTCCAACAATACCGATTTATGCAGATGAAAATCAAGTGATGCAGTGGATTTAAATGGTAAAGCATTATTATGTATGTTTATAAAATTATATTTCGTCATCTGAAAAAATTACATTACTGAATAGAAACTGATTAACAACAGACATTTTTCTTTTTTGTAAATGTATATGGATTTTATATTTTTTTTAGAAAAGCATGAATAATCTGGAACTGGTTTATACAGCTACTGTCATGAGGCAAAGAACAAAATTTGTCATCAGGTTGTACATATTGCTGTCGCTCCATTCATGACATCAGAAGATTAGATACAGATTGTTATTAATGTTCCTATTAAGCCCCATCACAGTCATTGCAAGTGAGAGAGAAAAGCTAATTTCTACTTCTGTTACTGTTATTGTTTGCTTGGAAATATGCTTATCAAGCGTAAATTAACAAGACAGTTCCATATCACTACATAATGCTCTATGTTCTTAACAGGAAAAGACACAAATACTTGTAATAAAATCAACTCCCTTCAATTTGTGTGGCAGAGTATGGTTCAATGTTTCTAAATAATTGTCACTTTGGAGACTGCATTATAGCAGTGTGAGTTGGGTGCCATTAAAACCCAATACTGACAACTTTCAGTCTATTTCCATCTCATCTGTGAGAAGCTTTGTGTTTATATTATTTATCCTGGGGATAAGTCTAAAGAAACTTGTGGAATCCACCAGTGGATTATTCTACACATACACACCCCAATTCCCACCCCACCCACCCCCCCCCTTTTTTTTCACCAGACAGTGAGATTTAGGTTAGATATAAGGAAGAAATTCTTTACTGTGAGGGTGGTGAGGCCCTGGCACAGACTGCCCAGAGGAATTGTGGCTGCCCCATCCCTGGCAGTATTCAAGGCCAGGCTGGATGGCACTTTGAACAACCTGGTCTAAGGTGTCCCTGCCCATGGCAGGGGGCTTAGAACTAAATGATCTTTAAGGTCCTTTCTAACCCAAACCATTCGGTGATTCTATGATCTTAGAAGACCGTCTATGTTCTTCAAAATCTTTGTCTTGTGTATTGGAGGCCTTATCCAGGTGTCTGAAAGGACCTGAGGACACAGCTGGCACTGCTCTGAGCGGCCTCCAGTCTCAAGCCTCAGTGAGCAGAGACCTGGTGGCACAGGGTTTGGTGAAGGAAGCTTTCAGCACAGGTTCGGAGAGAGGCTTGTGCTCAGGGCTCCCTGGGTACATACTGTTGGGCTGTGACTGCCACCCTGTCCCCCTGCCCATGAAAAGACACCGATCAACAGCCTTACACAAAGAGAGAGAACTGCACATCTTTCATGCATGTTCCGTGTTAAATGATAACCTGCCTCTCTCCACTAGATTATTTTGACTTTTGGAGACAGGCCTGGTTTCCTTGGCTTTTACTCTGAGCAGACTTAAGAAAAACTAGTTCAGAAAGGAAAGCCACGCTATCACCATCTTATTATATATGTATAAGTTAACCTCATAGACACAGACACACAGAGTATTTGTTCTTTCTAATTTTTCATGTAGATCTGTGTCTATAGATATATATGTATGTGTAATTATGTATCTGCATGTTGCACACTAATGTACATATGTGCATAGGCAAACACGTATGCATGTGTACATGTATGAATTATTGTTACTTGAAATGGACTGCCATGGATCTTTATGCTGTACCAGCACTTCCAATGAATTTGTTGGCATTTCTATCTTCATTTCAACATTGTAGATTCACAGCCATTTGGGTTTTATTTATTTCTTTTTATTAATAATGGCCAATTTGGAGCCAGATCTTTTCCTGAATTTTTATAAATGCCTTTTAACTTCTGTGAAATCTACCTCTGGGCCAGAACCTTAAGCAGCACAGCATCACCTTTCTCCACTGAATTTGCTGGAGGTATATGTGACCCAACATTAACTAAAAAGACAAAGATTTTTATATGTATGGGGTAGGCAGCACATATAATTATATGAACTGTAACATTTGCTAATTGCACCTCTTTTGACAAATACATATACCTACTGTCTAAATCTAAAAAATAGACTGAGAAATGTAGATATTTTTATCTGAGGATTAATAGGCAAGTTTTAAATGAGACACTTTAATTCTAAATGGCCTCCGAGTTTTGTACCTCATAGTTATGGCATTGATTAGAAGAAGATAGTGGTCTAGGCAGTATCTCCTCAATCTCTTCTGGATAGCACCATCTGGAGCTAGTTGATTATTGAAATAAGGTTTTTTTAATAACCATTAAAATACATACACGCAGGCAAAAAGCAAAACATACAGAAAGATGATATATTTTGTGAATTTTTTTTTTCTTTTTTGTATCTGTAGGGTTGTTATTTGTCTGTATTATTAATGACCTTCCCTTCCTTTTCAAAGGCAAAGAGAACATATTTCCCGCAATTATGAGTTTCGGCTAAGCATAAAGTTGGCCAGTCAGGAGTGGCAATACAGGGGTTCTAGTCTTCTTAAAACATAATCATGAGGAGGTAAGGCTGTAGGATTTTAGTATTTGTACCATTAAAACATCTTTTGAAGCAACAAGAAAGCAACAGCTAGTGACCATTTTGCTGTTAGGACTGGTATTTTGAGCACTGTGCCTAATTTCAAAGAAATTAATAACATTGATGGAATCAGATGCCATTCACTGGCTATTTTAAACAAATTAAATATGAAATTGCTGAACCACCAGCTGTTATTTAAGTGATTCTGGCAGCTGTCCCAGAAGACAGGGGGCAACAGATGTGATTCAATTCTTCCCAATAGCTCCAGGGGCACCTGCACAGCTTTGCTTCCAGGGAACACATGCTTCACAAACCTAACACCTTTCTTTCAAAAAGTGAGCATGTGAATAAGGGTGATTTAACTTCTGCAGTGTACCTGGATTTCTAAGAACCCTTACACAAGGCCCTCAGTAAGAGCTTTCAAAGCAACTAATCAGTCATGAAATGACAAAAGAGGCTTCCTTTCCTATTAATAGCTATTAGGAAGATGCATCAAGGGCTATTAAACATAATTGTCCAGTTGCAACCTCTATTCAGGAAATCCTTAGAATGGTAATTGCTGGAACCCGGATGGCAAAGCTACCACCACCTGCTTGTCCTTCACTTACACCCTTTCCTGAAGCATTTGCTGTTGGCCTCTGCCAGGGAAGTAATGCTGGGCAAGAAGGCTTTTACCCTGACCTAGTTTTTACCTAACCCTTTCTAATACTCTTGGCTAAGTGTCATATTATGCACTGAATAATAACAGCTATCTATGTTTTCCTCTTTTTAATGCTAAAAGGACTCTTTCTTACATAACTTATTAATTTTGTTTAAAAATAGAGCAATAATTTCCACATAAATAGTTTCTTCTATGGAGGATAGCAAACTTTCAAAATTTGAACCATTGTCCATTTTTTTAATTGCTGAATTACAGTGTAGCTGGCAATGCAGAAATCTGTCATTCCTCTTGTTTTTAGAAGACTTTGGAGAAAAGAATGAGGTTCCTGCAGTTTGATTAGTCGTAATGAGGGATAGCCTCTGCAAAGTCCTTGGAGACCAGCAGGGACACGAGCTGGACACAAGTCGGCCATAATCCTTCAACCTGAGAGCTGCACTTGTGCTGGGAAATCAAAGCTGGAATTTGCATGTGTGTGCTTTAGTAACTCGTACAGCCACAAGCAGTGAAGTATTGAACGTGAGGAAAGTTTGGACTACAACATGAACTCTGCATCTGTATAAACTCACGTGAGACAGAATAATACTATTCAAGTCAACTTTTGTAAATGTAAGCATTCTCCCTCACTACAACTTCTTTTCAAGCATGAACATATAAATGTTAGTGGCAGTTTCAGGTGCAGAAGCAAGCAGCTCTGCCCTCAAACAAAGCTATTAGGAGAAAAGATTTATGTCTGTGTACTAAATGGGCAAATTGCTCTCTCAGTCTGTTAAGCTGTTGATATGATCTCTTGGCAAGCTAGAATGGCTCATTGCTGTTTTCTGGAGTGGAACAAATTGCCTGTGTGCAAGTATAACCCAATAGTAAAAGACACCACAGATATACTTATCAGTGCATTCAAAGAAATAAATCATTGTTTATTTCCAGAATCCATTGACTTCATACAGAACCAGTTTTTAAATAGAGAGAACAAGAATCAAGTTTTTCAGAGATTAATGCCTAAATTAATATGTAAATAATCCCTCTGCAGTCCCATTAACTTTAGCAGAACTTGCCCATTCACTGGACCTCCAGCTAGCAGAACATTCAGGCCACCCAGAAATTTTAGGCCCTTATTTACAGAAAAAAGAACCCAAAAAAACCCAATCTTAAGAGAATGCTTAGAGCCAGAATTAATTTTTAACAATTGCTTATTTGTGATGACAGCCATTTTATTTTGTGGAAACCAAAGTTAAACTGATTTAACACCATGAAAGAAAAAAATGCTGAAAAACAAATACAAAACTTCTGCTGGTTTTCTTCTCTGGCTTAATATATCGGTTTGAAGAATAGTGTTTTTTCCCTGCTAAATTTGAGCTTCAGGGTATTCTGCACTGGAGTAATGGTATCAGAGCAGGTGCTTTTCAATAGTGATGGAAGAGCAATGGGCTAGAGGAAGCATTCAGGAGTACCGGTATTTCTGTGGCTGCTTTGGAATACGTTCACCACTGATTTCCTCTTTATGCGCATGAAATTACCCAAGTACAGCAAGTCTTCATTGCATACATCTGGTTCAGTATGCTTCATGTGGAAGTTTGTTACCATGAAAAACACAGGAAGCTCCATAATTTTCTTTATCTGTTTAACAGACTTTCTAGCAAAAGTCATAACTTATTTCAAAGTGTTTAAGCGCTGCTGAGGGACCAAAACAAAACCCTTTTAGGTTTGCAGACACCAAATGCCCAGTTGATGGTGGGTGGGACTGACAGATAACCTGACTGCTCTGTGGGACCTGGATTTTGACAGCATGCCCCACTGCCACGCATCCGACCAGCAAGCTCACAAGGATTATGGCATCTCGGGTACTAAATCATGACCTATAACCACCTCTGATGGTCAAGCATTGACCCACGAGACATTATCAAGAAAGATGAAGTACTAGCAGGTATTAAAAGTAGAGGTATTTGAGGTATTTACTGTGGTACAAATGAACTGTATTTCTTGACTGAGGTCAACCGGACAGTGTTCTGGCCAATCTATAGGGCTGCACAGATACAGCTTAGCAACAAGGAGGCTTCTGTTTGGGGGCATTAACACTTCCCTTCCCCATTTTTTAACTTTAGGCTCTCAGTTTACCTGTATTTGTTTCTCTTAACTGTGACCGAATTATTCTTTTTCTTCCTGAAGGCCTTTATGATGAAGAGGGACACTGGTCAAATATTATGCAGTGATAATGGTGTCAGGAAATCTTTATGTAGGAATGTCAGGGAATGTTTATGTAGCCTGTTGTGAAATCAATGTGTTCCCTATAAGATCCATTTCCTGTATTTAAAAATTCTGATGTCTGAAAACAAGAGATTTCTTTATTTAACTATGCAAGAGTTTAAAATGTGTCTATCTAGTGTACTACCACAAATGCAGCAACACATCTTCTTCATTACTAGGAGCTTCTTGTTTCTTCCTGATCCCATTTGCAGACTGGTTTATTGTAATCTAGGGTAGGAAAAGGAATGTCAATAATTTTTGTTTCTCTACCAACACAAGATTTTGTTCTTTTTTTCATACTAGTGCAGCTGAATTTTTGCTGTTCCATCTGTCTCATGTAAGTGAATTACAAACATTGATTTTGTAAGTCATCAATGATCTATTGTAGAAATACCTGGTCCAGATCTGCTTTCTTAGGTTTTCCAGACTTTCACAGCATATTATTATGGCAAATCTTCTTGATATGTTCTCTATATTTTATGTAAATAATTTATTTTATATGGATATTCTTTCAGATCCAGAATGAAAAGCATTTTTCTTACCTTGTCTTTTGACTTTCATGGCAGCTTAACTTTTACGCTAGAAAGCATCCGTCTTCAATGACAACATGTGCCAGTGGCAATGTGTGGAACTGTAGAGAAAAAGTGCGTATCAAAAGGAAATGCTACCTGAACTATCTCCTGTGGGCTGTCAGGGTGACTGCCAGCATGCAAAGGCTCCAACCTCTTCTGGCTCTCTGGAACCTGCAGCAGTCAGCAGCATGATCAGGGCAGCCTCTGCCAGTTCTATGTTGCACTCTCATCTTATGTCTTACCACAGCTTGTACCAAGCAGCCATACTATTTCACACCTACCCTGACATGGACCTTTCAACACTGAACTAGATTAACTCCTATTCTGACTGTAGGGCTAAAGCTAAGACAGTCATGCCTGGGTTTGCTGTCTCCTGGTGAGGATTGGGACTACCATTTTCAGCAGCTTCCCATCATTTCCGTAATCCTCAGATCAGCTTTTTTTCTGGGCAAAGTAATTTGGCAAAAGCTGACTTGAGTTTAGCAAAATAGCATTTGCCTATCTCTATGTAGCAAACCTATTTCATGTGGACATGCAAGGTCTCATAAAAAAGGGCAATGAGATTTTCTGACAGCTCTGAGCACTGAATCATGGCTTGGGGACAAAAATGTTCTTGTCTACCCACCTGATATCCAGCTCAGGAGAGCCAGCTCCAGGATACTCAACAACAGGCGCAGATTTAAATGGTAATGCTCCAAGAAAATGAATAAAATGTAATTTGTCTTCTTTCTAGGGTGGTAAAATCTGTGACAGCAGTATGTCAAGTGGGGCAGATGATACAACAGGTCTGAAGGAGGTCAGTGGCTGTTTCAGGGTGATATGGATGGTGAAAGAGAAAGGTCCAAGTGGTGCTGGTCCAGGTGGTGCTGGGGGTGGATTAGAGGTCACTATCCAGTGTCTGTCATCCAGAATAAATTAGAGGCCCAGAAACACCCTCATGCATTGAGGACATCATGCAAGTGACTCTTGCAACATGTCAAATTCAAGGCCACTCTAAAGCTTTCTTAATGCTTTCTTAAATGATGTGCCTTAGATAAGCATCTGGTTCCCTGAGCTCCCCTATAAAATCAGTGAGTGGATGATAGCTAACTTGCTGCTATTTTTTTTCATTGATTTAAGCATGGAGTCTGTGCGGAGAGGACTTTGGACTCTGGCACCTTGGTGACAGGACTCCAAGCCTCAGCACTGGAGGTATGTTTCAGGAAGCAAATTGTCTTCTTCCCATGTGTATATCCTAACCCAGACAATGGAGAATGAAAGTGGAGAGCAGCCTGCAAGAGTGCAGTCAGTTAGGGTGAACCCAGACTTGCACAACCAAGCAGGTACATTCTGGTGTCCCAGCATGTGCATGTGGTTTGGGCCTATAAATACACAGGATATCTTTGTATATTATACATAGGCATTAGTGCAAAAGAAATACATTAAGCCCATGATGAATATTTTTCTACAATGCTTATAAATTGAATTTACAGTGTTAAGTTTTTATCTTTATCGGCTTAGCTAGTAACAGATGCCATTCTGGACCCCAGGTAACATCCCTAGCATTCCATTGAGTAGCAGGTGTTTTCATATGCAAACAGTATAAATGTTGATTCTTGCTGAAACTTGTGTTTATGCAAGTGTTTATGCAGTGTTTCTAAAGAAAGAGCCACAGATAGTCAAGCTTAGGAGACCCTAGAAACCATTTTATAGATCATTCTGCCATTCTTGTATCAAGACTTGATAAGCCATTATCAGAAAGAAATGTTTTTAAAGCTGACTGCAGGAAAGCAAAATGGTCAGTCCCAGAAACTTTCATGCCCTGGTGAATGAAAAAAGGGATCAAACTATAGAAGCTTTGTATGCCCATAATGGCACATCAGTGACAATCTCACTGAGGCTTTGTGGAAGGGAGTCTAAGGGCAGCAATGCCTCCTTAGTTTGCACCATGTGGTCTAGGAAGGCAAGAAAACCCAGCTGAAATAACAATATCATGGATATGGAGGAGACCCACCTACAACAAAAACGTGTATTGGAACAACCCAGCTTAAGCTAGTTTCACGTAGTTTTTACTGTTTATGTTTGGTAGCACATATTTTACTTTTAGCTCCTGACATTTGCAGCATTACCTGGTTAACCAGTTAATGCTTGAAAGCAAAATAATTAAAAGGTTCATACACATTTAAACCTCCATAGAGGTTCTTTAAAATGGAGGAGAATGGAGAAAAACCCTGTAGAAGTTATATCTTGCTGTCAGAAAGATGTTCTCATATTTTTGCTTTGGATGTGGGGCTGTACCCTAATAGGTGCTTATTAAAACTAAAAAGTTTGGAAAATGTTTTTTCCCTATGTTTCAGTATTTCAATGAAAAGTATTTTTTCTTTCTACAGACGTTCTTTGCTAAGCTTCTATTAAATAAAAACGCACAACAACCAACCAAACACACACCCCCAAATATCCTCAAACTTATTTTTTGCATAGTTTACATTTTTTCTACAAAATTAGAAAATTTTCAGTGAAAGTAAAGGTATAGCCTAAGGATGTCATATCATTTATCTTAAGAAAGCTGAAAAGACAACAGCATAATGGGATGACTGAAATCTCTGGTTATATGTGCTTTGCTTATGTATTTAATATTGCCAGCATTAACATTTATACTCCATTGGACTCACTAAACCAGCATTCATGGAAAATTTAAAAAGGATTCATCACATAACTGGTTGTAATTGATGAATTCTCTTTCCAATGAGAGGTTGGACCAGATGGTCTTTTGAGGTACCTTCCAATCTGGGATGTTCTGTGATTCTATGAATGATGTTCTAGCATTAATTTACAACCAAAACCATATTTCAACATTGCAGTACCAGTCTCTTACAGTATTTGTGGGTTCTGTTCTTTTCACATTCTGGTTCCAAATATTATTCTCTCATGATCAAGCTGAATTGACCTAATCTAATTAAACTGAAAATAAAATAAAAAAATAAAGAAAATATTTTTTTAAAAAAGTATTTTCTGATTAAACATCTTTTTGTTGTTTATTTATGTATTTCAAATCTGTGGTGTAGTAGAGGAAATACACATTCTGTTGTGCTGCATGAAACCAAACCAAAAAGACAGGTTTGTCAATATTTAACACTTCCCATACAGCAAGGACCCCTTTGTCTATCTTCTAGGTGAAAACTTACTGATAGGAGCAGCTGTATTAAATTTAGAAGCACATTTCAGTGAATAAACGTTGCATAAACTCTAAACAACATAGCAAATGAACTTTCCAGTGACCACCCCCCAAATGATCTAGTTGATTAATTTAGAAGACCAGCCATCTCTGCAGATTGTGAACTGTCCCATGGTATGTCTAGAACTCTGAAGAGGAAACAATGTTTTCCAGTTCACAATTGGAGGAAACATATATTTTCAGGGATTATGACAGCTGAAAAGAAAAATCAGCTGTGTGCCTTCTACATGGTGATGATTTAAAAGTTTTGCACAGCCAAGCTCTTCGCCGTTACTAAATTATTGCGGCAGGAACCTCATAGCGAGTTAGAATTATGGAAAGACCACATGCACCATTTCTGTAGTCACTGGAATTTTGTGTGATAAGCTCTTCTCACAGTCATGAGAAGTGCAAACAGAGGCACTGTTCTGGCATCCTAATAACATGAATAAATTTGAGATACAACCATTCCTTGGTCTGGATGAAGATGCAATTTCTAATTGGCACCATCTGACTACATCCAGCCTTTATTTGAATATGATTTTTTGTTGCAACTGCTTTGGTCGTTTTGGTAGGATATTCCACACTTTAATTACCACTGGGGAAGAAATGTGTCAGTTCTGCTTCCTAAAATCTCATCTCTCTTCCCAACCTTTCAGTGGCAGCTAAATTCTTGCTCAAACTGCCTACCTCAGAATTGATTAAATCTCATATATGTCCCTTCTCAGTTTCTTTCCCTATGTTCTCATTACCTGGTCTAATGTTTTGGACCTCCAAATCCACAGTGATTATTCTCTTAATGCTTTCCTGATTTATTAATATACCCATTTTACAGAAGCCTGAAGAGTCTTGTACAAGGTTAAGAGGGTCAGCCTGTATCTTCAAATCCATTGTCTATGCCCTAGTTATGTTCTCCCCAGGGCTTTCTAAGGAACAAAGCTTCTGCTTTCCTAGTATTTTCAGATAATTATAATTCTGTCTGAGACTAATAAACACAAAGTTAAGAATGCTGATCTTCAAGGCTGCTGACATTTGAGATTAATTTTGTGACTAGGTGAAGGTTTTAATTCTTTTTTAGGGGAAAAAGTCTTTTTAAAGCAGAGACCATTTAATGAGGGAGCAAGAATAAGACTGAGTAAGTGTGATCAGTCACACTGTTTGACAGCTGAATTATAAAGATTAATTCCTCAGTAATGTTGGTGAGGCACTTCTGAGAAACTTCCTGAAAGAAATTAATTCACTGATTCACTGAAGGTTTTCTGAATGGCGAATACACAGAAACAGTCTGTTTTGTAATGCTTACTTGACGCACTCCAAGAGCTGATTGATTCTGAGAGGTTCTTTCATGAAACATCTTCTCTCCGCCTTCTTTTTTTTAAGACAAAATGTCCTTTCACCCCTCTTCAGAATGGTTTTCAATATCCATGTGCTCTCCCCCTGGCGACTGCTCTGAGCCAGCTATGAAATGAGTAAGACACAGTGCAAGCTCAATTTTATTACTGCTTACATCACCCCTGACAATGATCTCTACGTCTGAAGTGAGAACTCAGATTCAAGTCCATTCTATTCTCTGGTCTTTTTTTGTTCCAAATCACATGCACTGTGGCTTCTTTATTTGGAACTTTTTTAGTCCACATTACTCAGAAACCAAATTCAAATGACAACTAATGCCAAATAATAGTCGGTGCTTGGAAGTTTGTAATAATTGTCACTTTCTGATCACTTTGCGATGACATGTAGATAATTCTCCACAATGCTGTTTTTCTTTTGTCTCCCTACTGATATGTGCTTATTCCTCATTATATGTGTCTCAGGGCTTGTTTGCTCTTCTTTTGCATGACAAGTAGGACCTGAGACAGATGTGGTTGTAGCCTGCATGCACATAATATAAATGAATGACAACTGAGACAAGGAGGTACAAAAGCACAAAATGCAATCAGTTCTATGTAACCTTAAGTTTGATGGCTTTGTAATGGAAAATAACTGAGGTGCTTGAAGGTAGGTGACATAGTTTTAGGTTCTTAGAACCTTGTACAAAAAGTGTAAGAAAAACAGAATAGAAAAACAGGACCTGGGGATGGGGAGTATCTGGGACTAGCAGATGACCAGGATGGGCACAGTTAAACTGACTGATAAGTAGAAGGACAGGATGATTGCTATGTTTGTGGTGTTAATGAACCCATTAAGCTGGTGTAAACATCTACTGGGGAGTATCCAGGACTAGCAGATGTCCAGGATGAGAGCAGTTAAACTAACTGATAAGTAGAAGGACAGGAAGATTGCTATGTCTGTAATGTTAATTAAGCCGGTGCTCCAAAGACTGCCAGCAGTTATGAAGATTGTTGGAAGAAGTAAACGACTCTCAAAGACCACCATCACATTTTTGTATGTATGCAGGAAACTTTGTGGAAAATGATGTAATTCATGTGTAGCCTCATGAATATGCAAACCACGACAAGGCCCAAGTGACTATATAAGGATGGCCTGTGTAGCAATACAGGCAGACACATGTTAGGAGGACCTATCCCCCATGTTTCCTGGTGCCACAATAAAGAATACCTGCTTGTCAACTTGATAACTTTGTTGGAGAGTTTGTTCCTGGAGTTTTCTCCGAATCACAACACACTGTGTACAGTGATTTGATGGGGAAATAAACAAATGTATTATTATGGGATTATGAGAGAGACATGGGCACTGTAACTCTTCTAGACTTATTTCTTGCAACTAACTTGCCATATGATGCTGTACAAGTGCTCTGTACTGCTGGTGGAGTTAATATGCCAGGAGCTCTGTCTGACTGTGGCTGCTGTTAGACTGCATGTGCTCTAGTGCTGTATCACAAGTGCTTCTTGTGCAAGCAGAACGGATGTCCTGCTGTTACTTGTTTTTCTGTGTTTTGAGCAACATGAGCTTGTAATAGACGTGCTTCATGTGGCCAGGTTTGAGGGACAGGTCAAACACCTTTGGAAAGGAAATGTGGAAGGGAACAAGAGAGATGCTGTGAACCTGACCCTTTTGGAGTGAGAAAACTGGAGATAATTCTTTGTATTCAAACTTTTTTTTTTTTTTTTTAACCTCAATTCTCGCCTTTTTAGCACTTTTCCTCAGCCGTTACGGCTTATTCTGGACATCTGATAAGATTGCTTCTGGTAGGACAATTTCCCAACATTTCCAGCTGAGACTAGTGGGTATCCTCATCCCATGTGATCCTTTTGCCCACTGGTTACAGCATGCAGAGGATAGATAGTTCAGAAAAAGTGAAAATGTTCAGCCCAGGAATTCAATACAGTATGTGATATTACTGCAGCAGCCAGCGTTAGCAGCTCTGGAAAGCTGAACTGACTTTAGTCATGAAGAAACACATTGCAGACAGCCACACAAGTAAATTTCTCCTGACTTTCTTGTACCTTTCCAACAGAATGAAGAAAAATTACCACCCAGAAAAGCTCATGTAAATGGTTGCAGTATGGCAGAGCTTGAGTGGAGACCATGCTTCCATGACACCACTCTGGCACTATTCATCAGTGCCTCCGGCCCACCCTTATGTCCTGTTTGCTGCTCCATTTTACAGCATGACCCCACAGCCAGTTGTACAGCTGAGGAGATGATGCACCATTTCATGGAGCTAAAACTGGCCATCTGTGAAGTAGGTGTCAGGCGCGAACTGCTCCTGAACTCAGTGTTGTTGTCAGTCCTCTCATATAATGAAAATATAGCCTCAGCTGTCTGTATTTCAGTTGTAACATCACAGTAAAATGTGTTACGCCTGGAAGATGCTCCACAAAGCTCTGGAAAGTCTCATTAACACCACCCACCACTTTCGGTCTTCTGAGCTTGTCTGCAATTCTGCTTCTCTCCAGAAGCCCAGCAGGTCACATTTGAGACCTCCCTTTCCTTTGCTGTCTTTTGAGTAATGTACTTAGAACTCTGTTGCTGCAGCTTATTGCTTCTGAACAATATATCTGTTATTTATTGACCTGAAAAGGAGATATTTTCTCCCCAGCTGGATGAAGCATGGAAACATAGCCTGGGGAATGCATGCAAACACATTGAAATTCTCTGTATTTTTTGGACATCATCTTTTTTCCCTTATTTCATATTTCACCCCAGTTAGCTTAAGGTATGTGAGTTAGGCTATTTGTTTTCTTTACTTAGTGTGATGCTTTGTGAAATTGTCAGCTAAGCATTAATCACCATGTAGCCTGTCATTCTGGCTGTGTCTGACATATTAAACCATACCTCAGGATATACACATCTGGTGATGACAGTCGTTTGTTACTTGAATGTGACTTTTAATGAACTTTTCACCCAGCAGGCTGTTCCATGGATTTAAGAACAACTGTATTTGTTACAAGTGTTCTTGTAATTTCTGGTAGCAAGGATCAAACAACAATGTAGTGACCTTTTGGTAGCTGCTGCAGCACACAGGGTTGCATGTATTTTGCCTGCTAATCCCCTTCAGTACCAGATTCACCAAAGATATGCCTGACTTGACAAATGCAAACTCCTACTGACAGGTGGTTTATAGCCACTCTCAAATATATCACCTGCATATGGCCATTCATCACAGCAGCCATCACAGCAAGTCATGTGTCCTATGGCAGTACCATTCCTCCTCAGAGACAGTACCAGCAGCTTCTTGTATACCTGGTTTATGTGCTGTTAATGAGGTTTTGTGCGTGCCTGTGTTTTCATGGAGGTGACCTGGCAAGAGCTGGCTTTTCCCTTAGAAAGCAGGAACAGGGTTTGAAGGGTAGCACATGCTTTTCATATAAAGGAAGTCAGGATGACCAAAATGGTAGGACGTAAGTCTGCTATGTGTATACCTGGGATACAAAGAAGCAGCTTTACAGTGGGAATGGACCCTTTCTGGATACTTTTGTTTCTCTTCCTAACAAGCATTTGTTTCTAACAATTAGATCAAGAGATGCCTCTTTCTTTATCTCAATTTCCAGTTGCCATTGTTTACATTCCTTTGGAAGAACTGCACATCAAACACAGAACAGGATGAGGGAAGCTTTGGAAATCAGCTATGTATACAGAGACTTGGCAAACCATTAATAGATGCAAAGGAAAATTGCAAGAAGAAAGAAAATAATCTAAATGAAGGCAATTCAAATATGAATATCAAAAGAACTAGTTTGGAAATGGAAATACAGCACACACAGAATTAATGTAGACTCATTCTAGGCCTGGCATGATTCATACAGTGCCAACAGGCTGTACAATTTGCATCAGTATGTATGTCTCAATACAGTTTTGTAAGCAGGCTATTTAAATGCTTTAATCCCTTTACGAATGTGTGTGGGAGCCTGGAGATGAGGAAGGGTAGGAGGCAAGAGGCGGATATCTGCAGGGCACATCTCACATGCAACCTGACAGGGCCAACTCCGGCTTGAAAAAGCAGCATCTTTGTTCAAATCCTGGCTTTATTATTCTGATACAAACACACATTTCAGCTGCAGATCCTCTGAGTAGACATGTCTGAATCTAGGCAATGTAACCTCTTCCATTCTCTTTAGAGTGCTTTAATTCAAAGCACATATGTACCTGCCAGTTCTGCTCTAGGTTGTAGACAGATGTGAAGCCTCATACTCTATCACACGTGACAGGAAGCTTGCATGTGGAAGTTTGCATGTATTTGGATGCATACATGTAATCTCACGAATCAGAAGATTGATTTTTCCTTCATACTTGCTTTCAACTTCTGTAGAGCTAACTCTTGCTTCATACTAATTTACAGGCCAGTTGCTGAAGGCCAATATGTTGGAGGCCCCCTCCTGGTTTTAATCAACAGAAGAATATGACAGTAAGAAGAAAAAGATGTTGCCACTTAGAGTAATTGTGCTATGCAAACTAGGAAGGGCTCCACGCAATGCTCATGCTGTCAGTATGTTAACGGAAATGCTGGTAAATAAGTAAATGAAAAATCTAGCATTCCTGCTGAAACACCTTTTCCAACCAACATTCTTTCCAAGAAGATTTCTAAATGTCTCCAGAGTCCAAGCTTTCCCCAAGTAAGCACGAAGACTGCAACTGTTAAAAGTTGCAGGGAGCTGAGACACAGATGATGCTTTCCTGTCTCTGTAGACTGTTATAAACCTTGATGCTTTCAGCCATTTATTAGAGGCCTCACACATATAAAAAACTGGAAATTTGAATTTGTGTGTTTAGTTGTATCTGATGGATATTTCTTGCATAATTTGCACTTTTTTACCATTTATGATTCTTGTTTCTACATGATTTCTGATTATGTGGTCAAAGTGTCATTTAATAAGGAGCCATATGGAACAAGTAGTTCCTTTTGTTTGTTTCAAACCCACGGTCTGAGGATTTCATTCATCGCCCCTTTTCTTGTGTTCTGAGACAGAAGATGCAACTGGACCATTTTCTTTAATATCCTGTGATGGGCCCTTGGATAGTTATTAATCCTTTTCATCTCAAGATAGTTGAGTTTCTTTATAATGGTCTTCACAAGTTTTTCTTAAAAGACGTTAACAGAAGCATTAATGGTATTTAAGAGTTTTGTATAGAGTGGATCATTTACATATGAAGGAGCTTGATGAAGCCTTCAGCAGATAGCAGGAATCATGGTTTCCTTCCACAAAAAGTAGGTTGATGCTTACCCATTAGTTCAGAGTTGTTCATGTGCTGGCTGATAATATTCTTTAGGATATTTTTAAGTGGATTGCCCTCAAATATAAACACCTTCTGGAGCCTTTTTCAAAATTTGGTACCTTCTATTTGGCTGACTTCAAGAACTATTTGAATGGTAAATTTACACTTCAGTTGGTGGAGTCTGTCTGACCTCTAGGAACTACTGGGTGAATAGGATGTAGGCCAGCTGGTTTTATTATCCATTTTACTTATCTAAGCTATTGCTTTTCTTCCAACCATTCAATGTGATAATTTCAGACATGATTTTTGTAAAGAAAGAGTATGGATATGAATGTCTCCAATGCTTTTTGTAGTGAACACTGTAACAAAGAGTAGCAATTGCACTTCTTCTATGGCCTTTTTTGTGATCCTCTTACTCCTTGATCATCCACCAACTCTGCAGAGTTTCCTAGTTCTTGTGGTCTAAGGTTTTATTAGTAACTTTTATATTTGCCTGTAGCAAGTTGTCCTTTGAAATCTGTTTATCATTTTGAGCCTAATTTGTCTGGGTTCATGATCTGTGTTAAGATCCCTTGTTTGCACACAACTTCCGCTTTTTGAAAATGCCCTTTAGCGTCAGATACAGCCTCTTCCTCTATTTAGCTCTGTCATCTTATTTATAGCCCTCTAATTTTTTTCTTACAAGGAATATTAATTTATTCTGCACTTCTTAAGTCGATGCTTTTAAGGAGGGCAAAATTTCAGCTCTCTAATGTCAGCTTCTCTAGAAGAAAGTAGAGAGTTCAGACGCCTTTACTGAGGCAAGGCTGCCTCCAGCTTAAAAGACAGCCTGAGCCTCTGATACATTGCTATGTCCTGTGCTGTAGCTGATCACATCCCATGAAAGCCCAGCTCAGCATAGCTCTATCCACAGCTCCGTGAAGGGCCATGGGCAGTAGGTTTGCTACATGGCAAATCCTGTGAAGTGGCCAACAGGGAAGGATGGTAGTCCTGCAGCTTCCTGCCCCTCCTCAGGTATTGTCCCTTCGTCTCCTGACTGGCATTGCCAGTGCCTGTTGCAATAGGGGAGAGCAAAGTAATCATCAGTCTGCATTTTGATTTTGTTTCATTTTTACGTTATTTATGCACTGTTATTTTAAAAGCTTCAGATGCCACGTGGAACGTGGAACATGGTCACAGGACTAGCAAGGATCTGGTCCACTGAATTAATTCCCTGCCTTCTAGGCACAAAGTAAACAAGACTCTTCTTCATAGATTTCACAACTGTAATAAAAAAATAGTCCTCTGCAGTATTTTCTGCAGTGGGCTGTTTCCTGTGAAAGCAATTGATTTCATTAGAAGCTTCTCTGGGTTTTAATCTTTTATCATTTTCTATCTGAAACACTCAACAGTATGTACAATATAGTATAAAGAAAGAAAGACTTGGCATGAATATTTTTGAAGTACACTAGGATTTTTTCCTAATCCTATAGATGTCTAAAAATATAGAAACTGCACAGAGCTACAGTATGAAAAAGTTCTCAGCAAGCCTTACAGATATAAAATCTGGTTTTCAAGTGACATTGATTTTGCTGTACGGAGGGAAAAGTTAAAATAAAGCAGCAGCAGTTTATGATGAAGAAAGGGAAGAGAAACCCTATGGTGGCTCTAAGTGGGATGCTCCACATTTCTGTCAGGGCATACCCACAGCAGAAAATCAGTTCATCCCAGCTGCTTCGAAACAGTTTTCTGCTGGTGAACATCACTAAGGTAACTGATTTGCTCCTCTGCAGAAAGGATTTTTCTCTCAGTGTCACAGTAAGAACACACACATCTCTGAAGAGCTTGTCACCATATAGTAATCATAGTTCCTCCTGGCACTTGTGTTGGGTCTAATTTAGAACAGATGTCTGAAGTACTCCACATGAAACACCACACATGAAATCCTGCCTGCACATGGCAGACACCTGATGCTGTGTGAGGAAAGGTGAGCAGCATCTCATGCTACCTCACAAGTACTACATCAGCCCAAAAGAGTACACAGGTTGGATTTTCACAGCGGATACACAGGTGGGCTCAAAAGATGTCAAGGCCTTCACACAGTATTACCAAGCTAAGACCAGGACTGTATCTTGGCACTAATACCTTTAATAGTGATATATACAGTGGTTGTGTATATTCTTCTTTCCTGATGTGTCCTCACACAAACTAAGCACCACAGGTGATAAGCACACTGACTTCCAGTTTCTGCTAGAAAAATGAACAGCTGAATGCAAACCCATAGTATAAATAGCAGTTTTATGGGAGAATAACTGCAGGACAACCCAGATAATGAAGGACATCTGCCAATTATTTTTGTCATTATGCTAAAAATAGTAGTCATAAGGGGGTTTTGAGAAATCAAACCATCTGCCCAAATAATACAATAAATGCCAAAGAGACTAATCAGTAAAGGGGATGTAGTAAATTATGTTCTAAGAAAAATATTTCAGAAGGACTATTGGCATGACTCCAGACTGCAGCTCTTACACTTTAAGAGGACATTTGGAAAGACCTAATAAAACCACAAGATAATCAACCAATTCTAAGCCATCACCTGGGTTATTAGGTGTTTAAAATTCCCATTATAAATTGGATTACTGTAATAGCATGGCTTATATAGTCTTAAAAATAGATCCTAAGTATTCTAGGCCACACCAGAAAAATGTAAAAAGCAAACCCAAGGGATTTTAGGTTCAGGAACACTAACTTCAGTTCAAAGTGAAACGGAATTCTAACCCTTAGACTGCCTTTATTTGTCATCATAAATAAACATGATAAAAAGCTGGACATGGTTTGTAGTGTAAGCACTGAACAACCCACGTGTGACACCCACCTTTAGCTGAATCTGCCCAGCTTTCAGCATTTCAGGTATAAATGGAAAACCTCTGTGCAAGTTCCCTTGTCATGAGGCTGTCTGGATCTAGTGAAATGGCTGGATGAAGGCTCGTATGTGTATGGATCGGCTGTAGCAAGATTTTCAAAACACTAAAAGGCATTACAAAATAAATAGAGTCCTTTTGGTACAATGTCCAAAAAACCCCATGTCAAAAATCAATGCTTAAAATGTATAGATCTTTTTTAAAGCTTCTAAAGCCAATTTGGTACAGCATGGCTCTATGCATCCGGCTGAAGGGAATGTACTGGTGCCTCCATACACCAGCTAGAATGCCAGATGTTAACTTTTGTGTTTCCAATGAAATGCAAGGATTAACACAGGCAACTTGCAATATTCTTCACAGGGCATCATTTTAAAGAAAACAAAAATCTGCAAAGACTGCTGTGTTTCAGGCTCAGGTTGGATTTTTCCAAGCTCCATGTCCCAGGGGCCGGAAGTCTTAGGACAGATGAGTGCAGCTGTGCCCTGGCCTCTCCGTGTGCGGTACAACAAAGCTTGAAGCCAGAAAAGGGTCACATATGGCTACATCCAGGTGCCAACTTTATGCATTGTTTCCACACCAGAACTCATCAGACACCGGCTGCTTGCGTCGGGCAGGAGCCGGAGGATGTCCTGTGTCATTTTGCTGATGCAGTTTGAGGGACTGCAGCCAAAAAAGAAAACAAACCCAAGTGTAACAAGGAAGAACTTGACACTAAAATGAGCAAGGCTCCAGAAAGAGCTGTATTCTTCCCCGCTATTTTTGGGGTGACCGGACACCAGACCTGCTCTCCTCACCACTGCTCGTTTGCAGGGGGACAGCTCTGTGCCCCTGGGGGGCTGGAGGTGACAAGCACCCTCGGGAGGCGCATCCCTTCGCGCACGCTGGAGGTGAGAGGGGTCCTGGGCACGTCCCCTCTCCCGGTTGCAGACGCAAGCTGGGGGGGAGGGGATCACAAGCT
This sequence comes from Ara ararauna, assembly GCA_028858755.1. Lineage (NCBI taxonomy): Eukaryota > Metazoa > Chordata > Aves > Psittaciformes > Psittacidae > Ara > Ara ararauna. The sequence continues at coordinate 68,954,056 of CM054379.1, forward strand.
GGGCCTGTCCCCACTCGCTATTTCTAGGAGGGCCGCCCCATGCCAGCGCTCATGCTGGCGGCCCGCCCGCTCCCGGGCTCCCGCGCCGCTCCCAGCCGGGACGGGCGCACTGGCGGGGAGGGCGGTGCAGCGCGGTGCGGTGCGGCCGCACGGCGGGCACGGCAGCCGCCCCTTCCCGGCACGGCCACGGCTCCCGAGGCGGCGCGGGCCGACGGCAGAGACGCGCCGGCCGCCGGAGCGGCACCCCAGCGCCAGGTGAGAGCGGCGGCGGCGGCAGGCGAGGGTGGGGCGGAGGCGAGCTGCTCAGGGCGAAGTGCGCTCCCGCACGGGCCATGACTACCGGGGTTGGCTCGGTTTCCCGGCCCGGGTGCCGGCGGCGGTGCCAGGAGGTGCGTGCGCGGCGAGGCGGAGCGTCCCGATAAGGTGCGCGTCCCCCCGGGCAGCGACCCCGGCTCCTGCAGCGGCCCTTTGCTTGCAGAGGGGAAAGAGGAGGACTAGGGCAGGAACGTGTAGTCGCGGTGCGCTGGGAGAGGAGGGATGAGCCGCTGCTGAGGGTGCTCACGGGGCGCGAGGTCTCGTTTCCGACCGCGTCCCCAGTGTCCTGCTTGACCATAGGTAAGTGACGGGGTAAGCTGGCCGTGCCCCCCTGCCCTAACTAGGTGCTTCGGCGGCGTTGGACCGGGCAGGTTTAATGTTCATTAACGTTAGGTATTAACCTTTAGGAAGTGCTCAGGGGAACTGATAACCGGTATCATAGATAGGCTGCCTCTCTTCGGGAAGAAAACTGAGCAGACTTTTTTCTCAGAGAAGCAATCAGAAGTGCTTCAGGTGCAATTTTTATCTACATCTCCTTTCTGCAATTATGCTTCCGTGGTCAAATTAATCAGTGGCAAGAACGCGAAGGCTAGGGAGTAAAAATAATCAGCTTTATTTACATAATGACACTGCTAGTTATATGACAATACATTTCTGAAGAATAACCATTGTGCATGAAGTCTGTAATTAAAGTTGCACGGACAAAATAATGAACTAGCGTGTAGTTTGCTGAGGCAAAAGGTGGTCCTAGAAAATCACTTTATGATACATAATTGACTTTCATCTTCCCGTGATTGCAGGGAAGTGTCCTTGTACTTTGATCACTCGCAAGGGAAGGATTTTTCTTTCTGATTGCAACAAAATATGGGCAGTAAGAGAATTGTTTCTTAATTCCACTATGAATTATGCCCCTCTGCATTTGTTCAAAGTTATTTGTGGACTCTGGGGAGCAGGCGAGTGCTTTTAGCAAAGGAAGAAGTGAAAGAGTGTTAAAAATATTCCTGGAGCAATAGATAAAATGATGTACAGCATGCTGTTTGTCTGGCTGGTACAGGTATACCCAGTTCCTAAAGGTCTGAATTTTGAAAAGCAATGAGACTTTGGTCATTCCAAGAAAATCCTAGCCACCTTCGGGGCATTGTGGTTAGGACTGATGAATGTGGAAATACATAGGGCATGTTGACGTGCGCTGTATAACTTCATCACCTTTTGTAGTTAGAAAAAACAGTTTGGCTGAAATATTTGGTCAGAACAGAGACCTCCAAAGCAGCTGAAGGGAAGGCCATGGCACTTTGCTTACCTTTCCTCACTGAAGAAGTCATGGGGATGAGAATGTTGTGGGGTGGGACCTTTTCTTCAATGGTTAATATTCCTTTTGGAAATATGAACTTGAATGTTTGTGCTAGGATGTTTATGAGATGTGACATTGTGGTTGATAAAAAATACTTCTGTGAAAGTAAGATAAGGTGGAACTTCATTAGAAATACCCAAATAATTTCTAATAGCAATGACTTTACCATTAGAGTGAAGGTTTAGTTCTGTAGATTGGTTTTTAAATGCACCCTGCTGGAATACAGACCAGTCTACTTTATTTTGTCGTACATGCATCATGTTCCTCAAACTCCTGCTTGGCTTTCTGCCGGCCTTCATTGATTTCGCTTTCTGATGAGCATGCTCCAGGACCTTGCTAATTTCTCAGGGCACAGCTCCCTCTTAACTGGCTTTGAGGGAAAAATGAGGGGAATTTCTGCACTCTCTCCATAGCTTGATGGCCAAAGAGCTTCCATTCACTGCAGCAGCTCCCTGCTGATGTGCTCCTTGTTCTTTCAAGCAGTTTTGTGAGCAGTGAGATAACACAAGGTTTCCGATTGATGGCTTGATTCGTTCCACTCAGTGGCATCCAGACAGACCACTCAGACCCATGGGATCACCACCAGCACTGAAAGGGGAGAATTACAAAAGTATATCCAAGTGATTGTGTCTGGTAGAATTATTTGCACAGTCAAACATCTGTGTTGGAATGGATTAAGATTCTGGCTGTTACATTTTTATGAGGGGATCATCCAGATTTTCCTTGCAGCCTAAGATTATGGCTTAGCAGAAATCCTAGAAAGTCAAGAATGGTGATCTGTTCATGAAAAGCTTCCAAATCTGCCTTTTCTCCCATGAAATAATGTCTTCTGTACTTGACTTAATCCTGGGTTTAGAAGTTTTTTCCATTTGACATTTCTGTTTGTTATTTCTTCTCTTCTGTCCTGACTGTATTATTTTCAACCTGGTTTCCTAAGGAGATGAAGCTAAAATAGTAATAGTAATAGTGATGCTGTCTGACTGATAGTTCCCCTCAATGCCCTGAAGTATTTTTACCTCTGGGATCAATTTCAACTGATACAAACAGGAGAGCAGAGATTTCAAAGTGATGGAAGTTCCTACAAACCTAAAGACTGCGGTGACCAGGTTGATGAGAGAGGTGAGGTTGATGCCCCCACTGAAGGAAGAGCTATAGCAAGCATTCAGCTTATTAGACATCAGAAAATTCCTGCGGGTGCTCCATAGGATGCTGAGTTTCATAGCTTCTGCTGCTCAAGGGTTGCTGATTTTCAATTACTTTGCTCCTTGGGAGTGCAGAGTCTTGGAAGTTTTGATTATGCCTTTTCTTTTCCATAGTAACTCCAAAATAAGCTCTGTTTGTCCGAGATGTTTCTGGTAATGAGATATATATAAACACTGCTGTCCGTCAACTTCAGAATCTGACTTGTTGCTTTCCTAGCTCATAATGTAATACTTTTGGATGCAGGGTTGATAGCTGATGGTACAATAATTGGTTTTCTTTACCTTGACTTGGTGCAAACACTCAGTTACCGTGGTCACGATAAAACCTACTTTCCTCCTCAATCAGTTTCTCTGAATTGCTTACAAGTTTTTGATGAGACTTTAATTTGCTTCCTACTGCCACTGCTGTTTCTTCTGGTTATGGCTGCATCCGAATGTCTTTGTCTGCTTTCTCTGCCTAGCAGGATGCTGTAACACTCTCCCTGTGTCGTGACAGAAGGATAATGGAGGAGAAATATGAAAAGGTATTGTGAGTTTATCTAGCAGGACCTTTATAAATACATGTTGCTTTTAATGACTTTTAAGTGGTGGTTATTGTTCTGATTACTTGTTCTGTTACATAGTTAAAGCTAAGAGCTATATTTATGGGTAATTGCCCATTTTCTCCTTGTCTTTCCAGCATTAATACCATCACAATACTTGTCTGTCTTTCATTACCTCCCTATAAAATTGTTGTGGGTTTATGGGTTGTTTTTTTTTTTTTTTCCCATTTTGTTGTGTTTTAGAAAGCTTTAACAGTTCAGTGAGCTGACTTGCTAGGCTTTTCCTATTGTAGAAATTGTATCAGCTGGACTTGCTCTCTGGGCATGAGTGTACGTATGTATAAATGAAATTTAGTAAAGTGCTTAGTAGATGACGATTTCTTTTAAAGTATTTGTTTGCATTCAAGTTGCACTAAGCTCTGCTCTACATCTTTTAGAAATCATGTATATATTATTAAAGCCTGCATTCCCCACTAAAGACGGAGCACTGTGCTTGTATAGTGATTACATTTGACTTTAGTCTCCTGGTTTTTATTAGCAAGAGGGAGAACAAAGTGCACAAGAACATCTCTTTCTCTGGGAGCAGGCACGTGAGCTCATGTAACATTTTGCCCTGCCTCATCTTGTTCGCTTTGATGGAAGCAAACATCCTTTTTTCCCCACTGCAAGTACATGGCCCTTCCAGCAGCCCCACACGGCTCTCCCTGCGCCCTGGAGAGCTGCCACCAGGCATGCCAGGCCGGGTGCCTTCCAGCTGGTTTTAAGAAGCAGCTCCCACAGAGGTTTCTCACTCCCCACCCCTCACCAGCAGTTGCGTCGCTCCCAGAAACGTGGGATGTAGCAGCACGCGTAGGTGCTACCCAGTTTGTTTTCGTTAAAGTGTATCCAAGGGACCTTAAAACGCTGCCAGTAGAAGTGTTCAACTTGTACCACTGTGACAGGTCAGGCAGGGTGTGCAAACCCATGCCCTTACCTTGGCAGGTTGCGGAAGGGCAGTGACATCCTGTGGACAGCAGAGCATAGCCCCTGCTCAGAGGCCAAGGGGGTGGCCTGTGGTGGGAAAGCCAGCAGTGGGGCTGAGAGCAGGAGCCCTTAACATGGTTCAACTGCAGCCAAGGCAGCATGCATGGCTACAGCCTAAAAACACAGTGTCAGTGAAGAGTGATGATTCTGCTAGCTGCGTCAGGCTTGCACTGCACATGGGAAGATGTGTACCTTGAACAGCCTTTGAGTGTAGAGCCGTGTCAGGTGCACCCAGGCTGAAGCATTTGGACAGGAGCTGTTACTGTGCCCTTGCCAGAGCACAGTAAGCACTGAATATACATGTCAGAAGCTTTTCTGCATGTGCTTGCTTTGATATGTAGCACGCATCTTTCTGTGCTGATCCCAGAGGAGGGGGAAGCCTGTGCTAGGTTGTGCTGAAAGGAGGCAGCTCTTAATTAAATACCTTCCATTTTCTCTGGTGTCCTTAGGAAGATCCCAGGCAAATAATTGCAGATCAGGGAGCACTTCTTGCTTTTTTTCTTTAATCCAGATTAAGCAGCATTTGCTGCATGCGCAATGATAGCAGTGCATTATTTTCCTCTTTGTTGGCTTTCCCCATCCTGTCCACATATTCCATCTGACAGAGGAAGATGAAGTGGGTTTGTAGTACACAGTACTGGTCATGTTTGCAGATCTAAACACCTACTGATGCAGAACAGTGGAATAATTTATGATGCTTTCAAGCCTTCATGGACAAATGGGAAGCCTTTAATTTTAGCCATTTTCAATTACCTTTGAAACCGGCTTACCAAATTCTGTGGGAAACCCACAGGCTTGTCCATAGGCTTCTGAGTAACCTCTAACTGTGTTGAGTAATGCAGTGGCAGAGTTGTGGGAATGCCCCTGGAAGATGTGCTGCATTCAGCACCTCTTGGGTAGTTACAGCTTCCTCTTCTAGAATAAAAATCCCTCCTTTGGAGTCAGCCTTGGATCAGATTGACATCCTGCAACTCAGTTTATGTAAGGAGAAGCCAGCAGGTCAATAAAAACAAATATTAAGGAGTACATAAGCCATTTTTACAAGACAAACCCAAATGCCTTCAGATCTCTGGGTTTGGTCTTTGGGATTATTACTCCTCATGGAGCAGGCTGACTTGTTGAAGGGTAATGTCACTAGGATACTCTTCACAGTATTTTGAGTTGGTTGCGAGTACAAAATGGTTAGCAATACCTGTACGATAGGCCTTGAAAGAAAAGGAACCAACAAAAATGAGAATGAGGAGAACCAGAGAGGAAGAAAGTTTCAGTATGTTTGTGAGCTTTTAAGGTGCTAGTTCTTCATACTTTCATGCAATATTGCATTAAAGTGTGCACATTTTCTCCATGACATAACATACACTGATTAGGAAACATCTCAGAGTTAACTATACCCTTATGTGCTTATGTGCTTATGTGGAAGCTCTGTGGCTGTGTGTTATTTCCATGTACACCACAGAAAACACCTGGAAGTGTGGTATTTCATGATCTCTGTATGATGTCTGGTGGCTGAAGCCAAGACACCAGACAGGTGCTAATAAAACTTACGTAACTCTGTGTTCTGTCTGGGTAAAGTGTTCCCTTTTGTGCGGGTGTGACACATCCTTTAAGTTTTGTTTTGCCTAGTTTTGACTCTTCTGTCATTTGTATCCTCTAGCTGAGCACATCACCCATCAATACCTACAGTTTCTTCATTATAAGCTATCTTGCTTTTGCTCAGACAGAAGCAGAAGCGTTGGCAGCTGTTGCTTATTTCATACAAAGTAATGAAAGTGCTTTGTGACATATCTGCTGTGTGATGCCAAAGTGATTATCATTAAGGTGAGTCTACACCCTCCCTCTGCCGCATCACATACAGCTTTAATTCTTGAGCAATATGTGGTATGCTTTGTTCATAAGTAATTTATATCTACAAAAGTGGATTTTACAGTACTTAATGAAGAGAGTTGCCATTAAATAGAGTTGGTAAGATTTGTTCCATAAATATTTATGCAGAGGCTTTGGAAGGTCTCTACTGTCTGTTGTGGATGGGATTTGGTTAGATAGGAGGATTAAAGGAAGCAGGAGACAGGAAGGTGATGTCTAGAACTTCTGTCTCTGACTGGGCAATCAGTTCTGAAAGTAGTATTTGAAATGTTACCAGAATTCCCCTGTGGTACCAAGTAGAAGGATGTGGTTTGCCTAATAGCTGAAGTATTCACATTTCTCAGGGTTTAGCCAGTTGTGAATAGCATTGTTAGACTTGGCAAATGATACAATGAGGCATTAAGCAGTCCTATGGCATTTCATCTTAATTTAAATCCAGGATATAGTGGGACTCCTAGAGCTTTTCGGCTGCTGTATGAATAAAAATTTGGAGAATTGGCTTCGTAAACAGTTCCACAAAAAAGGGAAGCCTCCCTGGAACTTAGGAGCAGAGCAGAGTTCTGTGTTTCTGTTGCCACTTCTTCCAGAACATGAATAGGATGGTCTTACAGAGGCAACTCGTAGCTGGAAGATGCGACCCTGGTTTAGCTATAACCCTGCCTCTAAGCAGAGCTGGGCTTGGACACAGGAACATAGCTGCAGCCCTGATGCAAGGAGTCAGATGATGCTGTGGAGCTGACAGGGGCTGCCAGTGCTGTTCACTTTATCTGTTTCCCTGTAGAACAGGCTCTGAGAAAGGAGCCATTTTCTAGAGTATCAACAGTATGATGGTGACATCTGCAGCAGTTGCCCCTCAAGGAGAGGCTGATGGATGGGGCTGGCTCAGCCAAGAGGAAGACTGCTCTGGCAGGGGCTGTTAGCAGGCCTGGCACCTGAAGGGAGGTGGCCAAGAAGAGGGAGTCACAGTGACAAGGAACCTCTACTGGACCAAGCAAAAGAGGTCCATCTGGCACACAAGGAAAAGGCTTTTCCACAGGGCCAGGCTACCCAGGGAGGCTGTGCTGACTCCATCTGGGGGTTTCCAGTCCTGAGGGAGCACAGCCGTGAGGAGCCCTGTTTGACCTCAGCGCTGAGCCTGCTGCAGCAGAGCTGGACCAGGGACCTCCTGATCTCCCATCCAGCCTGAGTCATCTGTGACCCTGTCATTCAAAGTTCAAAGCTGAGCTCTGAAAAGTTGCTGCGAAGTCCTTGTTACCATCTGTGCATGAAAAATGTAACAGGGAGAGAGACCCTTATTTCCCAGAGTGAAAGAAGGCCAGTGACTACCTTTAATAAGAAATAATAAATAGGTGCTTAAAACAGCAGTGGTTTGCATTCCCTGCTTTCAATATCTTGCCAAGATAATCTGTCTAAAATATGGTTACATTCAGTGTTGTAAAATAATTTCTAAATAAGTGTGCTACACGTGTTCTGTTTCAGGCTCCAAGTCTAATTTGGTTTGCTGCTTCTTTTGTTCACCTAAGGAAGGCTCTCTCCAAAGAACAGTATAGTTCCATAAATACACAGGGATTTCTGTAAACATGTTTTGCTGAAACATTAACATGGTATTTATGTTCTGTGTTCAGAAATGAAACACTGGTGCTATTGCTTTCTTGGACGTAGGTATCGTGCAATAGTGTGATTGGTGTTTTAAGGTAAGGTCCCTCAGTGGGAATGGAGTTGTTCTAATATGTCTTGCTTGTTTTTCTTATTGGGAAGCTCAGGTATTAGGAATTCTATAGTACTCTTATGTTTTCTCTGAATGCCTTCTCAGAAGAGCTGGAGTGCAGTGAAACCTCATGGTAATGAAGTCTCCGGAGAAGACAGCCACTCATCATTCTGTTATTAAGACTATGGATTGCTTCTTGTTTAACAAAAAAATGTGAAAGAAAAAAAGTGAAATAAAAGCGCTCGCTTCTGCAGCCTCACTTGAACAAACATCAAGCAAAAAGCTGCCCTCCTTATTGTCAAAGCTGTTTCATAAGCAGTGGTTGAACATGTGTTCCCAGAGTAGTATAAAAGAGTTTACATTAAGAAGCCAGTGGTGCTTTCAATCACCTCCTCGCTCTCCCTGTCATTACTCAGAAACTGTCATTGAAAGTGTATGCTGTTTACCTCAAAGAGCTTAAAAAAGCATAAGAAGATGAGTGTGCAAGGGTTGAAGGTATATTTGTTTTCTTTCCTCTTGAACTTGTATTTGTTTGCTGGAAAAGCTAGAATTGTGGAAGCAGATGAACTGAATAATAATGAATCTCAACTAATTGCTAATGGAAACATCCTCTTCCTGATGTGGTTGGAAGCTCTCCACTTGAACATGGGAGGTGCATAGCATAGAGCCAGAGCATGATGCCTTTAGGAAGAAGACTCATTGAAAAGGCAATGCTAGCTTTTACCATTCTGAATTTGTAGCTTTATTACAGTTTGAAAAGAGTGTACATGCTGTCCACCCAGTTCCTTTTCTTAATTGGCTGACTTTTATGTTTCTTCTCTACTTCCAGATCCTCATTATTTACAGGTAGCTGGAAGTAGCACTTGAAAATAAGCCAGAATAAATGGCATGATGTATTTCTCAAATTTCCCAACAGAGTGTGTTGTTTCTGTTCTAGCAAGTAAAAGTAGTAAAAAGAGAGTAAAAGACATAAATATTGATTCATGGTACTAACTAATTCACCTTTACTGATATTAAAATAATTACAAATGGAAATTTACTTGCTATAATCACATTAAAGGAGAGCCAGTTTCTTGGTTTGAGCAAACTATATCAATTCACACATCTTACCATGGAAATGGAATGTTGTTACGGAAACTTACCTATCTTGAATGGATGTAAACATACAGCCAACTGTATATTCACTGTGTTAATTAAGTGACTGGTTAACAAGTCAGCCTTTGTAGAGAGTTGGATTATGTCATGTAAAGAGAGAACAAACAGATGTGGAGGCCTCTTTAGAAAGAAGTAGTAACCGGTGAAGTGTCTAAAGCGCATAGAAGAAAGCTGGATAAATTCACCCAGCTGACCTATTTTGCAAGTCCACACGGAGTGATACCTGCCTCTTGATTTTGACTAACAAAAAACCTATTAAAACTTTACAACATAATGATCTTAAAAGTTGCTTGTTCTTTAGATTTCTGTAAAACCTAGAACCTGAAGTTCTACTGCTGAAAATGAAATACAGATTTATCTTATGGAGGAACTGAAGGAGGAGATTCAGAGATGTACTGTTTTTAAAAGGGAACTTTTGAAAGTATATTTAATCACTTGATCAGCTCTTACTATAAATATTTTAACTGTGTAAGTTTTCTAAGCATACATATTGAAAGGAAATGGTAATTTCTTTATGTAAATCTGTATCTTGGTCTCATTTCTGTACCTTTTCAGAACTTAGGAGAAAATATGTAAGATTAGAGGTTAAAGCAGATTAAAAAAAGGTCAATTTAAAGTTTTGATGATGCAGCCCTTCCCCACCCCCACTTCCCCACTACTCCTGATGCTGTTCCATTATCCTTAATCGGCCACCACAAAGCTGGGATTTACAGTCCAGGCCTTTCTGTAGAGCTATCGTTCAGGATAGGATCAAGTGCATTTGTTCCTCTATTCCTGGTTGAGACTGGAGAACAGAGATAACAGTTGGCATTGACGTCTCTGGAGCAAAAGATGTTTCCCATAATCTCAGTTTCCTTGTTAAGACTTTCCAATGTCAGTATTCCATAGAGAAAGAAAAGCAAGGCTGACAGCCCGAGCTGCCATCTGATGGGACATGCATTTGATGCATAGATGGCAGCGGATGGGTTAGTTGTGTCTCACAGATGAGGCAGTCCAGCAGCTGAGGCTTCAAAAATCAGGATCCCATTGAAGGTGAGATGTAATTACCATTTGAAATTAAATTTTTTCCAAAATGGGGATATTTGTTCAGATGCGTAACCAGATGCTGGCAGAGGGATCTGGCTTCACTCCTCCTGTGCCAGTCTGAGCTGCTCCAGCAGACAGCAAGCCAGTCTAGATGGCTGAACAAAATATGTGCAGGATAAGGCCTAATTCTGATTTTCTGGTGGTTGTGTTGGCACCTCTGATGTTTTGGGGCAAAGGCTTTGATAGCAGCATGCATAGAGACATGCTTTTTTGATGGAGACCTTTTTAAGGCTCCATCTTGTAAGAGAGTGTAGGGCTCAAAAGCCTGAGGATGAATGGCTCATCACTAAATGGGATGTGATGAGGGGGAAGATGCTCCGTCTCAGGCAGCATGGGAGCTAAAAACAGCTCAGTGGTGTTGGAGCTGCGCTTGCACAGTGCCAACGCAACCAGTACCTAACTCAGGAGCGGCTGGAACTGTTCTGGGCTTGTTCAGATGAGTGAATCCTTAAAGGGGAAAAAACCTGAGCTGAGGAGGGAATATAATGGAATGGTCATGTCTGGTGTCAGTATGGGAGTTTCAAAAATTGTTAAGAAAATTAGCATATAAGCTGTATAGGAGGCACATAGTCTTATTTTGTGTGGTGTACATAGCAGACACTGTTCTCCATTTTGTACCTCCTTAGGAAATGTCTTCACATGATTTCCTGTAGGTTTGTGTCTCTGGGTTTAAAGAGACAGAGTGAGAAGGAAGGGAAGCTGAGGAGGGAGCGATGCTGGGATCTGACAGAGATTAGCTCCAATTTGCAAATGGAAGCTGCAGAGGAGCTGCAGTGATGCGTTACATTATTAATTATGTTTCAGTGGAAAAGCTGCCACTCTGGAGAAAAAGGCATTTCCAGTAACAGCTCTGGAGTTGGAGATCCTAAGAGAAACGCCACCCTGCATGAATGTGGTGCTCAGCATTCATTGGTGAACTGTGACTTCTGAAAGGATACTTCTCTAGATAAAAACCAGAGCTTTACTGTGCTAAACATTAAGCAATCAGTTATTGATACTCCAATTTGAATGTTTAAACTGTGAACAGAATACCAGAGAAAACCCACCACTAATCCTGTGGCATCTGCCTTCTGGAGGAAATTGCACCCTCATTTTCTAAATTAGAGGAACAAAGATAGCAGCTAATTATTCCCCCCTGCCCCCCCCCCGCCCCCCCCCCCCATCATGTTGCATTTGGTAATAAATTGCTGGAGAAGAGCTCATGAACTGTCTGTACTTCTCATCTGGGATGCTGAATTTGCACGATGTTCACTTGAATGCCGTGGGAAAGGCAGCTGCCCGTGGGAGGGGGCAGAGCTGGGGTGATGGGCCGGCAGGCACCTCAAGGAACAAGGTCTGCAGTGCATGGAAGGGGCTTGAGGACCTCTTGCTGTGTGCCATTTGGCCCTGGGGCTGTGCGCCATGGCTTTGACAATTGTTGTCAGTGGTACTGAACAGAGGAGCAAGATAAAAGGTTGAGATGGTTTGGTTTTATATCCAAAATGGGCAGAATGAGTCTAATGAGACCTTGCCAATACTTCCCAGGTCTATTGAGGAGAATGGTGGCTGACTAAATGAATGTGCCTTGGCAACAGCAGTTGTACCTAGTTGCCATCTCATGTTTCAGGAGCTGTGACGGGTATTGTGGTGCAGGTTACCTTCCTTCTTCAAGGTAGAGGACACTTTGAGCAGCGTTTGAAATCTTGCATCTCTTCCTCCTGCATTAAAAACCAAATGGATGCTATAAACATACCAGGGCCAGAGTATTTCCTCTGGTCTTAAATTTCCCACAGAAAGACTGTTCTGTATTCCGTGATTTAATGCTGGAACTGGTATTGATGCTTGGGTTTAATAAGGTTTATTAAAGTAACTTCACTATTTAGAAGAATAAAATTGTAGAGGTGGTTTTGCACAATTTGCACTGTATATGCAGTACTGAATTGCACTGTATGAGGCTTCTCCTAAAGACTGCCTCATTCTTGTCTTCACAATTCGGGAAGAGCTCTGATGTTACAGTGTACCATGAAAAAGATATACTTAATCAAACACAGAAATCTGTAGGAAAGGTAATTTTGGATATTAGATGCACCTGCTGTTTTCCCATCCACTAAGTACTTGCTGTTTTAATGGATCTGGTATGGCACAGATCTGTTAGCAATCTTTGCTTTGAATCAGCAGTGATTCAAATCACTACACAGATAATGTAGGCGTTGCATGGAGCTTTAGATTAAACGATGGTTGAAATTAAGAAAAACCCAAACCACTGAACAAACAAAAACCCAAGCAGACCAAAAGACCTTTTTTATTACACCACCAAATTGATTACTTCTAATTCAGAAATTCATGTGAGCCTTCTTGTCTTTCACAACTTGATTTTGAAAAGGCATTTTTACCACAGAACCTCAATTTTTTTTTGTGTCTGTTTCTCTAGGACTGAGTAGTGAGGGCTGCTATCCAATTAATTCAGGAGCTTCAACAGAGCCCAGATGTCTATGTGTAGCAGTACATCCCAGCAGCAAAGCAAGTATCTCCTTCTCCACATCTAAAAGCGTGGGACATGGGGAAGGGGAGGGAGATTTGCAGCTATTTGTCTGCTGCTTGTCCTATCATGTCTATTGAGCATTCACACTGCTGACTTCAGCCTCATGCCCTTACCTCAGCATAGTGGTTTTGTGGCTATTTGTGGCCTCAATCACTGCACTGTTGTTCAGCCTTTGCTCCAGCCTGCTGATGAGCCACATCTGGCTGTCAGAGCTGTACCAAGGTCTAGGTTGCAGCACCCCACAGATCCCTCCATGCCATAGATAGATGGTGAGGCTCCTCCCAGTTGGTTAGGAGGCATCCCGCATTGGAAGGGTTCCCCTGTGGCTGGAGACCATTCTTCAGCTGGGGATCTGTGAAGTAGGGGCAGGTTTTCTCCTGGATCTCCACCTTGTCCTTGCTAAATTGGGAAAATGCGACCTTCTGAGTTGTGGGATGAAGCCTTCAAAAGGCAGAACAAACGTGTCATCAGGGAAGTTTCTTGAAAGACCGAGTTTATGTTCTTCTAATGAGGCAAATGAATGACACACTCTGGATTCAGTTGTGCCAAGTGGGTGATAATAGAAATTGTTTGTGAAAAAGTATATGATCCCAGACACATTTATTGGCACGTATGTAAAACATGCTGCACAATGCAAGTGTTCTGCCATTGCACTGACAGGGCACTATTTTTTTCACTCAGTTTTAATCTACAGCCTCTGAACTACTCCAGGTCCATTGGATTATTTTGGGTCACACAACCTGAAACCACACACTACTAAAGACAACTTTCCTGGATCTATAGGTTCAGCATATTTTCTTGCTGCATGAAATCTCAGAAAGGCTATTGGTGTATCCTGACTTTGATTTTGTTTTTAATAATAGTTTACAATTTCAGATAAAATTGCCACTTGTAAAGGACTTAGTGTGAACTTGAAGCTCATTCTTCTTTACCTAAATAATTTTGTCAGTGTCAGCTTTTCGTATCAGGTACCCATATTTCATCCTCCAATTCTGTATTTGGAAGGTCACAATTCCAGGAGAGTAGTTTATTTGTAGATGTTGTTTCCTTTTTCTTCATACAAATACAGTTTTCATGTATATACATTGAGTATTTTGACAGTCAGCTCCCACATCTGTTCAAACCACACATCTCTGAAGAATCAGATGTTAACTTGAAACTCAGCAAGCACAAAAACTGAGAGCATGGTATTTTTGTCCTGTTCTGATGCATCCCAAGAAGACTAATGCTGACTGATGAATTTTAAGAAGAGCCTGAGCGTTAGGCACAAACCCCTGACCAGTGGTACTTGTGGCAGGGTAGCTTTCATGCCTTTAAAAAGACATGATGCTACTGCTAAATACCCACTGCCTCCTCTCCTTCATGCTGCACTGAGGATTCTTTGGAGAAGCAAAAAGTTACTAAGGACAAACAGTGAGAGAAAACTCAGAGCATTGTACAAGAAGTTTGCTGTACAGCTTGGACATCCTTCAGTGGGAATGGTCATGAATATTTTATAGATGTTGACTAAATTCCTGAAAGGAAATTGGCTGAATGCACAAAATCTTGAGGCCTACGCCATGTGTCTCTTCATTTGTCTGAGATGTATCCTACCCTATTTCCATTGAAGTTTTATGCATTTCTTTGGAAATAGTGCATCCTTAGGAGAACTTTTTAGCAGCTTTTTCAAGAACAGTTTCCTGCCCCAAGAGTACTGTTAGCCACCTTAGACCCACAGCTCATCAAGGTCTAAGGAATGGACCTCCTAGGACTTGAAGGGTAGAGTCTTGTATTGGTGCCTGTCTGCCTTGTTGTGCTTCAGCATAAATGAAAGTGAATTTGTCTTCTGATATAATTCAGAATATCTCTTATAAATTGAGCCTTGCTGCATTAGCCTCTCTGATGGATCTCTGCAGCACAGTGGTACACTGGCTCTTCTTTTTCTTTGGTGATGTCCTCCATACCAAGGGCAATTGAAAAATATGTAGACCTGCCTGCTTGTTGCTGTAAGGCTGCATGGTTGCTTGACGTGTGGCCTCAACATCTTTATGTAGAGCACTGACATGTGAACTGTGCTCAGAATAAGCCAGTGCATTGGTTCTTTTCCTCTGTATGGGTAAAGGGAAGATTGCATGGAATTAAACAGAGGGAATGCTGCTGCTGTGCATACCTGAGAGAGAGATGGACTAGGAATAATACCTGGTGAATTAACATCAGAATTGTGTTCACTTGCAGGCTGCTAAAAGCTGCATAAGTAGTCTGCCATCATTTAAGTGGTGTACCTAGCAGAGAGGAGAGCAAGAACACCACCAGATTGCCATAGGTTTGGTTTCACAGCACACTGAATCCGGGAGATGACCTTCAGTTATCATCAGTGTAATATCCCTGGATGCACAGTGTGCCAAGGCATACTTCCGTTGTTTTATTTCAGGTTTCTTCTCGGCGATACCAGATGTGGAATAATATGTGGTCAGTCACAGCCTGTTAGATTAAAAGAAATGTCAGCAAATGCAATTACAGACCCTGCATGACAGAGACCCTTGTGCTAACAAACACAGCAGTTCTTGTGCAGAACAGTTTGGATGGGGGGAAGGGAGGAGAAAGTGCAATGATAAAGTGACATGAAATATAGGAGGGGAAAATTGTGGATTCAGCTATGAATCTGGACATAGGACAGTAGTTTTCAAACACGCTTCTCTTCAAGCTTATCTTCCTTCTGCCATTGACATCAGTTATGCATCTTTCTGTTTTTGTTGGGTTTTTTTTCTTTTTTTTATATAAATACTGTGGTTTCATGTGTGTAAAATTGCATTTCCCTACTGATAGAGCACCAAGGAGTCTTGCAGGGGATTGCAAAGAACTTACAAAAATCCCTTTTGGTGGATGAAGCTATAAAAGAGTATGCAGAGGTTAGGGCTGGAGCTTAATGGTTCCTGCTTTCCCTCTTGTGCTCTTACAGAGATGATATTGTTCCAGGAAGAGCCAAGAGGTGCAGTCCTAGCCCTCAGCGAATGCTTGGGGCTTCAGCTGTATCTAGCCTGTACAGTGCAAGGAGAAAGATTGAAGAAAACCCGCTTCCTCATCTGCTGCCCCTCTCCACCTCTTTAGGGAATCAGATATGATTCACTGTCTTCCCTGGGACTAGCCTTCACCTCACCTCCAAATGCCATTCAACCTTTGGCAAGCCCTGGTGTGCCAGCAGGTTGCTTCAGCTGAACGCTGGCAAGTGACCACGAGCTGCATCTGGGGTGTATCTGGGCTTCTGACAGCCTTTTCCTTCCAAACATAGGTTTTAAAGAGGGGTTTGGGTTTGGAGCTTCTGACTTCACTTCAGATTTATGCTGATGGCTTTATTTACAGCAGATACCACACATAAGTTGTGTCCTGACTGCCCAATGTCAGGGATGTCACTGTAGACAGGAGAGCAGGTGATGATTCTTATGGGCATTTGACTTTTAGGTTTCCTCAGCTTCACCTTGCTTTAGAAGATCACCGCTTCAGAGATTGATTGCTCCTATTGCTGCCCTTTCAGAAGGGCAACCTGCAGCACTGCAGGGCTGCCTCTGCAGCCACCAGCAGAGAGTTGCAGGGCTTCACAGATGATCAATATGGAAAAACCTGTGTGTTCATCTCTTTATGTTCTGTGAAACTTCCCATTTTACCATTCAAGCAGAGTTCAGCACAAGTGGGGGAGTCACACAGTTTTGATAAGAAGACAAAATTGATAATGTTGTTTTCTGATTGAGCTCTTTCAATCTTCAGTCCTTTTTCATTGTCTAATGCTGTGAAATCAGAAAGATAAACTGAATGAATGGTTAATAGGATCCTTTCCCATTTTCACTGTAAGGCTGTTATGTCTTATTCATCCAAAATACCCTAGTAATTTTCTGCTTTCAGATTCTTCTTTCTACCCATCCAAAATCAGCAGACACATTTGACTTCTCCTTGCCATAGGACTACTTATTCCCCTCTGCAGCTGATTGTTGTGGGGCTCGTTGGAGGTGGTCTCACACACCAGCTTCTCGGGGTGGAAATCAAAACTGAAAATGTTTTTTTGTGCTTCATTAAAAACTTGATGTTCTGCCTTGCCCCACCACCATGCAGAAAACATTGGACTAGAAACCTTAGTGTGCTGTACTGTTCCAGTGCTTGTGTGTCTAGAAAGGAATAGGTTTTCTTAAATCAATGTTGACTAAATGACTGAACTGCTCTTTGGTATGGGAGGGGAAGGAAGTTTTCCATTTGCTCTGAACTGACATAATGGAGATCTCATTTGTGGGGAGTTTATTTTTATTTTTATATTTTCCTCCAGAGCATAAGAACGGCTGAACTGGTTCAGATCAAATGGCTGCCTAGTGCATAGTGCCTTGCTGCTGGGAAAGGTCAAAAATAAGAGAAACACTAGGAACACAGGGAAGTGCTTTTCCCTGTATATTCTCCATGTGTCCGGTGCTCAGCAGCTCACAGGTTACCCAAGCCAGATGCAGTATCTTTGTGTTTAATAGCTGTTGATAGATATTTTTTTTTCTTCATTTTTTTTTTAATGACCTTTAATCACCTCCTGGATCTCTCAATCATCTCTATAGGTTGAACCCAGTTTTCAGATCCAGGATAGATTTTCCGCAGACATCCAGAAGTTGCTCCCTGAAGTCACCTGCATGACATCAAGCAAGTTCTGCCTTGGAAACAATTGAGATTTGTTGCCTGTTGGTTCTGTGGACATTTGAAATGGTAAGATCATGTGTAATGGAAAGCAAACCATGAATCTGTGGAGGTGTGGGAATTTGCAGAGTGTTGGTTTCTGACAGAGGCCCTGGCCAAGGGGCAGGACATCCAGAACGATAGCCATAGTCTTCTCAAAGCCAAGCCTCACTGCTGCCATAATTCATCTTTCTTTTGAATGGCACTGCTACCTCCTCATCACCCTCTGCCAGCTGGTGTAATTGTTTGCTTGTCCCTACTCCAGATGTAGCTATTGCTTTCTTGTCCACTTTGGGTGCATAGGGATGTTGCCAGTTCTTTGCAGGGTAAGCAGTTTTGAAGGCAGAAGTGTTGCTCGTTTGCCACACAAAGAAATACTGAGGTGAGAAAGGGTGTGTGATGTGTAGTGAATGTCCTTCAGGTAATCTGCCTACTCTTTTGCTTTCAAAGGTTATACACTGAGGTGTCCAGAAAGAAGAGAATGAAATGGGAACTAGTCACAGATCTGGAAGAAATAGAAACAGTCCTGGTGATTTTTAAGATCGTATTGAGGACAGCAGAGCTCCTTAATGTTGTATTTTAAGATCTGAAGGAAATATATGTTAACAAAACATCTGAACTTATGTGTTTTAAACAAAAGCCTAATTACAGGAAATGATTTTCACACTGTATCATTTAAGTTCTTAGAGATCTCACATGAGAAGTGTAGATATTCAGCAGTTCTGCAAATCAGTAATTCAGTAGGTACTTATAGCCAGGTCTGTTAAGGGAAAGGTGCTTAGACCTCATTAATACAGATGACTTGGTTTTGAAAAATTATTTTCCTGTTGCTGAAAACAAGCTTGTTTGGGGTGATCATTCCTGAATGTTTAGAACAGATTTTGAGTTTGAAATGCTTATCGATAAGTATTAGTAACTCTGGGTATGGAAAGGTTTTTCTCTCTGCATCTGTGAAATTTCTGTGGAAAGTAATAGAATGCCCTTGCTTACACAAGTTACTGGTGGAGGAAGGAGCTACAACTGTAAGTAGATGTGGCTTAAGCATAAGATTAACCTACTGATTGGCTGCATTTTCAAAAACTTGATAAAAGAACTCATGTCTTTTTTGCATATTTCACTGCAGATAATGCTCATGACACAAGTTGTGAAGCTTAATAGTTTACAATGTGGGATCAGAAATTAAATTGACTTCCGTTATCTGTTCAGATGTAGAGCCCACATATCTCTGTGTCTGGGAATGGTAAAAATGTGCACGTGGATAAGCTCCATCAATTTTTGAAAGATAAACTCCTCAAATATGAGTTCACAATGTGGAAATCTTGCCTGTCAATATCCTTCATTTTCAGCATAGTCTGTATGAGGAGGATTAAGTCAGTGTGCATTCTCTCAGGGTTCAAAGATGCTTCACAGAAGGCAGAATTCCTTGCTGCTAGTCACAAGCAGCGTAAAATCCTCCTCTTTGAGGCCTGTCCTGCATCTAAGATGCTGGAAATGCTTCAGCATGAGTCAGATAAAGTATTCAATCCATGTTAACTTCACATCTTTATTTCTTTAATACAGACTCCTGGTTTTGCTTCAAAGCATCCAAGGGCTGTTATAGGCACCACACTGAAGTGGGGAATAGTCACCCAGGCCAATATAATTATACTGGACCCAGAAGGAATTGTGATAAAGGATTTTTTCATTGATGAGACCATGCCTAAACCTCTCACAAAAAAGATGGGGGAATCTCTAAAGCTGCTCTGTGTGCACATTAAAGATGTCCTATAAAAGCACTGCATAGTCTAAACTGATGCCATGTTTACATATTTCAGAAGAAAGAGCAAGTTGATCTCTTCCAGCCAAAGCGATGCTGTGATTGCAGTCATGGGAATAGATAGGAAGCCTAAGGAGAATGATTTTTATGCAGGCTGAAGTTCTGGTCCCTTCCCTGCAGTATAGCTGTACCCAGCTGCTAAGCCTGTGCATTTCAGTAGTTGGCATAAAATGTCTTTCAGTAGAGGTGAGCACTTTCGAGGCTACAAGATGCAAACTCACCTGAGGGCAGAATCAGGCAATGGTAAATACATCAAGAGCCTAATTGTGAGGGCCTCCATATATGTACAAAAAGCCCTTCTTTAGCAGTGTCTATAGGACACCTCCTTCTGGGTGTGATGGGACAGAGCTGTCTCCTCTGGGTTACCTTTCTTCAGCTGTGGTAAGGACAAGGAGCAGATGCACTTGGGTGATAAGTGTTTGGAGGTGCCTTCACCTCCCTCCAAAATAAGTGGAAGTTAGGAGTGGTTATGCATTCTCTGGAAAAAGAATGTGAACAGAAGTCAAAAGAGTAGCTATAAGATGCCGTTTCTTTCTTGACATGCCATTTACATTTTTATCTTGCGAATGATCGGGAAAGGCATGGCTACCTTGGGAAAGCAGTGGCAGGTGAGCATCAGGTGAGTGCACTGGTATTTGCCATGCCTTTCTATGATGGATAAATCAAACGTCAGGGTCCTTAAGCCCATGCTCAAAAGTATTTGTCATTTAACAGCTCATGATAAAAATCACATTCTCATCCCTCAGAAGTTTCATTTTATTCTGAATAGGTATTTCAGCTCAGAAGTGAGGATAGGGTGGGGAGGTGGACTCCTAAACTGTGTGCACCAATTAAGAAAGACTCACGCCCTCTAAGAAGGGGTGCCCCCACTCCAGGGTGGGCCAGACATCTCCCCTGTTTCACTGGCTGGCCAGCAAGAGGCTTCTGCACAATGCTCCTATTTATGTGCTTCATGGGTGGGGAACAACCACGGGTGAGGGTAAAGCCTCTTAGCTGGAGTCTCAGGGGACAAAGGGAGCTTTGTATGCAGTTGGCAGGGAGGCTCCTCTCCTGTTCACTGGGGGAGTTACCTCTTGCTGGGGATGTGTGGCTGAAATCCTTCCCTGATGCAACTGGAGGAGAGAAGTGCTGAGCTGCAGCAGGTAGCAATTCCTTTTACATTTCACAGCTAGAAAGTAGTGGTTGTTCAGTCTAAATTCCAGGTAAATGAATCATGGAATACCGTAAATCCTCTCTTTGGAGACAGGCCTCTCCTTTCAGATGTTTTTGAGCCTATTCAAGCAACTTCAGGCTATGCTACCTACAGCAATGGGCTGAATTGCTGCTCTCTTCCTCACTGCTTCAGAGGGATGTTGGTTTTGATGTTTTTAAGTTTAAATTCAGTACACCATCAGCCTCATCAATCACAGTATGAAGACGAGCCCTGTCCCAGGCTTTATCTTTGCTTTTTGCACTTCTCCAAGATACAGAAAGAGGAGCGGGAAAAAAGCTGTTAAATGCTTCTAGGTGACAGAACTAAGACTCAGAAATTGAAACTGGACTAGGTGCCAAGGATGGAAGTCTGAATCTGGAAAGGCAGACTTTCTGACTTGTTTGACTTGCTAGTTCTGCTGTTCTGTTTGCTTTTGATGGATCACATTTTTATAATGCTGATTTTATTTCACTACTATTTTATACACATATGAAAGGAAAATATATTATGAAATCTAATGTGTTTGTATTTGCATTTGTATAAATAACTCTTTAGCAAGCTATTTGTTAGTTATTTCTACTGTACAGAATCAAGGGATAAAAAAGAGTGTAGATGTGCTTGTACAAAAATTGTGTTCCTAAAGCAGCACTAAAAAAAACCCCTCAGCCTAAAAGGCACGTGCCATGTCCACAGTCCAGTATCTGGTATTTGAAGTCCATACACGTAAGGATAGTAGTAAAAGAAGGCAACCTTAACAGAAAACATCAGCTTAGGATACAGTTTGAAACCTGCAGTACTGACAGCTTTTACAGCACTGGAGAGTCAGCTGCATAAGGGTGAAAGATCTGTGATCTCACTGTCAGCAATGGCACATGAAGACCTGCTAGAGAAGGTAATGAAAATATTCATGAAGTTTCTGACCCTCACTGTTTTTTTTTTTAATGATGACCTTTAGTTTGTAAAAGGATGTGGAAAACAAGTGAGTCATCATTTTCCAGTGGCAAGTGTAATGTGATAATTCTGTCTCTTAAATGCGTTTTTTCCTGGGTGCCTGTGTCCAAGTGCCTTCCAGGCTGAACTGTGTGGTTAATTAGTGATGTATAACAAAGCTCTTTCACGGTGAGAGTAGACTGGTTTTGTGTGTTCCATTTTGTGGATTATGTTGTCTTTAAACTAAAGATTTGGGAAGGGCAGGTTTTAAGTTCTTTCCTACAGGCTGATAAAGCACAGAAGGCCACAGGCAGCTTTCTCAATTGCTATTACAACTCACTTGTGCTTTCCTGATCTTCCCTTGACATTTACCTTTGGAAAAGATACTGGACATAGTCAAAATACAGTCTCTGATCTACGCCAAAATCAATGAATCTCCTCTGCGATCAATTCATATGCAGTTAGAAAACCATAATTGGGCCCTGGCATAACTTAAAACTCAGCACTGTTTACTGACTTCCTCATTTTGATTTTGGAACCTTACATTTCTATCGCTGGGGTCTGTTGCCCTGTTGAACAATAATGCCGTTTACTGTGACACACACGTCAGAGCCACAGCTGAATAAATGTAACTCGCACATGATGAAAACAGATCAAAGCCTGACTTCCTTATGTGTAATAGGACTCCATGACTGCTAGCACTGACTTCTAAAGCATTATAGACAGTACAAATACTTCATACAGCCACTAGGAAGTATCTGTATTGCATGACAGCATAATGAGGGCAGAAAACAACGGCCACAAATGTTTACATATCATCAATTCCCTTTATTTTTGTAGTTTCAAAGCAACATGCATCTTGTTTCTAGCTCTGCTCCTCACTTTGCTCCTGGAACACACCTGTAGGATAGAGGTCAATATTATACTAAAATTAGAGGCAATCGGAATTTTTTCCTACCTAAGCAAAACAAGCATGATTTGACTTTTCAGTTGGGATACATGCAAAGTGACATGTATATATATATCATCAACACCCAATTACTGCGCTTCGTTTAATGCAAGAATCTTGACAGCACTCTTCTTGAACAACAACAGTTACATTTTTTTTTTTTAAGAGGCGATCTAATGATCTAAGTTGTCAGTCTTGGATTTGACCATCTCTCTGGGAATGAGTTGTGGGAGCATTTTCCTAGTCAATTTTAGTGTACAATCACCCATATGAGCTCAACCTATGGTAGCAGTTCATGTGCACATAATCTGTTCTGGTGGGTCAGCAGTGAGGGCATACAGTGACTTCAGTAAGCTTAGTAAAGGATGTCTTAGACTCATACAGTGTCTACTCCTGTTGTTTTTACATGTATCTCTGGCATGCTGAAAGAATTTCTAAGCAAATTTATTAGTAGCATTATGGCTGTTGGATATCCAGCTTTCCGCAGTTGGTGGCATTTACAAATTCAGTGGCTCTCCTGTTTCAAAATCGCATTGAATAAAGAAGAGGCACTGTCAGAATAAGTGATTATAGCTGTGAATTATTTGAAAAAGAAAATATAGAGTGGAAGTTGACACAGATGGAATCCATCTGAACAGGTCTTTTTCAAAGGGCGATTGAGAAGTGGTAGGCTTTCAAATAATGAAAGTAGCAATAATTTTGGATAGAACGAAGTAGGAACTGTTTTGGAAATACTGCTGTGGCTGGTTGAACTTTGTGCATGAGTGGTTTGCTGGGACAGATTATTTTCATCAGCCTGTAGCAGTGTCCTTGCTGGGATAACGAGAGGCAGCAGACTGTTGAAGCAGGTAGAGGAGCAGGCACAGCACAGATAGCCCAAAGGCTGCTGGGGTGGAGCTGAGCTGCAAAAATAAAGCAGCCCACCAAAAACCCCAGTGATGTCAGCAGCTTAACTTCGTCAGCTTTTTGGCTGCTGAAGAATGCACTTCAGAAAGCCACTGTGCCAAGCTAAGTGCAAACATAATTTCCTTAAACATGTTCCGCTTCTTTTACCCGCACAGAGAGAGGAACACAACTCTAATCAACTAAATTGAATTGAAGACTGGGAAAGCAAAAAGGGAGAAAGAAGCTGGTGAAATTTCTGGGTTTTAACATTTGAAGGGAAACCTGGTGCCCTGGGCAGGTGGAGAGGCACTATGGTGGTCATGTTTATGTTTTGTTCAGCAATCAGTGCATGGCTGTATTCTCAGAAGTCACAGTTAATGATCTGGGGAAAAATGCAATATATCATTTACATGCCAGCTGTACTTCATTTCTTGTCACTTTTCAGCAGAGAGCTGTTGCCCTGTTTTATTTTCTGTCACTTCTATACGATGATAGAGACTGGGGTTGTATGGAGGGAGAATCAGATAAAAAGATTACAAGGTAAAATTTCCATGTTTGTTCCCAGTCTCACCAGAAACCTCCATCTGCAGCTTCCGCAGGAGTGTTTTTCTTTAAAAAGATGTTTTCAAGATTGATTGGTATCAGGTGTGCAGTGCCATGTGACTCAAGCGTTACTATGGTGACCGCTCTTTTAGATAGGATGTCAGAGACTATAATTGTGCCTAAAAAATCACATGTGCGGTGTGGTAACCTGCACAGAAATAAGATGTAGCCTCATTCAGACCTAGGTCTGTCTGTGTGAATTTTGCTGATTTATAACTGCACGCCATTGAAAATTGGGATACTGATGTTTGGGGGAGATTTCTCTCCTCTCTCCTTTTGTGTCTGACAAATAGATAGGATTAGCTCTACAGTACAGGAGGAAAGACTTAAGCCCTTTTGACCACCATCTCTCCCCACCATTCTCCTTTTGAATCTATGGCTGTTTCTGTGTTGCACGCTAGCAGATATACCTGATTGGTGCTCTGCTGATGCCTATGTGACTCTGCTTATATCTACATTCATGCTAGGGCATGTGAAATAAGGTGGTTTACTGCCCGACTGGCATCTGCTGGACAGTGGTGAGCCCAAAATGCCTTCTCTGCTTTCAGCAAATCTCTGACCAGTGATAAGAATTAAATTACCCTTCAAAATGCTGCTTGCTCACCCTTTGTATTTCATGGGTCTGAATGCTGCAAGCACACAGTCGCCTTTTTACAGTCTAGCTGCCAGTAATGTTAAAGTCTGCAGGGCTAGGGGCACAGGTTAATTGGCCCCTCTGTCCATACACTGCTTATGTCTGTACTAAGGTAGTTTGACCTTTTGGCTACCACAGCCTGTTTTCCTGCGTTTCTGCTTCAAGCCACATAAGTTGTAGTTGACATAAAAAGTAGTAAGCTTGGATTCTGCATCAGTAAGATGTAAGGAAAAGAAATGTTGTAAGGAGTGGGGAAACTATAGCGTGGGTTCAAGATCAAGAGGCAAGGGCTGAAGGAGCAGTAGACTTAGAGGGTACTGTGCTTTCCTGGCCCAATTCCTCTACCCCAGCTACTGCTGCTCGGCAACAGCAAGGAGCTCCATGCTCAGCCTCCCATGGTTGCCCTTAGGCAGGATGGTATGATCGGCAAAGGGAATCCTGGTTTTCATGACTTGCTATGTCTTTTCTCTATTGGTTTCCTCAGAGGGCCTGGGCTGAAGGCCAGGGCAGTACAATAGACCTACAACAATGTGTGTCAGTGTATCAAACTGTATCAGGCAGGAGACTGGATGTCAGGGAAAGGTCTACTGTTAGAAAAGAAAATTTCCCTTGTGACAGAAACCTATCTGATGAAGTCTTGCACATTCCTGCAATTTTAATAGGACTGCATCCTTTAAGTTGCTAAATAACTTCAGCTCTCTCTGCTGTCTGTATAAGTCAACAGTACTCAGCACTCTTCAGAGTTAAGATTAGAAACTTGAATATTAGGACCTGTTGTGTCCTAGTGGTCTTTCTTAAGGCTGCAACTGCTATTTTGAAAGGTGAAATTAGAAAATAAGATTAAGTAGGTAATTATGGCCCCAGTTGTGCAGAGTGCTTAAGTGTGAGTTTTTAAGCATGCAACTATGAAAATTAGACACCTGATTGAGTATTCCTATGTACTGGAGCTATGGAGTACAATTGTTTATAGTGCTAAAACTTGGAGTTAAAGTGGCATTTGATGGTATATTGCACTTCAGTTTATTGATTTGACATCATTCCCTGTTGTCTTTTATTTGTCTTTTGCTAGGTTATAAGAGGGCTCTAATACAATAAATAAACAGAACATAGGCAGATAGTTAAAGATAAGTCTAGTTAGCAGTCCTTTAAGTCAACTTTGTCATGTCCCCACTGTATTAAATATGTGCCCTTTGGCTGTGCTGAGTCTTTCAGAAGCCAGTTACTCCAGGGGTCGAATTCTTAAACTGGATTTTCCAATTGACTTTTAATGATATTCATGAATGAATGTGATATCAAGGAGCTATAAGGAACATTTCCAAATACAGAAACAACTAGAACAGACCCTAATACAGGCACTGAGCAGTTTGAAAAATTGAATATCTAAAGAAGGTAAAGAATAAAAGAAGTCAGACTTAGTATAGCATAGAGCACAATCACTGATATGGAGACTGATTGATAGGATGATGAGCAGGGAGCATCTGTCCTTTCAAAAACCATGTTTGTTAATAAATAATAACCACATTAATTTGCTGCTTTTCATCTAACTGTAAAAATAAGACTGGAAAATACCAGCCAAAACTACTACACGCAGGAGAGTCAAACACGGAGTTGTTTGGCATAAAAGTGAGGTTCCACAGCTGGTTCCTTACTTGAGAAAACTGTGACACAGGAAGTGACTTAAGTTATGAATTAGTGATTTATTCTTCGCATGCTTACTTCTGTTTCTCTGATTTCTTGCTTCTCTTTGGGGAATGGCTTTCCCTTTTGATTTTGTTCCTTTCTTCGAAGTGACAGAAACACACAACAGAAAACCATCTGGAAACCAGACTCAGTGCCAGGCCAGCCCTTTTCAGAATAAAATAGCTGATTTTTGATGCCTGATTTGGAGTACCACATGCTGTGCTCTACATGTCTCACAGCCGAACTGGAAATCTGTCACCATGCCAGAAGATGGAGTCTCTTAGAATACAGAGTGCTACCGAATCAGTTGATAATTCCCCATCTTTTCCACACCTGTCAGGGTGAGCTGTTCAACTGGAAATCTCTTGTGACCACCCTTATCCTGCTTTGTGCATTGCCTGCAACAAGCTAAACATTACGTACTAAGGAAGGTGTAATGACATACTAGGCTGTACTCTTTAAACTACATAGAGAAGACTGTCCAGTTTCACTCCTGCCTTACCAAAAGTTGGTCAGGGAAGGAATATTTCCCTGTGAGGAGAGGCTGAGGGACTGGGGCATGTTCAGCTTGGAGAAGACTTTGGGATGACCTAAGAGCAGCCTTCCCATATAAGGTGTACCTGAGAAGATGGAGTCAGGCTCTTTACAGAGTTGCACAGCAGGAGAACAAGAGGCTATGGTGATGGACTAGAACAGGGCAGATGTGGACTTGAGGTAAGGAAAAGCCTTTTCTTTGTGAGGGCAGTCAAGCCCTGGCACAGATTGCCCGGAGGGGTTGTGGAGTTTCTGTCCTTGGACATATTCAGAAGCTGACTGGACAAATCCCTGAGTAGCGTGGTCTGAATCAATTATTGATTTGAGCAGGAGGTTGGAGCAGATGACCTCCTGAGGTGACTTACAGCCTGAATTATTCTAGGATTTCATATCACTGAGTTTTCTGCCTTGCTTTATCCTCTACTTCTGGCTCTGTACCAGACAACTCCTCCTGGCTGTGTAGCTTATTCCAACTCTCAGAGGCCTACAGATAATGCAGGATATCACTGCTGTTCTCCACCTGGTGAGCCCTGACATAATGAAAAGTGTGCTGGTATTGGGATATTGACAAACTCCTGTTTTGACAAAACCCTACCTTGTTTGGGAGTTGCTTAGCCAGGATCTGTAGGCAGCTGTTCCATCAGGAAAATGTTTGCTTTTTTTCATGCTACCATCCATTTTATTTAGAATGATGTTCTGTTGTCTTTAATATTGCTGCTCCTCTGGAAGCTAGTATTTAACTTCTCAAAATGATGGCTGGCAGGAAGACACAGCAATAATTAGCAGGAAGGCAGAACTACATTCCAGCAAACACTTTGCTGAGGTAGTTTAGTGTAACAAAAATGAAGTTTTCTTTCTGCTTCAGCAAATGAAGAAATAATACTCTCTAGTGTTCAAGCCTCAAGTAAGTTCAAAGAACTTGTATTCAGGGTCGAAAATAAAGTGGAGCAATTTCTGGGAGCAGGAGCAAGAAATGAGCCAAAGACAGCAGATACATGTCCATTTAGGCATAAAGACAGAATTGGAAAAAAAAAAAAAAGGGAGAAATAAGCCCCATACAGTAAAACAGTAGTGATTGATTGCCAAGAGACTGACTGACTGACTTCCTGCGTCAGGAAAGTATAAGCCATTTTTCACACCCAGTCATTACTTTGACTGATTCTGTACCTGAGTTCAAACCTGTGCCAGCCTATCCCTGCGGCGTTGTAACTCTGCTTGGTGAGGAGGATGGTTCTGATCAATGCAGGAAGTGTAAGTTACTGATTTCCACCTGACTGCCTCATCCATTTACTCCCATCTGAACAGAAGAACTTTGTTAACTTTCACTGTTAAAGGAGTGATGCTCCTTTTTTTAGGAGGTAGACATTTTAGAATATCCCTAAATTTGTGCTTGACATTCTGAAGCAAGCATCAGCTGGTTGTGGCCTCTGAGAAACCACCAGAGTCTGCTTCCCCCAAGACCTTGCCTCATGTCTCATGCAGTCCATCTGTTCATAAAGTATTCAGCAAAGTCGAGTAGGATTCCTTTTATTTAATTAGATTTTTTAGTTGTCCCAGAAGCAGTGAGACACTAATTCATTTTCATATGCAGAACTCTTTTTTTAGAAGTCTAAACAGAATAAAGTTGAACTAGTTTGTACTCTTCCTAATTATGTTACTTGTTCCCTTCCCCTCCTCAGATGACTTTGAGAAAAACTCACAGCAGCAGAGTCAGAATCTATACAGAATGGGCAGACACAAAGACATCATGTAAAATGTCCCCATGAATAGTCTGAAATAATGACTTACTGGTAAATGTGAAATAAAAATAAGCAAACTGGAGACTTTTTTTTAAATTAGAGGGACTGAAATTACAGATTTCTAATCTAGATCGGTGGCAATTGCCTAAAATCATGATAAAGTAAAGTATACAACAAGGACACTTCTTTCTGGGCCACTGTTTGGTGTGGCGTTTTTTCCCAAAAACTGTAACTTTTGGAGTTGAAATTTATGAGGTTGGCTGCCAGTAAGTAGAGCAAAGAGCCTCTCCCAGAAAACAGGGCCTCGGGATGACAGTGAGGAAGTATTATCAGTTTGTCTATCAAAAGCAACATTCATGTTGCCTTGACAACTGGGCAACACTGGTAGCAGTTGCTGAGTTCACCAACTTCAAATTCAGTTAATTACTTGGGATGTGCCTGAGCAAGGATGGCTTTCTATTTGGTGAGAGCAACAAAACAGGAGGCCTTTTCTGATATCTGATGTGGTATGTGTTGGCGTCAGCTCAGACTTGACTATGTGATGATCAGCTCTTGACCTCAGTGCAGCTTGTCAGTGTTCAGGGATTGAGGTGGTAGTAGGAGACACACAGGTGGTAGAAATGATAAACAGAGAAACTACATTCTCAGAGTTTCCAAAATAATTACATAATTATCTTCTATTTATTTTGGATATGTTAGCAGTCTGTTTTTTCTCAACTACTGTATGCCTAAGGGCTTATACTGACCTCCTGTATTTTGTTTGGGATTCTAACTCCATTATTCCTGACAAACTAATGTATACTGTGCATTTATATGTCACCAAAGGCTGGCAAGAAGCACAATTTTTTTCCTGAGTGTAGTTGTATTAAAACTATCTAAAAACTCTTTCCAGAGTAAACTATCACTGTTTGAGTTTGGTGCATGCAACTAATATATATAATTGAAAGCTGACCCTTCAACTTTCTCTGAATCCTGTTCCTTTCTTTGTAGGTGCGGTAACTCCTCACTGGCAGGGACAAGTTCTAATAATCATTCCCCTAGGGAGATAGGAAAAGTCAAAACTTTTAGTGGCAGTGAGTCAACATAGCGTGTACCAACAGAAGCAGTTACAAGTGTCCTGTCATCAGATTAGCAGGTCTGGGTGGTGACTGATCCCTTTTAATTCCAGTTGCAAGAAACATGTAAATGTCCTAAGATGTTTTGCAACTGTTGTCTCCAAGAGAACAGCATCTTGATGGGGTCCTCTTTAGTGCTTTCTTTATCACTGTTTTGCTAATGTAATATTAGCAATGCAAGAAAAATATTATTTCAGAGAAATATTCTGCAGTTCTTTGCAGCATGGTTGATGTTTTTACTGTCAAGTCTTGCTTAAATAAATATAGAGTGTTTTGGTTTAATTTTGTGTTAGTTTTACTCATGTTTGGTGTAACCCCTCTCTAACAGCTCAGTGCTGTGGACACTTTTTATCTGGGCAATTAGGAGGTAATTAGAGGACAGGTAATAATTAATGGTTTGTGGGCACAAAATGAGCAGGCATTATGATCCTCTGCTGGAAACATGGAAGTTGTGAATGTTGGACTGACTCCAAGGCCTCTTTCTTCTAGTATAAGAAATAGTCACTTGCATAAATAATAGAAGCAGTCTTTCGGTTTTAAGCATAATATTTTTCCTCTGTGTTTCAAGTGGTGGCCTGACTAATGCCAGTCCTGACCCCCAGCTTCTGTGACATACTTTTTTTCCCTCTCAAAGAAAGCACTGTATTAGAGCTTAAAGTGTAAAGGCTAATGCACATCTTGCGTTAACACGAAAAGGGCAGAATTTTAGTTACAGTACTTCTTCACAGTGGAAAGTGCTGTTGCTCAACTTAATCTCCTCTCCAGGGGTTCAAAGATTCACAACGGAGACAGGAGCTAAAGGTATTTTTTTTCTCAGATCACTAGGTATATGCCTCTGGTCACATTTTCAAAAGGAGGAATGAACCCTGTCTGGTGATTTGAAGGAGTCGCTTCAGAGGTAATGATTTCTTCATCAGCTGAAGTAAGCGATGAGTAGATGCAGGTGCTCCCTGGGAACCCGGAGCAAGTCTGTGAAGGGTAGGATCCCTAGGCATGCCCACCTTGCAGGTTAGTTTGTTAGTTCCAGCTGGTTCTCCTTTCTTGTATGAAATTGGTAGGTGGAAGCAGTTTTCTGAAGCATCCAACTTGGTAGAGGAAACTTTGGCATCTAGCTCTGCAGTTTGGCTTCTTTCTAATTTGCAGGCCTGCAAATTGCCCTAAGCAAAGGTGTCATGGCACATGTCTTCTTGGCGGAAGAATGAACATAAATCCACGCCCAGATGCTGTGAAGAATTGTGGTGTGTGGTACAAGAGGAGGAAAGGTAAGGTCCAGGAACAGTAGTGGGCCATTATCATGACAATCCCCAAGAAGCTTGATTTTGCAAAGGGCTGCTTGCAGTAGGCTTGACTCCATCTTTATTCACTTCAGAGAAAAGTAGATTTTATCAGCTGTAGTATGGCCCTGATAGTAGTTCCATATCCAGTGAAGTTCAGAGGAGTTTCTTTTCCTCCCTAGTCATTTTACCTTAATGGCTATAGCAAGAGCATTTAGACAAAAAAGAATCTGGATGATGTATGTCCTCAGACATCAGTGTACATGTGGGGGTATCCCATATAATTATGTGCAAATTACAATGTGAATTATGTCCGCAATACCAATAACCTGAAATGCCTTTATATTCATCTTGTAAATTTAAGAGCATTCTAGACAACTGAGTTTCTAAATGCATTAAACTGAAGGTGAGATGACTTTTTTCATCTGTTAAAAAAATGAATAAACAAAACTCTTTACTGTAGACAAAGTGAGCAAGTAAAAGTCTTAGCAATATTATTTGCAAAATAAATTTCTTGAAATGAGAAATGCAAAAATGGTTTCTTGATAAACGATTACATGCTAGAATAGACTTTCCACAACCCAAACATTATGTTGTTTGAGAGGTTCAGAATACTCTCAGTGCTGCAAGACCAATAAAGTTCATCTTGAGTTTACAGCAAATAATCTGTCCTTACATATGTAATGGGCAAACTTTCCTTAAAGTGTCCTGCTGCATATTTGGAAGCTCTTAGATCATTAGTTTATCTGCACCAAGCCACTTGCCAAACTTATAAATATGAAAGTCTGTTTGCTGACTCACAGTTTTGGAATCTGCAGTAGCAGTTCAGAAAAATCTATCCTTTAGCTGGTAGAAATCCTGGAGAGCTGCAAAGATATATAATATATATGCTTTTGAACCATAAAATACAAAAGGGAGAACTTGTGACAGACCTTTTGTATGTCCATGTTGTTTTCTTCCTGTCTCAGCAGTTAGGTGACTGTAAAGCCGCTAAAGTCAATACATAAAATGTCAGGTTTCAAAGGGGGTGTGTGCAAAGAAAGTATTTTAGGCTAAGAATGTGGTTCAGAGCAGTGACTGTACCAACAGTTTGTACAGTAATATTGGTGGAAGCAAAAGCATGTTTTTTTATCTTTGGTAAGCAACAGATTTGGAACAAGAGAGCGTTTTTAACTTGACATAACATTCACAATTTTGTGCTTCCCTGCTGATACTAGGCATGATTTATTGAATAGAGGGGGAATAGAATGACAGGAAATGGGCTGGAGAGGGGCTAATGGGGCTCTGGCCATTGAATTACCCCAGCTGGGTTGTGTGTCTGCATCAGCATTGTGGCAACCACATACTTCCTTTTTGCTGCTTTAGCACAGGTAGGTGTGACCCTGGCAACGCTTTTTTTGTCCCCCTTTATTCTCTTCAGAACCTGCTCCTTAATTAGAAACCCATTCTTGCTTTGCCTTGCCAACTATGCTTGTAAAATAAATGAGGCATATCTTGTAACCAATGGCCAAGGACAGTTCTGTCGTTGAAGTTTCTTCTGGATAGTGTTAATTAAGCAAAACCAATAAAATAGGCATAATTGACAAGTACAAGAAGAAAACGAATTTTACAGAGTGATAAAAGCTCCAGGGAAGATTGCAGTTTTTCCTGTGAATTTATGCTTTCTATTCTATTATCTACTGTTGCAGAAATGTTGAGGTGGAGGTTGAGAAGAGGTACAGTTTATTTTGCAGTATTCTGAAATTCAGTAATCCATGACAAACCACAATTGACTTCAAAATGCTGATCTTTATATTATTATTATGACTTTATGGAGCAACATTTTTATAACTAGTAGCTATGGAACAGATAAGGGTTCTATGAACCCTTTGCAATGTTTGCACTGGGTTTCATAAGTTTTACTACTTAATATGAAAGTGCAGAGGGAACAATGTTCATCCAAGAGAGAATATGGGGAAGAAAATGTTGTACTTGGCAAGTGCTGAATTGTTTAATAGATGAGAGTAGGCTTTAATGTAGTTTCATACTGTACCCAAATAAATACATTAAGTGATTTGAAGGGTAACTTAACCATTAAAAAAACCAGTTTCCTTTTTTTCCCTTTCTTTTTATGTCTAGATTAAACATTTGAGTATGACACCATAAAATAAAGAATTTTATCTAGGCAAATTAATTTCTATTTCTGCTACCTGACTTTATAATCCCACTGACTTGCACTGAAATGTCCCATGTGAAAAGTTTGTGGTAAGACCCCTATCTCAGTTGCCCCAGTGTACATCTAGGGGAACCTAACTCCTGTGGGATTGCTCCAGAATTACAGGAGTTGAGTTTTACGCAGCTTAGGGTTCTCTGCGCTGGAGGAAACCTATGCAGTGGTAAATAAAACCCCACCTTCCCCCTAGTCTTCCACCCTTGAGAAATGTCAGGTGGAGGCTATCTTGACTCTGTACAAAACGTTGAGTCATTTCCTCAACTGAGAAGTTAATCTTTCTTCACTGTTCCTTTCCCTTTTTACCCCTGCTGACATCCTTGGCACATAAGAAGCTTTTTTTGTTTGTATGGCTTCAAATTGTTTGAGCCCTTCTGATTTTTCAAAGTAGGGAGGCTTTTCCACTGGCTATTTGCTTCTCTAGTAATTGTGTGATGACAGGTTATTTTTGAGGAGACAGGTTATTTTTGGAAGCCAGAGCTGCTGGAACCTTCCTGGATGTTTCTCCCTGTGATTGTCTACAGATTGAGGGGTGGCTTTCTTCTGTAGCTCACACCCAGTCTCTCTTCAAGAAAAGCCACGTTGTGGGGCTGAAGGCATACCTGAACCACGAATCTTAAGGTACTTAAGCATCTGGGGGGACAGAATTGGGCAGATTGACCAGAAGCTATACTAGGTGACCTTATTCCCTGCAGGTTGGTCAGTGCTCCATGCAAATCAGCTGACAGCTAATACAAAATTAATCAGTATGGTTGTTTCCAGGCAGCTTTCTTGTCTGCTGTGAAGCTCTGTATGTATAAATGCTGAAATACTAACTCTGTTGTAGACATTTGCTGAAAATGTGGTGTGGAAGTGTTATTTATCTTACGACAGCATGGAGGTTCTTATGCTGTTGTTACGTGTTATCACTTTGGATGGCAGACTGCCATTGAAGGGACACAGCTTGCTTTCCTACAGGGTGCCCAGGCAGCAGTTGCCACCTTTGGGGTGAATGTAGCACCACCGCTGGTGCAAAGGCATTTGCCCTCCTTTACAGAAGGATGGGAGAATTCATTTATAACACAGTTGTTAGGGACTTATTTTTGTATCAGAAATGCCCTGAACGGAAAGGCTGAAGTCCAGAAGTCTGACTGTAAGACATATGCTCCTGAATGTGAATTTGTAGTCTGTTAATTTATTTTAAGTGTATTCAAGTTTTGTTTCCCTTTTGGCAACAGTTCAGCTTCCCTTTGACTTTAGCCAGAGTTCTGCTTTAGCCAGCTGAAAGCCAGATACTGAGATCTCATTCTAGTTGTTCCTGGGTGTCTCTGATGTGCATCAGCCCCTTTTTGCTGTCTTGTAAGTAACTTTTCTCTTATGCTCTCCTTTGATGTATTCTACCATTTGTGTTCTCTACCACTTTTAGGCTGTTTTTAAAATGTTTTAACAGGTTCCATAAGTATCTATAATTACTGATGAACTTTAGAGCTGTGCTTGTCTATATACTGCTTTTGACAAACCAAACAGAGAAGTTCCCCTTTATTTAAATGTTTGAGCCTTACCAGTGTTCCTGCTGATTGGGCTTTTACACACTCTGAAAGTAATTTTTGTCTTTCTAGGCTCTGCTTTGAAACACTGGAGTAAGCATCTTGTTTGGTATAATAAATGTGGTTAGATTAAAAACCAAAAAGGCTCTAGATTATATGTTCTGATTTTGTTCTCTGCCTGTGACTGTCAGCGGTTAGGGAGTTCCCTGCTGAGAAGTACAGAAATGGGTTCCGTTTCTCTGTGGTTGCATCCTTTCCTTCTTCAGAAAGGAAGAGGGATTAATCATCAGGTGAAACCATTCCTGTGGCCTTTCAAATGCAGATTGTCAAGTCAGCCCTGTAGAGACATCCCTATCACAGCCAGGTTTCTGGAGCTCCCTGTGACCTGGAGGAGTCTGAGACCGAGCAGTGGACACAAACAGCTGTGAACTGAGCCCAAAGACTTGCTTGTGCTTAGACTTGGCCTTCACACAGTCCTCACAAATTTGAGGCACTCTTCACAGTTTAGGGAGGAGTGCTAAAATATCAAAGGCAGAAAGAAATCTTGATTTTTCTTGGTTTTCTACCTAGCAGAATAAATGAGCAGGGTTTTTGTGGAGGGATATCTGCAGAGATTTATTTTCTGTCAGCTCTCTCCTAAACCTCTGTTTCACTGAACAAATCTGTAGTGGTTTTGTTGATGTTCTCAGGAAAAGATTGTGACTCATAGTTTCAAAATGAATATAGCATACAGGTCTGTTTGGTGAAAGGTTATGTCTTTTCATCTGCAATCAAGAAAATTCAGAATTATCTCTTCACTTTTTGGACAAAACCACAAGATATAAATAAAACCAACCTTTCAACTGCTCATTTTAAAGTGAACCATAAAACGTAACAGAGAATACCAGAGAAAAATGTTTCCTATGGTGCCTGTAGTCTTCTGTAGCTCTTCAAGAAGAAGAGGTCATCTACAGAAAGAGACCCCTGAAATCACACCATGTGCAGTTCTCCAACCAGTTTCATGCAAGACTCTAGGGGGGAGGTGTAGGCTGTACTCATCTCCAGTGTTGAGGGGAATTTACAAAAAGGGAATCTACCATCTTTAAGGATATGTGCTCATAAGGAAAGCGTGGCAAGCATTCTTCTTATTTTTGACTTTTTGAAGATACAGGTCTTAGTGCAGAAGTAAATGCCAGTACATGAAGAGTAAATGTTTTGAGTACGACGACAACATCTGCATAACTTCCCAAGATCTGCACTTGTCAGTCAGTATAATTTCCATGTTTTTGTTTTTGAGAAGCTCAAGTCCATACTTCCACCAATAAAATTCCATGGAGTTTTTGTTAAGCAGTGCAATTAGTTCTGTGTGTTTCTGGGAAAGATGCATCTTTGTAGAATGTATCTTCCAAAGTGGTCTCTGTGTTGGTTTCAATCTGTCTAGAAATGGAAGGTGTCAGGTTGCAAGAAAATTCACTCGATGATAATGCCTGTCTATTTTTCTCCTTCTTTTCTGTGCTTAATAAGACAAAATGGAGGGGAGAATTCACTTCTGAGAAATTTGAACAGGAAGAAAAAAGATTAATTTACACTGCTGGTGTCAGGCTGTAAGATGATTATGCTGGCAAAGCTAAAAAAGGAACGCTCATAGCTCATGGACATTTTAGAAGAGGTCATTAGTTTAGCAGATAGGAAAAATTGGGTTTTGAGCATTCAGCAGTTCCTGAATTCACACAGTATGTTACACAGGTGTGTGTACCCACTGGTCAGGTGCTGTGGAAGCTGCAAAATCCTATGAGGAACTTGTAAGGGTGGTGTTTCCAATTAAACGTAAAATCTGAAGGCTACAAATTGTCAGCACTGAAAAATAATATTTAACCAACTGGAAACAGGTTCTTTTGGGAGCCTTGTTCCTCGGCATCAGAGTGCCTTAAGCAAGAGAGTGAAATGGCATATGTGATAAACTTCCTCTCTCTGAGTTGCATTGGTCATTCTTCTGTCTTTCCGTGGGAGGGTCCATGTGTACTGCTGCCTGGGGAAAGAGCCTCTGTGAGGACGGTGTAGGCTCTTGCTGTGGTCCTCCTGTGCGGCAGGGTGGAAGAGGCTGGTTAGGGAGGAGGGCACTGGCACTTCCTGTGTGGAGTGAGAGTGTCCTGGGTGTGTGTGTGAATTTGGTGTGTAGAAGAGCAGAGAAAGAAGAGGAAAGGTGTTTCCTACATGGGAGGGTAGGAAGAGGGGAGGCAGTACTGGTGCTGCATCTTTCAGGGGAAGAGAGGGAGGAGTTGAGGTGGAGGATGCCCCGTCTCCTGCAAGGCCTGTGTGGCTGCCAGGATTTGACCATCTTGGTCTCAGAACCAGATGAGAGCACACAGGAACCACCCTCCTGTGATAAAGCTGAGCAAGGTCCTGCCCTCCTAACATTTTAGACCGTCCTGTACCACCAGGGCTGTACACAGGCTCCTTCCAGGGCAAGGAAACCCAGTGAGGTGTTTGTCTGCTTGCTGGGGTGAAACCAGGAAGTGAGGACCAAAGGTAACGAAAAAGCCTAGCGATTAAAGCACTTATCTAATCTGTAGTAAACTCAAGCTAACTTTCTTCCCAGCCCTGTGCCAGCCCCTGACTACAAGCAACCGACTTCTTTGCAGCAATTGGCAGGCTCTCTCTTGCCTGGGCCTTTTAAAATGCTCCTGTTAAAGCTGATGTAATTCAGGAACGTTATAGTTCCAACAGACCCCTGTGCAGTGGAAATGCAGATTCCTTTACAATGGAAAATAGTTTTCAGTAGGAACATCCTATCCAATTCTGCTCCAAAGGACAGCAAAATAAAAATAGTGCTCAGACAGATCTTACTTTTTGCTTTTGCTGCTCCTTGTGGAAGAATGGCTCTGATCTGACATATCAAAGTTAAATCCACCTCTCACTCAAAACATAGCAGACTAGATGATAAATTAAAAATAATCAAGACAAGGAAAAAGAAAGCTGATTTTAAAAACTTTTAAAACCAAAAGATTCGGTATGTGGACCTCCCAACTAATATTGTTTCTATGACAAATAGGAACAAGACTTGATAACTTTATTCTATTTTGGTTTCCATCCATCCACTTTTCCTTAAATGTCAATGGTCCATGTAGGTTAAGAAAGTTATGTAAATAAAAGTTCTATGCCTAGTGCCATTCCAGCTAAACCAGCTTGAGGGTCCCGCTGTACTTCATTCAAATAATTTCTACAAAGCCCACTTTGCCTTTCTACTCTTTTGTCTTCTACTCTTTTGTCTTTTACATGGTCCTATATGTACTTTTTTTTTTTCACAGCCTAATTATCATTTGGGATATAACTACACTCTTACTTGGTCCTTATTTGA
This sequence comes from Ara ararauna, assembly GCA_028858755.1. Classification (NCBI taxonomy): domain Eukaryota; kingdom Metazoa; phylum Chordata; class Aves; order Psittaciformes; family Psittacidae; genus Ara; species Ara ararauna. The sequence continues at coordinate 68,991,925 of CM054379.1, forward strand.
AGCACTTGATCCAGGTGTTTCGATAGCAGGGCATGTTTTCTGAAAGATAAGTTACCAAAATGGAAAAGACTCTTTTAAAGCCATCTGCCTTAAGAGATCATTTTAATTGAATTAATTTAAAATTCATTAATTCAACTGTGTGGAAATTATCTGACTGCCAGCCCAGTACATGCCTTAGAAATGACTGTTTGGTGTTTGTTCTTGAATAACAGATAGGCTATAATATTTGGAGGTGGGGTTTTGCATTTAGGAATTACTTTTTTGAGAGACAATAATTTACCTCAATTGCAAGGTAAGCTCAGGGAGACAATCAAATAATTTCCTTTGTACATTTCACTAGGATTCTGATGAAAATGTTTCTGGTTTACCAAACTAGTCTGTAACCATGAAGCTTTACAATAGAAAGGTTGTTTTAATGTTCTAGACTAAGGGCTTTGGAGGGTAATAGGAATGATTCATACTTTCATAAAATAGAAGTATATTGAAAGGCTAAAAAAATTAAACTAAATGAATCCCAGGTGTAATCCTACTGACTTGTTTAGGCTTATAACTAGTATGAATTTCACCTATTAGGCCTATCCTTATAGGAAAAAGAGACACTCTGAAATAGCAGGAAAGTCAGGGGGGTTTATAAATCACTGTGATCAATGGAATCCTTTCAGCAGAGATGCAGAGGAAACAAATGGAGTCATCTAAAAATGGAAGTGTGGGAGCAAGTGTAGTACTGCAGATAAACCCCTTCACCTGAAGCACAAAATTAGTCCAAAATAAGTTGCAAGGAAACAAATGGAGTCATCTAAAAATGGGAGTGTGGGAAGAAGTGTAGTACTGCAGATAAACCCCTTCACCTGAAGCACAAAATTAGTCCAAAATAAGCTGCAAGGAAAAAGTTATGAATGTGTACTGTGGCTAATCATATAGCCTGTTTGTTTGCATCTTTAGACCTCAAGAGATTGTGGGTTTGGGGTTATTTTTTTCTTTTTCATTTACTTGAAATTATATTTCATTGGTGCTGTTCAGTAGAGCAGGGTGTAGCTAGCTTATTGCCAGAAAATTTAAGGACAAGATGCTCTCAAATATTTGTGCTGCCATATCCCCTATTCTTTGGGAGCAATAGGTGCATTTCCCCCCCAGTCTCAAAATGTTGTGGCAGAGGAGTAAATCTGTGACTTGTTTTGTTCCGATTGTTTGTGCCTGTGCATTGAATGACGTGTGGTCAGACCATAGAGGTGCAAAGACTTTCTGGTGCAGAAATAGACAACCAACCAGAGAATGTATCAGAGACAAAATCAGAGACAACTGGAGACAACTCTTATCTCCAAATATAAGTGGGACAAATCCAATCCAGTGAACTGCTCCTGTATGCTAAAGAGTACTTTCCTAGTGCTGTCTCCTGTCAGTGTTACCAAATTTCAATGGAAACAACAGAAGCCTTGCAATTAGATAAAGTTAAGCACATGCATAACTGCAGGATCAAAATGTAGACCTTTACAGGATATGTTTCAGTGAATTTTAATTGATTGAATTTTTTTTTTTTACTTGTAAGTTGAAGTATATTGTAAATGTGAAGTCTTGTGAATCAAGTTTATTATTTAACTTAAATTATAAGCCTAAAGGAAGATACATTTCTGAAATCTCAGATTATTTTCTTGCTGAGTCACCATGAGATGGGGCAGATTTTTCTGCCTGTGATTTCATTAAAATAAGTAAACAGAACTACTACCACGATTGAACAGGTATGCTCTAGAGGCTATTACTTGAGTGGAATTGTATTAGACTAAATATGATGTATGTTGAAGAATGAAATTAAAATAAAAAAATAATAGGAAAGAAATACTATATCTGAAGCAAAAATATATTGTAAAGCATAAATAAAATATAAATGGAACAGACAGAGGAGGGCATTGATGGTCCAAATTTACAATGCAGTTTTAAAGTGCAGAAAAGTCATATAATGTAACTTCTCAAAATGTAGCTGCATATCCTATTGATGTTTCATCTTTATGAGTTTATAAGTCACCAACATGTCAAGCACAGCAGCAGAAAACTTCAGTAGCTCATTAAAGGGGGCTTTAGTGCAGTTGGGGGTTAACTCCATTTTGTTTGTGTCAGACTTCGCTTGCCAAATGGCTGTTTTCTGCCTGGGCTTACTAAAAGTCATCAGATTACTGCAAAAAGCACAGTGATCCCTGGAGGTTCATCTTCCCCTGAGGGCGAACTGAACCAAATGATTTTGTAGAACTTTCCAGCCCCTGCGGTGGCCTAAGGACATGGTCAATACAAAATTTTTAGGGAGAGAAAATATCTTTTATTAGTTAGAAAAATAACACTGGAAAAACTTTTGGGTAGACCAGCTCTCCTTCAAGCTAAGATGGCTTTTTACAATTATCCCATAATAGTTCACTTATATTTGCAAAATCAAAGACTTTTTATTACCTTTGAAATGAGTTAATAAAATAATATTTATTAAGAGTTTAAAAAATTTATTTTATTAACTAACTAAACATTTATGGAGCTGAGCAAACACAATTTCCTTTCCAACATCCTATCCAGTGAAGAATGCCAAATGAAGTATTTTGGACTGCATTTCCAGAAGCATTTGTAGATGAGCCAGAAGAATAGTTCAGGAAACCCAGATAATTTGTGAAGTAGAAGCAGCATCTGAAGTGAGAGACAGAATAAATAATCATGGGGGGAAATAGTTATGCAGAGTTTCATGATGAAAGCAAAGAACACTGCGACCCCCAAGAACCATGTTTGAGTGAAGTGTTGGGGTCATGTCTACAAGATATCTTATCAGCTCTCAGACTGGTATTTGCTCTTTGTGAATGCTCACATCAACACTATACACTAGTGAAACAGCTGAAGCTGTCAACTGCTTTACCTTTCTGGCTGGTGCTTAAGAAAGCTAGTCAAAGAATAAACGTTTGGCATGTTAGATTTACAAACTCATTCATGACATAGACAAGAAGGCTTTGTGTCTTTGTTGCAGCTTGCTGTCCTAAAGAAAATAACGTTAGTTTTTAGTAGTACATCAGGACTTTGTTCAATAGAGAATTGGGGGTTAATCGGACTTTGCTTTAAGTGCCAGACCATTATGAGAGAGTAGCAATTAATTACTAAGTTGCACATCAGTGTTTGTTGCTCTGGGTTAGTTTATGTTGGTGGTGTTGGTTTTTGGTTTTGATTTGGTTTGTTGTTTTGTTTTATTTTATTTGCCAGAGCTGGCAGACAGAGAACCAAACCTTTGCTGCTTCTAATAAAGAATACAGTACTGACATACACAATGCTAGCTTACGTAGCTGTTGACTTGTCTGTGTTGCAAGAAGCATTTGTGGAATGCTGGGGCAGCAGGTGTCAAAGTAGAGGGGAAATGTCCTTTGATTCTTCCCTAAGAATTCCCAGTTTAAAGGCTGAGAAACAAGTTGATCAGAGAGGCTGGAGGATACGCATTTCCTTGTGTGCCTTTGGCAATGTGAAAAATCATAAATACAAGTTAACTGCAATGCTGTACTTGCAGGGCCTGTGCAAAAATAGCCTTAAAAATGTTTCTAAATAATTCCTAAATTACTCCTCAGGTATGCTTTCATGCGTGAGCAAACTTCTCTTGGATGTCAGGCCAGATGCAAAGCGTAAGAAAGGATTTCGAAGAGTGGAGCTCTGTGGCTGAACTCAGAAAGTTATATGTGGGTAGGGACAGTCAATATTTATACATTTTGCAATAGAAAATTAAAAGTTTGTGAGGATAAATAGCCAAAATATAAGAGGAAAAATTAGGTTGGTTGGTTTGCTACCATTGAGCTTCATTTTTTATTCCATAGTAGGGGATGCATTTTATTTCTTTCCAGCATAGCTGATGCATTAGTTTCTTCCCTGTTGAATTGTGTTTCCTGCAAAGTTGACTAAAGCTAAAGTCTGTCACTGGTTTTGGTCACTCAGAGACTTTTGAAAAGTGACTTGCTTGTCTGTCATTGACTGCCTTCAGCTAATGCCACATTTATTACATGCTGCAGATAACTAATGATTCAGTTGTCAGCATCATGACCCTTCTCCTCTCTTCCTTATTTCTTTCACAAGGGAAAATTGTACCATTACTTAGAATTGCTATTAATTTTGTAATGTGCTCTTCCGTGCATCAGAGCACTGTGCGCATTTAGTGTCAAACACAGCTCACAGTAAAGCTGTTCTACTCTGTACGGGTTTGTAGAGGGCGAACTGTACCACGGTATCTGTGCATTCTCCAGAAGCATAAAAGCAGCATGACTAATAAGTTTCGTGGCTTTTCTTCTCTTTGTCTTTTCCATGAGTTTAATACTGGCTTTATGGAAGTGATCAGAAAATTCAACTGCAAATTTTGAAGTACCAGTCTGAAGAAGAAAAAGGTGATTTATATACAAAGTGTTTTCATGCCTGTCCTGGGTTCAGCAGTAGCAGTTGTTTTTCTTCTTCTTAGTAGCTGGTGCAGTGCTGTGTTTTTGACTTTCAGCCTGGGAACAGCGCTGATAACACTTATGTTTTCAATTGCTGCTCAGTAATTTTTGGTCTGACCAAGGACTTTCTGAGTCTCATGTTCTGCCCAGGAGGAGGGGAAGCCAGGAGGAAGCAGAGACAGGACACCTGACCCAAACTGACCAAAGAGGTATTCCATACCACAGCACATCATGCCCAGTATATGAACTGGGGTTTTATCACTGCTTGGTTGGGCTGGGTATTGGTCAGCAGGTGGTGAGTAGTTGTATTCTCTTCCCTTGTTATTTCCCTTGTCATTCTTATTGACGGTAGCAGCAGTGGTTTGTGTTATACCTTCCTTACTGGACAGTTCTTATCTCAGCCCGTGGGAGTCGCATTCTTTTGATTCTCCTCCCTATCCCTCCAGGAGCAGGGGGAGGAAGGGAGGGAAGGGAGGGAACGGCTGTGTGGTTCCGAGTTACTGGCTGACTGAGCTTAAACCACGACAATGCCATACATACTTCGTCATGTTGGTGTGACATGCTGCCTTACTACAGTCTTTGCAGCTGCAATATCTGTGCAAGTGCACATATACACTTTTTAGGTACTGTATACAGGAGACAGCAAAAGTTAAGATGTATGTTGCATTTGTAGCTGAAGATTAGTGAGGGTTGTCATAGTCCTTAATACTTAATAAAATTAATTCCCCATCTTCAACCGTTCCTCATGAAAGCAAAGACAATATTTATCTAGAAACTGGACTCACCAAGGGACAAAATTCATCAGGTCCTATCTTTATCCTACAGCTTTAGCCAACATTTTTAGATTCTATACCCAAATTGATGAGCATCTGAACAACATGAACAAGGTCTTGGATGTTCATTCAATGCTTCTAGGAGCACCTATGCAGAAAATAGTGGAATAGTGTAATCTTGGTATCTCAAGCTGACTTGTTTGGGACTAGGAATGCCATTCTTGCACATTATCAGTAAGGATGTTCCCACTGGTTCAAGAGTGTGGAGTAGGTCATATACCCAGAGCAGGAGAAACACACACAAGACATTTGTGTTAAACGTCTGTCCAGCAAAGAACCAAAAGTAAAAACCTGTTATACAATATACCAAACTTTCAAAAATCCCCAAAATGTCATGTGTTATATGGGCTGTAACATCCAGACTGGGCCAGAAGATGCAGAAGGATTCAAACATGCTTCTGCACTGTAGATTTACTGAGATGAATTATAATTTAGTTTCCCTGTATGGGAAAACAACTCATGAATTTGTCAGAGAACAGGCACTAGAGAGGCCATCTCTGTTGGTACAGGAAACCCGAATCATCTAACATTAAATGATAAAAGGATACACTTAGAACTTTCATATAGTTAGATATATTGCTTCTGTGTATTAAGAAATATGTGATCTCTTGTCCTAAGCTCCAAACAGAATTGAAACCCCTGTGTTTGATACAGATATGGAAAAGACTGCTTGGTTATCTTTCTGTGTGCTTCCCAGTATTAAGCTTACGAGTGTGTTACAGATGTTGTGGATGTGAAAAAAAAACATGTAAGAAATTTTTTCTTACAAAAATTGTCATGCAAGTGCCCAGGTTACTGTTAGTCATCATCATAATCCATGGGCTGTCTTCCCTGAAGGATGCATGTTCCTAGCTTTTTTCCTTTTCTGTGGTCCAGTAATGCTTCAGGATAAAGCATAAGGATTACATAAAGATATGTTCCTATTCTGAGATCTTTGGGAAGGGGAGGCAAAGCTGCCAGGATGCAGCTGCAGTAGAAGAGGATATGAAAGTGTGTCGACTGCATACCAAGGAGATGTGGTTTTCATCTCAGTTGCACAGCAGGAAGCACTTCATTCAGTAAGTTTTCTGTTCTCTTTACTTATAAACTACAAGCTTTTGGGGTAAAGGTGTTTGGAGAACACATTACTTCCAAGTAAATAAAAAACTAAACACAACTGATAGGACTAAGGTTCCTTCTGAATATAGTAATATACTGAAATGCATCTTACAGTAAGAGAACATCAAGACACAAAATCAGTCAGTCAGGATCTAAAAGTCATGCTGGGCTATTGTATTTTTCAGGTGTTTCTGAGGGGATTTCATGTTTTCCATTTTGTTCCTACTAAAGGGCATTCAACAGGAACAGTGTTAGGGAAGTGTAGCTTTCTCTGATAGTGCAGGAGACTATTTGTAAGACCTAAGAGAAAAGTTTTTGAGAGGAGTGCCCGAGTAGCAAGGAGTGATATGTTGGGTCTTTGATTTGCTTGTATGGAATTGTAACAGTACCAGTGTTGGGAACCTTTTGGCATTTCCTGAGGAATAGTTTGTCCTTACAAGTGGAATAAAACCAGTATTTTGTCTCCTTGTAAGACAGTAAAAAGATCAGAAGAAAAAAGAGCTTTCACAAATACAAACGGTCGTGATTTATCTACTTCCCGACAGATAGGGTGAGGAAGAGACAGCACTGACATTTAATATGGACTGTGTCACCTGCTGCAACTGAGTACCATAAAGCATTTTTTCCCTTGAGCCTCAACACAAATCATTTCAGGATACTTATTTGTTCTTTTCCTTTGTCATTTATTTAAATAAATTCTCACCAGCTTCTGTGACTCATTTTCCCCCAGGGGGCTGGCTATGCTGCCAACAAATGAAGATTCAAAGATTAACGAACTGTCTGCTTAGAGAAAATCCCACTGGTAGTTTACCTGCCATTGCTTTATCTGAGAACCCTTACTTCAATATCTGATAGATACAGGAGTTGGGTTTTACTTTAATTGTGACCAGTTTTCACAAGCAGAGTATATCTTTCCCCATTGCACACATGTTCTGTGCATTCTGGGTGGTCTTGCAGGGATTTCAGAGGCGTATATGAGAAGATTAACCCACTACTCAAAGCCCCCTTGGTGCTATGGCATGGGCCCAGTAATGAACTGTGAAGTTAGTCTGGGGCCATGGAGTACTGGTGGTGTGCTAGCTGGGATGCCAATCAAAGCCATTGGCCTCTAATTTTAATAGGTGAGGTTTCCTGGGAGGTTGACCTGCCTTCCTACTACTGGCCCTGTGCAAACAGCCTTCATCCCTGCTCAACTGTTTTCCACCCAGTCCCCTTCTGCTTTTAGGTGGCCTGGTTTTTGCTATGGAAAAAGTGGAGCAAGGAAAGTACAGAACCTTCTGCGCTGGAAGTCTGTCTCTATTCTTTTAGATCTCTGTACCATTAGTCTGGTGAGCAGTGACATGGAAAAAAATGACAACAGTAACTTGGAATCTGAGAAGCAACTGCATGCCAGTATTGGCATGATGGAAGTATCTTTAGCTTGGATAAGGTTACAGCAAAATGAGTTCAGTGAAGCTGAAGCAGATGTTGCTAGTGGGAGGAGTAGATTTGGGAAAGTAGATGCTGTGCACACTGTGATTGTTATTTACTCTGCGAGGAAGCATGAAAAATACTGCACATAACTGATGCAAGAAGGTGCCAAAAAGATAGTTATTTCCTGATGGATATATTTAAAAAAAAAAAAAGAAAAAAAAGTTAGAAACAGATGAAGAGTAGAGAAACTCTACATCCTGACCTGGATGTCCTTAGAAAATGCTATTATAAGAGAGCATCATAATTAAATTGAAGAAATGCCTTTAGAACATTATAGAACAAAATGCCATTAATCTAAGGTACAGCAGCAAGCTATTATGAATGTGGACTTAAATTTTGATTTATATGGACCTAAATGGACTTAAGTTTTGGTTTATAATGTCAGTTCTAAGCCTGCTGGGGTAGTCCCTCAACTTTGAAATACACTTAGAGAACATCCTGTGCTAGCACAGTGGGTAGCCATTAACTTTTGGACCAGTCTTCTCTTTAGTCTCTAGCACCTTAAGTGTAGCATAGAAAAAACAAACTGAAAACATAATGGTAACAGCTACATATATAAAAGACGGTGTACTTTTATTATTTTTAGATAGCTACATTTGAGTTATAGCCGCCGGACTAATGGATAATGATCAGCTGATTTTCTATGTGACAGATGTTCTAGATTTGTCTCTGCACACTTTTAAAATCAAGTGTGTAAATCAAAATTAGTGAACTTGAAAGCATGTCAGACTGTGTTCTTCATCACCTTCCTGGGTTGTCTAGTATTATGCAATGCAGGGACATTACCTCAGGGGAGGAAGATGAGCTGGAGAGGAGAGGGAGGGATTTGAAAGTGCACAAGGTGGGTAAAATGAAACTGTATTACAGAAGAGATGAGTTTCATCCTGCATCAGTTGTAGAGCAGATTTTCTGTATTTAAAAGGTAACCGTTTAGGGACCAAACCATTCATTCAGGAGAGAAAAAAGAAAAAAAAAACCAAGCCCACAAGACAGGTTTGAGAAAGTCTTCGATGTGCTTTAATGTTAATGTTATTCTGTAAATCTTTTTGTGATTAACAGAACAACAGTTCTGTCTCATCAACTAAATGGCTGGAACTGCAGCAACACTGGTATTTTGGCCCTGGGAACAAATATTAACAGCTTTACTAAGCAAAAGGAGATCCAAGTATTTTCTGTTCTGAAGTGTAATCTATGGTCTCTTTACTTGCTCTCGTGAGCATGTGGAGAAATATATTTAGGACACCCACAGTTAAGTAAATATGAACACCCACAAAAAGCCATGAGTCTGTGTCTGTAAATGTGGATTCATTCTCTTTATTTTGACATTTCTTGTTAAACGCTGACCTCACCCATTTTAATGAATACATAGTATAATGCTAAATCTAACGGAGAATGTTATTGCACATATTTTATACAGTTTCTCAAAGTTGCATTCCTGAATGCCCATGTATAGTTTTTATATTTTTGCTGTTTATTGAAGAGATAATTTGTACTCAACTTGACTGTTTTCATGCAATACAGGAACTTGTGCTGAATCTCCAGCTCAGAACTTTCAGTTACTGACTTTAGTTAAATAAAGTGGTTTATTTGTATGTTCATCTTTCAGGCTTGCTGGTTGTACTCATGCCTTTGTTTCTTGCGAAGAAGGGTAGATTTCTTTTATTACAAAGCATTTAGAGATACAAAGAAGATTAAGGATATTTATTCTTGTTGATAGAGACACACAGCTGAAAGGCACTTTAAGGGAGAAAATGAAAATGTACTTTATGGTGGGAATGCCAGGTCAGCATCAGTAATCAAATTTCGGCCCCTCTCTTCATGCGCATCAGAACAAGTCATGTTTGATCCCTGTCTTGGGTTTTCTGTCCATTAGATGAGGGCACTGGTACTTCCCAACTGTAGCAGAATTTTAGAAAGGGGACTATGATGCTTTGCTTCTATATGAACAACACTAAAGTGAATAAGACTTTTCTTATCCAGTTCTTATTATAAATACAGCCAGTTGTCAATCAAAAGCTGACAGCCTTCCATCGGATTGGTCTCTGGCCCTATCTGTATCCCTTCCCACACAAAGCACTGACCATATTTACACAGATGATACTCCTGTTCCCACATTGCACACAGAACTGTATTCATATAGAGCAAGTAAATACTGTTTTTAATTCAACGAATCATGTCTAATTATGAGAAATTATGCCCTTAATTATCAGATATTGTTGTGTACAATTCTGGTATGTCAGTCATGTGATTCTTAATACAGTTACTAATGGCAGTTTTCTCACACTATCCCTGTGTGCCACTTGCAGCTAAGCATCATCACCTTTGGCTTCAGGTGTTCTCACTTAAACTGATGCCCTGGGGTGTGATCCTGCAAACATATCTGTGCCTCATCCAAAGTCTGTTTTGGTCTGCAGGAGTTTTCCTATTTAGTTCAGTGAGCTTTGAGACAGGGTCTGAGGGAGCAGAGCACTGTTGGTTGTATTATTTCAGGATTCAGTTATTTATTATATAAAAGTCACATGCACGAGTGGAAGTTAAACTAAGCTAACGAGCAGAGGAAAACAAATGGTTTGATATCTGCAGGATGAAGAATTTTTAAGAAGTTTTATTCTGGTTTTTTAGAGTTTGGTTTTTTTTTTTTTTTTTTGTAATTTAGTCTTTTGTGAAAGGAGTTTGTTATAACAGTATTCTAAATAAGAATCTAAACATGTTTCATAATAAAGAAAACATGCTTTGTTTCACAGAGACAGTATGACAAAATACAGTTGCAGTTCTCTTCCAAGTAGTTATAAGACAAAACCATTTAAAAAGAGGGATCAGGCCATAAAAAGACATACAAGTGGCTGTCAGAAAGGGCTGTTGCTGACCCTATCCACAAGGTTTCTTGTAGGTGTACAGCTGGTATTGTGCTTGTCTGATGTGCAAGTGGCACCCTGGAGAGATTCTTTTATCTTCTTCTGGGGCATAAAAAAAAGCTTAAGCACTCAGCATTGAAATATATGGCTTTTAATAACAAAAGATCCACTGGGCAAAGACTATTGTATTATTGAGCAGGTGATTAGAATCCATCCAGACTACAGCTGTTTTCTTCTTATGTTTGTTGCAAATGCAGATATTGCTATGAGGAAAGGAGTCAGCAATGACTGATGTGGAGCCTGTGGTCACAGATTTTGCAGCATCAGGACGGGCAGGCCGCCGGAACGCCTTACCAGATATTCTGGGCTCTCCTGCTGGTGCTGGGACTTCAGACCTGCCACACAAACTGGCTGAGCTCTCTGTTTCAGAAGGTAATGCCTGCACATTCAAGAAATTGACATTTTTATGCTGTTGTCCTTTGCTTTCTTCTCAAGACTTCCACCACCTTGCAGTTTTGATGTCAATACTAATGTTTCTTTTTTCATTTAGGATTAAATTCAACCTTCAACAAAGAGTTGCCACTCGTACCTCCTGATGAGACAAGTTAATTTTAACCCAGATTAAGTCTGCCATATCCACCGACAGATTCAGTGTTCAGCAGCCTGGGGAAAGGTGCTGGGAACTGAATTCTGGTTCCCCTGAGGAAGAGCAAACAGTTGCATTGCTGGGCAGCTTAAAAAAACCACTGCTCCATCTATAGAGTCTACTCCTGCACTGAGATAACTTAGCACAAGACAGCAAGCTATGCTGTTAAACCAATTACAGCTATCCTAACTCAAGCATATACATTAAGAGTAGTTTTTACAGTAATTCACTCCTGCTGGTAGGCTTTAAACTTTGGTGTCTGAGACCAGTGTCTTATTTTGCCATATCCTTTAATTTGCTAAGGTGCTCTGGATTTAGGGCAAGTCTAATCAACACCAGATTTACTTTTTCCTTTTGGGTAGGATTTCAGGGGAATTTTCAGATTCAGGAAAATCTGGTTTCTAATGCCTATGAAGTGATAATTACAAGGTTTGCCCTGAGCATGTGTTGCTCCTACTTTTTTAGGTTCTGATTTGGAAGTAACTTTTTCCTCTCATGCCCATTGCTCTTGCTCTTGTGACAAATGTCACCACAATTGGTGGGCCCACCTCCAGGTACTGCGTAGTGGATGGCCCATGAATCTGAAATAAATTATAAGAGGGATTCCCAGGCTCCAAGGATGCGTGTCCTGCATGTATGTTGCCTGAGGCAGCTACAGGATGTTGATTTTACAGCCTCATGAAGCACCATAAAGGCTGAGGGGCAGGGAATACCTTTGATTTAAAGTTGTTCTTGCTTTGGTGGTTTAATTTACGTTTATTTATTTGGAGTTCTGTAATTTAAACCCGACATGGGGCCTACTAAATGACTGCTGGGCACGTAGAAAGAACATTACTAGGAGGAGTGAGAACTGATTGAATGACCACCTCCTGGCTTGACTCTGGGAAAGAGGAAAATAAGAATCTCAGTGGGTGCTGGAAGGAGACACTACTTTTGCAAATGGAATTGCAAAGATTTTTGAAGGAGAGAGGGTGGACATAAAGGGAAAAAAAGGGAAAGACAACACAGTCAGATACCATCAGGCTGCAGGACATTACTGAGAGGAACTGGGATAATCTGGAAGAGCAGGTAGGAAGGATGGCAGGCACTATGTCAGAGTACATTTAAAGTAAGGCTGGGAGCCCTCTGAGTCCAGTTAAAACTTCTTTGTTTCGAGCAGAGCTTTTTCCTTAGGAATGTGAGAAGTATGTCCATACAGATTTTCTTCTAGTGTGTGCAACTGGAGCACTGGAAATCCATTCTAAAGTACAGGGTCACTTAATATTTACTGCTTTGGTTTTCAAATATTATGGTGTTCTTTTTATTCCAAATACCTCTTCTGCCTGGCACAGTCAAGCTCCAACAGGAGACAACTGTTTCCCTTATCAAAGGGGAGGTAGATGAGAACTTATTATTTAGTGTCAGGAGCTATGGAAGTGAAGTGACTGGTCCAACCCACTGAAATATTCATTTCTACATTATGTCCAACCCAGCCTTGAACACCACCAGCGATAGAGCATTCACAACTTCCCTCGGCAACCCATTCCAGTGCCTCACCACCTTTACAGTAAAGAATTTCTTCCTTATAGCCAATCTAAATTTCCCCTGTTTAAGTTTGAACCCGTTACCCCTTGTCCTATCACTGCAGTCCCTAATGAAGAGTCCCTCCCCAGCATCCCTATAGCCCCACTTCAGATACTGGAAGGCTGCTATGAGGTCTCCATGCAGCCTTCTCTTCTCCAGGCTGAACAGCCCCAACTTTCACAGCCTATCTTCATACGGGAGGTGCTCCAGTCCCCTGATCATCCTTGTGGCCCTCCTCTGGACTTGTTCCAACAGCTCTATATCCTTTTTATGTTGAGGACACCAGGACTGTACACAATACTCCAAGTGAGGTTTCACAAGAGCAGAGTAGAAGGGTAGGATCACCTCCCTTGACCTGCTGGTCATGTTCCTTTTGATGCAGCCCAGGATTCGGTTGGCTTTCTGGGCTGCAAGTGCACACTGAAGCTGGCTCATGTTCATTTTTTCATCGACCAACACCCCCAAGTCCTTCTCCACAGGGCTGCTCTGAATCTCTTCTCTGCCCAACCTGGAGCTGTGCCTGGGATTGCTCCGACCCAGGTGGAGGACCTTGCACTTGGCAATGTTAAACTTCATCAAGTTGGCATCAGCCCACCTCAGAAGCGTGTCAAAGTCCCTCTGGATGGCATTCCTTCCCTCCAGTGTATCAACCGAACCACACAGCTTGGTGTCATTGGCAAACATGCTGAGGGCGCACTCAATCCCACTGTCCATGTCACTGAGAAAGATGTTGAACAAGACTGGTCCCAACACCGATCCCTGAGGAACACCACTCGTTCCTGGTCTCCATCTGGACATTGAGCCATTGGGTGTCCCTGCCCATGGCAGGGGGATTGGAAATAGATGATCTTAAGGTCCTTTCCAACCCTAACTATTCTATGATTCTATGTGTAGCTAGCCTTTGTATTGTTAATAGCAGTGAACCTTGAGGGAGATGCACAGTGTTAACCATGTTAAGCAAAGAGCTGTAGATAAGATCTTCATGTTTGTTTGGCATTTGGAACGTTTAGTAGTTGAAAAAGATATACTTTTTAAAGCATTCAAAATTTCTATCTTAAATCTTTTTTTTTTCCCCTGGATAAAAATAAACATGAAAGAGTGAAAGTCTTGTTACAGAAGTGTTAAACAGCAAAGCATAAGTACTTATACCTCCAGACAGAATAATCCTCATTTTCTAATGCCCATGCACTACACTAAGAAGAAATGAAACTCAGCTACATTAGTTACAGCAAAATGTACTGACACTTTCTTACAAATACAAGGACCAGCATGGCCAGGATTTGAAGAACAGTTAAGAGAATGGAATTATGCTTTGCTTTTGTCACTGACATATAGCTGTGCCAGAGTGTGCCCCGAAAGAGCAGTTTCTATTACGAGCAGTTTGCGGTAGTGATAATAGGAAGTGAATATAGGAGACACTTAGGTCCACTTTGACTACTAGAATGCTTTTTGGAATTAGGAATTCCAGAAGTATCAGATGGGAATTACAACCTCACTGTGTTGTAAGTTAAACTACTGATGAGACAGCAAGGAGTGAGAATTCATTGAAATGGAAAGAAAGTTTGGAAGTTCAAATGCTGTGACAGGGAAACTGTGAAACATTTGGGGCTCTAACAGGCATCTCTTTTTGGTTGATTCTGGCTTTAAGAATAAGTTGTTAAAAAAATGAAAGCCGTTTCTAGCTCAGAACAAAGAAGCTGGATAAATGAGAAAAGTGGAGAAGATGGAACATGTGGCTATATAAAGTATGCCCTATTTTTTTTTTTTTTTTACTCCAAAAGATTCAGTGAAGATTATGGAAAATGGTGAGAAGAACTCTTCATCTTGCTTCAAATTTAGCTAATGTTCATTGGATCATATATTTCCTCTCTTTCTAAAATGCTGTCAGCTGCTGTCATAGTGAAAGGTCAGGAAGAGGATGTGCTAATACCTTTTGTCTGGCTTAGAAAAGAGACTTTGCTTTATTCTTTCTGCATATACAAAGCTCATAGCTGTGTGATATAAATTTCCATGTACTCTGCAAGCTGCCCCAACTTAATGTTCTCATGAGATGAACAGGAGAGATTTTGGCACCAGCTGTTTATCACAGAGCCTAACTCTGAAATGAAAACCATCTGTATCCAGTCTGATCATGCGTAAGTTTTGGAGGGTGTCGTGGTTTAAGCCTCTCTAACCATGCAGCTCGTTCTCCCCTCACCTTCCCCTTTTTCTTCCCCCCGCTCCCGGAGGGATGGGAAGGAGAATAGAAAAGAATGCGACTCCCACAGGTTGAGATAAGAACAGTTTAGTAACTAAAGTATAACACAAATCACTACTGCTACCACCAATAATAATAATGACAAGAGAAATTACAAGGAAAGAATACAATTTCTCACCACCTAATACCAAGCCCGACCACGCAGTGCACCCCCCCCACCCTTCTGGGTCTCTCCTCTCCGTCCTCCATCTTGGGCATGACGTGCTGTGGTATGGAATAACCTCTTTGGTCAGTTTGGGTCAGGTGTCCTGTCTCTGCTTCCTCCTGGCTCCCCTCCTCCCTGGCAGAGCATGAAACTCAGAAAGTCCTTGGCCAGACCAAAACATCACTAAGCAGTAACCGAAACACTGGTGTTATCAGCGCTGTTCCTAGGCCCAAAATCAAAAACACAGTGCTGCACCAGCTACCAAGAAGCAGAAAAAATGACTGCTGCTGCTGAACCCATGACAGAGGGCCAAGATGTTCCACAGGGGGTCTGGTGGGAGGCCACAAGTGGAACCATGTTAAACAGTTGATCGGTGTCACTAGTGGTCAAAAGGTTGAAGAGGAGCCTGCAAGAAGTTTGAGAGCAATGAGGTTGTACTGGTCTATACTGCACTAATATTAAGCATCCAGCCTCACACAGAAACAGCCAATAGAGGAGATTGCTCTGTCTCCTTTTCCTCAACAGTACTGTGCTATGTAATGTGGAAGACTGTCAAAGTAACTCAGTTCTTAATTTACGAGTATAAAACTCTGAAGCCTCCAAGCCTCTGAGCAGACTTGCTCCATCAAGTGGTTTCTGCTAAGAGCTTTAGCTGATTGTGTACAGCATTATATATTTGCTGTGATATGCAGAGACCAAGATAATATAACCTTTTTGTCTGTTTGTGATACTTTATGCAAAGTCTTCAGGGCAAATAGCTGAAGAAAATATGCCCTCTTTGATTATATCTATTACATTGAAGAGAATTCAGACAGATATGCTGAACAGACTTCTCCTTACCCCAAAAGCTGTAGGCTGTCTGGAAAATTATGCTTTGCAAGGAAATCAAGGCAAGAGGTGTTCCTGTTTCTTAGTGAGGGAATTTGAGCATCAAAAGGGATGACGTTTAACTCCATGCAGTGACCATGTACACTGGAGAGCTTTTACTTATATTAGGCATGTAAGCATGCAACTCCAACATATGGAAGAGTGAACTTCCAAATGAGACTTAAAAAAAATTCCCTCATCTTGTGAAGACAGGGTGAATTCTCCTAGGTATTTCTTGCCAAAGAAGGTCAGCCAGATAACTGGCATGTTCATAAACTGTGATGTTATCTACCTGAAACCAAGCAATGCTCAGAGGAATGCAGTATTCTAACTTGACTTTGGAAATAACCCAGAAAAAAAGAATAACGATAATAGTTATCTCCAATCTTACAACCAAATGCACATTGATCAGCATGTGCAAAGAGGGGGCAAATCAACACCAATAGACAACTGCTTTTGGAAAATGCCTTTACAAGTTTTTTATCTGTTAATCTCTGTTTCTAAAGTATCATGAGTGTGGTAATAATAAACCAGTCCAAACAGAGATGATCAATGAACCCAAATATTTGGCTGCATTAAAAAAGCTGTGAGAATGTGTGTGGTAAAAACGTTTAATTCTGTCTTTTTTTTAGATGAAGGAGCAGAGGGTGGAGAAGTGTCATCATCCAAAGCCTTGCTGGAAAGTCAAGAGGCGGAAGGAAAAAGCAGCGATTCCTAAAACCTAAGGACTGCTGGATTAATGAAACCAATCGACAGACTTTCCAGTTTCCCTGTGACACCCCTTCTGAAGTGTGGTAGCAACTTTAGCAGCACAGACAAGATTTTGCAGCACACTTGTATCTAGGTGACATTAATGTGGAGCTACTGTTTTTTCTAGTCATCCTTCAAAACAAATGTTCTTCACATCCAAATGGGAAGAAAACTAAAGAATGTATCTCTTGTTTTGGGTTTTCTCATGGTTATAGTACTCATCCTAACTAATCTTCTTTGACAGTTTCAATTAATGTTCCTCGTAGATGTACCACCAACTACTGATTGCTTCAAAATAAAAATCCTGTCTCTTAATTTCCCAAAAGAGCTTCTTTCTCTCTGACACAGAGGTATATTCACTCTCCCCACCTTAAGGTGATATTAAGTATGTATTAGACTACAGACATTATCTGTAATTTATCTCCTGAGATTTTTGTTCTCATTAGGCATATGTAGATGGGTGTGAGAAATAGAAAAAAAAGAGACTTTTTTTTTTTTCTCTCTTTCTCCTATCTCCAAAAGGTTTGGTAAACTACTTCAACATCAGTGTTTGCTTTCTAACTCTCTTTAAATTCTATTTGATTATGGCAAGTCATCTCAGTTCTCCTGCTCTTAGCAGTCTTGACACTTCTATAATTTCTGTTTTTAGGCTGAGTATTGTAGCTGTTCATGTGTATCTAAAATAAAGTAGTCATGTTTGTAAGTGATTAAAATTGTTTAATCTCACTGTGGAAGTTAAATAGTGATCATATTTTCTGTCTTCTGTTGATTCCTTGATGTTTCTTCTGTATGACAAGACTTAAAACCCCACAATATGTATTTCTGTTATTTCATATGGCTTTTGCTTTAACAGTTTGCTGACAATAAAGATGATTCAGTCATTGTGATTTTTACAAAGATTTTTAAGCAAAGTTTTTTTTTTCTCTGCTGAAAGGAATTGTTTCGTTATGGAGGTCATGCTCCTGAAAATACTTAGCGTTCATTCCCTTATTGTAGGAGACCTAAGATTCTAGACCTAAGGTACAGGCATGTATCTTTTACTGCAGCCTGGGGCAGCAGCCATTTATGTACTTCTTGAAACCTAACCAACACTGACAATTGAATGCTTTAATTTGCCCACACAGTCTCTCTGGTGGGCTGCAGCCAGATGGAGGAAGCATCTCTGAGTATATTCCACATTTGACTGGTATTCCATCTCTAAGATATTTGTGTATTTGATAGCTGGCAGAGAGCTTGTAAGAGGCCTCTCTACACACCTACCATTCCTGCTGTGCATTTATTTACTCGTGCACTGTCTTCTGAGGAACATTCAGTGAAGGATTCAGTTTCATCCAACTAAATTCACACATAGTTTCCTCCACTTACCTGCATTCATTTTACAAGTGCAACATCCCAGAGTTACTTGCAGGAAAGGTAAAATAGCCTACTCCACTGGAGCAAAACAGGTGGCTTAAGGAAGTCTGAGTGACTGAACTAGCTGAAATTGGCAGACCAGAGTTGAAAACTACAGTGGAGAGGGACTCAGAACTAACTATATTTGTGGTATATTCTCTTGTTCTGAGTTGCAGTCCCATTCTCATGTACCAGCCTTCTTTATAGCATCACGGTACATAAAATTGTTCAATTTTAAGAAGTTAAAATGATCCCATGGAACTCAAGTAGCTGAGTATTACTGAAACAGAATTCTTTATATGCTTTAAGTGGAGCATATGCTAAAGTGCTCTTCTGGGTCATGGCCTATATTGAATTCTCTTCCATAATTGCAGCATTGGATATATTTAGATTTTTCTCTTACAGTCACTGAAATTTGGGTTACAGGAACAGATACTTAAAGTATTTTGTTAGCCTAAGATGCTTTGAAGTTTTTTACTATTAAAACGCCAATTACTAACCAGCTGAATTTAGCAAATTATTCATGTGCTAAATTCTACACAAAAATCATTCCACAGCTATATACATACATGTAGTTAACTGCTCACAGACATACAGCTTAGAACTAGTCAGAGTGCTCAGTACTCTGGGAAATTGGTGCTTACTTTGTACTTGAGCTATATGAATCTGTCATTGAGAAAATGCTGTGTAGAATGAAGGATTTACACAGAAAATTAGAAAAACCTCATATGAAGTAAAGATTAACCAGAAGATTTAAAATGAAACTCAATTGAAAGTGGGATGAACATTTCTGATCTCAAATACATGGGTCACATATTATACAGTCCTCATTTGCCTGTGTATTATCTAGTTGCAGATGAACCAGTACAGATTCAGAAATACTTCTCGCCACATGAATGTAAAGCCTGTGTCTAAATAATTATTAGTTTAGGCTGCATGAGACAGTTCTGTAGGAAGTTTAGATATAGGAGAGGAATATCTAGCTATGCCCTGGATTTTGTCAAACAAAACTTAATGGTTCTGAACCATCTGTATATTTCTGACCAGTATAAACACTTGCTGGTGTGGGAGAGGTTGTGCCATATAAACTTAGGTCCAGAAGAATTTATTGGTTCTATATTATGCTTGACTCAGCCAAACGGGGAGCTAGCCCCTTTAGTGCTTTCTGGGGGTCTCTATGCCATGCTGTCAAGTAGTCTGGGCTAACTAACTCAAGCACAGCTAAGTTGGGAAAGCTCTGGTTCATTTTCTTGTTAGTATCTTGAAGATAGGTAATAGTCCCACTAAACTTTGAGCCTGTAAAGAGCAAATTAAGTGCTTCTGAATATGTTTCTCACTGAGCCTGTTTATCCAGTCTGAACCGTTATCCGGACTATACCACCCTCCCGTTAGCTCAGCTAAGGGCAATTGATGACAGGGCATTCTCTTAATCCACAGGGTAACAAATTTATGGCCCTGAATCAGCAGAGTATTTTAAAACATGCTTAACTTTAAATGCATGCATCTCACAGAAGTCAATAGAACTTCTCAGTTCCTAAAATTAGGTACATACTTAATTACTTTGATAAATTACAGCAGCAAACTTCTATTAAGGCTAATCCAGTATTATAATGCATTAATCCCAATTTCCATTCCAGCAAGTATGGCACAGGTAACAGCATCTTTTTCACCACTTTACAGCACTATCCTGGGCTTTTATAGAGCAAAGAAATTCATTTTAGTACCAAACAAGAAAAGGTAACTTTGTTGTCTTCAAGTTTTGGAACTTAATGACGCAATTACTCATTATTAGCCACTCTGCATATTTAAAAAAAAAAAAGCCATAAAATACCCTTGTGACTTTATTGTTTATATATAAAACAATTTAGGTACTTTGAATATACAGAAAATTGGCCTCAGTCTTTTCCACATGTTATTAAGAAGATAATTTTCTTTGGGTCAGCCCTTCATCAGAAGCTTCATATAAGAAGTAGATTAACATGCTGAGGTACATCTTTTGTTGTTATAAACCAGGAAATTCAATTTGTTACCTGGAAGGATGACATAGTTTTCGAGGTAGGGGACTGATTATTACAATGTTCTCATTTAGAGAGATTAAGAGAAGTAATTAACCATTTTTTTAAATTAAGCTCATTTGCTATGATTCCTCATACAGCTATTTCCATCTGTGCTATATACCATCATTCTGGTATAATACTGCATAGGTTGAGCTTGGATGGATAAAGTAAGTGACAAAGCAGTTTGCAAAGTGGTATATTTTAACAGAAATTTCCAAATCATTGATAATACAGCAATGTACAGGCCAGACTCAGTTGCCATTGAAGACAAAGACTGATTTTATACTAACTACAGTGTGAACTGTATCTAACTTTAGTTTTAAGTCATGAGTTACTAATCATACAGAAAATGTCTCCCAACTCAAAAAATCCAGGAACACAAATGTTTGGCAGCAAGAGGGCTAGTCATATATGTTTGCCCTATTGAAGGACAATAGGGCAACATCAAGAGAAATAGATATGTTTGCACTGTCCAAGACATCAATCATATTTAGTTATATGAACCCACAATTTGACCCACAATGGCCACTTCTGTATTGTGCAGCTTTCATATAGTGATGAACGTACAAAATAATATAACTGCACCTGCATTAGTTAAAAATGACAACAAAGCAGTGACTAGAAGAGGTTTAAACTACACTTTACCATACTTTATGCCAAGTATCCTTTATGTATCACACATAGAAAGAGGAATCAAGGTTTAGAAAATTACTTAGGTTTATTTATTTATTTAGAAAATTACAAGGTTTAGAAAATTACTTAGGACTAGGTCATATTCGTCTTTCCTGTCTGCTGGTGGTGCTTTATGTGTGATAAAGCCCATCAAAAGGAATTGAACGGACGTTTCTGCATGGGTGTCTCCACTGGCTTGGCACAGGCTGTATTTGTTGCGCTCAGCGAGCATAAGCCCGGGACCCTCCGTGGTGTGTGTGGGGTCCCAGGGCACTTGCTCTGAAGTGGTTTGGGTAGTAATAAAGGGCTTAAACTGTCCTGCCATCTAGTGGGATTTTAGCTTACCAGGCAGTTTGTGCAAATAAGCGGAGGGAGACAGTTTAAGAGACCTCAAAACCAGCTGGAAGGCACCTGCTTTAGAGCAAAAGAGCAAAGATGGCGGGAACTGGCCTGGTGAGAGGTAGGCTGTCTCCAGCTAATCTGAGATATTAACTTCAACGGTTTCAGTAAGGGTTCAGTACCTTGGTGTCTCTCTGTATTCAGAAAGTTGGATGATGGCAAACAGGAGATGTCTTACATTGCTAGGAACACTGCTCTAATAGCTTAAATCAGCTTGGGAATCCAATGCTGGCTGAAGCTTCCTAACCCAAGAAAACTGCCACTCAGAGATGTGTGGTGCTTCTTCCCTCTGCCCCTTGGAGCTTATCTCCCCACGCAGTCTGCAGGAGCACATTACCTCGCTCATAGGTCCAGACTTCTTGGTGGAAACTCACTAACACTGCATGGGCAAAAGAAAGATGTGAGGCTTGGGCACTGAGGAGTGAAGCAGCCAAAAGCATTTTCAATCTGCAAGTTCTGTCACAAAACAGGTGTCTAAGTCTGGCTTGCAGCCTATGCAGCTTTAGTTGCCCCCTCTGAAATTTGGGCTAGAGTGCCAATACCAGATGACTGGTTTTGACCTTTTTTAGGGAGAACTCAGTTTCATCTTCCACATCTGAAGCTGTTCCACTTCTGATACTAATTAGCAATAAATGATGAGAGTTGTCATTTTATTATTTTGGTTTATTCTCCTGTTCAGAACAGTGTGGAACAGTTCATATCACAAAATAGAATCATAGAATAGTTAGGGTTGGAAAGGACCTTAAGATCATCTAGTTACAACCCCCCTGCCACCTCACACTAAACCATGCCACCCAAGGCTCTGGCCAACCTGACCTTGAACACCGCCAGGAATGGAGCATTCACAACTTCCCTCGGCAACCCATTCGAGTGCCTCACCACCCTTACAGTAAAGAATTTCTTCCTTATAGCCAATCTAAATTTCCCCTGTTTAAGTTTCAACCCGTTACCCCTTGTCCTCTCACTACAGTTCCTCATGAAGAGTCCCTCCCCAGCATCCCTATAGCCCCCCTTCAGATACTGGAAGGCTGCTATGAGGTCTCCACACAGCCTTCTCTTCTCCAGGCTGAACAGCCCCAACTTTCTCAGCCTATCTTCATACGGGAGGTGCTCCAGTCCCCTGATCATCCTCGTGGCCCTCCTCTGGACTTGTTCCAACAGCTCCATGTCCTTTTTATGTTGAGGACACCAGGACTGTACACAATACTCCAAGTGAGGTCTCACAAGAGCAGAGTAGAGGGGCAGGACCACCTCCCTCAACCTGCTGGTCACGTTCCTTTTGATGCAGCCCAGGATACCATTGGCTTTCTGGGTTGCAAGCGCACACTGCCGGCTCATGTTCATTTTCTCATCAATCAACACCCCCAAGTCCTTCTCCACAGGGCTGCCCTGAATCTCTTCTCTGCCCAACCTGGAGCTCTGCCTGGGATTGCTCCCACCCAGGTGGAGGACCTTGCACTTGGCATGGTTCAATTTCATCAGGTTGGCATCAGCCCACCTCACAAGTGTGTCAAGGTCCCTCTGGATGGCATTCCTTCCCTCCAGCATATCAACTGAACCACACAGCTTGGTGTCATCGGCAAACTTGCTGAGGGCGCACTCAATCCCACTGTCTGTGTCACTGACAAAGATGTTGAACAAGGCTCGTCCCAACACCGATCTCTGAGGGACACCATTTGTTACTGGTCTCCAGCTGGACATTGAGCCATTGAGCACAACTCTTTGCATGCGGCCATCCAGCCAGTTCTTTATCCACCAAGTGGTCCACCTATCAAATTGATGTCTCTCCAACTTAGAGGCAATGATGTCATGTGAGATAGTGTCGAACGCTTTGCACAGGTCCAGGTAGATGACATCAACTGCTCTACCCCTGTCCATCAGTTCTGTAGCCCCATCATAGAAGGCCATCAAATTGGTCAGGCAGGATTTCCCCTTAGTGAAGCCATGCTGGCTGTCACCAACCACCTTGTTGTTTTTCACATGCCTGGAGCGAACGAAGACCTGAAGGCCATTGCTCTGCCCCATCCTGTATCATGTCCTAAAGCCAGATCTCTGGATTCTAATTAAAGACTTAACATTTGATGGAAAATAGTTTTGTTGGGTTTTTTTTTTTTTTTAGCTGTTCATACATAGCCTGGGTGCTGTGGGCTTTTCTGGATTAAACATATATTCAGCAATTACGTTGAATGTAAAGAGTCCTTATGTGAGGATGTGGACAATCCTTATCGGTGCTTTACTTCTGGGACTCTGCTGTGCAGTGACTGATGCTGTAAATCCAGTGTTTATCATATAATGTACAGAAAAACTACTCTGTGGGAGACTGGATTAACCTTCCCATTCATTTTATGTTTTTCGAGATCCCTTGGGCACGTTTGTAAATGACGTATCAGCAGTGTAAACAAAAAGAAGGAGCATGTAAACTGCGATTAAGCCCCAGCAGTATTCGAGAAATGGTTTCCTGATTATTCACCTAATTTCCTAAAGGCACAGGAGCACCTTTCGCTCGAGGGCTCCGCAGCCGTCAGCCAGCCAGCCCGGCACTTCACGCCCGGTGAGCACAAGATGGCGCCCAAGCCCGCGCCAGGCACACGGCCGCCTTCCCCTTCCCCGCAGCCTTTCGATCCCCATGTTCCCAGCGCCTCGGGCACGGCAGACGGCGTGAACCGTAACGGGAAAAGGCGGAGCTGTGGCACCGCCCCGGCCGCCCGGCGCCGGCAGGGCGAAGGACGGGGCGCCCCGGAGGCGCCGAGCGGTGCCGGCAGAGGGCGCCCCCGCTCTCTCCTGCAAGGCTCAGCTGCCGCGGTGGCGTCCGGCCGCTCCCGGCTCGGCGCTGCCCATGGAGCTGCCCCGGCCCCGCGTCCACAAGCGGCTCAGCGGCGCCAGAAGGCCCTTGCACGGTCGCCAAACGCATGGCGAAAACGGGGCTGAAATGTGCCACCCTCTTTCCCCACCACAGGCAGCTCATGCTGATATGCAGGAGCGGCGGAGGGCGGGTGAACTTCCTTCAGAGGTGCCTGCCGCAGTATCCGTCTGGTCAGCTAAACAAGCAGTTTATTCGCAACAACGTGAGTTCTGACTCTCCACCACAGCTGTCACTCCTGGATGGCCACCATTCCCCAGCAGCACCTCCGTGACCTGGCAGACGCCCGTACACAGCTGCCCAGTGCACCAGGAGGTGGGTTCTGCCCAGCAGCCACCTAAGCCGCCTCCAGCAGACAGCAGGCAGCAGAGGCTGAGCCAGGGTATCCTGTACACCACGGAAGAAAAGCACCCTTTAAGTGTAAAACAGCCATGCATGTATCCACGGGACAGCTACACGTTTTCAACCTTCTTGTTCCTCCCACCAATTTAGTACCTATATTCTACTTTAATTGCTCAATAATACCATTCCTTCCATCACTCTGAATTTCTCATCTAGCTCCATTCAAAGCGCATATTCACCTAATCACTACTGCTCACCCCTTGCTTTGCTCACACCTCCTGATTTATGCCCAGCATCAACTGTTATTGCATCAAGCAGCCAACTTAAGAAACTAATCTCTTTAGTTGCCTCCATATTTGGTAAAATGAGATGGTAGAAAGACAACTCATTGCTATTCCTCCCAGCAAATCCTGGGTAGAGATCTTGCATATCAGACAGACGCATTAAAGACCCTTGAGCTTGTCCCTGAATAGCCTTTGTCTAGAGCACTGAAAGAAGGCTTCTCTAGAACAAAAATAGCTTGCGATTATGCAAATAGGGATGGTGTTGCAATATAAGAAAGTGCTGAAATAAGTTTCAGACATGTTCTTTCAGACAGCCTTCAAACTCTTGACTTTGCATCTTTTTTTTCTGATTATGTTAAAGTTGGCTGTTATGAGTAGAAACTTTTAGTTAAATTTATAAAGGATAAAATAAAATGTAAGAAGGAGTATACTTAAGGGGGGGGGGGGGGGGGGAGACAAAGGACAATGAGATGGAGTTACAGGCATGAAAGTTGTGCCATGTTTCCTCTCCATAGCCCTTCTTTTAGCAGAACGGCTGAGCCTGTTGTGATGCAAGTGAGTCAGCCTGCTCCTGCACCCTCCACTGGCTCTGGACTATGGATGTTCTGAGCTGTGGCTGCAGCGCTCAAGAAAGTTTCAAAGGTCTGGAGGAAGACGCTATTAGAAGTCTTGTTTAACTATTACAAGATTAGTTACAGATTTTGTGATCCATAGAGGGTCTGGGTTATGTTTACGACTGACACACTGAGGGGGAAATCTTTTGAAATGTACATATGGATGTGTAGAATTAAAGGAATAGTGGATGTGCCCATACTTCCCCCATGACAGTTGCTGCGGTACAGTACAGAAAGTGAGATCATTGATTATCCAGGCAGGGACTACACATGTATTTCATTTTCTGTGTATATCTGCATCTTTTCCCATAATAGACTTTGATTTGGCAAAGAACAAACATACTTTTAGCAAGTGGGGTATGTTCTAAAGTTTTCTGGTTTAGACTTGCCCATTGTGACCATCTCATGTGACTCCTTGCATAATCCAGGATATGGAACTTCTCTGAACTACTTCCTGCATCATGTCTAATCTTACAACTTGCAGGGATGAAAAGTCTAATAAGGCATTTTGAAAACTGGTCAGGGGGCAACGTCTCATCACAGCTAATATGTACCTCATTTTTAATATAAATTTCTCTAGGGTTAATTTCCAGTGACTGGAGTTTTGTATACCAGACTGGAGACCACTCTATTCTGTTTCTCTGGGATAGTCTCCAAAAAGCAGGATGATTGAAGTTTTCTCCAAGATTGTCTTGGTACTAGGTCCCTCTTTAAGGCTAGTAATGAGCTATCATAACCCTGTAATGCTTCAAATTACTCTAGAGTTTCATGTTGCAGGAAGTTTAATATTTAGACCCATTTGAACTCAGAACTGACATAATGCTTGGTCACGAAGTAAACCAAGTATGTAAAAGCAGGGATATAATAGCACTCTTGAATGAAGCAAGTTAGATGCATAATTCTGCCTAGGTCATCCAGCATGAGGTTTCATTTCAGAAGCACCTCTGTCTGATGTCATGCATTTTTTTCCATCAACAGGCCCATAAGTTGATAACCTAATCAAGTTATTTATCAAAACTGTGGAATTCAGACATTTTTCAGGGGTGCGTTAACACTCCCTGTAACCCACCGCTAGTTTAGAACTTTGGAGGAAATGGCTTCTTTTGATTCCAGTTTAGAGGACACAAACCCAGGAGTGTGTCTCCAGCTGCATCTGAGGGATCATTTCTGGCTCCAGCATGCTTTGACTCTGTCCTGTTAGTCCATAGCCGAGTGGAACAGAGGAGGACCCTGGCAATATCTAAATACAGGTAGCTAATGACCTCAGTTACTGCTTTACATCTGTTCTCCAAACTTAGTGGTTATTTTCTTAAATTTGTATTTCAGTCAAATAAAGCTGATTTTATTTTTTGTCTAAATTTCAGATGGTGTTGAGAGTGATTTCAGGATATCACAGCAAATGGAGTGCTTCAGCATGGGCAAACAGAACTAAGGTATATTGTGCTATTCCAAAAGTTTATTAAATCCAGCCCTGCAAAGTTGTCTTTTGTTATCCTGCAAGGATTTAGCATGAGGTCGATCATACTGAATTCCAAATAGTCACACTTATTAAGTGTTACACAGCCTCCATGGCGTAAACTAGGGCTACAGAATATGACGTTTAGAGATTACCTGTACTTCTAATACCATAAAATTTGTATTTCTTTTAATAAAACTCATTCCCTAGGTTTGTTATAGTACCTAATCTTTGGACCTTGATATAGGGTGTGTTTCTGCTCCACTAATGTTCTCACTGGGCTGCTCTGAACACAAAATTTACACAAATCTTCCAGAACCAGTTGCAACAAGTCAAATGCAAGTCACCTAATCTCTTTAAACCTATGTGATAATTTTCTGTTCATCCACATAAGGATTATTTTAACCTGATTTACCCCTGAAATAGTCAGTTGCTTATTTGTAAGACTGTATTTATTTCTTCCTTGCATTTGGCCATGCTGAACTTGTAAGTCTGGGCAGCTGATTTTGTGTATTGATTTTACAGTAACTAGACAGCTATTGTGACACCCAGTATCAGACATTTCTGTTACATTGTAGAGAATTTTAAATACTGTTTCTACTCTTAAACATGAAAGCAAGCAAATACAAATATTAAAATAAAAAAGGCCTAATGGCACAAAGTTAAAATAACTGCATCTTCAATAAATAGAACTGGGAGCCAGGAAGGTGGGCAGCTTTAGTGGAGGCTAATTCTTTGAGGACAGCCTCCTACTTGAGTCCTCTAGATGATAGCTATAGTAGTATTTGACAGCAGATAACAACCCTCTAAATGCATGTAAGAAGCAAAGAAGACCCTGGAGATATTTGGCAGTATTTGTTTCCTTCTTTAAACCATTGTCAACCAGCTGTCCTCTCAGCTTAAACCAATCCAAATAAATGCCTAATAGTTCATAATGAGGTATTAGTGGGTATTTACTTTCCAGGACTCTGCTAATCTCATGTCGCACCAATTTGTAACGTAAGAAAGAGCCTGCAAGAATGAAATGAATGATCACAGAGCACTTCGTTTTCACCAATTAGCAAAAACGTACCAGAATTAGACCATAACATGACTCTTGCTCTAATGTTAGCCTGTCCTGGCATTATTTTGGTTGAGCTTTTACAGTGACATGCTCTTAAGATTTGCCTAAGGTATGCCGTGCTCTTAGAAGGGATACGGTATAAACACGTCTTCCCTGCTCCTGACTGAATTACCTTGAACCTTGCCTATCACCTGGTCTTTCCAAAAGCCCTTTCCATAGCATTTATGCGGCACAAGACTGAATTTATACCTCTGCTTTGTAGCTGAGGCCATTCTGTGACTGCTTTCTTGTGCAGCTGCATAATTGGGTGTCTTCTCCATTAGGTATTTAAGTCTTTTGTTTAAACTGGGATTTCTGAAGAGCTGCCCCTCAATAGAGTAAACCTAGTGATTTTCTGTGAATTGCCGACAGCACTGAGATGATAAGTTTCCTTTTATTAGGGGGATCAGCAAATCTCTTAGACAGCTAAAGGACACGAGATAACTTTAGTGAAGGACCTTCTATTGCCCTGCTTGATACTAGGTTTTTCTGCAGCACCAAAAATCAAATCACACTTAGTCCTGAAGCAACATCATCCTGTCTGACACAATAGCTACTAAAATCTGATCATTTCTGCACTACATTGAGATCAAAGCTGTGCAGAGATTCACAGCAGGGCTTCAAAGTAAGTTAAAATATGCCAATAATACCCTAGTCCACTGCCTATAAATGGAGGAAATCTCTTCTACTTTCATGTACACACATTTTTTTTAATTTCCTTATTTCCTAAGTACCCCACTATGTTTCAGAATGCTAGGAGATTACCAAAGTTACTATGAGAGTTAGGACCCAGAATCATGTTGGCTTTCAGTAGGATTCAATATCTAAAAGGCCTCTGAGTGCCTACATCTGCTTTCATACCAGGGGAGTTAGGCCTTGGTGTCACTGCTATCCTTTGTGGCACACATGGGTACAAGATGCTCAGAAGTTCAGGGTCTTCATTGTCTGAACACAGAAATGCTTGAATAATGCAGTCATCACTAAATTATCTTATAACATAGCATCCCCTTAACTACTGTTGAAAGTCTACAGAGTATTATGTTATTCCTGGCTATCATACTGCAAGGATGGTGAAAGGATAGGTTTAGCTGTGTTGGTGTAGCAAGAGTACCCACAGAGGGACACCAAAGAAGGATAGATAAACCTGACTTCAAACATTAGCTGCACAATTTCACTATATTTAAATAACCATATTACTAAGCCCTTACTGACTGACTGTGATGAGATGCTCAGCAGTTCCTGACATTAATTATGAGAAATCAACACAGGAGAAAACCTCTTGGTCAGACTTTTCTACCACAGGAGCCTGGTGACCATCTTGTAGTGTTCCCTCCCCCCTATTTTTTTCTCTGAGTGAATATTTTTTTCAAGGACTGAATGAAGGCTGAATGAGGCCAAGACCCTCATTCTCTGAATGCCTGAGGGCATGTGAAGCAGGGCTGTAACAGGGGGGAAAGGTAGGCAAAAGCAGTTTTTGTGCCTTATATTCAAAGGCTGAAGGTTAGAGCAGTCCAATATTCACCCTGGATGGCCTTTGGAAGAAAGGATTACTTATTACACAGGGATGTCCTGCCACAGCACTTCCATCTTTCAAGCAGGTCTTGTGCAGACAATGCAAATGTGCCTACTTACACTGCTCAGGTTTAAGAAGTTTGTGTAAAGGAGAATAAGTCTCTTTGAGTGTTCAGAGAGGAATCTCCAGAGACATCTCATCACATAGGCTTTTTACAGAGGAGCACACCAGTCTGTTAAAACCTTCAAACTCAGCATGCTGACAGCATAAAAGAAACTCCAAGCTGGTCTCCTAAATGCATACCAGGTCCATGTATTTCACGCTGCGATCTCAGTTCCAGACATAGCAAAGCATTTATATAGATCAGGATAACTTATACTAGCAGTTGACACTAACACAACTCTCACATAAGGATCCACAAGCAAATATAGGGCATAAGATGCCATGGAAAACATTTTTGGCTGTGGCTTGTCACCCCACAAGGTGTCAGTAATGTAACATTTCCTACTGTTGATTAATCCTGCTCCCAAATCATCACTAACAGGTGGAATCTCACCACCACAAAACCTGGTGTGATGACTTTGGCAATCTATCTAAGCAGCAGAAGGAACGTGAACATTTTAGCAGACCCTGATTTACATCTGAAGCATGGTGCAAAGTGTTGAAGAATATACAGAATAGACTAGCTGCTTGTCTTAGCTAAGTACGTTGAGATATCCTGGTAGAAAAGAGCCATTGGTGTAAGTATGATTGCTTAAATTGTGAAGGTTCCTGAAGTGGCTACCTCCCAAGGGCCAGGCTGCAGCGCTGTCTGGAAGAAGGCACAAGGCAGAAATGTCTTTCAGGAGTCCAGCTACCAGCAGGGACACTGAATCACTGTTAGTTTTATAAGGCACAAAATCTATGAGGCTGGTTCTGCACAACAAGCCCCGGCAAGCACAGAGAGCAAGGAGCTCTCCCAGGGCTTCGTGCATACATCTTGCACCAGAAGGAACAGCAGAAGCTCTAGGGCTTCTGCAGACAAAGCTATATGAGCAGAAAACTCCATTTTGTCAGTACTGGGAGAGGAGACACTGTTCATGAGGATATTGGTAAAATCATTTACGATTTAATATGGTGCATGTCAGATAAGGTAGTGTCAGATGAATGATGAGGTCAGTTTGTATGTGCTTCCATATCAGCTGCCTGGGTGCCAGCAATGAAGCTCTGTGAGACCATGGCTGCAGAGAGAGTTAGGCTATAGGTGGTGAACACTACTAAATACTTGATAATATTACTGTATCAAGGAAACAGTTCCCAAACTGAACAGGAGTCATGGATGACACCCATGCAGAATATCAATCCTGAGTGCCCCATGGCATGACAGTGCCAATCACAACTCATATTCATCATTCATTATAGAGTGTTTGACTGGCCAAGGACATTAGGTTAGTGGACATCTCTATGAGATGCATCAGTAAGGCTGGTATAGTGTGCAGACTTTGGAGACACAGCATCATTCAACTTTGTCTGAAAAAAGGGACTTGATTCAGCCTCATGAACAACACTTGGTGGTCTGTTACTTCAAGTGATGCTCTACTCTCACTGGCTTTCTGAGCACTAGCTGGGAAGTCTCAGAATTGCGGGTCAGAAGAGAAATTTGGACATAAACTGAGCAGCTGGAGGAGGGCAGTTTGTGTCCCTCGCTGCACTTCAAAGTACGTAAATGGAAGGTTAAAGAGAAACAAACACACTGGTTCATACCCTGAGGTTATCAAGGCTAATGAAAATTGTGTTGTGTGGTAAAAGGGATTACAATTATATATTCCTGGAGTTAATTCAGAGAGGGGTTAAATCTTTCAGAGGACAAAGGGAAAAATGGCAAATTAAATTAAAATCCAATCAGCAGCATCACTTGTTCTACACCCAGGGAACATGCCATATTACGAGAGCACATCCCGCAGAGAGACAGGATGCTTTCTGAAAAACACTCAAGAGGCAAGATGATTACCCAGAACTTGCAGCAAATTTCAAAGAACAATTATAAGAAGGAAAACATTCCCTCTCTAACACACACACACAAATCCCATAATAGACGAAACAGTTTTAGGCTCTTTTCCTTCATTCTTCATTCTTAGTCCCCAAATGCTGCCAGCTGTGGAGGAAAGATAATGTTTCCAGCCAACAAAAGCAAATGCCAATTTCACCCAGCACCCCTATGGATGCCATGAGATGGAGAGGGGAAAGTGGTCTCTACCTGGCCAACACCAAACTGGGCTTGAAAATCTCATGGGAAAGCTTTCAGGAAAGATGTCCTGCAGTAGCACTGCGATCCTACATTTTTATTCAGTGGAGTATTTCGCGTTTGGTGCCTTCTCTTTTTGATAGTGTTACTTTATCAGGGACACCACAACGAGGGCGGGTGTTCGCAGCCCGGCGGGCGTCTCTGGCAAGGACGGAGGTAGCCCATCACCCTCTGCCCCTCAGTTTCCCGCCGTGTGCCGCGGCCTGGGGGGCGGCCCCAGCTGGGGCCCCGGCGCCCCTGCCCCGGCGACTGCGAGGAGGAGGAGCGTCCTCCCCGTGCGGGCCGGCGGGGCGGACCGCGCTGCCCTCCGCCTCCCGGCCCCCCGCCGGGCGCCGGCTTTAAATGCGGAGCCGCGCGGCGGCCGCGGCGCTCCTCGCCACCCGTCGCCACTGCTGTCGCCCCCGCAGGCGGCCGCCGCCATGGCAGAGGCTTTCTGCGGCACCTGGAAGCTGGTGGACAGCCAGAACTTTGATGAGTACATGAAGGCTCTGGGTAGGTACGGCCGGGCGGCAGCGGCACGCTCAGCAGACCTGGAATTTTACACCATCCTAAAACCCTTAAATTAATAATTTAAAAAATCCCCCCGCCGAAAGAGGTGTAGGTAAGGCGCTCGCAGGGCCGAGGGGGGTATGGGCGGCTGTGTCCTTGTCAGTGGGGTTACGTCGATCCAGGTCATTTGTCCGGGGTGTGTGTGAGTGCGTGAGAGCCCCACTGCCTCCGAGGAGGCGGCGGGAGATGTCCCCTGGTTAGGGACAGCGTCTGCAAGAAGGGCAAATGTTGCCAGCAGATAAGCTGGAAACAAGCAACCAAACAAGAAGTCGCTACCAGGAATGCTAAGGAACCGAAATCCGGAGAAGCAGAAAAGTGATTGCGCTCGCTCCGAGGCGCAGCTTGGGCGGGCTGTGCCGCTGACCGGGTTCCGTGTCAGGGCATTCGGAGGTGAGGGAGGGCTCAGAGCTACAGCTTTATGTGTATAGAGGAGAACCTGTGGATACTTTAGGTGTAAGGGCATAAGCGAAGCAGAAAGTAGCTTTTCACGGTGGTAGCTTAAAGCTGTAGAGCAAGGGAAGATATTTCTGTACCTCAGTGTGTGGCAGAAAACATGTAAAAAGCCCCGATGTCTGATGGATTTCTCTTTTTTCCCTTGATGGTCTAGGAGTGGGTTTTGCAACGCGGCAGGTGGGGAATGTGACTAAACCCACTGTAATCATCAGCACCGAGGGGGACAAAATAGTGATCAGAACTCAAAGCACTTTCAAAAATACAGAAATCAGCTTTAAACTTGGAGAGGAATTTGATGAAATTACCCCCGATGACAGAAACTGTAAAGTAAGTGAACTCGGGGGCTGCAGAGGCCTCATTTTCTCTTTCTCTTCTCCACCCACGCGGCTGTATCTTTGGAAGGGTCAAAGGAAAAAAATGTAACTTTTGCTACTGCCAGTTGTAGCACTGAAGGACAGGGAAATAAAAGGCAAGGTTGCATTTTACTTGCCTGCTTATGCTATTCCTTGTCTGAAACAATGTGTTATCCCCCTGCCTACTTTCCAGCGTTGAACTGCGTTAGCTGCCTGCTTTTCTTTCAATCCAAATATCATTTGGCATAACTTTTCCCAGGCAAAATGGGGAAATGCCTTCTTCCCAGCATCTCTGGGAGCTTAACATAAATGTTATCCCAAAGCACAGCTGAAACAGTGGTTCTTGTGAGGCTGGAATTAAAAGGAAACAACTTTTTTCATCCTTTGACACAAACAAGAAATGTATGGAGCTCTTGCTTAAAATGAGGATGATTCATGGGCTTGGCTTTAAAATGGCTGGGACTACTTTATCATTCTAGATCCACATCCATCTATTGGAGAGAATTCAACAAAATAGTGAGGGCTGAATGTGTCAGCAGAATCCCAAATACCCCAAACAAATGAATGCCTTTGTGTCTCTTGCTATCTCACAGTCAGTTGTGACCCTGGATGGCGAAAAACTAGTGCATGTACAGAAGTGGGATGGCAAAGAGACAAACTTTGTGAGAGAAATCAAGGATGGCAAAATGGTCATGGTAAGTATAAAGCTCACTGATCATTCATGCACACTGCTAACACTCCTCACTTACATTTATCTTGAGCTTTATGAACAGGTAGTGTTACTTACACAAACCCTTAAACTAATTGGTGTGAAAAGCCAGCAGAGATTTTTTTCAAATATTTGCTTTGTTTGCTATCTTGTTTCACTGACAACTAAAGCATTGCTAGTGGTTGTAGGCAGCCTGCCCTCTGGACTTCCAGAGTGTATATGTTCTTCCTAGAGATTGCATAAATGCCCAAGCAAAAGGAAAAAAGTCCTGGTGAGCTGGAAAAGATACAAAGTTCTCGATTACATAGGCAGGGATCAGTTGCCAGTATTAATTTAATTTCTTTAAAAATGCGGTTTATGTATGCACACACAAATAATATTTAATTACACAGAACAAGTGTTTCTATAGGAAAATAAAACTACAATATTGCAGAAGTTAATAGCATTTAGCACTCTTATTTTGCTAAAAAGATAAACATCAAGCACTCTTATCTTGTTAAAAACTACTATAAACAGCAATTCTGTGAAAAAAAAGTCTTGGTTTAAATTTACATTTGTTTCCTGACTTTTCAGAAACAGCAGTATGGGTGAATATCTGGTGTAAGTTATTATCTGACTGTTCAGGGTGGTACTTCTAATGCTTATTTTTGCCACTTTCAAAAGTAAAACCCCTTCAGCTATACTGATCTATGCGACTGTTGTTGGAGAGAGCCAGCTAGCTTGTTTTCTGAATACTTCAGAGAGTATCTGTATGGATGGAGATTTTGAAATGATTAAAAGCTTAAAGCATATGGTCAGTGCAAAACGATGTGACAAGCAGTTTAAAGAAAAATACATGCCTTGTTTTTGGAAACTTTCTTCCTTTGGAATTTAAACACGGTGAGATGCCTTGTTCCACTTCTACGAATACCTCCAAAATCACACACTGTAGTTACTGTTCTGTAGTTACTGTAGTTACTATAGTTGCACAGCAGCAGCAACTGAAACACTTGGTAGTTCTAGCTATGTAAGTGCACAGAATACATGTTATTGTAATACAAGGCTCTTCTTAATTATATGCTTATGCAAAATAGCATAGAATATGGATGCAGAGGACTTGGAGTTTTAGATAGCACATCTTGCAGTGTGATCAGCTTTCAGAAAACACGTCTTAAGTCTGTAGTAAGACAATGCTATATTTAAGAAACTACTTTCATGAAAATTAGGCAAATTGAACAGTCCTTTTAGCTGCCTTGTAAATGTGCATTATGGGCTTCCTGGGATTAAAAATAGCAATGAGAAAGTTACGTTTATGATGGGAACCATAATGAAGGTTTTGCCTGTTATTCATTTAAATAACCTAGACCAGTCTGTGTTTCTATAAATAAGATAATGTAACCCAACCCTGATCTAAAATGGCCTTCTTAATATGTGTTAAGTTATTACAGAAAATGGTCCGCATCTAACGTGTCTGTCTTTTCCTTGGACTTGCAGACTCTCACCTTTGGTGATGTGGTTGCTGTTCGCCATTATGAGAAAGCGTAGAGTTTACCTGACCTCTGTCCAGATGTTACTTCTGCTGGATGGATTAACGTACTGTCCATAATCGAACGTAGCTAAAATGCACATTTCTGGCATGAAAGGTTAATAGTTTGAGGGAGGTGTGTTTTTTTAAAAAAGAACAACTTTATGCCGTCAAATTGGCGTGCTTGTGCTGTCTAGTGAAAGAGTTTAAACTTGGCATTAAATTTCTGAAACACTTGCCTCTTTTTTTTTTTTTTAACAGTAAATTGAACATATTTGAATTGTTTTGGATTGCTGATCAAACAGAAATTAAAAAGTTTTTTAAACCTGTGCTCCTTTTGCATTTAATCTGCTAAGATTTCAGTGTTCTGGAGTTTCTTCTTCCGAGTTAAACAACAGAAAAGGACTTAGTACACAACACTGCAGCAGCCTCTCTTTGTGGTGTGGAGTACATGGGAAATGAAAAATTGCCATGCTTAACTTCAGTGACTTCTTTTTGCTGGAGAAATTTAAGGCCCTGTCATTATATGTGTAGGCAAAGAAGAGAGAGCCTCAAGCCAGTTTCAGTTCATGTCTTCACTTGGAACTTGTCACCCCGTGCATGTTAAGGTCAGTAGCTAGTCTTTGATGTCAGATGCATCCTGCAGTTTTGGTTTTAATTGTTAAGAGAGTTTTTAATTTGTTTTTGTGAGTTTCTATGCTCATATACAAAGGATTGATGTAAATCAAAGTGAGAAGATTGAAGAGTTTCACAGGGTGGGAGGAAAGGACCAGCATGATAAAGGGCAGGACTTGGGGAACTTGAGATGCAAAGCTTATCTTTCATCAGGATCTACAGGAGTGGGAGGAGAAGCAAGGGAAAACAAAAGACAAACTTTCTGAGATTCCCCTCCCTGAGCTGTAGTTTCATACCTAATAAGTACAGGAGATGACAACTTGCACTGTGAGCAACTTAAAACAGAATGCTGTTTAAAAGAGATAAATGAAAACCTTATTCCTGAAAAATATTTCCCTGAAAGACCAGGGTGGGAAAAACTGCCTTACGCTTCAGATTTTTAGGAATAAAGAAAAAGGCTGCTGGCAGCATGAATAAGATTGGAGTCCATGCTTTCTGACATTCTTACACACGCAGGTGTAGCTACTTACCACCTTTCAACCGAAGGCAGAGCTGAGCTGTGGCTTTACTGAGTCAGCATTCTGAGGGTCTGTGGCTGCCGAAGGAGGTGCAGGAGGGGTGTCCTGCCCAACTTCCCAGACCTAATACTGTGCTGTGCCATTCTTCACATCTGCTACATGGTATCATGGAAAATGGCTTCTTGATTCCCTGGATAGCTAGGATAACATGGGTACCTCATCTCACTCATCTTATAAAAGTTTAGGCATAACTATGGTACTTAGCCAGCACAAATACAAAATTTAATGTTATTGCATTTACTTTTTTACAAAGAAGCTGCCTGAAAGGAACATTCACGTCTGCTTTCTCTTGTGGGGAACACTGTACATCTAGAAGACGGAGTCCTTAATTCTGAACCATTATAAATATGGGGGTTTGGGTGAATATTAATAGTTTTTAGAATCTAGGAGTTCACTTTTTTTGTTGAAGAAATGAAAGGTACAACTTGTTCCAGTGGTATGAAGGGGTTGCAATCTCTGTGTTCTGTGCTACTTCAGTTGCTGTAGTATAAGTTATGTTTAAACAGCATATTCTGCCCTTGGGTTTATTAGCTCTTTTAATCCTCAGCTTCAGTGCCCAATACAGCTTTCCCCTGCCTTCCCTCTGCTGTTGCTTGTTCTCCTGTGGGTGCATTTGTCACATGCCTGTCCTTCCCAACCACCATACTCAGGGAGGAGCAGCTGCTTTTCCTTCATCACAGGGAAAAGACTTGGGTCCCTGGTACTGGCATTCATCTTCACAAGTGATTTGTGTGATTATGAATAAAAAATACATTAAATATGAGGAAAGGAATACACAGACAGTGTTAAGACTTGGTTTACTTATAAAAACTGAATAGTAAATATTTTACATTTCAGTTACTTTTAAACAAAGGCTACTTTTCCCTACATATATATGTTCTGTAAGTGACACAAAGCCATCCTGATGCTTCTTGGTGAATTTTTCTGCAATTCTAAAGATAAACAATACTAACATCAAATTAAATATGGGAACGGTCAGTGGAGAAGTGGTGCTTGTGAAGTACCTATGGCATTACTCAGAGGAGTGGAAAAGTGCGGAAAATACTAACACACACGACTTCCAGCCCTGGAAAGCTGGTCTGAAATGTGAGCAGCAGGACGTTTGAGGGCAGCCATGGGATCCATGATGTCATTATTGTTTTCTGCTCCTAAAGCTGACACCGCACTCTTCCTCTCTGGAAACTACTCTTGACTACAGCAATGAATAGCAGCTCGGCTACCATGAAGCCTCAGCAATGGAAACTCGCATTCACAATACACCTCATCGTTTTTCTTAAGAGGTATTAAAGGTGTACTTGATTATCTCATTAGCATTTTACATTTTAAAGTATGTTAAGTAGCCAGGATCCATTATTACACGTATACTTCAAGTCAGAAATGCTCCTTCCTAAATATGCCCGTCTCGGAGTGGGCTGCTTGGGGCAGCTGTGCCCCGGGGCTCGCACCGCCAGGGCCACGGCTGGCTCGGGAGGCGGGGAGGATTTTCAGCCACAGGTCCCAGCTGCTTTGGAGAGCCGTAACCCCTTGCTGGAACCCCAGGGCCCGAAGCAATAGGCCCGCTGAGCACCACAGGCCGAGCGGGGAAGGGGCTCCCAAAGAAAGCTTCGCGGCCATCTCGCATCTGCCGGTGTCGTGAATGCAGCCCTGCCCGCCGCCAGGCTAGGTCCTACGAGGTGCTCAAGGTCCCAGTGCTCCGCCGAGGGTGGCACCTCCTGAAGGTCACCCCTATTCCCGGCACCTCTGGCCAAGGCCACAGCAACTGCCCCCCTTAGGCACCGCGCCTGGCACCGAGCGAGGGACCCCGGCCGGCACCGGCTTTCGGCCGCCGGTGGTACGGGCGCGGCGCAACGGCGGCTTCCGGCTGCCCCGAGGAGGCAGCGAAGCGCCAAGGCTTTTACAAGCCGGCCCGGGCTCACCCCTTTTCTCCTCGCTGGGCCGGTCACATGAGCGGCCGTCGGCGGGCAGGGCGCTCCCGACAGGGCCGACATGGAGCTGCGGGGGAGACGCGCCGCCCGCTTGGCCCTCAGCCTGGCGCTGCTCTGCTCCGCTTTGGAGGCGGTGCCGGTAGGCCCGCGGCCCCGCTCCGCCATGGGTGAGTCCGCCGGGGGCTGCAGCTTGAGCGGGGCAGTCCCCCCTCGGGGGGGCGGCGGGCGGGGGCCCGGCTGGGGCCGCCCGCTCAAGAAGGGTGCGGGGTGAGGAACAGCGCGGACTCCGGGCGGCAGCCGCGGTGCCTCCCCGGCTGAGGGAGGCCCGGGCGGGGGTCGCCGCCCGCCCCTCTGTGCCCCGGCGCCGGGCTTGGCAGCGGGGAATCCCGGGATGAGTGCTCTCCTCTTGGGTCTTTTCCCTCCCCTTCTCGCTATTGCCCGCCCATAAACTGCTGCAGTGGCATTCCTGTCCCAACTGGCTTTAACTTCATGTGACTTGTAGATAAATAAATATATCGCTATTCAGGTATGGGGGGTTAAATGGGGTTTATATTTAGTTAGCCAGGCTCGCAGTCCGGACGGTGGCAAGTAAGGTGAGCCCTGCCCTGCCTTTGGCGTGGTGTCCTGAGGCACGCACTGCAAACATGAAGTTTGGTTCCTGTGCTGTCAGCAAACACACACGTGCTCTGCCTGGCGTGATGGGTGGAGTGATGGTGTACAGCGGTGAGGGCTCCGAAATGGGCTTCCACAGGATTTTCATCCCTTGTGACTCGCACGTGCCTCAGACCAAACACACAGCAGCGTCCGGGCGTTTCTCTGTTGCCTGTTGGTAGCAGTCACAGTTCTGCAGGTTTTGAAGAGCGCTGCTGGTCTTTGCTTCCTGAAATAAAACTCCATTAGGTTGAGTCGCGTGCTGCTTGCTTTGCATGAGCATGTGACCTTGGGAAAAATCAATTTATCCGTCGTGGTTTCACAATCACTCCCCCAGATAAATGTGTGCCTTTCCCAAGTACTTTGAAACTGACAGAAAGGAATTACCTTCTTTTACATGAAACTTGAAGGCTGGTAGTCTAATAAAGCTTAATTTGTCTTGTTCACCATATTACACTTCTTGGCTCCTTTTTCTGTGCAGAGCTAAGTAGCAAGAACTGAGACTGTGTCAGCCTGAGTAAGTAGTGAGTAAGGCTGACACACCTCTCTGTGGTGAGAAGCCCAGTGTCTTTGTTGCTGCAGCTGCTGGTGAGATGAAGAGCTTTGAGATTTTTGCACTCATGCTGTTTCTTGCCTTTATATACTGTGATCTTTTGTAGTAGCTTCTAGACAGGGAAGGTCTGGAAAAATAATTAATATGCAACTCCCTCTCTTTTCAGGTGGAGTGGAGAAGTCCTATTGCCTCTCCTGCTTTCCAGTTTCCAGATTGCTATTAATGAAAAGAAGCTGATTTTCCAGTCCCTACCAATCTCCACTTTTGTTTCTGCTGCATAGCTTAAGCCTATGCTTCTTCTGTTTTCCATTTTTCTGAGCAGACTGTCTAAAGGGCTCTTTGTCAGGAATGCAGAGCTCACCCACAGCAATAATTTGTTAAATTTATTCTCCCTTTCAAAACTTGAAAGAGGAATAGCAGTAGACAAACTGGAGCAAACTTGTCATTACCCATGTATAATAGTTCAAATGCAAGTAATATATTTTCTTTAATCTTTGTTTTCTGAAAACAGGGCAGTTCTGGCATATATCTGATCTACATTTAGATCCGACTTACCACATTACCCCTGATCGCACCAAAGTTTGCTCTTCTTCCAAAGGAGCTAATGCATCCAACCCAGGTCCTTTTGGAGACTTTTTGTGTGATTCGCCATATCAGCTTATTTTGTCAGCATTTGAATTCATGAAGGATTCAAAGCAGGAGGTTTCATTCATGATTTGGACAGGGTAAGTGTTTTAAGTCGCTCTGCAGTTCAGGTTTTTAACAGCTGGATAACCATATAGTGCGGTAATCCACACGTTTATATTTGCACCAACAAATATGAGTGTACTATCTCACAAACACTACTTTTAAATAGTCCCTTTAGTTGTCTGAATGGCTAATAAGTGGAAGACTGAGTGAGAATATAAGGCCTCAGGAACAGATTTTGATCTCTCCAATAACTTCTTGATATTGTTGGACTATTCACTGGACATTTACCACATGACTGTATTAGTTTATGGTGTTAGAAATGATGTATGGAGCGTGGGAAGTAGAAAAAGCAAAAAGAAACAGAGGAATGACTGGAATGAATTGTTATGGGAGGTACTGGATTTTGTAGGTGTCAGGGTCATTAAATCTAAAGTGTATCTATTTTTAGAAGATACCCTTTACTTATATTTTATTTGGTAAAAGGTAATTAGAACCAATAATACAGCTTATGTATTTTTTAAGTGTATCAAGTTACCATTCAGGTTCAGTGCCCATATGAATTCTAGATCAAGGTCTCACAGTGGAGGATAACTGTGCTGCAGATCCTGTGTCTTTCTTCATTAATACCACTCACAGTTACATGTGCTTAAGAAGAAAGTGTGGTTTCATAGTCCCTTATTGCAGTATTTTGAATGTGTGCAGTCGCCTGTTGAGTAAAACGTTTACCTTTTCTGTGCCAATCTGCCTTATTAGAAAACGGGCATAATACTGCTCTCTCTCTCTCACACAGGTGTTATCTGTGGTGCTTTGTGTGCCTTAGCAGTGGGACTGGAGAAAGAAGTGTGAAAGGGAGGCATATGAGTAGCTCGATAGTACCATGCCCTGTTACTTTCTAGGTATTCATAAAAGATGGCATTAATTTACTCTTCTGCCATAGCAAAATTCCGCATTCTACCGTCACATCATTTTTTATGGTATGAATCAATGGATAATTTATCACAGAGATTAGTACCTTTGAGTGTGAGAACTAGTTGTTTATCAATGACAGGTCTTTTTTTTTTTGCTGGAAACTTTATATATGTTATGTCACTTAATTTTACTGGGGGAAGGGTGTTAAGAAATACTAGTATGCAAAGACAAGTGATTAATTTATGTCACTTGCCTTATTGTACTTACTTTTCAACAAGGTGTTGTCGAAAGGGGAAAAATAACTTAGTAAGTTGTGCAGATGATGGAAGATACATAACCCAAACTGAACAGTAGCTCAAAATGATGGAGTTGAATCAATTTAATTTCTAAGAAATCTTTCTTAATGATAAATGTGAATCATAGGATAAACATTAGTCAACTTTGTTTTTTAATGCCTTTGCAGACAGCCTTTCAGGCAATTTGATGATTTTCATTAGAGTCCTGTAGTACTATTACATGCTAGAATGTAGATGTGTTTGCAGAATTTTTTGCCTTTCCTTATGTTGCTAATAAACCTTTGTTAATAAAACCTTTTCCTTTTCCAGAGATAGTCCTCCTCATGTTCCTGTAAAAGAACTCTCCACAAAGTTGGTCATTAGCATTATTGGCAATATGACTTCGACAATTCGTAATTTCTTTCCAGATCTTCAGGTTTTCCCTGCCTTGGGCAATCATGACTACTGGCCACAGGTAAAACAAGTTAGAAATTTGTTTATGTACCATATTGAGTGTGTTCCTAACCTCTCAGAAATCAGGTGTGAAAACAAAGAGTTACATTTGTGT
Source organism: Ara ararauna (assembly GCA_028858755.1). Lineage (NCBI taxonomy): Eukaryota > Metazoa > Chordata > Aves > Psittaciformes > Psittacidae > Ara > Ara ararauna. The sequence continues at coordinate 69,034,149 of CM054379.1, forward strand.
ATTCTCTGGAAGAAGTATTCTACAGTCCTCCAATTAGCATTTAAATTATAAATAGTTCCATTCAGGAACAGAAAGTACATCTATGTGTGTGTGTTAAGTTACCCAAGCGAACGCTGATGCCAGGTAAAATCTACATTGCCTGAGGTCACGCAAATGTACTGCTCATGGCTTAGAACCACCAGGTCTTATCATAGTTAACACACACTTATTTTTTCTTGCTGTGTAAGTCATGCATGTGTCTACAATAACTTAATCTAGCAGAAATGACCTTAATGGATCTGTGAACCTGGTAAGATTCAAGGCCTATTGAAAGGCATACTGGAAATCTGTCTGCTGACATCAGTGGATGTTTTTTTATCAGACAAATGGCAGAATTTTTGTAATGTTCCCATAGTTTTGCCACTATTATTAAAAATACGGGGCTTTTTGTTTCCTTATTGGACACTTAGAAATACTCGCATTGATGATTTACTGGATATGTGGGTCATTGCAGCTGAGGACAGTGCTTTTTTTACTCTCAGTGTTCTGCGAATATTGTTTTTGGCATAGCTCAAAAGTAAACAGTTGCTTCATTGCTTCATGTGTCCTTTAAAGCATATTGTGGGTTGACCTGACAGCACTCAGGACTCAGAAGCAGGTTCTGTCATTGGATCTGAGAGGATTGTAAGGGATGTGGAGGAGGTCAGTGAAAACATTTTGTTTGAAATGCCTAATGGGAATTTAGTACTCCCCCTTCTACCCCCAAGGACTTTTATTCCAGCTTTCTGTGTTATTCATTAGGCCTATCAGGGTATATTGTGGTGTAGTAGGTGACTGTATCATTGCTGGTGTCATTGCTGGAGTGATTCCCAAATCGGAGAGTAAAAGAGGTGCTCAGAGAGGAGAAAGGAAAATGTGAGAGACAAAATAAGAGCTAAACATGTCTTGGAAGTGTGAGCACACAAACCAAGCTGGGACTTCAGTCTCTTGCGTTCTTACTCTAGTAGTAGAGCTTCAACTTGTCACATTCACCAGAAACACTGGTAAAGTATTTTGATAAATAACACTTCCAACTGAAGTCTCACCCAGTGCTTTGTTTTGGTTTGCCTTTTAAAAGGTCTTAACAGAGAATAGTCATTTAGCAGTCTCCTTTGGTATAGAAGAAGAAACAACTTTCAAAACATAGGAGTTTCATTTGTGAAATTAAATCTGAAGATAGCGAAAAGATGGCTGGGGGAGGGGAGTGGAGGAGCAGGGGTGCAGCAAATAGTATTTTGAAGCAGGTTGCTGATTGGAATAACAGTTTTAGTTCTCTCTGCATAAAACCACACAGGAGTATTTCTGTGATACTTTGAAATGGCAGGCTTTACCGATGTGGAGAACGCACACAACTTTATGTTACTGCTTGAGAAAGACCATGGGATCAGAAATTCCCCACTATGAGTTCATTTCAGGTTGATGTTTTGGGTTTTTTTGTTGGCTGTTGATGGCATTTTGTTTTTCATGTGGACATGCTTGGCAAATGTCCCGTTGACTGGAAGCGATGTGGAGCAAGCCACACGCTGTAGGCTGTTCCAGAGCAAGCATGAAAGCTGTGCGCTCACCGTGCGCCAAAGAATTTTATTGCTTTTTATTGTGTTCTGACCTGTCTGTCTTAACAATTTAATGGTCTTGGCTGATTTTTCTTGCAGAGCCCACTAAAAATACTACTCAGGTTAATCAAACACTGGGATACCTTTCAGATTGTATATTGTGACCTTGGTCTTTCTGCATAGTCTTACTCCTTGTCCCTGCTTAAACCAAATTCTCAAACTGCTGTCTAATCCACAAGTTCACAGAGCACGGGCTTGCCTGGGTCCAAACCGCCTTCGGTCAGTAACATGGCCGCTTATCTGAGATCAGGTTTTACTATGTCTGTTAGTGCCTGTTAGCTCTGGCTGAACTTGTATGGCTCAAGGCTTTCTTAATAACTGGTATCAGTGCATTGCAAGCAACAATGTCTGAACAGAATTCTGACTGCACTATTCCCAGACAGAGACTTGGTGCCTAAGCCTCTAATAACATAGGTTTAGTTTCAAAGATCTTAGAAAGGTCAAATTTTATGTTTAAGAAAACACGTGCTGTAATACTGTTCCTGTTTTTCAACCTCTGTTTTTTTCTTCTGGATCCCCAAATCCAAGCAGGTATTTTAGGAAAGGCAAAGACCGGCTGGAATCTTCGTTGTTAGGGTTAGAAGACAGCATGGCTCTTACTAGACTGCGACACTTGACTCAGACTGAAGACGGCTACAGTCCCAGTAGTGGGAGAAAACATTGACCGCACTTTTACATTTTAAATGTTTCGTTACTAAAACTACAGGATATCATGGAAATATTAATGAATTTAACCAGAATGCTTATGAGGGCTATAGTGGAGTTTTGGGAAACTCCTATGAACCGCAAGTTGCTTGAAAAATTCACCTTCTGTAAAATAAGCTTATATTCAAGCTTTTCCCCCAAGAGACTGTATTTTTAGACTTTGACTCTTCAATTTATGTATTTATTAATTTTGCATAATGTATGGTTTTCCAGTCTGCTGTGCTCCTAAGGGTTGAAATATTTCTGGCATTAGTTTATCAATGCATTAATAAAGCCATGTAGTTAGTTCAAAGTTCTGGCATTTGTTCCTGATCAGCCATAGTGTGTTCAGAACTTTTTTTCTTTTCTTGAGTTCTTCTTGGTGGTGGCTGGATATACTTATGTGTTAAGGGATAATTTAGTGATGTTTTTGTTGTTGTTGTTCTCTGGTGGTTTTTTGTGTCTGTATCTGAATGCTAAGACTTAGGCAGGTTCTGCTCTGTCACAGGATCAGCTTCCTGTAACTACCAGTGAAGTTTACAATGCTGTAGCAGATTTCTGGAATCCCTGGCTAACAGATGAAGCAATCAATACCTTCAGAAAAGGTAAAATATGCCAGTAATGCATTTTAAAACTAGGGCTTACAGAACTAATGTTTCTATAAGTTTATCCCAGTTGTTTAGCTAAGTCTTACAAGATGAATTAGAACAATGGATTATCTATAGTGCTTCTCCTGGAAGAAATATTTGTCTTTTTGGATAGCAGTGCTTATCTTCAGAGTACATTTATTCTTTTCTGATGCAATAATTACTGCTTCTTGTAACATGTACAGTATTATTGGCTTTGTACCAGAAACCTCATAGTGCTTTAGGTAAAGACCTAAGATGCACAAGAAGACCTACATTTGGTTGTAAAAAATTGATGAAAGGTTTCTGGTTTGTTACTATATGTATTTCAGAACATACTGAATAGGCACATATTTGTTCTAGTTAGGATAGCACATAGTCTTGGTGATTATACTGTTAATTGCATCATTTTTGCATCCAATTTACTAAACCAGTAGGCTATTGATACCTAATTATGATTTTTCTTTTTAGCAAAGGACTGAAAAGTTCAACCCAACTTCCAGTTCACTCAAACCTTAGCGATTTAGAAGTTTTAATTTGTGGTTTTGTGTCCTGAATGAGAAGGAACTCTGGGTAAGAATGGAAGTAGAAATTCTAAGAGGAAAAAAGCCTCAAAGTGGCAGACCTTAAGTTGAAGTATATTGTTATAGCTCTGTTGCCATAGCTCCGCTGAAGTCCATGCACTACGAAGTTGCACCTATTGAAGGACCTTTGGAGAGTTTTAGGAGCTTGGATTTAAAAAATGTGATCTTCACTTTTCATCATATTCCAGTCTGAAGTTAAATGATTTTCAAAGTAACAAGGCTACTGAACTCAAACAGTTCTTCCTGAAGGAACCTGTAAGTTTCCGGAATTTCAAGAAATTTGGACATTTTAGCAATTACTGCATCTCTTAATGGGGAAGAAATGTTACAGGGCACTTCTTGTGTGTCAGTTGGATATTTGCATCTGAAAACTGTCAAGTAAACACAAAAACAATTGCAGGCAAGAATTCATAGCAACTAAAATGTTGCTGAAAACAGATTCTTAAGATGTTCTATTGTGATAAGGTGATGCATGGCTTGAATAAACATGCCATATTCTATGTTGTTAGATTAAGGCTGAATATTTTGTCAGTGCTCTACTTCCATTCCTAAGTTGTGCTTTAAAGCATTTAATTTTTCAGGTGATGTTGGTCTTCTTTTCACAGGTGGCTTCTACACGCAGCTCTTTGAATCCAGTGATGGCTTTCAACCACTCAGGATAATCAGTCTGAACACAAACTTATATTACAGCCCCAATAGTGTAACTGTGAATATCACTGACCCAGCTGATCAGTTTGCCTGGCTGGAGGGAATACTGGAAACCTCTTCACAAAAGAAGGAAAAGGTAGGGGCTGTGAAAAGAACCAATCAGTATCATTTGTTTAAACTTTGAAAAGGAAAAAAAAAAAGCGTAGTAAGAAGCAGAGACAATGAAAATGGAAACATGATTCTAAAAGAATATTAATGCTGCCACAGATACTGCAACGTCAGAATTTCATTTTTAAAATAATTCTTCCTTGAATATGCACATTATACCACAATAATTAATAAAATAGTTGAATGGAATTTCTCAGATTATGCAGTAAAATACATTTTCTTTCCTACTATGTAAAATACTGTAGAAGCAATGAGAATACTTAATATTTTCATTTTTGTTTCTGACTCTTTTTACTCATAACCTTTAATTTTAAAATGTGCACCCTAGGCCTGAGACAAAAGCAGGCATATTTCATTTATATTTTTATATATAAATATGCAAGTATTAGAAATTAGAAAGGAGTTCGTCAACCACAAAACTTAGCCACGCTGCAGCAATTGCTACGATTTGAGTGTTAGAATAAGTTGTCCTATAATACTCAGGTTTTGAAGGGAGGCTATAAATTGTTGGCTTGTGTTTCGTTGATTAGTGTGGGGATTGGATAATCATCTGACCAGAAAAAGTGTTTAATTTGAAACATGTTTACATTTTGCTATGGTGCTGTAAATTTGATAATATTATTATATTACAGTCGGGAGAGAGGAAAGTTTTCCCTTCCTCATAAAACCCTACAGCATATTAGTTAGTTTGTGCAGTTGCAACCAAGTCTCAGCCTCAGACAGAGGTTTTAATTAGTTCTTCCATGGTTTTGGTGACTCTCTGACCATGCAGGCTCTGTAGTACTGTAACACATTTTTTTCTTAACTGTCCCCTTGAGATGTCAAATCACAAATGTTGCCCTAGTAACTTATTTTTTCATTTGAAGTAATTGATGAAATTTTCTTTTGGCCCATTATCACTTGTAGATTTATAAAAACTTCCTTTCCCAAGAATATACTGAATTATATATATAAAAATATCTAATTTTTTTTCTCATTATGAATTTAAACATTCTTACTGTTTGTATTTTGCATAACAAAACTGTCATGATTTATAACTTTCAGAATGCCATTTCTAAGATAGCATTATTATGAAATTGTGGTAACCATTTTTAAGCTACAGCTGAAAGGGTAAATTTCAAATGAAGGTGCTAATTGTGCTTTCTGTATCTAATTCCTTAGGTATATATAATAGGACATGTGCCAATAGGATACTTACCATATGCAAGGAATACAACAGCTATCAGGGAGTATTACAATGAGAGACTGGTGAAGATTTTTCGCAATTACAGTAGTGTAATTGCTGGGCAGTTTTTTGGACATACACACAGAGATAGTATTATGGTCCTCCTGGATGAAGAAGGTAATGATGCTTATTGAATCCTTCATTTTCTTCCTCTTGATTAAAAGCAAATTAATGCTTTCTTGCACGTTCTTACTAGTTACCCTCTGCTATAAATAACTGAATAAGGAAATAGGGAAATACTGCTATTTGTCTACAAGAATTCAAACCTTACACACTGCCATTCTTTTTTTCCCAAAGAGAACCTTGCAAGGCAGACTGTCTTTTTTTATTGAAGTCAGAAGAGATTCCCCAACCTTCCTTTTTATTTTTCTTTTTTCTTTTTTTTTTTTTTTTTTAATGAATGCATATGCCTAGAGAAGAATTTCTAGTCTTTCCTCTCCACTCTTACAGTGACACGGGCAAATTATAATAGCCAGTTGCTATTGTGTAATGTGTCAGAGGGAATGTTCTCAGGCTGACTAGACATGCTCTATGTTCTTGTGTTTCCTGCATCATTACCGTGCCTCTCTGCTGAGTTCCCTGCTGTTTCAAAGTTAATTAAGATAAGGGTAAGCGGGAAGCAGGGGAAAGAAAATCTCTGCCTGTTGCATCTCTTAGATCAGTTAATTTCCCTTCAAGAAAAGCACCCAGGTCTGAAAATACTGCTTTATAATCCCTTAGTTTAAGTATGGCCATGGCTGTATGGGGCACTCTAACATCTCTAACAGAAAATTTCTAACAAGTAACTGGTTAAACGTTTTGTCTGCACCATAGAACAGTGAGAGGTCCATTGTTTCGGTTTATGTAAAATATCCAAATATTAATTTGCTCTAACTGCTTTATAAGAACTCATAAAAACAATGCCCGAAATGCTGTCTGGGGTAACAGTATTCTAAATAAGTCACCTTTTTACGTGGCATTACCATGAAATTAATCTTCAGTAAAAAGGACTCCAGTCCTAGTGAAAGAACGAGATTTTTATTTGTCTGGGTTTTTTTAATGTCATTCAAAGCAGTTTTATACTTACATATTTTTGTTCTTTGTCTTATTTGTGCATGAAATCATCACCTCTACTTCAAATTTCACTGAGGACAGATAGATCTCGGTGCCTTGTTATTACAGTTTGCACGTGCAAGTAACTGCTTCCAAGTTATTTTAATGATTTTGCATCTTTTGACAAAATTTAAACACTGAAATCGCACGTATCTGAGTACAGTTTGTGTTTATCCATACAATTTTAGGCTGTCTTCTGTTCATGCCATTTTCCTCTCAAGAGAATCCTAGAGAATTCAAGATAACTGTAATACTGTAGCCAGCATCAGTGTACTGAGATACAACTCAGTTTTATCTTCTCCGGAAGAATCTACTCATTTCCAGGCTTCCAAAGCTTCTGCTTATATGCAGAGACTGACCTTACAATTTCAGAGCTGTGATGTTGTCAGATAAAGGAATAGTTAGGGCTTTTTTGTTCACAGAGAATCTCGCAACATACTTACCTGCATATTATGTCTCAATAAAACTGTTGTGCATCCTCATGTTTCAGTTGCTGTAAGGATTGGTGTTCACATACTGCTAGTCTGAATGACTGAAGTCAGATTCAGGTGATGATACCCTGGTGTTTCTAATAACATCATAAATACATAAAGAAAATAAATACTGAAAACAGTATGTAAAATATAGCGTTGAGACAGCAACTAAAAGTTTTTAATATTTCTTGAGAAGAAATAGGCAAAATACAGAGATCTTACATATAAGCAAGACCATTTTGCACGGATAGTTGAATTTGGTGGGAAGCCTATACTATAGACAGTCTTAACTGGTACACACTGGAATGTGTACTGTGGTATTTTACACAGATTTAGTTCTATCCAGTGGAAGTACAGAAGGAGTTCACAGTGATAGAGCTATTCCAGGGGAAAAAAATGCTAATGTACTTAAGCCAGTCACTTTGGTTCTTGCAAAATACATTTGTTTGAGAAAGAAATGATTGAAAGGAAACTGTTTCCTCACCTTCCCTCTTTCTGCAGGAAAACCAGTAAATTCTTTGTTTGTAGCACCTGCTGTAACCCCAGTGAAGAGTATATGGCAAATGGAGTCCAATAACCCTGGTGTTAGATTTTATCAATATGATGTTCTTGATTATAACTTGCTGGTAAGTAAAGATTTTAAAGCATAGTTTAAGACATCTAAATATAATGTCATTAAAAATTACGGAGATGTCAGCCTTTGTGTTATTATGGTTGTTGGTGGAACTTTCGTGCTTAGTCTTTGTCTTCCTGGGAAAAGGAAAAGAACTTGGTCCGTCTTTCTGTGCCTGCAGTACTACCCAGTACTTCCTGTTCTCTATGGAATATTCTTATGACATAGAATCAAAGACAGGCAGAAATTTTCTGGTCAGAATCCTAAAACTATTTGCAGGGAGCTCTGTAACGGTGAAGAAGGTTCACTTAAATCCTGGGCTTCTTTACATACTAGTGTTTGCTGGTGATAGCTTGAGCATTGGAATGCAGTCCATGAAAGCTTTTAACGGGTGTAGAAGAGCAGATGAAAAAAACTACTTTTAACGATGTGATGTCTTCTGTAATCATGCACTCTCCTATATAGTTAATACTTTTTATAGGAAATTCTAGATAAATTTTGAAGGAAAAAAAGTAAAATACTTTTATTCGTAGTCTCGTGATTTTTGGATATAAAGTGAATCCTGTGTAATTACTTTGGCTCTGAGTGACCTGGCTATTCTCTGTAATTCAGAGTAAAATCTTGACTTCCCTGAGTTCAATGACAGTGCATCCCGCAGCTTGACTGGGACTGGGGTTTCTCTCTGGAGACCTATGCTAATACAGGCTGCTCCTTTCCTGTGCAGATTTCACTCCTGCATTTACATCTCTCCTTTTCCTTTAAGTTCTCCCTGGGCTGTTCTTTTTCTGTCCATTCTGTTCCTCAAGCAGTGCCCACAGAAAAAAACCTTCTGGTTCTCACCCTTTCGCCCCAGTCCTAGAGCAGACATGGGCACAGTGAATTTTGGTTTATCATTTGGGCAGGAAGACCTCTAACACTGCCACTGCTGCCCTTTGTAGCTCCTTTTTCTTCTTCTCCCCATCCCCCCACCATTACTGCTCTGCAAGTACCAGCTTTGGGTGTAAGCCCAGCTCTTGGGGTGGGACATGACCTTCTATTCAGTTGTGAATAACAAGGAGTGACAGCTTCCTAATCAATATATCACTCTAGAGACTTAATGAAGCGGGGAAGAAAGCAATACAGCCGCGCCTACTTTTTCTTTCTCTCTCTTTTTATATTTTTTAACTGTAGGATCTTTGGCAGTTTTACTTGGACCTCAGAGATGCCAACAAGAAAAATGAATCGAACTGGAAATTAGAATATATTCTGACTAAAGCTTACGGCATTGAAGACTTGAAGCCAGAAAGCCTGTATGAAATGGCCAAGCAGTTGTCTGTGCCACACAGCATGCTGTTTGAGCAGTATTACAGTAACTTCATTGTGAGTTATGACAAAACCATTGTCTGTGAAGAGGGGTGCAAGACCTGCCAAATATGTGCAATCCAGTATTTGGATTACTCCTCATACACAGATTGTATCAATCGGGATGCAACATGGAGATGAAGTCTCTCTGCAATTTATGCTGATATTGACTTTAGCCTGTGATTTAAAGAACCTGCTTATCCTTGTGGGGCTTCTCTGAATTTCAGGGGAACAATATATCTCCCTAGATCTTTCTTCTTGTAAACATATTTTGCTCCCACATCTAAATAAAGGTTTACTGGCTACGTAATAGGGGTGAGATATTTTGCTGTTGTTTCAAGTGTCCTGTACCCTCTGTAACAGCCATCCCAGTATGTGGTAATAGAAGTTACTCAGATCTTTAGAAATCCAAGACTCTTTCCTAAGGACGTGTAAAAGTAGGCAATGCCATTTCAGGCATGGGATTTCTACAGGGGCAGGTTTCAACCATCTGCTGTCACAATTTGCAAACTGAAATCTGCAAAACCTACATTTGCTGAGACTGGAGTGCATTTATATTGTTGATGTGACGCCAATATTAGGTATCTCCCTGTGCCAAGTTTCCTTTTCCTTCTTAACCCCTTAAACCCACCTGTGCTTAGGGACATTTTCTAAAGACAGCATGAAAGTGACTCAGTGGAACATATACCTCCGTCCTGTGAATATTTCATGCATTTTGTCTGAATGTGTGTGTTTTCCCAACACAAAGTGTTTTTTTCTTGTGACAGAGCTGTGTACACTGGTACTTCTATCAAGCAGTTTCCTGGTATGATAATTTGCAGCAGACCTTACATCAGGTTTAAACTGATCAACATCACCAAGCAGACATAGCATGTGCATTCTCTTTGTGGCACAGGTAAACATGCACATGTCATGTTTCTCAGATTTTTTTCACAAAGCAGCTTCATACTGAATGTGATTATTGCATGTGTGAATTTACAATGGCACAGACTACTTCTTCGTCTTGTGATTAAATGTATGCATATTATGATAATATTAAGAAGGCTGTTTTATCTCATGTGTATAACAAGGAAGGACCTTTACCTGTTTTTCTGTCACTTTAAGAGCTATACATTCGGAACCTTTGGTCAATGCAATATCATACAGACCCTACTCCAGATAGTATTATTCCGGAGTAATTGGAGCTGCAGAAGTGGTTATGAGACAAATCCAAATGCTGTTTATTTTCATGCGATTAAAGCTTTTACTGCAGCTGTTGAAGATCTTTCTGATTTTGTGTCCATCCAAGTTTGAAATAATTAGCAAAACATTTCCAGACAAATTTTCTAAGCCTGTAGTATTTGCAGCTGTAGCAGCAGATACCTCAGATTTGTCATGCATCAATCATCCAAGGAAGAAACACTGGTTTGTTACATTTGCATTCAGAAACCAATCCTCCAGTAGCGCTAATGTTCAGAAATGCCATTCATAATTCACAGTAGCCAGTCCTGTATTTTAAATTGCTTGGAAATGGTATGGTGGGCATTTAAATGCTTTAGAGCTATCTGCTCTGGTTGATCTCGAATGTGTCTGGATATGTACATAACCAAATTAATGTGGGTTCTGTACAGACTGTGACAGTGAGGAAGTACGCAGAAGTTAGAGCTGAAAGCTGATGATTTGCTTTGTGTTGGCTGTATTCATTGGTTGAGTTTCTCACGGGTGTGTTCATTAAAAAAACACCCGTTACCTATGTCAGTTCTCCAAAGGCAAGTAATCAGAGTTGTGGGCAGATAGTTTAAAGGGCAGTTGCAGCTGGTGGGATGGCTGAGCTGCTTCCAAGTTGCCAGACGGGTTTTGTTCCATTCACTCTTGTGCTTTGCACAACTGCCTCTTCTCTCATACTGGTTTATTTCTGTGAGTTCTGTGACTTCTGTTTAAACTTAATACCTACAAGATATCCTGGAAATCCTATAAACACTATCAAGTTGTATTCTTCCACTAGGGACTTCTTTATTGCTGAACTTCAGGGAGAATTGAACCATGTGGCTAAGTAGCTACAGAACTCTAGGAGGAACGGTATGCTGCTAATGGGTTTTTGGGCATCTTGCTTCCTAGATTTCTTTTTAATATGTGTGTCAGTAGGTGTTACTTAGTGAGCACGAACAAATAAATGACTACAAATGTCAAAATAGCAAGCTATGACCCAGACAATATTTTAAAATTTGGACTTTAATTGAAGCCAAGAGTTAGATGGCATTAACCAAGGATGTTTGGGTTTTTTTGAGCCAGAGGGATATACCTACCAGGATTACATTTAGCCAGGGTATATTCTCCAAGATACTCCTTGTTATGCAGGTTAGCATTGTCTGTTTCTCCTGTATGTAACTATACTCATGCAAGTTCAAGCGTAACTGACTAAGAGTTGCATCATCTTGTAACTCAGGCATAAACCAATAAGAGAGCTTCTTGGAATGTTACACTATAGGAAACATGAGATAAATCACATGAATACCTTAGATGGCACCTGGATGTAAAGGGAAATAGGGTGACCACGATATTTTTGTTTCATGTTCCTACTTTATTCCTCCATGGAACTAGGAATGTTCTAAAGGTAGGTTAACCTTTCCTGACAGAAGCCTTTTTCAAGGAATCATAGAAAATACCCAAGAGGCATGACCTGTTGGTTGCTGGCTCCTGTAGACCAGATTTCTATTTCACTTTTCACACTGTATTTTGTGTCCCCACCTTGAATGAAGGATTAGAGGGATATTTGTAAGGTCACATTTGTCAGAAAGATAAATTACACCACCTAGTGGAGTAAAAGCCTTTTAATTTATCTACAATTAAAGTGAAGCATATAAACAGCGAGAGTAATTTTTTGAATATTCTAGGATTTAATTTCTAGTTATGAAGGAAGTGCTGCTATTTTTGTAGCAGTACTGCCATGTAGTACGCTTTGGGTCTTCAATGATTGCTGGCTTCTAGAGGTCGTGTCACTTGATGGATCGTGAACCCTGTGGGAGGTGCAGGTCTCAGCCCACATCCAGGGAAGAGTTGGAGCCTGTGGAAGGTGTTCTCGGAGTCCAGCTCAGCTAGCCAGCAGAAAAGGAATGTGATAGAAACAAGAGATCTACCCCCAATCAGGCTGGTGTTTCCTTCCAGTTAGTTTCTATACTTTAATTCTCCACTGGAGTTAGCTGTCTGATCTTATCTCTACATTAACAGGTACTGCAGCCTAATAGAAGTGCCTTCTTTAACAGGAGAGTTGGTGCTGAGGAGCTGATGTGATCGCTGCACATTCAGTAGCAGTTGGAGGACAATAAATGTACCCTGGAAGGGCAGCTGCCAACTGCATTGCATCTGAAAGAGCACTCTCCAGGAGCACTCTGCAACATGAGTAAAAGCACAATAAGTGGGGATGATCAGTAAACTGTTCAAAGGTGTGCTCCAGATCCATACTATGGTGAAGGTGCACCCAGAGGCCAATGTTAATTGCTTTAGATTGGGGCACTCCATAGTGTCTGTATGTGATCTCGTAATTTCTGTTGTTTTTCACTTGCCAGCCTGAAGAAATTGAAATGAGTGGAGGAGCTGGGCAGTGAGTGAACGTACTGTTGGTAAAATTAAAGTGATGAATGTAAGTAAGTACATGTAGTCCCTTGTCCATTTCCTGTGTGGATGAATGATGAGCACATAGCATCTTCAAGGATAAGTTTCTGGTTTAACACTGACATATAAGTTCCACTGTGGAAACAACCATCTCAAGAAGGTGGGTTGTCACATTGGTCTGAGAATAAATACTGTTGGAAGTCTCTCTTATGCCCAGTCAAGAGGAACTATGACAATATCAATGAAGAAAGGGACTGTAACTGTCTAAACAATATTAGTCTCTTTCCTTCCTTATTTTCCAAAAGCTGAAGACTAACTTTTATCTGCTTACCAGTACAGCTTTCAACAAGAAAATATTGCTTTAGGTAACTCACTTGTCATCTGTTGGCCCCAGCTTTATTGTTCTGCTGGAGGAGCATCCTTAGGAATTCTACCAGCTTTGTTATTTGCTGGTCTGCAAAGAAGGATAGCGTAAAATGAAAGTTGTTTTCATACTGTGTTTCAAATATCACAACTGTAGAAATCCAAAGAAAACAGAGAAAAAATAACCAAAAATGTTAACCATCATATGTATGCTTAATTTATTTCTGATGGTTGTGGGAATGGCAAAGTCACTGTACTGATGAACACTGCCAGTGTGCTGCTGTGCAAAAGCGGGTTCCTGCAAAAGTGGGTATTGGGAGACTGGTCACAAGTGGGGTGGAAGATGCAGTAGATGCGTGACTGAAATCATAACAAGGGAATAAAAAATGTTGAAAGCAAAACCACTGGAAATGTGCCAAACTCCAGCCCTAAGCACTTGGTGAAGTGAAAAGAGCACTGATGTGCTTACAGATGTGGCCAAATTACAGCTTTTCAAGTGCAACTTGCCTTCAGTGGTAAAGCTATATTGAAAGACTGTCTAGAAAATTCCTTCTATTATCTGCATTTCTATTGAGCTGTGATCTGAATCTACCTGTCAAATGTGTTAATCAATGAAATATCCCTCCATCATGTCTTCCAGCTTGCATTGGGTAAGAAAACTGCACAGACTGTTCTCATACCCTATGAAGTCTTTGTGGGATTTTAAAGCAACCACTCAGGCATCAGCAATAATTAAGCTGGAGAAGTTTCAAATGTGGTGCTGGGGAAAAAAAATAAATTCCATCCTGAAAAGCATCTTGAGATTTCAACATTTCCCACTGGAATAAAACCAAGATCTTTTTGAGGTTCTAGGCAATGAGATATGCAAAATGGGGATTTGCACCTGAGCCTGCCACCTTTCCTGTCAAGTACTTGCTGTGCATCTGTCATGGCGTTGCCTATGCTCTCTTCTTCTACCCTGGCACTGAACAACTTTCTAAATTTAAATTTTCACTGGAACTGTTACATTTAAATAAAAACCTCAGATATTGACACAGCATTCTCCAGAACTTCTCCCACATGCTATAAAGTTTGACACCTTGCCTGTCCAACGTAGTACATGCCAATGGATACACTGCAGCAGCTTTTTTTTTGTCGTACATAATCTATGGGTTTTGACAATACGTGTGGGCCAGATGATAAGCTGGTAAAAACTGACTTCAAAGCATTGAAATTAGTGAAGTGATGAATAAATAAAGTAATGAATATTCCTGCTTGAGATTCAGGATGGATTTTCAAAACCACCTACAATATATTTCTGTGTGACATAATGCATCCCACCTGGAACTGAACAAGCAGACTCAGGTAGCAGCAGCAGAGTAGCTGTATCAGTGGAACAATTCCCCCTGTATCCCAGAGAGACATGACAATGCAGTTATCCTGCTTCACCCTCCAAGCTACCCTGGATGCTGGCCTGTATAGCATTGATTTATGGCATATAAGTATATACTGACAGACATAAGCATACAAACCCAAACAAATTGTGCTCCCAGGTCTTCTGGTATGATGTTTATTGACTAGAGATGGACAACCCTTACACAGACACTTTGCGTCTTGTGGATTTTGGAGTTTACAAAACAATTTAGAAATGCCTGAGGCTGCAAAATGATGGCAATTTCTCTAGCCTGTTGTATAAGCACTGAGCCCAAAATCTCCAGTATTCAGTCTAGCACGATCTTCCTCCATGTGGGGGTGGCGTTAAAAGCCTGTAGTTGAGTCACTCAAAATACATGCAGAAAAACTTCTTCCAGATGGGTAGAGTACCTTAAAACTCATGCATGCTGCTGTGGCTTTTTTATGCCTTATAAAATGGGAAGCATCCATTTTTAGACACTTTGAAAACCCTTTCCTGGCAAACTTCTCATTCCTCTTTTTTGTTGGATGTTTTGGGCAGAACTCATCCCATATATTAGAATATTTTACACCTATGAAAACTACCATCTGCATTTCTAAACCAGTTGAAACTTGAGACTTGGGTAAAATATCCTGCTAAAAGATTCTGATGCTGTTGCAGCTGATTGCAGTGAAGCATGCATTTTAACTAGCATTTTAATTCAGTCACTGCAAAGAACATTGAACTTAGTCTCATGGGGGGGGGGGGGGATATTTGATGTTGTTTTTACATCAACCTAGCTGAAACCTTCCAACATTTCTAACAGACTTTGTTGATAGCTGACATGTTGTAAGCTGTCTGTTCTTAACAAAGTCTCCTCATTTTTATTTTTTTTTTAATCTAAGTGGAAGTGTTTATACAGAGCTTGAAATTCTAGACAGGCACAGGATTTTGCTCAGAATGATTGCCAGTGTACAATGGAGGACTTTTCTATAGTATTTTTTGTGTTTCTCCCCTCCTCCAATCCCCCCAGCCAAAGCAAATTTCTGCTAAGTGGTGTCAAAAAACCATAGCAACTATCTTGTGACAAAGCTGAGGAGGTTTTGTTCTGCAGGGGACCCATTAATCACTTATATTGCCCTCAGCTCACAGTTCCATCCAATCTGACTCTGGGAATTTTCTGCTGAAAACTCTTGCTAAATATTTGCATGGGTGAAGCACTCCCCTCAGAGCGAGCCACAGTGGAAGGGGAGTGTGCTGTTTGTAGCATGTGTGACTGTGTGAGACTGGGATTCCTATTATCAGGAGACAGGATTTTTCTCTTCAGTCACATCAGGGGAATGATGGCCAGGAGCAGGGGGTTTGCCTGGGGAGTGGGTTGGAGGCAGACAGGCAGTGCAGCAGGGGAGAGCAGAACATGTTCAGTGGGCATATAGTATGTGCATCTGGGTAGCTTTCCGTCGGGGGTGGGCGCTGGTGATGGAGACCTGCTGGTTGCTCAGTAGGTGCCTCTGCTTACTGCAGTAACACAAGCTCCTTGCTCTCAGCAGCTAGCTGGGTGGCCATCACCCTCCTTTCAGCCCGTCTCTTTACTCAGAATGTTTAAGTTACCCTTCTGAGGCGCAGTGTTTTTCCCTGTCAGTGATTCACATTTCCTCTTTTATTTAACTGATGTCAGCCATTACTTGCTTTTTGCATAATATCACCTCAAATCAAGTTTTCAGTGGAGTCCATTTTTCAGAATATGCCAGAAATTAAGCTTTGACACATCAAACCAGTCAGAAAATTCTTACTCACTCACGGCACCTACTTAGTCCGTAAGTCCTCCCAGCTGCAACAGAAATCTAGCCCACAGGAGTTTGTATTCTGGAATATATAAGCCACCTACAATACAAAGTGTGCCTTAGATAATTTTGGGAACTTGGAGTCCAAAAAAATGAATAATTAGGAGATCTGAATGTGGCTCTTCCTGTATCCTGATTGTATTTACCTCTGAAACACAAATAATAAATGCCTTAGAACAGAAAGTATTTCTATACCCTAGCCATATTTGCTACATTCATATAATTATGCTGAAAACCAATTGCTGTGTGATCAGCTGGGTAGAGGCAATAGTGGTTGTTTGTAAATGGAAGAGGGGTGGCCCTTAGCTCTCTTTGGCATCTGGACTGCCATTTGAATGGAAAATAGTATCCTTCTTACCTAATGATTTATGTGAAAACATGTCAGCACTTCTCAATGCCTCCAAGAGGATGTTTTCCCACAGAAATTTGCATATGTACCCCAGTGCTGTCATCACATCTTTACACCAGGCCATGTTTTTCCACCACTTCTCTTTGTGGAACAAAGATAGTATTAACAGTCAGGGCCTCATAGTGTGCCATATTCTTTGCAGATACACTGATTCCCTTTTGAGGCCCCTAACTGTATTCAAGGTCTCTCTGCGTTGCTTTTGCTCATGAAGGATTGCTAAGGCTATTTGAGAGAGACCTGCCCTTTGCCACTAGGCTGTGGTAAGTCATATCACGACCAGGGGAGATGAAAATCTCTTGCTTCAGCTGCCGTTAGACAGCTGTTACTATACTGCTGATAAACAGAACCTCAGGATAGGTCTTCTTCAACTGTGTCTTTTATATGCCTCTTCTTAGCTTTGTTTTCAGGTTGTAAGTTTTCCTAACACTTCATATGTGTCTATGCAAAATGACAGACCAGTGTTCTATACTTAAATTGCAAAGGGTTTATCTCTGTGTAGTGTACTGCATGTTCAGCTTGAAGAATAATCTCCATGCATTTCCTTTGTTCGGGCAAAAACCCCACCTCTCTGTTTATGCCAGCATAAGGAGTTTTAGCCTCTTTGTAGAAATCTGACTTCAGGAATTTTGTTTTGTTCACATGTATGAGCTATGAGAGTGTACTGTTGAAGACATAGTTCCAGGAAAAGAAACCAAGGTGTGGAGAAAAATGTGAATTAACCGATGCTAATTGGGTAGGCTGACCTAGGTTGGCATCCTTAGAATCTGGTGCAATTCCACTGAGCTCAGGATGAAGTTTGCATCTACATCATTTAACCAAGGGTATGAGAAAGCTTATAATAGGTAGACTGCAAACAAAGTTTTTGATTCATTTGTTTGGATGAAAACCAGACTTCATGTATATGCCAAATGTAGAACTAGAAATAGCGATTTTATTTTGAACTTTTTCATTGTGTAACTAGACAGGTCCTATTCTTCTTAAATTCATTGCTTCATTCAGTGCCTGCCATTGTGGTTTTTAGTGTCTGGCCAACTTTTATTTCAAGAATATCTTCTTATTTTTGTCTAACCAAACTTGGTGAGACTTTGTCACCTACTGGTATGCAAAATTATAAACCACTTGAATTTAGTGGTTAGTGAATAGATTCTAAACTTTATACATACCATATGAAATGCATATAAAATAATTAAAAATTCCTTCTCTCTTCCAGTGCAGGATTCCGGGTGCTCAGAATCAATGAGAATTTCAGTTTCCCTGTACAGCTGTTAGTAATTACCTGATCTCACTTTTTTACTCTCTCCTCTGTTCTGCCTTTATTCCTCACCCAGTTATGAATTACTAGTATTAGGAAGAAGGCACGCTCTTTGTTTTGTTGAATGTCGGTAAAATATTCACTAGAATCATACAAGAATTTGTCCTGCTGTTGGCAGAGAGCAGCTCCATAAACAATGAGCTCCTTTGTTTGCCCGAAGCATAGTAACAAATGGATTATGTGTAACAGCCATCTATCGGGCTTTTATTTCATCTTCATTCAAGCTCTGCATGTTTTGCACTGCTTTTAATGAGGCTGCCTGAACTATGGTAACCCCATGGTACATTTGTAAGCAAGAGATATTAGATGAATCAGCCCCTTCCAGGACTGCATTATGAGGTGATCTGCTTTCATTACAGATTTATTTTATAGGTTGCAGACCTCAGAGAGAGGATACTACAGGCACAAGCAGCATTATCTACTCTGTAAGGCCAAGTTCAGGGTCTGCATGAACATGAATCTGCCCTCCCACAGCCAAATCTCCATTCGTTGCATGGCTTGAAACACAATCTTTTTTGCTCATGACCTCTCCTTTGCTCCCCTTCTGCTTCAGACTCGCACTGGAATGATTGATAGTCCTTTATAAAATACCCCATAAAGAACTGTTTTACTTCCCCATCAGTATGAAAGCTTGGGTCCCCACACAAAAAACAAGTACAAAAAACAAGTACAAAACCCAGCATCTCACAGCAGAATGAAAAGCCTCTTCTTCCTTCTGCCTTTCTGAAGTGTGAAGGTTTCTTCTCTGGAAATGAAAATGTTTATTCCTCAGCAATAGAGCTCCCTGTTGTCAAAACCAACCAAACATATATTCATAGAAGTACAGACAGGTGCCTTCTTTTTTCTCTAGAGGACTAGGAATGTTTTACTTTTTTTTTTTTTTAACATTATTCACAAATTTCACTGAAGCAAAACGGGTTTCACGAGTGGCACAGTGCCCTACTTAAGTGTTTTGTAGTTTGCTAGATTGTACTCTGTTGTCAAGAACTTCAGACTGTTCTGCTAATCTTCAGCTGCTATCAGAATCAAAACTGGGTAGTTTTTGATAGGAAATACTGTTACAATACAGAAGACAACTGAAACTGCAATAACAAATTAGATAAAAACAAAGCCACATGGCAGCTGAAAGGCCTCATCTTCCTCTCTGGACACATTTTCAGTATGTTACATGAAGTGTTTATAGCTCAAGCAATTAAAAACTACCGCTCAAGCAGTTCTTAATTTTGTACATAGAAGAAAATAGTGAAAAAATAAGGGTCATGGAAGAAATACAAGAGATGCCATTGCTTTTGATAATCCTCTGAACAGGACTAGGTATTCAATTCTTAAAAGAAATCACTGTTGCTGAGTTTTCAGACTTCATGGTTGGAAGGTGTTTTTGATAAGGAATTATGGCAGTAAAGTAAAATCAGGTTGAACTGTGATTTGCTAAGTCTTAATGAGATTCCTAACAGCACAGGGCTGCACCTAACTCCTTGTGCTAATTGTAGTCTTTGCTAGCTAGCAGCTGTGAAGAGCAAAGCCTTGAGATTAAAAGTATTGTGGACAAAAAGGGAGAGGTCATGTAACATATCTCGTTATTATAGGAAAAGAAAAAAGTCTAATGACGAAGACAAATTAATTAGCAAAGAAAACTGCATGGGGGAAGACTTCCAGATTTTCTAGGTTTTGTGTTTCGGTTTTGTTTTGTTTGTGTTTCTTTCAGAAACAAATAGAAAGTATTTCTATACCCTAGCCATATTTGCTACGGCCATGTAATTATGCATGCTTCTTCCTAGCTCCATTTTGTGTAAAAACCTACAGTGGCAGGCTCGGGGAATTCACCAGCTATTTTAGTTTTTAATAGTGAAATACTTTCCATTTTCCAAGCACTTCTCATTTCTGATTTTACTACTGCATTTGCCACCTCTCTGCTGCCTATACTTTATTCTGTCATAGACATGTGTTTGTGTGCATCTTTGAGATATACCAAGGTAGAGAAAGATAGACCTTGAATGCACTAGTGCATGCATGGGTTTGCTGCAATAT
This sequence comes from Ara ararauna, assembly GCA_028858755.1. Taxonomy (NCBI): domain Eukaryota; kingdom Metazoa; phylum Chordata; class Aves; order Psittaciformes; family Psittacidae; genus Ara; species Ara ararauna. The sequence continues at coordinate 69,054,153 of CM054379.1, forward strand.
CTGAGTTTTGGCTTCATAATTTTTCATGCATCAGTCTCCAAATGCCAGTACCTGGGAATGAGAGATTGAACTGCCTGGAGGGCAACTCCTGATCTCCTCAGTGAAAATGTTTGTTACGCTTTATGTACATGCACTGTATGTCATTGAGCTGTAGAAATAGGCAGCATCTGCATACTCTTGAGAAATGGACAGCAATAGAAACAAGATTACACATGTATCTGGAAGTATTTAAAAAGGCTGCTGAAAAACTCAAGGGGAAGACTTTCATTTAATGAAAATTCATGTTGCTGTGTGATAAGCATGGGTTTACTTAGTAGGGCTTTACTGTTTATTTGTACTTTGACTTTTGTGTTTTAATGAGTGTAGAGGCATGCAGATCAAGTACCTGGGCCCTTCTTTTCGTTATAATTAACAATTAATTAATTTCAAACCTTTACTTAGACTGAGTTTAAATACAGCATGTTTCAAACTCAAGACTCTGGAAAGGATGAAACTACATGTTAACAGACACTTATTATTCAAGTTTAAATGACACCATGCCTTGGGAAGTTGCATCTGAAAGGTAAGTTGACTGGTACTTCAGAAGCTGATCCAATTTTAAGATGAGATGTTTCAGATAACATGGAATGCTTAATCTTTTCCACTCATTCTTCTCTCCTTTCACTTACGGTCTAGTATTTTCTTAGAAGAACCTGGCCATATGCTTTCAGTGTCTTACCCTTCTGAAAACAAGCTGCAAGCTTCCATTGCTTTTCATTCCCTATGTATCTGTCAAAAGCTGTAACTATTGTGAGCAACAGAATGTTTGGATGTGTCACCCCAGGAGTCAGTCGTTGATGAGCTGAGTGAAGGCTGAATGAAGGCTGAAAAAGTAAAGCTAGTTAACAAGCTAGTTAACAAACATAAACCCTGTATTTACTACATTTTACTGTGAAGGAACTTCGGATATTTATTTCTGTGTTTCAGCTTTCTATGTCAGGTGTCTAGCAAGATCACACAGGTGTGAAAATCACTAAGTGTCTTTGTGGTAACCTATCTCTAGTGACAAGAATAACACATTTGCAAAATTAAAACTGAAAAGCTGGTCATAAGCAATCACCAAAGGATTGACTAAGGGTGGGTTTTTGTTTGGGGTTTTCTCTTTGTGTTTTTTTGGTTGTTTTGGTTTTGTTTTTTTTTCTTTTTCTATTGAGAATAATGAACACTTTTTAGGCAAAATGAAATACTGTAAGATGACAAAAAAATGCAGACTAGTTTTAAACCCATTGCCTAAATGTTTGTTTAAATAGATGTTAGTAGACATTTAGCTTACTAATTGTCCAACAAGGGACTGTGCAACAGTTGTAGAGGTACACTGCTTTCAGTTATCCAACATCAGGGACATTTTGTGCTGATACGTATTTGGACATGCTGAAGGCGAAGAGACTATGCTGATTTACATCAGTTGAGATCTGGCCTTGCTATCCTCTGAAACAAAAGCAAATTCGTTTTCCTTCCTTCTGTGCTCACTTCCCCCGCCAGCCCCGCTTTCACAAAATCCTTTTCCACCAGCTAATAATAATCACCACCACCACCATCTCCTCAGCCCCAGGCGGGTGCCGCTTCGTGAGCCAGGAAGCACGTGAGCTCCGGGCAGGCATTCGGGTGAGGGCTGGGAGCCACCTCTGTGCCGAGGGGGAGATTCCCTTCAACTTCATGCTTGGCTGGCGCTTTGTTCTCTGTTGAATGCTCCCCCCTTGGAGCCTTTGTGCTGCAGCGGGGGCTGAGGTGTGAGGCGGACACCAGCCACTGCCCGCACCATGCGTGGACAGAGCATGACCAGTTTGGCTGTAGCCAGTCACTGCTGGGCTCGGCGTTACATCACTATCAGCCCACGGCTTGGCGAGACACAGCTAAACAGGGTCCTTGTTGTTTTTTCTCTTTTCATGGACAAGAAGAAAGCCTGGGAAAAGAGCAGGGATCCCAGACCTTCCTTGAGAACAGCCGAATATTGTCTGCATGGTAATGAAGGGAACAAAACCACAAACCACACATGCCTCTCTCCCCCCAGCAGCAGGGGTGCACAAAAGCGGGGTGTGTAATCGGAAGGGGTGGGCAATGGCAGCACAGCGTGGTGAGGAAATAACCTGCAGTCCCCCTGCAGCGCCGGGGGAGGCTCCTCCGCAGAACCCGCTGCGGCTCCTGGGAAGGCCAAGCAGCCGGTGTGCTTGCCTGGATCCTGTTTCTCATGGCGATGACCTTGCAATTGATTTGGAGAGTGTGTGTTGATGCGATAGAGCAGCGGCCAGATCTCTTCAGAAAAAATTATTGTAACACATGGTGCGCGTTTGTGATTCCACTTTTCTGTCCCACCCACAAAGTCAAGATGGGTACGTGCACACAGCTTGTCCCTGTTTTTGCAAGCTCCTGATATTTTCTTAAGAGAAAGTGATAGCTTGTTTGCTCTGTTTTGAAATTCAAAAGAAGTTTATTTTTTCTGTTTGCAATGAGTCTCAGTTGTTGCTTCTTTCAAAAGGGGAAAAATGGATTTGCTTTGTATGTGTTTTGGACACCATAAGTACTCGAACCTTTCCCATCTGCTGTGGGCAGGACCAGCTCCTGTGAAATTTCTGCAATCACAAACATCCATCTCTTGGCAGCCAGGCGTAGTGTCCCTATGGAGGAGCACGGTTGTCATGGGAAACTGCGATCATGGAGAGAGAAACAAGTTTCATGAGTGATTAGGGGACTTGTCTGTCTCTACCATGAAGGCAGGCAGCAAGCTTGTACTCCTCTGGAAGCCAGAGCAGAGCTTGACCACAGGGCAGTGAGCTCTTAGAAAGCTTCTGCTGCTGGTCTCTTCCATCGGACCTTTCCATGGGCTGGGGTCTGCTAGGACTCTCCAGGCAGGCATGCTCCTCCATGCCCCACTGTGTTCCCTAGCTGCATTTCTGCTGCATGTGATATTCCTTCTAAAACATCAGGACATAAGGAGGATAAAGATGACATAAGGAAGATGTCATCTGGGTGGCTAGGAGGAACCCTGTCTACCCTAGGGCATCTATTGTGGCTGTTATGCAGTTGTGCTAAGTGTGGTGTCATTGCAAGCATTTACTTGGGAATTGAGATCTCATGCTGCATACCTCAGAATTATCAGAAGCTGTCTTTGCAGCCACATTATCATGTAAGTCTTTTACTGTATGCTTTTGTGACAACACTGCTGCATAAGTTAAATCAGTCTAACCTTTTTCCAGTGTTGAGCCTTCTATTTTATATATAACAGGCAATCGTTCCTTCCCATATTTCTCTTGGAGACATCCAAAAAGCCGGCCGCTTCCTAAGCCACCATTTAATGTTATTCTTGCTTTGCCTATGCATATGGATTTATTTTTAGAGAAAACTACAGTGTGGAGTTGGATGCATATCAAGATCAGGCCGAAGATGGAGTACATACGTGTTCATTGTTTACAAGACATCTAGCAGCCTAAGTGTTTCAGAGCTCCTTGAGAGTCGTTTTCTCATCTGCTTCACTTTGATCTCATCTTTTTTGTCAGGGCTGACCACAACAGTGCACCAGAACTGTATCCGTGGCCTGTAAAGCAGCATTCAGACCTCTCCATCTCTGGTAGAACTGCTTTTCCTCCTGTGTTCAACAACTAACAGACGCTGCATACCATTGCCTCATACTTATCCTGTGATTTACCAACACACACAGGTTTATTCCCTCTTTATTACATGCTGTGCGTATGAAAAATAGTATAAAATCTCTCCAGAAAAATGCAGAACCTTGTACCGCCATTAAACGTTTATCCATAGTGCCTTCCTGATCTCTAGAGTGATAGATTTTTCCACCTATGCACGAGATCTGGTTATAGCCTTGCACCATTGCAAATGCTACCACTGGTTACAGAATTACCCACTAATTAAAAAAAAAGTTGCTCTAATTAAAAGTCTTCATTCAGATGTGCTTTTACAAAGAAGAGCCTCAGTCAGTGCCTGTTGTCAGTTGTGATAGTACACTCTGACAGGCAGAAAATGGGAAGAATTGTCTCAGCTTCTTATGCTACTGTGAACTCTATGGTAATTAATTATGTAAATAGATGTGTGTTGTTCATTTCTGTTGACAAAATACATTCCCTTCCGACATGAAAATGAATCATTGCTTCCCATAAGGAGCAAAATCCTTAGCAAGTGTAGTAAGTTTACAAATAACCCTGATTTCTTGGAAGTGCAATGAGACTTGCAGTCCTTTACCTAAACATGTCAGTTCTTCAGTGGTATTAGCTCAGCTAGAACAGCGACCTTATAAACATATTTTTTACCCTAAAACTTAATGTGACTGACTAGAGACAAATTAAAAAACATGCCTAAACGTACTACTCTGGTTCACTCAATGTCCTTACTTCTCTCAGGGACAACATGCTCTTAGAAAACTACTGGCAAAGATGTATTTTTCCTTACTTGGCTGAAAGATGATAAAGCACAAAAGCAAGCCTTGGCTTCAGCAGCTTTCCCCAAAGATTAAAGAAGTGGTTCAGTCAACTAAAATGGGCTGTATCAATGCTCCTTTTTCGTACAGGAAGTATACATGATGAGCCTGAAATCATTGTAGAGAAAATTTACAAGGTTGGCGAAGTATTCCTCAGTTTTCAGATCCATATGTAACTCTTTAGTGCCCTCCCCTGTCCCAGTTTGGAAATACCTTCCTGGTAGGGAAACCATTTGTCTATGGTTCAGAAAATAATATTGAGACTTTACTCCTAAAAGTAAATATTACTGTTACCTGTTTTCAAATTCAGTTTATTTGTCTCAGAAGTGGGAGCAGGAGCATTTCATTCTTTTGGAGAAAAAGAAATGAAAGAGCATGATTTCCAGTGGTCAAAATGACACTGATTTCTTAGTAAAGTACGTCAGAGAGGCACGTGAAAAAAAACATTTTTCACCACTGTCTAGGTCAGTCAAATATTTTTTCATCTGGGTCATTTAGGACTGACCATGTTGTGCATTTCGTGTGGATAAGAGAGAAGATGTATGTGATGTATGTGCTACCTAAATTGATGTGTTAATCAAAGAAAGAAGGAACATAAGGGCGGTGGAGGCAAGATACAGGACAAAGAAGAAAAAGATCTGTTGTATTTGCAGATATAAGAGGCTCACTTCATTGGTACTTTGAGATGGCTTTACTGGCACTGTGGGCAGCCAGCACGCCATCTTCACTGCCTGTCTGTCTTGGAACCATATCCCTGCAGCCTCACTGCATGCCACTGCATGCCAGACCCATGCAAGGGTAAGAGGTTCTGATGCACAGTCAAGGACACTCAGATTTCCTTAGACTTTGGGAGAGGTTTGCTGAGCTACCTGTGGTCCCTTATTATGAAAGGATTATCACTTCACATCCTTGGTCCAGCTCTTCAATAATACTTTCTTACAGAATGTCCATCTCATTTCCTTCCTACAAAAGAACAATTTCCCATGTGTTACTTTCTCATCTGCCTGTCACATCCTCCCTACAGGAAGTGGAATTCACTGATAAATTCAGCTACCACATTCTTGTCTGTCCTTTCTCCTTGGTAGTATGTTCAGTTCGTAGCTTTAATGAGCTAACTATGAACCAACACTGATATATCAGTATAAGCAGCATCAAGGTTTTTCCCTTTTTTGCTTTTGTCTCTTATTTCATTATGATCTTCTGGGATAATTCTGTGATTGCAATTTACTGGGGTAGAGAAATTTAAATCCTGCTTTCTACTGGTTTCGTTCTGCCACGCAATGTGTGCTAAAATAAGAATCTGTCCATCTGTCTTCCTTGGGTACACAGGTACTTTCTGCATGACTAAAATTGGATCTTCTATCCCGCAAGACATTTATATGGGTTAGCTTGTCTTAATATGCTTTCAAGACAAGTAAATGGAAGAAAGACAGTAACTAGAATATTTAGGTCAGAGATTTCTTCATCCTTCAGATAATCCAGTTATTTTAAAAAGAAGCAGAAAGTAATCCTAAAAGCTGAGCTTATCAAAATCAATTATGAATATTGCTTCAAAATCCCGTACAGATTTTATTTTATATTGCAAAATATTTTTTTTTTTAATATTAAGTATCTCAGTAAAAAAAAATCAAAAACCAAAACAACAAAAATACTTAGATTGTTAGGTACTGGAAATTAATGTTTTCAAGCGGTGATTTGAAAATGATCTGATTCCAAGTATTTGGAATGACTGTGCCAAGCCTGAATTGAAGTTTTGCAGCATTCGTCAGAACATGCAAAACAACCAGGACCTAGTTTATCTCTTGCCGTTGAGTATATCACTACCATCTCTACAGGCGAATCTATGCAGAGTTCACATTAAGACCAAGGCTTCAAGATATTCACATGCACTGCAGACATCCTCATAGGTATCTATATAGATATCGGCCCACATTAGTTCAAAGCTAGAAGGAACAGTGGGTTCCCTTCCCAGATGAGGCTAATTAGGAAAAGCACGGTTTCTTTGTTTAATTTTTTTTTTAATTACAGAGCAAATAAACCAGTATTCCAGCAATGTACCAAGCAAGACCAGTAATCTCATGTGTCAAGGTTTTTCTAAGCATGAATCAATACTATTATTTGTTGCATATTTTACAGCATTCACTCCTTGACAGGATTTCCAAAGACAGCACTACTAGTGAGCTCACCTTCCTCCAGCATCTGCTTGTCCCATAGTGCTGTCTGCCTGTGGCCTCTCTGAGTCAATTCCTTTCTTATCTCTGCATCACTGTGAAGCTGAAGCACTAAAATGTATAAGAACTATTATGCTGCTGTTTGTTTATCTCCAAAGACTAGGATAATTTATCTTTATCTGCTTTTTGCTGAAGACTTTTCCTGGGACACAGGAAGATGTGGCTGCTGTTTGCATGTTTCTGTAGGAAAACAGCTACAGAAATTTTGTAGTTATGCTAAGCATTCAAACCAAGATGATGTTACAGTTGGCTAAATGTCATTAAAAGCTTTTGGGTTTAACAATGTGTCTTTGTGAGGGATAAAGGTAAGAAATTATTATGCTTCTGTAGGTATTCAGAGAGCTGAAATGAAAACAGCTTCCATCTAAAATAAAGACATAGAACGAATGGGTTTTGCTGTATGATGTTTTTCAGATCTGTGGGATGCAGAATGACTGAAATAGCTGAGAGAAAACTCTACAAAAGGCAATTAGAAACAGGCATGTGTGAAAACAGAGAATTTTTGGTCTTAAGTGTTGTTCAGAAAGGGATGCTGACCTGTGCGCTGAGAAACCTGCATTTGCTATTTAGTTTCTGTTAAATTCAGGAAAGGTGACTTCAAACACTTTTTCTGATAAACTAATTTGTATCTAAGATATGCTGGACTCTGCCAATTTCTCCTCCATTTGAAATTACTCACAAGATCCCAGACTCTTGGCTGCCTGCTCAGGCCAGAAAAAGGTAACATCATCTTTTCTTTAAAAGAGAGAGATTGGTTATAATACTGCATCTGTCATGAAATATTATGAATTGCATTGTATTAGAATGATCCTTACTGAGCTGGAGTGAGTTTCTGTTCTGCATTCTAAGTGGGTGGCAAGCAGCAAACCAGTCCATTGCCTGTGTCTCACTAGAGACTCAGCACACAGAGATCAGAATCACCATTATCCTTTCTGATTCCAGATGAAAATGGGAAAGATTAACCTAAATCTCCCAGCAGATGTATAGACTACAATGTATTCTAAAGCAGTGTAGAAAATGTTGTTAAATTTCTAAGTGTACAAGTACCTTGCTGTTATGATTTACAAATTAGATTCCTAAGTTCTGCTGGGAGCAGGCATATTTCCAACAGTAGGGTTCTTAGGTTATCTCACTTCTACAATCTCTTTGAATTCTCAGCAGGAACAAATTTTCAAATCATAGTTGATTTATATTAGCAAACTACAGTTTTACTTTTTTGTTTTTTCTTACAAGAAGTGCTTTTGGCTTGTTTGGCTGTAGCCTGAAGCTAAGAAATTTCACACAGGTGCTTACACAAATCTAATGTAATGATGTTCCAGCAGTGGTTGTGAAAGGGTGAGACTCTTATCAGTTGCTAAATTTCTCTGCTTTGCTCAGATTCTTGCTTTTCTAAAAAAGAGACATTATTCTTGAACCAAGTGCTTGGGAAAACCCAGTCTTGGGTTTCAGAAGCAGAAGCCCCCAAAGATCTCTGTTGCCATTCAGATAAAGGCTTGCCCTCAAATTTGGTCTATTTCCCATTCAACACTTCTTGTGTAGTTGACATCAGCTGAAACTGCCAACTACAGGGGATGCTCAGCTGCTCTTCCTCACAAAGATGAAGAGATGCCACTAATTTTGTTTCTTGGAAAGCTGTTTACTTTTTCAGATGCCACTGCTGCTTGTTGTAGGTTATTGACTAATGGTATATTAAACCCCATAAATACGGATATAAAAAAGGGTTCAAGCAAACAGGTCTATGTTGGAGACTTTGAAATGGAGTGTGTTACACTCAATGCACAGAATGGAATGCATAGAATTCCACCTCTCTAAAGTATTTATTCTTAATTATTTAAAGTTCCATACCACAGGATTGCTCTTTTTTCTCAAAAATTAAAAGCTGGTTTTATATCTAGCGTTCTGATAATGGTACAGTAATTAAACTTCTCAAAAATCAAACATACTGCAAAACATAATTTAGTGGCACTCAATATTAATCATACAATAAGAAAATACCTTTGCAGTGGGTCACCTAATTCACTGACCCAACTGTTTAGAAAAAGAAGTTTTACTTCAAATTGCCTATTAGTTAGTTATATGTTAGGTTAAATGTAATTTTTTTTTTTGGTTTTAGAGCCATTAATTCTAGTTTGAGAAATAACCTGAGCATATTTCTGCATTGCATGTTTCATTACTGAGCCAAAAAACACCTGCATGGCAATACAGGTAATTCATATTTCTTAAAGCTGCAAAAGTTAATGAAGGCTAAGAATTTCTTTTGAGGAGATATCTGTTATATATGTAAACCATGTTATCTAATACAATTTCACTAAATTTATTTGAAATTTATGTTAATGATATTTAATTATAAATTATTTGCACATTAAATTGTATTTTATGGGAGTGTCATACAAAACACACCCTGTCTGAAAAGGACATATTAGCAGCATATCAAGGGGTTTGAGCTGCTTTGAAAGCAGGCAGTAAGGAAGCACATTTCCTCTTGGCATCATGATTGCCTGTGCTGCTCTGGATGTAGAGGGTGGGAGCCCTCTCTCTACTCATCACACAACTGAAGCTATGTGGAGTAAGTGGGTAGTGTTGATCATGCAACAGGCCCAAAGGGGAACCCCGGCTACTCAGGGGTTCTGGAAGAGGCCATGAACTGGCAAGAAAGCAGTGGTTTTGGAGCACTGCCTAAGGAGGTAACTTGTGCCAAACGCCCCATGACATGAGAAGCCATGTACTGCGTTTACCAATGGATCCTGTCTGGTGGGAAACCATCAGAAGTGAAAAGCTGCTTTGTGGAGTTTTGTGTATCAGGACATGAAAGCCACTGAAGGGAAAGGCGAATCAAGTCAGCCTGCTGATGTGAAAGCCATCTGTCTCTAGGGACTGCTGAATGAGGAAAGTGGCCAGTACTCTGTCTCTATGCTGACTCCCAGATGGTGGCAAATGCTTTGTGGATGTGGCTACAGCAATGGAAATAGGCCAACTGGCAGCGCAGAAATAACTCACGTGTGCTGCTGCATTGTGGCAAGACATTGGTGCCTGAGCAGAGAGCATTGCTGTAAGGGCATGCCCTACAGACGCTCACACACAATATTGTTATGCCACTGAGGAAAGTCAGAACAACAAGCAGGGAGGTCAGGCTGCCAGAGCTGAAGGTGATTGGCATATTCATTGGATGCGGCAAGGTTAAAATGAAACCACTTCAGTGAGATACAACCCAGACCTCTTGCCAAATCACAAAAATAATAAATTGCAAGCTATCTTGTGGGCACAAAAATCTGTAATCTTTCTTTACGTCTTAAGAATATCTGCACTCTAAGAGACATCTGAAGCCATCTGGTAATTTGCTTAGCTATTCATCAGTTCGCTCTCTTTTTGTCTCAGGCCCTAAGATGCTCTGGATATATTTTCTAGCTTTTTCTCCAACAGATTTCTTATCTCTTAACACTAAATTGCTTCTCTGCTGTATTCTTCTGACTCCTTAATATGTCACATTTCTTGTCACAGTCTTAATATGGCACATTTCTTTGTGCCATACCAGCAGAGGTGAGGTTTCTCTTACAGCAAACACCTGAAAGAGTTCATCCACACTGTTACGTGAGAGTAGGCATTTGTGAGCTTGGACCTAGTGTTAGCTGCAGATGTGAATGCTGGTGGTGCTTAAGTCCAATGACTTAAAGACCTAAACAGGAATTGCCAATCTTAAATCCCTTTGTGAAGGTAGTTTCTAATTTTGCCAATGAAATGAACAGCTCTTCCAACAAGGAGCACTTGGACCATGTATTGAGAAATGTGCCATGTACTGAGAGCTCAACCCTGAACCCAGAAAGGCTGTTGGCTTCTTTGTTCCCCTTTGGAGTTGTGCTATGGAGCAGAGCACTAGGGGGTCATGTTCATAGAATCATAGAATCATAGAATAGTTAGGGTTGGAAAGGACCTTAAGATCATCTAGTTACAACCCCCCTGCCAAGGGCAGGGACACCTCCCGCTAAACCATGCCACCGAAGGCTCTGTCCAACCTGGCCTTGGACACCACCAGCGATGGAACATTCACAGCGTCCCTTGGCAACCCATTCCAGTGCCTCACCACCCTTACAGTAAAGAATTTCTTCCTCATATCCAATCTAAACTTCCCCTGTTTAAGTTTGAACCCATTACCCCTTGTCCTATCACTGCAGTCCCTCATGAAGAATCCCTCCCCAGCATCCCTATAGGCCCCCTTCAGGTACTGGAAGGCTGCTATGAGGTCTCCATGCGGCCTTCTCTTCTCCAGGCTGAACAGCCCCAACTTTCTCAGCCTGTCTTCATATGGGAGGTGCTCCAGTCCCCTGATCATCCTCGTGGCCCTCCTCTGGACTTGTTCCAACTGTTCCATGTTCTTTCTATGTTGAGGACACCAGAACTGCACACAATACTCCAAGTGAGGTCTCGCAAGAGCAGAGTAGAGGGGCAGGATCACCTCCTTCGACCTGCTGGTCGCGCTCCTCTTGATGCAGCCCAGGATTCAGTTGGCTTTCTGGGCTGCAAGCGCACAGTGAAGCTGGCTCATGTTCATTTTTTCATCAACCAACACCCCCAAGTCCTTCTCTGCAGGGCTGCTCTGAATCTCTTCTCTGCCCAACCTGTAGCTGTGCCTGGGATTGCTCCGACCCAGGTGGAGGACCTTGCACTTGGCATGGTTAAACTTCATCAGGTTTGCATCAGCCCACGTCACAAGTGTGTCAGGGTCCCTCTGGATGGCATTCCCTCCCTCCAACTTATCAACCGAACCACACAGTTTGGTGTCATCGGCGAACTTGCTGAGGGCGCACTCAATCCCACTGTCTATGTCACCGACAAAGATGTTGAACAAGACCGGTCCCAACACTGATCCCTGAGGGACACCACTCGTTCCTGGTCTCCAGCTGGACATTGAGCCGTTGACTGCAACTCTTTGCATGTGGCCATCCAGCCAGTTCTTTATCCACCAAGTGGTCCACCCATCAAATTGATGTCTCTCCAACTTAGAGACAAGGATGTTGTGTGGGACAGTGTCAAACGCTTTGCACAAGTCCAGGTAGATGACATCAACTGCTCTACCCCTGTCCATCAGTTCTGTAGCCCCATCATAGGAGGCCACCAGATTGGTCAGGCAGGATTTCTCCTTAGTGAAGCCATGCTCGCTGTCACCAACCACCTTGTTGTTTTTCATGTGCCTTAGCATGCCTTCCAGGAGAATCCACTCCAAGATTTTGCCAGGCACAGAGGTGAGGCTGACTGGTCTGTAGTTCCCTGGCTCATCCATTTTCCCCTTCTTGAAAATGGGGGCTATATTTCCCTTTTTCCAGTCATCGGGAACTTCACCTGACTGTCATGATTTTTCAAATATGATGGAGAGTGGCTTAGCAACTTCATTTGCCAGCTCCTTCAGGACCCATGGATGGATTTCATCAGGTCCCGTGGACTTGTATATGTTCAGGTTCCTAAGATGGTCCCGAACCTGATCCTCTCCTACAGTGGGCCCAGGGTCTTCATTCTCACTGTCCCTGTGTCTGCCTTCCAAGACTTGGGTGGTGTGGTCAGAGCATTTTCTGGTGAAGACTGAGGCAAAGAAATCGTTAAGAACCTCAGCCTTCTCCAAACCCAGGGTAGCCAGTTCACCCGATAGTTTCTGGAGAGGGCCCATATTGTTCCTAGTCTGTCTTTTATTTGCAGTGTACCTATAGAATCCCTTCCTGTTATCTTTAACATCTGTAGCCATTTTAATTCTAAGTGGGCCTTAGCTTTCCTAACCTGGTCCCTAGCTTCCCGGACAACATCCCTGTATTCTTCCCAGGCCGCCTGTCCTTGCTTCCACCTTTTATAAGCCTCTTTTTTCCTTCGAATTTTCCTCAGCAGCTCCTTATCCATCCAAGGAGGTCTCCTGGCCCTCCTGCAGCACTTCCTTCTAGTAGGGATGTATCACTCCTGAGCTTGTTGTAGGTGATCCTTGAATACCAACCAACAGTCTTGGCCCCCCCTGCCCTCTAGGGCTATATCCCATGGAATGTTACTGAGCAGGGTCCTGAAGAGGCCAAAGTCTGCTCTCTTGAAGTCCAGGGCAGTGAGCTTGCTGCACGCTCTTCTCACTGTCCTGAGGGTCTCAAATTTGACCATCTCATGATCGCTGCAATCAAGGCTGCCCTGGAGCGTCACATTTCCAACCAGCCCTTCCCTGTTGGTGAGGACAAGGTCAAGCATGGCACCTCTCCTTGTCAACTCCTCTATTACTCGCAGAAGGAAGCTGTCTTTCACGCAATCGAGGAACTTCCTGGATTGCTTGTGCCGGGCCGTACCATCCCTCCAACAGATATCAGGGTGGTTGAAGTCCCCCATGAGAACAAGGGCCCGCGAGCGTGAGGCTGTTCCTATCTGTCTATAGAACGCTTCATCCACTGAGTCCTCTTGGTCAGGCGGTCTGTAACAGATCCCCACAATAATGTCTCCCATCGCTGTTCTCCCTTTAACCCTGACCCACAAACTCTCTGTCGACTGCTCACCTGTCCCCAGACAGAGTTCCATACTCTCCAGCCTGTCCCTAACATAAATAGCAACTCCCCCTCCCCACCTACTGGGCCTGTTTTTCCTAAAGAGCCTGTAACCTTCCATTCCAGCACTCCAGTCATAGGAGCCATCCCACCATGTTTCTGTGCTGCCTATTATATCATACCCCCGTAGACGTGCACACATCTCAAATTCCTCTTGTTTGTTCCCCATGCTACGAGCGTTTGTATTGACGCATATGAGCCGAGCTCCAATTGAAGTGCTAGTACCATTAAAAGAGATTGCTGGGGTTTACATCAGTTGAAGCTCTTTTTAATCTCAGCATGTGCATTAGGTAGTACAATGAGGAATATTAATCCATCTTTGATGCTATGAAGATGTAGGTGGTAGTGACTATGTCTTTAATAAAAAATCAAGAGGCATAGCCTTCTCATAGATAGTTTTCTCTTAACCATGTAGTGAAAGAAGCTGTGTTTTTTGCCAGTTCCAGAAATGACTTTTAACTGATTTTAGCAATAGGAAATGCTTTATATTTATTTTCAATATTGTTAAAATATAGGAGTTTTTTTAGTCAGTTTATTGTCCCCTGAAACTCAACGTATTATATAAATTTAATTTATTACCTTTATTTCCTTGCTTTTTAAACCTAAGTTCGTTTGGATTGCTGAAAAGTCTCCATTGGACATTTTCTTAAACCTGTGTTTGATGTTAAATAAATATTGCATACTGTCTTTGAAGCTTTGTTTTGTGTTTTCTTAGGTAATACTCTTTAAAATTTTAAACTTCTTTAAAATTTGACTCAGAAATCTCGATTATTTCAGTGCTCTGATACAGTTACTTTGCACATGCTGTTTCTTTAAATGTGACGATAACTCCCTAAACCTTTGACTGGACATTAATGCAATCCATCTCCCCATCTTGTGTATATCTGCAGCTCTCCTGTATTGAAACAAATAATGTTTCATAAAAAAAAGAGAGTTCTTATCCTCCTTTGAAGTAACAGAGATTATTCAGCCTTGGGATCAGAATTTAAGCAGCAGCTAAACACAACAAACCTCACAATAGAGAGCACGTGGAGAACTACGTAAATGAAAGCAGACGGCCTTCTCAAACTATTTGTCTCTGAATTAGTAAGATTATTTATGGAAATGCAAGGTATGGAGAAGAATTACAGAGGCACCAGTTGCATCTTATGTAAAAATCATGCTTATGGAAACGAAGGCAAGAAAATACAATCTTACTAATCAAAATACTGTCAGCACATTGAAAATCAGAGCATCTTTATGCTGAAACAACAACATTTCTTGTGGAAAAATTATTTCAATTACTCCCCCCATCAATCTATCAAAGATATTTTTACTGATACTATTAATGTTGGTTTTAAGGACCTCACAGATCTCTGCAATGTGTAAAAAAATACAATAATCCGAATTTTAGAGATGAGGAGCTGAAGGGGACAAATGGGAGCACTGCAAATCTCTGTTGAGCAAACAATTGAACCTGTCTTTTCTGACAGGTTACCACCAGTCTGCTCTTCCTCTCTGATACACTATCTACACATGCATATATTTCTAGCATGATTTTGACTTGTATTGACATAGCTGCACTTGGAGTTACTTACCATGCAGATAGATTACAGTATCAGTGATGGCGCTTATCCAAAATTGTATTGTACTTAGCCTCCATTTCTTCATGTTGTGACAGGTGGTGGGGAAATTTGGCTTCAGAATGACTTAAACTGTACACAGTTTCTTTGCACAGTATTTTTACCTGAAATATTGAAAGATTGGCATTTTGCTGAAAAAGTACCTTTAAAAAAAGGGGTGAACATCACCTTCTTGGCCTCATGTAATTCAGAGGAGACAGCTTCAGAAAGGATGCTAGACTGACACACGGTGAGTTTTAGCCATTTGTGAGAGAGCACAAAAGCTCCTCTGCATCACTTTCTTTAGCCATGATGTATGTTCCACTGATGTTGCCAGACAGTTGGGCCAGAGTGTGTGCACTGTATCCTTTCAGTAAACTTGCAACCCTACATAAAATAGGCAAGGACATGTTATTTGAAGGCGTTATGATTAATAGAAATAATATAATTTACGTAATAGCAGCATTCATTAAGGTATGTAAAAGTGCCACTAGTGTTGCCTATTTAGTCTCTTAGACTATAAAAGGGAAATGATCTTATACTAATGATCAAAATGCACTCCTAAAGATCATAAAACTGCTGTCTTTGTAGTCTTCTTTTTTGTGGGCATGGTGCCAGATTTTTGAGATGTAGAGTAATTGGTGTAGTCATATCAGTCTGTTGGTCTTTGAATACCAAAATAACTGGATGAATAAAGTAGCAGTATAAGTAAGAGCCAAAGCCAAATATGTCATGGTATTTTATTCCTTGTACCCAGGACAGCTAGGACGAGGTGAGACCTAGCTTTCCTCTCACCTGCCCATGAATTGCAGCCATTCAAAGAAATTTTATCACTTAGCAGCATTAGTAATATATGCCCATGAGAGCTAAAAGTTAAGTGGCTTATTGTTTCCCACTGTCATTGTTTCATACTCTTTCAGTTTAGCTACAACCTTTGGCTTATGATGTTATGAGCTTGTTCTACCAGATCTGAAATAGACATGTGGGGTTCATACTGTCAGTGAAATTTAACTGGCCGTAACACTTCATTACAAAACCAGGCTACAGTTAGAATATGTCTTTCACGATGCATTCACATACAGACCGTGGTGCTAAAGGAGATAAGTGAATTAAAGACATTGAAATACTTTTTTCTTCTTTTCTTGAGGAAATAAGTGTATGAAACAATGACTACCTGTTATGAGAAATGTTGCAGGTGAAAGGCTTTCAATGTTCCAACCAAGTCAGAAGTTCAGGGTGGATTGCTTGTGTCACATGTAGTAAACAGCAGGTAACTGCAAACATAATTGAAGAAAACATGTATGTGACATTCTTATATTAGAACTAAATAGACCAGCTTTTCGGGTAGTATAGAAATATGTCTATCTATTGATTCTGATACAGATTTACTGGTTTACACGTGGCTTGTTTCTTTGATTATCACTGGGTGGTGGGAGATTTTACACACAGAGATCGAGCTGATCAATAGAATAAATATTTAACATTCTTCAGAATATTTGGAGTCTACATGCCAGATGTTCACCTTATGCCAGAGAAGCAGCTAGCTTTAACATTCAGATCGTGGTGTGCGAGAGGTTTGAGTCTGCTGCTGTAATGGCAGACACTTGAGAGCTGTCCTTCTTTAGACTGTCTGCTGAAAGAGAAGCTGCTTACCAGAGCAAAATGAAAATTTTGCCCCTTGATGGCAAGCAGGTATGAACTGTGATAACAAATGCTTTGATTGCTGATGCTTACATTTGTTTCGATTAACTCAAGGTGCCAAAAAGGGCCAAAATGTTGTAAGAAAAGGTTTAAGAGCTTATGAAACAGGAATTCCTGTTCTGTAGCCTGAGCAGCTCCGCCCATGCGCACCTACACACCATATCGACCTTTTAAAGCTGCTCCATGGAAGCAGGAGGCATTCTTTAGGGTGTCCAGTAGGGTGCACTAAGCGGCTATTAGAGATGCAGCTGCTGGGAAATTGCGCTGAGATCAAACGGCTTGAGGATTAATTTGTGTTTGCTGTATTTTCTTTTAAAGGCGACTATATTAATTTGGAAAACAACAGTACCTTTCATGAATGATCAAAGCTGTCATGTAAGAAATTACAGGGAACTTAACATATTTAAGCTATCACTGTGCTGGATTGGACTCTACTAAGAGAGGTGCTTCAAATACAATTTCATTTTGAGGACACCCTAAAATTGCAGCAGAATCATTCATAACGTGATTGAGGTCAGTGATTTTGTCTCAGAGTAGCGCCTGATAATGACTGGGTTTCATGTGTTATGGGTTGTGAGGAAGACTCTAATTACGTTTCCACCCTGTGAAGGGACTGGTTAACAAAAAGAAATCTCATCTCCTTTTGTGATGTGCTCAGCCCAGCAGTTACTTTTGTTCTAAATTGGGCCTGGCAGCCTCTAGGGTGAATGATTGACATGTCAATGTGCTAACAGAAGCCAGAACCAATTCTCTTGTCTGACACCTCCTTCCTTCCTCTGAATATTAATGATGAGTGACCCAGCTGAATGAATGAAAAGTGCACACATCCCTCATGGCTCTGTGCAGATGCTCAGAGATGACAGCAGGACTTGCCCAAGAGAGGACACAAAACCATAAAGCCATCTGGTATTACGTAGTGAGCTTAATCTGTTAATTGACTTTGCCAAATGTTTGGTAAATCAAAAGTTGACAGGAAAGGATTCATAATATTTATGCTTAAAATACAGTCAAAACATCACAGAGAAAAATAGAGATCCTAGATTAATTCCTAGAGAAACACAAGTAGTACAGCTCAGATTTTAAACTGGGATGATGGGCAAGAAAAAAAAATTAAATAAGAATCTTTGACTGATAATTTGCTTCAATTACCCTGTGATTGGTTTCAAATAACACAGGGTATTGATGATCACCACAGGCTTTTATAGTACTTCAGCATAATTTCCCCAAACACCCAAGCATAGGAAGCCATTGCGGTCACTCGATATTTATCAGTTTGTAATTTAGATATGGTTGAATAAAATCTGCTATTTCTTAGTCTGGGTTATGTCATATTTATTGTTATATTACAGATTGATAGTATTAAAAGTGCACTGACACTGTGAAGACTGGGTGGTATAATGCATAACAAGGGACCAGATTTCTTTATTTCACCATGTCAATTTTATTCATTCTTTTAATAAAATAGATTCCCTTTGATAGTGTATGATTAAAGATTTCCTGCTTAAATGCTTCTAGTATCTCAGTCAGCAATTCTGCCACAATAGACATCCAGAAAAAATCCATACTAACATAGAATCATAGAATCATAGAATAGTTAGGGTTGGAAAGGACCTTAAGATCATCTAGTTCCAACCCCCCTGCCATGGGCAGGGACACCTCACACTAAACCATGTCACCCAAGGAAATAGACTATTTCTCATTGTGAGGTCTAGATCCAGTTCAAGGAGAAAAAATATGTTTTTTTCACTACATTTTGCGTATTGTATCTTTTATCTTTTTTCACTGCATTTTGCATATTGTATCTTTTATCTCCACTACAGTAAAAATACAACCTATTTTCACCTTCAGTGCCTTTCTCATCTTCTGAAGATGAACTGTGGTTGAATGCCCTCTGTATTTTCCCAATATCCTAAGGACTGGCAATTCTTTTGCTTCCCTACAGGTGACCTATATTCATGCAACTTTTTCATTGATTATTGTCAACTTTCCCCTAGCCACCTTTTTTATTTTCTTCTATACTATATGACAGTACTGTCAGATTTACCTGGTTGCTGCAAGATCATTTTTCCTGCTCTTCAAATCCTTTTGTATGACCCCACTTGATTACCTAATTGTTATTTCCCATCTTCTATATTCTTTCCTCTTAACCCAAAGGCCTTTGCAGTTCACTTCCCTTTTATTTCTCAGCTGTTGATGTTGCTCCTGTTTTTACTTTGCATGCTATACATCTCACCTAGCTTTGCTGTCTAAAACTGGTCTAGTCTAACCAGGTGTTTAAGTTCCCCTATAGTTAGTGGAGAGAAAGGATACCTTCAGAGCACATTTATTTCATCTCAGTTGAAGATAAGCATCTAAGTTAATTGAGATAAATTGCCCTCTTGGTATTCTTTCCATACACAGGGTGTCTAGACAACCAGTTTGGCTAATGCCTTACTAAGTAGGTAAAACAAACCCCAGTTTTAATCAGCTTGCCCAGAGTTTCCCCAAGTACCATATTCCCTTCTGCTTCCGCAGCTTCTTTCTCTGTACCTTATCCTCCTCCCTAGAATCTACTTGATACTATTTTCTCTACTTAAGTGTGCTATTAAAATTTAGGTTTTCAAGAAAATATGTCAACTATTATTGTAAACACCAACTTAAAAATAGATTTGTTTCAACATAATTTTTTGTTGAATTCTCAGTGCTTCATACAGACCTTTTGTTTCTAGAGTATCGGGGTATTGCCATGTTTCTCTGAGAGTGCCTTTCTGGTCTTGCTGTACATAGGGGTTATTAAGGAAATGGTGTTCAAGCTTACAAATTACACCAGCAATTTACAACAGAAACCTGTGTATCACCAGTTAGAAGAGCCCCTGAGAGACAGGGTTCACCTAATGGCCAGCATTGTTGTATGCAGAATGACAGTTCATGCCTGAGGTGGCTATGAGTTATTTAGATGCAGCATGGGAAATGTTTTCTTTTAGAAGTTACCTGTGTGAACAGAACCCTTTCCCTACATTACAGGAGTGAAATTGATAAATCCCCTGACTTTAACATTTGGGTTTTTATTGTTTTAGAATAAAGCATCTGACAAAATAGTTTAAGTAAAAAACCCAATAAATAGTTGATTCGTTCTTTATTCTTGCATTTTAAAAACAGTGAAGTAGTTATTTCTAAATAGTTACAAAAAGAGTCACTCTGGGTTCAGACCTTTGAAGGACAAAGTTCAGCTGCAAGCATTTTCTTTAATTTTACTTTTTTTTACATGCAAATAAAAACCTAAATAGTAATTGTCCCATAAGAACAATAGGTTCAAGGTCCATAAAGAAAGTAGAGCTGCATTTCACAGATTTATGACAACTCTATGATTGGTCTCACTGAAAAGCAAAGAAGGACTTTTCAGCTGTGGTTTGCTGTCTAATGGGTTGTGCCTTTCCAGTTTAAGACAAGATGATGAAATCTTTAACTGATAAAATAATAAATAAATTCTTTTGCTAATATAAGCTCTTTTCCTGGAATTAAGAATATATCAACCCTAATTATTCTATGATTATTCCAATGGACAAAAGCATTAACTCACTTCAGTAGAAATGTTTGCTTTCTCTTCTGCATGCCAAATTAAGCTTTGTAACTCACAGAAAGGTCTCAACTTCTTCATAAAGTCTTTGCAGGTTTCCTACTTCAACTGACTAGACTATTTGCCCTTCCATCGCAGTGTCCCAAATAAATCTCTGTAGGCAACAACAGAAAGGTCTCCAGTGACTTGATCTAGGAAAGCAGTTACTTACATTTTGCATTTGGAGGGTTGTGTCTCTTCAAAAGTATTTTACTAGACCATGCTGTTAAAAGGAAGCCTTTGTTTAATTTCTTAAGTGCTTTATTTTGTCTATTTTTAAACTGATGACAGTGAGCAGGTTCTCTGGTAGGCTGTCTTTCCATAGTGTTCAGCCAAGGTGGTTCTGGTGCTGGAAACTGAACAGAGATCACTGAATTTTCTCACACCCTTGTGGGTAAGTTCTGCCTGCAAAAGAGCAGAGTAGGTGTCTGTACATATCGATTCTTCTGGTTAAGCCACTCTCAAAAAGGAAAGCCAAACAAAAAAACTGGCAGGAGAACAAAGTTAAATGTGGATAAGCTTTTAAAACAACAAAAATTCCAGGTGCCTCCAACAAAGACAGTTGGTATTAAATTAGTGCCAAATTTTTGAAGGCTCAGCTGCATTGTTCCCATATTGAATGCTAAAACAATTTGTCCTGTTAGGATTAGATTTAGGGAGGTGGGAGTGGGGACAGGACAAGTTTCCAGTTGCCAGAGCCCAAGTAGAGAAGCTGTTCAGATGAGAGAGTTCTCAGCTGAATGGTAGAGGACATATTGATCTGTGATGGATGAATTTACAAGATGGGATGCAGTCCTCTTAACTGTGACGTTTAGGATAGGATGTTATAGGTTGTTTACTGTCCACTTCCAGAGGAAAAAAAAATTATCTGTTGCAGTGAGTCAGAGGGGTGCCTCCACCAAATCCATTCAAATACTGATAAAGGGCAGAGAAAAAGGAAAGAAG
The DNA here is from genome assembly GCA_028858755.1 of Ara ararauna. Taxonomy (NCBI): domain Eukaryota; kingdom Metazoa; phylum Chordata; class Aves; order Psittaciformes; family Psittacidae; genus Ara; species Ara ararauna. Next base: position 69,075,251 of record CM054379.1, read on the forward strand.
GAATGGACAAGCAGACATTCATTATACATGCCAGAAAGAAATGCATTTTTACATGCAATTTTCTGCTGCTTAGTAAATATGCATTAGGTTTTGCAGCCTGGGACCCTCTTGGGATTCAAACAAATACATTAGATATTGACAGCTATGAACATACTATTTGGAGTTATAAATAAAAATAATTTATTACTGGCACAACAAAGTCTGGAAACTGTTCATGGAAGACAGCAATTAAGGCACAGCGTACTAAAACTGAAGAGGAGGGGAGGAAAGAAATATTAATGGAAAAAGCTTTTTCTTCTGCTTTTTAAAAGGAGTGAACATGAGTGATAAAAAATCCAGCATAGATTTAAGGTTAGCAATTGAAAGGGAGATAAGAAGCTTAAGCCCGTTGCATTAGCACCAACTGGTGCTGTGCATGCGCTCCTGTGACAGCTGACGTAGCTGAGCTTGTGTAACTGCAGAGTAGACTGTGGCACCAGAAAGGGAAAGGAAAACAATCAATTTATCAGCTGGGCACACCATAAACGCTGGCTTTCCAGTTTGTCCTACAGGTGAAGTAAAACTAATGAGCGCTTACCAGTGCCTTGATTAGATATAAGGCCAAGCATCATCCTTTTCCTGGCAGAATTAGCCTTTCTACCGAAGAGGAGGTCCTACCTTACCTTACCTAAGTGGGTTGCTTTTATTTGCAACTGAATTAAAATCAGTACAAGAACCACAGTGAATATTGTTACTCAGATGGAAAGCAGATTTTTTCAGATATTTAATTTCTGTTTATTTCTAAATAAAAGAAGTCATACTTCAACCAAAAAAACACCCCAACTCCTACATATGCACTGAACAAAAATTGTTTAAAAAGCACTGTTTTGGTTAAAACGGTGCAATTTTGGGAACAGATAGGGTCTCATTCAAGGGAGGGATGTCTCAATTTGTAATGTCTGCATGCTAGCAAAATTCTTAGCAATATATTCCTCAGAATAGGTGTTCTGCTTGAGTAATGTTTATGGAAGCAGGGTCTGGGTTCTCTGCTGACTGTGCTAACAAAGTGTCAGCTGTGATTTTGCTTCTTGTGATATGGATTAGATCCAAGCTGAGTTTGATTTTTTTCCAAGTCAATTATGAATTATCTGAGAAACAAAGGAGCCAAATGAAATTGCTCTGAACTTGAAAAAGAAATTAAATTTCGTGTATACTTAAGTAAAAAGAGAATCTTGCTATTTTTAAGAGGTAGGAAACAAATTTATTTTGTGGCTTTGGTTCACAAGAAGATGCTCAGATATTTTGTTGAAGAAGGGTCAGTTAGATAAAGAGAAATGGAAGCAGAGAGGAAGAAAATAGGCAAATGAAACTTTTCATAGGTCAATTATTGTGTAGCATTTCAAGACACATACTATAACCATATTTCCTTATGCAATTCTCCACCAGCAAAGCAGCACCACGATGAAAATGGTATCCTCAGGTCTTGAGGTATGAAAAAGATGAGTATGGGTTTACCATATGTCCTGGGTTCAGCAGTAGCAGTTGTTTTTCTCCTTCTTGGTAGCTGGTGCAGTGCTGTGTTTTTGACTTTCAGCCTGGGAACAGCGCTGATAACACCGATGTTTTCAGTTGCTGCTCAGTAATGTTTACTCTGACCAAGGACTTTCTGAGTCTCATGCTCTGCCAGGGAGGAGGGGAAGCTGGGAGGAAGCAGAGACAGGACACCTGACCCAGACTGACCAAAGAGGTTATTCCATACCCCAGCACGTCATGCCCACTATATAAACGGGGAGCAGTTACCCGGAAGGGTTAGATCACTGTTTGGGTCAGGCTGGGTATCGGTCGGTGGGTGGTGAGTGATTGTATTCTCTTCCCTTGTTATTTCCCTTATCATTATTATTATTGGTGGTAGCAGTAGAGGTTTTGTGTTATACCTTAGTTACTGGACTGTTTTTATCTCAACCCATGGGAATTACATTCTTTCCATTCTCCTCCCCATCTCTCCAGGAGTGTGGGGGGAGGAAGAGGGGGGAGTGAGAGAGCAGCTGCATGGCTGACTGAGCTTAAACCACGACACCATAAAAGCATAAAGCAACTTCTGAGTCTTTCCCAGCTCTAGTTTGCTCTGTGGCATTCTGTTTTCCTACCTCAGGTTTTACTATCAGTACACCTGGAATAAATGATGTGTAAGGCTTAATCTGAAAGATCTGAAGCACATGCATCTCTGACTAAAATAATTTTTATCTCACCTAGCTATATCAGTAGAATAAGATGAAACAACAACAGATATGTCTTTATCCTACTGTAGTACAACTTTCAGTGTCTGCAGATACCAATGCAAAGCAGGTGAAATATGCTATAGTACTTTCTATTCTGAACATGGGCTAAGTGATAGAAAACTATGTTGTGAGATCTGTAGATGAATTATATCATGTCAGCATTCTTTTTACATCCACGAAGACCCAGTTATAGCAAAAGCTAAGCATAAATGATGATCCATCTCAGCTGAAAGTAGTGATAAAATCCTTAGAATTTACCTTAGAATTACTTTAGAATGTTTATAATGATTTTGTCCTGGTTTTGTTCTTTCAATGGAACAAAAATATGAGGGAATCAAATTATATTCCATCTGCACTTTCATTTATGAATCCATTGCATCTTCTGTATCTTCATTTTATTTCCTTCATATGGTACATATAAGAAGAATTTTATTGATCTTTTTATCATTCTGTCTGTAGTTTTGTGGGAATAGATCTGCTTCTAAATCAGGCAGATACTGAAACTGTCATCAAATACTTAATGATTTTTCTAATCCTTGTGTCTTGAAATACTTCTGAAGAAAGATTTATGTGTCCATTAGTACAGCATTGTTTCCTCAGTGGCAAAGGTAAAGTTTAAATAATGCAAATGTGGCAGAATATTAAGAGATTTTTAAAGCTGTAATTTGTCACAAATTGAATTACTATAATGTTATTTTATAAAGCAACATTTATTATAATTCTCCCCACCCCCTTGCATACTGGGCTATGATACACATTTCCCCCCTCCTTTGTTATGCATAAAATGTTATCAAAGGTTATTACTATTTAAATTTTGGTTTTATTATAAAGAAAATTTTACTCTATTTCACTTCTGGCATTCATATAATCACCTTTTCTTTCTATCAGAATACCCATAATTAATGAAAAGAATTCCAAATATTAAAATAAAGGGATTTTCAGCTGTTGAGCAATTTATATTACATGAAATGGATAGAAAGTACAGTTCAGGAAAGCTGCATTAAACTGAATCTCTCCTGTCCACAGTATGCTTCCTACTAATAGCTACTCATTTACAAACTCATTCTTTGTATTAAAGAAGTAATTATGCCAGTAATATCCGGGTAAAGTTGCCAAGATTATGGCAGTGGTCATGCTATTAGGAGAGAGGGAGGTAGTTCAGACCAGCAGCAGCAGCTGTGCAGATACCAACTCTCTCTTCACCATAGCATGTTGCAAAGAAGAAACAGTTTTCACAGCCCAAACCCCAGCCAATCATTGAAAGAAATTTTATTTCTTGGTAATTCAAGACACTCCTTTAATTTCTCTGAAGAATAAAAGGTTGAAGAATAAAAGATTCTTTCAGTTCAGAATGCCAGAAGTTTTGCCAGTTCCAAAAGGATGTGAAATCTATATAAGGTGGGATCAAATCCTTAAAATTTGTGATTTATTTCTATTCTGAGGGAGGTGAGAGAGTCCATAAACAAGGATGGATTTCTGTTGGGCTAAACTTTTTGTCTTTAATTTCATCAGTTCAGATACTCTAAGCAAATACTTCTGCAAGACAGTAAAACAAGGCATGAAGTCTCTGTTCTCTTTGGAGGTAACATTGCAGCATGCCTTGTAAGTTCCTTCTAGAGTCCTTCAGTCCTAGTAACATGATGATCAATTTATAGAAGCTGAGAAGACTCAACACATGGGCTTATGCTGTTTAGTTCTCATTCTGCTGAATTTTTCAGCTGAACTTGCTCAGTGAACAAGTTTTACATGGAGGCTGTAGGTTACATTGTACGTGCTCTTCTCTTCTAGACCAAAAGGTTGATGATAGCCACAAAGATACCCAGAAGAAGCAACCAAAGGCAGTGTCTGGCAACCTTGTCTAAGATATACAGAGGATGAGGTAATCAATGCTATGAATTGAAAGATTCCACTGTAATAATCATTTGACTCCTAAAGAGAGCCTTGAAAAACCCACACAAACATGAATCTGTCATTGCCAAGCAAGAGGAACACAGAAGTCATAGTGAGGACTCAGTAGATGTCCCTTGCTCTCTGGGCTGCATACAAGAAATTCTGGACAGCTTGGACACATGCATTTTGCTGATTGTGACTGTGTCTGTCTGAGGAGATGAGCAAGCGCAACCTGTGAGAACCTATCACTTCTCCTTCCACAAAGAACTCACAAGACCCACTGTGAGTCTTGTTACATTAATTGTTGAGACGAACATAAACATAACCAAGGCAAACAGTACACGGAAAGGCAACCTTGAGGAGGTCTTGCTTTAAACCCAAGGAATTGCTTCAGAGCAGTTTTATGTCTCTTCCTTAATTGTTTTTGGAAGTCAATAAGGTGAGGTTTTTTACTTAAATTTTATAAAAGCAATCCTCATGCAGAGAAGTAGTCAGAACACGAATGTGAAGGGTTGGCAAAGCCAGAAGCAACTGTAACAGCTATGGAGCTTCATTAATACTTCATTAATGACTACTCACACAACTGGGCAATGACAGATACTTCTTAGTTTATTTGCAGGAGAAGTCTGTGGCTTTAAACTTCCTTCCAAAGTTTTCTTGAAAGCTGCCTTTCATAATTTTAGGCAGCACAGTGCTAAACAAAAGCCTGTACAGCATCAGCTTTATAACTGACTAGACTGTACACATTCACTGTGTGAACATTAAGTTTAATATCCCAAGTACACTTTTGGCTAGATCAAAGTAAAAATCAAAATTAGTAACAGCATGTTCATCCTAATTAAAAAGCTTTTGTTTTGGTTTAGCCTCCTAAAAAAAAACGGGAAATAGGTTCACATTAGGATTTGTGGCGTTATGCAACTGAAAGCTTCCTTGGATAATGTAAGTCATATTTAATTAATGAATTAAAAAGACAAAATTAACCAGCAAAATATAATACCAGGTATATAATATGCATACTTTCCTAAAAAAAGTATATAGCATAAACCTCATCACCTCCATACTGATACTGTTTATAATTCAATATCACTAAACAGTCAGTAATATACAGAGCATGAAAATAAATGCTATCAAAGATGTCAGTAAATTCATTTTGAATGCTGATATTGCAGTGCATAGAGGTTCTTGTTCATCACAATGCAGTTTATGTGGGCTGTGATCCATAGAAATTCTCTATCTCAGCAGCTGTGAAAGTCTAGCTTGAATCAGCAACAAAAAAGTCCATTTCACTTACCAAAAAGAAGAAAATTTTCAAAGATGGGGCAAAGGCTGATTTACATTCCTCCCAGTGACATGTATATATATTTTTAACTGATTTCTTTTCAAAATCAATGCTAAAATACAACTTCATGGGAATAGTCAAATAAGTTGTAAAAGACTGTCTTGAAATAAACATTCTGGAATACAGGTAGTTTCATTAAATAGCCAAATATTTATGCCTGAGAGACATGAATCTCTAGAGGTTTTCAGTGCTCCTGAAATGTCTCAAAGCCACGGACCAGTTTCAGCACAAGCAAAGAGGGATGAGGGAGGGACAGAAAGGAGCCACAAAGGAAGGAGGAACAGAAGGATAGATGGATGGATGGATGGATGGATGAATGGATGGATGGATGAATGGCTGGACGGATGGATGCTTTTTCATAATCATAGAATCATAGAATAGTTAGGGTTGGAAAGGACCTTAAGATCATCTAGTTCCAACCCCCCTGCCACAGGCAGGGACACCTCCCACTTAACCATGCCACCCAAGGCTCTGTCCAACCTGGCCTTGAACACCGCCAGCGATGGAGCATTCACAACTTCCCTGGGCAACCCATTCCAGTGCCTCACCACCCTTACAGTAAAGAATTTCTTCCTTATAGCCAATCTAAACTTCCCGTGTTTAAGTTTGAACCCATTACCCCTTGTCCTCTCACTATAGTCTCTAACGAAGAGTCCCTCCCGAGCATCCCTATAGGCCCCCTTCAGATACTGGAAGGCTGCTATGAGGTCTCCATGCAGCCTTCTCTCCTCCAGGCTGAACAGCCCCAACTTTCTCATCCTATCTTCATACGGGAGGTGCTCCAGTCCCCTGATAATCCACTAGGAAAGAACAAAACACATCTTAATCCTGCCTTTTGCTCTTAGACTTTTCAATGGTCTTTCCTATCCAATGCCCATGTTTTTTCCAAACATGGTCATTACTTTTTGCTTCTTGTTTCCCCCTATAAGTATACACATTTACCCACCCCCCCCCCCAAAAAAAAAAAAAAAAAAGGTAGTACAAGGGACCTAGAGAATTTCTACATCTCTTTTTGCAGGAGTTGCTGTCTGAAGCCCAATTTCCGAATCTAGGATTTACTTTCTCTCGCTGTAAAACAATCTTGATTACTGAGTTAGAGAAATTGATTAATGAGGAAAGGTTAAGGAGCTAAATACAAAGAGCTTGGCTGCATGATGACTAAGACAGATGGGAACATCATAATAGGCTGCAGAGTACTATTGCACTGAGAAGGAAGGGCCTCTTGGGAAGGGCATAAAACATAATCTGGCTCATTTTGAGTCTTCCAATTGTCACCAGAACCATTATAGTGAAAAGGGAAGCAGGTGGCTGCTTTACATACTATTTTGAATTTAAACAAGTCTCAGCAGAAGCACTTTGTCAGTTATGGGTTATCATAAGAGTGCAATATTTGCACCGCTCCTTTAGATCAAAGGTTTATTCAGCTGTGAATCTTGCCTCCTGCAACACTGTGAAGCAGATGCTGTGGAGCTGAGCAAATGTGCAGTGTTCCTTCCCTTGGTCTTCTCCCAATTCCCAGCAGTTTGTGGCACAGGGTTTTCTTGAGGTTTTATTTAAGACCATTATGTTTAACAACTGCAAATTAAATTAGCTCTCCGTTATTCATCTACTTTTAATACCATTAATAGTTTTGACATTTTGATAGATTTTCCTAGTTTAGTTATGAGTGGAACGCAACTGTTGTCTAATCAGTAGGTTGTTCTTGGCTGCTGTGTTGAAAGATACAATAATTGTCATCCTAGTTGTACAGACCTTGAGTTTAGGCTTTATTTCATTTGTCTTGTTTTCCAGGCAGAATAGTCATGGTGTATGTGGTCTCTTCTCTTAAACACTCCCCCTAAACAGCCCTTCTACACTTCCCATTATCTTTGTTGCTTTTCTTTGCCCCCCATTTCAAGTCAACTACGCATTTTAAGGTATTATAGATGGGGCACACCCAGTACTCAAGATGTGAGGCTGTCATGAATGGTGATCCTTTTGTTTGTGGGCTTTTTGACTACTGCTGAGCAGGGATGACATATTAATAGTGCTATACTGTGACCCAGTGGTAGTAAATCATATTGTGTTTGTATCAGTGTTGTTTTGTCCCAGCTGCCTTACTTTAAAACACTGTATGTTGAAAATGGGTTAACCCCTGTCCCGGTCTAATATCTGTAGATGTGCAGCAGATAAAGATAACTCTTTTACTTCTCTCCCACCAAGTACAAAGAAGAAGATTTTTTTCTTTCCTTCCAAGCAAGGCAAGTTAAGGTTACATGCAGATGGTGGGTTTCAAAAAGCTAGGTCTTGCTTTGGTCCTAAGAGCCAAAGCCATGGGATTCCTGGACAGGCAAGAATTCTTATTTCCTATATTCCTTCTCCATATGAAACAGCTTGCTGCATCCAGGAGCAGCTGTAATGTGTGAAAGATGAAGAGAAAGTCTAGGATTTATATCGGTGGAAGAGATGGAGACAAGTAGTAGATTTACACGGAAAAAGACAACGGGGAGAAGACAAGGCAGTTCAATGCAGCAATACTTTTTGGCAAAATAGCCAAAAGTTATTTCAGATTGTGTAGAATACACAGAGCATTGATAGGGTTGGAAGCTCTTCAGCACTGATATAAAAACAAAGAAGCAAAGTACAATTAAACCCATGTACAAGTTGCCCCAGTTTGCTAAGATTTTTTTTTTTCAGTATGTGCATTGACCTTTCTTTTGTAATGAATATATCTTTAACCTATGGAGTAGAATATATGATTTGAAATCTCTCTAATAAAGCCTCTTTGAAACCAAAAGGAGTCCAAGTTTCATTTACATCAATGCCTTCCTAAGAAGTAGAACCTCTAGAAGAACACGTTCTCTCTAAAAATAAACCTTTTTCTGTTCAAAGAATTTGCAAGATTAGAATAATACAGGAATCTGAGAAAAAGTGCATTAGTATACATACATAGTTTGTGCTATTCAGTAGCTGTCATAGTATATTTAAAAAGTGATGTTCAAGCAATTAACATATTAATGTTAACATCTCAAACTATAGCTGAAGCCTTACGGCTGAGACACAATAAAGATAAAATGTCAAGCACTCTCTGTTCTTTAGGAAATGCAAAAGGGGGATACAACTTGAATGTGTTACAGTGCTCGTTTAACTTTATAATCTTCCAGAGGCTTTCCAGAAAAAAAAAAAAATCAAATACCTATATTTTGATCCTTATATATATGTAAAAGAACATCTGCTGTTGTTATCTGTGTGAGCTGCAAAATGATGGCTCTGTAAGAAAGGTTTTCTTAAGTACAAACAAAACACTGCCTAGTGTATAATATGTAAAATTTTTCAGGAAAAGCACGTTTCAAATGAAATCCTAAATATAAATCATGATTTTCAACAAAATCATGACATGTATATAAGCATTCACAGACAAAATAATGCACTTATATTGGTAGTATTATAGTGGACATTATGTATAACATTTTCAAAATTACTGACAAGAGACCCTGGATAATTTTGTACGAACTACTTTTCCCAGTAGAAATGCACTTTAACATTAATGAAATACATTATAAATATGGATTTTGCCTAAATATTTTGTCTTCCATTTTTAAATGAAAAATACCCAGTGTAAAAGAAACATTTGTCACCTAAAAAAATATCAATCTACCAGGTGTTTAGTTGCAGAGTATCAGCTACCACTTCTAACAAACTGCTTTCTCTGAGCCTCTGCTTTGCTGTAATCAAATCCCAAGTGGATGTCATGGTTTTTTCATAATTTGTAATTGGATGGAGACACAGCAACCCACTGTAATTTGATATGCTCTTAAATCCCGTGCCTTCTTCCACTGTCTGTCCTAGTGGGGAAAACGTTAAGTGTAGCATCAATTCTATACTTTCCAGATTTATTCTTTGTTTTAGAAAGAAATTAATCTCTACAGACCTGGATGTCTTTAGTATTATGATTTTTATTTGGAATGTTGAATTAAGATGCTGATGAACATAAAACTTTTTCTAGATTGAAGAAATCATTTATGAGCTTTTTTTCTGTTTTGCTCTATGGGAGAAATTCCAAGCTCTCCTGGTTCATATACAGCACTCTGAAAAAAAACAGTCCAAGCACTGCATGCAAATGTTTCCCTTTTGTAGTATATTGTTTCAGGCATTCCTCTTTTTCAGGATTTGTGGACTTGTTGATAAAAAAGCTAAACATTAATTTGTAACTTCCATTCTAAAATCACTTGTATTTTTATACAATGCTTCAGAAGGAACAGTGAAGCAGCCTTCTAATTAGTCTTTCATGTTACAGAAACTACAAGAAATCACAGAATCATAGAATAGTTATGGTTGGAAAGGACCTTAAGATCATCTAGTTACAACCCCCTTGCCATGGGTAGGGACACCTCAAACTAAACCATGTCACCCAAAGCTCTGTCCAACCCAGCCTTGAACACCGCCAGCGATGGAGCATTCACAACTTCCTTGGGCAACCCATTCCAGTGCCTCACCACCCTTACAGTAAAGAACTTCCTCCTTATATCCAGTCTAAACTTCCCCTGTTTTAAGTTTGAACCTGTTACCCCTTGTCCTATCACTACAGTCCCTAATGAAGAGTCCTTTCCCCCCATTCTTATAGGCCCCCTTCAGATACTGGAAGGCTGCTATGAGCATGCAGCCTTCTCTTCTCCAGGCTGAACAGCCCCAACTTTCTCAGCCTATCTTCATACATATTTCTTCATAAATGATGAACTACAAATGGTGTTGGGATACATTTGTGTATACCATATCCATGAATAGCTTACCTTTTTACATTTTCTGTTTGTTTTTTTTTTAAGTTCTTGCTAATTCTTTTCTGTATGATAGAGTATCAGCCAATAAACGAGGTAGAAGGAATTGATTCTCCACCATATCACCACAAAATTTTGTGTATTTAATTTTTGCTCTAGACAAAATCATATGCCATACTACTTTTTTTTATGCATCAGGTTTACATTACTCATCTTTACAGCCAACCCTTTAAAAGTGTAACCTATTTGTCATCTCTCATTAGTGCCTTACCCTCAACAGTGAAAAGATACACAGGAGCAGTTTTTCTCAAGTAAAGGGAACTTACTTCTCCATATTTAAGTAAACTGTATTTTCTTCTGAAGTGATCAAAGACGCACTCACTACAAACAAAAGTCATTACTGCTCACAATACCTAAAAAGATCAATAAGGGTGTGGATTTTAGAATATTTTTATTTTGCCACTATTGAGGCAATGTGCAATGTTCATAACCTGGAGTTAAAGATCCTGACAGCTATTTTGTTAGCTGTGGAAGACAAAGGATGTGAACTGGGATGGATGTATAGTGGCAAGGTTCAGAGCCTGAGGCTGTTGCTCTTGGGGGAGCAGAGCAATGAATAGAACTACAGTCAGGATGATTTCAGAGTCTGTGTTCTCCTTCCACTGACTTTGATGGAAATCCAAGTCAACCTCCGGAAGGAATAGCATGTAAAAAGATGTTTCCATTTGGCCCTCATATTGTACTTACAAGCACAATGACAATCAATCACATGGAACAACATGAAAACCCTGGGAAAGGGAAGACCTTGTGGAGGGGGACTTAGTTTCACCTAGTGCTAGCTAATCTAAAAGGTCAGTATCTAACTTAAGCTTGTTGCCTGGGCTCCTTCTCACCAGCAGGAAAGGCACTGAGAGAAAGAACATTCTCCAAAAGGTGATCTATCCTACATACCTCAGACATCTGCCTCATGACAGAGTGGGTGAATTGCTCAGGAGGTGCCCCTCTTTTCATTTTTTTTCCCCTTGATTTGACTACTGTTCTAGACAAGATAGCTAATTTCTGATTGGCTAAAGTTGTCAATTGAACTTCATGCTATCTGTCTAAACAGCAGAACCTATTTTGTTGTGTTTCCTAGTTGTGCATGGATAATAACTTCTTGTACCATGTGTTTTGGTTATATTAATGCTTATACAATATTTAAAAACTGTTCTTATATTTTGTCAGTCCTTCAAATTTAAATCATAGAAAATAATATAATAATATTGATTGTTAACTATCTTCTTAGCTTATGTAGTGTTTTCATGCAGATCAAAACTTAATAAGAAGCATGAAATATTGCAACATGTGGAACCAAGCAAATTATACTTTCAGGTGTCAAAAGATACAGAAGGTTTATTTATAAAGGTTAAGAAAACATTAATCTTTCTAAGGAACTCATTTTTATTTCTTATTGTCTTCTCCAATAACTGCAAAGACTGTGGAAGTCTTCAGGCATTTTACAAGCATTATACAGGATACAAAGCATTACAGTAATAGTATTACCATGTTTGGTTTTGTGTTCTGTTTTTTTTTTTTGTCTTTTCTCAACCAAGCTCACCTGTTCTTTTCTTAAACAGGTGCAAGCCTCCCTTAGACTGGCTGTGTTGTATTTGAGTGAGTTTTGCCATTAACTACAATAGGACACAGTTCTAGATAATCAGTGGAGGCAGTCAGTATGTAGAAAGGTGTTTGTTTGCTGGCAGCCTAATGTGGGGTGTGACCTTGTGAAATCAAGGTTGGCAGAGAGGTAATCAGGTAAGAGGCAAATGATGCATACATGGCAGCAAGAGAGAAGAAAGTGTACTACAAAGCTGGTTGAGGGATGGGCTCATGATTGAGAATGATCACTAGCCACTGGTAAGGAAAATTAACGAAGAAACAATAAAAAACAAAGGCCAGTAGAGTCTGTGTAAGGCGTGATTAAATTTTTGTGGGTTTATGCCTTCTAGAGTCAAGCTGCAAGCAGGCAGTCTCCCATGAAGATAGTATTCTGGAAGGGAACAAGCTGTGGTTGGAGTCCAACAAGTTAGCACTCGCAGTTTGGCTGGGGTTTCTAGCTCTCAGAGGCCAAGGGCAAGTGTCTATCTTGTCTGTCCTGAGAGCTCGCAGGCAGGAGTGATGGTTGGTCTGTACCAAGGTGTGGAAGGCTGGGACACCTGTGTACCTGGATGTCCTCACAGCAGTGTGGTAAATGGCCTAGAATTGATGCTTAACCATATCATCATATCATGTCATATATCATATCGTATCATATCATATCGTATAGTGAGAGGACAAGGGGTAACGGGTTCAAACTTAAACAGGGGAAGTTTAGATTGGATATAAGGAAGAAATTCTTTACTGTAAGGGTGGTGAGGCACTGGAATGGGTTGCCCAGGGAAGTTGTGAATGCTCCATCGCTGGCGGTGTTCAAGGCTGGATTGGACAGAGCCTTGGGTGGCATGCTTTAGTGTGAGGTGTCCCTGCCCCTGTCAGGGGGGTTGGAACTAGATGATCTTAAGGTCCTTTCCAACCCTAACTATTCTATGATTCTATATCATCATATCATACAATTTATTAAGTATTTTATAGGTCAAGAGCTTAATCCAACGATTGATACTTCACAGGACATCTCCGAAGACTCCAGTTGTGCCATAGGCATGTTAGAGATTTGGAGGGGGAAGTGGTGAGGTAGAAGCTACATCTGAACGAAGAGCATCTATGCTCCATAGAAAACTATGGAGTCCTGGACTTTTAAACTTCCAGGTTGAGGGCCATGACCATTGACACTGTTGTCTCCAGTCTTGTAAGCCATCCCAGATGTGACTTTTTGTAAGCATACAACTGATCCAAGAACCCAAGTTCCACTGGCTTTGAACTGCCTGGAGTACCTGCATGTGTCTTCTCCTTGATAGCAGGAAGACTGGGGAGAGAGAAGGGATAGCACTGGTGTGCAAATATTTGATTTTCCCTTTGAAACAGTAGCTATGACTCTCAGAGGCAGATAGTGGTTACATTCTTGGAATGTGTAAGTAATAAAACAACCCTTGTGATCAGTTTAAAAATGTATTAAAAAGCACTTGCCTTCAGGAAAGTTAATGTTCAAGTTTCATTTCCTCTAGAGACAAATATCAGTTCAGAGGAGCAGGAGAAGACAGAAAAGAATGAACCAGGTTACTGTAAGAGCGTGGGGTCGTTGTCATGTAATTCTAGACATTGTTGCAAAAGCTAGAATATTAAATCTCACGGAGTGGAGAGAAGGATGCAGACCGAGGGCAACCCAGAGGGAAATAAGACTGAACTAATGAAAGTTTGCTCTCTCAGTAGTATGTAAAGAATGTCTCCAATATTGTGCTCACTAAAATAGTGTCTCTGGGCAATGTGAGAATAATCATAGGTAGAAATTATACTTCCCTTATAGAATCACATGAACAAGAATAAAAACCATGTCTGGGAGAACATGATCTGTAGATTCTAGCAAGCTGTCTCACTCTTAATGACATCTGTGTGTCTTCTGAGATTTCCTGACATGATGAGATTTTGGACTGGGTTAGAGGATGTCTTTACTTTCTTGAATCATAGAATAGTTAGAGTTCGAAAGGACCTTAAGATCATCTAGTTTCAACCCCCCTGCCATGGGCAGGGACACCTCACACTAAACCATGCCACTCAAGGCTCTGGCCAACCTGACCTTGAACACCACCAGCGATGGAGCATTCACAGCTTCCCTGGGAAACCCATTCCAGTGCCTCACCACCCTCACAGTAAAGAATTTCTTCCTCATATCCAATCTAAACTTCCCCTGTTTAAGTTTGAACCCATTACCCCTTGTCCTTTCACTACAGTCCCTAATGAAGAGTCCCTCCCCAGCATCCTTATAGGTCCCCATCAGATACTGGAAGGCTGCTATGAGGTCTCCATGCAGCCTTCTCTTCTCCAGGCTGAACAGCCCCAACTTTCTCAGCCTGTCTTCATATGGGAAGTGCTCCAGCCCCCTGATCATCCATCCTTGTAGCCCTCATCTGGACTTGCTTCAACAGCCCCATGTCCTTCTTATGTTGAGGACACCAGAACTGCACACAATACTCCAAGTGAGGTCTCACGAGAACAGAGTAGAGGGGCAGGATCACCTCCCTCGATGGGCTGGTCATGCTCCTTTTGATGCAGCCCAGGATACGGTTGGCTTTCTGGGCTGCGAGTGCACACTGAAGCCAGCTCATGTTCAGTTTCTATCAGTACCCCAAAGTTCTTCTCCGCAGGGCTGCTCTGAATCTCTTTACTCAATCTGTAGCTGTGCCTGGGATTGCTCCGACTCAGGTGTAGGACCTTGCACTTGGCATGGTTGAACTTCATGAGGTTGGCATTGGCCCACCTCTTTGGATGACATCCCTTCCCTCCAGCATATCAACTGAACCACACCAGCTTATTGTCATTGGCAAACTTGCTGAGGGTGCACTCAATCTCACTGTTCACGTTGCCGAAAAAGATGTTGAACAGGATCAGTCCCAACACCAACCCCTGAGGGACACCACTCATTACTGTCCTTTGTAAAGAGTCAGTATTCATCCATGGCAGTGTTACAGTCATTTGAGCTATCACACCTTGTCTCTGTGGTATTGATAAGACTGTATGCAACAGGCTTCTAGTTTCTCCTATTCCCTGTGCTGTGCATGTTAGTGTAGAAACATTACAGAGAGGCACCCAATTGTGCTGAATTCCTAGAGAAGGTATGACAGATTCTTTCATAATCTCCCCCATAATCCTTGGGGTATTTCTACATGTCTAGCCACAGATGGACCTGAGTGCTTTTGCTCACCCTTTAACCTGAGAAACAAGATAGCTTTGATACTAGCACTGTTAAGCTATATTAGACATGTGCTTTTCTTGCACATTAGTAGCTCTTACAGCAATAGCGTGCATACTAGCCCATCCTAACCCAGCTCTTCAGCCTGTAGGCTGGCATGGGTTACAGGCTACATCCGTCTCTGTATTCACCCTGTGTAGACTAGACTGTTGGAAAAAATGAAAAGAAACTGAAATTACAGTTTGGCCACTTGCGAACAGGAAAAAAGAAACAACTTTAGCATCTTTCCCACAAATTTTAGAAGCAGGTTAATAAGATATATTACTAGCTAGGTCCATGTCTATAATTTTGATAAAGGAAATGGACTAAAAAGCTGTATCAAATAAGTTTTTCTTAGTTTTTCTCATAAGTTTGAGAAGAAATTCAAGATCATAGTGCCAGCTAGATGCAGCTACTTAAATGACAGAATGATGAGGCATCCAGCTTCTAATTCATCTGTGTAGAATGAATAAACTTGAACTAAACCACTTGATGCCAGTTTTCCTTATGGACCATGGTATAAAAATTTCTGGACTAGTTGCCACTAGTCATGTAAGTGTGTTTATTAATGTTAATGAAGAGACTCTGTTGAATTATGCTTTGTCTCATCAAGTACTGCTGTTGGCTACACCACTGTACTACTGACTATAAAAAGAGAAACCCTCAACCCCTCTTGAAAAGCTTTTAACATCATCTTTGTCAGTTCTGTTTTATATACTTGCCCATTCCACTTTACCCTTCCTGACTACGTTAACATTTATTTTCATACTGCATAGATGAAATGAACTGCTCTATTTCTTTTTGCAAATCATAAGGCACCTTGGTAGCAGCCCTCTGATATCTGCAAGACCTCTGTTCTGGCAGACTCACTCAAACAGAAATTCTTCTTCCCTAGAAATGACAAGTGTTTTAATGTAAAGTTACTTACAGTGTAATATGTTATATCATTTCCTGCCCTTTCTGGAAGAAAATACAGCCTATGCACTCCTCCCATCCTAACCAGTTGCAGGCACTTGAAATGAGATTGTAGGCAGAGACATTGTTTACCGTTTCATTTCTAGTAATTAGAAGTTCAGTAACGTAACTTCTTTCTGCCCTACAGTAGTGTTTCAGAGATGTCAATACCCCAATGTTGGCAAACTGACCAATACCGACAAGATGTACAAATGGACCTCGAGCCTCTACCATCAGGAGGATTTGATTCCAGATGAAATGCTAATGTGCCCTGATAAAAAAATAACTGCATCTCCTTGCATACAGTTTATGTTCTCAGTGTTCTTCCACTGCAGTGCAGTCTAGTATGGTATCCCTGAGTCACTTTGAGCATATAAAATGTTATATTTTATGGTACATATCCTCAGGTGTTGCAACCACAAATGGATAAATATGTCCTAGATTGATCAAAATTATGGAATGTGTGTTCCCAATACTGCCTGCAAAAGACTGAAGTAAACCCAGTTTAAAGCTCTATTGACTAGTCTGAGACAAAAGTTTTGGAAAAACATGGGGCAGCATTGCTACAATCACTTTAATACTGTGCATTATTTCCTCCTCTGGTTGCATTATTTTCTCCCATTTACCTTGAGTATAGAGTTAGGAATCTTGATTATGGGTTGCCTTTGCAGTGTGTACTTCCTTTAAAATAGTGCATGCTGAGAAAATCCCAAAGATCCTATACAAATGGAGGATATTACAGTTGCTCCCTGCCAAATAATCTGGAGTTTGGGATAACCTACACAGTTTGCCTACTGGGACTTGTAAAGCAATTACCTGCACTAATAGGAAGAGAGAGAGATATTTCATGCATCTTCTAAGACAACATGAACCAAAATACTATCTAAAAGTCCAATTTATAAACATTTTCTTCCCTACTCGAAGAAGTGGGAACTTGAACAAAATTTTCTTCTTCATATAATTTTAACTTTCTTCTTCCTACTTAACAGACGAGATGAAATCTCAGTTTGATGTGGTTAATATCAATTAATGTTTGTAAGACTTGCAAAAGTCACTGAAGCTTAAGTTTGCTGTAAAAGGAATATCAATAGATATGGAAACATAGTCATTAAAATCACTATTTGTGAGGGTAAATTGCTCTTGTTAGTGATCTTTCTACTCATATTAATGCCAAGAGGGAAATAGGTACTTTTTACTCCAAAAATACAGAAAAAAAGGGAAATGAAGAATAGACCTTGGCGATATTCAAAAGATAATTCAAGGACTATTGATGATTAATGGAATAATTGCTGAGAGTCTGCAGAGAGCTATCTGGTTATCAGGTCTCCCATTTTCTAAGTGATCTGCTTCATGAAAAGATAACTGAAACCTATAAGTATGAATTCCATAGTAGTATTTTTCAATACAGGCTATTGTTCTAATTAGTATATGGATGCTATGTAAGTACAGAGAGGAGAGGAGAACAATGTTTTCTGCAAATTAGACTGATAAAAACTTACAGATAAGCATCATAAAAAAAATAAAAGCAAAGCAAGCTCACCTTTAAAATCCATCCTCAAAAATGGTATCATTGGAAAATCTGTTTTTGTTGCTTTTTTTTCATCCCATCCAAATGATTTTCAGGGAATCTGTCATTTTATTGTGTGTCAGGAAGCATTTCTTGGGCTCTCAGCCTACATTTTCTTTCCTGTTCTAAAAATCACTCCAGCTCATTTTTTTTAGGGCCCTTTCTTGCCTTCCTCCTTGTGGGTACTTACACTCTTCAGGTTCTTTCAGATGATTACTACCTCTGATCAACATATACCTGTAATTTGTCATTTCAAACATATGAACAAAACCACATTCTTGGTGGTGGGAGAAGGATCTCTCCCACACTTACTCAGAGAACTGGAAAGAAAATAAAAGTCTTAGCTAGCCTGTATTCTTCTGGGGAACATTTTTCAATGAAAAGCAAGTTCTCTGCACAGAGGAAGAGCCTAAACTCTTCCTCGTGCCTTTGAAATTCTCCTCTCTCATTTTTCCATCCACTAGCTGTGCTAAAGGACACCTACAAGATGCAAGTGTCAGCTTGAGACCAGCTAGCAGGAAAAACATCTAAATGGAAAAGCGCACTTTCATAATTAAACTCAAGTCTCTCTCTTTGCATTGTCTCCTTCATTTCTCTTTCTATAATTCTGCTTGTATTATTCTGACAAGGACTTCTGTAAACTCCCAAGATGCCAACCTGAAACTGACAAGAATGGTGGCAAAAATACATAAAGCACAAATTCTTTTGACAGCCAAATGGGATCCTGTTGTCTGCTGGAATCTCCTTTCATTTTTCCCTTGTGCATTTCTTCTGCTCTGCCCTCTGCACACACCTCAGCAACAGCCTGAGGGTGTCAGGAATAATTCTGCAAAGACACAGAGAAGGAAAAGAAAGTGCCAAGTGTCAAGTCTGCCCCATGACCTCCCACTCTATGTAAACTGGAAATAGAAATTGTGGGAAAGTGGCCTGTTATCTTCTGAAGTCTTGATAGATTTAATTGGTTTCCAAGTGTTTTCATAGCTACACTGGAGAGGTATCTGTGTTTAGGATATGATGCAGTGTCCACTGAAATCAATTAGACTTTTTTTACCAACTTCAGTGGGCTGAAGGTTGACCCTGGTTTCCACTGTGACAGTTCTGTATAAAACCAACCTACTGATGCGCATTTGTAAAGGGTCAATATAAAAAACCTCATTCTGCTGGCATGTAAAAATGAGGCAACGAGGGACATTCTGAAGTTTTGTATTAGAAACACAAGTTCAGTGCAGCTGGTAAGAAGCTTTTTGCAGTTACTGCTGATGTCATTTTCACTGTTACTGGCCCAATACTGCTTTATGTGGTTCTTCTGAAAGAAATGTTTGCTGGCATCACTAGCCCTGATCATTCAGTTATATTGCCAGTTAAGTCCAAGAAGTAATGCTCAGAGGAAATACTGATAAACATACACGGTGAAAAAAGGGCAACTATGCAAAGATAAACCACTGACTCTGATAAAAACTATATCAAACTGCAGCACTTAGTTAACACTTCCTTTTGAATTTTTGCCATTCTGAGTGGCTCTTGTTTTAAAACAGAGACTCTCCACTATAGGAATGGAAAGCTGATAGCCTGCATCTGTATGCACTCAGTTTGATGTTCCTATCATGGTTACTTGCCTTCACTTGCCACAAATGCTGATGTGGATATGACAGCTGTCTATGCAGATATGTCACAAAGACAAAACAAATGAAATAATAGTAGATGTTAACAAGCAAGCTGATGATATTAACTTATATAATTATAATATTTTAATGTGAACACTGTGTTAAATTAATAATGTTATTTCTGCTTACACATTATCAGTAGCTAGAGCTTGCATGGGAAGGAGTTGTAGTATGAAGTATGGAGTTCCATGAGTGTGAAAGGTTAAGTTTAATTTTCCAAACATCTGTAAGTTTATTTTCAACATTTCAACGGAAAATAGAATTCACTTGAACAAACTTGTCATATAAATAACTTGCAGTACTGAAGATATGAATTCAGAGTAAAATTGGGGAAAACATAGTCCCTGCTGGGTGAAAAGAGCTAACATACTCTGGAAGTTAGAAGCAGCTGGCTGGAGTGGCCACAGCATCCTTAAATAGGAGGATTTCTAAGCAACCAATAGCAGGCATAGATCTTCAGGGGGAACAATGTGATGTGCCTACTGTTATTCAATAGTTTAATATTTAATATTATATAATAGTTAATAGCTTAACAGTTAACGCCTTTGCAGGGCATTGCAAACATGAAGAAAGCATGCAGTAAGTCAGATTCCCTGCAAACGTCTTGGCAGTGGCTCTCACAAAGTAGCTGGTCAAGGAAAGGAGAGGTTTGGAGTACTTGGCTTTTGTGCAGCCTGAATGCAGATAGCACAGCCCACTCAGGCTGATGCCTAGGGACTCTGGAAGACAGGAGACTTCCTCGTGCTTGCTGACTTTGGTATAGTTATCACAGTCATGACAGTTGTCATAATCTGGCAGTTCTCTTGCACAGGGCAGTGGTCTTGGTTGTGGAATATGCTGCCAAGAAGTGAATAGAGTCCATTGCCTTGCCAGGTGTCAGTGAACACCAGGTTTTCCCTGTTTTCCTAATCGAGAACTTACTGCCCTTTGCAGTAAGTTGGTATAATACTTATTATAGTGTCTTATGGAGCAAAGAATCATAGAATCATAGAATAGTTAGGATTGGAAAGGACTTTAAGATCATCTAGTTCCAACCCCCCTGCCAGGGGCAGGGCACCTCACACTAAACCATGCCACTCAAGGCTCTGGCCAATCCAGCCTTGAACACCGCCAGGAATGGAGCATTCACAGCTTCCCTGAGCAACCCATTCCAGTGCCTCACCACCCTCATAGTAAAGAATTTCTTCCTCATATCCAATCTAAACTTCCCCTGTTTAAGTTTGAACCTGTTACCTCTTGTCCTCTCACTACAGTTCCTCATGAAGAGTCCCTCCCCAGCATCCCTATAGGCCCCCTTCAGATATTGGCAGGATGCTATGAGATCTCCACGCAGCCTTCTCTTCTCCAGGCTGAACAGCCCCAACTTTTTCAGCCTGTCTTCATACAGGAGGTGCTCCAGTCCCCTGATCATCCTCGTGGCCCTCCTCTGGACTTGTTCCAACAGCTCCATGTCCTTTTTATGTTGAGGACACCAGGACTGTACACAGTACTCCAAGTGAGGTCTCACAAGAGCAGAGTAGAGGGGCAGGACCACCTCCCTTGACCTGCTGGTCACGTTCCTTTTGATGCAGCCCAGGATACCGTTGGCTTTCTGGGCTGCGAATGCACACTGAAGCCGGCTCATGTTCATTTTCTCATCAACCAACACCCCCAAGTCCTTCTCTGCAGGGCTGCTCTGAATCTCTTCTCTGCCCAACCTGTAGCCGTGCCTGGGATTGCTCTGACCCAGGTGGAGGACCTTGCACTTGGCACGGTTAAACTTCATCAGGTTGGCATCAGCCCACCTCACAAGCGTGTCAAGGTCCCTCTGGATGGCATTCCTTCCCTCCAACGTATCAACCGAACCACACAGCTTGGTATCATCACCAAACTAGAGTTAAATGACCTCAGAAAATACAGCTAACTGATCTTTTCAGAAGAACAGGAATCTCATTGTAAAATACCTTTTTTTTCCCCCTAGCTTAGCTTACACTATAATATTCTCATGCATTAGCTTTTTCTTTCTTTTCCATTTTTCTTTTCTCATTCTTTAAACTTTCCTTCATCCTCATTCCTACTTTTCCTGTGCTAGCTGCCAGTCTAACAAGAACAAAAAAGCAGAAGGGGCCGGGGGAAGGGATGAATGGGGTGAGAGACAGGGAGTGTGGAATATGAATATGGGAATGAATAAGAGGAATATGAAACAAGAAAGCAGCACATTTCAAAATCAACCCTCTTTCATAAAAAGCATAAAAGAAATTATTACAAAGAAATAAAAAAAAAATTGCCTATTTCAAATCATCAGAATGCAAATAACAGAAAAATAATTATTTCTTCTTCCTCATCTCCATCCTTAGTATAATTTTATTGGAGAATGGACACTGCTTTTTGACAAGGAAATTTGTTTAGATATCCAAAATTTAACAAAAGGATCTGTTCCTTTAGAACAAGAATACTGGTGGATAGAACAAGATTTCTTGTGCTTTGTCTGGTTAACCATAGAATCACAGAATAGCTTGGATTGGAAGGGACCTTAAAGATCATCCAGTTCCAATGACCCTGCCATGGGCAGGGAATGAAGGAGTAATTTTCAGCACTGTCCATCATTTATTATCTTAGACGTTCAGTTAATGCAGCTCAATTTATCACGTGTCAGTTTTCAACAAACACATGCTGGATTGCCTTTAGCCCATACTTTTTCCCAAACAGAACGTACTGGGTTTTCTTACATTCAGTTTGAAATAGCTGTGTTAAATAGATGGGGCAAATATCTAATATAAGGAAGAAATCTTCGGCTTGATTCTTATCTGTTATTACTATAAAACACAGATAATTCTTCTAAGGTTAGTGGAGTTACATGACTGTAAATCCAGATAACAGAAGGAGGTGCTTGCTTCTCTTAAGCATTTGTGACTTTTACTAAGCAAGGCTTTAGTAATATAATCAGGAGCAGTGCTAAATCCTTAATAGATACCTATTGTTCACAGTCAAATGGTCTTTTAGGTCAGCTGTTGAATAACCATGACTTACTGAGCAGTGGTATCTCTTCCATTCAGTGCCTGGTGTTGAGTGGTATGCTCCTGACAAGCAGAAGAAAATCCAATTATCTACTTTTCTTTCTTACTTCTTCAGGAAATGCTTCAATGTTTAATAAAGCATCTGGCCATATAATACAGATGTTAGTAGGGTGTCTTTAAGAGAATTATATTTTTGTAACTCTTTTTCATAACAGTTTTGACAGACAGAACCAATTTGGTGCTGCAGCTATCGGAAGAAAATAGCATTAAGTGTGCCTGGACAGACTCGGTAGGATAATGTTGTCAAAAAGTCATAGCTATTGTATTTTTCGTTCCAATCCTTTTGGACCAGCCAGCTCATCTTAGGAAGGTTGCTGTGAATTGTACAACACCAAATGGGAGCTGCCTGTCGTAAAATAATTGTTTCTCTGAAGAGTAAACTATTACATGCCTTTCACAACTCTGCTGAAGTCAGTTTTCAGAAATCCTTCAAAACCATATACATGGCCATAGAGTTTTGAGTTATAGGAGACATTCAGCTCCCAAGAATATGGAGACTTGTGTGTCGGCCTCTTCTCCGCAACAGTGTTATCTCAGACTGTTTTGTAGGGTTTCTTGGCTTTTTTGTGTTTTTGCCATTGCTTCATGGTAGAAACAAACTTGGCAGTCAGAAACTTGTTCAAAACCGTATGTGTATCTCACCCAAACTTGGAAGCTCAGCAATTCTTCTGAATCATTCATATTTGATACAGGCTCAGTTTGCTTTTCTGGTAATTTCCAGGGTAAAGTGCAGGATAATCTGGCTGGATTCTTGCTATTTTTACAGCAACGGTACAGGGTGGTTTTCTGTTCTTTATAAATCATAATAAATGTAACTGGGAGGACTTTTGAGTCTTAACAACTAGATTTGCTGTGGCGAATAAATAGTACCTTGAGAATATATTTCATTGTCTTCAAATGCCACAGGAACTCTCTGACCTTTAAATGTAAACTTTAAAATTTGCGGGAAGAGGTATAGCCAAAAAATTCTCATTAACATTTGTGGCCATTAATAAGCTGAATCCTTTTCTGCTGAAATAAAGTTTACTTCTATGCTACAGACTATGAAGCTGTGTGATGAAAGTCAGAGGAACTGCTAATGCCAAATGTGCTTTCAAACTCATTTTGCAAAGTTCCCTTACTACAAGTATGGGCATATCCTGGACTCATTTCATGTGGTCCTGACAGTTAAAACCTGATGGTATTCTGACTTGAAATGTTCAAAGATTTACTTAACACTTCTGTGGTGCTGGAATATCAAACGGCTTTTGTCCAATAAGCAGAATGCCTTTTTATAAGATACATTCTTGTATATTCTGCTCATTCTCTTGAAAGGCAGAGGACCTGAGAACCTGTCCAAGTACACTGGCTGCTCTATCACTAGCATTTTCTATACATTCAGCTGCATTTTCTATGAACTTCTGACAATTTTTTCAATTTGGGGACACATTTATTTCATCTGATGATTCAGGTTTTGCCTTTCTATGAATTTTACCAATTTCTTAGCAGTAGGGGTTTTTTTAGTCAGCACTGTGGTATATCATTAATTCTTTTTATTTCACCATTAGCAGTGAGGCAGTTAACCTTTGCATGAACATTATACTTTATAGATCCATATATTTTTAAGGCCAGGGGGACTGTTGTGTTAGTCTAAGCTGATGTCCTGTGTTGCAAGAAGTATTCTTACTCAGAGAATTCTGAGAACTGAGTGAATCTGAATTCCCTTACTTCTCAAGGGAAGCATAAAAACTCCCCCTGACTTTGTGGATCAAGACTTCATGTCTGCATGACATTTTCCTTGAACTGATGTGTAAAAACAAGTAAATTCATTCCAGGTTTGGTGCTATCACCACAGTAAGACAATTCACTGAAGCAAGCTGAGAACCAAAGGTCAGAAGATTCTGCTACTGCTGGACCAGTCTCTTGTATAGCCAAAAAAGTGCCTCAAAAACCTTTTCCACCTCTGTAAGTTCTTTCTCTCTGAGGGCATCCAGAATTCTGACTCTGAATGCCTGTACTTGAGCAGCTGAATTGAATCCTAAGTGACCGAATGAAGTTTAAGCTTAGCATTTTTAAAGTCCTAAAATCAAATCACCTGCAGCAGTAGCTGAATTAACTTTGTTTCCAAAACCAAATATGTCTACATTTGTTAGCTTTGAGCTGTCTCCATCACTGCTTTCAAAGAAAACTGTATTTCTGTTTTCTGCTAGCATTACTGGCAATAAAATGCCCTGACAACAAGCTCTCTATGTATCTAAGTTTAGAAAATAAGGCCACCTTTCTGCCCATTGCAGTTTAATGACTTTCAATGGCTCCATTTATTTTGAAACGAGTTACAGCATAAGGCAGTTTTATTACTCAACAGCTTTTGGGTGCAATCTGTTTTTGACTTAGTAAATAGATGAAGCCCTCAGCCTGAATTCTTTAACTGAAAAAAAGAGGCTGAATACAAACTTAGGAGGCAGCAAGCCTCTCCATGCTTCACTGTTCTCTCCAGAAAGAAAATCACAAAATACATGGATGATATGCCAGGTTTTCAAAGAGAGGAGAAGACTGGAAAATCTTAATGAAATTATATCACCAAACACTGCCTGTGTTAGTTACATTACCTTGTCACATAAGTATGTGTGCTGGGATGGAGTACGTTTTGCTGAGTAAGCTGAAAATGCTGCCTCAAGAGAAGAGGCTGACTTCAGCTTTATTCAATTGCTCTGCTTTCAGGCGATTTTCTGATATTTCAGTGACTGACAGAATCAAGCGAAATTCACAAACCCAGTCATTCCAAGTGATATAAATGATGACCTTTAAGATCAGAATGGATATTTCTGAGAAAATTTCAGGAAAGCACTATATAGTTATGGTGAAGCAGGGGGGTTTATGGCTGTTGTGTGTGGTAAGTGACATGAATGTTCATGAGGAGTTCAATTCATGAGGTTGAACCAAGTAATCTGATAAGTTGCTGTAACCAAGTCAGCGACGAAAGATTTATTACTGTGCCTAGATGTGGGGATCCAACACTGCCAGAAACGGTATGGTGGTATTGTAGGATAAATATCAGATATTCATTCAGGTTGCAACTGGCAGAGTCACAAATATCATTATTGCAGTGGGCATGATTTGCCCAGAGAACACTAAGAACAATACTGTACTAAAGCAACTGTTTTTGCAACCACATATAATGGGAAAAGTATCCTAAAGGAATCACTACGTTAAAGGGGAAAAAGTTCCTGTGTGTCTTATCGAGAAATATGATGTGGTACAAAATGCTACATCTAGATATAATTCGCATGAACGCTGTGTGTACCAGCAGGCATCCTAACTGCACAATGAGTAAAACAGACTTCCAGCAAGTATAGAGCTACCTGACCAAGAGGGCAAAGTAAGAATTTAAAATATTATAAAGAAATATAAGGAAATGAGAGCTTGAAGACAGGATATAATAGTTCAAATAGGAAATGTTTGCTTGCTTGATACAAAATGAGCTTTTAATATGATAAATAGAAAGACAGACAGATATGTGAGGGAGAGTAAAAAGCCACAGAAAACTTTGAAAAAGCTGGATTTTCAGCAACAGAAGACCATTCTTTATGAAATGAAGTACTGCAGTCTTTCCAGTCAAATGAAAGCTGCAACTTATTCTAAAAGCAAATCCACCAAGAGATTTTAAAGCTGGAAATACTGATGCTCCCAAAAATCACTTTTAAAAAGATGAAAACATGTCCCCTGATTTGGAAACGAATTTTGGAAATAACTTCACAGCAGTGAACCCATTCTATAGCATCTTCTGTCAGGATTTGAAGAAAATAACTGATATTAGCTTGGATGGTGCTCAGCTTCCTGAGCTGTAAGCTGAATGATGCTTACTGAAGTCATAAGAACCTTTACTTTGTGCAGCCAAAATACACAATACCTGTTTTCCAATGCTGTGAAGTTAGCAATTATTCTGGCATAGGAAATGCCAGTACCATAAACCAATTGAGTTTCATCATTCTACATTGCATCCAAATGTGGCTTTCACCCATTTGCTGCACGTGCTGCTACGTGTTCAAGGACAACTTCCAGACATGTATGTCTGGATAGGGAGTTCAAGAAAGTCAAGGCACAGATCATCACTGGGAGCT
Organism: Ara ararauna; assembly: GCA_028858755.1. Classification (NCBI taxonomy): domain Eukaryota; kingdom Metazoa; phylum Chordata; class Aves; order Psittaciformes; family Psittacidae; genus Ara; species Ara ararauna. The sequence continues at coordinate 69,101,694 of CM054379.1, forward strand.
TTTTAGACTTACATGTCTTTCTCATCGTTGCATTAAAATGATTTAACGATAGCTTTGTTCCATGACTGCATTAATCCATTTTTAATAAAAGGAGCATTTATTCCAAACCTAGCATTCTTCAACATTCTGATTAATTCCGTACTGGAATTTTAGGAAGTTTAATGTCCTAAGTCATCATTTGACTAAGATTACTGAAACTATTGGCTCAGTTATGAATTCATTATCTTTTATTTCCTACATATCTCTGATATGCAAATTGTTATAGCAGTGAAATATGTCTGACTGCTTTGCTCCCAGTTAATGCAGTATTAATATAAAAACGAACTTCATTACGTTTTGAGATACCCTTAAATTACATTAAATTAATGTCTGAAATTGCTTGATAAGAGTCCTGCAGTTGCCTAAGTTTGGGGTGTTATTTTGTTGTGGGGTGTGGAGTTTTTTTAAATTTTATTTTAATTTTTATTAATACAACAGTTATTTTGCATTGGCACTAATGCTGTGCAGAACTTTTGTATATCATCTGTTCGTGGCATGCTGACTTTTCTAAATCACAGGTTAATTATTTCAACCTAGAATTTCACCTCTGGAGGACTGTTCTAACAACAAAAATGGCATGTAAAGACCTTATGGAGATAGGAGAGGAAAGCCCATCAAAACACTGTCCCCATGACGCTAATGTCCTGTTCACACCCCTCCTTTCATACTGTACATCTGAAGTGTTTTAAATGCCAGAGATTGAAAGAAAAAAGGTTGTGCAGCCAAAGAAAGAAGAGAGATTTCAAATGAAGAAATAAATTATTCTGTCAGTCTACAGTAGATAAGATAAAAACCAATGGGCTAAATTGCAGCAAGTGATAGATGGGGCAGGCATTGGGAATAACATACTGAGTGGATACTGAAGCCCTTGGACAGACTGTCTAGAGAAGCTGTGGAGTACCTGCTGCTGGAGGTTTTTAAATACCACTCAGACAAGCATCCATCAGGATGGGGGGGGGATAGATAAACTAGGCAATCTCTAAAAATCCCTTCCAGTTTTATTTTTTATGATTCTGTGAATAGGCTTGTCATACTGAAATATTTCTCTGATTAGAGTCTGGTGCTATCCCTTGCCTACTGTAAGGCCATTTTTCCTTATGTTGTTAGAGAACTTTGATGATGAATAAAAGACAGATGTCTAGTTTGCTCTCAGAAGCTGATTTTTCAGCTAGTCAGCATATGAAGTTGCTGACAGATTTCCAACAGAGCTCAGTTCTAGAAGCATCCTTGTTTCAGATATAATGGGACTTTCTAGGTCAAGCATCCTGACATTTTCTACAAATATGCTTAAGTAAAGATCACTATCATGCTCAGACACATAAGTGCATTCCCATAACTTACCTAGTTAAAGAATTATGTTGGAGGAGAATCCTTAACATCATGTGGTTCCACTGAGGTTTAAACTGAGAAGTTTTACCAGCTACCTGCAGTGAGACAAGATCAAACCTAAGATCAGTTGCTAAGTCTCAGCTGTCATATGGGAACTTGTTAAGTCACAGCACTGTGGTTAATGAATGACTTCAAAGATTAACTCACATTGAAGAAAATATTTCAGGAGTCCAGGAGCCAAACACTAATCCATACTGTTCCTTAGGCTTCCATTCTAATCCAGTCTAGAGGCACACTATGAACATTTAAAGATGCTTGTTCTGACCACCTACAGTTGTTATGCTGTTAAAATGTTTGAATGAAATTTCTAAATTGATACTGAAAATGGCACTGTCCTGGGTTCTTTGACTTCAAATTTAGCTGCTTTTGATTTAGGTGATATTCAGGTGCTTTTGAAGAAGTCATAGCCCATTTCAAAATCTTCAAGGACATGCTTAACTATATGCACCTACACAAACACTGCTGAAGAGGAATGCAGGAGAGCATATACTCCTGGACATATGTACTTTCAAAGATATTTCTCATCTCTTTAACTATTTCACAGCTAAATAAGACAAACTCTCTTGGAATTTCGATTCTATGTGCACAGCTGTCCTGAAGGAATACCCAGAGCAGGATGCTGAGGTCAGTGTAACTGTAAGTCAAAGTCAACAGCAAGAGCTGTCTAGAGTCTTAAACTACTCCAGAGAAAGTGCAGTACCAATATTAGACTTAATATAGTTATTTCCTTATCCACCATCTTATATTTATTTTGTTTGTTTTAATTCCAGTATTCCATTTTTGTTCCTGGATGTCCTGATTTTAAACAATTTAATTCTGAATGTGAATTAGCATCTTTGATATCACATACCTACACAAACAACTTTTTGTCTTATTTGTGTTTTATTTTTATTTCAGATCAGGTGCCTAATTGTAATTTATGGGACTGCAGGGCACTTGGATTTTAATTGTATGAAGGTCAGGCAAAAGTGACTATAAAAGCATCAAAGAAAAATAATAGTTTGAAAGTGCAAACAAAGAGATGCTGAGATTTACATACTGGATTTAGTCAGACACCCCTACTGTTTTATAGAAGGAAAAGTGCACATACACAATAAGTAAATTACACCGTGCCATCAATATGCTGCATTTAACTGCATTAGTGGTTCTATTTTCCCCTTCATGACTTAGGTAGGATAACATATTGGAAAACACATATTTCCTAATTGTATTATTTAAATGGTTGGTAAATCTGCTTATAGATGTCAGAAACATCTTTTTAATGCCCCTACCAAGTTATTTATATTTAAAATAAATCCTTCAAGATCTCAAAAGTATTGAAAAAATGTTACTGTCATAGTAAGACCCAGCATGACTTGGACCAAAATCTTGTTCTTTGACCTACTCCATCTTCAGGCTGCCTTGCTGCATGTGCTTTGCATAGTGCCCACCTTCTAAATCTACTCAGTTCAGGAAAGAGCTGTGTAAACCACCTCCTTCATGATGAGGGCATTTTGATCTATTTTCGACAATACCTTTCAAAATGATCTTCTTGATATGCTGTTCAGATTCAATGAATTTCATTTTAATGTGGCAATGTATTGGTTAGAAATTGTTAAATCATTAAATACATTTTTGTGGAGACTGAACCTTGTTTGAAAAGGAAGCATACAGAAATTGGATTGATTTTGATTAAATTAATTAATATATTTGGCTTCCAGATTTCTTTTTATTCTCTTCCTCCACATTTTTTCCCTGTGTTTTTCTGTGCCTTTTTTATTTTAAAAAGAGTAAGAAGAGGAAGGACTTTTAAATATGGTAAAAAATGCGGAAAACAAAATAAAGAAAAGAAAAAAGGGGAAAATACTGGAAGTTTCCAATAAAATTCTATGTATTTTTTTCTTTTTAATTAAGAAACTTTAGAATTTACCTTTTCTGTAGTTTTGAAATTGTTAATATTTTAATTCTGACCAGTTCACTTTTCTCTGTTCAGTGCATTTATGCACTGGAATACATGAGAAAATCTAATACATGTGTATGCTTCCACTTGCAGTAGAAAAATAAAACAAACTAAGGAATGTGTTACTGGAGGTCATAGACAGGATATATTATGGACTTGATTTTGCAAGACACTGAACGCCTGCAGCTTGCCTTGCACCAAGTGAATTTAAGGCACTTGTCACATGACCTGCTCTTCTATTAGCTTAATTGCAATGGAAAAGGCAGAGCAGTAACACTAGAAATGGAAGATGATGGCAGGAAGTCTAGTCCTTGGTTCCATAGGGGTGATGGAAACAACTCTTCTCAAAGGGTCTTTGCTGAGGAATATAAAAGTAACACAGAGGAAGATATCAAGAACAAAGGAAAATGAAGATTTAAGAATAATAGAGAATATTTTAAAACAAGCACAAACTATTTCTGGAGCAATAACTGCTCTAAGAAAAAGTTACTAACCTAGATGAATCACATCTACCTAAGGGGGCTAATTTAAAATTTAAAAGCATTTTATGAGACAAAGATAAATAAGCTTTTCTAGTGAGTGATTCAGTCCTTCAGTTGACTGCTTATCTTTTTCTCTCGTGAGGCATCTCAAAGCTTGTGGTGATATTCAGATGGAATGAAGCTGGGCAGCAAAGACTGGGCACTATCAGATAGGTCCTTCCACCAGTCTCTGCCTTCAACTAGGTCACTGGAAGACTGGTACCCAGCTTAAAAGAGACTGGTGCTTCTCTTTGCCCTTCCAGCCATCCACACTGCATATATCTTGAGGTCAGGCAGCTATGAAGACATAGTTAAAACTTGACTCGTGGCACAAAGAAAGGATCCGGTGAAGAACTCAAAACCCCTATAAAACCCTGTGAAATGCAAACCTTCCCTTTAGCTGCCAGAAGAATGACTGTTTTGCCACCTTACTGCTGCTCACTGCCTAGACTCACTCTCAGAACATGCTCATTGCTGAGAGCTCCCTCCTGCTGCTGAGGCAATTTGTTTCACCTGATGATGGCCTGCAGAAAACGCAGGGTATCATTTAAGCAGTTTTATGAGTATCTTTATTAGCCTGAGAACACATACTATACTTCCCACTGGTGTATTCCCCATGTATACTCTCTACATGGCCCAGTGACCTCAGGGCCTTTTCAATAATTCAGGCCACGTGCTCTGGCTATGTCGTCTTGGGAAAGGAGCCCAGAGCAGTTTCGAAGCACTGTGTTTTCTATAGGAAGAAGGAGGACATACATGTTGTAGACTTTTCTGTGTTCACTGTATCTTTGCTGTAAGCTTGATTTTCAGTCTTGCAGCAGGGAGGTCCAGTCCCTCAGACAAAGGTCAAATGTTCTTCAGTAGGAACTTGTCCTGAAAGGTGTCTGCAGCATCCTCACTGAAAATTCAATACACAGAAGCAAGATATTTTTGTCCTTTGCGATGCAGCCTCCAATGGGAGGCCAAAACAAGCGCATTGCTTTGTTTTATTCCCAGGTTTTTAAGCTCACAATGTTTCCTGTTACTAAATTCAGCCAAAAGAGAGGATTGCAAGGAAAGCCATCACTCCGTGAACATCTCACCACTGGCACGACCCCGAGGTTTACACGGGCCCTCGACCTGACTCCCGCGGGAGGCTCCGCAGGCGTTTATGCCCTGCCCCACAAATGGAGGGGCCCCTCCGCTATCCACCCCCCTCTCCAGGCAACCACCATCTTGTTCCGCGCACCCCAGGCGCAAGCAGCCGCGGCGCGTCTCTGCGCAAAGCTCCCCCATCATTCCCCGCAGAGATGCGAGCTGCGACCGGCGGCCGCCGCACCACCTCCCGCCCCACGGCGGATCGGCGCTGCGCTGCGCTGCGCGGGGGAGAGCAGAGCAGGGCTGCATGTGCGCTGCCTCCGCTCCCGCCTCTCTCCCCCCCCTCCACGCGGCTCTCGCGGGGCGTTTTCAGCGTCCGAGGGCAGGTGCCGTTGAGCGCCTGTGTGCGTGAGCGTGTGTGAGTGTGTGTGTGCAAGGCGGGGCCGCGCAGCAGGCAGCCCCGCGCCGGCTGGTACCATCTGGGAGCCGGGGCGTGGAACGGAGGAGGGCGCAGGAGGGGGACGAGCATCCTCAAGGCCGAGGCTCCGTGTGGCTTTCTGGGCTTCGCGCCGGCGAGCAGGAGGCTCTTCGGTACCGGTACCGGCGAAGCACTTGCGGATTGGCATCCCTCCTCCTCCCCCCTGCTGTTTATTTTATTTATTTATTTATTTATTTTAGTTTGGTGTTGCTGGTTTTTTTTTTGTTTTGTTTTTTTGTTTTGTTTAGTGGTTGTTTTTTTTTTTTTTTTTTGTTTAGCCCTCCCTCAAATCCAGGGAGACGCTTCCGAAGCGGGGCGAGCGCTGATCTTACGTAAATGGTGCTGCTGCGGGGAGGGCAGCCCCCCTGCCAGCCCCGGGCCAGGGGAGCGTCCCTCGGCGCCGCTCGCCCTGCCTAGCGGTCGGGCTACTCGCTGCCGCTGCAGCCCGGTCTGAGATCCGCTCTAGCAGCGGCAGCGGCACCAGCACCAGCACCGGCGGGGGCAAGCGGCGAGTGCAGCCGGTATCCCGCAGCCCCGTCCCCGGCGGCTTTCGGCTCCTCCGCGGACCGGGTGCGGGGATGCTGCGGAGCGTCGGAGCCCGCGGCGGAGAGGGCGCTATGTCAGAGAGATAACGCGGCTCTGCCAGCAGCCCGGGGCCAGTCTCGGTGCCAGCCCTCCCCCGGGACCTGGCTGCCTGGGAGTCACTCGGTTCTCGGCGGCCGGACTGGCAGCGGCGGCGAGGCCGGGGAGCCGCGGGGCGAGGCCCGGCGGGGCGGGGGAGCGTCTGCCGGCCGAGCCGGGGCACCCCGCTTGCGGGGGCCAAGCGGCCGGGAGGCTGAGGAGCGCCGGCAGCAAAGGCGGGGAGGAGGAGGGCAGCGCCATGACTCATTTGCAGGCAGGTCTCTCCCCGGAGACTCTGGAGAAAGCCCGGCTGGAGCTGAATGAGAACCCTGACACTTTGCACCAGGACATCCAGGAGGTGCGGGACATGGTGATCACCCGGCCGGACATCGGCTTCCTCCGCACCGATGATGCCTTCATCCTGCGGTTCCTGCGGGCCAGGAAGTTTCAGCACTTCGAGGCGTTTCGCCTGCTGGCCCAGTACTTTGAATATCGCCAGCAGAACCTGGACATGTTCAAGAGCTTCAAGGCCACAGACCCGGGCATCAAGCAGGCGCTGAAGGATGGTTTCCCCGGTGGGCTGGCCAACCTGGACCACTACGGCAGGAAGATCCTCGTCCTTTTTGCTGCCAACTGGGACCAGAGCAGGTAAATGCAGAGTTACCCACCCACCCTGACCCCTTCTTCACCCGCGGCAGCGCATAGGAAAAGCTGTGCGAGAGCAGAGAGGGGATGGGTGGGCGGTGGGGACACAGCCAGCTCTGCCCACAGCGGGCTGGGCAGCAGCCTGGAAGATAGGGGGGGAAGAGAATGAAGAAATTAAATTAAATTTCATGGCTTAGGGCCTTTTCAACCTGCTCATCCTTCAGGGACTGAATTTTGGGAGGGAAGTAGGAACTACTCCAGTGCGCTTCTCAACTGGTTGATAAGAGGTTTACACCCCTCTGCCCACCCTTAGCTGAGGTGAGCTGGCGTGGTAGATGATGTGCATATCCCCCTGACAAAGGCTGGTTGCGCTCTCCATGCTGGTCTTTCTGCATTGACACACACAGAGCAGCTCAGTTGCCATAGGAGAAAGTGGGCGATGCTGTGTATAAAACAGGAGTATCCGTGATGGCCTTTGAGCTGAAAAGTTTATCTGTGCAAGAAGCTGAGGCTCCCAAATCCTTTCCCTCAGCTAAAGAAAGCATTTCCTGAGCCACCTGGAAGTGCCAGGGTTGAAGTTGCAGTAACCACTTCTTTTCCCTACTCATGCTGCTCCAAGTGGGAATTCCCCAATCCAAGCACCACCAGGCTTTGGTAGTGAATTGAAGGAGGCAAGTGCAGTCCCTAGAACAATTTCAGATCCTTTCTGGAACTACTCTATTCTGAAGATGAGTTAGCAGGCTGACCCAAGAGCTGCCTCTGACCAAGGTGCTTTCTTTTAAGAGTCAGATTGATGCTATGTGACACTATTTGGTTATTCTAAATACCTAATTGATTGTCATTCTCAGTTTCTTCCAGTCTGAAATTCTATCCGCAAAATTTGCTTGATTTTCAGATGTAAATGAAGGAACCATTAAGAGTGTACTCTCTTAAACCTGCTGTAATCACTGCATAAATTCCCTAGGCTTCCAACCTGCAAGCACGTTTAGCATCTGAAGCACTTCTCAGTGAGAAAACTTAAAATTTTGCCAGTTGCCTGACATGAACCCAAACCATCTTTTGTGCAGTCAATGCAAGCTGGGCATAGACAGTGCTAAGCATTCCGTGCAGATATCCTAAGCTCAGCTATTTTGAAACATTGGGGGCACATAAATAGCCAGCAGCGTGGATAGAAAGGACTGAATCTGGGGGATCGGCATGCTTAAGCTTGCCCTTTAATTGTTTGTGTAGCTGTTCTCTTGCAGGCTGTGTGGATAGCCACTGCAGGGAGTGATCCCACAGCTCCCTGCACCAGTCAGTGTTACAGCTAGGGATGGCTGCTGGCCCACCGTGGATTTCCTGATTTCCAGACATGGTGGCCATATCCTCACTGCTTACAGGGAGAGTTTCCTGGCCCTTGCTAACCCATGAATCATGCCCAGGCACTGGGAGAAAGCTCTCTGGCGCAAATCAAAACTGCCCACGACCAGGCAAACAAAAAGAAAGTGTGGATGAACATATGCAGAGCTGGTGCCAGTGTCCTTTTCCTGCTTTGGTCTTCTAGCAGATGGAGCAAAGGCAGCTGAGTGACGAAGCAGTGGTGATGTGGCTAAGGACTCTCTGAGTGGGCTTCATTTTCCATATGAGGACCTTCCTTATTTCCCCCTTGAGGACCAGGTCAACTTTTCATTTTAAAAACAACTTCACAATCACTTAGAAACCCCTGAAGGAAGAATTAGCAAATAAATAGATACTGTATACTGTATTGTCATTTCTCATGAATGAAAAAACCCCAAAGCTTTATGTGATGTTTTTCAGGTCATTAGTTTCTAGTCAAAAGAACACCAAGAATTCAAGTTCAGAAATAAAGTAGCATTTAAAAAAATAATTGCAATGTGAAAAGAATAGTTGTAGTCTTCATTTTGGATGTGGTAATATTTGAATTATATGAGATCAGCTGGCACAATAGGAAATGTATTTTTTTTTCATGAAGTCCTATTGGTACAATTATTATTATCTATTTTATAGTAGCAAAGTGACTGGAGTTCACGAGAGTACCTAATGCTTGCAATTGTATGCTTACTGCTTTTCAGCACTGCATGCCCACAGTACGCCTCTCCTCCAGAGCAACGGATTTATTTTCAGATAAACCACTCAGACAAAGGGGAGACAGCCGAAGCCCAGCTGCCGGGAGTGGTTTGCTCCAGGGCACATGACAACTCAGTGACAGATCTGGGAATGGAGCTAGGTCACTTTCTTTTCTAATTAATTTAGTGTCTTCCATTATCTGATGTGCAGCAACTGAACCTTGGGAGCACTGTGTATGGAACTTATACTAGAACTGCTGTGCAATAATATGTCTCAAGCTTATTCCTCAACTGATCTGAAAGCTTGTGCATAAAGCACTGCTCCTTTTACAGTAACAATGGGAGTATTACTCCTTGAAGTCTGTCTTGTTAGGACCCCTTTTTATGCTTCATAAACTGAGTTAATAGAGCACAGCATGCCTCCACATTTATCATGTGTGTACAACTTATTATGGCCAGCATGTAACAATTAGAAATAAAAAGTTCCAATTTGTTATTTAAAAGAAGAGCAGACATACTAGAGATGATTTATGTAGCACCAGCAGCCTATGATGTACATAGTTCCAATTAGAAAGAAAAGAGTGGGAGGCAGAACATTCCTATGGTAAAGCAAGGCTGTGTACTAGATGTTAAATCACTAAATTGAAGCAGGGCTTGAAAACTGTACCAGATATCAGATATCCTACCATCTGAACAACTAGAGCAGACATGTATTTGAAAAGAACAAGCAAAAAAATGAATGGTGAAGGTTGATGCACTGGGTAGCCCAGCAGGTTTCAGTGGCACCCTGCCTAACTCCTCACCCTGTCTATGCTATGGGGAAACTGAAGACAGGTGGCACTCCTGCCAGGAGGCTGGGTAGCACTCAGGGAATGCCTTCAGCCTTCCTTATTAGCTTGCAGGTTGTTGATTCATAGCTACATTTGGCTTGTTGGGGTGTACGTGAATTTGAAGACTCCCTTATGCTTCATGTGTCTAGCTGTTGGAGTTTTTTTTTTTCCAGTTAATGGTACAATTAACTTCAACTGTCAGTGGCAAGGGACCTGTTCTCATGCATCTTCTTCTGTATGCTTTATGGCACCTGTACACAAATTCCCCAGGAAAATCAGTCAATTTTGATGCTATTTATTTGAAATCTTTCCTGGTATTATCTCAGAGTTTTTACTAGAAAGTGCAATAGAAAAGTGCAGTAGAAGAGTGATGCAGTGATGCCTAGCTCCTCTCTGTGTCACAGTGACCTAGTCAGCTCACAGGGTCCTCTGTGAATATGGAAATCCCCTGCATTCATTACCATTAGCTCTGCTGTTGCATCAGATGATTTATAGCAGGGCAAAGACAGACTCCACTGGTTTGCTTTCAGACCTATTCTTTCATGTGCAGAAGTGCTAGAAACTTACATTTTCCTCTCATTAAATAAAAATTTAAATAATGTAGCCATTAGGAGTCTGGTCTGTTCCTCGGCTCACTATTAACCACAGGTGAGTTGGCAGGGTATTTTTCAAGCTCTGATTGAGCCCATATGACAAAATAAATAGCAATGCTAACAGTAATAACATATTAACAATAACAAAGTACCTGGTTAATAGAGTCAATTTTTATTTAGAAGTTATATCTTTCCAATAATAATAATTAACTAGTGCGAACACTGTAATTTTTTTACATTTTCTCTTGCTGACTGATGCTCTCTTATTATTTCCTAACTTTCTCCCATGTATCTGTGTCTGCCTATTGCTCGCATTTAGACTGAGTGTTTTGGATAGGAATCTTTTTGATCAATGATAATGTAAAATTTAGATCAGTTTATTCTGCATCTGTGTCTGTGACTTAGACACTGGGCTAACGTAAAGAGCAATGTATGGTATTAAATCTGAATCTAAAAGCTAATCTGGTAAAATATTTGGATCAGTTTCTATTTTCCTATGCATTTTTGTAACACTGGTGGTGCTTTTTGGTTTTAGAGTAAGGGCTTCCAGGGCATGCTACCACTATTTAAGCAGAATAGTTGTAAGGGAAGTCTTAATCTCCCATCTTCTCAACATACAAATCTGTGCCCAGACTGACAAATCAAGGAGATATGAGGCATGATTTCTGCATACTGCTTTGTGTATCCTGAGAACTCTTATTTCACTGAAAATCTAAAAATACAAAGAGCAGTAGGTTAGAAATAGAATGATGGCTCAGAGACCTGACCAGCTTTCCATTTTAAACCACAGTGGCATAAGACTCCATTTGACAGAAATCTTTACTTTTCTAATGGTGATGCACTTAAAATACAGACTGTGTGTTCCTTACGTGTTTGGGACCCTTAGGAGACATGCACCTTGAATTCCGGCAAAGATGACTTACCGTTTATCTGTTCTGGTTAACTCATGAGAGGCAAACTCATGCCACTCGGTTTTAATTCTCAAAATAACTTGAAATTTCTTTATATCTGGGGGAGGGATGACAAATAGCAGTAGAGATAGTAGGGCAACCCTGCCAAATCAGATTATCTGTTACTCAGAGGAAAAGTGAATTGACTGGAACCAGAATCTGGTTAAACAGATGATACGGTGGATGCCACTCATCATCAAGAACATAAAATATTGAAAACAGCTGACACAGCTTGATTTGACATGAGACATCTGTACCCTGCATTATTCCTGTCTCTTCTCTTTCTGTTGGCCTGATAGAGATCGCAGTGGCCTCTGGGAGTAAAGAGGATGCGTAGACCATATAACCAAGAGCTAAAGGTGAAAGATCATAATGAAACACTACGAAGAGCTGATAGCAGTGTCTGCCAGACTGTTTTTCCCAGAAAACCTGGGAAATAACTTTGAGTCTGTTCACGTCACATAAAAAATTCTCAAAGAACTTTTCTGTAAAGGGGAAATTGCTGCCAGTGTTAAATTGCAAGAAAGTGGGATGCTTAGTTAATTGTTTGAGCTGTTCTGTTCTTGACAAATTAAGATTTCGGTGAGGCATTACCCTTGAAGGTTCTGTTGCTGCTGTGGTAGGAACTGTATCCATCCCAAAGCATTTGAAAGAATTGCTGTCAGTGTGGCTATTATTCCAGGCTCATTGCTTTAAAGTCAACCAGAATGAAAAATTGCAAGAGGTAGCGGAGTGTGTCTGCATACCAGTCCCCACCTTATTTGAACTCAGGCTGGGACTCACGTAGAAAAGGAACATTAAGAGTGCGTTATATATGTGATAACATATTTCCAGCATTTGTTATTCACATTAACAACTGGGCTAAAAAGTTGCCTAAGCTTTCCATCAGATTAAGTATGGTTCTATAAATAGAGGGCACTAAATGCATTAAAATTAACCATGAGTTCTTGATTATCGTAGTCATTAGTAATATCTTGCTAGCTACAATGCATCCCATAAGAGTCTGTTTAAACAAGTGAATTTAGTCATAAATATATAGGATTTATTTCCGCACAGCCTACCTCCAGGCTACTACAGAATACGCACTGCAGCAAGTCAGGCCCAGCAAACTGTATGTGCCTGATAGCTCTGGAAGAGTCATTGTAAAACTAGGGCCAGGGTAAAATGAGTGGCTAGCTGTCTCCTAAATACACACTATTACTTAAATAGGTTAATAAGAATAAAAGAATACCATCTTGGCCTGAGACTGAGCACCATGTTGTCTTAAAATTAAAGGCTAATATGTTGACTTTTTGGTTTTTTTAAAGTAGAACGGCAGTCAAAGCCATCATGGATCAAATTTATTTTACACTCACTAACATGCCATTTTTCTCACTTTTCATTAGTTGTATTTCTGAACCTATATGGAAAGTAATTTCAACAACAAAATCCAGAGTAATTTTCCCACCTTCTTTTTACATAAGATTTTAATTTCCCTAAAGTCCAGCCAAGGATAGAGTGTATTTTATGGCAGAGTCTGTGCATCCTGGTGCTGACATGAACAGTAGTAGCAATGAGGTGAAATGTTGGACAACATGAGGCTGCAGTAGATTAAAGATGAGTCTTTATGCAAATAACTCTGTGCTGTGTGAAAGCTTTAGTTTCTTTAATCTTGTTGCATTTGCTTGGGCTGTTCAGCTGATACTTTCAGCTGCCATTTGCACTGTCTCAGATTTCATCTATCACACCAGGTTTACATTTCTGGCTCTTCTCAGCACGTGTCCAGAGTAAAAGCTGCTTTAAATATACAGTAATGGATTTGTCTTTCTTGTCTGGTTTCCTGTACTGTACTTAAGTAACGTATCAAAACGAAGAGATGAAGTCCATTACAGAATGAAGGATAGCTCCTATCTTCAGCTAATTGCCCTGAAGGGCATTTGCGGTAGGAAACTTCTTTGTTAGTGACATGTCTGTGTATACTTCTGATGTGGCTTTTTAGACCTGAAAAGTACTTCATATACCTTCCTCTAGCCAAAAATTGTTCTTGCTTCATTATAGCTAGACCTGTGTTCTTCAAGACTTGTTTTCACAGAGAGGACCACCTTTTGTCTTTTACACTGAATAAGCATACAATATTATCTTTGTTGTGAACTTTCTTATCCGAGTCTTGCAACAGGAAATAAGATTTTGTGAATGTGCCACAGATTTTTGGAGGCCTAGCTCTACAACCATTGGTTAGTCTGTGGTGGTTGAATTCTTGGTCTCATTGATGCCTGACAATTTTCCTGTTGTCTTGAATGAATTCAGGACATAATTAGGTGTGTTTGTGTTCATATAAAAGTATTTCATGGCCAGTCTCAGAGACCTGATTGGCCTCGTAAACAAAGAACCTTTATGTCTAATGCGCCAGATTTCTAGCAGCCTTATGCCACTAGGGAGCTGTTAATCCAAGGCATGCAATGTTGTCTTGAGCTCCCTAGGGAAGGCATTAGAGATCTGCATCAGGAACTTGGCACCCATCTTCTTGGAATGGGTGGAGGGTGCTTGCAGCAGTCTTCTGGTTTGTGGAGCTCTTCTGCAGAAGGAGATTCTTTAATGGAGCAGCATAAATCTCAAATGGGGTTGAGACTAATTTTAGAATTTGAATATTTGTAATGTCTGGTTTTTGTATGAGCTGTGGTAGATGCTCTTCCTTAGAGTGAGGATTAGCTGCTCTCCCAGTGTCTTGCTTGATGCAATTTCCTGCCCAGTGCAATGTTTTCCCTGGGAAGGCCTCTTACAGGGTGTATCTCCATCTAAGTTGATGAACGGATAAAAAAAGTAGTATTTCTGAGACCTCCATCACCTTGTGGAGGTAACCATAGGTTTGAAGGCAGTTGGCCATGCTCTAAGCCCAGCTCCAATCCTGAACACAACTCTGTAAGCCTCCTTCCCTGAGGCTAAGCGCATGTTTTAATCTTGATGCTGGCAGTTTTGCAAAATACGTGTCATACAGGGAATTCTTAGTTGGTGCTCTCCAGTGTCTGTGCACCAGTGTTGTATTGGATAGGTAGACTTATCTGGAGATATGCTAGGCAAACTAAGACCTTTTTATTGCCAGCAAAACCATCTATAGCCTTCACGCTGCCAAACACTCCCTACACATCCCATTTTACATGAGCAGACTCATTTTGGAAAGAGACACTGAATGATTCTATCTTACCTCAGGTGGTTCTTTGCACTGCAGTGCTGGGGGTGTTTGGTTATACAGAGGCCTCAGCAATGGTTATGGCATTTTCCTCATGCATCAGTTGAGCTTGGGAGATCTGCTCTGCCTGGGAAGAGGGGGAACATCAGCCACACCACCATGCTCAAGGTATTGGCTTTGCCATGCAGATCCTGTGCCACCAGGTGGGTTTGCTTAGGGCAGGCAGGGTGCTCCTGTATGCCTACTGCAAAAATAAGGTCCTTGCCTAAAAGATATTTGATGGTCAAATTGCGCTAACAATTTTAAGGATTCAGGTTTTGAACATTTTCTTTCAAAATAGATTTCAAGGCATGTCCTTTTTTCCCCATGGACAAAATTCCATTTACAAAAGAGTTGGGTGGGTTTTTTTTTGGCGTTGGTTTTTTTTTTGGGGGGGGGTGGGGTGGGGGTGGGGTGGGTTAGTTTCTTTGTTTATTTTGTTTTCGTTTTGTGTTTTTGTTTTTTTTGGCATATAAGGTTTTCCATTGGGAAATGACAGAAAAAAATTTTCTTGTGCGGTTTCCTCCCAGCTGAAAAAACCTGAACAAAAAAGAGGGAGCATACCAAACTTCCTGTAAACCTTAGATCTCAGAAAAGTAAAGCCTCAGAAACAAGATAACTCTTGGAAAAGTGAAAAGGAGAGGAGTGATTATGTAAACTTTTATCCCAGTCGAACAAACCAAATTAAAACCAAAATAATGTCCTCCAAAATGAGGAGAAGAGTCATGTAAAAAAATTATAATGTTTTCTGGGGAAGACATACTTTCTCTTTTTCACTTGTGTTAGGCTGATATTAAGAGAGTAATTTTATAGTCCCTTTGCTAGGAATGCATAGTTGGGAAGTTCACCGAGTTTTAGTTGGCTGAGAAAAAACAAGATGGAAAGATGTGAGGAGTCAGCCAGAGCTGATTAATTTAATTTGTGTTATTTCCTTTTGCCAGTGTTTTTAAAATATAGTTATGTACACAAAGGAACAGTGTACTTATTGTGTTAAAGCAAGTATAGTTTAATAGAATTTCTAAATAGGCAAACATGCTGTTTGTTACGTACGTAGTATGGTGCAGATTTCTCTGAGGACTCAGAATTTTGAGAACGTCTATGTTTGGTGTCATCATAGAAGACTTTTGAAGTGCCTTATTTAAAATATCTGCATAAACACTTAAGATTTAACTCTTTATTTTGTTCCTGGTATACCTACCTGATATTCTTCTGGTTTAGCTTTCTAATGCCGCATCTATTACTGTGGTGTGGACTGACAATTTACATCTGTTTCAGTAACTACTTATCTTACTTTTAAAAAAGATTTTTAGATCTAAAATATAGTTAGCCTGGAAAAAATCAAAACTTAAACAACTATTTTCATAGCTCTTAAAAAAGCCCAGATAATGTTTTAAAGAAATCAATAAGCTAAACTGCAAGTTGATTAATAACTATTGAATGGCAGTCTAAAGATGGTGTTGCTGTATATATTTAAGCTATTTAGCTGCTGTAGTAGGTGCTTTAGCTTCAGGAAAGAAAGATTAAACTCAAGAGAACCTTGGCAATATGGAATTATGTCTTCTTTCATAAGATCATCAATCTAATTAAAAATTATGTGCATAGATGTAAGACACATAATTACATGTTGTACATCTTTGTAAACCCAAATTTAACATAGAAAATCCTAGGACCAATGAATAACACGTTCCAGACTTACTCCTGAAACCGAATAATTTGGGCATGCAAAGTAGTCAATACTCAGAAGGTAGTTAAGTAATTCTTATAAGGTTGCTATTGCCGTTAACCAGGAACACCTCAAAGCCCTAGTGTGTGTTACTTTCTGCTTTAAAGATCCTTGAGTAATCAGCCTTCTGTAATACCTCCTGTAGATTTAAAACACTACCCAGAGAGAGGGACAAGAATAGCATGTAGGAATCCCTTTTTTAGCTGATAATTTTGTGGAAGCTGTAATTTCAATCCCTGGGAAAAAATATAGGAGGAAACTTTGGGTCTAGGCTTCTAGTGTTAGGTTCAGGTTTTGGTATCATTATGATATTAGAAAAATACAATTTGCACAGATATGTTTGTATAGACATTTAATAAAATGCATAGATATTAAAGCAGCGTAGGAGACTACAGAAAACTTTAAATCTGTTTCTGGTGTGTTCTGTTCCTGTAGTTTGTTCTGTTTCGCTGATGATAGACATAATCTTGCTCCAGAGGATGAGTTCAACTAATTGGGCTTTTGAGAGTTTCCCAGCTTTGCATACCCATGACTTCTGAGGACACGTTTGCACTCTGATTTAAACTTTCGACAAGCAGTACAAAGGAAGAACGCTCAGAATTTGTCCATGTCCATGTCCTATCCTAACCACATCTCCCCTTAACATTCACAGGTACACACTGGTGGATATTTTGCGCGCCATACTTCTTTCTTTAGAAGCCATGATAGAAGACCCCGAGCTTCAAGTGAATGGATTTGTTTTGATTATAGACTGGAGCAACTTCACCTTCAAGCAGGCCTCCAAGCTCACACCAAGCATGCTTAGATTAGCCATAGAGGGTCTTCAGGTAATATTTCTTTTTCTCATTCTCCTTTCTTTACAAATCTAAGGGGCTAAAAAACCCCACCCCTAAACAAAACAAAAATCTAATAACTTCTGAATAGCAAGGCTTATTAACACCTAAAGGTAGGGGTAGACATCCAAGCTACAGTGGCATGGGCTAATGTGTGAGCTCAGTCAGCTAACTGTAGTAACTTCTGGTGTGTAGGATTCTTTGCCATAAATAAGAGGTAACTTTTCTGTCTTTATAGCCAAGTGGCTGCCTTCCTGTAAATTCAGACTAATTTCTGCAGCAGCAAGTTAGAAGCAATCATTTTATCTTGTAATTTTGCACAGGCCTAATGAAATATGTGTTGCTGCTGCCACACCAGGTTGGTTTTTTTCATTGATTCCATTGGAGACCTGCTCTACATCATTTATTCTGAAAAGCGTGGGGCACTGTGATTAGACAGTTGGCTGGGACTGTTTGCTTATTCAAAGTTCAGCCTGTGCTTGGCTCTTTTGCTAAGTCAGGATTAATTTGAGCAGCAGCTTCTGGGACAGAGTATACAGTGATTTAAATTTCTTTCTGCTAGTTGTAAATGCATTTTACATGGCGCAGGCACATTGGTGGAAAGGATGTTACATAACTCTTGGCTTTCTCCTATGATCTCTAATGCTTATTAAAATGAAAAACTAGAATCTGTAAAATAGTTGTTTCCTGTGCAAGCTTGAGTTGCTGTGTTAAAATGCTGTTAATTCACTCCTGTGGCAGTGTATGTACCTTGGTTTTTACAAGGACGTATATTCCCTCTCTGTGATGTTTTTATCATTTTTACATTTTTATTACTCATAAAACAAAATAGCAGCCTTATCTTTGAACTTTCTTCACTCTGATATTGCTATTTTTGAGGAAACTTGTATAGCAGGACTATGGAGTTTTGATCTAAATCTTGAAATTGCTTAACCAGTATTCAGCCTGCTGTTGCACACAGAAGGGTAGTGACAGTTATGAGACAAAGATCTTGATTTTCATTTTGTACTGTTTCCTTATGCAGTGGTGTGATTCCATGGTCTTGAGAATTACATTAGGAGGCAGAAGTGAGATATGTGCTGAAATAGTGCTGTGTTTCCTTTTATTGCTTTCAAAGTTATTTTCTTTTTGTGCTGTTTTTCAAAGTTAGCTATTGCTTTCTTGTTTAGAACATGAATAAATACTTTATTAGTCTTTGTTTTTAAATGGTGGTGTTTCTTCTTGAGCATTAATCAGAGATGCTTATTTTGAGGAAAGGTGCAGTGTCTAATTGCATCTGAAAATATGCAGTGTCCTGCCAATGTTCAGGTGGGCTCTGAGATTCTGTGTTCTGCCATTGACCGGTTCGTTATTGAGTTAAGGTGAAGTCCATTGGCTTAATTTGCCTATGTTCCCAGCTTTCTTTGTTCAAATATTCCAAGTCTAATAGTGGCCAGCACCCAGGGCATCATTTTATGGCCTCTGTCTTCAGTCTTATTGACTCCAGAGATGTAAAACTGGGCATGAAATGCTCTAGAGGAGGGACTGAGAAGGCACGGAAATGGCAATGTGAGATAAAACTCTCCCAACACTACAGAAATCTGTCCTAATCTGTGACAGGTATTGCTGCTTGTAAACAGCAACTTTTACGTGGCCTTTTGCCACACATCTTTTGAAAAAATTAATTAGTTTGGCTGTCATAATGCAGTGTTTAATTTTCTGTGGAGAGCAACTTAGGCAATGAGGGCTAACATTCTTATACTGGCAAACTTGACTAACTCTTTAGTGATATTCCCCCAGTAGTAATACTACTTGGGGGGGTTGTTTATTTAATTTAATTTAATTTAATTTAATTTAATTTAATTTAATTTTATGGTTATTTTTCTATGTAAAGATATATTAGAATCAGTGGAAAGGACTAAACGCAGCTGTACTGAGCATCTTAGAGGGAAAAACTCACTTCAAAACCAATTGTGATCAGGAAGTAAATAAGAGGAAAGCATGGTGGAAGGGTGGTACAGAGAGACCCTTGGCAAGGCACAGGTTTATTTGCACCTTCTTGCGAGATTTCGTGACTGAAATGTTACATTTCGTTACTGTTAACGGATGCCTTTTATTTTGGGACAATAAATGCATAGCAGAAACATAGAATTACAGAATCATTCAGGTTGGAAAAGACCCTTAAGATCATCAAGTCCAACCATAAACCTAGTACTGACAAGTCCACCACTAAACTATGTCGCTGAGTGGCGTATCTGCACATCTTTTAATTACCTTCAGGGATGGTTTGACACTGACTCAAATGACATCCTTGTCTCTAAGTTGGAGACACATCAATTTGATAGGTGGATCACTCGGTGGATAAAGAACTGGCTGGATGGTCGCACGCAAAGAGTTGCGGTCAATGGCTCAATGTCCAGCTGGAGACCAGTAACAAGTGCTGTCCCTCAGGGATCAGTGTTGAGACTGGTCTTGTTCAACATCTTTGTCGGTGACATGGACAGTGGGATTGAGTGCACCCTCAGCAAGTTTGCCAATGACACCAAGCTGTGTGGTTCGGTTGATACGTTGGAGGGAAGGAATGCCATCCAGAGAGACCTTGACATGCTTGTGAGGTGGGCTGATGCCAACCTGATGAAGTTTAACCATGCCAAGTGCAAGGTCCTCCACCTGGGTCGGAGCAATCCCAGGCACAGCTACAGGTTGGGCAGAGAAGAGATTCAGAGCAGCCCTGTGGAGAAGGACTTGGGGGTGTTGGTTGATGAAAAAATGAACATGAGCCGGCAGTGTGTGCTTGCAGCCCAGAAAGCCAACCATATCCTGGGCTGCATCAAAAGGAACGTGACCAGCAGGTCAAGGGAGGTGATCCTACCCTTCTACTCTGCTCCCGTGAGACCTCACTTGGAGTATTGTGTACAGTTCTTGTGTCCTCAACATAAAAAGGACATGGAACTGTTGGAACAAGTCCAGAGGAGGGCCACGAGGATGATCAGGGGACTGGAGCACCTCCCATATGAAAACAGGCTGAGAAAGTTGGGGCTGTTCAGCCTGGAGAAGAGAAGGCTGCATGGAGACCTCAGAGCAGCCTACCAATATCTGAAGGGGGCCTATAGGTTTGCTGGGGAGGGACTCTTCATTAGCCACATTATTCAACAAATAGACACAACTCACTGTGTGTCTGAATTGAAGAATGTGGCTAGAAAAGGAACAGGTTGTGCTTTCCTCACTGCATAGTTAGTTCCAGTGGTGACAATGAGACCTGTAACAGGTTCACTTAGTGGGACAGCTATGCAAATATAGTTAAAAATGCAGCTACTGCAGAATCCCAAGGATGAGCTTGTTTAAATTCTGCATCCTGCCTACTAGAGGAAGTAGAATTAGCAGGTGGGGGAAGAACACTTGCAGTGCTGCATTCTTGTAGATGGTTTATTAGAGCATATTTGTAAGCTTTAAAATGCAATGTCATAGGGGTTTTCTTTGTCAGGTATTTCCCTTACCTGTACCTCTGTGCCATAGAACTCCAGTTTCTCACATAGTGGATAGATACTGTTGGCAGTTGTGTGACAGTCCGGGCCATGTCTCTGATTTAAAAAAAACCACTTTGTTTTGGCATTAGCATTCAGACAGCGTAACTGGACCACAATCTGTCTGCTTCATACTGGGGGTTAGTTCAGGTTGGATATTAGGAAGAAGTTCTTTACTGTGAGGGTGGTGAAGCACTGGAACAGGCAGCCCAGAGAAGTGGTGAATGCTTCATCCCTGGCAGTGTTCAAGGCCAGGCTGGACAGAGCCTTGGGCAACATGGTTTAGGGTGAGGCATCCCTGGCCATGGCAGGAGGTTGGAACATGATGATCTTAAAGTCCTTTCCCACCCAAACCATTCTGTGACTGTAGTGAGAGGACAAGGGGTAATGGGTTCAAACTTAAACAGGGGAAGTTTAGATTGGATATGAGGAAGAAATCCTTTACTGTAAGGGTGGTAAGGCACTGGAATGGGTTGCCCAGGGAACTTGTGAATGCTCCATCGCTGGCGGTGTTCAAGGCTGGATTGGACATAGCCTTGGGTGGCATGGTTTAGTGGGAGGTGTTCCTGCCCCTGGCAGGGGGGTTGGAACTAGATGATCTTAAGGTCCTTTCGAACTCTAACTATTCTATGATTCTACAATTCTATGGTATCTCAACCACTTCCCTGGGCTGCTTGTTCCAGTGTGTGATAACCTTTTCAGTGAAGAAATTTTTTCCTAATATCCAGTCTAAACGTCTCCTGGTACAATTTGAGGCTGTTTCCTCTCTTTCCTATCATTTGTTGGGAAAAGAGCCTGACGTCTACCTCACTGCAACCTCCTTTCGGGTAGTCATAGACAGCAACAGGGTCTCCCCTCAGTCTCCTTTTTTCCAGGCTAAACAACCCCAGTTCCCTCAGTTGCTCCTTGTAAGACTTGTGCTCTAGACCCTTTGCATCATTCTGAATGATGTCAAAGTAAAAAGTTCTTAATCAAGTCCATGAAAAAAAACAACTCACTGTTTATTTATGATCTCTGTAAATACTCTCTGTTTAATCAGAGAAATTGAATTTACTGTGGCTTATAAGATTTAACGGGGCTCAAGATTCTGAACTTTACCGTTTGGAGAATTTAAATATTTGTGTTACCTGGGTGGAAAGGGACAGGAAAAGTGGGATTAGTGACCACTGAATTTGATGTTAAGCAAATCCCTTTGCCTCCTGAATGAAATCTACTAAATTTGCATTATATTTACTTAGATTCCATGGTGAGCAGAATACCAAAGAGAGTTGATTACAAGCTATGTAATTTCTGGGCTCTTAACAAATGCTTGTTTTTTAAGAAATTGCCTTTGAAAGTAAGATAAGTAAATACATCAAGTTTTCTGCTGAAAATAAGTTCTGCTGTGCGCTTTGCCTGCATGTCTATGTTAAATGGGAGTGTGAAAAGAATCATATCCCTAACTGACTTGTATGCATTAGAAAAACCTCCTAGGCAGTGTTTTCAGGAAAAAAACTTTTTGGCTATGGAATTTTTAATGTTAAAGCACAGTGACTGTCTGTAAACTAATGTGAATTTCCAGCGTATCCATCCCAGCAGTGCTGTACCAACCAACTGGTGCACTGTAGGCCAGTGCTGATTTTTAGATCAAATGGTTTTACTAGCTAAGAAACAAAAACCTCCTGTGGAGACTGGGGCACTTGGCTTGGACTCTTAATGCTCCAGCCGTAGCTCATACACTGGCTTTGTCCTTTTGGAAAGAGGGAGTGATACTTTTCCCTGAAGATGCTGGTCGCTACAGTATTTTTGTTGCTTCTCATCAATGAGAAGGAGGATTTGCACTTAGAGCCCCTACACCTTCCATAGTGAAGAATAAAAACATAAGTCAATGCAACATGTAATACCCTTTGTTTTCTGACAAGGGTATGTCAGGTGCCTGCGTGCCTAGAACTACCTAAGGGCTCAGAGGTGTGAAACCTGAGCAGAAGGAAAATGTTCCTGGAGGGGTTAGACCAAAACCCATGCGCTGACTTTAGCACCATCAGTTGGCTCTCCTGGACATATTCAATGTGCAGGTGTTTGTGAATCCATCTTTAGGTGTCCACTTCTCCCCATTCTTTGATTTCTGTAGCCAAACACTAATTTTAGGCTTGTGAAGGAGCTCATGTTATTCAACAGCTGGGCCCCAGAAAGCAGGGTAGTGTTATAGCATTGTGTGCTACGCCACCTGAGTGCTTTGAATAAGTCCCTTTCAGAGACTTTGAAAAACTTGGCAAAATTTTGCCTCTTTCAGCAGCAAGGGATTTACAAGACATGATTTCTATTTAGCTCGTAATAGTAGTTGCATACATGACAGATTTGCTTTGTACGTTGTCACTCAGGCAGGCTGTACGTCTAAATGCTTTGCAAAACTGTGTAGTTATCGGTAGCTGATTATTACTTCTTTTCCTCTGGGTGAAACACTGGGGAAAAAGAGACGATTCACATTTAAACTGGGAGCTGAACATATGTGGACAGTCAGTATTGGCGCAGAAGACAGAAGACTTGCTTTTGGGCTGAGGATGTTTACAGGACAAGAGAGTGATAGTGTTGTGGGGGACAGGGCAGGTCTTTCAACTGATTGTGCCTTTTTTGTAACAGAGGAGGGCTTCATAAACTAAAACAAACTCATTACTGTGAACATGAAAGCAAACCAGAAAGATCACAAAGACAGCATGCTTACAGCTGCTATTGCTACCCAGAGCATCTTTCAAACAGCTGTACTTGTGAATTGTAAGGACAATATCCCAAATCATATTTGCTGCAGTAACATAAGGTGGAAGTAGTAGAGACCAGAGTACAGGGAATCTTATCTGAACATCACGGTTGGTTCACCAAACACAGACAGTGCTTGAATATCACCACCTAATTCTGGACTGCATCTGTACAACCAGCAGGTTGCAGTGTCAAGAGTCCATTAAGTCAGAAACTTCCAGAACTACAGATACCTCTGAAAACAGTATTTTGACTTCATAAAATTACATGGTCACATGCTCTGTGCAGTGCATAAGGTTGTTAATAATGAGTTGCTCACTTCTAGCAATGAGTATCAGTGAGCAGCAAACTACAAAAAAAGAGCATTAAATGCCTTTGCATCCAAACTTAAAACCATAAAAAACACTCATTCAGTGCTTGAGTTTTCTGCTTCTTTTTGAGAATAGGATTCTGACACTTCTCATAGTGCTTGGGAGGATATTAAAAAGTAGCCAGCTTAAGCTTTTAGTGGGAGCATCTTCTGCATTCAGGAAGGCCAGTGAATCATGTTGCTGCTTTCATTCAGTTTTTTATAAAAGAATTAAGCTGTTTGTACATTCTGGAGCCCCCTGAGTGCAGGGGCAGCCCAGAGAGTGGGGGAATATGCTTGTGAACAGCTCAATTTCATGCCACTTCAACTCATGTTTTGTAGCAGCAGCAGAATAGGCTTTTCATTTTCCTAAGAGCTTGTTAAGAGTTTGCATATATTTGATCTTTACTTGTAAAAAGGCCATCAAAAAGGCTTGCCAGCAATTTACTGTGGAGACAGAGTGGACTAGAATTGATTGTTAGTTCTAACTCCTTACCTGCTGTCTCGATGGTCTTAACCTGCCTGGTGAGGAAGGACTTGATGGCCAGAGCTTGAGTTCAGTTGCATACAGGTATGTCTTTATAGACAAAGCCATTCTGGATTGTGGTCCCAGCAGTTAACCTATTACCTGAAGACAGAATAATTGCTTTCCTTGCCAGATGCTTTCTGAAAATCATTCTAAATCACTTCTAAAGTCTTGATCCTGAGCGTGAATTCTAGCATGGCCCAAATTTAGACATCCTCATTTGATACTCTGAATGCATGTAATGCCATGTGGGCTGATGCCTTTTTGAAGCAAATGGTAAGAAACGGTAAGCTGAACTTGCCTTTCACCCCCAGAAATTCTGTTGTGTGGCATCTTGCTGAAAACTGCCAGGATGCTTAATTGAGTTAAATATCCACCATCCAAACACTGCCACTAGAGCTAGCAGAGTAACTGCTGGCAATAGGTTGTCATCCTCCATGTGAACCTACATGAGAAAGAGAGTGGGCACTTTGCCAGTGATTTGCAGATATTTACTGTAAGCAAGGCGTGATAACTTGGATCTGGGGATATGGGCTTTAGTTCAGGCACTTTGGTCTAACTGGCACAGATGCTTCTGCTTGTTCCTCCTGTCCTTTTACCTGTGAACAGCCATTCTTACCCCTTCCTCAGTTCTTCATCCCACTCCTGTTGACATTGCCTTACTTTGTATTGCCCTTCACTGATGTGCCTTTTTGTCTCAGTGTCCTGATGTCATGCTCCAAAACCCCAGTTACTGTGGGTAATTGCATGGCATGTTAAGTTCATCTTAGACTCCTTAGGAGATCTCAGCCTCTTAAGGTCTCACTGTTCAAATGGACTCCACGTCTGGCATCTAATCAACTTCAAATCTCCCAATTTCAAATCTCTTAACTACTCTTCATACCACTCTGGAAAGCAGCACTATGGCGTGAGTCCTGATCTGTTCACGTGTCAAGTGAGTCTTCTAGCCACTAGGCTGTTAAAGAAGCAGTCCTTGTAGTTCCTCAGATTGGAGGTGGTCTGCTTGTTATGTATAACAGTATTCATAAGGCTGGGCAGGAGATGTTGAAAGCTTCTGGTGATGTAGTGGAATGACTTTGCATGACATGTGAAAAGAAGATTTTTTGTATCTGTCCTGGGTTCAGCAGTAGCAGTCATATTTTCTCCTTCTTAGTAGCTGGTGCAGTGCTGTGATTTTGACGTTTGGCCTGGGAGCAGCGCTGATAACACCGATGTTTTTAGTTACTGCTCAAATGTTTAGTCTGACCAAGGACTTTCTGAGTCTCATGCTCTGCCAGGGAGGAAGGGAAGATGGGAGGAAGCAGAGACAGGACACCTGAGCCAACCTAGCCGAAGAGGTATTCCATACCACAGTATGTCATGCCCAGGATGTAAAAACTGGGGGCAGGGACCCAGAAGAGGGGGTTCACTGCTTGGTCGGGCTCGGTATCGGTTGACGGGTGGTGAGCGATTATATTCTCTTCCCTTGTTGTTTCCCCACTCTCCTGGGGGAAGTTTTTTTCAACAAAGTAGCCATGATTAATGTAGAAGCCAATGAAAATGCTCATAGTTGATATTTTTTCCATCAGTTCTGTCAAGAGAGAAAAACATTCAGTTAAAATTACTGCTGCTTGAGAGAGAGAAAATCAAAGAGATTCTTCTTGTATGTGCAGACTGTCTTTCATGAGCTTTTGCTAAATGCTAACCACTTTCCTATTTTCTTTTTAATGGGAAACTGGATCTATCTGTATTAAAATAAAGATAGTGATTAAGCTGAAAAACTAATAATATGCTAGGGTGAGTGGCACCAGCATGAGAAAAGAAGGGCTTTGTAGTACAAACTTGGTGTAGGGAATTAACTCTTGGAATTGTGATTGATTTCCTGTTGTCTGTAGTAGGCCACAGTTTAAAAACTATATGGTTATAGCCATTTAGCAGCTTCAAAATATGTAATTATTTTTGGAAAGGAATTTTCTTGGTCAAGGTCTAAATATTTCTTTTTGCTTCAGTGTCTTAAGACCATGAAGGGAATAAATAATATTCTTCCTCATAAGGTCACTTAGACATGAAAGTAATTTCTTCTAAATTGTAATGTCAGAGACAGAAGACATGTTTTAAGAGCAGAGTTCATTCCTGCAAAGGCAAGATTTTCTCATGCATTATATTTTCTAGTACACACGCAGTTGAATTTAAAGTCTCAAAGGCAAGTCTGGCGTATTCTTTGGGACCCTTTGTTTGACTTCTTGCTCTTCAGATTTTCTCTTGGCATTAATCTTCATTTTAATATGTCAAAATGCCACCTCCTATAAAACCCTTTACTATTTCACCGTGTGCTGTAGGGTCCAAAGCAGGACTTGGTGTGTGATTTTCGGTAGTCCCAAAGAAAGGAATTATTTGATGGAGTATTTATCTGTAGCAGCAGTGATCTGGAATAAGGACATGGAGATGTTCTTTCTGTCTTGTTTGTCACTGGAGATGGTGAAATGTGAAAACTGGTGGGATCCTTTTTATTTGGGAAGCTTAAAATTATATTTTTTGATACTGTCGAAGTTGCCTGTGTTATCAGTCCATTTTGTATACACATCTTTCAGGATATGCTGGATCATTATTTGGAATTATTTTCAGTCTAACCTTTGTGTTCTGTGATACTCATAAATCCTCTGTGATCTTATTAGGCTGTGCACAGTTGTCTTTATTTTACTGTCTTCAGTACATACTGCATTTGCACGTAGGGCCTATGATATCAGCTAATCTGTCAGTGCGCAGTCCTCAAAGTAGTACAGTGCAATCTTTTTGGTGATTTTTGTTTATATTTCTTAGCAAGTGTTGAGCTCCTATGGCAATTATTTTTATGAATCTGATTTGACTTTGGTTATAAGCAAAATGTTGACTTTTTAATAAGTGATTGCCATGCAGGAAAAACACTGCTGTGATATTTCACTAATGTTGAAAAACAAATGTAGGAAACTTCTCTAGGGGGAAGCTCCATAAAAATGTGAAATTATATGTCTGGTGATGGTTTTTCTCATCTCATGTTTCATAATCATAAAAAATTTAACAAAATTCAATTCTCGTATGTTTTAATAGGCATAACTATGTTTAAATAAGTGCTACTCTGCTGATTTGAGCACACAGAGAAAAAAATATTTCTGAAGAAAGAATTAAGTGTGAACTCATCATATTTGAACTTGGATAATATATTTTTTCAAAAACCCTACCCCAAAACCCCAGGTGAAATGCATTTTTCTCCAGCAATTTCCTGCATATTTTGCAAAGATCAGACTAAGTTCTAAAAAACCATATCTAACTCCTTATTATGTGCAATGAGAAAATAGTGCTCGTAATCTTTTCCAGTGTCTTCTGTAATAAGATGTTTTGTCTAAGTGTAATGAATATCCAAACATGGATATGGGCTGAAATCTGAGGTGGCTGAGCATACCATCGTATTGATGGAAATTTGGGTGTGCATTCAATCAAAAAAACTAACTGTACCTCCAGTGCCTGACACTGAGAATGTCTCATGTCAGTGTCTCACCCAGAACAGTTCTAGCTATGTCAAGGGGCTTGCTGGTTCTCATGGGTTACATTTTTTTGTTCCTCCCAGTATAGGTTTGAGTCTTGACTATAAAATATGTATCCAGCCCCCTTTTTTTAGGGGACTAAATCCAATACTACAGAGTGGCCCTGGAAAATTCTAGCTTTAAACAGTGATTAAAGATTATATTTTCAAATGTATTTGTTAATTTCTTCTTCTTTTAAGTTGGTTCTTAAGAATCTTTTAAACCTGT
This sequence comes from Ara ararauna, assembly GCA_028858755.1. Taxonomy (NCBI): domain Eukaryota; kingdom Metazoa; phylum Chordata; class Aves; order Psittaciformes; family Psittacidae; genus Ara; species Ara ararauna. The sequence goes on from CM054379.1 coordinate 69,129,481, forward strand.
TAGAATCATTTTGGGGAGGGCTTTCTTTCTGTCTGAGAAGAACTGTGTTTCAACCCTTTGCACTTCCCCATTGAAAGTACTTTCTGGAAGGAGAAAATAGTTCTGCTGTGGTTCAGGAAAGGGCCTCCTCAAAGGAATGCTTAAACTGCAGTTGTCAGTTCTTAGCTGATATTTCACTAAATGTGCCTTAATACCCACAAAATCTTCTGAGTTTGTAGGGAAGTGCCTTCTTCCTATACTAAGCTATTTGAAAGTATCATTTAGAGCACTGGATCTGCTGGCTGAATGCCACCATGCTAAGTAGGAAGGATCCAGGATAAATCATCAAGTACTGGTAGTCCTCCAGCTTTCTTCTCATGAACTGTTTGCAAGGTACAGCCAGTCCTGAGGTCTGCGATTGATCCTTCTGACCCTCGTACAAAACCCCCATGGAGTACACTCCAGAAACAGTAGATACATTCAGTAATTCTAGTGGAGTAGTTAAAACCCCAGCCTTTGCAGGAGGGAATTTAACTTGCAGGAGAGTTTATGGTAAAATGTAGCTTCATTTTGGGAGGAAGACAGAAAAGGTTTTGAAGGGTAGTGCTTAAAAGGGGAGAAAAGAGGACAGAAGGGATGTTAGGAGAAGACAGGGTAGTTGCGAAAGCATAGGGCAGAGAGCGTAGGACAGAGTGGAGACCTAAAAGCTGCTCTTAAGGTTAGATTTTGATGTGTTTCAAAGTAGACAATTCCATTTCCTATTTTATGGCTGATTCCAATATCATTGATTAAAATGACATGTCTAAGCCAAATTTTTAAAAGCTATACTGTCGTACCATCACAAAATAAAGATTAACATTTTTTATGTCATAGCTGACATACACCTGCAGTAATCAGTCTATATTATGATGCCAGATATTATCAGACCCCTCTAATTTTATTTGGGAAGCATACCACCATTACATGGTGACTTTCACAGGCACCAGATGTGCCTTGGCACTGTGTTCCTCCTCAGATCTTCACTCCACTTTCCAAAAGAAATATGGGTTAGCTGCATAACTCTAGCAACATGTTTTCATTGTGAGAGGATCCAGTTAAATAGTTACGATTGATGAAGGATTATGTGTCAGTAAGGAACTGGCTGAACCCCTTAACTACTTATTTTCCTGTCCTTTATCTTTCAGGGTTTTAGAGATGCAGAATTGCAAGCAAGGTTTGACGTATGTTTTGGGCATTAGCTGCTCTCCATAGGGTCATGCTTTTCAAGTCTTTTTGTTAGGAATATTGAGCAATTGATTTTCTCTGGAAAACCTGAGGGCATCTTCATACTATTGCTAGCAGCATGATCCAATTCTGTTCTCCAAGGAAATTCAGCAGGGGTGCAGTTTAATGAGACCAGTGAAAGGAATCTGACCACTCTATTTATAGCACACTAATTGATCAGGGTAGCCACAATAGGAGGAAACTTCAGAGAAAATCAATGCAGTATCAAATGAAAGTAGCACTAAAGCTTTTAAAGAGAGCTGCATGGAAAGCCGATTAAGAATGAATCCATTTGATAATCCATGGGAAAAGCTTTGACTATGTGTGTTCTTGATTTAAGTTGTAGGAATGAAATCAAACTATGCAGCATCTCACTTGCAAGGTGAGCCTTACTATGTGTTTTCTTCTTCATCTTGTTGATGTTCTGTCCCATTGAGTCTTCTTGATGCATTGTTTTACTTTCATATGGTGACTGTAAATGTCTTATTCTAAGAGCTCCCCTTTGACAACCTTAACGCTTTTTTTGTAATGAGCTCTGATGTCCCTCCCTGAGGATGGCAGCCACACTGCGTAGCAGCATAGCTGTGTGTCCAGGACTCAGGCACAATCCCAGATCTCAGGGCTTTCATTTAAAAGCAGGGAGAAGGTGGTCTGTTTACCTCCATTCTCATTTCTGTCATCCAAATATTTGCAAATCATAGTAGATACACAAACCGTAACTATTTGTACTCATTGCTAGTGTTTCTTAAAGCTGTGTAATGGATCTTTGCTTCCTTCTAATTGCATTTTTTCCTCCTGATATCTACTAAATTCCTGAACAGCTCCTCCATGCTCCATCCCCAAGAATTTTGGTTTTCTAGCAGATATTCTCCTTTACTGGGTGTGTAGAATCATAGAATCAGAGAATGGTTAGAGTTGGAAAGGACCTTAAGATCATCTAGTTACAACCCCCTGCCATGGGCATGGATGCCACACACTAAGCCATGTTACCCAAGGCTCTGTCCAACTTGGCCTCCAACACCGCCAGGGATGGAGCATTCACAGCTTCCTTGAGCAACCCGTTCCAGTGCCTCACCACCCTCACAGTAAAGAACTTCCTTATATACAATCTAAACTTCCCCTGTTTAAGTTTGAACCCGTTACCCCTTGTCCTCTCACTACAGTTCCTCATGAAGAGTCCCTCCCCAGCATCCCTATAGGCCCCTTTCAGATACTGGAAGGCTGCTTTGAGGTCTCCATGCAGCCTTCTCTTCTCCAGGCTGAACAGCCCCAACTTTCTCAGCCTGTCTTCATATGGGAGGTGCTCCAGTCCCCTGATCATCTTCGTGGCCCTCCTCTGGACTTGTTCCAACAGTTCCATGTCCTTCTTGTGTTGAGGACACCAGAACTGCACACAATACTCCAAGTGAGGTCTCACAAGAGCAAAGTAGAGGGGCAGGATCACTCCTTCAACCTGCTGGTCACGCTCTTTTTGATGCAGCCCAGGATACCGTTGGCTTTCTGGGCTGCAAGTGCACACTGCCGGCTCATGTTCATTTTCTCATCAACCAACACCCCCAAGTCCTTCTCCACAGGGCTGCTCTGAATCTCTTCTCTGCCCAACCTGGAGCTGTGCCTCGGATTGCTCTGACCCAGGTGGAGGACCTTGCACTTGGCAGTGTTAAATTTCATCAAGTTGGCATCAGCCCACCTCTCAAGTGTGTCAAGGTCCCTCTGGATGGCATTCCTTCCCTCCAACATATCAACCGAACCACACAGCTTGGTGTCATTGGCAAACTTGCTGAGGGCGCACTCAATCCCTCTGCCTTGCCATGGGGCTGGGTGCCTTTCAGTACACTGCTTTTGGGTTGCTGTGTGAAGATTGAGCAAGCAATAAATTGCCATAAAGACATTTTAGCAGTAACTTGCCTCAGAAAGAGCCAAAAGGGGTACACATATACACTTTGGTGACTTTAAATGTGCTTTTTGTTCTTGTGTTTTTACATACACAAAATTCTTTCCTCTTCTAAAGATGATGGCAAACGCAGTGAGAGGGAGAATCACTACTTGTGCCTTTTATGCTAGGCTGTCCAAGCTGTGTCTCCTTTCTTTCAATGCTTGAATATGCTTGCAAATAAATGGATAAAAACCTTGCTACATTTTATGGCATGTGTGATACAGTGCTTAGGTTCATTTTCTGAGGAAGAATGCACATTCTTTTCTTTTTCAATAGGATAATCAAAGGAATGGCATCATGAAGTAGGTGCATGAATAATCCTGTTTTTCTGCAGCTGAATGGGAAAGGAGTAAATAATCTGTACCTTCCCTGAACAGTTATTTTCTGTGGGCTAAATTTATATAATACCAATAGCTAAGCGTATTCATGGTGCTACCTTTTCTTTCATTAAGTCTTGAGCTTTTGTGGTGACGTGGAGTTGTGGCTTAATTAGCTAGATGAATAATATCAGAAATATTGTCAATTATCAATATGATCTTCATTTTTCTTTAAGTTCCAACTGGGAATCCAGTTCCCAATGACATCAGCAGTTGCCGTGGTGAACTTCCATAAGCTAGTCTTTAATCTTCCATTAAATCACAGGCTAGGAAAGCAGACATGAGGACCGAGATAAAAAAAAACATGCATTTGCAGCACTGATGTCTTCTCTGGAAAAAAAACATAAAAGCAGGCATGCCTCTGTTTTTGGAAAAAAGATAATTTGCTGCACTAGTGAGCACATGCTTTCAGCCATGTATATTGTTTAAGCTTCACCATGAAAGAAGAATTTGCAGGATGTAAACAAAGGTGAGATGTGTGGGACTTCAGAGAGGCCAAAATCAAATATGACGCTAGGGCCTGAATATGATGAATGGCTTGGCTCTGCTATGTTGCAGTGTTTGAGCATGGAAGTAAGGGTAGCAAGTTTAGTAAATCTTCTTCTAGCTACACTGGGCTTTAGCTGGACATTTTTCAGAGCAAATGCTGAGATTTTAAAAATCTGGAAAAGAGAAGTCTCCATGTGAACTATCATCACAGACAATGTTTGAACTCCCACTGGGGATGACACATAGGGAGAAGGGAAAGGGACCAATGGCAGAATACTTTGGGGCTTATGTGAAGCAGGGTGGAATAGGAGGGTCTTTTGAGAAACACCACTGAGTTGGGAGGGCAAATGGAAAAACTTGTGACTGCTAAGCTCCCAGGCATTTGGTGCACTGAGCTGAGATTGCTCTCACTATTACGGGACATACAAGTGCCATTTAAAGCTTTCATTGTGGAACAATGCCCCGGCATAGTAGTTTGGGTCCATATGTAACTCTCATTTGGTGCTATTTTATCTAATAAGAGAAAATTCATCTTCCCTACAAAACTTAACATACTTACATCATTAACAGCACTGTGGTTCCAGGAATACTGTCACTGTAGCTGTTACTGGCACAGGTCTTCTCAGCAGTTCATTTCTGCTCAGGTCCACCAATGCAAAAGCTCTGTCCACTGTTTTTGTCCTAAATTAGTCTTGGCCCTGACTGGACCAGATGTTGAGCCTATGCTTCCCTGTGTTTGTTCACTCTGAGGTGGGGATACTTTCTGGCAAAAGTAGTACAATTGTAATTTCATATTTGCTTTCCTGGACTAGAAATGGGAGAGCCATAATTTTACACTTTGGAAATGGAAAAGCCATTGAAGAGGCAATAGGGAACAGAGCTACAGCAGCTTTGTTTTACTTTGCAAATATATTAATTGAAAAACTGAGAAAACAGAAAAGCAGAATCTGAATGGTCTAGGTTATTTTTTTACAGATTTTAAAGTTGGGATTGATTTCCTTTAAAGTTATGAAGTCTTGCTCACAAAGCTTTTATGCTTTCCCTGAGGCTTCTCCTTCCTGGAAAGGTTTTTGAGAATTTTAACTTAGTCAAAAGTAGTGCACTAAGCTGTAATTTATGTTGCCAAGCTTTATTTCCCAAGGCTCTGCCTTCTCACATGTAGAAGCTGGTGAAACTGCAGAATAGAATTATCTTTGCCCAGTTTGCAAAAAGAGAAGCTGTCCCTTGGAGCACTCTGTCCTGTTTTCCTTCCAGCACTGAGTTTACACTTATGTCCTAGAAAAATGCCATTTGCACGAATGACAGACTGTCACAGGGCTGCAACATAGGTTATTGCTGTGAGATGGGAGCCTTTTGGCGTTCTTCTGAGTCACTGGCACCATCTGTCCCTCTTCCTGAGGTAAGGCCGGATGGAGTGAGTGGAGCCCTGGCATGCCAGTCGGCTTTTTATTTGACATTCCTGAGCTTGCATCAGTCACAGGCTGATGGGGATATTGGTTTAGGGTAACTTCTTTTGTTCCATGTTCCAGTGAACCCCAGGCATAATCTGCTTTGATTCACATATTGTATTGCAGGAGACATGTTTTGCTGCAAAGCAGACAGTTTCGAAGTTACTGGTTTTGCTCTTAGTGCATCACATTGTGCTGGGTGGTGCTTGCTTTGCATGCCTTGTTCAGAAGCTTGAATTTCTTTTGAACGTATGCTAAAAACTAAAAAGGGGATAGAGTCAGGATTCACATAGACCACAATTCTAAATGACACAAATGGTCTAAATGGTTACAAAATGACCCAAATAGTGTCAGCCTGGTTTCCTTCTCTGCTTTTACTGAGAAGGCAGAAGATGTGTTCCTGTCCTTTCTCTCTTGGGTTTGATCCTGTCAACATGGAGTGAAATGCAGAGCCCTGAATTCATTAAGCCCAAACTGATCAAAAAACCCCAACCCTTAAATTGATTCATTTTTAGGCAACAACAGGCATGGCAGTAGACTAGTAAAGATAAAGGGGTTAGGTTCCTCACAGCACTGTGTGTGGGATGACATGGTGAGTGTTGGTCTTGCAGTGGTGCCATAGTGTTAGAGAACAGGACTCTACACATAATCCCAAGGATGAAAGTTTACTAGATGAGTGATCTGTGAGGATCGCTGCAACACTATATAAAATAAAACCTATGAGAATTTGAAGTTATTGCTGTTAGTGAGCTTTCAGCCAAGTAGTATAAGTGAAGCATGGCTGAGGAAGACAAAACAAGTGGAGAGACATATATTTTGGCATAGGCATAACAATGAAGTGTAGATAGGGAAAGGGAATTTTCCAGGGATGATTTTCAGTGGAAGGGGAGCAGGGAATAATGACTGAAGTCTTTGGGATGGTCAGAGGTGACCTACAGCATTGAAACCTGGGGGAGACAGTTTGCACGGAATAGGAAGAGTGTGGAGGAGACAGAGGAAGTTTGTAATGCAGCAACTGAGGGCATCCTGTTTCTTAAGCATTAACACTAAAATAAGAGATGAGATGAACAGTGAGTTATATTACAGTGAAAGGTGTTGTAATGTGCTTGTATGCTGAAGGAAAGGAGAAGGAGGTTTGAAAATAGGAGCTGTCATAAAATGTCTTTGGGAGTACAATTAGGGAAGTTGGTGCTGAAAAGTCAAAACTCTGGGTTGTTTCCCAGGTAACAGTGTGAGTTGTAGGTGAGTGTGTTGGGGGCAGGTGAGATCCAGGCTGTGGAGTAGGACTTGGGGAAGAGGTTCATGTTTGTGTGCCATTTGTTTTGCCCTCATTTTCAGAGTCCTGAAATAGGTCTCATTTACCTTAGTATTACATAACAGTGAGTCAAACCCAGCTTTTCAACATCTTTAATTAGTACAAACAATCACATTTCTAGTTAATATATTTGAAGTAATGGAAAAGGCATTGCAGAAAAAGCTCAAAGGTTACCTGCAGTGAGCATGCAGGTGCCTTTCACCAAAACTGATCCAAATCTCTTTTCCATCCTTTTGAGCTAGACAAGATGCTTCACTGCAGGAGGTCGAACTTTCCCATCTGAAGTGCTGGTGTCTTTCTATGTCCTTACGGTTTCACAGGCTTCTTTGAGCTCTGGCGCAGCCTGCTGCACTCCTGAAACTCTGCAGCTTTGGAGGGCTGGTGGGGGTTGCTTGTCCACAGACATCAGCAGAACTGGTGTCAATTTGATGTAGATTTAAACAAAGCTAGGCCTGCCAAGTTGGACAGAGAGTTGCTTGCTTGAATTTCAAAATTCTGGCTTCTGGTTTGATTCTTGCTTCAGGCATTATTTCAGATCCCACATCTGAAGAAAAAGATATCTTCGCTACCTGGCTGGGAGCCATGTCCAGGGCAATGCAGTGTGATCGTTGCTGGGAGTACATTTCATCTGCAGCAGTGGTAGATGATGCACTCACTTGTGCACATGCTTTGATAGTGAATAGCATTTGTAATTTTTTCTGATTTGTGTAGTACTGTAAAACACACTTCAGTACCATTGACATGGATCAGGGAAGAATAATATTTATGTGGACTATGTAAAACTATACATCCTGCTAATTATGCCACAATGTTTTTATTTTATACACTTTGTGCTCTAGTGGAATTTACATTGCAAGCTTTTTGCATTAATGCTGGGTTATATGAATCTGTCATCACTTGTTTAACAAAAGCACTTCAGAAAAGATAATTTAGTTTTTTGTGAGCATGTGTACGTCTCTATTTACAAAAAAACACAATGAGGGAGACCTCTATTCCAAAAAATAAAATCCTTGTAAAGTGATGTTTTATTTTTCTGTGAACTATAAAACCATGAAGAGTTCTTGATCATATTATTTATTTACTATGAATTCAGCTTCTCTGTTAGCCCAGCTCCTATTCCCATCAGGGCTGTGCTGTTCACCCTGCTGATGATAGGGGATAAACAATATTTATTATTATGCTTATGAAACCTCTTATATAGAAGAAGCATTCAGTACATACTCAGTAGTGGAGGACTGTTTCCAGACAGGTAAATTGTTTCTGAAAAGGAGAGTCTCATAGCCCAGATAAGTTATTCTTTCAAACTTAACACAAATAGCTGTTGGTGACAGTATTTACAACCCTACATGGGGATTTATTAACTGTGTAATCAGACTGGGCCTGATTCTCATCTGATGCGGAGTCCAGCTCCTCAGAATCAGTTAGTTATGTTCCTGTGGCTGAGGTTATCCAAAACCCCTGACAGCTCTCACGAAATCTGCTGGTCAGTAAGCACTAGTGTCCCTCACTTGCGACTGATGTTCAAAGCTGAGCTCTTTCTGCTCTCTCACTTTCCCCAGGTACCAATTTTGTTATTGTTCCCAGTCTTTTAAGGTTGAAACCCTGGAGTTACCTGCTGAGTTAATGGGAATAGAGAAAGAACTGACTTAACGCTTCCCTTAAATATAAATCGCTCAGTCCTGTAGGAAAGGAACTGGAGTGCTGAATGGGTAAGAATGGAACTGGAATGTTGGATAAAAAAGTATTTTACTTGGAGAATTGTTTATTATCTTGCAGCCGTTTCTAGTCTCCATTTCAGACTACAGAATGTGAGCAAGAAGTTTCAACAACAGGCAATATGAACAGAAGCATTTGTGTGATACTAATTTCCATTAAAAAAATGCTGTTCAGTACAATTCACTTCAGTGGATGGAAACATCTCCCTGGACTCCTTAATATGCATTTGCACAATAGACCTCATAATGCTTGAGTAGCCAGTCTGTTTAATTAGTGGTATTTGAAAGGTTTAATCTGTGAAATCAATATAATTTAAAAGGTCTATAGCTTATATTTGAAAGTGAATATGTTTGCTTTGTATGAGGCATAGTAATTTTAAATTATTTATTTTTTTTAGTGGGTTTCTTGCTGTTTCATAATGAGCAGCTGCCAACAGAAAATGTCTCTAAAAGTGTGACTATGTATTTATAAACTGACCATGACCAGGGCTGGTCCTTGCTCCTGGGGTGGCTAAGTCCTGGCTATTAATGTTTTTGTTAACCTAAAAATATAGCTACATCCAAAGAGCCTTCTGGGAATGGTGCCTTATTTCTGCTTACTTTCCAAATTGGTTGGGAGAGCACTAGGTGGCTCTGACTTTCTCTAGCAGTTTCACAGTATAGATAAATTAGTTTTTCCTCCATGAGTGCTTCTGCGTGCTATTAAATGCACGGTATAGAGGCTGCTTGGGTTTTGTAAAATGTTGTTTTGTGTTTCTTGGTATTTCCTATGGTACATTTTAGTAGGACAAGGACTATCTCTGTAGTCTGAGACTGTGGAGTACACCTGACGCAGTCAAACAAGTGCAAGTCCACAGTGAGTTCAGGTGAGCGAGCTGTATGTGAAAAACATTGCTTTGGACATCATTGCACTCACGTTGCAGGCTGGTGGTGCAGGATTGGAATGTCACAGAGTTGAGTTCAGCAGACATACTCACTATGAACTTTTATGGATCTTCTCAGTGTTAAATGTTTGTAGTGATGGCGTGATCACATTTTGCATTGAATAAGTTGTCATGTCTGGTGTTTTTCAATGCTTGGTGGCACTTTGAGGCAGCTGAATGCTGCAGTAAAAATGCTGGAGTCAGCTGAAAGTATAGAGGGAATTTAGATAGGCAAAATGAGATCACTCACATTGTTATTTGACCAAGACATTAGGGATAATGCTTCTACTTCTTCAGTGGTGCCGTGGGACTTCATACAACCCAAAGTGGTTGAAACCTCAGTTGTTTCTTTTTCTGCTGAAAGCTGGCAGCTACAGCAAGCACACCAGTCCTATTCAGTTGTGCTGGAGCTTTGGGGCAGAGTGGAGTCCAAAGGAGAGGAACCAGTTACTGAGATGCCAACAATGGTTGTGCAGCACTGTGGCTTCCACCTGGAGATTAACCTGCATGGCCTCACTTCACATCTGAGGTCTGTCGCAGCCGCAGAACTGGGAGAAGTTTCCAACAGTGTAACAGCTCAAAATAACAAAGCAATCTGTTTGAATACTGAGGGTGACTTGGGACACGCTGGTAGTGCTTGTCTGTGATTTATTTTATCACATAATTCTCCACATCAGATCTGCATGAAATTCAGTTTCTGATCCTGGCATAAACTTGCATTTTGTATGATCACAGCCAATAGCTGTGGAATCTGTTAGTATAGCTGCAAAGTGCTGCATTCATATGCACAAAACCAAGGGCACTGTAGTTGTTTTAAAAATGTAAGAAGAAAAATTATAACCTTTTAGAGTGCACCCTGTCTAAGAAGAGTTGCAAATTTTCCATCAAAACTAAATGAAAATGTTTATGTAAAGTGTCTTCCTTCAAGAGGTTTTTTCTTTCTGTATATAAGCATCAACTGAGTCAAAACTGAAATGTTTCAGTTTGGGAAAGCTGCCAGGATTGAGTGGAGCATTCAGACAGCTCACATCCCCATTTACCTCTAGGCAGTATCTGTTCCTGTCTCCAGGAGAGACAGGAGAGACTACTGTGCACTGTAGGAAAAATATTTTGACCAAATAACGTTGTCTTTGTAAGGAAATGAAAGCTTAGAGCACTCAAACTACAGCTCCCAGGGCAGTAGTAATAGCTAGCAAGCATTTTGAGATAATTTTCCCCCTCCTATTGTACATCTACCTTCTTCCCCTCCATCCCGTATTTCAGTGAATTCAAATTCTAAGGTTGCCTTTGCCTTTTGTATACTGGCAGATTTAGCTGCTGCATTCTTATCACAAAACACTTAAATATTCATGCTGCTTTTAATTTTAGTGCTGAGAAGCTGTAGTGGATTTGGGTTCAGAAAATGGAAGACTCCTTAATGCTTCAGCTATGTGTGAAGATTTATCAGACAAGCTCCAAAAGGAGCAAAGCTGACTGGAGTACTACTTTAAATGATCTGTTTCAGTAAATACACAGGATCTTTAGAGGGCTAAGCATACATCTTATGGGTCTGATGTCTAGAATAGGACTCGAAATACTGTTCATTCAGGATGAGAACAGGTGTTACAGATCTGTAGTACTACAATGTGTGCGTATATACACATCAGCAGATTTCTTTGCTTGAATTGCCAAAAAGAAGGGTAACAATGCAACATATTAAAAATGGTCTTGAGGTTATTCCAAGTGAGATTTATTGCATTTAAAGGAATTTAAGTGAATTATCTGTGCATTTCTTATTTCCCTGTGTGCTGGCAGTAGGCAGCCTGTCTTTCCATTACAAGCATTTGGTTGATTAATTGGCCCCTTGCTTGATCTGGTTTTTTTTCTGTATAGCTTATTCTAGTGCTTTCCCTTTTTAATATTGTAACATCAAATTTGCTTAAGGTCTATGAACTAATGTGCATTAAAACTCAAGCAGCAGCAGCCCTAATGCATAATTGATCTACCAGTAGGACACAAAGAACTGATTCTGGTTCCTAGATAGGAAATGCCTTCCTTTTTTTGTTCTGCGCTGATAGTCTGAGCTCTTAAATCTATTTTAAATTAAAGTGAATAGGCTACTGGAAACTGACAAATTATCCATCGTAATAAATTATTTAAGAGATTAATTTGATGTCTGAGGCATAATGATTTTTATACACAAGCGCACACACTCTATTCGATGCATTCTTTTTTAGATTTGGATGCAGTTCTGTTCATTGGCATGTGAAAATACCTTGTATCTAGCAAATGTTGCATACTTCAGGTTTGTATTTGTCTCTTGCTGTGACCCCACACCTGTCAGTACCTAACAGAAGACTTTGCTTACTTAATTTTTTGTGGAAGTGCGAGAGCTTTGTCACATGCTCTCCAGATACCCTCAACAGCTGCACCCCTTTGTGAATGGACACTTTGGGAAAGGCCATGTCTACTTACATTAACATTGCCTCTGATTTTGCTTCAGTTTTGTCAACATCACTTTTCTTGGTTGTTGAGGAATGACTCTTCACTGTTCAGTTAGCGGGGGTAGAAGCTTGTTTAAGGCTTAATGTTTAATGATATTCTCACTGAAGTGAGGAGCTCTGTATTTTCAGGCTCCTTTTGAGGTACACATGGCAGTCACAGCTGGGGCGTTTGCAGCTGTAGCATGAATGATAAGTGGATGATGGTTGCAGGGTTGTGTGACTAATAGCATGTATGTGCCGGATGGCATGGCATGATGCAGAGAAGGCTGCTGATGGATAAGCAAGTGGAAGCCAACAGGGTGTCTCTCCCTTCCATTAAGTCCATTCAGGCACACCATATGTCAATATCCCTGTACTGGGTTTTTAATTCCGCTGTTAGTATCAACCACTAACAGTGGAGTGACAGTAATATAACAAAGCAGAAAATTTAAGCCATGCTGTAGATGAGGACTGCAAATCAGAAGATGGCCAAATAAGAAAAGTAGTAAGGAAGAAAAAGGAAGTAGGATCTTTCTGTTCCCATTCTTAAACTGCCTGTAAAATTATGCTACACTCTTTTAGTACACTGTATTGGACTTAAAAAGCTACAATTTGAATAATGTTGTAACAGTAGAGCAATAACCATTTTACAAACTACAGTTATAAACATTTGAAGATGTTATATATGCAACAGCAGTATCTTTTGTTAAACAATGCTATATTTGGAAAAAAATATACTTTAAGATGCAATTGCCTGCTATTAGGTTGGTAGAGCTAAGAGTGTAGCAGTAAATGGTCAGTCTTAAAATGAAAATTGAACTTCTATCCTAGAGGTTTTGCTAATAAACAGAGTTAATCTGAGTGTTGCAGGCTTGCACCAGTCTGTGAGCTGCCTGTGTTGCTTTCTGACATTTCTGAAAAGCTGAGCTCAGAGGCGGGTGTTGAGCCAGAATAGGGGAGCAGCTCTTTCCCAGCCTTTGGAAACTAAGCCTGGTCACTGTTGTGCAGACAGCTTGGCAATTGCTGCATTTTGTAAATCCTGGTTCAGAGAGTATGGTGCATGAAGTTTCAGGGTTTTCAAGTAAAGTAAGTCTTTGTCTCGGTGGAGTAAGCCATAAATGTTTCCAGCAGTCAGTTGTGTTGGGAAGATGAGTGATCTCAAGCAAGCAAAACACTTTGAGTATATTACACAGGGTAAATATTAACATCTACCTGAAAATCGGGGGGGGGGGGTGTGTTTAGTTTGAGAAGTCTGTCATCACACTGGTTGCTTTGGCTGATGATGAACTTCAAAAATAGCACAGCTTTGGGAATTGAAGTGTTTTTGGAAAATACCAGCTAAAAAGACCGTATGTAACCTCAGTGATTTTATATTTTTCATCAGTGTCTGACTTACTTGGAACTGTGCATTCTTATGTGGTTTTCTTATATTCAGAAGGACCCTCCTGTGTTTTGATTTGCACCCATTGTCCCTGGTGCAGTCACTGGGCACCACCGAAAAGTGCCTTGCTCTGGCTTCTGTCCTCCCTTCAGGTATTTATATATATACTGATAAGATCCCTCTGAGTTTTCTTTCCTCCATGCTGGACATTCCCAGCTCTCTCAGCCTCTGTTCATATGAAGGATGCTCCAATCCCTTAGCCATTTTCATGGCCCTTTGCTAGACTCGCTCCAGTATGTCCCTGTCTGGTTTATACTGGGGAGCCCAGCCCTGGACACAGAGTTCTGAATGGTTTCAGGACTCAGTTCTTTTCTGTGTGGGTACCTATGTAACCTGGACTGAAGCTACTGTTATTTTCTTTTGCTAAGAAGGGATTTACATGGATTCCACTTTTATCTAAGCAAGAAGAGATTTGCATTTCTGTTTTTGATCTTCCAACTCCTTGGGTATGATTTTTCAAGAGTTCCTAAAGTGTGATTTTAGGATAGACTATGGCATCACACTTCTTCATTACTGACACATCCTGTTAGCACAATAAACAAATTAGCTTTGTCCTAGATATGTATGGTAAAGCAAATAATTATTTATTTGCCCAGTCACTGTGAATCTTTGTTTTTTATTGGCAGAGTTTCCTCAGTAGCAGCTAACACAGAGACAGCCATGCTCATATGGCTTTAAAAAGACAGGGGATTGATGTCTGAGGTTAGAATTGAACAACAGTGATTGATGATCCTCTAAAGTAATAATCAGAATGACAATTCTTCCTTAAACAACATTTAAATTTCCTGGGCTCCCAGGAGCATTTTATGTGTGTGTACCACCAGCAGGCATTCAGGAGTGCAGAAGAAGGGGGAAGCTGAACTTGAGTTACCTCATAAGAAACCATATCTTTTCAAGACACCAAGGTCTGTTTGAGATAAAGCGTAGCTGAGCAGTTCAGACTGAGACTTTCTTGAAGCTGAAAGGCTGAAATAAATCTCCATTCTGTACTATGACAAAGACATTTGAACACTTTTTGGAACTGGAAATAGTTCTGTACTTTTGGGAACTGACCTCTTGAAAATTTGTATGCTGCATAGTTCATGATACCTCTACTTTTAATAAAACATAATACTTATTACTGGATCTCAAGGCAGTTATTCAATTTCCCTGGTAATTTAAAGCTTAATTAGTCTACATTCTAGATCTCAGTGGCTGTCCTCAACTGATTTTTCTTAAATCAGTATCCCTCCAATTTTACAGTTCAGTTAAATTCTCAGGACTCTCATTTGCATGGAGTGACAGATTAAAATTGGATGGCTAAAATGATTACTGCTCTTAGTGTCTACTGTAGCAATGGAGATTGATTCTTCATAGTATAAGGAAACATATGGCTCATGAAATAACTCTTGAATCACTACAGTTTTCAGTCTATTGTATTATTGTAAATTGAAACTGATAAAGTGGTAATCCAATTTTAAGGCATTCTGTCTGAAACAGAGAGTTGTATTTTTGGAGGAGCTTTGGATAATAAATTGTAGGAAATGGTTCACAAGATCTCAATTTATAGCGAAAAAAAAGAATATTCTGGTTGGAGAATTGGTATCTTTTAACTTGTTAATCTGTGGGCATTACAAAGCTACGCAATGTTGTTTGAAAGCTGCCACAACAGGGAAACTTGTGGTTTTGCCTCTGTGCAGAATCTCTGTTAATCCTATCCAGACCTGCACCCCATTGCCAGGACCAGTATACTGATGTACCACTAAGGATAATCAGTTCAAATGTAGCTTCTTGCAAATTTTGGCTGAAGCCAACCCAGATCTAAAAATCCGTAGGTTGGCTCTGGTTCTTCTGGAAAATTGTTGGTTGCTATGATAGGCAAAAATTATATGGAAGGCATAAGATATGGTATTTACTTACCCTATTTGAGTTTAGGTCTGCAAAATCAGTCATGACATATGACTATAAAACATGGTCCTCCATGTAGGAATATTTTACATTTCTCTTTCTCTGCCTTTCTGTGCAAGTTTTGAAGAGGTGGGAGAAAAGGAACATGATGAATATGTTTTTCTCTTGTGCACCATAGTAATATCTTGATATCCTCACTGAATTACTTTCAATTTAATCTCTCCTCTTTTCTTCTGCTCCTCACTTTTACTTTATTCTATGGCTCCCACCTTGTCATTGTTTCTTTAAGTCATTGTCTTAACATTATCCCCAGGTTTCCATTCCTTCCTTCTGCTGTGAAGGAAATGTAAGACAGCACAAGAAATCATATTTTGGTTGAATAAAATAGAACAAATAAGTGTAGTTCCTTTAAGGCAATTCTAGATATGGTGCTATATAGCCTGTTTACATCATGGCAGTAATGCTGTGGTCAGTGGTCTTAGCAGACATGAAGGGCTGTTTGGGCATCAGAGTAGCGTCATTGACAGCAAGAGGGTGACTTCAGGATGCGGGTGGTACAAGCTGAGATGCTGGTGTGGCATTTCATCTCCTTCTATACAGTCCCTGGCCAAACACCTCTGCCTTTAGGAATTTCGAGATTTTATGAACAGGGATTTTCTACATTATTTTTATTCCACCGGTATTATGAAGGTATTGTTAATATATTTATCCACAGGAGTTTGCGCTACAGTGTTATTTCCATTTGTCTGTAATCTTAATCTAATAACACGGTGCTCAAGGCCAGGTTGGACAGAGCCTTGGGGGGCATGGTGTAGTGGGAGGTGTCCCTGCCCATGGCAGGGGGGTTGGAACTAGATGATCTTAAGGTCCTTTTCAACCCTAACTATTCTATGATTCTGTGATTCACAAGCTGTCTGTAAATGGATATTTTTTCCCCCAGTGAGAATTTTTTAGAATAAATTACTATCATTGTATATTGTAAAGAATGATTTTCATCACAGGAAAATGAAACAGGATAGAAGAACCTGATTCTACCATCTTTCTTACTGTTTTTCTGGCTTTGCTTATGTGGAAAACAGTATCACACTTTGAAAAAGTTTTGGTGTTCTTCACCCTTTTCAATATCTCACATTCCAAATGAAGTGTAACTTAGAATTAAAAAAGAGACAGTGCTGGTAGTTGAAAAAAGAATTGTCCTTGGAAATCAGCATTTTTCATTTCCTTTTTAAAATTAAAGCTTTTATTTTTCCAGGTTGAAACTAAACAAGTGAGCCAAAGGAAAAAAAAAAAAATACCCAAAAGCCCAAACCCCTGTCAAAACAAGCAAAAATTGCTAAACGAATTTCACACAATTTCTAATTAAAACTCTAAAAAAACATAAAGCAAAAACCTCTTGAGGTTAATTTGCAAAAATAAGGTAATTTCTAATGAAAATGAGAGGGTTTGTACAAAATATTTTCTTTATGAAGCCAATCAAATAAAAAAAAAAGAAAAAAGAGTATGATCTGAGCCTTTTATCCAAACAATGGAAGTAGATATCTATGTAGATTTTTTCTTATATTTATATATAAACATGCAGACACATATGGTCAGATGGCTTTTACAGCCCTATCCACCTAATTAATTTAACCAATATATATATATTTTTTAATGAGTGGCATATTGAAATGAAAGATGGAAGATTATTTGAAATTAAACCAGATACTTCAATAAAAAGAGCAATATTCTCACTGGATGGATACAATCTCCTCATCTCATTCAATTCAGCATCTTTCTGTATGAGCTGTAAGATAAAATGGCTAATAGAAATGAAAAGGAAGATTGCCAAAAGTCAAATTGCTTCACTGGAAGCTTCTTAGCAAACTGACAACATCCAGTTCTAGATAATCAAATCTTATTTTGTAGGAATATCATTGAATGATGTTAATTTGCCTTTAGGTAGTGCTGTTTAGGTTTAACACAGTAACAAATTTATTTGGGCACACTTTGTCTTAGAAATGGTTCAACATTGTTTAATAAAAATGAAAAGCTCAAGCTAGGAGAGAACAGCGTCATAGTCTTGCCAAGGGAAATCACTAACACGGCTATTCCAGGGATCAAGCAAAATTTCAGCAACATTGAAATCTGAATTTTTTCTTGGATTTGAACCTTAAAGAGCTTTAAGACAGAGGGAGAAAGGTGAAGTCTCCTGTTGTTACAGACAATATGATGCTTAACTTCCTCATGATTTAGTAATCTTTGTCTCAAAATGTGTTTAGGTTGTTTATTCCCACCACTAGAATTATTGGATATTTGATGATTCAAAGCTGTCTACCACTTTCCAGTCTAGCTGTATTCGTGGTGAGCTTTTTCTCATTTGTTTAGATGTCAGTGTTTTCATTTGTTTTAAAAGGGTCTTTCCTTATCTGTTGTTTATTCTCCATAGTGTGTTTGTAGGTAGCATCTGCCTTCCAGTATTTGTTTTCATAAACAAACCAATCCGAATTCTTTTAGACTCCACAGATTCACTTTTCAGTTTCTTTATCATCTTAACCACTGGATAGTATCTCAGTCTAAAGTCATGCCTTGAGCACATGTGATCAGTCTTGCCATGCAAGTTGTTTTATTTTGAGACATTGCAATCAGCCTTGTCAAGGGTGGATGCCTGCTGGAAGTTTGGTATTAGGAATATCTTGTTATTTCATGCCTGCAGTGAAAGTTATAGTTTGGGAGCAAGACTTGGGTTTCCTTTCCTTATGTGGATGGCAGTGGCTCTTGGTTCCTCTGGTAATTCAACTCCCAGAGTACTAAGGAAGTGGAATATTCCTTCTAATCAGAGCCTTTTCTTTCTGTGATTTTCCACAGTTTCGTGTTTAACATGCTAAAAATTAAGTTTAGTCATGCTGCATCTTGCATCAGATAGAATGTTTCAGTATCCTTCTAGTGGAACTTTCCATTATGAAGATGCTATTTTGGTTCATCATAAAAGATTATTTTCTTTTTCCCCTGAAGTACTTGACTTTTTGGAATAGCTGGAGGAGACCTGAATTTATTATCTTCAGGAATAACCCTTAAGTGACATTTAAGATATTTAATAGTTTAATACGCTATCTTTGAACTTGTAATTTTTGTTGTGAAGACACAGTTTGCACAATTTTGACTCTGTAGCCTCTTGCTGCCTGCAGATGCTATGGCCTGAATTCATCACAGCACTCAAGCACAGTCTTAGGTAAGGCATATGAGTGTCTCCCTTATATTGCCTAGACACTCTTTTGAAGGATGCCTCTAGACTGTCTGCAAAAACAGTTTCATTGCTCATAAGGACAGCAAACCCTCAAACATGACCACAGAGCTTATGTGCCCAAGCACTCTTGCAGTGTTAGTATGCAGCAAGATGTTTATAGATGGGCTGTTTGCGAGTGATGCACATGCTTGTGAGGCCCTGATGTGGCTGGGCTGCCAGTGCACCTCTGGGCACGCAGCCATCCCAGCAGCTTCTAGGACTTCACTTCTAAGAGCTGTGCAAACAAATTTGACTCCACTATTGACTTCAGCTGGCCGGGCTAATTCGTTAAAAACAAACTCCTGAGGTTAAAATATAGACATGGTACCCAAGGATTGGAGAATGCTGCGGCCTTTAAGAAGTTCTTTAATTTCTTGCATTTGGTAATGGTGAAAAAGGTGGGTCATTTTTATTTTTTCTGTGATAACAGTGCTGACACCACTGAGAAGACTCACACTGATTTCAGTAGGAATTTGACACTTCCCTCTCTTAGCTGTTGACAATTTCATATACTGATTTTGCTGTCATTATATGTGCCGTGAGAGTTTCTGCTGGCCACAACAGGGAGTGGGACCCTATGAGAAACCCTGAGAGCTGGGTCAAGTGACAGCTGAGCCCAGCACAAGGTGGGATGTGGTGCCCAGAAAATAGAAACCTGACTCCTTAGCAAGGGTGGTAGCAGGCAACAGCACTTGGGTTCCTGGAGAGGAATCGTGTAGAGACAGGTTGTATAAAATATGTCATGCTGCATAAATTATGTCATGTGGCAGGGACATAAAACTGCTGTGCTGTGAGTGAGCAGAGCCATGTTCTCAGAGATGAAAAGTTAGTGAGGCAGTTTGCTTGGGATCATTCTCCAATGCTGGCTTATAGACGTTTGAGGAGAGGTCGGTTACTGCTGTGTACTGGTAGTCACCTAGTCCTGCAAACAGTAGTGTAGGGGTCTGCCTGTTCCTTGGCAGCCCACAATTAATTGTCACTTGTAAGCCTTGTATCACAAAGACTGTGGTCCCTATAGTAACTACCTGCTTCCCTGTATCCATGCCGTGGCAATGGCCTAAACTGTGTTCATCAGAGGCAGGTTGTGCTCTGCTGCATAAACAGAGATTACTGCAAACACTAAAAAACTCTGCACAGTGTATATGTAATTTGTTCTTTATAGTGGTTTAGTAATACCCCATCAGATTTATTACTTTTCTAGTCAAGCACATAGCTCACTTCATGGCTGATCTCCATTTCTTACTGTTTTTTTTGGCATGGGATTCCTTTTACTTAGAATACATGTGATTCATGGGTTGCAGGCTTTTCTGTTGAAGTGCAATGTGTCTACAGTGGCAGTTGTGACTGCCACCACGCTTGTGACTTAATCTACATAAAAACTCACAAGAATCAGTGATATACAAGAAATTCCTACCTGCTGTTTCTGTAGGATGGCCATCTGTCTGGCAAGTCCTCATGTGGAAGTCAGATACGACTGAGAAGACCCAAGCAACCTTCTGACGCCTGTTTCCCCAGCCACTGTAGTTGCTTATTCTACTTTTTCATTTTCTCACCAGGTGCTGTTGAGATTGGGTTTATGGATCTGCATTCAGCAGCTTTTGAGTTCTAGTCCCAGCACTGTGTGCAATGCAGAATCATTTTTACCAAGTCACCCTTTCTCTTTCCAGGCCCAAATTTTGGGGGTTCCTAATTAGACCTTAGGAGGTGATCCTGAATTTGGGCACGTCAGTTCAGTCACAAAAATTGATAAATACCTGATCAGTCAGTTCTGGAAAATGCCTTTAGTATTGCTGAAAAACACAGAGAAATTGGCTTTTAATATCAAGCGGCATCTTCTATTTGAGGATCATTCCACATATGTTCATGATTCTCCATGTAAGTGGTTTACAAGATTCAGGAAAAGATTGTGAAAGTGGTGCTTTCTAAAGATACTCCCTTTTATCTGCTAGAAGTTCAATATCTTTTAAAGATACTGAGTACTGGCAAGTCATCCATTCCATGCCCATGGTAGAATACAAATGCCTTTGGCTCTCTGCTCTGAGTCTGTATGTGTGCATAGTTGTTGAGATCTTGCATTCACAGGTTGTCCTCAGTTTCTGTGCGAGATATATTTTGAGCAATAACGAACAAACATTTCATAACTTGGTATGTGTAACTTTTTGGGCACTTATATTAATTTAAAAGGTTACAAAATCATGCAAGAAGGCATACAGCCAGGAATTGCTGGTTTGCGTTGCTGTCTTCTGTAGTATCTACATTATAAAAGTGTTTGATCCCCATAAACCTTAGCACAGTTACCATTCCAGAGTTAACTCCGAAGATACAGAATCATAGAATCGTTTGGGTTGGAAGGGGCTTTTAAATGTCACCTAGCCCAACCCCCCTGCAATGAGCAGGGACATCTCCCACTAGAAAAGGTTGCTCAGAGCTCTCTTCAACCTGACCTTGAGAATTATCTTCATGGACATCTAGATGAAGCTAGCACAAGATGTCTTCTGCAGCTCTAGTGTATTGTGTACATGCTTTCCTGCATGGTACACAGCATGCTGCACCAGACTTCTTTCCTGGAGCAGCAGCCACAAAATAAACACAACCTTCTGTAGATGAATGGTATCTCCTGCAACTAAAGGTTAGGGTGTCATCCAGTGATTTATCCTTCTTAATGGATTTGTTGGATTGCTGTGAGATGGACATGTTACTACCTTTTGTACATTAGAAGTTGTGTTCTCGAAATGGTGTTTGGAGATCTGATATTGAACAAGGGTGAATTACATGTCAAATTATCAACCATCCTGTTTGACATTTGCTCTGCACTGACAGGAACTTGGGTCAAGATCACGCTTCTGTTTTATTTCAAAGCTCTTGTTAATAAAATATTTCTGGAGGAAGTCTGTAAAATAGGCTGTTAATTGCATTGACTGTTGTGCTGTGGCCAGCCAGATGTTAGTGATGTGTGTTGTAGCTTT
The DNA here is from genome assembly GCA_028858755.1 of Ara ararauna. Taxonomy (NCBI): domain Eukaryota; kingdom Metazoa; phylum Chordata; class Aves; order Psittaciformes; family Psittacidae; genus Ara; species Ara ararauna. The sequence goes on from CM054379.1 coordinate 69,150,944, forward strand.
CAGCCTCCCCGCAGATTATTGTTAAGGCACTGCCTCCTTGATTTCATCTGATAATCCAGCAAGTAGTTGCAATTTGGAAACAGGTGATGGCCCTGATGTAGGGACCTCCAGGTTAGGAATGTCTGTTGGCATTTGTGTGGTACTTTTGAGAGGAGGAAGTGACATCCTCAGGCTTCATTCTTCGCACAGGTCTGTACGCATTCACAGAACTAAGGAGCTTAGAACATGCACTTTTTCAAAGTATATTCCTATCTGGAAATATTTCATGAAAGATTTCCTTTGTACCCTTCTTACTTTCCTTATCTGACGGTTCTTGATTGGTTGATACAGCTTATGCTTTTTTCCTGGTCATTTTTTTGCTGTGTGCTGTATGACCTTAAATCAGTATGCTTCGAATGACATAACCTGAAAACAAATGGGGACGTGTCAGTTTACAAGCCTGTTTACACCTCTTGCTTCCTTGTTCAGTGCTGTAACTCTAGGCAACAAAGGAGGCGGCAGCAGCTTATTGCATTGCTTGTGCATGCAATAAATGAGGCAAAGACAAAATGAGGACATGCAATGAATTTGGCAGTAGTATCCAGGACGGAGTGGTTGCCCTCTTCACACTACCAAACTCTCTTGTGTATTCTCTTGAGTTAGAAATTGAAAATGCAAATCAGAATCTTCTGTAGTGAGTTGTGTGTCTCTTGCGTTTTTCAGTAAGGAGAAACGTGCTTGCTTCAGTACAGATATGCCATCCTTACATTTAAGCTACCAGAAGGCCCCTGACTATGTTACAAGAATTACTGTCATGGATATTGCATAACAGTTTATGCATAATGTTTAATGCATTCTCAGTTGTATGAAATATGGATGATATTTGAGACATTTTGAATAGTAGTTTAAATTTACACTTTTTTTTTTGTTTGAGGTAGAAACAAGAGGGACATTTCTAGTGCTCTTCAATGGCAGTGGAAGAGTTGATATGGTTACAGTTAAAAATTAATGAAGTCCATAGAAGAGGAAAAGAGGAAAATATATTTCATAGATGGATTATGGCCAAATCATAAATATTTAAATCATTTCTGGAAGTTAGAAATGCCATGCTGTTATTTGAGTACCATAGCTGCCTCAGCACGCTTCTTACTGCTCTATCCCGGATGTGTTGCTGCTTGGTATGGAAGGTTGAAACTCAACAATTTTGAAGAACATTTATTCTTTTTTAAGGTTTATTATTAAAACCTAAAGCATTCAGGAAAAAATAATTATTTGATGTGTGGGCAACTTCTCTTAAAAGTCAACTCCCATTTTATGTATTTGTTTTTTGACATACAGGACAGCTTTCCAGCTCGGTTTGGAGGAATACATTTCGTCAATCAGCCGTGGTATATCCATGCTCTCTACACAGTTATACGTCCCTTTCTAAAGGAGAAGACACGAAAAAGGGTATTTTGTTTAATTGTCCATTTACCTGGCAGTTGTTCAAGCAGGTGGATCATACTCTATTAGAGTAGATATACACAATATACCAGCTTGCTATTGGTGGAAAGCATTTAAATACATTGGCACTGGAAAGAGTATCTTTAACTGTTTTGGAAACTTACACAGCACATTCCTTTAAGTACACAGTCCAGCAGTGCATTTAAATGTATTCTAATGTAAGCATATGCTTTCTCTTGGGGGTTATAAAAAAATATTGCCAATATTACTGTTTCTATTAAGATTCTAGGCAATTTCCATTGAAATTGTGTCTTTTAAGAAAAGACATAGTGAGTACGAAGTCCTTTCCTCGTGATTTCCTTGACATTAGCATGAACTAAAATACACAGCTGGTATATAGTATTTTGCAGACAGTGATTTGAATAAAGCCAATGAAAAGGAATTTTTGTGGATGCATCTGTGCATAAGCACGAACAGTCTCTGAGATGTTGCTGACTTTGCAGCATTTGCATCAATGCAATTAAGTTAGAGCTTGGTGGTGATAGCACAGAGAATGATATTATTTCTGTAACAGGAAGTTTGTCACCCAGGAAAACACAATCAGCATCACGTACAAAGCCACTACAAAGAATGTGATGATCCTTTTTTTTTTTTTTAATGGGATCAGCTCTCTAAGCGACTGCATTTTTACTTCTCAGTCTACACGGCCACAATGATCCTTGGCATGTAGCTGATTTTTTACTGACAGATTCTGCTTGAGAGGCCTCTGTTATTCACAGGTTTTGAACTATAGATCACGAAGTCTTTTATGTAATATCTGTTATAAATATGCAAATGAAAACCCATTTTGCAGGGTTCAGTTGCACTCAGTTGACTACAGCTTCAACAAAGAACATTATAGTGCCAGATATGTTTGAGCCCTTTTAAAGTCAAGTGCTGTGTATGCATAACCGGGGAGTAAAGTACAGCTCATGGGCATGTTATAACATTAAAAATAAGTGACAAGGCAGTTGAACATGAGTGCTTATCAGTTAACATCTAAATTTTTATTTAGACGCCTGAATCAGTGGCATGTATTTTCAGAAACACTGACTTTCTACAACGGTTTTTGTCTATACTGAATACCTATAAGAAGTATTCAGGTGGTTAAATATTGATTTAGAGTCCAAAACTTAATGTCAAAATGTGAAAGTTATGCCTGGCACATAAGATTTAAAATCGGCTTTAAAACTACCATAAAAGGCCGAACAAATCATTGTGAAAAAAGTCCCAAAGACAAACCAAACCTAACAGAATTTTCATCAGAATTTTATCAGGCTCATTATTCATCTGTTTTGTTTATCCTGAATTATTTTGTATTTTTTGATATGTCTGGTAGATTTGCTAAGAACTAAGAACTGAAACGTTCCATTGGAAAGGCACCATAAACCAAGCTACTTTCACCATTAATATTTGTTCTTTCACACAAGGATAAATTCCTTTCTGTCGTGGAAGAACATTATTGGGTTTGCATGGTCATATTAAGCTTCCTGTCTCCCCAGCTGACTGGAAGATGGGCTGAAATAATTAATGCAAGACAAGCATGTATTTGGTCTCTTTGTCTTTCATCCTTTTGAATTTAACTTTTGATAAATAAGGGTTATACCCCTGTCAAGGGGTCCCTCCAAGGTGAAGTGGAATGTGAACCAATAGTGCTCAATTGTCTGTGCGCATGCCTCTGCCTGTCCTGTGGGGAACAAGAGGCAGTGTACAGCTCCTAGAAGGCAACATCCTACCTTGGCTGCTTCTGTGCTAGTCATTTAAAAAGGTTTGGGCGCTGCCATTCCTACTGTTTAATTGTATGGACATGTTCTGTCAGGGCACTGGCCAGTTCCAGATGGTACTTCCTTAGACATTACCCAGGAACAAATTGGGGATGGCATGGACCAGTGAGAAGTATGGATGAGGTGAGCTTGTTCTCAAGATGAAAGGGGTTTAACCATATGGATGTGAACTCCTAATCCCAAAGGGTGAATCCTGGCCCATCTTACTTGCTAGTCTAAAAACAGCTGCTGTGAGCGTTCTGTGCATCCATACCCAATAGTAGACATTTTCTCCCATTAGAAAGCCTGCAGGTCCCTAGTACCTGTCAGAGAAGTCTGTCCAAATCCAGAGGTGCTCTGTTTCTAGTGCTCATTGATCACACGTTCCAGATATCTGAGGAGAAGCAATAAAGTTAAACATAAACACAAGTATTTATATATATATATGTCATAATCACAAAATCATAGTATCATAGAATAGTTAGGGTTGGAAAGGACCTTAAGGTCATCTGGTTCCAACCCCCATGCCATGGGCAGGGACACCTCACACTAGACCAGATTGCTCAAGGCCCTGTCCAGTCTGGCCGTGAACACTACCTGGGATGTGTAAAGCATATGTGAAAATCAGTCTATGAGAACATTGATGGAAAATATCAAATAGTCCATTAACTATTCCCTCATTGTTGTCACAGGAATTATTTTACTGTTATTACTTATTTCATATATTGTCAAGTATGGACGGTAGTTCCTCATACCACTATATTAAGGAAGAAAATCTTTCCAGGGGAGTTTTCATTACCCTGTACTGTTTATCTTATAGAACTCATGGCTGAATACTGAAAGTAAATATATATTCCTTAATATATATGGTGAATATTGATTTTGTTTGTTATGTTCTTAATTTATTAACTTAATTCACAGAACTAGGGAGAGCAAATAACAGACAGGCAGTCTGTCAATCTAATCTTCCATCCATCTAGTTCTCAGACATCAGTTCTTGCCCTTCTTAAGCCCCTTGCCCTGCAAACATTTTGTTTATGCTTTAATCACTTTGTAGGTTTATGAATATAGTATGACCATGCTTATGACAGGGGTTGTGTGTGCCTTGGTGGCCATATCTGTTAGCCCAACACAGCAAGAATATTGTAACTGTACAATATTCTCTAATAATGATGATGTAATTTGGGCTTTGACGATTTTTATGAGACTGCTTTGTTTTTCACCTGCATATATACATACAGATATTCCTGCATGGAAATAACCTCAACAGCCTGCATCAGCTAATACACCCCGAGATCCTGCCTTCAGAGTTTGGAGGAATGTTGCCCCCCTATGACATGGGGACATGGGCAAGAACACTGCTTGACCATGAATACGATGATGACAGTGAATGCAATGCAGACTCCTACAACACTCCTGCAAAGAATGTAGAAAAGGACCTCTCTCCTAAATCTATGAAAAGGTGAGTTAAAGGTATTGTGGTCTTCTAGGATTGCCATAAAGTTAGCATTTGCCTTCCTTTTCTTTCATGAAGCTGCAGGTAGTTCCCTCAGTTTATTGTTATACGAGGACTGCTTTTTTCCTTTTTTAAGAAAATCGCTGTTGATTATAGGCCATAGAATTATTATCTGTGTGAGTTGTGAGCTCAGTGCAGCTAATTATTTCCGTGGTGCCATATAGGTAGGGTATGAAGTAGTGTGTTTGGAATAAGCTGGTATCCCACGCCAGTGTGCAGTACATGTAAGAGAGACAGTGCTAGCTGGAGTGAGCCTTGGCACAGAGGGTAAATTGCAGCCAATTATCCAGCTGGGTGGTGATGGTGACTCTTCTCTTCGTCATAGCCCAGTGCCTGGTATCCACCAACTTGTAGGTGCCAGGGTATTTACAGCATGTGAACATACTGTAAACATGTCAGCCACAGTGACTGCACACAACATGAGAAAATGTAATGAGGAGAATCAGGACAAAAATCAGTACCTTTGTTATACTCTAGTCTGGTAAACATCCTGGCATTATTATATTCTTTTTGAGAAGATATAGTATAATTGCTTGCTGCTTTTTACCATTCAAAATAAAGGAAAGTATAGGTAGAGGTTAGTTACCTCTTCAGTAACTATGGAAGCAATGAGGTGATTCACTTGGGAGTGGTAAACGTGGTCCAACCTTGCCAGGGCAGTAGAAGAGAAAGGGGAAAAATTACAGCAATATGATAGAAAAGGTTGAGCAGACCAGAAAAAGTCAGAGTGCAGCTCACATAGGGTAGGCCTAGGAATGAGTCAGAAGAGAACAAACAGGGCACAAACCAATATATAAAGTCATTAAAATAAGGTATGAATATGGTATCCTGAGAATTCAGTTTCAGGAGATGGCATTTGATGTAAAAGGCAGAGAGACTCTGGAAGCAGACAAAACAAGACAAAATATTTTCAGACTCCTCAGCCAGGAAGATGATTTTGGCTGGAAAATGTTGCACAGATTGGGGAGGACAGTGCAGTTTTAAAGGGAGATATTTCTGGGGAACTAGGGAAGAGATAACAGGAGATTGCCATAGGAATAAAAAAGGAAAGAAACAGTGAAATTTAAGGATTTTGTGTTGCAAAAAACCCTACAATGCATTGAAAGTGGGAGATAGCAAGACACTGGGTGGGAATGAACTAGGATAAGAAGTTAAAAATTGTCCTGAAACCATATGGCACAGATGTAATTGATACAAGTAATAGAGAAAATGGGACAGTGAAGAGCCAGAGGAAGGGGAAAAGTGAGCAATGCATTTATATATGATTTGCATGTAATAGAAGAATTATGAGATAATAGAAAAGCTGTCTTGGAGAGAAGGGTGGAATTTCAGAGCTGAAATGCGAAAGTTTTACTGTTACAAAATGAAGTCATTAGAGTGAATAGTTTCATCAAGGGATGCAACAAAAAAACATAAGAAGGCCTGAGAAGACCCTTTGGAGCAGACTTTTTCAGACTATGAGCAGACATTTCATTAAAAATTAAACTGAAAAAGCCCAACCCAAACTTGAATTCAGCACCTGATGGGTTGTTTTTCTCAGTTTAAAACCAGTTAGTGTTGTATGTGAGTACAGAAGGTTGTTAACATGTAAAAACCTATGACACTGAAAACCTATGACATTGACTATGTCAATGAAAAGTGCTTAACTTGGAACAAATATCACAAGCATCTAGCAGATCTTCAACAATTATCTTATTTAATTTTACTTGCCTTTTTAAAAATATTTATCTGAAATAATACCCTTCTTAAACCAAAATAGTTCTGAGAATTCATTTCTTTGTTACTCATTTTGCCCCATATGCTATATATGCTGACATTCCTCCAGATCTTGAACTTTTGGTGAATTGGATGACCTCTACTTGAAAGGCAGTTTGATAATGGGGAGGGTGGTGAAGAAATTAATCCCATCTGTAGCACAGACCTCAGGGGAGAAAATGTTCACATCAGGTGGCAGCAGGTAGCTGTCTCAGCAGTCAAGTTTAGCCTGTGGCTGCGTCCACCATTGTCATGGTACCATATGAAGACTTAAAAAAAAACCATTTTAAATTCAGTGATCTGACAAGTGTTCTAGATGAGGGTTATGGTACAATTTTAGTTGAAAAATAAATTTTAACTATGTTTAGCACAAGACAGACCATCAGATTTTAAAAGCTAATTTTCTTCACTGAGTAAGAGAATGTAGTATTATCAGAAAATGTCCTTGTACTTAAAGTTTTCACCTAGGCTGTAATTCAGATGGGGTTTTGCGTTTTTGAAGTTGTCTTTAGATTTTTTTGTAAAAGACCAAATTGTCTCCTGCTGTCAGCATCATTCACTGTTTTTTCGTAGATGATAATAGTTTAGAAGAGTGAGCAACTGACTCTGTATACACATCTTAGGAGAGGTCAGTTTTCTCAGTGCTGTAGCCCTCCAAACAGACAAGTCTGTAGCAACACTGCATTCACAGTGTGCTTCCACTGATCAAAAATAGATGCCTACATTGTAGAGACCTACATGTGCTCTAGCTATTCCAAATCTTTACAGAAAGGAAGAGAAATAGGCATGAGATTCTAGCACGAGATTCATCTCACTGAAGGAAATGTCTAAAAGGGGTGGTTTTACTGTACCCAAGAAGTGTCTGCTTTTTGACAAGCTGAGACATAGGTGATGTAAGACCTCATATTAACACTATAAACTTTGTTTTTACTGGAGCATCTTGATTTTGCTGGAGGTTGGGGTTTCCTCTTTTTCCCTCACATATTGTGCTGCGTCAAAGAACCTGGGAAAATTTTACAATCATCATTGAATTTGCCCTTACCAACCTTTCTTGTTCTGTTTAGTTGAGCTGGTGAGTTTGACAGGTAGGTCCACTGCTCCATAAATCCTACTGGCCATGGCAGGATTCCCTAGGGGTGGCTTTGGATGTCTCACTGTTGCATTGAAGTGCTATTCAGAAAAGGAGCAACTTGTGCTTCCAGCTAACACATGCCACTAATTGCAGTGTGCCATTAGCCAGCTGGGTGGCTGAATTGTACCTTCTTTACTAGCCTGGTGCCAGATAACCTTCTGGTAGAGAGGTTCAGTGCTTAAGTCAGTACAAAAGACAGCTTGCTTTGTCCTCTGTTGTGTGCTGAAAAGAGGATCCATTTTATTCTGCCATTTGCTCCTATATCCACAAACCAAGCTTTTGAAGCCATACAGTCACTTCATGAGGGTATTTTCTAACCATTTGCAATGATCAGATGATTGAGTAATGCTGTACCATTATTTTTAAGCCCTGGCAGAAATTAAAACAGACAAAAGAAAGCTGAAGTTTACCCTCATTTGTCTTGATCTAGAAATATCAAATAAACTTGTTATCCCTCTGCAGATCTCAGTCAGTTGTGGATCCTGGAGTGCTGAAACGCATGGATAAGAATGAGGAAGAAAACATGCAGCCTTTGCTTTCACTTGACTAACAGTTTCTAACCATCGGACATGAACTGAGGTGGAAGGCACTGCCTCTCAAGCAACAAGCAAACCATTGGGAAAGAGTACCAGCTGGAATCCTATTTACTTATGTTAATGTAGCATGATGACAGCAGGCAGCAGGTTTTACTATTCTGCCTGAATTCTGGATGCCCTTGGGTGAAAAAGAAGAGGAGCAAAGAAGAAAAATAAAATGAAAAATAAATGAATAAATAAAGAGGAATCAATAATTTATTCTGTAAGTGCCAACTTGTTTGTAAATACAATATAATCCTCCAAGTTGACTTTGTAAGTTATGGTAAACAAATGCTATGGAAATGAATGACTATTAAATATGTCAGTGAGGTGCACCATAAAAAGAGAAGAAAACGTGTGTGAGCTCACACATGCACACACATACATGCAGAGAAACACATACCGGACAAAGAAAAATATCAAAGCCAATTAAACGTCCTTCTCATAGGAAGCCATATTGCAGCTAGTGTATTGACTGCTGTTTCGTTTTCTCTCTTGCAATGCTCATATAGCATACAAGGATAAAGAGGGAATATAAGAATTTAGAGATGCTGTAATCTGTCGAATATGTCCTAACCATAGGAATTTATTTCCCAAATAACGTTATGGTTTAGGATTGTGATTTAGCATCAACCATGTAGCGTTGTGAAAAAGGTAACAGATGAGCTGGAAACAACTCTTTGACAGCTTTGGTTTTGGCTGTATGGATCTGTGAGGTTTCTTCCTTATCTTTTCATTTACAGTTTGCAAATAACCTGGCTTGTTACCCTAATCAGGGTGTTGTCTTGTGGGACACATTGGAGTTACTTCTCTTGCATTTTGGGTGCACATCAAGAATTTTTCCAGAACTCTGTTCTCCCTTGGAATGAGAAAGTAGTGTTCTAAATACAGCATAATAACCGGTATTTGAAGTACAGCGTGACAGCAGAGATTAAAAGTTAATAACTGAATCCTGTGCACTGGGAGACTAGATATATATATATATTTTTCCCAATCTCTGACAAGCATACAAGGTGACATTGTTAGACAAGTATATTTAATTGAAGGTTTATACAAGAAATCATACCTATTCAATGTACTTAGATATATTATAGATTGTATATTGAGACAATGTCATTATTAATAGAGTAAAACTTTCCATAGAACAACAGCATCCCACTCCAAGCAAGGATTAATATGAATAAGTTGTAGTCAAACATCTCAGCCTATGTGTTTAGGACACTTTTGTTTTGATTGTATTGTAACTGTATATATTGAACATGTGCCATACTAGAGAAATACATTTTACCTCAAAAGGGCAGCAGCTTTTGCTAGGGATTGGATAAATCACCTGAACCACAGGGACTATGTCATCTTTGTGTGCTGGTGCGTGTGCAGCCTGTTGTATGCTGAGGCAAGAATGCCATTTTGTATTAGGACTTATTTCTGCAATCAGAGTGAGAAGACGCAGGGTGCCCACCAAGACATCTGAATAGACAGGTATTGTAAGACCATATCTTACAATAATGCAGGGGTTAGTTAAGAACACACTAGCCACGGTGGAGGAGACAGCTCAAAGCAACCCTGCCTCCCAAGCACTAGAGTTTAAAGAATTTCTTCCATCACATCAGTGATCACTGAAGTTTCTGTCACTGATTGTAGGTCACCTCTCCTCACCCAGGATTATTGTAGCTGTAAGATTTAGTAGGTTGGGATGAATTAAGTGAGAGAGGAGAGTGAAATCTTGGAAGTGTGTCGTCTCAAGAGTTTAGCTGTAACTTCTGTGGTGGCAGTTTGGTATTTCTCAGGGCTGAGAGAACCCTGTCTCTTACAGCATCACCCTAGATTAGCCCAGGCAGCACAATGATAAAGCTTTCCTATGTCACAGTTCCTTAGCAACAGTGATAAATAGTGAATGCCCCAACACACCACTGCATTAAAAGAACTTTAATTAAGGAACTGAACAAGTCATCGCCTTTCTGCTCTTCTAATTTCATGATATATGTTATGAAATGCAAAGAGAAAAGATAGGGAGCCTGAACATATTTTCAGTCTGTCCTACAAATTTTCAGTAGTAGAAGTAGTTTTAATACAACTTCTATGGGGAAGAGAGACTTGAGAGACTTGAAAGATTGATGAATTATTATATACTATTTTATTCAGTCTTATTTTTCACATACCTTGTAACATCATGCTGGATATGTGCGATTTGTCTCTAAGGTTTGCATAAGGGCTATATTTGAATGTATATTATATATGCCCACACTTATGGTTAGTAGAATAGTGTATTGTCATCAATCTGATTTTTAAATCCTTATCAGATAAAATTCTAGCATTGGTAGAAATTTTCTCCTTGTAAGGGCTTCAGGATTTGGTCAGTATCCCATACGTATACAAACTGTGACACAGTGGTGATCAAAATCTTCATGGATGCTTTTAGATACATGGGCCAAATCTTGGTGCAAACCAGCACAACACTGACTTCAGAGTACATGAGGTATCTGGTCAGAAAATACAAATGCCTCTTATGTCCCCACAGAGCATCTCTGTAGAAAAGTGTTATCTATCTGCTCAACTGTATGAAGCTTAAAATTTGTTTTGAAGCTTACAAATTTGTTTTGTTTGCAAATCCTTTATTTATGCACTTAGATGTAATTTATGTAATGTTTTCTGATGCCTGATTTCAACTTCAAGTTAATGAGTATTAATATATTCTTTCCAGAAAGTGAAAGTAGGATATATTATAATTTTGTGTAACTGGGACCTCATCTTTCACCGAGAACAAAACCTACTCTTTCAACAAGATCCTCACTGTTAAAGAGTTGGGCTACAGATCTTCTTGGCTGCAGCTTTTATTTCACTGAAGCAAATTCTGTCAGTGGTAACTGCGGTTGTGACTTTGGATAAGAATATGGCATTTCTCTTTTACACATCAGGGTACATAAAGGATTTTTGCCTTTCCCTTGCTTCTTGTAGAAAATCTTTATAGATTGGTCAATTTTTAACAGATTAAATTTGGAATGATTTTTTCCCAGTCTTTATTGCCATAGGAATCAATGTCTAATTTTTATAGCAGAATTGAAATGCTAAAAATAGAATTCAAATGCTTGGGAAGGATTCTTCTTAATTTCTTACCTTTGTTGTGTACTGGGTAAATAAACCTTGTTGTAATTATGCATGCCAATATGCATAGAAAAAAAATATCCTGCAATGTGAGTACCTTAGTGGAAAAACTGGGTACACCTCTCAAGTGACTAAGTGAAAAAAAAAAGGGGGAAGGGGAAGTGAGGGGAAGAGGAAAAAGAAAGTGTAAAATCAATAGTTTCAGGCCTTTGGCAAGATCTAAAAACAACCCCTCACATGATGTCTCTTCCATGAAGCAAATGTTTAAAAATACATGGAAGAATTATGGAAACTTCCATGTCCAAAGCCTTCCTCCTGTAATCAGAGATGTCAATAGCCTCTTGGCTCTCTAAAGCCAGGTAATCAGTCCCACTCTGCTCCAGTATATACATAGGGTCCCAATAGTTATTAGTTGTAAAATAGTTTAAGATGTCTTTACAGAAATGTAAATTTACCTTATAGCATATTTAAAAAGATGTTTTGCACTCTATAAACATGCTATGCCTAAACACGGAAGATACTTGTAAAGACATACATAAACTAAAGAGGGAATTAAAGAAAACAGAAGTAGAAGGGACCTCAGGAGGTCATTCATATGTGGATGAGCAGGTTTGCTTCAATGTCTCTCTTAAAGAATTGTTTTAGCTCAGTACCTTGCATGGAATGCTCTTTGTATTATTTAATGTTTGTAGTATTTAATTAGAAAAGCCTAAGCACATCTGACAAAATTGTAACCTGACAGTATTTTGTTCACACCTTTTATTTGCCTGTTTTGTTTGGGAAATTCTAAAGTTTGCCAAGTGTCGTAAGAACTACCATTTAGAATTACCTGGGAAAAACCTTGCAATAAGCTTTGGTCATGTCCTTGTTATTATATTGTTTCTGTTATTATCAGTCTATGTATTCATCAAGATTTTTGAAAAAGTCATGTTTGAAGGAGCACGGAAGAGAGGAAAGTTCAAAATCAGGCTTCAGGATTTTCTGAAGAATATTAAAATGGTTTAGGGAGGATGTGCTGAATTTGGTTTTAGTAATCTTTACTTGCCTATGGGGAATGTCCTGCTGAGCTATCAACAGCATTGGGTGCCAGGACAAATTTGGAAGACAAATGTCAATGTGAAAGGCAAGAGCAAATGTCTCAAGGGATTGTATTGAAAAACCACTCAATCACGTGGCTAGCTGTATCATGTCCTTCTGAAGAAAGGAATTTTACAAGTAGCTTATGAACCTGTATTTGTGGTGCTGAGGATAGTACTTTTGTCTCCTATTTCTCAGGTAGCAAACCAGAAACACAGCCAGTTAAAGACATTAAAATCTCAATGGAAGATATTCACATCGTGTTTATATATGCCAAAAAAAAAAAAAAAAAAGATACTTTGATCACTCGGTTTGGTGTGAACTGCAGGACAAAATAATGTGTCCCTATGTGTCTGGTTCTTCAGGGATGCCTAGTTTCTTTAGAAACCTACCTGAACATTTTACTATGAGAATTTTACAAACCGGGGGTGATCTGCTTTCCTGTGGAGTTAAACCAGAATCTATATTTTACCACTTCTGCTAAGGAAATAGTAAACAGGGAGTTTTTCCTTTAAATTAAAAGCTTTTCTTCCCTATATAATTGAAGAAAAAAAAAAGGTAGTTTACTCTGACGCCCCCCAAAACGAAATCTTGGATGCATTCTGAACTTGGTCTGGAAGGATCTCCTTTTGAGGGCCTTGAAAGTTATTTATTGGGTATTAACCATACAAGGAACACTGGCATTTTACTTAGAGGCATGCTTAAGTGACCTCAAATGAAAGTGCAATCCATGTAGATAGAACCCCACATCCTGTATTGCCTTGTAACCTTAAATGATCATGTCTCAAGGGTCTGTATTTAGCATGTTGACTTGGACATACCTTTCAGTCTGCATTTCAGCTTTCAGTTGTGTGGGAATTTTTTCCTATCAGCTTTTCGAATCTTAATTTTTTCCCCTTCCTGTGGGTCTGTTGTCACAAAATGGCATTGACCCCTGTTAGATTGCACAATTTCCAGTGATTTTGTTGTTTAAAAATAACAACCTGTGGTATGTTGGGCAGTACTGAAGTTCAAAGGTAAGTCACAAACTCCCTATACTTTGTCATACATTCTCCAGTGGTGTTTGTATGTAAACTGCTTTGATTTATAACAGATATGTCAGACGCACATGATAGGAGCTTAAAAAGAGAAGTTTCTGCAGTGAGTTCAAAATATGAGTTGCTGATATCACTGTGGCATCCAAATGGATTTGTTAAAACATGGACAGAGTATTTTATCTATGAGGGCTATGGTCAGCCAGCTCTATTGTTTCTGAATCAGTCACTTACAACATGTCCTCTCTAATAAGGGTGTGACAAGGCTTCCTTTTGCTGTTAGCAGAAAATTCACTTCCAGAGAATTGGCATATCTGTCAGTCTGCAGCAGTCAAATGGTGGGGGTTAATTAGGATGTGATCCCTTAAGAGGCTGTCGCATCAGCAGCAGCCCGCAGCAGCCCACAGCAGTGCTTAAAGGCAAGCATCTCAGATCAGGTCCCTTGGTTAATAAAAATTTAAGGGGAGAAAAAAGCAAGGGAAAAGATAATAGAAGATGACAAAACACAATAATTAAAATAAAAAACAGAAGCAAGCCTGCAGTGGAAAGCCTATGAATGGCAAAAATGATATGAGTGAACTCGTATGAACACTTCCAAGAAATGAATCTGTAGCCTGTACTGTGTTCCCCATCTACATCATGAGCAGTTTCCATTTTTCACTCAGTCTACCTTGTGTGGCCATGGTGGAATTTCCTAAATCTTTCAAAAAAGCTTGAGTTACCATGTGAAATTGTAGGTGCAGTAGCTGAGCTTGTGAACATGGTTTAATGGATCAGTGCCTGCCACCAGATTCTCACCCCCAGCCTGACTCAGTCTTGTACCCAAAGGAACATGTGAAATGCCATGTCCTGACTGACTGAAGAAGTCACGCAGGGAGAGAACGAAAGGAGTCACGCCCATAAGGTGGGAGTTCTATGGAGAAAACAGCAGGGAGTTGGAGTGAATTGATCAATCATTTTAATGTAATGGCGGGGAGGCTTTCACTTGCTCTGTGATATGAGAGAGGACTTACAAACCCCACCATACATCTGTCATCAGAAAGTTGAGACACCATCTTTTTCACTTTCCAGCACAAGCTTGGTTTCGACATGTTTAAATCTGTTGTACATGCCAAGCCTGAACTGCCTCTGCTGCTACTGTTTCCATGGCGGCTCTTGGGATGTGGGTATCATGTAGCATGCAGGAGCTAAAAGCTAATGTTCAACATCCTGTCCATAGGAAGAGGAGGGAGGGGTGTATTCTGCGACTCCTTGCTGCAGGAATAATTTTGGGGCAGAATTCAGTGCTTGCTTGGAATAAAGCCTGTCTTGCCCTGACATCAGTATCAGTGCCCTCTCTGTGTAGGAAGCAGTGAGTGTAAGCAGTGTGAGAATATCCCCTGCACACCTCAGTATCTTTTGCTAATTATGCC